>JAWZYU010000004.1:51695200-61695200 GCA_038380435.1 Ryuthela nishihirai | reverse complement strand
GGCGTCAAGCACTTTGCAGTTTCTGCTAAAGCCTAATAAAAAAATGTTAAATTTTCCTGTATTCACTATTACTTGAATTATCACTTTCCCATGCGTATTGTTCAAAATTTTGGTACTTATCCCAAAGTTCTTCAAAGATAATTTGTCTGAAATATTAAGTAATAATCACAGTGGAAAATAGAAACAGGCTAATAGCAAATTGTATCTGCATGCTTTTGCACTCTTGTTGAGCTTCCAGTTGTGTAAGAAAGTCTCAAAAACAGGACAACAAGCTAATGCTTCCTTTCCTCAAAATTTGACTGGGGCATATACTACATTTGAAATAGTAGAATTGAATACATTACACAAATTATAATGGAGATCAAAAGAAAGTGTCATTTAGAATATTAAAAAAAAAAAAACTGCTATTCCAAATAAAACACACACATTACAAAAAGCAGTTAACAATTAGACTTTTTTTGTGTGAAAAATGAATTGTTTTCAAGTCATTAACAATGAAAAGAATTACTTAAAAACTAAACTGCTATCAGTTTTATGTTTTCGGCATTTTTTTATGTTCTTTTTTATTTTGCAAGTCTTCATTTCCTGTATTGTTCTTTTTCCCTTCCAAGACAACAGATCAAGGTTTTACTCTACCTTAAAAAAAAAAAAGCACTTTTTCTGCACAATAATATATCAACAAAAATTAAAAATAAGTAGAACATTCATCATTAATAAATCAACCATTGATCAAAGTATAATTTGAAGCTACTGGAAAAACTGATTTCAGCTGGGTGGGATATTAACACAATATCTTGATAAATCTTGTTAATGGACATCTTGATCAGCTTCACTTGTATATATATTTTATTTGTCTTATCTGCACTTCAGCTAAATGACTGCATTGTGAATGCAAATAATTACTTTGGCAGGTTAGTTTTTCTACTCTTTTAGGATCACACACACACAAAAAGTTCTTACTCAAACATCACAATATAAATGAAAAGGAATAAATGATGTTATTTATATAGTCAATGAACTTCAGAAAGAGAAATGTATATAATTCAGGATACATAAAACTATAAATATATGCAAAAGCAATACTGCTGACTTGCACTGTAGGAAACAAATTGTAATCTTGGAATAAAACTAGAAAATAAAACTAATTATCCTTTAAAAAATAAATGCTTAAAACCTACAAATATCTATCAAAAAACGTCTATTCATCTATAGGTAACATAAAAAAAAAGCACAAATGGTTATAGAAATATATTTTAGAAAGTCAATAATGGATGTTGGGAGTTTTTGTCCTCTAAGGGCCAAGCATGGTATCAGAGAGAAATCGAACAACTTGGCGACATATGGCTATAAACTATTAAAATTATGGTTATATTTTTCTGAATAAAGTTTGCTATTTATATTGTAATAATAATCTCTCATGATGATGACAAAATGCAGATTTATGAATCACCTTAGCAGTTTCATTTTGTTTTTTCCGTGTTCACAGTGAAATTAGCCATTGGAATATTAACTCGCACTTGTCATTCAGATTTCTATCAAATTTGGTGGAAAGGTATGATTATGTAAGGTAAAATAAGGTACAAAAAGGAAACTTTATGGGATTGTTTATTTTCAGTGTACAACCTTTTAAATAGTGAGTTAATAGTAATGTTGGCCAACACTTACTATAAACTACTTTCTTTTGGTTCTCTTAAGCTAAACTAATGAGTTACATTTAACTTTCCACTTATGAAAGACATGTAGTACTTTATAGATGGTGCTTCTAGCCAGCAGTGGTGGCTTGTGATTAAATTTTTGGTGGGGATAGGAGCATACGCAGAGCCAAGACGTAGGAAACAATTTTGGGGGAGATATCTGGTACTGGACTAAAAAGATGATCCATAATAAATATTTTTTCAGCAACCCTAGAAATGTATTAAAAAAAAAACGGTAAAAAAAATCCCACAAAGCATTCTTGTCCTTTCTACTTTAATTCAGTATTTTGCCCCTTCCCTGCAATAACCTATATAAATTTATGTATTTTCCCTCTCTATTCTAGTGGTTAAAAAAAAAAAATTGTGGAAAGTATGTTGAATATATATATTTACTACTTCTTTCATACTTTGTTCTGATTATAAATTTATATTTAGTATTTTAAACTGAATTACTCGTACACAAGATGACACATTGACAAAACTCGTTTTTTTCACAAAACTATTTAGAATATTATCATTTGAATAGTTGTCTTTTTTTTTTGGTTATATTTATTTTATAATGAATTGGAAAAAAGTGATACGTGACAAAATGAATTACAAAAAGGACTAAAAAAAAACTATTACGAGAGTGGCTGGTATCAAACTGGAGACCATTGAGTTGCAAGTCAAAAAGACAGTGCACTTAGACAACTGAGTAAAGCACTGCTGATGAATAATATTACTCGATTGCTGAATAAAAATATTTGAGTGATAAGGCATTTGAGCTTATTTTTGAAAGGAAGAACTTCAGGAATATCCTTAATCTAAATCCTACTAGTCCTAACAGAAAGCATTACAAAGAGTGTAATAAATGTGTAAAAGATCAGTTAACAACTAATAAGAATCTTTGATTTGATAGCTTGGCTGACAAAGCAGAGGAAACACCTAGACAATGTAACAGCAGAGAGCTGTTCCAGATAGTTAATGTTTATTGTGCGAAGGGCAGGTATACAAAGATTGAAAGATAAACGAGGTAAGGTTATTGAAGGTGAGGATTCTGTCGTGGCAATGTGGCTGGGCATTTCAGAGATGTTCTAAACAATGTGGTTAGTTCTACTCCCATTGTTTGTAATAAGGATAGATGCATTACTGGCTTTAATGTTAGATCTATATCACAGTCTGAAGTTATTACAGCTATTTCTAAACAATATAAATTCTCTGAGGTAGATGAAATAACTACTGAAATGCTTAGAGCTGGGAATGTTCTGTTACCAGACTGAAATTTTTAATATCTTTTATGATAAAGGCATTGTTCCTAAGAATTTTACCAGAGCAATTATTATCCTTATTTAAAAAAAAAAAAGGGGGGGGGGGATTGCAATTGTTGTGATAATTATAGGGTATCAGCCTACTTTCTATTCCAGGTAAAGTTCTTTGCATGATTGTGCTTAATAGAATTAAGAATCTGGTTGATGGACAACTGTATGATCAGCAGTGTGAATTCAGAAGTGGTATAGGGGATGTGTAGAATTTCTCATTTAGACAGATTCTTGAGAAAAGTTGTGTTCCAGAAACTTGTGGTTATTAGCTTTGTAGATTTCAAAAAGGCTCGACTCTGTTGACTGTCATAATTTGTGGTTGATCGTAAGATTGTATGGCATACTTGACAAGTTAGTTAACATAATGAAAGATCTCAATAATAACACAGAGTCATGTATGAGAATTGGTAAAGCTTATAGGAATTGGTTTAGCATTGCTTCTGATGTTCGACAAAGGTGCATTTTTGTCTCCTTTCCTCTTTGGTTATTATGTTATGCAAAATGCACTGCAAGGGAAAGATTTTGGACTTAAATGGTCTAGAGATATGAAAATTCCTGATTTCGATTATGCTCATGATTTGGACCTTTTGGCAAATGATGTTGACGAGATGAATTCTTTCATTAGAGCTGTTGATGAGACTGGTAGTAGAGTAGATTTTGTGATAAATAGAGAAAGAACTAGTGATGAAAATTGGTCAGGCAAATCGTGTTTCAGTTGCTTTGAAAACTGCCCTCTTGAGCAAGTGTCTCAGTTTAATTGGGAGCTATGTAACAGATATTGGTGATGTGCAGCATAAGATAAATAAAAGAATAGAAGCTGAGACTTTTAAGAATCTATGGAGAGTGTGGAGAAATAGGCGTATACACTTAAAGATTAAAATTAGACTGTGCAATAATTTGGTTAGTCCTAGGGTTAGTTTTCGTAGTGAAACTTGGACTCTTTGTAAACAAGATGATAGAAAACTTGATGCTTTTGATTCTAGATAGTTATGCAGTATCTTGGGCTTTAGGTGGTTTTGTAAGTAATGATGAGGTCAGGTAGTCTGCAATCTCTTGAACAGCATATTATGTAGTGAAATACTCCATTAGTTTGGCTATGTTGCTCATATGCATAACTATAGATAAGGTTAGAAACAGTGTGCTTAAAGGCCTCATAAAGAGAGGGAGACCTAGGATACAGTAAGACAGACAATGTCAAACAGGACCTAATTAGAATTGGTCTAAAGTGACCAGATACAGCAGCTGTAGCTCAGGACAGATGTGTTTGAAAAAATAAACTGCACCATCTGGTTGGATTACTTCTGATGGGTTATAATCAAACCTCTGTAGGCCATGACTGCTTGATGATCAGGGAGAGATCTAGGGGAGGGGGCAAGGGGGGCAAGAGGGCCATGTCCCCTCCTTTTCAAAATGCAAGTAAGGATAATAGAGGCGAAACATTATTAAACTTATTTATATTTCTGGATTTTTCAAGAAATTTAAAAACCTGTAAAAAAAAAAACACAGAGGGGGAAAGGTACACTGCAGTGGAAATTAAGTACCTTGGACCCCCCCCCCCCTTACATTTTTTGTCTCGATTGTTTCTCTTTCTCTCCCCCCTCGATGTTTTTCTAGATCTGGGTTTGATGAAGATGATGAGTTGTGGCAAATTTACTATGTATTTGAAATAAGATATTTGGGGGACTGAAAAAACAAACTCTGACACAATCCAGATATCTAATGGAAATTATAGTTGAAAGTATTCAATGAAACTCTAAAAGCAATCTTTTTTCTGTGTGAATAAATGGTTAAGTTAGGCATAACTTTACCAACAGAAAATAAAATGTTTAAAACATCCAAAAATCTTATAAGTATAAATGGAAATTCTACTTAATATAATAAGATACAACTTACTGAAAAGTTACACAATTTCACTTAAAAAATAAGAAAAAAATATTAATTTTGAAAGGAAAATATCATTAGTCATCCATAAAGAATACCTCAGGAACTGTAATTGCCAGGTTCCTCTATATACTAGTTTATTCAGTATATTTAAGTTAGATTTCTAAAAAGTAAATGTTTGGAAATGCAATGGAAAACAAAATGTGTTATGGTGAGGTGCACTTTTTTTAAATACAGGTAACCACTGTTTAATGCAGTGAATGTGTTATTGGCAAATCTGCATTAAGCAAAATTTGCATTTACCAGGATTATTATAAAATGTATTTCAATGAGGGTATAAGATCCCCATCTCCAACTACATAATTTTAATTAATAAATGCAAACACAGAGGCAGATACTGTAAAAAAAAACCTGTGAAGTAAAGAAGATAAGTAAACTTTTATTTACTTATAAATAAAATTAAAATAAACATACAAAAAAAAAACATTAAATTTCTATAAGCTTACTGTTTAACCAAAAACACCCTGGGAATGATACTCATCTGAGAAAAGGAGTTCAGGATTAACTATTTAACCTTTTTCCTCTCGGATTATATTTACAATATTCAGGCAGCATTCCACAACCATGCTTCATGGCACTCTCTTGTGTGAAATCATAGTTGTGCTCCTCCAACAGTTAATACATTAATTAGAGAAAGTACTTGCTCGATTACTTCCATAGTCAACACTTTAATGAGACCTCTTGCTCATGTCAACAATGTATCATTAGACTGCATCACCAGTTAATTATGTGCCGTCTATACTGTGCAAGAAATTCTTCAGATAAATTTTTATTTTTTAATAATCTGGCAAAATATTATATTTAATATTTTTAACATAACATTGAATCTGCATTGGATGGGGGCCTGTTAAACAGATTGGGTTGTTTTACCTATGTTTTACCTATGAGCAGCAATTATTTGCACACAATGAGCTAAATGGCTAGGTCACAAAGACCCAAGAGCTCATAGAAGGTTTGTGGGAGGGGACTCTGATGGTTAAGAGATGTTGAGAGATAGATGGTAGCCTTCCACTAAGGGAGTCCAACATATTCTTTAAAGCAGGGCATGAGGCTCTCCCTCACACGAGGCCAGAGCTTAATGTTACATCCGATGGACAGCGACATTTCCAAGCCCATCAGTATCCCCTCAGACTGAGGGAAAGATGGGAAGTTTTGCAGAGATAAATCTCAATGCTGGTCCAGGTAGGACTTGAACCTGGGAAATGTAGATTACAAGCCTGAACAGCTGCCAACTGAGCCACTCTGTCCCCATTAAATGTGAATTATTTGTATAAGAGTTCACTATAGTCAGGCTTCAGTGAAAAATCCAAAGTGGGTTTCTTTATCAAAGTGTGGTAAGACAGATTGTACTGTAGTGACAAAAATCAATTTTAATGAAGAAATATGAATAAAATTCATTAGAACTTACAAATTTTTTAATATTGGAATTTATTATTAGTTAGTTTTGTGGAAAAAATGAGTTTAGTCAATGTGTGGAATTCAAACCCACATACCTCCAAATTCATGCCAGAGTATTCTAATGCCACTAAACCATCACTCATTCCATCTCCCCCCTACTATTGTTATCTACCAATCTCCCATTATTCTTGCTCCTGGTGCCATCTATGATCTTTATTTTTCAATGCTACACTGGGTTGGGTTATTTTACCTCTGGGCACCACTTTTTTGCACACGAGCTAAATGGCCAGGTCACAAGGACCCCAAAGGCTCAGAGAAGGTTGGGGGGAGGGGACCCACTGGAGAGCTGTTGTGAAACAGATGGTAGCATCCTGCCAGCCATCCAATATGTTCTTTAAATGCCAGGGTATGGCTCTCACACACACGGGGTCATGGCTTAACATCCATCTGACAGGTGACCTTTCCAAGTCTATGTGTCTCCTACTGACTATGGGCAAGGTGGGGGATTTTGTGGAGATAAATCTCGATGGTGGCCTAGCTTGGACTCAAACCTGGGAACTGCAGATTACTAGCCTGGCATGCTATTGACAAACCACTCTCGTCCCATTTTGCACTAGGATATAAATAAGTAAGTCACTCATGCTAAAAGCATTGTTAATTACTATTTATTAATTCATTAAATATGCTTTAGCATGGGTGACTTATTTATTTACATCTTACTCAGTGCAACATTAAAAAGTTCTCTTCTCCAATCATAGATAGCACCAGGAGCAACAATAGCAGAAGATTGGTAGATCTTATTAGTGGAAAAAAAAAAGGTGGAGATAGCATTAGTTTAGTGGCTTTAGAACACTCTGGCATAAATCAGGAGAAATGTGGGTTCGAATCCCGCACGTTGGTAAAAATTTGTTTCCACAAAAGTATTTATTGACTTCTTTGTCAACAGATAACTCTGTGGATATGATATTTATTTATTATTAAAAAATACTATGTGAGCAAGATATAGTAGCCAGAAAAGTCTTAACTACAACAGGGTTAAGACCATGGAAACACTACAAGATTTTTCAAAAAAATATGGTATATATGTAGAATTCAAAAAATAATTTTAACAAAATTTTACTTACCAATAGCTAAAAATATACCATTTACATTCATAGCTGTTTTAGCTGAGGTTTCCATAAATAACAGACCATTCTCTTCTGCATAGGCTTGAGCTTCCTAAAAAGAGGGAAGAAAATATGGTTTAGCAAATCAATTTTGAAGTAAAAACAAACAAACATGTAAAACATATATATGGATATCAAGTAAACCAGTTAGGCAAGATTCGGTTACCATTAACTTGTAAATTGGTTAATAAGATTTTTCTGCATAGGTTTGGGCATAAATTACTTGAATCTTGAAAAGAAATTGACAGTTTTATCACTGTATTTATGCAATTTATGTGTGTAGAGCCATTACACATGGAATGCTCATTTTCAAAGAAAATTATGTGAAATTTTTTGACTTATCACTCTCTAATGATAGAAATTTGAACCAATGATATGATTCAGCAAATGCACAGTGTAATATTTCATCAGTATCTATCAAACTTAAAAAAGAATTTTAAATTTATCTCTTGAAAAAGTTTTCTTACCCCTCCCCCCAGTCTTGTCTTGACCCCTAAATGGCCAGGTCACAAGGAACCTGAGGGCTCAGAGGTTTGGGGAAGGGGATCCAATGGAACAGCAGTTGGGAGACATATGGTAGTTTCCTGTCAAGGCTATCCAGCACATTCTTTAATGTGCAAAGGGTATGGCTCTCCCACATGTGGCTATGGCTTAATAATGCCTCATCCAACAGACGACGGCCTTTCCAAGCCAATTGGTGTCCCCTACTGACAGTGGACAGGGCAGGGAGTTTTGTAGAGATAAATCTCAATGCTGACAAAGCTGGAACTCGAACCTGGGAACTACAGATTACAAGCCTAGCATGCTACTGACTGAGCCACCCCTGCCCCAGTGTGGTAAGTAATCATTTATTATGCAGTGACTATATGTGACTAGCTTAGTAACAGACAATATACCATGACATATACACAGAAGAGCAAAAACCAGTGTGTCTTTATTGAAATCAAAGCAACTGCAGATAAACGATGGTGCGTGTGAAGGTCACGAAACGGTATAAATAACATGATACTGAGCTCTGTTAATCAGTGTTATTCTTGTTCTTCTGATGGGAAAGGCAGTGGACTTAAGTGAGTTTGACAAAGGCCAAATTGTAATGGCCAGAGAACTGGGTCAGAGCATTTCTGAGATGACAAGGCTTGTGGGGTGCTCACAGTCAGCCATGGTTCGTGGAAGTCAAAAACTGGTCTGAGGAGGAAAAAACAACGAACTGCCAGCATGGTGTGCTCACATTTGATTTTTCATTACAATCTTGGAAATATTCATAAGATTTTATCTTTAACTTCAAACTTACCAATAGACAAATTTCTTTGTATTTATATATTCTGGTAATGCACAGGACTTTCAAAGAGTTTCTAAAATGTTATTTTTTGTTTTAAATCAGTCTTTAATTTGTTGTAGAAATTATTGTCTCCCATTAATTTGGGATTCAATTATTTTTATTTAACAAACAGGTGAATAATTCCAATGCAGATAAAATGTCATTAGTTAAAAATTGGCTTCTACTGCCTTATAAAAAATTTGACAATTGTTTTGTATTAAAAGTTTCAATGTTAGCCTATTTTCTAACTGCAACATCCCCTTCCCACAACCTTCTCTGAGCCCTCATGGTCCTTGTGACCTGGCCATTTAGCCCATTGTGTGCAAACACAATTAATTTTATGGTTTTTGGAATGTTCTGCTTATAATCAAAAAGTTTTTCTGAATATTCTTTAATTACTGTACATGATAACAAAAATTATCATATATAATTACAATATCATGTATCAGTTTACAAGTAGAGCCCCTATTTAAAAGATTTGTTTGATTTTATCACAAATAGAGTGTAAAACACAGAGTAATGCAATTCGTGTGAAATATTTTTTTCACTGCTTAAAAACATAGCAGCTACTTGCCAGACATCATCTGTAATTGTTCAAGCCTGACTCCAGGGCTTGAATGACATATTTTGGAAACGCTTCTCCCCACCCAGCATCTAATTGAGATATTTTGGATATAATGTTTTCGTAAAATTACATTAAAATGTTAAGATTTAATCTTCCCTGTCCAAAAATATGGCTACATTACTGCTTCTGAATAAACTGGACGAATATTCGGTTTTTTTTTGGAACAGACCCACCTTATTTTAATAGAAATTCTTCATTTCAATTAAGAATCAGAGGTCCTTCCTAAATGAGTTTTTTTTAATGAAAAATGAGGATGAAGGAAATTGTGATATTTAATTTCTATTATCTAGTGGCCACTCATCATTAGGGACCAGAGGGCAGGCCCACCAACATTTGTTATATATATATACTAAAACATTAAAATATGAATTGGAATAAATAATAAAAATTATATTTTACATGGATATTTGCTCTCTAAAATAGCTTGCCCATTTTATTTCATTTCAATAAGCATTTAGCGAAGTAATACACTGGGAACTGTCTTGCACATGCTTAATTATCAGTGCAAAATATTACGAGAAAGCTTTAAGTCCCATTCCAGAGTAAATTCTCAAAAATTCCTCTGAACTAAATTCCCAAATCCCCCTCCCAAACTAAATCTTGGGGCACATGCCTGACATAATCCACTATATATAGAAATTTTATTACACATACATATATATGCTCTTTTCTAATCTAATTGATGTCCCTGTCTAGTTGGTTTCTCTGTATACAATATTATGCTGGCTCCATCTATTTAGAAATCCACGAGTTGCTGTCTCTTGAATATTAACAATATTCATTTGCTCTTTACAGATATGGAAGCTACAATATTTACAACTGATGATGTCAGTTAAATTAATCTGGAATGGTTAATACAAACAGATTAAAACACAAGTAGCATTAATTATATTAAACTACAGTGGAACATATAAGCATATTTCATGCATAGTAAGACTTTGTTTTCTGTTTTTTAATTTTAACCAATTTTGAATTTTTTTGTAACCTCAACTGAACTATGAGCCTGTTCCTAATAAAATGGCCTCTGAGTCTTATATTTCTACAGGAGTTTATCAAAATAATGGAAACACTAATGATGACTGGAGTACACGCAATGCACTGTATGCATATCAGAGGGTGACGTCACCTGCGATGCGAGGTATATAAAGGGGAGAAGTACAATGTTGGCTGTCACGTAGCATGTCATAGGCACAGGTGAAACAGCTGTTGTGGTGCAATTGTTGACAATGTTAGATCTCAGTGACTTCCAAAAAGGCATGATCATTGGTGCATGTCTTCCAGGAGCTTCAGTAACCAGAACGGCAGAAATAGTAGATGCAACATGAGGAACTGCATCAAAGATTATGACTACCTATCAAAAAGGAGGGTGTTGCTCCCAAATATGCAAATTGTGGACACCATACAAAGTTGCCAGATAGCGATAGGTGAACATTGACATGGATTGTACAACAGAAGCACAAGACCATGGCACTGCAAATAGCAGCAGAGTTGAACACCAATCGGAATGATCCCGTTTCTGTCATAACAGTTCATCAGGAACTTCATCATGCTGGTATTTATGGCCACGCTGCAATCCACAAACCTCTGATTACCAACATCAATGCAACAAAACGTGTAAGGTGGTGCAAAGCACATAAAAACTGGGATGCTAAAGACTGGCAATGTGTCATCTGGTCTGATGAATTGTGCAACACATTGTTTCCCACCACTGGTAGAGTGTACGTCTGGCAAAATCCTGCAGAAGCATATCACACCGTTTCATTTCGACTGTGGAGCATGGAGGTGCCATATCATAGATGCTTTGGGTTGCCAAATCACAGCATTCCTTAGGGCCATCAGTTATTCTGCAGGGTTGTGTCGCATCCCCAACATATGAATCCATTCTCGGGATCACCTGCTTGGTTTCAAGCAAATAATGCACCCGTGCTTTGTGCGAAACATGTTAAGTTATGGTTTGCAGAGCATAAAGTGCAGCAGCTACCCTGGCCACCTCAATCTCCAGACCTCAATATTATTGAACATTTGTGAGAATACCTGGAGCGCAAGGCCAGATCACTTTCCACCTCCAGCATCACTGGGACAGTTGGGCCATATTTTACAGGAAGAATGGTTCCACATTCCATTACCATATGTGCATGACATGTATAAGTCTATTCCATGTCAAATTGTGTCTGTTCTGAATGCCTGAGGTGGTCCTACAGCTTATTAATAAAATGTTCTACACAAACAGTATGTGTTTCCATTATTCTGATAAACCCCAGTAGGTGAAGCCAGAATATTAAAACCCATCTAGTCCAAAATATATGTAAGGTGGCCAAAAAGTCACAGAGCTCATAAAGACATTATTCCCCAGCTAGGTGTAAAATATTTTAATACTATATCTTAGTGCCACAGTACATAATTGATTTAACCTCTATTTGCTCCTACTAACATCTGTTGGCCATATTACAGGACAATTGAAGCATGTCTGTTATTTCAGAAGTGCAAGGCTTGTTTATCGTTGAATATTCTTTAAAGTCTCATTCATATGTAGACGAACAGAACACATTTATGCAAACATTCCTGAAATTCCCTTTCTCACATTTCTAAACTTCAAACTTCATGGTGTATCATGAAATATGCTGAAAATAATTCAATAAGTAGAAGGTGTAGTTTTCTCCAACATTTGTAGGAATTTTGATTTTGTTACACTGTAATGACTGAAACCTTTATTTCTAATGGATTGCCTGACTTTTTGATCACTCTAACATTGGTTCGTGTCCAATCCCTGAAGTTAAGCAACTTTGGGCATGGTCAGTACTCGCAAAGGTCCCACCTGGGAACACTGCGTTCAGCTGGAAAATTTTTAGCCATCCCGGTGCAGAGTGGTTAGTGTTCTTGGCTATTGGTCAAAGGACCTGGGTTCGAGACTTGGGTAAGGACGGATGTTGTGTTGTCTTCTGCTGCATTCTCACCTTTTTCATAGAGCTTCTAAATGGTGTATTTAATTGAGGCTTCGGTAAGACCTCTGGCAAGCAGGGGAATTTTTTTATTTTTTACATTTTGACAAAGAAATGGATATTCATAGGTGGTTCAAACATATATCGGATTTTCTCTAAAAAATTTTTTAATAAAATTTTTTTTGTCTAAAACAATATCTTTTGACATATTATCCTGCAACTTTATATATAGTCTCCATAGTTCAAAGAAGGTTTGTGGTTGCTGAATCAGCCATTGTTGCATAAAAAGCTTAACTTTGTTGTCGGAGATAAATATTTTCTTCATATGGCAATTTTGAGAGGACTGAACAATTGAATATCGCTTGGCTCTATATCAGGATCATAGATCAGATGTGGCAGCACTTCCCAATGCTTTTTTCTCCAATGTTATTGTTGCCACAGTGGAAATGAGGAGACGCATTGTATTGGAGGAGCTTTGCATACTTCATGTTTCACTCATCATGTACTACATAACTTCTGTCCAGCATTCTTTAAATGTCTTATTCCATTCAAACAGCTGGTCCTTGAGAGAGTTTCATCACCTACTGTGCTCTGAGTCTGTTAAGAATTACAATAGGTTTCTACATTGTTATTGGTTAGAAATTTCAAAATAATGCACTGGGCCCAACCAAAGGAACCACTTGTTCACTCATAATGATTTGAACACAATTCATTTTCTGAATCATTGAATTAGACATTGTCAAAAGCAGCAGTATGTCCACAGTGTGTATGGGAATTATAACATCCGGCCCTTTTCTTAAGGTCTGAATAATTTATAGTGCATAAAACAATTTGGGTTGTTGGGTTGTTTTACCTCTGAGTGGTACTTTTTTTGCACACAATGGGCTAAATGGCCAGGCCACAAGGATCCGAAGGCTGGGGAAGGTTGCGAGGGGTGGGTGGGGTGGGACCCACTGGATAGCTGTTGGTAGATAGATAGTAGCGTTCTGTCAAGGCCATCCAGTGTGTTCTTTAATGTGCACAGGGTATGGCACTCCTGCACACACGATCACAGCTTAACATACCATCGGTGTCCCCTACTGACAGTGGGCAGGGAGAGTAGTTTTGCAGAGATACCCATAAGACAATCTCTGAAACTGGAGTTCGTAGCATGAAAATTACTTATTCTGAACCTTAAATTGTAAATTTTCCCATAACACCATTGATTGCAAGAGTTCATTTACATTACAGAAGTGTCTGATAATCCTCGAGTACACAACTCTTGTGTGTTTAGAAACATCAATATTTTTTCTTATAAAACAACAACATATTTTCCTATTTGATCATGTTATGTGTTTAAATGTTTTGTATACTGATTGGTGCAGCTCTGATTCTGAAATCTGCATTAAGGTAGGACTAGTGATATTTTATCTAAAGATTTCAATTCTACAAATGCAAGATTACTGAAAATAGGTGGAAAATTTCAATTCATTATTCCATTTTGCATTTCATATAATTTATATTTTATGCAATTTGAGTTCACAAAACAAAAAATTATTAATTTGTTTCAGCTGGATAAATTTGATAATACAATTCTTTTATATGTTTAATTATATATTTATTTGTCATTACAAGTAATATTTGGAGTATCAACCATCCACATGGAATTGCAATTTTATGAAAATATAAATTAATTAAAATTTATTTCTAAGTGAGAATTAAATTTCACAATTTATAATGACTATTGAGTCATAAAGTATTCATAATATTTTATATAATAGCAAATATACAATAATTTAATCAATCCATATTTTTAATAATTTGGAAAATTTATTATATATTTTAATCTAATTTTTTTATTATTCCTGGCAATTTGAGGGTGGAGGTGGCTCAGTCGGTAGTGCACCAAGCTCATAATCTGCAGTTTCCAGGTTCAAGTCCCAGATGGATCAGCATTGAGATTTATCTCTGCAAAATTCCTCGTCTTGCCCATGGTCAGTAAGGGACACCGATGGACTTGGAAAGGTCGCCGTCCGTCGGATGGGATGCAAAGCTGTGGCCCTGTGTGTGGGAGAGAGCCATACCCTGCCCATTTTAAAGGAACATGATGGATGGCCTTGATTCATCTGTCTGTCTCCCACCATCTGTTCCAGTGGGCCTCCTCCCCCAATCTTCGCTGAGCCTTCAGGAAGGTTCAGAGAAGAAGGTTTGGGGTCCTTGTGACCTGGCCATTTAGACCATGGTGTGCAAAAAAGTGCTGCTCAGAGGTAGAACCCGACCCTGGCAATTTGTTAAAGCACACAATTAAAAGGAGCTTCTCAAAAATTAATTAATAATAACTTAAAATTCTCTCTCATTGAGCAATAAAATTTAAAGTTTATCACTCAAAGACAGAGAATTTTAAGCACTCCATCTTCAGTTAAGACACTATGTGGTGATGTCACCACATAGTGTCATTTTACTGAAGACGGAGTGGTGTCCTTGTTCTGAAAAGCTTCTAAGTTTTCTCCTAAAAACTTTCAGCATGCCAATAGTTTGAAGGGTAAACTTTAAAAATTTATTGCTCAATGACAGAGAATTTTAAGTTATTTTTAAATCTGTTAAAGTTTTTTGGTGCTAAATATATATAATGTGTCTGTGCAATACTTTTCTTAGGGTGCGGAATGATTAGATTAGTATAATTATTTGTTCTTGTATTATGATCAGAAGTTTTAACATTATTTTCTGTATAATGTTTTCTAATATATAATAGAATGTTACATACAATTTCCTTAATTGAACAATATTGTTATGACAGATGAACGTGCTGCAATGAGTTTGTGATAGGAGTGTCATGAATGCTCATGTGTGCTTCTGTGTGAGAATTAATTAACCAATGAATTTGTGTGTTAACCAAAAAAGTGCTGCTCAGAGGTAGAACCCGACCCTGGCAATTTGTTAAAGCACACAATTAAAAGGAGCTTCTTTCAATTGTGTTTCATTGTGTATGATCAAATAGAATTTATTTTTTTTTTTTCTTATATTTCAGAACTGATCTGAAATATAAGAAAGATAGAAGTATGTTGTTGAAATTGCGAGATCCAAAAGGAGCATAATAATTAAAGAGTCTGTGCATGATAGTTTAATGAATAAATGTTTTTATTTACTGTGTGCACTGGAGGTCGTCTACTTTATTGGTATGGATTATATTGTTAATCTGGTGTATAAAAAGGAAAATATTGTTGTCTTGTGCAGGTGATCAACGTATGAAAAGAATTAGTTCTGAAAAACCAGTATACTTAGTCACAGTTTTGTGTATAGTTATTTAGGAATTTAATAGATTCTTCTGAAAGCTTATCTTTTTATTATTAAAGAGTTTCGTGCTGGTTGACTTAGTTTGTTTATAAATGATTTCATCCATTCTTTTGTAATAAATTGCACTGTATTGTAATTTTCACTGACAAATTTTTACTTGAACTCATGCTCAGTGCTCATCCATTTTAAATTGCAACAATATATAAATCATTATGTAAGATCTAACACTGCCATATTTTTTTTCCTTTTTTAATATATATGACTGTAATATGATCCTCCCCATGATAAATAATCCATATTTCAAATATGATTTAATCCATGCACTATAAATTAGTTTTAAAAGTAAAATGTTAATGAAATTTCCAACATAATATAAATTAGGTATGATTGTATTAATCTTTTTTATTAAGTACTCAATATGGTTTTTCCAAGTTAAATGACTATCAATATACAATCCTAAATATTTATAATCATCAACACCCTTAATTGGTTTGCATAAACATTCAGAACCCATACATTTAATAGAATGATAGAATAATTTATTTTCAAATATATCTGGAATGTTGCATTTCATTCTAAAGTATAATTTGTTTTTTCTACATTTAAAAACAATTTATTTTTTATAAACCACTGTCTAATTATCTTTAAATTTTCATTTATGTCAGTTATCAAAATGTCTTTACTTTTGGATGCACATACCAATGCCATATCATCAGCAAATACAATTATTTTGCCTTTTATATTCAAATTGCAAAGATCATTAATAAACATATTAAATAAAAGGGGACCTAATACTGAACCTTGTGATACACCATATTTTATTTTAATTTCTTGGCTGTAATAATCTCCTATTTTTATTTTCTGAGTTTATTTATTAAATAAGTTTGTAACCATTTTAATATATTACCTCTAATAGGAAATGTACAGAAAATTTTATCATCATATTTTGCTTCCAAAAAAAAATTTGTTTTGTTCTAATACTAAAAATGACATTAAATGGAATCTGTTACATTTTAAATTGGGAAATTAAACTTTGAATAAAGTTTTCATAGTTTTTCTGATTACCACAGTTTTTCATTATATACTCTAGTTTTCTCCACTATTGCACACAATCTAATGTATTTACAATTTAAAGGTGGCAACACTAGTAACATCAAACACAATTTCAGCTGTCTCAAGTAAAAGTCTACTGCAGTGTGCAAAGATATCAAAGCAACTGATTTGGAACACAAAAAAACAACAACAGTTGCATTGTGATTGCTCTTGAACTGCAGTTGGATCATAGTTGGAAATTGCTGAGGTGTGAGCTCTCCCTAAGAGCTTCATTTTGAGTATTTTTGTTTTTTTTTTTGTTAATGCCAAAAAGTGTGGAAGTGAAATATTTAAATTTTGGCTGAATATATATCCTTAAATATAATTCCATCTAGAAGCTGAAGGTTCTGTTGAAATGAAATCTAAAGTCAAGATTGTTTAATAGTCACACCGAAGCAACTCATGGAAATGAGAAATGGTATATTGATACTACTATTTCAAAGTTTATGTCATGTGAGGGATGATTTGATGTTGAAGGAAAGGCAATATTGGTTCTATTTATATTAATAGCGAATACATTTTTACTGTACCAATAAAGCCCACTCTAACAATGTTCTCTATGGCTTGCTTTCAAACAGTAAAAGATCTGGACAAAAAAAGAATGAAAACAGTCACCTGCACGCACAAAAATAATGCAGTCTGTATGACATTCAAGGTCATTAACAAAAAGATTAAAGAGAAATGGACTATGAATTGCCTCTTTTGATATACCCCAATTAATTTTAAGGGAGATCTCATCAGGAGGTTTAAATAATATGATATGAGGATTTTTACACCAAGATAGAACTAAGGGGAAATTAAATTCACAGTTGAGTTTTTACAAGATAATGTGCTTAACTGAAACAAATGTTTCTGAAATGTCATGTGAAACAAAGCTGACATTCTCCCTTTGCTGTCTAGTCATTCTTCACTGATAAAAAAACGTGTCATCAAAATTGTAGTTCATCTACATTTTTTTTCTTCAAAATTGAATTATATTTAATAATATTTAAGGAAGTCTTATTTTTTAATAAATGTATAACTAAAATAGGCTGAGTCAGGAGAACTTTAGGTATGAATGAGATAATTTCTTTCCATGGAATTGTGAAATTATTCATATTAAATGAGCAATTAATTAGATTGCAATGGGCGTGTGCAGTAATAAAAGAAGTAATCTTTAATATCAAAATATATGGGATTAAATCATCCAACATTGTGTTTTTTGATGAATTTATATTGAAAATTTCATTTACAAACTTTACCACACTTACTTAAAGTCAAATTAAGACCCTTAACAGTTTACCATATAACACGAAAGTGTAAAGTGAACTTTTGTCATTTCATTATTAAAATTAAGATCCAATTTCTGAAATTTTGATTGCTCATGTTTTTGTAATGTATAATCAGAATTTTTTTATTAGAAACAACTATTATTATCCTTTATCAATGAAACTGCTTGGTTTTCATTCTAAATGTAAAAATCATATACTTGTAGACAAAGTTACAAACATAAAAGTTGATATAGCAACATAATGACCTGAGAATTTTATAACATTCAGGTGATAGGTACATCAGACAAAGAATATATGCAGAATATGATGCATAGGAATGAATGGTCAGGAATAATAGTTATGCATCAAACAACTCCTTCATTGATCACCATGAATGCTGGTGACAAGATGACAGATGAGGTCGAATGGCAATAAATCCCACTGTTCTGTTAGCACAGATTGCAGGTCTAAGTTTTCTGGGAGGAAGCTGAAGAGTACCAGTTCGTCTTCCCAGAGCATCCCAGACATGCTCAATAGGATTAAGACTAGAGATTTGTGTCTGGCCACTCTATCCTGAATATATCCTCACTCTCAAGGTAATAGTTGACCAGCCTAGACCTATGAGCATTATCATTCATAAAAATGAATTTATGACCAGCAGCAACCCTGAAAAGCCTTACATAGGGCTGAAAGACTCCTCTATGTACATTGGAGCATGCATAGTCCCATCCTCAAACACATGGCATACAATTATTTATCATTATGCCTCCACACAGGCAAGTACCTTGGATTTAGTTTAGGGGGGTGGGGGGTGTCTAAGAATAACACTCGAGTAGGGTTTCCCAATTACTAAAATATTTTTCTGGACCTGAAAGGTTAAAATGATATTTACATATAATGAGATTTTATACATATAAGTGGGCGAATGGTTAGCGCGCTTAACTACTGATCTGGGGGACCTGGGTTTTAGTCCCAAATAAGGCATGGATGTTTGTGTCATTTTACTGCTGAGGTCCAACCATCCTCATAGATCTTCTACTATTGTGTATAAACTGACAGGATCATGTAAGACCTCTGCAGCAAGCAGCTGCTTGAGGAGATATTTATGCTTCTTTTAATATTTTTTAAATCTATTTTTAGTGTCTGATATAAAATATGGGGCTAATATAAAATTATACAAAGACAACTGTTTTGGATTTCAAAACAGGTACACGTTTGAGATTTAGTATACAAAGAAAAAAAATATATTTTGAGTTTTTTTTTTTTTTGGGGGGGGGGGAGAGGTATGCACCCCTCACCCCACCTCCCTAATGGTCTGATGTAACCCTCTACCAAATTTAATTCAATTCTAGTCAGTTGTTATGTTGATGTATCAACTTTTATGTTTGTAACTCAGCTTTTGTTCAATAGTGTGTGTTGGTGATCAACCTTTTTTTGATGTACCAACTAAATGAGAAAAAAAGTTAAAAGACGATAAAAATTATTAAAAGGATGAGCAATAAGTTAGTATTATTACATTATCTGAGTGTTTCAAAGGATAGGCCTACATGTACTTGCCAAATACCAAACTTAAAAGACAGAAAGAGCATACACTTGCATGATGCAGGCAAGCTTGAAATAAGTGTGGGTTGCTATTTCAAGCAAATGACAAAACTACTTGCACTATATAAAAATATCAACATGAACTTGCATTACACAATGAAAAATTCAGTTCACTTCTTTTTCAATACAATTTATTGTTTGAAAATTTTGTGAAATAATAATACTGGCTTGAAGGATTGTATCAAAAATATTACGTTTAAAATATCAAATTATATACTCACTTCATAATCAACAGTTCTTTTGTTAGAAAGATCAGCTTTATTTCCAGATAAAGCAATTACTATATTAGGACTTGCTTGACGTTGAAGTTCTTTGACCCATGTTTTAGCTCTGCTAAAAGTATCCTATAAAAAACAAGCAAAAAAAGTGAAAACAGTAACAAATTATCACAGGAAAAGTTCTGTAGACAAGAAACACTTGAAAAAAATTAGTTAAAAAAATAATTGGTTGTCTTGACTCAGTCAGGATAACCATTTTTTTTCAACTCATTTCTTCAAAATAACAACTTATCATTTGGATAAGCTTCTACTCTATGGTCGTTTTATTCTTTCATTGTGAGCTTAGATAATATAGGCAAACTAAATAAATTCAACTACACACACCTGACAAAGTTACCATAACCAACAATATATCATCTGAGAGATATATATATAGTCATTAGCCACTTTATTAGTAACATCCTGTCAATTCTCTCCTGTCTCTCATCCTGTCAATGTTTCTCAAATAAGCTTTTTATAAACAAAATGAGACTGCAGATAAAGTTCTAAATCAAATCATTCTAATTCTTGATTTACAACATGCATTTGACATTTCAAGAGTTATGGAAATTGAAACATTGAACTAGCTTATTCTACAAAAACTATCCAAAACTGGTAAATATTGAAATAATTGATAAAAATAATCCTTATAAAAAATAAGCAAAAATATGCATATGCATTTTAGTAAAGTTTAATATAACAGGTACTGTAATTATAATCTGTTTGATTTAACTTTTCAGATCAATTATTTAACTGGCATTGTTCTTAAATACTCCGTTACTACAAACTCTTTAAATACTGCACAAATATTGTTGGAAAATGAGAATGAGATAATTTTAACTGAAATTGAAACATTGAACTAGTTTGTTCTACAAAAACTATCCAAAATTGGTAAATATTGAAATAATTGATAAAGTAAAATAATCCTTATAAAAAACAAGCAAAAAATATGCATATACATTTTAGTAAAGTTTAACTAACAGGTCAGACTGTAATTATAATGTTTGAATTAACTTTTCAGATCAATTACTTTAACTGGCATTGTTCTTAAATACTCCATTTCTACAAACTCTTTAAATACTACACAAATATTGTTGGAAAACGAGAATTAGATAGGTTTAACTGAGATCTTTATCATCAGTCAGATTTTTCCACAAAAAGCTCATTCAAGAAGTTACTGAGCTCTGAATCTGACTTTCTACTGATATGTGTTTCAAATAAAGTGACCACTAAGTGTACATATTTCACCTTCATTACAACTTATATATCTTAACAAAATCATTTTTGTTACACATACTAAAGTAAACAATTCATGTTTATGTACACATCACAAAAGACTTTTAAGATGTAGTTGAAATATATCACAGACATAAAGCAAAAATAATGCTCAAAATCCTACAATTTTTTCTTATGCTTTTCACCTGAGCCAAAACGTTTTTTTTCCTTGCTCAGGACATCACTGTTTCTAGGGTAGTGTTATTTAAAATAAACAATCAAAATTATCACTGTCAATTAGGTTAAGTGACTAGATGGTCTTATTCTACTGTATTAAATTCCCATTTGTTGTATTTTAGAATGGATTTCCACTGGCTTCAAAAACTTACAGCATTTGAAAAGTTTCAGACACTTAGCTGAGTACTGACTCAAAATGTGGTGCTGTCTTGAACAAGTAATCATGGTAAAATGCATGAATATAAATATTGAGAAAAACTTCTTTCAGTGAATGAAAGATTCACAGCATACTGTGATCTTGCAAACAGTAGTGTAAATTTGTTAAAACCAAAAATATATGTGTGGCTTTATCTGTGAGTAGAATTTTTTTTGCACACAATAGGCTAAATGGCCAGATCACAAAGATCCCAGGAGTTCAGAGGTTGTTGGGGGAAAGGGGATCCACTGGACAGCTGTTAGGACACACATTGTAGCATCCTGGGGGATCCACAGCCTCGTAACTTGTTGGCAGAAATGTGTTGATACCAGGGAGAACTACTCTGATTAGGCAGGCAACTGCTTCCTATTTTTATGAGAGTTTTCAGGTGGCATTTTCATTTTGGACATTTCATATGCACCAACCCAATATAATATCATTAATGAGTGCACCAGCCTGTAATGAGGAATATCTGATGATATTTCCCTACAGAAAATATGGATATTAAAAGCACCGTGGCACCTAAGGCTTCCTCAGTGACTTCAAAACATGACTTACAACAGCATAGAACCCAATGGAACTTTTTAACAACATCAAATGCCAACAGAACTCTTTTATCACCTGAAAATAACATCAAATGGTAATATACTCTATACTTTTCTTTGTGCTATAATAAGACTTCATTGTGTTTTATTAGGTAAAATGTCATGTTGTCTAAATAGCAAAGAGCAACATTGATATACTAGCGCTGAAATGGCATTAATGTATTTAGCATATTGAGTTAAATATTGTACTAACGGGGCACTAAATCTTAACAGTCATCATCATCATCCTCAAGCAGCCATGGGCTACGGAGGTCCAACCAGACAGTGCAATTTAGTTCTCCAAGCAAGTCTATCCTGAGCTACATCTACTGCATCTGGCCACTGCACACCAATTCTAACAAGGTCCTGTTTGACATTGTCTGCCCACCACATCCTAGGTCTCCCCTTCTTTCTGAGGCCTTTAGGCACACTGTTCATAACCCTATTCGCCAATCTATAATTATTCATACGGGCAACAAGGCCAAACCAACGGAGTCTTTCTCTGCATAATATGCTGCTTAAAGGAGGTTGCAAACTCCTTTGCCTAACCTCATCATTAGTTACAAAGTTGAACCACCTAATGCCCAAGATACTGCGTAAGCATCTGGAATCAAAAGCATCTAGTTTCCTGTTATCTTGTTTACAAAGTGTCCAAGTTTCACTACCATAACTAACCCTAGAAAGAACCAAACTATTATACAGTCTAATTTTAGTCTTTAGGTGTATACGCCTATTTCTTCACACTCTCCATAGATTCTTAAAAGTCCCGGCAGCAATCCCTATTTGTCTGTTAATCTCATGCCGCACATCACCAGTATCTGTTACATAGCTCCCAAGATAATTAAACTGTGACACCTGCTCAAGACTGCAACCATTCTGATTAACTGAATCACAGCCTGCCTGACCAATTTTCATCACTTTAGTTTTCTCTCTGTTTATAACCAAACCTACTCTACTACCAGTCTCATCAACGGCTCGAATGAAAGAGTTCATCTCATCAACATCATTTGCCAAAAGGGCTAAATCATCAGTATAATCTAAATCAGAAATTTTTGTATCTCCAGCCCATTTAAGGCCAAAATCTTTCCCTTGAAGTGAATTTCGCATAACATAATCAATAACCAAGCTAAAGAGAAAAGGAGACAAAATGCACCCTTGTCGAACACCAGAAGTAATGCTAAACCAATTGCTACAAGCCTTACCAACTCTCACACACGACTCAGTGTTATTATAGAGAGCTTTCATTATGTTAACTAACTTGTCTGGTATACCATATGATTTCACAATCAACCACAAATTATGATGATCAACAGAGTCAAAAGCCTTTTTGAAATCAACAAAGCTAGCAACCAAAGGTTTCTGAAACTCTAAACATTTCTCAAGAATCTGACTAAGTGAAAATATCTGATCCACACATCCCCTACCACTTCTGAATCCACATTGCTCATCACGCAATTGACTGTCAACCAGATTCTTAATTCTATTAAGCACAATCATGGAAAGAACTTTACCTGGAACAGAGAGTAGGCTGATACCCCTATAGTTATCACAAGAACTGCGATCACCTTTTTTGAAAATAGGGATAACAATAGCTCTGGTAAAATCCTTAGGAACCATGCCTTTATCATAAAAGATATTCAGAATTTCAGTCATCTAAGTGGTAACCGAAACATTCCCAGCTCTAAGCATTTCGGTAGTAATTTCATCTACCCCTGAGGATTTATGTAGTTTAAGTTTAGAAACAGCCAAAATAACTTCAGATTGTGTTATAGGGCCAACATTAAAGCCACCAATGCATCCATCATCACTGCAAACAATGGGAGCAGAACCAACTACATTGTTTAGAACATCATTGAAATGCTCAGCCCACCCAGCCATGACAGAATCCTCCCCTTCTATAACCTTACCTTGTTTATCCTTCAATCCTTGTATGCCTGTCCGTTTTCTACCACATAAAACATTAACTATCTGGTACAGCTCTCTGCTGTTGTGCTGTCTAACTGCTTCCTCGGCTTTGTCAGCCAAACCATCAAGCCAAAGATTCTTATCAGCAGCTAACTGGTCTTTTACACGTTTATTAAGTTCTCTGTAATGCTTTCTATTAGGACTAGTAGGGTACTGATTAAAGACATTCCTGCAGTTCTTTCTTTCCGAAATAAGCTCAAGTGCCTTATCACTCAGATAATTCTGTCTCTTCTGCTCCTTTTTTCCTAAAAGAGTACTATTAGTGTCCAAAAAAGTCTGTCTAAAATGATCCCATTCTTCCTCAACTTCAGTAGTAAGCAAACTATGACTGTCATAATGACTAAGTAACCTATCATGGTAAGCTTTGGCTATAACTGAATATTTCAGAACTTCAGTATTAAAAGTAAATTTTTTAATCCTAGCACAACACTTTTTAAGTTTAAGATGCAACACACTTTTAACAAGGTAATGGTCAGATCCAATTTCAGCTCCCCTATATGCCCTGGTATTCCTAACAGAACTAGCCCATTTGCTGTTAATTAATATGTAATCAATCATATTCTTATGCAGCCCATCAGGTGAAACCCATGTGTACTTATGTATGTCGCGGTGTTTGTAATAAGCGTTAGTTATTCTGAATCCATTGAGTTTACTTACCTGTAGGAGACGTTGCCCATTGCCATTGCAGCTACCAATACCAAAAGGGCCTATTACTCCTCCCCAAAGGTCAGAGTCAGTATCAACTTTGGCATTGAAGTCACCAAGAACAAGGGAAATATCTCCTTTCTTGACAGAATTCAAAATATCCTGAAGTTGTTCATAAAACCTATCCTTCTCATCCTCATCGGCATCCTCAGTGGGGGCATAACAGCAGATAACATTCAAGTCTTTAACGCTTGTCTGAAATTTTGCTGTAAGAAACCTTTCATTAATGCACTCATATCCTAGAAGAGCGTCACTAGCGTGTCTGCTGAGAAGCAGACCCACACCTTGGTGATGCTTATTGTCGTCCCACCCTGAAAAGAGAAATTTAAGATTATTTTTAAGAATCTGACCTTTATCTGTCCATCTGGTCTCTTGTAAGCCAAGAATATCTAAATTATAATGGTGGAATTCTTGTGTGAGGACATCAAGAGAAAAAGCTCTGTGCAGAGTCCTCACATTCCAACTACCTATGGAGAGAAAATGGTTAGTGGGATGTTTAAAGAAACTATGTTTATTGAGAGAGGGAATGCCGACAATATCAAACAGCCCCTTAATCGCAGACATGGGGCAAAGACCCATTCCCCCACTACTAAAGGCTGAAGCCATCTACACTGGAAGATTTCCTCCAACGTAGAATTTGATGATGCCAATAGAAGCAAAGAATTCAGGTGCCTGCGATGACTTCTGCTCAGGATTATCCACCAGCTGATAAACATATCCTGTGAATATATTCACTTGGGGCTGTCAACCCACAAACAAACAGAAAACACAGCGGAAGATTTTCCCTCCACAGAAGCCCAGCAGTGCAGCAAAATCAGGATCCATAATCAAGCTCAGAGCCATATATCTGTCCAGTCCAGTAGGTTTATATGGTCAGCACCAGGGCCCTGTGTGGCTGACCACTCCTCAGCAGGGTAGAAAAAAAAGAAAGTAGCCATAGTTGTCCAGATCAGTAGACCACACTAATCTGGCAGCCCTCCAATTCTGTTCACTTCCACAAGAGAGTATCTCTTTTGAAAGTTACTAACGGTCTGGTCCGCACCACGAGAAGGTGGGGTCGGACATTAGGTGCTAGGCCTGGCTGGTTCTGTGCATCATCACAGGGGATTGGTGCATAGCTCTCCTTCCAGTGATTACCTAGCTACCATTTACCTTAACAGTAAAATCATATAAAGATTTTTAAGATTAAATACTGTGATTTATATATATTCTTTAATTTAATATAAATGATAATTGTTGCCTTTTCTGAATTTATGACATGATGCAAACATTTAAGCCAAGATTTGAAATTAGTTTGTCAGAATTAGTGTGAAATGATAGTTTTCATTCAGGTTTACATTGGAAATTGCAAATCTAGACTAGAGGTTCTCAAACTGTATTTAATAATAATTATTAATACTAAAACATACAGACATAATAAGAATGGATGTGGTAATAGAAGTTGCATAACAAATTCCATTAGTGATAAAGAAAAGCTCATGACTAGAAAAAGCTTGAGAATTTCTGGTTTAAACAGTCAGCAGCTTGTGAAGATGAACATTACTCAGGTTTTTCTTTTCAACTAATGTAAAAACAATTGGTTGAATGCAATCCTTCCAGTTCTCTCATAACAGAAAGTGCAAATATCATTCATTAATATTTGAATGCATTTTTACTGCCAGTATGAGTTTACCAATCCCAAAATCATGATGGGAAGCCTCCATCAGTCTCAAAACAGCTATCTAGTGGGTTCCCTTCACCTACCTTTCTAAGCCCTTGGGGTATTGTGACCTAGCCAATTGTGTGCAAAAAAAGTGCCACTCGGAGGAAAAACAATCCAATCCATAATCAGGAATCACCAAGGTATATATCTCTTTATAGTACAAGAAAACTTACTTTTCTTTGATAAAATAACTGAATTTATTATTCTGTTCTTAATATTTTCAAAGATATAGTTTTAGAGTATGAAAATAAAATATACTCAATGAAATCATTTTGGAATATGTGATAAATTATTCAAAACTTCTGAAGTTATCAGATTTGATCTAATTTTGCAAACTTGAAATTAACGAGTTTCAGCTGTTTTTCTCTTGAGTACTTTTTTGTTACCAAAGAGATAAATGAAAGGCTGCAAGGATTCTATGGCATCTAAATATCTGGGCCATCTAACGTTACTACTAAACTAAAAAATTAAATTTGGTTAAATATGAGATGGATCCTGGTTGACAGTGGATAGCCACTATCGCATAATTTCAAATGAATTATTTTATTTTATACTTATTTTAAAAATGTATGGAAAATTCAATTGAAATCTAAAATGTATATTAATCTGACATTAATGTTATGCACATATATGTATTGCTAGATGTATTAGGAATTTTTATATTTACAGTAATAAATAGACACTTTTTGACGTCGATTTTAATTTTAGAGGTAAAATTGTCTGAGCCGGGTGGGATATGAATCCACAACCTCCTGATAACATATCAGGTGTTCTGGACCACTGAGCTACCGGCCGCTGATCAAGATTTCTTCTAATTAACGCTATGAACATTCCTGTTTATCTCAATATTTATTATCATTAGCATACTTGTAAGGCATGCTTTCAATCTATTGGCAAATAAAAAGCCGCTAGGGCTAAAAATTGCGTAAAAATAATGCCTACATCTGACATAAAGGGAATGTTCATAGCATTAATTAGAGGAAATCTTGATCGGCGGCTGGTAGTTCAGTGGTCCAGAGCACCTGACATGTTATCAGGAGGTCGTGGGTTCATATCCCACCCAGCTCAGACAATTTTTCCCCTAAAATTAAAATCGATGTCAAAAAGTGTCTATTTATTACTGAATGTTGGACTGTCGAGTTTATCTCAATATTTATTATTTTTATTTTTGCAGCTAGACATTTTTTCTTTACCATCAATTTTTCCTTTATCACAAAGTATAAATATATTAGTACTATGAGGAATGTTACTAAGCATGCAATTACAAACCTGATTAGTGATATCATAAACAACAATAGCTGCTTGAGCACCTCTGTAATACATTGGGGCTAAACTATGATAACGCTCCTGTCCTGCTGTATCCCAAATTTCAAACTTGACAGTAGTATCATCAAGACATACTGTCTGAGTCAAAAATGCAGCTGCAATAAAGTAACATCAAAATAATTAATCTTCTCTCAACACTAAGCAATATTTATTGGAAAAGCATTGAAACAAAAATATGTTGAAGTCAGTACGAAATTAAAAGTATAACTTTTTCAGAAGGCTGATATAAAATAATCTTCATTTTACAACAGCTAATAAAAATGGTTACTTTGTACTTACAAACTGCGAATCCATAACTACTAACCTTAGAGTGTCAGGATAGATTTGATCAATCCTCTGCATTTCATATGAAACTTCTTTTAAATTAAGAGATGACATGAATAGGTAGGCCAGAGTTGAAACTAACCCAGCCTACCTCTATAATTATGAAGGCCTTGTGCAGATGACATGCACCTCAACTGCACTCAGAAGGTTAAGTTAGCAAGCAATACTTTAAGTATAGTGCTTCCATTGGAACTTGGCAGTTGGAGAACACACATTGTGTCTGACCCTGTAGGCCAGTCATGAGCACAGTCAACACTTCTAAAAGACAAGGTCAACAAATTATGTCACAGAATAATGCTGATGTCACCCAAGTTAGACCCAAATGCTACCCATGCTAGATAGCTTACGTAGTTAGGTTAGCTTGATTCACGAACAGGAAAGAGTGAAGTGACTATTGCTAGCATTTTACATGTTTCTGTAGTCTATTTTTTTCTGTGTGAAATAATAATGCCCCTTCATTGTTGTGTACCATATTGCCAGGGCAATTACAGGAATGAGCAAAAAGTTTCTGTGTTTGGATTTCCAGAAGATGAAGATTTGCAAAGACAATGGCTGCCTGCAAAACCAAAAAAGGATTTCATGCCAAAAAGTTCACTTTAATGATTGTAGTTTGTATCTATTATATAATAAAGTAGTTTAACCCTTCCAGTGTCCAGAACATATATATCCGTTTTTAGTACAATAAAAGAAAACGATTTTAAAAAAAATAAAAATTGCCATTTTAAAATTTTTTTTAATAGATATCTTATAAAAATATGTAATTTAAGCTTGATAAATATTTTCTTTTTTTTATTTGATGCATATTTTATTAAACTATGACATAAATAATTTGTTAAAGCCATCTGTTTGCTATTTCTTAGAAGTTATATAAGGTATTGCCAATTTATTTGTTAACATTACTCTGTGCTGAAGCAATCCCCTAATTTAAGCTCAGAAGTTTGATTTGAACTATTATCAACAAATTTTTCCTTAAAGTTTTTTAAAATCTCCTGATAATTAACAAAGAATTGTACTTTTTAAAAATGGAAGATTTTGGAAGTAATTATGAAATGTGTACTTTTTTTGGTATATCATGGTAAATTTTTTTTATTAAAATTAATATGTTACTAATAATAAATACCCCCTCAAGCAGCTGCTTGCCACAGAGGTCTGACAGGAGCCTGTCAGTTTATATGCCATAGTAGGAGATCTGAGAGGATGGCAGGACCTCAGCAGAAAACCGACACACACATCCATGCCTAATCCGGGGCTCGAACCCAGGTCCCGTAGATCAGTAGCCAAGCGTGCTAACCACTCGGCCACGGTGTTTAAAATTTTTACTTCGGTAAAATTCAGAATTAAATTCTTTTTAATTTGGTATATAACATGAGCTATTTCTGTTGATTAGTTATTTATTAAAAATATTCTAAATGTGACTTGTTTATTGGACTGCAACAAGCCTGGACTTTTTCTCAAAGTATAGTATGGAGAAAAAAATTTCAAAACGGAAGAAATGTTTACTTTAAACAAGAAATTTTTTTTGTTATTTAGAAATAAATAGCCTTTCTATTCATGTGCATTTATAATCATTTCTGTCTATTAACTTTTTTTAATAAAATTTTTTGTGTTGCCAGATGCATTTTTTTACTACATGACTCTAAAACAGTTGTATTAAAATAAAACTTGTCATCTTTTTCGTTAAATATTTTATTTTCAGAAAATCCAGAATTAAATGTTGATTAATTTGGCATATAACATGCCATAATTCTTTTCATTAATTATTTGACAAAAAAGTTCTAAAGCTAAATTTGGCCTCTGGATGTAAACCAGTTTTTCAGGCTGGGCACTGGAAGGGTTAAGTTTGTATTAGGTTTTAAATGCAAGTTGAATCTGAAATCGCAGATGTGTGTATATATATATAACATTGGAACTATAATAAAAATATTGTGGTTTGCTATGAAACAATGGCAGTACTTGTTTCAAATCTAAGGTTCAGTTCTGAAATTTTGCTAATATTCATTATGCATAGGAATACTACAAACTATTGACAATGTTTCTCTTTTCCCATTCTTTATGCTTAAAATATACAAATCATCTTCCTAGTTATTGCCTTTAACTTTTGTTGTCTGAGGCAATAAAATTAACAATCGTTTCATCTTTCAACCTGAAGCAGGATATGTAAATTAATCAAATAATGTTTATTCACATTATGAAAAAATAAGATTATTTTGTTATAGATGTACACCATTGAAACCTGCATTTCAAAACTTGAGATGTTTAAGAGATCTGTGAATGATCTCATTCCAGTTTACATCAGCTGTATATCATGGCCCAGCTGGGTCAGTGTTGAGATTTATCTCCGTAAAATTCCCCGCCCTGCCCACGGTTAGTAGGGGACACTGATGGGCTTGGAAAGGCCGCCGTCCGTCGGATGGGACGTTAAGCTGTGGCCCTGTGTGCGGGAGAGCCATACACTGTGCACAATAAAGAACACGCTAGATAGCCTGGATGGGAGGCTACCATCTGTCTCCCAACAGCTATTCCAGTGGGTCCCTTCCCCCAACCTTCTCTGAGCCTTTGGGGTCCATATGACCTGGCCATTTTGCCCATGGTGTGCAAAAAAGTGCCGCTCAGAGATAAAACAACCCAACTCAACCATTGAATTAGGGATAGGAGATGTTATCCAAATTCAGTACCGCAAGTCTTCCATTTGCATGCCTGTGTGGCTGAAACTCTGGTCATATACAGCTGTCAGCTTTGGCTTCCCCAGGCATTCATCATGAGAAGCGTAATGTGAAAGGCACTGGGATTTAGATGCATTTGACAGAGGGCAGATCGTAGGTGCCTGACAGATGGGACACCATCTCCGAAATTATCAACGAACTTGGATTTTCTCGTATGACAATTTCAAGAGAATTCCAGGAATATGAAACTTCTGGCAAAAAACAAGCACCTGGACAAACCGCAGAGGACAACTGGTCTTGAATGATTGTGGGCTTCGCTGTCTGACCTGCATCGTATGGACTGATAGGGGCCAAACATTATCTGAAATGACCTCCCATCTGAATGTGGATTCCTGCCAGGAAGTCAGTGCATGGACTGTGCAATGCTCACGTCATCTTCTTGGCTTCGGGAGCCGCTGACCTACACTTCTAACAGCATGACACCGGGTAAAACAGAAAGTAAACTAATTGACCTGTAGTTATCACATGAACTATGAGCAATTTTTTTTTTAAAAAAAGGGATAATAATAGTTCTAATAAAATCTTTAGGAACATCACCTTTATCATAAAAAATATTTAAAATTTCTGTCAGCCTATGGCAACACAAATGTTCCCAGCTCTCTGCATTTCAGTGGTGATTAAATCCATCATCATCCTCAAGCAGCGATGGGCTACAGAGGTCCAAACAGACTGTGCAATTTAGTTCTCCAAGTATATCTGTCCTGAGCTACATCTGCTGCATCTAGCCACTGCACACCAATTCTAACAAAGTGCTGTTTTACATTGTCTGCCCACTGCATCCTAGATCTCCCCCTCTTTCTGAGGCCTTTAGGCACACTGTTCATAACCCTCTTTGCTAATCTATAATTATTCATATGGGCAACATGGGCAAACCAATGGAGTTTCTTTCTGCACAATATATTGCTCAAAGGAGGTTGCAGACTGATTTGCTTAACCTCATCATTACTTGCAAAGTTGAACCACCAAATGTCGAAGAACATTTAAATTAGAACTGTGTAAGCATCTAAAATCAAAAGCATCAAGTTTCCTGTCATCTTGTTTACAAAGCATTCAAGTTTCACTATCATAACTAATCCTAGAAAGAATCAAACTATTATAGTCTAATTTTAATCTTTAGATATATATGTCTATTTCTTCACACTCTCCATAGATTCTTAACCCTTCCAGTGTCCACGTCATCTGTATACCTTTGGAGAATCTGAATTGAGAGGCCATGGATATATATATCCGTTTTTAGTACAACAAAAAAAATATCGATTTTTAAAAAATAAAAATTGCTGTTGTAATTTTTATATATATATATCTTATAAAAATATATAATTCAGGCTTCAAAAACATTGTTTTTAATTTGAAGCATATTTTATTAAACTACAATATAAATAATTTGATAAAGCCATTTCTTAGAAGCACTATAAACAGTATTGCCGATTTGCTTGTTAACGTTCCTATTTGCTAAAGCAACCTTCCGATTTAAGCTCCCAAGTTTAATTTGAACTATTATCAACAAATTTTTCCTTAAATTTTCGAAAATCTCCTAAAAATTAAAAAAAAAATACTGCTTTTTTTAAAAACGACAGATTTTGGAAGTAATTACAAAATTTACATACTACAATTTTTTTTTCTATTTCACACTATTTTCTGTCATAAACCTATTTCAGTATTCCCAAGCTATTTTTATCATTTTTCCCAGCATTCTATGCATCTTTCCAACTCTTAAAATAGAAACTGGAAGTAAATACACCCTTCTTCGAAATTCTGGTTACAACTGCATTTAATTAGGCTTCACTGAGACAAACAAGATGCAGATGGCTGACACATGCTGTCTCCGTTTTGTGTTCTATGTGTTTTTTACAGTTTTGGTCCAGCATATTGGATACCCTTTGTAAAGTCAGTATTTACTTTTTTAATATTTAAACCTTTGTTTTAGTTTCGTAGATTTAGTTTTGGAAATTAGCGATTTTTGGCCAATCGATAAGCATTGATTTTTTTCATAGCTACGTTACACCGTATGGCCGGCCTACAACTTGCTGCTGTGGATATTTTAACATCGCATTAGGCCATATGTTAATTTTTATTTTATTATTTATTACTTTTCCAGTAAAAATTTGAGATATAGTATCATTTTCTGAAAATAAATGAGGTCTTGGATATGAAGCAAATTCATTTCTATATATTTACTTCTGTTAGTTAGCGATCTTCAATTGGCTGATTTATCGATATTTATGAGTTATGCTAATCGGAGGCCAGCTTAAAAGTTGTTGCGGATATTTTATTTAACATACTATTAGGTTATGTGTAGCTAGGTAGTCACTGGAAGGAGAGCTATGCACCAATCCCCTGTGATGATGCATAGAACCGGCCAGGCCTAGCACCTAATGTCCAACCCCGCCTTCTCGTGGTGCGGACCGTTAGTAACTTTCAAAAGAGATACTCTCTTGTGGAAGTGAACGGAAGGGGAGGGCTGCCAGATTAGTGTGGCCTACTGATCTGGAGAACTATGGCTACTTTTCTTTTTTTTCTACCCTGCTGAGGAGTGGTCAACCACACAGGGTCCTGGTGCTGACCATATAAACCTACTGGACTGGACAGATATATGGCTCTGAGCTTGATTATGGATCCTGATTTTGCTGCACTGGTGGGCTTCTGTGGAGGGAAAATCTTCCGCTGTGTTTTCTTTTTGTTTGTGGGTTGACAGCCCCAAGTGAATAGATCCACAGGATATGTTTATCAGCTGGTGGATAATACTGAGCAGAAGTCATCGCAGGCACCTGAACTCTTTGCTTCTATTGGCATCGTCAAATTCTACATTGGAGGAAGTCTTCCAGTGTAGATGGCTTCAGCCTTTAGTAGTGGGGGAACGGGTCTTTGCCCCATGTCTGCGATTAGGGGGCTGTTTGATATTGTCGGCATTCCCTCTCTCAATAAACATAGTTTCTTTAAACATCCCACTAACCATTTTCTCTCCATAGGTAGTTGGAATGTGAGGACTCTGCACAGAGCTTTTTCTCTTGATGTCCTCACACAAGAATTCCACCGTTATAATTTAGATATTCTCGGCTTGCAAGAGACCAGATGGACAGATAAAGGTCAGATTCTTAAAAATAATCTTAAATTTCTCTTTTCAGGGAGGGACGACAAAAAGCATCACCAAGGCGTGGGTCTGCTTCTCAGCAGACACGCTAGTGATGCTCTTCTAGGATATGAGTGCATTAATGAAAGGTTTCTTACAGCAAAATTTCAGACAAGCGTTAAAGACTTGAATGTTATCTGCTGTTATGCCCCCACTGAGGATGCCGATGAGGATGAGAAGGATAGGTTTTATGAACAACTTCAGGATATTTTGAATTCTGTCAAGAAAGGAGATATTACCCTTGTTCTTGGTGACTTCAATGCCAAAGTTGGTACTGACTCTGACCTTTGGGGAGGAGTAATAGGCCCTTTTGGTATTGGTAGCTGCAATAGCAATGGGCAACGTCTCCTACAGGTAAGTAAACTCAATGGATTCAGAATAACTAACACTTATTACAAACACCGCGACATACATAAGTACACATGGGTTTCACCTGATGGGCTGCATAAGAATATGATTGATTACATATTAATTAACAGCAAATGGACTAGTTCTGTTAGGAATACCAGGGCATATAGGGGAGCTGAAATTGGATCTGACCATTACCTTGTTAAAAGTGTGTTGCAACTTAAACTTAAAAAGTGTTGTGCTAGGGTTAAAAAATTTACTTTTAATACTGAAGCTCTGAAAGATCCAGTTATAGCCAAAGCTTACCATGATAGGTTACTTAGTCATTATGACAGTCATGGTTTGCTTACTACTGAAGTTGAGGAAGAATGGGATCATTTTAAACAGGCTTTTTTGGACACTAACAGTACTCTTTTAGGAAAAAAGGAGCAGAAGAGGCAGAATTATCTGAGTGATGAGGCACTTGAGCTTATTTCGGAAAGAAAGAACTGCAGGAATGCCCTTAATCAATACCCTACTAGTCCTAATAGAAAGCATTACAGAGACCTTAATAAACTTGTAAAGGATCAGTTAGCTGCTGATAAAAATTTTTGGCTTGATGGTTTGGCTGACAAAGCCGAGGAAGCAGTTAGACAGCACAACAGCAGAGAGCTGTACCAGATAGTTAATGTTTTGTGTGGTAGAAAACGGACAGGCATACAAGGATTGAAGGATAAACAAGGTAAGGTTATAGAAGGGGAGGATTCTGTCATGGCTAGGTGGGCTGAGCATTTCAGTGATGTTCTAAACAATGTAGTTAGTTCTACTCCCATTGTTTGCAATGATGATAGATGCATTGGTGGCTTTAATGTTGGCCCTATAACACAATCTGAAGTTAGTTTGGCTGTTTCTAAACTTAAACTTCATAAATCCCCAGGGGTAGATGAAATTACTACGGAAATGCTTAGAGCTGGGAATATTTCGGTTACCACTTGGATGACTGAAATTCTGAATCTCTTTTATGATAAAGGCATGGTTCCTAAGGATTTTACCAGAGCTATTGTTATCCCTATTTTCAAAAAAGGTGATCGCAGTTCTTGTGATAACTATAGGGGTATCAGCCTACTCTCTGTTCCAGGTAAAGTTCTTTCCATGATTGTTCTTAATAGAATTAAGAATCTGGTTGACAGGCAATTGCGTGATGAGCAATGTGGATTCAGAAGTGGTAGGGGATGTGTAGATCAGATATTTTCACTTAGGCAGATTCTTGAGAAATGTTTAGAGTTTCAGAAACCTTTGGTTGCTAGCTTTGTTGATTTCAAAAAGGCTTTCGACTCTGTTGATCGTCATAATTTGTGGTTGATTGTGAGATCATATGGTATACCAGACAAGTTAGTTAACATTATGAAAGCTCTCTATAATAACACTGAGTCGTGTGTGAGAGTTGGTAAGGCTTGTAGCAATTGGTTTAGCATTACTTCTGGTGTTCGACAAGGGTGCATTTTGTCTCCTTTTCTCTTTAGCTTGGTTATTGATTATGTTATGCGAAATTCACTTCAAGGGAAAGATTTTGGCCTTAAATGGGCTGGAGATAGGAAAATTTCTGATTTAGATTATGCTGATGATTTAGCCCTTCTGGCAAATGATGTTGATGAGATGAACTCTTTCATTCGAGCCGTTGATGAGACTGGTAGTAGAGTAGGTTTGGTTATAAACAGAGAGAAAACTAAAGTGATGAAAATTGGTCAGGCAGGCTGTGATTCAGTTAATCTGAATGGTTGCAGTCTTGAGCAGGTGTCACAGTTTAATTATCTTGGAAGCTATGTAACAGATAATGGTGATGTGCGGCATGAGATTAACAGACGAATAGGGATTGCTGCTGGGACTTTTAAGAATCTATGGAGAGTGTGGAGAAATAGGCGTATACACCTAAAGACTAAATTTAGACTGTATAATAGTTTGGTTCTTTCTAGGGTTAGTTATGGTAGTGAAACTTGGACACTTTGTAAACAAGATAACAGGAAACTAGATGCTTTTGATTCCAGATGCTTACGCAGTATCTTGGGCATTAGGTGGTTCAACTTTGTAACTAATGATGAGATTAGGAAAAGGAGTTTGCAACCTCCTTTAAGCAGCATATTGTGCAGAGAGACTCTGTTGGTTTGGCCATGTTGCCCGTATGAATAATTATAGATTGGCGAATAGGGTTATGAACAGTGTGCCTAAAGGCCTCAGAAAGAAGGGGAGACCTAGGATGCGGTGGGCAGACAATGTCAAACAGGACCTTGTTAGAATTGGTGTGCAGTGGCCAGATGCAGTAGGTGTAGCTCAGGATAGACTTGCTTGGAGAACTAAATTGCACGGTCTGGTTGGACCTCCGTAGCCCATGGCTGCTTGAGGATGATGATGATGATGATGATGAATTTTTTTTTGTATTATTTCTTGTTTCTTTAGTAAAAAAACCAAGTTTGTACTGTTTTCTGAAAATGAATGTCTTGGATACAGAAGCAAAATTGAGTTCCTTGCTACGGAAATCAGCCGTCATGTGGGAGGGCAATTTTGGGTAGTCATCCCCTCTGCTAAATTCATGGTGAAAGTTTCACCCTCTCCAGAAAAATATAATTTTTTTAAAATTACGAGTTTTTATGTTTATATTGAATGATTTTAAAGGCACCCCCTTCAATACCTTGGCTGTGTCACACAGACGATATAATGCAATTTTTTTTTGCTCTGGTGCACAAACCTTTCTGCACTTAGGCAAGATCGCCAAACTTCAACACCGAATGAAAAAATTTAACGTTTGGAAAAAAAAAAACAACCAAGAAATATTTTTTCTATTTTGTAACTAGTTCAGAAAATCCCTGAATGTGAGAAGTCCAAGTAAAATACATGATACTGAAAAGAATCATTAAAAGAAATAAAAATCATATTTCAGGTTGAATATTATTCGGGAGGAAATTTCCTTTCGATAAATAAATAATTTAACTATTTTTATTCATCAGGTTTTCCAAAATGAAGCCTTAATTGTATAGTGCGATCTTTTTTTTTCACCATATCACATTGAAAAAGGTGTATTAAAATCAATATGCTTGCAAATTTGTTTATATTATTTATTTTCATAAAATTTGTAATTAAATTCTGTTTAATTTGGTATATAACATGACCTATTTACGTTGATTGGTTATTTTTTTTAAAAAAATTCTACAGTTGACTTGTTTATGTGACTCAGCACAATTGGCTAAATGCCTGGAATTTTCTCAAAGCATGGTACCAAGAAAAAAATGACAAAATGAGAGAAATATTTACTCAAAACTAAAATTTTTTTGTTATTCAGAAATATATAGTCATTCTATTCATGTGAATTGTAATCATTTCTGTCTATTATTTTCTTTAAATAAATTTTTGTGTTGCCAAATGCATTATTTTTAATACATGACTCTAAAAAATGCCTATTAAAATAAAATATATCGTCTTTTTTGTTAAACACTTTATTTTCAGAAATTCCAGAATTAAATGCTGATTAATTTGGCACACAATGTGCCATATTTCCTTTCATTATTTTTTTTGGCAAAAAAGTTCTAAAGTTAAAGTTTTTTTGGCTGAGCATAGGGAGAAAATAGCTTGGCCTCTGGATGGAAACCTGCTTTTCAGGTTGGACACTGGAAGGGTTAAGTCCTGGCAGCAACCCTATTCATCTATTAATCGCATGCTGCACATCACCAGTATCTGTTACATAGCTCCCAAGGTAATTAAACTGCGACACCTTCTCAAGAGTGCAGCCATTCAGATTAACTGAATCACAGTCTGCCTGACCAATTTTCATCACTTTAGTTTTCTCTCTGTTTATAACCAAACCTACTCTATTACCAGCCTCATCAACAGCTCAAATGAAAAAGTTCATCTCATTAACATCATTTGCCCAAAGGGCTAAATCATCAGCCTAATCTAAATCAGAAATTTTCGTATCTACAGTCCATTTAAGGCCAAAATCTTTCCCTTGAAGTGAATTTCACATAACATAATCAATAACCAAACTAAAGAAAAAAAAGGTGACAAAATGCACCCTTGTCGAACCCCAGAAGTAATGCTAAACTAATTGCTACAAGTCTTACCAATTCTCACACATGACTCAGTGTTATTATAGAGAGCTTTCATTATGTTAAATAACTTGTCTGGTATACCATATGATCTCACAATCAACCACAAATTATGACAATCAACAGAGTTGAAAGCCTTTTTGAAATCAACAAAGCTTATTGAAATCAACCAAAGGTTTCTGAAACTCTAAACATTTCTCAAGAATCTGCCTAAGTGAAAATATCTGATACACACATCCCCTACCACTTCTGAATCCACATTGCTCATCATGCAATTGACTGTCAACTAGATTCTTAATTCTATTAAGCACAATCATGCAAAGAACTTTACCTGGAAGAGAAAGTAGACTACTACCCCTATAGTTATCACAAGAACTGCAATCACCTTTTTTAAGAATAAGGATAATAATAGCACTAATAAAATCCTTAGGAACCACATGACTTCATCATAAAAGATATTCAAAATTTCGGTCATCCATGTGGTAACAGCAACATTCTCAGCTTTAAGCATTTCTGTAATAATTTCATCTACCCCTGGGGATTTATATACTTTAAGTTTAGAAACAGTCAAAATAACTTCAGACTGTGTTATAGGGCCAACATTAAAGCCAGTAATGCATCTATCATCATTACAAACAATGGGAGTAGAAATAATCACATTATTTCAAATGTCACCAAAATGTTCAGTACATTTAAACATGACAAAATCCTCATCTATAACCTTACCTTATATATCCTTCAATCCCTGTCTACCTGTCCATTTCTACCACACAAAACATTAACTATCTGGTACAACTCTCTGCTGTTGTGCTGTCAAAGCCAAAGATTCATCAAGCTCAAGATGTCATCAAGCCAAAGATTCTTATCAGCAGCTGATCCTTTACACATTTATTAAGTTCTCTGTAATTTTTTTTCTATTAGAACTAGTAGGGTATTGATTAAGGACATTTCTGCAGATCTTTCTTTCTGAAATAAGCTCAAGTGCCTTATCACTCAAATAATTCTCCCACCTATCTTCTTTCTTCCTAAAAGAGTACTGTTATTCCAAAAAAGCCTGTTTAAAACGGTCCCATTCTTCCTCAACTTTCAGTAGTAAGCAAACCACGACTGTCATAACGAGCAAGTAACCTATCATGGTAAGCTTCAGCTATAACTGGGTCTTTCAGAGCTTCAGGATTAAATTTTTTAATCTTAGCACAACACTTCTTAAGTTTCAGTTGCAAGACACATTTAACAAGGTAATGGTCAGATACAATTTCAGCTCCGCTATATGACCTGGTATTCCTAACAGAACTAGCCCATTTGCTCTCAATTAATATAAGCTCACTGGATAAAAAATTTGTCATCTACCTCCGTAAGAGGGTTACGTCAGTTCGACAGCAACAGAGGGCACATCAGTAATAAACGCGCCCTACAAATAGTTGTGCCGTGTGCTAAGGGGTTCACACAGTGACAAGAAGTTTACATTATATAAAGGAAAGTCCCAGATACTCCGCAACATAAGGCTGCACTACATCTATAGGGAGAATGCCTGAAACACAACTACTTACGCCGGGGCAAGACAGTGCCACAAGGACACAGCTCATCCACGGCTACCTATGGCGAACAATCCTATAGAAGGAAGGTTCATCCATCAGTCAAAACCTAAATTTAATCTGTTCCCCGGTTAGCCACAAAAATGGTATATAGAACCAAGTTGACTCGGCTCCCGGGGTGGAGACTCATAGTCTGGCTTTTCCATCGATAAGCCTGTCGACTGGGGATCCCACTCCCAGCCGCGAGCCTTCAACTTTGTCCTCTCCATTGATACGGACCGGACCGCAGAAAGACTGTGCCCAACAATGGGGACTGCCGCAGTGTGTCAGGCACTGTTAGAGCAAATTGCTTTGAAAAGAGGCAGGAATTGCTCCAGTCAGTCAATGCAGGCCTACAACAAGCTATTTCTGAATTAACACTCCAAAGGGAACTGCATGTCATGGATATCTGGAGCAGAGTACAGTGGAAGACACCTATGTTAACAGCTCTGCACAAGGCTACACAGCTACAGTGGGTGCGGCGCCACAAAGACTGGACTGTTGACTCTTGGAAGCATGTGATCTGGTTGGATGAGTCACGCTTTTGCTTGTACTCGAATGATGCAAGGCAATGGGTACATTGTAAGCCACATGAAGCCTTCCATGTGGACTATGTGCAAGGTTCTGTTCAAACTGGAGGAGGCTCTGTGATGTTCTGGGGGTGTTTCATGTATGAAGAAATGAGTCCTTTGGTTGCAGTGACATCACACTTGAACCAGAAGGGCTATATGGAGGTACTGGATGACCACATGTTGCCTTTTGTGCAGCATCTCCACAGTGAACACCAGAAAGATACCCCAGTCTTCCAAGATGACAACTGTTGAATGCACAGGGCTCGAAGTGTGTCAGATTGGCACGATGTGCATTCTGAAGTCTTCGAACATCTTGACTGGCCCACCAAATCCCGGGATTTGAACCCCATAGAAAACTTGTGGGACTATTTGGGGCAACGAGTGAAATGCCATCCCAGTCATTCGGCCAATCTGGCTGAACTGCGGGTGGAAGAGTGGATGAATATTGATGTGAATTACATCCACACACTGGTGGCATCCATGCCAGACAGGATTTTGGCTGTTCTTGAGGCGCACAGAGGCGTTACACACTATTAGGTGATATTCAACCAGGGGTGACTAATGTTTTGTATGGTGAGCTTATAATCAATCATATTCTTATGCAGTCCATCAGGTGAAACCCATATATATTTATATGCATGTCACAATGTTTGTAATAAGTGTTAGTTATTCTCAAACCTTTAAGTTTATTGACCTGTAGGACATTGCCCAGTGCCATTGCAGCTACCAATACCAAAAGACATATCACCCATCCCCAAAGGTCAGTCAGTACAAACTTTGGCACTGAAGTCACCTAGAACAAGTGTAATATCTCCTATCTTGACAGAATTCAAAATATCCTGAAGTTTTGAAAAACCCATCCTTCTCATCCTCATTCTCAGTGGAGGCATAACAGCAGATAACATTCAAGTCTTTAATGCTTGTTTGAAATTCTGCTGTAAGAAACCTTTCATTAATACACTTATGTTAGAAGAGCATCAGTAGCGTGTCTGCTGAGAAGAAGACCCATGTCATGGTGATGCTTATTGTCGTCCCTCCCTGAAAAGAGAAATTTAAGATTATTTTTGAGAATCTGACCTGTATCTGTCCATCTGGTCTCTTGCAAGCCGAGAATATCTAAATTATAATGGTGGAATTCTTGTGTGAGGACATCAAGATAAAAAGCTCTGTGCAGAGTCCTCACATTCCAACTACCTATGGAAGAAACTATGTTTATTGAGAGAGGGAATGCCGACAATATCAAACAGCCCCCTAATCGCAGACATGGGGCAAAGACCAGTTCTCCCACCATTAAAGGCTGAAGCCATCTACACTGGAAGACTTCCTCCAATGTAGAATTTGACGATGCCAATAGCAGCAAGAGTTCAGGTGCCTGCAATGACCTCTGCTCAGGATTATCCACCAGCTGATAAACATATCCTGTGAATCTATTCAGTTGGGGCTGTCAACCCACAAACAAACAGAAAACACAGCTGAAGATTATCCCTCCACAGAAGCTCACCAGTGCAGCAAAATCAGGATCCATAATCAAGCTCAGAGCCATATATATCTGTTCAGTCCAGTGGGTTTATATGGTCAGCACCATATGACCCTGTGTGGTTGACCACTCCTCAGCAGGGTAGAAAAAAAAAGAAAAGTTGCCATAGTTGTCCAAAAAAAGAACACTATGCTTATGTTAAAGAAACTATGCTTATTGAGAGAGGGGATGCTGACAATATCAAACAGCCCCCTAATCGCAAGCATGGAGCAAAAACACATTCCCCCACCACTAAAGGCTGTACCATTTACACTGGAAGACTTCCTACAATGTAGAATTTGATGATGCCAATAGAAGCAAGAATTCAGATGCCTGTGATGACCTCTACTCAGGATTATCCACCAGCTGATAAAACATATCCTGTGAATCTATACACTTGGGTCTGTCAACTCACAAACAAACAGAAAATACAGCAGACGATTTTCCCTCCACAGACACCCACCAGTGGAGCAAATTCAGGATCTATAATAAAGCTCAGTGCCTTATTCCAGTCCAGTAGGTGTTTATATGGTCAGCACCAAGATCTTGTATGGTTGGCCACTCCTCAGCAGGGTAGAAAAAAAGTAGCCATAGTTGCCCAGATAATGTAAAAAAGATAAATAAAATAATATATAGTTGCCCAGATAATGCAAAAAAAAAGTAGCCATAGTTGCCAGTCCCCCCACCCCCTCCATTCCCTTCTACAAGATCTATTTTGAAAGATGCATTGAAGGTACATTGAATTGTTGAAATAATGTGGAAAGGAACATTAGGTCCTAGGCCTGGCTGGTTCTTTACATCAAAGGGGATTGGTGCATAGCTCTCCTTCCCGTGACTACCTAGCTACCACCATCCACCCCAGGAGATTTAAGCAGTTTTAATTTAGAGATAGGGAAAGCAACTTCAGATGTGATATAGGGTCATTGTTAAAGCCAGTAATGCATCTATCCTCATTACAAACTATGGGAGTAGAAAAAATCACATAATTTAGAACATCTCTGAAATGCTCAGCCCACCTAGCCATCACAGAATCCTCATTTTCAACCACCTTGCCATGTTTATTCCTCAATCTCTGTGTATTATCTGTTTCTTCCCACATAAAACATTAACAATCGGGTACAACCCCCTACTGTTGTGCTGTCTAACTGCTTCCTCTGCTTTGTCAGCCAAGCTATCAAACCAAAGATTCTTATCAGCTGTTAACTGATCCTTTATGTTTTTTAAGCTCATTGTAATGCCTTCTGTTAGGACTAGTAGGGTTGATTCATATTAATCTTGCACTTCCTTCTTTCAGAAATAAGTTCCATAACCTTATCACTCAAGTAATTTTGTTTCCTCTGTTCCCTTTTACCCAAAAGAGTATTGTTGGTTTCAAGAAAAGCCTGTTTAAACTGATCCCATTACTTCTCAACTTCAGCAGTAAGCAAATCACGATTGTCATAATGACTAAGTAGCCTATCATGGTATGCTTTGGCTATATCTGGATCTTTCAGACCTTCAGTGTTAAAGGCTTAGCACAACATTTCTTAAGCTTCAGTTGCAAGACACTTTTGACCAGGTAATGGTCAGACCTAAATTTGGCTCCCTGTATGATCTGGTATTCCTAACCACACTAACCCATTTGCTGTTAATTAAAATACAACCTATCATATTGCTTTGCAACCCATCAGGTGAAACCCACGTGTATTTATAAATGTCCCAGTGTTTGTAGTATGTATTAGTTATTCACAAACTATAAATTTACTTACTTGTATGAGACATTACAAATTGCCATTGGAACTACCAATGCCAAAGGGACTGAAAACTCCTTCCCGAAGGTCAGAGTCAGTACCAACTTTAGCATTGAACAATGCTAAAATTAATCTTCAGCAATTAAAAATCAGTGCCCTTACAGTTTTTATTTCCCTTTTATTCGATGAACTGATTTTAGTGTGTGAAGTTATTTTACTCCAAAAAAAATCATGTTTCTAAGAATTATATCTATCCTTTTTATTTCCAAATAGTATTAATGTTTTCATTTGTTTGAAATAAATATCATCTTCTAAGTATGTAATAGGCAGTATTAGGACAAATTATATGATAGTTTAGTAGCATGCATTTTTGTATACATGTTTTACCTTACATTAGTTTTTCTCTCCCCCCCCCTTCAAATTCAGGAGGGGGTTTGATTCAACTGATAGCGAGCTAGTCTCGTAATCTACAGTTCCCAGGTTCGAGTCCTAACTATAGCAGCATTGAAATTTATTTCCATTAAACCCTCACCCTGCCCTTGGCCAGAAAGAGGACAAAGAGGTCTTCTATTAAGAACAAAAAATTATTTTTAGGTTAGATAAATACTAACAAATTAATAGGATTGACTTTTTCTGAATCACCCATTTCTTCGAATTTCCACTGTTAGAGGATACAGAAAAAAATGACAATTTCATTTTCTGTAAAACCAGCTTCCCATATTTGCCAGAGGCAATATGCTATTCTTCTAATTAATCTAGTTAAATTTTTCTTTTATAATTGATTTCTTAGCCATCTGTAATTGGTAACATTCAATTCCTGCAATCATCGACTTAGTGGAGAAAAATATCCTTGTATGACATAAGGAGCATTGTGTTTATTGTCCTAGTTAAATAAAAAGTATGAAAATCAAATGAAATACAGTTGAACTTGGTTATAAAGAGCACCAGGGGACCGACAAAATTTCCTCATTATAACTATTACTCACTATATTACTGATGAGTTAAACTACCTCCTATTTTAATTCTCAATATCTTGATAAAAAGATTGATTCAAAAAACAAAACAAACACTAGAGAAAAAAATAATTACATACCTACATATTATTCGTACTAATATTCTTATATAAACTACAATACATTTAATATTAACAAAATTTATTTGTCTGTAATTTTAAAACCATACACTAAATACCACACACAATTTATTTTTCTGTAATTAAAAACAATATTAATTAATAATAAACACAATTTCAATTAGTCTTTTTATTTATGAATCCTAAAACTGATGTTTGTTTTAAAGATTTCACTCTGAAATTTCTCAAAATTCCCCTTAAAACATTCAAAAGTGTTAAAAAGTCCCATTATTTGCCTCAGTTCCTTAAAAAATATTGACTAATACGCAATGCTTTATCAACGTTTGTAAGCTTGCACTTTCTAAATTTTTTTCTTTCAGTTATGCTGTTTTCCAGTGTTGATATGCAAACATCTTTAATATCCAAAAATGTTGATACTGTTGAAGAGAACAAAGTAAACTTTTTACACACGTCAACATTTTTCGTATCACATTCTAACTCACGAATAATTTCGACTTTTTCACAAATCAAGAGACATTTTCTTTCGTTATAGCAGATATGTTTCCAACAGTAGGGTTTGTTTCTAATTGATTTTACAGTCATGGCCTAGTTTGGATAAAGTGGGAGAGCAGGGCCGGAGGCTAGACAATGAAGAAGTAGGTAGAGTGGGGACAATCCTCAAGGACAAGGTTAGGTCATAAACTGGCCCATACTCTGATGTGGGTGGTCATAAAAGTTGTCATCCATTTCATTTTTTGTCTATTCCAGGAATTGGGTACTATTTCTGACAACTTGAGCAATTAAGAATGTTTGCATGTTTTCATAGATACAAATTTTTTTACAGTATATCCATGTAGTACACTCATTATAAAAGTGAGCAATTGTATGGGAATACACATGTATTAAAATCATTATGGCTTTTTTCTCATTACAGCTGTGATTTTGTTATTTCATGCTCGTTACAATTAAGTTTGACTGTAGATGAATCTTCTGAGGATAAAAAAGAAATCAGTGTAATACCAAAGTACAATGTTGTTTTACTTCTGAGTTGCCCTTTTTTGCACATATTGGGTAAATGAACAAGTCACAAGGACACCAAGGGCTAAGTGATGGTTGGGGAAGGTGACCCACTAGACAACTGTTAGAAGAACTGGTAGTCTCCAGTAAGACCATCCAGCATGTTCTTTAATGTGCACAAGGTACAGCTCTCTTACACTTGGGATGGCAGCTTAAAGTCTTGCGACCTTTTCAAGCCTATCCTGTTTTTCATCAAGAGAAGGGTGGGGGTTAGGAAAGATAAATATTTACTCAGATAGGACTTGAACCTGGGAACTGCAGATTACTAGCCTGGTGCACTACTGACTGAGCCAACCCCATCAAAGTAGGGTAAACCGATAATGAAAGCTAAGCTACCAATTACTGCATTTTCATTAGCTCAGAGAATTAATCTATTTCATTTTTTGACTGGACCAATTTCTGTATATGGAAGTAAAACAACAGTAGAGTTTAAAACTACACTGTTAAAATTTCAATAACCTTATGTAGTTTAGCCTTCAATCCCTGAATACCTGTTCATTTTCTACCACACAAAACATTAACTATCTGGTACAGCTCTCTGCTGTTGTGTTGCCTGCTTCCTTGGCATTTTCAGCCATCAAATCAAGCCAAGGATTCTTATCAGCTGCTAACTGATCCTTAACACATTTATTAAACTCTTTGCAATGCTTTCTATTAGGACTAGTATGGTATTCATTAAGGATATTCCTGCAGTTTTTCTTTCTGAAATAAGTTCAAGTGCCTTATCATTCAAATAATTTTGCTTCCTCTGCTTCTTTTTTACTTAAAAAAGTACTGTTAGTTTCAAGAAAAGCCTGTTTAAAAGGGTCCCATTCTTCCTTAACTTCAGCAGTAAGCAAATCATGACTGTCATAATGAGTAAGTAACCTATCATGGAACAGTTTAGCTATAAATGGATCTTTCAGAGCTTCAATGTTAAAGATAAATTTTTTGACCTCAGCACATTTCTCAAGTTCCAAGACACTTTTAACAAGGTAATGGTAAGATCCAATTTCAGCTCCCCTATATGACCTGGTATTCCTAACAGAAACTAGCTCATTTGCTATTAATTAATATATAATCAATCATATTCTTATGCAGCCCATCTGGTGAAACTCATGTGTACTTATGTATGTTGCGGTGTTTGTAATAGGTGTTAGTTATTATGAAACCATTAAGTTTACTTACCTGTAGGAGACATTGCCCATTGCAGCTACCAATACCAAAAGGGCCTATCACCCTTCCCCAAAGGTCAGAGTAAGTACCAAGTTTGCATTGAAGTTACCTAGAACAAAGGTAATATCTCCTTTCTTGACAGAAAGACACAGACACCAAAGTGAAAGTGGTAACTCTTGTTTAAAAAAATAAAAAACATGCTAAAAATATCCTTTATTGAATGAGGTATGCCCAAAAAAGATATCACATAGTCATCAAGAGTGGAAGTGATATTCTCTCCCTCCCCTTGCAATTTACATATCCCAAAAATTTATATTTAATTCTTAAAGTGAATAAGTGGTTAAGAAAAATCCCCTACCACATCTTGAAATTATTTTCTTAATACTCATGACCTAGACCAGGGGTGGGCAACCTTTTTAAGCATGTTTGCTAAATCTTTGATGCAAAATTTCCTGACGTGCCAGCCAAAATTTTGGGAACATATACGCATTCCATCTAATCACGTGCAGATAATACTTCATAATCCTGAATATTGGTAATACATTTCACATAGCTTTAACAATAACTTATGTTTATGCCAATGTAAAGAACATTTGCATTTATATCTAATAAATTAAACATATTAATTGACAATAAATACTCCCAATCCGTATTTTAATGACTTATGATTTAATTAAATCCAAATTCACATATATGGTACTTTACACTTTAGAAAACCGATAAAATTCTTTATGAAACACGAAAAAATATATAAAATGATGGTAAAGGGTCCGACTGTCTGGCGAATGATGCAACAACTGAACGGGACAAAACTTATACGTCAGTATATCACAGAGATAGATGGCTTGGAAATAGGATGTTTGTTTCATTTTCTATTACTTATTATTACTAATACAGTTGAAAGTGTTTGTTTCTTTATTGCATTTTTATTTGGTATCGCTCTACTAAATAAAATTGTATTCTATTAAGTTAAAATATACAACTCAGCAAAGATGTTGGATATTTATTTATTTAATTATTTTTTAATGTGAGTCCTGGGTTGCGTGCTGGAAAAAAGTTGTTCGCGTGCCACGTTTGGCACGCATGCCAAGGGTTCCCCACCCCTGACCTAGACTATGAGTATTCTATAACAAGATTTAATCCAGCCAAAAATGGATTTCATTCCAACTATGATTGACAATGAGATGCCAGTTTATTAGGTACACCAACCTAGTAGTGTGTTGTGTCTCCTTTGGCCTTCGGAACAGTCTGAATTTGTTGGGGCTTGGAACTCACAAGATGCTGGATGCGTTGTACAAAAATGTTGTACCATGCGGAAATGATTGTATTGCACAGTTGCCGAAAATTGGATTGATGCACAGTCTCTTTGCGAATAGCTCTTACTACCTGATCCCAAAGATGCTCAATAGGGTTTAGATCTGGGGACTGCAGGCCAATGAAACAAGGAAAATTCATTGGCCCATTCCTGGAACCATTTGGTGATAATACATGCCTTGTGAGCAGGTGCATTATCATGCTGAATGTGTCCTTCTGATATATAGCCATGAAGGGATGAACTTGGTCAACAATGATGTTCAAAATACACTGTGGCATTCAGAGGTCCTTTGATAGCTATCAAGGGGCCTAACATTCCCCACACTGGCCTGTACTGTTGATACCAGACAAGATGGCTCCATGGCCTCATGTTTCTTGCCTCAAATTCTGATCCTTCCATCAGCATGATGCAAAGAAACATTTATTCATCCAACCAAGCTATTTCCAGTCCTCAACAGTCCAGTGTTGATGCTTGTGTGCTCTCTAGTTACGCACTTTCATGTTCTTCGCAGGCAACATTGGCACTCAACATGGTTGGTTGCTGTTGCAGCTCATTGACAACAAGGTCAGATATGTGGTGCGTTCGGAGATGATCTTCTACACACCAATGTTTAATTTTGCTGTGGTTTGCCTGATGTGGCCCATCTGTTCACTTGCATGATTCTCACCATTCTCCTTTGGCCCCTCTGATCCACAGGCTGTTTTTATCTGCAGGATTGTCAATCACTGGTAGTTTTTGGCTTTTCACACCATTCTCAGTAAACTGTTGAAATGGTTGTGCTTGAAAAGCCCAGGAGGACAGCTGTTTGAGAGATATTAGACTGACATGCCTAGCACCAACTATCATACCATGTTCAAAGTAACTCAGGTTACTTGTTTTGCCCATTCTGATGCTCAATCCAACTCTAACGAATGCTCGAAAAGCTGGTCAGCTTGGTGGTATATCTAACAAACTGTTATCTCAGTGTAGATTAAATTTTAGACACAATTACTGTTTTCAGAAAGCCAAAATTTTCTTGTTCTAAATCATTTACCAATTAATGATTTTCATTAAACATTAATTTATGTCAATAGTGTTGGGGAAAAAAGTTTTGCTGGCATGCAGGATTCAAACCATGTCTCTCTAGAAATGTGCCAGAGTGTTCTAAGACCACAAAACTAATAACTTTTTTCCACAAAAACTATTTATAGAAGAGTAAAACAGTGTGCAGAATTAAAAGATAGATTAAGTCAACTCTATTAAAACACTGTAGGTGCTGGACTAGCCATGTGTTATTATGACAAACAATCGACTCATTGACACTAATGTGGAAATTGATGGTCATAGATCGGTGCTGTGAAGTTTAGGTTAAATAGTCATACCTGTATTTTCTTCGTTCTTCAGAGGAAGCTTCATCGAATGTTCAAGGAGGACAATTCTGGGTTGTGTGCTCTTCTCAGTAGCTGATATTTTCACAGGTTCAGTATTATTGCTCCTCACTTGGTGATAATTCTTAAGTGCGGTGGTGTTGCATTTTGCTGCCTCTGTGGTATGAGTCACTGGATGTCATTCCAAACTTCATGCTCCTATTAGTACATTGAGCCAGTTGCCTATATGAGATGTTGGTGACTAGGCATTGCGATGCTTTTCATGGCGTCTGCTTCAGCACGTCGTCAGGCAGCAGGATAAGATAGAAACAATCGCCTTGATTGGTGAGTGCACGTGGCCTGCACGAGGGGCGCCAAGGTGGACTCGGTAATTTATATATATAGTGTATCTACAGTGTTCTACCATATTATACGGAAATTCCAGACTGTTCTTTTAAATCCTCGAACACAGAGGCCCAGTGCAGCTCAGAGAGCACTTCTGATTCATCTCCCTTTCACGGCACCTCAGGGACATGCCCAGTCCACAATTGACCTTCACGACCCTGTGCAGGCCACATGTGCACCCACCAATTGAGTGCATTGCATCTCTTTCTTATACCTTTCCAGGATAGTGCCTGTCTGACAATGTGCCAAAGTGGACGGCATGAAATGCGTCACAATGCCTGCTCACCAACATTTCATATAGGCAACCAGCTCAGCACAACTAATAGGAGCATGAAGTTTGGAATGACACCCAGTGACTCATACCATAGAAGCAGCAAAGTGCAACACCACCACATTTAAGAATTATCACCAAGTGAGGAGCAACAATACTGGACCTGTGGAAATATTAGCTACCGAGAAGAGCACACAACCCGGAATTGTCCTCTTTGAACAACCGATGAAGCTACCTCTGAAGAACGAAGAAAATGCAGGTACGACTATTTAACCTAAATTTGCCAGCACCGATCTATGACCATCAATTACCACATTAGTGTCGATGAGCCGATTGTTTGTCGCAATAACACGTGACTAATCCAGCACCTAGTGTTAACAGAGTTAACAATCTTTTAACTATTTATTGATTCACTGACATCATTATTAAATCAACAGGTAGCTCTGTGAATATTATTTATTGATTAACCCTTCCCAGGTCAAGAATGCCTACAGACTTTTTTGTACAACACATGAAACTTTGATTAAAAAAAATTATCATTTGAAATTTTCTTACATGTATCTCTTTAAAAATATGTAATTCAAGCTTGAAAAATAATATTTTCTTTTTTCATTTGATGCATATTTTATTAAACTATAATATAAATAATTCAATAAAGCCATCTGACTACCATATTTTAGAAGCGCTATTGAAGCAATCACCTGATTTAAGCTCAAAAGTTTGATTTTAACTATTATATAAAAAAAAATAAAAAAAATAAATACCCCCTCAAGCAGCTGCTTGCCACAGAGGTCTGACAGGAGCCTGTCAGTTTATATGCCATAGTAGAAGGTCTGAGAGGATGGTAGGACCTCAGCAGAAAAACCACACACACACACCCATGCCTTACTCGGGGCTCGAACCCAGGTCCCGTAGATCACAAGCCAAGCGTGCTAACCACTCGGCCACGGGACGGCTAACTATTATAAATATATTTTTAAAAATAGAAGATTTTGGGAGTAATTATGAACTATGTACTTTTTTGGTATATCACTGTAAAAAGTGTTATTAAAATTAATATGTTACTACAATGTTCATATTTTTTACTTCAATAAAATTTAGAATTAAATTCTCTTTAATTTGATATATAACATAACCTATTTCTGTTAATTAGTTATTTATTAAAAATATTCTAAAGTTGACTTATTTATTGGACTCTGCAACAAACTTGGACTTTTCTCAGAGTATGGTACAGAGAAAAAAATTACAAAATGGAAGAAATGTTTACTTTAAACAGGAAAATTATTTTTTTTTGTTATTCAGAAATAGTCTTTCTATTCATATGCATTATAATCATTTCTGTCCATTAGTGTTTTTTAAATAAATTTTTGCGTTGCCAGATGCATTTTTTTACTACATGACTCTAAAAAAGTCCTATTAAAATAAAACTAGTAGTCTTTTTTGTTAAGTATTTTATTTTCAGAAAATCCAGAATTAAATGCTGATTAATTTTGCATAGAACATGCCATAATTCCTTTCATTAGTTATTTGGCAAAAAAGTTCTAAAGTTAAATTTTTTTTTGTCTGATCAGAGTGAAAAAATATCTCTGGGTCTGGGAATGGTTAAATCATTAATTGATGTATTTTTTTTTCATCAGATACTTTATGCATGCAATACATATTTTTGTGGTGCTGAAATAAATTAGTGAAATCACAATAAATTTTAGAACAAGTCAAAATTCACCTACTACTGCAAAATGTATAAATATTTGTTTCAGAACCTCACATTTCTTTTCCCAAGTTGTGACTTCCACTTACAAGAGTTAAAATACTTCAAAAGATAATGAAGGTGGATTAAGTTCCACTTTCAAAGGACAAAAGGTAAGCTTAGCAGGAGCAAAGTTGTACTTAGCATCAGCTGCAGTAGCCTATCCGATATGTCAATATCCTACAAACTGGGTGTCTGCTTGAAAGGCCATTTTTGACTGTACAAGGATTAAAAAAAAATATGCAACAAACAGAATGTAAAATATGTTATAAAATTTCCACTATTCATTTTCTACCCCTTTTAGTTTGTTCTTTCTAGATATGTGCTCTGATTCAATGGTAAAGGGGCTGCTTGGACATTATGAACTGATCAGTTTTGCTTAGGTGGCCAACCGAAGATGAAACAAGGAGGTTAAACCAACTGGTTAGATTTTTACCATGTTACTAATACTTAATTGCAGTTAAATATCTTACAGCTATCTACTAATAGCAAAACATTTCCTCTTCTTGATATAAAATTTTTTAAAATCTTATTGTGCAAAAGTTGTTTAAAATTTTACCACACAAAATTTCTGATTCTCTGAGTTTTAAATGATTTGAATAAACAAAATTATAGTGCAGTACTTTATGTCACAAATACATGTCTGTGTGATTCTGGAGGTTACAACAATAATATGTGATATATCATTAGAATAATAACAATGCTGAGATTATAAAAATAAGTGCTGGACAGCTTGTGAAACTGAGTGTGGCAGGTAACTTAACCTGTAATTTGTACTTTTAAACTTATTTTATAACCTCATTTGTGCTAGCTTTATTGCTTAAAAATGCATATCAAATGAAAGATAATTATTTAAATTCAGTGTCATGGGGAAAGGAATTCCAAGAATTTAGTTTTGTGGGGAGGACTTTGGGAATTCAGTTTTGGGTTGAGAGTAAGACTTGAAGGTTTCCCATTTACTAAAATATTCTACTGAATAGGAAAGGTTAAAATGGTATTCTACATGGAATAAGATTTCAATATTTTTCAAAATCTATTCCTAGTATCAGACATAAAATATGGGGCTTAAATTATACAAAAACAACTGTTTTGGATTTCAAAGCATATAGATAGGTTTGAGATTTCATATAAGATGTCCAGATTTTCAGGGGAGGAGAGGGGATCTGGACCCCATGGGTATTTCCCTGTCAGGTAAATATGGTTGCTATGAATCTAGCATCCATCTGCCATAAAGATTCAAGAGCAATTCGTCAAGCTGTGGCATCAAGTGTTCCAATAACTGCTAATGTGACAAGCTAAGTGAATGATAAGATTTTAGTGAAGACTGAAAAGGCATTAATCATATAGCTCATAACATGCCTATTTAATAGTAACATTTTTGAAAAAAGACTCTTGGACTTTATGCATTTTTCAAACCTCCTGCCGAAGAGGGACAGCCTTCTGATGAGAAGGAATTCAAAGCCAACCTTGGTTAAAAACAGTTTTAAAAACTGCTTGTCTATAAAACATCCTTATTTATTCTTTCATTCTTTCATCATCCTCTCTCTTATGCAATTAAAAATAATGTGAAATTATATTTTGCATATGTACTGTTTATAATAGCTATACACAAAATCATACATACTGTACTTTATGGGTAATTTAAGGAATGTTCAAGGGTAATTTCGACTATATGTGATTTTCACCTTATGCACTCACTTTGGAAACCCCATATAAGATGCAACTCCACTGTACATTCATTTGGTCAACCTACATATTTTACAATTTGAATCTAATTATCGTTCTAAAGAGACAAAAACTGATCTCAAATGAAATACTACTTTATTGTAAAATTTTTTAACTCTTTCACTACTGTACTGGCCTAAAATGGCCAAGCCTTTAAATGGACTCATCCAATCAATGCAATTTCTCTTCCTCTTTACCATTTCCTACCTGAAGTTTAGGTCAATTTGGGCCAGTATGGTAAGCAAAAGGGTTAAACTTGCTACACAGCTTAGTAAAAACTTGTTTTATGTACCTCCAATTGTACTTTCTTGATATTCATGAAATTGTCCTTTGACAAACCGTAAAACCAAACTTGATTTTCCAACAGCAGATTCACCTAAAAGAACAAGCTTGAACTGGCATATTTTATTTTGAGTTGCTGCATCAGGCCTCTGAGCTCCACCTCGACCTGCCATTGGAGGCTGCAAAAAAGAAAAAAAAGTTATAATTCCAAATGTGTTAACATTTTATATACGTGAAAATATAATTGACAATTGTTTTATGTTCTAAAGGTTAATTCTTTGCTTTGGCATCCAGGGTAGAACTCAAACTTTGTTAGCAAGAAATGACACAAAATGTAAAAGAGATAATTTAAAAAACTTCAAAACAGTACACATCTTATATGCACCCCAAAAAGTAGAAAATAAACCTAAAACATACTGATGGTGCAATGAGTCACTGAATTCGTATTCACTTCAAAGGAACATAGGACACTGCAATCTTGTTGAGCAGGTAAATCAGCACCCTATTTTAGTTTGAAGTGAATACAAATTCAGTGACTGATTGCACCAATGATACACTTTAAGTTTATTTTTGCTTTATAGGTGCATGTAGAAAAATATTTAAAATTATTTTTGTTACTAAAAACACATACCTTCAGAAACTTCATTTCATATACACTGAAGAGCCAAAACATTATGACCAGTGCATCTTTATACAAATCAAAGCAACTGCAGGTAAACGACAGTGTGCGTGAAGGGCATGAAACAGTATAAATAACACCTGATACTGAGCTCTGTTAATCAGTGTTATTCTTGTTCTTCAGATGGGAAAGGCAGCAGACTTAAGTGAGTTTGACAAAGGCCAAATTGTAATGGCCAGACAATTGGGTCAGAGCATTTTCGAGATGGCAAGGATTGTAGGCGCTCACAGTCAGCTGTGTTAGTACCTTCAAAAAGTGATCCGAGGAGGGAAAAATCATGAACCGCTGGCAAGGTGTAGGTCGACCATGGCTCATCAATGCTAGAGGTGAGTGAAGGCTATCCTGTATGGTACAAGCCAACAGAAGAAATACCGTGGCGCAACTCGCCCGTAATTTGAATGCTAGTGACGGGAGTAATGTGTCACAACACACAGTACATTGAACCCTGCTGAAAATGGGGCTGTGTAGCCACAGGCTGCTCTGAGTGCCCATGCTAACCTTGGTTAACTGTTGAAAGCACCTACAATAGGCAGGCGAGCATCGAAATTAAATCTTGAATGATTGGAAGAAGGTTGTCTGGTCCAATGAATCTTGTTCCTGTTGCACTGTGTAAATGGCTGGGTATGTGTGCATTGTTTACCTGGGGAAGTATTGGCACTAAGATGCACTGTGGGATGAAAACAAGCTGGTGGAAGAAATGTAATACTTTGGGCAATGTTCTGCTGGGAAACACTGGGTGCAATCATTCACCTGCAGAAAAACTAGATGTAAACCACCTACCTATAGGTACATCCTTTCATGGCAACAGTATACCCCTCTAGTAGTGCCTTCTTTCAGCAGGATAATGCGCCATGACACACTGCCCGGATTGTTTGAGAATGGTTTGCGGAACATGAGGAAGACTTCCTGGTTTGACCTAGCCTCCAAATTCCCCAGACATCAATCCAACCGAGCACCTGTGGTTTGTGTTGAAACAGCATATCTGATCTGCGATGGCTCAACCAGGTAACTTACGAAAGTTAAAGGATATGCTGGTACCAGATATGAAAAGACACCTTTAAAAATCTTGCAGTGGTGCCTCACTGGGTAAGAGTTGTTTTGGTGGCATGTGGAGGACCAACATCTTATTAGGCAGGTGGTCATAATGTTTTGGCTCTTCAGTGTATGACTCATAAACATTGGCTTCATTTTTCTTCCCCTTTTTTTGGTGTCATGTTTGAGGTAGCCCATGATATTGGAGAGGTCATAAGCTTTAATTATATATATAAGTAGTCAATGCCCTCTAAATTTTCGTCCCTTTTGGGAGGAGGGGAAAGCATAATAGTAAGTAGTCCACGATGGTTCTCATATGAACTTTTATTTCGCACCTAATTTGTAACTGTAGGCCCTTGCTGAGCTGTCCCATGGCCGAGTGATTAGCACACTTGGCTACTGATCTAAGGGACCTGGGTTCGAGCCCCGGGTAAGGCATGACTGTGTGTGTTGTTTTTCTGCTGAGGTCCTGCCATCCTCACAGACCTTCTGCTATGGCATATAAACTGACAGGCTCCTGTCAGACCTCTGTGGCAAGCAGCTGCTTGAGAATATATTTATATGACCTGGTATTCCTAACATAACTAGGGCATTTCTTGTTAATTAATATACAATCAATCATTGTTATGCAGCCCATATGGTGAAACCCATGTGTACTTATGTATGTCACAGTGTTTGTAATAAGTGCTAGTTATTCTCAAATCATTAAGTTTACTTACCTGTAGGAGACATTGCCCATTGCAGCTACCAATATCAAAAGGTTGTATCACCCCTCCCGAATGGTCAATCAATACCAACTTTGGCAATGAAGCCATCTAGAACAAGGGTAGTATCTCTCTTCTTGACAGAATTCAAAATATCCTGAGTTGTCCGTAAAACCTATCTTTCTCATCCTCATCGGCATCTTCAGTAGGAGCATAACAGCAGATAACATTCAAGTCTTTAATGCTTGTCTGAAATTTAGCTGTAAGAAACCTTTCATTAATGTACTCATATCCTAGAAGAGCATCACTAACATATCTGCTGAGAAGCAAACCTATGTCTTGGAGCTGCTTTTTATCTTCCCTCCCTAAAAAAGATTACCATTTTTGAGGCATATATTATTTCAATAAAACTTATTTGATTTTAAATGCATTTTAAAATTAAATTTTTATTGATTTTAAATGCATTTTAAAAACATGAATTAAATGGATGGAAACAGCACAGATTCAAAAATAATTAGTAACAATAATCCTAAAATATTGTAATTTATTACAAAAGTATGAATAAAATAGTTATATAAACTAAATTCAACCAAAATCTTCATCAGCATAAAATTCAACCTTCAGAAGAACATCGCACCTTTTTACTATTCCTACAAAGAGATGTTTCTACTATAATCCTTACTATCTCTACTCAAAGCATAAAATAAGGTTTTTTACAATAGTCAATAAGTGGCACAATCATATTTGTGGACAAATCTGTAATCTATAGAGAATAACCTTACCAATTTCTAAACAAACTAAATATAACTATGCATGAAACGATGAACTCTTCCTACAGAAAAGTTGAGATCAGCTCTGCTTATTCAACTAACATATAACCACCTCAGCCATATCTTTAAGTGTCCTAAGCATCCTTCTTTTTCTTACCAGTCCACTAACAGGATCAACACTAATAAACTTATTTAACCTCCCACAAACACACTAAATAAAAACATTTCTTCTTTATACTATAGTGCACAACTATAGTATAAAACAAACTACATTTTCTTTCACACAAATTCTTCCTAATTACAACTCTCCTATTCTTTGTTTTTTAAGTTTATTCAAAATGGTTGGTGATGTAATTCTCATGCTGTAGTCTCAAACTGTGATGTATCAAGAAGATACATCACAGTTTCATTATTGATCATTCATCTATAACACTGCCCCCCTCCTTAGGTCTTGTTTGTCCTGAAAAATTCTGGATTCTGAAGCTTCTTCAGTTCTTCGATGAAATGGGGCCAACGATCCAGTAGAACCACCTTGCACTTTGTAGACAAGACACTGATGAATGAGATACACCACGTCGTTACTCCTGTTAACACTGCATATGGACCTTCCCAAGGTTCTGAAATTTTGGAGAAAGTCTCTTCTTTCTATATGTGGGTTATACAGCCAGACAAGATTGCCTTGATTGAAAACAGTTCCATTTGTTTTACTGTCGTAACTCGTTTTGGTTCTCTCGCTTGCCAAGTTGATGTTATAATTGATGGAGTGGTGTATTTCTTTTAGTCATTGTTGTAATTCTTGTATGCATTGTGGAGTGGATACAGGCATTGTTTTCGGTCGACCATATAAAAGGTCGCAGGTAAGACATAATTCTTTTCCAAAGAGCATCATGGAAGGCATCTGTCCAGTTGTTTCATGCACTGCTGTTCAGTATGCCAAAAATAAGAGTGGTATATGGCGATCCCAGTCACGTTGATGGTCAATGACAAACAATGTTAGATGTTGTGCAATTGTCCTATTAAATCTCTCAACCATACCATCCGACTGAAGGTGAAGGGGAGTTGTTCTTGTTTTCTGAATGCCTAATAGTTGACAGATTCCTTTAAACACATTGGATTCAAAATTCAGTCCTTGGTCTGAGTGGAGTTGCAAAGGTACTCCATACTTACTAATGAAGTTATTTACTATCATCTCTGCAACTGTTGTTGTCTCCTGATCTTGGATCGGATAGACTTCAGGTCACTTTGTGAAATAATCCATTACCACTAATAAATAACGATTTCCATCATCAGTCATAGGAAATGGACCCATTACATCAATGGCTATTCTCTCAAAAGGGGCACCAACATTATACATCTGCAGCTTACCCCGACTCCAAGTCTTAGGGCCTTTCTTTGCTGTTGGGTTGTTTTACCTCTGAGCGGCACTTTTTTGCACACCATGGGCTAAATGGCCAGGTCACAAGGACCCCGAAGGCTCAGAGAAGGTTGGGGGAGGGGACCCACTGGAACAGCTGTTGGGAGACAGATGGTAGCCTCCCGTCAAGGCCATCCAGCGTGTTCTTTAACGTGCACAGGGTATGGCTCCACAGCACACGGGGCCACGGCTTAACGTCCCATCTGACGGACGACAGCCTTTCCAAGACCATCGGTGTCCCCTACTGACCGTGTGCAGGGCGGGGATTTTTGCGGAGATAAATCTCAACGCTGACCCAGCTGGGACTCAAACCTGGGAACTGCAGATTACGAGCCTGGCGCGCTACCGACTGAGCCACCCCCGCCCCTTTTCTTTGCTGCACAGGCCACACGTTGCCTACACCATCTTTCAACATCTGCCCTAGTTTTGAGCCAATGAAATCGTTGGCTTTCACTAATGTCTTATTAACACCAAAGTATCCTCCAGTGGCACTATCATGCACATCTTTCATCACTAGTTCCACTCAGGAGCGAGGAAGAATTTTCTGCCAATGGATCAGTCGTCCAGTGGGATTCTCCCATCTTCTGTATAATACACAGTCTTTCACTTCTAAGGAGTCCCACTGTGCCCAGTAACTTTTAGTAGTTGGACTATACCTCAAGATTTGCTCCCAATTAGGTCTTACATCAGATTTTTCAATCAAATCCATTATTGGCTTTATATCTTCATCATCTAGTTGGGCCTTTCTAATTTCAATTGGACTCCAGATGTTAGGAGCATCACTGTTTTCTTGTGTCAATGCTATTTGTCTTATGGGCATTAATTATATCTTAGTATCATATTTCAACTCTGCATTATAGCAATGCTTACAGTTGTCAATACATGGACGTTTGGAAAGGGCATCTGCATTCCTATGCAGTTTGCCACTTCGATGCTCAATGGAGAAATTATACTCTTGCAGCTGCTGTATCCACCTAGCAATTTGCCCTTCAGGGTTTTTAAAGTTTAGTAGGCACCTGAGTGCAGCATAATCAGTACAGATAAGAAATTTCTGGCTATAGAGATAATGATGAAAATATTCTATTGCTTTTACTATTGCTAATAGTTCTTTTCACGTGACACAATTCTGTTCTGGTTTGGAAAAAGTTTTTCTAAAATATGCCATAACCCTTTCTTGTCCATCTTGTTGTTGTGAAAGCACAGCACCAACTCCCGTGTTACTTGCATCAGTATCTAATATGAACTGTTTTCCATCTTGTGGATATGCCAACACTGGTGCCTTGGGAAGAGCTTGCTTCAACTGTTGGAAGGCACTTCACATTCGGTGGTCCACATGAACTGCTGACCCTCTTCTGTCAAATGATGTAATGACCTTGTGATGTCCAATAAAACTACGAAGCTGATGGACATCCTGTGGTGGAGGCCAGTCTCTTACAGCTTCTATCTTACTACAATAAGCCTTAATCCCTTATGTAGTGCTGACATGATCAAAGCAATGAACTTCATGCTGGAATAGTTTACACTAAGTTGGTACCAATTTTAGCTTGGCTGCCCTGAGTTTTTCAAACACTTGACCAAGACTTCTCAAAAGTCTTTCCAAGAACGATGATGTTGTCCAAGTAAATCAGGCAGACTTCCCAAATCAAACCTTTGAGCACCAACTCCATTAATTGTTCAAACGTTGCAAGTGAGTTGTAAAGTCCAAATGGCATCACTTTAAACTGCCAAAGTCCATATCCTGTAGTGAAAGCTGTTTTCTCGCAGTCTTCAGGATGTATATCAACTTGCCAATAGTCGCTCTTGAAATCTAATGTCAAGAACCATTCTGATTCACATAGAGTGTCAAGTGTATCATCAATCCTGGGTAAAGGAAAGCAGTCTTTCTTTGTTATATCATTCAATCTGCCTGTAATCCACACAAAATCATGTAGATCAATTCTTTTTCTTGACAAGAATCATCGAGTTCCTGGTGATATCCAGGGATTCGATGTTTCTAAAATGTCTTGAACTTCCATGTCTTTATGAGTTTTCTGTCTCCTCCCATTTTGTTAATGGAAGCCTTCTTGCCGGTAGATGGATTGGAGGAGAATCACCAGTGTTAATATTATATTCTGTCAGGTTAGTACGGCTATAATCATTTGATGTAGCAGAAAAAAATGTCAGAAAACTATTTAAGTAGGTTCTCGGCCTTAGTAGCTTGGTCTTCAGTAAATATATTTCTTGATTCTCTCCACAAGTCAGCAAGATGAAAGGGGATGTCTGTATGATGTTGGTTTGAGTCAGTAACTTCTATTGTGTTTACACTTGTTACCCATGTAACAGGTTCACATATTGCTAATTTTTCACCCTTTTTCAATATCTATTGTATTTGTTACAGTTATCACTCTGACCGAAATCTGTTCTTCATCTACTTTGATAAAGTCCTTGCAACCAGGATACCACGAGCCAAAGCTCCTTTACCAGGGGCATCAGTGACCACCAATCGGAAGGCCCCAGAAGTCTCTGCCCCATGTCCACGGAATATAACTTCAATTTGTGCTGGGATTTCTGTGTCTTCCATCACTAATACTGTGGTCACACTTGATAAAGAATCAGATGTTTAGCTAAGCATAGGGATCTCTTTTGTCTTATAGATGAGTAGGGTGTTACTGGGTCTAATACTGAATCCATTTTTCTTTAGGAAATCAAGGCTTAATATGCATTCATCGTAGATGTCAGCAATGTAAACAGGATGGTGTACCAGAAGCTACCAACTCTGATGTTGAGTTCCATCCTTCCATGGACTTCAGCACAATCTCCAGTGACTATTTGTAGGGTTATATTAGACTGTCTAGCATTCCAGTTTGGGTGAGGTATTATCTAATACAGGGGTTGGAAACCTTTTCAGACTTATGGGCCACATTCAACTTTTATTTTTAATAACTGGGCATCAAGTGTTTAATCACGAGAAAATAGTGAGTGAAAAAATATTTAAGTTATCAATTTTTATTATATCAATCTTAAAAAACAAACTACTATTTAAAGTACGAGATATGAAACAAACATGAAAATGAAAAATTATGAATATATATTATATAAAATATATATTATATAAAATTAAACAAACATGAAATGAAAAATTATTATCACGTAAAAACAAAATAATATAGTTTATGCATCTCAATATGTGTGTCTCCCTGTTTAATGCGACTTTTGTGGTTGTTTTCCCTTAGCCAAATTATCTATGTCCACTTTATAACCTGAAGTGCAAATTCGAATCGAAGCATGCAAATGTTCATCAGTCAGTTGAGAAGAAAATTTATTTTTTCTAAAATTAATGGCAGAAAATGTTTGTTCACAAATGTATGTGCTTCCAAATGTGACTATCATCTTCTTTGTGAAACTGAGTAATCCTTCAAATTTTTTTGGTAAGCATCGATAAAATTTTTCAATATTTTCTAACGAAAATGCGTTCTTTAATGTTTCATTGTGTTGTAATTCCAAAACTTCCATCTGTAGTTGGTTTGGTAAGTCATCAATGTAGACATTAAAAGGGTTAAAAAATAATCGCAGTTTGATGCTATTTTTATGAAAATCCACAAATCTTGTTGAAAATTCTGTTTGCAAATCTTCAAGAATACCAACAAAAGTTTCCTTTTGTGTTTGTCATCCAACTGTTGATACAGATCTGTAACATATAAAATGATGTAGATTTTCTCCCATCATACATTTCTTCAACAGATATAGTTTGGCTTCAAAAGCTTTTATGTCAGAAAACAGTTCTGCTAGTAATTTACCTTGGCCCTGCAGATTCAAATTAAGTTCACTAAGGTACGTTGTAATATCTACAATAAATGCAAGAGACATAATTCATTTTTTATCCGATAGTTGTGGGACAATATTTTCGTGTTCCGTTATGAAAATATCTATTTCCTCACCTAAATTAAAAAATCTTCTTAGAACAGCACCTCTACTTAACCATCTAACAGCTGAGTAGTAGATTATGTCCTTATACTCTGAATCGTTTTCTATCAAAAATTCTTTAAATTGGCGGTGTTTCAGACTGTTGCATTGGATGTAATTTACAGTTGATATCACAGTGTCCATAACGTCTTTCATTGATGATAAAATTTTGCAACAAAGTGCTTCCTGATGAATGATGCAATGAAACACCAATGGATTATCATAACCTAAAATCTGTAATTCTGAACAAATTCGACCTACTACACTGGTCTTAGAGCCACACATATTTCTTCCACCATCAGTTGTCACACTTTTTAATTTTTTCCAGTCCAATTCTAAAGAATCAATAGTTTCTTTTACTTTTATGAACAAATCATTGCCAGTTGTAGTACCTTTTAAACTACACAAACTGGCCAATTCTTCATGAACATTAAAAGTCACTATCGATGCCCTGAATAAATATCATTAACTGCACAGTGTCTGTCATGTCAATACTTTCATCCATTGCCAGAGTGTAACAATCATATGATTTTGCTTTAAATTTAAGCTGTTTGAATAAATTGGTACTGATTTCTTCTATGCCTTATATAAGTCTGGGCAGATAAACTAATATCTTGAAATAATGTCTTCTTTTCTGGGCATATTTGTTCAATTACAGCTAATAAACATCGTTTAATAAATTCTGAATCTGTATAAGGCCTTCCTTCTTTCTCAACCAGTTCTGCTGACATAACTAGCACAAACAACAGATTCATTATGAATACTTTGCTTCTTAAATATGTTTTGCTGAGCAGTCAAATAAGATGCCATAAAGGAGAGGTTAGGTGATTATTAATTAAATCAAAGCACTTAATTGCCAATTAGAATTCGGCATTAGTTAACTAGAAACAGAATAAGCTTGATATAAAATTGTAATGATATATAAAAAAATATATAAAAAATAAATCCCACCTCAAGCAGCTGCTTGCCACTGAGGTCTGACAGGACCTCAGCAGAAAAACGACACATACATCCATGCCTTACCCAGGTCCCTTAGATTAGCAGCTAAGCGTGCTAACCACTCGGCCATGAAATGACTAATGACATATACAATGAAAAAAAAAAAAACTCTTATTTCGTTGAAAGCATATCTAAAATTAACACCTTGAGATGATTTAAATATATATATGTATTTTTGTTTTATCACAAATTAAAAATACATATTTTGCTGGTAGTTCACACCCATTTAGTGCTGGTAGTGACAACCATGAAGCAGTTTCTACTATTGAGTGTGTATGACCAGAGTACTAGATCCAAAAATGCAATATTATTTGACATCGAAATTTTTCTTGTGTGTCAAATGTTTGTTGTAAACAGCAATAAATATGCCTTGCTTACAGCTACCCTTTTAATGCACCCAGTATATAATAAATAAATGAATTCCCCCTCAAGTAACAGTTTGCCATAGAGGTCTGACAGAAGCCTGTCAGTTTTGAGGATGGCAGGACCTCAGCAAAAAAACAACACAAACATCCATGCCTTACATGGGGCTTGAACCCAGATCCCTTAGATCAGTAGCCAAGTGCACTAGCCATTCAGCCATGGGACACTTAATAAATAAATAAATAAATAAATAAATAAATAAATACCCCCTCAAGCAGCTGCTTGCCACAGAGGTCTGACAGGAGCCTGTCAGTTTATATGCCATAGTAGAAGGTCTGAGAGGATGGCAGGCCCTCAGCAGAAAAACGACACAAACAGCCATGCCTTACCAGGGGATATGCTTGTCTCAAAGATTAAGCCATGCATGTCTAAGTACATGCCTAACTAAGCCGAAACCGTGAATGGCTCATTAAATAAGTTATGGTTCCTTAGATTGTACCTTACTACTTGGATAACTGTGGTAATTCTAGAGCTAATACATGCAGCAGAGCTCCGACCTTCGGGGACGAGTGCTTTTATTAGACACTTAAACAGGAGGAAAAAAAAAAAAACCATCATGATTTATTATTTTTTCTGATTAAATGTAGAGTTTTTCCATATGTTATCATTAAGTGCAGAAGTGAGCTTTACTGTTCAGCAATATGTCGTTTACAATAGCAATCTCTCATAGGATTATTTAAGGCTTGGTAGTTTTTTAACCCTTTAATGCCCAAAATGGCTGAAATTTGAAATGGACTAGTCCAAATAGAGCCATTGTTTTGTCTTTACTATCCTCTACTCTTTTATGAGATTTCCTAAGAATTAAGGGTCTGTAAATGGTAAGGTAGGTAGTCACTGGAAGGAGAGCTATGCACCAATCCCCTGTGATGATGCATAGAACCGGCCAGGCCTAGCACCTAATGTCTGACCCCACCTACTTGTGGTGCAGACCGTTAGTACCTTTCAAAAGAGATACTCTCTTGAGGAAGTGAACGGAAGGGGAGGGCTGCCAGATTAGTGTGGCCTACTAATCTGAACAACTATGGCTACTTTTCTTTTTTTTTTCTACCCTGCTGAGGAGTGGTCAACTACACAGGGTCCTGGTGCTGACCATATATACCAACCTGAACGGAATTATGGTTCTGAACTTGATTATGGATCTGATTTTTCTGCACTGGTGGGCTTCTGTGGAGGGAAAATCTTCTGATGTGTTTTCTGTTTGTGGGTTGACATCCCCAAGTGAATAGATTCACAGGATATGTTTATCAGCTGGTGGATAATCCTGTAAGTATCATTAAAGGCACCTGAACTCTTGCTTCTACAGGCATAATAAAATTCTACATTGGAGGAAATCTTCCAGTGTAGATGGCTGCAGCCTTTAGCGGTGGGGGAATGGGTCTTTGCCCCATGTCTGTGATTAGGGGACTGTTTGATATTGCCAGCATTCCATCTCTCAACAAACATAGTTTCTTTAAACACCCCACTAACCATTTTGTCTCCATAGGTAGTCAAAATGTGAGGACTCTGCACAGAGATTATTCTCTTGATATCCTCACACAAGAATTATACTGTTATAATTTAAATATTCTCGGCTTGCAAGAGACCAGATAGACAGATAAAGGTCAGATTCTTAAAAATAATCTTAAATTTCTCTTTTCAGGGAGGGAAGATAAAAAACATCTCCAAGGTGTAGGTTTGCTTGTCAGCAGACATGCTAATGATGCTCTTCTAGAACATGAATGCATTAATGAAAGGTTTCTTACAGCAAAATTTCAGACAAGCGTTAAAGACTTGAATGTTATCTGCTGTTATGCCACCACTGAGGATGAGAAAAATAGGTTTTACAGACAACTTCAGGATATTTTGAATTCTGTCAAGAAAGGAGATATTACAATTGTTCTAGGTGACTTCAATGCCAAAGTTTGTACTCACTCTGACCATTGGGGAGGAGTGATAGGCCCTTTTGGTATTGGTAGCTGCAATGGGCAATGTCTCCTACAGGTAAGTGAATTCAGTGGTTTCAGAATAGCTAACACTTATTACAAACACAGTGACATACATAAGTACACATGGGTTTCACCTGATGGGCTAGTAGTTATGTTGGAATACCAGGTCGTATAGGGGAGCTGAAATTCGATCTGACCATTCCACCTTGCTAAAAGTGTCTTGCAACTTAAACTTAAAAAGTGTTGTGCAAGGGTTAAAAAATTTACCTTTAACACTGAAACTCTGAAAGACCCAGTTATAGCTAAAGCTTCCCATGATAGGTTACTTAGTCATTATGAAAGTGATGGTTTGCTTACCACTGAAGTTGAGGAAGAATGGGACCATTTAAAACAGGCTTTTTTGGAAACTAACAGTACTCTTTTAGGAAGGAGGCAGAATTATTTGAGTGATAAGGCACTTGAGCTTATTTCAGAAAGAAAGAACTGCAGGAATGTCCTTAATCAATACCCTACTAGTCCTAATAGAAAGCATTACAGAGAGCTTAATAAACGTGTAAAGGATCAGTTAGCTGCTGATAAGAATCTTTGGCTTGATGGCTTAGCTGACAAAGACGAGGAAGCAGTTAGACAGCACAACAGTAGAGAGCTGTACCAGGTAGTTAATGTTTTGTGTGGTAGAAAACGGACAGGTATAAAGGGATTGAAGGATAAACAAGGTAAGGTTATAGAAGGTGAGGATTCTGTCATGGCTAGATGGGCTGAGCATTTCAGTGATGTTCTAAACAATGTCTGCAATGATGATAGATGCAATGGTGACTTTAATGTTGGCCCTATAACACAATCTGAAGTTATTTTGGCTATTTCTAAATTCAAACTTCATAAATCCCCAAGGGTAGATGAAATTACTATGGAAATGCTTAGAGCTGGGAATGTTTCAGTTACCATTTGGATGACTAAAATTTTGAATATCTTTTATGATAAAGGCATGGTTCCTAAGGATTTTACCAGAGCTATTATTATCCCTATTTTCCAAAAAGGCGATCACAGTTCTTGTGATTACTATAGAGGTATCAGCCTACTCTCTGTCAAGGTAAAGTTCTTTGCATGATTGTGCTTAATAGAATTAAGAATCTGGTTGACACACTGTTGCGTGATGAGCAATGTGGATTGAGAAGTGGTAAGGGATATGTGGATCGGATATTTTCACTTAGGCAGATTCTTGAGAAATGTTTAGAGTTTCAGAAACCTTTGGTTGCTAGCTTTGTTGACTTCTAAAAGGCCTTTGACTCTGTTGATCATCATAATTTGTGGTTGATTGTGAAATCATATTTTACACCAGACAAGTTAGTTAACATAATAAAAGCTCTCTATAATAACACTGAGTTGTGTGTGAGAGTTGGTAAGGCTTGTAGTAATTGGTTTAGTATAACTGGTGTTAACAAGGGTGCATTTTGTCTCCTTTTCTCTTTACTTTGGTTATTATGCTATGCGGAAATTCACTGCAAGGGAAAAATTTTGGCCTTAAATGGTCAGGAGATATACGAAAATTTCTGATTTAGATTATGCTGATGAATTAGTCCTTTTGGCAAATGATGTTGATGAGATGAACTCTTTCATTTGAGCTGTTGATGAGGCTGGTAGTAGAGTAGGTTTGGTTATAAACAGAGAGAAAACTAAAGTGATGAAAAAATGGTCAGGCAGACTGTGGTTCAGTTAATCTGAATGGCTGCAGTCTTGAAAAGGTGTCACAGTTTAATTATCTTGGGAGCTATGTAACAGATACTGGTGATGTGCGACATGAGATTAACAGACGAATAGGGATTGCTGCTGGGACTTTTAAGAATCTATGGAGATTGTGGAGAAATAGGCGTATACACCTAAAGACTAAAATTAGACTGTATAATAGTTTGGTTCTTTCTAGGGTTAGTTATGGCAGTGAAACTGGACACTTTGTAAACAAGATAACAGGAAACTAGATGCTTTTGATTCTAGATGCTTATGCAGTATCTTGGGTATTAGGTGGTTCAACTTTGTAACTAATGATGAGGTTAGGCAAAGGAGTTTGCAATCTCCTTTAAGCAGCATATTGTGTAGAGAAAGACTCTGCTGGTTTGGCCATGTTGCCCGTATGAATAATTATAGATTGGCTAATAGGGTTATGAACAGTGTGCCTAAAGGCCTCAGGAAGAGGGGGAGACCTAGGATGCGGTGGGCAGACAATGTCAAACAGGACCTTGTTAGAATTGGTGTGCAGTGGTTAGATGCAGTAGATGTAGCTCAGGATAGACTTGATTGGAGAACTAAATTGAATGGTCTGGTTGGACCTCTGTAGACCATGGCTGCTTGAGGAGGAGGATGATGATGATAAGGGGTTAAAGTGCAGAGAACTGAAGTTCCTTGTGTAGCAAAATGAATAGTTTAAAACAATTGTTCTGGGTGAGATTATTTTGCTGTGGCTATTTTAAATGCTGAACTTAGGTTGAAATATACTAAGGTTTCTTGTTTAGTGATATCCACTACTTAATTTAGTTGTCTTGGAGAGATTGTTTTAGTATTTTTTCAGCGTGCAAAACTATTTAGGGGGTAAGGTAGTACGGAGGTTTGTTTAATAATATGCATTTTTTAAAATAGTTGCCTCGAAGTTTGTTCTGATGATTTTTAAAGAGTAGAAATGAGGCTGCACACATGTAGGAATGAGCATGACTTATCACTGTTTGTCTCTGTTTAGTTATATTCATCATACTACATTTTAGACTATTATTGTTAAAAGTGGTGGGATTTACTGTTGACCATTTCTGTTGCTTATATGATAATACTGTGTGTTATATCTGCCATTATAATTTTGTGCAGCAGACTGGTTTTTATACAGTTAAGAATAATATTAATTTTTTTGCAGCCACCTGTCACTGTTAAGATCCAGTGGTTTGGTGTTCCATCAAAATGAAATTGTCATTGTGGAAGAAACAATATGGCACTTAAGTGTCATAAGCTGTGTTTATGAGAGCAGGCTTGATTTTAAAAATATTAGCTTAGAAATGTTGGGGTGTGAGAGGTGCCTATATATGAAATCATAAGAATTGAAAAATTGAATATTAAAAGCACAATTTTAATAAAAGCTATATTAAGAATTCTAACCACAAAAGCCGTCCTGTGGCCGAGTGGTTAGTGCACTTGGCTACTAATCTAAGGGACCTGGGTTCGAGCCCCAGGTTAAGGCATGGATGTATGTGTCGTTTTTCTGCTGAGGTCCTGCCATCCTCTCAGATCTTTTACTATGGCATATAAACTGACAGGCTCCTGTCAGACCTCTATGGCAAGCAGCTGCTTGAGGAGGTATTTATTTTTATTTATAACCACAAATAATCCATAATAGTCAATATACATGGTATTTATTTTTATTTATAACCACAAATAATCCATAATAGTCAATATACATGTATTGGCATGATAAAAAAATTAAAGATCACAAAAATCTGCAAGAGACTTGATGGACAGAGAAAGGTCAGATACTTAAAAATAATCATAATTTCTCTTTTCAGGGGGGGGGGGGGGGATGGAAAGCATCTCCAAGGAATAGGTTTGTTCTCAGGTCCAGCTATTTTTTTTCTCTCTGATCAGGCAAAAAAAAAAAACAACAAATTTTAAAACTTTTTTTGCCAAATAACTAATAAAAGGAATTATGGCATGTTATATGCCAAATGGTCTGTAAATGGTAGCTAGGTAGTCACTGGAAGGTGAGCTATGCACCAATCCCCTGTGATGATGCATAGAACCGGCCAGGCCTAGCACCTAATGTCTGACCCCACCTTCTTGTGGTGCAGACCGTTAGTACCTTTCAAAAGAGATACTCTCTTGAGGAAGTGAATGGAAGGGGAGGGCTGCCAGATTAGTGTGGCCTACTAATCTGAACTATGGCTACTTTTCTTTTTTTTTTCTACCCTGCTGAGGAGTGGTCAACTACACAGGGTCCTGGTGCTGACCATATATACCAACCTGAACAGAATTATGGTTCTGAACTTGATTATGGATCTGATTTTTCTGCACTGGTGGGCTTCTGTGGAGGGAAAATCTTCTGATGTGTTTTCTGTTTGTGGGTTGACATCCCCAAGTGAATAGATTCACAGGATATGTTTATCACTGGTGGATAATCCTGAGCAGAAGTCATCGCAGGCACCTGAACTCTTTGCTTCTATTGGCATCGTCAAATTCTACATTGGAGGAAGTCTTCCAGTGTAGATGGCTTCAGCCTTTAGTAGTGGGGGAACGGGTCTTTGCCCCATGTCTGCGATTAGGGGGCTGTTTGATATTGTCGGCATTCCCTCTCCCAATAAACATAGTTTCTTTAAACATCCCACTAACCATTTTCTCTCCATAGGTAGTTGGAACGTGAGGACTCTGCACAGAGCTTTTTCTCTTGATGTCCTCACACAAGAATTCCACCGTTATAATTTAGATATTCTCGGCTTGCAAGAGACCAGATGAACAGATAAAGGTCAGATTCTTAAAAATAATCTTAAATTTCTCTTTTCAGGGAGGGACGACAATAAGCATTACCAAGGCGTGGGTCTGCTTCTCAGCAGACACGCTAGCGATGCTCTTCTAGGATATGAGTGCATTAATGAAAGGTTTCTTACAGCAAAATTTCAGACAAGCGTTAAAGACTTGAATGTTATCTACTGTTATGCCCCCACTGAGGATGAGAAGGATAGGTTTTATGAACAACTTCAGGATATTTTGAATTCTGTCAAGAAAGGAGATATTACCCTTGTTCTTGGTGACTTCAATGCCAAAGTTGGTACTGTCTCTGACCTTTGGGGAGGAGTAATAGGCCTTTTTGGTAGCTGCAATGGCTCCTACAGGTAAGTAAACTCAATGGATTCAGAATAACTAACACTTATTACAAACACCGCGACATACATAAGTATACATGGGTTTCACCTGATGGGCTGCATAAGAATATGATTGATTACATATTAATTAACAGCAAATGGGCTAGTTCTGTTAGGAATACCAGGGCATATAGGGGAGCTGAAATTGGATCTGACCATTACCTTGTTAAAAGTGTGTTGCAACTTAAACTTAAAAAGTGTTGTGCTAGGGTTAAAAAATTTACTTTTAATATTGAAGCTCTGAAAGATCCAGTTATAGCCAAAGCTTAGCATGATAGGTTACTTAGTCATTATGACAGTCATGGTTTGCTTACTACTGAAGTTGAGGAAGAATGTGATCATTTTAAACAGGCTTTTTTGGATACTAACAGTACTCTTTTAGGAAAAAAGGAGCAGAAGAGGCAAAATTATCTGAGTGATAAGGCACTTGAGCTTATTTCGGAAAGAAAGAACTGCAGGAATGCCCTTAATCAATACCCTACTAGTCCTAATAGAAAGCATTACAGAGACCTTAATAAACTTGTAAAGGATTAGTTAGCTGCTGATAAGAATCTTTGGCTTGATGGTTTGGCTGACAAAGCCGAGGAAGCAGTTAGACAGCACAACAGCAGAGAGCTGTACCAGATAATTAATGTTTTGTGTGGTAGAAAACGGACAGGTATAAAGGGATTGAAGGATAAAGAAGGTAAAGTTATAGAAGGTGAGGATTCTGTCATGGCTAGATGGGCTGAGCATTTCAGTGATGTTCTAAACAATGTCTGCAATGATGATAGATGCAATGGTGACTTTAATGTTGGCCCTATAACACAATCTGAAGTTATTTTGGCTGTTTCTAAACTTAAACTTCATAAATCCCCAGCGGTAGATGAAATTACTACGGAAATGCTTAGAGCTGGGAATGTTTCGGTTACCACTTGGATGACTAAAATTCTGAATATCTTTTATGATAAAGGCATGGTTCCTAAGGATTTTACCAGAGCTATTGTATCCCTATTTTCAAAAAAAGTGATCGCAGTTCTTGTGATAACTATAGGGGTATCAGCCTACTCTCTGTTCCAGGTAAATTTCTTTCCATGATTGTGCTTAATAGAATTAAGAATCTGGTTGACAGTCATTTGCGTGATGAGCAATGTGGATTCAGAAGTGGTAGGGGATGTGTGGATCAGATATTTTCACTTAGGCAGATTCTTGAGAAATGTTTAGAGTTTCAGAAACCTTTGGTTGCTAGCTTTGTTGATTTCAAAAAGGCTTTCGACTCTGTTGATCGTCATAATTTGTGGTTGATTGTGAGATCATATGGTATACCAGACAAGTTAGTTAACATTATGAAAGCTCTCTATAATAACACTGAGTCGTGTGTGAGAGTTGGTAAGGCTTGTAGCAATTGGTTTAGCATTACTTCTGGTGTTCGACAAGGGTGCATTTTGTCTTGTTTTCTCTTTAGCTTGGTTATTGATTATGTTATGCGAAATTCACTTCAAGGGAAAGATTTTGGCCTTAAATGGGTTGGAGATACGAAAGTTTCTGATTTAGATTATGCTGATGATTTAGCCCTTTTGGCAAATGCTGTTGATGAGATGAACTCTTTCATTTGTGCTGTTGATGAGACTGGTAGTAGAGTAGGTTTGGTTATAAACAGAGAGAAAACTAAAGTGATGAAAATTGGTCAGGCAGGCTGTGATTCAGTTAATCTGAATGGTTGCAGTCTTGAGCAGGTGTCACAGTTTAATTACCTTGGGAGCTGTGTAACTGATACTGGTGATGTGTGGCATGAGATTAACAGACGAATAGGGATTGCTGCCGGGACTTTTAAGAATCTATGGAGATTGTGGAGAAATAGGCGTATACACCTAAAGACTAAAATTAGACTGTATAATAGTTTGGTTCTTTCTAGGGTTAGTTATGGTAGTGAAACTTGGACGCTGTGTAAGCAAGATAACAGGAAACTAGATGCCTTTGATTCTAGATGCTTACGCAATATCTTGGGTATTAGGTGGTTTAACTTTGTAACTAATGATGAGGTTAGGCAAAGGAGTCTGCAACCTCCTTTAAGCAGCATATTGTGCAGAGAGAGACTCTGTTGGTTTGGCCATGTTGCCCGTATGAATAATTATAGATTGGCGAATAGGGTTATGAACAGTGTGCCTAAAGGCCTCAGAAAGAAGGGGAGACCTAGGATGTGGTGGGCAGACAATGTCAAACAGGACCTTGTTAGAATTGGTGTGCAGTGGCCAGATGCAGTAGATGTAGCTCAGGATAGACTTGCTTGGAGAACTAAATTGCACGGTCTGGTTGGACCTCCGTAGCCCATGGCTGCTTGAGGATGATGATGATGATGATGATGATATGCCAAATTAATCAGTATTTAATTCTGGTTTTTCTGAAAATAAAATATTTAACAAAAACGATGACAAGTTCTGTTTTAATGGGACTTTTTAAGAGGCATAAACTGAAAGGAGAGCTATGTACCAATCCCCAGTGATGGGTCTACCACCTAATGTCTAACCCCGCCTTCTTGTGGCGCAGGCCGTTAGTATCTTTCACAAAAGAAATTCTCTTTTGGAAGGGAACAGAAAGGGAGGGCTGTTAGTTTAGTGTGGCCTACCTATCTGGCCACCTATGGCCACTCTTTTCTTTTTTCAACCTTGCTGAGGAGTGGTCAATTTCACAGGGTCCTGGTGCTGATATTTTATACCTACAAGACTGGACTTTTTTTTATGGATTTGAACTTGATTATGGATCTTGGACTTGCTGCACTGGTGGGCCTCTGTTGAGAGAGAATCTGCAACTGTGTTTTCTGTTTGCTTGTGTGTTGCCAACGCTAAGTGAACAGAGGCACGAGATACCTTATATCAGCTGGTGGATAATCCTGATCAGAGGCCATCACAGATACATGGTTCTTACTTAGCTAGTTGGTCATCATCAATCCTAAACTGGAGTAATGTGTCTCACACAGGTGTATGACTCTTGAAAAGGTGGTGCCTGAAGTTCCTACCAGCATGGGTGGCTTCAGCCTTTAGCAGTGGGAGAACCTCAACCTTCACTTACGCTATTTGGACTTTGCCAATCCTAAACTGGAGTAATGTGTCTCAGGCAAGCCATATGGCTCTTGAAAAGGTGGTGCATTAAATTCTACCAACATTGGTGACTTCAGCCTTTAGCAGAGGAGGGACGGGGCTTTGCCCCATGCCTGCAATCAGGGGGCTGTTTGATATTGTTGGTCTTACTTCTCTCAATAAACCTAGTTTCTTTAAAAATCCTACTAATCATTTTCTCTCTGCAGGAATGTGAGGACATTATATAGAAATTATTCTCTTGATGTCCTCACGCAGGAATTCCAGCGCCATAACCTAGATATAGAATATCTAGGTTATGCAAGAGACCAGATGGACAGGTAAAGGTGAGATACTTAAAAATAACTTTAAATTTCCCTTTTCAGGGAGATAGGATGGAAAACATATCCAAGGTGTAGGTTTGCTTCTCAGCAGACATGCCAGCGATGCTCTTCTAGGATATGACTGCATTAATGAAAGATTTCATTTAGCAAAATTTCGAACAAAAATTAAAGACTTGAATGTAATCTGTTGTTATGCCCACACAAAGGACTCTGATGCGAATGAGAAAGATACGTTTTACAGCCAGCTTCAGGATATTTTGAAATCTGTGAAGGAGATATTTCTCTTGCGCTAGGTGACTTCAATGCTAAAGTTGGTACAGACTCTGACCTTTGGGCAGGAGTTTTAGGTCCCTTTGGCAATGGTAGTTTCAATGGCAATGAAGAACGTCTTCTACAGGTAAATAAACTTAATGGTTTACGAATAACTAACACATACTACAAACATTGGGACATTTAAAAATATATATGGGTTTCACCTGATGGTTGCACAGGAATATGATATATTTTAATTAAGAGCAAATGGGCTAGTTTGGTTAAGAATACCATATCATACAAGGGAGCTGAAATTGGGTTTGACCATTATCTGGTCAAAAGTGTTTTGCAGCTGAAGCTTAAGAAATGTTCTGCCAAGGTTAAGAGAATTACTTTTAACACTGATACTTTGAAAAATCCAGATGTAGCCAAAGCATACCATGATAAGTTAATAAGTCATTATGACAATCATGGTATGCTTACTGCTGTGGGATCAGTTTAAACAGGCTTTTCTTGAAACCAACAATACTCTTTTGGGTAAAAGGGAACAGAGGAAACAAAATTATTTGAGTGATAAGGCTATGGAACTTATTCCTGAAAGAAGGAAGTGCAGAATTAATATGAATCAGCACCCTACTAGTCCTAACCAACAGCTTTACAACAAGCTTAATAAACATGTAAAGGATCAGTTAACAGCTGATAAGAATCTTTGGCTTGATGGCTTGGTTGACAAAGCAGAGGAAGCAGTTAGAGAGCACAATAACAGGGGTTTGTACTGGATTGTTAATGTTTTGTGTGGGAAGAAACAGACAGGTACACAGGGATAAACATGGCAAGGTGGTTGAAGGTAAGGATTCTGTGATGGCTAGGTGGTCTGAGCATTTCAGAGATGTTCGAAATAATGTGATAATTTCTACTCCCATTGTTTGTAATGAGAAAAGATGCATTACTGGCTTTTATCAAGACCCTATATCACATTCCAAAGTTGCATTGGCTATTCTAAATTAAAACTGCATAAAGCCCTAGGGGTGGGCGAAATTGACACTGAAATGCCTAGAGTTGGGAACATTTGTGTTGTCACATGGCTGACTGAATTTTTGAACATTTTTTATGATAAAGATTTTGTTCCTAAGGATTTTATTAGAGCCATTATTATCCCAATTTTTAAAAAAGGCGTCGCAGTTCTTGTGATAATTATAAGGGAATTAGTTTACTTTTTGTCCCAGGTAAAGTTCTTTGCATGATTATACCTAATAGAATTAAGAATTTGGTTTATGGACAACTCATAATGAACAGTGTGGATTCAGAAGTGGAGGGAATGTATTGATCAAATATTTTCACTTTGGCAGATTCTTGAAAAATTCTAGAGTTTCAGAAACTTGTGGTTACTAGCTTTATAGATTTCAAAAAGGCTTTTTTGACTCCGTTGATCGACATTTATGGTTGATTGTTAGATCATATGGAATACTGATAAGTTAGTTAATGTACTGAAAGCTCTCTGTAATAACACTGAGTCATGTGTGACAGTTGGTAAGTCTTGCAGCGATTGGTTTAGCACTGCTAGTGGAGTTAGACAAGGGTGCATTTTGTCTCCTTTTCTCATTTGTTTGGTTATTAATTATGTTATGCACAATTCTTTGCAAGGGAAAGATTTTGGCCTTAAATGGTTCAGAGATTTCAAATTTTCTGATATAGATTATGCAGATGATATGGACCTGTTTTCTAATGATGTTGAGGGGATGAATTCATTCATTAGGCTTTTGATGAGACTGGATGAGGTTTGGTGATAAACAGAGAAAAAAATAAAGTGATGACAATTGGTAAGGTAGATGGTGCTTCAGTTGCTTTTTTCCAATTTTCATAGTTTTTGAGAAGACTTGAATGAGCTGATGGTAGTTTTCCTCTTTGTGATTCCCATGAAGGATTTCCACACAGTGCGCTCCTTCATATCCAGTTTTTCTTCGAAGACAGTATCATCCAGTAGCCTCCTGATCTGAGGACCAACAAAGATCCCTTCTTTGAATTTGGCATCACTTAGTTGTGGAAAATTTTCCTTCAAGTGCAAAAATCCTTTACCAGTTTTGCTATCAATGTCTCATCCTCCGGAAGCCATTTCCGGAAGCACTGATGTCACTCATTTCTGGTACTGATTTGATATGTTCCTCATATGCTGCAATAGCTTCAGCTGTGCTAGAAAATCAGTGTCTTCTAGTTGATCTGTCACCATAGGAAAGAGAAGTTACAGGGTGCAGGTCTGGACTGTAAGTACGATGGGTAAGTAATTAGACCTATGCCATCCAGAATGGTGATAGATTGGTGGTGTGGGCTGAGTTATTGTCATGTAAGAGGCTGCCCCTTAACCCTTTCAGTACTGTACTGGTCCAAAATGGCTGGGATTCTAAATGAACTCTCTCAATGTTATTCCTTCCTCTTCACTACTTACAATTTGGGCCAATATGGTAGAGAAAGGGTTGTTCAAAGTCGCCTTTCTTTGACTTTTTTGAAGACTTTCAGACGGCAAGCAGTACTATACTACTGCACAATCACTGTACATTGATTTTGCAGTGAAACTGTTGCCACATGACCACTGATTCAAAAGAATGTTGCAATCATTTTTTTTTCCAATGCTTATTCTTCTTAGGAAGACCTATAGGAAGACCCAAATCGATGACTGATGCTTTGTTTCTGGGTCAGATTAGTAGATCCATGCCTGGTTTCCTGTAACAATGTTGGAAACCTGGCAAGAGTCACCATTGTTGAAATACTTCAAGGTACCATTCTAAGTGTCTGCTTTTGAGTGTCAGCGAAATTGTGGTACCCATCAAGATGAATTTGTTTTTACTTGAAGGTGGACTGTGGAGGAGGGTTAAAACACTTGGTGAACTTATCTGCAGGGAATCCTTGATCTCCTTATAGATCAGTCACTGTTCTTTGATCATTGTCTCCAACACTGCCTGTCACTGCCTTTGCTCTTTGTCCTTCACTGATGTCTGACCTCTCATATTTAGCAAACCAAAGAAAAACTGTTGCACATAAAGGAGCAAGGTCACTGAAAGCCTATGTCAAGCATTCCAGTGACTGGGTTTTATTTAAACTAATTTTAATATCATACAGAATCAATGCACGAAAATGCTACCTTTCCAGCACCAACATAATGATGCATGACTTGGAATGTTACTAATTTCAATGCTGGCAGGAGAGGAATAAATGAGCCCCCTACCTGGCATCTAGTTTACACACAAGAGATGGAAGTATTCTGCACATCATTCCTTCCCAGCCAGTTTACCTCCATTTTTACATATCTGAAAACTTATCTAGTGACTTAGGTAGAGTGAAGCTTAATAAAAGAGTTAAAGACTGAAAAGAATTAAAATGGAAGAATACTATATGCTTTACATTTCAGCAAAAGTATTAAAAAATTAATATTACACTATTTTTTAAAATTTGATATATATAAAATAAAAAAATACCCCCTCAGGCAGCTGCTTGCCACAGAGGTCTGACAGGAGCCTGTCAGTTCGCAACAGCCTGCTTCTCGACTGCCTGGAGATCTACCGACCCTCCGGGGTCAAGTTCAGCCCTCGTGGCTCGATCGTTTCTCCCCCGTACTGGGGGAAGTACTAACTTGTTCTACTGAGTTACACAGATATCCTGAGGCTTAGCGTACTGCTCTGCCAAAGGAAGTTTACCCCTAAAATGTTCAATGAAGTGAAATATGCCAAAGTAGAAGATCTGAGAGGATGGCAGGACCTCAGCAGAAAAATGACACATACATCTGAATTATTTAACATGGTTTTTGCATCTACACTCTATCAAAATATACTTTGAATGCTCATCTGCAAAAACACAGAGTGTCCAACAAATAATAGTGGAGTTTTGGGAAGGACTGTCCCTAAATCTACAAAAGGCATTACAATGATTGTTGTACCTGTATATTGTCCCATTCAGTTTCACAGCCACCTACATTTCTCAAGAAATGTTATGAAAATTCTTAGTACAACATTTCCTGACAGACGGATTGGCAGGGGGTAGTCCAATTCTATGGTCACCAAGGAACCCTGACTTGACACTATTTTTTTCTTGTGGAACTTTGTAAAGGATTATTTTTAAATGGAGAAAATTTGGAACCTGAATCATTTGAAAGCCAGATTAAGAGAAGCAATTGAGGAAGTAATGAGATAAGCTACAATATAAATGCAAGAAGAGGAATACCAATTGTACAATATGCAGGGTCAGAAATGGTACACATGTGGAAATTCACCAATTATGTTAAAACCTATTTCAGGTATGCTTTCATTCAAAATATTACTTTCTTGAATATGTATAATATTTTCCTACACTTAGGTTCTTAAAATCTATATAATTATTTTTTGGACTCTCTGTATGTATAGCCATCCCATGGCCGAATGGTTAGCGCGCTTGGCTACTAATCTAAGGGACCTGGGTTCGAGCCCTGGGTAAGGTATGGATGTATGTCATTTTTCTGCTGAGGTCCTGCCATCCTCTCAGACCTTCTACTATGGCATATAAACTGACAGGCTGCTGTCAGATCTCTGTGGCAAGCAGCTGCTTGAGGGGTATTTATTTTTTATTTACTGTATATATAGGATACAATAGAAAGTAAACAAAAAATATAGTAAAAATAACCAGCAACAGTATATGTCACAATACTTTTCCCTATCCACAATATTTTCACACCGCCATATCTGAATTGTTTTGATCAAAAGGCAAAATTTTTGTATGTCTGTATAATGTGAACATTTTAAGTCACCTAAAAAACCACCCATATGTAAATGTTGATTTCAGTTATAACAATTTGTGATTTACTTTTTAAACACCTCCTATATAGCTTTCTATTTAATACAGAACTCAACCTTCAAGCGCGCTAACCATTCGGCCATGGGATGGCTATACATACAGAGAGTCCAAAAAATAATTATATAGATTTTAAGAACCTAAGTGTAGGAAAATATTATACATATTCAAGAAAGTAATATTTTGAATGAAAGCATACCTGAAATAGGTTTTAACATAATTGGTGAATTTCCACATGTGTACCATTTCTGACCCTGCATATTGTACAATTGGTATTCCTCTTCTTGCATTTATATTGTAGCTTATCTCATTACTTCCTCAATTGCTTCTCTTAGTCTGGCTTTCAAATGATTCAGGTTCCAAATTTTCTCCATTTAAAAATAATCCTTTACAAAATTCCACAAGAAAAAAATAGTGTCAAGTCAGGGTTCCTTGGTGACCATAGAATTGGACTACCCCCTGCCAATCCGTCTGTCAGGAAATGTTGTACTAAGAATTTTCATAACATTTCTTGAGAAATGTAGGTGCCTGTGAAACTGAATGGGACAATATACAGGTACAACAATCATTGTAATGCCTTTTGTAGATTTAGGGACAGTCCTTCCCAAAACTCCATGGTACTTCTGCAGTTAAATCACTCAGCTCACTAGTTGGTGCCACAAGTGATAATGGAATATAAATGTGTAAATGAAAAGTGTCTAGTATGACAGCAAAGTAGTAAGTTTTCACAATATGGATGATTTATTGAATTATTTTCAGACTTTTCGTGTGGCCTAGTTTTTGCTTTTTTTAGGTTTGAAGAAAGGTAAGTTTTTAGAAAATGGGCAGAATTTTGTATCATTTTTCATGTGCAACGTAAGAAAAAAATTTGCCTTTTAAGCAAGCGTAGCAAACTACAGATGCTTTCTAGTTTTAAATTTTCTTGCGTATTATGTTAAGCAGGAAATATGGGATGATTGATCATAGATGGTGCCAAAAAACATTGGTGAAAAGTTTAAAGTCTTAAATTAGTAAAACAAAAGAGCCGGCATCAGTTCAATAGTCAAAATTTTTTCTACAAAATATTTATTGATATATTGACATTAAAATGTCACAAATGTGATTGTCACCTATGTTTTCACCCATTAGTTTATTTCGTTTTGGGTTTTCTTTTATAATTCGAATCAGCATCTAATGTTTGTGATTTGCTTGTTTTTTCGGTTTTCCCTGATGGTACTTTAGTTCTAGTTTTTTTTTTTTATAATGTGGATTGGCATTGCATTAGGACATTGTATTTTAGGCTTGTCTCTGACGGGTTTATGTAGTTCTGGGGGCTTTTTTAAAGTGTATATCAATGGTGAATTGTTTAAAAAAATTTTTGCAGGCTTCTCTCCAACAAGATTATTCTGGTTTTTTTTTTTAAATTGGGAAACAGTGGTTTGTTGTTTAGTTTTATAAAACTTGCCAAATGAATATTCATTGGTTGGTGATAGTAAGCTGTTGAAACAAGTAGCGTTGGATGGCACTACCCACTGAAAATCAATATGTGCAGGGAGGAAAAATTGTCTTAGGTGACATTATTTCTGCTTCAACATGGGGGTATGCAATCTCCCCAAAGTTTTGTTACAAAAAGCAACAGCAAGTACACAATGTGCAAGAGAAAGATATTCAGAGAAAAAATGCTCGTTTCAATAAATTGCATTTAGGAAAATGTCCCAGTTTTTACCAATGTGTTTCCTAACAGTAACTTTTATTTACTTATATGTTTCCATCTTGTTTCATTAGCAAGATCAATTTGCAATTCTAGTTTGCTTGAAATAGACTATCATAATAGATAACATTTAATTGAACTAAGTTTTAATTTGGTTTCATAGCCTATACTAAATGCGTAGGAAACGTACTTTCGCAGATTACCTCTCTCTACCCTTCTAAATCTTGCTTTACAATTTTGACGTTTCATTTCCATGTTCGAAACTTACTGAAAACCCATCATGGTATCAGTAGAAAGACAAACTTATGCGCCAGCTCTTCAAATAGGCACTTACACTCTGGAAGTATCACATAATGGTGCAAATAGATTTTCAAGAACAAGGGAACTGACCAAAGGCGTTCCTAGTTAGCAGCCACACACTTAAGTATACATCAGTGTTTTGTTTCGTCTTCCAGGAAAAGACTGCATAATATTGGAAAAACAATTCTGAACGGTTTAATAAATTTTTATAAGCGTAATATTTAAAGGTGAATAATAAGCAACACTAAAATATTTAATACTTACCAACAACAATAAGAGTTAAAGTATCCGACAGCTTCTAAATTTCCACCCTCGAAACTGACCATAACGCAATTACGCATGCCAGACCGGGAAATAGCAATACTCACTGGTCTAACATAAAGCTAAGTTTATTTGGCAATTATATTTCTCTTTAACCCAAAATATAGAAATATTATATAGTTTCTTTTGCATTATAGTATTATTGAAGCATTTTAAAAGCGAGAAATTTAGCTCCTACAGCGATATTATATTTATTACGAGAGACAATTTGCTCCCCTTTTTAAGAACTTTTGGGCCATTCTCGATCTATAATACCACTTAGTAGGGCCGCACGTAGGAAGTTGGCCGCCCGCGTGCAAAAATAATTCGGCCGCCCTATTTATGAATCGTTATAATCTTGGAATTAAGTTGGAGGAAGCAATAAATCCCCCCCCCCTCATGGAAAAACTGATTGAAAAGTTAAATTACGTAAAATGATATCTGGTGTACAAAAAGAAATTTTTTTTCTTTAAAGAAATTAATTTTTTTAAGGAGGTTTAATATTTGATATCGACGTTTAAACTAAGAAACTAAGAGTGATGTTTCTCTTGATAGTTGAACATAAGCGTCGAAATTTTTTTTCCAGATAATGAGAGCATTTAAAAAACCATTACAAACCTCAAAATGTTCTCTTGCATTTATGATGAGGCACACTGCTTGATAAAAAAAACTTTTCTAAATAGTAGGAATCATGGTTTATACTGACTAACAGGTTTTTATTTTTCAATGTTTATAACCACTAAGTCTTGTCTTTAGGAAACTTCGATATTTTTTTTCAATTTGGGTTGTTTAACTTCTGCATGAAAATCTCATTTAGAACTTGTTAAAAAATACATAAAAAGTCATTTTCACATCTTATTTTCAGTAAAAGATTTAAATTTCAAATACGAAAACTTATTTGCTTGATCTCTCTTTGCACTACTTTAACGAGAGTAAGTATTGCTTAGATCATGTCCGTCCAAATTAAACTTAGTGAAGAGCCACTATGAAAAATGTGATATTCATGAAGAGCCACAGGAAAATGCATCTTCTTAAAAGCGAAAATATTCCTTTCTAATGAGTGATATAATGAATTGGGGGGAAAAAAAGCTATATTCTTAAGGAATCAAGAAACTACCCTGATTAAAAACAAAAATGTGCATTTTCAATCAGTACCATGATTTGCAAAAGAGTTTAGCTTGCATCTAAAATTATTTCTCAGAAAAGTGGAAAAAAGAGTCAAATTCATTATGTTGATTACTTGTTTTATGGGCTGCGAATTGGACAGGCCTAGTTTAAATGTTTCTGCACTTTTTGTTTTAAATTAGGAAAAAAAAAATAAAAAAATCTCTTTCTCAGACTTTAGTTTCACTTTAAACGATTAAATTTAAAAACAATAAAATATCACTGTTAAACCTCACATTTGGAGACAAAACGTATTTTCATCCTGATAGTTCAATGTCTAGCGCGTGTCACTAGTGATTAAAGGAACCCAAGAAATCTGTCTAGTTTTTAAATATAAAAATTAAAAACAAATACGTGAAATACTCTGGTGGGAAATGTAGAAAAAACGTTTTTGGACTCCAATTTCAGTAAAATTGGTTAAATTAACAAAATAAAACTTTAATTTTTCTTTGCTTTGCTGTACTTGTTGCATATATAGATTTATGTTTTAGCTTGTATCACACTTAAACAATTTAAGGCATCCATGACATTCTGATTTTGCAACCTGTTTCAATGTAGAGTAAAACATTTTCATGTGAAACAAACATATCAGATAAAATAGAACGAAGAAAAGTTACGCGAGGAAATCTTGTGAATTCAAACCTGTTTAGGGAATTTTGTATTTATACAAAATCCCCTAAACATGTTTTTTTGCTGAACAAAATTTATATACGCATTCTAAAATTTTTGTATGCAATTCAAAATTCTAAAACAGCTAAAACGTAAATGATTTGACTTACTTTATCTAAAGTGCAAGTACAGCATATAATTTTGAAGAAAAGTTTCAAAATTTTTACATTTAATTCCTCTTACTTTGGAGTATGAAATATAGCTATTTTCAGATTTTTTTTTTAATTCTGGACAATGTTTTATCCAGAAAGAAATAAAACAAGTTCAAACGCAGTGAAGGAATAATGATATAATGGGACGAACCAAGGTCGTAAGAAATAAAAAATAGAAAACTGGTGTTCTGGGTTTATTTTCTGCCTGGCACATCAAACAGTAAAAATCATTATAGGCTTACAGCAAGAACCATTTTAAGGGAAGACAGGATAAAATAAATGGCAAGGGAAGTAAGAAATATATGGATAATTCACATGTGTTGTATGGGTTAATGATAACCTCCACCTAACCACACACATCACTCCAAACTCTCCCCACAGCCTCCATGAGGTCACTGAAAGTCTCGTCATTATATTTATTGCAGCTGTTGAGAAAACGTCCCCCACCAAGGAAGCCACTGTCTGAAAACTGAAGTCTATCATTTAGTGAAATCACTTTATCATTCAAGATTAAAAGGAGCCGTTGTCTACAACAAGCGAGAAAGTTTTATGTGGACAACTTAAGGCAACGAGCAGTGTTCCTAAAAAAACATCGTGGCTGCATGCAGGGGCATAGCTATGGGGGATGGTGGGGAGGTAGCTTCCCTCAAAGTAAATCAGAGTTGGCAAAATTTGAAGCGACTTCGTAAAATCTAGGAGAGTTATGAAAATTTGTAGACTTTTTTTTGTAAAATTAAGGGGAGTTATCAAAATGTAGACAACTTGTCAAAATCGAGGCAACTTTGTAAATCTAGGGCAGTTGGTGAAATGGAGATGCAAAATCTTGAGCAGTTGGCAAAATTTAAAGCAACTTAGTAAAATACAAGTGAGTTGGCAAAATCTTAGGATGTTGACGAAATCGGGGGAGTTGGCAAAATTCAGTTGAAATGTAAAAATTGGAATCTTTTTTCTGCAATTGAGGCGTGTTGGCAAAATCGAGGCAACTTTTCAAAATCTAAGAGAGTTGGCAAATCTTGGGGAGTTGGCAAAATTCAGAGTGACTTTGCAAAAATCAGGTGAGATGTAAAAATTGGGATTTTTTTCTGTAAAATTGTAGTGAGTTGGGAAAATCGAGGAAACTTGCGAAATCTAGGGCAGGTGGTAAAATACGGGCGAGTTGTGAAATTTGGAATTGCTTTTGTGAAATTAAGGAGAGTTGACAAAATCGAGAAAACTTGACAAAATTTTGGGTTGTTTCAAAAATTTGAAGTGACTTGTCAAATTCAGGATAGATGTAAAAATTGGGATTGTTTTTGCGAAATTAAAGAGAGTTGGTAAAATCGACTCTCTTTAATTGAGGCAACTTGGCAAAATGGAAACCACTTGTTAAATTAGAGTTGAGTTGCGAAAATTGGGATTAGTTTTGTAAAACTAAGGAGAGTTGGCAAAATCGAGAACTCTTGGCAAAATCTAGGGTAGTGGGCAAAATTCAAAATCACTTGGTGAAATACAGGGGAGTTGTGGAAATTGTGCCTTTCTTGTGCAATTAAGGAGAGTTGATAAAATTGAAGTGACTTGGCAAATTCAGGGAATATGTAAAAATTGCGATTTTTTTCTCTAAAATTACGGCAAGTTGGCAAAATCGAATCCACTTGGTAAAATATAGGTGGTTTGAAAATTGGGATTAGTTTTGTGAAATTAAGAAGAGTTGGATAAACCGAAGAAACAGCAAAATCTAGGGCAGGTGGCAAAATTCGAATCCACTTGTTAAAATACGGGCGAGTTGTGATAATTGGGACTGAGTTTGTGAAATTAAGGAGAGTTGACAAAATCGAGAAAACCTGCAAAATTTTGGGGAGTTTGAAAAATAAGCAGTGACTTGGCAAATTCAGGAGAGATATAAAATTGAGATTGTTTTTGTAAAATTAATGGGAGGTGGCAAAATCGAAGCAACTTGAAAAAATCTAGGGGAGTTGGCAAAATTGGAAACCACTGGGAAAATGCAGGTGAGTTGTGAAAATTGGGATTGGGTTTGTGAAATTAAGGAGGGTTGGCAAAATTCGAATCCACTTGGTAAAATACAGGCGAGTTGTAAAAATTGTGATTTGTTTTGTGAAATTAAAGAGAGTTGGCCAAATCGAGACAACTTGGTAAAATCTTGGGGGGTTTGAAAAATTTGAAGTGACTTGGCAAATTTAGGAAAGATTTAAAGATTGGGATTGGTTTTGTGAAAATACCTCAGTTGGCAAAATTTGAGTTTCGAATTGGAAATTATTCGATTTCTCCCACCACCCCCATATCATAGTCCTTTACCATGCCCCTGGTTGCATGTTGTCGTAAAATAATATACTAAATCAGTTCTCCATGTAGCCAATAGTTCTGCGCATGTTTAAATAATTCCTGAGGAATAATTGTAACACATTTGGGATTTATTATTATTATTATTTTTAATCCGTAAAAACTGAGCACTCTGTTTCCATATTTTCAGCCTATTGAGATTGCTATATTTGTTCTTCTGTGGAGAATAACTCATCAATAAGATTATTTTTGTTTTCCCACTTTGCAGGTATTTTATGGCCATCACGTTTCCATATCTCTGAACTTTAATTACTAAGCAAGTGACTTTTGAATACTTCTCAGAGCAAACTCTGGGCTGCATTGCTTGTTGAAAGAAAACTTAAAAATGTGCATATGTTTTATCAAGGTAAAAATAAGAAAAAAATAGATATTTATATCGTATTTTCAAAAAATCTTGCAAAAAATTTTATAAGCTGGGAGATGTGTCGGAAAAAATTACGGCATTTTCCGGAGTTTATAAAATAATTTTAATTCTTTCAATAAATAGGTTAGATTTAACATTTTTTCTGTGAACTTATATGATGGTAGCGAATGATTTCAAGTAGGAATATAAATAATTAAAATTACAAAAAACATGTTTCTCTGGCTTTGCAATGCAAATTCCGATATTACATCATGCATATTAAGGCTATCCAAGATTTCGTGTTCAATACAAATTATTGATAAATTTTCAAGTCGTTCTTGTAGCATTTTCGATGTTAGACATTTGTTGATGACTTTTAGTTTGGAAAAGGATCGCTCACCAGATGCAAGAGACACTGGTAGTTAATAATATTCTTATAACTATAAATATGTTCGGGAATGTTGCCTGCAGATCATTTTCCATTATACATATACTGAAGAATATGTTGAGGTTCCGTTTCCTCTTCTGAAAGCTGATAGCTTTAAAAATTCAATTTCTTGAAATAAATCAATTCCATCGATATCTAATTTATTTTGTTGTTCATCAGAAAGCTTTAATTGTAAATCTTTAGAACATTTTAATAATGCTTCATGGGATGCATCGGTGAAACTACATAAATCCAGTAGTATCATTGTATTCTCTATGCGTTTGGAATCTGTCTTCAAGGATGATAATGCTTGTTCTAGAATACAATAATAAAATTTATTTTAAAATGTATTTTTGGATTTAATATGGTGTTATTTGTGCTTCCATAATGAAACTGTTTCGGCTTTCTTTTAACTCTTACATTTTCAATTGAAGGGAAATTAGGTTCCACCTCTAATTCCTTAGCTAGATCATTAGCAAAAGTGAGAGTATCTTCAAAACTTTTATCGGTACAATTATTGGTTAAAAAATTAGTTAAATCGTTCAAAGAATTAATTATTTTCATTTATTTTTGGATTTTATAACATTTTACTTACAATATTGAACTGAAATAAAACATTGTACCAAATTATAATAGAGCATAAAAATTTGTAACTTGATATTTTTAATGTCAGCGAATGTGTTTCTTATGATTTATCATTTGATATTTCTAGGAGAGTGTCATAAATTTCTACAATATGATATCATATTGGTTTTATAGCATCTATTCTGTTTAACCACCTTGTATCACTGAGAGGTTTTAAATTTAATCCTAATAAATATTTTTCAATTATAGTCCATCTTTGAGCTGAAGCAGAAAAAAATACATATAATTATTGAAACTGTGTGCTGAACATGGTGCAAAGAATGCACGAGGATTAACGTTCAAAATTTTCTTTTTCAAGCCGTTGTGCTTTTCTTTCATATTTAAGGCATTGTCATACTCTTGTCCTCACATATCAAAAACATTCAATTTTAGTTTTGATAATTCTTCTAAAATAAATTCGTTTAAACCTTTACCAGTAATATTTATTACTGGACAGAATCCAAGAAAATGCTCCCGAAATTCAATCTTTTTTGTGTTTAATGAGACAAAGCGTATGATAATGGTTAGTTGTTCTGTATATCTGATATCTGGCGTGTAGTCTAATATAATAGAAAAATATTTAGATTTTCTAATCAAATTTAATATAGTTTCTTTTATTTTTGTTTCTATAATGTTAATTATCTCATTCTGTATTTTGTCTCCCAAATAATGAGCCATTCATTGTTGTTTATCTTATGATTTTTCAATGCAGTGAATATGTTCAAGCATGATGGAATCAACTTTGGCTACCATTTCTATCGCCTTAAGAAAATTTCCATTGTCATGCTTATATAGTTTGTTAGATGAACCTCTTAAGGCTAGACATTGGTGAGATAAATATATTATGATTAATAGTATACTTTCAATTACTGTGTACCAGTGTTTTCGTTCTGCCTCTAATATACGTTGTTGCATGGTATCCATGATAGTTTTGGTGTTTAATGATTTTCTTGAAAGAATCCAGTTTTTCATATGTTCATTCATTATTATTATTATTGCAATTAAAATTAGGTCAACCAAAGCAAAATGAACAATAATCTCCAGAGCAATGAAAATGTAATGCAATGCAATATTGCTTATACAAATATACTAGAACTTATACAAATGTATTAATACATTTAATACATTTGTATAAGTTCTACTAGAGCAATGAAAATCTAAATTCAATGCATTATTACTTATACAAATATACTGTGATATAATAAATAAAAAAAGTGATGAAATAATAATAAAAATTCATTGTGAGTTACACTTTTTTCGTTTTGTGTTAAAGTTAAGAATAAATGTTGCCAGTCTGAAAAACCGACATGATCTGACTAGCTGCTTCTGTTATCACCAAAAATTTTACAACAAAAGCAATATTCTGAATAAACAGACCAGTCGCAGGGTAATTCTTCGCCATTTGGTAATTCGTGAAAATAATAATGTTTTTAAAATTTTCTTCCTGATCCAAAGGTAGGAAAACCAAAATTCTTAACTTGACATTGTCCCTTTTCAACTAATATCTGTACAATATGATTAGATATATTAGTAGACCACATACCTTCATTGTCCATTATTAAATTTTATTTCAGAAACTTCATTTTTCATACCTTCTTCCACATTGGGCAATTCTCCTGAACTGTTTGCACTTTCCTTTTCATCTGTAGGTAAATGTTTTGCCTTATCCATATCTCTTCCATTAGCTTTATCATCCATGTTTTCTCCTTTCTCGCAAATTTCTTCATTTGACAACACATGTTTATACACATCCATGTCTTCCATATTATAAAAACCACCAGTTTTACTAGCGTGCGATGATGAACTTTGTTGATTTTTTGCTGGAACCGATATTTTAACTTCATTAACATCTTGCAAATATTTAGAAAGGCACCTTTCATTTTTTCCGCTTTCTTTATTTTTACTAATCGCTGTTGCCTTTATTTAGTTCCCGATAAACTTTTGGTTTTTCTTTCTGACATAGCTATGGGCAAATATTATATATTCATACTATACAATAAGCGTATGTGAACAATAAATGAACTGCCAGACGACTCAATGAGCGGGCGGCAAAACCGAATGCTTCTTTTACATCCACGGTGACATCAGTAGTGGCGGCAAATTTCGACAATTTGGAATTCCGCACTTCCCTGGTATAACTTTGAGTGCCACAATTGAAATTAGGAAATTATTTCAAGGGCCTAAATCTAGAACAAAATTCACCCTGAAATTCTTTTCGACCATTAAAATATATATTTTAGTTTGTTTACTTCTCAACACTGAATCTTAATCTACTTTTCATTCAGTGTGATTCCTTTGAAGCTGCCAGCTAACCAGAACAATAGGTTCTGGTTAGCTGGCAGATCTGTGGCAGACTGTGGATCTCGACTTTGAGGCATACCGACTGCACCCATATTCCTGCATATCCCCAAAGCACTAAATAGCTAACATTTTATGCCTCAGGTGCATGAATCTTCCTGGAAGAAACAATTTTGTTTCACCTAACCAGAACCTATTGACTGCAGATCTTGAGTTTGAGGCACACCTGCTGCACCAACATTCCTATGTAAACTTATCACCAAAGCACTCAATGATTGGCATTTCGTGCCACTTCAATAACATGAGGCAAACACTTTCATGCTACGTAAGCTGCGTTGGCATTCCTGGCAATCTTACTCTACCATATTGTGACGGTTAGTCCCTCTCTGTCCCAGAGGGATCTCAACAGCTACTAAGGCAAAAATAATGAGCTGCTGATATTTAAAAAATTATTATTCCTATTAACAAGTTCTCCTAACCTATGATCAAAAACAAATGAGAACTTACTCATTAACTTCGCAAAACAGAAGAAACTAACAAACTTATCATTATTGTAATTAAAATTAAGCCAACCAAAGCAATAAGAACAATGATCTACTAGAGCAGGGGTTCTCAACTGGGGTACGTGGTAAAATGTTTTGGGGTACGCCGTGAGAGCTCAAAAGTCTCTAGATCTAGTAACAAAGTCGCTAAGTTGGCATTATTATACTATAACTATAGTTTTATCGATCTATATAAGGGGTACGCCAGTTACATACACATTTCCAGGGCGTATGTGAAGCATAAAAGATTGAAAACCACTGTACTAGAGCAATGAAAATCTAATTCAATGCAATATTACTTAAATAAATATACTCAAACCTCTTAAACTGTTTAAGGAGAACGATCACAAATGGAAACATCCAAAAGCTACTTCTTTAAAAATCAGGAGAGAAAATTCTAGAAATTTCAAAATAAGGCAAAAATGACCAAAATGATCAAATAAACTTAGAAGTCAGAGAACATAAACCAGTGATTGTGAATTTTTGCTTAAACTTTATTTTATTTCCTACCGGGATAGAGGGCTCGAAAGGCTTGCTATTCCAGAGTAAGAGACTTAGCAAAAAAAAAACTCGTTCGTTTTACTGAGTCCAGAGCCGAATCTAGGAAAAAATAATAGGGGGGAAACTAAGTGATGTAATCAAGCCAGAAATAAACACAAGGGATGAAACAAGAGACTGAATCAGCATGTAGTATAAGATTTTCCACTTCGTTTCAGAGGTCTTTAAAAGATTTATAGAACAATGCGTGAAATGTGCAAAAGTTTTATAATTTTTGTCTTTATTAATCTTATTTTAATTCTCAAAGGCGAATGGGTGGCCCCCTTTCTACTCCCTCATAGATCCTGCCCTGCCTGTGTCCACCCATATTGGAATAGAGTATCAGATTCCTTGCTGCCATGAATCAGGATGGATAGCATTGCGAGTATCATGAATCTTTGGGAGCTTGAGTTGCTCAGTTAGCAATGGAGAGTGCACGTGCGGTAGAGCCAGGGGTGGCGCTACCGCACATGCATCTAGTGCTGCACCAGTGGGTGGCATTTTTTAGGGTCTACAAATTTGAAAAGCAACTAACGAACATAGCTGTAATAAGGTTGACTGGAATAAAGACCACAAATTTTTCAACAGATTATCAACAATTATTTTAAAAAATGATATTTAAATTTATTATTATTAAATTTAGCTAAATTAGTCATTAATATATCGAAAATTAAACTTGGAGAAAGGGGCGACAGAGTTCAAGTTCTCTCTGAGCAGCAAATTAGCTAGCACCGGGCCTAAGTAGAGCAACCGTTTGTGCGAAATGGTTAGTATTATATACTGTAAAAGTAGAAACCTTAAATCAAAATAATAACAAACGAAATTGCCCCGACGTTCCACCTCCGTTCCAAACAATTTAACACATGGAAAAGCATTCAGGCAACGATTTTTTAATTTTTCCTTTCATGATTTCTGTTTCATTATATTGCATATAATTTTTTGTGTGTATATTATACTTGAAATCACCGATAAATATCAATTTGACTTTTGACTTCAAAGGACCCTCCAGATCCGAAATTTCGTAACCCTTTAGAGATTTACAACCGAAACACTCCCGGCACCGATTTTAACATTTCTAGCATCCGCAGATCATGGTTTGACCTCTACGTAACTCCATTTGATCGGAGATCAAATTTTGGATTTTCCTCGAGATCTACAACCTGGATTACCCCTAGGTGCAAATTTTCAGAGCTCTACCATTTCTGCATCATAGTTAGAGTTAGCATGATCTCCTGTCAATCAGTAAGTCAGCCTACAGTCACTCACAATGGTCTGTATATACAGGTAAATATACTTATGAAACAAATTCCACTATCACTAAGTACTAAGCCTAAAGCACTACCAGTATAGGGAAATGCCATATTCACCACTAACTATGGTCAGGGGGCAAGACAGTACCAAATAGATACAGCTCATCCCCGACTACTTAATGGCGAGCAGTACTATAGGAGTAAAGCTCATCCATCGGTCAAAACCTAAATTTAATCTGCGCCCCGGTTAGCCACAAACAAGGATATATAGATCCAAGTTGCCTCAGCTCCTGTGTTGGGAACTCTTAGTTGGGCCCGTCTTACGGGGCCCTATCTGACCTAATGGACCAAGTCAGTCAGTAGGGTCCCTAACACCTCCCCTGAGATTGAGGTTTTAGCCTGTCCAACCAGGGCCCAAACTGGTCAGCAGAGCCTTCGACCTCGATGGCCCTCAAGACCCCCCCCCCCCCCCCCACCACGTCAAGATGGTTCCCTGTCGGGGGGGGGGTCTGTATATACAGGGGTTTATCAAAATAATGTAAACATCGATGGCGACTGGAGCACTCGCAATGCACCATAGGCATATCATGGTGACGACATCACCCGTGGTGTAAGGAATAAAAGTAAAGTAGGTATAAAGGGGATAAGTACGACATCGGCTATCATGTAGCAGTGCTACAGGCGCAGGTGAAACAGCTGTTGTGGTGTAATTGTCGACAATGTCAGATCTCAGTGACCTCCAAAAAGGCATGATCATTGGTGCGCGTCTTGCAGGAACTTCAGTAACTAGAACGGCGGAAATAGTTTTTGTAACACGAGGAATTGTATCGAAGATTACGTCTACCTATTAAAAAGGACAGGGCGTTGCCTCCAAACGTGCTAATTGTGGACGCCATACGAAGTTGTCAGATAGGGATAGGCGAACGTTGGCACGGATTATACAGTGCAACGGAAGCACAAGACCATGGCACCGCAAATAGTAGCAGAGTTGAACACAAGTCGGAATGATCCTGTTTCCGTCATAACAGTTCGTCGGGATCTTCATTGTGCCTGTATTTATACCCTGCTGCAATCCAGAAACCTCTGATTACCAATATCAGTGCAATAAAACGTGTAAGGTGGTGTAAAACACATAAAAACAGGGATGCTAAAGATTGGAAACGTGCCATCTGGTCTGATTAATCGTGCTACACATTGGTTCCCACCACTGGTAGAGTGTAATGTTTAGCGAAAACCTGCAGAAGCGTACCACCCCGACTGTTTGGTTACGACTGTGAAACACGGAGGTAGATCCCTGATGCTGTGGGTGCCATATCATAGCATTCCTTAGGGCTATTAATTATTCTGCAGGGTCATGTCATATATCCGCAATGTACGAATCCATTCTTGGGGACCAGCTGCACCCAATGTTGCAGGCATTGTTCCCTAATGACCATCTCTGGTTTCAAGCAGATAATGCAACCTTGCATTGTGTGAAACGTGTCAAGTTTTGGGTTGCAGAGCATGTGGATGAAGTACAGCAGCTACCCTGGCTACCTCAATCTCCAGACTTCAATATTATGGAACATTTGTGGGAATATCTGGAGTGCAAGGTCAGATCACACTTTTCACTTCCAGGTACTACTGGCACAGTTGGACCATATTTTACAGGAAGAATGGTCCCACATTCCATTATCGTAGGTGCATAACTTATATTGTATAAGTCTATTCCAAAACCCGCGGAGGTATTACACCATTGTCTGAGGTAATGTAGTAATGTCATGACATCGCGTCTTTACGATTGCAGACAAAAGATGATGCAATCGTTAGTTGTAAGCGACGTCTTGTAGGGTGAGCAAGTCTTTTGAACAACTCCCATTTACCTCTGAGTGATAAGTACAACACAAGTGATCCTTGCAGTTTTAATCCAGCAGTAGTGATGCCTCATAACTGTGTTAATAGTGCAGATACATTTTGTTACATTTGCAAGGAAGTGATGTTTGCAAGCCAGAAAAGGGCCATCACTCCAATAGTGAAAGCAGCGTATGTGCTTTATTTGGGATGCAAGATCGGGGACCAGGACAAGGCCTGGTCCCTGATCGTCCATGGATCACATATGCTGCAGTACATGTGCAAGAAATCTTCCGAAGTGGCTGAAAGGCGAAAAAGTGGTGATGCCATTTGCTGTTCCTATGATTTGGAGGAGAGAGCCAAGCATTCACGCAAATGACTGCTACTTCTGCATGGTTCCACCTGTTTCAGGAGGCATCACAAGGAAAAAGAAGTAGACAACAGCGTACCTGAATATACAATCTGCTCTCCAACCAGTTCCACATGGCAAAGGCCTTCCCATTCCCAAACCTAAAAAAAAAATTTCCATTGATTCAGACGATGGGGAGGGAGGCGAACTGACGTTGGGTTCTCCGCAGGCTTCAGTATCTAATGATGATCCATACATCTGCCACAGTGCGTCAGTGCCACACATTCTCACCGAAGAAGAAATGAACGATCTTGTTTGCGATCTGGAGCTGTCCTAGGCCAAAGTAGAGTTACTTGGATCAAGACTTAAACAATGGAATCTTCTCAAGGAAAATGTCCGAGTGACTTCGTTTTGAACTCGTCATGAATAGTTTGCACCTTACTTCAGAAGGGAAGATTACCTTGTGTTCTGTTCCGATGTAGATGGCCTGATGAATGCCCTCGGAATCAAACATGACCCTCAAGAATGGAGACTATTCATAGACTTCTCGAAATTGAAAGCAGTGTTGTTGCATAATGGAAATCGACTTTCATCCATTCCGGTCGGACACACTGTCTACATGAAAGAAACCTATGACAACCTAAAACAGCTGTTGAACTGTCTTCAATACAGCAAGTATGGCTGGCTTCTCTATTGCGACTTGAAGGTAGTGGCTCTGTTGATGAGTCTGCAGCTGGGATATACGAAGTACTGCTGTTTCTTATGTGAAATGGGACAGCCAAGCAAAGACCTTGCACTACATGAAGAGAAACTGGCCCCAGAGGAAATCTCCTGAAGGTCAGAGAGAAGAATGTGGAACACCCTGCACTGGCAGAAATGCACAAAATCCTGCTACCATACCTACACATCAAACTCGGTGTGATGGAAAACTTCGTAAAAGCCATGGACCAGACTGCATCAACTTTCAAGTACTTGGCTGACAAATTCCCTTGACACATCGAAGCAAAAATTAAAGAGGGAATTTCTGTGGGTCCTCAAATCCGTGAACTGTTCAGAGCCCAAGTGTTCGACAACCTGCTTTAGGGTGACTAGAAAAAGGCTTGGGACGTGTTTCATCTGGTGTTAACTAAATTCCTTGGGAATGTCAGGGCAGACAATTAGAAGAAACTGGTTAGTTAAGGACATGTTGTCTCTGTATCACAAACTTGGCTGCAATATGTTCTTAAAGATCACTTTCTCCATTCCCACTTAGATTTCTTCCCCGACAACTGCGGCATGGTTAGTGATGAACACTGTGAACGTTTTCACCAGGAGATTGCAACGATGGAGAAACGATACCAGGGAAACTGGTCCATTTCAATGTTGGCTGACTACTGTTGGACGCTCGTCAGAGATAATTCTGAGCAGCTGTAGGAGCGACGGACAGCGCGACGTAGGAAGTAGAAGCGGAGTTTTACCGATACATGTCATATGTGCGTACTACTCTATTATATTAGAAACTATTGCGGATTTCTCAGAAATCCTAGCCAAGTTTGCATTTTCATTGTCATATTCGTATTCAGCACCTTGAAATCTTTAAGAAATGGCTACTTTTATCTCAGAGGGATGACTTTTATGAAAATTTGTTGCCCAATATTATCAGAGAAAACGGCAATGTACTGAATTTGGCGGTTCTAGCTCTTACCATTTAGGAGTACTTTCTCTTTTTTTTGGGAATAGGAAAAAGATAAAGAAAAAGGATAGGAAAAAGCTAAAGGCCAAACACTTTTGTTGCTTTACGTTGTGATAAAAAAACCAACTTTATTTTGGTATTCCTTACGGTTCCTAACCGTTAGTTCCTCTTTTATTCTGGAGAAAGCTTTTTTTTGGGGGGAAAGAGGATGAAAGTTTGGGAGACCAAACCATTACAAAGCTTTAAGTTACAATAAGTGGAGGCTGTATACCGAAACAAGTGATCCTGGTTCTTACAGTACAGAAGGAGTGCATTTTTTAGGGGTGGGGGGGGGGGAGGAAGAAAGTTTACGGATCGAAACCCTTGTCTCACGATATTTTACGAGGCTCCAAATCGTAGCGAATAAACAACTTTTCAAAATATATATGCAAGAGAACTCAATCTGAGCTTTATTCAACTGATGTGATTGCTTAAAAGTAGACGCTGTCCATGAAAATAGAAAGGTCGGGAATGGGGGAGACACGACAAACTAAATCAAACCGGAAAATATTAAAAGGGAGTGCAGGCAGAGACTGGATTTCCATTGAATTATGATATTTCCTCCTCCGTTTTAAAAATCTTTGAAAATTTTCTTGAAAAATGCATGAAATATGCATAACTTTAATATTTTTACCCTTTATTACTCTTACTAGCATTCTCGGGGGGGGGGGGAGGGCTTACCCCTCCCTAGCCCCGGCCAAGGGTAAAGAATCAGCTTAGAAGTAAAAGAATGAATTGTATCTAATGGAGTGATACTAGCAGTGGCGTACAGTCGCTCAAAAAATATCGAACACTATGGTTGATTACAGAATTCAGAAAAAAATATTTGATACACGAAGATTGCCAGATCACTAATTTCTAAAAAATTCGTTGCCATATATTTTTTCTGAATTCTGTAATCGACCATAGTGTTCGGATATTTTTTTGAGCGACTGTATTGGAAAATCTAGGGATCTCCCGCAAGAAATGTGTCTGGAGTCCTTTTGTGACAATCCATTAGCTTTCAATTACTGAATTTTTGTAATCAGATTTCATATTATTATCTTCGTTTTAATATTTTTGTAATCAGATTTCATATTATTATCTTCGTTTTAATATTTTTGTAATCAGATTTCATATTATTATCTTCGTTTTAATATTTTTGTAATCAGATTTCATATTATTATCTTTGTTTTAATATTTTTTGTAGTTTTATAATAATTTAAATTTTTAGAACCCACAGCTATTTCACATAAAACCAAAAATACTACATTTTGCTGCATAAAATGCAAATGTGTGAGTTTTTATTCGAACACTTATTTTAGTTTTATACCTATACTTAATACCTATAAAATACTTTCCCAAATGTTAATCACATCGTGTAAATTTTATTCCTTAGCGAACTAAAGAAAGGCTTTTAGACAATGAGTTATGGCCCACGAGCAGAAAGGAGAAGAATTGCTAGTAGGGAAAACGAAGCTGATTGTTCACGATCCGTTTTTATTCTTAGAATGTTCACGGATCATTATTATTTGTTCATATTACAAATATATAAATCTAATATAAAAATATATTAGAAAAGAATTTTCAAAGTTCTGCTCTGGGTTAGCTAAGAATAAAGGTATTGTACCAAGACTGACTTGTTGCTATTGTTGGAATTGCATCGTTAGTTTGTGACACAGTAAATTTATCGTATGGAAAAGGCACACGTACAAACAAGGAAGAAAAGGAACGATTTCTGGCATTTATCCACATTTTTCCCATACATTTACACCGGCTGCATGCCAAAACAGTGAAAAGAATTTCTTCCTTTTCCACGACCGTTGTTGTTGTTTAACTAAGGTCATTTAAGAGAAGGAGCACTGACGCATTCACCAAGCATGACGAAATCACAAATTATATAAAAGTTAGGCGTTATGATTCATCTTTATTTAATTTTTTTCCTCAGATTTATATCTAATAATATTTTCTCGTCAACTTTTAGAAAATCTAAATTTTGAAAGCGGCATCATGAACTTGGAGTCGGATAGAGATTTGAATGAGCAAACAAGGTGAGCATGTACTTCTTGCACTGTTGTATTCTAGTTTTCGAGGTTATCGAACTCTATGAAAATTATAATGTATTAGTGTTATGTTAAATCGCGGATAAATTTATTTTATCTCGTTTTAATAAAACAAGATAATATTTTCACTTTTTCGTCTATCTTTCTGTTCGCCTGTAGACATGGAACTTTCTTGTTTTTAGAGATGAATGAAAAATAACTTTTATGTTGGATAGATATTGGTGAATTATTACGATTCGCACTTTCCAAATCTTCCAAAAGTTTAAATTGGTGTTCTAACAATGGAAACAGTTGAAAATTGGAGACTTTTAAATGAATATTACAAACGATGTATTTATGGCAGAAGTTTTGATGTCAGATGATAACGGGGAAAAAAGATGGAAAAGGCTAAAATGTGAATTTGAGGTGACGAGATTTGCATTTGCAAGAGAAAGTTGCCCTCTAACATCCAGGGGGCAGGAAACGCAACTGTTTTGTTTTAAGAGATAATTGGAAATTTTTGTAATTGGATTTGTACTAATGAAATTTATAATTCGCGTTTTAAAATCCTTTAAAACCCTCCGAAAATCCTGTTGTCTCATACGAAATTTCGAACTTGTCTACCCGTTTTGAAATAAAAAGCAGTTGTCTTCGTATAATTCTATTTTAGCCCCATATTTTATGTCCGACACTAAAAATAAATAACTATAAAATCTTACTCGATATAAAATATAATTTTAACCTTTCCTATTTTGTGGAATATTTTAGTAATTGGAAAACTCTTATTTTCAGACCCTACCTCCCCTTAAACTAAATTCTCAGAGCCCTCTTCGATACAGAATTCTCTGACTCCCCCCCCCAAAGAAAAGATTTCTATGAGTTAGTGTGTGTGTACCTACTTAAAGCTTCTCAGTTGTTATAGTTTTATATATTTCTATCACTTGCCTGCCTTTAAAACCTTCCATAATTTTGTTGTGCCTCATTGGGCTGCATTTGGATGTAAAATAGATCTAATAATTTAATAATTTCACTCAAAAATAAATCAATTAAGATTTTTCGAAGAAACCTCTTCAAAAGACAGCAATGGGTTGTGAAACGAGCCAACTGAAAAAACAACAAATAATTCTTTTTTAGTTCGTTTGTCCGTCAGTCTATCTTCCCACCTGTCTATAAACATTCAATTTTTTATTTTTAGAAATAAATGAAAAATTCTTTTAAGGTTGGATAGGTGTCAATGAATTATTATGATTCGCGATATCAGAGTCCTTCAATAGCTCTAACAGGGAACACTGTTATTTAATTATACGAATTAATTTTATTCTAACGGAAGAAAAAGATGGACAAGGCTAAAATTTTAAACGATTTAATCAAATATTTCAAATGATCTGTTTAGATTGGAAATTTCCAATTTCGGTAGTAGACTGTCATGGTCAAGAGGTTTACATTTGTAAGAATGGTTTTCCCTCTTACCCCCAGGGGGCGGGAAAAATGAAACGTTTTCATTTTAACAGATAAACGAAAATGTTTTTTTGTGTAATTTCATAGGTACTAATAAAATATTACTTTTTTACGTTATTCCAATCGCGTATCAGTTGGAATTTCCACTGTTGAGAGTGCTAAAGGCGATAAACGAAAACTCCAAAAGCACCTTTTAGAGGTAGAAAAACTAGAAAATGCCAACTCTTGAACCAATATGACAAGCGATTCATTTACGATAGAAATTTTAAGTTTTGGTAGTCGAATAGTCATGAGGCTTGCAATGGCAACAACATGGGGGGAAGAAATTTTTTTTGCTTAAGGAGAAAATTTTTTGTTTAAAAAAAAAACATTCTTTGGGATTGGATACGAATTGATGAAATATAACAATTCTCACTTTCCGAATCTCCCAAAAGTGATAATTGCGTCCTCTACCAGTGGAAAAATTTTAAAATTTGAAAATTCAAAAGACTATTACAAATAATGCATTTATGGTAGAAAATCCGAATGTTACTGGTGGAATGCGAAAGTCATGGAGTTAGCAATGGCAACAATGAGTTGAATCCTTACCTCCAGAGGTGAGAAAAGGTTTTTTTTTAAGAGATAATTCGAAAAACGTTTTTTTTATTTGTATTGGTACTAATGAAATATTAGAATTCGCAGTCATAAAATCCTTTACGTAAATTTTTCCTACATTGTTGTGGTCACCAAATACACCGAAGAGCCAAAACCTTATGACGACCTGCCTAATATAATGTTGGTCCTCCACGTGCAGCAAAAAACATCTCTTACCCAGAGAAGCATGGACGTTAGAAGAATTCTAAAGGTGTCTTGTGGTATCTGGTACCAACACGTTACTAACAGATTTTTTAACTCTTGTAAGTTACATGGTTGAGCCGCCGCAGATCGGTTATGCAGTTCTAACACAAACCACAGATGCTCGATTGGATTGATATCTGGGGAATTTGGAGGCCAGAGCAATATCTGGAAATCTTCCTCATATTCCGCCAACCATTCTCGAACAGTCCGGGCAGTGTGGCATGGTGCATTATTCTGCTGAAAGATGGCACAACTATAGGGATATACCGTTGTCATGGAAGGATGTACCTGGTCTGCAATGATGTTTAGATAGGTGGTAGACGTCATAGTTTCCTGCATATGAATGACTGGACCCAGAGTTTTCCAGCAGAACATTGCCCAAAGCATTATACACTTCCTCCACCTGCTTGTTTTTACATCCCAGAGTGCATCCTGGTGCCTAAATACTTCCGTAGCCAAAACGACGCACACGTACCCTTCCGTCCACATGGTGCAACAGGAGGAAATGAGATTCTTTGAACCAGACGATCTTCTTCCATTCATTTAAGGTCCAGTTTTGATGCTCACGTGCCCATTGTAGGCGCTTTCGACAGTGAAACCGAGGTTAGCATAGTCACTGTGCGGCCTGCGGCTACACAGCCCCATTTTCAGCAGGGTTCGATGTACTCTGTGTTGTGACACATTACTCCCGTCACCAGCATTCCAAATTACGGGCGTGTTGCGCCACAGTATCCCTTCTGTTGGCTCGTAACATACGAATAGCCTTCGCTCACAGCTAGCATCGATTAACTGTGGTTCATCGATGCTCTGTTCCAGGTAAAATTATTTGCATGATTGTGCTTAATACAATTAAGAATCTGGTTGACAAGCAATTGCGTGATGAGCAATGTGAATTCAGAAGTGGTAGGGGATGTATGGATCAGATATTTTCACTTAGGCAGATTCTTGAGAAATGTTAAGAGTTTCAGAAACCTTTGGTTGCTAGCTGTGTTGATTTCAAAAAGGCTTTCGACTCTGTTGATCGTCATAATTTGTGGTTGATTGTGAGATCATATGGTATACCAGACAAGTTAGTTAACATAATGAAAGCTCTTTATAATAACACTGAGTCGTCTGTGAGAGTTGGTAAGGCTTGTAGCCTTACCAACTCAGAAGAAGGGGGCGACATAGGATGTGGTAGGTAGACAATGTCAAACAGGACACTGTTATTATTGACTTATAGTGGAACAAATGACATAGTCCGACTATTGTCCTTCGTAACCCATGGCTGCTAGACATGGGTTACGAAGAGAACATCAGACAGACAAAATTTTTAGTCTGTCTGTCTGTCTGTCTGTATGTATGTATGTATGTATGTATGTATGTATGTATGTATGTATGTATGTATGTATGTATGTATGTACGTACTTACGTATATATCAAGCCACAGTCATTCCAATTTACAAGAGTGATTCCACCAATGAAAACAAGTACCGTCCAATCTCTTTTAGAACATCGTCTCCCAAATAATGGAACTTTGCATCCTGTTCAAGCTTTTATACTTCCTTCAGGTGCATAATATTATTCCATAGGAACAGTTTGGTTTCATGGCAAGTCACACTTCCACAGTGCAATTATTTCATTGTATTAACAATTGGACTGCATAAATTGACGCTGGCCTTCCAGTTGATGTTATTTGTATAGATTTTCGGAAAGCATTCGATAAAATAAAGAGAATATTCGTCTTCGACACAAGTCGTAGACCCGGAATCCCCCATTGTAAGATTCCCTCATTGTAAGAATCCTCTGTTGTAAGATTAATCTGTGAATTATTTTCCAACAGTTCTCAACAAATAAGAGTTGAGGATACTCCTTTTCTAACCAAGGATTCAAGGATTTTGTTTTTGTGCCCATACTGTTTGCATAGTTTCTATCAAACATATCTTCTGTTCTGCGACCAATCTCCTGCGCGTATTTGGCGACAATATTAAATTTCATGCCACTTCTGCTTGTTTAGAAAATTGTCATTCTGTTCAGCTAGCATATGCGACAACTGAAGAATGGATCTTCTCAGTTACTCATATCTGCAGGCAAAACAACTAGCATGCACTTGGGTCGTTGCAATCAGAAACTGAACTATCTTAAGAATGGCTCCCCAATCATTAGCGTATCATCTCAATTAGGTTTGGTGTTGCCAATTCTGCCAACCTCTCGTTTTCTATCGCTATTAAAACATCACTTAAAAAGACAACAGTGTTGTCTTGATGATTTTGTGCTGCTACAAAAAATGCAATAGACCCATACTTTTCAAAGTATTCTTTACTTTTGTTTTGCCTATTCTTAAATATGCACTCCTTGTCTAGTCAGTCCACATGGTCTTCGACATCACTCCAGTATAGCGTTCACTCAGGTGGTTTAGTAAGACTACCTGGACTTTCCAACTGAATGTATGAGAAAAGGTTGAAAGTTCTCAATATTCATTCTTTGGAATGGAGGCAGTTGGTTTATGATCTATAAATCTGTTATAAAATCATTAACAACCTTCTCTATTCATGCCATAGATTCTAGCAGAACAAGGAAGCGTCCGCTGTGTATTCATATTCCTTAGGCTAGAACAAACTGTAAGCATCATCTTTCATATGCGGAGTTGGCCTTGTCTGTGACTCTATCTCCTGCTGTCCTCAACTTTGAATATTTTTAAAGGTCGACTAAAGCAAGTTTTATTTACACAAACTTCAAAAAGGTTTCAAGTTTTAATTTTCATTTTAGTGTTTATGTGTTTTCAAGCTGGTTATTACTTTCAGTTTTACAATTTTATTACCCTATTTTAACTCTCAGTCTTAAACTTTAGCATCTCGTGTGTATATTTCTCCTTTCCTCTGTGGGGCGGGGGTGGCTCAGTCGGTAGCGCGCCAGGCTCGTAATCTGTAGTTCCCAGGTTCGAGTCCCAGCTGGGTCAGCGTTGAGATTTATCTCCGCAAAATTCCCCGCCCTGCCCACAGTCAGTAGGGGACACCGATGGGCTTGAAAAGGCCGCCGTCCGTCGGATGGGACGTTAAGCCGTGGCCCCGTGTGCGGGAGAGACATACCCTGTACACGTTAAAGAACACTCTGGATGGCCTTGACGGGAGGCTACCATCTGTCTCCCAACAGCTGTTCCAGTGGGTCCCCTCCCCCAACCTTCTCTGAGCCTACGGGGTCCATGTGACCTGGCCATTTAGCCCATGGTGTGCAAAAAAGTGCCGCTCAGAGGTAAAACAACAACACAAATTCTTTCCTCTGCTGTTAATTACATTGTAAATATTTCTTTTGATATGTCTTGAACGTCATTGCGTATATTTTAGTTCTCGATTTTCGATTACAGTGCTTCCTCTCTATAGAATAAAGAAATAAATGTATTTACAGGTTGTTCTCGATTTGAGCGGTTAATGAGTTCCTGACCCCGTAAACCAGTAAGACTGATGAGAATGAACCCCGTAAATCAAAATAGCGAAAAAACAACAATTTTTCCATATAAAATAATTGAATATCTAGATTAGGGAAGAACATTCTGTATTAGCCTACTTAATAGCACTGAAATTTCAAATTGCAATATAGAATACAATAAGTGATATAAAAAAAATAATACAATATAGAATATAATATATACAAAATATAATATATATAATATACAAATATAATACAATATAGAATGCAATAATATAAAGTAGAAAATAAAATAAACTGAAATCTGAGACAAATATGTAATTATCGCAATGCCTAAAGCATTTGTCAAAAGCAATCGACCTGACAGATGCTTCAAAACACTTAAAAGTGTCTTAAGGAACTTCGAATGTAACGTAATAATTTTGAGGATTTGAAGAAAGTAGAAACTAACACTGCGGCCAGTTGGCTGAATGGCCCTAAATTTCCCCAGATGCACCACAGAAAGGTCAAGGGACATTTTGACGAACTCTGTGAAGATGTATGGTTAAAAGATCCTAAGAGTTTGTTTCGAGTGAATGTGATTTTTCGAACGTTGGACATAATCATAAATCAATTACATCTCTGTTTAATAATTTGCATGAAGTTGTTCAGTTCCAATGTTTTACACTCTACATCCTTTCAAAGCTTAAGTGATACAAATCTTTTGTAAGAAAGCTAGAGTTTACAAACAAGCAGCAGCGGATTAAGCATTTGGAGTCCCCAAGCACAACCTGATATTAAAGCTCCCCTCTAAATATTTAAAATAATGTTCTTTTTAAGGATGTTAAAATAAAATGCATGAATTGCAAAAAAAAAACCTTCTTTATTATATTTAGTATTATTTAATTTTTTTTTATCAATTAAACAAAACGTTAAACTGCAGATTACGAGTCTGATATCTTGCACTCTAACAACTGTAATACTCGTGGCGTTGTTTCCTTCCTATTTGAGGGATAGCCGAACCAAAGTTTATTTATTTCACTGAGCATCAACTAAAAACCGTTCAAGTACGATTGAAATAGCTTTTTGAGCTTTTTTGAGCTTCTTTCAACAGATTCAACCTACTGCAGGTTAGTAATTCGGTTTTCTTTTCTTTTCTCTTATAGAATTTAAATTAAAATTGACAATTTTACACTTTTTTTTAAAATCACCTTTTAACAAATCCCCTCCCCCAATAAAAAGTATAGTTTTTAGTCCTTAATAAATTGTTAACCATAGGATTTAACTCATTTTTAAAAGGTCCTATATTTACTTTTGTATTCCACAGCAGTATTTTTCCCATTCGTAACTCACACGACGGAAAAGAAGATACTCCTAGCTTTTGCAGGCTTTCTCATGCAAAGGTATGCCCTACTAAGAAGGAAGTCACTTCCTCATATAAAGAAAATAAGAAAAATATATAACTTAAAGTATTTTCAGTGCGCATTACATGTTGTGTTAATTTGATAGAGTCTGAAATACTAGTAGTTTTAATTGATTCCTTCGATCAACCATAATATACAGATATACGTTGTTGGAACATAGCTCTAGCATCTAGTTGGTAAGATCCAAACTGCTATGCCAGTTAAGGCTATGGTATTTGCTATACTATAATTATATGTAAATATATTATAGTTATATGTATACTATAGAAATGTATAATGTAGCCAAATGTTCATGTTAATCAAAGAAAGAATCAAAGAAAGTAGACAGTTCAGAGCTGAATAATTTAATTTCTTTTAATCATATAATAAACATAACAGAGAAAGGACAATATTTTAATGTCCATACATTTCTATCGTCGTATCTTTTACAGTAACATTTCCAAGAAATATTTTCCTAAATTATACATCGCTTTTACTTCAGTCTGCATGAATAACCTTTCTAATGTTGCTGCAACGTCCTAAGCTCCAACAGGTAAGATTTACATCACTGAGAAAATTATATAACTTAAAGTATTTTCAGGGCGCATTAGATGTTGTGTTAATTTGATAGAGTTTGAAATACTAGCAGTTTTAGTTGATTTCTTCGATCAACCATAATATACAGATATTTAACAAAAAACATAGACTTTGCATAAACACTGTAAATGACTCAAGGTATCACATAGTATTTCTCTTGCACAGCTTTCGAAATAATATTAAAACTAGGTTTGCCAACCTTACTTTGAATAGGTTTTGCATATTTATATGTATATATTTTTGCCGAAGAGAATACAAAATGAGATCTGGCTAGTAAAAAAGATTTTGGATTGATAATAGCCTCAGGATATAACAAAGGAATAATACCGAGGAATAACATTAAAGGTTAAAAACAAAACGAGCAATGGGAAATAGTCGATTGATTCAATAACAAAACTAATTAGCGATAGTAAGCGCGCGTTTATCTGCATATAAAGTGAAATGTATATAGACTAAGAAACTGTTTATTGAACTCAATAGAGATGTAACCTCTTTGTGTGTGTGAAATTCTACATTAGTCAAGATTAAAGATGTAACAGAAAGATTAATCTCCTTTCATTTTAAAATGCATCGATATTGCTTCAGTTTGCCTTTCTTATGCAAATATTTCTGAAAAAGTATCCAGTTGAATTTGTAAAATTGAGTGTTCCACAGATATATGATAAAAAAAAGTGAAAGACAGATGCTAAGAGACATGGCCATAGAAAGCATGGACCAATTGAAGGCGAGGTATAACATGCAATCAAGCGATCATCCCAATCCATGCGATCAAGGGTAACAATAGTTCTTCACTATGCTGAAATTGATCGGTAGCTAACTCCTAACTTCCAACATATTGTATACAAAATATCACTTAAAGACGTAGATTAGTCAATGCTTTAAAGTGTGTCAAATTCTGAAACAGCAAAAGCTCTGTAAAGAGATATACTGATCTTTCTAGAAAATGCATATTACATGACTTGTTAAAGGACACTGATATGTCACCCTCAAATCGGTGAATATAAACGATGCCTTTAAAGCAGTGTTCAGTCTTTTCGATATAACAAAGTCTGGCTTATTCTGTGGATCGCATCCTCTTAATTATATTGTACATTTGATTAAATAAAGCATAAACTAACTAAAAATACAGATATGTATAATTTTTTTGAGTCGTGATTTGGCTCAGTGCGTAGAAAAGGGATGAAAGATAGCTTTCAAAGTAACATTTAAAATTGAAATATTTACAAATAAAAATTATGATTAAAAATAACAATCTTCCTACCAGTAATGAGAGTAAAACTAAGATGAGGAAAAAACATTATGCTCTATTGAGTAGAATCTGCTCGCAAATCCTTTAGGCACAACTCAAAGCAATGAGAGTAAAACTAATATGATGAGAAAAAACTTCCTGCTCTATTGAGGAGAATCTGCTCGCAGATCCCTTAGGCAAAACTCAAAGCAATGATGGTAAAATATGAGAAAAAAACTTCATGCTCTATTGAGTAGAATCTGCTCGCAGATCCCTTAGGCAAAACTCAAAGCAATGAGAGTAAAAATAACATAAGAAAAAAACGTCATGCTCTACTGAGTAGAATCTGCTCGCAGATCCCTTAGGCAGAACTCAAAGCAATGAGAGTAAAAATAACATGGGAAAAAACTTCATGCTCTATTGAGTAGAATCTGCTCGCAGATCCCTTAGGCACATCTCAAAGCAATGAGAGTAAAACTAACTTGAGAAAAAAAAAAACTTCATGCTCTGAGTAGAATCTGCTCGCAGATCCCTTAGGCAAAACTCAAAGCAATGAGAGTAAAACTAACATGATAAAAAAAACTTCATGCTCTATTGAGTAGAATCTACTGGAGGAGATCGTGAGTACCTTAGGCACTCACGAACCACGTTGAGAACAATTTACGTTGGGAACCACTGCTTTAGAATTTCTGACATTTTTTTCGTTTAATATGTTTTTGTCTCGCGCTGTTCTATATTTTTTTATTAGCATGTTCCTGTCAGACCTCTGTGTGGCAAGTAGCTATTTGAGGGCTAATTTATTTTTAATTTTATACCATCGCTTTAACAGTGATTAAAGTGACCAAATTTTGTTAAGGAAACTCTCTGTGGTAAGAATTTGCAAAGCAACGGAAAGTGACACCAAATCCGAAGTATCCTAGAAAAAAGTTTGGCTCGTGTTGACACCGCAACTGCCGAGGTCTTGGTTCGAATCTGGGGATGACATGGTTGTGTGTTCGTGTATGGGTTTGTATATTATATGAGAAACCAGGACAAATCTGATAAAGTTTATAGATCATCTTCGTCCTTTGTATTTAAAAAAAATTAAAAATTAAAAGCGTATTAATTAAATCCACGTCATTTTTTTTTCAGCAGTCAACTTCCTTTCAGTCAACAGAAGTAATGAATAAAAAGCTCTTTCGAAAAAGCGTTTCTTAATATGAGAGTATTCAAGAATGAAAATATGTGTCGTAACGGTTCGATGAAAAGTACAATTATTAGATTGTGCCGATGCGATCGAAATTATTTTTGGCTGTTGCCATCAAATATAGACGAGCACAAAGAGACAATTCTTTTTAACAATTTTTATGTAGTATCCAGCTTATCTTTAGAATTGAAAATGCTATTCGTTTCAATAAAAGTTTCATCAATTTAAGGCCATTCCAGACAGCCGAACTTGTTGGAACTGCAATTGAGATAAAATCAGAAGAGCGCATTGTTACATAATGAAATGCATCGCTGTCGACTATTCCATTTGCATATGTCAGTTCTTATAGAAAAAAATATAGTTTTTTCTTAAACTGCTTTTGAATCTTTGTGGTCGCTAGTCAATATTGCGCATTTGACTGTAGAATGCAGAGTTTCGGTCCCAGAAATTTGTGCATATATGAAACTAATAGCCGTGCCAAATACTATTTAGGAAGATCGAGAATAACTCCCATCGCTTCTAATTCGCATGTAGAATAAAAATATTTTTTATAAATACATTTTGGTTTTTAAATTTTTGTTCACTGGAACGCCTTTGAACGCAATCGGGAACTAATAACAAATATTATTACAATTTTGTAAGAAATCAATATAATTCTAATGAACTACAGGTTTTGTATATTGGTTCCGTTGAGTGTTTTGGCATGTTTTTAGTAACTGCATACTTTGCTTTAACTATAATCAAATGACGGAAAACAAACTTGAACAAGGAATCAAGATATCGCAATCTAATCTAAAGTGACCACAAATTTGAAGTTTCCTTATGTAAAAGAGAGCTGATATTGCAATCACGCCATTAATCTGATGTTTTAATTGACGACGATAGCATTTAAATACTTCCGATTTGTTCCCTCTGTCTACATTGAAATAGAAGAGAGAGAAGCGCTAAAAGACAATCATCTCTCAATACTTTCAGCCATAGTCCTGTTTAAATAGGGGCGTGGATGGCTCAGTCGGTAGCGCGCCAGGCTCATAATCTGTAGTTCGCATGTTCGAGTCCCAGCTGGGTCAGCGTTTGAGATTTATCTCCGTAAAATTCCCCGCCCTGCCCAAGGTCAGTAGGGGACACCGATGGGCTTGGAAATAAAATTCCTCGCCCTGCCCACGATCAGTAAGGGACACCGATGGGCTTGGAATGGCCGCCGTCCGTCGGATGGGACGTTAATCCGTGGCCCCGTGTGCGGGAGAATCGTATTCTGTGAACTTAAAAGAACACGCTGGATGGCCTTGACGGGAGGCTACCATATGTCTCCCAACAGCTATTCCAGTGGGTCCCCTTTGCTGAGCCTTTGGGGTTCTTGTGACCTGGCCATTTAGCCCATGGTGTGCAAAATAAGTGTCGCTCAGAGGTAAAACAATCCAACCTGTTTAAATATAGGATAGATGTATGTTATACCCTTTTCTTGCTCTTAACATTTTTTCGATGTGTACTTTTTTCGGAAAAATTGAGATATATATGACCCGTTTTTTAGCACATTGCAGGGCAAAAAAAAAACTGTCCAGGTGTAAAAAAAACAACTGATCGCCCTCATTTATCTTCTCCCGATAGCTCAGCAGTTATGAAATCACTTTGCACTTTTGCAATCATGGTCTTATGGGTGAAATTTGATCACATCATATTCAAATATGGTGTGAATTTAACTTTACAGGCTATATTTAAGTCAAATAATGTTAATCCAACCATCGGGTCAATATTCAGTTGAAATGGCGTTATTTTAACCATACAGGTTAACTGAGGTGAATCTCTTAGTTACGTTCATGCCAAAAAAATGCAGTAAATTTAACCCCACTAGCAAAATCCTACAAGACCCATATAGAAAAAAAAAAAATGGACCTGAATTGGTAATCCTATGAGAATTATCCAATGTTGCTATGCTCGGAACTAGGTATCTGAAATAAAATAAAAATTAAATACCGGTAGAAATGATCAGGATTTTACAAAATCTTTAATCTACAATGCAAGTTGTTTCCAGCCAGGACGTAAACCGAATATGTGGAAAAGTTGATGGCTATTGCCATCAATCTCAAGATGAGTAAGTAAGCCGTCTCGGTGGCGCAGTGATATCACGTTGGTTCGCGGTGACCCTGCATTTGCTAGGATACGGGTTCAAGTCCCAGGATGGTATGGTCGCTTATCCTCTCATAATCTGCAGATAAGATAGTAGCTTTGAGAGTCTGATCACGAATTCAAAAAGAAAAAGTGTAGTATGATTGAAAAGTCTGGACAACGTTGACAAAGTGAGCGAAAACTGCAATGCGTGCATAGATTAATCTGTAGAATAAAACTTAATTCTGTTTAAGAACGAAAATGCATTTGAGATATGAAAGACTGATTGCATTTGTTTTATCAATTATCCAGCCTTCCGAATTATGTTATAACCGAAATAACATTTTTACTCTCTTCTTGTCTCACTGTCATATCGTATAAGCAAATAAAATTTTTACATTGGGGATGTTGTGTATCAGGAGATTTTAAAACTGAGGCTGCTGTTTCGTGCTCCGACGTGGAATTCTAAATGTTCGCGAATCATTCCTGAACTAGAAGAACGCATATCGCCTCTGGCGCATATGGTAATCGCCGAAATCTTATAATTTCAGTTAAAATAGCGCCATTTGAACTGAATATTAACTCGATAGTTGGATTAACATTATTTGACTTAAACAAAGTCTGGAAAGTTAAATTCACACTTACTTGGATTGAATATAATTTGATCGTAATCTCGTTTTCAAAGATAATGAAGCTTACCTACTTTTTCTTCTTCTTAAAAAATTTAATTTGAATTAATGGATGATGGGGAAATTGCAAAGAGTAGTGTTTTATTAGTACTTATACAACAGAAAAAGTATTTGAATTTTATCCTACAATTTAAAAAGTTGCTTTTTTCACACCCTTCTGAGAAAATAGGGAAGATTTTTGCTGTCAGGGGAATATTTCTTGACACTCTACCATCGATATTTCAAATTTCTGCTATAAACACATCACTTGCAACATTCGTTAAAAGTTTTGCCTTTTCGGTATTTATTGACTTTTAACGATATAAATTAAAACTACTTAAGGTTTATAAAATGCGAATTATATTTCATCAGTACCAATCCAATTAAACAAAAAGTTTTCCAATTTTTGTTTAAAACAAAACAGTTGCGTTTCCCACCCGCCCAGGGGTAAGGGGTCAACTCATTGTTGCCAATGGAATCTTCAAGATCGTCACATTCCACCAAAAAAATTTGAAAATTCTATAATAAATATATCGCTTGTAATATTCGTTTAAAATTTTGAAAATTTCGATTTTTTTCCACCATTAGAAGGCATGATTATAGCCTTTTGGGGGACTAGAAAAGTGCAAATCGTAATATTTCGTCAACACCTAGTTAATCCAAAAAGAATTTTTATATCTAAAAACAAACAATTATCCATTAAAACAAAAAAGTTACGCCCCCCCCCCTGGTGGTAAGGAATCAATTTATAGGTGTCATTGGAAGCTTACGACCTTCACAAACCACCATCAAAATTTCAAATTTCTAGGATATTACATCGTTTGCAGTATTTGTATTTTTCAACTTTTTCCATCTTAGAGAGCGAAAATATAGCTTCTCTGAGATTCCGAAAATGCGAATCATAATATTTAATCACTACTTATCCAACCCAAAGAGAATTTTTAATTTATCTCTAAAAACAGACAATATACGTTAAAGGCAAATGGTTGCCTTTTCCCATCCACCATCATCTAAGAGGTCAATTCGTTGCTGTCAAAGGAAACGTCGTCACCTTACTTTCAACCACCAAAATCTCAAATTTCTAGCAGAAATGCATCGTTTGCAATATTCGCAAATATTGCAAACGAATATTTGCGAGTATTTTATTATAATATTTCATCAATACCAATCCAATTAAAAAAAGTTTTGCAATTTTTGTTTAAAGGAAGGAAAAAACTGATACTTACTGATGAAATATTATGATTCAATTGCTGACGAAAATACTAGTGAAATATAATTCGCATTTAATTGTGTAGGTGTTGATGAATCATAATATTTCATCAACACTTACACAACTCAAAAATAATTTATATTAATTTTTCATTAAAAAATTTCGATGTGTATAGAAGGGCAGACAAAGTGAACACATTGTGTCGTTTTTTTTATCAAAACGAGATAAAAAACAGTTCAACTTCTAAAGCTTTTCGTCTGCAAATCTAACCATCATTTCGATTAATATAGCTAAAAATAACAAAAATTAGTTCTATGTTACTTTTGCAAATTAACTCTAATACTAACAATATATGCAATCTATAGGAAAAGGGACATGTTTAAGCTAGGTAAAAAAGGAGCTTCGCTTTAGAATATTCATAAAGAATTTGAGTTCATTTCAATGTTGATTTCAGCTTTCCTTTGTTTCAAAATCCGTCTTGATCTAAAAATGCTTTTATTATAAAATCCAAATCATTCGCATAGCAGTTCGTAATATTGCACGGATGTTTTTTATTGTATCCAACTCGTGTTTTCCATTGTTTTTTGTAGTAGAGATATATCAGATTAAGATTTTAGTTGCGTAGAACATCTTTATATTTTTGGGGACTCTCTTTAATAAGTTTTTATATTCCATCAGGCTGAAAAATAAGCACATGCAGGTATTGGTCACTGATGGTTAAATCTTAAATTAGTATGAGAAAAAAGTTTGAATAGAGAAATACGAATAAGAAAGGAATTTTAATGAAATAAGACGAATGAGGACCTCACTGACTTGCAGATTTGACCTATCTAAATGATTTGTGTTGTGACACTCCTGTTTTAAAGCATTACAAGAAGACATTTCGTTCTCTATTGCTGAATTTTTATATCGCTAGTAAGAACACAGACTTATATAATAAACAGGATAAACGGGAATATAGCGTGTTCTCTCCGTAATACAGGTGGCAACCCTAGTTATACCAAATTATTAGTTTATAAAGCATGAACAATGATTTTAAATACTAAAATTAGTGAAATCCCGATTTAATTTCTGCATTTAGTGAAATCCTGTTTTTAGTGAATAATTTTTCTTTAGGCTCAGCTGAAACCAGTTAGAAACGTATTATTTCCCGTATTTAGTGAATTTCGATTTCGTAAATAATTCCATTTAGCGTAAAACATTTTTAACTCGACATAGAGAAATCGAAGACCCCGATTAGGTGCGAACATATTCGGAACAACAATCCAATTTCATGTTTTTTTTCTGCCGAAAATCGTTACTGCGCAACGATTGATGTCATATACTGAACATGCGCCATTTCGACTGAAATGTGTGGGCGTGTTATAATCCCTAACTGGTGTAATGGTTAGGGAACCTGACTACTAAGCCAGAGTTAGTTCATTGTGTAAGTGTTGTACGAGAAACCAACACAAGCCAAAAACTTATAGGTTTTCTCCGTCCTTTTCTAAAAAGATAAAAAAAAAAGCTCCATCACAAAAAGAGCTGGATCTAGGGGAAAGTGGGGATGAGAATACCACATCAGTGCTATTCTACCAATGCAGGCGAAAGGAGCAAAAAACTATATATATGGCGTTCCAACTCGGTCTTGCACTCGTACCTTTTCAGTTGCCGCCCTCTCACTTTATTTCTTTTCTAGATCCGGGCCTGATCACTAAAGTTGCTTCATAATTTTATTTTTTAATTTTGTTCATTATGGTTTTTGAAGAGGGAGTGACTTAAATCACGACAAAAGATAAAATTAACAATGTCATGCAGAAAAAAAATCCAGATATCACAGAATGGTACGAAAATTTAGCCTTGCACCATAATCTTTATATTGCCTAATGAAAAAAACAAAAAAAAAACAGAATTTATTCCAGTCGCCGACTGAAAAGTGGAAGTGGATAAAATAAGAGAACCGTAAAATCATCTGCACATGATTAGCAGGGAAAATGTTTTAAAATATTTTATTACAAAATCATTTTATAATAATTATAGATAATAAGTCTTATACGAATATGAATAATTTCTTGATGTCATTTGCATAACTCCCTTTTAGTGAAAATTTCGATTTAGTGCAAGAAAAGTCATTCCTCCAGATAGTCATTAAATCGGGATTTCACTCTAATTGGTTCGAAATTATGCGAAAACAGCATTTGTATAATTAACATCCGAAAAATCTTTGCATTATACTCTTTCCTCCATATATACTTGCATTTTATAAATGATCTAATTTCTCTAAGAGTTTTTCAACAATAAGGCATAAAAATTTTACTCTTTGTAAATACATATTGTTAGAGATCTCTTAAAATCAACAAGTTTTACCTTTACATTAATATATTTATGTTTATATATACACACACACATGTACTGCGCAGAAATCTCTGGAAAACAAATCATAAAAGAATACTGTGTTTAGAAATCTACATTATTTGCCCTGCCATCAAACAAAAGACATCGAAACATTTGCGATGACATCATCAGTAGCAACAGATTAGGTTCGGAGAACCATCGCCAGTTCCTGTCTGCGCTTCGTAATGAGCCTAGCCCTCAATAAGACTCATTGCCAATGCAAAGAAGAGGGCAGAACGCTGCAACAGCAAGTCACATCGAACTCTTAATGCTGGGCTAAATGATATTGTGGCCTACGTCCAATTAATGTAGGCTTTTAGTTGAGTGGGGAAAAAAATCTACTTTGCGAATAATTATTTTACGTCAAGCGTCCACCACTCTCTTGTTGAGCATTCACCATCAGAATTTTATTAATGAAGTTCACTATGACTGAAGCAGGCTGTTCGGCTTCCAATTCCGCAAATACGTGGCACTGGTTGTCCGTCTGGCTTGCAGGCTTGCGGGCGACAAATCCAAAACACCGGCTGAAAAAGGATATAATTAGAAAACAGGGAAATGAACACAGAAGATGATAAAGTAATAAAATTAAAAGCATATTACATTGAATTCCAAGTAGGTATGACCTTTTAGGTAAAAAATACACATATTTGCACAGAGAGAAATAATACTCCTCTCAGAAGGAAGCCATTATTAAAATAAAATTTCTACCATAAATACATGGTTTCCAATTTCAAGCATAAACGCATATCTGTCAGAGAGAAATAATATTCTTCTATAAAATTTTAGGTAGCCAGTGAAATTTACTTTGTAAATATTTCCATGCTTCTTGAGTTGAAAGGTTGCGTAACTCTCTTAACATAATATCAGATTTAGAGGAAAACTCACAGAGAACTAATTGCTGTTCATATCACAGGAAAGCATTGCAGAGCATTTACTAATTGGGAAAAAAAATTGGTATAGCCACAGTGCGTCTTGTCTCTACTACATTACTGGAAATGAGGATCAATAGCTTCATAGGGAATGAGGATTTCATCTTCGTGTTTCAAGTATGTAATAGACCTTCCACATTCTTCATATAAGTAAAGAAGTTAGTTCAATCATTAGAGAACCCGAGGTTCACAAGTTCAAATTCCAACTGTGTGAGTGTTGAGTTTTTTTCGCTTTCAATTACATTTCATAATATTCCATATAGCGACATTCTAACAGACCTGTCAGGTCCTGAATAATTCACTTGCTTTTAAAGTTTAGATCATAGTTTAACATTCAGAACTTTATCCTAACCTGATGTTTTACGCTAGATGAAAAGCTATTAGTTATTGTTACATGACGCCTTTAATCTGATGTGTCCTACACAGCTTATTGTCACAACCAGGGCCGGATCTAGGAGGGAAGGGGAAGGGGGTATGCTCCACTTTGAGAATGTTAATAAGGGCAATTGGGACAAAAAATAATTAAACTATGTATATTTCATGCATTTTAAAGACCTCTAAAACGGAGAGGGAAACGTTATGCTGCAAAGGAAATCCAGTCTCTCGCACCCCCTCCTTACTATTTTCGATTAGATTGAGTTTCTTACGGCCCCCCCCCCCCCTCGCTTTCTAGATCCTGACCTGGTCACAACCATCAGACGATGTCAACAGAAGCTTTAACGGCTTAAAATCAGGTTCCTATACACACTTCAATTGCATTTCAGTAGATTTATTATTAAACTGTTCATTGAAGTATCTCGGTGAAGTTGAACCAAATGCTAAAGACCAATGACCTATTCTCCATGAAAGCACGGCAAGCTGAGCGTGCTTTGCTTGATCTTTTGTAAATATGTAAAAAAAGACAATCTTCATTTACCAATGATTCAGTTTTTAGTGTGAAGGACTTAACCCCTCCTATAAAAATTTAAAAAAGAAGAGAGAAAATTGTAGAATATTAACAAAATTTAAATTTCAATCTTTATTATTTGTCTTCACTTCATTTAAATTGTTATATTTATTTCGAATCAGTAGAGCAAAGGAGTTTAAAATTATCTTCCCTCCCTCCCTCCCCCACCTCTTCTATAGAGTGATTTAGGGGCGGGGGTGGCTCAGTCGGTAGCCCGCCAGGCTCATAATCTGTAGTTCCCAGGTTCGAGTTCCAGCTGGGTCAGCGTTGAGATTTTTTTCCGCAAAATTCCCCGTCCTGACCACGGTCAGTAGGGGACACCGATGGGCTTGGAAAGGCCGCCGTCCGTCGGATGGGACGTTAAGCCGTGGTCAGTGTGCGGGAGAGTCATACCCTATGCACGTTAAAGAACACGCTGGATGGCCTTGACGGGAGGCTACCATCTGTCTCCCAACAGCTGTTCCAGCGGGTCCCCTCCCCCAAACTTCTCTGAGCCTTCGGAGCCCATGTGACCAACCCTATTAACCTAGGTCAGGACGGAGTTTTGCGGAGATAAATCTCAAAGCTATCCTAGGCGAGACTCAAACCTGGGAACTGCAGAGAAGGAGCTTGGCGCTCTACAGTCTGAATTACCTCCGCCCCACATGATAAAAAAAAGCAAAAAATAAAATAAAAATTGGTGTTTGGTGTGCATTGTGGAAATGAATATTATTGTATCATTGTTTTCGAAGAAACGATCAATACGGAGTGCTATATCAACCTCAGCTTTGAAGAATTTGTTCAGTAAATGGATGATGAGGAGAGTTCACTAGGTTATTTTTAACAAGAACGAGCGCCTGATCACACAACTAAGGAGACTTTGGATTATTCGGGTGAATATTTTGGTGACAGATCGATATACACTGCTCACAAAAATTAGGGAATATTTCAAATTGAATATGAAGCGATAAAAAAAAAGAAGCATTTGATTTTTTTTTTATTAAACAAGTCAAAGAAAGTTGTTCGATTATGCAAATGAGATGCAAAACCAACTTTTATTTCATTGGTGAAAATGCACTATACAAAAGGATGAAAGTACTGGAGTATCTGCACGTTCCCTGATCTTGAAAGTGCACATCCTGCAGTTTCCCAGCCTTTGCAATGCTCCTACAACACGATTTGGCCGAATGCGAAGCCTGGAGAACCATAGGACGTCTTGAAGCTGGTCAACAGCACTTGGAACATCTCAAAGCGTGATTAGCAGACTGTGGAATCGCTTTCAAGAGACTGGCACAGTACGAAGAAGACGAGGGCAGGGTCGCCCCATCTGCCACAACAGAAAGAGAGGACCGCTACTTGACCTTATTGGCAAGAAGGAACAGGCGCATCAATGCAACAGAGCTGCGGAGACAGTTTCTTGCTGCCACTAGACGACGGATATGCATCCAGACCGTACGAAATCGGCTCCATCGTGTTGGACTGCATGCCCGGCAACCAATTGTATGCATTCCGTTATCTGCTGAACAACGTAGAACCCGTAGAAGGTGGTTGACTAGCATCGTCATTGGACCCGTGATAAGTGGTCAACTGTCCTCTTCTCTGATGAGTCACGGTTCAGTCTGCAGCCTGACAATCATCGTGTCCTGATCTGGCGTGAACGAGGAACATGGGAGAATCCACGTTTCATGCGAGAAAGGGAGTCCTTCGGTGGTGGTGGAATCATGGTGTGGGCTGGCATCAGCATTGGTGGTCGTACCGACCTCCACGTCATCAGAAACGGATCGCTGACTGTTGTCAGATAATCGAACAACTTTCTTTGACTTGCGTTTACTTTTCTGATGCACTCGTTTAATAAAAAAAATTCAAATGCTTCTTATTTTATCGCTTCATATTCATTTTGAAATATCCCCTAATTTTTGTGAGGCAATAACGACTGTGGCTGCCTAGATCATTTGATTTGTCTCCTTGTGATTTTTATTTATGGGGATTCTTGAAGAAAATCTATAAGTTTTGAGAAAAATATTGGTTAATCAAGAAAAGGGTTCAGACTGGTTGCAGAAGGACAATATTTTTAACACCCTTTGTAATGAATTATGCTGTAATTTAATAGTTTGATAAGCTTAAATAAAATGTTTATTTCATGAATAAATGTGTTCCGTCTTACTCTGGTCCTAATGAAGATAATACTTTTTAAATCTTGTATGCTATATTTTTCTTACAGGATATCCGATGATGGGAACTTCTAAATTTCATTTACAGCTAATTATATTATTATGATTCTCTGAACCAATTAGGACAAACTTTTGTATATCCAAAAATTTATCCGAGTGTTATCTAGCCGTCAATTTGAAATACCTTCTCTGACAATGAAAAATGTCCTCTCCCCTCAGAAGTAGTCATGTTATTTCAGCGCGGAATAACCTTACAATGTACGAAAATGATTACATTGACGGGAAAAAAAATTCAGCATCCGCTGCAGATAAAAGGACGAACGATAAGTAAAGGAAGCAAAATGTTCCAGTCACTGTGGTCGATTGTAGGTAGCCACGAAAGACAAATCAATGCAAGCCAGATCGTCCATCCATGAAATTGCGGTACATGTGTCTACGATGCAAGGGCAGTTTATCCTTGTTGGCATCTATGGGTTTGGAAAGATATGATACTAAGCCTTGGCACCGTGTGCAGAACAGTCATACCTTGTGTACACTAAGGAGCAACTGGACACCCTATTAATGGCAGGACTATTGCCAAGTGATTTACAGAAATAGGGTTTATCGCCTGCTGTCCATTGTTCTAGTTGCTTCTGACAGTGTGCCATCGTTGAGTGCGACTGGGCTGCTGTCGGTGTAGAGAAGCCAACGTTTTTTAAAAGTATTACGGGACAATATATCTGTGAGGGTTGCCAGATCACTAATTTCTAAAAAAAAGTTGCCAGATATTTTTTCTGAATTCTGTAATCAACCATAGTGTTCGGATACTTTTTTGAGCGACTGTACAGCTGGATTTCTCTGCCGGTTGTAAATACCCCATAATATTGTGCTTGGTTTCCTTATTTGGGGAGCAATGAGTTATGGCAGCCAGTGGTCTTTGTTACATGATGCTGCTGGCAGTTTGAATGTTATGGCTATGCCCAAGGAATCCTATGACGTTTCACGCTATCATTGCTGGTAGGCCTGCCAGACACCACTTTGCAGCATAACACCAAACCATATACTATTTCCATCTGCAAGAAATGTCTGCAACACTTTCAGACTGGGTTATGGCCAGCCAGGTCCCTTGGACATGTCACCAGTAGAACTGCTTGGAACATGATAGAACGTCATCTGGAAGCCCATTGTCAATCGGCATACAATTTAGCCTCCCTGTGGGACCAAGTGCACGAGACATAGTGACACATCACGGAAAACCGATGCGAGGCATTTTTAGGATTATATCTTGTGACATATCGTTGCATGTACTGTATTGCCAATCGTGGTGGTTACACAACGTGCTAATAATGCACCCGTTCTATTGTTTTCTATACGAATATAATAAATTATTGTACTGTTCTGTAACTGGCATTACTTCAGAGCCATCAGACCACATATCTCTCGTTCAGTTTGAATGTATATCCGAAAACTGCCTCTAGATGGGGCAATTTCATTCTCAGATGGTGTACCAGAAATTTATAAACAAGAAACCATCAGGTCAACACAATTTGTGTTGTCATACTCACAAAGAATCTTTCTCAGACCACGTGTCGTCTCTTTGTTGGACCCAATATCGGCCTTCAGGATCGATGCCGCAATGACTGACTGTTGTCATGGGATAGTGACGCCTGAAGAAAACTCTGTGGATTAAAAAAAGCAACTTTTTTCATTGCATATCATAGTTTAGCAAAATGTGGTAAACTGCATAAAATTTGAAATATATCACATAATATAATATTATATATAATATAGTTTCCAAAAAAAAAAATAACTGAGAAACTTGATTCAGAGCAGAATCATACAAAAGAGCAGAAACATCATTCATCAGACAGATTTCATCACTTTATCATTGTCAGACTCATCACTTCGCTTATAGCCAAGACTATTACTTTGCCACTCATTTCTAGCCTGTATTATTATTTATCCCAAATACTGACAATGTGCCACACAAGATTAACATGAACTTTAGGACTTTACAGCTGAAACCTTCAGGAAATTTTGGAGAGTGTGATACACTAAAAGATGAAACTTTGTCTGTGTATAGTTGGATGGCCTCTATAATTTGCTTTGGCTTATTGACTATTAAATTGGTCAATCGGGTTAGTTAACAATATCTTTGTAAGCAAGATAACAGGAAGATTAATGAATGCTTAATAGCATCTTGGGTATTAGGTGGTTTATTATGAAAATAATGAGGAGATCAGACGAAAATTAATATAAAAAAAGATGAAATCTATCAAAAGTGCCTGAATGAGTCTTCGAGGAAACGAGAGTTGAAGGAATATTCAATTGTTGATGTGTGATATGTATGTATGTCAGACGAAGGAATCATCAACCATCTTTCAGCAGCATATTGTGCGTCACAGTAAAAGTAAACATTGCTTAGCTTCCATACCGAAAAATCGATTTCAGTCTTTTTTATCCTCCAACACTGACATAAAAATCTGTTGTTTTTGTCCGTTTTGGGGAAAAAAATATCTGCGAAGACACGAAATACATGAAGATCTATAGAATAATATGTAGATTTGTTAACACTGTAAGCAGAAAGAATATCTTGTGCAAATATGGAATATCAGAGTAATTGCCTTTGAGCACTTACTTGCGTCTGTTATCGGTAAGAGTGATGCCGTGGACTGTGACTTTGAAGTGCACTACAGTTGGGGTGGGATGGGGATGAAAATTTAACGTCTGATCCACTGCTTTGCGCACGGCTTGAGGCCCAGTAAGAGATTCCATGTCCACAGAACACAGATATAAAACGCTGCAAGCTGAAACAACAAATATTTCCATCAAATCCAGAGAAATTTTTTTAATAACAGGTGTTTTAATAAGCGTTGTAAAAATACTTTTATAGTCTAAAATCCAATGGTAAAACGTTCATAATATATAAAAGAGGAATTAATGATATCGGCCTTCGATTGTCAGGAAAGAGTGGCCCAACGTAAGGCCATTTAATTTCGACCGGAGTGATAACTTCATTAACTTGTTCAACGATTACTGCACCATCTAGTATATCATCCGTGCTACATAGATACCTTTCCGAAATTTTTCCCACCTTTTTGGACGATTAACTTTGGGCTATAAAGACTTTCCGGAACATTACCATCAAAATCATGCTGCTAATGCTAAATCAATTATCATTAGAGATGCCATATGTTACAAATAATTATACAGGGTGTCCCTGAACGACTGCAAAAACTCCCCGACGTGCATAATGAATGGGTTTCTAAATATAAGTAGTGTGGAAAAAAAAATACGCCCTCAAGCAGCTGCTTGCCACAGAGGTCTGACAGGAGCCTGTCAGTTTATATGCCAGTGTAGGAGATCTGAGAGGATGGCAGGACCTCAGCAGAAAAACGACAAACACATCCATGCCTAATCCGGGGCTCGAACCCAGAGTCCCTTAGATCAGTAGCCAAGCGTGCTAACCACTCGGCCACGGGACGGCTAGTGTGGAATAGCATACAAATAATGTTCTTAAATACTACTTGTATATAAGTGGGCATAAGATAAAAGTTGTTAGTATCATCTTCCTGGACTTGAGATGCTATTGTCAGGATATATGCTGCAAACACTTATTAGAATAAAAAATGCCTTAATATAACTACTTTTTTAATTTGATTAATAAAATATATTCTCATAGTTTTTCATTAATGCTTGTTCATTGAGAACTAAGTATAAATTTTCGTGCAGAAAATGCTCGTTCAACTCTCACCTAGCTTTGAAATCCAAAATAGTTGTCTTCAAATAATTTATTTTAGCCCCCTATTTTTTATCTGTACTAAAAATAGATAAAAAGCAACTATAAATCTCATTCCATATAGAATATCATTTTAAATTTTCCTGTTCGGTGGAATATTTCATTAATTAAGAAATCCTATTGAAGTCTTATTCTCTCCAAATATATTTTCGGAAACATTCATAATGTGTAAAAGAGGAATTCATGATTTTATATATTATCCGAAGCTAAATTCTCGTATCCTTCCCCCTCCCTAACACTAAATTCATCGGAGCCTCCTCCCCCCTCCACTAAAACCTGGGTACTTGTCTGCGTGCATAGAACAAAAATTATCGTCATAGCTTATTTTCAAGAGTGAAACGTTACATTCTTGTTTTTCACACGTAGTGTGTCGAAAGTATCATGATCGCGAAAAGAAAAATTGATCTGCAATTTTTTTTTGAATTGGAGTGCGTTTCAGTTGCGTAAAAAAATGATTTTCAGAATGCTGCGTCTGTCCATGGTAACTTCTGTGGTTTGAAGAGTTCAAATTCTTCATTTGAAATTGTTTCGACATATTCCTATCTGGACTAGTGATCTCGCGAATATAAACCTTGTGACGAGGTATTTAGAAACATGAATTTTGCAAAAAATGGGTATAATGATATATATTAAATTTTACCTGTTTATAGGGATTTCTGTTCCAGACACAATAAACGCAAATGGCTAAAAATAGCTCTATTTGCACAATAAATATCCAACTTCTTGATAAATTTGTACTATATCAGATAATACATACCTCAACTATTAGAACATTGGTACGAAATCTCAAATCTCGCACACTCGAGATATTTTTCGAAACATCCGCATCCAGAATTGACAGTTTTTGGATATTTCTGAATTTTGAACCATACATAATATGCTTTATACTAGAAACCAATCGGTGCTTTCGGCACTTCTTGATCTCTAGACCGTTACTCGGACCATATTTTATCTTGAACAAAGTACTGGATTTGAAAATTCCTAATATTTCTTAGCTCTATTTCCCGAAATTGCCCTATTCACCAATTTTTAGCTTTCTACCAATGTTACATAGAAATTTGACCTTTGACCTCGAAGGACACATTACAGCCAAAATGTCATAAAGTTTCTGAGATATACGATCGGAAATATTACCAGGCATCATTTTTTAGCTCTCGGGCACCAATATATCGAATTTGACTTTTGACCTCGAAGGACCCGTCGCGTCCAAAATTTCACATTGTGAAGTTCTATGATCCAAAATATCTCCAGGCACCAATGTAGCTCTCTAAGACCGGTAGATCTAAATTTCACCTTTGACCTCGTAGAACCCACTCGATACGAAATTTCAAAACATTTCCGAGATCTACAATCCGAAGCACATTCAGGTGTCAATTTTCGCGTTTCTTTCACTTGTAGATCGAAGTTTGATCTCTACGTGACCTCTATTTGGCCTTGAAACACTGACGCCGGGTATTTAGATTCTCAAGGGGGCTCACATGAAATAACAGGATACCAGACTTATATTTATTTTGTCTGTTCCCCTCAGCCCATCCCCACACTCGGCGCCAGTGCCTTGAAGGACATCTCGGAGGTGACATTTCGGATTTTTTACGAGATCTACTACCCGGATTAGCTTTGGGGGCAAATTCGATGATTTTTAAGGTGGCATCCTATGATTGTGACATGTTGAAAATCATTGAGCTCTGCCATACGGCCTATTTCCCTGTTCGAGCATGTCTATGAGGTTTGCCAGGCCACGTGCGTCCTTTTTTATCTGTTTCGCCATGGCTGTGGCATATATGGGAGAATCTACTACTCAGAAGGGGTTTCCGGATACTTTGATCAGATAATGTATGTAGACTTAAGGCAATAAATAATATGCCACATTAACATATATATGTTAATATTTATAGGCGATTGTGAGTTAGTGAAAGGATTTCATCCTATTTCTAACTATGGTGCATAAATGTTAAGACGTTTAAAATTTGTCCCTAGAGGTAATCCGGGTAGTAGATCTCGTAAAAAATCCTAAATGTCACCTCCTAGGTGTCCTTCAAGGCATTGGCGCCGAGTGTGGGGATGGGCTAAGGGTAACAGACAAAATAAATACATGTCTGGTATATATATTCCTTTCCTATTACTGGGAGATTGTGGATGAGCGAGTGTCCAGATACTTTTGATCTTATACTGTACAGGTGTATCTACCGGTGCTAAAATACTTTATAGTCTAAAACATCGTAAAAAGTAATATTAAAATGTATAAAAAAATTGTTTTTTTTTTGCCCTAAGACTCATTGTTTTCATGGCCATGAAGTAATTTATTTAAGACGACGATTATGAGGTATTCCCCTACGAGATTTCTGCGAGATTGCTTCTTTTATTCATTTAGTTTTGGTGGGGATCAACTGCAGAGCCACCAAATTTCCATGTTTAGTGATATGATATTACTTTCCGAATGTTGTCCCTCATAGATGTATTCAGTTTTGGGTTTTAAGTGAGGAATCAATATTAAATTGTTACCGACGCGAACTGTCTAAAAGTGTCTTATGATGGAAGCTACTTTTAGGAATTAGTTTAAGAAGCAAACGAAAAACTACGTTAACCAATAATATTTCTGCAGAATTAACTGATGATTCCTTGGGGACATTAGACTCGTGCAAAACGAAGATTGCGTTGCTAGAGGGTGCTGGTAATTTCTTGGAAAAAATTAAAAGAAAAATTCGCAAATAATTGATTACTAAAAGTATAGTCATCATCATCATCATCCTCAAGCAGCCATGGGCTACGGAGGTCCAACCAGACCGTGCAATTTAGTTCTCCAAGCAAGTCTATCCTGAGCTACATCTACTGCATCTGGCCACTGCACACCAATTCTAAAGAGGTCCTGTTTGACATTGTCTGCCCACCACATCCTAGGTCTCCCCTTCTTTCTGAGGCCTTTAGGCACACTGTTCATAACCCTATTCGCAAATCTATAATTATTCATACGGGCAACATGGCCAAACCAACATGGCCAAACCAACGGAGTCTCTCTCTGCACAATATGCTGCTTAAAGGAGGTTGCAAACTCCTTTGCCTAACCTCATCATTAGTTACAAAGTTGAACCACCTAATGCCCAAGATACTGCGTAAGCATCTGGAATCAAAAGCATCTAGTTTCCTGTTATCTTGTTTACAAAGTGTCCAAGTTTCACTACCATAACTAACCCTAGAAAGAACCAAACTATTATACAGCCTAATTTTAGTCTTTAGGTGTATACGCCTATTTCTCCACACTCTCCATAGATTTTTAAAAGTCCCGGCAGCAATCCCTATTCGTCTGTTAATCTCATACGGAACATCACCATTATCGGTTACATAGCTCCCAAGATAATTAAACTGTGACACCTGCTCAAGACTGCAACCATTCAGATTAACTGAATCACAGCCTGCCTGACCAATTTTCATCACTTTAGTTTTCTCTCTGTTTATAACCAAACCTATATAGTCATTCTATTCATGTGAATTGTAATCATTTCTGTCTATTATTTTCTTTAAATAAATTTTTGTGTTGCCAAATGCATTATTTTTAATACGTGACTCTAAAAAAGTCCTATTAAAATAAAATATATCGTCTTTTTTTGTTAAATACTTTATTTTCAGAAATTCCAGAATTAAATGCTGATTAATTTGGCACACAATGTGCCATATTTCCTTTCATTATTTTTTTTGGCAAAAAAGTTCTAAAGTTAAAGTTTTTTTGGCTGAGCATAGGGAGAAAATAGCTTGGCCTCTGGATGGAAACCTGCTTTTCAGGTTGGACACTGGAAGGGTTAAGGACACTGGAAGGGATGGAAACCTGCTTTTCAGGTTGGACACTGGAAGGGTTAAGTCCTGGCAGCAACCCTATTCATCTATTAATCGCATGCTGCACATCACCAGTATCTGTTACATAGCTCCCAAGGTAATTAAACTGCGACACCTTCTCAAGAGTGCAGCCATTCAGATTAACTGAATCACAGTCTGCCTGACCATTTTTCATCACTTTAGTTTTCTCTCTGTTTATAACCAAACCTACTCTACTACCAGCCTCATCAACAGCTCAAATGAAAGAGTTCATCTCATTAACATCATTTGCCCAAAGGGCTAAATCATCAGCCTAATCTAAATCAGAAATTTTCATATCTCCAGTCCATTTAAGGCCAAAATCTTTCCCTTGAAGTGAATTTCACATAACATTATCAATAACCATAGCCGCTGACCTACGCTTCTAACAGCATGACACCGGGTAAAACAGAAAGTAAACTAATTGACCTGTAGTTATCACATGAACTATGAGCAATTTAAAAAAAAAATAGGGATAATAATAGTTCTAATAAAATCTTTAGGAACATCACCTTTATCATAAAAAATATTTAAAATTTCTGTCAGCCTATGGCAACACAAATGTTCCCAGCTCCATGCATTTCAGTGGTGATTAAATCCATCATCATCCTCAAGCAGCGATGGGCTACAGAGGTCCAACCAGACTGTGCAATTTAGTTCTCCAAGTATATCTGTCCTGAGCTACATCTAGCCACTGCACACCAATTCTAACAAAGTCCTGTTTGACATTGTCTGCCCACTGCATCCTAGATCTCGCCCTCTTTCTGAGGCCTTTAGGCACACTGTTCATAACCCTCTTTGCTAATCTATAATTATTCATATGGGCAACATGGCCAAACCAATGGAGTTTCTTTCAGCACAATATATTGCTCAAAGGAGGTTGCAGACTGATTTGCCTAACCTCATCATTACTTGCAAAGTTGAACCACCAAATGTCGAAGAACATTTAAATTAGAACTGTGTAAGCATCTAAAATCAAAAGCATCAAGTTTCCTGTCATCTTGTTTACAAAGCATTCAAGTTTCACTATCATAACTAATCCTAGAAAGAATCAAACTATTATAGTCTAATTTTAATCTTTAGATATATATGTCTATTTCTTCACAGTCTCCATAGATTCTTAACCCTTCCAGTGTCCACGTCATCTGTATACGTTTGGAGAATCTGAATTGAGAGGCCATGGATATATATATCCGTTTTTAGTACAACAAAAAAAATATCGATTTTAAAAAAATAAAAATTGCTGTTGTAATTTTTATATATATATCTTATAAAAATATATAATTCAGGCTTCAAAAACATTGCTTTTAATTTGATGCATATTTTATTAAACTACAATATAAATAATTTGATAAAGTCATTTCTTAGAAGCACTATAAACAGTATTGCCGATTTGCTTGTTAACGTTCCTATTTGCTAAAGCAACCTTCCGATTTAAGCTCCCAAGTTTAATTTGAACTATTATCAACAAATTTTTCCGTAAATTTTCGAAAATCTCCTAAAAATTAAAAAAAATACTGCTTTTTTAAAAACGATAGATTTTGGAAGTAATTACAAAATTTACATACTACCATTTTTTTTTCTATTTCACACTATTTTCTGTCATAAACCTATTTCAGTATTCCCAAGTTATTTTTATCATTTTTCCCAGCATTCTATGCATCTTTCCAACTCTTAAAATAGAAACTGGAAGTAAATACACCCTTCTTCGAAATTCTGGTTACAGCTGCATTTAATTAGGCTTCACTGAGGCAAACAAGACGCAGATGGCTGACACATGCTGGAATTTTCTCAAAGCATGGTACCAAGAAAAAAATGACAAAACAAGAGAAATATTTACTCAAAACTAAAATTTTTTTGTTATTCAGAAATCTGGCCACTGCACACCAATTCTAACGAGGTCCTGTTTGACATTGTCTGCCCACCACATCCTAGGTCTCCCCTTCTTTCTGAGGCCTTTAGGCACACTGTTCATAACCCTATTCGCAAATCTATAATTATTCATACGGGCAACATGGCCAAACCAACGGAGTCTCTCTCTGCACAATATGCTGCTTAAAGGAGGTTGCAAACTCCTTTGCCTAATCTCATCATTAGTTACAAAGTCGAACCACCTAATGCCCAAGATACTGCGTAAGCATCTGGAATCAAAAGCATCTACAAGTAATAGTGTGGCAATCGTAAATAGCCTAGCCATTAAAAAGTGGTCCAAATAATGGTCCCCTACCGAGAGGGGGACTAGAGTCGCATCATAACTTCGTATATGCGCAGTGAAAAGATATTGGTATAGTACCGTTTTACGCCAAATTCCTCCGCCACAAGTAGTTCTAGATAGGAAAAAAGTAGATCTACATAAAAAATGATATCGCGAAACATTATGGGCATCAAAAAACCATGATACTCTATAAGCAGCTAAAATGTTTCGTTAGTTTCCTCCAGAAATTTAAATATTAAGAATTAGGTTACATAATAAAAAATTGTTTAATTGGGGTGGCATCCTCACAAATCCCATTTGTACATCCATTTTAATTTGGTAAGTATAAAGTGAATAAACCTTTAATTTGTTTGATTTATTTAGCATAATTGATCGTTTATAGACGTTTGAGGGCAGTTGTAAATTTCAGTGTTGCTATGTTTAACGTTATGAAAAGGAGATAATTATATAGTTTATATTTGCTCGTATTTAACCTCGCGTGACATTTAATACAATTTCAAGTACAACTTACTGAATACTGTGTCGCCGTAAAAAATTCAGCTTGCCGTGGTTAAAATATAAAGCGGCAAGGCATGATCGCGTCCGTTGTACTTTTAACGTAGTAAGGTGTGCTTTGCATGCGGCATCTTGAAGCGATAGGAACCGCTAGCCTCACGATTGCAACGAACAGATTTAAAAGTATTTTTCTCAGTATAACAACTTTCTTTTGCACAGTGTAGTTAAGACGCGAATTTTTAAGAGTAATATTTAGAATTTTAGATTCGACTCAAATATAAATAAATAACTGAGGTTTTGTTTTTACGTTTAAGAACATTCAAGTCTAATATGCATTGGGGTATGGTAAAGCTGTTATTGGTTCCTGTCAACTCCATGACCTATGTTCCAGTACTTAACGGTAATGAAATGCTGTGATATTCAGCACGGGATGGTAACAGCGTTTAAAAATCTTTCATCCTTTCCTGGACCACTTTGTAAAAGGGGCCTCAGCCCCTTTATCATCTGGTCCGATCGCAAAATTCATTTTGGGTGTTGTAAGCAACGACTGGCGGGACCAGGACAGTAAAGTGCTGGTTATCCCACATTTCGGCAATTAGGCTTAATGGCTCGCAGGCTGCCTAGATTCGTTGAAAAATGAAAAAAAAAGAATCAAAGGGAAGCTGCTACGCAAAAAGTGTTAGAGAGTGGTGGGGAATAGTTAAAATATCTTCCATGATGGAGGGTGAAATGTATAATGCTTTTTGTGGGACATGCTGTGAGTTGGTGTCAATAAGGTAGATTTTAGCGCTTGCGTTGCATTACACAACGTAGCGTAACTACCTAGGAAATGGGATGGACTGTAGTTAAAGGTATGGGATTGAGATAGTTATAAATTTTTAATGGTGTGGGGGAGGAGGGGTCTGGGTTCTTGAATAGGGGTGGAAATTTGTGCCCTGGGGGGACTAAGATAGAACTTTTATATTCTTTAAATCCTCTTGCATTGGAGGGAGTTAACTGTAGAAATGGAATTTTTAGGGTTGAGGGGGAGAGGGGCCTTTAATTAACTGCCCTTAAATATTTTAAAATGTGCCATTAATTTAATGGGGATGTGAATTGATGTATATGGGGGTAAGGAGATGGGTTGCTAGCCAGTTAGATTAGCAATAATAATGAAGTGGAATGCAGTGCAGTAGACTCGAAGGGGTCCAGTGCAAACTATATTCCTTCTGAATTAAAGGATGTTTGATACCATAAAATTCCCCCCCTTATAGTGAGGGGTAAGGGGGTTATGGGGGTCAATTAGTGTATTCAGAGTGGTGAAGTGGGGGTTGTGGGTTGACAGGGGGTAATAAAAAATTGAATTAATCGATAGGTTAGAGCATTTTAATACAGAATAATCATGATACTAATAATCTGCAGTATTAAAATGATCTAACCTGTCGGTTAATTCAAATTTTTATTACTTGAAGTATATTTTATAATTTGAAGATGTTACAAATAACATTCATACTAATATGTGACGTTTGGACTCGCCAATTGTAATAGAAGTCTTGGCGTAGATATCCTTGTAAATTGCAAAATCAATTTAAAACGTTATAATTGGCTAAACAACAAAGAATAATCATGATACTAATAACTAGCATTCTTGTTTAGCCAATTACAACGTTCAGCGCTCTGATACTTAAAGAGGAATGCGGTTTGTTTTGATCGAACGGCCATCAATTTTCGTCGGTAAAAAATATACTTGCTCAAGCGTTCTCTGAGTTTTACTAGTTCAGTTAAAATACTTAGGAATAATGTGCATTTGAATGGTAAAATCATTGCAGAAATGCTTTTGTGTTTAAAAGTCATTGAAAAGCGAAACGTCCATACAGGATAATGTTAACAAGGCAAGAATATCGTTCCCATGTGGTATGGGACACTCTACTGGTATGGAGACACTCTACTGGTATGGGACGCCCTCTACTGGTATGGGACGCCCTCTACTGGTATGGGACACTTTTTCTTCCAGATTTTAATAGGCGAATGCCACATTATACTCTAGGCACTATACTAAAAGTTTTGAAATTCGGAAAAAAAAAGATTTCTGTTGTTCAAGAGTGATAAAAATCGAATTTGAGATTATTTTGGAAAATATTTTTCAGGTTTCTAAAATTGCAGGATTATAGAAAATTGTAAATTTTACACTTCAGATTATTGGCTTTGAACTATAAAGTATGAAAGATTAATGTAGAATGAAATTATGATAGCGGGATTCTAACTGTGTTCCGTTGAATCCTCGGGATCCTTAAACCATTTTCAGGGGTTCCGCAAACGCCCACGTATCAGACAATAATTTGTAATAATAAACAATAAAATCAGGCATAAATTTGTTTGAATTTTGCAGTTTAAAATATAAGGTTATGTTTCGAAAACTTTTATTTCTGCACCTGAAAATACTATTTTGCTATATAGGAGTTACGCAATAAATTAGATTTACTCACAAGGGTTCCACAGATATTAAGAGTTAGAAGTTCATTGAACTATGAGATTGCATTTTGATATTTTCTCTTAAAATCGTGCCTCCTTACAAGTGAACAAGATTTACGTTTGACCGTTACTGCCAAATAATAAAGTCCACTAAAACTATTGCATCATGTAACTATTGATGTGAGTCTCTTTAACTGTTTCTGAAGAACTTGTTCGATTTGGCCTGTAGTTTTTTCTAAAGCACTGTCGTTTGCACTTACGTAATTACGAAAGTTATTATTTACATTGAGCATCTTAAAGATGACCCATCACAAAGCCAATAACTAACCTGCTCCTCTGGATATGGTGTTCCGAGTTTCCTTGCTATCTAGGAACTGAGAACCGTCGATGTTTTCGCTGCCTGTGAATATAGATAGTTTTCTGTTATTAAAAATATATTTGCATGTTAAAATTATTTTCGAATCTAAAAAAATTAAGCCTGTATTAAAGCGCTTAGCAAAATACATTATACTTAGCTGTAATTTATACAGACAACACCCGTTTAACGCGGGAGATCCGCGTTAAACGGTTTTTTTAATTGCTTGTTTTTGCATATCATATTTGTTTATTTTATTTTAATGGATGTTTTATTTCAACAAAAATAATTGTAATTCACTGTTTTTATTAAAAAATTATATAAAAAGAGCAAAAATGCGTGCACATGTGATCGAATAGCTAATTTTGCAGTTTATTCCTTATTAAGGGAAGAATCTAGCATGGTTTACTTTGCTTGTCTCCTTTTGTTTGTAAAATTCAATTAACTGGTGACAACCTCGTCTTGGAAATGATTATTCACTCGTGAAAAATCATTGCATGCTATTCCAACAGATCCATGCATTTATTGTACAGTGAAAGGGCTTCTTCCTATAAAACTTTAATTGTCAACACTCTTTCTAGCTCATATTCTTGTTTTTCTTCAAAAGCAGCGTTAAATTCTAATTCCTGAATTCATCGTTACTGAGTGGCTCACTGTGGGAGTTTGATATCTCCGTCACATCATCATCATCCAAAGTTACGTCTTCGAACCTTGCTCCAGTTGCTCTTTCGCTATCTCCTGCAATACCAAACATTTCGTCATGTACTGTTGAGACCTGTTCAGCTTTTGGGTACAATCGCGTCCAAACACCCTTTAAAAACACGAAGAGACTTCTTTCCAGGATTAATCACTGTAACGAATTGCCTTCATTACATGGAGATTTCCCATTAATCTCGCATGCTCTATTTATCTTGGCCATCTGTTTCTTCAATGACACGCGTTACAGCGAATCAGCGTAAACAGGGTTATCTGTACTCTAAATTCTCTCCGTTGTCCTGTCCAATTTTTTTTGTCACCCATAAGTTTTAATCGCTTTGGAATTTTCGCACGCCTTATTTTCTTTGCAAGGTTATGTTTAGACTAAACAAAAAGAATAAATAAAATAAATAAAATAAAATAAATACCCCCTCAAGCAGCTGCTTGCCACATAGGTCTGACAGGAGCCTGTCAGTTTATATGCCATAGCAGAAGGTCTGAGAGGATGGCAGGACCTCAGCAGAAAAACAGCACGAACATGCTGCCCGGGGCTCGAACCCAGTTTCCATAGAACAGTATACTTTACTAAAATCATTGCGATACGGAGAAATGATGCTTTATTATATGAAGTGAAATTCAAGTGATGTTTTTGCATTTTCAGTTTAGGATTTCTTTCCAGATTTCTGACTACATGATACTGACTCTTGTCACTGCTGTCTGTTGAATGTCTCTGCTGTCTTATGAAAGCCAAATCGTCTCTTGGCATCCACGTTCATTTAAGACAGTGGTTTCCGAACTTTAAAAGGTCTTGACCCATTCTAAGCCTTATAATCTCCATGTATTCACTGTAATCCTTATATTTTAATAAGATCTCCTGCACTTAAGTTTGCTTACCATCTGCTCAAACCTCGAATTTGTCAGTATTCACGGAACTCTTATATCTCTGGGAGATGGTGGATATTTCACAGTCAAATCTTAACTTCGTTAGCTCAGGAGTAACTGACCAGTTTCATCCATTATATTTTTATGATACTTCAAGGGGTATGGGACACTAAAGGCACGACTTTTGAATTTGGAAGAAAGCCAGAATGACTTGTTCGTTATACTGGTAATTCAATTTTCAATTCTACTCTCGCTCCACCTCACGGGTTAAAACTTGTCTTAAACGATTTTAGTATCTATATATTTGTGAAATGTAATAGCTACATAATAACTAATATTAAACATAGTAACTATTTTTCATTGTGGAAAACGTACAAGAAATAAAGTTAAAATTTCTTCGAAGCATTATTTATTTATAGGCAATATTAATTAAACGGCATTCTGGGCAGTTTCTGACAATGACCTTAGGGCCTTCAGTCGTAGAGTAAGCGGGAGTCCATACGCTCTTTAGTTGGATCCTCCCTCTCCATTCAAAACAATTAAAACAGGTGACATGTAAATTCTTTACGAATGTCTATCAAATTAATCTTACATTTCTGTGCGATCGAAAGCTTTCGTCAATTTTAGAGCTTGATTCTATACCCATTTTGCAGTTTAAAATAGGTAGGAAAACTGGAAAAAGTATTGAAGATTTAAGATATTCTGACAACAAGAAAATAAAATAATAAGTTAAAAACAGGCCCGGATCAATTAAAAAAATTGGGGAGAGGGAGGGCTAAGAGAGAATCACACTGAACCGGAACGCAGTTTTGGTATTAATAGTTTCCCTTCGTTTTAGTAGTATTTAAAAATTGGTTTAAAATAGGGTAAAATACTACACATATTTTTGATATTTTTTCTCCACCGCTACTGTTCCTAGCATTTTCAAAGTGGGAGAGGGGCACGACCCTCTCTCCCCCCTAGATATGGCCCTGGTTAGAACATGTACATATGTCCTTAATGACCATACAAACCACAGATGAGGTAAAACCGAATTCGAGCACAATATGGCTGCCAAAGTCACGTGTTATTTCGTGCCTTGGTCTCAGTCTTGAATTGAAGGCTTCGGTTCTACCTGTGTTTTACACAGTAATGTCGTCCCAATTTATTGACAACCACCTTTCTTCAACTCTAATTCTTTCAACTAGTAATTTTTAACATACAATGATAAAAACGTATTTATGAATCACCTTTTTAAAGAATCAGCAAATGAAGGAGGAATCATAACAATTCTCTTTATAAATGCTTTATTGGTTTCGTGATCAATAATTACAATTTATATTACTATTTTTTGTTATTTTAAATTAATAGTTTTATATATTTTAAAGGAGCATTTCGACACTAATAGTATTTTTAACAACGACTCGACCGAACCAATACGAAACGGTTGGATGGCATCAGTTGCCTTACGTCATAATGTGATATAAAACTGAGAGTCAGGATGACAACCTCTGAGCATTAAAATAATTATATAATGGAATTTCAAAATCTCTCTTTTTATGTTAGGCTACGGAATTTCTTACTACTTGATTGGCCTCTAGGTAAATTTCCTTTTGACAAAGTTGCATGAATGCTCATAGCATTTGAAACATATAACACCCCTAGAAGAAGGTAATAACAATCTCGAACACAGAGAAGAACGAATCGAGTTACAAGAGTTGATTATAGAGCCAGAGGGTTGTACGCATCGTGCATACTCAGACAGAAAGCATTCATGTTACCGAACGAATTATAGTGCGCAATAAAGTAAAAATAATAAATCTGTTTTTAATCTTAGTACTAGACCTGCATAAATGAATAACCCTAAAAACGGCCTTGACGGCATACTGAAGTGTACATTAAATTTGTCTTTGAAATGTCAAAACTTTATAAAATGTAATTAAAAACAAATTATTTATGCTTTCTTATAGCCTTGAAGGGTTTTACTTTCTTGCGTTCTTCTTGGGAAAGGAAGATTATTCTTTAGTTGAAGCAGCAGGGGTGAATGATCTTGATGCTGCTTTTCTAGCCGTAGCAGAGTCGCCTTTACTGTAAGACACTCATGGTAGGATTAAGGGGGAAAGGGAAGGAGGATTCGAAACAAGGGGCCCATCCCCTTGGAGAATTTTTAAAACCAGAATGGAGGCGAAAAACAAAGAAGCAAAGATATATTATACACTTATTTTGCAAGAATATTTTTTAAAATATCACTTGATTTGGTGTGTCGTAAAATCGTGTAATGCGTATTGAACTATCTGACACGAAAAATGTCTAAAAAAAAGTAATATATACATTCTGGAATGGCGTTCTGATTCGTTTTAGTGCAGTCTAATCATTCGCTCTCCCTTATCCCTAAGATATTTTTCCACATCCGGGTTTGTTGCCACTTTTAGAAATTTATGCTTTCGTTCCTTACGTTTTCACTTCGTTTGTAATGGATTTAAGTGGATTTGAAAATATATATATATACTATTTATTACGCTAAAATGAAACTTCAAATGTTACCTGTTATTAACAAAAGTGTCACACCAGCAGCAACTGACTGTGTTTCTGAAGAATATTGTTATAATAGTGTAAAAATGAATTCGAAACTGTTCATCGTTATAGAGACGTTTAATTTAACAAATAACTTTTAAAATATCAATTACTTTAATTTGGAAATGAACTTGCCACTATACATGGTATTTCTATTGCTTGGTAATGTATGTGGTATGTTTTCTAATTTGTTGCTTATTTCTATCAGTTATGGATCTAAAGACAGAAATGATTAGAGCTCTGACTTGTTATCGTGTTTTTGTAGAGCATTTTAAAAAAGAAGAAAGCAGCGCCCAAGATTTCTCAAGATTAGTTTACTTGCATCAGTTAGGTATAATATAGGAAAAATAAATAGTAAGACAGGAAAAGAACAAAATTTATAATTAAAAGACATAATTAACAGACTCAGTTACAACTGTGAATTTTATCACATTAAAGTTTCAAAACACGCAAAACTGTTTTTACAGCTTGCGACAAATATGAATGAAATGACTAATTGAAAAGAAAGTACACGCAAGTAGACTGAGGATAAATGTGTAGAATATCGACACACTTAGAAGTGCCAAACTTGTATTTTGAGTAGTTATTTGCACATAGACCATACACTTCTCAAAACTTTAAAACAAAAGTGTGTTGCAAGCAGTTTTTACAGAACTAAATACAAGCATCAGCGGAAATGCTTAGCATCCTTTTTTAATACTTACTGATTTCCGGAAGGAGCAGCTTGCATGGTAAGGCCAGCGGAATGATGGAATGTTGATATACCAATGCGGATAGACTTCCTAAAAAGAAAAAAATAGAAAAAGAAATCAGTTTTAATATATGAATAACAATTGATTTTGACAAATCATAGAATCATTGAATGATTCTATGATTGAATTGAAATCATAGAATCATTGAATGATTCTATGATTGAATTGAAATCATAGAATCATTGAATGATTCTATGATTTCACGAGATAGAAAGTTTGGGGAAATAACGTCCAATCTCAGGAATGTAAATTTCGTATTATGTTGTTGTTCATGAGCGGAACTTTATCCGTTTTTTTTATCCGATTGAGCGGAACTTTATCCGATTTTTATCAAAGGTCCGAAGCCAAATTCTCGGGAGTGGAATCCACTACACACAACTTCCTTTCCTCATATTTCATATAAATAAATTTCAATTTCCAGTGATAGTAGTACAACTAATTCTGTTGTGTGGTATGTTAACGCTATCTATTTTTTAGCTTACAGTGCAATTTCCACTTTAACATCGAGTTTCGATTGGGGGGAGATTGAATATAATGAACTTTGTCGAAACTGTTACGAACGCGTTATACAAAATTTATGTTTAAATTAAAAAGTAATGAAATTGTTTACTTTAATTATTAATAGACATATTTAGGTGATGAAGTTACACTTATGCATTTTTACTGCAAAAAGTTTCATTCGAACTTCAAATCTTTATCAACATGGTGACGACACTTGATATTTTTATCAATTGCTGAACGTTTAGTTACCAGGAATCAACATATTTGATAATATTGTGTTTTTTAATGGTGAAAAGCTCGTTTTGTAGTTGATCATCATTATCTCATAGTAATAATCAGTTGATCCTAGACTCTATTCAATGCTGACACCAACTTTTAATCGCTTGTAGACAAATGGCGCTTTAACATTTTTCATTCGCAAATAAGACAAATATAAGTTCTTCAAGAAATAAACTTACTATTTACAAAACATATCATAAGTTATAATGATGAGCAAATTAAGTTCAACGAAAACAAATACAAGTTAATTAGCGTATTATAAATAATTTCAGTAACAAAGTACACGAGTTTCCATAAATTATGGAAAATCCCAATGTTAGGTCAATGAAAAACTAACGTCAAAGCTCTATAACTTCTAAAATAAGTTTTTTTGTTTCGAAAAATGTGATTGCAGATAAAGATCTCAATCATATAAATCAATATCTCGATTTTCAACAATATTCGTTCAGTATTTAATGAGTTGTGGAAGTTTAAATATTTTACAACAGGAATGCCAGTCTTAAGAAACTTCCACAAAACTGAAGAATAGTGAAAGAATTCTTTATATCAATTCTAAAATACAAACTTATTTTGTTAAACACTTTGATACAATACTTATTACTAAGTTTTAATTAACTTCTGAAGTCAATTTTTGTAGCTGGTATTGTTTTCGCTAAATATTCAAACTTCCATAAATCATTAAATACTGAACGAATATTGTTGAAAATCGAGATATTGATTTATTTGATTGAGATCTTTATATGCAATATATTTTTCAAAGCGGAAAAAATTAGTTTAGAAGTTATGGAGCTTTGACGTTAGCTTACCATTGACTTAACATAAGGATATTCCTTAATTTATGGAAACCAGTGTATCACAGGTGTTCTTGCAGACAAGAAACACTTGAAATAATTACCTGAAAAAAAAAATTGGTTGTCCTGAGTTGGATTCGAACCCACAACTTCCAGAAGCATGCCAGGAGTCATAACCTCTAGATCACGAGACTCTAACCGTTATCTTCAACAATGTGATATATAATAATTCCCGCCTTTCGTTGATTCGCCACTAGCTCCATCTATGTCAGGAATCGGGCAGCCAAACTGCCACATATGAAAGAATTATTATTTGTCACTCAATGATGAATTTTTAAACTTTAAAATTACGCTGTGAGTGTGAGTATCAAATTTTATTTCCATCATATAAGACAGCGTAGCTGCCCTATTTCTGACATAGATGGCGCCAGTGGCGAATCAACGAAATGCGGAAATTCCTATATGTCGCATTGTTAAAGAAAATGGTTAGTCTCTGGTGTCTTGCGGTTATGATCCCTGGCATGTTTTTGGAAGATGCGAGTTCGAATCCCATTCAGGGTTACTATTTATTTTCAGCTAATTATTTCAAATAAATAAATTCTCTTAAAGCAAAATGCTAAAAGTGTAATTTTCCTAAGATATTCGCAATTACATTTTCGACATTAACGTTTTTAATTCCTGTTAAAGCTCAGAGATAAAAAGTAAGAAAGTTATATTACCGAAAGTTGGCTCATTGTGACAACCCTTGAAGCGGACTCCTTTCGGTGTTTGCTCGATAAGGAAGTGCCTCACTAGCTCTGATGATATGTCCCCTGGTAAAAAAATAAATAGTACGCCATAAAGTTTCAAACAAGGGAGAATTTCAAACAACCAATCATTCATTTGAGTTAAGCTTATAAAAATATGTTATTAATCTTTATTCTTTCTAGCAAATGTAAATAAGAACGGCGGATGACCTAAAAGAGTTTAGAAATAACTTTCAAATACATAGATTAACATTAAATAAAAAAAAAATAAATACCCTCTCAAGCAGCTGCTTGCCATAGAGGTCTGACAGGAGCCTGTCAGTTTATATGCCATAGTAGGAGATCTGAGAGGATGGCAGGACCTCAGCAGAAAAACGACACACACATCCATGCCTAATCCGGGGCTCGAACCCAGGTCCCTTAGATCAGTAGCCAAGCGTGCTAACCACTCGGCCACGGGACGGCAAAAAGTATCATGGTCTGTTGGGCTCGTTCCCGCGACCTCAGGTTTAACAAGAAGTTCTAACCCACTACATTACTTACTGAAAATAGCGTAAAATAGCCGTTTTGTTAATTTTGGAATAGCAATAGGTTTTGTGGAAAAAATGAGCTTTGCCCACGCCTGTCCAGATTCATGCTAGAGTGTTTTAAGACCACTAAACTAACGCCGACTCCGTCTTTTTCTCCACTAAAGTGACCTATCAATCTCCCGTCATTGTTGCTGCTGGCGTCACATACGATCGGGGAAGTCAACTTTACTTTTTAATGTTGCACTTTGTAAGATGGAAATAAATAAGTCACTCACGCTAAAGCGTTTATCAATGACAAAACTCATTGTTTCCACGAAAACTATTTATTGATTTCAAAGTCAACAGGTAATCCTGTGAATTTACTATTTATTGATTAATTCATTAATAAAGCTTTAGCGTGAGTGACTTATTTATTTACATCATACAAAGTGCAACATTAAAAAGTAAAGTTGCCTTCCCGATCATAATAGCCCCAACAGCAACAATGACAGGATTGATAGGTCACATTAGTGGAAAAAAGACGAAGCAGCCATTAGTTAGTGGTCTTTGAACACTGTGTCATGAATTTGGAGAGACGTGGGTTCGAATCACGCATGTCTGAAAAACTCATTTTTTTCTGCAAAAACTATTTATTGATTTATTGACTTCAAAGTCAACAGGTAACTCTGTGGATTTGCTATTTTTTAGGAAGAGTAATTTGAGTGAGAGGGAACATTGTTTTCAACAGAAAGCAACGCATTTGGTTGTATTAAATTTTACTACTGACTTGGTGTTTAGTAAAGGTGACTTTGGATATCTTACAGCGGCAATGATGAGCCTATCCCATCCTCCATGGCCAATGTCTATTTGCGACTGACCGTGAACAATTCGTGTCCATTTTTAAAAGGAATAACAGTAATAGTTAAACATTTTTAATATGAAACAAGACAGCACAGAATGTTTTTCAAGATATAAGGTATTTAAATTCGAAAAAAAAATATACCTTTTAAAATGTATAGACAAAGTTGAATTAATTAATTATATAATTAATTGTCTTATTGTAAATTAATAATATTTCGGAAACAAATTTCTGACGGTTTTTAATTTCATTCACACACAGAAACGGCACTCAGTCAAATTAAGCTCTGATTGCATGCTGTGATCCGTTATCCTTGATCTCAGCAAAGTGATAGAGTTAATTAGTTACAGAAGTCTTAAAAAGTGACATCACCTGATTTACTTCTAGTGTTGGGATGAAGCATGTTGACTTTAAGAGCAAGGCCAAATGATCCTGGGAAGGAACTGCTGGCTCTGATGACAAAACTTCCAGGTGGTCTGTCTTTTAGCATACTTATGGCTAGAACGAAAATCACGATGCTATAAATATGTAAAACTGCTAATAATAATTAATAAATTATTAATGTTATCAATCATAATATAGGAAATACATTAATTTGCATCATCATGCAAAACGTTAAATGTTTCGTATTCAATTATAAATTGCTTATTTACAACAAAAGAAATTTGCATTTGCATAAAAATGTATTAAGCAAATAACAAGGAAGAAAACAAATAGCTCAAGAAAATAAAATTAGTATAAATTTTATAAAACCGATTTGTTGAATTCGAAAAGTTACAAAAGAAGCAAAAATCTTTCTTTGTGTAATAACAAAAATGTTAAATGTTTTATATGCTAGAGCAGTAGTTTTCAACCTTGGGATCTCGATGACTTTGTTTCTAGTTCCAATATAGTTAAACGGACAATAGGTTCTTGAGCATATTTTTCTTGATGAATCTCCTGTTTGAGTAAAATTTTACAATATAAAGCAATAGATATTCATTAATTTTTATGAATGAATTCTGGTTACACGATAATTGCGCAGTACACAAACTTGGTATGAAGAAGACAACAAATGAAACTAAAATTTAATCAACGTCGTGTCACTAAGCCTGAAATTAAAGACGATTAATAATTGTTTTTCTGTACTGGAGAGGAAAAGTATGGCTGCTGGAAATCGAACCACAATCACGTGAATGACCTCTGCAATCTCACAAGGCTGACAGCTACACGAATACCTACATATCAAGTGTTTTGTAGCATGAAACGGAAATACGGATTAGACGTACATCTAATACTGCATAAGCACGTGAGATTGCAAGCAGTTTCTTTCTGCAAGTGAGAGCTCAGCTGTTTCTGTGCGCTCTCGCTGTCAGCTTAGTAATTGTCCTAGTTCATTTAGGTTGTTGCCCTTGAGAAATTTCTATTTCATTTCCACATCGAATTATCACGCAATGAACGTCTCTTGCTCGAAAATATCAGGTGAGCCAGTCTACCATGTGTAACATTCATGCACGTGACGAATAAATTCGTGCTACCATAGAGGCGTCTGTTCCTATAAGTTTAAAGATATTAAGATATCCGTTGGTGAGTAAAGTGCATATAAGGCACAATCACTTTCTCATTATTGCCTATCTTCCAATTGCTCCTAGCTCCTCCTTTGTCAGTTTGTCAGTCTGTGGATTTGTCAAAACAGTTGTTCCATCATATCTTTCAAACGCGACGGACAAACTTAATGATTTTAGTGTCATATAAAAGCTTGTGATACGAGGAATGCCATAGGATATAAAAAATGCTCCTTCAATCTTTTCCCCCCTAAAAAAGGAAAAAGGAAAACGATTGTTCGGTTATATCTCCAGAACTCGAGTGTTGAAAGTAATAAGCTATGCGTCAAATGAAAGCTTGTGCAGCGGGAAGTGTCAGAGGATATAAAAAAATTGACCCCCACGCTTTCTTCCCCCTTAAAAAAGGGGAAATACGAAAACGATTGTTCCGATATATCTTCGGAATGCAGAGGCTGAAAGTAACGGCTATTCGCCAAATGAAAGTTTGTGACGTAGAGAGTGTCACAGGTTATTAAATATTTCTCCCTTTCTTCTTCCTTTGTTAAAAAAAGGGGGAATATTAAAATGATGGTTTCGCTATCTTAGGAACGCGAGGGCCGAACATACAAGTTCTATGTCAAATGAGAGCTTGTGACGTGCAGAATGTTGTGCGCAATAATATATTGCAATAAAGAATTTTTGTTCCCACCTAAAAATGTGTAATATGAAAGTCGTTCTTCTATATCTTTCGAATGTTAGGGTCTACAGTTATCAGTCAAGTGTCAAATGAAAGCGTATATGAAGACCGTCATAGACAACTTCGAATTATGCCCCCCCCACTATTATCCCCTCCCCCCAAAAGCGGACGGAAATTTAGAAGGGTCGACCCTTAACGAATTATATCTCAGAATTAAAAAATGTGACGCCTCCAATGTCATGGGCACTCAGCATGACTCCAAAAAAAGAGGAAGGAAAAATGTGGTCGATGTTTATGAGTCATACATCAAATGAGAGTTTCTGGACGTAGGTGTTTTCAGTAACAAAAAATGAATTAAATTAAAAAAAAAACCTATCTTCCTTCACGTGCTCTGAAAAGTAGGAAATAAAACTGAAACATAACGATGGTGCAATTAGCCACTGAATTTGCATTCACTTCAAAGGAAGATAGGGTGCACATTTACTTACTCAACAAGATTGCTGGCAGCCATCTTCCTTTGAAGTGAATACGAATTTAGCGATTGATTGCAGCATCGATATGATTTAGTTTTATTTTGTACTTTTTAGAGCGCATATAGCAAGATAATTTTTTAATTTTCTGTTTTACTACACAATTTATTAAGCATTACATGAATTTGACTTTTTTTTATGTACTCAAAGTATATGTATTTATTCTTAGGCGTTAATTGCGAAAAAAAAACATCTACTTATGTTTCCGTATGTTTATATTTCATTATCGTGTATCCCCATTTTATTTTTTCAATAAGGTATTCCTTTTTTGGCAAGCAGCTGCATGAGGGGTAATTTCGGTTTCGCCGAACGCATCCTTTCCAAGGAGCCTACGTCCCTAGATTAAAATAATTAGCAAAAATTTCCTCTACTTTAAAGTCACTCTTTTCATTGCATCTTGGAAGTAAAAGCATGATTCCTTAAGTATTATTTCATCGATTTTTATCGCATCCACATTTGCAGTTATTCAATCACTCAGCCAGTTTTATTTCAAAGACATCTTTTCTCCGTCGTCTTCCACGTACAGTGGAATTGCTCATATGCATAAGTACTGCGCTTTCAGCGAAAGGAAAAGCCCAAGTTTTTTGCTTTCGGTTCGCTAAGGATGATAATTGAGAAATCGGATTACTTTCTATAATCTTGGATTACGATAATTACTAGGAATTAGGAGGCAATTGGAAGATAGGCTTACATACGAATTGACAAGTCTTTTAGGTAGTTGTTGTTTGGTACTTAACTGATAGAAGCATTTTTAATATTCAGCTAGGATGGAGCTTTCATGTGAAGGCTTTAAAAAGTTGACCTTTAGCGAAATATGTACGAAGGCAAACCTTCTATCTTAGCAAACATATTAATTAAAGTTATCTTATATTTCAATTTCTTTGTACTAGACAGGGATGTGAATCAACACTATACGAAGGAATTGATTTAATTGTAAAAGTAACAAGAGAGTTAAAAATTCTTAATTTGAGTGGCGAACTTCTCTTTTTCTCTCTTTTTTTTGATGACCAGAGGTCACCAAGTGGAGAGGATTTAAACTCAAAATCCCTTCCTTGAATGCACCACTGGTATGTCCGGATGACAAGAAATAGAAATTTCGACAGGACTGTAAAATATTTTAATATTTGTTCTAAGCCAATTAGCTTTTATTTTATTGTTACTTACAATGGTAAAAGTTCGAGACAAAATCTTGAGAAATTGAACCCAAAATCTCTAATCAAGTAATACAGAGGGTCAGCTTCTTTTAGGAGAGAAACGATAATTCTGTCTTCCATTCATGAATTCCATTCACGTCATTGATTGTAAAAAGTAACAATAGGTCTCACGTGTTATGTTTCGAGCGATGCGACTTACCTCCATCCCTGCTGATATTTGGCTTGTACCAGAATTTGGAAGAGTCTTTAACGAACACAGGATGGGTGTGAATAACATCAGGTGGCTCTACAAAGAAAGGAAAAAAAGAATGAATACTTATCTCGGAAATGATCCATCTTGATATGAAGTAATAATTCTAATAATGCAGGGATGTGGTGCTGCAGTGCACACGACTGTTTTCAAGTGAGCCCATTGTTAAAATTTTCATGTTTATCGAATCCATTGTTAAAAACAAAAATAATTGAATTTAAATAAAAATAATATAATTTTAATAAAATGTTAAATATAATACCATTTAATAATTTACTAATCTTATATGCGAGAGTTCTTTTTACCTTCCGCCTTTTTTGTATTCACATGGCAAGCCCTTTGTTAAAACGATTATCGATCCAGTTACTAATTGACTGGCAGCACACCCTATTTTTGGCTCGAATAACACCATTGAGGTTCAGTAGTCAAGCAAACAGTTATTCACTTCAAGTCAAATTATATTTTACCAAATTCTATATAAAGTAGAATCTTTCCATTCGTAGCCCAAATTTTTTAATCATTAAGGATGTGAGAAGTTTTCGTGATTTGTATATAAGTTGCTTTATTATATATAATGCAACAAACATTCAAAGCTGCAATAAGACTGGAATTAAAGACACAGAAATCAATTGCGGGACTGAATAATGAGGGCAACAGGCAATAGGATATTGATACATACACATAATTGGATTAGTTTTGCAAAGTTTTATCATCTAATAACTTCACAATATTATGTTAAAATTGTAAAAATATTAAATACATTTATATTACAGGTTCAGTTTATTATCTAATTCTGTAATCTGTTTTATAGAAGAATATAGATCTTCTTAAAAGGTCCTTACTATAATCTATAATAATAAAAGCTGTCTGTCTCTGTGTGTATGTATCACCTGTGGCAGCTATATCTCACTGTAGACGCTTCAAACGTTCATCGAGTGTTTCTGATTGTTGTCCGAATTGCAGTGCCGAATTTCAAGTCGAAATTACAAAAGGGAGGCTTGCTACAAGTAAAAATATTTTCCACGTTATTCCTAAGGGAAGCCGAAATTGCTTCCAACTATGAACGTAAGAGTCATAACAACGTGTAAATCTGCAAACGTTGCCGCATCCCCCACTTTCCCAAAAGCATTTCTATATTAATGTCTCATTGCAGTTAGGAACTTTATTTTTAAACCAACAAGGGGATACACAGGGGGAACCTTCTGTGAAATTTGGGACTTTTCGGTTGAATATCACGAGAACCACAGGTTGCCAAAATCGAAACAGAAGTATAAATTTCGATAGTTTGCTTAGATACGAAGACACGGGTTAAGAGAGCACGCGCTGATGTCGGCAACATCGTGAAATTCTTCCTGTTGAATCTGTGTGGAAAGAGGTTGCGGGGGGAGGGGAGAGGGGTGTATACTCTCAAAACTAACCGTTTGCGCAGTAAAAATAATAATATACAGGTAAAAGTGAGACCCAGCTATTCAGCTAGTACAATACAGTAATATATTAATGCTACATTCAACACACCTGCCCTGGATTATTTTCATTCTAACTCTATCAAACTACTTTTTAAACTACTTTTTTACTTTCATTCTAACTCCTTCTCGCTTAAATTCCATCAAATAAAATTTAAAAACTCTTAAGCACAATAGCATTTATAAGAGATGATGACAATTGCAGATCTCGGTCCACTCTTAGCTCTTTGCCATCGGCATGCAACGATTTGAGAACTCGTACGTTACCAACTTTTAATCCACGGCACTCTTGAACGTCTACAAAAAGGCATTAAGCAATCAATCACAGTAGGAAGCCATTCCATTGTCCATCTCTGATACAAGCAGTTATTCTCAGCCAAATTTACGTTCATTGATTTTTCGCTCAAGATCTATCACCATGCATCACCCTTGTTCATGTAAGCAATTTTCTTCCGCATTACAATCGTTTCGTGCCTTCTAAATCACATTTTATCTACTTAAAGTTTCCTCCAAATTCGCTAACATAGACGAGCATTCTCAGAACCTCTCAACAATGCAATAAAACGTAGGAAATCGATTCAGTCGCAACTTTTGGCTGGCATACTCGTCTATCTATAACAGTGTCTCGCAAACTGTGTGCCGCGGCATAGTAGTGTGCCGCGAGAGATTTTCAAAGTGACACTAGATATTCCAAAGATTTCATTTTGACTTGACTTGTGTTATCGACGTTCTTTAATATCGACGTGCTTTAATAAAAATCTCTCAGATTTTATCAACTGGGATCTTGTAAGTATTTATCAAGCTTTTTCCAAATTTTGGTATTAATTTTTGATTATTTGAAGCCATAGAATGGACAAATATTTAAAACAAACACCGAGTTATGAATTAAAGAACGAGAGCAAATCTTCAAGTAAAACCAGGCTGATGACTTCAACAGAGCGCAAATATAATGACGATTATATAGAGTTTGCTTTTATTCTTTTTAGGTGTGCCGCGGAAAAAAAAAATTGGATTTAGTGTGCCGCGGGGGAAAAAAATTGGATTTAGTGTGCCGCGGGAAAAAAATTAGATTCAGTGTGCCGCAGAGTAAAAAAATTTGCGAGACACTGATCTATAATGTACACTTTTACATTTGTAACTCGAAACGACAGATTGTTCTAATAATTTATATTTTATTTTTAACAAAACTGAGAGTACCAATACCGATCTACAAACTAATTCCACGATGATTCTTAAACGTTTCCATTGTTTCCTTTCTAATAATGTTTCTCTAAACTTTAAATGTTCGTACCCTTGAATAATAAGTTTACAAAAGTAATTTTGGTTCATATAAAAATAAAGATGAATTTAATTATATAATACCATTAAGAATTATCTGTCATAAATAAAAGAATTTTATATAATTTCAGTTGATTCATTAGTAGTAACAAACCGGATTAGTGCTATTTTTGAATTGTAATTTTTTACCTGTCCTCCCCAAACGTTGTTCCAGGGAGCTAATACAAAGTTGCAAACATGAATCTCGGTTGCAGTTTGGATTTCGAAAGTGAACAACGGAAAAAATTCGTTTCGGCAAAAATAAATTATTGAAAAGAGGCAACAATTTTAATTGAATTTTAAGTAAATTATATGGAGCATAAAATTATACCGCGTTATTTATTTAATTTTTTGTAAATAGTTTTCACTGAAAAACTAATTTTTTTTAACGTTTCATTTATAACAGCTGTGTTATATCCAAGAAAGGACTCTCAAACCAATGATTGTGCTTCGTTCAGTGGCACAATCACATTATCTACTAAGATTGCAAATTATATTCTGCTAATCATACACGTAAAATCTCCTACGATACTGAAAGAGTGTAATAGAATCAAATTCGTCATTGCATTAATGTGATGAAAGTAAATATTACTAAACAGGACAAGTTACCGAACGTTGGCAGATAAATCCCCTACCTTGGTTCGCATATGTTGTGACGAAAGTGACTGGGAAAGCGGGAGTCGCGGGTCTCTCCAACGTTCTGGGACTAGATGAGTGGGTTCCACTAGAGGTGTACGATGATGACCAGAGAGGAGAAACTTCGACTGCCAAATTGCTTGTCTAAAGTAAGGAAAAATATCAAAATTAATAAACAGTTTGATGCGATCCTTTAGATCTGGCACAAGTGGATTTATTTATGTACATACATATCATTTATAATCTTTGAAGTGGTTTTATTATCGAATCAGTCTCTTGAAGTAATCTGTAAAGTTGATGGTGGAACAAAATGTCTTACAGACAAAACCGAACAATAAACTAGGCCTTCAATGTTCTCTGGCATTATATTTCTAGAAAACATTATAATTAATAAAATAACGGGCATATGGGCAAAGGCGGGGGACGGGAGTATCTGGTTCATAGCAAAAGGGTGGGAAAGGTCTGTGGCTCACTAGAAAAAAGCTATTATAACTAGTAAAAGTATGCTTATTTATTACAAGAATAAACGCAACACACAAACACGTTAAAAATCCAATAATTTAAATAAAAGGCTCTTAAGAACTTAGCTTTAACGATAATATATCTCGAGGAGTTAGAAGATTTCTCTTGAAGATGATCCAGGGCTTCACGGAGGCTTCACAGAGGTTTGAGAGCAGTTGCTAGCGGAAACTGAAAGTTCTGACCTTGCAAAATAAATGTTTGGGCATCTGTTTCACCTTTTTTCTAAAGGTTTCTATAAACTTATTTATATGCACTGGGTACACTCTCCAGCTTTCTCTTGAAATATGTATATTATTCTTGAAGTAAGAATGCTTGAAATATCATTATATGAAAATTATAAGATATTAAGTTTCAACCCAAACTTCTCTAACCTTCAACTGCAGTGTGTAGTGATAAAAACAGAACTCAAGGCATGATACTTTACCAGAATTTCAGCGAGCCTTATGCTGCAGGCTGATAAACAACCTCAAATGTGTGTGGGTTGGGTTGTTTCACTTCTGAGCGGCACTTTTTTGCACACCATGGGCTAAATGGCCAGGTCACATGGACCCCGAAGGCTCAGAGAAGGTTGGGGGAGGGGACCCACTGGACCAGCTGTTGGGAGACAGATGGTAGCCTCCCGTCAAGGCCATCTAGCGTGTTCTTTAACGTGCACAGGGTATGGCTCTCCCGCACACGGGGCCACGGCTTAACGTCCCATCCGACGGACGGCGGCCTTTCCAAGCCCATCGGTGTCCCCTACTGACCGTGGGCAGGGCGGGGAATTTTGCGGAGATAAATCTCAACACTGACCCAGCTGGGACTCGAACCTGGGAACTACAGATTACGAGCCTGGCGCGCTACCGACTGAGCCACCCCCACCCCAAAAATGTGTGTGGGAAGACAGATCAAATATTTCAAACGAAAGCATGCTTTGAGAAGGGGAAGTTACTTCTTCATGCGGCAAAAGGATTGCTGGCGATAGATACGCAAATACGTACGTGAAAAAATTATCTGCGAATATCCAAAACTATGAATGTGAAAACTGCGAAAGACGAAATTCTACTTTATAATAAATGATTAAATGTGTCTATTTGAGACACGAAATTTCAGTTTGTTTATAAGCTGCGTATATGATAAGGGGACTCAAAAACTTAAATGGATGAAATAATTAGAGAAGAATGAGCATAGGATACTGAAAGTCATTTTCAATATCTCTCCGCGTTTAGAATTTAGTAAGCAAATTTTATCATGGTCGATTATATCATTGCCATTTTTTTTTAACTGGAGAATCTAGTTTATCTTTGAGTGTGAATTGTATTTTTATGTGAAGAATCTATGGACCTAAATTAATATGATTGAGAAACTCGAACGAGCGAACAATTGCTTTTGCGAAACAAGCAAACGAAATGCTGAAAATCGAATAGGAACATAAGTCTAGAGAAAACAAAGACGTCGCTTAAGGTATACTTAGGCAGAAAGAGGTGTGAGCCAGTCTTGAGCTGTTACGAACGATGACTTGCTACAAACGATGACCCGCTTGTTACAGGGGAAATTGTGACATTGCGTTAACGAGCTCAACGAGGAAATCACCAAGTAAACATTTCCATGAAAGAAATTAACTTAAGATTTTAATTTGAAGTTCCTGGCGCAATTAATGATTATAATAGGAGTCTCTAGTACATGCCGAAGCCAGAAAAAAAAAATAAGAGGGGGGGGGGGAGACGAAGGGACAGGAGACTGGATTTCATTGCAATAATGCAGTATTACATTTTCCCTTCCATTTTGAAGGTCTTTAAAAATTTCTAGAAATTTGTTTAAGTTTAATGATTATTTTTTTTTGCCTCAGTTTACCTTATTAACATTCTTAAGGGGAGAGGAGGGCATGCCCCACCCTTCTAGATCCGGCTCTACTCGAGTATGTAGAATATTCTTCCTGATAATGATCGACAGGAGATGTGGTTCTAGGTTGACCGACATCAGACACGATAGACGCTTCTGCTTAAGATAAGTTCTGTCTCATTTCCTCACTAGTGAGCTACAACGAACACCAGACATCGATCAGTGTCACACGAAATCAATAAAAGCGTCACACCCGACTGTCTTTAACATAGCCAGCAAATGTCAGGTTTCTATTTTTGGGCAATGCTTCGTACGCCGTGGATCCAGTACTGGTGACCTCTGTTCAAACACAATCACCTTCAGTTAATATGAACGAAATCTCTTTTGAATAACCAGTGAAACAAGGTCCAGGCTGAAGTTTGTCTAATCTTTAAAAATTTTAAAATCGTTTCATTGGCATTTGATGAAACTTAGATACCAGTAGCTACTGGTAATTTTTTTTTACGAACTAGTTGATAGAAATTCTCTTTGGAAACATGCTATTGTTTCAATAAATTTATTCATATCTTTCTTTTCACAACCAGCACTAAAATTTTAAATAACTAACTTCGGTTATAACTAACATTTATAATCATAGCAATTAAATTCATAAGTTGCGATAACTGTGATTATTTTTTCTGTAGCAATTAATTTCATATGTCACAGATAACTGTGATTATTAGAGTTATCGGGGAGGCTCAGTCGCTAGCGCGCCAGGCTTATAATATGCAGTTCGCAAGTCGAGTCCCAGTTAGGTCAGAGTTGGGATTTATCTTCGAAAAACTCACTCGACCAGTAGGGGACATCGATGTGTTGCCGTCGTTGAATGGGATGTTAAGCCGTGGCTCCGTGTGTGGGAGAGCCATACCCTATACACGTTAATGAACACCCTGGATGGCCTTAACGGGAGCCACCATCTGTCTCTTAACAGCTCCAGTGGGTCCCCTTCCCCAAACCTTCTCTGAGCCCTCGGAGTCCTTGTGGCCTGACCATTTAGCCCATTGTGTGCTGCTTAGAGGTAAAACAACCCCACTTATTCCAGTTATCTAATAAAGTGAGATAAATGTTATTATTAGAATTATAGTTAAAGCTAATTTTTCTCTATATCTTGATTATTCGCGCCATGTTGTTTTTTGGTAATTCAAACTGATCTCTTCATATGTCTAAGCAAAAGCTTTCAAGGCTCTCTGAGAAAATTTTTAGGCGCTCCGATGAAAGCGAGAGTATTGTTTATCTGATAAAAATCTTCTCATCACGGGAGCTGTAGAAATAGTTGCTATGCCTCTTGGCTTTGAATCAAAATAGAACAGGACTTTTTGTACATATTACTGTTGGTGTGCAACACAGAGATAGTTTCTGAAAAATTGTACAAAGAGATTTTTTGCCACTTATCTGTGGCATGTCTTTTTGAAAGGATATTTAACTTTATGTCTTCTTTATTTCATTCCATATTCTTTAAATGATGAATTTAGAAATGCTTGAAACAGATGAGATTCTCTTTCCCTATGAATTCGCTTCAGTATCCTATTTGATGCAAGTAATAAAACAATTTTATTTATAGGAATTTTACATAAAAAAAGCTAATATATAGGATGAGTATCTAAGTTCAGAATCTTTACGTCAAAGGTTGTTATAAGGTTTCTTTATATAAGCTTAACAGATTTGACGACTTGTGTAGATAAGCTTTATATACCATAAGCATTCATGAAGCTTCGAAGGATTGTAAGGCTTCATTGGAGAACAGACGTTAACTCCTTTTGTACATTGTCTAATACCCGTCTATTTTAGATCCATCACAGTTAACAAATGAAAACAAAGTGACGAAATAAATTTGAATTATAAAGAGAAATGTGTCTTGAGCATGTCTCCTAAAACAACAATGACCACTGTCTAGTGAGTCTCCTTTCCTAAACCTTCTCTGAGCTCTCGAGGTTCTTATGACCTGGCCATTTAGCCCATTGTGAGCAAAAAAAGTGCCACTCAGAAGTAAAACAACCGAACCGATTAGAGTTGAATAATTTTCTACGTTTTGTTGTATAAAGCTGAATTTGCTCTATACCTATATTATTATTAATTATTCGTGCCATGTTGTTATTGATGATCGATCTCTTCCTACGTCTAAGCAAAGACAGAAGGCATGCTTTCAAGGTTCGCTGAAGAAATTTGCAGAGGCTCTTATAACAGCGATTGTGTTGTTTATCTGATAAACAACACAGAGTGATGGGGATTTTATGGCAAAAAATCCTCATCACTATACTCCTTTTAGCTAAAGAATGAAGCTGCAAAATATAAGAAAGAAAGTTCAAAGTTCAAAGAAAGCAGTCGACCAACGAACAGATGCACACCCACACGAGTTCTAGCAAGAGCATCACGCAGACGTAATTCCGCCACAGCAAATAGTTTCACACCTTATGCGAGAAGTACTTTTTTTAATTGCTTATTATTACACATAGTTTATGGAAGTGAGCAATTGAAAATGTTGTTTTCAATTCCGGAATATTGTACAGGGCATGATGAAACATATTTTTTTTTCACCGATATGTCAACGATTAGAGGAATTGTTCAGTGTTGCTCAGGTTTTGTTCAGCGCGCTTTCTCATGCCCGTTGCTTCGTTTCTACGCAGATTATCGTAAATTTTATTTCCGTTTCGCCAAATTTCGGTCCCATGCAATTCCGAAGATACTTGACCGAACGGTCCCAAATTTCGTACGCTTCTTCCTCCTTTGTCTGATCCCAAATTGGGTGAAAAATTAGGTTCATACCTGAAATTGGACGTATTTAATATAACAATGTCTTTGAGAATGTGAGGGATCTGGCAATGGTTGTTATCTTTCGCGATTAGAAATTGCGAATGAAAAAGTTACATATGGAGAACGGATAAGAAGGACATTTTATCCGAAATACCGATATAACCACCTATTGAACCTATCGAGTTAATATTTTTGCACTGCAAATCCTCATAGTCACCTTCTGTCAACTTTCCAAGTTCCTAGCCCCTTTATATTACGAGTTATGGCATGGAAAGGCCGCCATCCGTCGGATGGGACGTTAAGCCACGACTCCGTATGTATGAGAGCCATACCCTGTGCACGTAAAGAACACGCTGGATGACCTTGATGGGAGGCTTCGATCTGTCTCACAACAGCTGTTCCAGTGGTTCCCTCCCCCAACCTTCTCTGAGCCCTCGGGGTCCTTATGACCTGGCCATTTAGCCCATTGTGTGCAAAAAAGTGCCGCTCAGAGGTGAAACAATCCAACCCAACGAGTTATGATGATCACACACAGTGACAGTTGAGGATTGATATATTTTAAGGCGTCACATGCTGCTTTTCATTGGCTTTCGTGGTCAGGTGCAGTGCCGTCTTAACAGTATTATAAGACCTTGGGCAAAGCAATGCACTGGGACCCCTACCCACCCAACTACGGGAATAAAAATGTAAACTGTCAGTAAAATTAAGTCTATAGATTTAATGGTACTTTTAACAAAATTAATGTTTAAACATAAAAAACATACTGTAAAGCGAGGATTAATCAACAGAAAGTTTTGCAAAATTTAGAATCTTGGGACCCCTGGGCAACTGCCCAGTGTGCTCATGCCTTAAGACGGCACTGGTTAGGTGTAGTAATAAGTCATGATTGGACAAGAAAATCTTTGAGGGAGACTTGCCACGACATTCTTTATGTGAAAAGGAATATAAGCAGTGTTGGGATTCAGCCGGTTCGCGCGAATCTATTCCTAGAATTTTCGATGTGCGCCGAACCGGTCCTTAATTCTTTCGGATAGCTGCTGTTCACGCTCCTGGGGTCGCAATTATTCTCTCGCTAATCCACGGATGATTATTGCCCAAATCACAATTTCAATAAAATATTTTTGGTTTTTATTTTTTGCTCTGAAAGGGTGGTAAGGTGAGAGAGAACCAGTTGCTAAAATTTCTGAATTCCATCACTGAATATAAGTCAAATAAATTCATAGCTCATCATTGACTTACTGAATATTTAGCCACTGTTAAGCTGTTTTTAAGTAACAGGATGGAGATAGGTATAGAGAGAAAAATTGTCTTCAGCCAGGCGGGATCTGAACACCGACCTCCTGATGATCTTTCAGATCCCACCTGGCTCAAGACAATTTTTCCTCTACACCCATCTTCATTCTGTTACTTAAAACAGCTAAAACAACTCAACCCAACGAGTAGTGGTTAAATATTCAGTAAGGAATATAAGACATTCTGAAAAGTTGAATTAATCTTCAGTGTGAATCAGCAGTCCTATCACATACAAGTATCATCCATGAAATCACTAAATAAGAGAAAGTGTCAATATAAATTATATACAATATATGTGATTTTTTGAAATGACATTTTCATATTCAATGCAATTTCAATAGATAATATACTGTATACAAATATACAATTTCAAATGTGACATTTTCAGAAAGTTTGTATTGTGCACTTGTTTTGTTTTATTGGAGATCCATTAAAATGATTGGATCCATATTTTCAAGCGCAAAGGATATGAATAGAGACTAAATGTTTGGAAGCAAGATCACACGTCTCTACCCGATGTGCATACGAGAGAAAATTATGCTTTTGGACTATGGAAGTTTCCTATCTGATATATTTTGAGTAAACTAAACAATATATAGATCTGTTTTGCATGTAAAACTGGACAGACTAGTTTATACACAATAGAATGTCACCCGTGCTCTCTAGATGTTTATCTAAATTCCAAGAAAATTGTGCTTCCTGCAGAAAGAGTGTGGACTGAATCTGGAGAGGTGGAAGAAAATTTGTGCAGAATGAATGCACATCTATTTTCGTTTAAGATTCGGATTATAGGTACAGTCGCTCAAAAAAATATCCGAACACTACAGTTGATTACAGAATTCAGAAAAAAATATCTGACAACGATTTTTTTTTAGAAATTAGTGATCTGCAACCTTCGTGTACGTAAACGAAGATCACTAATTTCTAAAAAAAATCGTTGCCAGATATTTTTTCTGAATTCTGTAATCAACCATAATGTTCTGATACTTTTTTGAGCGACTGTAAGAATGCTGAAGGTTGATACACAAAATGACTGGATTATGAGATCTAGTGGATACAGAACTTTGGGATTTTTTATGACTTAATGGATGAAATGCTTTTCATCCACTCCTTTTTAGTCTGATCAGCAAAACAAGACTGAGGAACAAAGAAGTGCAAACCTGAATGAAGTCGAAGAACTTTATTTCTCCTTTCGAATGTTAGAGTTTAGTTCTCTGTTTCATCTTACAAATTTATATAATCCATTCTGCTTTCATGAAAACTTGAACCAAAAAATTTCAACAGAATGATGATCGTCGAAAAATTCATCCTGACCGTTTCATGAAAGGTTTGAACCCAGGGAACATAAGGTTCATGAAGGGTAGATCTGCTCCTCACTGTACAAGTAGTGTGCTTGATACTCTTGCTGATCCTTTTGAAGAAAGTAATATCTTTCGTTGATCAGTACGATTTCAATCTTTGGGATTTTTCTTTTTGAGGTCATCTTAAGGAGAGAGCCTGACAATGTAGATCTGAAGACCAATATACAGCTTTTGGCTTGAATTGCTAAAGACGTTTATGGTGCATGGGTCAATATCCTTGACCACCACATGTTGCATAAAGGTACATGAGCCATAAAACCTCATGCTAATTACTACACATATATTCAGGATATATTATACAAAACTTTTTTTGTTCGTATTTGATAATGCAGCAACGAAAACCGATGACAATTTGAAAATATTTTAGCATAATTTCTGAAGTTTGTGAAACAATTTTGATATAGGTAAAATTTCAAATCTTGCGCTTTAATGTGTATCACTAAAAATTATCACCTTGTGGCATTAAATCTTTATCTTTACTTACTGTGATAGGAGTTGATTGCCGGTAGAGTCCAGCGGGATGACACACGACGACTTGGGGGCTGCAGACAGAGCTATGGGAAAATCCAAGAACATTCCTTTCTCGTTCCCCCGTTTCATCAAGCTTTGGTGATCCTAGAAATGAAACGTTTTTAGTCACAAAGAGCACAGAAATAGTAAAAGGGAGTAAAAGACTCGTTTTCTCCTGGTCTTTTTTTAAATTTAAAAACTTATGTACGAAGCTAAGGATGAATAATTTTTCATATTCCTTATACAGTGTATACAGATTCTGTATATCATGGCCAATCAAGTAGAAAAGAAAGGAGAGAAGGAAAGTGAAAAAATGACGTCCAAAAGAGAGATCAAAGAATTAATAAGTGGAATTAATACCTTTATCGCAGAAGTATCCCAATGTATTATGATATCTGAATATTTAATAGTGTTTTCTTTGAATTTCGAGGATATTTGGGTTTCAAATAATCTTGAACTGCAGCCATTTTAGTTGCTGCCGTGGAATCCTTAAAGTCCTTTTTTTTTTAAAAACAGAAACAGTCAATGTGACCTTTATTCTCAAATGAATAGCCATAAAACACTATTCTATTATGTAGACATAGATCTCTGCTACATCAAATAAAATATTAGTTGCGATCTAATACCTCCTTCTATAAATTTCTCGAAATGCTAATTCTTGCATAAATCGTGATGGGATACTGCTAGTATAAAACAACAGCGTTCGTGGTTAAAATATAAGAATCCCTAGTTTCTATGGAGTAGGTTATAGGTGTCATGACAGTTTTTATTTATTAATGCATTTTTTGTATTTGTTCTGTTTGCTTCGTCAAATTTTTCAAATAAATTATTCCTCAAATAAAGTAGTTGTTTCAAATAAATTAGTCTCTTTTTCAATAAATTAGTCCACATTAACACTGCTGGATAAATTATTATGCAGTGAAAACTTCTTAATATTTGGAAACAAATAATAGAATCGGCGTCAAGATATACACTTGACATAATTGATGTAAAGGTTGTGGAATTCGCTTTAAGGAATTATTAAGAAATTTTTGGTCACTCAACTTACTGCAGCTGAGTTTCAAGCTGTGATGTCATTTTCATTAGAAGATCTGTCTAAGCAGATATCATAAGCAGCTCATAGTATAGCACAGACCCATAAACAGCTGGCCATAATGTAGCGGGGGTGGATCTTTGGGATTTTTCCTTCATATACTCTTAAAGAGTGAAATTAGGATATAAATTTTGGTTCTTTGTCAAGGCTGCTACTTTAGTGAAACTTGAAACCTTTCGCAAGGGAGATAACAGGAAACGTGATGCTTTTGATCTACCGAATTATGAACAGTGTGCCTAAAGACCTCGTGAAATGAGGGAGACCTAGAATATGATGTGCAGAAAATGTCAAACTGGGCCGTGTTCATCTTGGCCTGCCCATGTTCAACAGCTGTAGCTCAGAATAGACATGATTAGAGGACTCAATGGTACAGCGTGGTTGAGGCGCCGTTGCCCATGACTACTTGTGGACTGAATATGTGGTTAGGGTAGCTGGGTACAAAGAAGTATCAAAGTGGGAGGGGATTGAGAGTGAGTACAAAGCTGTAAACAGTACAAGCTGGGTACAAAGAAGTATCAAAGTGGGAGGGGATCCACCTATATGTCGAACCAGACAAAAAATTGTATAATTTTTGTACAACCCAAAAACATGATATCGCCTCTATTCATACACTGGCTGCTGTCTGTCCAACAAGATTCAGGGAATGAGCACTACATGGTACAAACTCTGCAAAATTATTAATTTCCTTGATTTACTTTGGACACCCAGATATTTTCCAGACATATTGGTCGCATTATCATAACTTTGAGTGCGGCAATTTTTGATGTTTAGATCGCACTCACTTAAATATTGCACAATTTCTTGAGCTAAATCATTTCCTCTGTGTCTTTTTAAAGGCAAAAATTTTAAAAATCGTTCTGACACTTCAAAAGTTTGCGAGTTTACATATCTAATTATAACTGTAAGTTGATCGACATGTGTCACATCAGGAGTAGAGTATAGTTCCCAGGTTCGAATCCCAGCTGGGTCAGCGTTGAGATATATCTCCGCAAAATTCCCCGCCCTGCCCACGGTCAGTAGGGGACACCGATGGGCTTGGAAAGACCGCCGTCCGTCGGATGGGACGTTAAGCCGTGGCCCCGTGTGCGGGAGAGCCATACCCTGTGCACGTTAAAGAACACGCTGGATGTCGTTGACGGGAGGCTACCATCTGTCTCCCAACAGCTGTTCCAGTGGGTCCCCTCCCCCAACCTTCTCTGAGCCTTCGGGGTCCATGTGACCTGACCATTTAGCCCATGGTGTGCAAAAAAGTGCCGCTCAGAGGTAAAACAACCCAACCGAAATCAGGAGTAGAGTCAACTATAATTCCAAAATATTTTCATTCTTTTACTTGTTTTAAAATTAAATTAGTTACATGGTTTCCTAGCAGTTGAATAAATTCATCGCAAATTGTTGAAGACAAGTATGATGTTTTGACATGCCCGATATTTTAAAATTTCTCAATATGATTTGCTAGAAACGCGTCATATTTAGCCAAAAGCTCCAATACACCTAAAAAATTCCCATTATGTACTGATCCAAAAATTTCATCTTTACCTCTTAATGGAAGCCTGCGTTGACACAAAAAACTTATGACATCAATAATTCTTTGTAAAACTTTTTTCCAGTACTCACATTCATTTTCATACATTTTAGAGAAATCGGTTTCCAAACACTCTTTCTTTGATCAAGCAAACCAACTAAAACAGGACTTTGAATGTGAAGCACTATTTTCATGTGATAAGAGCCTGGATGCAGCATTTTTCCACTCATTGAAGCCTGTGATAAACTGATCTTGAAATCCTTCTAATAAAAATAACTTGCAGGGTTCGCAGTATAACTTACGTATTTTCGGTGAAAATATTAACCAAAAGCGATCTACTTCTTCACCATTTAACATTTTGCGTTTAAACATCGATTTTGAAATGAATCTTTGAGTTGCTCCGCTGATTTGTAATGTAGATTTATCATTTCTTTATCTTCAAAATTAATATTCTGTACAAAATGTCATTTTTCGATAAAATATTGTCTTAGTTCTTCAGACTTACTCCATTCAGCTGGATCATTGCTAATTAGGTCACACTTGTTGCAAGATGCCGTTGGTTCGTGTTTATCATTTTTCGAATTATTATATACTGGTGATGGTTCTAATGAATTACTTTCGATTTTGACAATTTCATGTTCGGTTGGTGATAACATGGAATCCTTTTGAACATTATGTGAAGCTGACGATGAATCTTTTTGTTTCTGCGACTCTAAAAATTCTAATACAGATGTTTGTCCTTTAGCAGATTCTTTAACCTTTTTTGCGTGCAATTTCCTTTTTTCTGTTCCACTGAGATATTGCCTTTTCATTGCGGTATCTACGATCAAAACAAAAATTAAATCAAGTTATTTTAAATTAAAGAATTAAATCAATGACTTTTTGGAAGATATTGGAAATTTTTATAAGTTTTAACTATTTATGCGAGTGTTGCGAATTGCGCGGTATAACGCCGGGAGTGCGAGCGATCAAGTGTTCTGCAATATGTTTTTGAAGTTTCTGTCTGCTCTCCGAAGGATTGCCAGTAAACCATCGCCGAGTTGGGGTGGTGTAGGTGGTGTATTACTAGTTATACTATGCTATTAGTACACATAATTGTTGATTGAAATGCCTATCTCTAAAGTCAGTAAAACATATAAAAATGATTTTGCATTTAAATTAAGTATTTTATTTTATAAATTATAAGCTTAATAGGCTTCTTTTAAAACACCCAACCAAAGGTTCCTGAGATGGGGCCCTCCTGAGACTGGGGCCTCTAGGCACGTGCCTACGTGCCTTATGGATAATCCACCACTGCTCCTCAACAACACTTATATACAAATGACAACCAATTAATGTTCCAAAATTAAAACTTGTTGTCCCTGCGAAAAAAGACATTTCACTTCCTCTATGTGAACAAAGCTACCCTGACGACATCCTGTACCTGTCACACTGTTGTCAGCATCTCCAATATTTTTCAATAGGCTTATGGTGACATCTAGGGGGGGGGGGGGGGGGGTAAGAACAATTACATCAATTTCAAAACAATTTACATGAACTTCAACTTTGGGAGGCACGACTTTACGATCACTCTGTACTACACATAATTTTAGTTCTTTCAATTTAAACTTGTTTATATTGAAAAAAAATATACTCTCGCCTCTTCCTATATATATTAAGTAGGTAATATACGCTATTTTTGCAATTTCAATTCCATTTCAGTGTATTAATTCCAAAAAAATGTTCCAAATGTCAGCCGAACATTTTATTAATTTGTTCAAACAGAACTACAAAAATAATTGGAGAAGAAAAAATCTGTCAAGGTTTTAAAAAATCTGTATCATTACGTTGAACTACAAATGGGAAAGAGAGAGAGTCAATTTTTAGGACCTGTAAAAGAAACATTGTTTAAAGGTTGAAAAGAGTAACTAATTATGTGATTAACATAAACTTTGCTACTTGGTAGCTAGGTATACACTGGAAGGTGAGCTGTGTACCAATTCCCTGAGATGTCGCACAGAACCTGCCAGGCCTAGCATCTAAAATACGACTCCGCCTTCTCGGTGTCAGGCTATTATACCTTTCAAAAGAGATATTCTCTTCTGGAAGGGAACGGAAGGACTTCCAGATCAGTGTAGCCTACTGATCTGATCATCTACGGCCACATTTTCTTTTATTTTTCTCTCTCTGCTGAGAAGTGGTCAATTTCCATAGGGTCATGGTGCTGACCATTTAAACCCACTGCACTGGCTTCTGAATTTTAGCTTGATTAAAAATCCTGGACTTGCTGCACTGTTTGGCCTCTGTAGAAAGAAAATCAACCGCAGTGTTTTTTTTTTGCCTGTGGGTTGTCAGCCCTAAATGATCAGATGCACAGGATATCTAATATAAGTTGGTGGATAATCCTAATCATTGGCCATTGCAAGTACCTGAGAGTTTGCTTCTATGGCCATCGCTAACGTACCCTAAGTAATGTGTTTCAGGCATGTGAGTTTATATTATGATTCTGTTCTTGAAAATAGTCAACTTATAATGGTGGATGGTTAGCTGTAGAGTAACGAGTTTTTGATGCATGCATGCAATTAGGGTCTGTTTGATATTGTTGGCCCCAACTCTCTCAATAAACCTAATGTCTTTAAAAATCCTACTATTCATTTTATTTTCACAGGCAAATGGAATTTGGTGAGGTAGCAATAGAGATTATTCTCTTTACATTCTCCCACAGCAGTTCCAGCATTAAAAGCTAGATATTCTAGTCTTGAAAGAAACGAGATGGACAGGTAAAGGTCAGTTACTTAAACATGATTTTAAATTTCTATTTTCAGGGAGAGGTAGGGAAGAAGGGAAGAAGAAGGATAGCACATCCATCAGTGATGATCTTCTAGGATATGACTGCATTAAGGAAAGATTTCTTACTGCTAAATTTAAAGCTAAGATTAAAAACTTGAATGTTATCTGTTCTTATGCTCCATAGAGGACTTTGACGAGAATCAGAAAAATAGGTTTTATGGACAATATCAGAATAATTTGAATTCTGTCAAGAAAGGAGATGTTCTCTTGTGCTTGGTGACTTCAAAGCTAAAGTTGTTATTGACTCTGATCTTTGGACAAGGGTTTTAGGTTGCGGGCATTGGTAGTTCCACTGGCAATGGGGAAACGTCTCCTACAGGTATGTAAATTTGGTTTGCAAATAACTAACATGTACTACAAACACTGGGACATTTATAAACGCACATTGGCTTCACCTTATGGGTTGCACAGTAATATGATAGATTATATTTTAATTAACAGCAAACGGGCTAGTTCGGTTAGAAATACCAGAAGATTCAGGGGAGCCAAAATTGGGTCTGACCATTACCTTGTCAAAAGTGTCTAACAACTAAAGCTTAAGAATGTTTTACTAAGGTTAAGAGAATTATTTTTAACACTGAAGCTGACATCTGGTTTAGAAAGACACATGTATAGTGAAAGCATACTATAATTGTTGCGCTGGTTCTCCTGGCTGTCAGCCGCTACCGTTATCTCAGTGCACCGACACTTCAGTCCGGAACAAAGGGGTCTCGAGCATACACGGAATCGGAAATGAGTGGACTACCGACACTGGTACTGGATAAACTTAACCGATGTTTAATACTACAGACTATTACATCCAGCATATAACACACAAAACACTTCCTGCTTACAGGATGCTACGAGCTTCGGCAGTTATTGACGCCGTTCCTCGCCCAAGACAATGCGCCCCTTCTCTCCCAGCCAAGCGTACTTCCCCCACTGTCCTCTTGGCTGCCACGCCGAGTCCCTCTGACCCCTTTTCTCCCTCAAGGTTGCAGCGTGCCGTCTTCTTCCTTTCTTCTCCCCCTCTGGTCACTTCCGCTCACGTGACCTCTGTTAGCCACTGCCAAGCAGCCGTGATATGGTGCTCCTAACTCCTTTCAACCACTGGGTGGCCTGCGGCCAAATACCCTCTGCCAATTTGTACGGTTGCTGGCCTTTCACTGTGCCAGTCCACTTTCCTGTTTGACATCTGCACCCACAGCAAATTTAGCACATGGACCTGATGATAAGAGGGCCGAGGCCCACTTTACAAAGAGGGCCAGGTTATGATGAGAAATGTTAAAGAAGAAGAAGGTGCTCCTAACTGTCCGAGGCTTGGGGGACTGACCCCTTAGGCACAGATGATGCTTGCAGTTTTCTTCTCACCCTTTTTTCCAAGCGACCTGCATGTTATTGGTGAGTACTCTGCAGATGGTGAACTGTTTGGCATGGCAAAGGTCATCTGATCATGACAATAATACAGTGGTTTACCAAAATAGTGGAGATATGTAATGTTTCTGGGGAACATTTTATTAATATGCTGTAGTCCTACCTCGGCGTTCAGAACAAATGCAGTTCCACATGGAATAGACTAATACAAATCATGCACATACGGTAATGGAATGTGGGACCATTCTTCCTGTAAAATATGGCTCCAACTGTGCCAGTGATGCTGGAGGTGGAAAGTGTGTTCTGACCTTGCACTCCAGATATTTCCACAAATATTCAATAATATTGAGATCTAGAGGTTGAGGTGTCCAGGGTAATTGCTGTACCTCATCTTCATGCTCTGCAAACCACAACTTGACACGTTTCGCACAATACAAGGGTGTATTATTTGCTTGAAACCAGAGATGGTCATTAGGGAACAATGCCCACAACATTGGGTGCAGGTGGTTCCCGAGAATGGATTCGTACATTGCGGATGTGACACGACTCTGCAGAATAACCAATGGCCCTAAGGAATGCCATGATATGGCACCCCACAGCATCAGGGATCCACCTCCATGCTTCACTTGGAACCAAACAGTCAGGGTGGTAAGCTGCAAGTTTTCACCAGGCGTACACTCTACCAGTGGTGAGAAACAATATATAGCATGATTCATCAGACCAGAAAACATGTTGCCAAGAATCCAAGTTTTTAGGTGCTTTGCACCACCTTATATGTTTTGTTGCATTGATGTTGATAATCAGAGGTTTGTGGATTGAAGCACGTCCATAAATACTGGCTGGCATGACGAAGTTCCCGACGAACTGTTATGATGGAAACGGGGTCGTTCTGACTGGTGTTCAACTCTGCTGCTATTTGCAGTGCCATGGTGTTGTGCTTCCGTTGTACAATTCGTACCAGCGTTCGCCTATCCCTATCTTACAACTTCATATGGGGTCCACAATTTGCACGTTTGGAGGCAACGTCCTGTCCTTTTTTTGATAGGTAGTCATAATCTTCGATGCAGTTCTTCGTGTTATACCTATTATTTCCACCGTTCTGGTTACTGAAGCTCCTGCAAGACGCACACCAATGATCATGCCTTTTTGGAGGTCACTGAGATCTGACATTGTTGATAATTACACTACAACAGCAGTTTCACCTGCGCCTGTGGCACTGCTACGTGATAGCCGACATCGTACTTCTCTCCTTCATATACTACCTCACATCGCGGGTGACGTCGTCCCTGTGATATGCATATGGCGCATTGCGTGTACTCCAGTCACCGTAGGTGTTTCCATTATTTTGAAAAAACTCTGTAGGTTGGTTTGTCATCATGACAACGTGGTTTGCTTACTACTTATTTTGAGAAAGTTAAAGAGGTTTTTCTGGAAACTAACAGTACTCTTTTGGAAACATACAAGACAAAGTCATTTGAGTGATAAGGCAATGCAGCTTATTTCAGAAAACAAGAATTACAAAGAGATTAATAAATGTCTAAAGGATAATTTAATAGCTGATAAGAATCTTAGCAGAGGTAGTGGCCAGACAGTAAAACATCAGGGAGTAGTACAAGAAAGTTAATTTTTAATGTGGAAAGTAACAGGTATATAGGTATTGAGGACTAAACATGGTAAAGAGGTTTAAGGTGAGGATTCTGTCATGACTAGGTGGGCTGAGATTTCAGAGATGTTTTAAACAATGGGGACTATTTCTACTCCCATTGTTTGTAATGAGAATAGATCCATTACTGGCTTTAATGTTGGCCCTGTATCACAATTTAAAGTTACTCTGGCTATCTCTAAATTAAAACTGCATAAATCTCCAGAGGTGGATGAAATTACTACTGAAATGGTGACTGAAATTATAAATAATTTTCAGAATAATGATATCGTTCCTAAGGATTTTACTAGAATTATTATCCCTATTTTTAAAAACTGTGATCGCTGTTCTTGTGCTAATTAAAGTGGAATTAGTCTACTTTCAGTTCCAAGTAAATTTTCCAAGTAAAAGTTCCAAGTCTTTGCATTATTGTGCTTAATAGAATTAAGAACCTGGTTGATGGTCAATTGCGTGATGAGCAGTGTGGATGGGATGTATTGATCTGATTAGTTTCACTTAAAAACATTCTTGGGAAATGTGTAGAGTTTCAGAAACCTGCGCTCATAGCTTTATAGATTTCAAAAAACTGATTCTGTTGATCGTCATAATTTGTGGTTGATTGTGTGATCGTTGACACCCTGACAAGTTAGTCTGCATAACGAGAGCTCTCTATAATGACTCTGGGTCGTTTGTGATAGTTGGTAAGGCTTGTAGCGATTGGTATTAGCATTGCTACTGGAGTTAGATAAGGATGCATCTTATCTCCTTTTCTCTTTTGTTTGGTTATTGAATATGTCATAATATTTGTTGAAATTTAATATATTGAATATGTCATAATATTTGTTGAAATTTAATATATTGAATATGTCATAAATCTGCCCCGCTGCAAGGGGCAGATTTTGGCCTTAAATGGTCTAGAGATTTTAAAATTTCCGATTTGGATTATGCTGATTACTTGGTTCTTGAGACAAATGATGTTGATGAGTTGAACGCTTTCATTAAAGTTGTTGATTAGATTGGAAGTGGAATAGGTTTCGTATAAACAGAATCAAGCTGAAGGGATGAAAATTGGTCAGGGACATGGTGCATCAGTTGACTTAAAGGTTGTGCCTTTGAGCTAGTTTATTTTATGTCGGGAGGTGTTAAACAGATACTTGTTATATGCGGCATGAGCTAAACCAAAGAATAAGAATGCTGCTGGGAGATTTAACAATCTTGGAGAGTGGAAAAATTGGCGTATACATCTAAATATTAGTATTATAAAATTAAACTGTATAATAATTTGTTCTTTTTAGGGTTTGTTATGCTAGTGAAACTTTAAACCTTTTCTTTTCTCTCCTTCCTTGTTCTCTTTGTAAGCAGGATAACACGAAACGTAATGCCTTTGATTCTAGATGATAGAAGAAGTCACCGACCACTTCTGAATAACATATTGTGCAAAGAGAGACTGCGTTGGTTTGGCCATGTTCCCCATATGCATAGCTGAATAGGGTCATGAACAGTATGCCTAAAGGCCTCAGGAAAATGGGGGAGATCTAGGATGGTTGGGTTGTTTTACCTCTGAAAGGTACTTTGTTTGGGCATAATGGGCTAAATGATCAGGTCACAAGGACCCCAAGAGCTCAGAGAAGTTTGGAGAGAGGAGACTCACTGAACAGCATTTAAGAGTCAGATGGTAGCCTCCCATCAAGTCCATCCACTGTGCTCTTTAATTTGCACAGGGTACGCCTCTCCTGCACATACAGACGTCCCATTCGAAGGACGGCGTCCTTTCCAAGCTCATTGATGTCCTCTACTAACCGAGGGTTGGGAATTTTGCAGATATAAATCTCAACGCTGGCCCAGGTAGGATCGAATATGGAAACTGCAGATTGCGAGCCTGGCGCGCTACCAACTGAGCCAATCCCCGTCCCTCCTAGGATACAATGGGCAGAAAAAGTCAAACAGGACCTCGTTAGAATTTACCTACAGTGGTCAAATGCAGCATCTATAGCTCAGGACAGACGTGTTTGGAGGATTAAAGTGATTGGATATCCGTATGCAAGTATGCATTGAAGATATGGATTTGGAAGAATTTGGTCGATGAGGAAATATTTGACCATTATTAGCGAGAACGCTATTCTTTGCATTAGTTAAATGGTGAATAAAGTTGTGGAGAGAATAGTTTATAAAAGATGGGATTGTGTGCTGTAAGTGCCGACGTTTTTTATGGCTTCATGAATACAAGCAACAGCTGCAATGAACAAGGAAAGAAGTGAAACTAGATAAATTTCCCTACGCATTTGCGTTACCCCAGCTCTTGCCATGAGACCACGAGGAGGTCTCTAAACATGTTGATAAGATTCAAGAGCGAGACCGGAAGTATTCAATTAGAGCATTTAGTTTCACCATCAGTCAAGCAGTAATGTTGCCCACATTAGTGTTGTAATGATGTAGATAAAAATATGCAGCAGAGGAAAAACGACTCGTTGACCAATGTCTTTACTGGTACTTTAATTGACAGTAACTATAACGTGTAGTTCAATACGAAAAGAGTTTTTCAATAATAAAAAATATCAGAATATAAATTCTGATATCTGGTCTGTTAGAAACAAATGAATTATTATGTGAATTGTAGTTTCTCTTATTGTGAGCTGCGATATTATGGGAATTAAAGATACATCAATCAAGATTTGGGTTGGGTTGTTTTACCTCTGAGCGGCACTTTTTTGCACACCATGGGCTAAATGGCCAGGTCACATGGACCCCGAAGGCTCAGAGAAGGTTGGGGGAGGGGACCCACTGGAACAGCTGTTGGGAGACAGATGGTAGCCTCCCGTCAAGGCCATCCAGCGTGTTCTTTAACGTGCACAGGGTATGGCTCTCCCGCACACGGGGCCACAGCTTAATGTCGCATCCGATAGACGGCGACCTTTCTAAGTCCATCAATACTGACTGAAGGCAGGGTGGTGTGGTTTTGCGGAGATAAATCTCAACACTGTCGCAGGCGGGACTCAAACATGGGAACTGCAGATTGTGAACCTGGCACACTACCGACTGAGCCACCCCCTCTCCCTTCTTTAAAAGGCAACAGTGGTCGAAAGCACATACTCCGGAATCGGAACGTTATTAGGCAATGTGCAAAATGAAACCGGCGACTTACAACTGATCGGTTGTGAACGGATTTCAGCGTAGGATGCGAGGCCAGTTTTATTAAAAGCAGCACGTGGAGAACTTCACAGAGCTGGATATCACGGTCGAGTTGCAATTCACAAGTCACACATCATACATGTCAACACATGTAGTCGCGTTCCGTGGTGCAAGGAGCACAAGTAGTGGAGGAATGTGATATGGTCTGACGAATCATTCTACACTTTGTGTCCGACGAACAGATGAATGCACGTGTGGAGCCAACCGAAGGAAGCTTACAACTCTGATTACTTGTTTCCTACTGTTAAAGGTTTTGGCCGTTCTGCAATAGTCTGGGGTGCTTTCTCGTAAAATTGGTTTGGCTGCACTCACTCCGTTAGGAAGGAACATTAATGCTTATCGTTATTTGACAGTCCTGGGAGATCATCTTCATCCAATGGTACAGCATTTCTTTCATGAAATGAGAGCTGTCTTTCAGGATTACAATTCTCCCATCCACAGAGCATATATGGTCCCCCGGTGATTTGAGGAGCATGAATGAACTTTTCCACATACCATGGCCACCACAGTCACCAGAATCAACCTGCTGGAAATCTATAGGAACTTCTGGAACCATGTCTCAGGGAGCGTTTTTCGACTCAATCGTACAAACAAGAATTGATCACGTTTCTTGTGGACGAATGGTATCGTATCCCTCCTGGTGACTTTCAGACACTGGTAGACTCTATGCCACGACGTATACAGGCTGTACTGGACTCAGGTGGCTGTCCAATAACTTATTAGTGATTATACGTTTCTGTTTCCATCTTTTTTTTTGTCCATTACCTATATCTTTTTTTGAGAGGTTAATCCTCCATTTTTTAAGCTATTTCCTACATCCTCTCTAACACCTGAAACATGCTTGCTCTCTATTGGTAAATATGCGTATTTTTACACAACACGGTGCACAAAGCACTGCTCTGAAATAGTGTTTTCTCTCAATATCTATTCTAGTCATTACAGCGAATTTTTGAAATACTCACGACTTATTGCCTATTCTAAGTTATATACACAAATCTGATGTCGTCATGTTATTACAGTTGGAGTAGCCAATAAAACACAACGTGTACTCTATGAAACTGTTTATAATGAAACAGGGTCATTTTCAAAAGTAAAGTACTATTCATTATTAATTTTAATATTTCAAACTCAAGCTATCAGTACTTCTATCGTTCATGGAGTAACAATATTTATTTAAAATTTCATTTTATACGTCATTTAAATGATTTCAAAAATTACAAGTTTTCGATTATGGCTAGATGAAAAACCAATTATAAAAATATTGTAAATATGATGATAATGCATAGAACGGGGTAGGAGTAGAATCTGAGGTTTGACTCTGCCATTTCGTGGTGCACTGTATTAGTAGTCTTCAAAAGAGATATTCCCTCCTCGTAAGGGGAAGAGGAGGGCTGCCAGCCTGGTGTGGCTTAGATCTAGCCTCCTGTGGAGACTTCTGTATATAATACTTTTTCCACACGTCTGAAGAGTGCCAACTTTATAGGGTCTCTGTTCTCATCATTTAAGCCACTAACACCAGGCTTTCAACTGATTTTTATTATAATTAACGGATGTTGAATTTACTGCACTCTATTGAGGAACATTTGAAAATTGTGTTCTCTATTTAAGACGTGCTATATTTGCCTCAAGTGAACATAAATATAGATTATCTTCGATCAGCTGATGTTTCGCTGGTATTTAATCCTGAGAATAATCCCGATCGTAAACTGGAGTAATATGTGCCTGGTTGATCACTCTATTTGGCTTATAAAAAGGTCCGCTGCAATCCAGTACGTATCCAGGGGGAGGAGGGGGACGAAAATCCGATCATTTTATACGAAATCTCAAGATTGTCTACTTGCTTTGAAATCCAAAACAGTTGTCTTTGTATAATTTTATTTTTGCCCCATATTTTGTGCCCGAAATTTCTAGGTGATTAAAAAATACAACTCTGAAATCTAATTCCACATAGAATATCATTATAACCTTTCCTGTTCAGTGGAACTTATTTTAGTAATTGGGAAACCCTACTTAAGTCTTATTCTCACTCAGACTCCCTCTCTATGAAACTAAATTCTCGAACCCTTTCCGAAGCTGAATTCTCGCCGTCCTCCCCCTCCGCCACTCCGAAACTAAATCCTGCTCCTGGCTACACTGGTGGTGTCTTTTTTAAAGACATTGTAAAAATTTTCTTTGGTGGAATATGAGGTGGAATATGAGGACTACAAATTACTATCTTGAAGCCCTCACATAAGAATTCTAGTGGTATTATTTGGACATACTGAACTTGAAAGAAACCAGATAGATTAAGATAAGATTACAACGACCGAATATAATAAAAATAAGTTCAAATTTTTCATTTCAAGTATTAATATTGACATGGATACGAAAGGTGTAAGATAATTTAGTATGAGAGATACCGTGCTTTTTTTCGGGATATAATTACATTTTGGGATATAATTACATTTTATTGAATGATTTTATTCAGTTGAATTTAAAACTGATATTACAGGAAGCGTTCAAAACCTTTTTACACCTGTCTGCAGATTTGCATTCGTTTCTCCCAAGTTAACGAGCTATGACTTGTTTGAAAACTTGTCTAAACTTGTCATTATGCGTTAAAAACAAAACTATATCATCATTTCTCTCTTCGCTGGAGGCGAGTAAAGTTCAGTCTGCGAAATCTGTGCTTTGTTCTCAAGATGATGAATTCATCATCTTGAGAACAAAGATTCTTCTCAAGATGATGAAATATTTTACATTTTCACAATTATCACAAGTATAAGGGGATCATGCCCGTTGATATGGCAATTTTGCGGGATGGATGAGCAAATTCAGAGAAGGATGAAAGAGCTTCGAAGACCTTCCTGAACGAGAGGACCATCGCTGCTGTTCGGGAACTCATTAAGGAAAACCGAAACATCACGTTCAGGTAATACATTTAGTTATTAGTGTGTCGATTGACAGTGTGCAAACAATTATTCATCAACATTCAAAGTTCTAAAAGATCTGTGCCAAATGGATACCCCACAAACTGACAAAACAGCAAAAAATTAAAGGGTTAGAGTCAACTCGTGCAAGGAGATGCTGGCAGTGTGGTCCAAAATGATTAACAGACATTGTCACAGGTGATGAGACGTGGTTTTATTACTATAGAACCCCCAGAAAGACCGACAACCACGCTTGGGTTACAGAAGGTGAACCGAATCCCCAAATCCTGCGATAAGATTTACGTTTAGGGAAGAGGATGTTCACAATTTTTTTCAATTCCCAAGGAGTGGTATCTGTGGATACTTTACCTGAAAAAAAAAAATGATGCCATTAGTATGCTAACATTGTTTGGCCCAAAATGGTTAAGATGAAGAAACAGCGTTCAACAACAGGCATAGCAAGGGTTCTCCTAAACCCTTGACCCGATTTAGTAAACCTGGTAAGTTACGGCCTATCTGGAGAAGTAAGAAACTTAAACAATTAGCCCATCGCATATTCATCCGATCTTGCACCAAACGATTTTTGGTTGTTTCCAAAAATTAAAAAGGGACTTGCTGGGAAGCCTTTTTTAAGGATGAGAGACTTTGTAAAATGCGTTCATGCAGAGTTGCGGAGTATTCCACAACAGGAGTACCACCAAACGTTCCAGAATTATCTTAAACTTTGCAACTTTGCATAGCTGCTGGAGGGGAGTACTTTCAAGGATTCTGCAAGTTATGTTCAGGTAAGTGCAATGGTTTTTGTTCTGCAGATGCAGTCAAGAATGTTTCGAACGTCCCCTCGTAAAGACTTGAACATTACTTGTTGCTGTTCTCCACTGACTTATAGACAACTTCAGGATACTTAAAATTCTCTCAAGAAAGAAGATGATGTGTTGGGTGCCTCAATGCCGAAGTTCTTTTTATATATTTCTAAAAGCGTTTAAATGGTTAAAGAAAGGAGCACACATTTGCCATAACATTTACCTGTAGTAACAGATCGAGTATCTGTTTTGTCCATTAGAAAATCTTCGAGCCCAGCAACAAAATTTGACAAATCTGTTTTGCTTTCAGCTCTTCGGTCGCTGTAATAGACGCTGGGTCCGTTGTGAGCCACTCTGTCTTGAGAATGTGTTCTTGGAAGAGGTGCAGATGTAGACATAGTCCGAGTCTCTTTTTCGACCCTATGAAGGGGAGAGCGATGCTGATGATGATGATCATGAAGATATAAACACGGCGAAGCTGTAACGATAGTTGTGGGAGCCGCAGATGAACTAGAAGGAGGATGAGTTGGGCTGTGATGTTCTGGACTAAATGGCTTATTGCGGTCATAAGAGAGATCAGAATGTTGCCTCACTAAGGGATGGTGACCGCTTTTCCAGAATTGTACCCTGAAACAAAAAAGAAAAAAATACATCACAAAAGGCAAAAAAGATATATGAAAAATTACATCAAGTTAGTATGTGCATTGTACTGATTATATCAATTATAAATCAACTATTCAAAGGAATTTCATTTTAGGCATTTTTGATTTGGAAGCTGGCGATTCTTCTGATTGAGGAGAGAAGAAGAGTTGGGTTGGGTTGTTTTACCTCTGAGCGGCACTTTTTTGCACACCATGGGCTAAATGGCCAGGTCACATGAACCCCGAAGGCTCAGAGAATGTTGGGGGAGGGGACCCACTGGAACAGCTGTTGGGAGACAGATGGTAGCCTCCCGTCAAGGCCATCCAGCGTGTTCTTTAACGTGCACAGGGTATGGCTCTCCCGCACACGGGGCCAAGGCTTAACGTCCCATCCGACGGACTTTCCAAGCCCATCGGTGTCCCCTACTGACCGTGGGCAGGGCGGGGAATTTTGCGGAGATAAATCTCAACGCTGACCCAGCTGGGACTCGAACTTGGGAACTACAGATTACGAGCCTGGCGCGCTACCGACTGAGCCACCCCCACCTCTAAGATAGAGAAGAAGATGCCAAGCAATTATATTAGCAGCTAGTCGGAGAGTTAATCTAATTGAGCGAATTAGGTTTCTGACTGAATCAATAAGGACTATGAAGGAGAAACATTTGGGAGTCCCTTGGGAATTAGATGGGCTACAAGGATGCTAGGCTTTATTAGGGTGTTTATAAGGATAACAGAAACTCAGATGAAATACATTCATCTGAATTCATCATCACATAACATCAGGTGAATGTTAATGGGAGTGTTATAAGAAAATGTCTTGAAGGAGTTTCAATATTAATAATATCTCTGAAAGCAAAAATATGCTATTACAGGCAATATTTCATGCAAATTTCGAATATGCAATCGAAATTGATCTACGAGGATCTTTTTCGATATCCTTGCACCATTCAAATTTCAAATTAAATGCCTCTAAAAATACGAGTTTCTTCCTGATCATTCCATTTCAAAATGTTGCTTGCAAGGAGAGTTAAACTCCTTATTTCTATTGAAGATGTCAAGCCATCGTCATTTAAATAATTCCCTGATGCTTCTGTTTAATGAACCTTTCCGTTCAGTTGCAGGCACAGGTAGCAAGGTGGCTCAATGTGTCGGGAAAGGTGGTATCAACATTTTGGAAACAGTTCCAGGAGACAGGAACCATTATCAGAAGACCTGGCCAAGGTTGCCCCGAGAATTACTTCTATCTGAACTGACCGTTTTCTGGCTCTAATGGCAAGACGGAATAGTACGATGACTTCGTGTCAACTGTCTTTAGAGGTTTTTGCTGCCACAAGGGAAAGAATTTTCAGCAGAATAGTGCCACATACTTAATGCGAGTGCGCTTTAATAGGAGGCAAGTAGTTTGTGTTCCCCTAACCCAAGAAACAACGTAAAGCTCGTCTAAATTAGTGTCGCCAACATGACGACCTGAACATTGGGCTAAAGTTCCGTTTTCTAACGAGTCTCGATTTATCCTACAGCCAGATTCTAGATGTTTAATATGAAGAGAACGAGAATGCGATAACATCCCTCCAATATGAGAAAAAGGGATACTTATGGTAGAGGTTGTGTGTTCCATTTCAAAAATCTTGAAAAAAATTGGAATAATTATTAACGGCTGTACTGCTCTCCAAATGTTTGGTGGAGGTTCCGTAACTGCTCAGGAATGCAGAGAAGAAATCCTTGAACGTTATGTATGCTTTTCAGGGGTGCGGTTGGCACTGATTTCCTGTTTATGGACGACAATGCCCGTCCGTATACAGCTAACTTGGTGCAGGAAGATATTCAACGAATGACCTGGCCATCAAGGTCGTCGCCTGAATCCAATCGAACATGTATGTAAGAGAAGTTAACGTGCGTCAGTCACCTCCTTGGTCGCTCCATGAGGAAAAATTATCTCTTGTGGAAGAATGAGATTTGTTATCTTAGACCTTTCTGAACAACCTTATATTGGGGTTTGTTGGCTGTCAGAACTGTTTAGTCGTCAGAAGGAGTCATCTCCATTTGAGGACATAGTGAATATTTTAGAACATCTGAAATCAACTGCGTTGCACAATATTTTTTGTTTTAATCACATCATTGTAATACGTTCATTTCCGATCTGAGGGTTCTCGTTTTCTACACATTTCCTCGTTGCACTGAAATATATTTCTGGAAAAATTTTCCTTTAATTAAACCGAAAATGAAAAAGTTATGGCAAATTCTGTTGGTGTTATTTTAATTTCCTAAAGCACTGTATATGATATTGAAGACCTCAAGGGGGTGGGTATATAACTTCCCTTCCCCTTCCTTGGCTACACTACTGGCGATAACGGACCATGAAGTAGTCTGATCAAACAGAAAAATTTTTGAGCAAAATACGAGAAGAGTATTTGGTCAAAGAAATAGATGGCGCCATCTTAAGCGAATATTTTGACACTGAATGAAGACAGAGAATTAAATAACAACAGCATTTACTCCAATTGCAGAACTTCTGAAGTTAGATGCAGAGACATCTTTTACCATTTAATATATATATTGATTGAACTAACGAAGACAGGAACGAATGCAAATGTCGAATATCATTAGGAATATAAAATGGCATTTATTTGTTTCTAAATGGATTAATATGACACTTGAAAAAATTAGTTGAAAAAAATTAGTTGTCCTGAGTGGGATTCGAACCCACGTCTCCCAGAAGCATGCTGGACATATAAATGGTTAGTTTCTTGTGATCTAGCGGTTATGACGCCCAGCATGCTTCTGGGAGATGTGGTTCGAATCGCATTGAGGACAATCAATTTTTTTCAACTAATTATTTCAAATGTTTCTTGTCTACAGGACGTTTCTCTGTAATGCTTTATTACTGGATTAATATGACATTTCAGAATCAATACGGAAATGTTTATGGACTCATGCAAAAGCATTTTACATTTTCTATGCTATAAACTAATCAATTATAAAACTTAAAATCTTTTGCTGAACTTTTAATAACAATACAACAAAGAAACATATAAATATTAGGTTAGGAAACATTGTCCGTGTTTTGAACATAGTTCAGGTCTTACTAGAGGTCCTGTATAGTTAGAGGCTGGCCATCTCGGTGATTGACTATTATTGGTTTGATTGAGCCACTTGGTTTATGGGCGCCATGTTTTGTACCATGAGACGAAAGCCTATGAGTTACAGTACTGTGCGAATTAGTTGGGACAAGCGAAGCCTGGAGAACCTCTTCGATCCGGCCACATCTAGCAATGCCCCAAACACCCACCCGAGGTCATGTTTTGGGAATGTTTCACAGCTTCTGAGCCACAGACTCTTCACCCCATTGAAGGAATGATGGACAGCAAAAAGTGCTTAGGCGTTCTGGAGGCGAAAATGGTCCCAACACTGCAGAAGTTGTTTCCTAACGACGATGGGGTATTTCAATAGGATCTGGCTCCATGCTACAATTCTAAGCTTGCTAAGAGCTTCTTTACCCAGCAACATTTGAAGGTATTGAGTGGCCAGGAAATTCACCTGATCTAAACCCCTTTGAAAAATTGTGGGCCATTATTAAAGCACGCATATCTAAGATGGATTGCACGACGAAAACCAAAATGATAGAAAGTGTCATGAAAGTGTGGTACCACGACCCTGAAGTGAAGGAGATGTGTGGAAAGCTAGTGGCATCAATGGTTGAGAGGGTGCAAGAAGTAATTTAAGCTAAGGGGGGTCACATTCACTATTAACTACACTATTAAGCAAAAAAATATTTTGTTTGTGTCTTTGTTACTGCATTTTCCTATTGTCCCAACTAATTTGCACAGTTCTGTAGTGTGTATACCTAGTTAAAACTTCTCAGTTTTTACAATTTTATACATTTCTACCGTTTTTTTTTTACTATTAAAGCTTCCACATTTTATCAATGCCTTACTGAGCTGCAGTTGGGTGTAAAAATTCCACTCATAGAAATAAATTAATGAATATTTTTTCCAAGAAACCGCCAGAAGACAGCAATCGGCTACAAAAGTGAAACGAGTTAACTGAAAACCAACAAATAATTTCTTTTAAAGTTCGGTTTGAAAAACGAGCTAATGTTTCCACTTTGTTGTCTGCTAATTCCAATATTTGTTCGTCTGTCTGTCCGTCTTTCTGTTAACTGTTGTCTGTCCGTCTATATACAATCAACTTTTTTACTTTTAGAGATAAATAAAAAATTCTTTTTGGATTGGATAGATTTCGAAGAAATATTGCGATTTGCAATTTTAAGTCTCCCAATAGCTTTAATAACGCCCTCTAGCGGTGGGAAATGATGGAAAATACTAAAATTTCAAAAGAATACTGCAAACAAACTATTTACACTAGAGATATGAAATTTTGGTAGTACAGTGTTATGGTCAGAAGGTTTACAATGGCAACAAGGCTTTGCCCTCTTAGCCAAAAGGGGGAGACGAAAATGAAATTTTATTTTAAAGAGATAAACGAAACAATATATATATTTATTTTACAGGCACTAACAAAATATTAATGATTTAAATAATATTTGATAATTTCAGCGTTACCTGTAGACGTTTAAACGTCTATAAATCAATGTTTTGGTGAAAAAAGCCGGCGTTAGTTCAACAGGTTAGAATACTCTGACATGTTTCTGGAGAGATGGAGGTTCGAATCCCTTATGTCGGCGAAATATTTTCCCACAAAAATATTAATATTTACATTTTTCGAATCCCCATCAGTGGAATTTTCAATGTTAGAGAATGTTAAAGATAGTAATAAAAACTCGAAAGGCGACCTCTAGCGGCGGAAAAAAGCTGGAAAATACCAAATTTTTAAATGAATATTGCCAACGATCTATTTTTGCTAGAAACTTAAATTTTTGGTCATAGAGTGCAATGGTCAAGTGGTTTACCATAATAGTAATGATTTGTCCCGTTGATAAAATGCAACTTTTCGGCTTTAAGAGATAAATGAAAAACTTTTTTTGAACATTACAGGTACTAATAAAATATTAATAGTTTATTTTCTCAATTGTACAGTAGTTCGAATTTCCATTGTCAGAGGGTACTCAAAGTGTAAAATAACTCTGGCGCATATGGGAATCTCATTTTCAAAGAGAATGAAGTTCTTCCTTTGCCTACTTTTTCACTCCTTAAAAGTTTTAATTATGGATGTTTGTGTTGTGTTTCTGCTGAGATCCCGCCATCCTCATGGACCTTCCACTATGGCGTACAAATTGACAAGCTCCTGTCAGACCTCTATGTCAAGCAACTGCTTGAGGGGTTATTAATTTTTTTAATGTATGATGGGGGAAATACACATAGTATTATTTTGTTAGTAATTATACAACATAAAAAGTATTTGTCTTTTAGTTCTTAAATTTAAAAAGTTGCTTTTCTCTCGTTCCTGTGAAAATAGTGGGCAGATCATTGCTGTCAGTGGAATTTCTACCATAAACAGATTACTTGAAACATTCGTTAAAAGTTTTGCAGTTTCGATATTTAGTAATCTGTAATGATATAAATTATAACTACCTTTGAAAATGCGAATTACATTTGATTAGCAACCAACTAAAAAAGAGATTTCCAATTATCTCTTAAAACAAAACCGCTCCTTTTCGTACCTACCTTGGGCGAAGGGGCAACTCATTATTCTCAATGGAATTTTCAAGACTGTCACATTCCACCACCAAAATTTCAAATTTCTAGCATAACTACATCGTTTGCAATATTCGTTTTAAATATTTGGAACTTTTCAATTTTTTCCACCGTTAGAGGGCGCAGTTATAGCTTTTGGGAAATTCGCAAAATGCGACTTGTAATATTTTATTAATACCTGTCCAACCCAAAAAAGAATTTTAATTTATCTCTTAAAACATACACTTTTCTGTTAAAACAAAAAAAAAGTTGCATTCACCTCCCCCCTGGGTCTAAAGGGTCAAGTGATTGTTGTCAACGGTAACTTCGTAACCTTCACATTTCAACACCAAAATTTCAAATTTCTAACCTAACTACATCGTTTGGAATATTCGTTTGATATTTTGGAATTTTCAAAATTTTCCACCGTTAGAGGGCGCAGTTATGACTTTTAGAAGATTCGAAAAATGCAAATCGTAATATATCATTAATACCTATCTGACTCAAAAAGAAGTTTTTATTTATCTGTGGCTACTGATTTGAGGGACCTGGGTTCGAGCCCCGGGTAAGGCATGGACGTTTGTGTTGTTTTTCCCCTGTGGTCCTGCCATCCTCTCAGACCTTCTACTATGGCATATAAACTGACAGGTTCCTGTCAGACCTCTGTGGCAAGCAGCTGCTTGAGGGGGTATTTATTTATTATTTATATATTATAAACAAAAAAGTTCGATATCTAGAGATGGACAGACAACAAAGCGAAATTATATCTTTTTTTTTTTAAAAAAAAAGCCCTAAAATTTCCTTTTCCTTTTTTATCCGTTTTCTAAAGTTCCTTCCAATCATGAACACTGATATCTGTATCAAATGTTACCCTACCCTTTTCCGGAATCCATAAGTACCGTGCAATACCATTCAGCTATGCACGCTGAACAATCCGACCGACGACAAAATATGGCGTCCAATTTTGAGATGGCCAACCACTACCTATTATGGGGCCTCTAGGTCATACTACCGGAAAGGTAACGTATATAAATGAAAATTTTACACTTCCACTTTTTACTATCAGGAAGGTATTTTTACCTTAATTGAACTGAATTACGTTGCTGACGTGTTTATTCCGCATTTTGCCTGCATGGCTTCTTTTTCGCGCTGCATAAACCTTTTTCATCTGAAAAGAACTATTTTCTAAAAAGGTTTTGTAAAAGAAATGAATAAAATGTAATTATACATGCCAGTTAAAAAACACCTTTCCAGAAACAAAAAAAAATGTCAAAGATCGTTTTATGTATGACAAACCAGATGTAAAATTATCATTTATCAGATAATGCTTATTCTTCTCCAATTTCTTTATCATTGTAATATTTTCCTGTGAAGCATCGGACTTCCTTCTCGGCGATACACCGAACCACTCGCATATCTGCGAAGTGGACTAGCTTTCCGTTAAAATCGTATTCCAAATTCAGCCATGAGATTCGAAGTCACCATCATCACGGTACAGTCGCTCCAAAAATATCCGAACACTATGGTTGATTACAGAATTCAGAAAAAATGTCTGGCAACAATTTTTTTAGAAATTAGTGATCTGGCAACCTTACACGAAGATTGCCAGATCACTAATTTCTAAAACAATTGTTGCCAGACATTTTTTCTGAATTCTGTAATCAACCATAGTGTTCGGATATTTTTGGAGCCACTGTACATCGATTTCACGATTGAAAAAAACCTTCAGTTCTGTTGTTAAAATGCTGATTATTATGAGAATTTCAACCTGACTGGAATAACATTCTGGTCCACGAGAAATCACGTGATATTGTTCACCAGTCAATCATCAGTGCTATTTATTTATTAAACATTTTTAGCAGCAGCACTGTGTCATGAGGAATTGGCTTCCTCATGTCATTGACGATACCGATGCCATGCAGACAAATGACTGTCTGGCATGCCAAAACAAAATTGGGAGTTGCCTGTGAACAATACTCTACTATATTCTGCAATCCAATGTTGCCTTGCTCAATACCGCGGCATAACTGATGATATCGCTGCAATAGTAGATGCCAGACTGGTCGTCTTGTCCTCATTCCTGAATTATGCAAGCTTTGTCTAATGGTTTGCGTGGAGACCATGGTACCTGTAGTGGTTCGCAAATCACTCTGCAGCACAGTTGCTGTGGTGAACGGGTCGCAGAACGGCCCTCCTATGGAGCATGCGATCTTCACGTCTTGTAGTACGGTGTGCTGGTCCTGTAATTGTCCTTTGTGTCATTTGGTGCTCCATGATGATGTATGAGATGCACCATTGCACTCTACTCATATTACGCCTCATGCGTGTGGCGATCGCTCGATGGCTCAATATGAGCTCTCACATATCGACGATCATTCTCCCTCAGAAGGAGTCAATTGCGCATAAGGGTCCCGTCAGCGTCTCCAAGGCATGTTCTGAACAGTTTTGTAGGATGGACTCCAACCTCACTATTGGTAGTGCTATGATACGAGCTCGTGGGCTGCCGGTATTTACCTACGGCTCGGCTGGGTGTCACGTGTGTATTCGCTTCAGAACTTTGATCATTTGCATATCTCCGATGGCGAATTGCTTCCTGTGATTTACATATCTTTACTTCCTTTCTTTCTTGGCATTGTGATATCCACTTTGAGCGGTGTAAAACTTAGTAGCGAAATTAAGAATTAAAGATATGTAAAAAATGAAGCATTTTGTTGTCATAAAATCAAATATGCAGTTTCGTGTAGGATTCTTCCATGCAAATAGGGCAGAACGCACGGTATCACCAGGGCCGTCTTAATGCATTTAAGTGCCCTGGGTTAACAATATCAGGCAATAATAGGCCCTTTTTAATTAAGGCCCTGCAGAATAACTAATAGCCCTAAGGACTGCCATGATATGGCACCCCACAGCATCAAGGATCCACCTCCGTGCTTCACAGTCGGAACCAAACATGATGGGATGGTACGCTTCTTCAGGTTTTCGCCAGACGTACACTCTACCAGTGGTGGGAAACAATGTGTAGCACAATTCATCAGACCAGATGACACATTGCCAGTCTTTAGCATCCCAGTTTTTATGTGCTTTGCACCACCTTACACGTTTTGTTACATTGATGTTGGTAATCAGAGGTTTCTGGATTGCAGCATGGCCATAAATACTGGCACGATGAAGTTCTTGATGAACTGTTATGACGGAAATGGGATCGTTCCGACTGATGTTCAGCTCTGCTGCTATTTGCAGTGCCATGGTCTTGTGCTTTCATTGTACAATCCGTGCCAACGTTGACCTATCCCTGTCTGACAACTTCGTATGGCGTCCACAATGTGCACGTTTGGAGGCAACGCCCTGTCCTTTTTGATATGTTCTCATAATCTTCGATACAGTTCCTCGTGTTAGACCTACTATTTCCGCCGTTCTGGTTACTGAAGCTCCTGCAAGACTCGCACCAATGATATTATTATTGATGTCTTTTTGGAGGACTTTTTGGCGTCCAAATATTTATTAATGCTTTTTTTATGCCTTTTTGGAGGTCACTGAGATCTGACATTGTCGACAATTACACCACAATAGTTGTTTCACCTGCGACTGTGGCACTGCTACGTGATTGCTGATATATGAGCCCTGTGATATCCCTGTGATATGCATACGGCGCATTACGTGTACTCCAGTCGCCGTCAGTGTTTCCATTATTTTGATAAAACCCTGTATATTTTTTTTCGAAAGAGACCAGTTTCGTCTAAGCTGAACACTTGGAAAGGATAACATGGAAAAGCGACTAACTTTTCCAAGTGTTCAACTTCTTAACTGATCCTTTCCTGATTTTATTTTACATTTTGTGCATTTAGTAAATCTTAATCATTGTAAATTATCTAAGTAAATATTATTTCTCCTCTGTAGAATTTTAACACCGCCGAGTTTTTTTTAATTGTTTATATATACAATGAATGAAATTAGAATAGATTATTGCTGATAGGCTGTATTAAATGCCAGTCGTTTAAACTGGAAATTTTTTTCCCCGGTATCCCGTAAAATCACATCAAGCGATTTTTGCCGAAATTTTGTTTGATGCATTCCAAAAAAAAAACATAATAAATTGATCGTCACTGTAAGGTGACATTAACTGTAATAATTTTTATGCTTTTCTTTTTAGTAGGACGTACTACACTTTTTAATGGGATTCTAGTTTTTCGTACAGTGGAATAAACTACCGAAATGCCCCTCTGAAACAGGGTTTTATGCTGAAAAAAGTGAAAAATTCTTCTTTTTAAAGAAAGTGAGCATTCTTCTTTTCTATGTGTCGGAGTTGGGAATTTTTTTTTCAAACCGGTAAACAACCTGTTTTTGAGAATAGAAACCGTAAAAATCTGAAAATCCTTTTGAACAAAATTATCCTCTTGAAAATGATATAATCGGTTTTGTTCATCAGTTCGAACAGGTAAAGCCATCCCTTAGTCTAGAAGCGTATTTCTCTCGAAATGGCGTGTCATTTAACAGGTTAAAAGGTAAAGCCATGCGCCCATAGCAGAAATGATTTCCGCATCCCCAAAACTTGATCAGCATCTACCATTTTAGCCACTTTATAACCGTCGAGGTTTCGCAAATGTTTGAGTTCTGATGCAAGTTTGCGAGTAAAAGAAATCCGTTTAATGATTTATTAATAAATACCCCTCAAGCAGCTGCTTGCCACAGAGGTCAGACAGGAGCCTGTCAGTTTATATGCCAAAGTAGAAGGTCTGAGAGGATGGCAGGACCTCAGCAGAAAAACGACATATGCACCATGCCTTACCCGGGGCTCGAACCCAGGTCCCTTAGATCAGTAGCCAAGCGCGCTAACCACTCGGCCATGGGACAGCTGATTTATTAATGCCTAATAATTAAATGTAAAAAATACACTGTGATAAAAAAGCCTCTATTTAAAAAAATACTTTACTAAATAATTAGATGAAAAATTTAAGTTTGCTAATTCTTTTGAGTAAATTTTGCTCTTTCAAATGTAATTATCCTCGATTATATGAAAACACTCCTTTTCATTAACCAGTACCTCTCCCCTGTATTTACTCCGTAAACTTCGTGATCTCCATGACTAAACTTTCCACAGATTTATTTCCAGTTTACTACCCAACACTCGAGTAATTTTTTTAAAACTTATTTGACCTCTTCTTTCATATGAAATAAGTTTTTAAATTTATGACTTTATCCTTATGTATTTTTTTTCTCTTAAAGTAAATTTTCTAATCATCTTTTTTCTTTTTTTAAAGTAGTTTTTCCATTCATGTCAGCCATCAATAATGCAGTTAACCATGTTCCTATAGATTTTATTCATTATCAGCATTAGCATCAATATTTTTACCCCGCGTTTCTAACCGCTACCCACGATCACTTTAATCTTTTATCCGCGAATATTCACATCCGTACAGGCTCTAGTTAAAGTTTTATTTTATGTCGCAATGCAACTGGAAGAAATCAAAGTTCAAAATGAGTAAACTGCACCTTTTTGTAATTTCTCGACTGCTACTTCTTGGCGGTAGCACAGGCGAAGTTGGTGCGCTGAACACTTTGTGGCCAATCCTCTGTTTCGATGAAATTGGAGGACTTGAATGGGAAGACGTGTAACCATCCGTGTAAGTTTGGATGTGAAGAGGCAAAGTCACAGGAAACGACTGAAATGAGTCCAGATTTTGGGTCGGCATTTCGTAACAACAATGTAAAAACAAAAACTGCAAAAGTGGAAAAATTTAATTCATTATAATCGACATTTAATCTTAAGTGTTATATTAAGTCTACGAAAAATTGATCTGTTAAAAGAAAACATACGTGATGGCAAAATTTCCTGCAAAAAATCTATTGCTCTTAATGTTGCACTTTGTATTTTTTCAAAAGAAATGAGTTTCAAAAAGTAAATGAAATTTTTTCAAGAAGGTGAGAATTTAAATATTTCTCTGAAGAAATATATTCACATTTCGACATTATTTGTATTACTGAAAAATGGTTAATGATTCAAATCTAACATGATTTTTGAAATTATAAAGGTCATTTTTGAAATAGAACAAATAAATATGGTGTGGGTGTTGTTTAAGCCATATGTTAGCTACACTGTTAATACTGAATTTTCAATTTATTTTGAATCAGTTATATTATCGAGAGTTGTAAGGCAATGTGTATTGTTTTATACATATAGAGGGTGTCTCAAAAATATAGGTACAAACTTTTAGGGGAGGTAGATAACATCTAAAGGAATGAGAATTGCATAGGAGCCCATAACCGGAAACGTCATGGGAAAGTGGTAGAAGAGGTACAAGATCTGAAAGGACACAAGACAGTGATTAATGGGAAAACATTTATTGGACATAATTATTACAAATGGCGTACTAGATGATACATTTCATAATGTTACAGCTCTTAATGACCCATAATCGCACAAATTTTGATGCGCACGCGCAAACAAACGGTGGCCCGGTACATGTCTGTGTGGGAAGCGTTCTTGATACATTCGCTGAGCGGCTCGTCCGTTGCCCTCAGCTATTCCATACACTAGTGCATGTCTGCCAGCTCGCTGTTCGAATACCTTTGCATGCTCTTCGTCAGCCGACTACGCTCGAATGAGGAAATCCGAAATTTCTCCTCTAGCGCACTGATGAACAGTGCCGCCTATTGACTTCCGGTGACGTTTCCGGTTATGGGTTCCTATGCAATTCTCATTCCTTTAGATGTTATCTACCTCCCCTAAAAGTTTGTAACTATATTTTTGAGACATCCTGTATATACAGGGTGAATCTGAAAAAGTGGGCAAAACTTTACGGGGTGGTAGAACGCAGCTATACAAGCAATATTCGTCATAGAATGTATGGTCGGAACGCAAGCGGTGAGAAGTTAAAAGGTAGTTTTCCACTGTCACATTTAAAGAATGAACACAAGAAGGAGAGGAGATACTTCAGAAAACATTTTATTAACAGGAATGTAATTGAGGTACATGCTCAAATTCGTCCGCCGCACCGTACACAAAGTGCATATCCACCATTTCGTGGTTAGTATAACCAGCCATCCTCTCAGCAATCCACGGTAGAAATGCTGTTGGGTGCGAGGAACGACCCTTTTATACCATTTCCAACGCCACCTAGCTGCTCGCCGTTTGCGTTCCGACCATACATTCTATGACGAATATTGCTCGTATAGTTGCGTTCTACCACCCCGTAAAGTTTTGCCCACTTTTTCAGATTCACCCTGTATATGTCTTCAGAATCTGATATAAGTTATTAAGCACAACAATTTTTATATAATTTGTGACTTTACCATTATATCTCGCAAAATAGTGATAGTAATATTAATTTTATTGAACTAATTAATATTTATGGATTGATAAACTTGATCCGATTGCTTCCAAGAGTGACGTGTTTTAGCGCAACTATTATAGATTTGTTATCACTAATATATCATGCGCAACTGGCAGTGTTTCTTCCATTGGTATGTCACCATTTTCCTACTTTTGCCTTGTGTTCAATTAACATGCTGATAGAAAAATTAAATGCTCTGTCTACTTTTAAACTTTAGGATTATGTCATAATGTGTGATGAACCTAATGAAATATACAACAAATTTATAAACTTGTTAACTGTAAGATATAAAATGTTTTTCTCTGAAAAAATTTAAAAGAAAGCAAAAAAAAATATCGGGAATGTTGAAATTTCTTTTAAATTTCAGAAATGAATTAAACTTAGAAATTAACCGTAGTAAAAAATATCAAAAAAATTTTGGTAATAATATAAACCTAAAAACTTCTGCAAATGTATTAATAGTCATTTACGAACGAGAAATTCTGTTTTTTCTGATTTAATTAAAGTAGAAGGTAAGGAAAGAGTGCAAAAGATTAATTAATTGAATAAACATTTTTAAACTGTCGGAAGTGGAAAAGGTCCCTGTTTTCCAAATAATGCAAATAACTTTAAAACGTTTTCGAAAGATAAGTATTATATTAATAGTAAATCCGTTCTCACTTCCATAAAGGTAGTAATGTCATGAGCAATTAAAATTAAATAAAAAGAAAGTTATGGAATTGATAATGTTCTTGCAAAACCAATAAGTTCTTTTAATTTGATTACTCTACTTTTATTACTTAATTTGATTACTCTTTGATTTTTGGAGGAAACAAATATTGTGAAAATCACAGATCTATACAAATTGGAAGTAGGAGTATGTTTTTTGCTATTAGATTAAAGAAATACGATATTAATTTCCAAAGGAAATGCTATCATTGATTAACCTTTCGTCGGCCGCGCTCAATTTTGTAACACGGATGATCGCACTGGGTATCACAGACCCATGTTTACCATTGTTTTACCAATTTGAAACATGTTCTTATCATTGATGTATACCCAGTCGTATCAGAATAATATAACCGATACCGATGATATTATTCTGATACGATTGTGTATATTAATCTTAATAATATATCTATTTTTATTCTTTCAAAAATCAATATTTGACAGTTGTCTACTTGTGAATGATATCAAAGCATTTCTGAATACTAGACAAGAAAAGAATTTGCTATATATCTTTGAGAGTTTGCCTGTCTGTTGTTCGTTTTTTCTGTTTCTCTGTTTTCAGGACCCTCAAAATATTTTCCCCCTCTCCCCACCCCCCTTTTTTAAAAAACCGGTAGGAATTGCTTCTAACGGTAAGACTTAGAACCGTCAAACTCATTGTACTGCTTCTTTTAATCGTAGCTTAGACCATGTGAGGATTCAGATAACCAAACTGCGCATGCGAGTCTCCCGTAGTGTTGCCAACTTAAATTTTTAGTGTGCCACGAGTATCCACGCGCAAAACAAGTGTGTCGTGAGCAAAAAATCTTTGAGAATCACTGATCTAGAGCTACCATTATGTAGAACTAATTACACACAACCCTACAACATCGTGGTTTTACGGTCGGGACAAAAGATGATGCAATCGTTAGTTGTAAGCGACGTCTCGTAGGGTGAGCTAGTCTTCTGAGCGACTTCCGCTTACCCCTGAGTCATAAGTACAACACAAGTGATCCTTGCAGTTTTAATCCAGAAGAAGTGATGCTTCGTAACTGTGTTAATAGCGCAGATACATTTTGTTACATTTGCAAGGAAGTGCGTTTGCAAGCCAGAAAAGGGCCATCACTCCAATAGCGAAAGCGGCGTATGAGCTTTATCTGGGATGCAAGATCGGGGACCAGGACAAGGCCTGGGCCCCACACATATGCTGCAGTACACGTGCATGAAATCTTCCGAAGTGACTGAAAGGCGAAAAAGTGGTGATGCCATTCGCTGTACCTATGATTTGGAGGAGAGATCCAAGCAATCATGCAAACGAGTGCTACTTCTTGCATGGTTGGACACAAGGAAGAAGAAGTGGACAATAACATACCCGAATATACAATCTGCTCTCCGACCGGTTCCGCACGACGAAGACCTTCTCATTACCGAACCTGCAAAAGAATTTTTCATCGATTCAGATGACGAGAAGAGAAGCGAACCAGTATCGGGTTCTCCGCAGCCTTCAGTGTCTAATGAGGATCCATACATCTGGCGAGGTGCATCATCTGCGCCACACATTCTCACCGAAGAAGAAATGAACGATCTTGTTTGCGATCTGGAGCTGTCCAAGGCCAAAGCAGAGTTACTTGGATCAAGACTTAAACAATGGAATCTTTTCAAGGAAAATGTCCCAGTGACTTCGTTTCGAACTCGTCATGAGTAGTTTGCACCTTACTTCAGAAGGGAAGATTACCTTGTGTTCTGCTCCGATGTAGATGGCCTGATGAATGCCCTCGGAATCAAACATGATCCTCAAGAATGGAGACTATTCATAGACTTCTCGAAATTCAGTCTCAAGGCAGTGTTGCTGCATAATGGAAATCGACTTCCATCCATTCCGGTCGGACACACTGTCTACATGAAAGAAACCTACAACAACCTAAAGCAGCTGTTGAACTGTCTTCAATACAGCAAGTATGGCTGGCATCTCTGTTGTGACTTGAAAGTAGTGACTCTCTGTTGATGGGTCTGCAACTGGGATATACGAAGTACTGCTGTTTCTTATGTGAATGGAACAGCTGATACACGGCATATGTACGTATTACTACGTATAGCTATAGTGATACACGGCATATGTACGTATTACTCTATTATATAAGAAACTATTGCGTATTTCTCAGAAATGGTAGCCAATTTTGCGTTTTCATTGTCATATTCGTGTTCAGCACCTCGAAATCTTTAAGAAATGGCTACTTTTATCTCAGAGGCATGACTTTTATGAAAATGTGTTGCCCAGTGTTATTGACAGAATTTTTAAGATGTCAAATTTTGGAAATGCTTTAGATGTCTATTTGAAAAAAGCTGAAAGTTACTCTATATTCACACACAATTTGCTCTAGTTAAAAAAATATCCCCTGAAGCAACTGCTTGCTAGAGAAGTCTGACAGGAGCCTGTCAGTTTATACGCTTTAATAGTAGGTCTCTGAGGATGGCGGGCAGGCAGGCAGGCACATACACAGGATTTAGTTTCAGGGTTGGTGGGGGGGGGGGAGTCCGAGAACTTTATTTTCAGTGGTCCCAGAATTCAGTTTTGGGGAGGCTCCGAGAATTAGCTTGGAGGGGGGTTGAGAATAAGACTTGAATAGGGTTTCTCAATTACTAAAATATTTCACCGAACAGGAAAGGCTCAAATAATATTCCATAAGGAATGAGAATTTAGAGTTGATTTTTTTTAATCTATTTTTAGCGTCGGACATAAAATATGGGGTTTAAATAAAATTACGCAAAGACAACTGTTTTGAATTTCAAAGCAGTTGGACAAGTTTTAGATTTAGTATAAGACGACAGAATTTAAGGGGAACGATAGGATTTTTTTAAAACATTATTCGTCAAATATTCAAGAATTACTGAAGCTGAAATGTTTAAAATGTGTTGCTAGTCATAAGAATTTATTTCAAAAGCTAATTGAAACGTAATAAATTTTATTTCAATCCTTTAACCGAAAAAACATTTTTTCGATTTTATGTAATGATTGCTTCACCTTTCATTAACTTTAAGGACATGTCAAGGTTGCCTTTAAGTGTTATGAAAGTTGGTATACCTAATAGAAACGTTAAATATTAGAAATCCAATGCCTGAATTGATAATGACTAGAGGGAAACATACAAGTCCTTATCATACTGTCAAAATAAGGAAAGAAAATGCTCCTCCTTACTAAAATGCAACACCTGCAGTTATTATAGGTACGAGTTGATGCAAGGCACCATAAATTGGAATATATTGTGTTTGAGGAATTGGTTGGTTGGTTGGTTGTTTTACCTCTGAGCGGCACTTTTTTGCACACCATGGGCTAAATGGCCTCACAAGGACCCCGAAGGCTCAGAGAAAGTTGGATGAGGGGACCCACTGGAACAACTGCTGGAAGACAGATGGTAGCCTCCCGTCAAGGTCATCCAGCGTGCTCTTTAACGTGCACAGGGTATGGCTCTCCCACACACGGAAACATGGCTTAATGTCCCATCCGACGGACGGCGGCCTTTCCCAGGCCATCGGTGTCCCCTACTGACCGTGGGCAGGGCGGGGAGTTTTTTGCGGAGATAAATCACAACGCCGACCCAGCTGGGACTCGAACCTGGGAACTACATGATTACGAGCCTGGCGCGCTACCGATTGAGCCACCCCCGCCCCATTTTGAAGGATTGTCAAAGGCAATTAAATGCATTTCAGTTAATTTAACTTAGACAAAAGATTTACCTCTTCGCTTCCCGATACTCTTCGATTCTGAACGGCCTGGAGCTCCATCAACAGACCTTGTTCCTTCCGTTGCTCTTCCGCACTCTTCGTTTGCTTTCTGGATTTCAGTTTCTGCTGCTGCCTCTGAAGCCAAGACATCGGCTGCTCTTCGTATCTGGAAAAATCGGTTACAGTTTATCATTGGCATATCAATCTAAATGGGAACGTGGCATGCAACATCACGATTAAATATCCGTTACCTTATAACTAAAGAAATTGAATATGAAAATATTTTCTACCAAGCTATCAAAAGATCACCAACTATAGTAAATGCAAGATAATCATGAATTTTTAGTAAAAATACTTTTCGTTTCCGAGGTTTTTTTTTAGCAAAAACTGATTTCATGTGGAACTTCGCATAGCCTCAAACTGTTTTCGTTTCCAAAATACTCTCTGGAAGATATTAATAACTTTTTCAAGGCCTCTGCCACTGTTCGAACGATCATATTTCCTTCAAAGCATGCAATGAGTAGTTTGGTAATCGTTCTGATATCCATATACTTTGGTTGTTTTGAGATTGTGCTGCTCTTTACAATAGATAATGGGATAAACGTGGACTCCAAACAAAGAGCAGAACTGGTCAAGAGGCACAATGGAGAGCTTTCAGTTGCAAACGGAAACCTCTAATCAAGACCAAGGTCTTCGTCCTTTGCAAGTCCATCGGTGCTAGTCCTACTGTTAAATACGTCCTTTAAAAGAAAAATTTCCTTAGAGATTCGATGATTTAAAATGTAAACAGTAAATTGTCAATTTGGAGCTGACGATTGCTTCATGATGCCTCGAAGGAAACGTTTAGAAACCTGAAGACGATGGAGAGCCTTTGGCTGCTGAAACAATTTTGGAGGTGGTCATATTCTTTGGTGTTCATCATTCTGTAATCTTAAGATACACAATCCAAACAGTTATTAGAAAACCTATTCAAAAATATCCTAAGGTTGCAAAAAAATGATCGTTACATTGGACTACTTTTCCCATGGAACAGGAGAGCAAGAGCATTGGAACCTTGCTCGTGACTGTGACGTCTCATTGCAGCCACAGGAAGGCAGGTATCTGTCTTAATTGCGACCAGAAGGCTTCATGAGGCCAGATTCGATGCCCGTCGACCTATTGTATGCATTCCTTTAATCTCCAGGCACAGATAGACCCACTTGAAATGGTGGCACTGTCATGTAGTCTGGACTCAAGAAAAATGGTCACTTCCACACGTTCCGCCACATGTTCACGGATGAGTCGAGGTTTTCTCTACAATAGGACAGCAGACGTGTACTACTCCAAAGAGAGGTGGGAATGTGCAACCATCTCCATAACATCGTTGAGATGGAGTGATGGCGGTGGAGCTCTGACTGTGGGTCTCATTATCACCAATCTCCATTCGTTTGAAGAAGGTTCTGTCAATGACTTAAGATATCGGAATGAGATCCTTGACCATTAGATCAAGCCATATGCTGGTGCAATAGATGACGATTTCCTTCTAATGAAGGATAATGTTTTGTCCACACAGAGCAATAGCGACCAAATAGTATTGAGGTAAAAAGGCATTCAACGAATAGAGTTGAATCTGGGAATATAATGATGTATTTATATGAGGTAACCGTTATCTCAACAGAGTTCATAAATCAAATGAATAATACCTGCCGCAGAAAACACCAAAATGTTTTATGAGACGGGCTGCGATCCAGTATTTGAAATCACTGAGATGGCAAAATGAAATATTATCTAGATTTCGTTTTTTATTGGCTGCATCCCGTATGCATACCTTCAATATGAAAAATTACGTTGCATTACATGATGCTATACTGATTAATAGCACAAATATCCTAGTTCTACCAGTAGGATATAGGAATTATTTATTAAATGTGTTCAAATAATAGTGTTCAGTGTTTCGAAAAACAAAAGCCTGCAGGACCCACATTTCAATATAACTGAAAAAAGAATAATTTCCACAGTGTAAAAACGAAGAAGAGAGAGATATTTGCTTCTGTGATTTTATATCAGTTTTTGGGGAAAGCTATATTCGACCTTTCTTACAGAGAGCTGTTTAATAAACACCTGTTTTTGGTGCAATGTTATATGATTCAATCAGTTCCCAAAACAAAAGCTTTAAAAAAATATTTTGGATTAATAAATACTTCGTGGCTCGAGGATGCAGAATGATTCGCATTTTATGTTTTAAAACAAATATTCAGAAATATGCGTCGTTGTGAATGACGTAACGAAAGTCACGAATATTAAAAATTCATTCTTAAATTTTCGGTATAAATATTAAAAATTCATTTTTAAACTTTTCGGTATTAATAAAAACAATAGCTTCATGAAATAACTAAAGTAAATTCAAGTTTTGAAAAAGAAAAGTTTTAGGATTTATTTAGGTAGTCACTGGAAGGAGAGCTATGCACCAATCCCCTGTGGTGATGCACAGAACCGGCCAGGCCTAGCACCTAATGTCCGACCCCGCCTTCTCGTGGTGCGGACCGTTAGTAACTTTCAAAAGAGATACTCTCTTGTGGAAGTGAACGGAAGGGGAGGGCTGCCAGATTAGTGTGGCCTACTGATCTGGACAACTATGGCTACTTTTCTTTTTTTTCTACCTTGCTGAGGAGTGGTCAACCACACAGGGTCCTGGTGCTGACCATATAACCCTACTGGACTGGACAGATATATGGCTCTGAGCTTGATTATGGATCCTGATTTTGCTGCACTGGTGGGCTTCTGTGGAGGGGAAATCTTCCGCTGTGTTTTCTGTTTGTTTGTGGGTTGACAGTCCCAAGTGAATAGATTCACAGGATATGTTTATCAGCTGGTGGATAATCCTGAGCAGAAATCATCGCAGGCACCTGAACTCTTTGCTTCTATTGGCATCGTCAAATTCTACATTGGAGGAAGTCTTCCAGTGTAGATGGCTTCAGCCTTTAGTAGTGAGGGAACGGGTCTTTGCCCCATGTCTGCGATTAGGGGGCTGTTTGATATTGTCGGCATTCCCTCTCTCAATAAACATAGTTTCTTTAAACATCCCACTAACCATTTTCTCTCCATAGGTAGTTGGAATGTGAGGACTCTGCACAGAGCTTTTTCTCTTGATGTCCTCACACAAGAATTCCACCGTTATAATTTAGATATTCTCGGCTTACAAGAGACCAGATGGACAGATAAAGGTCAGATTCTTAAAAATAATCTTAAATATCTCTTTTCAGGGAGGGACGACAATAAGCATCACCAAGGCATGGGTCTGCTTCTCAGCAGACACGCTAGCGATGCTCTTCTAGGATATGAGTGCATTAATGAAAGGTTTCTTACAGCAAAATTTCAGACAAGCGTTAAAGACTTGAATGTTATCTGCTGTTATGCCCCCACTGAGGATGCCGATGAGGATGAGAAGGATAGGTTTTATGAACAACTTCAGGATATTTTGAATTCTGTCAAGAAAGGAGATATTACCCTTGTTCTAGGTGACTTCAATGCCAAAGTTGGTACTGACTCTGACCTTTGGGGAGGAGTAATAGGCCCTTTTGGTATTGGTAGCTGCAATGGCAATGGGCAACGTCTCCTACAGGTAAGTAAATTCAATGGATTCAGAATAACTAACATTTATTACAAACACCGCGACATACATAAGTACACATGGGTTTCACCTGATGGGCTGCATAAGAATATGATTGATTACATATTAATTAACAGCAAATGGGCTAGTTCTGTTAGGAATACCACGTCTTATAGGGGAGCTGAAATTGGATCTGACCATTACCTTGTTAAAAGTGTCTTGCAACTTAAACTTAAAAAGTGTTGTGCTAGGATTAAAAAATTTACTTTTAATACTGAAGCTCTGAAAGATCCAGTTATAGCCAAAGCTTACCATGATAGGTTACTTAGTCATTATGACAGTCATGGTTTGCTTACTACTGAAGTTGAGGAAGAATGGGATCATTTTAAACAGGCTTTTTTGGAAACTAACAGTACTCTTTTCGGAAAAAAGGAGCAGAAAAGGCAAAATTATCTGAGTGATAAGGCACTTGAGCTTATTTCGGAAAGAAAGAACTGCAGGAATGCCCTTAATCAATACCCTACTAGTCCTAATAGAAAGCATTACAGAGACCTTAATAAACTTGTAAAGGATCAGTTAGCTGCTGATAAGAATCTTTGGCTTGATGGTTTGGCTGACAAAGCCGAGGAAGCAGTTAGACAGCACAACAGCAGAGAGCTGTACCAGATAGTTAATGTTTTGTATGGTAGAAAACGGACAGGCATACAAGGATTGAAGGATAAACAAGGTAAGGTTATAGAAGGGGAGGATTCTGTCATGGCTAGGTGGGCTGAGCATTTCAGTGATGTTCTAAACATTGTAGTTAGTTCTACTCCCATTGTTTGCAATGATGATAGATGCATTGGTGGCTTTAATGTTGGTCCTATAACACAATCTGAAGTTATTTTGGCTGTTTCTAAACTTAAACTTCATAAATCCCCAGGGGTAGATGAAATTAGTACGGAAATGCTTCGAGCTGGGAATGTTTCGGTTACCACTTGGATGACTGAAATTCTGAATATCTTTTATGATAAAGGCATGGTTCCTAAGGATTTTACCAGAGCTATTGTTATCCCTATTTTCAAAAAAGGTGATATCAGTTCTTGTGATAATTATAAGGGTATCAGCCTACTCTCTGTTCCAGGTAAAGTTCTTTCCATGATTGTGCTTAATAGAATTAAGAATCTGGTTGACAGTCAATTGCGTGATGAGCAATGTGGATTCAGAAGTGGTAGGGGATGTGTGGATCAGATATTTTCACTTAGGCAGATTCTTGAGAAATGTTTAGAGTTTCAGAAACCTTTGGTTGCTAGCTTTGTTGATTTCAAAATGGCTTTTGACTCTGTTGATCGTCATAATTTGTGGTTGATTGTGAGATCATATGGTATACCAGACAAGTTAGTTAACATTATGAAAGCTCTCTATAATAACACTGAGTCGTGTGTGAGAGTTGGTAAGGCTTGTAGCAATTGGTTTAGCATTACTTCTGGTGTTCGACAAGGTTGCATTTTGTCTCCTTTTCTCTTTAGCTTGGTTATTGATTATGTTATGCGAAATTCACTTCAAGGGAAAGATTTTGGCCTTAAATAGGCTGGAGATACGAAAATTTCTGATTTAGATTATGCTGATGATTTAGCCCTTTTGGCAAATGATGTTGATGAGATGAACTCTTTCATTCGAGCTGTTGATGAGACTGGTAGTAGAGTAGGTTTGGTTATAAACAGAGATGAAACTAAAGTGATGAAAATTGGTCAGGCAGGCTGTGATTCAGTTAAGCTTAATGGTTGCAGCCTTGAGCAGGTGTCACAGTTTAATTATCTTGGGAGCTATGTATCAGATAATGGTGATGTGCGGCATGAGATTAACAGACGAATAGGGATTGCTGTCGGGACTTTTAAGAACCTATGGAGAGTGTGGAGAAATAGGCGTATACACCTAAAGACTAAAATTAGACTGTATAATAGTTTGGTTCTTTCTAGGGTTAGTTATGGTAGTGAAACTTGGACACTTTGTAAACAAGATAACAGGAAACTAGATGCTTTTGATTCCAGATGCTTACGCAGTATCTTGGGCATTAGGTGGTTCAACTTTGTAACTAATGATGAGATTAGGCAAAGGAGTTTGCAGCCTCCTTTAAGCAGCATATTGTGCAGAGAGAGACTCTGTTGGTTTGGCCATGTTGCCCGTATGAATAATTATAGATTGGCGAATAGGGTTATGAACAGTGTACCTAAAGGCCTCAGAAAGAAGGGGAGACCTAGGATGCGGTGGGCAGACAATGTCAAACAGGACCTTGTTAGAATTGGTGTGCAGTGGCCAGATGCAGTAGATGTAGCTCAGGATAGACTTGCTTGGAGAACTAAATTGCACGGTCTGGTTGGACCTCCGTAGCCCATGGCTGCTTGAGGATGATGATGATGATGATGATGATTTCATATATGCCAGATTGTTGCTAAGTGGTCAAATACTTATTTTCGCTTTCAAGTTATTTTCTCCAACCAATTAATTTAGCTAAATAGTTTTTTTTACAATTTTTTGCCCTTTTCCTTCTTTCCCATATTTCATTTACGAAAGCAAATGCATTCTTTATTTCGCTTTTGTACTCTTTGCCTATTCTAAATGGGCGACAATGGTTTTTTTTTCAAGTCACCACATTTGAGCATTCTTGTCTTGGTAGGTAAGCAGAAGATACCGAGAGCAATAATCTACAAAGCACTGAACATTTCAAAGCGACTACAACAGCAGAACTGCGTTATGATTTGTTATTTTATTTCCATTGGTCTTGGCAGTTTTTATCGATATCTATGGAACGATGCATTGATTTGGAATGAATCATCCGTTACTGTGGGCAATGAACTGCTAACTAATCTATCAAACTTTTTGGAAATTGTTAAAGCATAAACAATATGAATGAACCTTTCAATGTACTCGCTCTAACAATAATCTGTCAAGTTCTTTGGGAATCATTAAAAGATAAATAATGTGGAAGAAACCTTTAAATGCACGCACTTAATTGTACGCATATTAGAAAACAACTTGCTAGAAGGGGCTAATAGACTTATTGGTGGGAAAGGCTCAGCACCCCCCCCCCCACGACAAATCCATGAACCCTTTCTAGCAAATGTTTTAGTGCTCTCAAATTTTAAAACTAACTTTTGCTACTTTGATTTGGAACACAAAAATTCCTTCTTTACATTTGAGATGTTGACGCAAATATTTACAATGGCTCACATTTTGTCATAGGTTTACATTTCCAGCTCTCCTTTTACATAAATTCTTTAGTCATTGTTCCTCCTCCTCCACAGCCTCCCCCCCCCCCTCTCTCCCATTGCTTTTGAGCTGGTTACGGGCCTGCCCTAACAAGGTACGAATGGAATACCGCATAAGTTTGGATTAGGTTATCTTTTCTGCTTTTATATATGGAACAACAAATGTTCCTCTTTTAAAAGGGGAAGAACTTAGGAGTAAGTGCAATACATTTACAAAGGCAACGGCAATGGGCTCATTTGCATAGTAACACTGAGTTCAGAAGTCTCAAGTTTTCCACGGTAAGGGCATCTTATCCCTTCCACCGATCGCTTCTACCTTATTAGGAAGAAGAGATGCCTTTCCGTTTCTTTTACTGAATTATAGCTTTATTTCTTAAAAAAGGGAATATTTTGAAGGAATTTTCATTATTTTTCTCTAACGCAATGACCTAGCTTTTTTTTTTCGTTTGTTTTACATAAAATAAAAATACGATAGAAAATTATACTCATAGTAATGGGTTTTATTTTCTGACTTTTTTGTGATTTGAACGAAAAGAGAAAAAAAAAAGTTTATCTCAGATCGAGAAACCCAAAACTAACAATGTCTGATGAGAACAGAACAAATTGCTGTGCTAATTTTTCCTTACCTTTCAGACGTAGTGGTGGGAAACGTTTGACGTGAATTATGACGTTTCCCCCTCTGCCGATGCATATCATCGAGGCTGAGATGACTGCTGCTCCGCTGATGTTGGTGCAAGGAACTTCCTGAAAAAACCGCCTGAGGGGATTGAGTGGCACTCCTCGTCTCCATCGGCTGCTTCCCTGCGCCGCTTGTAGGCAACGTTTGAGGCTTGGCATATACACCTTGAGGCGTTAAGGCTTGCTTCAATCTGTCTTCCAAGTGATCAAGATGGGGAAGGGTTCGGTGAGACACGAGAGGCATTTTGGGCTGAGGAACAGGATAGTCCAAGGGAGGTGGCAAAGGAATTGGAGCTCCAGGACACGTTTGGAAATTTGGGACCTGACGGTCACTATTTATCTTCTGTAAGTTGCATTGGTCTGATGCCACTGATGGAGGTGCAGGAGACGTACGCAATGAGGTGAAGAGCTGGATGTCGGGGATCGACTGAATCTCTCGGATCATGCCATTTAATACCTCGTCCAGTTCGGACTGATCGTCTCTTTCGCCCATGGGCTTCCTTGCCGATTCTGAATCTCCGTTGTAAGAATGAACGTCATACATTTGAGTTTCTGGAAAAAGAGGAACAATTTTAGATTCTCAATGAAAATGGTAAAATTATTCTGGAAGTAACTCTGATAAAATATGCCAGAAGGCGAATATAACGTGACAAAAATTTGGTAGTCTGAATATAGTTAAATTTAGAAGAAACTTTAACGTTAATTAAGAAAATTTTTTTATGAATATGTTAGGAGTACATTAAACTTTTATTAACTTTCAGAGAAATTAATTTTTTACAAATGCTATATTTTTACATTATGTGGTTTAGTTATAATGTGCTCGTTAATCTAGAAATTACACTGGTGTCCAAAAGTGAGGACACAACCCAACAAATATCAGTGGGAAGCTAACATCAAAGCTCTATAACATCTAAAATAAATTTTTAATCTAAATATGTGACTGAATATGAATTAAAGATCTCAATGAAATTTAAACCTCGTTTTTCCCCAATACAAGGAATCCTTTCAGGAAACAGGGTTCTTCAAGGTCAAAGGTCAGATTTAGTTCTACCAGTGCTAGAGAGTTAAAAATTGGTGAATGCGGATATTTCGGGTTGTACATCTCAGAAACGTCGTGAAATTTTGGATGCGATGGATCCTTCAGGATCAAAGGTCAAATTTCTGTATATCCTTATTACAGAGTTGAAAGTTGGTGACTAGTGCTATTTCAAGCAGTAGAACTCATAAATATTAAGGATGTTGAAATCCGGTGTTGCGTTCAAGGTCAAATGAGGGTCGGAGTGACGAGGTAGAAATCAAGAGGTGCCGAAAGCATCGATTGATTTCTAGTATGTATATGTATAGAGAATTATAGATCAGTAGCTTTATTATCAATAATTTCCAAAAACTTTGAAAAAATAATGAAAAATAAAATTCTAATTTTTTAAAGAAAAATGAATCCCCTCCCCCCTAAAAAACAATTTGGTTTTAGAAAAGAAATGGGGAATAAAGATGTTATACTTTGACTAGCATCATTAGTATATAGTGTTATAAATGATTACTACTATTATAATGTTTTAGATATAAAAAAACATTTGATTCAGTATCACGTAATTTACTACTAATTATGATGGAATTATGGGCAATAGGTAAAATCGTCACAAACGTATTTAATAAATAGAACTCAGAAAGTAAAAATAGGAGATTATTACAGCAAAGAAACTGAAATAAAATATGGTGTACCACAAGGCTCAGAATTAGGTCCCTTTCATTTAATATATTAATTAACGATTGTTGTGATTTAGATACAAAGGCAAAATAGTTAAATTTTTTGTTGATAAACATTGATATATACATCTAAAAACAGAGAAAATTTTATAACTGAAGTAAACAAAGATTTAAAAAAATTTGAGAGTAGTTTTTAAAAAAAACCAGATTATGTTTAAATGTAGAAAAAATAAAATGCAAATATATATTTATACTTTAGATTAAAGTTCAACATTCCCCATAAATTTGAAAAATTATTTTATCATTCAATTAAATGTACAGGTTCTAAATGTTTATGTAAACCAATTGAAGATGCTGATAGTTAAAAATATTTAGGATTGTATATTGACAGTCGATTAACTTGTATAAAAACATATTTAAACTTGATAAAAAAAATTAATTCAGTTATAGCTATTCCATATTTCATTAGAAATTTCGTTAATATTACACTTTTAAAATTACTATATAATTCATGGATTAAACCATATTTGAAATATGGATTAATGTGATGGAGAGGATTATTTAAAGTCATATTAATCCACTAATTACATAAAGTAAAATAATGGAATGTATATTGAAAAAGAATATATGACGTGATTAGATTGTAATATAATGATTCGTATATACTCTATTTTAGAAAAACATTTATAACATGTAATTATATATATTAAAAAAACGCACAGGAAATAATGTTGAAACCTGTGATCGTAGTACAAGATCAACTGATTATAGTATCCTATTTGTTCCGAACTCTAATAAATGTATTACACAGATACATTATATATATTTACAATCAAAAATATTTAATAGCTTGCCTGGAAAGGGTGGGGGAAAAGTGTAATAATAAAAAACGAGATTAAAATGTATAAATTTTCAAAACTGTTAAAATTATGAATAGATAAACTTACTGATATTAAAGTTAGATTTATTCAAAAAATAAAAAAATAAAATCATGCATATTTACTGTTTTACATAAATGTGATTGCTGTTGGTACAGTTTACGAATTAGTAGTATTACAAATAGTAAAATTTAAATTTCTCATTTATAAATAAAATAATTTTTAATGATATGATTTTTCTGCATAAAATTGTAAATCCATAGGCGAATTTAATACTCTTGTAGATGGTTGGTATTTCAAGCATTAATTGAAATTAAATATTTAAAATGTTATAACTTTAATTATCTTATATTTATATTATTGAATAAATATATTATTTAAAAAATTTATAAATTTGTATTGTAATATTTGTACAAGTGAAACAAATTAAATATATAAGCTCAAATTGCATGAAATGTAAATTGCTTAAAATGAAAAATGGAATGAAAAATTAAAATTGAAAATAAATGGGATTAATAAAAAGAAAAAACGAAAATATCAAAACAAAATTTATGTACTGTGCAGTAAAATTCTAACGCAAAAAACAGTAAAAATAAAACTGTAACTATGTTTTATTGTGCACTTTCACAATACTTTAATTGCTTGTTAGGCTCAGACGGGTGTATGCTATAATGAATCTGTTACTTTGGTGTCCGAAATCTGTTACATGTGATAGATTTTTTTGCTTGCTATTTGAAAGCAGCGTTTTCAGACCTGACCTTCTAGCGCAGCGACCCATTAGTGGGTTGCGATCAGTATTTTTTTTTAATGGAATAGAAGTTTGGTATACAGGTGTGTGTGTGTGTGTACAAGGATGTGATGTAAAATAATAATGAACTTGTTCTTTTCTGCTTTTCATTTAAACATAACTACCGGGAAGGCCTTGGTGGGGTTGGAACCACGCACTGTTAATACAACTCTATACTTTGTAGCATAGGGTGAACCATTAAGGTACTAGTAACGAATTTCCGTTTGAATTTCTGTACGAGAGAGTTTCATTTGGAACTGAGAACTATTTTCTCTAATTGGGGATTAAACTTAATTGGTACCGAAGATGTTGCTTCACCTATGATTAAATCACCGAAATATACGAAAAAAGAACCCTAAAGCATATTAACATTTATCTTGTTGTAGAAACCATATATCTTTCGGCAAAGGAAAATTCCTTTGAAAGCGAATCATACTTACCTCTGGAGTCTAGTGATGATAAACCGCTGACGTCTTTCCTTAGGCCATGAAGATGCTGTAAAGGCGTGATTAGAGGAGAGCGTGGGGCCATGTGCAGGTGGTGCAGGGAGGGAGGCAGAGGAGAATGAGGAGCCATGTGCAGTCCTGATGCAGAAGAGATTCCAGAATCTAGACTCAAATGTGCTCCATCAGCATCACAGGGAACGTAGGGAGGAACTTGTGGCATTGGGTACATGGCAGCTGATCGTCGCTTCGTAACCGTCGCGTAGAGACTGCCGTCCAAAGGGCCTTCTAAATGTGGAACTGACAGCAGTGCAAATCATTAGTGCTTCTCTTAAAGACAATTGTTTCATTCACACATAAAATAGCTTTTAACCATTGCCCAGCTAATGCCAATGATCTTACGTTCCCTATACGTCTCATTGAGGAGAGTTACAATTCAGGTATATGGAAAAATATATACAGTATATAGCATAAAATATTTACTGAAACGGTTACTTAGAAGGTCACACTTGAGTAACTTTCCCTATAATATTTAGGTATAAGAAATTTGGGAAATGAATATCTTCTGCTGACTCTACTGGATTGGTAAAGAAAGTGGAGATAAAAGTTCGTGATTGGTTCAGATTTCATGGATGTAATAGTTACTTCAAATAACAATAGTTAAAATTTATATATTTATATAAGATCCTTTATCTGAGTTTTGAAAAATTATTTCTAATAATAAAAAGAAAAGAACGTATTGCTCAGCTATGCAAAGTGCATAATATATTGACGTCTTACAGAGGGTTTTATGGGGAGTTAATATATATATACACTTAAAAATTAATACATATATACACTTAAATAAGTTAATACATATACACTTAAAATACATACCTAAAAACTTAATAAATTAATATATACATATGCACTTAAATAACTTAATATATATACACTTAAAATCAACTAGAATACAAGAAATGCAGATTAAAATCCCAGTGAATCATATTAAAATGCAAAAAAAAATCACATTAAACTCCCAATGAATAATGGGATAAGCAACATATACATTTCATTTACAATAAAACCTAGACAAATTTTAATATGATAATTGCAACAGCTGCAAAGGAAAAGATAAACCTTCCGATCTAAGAGGTTCGTAAGACTGCAATACGAAACACATCAGCCTCGTAATGTAATGTTCCTAGATTAAGGTTCAGGGCCCGCTTAAGGTTTCAGGGGATCCTAGGCACAGGGTGCTTACGGGTGGGGGGGGGGGGGGTGAGGAGGCCCGATGTTGTAACATTATTCTGACTTCCAAATGTAATTGCTTCTCTTCGTCCTGTGATGTTACACAGTTCTCTAAACTTTTACGTTATGGCAAATGTTCGAGATTATTCTAAACTAAATGAGTCCGATGAGGTTTTAGAATTTAGTTAGGGCGTAAAGTTGGGAAAAAAGGACAAAAATGAAGAAAAAGCTAAACATACCGAATTACACTGATCCAAACATTTTTCTAAGGAAATGATTGATGGAAAGAATTATACAAGCACAATGTTGTTGAGTAAACAGTTCGGTAATACCTCGAAAATGATCCAAAAATAATCTGATGGTTTAGGAGTGATATGAAACACTACAATTAAGTTTTTAAGTTACAGAGCTGATGTAATTTAAGTAAAAATGATCTATAAAGTTTGGGGTCCCCAGAAATTAGGGGCTCTAGGCCCGGTCCTAGTTGATAACCAGAGCGTGATAACCAAACCTGTCAGCATTGATATTCTCTCTGCTTGTCCATTTCTTGCCTCTTAAGAAAGGAGCTACCATTGGGCTTGGGATGCATCCATCGTATATTAAACTCAACGATATCTCTTTTCTCTGGGAGATTCATATGCTGTGTGAAACGTATTGGATAAACGTGACTCTTCTATCTGCCTCTTAAGCGTCAGTTATTTTGGTTCTATATAAATATGACCAATTATAAAATACTGTGCACCTATTTAGATAAGTATGCTGAAAGATTTTCATCTCGCGACTACTCTTCAGTTCGCCCTTTGAAATTGTCGATAAATACGTCACTTGCGACCCTTCCTCTATACTGAAAATTACTAAGATTCAAAAGTTTTAAAATGCAACTTTAAATTCGTAATAAACATTTGCATACTATCGAAGTTTCAGCAATGCAAAGGACAACTGTATTGTGCATGAGAAGAAGAGAAAATGCGATTCAACAGCCTTCAAAATTCTCATTACATCCATCTTTGCGTGAGTATCCCTCATGGAAACTAAGAGCAAACAGAAATAGATTCTCTTAAACATTCCTTGATGACTCGTTGTTATGTTATTAGCAATGTTATAGCTACGAAAAGGTTCACTGGAGAGGATGATTTCGGTGAAAAACCATTTCGATGTAAAGGCTGTATCAACATTATTTCCTTTTCAAGCTTGGAATCTCTCTGACTGCCTGCAGGGTGGAATTCCACCACTTACACCGCCTTCACGCCGGCCCTGACGTTTACCAGCCTCTTTAGTCGTACTATAATAAAAAAAATGATAAAGGAATACCCCCTCTAGCAGCTGCTTACCACAGAGGTCTGACAGAAGCCTATCAGTTTAATACGACATAGTAGAATGTCTTTGAGGATAGCGAGACCTTAACAGAAAGGAAACACAGACATCCATGCCTTACCCGGGCTCGAACCCAGGTCTCTTTATTCAACAGCCAAGCGCGCTAGTCACTTGGCCACGGGGACTGTAGTCGTGTTATAACTTCTCTGCAAATGCATTTTTTTAAATCATTTTTCAAACGAAAGGTCATCGAATGAAATGTTTTCGCTTCATTTCGCAGACATTTCAATGATTAGAATATATTTAGTTACTCAAACGTTTAAAGCAAAGATTTGAACTACAAAAGGGATAAGGAAATATGAATTAAACAGTTTTTCATACGCGTTCTCTTGAGTAAGTTGCACTTATCTTAAGATCTATTCTGTTTAATTTGATGATTACATTACTATCTGTCTCTTAGGGTCTGAAAATGGTAGCTAGGTAGTCACTGGAAGGAGAGCTATGCACCAATCCCATGTGATGATGCATAGAACCGGCGAGGCCTAGCACCTATTGTCCTACCCCGCCTTCTCGTGGTGCAGACCGTTAGTACCTTTCAAAAGAGATACTCTCTTGTGGAAGTGAACGGAAGTGGAGGGCTGACAGATTAGTGTGACCTACTGATCTGGACAATTTCTCTTTTTTTCTACCCTGCTGAGGAGTGGTCAACCACACAGGGTCCTGGTGCTGACCATATATACCAACCTGAATGGAATTATGGTTCTCAACTTGATTATGGATCCTGATTTTTCTGCACTGCTGGGCTTCTGTGGAGGGAAAATCTTCCGCTGTGTTTTCTATTTGTTTGTGGGTTGACAGCCCCAAGTGAATAGATTCACAGGATATGTTTATCAGCTGTTGGATAATCCTGAGCAGAGGTCATCGCAGGCACCTGAACTCTTTTCTTCTTTTGGCATCGTCAAATTCTACATTGGAGGAAGTCTTCCAGTGTAGATGGCTTCAGAATTTAGTGGTGGGAGAACGGGTCTTTGCCCATGTCTACGATTAGGGGGCTGTTTGATATTGTCGGCATTCCCTCTCTCAATAAACATAGTTTCTTTAAACAACCCACTAACAATTTTCTCTCCATAGGTAGTTGGAATGTGAGGACTCTGCACAGAGCTTTTTCTTTTGATGTCCTCACACAAGAATTCCACCATTATAATTTAGATATTCTCGGCTTGCAAGAGATCAGATGGACAGATAAAGGTCAGATTCTTAAAAATAATCTTAAATTTCTCTTTTCAGGGAGGGACGACAATAAGCATCACCAAGGCGTGGGTCTGCTTCTCAGCAGACACGCTAGTGATGCTCTTCTAGGATATGAGTGCATTAATGAAAGGTTTCTTACAGCAAAATTTCAGACATGCGTTAAAGACTTGAATGCCATCTGCTGTTATGCCCCCACTGAGGATGAGGATGAGAAGGATAAGTTTTATGGACAACTTCAGGATATTTTGAATTCTGTCAAGAAAGGAGATATTACCCTGGCTCTAGGTGACTTCAATGCCAAAGTTGGTACTGACTCTGACCTTTGGGGAGGAGTGATAGGCCATTTTGGTATTGGTAGCTGCAATAGCAATGGGCAACGTCTCCTACAGGTAAGTAAACTCAATGGATTCAGAATAACTAACACTTATTACAAACACCGCGACATACATAAGTACACATGGGTTTCACCTGATGGGCTGCATAAGAATATGATTGATTACATATTAATTAACAGCAAATGGGCTAGTTCTGTTAGGAATACCACGTCATATAGGGGAGCTGAAATTGGATCTGACCATTACCTTGTTAAAAGTGTCTTGCAACTTAAACTTAAAAAGTGTTGTGTTAAAGTTAAAAAATTTACCTTTAATACTGAAGCTCTGAAAGACCCAGTTATAGCCAAAGCTTACCATGATAGGTTACTTAATCATTATGACAGTCATGGTATGCTTACTACTGAAGTTGAGGAAAAATGGGATTATTTTAAACAGGCTTCTTTGGATACTAACAGTACTCTTTTAGGAAAAAAGGAGCAGAGGAGACAGAATTATCTGAGTGATAAGGCACTTGAGGAAAGAAGGAAACGGAAAGAAGGAACTGCAGGAATGTCCTTAATCAGTACCCTACTAGTACTAAGAGAAAGCATTACAGAGAACTTAAGAAACGTGTAAAAGATCAGTTAGCTGCTGATAAGAATCTTTGGCTTAATGACTTGGCTGACAAAGCCGAGGAAGCAGTTAGACAGCACAACAGGAGAGAGCTGTACCAGATAGTTAATGTTTTGTGTGGTAGAAAACGAACAGGTATACAGGGATTGAAGGATAAACAAGATAAGGTTGTAGAAGGTGAGGATTATGTCATGGCTAGGTGGGCAGAGCATTTCCGTGATGTTCTAAACAATGTGGTTAGTTTTACTCCCATTGTTTGCAATGATGATAGATACATTGGTGGCTTTAATGTTGACCCTATAACACAATCTGAAGTTATTTTGGCCATTTCTAAACTTAAACTTCATAAATCCCCAGGGGTAGATGAAATTAGTACGGAAATACTTAGCGCTGGGAATGTTCCTGTTAGCACATGGATGACTAAAATTTTGAACATCTTTTATGATAAAGACATTGTTTCTAAATATTTTACCAGAGCTATTATTATCCCTTTCAAAAAAAGGTGATCTCAGTTCTTGTGATAATTATAGGGATATCAGCCTACTTTCTGTTTCAGGTAGAGTTATTTGCATGAATGCACTTAATAGAATACTACAGAAATGGTTTCTACAAATTTGGTTGATTGACAATTGCATGATGAGCAATGCGGATTCAGAAGTGGTAGGTGATGTGTGGATCAGATATTTTCACTTAGGCAGATTCTTGAAAAATGTTTAGAGTTTCAGAAACCTTTGGTTGCTAGCTTTGTTGATTTCAAAAAGGCTTTCGACTCTGTTGATCGTCATAATTTGTGGTTGTTTGTGAAATCATATGGTGTACCAGACAAGTTTGTTAACATAATGAAAGCTCTCTTTAATAATAACACTGAGTCATGTGTGAGAATTGGTAAGGCTTCTAGCAATTGGTTTAGCACTACGTCTGGTGTTCGACAAGGGTGCATTTTGTCTCCTTTTCCCTTTAGCTTGGTTATTGATTATGTTATGCGAAATTCACTTCAAGGGAAAGATTTTGGCCTTAAATGGACTGAAGATACGAAAATTTCTGATTTTGATTATGCTGATGATTTAGCCCTTTTGGCAAATGATGTTGATGAGATGAACTCTTTCATTCGAGCTGTTGATGAGACTGGTAGTAGAGTAGGTTTGGTTATAAACAGAGAGAAAACTAAAGTGATGAAAATTGGTCAGGCAGGCTGTGATTCAGTTCATCTGAATGGTTGCAGTCTTGAGCAGGTGTCAGAGTTTAATTCTCTTGGGAGCTATGTAACAGATAATTGTGATGTGTGGCATGAGATTAAAAGACGAATAGGGATTGCTGCCGGGACTTTTAAGGATTTATGGAAAGTGTTGAGAAATAGGCGTATACACCTAAAGACTAAAATTAGACTGTATATAGTTTGGTTCTTTCTAGGGTTAGTTATGGTAATGAAACTTGGACACTTTGTAAACAAGATAACAGGAAACTAGATGCTTTTGATTCCAGATGCTTACGCAGTATCTTGGGCATTAGGTGGTTCAACTTTGTAACTAATGATGAGGTTAGGCAAAGGAGTTTGCAACCTCCTTTTAGCAGCATATTGTGTAGAGAGAGACTCCATTGGTTTGGCCATGTTGCCCGTATGATTGCCATGTTGCCCTCTAGCCTACTAAATAGGCGTTCCGATCACTCCAGTCGGACGTTCTTCTTAGAGGGACAAGCGGCGTTTAGCCGCACGAGACAGAGCAATAACAGGTCTGTGATGCCCTTAGATGTACGGGGCCGTACGCGCGCTACTCTGAAGGAATCAGCGTTCCGGCAGGAATGGGTAACCCGTTAAACCTCCTTCGTGATAGGGTTAGGGGCTTGTAATTGTTCCCCTTGAACGAGGAATTCCCAGTAAGCGCGAGTCATAAGCTCGTGTTGATTACGTCCCTGGCCCTTTGTACACACCGCCCGTCGCTACTACCGATTGAATGATTTAGTGGGTCTTCGGACTGGCGCTCGAAGCGGCCTCCTGGTCGCGCCGGCGTACCGGAAAGTGACCAAACTTGATCATTTAGAGGAAGTAAAAGTCGTATCAAGGTTGGGCAAATAGGGTTGTGAACAGTGTGCATAAAGGCCTCAGAAAGAGGGGGAGACCTAGGATGCGGTGGGCAGACAATGTCAAACAATCTTGTTAGGATTGGTGTGCAGTGGCCAGATGCAGTAGATGTAGCTCAGGATAGACTTGCTTGGAGAACTAAATTGCACGGTCTGGTTGGACCTCCGTAGCCCATGGCTGCTTGATGATGTTGATGATGTCTCTTATCAGCTAAAGAGTGTATTCCCTTCCCGCAACCTTCTCTGAATTCTTGAGGTCCTTGTGATTGGGCCATTTAGCCCATTATGTGCAAAAAAAGTGCTGTTCAATGGTAAAATAACTCAAAAGCCCAGCTGTTTTGGTCAATGTATTGAAAACCTTTATTTTTGAACAATGACCCGACAGTGAAAAAGAAGTTTTAATGCTCATGGTTTAAATGGTCTGATAAAGTCGTTTTGAGTTGAAAAATATTCTAAATATCTCTGCATTGTTGATAACAGATTTCTTATTGAAATTCAACAAAACTAGTTATCTTTCATAAAATGTATAAAATTGCATGCAAACACATTTTTAAAGATGGTGGAAAAAGCATATCTGCTTTTCAAAACTGTATATTATTCTTATATTCTAAACGTATTTTTACCACGAAACTACGTTTTTATCATGCAACATTTAACAGGGCCGCCGAGAGGGAGGATCAAGGGAACAACCACTCAGGGGCCCGGAGCTTAAAAGGGACCCGGAGGTGGGGGCGGTTTCTTCACAGGTTCAAGCAATTAACCTGCAAAGAATTAAACTCTGCGTAGGGGTCGAAAATCCTGTCGTCAGCCCTGATAATGAAATGAAAAATCCATTGCAGTGTACTTACCCCCCATGTCAGTAGGAAAATCAAAAGTATCATAAGAGTCATGCTTGACAAGAGGAGCCTGAAGAGAATCTGGGAGCAGAACGGCATCGTCAACGAAGCCATTGCCTTCCAGAAAGTAAGTAAATCAACTAAAGCCTTAAAGCGTACAACATCTTAACACAGTAAAATGCTTCAAATAAAACCATTTCAGAAGATACAATATAGAAAAATCTTTTAACTCAAGATCTAAATTGTACTTTACAAAAGCTAAACTGGTAATGGTATTATAATCAAACAAAACAATATACATTAAAATGAAATTGTGTGATCATAGGGCAGATTGGAAGTAAAGCAATAAATCTAAAATAAAGCAAAATTTAAGATTAGCGAAGCTGAAATCATAAAAGGAGCAAAACTAAACATTGAAGATTCTGTTATGTATCACAGACGTAGCACAAGTTATAGGGGAATATTAATCCCAGACGATTAGCAGATTGGACTTTCTAGATGTTAATTCTCATCAAAAATCTAATTAATCGCTATGCTGATTAATTATAAGAAACTTTTGTATCAAGTATTTAGAAATTCCGAACGAAGTTAAAGTTTCTTAGCAATGTATTAGATATACAGAAATAGAATCCCTGTAATGCCGTCATTGATGCGACGACTTTCCTGCAATGGCAATTAAACAATAAGATAGTGCAGTTGATAAATACATGGTTCTGACAGAACATTTAATTGAGCCATCATTCACTTTCAATCAGTCAATGATCTATCAGATCACTGTTCCATCGACAAGTGATTGGTAGCTCAACCAACCAATGTCTAATATTAAACTCGTATGTGTTTCAACTGCGCAGTCTCGTGGATTCCATTGCGTCTACGCACGCTTTGCCACTGCTTTCAATTGCCTCAGTCGCTGTCTTAGTCTGAACAAAAAAACTTATTTTAGAAGTTATAGAGCTTTGACGTTAACTTCCCATTGACTTAACATTACATTTGCCATTTTAAGTAACGTCAAGCTATTTGAAATTCGAACAGGCACATAGCAACAAAATAACAGACCGATCCTTAAAGCTAAAGGGACACACTACTATAGAAACTTCTTATAAATATACCCAAATCACTAGACCACTAGCCCATATCTGGTCTAGTGGTTAGCATCTTTACTACTAAACGGGCCTGTCCTCGTGTAACGGATTATATCTTGTATGGGAAGCCCAGTAGCACTTTTATGTTATATACGCCCTTTGTGGGTGCAGAGGTGGCTTAGTCGGTAGCGCGCCAGGCTCGTAATCTGCAGTTCCCAGGTTCGAGTCCCACCTGGGTAGCGTTGAGATTTATCTCTTCAATACTCCCCGCTCTGCACTCGGTCAGTAGGGGACACAGCATGGGTTTGGAACAGGCCGCCGTCCATTGGATGGGACATTAAGCCGTTGTCCGTGTGCGGGAGATCCATACCCTGTGGACGTTAAAGAACACGCTGGATGGCCTTGATAGGAGGCTATCATCTGTCTCCCAACAGTTATCAGTGGGTTCCCTCTCCCAAGCTTCTCTGAGCACTCTGGGTCCTTGTGATCTAGCTATTTAGCCCCATTGTGTGCAAAAAAAGCCGGTCAGAGGTAAAAGAACCCAACCCGTCCTTTGTGTAGAGGAGTAACTTATTCCTTTTTTTCAAAAACAAATGCAATGTATACCATGCACTAATAGGGACAATATTTTACATGTTGATATAAGCAATAGAAAAGTTCAGTGAGTGTAACTAAATGTTTGATACAGCACTTGCTACAAAGAACGTCATTGGTCGTTTAGTTATCATTCTAAGGATATATTTGAAACGTGAACGTTCAGAGAAGAAACCTCAAATATAGGTCAATTCAGTATTGCGGGATATTTTAGTGTCAAAAGGGTCGTAAAACAATTATGTCTAAGAGAAGCGACTGGCCGACTGAGCCACCCTAGCCCTAATGAACTTCTGAAATTCAGGTTGTTTTCTAATTTATTTCCTTTTCCAATTCTACTGTATATGTAAAAAAATTATTTGTTATAAAGTTGCTTGATATCATTCAAAGTTCGCGAGTCCGAGAGCACGCCATTTGCTGAAAATTTAGTACAACTTTCCCTCGAGATACGTCATTGGTGCGTTCTTGTAGAACCAATCGTATCTCGGGAAGAATTTTCCCATATAAGATGCAGGGCCGGATTTAGGGCGTGGGGTGGGGAGGGCGACCTCTCCCCCCCCTTTGAGAATGCTAGTAAGGGAAATAGAAGCATAAAAATCATTAAACTTTTGAATATTCATTTCGCAATATATCTTTTAAAGACCTCTACAACGAACGAAGGGGGAAATATTACACCGCAATGGAATCAAGTCTCTTCCCCCCTCTTTTCTTGGGGCGGGGGTGGCTTAGTCGGTAGCGCGCCGGGCTCGTAATCTGTAGTTCCCAGGTTCGAGTCCAGCTGGGTCAGCGTTGAGATTTATCTCCGCAAAATTGGAAAGGCCGCCGTCCGTCGGATGGGACGTTAAGCCGTGGCCCCGTATACGGGAGATCAATACTCTGTGCACGTTAAAGAACACGCTGGATGGCCTTGACGGGAGGCTACCATCTGTCTCCTAACAGCTGTTCCAGTGGGTCCCCTCCCCCAACCTTCTCTGAGCCTTCGGGGTCCATGTAACCTGGCCATTTAGCCCAGGTGTGCAAAAAAGTGCCGCTCAGAGGTAAAACAACCCAACCCTCTTTTCTTTATTTTCCTGTTCGATTGAGTTTCTTGCCCCTCCGCTTCTATTTTTTTCTTAGATCCCGGCCTAAGCTTATGTTATAATAAATGATGTGTTCCTAGCTCAATGTTCTATCAAATCTGTCACTATAATCTTTACATGGTTATAGTAGACACAATAGTTTATACTCAATTCACACAGGCCCTGATATAGAAAAAACTAAAGGAGTAGGGGGGCAGGCGACGAAGCCGAACAGAAAAAAAGGTAAGAGGGAGGAACAAGAGACTGAATATCTCTTGCAGTGTAACATTTTCCACTTAGTTTCAGATATATTTCAGCATTTCTTGAAAACTGCCTGAGATATGCAAAAGTTTAATAATTTATTCCTTCTATTACTCTTACTGGCATTCTCAAGGTGGTGGTGGTGGTGGTGGGGGGGTGCATGATCCTCTTGCCCCTCCTAGATCCTGTGCCTGAATACATATATGTACTAAAAATATCAGCTGGCAATTGAAATACCTTAGGTAACATAAACAAAATGCTACGACTGCTTGTGTGGCTTTATATCTGGATTTCTTGGCTGAGATTGGTGCCTTTCACAATCTGACGAGGGACGAGTCATTTAGGTGTGAGACCACATCATGAAACTGATTTATCGCATAAGCGAGTGAAGACCACATATCTCGTGACGTATTAGGGAAAAAGTGTATCTCAAACGAGCGTATTTCTAGGGATACCTTTAACATTTCAGTCAAAGGTTTCCGATCTTTTCCACTCTAGATTTCCCGCAACGACAGATCTCCCACGCAATTAATGAGAGAATTTTTTAACGTAAGAGGGAGACACAGGTGACTCTATCGGTAGCGCACTTATTCTTTATCTGATGTTCCCAGGTTTGAGTGTCCGTGTGTCTGCTTGGAGACTTTCTCCGATAACATCCTAATGCCCTAATACGTAATTAACTGTACATGTAATAGTACACCTGAGCTTGTGTTTCTCGGGTTGGGTTGGATTGTTTTACCTCTGAGCGGCACTTTTTTGCACACCATGGGCTAAATGGCCAGGTCACATGGACCCCGAAGGCTCAGAGAAGGTTGGGGAAGGGGACCCACTGGAACAGCTGTTGGGAGACAGATGGTAGCCTCCCGTCAAGGCCATGCAGCGTGTTCTTTAACGTGCACAGGGTATAGCTCTCCCGCACACGGGGCCACGGCTTAACGTCCCATCCGACGGACGGCATCCTTTCCAAGCCCATCGGTGTCCCCTACTGACCGTGGGCAGGGCGGGGAATTTTGCGGAGATAAATCTCAACGCTGACCCAGCTGGGACTCGAACCTGGGAGTGTTTCTCGGCCACCTAGATAGCAGCAACATCCTGACAAGGTAGAGATAAGTACCCTTCTGCACACACTCTCACACACGGTCGGTTAAAAAAGAACCTAGCCCGTACAGGTCGAAAAGACTCTTATCTACAGATTTTTCCTTTAAATATGTATGCCTTATATAAGGGTTGATATTATATATAAGTCTATAAGATCGTGAAATATAAAGATTGAGAAACCCTGAATGAATATATTGGACGCATTGAATACCATATTTTGCCTTTTAATGACTGATTATGAAATTTTCACAAATCTCATTATCCTAAATTATGTGTTAATATTGATATCCAAAAGGATAATTTTTAAATCCTTTACACACCATCGAATTTATTATATTCAACATCAAATGTTTTACAGCACAAGTTGAATTTTAACACATTAAACAATATACACTGGTTTCCATTAATTAAGGAACAACTTTAATTAAGCCATTAATTAAGGAACATATCAATGGGAAGTTAGCATCGAAGCTCTATGACTTCTAAAATAAAGAGACCTTGATTGTTTTGAAGATAGAGATCTCAATCAAATAAATCAATATCTCGATTTTCAACAATATTCGTTCAATGTTTAATGAGTTATGGAAGTTTGAATATTTAAAAATAATAATGCCAGTCACAAAAATTGACTTCAGAAGTTAATTAAAACCTTTAGTAATAAGTATTGTATCAAAGAGTTTAATAAAATAAATGAGTATTTCAGAAGTTTGTGTAAAGAATTCTTTCATATTATTTCATCGTTTTGTATAAATTTTTTGACTGACATTGATGCTGTTAAATATTCAAACTCACATAACTGATTAAATACCGAACGAATATGGTTGAAAATCGAGATATTGATTTATTTAATTGAAATTTTCATCTGCAATCACATTTTTCAAAACAAAAAAAAAACTTATTTTAGAAGTTATAGAGCTTTGACGTTAACTTCCCATTGACTTAACATAGGATTTTCCTTCATTTTTGGAAACCAGTGTAAATCAAAGTTCATTCTCCTCGACGGGGAGGGTCGCTCTACAGATTGAAGTCCTTGATGAAATCCCAAGGAAGTGGCATATACGCATATATACTTGTGTGAAGCTTGGGTCGCAAAGCATATGGCGACTATGTCCCTTCTTTGAACGTTTCGAAAGATAAAAAATTCCAGGACACGCAATTTGCGCTCAGAGAATTTCGTGAAGCAGCATATGCTTTCAAGCACACATGCCAATCCGGAGTTAAGTAAACCCTGAAAGATCAACCATGAACATCCAGTTTTAGTCCGCTTCCTCCCTCTCTCAGCACATTTCGCTTTACTTTCTCTCTTTACCCTCTTTTTCAGATGTATCCCTCCCCCGCATCTTCAGCTCCGCCCCCTTTTCCCTGCCTCCTTCTTCCTTTTTCCTGGTCAGCAAGGTCTAAGCGAACTCCTTTCTGAGAAAGAAGTGTTCCCATTAGTTTCTATTTTCGGCAGAACTCCTGAAATGCCCGATGTCTCCAAAATAGCCCTGTCTCATGAAAGGAACAATATGTTGTGCATTGCTTCGTATGTCTTTGTTTACCTAACCTTTCTTTTCCCTTTTACCAACTACTTGGCTGTGATCGCGGATTACAATTATCCAAGTGCCATTAACTAAGTTGCTAATCATTAATTAAACCTGAAAACTGGAACTTAGTTTTATTAAAATTTCGTTATACTGATATCAGATTTCCATAAAAAAAGCTGTTCTTTTTTTTTTACCGAAAGACGCTTATATTATAGAGCAAAGAAGAAAAGAATATTACCTCTGTATTCATAAGGATGGAAAGAAAACTGAAACTCAACTCTTCCATGATCAGGGAACCTGGGATCTGGAAATATTTCAAGGAACGATTATGCTTATATACTTAATTTTTGGTAGTATAGCTGCAAATAAAAATGTTTACATCGATAGAATCATCTAAATTCTATTGCTTTCAGTGTTGCAATGGCAGTATTTTAGTTATTACAGAAACACAACAGAGTTTACTACAAATATCTGAACCGCATACGAATGGAAACATTAAAAAAAACATGAAATTATGTATTTCGTCAAGTTCTGCTTTATAGTGTATTGATTATAAATTACGAAACCGACTTCCACGTGTTTATTATGCCTTCTAATTTCTATTAAAGGATATCTCGTTGAGTTCACTTCTTTATGGATGTCTTTCGTTGAGTTCCCAGTGGGAAGGAGAATTTTTAAGGGAATTTCCTGGGAGGGAAATGCGAATAAACTTCAGAATCTTTTAGAAACGAAAAGTATATTCATATAGGTATTGTTGAAAGAAGTGAAAATGTTAAAAGAGGCAATAGAAGCAAAACCAAAGATTAGAAAGCTATACGAGGAGGTGGCATTTTCCTTCTCTAGTCACTGCTAAATAACGCTGTTATAAAAGTGTTTTTGCATCCGTGCGCTTTTTACATCTGTGTTTAAAAACGAATATTTTTATTTACGTAGTAGTTTATTTACTAGAAGACTACAGGTGGTCTGCATTGCAAAAGCAACTGTAGATTTTGGTTTGTAACGTCTAACGATATTTTGCAAATGTTTATGCAGTGATTTTGCAGCAAGAGATTGAGAAAATTACTGTCTCATATACCAGCAACTAAGTTCTGCCATATAGGATATTAGAAACAATAAAAAATTCTTAAATAACTTAGCAAAGTTAATTGCAAGATTGAATAGCAATGAGCTATTATAACTGACAGGATGTCTTTACTGAATATTCTTATGCTTTCTTCATCACTATTAACATATCAGAAAAATAAGAAAAAAATTATATTAGATTTTTTGTTATTCATTTTAAACCCTGAAAAAATACATTGCCGGAGTTAAAAATATGACTAAGCAGTTATTTTGCATCTCTGAAGTTTATTCACATTTTTGCATTATTATGCACATAATAATTATGTCTATCCTTAAAATAAAATATTACCAGTCGAAGAAAAAAAACTCTATTCTATTAAAGTTTTATTCCAATTATTTATATTTATTGTTTTGAAATCAGTGTGGTCCAACTTCCAAGTTATTATTAAATTAGTTAATAATGTTTCAATTTGTGCACATAATTTACTATCATTTTTGAACATAATTTACTATTATATTTATGCAGTAGCTTCCAAACTGGGTGTCGCAATATTTTTTGCAAAATATTACAGAAAACAATAAATAAATTCTAATATAAGAATTTTTGTAGTGATTTAAATATATTAAAAACAATACAGGAGTGGTCAACTTCACAGGGTCCTGGTGCTGACCATTTATACCTACTAGACTGGACTTGTTTATGGATTTGAGCTTGATTATGGATCCTGGACTTGCTGCACTGGTGGGCCTCTGTTGAGGGAGAGTCTGCCGCTGTGTTTTCTGTTTGCTTCTGGGTTGCCAGCTCTAAGTGAACAGAGGAATGGGATACCTTATATCAGCTGTTGGATAATCCTAATCAGAGGCCATCGCAGGTACCTGAACCTCACTTAGCTAGTTAAGCATCATTAAGCCTAAACTAGAGTAATGTGTCTCAGGTAGGCCATATGGCTCTTGAAAAAGTCCACTTGAAAAACGGTGCCTGAAGTTCCTACCAACACGGTGACTTCAGCTTTTAGCAGAGGAGGAACAGGTGTTTGTCCCATGCCTGCGATCTGGGGACTGTTTGATATTGTTGGCCCAACCTATCTCAATAAACCTAGGTTCTTTAAAAATCCTACTAATCATTTTCTCTATGCAGGAACGTGGAACGTGAGGACATTATATAGAGATTATTCTCTTGATGTTCTCACGCAGGAATTCCAGCGCTATAACCTAGATATTCTAGGCTTGCAAGAGACCAGATGGACAGGTAAAGGTGAGATACTTAAAAATAACTTTAAATTTCTCTTTACAGGGAGGTAGGATGGAAAGCATCTCCAAGGTGTAAGTTTGCTTTTCAGCAGACATGCTAGTGATGCTCTTCTAGGATATGAGTGCATTAATGAAAGATTTCTTTTAGGAAATTTTCAAACAAAAATTAGACTTGAATGTAATCTGTTGTTATGCCCACACAAAGGACTCTGATGAGAATGAGAAAGATACGTTTTACAGCCAGCTTCAGGATATTTTGAAATCTGTCAAGAAAGGAGATATTACCCTTGTTCTAGGTGACTTCAATGCCAAAGTTGGTACTGACTCTGACCTTTGGGGAGGGGTGATAGGCCCTTTTGGTATTGGTAGCTGCAATGGCAATATGCAACGTCTCCTACATATAAGTAAACTCAATGGTTTCAGAATAACTAACACTTATTACACACACCGCGACATACATAAGTACACATGGGTTTCACCCGATGGGCTGCATAAGAATATGATTGATTATATATTAATTAACAGCAAATGGGCTAGTTCTGTTAGGAATACCAGGTCATATAGGGGAGCTGAAATTGGATCTGACCATTATCTTGTTAAAAGTGTCTTGCAACTTAAACTTAAAAAGTGTTGTACTAGGGTTAAAAATTTTACTTTTAATACCGAAGCTCTGAAAGACTCAGTTATAGCCAAAGCTTACCATGATAGGTTACTTAGTCATTATGACAGTCATGGTTTGCTTACTACTGAAGTTGAGGAAGAATGGGACCATTTTAAACAGGCTTTTTTGGACACAAACAGCACTCTTTTAGGAAAAAAGGAGCAGAAGAGGCAGAATTATCTGAGTGATAAGGCACTTGAGCTTATTTCGGAAAGAAAGAACTGCAGGAATGTCTTTAATCAGTACCCTACTAGTCCTAATAGAAAGCATTACAGAGAACTTAATAAACGTGTAAAAGACCAGTTAGCTGCTGATAAGAATCTTTGGCTTGAGAGCTTGTCTGACAAAGCTGAGGAAGCAGTTAGGCAGCACAACAGCAGAGAGCTGTACCAGATAGTTAATGTTTTATGTGGTAGAAAACGTACAGGCATACAAGGATTGCAGGATAAACAAGGTAAGGTTATAGAAGGGGAGGATTCTGTCATGGCTAGGTGGGCAGAGCATTTCAGTGATGTTCTAAATAATGTGGTTAGTTCTACTCCCATTGTTTGCAATGATGATAGATGCATTGGTGGCTTTAATGTTGACCCTATAACACAATCTGAAGTTATTTTGGCTATTTCTAAACTTAAACTTCATAAATCTCCAGAGGTAGATGAAATTACTACAGAAGTGCTTAGAGCTGGGAATATTTCGGTTGCCACTTGGAGGACTGAAATTCTGAATATCTTTTATGATAAAGGCATGGTTCCTAAGGATTTTAACAGAGCTATTGTTATCCCTATTTTCAAAAAAGGTGACTGCAGTTCTTGTGATAATTATAGGGGTATCAGCCTACTCTCTGTTCTAGGTAAAGGTCTTTCCATGATTGTGCCTAATAGAATTAAGAATCTGGTTGACAGTCAGTTACGTGATGAGCAATGGGGATTCAGAAGTGGTAGGGGATGTGTGGATCAGATATTTTCACTTAGGCAGATTCTTGAGAAATGTTCAGAGTTTCAGAAACCTTTGGTTGCTAGCTTCGTTGATTTCAAAAAGGCTTTCGACTCTGTTGATCGACATAATTTGTGGTTGATTGTGAGATCATATGGTATATCTGAGTCGTGTGTGAGAGTTGGTAAGGCTTGTAGCAATTGGTTTAGCATTACTTCTGGTGTTCGACAAGGGTACATTTTGTCTTCTTTTCTCTTTAGCTTGGTTATTGATTATGTTATGCGAAATTCACTTCAAGGGAAAGATTTTGGCCTTAAATGGACTGGAGATACGAAAATTTCTGATTTAGATTATGCTGATGATTTAGCCCTTTTGGCAAATGATGTTGATGAGATGAACTCTTTCATTCGAGCTGTTGATGAGACTGGTAGTAGAGTATGTTTGGTTATAAACAGAGAGAAAACTAAAGTGATGAAAATTGGTCAGGCAGGTTGTGATTCAGTTCATCTGAATGGTTGCAGTCTTGAGCAGGTGTCACAGTTTAATTATCTTGGGAGCTATGTAACAGATAATGGTGATGTGCGGCATAAGATTAACAGACGAATAGGGATTGCTGCCGTGACTTTTAAGAATCTATGGAGAGTGTGGAGAAATAGGCGTATACACCTAAAGACTAAAATTAGACTGTATAATAGTTTGGTTCTTTCTAGGGTTAGTTATGGTAGTGAAACTTGGACACTTTGTGAACAAGATAACAGGAAACTAGATGCTTTTGATTCCAGATGCTTACGCAGTATCTTGGGTATTAGGTGGTTCAACTTTGTAACTAATGATGAGGTTAGGCAAAGGAGTTTGCAACCTCCTTTAAGCAGCATATTGTGCAGAGAGAGACTCCGTTGGTTTGGCCATGTTGCCCGTATGAATAATTATAGATTGGTGAATAGGGTTAAGAACAGTGTGCCTAGAGGCCTCAGAAGGAGGGGGAGACCTAGGATGCGGTGGGCAGACAATGTCAAACAGGACCTTGTTAGAATTGGTGTGCAGTGACCGGATACAGCAGATGTAGCTCAGGACAGATATGCTTGGAGAATTTAACTGGTTGGACTTCCGTAGCCCATGGCTGCTTGAGGATGATGATGATAGCACAATTCCTAAATCACCTTTTTTGTGATGTTAAAAATAATTATACTTGATTCTTTGACCCTACCACAAAAGAAAAGCAATGATTCAATGTTCATCATCACACTACTTCATAAGCATACCATAATTAGCAATGTCCAGCTCGTCTTTCAGGAAGGAAAGGTGGTTCTTCTCTAAAGTGCTCGTGTGGAACTGAACGCAAAAGATCTCTGTCCTGCCAGACAGATCTTGAGTCTTGTGATAGCCTTTCACTAAGACGTCTCCACATAGCTGAAGAGAAGGATCGAGGTTCACAACGATTCTTTCCATCCGGGCATTTGCACTACTGGAGAAAACAAATGAAAAGAAAGACGTTAACAGCGATCAATATCATTCATACTTTACTGAAAGCATCCATCCATCATGGTTTAATAGAGCTGAACATTGTTTCTTCGGGTTTTAATTAAAGCAAAGCATTAACTGTATCTACAAAACATTTGAAAAAGATGTGAGGTAAATGGGAAAATTTAAAATAAAGAACAATATTAAGATTTATAATGGTACTGCAAATAAGAGAAAATTGAACTGCATTGCTCTTATTTGCGACGATGTAACAAATAAATTTAAAATCCTTTTCCGATGATTGAAAAGGAGCATCGAATAAGGTGTACTTAGTTTCCGGTGCGAACCTGTCACATTTCCAAAAATAAGCTATTTTTAAAATAAATCTGTTTGCGCCTTTTTTTCTTTTGATAAGCGCCGGCCGTTCCCAAAGATGAATATTTTCATTTCGTTCCTTGAATATCTCAGCAGCCAAGTATCGAATGAATGATGGCAACTGTTTATTAAAGTTAGAGACAAAGTATATAAATGGCATAGGTTTACTGGTCAACGAACTTAAATTTTCAATTACATTTAAAGCCAAAGCTTAGAAAAAACATCGCAAAAGTAGATGGAATTTGCCACAGAAGCAAATTCAATTTCCTTTCATGATATCTTGTGGTAATGGTATAGATTTTAATCCTCATCTTGAAACTCATGCAAACAAACGCAGAAAGCAAGCATAAATTTTCTTACTAGCTTTTCGGAATCATCATCCTATCGTAGGGAACGATAGAAAAACTCTGTTTATAGCTGCCATGTCTGAATCTCTGGAGGCACTGAACGAAATGGATGATCGTCATGAAATTGAATTGTGCATGTAAGTAGAAGAGGCAGCCAGAGAGATCAACGATCATCATGGCGTCATTCCGGGGTCTGAAGTCCATTCCAACGTACTGGAACAATTATCCAGAGATCGTGGTGAGATCGTTATAGGGTAACTATCACAGCAGATGTTCACTACGCATTTCCTACAAAGACGCAAAGGCTCGCAGCGTTCCTTAGCCATTCGCTTTTCTTCTTTACAGCAGACAAAAGGAGGCATCTGAGGAAAGGCACTGCAGGTGACGACCAATGACAGTGTGCACCTTTTTTACCAGGGGATGAAAGGTTCGGTTAAATTATGCTCCTATCTTATTCGAAAAATGCACTTTCTACAGATGATTCAAGAATCAATCTAAAAAAAGTGTTTATCAATTATATCCACAGCTCATCAATTTTTACTGGGTAATTTACATTATTGCGCTGTATTTATTCATATGATGACAAAGGTAGAGAAGAAAAATTGTCTTTAACCGGATGGGATCAGAATCCGCCGGAGGTGGTGGGTTCGGATCCCATCCAGCTAAAGACTATACCTTTGTCATCATATGAATAAATGCAGCATAATAGAGTAAATTACCCATTAAAAAGGGTGAGTAAAAATTTTAATAGAGGAAACCAAAGAAAAATTTTAACGTACAAACATAATGGTAAATGTGGGCCTAATCTGCTTGCAGAAAATGTTATTTTTCTTTAAGCTCTCTTATATTAATTTTACAGTACAAATGAGTTCTTAATGAAAAGAGCTGTCTTGGAGAGTATTATTGTTTCGTTTCAGTCGGATATTCAAATGTATATTTTTTTTATGGAGTATATATAATTGTTTACTGTTATGCAAACGGTTTGATTTGGGATCCATGAACTGCAGAAAACGTTCTGACGGACGATTTCAGGCCACACTCTTTATTCACCACCGGATGATGATGATTTTTAGAGTCAGGAATATTAGCCTCCAGATTTTTGAATAACCAAGCAACCAATTTTTGTGAGCGTAGGTTCAAAGTGAGAAGTGATTATGGTTCATTTTCATGTTTTGTCATGTTGAAGATAAGGTGAACGTAAGGGAAAAATTCTTCAATCACTAAATTCTTAAGAAAATAAAAATTTGAGTATGAGTGAGGTTAATACTATTGTTTGAAATTTGAATCTGTTGAACGACTTTTGAAAGTCTGAATGTTAGTACTTTATGCATTGGGGGAATAGTTTTTATGGCGATAGGTGTGTAAGTGTGGTAGATCATTAGGTCCCTTAAAATGTTTCCGCGAAATGCTATTACTACTACTTCCCCTCTGATTGATTGTATCTGTTTGATATGTAGAGTTTTTGTCCAGTATTAGCCAATGAGAAATGCTAATTTCTATCTATAAATATATTAACATTTGCGGAAATTTAAAAGCAATTCTGTGTATTTATACCTCATACGATTTTACTTGTACAGTCGCTCAAAAAAATATCCGAACACTATGGTTGATTACAGAATTCAGAAAAAATATCTGGCAACGTTTTTTTTAGAAATTAGTGATCTGGCAACCTTCGTGTCACGTGACAACGAAGGTTGCCAGATCACTAATTTCTAAAAAAAAACGTTGCCAGATATTTTTTCTGAATTCTGTAATCAACCATAGTGTTCGGATACTTTTTTGAGCGACTGTATCTCTGCTGAATGTATAGGTAGAAATTCTTCTGTTGAGTTATAAATAACTGCGCTATAATGATATTTTATCTTAAATGAGATAATCATCAGTTGAAATGAAATTTTTGAAGGAAAAGATACTGTAAGACAAAAAGGAACACCCTAAAAATGAAAGTAAACTTACTAAATACCAGAGGTGTATACAAGATGAGATCCTTGAAAAATTTCGAGGTACAGTTTGCAACCTAAAAATGAAATATATTTCAAAAATAAATTACTTTATGGTCTGTAATCTGAATACATAATTCATTATAAATCTGGATATCAAGAGTCGAGATTTTAATTCACAAGCATCTTTAATTCTCTACCAATCTCAAAGGGGGAATTTAAAATGAAATGGAACGACGGACTTTGAAGTTTAGAAAGAAATTGGAAAATCTAGAAAACGATTAGTCATTGCTTTTTAGTTCTTGTTTTTTAATCAAATTGTAAACGAAAATCTCTGGGGATAATTATATAAATCAGCAGTTGATAAATAAATATCTTGATTTACAGTTTTGTAAATAGTTAAAAAATTTATGAATTAAATTATTTAGCATGGATGGAATTATTATTTTAAAGAAGATAAAGTAAAAACAAGAGCTCATTTGTTTAAAACGAGCTAAAATGAAACGGATGCAGACAGTTACTAAAATATAAAAATGAGAAAAAAATTGACATTTTGTAGAATTACCCAACGCTCAATTCGGGCTCTTTATTGTCTCTGATTGCCTAAACTATTTTCTTGATAGAAATATAAAAGAGCTAATGTTTCCATTTGTCGTCTCTCTGTTCGTCTAGATGGGGCCTGGGGAAACTGCGGCATGCGGGGTGGAGGGGGGCATCAGACCGGTCAGCTCTTTTTGTGCAACCTACGGAAAATTTGTAAAGAAGAAAACGAACGTATAGAGGACAAGAAGTCCAACTTCGAGAAAACTAATTCTCGTTAAAATAGTTAATTTTTATAAAATTATATTTATGTTTCACTTTCGATTTTTTGTATTTGCTATAATACGTTATTTATTACATATTTCCTTGGAGGCCGCTCTTCCATTTCAGTTTTCTGTGTGGCCCTTCAGCTAAAACGTTTGCCCAGGTCTGGGCTAGATGTTCAACTTTTTTATTTTTATAGATAAATCAAAAATTCTTTTAGGATTGGATAGATGTTGGTGAAATATTATGATTCGCATTTTCCAAACCTCCCAATACTTTTAATAGGGTTCTCTAACGGTCGAGATTTTTTGGAAAATGGCAAAAGTTTAGACGAATATTGCAAATGATCCATTCATGCTAGAAATTCGAACTTTTCTTGGTGTATTGTAATAGTCAAATGATTGACCATGAGAACAGAGATTTTTCTCTTACTTGCTTTAGTGGTGATGGTGTGTGGGGGTGTCACAAAGATTTTTTTACAACATAAAACATTTCCTTTTGTATTTTATAGGTACTAATAAAATGTTACTATTTGCATCTTCCCAAACATTCATCAGTTCGAGTTTCCAGCGTTACAGGTTGTCTAAATCAGAAGAACATATCCTGAAGTTGTTCGTAAAACCTATCCTTCTCATCGGCATCCACAGTGGGGTCATAACAGCAGATAACATTCAAGTGTTTAACGCTTGTCTGAAATTTTCCTGTAAGAAACCTTTCATTAATTCACTCTTATCCCAAGGGCGGGGGTGGCGGCTCAGTCGGTAGCGCGCCAGGCTCGTAATCTGTAGTTCCCAGGTTCGAGTCCCAGCTGGGTCAGCGTTGAGATTCATCTCCGCAAAATTCCCCGCCTTGCCCACGGTCAGTAGGAGACACCGATGGGCTTGGAAAGGCCGCCGTCCGTCGGATGGGACGTTAAGCCGTGGCCCCGTGTACGGGAGAGTCATACCCTGTGCACGTTAAAGAACACTCTGGATGGCCTTGACGGGAGGCTACCATCTGTCTCCCAACAGCTGTTCCAGTGGGTCCCCTCCCCCAACCTTCTCTGAGCCTTCGGGGTCCTTGTGACCTGGCCATTTAGCCCATGGTGTGCAAAAAAGTGCCGCTCAGTGGTAAAACAACCTAAAGCAACTTTTATCCCAGAAGACCATCACTAGCGTTCTGCTGAGAAGCACACCTACGCCTTGATGATGCTTATTATCGTCCCTCCCTGAAAAGAGAAATTTAAGATTATTTTTAAGAATCTGACCTTTATCTGTCCATCTGATATCTTGCAAGCAGAGAATATCTAAATTATAACGGTGGAATTCTTGTGTGAGGACATCAAGTAAACATTCTCTGTGCAGAGTCCTCACATTCCAACTACCTATGGAGAGAATATGGTCAATGGGATTCTAAAGAAACTATGTTTATTTAGAGAGGGAATGCCGACAATATCAAACAGCCCCTAATCGCAGGCATGGGGCAAAGACCATTTCTCCCGCACTAAAGGCTGAAGTCATCTACATTGGAAGACTTCCTTCAATGTGGAATTTGATGATGCCAGTAGATGCAAAGAGTTCAGGTGCCTGCGATGACCTCTGCTCAGGATTATCCAAGCGCTGATAAAACATATCCTATGAATCTATTCACTTGGGGCTGTCACCCACAAACAAACAGAAAACACAGCTGCATATTTTCCCTCCACAGAAGCCCACCAGTGCAACAAATTCAGGATCCATAATCAAACTCAGAACCTTATTTAAGTCCAGTCCAGTAGGTTTATATGGTCAGCACCAGGACCCTGAGTGGTTGACCACTCCTCAGCAGGGTAGAAAAATAAGGAAAAGTAGCCATAGTTGTCCAGATCAGTAGGCCATACTAATCTGGCAGCCCTCCATTTCCGTTCACTTCCACAATCTTTTGAAAGGTACTAATGACCTGCAGCACGAGAAGGCGGGGTCAGACATTAGGTGCTAGGCCTGGCAGGTTCTATGCGTTATCACAGGGGATTGGTGCATAGCTCTTCTTCCACTGACTACCGGGCTACCATTTACATACCTTTTGTTTTAAGAGATAAAAATGTTTTTCAGAGAAAATGTCTATAGCAATATTTCATTAGTACCTATGTAACCGAAACAAATTTTATTATTAAGTTTTAAGAGATAAAAATTTTTCCTGTTATGAAAATTATGAAATATAGACATTTTCTGACCACTGCAAAAATTGGAAATTTTATTCTCTTTAAAAAGGAGCATTCCATATTCACCAGAGGCGATATATTCTTCTTCTAGTTACTCCTTATTTCACGGGGCGGGGGTGGTTCAGTCGGTAGCGCGCCAGGCTCGTAATTTGTAGTTCCCAGTTTCGAGTCCCAGATGGGTCAGCGTTGAGATTTATCTCCGCAAATTTCCCTGCCCTGCCCACGGTCAGTAGGGGACACCGATGGGTTTGGAAAGGCCGCCGTCCGTCGGATGGGACGTAAAGCCGTGGCCCCGTGTGCGGGAGAGCCATACCCTGTGCACGTTAAAGAACACGCTGGATGGCCTTGACGGGAGGCTACCATCTGTCTCCCAACAGCTGTTCCAGTGGGTCCCCTCCCCCAACCTTCTCTGAGCCTTCGGGGTCCATGTGACCTGGCCATTTAGCCCATGGTGTGCAAAAAAGTGGCGCTCAGAGGTAAAACAACCCAACCCTTATTTCACTTCCTTAAAAAATGAATCATCACTTTTGAAACTGAAATACACTCCCGATTTTAATTCATTGCAGAAAAGCTGGCAAGGCTTAGTTACGTATTACATAGTTAAGAAACAACAAATTAGTTTAGTTAGTAGTATAACAAATGTAGTCTATAGCATACACTTTTGCACGAGCATAGGGAAAATAAAGTTTGAAATATTGCTTTTCCAGAACATGATCATTTTCGCCTATCATTTGAGAGAGTTCCTTTGAGCAATTAGGTAGGTAAATGAGTCATACTGGAACCAAAATTAATTTTTTGGAGACTATTTGTTTTTCATTTTTATAAAATATGACAATTCGAAAATAAATTTACTACGGTGAGGGATTTTAAGTAGGAAATCACTAATCACAATAAACAGCACGTAAAATAATTCATATCTCATAACTTCGAATTAATCACTGAGCACTTACCTCTTGAGGGTTCAAAATTTGGCACACCATATACTATAACATGTTGAAGATAAAAGGGAAAGTTATTCATCTTTATAGAGCCAGATAATAATCCTTTGAAGTAGTTAATATATCTGGAATATAATAAAAAATGATGGTGTACACATAGTGCATTGAAAATTAGTCATAGTATTAAAAACTAATGGCAGACTTACTATGTTTTGCTGTGGTCTTAAACTCTCTAAATCCTATGGTAGATAGTCCTCCCCATGTTGCAGGCTTTGATGTGAAACTCATTAAGATCAACTCCCACGAAACTTTCTTTCCTTTTTCTTTGTGAAGCAGAGGACATAATTTGAGGTAATTCACGATATTATCTACTCAGAAGTTTTAATTTCAGATGTAACTTATTACACTAGATGTCTTTTTATTTTTCCCTATTTTTGGGAAGGAGGAGAGAGAGGTTGTGGGAGCAAACCTTACGTAGCTTTAAATCATGCTGACAGAGAGCTGTATACCAAATTCGATGATACAGCTTTTACCATTTAAAATCTCCCTAGAAAGGGAGTGGGAGAAAGTGTGGGGAGGCAAACTCTTACGTTGCTCTTAGTTATGGTTAGAGGAAGCTGTATGCCAAAGTCGGTGGTCTTTGATCTTTACCGTTTAGAAGTTCTTGATATCAGGAAGAAAAATCCTCTAATATATATTATAGATTAGCACATCGCCCCCCAAACATTTGGGGGTGGGATGGAAACGAATTTACCCTCCAGCAATCTTGAACTTGAAATCGGTTTCAATTACAGCTAGAGATTCTGATTTTTAACGCAACACGGGTATAGCATAAGGAAAACCTTAGGAGACATTTGGCACAGGGTGACCAAGTTTTCGGGTACCTGCAGACAGTACATACACGAGGAGAGTTGGGTTTGGGATTGTAACTTGCCTTTCCTCTCTTGAGAGCTTAAAAAGCGTATATTTTCTGAGGAAATCCCCGAAAATCAGAGTCTCAAGAACCTCAAACACTCTCCTTCCATTAGACTCAAACATTTTGACCCTCCACCGCAACTCACTGCAAATTTCTGGATACGCCGCTGCTTACAGGGGTTCCATCCTGTTAGTTACAGAATTGGAAGAAAAGAACAAAGGTAGAAAAATGAGTGTGGAACTTTATCTCCAATTCTATCAAAGATAGATTCTTGATCTTGAAATGCAATACGGGATTGTGTGAGAGAATCCCATAAAAATTTTGTACTAATCAGCCAATTTGCTGGAAAGTTACATGATCCCAAAATTTGTTAAAAGTTAAAACGAAACAACAGAAAACGAACAAAAAGACTCCCATCGTCAGACTTCCGATGTTTTCGGCATTGTGCAAACGATGCATTCGGTACAGTATAGCAATGAGGCGGACATTGTACATTAAATTATATGTAGCATGAGAGTAAACAGCAAATTTTCTTGGAAGTACTTTTGCACTTATCAACTCAAAAATATTAACGCATTTGCACTAACTGGTTCTTGGGAGAAGAGGGGATGTAATGGGGGGGGGGAATTCACCATTGATTTATAGAGTATTTTTTGAGAGTATAGTCGATAAAATTTATTTACTTTGGATCAGCTGTTGCTGAGGACAGACATTCCTGGAGAAAAAATGGAGTCTTAGTATGACCTCCATTACATGCAAAATCTTCTGCATGAAGATTTTGCATGTAATGTATGTTTTTGACACTGTTTCAAATGTATACCAGATATCATGAAACCAGCGCGCTGAATATAGGGAAAACATTCACACACTTCTTTCATAACATTGCCAACGTTGCCACGGAAGAGCAAAAGGAAGAGCAAAGGGGGATCTATGGGAGAAAAGAACGATCGTCACCCTCCAAAATTTAGATATATCAAGAATGATTTTAAATTTGACTTAACGACTGTTTTTTGCCATAGACCATTAACACATTGTCCTATCCCCCAAAACGAACTCCTGCATCCGACATTGATGGGGATGGAAAAAAGTGCCTCAAAAATATTTTTGAATAACTCGCAATCGAAATTCAAAATAGACTGCTCAGTGGCCACCCCTAAAGAAAACGTAGCCAAAAGACAACAACCTGAGCTGAAGCTTTATCTAAAACTACCGGGGAAAAAACACAGCTCTGGTAAAGCAGGCTAAATCCTGTTGATTTCTAGCCCGTTATTTCCCTACCCTATTTGACCTCGAATGCGATATCGAATTTGAAAATTCCTCTCATTTCTAAGTTCTATCATCGGAAATAGCCCTATTCACCAATTTTTATCTCTCCAGCACCGGTATATCGAAATTTGACCTTTGACCTCGAAGGATAAGACTTTTCGTAACGTTTTCGACATCTACAACCCGAAACACTCCAAAACATCAATTTTTGCGCTTTTAGCATTTGTAGATCAAGGTTTGACCTCTACGTGGCGCCTATTTGACCTTGAGTAATCTGATCTGAAGGGAGATTTAAAAAAATATACGTTATTCAAGCTCTCAAAGGTGTTTCCTTTGTTTTTTTCATGAGTGATAGCATCGACCACCCTTTGGTACACCATTGAATATGAGTTGAATTGATTACTTAAATTACTGCCTGTAAATTTAGATGAAATACGAACGGATGAAAAATGCATTTGTTGAGACTAGAGATGCTTCTTGTTCGCTATGGATGAAGAAACAGTAATATGAAAAGTAAAACTTGATCAGTCTAATTGGAGTACTGGACTAGTATTTCAGAACATATTTCTTGCAAGAAATGGTATATCGGATGTAGTCAATAACACTAAGGTAAAAAATAAAATCTTTTTGTCATTTATTAAATTCTTTTGCGCTGAATGTTGCATAAGTAGGAAATATGGAAATTCATTTTTTGCATCCATTGATAAAGTATTATTTAAAACTCACCTGTTTTGAGAAGGCTGCAATGTTTTAAAGAGTTTGTCATCGTAAAATCTTTTCATAGCAAACCTATCCAGTGCTTGATCAGAGCTGTAACGAAGAAAAAAATTATCTGAGAATAAGGGAGGTTCTACTTTTTACTTAGTACAACTAAAGCATAAAAATTAAGGTAATAGTTATGCATAAAAAAGTATAGCTGAAATTAATTTAAGAACAATATTACTAGTGTTTAAGGTTGAGGTTTCGACAGATGTTTTTGAGTTGGCTGCACCGGAGAGGTCTGCACTGTATAATTGTTTTGGCCCCTACTGGACATACAAATCACCTAATTTTAATATTCTCAATTTTAGCAAACATTATTTTAATAAAGAAGACCTTACTAAAGTAACAAATAGTTACATTAATGATGCTTTTAACATCTACACAGATGGTTCATACGATCCATTTACCCATTATGCTGCTGGTGCTTTCTTCGTACTGCACCTTCTATAAACAAAAATAAATAAATATCTTCACAAGCAGCTGCTTGCCACAGAGATCTGACAGGAGCCTGTCAGTTTAATACGCCATAGTAGAAGGGATCCTCAGCAGATTTTTGCCACCTGCACGCGATGTTTCCTCGGTGGTCACCCTCTCAAGTACTGACCGCGCCCAAAGCTACTTAACTTCGGTGATCGAACGAGAACCGGTGTTTTCAGCTTGGTATGCAGAGTGAAAATTCGTTTCCTTTCTATTCTGCAAATTCATGCACTTGTTGTGAACTCTCAGCTGTTCTCCAAGCTATTAACTGAATCACTAATCAAAATCAAGCAAATATTAATCATATTTACTGATTCTCTCAATAGCCTAAAATCACTTAATAAAAACCTACAAAACATGGCTCAACTTTAAAATAAATTTTGAAATTGTTAAAAAATGTCTTGAAAAAATAACAAACGGTAAAACTATCACCATGTTGTGGGTTTCTAGCAATGCAGATATCTTCGGAAATGACTTATGTATTTCTCAAATTAATGTAATGTTCAGAATTTCATGATATCAATAAGAAACTCCTCGACCATTTCAATCAAGAATGGGAAAACACCTGGACTTTACTATTTCAAGTAAAAAATCACTACCGATTTCAAATTGATACTAAGCACCATACGCCTTCTTTAAAAATGCTTTCTAGGAAAGAACAATTCAGAAATAAGCAAATAGATTCTCCACTGTGAAACAAATGGAGATTTGTTGTGGACTTCGATCACTTTCTGCTTCATTGTTCAAAATATAAGAAAGGGAAATTTTCTTCCAGAATCTATATAGTACGGTGATTAATACTTCCACATTCGGAAACATCTTGATTTGTGGACAAAAGGCAACTTTAACTGCAAAAAGTGGGCATTTTTGCCTATTTTCATTAAGTAAACAAGTGTCCACCTTTAGGTATTACCTAATTTGTTTCTTTGTATCTATGTATTCTTTTGCGACTCTGCTCTCTGTGCTGTTTGGCTAGCCTATCTGAGTTCTTTGGCTTCAAGATATAATCTGAGTTCTAAACTTTGATCTGGTTATGACGAACCATAATCTGGCTCTATTCTGCCCAATTTCTAACCATTAACAGAATACAATTGTTTTTGCCCAGAACCAGCGTATTTCTAGGAATACCCTCCCTGCTGCTCAGCTCGCCCAGACGACGAGGTACGACGATAAAGGAAAAGTACCAAAAATATATAATACTTGTCCAAACTTGTTCTACAATACGTCTTAGGAATGTTCTTCTCTGTTCCAAATTAATTTGTAAGAACAGTATTTTAAGAATATAAACTATTTTCTTTATAAGCCCACCTGCTTTTGAACAAGTCCGCTAGGTCCAGATTGCAGATATACTCTTCGGTCTAGGCATGGTCCGAAAACTAAAGCTTATTGAGTTACGTAATAAAAATGAACTCGAATGTCTTCTTTTTACTTAACCTTAACGAAGGTTTAAAATTGCTGGACAAAAAAATCTCTAATTGGAAAGATTTATTTATTAAATCTGAGTCAGGTTTTCAAAGTACTCGTTTTTAAATGCTACTTATATTTTCAGAGTTCTGCTTGGTCAAAACGTATCGTGAGTTTGTAACTGCTAATTATATTTATTAATCGTAGGAAACATGAGTTTGCAATGGATATTCATCAAATATGCATATTGGTTGGCGAAGGAATTGATAATGTGTTGAATAACTGAGCTTTACTGCTGGGCATTCAACATCTGTAAGCCTTGCAAATAATGTTCGTGAATATGATGATATACTGTATATCAATACACAACATCGAAATTTCAACACCACGAAGGAGGCACTCAGATCACACCAAGCATTTGACAGGCTAATATAAACGTATGATTATAGTTCTGCAGCAAATGGTCATGTTCGAGATTGGTTAAATCGGTGGAAAGAATGTCAGTGAGGCATACTGGCTGTTTAATTAAGAGGCGTTGCGCAGTACGTTGTCTGCTGGGGGAAGAACAGGAATTGCTTAAGGTACGAAAATGTCACTAGTGTCGCCAAGTGATGAAATCTAATGTGTGAGGATCATCGAATCATGTCAAGTAGTTAAGAAAGACATCGTTGCACAGGTCGGTCGTGATGTTGTTGGAACTATACAATGCAACTGGTGTTGTTGGTTTAAAGCAATGTTTCCCAAAGTGGGCGATACCGCCCCCTGGGGGACACTGGAACGATCCAGGGGGTCGGTAGTAGCTTCGGGTGCAATTGGGGGGCGGTATTAGCTTCGGGTGCAATTGGGGGGCGGTGGAAGCATAAAGAAAGAAGGGAAGATAAGAAAATTTTGAAAAACTGTTCGTACATGTTTCATTTGTTGTGTAACATAGAGTTAAAGTCGCAGTGATTACTTTATTTTCCAAATAAGCACATAAAATTATCCTTCGTTATCTTAATTTTCTGTGTGTAATGCGAATGTTACTATGGTTGATTTTAATAAATAATTTTATAATTTCAATCTTCAAGGTGTCGTATTTACAACAACATCTTTCTTTACTATGTTGTAGGACGTAGGTAGAAATATAGATACATAAAAGAACGCAAATTTGTCACTGCATCTTTCTGTTTGTTCGCTTAAAGAAGGTAGATTTCCAGGAGGGCGCTGAGTAATTTTTTTTCTGAAAAGGGGGCGGTAGGACAAATAAGTTTGGGAGCATCTGGTTTAGAGACACGCAAAGCACACAGTGACCAGGGACTGGGCAGCAACGCAGGATTACAGTCACGAGGTCACCATCTTCATTGAATGACATAATGGGATTGCTTCGCTGGAGTAAGCCAACTGTCAGAGAGGCAGCGATACTAATGTGTCTACTCACGCTATCTAGAGCAGTGGTTCTCAACTTTTTGTGCTTCACGTACCCCCTGGGAATGTGTATGTAACTAGCGTACTCTTGTATAGATAGATAAAACTATAGTTATAGTATAACAATGGTTATTTTTGCTTTTTTACTAGATCTAGCGACTTTTGAGCTCACACGGCGTACCCCAAAATATTTTACCGCGTACCCCACTTTGAGAACCCCTAGTATAGAGTCTGGGTGCTTGCACAACTCCAATATCCACCACTTTTGTCACAGATAGGGCGGCAAATGTCCGCCAAATATCCAAGGTTTTTTGTTACGATACAGTCTCTCTCTATTTCCGTGAATGTAATTAACGAGTTTTGGAATAGCTGGTCACTGTATTTAACCTTTTTTTAATATGCGTGGTCATTTCTTTGTGCACTAACACGTCGGTGCACGGTGGCAACTTTGTGGAGTGTTGTTATTGGCGAGGTACGATCTTTGCACGTAAGAACTTCGAATTAGTTCTGCCACAAGAAATATGACACTTCTCCAATACGCTCCCAGTAATAATAAAAGTCACACCTCTGTGGGACGTAGGCTTGTCGTCAAATCCATGCAGAAAAACTATGCAATCTGCACTCGACGCATTTAGAGTGAGTGGGTGAATTGCTGCTCCTCCCACCTCCTGTAAATTGCGCGTCACGCTTATTGCCCCGTTGTCCAACTACCTTAATTAAATTTAGTTTTCTGTGGATGTACATTTCCGAGAAGAAATGTTCCAGTTTCAGTAAATTGAAATCGAAACCATAACCGAACGGTCCCGGTTTCAGCTTTCTGAAAAACGACAATTTATTTAAATGTCCCGGTTTTTATCATTCGAAATCTGAACACTTACTCGCAGAATACGACCAGTTAGCTGAAAATGGTGCAGGACCTGGAGCTGAATGGAGAGGGAGCTTAATGGGCTGGAGCTGAATGGAGCGGGATCTGAACGAAGATATAAATGGAGATCCGTGCTATTCACTGACGATTCTCGGTTCTTCTCGGAAGAATTGATGAGAGGGCACATTTCTGGAGATATGTATACGAGAAATTTGCAGAAGCGTTCATCGTCCAATGACAGCCAGTATGCCGTGTAGTCACGTACAGAAGATGCATATCCCTGTACACATTCTAGGCATTGAAACTATTTAAATTATGTTTGTTTTATCGCTCAATCCATACTTCTAATGCCTTTGGAACGTCCTGAAATAGTGTATTGCAGCAGGATATGCTCGCCTGCACACTGCACATGTTGCCATGGACTGCTTTTATCTCTTACGGAACGGACGGCACGCATCCAGGATTTAGTTTTGGTTTTCGGGGCGGGAGGTCCGAGAATTTAGTTTCGAAGGTGGGAGTTTGAGAATAAGACTTGAGTAGGGTTTCACAATTGCTAAAATATTGTACCGGATAGGAAAGATTAAAATGATATTCTACACTGACGGAAATTGAAAAAAATAACACCCAGAAGGAATTCGTTTAGGAACATTAATAGTTAAGTGCAGCAGAAACCGTTTATCCGAGATTGACAGTCATTGAATGAAATAATGATCTCACTAAGGACGACAGCATGCAAAGGTACGCAGCGCGTATTTGAGGACTAGAGCGTGAAGAAATAAGTTATTCATCTTGTGTCGTGTTGTTCAGTGCTCTTTGAAGAAGCTACCTTGCCTGGACGACGCAGGCGCTCAACATTTGTTCAGTTAGCGGAGTTTGAGTGAGGTCACCCTCGCTCAAACTCCGCTAACTCTAATTCTATCTGCTATTAATTCCGCTAATTTCTTTATCGCTACTAATTCGATCCTCTGTCGTACCAAGGGTGTCTACAAGAACGATGAGCAATCGTCTTTTGGAAGCAGGACTACGGGTAAGTTTGCTGATGGCATGGTTACCACTGTCACCTCGTCACTGTCGAGCACATTTGCAGTGGTGTCAAGAACGAGTACATTGGAGGGAAGAATGGCAGTCTGTGGTCTTCAGTGGTGAAAACCGATTCTGCTTAAGAGCATCTGATAGTCGTTTATGTGTTGGAAGGCGACAAGGTGAGCGACTTTTTTCATCATGCATCCGCCAGCGAAACACAGGGTCCACACCGGGCATCATGGTGTGGGGAGCGATTAGCCATCACTCTCGTACGTGTCTAGTGTTTGTACATGATACACTGAATAGCAATACGTACATCAGCGACATCGTACAGCTGGTCGTCCTGCCATATTTGAGTGTAATCCCAAATGCGATATTTCAGAGGATAACCCCCCCACACACACACACATACACACACTCCGCCCGGGCAACTCAACATGCTCTTCAGGCAATGAACCAACTGCCTTGGCCAGAATGCTCTCAGGACTTGTTTCCAATAGAGCATGTCTGGGACAGGATCAAAGACTTTCGCAGACCGCGGCAGGCAACGACCATTGCTGAATTACGCGTCCAAGTTGAAAGCGCATGGAATAGTAAAAGAATACTCATCGTGATATCCAACATTTGTACAACCGATTGCATGCCAGATTGGAAGCTTGTATTGTTGCTCGAGAGGTTCAACACCTTATTAAATTGTGGCTTCTGTAAAATGTAACATTCATTAAAAGGTAAAATAAACATTGAATCACTTCACGCGTGTGATCACTGCCCTTTCTCAACAAGTTGTTTCTCCTAAATAAATCTCATAGATTACGCTTCAGTTGTTAATGATGTTCTTTTTTTCAATTTCCCCCAGTATATATCGAATAAAATTACAGAGTAGTTGGTTTTGAAAACGAATTTTAGTGTTGGACATGTATTATGAGACTAAAATAAAATTATACAATGACAGTTATTTTGGATTTCAAAGTAGGCAGACAAGTTTGAGACTTCGCATAAGACGACCGGATACGGGGGGGGGGGGGGGGGCGTCCCTGGGCACGGACATTCTGTCATGACCATCGCGATTGCCGGATCTGTCCTCGATGTTTCTCGTTCTTAGGCTATATTGGACGATAACTCCGCAGGGATCTGAGAGGATGGCACCGAACGGGAGCAGCAAGCAGGAGCGAATGAATATCTTCCAGGACTACGATTGACAATCGAAGTGACAGTATGCCTCATAATCTGAGAGATTGTATCACCGATAGAAGTAAACACATTGCTTATTGAATAATGGTTAAAGTTTCTCATATTTCTGTCTCCATATTTAATGGCTTGTTTCTCATGATGTCCCACATACGTACATGTACACAATTATGAGATTCTTTCATTTACTTCGTGGCGTTGCAATTTCCATGTTGGCTGCTTTAAATAACTATGTGTTATGCTGTTTATTAATATAAATTTGCACATCTAGATGTCCAATATTACCTTATAGTATATCGACATGGTAACGATAAATAAATAAATAAATACCCCCTCAAGCAGCTGCTTGCCACAGAGGTCTGATAGGAGCCTGTCAGTTTATATACCACAGTAGAAGATCTGAGAGGATGGCAGGACCTCAACAGAAAAACGACACACACATCCATGCCTAAATCCGGGGCTCGAACCCAGGTCCCTTAGATCAGTAGCCAAGCGTGCTAACCACTCGGCCACGGGACGGCTAATAATGATTATTTTCTTACTACGATTTTAACTTGTGTTAAAGAAACAATGTACTAATATAATCAGATGCATTGTTATTAAACTTAAAGCTTGAAAATATCTAAATAAAATATATTAATAGTTCATTTTAAGAATAGGTAAACCACTGCTGCTAAAAATGTGGTGCGAATCAGAGGTTCTCTGAGCTGCTTAAAGTCAAAAAAGGACACCCGAAAAACGTAGTCTTATCCTTCTATTCCCTCCCGCAGTTATGGTATTAGTTTCATCTCTAATGTCTAAAGACAAAGCGCCCAAAAATGTAATTCCTCTCTTCCCTTTTTTACTCCTGGATACTCCAGATCTATTCTTGGTAGATCCTCCTTTCTACTCCTGGAATCTCCATTGATCCTGAAATCCTGATCTTGGAATCCATTGGAATCTCCAGATGAGTGTTCAACATCATTACTTCCCAATAGTAGCTTATTGTACATCGATAAATGCGTATGAAGTTTGGATTAATTTTCATTCCTTTAGCCTTAAATATATTTAATTGCTGCACTCTTTAAGCACACAATAACCTGCCCTATTAAGCGCAATTTAATCATTGGCATGGACTAAACTGGTACAAATATAATCATTGGCATGGACTAAACTGGTACAAATATAATCATATGGACTTTTCTAATAAAGTTTCTCAATTTCTGACTCGTAAATTTGCAAATTAAGATTTCAGTGGTCTTGTTAGCCGCAGACCATTGTATTTGAAAAATTATTTGCTGCAGAATAAGTTTAATATTTTGCTTTATCAAATTTTTTTGGGTTTGTTATTGTTAGGGAAGGGCATTTTCATGTGTCAAGTTCCCCTTTGCCTTAGTGGCCTACCAAAAGATGACACGCACGAGACGCCTTTCATGGTAATTTGGTTCTAGGTACATAAAGAATAACCTGCCACACAACTAAAATAAAATTATTCGCCATCAAGAAAAGAAAGTTCGAATAAAAAGCTAAAAAACTCAGGAATGAGATTTTAAAAATATGTTTGGTTTTCTGGTGCAAATTTGGAGGAGATTTCAAGAAGAAACACATAAATACTAAATCTTTTCAGTCCCATGAGCGCATATCGGAACACTAATTATAAAACTACATTGGTTTTCATAAATTAAGGTAACAACCTGAAAACCCTTTGAATCTGCTGCTTATGTATCGGAAGTTATGTGTTTATAAACACTGTGCGTAAAAAGAACAGTTGAAAAATGGCATAGCAGTTTTAATTCCCAAAATTATATACGAATGGAGATACATGGTAAAAAAGGTGTAGGTCAACTGAGATAGCCCAAGGGATTCTATATGAGGTGCTGCCACCTCTTGCCATTATGCAGGTTTCCCAGTGGACTGTCCAACAGCACTGTGGGTAGTAATCGCCATTGTTCCTCCAAAGCACGTCGAAGCTCCGGGAGGCTTTGTTTTACCTCTGAGCGGCACTTTTTTGCACACCATGGGCTAAATGGCCAGGTCACATGGACCCCGAAGGCTCAGAGAAGGTTGGGGTAGGGGACCCACTGGAACAGCTGTTGGGAGACAGATGGTAGCCTCCCGTCAAGGCCATCCAGCGTGTTCTTTAACGTGCACAGGGTATGGCTCTCCCGCACACGGGGCCACGGTTTAACGTCCCATCCGACGGACGACGGCCTTTCCAAGCCCATCGGTGTCCCCTACTGACCGTGGGCAGGGCGGGGAATTTTGCGGAGATAAATCTCAACGCTGACCCAGCTGGGACTCGAACCTGGGAACTACAGATTACGAGCCTGGCGCGCTACCGACTGAGCCACCCCCGCCCCGCTCCGGGAGGCTTGCAGGAGTGTTATTCAGGGAAACAACCAGTCTCCAGAGAGCATCCCATTCATGTTCAATCGATGTATGTCGACAGACTGAGCTGGCCGTTCCATACCTCTAATATTCTGCAGATAGCGATCGACAGGCAACAATGGTGCAGGAGGACGTTATCGTCCTGTACGAGAAAGATATCATCTATTGCACCCGCATAAGGCCGCACGAAGCTATCCATGATTTCTTTGGGATCTCTCATGTGATATAGTCACAATTAGTAAAATACTTTTTTTTGCTTTTCATTATTTTAAATATTTTTGGGAAAAAGATGTTTCTTTTGGGACCAGATAACAATATCGTGCTGCAAAATTGTTAGTCTAACAAACTAATTCGAGATTGCAAGGCTTAACTGAAAGACATAATAGTATTGCTTGAATATCATGATTATATTTTGTTGGACAATATGCATTTGCATACAGGGTCGGATCTAGGGGGGGGAACAAGGGGGTCATGATCCCCTCCCTCTGAGAATGATGATAAGGGTGATACAGGCAAAAATTATTAAACTTAAAAAACTTTTTATGCATTTATCAAGAAATTTTTTAAAGATCTCTAAAACGGAGGACAAAATGTTATACTATAGTGGAAATACAGTCTCATGGTCCCCATTTTACTTTCTTCCCCCTTCTCCACCCCTCGGTATTTTTTTTTCTACATTCGGGTCTGTTGCCATAAATTGTCCCAATTAAAAGAGACGCAATTGAAATAAAATATGTTGATTAACATTAGTACCTTTTTACAGTCTCCTGGTACATACCTTGCGCAGATGCTGCTATAATGCATGTAACATGCAACTACAATTCCAATTCTGCCTTTGTCTCCCTGCAACGAGTCAAGAAATCGAAAGCATTAAAGAAAATCATTATGCACAAAATGCACTTCACATTGATCAAAATTACTTCTAAAAATAAGACTTCTAAAACTAGAAATCTGATAGCAGTAATGGCTTCTTTAAGAAACGTGGCTGAATTTCGTCCATTACAAAGAATCGAATCAAGGATCTTTAAATTTTAACTAGTCGTTGAAAAATATGAAAATACACGGTAAAATGATGAGGTAGAAGATAAAGAAATTAGTGATAAAAAACGCAAAATAATTCTAATGATTCTATTTTATTACGTGTAATGAACAATGTAAAATATAAGAAAACAAATCTTGAAAATTATTAAACACCATTACATCCTGTAGGTTTATTGTTTTTCTATGAATAGCAATGCCAAATCTTGTTCCCTATAGTAACATATCCCATAGGCAACGAACGTATAAGGGACAGCGGCAACAAGCATAAAGGGAGCCCTCTTGAGGCAAATGTTACTTGAGGGTTCGAACCGTAGGGCAAAAAAGCCGACTTTCAGAGGATCGCATATCTCTAACATCAAATCATTCACAATTTCAAAATAAATCACAAATATTATATTGCATCAATTTCTTACAAGCGAATTAACACAGGATATAAACATGAGGATGTGATATGCTTTTTTCCAGTTAAGTATTGGTGGAAGAGACAAGGTCAGGTTTTAAAACATTTACAAATTTAAAACGTTTTAACATTTTTTGAAAAGTAATATTACTTTTCGGCTTTATATTTACTTTTGTGGAACTTTGGACCATAGGAATCTCATCCAATGGTGCAGCTACATCAGGGAGGAGATTCCAAAAATATAAAGAAGAAAGTTAGCTTTTTTTCTGAAAAAATTTTACAAGCACTGGCAGCAAATATCTTTTACATGCAAGTTTTCGGAGCAGGAGAAACATTCATAAAAGGAAAAGGAGTGATTTTATGTTTCCTCTGTACAAAAGAAATAGCAAAGATCGATTAATCAGCGTAGATTGCGTCCAGAAATCAGGATTTAAGCAAAATATACAGATATTTTCTCATTGTTTTCTCCAAGAAATACTCTCAAAAATTTTGTAATCAACAGATGCTGTCTCTAAATTTTTGCAATCTCCAGATTCCCTGCAAATCTCCCGATTCCAGGTCTTTCAAATCCTTGCAATTGCTGCACACTGCATTATAGAAGAAGACTTGTAGGTTGGTTGGGTTGTTTTACCTCTGAGCGGCACTTTTTTGCACACCATGGGCTAAATGGCCAGGTCACATGGACCCCGAAGGCTCAGAGAAGGTTGGGGGAGGGGACCCACTGGAACAGCTGTTGGGAGACAGATGGTAGCCTCCCGTCAAGGCCTTCCAGCGTGTTCTTTAACGTGCACAGGGTATGACTCTCCCGCACACGGGGCCTCGGCTTAACGTCCCATCCGACGGACGGCGGCCTTTTCGAGCCCATCGGTGTCCCCTACTGACCGTGGGCAGGGCGGGGAATTTTGCGGAGATAAATCTCAACGCTGACCCAGCTGGGACTCGAACCTGGGAACTACAGATTACGAGCCTGGCGCGCTACCGACTGAGCCATCCCCGCCCCAAGACTTGTAGGAATCGAGGAGCAATTTTAATAAATTTAATGCACAAATGATGGCATTGATGATGGCATTGGGGCGTCGAACGAAGATTCCGGACTTTTCGTATGCCAAAACTCAAACGTATGGATAAATTGAAGAAAGGTTATCAAGATTTGTCATTTTATCTATAGAAAATGAACGGAAATTAATTGATTTGATTGAAACTGTTAAAATGTTTTCAGAAATGAAAATAAACAAAGTCAGAGTCTCGTCTGTGCTAATAAAATGACAGTTAGTTTCATTAAAATTATAATATGCATTATGCATTATTAAATTATTTATGCAGATTCTGTAAAAGCTTTGTTTAAAAAATTCTGTACCACTACATGTTGCCTTCTGTAAAATGTTAGGAGGCTGCAATATAGCGATTCTTTGCAAGTGCATATGGATAGTGACCTATGTGATGACCTGAGATTTATAAACAGAAAATTGCTTTGGATTCGAAGTGCTTAGTATTTCTTTCTGCAGAGCTATCATGGAATTCATGAGAGTCTTTTTGAAAGCTTGAATGAGATTGCTGACATCAGTTAGTGTACTGCATGTTAATGGCAAAGCAAACATACTATGTGTGGGTAAGAAATACCCGAAGCATTTCCGAAATAAGTAATCGCTTCTAACTTCATTCTCAATTGAGTAATGAGAACTATCTAAGGTACATTCATCTATTATTCAATCATTTTACCATGTTTCATGCAAGATGGAACTTGTTCGATAAGTCTACATAACTTTTGCCCAAGCAAAGTTTATCGTTATTCATCGTTTTAGTTTATCATTCAATTTAAAAAAATATATATATTCTTTTGTTTTATTCTATTTTATTAACAACTTTTTTAAATTATAATTTTTTTTATGCAATGTAATACATTATCAATACCATTCTCAATCAGCTGTGGGCTATGGAAATACGATGGGCTATGAAAAATGGGTTATGGGCTATGAAAAAATAGCTTGTGTAATTTAATTTCCCAAACGCATCTGTCTTGACTACATCTTCTGCACCACTCTTTCTGAGGCCTTTAGGCACAGTGTTCATAATCCTATTCGCTAATCTACAGTTATACATACGGGCAACATGGCCAAACCAATGGAGTCTCTCTCTCTGCAAAATACGCTGCACAAAGGAGGCTGCCGACTCCTTTGTCTAACCTCATCATTAATTATAAATTTTAATAAAAGGAGTAGTGTTTAATTGTATCAGAATTACATTCGGTTGTTAATTCATTCAGTGTTAAGTGAATCAGAATTGAATTTGATTGATCACTGCACTATTAAAATTTTCTTAAAGAACTGTTTTATTTAAAATTAGATATATTTATATTCTAATATATATTAACTTTACATGTTCATCTTTTGGTACTTTATATATCTGTAGTTCTAGAGTATCTAAACATTAAGAAATTGTGTTTAAATAAGACAGATATAGAACAAATATAATACGTTTGCAAATAACATATTTGTCATGATTTGCATTTTGTCATTCTGATTTGCACATAATATTCTGGGATTATTTTTATCAGGAAACTAACAGATGTTCATCCACACTGACCTGTTTAATAAATTAGTAAGCATCTTCAAAAAAATTTAATTTTTATTATGTACTTATGTATTATTCCACGTTATGGCTGTGTATAGTACGCGTGTTTGAAATACCAAAATTATATCACTGCTTATTTAACATACGGGAGAAAATACATTTTTAACACAGACGTGAGCTTTCAATGGTTGAATAGTCTAAATTCTACGAAAATTGTCCAAATATTCGGTTCACATTCAAATGAGTTCCTTTACAAATCGGCAAGGATTCAATCGCTATTGTAAGTTTTCCTAATTAATTTTTTAAACAAATGTCTCTAGGAAAGCCCATAAAGAAGCATTGCGCCAGGACCCACGCTGAGAGTGATACCCCCCTGCTTTGGATTACAGTCACAATTTGAATTGCAACGGAAAAATGTCTCAGTGTCACCAGATGAATATCTCATAAATTCGATTCACGTGGCAATCAATACTTAATGCATTAGTTGTTCTGTAAAGAACACAAGTCACAAAACGGAGCTCAGATTGTTTCTTAACATTATAGAGTTAAAAGTGTCTTACAACTTAAGAAATATCGTGGAAAAGTAAGAAAAAAAAGTAGTCCTAATTCTTGTGTAAAGACTACCAAAATAAGCTAACCATAACTGGCTACCTAGTCATTAACAAACACTTGTTTTGCTTTTAACGTTGAGGAAGAATGAAATTATTTGAAAGTGATTACATTCTAAACGATAACTACTCAATTGCATATTCAAGGGGAAAAATTCTTTCTTTACCTAAATTTCGGGGGGGGGGGGGGTGCGGACCAGAGGAGTAGATAAAACTCTCTATATTATTTTTATTATTATATACATACTGACTACAATTGAAGACAAATGAACAAACCTGCAATTACATTCAAAAAGTATGCACGTGTCATATTTTCATCAGTTGGTTTGAATTTGATATTTCCTTTGATACAACAAGTTTCATGTTTTTTTTTTTATTCATTATCAACTGGCGGCCATTTTAATAGACCGACAGAGTTGATCTGAGTGGAAAAGAGACAAACCCTAGAGAATAACCCTAGGGAATTGTAGACGATGCTAATATTCTGTGGAGAAAGTGGCATTAAATGCAAGGAATGAAAAATATAGAGGTAGCAACATAATGGAAAATGAGGGCTCATAGTGTGGAGGGATGATCACCTCATGACTGTTCTGAATAATGTGGCTTGTTTCGCTTTCATTACTTACAACGGAGAAAACGGAATTTTGGCGTTCATACTGGCTCTATGTGGCGATATGAAATTATTCTGGCGATTTCAAAACTAAAACTAAATGAATACCCTGAAGAAGTTAAATTTATATGAAATCAATCTATAATTAATATATATTAATAAAATAATAAAATTTATATATAATAATATTTTAAGATAAAATAATTTTAATGAAATAAATAAATTAAAAGTTAATTTTAGAAAATTAAATATAGCTTTCCATCTAGAGATTATTTTGTTGTCACATGACTAATTGAAGTACTGAAAGTTTCTTTGGTAATAGTGCATCTAAGGATGTCATTGGAGATATCATTATTTCTGTTTTCAAGAAAGGGGATTTAATTGTTTGTGTTGATTATAGAAGCATCAATCAATTTTCTGTTGCTGGTAAAGGTCTTTGCATAATTGTATTTAACAGATTGGTTGATGGACAGTATAGGTTCGTAAATGTTAAGGGTGCATTCTTTCATTCAGGCAGTTTCCTGAGAAATATCTACGTATTTCATTTGGGCTTCAATGGCATAATTCTAAATACTTGTTGCATTGGTACAATCAGCGTGATTCTTCTTTTTAGCTACAGTACAGCGTTCGGATTATTTTATAACTTTTTTGTCTAATGTAGTTTTCCCCAATATTTAAAGGTATCCGTTTTAACAAGATTACCTTGCAGTGCAAAACAGCAACGTGTTGTGGGTCGTTAGTCAACCAGGCATCCAAAGCTTTGCAAATACTGCAGATCCTTTCCAAGGGAGGTGAAAGATTTTGAGGCCAACCAAAATCCAGTACCTAAAAAATGGAAAATGCAAGCTTAATAGGAGAGAAAAAGACAATTTCATTAGTTCAGCTTCTTAGTTTACAGTAAATAATTTCGAGCTACATATGCGATTGCTAAAATATCATAGTACAGTAGAAGGGTTAGTTTGGTCCACAGTTAAAAAAAATTACTGTAACTCAAAGAAGAAAAACATTAGAAAAAAATATAGAATTCTAAAGCACAATTTAGCGAATATTCGTAGGTTGATCATATAATTTGTGGACTGGTGTCGATAGACAATTATCAGCTTCTCGTACGATTAATACATGATATGCAGCAACACATCGACTCTTCAAGGTCACGAAGCAATGTATGCAAGTTGAAACAAGTTGCGATAGGGTCGCAAGTAGTAACAAGCAGATCAGTAGGCATTCAGTCTTTGGCGTTTTCTCGCTTTGGAAAAGTGTTCGTTTTTGTATACGATTTTTGCAGGCTATGATGACTGATCTGGAAACTGAGTAGCGGTATGTGATACGTTACTGTGTTCGGCGGGACTTATGTGATGCACAAACAGTTGCAAAAATGACTCAAGTGGATGGAGATGGAGAACAGTGCTTGTTTGCTCAGATCTTGGGTCATCCTCTAGGGTAGGGTTCCCAACGTGGGGTACGCGTACTCCTTGGGGTATGGGGTAAAGTTATTTGGGGTATGCCTTGAGAGCGCAAAAGTCACTAGATATATGTTATATATATATATACACTTTATTTTATTCCCATTATTATTCTATAACTATAGTTTTATCTATCTATACAAGGAGTACGCCAGTTATATAAACATTTTCAGGTGGTACGTGAAGCAGAGAAGGTTGAGAACCACTGCTCTAGGGAGTTGCTTCGGTCTATGAAGCGTTTGTGCCGCATGAAAACCGCCTTTATTTCAAGCACTGAGTCATTTCTGCTACTCTCTGCGCACCACTTAGACTTGTCGAACACACATACAAAACACCTTTCCGAAGCAAGAAAACGACAGAGACTGACTGCGTTCTGTTATGCTGTCGCAACTTGTTGACGCTGCTCCGTTCCCTTGAAAAATCGCTGTGTCACCACATATGTAATAATTCGTAGGAAAAGTTGCAAATTGTGGGCGACGGCAGTCTATGAATTAACTGAATCACTCTCGTAGTATAGTAAATCTGAGACAGGCATGCACCTAGGATTTAGATTTAGTTTCGGGGGGGGGGGGTAATTAGTATCAGGGAGGGGGCGTGAATTTAGTTTCGAGGAAGTAGGTTTCCTAATTACTAAAATATTCCACGGAAGAGGAAGGGTTAAAATAATATTCAAAATGGAATAAAATTTTATAGTTTTTTTTCTTATCTGTTTTTTGGTGTCAAAAGCATACGGGGCTAAAATAAAATTATAGAAAGACACCTGTTTTGGATTTAAAAGCTTCAAAGCTGGTAGACAAATTTGAAATTTCGTACATGACGACCGGATTTTCCAGGGAGTTACCTAGTCCTCCCCCCCTGGTACGTCCCTGATCTGAGAATAATGTAGTGAGAAATGAGCTGTTACACAAGGGTTAAAACTTGTATCGGTATAAATTAAAGATAACTGTCATGCAACAGTTTATAATAATTAACAATTAACCTTTTTTTTTCTAAATCTCATTAATCAAAATAGGTGAATCATCTGATGGTAAATCATATTAAACAATTTACATAAAATGCCAATAGGTTTTACTATGTTAGCATTGAAATTTTTCTCCACTAGCTTCCATCCTGCCCTATGTGGGAAAGGGAACACCGATAGGGTTGCAGAGATCTCCGTTCGTCGAATGGAAAGTTAAGCCATGGCTCCGTGTGCAGGAAAGCCATTCACGGTGCACCTTAAAGAACAGGCTATATGGCTTTAATGGGAAATTTCCTCCTTTAACAGGTCTCCAGTGGGTCCCCTTCCCCCAACCTTCTCTAAGCCCTTGGGGTCCTTGTAACCAAGCCATTTAGTTCAGTGTGTGTAAAAAAAGTTCCGATAGGAGGTGAAAGAACCCAACTCAAAATCTAATTCCGAAATGTTGTTGCTATTGAAAATGGTTTTTTGAGATATTTAGTACCTTTGTTTTTGATCTCATTGTTTAACAAGAGTCATGCAATGAGTTCTTCTAGAAGATCAGATAATGTCCATTATCTCTGAGAAAGTAAACGTTTTGAGAAAATAGAATGCAGGTTTTAAAATATGCGGGATTGTCTGATGAAACTTTCCAGTCTAGGATAAAAAAAACTTTGAAGATAAAGAAAAAAAGATAATAAATCACATATGGTGCATTCGTATGTAGTCCATGTGATCTGAAATAATTGATCTTTGAGGAACGATTTTTATCATTTCATTGCCACTGTAGAAGGAAATATGAAACTGTTTCACGCTCTCCACATGCTGGACATTGATTGGAGTTACTAAGCTGACATCGAAACAGGAAATCTTGTAGCGGTGCTAAATTCAATCTTAACCTAGTGATAAGAGTCTTTATTGCCCTGGAGGAAATATCCATGTCAAAAGGGTTTGGAAATCGAGAGTTGTGTGGATATATATCACTTAGAGCTGAGGAGTCCCATTCTTCTCTATGGCTGTCAATGTAATATTGTTTGCATATACCTAATATATTTTCTGCATAAGATGGTGAATTCGGATGAACATAAGAAATGCCAAGAACCTGTTTTGCAAATGAATCTGCTTCTTCATTGAGAGGAATGTCTCGGTGACCCGGAACCCAAAGTATTGTGATTGACGAACTCTGAACAGCAGAGGAGATTAATGTTTGATGTAAATTCAGTATTGCAGTAGGTGATTTGATTTTGGTATTTTGTAAAGCTATTAATGCTGATTTATTGTCAGAGAGAAATAAATATTTATCAGGACCTATGATTATATTTGCAACAGCCCTAAGAATGACAAATACATCAGCTGAAATGTTTGGCAGGCGATTCCAATTCCCGTGTGGGATCCTGCTCGAGAAGCGTCTGTACCAATCCAGATGGCGTCCACCCACGTAGACTGAAATACAGTCATAACCCATTGTTCGTTACAGTTAAGTTCTTTACAAATGCAACGGGTAGCGAATCGACTAATCAAGAAACCCTTATCTCTACAAGGATTGTTACTGGACTAGACACTGCAGACACTGCTACTGACTCACACACTGCTACTGGAGGCTACTGCACTAGACAGAAGTCAGTTCCATTATTTTGAAATACAGACTGCTAAAGGTAGTAAAATACACATTGGCGAAATTACATCGTCATGGACGCTGATGCAAAATATTCAAGTGGGATCCTATCATATACTACGTAGAGGGGGCCCCCAACTCTGGATGGACCCTCAACTCCATGAGACCCGGTGCATTGCATCAATGGTAGTTTCGCCCCTGAAAGTACAACATCTTGGTGCACCTATTTCTCTTTGATAACATTGCATTAATATAAACAATATAACGCAGGAAGATATACAAATAAAAAATAGCATACTGTAGTCATAATCTTAAGCGTTTCAATTTAACCTTATCCCGTGGCCGAGTGGTTAGTGCTCTTGGATACTAATCAAAGAGACAAGGGTTCGAGTCCCGGATAAGATATCGATGCTTGTGTTGTCTTTTGTGGCAAGCAGCTTTTTGAGGGGACATTTATTTATTTGTTTTTTCTCTTATACTCTTCCTACATTGCAGTGGAGCAGCTTCCTCGAATGTAAGCCTTTCCCCGTTGACATGGCAAATTGCGTTAAACGTTCATGATTCTATCTATAATCAAACCCAAATTTGAATTAAAAACTACTTTTAAATTTTCTCTTGATTACGGGGACCACATTTTCCACTTATTCCTGAGACCCGTTTGAATTTCTGTGGGAAATTTCCTAGTATTGATGAAATATTAAGGCATTGTATTGTGCATATCTGCTTCCATCACAGTATTGCACATGCATATTCATCAATTAGGTACAATATATTAAAATATATTTCTTTAAAATATATTTAAATATATTACAGTATGGTATTAAAAGGTACCAGTAGGGCAGGGGTTGGCTCAGTCGTAGAGCATCAGGCTAGTATTCTGTAGTTTCCAGGTTCGAATTCAAACTGTGTAAACGTTGAGATTATTATCCGGTATTCCACAACGTTATCCTCGGCGAGAAAGGGGAAACCGATTGGCTTGGAAAGACACCATCCATCGGGTGGGACGTTAAGCAGTGGCAGCGTAAAAGGAAGAACATGCTGGGGAGCCTTCAATGTGCTTCTAACAGCTGTCCAGTGGATCCACATCCCGAACCTTCTCTGAGCGTTTGGGGTTCTTGTGACATGGCAGCCCACCCCGATGGCCCTGTAGTTAGCGCGTTTAGCTACAATCAAAGGGACCTAGGTTCGAGACTCGGATAAGGTATGAATGCTTCTGTGTTGTCTTTCTGCTGAGATCTCGCCTTCTTCACAGATTTTTCTTTGGCATATTATATTGAACGGCTCCTGTGACACAGGCTGAAGGAAAGGTAATTTACTTTTTACTTACTAAAGAGCTTCTAAAACACTAGGGTGCAGGGGTGGCTCAGTCGGTAGCGCGCCAGGCTCGTAATCTGTAGTTCCCAGTTCGAGTCCCAGCTGGGTCAGTGTTGAGATTTATCTCCGCAAAATTCCCCGCCCTGCCCACGGTCAGTAGGGGACACCGATGGGCTTGGAAAGGCCGCCGTCCGTCGGATGGGATGTTAAGCCCTGGCCCCGTGTACGGGAGAGCCACGTTAAAGAACACGCTGAATGGCCTTGACGGGAGGCTACCATCTGTCTCCCAACAGCTGTTCCAGTGGGTCCCCTCCCCCAACCTTCTCTGAGCCTTCGGGGTCCATGTGACCTGGCCATTTAGCCCATGGTGTGCAAAAAAGTGCCGCTCAGAGGAAAAACAACAATTTGGTGATGAGGGAGGAAAAGGTTTCAAAAACCGTATGATTCTGTTCGCTCAGAGGAAAACCAACAATTCTAAAACACTAAATGTTTGCTTACACAGCACAACGTAAAATATGGACTGTTATTATTTACAGCCCGTCAGCCTCACTATATTTGGGTGGTTAAAGAAGTTTTCATAGATTCATATCAGAGCAACGGACATCGACGATGTATAACGAGGTTTTCTATAACTTTATCAGCAACGAAACTTCGAAGAAACAAACCTCTAGATTTCTTACTTAATGAAAATATATCCTCACGACTTTAAACGTTCGTTTAATCTTTTTTAACAGTTTTTTATATTCCAGCAGCGCTTTTCGCACACAATGCGATAAATGGCAAGCCACAAAGCTTACAAGGGTTCACAGTTAGGTAGTGAATCCACCCAGACAGGAAACAGATGGAACCTCCATCCAAAATGTTCTAACGAGCACAGGTTGTGGCTTTCCTGCACAAGGGACAGATGGAATGCTTTTCCTTTTCAGTTCCATCTTTTGTTCCTCTTTCTCAACAAGAAGAGAATGGAAATAAGCAGAGAAAAATATGTACTCAAGGGACTCGACTTGGGAAGATCAGATTATGATGCTAGCGCTACCGACTGAGAAAATCTTGGCCTTTTCTCCAACGCAACTAACCGAGACATAATAGGAATAATAAACTTTTACACTTGGCGGCGAATGCGACGAATGGCAAGAATTGAGGGTGAGAAATTGAAAGGTTTTTAACGTGATATATGACGATAGTTACAATAATAGGGCAATCCTAAAAACTTGAACACTTAAAAAAAATAGCAAAATTTCCACGGAAAAGATTTAATGAAAATATAAACATTTCAATATGAATTCACACATGCATCACATTTTTCTAAAATTGACAGCCATTATCACTAGGAATGGAGAAATCGTGGCTCCTGGGCGACCAAACTATTCTCTATAAATTTTGATTTCCTCGATTGCTGGCTCCTAAAAGTTTTAACAGAATCATACGGTTTTTGAAACCTTTTCCTCCCTCATCACCACATCTTCTACAGCTTCAGAAACTTACATTGATTTGTTATTGTTCAGCCCTACACATTTACAAAATTTTGGTTTCTATAATAAAAAAATAAATACCCCCTCAAGCAGTTGCTTGCCACAGAGGTCTGACAGGAGCCTGTCAGTTTATATGCCAAAGTGGAAGATCTGAGAGGATGGCAGGACCTCAGCAGAAAAACGACACACACATCCATGCCTAAATCCGGGGCTCGAACCCAGGTGCCTTAGATCAGTAGCCAAGCGTGCTAACCACTCGGCCACATCAGCAAAAACAATTTTTAATAATAAATGCATAACAAGTAAGTTGAAGTTTGTTTTATTGCAACTGAGGCAGAGACCTGTTTTCCGTACTAATCCTTCCAGATTGTCCGTATATATCCTCAACCTAGACTGTGTGCTTCTAGCTGTGAGGGCGGGGGTGGCTCAGTCGGTAGCGCGCCAGGTTCGTAATCTGTAGTTCCCAGGTTCGAGTCCCAGCTGGGTCAGCGTTGAGATTTATCTCCGCAAAATTCCCCGACCTGCCCACGGTCAGTAGGGGATACCAAAGGGCTTGGAAAGGCCGCCGTCCTTCGGGTTGGACGTTAAGCCGTGGCCCCGTGTGTGGGAGAGCCATACCCTCTGCACGTTAAAGAACACGCTGGATGGTCTTGACGGAAGGCTACCATCTGTCTCCCAACAGCTGTTCCAGTGGGTCCCCTCCCCCAACCTTCTCTGAGCCTTCGGGGTCCATGTGACCTGGTCATTTAGCCCATGGTGTGCAAAAAAGTGCCGCTCAGAGGTAAAACAGCCCAAACAACCCAACTCTAGCTGTGTATGAATATACACGCGCGGGTTACGCTAAGGATTAATGGGAAGTGACTTTTTAAAGTTGGTTGAATGATAAAGAGACAGCCTTCACTTCTTCCGATCTTTCATCCTAGTGCCCATTTAAAAGATAAATTATTATATTTCCTTAGTACAGTCAAAATACTGTAATTCTTTTCGTTAGCAGACCAAAAGTATGGTAAATTAAAAAAAAAACTGATAAGCTTCGAACAGTATTTGCATATTTTTACAGGAAACTGAGCAATAATGACTGTCAACTTTAAATCTTTGCAAATGTTAAAGTATATTTTCCATCTTTATCGATTTCATAATGCAGTGCAAAATCCTTTTCAGCTTTTGATTCTTTTCAAATAAAAGCTGACTGGAATATAATGCGAGAACACTTAGAGCCAATTTTAGAAGCTATTGTAAAATGTTTAAAAGTTTTACTACTAAATTCATTGTTAGGTAGTAATTCATGTGTAAAAAAAAGATGTCAAACCATCTAGTAGTTAAAAAATTTGAATAATGTTTTTAAACAGCTTGCCCTTCTAAGCAGAGATATTTTTTCTGTGTTATACATTAAAAATGCACAACCGTCAAATGCTGATGCTGAAACTTGCACGTACACGATGATGCAACTTATCCAATCTAAAAGCATCATTCGTATTGCCAATCGAATGTTCTGTTTGTAGATGACTATTTTCGATACAAGAAGCAGACATGAACCTTTTGACCCAACCATGCGTTAGAAATAGCTGAGGCCGCACCCGCTGCTTCTCAACTCGAGCGTTGGATCACATACCTAATTGCCCAGATATAAACTTGATACGAAGCTAAGGCGTCCACTAAGCAACTGGTGAGCGTGCTGTACAGCTTGCATTGCAGCTGAGTCCTGTGAAATGGGATCCGTTATATCTGAACTGCGAAAGTGTTGAAAGCACACGTCAGAAAGATGACCCCGTGCAAGAGCACTTCACTATCCACTACAAAGTTATTGCTGTCATCGTTTCGCTGTTGCGAACAGAATTTCGAAACTGATGCAATCGGAATTCTTGGCGTTCTACTTTCTGGAAGTGTTTTCCCACGCTTTCTTTAATCAACAACCCTATTTTTGAATTTCTGAATCTTTTCCTCGTCCTTATTTGTTGTTATTGATATACAGCAGCAATCTATATTCTACAACAAGAGAAAATATTCGTCAAACGTAAAATAAGCATCGCTGATGAAGCGTTTAAGAATTCGGTGAAACATTCAAATTCATCTAAAGACTGAACTAAGACTGCATGATAATTTGGTCCTCTCTACGAAGTGATATGATAGTGAAACCTGGTCCATCTCTTTGTAGACAATATTAGGCTTGGTGCGTTTGACTGTAAATCCTTATGCATCACCTTGGGTAGTAGATAATTTGAATACGTAAAAATATATGAGATTAGACAAAAGAGACATCAAGCACTTTTAAGCAGCATCTTATGATGAAAGAGATTGCGCTGATTGGCGAGGTTGCGCAGATGCAAACTATATTAAAGAATAAGGTTATGAGCCATGCAATTAAACTAAAGGTTTAGGAAAAAGGGGAAAATCTACAACGAAGTGTGTGGACAATGTCAAACAGAATCCTTTTTTAGAAGTGGGCTGAAATGGTAAAATTTAATAGCTCTCACTCTTAAAAGTGTTTGATTAAAGTTCGTTTGTACATCCGCAACCTCTAACTGTTTGAGGATCTTGTACATATGTGGAAAGCACGTGGTGAAAATAGTTGCCACGGGATCTCGTCCCCGGTAATTCTAGTACAGCAAAAAAAAAATAAATATCGAAGTTTAAGATACAAGAAAGGAATTTATCTGAATATTATTTTGTTTCAATCAATATATTATTATATTACATGTAATTTTAGCTTTTATCAGAAGAAAATGAAAAATACTGTACGGTATTGTCTATTTAATTGCAACCGATTATTACCAGCGTTTGTCTTTTTAGTAATTGTCCATGTCTCTGAGGCGTTCGGAAAAAACGCTCAATATAAGCCCTGCATTATTCCGTCTCTTCAACTTCACCAGAAATATTTTCTAACTAGGCACTGGCAGGTATGTAAGAGCGAAAGTTTATTAGGAAGGTGAATTTATTTTAGTTCACGTGCATTATTATTATTTGAGGAACCATACGACTTAGAAAGTTGTTGTTACTAAAGTTATTTGCTAAAGACAGTTTATTATTTTTGCTAAATTAGCAAACTGTCAAGCATCCTTAATTATCGCTTCAAATGGTTCATATTCGAGTGGGCATTAAATTCGAGGGGAAATATGTTTAAATATTAATTTTAAAATCAATAGGTTTAATAGTCTAGGCTGTAAAACTACCCTCCCCGAGAGACCGGCTGCATTAGGAAACCATTGTTTCAAGTTTAGGTATCTCCAAAAGGTGTTCAAATCGAAAACCATGAGATCGATATTTTCGCCCTATATCATATGAGGGAGTTTAAATATAATAATTAACTGCAATTCATCAGTCTTTGTCGATAAATGTGTAGAAATAAGCTCTAGGCACAGTAATGCAGCATTATTAGGTATTAAATATTAAAGATGGGAGAAGGGATCAGATTACATGTGCATTTCGTTGGGTTGGGTTGTTTTACCTCTGAGCGGCACTTTTTTGCACACCATGGGCTAAATGGCCAGGTCACATGGACCCCGAAGGCTCAGAGAAGGTTGGGCGAGGGGACCCACTGGAACAACTGTTGGGAGACAGATGGTAGCCTCCCGTCAAGGCCATCCAGCGTGTTCTTTAACGTGCACAGGGTATGTCTCTCCCGCACACGGAGCCACGGTTTAACGTCCCATCCGACGGACGGCGGCCTTTCCAAGCCCATCGGTGTCCCCTACTGACCGTGGGCAGGGCGGGGAATTTTGCGGAGATAAATCTTAACGCTGACCTAGCTGGGACTCGAACCTGGGAACTACAGATTACGAGCCTGGCGCGCTACCGACTGAGTCACCCCTTGTTAAAAGTGTCTTGCAACTTAAACTTAAGAAGTGTTGTGTTAATGCTAAAAAATGTTCCTTTAATTCTGAAGCTATGAAAGATCCAGTTATAGCTAAAGCTTACCATGATAGGTTACTTAGTCATTATGACTGTCATGGTTTGCTTACTATTGAAGTTGAGGAAGAATGGGACCGTTTAAAACAGTCTTTTTCGAAAACTGACAGTACTCTTTTAGGAAAAACGGACCCTAGTAGGCAGAATTATTTGAGTGATAAGGCACTTGAGCTCATTTCAGAAAGAAAGAACTGCAGGAATGTCCTTAATCAATACCCTACTAGTTCTAATAGAAAGCATTACAGAGAGCTCAATAAACGTGTAAAGGATCAGTTAGCTGCTGATAAGAATCTTTGGCTTGATGGCTTGGCTGACAAAGCCGAGGAAGCAGTTAGACAGCACAACAGCAGAGAGCTGTACCAGATAGTTAATGTTTTGTGTGGTAGAAAACGGATAGGCATACAAGGATTGAAGGATAAACAAGGCAAGGTTATAGAAGGGGAGGATTCTGTCATGGCTAGGTGGGCTGAGCATTTCAGTAATGCTCTAAACAATGTGGTTAGTTCTACTTCCATTGTTTGTGATGATGATAGATGCATTACTGGCTTTAATGCTGTCCCTACAACACAGTCTGAAGTTATTTTGACTGTTTCTAAATTTGAACTACATAAATCCCCAGGGGTAGATGAAATTACTACAGAAATGCTTAGAGCTGGGAATGTTCCTGTTAGCACACGGATGACTAAAATTTTGAATATCTTTTATGATAAAGACATTGTTTCTAAATATTTTACCAGAGCTATTATTATCCCTTTCAAAAAAGGGTGATCTCAGTTCTTGTGATAATTATAGGGGTATTTATAGGCTACTTTCTGTCCAGGTAAAGTTCTTTGCATGAATGCACTTAATAGAATACTACAGAAATGGTTTCTACAAATTTGGTTGATTGACAATTGCGTAATGAGCAATGTGGATTCAGAAGTGGTAGGGAATTGTGGATCAGATATTCTCACTTACGCAGATTCTTGAGAAATGTTTAGAGTTTCAGAAACCTTTGGTTGCTAGCTTTGTTGATTTCAAAAAGGCTTTCGACTCTGTTGATCGACATAATTTGTGGTTGATTGTGGGATCACATGGTATACCAGACAAGTTAGTTAACATAATGAAAGCTCTCTATAATAACACTGAGTCATGTGTGAGAGTTGGTAAGGCTTGTAGCAATTGGTTTAGCATTACTTCTGGTGTTCGACAAGGGTGCATTTTGTCTCCTTTTCTCTTTAGCTTGGTTATTGATTATGTTAGGCGAAATTCACTGCAAGGGAAAGATTTTGACCTTAAATTGTCTGGAGATACGAAAATTTCTGATTTAGATTATGCTGATGATTTAGCCCTTTTGGCAAATGATGTTGATGAGATGAACGTTTTCATTCGAGCTGTTGATGAGACTGGTAATAGAGTTAGTTTGGTGATAAACTGAGATAAACTAATGTGATGAAAATTGGTGAGACAAATGGTGATTTAGTCGCTCTGAATGATTGCGTTCTTGAGGAAGTGTCTCAGTTTAATTTTCTTGGGAGTTATGTAGCAGATACTGGTGATGTGCGGCATGAGAATAGCACGAATACGGATTGCCTCTGGGACTTTTAGGAATCTATGGAGAGTGTGTAGAAATAGGCGTATACATCTAAGGACTAAAATTAGATTGTATAATAGTTTGGTTCTTTCTAGGGTTAGTTATGATAGTGAAACTTGGATGCTTTATAAACAAGATAACAGGAAACTTGATGCCTTTGATTCTATATGCTTATGCAGTATCTTGGGCATTAGGTTGTTCAAAACGGTAAGTAATGATGAGGTCAGGCAGAGGAGTCGGCAACCTCCTTTAAGCAGCAAATTGTGCAGAGAGAGACTCCGTTGATTTGACCATGTTGTCCGTATGGATAATTATTGATTGGCGAATAGGGTTATGAACAGTGTGCTTCTGAGGAAAAAGGCCTCAGAAGGAGGGGAAGACCAAGGATGCGGTGGGTAGACAATGCCAAACAGGACCTTGTTAGAATTGGTGTGCAGTGGCCAGATGCAGCTGATGTAGCTCAGGACAGACTTGCTTGGAGAACTAAATTGCGTGGTCTGGTTGGACCTCCGTAGCCCATGGCTGCTTGAGGATGATGATGTTGATGAAGGTAGGCTTGGGTTCCGTAGTGCTTCGAATTCTCATTAAGTTTTAAGAGATAAGTGCGAAATCCCCTGTAATATTCGTCATTGTTGTTTTTATTGTTTTTTATTACCGTACTTTCTCCCATTTGTTTATTTTTGTGAACTGACTCTTAAGGGTGATTTTGCTATGGTAGTCCAAAATGCTGCCCGTACCTTACGAAATAGAAGGCATGAGCAACTGATCAAGAACGTTTTGAAACAAACAACAAAACAACCACGAAACGTAAAAGTGCTCCACCTTATAATTTGCTTCCATAACACTAATTGCGATCGAACTCCATTGTGGACTAGTAAAGGCTACACTTTTCTACATGCATTTAGGTGTCTAATTATATTTGCCTGCTTTTTATAAGGCCATGCCCTGTAATAAGATATCATATTCGTTACATGCTCATTGAAAAATTCTCACTCTGTAGCAGCAGCAGCATCATCATCTTTTTTTACACTTACAAGCTTGTTTTTCTTCTTACCAAGAGGAAGCTTGATGTACTAAGACAGTGAATTGTCTACAACATTTTTGAACCCGCGGCATATTTGATTACCCTGGCAACACTTGAAGAAAACCTGCGGCCCATTTGTTTTGCCGACCAACGCTTAGAGGAATATCGTGACAGTTGAGTAAAGAGAGAGAAGGTGAGACTCTGGTGGGGAAGTATGAGCTCACGACTATGTAAAACGAGCTTAAACTACGGCAAAACATATTAAATTGATAAACACCATTTCTTCTTCTTTTTTTTTGCACTTAAACTCCCAAAAGTTTCAAAACCGGCACTTATGCGTCTGCATAAAGGATACGCGGACCTGGTAACTGGCAGAAGAGTGCCGTGGAACACATTTTTATGGGACAGTTTCCATATTTCAAAAAATTTGTAACCGTAGTAGTAATTGTATGCTAATACAGAGCTGGGTTGGGTTGTTTTACCTCTGAGCGGCACTTTTTTGCACACCATGGGATAAATGGCCAGGTCACATGGACCCCGAAGGCTCAGAGAAGGTTGGGGGAGGGGACCCACTGGAACAGCTGTTGTGAGACAGATTGTAGCCTCCCGTCAAGGCCATCCAGCGTGTTCTTTAACGTGCACAGGGTATGGCTCTCACACACATGGAGCCACGGCTTAACGTCCCATCCGACGGACGGCGGCCTTTCCAAGCCCATCGGTGTCCCCTACTGACCGTGGGCAGGGCGGGGAATTTTGCGGAGATAAATCTCAACGCTGACCCAACTGGGACTCGAACCTGGGAACTACAGATTACGAGCCTGGCGCGCTACCGACTGAGCCCCTAATACAGAGCTGGAAACGCAAACATCCAGTGACGTACCCAGAAGCTTATATTATGGGGAGGGTTAAGTCAAATGCCGGAGATTTGACGTCTTAAGTCTCCTTTGGTTTTCGGGGCCTTCTTAGAAAATATGCGTTATTCAAACTCTCAAAAGGAGTGGGTGGGTTATAACCCCCCCCCCCCACTTTTATGGAAGGTCCGTCATTGCAAATATCTATGTAAGAAAACTTGGTGAATTTCTATGCAAGTATGGAAGAAAATTTGTCTTCAATCGGTTGGGATAAGAATACTCTGCTGATAACATGTCAGATACTAAGAAAAAAACTCTGCTGATGAACTATCTCTCCACGAATGAATTTTGACTAACAAGAACAATGATTGTTGTATCAACAGTCACTCCCAGACTTACGTAAGGGTTGCGTTCCGCGGAACTTTACGTAAGTCGAATTTTACCTAAGTCGGAATTTCCCTAAATGCTTATGCAGTACTCGTAACCTATGCACGCTGAATTTGTTTGAAACAAAAAATAAATGTTCGACTAACACGTAAATAGAATTATTAATTCAATTTTTTTATCTCACGCGCAAGAAAAATTGCAAAATTGTGTTTCGAAATGTAAAATTAAAAGATAAAGACAAATGCCGGTACAAACATCCTTAGAGAGAAAAATACACTTACTTTGTATGGAGCATATTCAGCATTTCATTTGAAACAGAGATGCGTTTACAATATAAACACAATGAATGTTGTATGTATTTTTTTAAGGCACTTGGCATATGTAGTTATGCCGTCTACGTATTTTTGCCGTCCCCTACTCAGGTCTTCAATTTATTTCCTAAGGGATGCAAAATACGTTTCCACGATTTTTTAAGTTTTCATCAGCAGATAAAAATTTACGTAAAGTCGAGTTTACTTAAGTCGAGTATTGGCTGATAATAATGATCTGGCAATCTTCGTTTCACGTGACACGAAAGTTGCCAGATCACTAATTTCTAAAAAAATCGCTGCCAGATATTTTTTCTGAATTCTGAAATCAACCGTGGTGTTCGGATATTTTTTAATATATATAATGCGTATGAGTATATAATGCAATGAATATGGAGCGTGTGCAGTTACCGTTCACAGCAAACTGGAGCGGTTGCGGTTAATGTTCACAGCACATTGGATCGTGTGAGCTCACAAAGACCTGGATCGTGTGGGCTCACTCACGGAAATATTGAGCGTGTGCAGTTACCGTTCACAGCAAACTGGAGCGTGTGCAGTAACTGCACACGCTCCAATTTGCTGTGAACGGTAACTGGAGCGTGTACAGTTGCTGTACACGCTCCAGATATTTTTCCTGAATTCTGTAATCACGTGACACGAAGGTTGCCAGATCAGTAATTTCTAAAAAAATCGTTGCCAGATATTTTTTCTGAATTCTGTAATCAACCATAGTGTTCGGATACTTTTTTTAGCGACTATACGTTGAAAGAGTAACAAGCGAACTGAAGAAGTCTCTCCAGCCATTCACCTTGTGAAGCACAGAATATATTCTATATAGGGATACTGCAAACAAATTAATCACATTTTCTTGAGGTGAGAATTTCACTTCCCAAAGACTAAATTTCTGCAAAAGTTAAGCGGCTTTTCCTATGAAATTTACTTATTCTTTTAAAATATATAATATTATACACTACATCTAATGTCTTTAATCCTTTCCACTCTTTTGGCGGACTGAAATAGACATTTCTATTTCTAACTGAAGTCGATATTTTCCTTACAAAGAAAAGATATCGAGTCTGCTGTTAAGTTATTTTTCTTTGTTCTGACTTGAAGAAGTCGCTGCGAGACTGAATGTAACAGGAAAAAAGAGAACGGAGATTTTTCATAAATAAAAATTTCCTGGTCATTAATTCCATTGCTCAATGTCAACAATACGTCGACTTGCGAGCGGGGAAAAGTCTAATATGTGTTGGAAAATATTGCACGAGAGGTCGGGTTATATAACCTTTGAGCGGAACTTTTTTTGCACACAATGGGCTAATTGGCCAGGTCACAAGGAGCCGAAAGAAGGTTGAGTACCAGTGGTCAGTTTTTTTTAGAGATACGGAAGCATCCCGTGAAGGCCATCCAGTGTGTTCTTCAGCGAGCACAGAATATAGCTCTCATGCACACGGAACCACGACTTTACACCCATTCGACGGACGAAGGTCTTTCCAAGCCCATTGGTATCCCCATTCTGATCGGGGGCAGGGTGGGGGTTAGTGGAAATAGATCTCAACGCTAGTACAGGTCGGACCTGCAGATATAACCTGGCTGCGGGACAGGATTTTATGCTTTAAGAGCATAATAACCAATAAACAAATGCATGGATTAAGAGTTGATAGAAAATACTAGTAAGCTCTTACCTGAGGGTTTAATTTAGCCAAATCGCTTCTTTGTTCTGAGACGTTAAAAACCTGAAATTCAAAAGGTTTAATTACTTAGTATTTGAATAAATGAGAGAGCATAAGCTGACAACATAGCAATGAAATAATATAACTAAGGAACAGAAAGCATTCAGCACTAAAATTAATGAAGCCCTTGAAAAACTTTTAAGTGAGCAAATTTGATTTTCAATTTTTCCACATGTACTATGTGCTGAGAATGATATCATTTGTTAAATGTTCCTCTGCCATTATAATTCAGTGATTGGGTTTATTCTTCCAATTTAATTCAATTAAGAGTTTTTATTACGTAAACGAATCAAAGAAATTGTAGGGATAACAATAATAATTTATTCCATGAGGGGGTTAAATATGTATAACGAAAATAAAGAGATAAATATAGAAATTCTTCTAGTGTTGCCATGGAACATTTTTGCATTTTTGTGAAATTTGTTCTTTTTATCTCGTGGCCGAGTGGTTAGCACGCTTGGCTTGTGATCTACGGGACCTGGGTTCGAGCCCCGGGTAAGGCATGGATGTGTGTGTGGTTTTTCTGCTGAGGTCCTGCCATCCTCTCGGACCTTCTACTATGGCATATAAACTGACAGGCTCCTGTCAGACCTCTGTGGCAAGCAGCTGCTTGAGGGGGTATTTATTTATTTTTTTTTATCAAAACTTTTATCAAAACTAAGATAATAGTTTTTCTAATACCTGGACTGGAATTTGTCCCTTGGTGTTAAATTTATAACAAATTATAATTTTTTTCTCTGTTTTTAATGCTTTAGTTTGAAGAACTTTCTTAGAAAGATAATTATCTGTAAATGGTAGTTAGGTATTTACTAGAAGGAAAGTTATGAACCAATCCCCTGTGATGATGATGTTGCACAGAATCGGTCAGGCCTAATACCTAAAATCGACCAGCCTTCTCGTGGTGCAGACCGATAGTACTTTTTAAAAGACATACTCTCTTGTAGAAGGGAACGGAAGGGGTGTGGCCTACTGATTTTATACTACTACGCGACTTTTCTTTTTTTCTACCCTGCTGAGGAGTGGTCAACCACACAAGGTCCTGGTGCTGACCATATATACCAACCTGAATGGAATAATGGATCTGAGCTTGGTTATGGATTCTAAATTTGCTGCACTGGTGGGCTTCTGTTGAGGAAAAATCTGCTACACTTTCTGATTGTTAACGGGTTAACGACCCCAAGTGAATATATTCACAGAATATGTTTTATCAGTTGGTGGATAATCCCGATCAGAGGCCATCGTAGGTACCTAACCCTTGCTTCTACGAACATTGTCAAACCTACATTGGAGGAAGTCTTACCAGTGTAGATGGCTTCAGACTTTAGTAATGGAGGTAAAAAGCCTTTCTTTGCCCCATGCCTGCGATTAGGGGGCTGTTTGATATTGTCGGCACTTCCTCTCTCAATGAACACAGTTTCTTTAAACATCCCACTAAAAATTTTCTCCCCATAGGTAGTTGGAATGTGAGAGCTGTGCACAGAGATTATTCTCTTGATGTCTTCACAAAAGAAATCCACCATTATAACTTAAATATTCTTGGCTTGGAAGAAACCAGATGGACATATAAATATCAGATATTTAAAAATAATCTTAAATTTCTTTTTTCAGGGAGGGAAGACGGAAAGCATCACCAAGGCGTAGGTCTGCTTCTCAGCAGATACGCCAGTGATGCTCTTCTAGGATATGAGTGCATTAATGAAAGGTTTCTTACAGCAAAATTTCAGACAAGCGTTAAAGACTTGAATGTTATCTGCTGTTATGCCCCCACTGAGGATGCCGTTGAGGATGAAAAGGATGTGTTTTACAGACAGCTTCAGGATATTTTGAATTCTGTCAAGAAAGGAGATATTACCCTTGTTCTCGGCGACTTCAATGCCAAAGTTGGTACTGACTCTGACCTTTGGGGAAGAGTGATAGGCTCTTTTGGTATTGGTAGCTGCAATGGCAATGGGCAACATAAGAATATGATAGCATAGATATGATAGCAAGAATATGATAGCATAGATATGATAGCAAGAATATGATAGTATATGATATACGCTATATGGCTGCATAAGAATATGATAGATTATATATTAATTAACAGCAAATGGGCTAGTTCTGTTAGGAATACCAGGTCATATAAGGGAGCTGAAATTGGATTTGATCATTAACTTGTTAAAAGTGTCTTGCAACTTAAACTTCAAAGTGTTATGCTAAAGTTAAAAAAGTTACCTTTAACTCTGAAGCCCAAGAAAGATCCAATTATGGCCAAATCTTACCTTGATAGGTTACTTAGTCATTATGACAGTTATGGTTTGCTTACTACGTCCAAATCTTACCTTGATAGGTTACTTAGTCATTATGACAGTTATGGTTTGCTTACTACTGAAGTTAAGGAAGAATGGGACCGTTTTAAAGAGGCTTTTCTTGAAACTAACAATACTCTTTTGGCAAATAGGAGCAGAGGAAGCAAAATTATTTGAGTGATAAGGCACTGGAGCTTAGTTTTGAAAGAAAGAACAGTAGGAATATCCTTAATCAACACCCTGCTGCTTCTAACAGAAAGTGTAACAAAGAGCTTAATAAACGTGTAAAGGATAAGTTAACAGATGACAAGAATCTTTGGCTTGATTAGCTTGGCTGACAAAGCAGAAGAAAACAGCTAGACAGTGTAACAGCAGAGAGCTGTATCAGATAGTTAATGTTTCGTGCGGGAAGAAATGGGCAGGCATGCAGGGATTGAAGGATAAACATGGTAAGATTATTGAATGTGAGGATTCTGTCACGGATAGATGGGCTGAGCATTTCAGTGATGATCCAAATAATGAATTTATTTCTACTCCCATTGTTTATAACGATGACAGATGTATTACCGGATTTAATATTGGCCCTATATCACAGTCTGAAGTTAGTTTTGGCTATTTCCAAACTTAACCTGCATAAATCCTCAGGGATAGATGAAATTCTTACGGGAATGCTTAGATCTCGCAAAGTTTCTCTTATCATATGGCTAACTGAAATTTTTAATATTTATGATCAAGGAATAATTTCTAAGGATTTTACCAGAACTATTATTATACCTGTTTTTAAAATAGACGATCGCACTCCTTGTGATAACTGTAGCGGTATCAGCCTACTTTCTCTTCTAGGTAAAGTTCTTTGCATGATTGTGCTTAATAAAATTAAAAATCTGATTAATGGACAATTGCATGTCCATCAACCAGATTGAGGATTCAGAGATGGTAGGGGATGTATCGATCAATTTTTTCACTTAGGCAGATTCTTGAGAAATGTTTAGAGACTAAAAACCTGTAGTTACTTGCTTTATAAATTCCAAAATGGCTTTTAACTCTATTGAGTCATAATTTGTGGTTGATCGTGAGATCGTATGGAATACCAGACAAGTTAGTAAACATAATGAAAATTCTCTATAATAACACCGAAGCGCTGTCTGTGGCTCATGGACAACAGTTACGAGGCAAATGATATACAGAAATCTTCATTAATAAGGATTGTAGGCGAGACGACCTAGAGTTTGTATTTCACTCACTCCATCAGGGAGAAGATGAAGGTTATCGTGATACAGAAAACATCGGGACTGAACTGCAAACCAATGGGCCAATGTTCACTTCTGTGAGACGAATCCCGATTCAATTTGCAAAGTGAGTCTTTGCATTGTCATCTGGTGAGAACCCGAAACCCGTTAATACCCCTCAAACATCAGAGAAATGCACCATTATAGAGGTGGTGTTTTGCTGGTCTGTAGTGGCATGGCTGCACGCTGCTCCATACCTTTTCTGGGGGAATTATGACAGGCCTCAGATATAGAGATGAAATCTTCGAACCCTACTTGGGGCTTCTTCTGGGTGCCGTTGGCCCACAATTCCTGTTTATGGATGCTAACGCATGCCCACATAGAGATGCTATAGTGGATGATTTCCTTGAAAATTAAAATATCCAGCGTATGCCATGGCCAGCATATTCGCCGGACCTCAGCTCTATAGAGCATGTGTGAGATGCATTGGGGAGACGGATTCCAGCTCGTCAACCTCCTCCCAATACTCTCCTGGAGCACCAATCTGCTCTTTTACAGGAGTGAGATTTAATGCCTCAGGACCTTTTTACTTCTTTCGTCAACAGCATGCAACGTCGATGTAACCTTTGCATCGCTGTCATGGATCATCACATACCTTACTGAACTCTCGTAACAGAGAATGCTTCTCCTGCTAACTTCTCCAACTGCCACCCCATTGAATTACAGTGCATTGCTCCAGTTTATTATTATTTTATGTCAGTTATATCTCGCATTGGTTTCTTCCTTTCATATTCCGTCTGCACTACAGTACCCATGTCATTCTATCGTCTGGTAGTTTTCATTTTATCTATTTTGTCAACTGTGCTTAATTTTTGGATACCAGTGTACATGGATTAACTTCCTATCTGATGAACAGCTCTGTTTCTGTAGTAAACATGATAATAAGATAATACGCATGTTTCGAATGGCCGAAGGTTGTAGTAAGCAAAGGCAGAGGAATTACTGTAGATGAATTAAATTCTCGATTAAAATTTCCCGAATAGATAGATGATCGAGTAGGTTTGATTCAATCGAATCACTCCATTAGGCTTATTCCTGAGATGATTAGAAGAACAAAGCTTACCAGATAAAGGTTATGGACTTGATGGTGAGTTGACGGATGCGGTAGCAAATCTTGACATCAGATGCTACAGGGCGAGAACTTAAATTCAAATTCGTTGTGACACTTGCAACCAAATGAAGTAATGTTGAGGTGTATTAGGTCAGACAAAAACTTTGATAATTTGACTGTCGAACGTCAGAAACCACAAAGCTGTTCTTTTATAGCTTGCATTTGAAACGTCAAAAGGATGTTGACCACCCCTGTATTGCAAAAGTTTCAGAGGTTTTTATATCATGTACTTGGACATTGGTATGAAGTTTCAATTGCTTTTGATCAAGAAACGAACAACTTTCATTTGAAGAAACTTACCGCATATCTGCTGCCATGTTTGGTCTTAAGCATCCGAGTTATCTCCTTTAAGTCATTCTTGTAAACCGTTTCTGAGTTGATTTCGGGAAATGTAATCACTGAAAATAAAGAGAAAATATAGGATGTGGAATAAATGCAATTTCTCTTTAAAGTTAAACAGATGAAATTAATGGCATACCAATAAAAATATTTCAAAAGGGATGATGACTTCATGAAATTTTAAGGAATATTCTTATTCGTTAAGAGCATGTCTATTTTAATTGCTTACGAACTAAGCATTCGGAGATATAGAAACTCCAGCTTCGTACGCCATCGTTTTTATCAATACACAAATTATTGCGCACAAAAGCTTTTCTTGATCCTGTTGCTAGTTCACGGTTTCTTTTATTAAACTCGTTTCTCCTATAGTGGTGTCTGTTTTTTTCACTCAAAAATTGCTTTCTCCAGAGTGTTATTTAAGAAGTGTATGACGAAAAACTTAGATCTAATAACGTACCAACGGTTGTCTATTGAAAAACTGTCGAATTTAAAGCAACTTCGAGTTGTTTTGTGAGGATAAGGGTTACTTTATTGGATTTTGTATGATGAGTTTTTTAAAATCGCCGCTTGATTTTTGGGAATTTATAAGTACCCTGGTTTCCATTAATTAAGGAACAACACTACGTTATGTCAATTGGAAGATAAGGTCGAAGCTCTATAACTTCTAAAATAAGTTTTCAAAAATGTGATATCAAATAAAGATCTCAATCAACTATATCAATATCTCGATTTTCAACAATATTCGTTCAGTATTTAATGAGTTACGGAAGTTTGAATATTTAACAATAACAGTACCAGTCACAAAAATTGACTTCAGAAGTTAATTAAAATTTATTAATAAGTATTGTAGCAAAGTGTTTAATAAAATGTATGTATTTTAGAAGTCTGTGAAAACAATTATTTCACTGTTCGTCAGTTTTGTATAAGTTTCTTAAGATTGGCATTGCTGTTGTTAAATATTTAAATTTCCATAACTCACTAAATATTGAACGAATGTTGCTGAAAAATCGGGATATTGATTTATTTGATTGGAATCTTTATCTGCTATCACATTTTTCTTGCTTATTTTATTGCTGTTTTTTCAAAACAAAAAGTTATTTTAAGAGTTATATAGCTTCGATGTTAACTTTCCATTGACATAACATAGGATTGTTCCTTAATTTATGGAAACCAGTGTATGTTCATCAATATAATACGAAAGGGATCGATGATTTTTTAGAAATATGTATATAATATTTTGAACAGAAAACTTTGAAAAATTTAGTTTCCAAAGCGAGAGAGAAAAAAGTAAACTGAGCGAAAAATAGGAAAATATTGTGCGATTTAGATAATTGCACATACAAATGGGAGCGCTGCACTTCTTCCTAGGCAGTCGATCTGGTTTAAGAAGTTATCTTTTTTGCTTCCCGTGTAAGATTATTATTTGACATAAAATTGGAAACAGTTTTTGCAATCTTAGTTAATTGTTAGAAGAATAACTCTCAAAAGTAGTTACCGAATAAGAATTTAGGAAGCATGAAGCTAAAAAATTACTTAGGAAGGTTCTCATTTGGGAATTTAGGAAGGATTAGCGGAAAAAAGGAGTAGCCAGTTAGATCAGTGTTGGAATAAGGGTTCTCGACATCCTACGACACATCAAAGTGCATTTTTTTTCTCCAATAATACATAACTTTTAAGTTATATTAAGCTAGGAGTTTTGGAAATAATCTATGGTTCATCCAATCAGGTATTGTATAACTTTTATATTTTGAAATTATAAACCACAAAGAACTCTCAGACATAATTCTCTTTCGCAGCATAAACATGGCAGCAATAAAATTTTGGTGTTCTAGGCATTAATCTGACAGTGAGTTAGATGATAGTTAAAAAGAAAACATACTAAGGACACCAAAATCTTGCAAAGTTCTTCTACTCATCCTCCCACACCTCACTACCATAACTTTTTCTTTCCTATACCATTTCTGCATACTTTTTCTGCATGTTTAAAGTGTGGAAATCATAAATAAGGTATCATATTTAACTTTTCAATTTCGAAATTTCTCGTGCCTAAGTGAAACATTATTCGCTCTTTGTTAAACCATGAGTTGAGAAATTTTTCCGACAACGGGCTATCCTGAGAATTAGTTCGTAAGAGCGAAATCCAAAGCAATGCTGTTTTTCTGTTAGCAATCATTTACAAATTTTGCAATAAAATCATGTTTAATGAAGTTAGACCAACGAGAAACGTATAGACGGAAAAAACTGCAGTGCTCTCAGCTAATAATGTCCTGGTGTTGTTCGCTCCAATGAATAATACTTGTCTCAGGTAATATATACTAGGTAGTATAGTCTCAGGTAATATACGGTGAATAATACTAGTAGACCACTGCAACAGGAAGAGGCCTGGAATCCTGTACCCAGCTTGAGAATTCCTATCAGCAGGCAGTTGTCTGCAGACTTCTCTGTTAACTCTGGAATCGTAGAAAATTGTTATAGCTGGTACTACAAACAGAATAATTTGAGGAAAAAATGACGGATATAATTTAATGTTTAAGCTTCCTTGACGGCTTAAATATAATATATTTTCTAAGGTAATCTCGAAAATCAGGGATTCAAGTATGTTTCAAATCCTCCCTTTGGATTCAAAATATCATTAGTGTGGGATTGGTTTTTATATTAATTCATTCTTTTTTCAACTTGAAACAAAATATCAATACCCTTTCTGTTACCGTAAAGTGATGAATTTAGTGACACTCAGCTTACAAAAATATTTAATGCACTATTTTCGCTCATATCTTTTATATTTTGAAATTATAAACCACAAAGAACTTTCAGACATAATTCTCTTTCGCAACGTATACATGGAACAAGCAAATTTCTGCACTGACCAATTGCACATTATTCTTTTGACAAAATACCTTCAGACTCTTTTATCCGTGATCTTATTGAGTTATCCTTGTTGAGTTATGATAAAAAAAAAGTTCAGAATACTTTTGGGTTTCTCTATAAGCAGTTACAGCTTGGGAGTGCTGTGTACTCAAAACCACAATTCTCCTTTTTTTATTTTGGACGATAACAAATGAATTCCCATCTATCTGAAATCCAAATACTTCTGCAAATGGTCGTCTGCCTTTTTTATTTACAAAGGAAGCCTAAAGTTTGAACTTAGGTCTTTTCATGACCAACTAGAGTAAGATTCTTTTAAAGCAGCTGCCTTGCAAGAGAAATTGGATTAAATAAATGTTCAAAGCTAATAATTTTTTGCCGATTTCCCAATAACTTTCACCGCAGCCACTACAATTCTTTCGCCTAGCTTCGCTTCTCTGGGTTGATTTAATTCTTTTCCTTTATAAACTTCCATCTTTGAAATGTATGAATTGTCACGTGAAAATTTCTCAATTTTAGTGAGTTGGTATATAAGATTAAAAATGATAAAAATGTTGGTATATAAGTAAAATAGATAGCAAAAAAAATGCTTCCCTTCGATTTCAGTCATTAGGTGTTCTGAGTGTTCTAAGTGCCTCTTTTAAGTTTTATTAAGACAAAAATTGAAGCGCAAAATTTTTTCCCGATTTAAATGCATTTAGTTTAATAGAAAACGGTTATTTTTTTTAGGGAAAAATATTTATTTCTAAGAAAGAGTAGATTATATCTATATTGGATCTAAGACACCAGGTTGGAAATATCAGCTGTATCAGCAAATATTTTTTTTTATCGCGGTAGCCAAAATTTAAACGCTTCCAGCCTATTGTTATATGCGTCATTCTATGCAACATAGCAAATTTTAAATTTTTGTTTTTACATAAAATAGTTTGTGCTTGACGACCTTTCGAACTAGGACAACGTTAATGGTTCTAAGGTTAAAACCACTTACCAATGACCTTCTCCGTAACATAAGTAACGTCCATCATGAAACTCGGAGGGCTGTCACGATTTCTGTAAAAAAAATGATAACTGTTATTTATTTAGGAAAGTTCCTATCATTTATTAATAATTTCAATTACAAAATGAAAATCTTGCTCAAGAAAATAATGTTTAATTGTTTATGATATTCATGTAACTGAAAAAAAAAATACAATGATTATTATGAAACAAAACTATAGTTTAAAAAAGTGAGCCCTTCTGTTATTTAAAATGATGTACGACTCTAATCATTAGAGGATGGTTTTCGAATTTTTGAGGACCTTTGTCAGTCAGACCGTCTTTGTAGCACAAACCATTAGTCGTCAATAAGTATATAGGTATAGGTTAGATTGCGTTATAATCTAACCTATATATTTATAGTTGAAATAATAATAAAAAAGCGCATTTAGGTTAATTATTTGCGTTCATAATTATTATCGAACGCTTCTTTTCAAAAAATTTATAGGTTGATGATTTTAAATTCCTTTTTCAACTTTACTTTGCCTTAGTGTTATTCCTGTAATGCAAACACATTCAATTTGAACTTGTACCTACAAGAAGGCCTCAACAGACCACAGATTGAAAACCTAGAGAATAATAAAGGATCCATTAGAGCAGGATTGGGCAGACTTCTGTCCTTCACCGCTTTTTAGTTCGGCCCGCGAGCTACTGATGACTAATATTTTTGTAAAAGAGAAAAGGAACGTATAGAGGACGAGAAATCAAACTTCGATGAAGCGAAGTCTCATTAAAATAATTAATTTTAATAAAATTATTTTGTTATGTTTCACTCTAGTTGTTTCTTTTGCGTTGTTTATACATACTTTATTGATTATATATTTATTGAAAACTATCCGTTTTAGTTTTCTATGCGACCCTTCATCTGAAATGTTTGCCAAGGTCTGTACTAGGGTGTTGCTGAGAGTGATGCCAACTGCGGATGGATGGATGACTGAGCTCCTAGAATGAAATGCAAAATATTGTTACGACAGATGAACGAGCAACAGTGACTTCATGACTTATAACGTGACTTGAACACTCGTGTGTGCTTCTACGTGAGATTCAGTTTAGCCAACGAATTGGAACTTAGAACGATTCGGAAGAGAAAGAGATAGCAGTGCAGTGTGTTAAAGTTGTGAGATCTAAAAGGACGTTCAGATGATCTGAATCAGTGCGCGTTAAGTGAAAATAAGAAGTATATTCATTAGTGTGTGCGCGGGTGTTTGCTTTCTGTCGTTAGTAACAAAAGTTTAGTGAACTAGCACAGGACGAAAGTTTGTTTACGTCTGAAGGTATTCAAGTGACATTGTAAACAAAGTGAAGAGGTAGCATTTTAGTAGAACAGACAGAGCTGATATTGTATACTCTGTACAAAATGGTTTATGACTTATGTATGATAGTTAATTTGTTTATAAGATACTTCATCCATATTTTTGTAACAATTTGCATTGTATTGTAATTGGTTTGAAAATATAGTTATTAATACTCACGCTCAGTGCCTATTCATTTTAAAATTCGCAAAAATGTAAATGCAAACATTTAAATTCGGCTGTAAGTAATTGTAATCAGTTATGTTCAATGTGAATCAAGACGAAACGACTGAAACAGTTCATTTGTAAAGTGAACAGTTACAAAGTGAACAGACAGTACCTGTACGTCTTTAGAGAATCCGGAACATAAATCTGACAGAACATAGGTACGATGACGAAATTTTGAGGTTTAATTTCTTTCGCTATGCTAGTGCTGTTGGCCACGGATTAATTCTGTCTGATGATAAATACCACGTCACAAAGGGTTGGGTTGTTTTACCTCTGAGCGGCACTTTTTTTGCACACCATGGGCTAAATGGCCAGGTCACATGGACCCCGAAGGCTCAGATAAAGTTGGGGGAGGGGAACCCACTGGAACAGCTGTTGGGAGACAGATGGTAGCCTCCCGTCAAGGCCATCCAGCGTGTTCTTTAACGTGCACAGGGTATGGCTCTCCCGCACACGGGGCCACGGTTTAACGTCCCATCCGACGGACGGCGACCTTTCCAAGCCCATCGGTGTCCCCTACTGACCGTGGGCAGGGCGGGGAATTTTGCGGAGATAAATCTCAACGCTGACCCAGCTGGGACTCGAACCTGGGAACTACAGATTACGAGCCTGGCGCGCTACCGACTGAGCCACCCCCGCCCCACCCCACAAAGGGCACAATTGGTCAATGACATGATGATAGACGAGGGAATCGATTGTATGGATTGGATATCCTGTTCACCCTACTTCAGTCTAATTAAGCACGTTAAGGATGCACTAGCAGGGCCGATTGTTTTTCTTCCTGATTCTCCAGTTACTTTACCAGCTGGACTATTCTTCAAAGGGAAAGAGATAAGCTCATTTCTTAAGGACTCATCAAGAATGTCATTTTGTCGGTGAATCACAGATTGTATAACAGTTGCAGGGAGTAAATTTTGCCTGCTTCTTTTGAGAATTTCGCTAGCCTCAACATAAGGGGAAAATATTAAACATTTATATATTTGTAAGGATATTTTTGAAAAGACCCCTAAAACAGAGGGCGGGGGGGGGGGGATATATACCAGAACGGAATTCTGGTCCACTCAGTTTAGTAACTTAGTCTCTCCTTAAATTCTTTCCTAGATCATTTCTTGATCAACGTTCTTTAAAGCAATCAGTGAATGACTTTTGATTCCTTTTTGATCTCGTCGTAAAAGTTTTTAATTTTGCAATATTCTTGGATTTTCCATCACTATTTCTGTTGCACGCATAGAGAGTAAATATTATTTAGACAACGTTTCATATGGAATTTCACTTGCTTTCCGTGAGACACGATTCATTTTGCGTTATTCCATAACTGTTTAGCGAAGTGTATGTATTCCAATTTCGGGGGGGAGGGGGACTCAGTCTGTAGCGCGCCAGGCTCGTAATCTGTAGTTCCCAGGTTCGAGTCCCAGCTGGGTCAGCGTTAAGATTTATCTCCGCAAAATTCCCCGCCCTGCCCACGGTCAGTAGGGAACACTGATGGGCTTGGAAAGGCCGCCGTCCGTCGGATGGGACGTTAAGCCGTGGCCCCGTGTGCGGGAGAGAGCCCTACCCTGTGCACGTTAAAGAACACGCTGGATGACCTTGACGGGAGGCTACCATCTGTCTCCCAACAGCTGTTCCAGTGGATCCAATCCCCCAACCTTCTCTGAGCCTTCGGGGTCCATGTGACCTGGCCATTTAGCCCATGGTGTGCAAAAAAGTGCCGCTCAGAGGTAAAACAACCCAAAATTCGAATTTCGATTGTTATTCCACTTCAGTCGGCACCATATACAAACAGACTAATCAGTTGTCGCTGGTTGTAGTCTGGTCAAATTGTTCTGTGAAGAGTCGCACACTTTCGCTGCATAATGTTTCACTCGCGAAAATTTGCAAGTATGATCTCGGCTGCCTGTTTCGCTTAGTTCAAAAAGAGTATTTTTAAATAATGCTATTAGAGAGACATCTTCGAATTTCTTTTTTGTTTCCGATGAAATTTGCGTTTTATTTTTCTTCGAAAGAAGTTATTTTACTTAATTGTAAAATTTCCATTGCTGATAAATAAACTTGGAACTCAATCACTAATTTTAAGAAAGTAGAACTGATCTCTTGGAGCATGTGAGTATTCTCGAGGATATAAATGCCTTGACAAAAATACCCAGGAGTTTCGTGCTCTTGGTGTCTCCTTCGAGTTTAAAGCATGTGACAAGTTTCTATGTTTATATCAGTTCATCTTATGCAGCAGACAGATAACTAAATCCCAAAAAGGGAAACTCACCTCAAAGATTCTCCTCTGTCTAAAGATTTTGAGCGGGGCGTCAACTGAAAAGAAAAGAAGACGCTACAGAATAAAAATATTAAACTTTAAGGTAATTTCTGAAGATTTACTACTATGTTAGTTTAATATAAAAAAAATAAATACCTCCTCAAGCAGCTGCTTGCCACAGAGGTCTGACAGGAGTCTGTCAGTTAATACGCCATAGTAGAGGGATCTGTGAGGATGGCGGGTCCTCAGAGTTAGTTTAATATATTTATCTTAATTCAACCTTGAAATAAATTTGCGGAAAAAATTTGGTTTCGTCCTGAGTGGGATCTCAGGAAGGCCAAATTTTTTCAGGATTTAAGTTCAGACGTAACGAAATCATTGAGTCTTATATCAAAAGATCTCAGGATTCTATTTTTAAACTTTTCTTGAATTTGTTTGCATCGTTAAAATATTCCTTTTGTCATCCTCAAGCAGGAAGCAGTGGATATTACCGCAACGAGTATTGCATTTAACATTTGCATGCAAACGAGTATTGCATTTAACATTATGAAATTTCAACTGATATAAAAAGAGGTGACTAATACGTTTAATTTTGGTAAAAGATTGCATTACAGAACCTTTTGCATCTGACTTTCGTTTCCTATCGTTTACTTTTAGGTAAATTTATGAGAAACTTGGGTATCTCTTAGGGGCATTTTTTTTTCGCACAATGGGCTAAATGGCTAGGTCACAGGCCAGTATCTGGGGGGCAAGGGACAATGCCCCTTTTCAGAATGTAAGATTAAAAAAAGCACAAAATATTAAATTTATTTATATTTCATGTATTTTTCAAGAAAACCAGACTTTGTTGAGGTTGACGAAAAATGATTCATCAGCGACAAAGTGTGGCAGTCCCTCATAGTTTGCCTTGAAGTTATGTTGCGAAAGAACCTAGAGCAGCAACATACATTGCACAAGGCTTCCTCATATGCTTAGATCATTAATCAATATAACACGCAGTCTCATAAATCAAAATTTCACTAAGCCTTCAAGGGATCTGTAATGATTGAACGTAATGTGTGGTCCCCTCTAAAGTAAATCCAAAAAAAGCAACATTCTGGTTCTAGTAGACTTGATATATAATTTTCAGAACATAGTGGCGCAGTCGAGAGTGGGGGTAATGCATAAAAGAATATCCACCTACATTCATCGAACAGTCGACATTTATTGTCTTTGTACATATTCTGCCAATACTTTGATTTAATGGAAATTTTTAATAACATTCTTTCATTCTTTTATACTTAACATAGAAAACTACAAAAGTGAATCGAATTAGAAAAATGTAAGATTATTCTTACGGAGAGTGTGAAGTGGCCACAACGCAATGATCAATATAAGCTCACCGGTCAAAAAATTAGTCATCTCCCGCCGTAAGAGGGTTACATCCTTTCGACAGCAACAGTGGGTGCACCAGTAATAAACGTGTCCTATAAACAGCTGTGCCGTGCGCTACTGGGTTCATACAGTGACAAGAAGTGGTTGAGTGTCACGTGTGCGTTAATCGCTCTGTGAAACATGGGTCGCGCCAAAGATGTGAATGAGTGGCAAAAAGGTATTATTGCGTTTGGCCGAGTCAAAGGGCATAGTGTACAAGAAGTTGCTCCTTTGCAGGTGTGTCGAAATGTACTGTCCAAAAGGTCTTCCATCAGTGGCGTACATCGCAGTCCACTGCTAATCGTCGCCAGAACTGCGGCAGAAAGACTGTGCTCACCAATAGGGACTGCAGCAGTGTGTCACGCACTGTTAGGGCAAACCGCTTTGCAACGAGGTAGGAATTGCTCCAGTCAGTCAATGCAGGCCTACAACAAACTGTTTCCGAATGAACACTCTGAAGGAAACTGCATGCCATAAATATCTGGAGCAGAGTACTGCGGAAGAGACCCATGTTAACAGCTCTGCACAAGGCAGCATGGCGCCACAAAGACTGGACTATCGACTCTTGGAAGCATGTGATCTTGTCGGATGAGTCACGTTTTTGCTTGTACTCGAATGATGCGAGGCGACGTGTTCGTCATAAGCCGGATGAAGCCTTCCATATGGAATGAGAGCAAGATTCTCTTCAAGCTGGACGAGGCTCTGTGATGTTCTGTAGGTGTTTCACGTACGAGGAAATGGGTCATTTGGTTTCAGTGACGTTACAATTGAACCAGATGGGCTATATGGAGCTACTGGGCGACCACGTTTCCTTTTGTGCAGCATCTCCACAGTGAAGACCAGAAGGATACCCCAGTCTTCCAAGACGTCAGTTGTTGCATGCACAGGACTCGAAGTGTGTCAGATTGGCACGACGAGCATTCTGAAGCCTTCGAACATCTCGACTGGCCCGCCAAATCCCTGGAATTAAATCCCATAGAAAACTTGTGGGACTATTTAGGGCAACAAGTGAAGCGCCGTCCCAGCCATCCGGCCAATCTGGTCGAACTGCGGCATTTGTTGCTGGAAGAGTGGATGAATATTGATGTGCACTACATCCGCACACTGGTGGCATCCATGCCAGACAGGATTTCGGCTGTTCTTCGGTCGCATGGAGGCGTTACGTGCTATTAGGTGACATTCAGCCAGGATTGACTAATTTTTTGTCCGGTGAGTTTATACTGATCATGGCGGACCAGATTGGGGAAATGGTGGGGTCGTGTAAACTGACCATGAGCTTTTTTGTTTCTGAAAATAAACATCGCCATTATTATAAAGGCATTATTTTTAAAACTGATATATTCTTTATTCGATATCTGTTTAATAATTTCCCATTATGATTTTGTTCTAAAAATTAATAAAAATGTTTAAAAAGGCGGTTGAATTGTTTTTTAACTCTTAGAGTCTCCTTTTCGGACACAACGAGTAAATGGCCAGGTCACAAGGATCCCAAGGTCTCGGAGAAGATTGGGAAAGGAAGCGTTGAAACATAAGTAAAGAGATTAAAAATTTAACCTATAATGTACAAAAAAGTGTTGGCCGAGTGGTTTGCCCGCTTGGCTACGGATCTAGGACCTGGGTTCGAGCCCCGGATTAGGCATGGATGTGTGTGTCGTTTTTCTGCTAAGGTCCTGCCATCCTCTCAGATCTCCTACTGTGGCATATAAACTTGACAGGCTACTCTGTGGCAAGCAGCTGCTTGAGGGGGTATTTATTTTTTTTATTTTAAATATTCGATGTAGAACAACACAATTATATAGAAAAACAATTTAAAATTTCCCATAATTATGATTATTCATGGATTAAGGAAGGAAAAATCTTTTTAAGAAAAAAACTTCAAAGGTGCACAGAATAAAATGTGAGGAAGACTTAAAATCTCTACGATGACTTTACACACATTTGATGATATGACAGAGTACATGCTTGTTGAAGATAAAACTTTCACGAAGGTTGCCAGATCACTAATTTCTAAAAAAATCCTCTTTAAAAAACTTCAAACAGATCAGGTGGTTCTGATTTTGTATGTGAGAGCTGATGACTCATTTTCAACAACAAGAAATTCACCTGATTGGTGCAGAGGGTGTTCACTTGTTTGACTCAGTTTTAAACGCTTCTATTATTCTTATCTATAGATTTCATACTGTTAATATTGATACTTTTAACAGAGAATTAAAGACATATTTAAGATCTATAACTTCTAAGAACATATTCTTGGTGGGGGATTTAAACATTGATTTAATGCAAGATTCTGGGTTTATATCTGACTATATAAACACTTTAACTGGTTTCGAACAGTGTGTAGATATACCCACTAGAGTAACACAAGTTAGTTCAAGCTGTATTGACCATGTTTTTGTTAGAAATGGCTCTGGGTTTGTTCATGAAGTGGTTATCGATCAATATCCTCTTACAGATCATTTTCCTATAATGTATAAGAGTAATTTAAAATTAGAAAGGGGTAATAGAGGAAGGAGTAATTATGTAATGAGATCAGTTGATTACATAAAATTTGAAAAGCATATTAAGAACTTAGATTTCAATGATATTGTTGAAATTGATGGGGATTTTAACACTATGTATTCTAACTGTTTCTCTAAGAAAACTGAAAAAAATAAGCTATGTAAGAAGGAGTAATAAACAATTTTTTAAAGGTTTTTAAAGCAACCATGGATTACAGATGAGCTAATTTTTTGTATAAATGAAAAAGAAAGGCTTTATAAGTAATTTAAGAAATGTCCTGGAATAACTCAGTTTGAATTGCACCATAGAAATTATTCTAAATTTGTAAAAAAGTAGGATTAAGGAGGTTAAAAAAAAATTATTTTCCGATAAATTTCACAATTGTGGAAATGATAAAAAGAAGCAATGGAAGTTCATAAATAATATATTTGGTCTGAAACAGAAAACAAAAGTTTTACCTGAAAGAAGAACTTCTACTACCTTGGTTAAAACCACATCTCAGTGAAGAATTGTAAGGTCGTATTCTGAAAAATTTCATTGTCCGAGGTGTGGTGCAATGGTAGTGCGCTCTGGCATGAATCTGGAGAGATGCGGGTTCGATTCCCGCCGTGTCAGCGATAAATTGTTTTCAAAATAATTTTACTTACGTAGCAGGTTTCTTTTCGATCAAAAGTTTTTCTATATTAATTTTTGCTTAATTCTTATTCATAAATATTGTCACTCTTGACATCTTAAATAAAATCAAATATTATTTAATTAAATGGAATTACTTCTAGTTTTAACAAAGGATTCAGTGAACCAGCGAAAATGTAATAACGGATAAGGACAAGCTTGACCGATTCCGCTGCGTCACTCCTTTTGGTAAATTGCACTAACCTGCGAGTACAAGGAATTGACAACGAATTTTTACAGAGGAAAATCACGAATCTGCTAAACAAAATACTCTGTCGAGTTACTGATTTCACCGAATTACACAGTTCAGGGCTTCATAACTGCCACAGGAAACATTATTTTAAAAAAGAAAGCACAGATTTGTAATAGATAATGAATTGCAAAAATGCTATATTTTTAAGGAATCAAAGAAAAATAACGTCCTTAAAAAACCAAAATATACATTTTTAATAGTAATATGCATTGAAAACATTTCAGTATCTTTTTAAAGAATAAAAGAAAAAATCTTGACAAAAACACGTACAATCAAAATATATATTTTTAAAGAAAATGAAGACATATCAATAACAGATTTGTTTCATGATATTACTGCTCAGATGATCCAAGTTAGCATCGGTTTTGGATGTACCAACCCTTAATTGGCTTTCCAAATTTTTATCGAAAGAGTCCTATTACATGCCGAAAACAGCCGCAAAAAAATCATGAAAAGATTCATGGTTGCTGAGCGCTGATTTACTTAGTAGTGTGTTTGAGTTCCTGGGGCTAGAAATGCAGAGTAGCAAGATGCATACTAAGTTGCAAACCTAGGCAAGAGCTACGCCAAAGGAAAAAAAATAGCTTAATGTCTCTGCATTAACAAACCAAACGCTTTCTGCATTTATTTGAAAAAATGTCTCTAAAGATCCTTGTTCCAGTACATCACAGCTCAGAAATTCCTCATTTCGAAATGCTTTTCTTTTAAATGCGTCATGAGCATTATTAATTTAATTTTCGAAATGACAAAGTTTTTTTCTACTGAATAAGTGCGAAATCCTTTGCCCATAATGTCTGTACAACTGCCAGAGTCTTTCCTTGCACTGAGAAGCATCTCTCAAGGGTATTGTGCAGACAAAGCCTGAGGTTCCAGCGTTCACCTACAAAGCTCGTATCCCGCTCTTCGGAGCATGCGGTTGAGTGACAGGGACCGCTGCGTGGCTCGTTTCACTTCAGCTGGAAAAGGAGCTCCATGCGCCGCTCTATAGAGTTGGCCACATAGAAAGCAGTTTGAGTAGTTTAACGTTGCTAACGTTTCCAAACTTTTCTGGAGACTTAAAACCATTTTTAACAGTGGAAGTGGTCTCTCAGCTAACTGGAAAACTAATCGCTGCATACTCTCTACTTTTCTTCTCCGTTAGCAATAATTTTCCTTTAAGACGCCAGAAAGTTTGGAAACGTTAACAATGCTGAATAACTGAAATTGCTTTTTATGTGGCTCACTCTATACCTCGGCACACGCAAACACCAAAGGAGGTGGGGGAGCAATTTCACCCCCTCTCCACTTCCAAGAGGGAAATTTTCCTGTGAAACGGACTGGGAAACTGAGAGCAGCGACCTCCACATTCCTCAAGTGCAACTTCCACAAAATCAGCTCTGGTGGCATAGTGAGCACTCGAGCGGGTTTCACAGTTACTCTGTGTTTCGTCTTGTGTGAAAAGAATAACTCGAAATACCGACTGAATTTTTTTCCTTAGTTTCCAAAATACAAAGGATCAACTATGATATTCGTGTTAAATACAGAATAAGCATGCAGAAAAGAAAAATATAAATATATTTGAAATTAGAACCCATTCCTTGAGGTGAAATATCGTCGTTATACTTAAAAAAGTTGACGTCAGTGATACTCCCAGGATTTAATTACTTAAATATAATAACCGGTTTAACTTCAGAATATCATTTTTTATCTATCTCATTTAAATAACTTTTTTTTGACGGAGTGGAGGTACTCCCCTGATTGACGGGGTAGGTGGTTAGTTTTTTAATTTTTTTTAAAGGACGGAGGTAACCTGTAAGCTTTTATTGGTTTCTGGTACACAATACAAACACTGACAAGGAATACAACATACAAAGACAAGAAGGCTGGAATAGTAGTCAGGTACACTAACCAGTAGGCAGGTAAAGTATTGAATGTGGAGGGAAAACCAAATAAATATGGCAACTCAAACATATTTTCTAGCTGGTCAGATTCTTCCATTTACGAAATTTTGGTTTTGCCAGCCAGAATTGAAAATAGAATTATTTATGCGAGAAAGAGATGAAAGTGTAAAACACCATTAGTCAAAGGTGAGTTACAAAAAGAAATTGAAAAATGCGTATGAGCAATATAAAGGTATGTTCTCTACATTTTTCAATTTCTCTTCTTTTTTTCGTAATTCATCCGCAGCAGACTCGAATTTCTTTCCCGGGCTAACATTCCAGTTACCCTGACCTACGCCTTAAGGGCCACTGAAGTGCTTGGAAGCAAAACAAAGTAAAGAACAATTTATTCCATAGCAGTTCCGTAGCTAAGCGAAAGGAGGGAAGGGCCAGTAAGAGAGGATTCCACATGTCTTACTTCCAGGTTTTGGCCGTTTTTTTGAAAGCTTTTACACTTAAATATAATAATTTTTTCCTAAGTCTTGCCCCCAGCAGACACTTTCTGATTTTGTACCAGCTAAAGCCCAAGACATAACAGAGATTATTTATGATTATTATGATTATTATTTATGTTTTATTATTACAGTTATTTATGCACCAAATTTGCAAAATATTGCATTTCTTTATTATATAAATTTCAGCAGCAAAGTCACGGTAAGGAAAAAAATACCATGAATGGATTGGTTTACCTTTTCTCTTTTTCATACAATGGGATTAATTGCCAAGTCACAAGGACCTCGAAGGCTCAGAGAAGGTTGTGGCAAGGAGTCCCATTGAATAATTGTTAGGAGACAGATAGTATCTTCCCGTCAGGGGAATCCTTAGCTTTCGCAGGGTAAAACTGGCTTAACATCTTATCCGACAGATAGCGGCTTTTCCAAGCCCATCGGTGTCCCCTATTGATGGAGTGCAGGGCGCTTGTGAATGGGAGAATGCACCATAGTGTTCAGATATATTTATATACCATAGCAATATATGCAGTTAAAAGGGTAATTCTCAGAGTGCTATTAATACTTCGAGCGTTAATAGAGTCTCCCCCGTTAGCTCCGTTATTATTTGGAAAGCTTGCTCAAAAAATGTGTGATAAGGCGATGCTACCAAAAAACCTATGCACTGTGGGCTATTTTAGGGGAGGCAAGTCTTCTGACTATCCCTAACTAAGCTTTAAGCACAGTTATAATTTCAGAAGATAGTTGAAGTAGACGCCATATGTTAATTCATGTTAGGCTGCGATTCGTATAGCTCATTAATTTAAGAAAACCTTATCACTGTTTGCTTGTTATTAAAAACTGTAACTTGATTTGGCATACCAAGTAACTTGATTTGTCAGGAGTTTTCTGCTAACCTTTACCAAAGTGTAATGAGTTTCCTTACATATTGTTTTGGAGAAAGATTTTATGCCTCCCCACCACATTGCCTCATTTTTTGAGGTTGGATGTCATTGTGACTTGAGCAATGACATCCAACCTCAAGATCTTTTAATATTAAAAGTTATTTATGATTTCTAGAAACAGAATGTATATAGTTCTCGAAATGGAATTGAAGCACAAATCAAACAAAAAACTCGGAGCAAATTTCGGTTCAATCGGAGCAGTAAAATTCGAAACAAATTTTATTTAAAATTCTCGATTGAGAAACATTTTCTCTTTTCATCATATAAATGTTGTTCTATGCATATCATATTAATGATATTGTTTAAAAACCGAAAATTCTCTTAGAAATAGGAGACGCCAACCTAGTTTTTCCCTAAACATTACAAAGCAAAGCAACGTTTCAAAATTGAAGAGCTCTCTGGCTCCTACCGTTGTGAGTCCTCCTAATGAGGTGCCTAAGGAGTGTAATGTGACTCGCCATCAACTCTGGACGATATCTACTTACCGACTTCCGGGTGTGGGCTAATTCTCTAGCTCTTCTTTCCGTTGGCTGTAAGAAGGGAAAGAAAAGGCCCAATTAAACGAGGCTTCTTTGCATCTCTACTGATAATGATAGCAGATATTAAGAAAAATAAGGCTAAAACATAGCAGATGCAATATGAAGGTAAACAAATAGCAGCTTAATGAAAACGCAAAACTTTTTTTCCCTAAAACTTACTCTTGAAACTCATTTAAGCTCTTTTGAAAAATTCGTATTCTTTAGCTTTTATAAAATTATTAACATGTACACAGGAAATAAAGTTCGAATGTAGTGTATGCTGATTTAACTGGTTGGAAGTATTTCTTCTCCTTCAGTTTTTTTTTAATTCGATTGGTAAAAATCGGTTGCTATTTCTTTTCAGAAACTCTTGCATTATCAATTTTTATTGGGTGGACTGGGGTAAAGGTAGAGCTGAATTGTAAAAACTTTTCTTAAGTAAAAAATAAATTTGCATTACTTTTTAGTTTTTCGTATATAACATAAAGGAAACAGGAAACTTTTTTCCCCGAAGCAGATAAGGACGCTTCCGATGGTCTCGTGGTCTGAAGTGGATAAAAATAAATTTTTGACTTTAATTTACAAGACTCGTCCATTATATTTAATTACAGGTGATTTTTAACATATGGCATTATCTGTATCGCCAGGGTGTTTTCTGAAAAGGAACTTTTACTTGGACACTGCAAATTCTGTAGCATGATGAATTAACTTTTTGCATCCCAGCTACCATTTGTCACTTTTAATAACTTCAGTGACACATCATTTAGTTCTATCTAATATTTTATTACATCCAGCATTTTAACATTAATATGCAAAAACTCTTGTCATAGTTTATTGGCAAATATTGCACTTTTTGCAAAAGCATAAAATATAACTATAAAAAATTCCGTCCAAAAATGAAAAATGCGAAATGTGTTCAGGTATTTTTGTAGCGTCTGTAATTTTTTTACAAATTTTCTAGTTTTACTGGGTTAAACAACAAATATTAATAACGCTTTCGAAGGGTTCAAATTTTAAGTTTTATCCAATAAAACTATTTAGTTTTATTGGATAAAACTTAAAAATGTTACCGGTTATATTTTGCTTTGTTGTCTACCCTTATACGAAGACTTCATCATCAGTACTCATACGTTAACAATAATTCGATAAAGACAAACATTATTTCTACTCGTTTTCGGAAAAAAAAACGAACTGATCCTTTCATTTTCTGTCTGTAGACATTTGACTTTTTTGTTTTTAGAGAAATATTAAAAAATTCATTTTGAGTAGAATAGGTGGTGATGAAATATTACGATTCCCATTTTCCGAATCTCCCAATAGTTTTAATAACGCCATAATGGTGGAAAAATTTGGGAAATACCAAAATTTTAAACAATATATTAATGCACCATATATCTGACCTTTTGGTGGTAGAATGTCACAATCAAGAGATTTGCATTAGCGCGATAAATTTGATTTCACCTCCTGATAGGTAATAGGTGGTAAAAGCGCAACTCTTTTTAAAGATATGAATGAAAAATTCTCATTTTTCTAATCTCCCATTAGTTCGAGTTTCCACTGTTAGAGGGTGTTGAAGAAGGAAAATAAAAAAACTTTATTAGTGTTTCGAACGGTACAAAATACGGGAAAATGCCAAATATTTAAACGAATAGTGTATATGATCTTGTTATTAGGTTTCCAAATAAGTTCGTGCGACTTTCGCATGATTGAAGCTCTTACGCAGATATGCAAAATATAAAATACCACCGAATCAAAAATCAAGCCAGGCGTGCCAAAAGCTTTCAGAAACCCTTGATATAAGTGTTGAAGCAATACGGTTCATTTGCATAAGTTAGGGAAAGTGTGTCGATTTTTCATGCACTTTCGACCGACCAGAAGCCTCTGAGATTATTGGCTTGCTTATCTCCTGCTTTCGCGACGAAATAAAGAATTTTTTCTTCGTAGATAGTGACTTGAAATGAAAATGGATCACGTACATCAACATTAAACGTTCCTATCACTTGTTATCGCCCAGAAAACCTGCTCCGCAAACATCGAAGCCCACACTTCATCAAAAGAAAATTATTCTGCATGTAGTGGTATAAGGAAGGAAACGTGCACTACGAACTCTTATCTCTTGACCAAACCATCACAGTGAATGTGTACTCGGAACAACTGCATCGGGTGTGCGATGCATTACTGCAGAAGAAGCCTACACTCGTGAATGGGAAAGGTGTCTTTCTGCATGATTATGCGAAACCGAATACACCGAAAGTGACCCAGAATAAAATTCTCGATCTTCAATGGGACACTTTATATCACCCATTTTATTCTCCAGATCTTACCCCATCAGACTGTCATTTGTTTTTGTCATTAGCTAATTTCTTTGCGCCATAGACAGTTTGGAAACGAAAAGTAGATAAATAAAAGAATTAGATTGGGTTTTTTTCTTTCACTATAAAGACCAAGAAGTCAGAGGAACGGGATCCAAAAGCTGATTTCTCGTTGGAAGAAAGTCACAGATTGTGATGGTATTTACATTATTGCATAAATTTGTTTAAAAGTTATAAGCATTTTAATTTAAGACACTAAAACCGAACGAACTTATTTGGACACTTAATATCTTAGAAATTCGAAATTTCTGTGGTAGAATATGATGGTGAAGAGGTTTAAATTAGCAGCAGTGATTTTTTCCCTTACCTCTAAAGTGGGAGGGAGTGAAATTTTTTTAGAGAAAAATGATAAATATCATTCGGTGTTTTGTAGGTACCTTATTATTATTTGCATTTTCTCAATTTTATGTGGGGCGGGGCGTGGCGGGGGTGGCTAAGTCGGTAGCGCGCCAGGCTCGTAATCTGTAGTTCCCAGGTTCGAGTCCAAGCTGGGACAGCGTTGAGACTTATCTCCGCAAAACTCCCCGCTCTGCCCACGGTCAGTAGGGTACACCGATGGGCTTGGATAAGGCCGCCGTCCGTCGGATGGGACGTTATGCCGTGGGCCCGAGTGCGGGAGAACCATACCATGTGCCCTTTAAAGAACACGCTGAATGGCCTTGACGGGAGGCTACCATCTGTCTCCCAACAGCTGTTCCAGTGGGTCCCCAACCTTCTCTGAGTCTTCGGGGTCCTTGTGACCTGTCCATGGTGTGCATAATAGTGCCGCTCAGAGGTAAAACAACTCAATTTTATGTTAGCTCTAATTTACACTGTTAGAGGTTGCTAAAGGTGGGAATGGGGGACCTAATTCTTTTTGAAAACGAGATTCCCATATTCGCCGAACAATTTGCTATTTTTTTCCAGTTATCACTAAAGAGTAACATGTACGTATTTGCTGACATATGAGCAGTACGATAGCCGTATGTTATTTGATTTAGATTCCGTAAAGCAGCAGAAACTTGATTGAGTCCTAAATTAACTGAAACATTGTTTTACCTTCATTAACAAAAAAAAAAGTTCGTTTTGGCCATGATGTTTTATGTACCCGGAAATTATTTTCTATTCCTGCAAACGTTATTATTTTCATTAAGAGGCAAGAAGAAAGAAATTAACTGAATAATTTCCATTGCATATGTGATTGAAATAACAAATTTATATTTTAAAGAGATTTCTTACGCTTGATGCCAGAAGATTTTAAATTATGCTTTCAGTTTCTGCATTTAGACGAATTTCTCTTTTTGTTGTGAATATCATTTTTTTAAAATCCACATTGAACACGTTTACAATCAAAGCAAATGTTGCTGTAAAGAAATGGAAGGAGTGATGAAATTTATTTGTCATAGATTCTTTCTTAAATCTTACATCTTTCAAAAACATCTTCAACCGAAGTTCCAATTTTCTGTTTTCCTTGCATTTCATTCCTACATTATCCAGAACTCGAAATGCGTCGGGATGAGATGGGATGCAATTCTGTTTTTTCTACGAACCTAACTAAAACCATCTCATTTGTTTTCTTAAGGCCATAAAACTCTCCCAGTTTTTTTTTCCTAAGTACATAAAGCTTCCAATTCTTTTCAATTATGCATACAAATGAAATTTTTTATGCCAGCTGATTTAAGTGATGTTGGATTAATTTTCAATTATGCATGGAAGGTTGCATTTGCTTTATTTTCCCACTTCAAGTGCAGCATCGTCTGTGTTTCTCATGCATCTGTAGAGCGCCAGAGTTACAACTTCGTGATGCGAATTTTGATTGCGGCTTTGCCAGCAATGTATTTTCCTCCCTTCGTTAGTTTGCGTCCTTCCATCTCTCATGAATGAGATAATCAGAAGCTTTCTCGGGTTTCAATCATACAGTATGTTGTTTGCTCTCCTTGTTCTCCTCCATAAACGAAAGTAACCATTCCGGATCATAGTAATGGCGAACCTCTGACACAGGAAGACATTTTAGTTAACACATCACTTTTCCTTCAAATAAAAAATGGATAAGTTTCTCGTTTGGCAGAGTATTTAGCGTGCTTGAATATGAAGTAAAAAGACCTGATTTCGAATCCCAGATAAAGGGACTTTTTTTGACGTATGCTGTCTTTCTGTTCAGGTTCCCTGCCCTGCCCACGGTCAGTAGGGGACACCGATGGGCTTGGAAAGGCCGCTGTCCGTCGGATGGAACGTTAAGCCGTGGCTCCGTGTGCAGGAAAGCCATACCCTGTGCACGTTAAATAACACGCTGGATGGCCTTGACGGGAGGCTACCATCTGTCTCCCAACAGCTGTTCCAGTGGTCCCCTCCCCCAACCTTCTCTGAACCTTCGGGGTCCATGCGACCTGGCCATTTGGCCCATGGTGTGCAAAAAAGTGCCGCTCAGAGGTAAAACAACCCAAACTCTGTTGAGGTTTCTCCTTCCTCATAAATCTTCTCTATGACGTATTATACTGACAGGCTCCTGTTAGACCTCTGTAGCAAATCGACCATCTCAAAGTGTAAAATGCATCAATAGTACATTACATTTTTTTCAAGTATCAGTGTAATGCGCGAAGATTTTTTTAAATAACTTGCCATATGAAACTGACGTGTTATTTATAATATTTAGGAAAGTTTCTCATGATTCTAGCAGATGGGTGCCTGTAAGCATGAACACATAGGTATCCGTAAGTGTGAGGATGAAAATACTCTCCTAAAGCTCCTTTGCACCCTTCAACAGGAACGTTTCAAACTTTTCTAAACTGGTAAGATCATTGACATGTACACTTTCCCTGGAGATGCGTCATGTCCTTCTCCCTGGAAATTTGGATACGAAAGTCTGTATGCATTGAAAAATACACTTAATGACCTTGACGAGAAGATCCCATCTGCGTCTATCGGTTAAAACCCATACCTGTCGGTTCTAAGCATTGGGATATTTGTGAACTTTATTTGTGAATTGCTTGTCTGTTTAGCGACAATGTTCAGCAAAACAAGCTTCTTCTAAGTAGGTAAAATACGGCACTGAGTTAGAGATAGATATTCAGTAGTCTTCCTCTCCATACAAAACCATAATCCTTTCAATTTGGCCTTGAATGTTTTTTTTTTTGATTTTTGAGCTTAAGTGGCTGAGGAAAATAGCTGCATGTGAAACCCGAAACGTAAATTCTAAAAAGAGTTACGAAATCAACAGTAAATTTTTTAAACCCTATTACAATTTGTAATATTCTGAAACTAGACGACCATGAACTAATCTTTCGTTCTGCTTTAGTTAGAGAAATGCAATTAAAGCGAATGGAGCATTCAGAGCAATGATTTATCTGTTTTCTTTCCCTGTTTTCGGCAGAATCTGCTTTCACCAAGACATAAGATCATGTATCCACATCCTTCCCACACAGCTTTTAAGGCGGCTCCTGCCTGGCCGTTCTCACGCATTGCTTAGATACCAGTCTTAAAGGAGAGAGTCAAGTGGGGCGAATTATGCAGCCACTACACTCTGTAAGTGGCCGTCGAACGCCTCTAATTCCCGCTTTTCCCTCTCTTACAATGGAAGTTTAATGCATTAAAGCAAAGCCACTTCAAGAGAGCTTGGCCTGCCCTAAACTAACCACTTATGCTCTTTGCTTCCTGTTTCTGCCTCTTCCAAAGGGAACACGGATACTAAGACACAACTCGGTCTGAAATGTCGAGCCCAAAGCAGAGCTTGGGATGAAAATTATACCCAGAAAACAACGCTCCAGATTCTCAATCAAATATTTCGATATTCATATAAAACAATAATTTACTGTAAACAGTATGAAATAATGAGAAATTTGTTATCTGTCAACATGTGTGAATATTGAGAATATTTAAAAATGACGTGCAATAAATGTAAATACAAGAGAAAAAAAGATCAAATGCAACTCCGAAAAATAAAATTCGACCTGCTTACACTTGAAGCTATGTATATAGTTTAATAATTGAGTGCCTTAGAGTCTGTGAATGATAGAAACCAGATGAATTAAATGAAACCTGTGATGAATAATATAGAACACGTTGATATTAAATTAGATATTGCGTGTTTTCTGCAAAATATCACAAATTAACGGCTGACAGTTCAAGTTTTATACTTTCTTATTCTTTGAAGGAGATTATACTACACTTACAGGAAATAAAAAAAAATGCATCACTTGCAAGAAGTTATGCAAATGTGACGAAATTTAGGGAGGAGGTGGTATATGAAAATGCATGGAAATGATTAGATTTGCAGGACGATCGAAACGATTGGACAGCCGCGAGCTGACAAACACAGATAAAGGCAACCAAAGCTCCCTGATTGACAAAACGTTGTGGAAATTGTTCTAAACCGCTAAAGATGTCCTTACGCAGACATCGACAGCCGTTCTAACAGTTAACAGACTTTGAGCATGGAAGAATCATCGGCCTTAGAGAAGCTGGTTTGTCGTACAGAGATGTGGCCAATCTTGTTGGCCGCAATCCCAGCACCATCGTACACATATGGCGCCAGTGGATTCAAGAAGGATCCAGCACATGCTGACAAGGATCAGGAAGACGACGTGTGACCAAAGAGCGATAGGGCCGCCATTTGCGACTCATGGCATTGCGTGACAGATTCGCGACTACAACGCAACTGCAAAGGGACTGGCAACATCGAATACCTATCAGGAGGACGGTAAACAACAGGCTTTTGCAGTTTTCATTGCAAACCTATTGTCCGGCACCGCATTTGCCCCTCATACACGTGCAAGCACGTCTTCAGTGGTGTCATCCTAGACAGAACTTTAACGAACAAGTGTGGAGTAGCGTGGTGTTCAGTGACGAATCTCGTTTTTGTCTTGGTCAGCACGATGGTAGACAACGTGTTCGCCGTTATCCAAGGGAAAGGAACGCCACCCAGTACGTGCGACATCGTCACACAGATCCAGCACCTGGTGTCTTGGTGTGGGGTGCCATTAGTCGGACATCTCGATCAGAACTGGTCATCATAAGGGGATCTATAACTGTCAAACGATATGTTATCAACATTTTGCAGCCAGTGGCTGTCCCATTTGTTCAGCAGCACGGAACCTTTTACCAGCAAGATAACGCCCGTTCCTACACAGCCCACATTAGTCTGCAGTATCTACACGAGCAAAACATTCAGGTACTACCATGGTACTCGCCGGACCTTTCACCTCTTGAACACGTCTGAGACATGATGGGCCGACAACTCCAACAACACCCAAGAAGTGCGCCAACCATTGTTGTTGAAATGGAACAGCGACTTCGCGCTATGCAGGAAGATATTATAACAGGAGGACATTATATAGCTGTATGATAGCCTTCCACCGCCGTGTTCATGAATGCATTGCTGCATGGGGCGGTTCAACGTCATACTAATTATACCACTTTACTGGGTAGGTAAAGTGGTAATTTTCCATATTTTTTTTTGATAATGTAATCAATCGCACATCGCACATCTCAGTGTATCTGCCCGCGTTTCAATAAAATGATATTAATCCTTCCAGGTGTTGCAATTTTTTTTCCTGTAGTGTATATTCTGTCTCATCCTAAATATCGTTTTTTTTTTTGATAATTGGGTGATGGGGCCTAAAATGCTTTGTGAGAATTTGAGATATAGCATATATAAATAGTTGAAGTTATATTAGAAAAACTGACAAAAACAACAGTCTTTCGCACCTTTGTGCCATATCATTACAACACAGGGGGGGGGGGGGGGCTTTAGACTGCTGGAGAAGTATAATACCTCCACACACAATAAAATGGTCCTCATCGATTATTGCAATTAAAAGTATATTTATTCTCCAGAGATTTGAAACTTATATTTTAAACCTTGAAACTTACATGCAGTTTTTGTTACTTGAAAGGTTATTTTCAAACATTAGACTATTCAGTAATAAATTAAGTAGTAAATGTCTAAAACTCGACTATCGAACATGCGCTATTGATTGCCATGGAGACATAATGGAGATAAGAAGCCGTGAATGCAAAACGCCCACTGCTCAGAAATCAACTGAAAGTAGTATCTAGAGCATGGGTGTCCACAACCTTTTGACTTCCCTGGGCCACATTGAGTGAAGATTTGACTTCAATCTTCACTCAATGTGGGGTCCTGGTCACACTGAGTCAAACTGAGTGAATGTTCCTGGGTCACACTGAGTGAAGATGAATTGTTTTGGGCCGCACATAAAATATATAATATAGTTAATGTATATGAATAATAAAACTTCATATATTTTCTTATGTTTTCTATTATAAAATTAAAAAAAGGCAACATAAAACTAGTAGGATATCAAAAACTCGCTGAAAATCACATAATCATGTTGAAACTTTATGTCGTAAACACGTAAACTTTACGATTTTGTGGGCCGCATTACTAGCTGTCCAGGGCCGCAGGTTGGGTTGGGTTGTTTTTACCTCTGAGCGGCACTTTTTTGCACACCATGGGCTAAATGGCCAGGTCACATGGACCCCGAAGGCTCAGAGAAGGTTGGGGGAGGGGACCCACTGGAACAGCTGTTGGGAGACAGATGGTAGTCTTCCGTCAAGACCATCCAGCGTGTTCTTTAACGTGCAGAGGGTATGGCTCTCCCACACACGGGGCCACGGCTTAACGTCCCATCCGACGGACGGCGGCCTTTCCAAGCCCATCGGTGTCCCCTACTGACCGTGGGCAGGGCGGGGAATTTTGCGGAGATAAATCTCAACGCTGATCCAGCTGGGACTCGAACCTGGGAACTACAGATTACGAGCCTGGCGCGCTACCGACTGAGCCACCTCCGCCCCGCCGCAGGTTGTACACGCCTGATCTAGAGTAAGCATCAAAAGGCTCATCAGTAAGCAACATTCTTAAAGCTCACTGTAAGCTGAAAAAAGAAAATTTAAGCATCGAGAAAATCAAGGGAAGAACTAACAAGTTAACAAGAACTCAACTACTGTGAACTGAAGGGGCGATAGGATACATATGATTGTCTTAAGAGTGAGGTGTGATTAACATTCGTACTTTTCACAGTGATACAAAGTAAAGGTGCCGCGGAAGGGGATAAAACATGGCCGTCAATGGAGTCATTCGGAGGAAAGTGTAGTTTCATTCGTTATTACTGGGTTGGACAACTATTTACTCATTGCTAATCATTAAACACATTTATGAACCTTCTGTTCAGATGAGTTTATCAAACAAACACATTTATAAAACTAAAAGATGTGTGTCACATGTTTCAGGCGCGCATATTGGAGATTCATTATCATCAAAATATCATTCAAAATTAAATATTAAAAACTTAAACACATCAAACAGTTTTTTTTTCCTAAATATTCCCTGATGAAATGTATTTACTCCTTATGTGACAGTGCATCTGATGTGCCGCAAAATATAGTATTTAGTTTTATTTACGTTTTGGTGTGAGCGCCGGAGGGTTGTAACCCGGAAACTCACCCTCCCCTGGGCACGCCCTAATACATTGCACAATATTTTCATAGCTTAGTTGACATAAAATAGTCTTATAGCTATTTTTTCTCCAAGCCTTGAAGATCTATTGTTCCTGAATATAATGTGAAGTTTCCTAAAACAGCAGTTTACAAATAGACGTGGGGCGGGGGTGGCTCAGTCGGTAGCGCGCCAGGCTCGTAATCTGTAGTTCCCAGGTTCGAGTCCCAGCTGGGTCAGCGTTGAGATTTATCTCCGCAAAATTCCCCGCCCTGCCCACGGTCAGTAGGGGACGCCGATGGGCTTGAAAAGGCCGCCGTCTGTCGGATGGGACGTTAAGCCGTGGCCCCGTGTGCGAGAGAGCCATACCCTGTGCACGTTAAAGAACACACTGGATGGCCTTGACGGGAGGCTACCATTCTGTCACCTAACAGCTGTTCCAGTGGGTCCCCTCCCACAACCTTCTCTGAGCCTTCGGGGTCCATGTGGCCTGGCCATTTAGCCCATGGTCTGCAAAAAAGTGCCGCTCAGAGGAAAAACAACCCAACTCAACAAATAGACGTAAATTTTATTTTAGCACATCATGCGATCTATAAGAAAAAAAATTTAGAAATGCGAAATAAAAAGTAAAAAAGTAGGATTATTAAATGTTTAAAAACGCGAGAAAACTGGTCACTGTTTTTAAGGAGCATTACATAAACAAAATATTGCTCATGCAATCAGCCGCTTAAGGGGTATTTCATTTACTTATTTATTACTATTTGCTTTTCCCCACCTGCAGTTTATTTACACCCAATATATTTTAGCCCTTGGCTTTGAGGAGTCTTAACGAAGAAAAAAAAACAAACCAATATCTTTACAATCTGCTTCATCTCTATCCACATTTCGTTTTCCTTAATTTTGATAAATATATTGAATACAAGATACTGAAGAAACAGATGAAGGACATTTGCAATATTTTTCCCGTTTCGTTCATTTCCTTATCACAGAGACCATGATCGGCATCCAGTCAAACAAACACAAAATATGGCATTTGTTGAGAGTCTAAAATCAGATCCTGTTTAAAACCACCAGTTTTTTCGGTTATGACTCACGAACCACTGACAGCAAACAAACGCTGCATTCATGCACAAAGGCCACTTGTTTCTAGCAACCAACGCACAGCCGACCTAATTTCGTTGAAACTTCAAGTGCTCGGCTAAATTCCATTCGTCTGTTATCCACTCGGGGACTTGTTCAGTTTCAGCGCTTGAAGTTTTTAGTCGTGAGTTTTTTGTGTCTCGAGTTTCTCCTGATTAACTACTGATTCGTTCCATGTCTCTAGGGATCTGCTAATTCGTAAAGAGTAGCGGAGAAAAATTGCTTTCCCTTCACGCTCTAAGTCTTCATCTAAATATATCACTGATATTTGCAACAGGTTGTGGTACTTAAATAGAATAAAATCTCAAGCTCTATTTACGGTGAAAGCAAACAGAGACCGTTGAAATTGTTTTTGCCTTAATCAAAGAGGAATTTGCATTGTTCTTGCCTTCGCTTCTTCTAGAACAACACGACAAAGCAAAATCAGTTTTAAAATATAGAAGGGATTGATTAATTTCATAATCTTGTCCTTTCTTCACAGTTCTGTGGACATCGCTTTGTAGGAAGTTTATGAACTTTTTTAATGATATTTACTTCCAGAAATCCCTTTACCCCTGTAACAGATGTGTCAAATCCATTTCTATGAACCAATTACCAGAGTGTCTCTACGTTACAATTCAAATTAAGATATGCTTTTTGATGATGATTTGCTTTTTAAAACGAGATGTTACAAACGACTAAACGATTTAAAACTTTTAAACGATTTAAAAAAAATGCATTCAGCCATAAGAACAGTGGCGCACCCAGAAACTTCCAATCGGAAGTGGGGAGGGTTCGACATTAAGAGTCTAATGGAGGGGAGGAATGGGATCTGTTTAAGTTGCTGATTTTCGTGGATTTCTTAGAAAATATACGTTATCCAGATATCAAAGGAGGTTGGTTTGGTTGTTTTACTTCTGAGCGGTACTTTTTTTGCACACCATGGGCTAAATGGCCAGGTCACATGGACCCCGAGAAGGTTGGGGGAGGGGACCCACTGGAACAGCTGTTGGGAGACAGATGGTAGCCTCCCATCAAGGCCATCCAGCGTATTCTTTAACGTGCACGGGGTATGTCTCTCCCGCACACGGGGCCACGGCTTTACGTCCCCTCCGACGGACGGCGGCCTTTCCAAGCCCATCGGTGTACCCTACCTGACCGTGGGCAGGGAGTTTTGCAGAGATAAATCTCAACGCTGACCCAGCTGGGACTCGAACCTGCGAACTACAGAATAGGAGCCTGGCGCGCTACCGACTGAGCCACCCCCGCCCCTATATCAAAGGAGGAGTTATAACTTTGAAGATGATTATAAATATTGCACGATTTCTAAAAATGCATTTTCTAATTATTAATCAAGTTCGAACCTTTAATTCGTTGACGTTGGTCATATTCCATTTGATAAAAAGGTTTGCGAAAATGATTGTATACATTAAAAAATTTTCTTAATTAAGAAAATGAAAACTTTGCGCAACGATTGCTGTTTTACCTCTGAGTGGCATACTTGCTCACATAATGGGTTAAATGGCTAGGTTGCAAGGACTCAGAGAAGATTGGGGGAAATGGACACATTGGACAACTGTTAGATGACAGATGGAACCTCCCGTCAACGCCATCCAGCCTGTTTTTTAATGTGAACAAGAAATGTTTTTTCTGAACATGGAACCACACCTTAACATCCCATCCGACGGACAGCGGCTATTCGAAGCCCAACTGTGTCCCCTTTCTAGGTGGTAGGTTTCTAAGGGTAGGGGGAAGATTAGTAGATATAAATACCAACGCTGCCATAGATGAGACTCGAACCTGCGAAAGGCATATGAGCATGGGGCGCTACCGTTTGATTCAATTTCCCGCCTCCAGCAATGTAGTGAAATCATCATTACTTTTATTACTCATAGATGCGACTGGTCTTCAGCTCACTGTAACGGAGCTATACCACTTTCCTTTTTCAAAGAGATGGAGGTGGCTCAGTCAGTAGTGCGTGAGGCTCGTAATTTGCACTTCCAATGTTCGAGCCCCAGTTACTCAACCGTTAATATTTATTTACGCTATACCTTACACTGTCCTCTGTAAGAAAAAGAAAACCTATGGGCTTGGGAAGGCCGCCGTCCATCGGATAGGACGCTAAGTCGTGGCACCGTGTGCAGAAAACAATTTGTTGTTCACGTTAAAAAACACGCTAGATGGCCTTGATGGGAGACCACCACTTTCATCTGTCTCCCAGCAGCTATCCAGTAGATTGCTTTTTTCTATCGAACTCTGAGCCCTTGTAACCTGAACATTCAGCCCATTGTGTGCGCGAAAGCGAAATTCGGAGTTTAAACTACCCAATCCGTTCTTGAAATGAACCATTCCTTCGCAACGGTGGGCGGATGTCATCAATGCTCAGATGCGGAAGTGGAAGGGAAAGAGAATTCCGCAATGCAAATCTCTGAGTTATGTCTTCTTCGTGCATAGACAGCACTTTATTACACGTTACATGACAGAGAATTGCAAATTTAATTTTTCCAGAAATAGCAACGGACATTGCTCCGATGAAATGATCCTTCCCTTGAAGGCGCGAAGGAGGCCTTCGAGCGCTGCTGATATTGCAATATCCGAGCAGATCCCGCACCTCGGATGATGGCTTGAGATGATTTATGAGCCGAGGGAGAAAGCATTTCGAGTGTTAATAATTCTGCGGTTGGGAGGCTGCCTGATCGATTCACCAGCATCCCTAAAGCACTCACGTATTCACGTGCATCGCATTCCCCAGATGTACTCTGGGCTTTTCAACGCTCAATTTCCCGTTTTTCGCAAATCGCGGACAAATTCTCCGACGGTGAACTGACACGAAAAATAAGGTCAAGGACTGTATTTGTAATCTGCGATTTTTTCCCCTTTTATCTGATTTCACTAGAGCCTCAAATGTTTTCCGCTTCATTCAAAACTCGTAGACTGCAAACCACGTTAAACAAATGAGGCAAAGCTTTGAGACCAATCTTTTGTTCGTTTCATAATTAATTAATAAGTACGGCTTCATGTGGTGCTTTAATAATTAAGGGCTGACATTCTAACCGAGAACGGTGGCTGCTAATCTGCGCAAGCTACGGACTCTTGTTGGATTCGCATTTAGAGGAAATTGCCGATTTACGGATGGATACTCGTTTTTTAATCCCGGTTTTCGAATTTTTACGTTTTACGGGATGTTTAAAATCATTTATAATATTTTTACTTTGTATTATAGATTTTACACTTGTTTCTGATTTTTTTAAATGGGTCTTATGCACCCATTGTTCATTGTTGACTTTTATTGTTGGTTCTTTTTATTCCTGGTTTTCTACTCATTATTGTTATACACTTTCTCTTTCTGTATCGTACTTTACAGTTTGTGTACTGTATTTACCTTTGGTTGTGAGTTAAATGTTTTTATTTATCCTTGTTTGGCGGAATATCTCCCTTGTTGCTCTTGCGCCATAAAACCCCGAACAAACAAAAAACAGAACGATAAAAATAAGTATTTGTTACTAATTATCTAATATTGTTTTTAATCTTTCAATCTTGGGGATCAAGTCTTAAAAAAAAGGAAGAAATAAAAATTCCGCTTTGAAATCTGTTGTGACTTGATGTGGATAAAAATATGAACTATATTTTTCTCTTTTTTTGCAACTTTTTAGGCGAAAGGAAACTAGAAGTTTTTAAAATTAAAAAGCAACAATAATGTTGAATCTTGCTTTTCTTTAATGTGTTGTCTATACATTTTTTTTTTCTTCAATTTGCGTACGGAATCGCAAAGATAGAAGTTTATAAGAGAACAAACGGGGATTCAGAATCCGGAGCCCAGCAGTTGTAATCACCGTGAGCCAGAGTGATATCTCTGCGACACTAAGGACCATACAAACAAAACTATGCACGCATATGCCTTATCTGTTGCCATTAATAACATTTGATATCTCAGCACTTTAGAGTTACAAATTATTGAACACTATTATGTTGTAAATAACATGGTTATAGAGGAAAATTTCCATACCCACATAAAATACAGATCCCACCCAGCTGAAGACAATCTTTCCTCGATACTCTTGTTGATTTAAACATAACAGTGTTTAAAAACTTTGTATGCATGCATAAACTGTAAAATGCTTGAGTACTTGAGGAAGGATTCCAAGTTACTCATCGCAGTGGTTCTTAGAACCACTGCGATGAACCATCGACTCTGTCGGAAAAACCTGAAATCATTCGTAAAATAAACAACGCAACACTGACGGTCATCATTGAACGGGTCTTACTGCATTAGTTTTTATAGAATACTCTGAGCGATCTCCATGCCATTTCTTTGAGCAAGTAAAAAATGCATAATCTGTGCAAACTGTATTTTTTTTTACTTGAAAAAAAAAATAAGACATTTTAGTATTTTGTGAGATGGTATGTTAGGAGGAAAACTAATTTCTTGAATGGTCTTAACCCCACTCCCAACTCCGTGGTAACTAATTACATGCAGTATTCCAATTCAGCCCTTTTATCTCTCATTCACTTTCGTAAAAAAATTAACAATTCCCCTTAAAAAATTAGAAATCTCATAATTTCGGCTTCCAACATTGAGACAGAGATTTGGAAGAGTGTGACCCAATCTTACTCTGCGCAAATGAGCATACTAAATCTTGAATATACCATTGCTTCAGATATTGCTTATCTATTAACCCTTTCACAACTAAGGGAAACATTTTTCCCATTTTAAAATTGGTGATTGTCGTATTTAATTATAACCTTATCTGCATTTTTTATACAGAATGTCAAAATAGAACGTATGCCGAACGCAATTACGTAAACGGGAACGTTTAGAAAACAAAAACAGAACTGTCAGGACGCATAATATATGTACTATGTGCAATGTCCATCTTTGCCTCACTACCAAAAGAAATTGCTTCGCAGAATATCATAATTAGCACATCATTTTGTATAGTAATTTTATTTCATAATTTTGTATTATTTTAGTTAACATTTTGTTCTAATAAACCAATAAATAAAAGACATTGCATAATAAGCCTAACTATAATTTGTGTTACCTTTATAGTTCATTGGGAAAAATATTTCCCATAAAATTCCAAAAAAACTACACATTGTTATGTATTTTTCTTATGATTTTTATTTATTTTACGTCTAAACAAACTAAAATAAACAGTTACATACTAATATTTACTCTTAGAAACCTTATGGTCCTGAAAGGGTTAAAGAGAATAAAGATCGGTAATTAAAAAGTGGTCGCCTATTTCAGGGTATGAGATTCGATGCTGGCAATCAGTGGTCTTTCAGATTAATACAGAAAGAAAACATTTATTTTGAGGGAAAAATGCCAAACAATATTTTGTGCGTTTCATGAAAAATGATTATTGTAAAGAATAATTGTGCATGTATTAAATATCTAAATGACTGTTTTACTAACCGAACGTTCCAAAAAATGAGAAGTAACAAATACCCTAAAGGAAAAAAATGGAAATATTCTGATGTTATTTCCACGGAGAGTCAACTTCGAGCGTTCGGGACTTCTTAAAAAAGCTTTTCGCAGAAAAATGTCACTGAGCAAGCGCGAAACTATGTGCAGGCAGTGCACTGCTCCTTGGTGATGGGGGCCCTTTGGGGCTGAGGGCCCCCATTTCATAGATAGGGATCTACTGGAATTTTGTTGATCATTATTTCTGAGGATATATACAAGCAAATGAAGAAATATTTCAATATCAATTTGCAACAATAGTCTTTCGTATTTAAACTGCGATAGAACCTGAAATATTTAGCAAAAGTAATGACAAATAAACTTATAAGAAACTGATGAATATCTTAAGAATTATTTACACAAACTTTTCAAATATGCACTTAGTTCATTAAATGGTTTGAAATAATATTTATCATTCATGTTTTAAACTATTAAGATAAATTCCTGTGACTGGCATTGCTGTCTCTATGTTGCCAAACTTCCATAAAATCTTTATATGCTGAGCGAAAATTGTTGAAAAATCAAGATTTGATAGATTTGATTAAGGTCTTTATCTTCAATTACGTTTTTCCACAAAACATTTATTTCAAAAATTACCGAACTTCGAATTTGATCCACCGTTGGTATAAGGAGATGTGTTTTTAACGAAATATATAAATCAGAGAAATAAAACTTTTTTGATGATAATGACTAAAAAAACAAATATCACATTAAAGTATTTTCCAATTCTAATCCAATATCCGTTCATTGATTCTTGTGAAATAGCTATCCTACATCCTCCCTGCTCATTACCATTATTCTCGGTTGTTTATGGACAAAGCAGAGTTACCATAACTGTCAGAGTAATGTCCTCGTTCACCAGCTGTTCCCTACCTCTAACAACCAAGCCTTTTATCTTTCGGCAATTTCCCGTTAACAGAACATCTGGGCTACAACTGCAAGTCCGCCCTCGGCCTCCTCAACAACTGCTCTGTGAAAGCCTTCCCTAATTCGCGTTCTGCGTCAACTGCAATGACAGCATCACCCTATTTAATCTGACCATAACACTTCTGTAAGGACCGTTAAGTTGCCATCTCCTTTAAACTTCAGCTTTTATAACGGCATAGCTCTTTCTGTCTATTTTTCTCCGCATGTTTCCACTCTGACTCTTTCATTTCCTGGCTGCTGTGTGAGACAGAGATTTAAATTACGGCTTTCTGACGATTATTTCCACATATGGAAATTGTTGATCATTTTCCAGACACGTCACGACAAGTCTGGACAATACGTTTTCCTCTGAGGGATATAAACGGTTTCTTAATAATCTTGTAGTGGGGATGGTTAACTTAAGTTTTTTTTCTCCTTAAAACTAATAAAGACTTTCCATCTAGGTCCATTTTACCGCAATAAGAGGGGCGGGGGTGGCTCAGTCGGTAGCGCGCCAGGCTCGTAATCTGTAGTTCCCAGGTTCGAGTCCCAGCTGGGGCAGTGTTGAGATTTATCTCCGCAAAATTACCTACCCACGGTCAGTAGGGGACACCGATGGGCTTATACAAGGCCGCCGTCCGTCGGATGGGACGTTAAGCCATGGCCCCGTGTATGGGAGTGCCATACCCTGTGCACGTTAAAGAACACACTGGATGGCCTTGACGGGAGGCTACCATCTGTCTCCTAACAGCTGTTCCAGTGGGTCCCCTCCTCCCAACCTTCTCTGAGCCTTTGGGGCCCATGTAACCTGGCCATTTAGCTCATGGTGGACAAAAAAGTGCCGCTCAGAGGTAAAACAACCCAACCGCAATAAGAAAAACCTATTAACTTGTCGTAGTTGTTACCGCAATACTCAGCCCGAAACAAAAATAATATTCCACTCTACTTTCCTAGTTGACACGAAACAGACATTTATCTAGGTCAGGGGTTGCAAATATTTTTATTTCGTTTGACTCCTTAAAACGGTTAATATTCGTGTCAGGGACCATCACATTGTTTCCCTTAACTGTGACTATGAATGTTTCGAAAATGAATATCTACACGGGCAGCCATTTGCCATTTAGTAATGACAGAAGACTTTCGGTGTAATATCACCTTCAAAAGAGGAAACAAAATCTTAACGGAAAAATGACACGTGGCAGAACAAACACACCATTGCCACATTCAAATCCTTTAATTCTTCTGGCTAATATCATAACAATTGAGTCACTGGGATGACTATGTTAAAAACTCGCGACTTAAATAACGAAAATACATTAATATGAATTAAACTTATTGCATGAATCTCTCAACATGTTGACTAGCTTCCTTACCGAATGTGGTCCTCTTCCTTACCGAGGGCAGGGCATGAACAAGGGCAAAAAAACAAACTCAACCCTTACAGAAATGGGACCGATCAGACTAGGCTGCTTTGAGCCTTAATTCTGCAAGGCTGTGTGCCGTCCCATGGCTGAGTGGTTAGCACGCTTGGCTACTGAGCTAAGGGACCTGGGTTCGAGCCCCGGTAAGGCATGGATGTGTGTGTTGTTTTTCTGCTGAGGTCCTGCCATCCTCTCAGACCTTCTACTATGGCATACAAACTGACAGGCTCCTGTCAGACCTCTGTGGCAAGCAGCTGCTTGAGGGGGTTATTTTTTTTATTAAGCATTTCGACTACATGCATAGAGAATCTGCCTTTAAATTTATTTCCCTCAAACATTTCACACATAAGATTCTCTGATACGTACTCATGAAGAAATATTGAATTTCCTATATTTTATTTTAAAATAATATACGTATCATTAAATATACTACAACATACATAAATCCTCATGCAGCCATGGGCTACGGAGGTCTAAACCAGACTGTGTAATTTTCCTTTCCAGACATGTCTGTTCTGAGCTGCAGCTGCTGCATTTAACCACTGCACACCAATTCTAACAAGGTCTGCTTCACATTTTCTGCCCAACGCATCCTAGGTCTCCCCATTTTTCTCAGGCCTTTAGGCACACTGTTCATAATCCAAATTTACTAATCTATAATTATGCATATGGGCAACATGGCCAAACCAGACAGTCTCTCTCTGCACAATACGCTGCTTAAAGGAAGTTACCGACTCTTTCTCTTAACCTCATCATTGCTTACAAAGTTGAACCACCTAATGCCTAAGATACTACGTAAGAATCTAGAATAAAAAGCATCAAGTTTCCTATTATCCTTTTTACAAAGGGTCCATGTTTCACTAACATATATACTTAACCTTAGAAAGAGCCAAACTATTACACAGCTTAATTTTAGTTGTTAGGTGTACCGCCTATTTTTTCACCCTCCATGTGTCATTTTTCTGCTGAGGTCCTGCCATCCTCTCAGACCTTCTACTCTGGCATATAAACTGACAGGCTCCTGTCAGATGTCTGTGGCAAGCAGGTGCTTGAGGGGGTATTTTTCTATATTCTTGAAAATCCCAGCCCTACACACATCACCAGTGTCTGTTACATAGCTCCCAAGGTATTCAAACTGAGGCACTTGTTCAAGGGTGTAGCCATTCAAAGCAACTAAAGCACCATCTGTCTGACCAATTTTCATCACTTTAGTTTTTTCTCTGTTTATCACCAAACCTACTCTATTACACAGTCTCATCAACAGCCCTAATTGAAAGAATTCATCTCATCAACATCATTGGCCAACAGAGCCAAATCATCTGAAAATTTTAAATCAGATATTTTTAAATTTTCAATCTTTCCCTTGTAATGAATTTCGCATAACATAATCAATAACCAAACTAAAGAGAAAAGGGGACAAAATGCAGCCTTGTCTAACTCCACTAGCAATGCTAAACCAATCGCTACAAGCCTTACCATTTTTCACACAAGACTCATTGTTATTAATAGAAAGCTTTCATTACACCAACTAACTTGTCAGGTATTCCATATGATCTAACAATCAACCTCAAATTATGTCGATCAACAGAGTCAAAAGCCTTTTTGAAATCTATAAAGCTAGCAATCACAGGTTTCTGAAACTCTAAACATTTCTCAAGAATTTGCCTAAGTGAAAATATCTCATTAATACATGATCCCCTATCACTTCGGAATCCACACTGTTCATCACGCAGTTGTCCATCAACCAAATTCTTAATTCGATTAAGTATAATCATTCAAAGAACTTTACCTGGAACAGGAAGTAAACTAATTCTCCAAGAATTATCACAAGAATTACGATAACATTTTTTAAAATATGAATAATAAAATAAATAAAAAATAATAATAATAAGATAAGTGAAATCCTTAGGAGGAACAACACCTTTCTCACAAAAAATATTCAAAATTTCATTCAGCCATGTGACAACACAAATGTTCTCAGCTCTAAGCATTTCAGTGGTGATTTCATCTCCCCCGAGGGATTTATGTAATTTTAATGTACAGATAGCCAAAGCGACTTCAATGCGAGTACAAATAATCTCATTGTTTCATCACCTTCAACCACCTTACCGTGTTTATTCCTCAGTCCCTGTGTACCTGTCAGTTTCTACAATTTATCGCCAATAACAGTTTTTTTGCGTAAAAGGTTTATTTTCAATGTTAGGGAGTTTTGAAAGTGGCTTTCCATTCACATAACACTTTTTTTTTCAACATACTGTATCTTTATTTCACACATTTCTTCCTCGTTCGATTTTAATTTTAAATTGGGATACTTCCATTTCATGATTTTGATGTTCACATTTCACTTTTTTCCTGCCTATTTTGCTTCCCCTTGGGAAACATCACCTGCTGCATCACCTGAGAGTTTAAAATAGTGCTTAACGTTAATTAAATATATTCATTTTACTACAAGTAGCAACTTAAGACAAATAGATTCACTTGCTTTGAATAAATATCTTAACATTTCGACTCCTGACTGGGATCGTCATCCGAAGAGGTTGCAGCTTTTTTGAAACTTTCTTTTGTCAAAACCTATTCTAATACAGCTATGGATTCAATTATTACGTATTTATTTATTATTTCAACTATTTGTTTTTTGGACTTTTAATAACAAATAATACAGTAATTGCTGTGTTTAATATTTGCATCATATAATCTGTGGAGAATGAAATGTAGATATTTAAAGTTATTTAAAGAGTTCGTGCATTTTTTTTCCGGAGATATTTTGGTTACTCTGGGCTTAAAATTTATAACGTGTTGCCAATCTATGTGGAAAAAAATCACGAATCATTTTTATTTTAAAACAAGAAACTGACATTTGTAACTCTAGCACAAAATCTGTTATTACTAAAACATTTCCACTCTTGTTTAATTATTGTTCATATTGTATAAATAACTAAATAACAATTAGCTCATCTGATCGATGATTTTTCCAAGTCAAGCGGCGCGAAACGAATCCCATGATTTTATTTTATTTCCAAATGCGAATTTTGCGTCAACTCTTCTGAGGGAGATAAGTTACAGTAACTTGTAACGTTTAAACTGATAAAATTTTATATGCTGTCGCAGTATTAGGATTTTTGAGAGACTTCAAGCAAAATAGTGTTATGTGACCGTTTCGGAGCTATTGTTAGCATGATTACTGGAAAGAATATTACTTAAAACGTAAAATCGAAAGATAAAACAGAGCTTGCGATCAAATGGTCACCGGGATACATAAAGAGAGTTTACAAACTTTTGATAACGGCGTCCCTTAGCAAATATTCACTTCGGTATATCGCATCCCCCGCCCCCACAGCCCTCGCTAAATGTATGTGCTGTATCAAATCAGTTGTTGAGACGTCACTCAAAATGCACGTGATAACGTTAGTAACTGTCAATTAAAGACAGTTGCTGTTTGTAATATTGAATTTCAAATTGGGCAAGAGATGCAATGACTAAAGAGAGCGATCTTGTATTTGCAAAGGTTGTGTTTCGAAAAACAATGCATGAAACTGAACAATCGATCTCAGACAATTTGAGAATTATAAAACAGTTAAATTTTTTCGTAGCTTTCCTAGAAAATCCTCCTCCTCCTCCTCCCCCCCCCCCCCCGCCAAGGAGTCGAGCCCCACACTTTGGAAACAACTGCCCTAGGGTGACAAGACCTAGACTGCAGCTTTGCTAGCACGTGTGTCAATCCGAATCCAGTTATTCGAATGAAGCCGTCCACTAAAAATTGTTGAAACAGGTGACGAGAAATTGTATTGAGAACTATTTATGTTTAAAGTTGATTGCGAAAGGAAAATTTCATGAATATTATTACTTACTGATTAAAGGTAAAATTTCGGTTTCGCATAATTAAATATTGGCCCAAACTAAGATGAAATCAAAAAATGCACGTGAGACCTTGTCACGAGGCCCTCATTGGAATGAGGATTTCATTTGTTTCTCTCTCTACTTGTGATTCCCATCGCTTCTGTTATCACTAAATCATTTCCACTCCAGTTTAATTATTGTTTATATCGTATAAATAATTAAATAACAATCGTTTATCTGATGCAGGACATTATTTCTCATCGGTATGGCATAGACTACAGATCATTTTTATAATCACGAACATTGAATGGTAAGAGTTAAAATTACTGATGCAGAGACTGAGAAACGACCAATTGACATTTGGAATGGGCTCACCCAATGCATTTCGAGTCGTGGCCATTTATTAAAACGACCGTAACACATTGAGGCAATCCTTTGTCTGATATAATAATGCGTTGTGAGTGGAATGATAACGGCCCCAGCGAGAAATGAGATTCATTTCTCATTGTGGCAGATACTCGTGAGTATTGCCACAATGTGTTATGGCTCTTCACTGATTCTACAACGAGAAATAATCAGTTATTTCGCTTCGAGGCCTTTTCCAGATAGCTACAGCACATTGAGGTCGGTTCTTCTTTTTTTTTGTCCATTTTAGCCAAACAAAAGGAAACATATTTAAAATAAATTGTGAGAAAAAAAAACAGGATGGGTTGTTTTAATTATGAGTGGCACTTTCGAACACACAATGGACTAACTGGCCAGGTCACAAGGGCCCCAAGGGCTCAGAGAAGGTTGAGGAAATATAGCCACTGGAAATATAGTCTGATTATATAGAAGACAGATGACCTACTCCTGTCAAGGCCATCCAGTATATTCTTTAATGTGCACGGGGTATTGTTCTTCAGCACATGGTGCCACAACTTAATGTCCCATCCGACGGACGGCGGTGTTTCAAGTCCAACGGTTTAAGAAATAATCTTTGTTTTAAATATTTTGTGACTCTAGGAAGATCTACTTTCATTAGTTACTTTTAGTACTGCAGACATGACTTATGTTGAAATTTAACCACTCTAAAGATCTTCTACTGTGGCATATAAACTGACAGGCTTCTGTCAGACCTCTGTGGCAAGCAGCTGCTTGAGGGGGTATTTATTTATTATATTAATTATTTAATAATAAATGATAAAATAATACCGCCTCAAGCAGCTGCTTGCCACAGAGGTCTGACAGGAGCCTGTCAGTTTATATGCCATAGTAGGTCTGAGAGGATGGCAGGCCCTCAGCAGAAAAACGACACAAACAGACTTGCCTTACCCGGGGCTCGAACCCAGGTCCCTTAGATCAGTAGCCAAGCGCGCTAACCACTCGGTCATGGGACAGATTTACTTTTAGGATATGGCAACCAAAACGCGATTTGAGTGGTGTCTTAAAAAAAAACACCTCACAGTAAACCGTACAGCTACATACGGTCCAGTTTTCTGCGAGGAGACCTCCTTTGTTGCTTCTTTTTGGATATTTTCAGAACGCCAGAAAGTTTAGAAACGTTGGTATCGCTAAACCACTCAATCGGCTTTCCCCGTAGCCGTATCTTTACTACTTTTCGTTTTTAATCTCCGTATCGAGTCCTACTTAAAGAGATGTCTTTTTTCTTTTCCCTTGCATTCCCTCAGAGACACCACATTAACGTATTCGTCACCGAAGAGAAGAAAAATCTGAGGAGCATGACAGCTGTTAGCTGCTTGACGTCATCTCATTCACTCCTTCCTACCAGATGGAAGAAATCTTGCTCATCCGTTATGCGCCTGCCGACCAAAATCTCTCTTTTTCTGATCATATCCGCATTGGTGATGGGATCTCGTCCTATCAGCCTGCTTATCTCTCCTCGGGTGACTCATCTCTGTAATACTTATTTTTATGTCTTGTCGCTCCACTTTAACTTCCTTAGTTTCGATTATTAAAGAGACAGAGTTTTAAATAATTCAACTATTATTTGTGTTTCAACGTGAAAACAGCTGTTACATAATCAGGGGAATCACCTGAAGTCAGTTGTGGGGAGTTCCGATCTTTCCTTAAAAAAATCCTTCCAGAGCTGACCGGCAACAGCTGCAAAAAAAACCTAAAAAAAAAAACCGTCATTATGCTCGGTTTCTAATCTAATTTAATGGAATTAGATTATTCCGACCCTCGTTTTGATAAAAGCCAAGTGACTACACCGTACACATTGTAAGGATTCTCTACCTATCTTTCAAAGGCGCAAAAATATTTTGCTTGCGATGAATGAAATTGGGTTGGGTTGTTTTGCCTCTGAGCGGCACTTTTTTGCACACCATGGGCTAATGGCCATGGGCCCCAAAGGCTCTGAGAAGGTTGGGGGGAGGGGACCCACTGGAACAGCTGTTGGGAGACAGATGGTAGCCTCCTGTCAAGGCCATCCAGTGTGTTCTTTAACGTGCACAGGGTATGGCTCTCCCGCACACGGGACCACGGCTTAACGTCCCATCCGACGGACGGCGGCCTTTCCAAGCCCATCGGTGTCCCCTACTGACCGTGGTCAGGGCGGGGAATTTTGCGAAGATAAATCTCAACGCTGATCCAGCTGGGACTCGAACCTGGGAACTACAGATACCTGGGGCGCTACCGACTGAGCCACCCCCGCCCCTGAATGAAATTGAATAGAACTTTTAAAAAATTAAGATTTATCGGTTTATAGATATATTTAGCACTTTTTCGTCATTATGGCTCATACTTTCTTTAACGATCAGAGATAGATTAAAGATAGTCTTCGAGATGCGTCGAAGATTCATTCCATCAAATCCTGACTACATTAATCCCTCTCTTTAAACGAGGGACATTTTTAGAAAAATGGTGTTTAAAAAGCGAAATCATGTAAACTGTTCATGTACTACATGTACAAACTACGCATGTACTTTATTTTTACCATAGTACATGCGCCGACGCTTTCGAAATCCTGATATAAAGACCTAAGACTATGAGTAGTGTCGCAAGCCGCCTGGGGACGGGATCCACGGTCCACTGCACACGCTAGCGTCGGTAATGACGTCATCGCTGGCGTCGGAGGCTTAATTTTTGGGAGGGGGTCGACCGGAAGTGCCGACCCCCCCCCCGCAGGTGTGGGTTTAAATTTCTTGATGGGTCCCCAAAAAAGGCCCCCTGGGGAGGGCTTAATTTTTGGCTTCCTCCTACGTGCGTGCCGTCCTAGGGAGGGTTTAACGATCGGAAGTGTCGTCCACGTTGGAGGGGATGGTCTTCCTCCCCCCACACGTGTATTGGAGATGGGGAGGGCTTAGCAATGGTCGCCCACGCTGGCGGGGGAGGGCTTCCTTCCCCATTTCCCACGTGTATGCTTGTCTGTGGGAGATGTCCTAGGGACGGCTTCCATCCCCATTTCTTACCCCCACGCGTATCAGAGACTCTCAGCATTTGACTGGTGCCTGCGGCAGTATGGTGGCCGTTGGCGGAAACCGCCCACGCAGGCGGGAACAAAATGTTAAAAAAAATGGACGCCACTGGTGAGAGGTTGCGAGCGGGGGAGACGACCTATCCGAGAGGTCCATCGCGAGCGTGGGAGATGACCTAGGGAGGGAGGGTTTGACTCCACCATTTCCTGTTACACAGATTCTTGCGCATCCTGAAAATGCCCATTGGCGGAAACCGCCCACACAGGAGGGAATGGACGCCACTGGCGGGAGTACTCGCGAGCGTGGGAGATGGCCTAGGGAGGGAGGGTTTGATGAAATTAAAAAAAAATGAATGCCATTGGCGGGAGGTGGGAGGTGGGAGGACCCGCACATGCGCATTGAATGGGTTTATAAACTCCCGCACTTCCCGGGAAGCGTCATTCCACCACGGAGCTCTCATTCGATGAGAAACTCGCCGCTTTAAGCAGGATCCAGGGAGAGCTCGATGATATACTGCGCCGAATTCAGATGGAATCTTCTATGCCTCCCGTGGAGACAGCCGGCCCATCCCCTGGGCCATCGAGTACTTCCGAGCCTGCCGACGGGTGATTCCCCTGATCTGCTGAGAAATGTCCCTGGTCGGCAAAGTACCTCTGCCAGAGCGAGCGGAGATGTGCCCCATACCTGACTCCTAAGCCTGAAGAGGCACCGTCAGCTGCATGGTGAAGGCCCTGCGTCGAAGCACCAGAGGACCGAGAGAGATGCGGCCAGAGTCCCGCTACACGCCGCCACTTCAGCATCTTCTGCGCCTGTGCACGACATCGCGCAGGCTAGTGTGTCTTCCGGCTACGTCGTAATGCGCTCCAGCAGTTTCAGGTCCGCCAAATACAAGGCGATTTTTATGTCCTACACGGTCCGAATGACCAACTTCGACCGTGTGGAGCCACTGCAATTCATGGACACACTTCTATCTGTTCAGCAACAAATATTCGAGGAACTGTTACCAGCAGAGGAGTTCTCACACGTGCGAGTCTGTGTTCGGTCCAAATGCCTCCAGAACCCCATCAACCTGCCATTAACCACATGTAACGAGGTCACAGCAGAAAAATTAATGTCGTCCATCAAAAAAGTGCTAAATTCTAATGAAGCGGTGGGCACTGACGAAGATTTATTCTTCGACTTTGCTGCCGCTTCATTGGAACGTTCCGGAGGTGCACGTGACAACCCCGGACCATGCCAAAGACCACGCCGCAGACCTCTGGCGGACCTGGCTGCATTCAATGCAAGCAAAACCACGGTGATCTCCATCATCAATGAGGACAACCTGTACCTCGCCTGGAGCCTCGTCGTCGGTCGTGCCCTGTGTATGAAGAAGAAGGGTGTGATGACGGAGGATGCCTTCAAACATCTCTGCAAACACAGGCAACCACGACAACGTGATGAGGCAGGGATCCCCCAGGGCAAGTGCGGGTTGCCCGAACTCCACACATTCCAGCTGTACCTGTACCCCTAATACCGGATCATCGTGTTCGGGGCACAGGATGATTTCTGTGTCATCTTTGCGGAAAGCAGGAGGCACCCAACAATTCCTGCCACTCCAGGAGAGATAGAGTGACCCCTTCCTTCGTCGGGTAAAGTAGGCCTCCTTCACAGTAGCAGTGGTAACGCCGCACGTGGACCAGGAGCCGCTCGCGGAACAGTCAAGGCACAATGAAAATCTCATCTCCGAGAGGGTAGGTGTGTTCACTCGCAGGCTGCATGGCGAAAACTGACCTACAGAGTTTTCAGACGTTTAAATCTCTGCTGGATGGGGGTGTCGACACGTTTTACCCCTCTAGGTTGAGTAGGTCGCGCCTCTAGTGGCGAATCCACGTACTTGGGAGGTATAGGTTTTCAGGTCATTTTCCGCCTAGTTTGGGCTTGAGAGGTGGGGGGCACACTGGAACTGGGCTTGGTGACGGTGTCACAGGGATGGCTGGCAGTTTAAAACGAGGCTGGCTTACCTCTTCAACAGGCTCTTCATTAACAGGTGCTACATCCTCGGCGAAATAGTCAGGTTCGTCGAACAAGTCCCACAGAGGAAAAGCCTCTAATTGTCCGTGAGGTTGACCAATTAACGACTGGTCCATTGCGTATTCTCTATATACTCATTCATCCATGTGCTGAATGCGGCTGTCTCGGTTTGTGCGCAGTGCACGTCACGGCTCTCTTGGTAACCACACTCCGTTCCAGGAATTTTAGGAAGGTCTTTGAAGCGGGGGCAGCCGATTTTCTCTAGATCGAACGAGGGTATACCGAGTCTGTCCAATAACTGCTTCTCGTGGAGGCCGCCTGTGTAAGCGACGACAGAAGAAAATGGTCTGCGGCACTTTTCGGGAATGTGGCGCATTATATCGTCCAGACAGTCGTACTCCCACACCACTTCACCTGTACGAGGATAAAGGGAAGCCCTGTGACGTGCTTGGACATGTGACAGATGCACTTCCAGCCCTTCTGAGTAATGTAGGTCATGAAGGAAAGGTCGAATCTGTAGACACCGGCCAGCCCCCTGCAGTTCGAATAACCCAGTTCACGGGTCAGGAATTCGCCTTTCACGGTGATGCCGTCTAAATCAAGCACACAACAGACATGACGTATTTCACACTGATCTGTAGAACAGTTAATGTCTAGCATACCTGGTTTCACGCTGATGAGAGGTCGTGAGCAGCCTTCACTGTTTCTACCAGGTCTTCAAAGTCGACACTCTCGAGCCCTTCAAGCACAGGATACCCATATTTATGGGCTTTCAGTGTGAACACGAGCGCTACTTTCTCTACAGCAGAATCGGGAATTTGGCTGATGATGCTGCCACACACTAACTTCTCCAGGAGACCAGGAAACACAGGCACTAATTTATCGCGAGGCTGGGCACTCCAATACTTCTGCACAGATTCCAAAACAATGTCTGCGAACGTCATGACTGGGGCTCCCGAACCCCTGCAGCACCTTTTCATTCGAAACCCCCACCAATGAGCAACGTGTCCAACCAAAATACAGAAAAATGAGGTCAACCAATTAAAATTTGTGGGGCGAAGGGGTAAATGTCCAATAAGAAGGGTTACAAGAAAAAAAAATCAGAAGCCCACCCCATCCCGACGCCAGCGATGACGTCACTTCCGGTCAGCCGTTGCTAATCCCTCCCCAGGAGGCCTTTTTTGGGGGCCAGTCATCAAGAAACTTAGCCCTCCAAAGAGGCCTTTTTGGGGGGGGGCTACCTCCGGTGTGGGCGACACTTCCGGCCGTTAAAAAATAAGCCCTCCCCGTCTCCAGCACATGTGTGGGGGAGAATGCCAAAAATTAAGCCCTCCTCAGGGGACCTTTTTGGGGTAAAGCCATCAAGAAATTCCTTGATGGCTTTACCCCCAAAATGGCCCCTTGATGGCTTCACCCACTTCCGGTCGGCCGTTGCTCAAAAAATCAGCCCTCCCCGTCTCCAGCACACGTGTGGGAGAGGAAGCCCATCCCCCACCTGTGGGGGGTCGGCACTTCCGGTCGAACCCCTCCCAAAAATTAAGCCCCCGACGCCAGCGATGACATCACTTCCGGTCGTTAAGCCCTCCCTAGGGCGACACGCACGTGGGAGGAAGACAAAAATTAAGCCCCCCCCCAAAAAAAAATTAAGCCCTCCCCAGGGGCCTTTTTTCTCCTCAAAATTTAAGCCTTCCCCCAGGTGGTCGGCACTTCAGGTCGACCTCCTCCCAAAAATTAAGCCCCCGACGCCAGCGTAGGCGGCGGTCTATGACGTCACTTCCGGGTGTGCCATAGCTCTATTGCTACTACTACTATGCATTGAGTAAAAATTGACATAAACGCAAATAATATGTCAAAACAATATGAATAATAAGAGTAATTTCCTTCCAGGTGGGTTTTCCAACAATGCATTATTGGTGTTACTTGTGATGCTTTGTACTTATCACAAAGGTCAACCCAAGAGAAGGGTGCCACTTGAATTAGTGTCGAAAGTTTGCTGACTTTTTTAGTAGTTTTGAAACCCGGTAATTTCCCAAATAGTTGAGCCTCCGTCTCGGATTCCTTACATGAATTTCCCCGTGATTTCCGTGTTGCTTTAAAAATTACCATCCCTACTTAGAACTCGATTTCGGATCTCAGCCCATTCCCAACCCCTTGTTCACAGTTTATCATTTCGTAGTTTCATTTTATGCTTTTCCATGTCCTCCCTCCTCGTAAATTCCCAATACTTGACTGCCGATCTCAAATTTCTCCTGAGGATCACGTGCAAGGTTAAAAATTCAAGTTTTTACCTATGAGGATTTTCCCATTTCAAGGACCCGTTGAATTCAAATGGGAAATTTGCTGATTTTGAGAAATATGCAATACGTACAGTAATTTAAGTCAAATAAGCGCAATGTAAAGGATAACTCACTAAAATAGTTTTTTTTTATAGTTGATTGAATTAGAAATGGGATGTTTTAAATTATAAAAAACTGAGAATTTATTTGCAACGGAAACCAAATACATTGTATTATTGTTAATACATTCGTAATAAACGATTATGTGAATTAGGATCACTGACATTTTTATTTAGGGATGTCCAAATGTCCCTAATTTTTTTATGATGATATACAGCCGACTCTCGATTTACGTGGATTTAATTAACGAGTTTCTGAACTTACTCGGTAATCTAATAAAGTGCTATCTCAGTGAATTTATGCCCTATTTTAAAAAAATTTACGTGGGCGTTTTTTTTTGTTAGTGGAATAACGCAGTTTGCATTGAGCCCAAACCGTCGCTTCACGCCATAGAAGTGTGAAGAACAGAGTGTGAGTACAGTCGCTCAAAAAAGTATCCGAACACTACGGTTGATTACAGAATTCAGAAAAAATATCTGGCAACGATTTTTTTAGAAATCAGTCATCTGGCAACCTTCGTGTCACGTGACACGAAGGTTGCCAGATGAAATCAGTCATCGTGACACGAAGGTTGCCATTAGAAATCAGTCATCTGGCAACCTTCGTGTCACGTGGTTGCCAGATGACTGATTTCTAAAAAAATCGTTGCCAGATATTTTTTCTGAATTCTGTAATCAACCGTAGTGTTCGGATACTTTTTTGAGCGACTGTACAGCCGTTTGGCGTACTAGGAGTTGAAGCCTACTACTGCGAAGGTGCCATCCCCCCCCCTTCAGTCATCATGAAAAATTTGATGACGATGGCATTTCCATTCGTTTGCTATAACTGTTCAGAATTTTAGATGCAAGTCACATTGTGAAGCTAATGAAATGCAAAATACTATTTATTCTTTGTAGGATGTGAACGTACATTATGGTTGTCCAAACATAAAAGATATTCAGTTTGATTATTAAAAATATTACTTTTCGGGCGCTTATGGCCAATTTATTCAGACACTACTTTTGTTATATATCAAAGAGTTTCTACTTTGTTTCGTATAACATAGTTAGTGTAAATCATGATGCACAACCTTTGCCTGTCAACGGACGGGTTCTTTTTTGCGACATCAGGTCACTTCTCTAACAAAGCAACGTTTAGGCATAATATTTAAACATTTATTTTAACATTAATGTTTAGGCATTTATAACAAGCAAACTTATAAGATAATTATAAAACAATGCCCATATTTTCAAGAGTTATATTTTATTTAATAATTAAGTAGCAAAAGTAATTGTGTGTTCAAAATGACAAGAAAATTCCTTGTTATGACGGCGTGGAGTTAGTAACACATGGTAGCATTAGCATCACAAGTAATGTATTAAATGCCAAATTTCCAAGAAATTGCTTGAGGTAGATCGATCTTCTTGTTCTCGAGTAGTCCCGTTTGACACCATTGGACTTTTTTTCCGAGAAAATTCGTATTTAAGATATTTAAAGGAAAGGATTATTGTGGCTGTTGCTACACAAGACGAAGGGAGACAAATATGAACCGAAGATGTGAATATCCTATGAATTGGCGACACACATTGAAGTCTATTGAACACGAAACTCTGTTTCTTGATATTTTATACATATAATTACTTTTGTTACTTAATTTGTTAATAAAATATAGCACTTTGAAATATTGGTAATCTTTTTTAACGACCTTATATATCGCGCGGTATTTCTAACCGTTCTTCTGCGATTATAGGCTCATATATTTCTATCTCTGGCGAAATAGAGTTGGGTTGTTTTACCTCTGAGCGCCACTTTTTTGCGCACCATGGGCTAAATGGCCAGGTCACATGGACCCCGAAGGCTCAGAGAAGGTTGGGGGAGGGGACCCACTGGAATAGCTGTTGGGAGACAGATGGTAGCCTCCCGTCAAGGCCATCCAGCGTGTTCTTTAACGTGCACAGGGTATGTCTCTCCCGCACACGGAGCCACGGCTTAACGTCCCATCCGACGGACGGCGGCCTTTCCAAGCCCATCGGTGTCCCCTACTGACCGTGGGCAGGGCGGGGAATTTTTGCGGAGATAAATCTCGACGCTGACCCAGCTGGGACTCGAACCTGGGAACTACAGATTACCAGCCTGGCTCGCTACCGACTGAGCCACCCCCGCCCCAGGCGAAATAGAGGAAAAGCGTCGAGTTTATTCACACCAACATAAGAACTACGGTCAAAAACAGTAGAAATTCCAATCCTATCTGTTCCTTTACAGCAGTGTCTCGCAAACTGTGTGCCGCGGCACAGTAGTGTGCCGCGAGAGATTTTCAAATTGACACTAGATATTCCAAAGATTTCATTTTGACTTGTGTTATCGACGTGCTTTAATAAAAAATCTTTCAGATTTTATCAACTGGGATCTTGTAAGTATTTATCAAGCTTTTTCCAAATTTTGGTATTAATTTTTGATTATTTCAAACCATAGAATGGACAAATATTTAAAACAAACACCGAGTTATGAATTAAAGAACGAGAGCAAATCTTCAAGTAAAACCAGGCTGATGACTTCAACAAAGCGCAAATATAATGACGATTATATAGAGTTTGCTTTTATTCTTTTTTAGGTGTGCCGCGGGAAAAAAATTAGGTTCAGTGTGCCGCAGAGTAAAAAGGTTTGCGAGACACTGCTTTACAGAGAAAACATATTTTACTCCCCGCAAAGAAACTTTGAAGAAATGGCTGATTAATCGATCTATGCTTGATTTGCCAACCAAATACTTTTAGTGAAGAAGCAATGAAACAGCAAGCACTGGAAACAATATCAACAAAAATTCCGCGTTAAAATAAAATCTTAATCATGTGTGAAAAACCATCAATTTGTTTTTCCTGCATTTCATTGACGGTTGCTTTAAAAAAAGATAAATAAATAGCCCCTAAAGCAGCTGCTTGTCACAAAGGTCTGACATTTTATATGCCACAGTAACCCACTCGAATGGACAGATATATGGTTCTGAGCTTGATTATGGATCCTGATTTTGCTGCACTGGTGGGCTTCTGTGGAGGGAAAATCTTCCGCTGTGTTTTCTGTTTGTTTGTGGGTTGAGAGCCCCAAGTGAATAGATTCACAGGATATGTTTATCAGCTGGTGGATAATCCTGAGCAGTGGTCATCGCAGGCACCTGAACTCTTTGCTTCTATTGGCATCGTCAAATTCTACATTGGAGGAAGTCTTCCAGTGTAGATGGCTTCAGCCTTTAATGGTGGGAGAACGGGTCTTTACCCCATGTCTGCGATTAGGGGGCTGTTTGATATTGTCGGCATTCCCTCTCTCAATAAACATAGTTTTTTTAAACATCCCACTAACCATTTTCTCTCCTTAGGTAGTTGGAATGTGAGGACTCTGCACAGAGCTTTTTTTCTTGATGTCCTCACACAAGAATTCCACCATTATAATTTAGATATTCTCGTCTTGAAAGAGACCAGATGGACAGATAAAGGTCAGATTCTTAAAAATAATCTTAAATTTCTCCTTTCAGGGAGGGGCGACAATAAGCATCACCAAGGAGTGGGTCTGCTTCTCAGCAGACACGCTAGTAATGCTCTTCTAGGATATGAGTACATTAATGAAAGGTTTCTTACAGCAAAATTTCAGACAAGCGTTAAAGACTTGAATGTTATCTGCTGTTATGCCCCCACTGAGGATGCCGTTGAGGATGAGAAGGATAGGTTTTACGAACAACTTCAGGATATTTTGAATTCTGTCAAAAAAGGAGATATTACCTTTGTTCTTGGTGACTTCAATGCCAAAGTTGGTACTTACTCTGACCTTTGGGGTGGGGTAATAGGCCCTTTTGGTATTGGTAGCTGCAATGGCAATGGGCAACGTCTCCCTACAGGTAAGTAAACTCAATGGTTTCAGAAAAACTAACACTTATTACACACACCGCGACATACATAAGTACACAAGGGTTTCACCTGATGGGCTGCATAAGAATATGATTAACAGCGAATGGGCTAGTTCTGTTAGGAATACCAGGGCATATAGGGGAGCTGAAGTTGGATCTGACCATTACTTTGTTAAAACTGTCTTGCAACTTAAACTTAAAAAGTGTTGTGCTAGGGTTAAAAAATTTACTTTTAATACTGAAGCTCTGAAATATCCAGTTATAACCAAAGCTTACCATGATAGGTTACTTAGTCATTACGACATTCATGGTTTGCTTACTACTGAAGTTGAGAAGGAATGGGATCATTTTAAACAGGCTTTTTTGGAAATTAACAGTACTCTTTTAGGAAAAAAGGAGCAGAAGTGTCAGAATTATCTGAGTGATAATGCACTTGAGCTTATTTTGGAAAGAAAGAACTGCAGGAATGTCCTTAATCAATACCCTACTAGTCCTAAGAGAAAGCATTACAGGGAGCTTAATAAATGTGTAAAAGATCAGTTAGCTGCTGATAAGAATCTTTGGCTTGATGGCTTGGCTGACCAAGCCAAGGAAGAAGTTAGACAGCACAACAGCAGAGAGCTGTACCAGATAGTTAATGTTTTGTGTGGTAGAAAATGGACAGGTATACAGGATTGAAGGATAAACAAGGTAAGGTTATTGAAGGTGAGGATTCTGTCATGGCTAGGTGGGCTGAGCATTTCAGTGATATTCTAAACAATGTGGTTAGTTCTATTCCCATTGTTTGCAATGATGATAGATGCATTGGTGACTTTAATGTTGGCCCTAAGTAGTATCGTCACATTATACGAATCCCCCTTTGCACAGTGCTTTCCCCCCTATGACGTCACCGACCACGCCCCATATGACGTCACCGACCACGCCCCATATGACGTAACAGGCCACTCCCCTATGACGCAACATGACGTAATCATTACATAATCATTACATAACGGGCCACGCCCCTTTATTAATAATTCCTCCCCCTTTCACCTCAGTGGCGCCATCTGTTGACAGTGAGAAGTACTATTTTCCCCAAAAACCCCTTTATTTTAAGTCTAATTTCTCGTTTTCGGCCCCCACGGTCGACCTACCTATATTTTAAGCCCTCCCCCTTATGAAAAACCCTCTGGCGCCATCTGTTGACAGTGAGAAATACTATTTTCCCCAAAAACCCCTTTATTTTAAGTCTAATTTCTCGTTTTCGCTCCCCACGGTCGACCTACCTATATTTTAAGCCCTCCCCCTTATGAAAAACCCTCTGGTTGACCATTTTAAGGCCCCACTCCTTCACTCGGCTGATGCAAGTCTCAGAATAATTGCATGGAACGATTGACTGGTCTTAGAATAATTGTACAGAAAAGGATGATACAAAATTCCTTAGTAATTAAACACTCATCAAAATTCCCTTACCTCTATTAAAAATCATCCTACAGTTGAAACTCATTTTACTCTTACTGTTTCCATAGAAAATACCATAGGGTGAAATTAATAATGGTTTAAATTATTCGTAGGGATGACATGTTAAATCTGCTTTTAGAACACACGTCTGCAGTGGAAAAATTTTCAAACTCCGTTAATCAACTCCCTAGTAATTAAACACTCGTCAAAATATTCCTCACCTTTATTAAAATCACGGTCGAAATAAAAATCAGTTTTTCTGTAGATGTGTTTCACCCGAAAAAAAAAAAATCGTCCCTCGCTCTGTGGATTCCGTCCGACTGTCTGGGGTTCCCGGACTATACAGTGTACTTGCTGTGACTTAGATGCGGGTCAGATTTTTCAGATATTATAGCATTCTTTATAACTAGCTTTTTCTATGTATTTCTTACATCAAAGCCAACACTAGCACTGGACTCTTTTGAATGCAGATCTCAAATTGTAAATCAACTCACAGAGTTATATTTATTCCTTAGTAATTAAAACCCTTTGCTATTCATTTATCCAGGACGACTAAACGATTCCTTTATAATTAAAATTCCCTGCTATTAAACTCCCTAGTAATTAAACACTCATCAAAAATTCCCTTACCTTTATTAAATAAAACAGTTTTCTGTAGAGGCGTTTTATCGAAAAAAAAAAACTTCTCTCCGGCCAACGAGAGTCGAACGCGCTATCACAGCTTCACTCTTAACAAGAACCAACCTGCAATGGAAAAGGCATTCCTGAAGTCGTACGTGGAGTCATACACATACGTGTCAGGTAGCAACGAAACATCTCGTGACACATGATGCAATCGCCCTAGGGTTGAGTGTCCTGTGATTGTTGCTCTCTAAGGGTAAGTGACGTGTCACTCGCTGGACAGTCCACGTTATTCTGATCTTGTTGTGACACGTATTAGATAGTGGGATTTGGGGGTGTATATATACGTGGTCAAGTCAGCCCAAGGACATTCCATTGCTAGCTTCTGTACTGAGTTATCAACGCTGCTGACTATCCCAAGATGTCTACTGAGCAAGTTCCTGCTGGATCATCAACAGCTAACAGGTAAATAAAACTTTATTTAATGCTATGTTGTCCTTAAGACACAATCATTTACTGACGTACATAGAATATTATATTTGTTTCTATCCAGTAAAAGTCATTTTACTTACTTTATTCTACTTATAAATTAGTTAAATATTTAATTAGATCTTTTGCCCGGGTTAGCAAACTGTTTCTCAAACTTTAGTGAAATATTTAATTAGATCTTTTGCTCAGGTTAGCAAACTGTTAAATTGTTTCTCAAACTTTAGTGAAATATTTAATTAGATCTTTTGCTCAGGTTAGCAAACTGTTAAATTTTTTCTCAAACTTTAGTTAAATATTTAATTAGATCTTTTGCTCGGGGTAACAAACTGATCAACATAGAGTTTTATTGTAAAACTTAATTTTCAAACTTTAGTTACTTAGATATATTGATCGCGCTAGTAAATGTACTGCATATTCTGAGACCGTATTATCTATCTAGGAAAACTACGGACATGGAGCATTTTGAAATGCTCCTAAAATCAGTAAAGACCCTAGATGATGTCTCCAAAAGAAGCCTGCCCATGGAGGATCCCCAACATGCAAAACGTCCGTGTCGTCAGTTGGAGGCAGGGCAGGATTTACGGCAGAGGACTATGAGGATGTCCCTCACCCACCGGAAGCGCATCGCCGCGGCAAAAGCAGCAACGGAGATGAGACCACCCGCTGTCCTCCGGCCTGATGCGCCCCCTTCAACGGCAACTAGGTAAATGAAATTTTATTTAACGTTGTCCTTAAGAAACTCAGCTATTTATTAACGTACATCGAGTTTTCTAACCTGTAAAGTCATTTTATTGTAAATGCTAACTTTAGTTACTTAGATTTTTTGCTTACGCTAGTAAATGTACCGCGTGCTGTCTTTTATTACAACTGTTAAAAAAGAAAAAAATTTTTTTTTCTCAAACGTTAGTTAAATAGTTAGTTAGGTCTTTTTGCTCAAACTGTGGCGCATGCTGTCTTTTATCATAACATAACTGTTTCAATATAGAGTTTTATATTTGTTTCTAACCTGTAAAGTCATTTTATTGTAAATGCTAACTTTAGTTACTTAGATTTTTTGCTTACGCTAGTAAATGTACCGCGTGCTGTCTTTTATCACAACATAACTGTTTCAATATAGAGATTTATATTTGTTTCTATCTAGTAAAGTCATTTTCAAACTTTAGTTAAATAGTTACTTAGATTTTTTTTTTTGCTCAGGCTAGCAAACTGTGCTGTCTTTTATTCTAAAACCTAATTTTCAAACTTTAGTTACTTAGATATTTTGATCATGCTAGTAAATGTACTGCATATTGTCTTTTCTGTTCTAAGATGAAAAACATGTAAATGTTCTGCATATTCTGAAACGGAATTATCTTTCTAGACCCATCAATGCTCCGGACCGCGCGGCCCCCGCAGCTGATGCCGTCTCAACCAATGACGCGCGTTTCAAGACGCTGGACGCTGCTGTCAAGACCCCGACGCCTATCGTGGGCCATGGCGTCCCCCCCAACGAGGTAGCCAGTGATGACGTCATCTCGGGACTCTTCAGCGGCTCTGTAGTCAGGTAAATGAAATTTCATTTGATGTTGAGCAGGTCTTAAACGGCTCAATCATTTACTAAAGCATATATAGTTTTATAGGCTGTAAAGCCATTTTACTTTCTTTATTCTACTTATAAATTAGTTAAATATTTAATTAGACCTTTTGCTCGAGCTAGCAACGGTTAAATTCTTTCACATTCGAGTGTTTACTCCTGTGGAACATTTTTTCACAGACTTGTACTGTAGGTAAAATTATACTAGCAATGTGTGTTGCCCTTTATTACAACTGTTAAATTTTTCCACATTCGAGTGTTTACTCCTGTGGAACATTTTTTCACAGACTTGTACTGTAGGTAAAATTATACTAGCAATGTGTGTTGCCCTTTATTACAACTGTTAAATTTTTCCACATTCGAGTGTTTACTCCTGTGGAACATTTTTTCACAGACTTGTACTGTAGGTAAAATTATACTAGCAATGTGTGTTGCCCTTTATTACAACTGTTAAATTTTTCCACATTCGAGTGTTTACTCCTGTGGAACATTTTTTCACAGACTTGTACTGTAGGTAAAATTATACTAGCAATGTGTGTTGCCCTTTATTACAACTGTTAAATTTTTCCACATTCGAGTGTTTACTCCTGTGGATCATTTTTTCACAGACTTGTACTGTAGGAAAAATTTCTATATATGTGAATAAATATATGATTTTTATTGGACAAACTATGTATAAAGAAGAATATTAGTAAATGTAATACTTTAAAAGTGTGTATCTGGGGAAAATGTGATACTTTAAAAATGTAATACTTTAAAAGTGTGATACTTTAAAAATGTAATACTTTAAAAGTTTGTATCTGGGGAAAATGTGATACTTTAAAAATGTAATACTTTAAAAGTGTGTATCTGGGGAAAATGTGATACTTTAAAAATGTAATACTTTAAAAGTGTGTATCTGGGGAAAATGTGATACTTTAAAAATGTAATACTTTAAAAGTTTGTATCTGGGGAAAATGTGATACTTTAAAAATGTAGTACTTTAAAAGTGTGTATCTGGGGAAAATGTGATACTTTAAAAACATGTATCTGAGCAATACAGCATTATAACTTCAGTTCTAAGATAAAAAACACGTAAAGTACTGCATATTCTGAGAATAAATTATCTATCTAGGTCTGTCGAGTCCTTCAACGGTCCAGGACCATCCACTACCATCAGACCTGCTGCAGTGCCGTACTACGCTGTAACCAAAACTCGTCACTACAACTCCGCCAAGTTTCGCACACAATTTGTTTCAACAAGTGTGCGGCTTGGCGGAATGGAGGATGTACAGCCCCATAATTTCATTCCGGTCCTGCACGACTTGCACGAGCGGATGCTAGCCAATATCGTCCCCACAGGCGAATATAGCCACGTGCGGCTATGCTTACGCTCCCGGGATTTGAAAAACCCCGTCAACCTGTCCCTAATTCGGCGTAATGCCCTGACGGGTGAGAGATTCATGACTGCATTAGACAAAGTAGTGCAGTCAAATGAATCTCTTGGTCCTGGGAGTGAACTAGAATTTGACTTCGTCTGTGCGGACTTGGACAGGGTCGGCAGTGGCAATGATGGGAGACGTGCAGGGCCGGAGAAACGAAGCCTTGTGGATACCCAGTCGTTCATTCGCAATAAGAGAGCTGTCGTGAGGATTGTGAACAAAGACGCACTGTGTCTAGCAAGAGCTCTCGTCGTCGCACGAGAGCTCTGCTTGAAAAATAAAGGTCTGATGAACAGCTACACCATAATCAGCAACTACCGCTACCCTTTACAACGCCAAGAAGCCCGTCAACTTCACCAGGATGCGGGTATTCCCGAGGGTCCCTGCGGACTCCCGGAAGTACAATTGTTTCAAGCGCACATGGTGCAATACCGGATTGTAGTGTATTCTGCTGACGACGCCTTCCTCCCCATCTTCATCGGTCCCGAAGGAGGGGACAACCTTTATTTATTGTTTAGTGCTGGGCATTACGATGTGATTACCAAGCCATCGGGATTTTTCGGGGTCAAGCAATTCTGTCCGAAATGTTTAAAGGGGTCTAATCACGGGCATGTTTGCAAGGGGACCTGCAACAGGTGCCTGTCAACTGATGTGGTTCATGCAGGGGAGTTGTTGCTCTGCACAGTGTGTTGTGTGTATTTGCGCGGGGCTGAATGCTTTCAGGCGCATCTGCTGAAGGCATGTCAGACACAACATCGCTGTGTTAAGTGCATCAGCTTGTATGATCCCCTGAAAAAACACGTTTGCAAGGTTGACACTTTAAAATTCGTCGAGCCCTGCAAGATTGACCCTGTCGGTCAGACTTATCTTTACTTTGATGTAGAGACTGTGCAGTGTGCCGACGGATTGCTGAAACCGATACTGTGTGTGGTCACATACCAAGTGGACAACGAATGGGTCTATGCTTCATTCCCGGAAACGGACGCCTTTATGGATTGGATTCTAGCCGAAGAACGTCCCGGGGTTCAACGATTCAAGGACGCCACAGTCCTAGCGCATAATCTCAAAGGCTTTGACGGCATGTTCATCATTAGTTACCTGTACAGAAAATTTTTAAAACCGGATCTCGTGTTCGATGGATCCAAGATTTTAGGTATATTTTTACCTGGCCTTAAAATAAGGTTTATCGACACGTTATCCTTTATTCAGGCTCCTCTTCGATCATTCACGAAGACCTTCAACTTGGAGACGGTGAAAGGCTTTTTCCCCTTTAAATTTGTGAAGGAGGAAAATCTACAGTATGCAGGACCCATCCCTGATCGGCTTTTTTTCCAGCCGGAAGACATGGAGCCTGAAACTCTGTCAGCATTCAATGAGTGGTATGCCGCAGCAAGCCTTGAACCCTGGGATTTTCAACAGCAGCTTCTGTATTACTGCAAGGCAGATACAGAGCTGCTGCGGCGAGGTTCCCAAGCTTTCCGTGAGGAATTTTTAAATCCCACAGGTGTAGACCCATTTGCGCGTGACCTGACTATTGCCGGTGCTTGCCTTCGCATATTCCGTGGAAAGTTTTTGCAAAAGAATACCCTCGGTGTGTGTCCCGCCCAAGGGTATTCGGCGAGTAACGACCGGCAGTCCTTGAAAGCTCTCGCGTGGTTAGAGTATGAGGCTTCCAAGGACAACATCGAAATTCAAACTGCGCGATCACCCGGAGGTGAGTATAAGATAGGGCAGTACAAATTGGACGGCGTGTGCCACAGTATCCGTTGTTATTATGAATTTTTAGGCTGTTACTTTCATTGCTGTTTGAAATGTTTCAACCCTGAAAAAATAGATCAGCGCACGAGAAAGCCATTTGGTCTGCTAAACACCCGGACCATGGATCGTCTTGAGACCTTGAAAGTGCTGATGAACGGGTACACATGCAAAATTATGTGGGAGCACGAATTCGACGAGTTGATGCGCAAAAACCAGTCCGTCGCATTAATTTATAAATCCGTCGAGCCTATCAGGCGTATAGGGGCCCGTGACTACCTCTACGGAGGGCGTGTGGAGGTGTTCTCCATCTTTGCATCGGTTGACTTAGGATGTAGCCTTAACTACGTTGATTACAACAGCCTGTACCCCTATGTTTGCAAGAAGGCTGCATTCGGTAAAGGTCACCCGGTTCGGATCACCTCCGATTTCGCCACGGACCTCGACCACTATTTTGGCATTGCACACGCCACACTGTTACCCCCCGACGGTTTATTCATCCCTGTACTGCCCTATAGGTGTAATGGGAAGCTGCTTTTTCCCCTTTGTAGGATCTGTGCGGATGGACAGCTGGCACCCCCTTGTCGGCACACCGTGAACCAGCGCGCATTGACAGGATCTTGGCCTACGTTCGAAATTTACGCTGCGATGCGTGCTGGCTACAGACTTCTCCAGTTCCACGATGTGTGGCACTTTAATACCATCCTGCAATATGACCCTACAACAAAAAAGGGAGGTGTCTATGCTGGGTACATAGACACTTTTCTGGGACTGAAGCAGCGCTACTCCGGGTTTCCCCCTGACGTGCAGACCGAGGAGCAAAAGGAAGCCTTCTGTGAGGCCTTCTTCCAGGCGGAGGGGGTTCGGATCCTCCCCTCGGAAGTTGAGAAAAACAACCTTAAGCGAACTCTTTCCAAGGTCTCGCTTAATTCGTCATGGGGGAAGCATGCGCAGAACATGAGTCGAACCCAGACGACCATTGTGAGTTGTCCTGTCAAGTACATGGAGCTCTTGACGGACGCATCGCTAGTCATCACTGACGTCGCTGTTATCAGTGATCAGGCCGTGCTTGTCACGCACAAGCCGGCGGAGTCTGCCACTCCAGCGAACACCCGTGGAAGCCTGATTCTCGCTGCAATGGTGACGAGTCACGCCAGACTAAAGCTGTACGAGCTTCTATCGAAATTAGATAGTCGTGCAATGTATTCTGACACGGATTCGGTGATTTATACAACGTCTCCTCGCGACACCTACACACCACCACAAAATCCCTTCCTTGGAGGTCTCGTTGACGAAATTTCTTCAAAGTATGGCCCCGGTGTACACATTACGGACTACATCAGCGCCGGGGCCAAGAGTTATGCCCTTCGGTTGAGCAACGGCGATGAAATTCTTCGCGCCAAGGGCATATCTCTCACGAAGCAAAACAGGTGTAAATATAATTTTGAACTTCTGAAATCCATGGTCCTAGGGAATTCCCCAGTCAGCGAGACCTTCGATGTCCCTTTTAATGTGGTTCGTAATAAAGTGGATGGGTCACTTACGAACAGGCCCATGGTAAAAAGGTTTAAGGCTAACCTCGATAAGCGGTATCTCAGCCCGGGTTCGACTCTCACTGTACCTTATGGTTACAATGACCTGGGCCTGGATACCCTTATCCAACTCATGGATGAGTAATTGCACCGTTTTTATTTATTTATTATTGTACACTAATGTATTATTGTAAACTAATTTATTATTTATTTATTATTGCATCTTCATTTATTATTTCAGTGTGCATAGTATTACAACTTTATTTCGTTGCTCACCAGTGTAAATATTATTTCGTTGCTCACCAGTGTAAATATTATTTCGTTGCTCACCAGTGTAAATATTATTTCGTTGCTCACCAGTGTAAATATTATTTCATTACACGCTTTATTTATTTCACTGCACACTTTATTTATTTCAATGTTCCTAGTGAACCTTATTATTTCACGGCACACTTTATTTATTTCAATGTTCCTAGGGGACCTTATTATTATTATTATTTCAGTATCTGTAGTGGATCTTGTATCCGTAGCAGACCTTTTTTTAAAACTTATTATTTCAATGTTCCTAAGGAACCTTATTATTTCAGTATCTGTAGTGGATCTTGTATCTGTAACAGACCTTTTTAAACTTATTATTTCAATGTTCCTAAGGAACCTTAGTTCACACGTAATGACCCAGCACTGAGGCGTCGTCAGCTTTTGAATTACTGTATTTAACTTATTGTATTTAACTTATTGTATTTAAAACTACAAAGGATCGGTCATTGTTTTACTGTCCAGCATTGGATATGTCATGTAAATTATTGTCTGTGAATTGTTTCAATAAAAAAGGTTTCAAAAAATCTGCCTCTTTATTACCCAGCTGAAACACACTACGGCAGGGGGGAAAGTTTTATCAATGCCGTGCTCCACAGTGCGAGCGCATGCTGACGGCAACCGATAAAAACCACCGGTGCATCCAAGCTTAGAGCGCTCCGAAGACGGACCAATGAGAAGCTTGGATGCATCTGTGCTTAGAGAACTACTCCAGCGAGACTGTGGAGCGCGGCAGACCGTGTTTGGGGGGACACTGCACGGATTTGTAAAACTAATTAACTGAATTGAGTAGAAGAGTGAATGAAGCAAGAGACGCAAATATCAGTTTTACTTTCTTTTATTGGATATTTTGTAATGCACATTTTAAATACATGGGTTTTTTAACACAAATCTTCAAGCGCACAGGGCTTGGATTTTACAGAAGGTTTCAATATGCTGACCACTCGGATAATTTTCTTTTCTTACGTCGGATGGGTACAGCAATGTCTTTTGGCGGGCGCTCTTCAGCTATAGTGCTTCTGGGGATGTTGACTTTTAGTTCATGTGGAGTGTCAAGCTGTTTTGAGAATAACAAATAATTTTTCAAAGCAGTCAGATACTTTTCGGATTTATCGTCAGCATCGTCAGACTCCAATATTTTCTTCATCTCTGAGTCCAAATCACATACTTTTTTTCTTATGTTTTTTCTCTGCACAGCTTTTACAGAAATCATTTTTTTTTAAATAGCGAAACCAACAGGGGGAGGGCAGCAGTCAGCAGGGGTATAATGAACCCTGAACCACGCTGCAGCAGATGCTTCTTGTGACGTAAAGATGCACGTTTGGATGCTAGACTCCTTATGACCGTCTTGTGCTGGCGTAAATTCTTTAATACTCTGTGGGAAACAGGTATATTTCCTTTTAAGAAATTGGAACACACTTCACATAGAGCATACATCTGGGGGTCGGAGATGTGCTTCATCAGAGCTGTACGCTGCTTTCCCCCTAGCTTTGGTAAGCACTGAAGGAACGGGCCTTGAGATTTAACTTTCATTTGGAACGTAAAGTATTTCGGGTTCTTCTGATGGAAGAATCTTTGCACGGAGCCTTTCACTGTCCAACGTTCTGGGATGAAGGTCAACACACAAATAACCGCAGGTTACCTGTGTAGCCAGTCTATAGGCATCCGTCAGGAGTTTAGATTGATGGGGGTACACTTGTCTCGCCAGGTGGGTTATTTGTGATGCATCCCGACAATTGCGAAATAAAAACATGTAGTGAGCATTGAGCGATATAGTCCTCGAATATCTTCCCTTTAAAAACAGATTTTGTAAGATCAGGACAATCGTGATATTTTTATGATGACCCCCACGAATAAACAATTGTGATATGCGCTCACTGGCTACAGACTGTTCCATCAAGTCATCCAGTACCAGAAGTGTAGGTCTGTGAGGATCAAATTCCAGATCCGTAGGTAGTCCTTCATAAAATTCCACCGTTTTCTTGAAGGGTTCAAAGGCAGGCTGCCACTCACCGTAGCAGTAAACGACACGCTGGGGTGGGGGTTCGAATACTTGAGCTGCTTCTTTGATGAGTTTCAGAGTGAAAGTCGTCTTCCCACACTGTGAAGGTGCTGCAATTATAATATTTGAAGGAGTGCGGAGAGCCATCGCACCACCATGCAGTCGTTAAAGTCTACTCGACACGTGTAATCACGATGCAGTACTGTGGGAAGAGTCGAACCACACGCTCTTTTAAACAGGAAATACAGACAGTGAGCCCCACAAGTGTCTCCCAGGGGGTCCTGCAGAGGTATCGAGGGGTGTAAGACGTGACGTATGCCTAGTCGACTATAGTATTCTTGCATGGAGGCATCGGGACTCGTACCCAGGGGGTCAAAGTGATCTACTTGCACTCCTTTCTTGTAAACCGCTATCCAGTGGGTTCCAGGCAGGGAGGACGGATCGGTATTGTAGATAAACAAGGCTTCTGACTGATTGATTCTGTGAGGTAGTCTGTCACGGGGGAACACTCCGAGACTTGTGGGTAACATCGAAAGGATGGATTCTAACTGATAGGAATTCATGAGCTGTAGTCAAACAGGACTTTACGGTCCAATGGGATTTCCAACAAATTCTGGTACTCGGCATACAGGATCACAGTGACCGATGCAGGTAGCGGCTTGGCAAACTTTAATTCGACTCTCACACTCCCACTCTTTATTAAAGAAAATACTTGATTGCATTCACGTTGCTCGGGGGTCAATTGGAATCCGAATAATGTAAAACCTTCTCCATAGGCTTTTCGCGATAAGTTAATACCGCTATCGGATTTCCAGGCGTCCACAGCTTCCAACAATCCTTGGTAACAGCGGAGATAGCGCCCATTCGCAAAGTCGGGGGTGTAGGACTGATGATCACTGTCTATGTGAAGACTGATGTAGTTTAAGTCGAAATGTTGGAAGTTGAAGGGATTTTTTTCGTACGATCCATTCAGGCTGGTACTTTCCAGCATACCTAGTACAAGTCGTACAGGGAGCTGGCCGAGAAATAAATTGTCACGGTTCACACTCGTCAGGCCTGAAGCGATGGAAAACATACGTAAATCCGTTCTTCGCAGAGGGTACTTGGCACTCTCCGAACCCAGCAGACGAGCGTGTGCAAGGATGACACCCGAAGTGGGTTTGACTTTACGCACGAAAAATTCAGCTTCGTGTATCTGTACTTTGTAAGAGGGGTCTGCTTCACCTGTCATGAGGCAGAATTCGGGTTTGGATCTCAGCAAACGCAGTCTCAGGTCGACTTGATTGAGTAGGTAACGATCTTGATTAAACAGGTCGGCGTGGATCCACGAGATGAGTTCGATACCTGTTGGTTTGACGTACCCCTTGCGTTGATGCCACCCCTCATTCTCCCTGCTGGTCAGTTCCATTTTACCTGGGGTGTCGAGGTACCAGAGCGAGGTGCCTAGCTGACTTCGTGTGGCATCGGCCCCGTAATTCAATAGAGTCTCTAGATACGCCCTGTAGGGGTACAGGGTGTGAGAAGCACTCACGAGATGATCGTTGAGGAAGACGTCTACCTGGTTGAAGAGGGTGTGGAAGAAATGATTGCAGGGGGCAATCACTTCCGACGGTGCTGTACCATCAGATTTTACAATTTTCAAGACGAGACGTAGGTGACATCGAGATAGATCAATGTAATCGTCCGTCCCCTTCACGATGAATTCGAGTGGTGCATTACCTTCCAGGGAAGCCACAGGTAAATAATTGACATAACAGCCTCTTTCTAATTGTGAGACAGTGGGTGGAACCAGAAACAGATCCAGTTCTGAATTGGCACAGTCGCCAGAATCAGCGTGAATTTTCTGAATGCTCATGATGAAAACACGTCCTGCACAGTACAGTGTCTCTTCACTTTATGAACCTTGGGATGCTGACGACGACGTTTTATTCCTTTCCCTCCCTGCAGCTTTGAACTGGCACGCTGCAAGAGGTCGGCACCCGCTTCACGGAGCCCCGCTTTGGCTGCAGATTTGAAGTTTTGCCCCTGGGACATCTCTGAAACGAACCGTAGCCCGCCCTTACGCAGGGTAGACAGCGCAGGTCGTACGAGAGGGCGTACGAGAGGGCTGATGAAACGTCCAATCCTAGCAAAGATGCTTCCTAGCCCATCGCCTCTCTGATAACGAGGACCACGGAACACACCCTTCCCTGTCTGGCTCTTGTAGTAGCTCACGTAGGCGTCTGCAGAAGGGGGAACGAATTTAACCCTCATGACAGAAATGTAACTTGACTAAAACTTTACCGAATTTAAAATGCAGCGGTTCTCCGGTGTCGGTACGAAGGAAGATTCTCACACTCTCGAAACTGTTCCTTGCAAGGGGGTAGTAATCAGGCTGTTGATATACAGCAACAATGGCTTCGTTATTACTGGTTCTGACGGCAGGATTCACGACACGCAACAGTTCACCGTGAGTATCGCCTAACAACTGAGGAGCAATCAGATCTGAATACAAATAAATACCATACATTCCTCTGTTCATATCGATGGGATAGTCACCCAGGACTTTATTCAGCGGTATATCTAATTTAGCAATTCCTAGCATGTCACCTAATCCGGGGTTCGATCGAGGAAATTTAATGTAATGCGACTTGTCTGTATCCATCAACACGGTGTGATCTGCCTGCTGCTTGAAACGGTAAGCTTTTCTCAGCCTGTAGGGTAACATCTGGTTCATTGCATCGAATAACGATTCGACAGTTTCGTATCGTCCGTGGGGTACCTTTCGTTCTTGGAAACTACCTAGTGGGATCACGTAGAAATAACACTCGTCATCTATGTCGAAAGTTGGTGTATTGCAAAGTTTGCTGGCAAATCGTTGGTGGAAGGGTTTGTCAACTTCTCCCTCGCCGATACACAGAAGTTTGCCGAAATTCGTTTTAGGAAACATCAGTCCGTACCCCTCACTCGGTTTGAATACCCAGTAACCACCGTTATAGGAAACTATTATTTCTTTGGGGAGCTGTGTGGTGAGGAGAGACAACAGCTCCATTCGAGTTATTTTACCTGGTTTAAGTTTGATTTTCCTGTATTCTTCAGGGGTGGCAGGGGCGTAATATTCATATGTGTCGTTAGAACCATCCACATTGTACCAGCTCACCGGTAAGTGAACTTCTGCTAGTCCCACTTTCCATTTTCCTCTCAGTCTTAGGGGTTGTGCCAGCCGAACCGTGAAATCGGTCTGGGAATTGTTCGGATAAATATTCTGACTAGCCGTGGAGGGAAGAGTCAGGTAGAAACTATCCATTTTTTAGGGATCCAGGAAGGTTTGGGATATCCGCGAAATTTGACCAGTGCCTTTTGACCTTTTCTCTCGATTATTTTCTCAACCGTGTAAAGTTCGGGTTCTGTCACTTTTTGAAGCTCCGATTTATAGAATGTGCCTTTCAACACTTCTCCCTCAGAATCCCTTACGACATACACAGGGGGCTGCCGTTGTAATACCTTGTCGACTATAAATATTTCTTCGGTCCACAAATGTGTACCTGCCTTCTTGAAGGGCGCTTTTACACTGGCTAGTCGAACTGTGTCACCTACTTTAAATGCTGGTTTTTCTTTTACTACACTCGGATTGCGATAGAGTCGAACCCACACGACGTCTTCGTTGCGTAAGGTCACGTCCTTGGGGGCCATATCGTGTGCACTGTGAACGGTGGCATTGTATCCCCTTACAACACGCTGCAACACGTCCAGGTAGCGGTAGGTATTGTTGCGTGTATAATATCTCCCCAGTCTCTCGCGTAGGGTACGATTCCATCTCTCCACCAAAGCTGCTTTTTTGTCGGAGTATGTAGCAAAGAACCGAATACCTTTCTTTTTCAGGAATTTCTGGAACACTCTGTTAGTAAATTCCGTACCCTGATCAGTATTTAAATTCATTGGGGATCGACCCTTGGAAAGGATTTTTTTGAAAGCTGAGACCATTTCTTTCCCCGTTTTAGCCTTCATGGCCAGCGCCCACCCGTATCTCGAGAACACATCGATGACTGTTAATATGTAGCGATACCCGTCATTGAAGCGAGTTAGATTTTTCACGACCATGAGATCGGCTTGCCCTTGTTCGTCTAACCCTGTGACGTAAACTTTGTTACGAGGGAACTTTCTGCGAACAGGTTTATGTAACGTGTAGGCAGGCTGCTTTTCTAACCATTCTCGGACGAGTTTGAGTGGCAGTCCCGTATTCTGTGCCAACTTTTTTACACTACCGAATCCTCTTTCGGGGTCGAAATAATGGGACTCCAAAGTTTTGTTTTCTGCTGCACCCAGACATCGCACCCCACCAGGTTTTGCCATTGATGTAGTGAAAGTGTAATACCTGTCACTGTAGGAACGTCACCTATAAACTGTCTGATATCCACTGTTAAGTTACACACACGAATTTTGTATTCTCCGTCTAAGGCTTTTGACTCCCCACACTGAATATTTTTACTAGGAGCTACAAGTTCTAATACAAGTAAGGCTATCGTTAACAATGTCACGATTACACTACCCACACTAGCTAATACCTTCTTTCTCCTATCCATACCAAGACTAAAATGACAAAGGATGAAAAGACAGACACATTATATAAGGTTATAATTATTTATTTAATTTATACATTTCATTTTTTGCCTCGTCGACAATAGCATTATATTTTAGATTGCAAACAAAACCAGAATCTACAAAATTCAATAGACCTCGCTTCCAGGCCGTATCCACAAATACCTGTGCTAGACCATTAATGTCCAAGTCACCAGACCACCCTACGATGGTCGGTATTTTTTCTTCGGGTTGCAGTCCATCTAACGGTATCACACGCATAAGTTCTTGCTGAAAAATATTCACCAGCAGCGGGTAAACACAATCGGGACCGTCAAAAACAGGACTCAGTAGGAAAGGACGAATGGATTCAGAATGTTCCATAATGGCTGTACGGAGTTGGTGATCTTTGGGGGTCCCGCACACGTTGTGCACAATGCGCATCACCTCGTCTAAGTGAATAGCCAGCGTGAACAACTGCGAAGCGTTCAATGTTATACAGCGTCTCACCACACGGAACTGTAGAGTTCTTTGGTCTGCTGATTCTTTGATGAAGTCGACATAGCGTTCACCACCTGCAGTGCGATACATGTAGGCACGTAAACTGTGCATCACGTACCATGTCTGTTGATCGGGTCCGATTTTCACTTTGTCCTCTATGTGGGGTACCGCGGCACACAAAGCCTCCCATTCAGGTATGGAGAGGCTAACTCCTGCTGGTGTAGGGTAGATGAGTTCACCATTTTCAAATTTCTTGTAGCGGCGTACGTGCATAGAAAACTTATTTTTGAACAGTGAGGGCACGACGTACACATCTTCACCGAGACACCACGCATCTGGATTGCTAGGCTGCATCGTGAACAATGCGGCACAGAGCACTCGCTCCCTATTTAACTAGAGAGCCGCACCACCTGAGACGACCAATCAGGAACGAGCTGATAAGCAGGTGTTTGTTGAGACATGCTCTCGACGATCGATCCATCCAAAGAAAGCAACTGTTTCTGCTAAAGAGCAGTGGACGTCCTCTCTGGTGTGATATCCGCATTCGAACTTGGAAACTTTGGGGAGATCACAATATTTGGGGCAGCCGTAAAGTTCGAGATTAACACTGGGAAGATTTAATTGTTCCAAGAGAATTCTTTCCACAGTACCTCCTTTGTAACCCACCACAGCAGCTTCTTCAGTACGTGCAAGTTTGTAAACATATTTCACGATGTTAGGGACGTGATCTAGCGACCACACCTTTTCTCGAGGTAGAGGATGAAAGGGTAGACCTATCACATATTTAGACACGTAGTTGGCTGTCCTTCTGTCTTTTGCTGACAAAGGTTGGTGCTGTCGAAGATTGAAACGATAGACACCACATTTCCCATTCAGAGTTGCATATCCAAGTTCACGCACTAGGAAACGACCATTTACACGGAAACCGTCGAGGTCTAGAACCATACAGATGTTTTGCATAGTTGTACTAGTTCGAGTATCTGGAGATGAAAACACTTGACGTCTTCACACTGGCAGGGTCTACAGACGTCTCTGTCGTTTACGTCTCAGAGCCTGCACAACACTCTGCGGTAGTCCCGGTCAACCATTGGGGTAAAATAAAGAAAAATCGAAGAATTAGAATAAAAATAGGGGCTTTTTGGGAATTAGTGTTCCTCACAGGCACCAGATGGCGCCAGGGGTTTTTTCATAAGGGGGAGGAATTTTTTTATAAAGGGGGAAATCAAATATCGAAGAATTGGAATAAAAATAGGGGTTTTTTGGGAAAATAGTACTTCTCACTGTCAACAGATGGCGCCACTGAGGGGGAAGGGGGGGGGTGAAAGGGGGTTTAATAAAGGGGGAGGAATTATTAATAAAGGGGCGTGGCCCGTTATGTAATGATTACGTCATGTTGCGTCATAGGGGAGTGGCCTGCTACGTCATAGGGGGCGTGGTCGGTGACGTCATATGGGGCGTGGTCGGTGACGTCATAGGGGGGGAAGCACTGTGCAAAGGGGGATTCGTATAATGTGACGATACTACTGCCCTATAACACAATCTGAAGTTATTGTGGCTGTTTCTAAACTTAAACTACACAAATCCCCAGGGGTAGATGAAATTACTACAGATATGCTTAGAGCTGGGAATGTTTCGGTTACCAATTGGATGACTGAAATTCTGAATATCTTTTATGATAAAGGCATGGTTCCTAAGGATTTTACCAGAGCTATTGTTATCCCTATTTTCAAAAAAAGTGATCGCAGTTCTTGTGATAACTATAGGGGTATAAGCCTACTCTCTGTTCCAGGTAAAGTTCTTTCCATGATTGTGCTTAATAGAATTAAGATTCTGGTTGACAGTCAATTGCATGATGAGCAATGTGGATTCAGAAGTGGCAGGGGATGTGTGGATCAGATATTTTCACTTAGGCAGATTCTTGAGAAATGTTTAGAGTTTCAGAAACCTTTGGTTGCTAGCTTTGTTGATTTCAAAAAGGCTTTCGAATCTGTCGATCGTCATAATTTGTGGTTGATTGTGAGATCATATGGTATACCTGACAAGTTAGTTAACATAATGAAAGTTCTCTATAATAACACTGATTCGTGTGTGAGAGTTGGTAAGGCTTGTAGCAATTGGTTTAGCATTACTTCTGGTGTACGACAAGGGTGCATTTTGTTTCCTTTTCTCTTTAGCTTGGTTATTGATTATGTTATGCGAAATTCACTTCAAGGGAAAGATTTTGGCCTTAAATGGACTGGAGATACGAAAATTTCTGATTTAGATTATGCTGATGATTTAGCCCTTTTGGCAAATGATGTTGATAAGATGAACTCTTTCATTCGAGCTGTTGATGAAACTGGTACTAGATTAGGTTTGGTTGTAAACAGGGAAAACTAAAGTGATGAAACTAGGTCAGGCAGACTGTGATTCAGTTAATCTGAATGGTTGCAATCTTGAACAGGTGTCACAGTTTAATTTTCTTGGGAGCTATGTTACAGATGCTGGTGATGTGCGGCATGAGATTAACAGACAAATAGGGATTGCTGCCGGGACTTTTAAAAATCTATGGAGAGTATGGAGAAATAGGCGTATACACCTAAAGACTAAAATTAGACTCTATAATAGTTTGGTTCTTTCTAGGGTTAGTTATGGGTAGTGAAACTTGGACACTTTGTAAACAAGATAACAGGAAACTAGATGCTTTTGATTCCAGATGCTTACGCAATATCTTGGGCATTAGGTGGTTCAACTTTGTAACTAATGATGAGGTTAGGCAAAGGAGTTTGGGGGGACGGGGGTGGCTCAGTCGGTAGCGCGCCAGGCTTGTAATCTGTAGTTCCCAGGTTCGAGTCCCAGATGGGTCAGCGTTGAGATTTATCTCCGCAAAATTCCCCGCCCTGCCCACGGTCAGTAGGGGACACCGATGGGCTTGGAAAGGCCGCCGTCCGTCGGATGGGACGTTAAGCCGTGGCCCCGTGTGCGGGAGAGACATACCCTGTGCACGTTAAAGAACACGCTGGATGGCCTTGACGGGGGGCTACCATCTGTCTCCCAACAGCTGTTCCAGTGGGTCCCCTCCCCCAACCTTCTCTGAGCTTTCGGGGTCCATGCGACCTGGCCATTTAGCCCATGGTGTGCAAAAAAGTGCCGCTCAGAGGTAAAACAACCCAACCCAAACAACGCAAAGGAGTTTGCAACCTCCTTTAAGCAGCATATTGTGCAGAGAGAGACTCCGTTAGTTTGGCCATGTTTCCCGTATGAATAATTATAGATTGGCGAATAGGGTTATGAACAGTGTGCCTAAAGACCTCAGAAAGAAGGGGAGACCTAGGATGCGGTGGGCAGACAACGTCAAACAGGACCTTGTTAGAATTGGTGTGCAGTGGCCAGATGCAGTAGATGTAGCTCAGGATAGACTTGCTTGGAGAACTAAATTGCACGGTCTGGTTGGACCTCCGTAGCCCATGGCTGCTTGAGGATGATGATGATGATGAGAAGATCTGAGAGAATGGCAGGACCTCAGCAGAAAAACGACACATACATCCATGTCTTACCCGGGGCTTGAACCCAGGTCCCTTAGATCAGTAGCCAAGCGTGCTAACCACTCGGCCACGGGACGGCTGCGGTTGCTTTGGTCAGCAAAAATCTGCACTCTGGACTTATTACGAAACTGCTAGAATTTTTAACTTTATCGTACAATTCCTATCAGGTGATAATTAATGGAGAATTACAATTTAATTGAATAGCTCAGCGAAGTAACATCTTCTAGTTGGCTAAGGTTGACTGACAGCATCAGTGTTAGCGTTAGGTGTTGTAATAAGTTTAAGGATGTCCATGTGGGGAATCAATTGAAAACAATACCAGCTACAGAAAAATTTCTCAGCATGTGCTAAAAATGAGGAAAATATCAAGAAAATATTTCTTTAGGTTGCATAGCTGCGATTACTATTCCACGAGCGAATGTGAAAGAGTAATTGTGAAGCCTGCACTATCACAATTCAAAATTGCATCTGACGTCTGATTTTTGCATCAGCGGCATAGCCAGAATGTGTTGTTTTACCTCTGAGCAGCACTTTTTTGCACACAGTGGTCTAAATGGCTAGGCCACAAGGACCCCAAGGGCTTAGAGAATGTAGGGAAGGGGATCAGCTGTTAGGAGAGAGATGTTAGCCTGTCGTCAAGGCCATACAGGGTGTTCTTTAACGTGCCCAGGGCATAGCTCTCCTGCATACGTCCCATTGAATGGAGTGCGGTTTTTCGGAGCCCATGGGTATCTACTTTCTCGCCGAAGCAGGGTGGGTTTAGTGAAGATAAAGCTCAACAGAAGCCTAGTTGGGACTCGAACAGGCGAACTGAAGATTACGAGCCTTGAGAAAGAATTTCTTGGAAATCTCTGTGTGTGGGGGATAAGTTTTTGTAGTATGAATAATTTTAGTAACGTATATTATTAAACGTGACCATTTGTTCCCCAGAATTGCTACAACACTGACTAATATTATTCATTAGATTTTTGTAGCTTCAATATTCAAAGAAGAAATTTCCTTTTTGTGATTCTCAAAAAGCGTTCATGTTACGTTTCACATTTTATATTTGATTTTTTTAATTAATGATATTTAGCAGTTTTTGAAATCCTGTACTTCAATGGCCATTTATTTAGCAGTGTTTCAATATAAGAGTGGCATACGAACCTACATTCACTTCGTTTACGTTGAATTACTTCGGAGCGGCACTTTTGTGTGCATAATACACATGCACGGGTGAAAAGAAAAAGTCAGTGCACAATTATATCTATATACTGAGTGGTCACTTTATTAGATACATCTTCCTAATAGCGAGTAGCTCGTTTCCTAATCGCAAGAGAGACTGAATTCGTCTGTTCATGGATTCAGTGAGGTGTCAAAAGCGTGCCACAGGAATATTTATCCATTTTTCATAGGTGTTTCAAATTGGCTCATTCTGCCTCATTCTACAGATGCTCGATTGAATTGAAATTTGGCGATTGGGGAGGTCACTGCATTAAACTGAAGTCTTTTAATAACATGATATGTACACGTGATTGATTCACTAAAGGAGCAGTCCATTTCATGGAAAGAGGAAGTAGGTAATAAAATGACCACTCAGTATATACTACGAGCAGATTTACCAGGCGTAGATCGAGTCTTTAAATCAATTAAACTCTCTTAAACACACCCACGTCACAAGCTTTCATTTGACATACACCTCGTTACGATGGCCTATGAAATTATCTCCCTTTTCTTCCGAGGGGTAGGCAGAAAGGGGGATGTATCTTTTGAGGAAGTTCATGATATTCCTGCATTAGAAGCTTTAATATGCAGTTCGTTATATTCAGTAATCGCTCAGATATTTCTCCTTTTTTGGTGGTGGACACATTTCAGGAGAGAGACAAAAATTTTTAGGATATGGTGTGTGCGGGAAAGGGGTGCAAATCCTTATTTTAAGTTTTGATAAGAGGAAAACCGAATTTAATTATGATAAGATGTATACCGATTTAGAGGTCTTAGTTCTAACCTTTAAGAAACATTCTTCACTCTGCTTTGTTAGGAAAAACATATTAGAGGGGCGGAGGGGTGGAACACTTATGTTATTTTAATTATAAGAGGAAAGTGCATGTCGAATTTGGTGATCCTAGCTTTTGCCGTTTAGAAATTCTTACCATGGTTTGTTTTGGTGAATGGAGCTTTTGGTGAAAAGGAAGAAAAAGATTAAATGGCTAGACCCTTAAGTTGGCTTAAATTATAACAAAAGTCAGCTTTAGACTGAATTGTTGATCGTAGCACTTACTATTTAGTAGTTCTTCCCCCTATTTTTGTGGGTTGTGGGGAGGAGTGAAACATTGAGAGGCCAAACCTTTCATTGCTTTAAGTTATGATAAGAGGAAGATGTATACTGAATTTAGTGATCGAAGGATTTACCGTTTAGTTGTTCTTCCGTTTCTTTCTGGTTGGTGAGTGCTTTTCTGCGGGGAGGGGATTTCATAGACCAGCCCTTAAGTTGCTTTAATTTATGACAAGAGGAAGTTGCATATAGAATTTGGTATTCATAGGTGTTAACGGTTTGAATTCTTTCTTTTTCCTTTTGTGGGGAGAGAAAATTTGGAAAGCTAAACTCCTATAATGCTGTAAGTTAAAGGAGCTGTCACACTTTTGCATTGGCGTGACACTTTTTTTTATAGTGAAAACAATAGGCGAACCACTTTTAAATAACAGAAGATTCGCGGGCCAGAATATTAATGTACTATATTAACGAATCGCATTAAAAAAAATAAAAAAATGGCGCAACTTCACTTGCTGCTTGTATCTATTGCGTGCTGATTGAATTTAAACGTTTTCCTGCATTAGGCAACAGCAATTTCTGTTTAAGAATCAACAGCCGATGTGTACTGAATGTTCTCAATCACGGGAAAATATTAATATACGTCTACGTTCATTTGGGTGGAGGGATTGTCGATTGCTCTCCTTGCTTTAGGTTACGACAAGCTCTATAGCAGCGGGCTTCAATCCGTATCCCTCTGAAGCATTTTGCATGGCCCCCTTCTCATATTTGTCATTACAAAAACGCATACTGTGCAAAATAATCGTGACTTTTGTATTGGTAGCATTGGCTTTCTTTAATTCGTACTTTAACTGAGGGTTATCACGTAACGAACAATTTTTCTCGACGATTAAGATTAAGAAGGTGAAATTCAAAAGCTTATTTCCGTCCTCATGGCCGAGTGGTTAGCGCGCTTGGCTACTGATCTAAGTGACCTGGTTCCATCTCCTGATAAGGCATGGATGTATGTGTCGTTTTTCTGCTGAGGTCCTGCCATCCTCTCAGACCTTCTACTATGACATATAAACTGACAGACTCCTGTCAGATCTCTGGGGCAAGCAGCTGCTTGAGGGGGTATTTATTTATTTGTCTAGGGGAGTATAAGCGTCCCTTTAGGAAAAGAAACAAATAATTGACCACACTACTACAGTGATATATCACTATAACGAAACTACTACAGTGATATGTCACTATAACGAAAAATGTTCAGAATAGCAAAAATTTTTCTGGCCAATTTATCATGTAACTCTATGCAAATATGTTTCATTTTAACGATTACCAGTATAACCAAAATATCAGTTTAACGAAATAAAGATTTATCCTGATGCAAAAAATATAATCAGTATAACGAAATTTGTAAAAAAGAAAAATCCTTAAACAATATGTGCATTTTAACATCTGTCAATGTTACAATAATTTAAGTACTGTGATCCGTGGCCGAGTGGTTAGCATCCTTGCCTACTGGTCAAAAGAAACTGGGTTCGAGCTACGGATAAGGCATGAATGTTTGTGTTGTCTTTCTACTGAGGTCCCGCAATCACCAGAGACCTACTATGGAGTAACAGAAAGACAGAGGACCAAATTTATGACGTCAGCTTAAGTAGTCCTACCATATAGACACTTCTTATAATTTTAATATTATTACTGGTGGATTTTGTGCTAATCTTTATACTAATGTTTATCTATAAATATATTTTATTTAGGAGAAAATTTATTTGTATTAATTAGCATTATTATACTTGATAATAAATGCGAATAATTTTCTTCGTAAATAAAATATATTTATAGATAAATATAAGTATAAAGATAGATTAAGCCATTATTAGTGTAAGAGTCCACCAGTAATAATATTAGCATCGAAAATATAAGAATTGTCTATATAGTAACACTGCTTAGTGACATCAAAAATTTGGTACTCAAACATTTGTGGTAAGTAGCTGATTGAAGGGATATTTTAAAAAAATAGCTAACTAATCATAGCGCTATGAATTACATGTTATTGTATATATTGTTCGGCGCTCATTTGTGCCGATCTCACAGCGTGATATTAGATGCTTCCTACATGTGAAATGTTGCCACATAGTTCTAGCATAAAATGGGATGTTCAAATTTGGAGATCTACGGTATTGATTTTATTGCATTGCAGGTAACGGCAGCGTAGCGAATAGTTCTTTCAAAACAATTCCACTCGTTTTGTTATTATCATTGCTTACACGTAACACTAATATGGGAGGTCCTTATTCAGGCTTTCCCAGAACAAGTAAGAAAATTCTTATAACAAACCTCGTTAAATTTATGTTGTTATATTTGTTCGTTGTAATTTTTGTTATTTTTATTGAGTTCGCTAATTAGTTTAGCTTCACTATTAATAGACAATATGGCGCAGTCTTCGCCGTTTCGCAATGAACGGAATATTTCCGGACAATGTGTTGGAGCACTGAAAAATTATTTCAAAATCACAGAAAGATGCTTGTTGGAACAGATAGTAAAATATTTTACTGACTTTTTTATGAAGTAAACTTTAATACATGGTAAATTTCTTTCATAATGATTATTTTGTAAGTATGTAACCATTATAGCACGTTATTCATTGCATCTCAGTATAACAAATTCATTTTTGTCACCGCTCGATTTCGATGTACTGACATTTCACTGCAATGAGTCTCTTGTGTTCTACAGGCAAACGAAAAGTGACAATGATTTAAAAAAGGAGGAATATTCCTCTTTTATATCAAATATGATGGTTCTAGCTTTTAGTGTTTAAGAGAACGTTTCTTGTTACTTTTTCCTAAGTTAGGATAAGTAGAAATTCTATACTGAATTTAGTGGTCTTAATTTTTAACGTTTAAGAAAATTCTTGATCATACAGACAGATAAACAAACTCTCAGAATATATCCTCGTTCGATGGTTTGTTTTGAATATTTTTTATACCCAAACAAATACTTTTACTCAGTAGAGAATCACAGGAAATGTCCTATGAAAAGGAAACATGAATTATTGGCATGAAATTTACCATGTATTAAAGTTTACTTCATAAAAAGTCATGAATTATTGGCATGAAGACACTTGTGGAAAAAATTGAATTTTTCCACAAGTGTCAATTTTTCCACAAGTGGTATAACAACCCCATGACCTTTTGATGATATGCCAGGTTCTCTGACTACTCATCTATCGTGGTTAATTAATCTTTTAGCTAAATGTGACTGTAAACATTCTCATTAGAATAGAACCCTGACGCCATCAATGATCGGGAATACGTCTCCTTTTTGATTTTTATTTTGGTATTTATCGTATAATCTCCGTAGGCCATGATTTTTTGTCGGGGCCGAGTGTAGCCCGCGATCCGCCAGTTGATTTTCCCTGATTTCGAAGTTTTGTTTACTCATTTTCGCATCTTTATTCGCCGTCACAAATTTGGCCTCTTTGTAATAAATACAACGTTATTGCAATTGTTCATAGGAATGGAAGAATTGAAAGCAAAATAACGCCCTTCTTTTTCTCCTTCGCTCTTCTCGTTGAACTTTCTCGTAAGAACGTTACCTTCTCGTAACGCCCTTCTTTTTCTCCTTCGCTCTTCTCGTTGAAAAGAAAGGAAGTTTTAAACGAATGATATTGAGGTCCTTTTTAAATGCATCAGAATGTTATTATTAGTTTTGAACAGATCTAAGTGCCCAAGGTATCATGAAGAGTGTAACAAAAACAATCAAGTTTTCTTGCTTGCAAATAGAAGAGTTGTCTAAGATTTCTGAACTCGTCATCGAAACATACGGAGCCTTAGAGTTGAAGACCCATGCAGTTATAATGCTCTTTGTTTCCCTTTAGCTTGGTTGAACTAAGAGCATTCAGCTGTCTTCTTAAGACAGGCCACTTAGCTGCACATCATCCGTAAGAGTCGAAGAGTGCGGCTAATTTTAGACGCTCTTGTTCCTCTTTCTTCTTCACTGGAACTTCTTCCTTACATTCAATGCAACAAAATAAGTGAACACACGAGAACCATTAAAGAAGAAGATAAAAGCATTTTTTAACTCACCGTTTCGTAGTTGTTGAAAGTCTCGCAGCCAGCCATTACCTTAAGAAAAAAAAATTAAAAGTATTGTTCGATTGATTTATTTTTAAATGTACATCAATAAGAGCACTAACACTTTATTGGTTAACAAAAAAATTAAATATCTAAAGATAATGAACATTCATAATTGAGGAAACAAAGGGAAGGCCTCTGCTTCTGATTGAGCTATTTTTGGCACTGTCCCGCAGTAACTTCTTTCAACTTCAATTCCCTTTCAACATGTAATTGAAAGCGTTAAATAAAAGTAACGCTAAAATCCAAGGATGACCGAAAATCCACCTCTTATATCAGAAAATGGAAGACGTGAACAAATCATTATTTTTAAGAGATAAGGTTTGTTAAACAACTTTAATATTATGATAACGTTACATACGTTTAGCCGTTTGTTTACTATGTAATGCCAGTAGACTAGAAAATTATGCACATTTTGCTCAAAATAATAACGTCGAAGGGTCTCAAAATTAGGATTTTTTTACAAAATGAGTACTTTTTTTATGTTTATGACTCAGTAACGGGATATTTTTTTGGAATATGAACTTAATGGTTTTGAATTTCAACTGGTTTGGAATATAACATCTAAATTGCAACGTATTATTTATTGTGAATCTAATCTATTCCAGCTTAACTTTTTTCTCAGTTGTATGATTATCAAATTAGAATTTTCGTTTGGAATTTGCCATTTTAAAACTTTATTGCTATCTAAGCGGATATTGCACATAACTGAACACATAATTGAAGTCGTTAGATAAAAGTAAAGCTAAAATTGAAAGGTGACAGAAATCCACCTGTTATATCAGAAAATGGGAGGCGTGAACTAATCAACATTATTGTCACGACAGATGAACGTGTACAGTGAATTTATGATAAACGTGTCATGAACGCTCGCATATGCTTCTGCGTGAGAATTACTAACCAACGAATTGGAACGAATAACCCAACTGTAAAATAAGAAAGATAGCATGGTGATGATGTTGGAGTTGTGGATATGTGAAAGGGGACTTAGTTAGACTCAGTCTCTACACGATAAGTGTAAAAAAAGAAGAAGTATTTTATATGGTGAGTGCGCGGGAGGTTAATTAGTTTTATTATTGTAAAACCTACTAATGAATTAGCAAAGAAAATTAGAATGGTTGACGCCTGAAGTGAAAGCTATAAAAGGGACAATGATATTAAAAAGGAAGAGGTAAACGTTAATCGAATAGACAGAGCTAGTCTTAACTGTTCTGTAGGAAGAGATGAGTACTTTATGTACAGTCGCTCAAAAAATTATTCGAACGTTATGGTTGATTACAGAATTCAGAAAAAATATATGGCAACGATATTTTTTAGAAATTAGTGATCTGGCAACCTTCGTGTCAGATCACTAATTTCTAAAAATAATCGTTGCCAGATATTTTTTTCTGAATTCTGTAATCAACCATAACGTTCGGATACTTTTTGAGCGACTGTACGATAGTATTTAGTTTGTTTGTAAATAATTTCATCCATACTTTTGTAATAAATTGCATTGTTTTGTAATTATCATTGTAAAGTATTACTTGAACTCACGCTCAGTACTCATCCATTTTAATTCGTAACGTTATTATATACCTAGCAGGGTCAGATCTAGGGGAACAAAAGGGGAACGGGCAGATTTACACTTCATGCGCCCCTAGGCGCACAAAAGTGGTAGTGCGCTCTTATCGAATTTTCTCCTTGATTTCTTGTAAAAAATATTTTTTTTTGCTTTCACAAGCAAACAGAATATGAAAATAATGTAATTGAAATGGATGTGGGAATTTTAATGATAAGTAATGCAATTTGGTTGATAAATAATAATATTGAATTAATAAATTAATGTTATAATATCATATTACTTGTAATATTCAGGAGATATTAACATTTAAAAATTAAATTATTCATTTGAAATTTAAACATTTTTCTTCCTCGCTCCTTTTTTTGCTCTAGGAATGAGCAAAATACTCTAAATTATCAGAAGCAGTGGAACATTTCCATGTTGTGTGAATTAAAATCGCATTTAAAATTCTCGAAATTTCAATTAAGCATTTTTGTAGGAAAATGTCATAAAAAAAGGAAAATCTGAAAATATTACCGATATTGAGCAATATTTGTTTACTACTTGAAGAATTATGGGGCTGAAACACGATAAGTGTATAAAAAGGGGTTTCAAAAATAGGATTTTTTACAAAAATGAGTACTTTTTTTGGTTTATGACTCACTAACGAGAATTATATATCTCGTTAGTTAATTTATAGTATAGTCAGTTTAATTATGGTATGGATAATTTTAGATTATTTGAATAGGTTTATGAACAGTGTGCCTAAAGGCCTCGAAAGAGGGGAAGACCTAGGATGCGGTGGGCAGGATGCGGGTTCTACTTTCAAGAATTTACCTTAAAGTTATAATAAATCTACTGAAACAGATGTAATTATAGAACTTTGAGTAATGTTTTTCACTTTGCATCAATTTTGAAACGATGTTTAGGGCAAATGTAGCTGCAGCATATGCTGTTAAATATTTTAGCTTCAATAACTCTTTAAATATTAAATGAATATTTTCTAAAATAGAAATTTTAATAAATTTTACTGGGATCTTCTGAACATTTATTACATATTATCTGCCACATTCTTCTGCAAAAAAATCTTATTTTCAAAGTTAGGGAGTTTTAAATACGGTTTTCCATTTGCAAAACGTGGAATTATTCAAATACTTTTGTAAATATGGTGTATTGCCCCAAAATCGATATTCTTTTAAAAATTCATTTCTGATTGTCAGAAGAGAGAGAGAGTATTTGGAATAGAGAATAATCACTCTCCATGCATATTTCCACTTTGCAAAATTAAAGAAAGACCAATTTTGTTGTTACTTAAACATATTATAAAATTTAAATGATGGGGCTCTTAGCCCTTTCAGGACCATAAGGTTTCTAAGAGTAAATATTAGTATGTAACTGTTTATTTTAGTTTGTTTAGACGTAAAATAAATAAAAATCATAAGAAAAATACATAACAATGTGTAGTTTTTTTGGAATTTTATGGGAAATATTTTTCCCAATGGACTATAAAGGTAACACAAATTATAGTTAGGCTTATTATGCAATGTCTTTTATTTATTGGTTTATTAGAACAAAATGTTAACTAAAATAATACAAAATTATGAAATAAAATTACTATACAAAGTGATGTGCTAATTATGATATTCTGCGAAGCAATTTCTTTTGGTAGTGAGGCAAAGATGGACATTGCACATAGTACATATATTATGCGTCCTGACAGTTCTGTTTTTGTTTTCTAAACGTTCCCGTTTACGTAATTGCGTTCGGCATATGTTCTATTTTGACATTCTGTATAAAAAATGCAGATAAGATTATAATTAAATACGACAATCACCAATTTTAAAATGGGAAAAATGTTTCCCTTAGTCGTGAAAGGGTTAGGCTAGTGCCTAAGTTGTAGGAAATCTGGGCCTGTTTCTAATAGTTGCATAGCGTTTAGACTCTAGTAGATACTGCAGTATTGTATTAAAGATAAGTGGTATTTGGTCCACTTCGGTATTTTTGTCATGGTTGTATAATTTTGGGTAATAAATTATAGCCGGTAGTGCGTATTAACTTGTTGCTAGACCAAGAGTGTATTGTTTTAATTTTCAAATCTTTTCCGAAATAATTTTTTATCGAAATCTTTCTTTATCCTGCAATGGCTTATCCAGGATTTTGTAAAGGGGGGCGGTAGCACTTTCTAGGAGACGAGTCGCAATTCAGAAGTCGCAATTGTAGAAGTGGGCGTGGCACTTCAAATTTGCACATGCTAAAAAAAAACTTATCCACATTTTTCTCAAAAATTGTAGTTAAATCCTGACAGGGGAAGTTTGAACCCCATTAATTATTTTAATAATTATTTACCCACCTAATTACCATGGTGATGACAGGGCAAAGCCCTTCTACACCAGGTTCCTTTACGTACATTACAAATTGTAACATATAATAACAAACTTGAAAAGATATTGAACATTTATGTATAAAATAACCTTAATAAATATAGAATGGAGTGTCAAAGTAAAACCACCTCCGTATATATGTACCCCTGCTGCAATTTAATCCGCAATATCCATTTAGCCTGCTTAATCTAAATGCGGGAAAACTAAGGGATCGACATTGTAAATTTAAAGAATTGGAATACTAATTATTACTAACTCATCTACACCTGAACAATAACTGTTTATTAAAAATTTATTCATTCTTCAATTTCAGCGAGCTCATCCATTTTTAAGTGCTTCAATCATATAGTACCCATTGCTTAGTGGAGAAATGCGTCGTGCACTGATAAACGTCAGGTACCGCGTTCGAGACCAAGGGCTTTCATAGTTTCACTGTATTACTTTGCGAAAACCAAAATACTTAGGAATATCCAGGACCTTGAATGTTGTTTACTTCTTGTTTAGAAATCTCCCATAGGATTAACATTAGTCTCCTCGCTTATGTGAAAGCGAAGTGGTTTTTCATTATCATCATCCTCAAGCAGTCATGGGTTACGGAGATCCAATCAGACCACGCAATTCAGTTCTCCAAGCATATTTTTCCTGAGCTATATCTACTGCATCTCGTCACTGTACACCAATTCTAAGAAGGTCCTGTTTGATATTGTCTGTCCACCGCATCCTAAGTCTTTCCCTCTTTCGAGGCCTTCAAGCACACTGTTCATAACCCTATTCACTAAGCAATAATTATCCGTACTGGCAATATGGCCAAGCCAACGGAGTTTCTGTCTGCACAATATACTGCTCAGAGGAGTTTGCTGACTCCTTTTCCTAACCTCATCATTACTTACAAAGTTGGCTCATTCGGTATCGCGCCAGGCTCATAATTAAGATTTATCTCCGCAAAATTCCCCGCACTGTCCACGGTCAGTAAGGAACACTGATGGACTTGTAAAGGCCGTCGTCCGTTGGATAGGACGTTAAGCCTTTGTCCCGTGTGCAGGAGAGCCATACCCTATGCACGTTAAAGAACACGCTGGATGGCCTTGACGGGAGGCTACCATCTGTCTCCCAACAGCTGTTCCAGTGGGTCCCCTCCCCCAACCTTCTCTGAGCCTTCGGGATCCATGTGACCTGGCCATTTAGCCCATGGTGTGCAAAAAAGTGCCGCTCAGAGGTAAAACAACCCACCCTTTTCACATGAGTAGCTTCCATATCAACTGTAATCCCACCAGAAGTTTGGAGTGAAATATATTTCTCCAGTGATAACTTTTCACGCTAAAAGTTTGGAACATATATCTCGGTTCGCACCGTAGCTGAGGCCACAGAGTAGTAGGGTGGATGAGGGGATCACACTGTCCCCCAACTGTTGCCAGATCCCCAGAGTTTGCCAAGGGATTAATTCCGTCTTACAGCAGATAGGGATCGATTTTTTTTTACCGAACACGGGCAACACCGAAGGAAACATCATATCAAATATGGAACCAATCGATCAAGTATATGGTATTAACAGAGCGCCAAAATCTGTCACTAAATGTACCTCAAGAGTTGCAGTATACGTCACAGAACAACTAGCTGTCCCAGATGGAATGATGGCTCATTACAATTGTTTCCAGTGCCGCTTTTAGCAGCCGGCCGTAATTCTACTTTTCCCATTAACTTTTTTTAAAGAGTGTGGACAACTTGCTTTGCATTTCTGTTTCTGACTATTATTTGCTTTTTTTATTGCCTTTTACAAACAATATAAAACAGAAAATATTTATTAAGATTTTATAATACATTATAAAATAATCTAAAATTAACTGCTATTTTTAAAAAAATTATCTACCTGTATAATTTTAATAATTTTTGCCAAACGTTTGGCTCGCTAAAGAAATCTTTTATTCGTTTAGAGAGCTGTCACGTATTTTAAAAACACTACAAAGCCTCAGAAATTGAAATTTAAAATTGAAAATAAATATTACACTTCCGAACATTTTGTAGCATATTCATTCCATTTGCAAAATGAATAAAAATTTTAAACGGCGTTTTTTCCAAATTATCTTATTTAACATTTTATGAATATTAATATCTTTTTTTTCGTGTGTTTTTGTTTTCTTATTTTTACTTATTCTTTTTTTTTACTTAGTCATTTTGGTTAACAGTGATATTTAAAATTCTTTTAAAAGAACATATTGGACTAAAATGCGCGAGAAGGGTTTCGTTTAAATACAGCATCAGTCAAGGTTTTTTTAAACACATATTTCATTCATGCTTAACACACCTTTATGTAAAAGATTTCGGACAAATTTCGAACACAAAGTTTAAGGTTAAACTTATTTTTTTAAGGGAAGGAGTTGCTCCCATTCATTACAAAAGCTATTTAAGATCGCGGAAAAGCATTTAGATTCCTTTCACAAAATGACTGCTTCTCTGTAATTAGACTTTAGAAGTTTAGGTCGCATTAGCATTAATATAAAATAAATATTCTCTCAAGCAGCTGCTTGTCCCAGAGGTCTGACAGGAGCCTCTTAGTTTATACACCTGTCTGTGAGAATGGCGATACTTCAGCAGAAAAACAACGCAAACATCCATGCCTTACCCGGAGCTCGATCCTTTAGATCAGCAGCCAAGCATTACTAAAGTGGTCCTAATTACAAATTATTCAATAACGGAGCTCAGAATTTCTGTCCCTACCCCCAAAATAGTGTGTAAGCGACCTTTGAAAGTTTGTGTATCCAACAATAACATTGTTAAGGAATTTAACATTATAATAAAAAAAATAATAAATACCCCCTCAAGCAGCTGCTTGCCACAGAGGTCTGACAGGAGCCTGTCAGTTTATATGCCACAGTAGGAGATCTGAGAGGATGGCAGGACCTCAGCAGAAAAACAACACGAACATCCATGCCTTACCCGGGGCTCGAACCCAGGTCTCGTAGATCAGTAGCCAAGCGCGCTAACCACTCGGCCACATAAAGATATTAATTATTTTAAAAAAAGGTGTGGGTGGAAGGGGGAAGATGTTTGGAATCTGGATTTTCTTTTCGCACTGGAGCTCCTGTGAACAACGTTCGTTAGAGCAGCCAGCAAATGAACTACTACTGACAGATAGTTTTCTAGGAGGAAAAAAAAACGGGTTGGGATGTTTTACTTCTGAACGGCATTTTTCTTGCACACAATGGGCTAAATGGCCAGGTCACAAGGACACCGAAGCTCAGAGAAGGTTGGGGGTGGCGACCCACTGGAACTGTTGTTGGACATCAGGGACATGCAGCGTGTCCTTTAACGTGCACAGGGTATGGCTCTCCCGCATACGGAACCACGGCTTAACATCCCATCCAACGGACGGCGGCCTTTCCAATCCCATCGGTATCCCCTACTGACCGAGGGCAGAGCGATGAGTTTTGCGGAGATAAATTACGACGCTCTCCCAGCTTGGACTCGAACTTCGGAAGTGCAGATTACGAGTCTGGCGCGTTACTGACTAAGATCCCCCCCCCCCCCCTTAAAAAAAAAGAATACGGCATCACGAGTCTCTCTACTCTTTGAGCAATAATACGCCGGCTATTTGGAAATGGTTTTTCCCTCGTTTCCGTGTTCCCTTTCCGAGAAGCGAACATCATTAGGTTTCATCTATTATGGAATAAATAATAAAAAACAACAATAATAAATGCATATGGAAGCAGAGCTTTAAACTGTTATACTGTTATAGGAAGTTGACAGCTGATGAATTTTTTTTCCCTTATTGAGATTTAAAACTGATATATTACTATTTAGTTTAAACTGATTACGCATCGTAAATAATAAAAATATAAATATTCCTTCAAGCAGCTGCTTGCCAGAAGTCTGACAAGAACCTGTCAATCCATACACCATAGTAGATGGTCTGTTAGGATCACCGGACCTCAGCAGAAAAAAATCCAAACCCCCATACCTTACCAAGGGTTCGACCCTGGACACTACATTCCTTCATCACCTCCCGAGCAAAATTTCTTTGTTAGCTACATTTATTTCAGCAAATGTTTCAACTCTGTAAATTATGAAACATTGAAGCATACAGTATTTTTCTTTATTTCTAAAAGCATTCAGTAAGAATATCAGTTTTTTTTCTCTCTGCACATTGCTGATATTTCCCATTCCTACCTTGTACCCACGATATCATCGAAATACGTGACCTTCACTTTTATCATGCCTCTGATGTCTCATTCCCTTAAGGTAAAATTTTGTCCCACATCACCACAATTTTCCTCCATCTGAAGAGAGAATGGAATTTAGAATGGTAGTTTTAAAAAAAAATAATAATAAAATAAATACCCCCTCAAGCAGCTACTTGCCACAGAGGTCTGACAGGAGCCTGTCAATTTATATGCCAGAGTAAAAGGCCTGAGAGGATGGGCAGGACCTCAGCAGAAAAACGACACAAACAGCCATGCTTTACCAGGGGCTCGAACCCAGGTTCCTTAGATCAGTAGCCAAGAGCGCTAACCACTCGGCCATAGGGCGGTTTTTATCTGGAAGGGAATTTTATGTTCCCTCGGAATCAGGACTTACATACCTCGTCTCCTGGTGATCGATGGCACGAGCAACGGCATCCAGGAGAGGGGCTCCGATGCGATGCCCGTTTCTTCTTGGACTTCCTACGTCCAAAACACGATAACAGCCCCATTAGCGATGCGAAACGGAAGACGCTTGCAGGTGAACTTTGGGAAGGAGCTGCCAAAGCACGCAAGAGTCAACCTCGTTCAATTGCACTTTCTGTGTCGCCACTGAAATCTAAAGACAGAGGAGGCATTGAGCCGTTTCTGCTCAGCAACAAACTTGGTTTTGTGTCCAGCGGATAGAGTCGGTATGGAGCAAGAAGCCAATATTCTCCTTTAGAGCCGAATGTGACCCATGTGCCCTACGGAGTGCACTGTGGCCTCTTCCCCCGGCCAATGCGGAGGGGTGGGTGGGCGGGGCCTAAGTGACGTCATCTCTGCAAGCACCCGGAACTGTAAGACCGCTAGCCACCATGTGGTGACAGATGTCTCTCGTTGCTTACACGCTGAGGGTCTGTGTGGCATCGGAGGCTGAAGGACGAAGAGCATCAGTCAGCGACGCACCCGGCACGGCCCACAGACCAGAGAGGCAGCTGACGAGAATAACTCCTCACGTTTGATCGGAACAAAATGCTGAGCGTTTTAAACTCATTGCTCTACTGAAAAGAAAGGTTTCTCTCGCAAAAAAATCTAATGATTTTACCATTTACTATTATTTAACCGTTAAATGATGATTTATAACATTTCCTTTCAGTTTGATAATTTACCTGATTGAAATTTCAATGTTCTAAGTTTTGTGGTGTTTTGCAAAATCGGTGGAAACCATTCAAGTCGAAGGACACTATCGAGTTTTTCGTTTGTGTACTAACCGACATACCGTCCCATGGCCGAGTGGTTAGCGCGCTTGGCTACTGATCTAAGGGACCTGGGTTCGAGCCCCGGATAAGGCATGGTTGTATGTGATGGAATATAGAATATATAGAAATCAATTTCTTTTGGGGCGGGGGTGGCTCAGTCGGTAGCGCGCCAGGCTCATAAGCTGTAGTTCCCAGGTTCGAGTCCCCGCTGGGTCAGCGTTGAGATTTATCTCCGCAAAATTCCCCGCCCTGCCCACGGTCAGTAGGGGACACCGGTGGGCTTGGAAAGGCCGCCGTCCGTCGGATGGAACGTTAAGCCGTGACCCCGTATGCGGGAGAGCCATACCCTGTGCACGTTAAAGAACACGCTGGATGGCCTTGACGGGGGGCTACCATCTGTCTCCCAACTGCTGTTCCAGTGGGTCACCTCCTCCAACCTTCTCTGAGCCTTCGGGGTCCATGTGACCTGGCCATTTAGCCCATGGTGTGCAAAAAAGTGCCGCTCAGAGGTAAAACAACCCAACCCAACTAACCGACAAGTCACTTTTGTTGTTTGCAACTGCAATTTATACACTGAACGAACGGATAAAAGAAAAGAATGAATTAATGAAACACTAAGTTCGGGATATACAACAGTTCTCTGTAAGAGAAATATCGAATCCCTGGGGAAAATATCCATTTGGGAGTGAATAACTTTCTGAAGATTTTTGGCATAAAGGAATCTGATTTTCATATGGATGATTTTGCCTTTTATGTTTCCAGGCAAAAAATTAAGCGTAACGATCTTTACAACCATAGTAATTGAGATCACAGATTGTGGATATTTCTATGCAGTTGTAAAATAAGACCAATAATTGCTAAATTATGTTCTTACAGAAAAAAATGGCGCTGCATTTTTTACCAAAATGTAGAAGTATTCAGAGCTAGGCTAAGTACTGTAGTAAAATACTTGCAGCACCGAGTACCGTAAGAAGCATTTAGAATTTGAAATAGCAAGTACCATACCACAGAACTGTACAAGTAAAAGTACTTTAACTTTTTTAATGCACTTAAAGTGCCGAATACTGGAAAAAAAATACTTAGATATAAAAAGAATTTTTAAGGGATAAACCCCCTATAGTAATGTTTAAACAGAAGAGTTACAGCTTAGAAAGGTGAAAAAGAATATTTTTTCGTAATCAGCACAGGAAGAGATCTAGGGGAGACGAGCCAAGGGGGCCCATGCTGCTCCCCTTTGAGAATGCTAGTAGCAGGAACGGTGGCGAAAATATTATTAAATATCGTCGTATTATATAACAACCATAATTCCGGGCAAACAAACGGGCGGACATGTAACATCATCTGCGGCAGAAATTTTCGGTTCCCTGTGGCTCCTCAGGTACTCGAGCGTTCGGTCTCCCAAATCTGGTGTGGTGGTAGCTGGTTCTAGCAGAGGGGGGGGGGGTAAGAGATTGGGTTGCTAGCTGCCGGGGTCGGAAATAAATCCTCTGAAAGTGTCCGAATTTCTTTGGGGCGCTGTCGTCGTCTACCTTGTGAATGGAGTAGTACGTTATCGACGATATTTCAGAGCGGCAGTACGTAATTGTGGAAAGCTGTGAATGAACTTATCGATGGGAAAAGTTATCAAAGGACATACCTTTCGAGCCAAACTTCTGGCAGGGTTACACATTTGTTTTTAAAAAAATTCTTTAAGAACCACTGAAATGGGCAAAAACTTTAATACTGGAACCATGTGCAAGCTCAATCTTGTCTCCCCTTTTTCATTCGGATCATTTCCCTCTTCCCCCCCCCTCCCTTTATTTTCTTTTAGATCTCAGCCTGCTTACAGTAGTCAATTTATTCAAAAAATGTAATAATGCTAAAATTTAACATTTTCTTTTGCATAAATAGCACTCATTATTTGTAATCTCTTTTAAAGTAAAAAAATAATAAGCAATAATAAATTACTAGTTAAATATGGATGTGTGTGTCGTTTTTCTGCTGAGGTCCTGCCATCCTCTCAGATCTCCTACTGTGGCATATAAACTGACAGGCTCCTGTCAGACCTCTGTGGCAAGCAGCTGCTTGAGGGTGTATTTATTTTTTATTTTTTTTTTTTAAATAACTAGTCCATAAGTCACATTAGCTGATAATAATAAAAAGTTAGCCGCTGATAGTGCAGTGGTCAGCTCGACTGGCATATTGTTTGGAGACGTGGATTCGAATTCCAATCAGGGCAAAACTCATTTTTTTCTTCTATTTCATGAGTCTCATGTCTACAAGATATCTTCCTGCGGTACTTTACTAGTAGCTAAATATCGCCAATAGTTTGGCACCAGACGTATGTCCATTGATAACTTTTCCCATCGATAGAGTACGCCGTGAGAGCTCAAAAGTCTCTAGATATATGTTATATATATAAAAAAAATAAAAAATAAATACCCCCTCAAGCAGCTGCTTGCCACAGAGGTCTGACAGGAGCCTGTCAGTTTATATGCCATAGTAGAAGATCTGTGAGGATGGCAGGACCTCAGCAGAAAAACGACACATACATCCATGCCTTACCCGGGGCTCGAACCCGGTCCCTTAGATCAATAGCCAAGCGTGCTAACCACTCGGCCACGGGGCTGTGTTATTTTATTCCCATTGTATCTCCGCAAAATTCCCCGCCCTGCCCACGGTCAGTAGGGGACACCGATGGGCTTGGAAAGGCCGCCCGCCGTTCGTCGGATGGGACGTTAAGCAGTGGCCCCGTGTGCGGGAGAGCCATACCCTGTGCACGTTAAAGAACACGCTGGATGGCCTTGACGGGAGGCTACCATCTGTCTCCCAACAGCTGTTCCAGTGGGTCCCCTCCCCCAACCTTCTCTGAGCCTTCGGGGTCCATGTGACCTGGCCATTTAGCCCATTGTGTGCAAAAAAAGTGCCGCTCAGAGGTGAAACAACCCAACAACCCAAAATTATTCCCATTGTTATACTATAACTATAGTTTTATCTATCTATACAAGGGGTACGCCAATTATATACACAGTTCTAGGAGGTACGTGAAGCATAAAAGGTTGAGAACCACTGTATTACTCCATTCGTAAGGAGGGCGACGTTAGCTCCCCCACAGATTTCGGCTATTTTCAGAGGTTTTACTCCCGATCCACGGCAGCCTGATCTGTTAATCCAACAGCATTGGAACTTAGTGGGAACACCACACCAAATTTGGGAGCGATCGCTCAAGTAGCTGCGAAACCAATTTCTGCCACTGATGACGTTCCTCATGTCCTCACGTCGCTGGAATTATGGCTATCACATAATATGATGATGTTTTTTTAAAGTTTTGAATGAAGAGCTCAAAAATATTAGAGAAAATGCGAAAACGGATACAAAAGAGAATTACGTAAATATGGAAAGTTCTTTTACGATTGTGATTAGACTTTCCATATTTACGTAATTCTCTTTAAGTAGCCGTTAAGTAGTGATTGCTTTAGGGATAATTTATTTTATATTTATTTACACAGACTACGCTTATGAGACCAAAGAAGTGTATATTTCTGGAGTGACAAAAATGAATGTTCCCTTGACGCTGCATAAATATTTGTTGAGCCGAAGAGGAGGAGTCGGAAAAGAACTAAATTTAATTAGCTTACAAAAAAAAAGCAATTTGTTTTTTGAGTAGTCCCAGCTGATCTAGAAGAACGAAACAAAAAATATTTCCTCATAATAAGCTTTTATTTCATTTATAACCAATTTTGTTTGTTGCCATAATTGAAAAAAAAATGATGTAAAATGAGGATTCTGAAAGACTCAGAAAATCAATTGCAAACGAAAAGTATTAGAATCTTATTCAATGCAAAAACATACCGTGGATTATCATTAACATTTTATATAATAAGATGTTAGATAAACAGGCTGTAAAGTCGTGAAGTACGTTCTGTATTTGAAATATATTTGTTATTTGCAATTGACCAACAGCATAGTACCCACGTTAACAGAAACAATCTCAACGTAGGAACAGTTGGGATAGAAAGTGGGAATTTCAGATTATGAATAGAGCACATTACCGTCTGACACCCTTACTTCCTGAAGCAGGGGAGAAGGATTAACTGTGCGATGAAGAGAAGGACTAGTCGGCTCAGTTTCCTACTGCCTTTACATCTTCACTTTTATTAACATAAATCCTTTGAAAGAGAAATAAAGCGTCAGTGGAATGCGATTTCACTTAATTTAAATGTTACCTATAAGCTAGAAAATTGATGGAACCTGTGGGAGGTGCTAGTGCAACTTCGTTGAAAACCACTGCCTTCACATTAAGGAGAATTTGTACCTAACGAAAGTTAAAGGAAAGCGGGAAAATTACACAACTGACACTTTCGATGTCTCTAGATCTGTGTCAAAATTAATCATACGAATCACCATAGAATTGCACGCAAACATCAGTGATTTTAACTATAAAAATTAGCAATGAAATAAAGTTATGCTGTTTTCAACTTGTTGCTCTTCATGTTAAGGATATTTTGATTGCAGTCATTTTCATGAGCTTAAGGAGAATTTCTTTCTGAAGGCGATCGATCATTAATCATTGATCACTCTGTAAATATAAACTTAGTTTTGTAAATTGATTTCTCTTACGACATAATCAAATTTAGCTTCCCTATGATAAAAACTTTTATTAAGATCGGGTCAGACGGGTTCCCACTTTTTTAGACTTTCTTTTAATTTAGAATTAGTTAAAATATACTGTATAACAAACATTACACAAACTATCATACACTGTACGGAAACTGTCTTAACCTTATTTTGCGAAAAGTTAATGGATTTGACGTTGTCACGATATTCAATAACTGAATTCTCCCAAAGGTCCTGTGGCATTAGAGAAAAGCTATATTAAGATTTCGTTTTAATTATCACCTTAACCTTTCTTTACACTTATAAAGAAGACTCTGTTAAGTAGATAAACGTTTATGTAAGACAGTGGTTCTCAACCTTTTATGCTTCACCTACCTCCTGGAAATGTGTATGTAACTAGTGTACCCCTTGTATAGATAGATAAAACTACAGTAATAGTATAACAATGGGTTGGGTTGTTTACCTCTGAGCGGCACTTTTTTGCACACCATGGGCTAAATGGCCAGGTTACAAGGACCCCGAAGGCTCAGAGAAGGTTGGGGGAGGGGACTCACTGGAACAGCTGTTGGGAGACAGATGGTAGCCTCTCGTCAAGGCCATCCAGTTTGTTCTTTAACGTGCACAGGGTATGCCTCTCCCGCACACGGGGCCACGGCTTAACGTCCTATCCGACGGACGGCGGCCTTTCCAAGCCCATCGGTGTCCCCTACTGACCGTGGAATTTTGCGGAGATAAATCTCAACGCTGACCCAGCTGGGACTCGAACCTGGGAACTACAGAAAACGAGCCTGGCGCGCTACCGACTGAGCCACCCCCGCCCCTATATAACAATGGGAATAAAATAAAACATATATATATATGACTTCTGAGCTCTCACGGCGTACCCCAAAAAAATTTACCGCGTACCCCACGCTGAGAGCCAGTGATGTAAGACATTGCAGCTCCATGCGCTAATTTGTCTCAAGATGATTGCGAACGGCGCAATGATTCGCGTGCAGCTGTGTGGGAAGAGATTGCATCGATTGTCTGACTAACTGATGAGCAACGCCAGATGATTGAATGGCTGCCAGTTTCAGGATTAAACAGCAGATCCTCACAAGTGAGCTAACAAAGTTAATGCAGGTGAACATCAAGGTATTGCCATAGTTCCTCTCCCAATACTATTGCCCACTGTTGAGAGCGTATTTCTGCAGAGAGCCATCTTATCAGCCTCCGACAACTATTGCGCACTCCGTCCTGCTTGGCTGTTTAATGCATTGGTTTGTTATGTATTTGGAAACCAAGCACGACGGCATCAACAAGGATAGATACTACTTTAAAGGAAGAAATGTAATGGAGCAACCAAAGAGTATTGTGGGGATTTCCTACATCCTACAGACCAGGGGTACTTAGCAAGTACCCCTAGTCTATAGGGACGTACCCAAAGAACCGCCATCTTCCCTTCCCCCGAAAATCCTGCATTCTTATACTAAATCTGAAACTTGTCTACCTGCTTTGAAATCGAAAACAGTTGTCTTTGTATATTATTTTTATTTTATTTCCACATTTTATGTCCGACACTAAAAATTGATTAAAAAGAACTACAAAACCTCATTCCATATAGAATATTATTTTAACCTTTCCTATTCAGTGGGATATTATAAAAATAGGGAAACTCTGTGGATCGGATTGAGCTCTCGAGCGTTCGCTGCCCACATGAGACACAATGTGAGCACAGTGCAATGGTATGTCTCTCACAACATCATGGAGCACCAAATGATACGAAGGACAGGTATGGGACGAGCATGATACACCACAGGAGGTGAAGATCGCATGCTCCTTAGGAGGGACGTTCACGACTTTCCCCACAGCGACTGTGCTGCAGAGTGATTTGCGGACCGCTATGGGTGCCGTGGTCTCCATGCAAACCGTTTAACAACATTTGCATGACGTGTATTTACTATGGATGGATTTTTAATAATAACGCTTGAACGTGATTGACCTCTTCATTAACATCTAAATCATTAGCCATAATTGGAAAAAGTTGCCTCTCCTGAAGTATAGATGACGCAAGGTCCGTCACATCTCAGTGAAAGATTTATAGATCTTATTCTGGAAGATTATTAGCGTCTGATGCGTGGTTTAACAGTAGAGCGTTCTGGCATGTATATAAGAGTTGCGGGTTCGATTCCCTCAGCGATATTCTTTTAAGACGAATAATTGTTGAAGTCTATTTCTACAGGTAATCTATGTGTTTCCTATGGATGAGTCCTGATTCTGTTTTGGCATGCCAGATGGTCGTTTGTCTGTATGGTGTCGGTGTATCAACGACATGAGCAAGCCTAATCCATTTGCCACCATATGGTTCACCACCGTGGTATAATGGTATGGGATGATATCATAAGTATAACTGAGCTGGACCCTCTGCTCCATGTTTCTGACCTGCTAATAGCGAGATGTTACATCGACGACATCGTTAATCTTGTGGTACGACCCTTTCTTACCACCATGCCTGGACTGTTTCTGCAGCAGAACAACGCCATCCACACCCTGCACTTGCCACGATGGACAGTCTTCAAGGTGTGGACATTCTCCCATGGCTGCCATACTCCCCGGACGTGTCGCTCATTGAGCACGTGTGCGACCTTATGGGTCTCCGCCTTCGCCAGCTCCCTTCATCGGCGAACCTGGTACAGTTGCGTGCCCAATTGATGCTGTTTGGAACGCCATACCTCGTGATACCATTAACCATCTGCTTGATGGAATGCAGAGACATCTACAGGCTTGTATAACTGTCCGAGGTGCACTTACTATGTACTGATGAATCTTTATTAAAAGCACGTACCTTGCGTTCTCACGTTCCGTTTTTTGATCATTTGAACATCTACCCTTATAGCTTCTGTCCTGTCAGTTTTCGTATACATCACTTCCTTCGGGGTGTTCCGATTTCCAATGTGAACAGTGTATCCAAATTTATCTAAATTTCGATTTTTAACCACAATTGTTTAAAAGAGTAAATAAAGATGTTTTAATGAGTTAATTGGGTTTGGTTGTTTTACCTCTGAGTGGCACTTTTTTGCACACCATGGGCTAAATGGCCAGGTCACATGGACCAGGAAGTCTCAGAAAAGGTTCGGGGAGGGGACCTACTGAAACAGCTGTTAGAAGATCCCTTCAAGGCCATCCAGCGTGTTCTTTAACGTGCACAGGGTATGGCTCTCCCGCACACGGGGCCACGGTATTTAAAGAGTTAATGGACCCTCCCTTAATGAAAGATAAAATATTTAAAGGCAACACTGATCGCCTAAAAACATCAGAGAAAGCAAATAATAAACTGAAGAAATCGGCACAAGATCTTCTTATTTTCTTAAAAGATTTGATATATTTATCTTGTAAAAAGTTTGGTGTAACCTTTATTTTATTAACTAGTTTAATGCAGCACGTATTATTTAATTTTAAATTAACTTTCCAGACAAACCCTTTTGATTAGCCGCTGTGAAATATTCCGCCTGCCACAACTCTTTAAATCGATTACCGCTGAGAGTCAAAATTTAAATAAATTTCACTTAAATGTTTGATTTATCCGCAGTCTTATTTTTCATATTAAGCTTATTTTAAAATTTCAGAGCGTTTTCAACTTCGCTTCTCCTAGACGTAATATCCAAGTTCTGCTAATAATTTGGTTATTAAATTCCAAGAGAAACACTTCGCCTCATTGCACGTTTAGTTGGCTTATTATACCTCCATTGTGTGAGGAACACATTTAATAATATTAACATTGAATGTCATGATAATAGAAAAAAAAAGGAACAATTTAACAATGTCCACTGTTTTCCCGATCTAAATTGACAATATTTAATAAAATTGAAAGCCACCAGAGGAAATTCTGATTAAAGAAGATAGAAGCATTGACATTATCCAGCGAGAAGGGAATAGTCGAGTTCGACATTTTCCCCTGACTTTTCCAAACTTGTCATTCGTCATAGGCAGTGGCAGGTTAAGGACAACTGGACCCCAGCATAGTGACATATAATTAAAAATGAATATTAAAAATAATTTTGATATATCTACTAAGTGACCGCTGAATTTTGACACCAGCTACCCCTAAGTCGAAAAATGGCCTGTGTGAGCGAATGAAATCTCATTGGGAATTTAAGTTCATTCCTGAGTACCTCATTGCTTTACGCCAATGGATTAACAAAGAAAGCTCAAAGGAACTTTAAGGAAAAAGACGTGATGACGTGGCACTTCTAGTAATGTGAAGAGCAGTAAAGCTCTAATCTTCCTCTTTCTCAGGATTAATAGTATCGTTACTAGTTTTTAACGGGATGAAAGCATTGCTCTCAATATATATATAAATATATATAAAATATAATATATACATATATATACCCCCTCAAGCAGCTGCTTGCCACAGAGGTCTGACAGGAGCCTGTCAGTTTAATACGCCATAGTAGAAGGTCTGTGAGAATGTCGGGACCTCAGCAGAAAAACAGCACACACATCCATGCCTTACCCAGGGCTCGAACCCAGGTCCCGTAGATCAGTAGCCAAGCGTGCTAACCACTCAATATATGCTACAAATACTCCTCTATTCACTGAAATTAAAATTTTTATACTGTGCCCAAAAGTGATGCTTTTTATCGTTATAATATTGTTACGACAGATGAACGTGCTGCAGTGAGTTTATGATAAACGTGACATGAACGCTCGTGTATGCTTCTGCGAGAGATTTATGTAACAAACGAATTGGAACATAGAACCGATCTGAAATATAAGAATGATAGAATTGTAATGTTGGAGTTGTGGCTACGTGAAAGAAGACGCAGTTAGTCTCAGTAAATACGCGAAAATAAAGAAGAAATATTTTTATATGGTGAGTGCGCGCGAGGTTGATTAGTTTTATTAGTATAAAATCTAATGAGTTAACACAGAAAATTAGAAAGGTTTGCGCCTGAAGTGAGGGATTAAAAGAAGAACATTGAATATAAAAATTAAGAGAATGTTGATCAGCTGAGTAGACAAAGCTAGTTTCAACTGTTTTGAAGGAAAAGATTATTATTTTATGTACGGTAGTATTTAGTTTGTTTATAAGTAATTTCATCCATGCTTTTGTAATAAATTGCATTGTTTTGTAAATTGCATTGTAAAAATACTTATACCCAAGCTCAGTACTCATCCATTTAAATTTATAACAATATGGTAGACTAGTTTGTATACTCAGGAGCTGCTCATTCATTAAGCCTCGTGACCCGACCAAAAATAATCGTAATAATAAGAGAATTTGACATTTAGTGTTCATTATTTGTCTTATCTGAAAACAAAAAAATAATATCATTTTGATATTAATTTTGTAATCATTATTTGTCCTGTTATGTAAACAATCCCAGCATACCTTTTGTGAATCAATGTTATAACTTCTGCTTTAGTTTATATAATCCGAATTTATTCATCACGGCCACCTCCTGGAATCCTAACATTATTAATCATAGCGATGGCATATATTGAGCATGCACTGAAACACAATAATAGCAATGAACTGCAGGAGGTAGGTCACCAATTCAGAGTGGTCCTTGCACTTGATTAACTGATTCAGCCAACGCAACCAGTAGTCAAAGACTTCGGCTCAAAAGGGCGATAATTTCCTGACAGGATGTGTTTGAACTGAACTTAATTGGTTGCCAACTTTTTTCTTTGTTAAGGGAATATTTTTAGGTATGCACAATTAGAAACGACATTTAGATACGAAAATATAACAATGTTATATAGTAGAGTATTACAAGAGAAATCCTACAGTTAGCTTACAATATAATACTCCTACAGTTAGCTTACAATATAATCCTGAACAGTTAGCTTACAATATAATACTAATAAAACATTAAAACATTTTAACAAGGTATTCAGTGCAATTCCTCGTAACTTGCAACAGAAATGTCTTCGGTTCGATACCAGCCGACCTCCTGATATTTTTTAATTCCTGATACTTTTTAATGTATTCCCATATCACTTTCTTTCACAATTCATTGTATAATAAAATAATATATGTAAGAAAAATATATATAATAAATTAATATTATATTGTAAATTAAATTAAAAAAAATAAACAAATACCCCCTCAAGCAGCTGCTTGCCACAGAGGTCTGACAGGAGCCTGTCAGTTTATATGCCAGAGTAGAAGGTCTGTGAGAATGGCAGGACCTCAGCAGAAAAATGACACACATCCATGCCTTACCTGGGCTCGAACCCAGATCCCTTAGATCAGTAGCCAAGCGCGTTAACCACTCGGCCATGGGACGACTATAACCCAAAAAAAACTTGTTCAAGTGATAATTTACGGCGAATAATTCAGGTTAAAAGAATAACATCAACTTATAATTGGAATGGAATAAAAAAATAATAAAGCTCTATATTAGACATAATTTTGGCGAATATTTTTTTTTAAATGTCACTAGAACGAAAGGGGAAAATGCTAATATATAGGTAATAAGTAATTATTATAGGAAAGGGGGAAAATGCTGTATTGAACTAGAAAAGACCAGAATGCCTTTTTCCGAGTTTGTTTCTTTCTTTCCAGAGTTATTTTTTTTGCTAAATAATACGTTTTGAGAATAGCAGATAAAAAAGAAAATATGCATTAAGGAACGTCTTTTCGGTCCGATTCGGTTCAATTCAATATCAGGCACCTCTCCAATATTTTTCCTACTTTCAGGTCCTGCCTGATCTAGTCAAAATGCTCCACCAAGACATTTAATCACGAGCTGCCACTGATTATATTTGTCATGCCCCTCCAATTTATTTCTTTATTATTGTATTTTTGTTGTTGTTTTTATTGTTGTAAATATATATCTGTATTAAGTGTATTTTTGGAAGTGCTGAGATGGGGATGCGACCCACGAATTGTCTGAGCTAGCTCGTTGCGCATGCTCACAGCAGCGAAAGCGCTGTTACAACTAGCCTGAAGCCTTAATGCTAGCGCGGAGAGAAGCGCGAAAACATTGAAGGTCAGTTGGGTTGGGTTGTTTTACCTCTGAGTGGCACTTTTTTGCACACACTGGGCTAAACGGCCAGGTCACATGGACCCCGAAGGCTCAGAGAAGGTTGGGGGAGGGGACCCACTGGAATAGCTGTTGGGAGACAGATGGTAGCTTCCCGTCAAGGCCATCCAGCGTGTTCTTTAACGTGCACAGGGTATGGCTCTCCCGCACACGGGGCCACGGCTTTACGTCCCATCCGACGGACGGTGGCCTTTCCAAGCCCATCGGTGTCCCCTACTGACCGTGGGCAGGGCGGGGAATTTTGCGGAGATAAATCTCAACGCTGACCCAGCTGGAACTCGAACCTGGGTACTACAGATTACGAGCCTGGCGCGATACCGACTGAGCCACCCCCGCCCCATTTGAAGGTCAGATTGTGCGGCGTTGATAAACAGGAAGGACCTTTGCGAAGCGCGTCAAGTGACGCAGCTCTTCTCAAAAACAAAACCCTTAAGGAGAGGGTTCGGTTCTATGTGAACCAGGGTTCGTTCTGTGTGAACCAGGGAGTAGGCAAGGATTAAATATCCTCTCGCCGAGTTTGTGGTCTGTAAAGAGAATCTGCGAAGCGCAGATTTCCACCTCATTGAATGAAGGTTCGTGCTAGCAAAGCAGCGAAGCCCCACAGAATCGAGCACATCCCCAGCACGTAACTGAAAGTCACTATATAATTAGTCGGTATATGAATGTAAATAAACTGCGTCGTCCAGCGTTTACGTCCACTTATACGTGGACTCTCGTGCTTCAATTGTTGGACATCTTTCTACACATCACTTGGCACAGCAAGTCTGAAGTATATGTTGGTACGGATGTATCACCCGCGAACCTGTGATTTCACCTAAGTAATGGTGAATGTAACTAAGGGACTAAGCGATCTCCTCTACTAAAGAGCGGTTAATCGTTTATGTCGTCTAGCCCAACACTATATTTGGCGCAGTTCAATCCGTATACGCAACTATACAATTATAAGTGACGAAGTAAGAAACAGCGTTCGCCCCTCACCACTGTCGTGATCTGGGGGAGGAACGCAGGCAGATACGTGAAATTACATATTCTGCTTGAACTGTACCGAATGTGGTGGGCATCGATGGCGAACGATTAACCACTCTATAGCAGAGGACGATCAATTAGTCCCTTGATTAGATTCACCATTGCTTAGATGAAGTAACAGGTTCGTAGATTGTTACACCCGTACCGACGTGTGCCTTGACTTGCTGCGCCAAGTAATGTCCAACAATTCACGTACGAGTGTTGTATAGGGACGACACAGTTTATTCACATTTATATACAATCATGCTGGGGACGCACTCGACTCCGTAGGTCTTTGCTGCTTTGCTGCTGCAAAAAATTATGCAATGAGGTGGAGAAGAGCACTTTGCAGATTCTCTCTTTACCGAACTCAAACTCGGCGAAAAAATTTGCGTACAACGTGGCTCACTGAGAATCTAACCTTGATTCTCACATAGAATCGAACCTTTTCCTTAAGGGTTTTGTTTGAGTAAGAGCAGCGTCCCTCGATGTGTGTTCAAACGTCCTTCCTGTTTGACAGCGACGCTCAAGACTGTTGTTTACTCTCGCTGCCGTAGTCTCCAGCGCCCGCACTCGCGCCCGAGGCTAGTTGTAAATGGCCGCAAAATGGCCTTTTTGGACTTGTCGGCATTTGAAGGCAGCCAGCTCAGACCGAAAACAACATTTATGAGTCACATCCCCACAATAGCACTTCCAAAAACACACTTAATACATAAAAATATTTACAACAACAAAAATACAAAAAAAAAAAATGCAACAATAAATAAAAATAAATAAATTAGAGGGACATGACAACCATCACGATAATATTGCACACTAACTGCTATTACCAAGATTGACTTAAATGTCTGAAAGTTCATTGAGAAGTAAACGGATAGTTTTCTAGTTCTCCAAATAGCGTTTGAATTCGAATTCAGAGTTATATTTTGGGGGCGAGCATTTTCTCTTATACCTATTTTGGTAAATGTTACACAGTGTGTGGTAGCTTTTCCAATTTTCTTACGAAAGCAACATTTTTAAAGACAAGCAACATTTAACTTGTATTAATTTGTATTGCATTTCATATGTAAATTTGAGGGCATGCGCGCTCTACTCCATTGTCGCCATGACGCTGTCTCCTAGATTCTGTGACATTGACTCTCGAGGAATAATACAAGATTCCAATACTTCTATTTTGGTCTTCATTAGAAAAAAAAACGACGATTTCAAACGCTAATAAGAAGACAAAACGAGAGAATAGGGGAACATCGCTTCTGGCGAAAGTTTCAATGCTCGTTTTCAAAGAAAACGAAGTTTCTCACTTTCTAAAGTTTTCTAAGTCATACTAACGGATGATTGGAAAAATGTAAATAGTAATATATTATTACTCCTATAAGCACAAAAAACATATCTGATTGATCCCTTAAAATAAAAAAAAATGCGTTTTCTCATTCCCTAGGAGTTAAGAAGTTGGGTTGTTTTACCTCTGAGCAGCACTTTTTTGCACACCATGGGCTAAATGGCCAGGTCACATGGACCCCGAAGGCTCAAGAGAAGGTTGGGGGAGGGGACCCACTGGAACAGCTGTTGGGAGACAGATGGTGGCCTCCTGTCAAGGCCATCCAGCGTGTTCTTTAATGTGCATAGGGTATGACTCTCCCGCACACGGTACCACGGCTTAACGTCCCATCCGACGGACGGCTGCCTTTCCAAGCCCATCGGTGTCCCCTACTGACCGTGGGCAGGGCGGGGAATTTTGCGGAGATAAATCTCAACGCTGACCCAACTGGGACTCGAACCTGGGAACTACAGATTACGAGTCTGGCGCGCTACCGACTGAGCCACCCCCGCCCCAAGTTAAGAAGTAAATCAGTCAGTGTAAATAGTTTGTTCATTATTATATTAAAATATCAATAAAGTTTTAAAACTGTGTGCTAACTTTTAAACAATAAATTGAATTTTAATTAGAGTAATTTAATTCCCACATGACTATAAGATACATTTATTAGCAAGTTACCTATGTATCTGTTCTTGATCAACATTCTAACTACCAAAATTTCTAGCATGAATATATCGTTTGCAATATTATTTCAAGTTTAAAATTTTCTACGTTTAGCGCCCTCTAACGATGTCAATTAAGGACCTTTGGAGGTTTTGAAAACTGTGAATCATCACGTTTCGTTAGCACCTATTATCTCCGAATTTCATCGCTTGCAATATTCGTTTGATATTTTCGAATTTTTTAAAATTTCCACCGTAAGAGGGCGCAATTATAACTATTGGGAGATTCCGAGAGTGCAAATCGTAATATTTTATCAATACTACCCAACCCAAAAAGATTTTTCTATTTATCTCTAAAATTCAGACGGACAACAAAATAAAAAAAATTAGCTCGTTTTCCGAAAACAAGCTAAAAATGGGACAATTCGAGTTACGACTGTGTATGTTGGGTTGTTTTACCTCTGAGCGGCACTTTTTTGCACACCATGGGCTAAATGACCAGGTCATATGGACCCCGAAGGCTCAGAGAAGGTTGGGGGAGGGGACCCACTGGAACAGCTGTTGGGAGACAGATGGTAGCCTCCCGCCAAGGCCATTCAGCGTGTTCTTTAAAGGGCACAGTTCTCCCGCACACGGAGCCACGGCTTAACGTCCTATCCGACGGACGGCGGCCTTTCCAAGCCCATCGGTGTCCCCTACTGACCGTGGGCAGGGCGGGGAATTTTGCGGAGATAAATCTCAACGCTAACCCAGCTGGGACTCGAACCTGGGAACTACAGATTACGAGCCTGGCGCGCTACCGACTGAGCCACCCCCGTCCCTACGACTGTGTAGATTGAAGGCGGCATATCTAACGCTCAGACTACAACTTCGAGTTGAACTGAACAGTTTGACTCAAATCACCAGCTTTGCACGTTCCTTGCGAAGAGAATAAAATACGATTTTCTTCAAGCAGACCGTCTGCCACGGAGTTTCTGACAGGAGCTTGTTGATGTTATACGTCCTCTATACCGGTAGGAAGGCGAGACCGGAGAGCAACGATTTTTCACTCCATCATCATGATCGATTTCTTGAAGGTTCTAACAAAATGGGCGGTACTCATCATTTGCTCACATTTCCGTTGTAATAGTAAAACCTGTTGAAACAACTAGACATTATCATGATAACATCATCATGCATCGTAATTGAAACCTCCCACAGCATCCGAAGCAGATAAGATAATTTAGTAATGTTAAGACAGGAAGCCTTTTGCTTAACTTTCTTCTGTCACGTAAATGATGATCAATACCGAAATTATCTCGACGGTTAAAAAAACGAACTGCACAGTGCGCCTTTGTCTGATGATGGGGGAACATTTAATAAAACAATTGGAAATGCTCGTCAATGATCATCGACGTTGCTTTATGCGAAGTCAATTTTAATTTCATTTCTTGTTGGTAAAGCGAAAGAGAAGTTGAACAGTGGGGTTTAGAAGTTTAAAACCAGCCAGTTAAATTTTCCTCCCTCTCCTTTAGGGAAGGAAAGAAATAAGCATATTTCTAGGTATCTTACGATCCTCCCCACGTCAGAGTTTCTAAACCAAAAGATGGCATGCCTCGCTCAGATAATCATAAATACCCTCTCCTTTAGGGAAAACTTTCAAATCATTTCGTACCCATAGAGTTCCTTGGATATGGTTTGCCAGAGAATTAAATGTGATTTGAGTTGCAAAAAAATAGGAATAGGTACTAGGGAAAATTTATTGTTATTAAAATACATTACATTACTTAACATAATTTTAAAGCATTTATTAATTCACATATCTTAAGAGATATATATTTATCAACTTTTACATATTTTTCAAATTAAGTTAATGATTTTAACTTCCGATATGAATTCTTTTCGAAGTTTTCGTTTCAACAAAGACTCTCGTATTCGGCTCGCGATTAATTAGAACGACTTCAAATCCCACAGAAATGCTCTTGCTATTGACCCAACAAACTGAGCAATAACTTTACCACACGAAATCAGAAAGAAATTAATTAATATATTCGTTCTTTCAAATTTATTGGTGGCAACAGTTAGTTTGACTAGCTTTCAACCATTAATGTTTAATGTATGGGGATTCTGAGACATTCAAACCCGCTGACCTCAATTTCTGTTAAACCCAGCAGGTTCGTACATAGCCTATATTCTTTCCCTGGGTAAGGGGAATATTTGTTCATGCAAAGTGTGGTATCCTAGTTCTTCTGGGGGCCTAGTTCATAAAAGAACACACACAAACTTTCTAATTCATATATTAGATTTTAGAAAATCAAGTGGAAAATTCATGTGCTGCCTAATCTGGTCCAGCTACTCTCGCTTATGTTCAGTTGTTTTTTATTAATTTTATGTAGGTAGTTATTTAGCCCAAATTTTCAAAATCGACTACTTTTATAAAATATTCAAAAAAGTCTGTAAAAAATAATTATTGTAAAAAATGTTACTTTGGAAACAAAAAGCTCCGAAATGTTTCTTCTTAGTGCATAGAGGAGTATTGTCCCATATGCCTACCGTACTTTTGTTATCTGAAGTTGTCTTATAAATTTTCCACTCAATTAACATTCCAATTGCAAATTCGGATTTACGTTCCTGGAGCGAGCACTTTTCACTCTACGTATTTGAAAAAAATAATCCTAAGAAGTATCAAAACGATTATCCGGCGAAAAAGAAAAAAAAATTCAACCACCGTGACCTGGCTAACAGACATAAGTCGCACATACCGCTGTCAAAAAGCGCCAATTTTTCTTTTATCTCTGCATTCACTCTATCTGCTACACAAATAGCAACAGCAGCGTTCATTCAGAGCAAATTGTCAACGCTTGTTTTTTTGCGGCGCAGTTCGCATTTCTTTTGAATGGCTTCGACTGTAGCGATGCACAGTCATATGACGAGCAGTGAAGACATGCCACAGTGTTCGCTTCACGCCATGGCAGCAAAGCACGACTTGAGATGGTCTGACGTCAGACCAGATGGTTGCTCCGTCAACACAGCCAAGTGATAACTGTTCTTGACCCTGACCTACGGGACATCGATAACCGGCATCGCAGCGGAGCACTCCCCACAGTGCGTGCCCTTTGCTGCGACAGGCGGGTAAATGGCACCACACTCTCCCCTCCCCATAACCTGGTGAGAATTCAGAGATGTTTAGAGACAACAAAACCTCCCGTCGAGCCACGACTTAGATGTCATCTGTGACGTATCTTCCTCGTGATGGGGACCTGCAAACGTTTAGACGTGTTGTTGTAAATTAACCTTTCACACTTCTCTCTAGTCACTAAACGGGTTAAAAAAACATAGTTCATTACATAGCGTTCTATCCCGTGTTTATTTATTCGCGTTCTACTTTTCTCGTTTAGTAAGTCAATGATGAACGTGGGTTCCTTCACTTCGTAATCACAGAGCTTCATTTATTGAAGGATAAATAAAAGGATTTATGATTGCAGAAGTTGCATTTTGCAGGATCTTCAAGAGGTTTTATTGCTCACATTTTCTGTCTACAAATGCTATTGTGGTGCTGAAAGATGGGGAAATAAAATTATGTAGAGCTGAATTCATAACTGATAAAAATAAATAAATAAATACCCCTCAAGCAGCTGCTTGCCACAGAGGTCTGACAGGAGCCTGTCAGTTTATATGCCACAGTAGAAGGTCTGAGAGGATGGCAGGACCTCAGCAGAAAAACGACACATACATCCATGAATTACCCGGGACTCGCACCCAGGTCCCTTAGATTTGCAGCCAAGCGCGCTAACCACTCGGCCACGGGACGGCTCATAACTGATAGCAGAAATGAAAGAACAAAGGACAGAGTAGCAAAAAAAAAGTATGCAATAGTTTTAAAGCATCGAATTTGGTTATTAATTATAGATTCAATCTATTAGTCATCATAAGCCACCATAAGGCAAATTAATGAGCTTCTTTCATCAGTGAGCTGAAGGAACAGTTGCTAGAATGGCAGACTCAAAATCAAATGTACCCTATGCGGTTTTCTCCGTTCACACCAGCGCCTGGTCAGGTATGTTGGTATTCAAAATGGATACCATACAGCAAATGGGACTTTAAACCCATTGCTTGGTGTTTTAGTTCCATTTGACACCAAACGAAAACGGTGTCAAATTGTTGTTCTAGTGCAATTAAATAATATTTCTATAACCTTCAATTATAACAGTAAGAGTTCCTTCTTATAAGCAATTTATATCATTTCTCAAAGAGTGTGATAGAATAGATTTTCGTATAGTGATAAATAAGTATTTGAGAATTTAGTGGAAGGGAATCCAAATCTGTTAAAGGAAAGATAAAATTCTCTGATACTAAGCCCACGCTTGTGTTAGACCATCAAGTTCCATGTATTGTGATCGCCATCTGGTGTCCACACGGAAAAGCTTACTGCTCTTACCATAACCTCCGTTACTAAATGCCTACCGTATTGAACCAAACCTAGGCAACACCTGTTTACTGGATCTGCCGCTAGATGTCGTTGGCTACGGGTTCATACCATTGCGTAAAGTTAGTGGTAGCAGCGGTTACTTTGAAAGTTTTTGCAGTTGTTACGTGAAATTTTGTACTTCAATTACAACACATCACATTTACAACGGTGTATTGCGTTATTCCCTATTGCAATTCAGATACTCGTAAGGATAAAATTTCTTTTCATGAAATTCCTAGCCATTGTGATTTGCGTCAAAAATGGCTAAGAGCTATATCTAGACAAGGTAAACTCTTCTGAATTTAGATGATTAAGATGTCAACTGAATTTTAATTAACACTATTTGTTTAGTGTTTAAAGAGATATAAATTTCTATATTTAGCAATAAGGTATATTATAGTAATAAGGTATAATTAATTAAAATTTTTGTATAAACTTGGAACTTTTTTTCTGATATACATTTTATTTTATTCAAGTTTACACATAAAACATGATTCCTTATTATTTTGATCAGGGCAGGATTGAGGGAGGGATGTTCATGTACCACCGTCCCCTTTGAAAATGTTAGTAATGGTAATAGATGCATAAATTTCTTAAACCTGTAAAACGGAAGGGGAAAGGCCATACTGGAATGAAAATCCACTTTCTTGGCCCTTTTACTTGCTCGATTGAGTTTCTTGTCCCCCACCCCACCCTCTTAACCTTTTTCTCCCTAGAACTGGGCCTTTTTTCGATTAATGTGCATATTTCAATTGCACTATCGGTTTGAAGGAATGAAACACTCATTTAGCTTTCACTATCTTAACATTTCTAAATTCCTTATAATGTAGAGCGCAAAAAAAAAAGTGCTGCGAAATTATTGGTAGATTCATTAAAAGGTAATTAAAAAAGTTCCCTGAAAAATAAATAACAATCACCCAATTCTTATTAGCAATTAATAGGAATTTCCATTACATTTTTGGGGCGGGGGTGGCTCAGTCGGTAGCACGCCAGGCTCGTAATCTGTAGTTTCCAGGTTCGAGTCTCAGCTGGGTCAGCGTTGAGCTTTAGTTTTATCTCCGCAAAATAGGGGTCCGTCAGTAGGGGACACCGATGGGCTTGGAAAGGACGCCGCCCGTCGGATGGGACGTTAGGCCGTGGTGCCGTGTGCGGGAGAGTCACATCCTGTGCACGTTGAAGAACACGCTGGATGGCCTTGACGGGAGGCTACCATCTGTCTCCTAACAGCTGTTCTAGTGTGTCCCCTTCCCCAACCTTCTCTGAGCCTTCGGGGTCCATACGACCTAACCATTTAGCCCATGGTGTGCAAAAAAGTGCCGCTCAGAGGTAAAACAACCCAACCCATTACATTTTATGCATATCTTTCACAATTAAAGGCCTCTATCAAAAGATCGTTTTTCCCTTCCAGAATATTTTTTTGCTCTCTAGTAATAAAAATAATATGTATCCTTTAATTTGGAGAAGAAAACCAAAAAGCGTTAAAATCGATTGCCGTGGAAATTTCCTTCCTCTTTTCACGAAAGAGAAGAATATAATTTGAGGAACTTTTAGATAGGTATCCCCCCCCCCCCCAGCTGTTATTTGGTAAATATCTTATTAGGGTTGGCCACCTGATAGAAAACATGGCAGATAAGCAATTTTGACATTCATAACGAGGTATTTATAGGCATATTTCTCAGTGGCTGAAAGCAGAAATATTTCAAGTATGATCATGCACTGCTTAAAAAAAATAAATAAATACCCCCTCAAGCAGCATGTTGCCACAGAGGTCTGACAGGAGCCTGTCAATTTACATGCCAAAGTAGAAAGTCTCTGAGGATGGCAGAATTTGATATTTCTATTTGTGATCAAGATCTATATACACAGACAATATATATTTTGAAAACCAACCACCAAATTGCATATTTCTTAAGTTTACTACAATTTTCTCTAAGAAGCTCCAAATATGTAGTCCTATTGAATATAATAACTGCTTCTGATTTACTTTAATACCGTGTATCGCAATACAATAGCTTATGGTGCTATCACCCGTAGCTACTGCCCTCTTGTGGCAGAAACCTGCTTGCGTGTTGCCAAGCGTTCAACGGCGAAGCTGACAAATCGGTAGGCATCTAGTTACGGAGGCTACGCTCTTGCATTACCGCTTCACTATTTCGTGATTATTTTATCCGCTTACAGTACTGAATTATCTTACCAAATATCAGACTCATCAACAGGTCGATAATTTCATGATCTAACCGGACAACTATTGTGGATATTTTTTAGTTATTTCCAGCAAATATATCAATTAACTATCAATTTTATCAAGTACTGCCATAGATTTCTTGGTAATGCAAACTATAGGCATTTCAAGGGCATCACATTTATGCGAAAAAATCCAAGTGCACGAGATCAATTTGTCTGCGACTCTCTAGTCTTAAAGTGGTTCGAAAGCAACTTACCTTTCGTTCGCATTCTCTGTGACAAGAATACTTGCATACTGAAAGAAAGTTAAACGAAGAATTAAGCATCGGAAGATAATCTTGTTTGTTCAGTTACATTACACAATAAATAGCGAAATTTTCAATTACAAATAAATAACCACTTATTTAAGACAAAATATGATTAAACCTAAAAATTTTCATAAATTTTTACCAATAATTATTGTCAGTAGCAATTATTTTCGATTAATTAGATCAGTGGTTCTCAACCTTTTATGCCTCACGTACCCCCTGGAAATGTATATGTAACTGGCGTACCCCTTGTATAGATAGATAAAACTATAGTTATAGTATAACAATGGAATAGAATAAAACATATATATATAATAGTGGTTTTCAACCTTTTATGCTTCATGTGTTTGTAACTGGTGTACCCCTTGTATAAAACTTATAGTTATACTATAACAATGGGAATGAAATAAGACATATATATTAACAGTGGTTCTCAACTTTTTATGCTTCACGTACCCCCTGGAAATGTGTAATGAACTGGCGTACCTCTTGTATAGATAGATAAAACTATAGTGATAGTATAACAATGGGAATAAAATAAAACATATATATACACACACATTAAATTTTGTATTCATAAATTACATATATCGATAAACACAAAAAATGACATAAACAATATAACAAATCTTATAAAATTACAAACATTTTACTGAGTAATCGACTTTTGATCTCTCACGGCGTACCCTAAAAATTTTACCGCGTACTCCACGTTGAGAACCCCTAAATTAGATCATTAATTAGCAAATTGTAACAACTGTGCATACAAAATAAAACAGTTGCAATCCAATTGCTTCTCAGCTCTTGCTTCATATAATCATACTCCCTAATTATTTTTTTGTTGGTATGCCGTAGCCCCTAATCCAGCAATAGCTGCCTACTCCTTTTTAACGGATCAGTAATCGCAATATGATCCTTTGGTGCCAATAAAAAACATATCCGATACTCTCTAATGTAAAAAAAGTGCAAAAACTTCTCATGCATACCACAGATTGAGAAACACTCATCTAATAATGCGTCTGTTTGTCTCACCTGCATTTGTGGAAACTTTTGAATTTAAAACATTCTTTAAAGATGAGAAAATTCACAATTGTAATATGACATATTTAGTACATATTTAAACTTCAATGATTTTCAATAATAATTTTCAAAATAATTGAATATTACTTTGCATAGAATATGATAGTTTACCATCATATATTTGAAACTTTTATGCTTTTTTCTTTAAGAAAGTGAGTGTGCAGTTATGCAAATGTCTCTTTACGAGATCTATCTTTTTTCTAGATATTTTTAAGGAAGTAACAGTTATTTATTTTATAAAGGAGATGATCGCAAAAAATTTAAATAATTAGGTTTCAGTTATGTGATAGTTAAATAATTAGGTTTCAATTATGTGATAGTTAAATAATTAGGTTTCAGTTATGTGATAGTTGAATAATTAGGTTTCAGTTATGTTTCAGACATTTCGAAGATATTTGAAATAAAAATGAATTCTCTTGATTAAAAGTTTTTTTTTCCTTTCTAACCAATAGAGCATAACACCAAATTCAGAATAGAAGCTTCAAAACTTCTATAGCAGATATAGTAATAAATGATAATATAAAAACGGCTGTAGTTACTTTTTAAAGAACTAAATTATTTCTCAAGCATCTGCTTGCCACTAAAGTCTGACAGGAGTCTGTCGGTATGATAGGCTATAGAGACCTCCAGCCTCGACCCCGGATACCTTTCATTAGTAGCCAAGCACGTTAATCACCCAGCGAAGCACATAGATCTTTCAGTTCTTCAAGATCTTTTATCGTATAAACTGGAAAGATCTGAATTTAGAGGATTAATTACTTATAAGTTGTTTATTTAATAGAGCAGTGAGAATTATCATAGCTAAAAAAGAAGTGATGTAAAATGAAAAAAAAACTAAGAGAAAATGGTGTCATTGTTTTAGAGATTTGGCAGCAAAGACACATATCGAAATGGAAATTTTTCGAATTCTCTTCCAGACATCAGCTGATGAGGTGGAGTTTTCTGACTGGAATTGGACTCAATTGGCGAACCAGCTTTCTAGGTTTGTTATTGGACGGTTTTAAGCTCGAGTACATTCTCCGATTTTCAGTTTAACTCAAAATGTTCTGTGTATTGAAAAAGCTCTGCGGGACTTAAACGAAGCTGAATTTTTTCTTCCCTGGTGATGTGTGCTTCATTTCTCAGCGACATTTATTTTGCATTCTTCTTTGCACTGAAACAGTTTCATTACACGTTGTTATGTAAACAAATAGGCTTTGAGTTTTAGAAGCCAGATGAAGTGTATAGACAATTCTTCATCTCTTACAGATTACTTATTCACTGAATCAGTAATTCACTGAATGAATTCATTCACTGAATTCATTCATGAATTCATTCACTGAATTCATTCAATAAAATGAATTTGCATTCATCTCCAACTAAACAGAAACACTATGTAAGGAAATAATTCTTTTAAGCGATCTGTTCATTCAAAAGAAAAAATATCGGCATTGCATTTGTAATTAACACTGCGCCGCCTGAGCAACCAGAAGATGGAAAAAATAGTTTTCAAGGCACAAAAACCATTGCTAATATTACTGGTTTGATTGTGAAAGCCCACAAATACAAAGCATTTGAAACTAGATTTCCTATCAGAGTGTTTGTGTTTAACTTAAACGTTTTAGCGGTGCAGTGCTGAATGCTGCCTTTGCCGAGTTATTATTTCATGTAGGTAGTGGTGTCTAGACGTATTTAATTACTTTCAGACTCTTGGCTGCTGAGTGCTGAAAGTTTATGTTTTACAGCAGGAGACAATCATATGCTGAAGTTTAAATTTAAAACTTTAAACTCAAATTCACAGCGAAGGGCAGTTTTGATCAATCACAAATATTAGTATATAGAACGACGTAAAGAAGTAAAAGTTATTTGTCAATCTAGAAACAGAACAGAATTCAGTTGTTTCACAATATAAATATAATAATTGTGAAAATAAATCTCACATAAACCTAACTTGTGCATCAGTTGAATAACTTTTGTGGCAAACGAAACTAAAGGTTTACAACTAAAAACTACATATCGTCTCTGGCGTAACACGAAATTCTCGATTTCAAAAGGAATGACGTTTGTCGTTTTCCACTTTTCAAATGTGTTAACTCGAACTAATCACAGAACACAGAATCAGAATATAATAACATTTTGATAATCACAATACACAGAACTTTTTGTGTTAAACTGAAAATCAGGGAATGTACTCGAGCTTGAAACCATCCAATAACAAACCTAGAAAGCTGGTTCGCCAATTGAGTCCAATTCCAGTCAGAAAACTCCACCTCATCAACTGATGTCTGGAAGAGAGTTCGAAAAATTTCTATTCTGATATCTGTCTTTGCTGCAAAATCTCTAAAATAATGACACCATTTTTTCTTAATTTGTTTTTTTCATTTTACAATATTATTTTTTTTAGCTATGAAAATTCTCACTACTCTATTGAATAAACAATTTATAACTAATTAATCCTCTAAATTCAGATCTTTCCAGTTTATACAATAAAAGATCTTGAAGAACTGAAAGATTTATGTGCTTGGCTGGGTGATTAAGGTGCTTGGCTGCTAATCATAGGTATCCGGGTTCGAGGCTGGAGGTCTCTATAGCCTATCATACCGACAGGCTCCTGTCAGACTTTAGTGGCAAGCAAATGCTTGAGAAATAATTTATTTCTTTAAAAAAATAATTACAGACGTTTTTATATTATCATTTATTACCATATCTACTGTAAATAATACTAATCGATGTTTCAGAAAATGCAAAGAGTAATATTTCATTAGTATACCCATCCAACTGAAAAAGGAAATTTTTCTCTTGAAACAAAGGATATGTTTTCTCGCCCATTTACCTGAACCAGATGTAAATAGACTAGTAATTGCTGTCAATACAAACCCCTTCACCACTACCACACTGTATCACTGAAGTTTCTAGCATCAATAGATCATTTGTAATTATGGTTTACAGTTTTGCCATTTTCCGCCTTTAACGTTCTCTGAAGGTGGAAGCTAAAACTATTGGGAGGTTCCAAAAAATGCGAATCGTAATATTTCATTACTATCTATCCAAACCAAAGGAGAATTTTTCCTTATCTCTAAATGATAAAAAGTTGGAATGTATTTAGATGAATTGACAGATGAATGGAAGACAAAGAGCAATAAATCGTTTTGGTAGAATGACCTAAAAATAGAGGCTTACATATGTATTTGAAAATGCATTATTAAAAGGTGTGCAAATGAAAATGTGTAGTATTTATATTTAGAATATTGTATAAATTATTGATTATTTGGGTGGCACTTTTATTTTTGCACCGAATGAACTAAATGGCCAGGTCACAAGGAATTTAATACTCAGAGTCAGGGACGTAGACGGGGGAAGACCGGATCCGTCTTTCTCCCCCCCCCCTCCCGAAAATTACTGTCTTTTGTCATCTTATAATGAATTTCAAAGAGTTGTTTTTTTATAATATTATTTTAGCCCCATACCTTCACTACCTATCTTTTAACAGCTGTATATCCAGCGAATTCCTTTCCCCTACCTAGTTCTGAGCCCATGGGGTCTTTGTGACCTGGCCATTTAGTGAGTAACTTTCATAATCTTAAATAAACAAAGGAAAAACATCAGCATCTTAACCAGCAGATGATCCCGTGTTCATTACAGGAAGTACAGAGAAGGTGGTTGTTTTAAACACTTGTCTATTTCTGAATAGCTTTATTACTTTCACTTGAGTAAGTATTCTATCTTTCTTTCTAAGAGTATTGAATTTTGAGGAAATGAGTAATTTTATTTTAAATGTATGTCTTGAATATCGATAAAGAATTTTCTAGAAGTCTAACTTGTGTTGCTCTATCTAGAGTTAAACATTTAAAGTCGTGATTTTGAATTTAGAAGATTCTATACGTGCATTTTTTTTTGGAATAGAATCCTGCTTTTAATGTTCAACAAATAGAATCTAGATTGGTAAATTTTTCAAGTGAAATACTTAGAGTATTTATACTATTTTTCACTTTTCTAGTGTCATTCTCTATTCCAACTGCCGTTTGTTTTTGTTTATAATTAATAAAATAATTATTAAAGTTATTTTTGTTTAAACATAATAATTTATAATTACTTTGACAATAATTAATTTAAACTTCTCCAGCGAGTTTTCTAGAATGATGGTTAGAGTCCCTGACTACCAAGGCCCGAATATAGGCCCGAATTCGATTTCCCTGTCAGAGAGCAGATGGTTTTATGTTCGTTCTTTGTGTCTTACCCAGCTCCATTTAGATTTAAAAATATGTGTAGAATATTATTATAATAAAATTCAGCAATCTAAAGTAGCAAAGAGTATAAAATTTATTTATTTTTGTCGCAGCGAGTAAACCTTACTCCTAGGGTTAGCTTCATCTCACAAATTTGATTTATTGAGCATGGAGATGAAAAAGAAGCATATTTAAAAAACAAGAAAAATAAATGGCCGTTATCAGAGCCATCATCGTTTACTATTCAAAAAGACATTATTAATTTCTTCTGGCTTATCGCTGCTCGAATGAAGAATAGTACCGCATGCTTTCACGCTATTTCCTTCCTCATGTGCCGTTTAATGGGCGAGCGATCTCTGGGATAATAACATCATTTAGATAAAATGGAGCGTGGAGATCATCATTTGCACTGGTAGAGGCTATTAAAGCCTAAAAATGAAAACCACAGAGTCAATTTTTAAGGTGATGGAACCTATTCACGAAGATGATTGTAGAAGCGATCATTGAAATCTATTTTTTGGAAAAGTTTGCCTCGATGATGGGCAATGCGTAATATGGAGCCACATAGCATGAAAGAAGAAAAGCTTGGCACTCCCTTCGACTTTAAAATGAAGGGAGTGCCACTCTACTTTGAAGCATTTTACCATATCGCTCCTCAGATATGAAAGTATGAAATGGTAAATCCATATTACTTCAGTGGATCGATGAAATAGGATTAGCTTTAAACTTCCAAGTTTCCATCTCAATGATTCTAAACCAGAGAAACAGTGATTTTGTCAGCTTGCTATAATAACAGAAATAAATGCATTTTATCTATGTTAAAAATGTGTAAACACCTTTCCTTAAACGATGTTGTACTTAAAAATATTGAGATAAATTTAAAAGAAGTCTAAAAGCAGTTTTAAATTCAATTCGAATTACTATCTCACATTTCTGTTTTTTGCCCCATGGGTTCCTGTAAGTCACGTGTAAATTTAACTGTGTGATTTATTCGAAACAGATTCAAAAGTGAATTTTTTCATAATTTATTTTAATACTACTGCGTTTCCCTTATTTTTTTTCGTTCTTATCTAAAGTTGACTCGTGTTCCGAATGTTGGCAGATACACTGTAAATGCTCACTCAAGTGTCCATACAAATATGGTGAGCGAGCTAGATCCGAAATCCCTATAATCCATTATTACAGAAGTTTTGCAAATGAACAAATAACTATTTCTAAACATTAAAATTCGAAAAATCTTGTTACTAACTTAAAAAAATAGTTTCTTTTAATAATTTGTTAACAAACGAGTTGAATTATTCTAATAGAGTTTCAGGTATTGATTAAAATGACGTGCATCAGAAATTTCCTGATATTGCGTTTTAGAGGATTTTGAATCTAAATGACACATTATATTGTATACGCATCTTCCTTTGGCAGAATGAATAAGAATATCTAATGGAATTGAAATGTGGGAGGGGGAGAGGGGGGGTCTCCGATTGGCATGGACGCTTGAGTGCGCATTTACAGTCTATCTGCCAACATTCGGAACACAAGTCAAATTACGATCTGTTCCATCTGTCCGACACTTAACCGATGGTAGTTTCACCACTTGGGATACCTCGCACTCCACTCCTCTTGGAAAAAGAGATGTTGGGGGTAGTTATGTTGCGGGGGAGGGGACGGAAAGGTGGAAAAATCTTGCAGCAGATCGAGGGAACAGGAGACAGAGAGAGGGTGAAACTGATATATCTACCGGATGGCGAGAGTTGATTAGCTCGTCAGAAGGGCTTTAGCTTTGCTTCAATTCTATGAAAGGGGTTTCAGAATTTAAGAATTGTTCAGTAGGGACGGTGTCGATCATAGGGAAGGGGTCATGGTTCTCTGTAAGAGAACTGAGATTTTATTTTTTTTAATTCCAAAAGGCAACCATTTTTGCATTTCTGAAGAGATTAACAGTGTGGGGTTTAGACACCATTTTACTTTCCAGAAAGGCCCTCATACTCCAGAGACCAAATGAAAAACTTCTAAAAAGGATCTCGATAACAATCATTATATCGAATATTAAATTTGTTTCGATTAATAATCATTATATCGAATCATTACATTAAATAATCATTAGTAAAGTGGGCTAAAAAATCCTTCTTATGACTTTAAACGGCATCCTACAGACCTGAGAGTTATAAACGCCCCGAGTAGGAAGAGCGAAAGCAATTTCTTCTCGCTGAAATCTTGAGATCAGGTCATCTGATGCTGCTTGCAAAAAGGCATTCAAGTCTTGCCACGAAACTGACTCCAAAGGACTCTGCTAAATGTTAATCATCCAAAGTGTGTAAGGTGTTCAGCTCAGACCTAGGGCGGGGGTGGGGGGGGGGTGTTGTTCCGAGTTGAGTTTCTGAATAATAATAAATCTGAGTATTATCCACTAGCATGGACGTCCGCAGAGGGGGGCAAACGGGGAACTTGCCCCCCCACAGATCGAGTAAAAAATTCCACAAATTATAATCGTAACAATTTAAAATAAAAAAAAATACCCCCTCAAGCAGCTGCTTGCCACAGAGGTCTGGCAGGAGCCGGTCAGTTTATATGCCATAGTAGAAGGTCTGTGAGGATGGCAGGACCTCAGCAGAAAAACAACACAAACATCCATACCTTACCCGGGGCTCGAACCCAGGTCCCTTAGATCAGCAGCCAAGCGCGCTAACGGCCATGGGACGGCAACAATTTAAACGTAATTTATATACATTATGTATGTGTTTTTGTATTGATGCAATACTATATTTTATAATCTACTTGTGAAAAAAAAACTAAAATATTAAATAAAAATTTATTGATGTAATTATTTGTCTCCAAGCTTTGCCCCCACCCCCCCCTGGAAAATTTTCCCCGGACGCCCATGTCCACTACTAGTAAAGTGAATACTGATTTCTTTCCTTTTTGTCATATAATACCAGCTGGGATAAAAAACAACAACTTGTAGAAGCTCATGTGACTACATGTGGAATAATATCAGCAAAACTTAAGACATATTGGGAACCTTTTTCTGTTCACTACAAATGATCCAAAGACTTTTGAAATTTTATTAAACGTTACGGCTGGAAGTTAAAACTCAGTGGCTAACAGTTTTCAAACATATTTTAAAAGTTTCATCATCTAACAAAAGCAAACGTTTTTATTGTGTTCGAAAACGGCCTTTTTTTCATTGCCAAACAATAATTTTAGACAGGCATACCTCTTGCAGATGCTCCGAGATACTCGGCTACGATTTGTACAGCTCTTTAAGTTCCTTGATGTAGCCACTAATTTTGGCTATTTATAATTATGTAGACATTTGTAGATAGCTTGAGTTATCGTCGCTTGATATAAACAATAGCTGAAGATTTCTGTCTACAGTATACAATTAAGTTAATGACACGAAAGTTCATTAAAAAATAGCTCTCTTAATTATTTCCCAAAAAATATTTTTATGATGGGGTTCGGTAAAGAAGTCTCGTACGAGGACCTGATATCACATCGCTACGTCGCTTATAAAAATGTAATATACACTACAAGAAAAAAAAATTGCAACACCTGGGAGGATTAATGGCATTTTATTGAAATGCAGACCGCTGTTAGTATACACTGAGATGTCCGATTGATTACATTATCAAAAAAAAATATGGAAAATTACCACTTTGTCTATTCGGTAGTGGTAGAATTAGTATGATGTTGATGAATGCAATTGCCCCCACGCAGCAATGCATTCATGAACACAGTGGGGAAGGCTATCGTACAGCTCTATAATGTCCTCCTGAGGGATAGAACGCCAAATAGCGCGAAGTCACTGTTCCATTTCAGCGACAGTGGTTGCCGCACCTCTTAGGTGTTGTTGGAGCTCTCGGCTCATCATGTCTTAAGACGCTTTCAATAGGTGAAAGGTCCGGCGAGCGTGCTGGCCATGGTAGTACCTGAACGTTTTGCTCATGTTGATGCTTCAGACTAATGCGGGATGTGTGGGGATGGGCGTTATCTTTCTGGTAAAGGTCATGTGCTGCTGAACAAATGGGACAGCCACTAGCTGCAAAATGTTGGTAACATATCGTTGTGCAGTTAGGGATCCCCTTATGATGACCAGTTCTGACCAAGATGTCTGACTAATGGCACCCCACACCAAGACACAAGGTGCTAAAGCTGTGTGACGATGTCGCATGCACTGAGTGGCGTTCCTTTCTCCTGGATGACGGCGAACACGTTGTCTACCATCGTGCTGACCAAAACAAAAACGAGATTCGTCACTGAACACCACGGTACTCCACTCTTGTTCGTTCCAGTTCTGTCTGAGGCGACATCACTGAAGATGTGCTTGCATGCGGGCAGATGGAAGGGCAAACGTAGTGCCGGACGATAGGCTCGCAATGAAAACTGTAAAAGTCTGTTGTTTACTCTTCGCCTGGTATGTATTCGATGTGTTACCCGTTGCCAGCCCCTTTGCAGTTGCGTTGTAGTGGCGAATCTGTCACGCAATGCCATGCGTTGCAAATGGCGGTCCTATCGTTCTGTGGTCATATGTCGTCTTCCCGATCCTTGTCGGCGTGTGCTGGATCCTTCTTGAACCCACTGGCGCCATATGTGTACGATGGTGCTATCAGCTTCTCTAAGTCCGATGATTCTTCCACGCTCAAAGTCTATTTACTGTTGCAACGGCTGTCGACATCTGCGTAAAGGCATCTTTAGCGGTTTGGAACAATTTCCTCAACGTTTTGTCAACGAAAGAGCTTTGGTTGCCTTTATCTGTGTTTGACTGTTCCGCACCTGTGACATTAGCTCGCGCCTGTCCAATCATTTCGACCATCCTGCAAACCTAATCATTTCCATGCATTTCGTATACTATGGCCTCCGTAAATTTCGTCACATTTGCATAACTTTTTGCAAGTGTTGCATTTTTATTTCCTGTAGTGTATTTTGGTAGGAGATACATTTGTAAAAAAGTTATATTAAAATACGAAAATAATTATCGAACGAAACAATTGTACTAAATATTATATTAAATGGCGACTTACCCTGTTATTTTTATAAGAAGAGAAATCTTTTTTAGAATTGAACAGCTGTAAAATTCAGAGCTGACTACTGAATATCACATTTCGCAATTTATATATTGCGTAGTAAATTCAGTCCTTAGGTGATCATTTATTTCTCTTAAACCATACTCTTCCCTTCCTATAGCTAGTAGTAAGTTATGATATATGTATGATCAATTTAAGCAGCTACGAAGAGTTTGCTTACACTGCATAAGCAGATATCCTAAGTTATACACCACGGAGGATTACGATGTCACATCGGATGCTTCGCGACGTGAAAACCTGACAGTAATGATCTATCAGCTAAGGAGCTTCTGAAATATTTGTGGACCGAAAAGGATGGATTCTTGTGGAAGCTTTCGATGCTCTTTTATTCAAGACCAGAATTTAAAGTTATGTTATTGGTCTCTAGAAAACTTTTGAGAAAGATTCAGATTCATAACGAAAAACAAAATATAATAAAATAAAATATTAAATTGAAGAGATTTTTCGACGTATTTATTCAATTATGAAAGAAGATAGCACTCTGAATTTATGGTTAGATAGCCCAATTTAAACCTTTTATCATAACATTCTAGCATTAGAATTTCAAATTTCTAGGATAAATAGATCATTTTCAACATCCGTTTAAAGTTTAGACATTTTCAGCTTTTCCACCATTAGAGGGCGTATTGAGGCTTTTTACTTTCCAACTTTAGCACCCTGTAATAGTAAAAATTCGAATAATGGATAATTGATAATATTTTATTAGTATGTACCTATAAAGCACAAAAACAATTTTACACCTATCAAATAATTCTCATTCAATCATTTCTACTAATATAAACTCTTGAACATCACACTCGACCACCAAATTTCAAACTTGCAGCATAAATAGATCGTTTTCAACATCGATTAGAAGTTTTGCCATTTTCCACCATTTTCCACCGTTAGAGGCCACTGTTAAATCTATTGGTATATTCGGAAAATGCGAATCGAAATATTTCAATACCTATCCAACACAAAAAGAATTTTAAATTTATTTCTGAAAACGAAAACAGACAAACGGACAGACAAACGACAAAGCGAAAATGTTTTTTTTTTGCAAACGAGCTAAAAAGGAAATCTGATTACTTATGCTTGCGGTTAAGCCCCTGGCTGTTGCATGCAATTAACCATTTTTTTTATTTATTCGATCCAGATTGAAAGAAACTGAAAAAACTAACATGCTAATTTCCAGACTTCCCAATCGCCTAAGATCAATAAACGTTCAAAATATATCCATCTCCTTTTTAGTAACAGGCAATCATTCATCTAATGATGATGTGTAATTTGTAATGAAACAGTTTGTGTGCAACACGCGGGCAAGGACTGAAAGCTGGAGCTGTTAAAAGTAAAGAGAGAGAGAAAAAACATTCTTTGAACTGTTGGGATAATAACAAATGAGTTTTGTGACTGGCCTGAGACCTTTATTTATTGGACGTAATGATCCGTAGCAGTAAACAGAATTCAATTGATGAAGAGGTCTACGGTACCAGGCAACATTTCCAGACTAACTGGATCCCATGCATTAGTTGACTTCGCTCTCAGACATCTTTTCTGCTAATTAGATTTCCTGCTGTGGAAGATTCGACTTCGTGTTCGTTATAAACGGATTTTATTACGTCATTCACAACGCTGACATCTTACAGTGAAGACATTAATAAATCCTCAAGCAGTCGTATGCACAAAGGTCTAACAGAATTCCAAACACACTGTTAGAGGTAAATGACCACACTTTGATGTTTCCGATATCGATCATTCCTCATTTCATTAGCTCATCGTAATTGATTTATGGAATGCACTCTTTGGAGGAGATGAAATTGAATTGATCAGAAGAATACAGGATTGATCATACTACTCTTTCTTTTCTCTTTTTTCATTTGAATCCAGAAAATTATTAGTTTAATACTATATATATTTTACTACAGTTATTATATCTGATTTAAAAAAACAAGTTTTTAGACAGTTGTTCAGAATATATTATTTAATGATATAGTAGCGTACAAAGAAAATTCAATGGCTTTTGATGTCTTTGAGTCTAATAGATGGGTTTTGACATGCTTGAACGTTTGAATTTTAAGAAATGCCTTAGAAAATATATGAAATTCAAGCCCTCACGGGAGGAAGGGGTTATAATCCCATAATCCCTCCTTGGGTACAATTGTGAAAAATAGCTCCGTAGAGTGCAAATTTCTCCTAGCCCCCGCTAGGGCACGCAGCAGCACTTTTGGTGCACTGTCATTTTTTCTAATTAGCTATCAAAACATATTATAAATTTGTTTATTTCACAACCATAAAAAAGGGAAAAACCGTAATCGAAATGGATGGGAGATTTTAAAGCGTATAAATAATGCAATTTCTTTACGAAATTCCATAAAAAATAATGCAATATTTATAAACCGTTTAAAACATTCAATACACAGTAACATATAAAAATTAAGCTGTTCATTTTAAATATTTTTCTACTCCATTTTTTACTCTGCGAATGAACAACTTATATTCTCGTAATCCATATCCTTTCACTGAATAAGAAAAGAAAAACTTCATGGCCATATAATTGCGGTGACTCACTGAAACTGATAGTTTTCGTCAGAGACAATTGCTTAATGTAAGATGAAGCCAAAGAGAACTACAAGTATGCTATGAGGTTCTAGAAAAACCCGCAACTCGGTCAGTTACCAACAGAGCAGGGCACATTTGAATCCTGTTAACAACAGTTGTTCCTCGTCCTGGCATTCTTGAATTGAAAGGTCTTCGACTATTCGGCACATCAAAAGTAGTACAAAGAACAAACAGTTGTTACATTGGCGGCAGTTGTTCTGCTGTCCCCTGTAATAACGTTGTAGGATCATAAAAATGATCGAACTCGCCAAACAGAGAAGCTCCTTTTCGCGCTCCCCTCTACAAACAAATTGCACTATGGGATGGATCTGATATCTGAAACTTGGGCTGCACCATGGGATGCGCCTGCTTCTTGAGTCAATGTGCCCTTTCCGATGACTGTAAATAGAAAACTCCTTTATAATATGCAAACATACTTTCAGATAATAAATTACGAGTTTCAGAGTGAAGAGGAATAAATTTCGAGAAATGGATATACTGTTTTGAGTGTTAAATATAAAAAGTAAAATCTTGACGCATGTTGAAAAGATCGCAGTTTTCAGATACGTTGAATTTAATTTCAGATTAGTAAAAATATTTCATGCAATTTAAAGAAAAAATATTCATTTAAACATTTCAGTTGAAAAATCTATTAAATATCAATTGAAAAACTTATGAATCAAAAGCGGAAACAGCGGTGCTACAAATATTACCTAATATGTTCGTGTGAAATCAGTCATAAAAAATCCAAGACTTTTATTATTTACTGAATATCTTATATAGGTACTAGCAGATTTAAGAACGTAACTCAATTAAACACTCTAAAATATGTAGTAGATGACACTCCTCACATAGCAAGCTTTTATTTGACATAAAACTCGCTACAATGGACTCCATTAAATTTCTCTCCCATTTTCAGGGGGACAGAGAGGAGGGGGAAGAATTTGAGGTGTTTCTTGATACTCTCCACACCAGAAGCTTTCATTATAAATATCTCTTTACGCTCAACAATTGTTTAAGCATTTTTTTTCCACTTTTTTTTGTAAGGGAAGTGACTTTTTGGAGGAGGGGGAAGAAATATTGGTGGAAATCAAACCTTTTTAAGTTATGATAAGAGGGAACTCTACACTGAATTTAGTAGTTCTAGTTGGGATCATTAGATTTTTTAATAAACAAATAGGCAAAATTCTAAATCTATCATAGTTTAGTGACCCGCTTGTAGTTTTCAAATGGCCTGCAGGTAAATGTTGCGTAAATTCCACTTTTAAGTTTTTTTAAAAGCAATTTGTAAAACGCAGTATTTTTTCTCCTAAAGGTAGTGAACGTATAATGCACCGCTGTACACAATGAAAGGGTAGAACGTGAGAAGCAATTTTTATGTTAATTATGCAATTGACTTTTAATTCTTAATATATTTAATTCTCATATTTCTTTTTATAATAAATGTATGTGTGAAAATTTATTTGTATGTATTAAAAAAACGCATTTATGACTTCCTTGCTTTCAAAATTATAGTCTAGTCAGTGCATTAGATCTGGAAGGGGAGCGGTTAGAATTTTTTCATGTAATAATTAAAATTCTGCCTAGATGCACTCTGAAAACTCTTCATCAGACCCACCAACGATAAAAGATTGCACACTCTTGCTCTAAATTATATATTAATAGTCGATATATGCTATATTTTATAAAGATAAAACCACTTTTTCGAAATTTTCAGTCACTGAATATTACAATAGGGTATCATCGAAAATCATTTAGCCTTAGTTAGGATAAAGTATTCTGAATTAAGTGCCATGTCCACTGTTGATTGATTGGACACTTCTAGCATCAGAATTACGAGGATGAGTGTTGCCTAGCTTACTAGTGCTCCGATCTCATGAGCTATGTCACCATAAAAAAATTATTTATGAAAGATTTCTCAAAGACAACCCAACAAGATTGTATAATACAAAAGGTGGCTTGACAGAACATAAACCAACACCCACTTTCGTTGGCTATTCATTCTAGTTCGGTGACACCACCGATAGATTAACAGTATCTGTGGGCGTTTCCTGAAACAGCGGTTCAATAAAGTAAACCCATCTTCAGATGTAAAAACAATTACAGAAGAAAATGAAACAGGAAGAGAGGACAAGTCTCACGCTCTCAATGCCAGCAAATGAAAATATGTCATGACAAAAATTAGAAACTACATACTGTATCGAGAACAATTGTTGTTGGAATATAATAGTTGGTTTCGACACAATTTATTGCAGTGGTGTCAGAGTAACAACTACCTCTATCGAGGACACACCTACAGGCATTTGAAAGAAAATTATTATCCCCTTAACAAAATGGCAAGTGCAATAGTTCGGAAGGAGTTTTTTTCTTCCAATTTATGATCAAACCCACAAAATTATTAGGTTATCTGCAGGTATGAAAGTGCAAGCGAACAGCAATGTCATCCTGAGACTAACCCTGATCTCGACAGTTGCAGTGTCACTACGACCAACGCGATACCAGGGACGGATTTATCGATAAGCGGACTAAACGGCCACTTAGGATCCCCGCTACTGAGGGGGCCCCCAAATTGTTCTCTGAATTACTTTCATAATCGTAGAGGTCATTTCAACTACACACCACAGGATCCTTATCTGGAATCTAAGCCCCTTTGATAGATAGCCAAGCGCGCTAACCACTCGGGTTGTTGGGTTGTTTTACCTCTGAGCGGCACTTTTTTTGCACACCATGGGCTAAATGGCCAGGTCACATGGACCCGTAAGGCTCAGAGAAGGTTGGGGGGAGGGGACCCACTGGAACAGCTGTTGGGAGACAGATGGTAGCCTCCCGTCAAGGCCATCCAGCGTGTTCTTTAACGTGCACAGGGTATGGCTCTCCCGCACACGGGGCCACGGCTTAACGTCCCATCCGACGGCCGGCGGCCTTTCCAAGCCCATCGGTGTCCCAACTGACCGTGGGCAGGGCGGGGAATTTTGCGGAGATAAATCTCAACGCTGACCCAGCTGGGACTCGAACCTGGGAACTACAGATTACGAGCCTGGCGCGCTACAGACTCAGCCACCCCCGCCCCACTAACCACTCGGTAACCGGAATTAATCATTTCTTTTATGAACAACACCGAAATGAACAGTGTGGTTTCAGAAGTGGTAAGGAATGCACAGATTCCATTTTTTGACTTATGGCGTTGGGATCATAAAAGATCAAATGCCATTTTGTGCCCCCAAAGGTGAATGTCCATATTCCCTCTATCAATACATGAAATGAGCCAAAGCGTTTTAAAAAAATTAGGAAAAATATGCAATCGATTTAAGTTGTTAACAAAGTTGGAAAATTTCATTCTTCATAGTGGTATATAAATGTAGCAAAATTTTGCTAAAAATCCACTTTTATCACATGTAATGCTCAGACTGCAGAGCATTATTTTTCCTGTTGCATGCATTCTGAAAGACAAAATTAATTAATTGGTGCTTATTGTGATTATTTAGTCTTTCATTAATAAACATAGTCAAAATAGATGATATTAATAATTCACAGGGTAGTCTTCCTCGTGATTATGAAGTAGTGCTTACTACTTTTTACATAATCAATAGGAAAAAACGCATGTGAATTGTTAATGTGAAATTTGTCACCATTAGCTCCAGATACAACGTAATTGGCTATAAATAACGTTAATTCAGCAATGTTAGAGACACCTTCGCTTAAATTACGATCAATCCCAAAGGAAGGTTAACGCCTATGGGACCCTGGAGAAGCATTTCCTTGGCAAAATGCCATTTCGTGGTTTACTTTAAAATCCGTATTCCCGTGACATGAAATGTTAGCATTTTCATATTAAATAAAATTAGGATAATGCTAGCGATATATTAAAGTTCATCATTGCAAAAACACGAACAGTTTACTCGAAATGATCTCGTTTCATTCAGTCTTAATGGCGAGATGTAGAATTAACGAGATAAATTATTTTCAATGAATGCATTTCTTACCCGTTCCCCAATTGCTCTTACTGTGTGTGGGTGATGATGATGTGATGTGTGTGGGTGGGTGGATGATGGGTGAGTGTTGCCATATTATGCATTTCAAAGGAGCAAGCATCTAAATGGAGGGATATCTAATATTGTTGCATGTTCCCAAAGCAATTATTTGCCCCTTTCCACCATTTTGCGGCTTCTATTTTGTTGCTATCTATTGAGAATATATAAAAGACGAAAATGCATCAGGGATTCTTCATAACGAAGTTAATAAGAAAATGTTTATCGGCCTATTAGATCAAATGATAAAGATACCGACATCTACTAATATTTTGCTGATTTGATATCCATCAGATAAAAAAAAGAAAACTTTTATTGTGTTTAATACACCCATCCTCGATTTACACGGTAAATAGATTCGGTGGAAAAACCGTGTAAATCGAGACCTATATCTTTTGTAAAAAAAAAGGGGGGGGGGGATACATTTCAGAAAACATTTGCTGTGAATAAAACGTTTATTGAAAGTTTTATTTATACCTATTTATTTCAAATTTCAGTACAGCAATGTTAATATGCATTAATGTAGCATTATTTTGTACTTATTTGCACTAAATCGGGAAAACTTAGATTAATTTCTCATACATTCCTTTCGTTAGTGTAGACGTATAATATCGTGTGTATATATATATACTATCGAATTTAAAGATGAAATTTGAGAGAAGGATTATGAATTGAAAGTAAATCAGAAATTAAACATTTGTACCAACACTTAGTGCTTTATTTTGTAAAATTAGTTTTTATATGATATTTTATGAAACAATGTACTTACGATAGCTGTGTTTAACCAATATAATAATTTGCAAAGTTAAACTTCTTTCTAAAAATGAGATAAAACACGGGTTAGTAGTCTCAAAAATTTCGTCTAGAAAACTCAGATCTCTCTGTCGATTCAAAACAGTCTGCATTTCATTAAGATGTCGCGAGACAGATTGCTTTGCAATTCATGAATATAATTTGAGAGGAACAGCATAAATATAACTTGTTACAGATGATGATTTTATTAATGTAGGATTTTACTATTATTTATTTATTTTGGAAAATGAATTATATCAATTAAAGCCGTTTAGTTGATTTTTCATTATCAGTCTATACCGTGTAAAACCAAGTCTACATTCATCTAAAACGAAACTTGTTGCATTTTCTTCACCGTGAAAAACTGAAACCGTGTAAATGGAGGGATAGGTTTAATTGGTTTTATTGCATGAACTGAACTAATCAGTCCAGAGGGTACAACTTAAATGTGGACGATGGCCAGAATCGACTCCTAAAGGATTCAAACGGTCCAGGATAGATTTCTAATACACTGGTTTCCATAAATTAAGGAAAACTCAGGAAAATTATGATAAACAAAAAACTATATGAATTATTTTAATGAAATTTGATAGAAACATGAATTACAATGCTGGTTGCAGAATGGCATAAAATATTTTACACTAGAATTTTTTTTTCTTTTTTCGTCAAAAAATAACACTTACAGGAATTTGTCCAAAAATGAGGTTTCAGAATGCAATGGGCAAAGTTCTTTAATAAGGAATGTGGCCACCTCTTACAGCAATGCAGGCACGACAGTGATGTTCCATACTATTTATGATGCTGTGAATCAGCTCAGTAGGAGTAACGACCATGTTCCTTTAAAGCAGTAATAAGCTCCCCCTTTGTTTCAGATGGCAGGTTGAGGGCAGCAACACATCTCCCTAGAGCATCCCACACATGCTCAATCGGATTTCGGTCGGGAGATCGAGCTGGCCACTCCATGTGTATAATGGTCTCCTCTTGAAGGTTTGTTCCACTAGTTGAGCTCTGTGTGGACGAGCGTTATCGTCTTGTAAGATGAATGTTTCATCTATTGTATTAGCTTAAGGACATACATAAGAGTCCAAGATGTGATCTGTATACCTTTGAGTATTGAGGTTCCCACTCATCAACATAGAGGTATGAGCGTCCACCTAAGGAAATGCCACTCCAAACACACACGCTCTTTCCGCCATTACTGTCTCTTTGACGGATGTTACTGGGATGATAGAAGGTACCTCGTTCTCTCCATATCAAACAATGTCCAGAATCACTCTGCAAGCAATATCTGGACTCATCTGTGAAGACTACGGACCTCCATTGCACTTCTGTCCAGTTCTTGTCCAGCGCGCGTGCCCAATTCAACCGCCAGTGGGTCCCCTCACCCAACCATTCACGATACCACGAGAGCTTCGAACTTGGACATCTGTCCCAAATATCTGATATTTAAGTAGCGAATATCATGTTCTTAAAAAAACAGCTCGAATTTTCCCCTTAAAAATGGTAGACTTTCGACATAATTCATGTACAGATTTGCAGAAAAAATTAGTCCATAATGCTACATAACTATAATGGCAATAAATTCGTGGCCCGATTCAAAATTCGAAAGTTCCAATATTACAGATATGAATGAATCGACAGATTTAGATAATATTATGTTAATGTAGATGATAGGTTCTTTCACTGCAGCCTCGCAGCCATAATATCAATTTTCTATTGGTTCTCAACCAGCACAGGTAGCTTTTGATGCCATCCTTCTCCTGTGACGTGACGGGGTATACAAATTACTGGCCTTCTAGCGTACAGACCTCTCTCATAAAGCCTTCTTAGCACAGTGGAAGCTGATACAATTCTCTCAGTGGCTGCTGCAAGAGAGGATCGTAGTTGAGAGGGAGCAGACGTCCTGCTCCTTCGTGCTGTTAATCACAGACATCGGTCTTGTACAGCGGTCGTAACTCTAGCCCTTCCCCGGCTAAACCTTCGAGACGCGGAAACCGTACTAAGAAATTGACTCCACAGTCTATGAACTACAGAACGACTCACATTCAACCATCGTGCCCCGTCTGACTGACTTCGGCTTGCTTCGAGCCGGCCAATAGCTCTCCACCGCAGTTCATTTGACAAATGATGTCTTGAGGTCATTCCTACAAAATGGCTATTTCGAATCTCTTTATTCACATTTACAACACAAAATAACGATCCACTCCAAAACACCAGTTTTTATGCCGCTATCCGATTATGCAAATTGACGCAACCTAGACTAACTTGCATACGATATGCTCACTAGGCATTACGGCGTTTCCCTAGATAGGATAGATAGATAATTCTTTTTTACTTTACACGAAAAGCATTATTGTTTTGCATTTCAATGGATGCGTTGTGTCATCCCAATTTGTTAACAACAGGTTCTCTCCAAATGTTATTTATTTTAAAAGGTACTTCCTAACACAAAAACGGAGATAACTTAGACAAGTTATGTACGAATGATCAGCATTTTACAATTATTTTTAACATAAGCATTACGAAACCCATTTATGGATTCACTTTTTTAAAAATCGAGAAAAGGTGGAGCAACTATAACTTTTCTCGGTAAGTATCTCTGTTTCATTATTAATTATTTTTGCTTTTAAGGTTTCCTTATTTCAAGAGATTAATTACATTTTTTTTATAATTTTTTCGATCAAGTAGATGCACACTGGCTGGATGACACAAAAGATACAATATAATATCTAGAAGATAAAAATGCAAATATCAATACAATACTTTCACAGTTTCAACGCGGTTTTATGTCATCACATACCATCTGAAATAGGATTAAGAGAACGCTAAATTCCTTATTGTTTTACTCCTTTGTGTGCATTTGGCACGTTTTTGTTTCCTTTTGAAAGTAATGAAAATAAAAGCATAGATATTTAATTTTCTAACAAGCCTACAGATGGCAGCACACTACAAAGCTTTTTTTCCCCCTCCCTTTGCATACAATTCTTAGGAAACTAAATGGTTTGCTTGGTAATTATATTGGGTTACAAATAACTCTTCGAAAGCGTTAATATATTAGGAGTAAACGCCGTCTCATTTTCTTGTTTATACTAAATTTTGATAAATTTGTGCTATTACTTTTAATAAGCTTATGACGTGCCAACATCTCTGTCGTTATTTAAAGATCACAAACAGCTCTGGTAATTTTTAGTACCAGGAAATGGCACAAAATAACACCTCTTTCAGAAATTTCTGCTGAAGAATTCTTAACCTTAAAAGAACTCTTAAGAGTGGTGTCATGGGCAGGCGCTTGGTTTGTCGATATCTCTTTGAACTCCTGAAAGACCAGATTGAAGAAAATAAGAATTTTGCATTCACTTTTGCGCAGTAGGCTTTAGCATATCTTTGAGAGCACTTTTAGGCACACGATGAGCCAAATGGTCAGTTCACAAAAACTCCAAACGCTTAGAGAAGGGGAGCCACTAGACAGCGGAGAGGAAGGGCTGGACTGACGCATAAGCTACTACATCTTAGGGTTGTTTTACCTTTAAGCGGCACTTTTTTTGCACACAATGGGCTAAATGGCCAGGTCACAAGGACCCCAAGAGATCAGAGAAGGTTGGGGACTCAATGGAACAGTTGTTGAGAGACAAATGATAGCCTCCCATCAAGGCATCCAACATGTTCTTTAACGTGTACAAGGTATGGCTCTCATGCACACGGGTCACTGCTTACAACGCCCTATCCTACAGACGGCGGCCTTTCCAAGTCCATCGGTGTCCCCTACTGACTGTGGGCAGGGAGTTTTGCGGAGATAAATCTCAACGCTGGCCCATCTGGGATCGAACCTAGGAACGCAGATTATGAGACTGGCGCGCTACCGACTGAGCCACTCCCGCTCCAGGCCTCAAAAGAAATTCTCTTCAAGTTTTACTGTGTACAGTAGGTCAAAAAAACTGACTTTTTAAATTAAATTTGTGAAAGCGTTTAGGTCAAATTTGGTGCAGTTTGTCATATTTGTCATTTTGGCAACCTTCGTTTCACGTGACACGAAGGTTGCCAGATCACTAATTTCTAAAAAAATTGTTCCCGGATATTTTTTCTGAATTCTGTAATCAACCATAGTGTTCGGATACTTTTTTGAGCGACTGTACCAGATGGGAATTTGCATTAGGAGTCAGTGGCGGTTTTAGGGATAGGCAACCTAGGGCCTTGAGCTTTTAGCGGTCCCAGACGCGCATGAAAATATGCTTGGTGATACAACAGGAATTCCAAGGAAGAAAGGGTAGAATTTTAACGTTAGGATTTAAAAGAAAACCGTCACAAAACTCGCAGAAATTCCAGAAATTCCCTTTATCTCTAAAATTCCACCAAATTTTCTACCCAAACAGAAAATGTCACCATTTTCGACGCAGCCATATTTTTTCATTGACGTTTGATTTGTGAAAGCGTTTACATCAAAATTGGTGCAGTTTGTCATATTTGGGAAAAAAAAAGAGGAAACCTAAATCGAAACCTTTATTTTTTTTTGCTGAAATAGATGAAATCAATTGCCTGCATTTGAAATTTTGTAATATATTACTGGAAATTGTTTGATAGAAATTTTTCCAAATTTGTTTATTTCATTGCGAATTTTATTCACTTCAGAGATTCCAGTAGCAAGAGCAGAAAGATCATTTTCCAAGTTAAAGCTTATGAAATCTTATTTATGTTCAAAACTCGGTCAGGATCACTTCTGTAGTTTAGCTTTAATTTCTATTGAGAATGAACTTAGTCAATTCTTGAACAATTCTGATTTCATTGGTGAGTTCGCTTCTATGAAAGCTCCAAAAGTTAAGTTGTGAACTCTATTTTACTTGTATTTTCATAAATAATAATTCAGTTTTATATCATTTTATTTCAAATAGAAAATTTTTTCGTGTTATGTTTGTTGTATTTTAACTTACAGTATTTTACCTTAATAAAAATCTTTGTTTTATTTTATCTTTTTTTTTTACCTTGACTTACATATTATAAACTAATACAAAAGAGGCATCACACATCTTAAAGCCACCACTGTTAATAGTTATAAATAAATTTAGTGGTTATAAAATATAATAAATATTTTAATACATTAAATCAGTAGTTCTCAACCTTTTATGCTTCACGTACCGCCCCCCCCCTCTCTGGAAATGTGTATGTAACTGGCGTACCCCTTGTATAGATAGATAAAACTATACTAATATCATAACAATGGTTATTTTTACTTTGTTAGTAGATCTAGCGACTTTTGAGCTCTCACGGCGTACCCCAAAAAATCTTACCACGCACCCCTAAGAGGTACGCATACCCCACATTAAGAACCCCTAATGTATACAATTGAGAAATTTCTAAACAATTAAACTACCAGTATTATTTTGTATTAAATTAATATAAGGAAGATAACTTTCGTTTAATTACAGATCTATCTAAATTAAAAAATAAGCTTATCGTGAATGGATGAACCTTTCGGGAAGCATCCGAAAATATTAAATGTAATGTTATGTAGTCAAAGCTTAAACGCAATTTCTTTCCTCTAAGACAGTGGTTCTCAACCTTTTATGCTTCACGTACCCCCTGGAAATGTGTATGTAACTGGCGTACACCTTGCATAGATAGATAAAACTATAGTTATAGTATAAGAATGCCAACTTAGCAACTTTGTTACTAGATCTAGCGACTTTTGAGCTCTCACAGAGTACCCCACGTTGAGAACCCTTAATGTATACATTTGAGAAATTTTTTAACAATTAAACTACCAGTATTATTTTGTACTAAATTAATATAAGTAATATAACTTTCGTTTAATCCCGAACACGTTTAATTATCCATATTAGAAACTATCGTGAATGGATGAACCTTTCCGGAAGCATCCGAAAATATTAAATGTAGTGATATGTAGTCAAAGCTTAAACGCAGTTTCTTTCCTCTAAGACAATGGTTCTCAACCTTTTATGCTTCACGTACCCCCTGGAAATGTGTATGTAACTGGCGTACCCCTTGTATAGATAGATAAAACTATAGTTATAGTATAACAATGGTTAGTTTTACTTTGTTACTAGATCTAGCTACTTTTGAGCTCTCACAGCGCACTCCACGTTGAGAATCCCTAACATAATTGATTGAGAAATTTTTCAACAATTAAACTACCAGTATTATTTTGTACTAAATTAATATAAGTGTTATAACTTTCGTTTAGTCACGACTTACGTACAATAATCGTACTGAACCTATCCCGAATGGATGAACGTTTCCGGAAGCATCCGAAAATATTAATTGTAGCGATACATAGTCAAAGCTTAAACGCAATTTCTTTCTTCTAAGACAGTGGTTCTCAACCTTTTATGCTTCACGTACCCTCTGGAAATGTGTATGTAACTGGCGTACCCCTTGTATAGATAGATAAAACTATAGTTATAGTATAACAATGGTTATTTTGACTTTGTTACTAGATCTAGCAACTTTTGAGCTCTCACGGAGTACTCCAATTTTACCGCGTACCCCACCCCACGTTAAGAACCCTTACATTAGATGATCCAAAAATTGGTGTTTGGTGCGCAATTTCGAAAAGGGGTATTATTAGACCAATTTTTTCGACGAAGCCATGAATTCGCAAAGCTACATCAATCTGATTCTTGAAGAATTTATTCAGCAGCTGGGTAATGAGGAGCTGACTTTAGAATATTTTCAGAAAGATAGAGCCAATGCTCACACCGCTTTCACTATTGGAGAGATGGTCCTTTTCTGGCTTGCAAACGTCAGTAGGGGATAAATGTGGGTTCTGACTCACAGGAGGCTAATGTTAATCCTATGGGAGAATTTCAATCCAGAAAAATCGAAGGAGGCTAATGTTAATCCTATGGGAGAATTTCAATGCAGAAAATCGAAGGAGGCTAATGTTAATCCTATGGGAGAATTCCAATCCAGAAAAATCGAAGGAGGCTAATGTTAACCTATGGGAGAATTTCAATTGAGAAAAATCGAAGGAGGCTAATGTTAATCCTATGAGAGGTTTTTTTAATCAAGAGCATCGAAGTACTATATGTGTAATACAGATTTCAAGAAAGACCCTCAACACATTGACTGACACCGAAACGATTTTTTACAGGACAAAAAAGTCTTTATAAAGAAATATCCCATTACGTACTACAGGTTTCTCCAATACAATAAACTTTATTCCTGAGAAGGTGAAGATTGATCTCCACAATCCCGTACAACAGCAGTGAGATTTGCACAGCATTTGTTTTTTAGAGATAAAAGTCAGTGGGAAAAAATGTTTTTTCCACAAAAAACTCTGGATTTTTAAGGACAGGAGATCTGCTGAAAAAGGGTTGCTCTAAGAATTTCAAGCAGCTTTATAATGTCCATAGGCCAAAGTATCATATCCATTAGCAAGTACAAATCTTTTATCATCATAAGGGCATAGCCCTGCTTTCGTTGAAGACACAGTGTAAATATAATGACGATGACTCTCGATTTTCGCAGCACTGACTCGCGACATAAATTTGTTTAGCAGACAGTTTTCGTAATCTGCATAGCATATTTTATTTTTAATTATTTTCTTTGGCACACCTTTAGCTGCTTTATTTTCACCAGCTTTACTCCGAAGACTATACATCTTGGAGCGTAAACCAACAAAACATTCTCCTGGTACACCGAGGAGTTCATCTTTAAATTTGCCCAGTGCTTTTATATTTCGCGTATCATACAAAAAATGGTCTTCTGGGTAATCCGAAGTATCGAAAAGGTCGGCATGATCTTTCATATCTTCATATACATCTTCTGTTTGTATCTCGTAGCACAAGGAGTCAGTATCAGTGAACAATAATTTTGCTCTATTTCCATACTTACGCACTATAAATTCGAAATGGAAGTTATACATCAGAGTTTTGCTAATGTCAAGTATCGAGAATCCTGCGTAAATAGGCCTGTTAAGCTTCAGTTTCTTATGTTTTAACTGTATACAGGCCAGATCATTATCAAATACTTGGAAGGCATGAAATGCAGGTGAGGCGATTAATTTCCGGAGTCTCTTCTTATCTTGAGTTAATTCAGAGTTTTCACACGGTTTCTCAAATTCTCCATTATCTTCCCAAACACTGCGTTGTTCATCAATTTGAAGAAGTCCTTTTCGAAATCATTTCTCGCCTCTCTTCTTTGACAGGTATTAAATTCGATGTATGGTTTTAGCCAAGCAGACTGTTTAAATTCTAAAATGCGATGGATATGTTTCAGCTGCATGCCTAGAGCTAAATACTGCTTTAGATTTCGATAATACACTATATAGTTCTTCTTCGCATATAAATTAGGAACAATTTCGCTGATTTGTCTGAAACAGCTGATCCTAGATGAGAAATCAGTTCACAACAGTAAGGCAAGAGCAATTTTGCATCAATCTGAAATTTCTCTGCAGCTAATGGATAGTCATTATGCATATCGTGAAGCGGAGCAGGATAGTCCAAATCAACCTCTAATATGTAACCGGTTTCAGAATCATCAGTCACTGTGGTAACGTCAAAATTATCCAGTTTTTCTCTGTCAATCCAGTGAAAGCCGCTTACTGGGAGATCTGAGACATAGCCCAACCGTATAAATTATTAGTATCTAAATATATGATGTATTTAGAGGGCAGAAGTGGATCGTATGTGTCTAGATATTTATTGCTCGCTTTGCTATACCGATTGCAAATTGCGGAAATGCCGCCACGAATGCCTTTCTCCAGAAACAAATACATCGTAGGATCGGTGAGCAAGTCCATTTCTACATTCGTCATCTTCAAACACGCTTGCCATGCTAATCCAGGAGCGGTATAGACATGGCAAGGATCGAGTTCATAATAATCAATACATAACCTTCTGAAATGCTGAAACACATCAGCTAGTAGAAGCACATCGTTCTTAATATACAAGTCATGGTACTCTCCTAGATTTTTTCACTTTAATATCATTCCACACTTTCAAAGCATGATTGTAATCTTCTTCTGCTAACATCTCTTCTGTAAGCTGGTTATAAAAAACTTCACGTAATGTTAGTTTTGTATCCTCACATTTCTCACAGCTGTCAATATAATCATATGGATACACACCTTTTCTCATGAGGAGAGGCGCCAGTTCAGGTTCAATATGTTCATTCAGAATAGGATTAACATTAGCCTCCTTCGATTTTTCTGGATTGAAATTCTCCCATAGGATTAACATTAGCCTCCTGTGAGTCAGAACCTCCCATTAACCCCAACTGACGTTTGCAAGCCAGAAAAGGGCCATCACCCAATAGTGAAAGCGGTGTATGAATTTTGTTTTGGATGCAAGATCGGGGACCAGGACAAGGCCTGGGCCCCACACGTATGCTGCAGCATGTGTGCAAGAAATCTTCCCAAGTGGCTGAAAGGTGAAAAAGTGTCGATGACGTTTGCTGTTCCTATTGTTTGGAGAGAGCCAAGTAATCAATCAAATGGCTGCTACTTCTGCATGGTTCCACCTGTTTCTGGAGTCATCACAAGGAAAAAAAATGGACAATAGCGTTCCTGTGGAAAAAAGAATGTGGAACACCCAGTACTGGCAGAAACGCACAAAATCCTGCTATCGTTTCTACACATCAGACTCGGTATGATGAAAAACTTCGTAAAAGCCATGGACCGGACTGCATCAGCTTTCAAGTACTTGACTGACAAATTCCCTCGACTCAGCGAAGCGAAAATTAAAGAGGGAATTTTTGTGGGTCTTCAGATTCCTGAACTGTTCAGCGATCAGATGTTCGACAACCTGTTTTAGGGTGACGAGAAAAAGGCTTGGGACGCGTTTCTTCTGGTATCAACCTGTAAATTCCTCAGGAATGTCAGGGCAGACAACTACAAGAAATTGGTTAAGAACATGTTCTCTCTGTATCACAAATTTGGCTGCAATATGTTTTTAAACATCCACTTTCTACATTCCCACTTAGATTTCTTTCCCGGCAACAATATTCGTTTGAAATTTTGGAATTTTCAATTTTTTCCATCGCCAGAGGGCTTTAGAGAGATTCGGAAAGGGCATATCGTAATATTTCTTCGATACCTATCCAACACAAAAAGATTTTTAGTTTGTCGCTGTAAGCAAAAAAGTTCGATGTCTACAGACGGACAGGCAGACGACAAAGCGAAACTATTATCTCGTTTTCTTTGAAAACAAGATAAAAATTAAGTCTTTCAGTTAAAATAAAATACTTTATTAAAACCGTGATTAGGTGCTTCACTAATTTATAATATTGTTACGACAGATGAACGAGCAACAGTGACTTCATGACATAACGTGACTTGAACGCTCGTGTGTGCTTCTGCGTGAGATTCATTTTAGCCAACGAATTAGAACTTAGAACGATTTGGAAGAATGAAAAAAAAATAGAAGTGCAGTGTGCTATAGTTGTGAGATCCGAAAGGGCATTCAGATGGTCTGAATCAGTGCGCGATAAGTGAAAATAAGAAGTATATTTATTAGTGTGTGCGCGGGTGTTTGTTTTCTGTTGTTAGTAACAAAAGTTTAGTGAACTAGCACAGGACGAGAGAGTGTTTACGTCTGAAGGTATTCAAGTGACATGGTAAACAAAGTGAAGAGGTAGCATTTTAGTAGAACAGACAGAGCTGATACCGTATGCTCTGTACAAAAAGGTTAATGACTTATGTATGATAGTAGTTAATTTATTTATAAAATACTTCATCCATAGTTTTGTACCAATTTGCATTCTATTGTAATTGGTTTGAAAATATAGTTATTAATACTCACGCTCAGTGCCTATACATTTTAAAAGTTCACAACATTTGGTGTCTAGGAGTGTAGATAATTTATTGAATGTCGTTAACTAGAGGTATGGATGAATTATTAAAGTTGATAGACAGCTTGAAAGCTGAAATAACCAGACAAAACAATGATATTAAAGGTGAATATAGCTGCCCAAAGCAATAAAATAGGTGAACTTTCTAGTCAAAATTGTGACATAAACAATAAAATAGGTGAACTTTCTAGTCAAAATAGTGGCATAAACAACAAAATAGGTGACCTTGCTAGATAAAACGATGACTTGAAAACCGATATGGCTACACAAAATAATGAGTTGAGAACTGAGATAGTTTCTCAAAAAGATGACTTGAAAGCCGAAAACGCCGCACAAAATAATGAGTTGAGAGCTGAAGTGGCTTCTCAAATTGGTAAGATTTCTGATAAGTGTAAGGACATTCATTATGACCGAACTAAATAGTGTAAAAGATGATCTTGATAGTGTTAAGATAAATTATAAACATGAAATTGAAATTGTAAAAACTGATTGTGAACGCCAGTTTCAGAGTTTAAGAAACGAAATGTTACCTTCTTCTTGTGATAATAGTAATTTTAGTGAAAATAATGTTATTACACCTATCGCTAGAAATGCAACTAAACCTTCTACATATGATGGTCAATCATCTTGGACAGTATTTAAAACACAATTTGAAGTTATTGCTAGAGCTAATGAGTGAAATGAATTCCAAAAGGCCAGTTTTCTTGCAGCTTCTTTAAGAAATTCTGCTGCGGAAGTTTTGCAGTCTGTTCCAGAAGAAAAACGACTTGATTATCAAAGCCTAGTTTCTACATTAGAACTGGTGATAGTTATTTAAAACAATATTATGTGACTCAATTTAAACATCGCAAGCAGAAGAATGGTGAAACTTTACAAGAGCTTGCTAGTGATATCGAGCGTCTAGCTAAATTGGCTTATAATAACTGTCCACCAGAAATTCAAGATAATGTTGCTCAATTACAATTTATTGATGCTATTGCTGATTCTGACACTCAACAATCTGTGAGGATGTTGGAAGGTGAATCCTTAAAGTCAGCTGTAGTACATACTATAAAGTACGAGTGCTCCAGGCTTTCCTCCCGAGTGAACAAACGTAGAGTGAGATTTGTGAGTGCAGAAGAAACTGTAGAAAAGGATAATGAACTGAAAGAACTAATCAAAGCCATGCTATCCGTTTTGAAAGACATAAGAGGTTCTTCTTCAAAAACTACCACAGACCTTCAGTGTTGGAATTGTGGCAAGTCCGGACACATTCGTACCAACTGTAATAGGAAACGAATTAAGAGTCCAAGTCCATCTACTAGACAACAGGATCAGGGAAACAGAAATTAGTCAGTCTTGCGGGACAAAGGCTGGCTGTTGATTGGTTGACCCCAGGGGAAGTCGCCCACGTTTCAATATTACATGGTGATAATAATGGATTAGTAGCCTATGGAGCCATAAATAGAATACCTTGCCATATGATAGTCGACACTGCTGCAAATGTAAATTTACTCAGAACGGACATAATAAAGAATATCTCACCCAAACTTTAATACTACACAGTCTAAAATAAGCCTACAAACAGCCACAGGAGATCGTGCTCAAGTCCATGGGAAAATAGAACTTAACATCCGAGTTGGTAGCTGTCTGGTACACCATCCTGTTTACATCGCTGACATCTACGATGAATGCATATTAGGCCTTGATTTTCTTAAGAGACATGGATTCAACATTAGACCCAGTGACAACCTACTCATCTATAAGACAGAAGAGATTCCTCTGCTTAGCCGGACATCTGATTCTTTATCAAGCGAACTCCAATATTAGTGACGGAAGACACAGAAATCCCAGCACAAAGAGAAGTTATAGTCCGTGGACATCGGGCGGAGACTTCTGGGGCCTTCCGATTGGCAGTTACTGATGCCTCTGGTAAAGGAGCTTTGGCTCATGGTATCCTGGTTGCAAGGACTTTAGTCAGAATAGATAAAGAACAGATTCCTATCAGAGTTATAAACTGTAACAAATCCAATAAAATATTGAAAAAAGGTGAAGAATTAGCAATATGTGAACCTGTTACCTGGGTAACAAGTATAAAGCAAATAGAAGTTACGGATTTAAACCAAATTCATACAGACATCCCATCTCATCTTACTGACTTATGGAGAGAAACAAGACGAATATTAACTAAAAACCAAGCTGCTAAGGCCGAGAACCTATTGAAAGAATTTTCTGACATTTTTTCTGCCACATCAAATGATTATGGCCCTACTAACCTGAAGGAACATAAGATCAACACTGGTGATTCTCCTCCTGTCCATCTGCCGGCAAGAAGGCTTCCAATGGCAAAAAGAGAGGAGACGGAACAACTCATAAGGGACATGGAAGCTCAAGGCATTATAGAACCATCGCAGAGTCCCTGGACATCACCAGTAGTTCTTGTCAAGAAAAAGGATGGATCTACACGATTTTGTATAGATTATCGCAGATTAAATGACGTAACAAAGAAAGACTCCTTTCTTTTACCCAGGATCGATGATACACTGGACACTTTATCTGGGTCAGAATGGTTCTCAACATTAGACCTAAAGAGCGGATATTGGCAAGTTGGTATACGTCCTGAAGACCGTGAGAAAACAGCTTTCACTACAGGGAATGGACTTTGGCAGTTTAAGGTGATGCCATTTGGACTTTGTAACGCACCTGCCACATTTGAACGACTAATGGAGTCGGTGCTCAAAGGTTTGTCTTGGGAGGTCTGCCTGGTTTACTTGGACGACATCATAGTTCTTGGAAGAACTTTTGAAGAACATTTGAGAAATCTTCGTCAAGTATTTGAAAAACTTAAGGCAGCCAAGCTAAAAATGGGACCGACAAAGTGTAAACTGTTCCAGCAAGAAGTTCATTACCTTGGTCATGTGATCACTATATCAGGGATTAAGACTGATCCTAGTAAGATAGAAGCTGTAAGAGACTTGCCTCCACCACAAGATCTTCATCAACTTCGTAGTTTTATTGGACTTTGCACCTACTATAGAAGATTTGTCAAAGGTTTTTCCAACATCGCAAGGCCATTACATCGTCTGACAGAATAGGGAAAGCGGTTTATGTGGACCACCGAATGTGATATAGCCTTTCAACAGCTAAAGAAAACTCTTTCCACAGCACCAGTGCTATCGTACCCACAAACTGGAAAACAATTCATAATAGATACTGACGCAAGTAACACAGGAGTTGGTGTTGTACTTTCTCAACAACAAGACGGACAAGAGAAAGTTATTGCATACTTTAGTAAAACTTTATCCAAACCAGAGCGGAATTATTGTGTAACACGCAAAGAACTGTTAGCAATAGTAAAAGCAATAGAACATTTTCATCATTATCTCTATGGCCAGAAATTCCTTATACGCACTGATCATGCTGCACTTAGATGGTTATTAAACTTCAAAAACCCTGAAGGACAAATCGCTAGGTGGATACAACGATTACAAGAATACGATTTCTCCATTGAACATCGAAGTGGTAAAATGCATAAGAATGCAGATGCTCTTTCCAGACGCCCATGTATTCACAACTGTAAACATTGCTATAATGCAGAATTGAAATTTGAAACTAAAGAGATAATGCCCATAAGACAAATAGTATCGACACAAGCAAACAATGATACCCCTAACATCTGGAGTCCAATTGAAATCACAAAGGCCCAACTAGATGATGAAGATAAAAAACCAATAATAGAATTGAATGAAAAATCTGATGTAAGACCTAATTGGGAGCAAATCTCGAGGTATAGTCCAACTACTAAAAGTTACTGGGCACAGTGGGACTCCTTAAAAATGAAAGACAGTGTATTATACAGAAGATGGGAGAATCCCACTAGACGCATGGTCCGTTGGCAGATAATCCTTCCTCGCTCCCGAGTGGAACTAGTGATGAAAGATGTACATGATAGTGCCACTGGAGGACACTTCGGTGTTAATAAGACATTAGTGAAAGCCAGGGAACGATTTCATTGGCTGAAAACTAGGACAGATGTTGAAAGATGGTGTAGGCAATGTGTGGCCTGTGCAGCAAAGAAAGGCCCTAAGACTAGGAGTCGGGGTAAGCTGCAGACGAATAACGTTGGTGCCCCTTTTGAAAGAATAGCCATTGATGTAATGGGTCTGTTTCTTAGGACTGATGATGGAAATCACTATTTATTAATGGTAATGGATTATTTCACGAAGTGGCCTGAGGTCTATCCCATCCAAGACCAGGAAGCAACAACAGTGGCAGAGATGATAGTTAATAGCTTGATTAGTAGGTATGGAGTATCTTTACAGCTCCACTCTGACCAAGGACGGAATTTTGAATCCAATGTGTTTAAAGGCATCTGTCAATTATTAGGCATTCATAAAACCAGAACAACTCCCTTACATCCTCAGTCGGATGGTATGGTTGAAAGATTCAATAGAACAATTGCACAGCATCTAGCATTATTTGTGAACGACCATCAACGTGACTGGGATCGCCATATACCACTCCTTTTGCTGTCATATAGAACGGCAGTGCATGAAACAACTGGACAGACATCTTCCATGATGCTTTTTGGAAGAGAATTACGTCTTCCCTGTGACCTTTTATATGGTCGGCCCGAAGCAATACCTGTATCCGCTCCACAATACGTACAAGAATTACAACAACGACTAGAAGAAATCCATCACTCGGTTAGACATAACATCAACTTAGCAAGTGACGGAACCAAAACGAGATACGACAGTAAAATAAGTGGAACTGTTTTCAATCAAGGAGATCTTGTTTCTATGTGGATTGTATATCCACATAGAAAAAAGAGCCAATCTTCAAAACTTCAGAAACCTTGGGAAGGTCCATATACGATAGTTAACAGGATTAACGACATGGTGTATCGCATTCGTCGACGTCCAGCTACAAAGTGCAAGGTGGTTCACGTGGATCATTTGGTCCGGTTTCATCGAAGAACTGAAGAAGCTTCGGAATCCAGAATTGCTCGGGACGAACAAGACCTTAGGAGGGGGCAGTGTTACGACAGATGAACGAGCAACAGTGACTTCATGACATAACGTGACTTGAACGCTCGTGTGTGCTTCTGCGTGAGATTCATTTTAGCCAACGAATTAGAACTTAGAACGATTTGGAAGAATGAAAAAAAAAATAGAAGTGCAGTGTGTTATAGTTGTGAGATCTGAAAGGACGTTCAGATGGTCTGAATCAGTGCGCGATAAGTGAAAGTAAGAAGTATATTTATTAGTGTGTGCGCGGGTGTTTGTTTTCTGTTGTTAGTAACAAAAGTTTAGTGAACTAGCACAGGACGAGAGATTGTTTACGTCTGAAGGTATTCAAGTGACATGGTAAGCAAAGTGAAGAGATAGCATTTTAGTAGAACAGACAGAGCTGATACCGTATGCTCTGTACAAAAGGTTAATGACTTATGTATGATAGTAGTTAATTTGTTTACAAAATACTTCATCCATATTTTTGTAACAATTTGTATGGTATTGTAATTGGTTTTAAAATATAATTATTAATACTCACGCTCAGTGCCTATTCATTTTAAAAATTCACAACAAAATTTTAATATCGATTAAATGGTATATATAGGTCAAAAACCAGTGATTCTCAAACTTTTCGAGTGCAATTATCCCTAGATTATGAGTTGGCAAACTCCAAAAACCTTAGAACGTCAACTGTTAACATCTCGACCTACCACTCAGATATATATCTTTTTTTTGCATTTAGTAGCATAAATTAAAACCGTGGTAAGTTAAGCTGATTTAAATTTTTTTTAAAAAATTGGAATTCGAAAAGAAATAGTTATCTTATACCGTTCAGTTGAAGGCGATATTTTATATATATTTTGAGGAAGAAACTCTCGACTTGTTCCTTTGTTTGATATTTAATTATATTGGTATTTAAATCTCTGTGGATGATAGAATTTCTTACGAACCATAGTGCAGCAGTTATTACAGGAAGGAACTTAGTCTGGATGACTTGAAATTTGGATTTACATCATCCCTAAACTAGGGAATTTTAAAGGATAAGTCTCAAAATGGTTTTATTTGAAACAGTGATTCCGATTCGATGCTTTAAAGATTGCGTTTTTCTCTTAAGAATAGTTTTGTGCAAAGCTCAAACGTTTTAGCAACATGAGAGTGTTCTGGGGACATTTTTAGGATAAGCTTAGTAATTGCAAATTGTACACGAAATTTTTTGAAATATTTATTTAAACATTAATTACCTAACTGTATTTGAGATCATTAATTTGATGTTTCAAGTTTAATCTATATTTGTTACCTATTCTTCTATTCCACCATAATTAAATTAGTGAAAAGTTATATTTTTCGTGTTTGACATTTATGTTTTTCTTTGCAGTCCTCCAAAGCTTGATTATTCAATGCAGCCCACTTGTACAAAGGAAACGCGACATGGAATAAGTTTATTCTTCACTGAGATTGTGCACTTGGTACAAATGATGAAGCAACTATAATGATTCTCTATATATATACGTCAATTTCTTTCATTGTCATTAGTTGTACGTTATGTTAGTGTTTCCAAACTGAGGTTCGTGACTTATTTTTCTGGTATTTGCAATGTGTTTCTAGAACCTTAATGATTTTTTTAATGAATCATCATTTAGTTTTTCTCTCTGAGGATCAAGCCCAAAGCTAGCAATTCATCTGCGGGTTGTGACAGATCGGCTATGTCATTAACCAAGGGTATCTTGGGTATTAAATGATCTGATCATCTAGCCCAGGGGTGCAGAAACTTTTCACACGGAGGGGGGGGGGGGAATTTTAATTTAGCATTTCTTTTGGGGGACTACTGAATATTTATTTACGTTTAAATATAAAGCAATAAAGGGAGTACCATCAATAGTATGCAATCGAAAATAAGTAATTAAACACATTTATATTTTTGCGGTAAACAAATCCTAAAATTTTTACTATAAAAACCTATCTTTTAAAAATATATTCTATTCCTTATCTTACTGTTGGCGACTCCTACCTTGCTAATGGGTGACAGGTAACCCACGGGTGCCGTAATGGGCACTACTGAATTCTAAATAATGATGAAGTTAGATGAGGAGTCAGCAACTACTTTGAAGTAGAATCATGTCTACAGAGAGACTGCGTTGGTTAAGCCAAGTGGCTTTTAGGCCGAACTACAGATTAGAGAATAAAGTTAAAATGAAGTTACTAAAGTCTTGAGGAAAAGGAACAACGATTGAGAAAAGTGGACAATACGAAACATACCTTATTAGAAGCTGACTTGTTATGGCCAAGAAGAGCAGCTGTTGCTCAAAATAGAATGTACTGGAACTGAATTGCAGAGTGTGATTGTCCTCCATAGCAAATCACATCATTAGCGAAAATGTTATGAAATTAAGCAGCAGAATAAGTTCTGAACAAGACTTTGTAACAGTTACGTTTTTATGTCTTACGATCACCAATCACATTCAAATAAAGTTTTTATTTAACTAAATGTCGGCTGCGAGAAATAAAATTTTTAAACTTTGAAATGCCACTCACAATGTTCACGTTAGCTTTGGCAGGAAATACTACTATTTCCTTTCGGGGCGGGGGTAGCTCAGTCGGTAGCGCGCCAGGCTCGTAATCTGTACTTCCCAGGTTCGAGTCCCAGCTGGGTCAGCGTTGAGATTTATCTCCGCAAAATTCCCCGCCCTGCCCACGGTCAGTAGGGGACACCGATGGGCTTGGAAAGGCCGCCGTCCGTCGGATGGGACGTTAAGCCGTGGCCCCGTGTGCGGGAGAGCCATACCCTGTGCACGTTAAAGAACACGCTGGATGGCCTTGACGGGAGGCTACCATCTGTCTCCCAACAGCTGTTCCAGTGGGTCCCCTCCCCCAACCTTCTCTGAGCCTTCGGGGTCCATGTGACCTGGCCATTTAGCCCATGGTGTGCAAAAAAGTGTCGCTCAGAGGTGAAACAACACAACCCAACCCAACTATTTCCATTTTCACTTTTCTATAAATTCTTTTCATGCATTTTTTTTCTGTGTCATACAGGACATGACTATTCCAAAAGATCGTGCTTTTATTTCTTCAGAAAACCGGAACCGCAAAAAAATTGATTCACCTGCTGGCAGCATATTTTAGAACGCTTTTCTAAGCAGCGTCACTATTTCCCGCTGTGCTCGTGAGTCAGCGCTCGCACGTGTCTGGCAAAAGATCAGACAGTTTTCCATGCATTGCTATGACAGCTGATGGGCAGCAATGCGAGCGAGAATAAATCGAAATGTGGCTGTCCAAGTGGCAGAGACGACGCACCAGTGATTGACTGCTCTGCTTTTTATGCGGGTGCAGTGACTGACTGCGAACTTGAAATTCACTGACCGCAGGGGACTGAGAGGAGAGCGATGACTGCCGCATAGGAAATGTAATATTAAAGGGAATTGGGAACCTAGAGCAAGTCGGATGTACAGTCGCTCAAAAAAGTATCCGAACACTGTGGTTGATTACAGAATTCAGAAAAAATATCTGTACAGCAACTGTACACGCTCCAGTTACCGTTCACAGCAAACTGGAGCGTGTGCAGTTACTGCACACGCTCCAGTTTGCTGTGAACGGTAACTGCACACGCTCCAGTTTGCTGTGAACGGTAACTGCACACGCTCAATATTTCTGTGAGTGGTCCCACACGATCCAGTTTTTTGTGAGCTCACACGATCCAATGTGCTGTGAACATTAACCGCAACCGCTCCAATTTGCTGTGAACGGTAACTGCACACGCTCCATATTCATTGCATTATATATTCATATGCATTATATACATTAAAAAATATCCGAACACTATGGTTGATTACAGAATTCAGAAAAAATATCTGGCAACGTTTTTTTTAGAAATTGGTGATCTGGCAACCTTCACGTGACACGAAGGTTGCCAGATCACCAATTTCTAAAAAAATCGTTGCCAGATATTTTTTCTGAATTCTGTAATCAACCACAGTGTTCGGATATTTTTTTCAGCGACTGTACAATAGCTAGGAATGATGTGTGCTGATTTCTCGGTTCTCTGAGAGCGATTACAGAATGCGCAATCACGAAAGGATCTTTTGCAAAACTCTCTCTGTCTCTTCTAACAAATATATTTACTGAATCAAATTCTGTTTCGCTAGCAGAACGCTTGGATAACATGTGAATCAGCCTTTATTGGCTATAGTTTCACAGGATATGCGGGGCGGGAGTGGCTCCGTCGGTAGCGCGCCAGGATCGTAATCTGTAGTTTCCAGGTTCGAGTCCCAGATCGGTCAGCGTTGAGATTTATCTCCGCAAAACTCCCCAACCAGCCCACGGTCCGTAAGGGACACCGATGTGCTTGAAAAGGCCGCCGTTCGTCGAATGTGACGTTAAACCGTGGCCCGTGTGCTGGTGAGCCATACCCTGTGCACGTTAAAGAACACGCTGGATGTCCTTGACGGGAGGCTACCATCTGTCTCCCAACAGCTGTTCCAGTGGATCCCCTCTCCAACCTTCTCTGAGCCTTCGGGGTCGTTGTGACCTGGCCATTTAGCCCATGGTGTGCAAAAAAAGTGTCGCTCAGAGGTAAAACAACCCAACACAGGATATGCCTTCAGCTCTCTTCTTGAAGTGACAGTCTCTTTTCTTTCGACCTACTTCTCAGCTACATCTTTTTCTGAGCATCTTTCTTTACAATGATTATCTCCATGTACGGCATCTAACGAAACGAAACGAATTAAAATCCTGCACACGGATGCTAGTAGCTTCACTAGGATTGAGACATGTGGTCATAATAATGTCGTGTGTCATGATTAATAACCATGTAACGTAGCAATAAAGGCATACTATCGTAAAAAGACATTTCTTTTCGCTTTATTATTAAAAGGCGAAAATTACACAATTCAGTTAATTGTAAGCGAATATTAATGTAGTTTTCGGATTTATGCAGAAAAGACAATCATCTTGGTTATGCAGGCATAATGCTTGCAAGAAAATTAAGGTTCAACGATGACACTGACAGACATAGTAAGTGAGCGTATTGCTTCTGTTTTATCACTAAATTTTAAAGTATCTATTTCTTGAAAAACAATTTCTAAATTTTCGCAATGCTGATGCGTAAAATTAGATATGGTCACTGGCAGGCGCATAGAGGAGGATTCTTATGTGAAGCAAAAATATAGGAAGGCACTTTTTTTTAATATCGGTGCGAGCCTCCTAGGTCTCCTTCTCTCCCATCCCTCTGATGAGATGTATCCAACGATGCAAATAAAATTTTCTCTAATTAGTTCATTCTCATTTGTACCCTATTCTGCTCTGAACAGATGAAAAAAAAATTTTTTTCTCGGTGAGATAAGGATTTTCTGCTCGTTGCAATATATTCTGGATTATCTGGGATAGGAGTTCTGCAAAACATGGGCATCCTTTCCACAGATTCCTTATTAACATGAAGTTAAATGGCTAAAGAAAACGTCAAAAAATCTTGTCCAATTTCTTGTGTTTTTTCTATTTAACTTCATGACCTTCTGTCAGTATCTCATAATATTCTCCAATTGAATAATATCACGAAAAGAAATTGATAGAAATCCCATTATAATGGAAAGCAATCCCATTATATCTTGCGTAAAAGGCGAAAATTTTGTTGATCTTTTTGAAGATATGCTGAAAGCAAACAAAGTAATAGAGTAATACATCTTCCAAAGTACATACTCATTCTCACTTCAAATTTTTCCACCAAACATGGGCTGTATCAGAGATGAGCATGAAAAAAAAAAGGATCCTTTAAAATATTTCTCGCATTGAAAAGCATTACGAGGGAAGATGGAATCTAAATATGATGGACTACTAAAGCTGAAGTCATTTATTAATAATAATTATTATTATTAATTGTCTCAAAATTTTCGGATATCATTGTAAGATTGAGTATGGAAATATTGAGCAAAAGAAATTTTAATTCCCTCTGTATTATTTTTTCACATCAAAGAAATAAATAAAATTATAAAAAATATTATTTTTCTTTTTCTTAAAATTGGTTGGAGATACACGAAATTTTAACTGAGTTTTGAATTCGGAATATTCCAATTTAAAGTATCACCTATTTTTCCATGAAAAAGTGAAGTGTGTTCCATTTTGTTACGGTGTTGCTTATGGGAGTCGGAACTTAGAAACCAGAATTAACTGACCAGAACACCTTTCGAAGAACCAGAAAGGATAGTTTCTCTGATTTAGAGATAGATATGCACCCAGAAGTGTTAAGACAATCCTTTAAGATGACTTTTGATCAGAATCAATCAATCATTGTCTTTGAGCATAACTATCCGATATGCTCAATCGGAACTTTTTAGTATATCATAATTGAATTATTATTTGTCTCTGGCCAGAATTACTCAATATTTCTGAGCAGCAATATTTAGTATCTATCACCAGAATTATCCTCTATATCTGAAAAATAAAAAGCATTTATTATCTTTTATCAGAATTTCTTACAATTTCCAATCGGAATTACTCAACGGACAGCTGACATCGTTCATTCTGTTAGCTGCTAGTCAATTGACCATGTCTGCTTGTAAATTGACCATGTCTGCTTGTAAATTGACCATGTCTGCTTGTAAATTGACCATGTCTGCTTGCAAATTGACCATGTCTGCTTGTAAATTGACCATGTCTGCTAGTCAATTGACCATGTCTGCTTGTAAATTGACCATGTCTGCTTGTAAATTGACCATGTCTGCTTGTAAATTGACCATGTCTGCTTGCAAATTGACCATGTCTGCTTGTAAATTGACCATGTCTGCTTGTAAATTGACCATGTCTGCTTGCAAATTGACCATGTCTGCTTGTAAATTGACCATGTCTGCTAGTCAATTGACCATGTCTGCTTGTAAATTGACCATGTCTGCTTGTAAATTGACCATGTCTGCTTGCAAATTGACCATGTCTGCTTGTAAATTGACCATGTCTGCTAGTCAATTGACCATGTCTGCTTGTAAATTGACCATGTCTGCTTGTAAATTGACCATGTCTGCTTGTAAATTGACCATGTCTGCTTGCAAATTGACCATGTCTGCTAGTCAATTGACCATGTCTGCTTGTAAATTGACCATGTCTGCTTGTAAATTGACCATGTCTGCTTGCAAATTGACCATGTCTGCTTGTAAATTGACCATGTCTGCTAGTCAATTGACCATGTCTGCTTGTAAATTGACCATGTCTGCTTGTAAATTGACCATGTCTGCTTGTAAATTGACCATGTCTGCTTGTAAATTGACCATGTCTGCTTGTAAATTGACCATGTCTGCTAGTGAATTGACCATGTCTGCTTTTAAATTGACCATGTCTGCTAGTGAATTGACCATGTCTGCTTTTAAATTGACCATGTCTGCTAGTCAATTGACCATGTCTGCTTGTAAATTGACCATGTCTGCTTGTAAATTGACCATGTCTGCTTGTAAATTGACCATGTCTGCTAGTCAATTGACCATGTCTGCTTGTAAATTGACCATGTCTGCTTGTAAATTGACCATGTCTGCTTGCAAATTGACCATGTCTGCTTGTAAATTGACCATGTCTGCTAGTCAATTGACCATGTCTGCTTGTAAATTGACCATGTCTGCTTGTAAATTGACCATGTCTGCTTGTAAATTGACCATGTCTGCTTGCAAATTGACCATGTCTGCTAGTCAATTGACCATGTCTGCTTGTAAATTGACCATGTCTGCTTGTAAATTGACCATGTCTGCTTGCAAATTGACCATGTCTGCTTGTAAATTGACCATGTCTGCTAGTCAATTGACCATGTCTGCTTGTAAATTGACCATGTCTGCTTGTAAATTGACCATGTCTGCTTGTAAATTGACCATGTCTGCTTGTAAATTGACCATGTCTGCTAGTGAATTGACCATGTCTGCTTTTAAATTGACCATGTCTGCTAGTGAATTGACCATGTCTGCTTTTAAATTGACCATGTCTGCTAGTCAATTGACCATGTCTGCTTGTAAATTGACCATGTCTGCTTGTAAATTGACCATGTCTGCTTGTAAATTGATCATGTCTGCTTGTAAATTGACCATGTCTGCTAGTCAATTGACCATGTCTGCTTGTAAATTGACCATGTCTGCTTGTAAATTGACCATGTCTGCTTGCAAATTGACCATGTCTGCTTGTAAATTGACCATGTCTGCTAGTCAATTGACCATGTCTGCTTGTAAATTGACCATGTCTGCTTGTAAATTGACCATGTCTGCTTGTAAATTGACCATGTCTGCTTGTAAATTGACCATGTCTGCTTGTAAATTGACCATGTCTGCTAGTGAATTGACCATGTCTGCTTTTAAATTGACCATGTCTGCTAGTGAATTGACCATGTCTGCTAGTGAATTGACCATGTCTGCTTGTAAATTGACCATGTCTGCTTGTAAATTGACCATGTCTGCTTGTAAATTGACCATGTCTGCTTGTAAATTGATCATGTCTGCTTGTAAATTGACCATGTCTGCTTGTAAATTGACCATGTCTGATTGTAAATTGATGATGTCTGCTTGTAAATTGACCATGTCTGCTTATAAATTGACCATGTCTGCTTGCAAAATGCAACGTTCTCTCAATTAAAGGCGCCTTACGAGTCACATATTTCTACTTTACTATAATAGGACAATGATGAAAATTCGTTCAGTGATAGTAAACATGAAGGATTTTGATTAAGAAAAGTAGTCGTCTGCGGATTAACATAAATAGATTGTGTGGAGCAGATTGTAGTTTAAAAACTGAGGCAGAATGTTTCGTAGAGCAAAGATGGAACCTGCAACGAATTTCTTTTAGATACAAATTATAAAATTTTTTTGTAGGAAAAAAAAAAACTGAAACCCTAAAACACTCCGAAGCAATAAATTTCATGATGAATGAAATAAAAAGTAGTCAAGGTTAATTTTGGAAATATAGCATTTCACATCTGATTAAAGTTAATATATTCCATTGAGCATAATAAGTTACTAATAGAGGTGTACTCTGGGTTTCGTTTGTAATTAAAGTATTTAAAATAATAACTCACTGATTCAGATATGAACTATGCACGCTGAGAGGATAATGGCATTAAAAAAATCCTGACATTTTACTTAAATTCAATTGAATCTGCAATCTTAAATAAGCTTAGGCAATCAAATTTGCTTATTTAAGCAAATTATTCCAAGAGGATTAGTCCAAAATTCGACGTTAAAGTCTTGTTCATAAGTCTGACTCAAGATAACATTGAATTATCTGAGTTCAACACATTCTGTGTCATCACTTATGTCAAACGATCGAGATATCTTCATTTTCCATCTTGTCTAAGGCAAGCTGTGACTTGCATATGATTGGTGTTTAAGATGCGGAAAAAGAGCAAAAAGTAAAGCTATTTATGTTAGAGATGAAGAAGACGTGATGCTTAGAGAACAATTACCTCTGCAGCTACTCCCATGGTCCTTGATTGGCTGCTGGCAGAGGTCGCATGACCTGGGCCGCCTAAATGTCTTGGAACGGAAGGTGTGGCTCTGCGTGGGCAAGCCGTCAGGCTGGAAAAGAGAAGAAATGCACATGACAACAAATTGACACAACGTGTTCGCTTACTTCAACATTCAATTACAAGTATTTATGCAACTGAGTGCTGTCATTCAGAAATAGGTAGGAAAAAAAAGAGGGATTGAAGTGCATGGACCTTTAATGTGTTTGTCAGGATGAAGAATTTTATCTCTTCCTTTCAATCAAAAGAATATGAATCTCGTTTTAATTTAACTCTCTTCCATTTATCATGACTCTACGTTTCATCGATATATTTTGTAAGAGAAAAAAATGATCAAGAGATTATTAAATGTTAAAAAGCATTCGGTCTTGTATCAGACTCATTTTTGGTTCTCCTGGTAAGCAGCGCTTGCTTTGAGTGCAGTTCATTCTGTTTCCGCAGGTAAGGTTATATGTTGCAGGTTTCGTGACGGAATGGGAATCGCAATGCACTTTGTACTATTCCGATTGGCATAGGAACACGCTCTTAATAACTAACCAGAGGGATTCTAACTATGGTTATTAGATGAAGTCCTTGACATTGACGATGACATTAATTATAGCCTCAACTTGCTTAGTGGCAAACCTTTGAATCCAAAATTACAAGTCCGAACTCATCGGTATCTCCAGTTACTAACAATTAAGAAAGTAGCAAGTGTGAGAAAACACGGAATCTTTCAGTTACATAGGTGTAGTTCCATTTAAGAAAAAATGATGCTTTGCACGCGCACCCATTTAAATTTTTTTATTTTTAAAATGTTTTCAGATGCAAGATTTACTTGTTAAAACTTCATATTTTTTCATTGTAAATGCTTCTGGCAGTGTGCGAATTGCCAGGGAAGGGTAGGGGGGATGGAATTCCTACCTAGAAATTAGGCATTCGTGTGTAAGTTTTCTGAATGGTTCCCGGGTCGGATTCCGATTTTCACCTGCAGCTATAAAAATAAAATGAAATAGGTAAGGAAAAGTAAGGAAAAGGATATATTTTCAACAGTAATACTGCTTGACAAAGTGACTTTTCTCTATCTCCAAGGGGCGCGGGTAGCTCAGTCGTTAGCGCGCCAGTCTCGTAATCCAGTAGTTCCCGGCTGAGTCAGCGTTGAGATTTATCTCTGCAAAATTCCCCGCCCTGCCCACGGTCAGTAGGGGACACCGTTGGGCTTGGAAAGGCCGCCGTCCGTCGGGTGGGACGTTAAGCCATGGCCCCGTGTGTGGAAGAGCCATACACTGTGCACGTTAAAGAACACACTGGATGGCCTTGACGGGAGGCTACCATGTGTCTCCCAACAGCTGTTCCAGTGGATCCCCTCCCCCTAACCTTCTCTGAGCCTTCGGGGTCCATGTGACCTGGCCATTTAGTCCATGGTGTGCAAAAAAGTGCCGCTCAGAGGCAAAACAACCCAACTCTATCTCCAAACAATTCATTGACATCGTGTGTTATCCCGTTGTGCTATATTGTTTAAAAGCGAAATAGATTATAGTTGTTTATTACATCGCTTTCAACGAATTCGAAATTGAACAATTTGTTTATTAGTAACTGAAAATTCTATATAGATCCTCCTCAATAAGGTTAAGCAATTTAAATGTTTAATGACAGAGGGGATATTTAGTTACGTGGGGGAGGAGAATTAACTAACGTTTGAGGAAACTAAATACTTATACTTCAGACTAAATGGTCAAATTCATGGAGTAAAAAAATATTTTTCTGTAACTAGGACTGTATCCAAGAAAATTTCTTTTCTCTACATCTTCCTATTAGAAAATTGTAGACATATTCAATACTGAGACTATGGGCGCTGGCAGAAATTTTCCCAGAGGAGGGGTGGGGGAACAAATTTGATAGAGGGTGAGGCAAAACATTTTCAGCGTAAGGAAAGAAACAAATCACTGTTTCAAAATAGAAATATTTGTGTCGAGATGTTCATTATTGAGTGCAATTGCAAATAAGGAATCATGCATACATCATACCTTAATACAACTAAGGATGACCGAAAACAAAACGAAAGAAGGAACTTATTATCGAAAATAAATGTAAAAATATTTTTTATAATAATAAATAAAATTAAACAAAATACTTTCGACAACAAAACAAAATGTAAAAAGAAACAAGATTGACTTCTTTCAAAGAGAAAAAAAAATTAACTCTTTGTACAATTGATATTATTTAATATAAATTAATTTTCCGATTTTCCGGAGGGGGGAGGGGCACTCTTACTCTCCCATCCATCCTCTCTGAGTCCATGACTGAGCCATTTGTATATTCAAGCATCAATCAGAAAAATTTGTGAAACTTTACAGTTGTATTACCAGGCATAAATACTCTTTACATTTTGTTACAATAAAACCAATAAAAATTGTTATGCAAAAAACATTAAATTTATTTAGCACGTTAGCTTTTCAATTCAATACCTGGTTTTATCGAGAGGAAGAAATAATAAAAATGAGTTTTCAATTTGATTCTTGCTTTTTTTTGTGTCTGTTTATCACAATATAGATCCTTTTTTTCGTCATCTTTATACAGAGTATACGAAAAATAATGGTGAGGTTTCGAGAACCATCATCTAGGAAAATAATATTCATATTTAAGAAAGCAATATCTTAATTAAAGAATACTTGAAACAGTTTTGAGCATAATGTGCGCCATTAGTGACCCTGCATATTTCCGACAGATTTTCCACATCTTGCCATACACGCTGCAGCACGTCTCTTGTTCCTTGCTCAGTTGCTTCTCTTGTTCTGGCTTTCAAATGGTTCGGGTCTCGAATTTTGTCCATGTAAACGTAATTCTTTATAAAGCCCCACAAGGAAAAAATCAAGAGATGTCAAATCACAAATCAGGGCACCTTGTGGCCATAGAATTGGACTGTCTTTGCCAATCCACCTATTAGGAAATGTTGCACTAAGAACTTCTGTAGCATCTCTTGAGAAATGTGTTGTTGAATGTACAGGCGCAGCTTCAATGTGATGCCTTTGTGTGTGTGTGGGGTGAGCGCTTCGCGAAACCTCACCTGTTTGTTGGACACCCTTTACTATTAACATAAAGTACTTAGACCACAGACGAGTTATAACTCTTGAAGTTTGGCAGGTATACAATATATCTTTGCATTGCAATGAAAAAATATTACTGTGAAATATACATATATTTGTGGAAATAATTGTATCGTATTGTAACAAAATCAATAAACATATAGATGATCATGTTTCAGTGGGAGGGCTAAATCGCTTGATTAAGACAACAAGCTCACAAAAAAAGCATTTCTGCAATTATGCAATGCGAACAAAGTAAAAAAAAAACTGAGAAAGAACATTGAAAACCATTGATTTACTTTATTAAGGAATTTCCATTGAATTATTTCATTAAGAAATTTGTATTGATTTACTTAATGCTTATTTTATTTACTTAATTTCTTAATGCGTATATTATTAATAAGTAAATCAATGCAAATTTTTTAATAAAATAAATCAATACAAATTCCTAAGGAATTTGCATTGATTTACTTTATTAAAGAATTTGCATTGATTTATTTTATTAAAGAATTTACCCTAATTTATTTTATTAAGAAATCGCATTGACTTATTTTATTAAGGAATTTACCCTAATTTATTTTATTAAGAAATCGCATTGATTTATTTTATTAAGGAATTTGCTTTGATTTATTTTATTAAGAAAATTTTCTTGATTTATTTTATTAAGGAACCAACATCCTGGAAAATAATATACATATTCTATTTTCCCTCGTTAATTTTATTAAGGAATTTGCATTGATTTACTTTATTAAGGAATTTGCATTGATTTATTTTATCAAGGAATTTGCATTGATTTACTTTATTAAGGAATTTGCATTGATTTACTTTATTAAGGAATTTGCATTGATTTAGAAACAACTGATTTCAGGGACGAATCGAAAGGATAGAAGTGTCCTGCAAGTTTGAAGAGATTTTTGATTTATAAAATATTAAAAGAAATAGCGTTTTGATCTTCAAGATTTTTTTTTGGGGGGGATGAGTTCGCAGATAAGTGGGATTCGAACCTACGCCTCCCATTTGCAGAGTACGAATCCCATTCATCAGCGAAACTAATTTTTTCCACAAAAGCGTTTCGTGATTTCTATGTCAATAAGTAATCTGTGTATTTACTATTGAGGGTTTTGGTCTGTTGCGGTGCAATCCAGTTCTTACTTTTTTTATTGGCCCTTTAAGTATGCATTTTATTCATTCTATGGGAAATAATAATAGATTTGCTTCAATTAATTAAAATTTTAAATTATTAATCATAAAGTATAAAGTTATTAATTAATATTAACTTCGTTTTAAAAAAGGGTGAACTATTGTTTTCGTTTGTCGTCTGTACGTTTATTTTTATATTCAACTTTATTACTTTAAGCGATAAATAAAAATTTCTTTTTGAGTTGCATGGATACTAATATTATGATTCGCATTTGTTGTGAAGTCTTCAAATAATCGCCAGACTCGCAATCTGTAGTTCCCAGGTTCGAGTTCCAACAGTATCAGCGTTGAGATTTATCTCCGCAAAATTCCCCGCGCTGCCCACGGTCAGTAGGGGACACCGATGGGTTTGGAAAGGCCGCCGTCCGTCGGATAGAACGTTAAGCCGTGGCTCCGTGTCCGGGAGAGCCATACCCTGTGCACGTTAAAGAACACGCTGGATGGCCTTGACGGGAGGCTACCATCTGTCTCCCAAAAGCTGTTCCAGTGGGTCCCCTCTCCCAACCATCTCTGAGCCTTCGGGGTCCATGTGACCTGGCCATTTAGCCCATGGTGTGCATAAAAGTGCCGCTCAGAGGTAAAACAGCCCAACCCAACCCTCTTCAAATAATGTTAGTTTCCGCCATTAGAGAACCCGAACTCGGAACAAAATCTGATTTTTTTCAATTTATTTGAAAAGGAGTATTTTATATTCGTCAAAGGTGATTTGGAATTTCTAGCTAATCATTAATTTACTGTTAATTCAAGGCATGGATAAATGAAAGTTAGATAGCTCAAAATATACTCTTTGTACCATTTTTCTGTGAATTAAATCGTTAGAAAAGATGTACCGCGTGACATACTGTTAGGCACGAATATTTTAGGTTGTTGAAGTTCTATTTTGTTTCATCTGTGGATTTCGCTGATCAGCTCAAAGTGCTCCTCATTCGGTTCTCGTACAGTCGCTCAAAAAAGTATCCGAACACTATGGTTGATTAAAGAATTCAGAAAAAATATCTGGCAACGATTTTTTTAGAAATTAGTGATCTGGCAACCTTCACGTGGTTGATTAAAGAATTCAGAAAAAATATCTGGCAACGATTTTTTTAGAAATTAATGATCTGGCAATCTTCACGTGTCACGTGAAGGTTGCCAGATCACTAATTTCTAAAAAAATCGTTGCCAGATATTTTTCCTGAATTCTGTAATCAACCATAGTGTTCGAATATTTTTTTCAGCGACTGTACCGAAGAGCAAAGACTACTGCGAAAGGGGTTCAGTCACTTCGATTTATAGGTTGGCTGATGTCAGTACAATAACTCAAGCAATTCATTGAGTTTCTAAACAGATCACAACTTTTATAATGAGGAAGAATTTTCTTTCGTTGGCAATAAAAAAATAGCAAATAAATAAATAAAAGATTTTCTTTCATCTCAATCCATCCATCAAGATGTTCCTTACTCTTTCCCACTTACTGCTTGACTGGAGACAATTATCCATTTTTGTTTTCGTAAAACGCAAACAGGAGAAAACGAAAGAAAAGTGATGAAGAAGGATGATGGTGAAGCACAATAGCTCAATTTCTTTGTCTTGACATCACTCGAAAAAAAAAAGTTGCGATGCTCTAAGAGAGTTCAGGATTGGGTTGGGTTCTTTAGAACAATGTTGCAGTAGAGCTTGCCTTTTTATATGTACAAAAAACAATATTATGAACCAGTTTCTGGTAAGTGGTTAACAAAATGGTTTTTGGCTCCTTTTTCTTTCCTTTAGAATTACATCATCATCTTTATTAGTATTCACGGCGCAACTCATGCTAATCAACAACTGACGAGGTAGCAACTTCATGGAGTTCTTCGATATCTGCAGCATGATACAGAGCTTCTGTTTTCAGCAGAAAGAGGAATTTCTATGAGGAAAAGCCATCAACGTCGGCGGTGCTCTATTGTGCGCTGTTCTCACAGGTTCCAGTAACCATTGTTCTTGTCTAAGCACAGCGCAGCAAAAACCATTAACGATCCCTTGTGAGTGGCTCTTTCCCAACACAACTAGCACAGTCGGCCGCCCATTAGTTAAACATTACACAGGGCTCGAGGCTTGAACCCCTCCCTGTGGGTGGGGTTCTCACACGTTCTCTTCACCTCTAGTCGGTCTCGGGAGGGTCGACTGCCACCTTAACTTTCCCGTCACGTGCCACGTGCCAATGCCGCCCACACAAGCATCTCACGCATTTCTCTCGGCTTCACCTGCACCCCGAGAACCTGTTGCAGCCTTAGCACGTGCTGCATCCCGCTTTGACGTAAGCACGTGGTCAGGTGCTCGTTTCGCCGTTGACTTGGCTCGCCCTCAGAAGACAGACGAATCGTGAGGATCAATCCTTCATGGATCCTGGCACCAAGGTTTTCCCCTTCGCTTCTGAAGCTGCTGCCGCTGCATTGACAAGAAGGGCATCGCCGCGCAGCACGATGCTTCTCCATTTCGAAGCCTGCAATGCAGAAGAGCGATTACAAACACGAACGGAAAATTGAAAGCCGAAACGAGCGATGAGTATCGCATAGAGACATCAGAGAGCACGAATTTCCGCAGCACAGATAAAGCTTCCGTATTCAAAGCTTCCTGTGAATACAATGTGTGAGCTTTCTTTTTATGCGGAAAAGATGTTTCAGACAAAATAATCCCCTTTATGCAATATTTTTTTGCCATTACTCCTCAGACATAACCTAACTAATTATTACTGAAGCACCCTCCTTTAACCTTAACGAAGTTGTTTTTTTTAGAAAGTTTCCGAAAACCAAACTCAGTACGTCAAACCTCCACGCTTTAGACTCAAATATATCAATACGCCACAGGTCGCCAGAAACGCGCAATAATCGATTTTGCACGAATTACAGAAACTTGGAATATTTACACATTATTAAATAAGTTATTGTTAAGAAACAAATGCATTTCATCACCATTCTCTCTCGTCAAAAGTTTGCTCTCAACTGTATGACAATTTACATACATACATACATAATACATACATACATACATACATACATACATACATACATACATACATACATACATACAAAATCCTCATGCAGCCATGGACTACAGAGGTCCTACCGGGCTGTAATTTAGTTCCCGATTTTGCCTGAACTAAAATTGCTGCATTTGGCTACTGTAGGCTAATTGCAATAAGGTCCTGTTTGACATTGTCTACGCATCGAATCCTAGGTCTTACCCTTTTCCTCATGCCTCTAGGTACAGTGTTCATATCCCTATTCGCCAATCTGCAATTATACATATGGACAATATGGACACATTAAAGCAGTCTCTCTTTGCCCAATATGCTGCTCAAAGGAGGCTGCTGACTCCTAACCTCATCAATGCTTACAAAGTCAAACCATCTAATGCTCATGATGCTGCGTAAGCATTTAGTTTCAAAGGCATCAAGTTTATTGTTATCCTGCTTACAAAGGGTCCATGTTTCGCTACCATAACTAATCTTAGAAAGAACCAAACTATTATACAGCCTAATTTTAGTCTTTTGGTATATAGCCAATTTTTCCACACTCTTCGTAGGTTCTTGAAAGTCAGTGGCAATCTCTATTCTTCAATTTACCTCAAGCCACACCTCACCAGTATCTGTTACAAAGCTCCCAAGATAATTAAACTGAGACACTTGCTCAAGAGTGCAGCCATTCAAAGCAACTGAAGCACTACCTGCTTGACCAATTTTCATCACTTTAGTTTTTTACCTGTTTATCACCCAACTCTATCAACAATTTCATCAACAACTCGAATGAAAGAGTTCATCTCATCAACATCATTAGCCATCAGGACTAAATCATTCGTATAATCTAAATCAGAAATTTTAAAATCTCTAAACCATCTGAGGCCAAAATCTTTCCCTTGCAATAGATTGTTGGGAAGCCATGTTGGCGGTGATTCTTCAAAGTCCCTACTAAATTAAATTAAGATTTCCTACTAAATAGTAATTATCTCACTAATGTCGACTGAATCAATAAAATGAACTATGTAAACTAATATATACTACATACATTACTAACGTATATTACATATATTTTACTGCACAATAAAATATTACTTACCGGAAGACACCGGTAATGGTGCCTCCTCCATCACAAAATAATAACTGCTGAGTTTCAGATAATCACCTAGTGGTTGCGCTGTAATCAGTGATAGGATCTCTACGTAGTCTTGATTGTTGTGCTTCCCAGCTGCCCACCAGTCCTCGCTTTGACTTGCCCACCAGTCCTCGCTTTAACTTGCCCACCAGTCCTCGCTTTGACTTGCCCACCAGTCCTCGCTTTAACTTACCCACCAGTCCTCGCTTTGACTTACCCACCAGTCCTCGCTTTAACTTGCCCACCAGTCCTCGCTTTGACTTGCCCACCAGTCCTCGCTTTAATTTGCCCACCAGTCCTCGCTTTAACTTGCCCACCAGTCCTCGCTTTAACTTGCCCACCAGTCCTCGCTTTAACTTGCCAACTGTTGCAGACAGTACGGCAAAGGATTGACACTTTGTATGGTAAATGATGGAAATTTCTGGGCACATTTAAAACTTGCCCACTAACATCACGCGCTTATAATTAAGGAGACGCAAGACAGTTTCGAGTGCATTACGTCACTAAATGCTTATTGAAATGAAATGAAATGGAAAATATGTTTCAGAAAACAAATATCCATCAAAACATTATTTTTATTATTTTTTTAATTCTGAGTGTAATATTTTAGTGTATAATACAGAAATGTTGGTGTGGCCTGGCCCCTCTGGCCCTTAATGACGAGCCGCACCTGCAATTATCTTACCTAATTCTGAATAAGAACTACGCTATAAAGAATTTTTCGCTTTTGATGTCGAATCTGTATATTTTATAAGCTTTGTGTTAGCAAAATTTTTTAAATTGAACCTTCAAAGATAGGATGATATCTGCATTAATAATAATAAAATTTATATAAAAGTATTAAACTTGATATATTTTAAAATATTATTAAAGCTATATTAATAATAATAATACATCGATATAAAATAATTCTTACTTGTTATTAAATTAATGATTTACGCCTTTGTAACAGAGAAAAATAAATAAAATGAAATAAATACCCCCTCAAGCAGCTGCTTGCCACAGAGGTCTGACAGGAGCCTGTCAGTTTATATGCCAAAGTAGAAGATCTGAGAGGATGGCAGGACCTCAGCAGAAAAACAACACATACAACCATGCCTTATCCGGGGCTCGAACCCAGGTCCCTTAGATCAGTAGCCAAGCGCGCTAACTACTCGGCCATGGGACGGCTTAACAGAGATAACAGAGACTAAATATATGTACAAGTACGTACCTTCTTAGTTGGCAAAATTTGATTTCCGAATTGAAACTTTTTCGTTCTCCTCCCCGCCCCAACAATAGGCCCTTCACTACGCCCCTGATTCGAAGCATTTTTATTCCTCTGTCCTAAACTAGGCCCCCGAATTGATTGAAACCTGCCAGGAGGTTCTCACGAACGAGAATAGAAGCCATGATGGTGGAAGTACCTTTCTCTGGCATATCGCAAAAGAAACCGTGATGCCCACAATATCACTTACCGGCAGCATATGGAATGAAGGCACGGTATGCGGACAGTACCGATCTCCGGCAGAACATAGAGAGACGAAACTATAGTGCTGTCGATAACAGTAATAGGCAGAACAAAGAAGAAACTGTAAAAATAAATAAATAAATACCCCCTCAAGCAGCTGCTTGCCACAGAGATCTGACAGCAGCCTGTCAGTTTATATGCCATAGTAGAAGGTCTGAGAGAATGGCAGGACCTCAGCAGAAAAACGACACATACATCCACGCCTTACCCGGGGCTGTAATCCAGCCGATATCTTTCTCCGGTAGAGCATAGAAAGACCATGATACCGACAGTGGCTCTTTTCGACAACTTAGAGAGACAAAACTGTGATTCCTCGGATATCTTTCAAAGGCAGAGCTTTGAGAGAAGAAACTGTAATACTGGCAATACTTTTATCCGACAGACGACGCAAACTTATCAAGCGACAAGGGATTTAGAACCCGGAATTAGAACGCGGTGCAATATATTATTATGCTCGAGGTGAGACTTTTGGATCAATATCCTGTGCAACTGGGAATCCAGGAGTAACAGGGTTCTTCTTTCATGAAGGACGTGAATGACTCTCGGGTACACTCCTCTTCTTTAATTTACTAATTGCACGGGGGAGGGAGAGGGGGAGTTGTCTCAGTGGTGCTACGCCAGGCTTCCCAGATGAGCTCCAACTGGGTCAATGTTGAGATTTATTTCCGATAATCCCTCACTATTGGCTTAGAAAGGCTGCAGTTCCTCGGATAGGACGTTAAGCTGCAGCTCCATGTGCGGGATTATTTGGGTTGTTTTAGGTTGTTTTGCCTATGAGCGGCACGTTTTTGCACACCATGGACTAAATGGTCAGGTCACATGGACCCCGAAGGCTCAGAGAAGGTTGGGGGAGGGGACCCACTGGAACAGCTTTTGGGAGACAGATGGTAGCCTCCCGTCAAGGCCATCCAGTGTGTTCTTTAACGTGCACAGTGTATGACTCTCCCACACACTGGACCACAGTTTAACGTCCCATCCGACGGACGACAGCCTTTCCAAGCCCATCGGTGTCCCCTACTGACCGTGGTCAGGGCGAGGAGTTTTGCGGAGATAAATTTCAACGCTGACCCAGCTGGGACTCGAACCTGGAAACTGCAGATTACGAGCCTGGCGCGCACCGACTGAGCCACCCTTGTCCCCATATGTGGGGAAAGCCATACCCTGCGTACACGTTAAAGAACACGCTGGATGGACGTGAGAGGTCTCCTAACAGTTGTCCAGTGAGTCCCCTTCTCCAACCTTCTCCGAGCCCTCGTGATCCTTGCGACCTGGTCATTTAGCCCATTGTGTGCACAGAAGTGCCGCTCAGAAATATAAAACAACCCAACACCGTTAATTAAATACAAAGAAAAATCTATTAATGAAATTTTATTTAAATATAAATTTTCTCTATTTATTCCATTCTTAAGTGAACAATTAAGACCACTGAACATTAGTTATTTCCTTAAAGCTTTCAGACATAAATTATTCGCTACAATCAATTTTCTATATTTTTCACTGTTCACTGCTACATCACATCTCTTTAGATCTCATGTATTTATCTACACGATTTTGTTATGAAAACATCAACAACTCTTTATGTTTCAAAAACTATGGCATCGGATTAACCAAAAAACGCAGACCAAGTACAGTTCAAAGTATTGAATGCCATGTTTTTCAGACATTAATTGTGGTCGATCTATTTCATGTTAGTAGAATGAAATGCAATTACAGACGTGTACCATTGGCTAAACCGGTCCTGGGCAAACTACTGCTCACCATCTCTTTTCGTGAGGCGGCCCGAACAACCGATGACAATTAAATTTGTGAAAGAGAAAATGAACATATAGAGAGGACAAGAAGTCCATTTTCGGCAAAGCAAATTCTCATAAAAATAATTCATTTTAATATAATTATATTTTTTATGTTTCATTTTAGATATTTTTGCGTTAGGTTTTACATACGTTGATGATTATATATTTCTTTGGCTGTCAGCCATTCCGTTTTAGTTTCATGAACAGTGTGCCTAAAGGCCTCAGAAGGAGGGGGAGATCTAGGATGCGGTGGGCAGACAATGTCAAACAGGACCTTGTTAGAATTTGTGTTCAGTGGCCTGATGCAGTAGATGTAGCTCAGGATAGACTTGCTTGGAGAACCAAATTGCACGGTCTGGTTGGACCTCCGTAGCCCATGGCTGCTTGAGGATGATGATGATGATGCGCCCTTGAGTTGGGTTGGGTTGTTTTACCTCTGAGCGACACATTTTTGCACACCATGGGCTAAATGGCCAGGTCACATGAACCCCGAAGGCTCAGAGAAGGTTGGGGGAGGGGACCCACTGGAACATCTGTTGGGAGACAGATGGTAGCCTCCCGTCAAGGCCATCCAGCGTGTTCTTTAACGTGCACAGGGTATGGCTCTCCCGCACACGGGCCCACGGCTTAACGTCCCATACGACGGACGGCGGCCTTTCCAAGCCCATCGGTGTCCCCTACTGACCGTGGGCAGGGCGGGGAATTTTTGCGGAGATAAATCTCAACGCTGACCCAGCTGGGACTCGAACCTGGGAACTACAGATTACGAGCCTGGCGCGCTACCGACTGAGCCACCCCCGCCCCTATGCGCCCTTGAACTAAACAGTTTGTCCAGGCCTGGACTAAACTGTCAGACCATTAAGACCCATAAGTAGGGTGTCCATACTTCACGGATTTCAGAAAACTTGATGTCTCGAAGTCCAAATGTCTCGATGTTTGTGACGATGTATAGTCGGTTCTCGATTTAGATGGATTTAATTAACAGGTTTTTAGAATAACTCCGTCATTATATTAATGCCTGTTTTTTTGTTGTTGAATAATGTTGCTTGCACTGAGCATCAAACAGTCGGTGCACGCTGGCAGTATAGTTCAGTGTTCTCGGCGAGGTGCGAACTTTAAGCATCGCACGTGAGGACTTCGAATTAGCCGTACCACAAGAATAGCTCCCTCAGCAACAATAAAGGTCCTACCTCTGTGAGACATAGGCTTACCGCCAATGTAGGTAAAATTAACTATGCAATATGTACTCGAATAATATATTGTACTTGAATTATAGCTTCTCTCGTAAACTGAAATAGAAATCATAACTAAATTGTCCCAGTTTCAGCTTTCTGAAACTGTGACCATTTATTGAAATATCCCAGCTCCTATCAATCGAAATCTGAACACCCTATCCATAAGTGATGATTGGGTGAAGGTAATGGAGCAGAATGAGTGGCTGTTAAGGAGAGTATGAAACTACGTAAGTTACGATTCGACAATCTTCACATGTTGATTGATAGACTCTTGTCCTACGATCTATGAGAGATCATAGGTTGATTGAAAGACTCTTGTCCTACATCTATGAGAGATCATAGGTTGTTTGAAAGACTTGTCCTACGATCTATGAGAGATCATAGGTTGATTGAAAGACACTTGTCCTACGTTCTATGAGAGATCATAGGTTGATTGAAAGATTCTTGTCCTACGATCTATGAGAGATCATAGGTTGATTGAAAGACTCTAGTCCCATGATCTATGAGAGACCAGAGGTTGATTGAAAGGTAATTATCCTATGATCTGTGAGAGACCATAGGTTGATTGAAAGACACTTGTCCTACGATCTATGAGAGATCATAGTTTGAATTCAAGGTCCTTGTCCTACGATCTATGAGAGATCCTAGGTTGATTGAAAGGTCCTTGTCCTACGATCTATGAGAGATCATAGGTTGATTGAAAGGTCCTTGTCCTACGATCTATGAGAGATCATAGGTTGATTGAAATGTCCTTGTCCTACGATCTATGAGAGATCATAGTTTGATTGAAAGAAACTTGTCCTACGATCTATGAGAGATCATAGGTTGATTGAAAGACTCTTGTCCTGCGATCTATGAGAGATCATAGGCTGATTGAAAGACTTTTCCTACGATCTATGAGAGATCATAGGTTGATTGAAAGACACTTGTCCTACGTTCTATGAGAACTCATAGGTTGATTGAAAGACTCTTGTCCTGCGATCTATGAGAGATCATAGGTTGATTGAAAGACTCTTGTCCCATGATCTATGAGAGACCAGAGGTTGATTGAAAGGTAATTATCCTATGATCTGTGAGAGATCATAGGTTGATTGAAAGACACTTGTCCTACGATCTATGAGAGATTATAGTTTGAATTCAAGGTCCTTGTCCCATGACCTATCAGATCTGTCGAAGCGTCAACTGCGCAGTTTCTTAGTTTTCCATTTTTCCTGATGGTTAGAGAACTGGAACTTTTCGGTTGCCCTTTCAGATCAGAAAAGAGACAGATTGGATTGCAAGCAATAATGCGAGATTCTTAAAAAAATTTCAATATGCGTGTTGGAAACTTCTCTCAGGAGAAACAAGACGAAAAGATAAAAAAAAATTGAAAAGAATAAAAAAAACTGCAACCGGTTCTGCCACCAGGATTCATCAAAACAGTTGTTAGAAGCGAACAAAGTGCAGGGGTAGAATATAATAACATATGATTTGTGATTTGCATCTCGCCAAGGCCCTCGTTTTTGTCTAATTTAATCAGGAGCAGAGAAGTTCGTTTCCATTTGTCAGGTTATGCAAATAAGCAACCTTCCGGGTACGGCCATCGTAGAAGAAGAAATCCCTCGGGGCTAGCTCGAGGAGGGAGCACTTCTACGGATGAAAGGTCATGGCGTGACGAGCTGGCTTTTTTTTTGTTCTTTACACATCGGCGGTCGAACAACACTGACAACAAAGCCATTGTTAATGGTGCAAGGTCTGCAAAAAAAAATGTTTCAGCAACCGATTTAGCTAAGTCAACATAGGGAAGATTTGTTGTGCAAGATATATGGCTTGAAGAAAAATGGTCTGACAGACAAGCAGACAATAATTTCGTTGTCATTCGTGCTGTTGTGACATTCTCCATCCTTCGCGCCGTCAGAACATTCGCAGATTGTATCAAACTCTTAAATCCCTCAGTACGGCCACACCGAAAACGTCCCAGTGTTGAGAAATTTTGGAACTTTCTAGCCTTTTAGAACAAAATTATCATTATCAACAACTGAGATGTCCTTAGAGCAAACCGAAACGTGTGTTTTCATTAGCTGCATACGCTTCAGTTTGCTGTGAGGTCACCTCCTTCGTTAGTAATAATTTTGGTTTGAAACGCTAGAAAGTTTCGAAATGTTCACAAAATTGAACAGTTCAGACCACTTTTCATCTGACCGTTTTCTTTGTATCACAATCACTGCAGAGATTTAGTTGGAAAGGCACCAGATTTTGTTTCATCGAGCTATTGTTTACCGCACCCTCCGTGATAATCTATATATGTACATGCCTGCCATATTTGAAAACAATTTTGGAAACGGTGGTAATGAAGCAGTCTCGCTTATATTTTGACGTGTTTTTCTAGCACACATGTTAGAAAAACGGAGAAAAGTGCCAAAATGTAGGTAACAGTTTCCTGGACGACTAAATAGGAAATATTCCAAATATTATAGTCTGCTAAATAAATACAGGGTGAGACATAATTCCATTTGCAAAATTTGGAGGCTTGTTCAGGAGACCAATAGAATATTATTTGATATGAACATTGGCCAGAAAAAGTTTTCTATATCAGCTATAGGTATATTGCTTTCGTCGCTTCCATTGAGGTCGAAAACAGGTTCTGATCCGTTCCGATTTATATGTGCATGTGCTGATATGGTAAGCTAGCGTCGAGGCTTTTAAAATGTCGTAGCAGTGCTACTCTTGTTAACTGTGATGTTAGGATTCGTGTTCATCATTATGAATTTTTCATTTGAAGAATCCAGTGACCTTCACCCAACTTATGAAGAATTTTAATTCAATGCATCAGCTGCACTTCGCTGATATGTAGAGAAATTCCCCAACAGACTTTTACCGTCAGCACGGTATTCATTGCCACGGATCGCTGTGCCCACGAAACAATGGGACCAAATCGTGTCAAAGATCGGCGGCAATTATCAAAAGTAGAGAAAGCTATTCTCATGAGGGGCGGGGGTGGCTCAGTCGGTAGCGCGCCAGTCTCGTAATCTGTGGTTCCCAGGTTCGAGTCCCAGCTGGGTCAGCGTTGAGATTTATCTCCGCAAAATTCCCCGCCCTGCCCACGGTCAGTAAGGGACACCGATGGGTTTGGAAAGGCCGCCGTCCGTCGGATGGGACGTTAAGCCGTGGCGCCGTGTGCGGGAGAGACATACCCTGTGCACGTTAAAGAACACGCTGGATGGCCTTGACGGGAGGCTACCATCTGTCTCCCAACAGCTGTTCCATTGGGTCCCCTCCCCCAACCTTCTCTGAGCCTTCGGGGTCCATGTGACCTGGTCATTTAGCCCATGGTGTGCAAAAAAGTGCCGCTCAGAGGTAAAACAACCCAACCCAAAGCTATTCTCATGGCAGTGGAACAATCCCACGTTACAACACTCACTGGAGAGTTGCTCGCAGCTCTCAGCCCATCATTTGGCGAAAATTACGCAGAGAATAGCTACATTCCTTCCACTTCCAGCCGATACTCATTTACACCACCACTCCTGCATAATTCTGTCAGTGGTTCTTAGGCCAGTAGAAGTTGAATTTTCCATTCACCATTTTGGTTCTGTCACTGAGGAAGCATCATTTACGAGAGATAGCGTTTTAAATTATCACAGCAAACACTTGTCGTCTCGAGAAAATCTTCATGCAGTCCGAGAATCCCACTTCTAGCATAAATTTTCATTGAACACTTCTGTTGGATTAGTCCACGATATGTTCGTTGGCCCTCATATACTTCCAGCTCGTCTTAGAAGAGATCGCATCTACGCTTCCTAGAAGAAGATTTGCACTGGATTTCGAAGATGTACCACTTACTATCCAAAGATAAATATGGTTCATTTAAAATGGGTTCATATCATACTTAGCACAATACACTGGTAATATTATCTTGCTTGGATGAGGGTTTCCTGTGGCATATCCACATAGATCTCCTGACACTAAGCCTTTGGACGTTTATTTGGGGAACACTTGAGGTTCATGGATTAAGCTATGGAAACGTGTACATGCTGCATGGGTTGGGTTGTTTTACCTCTGAGCGGCACTTTTTTGCACACCATGGGCTAAATGGCCAGGTCACATGGACCCGAAGGCTCAGAGAAGGTTGGGGGAGGGGACCCAATGGAACAGCTGTTGGGAGACAGATGGTAACCTCCCGTCAAGACCATCCAGCGTGTTCTTTAACGTGCACAGGGTATGTCTCTCCCGCACACGGAGCCAGGGCTTAACATCCCATCCGACGGACGGCGGCCTTTCCAAGCCCATCGGTGTCCCCTACTGACCGTGGGCAGGGCGGGGAATTTTGCGGAGATAAATCTCAACGCTGACCCAGCTGGGACTCGAACCTGGGAACTACAGATTACGAGCCTGGCGCGCTACCGACTGAGCCACCCCCGCCCACACATGCTGCATGTCAGACAGTTACACAACCCTTGGAGTTTCTAAGGGCATCTGTCAGTCCGGTATCAAATGAATACTTGGATTTTGACTCACCTTGTACATACATACATACATACATACATACATGCATACATACATACATAATAGTCAAGTAGCAGTATTCTACAGAAGCCCAACCAGATTGTACAATTTAGTTCTCCATATATCCTTATTCTAAGTATTCAGCTATTGCAGAGCAACTCTCTAAAGGTCCTATTTGATATTGTTCACTCTCATTCTGGGGCTTGCTCTTTTTCAGGCTCTTTTGGTACACTCTTCATAACACTATTCGTTAATCTGTAGTTCTTCATGCGAGCAATATGGTCAAATCAACACAATATAATAAGAAGCGGGCGGGGGTAGCTCAGTCGGTAGCGCGCCAGTCTCGTAATCTGTAGTTCCCAGGTTCGAGTCCCATCTGGGTGAACGTTGAGATTTATCTCCGCAAAATTCCCCGCCCTGCCCACGGTCAGTAGGGGACACCGATGGGCTTGGAAAGGACGCCGTCCGTCGGATGGGACGTTAAGCCGTGGCCCCGTGTGCGAGAGAGCCATACCCTGTGCACATTAAAGAACACGCTGGATGGCCTTGATGGGAGGCTACCATCTGTCTCCCAACAGCTGTTCCAGTGGGTCCCCTTCCCCAACGTTCTCTGAGCCTTCGGGGTCCATGTGACCTGGCCATTTAGCCCATGGTGTGCAAAAAAATGCCGCTCAGAGGTAAAACAACAACAACCCACTGTAACAAACTTCAGAAAAAGGCAAACTATTGTAGAGTCTCATTTTTGTCTTTAGATGTATGTTTATTTTTCCATAACTCCACAGATTCTTAAAAGTCCTAGTAGCAATACCTATTTTCTTATTTATATCACGTCTCATATTACCAGTATATGTTGTCATACAACTCCCAATATAATCAAAACAAGGATTTTTTTCTGAACCTATCCTCCTTTTTTCCATCAGTTGTTGGTTTTGTTTTGCATGATTTCGATTTACACGGTGATTTCCCGGAACTTATCTACCGTGTAAATTGAGGGATGGTTGTATTTTCAGATATCTGGACCATTTAAGGACCCCCTCTTCTTTTACAATGAATTACTTGCACGATAATCGAAAGCCAAAGTAAACGTACAAAATGCAGCTCTGTCTAATTCCAATAGTAATTTCAAACCAATCATTGCATGCTTTACAAAGATTCACACATGATTCAGTGTTACTATAGAGAGCTATCGTTAAACTAACTAACGCTTCCAGTATGCCATACGATCTCACGATCAACCACAAATTATAGCAGTCAACAGAATCAAACGCCTTTTTGAAACTATAACGCTACTAAGTGTAAGTTTTTGGATCTTGAAACATTTTTCTAGACCATGTTTATCTGAAAACATTTGGTCTATGTAGCGTCTATCACCCTGAACCTAGAATGCTTATCCCAAAAGTGTTCAGCAACCAAATGTTTAATTCTGTTAAACATGATAATGCACAAATTTTATTTAGAACAAAGTAGACTGGTGTCCTGTAGTTATCAAAATACCTGCGATCAGCTTTCTTGAAAATAATGATAATAATTCTTTTAGTAAAATCCTTAGGAACATCTTATTTATCATAGAAAATATTTAACCCTTTAGGCAACAGAATCATTCTCAGCTCTCATTTCCGAAGCAATTCAATTTACTTCTTGCGACGTGTGCAATTTTAATTTAGAGATAGCCAAAGTAGCTTCAGACCATGAAATAGAGTCAACATTAAAGCCAGTAAAAGGTATGTCTTCATTACAAACAATGGGAGTAAAACTTTGCTCAGAACATCTTTGAAAAACCCAGCTCATCACAGAAACCTCACCTTTAATAACCTTGCCATCCTTATCTTTAAATCCTTGTATGCCATTCTTTTTTCGACTATAAAAACATTTCTTATCCGATAAAACTCTCCGTTGCTCTGTTTTCTAACAGTTTTCTCTGCTTTGGCAGCTAGGCATTCAAGCCAAAGATATTAGCAGTCAAGTGATCCTTTTTACACGTTTATTATGCTTTCTATAATGTTGTCTGTTAATCCTAGTGTTGATTGAGATTATTATTGTAATTACTTCTTTCAGAAATAAGCTGCATAGCCTTATCACTAAAATGGCATTGCCTCCTCTACTCCTTTTGGGACAGAAGATTACCGTTAGTTTAAAAAATAGCGTGTTTAAAATAGATCCATTCATCATTAATCTCAGTTGTAAAAAAAACACTATTGTCATAATGACTGAGCGTTTTTGGTATCTGAGAATCTTTCAGAGCTTCAGGTATAAAAGCATTTTTTAGCATTAGCAGAACATTTCTTAACTTTCAATTGCAAGACATATTTTTAAAAGGAAATGGTCAGACCTAGTTTAAGTTCGCTTATACGACCTTTTGTTCCTAACAGAGCTTACACATTTGCTGATAACACATAATCAGTCGTATTCCTATGCAACCATTTCTTCACATTCGTTCAGCATGATTGAATATTCCCAATGTACTTTAAGGGCTTCGCAATTAGAAGACAACAACTTACCTAGAAGGGACTCAGATTTAAGATATTGACACGAATAGTAAATAGGAATGAGGTAGCTCTCTTCCGCGACTTAAATAACTTAACATAAAAATTAATTTAATTTTACGCTTTAAACACACTGTTGGTTTTAATTTGCACTAATAACCACTATAAATATTAAGCCAAAACAAATAAAGTATCCCTCACAAGTAACAGCTTGCCACATTGGTTTAATAAGCCAAAAAAGAGATCTGTGAGGAAGACGAGAGTTCAGCAGAAACAACACAAGAAACATCCGGGTCCTTTGACCAGTTAGCCAAGCACGCTAACTACTACCGGGACGATTAACTTTTAAATTCTGTAAAGTTCAGAGAAATGGATTTTGTTCATTGTACAGATCATGGATTTATTTGTTCACTGTAATTAAGCCCTTTATTTTAATTTCGTTGCGGTACTTAACTACGTGTTTAGTAGTGAATGAAGAAACTGAAACCGTTTCTAAAAAAATGAGTCCCATGCTTTGCCTAGCTGTCGAGTTCCTCTTTCTAGTAATTATGGGAGGTTGAAAAAGTGTCTGACTGAAAACGCCGTGATGCATCAAATGAGTGTGTGATGAGCAGTTTTGCGAAATACATACGAGGTCAAAAAAGTTAAGTGATAAATATACGAAAGGAACAAATTGCCTTTTTTGCAGACATTAATGTAGAGTAAAAGAAAAGCAAAAACCAGTTTGGATAAAAATTCTTCAGCATTTCGTTCCTTGAGTTGTCAGGCCAACTCTTTCTACTCTCATGGTGTGTAAAGCAACACCGCAACTGAGGAGTCATCTCAGATTTGTTCCGCTGCAATAAGCATCCTCCTGCCACTCATACGAATGCATCCTCTCAGTTCCGATTGCTCCCCAGGCATTTCCTCCGTTCATTTTTTTCCCTGCCTTCTGCACCTGACCACTTTTTGTTCGCATTCCTCGTCTCGAGACAATGATCCCACAGTCACGGGAGTTTGAAGCGTCCAGTGGGCGGAGTTTTGGACACAGAGCCAACTTCCTGTGCTTCTGTCCCTTTCGATGCTGCTGCTGATGAGGTAAGAGAAGCAGAGATCTTCGCACTCCCTCTTTCCGTCTGCATCCTCTTCCCCTGGGTCTCTGCGGTTATCTTCATCCAAAACTGGTTCATTTCAATTGAGGGATCAAGGGAGTGATGCGAGTAATGAAGCAAGCATTAGGGAGTCTGGATGTTTGCGAGATGAAATTGGATGAAAAAAAATGTTTTCCCTTAATAAAGCTACGTATTTGCTTAGTGAAGTAAATCATGATCCTTTTGACTGGTATGATGGAGTGGAAAAAAACGTGAAACTCATTGTATGAGTTGCATATCATTGAAAAGGGAATGATGCCTAATGGGATGACGTTGTGTCCATTGAAGGAAATGCTGAGAAACGGCATTTAAGAGGCGATGGCAAGCGTTCGTGTGGAGGATGAATCGAAGTAGAGGTTTGGTTGCTCTGATCTTGAGAGAAAAATTTTTATGCACGATGAACTGACTACTGGCAGATCACAAGGATCCTAAAGATGGGTATAGAAGCGACAGATAGATATTTGGGCCAAATGGTATCTTCTTTTGTTAAGTCATTCAGTGCGATTTTCAATTTTCGTAGCTTGTGCTTGTACTTTATAGTGCTTAGTATCCGTCCTATGGATGATAGCCTTTCCACGTCCAATGGTATCACTCTTTTTTTGCCGACGGCAGATTATGGGCGAATGGAAAAAATCTCGATTATGGCAGTGTTAAGAGATCTGAATCGGTACTATTGCATTTGTCCTGCTTTGCGTTTTAATATTTGTAGAAAAAACTTTTCAATGTTGTCCTTATTAAGGTACAGAAGTAAAGGTTGTTTCAGCAACTATTTGATACGGTGATCTCAAAAGACTTTTCCAGTAGTGGTTGCTACACGCCAAGAGATGCGGGAGAAAATGAGGGACTTTCATGGAAAAAACAAAGAGAGATAAAGTATCATTATTTGCAAATGAAAGATATCACCCATTCGCAATTTCATATTAATACTACTAAATTACCGAAATTGAAAGTTCTTGAAATGAGATGATTAAATTTCAGAAAAAAAAGTGCGCTCCTTAATTTCTGACTACATCTCCTCAGGCTCAGAATAAAAGTTTTTCTCTCTAGTGCATAGTATTGTTTATTTTAGCGTTTTTTTTACAATTACAGGTATTGTTAGATATACGTAGTTTTCTGTTTATCGATCTTCCTAATATACTTCATTGGCTCTTAAAGATACAGTAGAATATACGAGTACATCTTATTACAAGATATTCTGCAAATCCTCATATAAATATTCGGATTTAATGTACTTTCGGTATTAATTCCCCTTTCTCCTATTAATCCATTTTATCGAGGCTTTTCTGTAATTCTAAAACTATTGGCTAAAGATTCTGCTTTTTCAGGGTTTCCTTATATGAACCTCTTTAAGAGGATTTGGTTGGATTGTTTTATCGTTGAGTGGCACTTTTTTGCACACAGTGTTTAAAATGACCAGGTCACAAGGACTCAGAGAAGGCTGGGAATAGGTATCTGCTGGAAAGCTATTAGAAGACAGATGGAAGCCTACCGTCAAGGTCATCCAATAGGTTCTTGAACGTGTGCAGGATACGGCTCTCCTGCACACTGGGCAACGGTTTAATGTTCCATCAGACGACGGGCGGCCTTTCCAAGTCATAGATGCCGCTTTTCTCATATATATCATAGTGGAGGGGTTAGTGTAGATAAATCTCAATACTGGAACAATTGTCGCACAACGAATCGAACCTGGGAACTGTAGATTTCGAACTTTGCCGCCTGACATGCTACTTAGGTGAGCTAATCACTCCCCCTCCCCCCAGTCTCCCTTTAAGAGGAAATTAGATTTTTAGACATCTTTAGATTTCTATTAATAAGTTCGGCATGTTTTTTTTTCTCTCTCGAATACGTTTTTGCGTACTTCTCGAATTCAGATGCAAAATGGTTGGAAATCGTTAAAGAGCGTTCAATTTCATTTAAGCGGCTCTTCGTGAGAAAGGAGTTGATCAATTTTGCTTCAGAATGAGTTTTTTTCTTTTGTTGATCCGAAATCTGAGCATCGAACTAATACGATAATGAATCAAGACTTTTTTTGGTTTCTAATGTGATTTCATATAAATACTTCCTCAAGCAGCTGCTTGTCACAGAGATATGACAGAATCATGTCAGTTTATACGCCATAGCCGAAGATCTGTGTAAAAGGCGGGACCTCAGCAGAAGGAGCACACAAACAGCCATACTTTACCCGGGATTCGAACCCAGGTCCCATAGATCAGTAGACTGACAAGCGCGTTAAACCCGGGATTCGAACCCAGATCTCTCAGATCAGTAGCCAAGCACCTTAACCATTCGGCCACTATCAGTAGCCTGACCAGTGCGTTAGGCCCGGGATTCGAACTCAGGTCCCTCAGATCAGTAGCAAGTGTGTTAACCATTCGGCCACTATCAGTAGCCTGACAAGCGTGTTAGGCCCGGGATTCGAACCCAGGTCACTCAGATCAGTAGCCAAGCGCGTTAACCATTCAGCCACTATCAGTAGCCTGACAAGTGCGTTAGGCCCGGGATTCGAACCCAGGTCCCTCAGATCAGTAGCCAAGCGCGTTAACCATTCGGCCACTATCAGTAGCCTGACAAGCGCGTTAAACCAACACCTCCTAGAAGACAAGGCCAAACAACTACGTCACAGAATAATGATGACGTCACCCTAGTTAGACCCAAGTGCTACCCATGCTATCGAAGTAACGCGCTAATCAACACGTGTTTTGTAATTTTTTTTTCCTGTGTGAAATAATAATGCCCTTTTGTTGTTGCGTACCATATTGTCATATTGCCGGGGCAAGGAATGAGCGAAAAGTTTCAGTGTTAGGATTTCCAAAAGATGAAGATTTGCGAAGACAATGGCTGCAATATCAAGCAAGAATTTCGTGTCAACTGAAAGTTCGAAAGTAAGTTAACTTTAATGCAGTTTATATCTGTAATAGTGTAGTTTATATCTGTAATAAAGAAGTTTAATTTGTAATAAAATTTTTCGTGCAAGTTGATGAATGTGAAATCGTAGATGTAGTTACAAGTTGTAGTTATTGCTGTGGTTCGCTACGAAAAAATGGCGGCGGTGGATTCGAATCTAATGTTCAGTTCAAAATTTTGGAACTGTTCATAATGTATAGGAATGTTACAAACTATACTTTTTTTTTCGTTCTTAATATTTAAAGTGTACAAATCACTTCGAATCGTTATATTTTTGGCAGCCGTCTTCCGAGTTATTGCAAAATCAAGTTAATAATCATTTCATCTGTAGATCTGAAATAGGATATGTAAATTAATCATATTTCTTGCATTCACATTATTAAAAACCTATTATTTTATTATTGATGTCCACTATTGAAGCCTGAATTTTTGAAATTGATAGTTGTTGAAGAGAATTTATGAACGACCTATTTCCAATTTACATTAGCTATGTATCATAATCTTTTGTAATTCTTGCTTTCATTGTTTACATATCAGAATTTAAACATTATAGTAATTTTTAGTTCATTAAAATTATTCTTTATTTACAGTTTGAGACGAAAGATTTTAACTAATGATTTTTGTTCGTGGAACATAAAAATATTAATATGTTTACAATACTTCAGTAACATTTTGGGCTGAAACCCTCAGAATTTTGTTGGTAAATAGTATTTACCTAACTCCTATTGGAGATAAAGTAATAAATAATAATAAATGATTTAGCCATAAATATTACAAAGCTATAACATACAACATGCACCATATCATTTATAAAATTAAATAACTATGTTAATTTTATAATACACAATTGTGATAAAATGGTTAGTATTAAGAGGTACTTGTACAAGTTATACTATGTAACAGTGGTACTGAATTGAGACATACTTAGAATTATCTATTTTAACAAATCAGTCTGCTTTTAGTTATGGGATTTTATGCAGTGGTGGAGCATATCTATTTAGCTATATAAAAATATGTGCTTAGGTTACAAAATAATAAGGATTCATGTCTCCTCTTTTAGAAAATTCACAGAAATAAAACCATGATTCTATAACAGGGTTTTCGAACCTTTTAATTTGGTGTCATTTCTGAAATCATTTATTTACGTGACATGCTTGTGATATAGTCCCCTTACCTTGACGTTTCCATGTTATTATGCAGTATTATTGTTTTTCATATTTTCAGGACACACCTGGGTCTTAGAAGGAACACACCAGTTGGGAATCACTGTTCCATAATTTCATAAACAAACTAGAAATATCTGTAGGAGAGGCACCTTACAATAGAGACAGTTGGTTTAAATGGTGAATTAGTACATTTTATTAAACTCTCATTCACGTTAAGATGCCACATTCAGAATGCATTTTTGTTTAAAATATTTATTTGATTATATTTGAATGTTGAGAAGTAAGATTCATTTTAACTCATCCTCTTTTGGATGATTAATATTCTATACATAATATAAATTATTTGCCAAAGTTTTGAGAGTTTATATTACTTTTAGGTTTGTGAAATCCATTTTGATGTAAAAGACATCTGCAGAACATCTGAGCATTATGATCAGAATACTGGTAAAAAGATAACTGTGAATTTGCTGCAGCCAAGACATCATGATAGATCTGATTAAAGCGACTGAAAATCATAGTAATTAATACTTTGTGTCACATGTGCTTAAATAATAATGTCCAAAAGCAGTTACTTTCTTTATGTGCCATCTTTTTCTTTTAATGGCTATGTAAATGATAGTCCAGGTGTTTTTAATTATTTTTTTTTTGCCTCTTAGTTGATTTTTTCCGGCTAAATATTTATTGACTAATTTCAATTTACACTTGCCAGTCTTTGAACACTGAAATTGAAAAACTGCATTCATGATTGTGGATAATTCATATGTGTGTGTGTGTGCATATATTCAGTAGTTAATTTTCACAGATGTCTTGTAGACATGGGACTCATGAAATAGATAGTCAGGTTTGTTGGATTTTTTTGACTAGGTGTTTGAGATGATGACTTCCTTTAGTTTCCATATAATATTTTGAGTTGAAGTAAAAATTAGAGTTCTGGCTGGGGGGAAAATATTTTGCAAGGTATTGTAGAGCAACAGGTTTACATTCATTAGTTGCTCTATGGTAGTCATAGATATATAAGAGTTCATTTAATTGCATCTGATTCAAAATAGTTTTTAATTTCAACGTAATGTGCCAGTAATATTATACAACAGGTTTATGAATATGTAAATGCCGACATATATCTTCATAATAGTACTTGGAGACAGATACTGCACATCAGTGTGAAACATTGTGTGTTTTATGATTAGTCAGATATGTGTTCTGATAAATCATATGGGAATTGTTGCTTGGTCACTGTTGAAAACATTATTTTTATTCATTTTGGTTTGGTTTCTCCTTCCTTCAGCTCTAGTGCTAATAGTCATTTACAGTGTTTACTTGATGGAGGAATTTTAAGTAGAAAATAATAGATTCCTGCAGTACATCTGGAGGAAATACATGCTTGAGAATAATCCATTAGTGTGTGTATCTTTTTAGATTAGTCATTTATGGCAAGAGGAATTGACTTTAGTTTTGATGACATGAGTTTGAATAGCTCTGTCTGGAAAAAAAAATATTTTGCAAGATATTGTAGAGCAAGAGGTTTATTTTCATCAATTCCTCTATGGTAGTCATAGATATATAAGAGTTCATTTAATTGCATCTGATTCAAAATAGTTTTTAATTTCAACGTAATGTGCCAGTAATATTATACAACAGGTTTATGAATATGTAAATGCCGGCATATATCTTCATAATAGTACTTGGAGACAGATACTGCACATCAGTGTGAAACATTGTGTGTTTTATGATTAGTCAGATATGTGTTCTGATAAATCATATGGGAATTGTTGCTTGGTCACTGTTGAAAACATTATTTTTATTCATTTTGGTTTGGTTTCTCCTTCCTTCAGCTCTAGTGCTAATAGTCATTTACAGTGTTTACTTGATGGAGGAATTTTAAGTAGAAAATAATAGATTCCTGCAGTACATCTGGAGGAAATACATGCTTGAGAATAATCCATTAGTGTGTGTATCTTTTTAGATTAGTCATTTATGGTAAGAGGAATTGCCTTTAGTTTTGATGACATGAGTTTGAATAGCTCTGTCTGGAAAAAAAAATATTTTGCAAGATATTGTAGAGCAAGAGGTTTATTTTCATCAATTCCTCTATGGTAGTCATAGATATATAAGAGTTCATTTAATTGCATCTGATTCAAAATAGTTTTTCATTTCAATATAATGTGTCTTTGATATTATAAAAGAAGTGTATGCTGACCTATAAATCTTCATAATAGCAGTTTAAAAAAATTGTGTTTATGATTTGTGTTGAAGATGTGTATCCAATATCAAGTGCAATTTTATGGCAATAAGCCTTTTATATAATCCAGTGAATGATGGCATATCCTATGTTGGGTAGGGAATCAGTCAGTTCTAAAAATTGTATTTTCCTCTAATAATCATGTGAGTAGTATTTATATGTAACTATCATGTGTCAAGAGGATAAAATGCGTTTTTTTGAATTATATCGTTTTTTGTACATATGTTTTAATGTGGTAATAAAATTATTTATAGAAATTAGAATTGATTTTTCTATTTGAAATGGTACATTTAGAAGTGGTGATAACTTAAAAAGATCGGAATATATTTATTTAAAGTGATAAAATCTCTCAATAGTAGCATAATATTTAAATTTTATTATGATCAAAATTGGTTTTTCCAATAGAAGAAATTTTTATCATATGGGCAATTTAAGAAAAGTGCTGAAATCGGTTATATACTAATTGTTCAGCAGGAAATTTTCGGAGTAAAGCTTTAAAATAAATTTAAAAGTTAACGATCATCAAGTACAATAATGAAAAACGTTAAAGTAAACATCGCGTTATACGGTTTAAAAAAAAAAAACCGGTGAGAGTCACTATCATACAGTTAACGAGCGAAGTGCTCCTGACGAGACGAACGTGGATCTAACTAGCGTGACGTCATGGAGTCTGTTGGATGGCCTTCTCTTGTAGGAGGTGTTGGTTAAAACCCGGGATTCGAACCCAGGTCCCTCAGATCAGTAGCCAAGCGCGTTAACCATTCGGCCACTATCAGTAGCCTGACAAGTTCGTTAGGCCCGGGATTCGAACCCGGGTCCCTCAGATCAGTAGCCAAGCACGTTAACCATTCGGCCACTATCAGTAGCCTGACAAGTACACTAAACCCGGGATTCGAACCCAGGTACCTCAGATCAGTAGCCAAGCGCGTTAACCATTCGGCCACTGGACGGTTTCACATACCTAGCTTGAAATATTCATTAATTTATTTTTATGAGCTAAACAGAGTGTTATCTCTTCTTTGTAACACATTGCTGTTTGAGAATCATTGAAGGAATAGTTATTTTCGTGATATAAAATGAAAGGGAATCTTATTTTAATAATATAAAGTTCACGGACTCGTCTTCGGCGTCGGGAAGAACTGATCAAAGACGGTCATTTTCCGAACTCAATAACAAGAAGGTGGTCTTTGCTTCAAAGGGAAAAGAGAAATAAAAAAATTCTGGCTTTGATTTCCCCTGCGATTAATTGGGGTCCAATGGTACCACCCTAAACTTCAGGGATGAGCCATGGGAAATTTTGAAATAGGAACGGCGTTGGACAGTTTAAGCGATCGGACACAGATTGGGACCTTTAGCCATTTTCCTTTGTTTGTTAGCGGCTTGTACCCACTGGAGCCATTAAAATCTCTTCCTTCTTTCATTCTATACGAGAGGCCTTTGCATAAAAAAAAATACTTCTTCCAAACTACGTGTTTACATAACTCACCTAATGCGCATTTATTGGAGGTCATGGACCTGGCAATACTCTTGTACAAACGAGAAAAAAGCAAACTACGAAATCACAAAAATTTGGAAACATCATCAGCATCTTCTTCCAGCAAAGCACACCCAAACACACCCCTGAGAATAGGCTCCTGCATTTCCTCGGTTTATCTTCAGTAGCTGCCCTTCTCAATAGCCCATTGCCGAACCAAGTATCCCTGTCCTGGCTACTCAACCTACAACCCGACCTACGGATGGCAGTCAGCGACCTGTGGACGTGGGCGGCCCCGCCCTGTGCTGCTCAGTTTACCTGCCACTGGGGCGGCCAGGGTCAGTGCTGGGTGGCCGCAGTGACAGCCGCACCTCGCTCCGGGTCATATTCCTGGTTGTGGTATTCTCTTGCAGCCTGTTATTCTCTCGCTTTTCCCACCGACACCAAATAGCTATAACCTTAAACGTTCCACCGATGATAGCGTGATGTTCTACGTGACTGCGAAGTGATGATGGTGTTCATCAATTGAGAGATCTTGTGTCGAAGATAACGCTGAAGCTCTTGACTTGTGGTTAGGGTTTTTTTTTGTAGCTCACGTTGATTTACAGACTGTTTTTGCATTTTTTCTCTGTTGATTGCGTTTAACGCAAACCACGAGTCAGAGGTGTTTAAGTGGAAGCACAGTGATTTTTATGAGTGCTGCATTTTTAAACACGAACAGATTTTCGTTCCTTTTTTTAAAAACAGTTATGTGATACTGACAGGGCTACATTTACGGAAGTGAGGGGGGGGGGGAGAGAGGGCATGACCAACACTTCATAATTTAATTCACCAAAATTTAAAAAAGTTGCATACAAAATAGTGGACATGAAAGTTGTCAATGGATTAATTTAGTGCAGTTCAAAGTTGTTCTCTGCAAATAAAGGATTAAACTGTATCTCATTTTCTTTGTATCTGTTTTCGCAACGATTACTTGTTATTAAGTCGCAACTTTTATTTCACTGTTTTAAAATGCGTTTCTCATATATCAAATTTCAACATATTTTAGGTACCGCTGTTGGTACGTAGGTGCTAACAAGCTCAAGTTTGTTACATGACAGAATATACAATTAATATTAAAACCACGTGCTGACTTACAATAATTGCTCAGGAAAGCGTGTGTGTTGTGTCACGAGGTACAATACGTGCTGGGAAGAATACGCCGTATTTTTGAAAAAAAAAAGCGACTTTTGGAAGAGTTAGAAGAGTAAGTTGACAGACATATTTTTAATACGTGCACAAAATAGTGATGTGTTTTGCATTCTGAAGAATTTCATAAATCCATCGAATACTTTCTTGTATTCGCTGATAAGGACATTGTTTCAGAAACTTTACTACTTTGATAGTGTGTAAAGAGTATTAAGTAAACCTCTTTACTTAAGTTGTGTAACAGTTATTATACTAATGAAAGAAGTACTTTGCAGATCTAGAAATAATGTAAAGTAGTTATCTTTAAAGTTAGCTGTGAAACCAATTTTATTCAGTATTTCCCGAAGTGATGAGCCTCAAATAACATGTTTTAACACTAAAAATCTTGCTGATTCAAATGTTATGTAACGGAAAGTTTGAACGTTCTATTTTGTTGCATTTGTTAATAACAGATGGTCGACTAATAATTAGTCATTTGGCTGTTAAGTGAATTATTAAAATCTAATCAAATATAATTTCTTATCTATTGAACAAGTTTGTTTATTATTAGTTTGATTAATCTGAACTCACTACACAATATTATTAACTAAAAATTACTGAAAACTTCGCAACAATTAGAGAGCATGGTATTGGTATAGATTTTAATGGTAAATTGCATTTAATTTGCTATTCTATAATATCAGAAGTCAAATTCATATCTATTTCATAGTTAATATTTGCGAGTAATTAAAATAAAATTAGTATATTTATTCTTATTTTCACTGTTTCCATGTTTCAGTTAATTTTCGTTTTAAAATATTAATTTCTATTTTTAAGTTTTCTCGTGATAAATTTCTCGTGATCTACTAGCTGAATGAGTTTTGGAAATCACCTTGGTTCAAATATATATATAGTTTGTATAATATTGTTTACGTTTAGTTATTTCTAAACCGTCACTACGACCACCATTTGACCTTGAAAGCGACACCGAACCTAAAAATTCAAATATTTCTGAGTACTTCTGCCCGAAATCGCCTTGTTCACCAATTTTTAGCTCTCTAGCAACGTGATGTAGAAAGTTGATCTTGGACCTTGAAAGACTCATTGCATCGAAACTCTCGCGACTTTTCTGAGATCTACGATCGGAAATACCCTCTGGCATCAATTTTTCGGCTCTCTATCTCGGCTATATCGAAATTTGACCTTTGACCTCGAAGGACCGTCGGATCCAAAATTTTCGCAACCTTTCCGATATCTACAACCCGAAATGCTCCCAGACACCACATTTTTACGTTTTAACAGTCGTAGATCAACTTTGACATCTAGTGATCTCTATTTGACTTTGAAGGGCACGTTGTAGGCTAAATTTCAGGGTTTTTCCGAAATCTACGATCCATATTACCTATCGGTGCAATTTTCCAGATCTCTTCACTTCTGTATCATATTGGACTAAAAAATAGAATATTTTTTTAATTATTTTAGAATTTGCGTGATTGCTTATCAGTCAGTCACTCGAAATCTTCTGTGTATATTAGATTATTTGTGTTTTGAATTTTACTGTAGTTGAATAAAAACCATGATTATATATATATATAAAAAAGGGTAAGAAAGAATTTTATTAAATAGAGATTATTTACTTCTATTTTAAAATTTTGTGTCTCAGGATCCTCTTTTACAATCTAGTGTGTTATAGCAATATAGAATTATTTTTAAAAGCAGAGTTGAGAATCGAGCTTAGGTTTCATAATTTGCTTTGAAGGAAAAAAATCAAAATTTAAAAATGATTCCAAACATTTTGAAGTTTTTTTCCGTGAATCTTAGAATGCCTACGACTTGGTCATTTTGCTCCACTCAGCAGCCCTCAGAATGAAAGAGCCAAATCGTACAAAATTCGTCTCTTAACTGCTCATCTCGTTGTCTTATATCTTTCTATAAATAAAAGTACATTAATCATTTACCTCCATTCGCTTTGGAAGAGAACGTGTTTAATTTTCATTTTTATTTCATATCGTCTCAACAAACATTCTTGAAATGATACTTCTGCATCATTCAAATACGGAAATATTTTTTTTTTCATTTTTCGTTACGTGGAATAAATAAAAATCGTCACCAGATATTTGGCTGGCCACTTTTCAAAATCAATGAGCCTAAGAGTGGCCCTCGTGCCACGGTTTGACCTCCACTTGGAATTTCAGTCTTTCTCTTCGTAAGTTCCCCCCAATGCACATAGGTAGGGATTTGACCTTCCTTTCGAAATTCTAATACGATATAAAATTTAGGAGATTATGGTTGCGAATTTGTTTTGTGTCTGTGTTTTGTTGTTTTAAGCCCATTTATTATTACATGTAATTACAAACTTTCATCATCATCCTCAAGCAGCCATGGGCTACGGAGGTCCAACCAGACCACGCAATTTAGTTCTCCAATCATATCTGTCCTGAGCTACATCTGCTGCATCTGGCCAATGCACACCAATTCTAACAATCTCCTGTTTGACATTGTTGGCCCACCACATCCTAGGTCTTCCCCTCTTTCTGAGGCTTTTAGGCACACTGTTGATAACTCTATTCGCCAATCTATAATTATCCATATGGGCAACATGGCCAAACCAGCGGAGTCTCTGTCTCTCTGCACAATATGCTGCTTAAAGGAGGTTGCAAACTCCTTTGCCTAACCTCATCATTAGTTACAAAGTTGAACCACCTAATGCCCAAGATACTGCGTAAGCATCTAGAATCAAAGCATCTAGTTTCCTGTTATCTTGTTTACAAAGCGTTCAAGTTTCACTACCACAACTAACCCTAGAAAGAACCAAACTATTATACAGTCTAATTTTAGTCTTTAGATGTATACGCCTAATTCTTCACACTCTCCATAAATTCTTAAAAGTCCCTGCAGAAATACCTATTCGTCTGTTAATCTCATGCCGCACATCACCAGTATCTGTTACATAGCTCCCAAGATAATTATACTGTGACACCTGCTCAAGACTACAACCATTCAGATTAACTGAATCACAGCCTGCCTGACCAATTTTCATCACTTTAGTTTTTTCTCTGTTTATAATTAAAACCTACTCTACTACCAGTTTCATCAACATCATTTGCCAAAAGGGCTAAATCAGCTGCATAATATAAATCAGACATTTTCGTATCCCCAGACCACCTAAAGCAAAATCTTTCTCATGCAGTGAATTTCGCATAACATAATCAATAACCAAACTAAAGAGAAAAGGAGACAAAATGCACCCTTGTCGAACACCAGAAGTAATGCTAAACCAACTGCTACAAGCCTTACCAACTCACACACGACTCAATGTTATTATGGAGAGCTTTCATTATGTTAACTTGTCAGGTATATCATATGATCTCACAATAAACCACAAATTATGACAATCAACAGAATCGAAAGCCTTTTTGAAATCAACAAACTAGCAACCAAAGGTTTCTGAAACTCTAAACATTTCTCAAGAATCTGCCTAAGTGAAAATATCTGATCCACACATCCCCTACCACTTCTGAATCCACAATGCTCATCACGCAATTGACTGTCAACCAGATTCTTAATTCTATTAAGCACAATCATGGAAAGAACTTTCCCTGGAACAGGGAGTAGGCTGATACCCCTATAGTTATCACAAGAACTGCGATCACCTTTTTTGAAAACAGGGATAAAAATAACTCTGGTAAAATCCTTAGGAACCATGCCTTTATCATAAAAGATATTCAGAATTTCAGTCATCCAAGTGGTAACCGAAACATTCCCAGCTCTAAGCATATCTGTAGTAATTTCATCTACCCCTGGGGATTTATGTAGTTTCAGTTTAGAAACAGTCAAAATAACTTCAGATTTTGTTATAGGGCCAACATTAAAGCCACCAATGCATCTATCATCATTGCAAACAATGGGAATAGAACTAACCACATTGTTTAGAATATCACTGAAATGCTCAGCCCACCTAGCCATGACAGAATCCTCATCTTCTATAACCTTACCTTGTATATCCTTCAATCCCTATATACCTATCCGTTTGCTACCACACAAAACATTAACTATCTGGTACAGCTCTCTGCTCTTGTGCTGTCTAACTGCTTCCTCGGCTTTGTCAGCCAAGCCATCAAGCCAAAGATTCTTATCATCAGCTAACTGATCTTTTACACGTTTATTAGTTCTCTGTAATGCTTTCTATTGAGACTAGCAGGCTATTGATTAAGTACATTCCTGTAGTTCTTTCTTTCTGAAATAAGCCTTTTCACTCAAATAATTCTGCCTCTTTTTCACCTTTTTTCCTAAAACAGTTAGTTTCCAAAAAAGCCTGTTTAAAACAGTTCCATTCTTCCTCAACTTCAGTAGAAAGCATACCATGATTTTCATAATGACTAAGTAACCTATCATGGTAAGCTTTGGCTATAACTGGGTCTTTCAGAGCTTCGGTATTAAAAGTAAAATTTTTAACCTTAGTGCAACACTTTTTAAGTTTAAGTTGCAAGACACTTTTAACAAGATAATGGTCAGATCCAATTTCAGCTCCCCTATATGACCTGGTATTCCTAACAGAACTAGCCCATTTGCTGTTAATTAATATATAATCAATCATATTCTTATGCAGCCCATCGGGTGAAACCTATGTGTACTTATGTATGTCGCGGTGTTTGTAATAAGTGTTAGTTATTCTGAATCCATTGAGTTTATTTACCTGTAGGAGACGTTGCCCATTGCCATTGCAGCTACCAATACCAAAAGGGCCTATTACTCCTGCCCAAAGGTCAGAGTCAGTACCAACTTTGGCATTGAAGTCACCTAGAACAAGGGTTATATCTCCTTTTTTGGAAGAATTCAAAATATCCTGAAGTTGTGTGTAAAACCTATCCTTCTCATTCTCATCGGCATCCTCAGTGGGGCCGTAACAGCAGATAACATTCAAAACTTTAATGCTTGTCTGAAAATTTTCTGTAGGAAACCTTTCATTAATGCACTCACATCCTAGAAGAGCATCACTGGCGTGTCTGCTGAGAACGCCTGAGGATGCTTTCATATATAGGCGTTGATTGATATACTGCGCCTTGGAGATGCTTTTTATCTTCCCTCCGTGAAAAGAGAAATTTAAGACTATTTTCAAGAATCTGACCTTTTTCTGCCCATCTGGCCAACCGAGAATATCTAAACTTTAAATGTGGAATTCTTCTGTGAGGATATCAGAAGAATAATCTCTGTGCAGAGCCCTCACATTCCAACTACCTATGGAGTGAAAATGGGTAGTGGGATGTTTAAAGAAACTATGTTTATTGAGAGAGGGAATGCCGACAATGCATACTTTGCTAGAATTAAATAAAAAAAAATATTGCACATATATCGATTTTTGTTTTGCTTTCCATCATTTCTTGATGGAAAGTTGTCAGGAGTTTGGCCTCCTGAAATTTCACTTGACACCCCTTCGATTCAAAATGGTGAAATAAAGCAATGGGAGACTCTGAAGTTTCGAACGTTCTCATAGATCAGAGGCCAATCACCTGCCAATCAACACCTATGATCCACAAGAATTATCGAAACATCAACTGCCAGTGTCATTGCTTCCCCAATTGTCGTTCATGTTCTGCAGTTGTCTTTGAGTCTCCCTAAAATTGATTAAGATTTGCGTAACTCGGGGAAAAGATTCATGGCTCAACATTTCCGTAAAAGCACGATTAAGAGTATTAATAACGTTTAATGTCCCCATTCGTTCAAAGGCAATTTAAATGATTAGGCAGTTTCATTAATCAACTCTGGTGAGTCGACAGTTAGAAAATTTCAGTGACTGAATTGCGAATATAAATCATTACTTAGTGTTTTTATACCATAACTCCGATATAGCGTGACACACATTGCGTGTTCAGAAGTAAAAGGAGTTCTGCATTTGAATCTCTGTTGTGTGTTTATTGGATTGAGAAATAAAACGTCAGTAGCGAATTAGACAACAGCAAGAATCGGCCAGGCCTAGCACCTAATGTCCGACCCCGCCTTCTCGTGGTGCAGATCGTTAGTATCTTTCGAAAGAGATACTCTCTTGTGGAAGTGAACGGAAGGGGAGGGCTGCCAGATTAGTGTGGCCTACTGATCTGAATAACTATGGCTACTTTTCTTTTTTTTCTACCCTGCTGAGGAGTGGTCAACCACACAGGGTCCTGGTGCTGACCATATAAACCCACTGGACTGGACAGATATATGGCTCTGAGCTTGATTATGGATCCTGATTTTGGTGGGCTTCTGTGGAGGGAAAATCTTCCGCTGTGTTTTCTCTTTGTTTGTTATGACAGCCCCAAGTGAATAGATTCACAGGATATGTTTATCAGCTGGTGGATAATACTGAGCAGAGGTCATCGCAGGCACCTGAACTCTTTGCTTCTATTGGCATCGTCAAATTCTACATTGGAGGAAGTCTTCCAGTGTCGATGGCTTCAGCCTTTAGTGGTGGGAGAACGGGTCTTTGCCCCATGTCTGCGATTAGGGGGCTGTTTGATATTGTCGGCATTCCCTCTCTCAATAAATATAGTTTCTTTAAACATCCCACTAACCATTTTCTCTCCATAGGTAGTTGGAATGTGAGGATTCTGCACAGAGCTTTTTCTCTTGATGTCTTCACACAAGAATTCCACCATTATAATTTAGATATTCTCGGCTTGCAAGAGATCAGATGGACAGATAAAGGTCATATTCTTAAAAATAATCTTAAATTCTCTTTTCAGGGAGGGATGACAATAAGCATCACCAAGGCGTGGGTCTGCTTCTCAGCAGACACGCTAGTGATGCTCTTCTAGGATATGAGTGCATTAATGAAAGGTTTCTTTCAGCAAAATTTCAGACAAGCATTAAAGACTTGAATGTTATCTGCTGTTATGCCCCCACTGAAGATGAGGATGAGAAGGATAGGTTTTATGGACAACTTCAGAATATTTTGAATTCTGTCAAGAAAGGAGATATTACCCTTGTTCTTGGTGACTTCAATGCCAAAGTTGGTACTGACTCTGACCTTTGGGGAGGAGTAATAGGCCATTTTGGTATTGGTAGCTGCAATGTCAATGGGCAACGTCTCCTACAGGTAAGTAAACTCAATGGATTCAGAATAACTAACACTTATTACAAACACCGCGACATACATAAATACACATGGGTTTCACCCGATGGGCTGCATAAGAATATGATTGATTATATATTAATTAACAGCAAATGGGCTAGTTCTGTTAGGAATACCAGGTCATATAGGGGAGCTGAAATTGAATCTGACCATTGCCTTGTTAAAAGTGTCTTGCAACTTAAATTTAAAAAGTGTTGTGCTGGGGTTAAAAAATTTATCTTTAATACTGAAGCTCTGAAAGACCCAGTTATAGCCAAAGCTTGCCATGATAGGTTACTTAATCATTATGACAGTCATGGTATGCTTACTACTGAAGTTGAGGAAGAATGGGATCATTTTAAACAGGCTTTTTTGGACACTAACAGTACTCTTTTAGGAAAAAAGGAGCAGAAGAGACAGAATTATCTGAGTGATAAGGCACTTGAGCTTATTTCGGAAAGAAAGAACTGCAGGAATGTCCTTAATCAATACCCTACTAGTCCTAATAGAAAGCATTACAGAGAACTTAATAAACGTGTAAAAGATCAGTTAGCTGATGATAAGAATCTTTGGCTTGATGGTTTGGCTGACAAAGCCGAGGAAGCAGTTAGACAGCACAACAGCAGAGAGCTGTACCAGATAGTTAATGTTTTGTGTGGTAGCAAACGGATAGATATACAGGGATTGAAGGATAAACAAGGTAAGGTTATAGAAGGTGAGGATTCTGTCATGGCTAGGTGGGCTGAGCATTTCAGTGATATTCTAAACAATGTGGTTAGTTCTATTCCCATTGTTTGCAATGATGATAGCTGCATTGGTGACTTTAATGTTGGCCCTATGACACAATCTGAAGTTATTTTGACTGTTTCTAAACTGAAACTACATAAATCCCCAGGGGTAGACGAAATTACTACGGAAATGCTTAGAGCTGGGAATGTTTAGGTTACTATATAGATGACTGAAATTTTGAATGTCTTTTATGATAAAGGCATGGTTCCTAAGGATTTTACCAGAACTATTATTATCCCTATTTTTAAAAAAAATTGATCGCAATTTTTGTGATAACTATAGGGGTATCAGCCTACTCCCTGTTCCAGGGAAAGTTCTTTGCATGATTGTGCTTAATAGAATTAAGAGTCTGTTTGACAGGCAATTGCCTGATTAGCAATATGGATTCAGAAGTGGTAGGGAATGTGTAGAGTAGATATTTTCACTCAGGCAGATTATTGAGAAATGTTTAGAATTTCAGAAACCTTTGGTTGCTAGCTTTGTTGATTTCAAAAATGCTTTTGACTCTGTTGATCGTCATAATTTGTGGTTGATTGTGAGATCATATGGTATACCTGACAAGTTAGTTAACATAATGAAAACTCTCTATAATAACACTGAGTCGTGTGTGAGAGTTGGTAAGGCTTGTAGCAATTGGTTTAGCATTACTTCTGGTGTTCGACAAGGGTGCATTTTGTCTCCTTTTCTCTTTAGCTTGGTTATTGATTATGTTATGCTTAATTCACTTCAAGGGAAAGATTTTGGCCTTAAATGGACTGGTGATACGAAAATTTCTGATTTAGATTATGCTGATGATTTAGCCCTTTTGACAAATGATGTTGATGAGATGAACTCTTTCATTCGAGCTGTTGATGAGACTGGTAGTAGAGTAGGTTTGGTTATAAACAGAGAGAAAACTAAAGTGATGAAAATTGGTCAAGCAGGCTGTGATTCAGTTAATCTGAATGGTTGCAGTATTGAGCAGGTGTCACAGTTTAATTATCTTGGGAGCTATGTAACAGATAATGGTGATGTGTGGCATGTGATTAACAGACGAATAGGGATTGCTGCCGGGACTTTTAAGAATCTATGCAGAGTGCGGAGAAATAGGCGATACACCTAAAGACTAAAATTAGACTGTATAATAGTTTGGTTCTTTCTAGGGTTAGTTATGGTAGTGAAACTTGGACAGTTTGTAAACAAGATGACAGGAAACTGGATGCTTTTGATTCGAGATGCTTACGCAGTATCTTGGGCATTAGGTGGTTCAACTTTATAACTAATGATGAGGTTAGGCAAAGGAGTTTGCAACCTCCTTTAAGCAGCATATTGTGCAGAGAGAGACTCCGTTGGTTTGGCCATGTTTCCCGTGTGGATAATTATAGATTGGCGAATAGGGTTATGAACAGTGTGCCTAAAGGCCTCAGAAAGAAGGGGAGACCTAGGATGCGGTGGGCTGACAATGTCAAACAGGACCTTGTTAGAATTGGTGTGCAGTGGCCAGATGCAGTAGATGTAGCTCAGGATAGACTTGCTTGGAGAACTAAATTGTACGGTCTGGTTGGACCTCCGTAGCCCATGGCTGCTTGAGGATGATGATGATGAGCAAATATTGTTGAGTTGCGAGTTCAATCTGATAGAGAAAAATAAAAATGGTCCTTTTATTCACCAGGAGATTTTTTGTCAGCGAAATAGAAAGAAGAATGCTGACAGTGCAAAATTGGACGTCGTGTGATGAAAAGGCTCAATTTTCTGGGTTTTTATTTTATTTTCAAACACTGCAAATCTGGATACCACATATTCATTGGGCAACATGCAATAATTTTGGGGGAAAAAAGACTTCAGTCATACCTTTTCAAACTAAAATGCATATTTACCTTCAAAACAAAATAGTCAGTGGCGGATAAATTCCCATCAAAATAAATAGCAATAGATGTATGAGGCGCTCGCCTAGGGCCTCAAAACAATCAAAGATCGATTTATATCGGAGAAATTATTTCACAATCAGTGAAATCTACAATTTCCGCATACAGCTCGTGTTTTTTTTTAGGTTAATACCAAATATAATGCTATTTATGTCTCACTTTTGCATCCCCTCAAAAATTAAAGCTTACAATATTTTGAATGAAAGTATATTAAAAATATCTTCTTTGATAAACATGAAGATTAAGTTAAATTTATTCTTTCAGGTTTTCATATAACATTTTTATAAATGAAATTAATAACAGTATAAGGTTCAAAAAGAGAGTTCAAATGAAAGCTACTATGAACAAGGCAGGATGAATTTCAAAGCATAAAGAAATCAATAAAGAAACCAATAATTCCTTATTTCAACTTCGAAATATAGCATTTAAAAAATTACTAACTTATACATAAAAAATGAATTTTGAGTAACTTCTTTTCAAACTAAAATATATATTGTTGCGAATTACAAAATATGGATAGCACTGGGCGTGAGTTTAATAACTATATTTTAAAACCAATTGTAATACAATGCAAATCGTTACAAAAAATATGGATGTAGTATCTCATAAACAAATTAACTACTAACATGCAAAAGTCATCAACCTTCCTGCACAGAGTACACAACAAAACAGCTCTGTCTATTCTACTAAATACTACCTTTTCAACCTTGTTTACCATGTCACTTGAACATCTTGAGACGTAAACAAATTCTCGTCCTGTGCTAGTTCACTAAACTTATCACACTAGCCAAAACAAGAGGACCGCCCGCGCACACATCACATAAAAGATTCTTCTTGTCTTTTATTTATCGCAGACTCAAACCATCTGAACAACCTTTCAGATCTCACAATTTTAACACACTGCACTGCTATATTTTCATTCTTCTTCTTCAGAACTGTTCTAAGTTCCAAATCGTTGGCTAATTGAATCTCACGCAGAAGCACACACGAGGGCTCCAGTCACGTTAACTCGTGAAGTCACTGCAGCGCGTTCATCCGTCGCAACAATATTTAGCTAAAAAATAAATTTGTCAGTGGCGGATAAATTACCATCAAAATAATTAACAATAAGCGCGTGGAGAGCTGCCCAGAGCCTCAAAACAATCAAAACTAGATTTTTTTCGAGCATTTTATTGGGTAAAATATTTTACAATCAGTGTAATGTACCACTTACTTACACATCACGTGTTTTTACTTAGGTAAATGCCAAATATGATGCGATTTTTGTTAAATACATTAACGAGGCGATTTTCGTTTAAAATTAAGTTTTTGATTTATTTTTCGGTATATCCAAGTTTATATAATACATACTAAATTTTTTACTTACGCATTTCTGTTAATTCAGTTTATTTGAATTTCGGTATGCATTTTTTTCATTCGTACGTTGAAAGAGTTTTGTAGACCGAGACTCCTTCCTCCCGATACACACTCTATCCCGGAGAGTTGTGGCCTGTCGTATCTTTTGCGCCTAGAACCTCCCAAAACTTTTTTGCCTCGGGTTGTTTACCTCTGAGCGGCACTTTTTTGCACACCATGGGCTAAATGGCCAGGTCACATGGACCCCGAAGGCTCAGAGAAGGTTGGGGAAGGGGACCCACTGGAACAGCTGTTGGGAGACAGATGGTAGCCTCCCGTCAAGGCCATCCAGCGTGTTCTTTAACGTGCACAGGGTATGGCTCTCCCGCACACGGCACCACGGCTTAACGTCCCATCCGACGGACGGCGGCCTTTCCAAGCCCATCGGTGTCCCCTACTGACCGTGGGCAGGGCGGGGAGTTTTGCGGAGATAAATCTCAACGCTGACCCAGCTGGGACTCGAACCTGGGAACTACAGATTACGAGCCTGGCGCGCTACCGACTGAGCCACCCCCGCCCCCTAAATTATGGGTACATGCTTTTAGCAATGAACTTTAAACAACAGAAAGATTATTATTTTCTCAGTACGGTATGAATCATTACTTAGTGTGCCTAAGTCACTCTCGGGCATTGCGTCTGCGGTTTCGGAACAAAAACGCTGCCCAAGTAGGTCTCAGAGAAAACACAGAAGTGGTTAAATAAGTATCCCCCCCCTCAACATTCTCTCGAAATTTATCTATCTTCACAACTGCTAATAAATACAGTTAAGGCTCCAGTTGTCATTTCCGTAAGCATCTTTTCTGTGCATGCATCGTTCTCTACGTACAGTCCCACTAAAAACCCCTAAATTTCCCCGCATCCAACTTTCCTCGAATGCCGCTTTTCAGCATCTGTCGTTCAGAATTCTTGCTGCAGTCCCAAGCTTTTCCTCGAGAGAGAGAATGATTTTCAGAAATGTTACTCAATGGTTAGAATGCGAAATGGAAACCGGTCAATAGCGAATCGTATCGCTCTCTTTGGAGGGGAGCGAGTTTTATGGACGAGATTCACAAACTGATGCGAGTTTATATCAGCTAACTATTAACGTTCTTGCCGTTTATGTGTCATAATAAATAATAAGCAAGTAGTTAAAGAAATAGTTGATAGAAGGCGTTACTGCCGTATCAGAACAACCACCGCATCTTAAAATTGCGTTGTATCTTATTTGTATAGTAATATCATCCAAGTAATAAACCCAATAAAAATATTGAAATGGGAGTGTCGTCGAAGCTAATCAAATGTTGTTACCTTTGTGAGTTTAAACTCGGTAACACTGCTGCAGAAGCCACTAGAAGAATATGTCTTGCATTTGGACTGTAAAGGAACGCACAGCCAGAAATCGGTTCCAAAACTTTAGAACCGGGAAGGAGTCACTTGAAGATGCACCGCGTAGTGACCGTCCTGTGGCTATCGACAATGAAGCTTTGAAAGCAGCCATTGAAAGAAATAGCAGTCGAACATACCAAGAGCTTGCTTTGATGTTCGATGTTAATGACGAAACCATGAGAAGGCATCAGCACGAAATTGGTAAAACACCATTTGAGCAAATGAGTCCCACATGAATTGTCCGACGTCAAGAAACAGCAAAATGTGACAGCCTGCCTTACCCTGTTCTCCCGTTCTGCCTTACCCTGTTTACCCTGTTCTCCCGCCACAATAAAGAGACATTTCTCGATCGTTTGCTGACATGGGATGAAAAGCGGATCTAATATAAGAATCTTTCAACGAAACGACATTAGGTGTCTACCACGGACCCCGCCCCGCAAACTTCAAGGCCACCACTGCATCAATGCAAGGTGCTCCTTTGTGTATGGTGGACAGCTTGTGGAATTGTCCACTTCGAGCTGCTGAAGCCTGGTAGACCATTACCTGGTGAGCTCTATTCACAACAGCTTGGAGGCATTGAAAGAGAAGGAAGCAGTACGTGTCAATCGTAAAGGAGTACTGTTCCTTCAGGATAACGCCCGTCCATATGCTGCTAAAGTGACCATAGAGAATTGAATAGGAGACTTTGTGTCATCCACCCACTTCACCGGATATTTCTTCTTCGGATTATCATTTGTTTCTGGCTCTTGACAATAATCTACATCGACAAGATTTTAAGAAGACAGAGAGGTACAGGCAGATATAAAAACTTTCTTCTGTTCCAAAACAGGGCTTCTGTAGAAGGAGTATTTATAAGTTAGTTTCAAGATGGGAAAAGGTGATTGAATCAAATGGAACCTACTTCGCTTAAAAAAAATTGGTTTTAATACGAATTGCGCTCTGTTTTTTTACCAGTACCAAAAAGCGGCAAAACCTTTTGTAGTTACCTGGTATAAAACATTTTTTTCAGCAAAACTTGATGCATGAGATTCTGAACACTTTGCAGCACACTCTACAAGAAACCTTTGTGTTAGGGAAACCTTTGTGTTAGGGAAAAAGAAAAATATTCCCTCAATCAGCTGCTGGCTACAGATGCCTGATAGGAGCTGTCAGTTTATCCGCCATAGTAGAAGGTCTGTGAGGAAGGAAAGACCTCAGAAGCAAAACAAACATCATGCCTTACCCGGGGCTCGAACCCATATCCGTCTGATCAGTAGCCAAGCTCACTATACACTCGGTCACGAAACGGCTAAAACATCAACAAAAAAATAATACCCCCTCAAGCAGCTGCTTGCCAGAGAGGTCTGACAGAAGCCTGTCAGTTTATATGCCGTAGTAGAAGGTCTGAGAGGATGGCAGGACTTCAGCAGAAAAACGACACATGCATCCATGCCTTACTCGGGGCTCGAACCCAGGTCCCTTAGATCAGTAGCCAAACGTGCTAACCACTCGGACATGGGAGGACAAAGCATTAACACGGAAACATTATTTAAAATAATGAAAAAGATCGCTACTACACATCTCCTATATATAAAATGATTTACAGTATTCAATTAAATTGAACTGAAAATTGAAACAATTCAATTCAAAATCGTGTCAAAACAATTCAATTGTTTAAATTTTCAATTGAAAGACATATTGCATTAAATCAGTTGACAGTAATGGACTGTTTTTCGAAGAAGTAAACATTGTTTTATCAGAGAAACTTTTGTTCGTTATATTAAAACAGGGGTTCTCAAACTTTGAATCATCACGCCCCCCTATTTTGAGAAACCCTAATGTCTCCTCATTTTTCATTTATCATCAGTCAATTTCCTTTGTTAACAATAATTTCAGTTCATAATTAAAATCTATCTTCACAAGTGCTAATAATTATCTATCTTCACAACTGCTAAAAAAATTTAATACCTTCGTACCCTTCAGTTTGAGAACCCCTGATATATAGACCAACGGGCTTTGAAAGGCAGCGGTCCGTCGGATGGGACGTAAGCCGTAGCTCAGTGTGCGGGAGAGCCGTACCCTGCTCACGTCTTGATGGTAATCTTCCACCTGTCTCTCACCACAACCTCTTTTAAACTCTTGGGATTTTTGTGAAATGAAAAAAAAAGGTTCTGCTCAGAGAGGCAACCCAACAAACAACCATGTAGTTTGGTGAGATTTCATACTTTTTTAGGTGTTTTCAGATTATTTTGGTACTTTTAGCTGGTTCAATGTTTTCTAGCATCTGCCTTTACCTCGTATTGTTGCAACATTTATCTTTCTAATTTTCGTAGTCCCTTCAAAAACAATGCATGAAGGTTACACTGTATACTGTTCTTACAAACACAAATTAACATCCCATTATTACATTTACACCTTGATTACTCAGTGCTTCGTACATGATTTTTCTCTCTCTACTGTTAGAGAAAAATAGAACATTTCTTTTATTAATATTTGTCCAAACCAATAATGTGATACACACAATTTTTCTTTGTATCGATCTATATTTGACATCCCATGAGTTCATACTGGCAAAGTTACGCCTGCAAAGAGCGATTATTTTGCAAAACATTCAAACTATGCTGAGGAGCTAATTCTAGCCTGATATCTAAGTTCAGGTTTTTAAACTCTTCCTTTTAAAATCACGTCATCTCTCTAATCTTTACATAACTCCATCAGTCACACAACTACACACCTAATCTCTACGCTTCAACATCTCGACATTGGTATCATTAATATCAGGTGAGTTCCCATTCTTCAAAGACATGATAGTATCATATGTCTATTTCTCAGGGACTTCCTTCCAGCTACATAGGCTAACACATAATGGTAAACAGGTTGAAGAGATTATTCAGTGCAACAAGAAAATTCCCATCATTTCTTCGTCCCACCCTTTCCTTTATCTTTCACGCATTTCATTTGTCTGCCATTATTCTTTCTGGAAATTTCTATTTGCATTTTACTAACTTCCACATTTTGAATGAGCAGCCATTCTTTGCCTTTCTATCAACTCCATGTTTCTTTTTAACGCTAGTTCAAAATACTTTTTTATCGTAGCACTTTTGATTTCATTCACTGCATTTTCACAACTTTCAATGTACCATGCGCTTTTTCGACTGTTCTTGACACACTATTTACTTTCTACATCCTATTATCCACCATAAAATTAATTCAGTTATTCATTCGCACGTTCATTTTTACGCTCTCAAACTCTCAATCCTTAAAACTAACTCTCTGTTCCCATATACCAGGGGTGGGCAAATAGCGGTCCGCGGGCCACATTCGGCCCGTTAAGAGTTTTTTGTGGCCCGCCAAGACAGTCAGAAAAATCCGCCTTGAAGCGAGATTTCCTTCCCGGCTCTAGATAAGCACGGCTCTTCATAACCAGGTAGTGTTGTACAAGCGGAACCGGGAATTGCCGTGGTTGCATAAGATCGCAACAAAAGAGATTCCCGTGCGCGACCGAAGATTCGTCTCGTATTTTCCACTAGGACGGCCACGTCAATACGCATGCGCAGTGTAGATACGAAAACAATTGCTCACCCCTGCCATATACGATTCTTTGGTGCATTTCCAATTTTGCTCCTTTAAGCAACAATGCGCTAATCAGAATCAGCATCAATTGGACTCATCACTCAATGCCAGACTATAAAACATCCTTATAATCATCCGAACTTCTTTCATTCAACATTTGGCTTCGCGTGTACAAGAGATTAACTCTCAAACAAAATGTAAATTTACTGAAACATTCTAAATTATGTTTTGTTAATGTCACGAGACTTTTAGTTCTCCAGCTCTTGATTCCTTGAGGTACACGAATAACTCCGAAGTTTGGAAAAACATTCTTTTTTTATTCCAGCAGAAATATTTGTGAAATAATTTCATTCCAAAACAAAATAATTTGAAACGTATGAAATGAATGAAATAATAATGCAAGTAATCTCTCCGTATTCGCGCGGGTTTCTTGGAAAACATCATGAATAATGTATTCGCGAATACTGAATTTATGAGAGAAATGGGGTTTTCTTCCTGGGTAACCAACTTTTCTCCTAATATTTTTGGGTGGAAAAGATACATTGTTTCTGACATTATGCTAATTACAAAATTTAAAAATTCGCGGGGAAGAATTATGTATCCATACTATAATTCAAGTAGCCAAGATATATAAACCGCAACTAACACAATAATAGTAAAATGTAATGAAACAATTTATTACATTATATTTCTCTCTCCTAACTCTCTCTTCCCGACTCATCTACAATGCTTTCTTCTTTAACATTTTATTTTTGCTTCTCAGGTTCTTTTTTTCTTTCAGCTTCGGGTGAGCTTGTAGAGGGTTGAACAACTATGTCCGAATTTGTACAGTTGAGGATCAGTATTGCCAATAGGCTTCAATAACTCAATCGACCTTTAGCTGTTTAGCCTACCTTTTAATGTATTTTAAATGCAAAACACAAAGGAGAGTTGCAACTTCAACGACTCTCTTAAATTTCAAGCTTCGGTCAGAAATAGGAAGAAGCTCGTTGCATATGCTATCAAGTGTTCTGAATAATGACCAAAGCTAGGCTTTTTCGGTCGTAATTGTGAATAAGCGAATTCGCACATACTGAATTCGCGAATACGAGGGTGGGGTTGGGGATTACTGTACATGGTGTCCTTACAATTATCAGAGAATATCTATGTCATGCTCTAATGCAGTGTTTCGCAACCTTTTATGCTTTACGTACCCCCTGGAAATGTGTATGTAACTGTCGTACCCCTTGTATAGATAGATAAAACTAGAGTTATAGTATAACAATGGGCATAAAAACATATATATATACACATATACATATAATATATACACATTAAATTTTGTATTCATAAATTACATATTTCGACAAACACAAAAAATGACATTTTTGCACAGCAGTGTTGCCAACTTAGCGACTTTGTTACTAGATCTAACGACTTGTGAGCTCTCATGGCGTACCCTCAATAAATTTTACCGCGTACCCCACGTTGAGAACCTCTGCTCTAATGGAAAGCTAAATTCAAATCTTTGTAACATCAAACTGAAAAGAAATCGAGGATATCTAAGCTATTTCAATTTCGACTTTCAGCAATATTCCTTCAGGATTTTACGATTGCTAGCAATAAGAATTCGTTAAAATAATAAATGTAACGTAAAACCATTTAGTAAACTAAAAGAATCTCCTTTGCCGCTAACTTACCTCGTTTATCATCGGTGAGAAAAGGGATAGATACCCTTTAGGATTGAAAATGCCCCCATCCCTCGGAAGGGAAGTTGAACTGTGGTCCCGTGTACACAAGAGACATACCATGTGCACGTTAAAAAACAAGTTACAGTGCGTTAATGGGAGATTTCCATTTTTCTCTTAACAGTGTTCAGTGGGTCTCTTCTCGAACTTTCTCTGAGCTCCAGGTGACTTTGTGACCTGGTCATTTAGCTCTTTGTGTACAAAAAAGTGCCACTCAAAGGTGAAAGAGTCCAACCCTTCGCAGCCTCTTTCTGAGCCTTGAGGTCTGTGATGATAAAGACAGAACCTACTGTGTAAAGTGGGCTTGCCGCTGAGGCACCTTAATCCTTCTTCAATATATTGGCAAAGATTATATATATATGCATATATAATATATTAGAGGACTAATCAGAAGTGATTCGTCATTAGGCCACCTGGGGCACTGCCCTACCAAAAACAATCACAAGTAATAATATGAAAATTTGAAATTTATTATTAATTATCTTTCTTCTCAAAAAAGCATAATATTATATTTTATATTTTTTCTTCTAATCATTAGTTGCCGTGTTATGTAGTCAATCAAAGATTCACTTTTTGAATCAGTGCTGCATTTTTTGCCTCAATTTATACAACACGAATTTATACATTACGGTCCCCGTTCCGGAATCTTAACATTATCTATTAAAGCGATGATACAAATGCGCATGCGTCGAAATACAATTGCAACGAACTGCAAGAGATAGGCCACCAATTCAGCATGGCCCATTGCGCTTCACTGGGTGATTCAACCAATGCAACCGATAGTCGAAAATCTTAATTTGTCTGTTGTTAGGCCAACAGGCTTAAACTTGTAGTAAAGAATCACAGGATAAGTCCTGTAGACATGGAACTCATGAAATAATGAGATGAAAAAAATTTGGTTTTGCCATGAGTGGGATTCGAACCAACGTCTCCAGGAAACATGCCTGTTATGCTACCAGTACACCACCAATGGCTAACATTTCTCAGCTTGTATGACGTTCTAAACGTTCCGGATTTTTTTTTGTTTTTGTTTGATTCGCACAGTGGTGCCATCTATCCGGGAAGTAGACAACTCTGTTGCCTCAATACAGATGGAATTAATATTTGTCACTGGGAATCCGGAAAGTTTATAAGTCATACAAGCTGAGAAAACGTTAGTCATTGGTGGTGTAGTGGTAGCATAACAGGAAGGACATTTAGATATGAAAATATAACAATGTATTAAACATTTGGGTTTCAATGGAATACTAATAACCCACGAATACTTCACTACTGAATTGCTAATAACTCTTTTTAACAAAATGGTTCATCAACAGTGTGTAGCTTAGGGCAATGTCTTTTGACTTACAAAAGGGCGGGGGTGGCTCAGTCGGTAGCGCGCCAGGCTCGTAATCTGTAGTTCCCAGGTTCGAGTCCCAGCTGGGTCAGCGTTGAGATTTATCTCCGCAAAATTCCCCGCCCTGCCCACGGTCAGTAGGAGACACCGATGGGCTTGATTCCCCGCCCTGCCCATGGTCAGTAGGGGACACCGATGGGCTTGATTCCCCGCCCTGCTCACGGTCAGTAGGAGACACCGATGGGCTTGATTCCCCGCCCTGCCCACGGTCAGTAGGAGACACCGATGGGCTTGATTCCCCGCCCTGCCCATGGTCAGTAGGGGACACCGATGGGCTTGATTCCCCGCCCTGCCCACGGTCAGTAGGGGACACCGATGGGCTTGGAAAGGCCGCCGTCCGTCGGATGGGACGTTAAGCCGTGGCCCCGTGTGCGGGAGAGCCATACCCTGTGCACGTTAAAGAACACGCTGGATGGCCTTGACGGGAGGCTACCATCTGTCTCCCAACAGCTGTTCCAGTGGGTCCCCTCCCCCAACCTTCTCTGAGTCCTTCGGGGTCCATGTGACCTGGCCATTTCAGCCCATACCTAATTCAGCCCATGGTGTACAAAAAAAAGTGCCGCTCAGAGATAAAACAATCCAACCCTTTTGACTTACAAAGGTTTCCTGTTCGATACGAGACCAAGAGTCTTTATCTATATAATTAATTGTATTACCACATTTTTTAGAATTCATTGCAAAATAACTTAATTTATGTATAAAATGTATAATAAATTAATATTATGAGTTAAATATTATAACCAAAAGAGAACTGTTCAAGTGATAATTTACGACGAGTAATGCAGTTTAAAATAACAAGTACAAATTTATACACGGAACGGAGTCAAAGTAAAACAGTAACCCTATATTTAACACACATAGATGATGGTGACTGATTGAGTGACCGCTGACAACGGATCACGCTAATGGTAGAGCTGGGAAAATTTGCATCTAGAGATAATCCGGGTAGTAGATCTCGAGAAAAATCAGAAATCTGACCTCCGATGTGTCCCTCAAGGTTGAAAGGAGATTACGTAGAGGTCAAACCTTGATCTACGACTGTTAGAAACGTGAAAAATTGTCTCTGAGGATGTTTCAGGTTGTAGATCCCGAAACCTTGTGAAATTTTGGATCCGGAGCGTCCTACATGGTCAAAGGTCAACATAAGTTCTATGGGTGTTAGAGAGTTGAAAATTGGTTCATGGGTGTTTTTGAATCGTACATCTCAGAATTTTTGTCAAATTGTGGATGCGATAGGTCCTTCGAGGTCACAGGTCAAATTTCGATATATTGGTGCTGGAGAACCAAAAAATTTTAATAGGGCTATTTCAGACATGAACACAGAAATAAGAAGAAATTTCCGATTTGGGATGACAAGAAAGGTCAAGAGCGAGGGGTCGAGTTCGGAAGGCACCGATCGGTTTCTAGTAATAGACGAATTTTTAACGAGTAGATTTTTAAAATACTACTGGAAACAAAAATGCTTATATATAAATAATTTTTATAAGGGAAATAAAACTTCATAAAGAAATACCTAATTCAGCTGAAAAAGATCAGAACGTCTTTCCAAATGTGTTTTTGTCCGAAAATTTTCGCTAAACAATGCGTTTTGAAAGTAGCAGGAAAAAAGGAAGACAATATGCATTATTGAAGTCTTTTCAGTTCGATTCGGTTCAGTTCAATAACAGGCATCACCCTAATTTTTTTTTTCTTACATCCGGGCTTTGACTGCGCTAGTCAAAGTACCAAACCAAATATTTTAGTCACGAACCGCCACTGGGACTAATTTTTTAAATTCTTATTATGATTTAATTGGTTATTGCTTATTTAATTTGAATAATGATAGCATTTTATTATAGCATGCAAGAAGTAACCAAATACGAGAAATTGCAGAGTAGGACATTTGCTCTGTTTCAAGAAAGATATATGCGCAGCTAAATATCATGTAACCGAAAGATAAGTGTGCTTGGCTACTGATTAAAAGAGTTCCGGATAAGGCATGGATATTGTTTCCTCTGTTTCTTTCTGCTGAGGTCTCACCTTCCTCACAGATCTTCTCTATGGCATATTAAACTGACAGATATAGCATATGAACTGATATAGTCCTCTATAGCATGGAGCGGGGGTGGCTCAGTCGGTAGCGCGCGAGGCTCGTAATCTGTAGTTCCCAGTTTCGAGCCCCAGCTGGGTCAGCGTTGAGATTTATCTCCGCAAAATTCCCTGCCCACGGTCAGTAGGGGACACCGATAGGCTTGGAAAGGCCGCCGTCCGTCGGATGGGACGTTAAGTCTTGGCCCCATGTGTGGGAGAGTCGTACCCTGTGCATTTTAAAGAACACGCTGGAAGGCCTCGACGGGAGGCTACCATCTGTCTCCCAACAGCTGTTCTAGTTGGTCTCCTTTCCCAACCTTCTCTGAGCCTTTCGGGGTCCTTATGACCTGGCCATTTAGCCTATGGTGTGCAAAAAAGTGCCGCTCAGAGGTAAAACAACCCAACCTCTATAGCACATGATACTGGCTGGCTCCGATCAGAATCCTATGGCCTCTTAAACCGGTCAGACTCCTACGGCATATTTAAACTGGCAAGCTGCTATCCAACTCCTACGGCATATGAAACTCCAGATCCTATCAAACTCCTACGGCATATTAAACAGACAGGCTCCTATCAGACCTCTATGGCAAGGAGCTGCTTGAGAGGGAAATTAATTTTTAAACATCCAGAGACTTCCAAAGCATTGTTTTCTCAATTTCTTTCTGCAGTAGTTATTAAACTGTCAGGCTCTTATTACTCTTCTAAAGCATGTGAAACTGGCTGGCTCCGATCAGAATTCTACGGCCTATTAAACCGACAGGCTCCTATGATACTCCTACGGCATATCAACTGGCACCAGTTGACTGCGTACAGCAGAAGAGTACCAGTCAACAGGTCGATTCTGCTTCAACAATTCAAAAGCACAGATCAACAAAATAAAAATAACAATTTCAATTGTTTACTGTAATAATTTGTTTCTTACTTGTCTGCGTCCATCCTTCTTTCAAGTAAAGGATCAAGCCAATAATAGAGTCGCATACTTTAACGATCCCTATAGGGAGATTTTGCGGCGCGAAGAGATCTCCGTGGCTGCTTGCAATTAATAATGCACAACAGAGCTCAGTAGCTTTTAAATTTTTGATTCCTTTTGAAGCGACACGCTCGATGCCCTAGTAGCTTGTAATGCACGAAGGAAGACAATCGAAGTCTAGACGAGTTCCTCCGCGTTTCGGTCTGTGTCAAAGCACCTCTTCTCTAATGAAATCTTTCCTGAGGTAACCACGCGCCAAACGAGATCTGAGATCCCGTCAGAGCAGATCATCCCAGAGGAGACCCATGAGGGAGGTGAGACCTCTGCGGAAAGAGGTCACGAATATCCATTAGGATGAAGCAAAAAAATTCTTTGCGATTTTCCGATAGTGCAGAGAAGTTGCCAGTCAAGCTCCTCAACAAACATGTAAATGTTCTTAAACAAAAAGTCAGAGGAACGTTCTACTCTTATATTTTTCATCATTCTTACATTACTAAATAAGTAAATACCCCCTCAAGCAGCTGCTTGCCACAGAGGTCTGACAGTTTATATGCCATAGTAGAAGGTCTGAGAGGATGGCAGGACCTCAGTTGTGTTACAACACAAACGTCCATGCCTTAATCTGGGGCTCGAACCCAGGTCCCTTAGGTCAGTAGCCAAGCGCGCTAACCACTCGGCCACGGGACGGGATACATTACTACATAAATTTATATCTGTTCTTCTTTTATATATATGTTACCGCTAAAGTGCAGAAATCAGTTATTCTACAGATTATCTAGGTATTGTGCAGATTAACTAGGGTGATCCGTTAACGTACGGAAAATTGTTTCATTTCTCAAATTACCTAGGTAATCTGCAAATTACCTGGATAATCTGCACATTACCTACTAGGCACTCGTTAAAGTGAAAATAAGATCTTTGCTGGAACAACAGGAACGTTTCTGTACGCTTAAATTAACATAATGTTATTTATCTAGTGTCCGAGAGTAGAGTTGAAACCAGGGTCATCCCTCTGTCAACATGAATCAGTCGTCCGAATTATAAAAAACGCCCCCAAAATGAGCAGGCCAAGTGAGAACGAATCATTTTAGTGATTCGTTATCAAGAATGAATCACTTTACCGATTCGTTCTCACTTGGCCTCCGCTCATCCGGGGCGTTTTTTATAATGCCGACGAGTGAATCACGTGACACGAAGATTTATATTCAAGAGATTCACCACTATGAGAGAAACAAACTTTTGAACTTTAACGATACGGAAGCCGTTAATGTGCACATTACCTAGGTAAAATGCGGAAAACTCTTGATTCCGCACGTTAACGGAGCAAATCAGTTAATCTGCAGATTAGCTAGGTAATGTGCACATTAACGGCCTTCGAGCTTTAGCGGTAACATATATAGGAAAGAGAAAGGTACTAGAAGTTATTCTTAGTTCCTACAGGTTTTCTCACAGAAGGGCGTGCTCTACTAAGATCGAAGTCAAGTTTGCTGATCTCTGTCATAGAGCACAAGATATATCAAAAAAATGCTTATTGGATCAGTAGCCGCTATTCATTTAAGAAGAGTATCAGTCATTTTTCGGGAAAAAAGTCTGAAAATGGATTTTATGTTTACGATTTCGTACTGGTAAGGGTTCAAAATCTTGTCAGTCGATATCACAATAGAAAGGAAGAGAGACGGAGGAATTCAATGGATCGCGCAACCACTTATTCAGAAGTATTGACAGTAAGAGCTTGTGCGTGTGTGTGTGTTTTGAAGCTCTGATGCGAATGATGATAATTTTAAGATGAGTTCAGCCATTATCTTTATGATACTGAGTCTATTTTCATCTACTTAAAACTTCTTTACAGGACGCATAAATCGAAGTAAGAGCGAGTGAAAACCAGAGAGAACATCATGTTCGGCGTTTAGGGGTACCAAGAGAAATTGAATGGAAGATGTGAAGTGGTGAAGCTGTGTCTACATGTGATAATATCATGAAGCGTCATTTCTTACTAGAAAAATTGCCCAGTGTTGTTAGGGTCTTAATATATAATAAATGACACAATAATGACTTAATATGTAATATTGAAAAAGTAGCAAGCTTCCATTTTCCACAAAGCTAACTAAGATCGACTCCATGAGATTTTCTCTTCTTCTTTTCTAGGGCAGAAAACAGAAGATTTTTCAGCCATATGATTTTTTTTTTCAGAATTTTTCCCGTCGTTGCTCTAGTCTTTAAATACGTTTTAGTGTTTCGGCAAATAAAATATCTGTATACGTTGGAGGATCATTTAATTTGTGAACTGCCGTCACCAACAATTAACAGCTTTTCGTATGCTTACGAGTTAATATATGATAAATGGCAACACAGCGACTCTTCAAAGCCACAGAGCAGTGTGGGCAAGTTGAAACACGTTGCGATACGGATCTCAGCAGAATAGTACGAAGTCGGTCTCTGTCGTTTTCTCGCTTTGGAAAGGTGTTCATTTTTGTACAGGTGATATTTTTGAAGGTTATGGTATGTGATACCTTACTCTATTCAGCGAGGCTTAATTGGTGCACAGACAGTTGAGGACATGACTCAAGTGTAAGAGGAAAAGTACTTGAAATGGGGCGCGATTTTCAAGTGGCACAAAAACTTCCCGGTGCGATTTTGTGGAGGATGGCCCAAGATATGTGCAACCAAGTGCTTCCATAAATGGGCAACAAATACAATAGTAACTGAGCACTTGAAAATGTCAAGAATTTCTATTCACTGGGACCTTCACTACCTGAGCCCTGAACAAAGGCTAAAAACATACAGATGCGTGTCGGAACTGTTAAGGACATAGGAGGGCTACCATAAACAAGAAATTGGCAGGGTTTGAGAAGGAAGGTAAAAGATTTTTACGGCGTATTATGACTGGAGACAAGATTTTGATTTGCCACTACGATGCGGAAATAAAACGCCAGTCCAGCGAATGGAAGCATTCAAGTTCATTGCAGCATACGAAATTTCGAAGAAGAAAACAAATGGCTCTGGTGGTTTTTGATTGCAAAGGCGTTGTCGTATTACATTTCATGCCAGGTGGGTTAACAATTAATATGGCAGCTTAAGTAGAAATACTTCGAACAAAACTTCGTCGTGCAGCTGATGAAAAACTGCCAGAATTTCGAGGGGGTGGGGAGAATGGGGAGGGGGGGAATGGTTTCTGCACCACGACAATGCGAGACCCCATACTGCTGCTTTGGTGCAAACTGTTGTCACTAATATCGGTGCCAAGAAGCTACAGCATCGCCTTACTCTTACGATATTGCAACTTGCGATTTTCACCTGTTTCCAAAGCTTAAAGCAGCGTTAAAAATACATTGAGTAGGCGCGAGCGGCCTCAAATAACTTAAAGAAGCATTTGACACCTTGGTTAGGCTTTCAATGGGGAACACTTTCAGAAGGAGAAAACGCCTGAAAACTTTGGCGATCAATATTATAGATTGTGTCCAGGTGGTACCTGGGAGGGTGACCACCTGGGAAACACCGCGTGCATGTTGGCAAAAAATCTGCTGAGGACCCGCCATCCTCACAGATCCCTTCTACTATGGCGTCAGTTTAATACGCTGACCTTCTACTATGGCGTCAGTTTAATACGCTATTAAACTGACAGGCTCCTGTCAGACCTCTGTGGCAAGCAGCTGCTTGAGGAGGTATTTATTTTTTTTTAGTCCACGAATTAAATTATCCACCCTCGTAGGTTCATTTAATAAATTAGTTATCATTACTCAATTTAAAAAAAATTTTAAGCACAAAATTTCGTGCGCCACGAAATTTTGAGATCAACCGTTTGAGGTACTTTTCCTGAGTATCTGGGATTTTGGGCCAATCAAGATACCACTTCTTTCCCTAGTACCTCTATGTAGGAAGTGGGTCATTCAAGATATTTCTTTTCCGAGTACCTGGAGAAAGGAATTGGGCCAATTAAGACACTTCTTCTTTCCTGAGTACCTATATATAAGAATGTAACCCAATACTGTCCTTTCATTTTCAGGAAATGGATGTCTCTATGGTGATGTTGATGTGATAGTCTGTGGTTGTGTTGATATTATAGTCTGTGGTGATACTGATATAATAATCTGTGGTGATGTTGATGTGATAGTATAGTGATGTCACACTGTTACACTTTTTTCACGTGTTATAAAGAGGGTGACTTTTATTAGGTAGAGACAAGAGAACTATGAGACCTATGGCTCTTTCGGGCTGCCGTGCATCGATTTCTTGTTTATGGTCGCCCTCCTATGCACAGATTAGTTGGGGAAGAAGAACTTGGAAATCTAAAATATCCATGGAATGGAGTGGCCACCGGAAGTGTCAAAAATAAATCCCATCGAAAATATGTCGAATGCCCTAAAGAGGAGTATTAGAAACCGTCAAATACTTGCAAAGACTTTCTATCAATTAAAATTAACTCTCTTAGTGGATGGGGATTTATTTCTTCGTTCTTTGGTGTGCAGCTTCATACTGAACATGATACATTGATTTGATACCTACATCTCCGTCAGAAGAGATTATACTTGATATTGATTTCTAAATATAAGAAACTTCGCTTTACGATATCAATATCATAATTCTGTTATTACCGATTCATCTTTCTTTGCTTTTGTGTAAATAGCTAATAAAGAAATACTTTTCTGTAAAAATTTACATTTATGTATTTTTCAAAGTAAAAATGCTATTTTTTTTTAATTTTTACATTAATTTTATCTGTTGCGAGGGGTGTTCGAAATGTTCTTGTCATGCATCTGCAGAACAAAACCATTGCACTTACCTAAACATAACTCTTACTGTCCTTCAAAGTACTCCCCTTCAGCATCTATGCAAAGCTGCAGTCTACGCCAATGAGCGATTGGTGGTACTCCTTTTAGGGAATACTCAGCAACTCTGAATGAACGCATTTTGCAAGGTATTGTAACCTTGAAAAAGGCTTCCCATCAAGTTTCTTTTTAATTTTGGAAACAACCAAAAATCTCATGGTACAAGATCGGGTGAATATGCAGGATGGGGTAACTGTTTGATTTTTTACTGCTCCAGATAGGCCGTAACTTGCCGGGTTTTGTGAGCACTGGCATTGTCATGAAGGAGAACCCTCGACACGCCTGTTGTTGGACGCTGCTCCTTCATCTCCTTAACCATTTTTGGGAAAATAATATTGATGTAGTATTAACTATTTATAGCCATTTCTTCAAGTTAGGTATCCACGGCGACCACTCCTTGTCAATTGCAAAAAATTGTGAACATCTTCTTCCATGAGCGAAAGTCTTGTCAGAGGATTTGGGGACGCGGTTCATCTTCCGCAATCCAAACATAGTTATCGATCTTTCTGGGAGCTGTATAATAATAAACCAACGTCTCATCACCTGTGCAATGTCGGTTAACTGTTTGGGCCACTAGGTTCAAACATTGCCAGCATCTGTTTGCACGAGTCGACTGTAACCTTTTTCTGCTGTTCTCTCAGTTTATGGGGGTACCTATTTGGTAGAGATCTTTCGGATCTTTAAATGCTGAATGATGAACAATTGTTTCCACACTGCCAATCGATACACTGACATTTAAACTTATTACCTGAACGGTGATATGGGGGTTTTCCTTAATGAGTTCAGGAACAACAGCGATGGTTCTCTCGTTCACGGCCTCCTTCGGTCTTTTTGCACGAGAGAGGTTTTCGAAGCTCTGCCGTCCTTCTCCGAATTTGCGCATCCATCCCGTAACAGTGCCATATGAACATCACGATCTCCATATACCGTATTTGCCGGTGTACAGGACGCACCGGCGCATAAGACGTACCCCATATTTTAGGCGTATTTTGAGGGAAAAAAAGTGCGTCCTATATGCCGGCAAATACGGTACTTGTGATAAATCAGCATGAAATTTTTTCGTGTCATCTCCAAGCTACATCCTTGTGAAAATGTGAAACCTTTCCCTCTCTTTAGTAGGCTCCGTAGCAACAACGGATAGATTTCGCAGACCGAACTTTACGCGCCGCCAGCGAAGAGAGAAATGATGACACGACCTTTGTTCTTAGCACGTAATGACAAGTTGAGACATGGTTTAAAACAAATTATAGCTCTTTAATTAAAGAGGAACGAGTGCAAACTATAGACACGTGTCAAGAACTTTTGAACGCCCCTCTATAGTACATTTAATTTTTATCGTTCAAAATCAGTATGCCTTTGATATTGAACGAAAATTATTTCTTTAATGCACTTTATTTTGTTTTGATCTTTGAGGAGGAAAAAGTCACGAAGCGGGCGGGGGTAGCTCAGTCGGTAGCGCGCCAGTCTCGTAATCTGTAGTTCCCAGGTTCGAGTCCCAGCTGGGTCAGCGTTGAGATTTATCTCCGCAAAATTTCCCCCACCCTGCCCACGGTCAGTAGGGGACACCGATGGGCTTGAAAAGGCCTCCGTCCGTCGGATGGAACGTTAAGCCGTGGCCCCGTGTGCGGGAGAGCCATACCCTGTGCACGTTAAAGAACACGCTGGATGGCCTTGACGGGAGGCTACCATCTGTCTCCCAACAGCTGTTCCAGTGGGTCCCCTCCCCCAACCTTCGCTGAGCCTTTGGGGTCCTTGTGGCCTGGCCATTTAGCTCATGGTGTGCAAAAAAATGCGTCTCAGAGATAAAACAATCCAATCCAAGTCACGAAGCATGTCATAGCATCTTGCATGAGAAGTTTTTATAAGTTAGTCCGTCTAAAGAGGTTTTAAGCTAAATTACTTTCTCTTTCTTTCGAGGTGGTGTAGTTTATACTTTTTTTTTGCTAAATCATTATTTACACAAATGAGAAACATATACAGTCTTTAAAGAGATGTAAATTTACAAGTCCCTAACAATGTTAATTTCCGTAGTAGGCGTGTTATATAAGAGGAAAACATGGAAATTATCCCAGTTGTAACAACTTTCAGCGATACAAAGGTTTCTAATCCTTTTCAGGGAAAGGTTTTCTTTAAGAAAGTTTTATTTTCCTCCCCGATAGAGTTGCAGTAAGCTATCGCAATGCAATAAACAATCAGAATTTGACTTGTGACATCGGTTTTCACGGACACAAATTACATAAAACACTGATTTAAAAGCATCGCCTTTGAAAGAGATGCGAGGCTTCAGAAGGCGTTTGGAAACGAGTCCATAGGTTTAGAATGAACTGAGTAAAAAGATTAACTTGTTTAACTTGAATCTCATGACGTGGGAAGATGGTGGAGGCGTTGGTGATGATTTCCTGAATTTAATTAGTTTAGATCTCACGGTGTAATATTTCATCGCGAATCCCCATCAAGGCTGCATTGGGAGCTCGTTTGCATGCAGAGGTGAAACTCTTTCGCTGGGAGGGATGGAAAGGTCCGCGCTCTTTGAAAGGAGGAAGGCACTCTGCTGCATCCATTAATCCTTCTTCAAGAGAATCACAACTGCTGAAGAGATACAATGCGCTCTCCTCTCATCAACAGACACTCGATTCTCAACATTGGCAAAAAAAAAGTGCATCATGAGACACAGAAAAAACTTTAATGAAGATACTAATTGCATCCTGTGGTTAAACCCGAGGGAAACTGAATTATTAAACCTGCATACCTGATTACCGTCTTTGATGCCAATTCCCACATTAAGAATCGCTTACTTTTATCCTTTTGCTCTAATGTTGTAAACTCAGCCGTATGCAATGCCACGCTTGTCTACTGAGACCCCATAGAATTAGCGTCGTAGAATTCATTTTAACCTTTAGCCTTTTTCATGGGATCAAGTTGAAAACATTTTTTACGCTGACCTCGGGCATCTGCCTAAAAGTCACGCACACAACCCTCCAACCACGTTTTTGGTTGCTAATTCCAATTTATTAATTTCTTTAATAATCGCAAGCTCAGCATGTCGCTTGCTTCCGAGTATCGGGAGAGAAAGAACCCACACGAGTTAAGCCTCGCTTTTTATCAGAAATTTACACGCAACAAATTCCCAATTGTTCTCGGATCTCTTTTGTGCTATAACAAAAGTACTCATGTCTTCTGATACTGGCACATGCACTTACAGTCGATGAAAATATTCAAAAACTCTAACATGTTCAAAACTGGGCGAAATTCTTGATAGTGAATTATTTTTTAATGATCTGAGAACAAATGTATACAGTTTATTATAATAGGAGTAAAAATAACAACGTAAAAAACAAAGTACAATCTCTCAAAAAAGTATCCGAACACTATGGTTGATTACAAAATTCCGAAAAAATATCTGGCAGCGATTTTTTTTAGAAATTTTACGCTGTGTGTTAGTGATCTGGCACCTTCACGTACACGAAAGTTGCCAGATCACTAATTCCTAAAAAAAATGGTTGCCAGATATTTTTTCCGAATTCTGTAATCAACCATAGTGTTGGGATATTTTTTTGATCGACTGTACATGTTATAGTGATTTTTTTTTCTAAAAAGATCAGCGTTCTCATTTGGAAAAAGACAAGAAAATAATGGAACAATTTAACGAACTATTCGAATAACATTCACAGAGTGCTTAAAGTGTAATATTGAATTCATAGGATGATAATGAGAGATGATAATGAGAAGATAAGCATCTCTCAAGATTTCTCTTCACTATAATCAATGCATTAAACGATGCTGCAAGATGGCATGAGAGTAAGATATCGATTAAAAATCTGGCCGAGATATCTACTGGTAAAAAACTGGGATATTTCAATAACTGTCCCGGTTTCGGTTTTCTGAATCCCGGACTTTTGTGTTGGGAATGTAACACTCAAAAAAATTCTTCTTAATATAATTTTAGAATGGAACTATTTTAATGCCATATAGAATAATAAAACTATCAATAATTATGCTTTTTCAAGAGTCTTTATTTGCTTTACTTTTCATTGACTTAGTCTTTTCTCCGCCTAATCGCAAAGTTTCAAACAAGACATTTGATATCTCTAGTGCAGGGATGAGAAACACGTATCCCAGTGAAACAATTTTATGTGGCCCGCGACAATTTTTTGCGGTATGAATAGAACGGAGGTTTGTACAAAAATAATTTGGAATAAAGAAAATTGGGTTATCATGATATCAAGAGCATATAGGTTCGGATCCTACGCGGCTCAAGAGAATTTTCCTTCTATGCATATATTATTAGAATATTTAATTGCGAAGATAGCGGCTAAAATAGTTGTTGAAAAACCAATGAATTACTGTGCATATAAAGAATATTTAGAAACTTAATTTGAGGAGCTTTAATAACACTTATTATTTCAAACCTGAAGATGAATCATAGAAGTAGTCACCGCCTGATTATGAACCGATGCTTTCCATATTTAAATCAACTTGTGACTGAAATTTTAATTACAGTTATTTAAATTCTAAATCCATAAAAGTGAATTCAGGCACTCAAATGTATAAAACTACTTAAAAAAAATAATAATAATTGGCTGTACTGAGTGGTAGTAGAACCCACACCTCCCAGCCCTTCTAACCACTAGACTAGGCATCGGCAACCTATGGCACGCGTGCCAAGCGTGGCACGTGGAACGATTTTCAATGACACGCTGAGTAAATTGAAATACAGTATATGATCTCATAAAAAATTGAATTTTTAATTAAATAGTAGCATATAATTCTTTTAAAGCTATTCCTGTTTTTACATCCTTTCAAAACGAAAGTTGTTAGGCATTGGAGGTAAGAATGTGAGATCTGATGCAAACTGAGTGAGTGGACTAAGTTCTATTTCCGTCTTATCCTTCCCCTCTCTCCAGATCACCCGAACTACCACCTCTCTAGTTCTCTCGGCTGTCGCATACTCCTGCCAGTACAGTCCGTTGACCGTAGCACAAAAGTTGGTGTTGTTATTAAGTAATACGGTGCGGTTAAAATGACTCAAAAAAAAGGCAAAAACTTGGTATACGCTCGTTTCAAGACTTTTGGACAAACGAATATGGATTCATACAACAAAAGGACCGTGCTGTTTGTGCTTTATGCTGCGAAAGTGTCATGTGCCGTACGTCAAGTGTACAAAGACACTATCAAAACAAACATCAGTCCATGTGTAAAAACTCTGAGGATAAAAGTGAAGCCATAAAAAGGACTGTTTCTGGCTACAAAAAACAAAATAGTATTTTTAGTCAAGTAATTGGAACCAAAAATAAAGCTACCGAATGTAGTTACAAAATTGCTAAGTGTGTGGCTTCAAAGAGCAAATCTTTCACAGATGGAGAATACATCAAGGAAACTTTTTTTGAGCAGTGCTGAAATTTTGTTTAATGATTTACCAAATAAAGAAACAATGCTGTCTCGGATTCAAGAAATACCGGCTTCTGCGAGATCAATCGAGAGGCGCATAAATGATATGGCTGAAAATGTAACGGTAAAAAAACAACCGGGTTACAACAATTATATATATTACAATATTATATATGCTGTTGTATTTAATGTCGCTCTTGACGAAAGTGTCGATGTGAATGATGTGGCGCGCCTAGCTATAGTTGCGCGATATTGTGACAACGACTGTATTTATGAAGAACTGTGCTGCTTGATACCCCTTGATGGTACAGCCAAGGGAGAGGACACTATTAACTGCATTTGTAAGCTATTTCGAAAATCGGAACATTAACATGAATAAAATATTCTGTGTTATTACTACCCTACAATGGTCGGAAAGAACAAAGGATTTGTTAAACTTCTTGAGGATCGTATTGGACGTCAAGTATGGAGCTTCCATTGCATTATACACCAGGAGAGTTTGTGTGCGAAGATTTCGTCATTGTGCTTGAACTCTGTAATGGAAACTGTTGTCAAGTTTTCATAGTTTCTCGCTCTTCTTTGACCCACAGGCAATCAAGTCTCTTCTACAAGAAATGGAGAGCGTATATGCGGACCTCCAGCTGTACAACAATGTTCGTTGGCTTAGTCGAGGTAATGTTTTGAACAGATTTGTATCATGTCTAGAAGCAATCAAGGTGTTTCTTGATGAAAAACAACAACATTTCCCGTAATTGAATGACGAGAACAGACTGTGCAAGCTGATGTTTCTGGCTGGCATAACTACACATCTGAACTTGCGTTTACAAGAGCAGGACCAAACAGTACTTGATCTTTTAGAGCACTGGATAGGATTTGCGTCAAAATTAGACATATTTTGCCGTGATATTACCACTAACTCATACAAGTACTTTCTAAACGTAAAGGTTCATTCAAATCGTTTTACTGTCAACAGAGATGAGCTTAAGAAGTACGTTGAAGCGCTCAAAGGAGAGTTTGCTAAACGAGGTCAAGACTTCCAAATTCACGGGCCCACATTTTCTTTCCTCATCAAGCCCGACTTAATTGATCTTACTACCATCCCATTTGACCTATCTCTTTTCGAGTGGATGGATGATGACAATTTTGAAATGAAACACGTCGAATTCAAGGCATCAGAGTTATGTACGATACAATTTGTAGAATTGCAGAAAACTCTTGAAGGAAAATGTGTGGAAAAGTCAGCTGCCATCTTCAACTACTGGACATCCTTGCCTGAAGCGTTCACCTGTTTGAAGAAAGTTGCATTTGCTGTGCTTTCGGCTGTTGGGTCAACTTATACATGTGAACAAATTATCTCAAAAAAAAAGCTGTTTTAAGTCCACAGAGAAGTCGCCTAACATCTGTGCATTCAGAAGCCTGTGTGAAGCTACAAGTGACCAAATACACACCTGATATTGAACAATTAACCAAGGACAAGGGTCCCATTAATTGATTAATGACTCAGATCAATAACAATCAATTATTACTTATATTAAAATTTTAATAACGTGTTTTATGGTTGAATTATTTAATTGTTCTTCAAACTATTGGACTTGCTGTCTTAACAAAATATACATATGGCAATTTTATAATAAAATTTCAAAATAATATGTTCAGAACTTAAATTTTGCAAAACATAATATTTGCATTTGTTCCTATTTATATTAAAGTATTGAATAATCTCCAAAGAATAGAATAGTTATTTAATGTATCGGAAACAATACAAGATCAAATTAATTTGTTTCAATGGTTGTTGTATATAAAAATATGGTGGACTTAGGTTTTCACGCTGAGTAACTTGCAACATTATTTCGGCACAACACTACTAAATGGTTGCTGAACCCTGAACTAGACTATGGGTTCTCAACGTGGCATACGCGGTAAAATTTTTTGGGATACGCCGTGAGAGCTCAAAAGTCGCAAGATCTAGTAACAAAGTAAAACTAACCATTGTTAATACTATAACTATAGTTTTATCTATCTATACAAGGGGACCCCAGTTACATACACATTTCCAGAGGGTACGTGAAGCATAAAAGGTTGAGAACCATTTTCTTAGAGGAAAGAAATTGCGTTTAAGCTTTGACTACATATCACTACATTTAATATTTTCGGATGCTTCCGGAAAGGTTCATCCATTCACGATAAGCTTATTTTTTATTTTTGATACAACTGTAATTAAACGAAAGTTATCTTTCTTAAGTTAATTTAATACAAAATAATACTGGTAGTTTAATTGTTTAGAAATTTCTCAATTGTATACATTAGGGGTTCTTAATGTAGGGTATGCGTACCTCTTAGGGGTGCGTGGTAAGATTTTTTGGGGTACGCCGTGAGAGCTCAAAAGTCGCTAGATCTACTAACAAAGTAAAAATAACAACTGTTATGATATTAGTATAGTTTGATCTATCTATACAAGGGGTACGCCAGTTACATACACATTTCCAGAGGGTACGTGAAGCATAAAAGGTTGAGAACCACTGCACTAGACCATCAGAACTTATTCATTTCAGTTATATATTTTTGAGAAATCTTCCAGTTTTGAAAAAAAAAGGAATAATTAGCATCACCAAGATCTGTCTGGGGATACCGGGTAACTGGTTCAAAACTAGCAAATCTGATCACCTTATATAAAGTAAAGAACGAAATGATTTGTGATTATCTCAACAAATAAATTGAGTTATTAGGAAAAGATTGCTTTTCATTTAAAACGGCTTATTAAATTTCTAGAAAGGCGATGCCACTAGAGTAAAGCAGATGTAACCAATAGGATAAAAATTTTAATCCAGATCCTCTGGCAGTCATGTTTGAAATCCCAAAGCTGAAAGAGCATTTTGGAAATTCGCAATAGTATTTTAAGATATTTTATTCCCATGATCTTCCCCGTTGTCTTTCTGTGAAATAATCGCATAACAGAATTGCCAAGTTGGATTGTTTTACCTCTGAGCGGCACTTTTTTGCACACCATGGGCACCATGGCACACCATGGCCAGGTCACATGGACCCCGAAGGCTCAGAGAAAGGTTGGGGGAGGGGACCCACTGGAACAGCTGTTGGAAGACAGATGGTAGCACCCCGTCAAGGCCATCCAGCGTGTTCTTTAACGTGCACAGGGTATGGCTCTCCCGCACACGGGGCCACGGCTTAACGTCCCATCCGACGGACGGCGGCCTTTCCAAGCCCATCGGTGTCCCCTACTGACCGTGGGCAGGGAATTTTGCGGAGAAAAATCTCAACGCTGACCCAGCTGGGACCTACAGATTACGAGCCTGACGCGCTACCGACTGAGCCACCCCAGAATTGCCAAGAGGAAGTGAAAACATCCATGTGAAATAGATCTCCAAAAGACAGATCATCGAACTATTGGTTTTGATGCAGTTTGCAGGACTGTTAATTTATATTCCAATTGCTGTCACATTTTCATCCTATTCTCAGCTTTTTATATTAATCTGACGTTTTCCTTCGATTTTTAATTCGTGAGTTGTGGGAATCTTAAGATTTGCTGCCCACCATTCGGTACTTAGTGGTTCACTCACCATGAATATTCAAACCTTTTTTTAATCTCATTTAAAAGCATGAATAAATATTTTTAGTCACATTCTAAAAGCAACTGTTGTTTTTTTTTGCCATAAATGAAAAACTAACATTTACTTTGTTTCATAACAGGATTTCTCAAAATGTGAGGGAGGAGAAGAGATTCCTTGAGAAGACCAAAAGAATTATAGTTTTAAAAAAAGGAAACAAAGGAAAGCCTATTTTAAGGGTTTTTGGACAATTTTTACCTTCAATATTCTTACCTGAAAACAATTCATTTCACATTAATAGTCAAACCCATTTGATGATAATTATTCATGTTAAAAGAGAAACGTATATAACAATGATGAATTACAGTAACTGAGGGAAGTGGGGTTAATTCCTTCAATGGTAAAGGGAGACAGGAGTGGAAAAGTTTCAGGACCTCTGCAGAAAAAATAAAAATAATTAAAAACTTTTCTTACTGAAATCTTATTATTTCTTTTAATTATTTTAATTATTCGCACTTTCACAATCCTCAGTGCGGCATTTCGCTTAACGAATCCAAAAAACAAAGTGACGTCCCCAAAGTAAAGAGCAAGAAGAAATTCTTCCATTTGATGGTTATTTTAATTTACTTTGCTGCTTTTTTATAATCCAATGCACCCTTTCGAAACAGACATCCCTTCAATCTGGGCTAAAGACGAAAATTACTTTAACAGGGCTGTGCTCAATCCTACGAGTTTTAATAAAAGATTCTTGGTATTAATAGGTCGGAAAAGTAGCACCTGAATGAGGAGGAGAAAAATGAGAGAAAACAGGAAATGACTTAGAGAGCTGGAAAACTAATCTGAAACTATGCATTAAGCAGTCTTGGTCAATTTGAGTCATTTCAGCTTACATTTTGATACAATGGGAAAGTAGCTTAGCTAGAAAACGTAGGTGCAGCATAATAAATTCATTACAAATGCACCTGTTTGCTCGCATCAGCAACACTCATGAAAAGTTCACAGTTACTACTTCATCTGATAAGAAAGAGAGGCGAATTGCGCGAGTCTTTCATCACATCAGACAGCATCGCCACTACTTCCATCATCTGTATGCAAGCTGATGCAATTTCATTTGTCTTGGTAAATTACTTTTGTAATTCAAGAATCTGAAGTTGTAGTTCTCATCTTCCTACCTACGCTTGCGCAATGCGTGAGGGAAGGCGTCCACCACGCAGGGCAGACGGAGCTTACTCGTGGGACAGGTAGAGAGAGTCACAATGCCATCCGCCCCCGCTTAGTCTGGGCACCACTCCGGATAGCGGGCACGTGCAGCCCGGATACGCCCTGAGTGCACCTCGAGGGGAACAATAGCTGCGCCCCACCCACCCATGATGCATCTGTTTGTCCTGTCTGTCTTCCGGAGGGTTGATTAACGACTTGCTTCAGGTGCAAATCGTCTCCGTATCTTATTCCAATTTTTACGTAGCCGTGACGAGGCCATCAAGTATGCACGCTTCCACTACAACTTTCCGGAAGTAACTCGTTCACTCTTGAAAGTGACAGAGTTTATGCGGTTAGAACGCCTACCATGTTTTTATGCTGGAATGCACAGCGGAATTAAGGTTAGCAAATTCTGCTAGCCTTAATTCAGCTGTACATTCTTTCCTCATTCTAATGAGCTCGTTAATATCACTTTAACCCTCAGCTGGAACAGAGTGAGGAAGAAAGCTTTTTTCGTGCCCTTAGCCGTCCCGTAGCCGAGTGGTTAGCACGCTTGGCTACTGATCTGAGGGACTGGGTTCGAGCCCCGGATTAGGCATGGATGTGTGTGTCGTTTTTCTGCTGTGTTCCTGCCATCCTCTCAGATCTCCTACTATGGCATATAAACTGACAGGCTCCTGTTAGACCTCTGTGGCAAGCAGCTGCTTGAGGGGGTATTTATTTTTTTTATTTAGGTGAAGCAACAACCATGATTAAGGTTGAAAACAGATTTCTTTGCGATCTGTTAATTTTCTGGTTTATCAAACACCATTTGCATTTTTTAAATGACATTGACCCTTTCGTTTCATGATGCAATGAAGAAGCTCATGTAACCATTGGTTCCATTTTGTAACGAGTCCAAAAAGGGAAAGAATTTCCAACTTTAAACGAAGCTGCAAATGTCTTTCGGACTATAGATGAAGAATATGTGCAAGTTTTCATCGGGCAAACTAAAAATGTTGCGATCTATGCACGACAGAAGAAAGAAACAGCATCCAGGGGTGAGGCAAAAAGATTCAGGTAAAATTTTGGGGAGATTTTCGAAAGAACACTTTGATGATTAACGTCTAAAGGATGGGTGATTAGGAAGCACAGAACAAATCTAAAAGAGAAGGCAAGCTTGAAAAGGATCGTATTCTGTTGGAAAAGTAAAAATGGGCTTCACGGCAGAAGTTAAATTTCTTTCATTGTTGGTAAACAAAATGAACAACATCTCACACTGTTCACTGACGGTTTTTTTTTATCAGAAATGGAGCATCATTTTATTTAAGAAAGGAAGAAATGAATCTTTGCTTAGTATTAAGTAGTTAATTTTAATCTTTAGAATCTGCCCTTATAACCTAGTTACATTGAGTGTAGTGTATCATTCCTATCCGTTCATGAATAGAATCGTGTTGAAAAGGCTTTTCTTTTTCGATTGTAGTAGCCTATTGTAAACAAACTGAAACGATTCAAAGAAATACTCTTGTATCATATTTTTTTTCAAAATAGTGCCAATCTAGGTGAAGCTTTTTGCAGTCCACATCAAGTCACTGTGCAGCCTATAAGTGGTTTCAGCCTGAAGTTGAGAAACACTGCAATGATGAATTGTGTTTACTGAAACTATGATACATAAATGCTCTTCAGATTTCCTTAATATAACAATAACACTACCGATGACTCAAACTATTAGAAGAAAGAGTCGACATGAAACAAAGCTTATTGAACTCAATTGAGTGTTATCAGAGATTGCAAAGAAAAGATTGAAATCTCAGGTAAAACTTTTCAAATTAAAATTTTACCTTGTGGAAAAAACAGGGGATCATTTGCATAATATGCGAAAACAACCTACCTCCCTAACTTAAGAGTTAACCTTATCGTTAATGTAAAAGTAGAATGGAGAATTTGTAGACGAAATTTGAAAAAGGGATGTTTATGAACTGATTATAAATTTGAAAATTAAGCATCTGTATCAATATTTTAAATTTATTTTGAAAAATAAAGCATTGGGATATTTTGTGGAACAGTGTACTACAAATCAGCTATATTTAGCCGAAGTAATAGTCCACAAAATGAAACTTGCTGCTAAAAATGAGGTAAAAACACGGTTATATTATCCTGAAAGAATTCAGTGTAGAAGAGTGAGATCTCGCTGCCGATCCAAAACAGGTTATTTGGAGACAGATTGCATTAGAATGGCAAAAATATAATATTAAAGAAAGAATCTAAATTTAACTTGTATAGATGATGATATTTTAATATAGAAATATTTGCTATTATCAATTCATTCTTAAAAAAATGATATAAACTAAAACTATTTAATTGATTTTACTTTGAAAAATCTTAACCTAATAGACACTCTGCTGCTTTGCCACTGCCACTTCATAATATGTATATATTTATTAAGTACAAGAAAAATAATAATAAATTAATGTAAATCCATAACCGTGTAAAACCGAATTTAATCATCATGTAAAATGAAACTTGTTGCGCTTACCTGACCGTTTATTTACTCGTAAAACAGAATCTGTGTAATTGAAGCTATGATGTGTACAAATTATATTATTTCCTACCAGTCTCGGATCCAGAAAAGAGTATAGGAGGGGCCAAGTGATGCAATCGAGTCGGAAAAAAATAAAGGGGGAAGGGGAGAAAGAGACCGATTTTCCATTACGTATTACATTTTCCCTTCCGTTTTATAGGTTTTCAAAAATTGCTCGAAAAAATGCATGAAATATGCACAAGTTTAATAATAATTTAGGGGGAGAGGGGCATGACCCCTTTCCTCCCTAAATTCGGCCCTGTTGGTGCCTTTCACTGGTAAGTAGGGCCATAAAATAAAATTATAATGGAGAAATAATAAATCCTTATCGTCATTTCTCCATCTTTTGGGGCGGGGGTGGCTCAGTCGGTAGCGCGCCTGGCTCGTAATCTGTAGTTCCCAGGTTCGAGTCCCAGCTGGTCAGCGTTGAGATTTATCTCCGCAAAATTTCCCCGCCCTGCCCACGGTCAGTAGGGGACACCGATGGGCTTGAAAAGGCCGCCGTCCGTCGGATGGGACGTTAAGCTGTGGCCCCCTGTGTGGAAGAGCCATACCCTGTGCACGTTAAAGAACACGCTGGATGGCCTGGACGGGAGGCTACCCTCTGTCTCCCAACAGCTGTTCCAGTGGATCCCCTCCCCAAACCTTCTCTGAGCCTTCGGGGTCCTTGTGACCTGGCCATTTAGCCATGGTGTGCAAAAAAGTGCCGCTCAGAGGTAAAACAACCCGACCCAACTCTCCATCTTTTCACTGTCTTGAAGATGGCAAATCGATATGCACTGAGCAACTGCAAAATGGCCGTGTTTGTTAATATCGATAGAAGTCGCGTCATTGCTGCATTCTATGTTTACAAAAAGCGGAAAAACAACTAGAAAAGATTGTCATTGCATTTTATAAATGCTCAGGGGCTTTTGTTATGTTGTAACAGCATTTCAAAGAAATTAAAGCAAAGTTTTTTAATTGTTTTCGCTGAAAGTACGGATTTTTGATGATTTATTTGCAAAGATGGAGCAGTTGGGTTGGGTTGTTTTACCTCTGAGCGGCACTTTTTTGCACACCATGGGCTAAATGGCCAGGTCACATGGACCCCGAAGGCTCAGAGAAGGTTGAGGGAGGGGACCCACTGGAACAGCTGTTGGGAGACAGATGGTAGCCTCCCGTCAAAGCCATCCAGCGTGTTTTTTAACGTGCACAGGGTATGTCTCTCCCGCACACGGGGCCACGGCTTAACGTCCCATCCGACGGACGGCGGCCTTTCCAAGCCCATCGGTGTCCCCTACTGACCGTGGACAGGGCGGGGAATTTTGCGGAGATAAATCTCAACGCTGACCCAGCTGGGACTCGAACCTGGGAACTACAGATTACGAGTCTGGCGCGCTACCGACTGAGCCACCCCCGCCCCACAAAGATGGAGCAGAGAATAAATTTTCGGTTTCAACTGATTTCAGTTTTTTCAGAAGAATATTAAAACTCAGCAGAAAATAAAAAAAGTTGATGTTTCCGATTATGCCTTCCTTAACCTTCATCATGACCTTCACTTTCCACTACCGAAACTTCGAATTTCTAGCATTAATACATTGTTTGCAATATTCGTTTAAAATTTTGCAATTTTCAAAAATTTCCACCCTTAAGTGGCGAAATTATGGCGTTTTGGGGACTTGGAAAATGCAAATTGGAGTATTTCATCACTACCTATCCAACCCAATAAAAATTTGTAATTTATCTCTAAAAACAAATAATTATCTCTTAAAGGAAAAAAATTGTGTTTTTCCTCCCTTCTGAGGGTAAGAGGTCAACTCATTGTTACCATCGCAAACCTCGTGACTTAATTTTTGACTTTTTTTTTTGTTAGGATTGCACTTTCGTTTTTTAGTTTATACTTGGTTTTCTCTAACTTCCTTGCTGCTTTTGAGAACAAACGGACATAACTTGTACGGATTTGTAAATCAAGATATGTATATAGCCTCTTTATATATCATTTATAAGTAGCTGATTACGAGTACGTGAGTCAGAATGAGAGGAGGGGGATAATGCCAATTCCAACTTCGATGCAGATGTGGTCAAGCTCTGAAAATTTGCATTTAGGAATGGTTCGGGAGGTAGATTCAAAAACTTGCATTATTCAACCAATTCAAGTTACTGATACTTTTAAAAGTTGTCGAATGAAAATTAAATGTTTTCCTTTTACATTGCTCAACATTTTATCTTCGCTATTGCTGCGTTATAGAGATACTAGTTAAACCCACGCCAAATATTTGGCGCGAAACGCATTGTAACACTTTCCATCGATAAGTTCATTCACAGGTTGCCACCACTCCAGTCCCAATTAAGTCCCACCAGAAGTTCGGCGACAAACGTATGTTCATTGCTAACTTCATTCACAGGCTTTCCACACTCACTACACTTACAATGGACTACTCCATTCGCAAGGTAAGTGACGGCAACACCCTAGAAATTTCGAACATTTCTCGAGGGATCACTCCCCCCACGGCAGCTAGGAACCTGATCTGTTAGCTCAATAGGGTCAGAACGAAGTTGGACCATCCCACCAAATTTGGGACCGATCACCCAAGTAGCCGCGAATCTACGGGGAAAATGCCAAAATATATGACACAGATGAAGACACACGTGTCCTTAAGACCGTTCGTCCGTTTGAAATTACGCCTATTATATAACATGATGATTGCTTTAGGGCATTAAGCTAATGCCCTAAAATTAAGCCGTAAGTGGCGATTGATTTTTAGTAATGCATATACTTCCCAGACAAAGAATGCATAGGGAAAAGTTCAGCTTCTATAGGAACTAATGTAAAATCAAGTACAGTAAACCCTTGCCGGGCGCGGATTTGCAGAACGCGATTTTGCACATACGCGTTATCTTAATTGTTTCCATTTAATTTGTCCAACGTTAGAATTTCATTCATACACGGTACGCTGCAGAGCGTCGGCCGCGTTGCCATAGCAACGTACTCTTTACAAGAGACCACCCACGCGCGCATCTGGCAACCCTGCTTGGCGCTGCCCGCTAGCTGAGTGACCCAGGCAGAGTCGCGATCATTTCACTCACGTGAGCAGAGCTGTAATCACGTATTGATCAGTGTTTATTCTCTTCTCCTTTTGCATTTGCATTTCTTTTAATTTCAAAAATTCAGTATGACATCTAAGAGGAAGAATGAAGATGATAAAGCGGCAAAAAGACGCAAAGTTTTGACATTATCTCAGAAAATTGAAATTTTAGATAAGTTGAAAAATGGTACATGTGTTTCATCGCTTGCTAGAGAACCAGCTATAAACGAATCAAGCATAAGAACAATACGGGAGAATGAAGAAAAGATTCGGTCTGGTGTCAAAGCTTCAGGCGATACTTCGGCAAAGGTTGCTCTAGTTTCAAGAAGAATTCCGTAATTGGAAAAGATGGAAAAAATATTAATAGCTTGGATTGATAATCAAGTAAACGTAAAAGGCTCAGTTGTGGATGGTGTTGCTATTCGAAACAAAGCTTTAGATTTGTTTTCTTTCGTTTTAAATAAAGATGGCCAATCGTCAGAGAAAATTGACTTTCAAGCAAGCAAAGGTTGACTTGAGAACTTTAAGCGTCGTTTTAATTTGCACAATGTAAAGCTTCAGGGAGAAGCTGGCTCTGCAGATAAAGAAACAGCAGAGAATTTCAAACCTCATCTTTTGAAATTCATTGAAGAGAGGGGTTACGTTCCACAACAAGTTTTCAATGCGGATGAGACGGGCCTATTTTATAAGCGAATGGGACAACGAACCTACATCACAAAGACACAAAAGGTTGCCCCTGGTTGTAAAACTTTGAAGGATAGACTCACTTTGCTTTTTTGTGGAAATGCATCAGGCGACTTCAAGTGCAAGCCTCTGCTCATTTATCGATCTAAAACGCCTCGTGCATTGCAGGGAAAAGATTCTGAGCAATTGCCCGTTGTGTGGAAGTGGAATTGAAAAGCTTGGGTATCAAAAGCCCTCTTTAATGACTGGTTTGAAAATTCATTCCTTAAAGAAGTCAAACCTTACTTAGAACAGCAAAACCTGAGCTTTAAAGTTCTCCTAATTCTCGATAATGCTCCAGGACACGATGCTGAAGCCCTCACTACATTGCATCCAAATGTAGAGGTTTTATTCCTCCCACCTAACACCACTTCCTTAATCCAACCAATGGATCAAGGGATCATAAAAACATTCAAAGCCTATTATGTAAGGCATGTTTACACCCCTGCAAATAAAGCACTAGACGAAGGAAAGCACGACACGCTAATGGCATTTTGGAAGCAATTCAACATAAGCCACTGCATAGAAATGATTAAATTCGCATGGGAACAAGTGAATTCATCAACATTGAATGCTTGCTGGCATCAGCTCTGGCCAGAAGTTGTCAACAATTTTAAAGGATTTCCATCGATTGAAAATGAAGCCAAAGAAATCGTGCAAATTGCAAAAGCAATTGGCGGCGAAGGATTTTCAGATATGAAAGAAGGAGAAGTCAAAGAATTAATCGAGAAATGACGAATGAAGAATTGGATGATCTTGTAACACCAGCCGACAGTGAAAGCAGCGAGAGTGAAGAAGAAGATAAAGCGCCTTTAACTGACAAGAAGTTAAACGAATTGTTAAAAGAGGCACAGGAACTGTCTGATTTTGCAATGGAGATTGACCCAAATGAAGAAAGAAGAGGACACTTTATGAGAGGCATTGAAAAACTCTGCGCTCCTTACCGCGAAACTTTTAAAGAGTTGCGTCAGTCATTGTCCCAAGCAAAAATCACCAGCTTCTTAAAATAATAATTGTATCATGTACCTACTTATTAAGGAGTAATAAAAATCCTTTCAATTAACATTTTTTCCATTTTTCCCTTTTAATTACAACAATATTTAGGTTTGTTTAAATTATACATACTTTCTTAATTTGAACTATACCTAACACATTTTTTCCATAGAAAGTTAACTTTGCGGAACGCGATTTTGCCGTGCGCGCAATGTATTAATGACGTAACCCCCGCGTTCGGCAAGGGTTTACTGTATCGTATATTCGGCATAGTGGGGAAGTTAGCTTTACAGGGAACGATCGTTCCGTAATTCAATGATATCGTACAGTTTCATTGTCTTCGTTTTTCCTGTGTAAGAATTACCCATTCGAATCTTACATTATTTCTTGGGTTATACGTTGTTATGAAGTTTTTATATATTTTTATTACAATAGAAAGATATTTTTCAACTATTCATTTTTATATAGAGTTATATAGAGTAACATTAAATCAAATGAGTAATTGAAAAGTATTGAAACAGTTTAATAATTAATAATACATTTCTGTAATTTAACTTCAATCGATTTCAAATATTTTTTCTATCCGTTCTATTTGTAGCAGTTGATTCAACAAAAATGATTTCCAATGGGAAAATATCTATTTATTAATCTTATTATATTGCGAATATGAAGCGCAAGTTTAATTTTTTCAAATATAAATTTTTAATGCATAATTCGTTTGCCCCTTATTGTTTGTTTTCCTCCTACATCAAATGCACGATATGAATGGAAATAACTCTTTAAGGTTGCCATTACGGTTTGTTTGTTTTTCTCATACTTCTCTTTGTGCCAGGTATAATCACCTAATAAATGTTAGTCATAATATTGACACCAACTAATTTTGCGGGCAATGTATTTATTTATTCATTACGTTAGTAACTAATTTTAAGAAACTTTTTTTCAGAAACGCAAATATGCAGTAGCTAAAATTTTTCTGAAATGATTATTTTTTCCTAAAATGGGAAACTCTACATCTGTAATCAAAAGCGCACTTTAAGGGAAGGTGGAAGGGGGGGGGGGGGGGCTAAGAACTTAGAATTTCTTGACTCCATCCCATTCATTGGGGCGGGGGTGGCTCAGTCGGTAGCGCGCCAGACTCGTAATCTATAGTTCCCAGGTTCGAGTCCCAGCTGGGTCAGCGTTGAGATTTATCTCCGCAAAATTCCCCCGCCCTGTCCACGGTCAGTAGGGGACACCGATGGGCTTGGAAAGGCCGCCGTCCGTCGGATGGGACGTTAAGCCGTGGCCCCGTGTGCGGGAGAGACATACCCTGTGCACGTTAAAGAACACGCTGGATGGCCTTAACGGGAGGCTACCATCTGTCTCCCAACAGCTGTTCCAGTGGGTCCCCTCCTCCAACCTTCTCTGAGCCTTCGGGGTCCATGTGACCTGGCCATTTAGCCCATGGTGTGCAAAAAAGTGCCGCTCAGAGGTAAAACAACCCAACCCATCCCATTCATTGTGCACCTTCCGAATTTGTACAAAACTGGCAATTACCAGTTAAATACCACGGAAACGTCTAAACTTTTATTTAATTCAAAAATTATTATCGCTGAGGGAATTTCATTCCTGTCGATTCCTGCTCGATCTGATCGTTTCGCTCTCACCTAAAACTGGATATATGGAAATTCATTTACGCATAATTAACGCGTGATATAACAAACAGTATTTCGACTCTATTGGAAATATCAATAGGCGTCTATTGCCTGGTTGGTTTTAAAAGCCAAATTCTTAGTCTGTAAATGTTACTCGTTCACCTCGTTTGCCACCGAAGCCAACTCGATTTGTCAGCTTCCTTGTTTCGTGTTCTCTTCAGATTATCGATAAACCAAAGTCACGAGAATATCATCAACGGCTTCGACAAACGAGCTCGGCGCATTCTATTCCACTTATTAAATAACTAAGCTCTTTGGCTTATTGGAAAATAGTTTATCGCTCTCGATTTCGGATCATTTTAAACTATAATATTGGAAATATGACTGTTAAATTCGATTAGTGTGCTTCTAAGCTATGCAAGAAAATGTTTTATGCATCATCTCTTCAAAGTTATTACTCAGTCGTAGTGCAATATAATAGAAATATTCTTTATAAGATATTTCAATCACGGCGACTTCTGTTCACGATTTCAAAGGCAATTTCTTAACATTAGAGAACGCCAAAGCATCAACAAATCCTTTCAGACGTTGGCTTAAAGTGTTTTGCATTTCCATGTATTCTTGTCAGAATTCCTCCTCCCGGAAATGTCGTGCGCAAAACTCATCCTTCGCTGCTCTTTATAAATCGCAAAGGTCGATTCATCTTCCCTTCTGAATGGTCCCGTCACGACGCTGCCTTTTGCCCAAAGAGGCGCTGGCATCTCTCATCAGATGCTTTCGTAACAATTTACGACCTTTGCTTCTCATCTGCATAATCTCCTTGCATTAGGAGAGAAACTGTTTGCCAAGCAATTCTTTTCATTCACGATTTCAATTCTGGAGAACTCAGTTTGCTGCTTGTTGTGGGCAACAGGAAGAGAGTTTCACTTCCCGTAGAGTCGTCTGTTTATCGAGACCTTTTGCTTAGCATCTTGAAAGAGGAAATGTCTGATTGCGCTTACAGTTCAATTCCCAGTTAAAAATATTTTATGTTGAGAAGGTGTCGACTTTGCATATTTCACTACGATCATTAATAGTTACCTAATTTTCGGATAGCTAATAATTTATTATATGTCAGTCCTATCCCTAGTAGGGTAGGTTCTACGAGTTGTGTTGTAGACACAATTTTTTAGTATTCCTTGTGTGTCAGAAATTTTGTTTATTGTGAAAAATCAGCTCAGTCTAGAGCAGGAAAATTTAAGTTTTCCTACTAGAATCATTTTAGGAACAAAATTAATTTCACTGTTAGACGTTTACATATATATATGCATAAAAATTTAAAAGTTAAAATTTTAAATTTAAAAATTTAAAAGTTAAAATTTAAAATTTAAAAATTTAAAAGTTAAAATTTTAAATTTAAAAATTTAAAAGTTAAAATTTAAAATTTAAAAATTTAAAAGTCCATTCGTTATTTGACTAAGAAAGTAATTAAAATCGTGAAAAAAAAAATTACAATTTTTATATTGAATAATGTTTTATGCTGATTTTGTAATGAAATTAAACTGGAAATCTACAAAGTTAGTAACTAGAAGTTTCAGAAACTGTAATATAAAAATTATTCAAATGAAATTGGACTTCCCTTATATACGGGAAATAGACTCTGAGCTCTCGTGCAAGGAGACAAATGCACATAGAAAGAGCTCATCGACACCAGAATCAGTCGGAAATTATCGGTTTGAACGTGATAGTCGTTGTGTGAATTGCAGACAAAACCTAATGTTTTAAATTGACTCTCAGGGTCCTCTGTTGATTGAGTTTGTCGACCGTGGTAACGCCATCAACTCGCAGTGATATTGCAAAACAATGGATGCTTGAACTCAAACAACAGTAAAATGGTTGTTTTGTTGCATTGCAACTTTCGCGTAGTAGCAGTAACAACATTCTTATGTGAATAAAACTGACTACATTGTTCAGAACATCTCTGAAATGCCCGGCTCATCTGACCATAGCACAAACCTCACCTTCAGCAATCTTGCCATCTTTATCCCTCTATCATATGTACCATTCTGTGTTTTCCCCACAATATTTATATTGGAAAGACTAAGAATATTTACTCTCTGTTACAATTTTCTACAGTTGTGTCCTCTAGCAACGTTCTTTGCTTTGTCAGCTAGGTTATAAAACTAAAATTCTTCTCAGTTTTTTATTTACTCGTTTATTTGGCTCTCTATAATGTTATCAGATAATGTTAAATAGAATGTTGATTCAGCTCAGCTATGAAATTCTTTTCTTTCAGAATAAGCTGCATTGTCTTATCACTAAAATGACTGTCTCCTATGCTCCATTTTAACCAGAACAGTACTTTGACTCTAAAAATACTCTATTTGAAGTGATCCCATTTATCCTGAACGTGAGTTGTAAATATCCATGATTATCATAAAGATTAAGTAATTGAGGGTTTTTCCAAAATTTCTGTTCTTTTAACAGTACAACATTCCTTAAGCTTCAGTTGCAAGACAATTTTAATAAGGAATGGTCTGACCACTTTTCAGCAGGGACGAAAAGGAAGAAACCCACAAAAATCCAAATCATTAGAAAAAAAACCCAGATATGTTTGGCCTAATTGTAACTAATGGACTGCAGCCCAAGAAAGCGAAGTTAGGCTTTTAAGTGCTGAGTCTGGAGGTTTGTGCAACATCATATGGGGGGGGGGGGGGAACAGTATACACTCTTCTTCGAATTATGCCTTACTGCAGTTTACAGAAGAAACTGGAAAGCAGAAATCTTCAAACTGATATGCATAACTTTGATATACAATTTGTTTGCATACTGATTTGCTTTTAGGCTCATGCATTAAGGCTTTTGTGTTTCTGAAAAGTTAACAGCACGCATTATTCAAAGCTCCTAATTCCAAGAACAATACCGGTAACTAAAATCAAACTTAATAATATTCCCTGCTCACATGCTAAATGATGGACTCTACAAAGTAATTGAAAAGCACAGATTTATTCGAAAGTAACATAAATTGAGGAATTGTTAGTGAAGCGTTCATGGGTGAACGGAGTGCGCCTTCAATCCGCACATTCAAGAGCAATGTTCTCAACAGCTCCTCCTGATAACAGAGAAATGCTCATCGTATGCCATCTCTATACACATTCTCTAAGAAGGAACTTGCAGCTGCTACAGAGAATGATTCACATCTGGTACAATCTTCCCAGTAATAACAGGCGCTCATGGCAAAGTTTCGTATTATTTGACTGTTGTCATCAATTTACGTTTTGTTCTAGTTATAACCGAAATAGTTTCGAGACTTAATTAATGATATTGTAGCATTTGTGTGTTTGAATATACCTAATTAATTCTTTAACACATTGCTAATGTGTGCCAATAGCCAAATTAAACCTCAAAACAGTTTGGAATGTATCTTTCTCTAAAGTATAGTATGTTTTAATGATCTCTCTGAAAACTCTCTTCCTCAGGAATGCATCCCGATCGTTTAACGGTATATTACTGAAAGTAGGATTTTGTTATAGAAGACGTCAGAGGAAAGATCTTTCGTTAAGCAACCTCCGACGATTTCTTCAATGAAATCTTCAAAATACTGTATAGTAAGCAAGTTTTATTTCCACTTGTGTTTATGAAAGAAATGTTAACAATATGTGTTGAATTCTCAAATTGAAATCTGAACAAAAGCAGATTCTTCTCAATATTGTTTCGCTTTTTTGTGCATGATGGCGATAAGTTGAAATCTTCCTTTGAGATGATACATTAAGCTTCTAACTGAGGAAGAAACGCCCGTAAAGAACTAAGACTAAATAAATAACACAGAAGTTCGTGTTTCCTCCCATCCAGTTCCTTTCTCTGAAGCTCACATAATACCGAATAGAAAAGCAGTCAGAGTGGACCATGTACTTTTCTTGATGGTTCGCCACCAACCAACAGTTCGTGCCGTCCGTCACCTTGACGTCAAGTCGGCAGCACGCGCTCCCCATCAATGACGTCATCTTTCTCCCTGACCTTATCCGCCTTAAGCGGCAGAGAACGCCTCGAGGTGGCATCGAGCGGTAGCCGGCGCGCAACTCGCTTCAAAAGCTGTAATTTGGCCTCGCTTGCCCACCAAATGTTAACCCTTTTATTCAGAGGGGAAATGAAAACTTCGGAATTATTTATCGTTGCAGAATTTATTACGTTGAAACCTTGTGTGATTACTAAGTTGCGTTTGCCGAATCTTAGATCATTTAAGAATATAAACTATGCTTCTTTTCCTTTTTTTTTTCCTTTGCGACACATAGGACAGAGAAGAATCGTAGAAACTACTCTTAGCTGTCACAAGCCTTCTCATACAAGGACATGCCCTTCTAAGACCGCTTTTTGACCTCAGAGCTAACACAACTCACAAAGTTTGCCTTGTTGGAACAGCAGTTTGCTCCCTAGTCACTATGCCAGTTAAGGCTTGTCGAAAAGAAAGGTTCATTTTTATAGCATGATCACTATTATTTATTTCAATTTTATTTCAAGGTCATTAATGCAGCTCCTTGTATTAAGAACATCCTTTTGCAAATTTAAATATCTGAAATGTTAAACGATAGTGATTTTCAACACTGAATTCTCTTTGCTTCCAGATTCAGCGAATATCAAACAAAAAAAACATTTTACAAAAGTTGTAAATACCAAATTTAAAACTATAGGAATATTTTCTTTATTTCGCTCAAAAAACAAAAACCTGAAATTAAATCTATTTCATGATAATAATTCAAGTATTTGAAATTGGATATGATCAGTTCTCAGGCACCTGCAGCTTAAAAATAGTGCAATAATATGTAAAATTTGCTTCCTATGCTCCAAGCATTGCTTCCTGTAACTTGAAAGAGCAGTACAGTACAATAGTTGGCGAAAATCATTTCCTGTACTTTGCAAGAACAGTTCGATAGTCTGCGAAAATCGCTTCCTTAGCTTGAAAGAATAATTCAATGATTTGTGAAAGTCTCTTCCTATAGCTTGAAAGAGCAGTACAATGTACTGGAAAAATCTCGTCCAGTTGCTTAAAAATTTAGTCCAATAATGAAACGAAAATTACTTCCTAGAGTTCTGCGGAAGTCACATCCTATATCTTAAAAGGGTTCTCAAAAGATCTACGGAAATCACTTTTTATTACTTAAATGGGTAGCCCAATGGCTAGCGGATATCGCGTTCGATTTTTCAGAGTTGCAAGTCCAAAATTCAGTATCTGAATAATATCAGTTATCGATCGATGCATTTCCACCATTCTGAGACAGTTAAATGGAACAGACAGTAAAAAAAATTATCGACTTTTCTAAGAAGTAAACTCAAATACACGATAAATTTCTCTCATTGTGATTATTTTGCGAGTATGTAACCATCACAGTTCGTTTTTTAATTGCATTTCAGTATGACGAATATTTTTTGGTCACCACTCACTCGATTTCGTTTATACTGGCATTCCACTGCATTTATGTCACGTCTTACTGTTGATCGTATAACTAACGTCATAACTCTCTAACTAACGTTAAAACCGCAGTTCCCTTATGTGCCGGATAATGGAGAATTTACTGCATTACAAACAGCGGATGTTTGTTATTGGTGATTAAAAGCATAGACTGGCAAGGACCAGAGCCCCTTGCCAGTTCGCGCCTAAGGAGCACTAGTCGGGAACCTTTTTTGGGTCAAGAACCAATACAGCAAACAAAAGGTAAACCAACAAATTTTGAGAGTCGCAAATTATAATCTTTATTGGGCCAAGAGCCATAACAGGAAAAAGTAAATCGCAGATTATTTTTATTAACAAAAACAGAATCGAAACCTATAATTTTAAAATTGGTATATTCAGGTGTATGCAACAAGAATATTGAAAATAATTATTAAAAAAACTGCCATTCATCAGTATGACTTTGGAAAGTGAGTCTTCTCGACCAACTAAATCAGATTTGTAGTGTATTAAGGGCATTTCAATTGCAAAAGTGCTTTCAAACCATTAATTGCTTTCAAACTATTAATCTATCTATAATACTTTTCAAACTAATTTTATATATCATAAATAATTTTAACGATTTTCATTAGAAATGAAAATCGTTAAAATTTTTCGGAATTGAATTTTGAATCAAAAAGCGTCAAGAACCACTTTTTGGAGTGCTCAGAGCAGCATGCGACTCCGGAGCTGACGGTTCCCCTGCACTAGAGGGGAATGGGATACGATATTTTCTATAGATTGTTTCGCTGTCTACATCCTAAACTTTTATTTGATATATAAACCCCATTACACTTGGCTGCTGTCAGAATGATATTGCTGAAACAAAGAATTATATCCTTTTTTTTGAGAGAAGAGGTGAGAGTTTTTTAATATTCTATGACACTCGCCATGTCACAAGCTTTCATTTGACACATAACTCGTTGCGATAAATCATCTGTTGGGAAGATATGATGGAACACCTGTATTACAAATCGACAGAAGACAAGATAAAAGCAATAGGCAGATAAATGAGCAAAAATGACGACTGATAAAGCACAGTGCAGTTCGAAAAGAATCTGCATCTCTGATGAGGAATTCTGGTGAATCGCTCTGGAAACGGCAAGGTCAGTGCCACGTTTTGCTGTACAGAGATGGAAAAAGAAGCGACAGCAACGATTAGCTCAGCTTATGGCTTTTAATGCGGTTCTTTCTCGGTGAAACAACTTTTCAAGAGAGTTGGGTTGTTTTACCTCTGAGCTGCACTTTTTTGCACACAATGGGCTAAATGGCCAGGTCACATGGATCCCGAAGGCTCAGAGAAGGTTGGGGACCCACTGGAACAGCTGTTGGGAGACAGATGGTAGCCTCCCGTCAAGGCCATCCAGCGTGTTCTTTAACGTGCACAGCTCTCCCACACACGGGGCCACGGCTTAACGTCCCATCCGACGGACGGCGGCCTTTCCAAGCCCATCGGTGTCCCCTACTGACCGTGGGCAGGGCGGGGAATTTTGCGGAGATAAATCTCAACGCTGACCCAGCTGGGACTCGAACCTGGGAACTACAGATTACGAGCCTGGCGCGCTACCGACTGAGCCACCCCGTGTCAAGAGAGTAAATTGTCGACTAATATTCCACGCAAATCATTCTGAATATTGTTTCCGTTACACTGGTATTGTTAATCGGAAATCTGTGAACAGACTATAAAGAGCATATTATGATTCTTTAAGAACACAAAACAAATTCCTTTAATAAATGTCCAAATTGAGAAATTCATTTTGAAATTTTTATGTTTAAAAATATGAAATCAAGTGTTGTAATTCTATTATAATTCAAAGTTGATGTAACACCATTTTTGCTCTAAAATATAATGCAGGTACTCCTTTTCCATTAAAGAGATTAAGTAGCAGCGTTTGAGCAGCATCTTTTCGATAGTAGATAGCATTCCGGCACAATAAAAAAGTTGTTAATAATTAATAGAAAAAAATTACTTAAATGGACCTTTACGAACCTTACAGGTAGAGAAAAGAATCAAGAAAAGAAATGTGACCTTATACTTTTCAATGGATTTCTTTTTTGTAGAATATTTAAGTATATGATGAAATATTTGTGCAGTTGTGCTCAAAGTTATTTTAACATGCTAAAAAGAAACAAACGAAATTAAGCAAAAGTACAGATATCCTGAATAAATATAGAGGAAAAATCGTCATTAACTGGGTGGGATCTGAACCCAAGACCACATGATAACATGTTAGGTGCTCTGACAGCTGAACTACCGGCGTGTTGGCTTGAAAAAATGCCATGCCTCTTGACTGTGGGAACTAACTTGGAAAGTACCTTCCAGACCAGCATCTTCAATTACAGTCAGATATACTTCCAATGACTAACTCTATAGCATAATGCTGAAAGCCATTAACCCTTTCACGACTAAGGGAAACATTTTTCCCATTTTAAAATTGGTGATTGTCGTATTTAATTATAACCTTATCTGCATTTTTTTATACAGAATGTCAAAATAGAACGTATGCCGAACGCAATTACGTAAACGGGAACGTTTAGAAAACAAAAACAGAACTGTCAGGACTCATTGGATTGGATTGTTTGGATTGTTTTACCTCTGAGCGGCACTTTTTTGCACACCATGGGCTAAATGGCCAGGTCACATGGACCCCGAAGGCTCAGAGAAGGTTGGGGGAGGGGACCCACTGGAACAGCTGTTGGGAGACAGATGGTAGCCTCCCGTCAAGGCCATCCAGCGTGTTCTTTAACGTGCACAGGATATGGCTCTCCCGCACACGGGGCCACGGCTTAACGTCCCATCCGACGGACGGCGGCCTTTCCAAGCCCATCGGTGTCCCCTACTGACCGTGGGCAGGGCGGGGGAATTTTGCGGAAATAAATCTCAACGCTGACCCAGCTGGGACTCGAACCTGGGAACTACAGATTACGAGCCTGGCGCGCTACCGACTGAGCCGCCCCCGCCCCATCAGGACGCATAATATATGTACTATATGCAATGTCCATCTTTGCCTCACTACCAAAAGAAATTGCTTCGCAGAATATCATAATTAGCACATAATTTTGTATAGTAATTTTATTTCATAATTTTGTATTATTTTAGTTAACATTTTGTTCTAATAAACTAATAAATAAAAGACATTGCATAATAAGCCTAACTATAATTTGTGTTACCTTTATAGTCCATTGGGAAAAATATTTCCCATAAAATTCCAAAAAAACTACACATTGTTATGTATTTTTCTTATGATTTTTATTTATTTTACGTCTAAACAAACTAAAATAAACAGTTACATACTAATATTTACTCTTAGAAACCTTATGGTCCTGAAAGGGTTAATAGAGGATGACTGTTCGGCGGCCGGTAGCTCAACGGTAAGAGCACCTGATATGTTATCAGGAGGTCGTGGGTTCAGATCCCACCCAGCTACTGACAATTTATCCTCTATATTTATTCAACAAACTCCTAACAGGTGCATATCTGTGATTTCCTATTATTTCACCACTTATATTCCCCAAATCAACGTAAACCTCGTGTTAACGTAATTTCACATGAACGTTAATATAATAATATAAGCAAAGACCTAGTAAGATAGGAAAGACTACTAGGTTTTAGTCGTTAAATTTTCAATGAGGACTAAAAAATAAATAACTAATAAAATAACTAAAAAATAAAGATAACTAAAAAATAGCAAAAAAATTAGGATTCGTAAAAGGCTAAAATGAATGGATTTAAATTTAATTCAGTTACCTATTTTGCAATGAAGACTTAAACTGTGAAGCGAGAAGAGTAGCAAAAATTATAACAAATGACTAAAATGCCATTAGAATAGGATACCCAAAAGATTTAAATGATCATCATCATGCGTAACTTACACAGGAAAAATTACAGAAACCTGTTTGTTTCATCAGCTGTATTCCCAAGCGATCAGCACGAAGAGTCAAAGACAGTAATGAATAATATTAGTGAAAAATGAATAGAAATAAGATAATCTCATGTAGAAAAGGGAAATTAGACGAAATGTTCGAGTAAGCAACCTCCGTTTATAAAGTTATTATTAGCCGTAAAAAAACTCAAATTTACGCAACCACTCTTGTGAGTATTGCATAAGTCGCAATATACCTTAAGTCTGCATTCACCTCACACTTTATGGGTTGGGTTGTTTTACCTCTGAGCGGCACTTATTTGCACACCATGGGCTAAATGGCCAGGTCACATGGACCCCAAGGCTCAGAGAAGGTTGGGGGAGGGGACCCACTGGAACAGCTGTTGGGAGACAGACTCCCGTCAAAGCCATCCAGCGTGTTTTTTAACGTGCACAGGGTATGTCTCTCCCGCACACGGGGCCACGGCTTAACGTCCCATCCGACGGACGGCGGCCTTTCCAAGGCCATCGGTGTCCCCTACTGACCGTGGGCAGGGCGGGGAATTTTGCGGAGATAAATCTCAACGCTGACCCAGGTGGGACTCGAACCTGGGAACTACAGATTACGAGCCTGGCGCGCTACCAACTGAGCCACCCCCGCCCCGCACACTTTATGCAACAATATATTTCTGAATAATCTGAACATTAATAATTAAGGGAAATGACGTGGCGAAAGGGAATCGTTATTTGCCGAAAGCAACACGAACTCCGAAATTGCCTATGGTATACATATACAGATATAAGTTTGCTTTTCATTGTATGTACATTGTTTTTTTACCTGTGTAGACCTTGACATCAAACTGGCAGATATCATTCAATGCTTTTCAAAAGTGAAGAATAAAAGTTTTAAAATCAGTTGGGGATTGTGTTTTTTTCGCAGATTTCTTTAGAGAGGAAAATTTATTTCACACATTTTGAGCAGATAATCAATATTCTTCATTGAAATATTTTTGAAGCCTAGCACGCGATTGTAGCTTAAGCACTTATTCGTTCACTGTCGACTGTGATTCCCTTCCGCCTCGAAAAGTAGTGTCCATACCGCACTTATGCACGGCATGATGCGATGCAGTTGCACAAACTTTCTCATGTCATATTAGCCTTAACTGGCATAGTGGTTAGGCAGCTAGCGACTGTTCCAGCAAGGCAAACTTTGTGTGTTGTGTTAGCTCTAACTAAGGCAGTGACTTCGGTCTTAGTAGGGCATGTCCTTGTATGAGAAGGCTTGTATTAAGCTAGGAGTAGCTTCTAGGATTCTTCTCTGTCCTATATGTCGCAAATCAATCAATCAATCAAAATCATATCATAGTATAAAAGTCATGACTATGGGACAATAGATAACTGATTCACGGTTAGTGCCCGTCTTGCACTGCTCAAAATGCAAAAACTAAACCAACGTTCACGTTTGCAGAGCGTGGTGGGAACATAGAGGAAAGACTGATATTTTTGATTGAGGAAATAGTCAGGCAATATATTCTCAACAAGGTCTAAAATCGTGTATGGCAGCGACTTTTTTGATTTAAACGTGTAACTATTTCAGTGCAGCAGAAAGATAGAAGTTGAAACAATTTAGGACCTCATTCATTCACTATCGACATTTGCATTTCGCATGAGCGCCCGACACTTCGAATCACGAGGTAAAGTAAGGGGTGGTGGTGGCTCAGTCAGTAGCTCGCCAGGCTCTTAATCTGTAGTTCCCAAGTTCGAGTCCCAGCTGGGTCAGAGTTGAGACTTATCTCCGCAAAACTCCCCGTCCTGCCACAGTCAGTAGGGGACACCGATGGACTTGGAAAGGCCGCCGCCCGTCGGTGTGGGACGTTACGCCGTGGCCCCGTGTGCGGGAGAGCCATACCCTGTGCACGTTAAAGAAAACGCTGGATGGCCTTGACAGGAGGCTACCATCTGTCTCCCAACAGCTGTTCCAGTGGGACCCCTCCCCCAACCTTCTCTGAGCCTTCGGGGTCCATGTGACCTGGCCATTTAGCCCATCGTGTGCAAAAAAGTGTTGCTCAGAGGTAACCCAACCCAACACGGTAAAGCTTCACGGCACAAAAATCACAACCTTTCATAAGCGACTGTGAATTGCCTCCGCCTTCGCTCAAATGGTAGAGCAACTGGATTGTAATCTAGGAGAACTCGAGTCCGAGAGGCGGATGGGTGATTTTTTTTCACACTTGTAATAGTTGATACAGTTTTTTGCTGCGTAAAATCTCTGGACTTTATATGGGTGGAGGAATCCCTGCAGAATTTATCCGCGATGATTTCGTGGGTTCTCTACTAGTGTATCCAAAGTATGCATATGACTACTTCTGTTTATCTTATAAACTTTTAAGTTCGCAGTGTGTTTTAAGAACGTAAACCCTCGCAATCGGCGAGGTCCGAATGTATTTTTATATCATCTTAAGTAGGTTATCTTGATCTCCCAGAAATAAAGAAGTTGAGCAGTCTCAGTTCCAAAATCCTATTTCAGTTTCTCTGCAAAAAGCCAGACTCCAAATTCGCTTATTACTATGAAAGCACGTTATGATCTTCCTAACAGAAAGGAATTTGGCATTTGGTTTCAAAGCCCTTCGTAAGCGAACTTACTATCAATCTGGGAGACTTATCTTCTCCGTTGAATTTTCTCGTCCAACTAATTCGGCAGCCAGAGACGTGGAAGCCAGTAGGGATACGGAACCAGCTGCGTGCAGCTGCAGTAGCGGAAAGTGCACGGAGACCCAAGGGTGCAGACAAGGGACCCCTGCTGCAACTGAGCCGTCCCACACAGGGGTGTGGTGCTACGTAGGACGGAGGCCCCGAGAGGTGACACGGAGGGTTCCACTTGGAGGTGCGGGCTAATGGTCCGCGGTCGGTCAGCGGTGAGCTGTGCCTCTGACATCGGGATCATTCTGCGCCTCAACTGGAGATGGCTTCACATCTCTCTTCGCATCAGCGCCTCTGACATGCGCTCGGAAATAAGAGTGGCTCTTCTGGAAAGGATTTTTTGGCTAGGAAAAGCATAATTCTCTAGATAGCCAACTTAACGTAGTTTAGAGAAAGAATTAAAAAAAAAAAAACATGCATTTGATATTGTATATCTTAGAGAACAAGTTAGATTTTAATTTTGAAGCTTGAAAAAAGTTAAGATTTTTCTGACTTATAAATATTACATAGAAATTTTTGGTAATACCGACTTATAGCTAGTATAGACTTATAGCGTCGTTTATAGCAATCATTTTTTTTCCATTGTGAAGCAATGGCATCTTTTTTATTTTCCATGGTGCCTTCTTTACTTCTGAATAATTCCGTTTTCTTAAGCAGGTGTTGTTTACCTTCGAAAGAAAATGAGAAAATTTCTCTCAAATGTAATGCTCTCATAGGTTCATATGCACCCATATATTTTACAATTTGTATAGACCAAGATAAGATTGGGCAACATTATCAGAATATTCAGAAAATCCAATGCCTTTGTAGGTCCCATTCGTAACATTTTATGTAATTAAAACGCTGGAAATAACAACCAAAAATAAAATGATTTGGATGAAAAGTCCAATCATGTTGATTCCAAACAGTTCGTTAGCAGATCACGGTAAAGCTTTATTTCTGTGTACTTGAGTGTCTGATATTAACGTTGATTCTAGTTTCATCACCAGTCGAAGAAGATTGTCACTTTTATCAGAACTTTTCGGAACACCGAAACGATAACTGGAAATGTAGCAAGATTTATCATTACGTTTGCCCATTACCAGGTAACATTATACCTTCAGTTGCCGAATTTTTTTTTTTCCGGAATGAAAACGCATCTTTTTGTGTCGAAAAACACGTCAATTAAAGAAATTTAACAATAATTTCTTTATTACTTTTGTATTATCGGTGTAAAAAGGGCAAGTTCTGATCTCGTTTCCCCCAGGAAACATTTCTATCTTTAGCAAATATTCCTACGTTCTTTAGGACATACTGGTATGGCTTTCCCCTAATCACCTTTTAACTTATGATGTCCGCAATTATGACAGTCCAAATGCAGCATTGAAAAAGTACTCAAACGTCGGAAAATATAACATAGCAACACCTATTCTGCCCTCTCGTGATATAAACTGGAAAGCAGATGAACACGATCTTTTCCCTAAATCAAATCTGGTCATAGATAGAAACAGATCCAACTAAGACTCTGTCGTGGACTCAAATGGGATTAATAAATGTACACAATATTCTAATAGATGATGAAAGAGGCTTTCTTTAGAAACTTCGCGTTTCGATTTCTTTGTCAGAGGTTTATTATATTCTCTAATCAAAAAGTTGTTATGGCATTTGGAAACCAAATTTTATGCTTCGTAACTTTTAAAATAAGCTTTTAAAATAAAAATCTGTATCAAGTCTCTAATTCTAAATTTCTAAAATATATACAGTCAGTTATTCTGTTGAGGCTTCGCCTGTCGATCTGCTCTATGGCATATGAAACTGGCAGGCTCCTGTCAGACCTCTGTGGCAAGAAGATGCTCGAAGGGGTATTTATCTATTTATTTAATTTAAATTTATGGAAGCTAAAATAGTTAACAATAGCAATGCAAATTCTAAGGAATTTGTACACTATACGAAAATTTATACAATATTTATAGAAAAGCTAACGAAACACAGCATTTTAAAATAGACACTCATTTTTATTACATAATTTGGAATAGTACTTATTAAGTCTTCTGAGGTAGATTCTAATGATGCATTGTTGTTTTTAAATATTTCAACTTCCATAAATCTGTGGAACGAATGTTATTGAAAATCGAGATTTGGAGAAATTTAATTGAGATCGTTAATTGACTGCAATGACATTCTTCCATAAAAAGCATATTTTAGAACTTACTGATTATCCAGTGGGGCATAACATGGAAATTCTCTTCCTTCTTTTGTCTATAATATCGTACAGCTACTTTTTTTTCACCATCTTCTTTTTGCTTTTCTCTTGTAATGTGTCAGTCGGTTTGTTGTTTGTGGATTCCTTCAAAACAGCTTCAAATCTTCCCAACTGTGTAGTCAATCTTAACGTATTATATACCAAAACTATAAAAAATTTACTTCCCCCATCCTTTCTTTCCCCCAAAGAAAGAAATGTGCAAAATATTATTCCACTACATCTTCTGAAATCAAGAGTAGAGAGTAACGAGTTATATGCTCAATGAATGCTTGCGACGTAGAGTGTTTTTTAGATTATCTTAAAGCTACTTCGCACCCACCCCCACACACATCTTTCCCTCATTCCCTCGTCAATAAAGTCGAGAAAAGCATATCGTGGATAGATCTTAAAGAGTTCAACTGCATGTCAAATGAAAGTTTGTGACATGGGGATAAAACAGGCTTTAAAATTTGACTAATCATCCTCCCTCCCCTCCTCTACCCCTCAAAAAGCGGGAAATTTGTAAACAACTATTTCAGAAATAAATTCTGAGCATTAGAGTCGAGCTAATACACAATATTTGTCCCATATAATAACAGTTTTAAATCTGAAGTCTCGAAAGACCTCCCCGAATGTCCAGTAATAACAATTTTCTCTTCCGAAGTCTCTGATTCATAAAGATCTTTTAGTGACAAAGCGGCCTGCAAAGTTCTCAATAAAAAGCAAAAATCAAATTACATAAATTAAAAAATATCATCTCTTAGTGCCCTAAAAATTAAAGAAAAATTTTAATATTACTTTTATAATTCATATTAACTTCAAAAGAAGATATGACACCAAAACTGCCTCTGCAAACAATTCAAAAATAAAATGCGGCTGCCCTAACTTCTTTGAAGTTAATATGAGTTGATTAACTGAATTCATCATTGGCATTATCTTTTACTTTTATAATAATAATAAGTTCATTGCACGCATGCAGATAAAAATTATCAGAAAAGTAAAACATAACAAATAAAAACTTCTTCCTCAAGCAATACTTGCCACAGAGGTCTGACAGGAGCCTTATCAGTAATAATACGCCAAAGACAAGGTCTGTGAGACAGGCGAGATCTGAACACAAAGACAACGCGAATTATCCATGCCTTATCCGTAGTTCTCCACGCTTGTCCCTTTTGATCTGTTGCAAAGCATGCTGACTACTTTGCCACCAGGACGGCCAAAAAACAAACTCAGACGACCCTACTGGTATTGAACCAGAGACCTTTGTACTACAAGTCAAATGGCATTACCAAAAAGAAATTGCTTGTTCAACTAAAATTAACTTCAAAGAAGTATATTATGTTTCTTTGAAGAAAGAAAGATATTATGTTTTATTTTTTGCTCTTTAGGGAAATATAGAAAAATGCGCATGATTTTATTCTTCTTATTTATGTATTAAGTGTTGGGAATCTGTCCTTCAGACATGGTATTGCTTTTCTAAGCTTGTATTTCATTAGTCACAATTTTTGGTTTCTTTTGTTAATAATGCAGTGGGTGTTATATTGAAGTGTCCATTTTGTTAATGGGATGAATCAGACTTAATGTTTCGTTCCGGGAAAGGGATATTTTTTGAAATTTAAAGCCTACTGCCATACGAGGAGGTTGTAAGCATAACTGGAGTTCTTGCAAACATTTCATTTAATGAAAATAAGCGACAGTTAACTATCGAAATTCCACACAGACAGGTAAGTTGAAAGACTGCCTATTTTCACAATACCATAATTAGATCTATTAAAAACAGAAAGTGCTGTTGCAGCATCCGAAAGAAAACTGGCTTCATTTATCATCTAACATCAATACCAAATAAAGAATGTGCATCTTTTTTACTAACCTCTAACATTCCATTTTCACTTCAAATGTAAAGTATTTTTCCATTGTCTTTGCTTTTTATTAGCCATTACAATACACTAGTCTGCATCTGCTTGATAGATGCTGAGATTCGAACCACTAAAGTGTATTGTTTCAAAAGTTGCTCTGTTAAAACTCTTGCTTTAACTGTTGTTTTTACATACCAAGATAAGGACATTAAATAACAATTTTTTATCCCCCTAACCCAACCACAGTTCTAAATCTCTGGATTCGTCTGAACATTCTTAACTTCAACCCTCTATCGGCAGAGTCCCTAAACAAAATGTTTAAAAATTACTTATAATGATTTCCTTATTGTAATTCACGAACGTATAATATTTAAGACATATATTATTCAATTTGATAACAAACAGATAGCCCTACCTCAAGTGCCTAGAGCTGTTTTTTGGTTTGAAGAGATCAAACATAAGTCATGTAAGTGTAGAATCACAGAGGCAAAAGTGATCTTCTCTCAGCATGTGATAAACATCCATCCTTGATGGGTTTTTTTCGTGAACCAAACTCGATACTGCTAAAACGCTTCAAACGACTTTACTTCACCGTATATACATGACCACGTTTCAGCAAGTTTCAGATCGGTGTCAATTTTCACCATCGAGAAACTCAATACCATCAGAAGAGGAAAAAGCTTTCCATTACATAGCAAAGCATGAGAAAAGCTACAAGAGAAGTTTCTAACTTTATCAGAGCGGAGAGCATGAGAAGGAAGAAGATGCTACATCTCTCCTGCAAAGTAGGGGAAGTGGCCTTGGAAGAGGAGGGCGCTGATGTGTTACCGATTTGTTCCCGCAGCATCCAATCTCCACCATCCCACACAGTCACGACTTCATTAGTTCCTCTCTGCTCCGGTGCATTCCTTGCCAGTGCACAACCCAACTTGTGTCCGCAGCAGCGCCGCATCCAGTCCAGGTGAGGAGCCACAAACTGGCGAGGTCATCAGCCGAGATGGAGAGGCACGACCGACACTTCCTAACATCGCTAACCCCAGCGATCCAAGGAAACTCGTTTTCACTGACGACCTCCCACTTGCTTTGGGCGGCAGGTCGCCGAGGTCAGAGGTGAGAGGGGAGGAAATGCTTCAAAGTTAAAGTTGTCGTGAATACAACCCGTTGCTTGGTGAAACGAATTCCGGACGGAAACAGTCATTACTGCATTTGTCCTATCGTCGTGATGCCTATAATCCCAGCGCTCTTTCTTTCATTCATCCATCCGTCTTGGCTGTTACGCCTGTGGCGTGCTGCCTTCACCATCACGGATCTACTTGCTCTTGCCACGCATACACCTCTTGCCCTTTGTACGCTGCTCATCGCAGAGCTGTTATTGCGTTGACCCAGGCTTTGATAATTTCTCATCTCTCTATTCATCTATTCTTACACTTTGCTCGATTTATGGCCCACTCCCCCGATTCATCTTCGCGGCACCACTTGTGTGAGCTGCGGGATTAAACATCGGCTTGGCAACAGACCATAAAGGCAGATCGTACATCACCGCACATTCAAGCAGGCCATTCACATTTCCATCATGTTACACATCGCTTATTACGATATCTTGGCTCCCGCTCAGTCAAATTCGTACAAAACGTGTTTACTTCAATAGTAACAAGCTGTTCTCGGTTCTTTTTGTGGATGCAACGGAGACCAGAACATAATGGCTTTCAGAATTTACTTATCTGGTGTATTTTTAGAGTACAGGAAGTTCACTGATATGTGATCCCCTTTCCACAGTTTATTCTATCACACTCCTTAATTATGCTCATAGCATACGCAGAATTGATAATGAAAAACGCTGTAGTGGAAAATATAGCAGTTTTGAATACTGGGGGGAATTTTAAAACCTTCTGGTTTGCGTATTCTATTTCCATAAAAATTAATATTAATTAACTTAAAACATTCAGTCTAAAATATATATAAATCAAAGTGTTAATTTTTAACATTTCTCCATCTCGTTTTTGGTTTTGTGAATGAGTAAATTACATTCTCACAATCCATATCTAATAAGAGTTTACTTCAGCTCAACGCTTCCGGTTGATCTATAGTTCACTTTAGATCAATGTGGAAACGTTAATTTTCTTTATAATTATCGTATTTCAAGGTAACAAAGCTATGTTTTTTACCAGAGTCAGTCAGAATTTTGACATTGCTAGGGTTGAATCGTTTAAGCAAATGCTATCGTTATATTTTCGATAGACAATGTGAGTTTTGAATTTTCTTCATTGTGTTCAATTGCATTATTCATCTTCCCTTAAAAATGTCCACGTAGCCAAGTGGTTAGCAAAAGTTCTTGGATGAGAATCTTTATGAGGCCTGAATGGTTGCTGCTACGGTTTGTAGAAGGAAAAGGTGCGTTTGAAACTATTCTTAAAGTTTTGCTCGTTTAAATTGAGGAATTAATGATTTTAAGAAAGAATAATATAATAATAATATTCCATGAGTATTTTTATTCACTGGTGGTATGAACACCAAATATTTATTTAATAACCGCAATGTTTTGATTTAGCTTCATGAACATGAAAATAAAGTTATAAATAACTACAAGCTAGGAGTAATAAATGTTCAAAGATAAGCTTTCATCGTATTTTTACCAATATATTTGTGCCTGGCTGTGAATTGCATCAGCGTGGGTTGTTTATTTCGTATTCAGATATGAACATAGTTCTAAATTGGTTTTTACCTTTGATACCCAGTTACTCTATATAACTCTATATAAAAATGAATAGTTGAAAAATATCTTTCTATTGTAATAAAAATATATAAAAACTTCATAACAACGTATAACCCAAGAAATAAGTAAGATACAGTAGTTTTCTATACATGGTATATCATACTTCTCAGTAAAGTAAGGAAAATACAATTTCACACCCATATCTTAAGTTTTTATTTGAATCTTAATATTAAAGAATTCTTTCAAGGACTATTTTGTAGCAATGTTAAGAAATCCAGAGAGCGGGAAATCGGGTTAAGTTTTTCACGAATAACATTACAATACAGTAATTGCTACTATTGTCGAGAGCCTTCTGTATTAGTTTTAGAAAAATCCTTCCCTACTTGGGTGTGAGTCAAGACATCATCTGTGGAAAATAGCACCAGGGCTTCGTTCACCTTTAACCTGAATTTGCCTTTACTTTAATGAATATTTTTTGCGGTTATTACCTCTTCATGTTTTAATACGCATCTCTAGGTCCAGAGTGGAAATCCTCAGGTCACCTGAATCATGAGGGACTGGTAATTTCATTTCCGTGACGCAACTAACACAAAGATATACAATGACCACAATATACAGTGCAGATATATGACGTAAGAAACACAGGAGATAGTGACAGTTAAATTTTATGTTAGTAGTCATACTCAGAAATTTGTGAAAGCTGATTATGACGTTAGATGATTAGAGATGAGTATATCATTAGTAGACGTGTATAATTATTTGTTGGAATATTCAAGCTATGCATCGGGGTTTAATCACTCCATGAGAAATATTCTTAATTATTGCATCACACAAGGTTCATATTCAAAGTGCCATTAATCCGGGTGGATACAATGTCGAAATATTATTTTTCAATAATATGAACCGTTCAGAAGATAGAAACCCACTCAAACAGACAGACAGCACAAAAAAAAATTACTTCTTTGAGTGGGACTTTTAAAGCGCAATCCTAATCGAAAATAGCGAGATCGAGGCTTTTACGATCACACTTTTTCATTTCTTTATCCAGTTCATGTCACGTGTAACGCTCATTTTTTAAATCTCGGTGAAATATAGCAATGAGAGTTCAAAAATACCAGTGCCCTTGATTGTTACCGCTGTTCTGCAGGTAAAGTTCATTTTAGGGTGTTTCTTCAACAGAAAGAATATAAACGTAGTAAAAGCCAGTTTCTTTTCAAACAAGGTGGAACAGTTCGCTGCAAGCTGTACTCTATCACTGTGATCATACAGAAGATTGCATGTTTTCTGAGCAAGGAAACACAAACAGCTCTAGTAGTGTAATAAAAAATATCATTGAATTGTGTGAAAATGATTCCTTTAGAAGAGATTTGAATCAAGTGAAAGCCTAGGCACTAGATATTTCTAATGCGCTTATGTTATCCATCCAGTGGCCGAGTGGTTAGCGTGCTTGGGTACTGATCAAAGGGCCCTGGGTTCGAGCGCTTCTACTCTGGTGTGCCAAGCGGCTGCTTGAAAGGGTGTTTTTTTAGGTTAAAAATCCTCGGATATCAACACATAGAAATCTACAAATAAAAATGAACGATTTGAAAATAAAATTGCTTAGTAAGTCATAAATGTAATCAAAACCTTTCAAAAAATCGCAATCCGTTGAAGTTTGGAAAAAATCTTTCACTGATAAGAAAAAAAAGCAGATTTCTCCATCCTGGAGCAACTTTTTTTATTAAAGCATGTCGAGTTTTCGATCCCAATCAACTGAAGATGCTTAAACGTTTCTTCGAGTGATCTTAATAACATTGTTTTAAACAATATGTCCATGTTCGAAGACCACAACAACATAAAAAACGAATGTCGAGGTTATGAAAAAACCGTGAAAGAATTAAATTTACCTGAAGATTTAATTCTTTCAGATTGTACAGAAAAAAAATTCCCAGGATATGACAAATTTCTATCTGGTGTTTGTCAGTCCCAATGCAGATACATTGCGATCTATTTTTTAAACGCCATTTTGCGAGTCTATAGCCGAAGCATAAAAAAACAATACCCACTCAAGCAGCTGGTTGCCACAGAGGTCTGACAGGAGTCTGTCAGTTTATACGCCATAGTAGATGGTCTGGAGCATAAAAGAAGTCAAATTACCTAGATATAATATGCCTTATCAGAATTCATTGCTATTGACTGATATGTAAAATGCAAATTGAGCCTAAATGAAGTCAATCATTTAAAAAGTAATATTTTTTTTCTATTTAAATATTACAGGGATCGAACAATCATTATCATATTAATGTGCATCCCATGTTAAAATGTTTTAATTTGCTACCTAAAAGGTATGCAATAGTTTTTTATGACTATATGAATAAATATTTACTACTATGAATAAAGAAGACACTTCTTTATTTCATCGATGGAGAAAATTGCAGAACTTTGCAATTTTCCCCATCGATGTACCCAGGAATTTTGACGTTTTGCAGTGCAATTGTCCCACGAATTTAGTTTTTGTTACTAGCAAATAATTCACAGCCCTAAGCATAATCTATTAACATCGAAAGAGTCATTCGAGTCAGAGGAAATCCCACAAGGTGTTTATTAGATGGACGATCATAATTCAAAAGGTCACTGAATGTATATGCGTATATAAGATTCAATCATAATGCTTGTATAAAAATTTCGTTTCAGTCTTGTTTGTTTGGGTTTTGCAGGGGAAATTTTACCCCCCCCCCCATCAGACACGGAGAGAGACAGTTATCCATCCGCCAATCTTCTACACAGAGAATCCGATATGATAAAACAAAAAAATAGCAAAGATAATTTAAATAATCATTTTAAATCATTTTTCTACAATTTATCATGTTGTATATTAACATACGTTAGACAAAAAACGTTTTTCCTTTGCTCCTTATAAGTATGGAAGTGTCAACAATAAATGAATTATTGCATCTGGCTATTACTCATTATTTAGTCCAAGGAAGAAGATTTCGTTTTCATGAGAAATTTTATTCTTTTGTCATAAAAAACCCATAAAACACGAAACGGTATCACGACTTGTTCACAAGCACAAGAAACAATACGTCTGCCATCGATCGCCCCGACATAGCATCTGTAGGGAAATTCCCAGAGGTCATCACACCGCTTCTTCGAGATTTAATTAATAATGTACAGATCACCTATAAGAAACTTATTAGCTAAATGTGTAAACTACAAGATCAAACCAAACTGCACATACTTTATATAAATGTTTTTTCAATATATATAACACTCTTGTTCACAACTGCACAAACGGCAAACCATACACTTAATTATAAGTTAACGGACTTTAGTAGTGCTAATAATAATCTGTAAAAAAAAATCTATATAAGATCAACAAAATGGTCCCGTTTTACCTTTCAGTAAAGAGATTTTTTCTAGAATACCCAATTTTTGCTATGTTCCTTAGACCGAAAACGCATTTCCGATAATTCTCTCTCCAGGAATATTATTCACTATTGAAAATATTCTGCACCATATAATTTGCTTCCCTGGCCAGCTGCCTAATGTGGAAAAGGCGCTTCAGCGCTGGTGGTGGATTTCAAAAGTTCTCAGCCCTAGCTTCAAAACTATGACAGAGAGTGAAAAAAAAATCAATTCGAAAGCTGAAGAGTAACATCGATTTGGTAAGGGGAAAAAAATCACCAGCGATTAAAATAGGGAGAATTCATCTCGAAAGCAACGGAAAAACACGCAAAACAACCATGGCGCTCCAGGATGGGAATAAGTAAATTCTTTTGATTTGCAAATGACATTCTTGGTTCTACAATATGTCTCATGCAAATCGAATAAAGTTCGGCAAAAATATAGCTGATTGTTAAAAAAAACTTCCATCGCTAAAAATTCTTCCTTGAAAGCTTTCCAGTCTTAGAGTATGTCTATTGTATATTCACAATGATTCCTGTAAAAAAATCTTAGTTTCTACGAACTCATAATCTTGGCTAGACTTGTGCTCTATATTAGATCTTCCAACTGAAATGTCTAGGGGCGGGGATGGCTCAGTCGGTTGCGCGTCAGGCTCGTAATCTGTAGTTCCCAGGTTCGAGTTCCAGCTGGGTCAGCGTTGAGATTTATCTCCGCAAAAGTTCCCCGCCCTGCCCACGGTCAGTAGGGGACACCGATTGGCTTGGAAAGGCCGCCGTCCGTCGGATGGGACGTTAAGCCGTGGCCCCGTGTGCGGGAGAGCCTTACCCTGTGCACGTTAAAGAACACGCTGGATGGCCGTGACGGGAGGCTACCATCTGTCTCCCACAGCTGTTCCAGTGCGTCTCCTCCCCCAACCTTCTCTGAGCCTTCGGGGTCCATGTGAGCTGGCCATTTAGCCCATGGTGTGCAAAAAAGTGCCGCTCAGAGGTAAAACAACCAAACTGAAATGTCTGAGGATTGTCAAATTACATGAGGAAAAAAAATCATTTAAAAAATAACATATCCCTTCAGGGGAAATGGGATGCTCGCATTTAATGACAATGAAGTTTTTTCCAATTTCCAACTTTTGCACCCTCTAGCAGTGGAAATTAGAACTAATGGGTAATTGGGGAAATTAAAGTGGCATTATTTTATTAACACTTGTAAAATCAAAGGTAATTTTTTTAAATCTCTTAAAACAAAAAGTTGGGTTTTTCCACCACCTCCTGAGAATTAAGAGGATAAGTCGTTGATTGCCAATGTAAATCTCTCTCTTGACCTTCTTCACACTCCACCATCAAAATTTCAAATTGATAGCATTAAGAGAATGCTTGAAATACTGTTTAAAATTTTATTATTCTAAAACTTTTTTCACCACTATAGGGAGCTATTAAAATTATTGGAGAATTGGAGAGTGTAAATGCTAATTTTTGATCAATATTTATTAAACCAAAAAATAATTTTTTATCTTTTAATCTATCTCTAAACACAAAAAAGTGAATGTCAACAGACGGACAGACGACATAAAAAAACAATAGTTCGTTTGTTTTTTTAGAAAAAAGAACCAAAAATGAATTCCAAAGGAAAAAAAAAGTATAAAAATTGACCAGCTCTTTGAAACCAAGGGCGATCTGCGATCAAGGCTTTGTACTTGTTAGCTATCCTAGTTGATGCGAGAGGAAGACAGAAGAAATGCCGAGTAATCTCATTCTCATTAACGGTGCTGTGAGTCGGCATTTAATTGCTTCCTATATTTGAAAGTTTCTGATTCAAACTTTTCCCAATGTTCGGAAGCATCAACTGACGTGAAAGTCCTTTTCTGCGGTGGAATCTGGAAACCACTGATAACTTGGAGATGAGTCATTCACTCATTTGATTCCTTGACGCGACTGATACTTCAGTGAATATCGATCAAAACTAATGAGAGGTCTGCAGCTTGAGTATTAGATATCGAAGATTTTTGCAGCTTCGAAACCCTTTCTAAATGTGTGCAAATGATTAGGTTTAATGCAGTGGAGTGTTTCGAATAACGGAAAAAGAAATGCAATTTCTGATGGAACGATCGGGACAGCATTCCGGTGCTTTTCTTAAAGAGGATTGGAGATCAATCATAAAATCAAATTAGTTATACCAATGGAAAGATGAAATTTATTGATAGGAATCTTGAGATGAGGAAACAGAAAAGAAATTATAGGGACTTATTTTTCCTTTTTAAATTCTACTGGATGTTACAAACTGTATGTAGAGCATATATAAATTAATTTTTTATCGTTATTATTAGGCTGAATGAAAAAATTTACGCATTAAGTAGGAGGAAAGCCACAAAAATTATAGCAGAAAAGGCGACCCAGAAAGTTTGAAAAGAGACAGTAATACATTTCAAGAGAGTAATTAATTGAAAAGAGGGGTCACACTTCAGACAAAGTCAGATAAAGTCCTTGCTCTAGTTTCTTATTTCTCCTTTGTTTGACATTTAAACACTTAACATAAGCAATTTCCAACCACTCCCTACAAGTTATACTGTATCATTTCAAATTTAGTATCATTTCAGATTTAAATCAAATTTCATGCAATTTTGTTTTAACTAGTGAACAGGGTAATTACATTTCGAAGATTTACACACACACATGCAATACAAATCCCTCTTAACGTTGTTAATTCCCTCTTAAAATCAGCTCTTTAGGTGAAACATGGTTTGAAGAAACAAAATTTACCGTAGAAAACAATAAATTGATATCGGCTGCTATAGATGCTATTAAAAAAATTAAATAAATACCCCCTCAAGCAGCTGCTTGCCACAGAGGTCTGACAGGAGCCTGTCAGTTTATATGCCACAGTAGAAGATCTGAGAGGATGGCAGGACCTCAGCAGAAAACAACACGAACATCCATGCCTTACCCGGAACTCGAACCTTTTTTGTAATACTTTTTCTCTCCCCAAAAAATCCCATATATTCACAGCCCACTTCCAAAATTCACATATATAGGTGACAAACTCGTATTGCAGTAAATGTTCAAGACTATACCTCTAATATAACCCGAATTCGACTTAAAATTATTATTATGGCAATGTCTAGGGAGCGCTGCTAAAGCGAATTAACGTTGAACCAAATTATTTGTGCTCTGGAATCAACTCTTTAAAGATTGTTTCAGAATTATGGACATCCAACAATTTCATTCTCCTATCTATATATAAAAAAAAATTCTTAGATAACATAAAATTATTGTTGTTTTTTTTCACTTACTCTCCTACATTATGCATTATTGTCTATTTGTGATATTTCGTGTTAATTAGATTGTTACTGTTATACTGATCTTTGTAGTCGTTAATTAATCACTTCATCTATTATTAATTATTATTATTGTCTTAGCGCGCTTGGCTACTGATCTACGGGACCTGGGTTCGAGCCCCGGGTAAGGCATGGATGTTCGTGTTGTTTTTCTGCTGAGGTCCTGCCATCCTCTCAGATCCTCTACTGTGGCATATAAACTGACAGGCTCCTGTCAGACCTCTGTGGCAAGCAGCTGCTTGAGGGGGTATTTATTTATTTTATTTTTTTTATAACTAATTATCTTTTGTTTTCATTCTTAAAACTGATTTTTAATTTATTTATTGTACTTTCAAATGTAATATGTACTCCAACAGGGAAACAAAATAGTCAAGCTTTTGCTTTTGGGTTGTTTATATGTTGAGGGCCTGCCATCCTCTCAGACCTTCTACTATGGCATATAAACTGACAGGCTCCTGTCAGACCTCTGTGGCAAGCAGCTGCTTGAGGGGGTATTTATTTATTTTATTTATATATGTTGATCGATTTTAAAGTAGAATTTCTTTGATAATAAATTTGAACTTGAACTTGAAAAAATAGATCCTGCAGCAGGAATTCTCGAAATTCTAAGAAAACTAAGAAACAATTAGTTTTAGAAACAATTTTTAGTTTTTGTGTGTGTATATAATTGTTTTTAATCCTCTATTGTTTATTACAAGTTCTTACATACTCTATTACCATATGTAAATAATAAATATTTTACATATCGGATATTTTTCTTCAATTGCTATTCTTTTTCCATTTTGGTTTTTCCTCTCGAAAATATTTTATGGTTCCGTGCCTAATTTATTTGATTATTTTTTTTTTCGTGCGCTATTATTATTGCAGTCCACATTGTTAATTATTTAGGTTGATTGCATCACAAATCAATGTTTTCTTTCTTATACTAAATAAATCTTCAGAGATTTTACAAATTTCTATATATCAGTATAATAATTTTTATTTTAACCAGCCATTGAAGACGAAACCTAAAATAATCAATTTATATTCAATATTTTGTGCATAAATTAAATTAAAAATAATTCAAGCAAAAAACAATAGTCAATCGATTAGTATGACAATAATAATAATTCACAACTGATAGCCATGACCACGGCATGAGGAGGAGAGGGTGAGGGGAAGTTGCCCTCAATTAATTTACGTTAAATAGTATCATGGGTATCAAAATTATATATATATATTATCCCTTAATGAATGTATGCATGATTTCTTATTTGCAACTGCACTCATTAATGCTCGACATAAATATTTCTATCTTGAAACATTGATTAGTTCCCCCCCCCCCCTTTCTGGAATACTTTGCCCCTTCTGAAGAAAAGCCCCTCCTTCCCTCGGAAAAACATCTGCCGTGCCCATGCTATAACATTATTGAAAATCAAACGAATCGTTCATTTTTAATTATTACTAATTTGAATTTTACTAGTTCGAATATTGTTAGTTGATTCGTTTGAATTAGGAACTTTAAGCTTTATGATTAAATTACGAAAAGTTAAAAACGTGTTATGAAAATAATTATCATTAAGGACTGAAAGTTAAGCTTCATTACTGCAACAATATTCAGTTGGAAGATAGTCAATAATAAATTGAAAATTAACAGTAGAAATTAGTAGTTAAAGAAGTCTATTATTAACAATGTTTTCAAAGAGAAAACTTAAAGAGTGCGTATTTCTATCAAATACTTAAATATTGCATGCTATAAATGAGAAAAACTCACCGAAAGTGTTGTTAAGTGCAAGACAGTAATCGAGCTTAGTAGTCTGAGAATTGTGAAAATGATAAAAGCTGTGAAAAAGAGCACAGATTTTTTGCAGCAGTTTAACGCGATGTCATTGTCTATACCCCGATTAAGAAATTAAAATGATTAGAAGAGGCAGTAGTCTCCTCAAGAGATGATTTTGAGACCTAATAACAAGATTAAAATAATATCTGTGGGCTGCAAATATGGTGTTAAAATTACTTATTACTTAGTATATTAAGAACTTAAAGAAGCAAATTTTAAATGCAGAAAAGCATTTTTAATGTGAAAAAAAGGATTAATTATTGATAAATAGTAAAAAACGTTATTTGTTAATTTTAAATAAATTTCCTATTGTAATAATTATTAATAAATGTATTTAGTAACTCGAATAGGTGCTTCAGCCGTCCCATGGCCGAGTGGTTAGCGCGCTGGGCTACTGATCTAACGGACCTGGGTTCGAGCCACGGGTAAGGTATGGCTGTTTGTGTCGTTTTTCTGCTGAGGTCCTGCCATCCTCTCAGACCTTCTACAATGGCATATAAACTGACAGGCTCCTGTCAGATCTCTGTGGCAAGCAGCTGCTTGAGGGGGTATTATTTATTATAGGTGCTTCAGTGCATGTTTTGCAGAATTAAATTAAAACGAATGAATAAGGAGAAAATCGTTTCCTTTTCTTATATTAATGAATTCAAATACAATAATTAAAGAAATAATCCCTGCATGCATTTTTCAACGCCTGATGTAAATAGTTTCAGTTCATTTGATCCATACAGATCCCACCTGTTACTTCTTTGGATGTATTTATGAGACTTTTATTATCACGTTATTCAGAGAAAACACATAATTTTTTCATATTTCTAATTGTAATATTAAATAAACATTTTTTAGTGTGAACCATAATTGTTGTTTTATACCATTACAAATTACAAGGAAAATTCCTCAAAGTCTTGATCCATAGGGACTCCATCGGGTCTTAATGCGCCACTGGTTTTGATGACTTAAGCTTCAACTGCCGACTACTATGTTTTACATATTTTTTACTTGAATGTACTTAATATAATGTGAAGAGAAAAAGAAGTTGGGAGACATAGTCCAGGCATTCTTAATAAGCAATTATTAAGATCCATATTTTATTGTTTCACTCACTTCAGAATAGCTGGGGCTTAAAAGATAAAGACATTAACAGATATTTTGAGTTCGGTTTCTCAATACAGGAACAGCTCTAAAATATACGAGTATGTTTTTGCTCGTTGCTATGAACTCTTGTACAGCTATGATTTATAACAACCATATATCGAGCGGATTTATTATCCTATTACTAGACATTTATTATTCATTCATAAGGCAAAGTGATTAACATTCTGTATCCTTGTTTTATCTCCGAAACTTCTGATACATAGAAAGTAAGAGGAGCAAAAGCATTTTGATTCTGCTTCCCTTCCTCGTGGATTTCTTTTTTCGCTTTTGACTCAACATCCTTAGTTAAAGATCAAGTGCACGAAGTCGAAACAGACGACAAAGAGCTGATTTTGGTCTGATGTTTATCAATGGGAAATGTGGGGTGGACATTCGAGAGGGAAATTTCAGTCATTAGTAGATCGTATATTAATTATTGATGTGTCCATCTCCATCTAATATGTTGGCCTTGAAGAGATGCGTAAATAAAACATAGACATAAGTCACAAAGAGTGATCGCCAAAGGACTAGATAACTAAGTAAACAGATATAGTGGAAGAGAGCAAAATCGATGGATTTCCTGAAAGAAAGCAATAATGAAAAAAAGAGGCCTAGAGAGGCAGACATAAGGGCAAAATCATCAGCATATAAAGCCAATAACACATGGGTCAGCGGATGGCATATCATAAAGGTAAATTGAAAAAAGAGTAGGATTAAGACATGGCTTTGTGGTACTCCTGCGGCGATCTCTTTTTTTAGATGAAAATGACTTTTACTAGAACCTGGAAGGTTCTTTTTGGAAGATAAGACTGAATCAGTCTGGTGAGACTACTAGGTACCCCATCTTGATGAGCTTGTAGATAAGGCCATCCGCCTAAACACCGTCGAAGGCTTTAGCTACATCGAAAGGCGACTGCAACCGTCTATTTCTTGTTTAATCCTTCAGGATTTTCTCAACAACCCTGAGAATTTGATATTCAGTGGATTTATTTCTCTGAAACCGAGCCAAAATAGAATTCAGTGCGACAAAATTATCTAAACGATTTAAAATCAATCGTTCAAGCAGCTTGCCCAAGCAAGAAAGCAAGCTGTTTGGGAGATAGCTATCATGAAAGGTAGGATTCAGGTAGAAGCCGGACAAAGGCATTCTTCCAAACATCAGAAAATGAATGGTTTCTGAGGAGGATATTGAAAATCGAACACAGATGTGTAATGGCCCTCCTGAGAAGATGCATTAACTTCAAGTTCGTTATCCTATCCGGTCCTGATGCTTTTTTTCATTTTGAGCTTTTTGATTGCTTTAGTAAGTTCATCCGGAGATGTGAGCTTTAATTTAGACGCAGGAAGTTGATGGAAATGGAAGAGTTCCCCATCAAGTTGCTCATATGGGTAATCTGAAAATTCACAGTTTAACTCGAATTGCAACTCAAGAGAGTCTGCAAAAGCCTCCGCCTTTATCCCTTGTCATTGAAGCTTAACCCATTTTGACCATGGATAGGTGGGAAGTTAGAGTAAGGACTTTTAAATGACTTTATCATTTTACAAATTGCATTATCTGTGACAGAGAGGTTGAAGACCTTTCTGTTCCAAGAATCACTTTTGTGGTCTTTGATCTTCTGACTTAGATCATTTTTAAAAAATTATACAAATCTTTATCATCGGGATTTCTAGTTCTCTGTCAAGTGTGTCTATCTTTGTTTTCCTCTTCAATGAGAGACAATAAATATTGAAGTCTTGTTTACCAGATTAACAAAATTTGCCTGACTACATGGATTACAAGTTGTTTTACAAGATTAATAACACTTTCCTGATTACGTGGAATACAAGTTGTTTTACAACACTTGCTTGATTACGTGGATTACAAGTTGTTTTACAAGATTAGCAAGTTTCCTGATTACGTGGGTTACAAGTTGTTTTACAAGATTAACAACACTTGTCTGACTATGTGCCTCATGAAATGAGGAAGAAAAGTTTTCAATTGAATCATTGATAGATTCGATGTTGATTGGAAGATAGGATTCTGAGATCTTTCGATCAAATAATATTTCATATTTGTCCCAGTCAGTAAATCAACGAGTATATGCATATGAAGTGGAGGATATAGAAAGTAGAACGGAAATAGGATAGTGATCAGAGTTTAGTATATTTAGCACACCGATATCATACGAGGGAAAGAGGTTACTCAATAGAAACCCAATAGAATAATGTCGAGCACATTAGGTCTATGCAGAGTATTGAAATGATAGAATGTGGGCTCAGTAGGACCATCCACATTTATTAGTTGAGTAATCCAAAAGCCATCTACAGCTTTGGTTTCCATCCCTGGAGTTCCAGGCCAAATTCTTAGCATTTAAATCTCCAGCAATAAAAATGGGGTGACGGTGATCAAAAAGTGTGTTCATGTCCATTTGCTCAGAGCGAGAATTTGGAGGATTGTGTGCAGAAATGAGGTAAAGATCATCAACCTCTGTGTTAGGTATAAATAAGAGCAAGTGACTTCATTCGTGGTAAAAAATGGGAAGGCAACTGAATGATGGAGAATGGACCTTTTGATGATTAGAGCAGTATTTCCTCCGGTGTTATGCTGTCGGTCCATCATGTAAACCTCATAGTTGGGTATCTTAAGCTTATCACTGGCGTGTAAATGAGTCTCGTCAAGTAATAAAATGTCCCCCCCGGGATTAAGATAAAAACTTTTGAATTCCATGAGGTCGGTTAAAATACCATTACAATTCCAAACAATGATCTGAAAATGGTTTTTCTTATAGGAAGGCTTAGCCATCTATCTATGTTTAAAGCTGAGATGATGTAGTCGAAGGCTTTTAAACCAATGGCAAGATTTCCCAGCAAACCATTAGCTCTTTGATATTCAGAAAATAACATTTTGATTTTAATGAGGTTTATAACATTCATTTGTTTAGTGAACTGAAAAATCTCCTTCAGATCATTGAGAATATTAGCATCGAATTGTTCTTTGGATGGCATAGGTTGTTTAGGCTTGGTTTTATGAATATAGTTCCTCCATCTTTTTCATTCTGATTTGGTAGAAGTGGCTTATTACTTATTTCTACCATGTTGACATATATTGTTTTAGGATTAACAAGCTTAGAGGCCTTTCCACTAACTTATTGAGTGGAGGATTCGGAAGAAACTACAGTACTTTGTGGTTCATGATCTTATCATCATTATTTTGCCTATTTTGGGTTTAGGGAAATGAACACATCCTCTGTAATTAATTTTATGGTTCAGACCACAATTTGCACAATTCGGAGGTGTATCATTACTGTGTCGTGTGCAGTTCTTAGTGATATGATCACCAGCACACTTTTTACACATCTGGGATCATTATAGCATCCACTCTGTGCGTAGCCATATCTCTGGCAGCGATGGCACTGATGAGACTTTTCTTTAAATGATACTTCCAGCCTAAGCGTAAGAGTGAAAATTTTCTAGTTGGTTGCATCCTTTTGGCAACTCCACAAGAAAAACAGGTATGGTAATTCTATCCCTTCCACTCTTTAGTTGGATTATTAAGGATGGTAAATCCCAATCCTGTAAGTTCACTGTGAAGGAAAAAACCTAAACATATATTGCAAATTTTGCAAAGGGTTCTCGGATGCCACAAACAGTATAAATTTGCACTCAATCAAGATTAGGACAAATTATAGACATTTTAACCTTTCTCCAAACGATTTCATTAGAATAATTCAACCATTTCGACAAACTTGCTGACGTTAACTTTGCAACTGCATAAGTGGGGGGGAGGGTTGATTCCCAGACTAATCGACGCAGTTTCCACGAATTTGACGAAATTTGCTCTACTGAAGAATTTATGGATAAACAGTAAAATCCAATTTATTTTGTGTTTCCATTTAGTGTTCCAAGCTACAATTAAAAAAAAAACATTCAAAAGTGCAAAAATAAAAACTTCAAAATGTTGACTTCTGAGCTTTATGTATGTTAAAGTATTAAAATTGGTCTCCTTCAAAAGGTCTTGAAATAAGCTTTAAAATGAAGCAACAGATGGTTAATAGTAAATTAAAATTTCAAGATCATTTTTCAAAGCGTTTGACCTTGAATATCTCAAAACACATATTCTGAAAATTTTGTGAAAATATTGCATACATTAACAAATAGCATCTCAAGAAAATTTTATTTTTGAGCGACAATGGGCTCCTGAGTTTAAAGCTTTTGAATTACGTAAGTTTTGCTCAAAACTGTGAATATCGCTGTAAAGCAGCCTGATGGTCTATATGAAAAGAAAATACCCCCTCAAGCAGCTGCTTGCCACAGAGGTCTGACAGTAGTCTGTCAGTTTATATGCCACAGTAGAAGGTCTGAGAGGATGGCAGGACTTCAGCAGAAAAACGACACAAACAGCCATGCCTTACCCGGGGCTCGAACCCAGGTCCCGTAGATCAGTAGCCAAGCGCTCTAACCACTCGGCCACTCTATATGACACAGTACTAACTTATTAAATAATGCTATAATAAATTTGATTAAAAATTACTGAATTACTTTTAAAATCTTTTGCTTAGTAAATTGTGTCTCCGAAATATTCCCAATGTCATTTTCGATTACATATAAACAGGGCTAAGTTGCAATGGGCTCAATCGGCTTGCGCGAGCCCATGGCTAAATTTTTTCGGCTTCATCAGAGCGACATTGTTAAGACCAGAATTTACTGTAAACAAACGCTAATTTTTTTTATCAAAAATTTAAACGTAATAACGCTATTTAATAAGGACTGAAGTAAAAACTCTATAATATAAATAATAGACCTTCATTCGAAGTGATAAAGAAATACTACGTTAGTTCATTTTCACCCCACCCAATTTTGCTTCCATATAGTGAGCCCATTGTTAAAGCCATTAGAGTAGGGGTTCTCAACGTACGTGGAGTACGCGATAAAATTTTTGGGGTAGGCCGTGAGAGCTCAAAAGTCACTAGATCTAGTAACAAAGTAAAAATAACCATTGTCACACTATAACTATAATTTTATCTATCTATACAAGGGGTACGCCTGTCTCATACACATTTCCAGGGGGTACGTGAAGCATAAAATGATGAGAACCACTGTATTAGAGGATCTATTGTTAGTTGATTGGCAGAAAACCTCTGAATATACACTTCTGATTTGTAACATTAGTTTCTCCAACTGACAATGCTTTTGTCAAAAATGCTATTTTGAAAATTGAACTTTTGGAAAATAGATTTTGGTTTTACATTTTTCGAATAAAAGCATTAGGGATGACATAGAGTAAACGAAAGCTTAGTAGAGAGGCCAGTGGTTTACGTTAGGCTCTCTTCCTCCCTTTAGGCTCTCTTCCTCCCTGCTATGGACCTTCTGAAAAGCTCTCCCTCTACCCTACTTGACCTACATTGTCATATTTTCGACATTTGACAAGAAAAAGCAAAGTTAAAGCAGAGTAAGTGGATGAGAAATTTCAGAAGTGACTGTAGTCAAGGACTTGTTTTTGTGCGAAGTGGGGTCTCGGATACAGACTAACACGCTGATACATTTAGATGTGTCAGATCTCTCTTCTCCTCTCTCCTAAATAACGAATACAAGAGACATTATAACTTTGTAAAGAGTATTCATTACGTTTCATTTTTATGTGACCGAAATTTTGCTTTGCTTCTAGCGACTGATTAGTGATTGATTTTGTCGCTTACAACAGATAGGAAATTTAGAAAAAAGTATTGAAAACTTAAAATGTCTTGCAATTAAGAGTCGTAGCCATTGCGCAGGAGAATCACACCCTGGCACTTTAAATGACACGAAAGATGGCATTGACAGGAAGCTACCATCTGTCTCACAACAGCTTTAGGGGCGGGGGTGGCTCAGTCGGTAGCGCGCCAGGCTCGTAATCTGTAGTTTCCAGGTTCGAGTCCCAGCTGGGTCAGCGTTGAGATTTATCTCCGCAAAATTCCCCGCCCTGCCCACGGTCAGTAGGGGACACCGATGGGCTTGGAAAGGCCGCCGTCCGTCGGATGGGACGTTCAGCCGTGGCCCCGTGTGTGGGAAAGACATACCCTGTGCACGTTAAAGAACACGCTGGATGGCCTTGACGGGAGGCTACCATCTGTCTCCCAACAGCTGTTCCAGTGGGTCCCCTCCCCCAACCTTCTCTGAGCCTTCGGGGTCCATGTGACCTGGCCATTTAGCCCATGGTGTGCAAAAAAGTGCCGCTCAGAGGTAAAACAACCCAACAGCTTTCCAGTGGTCGAAGAGGGGAAAATCTTCGGGAGAATCTTTCTTAACAGAATAACTGGTACGGGAAAAAATTGATTATCCTGAAATTCGTAATAATGATTTTTGACGTATCTGCATGTCATATGTTTTAAAAATGATAGGAATGGAACGAAGAGTTTTATGACAATATCCTTTAATTCGAGCAATAATGATCCAACAGTAAAATATGATTTAAGTAGTATCAGAAATATTAACATAACAAAAAGTTATGTGCTAAAATGCGGCAAAACAGCAATGTCAAGGACCGGGATTCGAAGCCTCCGTGGCAAATGGGTTATCTGAGGTGTAACAATACATTTTGAAAAATTTGTCTCTAGGTTTTCTGTAAATAAAAATAAATACCCCCTCAAGCAGCTGCTTGCCACAGAGGTCTGACAGGAGCCTGTCAGTTTATATGCCATAGTTGAAGGTCTGTGAGGATGGCAGGACCTCAGCAGAAAAACGACACATACATCCATGCATTACCCGGGGCTCGAACCCAGGTCCCTTAGATTAGTAGCCAAGCGCGCTAACCACTCGACCATGGGACGGCTAAGAGACTACTAATTCCGGTTTTTGTTGAAAGGGAACAGCTCTGCTTCAGATATCAGCTGCTAATGGTGGATAACGATATCCACAAAATACAGGGTTTATAGCCCGCCTTAGAAATTTCTGGGTACGCTTTCTACTGAGGGGACCGGGGGGGGGGGGGGGGGGGCTCAGTGGGTAGCGCACCAGGCTCGTAATCTGCAGTTTCCAGGTTCGAATCCCAGCTGAGTCAGCTTCGTGATTTATCTCCGCAAAACCCTAAGCCTTTCCCACGGTCAGTAGGGGACACCGATCGACTTGGAAAGGCCGCCGTCCGTCGGATGGGACGTTAAGCCGTGGCACCGTGTACGGGAGAGCCATACCCTGTGAACATTAAAGAACACGTTGGATGTCCTTGACGGGAGGCTACCATCTGTCTCCCAACAGCTGCTGTAGTGGGTCCCCTCCCCCAACCTTCTCTGAGCCTTCGGGGTTCTTGTGACCTGGCCATTTAGCCCGTGGTATGCAAAAACGTGCCGCTCAGAGATAAAATAACCCAACCCACTACTGATGGTCATTTAGTTTTCTTATGCTTAGCAAATAAGAAAAATTAAATTCGAAAGCATGTGTCAGTGAATCATTCCAATTCGACTCCTTCAATAGTAGGAGGAGTTTCAAAATACTCCTTCAGTCTTTTGCTTACATTTTACTTGGTGCCATTTTTTTATTTTCCGAAATGGTCTCAAGAACAATAAGAGTGGTAAAATGAATGTATATCTGTTTTAAAATTCTCTTTATGTGCAAGATTCAGGTTTTTGCATCTGTTAATTCTCGAAATTCTTTCCTTTTTTTCATCATTCCAGGAATCTTTGGACGCTTCGTGTCCACCCTCGTCTCAAGTCCAGTTCCCAGCAACTGAACGAGACTCCTTATTCTGTGGGACGAGACACTCACCCCAGCTAGAGGAAGATAGAGGCGAACGTTTACTTACCCGAAACTCAGGCTGGGGGTGTCTGTTTCCATGGCACCAGCATAAGGAGAACATGATGTCCGTCACAGACGTCCTTCCCTCCTGACAGGGATGGCCAGCACAGTCCGCATCCCTGTCGGCAGCCTTCCGCTCGCACCACCGGCGCGTGCACCTCCTGCGCGCCAACTGACGGGGTCGTTTCCAGGAAACCAGTTCTTCCCATCCCTGAGGAACTTTTTCTGCTCCTCACCGTCGAGCATCCCTCTCCTCCTGGCCAACGTTCCATACACATCGCTGGTCACCCTCCGGGCCTGCTGGTTGGTTGAGAAGGGGGAAGGTGCACGCAGGGGCGACACATCACCTGCACGTGACCACACACGCGACCTCGTGTCTTTACTTTTGCCCTTGTTGGTATGGCTTGATTAACTGCTGCTAATTGTGTCCGGATCATTCACGTGCTGTCAGCGCAGTGGTTACCGTCTGTAGGCGGTCGCATCACGCTAAGGCCCCCGTCACGAGCAGTTGAGGCGTAGGGCGGCTTACCTTAGATACACACGCTTATCGGATATCTGGACATCACGAACCAAGCAGCAATCGAGCGATCAGGTATCATCAGCCGATCAATCTGAGGACTTTGTGCAAAGTTCATTAACACTAGCGATTGCGATATCTGATAACAGGTTCTCAAAATTCAAGTCAGAATAAATGAAGTGAAACCTAAAAGAGACATACTAACATGGAAGTATAGCACGATTGCAAAGAATCTAATTAGTGTAAATGGTCTCTTCCGCGACATGTACGAATAACCATCTCTCACGAAGTGCAAACAAAAATATCCTTGGATTTGGACCTTTAGAAACACGACCTTCGGTGAAAGATATAAACCACTAGATCTGAGTCAACCAGTTGAGTTAAAGGCGTTGAAATCGATTACTGCTATTTGATATTGAAAACATCTAAATGACGTACCCAAAAAGTTCTAATGTGGAAGGTGGGGGATTGTCATGTGCCAGTCTAATGGAGGGATTTATATGATTGAGTCTCTTCTTTTGGGAGTCTGCCTCATAAAAGATGCTATTGAAGCCCTCATGGGGAAAACTCCTTCCCCCTCCCCCCCGATGTGGTATGGCTATGAGCTGACCAATGTTTCAAAATGATAAAATTCTACGGTAGATATTTTAATATGATGAGGTAAAACAAAAATGAATAAAACTGAACTCAACGGTGATATAAAAGAAGAGTTCATGATTTGGTACATTTTTATATACAAAGATTTGTTAATAAACCTTTGCCCAGAGATATGAGTTGGACAGTTTACTAATAAGAAAATTTTAAATTGTTCTCAAAAGTTCTTTTACTTTCTCATGAGATTATCTGCATTTCAGATGGGTAAATTAAAGAATAAAAAGAAATTCATTGAAATCGTTTGGCATCAAAGGGGGAAAAGAGTAAGGAGAATTACACTGCTCACAAAAATTAGGGGATATTTCAAAATGAATATGAAGCGATAAAAAAAGAAGCATTTGATTTTTTTTATTAAACAAGAACATCAGAAAAGCAAACGACAAGTCAAAGAAAGTTGTTCGATTATGCAAATGAGATGCAAAACCAACTTTTATTTCATTGGTGAAAATGCACTATACAAAAGGATGAAAGTACTGGAGTATCTGCACGTTCCCTGATCTTGAAAGTGCACGTCCTGCAATTTCCCAGCCCTTGCAATGCCCCTGCAACACGATTTGCCCGAATGTGAAGCCTGGAGAGCCATAGGACGTCTTGAAGCTGGTCAAACACAGACGACAGTGGCAACATCACTTGGAACATCCCAAAGCGTGATTAGCAGACTGTGGAATCGCTTTCAAGAGACTGGCACAGTACGAAGAAGATGAGGGCAGGGTCGCCCATCTGCCACAACAGCAAGAGAGGACCGCTACTTGACCTTATTGGCAAGAAGGAACAGGCGCATCAATGCAACAGAGCTGCGGGGACAGTTTCTTGCTGCCACTAGACGACGGATATGCATCCAGACCGTACGAAATCGGCTCCATCGTGTTGGACTGCATGCCCGGCGACCAATGGTATGCATTCCGTTATCTGTTGAACAACGTAGAACCCGTAGAAGGTGGGCTGATTAGCATCGTCATTGGACCCGTGATAAGGGGTCAACTGTCCTCTTCTCTGATGAGTCACGGTTCAGTCTGCAGCCTGACAATCATCGTGTCCTGATCTGGCGTGAACGAGGAACACGGGAGAATCCACGTTTCATGCGAGAAAGGGAGTCCTTCGGTGGTGGTGGAATCATGGTGTGGGCTGGCATCAGCATTGGTGGTCGTACCGACCTCCACGTCATCAGAAACGGATCGCTGACTGCTGTCAGATATCGAGATGAGGTCCTGCACCCTATAGTGGTACCGTATGCTGGAGCAGTTGGAAACAACTTTCGTTTCATGGCCGATAATGCAAGATCCCACCGTGCGCATCTCGTCAACAACATGCTTCAGGAGGCAGGGATCGAACGCATGGACTGGCCTTCACGTTCTCCAGACCTGAATCGCATTGAACATGCTTGGGATGCACTGGGAAGACGTCTGGCAAACCGTCCAATGCTTCCCACAACACTTCTTGAGCTGGAAGTTGCCCTGGAGCAAGAGTGGCAGAGGATCCCACAAGAATTGCTGGACATTCTGATCCTGTCCATGTCCCATCGCTGTCAGTGTGTTTTGGCAGTCTTGGGTGACCATACACCCTACTGAACAGTCAATGTGTGGCACTTTCGTCCAGTTTGACATACTTCTGTTCACCCCCACCAATACGTCACTTGCTACTCAATCACGACAATTGAGTTTGCATCTCATTTGCACATAATCGAACAATTTTCTTTGACTTGTCGTTTGTTTTCTGATGTACTTGTTTAATAAAAAAAAAATTCAAATGCTTCTTTTTTTTATCACTTCATATTCATTTTGAAATATCCCCTAATTTTTGTGAGCAGTATAGTTCAGAGAACTGGAAATACCTTTCTCTGAATCAGGAAGTTTATTTTCTTTTCGGTTTCAACTGACATATTTCTTTTGCATTCACCGCTGACTTTTTCAAGCCATTCCACTCCTAATGAAGAGAACGTATATTGGAGAAGTAGAAAGTAGGAAATGCGAAGGATGGAAGCAAATAATAAATTATATTGTTTTGGAAACGAAGATAAGAGAAGTATTTTGAGAGAAATATTTTGTGCAGCAGACAGTGCAGAACGTTTTTCTGAACACCGTATTTCAGAAAGTACGAGGTTTGTAATCATTTGACTATAAAGCAGCATAAAATTTTTCAAAAAGAGTAAACGTAATCTTCAATGCTGAATTTCAAGACGATTAACTGCATATAAACCTTTCTAATTACCAAAACGAGTTATTATTTGTACGTTGTTTTCCTTTGAGGGAAATATTAAAATCCATCTTTCAGAAATCAACTCTTATTATCAGCGCGTTATTATTCTATTGAGATCCGATATGCGCCTTCCAAAAATGTCTCTACCAAGCTAAACAAAAACAATTCGATTTGTACGAATATTAAACCTTTAAAAATCACGATTTCACGACTCATTTGGTCGCAGGATAGAAGGTTAGCTTATTTTTTAAGAAATCGTGTAAAAAAAGCATATTCTTTGCTTTCTTTCTATATTTAAATTCTAAAATTTTATTTTAATCTTGCCACGCTTCGTGAATTTTAATAAGAGCTTTTCCAATTAATCGTTATGGCATCCTTTTCGCCATTAAACATTTTTAAGTGACTTCATATGCACTACGGAGAAGTTAACAAAGCACACGTATCATTATTTCCATAGGAATATTTATGAATGAAAATTAGAGGCTTACAAAATTTCACTCAAACGATGCCAATAGGTCCATCTCAAACATTATTAGTTTCAAACAAAAAGTTTTGCATTACTCTGAAAGTTTAATTAACAACCTAGCTTCCATTAACGAAACTAATGAAGTGGGTCGATAGCAATTTCTCTGAAGCACTGAAATAGGTTTACGAAAGAAGGGAGGTGCTTGTCATCAAGCCAGAAAATGATGCATTTCTTTTTCACTTTATTCTCCAACGTAGTTGGCACCAAAGCATAAATAAATAAAATGAAATAAATACCCCCTCAAGCAGCTGCTTGCCACAGAGGTCTGACAGGAGCCTGTCAGTTTATATGCCAGAGTAGAAGATCTGAGAGGATGGCAGGACCTCAGCAGAAAAACGACATCCTTACCCAGGCCTTACCCAGGACTCGAACCCAGGTCCCTTATATCAGTAGCCAAGCGCGCTAACCACTCGGTCACGCATTTAAAAAACTGTTTTTTAGCTGTAAAGTCAATTAGAATCTTTTAAGAGTTATATAGTCTCTATTATATAGTGATGTTATAATTCCATAAGATGAATTTTTGATGCATATAATTACGAAACAAAGGGCTCAATAGAGCAGACGTTTCAAAACTATCCAGATGAAACACTCATGAAACGTTGAACGAAGAATCTGAGGAGAGCGGGAAAGCTTTTGGAAATCAAGCAGGAAAGCGAATCAGTTGGGATCTTTTACCTAGAGTTCATTTTCTGCTGAACAATGACTGTATGAATGGATCAGGGTTAATTATCAAATTTAATATTTAGAATAATTCGCAAAAATCATTCACACCCTATAATCGAAAAATTTATTAATAACTTCCAAGATGTAACCTTATATAACTTTTATGAAAAAGAACAATTACTATATATGCTTAACAATAACCTCAGTGGAGATTTGATTCCTAAATTCCCATGTTGGATTTCAACAACTCCAATCATTATTGATAAAATTCCTGGAATTGATCTTAAAAAGCAATTTGATCAAACTATTATAAAAATATTATCAGAGAATTATATCAATAAAAAATATAATAACTTTGTTCAAATCTATACAGATGGATCATTAAATTCTGATAAAAACATGACTTCTGGAGCAATATATTGCCCAATTGAAAAATACGAACAACAATTTAAATTTAAGATTAATGAACCTGTTTTTCTAGCAGAACTTCTAGCAGTTATATTTGCAAAAAATTGGTCCCTGAAATTTAGTAATAAACATATAGTCATTTTCACTGATTGTAAAAGTTCTCTAGACATCTTTCAACAAAACCCATTTAAAAATAACTTCCCCATTTTTTTAAATGATATTTATTCACTGACATATGATCACCTAAATAGAAATAATATAATAACTTTACAATGACTACCCTCTCATGTGAATATAAAACATAACGAATATGTAGATTTATTAGCTAAAAATGCAAAACATCTTAATAATACAATCACTACCCCTTTTCATTTTATATTACACAAAAAATCAAATAAATCTAAAATATTAATTGAAACACAGAATCGGTATAACAACAAAGCAATTAATACACATCGTTATCAAATATCAGATAAAATTGAAAAATTTTGAAACTATGGTTTAAGTAAAAGAGAAATAATCATAATACTCAGAATAAAAGCTAACTTAGCTCTCACGAACTCAACTTTATATAAATTTAAAAAAATTGATTCTCCAAACTGCAATAAATGTAATGTAAAACAAACCATAGAACACATAATATTTCATTGTAAAAATTACGAACCAGAAAGAAAATCTTATTTTAATAAACTAAAAGCAAACAATATTTATATGTATAACTTTAAAAATATCTTAGAACCTACCAGTAAGAATCTTAAACCTATCCTATATAAATTATTAATTCAATTTCTTAGAAATTAATATTTTAGATAAATTGTAAAAAATAAAAATATACCTATATAAATGAAAAATAATTATATAGAGGAAAAAAATGATAAAAAAAATGGAAAAAATACAAAAAAAAATAGAAAATATATAAATATATAAAAAAGAGAAATTTTCTTTTCACTAAAATTTTGTCTGAATGAGTCTACATCTATCAAGTTATTAGATGTAGGAATTTTCATTTGTGGATTTGAATTGGATGGATGGATCAGGGTTAATAGACTCACTGGGCAGTTGGTATTGAAGAGCTGGAGCATGTTGCAAAATTTTTTTAAATGCATTATTCTTTAATTCGTGTGACAAAGGATTAAAGTATTTTAACTCTACTCTGCGTTATCCTCAATATAACTTTAGTAAATAAAATTCTGCTACGACGAGGGTGAATTCGTCACCGTCGTTATAGCAGAAAAAGTTTACATTGACAGTTGACAGGAATCGGCGCATCTGTTACCACTGATAAAGATATTCGAAATGAAACATTTGAATTGCTACTGGACTTCACTGGGAACAGATTTTTTGATGATTTCAGGTATCTTGGAAAATTTTGACAGCTTTTTTTTCTCTGCAAGCTTTCGTTTTTATGGAGATACAAAACTATGAGTGTTTTTCATGCTTGCAAATTAAAAACGAAATTTCAATGGCATTACCATTAATTAATGAATTCGTTATGTAAATTTGAAATAAAAAGCTACAAATTTCCTGTCAAGCATCTGCTTGCCACAGACTTCTGATAAGATCTGTAAGTGCAATACGCCTTAGAGAAGATTTATGAGGAAGGCGAGATGTCGGGAGAATGGAAACAACCCGTGGCTTATCTGTTCCCTTTGATCCGCAGCCAAGCAAACTAAGAAACCATTCTTACATTAATTTTTTTCATAGAAAAATTTTCTTTTTCACCTTTATGGAAAATACAAAAAGAGATGGAAATGGTAATTTAATTAGTTTCAAATTTCTGTACAATAATGCTCAAAGGTAAGAATAGAATGAATAGAAGTGCTGCTTTTGATAGTAATTCATGCTATCTTTATCTACGTTGTTCCTATATCAAAAATTGAATCGTATCAAATACAATGAAAAAATAACAATGATGAGGAAGTTCTAAATAGAGTCACATAAAACCATTTTGAAACAAGAGTACAATTCACGTAGTGAAATATATTTTCGGGCAGGAGAGGTAAAACTCTGAGCAGCACTTTTCTGCTCACAATGGACTAAATGGCCAGGTCACAAGAACCCGAGGGCTAAGAGAAGTTTGGTGAGAGGGGACACACTGGACAGCTGTTGGGAGACAGATGGTAGCCTCCCGTCAAGGCCATCCAGCGTGTTTTTTAATGTGTACAGGGATATGGCTCTCCCGCACACGGGGCCATGGCTTATTGTTCCATCCGAAGAACGGAGGCCTTCCCAAGCCCATCGGTGTCCCTTACCGACCGAGGGCAGGGCGGGGAGTTTTGCAGAGAGCGGAAAGGGACAGATAAATAGAATATTAGTGAGAGGCAGAAACGAAAATAAAGGATATTAGAAGGAAATGTTCTTTATTCAACTAGTAAAGTTTAACAGATTGGATAATTTATATTTTTAGATTTTTAACAAATGGATTTAAAAACATTATTGTATGCAAAATTTCGTTTCTTAAAACTTAATCATCTAACTAAAGCATACTGCATTTTGCCCCTTTTCAGCCATATCTTATCTAAATTCATATTTTAATCCATTAAAGTTTGATAGGGAAAACTCTAGGGAGAGATGAATTTTAAATTTGTTTTAAAAAGTTTGTCTATAAATGGAAACCGAATATAGCAAAAATTGTTTCTTTCGACTGGCTTTTTCACAGTTGTGGCGAGAGAGCATTACTTAAAGATTTCGTTTGCATTTGAATATCATATTCTTCGTTCCAAATTATTTTCCAATAATTTTCAGGAGTCCTGCATTACCTTTTCCGATTTCAAGATTCAGTGGGATTTGAACCCAACTGCAGCACAATCACATATACGGGGAAATTTAATGGTATGCAGGGCTGACCAGGGCATTCTCTAAGCGTTTTGGTATCTCAAACTACTTTAGTGGTTAATATTCATGTGTTGGGCTCCTAAATTGTTGTGAGGCATATTCTGCTGTTGAAACTGCGACAAATCAATACAAAACCTATATTTTCAATAGACTGAACTTTGACCTATTTATTTCTACGTCTATCAGAATTGGTATTTTTAATGCATTCACGAACACGACTAAGGGACCATTGGTGTGATGGTCTGTAATATTAAAATTAACTATTTGTCCCAGTTTCGACAACAGAATTTTCCTCACAACAGTTTTTGCTTCTCTAACCAGAATTTTGACATTTGTTGTTCTCAGTTGGATAGGAATAAAACTCATAGCAAGGGGCGATTAAGATGACCTCGTTAATAGTGAAGAAGGAATCATTTGGTTCATGAATTGGGCGGTGTGTGTTCGCAACAGCATTGCTAAGGTAAGAAAAAAAGAGAGAAAAGGAACGTCAGAAAGTTCCAATCTCTGATACGTGATCGAAAGATTTCGCTTGATGTTGTTATGGACATTCGTCCATCACGACACTGGCCTACAGCTACTTATCTGGAATCAAAGGGCGCAGATTTGACAGTTTGTTTTCTTTGCGACCTTGTCGGTGCCGTAAATGTTTCGTTTTCATGCCATCGCTTCAACACAGTTAAACGGACATGTTTGACAACCTTGCGATCACGTGAGCCTGCCGTTTCTTCCTCTCCTTACTTTCCCTCCTGGTCTGCAGCGACTGAGTTTCCCTCCTACACGCATTCCTCCGCCTCCCACACAAATCCAGAATTCATTACATTGCCGCAGTCTGTCGTCCACGTGCTCTGCATACCCATACGTCAACTGCGACATCTTCAAGGGAGCCTTGTCATTTCGCTCTCTGTGTCAGTGGCTGCAGTGCTTTCGCGAACCCACTGCTACTCGAAATATGGGCTTCTCTTTGGACACCTTGAAGCTTTGAAGGCTCTCACCGAAGATGAAAACTTACTGTTTTGAAAAAGAGGTACACGTAAAGTCAGTAATATGCAGATTACTCTAAGGAATGGTAAATATCATAGTTGGTTTCAATCCCAGCAGATCATTATTTTGAATTAGAGCTGATCATTCTGTATCGCTTCTCCTACTGAGGTGATGCATTCTAATCCATCTAGTTAGGATTAGGAAACTATGATTTGCTGTTCAAAACAAATGACGATTCAAATAAATAATCTCCTGATTTTGCATTCAGTTTATTTTAACAGTTTTATGTTCGTGCAGCAGTTCAGTTCTCTGTTCAGTATACAACGCCAACAAGCACATCGTAATGTCCTCAATGTTCCTCCCCACTTCGTCTCAGTAAGAGTTCAGTCCGTAAGCCTCGCCATTTTCGAATGCTGCAGCCAGCTTACAAGGAAGCGGCAGGGCCAAGGCGCGTGAGTTCGCCATTCAGAGCGTCGATCCCGCTGTGTGTTGTGGGCCGCAAATAGGGGTCGCCACTGAGGGGATGTCGCGAAGAATGAAGCCTGATCGTTAGAGATGACCCCCGACTCTCGGTCCATGTACGATCGACCCTGACCTCGTGGAACTCGTCATCTCCCTTCGAAACCCCCCAAAGACTCTTTATGCCCATAGTACCCCGCATAGTGCACTGAGGACGTTAAACGCCCTTTCAACGAGCAGAGTCGGCCGGATGTAGTGGCTCTTCTTCTGTATGACGATGGACAGAGGACCCCGACTCAATTCAGCTCGAACTTGATCCGATCTTTAAGGGCATTAAGAAATGAAAAGAAAATATGAAGCGTCGATGACTTTAAAAAGGAAGTTCAGAAGCTCCGTGAAGAGTTTGGTTTTCAAGATCAAGAGCATTAATTAAAATCCTCCGTGATCTCTTGGTATTGTAGCAAAATATCAGCCCACTGATATTCACATATGCAAATATTAGAGATTTTTCTCTAAAAAACAAATTAAGGTAATAAATATGCATTAAATTTCCATTGTTGCAACAAAATGGAATCTGTTGAAAGTATCATACATGGGACAAATCAAAATTTTGAAAATTAAAAAGCAAAAATTGCAGATATTTCTACTTAATGAATTTATTCTAATGTTTGGAGATAACAGTGATTAAGCTGGACTATATGCTAATCATATTTTTTCTTTATTTTCTTAACTAACCTAAAATTCTAAGGAAAATTTATGCGAAATACGGGTGTTCGAAAAATAATGGTGGAGTTTCAAGAACCAAGATGTGGGAAAATAATAAAACATGTTCAAGAAAGAAACATTTTAATTGAAAGCATACCTGAAATAGTTGTTAACATAATGTGCAGCATTCGTGACCCTACATATGTCTAATTGGTTCTTGCCATGCAATTGCAGCATATCTAATTACTTACTCAGTTACTTCTTTTATTCTGGCTTTCAAATGACTCAGGTACAGTCGCTCAAAAAAGTATCCGAACACTATGGTTGATTACAGAATTCAGAATCTTTTCTGAATTCTGTAATCAACCTTAGTGTTCGGATACTTTTTTGAGCGACTGTACCAAATTTTGCTCATGTAAACATAATTCTTTACAAAGCCCCACAAGTAAATCAAGGGTGTGAAATCAAGGCTTTTTGGTGACCATAGAATTGTACCACCCCTGCCAATCCATCTGTTAGAAAATATTGCACTTTTGCAACATCTGTTGAGAAATGTGGATGTGCGTTGTCATGTCTGGTAAAACTGTTTGAGTGGGGGAATGTACAGATACAACATTTAATGTGATATCTTTTTTTGATTAAAAGAGAAAAATTTAAAAATGCATGAACCGGTGCTCGAAACGGAAGGATAATGAACAAAAGTGAGAAATTTTAAATTGTTTTCGGTCAGTCAATTCAAGATCGTATGGAAAGGTATTGTGGCATGAATGAGTAGGAACAAATGGGATAAGGATGAAATCGTGCAATGTGCATTTGGTATGAGTCTCTCTACTAGGGTTGAAAAAAGGTGAGGCGAGATAGACCAGTATAGAGAAGTAAATCATAGAGTCTGTTGGATCTTCGTAGCCCATGGCTGCTTGAGGTTCGGTTGTTTTACCTCTGAGCGGCACTTTTTTGCACACCATGGGCTAAATGGCCAGGTCACATGGACCCCGAAGGCTCAGAGAAGGTTGGGGGAGGGGACCCACTAGAACAGCTGTTGGGAAACGGATGGTAGCCTCCCGTCAAGTCCATCCAGCGTGTTCTTTAACGTGCACAGGGTATGGCTCTCCCACACACGAGGCCACGGCTTAACGTCCCATCCGACGGACGGCGGTCTTTCCAAGCCCATCGGTGTACCCTACCTGACCGTGGGCGGGGCGAGGAATTTTCCGGAGACAAATCTCAACGATGACCCAGCTGGGACTCGAACCTAGGAACTGCAGATTACAAGTCTTGTGCGCTACCGACTGAACCACCCCCGCCCCAGGCTGCTTGAGGAATATATATGTATGTATGTAAAGAGTTATGGGATTTTGATAATTTAATAGCATCAGTGCTAGTCTTAAGGTTTTATCTCAAATTTTATTTAAAAGTTAAATAATCAGTACTATTTCAAACAATACAATAAGAATATATTTTGAAGTTTCTGTAAATAATTCTTTTAATCTTTGACAATTTTGCTTTTGTATGCTTCTTATGACTAGCATTGTTGTTTCCAAATATGTAGTTTGCTATGGAGCTTTCAATGTTCATCCTTTTGTTATGTAAATGGAGAGAGAATCTTCATTTACATAACATAAGGATATTTCCTTTTTTCTGTCCAGTGTCTGTAACTCTAATACCGTCTTGAGAATCATCCGAAGAAGACGGATACTTCACGAGGTTTGAGAGAATATGGTTGAAATTAAAGCTTCTGATGAGAAAAAAAAGTTATGATTAGCATCTTTTTTTCCTCTAGGTCTCACGACCTCCATCTTACTTTTGAAGTCCTCATAAAATTTTTAAAAGGACCCTATTAGGAAAGTAAACTAATTGGCTTCGAAATAAAAACAACACCGAAATTCAACTAACAGTGTGGATGTACGAAAAATAAAACGTAAGCAACTTAGCCAGTTATTCAATGCATTATGTTACGATTGTTAAATAACCTTAGCCATGAAGCGATGATGAAACAATTGCTTCAAACAAAAAAACGTCATGCCATTGAGAAGAGGGAGTTAACTTCTGAAAAACCAGAATAAAGAGTTCCGCGGGGCGGACCGCGCGTGGCAAATATGCATTACAAAAACTATTCCCCCGAATGGCCAGGATTTTACATTTTCCTTTTAAATGCCCATGTGTTATTAAAAATAACTTAACTGTCTATAGTTGGGTTGGGTTGTTTTACCTCTGAGCGGCATTTTTTTGCACACCATAGGCTAAATGGCCAGGTCATAAGGAACCGGAAAGGCTCAGAGAAGGTTGGGAAAGGAGACCAACTAGAACAGCTGTTGGGAGACAGATGGTAGCCTCCCGTCAAGGCCATCCAGCGTGTTCTTTAGCGTGCACGGGGTATGGCTCTCCCGCACACGGTTCCACGGCTTAACGTCCGATCCGACGGACGGCGGCCTTTCCAAGCCCATCAGTGTCCCCTATTGACCGTGGGCAGGGCGGGGGAATTTTGCGGAGATAAATCTCAACGTTGACCCAACTGGGACTCGAACCTGGGAAGTACAGATTACGAGCCTGGCGCGCTACCGACTGAGCCACCCCCTAACTGTCTATAGTTATTATTCATCAATTACACAGAAATGGAACACTATCGAGTTATTCTGGAATTAAGTTGGGCCTCTTTTAGTCAGTCAGTCGTAATTTTTGTTATTACACTGCTAGTCAGTCCATGGGAAGAGTCTCCATTACCCTCATGGAGGTGGATCAATGTCGTCCGGCACTTCGCAGGGAATTCTCGTAGCAGCGTGCAGCTCTGAAAACGTCGGGGCACATTGCCTTCTAACATGCAGAGACTGGCCAATGGAGGGACTTTTTTTCATTGGGTATCACAAGTCACGTGGTTTGTACTGCAATTAGATATCCAAGATGCTTCTCTTAGGCGTGAATCAGTGATGAAAAATGCTGGGTGTTTTGCCTTTAGTTGCAAAACTGTAGTTAGAATTTCCCGGTGAAAAAATAAGTGAAAAGAAAAAAATCCAGTAGGAAGTTAAAGTGAAGAGGAAAGATTGGGATGAACGAAAGCTGAGTGCAGCAGAATTTCTCTAATTCGACAATCTGTAAATCGGCAACCGGCAAAGGTGACGTGTAGTGTTTTTACTACCATATTGTAAATTTATATGCATTTAGTGTTTGTATTTAGACCAGAGGTTCCCAAACTTATTTGTCCTACCGCCCCTTTTCAGAAAAAAACTTACTGAGCGCCTCCCTGGAAATTTACCTTCTTTAAACAAACAAACAGAAAGATGCAGTGACAAATTAGCGTTCTTTTATATATCTATATTTCTACCTACGTCCTACAACATAGTAAAGAAAGATGTTGTAAATAGGACACCTTGAAGATTGAAATTATAAAATTATTTATTAAAATCAACCATAGTAACATTCGCATTACACACAGAAAATTAAGATAACGAAGGATAATTTTATGTGTTTATTTGGAAAATAAAGTAATCACTGCGACTTTAACTCTATGTTACACAACAAATGAAATATGTACGAACAGTTTTTCAAAAATTTCTTATCTTCCCTTCTTTCTTTATGCTTCCACCGCCCCCCAATTGCACCCGAAGCTACTACCGACCTCCTGGATCGTTTCAGCGTCCCCCAGGGGGCGGTATCGCCCACTTTGAGAAACACTGATTTAGACAGAGCTTGCGTTTTAAATGTTAAAGGACTAAACACGTATATCTGCAGTTTTAAAAGATTGCATTCGTGTACTTCTCTTTGCTGTTTGAAGATTTATCTTATTTCATTGTAATAATGACGAAATGTATTCTTCGTGTAAAATACATCGGAGAACAACCGTCACCATTCGGATTAGAGATTACTTCAAATTCTAATTCGAAATTTTTATACAATTAAGAGAAGAAGGATTAGATTTTTTTTTACTCTTACCTCGCCTTCCCGTCTTCTGCCGTGAACAATTTTGCCTTTTAAGCTAATGAAGTTTCGCTTTTTGTAGATAAAAATTTAAAAATCCCAGTAAAAAGAATAAAAAAGCAAAGTTTTCGATGCAAAGAATCTGACTACGTTTCTAAATTTAATCATCTATTTAAATTGTTATGGCTCCTGGCGCGCAAATAAAAGTGGCAGTGAAGCATCAGCCAAAAGAAGTCTTTCAGTGAAAAAGCAATAATTATCTTTAGATTGCAGACCAACTGAAAGAAAAGCAAATTGAAGTTGATCCCTTCGTGGGAAGAGCAGGAGCTTCAATGGAAGCACTGACACAGCTTTTACTCTCTCTCCGCAGAAATTCACCGAAATTCTAAAGAGTAAAGAAAACAGAGATTTCATCCAATCATCATATTTCTTTTCATGCTCTCTAACATCCCTTCGCTTTTGTCTGCTACATCATTCGTTTCAATTTAAATTTAATAACATTTTGTCCGTCTTTTGCCTTTGCTTTATTCATTCGTGGTTTTATGTCCTTGACCGTCGGATAGAAGTACAGTGCATGTTAAAAAAGTAAATGCAATTCTCCTCGTTCAGCTCTCTTGCTCCTCTAGAGGAGATTTTGTGCGAAAGGCAAAATCTCAGCAAAAACTAACGAGATTAGTTTCGTTCATTATATAGCATTCCTGTTTTATTCTGTCTTCACTCGATCTTTTCAATCCACCAAAATTGAAGCAAATTTCAATTCCAAATGTTTTATTTAATTTGGTTATGACTCAACAGCACTTGAACAAGAAGCAAAACAAATTTTTAAAAGTGAATGAAGAATACTTGATTTCGCTTCCGACGCATATAATCGTTATAAAGTTAGAATGTGTTGGCTATTTGGCAAAATACCGTTTTAAGTGTTTCGCAGGTAATAAAGTATCAAAATACGGTGTTAATTTTATTGTAATATGGTTATAATTGCGATTTTCATTCAAGGTCTTATTTTATAAAATGAGTCCTCCATTATCGCTTTATATCTTAGACCCCAACGCGTAACAAAGGTGCGATCCACAACCCTTATTCGCAGCCGCATCCCCAATACTTTGCGAGCATCCGCATATATTGGCTACGTAATAACAGTTGAGTTTGGCAAATGCTTTCCAATGTATGATTGCGTAAAAAAGTTGTAGACAAATGGTTTATTAGTGACTAATAATGTTCCATGTCTACAGGACATATCCTGTGATTCTTTACTATTAACTCAAATGATATATACTGTGATAAAAAGCCTGCATTTCAAAAATATATGCCTTATTAAACATTACATAAATATTTACCATCATATAATTTTGCAAATTCTTTTGAATAAATTTTGCTCTTTTAAATGCATTATGGGAAAACACTCCTTTTTATTAATCGATACTTCTCCTCTATATTTCACTCTGTAAACTTCTTGATCCCCACGACTGAAATTTTCATAGATTCAATTTCAGATTTCTACGCAACATTCGAGTAATTGTTTGAAGTTAATTCTGCTTTGTCAGAAAAGAGCTCGCTTCGTTCACATAAAATAAGTTCGATATAAAGTTGTGGCTTTATTCTAATGATCTTTTTAAAATGATATCATTATTGGATTTTCAAATCGGCTTCATTTTCGTTATCTAAATTAGTGTTTTCATTCATGTCAACCATCAGTAATGCAGTAATGTTTTCCCACGTTCCAACAGATTTTATCCGCTATCCGAGTTAACATTAATTTCTTACCCGCGATTTTATCCTCTCTCCGTGTTAACATTGGTGTTTTATCCTCCGAGAGCTTTTAAATGCGGATATCCGCATTTTAATTAATCACTCGAAAATTACTCGAATGTTCCGTAGAAAATTGCAATTAAATCTGTGAAAATTTCCCTCCTAGAAATCATGATGTTTACAGAGTTAAATGTAGAAGAGAAATCTGCGCAGGGCTCTATTTATAGCTCCTAGAACATTTGAACAATTTATGGATTTATTAGATCACATTTTCAAAGAAATCAGTGCCTATAAGAACTTTTTCTGTAATTAGAAGTTTCGCATGTATTTCCGGAATATTGTTTGTCGTCTGCAATTATTTTAACTTTCGTCGGTCGCTTTTTGTTTTGTAAAACGGATGGTGGCAATGGGTCCAACAGAGCCAAGATATATTTCTCAACATTAAACAAATGTATGCCGATCCTTTTTTATGAAACTTCTTTTATCAATTTGAGACATATTCTATTGACTGATGTCCGTATTAATCCATTTTCGGCAATAAATAATAGTCCTACTTTTTTTTCTTTCAATAGCCAATATTTCACAATTTTATTCTTGTGAATGACATCAAAGCATTTCTAAATACAAGAAGAAAATCTCCTATATATCTGAGAGGGTATGAATGTCTGTTTCTCTGTTTTCAGAAAACAGAAAAATATTTCTCCACCCCCCCCCCCCCCCCAAAAAAAAAATATACCTCCTTCTCTTAAAAAAAATGGTTGGAACTGTTTCTAAATGGTAAGAGGTAGAACCGCCAAATTCAGTGTACAGCTTCCTCTAATCGTCACTTAGAGCAATGTAAGGGTTAGGATCTCAAAATATTGTCCTCCCAAAAGCTGCGCTCCCCTTGCTGAAAAAATGGTAGGAACTGCTCCTAAACGATGGAGCTTGTACCATCAAATTCAGTATACAATTTCCTCAAACCGCAACTTAAAGTAGCAAAAGAGTATGGCCGTCCATATTTCTTCCCCCTCCAAAAATGACTGTATGAGTTTCTCTCCTAAAGGACAGTTTTGATTTTTTCTTTTATAAAAAAAATGAAGATTCCTCTTAAATGGTAGTAGCTACGATTACCGAATTCGGGATACAATTTTCCCTCAAAGCATATTAAAGAAACAAGGATCTGACTTCCCATCTTTCTTCCATCTCCCCCCCCCCAACGCAAATATCGGGGTCTTTCTCCTAAACGATGAAAGGTACGACCGCCGAATTTGGTTCACAGTTTTCTTTCACCCTCGCTTTAAACAATATGAGGTTTTCACCCTCAACCTTCCCCGAGCATAAAAAAAAGTCCCTATACATAATGCTCCCGACCCTTCCCCCGAAAACAAAAACCAGATTTACGTAAACTATTACCGGGTGTATTCAAATGAAATATATATAACACAAAAATATTTTTCATTCATCTCTTGAAACAAATGGTTTCATTTTCCTCAACCCTTCCGGTGGTAAAGGGAGAAACTCACTGCTGCCAGTACAAGTCTCTTGACCATCACGCCGTACCCATCAAATTTTAGAATTTCTAGCATGAATAAATCTTTACAATATTCGTTTAAAATTTGGCATTTTACAACATTGCAACTTTCACCATTAGAGGGCTATTTGTTTTTTTTTTTATTTTCGGCAATAGAGGGGGCTGAGGCATTCTCTAGCAGAAAAAGTTCGTAGATAGAGGACGGCTGGAGAAATGCAAATAGTAACCTTTACTAGTGCCTATGTAGCACACAATAAATTTTTTACTTATATCTTAAAAGGAAAAGTTGCGTCTTCCCACCCCCACTGAAGTTAAGAGGCAAATTATTGCTGCACAAAATATAAACCTCTTGACCACAACACACTCTTGCCACCAAAATATCGAATCTCTGGCAGAGATGGTTCGCTATATTTGCCTTAAAGTTTTGTCATTTTCCAACTTTTTTCACCATTAGATGGCACTATTAAGCCACTGAGAGATTGAAAAAATGCAAAGGTAATGTGCATTAAAACCTATCCAGCCTGCTAAATAATTTTCAATTTTAATCTCTAACGAGTGTCGGATAAATGAGGTTCTTATATAAGTCTATTATTGCATTTGATTCATCGGATCTCAACATTCTTCATCTTTCTTTACTTTAAAAGTCATTTATTTTTGCAAAAATAACTAAAAATGGGAGATATTGAAATATATCTGATATCCTCGAACAGTTACACGGAAAGTCGCTCCGGGTAGGTGAGACCCATTAGTTATAATTATTAGGTATCCTGTCAAGTAACTAATGGGCGGATCTAAGCGAAAGTGCACCAAGGTATAGTAAAGGAGTTGGCTGAAAGATGTTGAGAAGGGATGGGTCCTTACTAATGTCGTTTAAAAAAAATCATGATACAACATCGTGTGGGACCGTGAGATCCAAAGCAACCGACGGAGGGTTAAGGTCATTCTTCCTTTGACTATTGTCGCAAAATCCTCGAAATTTAAGCAAATCATAAAGAAATCTTAGAGCCATTTATTGAAGCAAATGTTAACTGATGGAAGGGAGAAGAAGGAGAGCACCTGACAAGTTATCAGGAGATCGTGGGTTCAGATCCCACCCGACAAATGACAATTTTTCCGCTCTATTTATCTAGCATATTACTACCAGGTGAGATCTGTGAGATCCTAATATTTCAGAACATCAAATGGTTATGAAAGAAATTCCGAACTTCTCACGGATGTTGCAGCACCTGATTTTGCTAAATATTTGAGGCATAACACCAAACGAAAATTTCCGATTTTAAACGCTACCAGTTTTGCAAATGTGACCTCCTCCTAATTCCCACCTCCCATTCATCTTGAAAAGACCTCCTTGGGTTGGGTAGCATAATCCCTGAGTGGCACTTCTGCGCGCAAGATAGGCTAAATGACCAGGTATTCACGACCTCAAGGATTCAGAGCTGGTTATGGGAAGGATATCTGCTGACCTACTCTTAGAAGACAGATGGAAGTCTCCCGTCAAGGGCGCCAACAGCCGCTTAGTCAAGTCTCCTAATGACCAGTCTCCTAATGATCCTAAATGACCAGGTATTCACGACCTCAAGGATTCAGAGCTGGTTATGGGAAGGATATCTGCTGATCTACTCTTAGAAGACAGATGGAAGTCTCCTGTCAAGGGCGCCAACAGCCGCTTAGTCAAGTCTCCTAATGACCAGTCTCCTAATGATCCTAAATGACCAGGTATTCACGACCTCAAGGATTCAGAGCTGGTTATGGGAAGGATATCTGTTGACCTACTCTTAGAAGACAGATGGCAGTCTCCTGTCAAGGGCGCCAACAGCCGACAACCAATTACAGCTTTTAAAACAAGCATAAAGACACACATGGACTTGGCGGTCTTTTGGACCTGAGAAATGCATCGACTTTTCGCGAAAGCCACAGAAATTTTGCTTATAACCCATAGAGCCATATGGAGAGTTATTGACGTGTTCACGGTATGTAATCAAAAATTGGAAGGTGAGGGAGAAGGTAAAAATGAATTCACCAGATAAGTTTTTATTTGGACGAAGGAAGCTTCATTACTTCCACATTTTTACTTCAATCTTTTAACAAATAATATTATTTCGCCTAATACTTTAATTAAAATTATATAATTCTTATTTAAATGAAACTGCTTCAGCTTTAACAATCGGCTTTCGTGAGCCGGACCTAGCCCAACGCAGGCACACCCTTGCTTACAGCATATGACCTCTCTCCGGAAAAGATTTTTTTTTAAAATTGTTTTTAATCTAAACGCTTCATTTATTCTTTAAATAAGCTTATTATTGTTATTATTCTGATAATATGTTCAAGTTATGTAATTTTCATTGGTAGTAATAAAGAGGAATATGCAAGTGCTCAAAGAGTCGCGGTGTTGCGACGCCTGCACACGGTGTGTCAAACAGCAAAATGCTTCACGAGATTAATAATTCGCCTAAAATTTGTCTGATTATCATTAACTTTGAAGCTTCTATAGAGTATGGGGAAATTGTGGACATACACTGTTCGACATAGAAAATCCCACACCAGGAAGTATTTGTCGGAGCACCATGCAAATAGGTTGGTATGTGTCGGACAGTTGAGTTATAGAAATGAGTACAGTTTTGAACCAATCACGTGATAGGTGAGGGATATAACAGGGCAAAATTGTTAGGCGTAGCTGTGTTTGGTCGTCCTTACCTGGGCGTGTGGACCACTGCATCGGAGTGATCCCGGTGGCGAAAACAAGTGTAAGGAGTGAGAATGCCTGGTGACGTCACCGGGAATAATGCCATCACATGGATACCTTTACCAGAGGCTTCATCATAGGGTTATGTATAACTGGTTGATCCCTGCATCACATCGCGGTGGAAACACATCGGGATGCAACAACTGTTGGCCAAATTTGGCAACAGTATTTGGAAGAAGGTATGTGCATCGCTGTAGTGGGCCTGTGCACCGTAGGCTTACGTATGAACACTCGATCACAGCATTCAAAAGCAAGCCATAGAAGTCCCATAATTCACAGTGGACGACATTTGACCTGGTGTACAGGAAGCTACAGACATCGCCCTGTCGACACAATATGTGAATCACAGATTGACTGAGGCAGGCTTGCACTCTCGTCAATCATTGCGACAACTGCCACTCACTGCAGCACATCGTCGCGCAAGGTTGCAGTGATGCCGTATCAGACATGTGTGGAGGAACGAATGGAACTATGTTGTATTCAGCAACGAGTCTTGCTTCTGTCTCAGTGCCAACGATCGCCGTTTGAGAGCCTGAAGACGACATGGTCACCGGGCTGATCTTGCTACCATTAGTGAGCGTCATACGACTCCTCAGCTTGATGTCATGGTTTGGGACGACTCTTCAGCCTGATGTCATGGTTTGGGACGCTATCAGTTTCAACAGTCATTCACCACTCGTACGCATAGTGGGTACAATGACAGCACGACAATGCGTCGATGAGGTTCTGCAACCCGTTTTGTTGCCGTATCTCAGTGGTCCAGTTTCAACACAATAACGCCGTCCGCACACTGACAACATCGGCAGACTGCCTACAAGATGTCCAGGTGCTGCCTTGGCCAGCATGATCCCCAATAGATAATGTGTGGGACGTCATTGGCAGACGACTTCATGCCTCTGCATGATCCCCTAGCAATTTCGATGAATTATGGACACAGGTCAACGACGCATGACCTGAGATACCTCAACTTTTTCACTCGATGCCCGCCGTGTTGCCGTTACAGGTCACATTATACTGTCTCCTCGCCCATCGCATTCATATAATCCCTTCGTAGTAAAGCATTTCCTATGTCGAGCAGTGTAATATACTATTCTTTAGCTTAAACAAAATACATATATTATGCTATATGAATTGCGATGATGAATAAAAAGTATGTAGCCGGCGTTTTAATGATAAATTGTTAGCTTATGAACATATATTAAAAACAAAATTAGAAAGAATTTACACACTCACCGTTTCAATTATATATAAACTTCACTTGATAAATTCTGAGCTTAATACACACCAGATACACAAATATCGAAATAACTGGAAATAAAGAAGTTTCAAAATTAATAAGTAAGGGAAAGTAAGCAAGCGTCGTCTCACGATGAATACACCTTTTTTTTAATTTTTAGAACTGCCACATAAAAATACTCCTGCGCTCTTGCGTTAATTGAAGGTTCGTGTCGTGCTCGTGCTGTTTAATAATTTCTGAAACAATGGCTTTATCACGCGAAACAGAAAGGGCTAAACTGAACTATTTACACTCTAAAACGCAACAATTATTACCACAAAAATTCATTTTCAGCAACCGCTAATGTTATTAAGCCTATGGGATTTCTCGAGAAATTGAAGCTTGTCCACACCAGTAATCCCCCATTTTGGTTTAACCCCAGCGGGTTTGAACCTAGTTTATACTCTTCCCATGGGTGAAGGGAAAGTGCGGGAAAAATTTGGCACTTCCAGATCATTTACGGACTGGTGAATAAACGGACAGACACACAGACAAACTTTCTCCTTTATTTATTAGATATTTTTTGAGTCAATTTAGAAAAGTTTATTATCATTCGGAATATTCACATATCAAGAATAGAAAATTAATATTAAAAAGCCGTGGAAAATATTTCGAAAGAATGACTTACATTAATTTTTTCTTATTTTTCATTTTTTGGTGAGGGGAGGGGGAAATTGAAAATGTCTCGCAGATTCCGTCGATGAGTATTCTGACAACTGTTGCAATGTCTGCAATATTTTTTTACCCATTGGTATTATACAGAAATAAGTTTTCGCTTTGATTGCTTCTAGTTAGGGCTACGTCACAATCTGAGTTTCCAATTTCTCTTAAAATAGTGAACGCAAAAGAAAAAGGAAAAATTTAAATAATCATCTGATTACGATTTCAACTTTTCAATCAGCGCTTATTAATTAAAATGAATAAGCACTATTCAGCTTTTGATTATTTCTTTAGGGTTGTTTTACGGTCATTAAGAAAATTTGAAGCATTAAAACAGTGTTAATTAAATGTAACTGTGTAATTAAATTTCTACGAATTAATACTGCGTAATAATTGAGTTTCAAATCACAATGAAATTTTAAACTTGTTTTCAGAAAATTCAAAATATTTAAAAAATTAGATTAACTTATAATACGAAGAATTTAAAAATGATTTAGCTACATGCATTTTTTTTTGTACATATGCTTCATGACTACGTCAGATATTTTATTATTCTAAACGGGTTTTGGCGTGCTTGACCTCACTGATTATCCAAGAGTTGTGATTTGGCCAGGATTGGGCTCTAAAATTTTATTCCGAACTCATATATATTATCCTACGCATGAAAAATTGCTGTAAGTCAATTAGTAAGAGTCATTAACGTAGTTGCAATAGCAATGTTTGTCGGAATCCTTTTCTTCAGGGGCAGGGGTGGCTCAGTTGGTAGCGCGCCAGGCTCATAATCTGTAGTTCCCAGGTTCGAGTCCCAGCTGGGTCAGCGTTGAGCAAAATTCCCCGCTCTGCCCACGGTCAGTAGGGGACACCGATGGCCTTGAAAGGCCGCCATCTGTCGGATGGGACGTTAAGCCGTGGCTCTGTGTGCAGGGAGCCATACCCTGTGCACGTTAAAGAACACGCTGGATGGCCTTGACGGGAGGCTACCATCTGTCTCCCAACAGCTGTTCCAGTGGGTCCCCTCCCCCAACCTTCTCTGAACCTTCGGGGTCCATGTGACCTGGCCATTTAGCCCATGGTGTGCAAAAAAGTGCCGCTCAGAGGTAAAACAACCTTTTTCTTCAGTATATTTCAGTATCATCGTATTATTTGTCGGAATCCTTTTCTTCAGAATACATGTATTTATCTCGATTTGCGAAAGGTATTTAAAAACAAGAAGTCTGAAATGATAAATTTGATTGCTTCTATGTTTGCCATTTCCATTTTCTAAATTCCCTTTGTATTGAAAGAATAAGTAACGAATAAGACGATCACTTTCGGTCGAAATAAGCGATATCGAACTGATAACATCACAGTTCGTATCTACGAATTTTTTGAAACCATGAAAGAAAAGGAAATGCAAAACCAAGGTTAGTAGAATCTAAGCCATTTTTTTTAACCGACGATAACAGTTCTCTCACGGATTGTGCTTGCCCCTTCCTTCGCTTGCTATTAAAAGCAGCTCACTTACGCCGCAAACTGATGCCATTTGTAATAAAAGAACCTTTCTCTTAGAATCGACGATGCTTTCATTTCCTCAGACGACGCACGCTTTGGGCTCTAAAATGTTCGTTCCTTTCTCTGCTCGTGGTCAGTCACGACCGCTTTCTCCCTCCTGGTGAAATCCGGTCTGCCCATCATGGCCAATTGCTGATTAATTGTAACAGCGGAGTGCATGGAGCCGATACGATCGGGGGCAGAGACGATTGCTGCTGCTGCTCTGCGGCCCTTGCCATCTGCCAACGTAACATTCTAATTACTGCTGCCATCACCTCCGTGCACCGCCGCTGGTTGGAATCTGCATCGGAGGAAAAAAGCGTGACTTAGAAAGTTAGAAGGTTTTCTGGAAGGCTGCGGCGACCGTCGAAATGCGACTCTTGAAAAGCTGCGATGCGCACACAAATCGCTTTGGAGTAATTTGATTCTCACAGTCAGTGATACATTCACAGAGAGATTAAAGAGGTGGGTAATAGCTATCAGATAAGATTGTCCCTTTTCTATCCTCCTGAAACCAGACAGCAATTATATATAGCGGAAGTGAGAATTCTTCGCTGCTCTTTAAATTTCCAGTTGGGAGAGCGTTGAGATTTATCTCCACAAAATTCCCCACCCTGCCCACGGTCAGTAGGGGACACCGATGGGCTTGGAAAGGCCGCCGTCCGTCGGATGGGACATTAAGACGTGGACCCCGTGTGCGGGAGAGCCATACCCTGTGCACGTTAAAGAACACGCTGGATGGCCTTGGCGAGAGGCTACCATCTGTCTCCCAACAGCTGTTCCAGTGGGTCCCCTCCCCCAACCTTCTCTGAGCCTTCGGGGTCCTTGTGACCTGGCCATTTAGCCCTTGGTGTGCAAAAAAGTGCCGCTCAGAGGTAAAACAACCCAACACAACTTTAAATTTCTATAAGCTTACCACAAAAAAAATATCCTTCACTAAACGCACACGTTGAGTTTTCCTATTGTAGATTCAAAACCTTGGCTGCATTACGGCTTAGCTTACATTAATAACCTTAAAACTTTGGCTTACATTAATTTTCTTATTCTCCGTGTTCAAAGCGAGGATTTTTGTTAAACTTTTGCGAATCTAATATTTGGTGTGACTTCAAGTAGGATTGAGTTGGGTTGTTTTATCTCTGAGCGGCACTTTTTTGCACACCATGGGCTAAATGGCCAGGTCACAAGGACCCCGAAGGCTCAGAGAAGGTTGGGGGAGGGGACGTACTGGAACAGCTGTTGGACAGATGGTAGCCTCCCGTCACGGCCATCCAGTGTGTTCTTTAACGTGCAAAGGGTATGGCTCTCCCGCACACAGGGCCACGGCTTAACGTCCCATCCGACGGACGACGGCCTTTCCAAGCCCATCGGTGTCCCCTACTGACCGTGGGCAGGGCGGGGAATTTTGCGGAGATACATCTCAACGCTGACACAGCTGGGACTCGAACTTGGGAACTACAGATTACGAGCCTGGCGCGCTACCGACTGAGCCACCCCCGCCCCATAAGGATTGAGAGAACATCCCTAAAACATAACAAGTGATGATCCACTTTAGCTGTACGAGAGGCAGGTGAGCCCATTGACTCACTTGTCAGTGCCCAACTCAACAAACGCCAAAACTCGTAACCTCTGATAATGGCGGATGCTCCGATCAGAAAGGACTTAACCTTTGTCGTGTATACAACCCAGCAGCATATTTGTCGGTGCTCATGAACAAGAGACGCGGGTTCTGTTCATCACCCTCGTCCCAACAGGTCATAAATCGCCATAAATAACATTGCTTCCATCCAGTACTGGCAGGGAGTCGTGTCGAAGAACGCAGGCAGCAAGGTCTGCAAAGGCAAACAAGCGTCGAGCTTAGAGCGATAAATTTCCGCCGTGGGAGTACTCAAGGCTAGCGGCCACGCTAGTACTTGTCTCTGAAAAGAGGTGGTCAGAGTTGGCATTTCGAAATTAGTAGGATGTGTACTACTCCAGGAAGTTTCATAAAATAAGTTCCTGGAGCATTGTACCCACCCATTTTAGATGTACAGACAAGAAGCTAATGTAAAATGTTTGTTTTCTTCAAACTATGTAATTATATAGTATGCTCATCGAGGCAAATACAACTAATTCTTGAGAAGGATTTTAAAAGATACTAACATAGTCGGAATTTTTGCTTGCTCATCAAATGACGTTTTGTAACGAGGAAAGCTCTCGTAAAAGAGATGGGCTGAGAGAGAGTCCATTTCGCAAAGGAAACGAATGGATAAACCTGTTATAATGTAAATGCAACTGGAAAGAACCCGTTCGGGGTGTATGAAATAAATGACTATTTTGATAGCCTGCTCTAAACTTAATGCTGAAAATATTCCTCAACCGAATTATACATTTTTACCATTTTAAACAAATGTTATCAGTTATTTTTATACATCTTTATTGTAAATTAACACAAGAGTTTTATTCTATATTCTTGTATATTTTGTCCCGGGTTCGAGTCCCAGCTGGGTCAGCGTTGAGATTTATCTCCGCAAAATTCCCCGCCCTGCCCACGGTCAGTAGGGGAAACCGATGGGCTTAGAAAGGATGGGGCCCATCGGATGGGGCATTGAGCCGTGTCCCCGTATACGGGAGATCCATACACTGTGCACGTTAAAGAACACGCTGCTGAATGGCCTTGACGGGAGGCTACCATCTGTCTCCCAACAGCTGTTCCAGTGGGTCCCCTCCCCCAACCTTCTCTGAGCCTTCGGGATCCATGTGACCTGGCCATTTAGCCCATGGTGTGCAAAAAAGTGCCGCTCAGAGGTAAAACAACCCAACCCAACTTGTTTATTTTGTTGACTCACTATGCCGCTGCGAAATTTCCATTGGTATTGTTCAGCAGAACCTGGGCGGGCATTGCCCCTTTGTTCTCGATTGCACAGATTATAATTGTTTCTTTTTCATTTATTGTGTATCGTCTGTGTGTATTGTTTTCTATGTACACTTTGTATTTATGCAATAAATTGTTATTCCAACCCAAGGGATTCTTTATCTCTTGGCGCAAAAAAAGTTGAATGCGAAAAATAGTTGAAATGGAAAATTAATTCGTGTTTGGAAAGCGAACTAAAACACGTTTCTTAAAGTGCAAGTTCAAAATTTGTTTTTGGCATTTAAGTATACTACCTATATATTTTAAGTACATGTTATTTATTTACCTATTATTATTATTATTTATATTACCTATTTATTATTGTACCTTATTATTTATTTACCTATTTATTTTTAAGTACATATATTTTAAGTACAATGTTTAAAAAAACATACGTTTACTGCAGAATGTTTCCTTTTCAAAACGCAGATTGATAACGCTAATGTTTTTTTCTTTACTTTTTCATCTGGTTATTATTTTTGTTATAATTTCTTTTAACTTGAGAAATGTTTTGTTTTTACGTTTCTATTCAGTACATAGAATTGTGATTTAATTTTCAAACTAAGAAGAACAAAACTAACTCTACTTTTATGTTATGGTCCACTGAGCCACAGATAATTGGTACTTCAAGTATCGGTCTAGATTGTCTAAGATGGTTTAAGGACAGTTTCCCGATTTTTTAACAGTAAGCGGAACACCAAATGAAACATTTTGGTATAGAACACCAGAAGTTTGAAAATGAGAACTGATAACGGATTTTATTACAGTCTCCTTGGATTATAATAAAACCAATAAAAATGTATCTGTTTGCATGTGCTAGCTGAAAAACAATTGTGTTTTTGCCAATGGGTACAACTTCCTGAAAATATGTCAGTGCTGTTACCAGAGCTAACTCACCTGGGTTCAATATCAGCTAACGAAATGCTATGAAGTTGACTCCGCGATTTGGATATTCTCGTGGCGCCATCTATCTGTCGGAAAAGGAACAGATCATTGTCCAAGAAAGAAATGTTCACTTATGTCAGGAATGGCGAACCTCTTCGAGCTTGCGAGAATACTGAGGATTTAAATGTAAGGATACACAATATTAAGTTTCAGATTATAAATAAAGTAATATAAATCAATTCCTCTTTAAGCTACTCCTTGCCACAGAGGTACGCAAAAACTCCCCGCTCTTCTCTTGGCCAGTAGGGGATACCGATGGGCTTGGAAAGACCTCCGTCCGTCCGATGGCCCTTTAAGCCGTGGCCCTATATGCGGGAGAGCCGTACCTTGTGCACATGCTGGATGGCCTAGACGGGAAGCTATCATCTGTCTTCCGACAACTGTCCAGTGGGCCCCTTCCCCAAACTTCTCTTAACCCTCGGGGTCTTTATGGCCTGGCCATTTAGCCCATTGTGTGCGAAAAGTGCAGCTCAGATGTAAAACAATCCAACCCAAGCCAGAAAGATTTAAAGGGATCCGTCAGTATAATCCATCATAGATAAGGCCTACCTCACAGATTTTGCCTATACTAGTAGTATATTTAAGGGGGAGAGGTTCGGGTGTTCAACCCTCCCCTTCCAAACGTGTATGTTTCAAAAATTGTGTTGAATTTTTATGCTTTTGATGCATTAATGCAAAATGTACCACTTGTTTTTATTTGCTTATTTGTTACTTTTTTTTTAACTTTTACGTATTGATTTCCTATGTTTAACCTTTAAAAAAAAATCAAATTCTCCCACCCTCAAACCTTTATGTCATTTTTTGTGTTTATCGATATATGCAATTTATGAATACAAAATTTAATATGCATATGTTTTATTCCTATTGTTACACTATAACTATAGTTTTATCTATCTATACAAGGGGTACGCCAGTTATATACACATTTCCAAGGGTTACGTGAAGCATGAAAGGTTGAGAACCACTGCTCTACACTAACCACAGACATGTAGTATTTCTTTTCAACTCTCAGTGGCGTGCCAACAAAACCCGTCCCACGTGCCATAGTTCTCATCCCTGCCTTATGTAATCAATTGCAGTGCCGTCATCAATGAGAAATTTAACAAGAGTAACTCACAGATAACAGGACCATTACCTGTGAATTACTCTTGTTCGTTTTTCACACACAGTAGAATTAGTTCATAATGTCACTTAGGAGCGTTGTTTCGTCGTCATGGCCAAATATCGTTATAAAAATACGAAGTATAAGGGAGAAAAAAAAAATAGAAAAATGCTTCAGAAATTTAAATTTCAGGCTAAATTGTTGATCTGTGAGCGAATTTTAATTCCCTACACAAAAAAAAGAGAGAATTCGCATTTTTAAACTTATGCTAATGAAAATGCAAATCAGAAATTCATTATCTTAAAGAATAAACTTTTAATTGGAATGAGTCTGAAGATAAAATTAAAGATCTAAGCTAAATCTACCTGCAACTTGAATTTCGCAATTTTCATTCAATATTTAAACTTAAAAAGTTATGACAGTTGGTATATTGAACAACATTCTTCACTCTTATTAAAAAGGTACGTCAAAATTGGCGAAATTACTTCTAAATTAAAGGTTATTTTAGTAAACAATACGATATTTTAATTGTAACTTGTGATTTGGTTAGCCCTTAAGATAAATTCTTATCACTGACAACTATTACTATTAAATATTCAAGCTTCGATAGCTCTTTAATGCTGAAAGATTGTTTGTAAAATTCAAGGTTTAGACAGATTTAATTTAGATACTTAATTCCTTCAGTCTCATTTGCATAAACAATTTGTTTTTCAAGATATTGAGTTTCAAATTTCGCTTCCCTTTTTACATAAGATGAAATTCTCTAATTCTTTTGTAACATTTGAATAGTCGGCTGGAAAAATTGAGTTTCGCTATGATTCGGATTCGAACCCCACGATCTCTTGTTAACATATCAAATGCTCTAACCACTGAGCACTGAGCTTAGAATACCAGATACGTTCCCCTTGTTTGGAGCATTATGGTCTATGTTGCCGATGCACCATAAAAGCCTAAACAACCACCTGAAATGTTATCAGGAATCGTAGATAAGGATCCTTCTCACAATGAAACTTAATTCTTCAGGTTACTATTCAAGTTTTCCATGATTACTGAACATTTCCTGTGCTTCTCTACTTTAGTATGGAATCTAATTTTTTTGCCTAAGCATTATGATAAAGTAATCAAAGCACTGAAACGGTTTGAAATATTACTGATTTTCTTGGGTGCTTTCATCTTTTTATTATCTGTAATGTGCACAGTAATATTAATATTATGAAAGTAAAAGTAGAATACATATCGCCTCTGGCGAACATCAGGATGCTCGTTTTCAAAGAGAATGAAGTTTTTCGTTTGCCTACTTTTTCACTCTTTAAAAGTTTAAATTCAAACTAAGGAATGATTGGGAAAATGCAAATAATAATATTTTATTAGACCTATAAAACACAAAGAGAATTTTTTTATTTATCTCTTAAAACGGAAAAGTTGCGTTTCGTTACTTACCTCGTATTTACATTAAGGCGGGAGGGGGGGAGGGGATTGTTGCTGTCAGTGTTAACCTCTTGGCCAGGGCCTTATTATCCAATAGGCACAATTGGCACTGTGACTAGGACCTGCAAAATTTTTTTGACCATGTTTCTTTTTCTTTGTATGATTAACATAGTTAAGAAAGAATTCTTTTTGATTAATTATTATTAATTAATTATTAATTAATTAATTATTATTAATGATTAAATCAGCAGTTAAGGTCTGTTCCATACCGTTTTTGTATCCGTGGAAAACTATTCACGATAATTTTGATCCTCATCCACCCACCGAAATCGATACACCCTTAGGAATGAATAGGCCAAAGAGCGTACGAAATAAAAGTGCCTAGGGCCTACAAGAATTTTACCTGGCCCTGTTCTTGACCCTGCCACTTCACCAACAAAATTTTTCTATCATAAATAGATCGCTTACAATATTTGTTTAAAGTTTGGCCTTTCCCATCTCTAGAGAGAACTCTTACAGCTATTGGGAGATTCGGAAAGTGGAAATCGAAATATTTCATCGATACCTAGCAAAAAACACTTTTTATTTATCTCTAAAATCAGAAAAAGCTAAAGACAGACAATCACCTGAAACACGATGTCGTCGTGTTTCAAGATGGCGGTGGGGTCCTTATGGCCTGCACAGCGGGGGATACCGATGGGCTTGGAAAGACCTCCGTCCGTCGGATGGCACGTTAAGCCGTGGCTTAACGTGCCATCCGACGGACGGAGGTTTTTAAGGGGGCCTAGCCACCTCCCTTTTTGAAAATGCTAGGAATGGTAATAGACGCAAAATATTATTAAACTGATGTACATTTATTGTATTTTTGAAGAAATATTAAAAAATATTTTTGAAATGGAAAGTGAAATGTTATACTGCAGTGGAAATCCAGTCCCTTTTATTTTATTTTTGGCTCAATTGAGTTTCTTCTCTTCTCCTCCCTCCTTTATTTTTTCTAGATCCGACCCTGAACACATCATTCTTTAATCATTAAAAGATTCCCAGTAATTTTTTTCACTTCAAAACAGATTCAAAAAGCTTACAATATTTTAAGGTAGTCAGGAAGTGGAAACGGATTTTCAGAACCAGCTCCAGAATTAGTTGAAAAGAGACTTCGTAGTAGACATGGCGACGTTAAGAAATGCGCAAAAAATTGTGTAAAATCCCAGGAATTATGACGAAAAATATTATAATGGAATGAACATACTGTATATACAATGGATCTATTTACTATCGTTAAATATACTTGATCAAGAAAATAACAACAGCAACAGAAAAAAACTTCTGGAATTAGGGGAATGGCTTCCCCTCCCATTTCTAACCCTGTAAGCAATTATTTTTTTAACAGAGATTCCATGCAGAAAATATAACACAGCTACATGAACTCAGTAGTTGTTCAGCTCTAAAAACCTCTTTCAAATGTTTCGCCTCCTTCATAATAGGCGATAGCAGGAAAGCTCAATTTTTCCCTCTACTCTGTGTCTAATAACACCTTACTCAAGATAGTTTTTTTTTTTTATTTCTTACATTACGAAGGCAGTGTTTCTCACATTTATATATTTTCATGAGTTATTTTCTTTTAAGTCTGTCAGTAGAAACATAAATTAAGTTTTCGAGAAAAATTTATTTCCTATTTTCTTTACTACAGTTCCTATTATTAATTTCCTGTTTCTCGTAACATTTCAGCAGCAAGAAATGGACAGGACGTTCCCTGGATCCATCATTGGAAGATTCAAAGGAAACGAATTTAGTTGGTTTACGTAATCACATTTCTGACAATTCATTTAGTCTGAATGGGATGAATTAGGTCTGAAGTGATGAAACCCGATTCACTGTCAAGAAATTAAACAAAACACCTGCTGCCATCTAGTAGCAAGCAAATGCACCACATACCTCTTTTGATTTTCCATTTGCTTCGAACTCGATTAATGGCAAAGCACAGTACGGCAGGAGTTTCAACATTTGAAAGCGTAAAAAAATACCCTCTGAGGTGTAGTGGTAGGAGGTAAGATAACACTACTCTCAATAACGTACCTTAGAAAGTGACAAATCAGACAACTATCAGGGGGCCCCAGATTCTATTACACGATTATTATAATGTTATTCTCTTGGGTGATTATTATGCAATTTAAATCTCTAAGGGGACCTAAGGATCCCAACACAAGCGTTGATGATCATCAGATGCTCTGACAAATTCAAATGTATTTTTTGCAAATTCGATCCATTGGTACGTAAATCATACAAATCATTATCGCAGTTACAAAAAAAAACGAAATAAGCTAGTAAAACGTTTGTGCATTACTAATTAGATGCACTTTCTTAATGAGCATCGTATCATATGGAGACGAAATACTCTCAAAGCCCATGGATTAGTTAACAAGTTTTCTTTTCCTGTCAAGGTAGGAAGCAGACCACACTCGCCAAATTTAGATATTGACGAACTAATATCAAATTTCATGTTTAGCATAGTGGGAAGAGAATCGTGAACAGCAATAGCGGAGAGGAGACGGATTTCCCAGCAAACAATATTGAAAGATATCAATATAAAAATTGATTAGTAAAATATGAAACTATTCTTCGTATTACTTTTTAAAAGGAAGGGATAAATATATCGAAATTATAGGAAAAGTTATCACAATTTTTAAGAAGAAATGAAAATTTTGCATAACTTAAATATCAAGACATTCAATTAGAAATCAAAAACTAAGAATGTCTGTCAGTCCTTTTGACCCCCTCCCCTCCCCCACATGATAAGAGTTGTCAGAATCGAAGATAATTTATAGGATTAACGATGTTCACTTCTGGGAGTGTGAATGAGATTCAGTGATTGATTTTCTCTTCTTGAAAATGAATATATGGTATCATAGCAGTTGGACAAAATTTAGTCTGAAATTCCTTGATTCTTTATTGTGCACCTGCACAACAGTATTAGAAAAATATCTCGAAGAAATATACAGAGCTCTCGAAATTAGTAGGTAAAAATTCGAAATTATTTTAATAATTGTCTCCTGGTATAGCAGGGGCAGGACTCAGTCGGTAGCCCGCCAGGCTCGTAATCTGCAGTTCCCAGGTTCGAGTCCCAGTTGGGCCAGCGTTGAGATTTATCTCCTCAAAACTCCCCGCCCTGTCCACGATTCGTAGGAGACACCGATGGGCTTGGAAAGGCCGCCGTCATCCGGATGGTATTAAGCCGTGACCCGTGTGAGGGAGAGCATCTGTCTCCCAACAGTTGTTCCAGTGAGTCCCCTCCCCCAACCTTCTCTGAATCTTCGGGATCCTTTAGACGTGGCGATTTAGCCCGTTGTGTGCAAAAATGTGCCGCTCGGAGGTAAAACAAGCCAGCCCTTGTGTAGCATCGATCATCTTTCAAAGTACTTTTTCCCATTGAATCGTGGAAACAAAAGAAAAACTTCTTTCTGAAGCCTCGTCGTGTTTTTTCAGTATGAGTTATTTTCAGATGAGAAGAATAATGAAGAATCGCCATGCAAATAATTTTTTTCCAGAAGAAATTAAATTTGGTGTGTTAATTACGGTTCTAGTAAATATATCATGAACTAGAAGGACGCATGTCGCCTCTGGTGCATATGAGAATCTCGTTTTCAAAGAGAATGAAGTTTTTCCTTTACCTACTCTTTCATTCCTTAAAAGTTTTAATTTGAGCTAGTGGATGATGGGAAAAAATGCAAAAGTATTTTATTAGTAATTGTACAACATAAAAATATTAGTGTTTTAATTCTTAAATCTAAAAAGTAGTATTCCCTACACCTCTTTCAGAAAAGTGGGTAGATTTTTGCTGTCACTGGAATATCTTTTAAAAACTACTAATTTTTCAAATTTTTATTCCATACATATTATTTGTAAAACTCAATAATTTCACATTTAGTGATCTGTAAAGATATATACATATTAAAACTATTAAGTATTTGAAAAATGCGAATTACATAATATTTCATTAGTATCAATCAAATTAAAAAAGTTTTCTAATTATCATTTTTATTGTTTCCAATAAAAACTTCATGACGTTCACATTCCATCACCAAACACATTACATCGTTGCAATATTCGTTTCAAATTTTGGAATTTTCAAACCTTTTCACCGTTAGAGGACGCAATTATAGTGTTCGAAAGATTCCGAAAGTGCGAATCATAATATTTTATCAATTCCTATCTAATCCTCAAAACAATTTTTCGTTTATCTCTAAATATAAAATATTATCTTCTAAAAAAAGTTGTCTTTTCCAACCCACCCCTGGGTCTAAGAGGTCAATTCATTGTTGCCAATGGAAACATCATGGAGTTCACATTCCACCACCAAAATTTAAAATTTCTAGCTGAAATACATTTTGCAACATTTGTTTGAAATTTTGGAATTTGAAAATTTTCCACGTTTAGAGGGCGCAATTATAGTTTTCGGAAGATTTAAAAAGTGTGAATCATAGTATTTTATTAATTCCTATCAAACCCAAAAAGAATTTTTCGTTTATTTCAAAACAAACAAAAACAAATAATTATCTGCTAAAACTAAAAAGGCGTGGTTTCCCACCCCCTCTGGGTCTAAGGGGTCAATTCATTGATGGCAGTGCAAACTTCTTGACCTTCACATTCCACCCCAATAAATTTCAAATTTCTATTGTAAATACATCGCTTGCAATATCCGTTTGATATTTTGCGATTTTCACCTTTTTCCACCGCTAGAGGGCATAATTATAGTTTTAGGGAGATTCGGAAAGTGCATATCGTAATATTTCATCAATACCTATCGAGAATAAAAATAATTTTTGATTTATCTCTGTAAACAAAAAAGTTTGATGTCTATAGACGAACGGACAGACGGACAGACGATAATGCAAAACTAATATCTTGTTTTCTTTGAAACGAGATAACAAAAATTATAATTCTCATGAGAATCCAAAACTTGAAATGTTTCGTTAAGGTGCATCAAAATTATAGGTAACGATTTGCCAAAGAAGGTTCAAAAATAATATAGTTTTTTTTTAATCTCATAGGCCGTCCCGTGGCCAAGTGGTTAGCGCGCTTGGCTAGTGTTCTAAGGGACCTAGGTTCGAGCCCCAGGTAAGGCATGGATGTATGTGTCGTTTTTCTGCTGAAGTCCTGCCAACCTCTCAGACCTTCTACTATGGCATATAAACTGATAAGTACCTGTCAGCCCTCTGTGGCAAGCAGCTGCTTGAGGGGGTATTTATTTTTTATTATGATAAATAAATACCCCCTCAAGCAGCTGCTTGCCACAGAGGTCTAACAGGAGCCTGTCAGTTTATATGCCAGAGTAGAAGGTCTGAGAGGATGGCAGGACCTTAGCAGAAAAACGACACATACATCCACGCCTTACCCGGGGCTCGAACCCAGGTCCCTTAGAACACTACCAAGCGCGCTAACCACTCGGCCAAGGGATGGGAGGGACTAATGTACCTCTTAGACCCATTTATTAGAAGGATTCTAATGCTATTTTTAGAGCCCAGTTGATACCAAGGAATTGACATCCATCCTAAAACTTTACGAGATTTTTTCCCCTCTCTCACTGATCCACTTTCTGCTGAAAAATTTTTACATCTGCTCTTGTTCAGAAATATCAACTATCTACCCGAACTCATAAGAAGGAGAAGCCAGTCACGAAAGTCGAATGGTTCCCCTACGTTAAATCCATTCACCATTCCCAGACACAGTGATACGCAGAATTTCTACTCAAATGAGATTGCGTGATCATAAATTGTCCCCATCACCTTCTGCGATTTCGAACTTTCCACGGTCATTCCCGGAACAGAGACCACAGGGTTGCCTTATTCAAAGAGCAGGCGCCTGACATCGTAATGGATGTTCTGTTGACAAAGAAATGGACTCTGTACGATTAATGAATAAGTTAGAAATACAAGATGCCTTTGCGAGAAATATCGATTACACAGTGGCGACTCGTGAGTTTCTAAACAGGTGGGGTCAGCATAATATTGTACAGAGAGAAACCAACTACGTAGGGGCAGTGATGACTCAGATGGTAGTGCGCAACATCGGTGATTTCCGCCGCTAACCCCAATTCTGTCCTCGGTGCGAAAAGGAACATTGATTGATTGGAATAGAACATGGATATACGTGGAATAAAATTTCCACATATATCTTCGAATATATTACGTTTATATCAGTCATGTACAGTTGGTCAAAAAAATATCTGAACACTGTGGTTGATTACAGAATTCAAAAAAAAATATCTGGCAACGATTTTTTTAGAAATTAGTGATCTGGCAACCTTCGTGTACGTACCCGTTTCGTCGTTTCTTACTTCGTGTAGGTACACGAAGGTTGTCAGGTCACTAATTTCTAAAAAAATCGTTGCCAGATATTTTTTCTGAATTCTGTAATCAACCATAGTGTTCGGATATTTTTTTGAGCGAGTGTACCCCAGGATTTATAGTCGGGATTGGGGGTTGGGACTTAAAGCTTTTTGTAATATTTCGTGTGCTGATAATTAAGGAGTGCAAGACAGTTTCGAGTGTATTACTTCACTAAATGCTTATTGAAATGGAATAAAATGGGCTAGATATTTCAGAGAGAAAATATCCATGTAAAATATTATTTTTATTATTTATTCGAATTCGGATGTATTACAGAAATGTTGGTGGAACCGGCTCTTCAGGCTCCTAATGACGAACCGCTGCTGCCATTACATGAAACTATTTATTAAGTATTACTGAAGAATCTATTTTGAAGAGTTCACGTGCAGTTTTCGTTCGGAAGAAATCAAATAACTGCTCGAAACTTACCGATCTGTAGATGTAGATTTTTCAATGTACCTCAGCACGAAAATTTCAGTTTCAATTTAAGAGAAGTTTTCGACGAAATGCATTCGTAATATTTGCTTTCTTCAGTAGAGCCGCTGATCAGGACGAGGTTCAGTATCAGGTTCCTTTTCCCTCATTCGAATTCCCATATACATTTCAATTCGATTATTAGAGGATTTCAGGTCTCCTTTAGATATTGGCTCTCCACATGAAGACCCGCGCCTCGTGCTGCCAGTTATTGATTGCTAAGCAATAAAAAAATACTTTTAGTTCTCAATCTATAATTAACTGGAGCTATATGCTGGCGTTGGTGGATTGTTTTAGCTCTGAGCTGTACTTTTTTGGCACACGATGTAGTAAATGACCAGATCACAGGGGCCTCGGGATTTAGAGCTGGTATGTGAAATGGATTCATCGGATAGCTATTAGTAGACACGGATGCTTCCCGTCAAACCAACCATCCAGGTTTTCTTTAAATGAACAGAATATGGCTCTCTTGAAGCGTAGGTCACGACTTTACCTCTCATTCAACAGATGGCAAACCTATCCAAGCTCAGCAGTGTTTCCTTCACACTAAAACCAGAGTGACGGTTAGAAGAGAAAATATCAACTTAGGCACAGTGGGTACTTGAACCTGGGAATAGCAGATTACGAGTCTGATGTACTTACTACCAACCGAGTCAAACAGCTCCCACTTTTTTGTTGAGCAATACCAAAGGAGCCACGATATTAAGTTTTCTTTTCTACGAAAATTTAAAATTTGATAAATGAAAATTTTTTTACTGTTTAAATATTTTAAAGTTAGGCTAACGTTACCAGAGACACATAAAACGCTTTAGTTCAATTACCTAACAATTTCAAAAAAGATCAACTTTATAAAAAAAAAGGCTATTTTGATAATCTGTCTTCCAAAATTATTTCAATAGGGAAATGTAGATTCCGACTTAATGCAACTATTATATTGCACGATTATCCGAAACACAATAATTCTGAATATAAATGAAGATTTAAAATATACCTTTATAGCAAAAATTTTACGTTTTTTTTTAATCCTTAAATTTTTACTAAAACTATACACTTTATATCCAGAAATATCTCCTGTTACTTAAATTTGTTTATATATGCAGTCATTCTGTATTCGTATATATGCACATAATGCGAAATAACTAATGTTGATAAAACATGAAAAATCAGTTTTAGATTCTAGTTTGTTTTTTATTTCGTTATCTCGAACCCAGGTCCCTTAGATCAGTAACCAAGCGTGCTAACCACTCGGCCATGGGACGACACATTTTTTTATATCTGAACAGCAATGTCCCTCACTTAATTCGAATCATTGACGTTCTCCACAGTAACTGAAAGAGAATTCAAACTCAGGACATTGATATGCATATTCATTCATGAGAATCGATTATTAAGACCAGAGTACGATAATTGTGCCTTCGAAATGTTCTCTTTTCTCAATCAGCATTATTTAATTACTTTCCCTTTAAAAAATATACCGTGCATCACATCTGTGCTGACCAAACATACTTCCATAGCAAGTACAGGTAAAGTTGCAAACACAGAAGCTCTTGCAACTAACAGACCTTTCTAATTCCATTGATAAGGAATATTTCCATTTTAACCCTAACCCGAAGATACACAGGATCGAGCTACTAAACCTTAAAGCAACAACGACTATTGTGACAAGAATTCAGTGATAGGCTGACAATCAGTCTATATATGAGCAAGGGGCGGGTGTGGCTTAGTCGGTAGCGCGCCAGGCTCGTAATCTGTAGTTCCCAGGTTCGAGTCCCAGCTGGGTCAGCGTTGAGATTTATCTCCGCAAAAATTCCCCGCCCTGCCCACGGTCAGTAGGGGACACCGATGGCCTTGGAAAGGCCGCCGTCCGTCGGATGGGACGTTAAGCCGTGGCTGCGTGTGCACGTTAAAGAACAAGCTGGATGGCCTTGACGGGAGACTACCATCTGTCTCCCAACAGCTATTCCAGTGGGTCCCCTCCCCCAACCTTCTCTGAGCCTTCGGGGTCCATGTGACCTGGCCATTTAGCCCATGGTGTGCAAAAAAAGTGCCGCTCAGAGGTAAAACAACTCAACCCAAATATATAAGCAAAAATGGGTGGGAGGGTTATAAAGGAATTCTAGAGGGGAAAAAAGAATTTTACCTAGGAGAGTTCTAATAGGTCGAATGGGGTCTATTATACATTGAGAAGCCAATTTATTAGGTACAACACCCCTCATCACATAAATGGTTCATTCCAACACGTAATATATCACGTGACTGCAGTGTGCGTTTTAAAACAGATAGACCAAGCATCAGGGTTGGACTGAGGCTCAAAATGGGCAAAACGAGCGACCTGAGCGACTTTGAACATGGCATGATAGTTGGTGTTAAGCTCTTGCCTGTTCTAGGAACTACCAAACGGCCTTCCTCCCATGCTTTTTACGCACAACCATTTCAAGGGAAGGTTTACCGATAATAATGCAAAAAGCAAACAACTACCAGTGATCGGCGATCCTGTGGATGAAAATAACTTGTGGAACAGAGGGGTCAAAGGAGACTGGCGAGAATCGTTCAAGAGATCAGACAGGCCACAACCAAACAAAACACAACAGAATTAAACATTGGTGTGAAGAAGGTCATCTCGGAACACACCACATATCGGACCTTGTCACGAATGGGCTAGAATAGTCGCCGACCATGTTGAATGCCGATGGTGTCAGCGAAGAGTAAGAAATCCCATCAGAAGTGGGGGCAGGAGCAGCGACACTGGACCATTGAAGACAGAAAAAAGGTAGCCTGATCAGACGAATCAAGGTTTCAAGGTTTCTTTTGCGTCATGGTGATAGAAGGAGAAGAATTTGTGGCAAGCAACATGAGGTCATGCAACCATCTTTTCTAGTGTCAACAGTACAGAAAGGGAGTGACAGTGTGATGGTGTAGGAAATGTTTTCCTGGCACACATTAGCCCCCCCCCCCCCCTCCCGATACCCATCGAAGGACATCTGAAAACCATGGCATATTTGAACATCGAATAATGTGTCAAAACAAATTCATCCTTCATGGCTACAGTTTATCTTCACTCGGATGGGCACGTTCATCATGATAATGTATCTGATCACAAGGCACATATCGTCAGTGAATGGATCCAGGAACATGCTGACGAGTTTTCGTTTCTTCATTGGTCTGCCCATTCCCCAGATCTAAACCCTATCGATCATCTTTGAAATGAGGTGGAAAGGGCTGTTCGCAGCGAGACTGTGACGCAGTCCAATTGGCAGCAACTGTGCGACACATTCATTTCCTCATGGTACAACATTCCTGCACAACACATCCAGCAACTTGTAAGTTCCATGCCCAGAAGAATTCGGGCTGTTTTGAAGGCCAAAGGAGGTGCAACGCGCAACTAGGTAGATGTACTAATAATCTGGCATCTCAGTATAAATATTTTTTACATCAATCATTCAATAGCATTACTACCTTTACCTTTTGATTGGAATTATATATTTTTTAATTCACTGAAACTCTCGTTAGTTTTAAAAATGAGCCTGATGAATCAGTAAAAATTTAGCAATGAGAGGGCTCTCATCAGCTCTCTGCCGCATACCACTGCAACGGAACTATCGCATGAAACAACATGGTATGAATAGCGGGATCTGGGGGGATGGGAGCCATGCCCCCTACCTCCTTTGAGAATACTATTAAAGGTAATGGAGGCCAAAAATTATTAAACTTGTACATATTTCACGCACTATTTTTAAATTTTTTAAAAACCTTTAAATCGAAGGGGAAAAAATTTTTTTTTCTGCTCGATTGCATCACTTGCCTCCCCCCCCCCCACCTTCCTTTATTTTCTTTTAAGTCCGAGCCTCATTGTATGCTAGTTGACTTGATTCTGCTAATCACGAGGAAACTTGCGTAAAAGAAAACTGGTATACTTAGTATCCTGATAATGAAGAAAAGTATGTAATGAATGGAATAATAAATAAAGATTTGCTAATAATATTGCTAACATTTACAGAATAATCACAATGATTAATATCAATATATTATATGTAAAGGAGGGATGTTTAATTCAGAAAAGTAATTCAAGATTCTTTGTGGAATATTGAGATTATAATCTGAAGAAAGCTGCAATAGATATCGATTTTTCCAAGTTTTTCTATCTGCAAACTTATCAGCAACTACCCGAAACAACTCTGTTTGCCAGAGCTAAGATTACTGACTTATCGTTATTAGGTATTGTGGACTGTTTTAGAAATGGAAATAAATTCTGGGTTTACGCATTTCTCTTAAAGTTGCAATTTCAATCTTTCCATCGGAGATTCTACTTTGGTTGGTTGGAGCTTCGGGGAGGGAAGACGCTCACTCGATAGTCCACGAAGCTCATAAAGTGAGAAATTCGAATCCCGCTGTGAATGCATTCAATTTGCTCCGCCAACTTCCTCTTTACTCCAGATGATGACGAATGAATGATAAGCAAAAAGATGCTGATGGGTTTGGAAAAAGTCGCCGTCCATGGAATGAGACATTAATCCCTAGCTCTGTGTCCTGGAAAACTTATCATCCTGGAATACTCTGTGCACGTTACAAAAGGAAAAAAAAAGAGACGCTTCTGTGTGTTTCCTAAGAGCTGTCCACTGGATATCCTTTTCCAACCTACCTCTGAGCTCTTGGGGTTATGACTTAGGAATTTAGCCCATTGTGTGGGGAAAAAATCACTCCGAGATGAAATAGTCCATGTGATCTGCATACTCCTCCTCGTTCCATCGAAAATGGAACAAGATTTAATCGATCCCAATTTTGAACTGTTTCTTGCCTAGATATGTTTAGTCAAATTTCTTCTTTCTCAGTAAATAATCCAACAATTAAACAGTTTTCTCTGGCTTTAGACCACATAAAACAATTTGTTGTCGAATATTTTAACATTGTTTCGGTAATGGTCACAAACTCCCCAGAATCATTTAAAGCTTAAGACGACCGGTTGGGATACTTGCAATCTAATAAACACAAAGGAGCGAAGTGGAAGAATTGTAAAAGAAAATCTTCTTCTCGTTTGTTCAAAACTATTGAAAAAATGCAACGCAAGAAAGACGAATTGAAAACCTAATTTAGCCTTCCCTAATCCAACTATGAAACGCACAAATTCTAACTCACGTAGACTGAAATCTTGCGGCCAAAAGGTTTCTTACTCGATCCGACACAGAGACACTTTCAATGCCAAATATTAATAAGTTAGATAATAAGTTATATAAAACAATAGGAATCGTGACTTTTTTTTAGTAGGGGAATCCAGGGACGTATGTCCCGAAAATGCGATCGTCATATGCGAAATCTTAAACTTGTCTACCTGCTTTGAAATATAAAAAAAAGTCTCTGCATAAAATCATTTTAGCCCCTTATTTTATGCCCGACACTTAAACAGAATATCATCTTAACCTTACATATCCAATGAAATATTTTAAAATCGGGAAACCCGACTCAAGTCTTATTCTCAGGCGCCCACCCATCCCGAAACTAAATTGTCGGACCCTACACGAAAATAACTAAATTCTGGGTAATTTTCCCCACCCGAAACTAAATCATGAGCAAGTGCCTGGGAGAAGCAATTACCAAAAGCAGGGCTACAAATAAAACGGAACGCCGTTTGGGTACTTGATGTATCCTAATATTTGAGTAAGTAGTTCTATATTTTTTAAATCAAGTATTATTCAAATATTAGCATTATATACACTGAAGAGCCAAAACATTATGGTCAGCTCGTCCTTAGGCAAATCGAAGCAACTGCATATAAACGATGGAGCGTGTGAAGGTCATGAAACGGTATAAATAACACCTGATACTGAGCTCTGTTCTTGTTCTTCAGATGGGAAAGGCAGCAGACTTAAGGGAGTTTGACAAAAGCTAAATTGTAATGGCCAGACGAATGGGTCAGAGCATTTCTGAGACGGCAAGGCTTGTGGGGTGCTCACGGTCAGCAGTGGTTAGTACCTTCAAAAAGTGGTCCAAGGAGGGGGAACCCACGAACAGCCAGCAAGGCGTGGGCCGACCATGGCATTGACGCTAGAGGTGAGCGAAGGCTATCCCGTATGGTATGAGTCAACAGAAAGGATACTGTGGCGCAACTCGCCTGTAATTGGAATGCTGGTGACGGGAGTAATGTACACAGAACATCGAATCCTGCTGAAAATGGGGCTGCATAGCTGCAGGACGCTCCGAGTGTCTATGATAACCTGGGTTCACTGTCAAAAGCACCTATAATTGACTTTGAATGATTGGAAGAAGGTCGTCTGGTCCGATGAATCTTGTTTCCTGTTGCACCATGTGGATGGCCGAGTACATGTGCATCATTTACCTGGGGAAGTGTTGGCACCAGGATGCACCATGGGATGAAAACAAGCCGGTGGAGGAAGTGTAATGCTTTGGGCAAATGTTCTGCTGGGAAACCATGGGTCAGTCATTCATGTGCAGGAAAGTATGATGTTTACCACCTACCTAAACATCATTGCAGACCAGGTACATCCTATCATGGCAACAGTATGTCCCTCTAGTAGTGTCTTCTATCATCAGGATAATGTGCCATGCTACACTGCCCAGATTGTTTGAGAATGTTTCGCGGAACATGAGGAAGATTTCCAGGTATTGCCCAGGCCTCGAAATTCCCCAGACATCAATCCAATCGAGTATCTGGGGTTTGTGTTGCAACAATATATCCGGTCTGCAGCGGCTCAACCACGTAACTTACAAGAGTTAAAGGATCTGCTGGTAATGTGTTGGTACCAGATGCCACAAGACACCTTTAGAAATGTTGTATCTTCCATGCCTCGCCGGGTAAGAGTTGTTTTGGCGGCACGTGGAGTACCAACATCATATTAGGCAGGTGGTCATAATGTTTTGGCTCTTCGGTGTATATAGTTTAGTATGAAGGAGGAGGGGTGGCTATTGAGGGTTCTGTCTTCCTCTCATTGAGGATTTTTATTTTAAAGAAAATATTTGTTCATCGTCGCCCAGTGTCCAAGGGATAGTCTGTTTGGCTACTAATCTTAGGAACCTGAATTCGAGCACTGGATAAAAAGCACGGATGTTTTCTTATGTTATCTTTCTGCCGAGGTCTCACCTCCCTCGCAGACCTTCTCTATGTCTTATTAACTGACCGTCTCCTGCCAGACCTGTGTGGCAAGCAGATGCTTAAGGGGAAATTTATTTATTTTTTTCTTTATTAATTAAGAAAATGCCTCCTCGGGCACCTGCTTACCACACAGTCTGACAAGAGCCTGCCACGTTATAAGTCATAGTGAAGATTTGAGAAGAAGGCGAGACTTCAGCACAAAGTCAACACAAATAAAGAATTATTCATGCCTTACCCGAAGTTTGAACCTGGGTTCCTTTGATCTGTTGCTCAGCATGCTAACTACTCGGACACTTGGACTATGCCAGGGTCGAGATTTATTTCCGTTAACCCACACCCCTGTCCCCAGTGACAATGGGGACACCGATGTGCTAAGAGTCCCCACCATCCGTCGGATGAGACGTCAAGTCGTGACCCTTTATTCAGGTGATCTCTGCCCTGTGTACGTTGAAAGACAAGTTGGATGATCTTAACTGACATTAATAAAAATGTTAACAAAAATTTTGGAAACCCTGTACTTCCAAATATTTTGGTTAATCTCTACTATAACCCTAATTCTATATGAAAGGATTTATAGTATATAATTCTTGAATGTTACTTTTGTAATTTCTAATTGTTATTATGTGTGCGCTTGAATAAAGGCATTATTAAAAAATGCAGCACAAATTCTTCCAATAGTGAATTCTATAAACAGATGAAAGATGCAAAGCTTTTTCCCCACCGACATTGGCAAATGAAAATTGTCGTATCCAGACTTGCTATGGTAGATTTGTATCATTTATATCATTTCTGAGCGGCACTTTTGTGCACACAATGGGCTAATGTGGGTGGCTCACATGAACACAGGACACCCAATTGCAGGTACACAAGGATCCCCAATTGCTCAGAGTTAAGTAGGGGATCCATATGACAACTGTTAGGACACAGATGCAAATCTTCCGTTAAGATACCAACGTATAGTCGCTCAAAAAAGTATCCGAACACTACGGTTGATTACAGAATTCAGAAAACATATCTGGCAACGATTTTTTTAGAAATTAGTGATCTGGCAACCTTCACGTGACACGAAGGTTGCCAGATCACTAATTTCTAAAAAAATCGTTGCCAGATATTTTTCCTGAATTCTGTAATCAACCGTAGCGTTCGGATACTTTTTTGAGCGACTGTACACAGAGTATGGCTCTTCTGAAAACGGGGTCACGACTTAACGTTTCATCCGGCGCACGGCAATATTTCGAAAGCCATCGGTGTTCCTTTCTCACCAAGAGCAGGGATGTGGGTGAACGAAATAAATCTCAACGCTGACACAACTAGGAATCGATCCTTGGAACGTTAAAATGCTGGTCTGGTACTCTAAAAAAACTGAGTCATCCTCCCACATGGGTGCAGGCGTAAATTTTTCCAGGGAGACTTCGTTTCAGGAAGGAGCAATGCATTTCCAGTATGAGACAAAAAAATTAATGAATATTTCAAGATAGAAATATTTATGTCGCGCCATTAATTAATGAGTAGAGTTGCAAATAAGGAATGAAATCACGCCATAAGCAAAAGGAGAAAGAAAAGTGCAGATAAGAAATGCTTATTCATAGTAATGAAATTAAATGAAATTCTTTCGCCAACAAAAAAAAAGCGCAAAAAGCAAACAAGATTTACATTTCTTTAAAGAAAAAAAATAAATTTTTGGTATTATTTTTGGTAAATACAGGGGGGCGTGCAACCCCTCTGGAAAAATTATTTATCCAAATAAGCATTAAAATAATTCAAAACATTTATGTAGTATTAAAACTTATCAGTTTCAAATTTCCTGAATTTTCATACGCTCCTATTACACTTTTGAAACGTTTCAAAACGTTTTCCCTCAAACAACGGGAAAGCTCGACCAACCAGATTTCAGTTTCTATGGTTACACTTATTAAATTCAATCTTTCTACTTTAACGTTCTGTAACGGAAATTTGTTCCTTCACAGCCTGACTTTGGTAGGGAATACGAGTGATATGTATGCACATATTAAATATATCATTATTACTCAGATCTTTATTTTCAAACTTTAAACTATTATTTATTTATTTTACTATTAAACATAAAACTATTAAATTTTATAACTATGACACTTCATTGAATAATGATAATTTATATATTTGATATGTATAATATTTAAAATATTCTCTTGTTTTTGTTATACTTTTTGCATCGTTTTTAAATGAACTAGTGTAGAAGGGCCTGGCCCTAACATCACCATGGGTGTTAGGTGTATAAATAAATAAATAAATAAATAATGCATCAAATTATATGTATTTGAATGTAATTCAATGCAGGGGGTACTCGCCTAGCATCGTTAATTTGTTCTCTAAAATCCAAAGTGACGCAATGCAACATAAAAATTATCGGAAGATACATTGGTAATAATCGTGATGTGATGATAATTTTAATTTTTATCTCGTTTTCAAAGAGAACGAGATAATAGCTTTGCTTTATCGTCTGTCTGTCTGTCTGTCCGTCTGTAGACGTCGAGCTTCTTTGTTTACAGAGATAAATCAAAAATTATTTTTATTCTCGATAGGTATTGATGAAATATTACGATATGCACTTTCCGAATCTCCCTAAAACTATAATTATGCAGTCTAGCGGTGGAAAAAGATGAAAATCGCAAAATTTCTAACGGATTTGCAAGCGATGTATTTACAATAGAAATTTGAAATTTATTGGGGTGGAATGTGAAGGTCAAGAAGTTTACATTGCCATCAATGAATTGACCCCTTAGATTCAGAGGAGGTGGAAAAACACGCCTTTTTAGTTTTAGCAGATAATTGTTTGTTTTTTTAAATAAACGAAAAATTCTTTTTGGGTTTGATAGGAATTAATAAAATATTATGATTCACACTTTTTAAATCTTCCGAAAACTATAATTGCGCCCTCTAAACGTAGAAAATTTTTAAATTTCAAAATTTCAAACAAATATTGTAAAATGTATTTCAGCTAGAAATTTTAAATTTTGGTGGTGGAATGTGAACTCCATGATGTTTCCATTGGCAACAATGAATTGACCTCTTAGACCCGGGGGGGGGGGGTGGAAAAGACAACTTTTTTTAGCAGATAATATTTTATAAAAATAAATACCCTCTCAAGCAGCTGCTTGCCACAGAGGTCTGACAGGAGCCTGTCAGTTTATATGCCACAGTAGGAGATCTGAGAGGATGGCAGGACCTCAGCAGAAAAACGACACACACATCCATGCCTAATCCGGTGCTCGAACCCAGGTCTATATTTAGAGATAAACGAAAAATTCTTTTGAGGATTAGATATGAATTGATAAAATATTATGATTCGCACTTTCGGAATCTTTCGAGCACTATAATTGCGTCCTCTAACGGTAAAAAAGTTTGAAAATTCCAAAATTTGAAACGAATATTGCAACGATGTAATGTGTTTGGTGATGGAATGTGAACGTCATGAAGTTTTTATTGGAAACAATAAAAATGATAATTAGAAAACTTTTTTAATTTGATTGGTACTAATGAAATATTATGTAATTCGCATTTTTCAAATACTTAATAGTTTTAATATGTATATATCTTTACAGATCACTAAATATGAAATTATTGAGTTTTACAAATAATATGTATGGAATAAAAGTTTGAAAAATTAGTAGTTTTTAAAAGTTATTCCACTGACAGGAAAAATCTACCCACTTTTCTGAGAGAGGTGTTGGAAATGCAACTTTTTAGATTTAAGAATTAAAACACGAATACTTTTATGTTGTATAATTACTAATAAAACACTACTTGCATTTTTCCCATCATCCGCTGGCTCAAATATAAACTTTTAAGGAATGAAGTATTAGGTAATGGAAAAACTTTATTCTCTTTAAAAACGAGATTCTCATATGCGCCAGAGGCGATATGCGTCCTTCTAGTTTCGTATTATACAGTATTGAATATATCCTTCACGAATTGTAGTATTTGCAAGTCATTTTACTTTGTCTACAAAAATATTGTTTCAATATTTTGTATGTGTCCTATTTCCTGAATAGTAAATGCAGTAGTAATGAAATTATCTCTAATTATTAAGGTAATGATGAGAACAGTAAAACGCAATAATAAAGCTATCAATCACTTTCGGAATTGTGTATCGAGGCAATTTGGCTGAGATGATATCTGAATGGCAAAAGTGCCATTGCTTTCGCCGCGCAGAGCAGTCACTACTAATCAATAATTGTTTTACAATTTGGAATCAGTGGAAACCTGACATAGGCCAGTTAAGGAAAAAAGATTACTCTTAATTTTTCTAAAAAATAACTAACTATGATGAACCTCTGATCTCGCTTGCATTTTCAACGACACTGCCAATAAGAGTGGCAGCCAATCACAGAGCGATCGGTCTGCCTCTAGCTGCCTCTAGTAGTCAGTGAGAAAGGCACGCGCTATGAAGCAGTTAGCAAAGCAGCTTCTATGAGAGAAATTTCTGCTGGTAGAATATTGAAAATAGGACTTCCACTGTCAGATGCGGTGAAGTAGCAATGACACGAGATTTTTCATATTTTCTTAGCGCGACTAACCTGGAAAAATGATGCTTCTCTTTATTATACAGTGTAATATATCTGGAAAGTTCTAATAATATTACATAAATAAAAAATTCATCTCCGAATAAACATATTAAAATTCCGAAAAAAAATTTATGTCAAAATATTTATATGTTATGTATATTTAATATATCTTTTTTTGCTGATCATAAAAATTGTAAAGGAGGCTTTGCTTTCATGGACACTTTGCCACTGATGTAAAGTTATATAGATCAGCATTTTTATTATCAGATCAACTTCCTGAACTTTAGTCGGATGTGTATCCGATATTATGTTATGCGGACAGGATCTCCAGATAACATTATATTAGCACGAGGTCGTGAGTTAGTATCCAACCTGGCTCAAAATAATTTTTCCTCTAAAACTGATATCGACGTGAAACTAAGAGTGATACCTTCCTTGAAAGTGATGTGTGTTGTGAAATATTTGCTGGTATAGCTGTATGCTACCAAATAATACGCTATTTCTGTCGGTGTGTAACGGAGTTCGCTTGCCCAAGGATTATTTGTGAACCAATGCATGTACCCTATTGACTGCCTAGAAAAGCATCTGGCCCTTTGTCACACCATCCATACAAATTGGATATGGCTTTGATGAGTCCCTTCTCCGCAAGGAGCGAGAAAAACGAGTCAACAATCGGGTGGGGGGGAGGTCCATGGTTGCGCAGCCATGGTATATATATATATATACATAAATATATATCCAGGCCGGGGTCTAGAAAAAATTAAGGTGAGAAAGGGTGGGGGATAGATTGGACGGCAGAAGCCTCAGCCGCCATATTGTTTTTGTTTCGCCGCGATGAAAAAAAAGTCTGAATGATAAAAGTAGTCCGTTCTGCATCTACCTTAAGACGCATTTAGAGGATATATATATATAAGATTTAGAGGATATGTATAAAACAAATATGCAACGTTACAAAGAAGAAAATCATGCTTCTGCGCTTAAAAAAATCACTGAAAATAATCTCATTAAAATAAGATTTTATCTTTTATTAACAACTCTCATCACTAAGGAATAATTCCTTCTTCTTACTAAAGAAAAGCACCAAAAATAAATAATCTCATCAAAAGATTTCATTACTAACGCTTATCGCTAAACAACGAAACCTCGCTTCCCACTTAAAAAAATTCCCAAAATAAATATCAAAAGTAAATTTCCTTATTAACGTTCATCGCTAAAGAATCAACTTATGAAAAGGCCAAAAAGCAAATAATCTCATTAGAGAGAACTATTTTAAACAGCATTTATCAGTTAAACCGTCCCGTGGCCGAGTGGTTAGCGCGCTTTGCTGCTGAGGTTCTGCCATCCTCACAGATCTTCTACTATGGCATATAAACTGACAGACTTTTGTGGCAAACGGCTATTTGAGAAGGAGTTTATTATTTTTTTTTTAATTTTTATCATTCATAAACTTTGGAACTTGCTGATGGATATCATATTGCAACTCAACGTTACAGGTTTTCTGGTTTTCCTGGGGAAAGTCCAACTTAGTGGCTGAGAGCCCTACAAAGCACCGTGGCCGATTGAACTTTCATTACAGAGTAATATTTTCCCCTTCATATTAGAGGTTGTTAAAAAAAAATGCATGAAATATGCACAAGTTTAATAATATTCCCCCCCCCCCATTACTCTTATTAGCATTCTCAAAAGGTACGCCTCCCAACTCCCTATATCTGGCGCTGTATTTATCAACAGTTTTGGCTCCCTCTTTACTTACAATTAATTATTTGCAGTTAATTAACAATTCAATATTACGAACTACAGATACTCAATGATATATACTTCAACGCAATGGTATCTACTCAGTATAACAATTTGCTGTTTCAATCCCCGACGTAAAAGAAATTATTTGGGAGAAAAAATTAGCTACATTTTTCAGTTAAACGTGACATCCAGTACTGCTTTATGGTTTATGAAGAAATATTTCACTGCAGTTACATGATATGCTTTGTGTGATGAAAACCTAAAACAAAGACGCATATTAAAAGGCTGCAAGAAGCGCTTTCTCTCCTTCACCAGCTGATAAGTTTTCGATCGCGAATTCTTTTCTAGTAAATTGTCAAGTCATATCTATGCTTAGAATTGAAAACTACATTCTCTGCAACTTACAGGCTAAAGGCAAATGGAAAATATTTTTTTCTATACTTGACATCGGCTCACAACTTAAGGTTTCTGAAAGTCATGGTAATACACCTGGAACGTTTTACAAATTATTAAATTGGTTATTAAGCGGTTCATCCTGTGAAGCTCAGACTCGTGTTGCTGCTTTCCGTTGATGGGGTTTCTGGATTATTCATAAACATGGAAATCATTCCGAGAAACATTTTTGGTACTAAACATCGATTCTCGCTCAAAAACTGGCACTGTAGATCGATATTCGATTAAGCCTGACAGCGTGTTTTAATCTATTATTGCTCTGAAACAGTCAAGTCCATAGCGACAACAGTAATTAGCGTTCTAAACAAAACCTGATATATATGTCACCGGCAAAGTTTGAAATCCGGCATTCTATAGAATGCCTAGACATTATATATAATGCCTAAAACTAGCCGGCAATGTATGAAACGATTCATATTTCACACATTTCCTAGGCATTCTATAAAATGCCAAAAGGCAAATCGGCAAAGTATAAAATACTCCCGGCAGTGATGTTTAATGTCGCAATGCGAGTCACGTGACTCTCGACGATCGCCTCAAACAGAGAGCCAGAGCACTCAGTCCAATTCGAATTGACCAGTAAATGTTCCCCTGGGTCCCCCATAGGCTCACCCTGATTGCCAGATCCGCCAGTCCCTAGTTTCGGTAAAAAAGAGCGCCGTAGTTGGTCACTTTGGACACTAAAAAGACACCCTTCCATTCGGAAAAGCGCCCCCTAGCGTTGTAAGAGTGTAAAAGAGGGTTGCCTCAATAGGGATCCCAAAGTTTGAGAACCCTAGCTTCCATAGAAAGAGAGTTAAGGTCAAAAAACAGATTAAAAAAAGTAATCAAAAAACGACATATCACAAGCATCTCGGAACTCCACTGAAATAGATTTGACAAGTAGTAAAGTGAAATACTAGTATCCTAACTCGAATTGCAAACTTCGAATATTCAACACTTTACTGATTCGTTCTCACTTGGCTTTACCTCATTTGGGGCGTTTTTTATAATGCGGACGACAGATTCATTACAGGTTATAATGTTAATATTTCTGGCGGTAGTTCAGCAATGGTATTTTTCTCTTTTTGTAGAAAAATCCCGTATCTTATATTTTGTACTTCTTACATTTTCACATGCATCTTTTCAATAAAAGCCTTTTTCATACTTTGCCGAAATAGTATTTGTCATTCTATATAATGCCTAGGTATTCTATACAATGCCTAGGGAAAGTATGTAATAATTCTCATATTTCATACATTGCCTAAAAACGCCGGGTATTCTATAGAATGCCCGCTTTTCATACATTGCCGGTAACATATACAATTCATGCGGTTCGAAGAAAAAATATTTTAATTGACTGCGTTTTACATTTGTTTAGTACCCATTTAACTTAGATCCAACGATTCATTTTCATAGTGTGGACCAACAAAAGAAAAAGAGGTGAAATGCAAAACAAGTGATGTTTGGAATATCTAAGTTGCCTTTGTCTGAGTGCAGAGAAAGCAAATGTACTAAATGTACGTGGGCTATTACAGCAGTTCAAAATAATGTACCTACAAAAGCTCCTAGTTACGCTCTGGAAATATTAAATGCATATTTTATGAGCTTGTGCATTTCATTTGCATGCAATTTTCCGTCTCAGTGCATCGTCCTGGATTTGAGTGCCATTGCCATGGCGGAAAAACAAACGTCTTTGCCCTTGCACAGGCTCGTCTGAAATCATTCGCAGAACTCCAGCGATTTCTAATAATAAGATTACGCATGGATTCGAATCCTTTTCTTAATGAAGAATGAGTAACAGCTTAGTACTAATAGTGTATTTGATAATACATTTCAAATAAATGAAAACAGCTTTCACTGGCCAATAATACACATTTGACCATTATGAATATTTATTGCTTCCCTGCTCAAGTGTAGCATTCCTCACAGGTCTTTTTTGAAGTGTATAATGCAATCGATTGTTGGACCTTCCACAGCAAGTAGGCTGCTTAAAAAGGAAAAAAGCACACCAACTTTCAAAATGTCATTTACGTTTCATTTAATTTATAGACCGGTTATTAATTGGCCTTGAAATCGAAAATTGCGTCGCATCTGCAAGATAATCTTATGTAACGTCAAACTACGTCGTCTCTACGAAGCGAGATTATGGTACCAATGAAAATTGACTAATTTTTGATTCAGAGTTCAATAAAAGGAGAAAGAAATTCGAACTTTATTTTTAATCGTTGTTATATTGAGTGAGAAGTTGTTGTATCCAAAAGTCTTGAATTCGCAATAATCAAATTGAAATGAAAATCAAGTGTATACTAATTTGTTGCGAGGTGCAATTTGTTTCTTGCAGTGAAGAAAAAGTTCTCAGGTCGGACTAACCAAAACAGAAAGGAAAAGGCTGAACCGTTTGGACAGCAGTTCTAAGTTTGGAGGGTTTTTTTATGCTTTATGACAGTGAAATGTTTAAAAGAATCCCTCTTAGCAATGTCTTACCCAAGGATGGGTGGGGTTATAACTCCTCTCCTATAATAGGAAAAAGACTTGAATAATGTATATTTTATGCAAGTCTACAAAATTCAAAGACTCAAGCCGTCAAACACCCCCTCCCTATCATTAGACTCAAACATACCAACCTTCCCCCCCCCCACTGGATACGAATTTCTGGTTATGATACTACCTTTTCGGGGGGAGGGGGTGGCTCAGTCGGTAGCGCGCCAGGCTCGTAATCTGTAGTTCCCAGGTTCGAGTCCCAGCTGGGTCAGCGTTGAGATTTATCTCCGCAAAATTCCCCGCCCTGCCTACGGTCAGTAGGGGAAACCGATGGTCTTGGAAAGGCCGCCGTCCGTCGGATGGGACGTTAAGCCGTGGCCCCGTGTGCGGGAGAGCCATACCCTGTGCACGTTAAAGAGCACGCTGGATGGATTGACGGGAGGCTACCATCTGTCTCCCAACACCTGTTCCAGTGGGTCCCCAACCTTCTGTGAGCCTTCGGGGTCCATGTGACCTGGCCATTTTGCCCATGGTGTGCAAAAAAGTGCCGCTTAGAGGTAAAACAACCCAACCCAACTCCCTCTTCGAATATTGCATTCGGTACTGCTATGAAAACTAGGAAATACGCATTGTCTACTTGATGTAAGCGAACGAATCATTAAAGAAGCAGATCGACAGTCACGAGATCGGAAATCCAAAAATAACTATCTGTCATTGAAAATCTGTGGTAAGCGACCAGTCATTTGCTGCTTGTCGTCTTCAAATATTTCTGTTGATGCCAATTTCTTATTCCGGATTCAGAAATGACGCCCAGCTCTGCTTTCTGTTAAGTGGAGACTTAGTCGACAGATTAAGACCTCTTTTCACTTTATTTGGAGAAGATAGAGACCATAGCCATTTCTCTAGAAGAGATAGGAGGGATTGAATTATCTGGGCAATAGATACATAAGTAATGCGATAAGCTGAGTGAATTATCACAGACTCACAGAAATCTAACTTCCCATTGCTCTAAGGATGAGATTTTTCATGAATAAGTTTGTCTTTCTCGTAGCATTTCGCTTAATTGTGCAAGGCTTCCTTTAACGAGCGGTACCGGCTCAGAGTTCATCCGGTAAGCCAATATCTTCGGCCCGAGGCTATTTATTGACTGCGCGTGCGTGTTGCCCGGATCACAACCAATCGATCATGTTCGGGATGATTTAAGCAGGTGGACTGACTATGTCAGTTCCACCTCTATTGTACAAGAGTCAAAAAAGGGAAGAAATTTTGCTGAATTCGTTCTTCAAATTAAATCTCCACGGATAAACACAATCGATTATTAATTAAATTTCAATTTTAATGACTAACAATATAAATGACAGAAATTCGTACGTAAATAATTATTACTATGAGAAAATTAATATTATTCAGAAAGAATGTTTATTCTGTTCCTTTTGTACATCCTTTTCTGCTACGTTAGATGGTTATTGTAATGGTGATTTCGTTTACCGAACGTCACATGACAGTTTTTCAGCCATAGAAGTGAAAAAATCTTCAGTGGATGAAACATAAGAAGATAGAGAGAGATCGCCGTTAATGGTCTTCTAAGTTAAATCCATCCCAGTGATGATGAAAGTAGATGAGGCGTGGAGTTTGTCTCAAAGTTTTTTTTTTTGCTCGTCGTTCCGCTTCCCTAGCTGAGAATAACGAATGATTGGTTACTCAATTAAGAGGTTCATCATTCCTCTTCGATTGTAGAGGAATATGTTCAAATCCATCTGGCACAGTGGTGACATCATTTCCGAATTATTATCATTCACCATTGTTTCGGTACGTTACAGTTCAACTTAAAATTATGCATTCTCTACACAACAAAGAAATGAGGATAATTTCTATGTTATGACAGTGGAAAGCCAAGTTCCATGCTTTTTAGCTTTTAAAATAAGATTTTTATGAGAAAATGGGTTTGAAGATAAATCAATATTTCCAACGAACTCTGATCAATTCGGTGTTCGAATTGTTAGCATTCATGATTAGATCACTAGGACCTGGGTTCGAGCCTCGGATAAAGGATGGATATTTTTATGTATTGCCTCTCTCGCAGATCATTCTTATAGTGAATTATTAAGATCGGTTCCTGTCAGCCCTCTGTGATAAGTAATTGTTTCAGGGGTAACTTATTAAATCCAGCAACATCCGGAATATCATCAATATTCATTCAGCAGGTAAAGAATTATGGAAATTTGAATATTTAATAATAGCAATGCCAATCAAGAATTTACATCAGCAGTAAATTTAAACTTGAAAAGTATTATTTCGACCTGCTTAATAATATAAGTGTACCTTTTAGAAATTTGTGTAAATAATTTTTTTCAATATTAAATATAAGTTTCTTAGAACTATCATTGATAATTTCAAATATTCCAACCTTAATTTATTTTGCTGACTAAAAATTTTTGTTAGTCTTTAAATTCACTCTTCTTTCTTAAAAATCTTTAAATTCACTCTACTTTTTTAAAAATCTTTAAATTCACTCTACTTTTTTAAAAGTCTTTAAATTCACTCTACTTTTTTAAAAGTCTTTAAATTCACTCTTCTTTCTTAAAAGTCTTTAAATTGCTGACTGAATACTTTTTAGACTCATGAATTAAGTAGACTTGATGTAGATCTTTATCTTCAATCATATTTTCCATAAAAATCTTATTTTAGAAGCTCTTTCCGTCATGACATGGATATCTACATTTTTTTTCTTCTAAACTTTGTAGGAGGTCTTCAAGGTTGCCCACTATACTGATAAATGACACAGAATGTTTATTCACATAATGAGTACCTATCATTCAAAGCCTAAGAGTATGAAGGAAAGGATTTCAATGAGCTCTTTTAAAAAGTAAATTAACCCTCTAGCAGCTGCTTCCCACAGAGGGTTGATCTCTCTCTCTCTCCCTTCTTTATTCCCTACATATCAGCATAATAATTCCACATTTTTTTATTATGTTATGAGGAATTCATTACAAGAGAAACACTGTGACCTTAAATGATCTAGAGCAGGGGTCGTCGACCTATAACATCAAAAGAGCTACTTGAAAGAAATCGAGATCTCAAGATCGATTTCTTTTTCTCTGTGATGTTTAGGAAAGAAAGAAAACAAAAGCGGTTTCAGGAAAGGAAGAACAGAAAGGAAAAACTAATCCTTCACCATCGACCATGGCATGCTTCGAGATCGACCGACTGCCGACCCTGGCTCTAGAGCAATGGATTTCAACCACTATACCGCAGCACATTGGTGTACCGTACCGTGAAGCTGTGCCAAGTGTGCCGAGGCATTCACATGAAGAAGATTCACATCATCAGTCATGGACTCATGGTATTTATAAATTGCACGATATCTTGCGCGTCCTAGAACTCGTACAGACTTTGTGAACTCTTTTTTTGTGCAAGGGTAGCTATATATGTCAGTAAATATCCAGTTTCACTAGCTTGATTTCAATAAGTGTAACAGATTCAGAAAAATATAATAAGGAAAATGTGGTTAATTATAAACTAAACTATTTCCATTCATGTATATATGGGCCCAAATCACATGGACCCCGAAGGCTCAGAGAAGGTTGGAGGAGGGGACCCGCTGGAAAGCTGTTGGGACACAGAAGTCCTCCCGTCAAGGCCATCCAGCGTGTTCTTTAACGTGCAGAGGGTATGGCTCTCCCGCACACGGAGCCACGGCTTAACGTCCCATCTGACGGACGGCGGCCTTTCCAAGCCCATCGGTGTCCCCTACTGACCGTGGACAGGGCGGGAAATTTTGCAGAGATAAATCTCAACGCTGACCCAGCTGGGACTCGAACCTGGGAACTGCAGATTACGAGCCTGGCGCCACCAACTGAGCCACCCCCGCCCCTCTATACATAAGCAACCAAACAGCTAAGTAATGCATCGTTTTATAAGTGACTAATGCTTTCTGTTTGGTAATCTCGCTGACTATCCCACTGGCATACTTTCTGATGTCAAAGTCTTTCTCCACAAAAATTGATTCGACAAACTACTCGTTTGCCGAATCAATTTTTTCTGTTCTTGGGAAATATCGGATCAAGAAGATGAGTAAATTCTGTCTTTGTTCTTCGAGGCTAAAGAGCTTCATAAAAATCCATCATCGCTTAGTTGCGAGTCAATAACCGTATCTGGCAAGGTGCCAAGTCGAGTAAATTTGTAAAGTCCAAACAGAATTTGAACTCGCTTAACAATAAAGGGGTAGAAACAGAAAATTCTGTTAAGAAATGGCAATATGTAAAAGATTGGGTTAATGAAAAAAAGCACTTAAATGTGTTGCAAGTCTAAAGAAAAGTATATGTTACTTAAACTTTATGCATATAAAAATGTCCTCTTATTAGGAAAATGAAATTATAACTGCCATGGCATGATATTTTCATTCATTAAATTTAACTGAAATTCGTGAGAGGACATCAGTATCTACATAACTCTTTGTTTTTACATTTTTATAGCCATATCACTGCTTTTAACGAATATGGAGAGCTCACGACATAGCTTAGAACAGGGATTCTCAAATGTTTCCACAACATGTGTTACCCCTCTGGCCAATGTCAACCAACACATAACTAAGTTCACACTTGCGTCAACCAATTACATTAGTGTGGCCAAGTCTAAAATAGATGTTGAACATTTTTAAATAATTTTTAACACTGAAACAATTTTTTCTTCTGTTCTTTCGGGGATGGTTCATGATTTTTGGTCAGATTTTCTGACCACATAATTCAGGAAGCAACTGACGTAACAAACTGCGCATTAATTGTCTAAAAACGATTTTTTTTCATTAAAAATTTTAGAAGAAAACTAAACAGAATGGGTAAAATAGTAGTTTCAGATTTTGAAATCAAGTTCTGTTGTAGGTAGGAACTTGATGTTTTAATGTCTGTTGGGTTTTCTGTTGAATTCTGATGGGTTTTCTGTTGAATTCTGATGGGTTTTCTGTTGAACTGAAAATTTCTGTTGAAATTCAATGTGCCCCTTGTACAGTCGCTCAAAAAAGTATCCGAACACTATGGTTGATTGCAGAATTCAGAAAAAATATCTGGCAACGATTTTTTTTAGAAATTAGTGATCTGGAACCAGGTTGCCAGATCACTATTTTCTAAAACAAATCGTTGCCAGATATTTTTCTGAATTCTGCAATCAACCGTAGTGTTCGGATACTTTTTTCAGCGACTGTACCTCTTCCTCCTTTCCTAATGAAATGTCAGAAAAGAAAGGGGCTTTAAACTCGACATTACATTATAATTTCTTACAATAGTTGATTGCCATCCGTGGTCGATAAGATCGTCATTTTGGAAATGAGCTTTTTCTTTTATATCTTGGGAATGTCAACAGAGGAATAACAATTTCAAGATCCGGATTATTTAGAATGAATCGAAACTTTTCTACTCTGACTGACTGAAAACGAGCTAAGAGAAACAGTTGAGATTTTTTATAGTACCCCAAGCTGATCAAAGGTGAATTCGTAAACATATTTAGCGCTTATCTGTTGATCAATTTCAATTTTGACCTCTCAGCAAATAAATTTGATTTTCTGTCATTGTCATTGTGTCACTTTTTAATGTTATTAATTGCTTTAGAATTCACCTTCGATCAAAATTAATCTCAGGCAACACATTTTTAAAATATCTTTGGGTTATTTTTATGTCTTGATGAGTAGAAATAGAAATATTTTTATTGCTTTAATCGACTATTGTCTGCAATTCTCGAGTTCAAAATGTTTCCTCAAAATTATAATTAACTTTAGTAGTAAATTAAAAAGCACGATTGAACATAATCTATCAGTGAAATGTTTTAATGTTTTTAAGTATTGAAGTTTTGGACCAGAGTCATTTAGCAGCTGGTTCGCCGGCCATGGGTGGTATCTATAGGCTTGCTGTATACGAATTACAGAAAGCAGTTAGTGCCTTAGAAAACGTTGAGAACTGCTGTTCTAGAAAGATCATCATACTCATCATAATACAAAATGGCGGTATCCAAATATAGGCGGACACCGTATATGTAGTAGACATCAATATGCTTGTTTCTTCTGCTGCATGCTAACGTTAGCGCGAGCTCAGTGTCTCCGTTTCTAAGTAAACTACTGAAAGAGTTTCGTTTACGTTTCGACAGATCTTAACCGAATGGCCCCATTTTCCGTACGAGGATTCTCCCTGTATGACGCCGTGTAGGGTTAAAAATTTGGGTCCCTGCATGTGATGGGACAGGATTTAAGATCACGAATGCCTTTGCGAATGTGGCTGATCTAGCAAATCTATCAATGCCACAGCTTTCTCCGCCGTGAAAAACAAATATTTAGCATGAAAAATGGCAAAAGCAAGGATGTTATGACAATATAAGTATTTGTTTATATGTATTCCTGGGTGAGAAAGAAAACACTGAGGAGCACAGAAAGACCGATCTCCATCGGATAAGGACGTGTGCAAGAGAGAGCCATATTTTGCTCACGTTAAATAACCCAAACAATCCTTCTTTACACAAGATTCTGTTCAGATGATCCCTTCTAACCTCATCATTATCCCCCAATGAAATCTCCTGAGGCACTCAAAATTTTTGTATCCTTCACACATTTTCTTATTTTTAATTTTTTTTTCATTACTTAATATTAAAGTTTTTTTTTCTAATGAAAGGCTAAATATTATGTAGAGACAAAATATGAATTATGTGAAAATTTGCAATCCGAGAAAACGCAACTCTTTAGTTCACATAAAAGACGAGTTTACATAATTACCATCAACTACATCACTGTTAAAATGAAATGTGTAAATGTTTTAAAAACCTTAAACGCTGAGAGAATTAGAATTTCAATAGCAGAAAAAAAAATACCGTCTACCTTTGTGTTTTACTTTTAGGGGCGAGGTTGTTTCATATGGGAGCGCGCCAAATTAACGTAATAACTTGAGGTTTCCAGGTTCGAGTCCCAACTCTGCCAGCGTTGAGATTTATTCCTGCTAACCCCTCAGTGAGAAAGAAGACGCCGATGAGCACAGAAAGACCGATGTCCATCGGATAGGACACGTGCTGGAGAGAGCCATGTTTTGCTCACGTTAAATAACCCATTAGATTGGGCTTGATGAAAAGTTTCCGTCTGTCCTTGTGAGCTCTCCACTGGTTAGAGATAAACTTGATTTCGTTTCGTTACACATCTTCATATTTAGAGTGTTCTTTGCTTTTGATCACCAGTTAAGAATTATTCGCCATCGTGTTCAAATCAACAATTATTTTTCCCTGTTCTCTTCAGTTTTTGAATTGTTTTTTTAACATCTCATAACCAATTTCCTGACACAGATTCTCGATTGGATTGAGCTTCGGGCACCTCTATCCACCAAAATTCATCATTCTCTTTACATCATTGTCCATGAATTTCATGTTTACTGCTTTAACCCGATGGCAAAGGACATTATCATCTTGTTATTTATCATCCATACTCTTGGAGATATCTCTTGCATTCGGCTTCGTTCTTTCCCTCTGAAGAACGGCATACATTTCGTCAATTCCCATTCTTTTGCAGTCCCTACTATGTGTTGAAAAACAACTCCAAGTCACAACTGAAGCAAAATGCTTCGCAACATTTACAGTGCTTTTGATTTTCGATTCCTTTTTAAAAGGATATCATGTACCTTACCTTTCTTATTTGCAATGCAAACGTCATTCATCATTCAACACTTTGTTAATTGTTAGTATCATTGTCTTAACGTTCAATCTTTGTGTGAAACTATATTTTGCATATATAGACAAAGGATGGAAATGGGTTTATCAGAAACCGATTTGTTTCGAAGATTTTAGTGTCTAATTGTGAAATGAAAAGATGTTTTCAACGGAATAGTTTCAGAATTTTGTTTGTGTTTGTGCAGTTAATTGTTTTACTTCTGCCCCAAAATAACCCTTTTGACTTAATATCAAGGTATTTTTCGTCTTTGAGACTTAACACATTTATAATAACTTCATATTTTTATAATAGTTCAAATTTCCTTCTTTATATAGTGTTTAAATATGACAAGGGAAGTTCCAACAGTTTACTGTGAGTTGGAAGCAACTGAGAGATTCCCTTTTAACTGTTTATTAACAAGTGCTGCAAGCTGCAGCACTCTTCAGTGTATAAAACTGCATTCTCAAAGCGCATGCACCAGACTGTTATCCAATCACAGAGAATGGAAGAATCGTCAATGTTCCTCTTCTCAATTGCGGCCATTGTTGAACTCTAAAAATTATTTACAATTGTCTAACTGTGCCACAATGTGTAGTTTATTGCGACACCAATTAAGTGATTTTAAAGGAGTTTATGTATATCAGCAATTATTTTGAAACACCAAAATAGTTGTTCGATAAGAAAGCTAGTTTTACATGTTACTGCTCTGACTATGCCTGTATGCGGGAGTACACGAAGTGGGAGCAATACTTGATAAGACATCTTCTATAGAAAGGCCATCGGTGCAAACGATGGACTCGCTGCTGGAATCCACAACTTTGAACCGTTACAACAGTTTGCACTGTGCGGTGGGGGAGCCAAGATTTTTAACTGGGGAGAAATGGGAAATTTTAAAAATTTCTTTTAAAACACATTTCTCTAATTATCCTTCCCTGTATCTCTCAACTGTGCCATTGCCGCTGCCTTTAAGATAATAATGTATTAAAAAGAATTAGGTCAGCTTTTTGTTTCGGAAAAAGAAAAGGAAATAGCAACTTTGCTGCACAAATCTCTATGTTTTTACTTATAAAGACTTCGTTTATCGTTTTTATAAAATGAATTCAGCAGTTACTTAGCAGCAATCTTTCATTGCTTCATATTTACAGATGCCAGAAAGTTTATTCAACGTTGAACCGATAAACACTGAAGTACAGTACAATGCACATTAAATCAAATACATAAATAGTTATCTTTTTAAGGAAAACAATTATACAAAATAAGATTGAGTTGTTTTACCTCTGTGTAGCATTTTTTGCACACAATGGGCTAAATGGTCAAGTTAGAAAACCTCTAAGGGCTCAGAGTAAGATGGACGAAGGAGATACGCTAGACAACTGTTAAAAGAGAGATAGAAGCCTTCCTTCAAGGTCAGCCAGCGTCTTCTTTAACGTGCACAGGACATGAATCTTCTGAACACGGAGCCATGGATTAACGTCCCATCCGATGAACGACGTCCTTTCCAAGCACATTGATGCCCCTTTTCTGACAGAAGGGAGGATGGGGGTTGGTAGAGATAAATTTCAATTCTGGAACAGGAGGGACTTCGAACCTGCGAACTACAGATGATGTAGCACCACCCACTGAGCAAACTGTCCTCCAAAATATAGGACCTGGTAGTTCTAAGCAGTCAGTCTTCCATATATAAATAAATTCTCCCTCAAGCAGCTGCTTGCTACAGAGGCTGACAGGAGCCTGTCAGTTTATACTCCAAAGTAGAAGGCCTGTGAGGATGGCGGAACCTCAGCAGAAAGAAAAACACAAACATCCATGCCTTTCCAGGGGCTGGAACCCAGGTTCCATTGATCAGTAATAGCCAAGCGTGCTTTACTGAAAGTCGACACCTATGCCGAAAACATCATTTTTGGAAAATGTGGTACTGTTGCATTACTTGACTAGTTTAGACATTTGACTGATCATCAAGTATTTATCGTTTTTAGAAAATTGATTAACTAGTTCCTTAGCAGCAAGCTTTCTGTGCTTCATGTTTACAGATGCCAGAAAGTTGCAAAGATCAAAGAAGTAGTAGAAGCAACTTTATCGATCTGAAAGATAACATCCACAGTTGCCTAGCTTCGTAAGTATCAATAATAAACGAATTTATCTCCTGAGCATCATTTACCAAGAAGAAGAATTTTAAATTCAATGTTTTCAAATTTCTTCCACCTCTCTCTTCCATAGCACTTCACATAACACAATCACCAACGTATAAGGAAATCCGATGGGCTTGGAAAGGCCGCCGTCCGTCGGATGGGACGTTAAGCCGTGGCCCCGTGTGCGGGAGAGCCATACCCTGTGCACGTTAAAGAACACGCTGGATGGCCTTGACGGGAGGCTACCATCTGTCTCCCAACAGCTGTTCCAGTGGGTCCCCTCCCCCAACCTTCTCTGAGCCTTCGGGGTCCATGTGACCTGGCCATTTAGCCCATGGTGTGCAAAAAAGTGCCGCTCAGAGGTAAAACAACTCAACTCAAGTATAAGGAAATAAAACATCAGCCTTCTACAACATCCGGTTGTAATGCTGAACTAATCACTGCAAACTTTTCCATCTTTCACAAAAGACTCAGTTTTATCATGATTATACTAATTAACTTACCACATTAATTGAGATTCGATCCTGAGATAAATTTCATTTATCCATTACTCCAAAATCTTTCAACTCTTTGCATCTCAACCCACTTTAGCTCAGTAGTATCTTGTATCCACTAACAGTTCATCTTAACTCTGATAGCAGTAGCATCATTGAGTTAGAGAAACGATGATTTGCATAATTTGATGTGAGCTCAGAAAAGGGATATGACTCAACTGAGTTTTCTTACGGGAAAACATACAGATGAATTTAATTTCTTTGTCTTCAGCTAAATGGTTGCGATTAATAGAGAGTGTGAATTAGGTAGAAAATAAATTAATTATACTTCGAAAATCACAGCGTGAGATCTTTAGATAAATTAAGTTTTGAAAAGATCAAGGAAGTAGTAGAAGCAGCTTCGTTGATCTGAAAGGTAGCATCCACATTATTCCACATCTTCCAAACGTACCTCTTTCATCTTTCGCATCACTTTTATTGGAACCTTTGTCATTTGCATATTGTATGATTACAGACGAACCTATCGACTACTTTTGGCTGTGACAATTTATTAACTGTATGAAATTTCGTGATTGACTTTTTGCTCCACAAATCTCAGCTTTCGCAGTAGTTGTTTAAGAAAAATATAAAAACTCTCTCTAGTGCATCATCGTCTAAGATGATCAATCGATTATAACGGACTAATTCTCTTCCACTTATAGCAATGGACTCTCTATAGCAACACTATTCTTCAGCACGGATTCCTTCAATACAAATTATCGGCTTTTATCTACAAAACTTTGTGCTCCATGGTGCACTGTAAGATCCCCAGTAACGAAAATTCTTACTTGAAAAAAAAATGTAGAATCGAAAACAAACAATTTTGAACATTTGTTCAATGGTTAAACTATTACAATTATTTCTGCTGTTTCTTTTATTCTCTGCCAATAGTCCAGGAAGTTCAGAAAATGCTGGCTGATATTATGTTAAGAGGTAAGTCATAATGAGAGTAAAACAAGCAAAGACTACCTCCTATTAAAGCAAACTAATCACTGGAAGATCTAAAAATTCTTGCTCTACTTACAAAGGTTATGTGAAGTGCCTAATGTTTAATTCGGTAGTTAAATGTTTTGTCTTAAATTTGCGAGTGTTTTTATAGTACAGAAATAGTTTTTGTTGCAATATTTCTTAAATATATGCTTGCTTCCGAACTCCATCGAGAGAAAATATCTCATCTTTTAGTACAGACAATTTTTCGATCTCTTGAAAATCCATATTGACGAGTGTCCTTGTATATCATAATAAGCAAAAGAGGCCAAATTTTGTACTTTTTTGCTAGACCTAATTACGAAACTCTGTGAATGATATTTTTTATCCTAAAATACACGAATTTCTAAGAATTTTATTAAAGTTGCAAAACAATAGAAGATTAATCACATTGCTCCTAGAAACAGAAATCTTTCTTTAAAAGCTCATTCCTGGTCTAATGGTGAGCACACCGATGACAAGCCAACGGCATGTCCTTGTCTGTGTTAGTTTCTATGTTGTACGATAAGTCCAATAGAACTTCTCCTCTCTCTCCGTCTTTTGTGTAGGGGAGTACAATCTTCCCTTTTTTAAAAAAAAGAACAATGAACTTATTTTTTTTTGCCTTAAAAAACACGGCAGACATCACAAAACAGTTACTATGTTGGGTGGCAAGAAATCTCTGCTTAACACGGGTTGCTCGATAACTCATAATAGGTTGCTCATACATTAAATGTTCTAGATTCGAACTAGAGTTCGAACCTCCGAACTTCATATCTTTCCATTTCCAACTTTGCGATTTTCTCAGCATCTCTGCTCTTCGCTCTCGTCGATAAAGAGGAGTCGACGGTGCACTAGATGGAGCAACCTTCTCTGGCAGACTCTCTCTCTCTGTGAGAGTCATGTGTGCAGGAGAGCCACACCCTACACATGTTAAAGATATATGCTGAAATACCTCTGAGGGATTTTTTCCATCTATCCCTAAGCAGATGTTCTTGGTTCATCCTGTCACTGATATTTGTTACTTGCCAATTTGTGATCTTTTCAATAGCAGTTCTATACTAAAAACGGATCTTATCTCTATGAAAGAATTTGCTGAATCTTAATATTTGGTTCCATAACTAACGATTTCTTTAATTACCTCGTTTCTAAGGTTTTCTTAAAGGTGCGAAAAGGGAACCTTTACGTGTAGTATAAGAGTAACAGAAGCTCTTTAAACCTAGCAAATGCAATCATCATTTTATATATCTGTATCAGATTGATATGGCTTCCCCCTTCCCTCAAATGAGAATGTGAACTAATCCTTTCCTCCCCACGTATCCCTTCCGCTGGCTTTGGATCTTTCCAAACGAAGGGAGGGAAACAGCTATAGACAGCATTGGATCAATTTGCTCCACTCTCGTTTCGTCGATAACGGAAACATCCGCAACAAACCACCGCAGTCTGGTTGCAGAAGATAGCAAAAGGGGAGGCGAGAAATCTGCTTGCTCTTGCAGAGAGCGATCCACGCGAATTGCGATTCCTTCCATGAGCCTCGGGACACGTGATGTGGAGTGAGTAGCTGCGTGTAGCATGCGGCTATAGCGCTGTTGGCTCTGAGGCCAGCCAGGTACACTGGCTGTCGCGAGAGCGCAGACTGCCTCTCTGCAGCACCATTGCGCTAGTGTCGTGCACCTACCTTCACATTGTAGTCCACCACTTCCTCGTAATAGATGAGGGCCTGCCTGCGGGAGTGGCTCCAATCTCCCATCTGCACTGCTCTGGTGAGTCTGACCCCACACGAGGGGCACACCGCTCCCTCGTACATCTCCACTGACCTCCACACACCCGCCGCCGCCATGTCCGGCCGGCCGTATCGACCGGCGAAACTGCGTCCGGCTGGGAAGCCGCGGAGCAGCTCCGCACTCTCTCAGCACAGGCGGGATATACGAACTCCCCCGACAGGTGGCACACATCCTCGGCCGATGTCGCATTGGAGATTGGGGTCGATTCGATCCAGCACAAAGCAGGAAATGCACATCTGGCTTTTTTCTTCTGTCCTGGCAGAATTCTCGACCAAATATATATAAAAAAAGCAGTTTATCTGATCAATCTGTTGAATCAAAATCGCATTAAAACTCAATGTCTTCTTCCTGTGTTCAAGATACCTTATGTTCTCCGGAAATTTTCTACTTAACTTTCACTTAGTTGTTTTTAATAAATACCAAAATGTTTTAATGACTTCCTCAAACGGTATTTTATTCCATCACCATGCCAGAAGTAACTGAAACTAGAAGAAATAGAGAGATACGCTCTTTTGGGTTTTTTTTATGAGAAAAACCAAATTTGAACAATACAAAGCAGAAGACAATAGACTGAAATTTGGTGAAAGACGATTTGCCATTTTAAATCAATTAAAGAACAACTAAAAATTAATGATTAACAGAAACAAATTTTCGAGTTGTTTCTGTTTTCAACCTTTCTATCTTCCTTTAGCTTTTCGCTCGTCATTGGTCAATTAGTCAATTTTTGAATTTGTCGAAACAGTTGTCCCACTGTATCTTACGAACATAAAGGACAAATTTAATGATTTATTTGTCAAATGAAAGTTTTTGACTCCGGGAGACTTGAATATACCTCCCCCTCCCCGTTGGGTTGGGTTGTTTTACCTCTGAGCGGCACTTTTTTGCACACCATGGGCTAAATGGCCAGGTCACATGGCCCCGAAGGCTCAGAGAAGGTTGGGGGAGGGGACCCACTGGAACAGCTGTTGGGAGACAGATGGTAGCCTCCCGTCAAGGCCATCCAGCGTGTCCTTTAACGTGCACAGGGTATGGCTCTCCCGGACATGGGGCCACGGCTTAACGTCCCATCCGACGGACGGCGGCCTTTGCAAGCCCATCGGTGTCCCCTACTGACCGTGGGCAGGAATTTTGCGGAGATAAATCTCAACGTTGACCCAGCTGGGACTCGAACCTGGGAACTACAGATTACGAGCCTGGCACGCTACCGACTGAGCCCCTCCCCCCTCCCCGTGCTTTCCCCTTTCCTAAAGTAGAGGAAATATGAAAACGATTGCTCCGTTATATCTTCCGAACGCGGGGGCCGAAGGTAACAAGTTGTATGTCAAATGAAACTTGTAAACAACAAAAGTATATCTCCTTGTATTCCCCTCTCAAAAGGGGAAATTGGAAAGTCGTTCCTGTATTATATCTTCCGAACGCGAAGGCCACAGTTACGAGTTAGGTCTCAAGTAAAAGCTCACAAGAGGACTGTCATAAATGACTGAATTGTTCCCCCCACTATTCTACCTATCCCCAAAAGGGGACCGAAATTTTGAGGGGGTCAACCTTAACGAGTTATATCTCAAAATAAAATTGGTGAGGTCTCTATAATTTAAGGTAGCTCGAATTGTTTCGCAGTGTTTGAAACAAACGGAATTGATAATTGTTCATCATGCTGGAGGGGAGAATTTGGTCTTTGATGAGACTGTTAATATTCAGAGTTAGAAAGCATGCAGAATTGTGCGATGAAATGGTAAAATTTACGAAATTGAGGTTGGTAATAGAGAGGGTCACAGTGGTTCTGGAGAAAGATATTGGGGTCGGAACCTGAAAAAGTATTAGAAAGCACTGTTTCAAATCTCGTTTTGGAATAATATTTGTTGAAGTATTATTCCAGAAGGTTTACGCTACGGATTATGGAAACAAACACTTAACAGATCCGTTATTAGTTGTAAGAGGTTATCTCAAAGGTTAATTAAAACAGAAAGAATAAGAAAAATCACATAAAATCGTTAATAAAATCGATATAATTTCAGACGTTTGTGTAATATTTTTTTTAATTATCGGATACTAGTGTAACAGCAGAGTTCTAACTTCCATAAATCTTTAAATATTAAATCGGTATTGTTGAAAGTCGAGATTTAGAGAGATTCGAGTGAGATCTTCAAATTATCTCTGGTGACATTTTTCAGTAAAAAATTATTTACAAAGTTAAGGAGCTTTGAATTTGGCGTTCATTCACATAACATGGAAATGCCCTAATACATGTCGGGTTATTTTTCTTCTAAGATGAACTTTTTCTTTGCACACAGTGAACCAAATGACCACATCACAAAGACCCCAATTGCTCAGAGAGGATGAGGACTCACTGGACAACTACTAGGAGACAGATAGAAGACTCCCACCCAGGCCGTCAAGCATGTTATTTAAAGGTATGACTCTCTTGCACGCGGAGCCACACACTAATGTACCATCGAAACTGATGCGGCTGTTCTTTGGTGACATGTGAGCTTGCACGTGCCCACACGACTGTTTTGGGAATTGAAGATTCCTTCACGTGAACTGAGCTTCGTCTGTCCGCAGTATTCGCTCTTGGAAGGTACGTTCTGCATTGCAGAGATTTAGCAACTATTCAAAGGAAGATATTCGGCATGCATAGTCCCCCTTCTGCAGATCATCAACTCTTGTGTAGTGGAAGGGATGTAAATCCTATTCTTGAATAATCCTGTGGACAATATGCGACGGGACACTCCCAGCTGTTATATATGTGCTGCTCGTAGGCTTGTCGCATACCATCTCCAGTACAGACTTCTTAAAAGCAGGTGTCCTTGTTCTGGTCGACCTGTATCAGCGCCATGTGAACCTGGCAATACATACGCTGTTTCTCTGAGGTATTGGTATAGCTGTCGAATCACTTGATGCTCGAGATGGTGTCATCTAGGGTTGGAAAATTCCTGAATGATGCACAACGCAGACACACCACAATCTCCAAGTAATTACGTATCGCAGCACTCATGTGTACAGTCGCTCAAATAAATATCCAAACACTGTGGTTGATTACAAAATTCAGAAAAAACATCTGGCAACGATTTTTTTTAGAAATTAGTGATGTGGCAATCTTCGTGTACGTACACGAAGGTTGCCACATCAACTGAAGAATCCCGCTAGGGAGAGTTTGAGCGGTATTTGCGAAACACCCTATATAAACAAAACATATAGTATGATACACATGTACAGGTCCAGATCTAGAACACAACTGTGGGTGGGAAGAAACACGGTGGAGCGGGGGAAATGTAGGGGAGTGGATTTGAGTATATACCAATTGATTTCTAGTATATGTTAATATTTTCAGTATTATTCAAGAAATTTTCTGAAGATCGCTGAAATGAAGTAAAACATTTGCACCAAAATGGCGTTCTGGTTTATTTCGGCTCAATCTTGCCCCCTCCCCTTCCCCACACAAATACAAACACAGACTTTCACTCGTGACACTTGGCCCCCATTTCAGTTTTTCTATATCCAGCCCTGCTTGGCTTAACCTCGAATGGATTTTTAAACCATTGCCAAAGACACTGTCATATGAAGATGGATTTTTTTCTGTTTTTTTTACTACAATTAAGGGAAATTATTTCACCTTGATTATTACACTTGCAGAACACCTTAAGAATTTAGTTTTGATTATTTCATAGTCATGCTTATAACTCTCTTCAACATTTCCTATTTCAAATTTCACACTCTCAATATCATTCTTCTCACTACTGATTTTGGATTCAAAATTATTCAACACTGTTCAGTTCCGGTTTCAGTATACTCTGTTTCTTATATAATTCAGTTTTATTATCAGGTCATAAGATTTCTCCCATTTTAGCACCCATATCTGTTCTAAGACCATCACTTTGGGAAACTAAATTAGATATGCTAATATTTATGACAGAGCTAATTGAACCATCTTTACATTCATATCACAGCTAAAGTACTAATCTTTTGCATTCATTTCAGTTTTGACCATCCATTTCGTCTCTCCTCTCACCATTTTGTATTTTGATTTCACCAACTAATTTTTAAATTGTATCCATTTTTTCCCGTGTTAATGACATAAAATTCCATTCTCGACATCAAACATTAATAATAATCTATCAAAGCACGAAGGCCGAATAAGAGTACATAGAAATTATATTTAAAAAATTTTACAGTGCCAATAACAAAGAATCCAGAGCACAATTTATCAACATGTTAATTGACATGAGAATTATCTACAATACATCAAACACAAATATTACAAGAATGTAATTTGCATCTCAATAAAAAAAATTGTTCCTCAAGTATCTTGCCACAGAAGTCTGATAGAAATTTGTCAGTTTAATGAGCCATAGAGAAGATTTGTAAGGAAGGAAAGACAAGAGTAGAAAGGAAAAATCCATACTTTATCCGAGGTTTGAACCCAGGTCCATTTGATCGTCAGCTAACACGCTAACCACTTGGATAATTCACATAGCAAACTAATTAGGCTTAGAAACATATCCTAGCAAAAAGGAATCTGAGTAAATGCAGAATTCTGATAACCCTGGTTATCACAGCTTTCTCACTCATTCAGCTTTTAAAGTAATTATGGTTTTAAATATGAATGCTTACTTCTTATTAACGTTTTCACTAAATTTGTACAACATGAAATCTCTCTTTAGATGCACGCTACTGCTGAAACGAGCGCAATCCAATCCTCTTTTGGGTCAATTCGCCTTTTTATCGTTCTCTGAAACATTTAATTATCTCCTCGAATTTCACAAATCAAAACGATAGCGTTTGTGCCGTTGGAATCATAGCATCGTCAATATATTTTTGTAATTCTGCCAGTAATGTCATGGTTGTAGAAATATATACAATGCATATATTGTTAACTTCCGTTACTTTCTTTTGAGTGACGCCACATTTTTATTTTTTAAACTTTGCTATTAATCAAATGCCGTAATACTGGTTTTTGACACGTCATTCATTCATAAAAATATATCCCCTCAAACTGCTACTTGACACAGAGGCTGACAGGAGCCTGTCAGTTTATACCCCATAGTAGAGGGTTTGTGAGGAAGGCGGGACCTCAGCAGAAGACAACATAAAGAGCCATGCCTTACCCGAGGCTCGAACCAAGGTCTCTTTGATTAGTAGTCAAGCACGCTAACCACTCAGCCACCAGACGATCATTCATCACTGCTCAGTAATTGTGCTGTGCAGTATAGTGGCATTAAACACAAGAGCCTTTATTTTGCAGTGATGCGAATAGGTTTCAGTGGTGTTTAGTTTTATGCATTTGGATTGTTTTACCTCTGAGCGGCACTTTTTTTGCACACAATGGGCTAAATGGCCAAGTCACATGGACCCCGAAGGCTCAGAGAAGGTTGGTGGAGGGGACCCACTGGAACAGCTTTTGGGAGACAGATGGTAGCCTCCCGTCAAGGCCATCCAGCGTGTTCTTAAACGTGCACAGGGTATGGCTCTCCCGGACACGGGGCCACGGCTTAACGTCCCATCCGAAGGACGGCGGCCTTTCCAAGCCCATCGGTGTCCCCTACTGACCGTGGGCAGGGCGGGGAATTTTGCGGAGATAAATCTTAACGCTGACCCAGCTGGGACTCGAACCTGGGAACTACAGATTACGAGCCTGGCGCGCTACCGACTGAGCCACCCCCGCCCCTATTTTATGCATATACCATGTTTAGAGAATCCTTTAGTTTGAAATCACAAAATGTTAAATTAAGGTTTCAGGGTATATTTTTAAATCAAATAATCCCAGCTAAATAGACATCTTTAGGGCTAAGAACAATCTCTGTATAGAGGAAGTTCAGCGGCAGAGCACCTGAGATATTATTAGCAGGGTTTCAGTTAGTATCCCCCTCCCCCGGGCTCAAAATAATTTTTCTTCTTCCTTTGATAGTTCTGAATTATTTGCAGCATTCTCTATCGAACAAGGCGTAAAGAAATTTTAAAGCAAAGGAAGTGGCTGATCTTTTTCTTTGTAGATCGAAAACGTAAGGGAACGTATTGTATTTTCTGTTAAAATGCAATTAATTTATTGAAGTATCTTAGAACATAACTGCATTATTTGGATAACTCGCATAATGAAGAAATGGCATTACGTTTAAAAAAAATTCGCAATTTGAAATTAGACGACTGAATGCGGATATCGAAAGCATCATTTGCTGAGTTCTTTCTCATTGCGAGTTATTCAAAATATATTATCCATTGATTTGCGAGTTCTCCAAAATAGATTTAACCATTAAGGATACCAATTTAAAATATAATTTTTACTGTTTTATGTCAGATTTATAAGAGAGTTATGAGCAGTGTGTTTTTATTTCTACTGAATCCGAGCCGAGGAGTATTTGACAACGATGACAGCTCTTCAAAATGATTTTGTAAACTTCTCCAGAAGGTAGAACTTCCTTAAACACTTCTCAAGGAACATACATATCTGTGGAAAATACATCTTATATATCTTAAATAACATCATTATAACGCCACATATGAAATTAATGATATAAGCAAACAGTTAATATCAGAAACAATTCTGAAACGCACTCGTCCCGTTCCAAACAGAATTTCCTACATAGATATAAGAAATGTTGGAATTACAACCAAGGAAAATTCTCAGTCAAATGAAGGAACTCAGCAAATGATAATTTCAATCTCCTCATTCAGTCATCTAATTTCAAATTTCAATTTTTTTTAAATATAAGGCCATTTCTTCATGTGCGAGTTATCCAAAATAGCTTTACTTGCCACATCGATAATTTAAAAAACAAAGTCTGCAAAATATATTCTGAACTTAAGGATGATAAAAAATGTAAAAAAATATTCCTCCAGCAGCCACTTAGGTCTGACAAAAACCGGTTAATACAATGAGGCAGAAAGGCGAAAGCGAGATCGCTACAGAAAAAAAAAGACAATATGCATCACGGAAAAAAGAAACTGTAACGAGAAATTGAACCCATACTTCACGTGCCACACTGCGATATAGGTTTAGAAGTTTATAAGCACGGTGCTATGCGATGATGCAAATTCCTATCAACACTTGCTTGGTGTAAGCATTGTGAAGCAACTGAAGACAGACGAACAGACGAATAGGGATTGCTGCCGGGACTTTTAAGAATCTATGGAGAGTGTGGAGAAATAGGCGTATACACCTAAAGACTAAACTTAGACTGTATAATAGTTTGGTTCTTGCTAGGGTTAGTTATGGTAGTGAAACTTGGACGCTGTGTAAACAAGATAACAGGAAACTAGATGCTTATGCAGTATCTTGGGCATTAGGTGGTTCAACTTTGTAACTAATGATGAGGTTAGGCAAAGGAGTCTGCAACCTCCTTTAAGCAGCATATTGTGCAGAGAGAGACTCCGCTGGTATGGCCATGTTGCCCGTATGGATTGGCGAATAGGGTTATGAACAATGTGCCTAGAGGTCTCAGAAGGAGGGGGAGACCTAAGATGCGGTGGGCAGACAATGTCAAACAGGACCTTGTTAGAATTGGTGTGCATTGGCAAAATGCAGCAGATGTAGCTCAGGACAAATATGCTTGGAGAATTAAACTGCACGGTCTAGTTTGACCTCCGTAGCCCATGGCTGCTTGAGGGTGATGATGATGATGAAGATTCCACTCAAACTTAGAATCCAAATTTTTTCTCCAGTTTAACATTCTCGTAATTATTTCATTCCTTTAATTATTTCATCCTTTTAATCGTTTCTTCGATTTAGCACTCTTCAATTATTTCGTCGTTTATAGAAATAAGAAGTAGCAAGAATTACTCATACAGTTTCTTTTAAGATTCAATGAAAGGAAAAAAGAGAACTCTAAAAGAAGCGCAGAGCAATTGGAAATGGGCTACAAATTAACAACAGTTAAATCTTTTAATGTGCTTGTAAATAAAAGCATACATTAAACTAAAAAAAATTGCTAAAACAATTATCTATGAATATAAATTTAAAACTCTTAACTTCAAAGCAATTTTGCATTCAGAATTATTATGGGGGAAAATTGTTTTGAGAATGAAAATTTTAGTGCACTTTCTCCTAGAAAAAGAACTTTAAACAGTTCTATGATGAAAGGTGTTCTAAGTGATTATATTATAAACTCTTGATTCCCGACGAACCAGTGACACTTTGTGAGTTGATACGATTCCATATGTGAACATTTGGGAATTTCCATGTTCTGATGCACTCAGATTCTTATCCTAGTGAGCCATTTTCTCCCTCACCACGCAAACAATTTTAGCCCCACCCTTGTTTGTCAGCACAAATTCAGTCACTCATAAACAACTTCACAACATGACGTGAAAATGCAAAAGGCACATTACAAAAGTCCAATTTTCAGCAGAAAGGTAATTATTTTACAAGCCTCAGCAACAAGACTCACAAAAAAAGGAAGCATCACGGATCGGCCAACAAATCAACAATGACATAAAACGCGGATTAATACACAAACCTAGCACATATTGAGGAGGAGATATTGGAAATCCATTCGTTTTGAAACTCCAAAAGGCTCGATTTCGCCCTTCACAAAAGAAGCTCAAATGTTAGGTCAGCCCTTTTTGACACTAATGTTGGAGATCTATGAACACTGCAGCACGTGGCTATCACTCCACCCCACATGAAATGGAAGCCACAACAATTGACTCCAAAGACATATAAAGGCCTTGGTCTCCTTTGTCCTCATGAGTTGATGATTTAAGATTCATAGATTCGACAAAGCAGTGTGTGAGAGAAGAGTAGGGACGATGTTCAACTGTACGTTGGTGGCGATGATGAGGCTGGATAGCTCTTAGGGAATCTAGGAAGCTTCATTGTTACAGTCTCATCTTGAGTGTTGGTGGAGGCATCAGTTTTTTAAGTTCAGTAGCAGAATCTCACAAGTTCAAGTATCCAATTTAATGTCGTAGGCTTTTGTAGGAAATAGTTGGTCCGCAGTTTGGTCTGCAGCTTTTGTAGGAAATAGCAATAAGGCCCAGTTCTGCAATTAGTAGACCATAAAGCTTAATAAAACTTAGGGGAACTATAGCAATCTCCATCGGCCTGCAAACAGCACTAGCTGCGAAACCAATCTCGTTTTTGATAAGTGCCCTAAGACATCGAGAGGGTAAGGTATCTCCCTATCATCCATACCCCACCACACAGCTACAGTCGTCAGCCATAGCAGCAGTCAGCACGAATCTCCATCAACACCAATGTCCATACAGAGAGTTAATTAACCCTGGAGGCATCATCCTCGTCCACGTCTCAACAAACGAAGAGCATCCATTCATTAATGAAGGAAATGAATTGCGTTCTGCCCTGTTTTAGGTTACGTTTTCTGAGTGATATTGTACTAGTGTTGTAAAGTGAAATGAACCACAGAGAATTGTGTTGGAACATTCTGTGGTACCAGATAGGCAAAAAGAGTATTAGATGATAAGTGGAGAGACTCGGTGCTTCCCCCTAATTAAAGTAGGTGTCTCATATTCGATATTTCAGTTACTTGGTTAGGAGTGTCATTTTTGATTACCATTTCGTTGAATTTTTATTTAAATTTTTCATTTATGTTGTTTTAGACTCACCAATAAAGTAACCAATAATTCTCACAATTTTTGGGAACACAGAACTGGAAACTGGCTTCATGCCACGTCTATGAAACGTAGTGAAAAGTGTAGAGTGTATATAAATGTAATGTTTTATTTAGTACTTGGAATTTGATGTGAAGAGTCATATTTTCACGAGTGTTGATTATTGCTTGTCTTGTAGGAGTTATCCTGATGAATGGTATGATAGGGTTACTATCAGTTTGCCGGTTTCGACCTTGTTCACCATTTTGATGAACTGTCCCCTTTTATGCAAGAAATGAAAGATTTCGAAAGTGGAATACGACAAAGGCTCCCTATCTTTTGGGATATTTTTTGAATCCAATTAGGCTCACTATCTGTTATGAAAGACGGTCCAAATAACTCGGGTGCTCACCCTCAATCCTTTTGCCCGCACCCAGAGGTTAATTGGTCGATCTTCTTCCCCAGTTAAAAAGGGAGAAAACGAGACTTTCAATATTCTGTCTGCAGCAAAAAGTAAATAATTGATATAAATCTTAACAGTGAAATTCACATAATCATTAGTTAAATATTTGGAGGGTATTAGTTAAGGGTACTAACAGGAATGCACCCAGGGGGTCCAGCCCCCCCCCCCCACCTCCGAAAATAAAGGATTAGAGCACCGAGTAAGGCATGGATGTTCGCTATGCTTATTTTAGGAGTTATATGGCTTAGAATTTATAATTATATCCATTAATAATCTTTATATTGGCAGAACTATATAATCTATTAATGTTCTTTCTATTGACAGAATATAGAAATTCTCTAATATTTTAGTAAAACAATGCATTTCAATTTCTTTATGTACTTGTGATTGTGTGCACATAAAAGCGTATTCTTACATTTGGGAAATCCCAAATTTTTCGAGGGAAAAATAAGTTAATGATGAAACGAAGTTAGTTCACCCATTTCGTAGCAGGATTTCAAACGTACCAGAAGTTATCGCAAACTGTGTTTCAGGAAAAGAAAAAAATTCTGTTCGCTGAACTATTTTCATTTTGTTTTATTGTTGACATTCTTACGCAGATAAATAGATAGTGGAAAACTTTGTTTTTTCTGTTTTGGATCAATACCAATCTCATGTTAACATTTTTTAAAATTACCCCCTCAAGCAGCTTCTTGCCACAGAGGTCTGACAGGAGCCTATCAGTTGAATGCGCCATAGAGAAGACCTGTGAAGATGGCGAAACCGCAGCAGAAAGACAGCTCGAACATCCATGCCTTACCCAGATCCCGTTCATCAGTAGCCAAGCACGTTAAAGAAATACTACCTAAAGCAGAAGGCCATTCCATTGAGTTATGACGTCAGCGATGTACCGGGTAAATATTTTACCCCTAACCATCTCCATTATAAAGATATGCCTATTTGGCATGAGTAAGAACAAAATATATAAGTAAACCACCCTTAGGTGGGCCCCTAAGGGCAAACATAAGAAATGCTAAAAATAGTAAAATTGTATAAGAAACCTAAAACGGGTTGGTCTCCTCAGAGAACGCTACCGTTTTAGGCCTCTTATACTTGTGTCGTACTCGGAATTTTGCAATCCCGAGTTCGACGTAACTATCTGTCGCCATTTTCTTCCAGCCACCCGACTTTCCCTCAGTAAGACGGGTAGAAACAACAACTTCAGCCGCCATGTTAAGGACGACGGACCTTCTGGGCCTTTGCACACGGCACCCCGTCCAAGAAAAGAGTAAACAAGGCCATAAAAAGGGGAAAGGTAGTTTTTCGAATACGCGCAGCAATGGTCACCAAGAACTGCACAAGGATGACTCAGGATCACGCCAGAGGCTGGGACGTCCAATAAAAATCGGACCGCTCCAATGAACTTTCGCCACTGCTGTCACCGGACGAAATCTGCTGTCCAATGAGAGGTGACCGCGGGGCTCTTTTTAAATTTGACAAGCGACAAAGAAAGAGAAGTGTGTGTGTTGGAGTGTGGACGTGTAATCAGAAGTGAGCTCTGAGCACAAAGAGACAATAGATCCCCGCGAAGATGGGAAGTGAAGTAGCTAAGCAGCGGCCAAAGATGCTGTAGACCGAGGCAGACGATTAGGAAAGAAAGGGTGAAGAAAGAGCGTACCCCACCCTCCTGATGCAGCCGACTTGCAAAGTCTCACAAGCCGTCGTCGAGACCCCATCGCGGAGAGAAAATATCAGTGAGCAGCAGGCAACAACACAGAATACAGCGAGCAACCCAGCCCCTGGAGCGACCTGCGTGTAGGGAGAAACGAAGCCCCCTGTCCAGCTACTTGTCGGAACCACCCGCTGGCGCCTCCAGCCTTGTCAACAGCGGACTTATGAGGTGTTTTCGCCGATGAACTATTTGTGCCACTAATGGAGTCTGAACGACAACTCCCAGAGCGCAGAGGATCTCCCCTTGGCCAAGCCTCAGCATAACAGACGAGAAAGAGCCCAACGATGGAGCAAACTAAGCTAAAGGGTCAGCAGCCGTTTTTCTGAGATTCTTTAGTTTCTACCTCTACTGTAATAGTCCCTGAGTGTCCCCCTTTTCTCTCTGCGTCTCACAGAATATTTCGCCCATAAGGTCCAGTTGCCTGGCGTGTACTATAGTATTCAAATTGGGGCGGGGGTGGCTCAGTCGGTAGCGCGCCAGGCTCGTAATCTGTAGATCCCAGATTCGAGTCCCAGCTGGGTCAGCGTTGAGATTTATCTCCGCAAAATTCCCCGCCCTGCCCATGGTCAGTAGGGGACACCGATGGGCTTGGAAAGGCCTCCGTCCGTCGGATGGGACGTTAAGCCGTGGCGCCGTGTGCGGGAGAGCCATACCCTGTGCACGTTAAAGAACAGGCTGGATGGCCTTAACGGGAGGCTACCATCTGTCTCCCAACAGCTGTTCCAGTGGGTCCCCTCCCCCAACCTTCTCTGAGCCTTCGGGGTCCATGTGACCTGGCCATTTAGCCCATGGTGTGCAAAAAAGTGCCGCTCAGAGGTAAAACAACCCAACCCAAAGTATTGAAATTGTGATCCGACCCCAGATAATAAATTATGTTTGTAATGTACCTTCCTGTACGAATGAGGGCTTATTGATGAAGAGGAAAGCTTCCCCCGCAAACAGCATTGAAAACACAACGCAATCATCAGCCATTACTTTGGGGCCTGACCTATCGGTTGCCCCTAGTTCTTACCCCACATCGACTAGATCTGGTGGGGTGTAGAACACTTATTCAAAAGAGTATGATCGTAAAGAATCAGAGAAGAAATAATCTCATTGGGATTATTGCTTACAGCCTCAAAAAATCTTTTTGAGGTGCGTTTTATATGTGTATATATATATATGGTCGATGCCCAGGTCTTTATGGAGTTGTCTATTAGTGACAAACCAGGGGGCATCGACCGCAGTTCTCAAAATCTTGTTCTGTAAGACCTGAATCTTACGAATATTGGTGGGTGTAGTATTCGCCCATATGGATGAAGTATAGAGAATCACCGGTCTGATGATCATATCATAATAGAGTAAAAGCTTATGATCAATCATTAAAATGTTTTACAAATTTCTTATACATTTATTTCTGTTATTTCTACTGGTAAGTTTTAAAATTAAACTTAATATTAATTTATTTTATAAATATACATTATTTAGAAGGAAACTTATTCCTATGTATTTAGCATTGTGATAACGCTTATATATTTGAATATTTTTTCTGAATAATGTAATCTGAAAATATAAATTAGTATAAAGATTAATTTTAAAACTTACTTAAGAAATTTGTGAATTTTTTAGGTTCGATAATGCTGACCCCATAACTCAGTGGAATGGCCTTTTTCGAGTGTCTAAACACTCGGCCATCGGGTAATAAATGCTTTGCTATTGCTTGAGATGATACTCCAAGCAGAAAACAATTACGGAAGCCCATCTGTACACATCACGTTATGGATTCCTTAAACAAACCAGCCAATGCTTGAGGTTATGTCAAGCATATGAGACATTCTGCTGCCTCATTTAAAGTGGAAATTTTGTGTAAATGCAGGATTCAAAGGAACAAAAACATCACCTTTCAATCGTTTCATTTAAATATTTTTTTTACTGCGAACAAATACTTAAAACAGAAAAAGAACAAAGAACGAACCGAACAAAAGACTCAAAACAAAACATTTCGCTGTTGTTTTTTTCTTGCGAAAGTGTTTTTGTCTCCACGCAGGCAAAATCTTTTATAACTTCATCACAACTAAGTTTTAAGACACTGTTTTCTATTGTGATCAGGGTTAAGCGTCTTATCTTTCGAGAGATATTGAAGTAGCAGTTTTTACTTTAATCTTAAAAGACTTTACTTAGTTGAAGTTAATAAACGTTGGATGAGGAAGCAATAGGAATGAAAAGGGCAACTCCGTGTTAAGCACAAAATTATTTTTTGCAATAAATCTTAAATCTTCGAAGGCGTGCTTTTTTATACATTAAAACAAAATTACTCTGTCAGTAAGCTTACTTGAATGTTTGATTAATTTTCATTGTTATCTGTTAATTAAAATTTGCATACAATATTACAAACGATTCTTGCTAGGGTTTTTTATTTGCAACTTATTCATTTTATAAATGAGATTCATGCAAGGTATTTGAGGGCTCGGGTAAACACATGAAATTCGGTTCAGCCGCTATTTGTAGGAAATTGTTCCAAATTTTGTTATGAAAATAAAAAAGCTTATTTTAAAAAAGTTCTGAAATTCTAGAAATGAAACACGAACAGTATACCATGGGTGTACCTATCGGACAATTGTAGTAAATTAAATGGCAACACCTGATGCTCCACTATTCAATAAAAATCCTACAACGTATGAGTGATGCGATATAACCCCATCTACCTAGATGGAAAACCTTCTGTAAGAGTAATCATTCGTGCTGTGAGATAGCCCTAAGTGAACAGAGGCACGGGATCCCTTATATCAGTTGGTTGATAATCCTGATCAGAGGCCATCGGAGGTATCTAAACTCTAACTCAGCTAGTTGGGCATCGTTAGTCCTAAACTGGAGTAATGTGTCTCAGGCAGGTCATATGGCTCTTGAAAAGGTGGTGCCTGAAGTTCCTACCAGCATGGGTGGCTTCAGCCTGTAGAGGTGGGTAACAGGTCTTTGCAACATGCGTGCGATTAGGGGGCTGTTTGATATTATTGGCCCCTACCGCTCTTAATATAACTATTTTCTTTAAAAATCCTATTAATCCTTTTCTCTCTGCAGGTTCGTGGAACGTGAGGTCGTTGCATAGAGATCATTCTCTTTATGTCCTCACACAGGAATTCCAACGTTATAAGCTAGTTATTCTAGGTTTGCAAAAGACCAGATGGACAGGTAAAGGTCAGATATTTAAAAATAACGTTCAATTTCTCTTTTCGGGGAGCGAGGATGGAAAACATCTCCAAGCTGTAGCTTTGTTTCTCAACAAACACGCCAGTGATGCTCTTCTAGGATATGACTGCATTAATAAAAGATTTCTTACAGCTAATTTTAAAACAAAAATCAAAGACTTGAATGCCATTTGTTTTTACGCCCTCACAGAGAACTCTGATGAGAACGAGAAAGATTGGTTTTACAGACAGCTTTAGGATATTTTAAATTCTGTCAAGGAAGGAGATATTACCCTTGGTCTAGGTGACTTTAATCTTAAAGTTGTTACTAACTCTAACCTTTGGGCAGGAGTGTTAGATCCCTTTGGCATTGGCAGTTCCAATGGCAATGGGGAACGTCTCCTACAGCTAAGAAAATTTAACGGTTTGCCAATAACTAACACATACTACAAATACAGTGACATTTAAATACACATGGGTTTCACCTGATAGGTTGCACAGGAATATGATTCACTATATTTTAATTAACAGCAAATGGACTAGCTCGATTAAGTATACCAGATCATACAGGGGAGCCGAAATTGGGTCTGACCATTACCTGGTCAAAAGTGTCTTGCAGCTGAAGCTTAAGAAATGGTGTGTTAAAATTAAGAGAATTATTTTTAACACGAAAGTCTAAAAGATCCAGTTGTAGCCAAAGCCTGCCATGATGAACTACTTGGTCATTAGGACAATCGTGGTTTGCTTACTGCTGAAGGTGAGAAAGAATGGGATCAGTTCAGACAGGCTTTTCTTGAAACCAATAGTACTCTTTTGGTTTCAAGAAACCTTAAGAGCTTTTTTGGCTAAAAAGGAACAGAGGAAAAAAAATTATTTCAGTGATAAAACTGTGGAACTTATTACTGAAAGAAGGAAGTGCAGTAATAATTTGAACCAAAACACTACTATTCCTAACAGGAAGTATTACAAAGAGCTTAATAAAAGTGTAAAGGATCAGTTACCCGCTGATAAGAATCTTTGGCGTGATAGCTTGGCTTACAAAGCAGAGTAAATAGCAGAGTAATCAGTTAGACAGCATAACAGCAAGGAGTTGTATAAGATTGTTAATGTTTGGTGTGGGAAGAAAAAGCGAGTTGCTCAGGGATTTGAGGGATAAGCATGGTAAGATGGTTGAAGATGAGGATCTTGTGATGGCTAGGTGGGCTGAGCATTTCAGAGATGTTCTAAACAATGGGTTTATTTCTACTCCCATTGCTTGTAATGAGCATAGATGCATTACTGGCTTCAATGTTGGCCCTATATCACATCCTTGAAGTCGCTTTGGTGTCTCTAAATTAAAACTGAATAAATCCCCAAGGTTTACTCCCCAAGGTTTACACACTTGTGTTGTCACATGGCTGACTGAAATTTTGAATATTTTTTATGATAAAGGTGTTGTTTCTAAGGATTTTACTTGAGCTATTATTATCCCTATTTTTAAAAAAGTGATTATAGTTCGTATGATAATTATAAGGAAATTAGTTTACTTTATGTTCTAGGTAAAGTTCTTTGCATGATTATATTTAATATAATTAAGAATTAGGTTGATGGACAACTGCGTGATGAACAGTGTGGATTCAGAAGTGGTAGACAATTTGATTTAGATTATGCAGATGATTTGGATTCATTCAGTGGTAGAGGATGCATTGTTCAAATATTTTCACCTACGCAGATTCTTGAGAAAGTTTAGAGTTTCAAAAACCTGTAGTTACTAGCTTTATAGATTTCAAAAAGGCTTTTGACTCTGTCAATCGACATAATTTGTGTTTGATCGTTAGATCATATGGAATACCTGACAAGTTAGTTAGTGTAATGAAAGCTCTCTATAATAACACTGATTCGTTTATGAGAGTTGATAAGGCTTGTAGCAATTGCTTTAGCATTGCTAGTGGAGTTAGACAAGGGTGCATTTTGTCTCCTTTTCTGTTTTGTTTGGTTATTGATTATGTTAGGCGAAATTCTTTTCAAGAGAAAGATTTTTGCCTTAAATGGTCTAGTGATTTCAAAATTTTTGATTTAGATTATGCAGATGATTTGGTCCTTTGGCTAATGATGTTGATGAGATGAATTCTTTCATTAGGCTGTTGATTAAGACTGGTAATAGAGTAGATATGGTGATAATAAATAAAAAAATAAATTCCCCCTCGAGTAGCTGCTTGTCACAGAGGTCTGACAGGAGCCTGTCAGTTTATATGCCATAGTAGAAGGTCTGAAAGGATGGCAGGACCTCAGCAGAAAAACGACACATACATCCATGCCTTACCGGGCTCGAACCCAGGTCCCTTAGATCAGTAGCCAAGCTCGCTAACCACTGAAAAACTAAAGTGATGAAAATTGGTCAGGCAGATAGTGCTTCCGTTATTTTGAATAACTGCACTCTTCAGCAAGTGTCGCAGTTTAATTATTTGGGAGCTATGTAACAAATACTTATGATGGGTGGCATGATATAAATAGAAGAATAAGAATTGCTGCTGGGACTTTTAAGAATATATATAGAGTGTAGAAAAATAGGCGTATACACATAAAGACTAAAATTAGGCTGTATAAGAGTTTGGTTCTTTCTAAGGTTAATATTGGTAGCGAAACATGGACACTTTGTAAGCAAAATAACAAGAAACTTGATTCTAGATGCTTACGCAACTCTTGGGGATTAGTGGTTTGACTTTGTAAGTAATGATGAGTCAGTAGTAAAGAATCACAGAATATGTCCTGAAGACATGGAACTCGTGTAGACATGAAATCCGATTTAATGAATCTCTAGGGGAATGGCATTTCTTACAGTCAATCGAGGTTTTCATTAAACAGGGATTATGCAATAAAAGAAACTTAATTTTTCTATTACTGCATAAAATTATGCTAATTTCTTTCTATAGGTAGTTAAAGAAACTCTTTCTACACAAAGTACAACTCAGCACTATCAATTAATTTCTAAAATATTTATTGACATATAGAATAAACAGAATGCACATATTTCATTTTCCTTCTCGAACATCTGCTTAAGTCAAGTACAATGAAGAAAATATTTCAATGAAAATTGAACATTTCACAGAATTTTAATTGTTGGAATGTTTGTATTTCTCCATCATTGGATAATTTTACTCCTTTTCTGTGATCGTCAGCTTTTTCCATTTCGTAGCCATGACGAAAACAAAACGTACACAATAAACTTGTATCTGAATTTACTAACGCTTAAGAGACACAACTCCCTCAGTGGAAAACCAAAACGACTACGATGCCACGAGCAACATCGCTGTTTTTTTTTTTGGCGTCCCTCACCAGAGAAAATGACTGTTGAATGGTAACAATTTCCAGGCAGAGAGGAAATTATAATAATGAATGGTTGTGGATGGTTGTGATAATGGATGGTTGAAAAAATGTAAAAAATATATATGATATATATATGATATAAAAAAAATATCTTGTTGCCATCTTTTTCGATTTATCTTTAGCATTTGATTCAGTTTGGCATAAGGGCTTACTACACAAAATTATTAATTTAAATATTAGCGGTAATACTCTCCAATTTCTTCATTTTATCTTAACTAAAAAATTCTTCCAGGTAAAAATTAATAATGAATTATCTTCCACTTTCAAAATGACTCAAGGAATTGCTCAGGGCTCAATATTGAGCCCAACTCTTTTTAATATATATTTACATGATCTCTTTATTAACTTTGAACCTGATATTAAATTTGCCACTTTTGCCGACGACATCGTTATTTGGGGATACGACAAACATATTCCAAATCTCATCCACAAACTTCAATCCCATATCAATTTAATAATAAATTTCTGTAGCACTTATCCATTAATCATTTATCATATATTTAATGTAGTCATTTATCCATTAATCAAGAAAAAACTTATTGTCTACCCTTTACTTATTCAAAACGTCCTCCACCCGAAATCATTTTACATTTAAATAATCAACAAATTAAACAAGTTACCTCTTTTAAATATTTAGGCATACAAATAGATTCCAGACTTAACTGGAATGACCACCTTACTTATCAATATAGCAAAGGCTGCAAGCTCTTAAATTTTATTTAAATGTTTGTCTACCACAAATTGGGGAACTTCGCCTGTTTTTAATAATCTCCGAATTTTTAATTAAATGCCGAATTTTTAATATCTCTTTACAAAAATTTAATCAGACCTAAAGTCGAATACGGCTTAGAATTCGCTCTTGGAACTAGCGACACTAAACTTAAAAAATTCACAACCCTACAAAATCAATTTATTAAATCAGCTTTAGGCTTCCCGAAATTAACACCTTCAATTGCCTTAATAGGCAAAACAGCCATTGCTCCATTTAATATTAGAATTAAAATTATATTAATAAAATATCTTTCTAGATTACACTTCAAAATTCCTAATCATCCTTTCATAACATACTATAAACGAAACTCAAAAATTTTTAAAAAATATCATGCCACTTTGGATAATGACTCATTACTAAAAGTTATTTTTAATACCTCCACTTCTGGTGATACATTTTATCATATCGCGGACTGGAGCTTTTATAAACCGGAAATTCATGACAACCTTCCGATCATAAATACTAGAAAAGACTTCGCCCCTGAAGTATTAAAAATCTTGGCCAATTCATATTGTAACTCAAAATATCAAAATTGCATTAGTATATACACTGATGGCTCGCTTCAATCTAATGCCGCTGCAGCAGCTTTTTACATACCAGATTTATCTGTTTCTCACTCATTCAAACTTCCATCAATTATTCCTATTACGCAGGCAGAAATTATTGCTGTAATAGAAGCACTGATTTATATCACGCAACGTTCTCAAATAAATCAATTATTATTTACACAGACTCCAAATGCGCCCTAGAAATATTAAACCAAGATTACTCTATACAAATCATACTCAATTTATATATCAACTTTTAACTTTAACTAATTTTAACGTAAGATATTTAAAAAATGACATCTCTCTTCAATGGATTCCAGCCCACTGTGATATACCAGGCAACGAAAAAGCTGACAAATTAGCTAAAAATGCAATAAACTTTCCTAATTTCTCACAAACTATTTATTTTTATAACCAATTCAAAAATTTAATAAACAAACACGAATTTCACCTAACAAATACTTACTTTAAAGTTAACCGTTGTCTATAAAATAATTTTAGATTCAATCTAAACCCCAATATTCAATACATTTTCAAATATAAATTGCATAGACCATTAATGTGTAAAATTTACAAACTAAGATCAGGAGCTACCACACTTAACCCTTTCTTATTCAAAATTAAACAAATTACGTCTCCAAATTGCCCTCATTGCAATACTCTAGAATCTATTAATCATATCCTACTAAATTGTCCCAAATATACTTTTGAAAGAAATATTTTATTTAAAAACCTAATTTTACTTGGAATTGATGAATTTACCATTACTAATTTATTAGATTTTCCAAATTCAATAATTAAGCAAAAATTTTTTTGCCTTTTAGAACGATTTCTTAAAGATACGAACCTTTGGAAAAAAATATAAAAAAAATTTTTCAACATAATTAAGTATTCATAAAACTCTAATCTTAACTAATATATTCAGAAAGTTTGCAAATATTATCAAATGAAGCTCCTTCCCTTGAGCTTAGCTCCGCCCATTCCACCTCGCACAGATTTAGAGAATTTTGATTGGAGAGATAAGAAAGCCGGCAACGGACGTCTCAGAAAACTGTAACGTTGAGCATAGCATAGCATAATGGATGGTTGTGGATAATAATGGAAAATAATGGTCGAAAATTTTCATCACTAAAGGGAGTTATTTGCTAAACCGAAATTCACTTAAAACAGGAAAAAGGTACTTTGTTTACATTGGCCTGAAATTGAAACCAGAAAAAATATTCAATACATGCGGGATTTGAATTTTCACAAAACTAAAATTAGCAAATAACAATTATCTATCATTGAATATTAAATTATATAAACCAGCACCTTTATAGTTAGTTTCACAACGCTCAAACCTCTCAAACAAGGGCTTCATTTCTTTATTGGTATATTTTTATCCCATAATATTGAATTCATCATTCTTTTTACTTTCCTGGCATGGTCCTTTTGGATCTACATTTTATGACTGCATATCTTGCAGCTGACATTCGTTGCTGCTGATGCTGGACGTTTAGTAAAACCAGTCTTTTGCTGGTGAGAGCAGAATAAGAGCACAAATCACCAAATGCATGCAAAAGAAAATATCTAACAAACAAAAAATAAGCAGATATACTAATAATATGCGCGTACTTAACAAGAGTTAAAAAACATGGCCCGTTCATATGTCAGAATTCTAACACAGACAGAAGACAACATTGAGAAAGCCACTTCTTTGAGTTCAGGGAAACTTAAAATGTGCTCCTAAAAGGAATGCAAAAGATTCATTCTTTTTCTTTTCGTTTCTCATGATGGCAATAATTTCTCCACTTTTTATACGAAAATGTAAGACTGTATAAATATTTCAAGCTTGACGAAGCACTTATTGTTTTTTTTTTCTTTTCTCTTTGTCTCTTTGGTTTCCCTATCTTCTTCCGATTTCTGCTTTATTGCAAGCAAAACCATTTCAATTCGCATCTTCACGGAAGTTCGTGAATCGATTTTTTTCTCAAATGGTGAAAGTGAATAGGTGTGCAACACCGGAACTATTTTTTTTCCCCGATGCGCATCACTGGCACTCTTTTTTTGTCTCTCCAGTTGCTTTATTTCCCTTCCTTCCTTTCCTCGTTAATTGACGGAGTTTGCTTCCGTCCGATATTTGAAATATTTCTGGTAGAAATCTGACAAGAGATAAATATGCCAAAACTAACCTCTTTAAATAACGTCGATCCTTTTCAAAAGAAAAAAAAAACTCTGTACGAAAGGATTTAAATAAAAAATATTATTCTAGCTCCATTTGGATGGGGGCGGGGGTGGCTCAGTCGGTAGCGCGCCAGGCTCGTAATCTGTAGTTCCCAGGTTCGAGTCCCAGCTGGGTCAGCGTTGAGATTTATCTCCGCAAAATTCCCCGCCCTGCCCACGGTCAGTAGGGGACACCGATGGGCTTGGAAAGGCCTCCGTCCGTCGGATGGGACGTTAAGCCGTGGCCCCGTGTGCGGGAGAGCCATACCCTGTGCACGTTAAAGAACACGCTGGATGGCCTTGACGGGAGGCTACCATCTGTCTCCCAACAGCTGTTCCAGTGGGTCCCCTCCCCCAACCTTCTCTGAGCCTTCGGGGTCCATGTGACCTGGCCATTTAGCCCATGGTGTGCAAAAAAGTGCCGCTCAGAGGTAAAACAACCCAACCCATTTGGATGAGTTCCAATGTCTAAAAGAACGACTATTCAATCATAAAGCTAAATTCTACCACTCGACTTTTGCTTGCCCTGAGACATTCTCTTAAACACTAAAATAAATAAAGCGAAAAAATATAATTGTGAAATGGTTTCATTTCCTCTAATGTAAGCTTAAAGAATTTCGCAACTCATTCAACATGAGTTCTAAATAATGAAAAAATAAATACCCTCTCAAGCAGCTGCTTGCCACAGAGATCTGAGAGGAGCCTGTCAGTTTACATGTCATAATAGAAAATCTGTGAGGATTGCAGGACTTCAACAGAAACATCACACGAACATCCACGCCTTACCCGGCACTCGAACCCAGGTCTCTGTGATTAGTAGCCAAGCGCGCTAGCCACTCGGCCACTGCATGTGAAATGTTATTTCCTTTCAAAAGAACGTGTCAGTAGGACCAGAGTTGGGGAAGGGGAAATATAGCTGGGAACTACAATCTGTTGTTAATATATAAATATTCATAAACAACCCCTTTTTCGCCCCCTTTGTTTCACAACACTGATTCCACCTTGTCTTTCAGAAATGTGATATGCGTATGACTAGCGGTACGCAAAGTTTCTGTAAATGGTACGCGACTTAGTGCCAGCATTTATTCACACACGGATTTGCACATTGTTTTCGATACCGTTTATATTATTCATATACATTGATTGAAAATTCTTTTTTCGTTAGGAAAGGGATGTTTTGTAAGTTCATATTTACCCAGTAATAATAATAATATAAATATAAATAAATACCCCCCTGAAGCAGCTGCTTGCCACAGAGGTCTGACAGGAGCCTGTCAGTTTATATGCCAGAGTAGAAGGTCTGTGAGGATGGCAGGACCTCAGCAGAAAAACGACACACACATTCATGCCTTATCCGGGGCTCGAACCCAGGTCCCTTAGATCAGTAGCCAAGCGCGCTAACCACACTGGTACAGAAAAAAAGAATGCTAGGTATTTATGGAAAGCGAAATAAAAAGTTTGGTAACTACTGTTCTAGAGAAGTAAAGAGAGCTAAAGAAAAAAATATACATCTGTCCATGTTTAAAGTAGTTTTTAGCTATCTACACAGTTGATTCTCGTTATATCCGAGGCTTGCATTCTTAAAAATCGCCGTGTATATCGAATCCACGTAAAACGGAAGACTTTTTCACACGTAATAACAGGAATTGGATTCTGGAAGGTGCAAGAATTAGATCTTTTAAGATTAATCGTTAATTTACCTAGATTTTCCGCATTTTAAGACTCAAAAGCAATAAATAATTATGTAAAACATTTACCAACATTGAAAAGACTATAAATTTAAAAATTAATCAGTCCTATATATTCTTTTACATTATTTATTCAATGTGAAGTGATAATGTTCATTTATTATTTATTCAATATGAAGTGAGTGAATTCCAGGCATCGTGAAAAATACTAGCAGTCATCTTGATGTTATATTGGCACTAGAATTCCTTGATTTCAGCTTATCATCTGTCTCCCATTACTTGAGAAACATGAAGAGTATTCCACAGAAATCTTAAAGGAATTAAAGCTACTATAACATCTGGATCCATGGATTGGATGGGTGATGGGGACACCTGAATATATTCACTGAGACAGCAACATTTGGTGAGTGACGAGGATCATTATCCAAAATAATGAGAATTTTTAAGCTCCTTTTGACAAATGGCTTTTTTTCTTGCAGCTCTGTTGTAAAATTCTTATTGTCAATCGTCAAAATTATCCAACCCATGATGATGCCAAAATAAAACCGTCATATGCAAAAATGAGAATAATGAAAGCGTGTGTAACGGACGTCAATTGTATATCTAAAAAAACAAACTTATTTTCTTCAATACAAATAAATAAAAATACAGCATCGCTAACTTGTTTATTCTTTAATGCTGATATCTCTTTCAATAACTCATCAGTATTATCCATCAGTTCTTATTAGTTGCAAAGCACCCATGTTCCAAGACCACGTTAGAGAACTAACTTTTATTTACTTCTATGAACTTTACTAATGAAGGCAAGCGCGGATTGGCAAAGTGACCTTGTCTCTCAGCTCTTCATAAAAGAAAATTTTTTTCATTATTTTTAATAATAATAATTCTTATTTTTTTAATTATATAATTTTCGCATTGAATGTTACGTATTACATAACTATAAGATCAATATTTTTTTAAAGAGACCACAATGACAGAAAGAACTGCTGGAGTTACTGTTAATGATGTAGACTGAGGACGATATAACTCCTTCCGTGAAAAAATTTTTAACGACGCTTGGCACAAGTTCTACAGAATTGGAGGGAAAACTTTAAGCGGAAGTACGAGCATCGACAGAATCATCGTGTTATGCACTGGTGTTCATGAAAATCAGAACACCGAGAAGGACCAATCAGATCACGCTCGTATTTGGGAATCAATGTAGCTTTATTCTAGTAATAAATGATTACAATAGGGAGGCAATTGGAGAGTTACATACAGTTTTCATTAATGACTGTCTCCACCCCTTGGTTGTAAGCCCTGTTGTACCCTGCGAGGCATGGAATCAAACAAATGTTTGATGCTGGATTGTGGAATAACCATCTAGACATTATGAACCCGTGCCCAAAGTTCGTCTATAATTGTCGGGATGTGCTGGTATTGCCGCAACCTCCATTTGACCACATCCGATACATTTTCGATGGGTGACAATTCAGGGGATCTAGTGGACCACGGAAGGATATGTACATTGTTTTGCCTCAGATATTCAAGAGTGGGAGCTAATGCATTGGGGTCTTGCATTGTTTTACTGAAATATACCACGTGGGACAGTCTGTAAGTATGGAAGAACTATTGTTTGTAAAACGTCCTGGATGTAACGAGCACTGGTAATGGTGGTGTGTCTTTCGAAACTTTCCAATGCATCTAATTACATGCATTTTAATGTAGCGCAATACAGTTGATACCCGCTTAATGCCTTTAATTTGTTCTTAAAACCTGTAGTTAAGTTAAACAACATTAAATTATCTTTAGTTATTACGGTAATGATGAGAAGTAATAGTAAATAGTAAATAGTCAAGAAGATTAAATCAGTTTAGCATAGGTGCATCCGATCAATTAGGCTTAGAGGGATCTGAACGCCAAAGGGCATGATTGGGTTCGCCAGCGGAAGAATACTATAAAATTATTCATTTATAATTTGGAATATGAGAGCCAGACATAGGAAAATAAATTTAAAAAAAAGGATTTCGCCTCGTTTCCCAAAAAAATATTACAAATGATTACAACTATATTTGATGAACAAGTGGTGTCGCTTGTATCCCAAGTGACACTATTGATAAATGGCGGCAACCAGTTACAGTCTGCCTCTAGGGGTAGTGAGAAAGGTAAGAAATACCTAGTGTTAGGAAGCGGCCAGCAAAATAGCGTCCTTAAGAAAATTATTTGCTACTTGAATATAGAACTTCAGCCGTGCGATGATGTAGTAATGACCAATGCAGTAGTAATGATGCGAAGTTTTTCATACATTCCTAGCTCGACTGGCCTGACAAATTGTTGCTTCTTAGCTAGCTTGGCTACTGATCTAAGGGACCAGGGTTTGAGCCCTGGTAAAGAATGGATATTCGTGTGGTTTTTCTGCTTACGTCCTGCGCTATCCTCATAGACCTTCTACTATGGCATATAAACTGACCTCTGTGGCAAGCAGCTACTTGAGGCGATATTTATATTTATATTATATATTTATTACACAGTGCAGTACAACTGAAAAATTCGAAGAATATCATATAAATGTAAAATATATCTTAGAATGACCATATTGAAATTCAGAAATATTTTTCCTTTTATACCAAAATCTTTTAACGTTTCATAAAACTTTTCCATTCACCTAATGACATGTATTTGAATGTAGCATAATACAGTTAGTAATATAAATGCCTTAATGTCTTTAATTTATTCTTTAAAACCCGCAGTTAAGTTAAACATCATTAAATTATCTCTAGTTATTACGGTAATGATGAGAACAAGTAGAACAGTCAAGAAGATCTAAATCAATTCAGCAAAGGTGCATCCGATCAATTATTATCATTTTTTTAAATGTTTATTAGAATTTTAAAGGAAGCATTGCTTCCCTCGCTTACATGGACTCTTTAACACTGGTGTTTAGCGATTCTAATGCAATGTTTTCTATTCTCTAAATAACTCTTAAACCAATTAAACATTTTTAAATGTAATTCCATACTTCGCCAACTTTTTTTAGAATATTACATCGGAACAGAATCAAAAGCTTTTAATTATCTAGAAAGAGATTTATTATTGAAACGTCGATGAATCATTGTGTAATGAAGTGTTTAAGAAAAGGACTCTGAAGTAGGTAAAAATCCACTTCAGTGATTTCTTTAGGAAATTTTGAGTTTTAGAATCAAATCAAACAAGACTCTTGCAAAAACAATAATTTTAATTTATTTTTTCGCCATGAGTTCTTGTGGCCCCGTTAGTGTATTGGGAAACATTGATCTAGATCAGTGGTTCCAAACCTGTGGTCCCCCTGACCACTAGAGTCAGCGAAAGTAGTAACGGGGGTTCGCTGGCCTATTTTCAATATTTCAGAAAACACTAACAGAAATGGTATGTTTATCGCGATTGCATAACCGCGTTAAGTTTTATTGCTTTTGTCTGAAATTATATCACTTTGTAATGGTAACACTGGCTGTCTCATGCTGATCGCAAAATATAATCGACTCTTGATGGCATAAGAATTTCTGGAGCATTCAATTTCTCCACTGCAATGTTTAGATTCAAAATGCAAAACAGTCAATAAATGATCAAGAACTAGAGCTTAACCCATTTTTGTGACTTTTAGGGATTCCTCGCTGCGAGTATCTATATTTGAATTGAACAAACTATAAGAATTAATAATAGGAAGAGGATTGGCAGAAGGATTAGAGTACTTTAGGGGTCTACAGAAACATTGGATTACCTCTGAGCGGCACTTTTTTTACACACAATGGGCGAAATGGCCAGGTCACAAGGACCCGAGGGCTCAGAGAAGGTTAGGGGTAGAGGATCCACTGAACACCAATTACGAGACAGATGGTAGCCTCCCATCCAAGCCATTCAATGTGTTCTTTAATGTGCACCGGGCATGGCTCTCCAGCCCATGAATACATCCCATCCAAAGGACGGCTGCCTTTGCAACCCCATCGGTGTCCCCTACTGGCTGAGGGCATGGCGGGAGGTTTTTCTGAGATAAATCTCAAAGTATTGATCCCCAAATAAGACTCCAACCTGGGAACTGCAGATTATGATCTCGGGGCACTGCCGACTAAGTGCACCCCTGCCCCAAAATTCATAGGGAGTCTTTGGCATTGAAAAGGTTAGGACCCACTGATTTAGAATATTTTGATATTCAAAGTTAAGGGTAACTGATTTGTTCTTAACCTCCTTCATTTAAAGTAGTGGCCCCGAGCTTAGGTTTAAAGAGACACATGCCACCTTCATCCCTTTATATACAACAGAATGTTGTTATATTTATTTCCATATCGTCTACCTAGTCAGGGTCAGATATAGAATGGGGATGAGCAACGGGGCAATGCCCCCCCTCCTCCTTGAGAACGTTAGTAAAGGTAATGGAGGCAAAAAATTATAAAACTTGAGCATATTCCACGCATTTCTCAATAAATTTTCCTAATAATATAGTAAGATCTCTAAAACGGCAAAATATTATACTGCGAGGGAAATTAATTCTCTTGCCATATTTTTTTTCTAGATCCGGACCTGTACCTAGCTTATATTTCGTATCATTAGCATTATATTTTCTAATTTATTCAATTTTAAATTTTTTATATTAAGACATAATATTTTTGTCCCATGATAATGAAATGGCTAAAAAAATTATATTTATCATGTTTGACATTTATTTTCTTCTCTGCGACCCTCACTGCATGCTTCATAATTTAATGTGGCCCACCTACACAAAGGTCCGCTGATTGATATAGAGCAGAACTGTGGACTGTGGATGTGCAGACTGTGGGTCGCACCCCTCAGGGAAAAATTCTGGGGGTCGCAGAATATTTAAAATTTCGTCTAAGGTGCGGGATTGTAAAAGCCAACTAAATAATTTACTCTGGATATTTCATTTAGTTGAAAAGTGATTTATTCTATTTTGTAGATATCTATGTCTAGGTGATGCAAATTTTGTGGGCATCGGAAAATAAAAACGAAAAAAAAATGGCATCCCAGATCTCATCAGCAGGAATTCGATTACCGGAACGGCATCCCGATTTAGTTGTTGCACTGCTTTTGGTAATTGCTTCCTCTGCTGAAAAATCACGCTTCACCACTGAAGGATAGAAGCAGAGATTGAAATTCGAACCTTGAGCTTTACTGGCTACATAGAACAAACTAGAGAGTGTGCAGTGGCGCCATCTCTTATTAATGGGATAAAATTAAGTTCGAAAGCAAATTTAACTTATGTGCTTTTAAGTTAAACGGACAGTAATGCAGACATGTACTAAGTTGTGTGTGTGGGGGGGGGGAGGTTGTTCAGCTCCCCTGGCAAGTGATAAATCTATCAGCCCCTTCTAGCCAGTTTTTTTCAGTTTGCTACTTTACAAGGATTCCTTTATATTTGGGTTGTAGACGCAAAAAATTGCGACTGCTTACATTTCCCTTTTTTTTAAAATAAAAACTCTTTGGTCATTTGTCAGTATATGACACCTACAAATGCTAAACCATCCTGCTATAAATGCTAAACCCCCCCCCCCCCCCCTCTCTCTCCAATTCCATTGAGCTGGTTACGGACGCTTTTCTCGTATTTCTTTGTTAAATATAAAGTTTATTTAAACAAACTTTTAATTTTTACAAATGTGCCTGCAAATGGTAGCTAGGCATACACTGAAGCATACGCACTGACTCCAAGGGGGAGACGGGGGGGGGGGGGGGGGCAATTGCTCCCGTGCATATTTAGGCACGGTGGCAAAAGTTTCTTTTCGACCTTATGTTACTTTATAAATTAAAAAACATATGATATTTTGCATCTTGTATCATGCAAAACAAACTCCCTGGTGAACTGAGAAAGACGATAACATTTCCTTCAAGGTACTACATTTGTTTTAGTTGAGGTTGGCAACACTGAATAGAGATCGAAACAGCGGTCTGTGCTGTGTCAGCACTGACCGCTCTTCGGCTGCTTCGCCTCTGTTTTGTTGATGCAGTGCAAACGACAGAAAAAGAAACTAGAAAAGCAAACACATTTATTATGTTGCAAATAATAAGCAGCATTTTAAAACGTTTAGAAGGAAAAAATAGTGCCATTCAGTGGAAATACTTTTATTTGAAGACGTGTATGAACATTATTAATAACTTGCGAGATACAATTTTCAACATGAGAGAAGATTTAGTTCAACATTTTCTCTGACTTATATCCGTGACAGACCTCATCAAAACGAAAGGTCATTTTTCTCTCATTTTTCGTGAAAGTCATAAATATTCGGATATAGCAAATGACGCAATGTAGTCAGAAAAAAATGAACGAGAGGGGGGAGAGAAGAAACTGGATTTCCTTTGCAGCATTTTCCCCTTCGTTGCAGAGGATTTTAAAAAATTTTCTTGTAAATTCATGGAATCACAAGTTTAACATTTTTTTTGCCTCCTTTACCCTTAATATGATTCTCAAAGGGTAGAGGGGGGAGGGGAGGTTATGGTCCCCTTCCCCATCTAGATCTGGCCCTGAATATGACTGTTCTGCACCCGTCACAAAAGTTAAAAGTCGGGGCCTATGACTGGAAGGAGAGCTGTGTACCAAACTCCTGTGAAAATGCACAGAAACGGCCAGGCCTGGCACCTAAAAGTCCGACCAGTCTTCTCGTTGTGTAGGCCGTTAGTACCGTTCAAAAGGGATATTCTTTTGGGGGAAGGGAGTCTTCCACCTCAATGTGGAGTATTGATTTGGACCTCTAGGGCCACTTTTTATTTTTTTCTTTCCTGCTGAGAAGTAGTCAGCCTCAGCGGGTTTTGTTGGTGACCAATGAAACCTCCCAGAGCGGATGACTTTGAGCTTGATTAGGGATCTTGAACTCGACGCACTTGTGGGCTTCAGCTGAAGGAAAATCTACTGCTGGTTTTCTGTTTGTGGGTTGACAGCTCCAAGTGAATAGATGCACGGGATATCTAATACCAGTTGATGGAGAATCTGATCGAAGGCCATCAGAAGTCCCTGAACCCAAGGGAGGACTGAAGCGTTATTTTTCATAAACGCATTATAGCATGCGGGCCCTGGCAGCAATAAAAAACTCGCCTTCGGATTTTTGCAAGATTCCAATACTTATTCTCTTCATAATTCGTACTTACCGCTTAAAATAATTTTCCTCCAATTCCGTGGAACATGTGCCAACCTCTTTAAACATTTCCTCCGCGGAAAAAAAAATATCGTCTTCATCATTAACTCCAACAGTCCTTGTACCATTGCGAAATAGAGATTTTTTTTTTAAGTTTTGAAATGTACTTTCATGTTTTACTAACGCACAGGCCAGTGCCTGTGCGTTAGTAAAACATTAAAGTACATTTCAAAACTTAAAAAGTATGTTAATAAGATTTGTATAAATAATAAATATAATAAATATTCCTCATGCAGCTGCTTGCCACAGAAGTCTGACAAGAGCCTGTCAGTTTATACGCCATAGAAGGTCTGGGGATGGGCAATACATAAATTCTTGTATGCGGGTTGGGTTGTTTTACCTCTGAGCGGCACTTTTTTGCACGCCAAGGGCTAAATGACCAGGTCACAAGGACCCCGAAGGCTCAGAGAAGGTTGGGGGAGGGGACCCACTGGAACAGCTGTTGGTAGCCTCCCGTCAAGGCCATCCAGCATGTTCTTTAATGTGCACAGGGTATGGCTCTCCCGCACATGGGGCCAAGGCTCAATGTTCCATCCGATGGATGGTGGCCTTTCCAAGCCCATCGGTGTCCCCTACTGACCATGGGCAGGGCTGGGAAAACAGGTTAAAAAACACGAGCACGAAATAGAAAGTTCGAGCACGAAAGTTCAATTTAAATTTAAAAAAATGCACCCTCAAGCAGCTGCTTGCCACAGAAGTATGGCAGGAGCCTATCAGTTTAATACCCCATAGCAGAAGGTCTACGAGGAAGGCGAGATCTGAGCAGAAAAAAGACACAAACATCCATGCCTTATCCGGCATTCGATTTGCTTGATGTTATTTAATTAACCACGGAAACAAAATTCATGTCTTTCACAAACCATCCCTAATTACGCTACGTTTGACATCCAACGCGAATATTATGTAACGTAAAAATTATTATTGAAAGGGAAAGTCTTACTACTATGGATACCAGGACGCTGAGGGTCTGATAACATGGAACTGTACCTAATCAAGTGGCCACTGAATGTATGCATCATTTTAATTTATGTTCAATATCATTATAAGTTATTATGCATATTTCAATGAAACTTCAAAAACTTACACTTATTTCTGACAGAGTGGGTTACTGAAAAGATCTGGGCATATACGATTTATTGTTCACATCAATTTTCCCAAACTTTCAGTGAATCTTTGAATTGAATTAAAAGGAAAATAGCTAATTGTACAGAAAAAGAAAAGGAGAAATCTGCTTGCAAAGTTTATCCACCTATAACCTAAGGCAGGGGTTCTCAACGTGGAGTACGCGGTAAAATTTTTTGGGGTACGCCGTGAGAGCTCTAAAGTCGCTAGATATGTTATATATAGATGTTTTATTTTATTCCCATTGTTATACTATAACTATAGTTTTATCTATCTATACAATGGGTGCGCCAGTTACATACACATATCCAGGGGGTACGTGAAGCATAGAAGGTTGAGAACCACTGATCTAAGGTAACATGTATTTAACAACGAAGTGTAGAAGCATCATTCGGCACCAGATTCTCATCAGCTGATCTCCGGGCTTCTATTGGAGATCGAACACCAAAGAAAAATGGTCTAATGAAGTTGATCATCTCTAACGAACAAGGTCTTTGAGGTTGGATTTTCAGAGGCACCCACTCCGTCCCCCCCCCCCAATACTCTGGTAAATTTGGAATAAGTCATTGGCTATTCATTTAGGAAAGGTGGAGCCAACAGTGGATTAAGTATCTGGAGGCCCCAAACGGAACCTGATTTTGAGGCACCTCTCTAAAAATTTAAAATAATGTTGTTGTTTTTGTAATGCTAAACTAAAATGCATGAATTGAAAAAAAAAAGCCTTTATTATCTTTATTATTATTCAATATTTTTTATCAATTAACCAAATTTTAGAAACAAAATAATTTAGGTTTTTCTTTCCTTTTTGGGGCTCCTGCGATACTAAGACCCAAGCGCGCGATTCTTGCGCCTGTGCAATGATCCGCCACTGGGTGGAGCAGCACAAAGAAAAAACTGCAAAAAAATCGCCGAAAAATCCAACAGGTTTTTATTCAGCCTGGGGAAAATCGCCACTTACAATGTGATGGTGGACGATTTAGCCCTTTCAGTAATAATTGACCTCGAAGTAGCGAGTGCAACCCACAATTAAACATAAGAAAATTATGTAAAATAAAGCAAACTGCAAAAAACAATATTTTTTATTAAAATAACGAAAATCATTAAGTACTTTCTTTGTTTATTTTTTAAGAACAAACTATACAAAAAATTTCATTAAAAAAATGGAAAACTCATTAAAAAACTTCCCTTTTTATTGAAAAAAAAACGAAGAAACGGACAAGCCATAAAAGAATGAAAAAAAAAAAAGCCTTTATTATACAGGAAGAACTCTGACCATGATTAGTTAGGTAGCCTACTGCAAAGAATTATACTTACTTTGCCCTCATTATCAAGAAACTAAGGGAGGATACAACCTGCACAGATTAAACAGTTAGGTGAAGAACCTTGTTCAGATTTTCTGTCGACAAGGGACAGGCAGGTAGGCACCCATTTTGTAATGGCCCGTGACACTTGATTGGTTGATTCTACCAAAGCAACCAAGAGTCGAAGATTTACTTAGCGAAAATTTTCATTTGACAGTGGCAGGAACTTTTCTTGTGGGTAAGCCTGCAAAAGGATTTCCCATTGGCTGTAACGTTTAATAAATAAATAAATAAATAAATGGCAGTGACAGGCTCAACAAGCCTAAACTTTACTGACAAGATGTGTTTGAATTGGTTTGCCAACTTTTTATTTTACCAAAGAGGATACTTATGTGTGAAGAATTTTAGAACATTAGATATGAAAATATAAAATATAATAACATATTTTAACGTAATCATCAGTAACGTATAGTTCATTCGGCTAAATGTAATGTTTTTTAACCTGCAATTTAAAGGTCTCTGGTTAGATCCGACCCTTTGCCATTATAAGTTTCTTTTTTTTTCAGTCATTATTTTATAATTCACTTTATAACCATATCACAATTTTACAATTCGCTATAAAATAAATTAATATATATATATAATAAAATGTCTATAATAAATTAATATTGCAAATGAAACATAATTAAAATAGACAATTTTCCAAGTAATAATTTACAACGAGTAATTCAGTTTAATAAATATAAATTTATAATTCGAACGGAGTGAAAAAATAGCAAACCTATATATTAGATATAATTTTCAGGAAATTTTTTTAAACTATCACTAGATTGGAGAGGAAAAAAGACATATATATAGAGGTAATTATTACAGTGGAGGAGCAAAATAGTGAATTAAATAGAAAGATTAAGAACACCTCTTCGATTATGTTTCTTCCGAAATATTTTGTTAATGTATTTTGCGAATAGCTGAAATAAAATAATCTCTGCATTTACGAAACGCCTTTTCAGTCCTATTTGGTTCAATTTAATATGAGGATTTTGCCTACATCGGGGCGCTGCCTGTAGTAGTCAAAGTTCAAGATCAGAAATTTTATTAACGAGCTGCCATTGTCATCGTATCTTAAAGTCAAAAGTCACCGCTCAATTGTATTTACAAGAAGCTCTCATGGCGCAAAGAGAAATATATTCAGAACTTCAATTTATTTCGAATGATATTCTGTGTCGTGGCGCCATCTGTTATACTAAATTCAAACTATAAAGTATTCTAATCATTAGTAGCATCAATGTGCGAATTAAACATTTTTCCCACAAAGGAAGCTCAATGACAGGGATGGGATGGCAACCCAACCCAAACCCTGAGCTATGGTAAGTTAAAGAAGCCCTAAAAATTATAAAAACGAAATCAAGGCCGGATCTAGGAGGGAAACATCCCCCCCCCCACACACACACACACACAACACCACCGGTTTGAAAATGCTAGTAAGGGTAATGGAGAAACATTAAATTTGTGCACATTTCGCCATTTTCGACAAATATTTTAAAGATTTTAAAACTAAGGGGAAAATATTATAATATAAATAAATACCCCCTCAAGCAGCTGCTTGCCACAGAGGTCTGACAGTTTATATGCCATAGTAGAAGGTCTGAGAGGATGGCAGGACCTCAGCAGAGGAACAACACAAACGTCCATGCCTTAATCTGGGGCTCGAACCCAGGTCCCTTAGACTTAGATCAGTATCAAGCGTGCTAACCACTCGCCCACGGGTGACCAAAAAGCAAATTCAGTCTCTTGGTAGCTAGGTATAAACTGGAAGGAGAGCTGTGTACCAATCCTCAGTGATGCTGCACAGAACCGGCAGGTGTAGCGCCTAAAGTCATACCCTACCTTCTCGTGGTTCAGGCCGTTAGTACCTTCCAAAAGAGAATATCTCTTTTGGAAGGGAACGGAAAGGAAGGGCGGCCAGTTCAGTATGGCCTACTGATCTGGTCACATATGGACACTTTTTTTTTCCAACCTTGCTGAGGAGTGATCAGCTTCACAGGCTCCTGGTACTGACCAATTTATACCTACTGGACTGCTTTATGGATTTGATCTTGATTGTGGATCCTGAGCTTGCTGCACTGGTACTAACGGCCTGCATCACGAGAAGGTAGGGTATGACTTTAGGCGCTACACCTGGCCGGTTCTGTGCAGCATCACTGGGGATTGGTACACAGATCTCCTCTGTTGATGGAGAATCTGACGCTGTGTTTTCTGTTTGCTTCTGTGTTGCCAGCCTTAAGTGAACAGAGACATGGTATACCTTATATAAGCTGATGGATGATCCTGATCAGAGACCATCGCAGGTACCTGAACCTCACTTAGCTAGTTGGGCATCGTTAATCCTAAACTGGAGTAATGTGTCTCAAGCAGGCCATGTGGCTCTTGAAAAAGTCCGCTTGAAAAGGTGACACCTTTTCAAAAATCGTGTCTTCTTTCAATCGTGTGTGAGAGTTGGTACGTCTGTACACTCTGTGACAGCATCGGTGACTTCAGACTTCAGCGGAGGAGGAACAGGTCTTTGCCCCATGCCTGAGATCAGGGGGCTGTTTGATATTGTTGGCCCTACCTATCTCAATAAACCTAGTTTTTTTAAAAATCCTACTAATCATTTTCTCTTAGCAGGAACGTGGAACATGAGGACATTATATAGAAATTAGTCTCTTGATGTCCTCACGCAGGAATTCCAGCGCTATAACCTAGATATTCTAGGGTTGCAAGAGACCAGATGGACGGGTAAAGGTGAGATACTTAAAAATAACTTTAAATTTCTCTTTTCAGGGAGGTAGGATGGAAAGCATCTCCAAGGTTAAGTTTGCTTTTCAGCAGACACGACAGTGATGCTCTTCTAGGATATGACTGCATTAATGAAAGATTTCTTAGAGCAAAATTTAAAACAAAAATTAAAGACTTGAATACCATCTGTTGTTATGTCCCCATAGAGGACTCTGATGAGGACGAGAAGGATACGTTTTACCTCCAGCTTCAGGATATTTTGAATTCTATGAAGAAAGGAGATATTTATCTTGTGCTAAGTGACTTCAATGGTAAAGTTGATGCTGACTGTGACCTTTGGACAGGGGTTTTAGGTCCCTTTGGCAGTGGTAATTCCAATGGCAATGGGGAATGTCTTCTACAGGTAAGTAAACTTAATGTTTTTTTTTTACTTACCTGTTACTACAGGTAAGTAAACTTAATAACTAACACATACTTCAAACACCGGGACATTTATAAATACACATGGGTTTCACCTGATGGATTGCACAGGAATATGATAGGTTATATTTTAATTAACAGCAAATGGGTTAGTGTGGTTAGGAATACCAGATCATACAGGGGAGCCGAAATTGCGTCTGACCATTATCTGGTCAAAAGTGTCTTGCAGCTGAAGGTTAAGAAATGTTGTGCTAAGGGTTAAGAAAATGAAGGTCTGAAGGATCCAGATATAGCCAAAGCATACCATGGTAGGCTACTTAGTCATTATGACAATCGTGGTTTGCTTACTGCTGACATTAAAATGACAGCATGACATTAAAACATGTTAATGTCATTAAACAAATGACAACCTGACATTAAAATTTAAAATGCTCAATTGCATCATATGCTGAAGTTGAGAAAGAATGGGATCAGTTTAAACAGGCTTTTCTTGAAACCAACAATACTCTTTTGGGTAAAAGGGAACAGAGGGAACAAAATTATTTGAGTGATAAGGCTATGGAACTTATTTCTAAAAGAAGAAAGTGCAGGATTAATTAACATGAATCAACACCCTACTACCCCTAACAGAAGGCATTACAACGAGCTTAAAAAACGTGTAAAGGATCAGTTAACAGCTGATAAGAATCTTTGCCTTGATAGCTTGGCTGACAAAGCAGAGGAAGCAGTTAGACAGCACCCTGCTGAAAATGGGGCTGCATAGCCACAGGCTGTTCTGAGTGCCCATGCTAACCTTGGTTCACTGTCGAAAGCACCTACAATGGGAACACGAGCATCAAAACTTGACTTTGAATGATTGGAAGAAGGTCGCCTGTTCCAATGAATCTCGTTTCCTGTTGCACCATGGCTGGGTTTGTGTGCGTCGTTTACCTGGGGAAGTGTTGGCACCAGTATGCACTGTGAGACGAAAACTCGCTGGTGGAGGAAATGTAATGCTTTGAGCACTGTTCTGCTGGAAACTATGACGTCTAACACCTACCAAAACATCACTGCAGACCAGGTACATCCTTTCATGGCAACAGTATATCCTTTTAGTAGTACCTTCTTTCATCAGGATTATGTGCCCTACCACACTGCCTGGATTGTTCGAGAATGGTTCGTGAAACATGAGAAAGACGTCCAGGTATTGCCCTGGCCTCCAAATTCTCAAGACATCAATCCAATCGAGCATCTGTGGTTTGTGTTGGAACAGCATATCTGATCTGCGGCGGCTCAACCACGAAACTTACAAGAGTTAAAGGATCTGCTGGTAATGTGTTGGTACCAGATACCACAAGACATCTTCAGAAACTTTAGCGTCCATGCCTCGCCAGATAAAGAACTGTTTCGTTAGCACGTGGAGGAACAACATTATATTTGACAAGTGGTTTGGGTTGGGTTGTTTTACCTCTGAGCGGCACTTTTTTGCACACCACTGGCTAAATGGCCAGGTCACATGGACCCCGAAGGCTCACAGAAGGTTAGGGGAGGGGACCCACTGGAACAGCTATTGGAAGACAGATGATAGCCTCCTGTCAAAGCCATCCAATATGTTCTTTAACGTGCAAAGGGTACGACTCTCCCGCACACGGTGCCACGGCTTAACGGTCCATCCGATGGACGGCGACCTTTCCAAGCCCATCGGTATCCTCTACTGACCGTGGGCAGGACGGGAATTTAGCGGAGATAAATCTCAACGCTGACTCAGCTGGGACTCGAACTACAGAACTACAGATTACGAGCCTGGCGCGCTACCAACTGAGCCACCCCGCCCCTTTTGACAAGTGATATAATGTTTGGCTCTTCAGCGTATATATACTAGAGCTGATTTTATTTTTGAAAAGCGAACAATTTTACACATTAAATGTAAAGAGTATGCTACTCGTCAATCTGGTCTGTTATTTGCAATTTCTAGAGTGAAGAAAGAAATAGCTCATAAACACTTTTTTATTTTTAGCTCCTAGAATATTTAATTCCTTTCCTATTGATATTAGAGATGAACACTCATACAGTGCTTTTTAAATTGAAAGTTAAAAATGTTATTATTATTGCTTCAAATATTAATGATTATTTTAAAGCTATAAAAGAATAATTTTTTTCTAAAGTAACCAAACAAGTTTTTTGCCACTAAGCACATCTGATTGTAAAAATTCAATTTGGCGTCCTAAATGAGCAAATAGCTCAAAGGTTTGCTAAATTGTAACTGTATATTTTGATTTATTTTGCATCTATTTTATTACTTTTCTGACTTGGATTAATTTTGTTTTCTTCTTCTATATGCAAGTCTTTGTATGGTTATTTTGTTCTTGTTCTTATATATTAAAGTTAAAGTTAAAATCAAAGTTAAATTAAGTTTGTAAATTAGTTTTGTTATTAGCAGTCAATATGGGGCGAAGTCTTCGCCATTTCGTAATGACACGAAAAAATACCCCATACATTGTTTTTAGAGAGTTGCATTAGAGAGTGCAACTCTCTAAAACAATTTTGCTTTAGAGAAAATGTATGGAGTATTTTTTCCATACATTTTCTCTAAAGCATACATTTTCTCTAAAGCGTTGGGAAAATGTATGGAGTATTTTTTCCATACATAGATTTTCCATACATTTTTTCCATACACTTTAGAGAGTTGCAAAATTATTTAAAAATTCAAAAGAGATGCTTGTTGGAACGGACAGTTCCAAAATTTACCGACATTTCAAGAAGTAAACCCTAATCAGGGGCGTAGCTATGGGGGGTGGGGGAGGCTCCCCCCCCCCAAAGTAACTCGGAGTTGGCAAAATTCGAAGCGACTTCATTAAATCTAGGTGAGTTGCGAAAATGTGTAATCTTTTTTTGTAAGATTAAGAGGAGCTGTCAAAATCGAGTCAACTTGGCAAATCTAGGGCAGTTTGGAAAATAGAGAGACGGCAAAATTTAGAACAGTTGGCAAAATTCGAAGCCACTTAGTAAAATACAGGTGAGTTGGCAAAATCGGGACAACTTGGCAAAATCTTGGGTAGTTGGCAAAATTCGGAGTGACTTGGCAAAATCATGGGGAGTTGACAAAATTCATGTGAGATGTAAAAATTGGGATTTTTTTCTGTAGAATTATGGCGAGTTGGCAAAACTTAGGGAGTTTGCAAAATCTAGGGCCAGTTGGCAAAATTCGGAGTGATTTGGAAAAATCGGGGGGAGCTGGCAAAATTCAGGTGAGGTGTAAAAATTGGGATTTTTTTCTGTAAAATTATGGCGAGTTGGCCAAACTTTGGGAGTTTGCAAAATCTAGGGCCAGTTGGCAAAATTCGGAGTAGTTTGGCAAAATCGTGGGGAGTTGGCAAAATTCTGGTGAGATGTAAAAATTGGGATTTTTTTCTGTAAAATTATAGCGAGTTGGCAAAACTTAGGGAGTTTACAAAATCTAGGGCCAGTTGGCAAAATTCGGAGTGACCTGGCAAAATCGTGGAGAGTTGACAAAATTCAGGTGAGATGTAAAAATTGCAATCTTTTTTTTTTGTAAAATTATGGCGTGTTGACAAAATCGAGGCAACTTTGCAATATCTAGGAGAGTTGGCAAATCTTGAGGGAGTTGGCAAAATTCAGAGTGACGTTGGGAAAATCAGATGAGGTGTAAAAATTGGGATTTTTTGTTTTCTGTAAAATTGTGGCGAGATCGAGGAAATTTGGCAAAATCTAGGGCAGTTGGAAAAATTCGAATCCACTTGAAAAATACGGGTCAGTTGTGATAATTAGGATTGGTTTGTGAAATTAAGGAGAGTTGACAAAATCGAGAAAACTTGGCAAAATCTTGGGGAGTTTGAAAATTTTGAAGTGACTTAACAAATTTAGGAGAGATGTAAAGATTGGGATTGGTTTTGTGTAATTATGGAAAGTTGGTCAAATGAAGAGAAAATTCACACTGACTTGCTACAATTCAGACGAGATGTAAATATTGGGACTAATGAGACTCCACCTCCTCAAACCGCCCCCCCCCCCCTCCCTACGGAGCGAAAAACTAGGGTAAAAACGTGACAGAGACATCATTTGTTCAGTTGGCAAAAATTGATCTTCGAGTTGGAAAATTTGGAATTCCCCCCCCCCCCCCAACCATAGTCCTTCGCTACGCCCCTGACCCTAATACACGGAAAATATCTTTCCTAATGATTATTTTGTAGTATGTATATAAGTTATCATAGCACATTTTCCATTGCATTTCAATATAACGAAATATATTTTGCTGACCCGCTCGGTTTCTTTATACTGAATTTCACTGTAGGGAGGTTAACGACACTCTCGATAATGTCTTCCATGAGACCAACTTTTGCTTGCTGAATATTGCGCTGTGAGATACGACGACCAATACAGCAGGAATGAAGCGACTCGACTAACCTGGCAAACTGGTGCTTCTATTTATTATACAGTGTGATGTGATAGAAATTGGAAGCATATTTCATAAAAATAAAATTTATATTAGAATGAATTTATTAAAGTTATGAAAAGAGCTATATATTTTTTAATACATCTTTTTTTTTTTGCTCATGACAATTTTAAGGAGAGCCATTGCTTTTGTTGCTTCCATGGACGCTTCGCCACTGATTTATTAGATGTTTCTTAAATTTTCTCATTTAATTTTTACATTAAGTTATGTGTATGTATTTCCTCTCAGAAAAATTTTTTTGATAAAATGTTCATTTTATTCGTTTCATAATTTAATTTGCTCCATTGTTTTTTTTTCATTAATATTTTAAAATACAAAACTACCACTTCTGTTACATTTTCTTAAAATAGAGGTATAAAAGTAACAGCATTTTTCCAATGGGCACGGACACATTCCACGATGCGCGATTTATTTATATGCGAAAATAAATTGCGCATCATGAAATGTGTACGATTTTATAATGCAGTTCGCTAGCAGCTCCATCTTTTAATTTCCTAAGCAAACAGATGCTGCCAGATTCGAACTCAACGCAGATATTATTTAAAAGCACAAGACAGCAATCGCAAAAGATAACAAGACAGCAACGAATGTGTAATGACAAAATTGTTTAAAAAAGATACAAAATCATTAATAATTTTATCTCACAATCTTTCTTTTAAGTCTGACCATCGCAAATAATTTGCGAAATCTGTGTAGATGGGGCAGGTTTTTACTCAGATGATACCAAATACATCAAGATACAAATGTGCCCAAGTTAAATTTCCCATTAACATTGTGATTTCTTCCACTAACCCTAACTCTTCCCTCAGTGAGAAAGAAGACACTTTTCCCATTCGAAAGCCCATTGGTGCATTGTCCTGATTCCATGTGCAAGAGAGCCATATCCTGTGCACTTCAAAAGTCAAGTGGTGATCTCTTTCTCATTGAATACGGGGGGACTGGGGGAGAGAGAGAGTACACTTGTATTGGGATGCTGCCCACTGTGTCATCATATCACAACGTTTCTTAAATGCATTACATCACTACGAAAACTACATCTGTAAATCAATGACGTTATACACTGAAGTGCGGTTGAATTGGGGATAGGAGACGTTATCCAAATTTAGTAACGCAAGTCCTGCATTTGAGCGCATGCGTGGCTGAAACTCTGGTCATACATAGTTATCAGCTTTGGCCTCCCCAAGCATTCATCGTGAGAAGTGTAATGGGAAAGGCATAGGATTAGATGCATTTGACAGAGGGCAGATCGTAGGTGCCCGACGGTTGGGACACTCGATCTCCGAAATTGTCAACGAACTTGGATTTTCTCGTACGACAGTTTCAAAAGTGTTCCAGAAATATGAAAATTCCTGCAAAAAAACAAGAACACTGACAAACTGCAAACGATAACCAACCTTGAATGATCGTGGGCTTCGCTGTCTGACCCACATCATACGGACCGATAGGGGCAGATATTATCTGAAATCACTTCCCATCTGAATGCAGGTTCCAGCTAGGAAGTCAGTGCATGGACCGTGCAACGCTCACTTCATCGCCTTGGCTTCAAGAGCCACTGATCTGCGAGAGTCCCACTTCTAATGGCAGGACACTGGGCTCATCACCTTGCCTGGGTTAAAGAACATCGAAACTGGACCATCGAAAATTAGCAACAGATAGCCGGGTGTGAAAAATCCCGTTTTAAATTTCATCACATCGATGGGAGGCTGAGGGTATAGTGCCAACCCCATGAAGCCATGGATCCTGCATGTCAGGTCGGAACACTACAAGTTGGTGGTGGCTCAGTGATGGCCTGGGGTTCTTCAGTTGGATGACTCTCAATGCATCTCAGTATGTAGAACTCATGGCGCTCATTTACTCATTTATACGCACTTATGGCCATCATGCATCCCAATGGAGATAGCGTTTACCAGCAAGACAACTATTCATCTAACAGGTCCGGGTTGGCTCCCGCATGGTTGCAGGAACATTCTGCTGACTTTAAAATAATGAATTGTCTCACTAGAAGCCCAGATTAAATCCCATCGAAAGTCTTTGGAATACCGTCAGACAGGTTCAGGCCCGTGTCCTATCAGCGACGACCTTGAGAGAATTGTGGACAGTTTCGGAGGATGTATGGGTCGCCATACCTGTGGAACATTTATGCAAGCTTGTGGAGTCCTTGCCTCCTTGTGTGGCGGCCGTTATCAGGGCCAGAGGTGGTCCAACACGTTACTAGGTTGCTATCCCTAATTCAACGGCACTTCAGTGTACTTCGTGGAAGAGGCCTAGAGGTTAGAAAGTTTCACTGTGATGAAAAGGAACTTTCCTTTTTTCTGCTGTCTTTTTCTTGATGAGCGGGAGGTGGCTCTCGGAAATGCTCGAAACTCATAACCTGCAGTTCCCAGTTCGAGCACTAACCGTGCCTATGTTGAGAATTTTCTCCACTACTCCCATTCTACCTTTGGTGAGCAAGGAGACACCATTGGAGTTGGGAATACTGCAGTCCGTCGGATGGGACATTAATCTATAACCCAGTGAGCAGAAGAGCCATACCCTGTGCATGTTGAAGATGTGCTAAATGGCTTTGACAAGAGGCTTCTCTCCGACTCCTAGCAGCTGTCCAATGGGTTCTCTTTCCTTAAACTTCTCTGACTCCTTGAAGTCCTTATGTGAGAGTTATCTCCACAAAACTACTCGCCCTGCTCTCAGTAGGCAGGGGACACTGATGGGTTTGGAAAGATCGTCGTCCATCAGAGGGATCTTAAGTTGTGGTGCCGTGTGTGGGAGAGCTTCACCCTGGGCACATTAAAGAATACCTTTAATTGCCTTGACTTGAGACTACCACCTGTCTCCTAATAGCTGTCCAGTGAGTCCCCTCCCAACTTTATCTGAGCCATCGGAGTCTTTATGACCTGGCCATTTAGCCCATTGTGGGCAAAGCACTGCTCAGCGGGAAACAACCCAAATTTTTCATTAAACCTCGCCTCCCTTGCCGGTCCTCTCTATGACGACCTCTTTTCATTTTCCTCGATTTCAGATTTCTGACATAATTAATCGCTTGCAACATTCGTTTAAAATTTTGACATTTTCAAAAATTTCCACCGTTAAAGGGCGCAATTGGGGCTATTGGGAGTTTTCAAAAGTGCGAAACTTAACATTTCATGAATACCCATCGAACCCAAAATAATTTTTTTGTCTTCAAAAAGAAAAAAAAGAAACTGAATGTCTACAAGACAGAAAAATAGATGGCAAAAGAAAACATTAATTCGTTTTTTCTGAAAACGAGCAAAAAAATTGAGGTCACCAGGCACCTGTTTTTCTCGTTATTACCTATTTTCCATTTGCTAGTTTGTCAGTTCGTTGGTTTGACGGTTTGTGGATTTGTCAAAACAGTTGTCCCACCGTATCTTTCGAACACGATGGAGAAACTTAATAATTTATGTGTCAAATCGAAGCTTGTTTTGCGGGGAGTGTCATAGGTTATAAAAAATTTATCCCATCCTTTCTTCCCCATTAAGAAAGGAAGTATGAAAATGATTGTTCAGCTGTATCTTCAGAAGGGCCGAAAGTGATCATGAGGAGTGTCCCAGATGATAAGAATTTCTCCCCTTGCCTTCCTCCTTTCCCCTCACCAGAAAAAGGGGTACTACTATATCTTTCGAGAGCGAAGGCGAACCGAATACGTTTTATGTGAAATGAAAGCTTGTGACGTGGGGAATACTGTGGGAAATAAAAATATACCTCCCTTGCTTCATTCCCACCTAAAAAAAAGTGGAAATTTGTCTTTTTACTATATCATGCGAGGGTCTTCAGTTGCGAGTTAGGTGTCAAGTGAAAGCTCATATGAGGACCGTCACAGAATGCTTCGAATTATTCCCCCCCCCCCACCATACTCCCCTTCCTTTGACCTTAACGAGTTATATCTGAAAGTCAAGCTTATGACGTCACCAATGTCATAGTCTACCTCGAATGCATCTCCAAACAAAGGAGAAAATGTGGTCATATATCAAACGAAATTTTCTGAAGATAGGTGTTTTTAGTGACAAAAAAATGTAAATAACAAATTTAAAAAATGCCTGTCTACCTATATCGCCCTTAAAAGTAGAAATTAAATCTCAAACATATCGATGGTGCAATCAGTCACTGAGTTCGTATTCATTTCAAAGGAAGACAAAGTACCGATTTACCTACATAACAAGATTGCTGGAGCGTACCTTCGTTTGAAGGGAATACGAATTCAATGACTGATTGCACCATCTGTATGTTTTAAGTGTATTTTCTACTTTTTTAGGACGCATATAGGAAAATAAGTACTCTCCCATGGCCGAGTGGTTAGCGCGCTTGGCTACTGATCTAAGGGACCTGGGCATCGAGCCCCGGGTAAGGCATGGATGTATGTGTCGTTTTTCTGCTGAGGTCCTGCCATCCTCTCAGAATTTCTACTGTGGCATATAAACTGACAGGCTCCTGTCAGACCTCTGTGGCAAGCAGCTGCTTGAGGGGGTATTTTTTTTACTTTTTGAAGAAAATTGGTGATTAAACCTAAACTCGGATCCTTTAGGTATTGAATTTATGTATGGTGTAAAATTAAACCACTTCTCATGAGATTAAATTTTTGGTGATCTTTTCTCATTCAGAGCCTGATATTCTAGTCATTAATGATTTGCTTGAAATGCTTGCACTCAAATGCTGGTGTAAAAGCGATAAATTTTCCCCTGGAGAAGTTTTAAATCAGAATAACCAAAACCAACAAAGATCGAATACAAGTCTTCTATAACTCCCCACTCACCAGATTTATTGGTAGGCATTTATATAAGCAATATAAATGCCTACCAATAAATCTACTTACAGAAGTTTTCAGAACTGTTTTTTTACAGAAGTCAATAAATTTACTCTACAGCAGTTTTTCTTTTTTTCCCGCAAACTTATTCTGTTTACTGTGTTCTCCTCTTCATGAAATGTTGTACTTATGTCTTGATTCCTCCAGTAGTGTTTCTTTTGTGGAGGGAGTCTTAAAGACAAATCTTGAACCAAATAATTTCCTAACAGAGGATCAACTGCCACTACCTTTAGCATCCACAAGGGGAGAAAAACGAATATTCCTCTTTCTCTTGAATTTGGACAAATATTTTGCATATATATATATACACTGAAAGCACAATTCATTATACACTCCTCACCCATTTAAAAACTTACCCTAATCCACAATAATGGGGCCAGCTGAAACCCCTTGCAGGCTATAAATAGGTCAGATACCTACCTGCTGTATAGCGACAGTTATGATGGGTAAACATGGCGATCTGAGCGAGTTTGACATGGACAGATAATCCGTGTGAGGAAAATGGGGTTCTCCATATCCAGATTGGCAGAACGACCAGGAATTATGGGTTATGTTGGGTTGTTTTACCTCTGAGCAGCACTTTTTTGCACACCATGGGCTAAATTGACCAGGTCACAAGGACTCCGAAGGCTCAGAGAAGGTTGGGGGAGGGGACCTACTGGAACAGCTGTTGTGAGACAGATGGCAGCCTCCCGTCAAGGCCATCAAGCGTGTTCTTTAACGTGCATAGGGTATGTCTCTCCCGCACACGGGGCCACGGCTTAACGTCCCATCCGACGGACAGCGGAATTTCCAAGTCCATCGGTGTCCACTACTGACCATGGGAAGGGCGAGGAATTTTGCGGAGCAAAATCTCAATGCTGACCCAGCTGGGACTCAAACCTGGGAACTGCAGATTACGAGTCTGGAACGTTACTGACTGATATCCCCACCCCCCATGAATTATGTGTGCTACTGTCGCATGTGCGTACCAGGACTACATCAAAACTGAGAAGCATGCAGCTGCCAGGAAAAATTAGGGGAGAAACCAATTGTAACCAGACTGTTGCTGTTTGAGGTGAGTACAGCCTCTCCTGTTCAGAATGTTAGAACAGAGGGCCACAGTGCAAATGATAATGTAAGCATTGTATGATGGGCAGCTATGAAGGTTTGTGCATAGACCGTTTGACATATAATGGCACGACTGAGCTATATCAGCCTATGCCCCCATCGAGTACTCTTGTTAACACCATGTCATCAGGGTATGATCCTGCAATGGGCAAAGGAATATGACCAATGAACCATGGAAGACTGGAAGCAGATAGCTTGGTCTGATGAATCGAGGTTCCAACTACAACGTGCCAATGGGGGAATACATATATGGTGTAGACCACAAGAGGCCATGAACCTCAACCGTCAAGTCAGGTGTTACAGGCCAGTGGAGATGGTGTAATGTTCTGGGTCATGTTAACGTGGGCCACCTTGATGTCCCTTGTACCTATTGAGACCACCATAATTGCACAAGGCTATGTTGACATACTTACTGACCACCTACACCTATTCATGGCTATCCATTTTCTATAGCAGGCTGCCTTCTTTTAACAAGAGAATATCCCTTCGCTCCCGTTTGGTGAAGGACTAGTTGGAGGAGCATTCCAGTGAGTTCACAACCCTTGAATGGCTCAGTCACCAGATTTTAACCCTACTGAGCATCTATGGGCCGAGATGGAGTGATGAATTCGAGCCCAAAACCCACCACTGGCAACTCTCGGTGCTTTACGGAACGTTTCCAACACCTGATATTCTTTGGAGACTCCAAATGTCAGTTATACATAAAGCAATTTAGTACGCTCGTTTCCGTGAGCACCTGGTAGAGTCCATTTCATGACGTGTTGATGCTGTTGAGAGGACGAAAGGAGGACCCACACTTATTATGTGGGTGCATAGGCCCCAACTCCACGGGGGTGACAGGGGCAATTGCCCCCGTGCATATTTAAGCACAAGGACAAAAGTATCTTTTTGCCCTGGTGTCATTTTACAATTTAGAAAACGCAAATTATATTTTGCATTTTGTATCGTGCAAAACAAAATCCGAATCGGCTGTTCCTACTGTATTGATGAGATATATATACATCATGGTGTTAGGACAGAATTACACAGGAAAAAATTATACGGAATAAAATTACACAGCAAAAATTACACAAGGAAAAAATTACATAAGTCCGAAATTACACATAGTACAAAATTTGTACCTTCCGTTAGCAAATTCGTTATTTTGTAACTATTCAGTTTAACCACAGCCCAACAATGATGCCCCCTTGGCCCTTCCGTTGCTTAACTGACAAGACATTAAGACTCAATAAGTGCTGAAATTATAATAAATACCCCCTCAAGCAGCTGCTTGCCACAGAGGTCTGACAGGAGCCTGTCAGTTTATATGCCACAGTAGAAGATCTGAGAGGATGGCAGGAAGTAGGCATCAATTCAATAAGCATTATTTTGTATCTTTTGACCCATGTATGCTGAAATGCTATGTATCTTCAAGGTTATTTATTATTATTTGGAACCATAGGCAATCTGCAGCCAACTGTATAGCAAGGACTACAAACTGTATCGAAGGATGGCACTACGGACTTCAGTCACTTTTTCAGTGTTCCCATCCAACTGTTTGGAAATTTCTGGACAACATCGTCAAAGAATTATCCTTACAACATACAAACTATTTGCAGCATTTAACTGGTCAACGAAACCCCGGATGTGGTAGGTACATTTCTTTAAAACAACGAATTTCAAATAGTGTACAGAATTACGACTCTAATAGACGATTGGATTTCTTGCGTTGTATAGCTCATATGACTTAGTGTTTTTTATTTGATATTTTATATTTAAATTTAATTTTATCTATGTATTTTCTAAGTGAAAATTTTTGTAATTATATGAAAGTTTAAGTATTTGATAGGACAACCAAATAATTTAATAAATTTTAAATAAAGATTGAATAGTGTAATTTTTTCTTTTGGTATTTTTTCCCCATGTGGAATTTCTTCCTTGTGTAATTTATTCCTTGTGTAATTCTGTACATGTGTAGTTTTAGCGGTGTAATTTTATCACGTGTAATTTTTTCCTCTGTAATTTTATCATGTAACCATACATCATATACTGCTCGGTATTCCGGAATTAGCTTGTTATAATCGTCAGCTAATACATGAAATGAACCACGCAAGCGAGGATTTTGTTAAGAGGTGGAATAATTGCTTTAATTACATTTCAATAGTGAGCATACAATAGTGAGGGTGTGAAAGACGATAATTTTTACGTCGGCATACGATTTTTATTTTCGTTCAGGTTGGCACTACCTGCGTCTTCAGTGCACTGAGTTAGTGCTCGAGGTGTGCTTGATTGGTCCGCCTTTGTTTCGTTAATACAATGCAAGTGCAAGGTAAAAGCAAATGCATTTCTAAAACAACTGTAAAGAGCTGACGTATTTATTAGGTTGAAAATTATAAGCAGGATTTTCAAATATTTAGAAGGGACAAATACTGCCATTCAGTGGGAATACTTATATTTCAAGACGTGCATAAACATTGCTAATAACTTGTGAGAACATGAAGGAAAGATTCAGTTCAATATTTTGTCTGATTTTAATTCGTCACAGTTCTCATCAAAACGAAAGGTCATTTTTATATTATTTTTCGTAAAAATCGATATAAATATTCGAATATAGTCAGGCCCGGATTAAAAGAAAACATAAATGAATGCGGGAGGGGGGGGGGGGGTGACCTCTTTCGAATCGTGTTTCTATTAATTAATCTTCACCCGTAATTCCCACGGATCCGCGGAATTTTACACCCTTGCTTCGATATGCGTCACACTTGTGATGTGCCCCAAATGTGATGTTCTTCTCTGTCTGAAATGACTATTAATGTCTGTGCTTTGGATGAAAGAAATAAATGTCCAATATATTAAGATGACACACCATTTATTTACACTTTGTACATTCACACATATGTATGTATATATAATACCGGAATGAGCTTGATTCTGTGGGCCTTAGCTGTGCTCAACACTTTATTGGATGTATGGCTTAATTTGATGATCCTTGGAGACTTCCTCCAAATGTCTTGTCCTAACTTGAATTCTGCTTTGCTTTTGCCGATTTCACTTAATGAGGTTAAAATCTGCACCTTCTCGTACAGAAATCGCTTTACAGACCACAAAACTTAGTTATAGGATATCCTAATCGCTGCCTACATAACCTGTTTCACATAAAACCTAACCCTGCTCCTTTAGTTTTTTTTTTTTTGATAAAGAGTGGCTAGTTAAACGAACCTGACTCCATTCCTAAGCCACCCTCTTTCTGCATTGGTTATTTGCGCCACCCTCCTTCACTGACCTCGGTGATTCACAGCGCGGCCGGCGAAGAAGTGTGTGTGTGTGGGGGGGGGGGTGTCCTTCACTCTGCCCTAACTTGTAACTGGAAGGATTAGCCCTTCGGTTACAAGTTAAGTCAGAGTGACAGATACCATAAAGCCATTCAGTAATCTCGTGTCCGTGAGCATCTGGAAGCTTCACAAGTAGGTCACGATGGCCGAGTGGTTAGCGCGCTTGGCTACTGATCTAAGGGACCTGGGTTCGAGCCCCGGGTAAGGCATGGCTGTTTGTGTCGTTTTTCTGCTGAGGTCCTGCCATCCTCTCAGACCTTCTACTATGGCATATAAACTGACAGGCTCCTGTCAGACCTCTGTGGCAAGCAGCTGCTTCAGGGGGTATTTATTTATTATTTATTTTATAAATTCCTGTTGAAAATACACATATAATAGAGATATTTGCAAAAACAATAAATATGAGAAGAAAACAAATTAGAGGGACACGACAGGGGGAACAGCCTCTTTGCCCCCAGGTCTAGCTCTTGATATACTGTTCCATCTCAGGGTAAAAGTTAAAAATCGACGCCTATGGGTGGTATATATAATAAATTATGCTTTCAGTGTATTATTCAATACAGTTGCTATGAAATAACCATGAAATATAGTTACTTAAAACTTAATATTAAATACGTAGTAATAATAACGTTAATGAAAAATAATAATAATTTTAAAAGTTAATGCTTTGTGCGTTAAGTTAGTTCTAACCGAAGCAGTTGTCAGCAACCCTGACTCTTGTGTTAGTGGGGCATTTCCTTGTATGAGAAGGCTGTAGAAGCTACTTAATAGTTTCCAGGATTTTTCTCCAAAGTCAAAAACGTAATAAAAAAAAAAAGATTAGAATTAGGGAAGAGATATAAGAAAAGTTGACAAGCATCCCGTATCCGAGTTGCTAGCATGTTTGGCTAATGATCAAAGGTACCTGGGTTCGACCCCCGGGGGAAAGCATGGATGTTTGTGTTATTTTCCTGCTGAGGTCTCGCCTTCCTCACAGACCTTCAACTATGGCGTATGAAATGAGAGGCTCTTGTCAGACCTATGCGGCAAGCAGCTGCTTGAGGAGAATATATTTTTCGCTTTGGTTCTGCCGTTCGCTCCCCTCCCTTGTCCAAACCCCATGGATACCCTCGTTCAGTTACGTAATATTTTAGTCCAGTTTTGCCTTCAGGAGAACTTCCCATATCAGCACCCTTTCTCTACGCTACAGTTAGAAGGAATGTCTGAAAAATATCCTATTTGTCTCTGATTTCTGAAGTAGAAATTTTTATTCTTACGGTTCAAATTTCAATGCATAACATAGAAGCTATGACGTCAATAAGTACTTACATTTAGAAAAGGTTCAATGAAGATTTCATCTAAGATTGACACGCAAAGGTGCTTATTCAATAATAATGGAAACAGGTGGAATTAACAAAATTCTTCTTTTGGATTAATTAGTAATTTAATAACCACAAACAAATTGAAATCCAAGTTTGTTGAATACTGAAGAGTGAAATTTCCCTCAACAGTTAAAAAAAGAATCAGTGCAAGCTTATTGCACAATTAGTGAACCGAAACCTTTCTTGATTGGACAGTGTTCGCCGTTTGATGTTTTAAAAGTTCAGATTAATTATTCCTCTCATTTTCCTAATGTGTTTAGTCGTCCATATTTTAGTATCACCATAACAACAACAGTGCAAATGAATAATTGCCTTGAAGCCTTATTCCTCTGGCGATATTAAGCAAGGAAAACTCCATTCTTCAGCCAGTTGCTGCATCTATTTACGACATTCCCTGGTGGCAGTGGTAATGACTAATTTCAGCAGTTTAATGACCTGATATTTGCAATAGTTGTATAATTTGTTAGCTAATGACCACGATACTAAAGAAATACGAGCAGCTACTCGAGTAATTACCCTCAGAGAATAGACTTTCGCTCGTCGAAAGAATCGATGGTAGCGATTGCACTTCTTTAGGTGCAGAAACAACTTTTCAGATCATCTGGCCAAGCAAACATCAGTGCCATGATCATGAAGTTAATTTCAACACAGAGAACAACATCGGGAATTACCAAGCTTTAAATTTCAAATGAAAGTACATTATGTGGCCAAAAGTAATACGACATTTTTTTTAATGGAATGGAGAGCCAAATTCAAAATCTTCTTAACTTTAAAGAGTTTTAATCACAGGAGATAAAATGAAAATCGCAATTAAATCTTTCGAAACATCTTGTTTTAAATAGTATTCATTTATTATTTAAAGAGGAAAGTCTCTGAATTTGGTTTTCCTTTGGCATAACACGGAAATGTTGAACTGTAATAAAAGCAATAATCCCACCTCTTAACAAAATCCTGGCTTGCGTGGTTCATTTCATGTATTAGCTGACGATTATAACAAACTACTTCCGGAATTCTAAGCAGCACATGATGTATATCTCATCGATAAAGTAAAATAAATAAATAAATAAATACCCCCTCAAGCAGCTGCTTGCCACAGAGGTCTGACAGGAGCTTGTCAGTTTATATGCCATAGTAGAAGGTCTGAGAGGATGGCAGGACCTCAGCAGAAAAACGACACATACATCCATGCCTTACCTGGGGCTCGAACCCAGGTCCCTTAGATCAGTAGCCAAGCGCGCTAACCACTCGGCCATAGGAACAGTTAAATAGCTTGAACTGCTTCAAACACCACCAAATCTACAGCTATGATTAAGAACAAATTAAGGGTGACATAGTCTCCGGGCGGTTCCATTATCATGGGCAACATTAATGAGATAGCATCTCAGGTTATGCTTTCACTGATACTATAACTACATTATTGAATATTTCATTATGTTTCCAAATAATAATATAATACCACACCTAACCAGTTTTTTTTTTCTATTTTCTTTTGAACGTTGGTGTCACAATTCTCATAATTCTTACTCTAACACTTGTATCGGCCCTCTTCAGAGTTGAGCACCAGATGAAACCCATCACTCTCTTCAATTCAGCCTCTTGAAGTCATTTTTTTTTCCTTTGATGAAGAACAAGCATCAGTGCATTTAAGATCTCATCATGGGGATTAATTATGGGGTAAACTTATACCAGAGTAGGGCGTTGTTTAACAATATTATTGTGAATAATTATACTAATGATGAACACATTTCGCATTATCAGAGTAGCTTTTCTCCAGGATGAGGTGCAAATTTCTACGGTAATGGTAGTAACCAGTTAGCATCATATTATGGCATAAGGTTGCACTATTTGTTTCCCTTACCTTTGATCTAGTATACAATATCGCTACAAAACAATTAAGTACACACAGTTCTGTTAGCTTCTTTTTTTCTCAGAATTTGCACAGAATTTTCTCAGATTTTCCTTTGAGGTAACACTGAAATGTTCAAATGTAACAAAGCAATAATTCCGACTCGTAACCAAATCCTGCTTCCTTCAATGAGTCACTGTACACTATTCAAGCGACTGAATCGCGTCAATCGAAGACATTTAGAACTGTACAATTCCAGCTTTAAATTTCATATGTTCGCGCCGAACTTACGGACCTCTATGGCGTATTATAATTACAGAATCTTGTCAAACCCCCTGTAGAAAGCAAAATCTTAAAGAGATATATTTTTTAATAATTCACCGAAATGAATTAAAAAATATTTCAGATCTCAAAGCGAGCTAGAACTAGACTAATAGCTGAAATCTGAACTGCCCCTTATCAAGCAGTATCCTTCTGAAGAAAATTTAGTTTCAAATTTGTAATATACATATGAGAACTCCACAGGCCAAAATATGTTCGATAACTTTATCATAAGAACCATTTAACCAATTTTTGGTTTGCAGGGTTTTTGTTTGTATATTTTTTTTTCATTTTTTCCCTTTTCATTGTACTTTTTTGCCTAGAAAGTTTTTCTATCCTCCCAAATACGGGCTTGAAATATCAGGAAGCTGGTCAGACTGACAATTTCTCTTTCCCCTATTATCTTGTGTCCTGTACGTATAGCGAGTTTTGAAAACGATGAGGTAGCAAAATGTAAAGCAAACAACAGAATGCATTCTTGTTGAATGATTTGGATTTCATTTAATAAAAAACGTTTTTTGGTTCGCTTCCTTAAAAACTGTAAAAGATTTTAATAACTGAAAAAGCAACTGCTACGAAACCTTTTACATTTTATATACTGATACTAAATTGCTGAGCAACGGATTCCAAAAGAAAACAACTGGCTTTCGTCTCGAAGGATACAAACCAAGGGGATCTATTCTGGAGCCTTAATTTTAGAATAACTGTTACATAATTGGCAAAAAAAGTCGTTGAGCAAAATATTATTTCAAACTTTAAATCAACCGTCTGAAAAATTTTTAAGTGCTGAATTAAATCATGAATTAATTTTTTTTTTAAGTTTCCAGATTTCTAATGGCCGGATTTTTGCGATTGCAATGTAAATGGTAGCTAGATATACAACGGAAAGAGAGCTATGCACCAATCCCATATGATGATGCACAGAAGCAGCCAGGAGTCCGACCCCGCCTTCTCGTGGTGCAAGCCGTTAGTACCTTTCAAAAGAGATATTCTCTTCTGGAAGGGAACGGAAGGCAGAAAGGTGGTGCGAGGGGAGCAGCCGGGTAGGCCCCGTGTTTCAAGGATAGCTAGTGTCAAACTATCAATGCACTGTAGTTTACAACACAGAGTACATTTGATATTTAATGTTGCTGAATCATCGATGAAATCAATACAAGAAGAATGGGCAGCTGACGGCAAAAGCAGAACCAAGAGTGGCACATCCACCAGGAATGCAGAACATGCCTTGTTCCAGTTAATTATGTTTCGTTATTTATGAATAATATTGTTAATGCAGTAAAGAGTTTATTTCAAATTAAAAGGCAACTCTTACTACTATTCATCCCTTTCTCATTAATAAAGGTTATTTCCTACTCATATTAATTTTTTATTTGGTTTTTGAAAACGAGCAAGTTTCCACTTTGTCGTCTGTCTGTCCGTCTGTAGACATGAAATTTTTTTTTGTTTTTAGAGATAAATATTTTTTTTTTATGTTGGATAGGTATCAATGAAATATTACGATTCGAGCTTTCCGAATCTCCTAAAAGTTATAATTGTCTTCTAACGGAAGAAAAAAATTCAAAAAACTTTAACGAATATTGCAAATGATGTCTTTATGCTAGAAATTTGAAATTTTGGTGATGGAATGTGAAGGTCACGAAGTTTCCACTTCCAGCAATGAGCCGATAACTTAGACCCAAAGGGGGTGGGAAAACATACCCTTTTTAGTTTTAGCAGATAACTGTTTGTGTTTAAAGAGAAATGAAAATTTTTTTGGGGTTAGATAGGAATTGATAAAATATTATGATTCACACTTTTTAAATCTTTCGAAAACTATAATTGCGCCCTCTACCGGTGGAAAAAGTTGAAAATTCCGAAATTTCAAACGAATATTGCAAACGATGTATTTATGCTAGAAATTTGAAGTTTTGGTGGTGGAATGTGAAGGTCACGAAGTTTACACTGCAAACAATGAGTTGAAACCTTAGACCCAGAGGGAGTGGGAAAACACACCTTTTTAGTGTTAAAAGATGATTGCTTGTTTTTAGAGACAAATGAAAAATTCCTTTTGAGTTAGATAGGAATTGATGAACTATTTATGATTCACTCTTTCGAAATCTTCCTAAAACTATAATTGCGCCCTCTAACGATGAAAAAGTTTGAAAATTCCAAAATTTCAAACGAATATTGCAACGATGTATTAATAATAGAAATACGAAATTTTGGTGGTGGAATATGAACGTCATGAAGTTTCCATTGGAAACAATGAAAATTATAATTAGAAAACTCTTCTTTAATTTGATTCATACTAATGAAATATTGTAATTCGCATTTTTCAAATGCTCGGTAGTTTTAATAATATACTTGTAATATTGTCTTTACATATTGCTGAAATGATGAAACGGTAGAGCTGTTATCGAATTTTACAAATAAAGGTCTATAGAATAGGAATTGGAAATACTAGTGGTAGTTTTTAATAGATGTCCTACTTATAGCAATAATCTATTCACTTTTCTGAGAGAGGTGTGGAAAATGCAACTTTTTAGATTTAAGAATTAAAAGACGAATACCTTTATGCTGTATAATAGCTAATAAAGTAGTATTTGCATTTTTCCCATCATCCGCTGGATCAAATTAAAACTTTTAAGGAATGAAACAGCAGGTAAAGGAAAAACTTCTTTCTCTTTGAAAACGAGATTCTTATATGCGCCAGAGGCGATAGGCGTCCTTCTAATTTAACTGTGTAGTTTCATTCATATCCATAACGGTCGCACACAATATCCACATATCTCCAAATATATTCATTACTTAAGATCAGGCAATAAAGAATGGTATAACACTATATATACGACCATTTTTGTTTCAGATTGTCATGCTGGGTTGACTTTCTCCAAGCTTGCTCCAAGTAAAACATGGAGTTGGGCTCCTCTGCGCTTCAATTTACGATACGTCTGGTTGGTTGGGTTGTTTTACCTCTGAGCGGCACTTTTTTGCACACCATGGGCTAAATGGCCAGGTCACATGGACCCCGAAGGCTCAGAGAAGGTTGGGGGAGGGGACCCACTGGAACAGCTGTTGGGAAACAGATGGTAGCCTCCCGTCAAGGCCATCCAGCGTGTTCTTTAACGTGCACAGGATATGGCTCTCCCGCACACGGGGCCACGGCTTAACGTCCCATCCGACGGACGGCGGCCTTTCCAAGCCCATCGGTGTCCCCTACTAACCGTGGGCAGGGCGGGGAATTTTGCGGAGATAAATCTCAACGCTGACCCAGCTGGGACTCGAACCTGGGAATACAGATTACGAACCTGGCGCGCTACCGACTGAGCCACCCCCGCCCATTTTTCGTGGGAAAAGTGGGGTTAGGATTTCGTCGTTATATTAATAATATATATAATTATAAATCATTATTTTACAGAATTTTTCTTAGCAAGTATTCCATTCATAGGCACGTACCCAAGATTTAATTTTGGGGGATAGAGTAGGTTGGGTGGTCCAAAAATTTAGTTTCAGGGTAGTGGGGATCTGAGAAAGACTTCAGTAGGGTTTCCCAATTACTAAATTATTCCGCCGGACAGAAAAAAAAATAAAATTTTATACTTTTTTTTTTAAATCTATTTATACCATGGGATTAAAATAAAGTTACACAAAGTCAGCTGTTTTGATTTTAAAGCTGGTAGACGTTTGAGATTTCGTAAAGACGACAGATTGAGTACCGGATTTTTGGAGGTGGGGTGAACCTCGTTGTGTCCACCCTGGATACGTCCCTGAGGCAGATGCTACAATTGCTTTGAACGGTTACACTCTTGAGCAAGTGTCTTAAGGTTCTTTCTGGAATTTGCGAATAGGGTTATGAACAGTATGCCTAAATGTCTGTCATGTCCCTCGAATTTTATATTTATTTATTTATTGTATATTTTTGTTGTATTATATTGTTGTATATATTTTTATGTGTTCTTGGAAATGTTTGTGCTGGGATGACTCACTGTTGTTGTTTTTCGTCTGCTCCGGGAAAGGGGTGACGAATGCCAGCAGTTGTTTATGTCGTATATGACTAACTAGCCCACGGCGCGAAAGTTCGCGCACGAGGCTAGGGGAAGGAGTTGGAAGAATCAGTCTGTGCGTTAACTGTCGAACGAACAAGGTCGTTGCGACACGCGTCAAAAGGACGCCGCCTTTCTCAAATTAATCCTTGAAGTCAGGGTGCGATTCCAAGAGGGAATCCAGATTCTTGGAGAATCTTATCTTTTATTCTTGTGGTTCAGGAGGAGCCACAGTGTAGGCAAATGAAAATCCTTTCGCCGAGTTTTTGAGGTCTGTAAAGTGAGAAATTGCAGAGTGTGCAATTCTCCACCTCATTTTAGTAATATTTGCAGTAGCAAAGCAGCAAAGGCTCACGGAGTTGAACGGTGAATTTGATAGTTGTTTTGTGGATTCAGAAAGAACCACAGTGTGAAGCAGCAAAGGCCCACGGAGTGGAGTTCATTCCCAGCACGTAGCTGTATATAGTGTGAATAAAAATTGTGTCGTCCCTATATAATTCTCGTGCAGTAATTGATGGGCAGTTCGTATTCTTCATTCAACACCAGTTTCTTCAAAGGCATACAGTGGCACGGGCGCAAAAACCCGCGAATCTGTGAATTCACTGAAGTGAATTAAGTAGTAATGACATCATCTCTCTGTCCCGTTCGGACCGGGTCATCACATCTGTCACAGTCTGACAGGATCTGAACCCAAGGGACATCACATCTGGCCCAGTCAGAAAGGATCCGAACGGAAAGGTCATCACAATGCCTCAGAAAAAGGTGAGGACCCAGGATGCGTAGAACACACAATGTCAAACTGGACCTAGTTAGAATTTGCCTACAGTAGCCAAATGCAGAAGCTATAGCGCAGGGTAGACATATTTGGAGAAATAAATTACATGGTCCGGTTATGAACAGTGTGCAATGATTAGAAGTTTTATCCACAAATCTGTATTTTTATCCTTGGGAATATTTTATTTATGGAGCGTTTTGTGCAGTTCTTGCAACTAATACCTTTCACAAGTTCAGAGAGGCCCTATCCACTTTCAACGTTTGAAGGCCCTAGCCAAAATAAGAAATCGGTAGTACATGGCTGCTTGAGGATTATGTATATATCGTATATAACCTATCTGTAACAATATGTATTAAAGGTTCTGAGCTTTTAGATAGATAGTGAACTTTTTTTTAAGTGTAAAAACAATTAAAAAATTTTACTATATTTCATACGATTTCTCAGGGTTTTTTTTTGTCTTGTTTTTTTGTAGCTTAAAATACCTGAATTTGGTGTTACAATCTGTCAGAGAAAGCCATTCTAATCCAGTGTTCAAAGTCTCTGCGATAGATGGCGTTAGTTGTCTGTAATGCCACTATCAACTCGGCCTTTAGAGATTTTAAATAACATTTCTAATTCTTCGTTTTATTCTCTGAGTGGCACTTTTTTTTGCACACAGTTGCCTAAATGGCCAGGTCACCAGGACCCCGAGGGCTCAGAGAAGGTTGAGGGGGAGGGACCCACTGGACAACTGTTAAAAGACAGATGGTAGCCTCCCGTCAAGGCCATCCAGCTAAAGTGCACAGATATGGCTCTCCCGCACACGGGGCCTTCGCTTTATGTCACATCTGACGGACGGCGGCCTTTTCCAAATCCATCGAAACATTTCTATGACAATCCCTCAAAATCAAATACTAAACCTCACTCCACCCCATCATACTAGTATGGGAATCCCCATCACCACCACTACCAAGAACCTGTTAGTGCAAATACATTCAAGTTTTTTAAGTAGATAAAAGCAAATTATTAAACTAACTGTATTAGCAAAAGTGTTGCATGATTAGAATATCGGTCAGTTTATACAACAAAGATCCATACCTAAACCCACGTCTCTTTGATCAGTAACCAAACCCGCTAACCACTCGGCCACGGGCACCACGGAACGAATCCCTTAATAAGCAATTTTATTCTCTTAGCCAATGGAAACTCACTTCATTCTGATTACGACCGTATGGCGATGAACATAAGTGGAAAGGTGAGTGCGAGTTTTTATGTTTGATTGAATAATTTTTCTTGTAATAAATGCAATTTTTTTTCTCCTTGTTACAAAGGCCGAATCCAAATTTTAGTATTTTTTGGCCTTATTTTTGGCGTGGTATTTTATATAATTTAATTTGTATTATATGATAAATGGATATGTCATCTTACCTCGAAGTAGAGTTTAAAATCCGGAATTTGGTGTTTCAATCTGTCCGAGAAAGCCTCTGCGAGGATAGCATGAGTTTTACCCGCATCTGTAAGGTAAGATCGCCGGAAAACTTTATCAGCATTCCCATAAATTGGCTACTTAATACCGTCGAGGTTGGGCAAATACTTGAAGTTTGATGTATGCTTGCCAGTAGAAGAAATTAGTCTCGTGGTGGTTATGTTAAACAGTATTAGTTTATTTGAAATATTTTATTTCTGCCCAGTGCCGAAAAGTTAGCTTTCTTGGTTGCAGATCAACGCCATCTGGGTTCGAGCCTCGGATAAGGTTTGGATTCAAGAAATAATTATTAATGAGTTTTGCCGTGAGTGGGACATTCTCACCATGACTAAATTTTCAACGGCCAGTTCATTCTTTCGCTAATTGTGACTATAAGTTTTTCCGAACCTTGTCGCACATGTTGCCATCTATGATCAGGAATGAGAAACTTTCAGAATTTATATATACAGATACTGTACAGAAAGATGGAAACATTCCTGTGTTAAGCCAATGAAAAGTCAAATTCAAAGATCCTTAATTCCTAAAATGAGCTTTTTAAAGGGAAATAGGACTAGACAAATTTAATCAAATGAAATAAATAAATACTTCCTCAAGCAGCTGCTTGCCACAGAAGTCTGACAGGAGCCTGTCGGTTGACACGCTACTGCAGGAGGCTGGAGGGGGCCATTTAGGGATATAAAAGGTTTTTGTACTGAAAAGTGTCATTCCTGGAGTACAAAATCCTCTATATGTCCTTACATTTGCTTTCATATGGGGTACTGAAGGCGTCAGGGATTTGCCTTCTTGGGGAAAAAAATGTCTGGCTGTTGAAATGAGAAAATGAAACATCTGCGGGTCTCTTAGAGGGAGCCATAGCCCCCGTGGCACCTCCTTATGACCGCCACTGCTTACCAGGGGCTCGAATCTAGATCCTTTAGATCAGTAGCTTAATAGTTCGATTTTTTAAAGCATCAATTTTCAATATTATTTGTTGGGTATTCAAAGAGCTATGCAAGCAGACCTTCTACTATGGCATATAAACTGGCAGGCTCCTGTCAGACCTCTGTGGCAAGCAGCTGCTTGAGGGGGTATTTATTATTATTATATTATGCAAGCTCCAGTACTTAGCAGCAGCTGTCAGGCCTCAGAAACTTTTGTAAAACTGATAAGTATTGAAAGAACTCTTTGTACAAAATTCTAAAACATACACTTATTTCATTAAATGTGTTGAAAAAAAAGGTTTTTTTTTTGTTTAGTTTTAATCAACTTCTGAAGTGAATTCTTATGATTGACATTTCTGTTATTCAATATTCAAACTTCTATAACTCTTTAATTACTGAACGCATATTGTTCAAAATCGAAATATAGATAGTTTAATTGACTTCTTTTATTTTTCTTCAGTCATATGTTTCCATAAAAATTTATTTAACCAGTTACGGAGCCTCGAATTTGATTCTGCATTTACATAAGACAAGGATGTTTCCATCTTTCTCTCCATTGCCTGTATAACACTTATTATTGCAATTAATACGTATATACATGGTAGAAATCAATTGTTGCCACCTCTTTATTTCTAGCCTCTCACTCCGACCGATATTTGACCTGAAACGCAACACCCGATCTTAAAGTTCCTCTTATTTCTGAATTTTATTACTCGAAATAGCCGTATTCACTCACTTTTAGCTCTCCGGCAGATCGGAACAGATGAAAGCCATCTAATTAAATCTGTGAAAACTTCAATGGTGGAGATCACAAAGTTTACAGAGTGTTATGTAGAGGAAGTACCCTCTCATAATCACGGATGAGTGCATTCAAAAGAGCAAATTGTACTCAGAAGAATTTGCAAAATAACGTTATTTACAATGTAACTCTTTATGTAATACTATTTAGTAAGGCATAGTTTTTGAAATGCGGGCTTTTTTTTTTTATCACATTACACTTTTTCAGATATTAATCAGTAATGAATCATTCGACTGATTCCTTTTACTCACAAATATACATCAGACTTTAAGCATTTGAAAAACCTCGACAATTATTAAGTAGCTAAGTGGCAAGCAGCTGCTTCAGGGAATGATGAACACGGATGCTGATCAAGTTTTTCGGATGTGGATGAGGATAGAACTTTTGCTATCCGCCCAGGGCTCTATCTATCGTTTCAAACACAGTTCTGAAAACACCCTGGAAAAAATGTTAAATAATATATACATTACTAAAAATTGGTTTGTCAGTACAACAGACATCCAATTCAAATATACATCTATCAAAAGGCTAAATTTAATTAATTTTGGGAATATATTTTTCTTCAACACTAGATGGCGGTACTTGTCTGAAAGATACATTTAATTTATGCATTTAAATTTACCTGTGACAGTAAAATCTGTGAGTAAAATAATGTGATTTTGTCCTGTCAGAAGATAGCGTTACAACCTAATGAAGTTTATATAACAACCACTCACATGTAGTTATGTGCTATATTTGTAATCTAATATGTAAATAACTTGTTTTTTACGTCAACTCATATGATTCCCGTGGACAGGTGATTGTCGGTAGCTGTTTAAACCAATTAAATGAGATTGGAATGAGAAATCTACGTGTGGTTATATGAACTGTGATTCAGTTTTTATCATTCGTGATGAATGAAAACTTAATTACACTCACTTAGTGTTTGTTAAATTACTCGTCATCAGTGCATTTTGCGTTAGGTACTTTACAGGGAAAATATCATTTTCTTTTCGAGTGCATTTACTTCCGACTCCTACTTGAAAAGTACTTATTTATAAATTAAAATGCGACTTGCCAGACACATCTCTGTTCTGTACTAGTAGTAAAATTTCCTTTTTCTCTTTCTGTTTATATTTTTATCTTATTTAGTTGTAATGAACGTTCGATCGATCGGTAGAATGCTCACAATCTCATCGATAGATGTCGCTGTATGCCTTAACTTCTCTTGTTAATACTTTCAGTACTTTCCCACATGGTCCAATCACCTTTCGACTGTTTCCCACTAAGCGCTTTTCTCCTAAGTCCAGATTCTGATGTGACGGAGGTGAAACTTTTCAACTTGTGCTAAGTGAGAGTTCTGATGCCAGTATCTGCTAAGTGAGAGTATCTGGCCATTCCGTTGTCTCATCCTCAGGGCCGGATTTATAATAAGGCGCTATCCAGGAGCCACATCGAAAGAGGGTTTTCACAAGACATCATTTACTTATTAATGAAATTAATACTTTTCTTTTATTGCATTTAATTAATAAAATAAGTAAATACCCCCTCAAGCAGCTGCTTACTAGCACTAAATTTACAATTACTAATATATGATAAATAAAAACTGCTACTATTAATGCATAGTGTACTATTCTTTTACCACTGTTACCACTTTTTCTTTTACCACTCAATCAGTCTCAAGCGTTTACCACTGTACTCCACCTCACTGTTTCGTTCCCGAAAAATTTCACTAAAAGCAACTCATCAAGCCACCTTTCTCGTCAGGGGGCAGATTGGGCCACTGGCACACCGGCAACCTGAATGGGTTGAAAATGAGGGAACAGAATCGTCAACTTTCGGAGATTTAAAATACCAGATGTTTCACAATTATTCCTCGGGAATCATTTAAACATGCGGAGAAGGTTTGGATACATGGAGAATGGATTGGTAGATTGTTTTATGTTGATCGTTGCCAGAAGGTTGCAAAGCAGACTTTCTCACTTAGTTATCGATAGCGGCTTCCTTTATTTCTCTAAGTGGTAGACTTCAAATTACCAGAAATTCTTTCCTTGATGAGGGATGTTTGCTCAACAGAGAGCAGATAACAGACAATGACGACTTTCAATGAATGATTATTTATGGCGCATGAGAATCTGTGGGGTGAGTTAAAATAAAAAAATAAAATAAATACCCCCTCAAGCAGCTGCTTGCCACAGAGGTCTGACAGGAGCCTGTAAGTTTATATGCCATAGTAGGAGATCTGAGAGGATGGCAGGACCTCAGCAGAAAAACGACACACACATCCATGCCTAATCAGGGGCTCGAACCCAGGTCCCTTAGATCAGTAACCAAACGTGCTAACTTATCTATATAATAAAAGAAGGTGTCTGTCTGTGAGTCTGTCTGTGTGTCTATCTGTGGCAGCCATAACTCATCAGGAAATCAGCGTACACGCTCGAAATTTTCAGAGAATGTCTCTGGTTGTGGTCCGGATTGCAGTGCCAAATTTCAAGTCGAAAGTCCAAAAGGGGGGATTGCTAGAAGCAAATATATTTACCGTGCTATTCCTACGGGAAACGAGAATCGCTGTCAAATTTATTGTTGCCATTTATTGTTCCCTAACTGTGAAAGTAAAGAGTTAAATTAGCATTTAACTCTTCTGCTGCAAATCTGATGCCGTTTCCAGATTCCCCACATTTCCAAAAGCATTATTTAGGCGTTCCATTGCAGCTAGGGACCTGATTTTCTAATCAAAAATGGGGTCGGGCACGGGGAACCCGCCTGCGAAATTTGGGACCTTACGGTGAAGTACGTCGTGAATTACAGAATGCCAAAATCTGACGAAATAAATATCTCGATCGTTTGCCACGGGCTCTGAGAGCACGCGCCGAGTCAGCAATGATCTTTGCAACACCGGGAAATTCTTCGTGTTCAAATTGTCATAAAATGTCGGGGAGGGGGGGGGATACTCACAAAACTAACCATTAGTGCACGAAACAACAGAATATGCAGGTTAAAAGTGATACACGAGCTGTCACAATTTGTGTAGAAACGAAGCCACGGGCCAAGTGAGAACCTGACTTTTAAACCAATCACCGGGGGACGCTGTGCATGAAATGACGACCGTGTGGACGATTATCACGGGAGCCAAATATGTGGTAACGGAAATAATGATCTCGATAGCTTAGGCAGAAACTGAGCCATGGGCTATGAGAGAGCTCGCTGAAGTCGACAACGATCCAAGTCAACACCGGGCAAATTTCTTCCTGTTGAAAATCTGTGCTAAAATGTCGGGGGTGGGGGGGAGAGACTAACTTACAAAATTTACCTTTAGTGCAGTGAAAAGAAGAATATACAGGTTAAAAGTGACACCCGGGCAGTGCCGGGTAAGTTCAGCTAGTGTATAATAAAATCATTAACGAGGGTTTTAAGATCGACATTCCCAAATGTGGAAACAATTATTTTCTAAAAAATTAATTACGAAATTCACTAGCGCAAATTAAAATGTCGAATTTATTTTAACGTTTATTGAATGTGAATTGAGAAATTCTTGAAATTGTGATGGTTTGATTGATGGTTTTGCCAAAGAGAAAGCTCACAATAAAAATCTTTGATGATTTTTGATCGAAAAGTTTTTAGTTAAATTCTTGTCAAGAAACTTTCACTATTGTAATTTGGTAGTATATTGTAATTCATGCCAAAATATTTTATTGTTTATTAGTAATGTCTATACTTTTTGTTAACTGGGATTGAATTATATTTCTGGGATTATTTTTCTACAGTTCTTTAAAAACATTTTTTAAATATTTAGGTTTAACCAAACACCAAACATTGCAAAAAACCTACGTAAGGGGCCTCGAATGTAATGTGTAGCTAGGGCCTCAAAAAATTTAAAGGGCCTCGAATCTAATGTGCGTCTAGGGCCTCAAAAAATTTAAAGGGCCTCGAATCTAATGTGCGCCTAGGGCCTCATGGAGATTAAATCCAGCTCTGTTCATCGTCCACTGAAATAACTGTTAAAGTTCCAAGTCAAAGACCACAAATGTCTCGTCGCCTTCCTTGATTGGTGTTCCATTTTAGTGCTTCTGCTAATAGCGATACGGCTCAGCCTCTTGAATATAAGGCTTTACCAACCAGTTGTATCAATTATTCGTCTCTGAGAGAGAGGTTTTTAAGTTTTCAGTTGATTGTAACGTAAAACAATAATAATTCCCCAACCAGAACTGCTCTCAGCGAGGCGTATCCTGAAAAGTTTCATGGTGGTGCCACTCGAGTTGTCGCCTTTTCAGTTCTAGCTACGGACTAGGAGATATTTGAGCCGGATTGCTCGTCAACTGAAAATATTTTTATACGTTGGACTGCTTCCTGCCGGCAAAGGGAAACGTCTATTGAACAAAATTCAAAATTATTTTTATTTTTATTTGTTACCTTCAAAATAATTCAAGTAATAATATATAGCATTCAAGTGTAAATTTGATACACGGTTGATAAACTTAAAGTTGTATTTTTTGCTGTCTATTTTTATTTTATTTATCTACTTTTAAGCGAATTTATCTGCTAAATTTCATTAACTCTTCCTTGGATCCATTCACGATGTATATATTTATTACAAATTTAGTAACAAAAGTTTATTAATTTGTTCTACTACTATATATCTTAACTAAACATTGAATTTTGATGTAAACTAGTTAAATTTTTCCAGTATCGTTCAAGTCATATTGATCTCACGCTATATACAGGAAGGGCTGCCGCAAGCAGGCGACCATTTTAGGGGCTGCCAGGCCAGAAGACCACGTAAATTTTGAAGCTTTAATGCAAAATATTAGGAAAGAAGGTGCTTCGTTTTTGCAAGATGTAGGAAAAAAAATAATCATTTTAACCATGATTTATTTAACGAATAAGTATATTCGTATCATTACTTTCAATCATATTCGAGACAATATTTCCTCAAAGTTAAGAGCAACACGGCCATTTCCTGAACTTCAGCCGACCCCATCCCGAGCAAGTTACCTGAGGGGAAGCAGTTAATCCCGTGACAAGGGAATGTCATCAGCTTTGTCCCTCCCTTTTTACTAGGATTAGGTTTCATTGATAGGTTCTACTTACTGTAATTATCTGCTTGCTTCTGCTTTGCTTTTTAATTAAAAAATTATGAATTTGTGAATTTATTCCTTAATTTATTTTTTGAAATCAATAGAAAATATTTAAAAACTCACTTTTTCATTCCAAACTTTATTAAAAGGGTTAAACTTGCATTTAGCAGCTCATTATTTTATATGGTATGTAATAACCAGAATTTTAGATATTACATGCCAAATAAAGTATTAATAATATTACAATAAAATATTATTGAAAAGCCGATGCGTCTCCGAGTTAAAATTCACCCTGAAGCAAGCTAAAAACACAAGCCAAAATTTTCTCACGTAAATTTCAGCAGAGTGCAGAAATTTATAAATTTTTAGTTAATTTTAATTAGTTAATCTTTTAGAATGCAATTGGGGTCTGAAAATATATTTTCTTGAGTTAACTATAAAAAAAGAACCCTCTAAAGAAATTGAGTTTGAAAATTGTTTGTATTAATCATTTCCCTCCCAACACTTTGGCATATTTAATTTCTACATTTTTTATAAGCTGCTTTGCTACGTGGAATATCAAAACCAAGAGGATGAGGGTAAGGTCAAGGGGCATCCCACCCTCTTTCAGAATGAGAAAAGAGCAACGGAAGCAAAAAATGATTAAACTTAGGCATATTTCACGCATTTGCCAAGAAATTGTTTAAAGACCTAAATCGGAGGGGAAAAGGTTATACTGTAATGGAAATAGATTCTCTGCCTCCCTTTACTTCCCCCCCCCCTCTCTCTTTACCCATTCTTCGACTCTATGCGATTTATTCTTTATAAAGTTTGATAAAGAAATAGTGAATAGCAGAGGGGAGAATTTCAAAATATTTTAGTTTTTTTCTAAATATGCCTATTCACCAGACTATAGACATTTTCGAAATCAGAAGGGTTCAAATATTACTATAAGTTACAAGTGGTTAAGATCCGTGTCAGTCGGCACAGAGCAATTGTAATTAATAGAAAAAAATTGAATTTGGCATGTATACATATTGCATTCAGGAAAGACACGCCACTGCTTATATGAAACTGTTTACCAAAAGAAATTAATTTTTAAAGATTTGGATTCTTCCGTTCCCTTCAATTTTGAAGAACCTTCCAAAAGTGAAGTGATTGCCAAAGTTTCAACTTCCACCACTTTTTAAATATTGAATGGTATTGTTGAAATCAGTACTCAAATGGAATGGACCGATATATTTCACTTATATTTTGTAAAACGATTTCATAAACAAATTAATTTAGAAGTTTCGAATTTGGCTTCCCTTTCACAAATATCAGCCGTCCCATGGCCAAGTGGTTAGCGCGCTTGTCTACTGATCTACGGGACCTGGGTTCGAGCCCCGGATAAGGCATGGATGTTTGTGTCGTTTTTCTGCTGAGGTCCTGCCATCCTCACAGATCTTCTACTACGGCATATAAACTGACAGGCTCCTGTCAGACCTCTGTGGCAAGCAGCTGCTTGAGGGGGTATTTTTTTTTCACAAATACAGATTTCTTTTATTTCAATGGCATTTGAGTAGTTACTTACCAGGGAGAGGGGATTATTCCCCTCCCCCGATCCCTTGAGGGCTTAATATTCTATACTCTCTAAGGCAATCCCCGAAAATCAGAGATTCGACCACGTTACTCCCCTCCCTCCTCATTTGGAATTTTCTGAGTATGTCACTGTATTTGAGTACCTGAGGTGCGATTGTACGTGTCCGTTTCTTCACTGAATGCGGCCATTTTGCAAACCCTGAATGAAATTGATTCAACCAGAAAGAGTCAGTTTTCGGAAAGAAAGTGACAAATAGTATTTGTTACCTATCTTCTTATTTCTGTTCACTCGTCATTTGTCGGTTGGTTTGTCAGTTTGTGGATTACTTTCGGACGCGACGGACAAACTCAATGATTTGGGTTTCAAATGAGAGCTTCTGGTATTTGTGTAGTCCCCATGCTTTCTTCCTCCTAAAACAGGAGAAATGTGAAAGTGTTTCTGCTACTCTGTCATCCGAATGCGAGGGCCTACATTTACGAGTTAGGTGTCAAATGAGAGCTGAGGGCGGTCGTAGATTACTTCGAATTATGCCCACCACTATTCTCCCCCCAAACGAAACGGAAATTTCGCGAGGGTGAAGCTGAATGAGTTGTATCTCAAATTAAAGCTTGTGCCGTCTCCAATGTCATGGGCTAGCTCAAACACGACCCCCCCCCACCCCCTGGAAAAAAGCTGGCGGAGAAGAAATGCGGTCAACATTTATGAGTTATACATCAAATGGAAGCTTCTGAAAATAGGTAATTTTTTTTCTAATTATTTTTTTAAGCTTTGTCATTGAAACCACCTATCTTCCTACATGTACCCTAAAAAAGTCGAAAATAAAACTGAAGCATATCGATGGTACAATCAGTCACTAAATTCGCATTCACTTCAAAGGGTGCCGATTTATCTACTCAACAAGGTTGCCGGCGTCCTGTCTTCCTTTGAAGTGAATACGAATTCAGGGACTGATTGCACCATCGATATGCTTTAGGTTTTGTTTTCTGCTTCTTAAGGCGCATAGAGGAAGATGGGTATAGTTTAAATTTATTTATTTTACCGATATTCCTATTGCTTTAGTTCGTCATTTGTCCGTTTGTCAAACTACCATATCTTTCGAACTCGATGAATTCTTATGATTAAATGTATCAAATGAAATCACATTTGACACATTGATTATGTGTCGAATGAAACTTGTGACAAGGGGAGTGTCATAGGCTGTAAAAGAATTTAATCCCTGTGCTTCCTTTTCCCTAAAAAAGGGAAAATATCAAAACGATTGTTAGGGGTACGTCGTATGAAAGCTAGTGAGATGTGGAATGTCACAAGTTATAAAAATTTCGCCCATGCTTCCCTCACAGAATAAAGTAAAATATGCGAAGGATTGTTCTATTATATCTCCTGGATATGCGAAGGATTGTTCTACTATATCTCCTGAAATCGAAGGTTAAAAGTAACCAGGACTAGGAATGGTGGGGAATGCGGTGGAGGTTGTTCACCTACTTCTAGAATTGTTTTTTTTTTTCCCTCTATACATATAACTACAGGAAATAGATCCACTGTGTGTATGTCCATTCGTTTATAATGTTTTAGTCATAATTCCTGGCTTTTAAACAGATCGTCATGTCAACTACAGGATCTCTTTTCAGCTGATTCTGCAGCGTCCACCTAATTCTGAAAACCCATTTCCACCAATGAATGCAACATGTTTTATGCCAAATAAAAGCTTGTGTGGTGGCGAGTGTTATGGGTTATAAAAATATACCCCCCTCCGCTTTCTTCCCCCCTAAAAAAGAGTAAATATGAAAGTCTTTCCTACTACATCTTCCGAACGTTAGCGCCCACAGGTATGAGTTAAGTATCAAATGTAAGCTTATGTGAGGGCCGACAAAGACTGCTTAGATTAATCACCCTCTTACCGAAAAGGAAGGAAATTTGTCAGTGGTCGACCTTAACGAGTTGTAGTTCAAATTAAAGCATGTGACGTCTCCAATGTTGTGAGCTAGCTCAAACACAACTTCCAAACAATGGGGAGGAAAATGTGGTCGATGAGTCGCATATCAAATGAAAGTATTCGAAGATAAGAGTTTTTAGTGACGAATTAAAATACAAATATATTTTAAAAAATTTAAAATACCAATATTCGTATATGCCCTCTAAAAAGCATTCGAAGATACTTAAATCGAAATTTACCCCCACTGATAAAATATGTAGGGGGCGAAATCCGTTACTACCGTGCAATCAGTTACTGAATTCCTATTCACTTCAAAGGAAGATAGGGCGCAAGCAATCTTGTTGAGTAGGTAAATTGGGGTCCTATTTTCCTTTGAAGTGAATACGAACTCAGTGACTGATTGCATCATTCATAAGAGTCAGTTTTTTTTTTCTTTTCAGGATCCTATAGGAAGATAGGTATTTTTTAAATTTTTTAATTTATACTTTTTTTTGTTGTCACTAGAAATACCTATCTTCAAAAACTTTGATATACGACTCATAAACATCGAGCACATTTACCACCCTTTTGGATTCAGGTTTGAGGTAGCCCATGACACTGGAGACGTGACAAACTTTAATTTGAGATACGACTCGTTAAAGTCGACCCCCATAAAATCCGCCCCCTACATATTTTGTCAGTGGGGGAAATAGTGGGTGCAAAATTCGAATGGTTTACGACCGTCATTATACGAGCTTTCATTTGACACCTACGTAACTCTTATCTGTAGACCTTCGGGTTCCGATGATATATAAGAAAGACTTTTATATTTCCCATTTTTTAGGAGGAGGTGAGCATGGGGGGGGGGGGGGGGGTCATTTTTATAGCCTACGACGCTCACCACGTCACAAGCTTTCATTCGCCACATAGTTCGTTACTTTCCGCACTCGCGTTCAGGAGATATAGAGGAACAATCATTTTCACATTGTCCCCCTTTTTTAGGGGGGAAGAATGCATGGGAGATCAATATTCCATAGCCAACGACATTCCTCGCGTCAGAAGCTTTCATTCGACTAGCTTGTTACCTTCGGCCTTCGCGTTCTGGAGATATAGCTTAAGAATAATTTTCACATTTCCTCGTTTTTTAGGGGGGAAGAAAGCTTGGGGGGTCAATTCTTTATAGCCTATGATACTCCCCGGATCACAAGCTTTCATTTGACATATAAATAATTAAGTTTCTCCATCGCGTTCGAAAGATATGTTGGAAAATTTTTTGTCAAATCCACAAACCGACCAGCCGACTGAACGACCAACCGATAAATGTGTCGCTCAGGATGAAAGTGGATAAATCAGTGAAAATCGAGTTTTGACTTATACAACGATATGTACAGCTCTTGATGGTATCTTTTATGTGGTAAAGTAGCATCAGTCAGTTTCAACCAGATTTCACGTGAAATCAGCACTTTGTTCTTCCCCAAAAAGCAGCCCTCTAAGAGCAGAAAACGCAAAACTACTTATTTTGAAAAAATTGGTTTCGCTGACTTATACCACTTTCATTCTGAGCGACACATAGGTCAAAGCCAAAAGGCAATAGGAAGATAGGTAAAAAAAATCTTCATTGAAAATTTTAATCTGCCTTCATATTTCACATATTTCATATGTTTTCAAAGTTCGAGCATAACAATATTCGATGTTAGTTCCCGATTGATATAACATTGAAATTATCTAATAAATTGGTAGGGCTCTGTAGTAAACGTATCGATTTTGCGAATGAAAGCCACACTCATAACTTCTTAACATCAAAATAAGTTTTCCACAGAAAAATATCATTGGTGAGAAAATGAAAATCTCGTTCAAATGTCACTATATCTCGATTTATTATTCGTTTTAAAAATTTTTACATTGTTCATTTCCATAGTTAAAAATTTATTGAATCTGAAACATTTTACAGCAGATTGCTGCTGCGGTCGCACTAGGTCAGAAGGGGTCCCTTATTACCTCGGATCAAGGATATTCTTTGTAATTTCAATTCTTCCTATTGCGCGTATAAAAAAAGAAGTTCAATTATATTATATATTGTTTAATAACTTATAGATCAAACTCTATTTCTAATATTTAATCATTCATCTATAAGTTAGAGAGAAAGCCTCATGGCGGTGAATCGCCAATTGCCCAGCTATCCCTAATCCTGCTGTTTCTTAAACACTTATCTTTTAAACTGATCAACGCTAAAGGAATCGTTACACCAAATTTCTACAAGTATATTTAATAATTTTGAAATCTAAAGGAAAAAAGAAAACTGAAATCTAAAGGAATCATTGCATGAAACTTCTACAAGCATATTTACTTCAGTTTTCATTTGCTCTAACAGTTCTTGTGCTTCAATTGACTCTTCGAGGAAATTCTTATGACCGCAATGTTGCTGTTGAATGATCCACCTTTAATAAGTCTTATGTATTAAACAACATTGTTTAAAATCGTGAGTTGGGTAAATTTGAATGAGATCATTTTATTTCCAGTGACATGTGATTTATTGTGTGATGTGTTAGTTCTAACTAATCAGCAGTGACTTCAGACTTAGTAATGCATGTCCTTGTGTGAGAAGGACTGTAAAAACGACGAATAGCTTCTATGCTTCTTCTCTGAACTATGTGTTGCAAATGAATAAATGAACAACTGTCCCAGTACTTTTGATAATACAGTGTATACTGAATGTTGCTTGTACACAGTGTTCAAGAGCATTACTGATTGACTTTATTTTAAATAAAACAGCATTGACCAATTTAAACTGCTAGAGATCATTCGCCGATCATCAAGAGATTCCGATAATCAGGTGTTATTTACTCTCTTAAATAGCAAAGCAGGAATTGTACCATTTAGGATATGGGAAATCATAGTGAATATCGAATGTTTTTATTACTGGTTTTTTATTATTGAGTACTTTTATTCAACTAAATTTTTATATAATGTAAAACATTATCTGAAATAAAATTTATCATTTAATTTCCCTTTGTAAACTCAGAAAGAGTTAATTAATTATCATTAATTAACTCTTTGTGAGTTCTTTTTTTATGATTCTATGTATCATTTGCTCTGAAGAAAGGTAGTTTTATGAACAATGTGTTTTCGTGTTGTAGGATCCTCGATATGTTTAAACAACATTAAAAATAACTTTTTCCTCAAATTGATATTTTATGAAATAATGCATTAATAATTTTATAATTAATAATCAGTTATTACAGTTAATTAGGATTTAAACGCAATTCATATTCTTTTAAAAAATTTCCGTGTTCTCTTTGCAATATGTTTGTATAATATAAATTATTTATACTGATTATATTGATCAGTATAAAAGGACAGCACTTTTTATCTTGCACACCGGCGGCAGTGAGCCTCGCAGTAGCCCTGCATACAGGACCGGAGCTACCGCAGGTGCGTCCGTATTTAACGGCATATTTTTAGGGGCTGGAAAAAAAAAACGGCGGCTGCTTTCATATTGTCAATGCGAATTTTATAACATTACGGCCTTGTCTTAGCATCATCACTCTAATAGATGATGCTAAGATTCCGAATGGTGAAAGGATGTGCATACACCGAATGGTGAAGGGATATGCATGCACTCTAATAGATGATGCTAAGATTCCGAATGGTGAAGGGATGTGCATACACCGAATGGTGAAGGGATATGCATGCACTCTAATAGATGATGCTAAGATTCCGAATGGTGAAGGGATGTGCATACACCGAATGGTGAAGGGATATGCATGCACTCTAATAGATGATGCTAAGATTCCGAATGGTGAAGGGATGTGCATACACCGAATGGTGAAGGGATATGCATGCACTCTAATAGATGATGCTAAGATTCCGAATGGTGAAGGGATGTGCATACACCGAATGGTGAAGGGATATGCATGCACTCTAATAGATGATGCTAAGATTCCGAATGGTGAAGGGATGTGCATACACCGAATGGTGAAGGGATATGCATGCACTCTAATAGATGATGCTAAGATTCCGAATGGTGAAGGGATGTGCACACACCGAATGGTGAAGGGATATGCATGCACTCTAATAGATGATGCTAAGATTCCGAATGGTGAAGGGATGTGCACACACCGAATGGTGAAGGGATATGCATGCACTCTAATAGATGATGCTAAGATTCCGAATGGTGAAGGGATGTGCACACACCGAATGGTGAAGGGATATGCATGCACTCTAATAGATGATGCTAAGATTCCGAATGGTGAAGGGATGTGCATACACCGAATGGTGAAGGGATATGCATGCACTCTAATAGATGATGCTAAGATTCCGAATGGTGAAGGGATGTGCATACACCGAATGGTGAAGGGATATGCATGCACTCTAATAGATGATGCTAAGATTCCGAATGGTGAAGGGATGTGCATACACCGAATGGTGAAGGGATATGCATGCACTCTAATAGATGATGCTAAGATTCCGAATGGTGAAGGGATGTGCATACACCGAATGGTGAAGGGATATGCATGCACTCTAATAGATGATGCTAAGATTCCGAATGGTGAAGGGATGTGCACACACCGAATGGTGAAGGGATATGCATGCACTCTAATAGATGATGCTAAGATTCCGAATGGTGAAGGGATGTGCATACACCGAATGGTGAAGGGATATGCATGCACTCTAATAGATGATGCTAAGATTCTGAATGGTGAAGGGATGCGCATGCATGCGAACAGACTGATGACTTTCACTGAAATACAATAGCGTTGAACTGCGTGAGACAGGTGAGCATTTTATAGTGGCCCGAAACACTTGATTGGCTGATTCTATCAGTCCAACCAATAGTCGAAGATCTTGTTATTTAATGAATATCTTCATTTGACTGTGACAAGTTCAACAAGCCTAAACTTCAGTAATAGAGTATCACAGAAAAATATCCTATAGTCAAGTTGGGTTGGGTTGTTTTACCTCTGAGCGGCACTCTTTTGCACATCATGGGCTAAATAGCCAGGTCACATGGACCCCGAAGGCTCAGAGAAGGTTGAGGGAGGGGACCCACTGGAATAGCTGTTGGGAGACAGATGGTAGCCTCCCGTCAAGGCCATCCAGCGTGTTCTTTAACGTGCACATGGTATGACTCTCCCGTACACGCGACCACGGCTTAACGTCCCATCCGACGGACGGCGGCTTTTCCAAGCCCATCGGTGTCCCCTACTGACCGTGGGCAGGGCGAGGAATTTTGCGGACCTATAGTCAAGAAACACTTGAAATAATTAGTTGCCCTGAGTAGGATTCGAACCCACCTCTTCCAGAAGTATGTCAGGCTTCTTAATCTTTCTAGCATTCTCAATAAACTAGACCACAAACCATTTTCTTCAAAAATGTGACATATAAGCATTCCCGCAAGTTTGTTAATTAGTTACTAGAGCCATCTATGTCGGGAATCGGGCTTGGAGGTAGGAAGGAGACGCATTTACCATCAGTTAGCATAGTTGGCTAGTGTAGCCGAAACTGCCATGTTACTCCTACCCTGAGAGTCGCGCTATGAAAGGTCAGTTGTAATCGCATGTGTGAATTTTTTTGTACGAAATCTGGCACAATCAAATCGTAATAGTTCCTTAAAAATGGGGGGACATTTCAAACAGTAATAATTTTGGCAATATATAGCAATAATAGCAGTTGTTTACGCTACTTTCCAATTTAATTAAAATAACGAAAAATTTAAAAATTCCGAAAGAAATTTGGGTTGGGAAAACACACCATGGGCAAAATAGCCAGGTCACATAGAACCCCGAAGGCTCAGAAAAGGTTGGGGGAGGGGTCCCACTGGAACCGCTATTGGGAGGCAGATGGTTGCCTCCCGTCAAGGCCATCCAGCGTGTTCTTTAACGTGCAAAGGGATGGCTCTCCCGGACACGGGGCCACGGCTTAACGTCACATCCGACGGACAGCGGCCTTATCTAAGCCCATTGGTGTCCCCTACTGACCGTGGGCAGGGTGGAGAATTTTGCGGAGATAAAGCTCAACGCTGACCCAGTTGGGACTCGAACCTGGGAACTACAGATTACGAGCTTTGCGCGCTACCGACTGAGCCCTCCCGCTCCATTCCAGAAGAAAACTTTATGTCAAATTCTTACCAATGAAATGTTATTCCGTTAATCTATTTCGCAGCTTAATTTCCGCAGGAATATGCTATACAGGTCCCAACTTTTTTGCACAATCTCTTGTTCGTTAACATAGACAACGCACGCTTACGAGTAAGAGCAATATGGCTACTCGGTTACAGTTTTCAAGCGACAGGGCATCTCCCTCTCTTCCTTCCTACCTCCATGGAATCAGGCAGCCAAGCTGCCTCGTTATGATGGAAGTAATATTTGTCGTTCACGCTCACCTCATTATATAAATAATTCAGTATTGAGGTATCGTAGGAAAATGTCCTGTAGGCGACAACACTCAGGGTCCTGACGTGTTTGAACTGAGTTGGCAACTTTTCATTTTGCCAAGAAAGGATATTTATGTATGAAGAATTTAAAAACATTATACATGAAAGTATAAAATGCGTTGAACAGTTGGCCTGCAAGAGAATGCTAATAATGTATTTTAAAACAACGAATTGCTAGCCATGATTTAAATGGAAATAAAAGATATTACTACTACTACATTTTAGCTCAGCTGAATAAATGCCCTGATTTTTAAAGTTTGCAGCTTTTAAGTCTTTGGTTCGATGTCATTATTGTTTTTTTTATAATTCATTTTATTGCCATATCATTTTTTCACAATTTATTGTAAAATGAATTAATATGTTCTAAATATGTAAATTGTTCTAACCAAGTAAAATATGGAAATTATTCTAAACCGCTAAAGATGCTCTTATGCAGAGGTCGACAGCCGTTCCAACAGTTAACAGACTTTGAGCGAGGGAGTATCATTGGCTTTAGAGAAGCTGGTTGTCGTACAGAGATGTGGCCAACCTTATTGGCTGCAATCCCAGCACCATCGTACACATATGACGCCAGTGGGTTCAAGAAGGATCCAGCACATGCTGACAAGGATCAGGAAGACGACGTATGACCACAGAGCGATAGGACTGTCATTTACGATGCATGGCATTGCGTGACAGATTCGCGACTACAACGCAACTGCAAAGGGACTGGCAACAGGTAACACATCGAATACCTATCAGGAGGATGGTAAACAACAAGCTTTTACAGTTTTCATTGCGAGCCTATGGTCCGGCACTGCGTTTGCCCCTCACATCTGCCCACATGCAAGCACGTCTTCAGTGGTGTCACCTCAGACAGAACTGGAACGAACAAGAGTGGAGTACTGTAGTGTTCAGTGACGAATCTCGTTTTTGTCTTGGTCAGCACGATGGTAGACAGCGTGTTCGCCGTTAGCCAGGGGAAAGGAACACCACGTGAGTGCGACATCATCACACAGCTCCAGTACCTGGTATCTTGGTGTGGGGTGCCATTAGTCGGACATTTCAGTCGGAAGTGGTCATCATCAGGAGATCTCTAACTGCACAACGATACGTTATCAGCATTTTGCAGCAGCACAAACCTTTTACAGTAGGATAACGCCCATCCCCATACAGCACGCATTAGTCTGCAGTATCCAAACGAGCAAAACGTTCATATACTACCATGGATAGCACGCTTGCCGAACCTTTCACCTTTGGGACGTGATGGGCTGACAACTCCAACAACACCCAAGGAGTGCACCAACTACTGTCGCTGAAATGAAACAGCGACTTCGCGCTATTTGGCGTTCTATCCCTCAGGAGGACATTATAGAGCTGTACGATAGCCTTTTCTCTCCGTGTTCATGAATGCATTGCTGCGCTGGACGTTTAACAGTATACTAATTAGACCACTTTACCGGGTAGGTAAAGTGGTAATTTTCCAGATTTTTTTTTTATTATGTAATCAATCGCACATCAATATATTCTCAGTGTATGCTAACAGCTGCCTGCGTTTCAATAAAATGGCATTAATCCTTCCAGGCGTTGCGACTTTTTTTTCTTGTAATGTATTTGCTGTCCAGTTCTTTTAAATGTTGCTCTCTATCAGCTCTCTTCTGGTAGAGAGCAGTACCTGAAAGAACTGGACAAGAGACAATTTACAGTTATACAGTGAAGTTTACTAAGAGGGATGGGAAACGGTTTATAATTTATCTCCTTGTTTAAAGAGTAAAAAGGAACTAGTGGAGGTGGGGAGGGCGCATATCTTACGATCCATGACAGTGTGTGGTGGGAGGGCGCATATCTTACGGCGCATCAGAATCATTTGATATACAAATGTTTTTTTTTTCTGTTGAAGTTGGGTTGTTTTACCTCTGAGCGGCACTTTTTTGCACATCATGGGCTAAATAGCTAGGTCACATGGACCCTGAAGGCTCAGAGAAGGTTGGGGGAGGGGACCCACTGGAACAGCTGTTGGGAGACAGATGGTAGCCTCCCGTCAAGGCCATCCAGCGTGTTCTTTAACGTGCACATGGTATGTCTCTCCCGCACACGGGACCACGGCTTAACGTCCCATCCGACGGCCGGCGGCCTTTCCAAGCCCATCGGTGTCCCCTACTGACCGTGGGCAGGGCGGGGAATTTTTGCGGAGATAAATCTCAACGCTGACCCAGCTGGGACTCGAACCTGGGAACTGCAGATTACGAGCCTGGCGCGCTACCGACTGAGCCACCCCCGCCCCTTTCTGTTGAAGAAACAACAGTTTTAACAAATGCATAATCAAGCAGACAAATGTAAAGCAAAAGGTCACAGGAATATAACCGATATCAATTTTATAACATACTTTTCGCAGTTTTCGCCACATTTAAACAACTATACTTAATTTGACCCTAAAAGGGAAAGAAAAATTCACGAGAATCCAAAAAACCCTTTAATTTTCTCCTGATACGACCCTGGTGAAGATGTCTCAATCTGTTCCCCGCGTGCTGCGTCATAGAATCTCAGTTATCGATCCTCATTTCAATGCTTCCGCTTTAATAATTTTGAGCTCCTATTGATCCACTTCTCTTTATTTCATCGCTCTTCTCTCGGTGAGAAAAGAAGCCCTGATGGGTTGGAGATGCCATCAAATGCCTCCATCAAACGCGTAGTTAAGCAGTGGAACTGTGTGGAATAAAGTTAGATCTTACACGATTAGGATTATGCTGGCTTGCTTTGACGAATGATTCCCTTTGTCTTCTAGCGTTGTATGGTGGTTATATTTCTTCTATGGAAAATGAAATGATTTAAGAATACATATTGAGAAATATTTATCCAACCTTGAGGTAATTTTTCTTTTATATAATTCGCAGCTTATTATTGTACAGTGTCATATTTTTATTTTCTGTCTGTTTTTCCCCTTTGTATAATCCTTGTAGAAATCCTTTCTCTTGTCGGAGTGATTTTCTCGATGGGTCCTAGCATCTTACGTGTGGCTTGAAACCAAATCAATCAGCACAATGCGAAGCAAAAAAATTAAAACTGATCAGAGGCAAGAAAAACAATCTAATATCTTTTCTACAGATATCAGTTTTAATCATTTTTTTTTCTATTCTTATTTCCCTCTAAAATTGCAGAGTTCCAGAGTTACCATTCCAGCTTCAAAATTTAATAAAACGGAAAAACGTACAAAGGTACAATTTTATGCATATTGAAGAGCGTCGCTTAAGATACTATTGGTAAGCATCTTATTGGTGGGCCAGGTGCTTCTAGCGGATTCATAACAACATTCTTCAACAAGAAAGACAAGTCTCCTCCTGCGAATTTGGGAACTCATTTGAAAGAGACTAAGGTTTGTCGTTTTCAGACTTAAGTGCCCTCTGAAGGTGAAGATTGTAACTAATAGATAGTTCTAAAAATGACCAATTGAATATTTCATTATTAATTATCCATTTCACAAAGCATTTTTCGTTCATCTCTTAAAAGCGAAGGTTGAGATTTTCTCATTTCCACGAGGAAAGGAGGCGAATCAATTCTGACAAATTAACCCCCTTGACTACCACATTGTACCAAACAAATTTCGAATTTGTAGAGTGTAAAGTTTTGCGTTTTCCAAATTCAGCTGCCTCTAAAGGTAGCAATTGAAACTAATGGATGATTCGGAAAAGGCGAATCGTAATATTCCATTTGTACCTATCCAAAACAAAAATAAGTTTTTATTAATTTCTTGAAAGAAAAGTTTAATGTTCACAACAGACCGACAGACGACGAAGCCCTGGTAAAGGTGCTTCAATCTGTTTCCAGTGCTGCGGCACAGAATATGCTATACATTCCTCATTTCAATGTTTTCGCTTTTATAGTTTCGAATTCATACTAATCCCCTCATCTTATTATTTCCACTCCACCTAAATGAGGACACTCCAGTAAAAACCCAGTACATTGAATGGTTATTTGAGACGAAGTCGTGTATACAGGATCAACGAAACTTTGAGGAAATATAGAGATTTTCCTCTCCTCCCTGTGAACACCCTCTGAATTCTCTTAGCCTCCCCTCCTCCCCTCATACCTTGGTATTCAACTGGTTACATGCAGCATCGTCAATTTGGTAACTTACATTCGGCCTTTTATCTCCTTAAAAGACGAACACTGGAACATTTAAGCATTTGGAAGCTGCTGCTTTTAAGCCTCAATAAATTTAGGTGGGGAGGGGGGTGGAAGAGTTGGCTCAGTCAGTAGCACGCCAGGCCCTTAATCTTCAGATTCCAGGTTCGAGTCCCACTTGTGGCAGGGTTGAGATTTATCTCCACTAAATTCCATCCTGCTCTCTGTCAGAAAGGGGACACCAACGGGCTTGGAAAGATCGCCGTCCGTCGGATGGAATATTAAGCCCATCCATGTGCAGGAGAGCCATACCCTCTGCACGTTAAAGAATACAATTGAATATCGTTAATGGGAGACTTCCATGTCTCCTAACATCTCTCCAATAGGTTCCCTTCCTGTAGCCTTCTCTGAGCCCTTTAGGTCCCAGTGACTTGATCGTTTAGCCCATTGTGTGAAAGAAAAGTGCCGCTCAGAGGTAAACAATCCACTTATCTTAAAATTTGGAACACTACCCTTGATTTCAGTTCCTGAATATCAGGACCATGCACACTTTTCATGTCATAGACCTAAAATTAGCTTTATGGAAGAAATTGAGAGCGCACTAACTACTTTCTGGGATCGACATTACTTTTAATTGCAAATGTGTGTCAGTCATCGTCATTGTCGTCGTTTAAGCCATCTTCAACAAACATGGGATATAGAGGTCGAATCAGATTGTGCAATTTAGTTCTCTAAATGCAGTCCTGAGCTATATCTGCTGCATCTGGTCACTGCAAGCCAATTCTAACGAGGTCTTGTTTAACATTGTCTGCCCACCGCATCCTAGGACTCCCCTCTTTCTCTTCCCTATTCGCTAATCTATAGTTATGCATACGGGCAACATAGCCAAACCAATATAATCTCTCTCTGCATAATATGCTGCTCAAAAGAGGTTGCCGATTCATTTGCCTAACGTCATCATTACTTACAAAGTGGAACCACCTAATGCCTAAGCTGCTGATTAAGCATCTTGAATCAAATGCATCAGGTTTCCTGTTATCTTGTTTACAAAGGGTCAATGTTTCCCTACCATAACTAAAACTAGCAAGAACCAAACAATTAAACATCTAATTTTAACCTTTAGGTGTATATGCGTATTTTTCCACACTCTCCAGATTCCTAAAAGTCCCAGTAGCAATTCCTATTCTTCTGTTTATGTCATGCCGCACATCACTAGTACTTGTAATATAGTTTTCAAGATAATTAAACCGAGACACTTGCTAAAGGGTGCAACCGTTCAGATTAACTGAACCACAACCTGCCTGACCAATTTTCATCACTTTAGTTGTTTCTCTGTTTATCACCGAACCTACTCTACTATCGGTATCATCAATAGCTCTAATGAAAGAGTTCATCTCATCAACATCGTTTGCCAAAAGGGCCAATCCATCAGCATAATCTAAATAAGAAATTTTGTGATCTCTAGATCATGCACAAAATGCATTCTTGTCGAACATCAGAAATAATGCTAAACCAGTTGCAACAAGCTGTACCAATTCTCACATTTGATTCAGTGTATTATAGAAAGCTTTCATTATGTTAACTAACTTTTCTCGTATGCCGTACGATCTCACGATCAACCGCGAATTATGATGGTCAACAGAGTCAAAAACCCTTTTAAAACCCAGGAAACTAGTAACCACAGGTATCTGAAAAGCTAATAAAAAAATAAAAAATAAATGTCCCCTCAAGCAGCTGCTTGCCACAGAGATCTGACAGGAGCCTGTCAGTCTATAAGCCATAGTAGGAGGTCTGTGAGGATGGCAGGACCTCAGCAGAAAAACATCATGAACACATATATCTTACCTGAGTCTCGAACCCAGGTCCCTTAGATCAGTAGCCAAGTGTGCTAATCACTCGGCCAACATTTCTCAAAAATCTGCCTAAGTGACAAAATCTGATTGATACACCCCCTATCACTTCTGAATCCACACTGCTCATCACGCAATTGTTCATCAATCAGATTCTTAATTCTATTAAGCACAATCACGTAAAGAACTTTTCCTGGAACAAAAAGTAGGCTGATACCCCCTATAATTATCACAAGAACTGCGATCTGGTTTTTTTAAAAACAGGAATAATAATAGCTCTGTTAAAATCGTTAAGAACAATGCTTTTATCACAAAGGATATTAAAAATTTCAGTCAGCCATGTGATAACGGAAACATTCCCAGCTCTAAGCATTTCCGTAATAATTTCATCTACCCGTGGGAATTTATGTAGTTTAGCTTTAGAAATAGCCAACATCACCTCAGACTGTGATATAGGGCCAACATTAAGACCAATAATGCATCTATCATTATTAAAAACAATGGGAGTAGAACTAACCCAATGTTTAGAACATTGCTGAAATGCTCAGCCCACCTAGCCATGACAGAATCCTCACCTTCAATAATCTTGCCATGTTTATCCTTCAATTCCTGTATACCTGTCGGTTTCTTCTCATATAAAACATTAACTCTCCTGTACAAGTCTCTGCTGTTACGCTGTCTAGCTGCTTCCTCTGCTTTGTCGGCCAAGCCGTCAAGCTATCAAGCCAAAGAATCTTGTCAGCTGTTAACTTCCTTTATACGTTTACTAAGCTCTTTGTGACGCTTTTTGTTGGGACTAAAGGATGTTGATTACAGTTTTTTCTCTCAAAAATAAAATCTAGTGCCTTATCACAGAAATAATTTTACCTTCTCAGTACCTTTTTACCAAAAAGACTATTGTTTGTTTCAAGAAAAGCCTGTTAAAACGATCCCATTCTTCCTCAACCTTATTAGTAAGCAAACCATGACTCTCATAATGACTATATTATGGTAAGCTTTGGCTATAACTGGGTCTTTCAGAACTTCAGTGTTAAAGGTGACTTTTTTTAACCGTAGCAAAACACTTCTTAAGTTTAAGCTGGAAGAAACTTTTAACAAGGTAATGGTCAGATCCAATTTCAGCTTCCCTATATGACCTGGTATTCCTAACAGAACTAGCCCATTAGCTATTAATTAGTATATAATCAATCATATTCTTATGCAGCCATCTACTGGAAACCTCATTTCCTTATACATGCCGCGATGTTTGTAATAAGCGTTAGCTATTCTCAAACCATTTCTCTGAATTGAATCACGCATTGAATATTCTCCCTCCCCAAGGGAGGGAGAATATTCAATGTGTGATCTGTTTTGTTCTGTTCTCAAACCATTAAGTTTACTTACCTATAAGAGGCATTGCCCATTGCCATTGCAGCTGCCAATACCAAAGGGACTTGTCACATTTGCCCAAAGGTCAGAGTCTACCAACTTTAAACGTTGAAATCACCTAGCACAAGAGTAATATCTCCTTTCTTGACAGATTTCGAAATACCTTGAATTTCATAAAACCCATCTTTCTCATTCTCATAGTCGTCCTCATTGGTGGCATAACAACAGATAACATTCAAGTCTTTATTGCTTGTTTCAAATTTACCTGTAAGAAACCTTTCATATCCTGGAAGAGCATACTAGCCTGTGTGCTGAGAAGCAAACCTACGTCTTGAAGATGCTTTCCATCTTTCCTTCCTGAAAGGCGAAATTTATAATTTTTTTAAGTATTTGACCTTTATCTGTTCATCTAGTCCCTTGCAAACCGAGAATATCTAGGTTATAATGGTGGAATTCTTGTGTGAGGACATCAAGAAAATAATCTCTGTGCAGAATCATCGTCGCATTACAAGAATCTGAGGTGAGAAATTGGTTAGTTTGATGCTTAAAGAAATTACGTTTATTGATAGATGAAGTGCTGACAATATCAAACAGCCTCATAATCGCTGGCATGGGACAAACCTCCACTACAAAAGATTGAAGCCATCTACACTGGTAGGACTTCCTCTATTGTAGGTTTGACGACGCCCGTAGAATAGAAGCAAGAATTCAGATAGCTGCGATGGCCTCTGATCAGGATTATCCACCAGCTGATAAAACCTATCCTCTGAATCTATTCACTTAAGGAATATCAACCCACAAACAAACAGGAAACACAGTGGAAGATTCTCCCTCAACAGAAGCCCACCAGTGCAGCAAATTCAGGATCCGCAATCAAGCTCAGAGCCATCATTCCATTCATTTTGGTATATATGGTCAGGGGTCAGCACTAGGACCTATTTTTGGTGGCCACACTGATCTGGCAGCCCTTCTCTGCCCTTCTACAAGAGAGTATCAATTTTTGAAAAATACTAACGGTCTGCACCACGAGAAAGCAAGGTCGGACTTTAGGTGCTGGCCTGTTCTGTGCATCGTCACAGGTGGTATTCGTGCATAGCTCTCCTCCCAGTGAATTCCTAGCTATCATTTACATCACTATGTGCAACAAATATTTTACGATTGGCTAGTTATATTTACACTAACAGAAACGTGATAATGAGATTTAGCTTTCAAAATCGCTGCCAAAAGATTTACAGAGCAATCTAATCACTTGAAACATTGCTTATTACTCACCGCAACAAGAGTTGAGCACATATGAGCTTCGGTGCAAGACATTTTGGCATTACAAGTTAACTTACATTTTTGCACCCCAAGGGAATTGACTTTTAGCTGTTACAAAAAACTCACGCTTTCCCACCCTTTTATTTTTTTCTTTGCATTTCTATGCTCTGAAAATCATAAAACATTTTACGTTCGCATGTTATGTTCTTAGCATTTTTCATTCAATTGAGATAACAGCAAGCCCTCCCCCCCACACACGTTGTTAACATTCAACCCCTTTAAAATGGGAAAAAATTGTATCGACCGTGGCGGAAAAAGTTTCACAGTCCTGACCTAAATCTTTAGACCAGTCATGGAAAACCTTATGGCCCGCTGTTGTTTGTCTCGCAAATTATTCTTTCTTTTTTTTCCTATTCTTAAAGTTATTTTCGAAAATCGAAATTTTTTTCGCATTTCATATTTATAGTAAATATTGATAATTAATTTGATTATAAAAATATATAGTCTATTCAAGACGTGGGCGAAGGAAATTTAGAGCATTTTATGCAGCAACTAAGATTCTGGCACGCTAAAAGATTTGTCATTCTGGCAGCAGATGAGTAACGTTTACCTTAGTCTGACATTACTAATAGATTCGTGATTACGAAGTCTAGTAGCGTGACCCTGTCTCTATGCAGGATTTCATTTCGATTAACCAGGCAACGCCCTAGCTTTTCCTGATGATAGCCCATTTTTGAAGAATGGGGTTGTCAACTGGCACTAGTAATACCTATTCCACCCCTTCCTCCACCTAATAAACAACGGTTTTTCAATAAAAGCTTTTAAAGATAATCCTATTATTTGCATCTCTTTTCAATAAAGTTTTATAACTAAAAAGATAATTATGGAGCACCCAGTTTAATGATGTTAAAAACTAACCCTATTACTGTTAAAGAATGATTTCTTATTTATTCTTCTCCTTTAATGCTTCGGTAGCAAATTGGTATTAATAGAATTCGCATACGCAGCAACTGTGGATATCTAGAGTACTATACTTTGATAACTTGCTGAAAAACGAGACCATAGTACAAACAGACTGTATTACTTACCACTATTATCTTTTTTCTACAGGTAGGAGTTTCTTCATTAATGATGAGAATGCCCTTCATTAAAAGTGAACAGTTTCAATAATAAATTCAGATTTCTTATTGATGTTACCACTGAAATTTCCTCCAAACTTATATGATTCAATTTTTTTTGATATTTTTTTGCTTCTAAAATATTTAGCAACTCCTAAACATAGCTGCAAAATAATACCACTGGTTTCTGTTTACTTATATTAGTTGCCCTTTTTTATATTTATTGATTTCGCATTTTTTAACCTTTTGAAAAAAATCAAATTTCCCCAAACATATTTTCCTAATACGTAAACGAATGACCTATTGATTTACTAAAGAATACAGTAAAAAAAAATGACTACTTATAAATCGATATTTTAATTATTGTTCGTTTGGTTTTTTTTTTGCTCAGAGAAGCTTTTAAATCAATAATATCTCTGTTTTAGATTTTCACAATTAAAAAGTTATGAGTTTAGCACCAGTGATCGATTACTGCTGATTAGTTTTTTTTACGCCACTGGTATGGTGATACCATTTCTAAAGATAAAACCTATAAAATATTTATGCATTTGTTTGCCATTACAGGTTTCCTCTTAGATTCATTCGTTTTGAGCATAATATTAATCAAAATTTATTAAATTATGCAAAACGAAATTGCCTTCGTTTGTTTGGTATCATTTCTTGTCGGAGCATCGGTGCGTTACAGCCACACAGCGCCGTGAGGCAGTCCAATGTTCACGTGTGGGATGTCGGTACACGTACATTTGCGTCCGCTGGCTCAGCGCCTGCCATCAACCCTTATGGCAGGAGCAGGGGGAAAAGAGGCAGGGGAGGAGGGAGGGCTGCAGGGGGGAATGCAACGCCGCGTCACTCTCCTGCGGGCTGTTTACCGACCCTGCAGTACTTCAGCATGCGCACTGTGCAATGCGCACGTGTCCTTCAGCACTGCAGAGGACAACGCTGCTGCGGTGACCCCGCGGCGGGCAGCCAACAGCAGTGGGAAAACATGGCGGCGGGCGTCTGGGGAATCTTGCTCGAACGGAAACGGCGGATAGTACTCGCCAGGGTCAGGGTTCGATAACTGGGCCTGCGGCCTCATGCGATGCATGGCGGCTCGTGGGTGTGGAACAGCACTTCGCAGCGACGCGTATACAAGGCGTTGTAGCAGCAACGTGCTGATGAGCTCGTTCGGGAAGCTCACTGGTTATTATCCGCAGGGAATTATGCGTGATATACAGCAAAGAGATTATTTTTGAAATTGGTTTCAAAATAGGATTTTTAAATTTGAATTAAAAAATAACAATAAAATTAAATTCTAAATTGCAATGTAGTATTTTCTAGCGAAATGCATCGAGTCTTATAATCAAAATATTGGATAAAAATTTGGAGAATAGGAAATTGGTGAACGATACTGTATACAGAATGCTGAAGAAGTCATATATTGCCATTATATGTATTTTTGCATATGTAAAATAATTTAATGCTTTAAAACCAAATTTACTGGGGATAAGATATTTTAGGCGGGTCAGGGAAAGAGTGTAATAAAAATATTTCACGTATACATATTTCTTTTTCCATTTAAACATTAAATTAAAATACGATAATTCCTTTTATAACTCTCACTTCATTGTTTATGCTTTCCACTGATTAATATATACATCGATCGTTCGTTTGTTTTTTTTTCAATTACAGAAGAGCACATTCCCTGTCTCCCCAACCACTAAGGGATACGTCACTGACTTTAAGACTTTTAAAGCTTGATTTTAAAAATTAACTAAGACAACCTATTGATGGTGTATCTACAATCATTTTAGAAAAGGGTAAGGAATATATTGGCAAACCGCTAATCCATGTTTGCAATTTATCTTTTGAATATAGAATTTTTCTGATGAATTGAACAAAACAGTTGTTCAGTACCAAGATATAAAAGTAAAATAATATTTTTTTCTAATTATTCAATGTCAATCTTAGAGAATGTTTTAGAAAAATAAGTCAAAATACGACTAACTGACTTTTTTTTTTTCAAATATGTCACTTTTTTTCACCAAATGAGTTTAGATTTCGTAAATGTTTAACTTTGTTAAAATTATTTATCAAAATATTAATGAACAATAACCAAACTCTTACTGTCTTTCTGGGCATTCAAAACTCATTTAACACTGTGTCACGTAGTATTTTGCTGGGTAAATTAGAATAAATTAGAATCAAAGGTACTGTTTTACGGTGGTTCAGAAATTATTTGCATAACAGAACGCAAGTTGTATATACATGATACTATTAGTTCTAAAATGACTATTCAATACAGAGCATTCCTCAAGATTCCCTTTTCTTTTTTTTATTAATAATTTTTTTATTTGATGAATTAATTATGATTAGCCGTCCCGTGGCCGAGTGGTTAGCACTCTAGCCTACCGATCTAAGACCTTGGTTCGAGTCCCTGGTAAGGCATGAATGTTGTGTTTTTTTTCTGCTGAGGTCCAGCCATCCTGACAGATTTTCTACTATGGCGTATAAATTGACAATTCCCTGTCAGACCTCTGTTCCAAGCAGCTGCTTGAGGGATATTTATTTCTTTATTTTATTATTACTAATGATTTAACTCTTATTGGAGATTGGTTCAAAACGAATTAATTAACCATAAATATTTCAAAGACAAAGTATACGTTATATTGCTTAAAAGATAAACAGACTAGTTATATTAATAGTAAGATTCATGACAGTTGTTTTAAAATGGTCGACACTCATTATAATCCAATTTTAAATGTCAATGAGAATGATTATCTTGGAGTAATTGATAACAATTTAAGTTGAAAAACCTTTCATAAATAAGTCATCATTAGAGTTAGTCATCTTCGTTACTCGACAATAAAATAAGATCAATGCTATATAAGTTGTACTATTTAAGAACAATATTGAATGATGATATAATACCCACACAACCACTACTATATCCATAAAATATCTATAAGCTATCTAAGATGACTAATGGATATTTATTTGCAGTCTTAGATATCTTATGGATATTTTACGGATATTGTGGCTGTGTGGGTAAGGATTCTGTTATTTTCTTGGATCCAGACTGCCTCAGTTATGAGATTTTATGCTATGGTGGAACATATACAGGGTGTCCCTGAATTCATGGCCCAAACGTGAGGGGATGGTAGTCACACCGAACCCACCAGTAGTCGTCATAGAATATGCAGCCGCAAACGCAGTGAGGAGTCGGAAATGAAGGGCAGACACAGAGGTTTCCAGAGTGACATTTATTGGAGATCATTACAAATCAATGCCGCCCACCAACGTTGATACAGGCGGTACAACAGTGGAGTAGTGATCGGCTTAAACACCGGGCTTGTCCAGCACATCGGTGGCTGCAACGGACAGTCGGGCTACCAGATCTTCCGCGTACGTGATACTGCACAGTATCTCGTACTGTGCAGTATCACGTACGCGGTCCAGTATCAGTGTCCGGTACGAGATACTGCACAGTATCTCGTACCCAACACTCTTCAAATGTCCCCACAGAAAGAAATCGATACAAGAAAGATTGGGCGATCTGGGGGGGGGGGGGCATGGGATGGGACCACTGCACCCAATCCATTGGTTCCCAAATATGGTATGAAGATGCTGACACACGTCCATGCTGAAATGGGCGGGTGCTCCATTCTGCTGGAACTACATACGGGCGCAGATTGCGACTGGAACATCCTGAAGCAATTCCGGCAAAACCTGTTGCAGAAATATACGCCACATTCGCCCATTGAGGCGGTCCAGCAGTAGGTAGGGTCCAATTAAGTAGCCATGCACGATCCCTGCCCAGACATTGACGGCGAACCGTTGCTGGTTTGAATTTGGATGTGTACCATGGGGGTTCTGAGCCACCCACAAATGCGCATTATGGACATTCACTACGCATTCACGTGAGAATGTTGATTCATCAGCACATGCGCGGGGAAATCGGGATGTGCGGCACTTTGCTGCAGGAACCACTGGGCGAAATCCATGCGCAGGGGATAATCAACAATTGTCAAGTGATAGGGGTGTAGCCTTTCTTCATGCAGTACTCGCCAGACACTGTTACGATGCACCCCCAAGCTCCGGGCGGCGGATCACTTGTTTGTACCTGGGTTATCTATCACCATACGCCAGATGTCCTCGCTCATAGCTGGCGTTCTGACCGTCAATGCTCGTCCGACATCATGTCGACTGACGTGGAAGGTGCCTGCATCAGACAGCTGGTGGTGCAGTTGCGCAAACATATTATGATCAGGCACATGACGCATAGGATATCGCTCATGGTAGAGTCTTTGCACCTCTCTACCATTGCCCTCGGCTACGCCGTACATCAGGTGCAAATCGGCTTTCTCTGCATTCGTAAACTGCTCCATCTCGTGTCCAGTCGACGCTGAGAATGCTGGGATTTGGCCGATCCAGCGCTTTTAAGGCATGCTGCCTCGTCTGCGCCCCCTACCGGCACCGGTCTGCGTTTGCGGTCGCATATTCTGTGACGAATATTGGTGGGTTCGGTGTGTACTACCATCCCTTCATGTTTGGTCCATGAAATTCAGGGACACCCTGTGTAATACACACTGTGAATTAAATATCTTTCCTTTGAGAAACCCTTATACATACAATTATAGAGCGATATCGTAGTATTATCTAGCAAAATGCCACACGTCTCTAACAAGCAAATTGCAATATTTTGAGAGTATGAAATTAGTAAACGATACGAAATATAGAATGCTGAAGATAGATATATATTGTCAATGTATGCCTAGCCTGTCAACTTTAACTTTTAAAACTTGCAAGTAAGTTATTTCTTTGCTACCTGATCTCAGAAATTACCTGTGGATATTACAGCTATAAAGAAAAACTGAAGAAATTCCTTCAAAATACAAAATAAATACAAAAAAATATAAATACCCCTCAAGCAGCTGCTTGCCACAGAGGTCTGACACAGCTTAGTGCCATAGTAGGAAGGTCTGTGAGGAAATATAACTGATATCAATCTAAATTTTATATTTTAGCGTAATTGCTAAATCTTTCAAATTTCTGCAGAGTGTGTGTGTTGCAAATTTCTGCAGCATACACAGAGAGAGAAGAAAATTAATGTAGTGAATAACTATATGATGTGTTATTAGCTACTGTTTCTGTAAAAAAAGAATTTGTATATTTTTCTCTAAATCAAATATTCTTGAAAATGTTTAGGAGTATATGAAAAAGTTTAGTATATGAAAAATGTTGTCGTTACACCCCGTGCTCGACCACCACGATTTCAGTTTAATACATTTTTTAAAATTGGGCTAGATTTCGATAAACACAAACGTTGTACCCATTTTAACACGATTTCTCAACTACTTCTCTACGGTTGCTTATACACTCCTGGATAAAAAAAATCGCAACACCATGAAGCAAGCCACGAACCTCGGTGAAAATGAGCAGTTTGGGTTGGATTGTTTTTACCTCTGAGCGACATTTTTCTGTTCACAATGGGCTAAATGACTAGGTAACAAGGACCCTGAGGGCTCAGAGGAGGTTAGTGGGGAGGAAGAGGACCCACTGGGCATTTGTTAGGAGACAGACGGTAGTCTCCCGTCAAGGCCATCCAGCGTTTTCTTTAACGTTCATTGGGTATGGTTCTTCCGCACATGGGGACTCTGATCCAAGACTCTGACCTATCCTTGTTCATAATTTCAACACTTACAAAAAGATGTTTCACATTTTCCTATACAAAGTAGTAGTATTTTTAAGAAGCTGTAACACATAATTTATTTGTATACAATAATGGACATTTTAATTATCGCTGATCGATGACAATGCATGGGTGAATATAAATTTACCCTGATTGGTTAAAGATAACAAAATGTCACGCGTAGAGTAGAAAAATTGGTAAACATACAGTTAGTCATCTTCGTTACTCGACAATTTTTTCACAACAATTAATTTCCCATTTTCAGTCTTCATTACCCGACAATTATATGCACTTACCAGGTATTAAAATGAGGCTGTGTTTTACCCATTGTTTGTTTCTACTTTTATCATTGTTTCTTTTTTGATAGCAGTAACCGAAATATATTTCTAATAAAGGAATAAAATTTAAAATATATTAGTCAGGTTAGAATTGTGGAACGCATTACTTACATTATGAGAAATTCGTATCCGATTCACACGATTTCACTTTAACACGAACTGTTTAAAAAACTCATCTATCGTGTTAATTGAGGGCTGCGTTTACTTTGCTCAACTTTAAACTTCAACTTTATTTTACAAATAAATATACATTCTTTTTCCTATAAACAACCCACAAGCTAAACTTTTCCAGGTTGTTATATTACGTATTACATTGTATAGAGATAACATATTACATTGTACAGAGATAACATATTACATTGTATAGAGATAACATAGAAATACACGTGGAAATTAAGCATATTAGCATGTACACATACACATGAAAAATTTCGAACTACCCTAATCTTCAAATATATAATAATTCAAATGCAAAATAATTAGCAGCTTCAGGATTTTAAAATACATTGATTTACCTTAGTACATTATAAATAAATTCAATATTTGCAAACCTTTAACTCTTTTTTGAACAAAAAAAAAATATTACCAGAGAAATTTTTTAATTCATAAGGTAAGCTATTGCACATTTTGGGGTCTAAATGCATTGAATTCTTATGTACAATCTCCTTTTTAACTAATGGAGCAATACACTGTTTCCCCTAAGTACGGAAATGATTTTCACATATTTTTTCTTGAAGATAATTGCTATTGCATATATTTACAATTTACGTTAGGAGACCTGTTAATATATTTTGTTAGACTTTTTATTATTCTGTTTTGAATTGCCATTATTGGTTTGAGAATTGTTATATAAGTTCCCCCATACAGCAATATCCTATAATAAAATACAGAATGAATCCAGGAATCATATATAATTTCCATCATTTCTACATCTACCAATTTGTTTAAGTAATAAATTTTTTTATAACATTAATCTGTGTTTTATTTTCTTTTATCCACATACAGTTTCCAATTCAATTTTTGATCGATTTTTACACCTAAGTAGTTAGTCACGTCAACCATTTGATAGGCTTACAATAGCAAGCTAAATCTTGATTGCAGGCATCATTATGATCCAGATCTTCTATAATTCTGCTCTTCAAACTAAAATGTATTCATTTCGCTTTATTTAAATTCAAAGTTATTTTATAAATAATAAACCAAGTACCAATAATTCTCAATTCACTGTTGATTAATGCTTTTAATTCTATTATATTTTTAGCTCGAAAAGAGCTCACAGTATCATCAGCAAAACTAAAATAGGCATACCCCGTTTGGCGGGGAGATGCGTGCTGGAAATGAAAGCGCTGAGTCAGCCTTATAGCGGGTCGTTGTAGTCAGAAGGGTATTTTGAAAATATGTTTCTGTGGGTGGGGAGATTTGATTTTTTGAAAAGATTAAAACGTAAGTAATCAATATATCAATATTAAAAAAAAATAAGTAAATAAAAGCAAATGGTACATTTTGCATCAATGCTTAATAGTTGCTAAATGTTGCAAAGCATTATTACTGCAAATTGCAAAATAATTATTGTAACATACACAACCCTTCAAACTTTTCCCTTAAATAAGCCACCTGTTATAGTATAGTCACTATGAAGATCCTTTCCCCAAATTGTAATTTATTACCTAACGTCTTATGTGTTTCTTGGGTTGCTTATGCAATAAAAATATGATGATAAACATGATTTTATGAATGCACGCTTGGCTCTGATCAAAGGGACCTGGGTTCGAGCCCCAGGTAAGGCATGGATGTTTGTGTTGTTTTTCTGCTGAAGTCCAGCCATCTTCACAGACCTATTATGGCATATTAAACTGGCAGGCTACTGTCAGACCTCTGTGGCAAGCAGCTGCTTGAGCGGGTATTTATTTTATTATTTTATATTTTGTATTATCAATTGAATAATAATGAAAATATATTAATAAAATAAGTTAAAGTGTACTCTACTGTACTCGCCAATGCAAGGCGCACCCAAACATGGCGAACTTGGCACTGATGGGAGACAAGATTGTAGTTACTAACGAGAAGATGGGACAGGTTGTGACACATGCTCCTTCTTGAAGAAGGCATCAAGGATTGATTACGCCTTGCCCGAAACTTCTTCTTCTCCCTGAGCATTTTTATGTAGCAGAAAATCTCTTTGACAACAATTCTCTTCACTGCAGTGCTTCTGTAAGTCTGCGTCATTTTCAGTGAAGAGATCCAGATCTATGGGTCAAAACTGTTCACCAGAAAATTAAATAAGAGAGGCGCTCAAAACGTTTTTGACATGCATCTGCAGAACGAAAACCATTGCACTTGCCAAAAATACTTTTATTGTCCTTGAAAGTATTTCCAAAAAAGAAAATCCAAAAAAGTATTTCCAAAAAAGAAAGTCTTGCCAAAAATACTTTTATTGTCCTTGAAAGTATTTCCCTCCAGCATCTATGCAAAGCTGCAGACGTCTACGCCAATTGGCGTGAACGCTTGGTGGTACTCCTGAACTTGACTTGAACTGACTTGACTGAACATTGACTTGAACGCTTGGTGGTACTCCTGTTGGGGAACAGTAACTTGTAAGGTTTTGTGAGCACTGACATTGTCATGAAGAAGGAAAACCCATGACGCGTCTGTTGTTGGACACCGCTCCTTCGTCTCTTTAACCATTTTGGGCAAAACAGTGTTTGTGTAGTGTGAACATCTTCCTTGAGCAAAAGTCTTGTCAAAGGATTTGAAGACATAGTGCACCTTCCGCAACCTAAACATAACTGTCATTCTTTCTGGGAGTTACATATTAATAAAACCATGTCTCACCACTTCTGACACTGTCTGTTAACCAATTTGGGCCAATAGGTTCAAACATTGCCAGCATTTCCTTGCACAAGTCGACTCTAGACTTTTCTTATTGTGTTGTCAGTTTGTAGGGTACCCATTTGGAACAGATCTTTAAGAACTTTAAATGTTGATGAATAATTGTTTCCACACTGTCAATATACTGACATTTAATCTTATTACCTGAATGGTGATGTGGGGGTTTTCCTTAATGAGTTCACGAACAACAGCGATGATTCTCTCGTTCACGGCCTCCTTCGGTCTTCCTGCACGAGGCAGGTCTTCGAAGTTCTGCCATTCTTCTCCAAATTTGAGCATTTATCCCGTACAGTGCCATTTGAATAGGCATGATCCCCACATACTTGTGATAAATAGGCATGATTTTTTGTGTGTCGTCCCCAAGTTGCATTCTTGTGAAAATGTGAAAACTTTCCCCATTTTCAGTTGACTCCATAGCAACAATGCACAAATTGAAATTTACGCGCCGCCAGCAAAGAGAGTAATGATGATACGGCCTTTGTTTATAACCCGTAATGACAAATTTACACAATGACAATATCAAGTAATCGCAGCTCGTTAACTTCGGAGAACGAGTGCAAATCTACAGAGAAGTGTCAAGAACTTTTTGAACTCACTCCATAATAGCAGACAGAGATATCACAGTGGAGTAAAGGAAAAGATTGCAAGTGCCACTCAAACTGAAAAAGCGCAGTGTGGCGTATTAGCGCTCATTAGAATAGAGTGAGCTATATATCGTACACTCTCATAAAATAAAAAAAATAAATACCCCCTCAAGCAGCTGCTTGCCATAGAGGTCTGACAGGAGCCTGTCATTTTATATGCCATAGTAGAAGGTCTGAGAGGATAGCAGGACCTCAGCAGAAAAACAACACACACAACCATGCCTTTCCCAGAGCTCGAACCCAGGTCCCTTAGATCAGAAGCCAAGCGTGCTAACCACTCGGCCATGGGACGGCTGCACTCTCATAATGTGGGCTATATATCCTACACTCTCCACTTACAGTACGGAAGTGGTTTCTTATATACATATATATAGTGTTTAAATATCAAAATATTTCTGAGACAAACAGCGCTGTAAAAGGCAACACTTAGCGAAGTACGGCTGTACATTGTAACAAGGTGCATTTGTATTAAAATAAATTCAAAGTTTAAAAAAAAATCGACTCTAGTTAATATGGAACCCTCTTTATCGTAGCAGAAATTGATGGTAGAAATTCGAACAAATGGATGATTCGGAAAATTCAAATCGTGCTATTGAAATAAGCTCACTAGGCAAAAAAAATAGTCACCTCTGTAATTTCTCACCTGATACTGTCTAACACATCCCTTCTCATGAATCACAGCAGCAATCCTGTTAGATATGGACTCACTAGTTGTCGGATATATCAATAGTTTACATCTATTCTAGTCCACCCCTCCAACAGTAGCACTCGTAGTTCAGCTAGATTACGTGGATGCCAAGTTCAGTCCTCTGCTTAAGATATTCCCAAAGGTTTTCAATCGGATTTGTATCCGATGACTTTGTGGGCCAGCCGAAATGTCTCATTGTCACCTCATGCTCCTCGCGCCAGTCACAAGCAGTTTTGGCCCTTTGCACCCTGCAGTTTTCATCCTGGAATTCCGGAGTACCTATGTTGTATTCGTCCCTCACATAAGGTACAAAGGGCAACACCTGGTAGTTCAGAATCTGTATATAGCCTTCCTGATTTCAACGGATCGATACCTCAACTAATGAGCTTATCCAATGACAGGTAAAGCATCCCCAGAGCATCATAGAACCACTTCCAGTTTGGATAAATCGCAAGCATCATCTGAGTCAGATTATTATTTTTTTCATATATCTGCTAATTCTTTACGATGAAAATCTCACAATAGCCTGAAATGGACAGTACTTTACGCACGATACAGAATCACCATGTGACTAGGTCGTTTAATCAAATTACACGCATAAACGAAAATTAGAAAAACGGCGAATTGGTTGGTAAATTCAATGAGAAGCACTAAAATGTAAAGGGTGTTGGAATATCTGTAAATTCGCACACATTGCTGTGGTTGGTAAACTTTAGTTTAACCACTTTTACTCTTATAAAAACAGTAAACTTTTCACAAGTATAGTGACTTTTCGATGAGATTTGGAAATTCCTAATGCCAATCTGTTGAGGTTTGTAAAGTCTTAGCTTCTTTTTGTAACGAGCAACTGACAGATAGATAAACATGTTTATTCTTGAACACATGATTCATAGAAACAAAATGAACACCCACACACACATCCGATTCACAGAACAAACATGAAAACATATACACATAAACATACGCAACGCACGCACGTACACGCAAGGCACGCACACACACAAACATACAATTACAGAGACGAAACATGAACACATTCACAGAAACAAACATATACACATGAACATACGCACACGCACACACGCAACGCACGCACACACAAACATACAATTACAGAGACGAAACATGAAACAAGTATGTGACAAAAAAACTTAGTCAATCGCATTGATGTATGCATAGAGACATTACACTTAGAAAGACATCCGTTGAATATGTATAATGCCATTCATCTCTTGATTTGAACTTGAACACTCATATTTCAGTAGGAGTAAGTATTTTTCAAAATTTTTGAATATTTTTTGAGCATGCCTGTCTTACGTTACGTTTTCTGTCAGATGCCTCGTAACAAGAAAAATGGTTTGAAATACATGAATATAATAAAAAAATTAATGTATGGACAGTGTTTTTTTATAGTAGTGTTTTTTATAGTACTGTTCATAGATTTCCCATTACTAGTAAAGATGTAATTGTGCCTTAGTTTTTAGGATTCCTGTACCCGATAGATGGCGCTGGTTAAATGCCCAAAACGCAGAAAATCGCTTATTCACCGTTTTTTAACTGATGCATGTATCATCTTCCTTCGAAATTTCTATCTTTTAACATTTCTGCTCGAAAGAATCGTATGTAGATATTAAGAAGGAGACACGTTTTATGTTTCAATGAGTTCACGGTGATGTTTTTGTCAATATTCTTCTCAAGTTACTGATTCACATACAGCTGAAATGTAAAATTCACATAAATAAATAAATAAATATCCCCTCAAGCAGCTGCTTGCCACAGAGGTCTGACAGGAGCCTGTCAGTTTATATGCCATAGTAGAAGGTCTGTGAGGGTGGCAGGACCTCAGCAGAAAAACAACACACGCATCCATGCCTCGAACCCAGGTCCCTTAGATCAGTAGCCAAGCGCGCTAACCACTCGGCCATGGGACATGCTTATACAAAAAGTTTGCAGGAACAATAACCACTTTTACTCTTATAAAATACAGAAATATACATACTCGTGCTAAAAAATTATTAACCCATTCCTAAACACGAAATATGTATGTTAGATTCACACATGTGATGGTCTTCCAGCCGGCACAGGGCGCGCGCCCTTTGTCGGCCAGATCCGTCTGTTTCGAATGTTTGCGTTAACGTTACGTTTTAAATGTATTTATGTTTCTTGTAAATAACTGTGAAAATGTGTTAGGATACCTTAATTTCGCTTTTCTTTTTCAATATTTCTTTCTGAAATGTGATGATTGAGTTTCTTTGAATGTTTGAAGTGTGAAATAACGGTTGAAAGACAGTGCTGTATGTGTTAGGTTCGGAAGTCGATTGAAGTTTGAGTATCCATAGTCAAGTGTAGCCGTTACGATTCTAGGCGCCCTCTCCTTCAGAAACGAGGAGTAATTAATACTAGCTTACAGGGGTAATGCTGTTTTGTTTATAGAGAGTATTATTTCAGATTTTAAATTTCCAAACTCCTGTGGTTCTTCACTGATGTTTTCTATTTGCAAAGTATTTTGTGGTATTCATCTGTATATAAAAATGTACGCAATGGACCGTGATTTACCAGAGTGAGACTTTAATATTTTATGATTTTCCTGTATTACTCCTTCCACTAAAGAGTGACTTTTATCAGTTACTCCGTAGGTTCACTTATTTTACACACTAGATGGCGTTTGTTTACAGTATTTGCACTGTAATTTGCTGTTTTAAAGCGTTTTTTACAGCCATCCCACTGCATTTTTTTTTATACTTTTTTTTTCTCTCTCTCGTCACAGTTACCCCCCGATAGGGGACCACCTTGTCGTGGTGGGGGGGCCTAGGGCCCAGCAACCCGGCTGAAGGCTGTGCCAACCGGATTTGTCCCCTGGTTGGACATGGCTAAGGCCAACCGAGGTCGAAGATGCTGCTGGCCGGCTTGATTGCCGGTCGGATGGTGACGGTGTCGGAGACCTCACCAATCAGGAGCTCAATGGAGCTGTTCGAGTGCTCTGCTGAAAGGTCTGAGCCTGCCAAGTAGGCTACTTGGATCTATATATCCTTGCACATTTGAAAACCGGGGAATAGATTAAAATAAGGTTTCCTCCGGTGGTCAGCTTTCCTTCTATAGGACTGCTGCCATGTGAGGCTGGGGTTGAGGTGCGCCTATAGGGCGTATTCCTTGCCCCCGGCTCTAGATAAGCACGGCTCTTCATAACCAGGTAGTGCTGTACAAGCGGAACTGGGAATTGCCGTGGTTGCATAAGATCGCAACAAAAGAGATTCTCATCACAGTTACAGTTATTGTGCTGTCCGATCCATATATTCGTAGATATTTACTGATCTATTCCCATGTACTTTGTTGATTTTTTCCCGTCATCCATTCCAGTATACGTTTAAGATATTGTATCATCTCCAGTTATTCCACTTCCAAAGTGATATGAAAGTCCTTCCACTTCCAAAGAATTATGAAAAATATATTCAGTGGATTGGTGAATATTCACCAATCCACTGAAATGTGTGCTCGTTTACAGGTATTCCAAGATCCATTTCATTGTAATTAAGTGTCTTACAAGCGATTCTACCAACCACAGTAATGTGTGCGAATTTACAGATATTCCAACACCCTTTACATTTTAGTGATTCTCATTAAATTTACCAACCATTTCGTTGTTTTTTCTAATTTTCGTTTATGCGTGCAATTTGATTAAACGACCTAGTCACATGGTGATTTTGTATCGTGGGTAAAGTACTGTCCATTTCAGGCTATTGTGAGATTTTCATCGTAAAGAATTAGCAGATACGTGGAAAAAATAATAATCTGATTCAGATGATGCTTGCGATTTATCTACTTTGGTCGTTTGGTTTATTAGAAAGTAAATATACACATAGGTGGAAGATGTATCAGTGTTTGAGCGAGTTACTTTAATTATCTTGTGAGATGTATGAGGAAATGCAAAGAATAGATATTGAGAGCTTTACAATTCTATGGAGAAACGTGTATCTGAAGAGTTAGTTTATCTCTAAGATTGTATGACAGTGAAACAAACTTGCAATCAGTTTGTCTTTCATTCTAAATGCTTGTTGCTTGCCGTGCTAAAACAGTTCACTAAAATTCCCCCTCCTATGCCTTTTTCCAGGAAAAGGTACATTGTAGTTTATCAACTCTAGATTAATATTTGTCATCTTCAGGCATGAAGGGAAGAGCTGTGTAAACATGACAGGGATCAATTTCATAGTATCTGACACAAAGTTTTCTCAAACACATCAGCTAAGAGGAGCACGTTGGTGTACAAGTCGTGATGTTGGCCTAGGTTTTTTATGTTGAATGAGTTCCATACTTTCATTACATGGGTATAGTGTTATAGCGCTTCTCCGAGGAGCCACTCATAATATGTGTAATCTCAATTTTAAGTGCCCAAATAAGATTCCAGTTATATGTCATAACCTAAAGGACAGCCATCTTATTATGCAAGGAATCGGTATGATCAAAAATAAGAATATTAATTGCATTCCCAATAATATGGAAAAATACACAGCATTCTCCCTTGGAACTTTGAATTTCGTAGATTCTTACCAATTTTTAAGTGCATCTATTGAGAAGCTAATCTATCGGCAGAAGAATTCCTTATTTTGAATTGCTGCATTTTGTCAGGAAACGGATAATTATTTCAATCTGTCGTTAGGGTTCGAAAGTTTCTTGAGGAAGATAAAAACACGGAGTGGGCAGTCTGCTCACAAGTAAAGGAATTAGATAAACAGTAGCATATCTGTTTTCCCATCAACTTATCTGCTTTCCATAGGTCAGTGCGCAAGTGGCCCATGACCTTTGTATTTCACCAGTTGGACAGCTTGTTGGCATGGTGTGTCTCTGTCAATTCAGCAGATCACACGAGAATGATAGTACGAGCTTTCAGGAATTTATAACAGAGTCGAAGCGGGAGTGTGTATGGACAGAAGGGTATTTCAGGACTTGGGGTGTTTCACACTCTTAGTTTGTAAAGACATTATTTTTTGTTTGGCGCTTCTTGTACGCCTCTATGTGAGAATATCGATTTTCATGATATATGTGCAGAATTCTTTTACTGAGGCCTGATCAGAACATATATGTCAGAGCATAGTTAGGCGGATTCGTTGAAGTATTTTCTAAATTTTGACTATCAGTCCAGTTGCAAATAAAATTTCAGTGGATTAGCTCAGGTAAGTTGAGAGGGTGCGATCAAGTGAGACTTAAGTGTATTAATTTTATAATAGGTTAGTGTATTTGTTAAAACTAATATCCCCTACGCAAGGGTACCCGCAACATACATTTAACATTTTTACTTTCTCTAGCATTCTACAGCGTTTCTTTACAGAATTTACCCAGTGAAAGACAGCTGACCTTGTAAAGCAAACAAGCGTGTGCTAACCTCACAACACGAAATAAAATTTCATCAGCGTGATGAGGCATACGTTCGCCAGTAAACGGTGGAAGAGACGATTTTTAAAAACTGTGAGAGCATTTAGAACTGTAGATTTTTAAAAAATGATTACTCCCAAACAATTAGCTGATTTATCTTCGGAGGAAGAAATTGTTATCGACTGTTACTGAGTTACTTCCTAGGAATGAGTAATATTTTGCATCATGTACTGAGGATACAGTGGTAATAAATATTAGGAATAAAAAGTTTTAAACCATGTCATGTAACGGATAAACTTACGGAGAGTAATTAATTGAGACATGGCAGAGATAAGAATTTAACTTAAAACCACTTTATCGTTCCAAAATAAGTCCTGATGCGGAAAGTGCAGAAACACAGATATCTGAGGGCATCATCCTTCAATCCAATGGAGACTAATTTTAATAAGAGAGACGCAACACTTGGAGGTTTAGGGGCGCATAATTTCAAAGTGGCTTGTCTTCTTCCGACGGGGTACATTGAAACGCTGACTTATCATAAAGGGTAGATGTAATGTTTCGATAAGAGGATATTTCCAAAACATTGTTTCCATACCGTATCTCGCGTGATGGCCTGAGACAAAGGGGGGTATAATTGGGAGGTGACAATGCGGTTTAGTCAGAAGGGCTGGCAACTGTCTCTAGACTTGGAAAAATTTCGAGATGGGTCCTGAAACAGTGGTCAAGGCTGCGAGTGGGTTTTCATGTTGTAAGACATCGTGTCTGATATGGTAGTAAGGGAAGCAGCGCAGGGGGTGACGTGATCCAAGATTCATCAGTCAATAAAACGTGGTCCAGGGTGAGGTACTAAACGCTTTTTGTGTGTTCTAAAGCGGGTCTTTTATGTCATCCATACAGGTCACCAGACCATATTACCCCTCAATAATTTTCATAATTACGAATAATTTGTTTTTAAATCAGATTTTTTCGCCGTTTTCCTTTATTAATTTTTTTTTATTTTTACCAAATGGCATTTTTTCATTTTCTGCGGGCAGTCTTTTTAAAACAGTTACTGCGGGATAGTCCTTAAAAGGAGGGGGTGGGGGGTGGGGGTGGAACTGTTAATGAGGGGGAGTCAAAAAATTGGAAAATTTTCGATTAAAATCTTATTAAAGTATACACTAGATGGCGCCACCAAAAATTGAAGACCTTTTCAGGTGTTAGGAAATTCAAGGGGGGGGGGCTTAAAAATACAATTTAAAGACCCCCTGGTCTTTAAAGAGGGGACTTAAAAATACAGGTAGGGTTTTTAATTAAGGGGGTGGAATCTTTGATAAGGGGTTTTTTCAATGAGGGGGTGTCAAAAATTGGAAAAATTACGACTAAAATTGAGGGCTTTTCTAAATGTAGTACTCATAATATACACTAGAGGGCGCCACGGGTTTTTAATAAAGGGGAAGGAATTTTTTAATAAAGGGGAAGAACTTTTGATAAGGGGGGGTTTAATGAGGGGGAGCCAAAAATGGGAAAAATTACGACTAAAATTGAGGGCTTTTTCTAAAAATAGTACTCATCATATACACTAGATGACGCCACGGATTTTTAATAAAGGGGGATTAATTAATTAATTTTAATTAATTTTAATTATTAATTATTAATTATGAATGAATAATTATTAATATTAATAAGGGGGCGTGGCCTGTGACGTCATAGGGTGCACTGTGCAAAGGGGGTACGCTATAATGGAACTATACTACTTACGACACACTCCACGTAAAAGTTTTGTTAGGCTTCAACAAGACTGAAAAACTATCCTCTTTTGTCATCTAATGCTAATGACCCCATCTTGTCTGATGAACAATGTCCTCACTCGTTGACTGCACAGTTAATTGACTTGTAGTGAACACCAATGTCAATGCCACTCAAAAATCAGTTCATTTTCTTTGAGTGTCCAAGACTTGATGATCCTTATTGCTGGAATAGAGCATTTGTCTACAAATGTACCTGTGGATTCCATCCCTTCTCCTTTTACAACCTCTGAGTTGGCATTATTACCCCTTTCATCGCAATCCCTAGCCTAATCACAAACACCCCCAGGAGTTTTCTTAATGCCAGAGTGCTTTCGGATAGAATCAAACCCGATCTGTTAGAGAAGCTCTAAGTCCGTTGTCCCAAACTTGGACTTCATTTGATGTACTGTAGCGATGACGTATTCACCGAATCCTTCCTTTCAGTTTCATTGGTTTCTGTCAATCCGATACTTTTTGAATCATTACATGTTATTTCTTGCCTTTATCCTTCATTTTGCAAGTCTCCCATCAAGGCCATCCAGCATGTTCTTTAATATGCACAGAATATACCTCTTCTACTCACAGGGCCATGGTTTAATAGTGTCCAGTGTCTCTTACTGACCGAGGCAGAGTGGGGAGTTTTGCTGAGATAAGTCTAATGCTGGGTCAAGTGGGACTCAAACCTGGGAAGTGCAGATTATGAGCCTGGCACACTACCGACTGAGCCACCCTCTCTCCTGGGAGTAGAGGAGTGTCTTGAAGACTTGAATGGCAGAAGTGGCCTCCTGCAGGGAGAAAATTTCATTGTAACTGGAATCAGCATGACAACTGGGCTGCTGAGAGAAGGCCTGTCCCCTGGCATGCAAAACCGGGAGAATGGAGATAAACTGCAGCAAGAAAGCATTAGCCTCCCTTCAGGACAAGGTTGTAGAGAGGAAGTGCAGGTTGTGGCAGCAAGAAAGCATTTGCCTCCCTTCAGGACAAGGTTGTAGAGAGGAAGTGCAGGTTGTGGCTTCCCTGTAAAGTTTCTGATGAATTTTTGAGATTTTTTCACAAAGGCTGAATAAGTTAATATTACAGCAGAAGGATCTCCTTTTAAACCAAAATTGAGGTATCATCGAATGGCAGCATGAAGACTTCTGGCTTAAAGAATGTCGAGGAAGTTGCCATGTCTACTAGCGTCCCTTTCTGCTCTACGCTGATGATGCATTGTCTTTTACAGTGGATGTTAGGAGGAGGCAGATGTCCAGGTGTTAAGATGGATGCTGTTCTAGCTTCAGAGGAAACAGTAAGTACTTTCGGGAGAGCTTGTAGATCTGTGGAGTCGATAGCAGAAAGTCCTGAAAAGGAGAACTTCCGGAACAGCTGCCAGTTGGCAAGTTTAGGAGCACTTTTGGATATTATGTGACCTGTGGGAAACAAGATGTATAATGGGAAGAGGTCGCTGCCCCAAATGTCAAGGGTCAGCTCTCCAGATGAGGGTCTGAGCAATACTGGAAGAAAAAGGAGATGAATAGAGCTGTAAGGTGGCTGGTATAAAGTGAGAAGCCATCATTGGTAACAAAGAGGTTGATCTGGAAGGGAGTGTGACAACTGGGTGGAAGACAATTGGGAGGATACGACAATTGGGTAGAAAAATGGAAATCGAGAGGTAATTTGGAATTATTAAGCCTAATTTTAAAATCTTTACTGAAGAAAAAACAAATTCAACATTTCGCGGAAGTCTGTGCAATCTATGAAACGAAACTGTTAAATAAAGCAGCATAGTCAATGTTCATAAGTACTTATAAATCCTCTTTAATTCGACCTAGAATATGGCGAATTCCTAAACAAATCTATTTCTTTTGAATGAAACAATCCAAAATCAAATCATCGCACTACAGGAAACCAATAGAGTTACTATTGGGATCTTTCTCTCTAATTCTTAATTCAATAAAGAGGTCAATTCTACTCTCTGTAAGCCAACATTTCGCTACAACGGATTTTTCTTCTTTTTTATTTGCGACTATCCGTTCCAAATAAATCAAATGCAACGAAAGAACGCATTACAGGAAACAAAACTGTATAGGGATATCTGTATTCTCAATAATCCGACTTTCGATAAAATGTATTTTCTAACGGTTTTTTTATTCTATACGAAATAATGGGAAATCAACAAATGCATTACATGTTACCTAATCAACAGATAATTTCATCAGGCCAGATGACACGTTTCCAGTCCTCCGCACTCCAGTTGCATAGGCGTTTGCAAACTGCAGTCTAATCTTTCGGTGCCATGCAGTCAACAGGCGGGCGCGATGTGGATGTCAGCTGCCAGAGCCTATTTTTCCGTGGTACAAAGGATATTTTTTGTGCATAAGCTTGTGGATGCCCCTTCATTCAAATCAGGTGTTATCTGCTCCACGGTACCTATGCTATTCCTTGCAACGATGCAGGACTAAAAGATGCAAACGAAAAAAAAAAATCGGAAAATTGAAACAGTCCATATTATCATGTGTCCTCGATAACCGACTCTTGTGAAATGTATTTTGATATTTTTATTGGTAACTGCTCCTTATACAGGAACAATTGGAAATCGAAATATCGCCTACAGAAAACTGAAATAGCCGATATTTACATCTGTTCTCGATAATCGGACTCTGAATAAAATGGATTTTTATATTTCTATTCATTTCTGCTCGTTCTAAAAGAAACAATCGGAAATAAAAGGAATTCATTGAAAAAAAAACGAAAAAAAAAAAACACCTGGCATTTACATATGTTGTCGATAATCCTAGTCTGTTTAAAAAGGATTTTATTCTTTTATTCATTTTTTTTACAGGAAACAGTAAGAAATCAACAGAACTCATAGACGCAACTCAAACAGCAGATATCTGACTATGGGTTTCCTTAGAACTTGGAATTTGTGGTGGATCTTAGAACTTGGAATTTGCATGAGGGTCATATTAGTATTGTGAGACTTGTAAGTGACCATATTAGTGCAGTAGAATTTATAAGTGAGCCACACTAGAGCGATTAGGAGGGGCACAATGTATACAAAAATAATCTTTTGAATTTTTTTCATATGTCGCGTAATTATTGCAAAATATTTATTTCTAAATGCATATCTTTATGCTATTTATATCCCAAATAAAAATAATATTTAATTAAACGAAAAAAACCCAAAAAACTCTTACATGCGAAAAAAGAAACATTATTTAAAGATATTAATAAGAGGCTTCATATTTTAAATATTTTTTGCCAATTTAGTAAAATCAATTTCAAAACCAGTATCACTAAGGGACCTGGGTTCGAGCCCCGGATTAAGGCATGGATGTTCGTATTGTTTTTCTGCTGAGGTCCTGCCATCCTCTCAGATCTTCTACTGTGGCATATAAACTGACAGGCTCCTGTAGACCTCTGTAGCAAGCAGCTGCTTGAGGGGGTATTTATTTATTTCTATTTTATCACTAGCCATTAGTGTTGAATGCAAATGATCCTCTATCATTTGTAATCGAAACTTGCCTTTGATAAAATTCATTCGAGAGCATGTTTCTTCACAAATACAGGGTGTTTATAAAGTAACTATCCATTTTCCTGAAAATGCTGACTGATCATTTTCTGTTCCAGGTTTTGTGATTCATGCTGACGACTGAAGAAAGAATAGCAGTAGTTGAGGCATGTCTGCGAGGTGTGTCCTTCGAAGGGGTGAGACAAGAGTTCACTCGTAAATTCCATAAACCACCACCAACAAGGGCAGCAATCAGACCCCTGGTGAACAAATTTCGAAGGACAGGGAGTGTTCATGATGAGAAACCTTCTGGTCGACTTCCAGTATCACCAGAAACTGTGGATGCAATAAATCGTAGCCCTCGTGCATCAACAAGGAGACTAAGCAGTGAGCTTGGTATAACGCAAACGGTTGTTTGGAAAATCCTACGTTTCACGTTGAAAAACGGTGTAATCCTCTACAGTTGTTTCATAAGTTACACGAGGAGGACTATGCAACTCGTGAGGCCATGTGTAGTGAGTGACCTTTTGGAAGCCGTGGAACGAGATCTCATGAATAACATTTTGTTCATTGATGAGGCGAAGTTTCACACATGTAGACCTGTCAATAGGCACAATTGCAGAATTTGGGCTGACGAATGCCCACATCAAAGTCTGGAGTGGGTCAGGGATTCTCCAAAGGTTAATGTTTGGTTGGGCATCACAAAGACCAAGGTGTATGGCCCTTTCTGTTTTTCTGAGAACACAATTACTGGCGACATTTACCGGGATATGCTGGAGATCTTTTTGATGCCGCAACTTCTGTCTGATGGAATTATCGACACTGTTGTCTTCCAACAAGATGGGACACCACCCCATTTTGCAAACATTGTCCTTGACTACCTACATCAAACCTTTTCTAGTGAGGTGGATCGGAAGAGGTTCCGTCAGATTTTGGGCTCCAAGGTCATCTGACCTCACACCTCTAAATTTTTTTGTGTGGGGTTATATCAAATCAGAGGTATATTATATAAGGTGAAGATTAACAGCACTAATCAACTGAAGGAGCGGATCACAGCTGCAGTGTCTAATATTACACCTGATATCTTGGAAAGGGTTTACCGTGCTACCACTGAACGTTGGGATTTGTGTGTTGACGTGCAAATGGGTCACGTTGAATCGTATTAATGTTTTGTTGTTTTCATGTTTTTGATTCATTTGTATCGCAAAGAGAGTTATGAAAAGGTTTGTTCACAGAAATGGATAGTTACTTTATAAGCACCCTGTATAGGATTCTCTGTGGTATGCAATTATCATTCCGGTCGAAAATCGTTTGAGAAGAAGAATTGCAGAATTCGGAAGTCCTGAATAAAATTGCGCTGGCACCACAGATTAAAATTCACAGTTTGAAAGCAAAATTTGTTAGAAAATAACATTATTTTACATCGTTACTTAAAAATATATTCATTGCCAATATTGATGGCGGGACAATTCGCTTTATTGGATGTCGGATTAATGAGCATACTAATGGTCTTATGGGATTAGGTTTTCTATACTACGCTCATTGAATTCCGTTCGTTTAATCTGAAAGAAATAGAAATAAAAAAATTCGTATTAGCCAGAGTCGGATTAAAGAGATGTTAATATGGGCTGCTTCATGAATAATTTTGATTTCTCTTTCGTTCAGAAAGAGCAGAAATGAATATAAACATTAAAATACGTTATGACTAGAGTCGGATTCATTGTACTGTATTAGCTCCTTTGATTTCCGTTTGCATGCTTTAGGAGTAGCAAAACTGAATAGAAATGGACAAATCCATTTTGACATGAGTCGGATTATCCAGAACAGATGTAAATGTTACCTGTTTCAGTTCCCTGCATGAATTCCTTTGATTTCCAGTTATGTCGTTTAAAAGGAGCAGAAATCAACAGAAATATGTAAATATCCCTTTTAACCAGAGTCCGATTATCGAGATGGATATATCTATTTTCCGTTCCAAATTCCTGTATCAGTTCCTTTGACTTTTAAATTATTTCTTGTAGAAGGAGCAGATAGGAATATAAAAATAAAATCCATTTTAACCAGAGTCGGATTATCGAGAACAGATGTAAATATTTGACGTTTCAGTTCCCTGTATGAATTCCTTTGATTTTCGATTGTTTCATTTAGAAGGAAAAGAAATAAATATAAATATAAAAATAAGTTATAACCTGAATCGGATTATCGAACACAGAAGCATATGCGAGCTATTTCAATTCTCTGTATGAATTCCTTTGATTTGCGTTTCGTTTAGAATGAGAAGAAATTATATATCGGATGAAAATATAGTCCAAAAGATATAAAAATCCATTATAACCAGAGTCGGATTGTCGAGTAAAGAGCATATATGAGCTGCTTTAGTTCCCTGTATGAATTCCTTTTATTTCCGATTTTTAACTTGGAAGAAAAAGGAATGAATAGAAATATAAAAATCCGTTAAAACCATAGTCGGATTATAGAGAACAGATATAAATATTGGACGTTTCAATTCCCTGTGTGAATTACTCTGATTTTCGTTTGCTTCATTTAGAAGGAACAGAAAAGAATTAAAATGTGAAAATCCATTCTACCTGAAGTCGGATTAGTGAAAATAGACAAAAATGTCGGCTGAATCGGAGCAGTGTAAAGCATTTGTTTGATTTCTCATTATTTCGTTTAGAATCCAATTCCTTTTTTCACAACTAACCTATTTTACCAAGTGGCTTAGAATTTTGCCAACCACGCAAGTTTTTTTGCCAAGTTTTCTCGATTTTGCCAACTCACCTGTATTTCACTAAGTAGTTTCGAATTTTGCCAACTGCCCTAGATTTTGCCAAGTTGCCTCGATTTTCACAACTACTCTAGATTTTTGCCAAGTTGTCTAGATTTTATTAACTCCCCTTAATTTTACAAAAAAAAATCCAATTTTTTACAACTTATCTGGATTTTACAAAATCGCTTCGAATTTTGCCAACTCCGATTTACTTTGGAAGGGAAGCCTCCCCCATTTCCCCCCTCCCCATAGCTACGCCCCTGATCGTCCTCCCAGTTGTCGTCCACTCAATTGTCTTCTACCCAGTTGTCATAGACCGTGCTGCAAGATCACACTTTCGATGTCTTTCCGTGTCTTTCCCTTTGAGATCATTGAGGTATCTACCCAAGGAAGGATTTGGGCATTAAGATTACCGCAGAGAATCCTGCACTGAGGATACTGGGGATAGAGGAAAAGCGCTGGATGGGAGGATGTAATGAGATATCAGGGAGATATCACAATTGTTCAAACGATTGCAGCAATCTGCAAAACCGCTGTTGGGGTAAGAGAAAGTGAGATTAATCACATGGTGGTTGACATTCTTGTGCACAAGGCTCACAGCACTGGAGATAATGGATGATTCCTGTTCATGTTATATGATGTATGAAGCTTGGAGTTTGGCAGATTGGTTTCACACAGAGACGATAATGCACCCAAGATGGGTATATAATCCCGAACCAATAAAGGTCAGGAAGGAAAAAAATAGGAAAAAAGGAAGGGGAAGGGAAAAACATGTAAAAAAAAAATATTTGCAGCTGACAAAGTTCGAAATGAGGAAACAAGTAGGATGAGATTGGCCACAGCTCTTTAGCCTGGTTTCCGTAGGAAGTGTAGCAGTAATGACTTCAACCAGGAGAGAGTGGGCAGAAGGGCAGAATCCATGTGGTCCTGTCTGAAGTCCTGATGTGTCGTAGAATAAGAAGACTTCTTGGGGACAGATCGTCTCTGTTCTTTCTTGGCAATGTGGGAGATCAGGATAAGAGTAGAGCAGGGCAGGAACAAATAGGCCACGGAACCACGTACAACACTTTTGGGCATAAATTTTTTCAAGAGCAATCCTTTTGCATATCGCTCAGTTGTCAATTACATTATACGTCTTATTTCGGAAAATATTTTAAAAATTTCATTGATTTAAAGCCAATTAGTTGTCATATTTTTGGGATCGTTGCGATATTTTTATTTTTTGGAAATAAGTGCGGAAAGAAGCTGATTGTCCCGGAAAATGTGAAGAAATGTCCCTTTTGTACCTATTTGTCTAACTGCAGACATGTGTTCATTATGTGGCAAAATCTCTTGAATCTAGATATAGTTCGTGAAGACTATACATAACGTGGCATAAACGTTATGCAAAATATTATACTGAGAATATGATGTGAATTAAAAATTTAAAAACACCCCTTAAACAGCTGTTTGCCACAGAGATCTGACAGGAGATTATCAGCAGAATACTCCATAGAGAAGATATATGAGGAAGGCAAGACCTCAGCAGAAAGACATCACAAACATCCGTACCTTATCCGGGCCCGATTACAGTCCTTTTGATTAGTAGCCAAGTACGCTAACCCCTCGACCACCGGGACGGTCAAATTGGAAATATCGTACCATAAGATATGATTTTAATGATTTAATGGAGGAAAATATATTATTTTTATAGACTTAACTAAATGTCAAAAGTGTTCAATAAGAATCGCGTGTTACGTTCATGCCGTCCCGTGATCAAGTGGCTAGCGTGCTTGGCTACTGATAAAAGGGACTTGGTTCGAGGCCATTTAAGGCACGGCTGCCATCCTCTCAGATCTCCTACTGTGGCATATAAACTGACAGGCTTCTGTCAGACCTCTGTGGCAAGCAGCTGCTTGAGGGGGTATTTTTTTTTTTTTTTTTGTGTTTGTGCTGAGGTCCCACCATCCTCACAAGCCTTCTACTTTGGCATATACACTGAAGTGCCATTGAATTAGGGATAGCGTGTTGGACCCCTTCTGGCCCTGATAACGGCCGCCACACAACGAGGCAAAGACTCGACAAGCTTGCGTAAATGTATGGCGACCCATCATGCATCCTCCAGAGCTGTCCACAATTCTCTCAAGGTCGTCGCTGATGGGACACGGACCTGAACACTCTGCTCAACGGTTTCACAAAGATTTTCAATGGGATTTAAATCTGGGCTTCTAGGTGGCCAATTCATTATTTCAAAGTCGGCAGAATGCTCCTGCAACCATGCAGTAGATAACCTGGACCTGTGAGATGAACAGTTGTCTTGCTGTTAGACGCCATATCCATTGGGATGCATGATGGCCATAAATGGGTGTAAATTATCGGCCATGAGTTCCACATACTGGGATGCATTGAGAGTCGTGGGTGCAAGTACCAAAGGTCCCACAGACGTCCAACTGGAGATATCCCAAGCCATCACTGAGCCACCACCAGCTTGTAGTGTTCCGACCTGACATGCAGGATCCATGGCTTCATGGGGTTGGCGCCATACCCTCAGTCTCCCATTGGCGTGATGAAGTTTAAATCGGGATTCATCACTCCATCCTATCTGTTGCCAATTTTCGATGGTCCAGTTTCGATGTTCTTTAGTCCAGACAAGGCATTGAGCCAAGTGTCATGCTGTTAGAAGTGTGACTCTCGTAGGTCGGAGTCTCCCAAAGCCAAGACAATGAAGTGAGTGTTGCCCGATTTGTGCACTGACTTCCCGAGTGGAACTCGAGTTCAGATGGGAGGTGATTACAGATAATGTCAGGCCCCTATCAATCCGTACAATGCGGGTCAGACTGCGAAGCCCACGATCATTCAAGGCTGGTTATCCTTTGCAATTTGTCCGAGTGCTTGTTTTTTTGCCGGAATTTTCATATTTCCAGAACTCTTGAAACTGTCATAAGAGAAACTTCAAGTTCGTTGAAAATTTCGGAGATCGAGTGCCCCATCCATCTTGCATCTACGATCTGCCCTCTGTCAAATGCATCTGAATTCCGCGCCTTTCCCATTACGCTTCTCACGACGAATGTTTGGGGAAGCCAAAGCAGACAGCTATATATATGACCAGAGTTTCAGCCACGCATGCTGGACTTGCGGTACTGAATTTGAATAACGTCTCCTATCTCTAATTCAATGGCACTTCAGTGTAAACAATATAAAAAACGAACAATAACGACAGAGCATTTTCGTTAAAAAATGAGCCTAACAGAACCAGGGAGCCTGGTTGCCCTAATTCAGCCCGGATTAGAAGACTTAAAGCTGTTCCAGCAATTGCTGATCAAACACCAACAATTAAATATATTCTCCCAATGTTTTTATGATTAGTAGAAAATAGTCGTCGCAGTAAGGATGCGTTCACTATGAAAATGTACAAGAAGAAAAAAAAAATTGATTACTCTGTTGGAGCAAATGTTGTTCTCAGTTAAAAATAAAACTTATATTTTCCTGAATCACCTGTTAACGCGTGTTTAATTATTTCGAATTCAGTTCACTAAGTAGCTGTGGCATCACCTCACTCAAATCATAAGAAAAGGAGATTCAATAATTTATTTCTTAATTTAAATATGCAATACTCATATCATCATATATTTTAATATTATAACATGTATGAAATTCTAAATGCATTATTTCATTTTACTTAAAACTAACTCTTCTTGCTTTCTTTTCGACAAAAACATGAATTAACTTTCACGCGTTTCTTGCTTGCCGTCTCAGTCTCGATTGATGTTAACGGCAGTCCCTTTAATCGCTCTTATACCATTGTGCACGTTAAGTAATTTTTAATTACTTTTAGTTTAGAAACGCTTCTTTGAGTGCTAACAGTTGTTACAGACGAGGACGTACCTAAGGGGGGGGGGGGGCGACCCTCCCCAAAAATCCGGTCATTTTACACGAAATCTCAAACTTTGTCAACCTGCTTTGAAATCCAAAACAGTATTTATCTGAGCCCTAAAAACTACAAATATATTTTTAAAATATAGATGTATAAAATCTCATTCCATATAGAATAGCACTTAAGTATGCTATAATGAATCAATCAAATTTTTAAATGATGCGAATCTTTTCCATAGGATTTAAGAATTTTTTTATCGAGGTTTTGTAACATAAATATCATCAGCTTCTTGGCATTATTCAACCTTGCCATCTGGAGGAGAAGGTCGAAAGACTCGAACATATCCAGGGGAAACATTTATTTTGTTTGATGATGGTGATAATGAATAGCACTTAAACCTTTCCTGTTTGATGGAATATTTTAGTAATTGGAAAACCCTAGCCAAGTCATTTTCAGATCTCCACTACCTCGAAACTAAATTCTCCTCCCCCCCACACACACGAAGCTAAATCCTGTACACGTCCCAGGTTACAGAAGATATGGTAAAAGATAATAATTTGGCAGCAGTGGTGAAAGGTAGGCCGATACGCCGTCGTACCATCTATTTTTTTTAATAAATGGCGCAGTTAACGATTTCTTTTGCACTTTAATGCTCTTTCAACTGAGAATTTGATTGGAAAGAGACGGATCGTCCTTTTTAAGAAAAATTCCTTGTTTTTTAATTACACTACTACAATTTAATCCTTTAGATACCAAGCTCTTTGAAATCCTCGTGCTCTATGTTCCATTTCTGCGTAAGAGGAGTGCTAAGGGGAAATAAGAAGTGCTGTCACGCTTCGAACGATTAGCAAGAATATTGGCTAAAGAGAGCAGAACTAGACAGAGGCAAGGCAATTACGGCCAAAGCCGTCTCTTGGGGAGTCGTTAAGTATTAACGGATAATTGGCGCTCACATCCAAGGTTGCTGTCTGGGTTCGGTCTTACAGTAATTAGCACCAGAGGCAGAACTGGAAAAACCGATTTGTGATTTTCAATTTCTTATTTTAACTATTACTCGATCTGTTGTGAGATTCGTATATATATATGTATTCACGTTTTCTATTTTCGTCTTCTAAATATAATTTTTTTGCTGAATTAAAAATTAACATTTCTGAGAATCACGGAAGGCAATTTAATGGGGGCGATTGGGCACAAGCCTCCACAAATTTAAGTGATGAGTTTAAAGGTTGAGTGGATGGGTGAATTAAAATTTCATATTTTTATAATTTTTATATTAATGTAAATTAATGAAAAATGTTAAATCAGTTTTACCTATGCAATTTTCATTAATCACCTTGCAACACGTACTAAATATAAAAATAAATACCCCCTCAAGCAGCTGCTTGCCACAGAGGTCTGACAGGAGCCTGTCAGTTTATATGCCATAGTAAAAGATCTGAGAGGATGGCAGGTCCTCAGCAGAAAAACAACACACACACATCCATGCCTTACCCGGGGCTCGAACCCAGGTCCCTTAGATCAGTAGCCAAGCGTGCTAACCACTCGGCCATGGGACGGCTCAACACGTACTAGGGTAACATAATACAGAATATGACATATGTTCCTTTTATTTTATTGTCCCGCAAAAGTTTCGAAAGCTCAGACTTATGTTGATATGTTATTATTTTTTGTGGTAAAGAAATTTGTCGATGAGTATCCTAGTGGTTAGGAGCTTGGCTACTAATCTAAGTGACCTGGGTTCGAGCCCTAGGTAAGGCATGGATGTTCGTGTTGTTTTTCTGCTGAGGTCCTGCCATCCTTTCAGACCTTCTACTATGGCACATAAACTGACAGGCTCCTGTCAGACCTCTATGGCAAGCAGCTGCTTGAGGGGAATTTATTTATTTGTTTATCCTAGAAGCTATTCCTAGCTTGTATAGGCCTTCTCATACAAGGAGAGCACATGACAAACCATCGTACCACCATCCAGGATTCGAATCCGGATCCCAGCAGCTGCAGCGTCACCGCGATACCACTGTACCAGCGAGACGGTTTGCAAATTGTTAAAGCACTACAAAACATTGATACTATTAGTATTAAGGTGTGATTATAGCGAGGGATGACCTGAGAGGTCTCCCTCGCTATAATCAACTCTCTTTTGGATCTTGAAATCACACTCTCTTTTTCCTGGGGCGGGGGTGCTCAGTCGGTAGCGCGCCAGGCTCGTAATCTGTAGTTCCCAGGTTCGAGTCCCAGCTGGGTCAGCGTTGAGCCTACAAACAGAAAGTTAGCACAGTGGCGTCACTAGGGTTGGTGTCACCCAGTGTGGCAACTCATGGTGTCACCCCCATGGACCTCCTCCCGTATACGACCATACAGAATCCTTAGTAATGTTTTTTGTACTAATGTTATTCGTAAATCGTAATTCCCATATATCACTGAATGTAATGGCAATAGTAGTGACATAAACAACTAGCAAAATTAAAATTACACCTTTAAATTACAATATCATACGCACAGCCTACATGTATTTACATTTACATAATTTCATGTGGTTAAAGGAAAAATTCTGTAAGAAAACAATAGAATTCGAGGCAAAAATGTTTAAGAACTACATCAATATTATGTTTAACATTAAACTTTACCATTAAATGAGATACATTAATGAATTAAGTTTGCATAATCAATAACGGCCCAAATAATGTAGAAGTTGTAGACAAATGCATATGGAAATATACTCATAAATGAAATAATACCAAAAAAATAAACAGGAACAAATACAAAAGTATTTCAGCACTTAGTGAACAATTCGACTAAATCAGAACTTTCCCGGCCTTCAAAGCTGCGAACTTGTGAACCACTTTATCGAAATCAATGCCTTTCGCCAACTCACTTTCAATTGATAATATCGCAAGATCGGAAAACCTTGACTATCCCATGGCAGATCGCAAATAATTCTTTATAAGTTTCAGCTTTGAAAAACTCCTTTCACATGAAGCCACAGACACACAGATCGTCAGAAATAAATTTTGGGAAAGGGTTGGGAGAGATTCTACGAAGTTCCATGCAGCTATGAATATCAAAACGTCTAATATTGCCCAATCTTTGGCTTCTTCCAGATCAATCTCTGCTGCTTTCAGGTGCCATCTCAGACTTGGTATTCCTATTAAAAGCGCACTCTCGGATACCTCATCATAGAAAGTGGTCAATTTTGGAATAAAAAAAATAAATAAAAAATACCCCCTCAAGCAGCTGCTTGCCACAGAGGTCTGACAGGAGCTTGTCAGTTTATATGCCATAGTAGAAGGTCTGAGAGGATGGCCTTTAACTCTTCTTCCTTTAACTCTTCTTCAGTGGCAGATATGAGACTCTTCGCTTGAACAGCTTCAAACATGGTTGTCACTTCCTTGATGGCTCTTGATCTGATCTGGAGTTCAGAATGAAAGCGATCAATGCACTCAAGCTTCGCCCTCTTATTTTCTTCTTGCATAGTGAGTCCAACATCGCTTGCTTGCTCCCCTGACATCCTCTTCTTGAGCCTGGTTCTTCTCTCTAATGCAATTCCATATTCGTCTGATTTTAAAAGCGCCTGTTCAATTGCATGCTCCACTAGGTGACTGCGCGCCTCGTACAGAAAAAGCCTTAAAGCCTCAAGCTTTGTCACCACCATGTTGAGAGTTAAGCCCTTAGTCTGCAGGTACCGCTGTATAAGATTAACTCCCTGAAGTACATCACACCAAAAGTACAGGTAGCACAGAAAAGAGAAATCACAGACAATAGACCTTGTGCTGCACCTCGTGTCCAAATTTTCATGTGGATCACAAAGAGCTTCAATCACCGCCAGAAACTTATCCAACTTTTCTTTATCTGGCTTAACTGCAGCATGAGAGCACTTCAGCGTATTGTTGATAGCCTTTTCATTGATACTCCAGTATGGTCAATTAACACATCCCATCGATTGGTGGAAGCATCAAAGAAAGAAAACGTTGTCTCAAGAGTTACAAAAAATGTCACACATGATGCATTTTCAGCAAAAGAATGCTAACCGCACAAATTAAGCGAATGATCTATTAAAAATAGTTTTCTTGGATTTTCCCTTAAGAATGGCTTGTACACCTCTATGGATTCCAGCCATAGTGGCAGCATTATCGTAACCTTGAGCGCGGCACATTAGATTTTTAAGAATGTCAGAACTGAGGTCAACAGCTTTTTTCCTCTTTAAAGGGAAAAATCCTAGAAATATTTCTTTCACTTCAACTTTCCTATTATGGATTTTTACACATCTGATCACTTCGGACATCTGGTCAGTATGTGATATATCAGGTGTGCTGTCGAATCCGGTAGTGCCGTGTATGATCCCAAAGTACTTCGCAGAATTTATGTCCTTGACAAGCATCTCCTTCACATGATTTGTCAGGGCACTTATAAACTAATTCTGAACCTTTGGTGCAAGATTCTTATCTTGCACCAAAGATACTCATGTGACTTTAGATACAGAAACTCACTAAAAAAAATACTCATGTGACCAAAGATACAGAAAGACTGATACTCATGTGCTCCGCTTTAATCTCATTAGGTGCTCTTTCAGCACTGGATCATATTTTGAAAGCATCTCAACCATCTTAAGAAAGTTCCTTTTATTCAATGAAGATTCATCTTCCTTGTGGCCATGGAATGCCAGATTCTGCTTGGCAAGAAACAATGTGATATCGAGCAATCTGTGCAAGATACCCCTCCACTTTTTATTCTCCATTTCCATCAAAGCAATAGTTTCGTTGTCAATGGTTTTGTGCAGCCTAAGTCCTACTGCCAAAGTTCCCCACTTTTCATGACAACGTAAGTGCTCTTCGGATGTCTCATGGTTATGTACTTTCGGGCTCAGTTTCCACTACATCTGAAACCCAGTCACAAATGTCGATGTTGTATCTGTAGCACTAACGGCAAAGAGTCGGCAGTAGAAACCAGTATAAATTCTCGCTGACGAGTGAGTAATTCATGTATCAAGAAACATAGCATTTCCCACTACTTACCAACTGATTCAGCGTTGAGATTTATCTCCGCAAATTTCCCCGCCCTGCCCACGGTCAGTAGAAGACACCGCCCGTCGGATGGGACATTAAGCCGTGGCCCCGTGTGCGGGAGAGCCATACCATGAGCACGTTAAAGAACACGCTGGATGGCCTTGACGGGAAGCTACCATCTGTCTCCCAACAGCTCTTCCAGTGGATCCCCTCCCCCAACCTTCTTGAGCCTTCGGGGTCCATGTGACCTGACCATTTAGCCCATGGTGTGCAAAAAAGTGCAACTCAGAGGTAAAACAACCCAACCCAACCCACTACTTCATGTTTTAAACTGTCTATTTCTCTATTTAGTTATCATAAGAGTTATATAATCATCATCCATGACTGTAGAATATTCTCGCCATTTGGCATCTTGTAAAACCACTCTTTTGAAAGGTGGCGTACATCTCCCTTTGCTTTTGCATCTTGTCTTGAAGCAATACTGCAAGGCCCATCTTTGCTCTGGAAAGAAGCACTTCCCCTTTTGATGATTTTAACCCGAAAATCATTTGGAACTGGTATCTTCCAGGAAGAAACATCACATAAAATTTGCAATCTTTCTCCTTAACGTCACTTATCTCATTTACAGTACCATGCCTAGAGGCACTTTCAGCACTCTCTTCTGCTTCAAATTCTTCCGTTTCCACTCCTTATTCTTCTGCTTCAAATTCTTCCATTCCACTTCTTTTTCTTCAGCTTCAAATTCTTCCATTTTCACTCCTTGCTCTTCTGCAGAATGCCTGCTGGCATCAGAAGAATCAGCTTTACCAATTGGGGACTGACGAGCAGTGTCTTTTGATGGACCCTGGTCATCATCCAGTCTTTTGACATATTGAAGCAATATGGATCCATGCTTCAATATGTCAAAAGACTGGATGATGACCAGGGTCCATCAAAAGACACTGCTCGTCAGTCTCAGTTAGTGTTTTGAGTCATTTATTTCTCGCCTCTTTTGCTTTCCTTTGCTGGCATCCACTTGGCCTCTTTTTTGATTTATGCACTCCATGTGGCATGAGAGAATATCCCTGCAAAATAAAAAAAAAGACAAATCAGCATTATTCGGAAAAAAAAAAAACAATAAGAAAATGTAAAATGTGAATCTATTGGATATGTTAGTTCAATCAAATGTAAAATTTAATGTGTCACTATTGTTTTAAACCATAATTCAAACTTAAACCCTGAAAATTTCATTAAAATCAGATATATGTTTGCAAGACAGTGATGATTTTAAAGAAAATTAAAGAAAGACTAAAATTTAAAATAAAAACCTGAATTTAAGATTTAAGTTATATTTCTTAACATGTATCAAGAAGCAAAGCATTTCCCACTACTTCGTGTTTTAAACTGTCTATTTCTCTATTCAGTTATCAAAGAGTTATATAATCAATAATTGTTATACATGTAAGTTTATTATCAATTTAATCATAGAATAATATGTGATAAATATAGTTGAAAATTGCTTAAATGTAATATTTCTTAGCTTATATGAATACTAGCAATAAAATTGTTTTGAAAATCTTTCTACATTGAATTACATTATTAATAGCAACATTATTAGTAACTGAGAGGAAGCCTTTTCTGATTTTTCTCCTTTTCCACAAAATTGTAGCTAAAATACTAGAAAATTTGACAAAATCAGCGACTATAAAAACACCAGAAACAACGAAAACAACAGCGCGTGCAGACAAAACCACGTGATTCGAAGCGTCATTGTAATTGAGAAATAATGCAGCTCTAACTGGAGCGCATGCATTATTCGAAGGTTCAAAAAGTAAATTAGCATAGAGTTATTTTAAATTTTAACCCTCGTAGGTATATAGTTTTTTGGTGCCTTGTAGGTATACTGATACAGTACATGTAAGTTGGGCTTACGAAAAATGATTTTGCGGTTATAACTAACAACAGGTACATTTTTACAAAAAAAGTAAATTTCTGCTGAAACACTGTACAAAAATTTTAAAGACGGTCATTTTGGTGTCACTCCTCCCCCCCCCCCCTGATGGTGTCACCCCGTGCGGTCCGCACTCCCCTAGTGATGCCACTATGTTAGCACCTTGGTCTACTTTTTTGTATCTGTATGAAAAATGAAAAAAAACAAACATGATTTTTAAATTTGTAAACTGTAACCGTTGTACTCACACGGAATATTCTGTGATTCATTTCTTTAGTAATGGAATGGTACGCAGTGAGCGTCATAGAGAAATTTATGACTTTGATGCTGCATCGGTAACCTCCATATTTTAAAATAGGAAATTAAGGGATCTGGAAATTGTCTCTCCACCAGCCCTGGAAATAAATATCCCCATGTTGTGCCTCTCATCAGAGAATAAGTGAGTTTCCCGATTTTCCTTCCCCTCTGTCAGAATATTAACTCGTCGGAGGTATCGGATGAGAGATTAAAAGAAGTTGATTATGTTTTGTGATCTGAATGTTGCAAAATTCACTGCTGCACTTGAAATAGTAAATTGCACCATCCGGGTTCGCCTATTGACTAATTGTATAATCGTGATCTCGAAGATCCAAAGGTGAACGTATCTGTTCAGGATATTGATTTTATCTGTATGGTGTGTCTGCTAATGGAATGTATGTAACAATCTGTGGTCGCAACTAATACTGTAGAACATGAGAATTCAATATTTCTTCAGTCGCTTTTCGGCAATAATCGCCATTCTGCACAAATTGTAATTTTTTGTCTTCACTGACATCAGAACTGAATCGTTATTTTAAGATTGCCACAATGACTGATCTTTTACACTTACTCCTATAGTTTCTAGAGAAGGAAAAGGAATAAGAATAGAATTTCGAGTATCATTGTGAAAATTTATTCTTATTTTATTGATTATTGTTTGTATTTATTTTTACACTTAATCTCCTGATTTGCTGATTTTTGATGTCTGAACATTTTGGATATAACAGCAGCATCAGTTGTAATATACGAAAAAGGGACACGTTCATCTAAATATGCTATCAATAGGAAACATTATCAGATTAATTGTGGAATTGATAATTCTCGAAAATAAGAGCATAAGCATGAAAAAAAAAACTAAATGAAGACTTGGACTGCAAATTACATATGGATTGATATTACAATTTACAGTGCATAAATTTTCAAATTTCTACAGTTAATAATTAATACTTATTGCAAAAGAAACACCACTGGAAGTAAGATCTACCAGACAGGAAATGAGTTGGGACACGCTGCAAGTAAACAAATTGAAGGTCGTGGAAATACTTCCCAGAAGTCCCATATCCTCCTTTCCTTCCCCTTTCAGAGCCAGAAAAGTTCCCTGATAAGAACCAGAGGCGGTCATCAGTCTCAAGTCTGCAGTCACCCATTTAAGGAAGTATGAAGGATTTTCCTACATTGCATGTTAAAAACGCCGAAATGGAAGTTCCTATTTTGTTTTGTTTCAAGGTCATATAATAATAATAATTGTTTATTATATGGGTTTTAAAGCAAATGGAAAGTTAACAATTCATTAAGAAATTATCGACGATCTAAATCAGCATTCGTCAAACTATGTTCGGCAGAACTCGGGGTGGGGGTGGGGGGGTGTTCTGGGATCATTTCCAAGCGTTCAGTACAGAGATTTCAAGGTTTGCGAAATATGCGAAATGTCCGTGGTTTTATAGAAAATTATGCTGTAATATTTAGCATTTAAGATTTTATCAGTTATCACAGTCTTAAAATGTTGGTCTTTTAATAAATGCTGTTCGAGAATCTCATCCCTGCATCCATCAGCAAAGAAATAATTCTCCAAAATTTCCTTCATTACAAATTTCATTATTATTATATAATAAAGGATCATTGTTCCTCTACCCACGGAAAGGGATGTTTCGGCAGGCTAAAACACCATAGTTTGTATTGTGGGTCTAAGTCTATTTCAATTTTCCTCTACTTGTTTTGCTCAAGTAGTATCTAATATATTTTTTACGTTTTTACTAGAATCCTCGTAAAAATTCATAAAATTTCATAAAATTTTCAGCATGAAAACTGCCTCCTGATGATATGTTTATAAATTGTGAATATTTAAAATACTAAAATCTTTACCTACTAATTTAGCAAATTTTGTAACTGGTTTAGCCACTACCCTTTGCAAGATGGATGCCTTATTTCTTCCCCCAGTGGTTGCAAAGAGAAAGCAATATTTGCAGCAAACTCCCTTTTCTAAATCTGAATATGCAATCCAGAAATTTTTAGGTTAAATTCTGATGGTCGAAATAGCGTTTCACTGTTTCATTATTTTTTTCTATGCTCACAATAAGGAAATACATAGTTTTTATCAGGAATACAGATATTCTTAATAAAATTATATTTTTCAAAATCGCTGAGCACTTTAGCCATACCGACAGCATTTCCAATTTCATATTTATTTACAGTTAAAGTATGGTTGTCTGCTACTTCAGACGCATATTGTGGTAACTCAGTGACTGAAGTTATGGGCTGTCACCATCTGCAGGCGTTGCAGGTACAAGTTTGACTTTTTTAATCGGTTGGAAATATGCATCAGTTTTTCTTCTAGTGCTTTTTACTCATTTTCGTATAGGTATTGTGATGTTAAATAATTCTCTTTTTTAACTTATCTGTTTCCCTAACCAAAAATACAATATTAAACAAAAAAAAATAAATAAAAACATTTACGATGAGTAAAAATTATGTCTTAGGAAACTTTTTTGGTATTAACACTGGGACAGACAAATGCGAATCCTATTCGTATTAATAAGCAAAATATGACACCCAGAAATAAATATATCTCTCCTTCTTCATTTTCACATTAACACTTATTTCGGTCACTCGAAATGAAAATGCATTGTTACAGTTAATATGTCACACTAATAGTTTTTCTACCAAGGTGGTACGAAACTAATAAAACGTTTCGAGATGACCTAGAAATAACTCTTCAACCCTTGACCATTTGCAAATTACATGAATTATCCACTAATTCTAAAAATAAGTCACTAAGAATAATCAAAAATGCAACGCTTATCTCAAAAATGAAATTTGCAAATCACCTTCTTCTAGCACCTCATGACTAGAAATTCATCCAAGTATTTTCCATAAGCACAAATATTCCTTTAAAGTATTGGATGTATAATTTTGGAAAGTTCTAAGCCACGAATAAGGGCAAAGTCCTCACTCCAATCACACTCCAAGACCCAGCACGCAATCTGGCAAACCTTTGATCCATCCCTCGCAAATTTGCTACTCTAAAATCAGTTATGCAAAATACGAATTATTCCCTATGGATATAATGAATATACAAACCGATACATCATTTTTTTTTTCTATTAGAAAGGGAATTCGTCAAGATAGGATATTCCTACGGAAAACTAACACTTAGATTACAGCGCTGTCCAACTAGCGGCCAGCGGAAGGATTTTTGTGGCCCGCGAACAAAATCAAGTTTTTACTTGAAATTTTAAATAAATATCTGTAATCCACCTTATAATTTTTTGTCAATTTATATTACTTTACTTGATATGCAATCTTCAACTTACGCATTTTATAAAGTTTACAAAACATTCTTAAGCCGATCGGCAAACTTCTGAAACCTTTTAAGAGCTGTGCATCGTCATCAGACAAAGAATTCTTTTATTAAGAAGCTGCAGTAATAAGAAGCACCTAACGACAGCACGAATCCTCTCACTGCGCATGCATATGGCATGCATGGTCGAATGTTGCACTGTATTGTGCACCAGGAGGCATTGTTTGGCATTTCGCTGAGACTAAACGACGCAATGGAAAAGGTTGTCAAAATTACCAATTTAATTCGTGGCGGAAATCATTCTCTTATACACAGAAAATTTAAAGCTTTTTTGGACGAACTGCATGCTGAGTATGGCGATCTGCTTTCACATAATAATATTCGCTCGTTAAGTGCCGGAAAATGCCTCAAGAGATTTTTTACACTTCGAAAAGAAATTCATCTTTTTCTCACAGAAGTGAGCACCAATGAAGATTTAATAGCAAGTTTTGTTGACGAAAATTTTCTATGTTCTCTTCTAGTACAGATTTTGTCCATTGTACATGACGTGAAGTCTCTGGAAGAACTAATTCATGATTGGGAAAATGCAAATAGTAATATTGTTTAGTATCTATGTATATCAAAAATTAATTTTAAAATTTCAAAACTATAATTTAAATAATTTTTATGCAAAAATTAATATTTATTGCTCATATACGACAAAGTGAAGTGCTACAGCACTGCTGTAGCACTTCACTTTGTCGTATATGAGCAAGCAAAATTCGAAGCCTAGGTCCTTCCAACCCAGGCGACGCTGTAGACGGTATCTCTTGAATAATACAAGCATTTTTGGAATGCATAAATGAATCATTAAATTGCACAAGTAATAGCGGAACAGAATGATCTGATTTATATACATTGCAGTACGATATTTCCAAAAAACCGAATAAATGACAACATTTAATTAATGGTTATAAAATAATTATTCAATAAATTGAAGAAATGAAAATTTACTTCATTAAAGAAATGAAAGAAAGAAGCATAGTATTAAAAAAATCTCAGAAATCGTTAAAGATACAATTTTTGTGAAATTTCTCCCTGCTATACACCATACACTCAATAAAGTTTTAAAATCCTACAACTATATTTTTGGAAAAAAATCATCTACTATCATATTCCAGTTTGTAAAAAACACGGAGTTCCACATTTTTAATCTCCAAACAAGAGCAATTACAATCATATTGAATGCAGTATGAAGCACAAAAATTTATAAATAATAAAATTACGACACGTTCGAATCGTTCGAATCCTCACTGCGGACGGTCGAATACTCACTGCGCCTTCACCAAACTCAACATGAAAATTGAAATGTATAGAAGAATTACTACTTTTTCTAAATAGTAATATTTTGCGACAAACGTACTCTGCACTTCTCGAGGTGTTAGGCAATGTATGGACGATCCTCTAGCCTTATCGAAATGAACAAAAAGAAATATATCATACTTTGGCGACAAACCATTTCGCCAATATCGGTAGCTTTTTAAATAAGAGACAATGAGACCATTAAATTTTTCTCGCGAAGTTCATTCCACATCAGAATTTTGGTATTATGAAATTTGGGAGGTTTTAATATCCTCTGGGAGAAAAACTCATCTAAAAGTTGGAAAAATATATTGTTACGACAGAACTTGTAATTTGATGTATCATTTTGATGCTCGCATATGCTTTAGTTTGCGAATTACGTCACCAGCCACTTGGAACGAACTTAAAAAAAAGAATAAGTAGTAGTATTAAGAGGAATTAAAGTGTGAAGGAAAACGTAGTTTGTCTTTGTCTGTGCACTAAAGTACAAAAAAAGTTTTTATTTGTTGTGTTTCCAGGAGGTTAAATAAGTCTATTAGTGTTGATTCTGTTAGCAGACTGGTAAGAAAAGGAAGGATGCTTAGTACACTTAGAGATGTGGCTGAGGAGGTTATATGTTATTCGAACAAACACAGCTGATCTCAACTTTTCTGTAGGAAGAGTTCATCAATTGATGGATAGTTATATTTAGTTTGTTTAGGAATTGGTAAGGTTATTCTTTATAGATTGCAGGTTTGTTCACAGATATGATTGTACCACTTATTGACTGTTGTAAAAGCCTTATTTTCTCTTTGTAAGAATAGTAGAAATGTGCTTTGTTCTTCTGAAGGTTTATTTTTATACTGATAAAGATTTGTATTAGTTGAATTTAGTGTATACAAATGTTTTCATTCATAATTTTGTAAAAAAAAAATTACTTTACTTTAGAATAATTGTTCAAGTTATTATTTTTTTGAACTCATGCTCAGTTTTCATCCGTTTAATTCATAACAATTGGCGTCAAGAGTGGGATAATTTATTGAATGCCTTTTACTAGAAGTATGGCTGAGTTAGTAAAACTGATAACTGTCATAAACAGTAAAATTGGTGATCTAGCCAGTCAAAATAATGACATGAACAATAAAAATGGTGACACGAGAGCTGAAATAACCAGTCAAAATAATGACTTGAAAGCCGAAATGGTTGCACAAAGTAATGAATTAACAGCTGAGTTGAGAGCTGAAGGGGCTTCTCAAATTAGTAAGATTACCGATCAGTAGAAAGACATTAAGACCGAACTCAATAGACAATCTGATAGTCTAAATGTTGAAATTGATAATGTAAAAAATGATATAGATGGAGTAAAGTGTAATATAAATGAAATCCCTTGTTAACTTAACACAAAACTTGATAGTGTTAAGATAGATTATAAGCATCAAACTGATAGTGTGAAAACTAATTGTGAACGCCAGTTTCAGATTTTAAGAAATGAAGTATTACCTTCTTCGTGTGATAATGGTAATTTTAGTGGTAATAATGTTTTTACACATATCGCTAGAAATACAACTAAACCTTCCACATATGATGGTCAATCATCTTGGACAGTATTTAAAACACAATTTAAAGTCATCGCTAGAGCTAATGAGTGGAATGAATTTCAGAAGGACAATTTTCTTGCAGCTTCCTTAAGAAATTCTGCTGCGGAAGTTTTACAGTCTGTTCCAGAAGAAAAGCGCCTTGATTATCAAAGTTTGGTATCTGCATTAGAACTCAGATTTAGTGATAGTTATTTAAAACAATACTATATGATTTAATTTAAACATCGAATGCATAAGAGTGGTGAAACTTTGCAAGAACTTGCTAGTGAAATTGAGCATCTAGCTAGATTAGTTTATAGTAACTGTCCACCAGATATTCAAGATAACTTAGCTCAGCTACAATTTATAGATGCTATTGCTGACCCTGAGAGACAACAATCCCTGAGGATGTTGGAAGGTGAATCCTTAAAGTCGTGGTACAGACATGAAATACGAATACTTCAGGCTCTCCTCCCAAGTAAACAAACCGATAGTAAGATTTGTGAATGTAGAAGAAACTGCAGAAACGAATAGTGAAATGCAAGAACTAACCAAAGCCATACTATCTGTTTTCAAAGAGATAAATGGTTCCTCTCCAAGGACTTCTACAAACATACCGTGTTGGAATTGTGGAAAGAGTGGACATATTCGAGCCAACTGCAAAAAGTGGTGGGTGCAAAGTTCAAGCACATATCTAACAGGCACCAAAACCAGCGTAAGCAACGTGAAGGGCAAAGGATGGCTGTTGATTGGTTGGCCCCAGGGGAATTCGCTCACGTTTCAGCAAGTACATGGTGAAGATAAGGATTAGTAGCTGATGGAACCATGAATGGAGTGCTGTGCCGTATGACAGTAGACACTGGTGCAAATGTGACTTTACTCAGAACAGATATAGTAAAGAAAATTATATCTCACCCAAACTGGAATGCTAGACAATCTAATATAGCCCTACAGTCACTGGAGATCGTGCTAAAGTCCATGGAAGGATGGAACTCAACATCACAGTTTGTAGCTGTTTTTACGCCATCCTGTTCACATCGCTGACATCTACGATGAATGCATATTAGGCCTCGATTTCCTAAAGAAACATATACTCAGTATTAGACCCAGTGACAGCCTACTCATCTACAGTACTGTGCAAATTAATTGGGACAATAGGAAAATGCAGTAACAAAGACACAACTAAAATATTTATTTGTTTAATAGTGTAGTTAATAGTGAATGTGACCCCCCCCCCCTTAGCTTTAATTACTTCTTTCACTTCTTCTCTCAACCATTGCTGCCACTAGCTTTCCACACATCTCCTTCACTTCAGGGTCGTGGTACCACACTTTCATGACACTTTCTATCATTTTGGTTTTCGTCGTGCAATCCATCTTAGATATGCGCGCTTTAACAATGGCCCACAAATTTTCAATGGGGTTTAGATCAGGTGAATTTCCTGGCCACTCCAATACCTTCAAATATTGCTGGGTAAAGAAGCTCTTAACAAGCTTAGAATTGTGGCATGGAGACAGATCCTGTTGAAATACCCCATCGCCATTTGGAAAGTTTCTGTAGTGTTGGGACCATTTTCGCTTCCAGAACGCCTATGTACTTTTTGCTGTCCATCATTCCTTCAATGGGGTGAAGCGTCTGTGGCCCGGAAGCCGTGAAACATCCCCAAAAACATGACTTTGGGTGGGTGTTTGGGGGATTGCTGGATGTGGCCGGATCGAAGAGGTTCTCCAGGCTTCCCTTGTCCCAACTAATTCGCACAGTACTGTATAAGACAGAAGAGTTCCCTCTGTTTAGCCGAACATCTAGTTCTTTATCAAGTGTGACCACAGTATTAGTGACGGAAGAAACAGAGATCTCAGCACAAAGTGAAATTATAGTCCGTGGACACGAGGCAGAGACTTCTGGGGCCTTCTGATTGGCGGTCACTGATGCCCCTGGTAAAGGAGCTTTGGCTCATGGTATCCTGGTTGCAAGGATTTTAGTCAAAGTAGATAAGGAACAGATCCTTATCAGAGTGATGAACTGTAACAAATCGAATAGATTATTGAAAAAGGGTGAAGAATTAGCAATATGTGAACATGTTACATGGGTAACAAGTGTAAACACAATAGAAGTTACTGACTCAAACCAACACCATACAGACATCCCCTCTCATCTTGCAGACTTGAAAGATATTAACTGAAGACCAAGCTGCTAAGGCTGAGAACCCACTTAAAGAGTTTTCTGACATTTTTTCTGCTACATCAAATGATTATGGCCGTACTAACCTGACAGAATATAAGATCAACACTGGTGATTCTCCTCCAATCCATCTACCAGCAAGAAGGCTTCCATTATCAAAACGGGAGGAAACAGAACAACTCTAAAGGGATATGGAAGCTCAGGACATTATAGAACCAAAATCGAGTCCCTGGACATCACCAGTAGTTCTTGTAAAGAAAAAGGATGGATCTACCCGATTTTGTGTGGATTATCGCAGATTGAATGATATAACAAAGAAAGACTGCTTTCCTTTATACAGGATTGATGATATACTGGACACTCTATCTGGGTCAGAATGATTTTCGACATTAGGCTTGAAGAGCGGCTATTGGCAAGTTGGTATACATCCTGAAGACCGTGAGGAAACAGCTTTCACTAGAGGAAATGGACTTTGGCAGTTTAAAGTGATGCCATTTGGACTTTGCAACGCACCTGAAATTTTTGTACGACCAATGGAGTCGGTGCTCAAAGGTTTATCTTGGGAGATCTGCTTGGTTTACTTTGGACGACATCATCGTTCTTGGAAAGACTTTTGAGAAACATTTGAGAAATCTTCGTCAAGTGTTTGAAAAACTTAGGGCAGCCAAGCTAAAATTGGGACCGACTAAGTGTAAACTATTCCAGCAAGAAGTTCATTACCTTGGTCATGTGATCACTACATCAGGGATTAAGACTGATCCTAGTAAGATAGAAGCTGTAAGAGACTGGCCTCCACCACAAGATGTTCATCAGCTTCGTAGTTTTATTGGACTTTGCACCTACTATAGAAGATTTGTCAAGGGTTTCTCCAACATTGCAAGCCCATTACATGTCTGACAGAGGAGGGTGAGCGGTTCATGTGGACCACCGAATGCGAAGTTGCCTTCCAACGGTTGAAGCAAGCTTTTTCCATGGCAACAGTGTTAACATATCCACAAGCTGGAAAACAGTTCATATTAGATACTGATGCAAGTAACACAGGAGTTGGTGCTGTACTTTCACAGCAACAAGACAGACAAGAAAGAGTTATTGCACATTTTAGCAAAACTTTATTCAAACCAGAACGGAATTATTGTGAACTGTTAGCAAGAGTAAAAGCAATAGAACATTTTCATCATTAGCTCTATGGCCAGAAATTTCTTATCCGTACTGATCATGCTGCACTCAGGTGGCTACTAAATTTTAAAAACCCTGAAGGATATGTGGATATAGCGGACTATGTGGATATAGCGTTTGCAAGAGTACAATTTCTCCATTGAGCATCGAAGTGGTAAACTACATAAGAATACAGATGCCCTTTCAAGACGTCCAATTATTGACAACTGTAAACATTGTTATAATGCAGAGTTGAAATATGGTGCTAAAGATGTAATGCCCATAAGATAAAGAACATCGATACAAGCAAACAGTGATACTCCTAACACCTGGAGCCTAATAGAAATTAGAAAGGCCCAACTAGACGATGAAGATATAAGGACAATAATGGATTTGATTGAAAAATCTGATATGACCTAATTGGGAGCAAATCTCGAGGTATAGTTCAACTACCAAAAGTTACTGGGCACAGTGGGACTCCTTAGAAGTGAAAGACGGTGTATTATACAGAAGATGGGAGAATTCCCACTGGACGGCTGATCCATTGGCAGATAATCCTTCCTTGCTCCCGTGTGGAACTAGTGATGAAAGATGTGCATGATAGTGCTATTGGATGAGACTTCAGTGCTAATAAGACATTAGCTAAAGCCAGGGAACGATTTCATTGGCTGTAAAGTAGGGCAGACGTTTAAAGATGGTGTAGGCAATGTGAGGCCTGTGCAGCAAAGGCCCTGAGACTAGGAGTTGGGGTAAGCTGCAGAAGTATAACGTTGGAACCCCTTTTGAGAGAATAGCCATTGATGTAATGGGTCTGTTTCTTAGGACCAATGATGGAAATCACTATTTATTAGTGGTAATGGATTATTTCACGAAGTGGCCTGAGGTCTATCCCATCCAAGACCAGGAAGCAACAACAGTGGCAGAGATGATAGTAAATAACTTGATTAGTATGGAGTACCTTTGCAACTCTACTCTGACCAAGGACGGAATTTTGAATCCAATGTGTTTAAAGGCATCTGTCAATTATTAGGCATTCAGAAAACCAGAACAACTCCCCTACACCCTCAGTCGGATGGTATGGTTGAGAGATTTAATAGGACAATTGCACAACATCTAGCATTGTTTGTCGACGACCATCAACGTGACTGGAATCGCCATATTCCACTCTTTTTGTTGGCATACTGAACAGAGGTGCATGAAACAACTCCGTGATGCTCTTTGGAAGAAAATACGTCTTCTCTGTGAACTTTTATATGGTCAGCCGGAAGCATTGCCTGTGTCAACTCCACAATACAAGTACAAGAATTACAACAATGACGAGAAGAAATCCACCACTCCGTCAGACATAACATCAACTTAGCAAACGAGAGAACAAAAAGGAGATACGACAGGAAAACAAATGGAACTGTTTTCAATCAAGGATATCTTGTCTGACTGTATAATCCACGTAGAAAGAAGAGACTTTCTCCAAAACTTCAGAAACCTTGGGAAGGTTCATACACGATAATTAACAGGATTAACGACGTGGTGTATCGCATTCGTCGCCGTCCATCTACAATATGCAAGTGGTTGACGTGGATCGTTTGGCCCTGTTTCATCGAAGAACTGAAGTTTCGTAATCCAGAACTGTTCGGGTCGAACAACACCTAAGGAAGGGGCAGTGTTACGACAGATGAACGTGATACAATGAACTTGTAATTTGATGTATCATTTTGATGCTCGCATGTGCTTCAGCTTGCGAATTACGTCACCAACCACTTCGAACGAACTTTAAAAAAAAAGAATAAGTAGTAGTATTAAGAGGAATTAAAGTGTGAAGGAAAACGTAGTTTGTCTTTGTCTGTGCACTAAAGTACAAAAAAGTTTTTATTTGTTGTGTTCCCAGGAGGTTAAATAAGTCTATTAGTGTTGATTCTGTTAGCAGACTGGTAAGAAAAGGAAGGATGCTTAGTACACTTAGAGATGTGGCTGAGGAGGTTATATGTTATTCGAACAAACACAGCTGATCTCAACTTTTCTGTAGGAAGAGTTCATCAATTGATGGATAGTTATATTTAGTTTGTTTAGGAATTGGTAAGGTTATTCTTTATAGATTGCAGGTTTGTTCACAGATATGATTGTACCACTTATTGACTGTTGTAAAAGCCTTATTCTCTCTTTGTAAGAATAGTAGAAATGTGCTTTGTTCTTCTGAAGGTTTATTTTTATACTGATAAAGATTTGCATTAGTTGAATTTAGTGTATTCATAATTTTGTAAAAAAAATTACATTATTTTAGAATAATTGTTACAAATTATTATTTTTTTGAACTCATGCTCTGTTTTCATCCGTTTAATTCATAACGATATAAAAGAGTCATTTTCACATCCAACTATTCGGCAAAAGAGTTGCTTATTTGTATAACCTCTCTTAACTGTACTTAAGTAAAATAAACATTGTTTAGGTTATTTTGCCTCTTTTAAAGTTACGTAATTGTTAGTTTAAAAAACTAAAAAAGATGCTTTTCATACGTTTTTCAAATGGTAAAAATTTTAATTACGTGAAATATTCGGGTAGGAAACGCAGAAAAATTGGTTTGCCAATTTCAGATAAATGGATTAAAATTTTCTTTTATTTGAAAAAGATATTTGAAAAAGAAAAGAATAGAAGATTGGTTCCAGACGTGAAAACCTAGTACAAATAATAAGTTGTTTTCAAATAAATCATATCAAAATCTTTAATTAAATCTTTATTTGATTTTTATTCATTTAAACACATTTTTTATTTTGTAAACTTATGAAGATAATTATATGTACCTATATAAAGTAAATTATCCTTCATAAAGAAATGATATGTCATTAATTCAGGAATACAAAAGTGAAAAAAATATGACTTACATATGCTTATTAACTAGATTTTATCCGTTGTCACTTTCTGACAATAGACGCATTCGTTTGCGTAAGACTGGAATTAAATCACTTTCATCGCTTGAAACATTTTGGCCGTCGTGTTCATACTCCAATGGTGAAATGCTCTATGTGGCATGGGGATCCAAATTATCACTTGTTTCTAGTGATTCTGAAGTTTAATTAATTTTGACAACGAACTCTGTAATCAATCATTGAGATTCTGCTTTGACTAGATCTTTGTATAATTCTTGATAACACGCCATACTACTTTAGTTCACGTTTAAACTGCGCAGCTCTTTCGACAATGGGATCATGGGTAAGAAAATACTTTTGAATTTACTAGCCATTTGAAGCCCTTCTTAAATTAAAAGTGCAGTGAGTGGAACCTCTTCAGCGCCATCACTTTTTTCTTTTTCATCAGGAGTCTCAAGGACAACTTCTATTATTTCATCTTCGCTAAGAGCTTTGTCAACCAGAAATTCATCAATATCTGCAAACGATAACTCAGCGAATCCTTCTCCACCAACTGCATGTACTAAAGTGACGATATTAGGATGGATATTCAGTCGTATTTGGGGGCACAGGATCTTTGCTTTTCACATATTCTGGCCAAATAGCCTTCCAGCATGCGTTTAAAGTTGATGGTTATAAATCTGATAACGTCAATCCAGCATGTCTGATACAATCTAAAATAGAAAATTTCTTCCACACATCAATAACTGCTAGTGTTTTATCCTTATCTAGTTTATCCAAAATGTATCGGAATGTTCATCTTCTGTAGTAAGTTTTAAATGTGGCAATTATACCGTGGTCTAGTGATTGTATTAAGGATGTCGTATTAGGCGGTAGCAAACAAAACTGCACATTTGGGTGTTCCAAAACAGGATGGCCAGGCGCATTGTCTATAATCAATAGAACTTTAAATTCGAGATTTTTTTTCCTTCAAATAGCGTTTAACTTCTGGAACAAAACATTTATGGAACGGTTCATTAAAAATTTCTTTTGTAGCCCAGGCTTTTTTGTTAGACATCCAATACACTGGCAATTTATTCAAATCTACACCTTTCGTTGATCGTGATCTTAGGGATCGATTGATGAGCAGCGGTTTTAACATACGATCTCCTGAAGCGTTGGTGCAAAATGGAAAGGTCACACGATCCTTAGCTGCTTTAAAGCCACCAAGGGTTTTTTGAGATTTTGCTACGTAGGTTCTACTCAGCATTTTTTTCCAAAAAAGACCAGGCTCATCTGTATTGCAAACTTAATTAGGAGTGTATCCAACATCTTCAATGATTTGGGCCAATTTTGGACAAAATTCTTTAGCAGCCGGCTCATCTGCAGATGCAACTTCAGCTTTTATCTTTACATTATGAAACGCATGTCTTTGAAGAAATCCTGCAAGCCAACCTGTATTTGCAGAAAATTCATAATTTTTGTTTAATTCAGCTGATGTGGTTGGTTACATTTCTTGTATCTGCTTATATATTCGTAATGCCATATGTTTGATGGCATTTCCATCTAGAGGTATTCTTTTTTACAAGTTATCTTTTATCCACATTACTAGTGCCTTTTCCAGGGGCGTAGCTATGGGGGGAGGGAGGCTCCCCCCGAAAGTAACTCGGAGTTGGCAAAATTCGAAGCTACTTCATAATATCAAGGTGAGATGTGAAAATTTGGATCCCTTTTTTTGTAAAATTAAGGGGAGTTGTCAAAATTGAGGCAACTTAGCAAATTTAGGGCAGTTTGTAAAATGGAGAGACGGCAAAATCTAGAGCAGTTGGCAAAATTGGAAGCCACTTAGTAAAATACAGATGAGTTGGCAAAATCGGGACAACTTGGCAAAATCTTGGGGAGTTGGCAAATTTCGAATCCACTTGGTAAAATATAGGCGAGTTGTGAAAATTGGAATTTGGTTTGTGAAATTAAGGAGAGTCGACGAAATCGAGAAAACTTGGCAAAATCTTGGGGAGTTTAAAAGTTTTGAAGTGACTTAACAAATTTAGGAGAGATGTAAAGACTGGGATTGGTTTTGTGAAATAAAGGAGAGTTGGACAAATCAAAGGGAGTTGTGAAAATTCACACTGACTTGTTAGAATTCAGGCGAGATGTTAATATTGGGCTTATTTCTGTGAAATTATGGCTAGTTGGCACAATTGGAAGTCAAATGGCAAAAGGCAGGAGAGTTTGAAAATTGCCTCAACCCCCTACCCCCACCACGGAGCGAAAATCTAGTTACGAACCTGACAGAGACATCATTTTCTCAGTTGACAAAATTTGATTTTCGAGTTGGAAAATTTTCGATTCCCCCCCCCCCCCAATCATAGTCCTTCGCTACGCCCCTGACCTTTTCCATCTTCACTTTTACAATATCTCTCGTGTACAATGACGACTTAGCGCTCAGTTTTGTTCCAGAAAGCACAGATTTTCTAATAGCATCTCATTTTTCTTGATGGTTCTTACTGTAGCTTCGTTCAAACCAAAATATTTACTTATGGATGTTGAACCTTCTCCAGTTGCAAGATGATCTAAAATTTGGATCTTAGTATCCAAAGAGATAGCTTTCTTTTTCTGCTTTTGTATAGTTGAATTATCCGACATCGTGGTAAGGTTTACGGAAAATATTTGAATGAATTCATCATCTGATTAATAAATCAGATGATGAAAAATTGTAAATTACCTATCAGCAAAATTTAATAAATTTATATTACTTACACAAAACAAAATTTTTTTCGATTTCTTCTAATGAACATCTGAACACTTCCACCTTTAACACCAAGACTAACGTATGTATCGAAAATAAAATTGAAGAGAATTCCCGGAACTCAGTGTCGCTACTGTATTCCGAATGAAGTGGGTTTTGTACAATTTTTCCATAAAATAGAGAATAAAATAGAGAAAACTTGTTGTGTAGTTATGTTAGTGTAGTTTTTATTTTGGGACTTTAGTGCACAAAATGTGTATCTATAGTACATTTTCAATGTTAAAATTACTTCGAAAAATGTGACCATAAACGCGGCATTTTTGTTATAAATGTAAATTCTAGGAATTTTTTCTTGAATAGGAATATTTTTTCAGAAATAAATTCAAATGGAGATTTTTAAAAAGACGCCGTTTGAACCGTTTTAGATAAAGATAGATCGTCTAAAAAGAGAATTGGAATTTTTTTTCTAAACCGTGTTAAATCAAAATCGTGTAAAAATAGAATTGGGTGTATTGCATATGAGAATTTCTACATAAAATACTTTTCATATTTTGTCTTCATTATTCTCGCACCGATTTATTTTTAAAATTATTCTCCTGTGTAAAAATACTTTTAACATTAACTTTTTTCGATTTTTGAACAATTTATTAAAATTTCTAAATTTTTTGATTAAAAAATTTCTGCTCAATAATAACAAATTTACATATATTTTTATCACTTTTTTGAAATCTTTTTTAACATAAACATTTTTGTATGTTTGAAAATTATAATTAAATTTTTAATTTGGAAATTTAAAAAATTTCTCTTTTCAGTTCAGAACTTTAAATTTTTTTCATACTTTTACATTTTCAGTTTTTTTAAATCAAACTTTTGGTATTTTAAAAATTTCAATGAAACGTTTTGGTATTTCGTATTTTTAGAAATTTGTTTCTTTAAAAATTTTTTTTCTCTTTTACCTTTCAAAATTATGTTTCAAGATTACACTTCATTTTTTACATTCTCATATCGTCCATCTTAAATTTTAAAAACTTTATTTTCATATTATACAAAATTTTCTAATTTTTCTTTTTCCCCTTTTTCGATTTTTTCGTATTAATTATTTTTTACATCAAAATTTACTTTTTACTTTAAAAAAAAACTTTACGTCATTAATCTTTTTTAATTTCTCAATGTTAAAATTTCGTCTACAATTCTTTAATTTAATTTAGTTTTTAATAATTTAATTATTAATTAATTATTAATTTAGTTAGTTTAATTTAGTTTTAATTTAGTTTTTCAATTTTCTACGCATTAAAAACGTTTCAAATTTGAAACGTTTTTAATGCATTTTTTCTTCCTTTCACAGAGTTTCACTTTATCTTTTTATTTTAAAGCGTTTTAAATTTACTTCTTATGTTTAAAACTTTCACTGCTGTCACCATTTCTACCTTAATCCATCTGAAGGTTTTTTTTGACAGATTTTCACACTGGGCAGTAAAAATGGATTTATAGTACGATGAGCATCCTTTCTACACTGCTGATAGCCTTTAGAATGACTTTTAGCTAATGCTTACAGTAGGAAAAAGTTTTCATTGCTGCGCAAAAGAGGATTGAGGTGAAAGAATGAGAAGCAGAAATTGTACGATAGGCAATACTCTCTACAAAATAAAGCGGTTCTGAATAGAACCTATCGTTTCTTATTATTTTCTTACTCTATGGAGGTCATAGTGTCTTCAACCATGACTCGATAAGTCATGTTTCTGCACGTTTCACAGCCATTTCTTCTGCAAAACACACTGCAAATTTATTTTTGTGCCACTTCATCTAATTCAGTTGTGAGACTCTCTCCATCATGTGCGATGCTTAGGGCATGTAGAATTTTCTCTGTTAATGTCTGCATAACTATCTTCAGACATTCTTCGCATGAGATGGATTTCTAGTATGATGGAATACCACCGCACAATAAATTCAAGTTCTGACAAGATTTTGTGACACAGCAACAAGTTCGATGGGATGATGTAATAATCACAGGACAGTTAAATTCCAATGGGATAGATAACGGTTGGTGATTTCCTAAACTAATGGGGAGATCTGACGCACTCGATGGTAGCTAACGGATCAGTTTGTCTTTGTACACAATGGAGAAAACTATTTTATCCTTTGGCGAGGTCGTTCGGTCTACAGTCGAGAGCGGCGGTATTCCATACCAGAAAGCCATCTCATACGAAGAATGCTTGCAGATTGTTATGAGGCATTAACAGAGGAAATTCTACATGTCCTAAGCATCATACATGATGGTGAGAGTCTCACAACTGAACTAGATGAAATGGCACAAGAATAAATGTGCAGTGTGTTTTGCAGAAGAAATGGCTGCGAAACGTGCAGAAAACATGACTTATCGAGCCGTGGTTGAAGACGCTATAACCTCCATATAAATAGCTGGTATAATAAAGGAGTGACAAAATAAGAAACAAAAGGTTCTTTTCAGAACCGCTTCATTTTGGAGAGAGTATTACTTATTGTATAATTTCTTCTTCTCATTCTTTCACCTCAGTCTTCTTTTACACATCAATGAAACTCTTTCCTACTGTAAGCATTAATTAAAAACCTTCCTAAAGGCTATCAGCAGTGTAGAAAGGATGTTCATCGTACTATAAACCCATTTTCACTTCCTAGAGTATAAATTAAAAAATAAATCAGTATGATGAAACTGAAGACAAAATTCTGAAAAGTACTTTTTATAGAAATTCAAATAAACAATACTTCCGTTTAGGACGAAAAATAATGGAGTTATATTTTTTCGAATAGACAAAATGCTGGTTTAAGAATACACTGAGTCACGAATAACAGCTTAAGGAGATCCCTGGAAACATTATTTCTGATGCTCGCCTGTTGATCTTTGTAAACCTTCTATTTTATCTAGCCATTCATATCGTAAACGGTATTCTATTATATGGAATTCTATGGAAATTCGCATTGGATTAATTATTCGAGTCAAGTAATTAATATTCACCATTTTCGTGCTTTTGGTGATTGAAAAGTCTTATTTTGAAATCCTATACTTTAGTTCCGTGGGTTTCTGTGTCAAGGGGTCCCATAGTGATCCTATTTCTAATACAGTTGAAACTCCAGTTGTCACCGGAACAATGATTTTTCTTACAGCTAGAAATGCGACTTTGATCCGCAAAATGTAGAGGACACTGGAAATTAAAAATCAGATGGGCTGCTAACTGTCGGCTTGAGAGATTTTCAATCCAAAATTTTTTCTCGCCCCAGAAAAATAGAGAAATGTAAAATGAAAGTCATTACTGCAGATCTTAACGCTTTTCCTGATCCAATTCATTTCCTATTTGGTAGCTCTTATCAGAAAACATTTCCTCTCTAGAGCTGAAGAGGAGGAAAAGGGGGTGTGGCACTTGAGACGGTATTTCCCCCGACCCAATTTATTTCCTCTCTGATAGCTCTTATCAGAATATATTTACTCTCTAGCGCTGAAGAGGAGGAAAAAAGAGCATTGGAAAGTAACAATCATATCAGACAGGATCTGGTAGCTCTTATCAGGGAACTTTACTTTAAGGAAAGGGGGATATGGAACTTCTGGGAAGTATTTCCACGACCTTAAGTTTGCTTGCTTGCAGCGTGTCCCAATTCATTTCCTGTCTGGTAGATCTTACTTCCAGCGGTGTTTCTTTTTTAATAAGTATTAAATATTAACTGTAGAAATTTGTAAGTAGTCCGTTCATGGCAATGAGGAAAGAACATTTATGCGCTATAAACTGTAATATCAATTCATACGCAATTTGCAGCCCAAGTTTCATTTACTATTACTTTCATACTTATGCTCTTAGTTTAGAGAATTATCATCTCCACAATGAATATGGTAATGTTTGCTATTAATATCATATTTAAATGAACTTGTCCATCTTCCATTGATTAAAATATATTTTGCTGTTATATCCAAAATGTGCAGGCACCGAAAATTAACAAATCAGGAGATTTAATGTAAAAATATATACAATCATAGTCAATAAAATAAGAATAAATTTTCACAATAATATTCAAAATTCTCCTCTTATTCCATTTCTTGCTCAAGAAATTATAGAAGTGTTATCATTGTGACAATCTTAAAATAACGATTCAGTTCCGATGTTAGGGAGGACAGAAATTGTATCGAGCCAACGTCTTCAACTACGGTTTCGATAATTGCATTTTCAATTATATTTCGATAATTATATTTTCAGTTTTATTTCGACAATTATATTTTCAATTCTATTTCGATAATTGTATTTTTTTCGAGCCGTGGTTGAATTACTGCACAGATTGCTCCAGTTATCACCGGAACAATTCGGCAAAAATTAAATTATCGAGCCGTGGTTGAAGACGCAAACTGATTTCCGGTGACAACCCATCCACCATGTTGTTGTTTTCGTTATTTAGGTCTTTACCCCATCTTTCTCTCTTTGCTCTCAAACAGCCATGCTCTAAAAGCAAGTACCTTGGGGGGGGGGGGGCTTGGACACAAAAATTGGTACAGGAGGGAACCTCATCTGGAAAAAGATCTCAGCTAAGGAACAAATAAATACCCAACAGGCCGAATAGATGGCCACACATCCCTTTTCGATACGAGCGCACCAACCACCTAATACCACGACAACCCAGATGGTTTTGTCAAGCTCGCGGCGAGCTTAGCCAGCACCAAGAGAAGAGCGCATTTTTCGTGTTTTTCCCTTGTCTTGTGAAGCAGTTAGTGGCAGACGGATGTGCTGTTTGTCGTTCTTGGGAAACAGTTTGCAGGAGTGAGACCTCTTCTTCTTCTCTGGCGTAGAAGTACTCGACTTTTGAGATGTGGGATATAGTATGTCTCATTCATGGACAGTAGTGAAAAGTTGGGTCTCGGGCTGAAGCACAATCCCATTACACTATGACCATAAAAACCATACACTATGACCATACACTACGACCACAAAAAAGCGAAGGACAATTTCCTGGATGAGCCGCAGGTTTACGAGATCCACAAAACGATCGGCGTCACACTAGCAGGCGAGAGCCACCTTTTCCATCCACCCACATCAAAGGTACGAGGTATGATCATTTTCCTTAATCTGGTCTTTCCATGCTAGCTAGAAAAGTTTTGTCGCCGCCACGCTGCCTTAGACCTCTTGAACAGCAAACAGCGGGGTCCCTGTAATTGTGGTTTAGCACACTGGAAATGAATGTGATTTGCGCTTATAAGAAAAATAAATGTGTTTAAATGGAATCATCCTGTGCTAAACAAATTATTAAGTGTCTAATATTGGTCTGTAAATGGTAGCTAGGTAGTCACTGGAAGGAGAGCTATGCACCAACACCCTGTGATGATGAATAGAACCGACCAGGCGGAGCACCTCGTGGTGCAGATCGTTAGTACCATTCAAAAGAGATACTCTCTTGTGGAAGTGAACGGAAGGGGAGGGCTGCCAGATTAGTGTGGCCTACTGATCTGGACAACTATGACTACTTTTCTTTTTTTTCTATCCTCCTGAGGAGTGGTCAACCACACAGGGTCCTGGTGCTGACCATATAAACCGACTGGACTGGACAGATATATGGCTCTCAGCTTGATTATGGATCCTGATTTTGCTGCACTGGTGGGCTTCTGTGGAGGGAAAATCTTCCGCTGTGTTTTCTCTTTGTTTGTGGGTTGACAGCTCCAAGTGAATAGATTCACAGGATATGTTTATCAGCTGGTGGATAATCCTGAGCAGAAGTCATCGCAGGCACCTGAACTCTTTGCTTCTATTGGCATCGTCAAATTCTACATTGGAGGAAGTCTTCCAGTGTACATGGCTTCAGCCTTTAGTAGTGGGGGAACGGGTCTTTGCCCATGTCTGCGATTAGGGGGCTGTTTGATGTTGTCGACATTCCCTCTCTCAATAAACATAGTTTCTTTAAACATCCCACTAACCATTTTCTCTCCATAGGTGGTTGGAATGTGAGGACTCTGCGCAGAGCTTTTTCTCTTGATGTCCTCACACAAGAATTTCACCATTATAATTTAGATATTATCGGCTTGCAAGAGACCAGATGGACAGATAAAGGTCAGATTCTTAAAAATAATCTTAAATTTCTCTTTTCAGGGAGGGACGACAATAAGCATCACCAAGGCGTGGGTCTGCTTCTCAGCAGACACGCTAGTGATGCTCTTCTAGGATACGAGTGCATTAATGAAAGGTTTCTTACAGCAAAATTTCAGACAAGCTTTAAAGACTTGAATGTTATCTGCTGTTATGCCCCCACTGAGAATGCCGATGAGGATGAGAAGGATAGCTTTTATGAACAATTTCAGGATATTTTGAATTCTGTCAAGAAAGGAGATATTACCCTTGTTCTTGGTGACTTCAATGCCAATGCTGGTACTGACTCTGACCTTTGGGCAGGAGTAATAGGCCCTTTTGGTATTGGTAGCTGCAATGGCAATGGGCAACGTCTCCTACAGGTAAGTAAACTCAATGGATTCAGAATAACTAACACTTATTACAAACACCGCGACATACATAAGTACACATGGGTTTCACCTGATGGGCTGCATAAGAATATGATTGATTACATATTAATTAACAACAAATGGGTTAGTTCTGTTAGGAATTCCAGGGCATATAGGGGAGCTGAAATTGGATCTGACCATTACCTTGTTAAAAGTGTGTTGCAACTTAAATTAAAAAGTGTTGTGCTAGGGTTAAAAAATTTACTTTTAATACTGAAGCTCTGAAAGATCCAGTTATAACCAAAGCTTACCGAGATAGGTTACTTAGTCATTATGACAGTCATGGTTTGCTTACTACTGAAGTTGAGGAAGAATGGGATCTTTTTAAACAGGCTTTTTTGGACACTAACAGTACTCTTTTAGGAAAAAAGGAGCAGAAGAGACAGAATTATCTGAGTGATAAGGCACTTGAGCTTATTTCGGAAAGAAAGAACTGCAGGAATGTCCTTAATCAATACCCTACTAGTCCTAATAGAAAGCATTACAGAGAACTTAATAAATGTGTAAAAGATCAGTTAGCTGCTGATAAGAATCTTTGGCTTGATGGTTTGGCTGACAAAGGCGAGGAAGCAGTTAGACAGCACAACAGCAGAGAGCTGTACCAGATAGTTAATGTTTTGCGTGGTAGAAAACGGACAAGCATACAAGGATAGAAGGATAAACAAGGTAAGGTTATAGAAGGGGAGGATTCTGTCATGGCTAGGTGGGCTGAGCATTTCAGTGATGTTCTAAACAATGGGGTTAGTTCTACTCCCATTGTTTGCAATGATGATAGATGCATTGGTGGCTTTAATGTTGGCCCTATAACACAATCTGAAGTTATTTTGGCTGTTTCTAAACTTAAACTACATAAATCCCCAGGGGTAGATGAAATTACTACCGAAATGCTTAGAGCTGGGAATGTTTCGGTTACCACTTGGATGACGGAAATTCTGAATATCTTTTATGATAAAGGCATGGTTGCTAAGGATTTTACCAGAGCTATTGTTATCCGTATTTTCAAAAAAGGTGATCGCAGTTCTTGTGATAACTATAGGGGTATCAGCCTACTCTCTGTTCCAGGTAAAGTTCTTTCCATGATTGTGCTTAATAGAATTATGAATCTGGTTAACAGTCAATTGTGTGATGAGCAATGTGGATTCAGAAGTGGTAGGGGATGTGTGGATCATATATTTTCACTTAGGCAGATTCTTGAGAAAGTTTAGAGTTTCAGAAACCTTTGGTTGCTTGCTTTGTTGATTTCAAAAAAGCTTTCGACTCTGTTAATTGTCATAATTTGTGGTTGATTGTGAAATCATATGGTATACCAGACAAGTTAGTTAACATGATGAAAGCTCTCTATAATAACACTGAGTCGTGTGTGAGAGTTGGTAAGGCTTGTAGCAATTGGTTTAGCATTACTTCTGGTGTTCGACAAGGGTGCATTTTGTCTCCTTTTCTCTTTAGCTTGGTTATTGATTATGTTATGCTTAATTCACTTCAAGGGAAAGATTTTGGCCTTAAATGGACTGGAGATACGAAAATTTCTGATTTAGATTATGCTGATGATTTAGCCCTTTTGGCAAATGCTGTTGATGAGATGAACTCTTTCATTCGAACTGTTGATGAAACTGGTAGTAGAGTAGGTTTGGTTATAAACAGAGAGAAAACTAAGGTGATGAAAATTGGTCAGGCAGGCTGTGATTCAGTTAATCTGAATGGTTGCAGTCTTGAGCAGGTGTCACAGTTTAATTATCTTGGGAGCTATGTAACAGATAATGGTGATGTGCGGCATGAGATTAACAGACGAATAGGTATTGCTGCCGGGACTTTTAAGAATCTATGGAGATTGTGGAGAAATAGGCGTATACACCTAAAGACTAAAATTAGACTGTATAATAGTTTGGTTCTTTCTAGGGTTAGTTATGGTAGTGAAACTTGGACACTTTGTAAACAAGATAACAGGAAACTAGATGTTTTTGATTCCAGATGCTTACGCAGTATCTTGGGCATAAGGTGGTTCAGCTTTGTAACTAATGATGAGGTTAGGCAAAGGAGTTTGCAACCTCCTTTAAGCAGCATATTGTGCAGAGAGAGACTCCGTTGGTTTGGCCATGTTGCCCGTATGAATAATTATAAATTGGCGAATAGGGTTATGAACAGTGTGCCTAAAGGCCTCAGAAAGAAGGGGAGACCTAGAAAACGGTGGGCAGACAATGTCAAACAGGACCTTGTTAGAATTGGTGTGCACTGGCCAGATGCAGTAGATGTAGCTCAGGATAGACTTGCTTGGAGAACTAAATTGCACGGTCTGGTTGGACCTCCGTAGCCCATGGCTGCTTGAGGATGATGATGATGACTATTGATCTCGTTTCTGCACTTAGAGTCGGTGGATAGCAATCGCGGCACGACAAAGTGATTTCCGTGCCCAAATCACCGTCCATGAATCGAATCTGCTCCCTTCAGCACAAAACAAAACGAAACAAAAAAATGGTGCACTAATACCACTTTCTACGGAATCTGGAGCCTAGTGAAATCACAACACTTCGTTATTTTCTATGCCCTCTTTTTTTATTAGTTCGCCCCTAAAGTCAGGCCACTCCAAGATACTCAGGGTAGTCACGATACTATATCTACATTTTTCGAAAAGCAACTGAAAAAAAAGAAGAAAAGAATTCCCATGTGTTTTTAGCTGGGACCATAAATTCTTACATACATTCCATTAGCAGAGGCACCATAAGGATAAAATCAATATCTTTATGGTGTACGTATATCCAAAGCTGAACGTATCCTGTACAGATACGTTCACCTTTGGCCCTACGAGATCGCGATTATAGAATTAGTCAAAAGGCTAACCCGGATGGCGCAATTTACTATGTCAAGTGCAGCAGTTGCAATTTTGCAACATTCAGATTGCAAAACAAACTCAACTTATTTTAACTTCTCATTACGATACCTCCAACGAATTCACAGTCTGGTGGAGGGAATGAAAATCGGGGAAATCACTTATACTCTGATGAGAAGCAGAGCATGGCAATATTTATTCCCAGGGCTGGTGGAGAGACAATTTCCTAATCCCTTAATTTCCTATTTTAAAATATGGAGGTTCCCGATGAAGCATCAAAGTCATAAACTTCTCTTTGACGCTCATTGCGTACTTCAAATACATTCCATTAGTAAAGAAATGAATCACAGAATATACCCTGTGAGTGCAACAGTTGTAGTTTGCAAATTTAAAAAACAAGTTTTTTTTTTTCACTTTTCATAGAGATACAAAAAGCAGAACAAGGTGCTAGCATTCTGTTTCATCATCCTCCTCCTCCTCAAGCAGCCATAAACTATGGAGGTCCAACCAGACCATGAAATTTAGTTCTCCAACCATATCTGTCCTGAGCTATACCTGCTGCATCTGCCACTGCACACCAATCCTAAGAAGATGCTGTTTGACATTGTCTGCCCACCGCATCATAGGTCTCCCTCTCTTTCTGAGGCTTTTAGGCACACTGTTCATAACCCTATTCTCTAATCTTTAATTATCCATAAGGGTAACATGGTCAAACCAACGGAGTCTCTCTTTGCACAATAGACTGCTCAGAGGAAGTTGCCGACTCTTTTTTTTTAACCTCTTCATTACTTACAAATTGAATCACCTAATATCCAAGACATTGTGTAAGTATCTAGAATCAAAAGCATCTAGTTTCCTGTTATCTTGTTTACAAAGCGTCTGATTTTCACTACTATAAATAACCTGGAAAGAACCAAACTATAATGCAGTCTAATTTTAGTCTTAAGGTGTATACGCCTATTTCTCCACACTCTCCATAGATTCTTAAAAGTTCCAGCAGCAATCCCTATTCGTCTGCTAATTTCATGCCGCACATCACCATCATCTGTTACATAGCTCCCAAGTTAATTAAACTCTGACACCTGCTCAAGACTGCAATCATTCAGATTAACTGAATCACAGCCTGCCTGACCAGTTTTCATCACTTTAGTTTTCTCTCTGTTTATAACCAAACCTTCTCTACTACCAGTCTCATCAACAGCTCGAATGAAAGAGTTCATCTCATCAACATCATTTGACAAAAGGGCTAAATCATCAGCATAATCTAAATCAGAAATTTTCGCGTCTCCAGATCATTTAATGCCAAAATCTTTCTCTTGCAGTGAATTTCGCATAACATAATCATAATCATAAATAAAATAATCATAAATATGATTATTTTATATATAATATAATTTATGAATATTATTATTAATATGAATATGATCATGTAATAGTCATAACATAAATCATAACATAACTAAAACACCCTTGTCGAACACCAGAAGCAATTCTAAACCAATTGCTAGCCTTACCAACTGTCACACACTACTCAGTGTTATTATAGAGAGCATTCATTACGTTAACTAACTTGTCTATTATGTTGGTATGCCATATGATCTCACAATCAACCATAAATTATAACGATCAACAGATTCAAAAGCCTTTTTGAAATCAACAAAGCTAGTACCAAAGGTTTCTGAAACTCTAAACATTTCTCAAAAATCTGCCTGGGTGAAAATATATGATCTACACATCTCCTACCATTTCTGAATCCACATTGCTCATCACATAACTGACTGTCAACCAGATTCTTAATTCTATTAACCACAATCATGGAAAGAACCTTACCTGGAACAGAGAGTAGGCTGATACCCCTATAGTTATCACAAGAACTGCGATCACCTTTTTTGAAAATAGGGATAACAATAGCTCTGGTAAAATCCTTAGCAACCATGCCTTTATCATAAAAGATATTCAAAATCTTAGTCATCCAGTGGTAACCGAAACATTCCCACCTATAAGTATTTCTGTAGTAATTTCATCTACCCCTGGGGATTTATGTAGTTTAAGTTTAGAAATAGCCAAAATAACTTCAGACTGTATTATAGGGCCAACATTAAAGTCAGTAATGCATCTATCATCATCATTACAAACAATGGGAGTAGAACTAAACATATTGTTTAGAACATTACTGAAATGCTCAGCCCACCTAGCCATTACAGATTCCTTCCCCAGCTTACCTTGTTTATCAATCAATCCCTGTATAGCTGTCCGTTTTCTACCACACAACACATTAATTATCTGGTACAGCTGTCTGCTGTTGTGCTGTCTAAGTGCTTCCTCGGCTTTTTCAGCCAAGCCATCAAGCCAAAGATTCTTGTCAGCAGCTCACTGATCTTTTACATGTTTATTATAAGCTCTCTGTAATGCTTTCTATTAGAACTAGTAGGGTATTGACTAAGGAGATTCCTGCAGTTCTTTCTTTCTGAAATAAGCTCAAGTGTTCACTATATAAGTTTCAGTGAATTCACTCAAATAATTTGCCGCCCTTGCTCCTTTTTCCTAAAAGAGTATTGTTAGTTTCCAAAAAAGCCTTTTCAAACCGGTCCCATTCTTCCTCAACATCAGTAGTAAGCAAACCATGACTGTTATAATGACTGAGTAATATAATTATAATATCCTGGTAAGCTTCGGCTATATCTGTGCCTTTCAGAGCTTCAAAATTAAAGGTAAAATTTTTAACCTTAGCACAACACTGTTTAAGTTTAAGTTGCAAGACACTTTTAACAAGGTAATGGTCAGATCCAATTTCAGCTCCCCTATATGACAGAACTAGCCCATTTGCTGTTAATTGGTACAGTAGACTCCCTCTTATCTGGCCGTTACTGGACCGAACCCTTGGCCGGATGAACGAAAGGCCGGTTAATCCGAAAATTGTGTCAGAAAATAAAAACGGCATATGACAAAAATACTAGTTCTAGTGTATTTTAATTAATAATTTATTGTACAATATTAACAATTTACTCAAACTCACTTGAAAAAGTCCGTGATTTTCTTTTGTTTCTTTGAACTTAACACTTTTTTACCTGCAAAGTCTTGCCATTTTTAATAAACATCACATCAATCGCAGATGAAGCCTGTTGTTGTTCAATGTGTCTTACTGCAACATCAAAAGCTTCTTTTCCTTCAATATGGCTAACTTTCCCTTATTCCTCTTCTTCATTCTCCGATTCTTCTCCGTTCCCTTCTTGGCAGACTGCATTGATAATTTCGTCATCATTCAGTGTTTCGTTTTCCAACTGTTCATCATCTTATAACCATTTTTGAATGTCATCTACTTCAAATGTGTCATATCCAGACAACAGTTTAAAGTTATTAAGCAGCGAAATATTGTCATTATCCGTCATTTCTTCGGCAGCCGCAAGCTCATTCGACACTTTCGTGTTGTCGTCTTTGATACTTTCTATACAGTTTTCAACTTCGGGCCAAAGTTTTCTCCATGATTCACAAACGTTGTACGAGGCTCTTGCAAACATGTAGATCACATGCTTGATATTTATTATCCCATTCCGTCATTTTCGGTTCTCTGTAGAATTTCTGAAAGAAGCTTTCTCCTGTATAGCCTTTTTAAACTTACAAGCACGCCTTGATCCATTGGTTTGTACTAAAGTTAGACTTATTAGGTGGCAAAAACATGTCTTTTATGTTGTCAGAAATGAGTTCTCTTGGGTGTGTTGGGGCATTGTCGAGAATGAGTAGGATCTTTACAGACATTTTAAGACTTGTCAAGTGATTTTTAACTTTTGGAAGAAATTCTGTAAAGAGCCACTCTTTAAACAAATACGAGTCTATCCAAGCATGCTTTTGAGCTTTGTAGTAAACTGGCAGAGCAGCTAAATTTAAATGCTTGAATGCTTGGGGTTTTGCTGGTTTCCCAATTACAAAAAAAGGAAGTTTGTGCGTACTTGCAGCATTTGTACACACCGCCACAGTGATTCTTTCTTTGTTTTAAATCCTGATGCTGAGGTTTCTTGCGCTATCACAAAAGTTTTCGTTGGAAGAAGTTTAAAATTTAACCCAGTGTCATCTACATTGTAGATTTGTTCTGCACATAGGCCTTCTTCTTCAATTAGCACTAAAAAATTTTCTGAAAATTCCTTTGTTGTTTAAAGGATCGGCTGACAGATTCTCCCCACGAACACCAAGGTAATGAACACCATGCTGTTTTGTCTAGCGAGAAAGCCATCCCTCGCTTGCTGAAAAATCTCCCCCATTATAGATTTTAGAATGAAGAATTAATGCTTTTTCTTTCAAAATTGGTCCACTGATTGGCGTTTCTTTTCGACGCTCTTGCATGAACCATAACCAAAGTGCATCATCGACAATTTCGTTTTCGGCTTTTTAAGCCGAAAACGAGAGAAATGCACCGAGAAGTAAGCGTATTTTCAGACTCGACTTGAGTGCAAAAATCATGTAAAGAACTCCTGTTTCTTTCTCCAGTCATTTACCGTGCTTTTACTAACACCTTTTTACCGTGCTTTTACATCACAAATATTCTTTACTGGATCACCTTTGTCAATACTTTCTAACGCTTTTAATTTCATCTCCATCTTAACGACATTACGCTTACGTTTGTATCCACTCATTTTGTACTACACAATAATTAATAGACCACAACACACACTCCTGTATACGCACAGTACACTGTACACTGTAATATTCACAACGAGGAACTGAAGCAAATATGTACTGTACTATATAAAAAACACGCGGCGACTTGCTTCCGCTTCTTGGAACGACCGGTTAAAGCAGAGGCCGGTTGAACCGAGACCGGATAAGATAGAGTCTACTGTATATAATCAATTATATTCTTATGCAGCCCTTCTTGTTAACTTTTTAAGTTTAAATTGCAAGACACTTTTAACAAGGTAATGGTCAGATCCAATTTCAGCTCCCCTTATATGACCTGGCATTCCTAACAGAACTAGCCTATTTGCTGTTAATTAATATGTAATCAATCATATTCTTATGCAGCCCATCAGGAGAAACCCATGTGTACTTATGTATGTCGTGGTGTTTGTAATAAGTGTTAGTTATTCTGAATCCATTGAGTTTACTTACCTGTAGGAGACGTTGCCCATTGCCATTGCAGCTACCAATACCAAAAGGTCCTATTACTTCTCCCAAAAGGTCAGAGTGAGTACCAACTTTGGCATTGAAGTCACCAAGAACAAGGGTAATATCTCCTTTCTTGACAGAATTCAAAATATCCTGAAGTTGTTCATAAAACCTATCCTTCTCATCCTCATCGGCATTCTCAGTGGGGGCATAACAGCAGATAACATTCAAGTCTTTAACGCTTGTCTGAAATTTTGCTGTAAGAAACCATTCAATAATGCACTCATATCCTAGAAGACTAGTGTGTCTGCTAAGAAGCAGAATTACGCCTTGGAGATGTTTGGAGGAAGAAAATTTTAGGAACATTGTTACTTGTTGCGAATAATGTTGTCTTTTTATTTGCTGAATGGAATTGTCTTAACTTTATATTTTCAGTGTACCTTTTACGTATTTTATTAATTTTAGCATTGATTAAATATTTTACATTTTTAAGTTATTTACATTTCTTAATTTTTATTTTCTTGGGAAATAATTGATGCTCTGAGTGGAGGAGTAAGGGATATAAAGGAAAAAAATGAAACACGGTAATTAAGGAGTAAAGAAAAATAGTACATACAATAAATAATTTATCTCCGTCCGTCAAAAAGAACATTAAGACTTCCTGTCTGGTAGATCTTACTTCCAGCGGGTCCCAACTCATTTCCTGTCTGTTAGCTCTTATCAGGAAACCTTTCTACCGCTGAAGAAAAAAGGGTGTGGAACTATCAACAAACTCGAGGGAGTGTGACCTTCTGACCTTGTTGAAAGGTATGTATGATACTGTACATGAATCATACATACCTTTCAACAAGATCAAAACGAGAGTTCAAGGTCGGTTTGATATAAAAAAAATATAAAATTTTGTATCCTCGCTATAGTCACGCCCTTATTACTACTGAATAGATTACGTAGTGGTGTTTGCGGCAAGCAGAAAGAACAAGTAACGATATTTACATACGAGATTAGTAGAGCATCAGTTATTCGAAAAAATTTGTAAATTGGATAACCGAAACAATTTGAAAAAAAAAATCTTCATTTATTTAAATGGAAGCATTTTACAACATTCTCTATATAACTACATGATAATATAAATTTTTGACTCAAGTTGAAAGAATACGCCGCTGCTCTGACCTCACCTAAAACTTTAACAATCGACAGGAGGGGGGGGGAGGGGATGATGGTTGCTTGTTAAAACAAACCCACTTGTAGTAAGCAGAAATCTTTAAATTGGGACTTTCCCAAAAGTCTCTCCTTTCCTATCACATTTTGGATGTGTGGACACTGTAATTTTGCATCTATTGTCGCGGATATCGCAGTGGCGAAATTTCCGTTCCTACTGTAATCATTTTTACTCTTAATTACATGAGGGAAGTATATATATTATAATATACACTGAAGAGCCAAAGCATTATAACCACCTGCCTAATATGTTAGTCCTCCACATGTCATCAAAACAGCCCTTACCCGGCGAGGCATGGACGCTACAAGATTTCTAAAGATGTCTTGAGGTATCTGGTACCAACACGTTACCAGCAGATCCTTTAACTCTTGTAAGTTACGTGGTTGAGCTGTGGCAGATCGGATATGCTGTTTCAACACAAACCACAGATGCTCGATTGGATTGATGTCTGGAGAATTTGGAGGCCAGGGCAATACCTGGATGTCTTCCACATGTTCCGCGAACCATTCTCGAACAATCCGTGCAGTGGGGCATGGCACATTATCCTGCTGAAAGAAGGCTCTACTAGAGGGATATACCATTGCCATGAAAGGATTGTACTTGGTCTGAATGATGTTAAGGTAGGTGATAGATGTCATAGTTTCCTGTACATGAATGACTAGACCCAGGGTTTCACAGCAGAACATTGCCCAAACATTACACTTCTTCAACCTGCTTGTTTTTATCCCATGGTGCATCCTGGTGCCAACACTTCCCCAGATAAACGACACACACATACCCAGCCATCCCCATAGTGCAATAGGAAACGAGATTCATTGGACCAGACAGCTCTCTTCCAATCATTAAAGGTCCAGTGTTGATGCTCGTTTGCCCATTGTAGGAGCTTTCAACAGTGAACCGAAGTTAGCATGGACACCCGGAGCGGCCTGTGACTATGCAGCTCCATTTTTAGCAGGGTTTGATGCACTGTGTGTTGTGACACATTACTCTCGCCACTAGCATTCAAATTACAGATGAGTTGTGACAGTATCCCTTCTGTTGTCTTGTACCATATGGGATAGCCTTCGCTCACCTCTACCATCGATGAGTCATGGTCCGCCCACACCTTGCTGGTGGTTCGTGGTTTTTCCATCCTCAGACCACTTTTCGAAGGTACTAACCAAGTCTTACTGTGAGCTCCCCATAAACCTTGGGTCTCGGAAATGCTCTGAGCCAGTCGTCTGGCCATTACAATTTGGCTTTTGTCAAAGTCACTTAAGTTCGCTACCTTTCCCATCTGAAGAACACTAATTAACAGAGCTCAGTATCAGGTGTCATTTATACAGTTTCATGACCTTAACACGCGCCGTCGTTTACCTACGGTTGCTTCGAGTTGCACAAAGGTGCGCTGGTCATAATGTTTTGGCTCTTCGGTGTATATAAATAACTATCGGAGATTCAGTTACTCTGAATCTGCAGTGCTCTGTGGCAACAAATGAGCATGTCGAACAATGCGCCTATCAAGCTGTGCTGTCATCTGTTGGACAGCACCACTCCCTCTGCGACACATGGTACAACCTTCATTTCGCCACTGTTGCCAACAGCATCCAACAGTTCATGCATTCCGATGAACATGGGCAATGACATGACATGTAGTCCATCGAACTTCACATAGCCTATAATTCTTCCTCTCTGAAAAGCATCCAAATGGCGATAAACCTGCCAACAGCATGTACTAGGGTTTTTTGGCCTTTGCTGAACAATTTCCAAGCAGAACCACCTAATCTCAACCGTTCGCATAATTTCCACTTGCATAAACACAATACCATCCCTGTTCCTCCTTGCACTTTTATCTCTTGAGCCACATACGTTATTGGTTCCAGATTATCATCATTTGCATATCTCAACTGTGAACACCCACCCTTTTATTTGCATGTTTATACAACCTGTCCTTCTGGGTGAGCACTTTCAACGTCGAGCAGTGTATTCAACTAACAATTTCCGTTAAGAAAAATATTTAATGAAACCCAATCAGGGCTCACTCACCGATCTCAAAGAGCCCCAGACCCGCTTGCCCCGACTTAGTTCCGCCGAATACACAAACACCGCCGACAAAATGCCGACTTTACATAACGCCGCCGATAAAACGCAGCAAGTAAAAACGCCATGCAACAAAATGCCGCGTGCATAAAATGCCGTGAACGAAAACGCTGCCTGTACAAAACGCCTGAACAAAAACGCCGTGAACAAAAATGTCGCGTGCAAAATCGCCGCCTGTACAAACACCTAGACCTTTGACTAGCTTGCTACCGATCTTCCTATTGCTTTTCGCTGTTTTGTGCATGTAGTAAAATATTTTATAATGAAAATAAATGCCCCCTCAAGCAGCTGCTTGCCACAGAGATCTGACAGGAATCTGTCAGTTTATATGCCATAGTAGGTCTGAGAGGATGGCAGGACCTCATAAGAAAAATAACACATACATCCATGCCTTACCTGGGGCTCGAACCCAGGTCCCTTAGATCGGTAGCGAAGCGCGCTAACCATTGGCCACAGGACGGTTAAAATATTTTAAGAGATAAAAATTATTTTTAGGTCGGATGGGTATTATGAAATATTACGATTTGCACCTTCCGAATATCCCGAAAGTTTAAACTGCGCCCCCTAACGGTGTAATTTCAAAGATTTGAAAGAATATTGCAAACGATGTATTTACTAGAAATTTTAAATTTTGATGGTGGAATGTGAAGGTCATGAGGTTTGAATTCGCAACAACGAGTTCGGCTGTTATCCCAAGGCAGGTGGGAAAATGCAACTTTTTTGTTTTAAGAGATAATTCGAAAATCCTATTTAATTGGATTGCTACTAATGAAACATTATTATTGTGATTTTTCAAATTCTTTGGTAGTTTGAACTTACATCATTAGAAGTCACTGAATATGGAAAAAGCGAAGTTTTTAACGAATAATACAAGTGATCTGTTCAGGAGAGAAATTTCAAATATCAGTATCAAAAGATTTTACGGTGACTGCACAGTTTAACTCATTTTATCAAAGGAGTGTGAGATATCCAAAGTTTTAATTTCAAAGAATAATAGGCTAATGTTTTTTATGTTGTATAAGTACTAATAGAATAGAACTATTTTCATTTCCCCCATCATCCATTAGTTCGAATTAAAACTTTTAAGAAGTGCAAAAATAGGTAAACGAAAAAATTCATTTCTTTGAAAATGAGATTCCCGTATTTGCCATATTTCATATTTATATCCCATATTTCATTATGAATCATTTTTTTAATTAGAGGAAACTATGAAACTATGTGCTATTAATTTCAAAAATTCTTTTCTTGTTTCATCTCTTTGCAAATTTTAATTTAATTTAACATCATTTCATTTTAATGTTTATATTCTTCTTTCCTTGTTGAAATTCAGAGAACTACTTTCCTTAAGCCTGAATTATATTCATTCATTCAAGATCAATAGTAGCGGCTGGTGATTAACCTTCTCGTAGTATAAACGGGTTTGTTTAACGACGGAAGCCTGGTCAATATATGTCATTTTAAGCCGTCCCATGACCGAGTGGTTAGCGCGCTTGGCTACTCATCTAAGGGACCTGGGTTCGAGCCCCGAATAAGGCATGGATGTGTGTGTCGTTTTTCTGCTGAGGTCCTGCCATTCTCTCAGACCCTCTACTATGGCATATAAATTGACAGACTACTGTCAGACCTCTGTGGCAAGCAGCTGCTTGAGGGGGTATTTATTTTTTTTAAACCATGGTACAGTCGCTCAAAAAAAAATACCCGAACACTATGGTTGATCACCAGATCACTAATTTCTAAAAAAATCGTTGCCAGATATTTTTTTCTGAATTCTGTAATCAACCATAGTGTTCGGATATTTTTTGAGCGATCATACCCACTGTCTTCTGCTCCAAAAACTGATCTTGCCCAGAGTCACATCTAAAGTCCACAGCGAGGTCCACTCCTTGCATCGGACTTTTGCGTTTAAAGGTCGTTCCCATAAACAGCTGAGACGTCTCTCACATAGATTTGTGAGACGTACACAATGTGCACGTTAAAGAACTCCTTGACGGGAGGCTACCATTTGTTTCCTAACAGCTGTCCAGTGGGTCCCCTTACTCCAACCTTCTCTGAGGCATCTGGGTTCTTTGCCCACAATGGCCATTTAGCCCATTGTGGGCAAAAAAAGTACCACTCAGAGGTGAAAAAGTACCACCCCTAATTGAATGTTAAGATTTAGTTGACATTATCAAAAAAGCCAAAATGTAACTTCCAGATTATGCTCCCAATTCAAAAGTTTTAAATGAGTTTGTAACCTCTTGACCATAACATTCAACCATCAAAATTTCAAATTTCTAGGATAAATAGATCGCTTGTAATATTCCCAAACATCTACTGAAAAATTAAAAAGAAATGTAAATCATACAAAATACACTACAGGAGAAAAAATTGCAACACCTTAAAGAATTAATGCCATTTTATTGAACCACAGGCAGCTGTTAGCATACACTGAAATGTGCGATTGATTACATTATCAAAAACAATGTGGAAAAATTACCACTTTGCCTACCCGATAAAGTTGTTATGATGTTGAACCTCCCCGTGCAGCAATGCATTCATGAACAAGGAGGGAAAGGCTGTCGTACAGCTCTATAATGTCCTCCTGAGGGATAGAACTCCAAATAGCGCGAAGTCGCTGTTTCATTTCAGCGACAGTAGTTGGTGCACTCCTTGGGTGTTGTTGGAGTTGTCGGCCCATCACGTCCCAAATGTGTTTAACAGGTGAAAGGTTCGGCAAGCGTGCTGGCCATGGTAGTATATGAATGTTTTGCTCGTGTAGATACTGCAGACTAATGCGGGCTGTATGGGGATGGGCGTTATCCTGCTGGTAAAAGGTTCGTGCTGCTGCAAAATGCTGATAACGTATCGTTGTGCAGTTAGAGATCTCCTTATGATGACCAGTTCCGACTGAGATGTCCGACTAATGGCACCCCACACCAAGATACCAGGTACTGGAGCTGTGTGATGATGTCGCACTCACGTGGTGTTCCTTTCCCCTGGCTAACGGGGAACACGTTGTCTACCATCGTGCTGACCAAGACAAAAACGAGATTCGTCACTGAACACTACAGTACTCCACTCTTGTTCGTTCCAGTTCTGTCTGAGGTGACACCACTGAAGACGTGCTTGCATGTGGGCAGATGTGAGGGGCAAACGCAGTGCCGGACCATAGGCTCGCAATGAAAACTGTAAAAGCTTGTTGTTTACCATCCTCCTGATAGGTATTCGATGTGTTACCTGTTGCCAGTCCCTTTGCAGTTGCGTTGTAGTTGCGAATCTGTCACGCAATGCCATGGATCGTAAATGACAGTCCTATCGCTCTGTGGTCATACGTCGTCTTCCTGATCCTTGTCAGCATGTGCTGGATCCTTCTTGAACCCACTGGCGTCATATGTGTACGATGGTGCTGGGATTGCGGCCAATAAGGTTGGCCACATCTCTGTACGACAACCAGCTTCTCTAAAGCCAATGATACTCCCTCGCTCAAAGTCTGTTAACTGTTGGAACTGCTGTCGACCTCTGCATAAGAGCATCTTTAGCGGTTTAGAACAATTTCCACAACATTTTGTCAACCAGGGAGCTTTTGGTTTGGGTGCTTGGTCTACTGATGCAAGGTGCGGGATGCCACATCACTTTAGATTAATACAAATAGTTCTCGCTACAAATAATTAATTGTTCCAGAACACCATTCGTTAAACGGAAATGAAACTACCTTATTAATGTAAAAGAAATTAGTTTATTCGTTCCTAACATGGCATATCATAGCAAAATATCGAGAAAAAAATCAGAGTAAAAACATATTTACTAATAATAACACCATCATAGGTACGTTACGTTAAAATCGTCATTTATAAATAAATATCTATAGTGAATTTAAAAAACAAAAATTGACGGAAATTTTTGTACAGAAGTGTGACGCGGGAAAAAAATCTCACTAAAGAAACATTGGCAATGTGTATGTTATTGCTTTAGAAATATAAATAAATTAAAAAATTTAGAAATACTTATGGCCGAGTGGTTAGCACGCTTCGCTACTGATCTAAGGGGACCTGGGTTCGAGCCCCGGGTAAGGCATGAATGTGTGTGTTGTTTTTCTGCTGAGGTCCTGCCATCCTCTCAGACCTTCTACGATGGCATATAAACTGTCAGACCCCTGTGGGAAACAGCTGCTTGAAGGGGTATTTATCATTTTATCTTCCTATAGGCTCGAAAACGTAGAAAATAAACCTAAAACAATCGATGGTGCAATCAGTCAATGAGTTCGTATTCACTTCAAAGGAAGATAGGGCGCCGACAATGTTGTTGTGTTGGTAAATCGCCACCCTATCTTCCTTTGAAGTGAATACGAACTCAGAATGATTGCACCATCGATATGCTTTAGATTCATTTTCTACTTTTTAGGGCCCTGTAGGAAGATAGGTATTTTTTTTTGATTTATTAAAAAATTTTTGACACTAAAAACACCTCCTTCAAAATCTTTAATTTGATATATGACTCATAAATATCGATTACATTTTTTCCTCCCTTTTGGGGTCATATTTCAGGTAGCCCAAGACATTGGAGACGTCACAAGCTTTAATTTGAGATATGACTCGTTACAGTCTAGCCCCGGGGAAATCCTTCGCTCTCCCCTGCTTTTATCAGGAGGGAGAATAGTGGGGCAAAAGTTGAAATAGTTTACAACGGTCATTATAATAGCTTTAATTTGATACCTAACTCGTACTGTAGGTCTTCCCATTCGGAAGATTAGTAGCACGACTAGCACATTTCCCGATTGTTAGGGGGGGGGGGATGGAAGAAAGCATGGGAGTCAACTTTTTATAGCTTATGACACTCCCCGCGTCACAAGCTTTCATTTGAAGCATAGCTTGTTACATTCCGTATTCGCATTCTGGAGATATAGTGAAACAATAGTTTTCATATTTCCCCTTTTTTCGACAGAAAGAAAGCATGGAGGGTCATTTTTATATAGCTAAGGACACGTGGCCAGTGCTATTACACTTACCATGTCACAAGCTTTCTTTTGACGTATAGCTTGTTATTTTCCACACTCGCGTTTAGGAGATATAAGGGAACAATTGTTTCATATTTCTCCCTTTTTTAGAGTGGGAGAAGGCATTTTTATAGACTGTGACATTCATTTGACGTATAACTTGTTACTTTTGGAACTTGCGTTCTGAAGATATAACGGAACAATAGTTTTCATATTCCCCTTTTTTCGGGGGGAAGAAAGCATGTGGTTCAATTTTTATAGCCTATGACAGTCCCCCGTATCATTTTTTTGACACATAGACGGCTTTCATTTGACACATAGACACACTTTACGGCTTTCATTTGACACATAGACACACTTTACGGCTTTCATTTGACACATAGATTCATTAAGTTTCTCCATCGCGTTCGAAAGATATGGTGGAACAACTATTTTGACAAATCCACAGACTGACAAACTGACAAACCGACAAATGTCAAAGCGAAAAGCAATAGAAAGATGAGTAAAAATGATAAAATTATTATCGAACACCTGAAAATTTCGATTTTTTTTTATTTCAACCCGATTTCAACTCGAATTTGAAAAACAATATTGAATTATTATTTTTTCGATCCGATTACAACCCGAATTTGAAAAAAAAAATTACCTCCAGAATGGAGTTTTTCTTTTTATCCTGAAAAGTCATACCCTATTAATAACACAGTCCCACACAAAAATTAAATAGAAATGCCACTATTTTTTGCCATTGTGGCTTTCTGTGTAAAATGAACTGTTTATTTTTTAAAAGATTATGCATGCAGTTGAAAAACAAGCAAAAGAACAACATTTTCTAAATTAAAAAGTTAGGACTGAAAGATTGAAGTCACATAAGGGTTAATTAAATTTTGCAGCTTAGTGTTCCGTAGAAAACTTTATAAAAAATTTCGAACAAGTAGTAATTATAAAAGATTTTATTATAATAATATTAACTGAAATTAAAGAGCGACAAAGCACTAGAAAAAAAATAAGATCTTAAATCTTTTAGGACTTTTAGGAACGCCTTTCCGAAAGTTGTTTCATGCATCATACATATAAAAATCAAGAAACTTTTAAAAACAAAAAAAATTATAAATTTAAAATTCAAATATTCTTTTATTACTAAAATCATAAATGACTTAATTATCAGTCGCGTTTGGCTACTGATCTAAGGGACCAGGGTTCGAGCCCGTGGTAAGGCATGGATGTTTGTGTTATTTTTCTGCTGAGGTTCCACCATCCTCACAGACCTTCTACTAGCCATATAAACTGACAGGCTCCTGTCAGACCTCTGCTGCAGCTGCTTGAGGGAATATATATTTCCTAAATTTACATTTTAGGCATTTTCGCAATTAAATAAATTTTTAAAAATTTCTATATAACCCTTTTAAAACATATATTATTAAGACACACCCACAATTTTTTTTTCAAAAAAAAATAAAATAAAACAATAATAAATAAATAATATGTAAAATAATAATAATAATAATAATAATAATAATAATAATAATAATAATAATAATAATAATAATAATAATAATAATAATAATAATAATAAATACTATAAATAAACAAAAATATATTTACCTTACTACTGTAAATAATATATAAATATTCCTCTCAAGCAGCTGCTTGCCACAGAAGTCTGACGGTTTATACACCACAGAGAAGGTTTTTTACAAGTGAGTAAAAGGAAGTGTTATTAGTCGATATGTTAAGCCAAAGTGCAGAAATCAGTTATTCTACACATTATCTAGGTATTGTGCAGATTAACTAGGGTGATCCGTTAACGTGCGGAAAATTGTTTCATTTCTCAAATTACCTAGGTAATCTGCAAATTACCTGGATAATCTGCACATTACCTACTAGGCACTCGTTAAAGTGAAAATAAGATCTTTGCTGGAACAACAGGAACGTTTCTGTACGCTTAAATCAACATAATGTTATTTATCTAGTGTCCGAGAGTAGAGTTGAAACCAGGGTCATCCCTCTGTCAACATGAATCAGTCGTCCGAATTATAAAAAAACGCCCCCAAAATGAGCAGGCCAAGTGAGAACGAATCATTTTAGTGATTCGTTATCAAGAATGAATCACTTTACCGATTCGTTCTCACTTGGCCTCCGCTCATCCGGGGCGTTTTTTATAATACGGACGAGTGAATCACGTGACACGAAGATTCATATTCAAGAGATTCACCACTATGAGAGAAACAAACTTCTGAACTTTAACGATACGGAAGCCGTTAATGTGCACATTACCTAGGTAAAATGCGGAAAACTCTTGATTCCGCACGTTAACGGAGCAAATCAGTTAATCTGCAGATTAACTAGGTAATGTTCACATTAACGGCTTTCGAGCTTTAGCGGTAACAGATACATGAGTCTGATTCGCAGAACAGAAATAAGTTAATGTTTTTTTGTGTTAAGTGACGATCAAGGCCGAGCCAAGACTTTTTCGCGCCTGAGGCGAAGTAAAAAAAAGCACCCCTTTAATAGATATTCATTCTGTTCCAAAATCCAAAATACCTATATTAGGTTAAAATACAAGAGTAAAACAGGTAATACAGGTAAAGGTGAATATCTTTTTTATTAAAAAAATTACTTAAAGTGTTACATTTTATTGAATAAGTAAATAAAAAAAGTAATTGTGTATCCAAAAGTGTCAAGCAACTCTCAAAGTGTCCTTGTTATGATTACATGTGGTTAGTATTCCATGGTGGCGCTAGTATCAAATGAAATATTAAGTTCGAAATTGCTGGATTAGTAGAGGTGAACCAAACTTGTGACCCCCGAGAAGTCCCTATTTGACAATATAATCCTTTTAGAGGATATATTATAATTATTGTTTATTCCGAAAAATTCGTCGTTTACAGCATTTAAATTAATGAATCACTGCAGCTGTTTAAGGTTTTTTTTAACCGGGCCTGACATCAGGCCCGGTTATTATCAATAACGCAATCGGGTAGAGGAAAGTAGGGGGAGGGGAGGGGGGGTTAAGAGACTGTGACTCTGTGGCGTAACTTCCATTTATGGTATAACATTTCCCCCTCAGGTTTACGGGTGTTTAAAAAGTTTCTTCAAAATTGCCTCCCTTACCTATATTAGCATTCTTACCCCCCCCCCCCCCCGATAGGGGACCACCGTGACGTGGTGAGGGGGCTTGTGGCCCAGCACTCGGTCGAAGACTCTGCTGACCGGTGTGGGCCCCGGTTGGACAAAGCCAAGACCAACTGAGGTCGAAGACATCGCTGACCGGTTTAGTGGCCCGGTTGGACGGTGCCAAGACCTCAAAATCAGGTGCTCTGTGGAGCAGTTCAAGGGCCCTGCCGAACGGATTGGTCCCCTAGTAGGCAAGGGCCCTTTTCAAAGTCTGGGTTCCACTAAAAGTCTCCACCCCGGGTGCCGAGCGAACTTGGATTTACATATCCTTGTTCACTGCTAACCGGGGAACAGAGTAAATCTTAAGTTTCACCGATGGTTGAGTTTTTCTTCTATAGGACTGCTCGCCATACGAGGTCGGGGATGAGATTCATCTATGTGGTGTAGCCTTGCCCCAGACTATAGATAGTCACGGCTTTCCGTTAACTTGATAGTGTCGTAAGGTGGAAACGGGGATTGCCGTGGTTGCCATAACATCCGGCAACATAAGAGTCCATTAGCATTCTTAAATGGGGGCATGACCACCCGGTCACCCCGGTCACCCCCTAGATCCTACACTGGTCTAACAGACTGAATTTATGATAGTGAGCTGTGAAATATTTTACTGAATAACTTCATTTCTAAGTAATTTTTTGTGTTAAATTCTAAACTATTTTCTGTGATATACAAAATATTAAATTTTCAAAATGTTTTGTGCAACTTTCGAAATTTGAAAAAATATTTTTACCCACTCCATTAGTAGGGCTTGAAGATTCGCTTCTCTAGAAGAAGCGAGTAAAGAATCAGATGGGACGGAGCCTCTTTGGCGGGATTCGTGGCCTAGATTTTAGGGTCTCAAGTATTATACATAAGTAGAAATCGAAAAATCGAAATAATAACCAACGAAGTCATCTGATGTTCATGGGCTTCCACAGGGGGTGGAATATCTGGCACTTGCCCCCCCCTCCTGGAAATGCGACTTTTTTTAATTGTAAAAAACCTGGCGTATAACTGGGAGGTGTGGGTTCGAACCACACTCATCGGCGAAACCCATTTTCTCTACAAAAGTATTTGTTGAATTATATGTCAGCAGGTTCTCTGTGTATTTATTATTGACTGGAGGACTGCTTGTTTTTCTGGCTGTATTATGATGGGTTTACATGATAAACTTTTTGTTAACAAAGTTGTGTTAAAATAATAAAAAAAATATTTTAAAAATGTAAATTATCCTATTTTTGACTCTTTTGGCTCAACAATGCATATGATTACATGTGTATTTTCAAGAAGCCATGCCCATTATCTAAAAAATTCCAAACAACTAAAGCTACACACGCGTGGAAATGTATTTAGACAGTGATTTCGCATTAAAGGGTTGCAATTTGGATGTCATATTTACCCGATTTCCACTTTTCGCAGAAATTCGTCTGTTGCTATTCCATCCGTACCTTTTGTAAAGTCGCATTCACGGAATTCCCCGTTTTGTGTTAATTAGTGGATGAGATAACATGCATGCTGGAACCAGCGGAAAATTAAAGTTAGAAGTTATTAAAAGTTTTACTTTGCACACATTTTAATACAAAGCTGAATCAATTAAGTTGTAAGGTTTTGCAGACCAAACAACTGAGTTGTAAATTTTGAGGTCAAAAGTTTTCTTATCTGACGCAGCTGACACTAGAACACAGGTGAAGAAAAAAATGACGTCACTCATGATATACTTCTGCTGCCACCGTCCAGCGAGGGGGTTCCGACTCAGTTTTTGCCAGAAAGAAAGGTGCGGTTCATCAGTGTGAAGTGTTAACAATATTAGTGGGGCGAGGAAGCGTGGTGAGGTCGGGGAGGTTTATTGGTGAAAGGACCGATCTTCTATGCTAAAGGAATAGAAACTTTTCGATAGCTAAGATTACCTTAGAACTTGCTACTTTTGGGGCAATAGAATGTTGTGCCCCCAATTCCACGACTTTGTCAGCCACACTTGTGATAAGGCTGCCCAGAACTCCTCGTATCGCCAGGTCTGTCGTGAACTAGCTCGTCCTTCCTGGTACTCGCGCCACCTCAGGATTCCCCTCCTCCCTCTTTGGTTGGTTCGATGGCAGAATAAGAAAAATCGTGTAGGAAAGGGAAAAGTGACATAACTATTTGGAAACTGTTAGTAGTTTTCCACTCCAGTCGTCAGTTTTGTTTGCCTAGTGCCCAAATTAGAAGTGCCGGAAGATTAGATATTAGATGATAGCAAACCCTCCACCCCAGCGTTAATTGAGATTTCGAGAAATATTCCATAGTGTGTTATTCCCAAGTGACTGAATCGTGCTTCCAATTAACTATCAGTGTTTCAGGTCTGCAAGGAATCTTTCCCAGTGTGCCACCCTGCTGAAACACTTCCCCTATCCAAATAAGAGTTTCTGGATTCTTTATGACCTGGCCATTTAGCTCATTGTGTTCAAAAAGTGCCTCTCAATGGTAAAGCAATCCAACCCAGTAATCACAAGTAAATATAACTGATACTATATAAATATATAGAAATTTTAAACTCCGTGGGCTATCAATCAGGGTGAGACTCATATTTAGAGCTCTGCGCGGATGCGGATAACCGCGGATATCCGAATTTAAAAGCTCTCGGCGGATAAAAGATTAACCTTAACGCGGATAGCGGATAAAATAATTTATGTTAACGCGGATGGCGGATAAAGTCGTGCATTTGATAAGATATGCAGAGACAAGAACAAACATTTTTGTATTGAGTTATATTGATATTCAGAGTATGAATAAAAATATCTATCATCTATCTATTATTGGCATGAGTGATGAGGCTGAATAATAATATAAATAAATACCCCCTCAAGCAGCTGCTTGCCACAGAGGTCTGACAGGAGCCTATCAGTTTATATGCCACAGTAGGAGATCTGAGAGGATGGCAGGACCTCAGCAGAAAAACGACACACACATCCATGCCTAATCCGGGGCTCGAACCCAGGTCCCTTAGATCAGTAGCCACATGAGTGAAAAAACTACTTGAGCTAAGGTTAAAAGAAACATGATTTTGAAATTCAATGACACTCACTCTAACAAAGGAAAAAGAAATCAATTGGGATCAAATCACAAATTAAAAAAAAAGTATTTTTGCTGGCATTGTAGAATATAAACTGAAAAAAATTACTGCGGTGTTACGTCCCGTGGCCGAGTGGTTAGCGCGCTTGGCTACTGATCTACGGGACCTGGGTTCGAGCCCCGGGTAAGGCATGGATGTTCGTGTCGTTTTCTGCTGAGGTCCTGCCATCCTCTCAGACCTTCTACTCTGGCATATAAACTGACAGGCTCCTGTCAGACCTCTGTGGCAAGCAGCTGCTTGAGGGGGTATATACGTATAAAACGGGAATTAAATATTAGTCGAATGAAAATATCAGAGAGGGGAGATCACGAAGTTTTAGAGGAGAGTAACTGGGTAGTAAAAAAGACGGTTTTTTTCATAATCGTCGATAACTGCATTTGAAGGAGCAAAATTAATTCAGGAATTTGCAAAATTAAAAAAAAGTAAATTTTTGTCTACATTTTGTTTTACGCGCAAATATACATCGGAATTCAAGCATTTGCAAAATCATGACGGTTTTTTAGTAGGCAATATACGCGGATGCTGATAAAGCTTTGCTAATGAGACCTGGAGGATGCAGAATCACTGTGGATGAGATCTTGAGCATGCGGGTTGGGTTATTTTACCTCTGAGCGGCACTTTTTTGGCACACAATGGACTAAATTGCCAGGTGACAAGGACCTTGAAGGCTCAGAGAAGGCTTCCGACTGAGCCACCTCCCCCCTCGGGTGCGGATGCATTTAGGATTTCGCTATCCGTGTAGGGTTATACTCATATTATGTATATCAATCCAGAGCTCAGTAATTTCATAAATAAGATTTTTTTTTTTTTGTTTTGGAAAAAATCTGACTGAAGATAGATAAATTTGATCTCTAATCTAAAGCTTGGTTTTCATTGGGAATGGGGAAAGGATCCACCCCCTCCCCCAACCTCCGATAAAGGCATACACTACCCGTGCTGACAGGAACTTTGGGCATCACCTTTTACAAGTGGCCATTTTTTTCGGTCTGTAAATGGTAGCTAGGTAGTCACTGGAAGGAGAGCTATGCACCAACACCCTGTGATGATGAATAGAACCGACCAGGCCATCTATGGCTACTTTTCTTTTTTTTTTCTACCCTGCTGAGGAGTGGTCAACCACACAGGGTCCTGGTGCTGACCATATAAACCCACTGGACTGGACAGATATATGGCTCTGAACTTGATTATGGATCCTGATTTTGCTGCACTGGTGGGCTTCTGTGAAGGGAAAATCTTCCGCTGTGTTTTCTGTTTGTTTGTGGATTGACAGCCCCAAGTGAATAGATTCACAGGATATGTTTAATCACTGGTGGATAATCCTGAGCAGAGGTCATCGCAGGCACCTGAACTCTTTGCTTCTATTGGCATCGTCAAATTCTACATTGGAGTATGTCTTCCAGTGTAGATGGCTTCAGCCTTTAGTGGTGGGGGAACGGGTCTTTGCCCCATGTCTGCGATTAGGGGGCTGTTTGATATTGTCGGCATTCCGTCTCTCAATAAACATAGTTTCTTTAAACATCCCACTAACCATTTTCTCTCCATAGGTAGTTAAAATGTGAGGACTCTTGATGTCTTCACACAAGAATTCCACCATTATAATTTAGATATCTTCGGCTTGCAGGGGCGGGGGTGGCTCAGTCGGTAGCGCGCCAGGCTCGTAATCTGTAGTTCCCAGGTTCGAGTCCCAGCTGGGTCAGCGTTGAGATTTATCTCCGCAAAAATTCCCCGCCCTGCCCACGGTCAGTAGGGGACACCGATGGGCTTGGAAAGGCCGCCGTCCGTCGGATGGGACGTTAAGCCGTGGCCCCGTGTGCGGGAGAGCCATACCCTGTGCACGTTAAAGAACACGCTGGATGGCCTTGACGGGAGGCTACCATCTGTCTCCCAACAGCTGTTCCAGTGGGTCCCCTCCCCCAACCTTCTCTGAGCCTTCGGGGTCCATGTGACCTGGCCATTTAGCCCATGGTGTGCAAAAAAGTGCCGCTCAGAGGTAAAACAACCCAACCCTTCGGCTTGCAAGAGATCAGATGGACAGATGAAGGTCAGATTCTTAAAAATAATCTTAAATTTCTCTTTTCAGGGAGGGACGACAATAAGCATCACCAAGGCGTGGGTATGCTTCGTCAGCAGACACGCTAGTGATGCTCTTCTAGGATAATAATAATAATAATACCCCCTCAAGCAGCTGCTTGCCACAGAGGTCTGACAGGAACCTGTCAGTTTATATGACACAGTAGAAGGTCTGAGAGGATGGCAGGACCTCAGCAGAAAAACGACACATACATCCATGCCTTACCCGGCACTCGAACCCAGGTCCCTTTGATCAGTAGCCAAGCGCGCTAACCACTCGGCCATGGGACGGCTATGAGTGCATTAATGAAAGGTTTCTCACAGCAAAATTTCAGACAAGCGTTAGACTTGAATGTTATCTGCTGTTATGCCCCCACTGAGGATGCCGATGAGGATGAGAAGGATAGGTTTTATGGACAACTTCAGGATATTTTGAATTCTGTCAAGAAAGAAGATATTACCCTTGTTCTTGGTGACTTCAATGCCAATGTTGGTAGTGACTCTGACCTTTGGGGAGGAGTCAGTACCAACTTTGCCTTTTTGGCAAACAGGCCCTTTTGGTGTTGGTAGCTGCAATGGCAATGGGCAACGTCTCCTACAGGTAAGTAAACTCAATGGATTCAGAATAACTAACACTTATTACAAACACCGCGACATACATAAGTACACATGGGTTTCACCCGATGGACTGCATAAGAATATGATTGATTATATATTAATTAACAGCAAATGGGCTAGTTCTGTTAGGAATACCAGTCATATAGGGGAGCTGAAATTGGATCTGACCATTACCTTGTTAGAAGTGTCTTGCAACTTAAAGTTAAAAAGTGTTGTGCTAGGGTTAAAAAATTTACTTTTAATACTGAAGCTCTGAAAGACCTAGTTATAGACAAAGCTTACATGATAGGTTACTTAGTCATTATGACAGTCATGGTATGCCTACTACTGAAGTTGAGGAAGAATGGGATCATTTTAAACAGGCTTTTTTGGACACTAACAGTACCCTTTTAGGAAAAAAGGAGCAGAACAGACAGAATTATCTGAGTGATAAGGCACTTGAGCTTATTTCGGAAAGAAAGAACTGCAGGAATGTCCTTAATCAATACCCTACTAGTCCTAATAGAAAGCATTACAGAGAACTAATAAACGAGTAAAAGATCAGTTAGCTGCTGATAAGAATCTTTGGCTTGATGATTTGGCTGACAAAGCCGAGGAAGCAGTTAGACAGCACAACAGCAGAGAGCTGTACCAGATAGTTAATGTTTTGTGTGGTAGAAAACGGACAGGTATGCAGGGATTGAAGGATAAACAAGGAAAGGTTATAGAAGGTGAGGATTCTGTCATGGCTAGGTGGGCTGAGCATTTCAGTGATGTTCTAAACAATATGGTTAGTTCTACTGCTATTGTTTGTAATTATGATAGATGCATTGGTGGCTTTAATGTTGGCCCTATAACACAATCTGAAGTTATTTTGGCTATTTCCAAACTTAAAACTTCATAAATCCCCAGGGGTAGTTGAAATTACTACGGAAATGCTTAGAGATGAGAATGTTTCGGTTACCACTTGGATGACTGAAATTCTGAATATCTTTTATGATAAAGGCATGGTTCCTAAGGATTTTACCACAGCTATTGTTATCCCTATTTTCAAAAAAGGTGATCGCAGTTCTTGTGATAACTATAGGAGTATCAGCCTACTCTCTGTTAAACTTAAAGTTCTTTCCATGATTGTGCTTAAAAGAATTAAGAATCTGGTTGACAGTCAATTGCGTGATGAGCAATGTGGATTCAGAAGTGGTAGGGGATGTGTGGATCAAATATTTTCACTTAGGCAGATTCTTGAGAAATGTTTAGAGTTTCAGAAACCTTTGGTTGCTAGCTTTGTTGATTTCAAAAAGGCTTTCGATTCTGTTGATAGTCATAATTTGTGGTTGATTGTGAAATCATATGGTATACCTGACAAGTTAGTTAACATAATGAAAGCACTCTATAATAACACTGAGTCATGTGTAAGAGTTGGCAAGTCTTGTAGCAATTGGTTTAGCATTACTTCTAGTGTTCGACAAGGGTGCATTTTGTCTTCTTTTCTCTTTAGCTTGGTTATTGATTATGTTATGCGAAATTCACTTCAAGGGAAAGATTTTGGCCTTAAATGGGCTGGAGATATGAAAATTTCTGATTTAGATTATGCTGATGGTTTAGCCCTTTTGGCAAATGTTGTTGATGAGATGAACTCTCATTCGAGCTGTTTATGAAACTGGTACTAGAGAAGGTTTGGTTATAAACAGAGAAAACTAAAGTGATGAAAATTGGTCAGGCAAGCTGTGATTCAGGTAATCTGAATGGTTGCAGTCTTCAGCAGGTGTCACAATTTAATTATCTTGGGAGCTATGTAACAGATACTGGTGATATGCGGCATGAGATTAACAGACGAATAGGGATTGCTGCCGGGATTTTTAAGAATCTATGGAGATTGTGGAGAAATAGGCATATACAGCTAAAGAATAAAATTAGGCTGTATAATAGTTTGGTTCTTTCTAGGGTTATGGAAGTGAAATTTGGACACTTTGGAAACAAGATAACAGGAAACTAGATGCTTACGCAATATCTTGGGCATTAGGTGGTTCAACTTTGTAACTAATGATGAGGTTAGGCAAAGGAGTCTGCAACCTCCTTTAAGCAGCATATTGTGCAGAGAGAGAGACTCAATTGGTTTGGCCAGGTTGCCCGTATGGATAATTATAGATTGACGAATATGTTATGAACAGTGTGCCTAAAGGCCTCAGAAAGAAGGAGAGACCTAGGATGCGGTAGGCAGACAATGTGAAACAGGACCTTGTTAGAACTGGTGTGCAGTGGCCAGATGCAGTAGATGTAGCTCAGGATAGACTTGCTTGGAGAACTAAATTGCACGATGTGGTTGGACCTCCGTAGCTCATGGCTGCTTGATGATGATGATGATGATGATGATGATGATGATGATGATGATTTTTAAGAATCAGAATTGAAAGAGGAACTCGCTTGACTCAGACATATTACTTCAGTTTAGGGTCAGCGATGCCCAAGGAGCGTATTTTGGAGTGGAAAGATGCGTAGGAAAATTTTTGGGTCTCCTATCTTCTCTTCTTTTGAAATTGATTTGGAGGCCAAAAACATTTTTCATTTTCAATGAAATGCACACTTTTTTTTTCGTTGAAAAGAAAAAAAAACAGCTGTATATGAAGAATATTAATTTATTAAAATATACATTTGTGTGTATAATATGAAAAGCTGTAACAATTTATCTTCCTTGCTTTCACTCCCAGAAAATGATCAATGATTTCATTTGAGTTTGACGTAATCTATTGATCAAAGAGATAGAAATTATTCCAATAGGGATAATTTGTGTTCGCTTAATTTTGACGTGCTTAAGTCTCTGATTTGCAGAATCTGCGTCATCATGCATGTAGGGTGGGTTTAAATCATCGGCAACAGGACTGTGTGAAGTTGACCACTCCTCAGCAGCGTTGGGAAAAAGAAGATGAAACAAAAATAGTCATAGATGAGAAGATAAAGAGGCTACAGTGATCTACAACCCTTCTCATTCCTGTGGGAAAAATAGGGACTGCCTAATGTGTATTTACTTGCTAAAAGAATTTAGGGCCATTCCAGACAATATGCGCGATGCTTTTACATCTTTTCTATATACTACCAAATACTTTTCTGGCACTCACGTCATTCGATGTTCCCCATCACATAACTGCAGGGGATTCCAAAGGACTCATTCCAAGCGTTCATTTGGAGCGGCGTAATAATGGGTGCAATGCTAGTGATTGAATAAGCTTACTGTAACCTCAGCTCAAAAGCAAAATGCTATGAATGTAAAGATTCAGGATCAGAAAACTTTTTTGCCAGCATATCATTTTTGAAATCCCGTTATTTAAGATCTGCCTGTCAATATATTTAGTCAATACCTGTATTAGTCCATACCCTGGGCACGTTAAAGAACACGCTATTAATGGTTATGACTAAAAGCTACCATCTGTCTCCTAAAATGGTAAGAGAGCTTGTGGCCGTAAAAAAGTATTTTGAGGCACCAGAAACAACTTTTTTTGGGGGGCTACAAAAACAAGTTTGTTTGGGGCAGCAAAATTAATTTTACTTGGAGCGACCAAAAGTAAATTTATTTGGGGATCGCCAAAGGTAAGTTCGATTGGTGTTGGAGGATATATATATTACCAGACACGCAATATGCAGTTCCCAGGTTCGAGTCCCGCCTGGGCCAGCGCTGAGATTTATCTCTTCAAAACTCCTCTCCCTGCCCTTAGTCAGTAGGGGATACTGATGGGCTTGGAGAGGCCGCCGTCCGTCAGATGGCAGTTGGATGGCCATGACTGGAAGCTACTCTCTGTCTCCTAACAGCTGTCCACCCAAACCTTCTCTGATCTCTCGGGGTCCTTGCGACCTGGCTATTTAACCTATTGTGTGCAAAACGTGCTGCTCAGGAATAAAAAGAAAACAATTCGCTTGGTCTTGGGGGTAGCAAAAACTGTTTTTAGTCAGTTTGCGTGACTGACAAAATTTACTGAATAGATTGAATCACTGTATAGTCACACTTTTTGTTATAATCTCTCTAGTTTGAAAAGTTCCAAAAAGTATTAAGTCTAGCAAGAGTAGATTTAGAGTGCAGTAGGTCGTTGATTTTTGCCTCTTTGAATATCCGCCGGTTGGAGAATTTTGTAGTAATTTCCATAGTTTCCCCTCAAAAATCCTGGAAAATTCTATTCCGCGCTGCCGCCACCCAAAAAAGCCAATGCGCAGCGCTAGTAGGCAGGTGGACTCGACCCGCCTCGAAGGTTCTAGAGTCGCCGCCAGTTCCTGGACTCTGGTCTAGGTTCTAGAGTCTAGAATCTAGACCAGAGTCCAAGACCCGGCGCCTCTGTAGCCGTATGCTGCTCTGAGCATTCTAAATGGTGACTCTTGAAGCTTTTTCGATTCACCCATGAAACGATGATTTTCATCAGAAACGAGCACCAAAGCAGATTGGCAGACGACAATTTGAAAGCGCTGATGCAATTCAAATGCTCTAAATACACTACAGATTTTAATAAGTTGTGCCAGAAGACTCAAATTCAAAAGTCACACTGATGAATGGCAGATTTCTTAATAACTCTTTTCAATAGTTTTATAGTATACACTTGAATATACATATTTTACAGTTACACGTTATGGTTTTATTTTTGTTGTTAATAAAATATTCTGCAGTTTCTTTTTCCTATTATGGCTCTTGAACCAGCAAAGATTATAATTTGCGGCTTTCAAAATTTAGTGGTTTATCCTCTTTTGCTTTTTTGGCTCTTGAACCCAAAAAATTTCCGATTCCCGATCGTCCTAGACGAAAGGCCGCGGAATAAATACTGACGAACTGAGCATTGTGTCTTAGATTAAAGACAGATATAATATTGCGTTCGCTAATCGCTCTTTACTGAACGGCGAATTTATTTTTAAACTCGGTTTGTGAACTTGAATACTGTACAGCAGTGGTTCTCAACCTTTTATGCTTTACGTATCCCCTGGAAATGTGTATGTAACTGGCGTACCCCTTGTATAGATAGCTAAAACTACAGTTATAGTATAACAATGGGAATAAAATAAAACATATATATTGTTACGACAAATGAACATGCTGCAGTGACTTTATAAAAAACGTGACATGAACGCTCGCCATGCTTCTGCGTGAGATTTATGTAACAAACGAATTGGAACAAGAACCGATCTGAAATTTAAGATAGAATTGTAATGTTAGAGTTGTGGATTTATGAAAAGAGGTTCAGCACTAGTGGGTTTGAAATAGCACAAACAAAGGAGGGAGTCAAAGCTAACAAGAAAGCTGTGAAGGAGACTAAAAGGAAGACAAAATTGTCGAAGGTGAACAAAGAATCGTTTAGTCATTATATCTCTAAAGCAGAGGTTCCCAAACTTATTTGTCCTTCCGCCCCCCTTTTTAGAAAAAATGAATAAAAAATACTCGGCGCCCCCCTGGAAATGTACCTTCTTTAAGCGAACAAACAGAAAGATGCACATATTCCTGCTGGACTTCTCGACAATGCGTGACGCGCTCGCCTTCCAACACTTGCTTGATAAGACCTGTCGGCGGACTTGACCACTGATCGGTTATAACTTGCATTTTATGTGTTTATTTGAAAAATAAAGTAATCACTACGACTTTAACTCTATGTTACACAACAGATGAAACATGTACGAACAGTTTTTCAAAAATTTCTTGTCTTCTCTTCTTTTTTTATGCTTCCACCGCCCCCCAATTGCACCCGAGGCTACTACCGACCCCCTGGATCGTTCCAGAGCCCCCAGGGGGCTGTATTGCCCACTTTGGGAAACATTGCTCTAAAGTTATGAACGCATTGCCTAAAAAAATTAAGAGGTAAACAAACGTTCATAAATTGAGTAGACAGAGCTACCTTTAACTGTTCTGTAAGAAAAGATTATTACTTTATGTACGATAATATTTAATTTGTTTAGAAGTAATTTCATCCATGCTTTTGCAATAAATTGCATTGTTTTGTAATTTGTATTGTAAAAATACTTATACCCACCTCAGTACTCATCTATTATAAATTTATAACAATATATATATATTAAATTTTTATTCATAAATTACATATATCGATAAACACAAAAAAATGACATAAACAATTTAACAAATCTTATAAAATTGCAAACATTTTACTGGGTAATCAGTGAAATGGTTGCGCTTGTTTTCGCTTGCACAGTTCATCAATTGTTGGTCCAACTTAGCGATTTTGTTACTAGATCTAGCGATTTTTGAACTCTCACGGTGTACCCCAAAATATTTTACCGCGTACCCCACGTTGAGAACCCCTACCAGTGGCGCACTCAGGATTTAATATTGGGGGGGACCGAGGGGCTCGGGCAAACGAAGTAGCGCTCGGTCCTCCCGAGCGCTACTTCGTTCGCCTTGTGTTCACAGCGGTCGTTATTCCCGAGAGCTATAGGGTATTCCCACCTTATGTGGCCGCTAATTCATAAGTAGTATAAAAATAGAAGACACGACACAACATAAATATAAAAAATGAATTTTAATTAGGAAAAGATTTTTGGAAAATTTTCTAGTGTTTTTTTCTTTTTTCTTTGGGGTGCATGGGCTCCTTGGCCCTCCCTCTCTGGTGCGCCACTGACCCCTACTGTATTGTATTTATAATTATCCGTGCTACATTATCGAGGTTTATTCTGTACTTTAACATGGTGCCTTAAAATTTTTAATAAATTTGTTCTTTAACATAAAAAATAGGACTGTAACCAGTCTGGTCGTAAGAGCGGAAGTGCAACTGCAGGGAAAATGTTGCTAAAAGCAACCAAATGTTGCTATAAGCAACCTAAATGTTGCTAAAAGCAAATCTGTAACGTTAGAAGAAAATATGGAAGTTTTAGAAGAAAAGATGGGCATAGGGAGCAACATATCGCCCACTCCACCGTACCAACAATCATGAAAAATGCTGATAAAATTAAAAAGGTAATGGAAAACTACTACAACTCTCATATAGTCATGTGGTCCTGTGATTGGCAAAATGGAACAGTTAAGGCTAGGCGACATCGATTCCTGACTGGGAATGAAGCTGTTCTATTTAGAAGAGAAATCAATACATTATTGCAGCCTTACTACCATGTTTTGCAAGAAAGGAGGCTTCAAGTAATGCGAACAACTTGCCTTTATTGTTTTAAAAAGAAATCTGAAAAGCCTTTAAGTTATCCAAAGACGGAAGATGATATAGTTGACTCTGATGATTCCATGACCAGGATCTTCCTCTCGTCTTCTGCTTCTACGTTACGGATGTATGAGAATTCCTTATGCAGGCTTACTCAAGGAATATTGTAACAAAAAAAATTCTCCTTTTTTAAAAAAACACACAATTTTTTTCTTTTTTTTATAATTAAAATTTTTTAATTTTAAATTTAAATTTTTTAAATTCTGTTCCAAAGGGGAGTTTGAATTAAAAATTTTAGTAATGCGTTAATACCTTCCTTTCGTCACTAATGCCTACCTATTTATATGTTTTATAAAATAAATGTGATTTTAATGCATATGTATATGAGGTGTTTGTGGAACGCATATCATTGAAATACGTTATAATTCAGGTTTCATTTATGCCAATTCGATATACGCCGTCTTCATTCTGAGCGACATCGCTCAGAATGAAAGTGGTATAAATCAGCGAAAATCGAGTTTTGACTTATACAACGATATGTACAGCTCTTGATGGTATCTTTTATGTGGTAAAGTAGCATCAGTCAGTTCCAACCAGATTTCACGTGAGAGCAGCACTTTGTTCTTCCCCAAAAAGCAGCCCTCTAAGAGCAGAAAACGCAAAACTACTTGTTTTGAAAAAATTGGTTTCGCTGACTTATACCACTTTCATTCTGAGCAACACATATAATAAATAAATAAATAAATACCCCCTCAAGCAGCTGCTTGCCACAGAGGTCTGACAGGAGCCTGTCAGTTTATATGCCACAGTAGGAGATCTGAGAGGATGGCAGGACCACAGCAGAAAAACGACACACACATCCATGCCTAATCCGGGGCTCGAATCCTGGTCCGTTTGATCAGTAGCCATGCACGCTAACACTCTGCCACGAGACGGCTGAATTAAGCATTTAAAGATTAAAAAAAGTTGCTTTTTTATAGATCATTCATTATAATTATTCATAAACAACTGGGAAAAAGGTATGCGATTAACAAAGGCTACTGATTGCATATAACCCTAATTATTTCGCCTAAAGGTTCGTATTCACAGTGCCAATAGCTGAATGCAAATGTGTCTACTAAACGAAAATTTCGAATACAATAGCTTAACAGTTCAGGCGTCAGAAAGCCCATGGAAGACTTCGTGTTCAAGGACGCTTAAAAAAATACTTCTTTTCGGAAATCTCGAAATCGTATTTTTTTATGGTATCTCTTCTGTAGATTATAAGAAATGAAGAAAACATTTGAATATACTTTAGTTATATTGCAATTTTATATGATTCTTTATGTGGAGAATTTTATTTCTAATGTTTAGTAATATTTAATTTGTTTTAATTTTTTTAAAATAAGATATAAATACCAATTTTAATATACGGTATTTATGTTCTGCTATATATTTATTTCCGTATAATTTCTGTCACTTCCGCAACTTATGCGTTCTACTATATAAGAAAATACTCGTTTCCATGTTATTCAAACGCGGAGTTGTGATATTTCGTATAGAGGAGAAATAAAAACACTTTTAATATGCTCCTAAAAGCAATATTTCGATCTCTTTTGCCTATGAGGCTTCAACAGCTCAACTTCTCTTTAGTAAAGGCCAACGATCATTGGACGACGTCGAATACACGCTACACCTCGTACACTGGCCGTCAAGTCACTAAAGGAAACCCCGTAGGTTTAGCTGTACGTTCCAACCTATGTGTCTAGTTTGCCACAGAGCGGAGGTCTTTGTTCGTTTGGTCGGCTGCTCATGCGGGTTTGAAGGTGGTTGTCCCAATTTTAATTTTTTTTTGTTTGTAATTTTAACGTTTGTTAAGTAATTTTATTAAACCGCTTCAAGTTGTGTTCAGGTAAGTTATTAGCTGTAATATTTAATTTATGCAAAAATTTTAAGATGTGGAAATGTCAAATCTGTTCACTCTTCGAGGAACACCGCTACTCGTCTATTTGATAATGTTCATACGATTTTCATAATCTACAAGTTGCTAACTGTAAAAAATAGCTCCAGGGTATGAGATAAAATGTATAACAATAATAAAATGGTGTACATTTAAAAAAAATCCACACTATTTTCTAAATAAATAATTGGTTTGCATCTATAATCAAGTTGACATTAAATTTTGGAAAGTTAATTTTTGTTTTCGTTTTTAACTATTTCAGTATTTGCTATTTCAGATGATAGTTTTAACTATCATCGTAATTGTTGTACATTACGATGATAGTGATAGACTGAAGATGACTGACATTTTACCAAAACATTTCAGTAGTTTGACAGTTTTTATAAACGTTAGAACTGCAGATGATTCGCTTTCGGCAAGTCTTATTATCGGACACTTAACGTAGAATATCAATTCCCAACTTTTTTTTTTATTGTAAAGCTCCAATTTACAAATGATTTAGTGCCCTAGGTAATTTTTTTCTGACGAAAACTTTTCTCAACTTATAAAAAATGTAAGTATATACTTTTTAAAAGTAACCATTTTTTAGATGTGTTTTAACTGAATTTATATAGACTATTGCTTGACTTGTGTCTGTAGATAATGCCAGGCATAGTTAAAGTACATATCAAGCATAACAGTAACAACTAGTTTATTCCCATGTTAGGATTTTGTTACTGCCAAAGTTTCAACTTTACAATAAGAATTACAAATTCAAATGCTTTACTAAAATGGTTTACTTGCTAATATTGGTATACTTAAATGAGAATTTAAGAATGTTAATGTGCTGCTTGAAAAATATTATTTTACAGGTTTCAAAGAGTTTTGGATCAAAGGTTGCTCATCTGAATTGGATGGACTACACGTAGGTTTACAATTTCACTTGCCAAAGTAGTTCGAAAGAGGCATTCTTGCACTAGTGATTAGATGCATCTTTCAGAATTAATTTAAGTGTTGCATATTTTTACATTGAAAAATCAACCAGAAAAGTATACCAGCATTCCCAAATTTGGGGAAATTTGCATTTAGTAGAATTAGGACAGCTTGTAACTCTATACTTACTAAATACAGGGTGGCAATTTAAAAGGGCGACTTTTAAATGAGGTTTTCTTGTAGTTGTAAAATGAGCTGAATGTTTTCACTGATACTTTATGACAAGTGTAATGTTAGTGTAATCTTTTTAATCAAATTGTTTTTCTTCTATAGATCAGGAGTTCCCAAACTGCAAGGCATTGTACCCTCTTGTGTATAAGCACAACCACCTTTTAATTTCAGTTTATAAATATACAAAAATGCATTTTTTGGATACACCCTTGGGGATTGTCTTCAGTCCTCAGTTTTGGGAACACCTGCCTAAGAATAAATAATAATAAATACCCCCTCAAGCAGCTGCTTGCCACAGAGGTCTGACAGGAGCCTGTCTGTTTATTTGCTAGCGTAGAAGGTCTGAGAGGATGGCAGGAACTCGGCAGAAAAACGACACAGACAGCCGTGCCTTACCTGGAACTTGAACCCAGGTCCCTTAGATCATTCACTATAAACTGTAGTGCCATTGAAATAGGGATGGGAACCTAGTAACGTGTTGGACCCCTTCTGGCCCTGATAATAGCTGCCAAGGATGAGGCTAGGACTCCACAAAAAATAAAAATAAATACCCCCTCAAGCAGCTGCTTGCCACAGAGGTCTGACAGGAGCCTGTCAGTTTATATGCCAAAGTAGAAGGTCTGAGAGGATGGCAGGACCTCAGCAGAAAAACGACACATACATCCATGCCTTACCCGGGGCTCGAAACCAGGTCCCATAGATCAGTAGCCAAGCGCGCTAACCACTCGGCCACGGGACAGCAGGACTCCACAAGCTTGCATAAATGTTCCACGGTATGGTGATCCATGCATCCTCCAGAGTTGTCCACAGTTCTCTCAAGGTCATTGCTGATGGGATTTAAATTGGCTTCTAGGTGGCAAGTTTATTATTTCAAAGTCAGCAGAATGCTCCTGCAACCATGCAGTAGAACAGCTGTCTTGCTGGTAGATGCCATCTCCATTGGGTTGCATGATGGCCATAAATGGTCAGCCCTGAGTTCTACATCCGGAATGCATTGAAAGTAGTCAGTACATGTACCAAATGTCACACAAATGTCCAATTGAAGACAGGCCACCACCAGCTTGTACTGTTCCGACCTGATGTGCAGGATCCATGGGTTTGGTATCGTACCCAGTCTCCCATCGGCATGATGAAGTTTAAATCAGAATTCATCATTCCAGGCTATGTTACCAATTTTAGATTGTCCAGTTTTGATGTTTTTTACCCCAGGCAAGGCTTTGAGCCCAGTACAACACCGGGCTCAATGCCTTGTTAGGCGTTGGGAGTGTTTGCTGTTAGAAGTGGGACTCTCGTAGGTCAGTTGCTCCCAAAGCTGAGATGATGAAGCGAGTGTTACACATTCTGTGCAATGACTTCTTTTGTTGGAGCCGGTGTTCAGATGAGAGGTGATTTCAGATAATGTTTGGCCTCTCTATTGGTCCATACAAGGCAGATCAGACGGCAAAGCCCACAATCATTCGAGGCTGGTTATCCTTTGCAGTTTGTCTGGATGCTTGTTTTTTTGCCGGAATTTTCATATTCCTGTGACAGGGAACACACTTGAAACTGTTGTATGAGAAAAATCGAAGTTCGTTGACAATTTTGGAGATTGAGTGCCCCCCCCCCATCTGTCGGGCACCTACAATCTGTCCTATGTCAAATGCATCTAAATCCCACACTTTTCCCATTACGCTTCTCGTGACGAGTGCTTGGGGAAGCCAAAGCTGACAGCTATATATGACAAGTTTCAGCCATACATGTGATCATACTGAATGGCACTTCAGTGTAATGAAAATGGCTGGCAATCGTTTTTCAGCTTGCATGGCAAAGATGGCTTAAATGTATTTATTAATATTTCGCTCTAGTTTTGTAGACACAGTAATTTTGCAGATATTGCAAAAATATTTTTGATATTGAAATTATAAGCATTTTTTTTTATTCTACACTTTAACTGATGCGCTCCTTCTGCGACCTTATATTTTTAGGGAACTTTTTTATGATGTGATCGAAACAAGAATTTGTGACTATACGATTAAACATTTAAAATTTTTAATATGAACATTAACATAGTTGTCTTTCAAAAAATAATAGTGATAAAAGTAGCAACCTTGTAGTGGAGTAATCAAGTATTTTTTAGTATTAATTTTCTTAACAGATTTCTCTTTCTAATTTGAACCTTGGTGAATAACAATACTTATAAATATCTTGGTACAACTTCATTTAAATGGATTGTACCTTGGCCAACTGCATTTCATAATCAACTAAATCCAAGACTTTTTGTGTTTTCCAATTTAATGTTTTTTTTTGGGATGCATTAAAAATTTTGCTCTTCAAAATCTTTTAAATTGCAAAATCCTTAGAAGCCATTCTAGAATTAAAATTCTGATATCAGAAAAGTTCTGCAATTTTCTGTGTAATTGTTCATGAATTTAAAAATTAGTACACCCATAGATTCTGGGAAATTGCTGTGTGTGTAAATCAAAACAATTATGGAGAAAAAGGGGGATAGGTTCCAAAAAAGAACATGAATATAAAGCACAACAAAAGTTTTTACGCATATTTCAATTTTCAGTTCACCTAATAAGCATTAATGAATTACTTTTATATGCACTAATTCGGATAAGATTAGATTATTTCTTGTGACTAAAAGACTCGAATGTTATCTGCTGTTATGCCCCCACTGAGGATGGCGATGAGAAGGATAGGTTTTATGGACAACTTCAGGATATTTTGAATTCTGTCGAGAATGGAGATGCTACCCTTGTTCTAGGTGACTTCAATGCCAAAGTTAGTACTGACTCTGACCTTTGGGGAGGAGTAATAGGCCCTTTTGGTATTGGTAGCTGCAATGGCAATATGCAACATCTCCTACAGGTAAGTAAACTCAATGATTTCAAACAGGCTTTTTTGGACAATAACAGTACTCTTTTAGGAAAAAAGGAGCAGAAGAGGCAGAATTATCTGAGTGATAAGGCACTTGAGCTTATTTCAGAAAGAAAGAACTGCAGGAATGTCCTTAATCAATACCCTACTAGTCCTAATAGAAAGCATTACAGAGAACTTAATAAACGTGTAAAAGATCAGTTAGCTGCTGATAAGAATCTTTGGCTTGATGGTGTGGCTGACAAAGCCGAGGAAGCAGTTAGACAGCACAACAGCAGAGAGCTGTACCAGATAGTTAATGTTTTGTGTGGTAGAAAACGGACAGGCATACAGGGATTGAAGGATAAACAAGGTAAGGTTATAGAAGGGGGAGGATTCTGTCATGGCTAGGTGGGCTGAGCATTTCAGTGATGTTCTAAACAATGGGGTTAGTTCTACTCCCATTGTTTGTAATTATGATAGATGCATTGGTGGCTTTAATGTTGGCCCTATAACACAATCTGAAGTTATTTTGGCTATTTCTAAATTTAAAACTTCATAAATCCCCAGGGGTAGTTGAAATTACCACGGAAATGCTTAGAGATGAGAATGTTTCGGTTACCACTTGGATGACAAATTCTGAATATCTTTCATGATAAAGGCATGGTTTCTAAGGATTTTACCAGAGCTATTGTTATCCCTATTTTCAAAAAAGGTGATCACAGTTCTTGTGATAACTATAGGAGTATCAGCCTACTCTCTGTTCCACTTAAAGTTCTTTCCATGATTGTGCTTAAAAGAATTAAGAATCTGGTTGACAGTCAATTGCTTGATGAGCAATGTGGATTCAGAAGTGGTAGGGGATGAGTAGATCAGATATTTTCACTTAGGCATGTTCTTGAGAAATGTTTAGAGTTTCAGAAAATTTTTGTTGCTAGCTTTGTTGATTTCAAAAAGGCTTTCAACTCTGTTGATGGTCATAATTCGTGGTTGATTGCGAGATCATATTACCATATGATCTCGCAATCAACCACGAATTATGACCATACCAGACAAGTTAGTGAACATAATGAAAGCGCTCGATAATAACACTGAGTCGTGTGTGAGAGTTGGTAAGTCTTGTAGCAATTGGTTTAGCATTACTTCCGGTGTTCGACAAGGGTGCATTTTGTCTCCTTTCCTCCTTACTTTGGTTATTGATTATGTTATGCGAAATTTTACTTCAAGGGCAAGATTTTGGCCTTAAATGGACTGGAGATACGAAAATTTCCAATTTAGATTATGCTGACGATTTTGCCCATTTGGCAAATGATGTTGAGATGAACTTTCATTAGGGCTGTTGATGAAACTGGTAGTAGAGTAGGTTTGGTTATAAACAGAAAAAACTAAAGTGAGGAGTTAATCTGAATGGTCGCCGTCTTGAGCAGGTGTCAGGGTTTAATTACCTTGGGAGCTATGTAACAGATAATGGTGATGTGTGGCATGGGATTAACAGATGAATAGGGATTGCTGCTGGGACTTTTAAGAATCTATGGAGAAATAGGAGTATACACCTAAGGACTAAAATTGGACTGTATAATAGTTTGGTTCTTTCTAGGGTTACATGGTAGAGTAACTAGGACGCTGTGTAAACAAGATAACAGGAAACGAGATGCTTTTGATTCCAGATGCTTATGCAGTATCTTGGGGATTAGGTGGTTCAACTTTGTAACTAATGATGAGGTTAGGCAAAGGAGTTTGCAACCTCGTTTAAGCAGCATATTGTGCAGAGAGAGACTCTTTTGGTTTGGCCATGTTGCCCATATGAATAATTATGGATTGGTGAATAGGGTTATGAACAGTGTGCCTAAAGGCCTCAGAAAGAGGGGGAGATCTATGATGCGGTGGACAGACAATGTCAAACAGGACCTTATTAGAATTTGTGTGTAGTGGCCAGATGCAGTAGATGTATCTCAGGACAGACTTGCTTGGAGAACTAAATTGCATGGTCTGGTTGGACCTCTGTAGCCCATGGCTGCTTGAGGATGATGAAAGAAAATTTCTGAGAAATTACTCATTGATGTAAATATACATTATTGAATTTGAAGACCGAATTTGAAAGGATATTTATGAACTGAATTGAAAATTTGTACCAATCCTTGGTGCCATAATTAATATTTATTATTATAGTCAAGTTGTAGATCTTTGAATATCATAAATGAGAGGAAATCTTCAATAAAACAGAAACTTCTATTTTCAAAATGAAGAGGGGATCTCTCCCCTATTAACCTTTTACTGTTGTTATAAAAGAAAGTGCCACTCACAGGTAAAAAAACCAGGCTGAAATGTAAACATAGCTATGAAATTCATCATCCTCAAGCAGCCATGGGCTATGGAGGTCCAACCAGACCGTGCAATTTAGTTCTCCAAGCAAGTCTATCCTGAGCTACATCTGCTGCATCTGGCCACTGCACACCAATTCTAATAAGGTCCTATTTGACATTGTCTGCCAACCACACCCTAGGTCTCCCCCTCTTTCTGAAGCCTTTAGGCATACTGGTCGGTCATAACATATTCGTCAATCTATAATTATCCATACGGGCAACCTGGCCAAATCAATTGAGTCTCTCTCTGCACAATATGCTGCTTAAAGGAGGTTGCAGACTCCTTTGCCTAACCTCATCATTAGTTACAAAGTTGAACCACCTAATGCCCAAGATACTGCGTAAGCATCTAGTTTCCTGTTACCTTGTTTCCAAAGTGTCCAAGTTTCACTTCCATAACCCTAGAAAGAACCAAACTATTATACAGCCTAATTTTATTCTTTAGCTGTATATGCCTATTTCTCCACAATCTCCATAGATTCTTAAAAATCCCGGCAGCAATCCCTATTCGTCTGTTAATCTCATGCCACATATCACCAGCATCTGTTACATAGCTCCCAAGATAATTAAAACTGACACTTGCTCCTCATTCAGATTAACTGAATCACAGCCTGCCTGAACAATTTTCATCACCTTAGTTTTCTCTCTGTTTATAACCAAACCTACTCTACTACCAGTCTCATAAACAGCTCGAATGAGAGTTCATCTCATCAACATCATTTGCCAAAAGGGCTAAATCATCAGCATAATCTAAATCAGAAATTTTCATATCTCCAGCCCATTTAAGGCCAAAATCTTTCCCTTGAAGTGAATTTCGCATAACATAATCAATAACCAAGCTAAAGAGAAAAGGAGACAAAATGCACCCTTGTCGAACACTAGAAGTACTGCTAAACCAATTGCTACAAGACTTGCCAACTCGCACACACGACTCAGTGTTAGTTAACATAATGAAAGCTCTATAATAACTAACTTGTCTGGTATACCATATGATCTCACAATCAACCACAAATTATGACTATCAACAGATTCGAAAGCCTCTTTGAAATCAACAAAGCTAGCAACCAACGGTTTCTGAAACTAAACATTTCTCAAGAATCTGCCTAAGTGAAAATATCTTATCTACACATCCCCTACACTTCTGAATCCTCCACATTGCTGTCACGCAGTTGCCTGTCAATCAGATTCTTAATTCTATTAAGCACACTCAAGAACGTTCCCTGGAACAGAGAGTAAGCTGATAACCCTATAGTTATCACAAGAACTGTGATCCCCCCCCTTTTTTTTTAAAATAGGGATAACAATAACTCTGGTAAAATCCTTAGGAACCATGCCTTTATCATAAAAGGTATTAAAAACCCCATAAATATATCAAGAAGGAATAAATTGCAGAAAATAAGCTATAGTTTATCAAGAGCTGCAACAAATAAATTTTAATATTGCAGTTTTCTATTTAAACAAACGAAGTATTTTCTTTTGGTTACAGAATAATAAACTTTTGTTATAAAGTATGGCTTTTAATAATATTCTTTTACAAGATCAACTCGATTAAAAATCTTTAGACATTTCAACCATTTTTTTTTCCACCAAAATAACCCACTTTTGGAATTTTTGCAGAATTTGGCAGGTAGGAACTCTCCAAAATGAAGGAATGGTGCAGGAAGTTGAAATATGAAATATAAACTTCTACACCATTCACAGGTAATCAGTGAAAAATCTAGTTATAGGCAGACCCATGTCATTTAATCATCCTTCACCTTTCTCAGGGTGTTCTAAGATAATTCATCACAACAGTTTCAGTAATGGACAGTTCAATTGATTCGTACTTGTCTGACAACAAAGTTGCTTCAATATCTTACAAATCCTACAACTGCAGAAGTGACTAAGATTTCAATGCACAATTTTAAATGTGCAGTTCAGGTTATAGGAAGTTTTTCAGCCAGCTTTTCACATGTTCTAATTTTGGTGGGAATGGAATTCATGACTCTCCTTGGGATGGGAGACTTAAGTTCAGAAAGGAAGAGCACCTGACATGCTATCTGTTAAATCAAGTTTGACCCTCCTGATCATGGATGGCTCCATGAGTGAGGGGATGCTGCCATGCAAGTAAGGTTTTGACCTGAAATTGCTAATCAGTTGAATACATATCAGTAGTATGTAGAATTAGCAAGTTTGAAAAAGTTTGTTTTTAGGACTTAATTGTGTGACTAAATATTGGTTGTCTTTTGTGTTAGTAGATTTTTATAAGTGTTTGTAATTTTTTGTTTTGCAGAGCTTGAAAGACCATCAGTGAGCAGCAAAATTGCAAGATGGGAACACAGCAGTTTTGTTTAAAGTGGAATAATCATCAGACAAACATGTTAGCTGTTTTTGAACAACTGTTGTCTAGTGAAGCTTTAGTAGATGTGACATTAGCTTGTGATGGTTTGAGCTTGAAGGCTCACAAAATGGTGCTATCTGCATGTAGTCCGTTTTTCCAGAGCTTATTTCTAGAAAATCCCTGTAAGCATCCAATTGTTATACTTAAGGACATGAGGTACACTGACTTGAAAGCTATAATTGACTTCATGTATCGTGGAGAAGTTAATGTATCCCAAGACCAGCTTTCCGCATTATTAAAAACAGCAGAAACTTTAAAAGTTAAAGGACTAGCAGAAGTTACTGGTGAACAAAGACAAGGAGCATCAGGTGTAATACAACAAGAAATTGTTCAACAGACTGTTACCACTCAGGCATTACCGCTAACAGGTGCACAGCAACATAGAGCGGAATCGCCTCCTTTAAGTAGGAGAAAACGTGGTAGACCTAGAAGACGATCGTTAAGTGATTCTAATCGTAGTGATACAGAGGACCAAGTGCCATCAAAAATTAAAGAACCAGACTCTCCAGAAGTGGTAGAAGACATTAGTAGAGATGGGTCAGATGTTTCATGTGAAATAAGGCAAAGGTTAAGTGCCCCAAACCATCCACAATCTCAGGTTTCAGCTCATCCCATTCCTCATTCATCTGTACTTTCTAGTGTTTCAAATCAGAAGCCAGTTACAACAGTTTCTTCTGTACAGGACTCTCAGGTAACTGTTGAAGAACCACCATCTGGTGATGAAACAGAATTTGAAATGGAGCCTTCTAAATTAATGGAGCAAAGTATGACAACAGACAATGTAAGTATTCTCTAAATATTAAGTGTTTTGATATCTTTCACATTTCTGTCTAATTTAGTATTGCTTGGGTAAATATCAGTTTTTAGTAAATCTAAACTTTAAGCAATTTAGGATTCACTCTAAAAATGTTACCTTAAAATATATCAGACTACAATTTTATTTAGAATGGTACAAGTAGCATTTAATCCCTTAAAATGCCAGCTTTACATAAATATAAAATCCACATGCAGTTTGGGCTACAGAGGTCCTACCAGGCTAATTTTGCTATCTTCACCTGTCTGTCCTGAGCTACAGCTGCTGCTGGTAGGGGCAGGGGTGGCTCAGTCAGTAATGCGCTAGGCTAGTAATCTGTAGTTCCCAGGTTTGAGTCCCAGCTGGGTCAGTGTTGAGATTTATCTCAGCAAAATTCCCTGCTCTGCCCACGGTCAGTAGGGGACACCGATGGGCTTGGAAAGGCCGCCGTCCATTGGATGGGATGTTAGGCCGTGGCTCTGTGTGAAAGCCATACCCTGTGCACGTTAAAGAACACACTGGATGGCCAAGAACCATCTGTCTCCCAACAGCTGTTCCAGTGGGTCCCCTCCCCCAACCTTCTGAGCCTTCGGGAGGGTCCATGTGACCTGGTCATTTAGCCCATTGTGTGCAAAAAAAAGTGCCGCTCAGAGGTAATGGGTAATGGCTCAGAGGTAACTGCAGCTACTGCATTTGGCCACTGTAAGACCATTTCTAGTGTGGTCCTGATTGTCATTGTCTGCCCAATGCATCCTACATCTCCACCTTTACCTAAAGCCTTTGGGCATTCTGTTCATAATCCTATTTGACAATATGTAATTATGCATACAGGCAACCAAATGCTGTTCATAGGAGGTTGCTGATTCCTAACCACATTAAGTACAATATCAAACCACCTAATGCCCAAGGATCTAGAATCAAAGGCATCAAATTTCTTGTTCTGCTTACAAAGGGTCCATGTTTCACTGGCATACCTATACTTAGAACCAAACTATTATGCAGCCTAATTTTAGTCTTTAGGTGTATACACCTATTTTTCTACCCTCTCAATAGATACTTGGAAAGTCCCAGTGGCAATACCCATTCTTCTATTTATCTGTTACATAGCTTCAAAGATAAAACTGAGACCTCTGCTCATGAGTGCCACCATTCAGAGCAACTGAAGCACCATCTGCCTGACCAATTTTCATCACTTTAGTTTTTTTCTGTTTGTTACCAAACCTATTCTATTATTAGCCTCATCAACAGCCCTAATGAAAGAATTAATCTCATCATTAGCCAACAGGGCCAAATCTGCATAATCTAAACCAGAAAACGTTTCTAGACCATTTAAGGCCAAAATATTTCCTTTGCAAAGAATTTTGCATTATATCAATAAACAAACAGCAGCAAAGGGACGAAATGCACCCTTGTCTAACTACAGTAGCAATGCTAAACCAATCACTGAAAGACATACCAACTAATATCAATCTGTTGATTTCTTACTCAAAAACTAATGCCAATATACCTAACAAATCCTCATTTAACTTTATTTGAAAATTTAATATTGCCTGGTGCTGGATATGCTATCTGGAGTTTTAATCTAATTTGGATCAGTCAAAAGGTTTAAAGAGAAAAAGTTTAAAAATCTTTTGGAGTGTTACAAGACTGCTTTGCATAGATATGTAAGTAAATATGAATCCTTTAATGTTTAACAAAAGACCTATGCTATAACTTTTTTCCACTTTGTGTTTATGAACTAAGACTTGTGATACAGTAGTGGCATGACCAGTGCATTCACATTAGTGCAAGATGATAACCAGCTATGGCACCTAGGCAAATGACCAAACAGTTGAATGCTATTGACTGTTTGGCCACCTCTGATGTAAAGCATTTGAAGCCTGTTTCATTCACATAAATACATAATCTTCAAACAGCCATGGGTTACAGAGGTCTAACTGGACCGGACAATTTAGTTCTCCAGACATGTCTGTCCTGAGCTACATTTGGCCACTGTAGGTCATTTTAACAAGGTCCTGTTTGACATTTTCTGCCCACTGTATACTAGGCCTTCTTTTCTGAGGTCTTTAGGCACACTGTTCACTGATGTATATTTATGCATACAGGCTTTGTTTAACATGGACAAACCATTGCAGTTTCTATTCAAAATATGCTGCTCAAAGGAGGTTTCACACTCTTCACCTGATCTTATTTCTTAAAGGTCAAATCATCTAATGACCAAGGCATTGCCATAAACATCTAAAAACCAAGGCATAAAGTTATCTTGTTTATAAAGGGTCCATGTTTCTCTACCATAACTTTTGATAGGATCAAACTATTTTACAGCCTAATTTTAGCCTTTAGGTATATATGCATATTTTTCCACTCTACTGATTCTTAAACATCCCATTATCTGTTTCATAGCTGCCTAAATAATTAAACTGAGACTTGCTCAAGGTGTAACCATTAAAAAAAAGTATTTAAAAATATCTTCTATATGTGCCCTAAAAAGTAAAAAAATGAACTGAAAATATTGATGGTGCAGTCACTAAAAACTTAACTGTCTTCAAAGATAGGGTACTGATTTCTCTCAACAAGATTGCCAATGTGCATAAGTGAATATGAATTCACTTATGCATGAATAATGAAGTGAATATGAATTCAGTGATTGATTGCACCATTGATGTTTTAGGTTTCTTTTTTTTAGGGTAAATGGAGGATAGCCATCCAGTGGCTGTGTGGATAAAAGGGACCTAGGTTTGAGTCTTAGGCAAGACATGGATGCTGTTTTTTTGCTGAGGTCTTCCTAGCCTTTGACCTACTATGGCACATACTGACTCCTGCCAGACCTCTGTGGCAAAGCAGCTGCTTGAGGATTTTGAATTTATATTTTTTAAATTTTTATATTTTTTGTCACTAAAAATACACATATTCATAAACTTCCAATAAGACTCATAAGCATTGACCATATTTCTCTTTCCATTTTTTTTTGGGGGGGTGAAGGTCATATTTGAGGTAGCCCATGGCATTGGAGACATCGCAAGCTTTAATTTGAGATGCAACTCAAATTGCATAATCTGGTTGGACCCCATAAGGTCTATCATTGCAAAAATATGCCCCCATTTTTTTAGGGGATGGGGAAAGAATGATAGTGTTGGGGGGGATCACATTCTGAAATAGTGTATGCCAGTCATATGAACTTTCCTGTGTTTTAAGGGGGCCGAATGAATGTGTTTATTACCCACAACACTCATCATTTGATATGCAATTTGTTTTCTCCTATCAAAAGATGTAGTAGAACATCTTAAAATCCTCAAGCAACCATTGGCTATGGAGGTCCAACCAGATTATGCAATTTCGTTCTCCAAACATATGTCCTGAGCTCACCACTGTAGAACAATTCTAACAAGGTTCTGTTTGGCATTGTCTGCCCACTGCATTCTAGGTCTCCCCTTCTCAGACATTTAGGCACACTGCTTATAATCCTTTTCACTAATCCATAATTATTCAGAACCAATGGAACATGGCCAAACTAATGGAGTTTCTCGTTACACAATATGCTGCTCAAAGGAGGTTGCAGACTCCTTTTCCCAACCTCATCATTACTTGAACTGCTATCACACACAACATTGCATTAGGTGTTTCAACTTTGTAGATGTGTAATGCCCAAGATGCTGCATAAGCATCTAGAATCAAAAGCATAGTTTCCTGTTTACCAAGTTTCACTACCATAACTAACTCTAGAACCAAACTATTATACGGTCTAATTATAATCTAGGTTTATACACCTATTTCTCCATAGATTCTTAAGTCCCGACAGCAATCCCTATTTGTTTATTAATCTCGTGCTGCACATTGCCAATATCTGTTACATAGCTCCCAAGATAATTAAACTGAGACACTTGCTCAAGAGTGGAACTCTTTGCCAAATAAAACATTGAAAAAAAAAACTCAAATGCCAAACAAAACTCTTTTGGCAAACATCGTTTGCCAAAAGAGTTTTGATGATTTAGCTCTTTTGGCAAACATAGTTTGCCAAAAGAGCTAAATCATCGGCATAATCTGAATCAAATGTTCAGATCTCTAGACCTTTTTAAGGACAAAATCTTTCCCTTGCAGTGAATTATGCATAACATAATGAATAAGCAAATTAAAGAGAAAAAGGTCACAAAATGCACCCTTGTCGAACACAAGAAGCAACGCTTAACCAATTGCTACAGGCCTTACCAACTCTTGCACACGACTCAGTATTGTTATCGAGAGCTTCCATTATGTTAAATAAGTAGTCTGGTATGCCATAGAATCTCTCAATCAGCCACAAATTATGGTGATCAACAGTCAAAAGCTTTTTTGAAATGAAAGCTAGTAGTAACCTAAGGTTTCTGAAACTAAACATTTCTCAAGAATGCCTAAGTGAAAATATCTGATCTACATATCCCCTACCACTTCAGAATCCACATTATTTATCATGCAATTGACTGTCAACCAGATCCTTAATTTTGTTAAGCACAATCATGCAAAGAACTTTATCTGGAACAGAGAGTAGGTTGATATCCCTTATAGTTATCACAAGAACTGCGATCACCTTTTATAAAAATGGGGATAATGATAGCTCTGGTAAAATCCTTTGGCGCAATGTCTTTATTATAAAAGATATTCAAAATTTCGGTCAGCTGTGTGGTAACTGAAACATTCCCAGCTCTAAGCATTTCCATAGTAATTTCATCTTCCTCTGGGGATTTAGTAGTTTAACCATAGTAACTTCCAGAGTGCAATATAGCACCAACATTAACCCTTCCCTGGTCACTGACAGAATCCCAAATTGAGAGGTTGAGGACATCAATAGATGTCTTTTGTACAACAGATGAAAGTTGGATTAAAAAAAATAAGTGCAGTTTGAAAATTGTCTTAGATATATCTTTTAAAAATATTGCAATTTCTTAGAAGTGCTAAACGGTATTGCCGATTTGCTTATTAATCTTTTTTTTTTTGCTGAGGCAACCTTTTGATTTGAATTATTATGAACAAAATTTCCTTAAATTTTTGAAAATCAAAAAATTAACAATACTGCTGTTTTTGGAAGTAATTACAAAGTATATACTGCCATTCCCCCCCCCCCCCCTCTTTTTTTTTCTTTCTGTCATAAACTTATTTCAGTATTCCCAAAATTATTTTTATCATTTTTCCAAGCATTCTATGCATCTTCCCCTCTTAAAATCAAAACTGGAAGTAAACACAACCTTCTTAGAAATTCTGGGTGCAGTTGCATTTAATTAGTTATGCTTCACTGAGGCAAACAAGAGGCAGATGGCTGACATATTATCTTCTTTCCGTGTGTTATAAGCGTTTTTTTTTTATAGTTTTGGTCCAGCATATTGGATATCCTTTGTAAAGTTAGTATTTACTTTTTTATTTTTGAAACTTAGTTTTCGTTTCGATATATTTTCAGAAATTAGTGATCTTTTGGCCGATCTATAAGTATTGATTTTTTTTTTCCCCTAGTTATCCTACATCGTATTGCCATCCTACAACTTGTGCTGTGGATATTTTAATATTGCATTAGGCTATATGTTAATTTTTTATTTGTTACTTTTCATGTGAAACTTTGATCTGGTATCATTTTCTGAAAATAAATGAGGTCTTGGCTATGGAAGCAAATTAATTTATGTAGATTTATTTCCATTAGCAATGTTTTGATTGGCTGTTTTATCGATCTTTCCAAGTTATGTTAGATTGCAAGCTGGCTTAAAAATTATTGCGGATATTTTATTTAACATCCCGTTAGATTATATGTAATTTTTCTTTTATTGCTTTTTTTTTAGTAAAAAAAAGCATTGTACCATGTTCCTGAAAATGAATGTCTTGGATACGGAAGCAAAATAGACTTCCTTGCTACCGGAAACAGCTGTCATGTGGGAGGGCAATTTTGGAAAAACATCCCCTCTGCTAAACTCGCTGTGAAAGTTTCATCCCCCACATTTAGAAAAATAATTTTCTTAAATTACAAGTTTTTGTTTATATTGAATGATTTTCGAGGCAACTCCCATCAGTTCCCTTGGCTGTGCCCACAGGCAATATAACACTGTTATATTTTGCTTTGGTGCATACTTTTCTGCACTTGGCCAAGATTACCAAACTTTCAACACACAATGAAAAAAATCATGATGTTTAGTAAAAAAAGTAAGTTTTTTTTTCATTACAGTTCAGAAAATCCATGAGAAGTCTAAGTCACTTTGTATAACACTGGCTGACAGTATTTAAAATATGATATTGAAAAGAAATAAAAATCATATTTCAGATTGAATATTATATTATTCAGAAGGTAATTAATTTCCTTTATAAATATATAATTGAACTGTTTTTATTCATCAGGTTTTCCAAAATGAAGCAGTAATTATATAGTGTCTTTTTTTTTCACCATATTGAAAACTGCTTATTGATACCAATATGCTAAATTTGTTTATATTTTTTATAATTTAATTTTGTTTAATTTGGTATGTGACCTACTTCCATTGATTGGTTATTTTTTTTAAAAAAAAATCAAAGTTGATTTGTTTATCTGACTCTGCACAATTGGCTAAAAGCCTGGAATTTTCTCAAAGTATGGTATCAAGAAAAAAATTACGAAACGAGAGAAATATTTACTTGAAACCAAAAATTTTTTTGTTATTCAGAAGTAAATAGCCTTTCTATTCATGTGCATTAAAATCATTTGTCTGTTAGTTTTTTTAAATAAATGGTGTTGCCAGATTTTTTTACTATGCGACTCTAAAAAATATCTTATAATAGAACTTGGTCTTTTTTGTCATGTTTTATTTTTAGAAATTCTAGAATTAAATGCTAATTTGGCATATAAGTAAGTTTGGTTTAGTTTTTTTTTGTGTAGCATGGGAGAAAACAGCTTGGCCTGAAAAAAATTAATCGCAGACATGGCGGGAATAGAACCTGCATCTCTCCAGATTCACGCCAGAGTGCGCTACCATTGTTACCACGTGTCGGACAATGAAATTTTTCAGAATAAGACCTTATAAATCTTCACTGAGATGTGGCTGAGACAGCGCCATCTATACTCAAGGAGATGCAACTTTTTCAGTTGTTATTATCAGATGTTAATGAGAAGGTTGCTAAAGCATTAATATATAATTAAAAATCAATCGAAAGTGAATGCACAGTATTCCCTGTTAAGATAGACATCAAACAGACATCCTCATTAACATCTGATAATCAATATCAACGACTGAAAATGTTGCATCTCCTTGAGTATAGATGGCGCTGTCTCAGTAAAGATTTATAAGGTCTTATTCTGAAAAATTTCATTATCTGACGCGAGGTACAATGGTAGTGCGCTCTGGCATGAATCTGGAGAGATGCCGGTTCAATTCCCGTCGTGTCGGCGATGAATTTTTTTCAGAATATATTAATTAATGTTTTTGATGTCTATCTTAACAGGGAATACTGTGCATTCACTTTGGCCTCTGGATGAAACTAGTTTTTAAGACTGAACACTGGGAGAATTAATAGTGGGAGAATGGATCTTTGCCCCCATGCCTGCCAATAGAGGACTGCTTTATATTTGTCAGCATTCCCTCTCTCAATTTCTTTAAACATCCCACTAAGCATTTTCTCTCTAGGTAGTTGGAATGTGAGGACATTTTGAAGAAAAGTGGCGACAATTCCATTGCAGACAAAACAGTCCATCAAACTTAGCCATAGTCAGATTGTGGTTCAGTTATTACCTAAGTTTCATCTATTTGGTTTTCTGTTTATCTCAAAGCTATTCTACCAATCTTGTCAAAAGCTATAAACGAGAGTTAAATCTCATCATTTGAAAGTGCCAAATCATTAGCCTAATGTAAATAAGAAACTTTTAAATCTCTAAACCATTTAATACCAAAATCTTCCCCCTACAGGGAATTTTGTGTGACGTAATTAAAGGAAACAAACTGCACCCATGTCAAGCTCCAGTAACAATCCTAAACTAACTGGTGCAAGCCTTACCAACTCTCGCATGACTTACCCTTTGATATTTCACATGACCACTAAAAAAGAATATTTTAAAAATGGTTAAAAATCCATATCCAAAAATTAGCATTCACATATTAGATACTTAAATACTTGGTTTCTTTCTAATTAACATATTTTTGTCTTTGAATACTTCTATAATTTCATTTTCATTACTGCAGAATTATCCTAATATTTCAAAAAATATTTATTGGAACCTTTTTAATATTTTCAGATAAGTTTGATACGGAAGTTATTTGGCTTTTATCTTGAACCCTTTTAGGGTCAATGTTGATTATGTCTTCAGATTCTGCCATCTATACTCATTTTCTGAAATGAGAAATTGCAGTTTGAAAATTTTCTGATATGCATTTTTCTAGTATAAGATATATCACCTCTGGTGCATATGAGAATCTTGTTTTCAAAGCGAAGTTTTTCCTTTACCTACTGTTTCATTCCTTAAAAGTTTTAATTTGAGCTAGCAGATGATGGGGAAAAATGCAAATAGTATTTTATTAGTAATTATACAACATAAAAATATTAGTCTTTTAATCTTAAATCTAAACAGCTGCATTTCCCACCTTTCTCAAATGGGTAGATTATTGCTGTTAGTAGCATTTTTTAAAAGATATTCTAATTTTTCAAATTCTATTCTATACATATTATTTGTAAGACTATAACAGCTCTGCCATTTCATATTTAGTGACAAGATACATATTAAAACTAAGTATTTGAAAAATGTGAATTATATTTCATTAATACCAGTCAAACTGAAAAATGTTTTCTAATTAGAAACAATAAAAATGATAATCAAAACTTCATGATGTTCACATTCCACCACTAAAAATTCATATTTCTATCATTAATATATAGTCGCAATATTCGTTTGAAATTTTAGAATTTTCAGTCTTTTTCTCCGTTAGAGGGCATAATTATAGTGCGAGTCATAATATATTTTATCAATTCCTATCTAATTCTACAAATTTTTTCATTTATCTCTACAGTTATGTGCTAAGGCAAAAAAAATTTTTTCCACCCTGGGTCTAAGGTTAATTTATTGTTGCCAATGGAAACATCACGGCGTTCACATTTCACCACCAAAATTTAAAATTTCTAGCTCAAGTATGTCATTTGGAATTTGAAAATTTTTCTACTGTTGGAGGGCACAATTATGGTTTTTGGAAGATTAAAAAAATGTGAATCATATTTTATCAATTCCTATCTAACCCAAAAAGAATTTCATTTATCTCTAGAAACAATTATCTGCTAAAACTAAAAAGGTGTTTTTCCATCCCCTCTGGGAACTTGTTCGTTAAAGGGGTCAACTCATTGTTGACAATGGGAATTTTCTGACCTTCACATTCCACCACTAAAATTTCTAGCATAGATGCATTGTTTGCAATATTCATTTGAAATCTTGGAATTTTTCATTTTCCACTGCTAGAAGGCATAATTATAGCTTTAGAGAGATTCAGAATGTGCATATCATAGTTCATCAATACCTATCCAACACAAAAATAATTTTTAATTTATCTCCGTAAAAAAACCGTCCCATGGCCAAGTGGTTAGCACACTTGGCTACTGATCTAAGGGACCTGGGTTCGAGCCCCAGGTAAGGCATGGATGTGTGTGCAGTTTTTCTGCTGAGGTCCTGCCATCCTCACAGACCTGCTATGGCATATAAACTGACAGGCTCCTGTCAGACCTCTGTGGCAAGCAGCTGCTTGAAGGGGTATTTATTTTTTTAAAGAAAAAAGTTCTGTAATATACAGACAGGCAGATCTACCAAAATGTAACTATTATCTTGTTTTCTTTAAAAACGAGATAAAAGAAAAACGTGACATAATGCCATGTTAATATCTACAGCAACAAGTTGTAAGCTGGCCATTTGATGTAGCACAATTACAAAAAAAGCAATTATTGATTGGCTGAAAGATCAATAATTTACAGAAATCTACTGAAAAGAAAACTTAAATATTTACTGTTTTATATTTAAACCTAACTTTACAAAGGATATTCAATATATTGTAAACAAATATATTATGGAGTCACTTATAACACATGGAACAAGTATTGCATGTGAATCACCTGTCTCCTTGTGTAGTGAGCCATAAAGTAATTTGTGAAGCTGCACCCAGTCTTGGAACCTAAGAAGGATGCTTTTACTTAGTTTCAATTTTAAGGGAGGGAAAGATGTATAGAATGCTGGGATAAATGATAAAAGCAATTCTGAGAATATTGATATAGGTTTATGGCAGAAAGGAGTGTAAAATGGGCAAAAAGTAGCATTAACAAACAAATCAGCAATAGCATACAGCACTTCTAAGAAATGACAATCAGATGGCTTTAGTCATTTCTATTGTTTAATAAAATAGGCATCAAATGAAAAAACTTTATTTTTCAAGCCTGAATTATATATTTTTTATAAGATATATATATATAAGAAAATTTTAAAATGGCAATTTTTATTTTAAAAAATCTGATTTTGTTGTACGAAAATAAAAACGTACATATGATCTTGGCTTCTCATTATTGGTTCTGTGAACATGTACATATGACATGCACTGGAAGATCAACAGAAAATGTATGAAAAATTGCCAAAAATGTTAAAATGAGTTTTCCCTGTTCTTGTTCACTTTACAGTTCAGATTCTCATGCCTTAAAAAAATACTTTGGTATTTAACAAAGTCATCTTTTCACACAAAAAAAAAACACTTTATTAAATATCATTTTGAAAATATTGGAGAACACTTTAAAAAAATCAAACCTTTCTAAATTATAGACAATCTGAGTTTAAAAACTGTTCTTTGAATATTTTGATACCTTCATTTTCTTTACTGCAGTATTATCAAGGAATGGTATTTTAACAATGCTCTACTAAGAAAAGGTAAATTGAGTTTTGGATTCACTCTTTGCAGAAATATTGGTGTACTGTGATATTTTCGTTTTTTAACTTCTTGAAGAAAGTATTAGTCATGCATTTGTTTTATTGCTACCTTGGTGAGAATACAATACACAAGTTTTTGAGTTTTGACGGGGAACATCCATAGTAAGATGTTTGTAATGTTGTACATATAGGAGGGATGTTCCAAAATTTATTGGACTATGGAGATATAATCAGCTCATTCAGTTCTATTTCGTAATGTTTTTATTTTTAAACCCTTTTAATTAACCTTTCCCTTGTACAGCCTGAAAAACAGGTTTCCATCCAAAGGCCAAGCTATTTTCTCCCTATGCTCAGCCAAAAAAAATTTTTTTTTCCAAATAACTAATTAAAGGAATTATGGGATTTTATATGCTAAAATTAATCAGCATTTCTGGATTTTCTGGAAATAAAATATTTAACAAGACTTATTTTAATAGTACTTTCTTAGTCATGTAGTAAAATAATGCATCTGGCAATACAAATAAAAACTTGTTTGAAGAAAAAAAAAACTAAGACAGAAACGATTACAATGCACATGAATAGAATGTGACTATTATTTCTGAATAACAAAAAATTATTTTGGTTTTAAATATTTTTCTCGTTTTGTAATTTTTTTCTATGTGCCCTATTTTGAGAAAATTCCAGGCTTTTAGCCAATTGTGCTGAGTCACATAAACAAGTCAACTTTAGAATCTTTAAAAAAAATAATCAATGAAAACAGGTCATGTTATATACCAAATTAAACAGAATTTAATTACAAATTTTATGAAAATAAGTAATATAAACAAATTTGCAAGCATATTGATTTTAATAAGCCTTTTTCAATGTGATATGGTGAAAAAGATTGCACTATACAATTTAAGGCTTCATTTTGGAAAACTTGCTGAATAAAAATAGTTAAATTATATATTTATTGAAAGGAAATTTCCTCCCAAATAATATTCAACCTTGAAATATGATTTTTATTTCTTTTAATGATTCTTTTCAGTATCGTATATTTTAAACACTGCCAGTGACGGGATTTTCTGAACTGGTTATGAAATAAAAAACCTCCTTGGCTGCTTTTTTTTTTCTGAACATGAATTTTTTCTGTGTGTGTTCAAGTTTGGTGATCTTGACTAAGTGCAGAAAGGTTTGTGCACCTAAATAAAAAGAGCTTTATATTGTCTGTGTGGCACAGCCAAGGTATTGAGGGGTGGGTGGGTTGCCTTTAAAATCATTCAATATAAACATAAAAACTCATAATTTAAAAAAAAAATTTTCAAGGGGTGGGGGGTGAAACTTTCTAGTGACTTTACTGGAGGGGGGACACCTCAAAATTGCCCTCACACATGACTGCTGATTTTGTAGCAAGGAAGTCTTATTTTGCTTCTGTATCCAAGACATTCAATTTCAGAAAATGGTAGCTCAGTTTTTTTACTGAAAAACAAGAAGTAATAGAAGAAAAATTGCATATATCCTAATGGGATGTTAAAATATCCGCAACAACTTTTAAGCCAGCCTCAGATCTAGCGTAACTTGGAAAGATCGATAAAAAAGATCTTGACTAAGTGCAGAAAGGTTTGTGCACCTAAATAAAAAGAGCTTTATATTGTCTGTGTGGCACAGCCAAGGTATTGAGGGGTGGGTGGGTTGCCTTTAAAATCATTCAATATAAACATAAAAACTCATAATTTAAAAAAAAAAATTTCAAGGGGTGGGGGGTGAAACTTTCTAGTGACTTTACTGGAGGGGGGACACCTCAAAATTGCCCTCACACATGACTGCTGATTTTGTAGCAAGGAAGTCTTATTTTGCTTCTGTATCCAAGACATTCAATTTCAGAAAATGGTAGCTCAGTTTTTTTACTGAAAAACAAGAAGTAATAGAAGAAAAATTGCATATATCCTAATGGGATGTTAAAATATCCGCAACAACTTTTAAGCCAGCCTCAGATCTAGCGTAACTTGGAAAGATCGATAAATCAACCAGTTGTAAGATCGCTAACTAACAGAAGTAAATCTACAGAAATGAATTTGCTTCAATATCCAAGACCTTTTATTTTCAGAAAATGATACTAGAGGAAAGTTTTATTGGAAAAGTAATAAAATAAAAATTAACACATAGCGTAATGCGATGTTAACATATTAACACACAATAAATTTTAATATACAGTAAGTTGTAGGCTGGCCATCTGATGTAGCATAACTATGAAAATAATCAATACTTATCGATCAGCCAAAAGATCGCTAATTTCCGTAAATAAACTACTAAAATGAAAAACAAGGTTTTAAATGTAAAACAAATAGTAACTTTACAAAGGGTATCCAATATACTGGATCAAAATTGTAAACAACAGAGTACATGCAATGGAGATTGCATTTGTTGGCCACCTGAGTCTTCTTTGCCTCTGTGAAGCATGACTAAATGCAGCTGCAACCAGAATTGCTAAGAAGGATGTGTTTACTTCCAGTTTTGATTTTTAAGGCTGGATGTATGCATAGGAAAATAACTTGGGAATAATGAAATAAGTTTATAACAGAAAGAAAAAGGGGGGGGGGGGAAATGGCAGTATGTATTTTGTAATTACTTCCAAAATCTGGGGTTTTTAATAATAGCATTTTTTTTGTTAATTTTTAGATTTTCGAAAATATAAGGAAAATGTTTATAATAGTACAAATCAAACTTGTGAGCTTAAATCAGAAGGTTGCTTCAGCAAATAGGAATGTTAACAAGTTAACAAGCAAATCGGCAATACCATTTAGTGCTTCTAGGAAATGGCAATCAGATGGCTTTATAAAATTATTTATATTGTAGTTTAATAAAACATGCATCAAATTAAAAAACAATATTATTTTTCAAGCCTAAAATTATATATTTTTATAAGATATATATATATTAAAAATTGCAATGGCATTTTTTATTTTAAAAAAATTTTTTTTTTTTTGCTGTACTAAATGTATACAGACTATGTGGACACTAGAATCACACTTAAATGACTGGTTTCAGGAATCTTGGGAAGATTTCTGAAACCAGTGTAATATACTCCCAAGAAAACTACTTGAAGGTCTCCGTAATCTAATAAATTAAAATACCCCTTGTATATGTGAAATTGTAAACGTTTATTACCACAATGTGTGAAATCAGTGTATCATAAATAAAACTTTATATAAATAATACACTGATGAAGTGCCATTGAATTAGGGATATAGATGTTATCCAAATTCAGTCCTGCCTTTGCATGCATGTGTGGCTGAAACTCTGGTCATATATAGCTGTCAGCTTTGGCTTCCCCAAGCATTCATTGTGAGAAGTGTAATTGGAAAGGTGCAGGATTTAGATGCATTTGACAGGGCAGATCATAGGTGCCTGATGGATGGGACACTGGATCTCCGAAATTGACAACAAACTTGGATTTTCTCGTACGACAGTTTCTAGAGTGTTCCGGGAATATGAAAATTCCGGCAAAAAAAGCACCCAGACAAACTGCAAAGGACAACCAGCTTTGAAAGATTGTGGGATTTGCCATCTACTGCATCGTACGGACCAATAGGGGTCAGACATTATCTGTAATTGCCTCCCATCTGAAAGCGGTTCTACTTGGGAAGTCAGTGCACAGACTGCGCAACATTCACTTCATCGTCTCTGCTTCTGGAGCTGCCGACCTACAAGAGTCCCACTTCTAACAGCACAACATTTAGATCAATGCCTTACCTGGGCTAAAGAACATCGAAACTGGACCATTAAAAATTGGCAATGTAGCCTCCCATCAGTGTGATGAAGTTTAAATCGGGATTCATCACTCCAAGCTGAGGGTATGGATCCTGCATGTCAGGTCAGAACAGTACAAGCTGGTGGTGGCTCAGTGATGGCCTGGGGTGTCTTCAGTTTGGATGTCAGTGGAACTTTTGTTACGTGTACAGACGACTCACAATGCATCCCGGTAAGTAGAACTTGTGGCTGACCATTTATGGCCATCCTGCATCCCAATGGAGAAGGAGTCTACCAGCAAGGCAGCTGTTCATATCACAGGTCCAGGTTGACTACTGCATGGTTGCAGGAGCATTCTGCTGACTTTGAAATAATGACTTAGCCACCTAGAAGCTCAGATTTAAATCCCATCAAAAATCTTTAGGATACTGTCAAGTAGAGTAGAGTGTTCAGGCCCATATCTCATCAGCGATGATCTTGAGAGAATTGTGGACAGCTCTGGAGGATGCATAGGTCGCCATTACTGTGGAACGTTTATGCAAGCTTTTGGAGTTGTTTATCCTTGCCTTGTGTGGCCATTATCAGGGCCAGAGATGGTCCAACATGTTACTAGGTTCCTACCCTAATCCAATGGCACTTCAGTGTATAAAACAGAAGTACAGTAGCATAATCTAACAGTAATGGTAACAGTGCCAAATGGCTTATGAGACGTAGGGGTTTATCAAAATAATGGAAACACCATTGTGCCACCATTAGTTATTCTGCAGGGTCATGTCACGTGTAATTTAGGAATCCAGTCTCTGGGACCACACCTGCACCCAATGTTGCGGTCATTGTTCCCTGATGAACCCTGGTTTCAAGTGGATAATGCATCCATGTATTATACGAAATGTGTCAAGTTATGGTTTGCAGAGGATGAGGCACGGCAGCTACCCTGGCCACCTCAATCTGTAGTCCTCAATATTATTGAACATTTGTGAGCCGTGGCCGAGTGGTTAGCACGCTTGGCTACTGATCTAAGGGACCTGGGTTCGAGCCCCGGATTTAGGCATGGGTGTGTGTCGTTTTTCTGCTGAGGTCCTGCCATCCTCTCAGATCTTCTACTGTGGCATATAAACTGACAGGCTCCTGTCAGACCTCTGTGGCAAGCAGCTGCTTGAGGGGGGTATTTATATATATTATAAGGTCAGATCACACTTTCCACCTGGAGCAAGGTCAGATCACACTTTCCACCAGTGCAAGGTCAGACCACAGTTGGACCATATTTCACAGGAAGAAATGGTCCCACATTCCATTACCATATGTGCATGACTTGTAGAACTATTCCAAGTCGAATTGCATCTATTCTGAACGCCTGAGGTGGTTCTACAGCTTATTAAAATGTTCTCCACAAACAGTGCGTGTTTAGATTATTTTGGTAAACCCTTGTATTTGTCTATATTTCAAGTATAGAGGTATCCCTTTAATGTAGAATGACAATGCTACATTAAAGTTATTTTCCAGTTCATTATCAGCTGCACAAGTAGTGCTAACCCAAAAGGTTAGTAGCTTAGATGTTATCAAGTCTGAGTGCACGAAACTGTTCTAGGTTTGTGGTATGTGGTAATGCATTATCCTTTTTTTCGACTGGAATATATTAAGTTGCAAAAATAAGCATTTGTACTAAATAGCATTGTACAAAAATAAGCAATTGTACTAAAAATAAAATATGAAAATAAATTATCTTACTACATTACCTGATATCTGCATAAGCTCCAAAATGACTAGACATTAGTCCAGGGATTGGGAACCAGGGTTCTGGTCACTAAAAAATGGTTCTTGACATTGTTTAAAAAAGTTGCAAAGACGAACCAATGATTTTTGTTAGAAATGTCACTAGGGTGGTTGGCAGATAATAGTTTGATAGTACTGATCTATTCAAATGTTCTAAATATGGTCCAAATTTGATTGTTGATCAAGAAGACTCAAAAGTCGCACTAAGTGGCAGATCTTTTCATAATTCTTGTATACAATAAAAAATTGACACTTAAATATACCTATTTCAAAATTACACACTATGGTTCTTAATGCTATTAAACTAATTTGCAGTTTTGTTTTTCTGTTATGGCTCATGACCCAATAAAGATTGATTTGTGACTGTTTTTTTTGCTATTTTGGCTCTTGACCCAAAAAATATTCCCAACCTCAGATCCTAGTACAAAACTGGTAGTGAAAGTCAGGAATGTAAAGTGTTAAGTAAACAGACATTGGTAAGATGGTACCAGGTACTGTGAACAATGAAAACTGTTCTAGGTTGGTACTACAGATCACCAATCTAGAACAGTTTTGTGCATCAGACTTTAGAACATCTAAGCTACTAACCTTTTTAGAGCTACTTGTGCACTAGAAAATAAATCATTAAACTGTAAAAACATTAAAAGTAACAACTTTGCCTGTATGGCATTTACCATTATCTACAAATCTCAAATTTTGTTATCTTAAGAAGTTCATTCTATTTAGTTATAGAAATTCATTCTCTATCAAAGGGAATACCTCTGTATCTAAAATATAGATACATGCTATATGCCATTTAACATCCATCTTGTAATTTCTTGATACCATTTACTATTTGATTATGTTGCTATACTTCTGCTGTTTTATTTATATAGGCAGTATTAGTTTTATTAAATTCACATCTATTACCACAAATATTCTCCATCAAATGATTCTCCATCACTAATGATACTTGTAAGTAGACTGAAAATGATCACAGCATGTGCGAATTATATTTACTGGATGAAGCAACAATAACTAGTTGCTTATTCTGCCCTTTGCATAATATATCTATTTGTGAACCCACTGGGGTCAACCTAAATATGGGTGGGCGAGTTTGAATTTCTCAATCCTCAGACTTAACATTAATAGTGAAAAGTTATTCAAAGTAATTATTTATTGCTTAACATATTAAAAATGTTTTTCCATATTTTGTTTGTAGTATCTATAAAATGTTTTGGGCATCTCAGACCATATTTAATTTTCTTTTTTGACAAAGTTAACATATGTCTGGCAAATTGTGTCTGAAGGACTGGTGGATACGAAATGATTTGAAAAGTTAAATTATCTGAGCAAGGCAATTCTGTTTTTTGGTTTAGAAACTTTTGACATGGGGAGTATCATATGGTGCCTTGAAATAGTTTCATTTCTTTCCTTTGCTGCAGGAGAGGGAGGAAAATTAAATGAAGGGGATTGTTCATAATTTTTATGTGAAATGAAAGCTTGTGACAAGGGGAGTGCCATCTACTTTATTCTAAATCGGAACTGAGCAGCACCAGATAAATCTGCTAGTATTTAATATATTAAAGTTACTCCTTTTATGGAGAGATGACTGCATTAATTCCCCAAGACTATAATTTTTTAAGGCATTGCGAGAATGTAAACTGTAAACAAGAATTAGAGAAAATACCATTTTTAACCTTATTTTGTCATTTTTCTATTAATGATAAAGAACCAAAAACTGATGTGTCAAACACTATCTCTTAAACATTAATAAAAAGGTTTTAATAAGTTTTTTTTGGAATATTAGGGTACAATTCTTTCATAAATCTGCAGGAATGAAAATGAAACTGGAAATATTCAAGGAGTAAAAAGTTAAGCTAAAATACTTCAAAATTTCTTTCCCCCATGTTGTCAAGTCTGTCTCTGAAAAAGTTTAAGAAACCCATATCCAAAAAATTAATGATTTTTAAAAATTGCCATTTTTTCAGAAGTTTTTTTAAATTTTCAATGTTTATGAATTTTTTGCAGCATTAATATTTCTATATTAAAGTGTAAAATTTTGCTTGTAGAGATTATTGCATTATCTAACAATGTATAGTTTTTTAGGACATTGCCAGAATTTGAACTAAAATAATTTTTATTGTCTTCCAACTGTGCAAATTCGAAGTCTGATATTCACATTTAGATCAATTTTATTTGAATAGTTTTTACCCTCCATTGGAAATAGCAAAATTATTTCCCCCTTAGGAAATGTCTCCTCAGACCCTTATGTTCCTCTTTAATTTCTTTGTATGGAAATAAGTTTAAAATTAAAACTATAGGGTTAATAAATAACTGATTTATTTCAACAATTGTCACTGTTGGTAGATTTGTCTCCTGTGTTGCAGCTAGAGATGCTAAACAATTTGATGGTTATAATTCTTTTAGGTGTTGTGCAGTTAAAAGCTTATATATATTTACCGCTGTTGGAGGATAATCCTTGGCTGGTACACTCACTACAGTTGCTGCAGTGCTCTAGTCTGTATGCCAGTCCAATAGCATTGCCAGGTGGTCATTGGCACTGTCCGTTGATGCACGGAATGTTCATCTGTTTAGCACATGGCAGTGTTGTTTTTTCTAGGGCATGCTGCAGGATGATATGCTATGGGGCTTCGGTCGCAGTGGAGATGTTCTTCCAGCTTTAACTGAGATGGTAGAGGATCATCTGCTGCTTTATGCATATGACAGTGATTGATATGTGAAATATGTAAAGCAGCAGATGACCCTCTACCACCATCACAGTTAAAGCTGGAAGAAAATCTCCACTGCAACCGAGCCCCATAGCATGTCATCCTGCAGCATGCCTAGAAAAACAATGCTGACGTGCTAAACAGATGAACATTCCGTGCATCAACAGAATGACCACTCGGCAATGCTATCGAACCAACGTACAGATGACTAGAGCACGGCAGCAACTATTGCGAGTGTACCAGCCAGGATTATCCTCCCATATCGGGTAAATATACATAAGCTTTTAATTGCACAACACCTAAATGAACTTATAACCATTGAATCATTTAGCATCTCTAGCTGCAACACAGGAGATATAAATCTCCCAATAGTGATAATTGTGAAGTGAAATAAATCGGTTATTTATCACTGTGTTCACGCGTAAAGCTTGAAATTATAAAGTTTTTGTCCTAGTTATTGGAAAAAATATCTTTTTAAATTTTGTTTGATAGGTGTTGAAAAAGAAATATTAAGATCCACAATTTCCAAATCTCCCAATAGCTTAAAATGCACCTTACAATGGAGAAATTTTTAATATTCCAAATTTAAACAAATATTGCAAAGAATTTATTTTTATACTAGAAATTCGAAATTTTGGCAGTGGAGTTTTTTAAACTCATTTTTTGTTTTACTTCTTTACAAAAAATGCGGTCCAGCCAAAAAATTTAATAGATTATCTCAGTTAACCAAAACGCAGTAATTGGTAGTTTTCATTATCGGTTTACTTTGATGTTTCAAATTCAATTGGTGATGTGCCAGGCTAAACTGCAGTTCCTAGTGTCGTTTTCTGCTGAGGTCCTTGCCATCCTCGCATACCTTCTACTGTGGCATATAAACTGACAGGCTCCTGTGAGACCTCTGTGGCAAGCAGCTGCTTGAGGGGGTATTTTTATTTTTTGTTTACTTTTAATCCTCACTGTTACCTCAATGAAAAAAAGATTACCGTCTGTCAGACAAAACTAAGTTGTTACCCAATGTGTAGGAGAGCCATATCCTGTGAATTTATTTTAAAGAACACACTGGATTTTCCTGATGGGAAGCTACAGTGTCTCCTAAGTTATCCAGTGGGTCACCTTCCCTCAATCATCTCTGAGCCCTTGGGGTCCTTTCATGTTCTTTAGCCTAGTGTGTGTGTGTGTGCAAAAACATTGCCACCATCATTATCAATATTACTAACTGCTATCATAACATCAGTGATCACACTTCATCTCTCTTATAAAGTTGTTTCTTGTAACAATGCATAAGGTTCTTGCCCACACGTCATTAGTGCACATTTGTTATTATTTAATTTATCGTTCCTGATAATGTATTCAGTCAACAGTGTACATTGTACTTTCAAGTGAATGGTGACAGTTAACAATGAGCGATAAATCTACTTACCCTTGAGCAATTCAATGAGAATGTGTGCCAAGTGGAACACGGAATGTGGAACATTTTTCTGACTTTGCCATACTGGATACAAGGCTTTCGGAATCTGAGCTATCATGTCTAATCCAGGACATTTGGCTGGCTTAATTTAAGTGTATTCAGATGTTCCCATACAAATAAAGTAACATTCATAATTATTGTTTTATTCTGCATATTTCATTTTTATCTTAATTTTTTTATGCGTACGACATGGGGTTTAAGGGTAGTTGTGACTCGTAAGTAAAAGTAAACAATAATTACCCCCTCAAGCAGCTGCTTGCCACAGAGGTTTGACAGGAGCCTGTCAGTTTATATGCCATAGTAGAAGATCTGAGAGGATGGCAGGACCTCAGCAGAAAACACGAACATCCATGCCTTATCTGGGGCTCGAACCCAGGCCCCTTAGATCAGTAACCAAGCATGCTAACCACTCGGCTATGGGACAGCCACTCGTAAGTAGGGTAGCCGAATTATTTTTCACACCTGTGTGTGTTTCAAGATATGTCCGAAATATTTTCCCTTAAATTTTAATTTTCTGAAAGGTTGAATTGGGCTTGTAGAATCTTGTTTGATCTTGATGTGACCTAGCTTGGGACTAGTGATACCTCTAAATAGTGCTTTTCACTACCATTCAAATATGTGAAAACTTCAAACAGGTAATTGTTGAAATTGTTGAGGCACAGGCTGAAAATTTAAGCCCCGACTCCTATAATACTAAGATAAAGAGTAGTACTTCAAAATTATGAAGAGACTTAAGCCTCATTATGAAACAGCTGATGAAATAGTTCACATTATATAGAGAGAAAAATCATTAATTCTGAACAAAAAATATATAAAAAAAATTGCACTTAAGCATAAACATATTTATTGCAAGTTCATTTATAGCTATTTTTTTTTGCATAAAATGTTCAAGATTAATCATGTTCTGGCAAATTAGTTTTTAAGCAGTTGCTTAGTGTCTGTGACAATTGTAATGACAGTCTGTAAAGCAGCTGCTTGAGGGGTATTTATTTGTTTAATTTGGGTGTAATTTAAATATGCTGTTACATGTCATATAACATCTACTTGAGAGTAGCTGCTGCTAGTTGACAATCTGGAACTAGAGCAGACATGACAGTAAATAGGACTGGGTGAAACAAAATTTCAACCCTCTCTGCAACTTTTTTAATCAGAAAAAAATTGTATATTTATAGTAGAAATGTTAATAGTTTTAAACACAAATCTAATAAGTGACATGGGCACTAAGAGTGATCACCCATCCCTTGCTTCACAGCCCTATGTGGAACATCTACTACTCATTAAAGTTGACTACCTTTTTAGCATTTTTAGTGGTCATTTCAAGAGGAATGTCCATAAAATATGTTTGCATATTTATGAAAGATACTTCTTAATCACATTAAACATACTTTGTTAAGTTTTACATAAGTGTTCCTAAAGGCACCCTTGATTTGACAACTACTCTTTTAAAGAAATGCAACACAATTTCACATAGGTTGTAGTGATTATTTAACTGATGCTAAAAAAAACTAATATTCTTTTTTGACAAAGATTAGCCAGTAAAATAAAATGGCCTTATTGCTGCCATTCAGTAGTGTTGGGTAGGAAAAAATGAATTTGCAATTGTTTGTGTATAGGAATTGAAATTGCTTTAAAGTAATAAATAGCTGAAGTTTTTACGTAAATCTGAAGTGTTAGAATAAAACGTTAAATTTTTTTAATATTTTTTGCTCATTTTTTCAGGTGCCAGTTTTTTCCGATGGACCATCTCAAGGGCCATCATTACCTCCTGTATCAAATCAATTAGCCATTCCTACAACTGTTGGCCTTGTAGATACTCAGCCTCTTCACACAACAACAGGTCCATGTGGGGATAGTCAAGCCTTAATTCCTTGTTCCTTGCCATCAGAGCCATCCACATCAAGTCAGTTGTCCCAGGACACAACGCAAGGTGAGGTTCAAATTACAAGCTTTTCCTTAATTTCATATGGTAATTGAAAGTATTAAAAAGAAAGTTATTTCAAATATTTGAAGTCTTGATTCTAAATTGATAAGTTTAAATCTAGTGATTCATTAGTGACTGGTGAATATTTTTTGATGCACTAAAGCAATATAAACCAAATTAATTGTACAAGCTCAGCACTAAAAGTGAGAAAATATAACATGACATTTGGGACTAACGCTACCCTCTAAATAGTGCTTTTCACTACCATTCAAATATGTGAAAACTTCAAACAAGACATTATCAAGTGTTTTAAATTACTGAGTTTAGTTAGAGGCTTTTATTGAGAGTGATAGTGATATGATAAATGTGTGTAGATAGTTATTTAGTTATATAAGCTTTGATTCTTATTTGTAATAGGAAATGAGCACATTTTTGAATATATGCTATTGAGAAATCAAATCAAATTTGTGGCTTAAAGTTTTTGTAAGAATTTTTTTTTGTATCGGAGCAAAAGCTTTTGAACTTCTGTAATTTTTTTTAAATGACTAATATGGACAAATTTTGTTTTGCACAATTTTTCAAAAATTTCCTTGGTGTATTGCATTCCATTATTCAGAAGGCTATCTTTAAATCGAAACAACTGGAGATTGTGTTCTGATAATGCAAAATTGGAATTAAATGATTTTTAAGGAGATTCAATTTTACCTTCCCCACAAGAATGATTCCTATATATGCATTTTCACTTGCCTTTGGGTTATTTTTACAATATCTATCATTTTGTTTTACAGAATTGGGGGGGGGATTACTTTCACCATAAAAATCATCTGGTTTAAAATATTTTAAATTTATGCTGAAAAGTTGATTAAATTCGATAAAAACAAAACCTGATTATGTAGACGTTATATAAAATTGAAAAAAAAATGGTGTAGCAGCCATTTTTGTGACCTCATTTCACACTGGAATGTTTATTTTCTAGTAATGCAGAATGTGGGGGCAAGGGTTGGCTCAGTTGGTAGCATGCCAGACTTGTAATCTGCAATTCCCAGATTAGTCCAGCCTTGGGCAGCATTGAGATTTATCTCTGAAAAATTCCTGTTGTGGTGAAGAAGGGACATTGATGGATTTGGAAAGGCCACCACTGTCTGTCAGATGGGAAGTTAAGCCATAGCCCTGTATGTAAGAAACATACTCCATGCACTTTAATAAAGAACACCCTAGATGGCCTTGACAGGAGGCTACCATCTGTCTCCCAACACCTACTCAGTGGGTCCCCTCCAACCTTCTCTGAGTCCTCCAGGGTCTGAGATCTGACCATTTAGTCCATTGTGTGCAAAACTAGTGCCACTCAGTGGTAAAACAACCCAACCCGTGCATAACTGAACTGTTGCCATTTGACTTTTTTCTTACTCATTTGGAATTGCCTCAAAAGAAAACTGGTAAAAATGGATATTTTTAAATGGAATATGTATGCATTATTAATAAGAATGCATTATCAGAGTGTTGCAATTTTACTATATTTCCAGTTTTTAAATGTTTTGCTGTTTGTTAAAATGTTTCAGGAAAAGTATGTAGAATTTAAGTGCTCTTTCGTTTAAGATATTGCCTGTCACATTCTGTTCATTGGTTATTTCAGAATGAGGTTCAAATCCAATGAAATTACTCTTTTCCACCTATCTTCCTATTGCTTTTCACTCTCGTTTGTCAGTTTGTGGATTTATCAAAACAGGTGTTCCACCATATCATTAAGTTGTTGAATACGATGGACAAACTCTTAAACGATTTATGTGTGAAATGAAAGCTTGTGAAGTGGGGAGTGTCATAAACTATAAAAATTTATCTCGCATGCGTTCTTCACTCTTAAAAAAATAAATATGAAAATGGTGGCTCCACTATATCTTCAGAACATTAGGGCCAAAAGTAACTGGCTATGTATCAAATGAAAGCTTCAGACTTGGGGAGCATCACAGGTTATAAAAATTCCCCCCCCCCCATGCCTTTCACATAAAAAGGAAAATAAGTGAAAAATTCTATTATCCTTTGAAAGTGAGGGCTGAACATAACAAGATATGTCAATTGAAAGTTTGTGATGTTGCAAATTTCATGGTCAACTACCCCTTGTTTTTTAGGGGCAGGGGTAACTGAGTCAGTAGCGTTCCAGGCTCATAATCTATATTTCCTAGGTTTAAGCCCCACCTGTGTCAGCACTGAGATTTATCTCCAGAAGAACTTGCACCCTGCTCTCACTCAATAGGAAACACCAATGAGCTTGGAAAGGTCTCTCTCCAGTGGATGGGATGTTAAGCTGTATCACTGTGTGATGGAGCCAAACCCTGTGCATGCTAAAGAACACACTGGATGGCACTGACAGGAGGCTTCCATCTGTCTCTTAACAGATGTCCAGTGGGTACACTTCCCCCAACTTTCTCTCAGCCCTCAGGGTCCTTGTGACCTAGTCATTTTAGCCCATTGTGTGAAGAAAGTGCCACTCAGAGGTAAAACAACCCAATGTACCACTTAACACAAACATTTGGTATTATAAAAGGAAAAGATTACTTTTGGATTAGTTTCTAAATTCTTGGTATGCAAGAATTAACTGACAGTGGTGAACAATGCATTTTTACTACAAAATTAATCTTTACTTTATAGTAATATACTCTAATTTCATTTTTTCTTCCATTAGCAGGATGGGATATAAATTTTAGTGACATAAGTGCATATTGTAGATTAAGTACAAAAGGTGTACACAGCCCAGAAAATGTTCAAAAGTTACTGGAGTATATGGTAATGCTTTAAAAGAATGAGGAACAGTAGTATGTTGGTTCAGGGAATTTTTTTCTCAGATATTGCCAAAATCACCATTATCACTAGAAGTGACTCTTTACACATTTATTATTTTGCTTTTTACCACTATTTAAATTGTACTTTAAATTTTGATCTAAGACTGAAAAATACTTTTCTGAACTACTTTGTGCAGAAAAATAAACTGATCCTAAGTAATATTTTATTTTAACCCAATTTTGGACTAAATGGGTTTTGTTATGCTTCACTGTTTTCTAAATTGGCTGCTGAAAATCAAGGATTTAAGTGCATGCTACTGGATTGATCCAGGCAACTCTTAAATCTGCTTTTGTGAGCAGCATAAGGAGAGTTTTAAACAATTGCTGTGTGCAGAAACAAACTTGGAAAGGTTTAAGCTATGAAAGATTAAAGTTGAGGAAAATTGATCAGACTTGCAGGAAGTAACCAAACTATTATTATTGTAAAGAAATTGGAAATCTAACCCATTATAGCTAATAGCAAAGAAAGATCTGGATTTGGCTGAAAAGTGCATATAATGTTGCATTTTTCACTATGTGCAACCACTATTAAGAGAGAAAATGATGTGCTTCACCTATTCCTTGCAAAATATGTAACAGCCCCAACATCACTAAAGCATCCTTTTTAATTGATGTTAACCCTAGTAAATAGTGTTAATGCAAAGTGACAATATAATGTGGTTACTGGCCCAGAAGCACATTTCAAAATGAAATTGAACTGTTTTAAAATATTTGCTTTTTCTGTAAATGTATTTTAGAGATTTTTTCATATTTGTAAATGCTTAAATTTTTTTTTATAAAACTTAAAAAACTTGACCACTAGTAAACAGCTGCTTGAGGTGTGACAGGTGCCTGTCACCTTAATGTCATGAGATACCTCAGCAGAAATACAACACAAACATCCATATCTTACTCAGAGCATGAACTTAAGTCCCTTTGATCCGTAGTAAAGTGATTAATTAATTGTACTTTTAAATATCAAATGTGAGGAAAAATGCTTATGAAATGTTTTCTGAAATCGAAATGCACAAATTTCTTTATTTGTGAAGAAAATATATCTCCAGCTATGATGTACAATTATCTAATATACTCATTGCAATTAAACTGTAAAATTTTGCTCCACTTGTATTTAGTTGTGGAGGAAAGAGTGGGAAATTTTTGTAGCTTATAATACTCTCCATATGAGCTATGTACATAGCTCATATTTGACCAGTATGAAAATTTCCTCTTTTTTGTAATGGAGAAAAAAGGAGCATAATTTCAAACAGCATGTGATAAGTTTCATTTCAGATAAAATAGTTGATTGGCCCCACTTCATTAGGAAAATTGGTACATCTCTTTTGGTTGTAGTAAAAACAAAGTTTGTAGTGGTATTTATGAATTTTTGGTACACATTAAAATTCTTTAAATGTGGGTTAAAATTGCTTTTTTTTAATTGTACATTATTCCATTTGACAACTTCATACTATGCATGCATAAACCGTTTTAAAAATTACAATGTGAACAAATTTTGTTCCATTGCTGTTCAGCTATCTACCTATTTCATTTGGGTTCAGGGTAAAAAAAAATTGTGCCAGTTGTAAAAAATGGAGAGTTCCATGCTGTCAAAAAAATTAAATCCTGGTTTAGAACATGGTGGTGTAAGTAATTAGCTGAAAAAAAGTTGCCTGAGTGGGATTTGAATCCACATTACCAGAAGCATGCCAGGCATAACTGCTAGACCACTAGAGAATAACCATTTTTCTTCAACGATATTCAGCTAATGAAGTGTTGTCTGCAGGAAAATTTCCTGTAATACTTAGTTACAGTCTGAGTAGTTTATTTAGTAAGCTTCCCTTCCCAAATGCCATTTTCTGCCTAACTTAAACATAGGTGACAATCACCGTTACTTGGTTGACATTTTAATGTCAATATATCAATAAATATTTTGTGGAAAAAATTTTGCCGACATATGAGACTTTAATCCGCATCTCTACAGAAACATGCCAGAGTATTCTTACCTATTGAACTAATGCTGGCTCATCTTTTTTCCACCAATTTGACTTTAAACTGATCACCAATTATTTTCGATGCCTACCATTGGTGCATCTATTAACAACAAGTGACAACTATTTCTCTTTAGGAGTGGGGGGTGGCTCAGTTGGTAGCGTGCCAGGCTCGTAATTTGCACTTCCCAGGTTCGAGTCCCAGCTGGGTCAGCGTTGAGATTTATCTCCTCAAAATTTCCCGCCATGCCCATGGTCAGTAGGGGACACCGATGGGCTTGAAAAGGCCGCCGTCCGTCGGATGGGACGTTAAGCCGTTGCCCCGTTTGCGGGAGAGCCATACCCTGTGCACGTTAAAGAACACGCTGGATGGCCTTGATAGGAGGCTACCATCTGTCTCCCAACAGCTGTTTTAGTGGGTCCCAACCTTCTCTGAACCTTCGAGGTCCTTGTGACCTGGCCATTTAGCCCATTGTGTGCAAAAAATTGCTGCTCAGAGGTAAAACAACCCAACTCATACTTTTAAATAAAGGTGTTATACTATATATATTTGTAACAAGGGCTGTTAACTCTTAAGTGGTACTTGGGATCAATCCACAAATATATTAAAAATTTAACAAAAGAAATTATTAACTAGCTAAAGTTGAAATTTAATGTAAGTAGTATAATATCAGTTTAATTTTACATAAATTCAAACATTGCTGGGGTCATTGATTCCATGGTACCATCTGAAAATATGTGGTGTTTTAAAAAATTATAGGATTTTTTTCTTAAAAATATTCAAAGAGTTAGTTTACAGATTAAAACAAAAGTGAGTTTGTCATTTTTGGTTGTCGGTGTCTTGATATCAATAGGCAGGGCTAATTGGAAGTACTTTATATCTCCTGTATAAATAAATTATTTTTCAAGACTGACTGGCCTTTCCAAGCCCATTTGTGTCCCCTTTTTGATCAAGGACATGGTGGGATTTAGCTGTTCTTTGTGACAAAAAAAAACAGTTGCTTGCCACAGAGGTCTGACAAGAACCTGTCATTATAAAGATGGTGAAGGCCTGTGTGGAAAAGACTTCAGCAAAAGAACTAAGCAAGAAAGAAAGCATCCACTCCTTATCTGGAGGCTCAAACCAAAGTCCCTTTGATCAGTAGCCAAGCACACTAGCCACTTGGTCACTGGGACATTTTATCTCTTCTAATATTGTCCAAATATATAAATATATATCCAAACCCCATTATTTAATTATTAATAATTGATAGCTATAATGTTAAGTCAAAATTATTTCCCTTATTTTAACACAGGTTAATGCATATATCAACTGAAGTTAACTATCCACACGAGAACTCATTTTGTGTGAATTAACTTACCTGCATATTATTGGTAATGTATAGACAGCATTTGGCATACTGATGATACGGTCATTAAGCTAGCTTGATTCTAATAAAGTCTTAACATCTGTTAGCAATTTTAGTTGGTATTAATATAAAAACAAAGATTACTAAATGAAATGTTTCTAATTTCTTTTTGAAATTAGTCTCTAGATATTACTCCCCCAGGTATTGTGCCCATCCTGGATTTTTGGACTTGCACACCACTGAAACCTGAGTAGGTGGAAAGGATTAACACATATTTATGGAAAAGTCTGAAAATAATTTTCTCATTTTGAAAGCCTTTGGGGTTCTTCCTTGTGGTTTAGTACTTCAGACAATGACCTATTATTCTTACTTCAACCTGTAGGCATTCCCAACAGGATTCAGTACAATACTTTTGCCAGGTCATATTTTGAATTTTCTTGTTTAATTTTCAAGTTTTGCTGATTATAGTTTCTCTGAATTGTTCTGTAAATCATTTGCATGCTAGGATCCTATCTAATAATGAACTAGTTATGTTATTGTAGTTAAAGTAGGGTTAAGCATTATTATAATTTGACTGTAGTAAATATCTTTTATATTACTAGTTGCATATTTAGAGCAAAAAAATTTTCCAAATTGCACTGCCAGTGTTTTGATATGCATTTAATGGTTCAGTATATGCTTAAAGTAATTACATATTTACACTATAACATTGTATTTAGCTGAAAATATGCAATGACCGAGATGTTGCTTACTTTGTAAAAACATTATTATTAAATACAAAATGTCTTGGTTCAAATTTTCATAGCTTTTTACACTGAGATCTGTAATGGATAAATATAATGTGCAGTCCCATATCCTGTGGTGTCAACCAACTTTTACAGTATAACAAACTAAACTATGAAACAGAATTAATAGAAAATGTTTTATTTTTATCTTTACACCACCATGTTAGTGGCATGAATAGAAATTAAAAAGTTAATGTTTTTAAGGAAATCTGTTTTTAAAATAATTATTTTGGTGCAAACATTTTCAGTGATTATAAAGAGAAATTGATTTTTACACCTTATTTATTTTCTCTATACCTTTTTTTTATCAATCACTTAGAGGTTTGAGATGTTTTGCTCATTGATTTATTTTTTAAAATCCTGTTTTTTCATGTAAAACTAAGATATATGAATATAATGAATATTTTGTAAAACAGCTGTTTTAAAGTACATTAATAGCATATATCTTTGTAATTCTGTGATATTAAATTATATTCAGCAGTGTGCTAAATCAAAAACTTAGTTTGAAACAATAATCTTAAATTTTAATATGCAGAAAGTTATATAAGAATATTTTTGTATTCTTAATTCTTTTCATAGAATAATTATATAGTTTCAAGGTATTAACATGAAATGTTATATTAATTATGCCATCATTTTAATTAACCTTTGACTTATAAAAAGGAAGTTTTATATTGAAATATAGTGGTCCTAGCTCTTATTTTGGATGAATTCTTCATTAAAAAACCTCTATATAGATTTTGGCTAATTATAATTGGTTGCTATTGTCTCTGTGTTTGTTTTCATAAATATCATAAACATAATTTTAAAACTTACTAATAATTAGTCTTCAGAGACTGGCTCTGTTATCTATACTATAAGAAGTACAGACACAGAAAAAAAAAAAATTTGCCAAACTGTTCTTTTTATACCAAATATACTGTGCTCAGAATTAAAGGATAATTGACAAGGTCCTAAACCAAAATGGTTTTTAGGAAATACCACTGAATGTGACATGACTAACGGCAGGTGGGATTATGAAAAAATTGTGTAATATGAATAAATACTGCATGAGATAACAATAGAGGAAGTGATTTAATTAGAGGATAGATGTTAATATAGCATATCACTCCTGACAGCCATGCAACATATTCTCATTGTTTTTCAAGGCTCTTGAGAAGAGTTTTGGTAATAAAGACACTCTTCCACAAGAGCAGATCTGAGCTTCAAGGAGGATTCTGAAAAGGGACTAATGCTCTGCAGCTTACCTTTCTAGACCATTTAACATGTTCATTTTAATGCAAAATCAGCAGATATTTGTGGTAATCTTAATTTCTAGCAATAAAGTACAAATACTTCAATATTGAATCAAAAAACAAACTTTTGTCATTGATTGAAGCAAAAGGAAACTTTCGTCATTGAAGCAAATATTTCTTGTTTTGCTTTGAATATGCACTAATAAAGTAGTTTTCGAACTTTTTTTTGGCTGTGTATTTGCTTTGTAATGAATCTAATATTAGTGTGCTCCTTTGGAGCCAGTATAGAATACTTTGGACCCTGATGAAAACATTAGGTACATAAATGGCCATATATTTATTACTATTTTGTGATATAACAACCAGATTTTAATGAAATGCACAATGCCATTATGTGATCCCCGTTCCCTCTCGTACCAGGGTTGAGAAACATTGATCCAGTGATGCTCGGTCACCCCAATTACATCTGTATGCAAGTGACCGTAAAGGAGTGTGTTAAACAGTTTCTATGAACAGAAACTTGAAGTTGTATATTGGAAGTATTGAAAAAAAATTAGAACTTTTGCATTGATTCAATAAATTTATTGAAAATTACAGATAGTATCAAAAGCAGTCCTGTGGCCAAACTAATCAAAGGAACCTGGGTTTGAGCAACAGGTAAGGCATGGATGTTTGTCTTCCTGATGAAGTCTTTCCTTCCTCGCAGATTTTCCACTATGATCTATAAACTGACAGGTTCCTGTCAGACCTCTGATAAGCAGCTCTTGAAGGGATATTTATTTTAATAATTTGCAACAAAACTGACACAGCAAGCAGTACTTCCAAATTAATCTATTCAAATAGGGTGACAAATCAGATGTATTTCAACTACTTTCGAGCACCAAATGCAATAATTGCAACTTCATTAAAACATTCTTTCAATTGCTGGGAACACCCCTGTTAAAGTGCCATTTTGCATTGTTTAATAATATGCTGAATTGTCTAAGAAGGTAGGTGATGTTTCAAGTTCATAATCTGCAATTCCCAGGTTTGAGTTCCAGTTGGACCAACAATCAGATTTATCTGTGCAAAATTAACCACCCTACCCACAGTCAGAGGACACCTATGGTCTTGGAAAGGTCACTCCATTGGATGGGATGTTAGCCATGTGTGGGAGAGCCATACACTGTGCACATTAAAGAATACACGATGGCCTTGATTGGAGGCTACCATCTGTCTCCAACCTTCTGAGCTTTTGAGTCCTTGTGATCTGGCCATTTAGCCCATTGTGTGGAAAATGCCACTTAGAGGTAAAACAGCCCAACTAATAAGGAGCATGTTCAAAAATAAACTGAAATATTTAAAATGCTTGCCTTCAATCAGTGATATGTATTTTACAGGTGATTTTGAATACAATTTTATTGGAAAATATTTTATTCTTTAAAGCATAAAGTTGATGCAATTGTATTTTAATGTAAATTTTTGAGAATTGAGAAAAAGTGCTATGTAAAAACGAAAATCAAAACAAAAGATGCGATTTATATTTGTTAAAAAAAGCCTTATTTATAAAGATAAAATTGGATCACCTTAAAAAGTAATAAGCAAGAAAACATCCCCATGAATGATGTGAAGCTATGTGTGAACAGTTATCATGATGCCAGTCTACACTATCACATTAATTAATTACTGCCATCAAAACTGCAGCTTTTTCTGATATTAGTGATTGTGAAGAGTTGTTTTCAAACTTAATTTTTGCCAACTAGACTATACTCCAAAGATGATAGTATGTACCATACTAAATGAGCTCTTCCATTGAAGGGGGTTACAGACCATTGGTCTTCATGCATAGGTGCTCATGTAAACTCTTGCATACAATATATCCTTGTGGCTGTTGACAACCTGAGAGACCTGCTTACTTATCATTTCTGTGAGTGGTTATCCCAAATAGTGGGCCTAGGATTGGCCTTGTCCTGATCTATGATTAACATCTCTTGTTTTTTGAAATTATCTCAAATCTTGAGCAACCTTTCATAGAACATTTTGATACCTGGATACCTTGTCTTAAGCTTGATCCATTTCTCTGACTTTTATCACTGATTGTTGTAGGAATTATCCACGTTTTCTTTGTGATAAGGTGAAATAAACTTGATACCAAAATTAACATGCTGGTTGGAATGGAAATGACTGCAGATAAATGCAACTGCAGATAAATGCTCCTTTGAAGCAACTCTAACATGCCTACTTAATAATCGTGCTTGGTGGAATGTGCAATTCACCCTCTTTTTGCATTTCAAACTTTACATGTTCCCTTATATATTTTTTGAGATACCTCATCCTTTAATTTGAGCACTAGTATAGTTGTAGAAAATTTGAAATGACTATTTTTAGTTGGTTCATGTATAGTGTTGAATATTTTCTTCAATGTTAGTTTCATATTGGAAGAACAAATTTGATATTCAGATTTTAATGATTTTTGTCTGAATCATAGAATTGGTTGGTACAAACTTCTGTACATTATGAGATAATGGCACAAATTTTGCATCACTAGATAAGTAGTGGAACAAACAAGAAAGTGTAACAGTTACTTTCCCTACATATTTACTGTATATTAAATTATTGCTACAGTAGTTTATCAGTTGTAGAGAAAAGATGCACAGTAAACTTGCTTATCTGGCATGTTGTATAGGAATTGGTGTCGTTAGGGAGCTACCCTTTGAGCAAGCAATTTTGATGTAAATTATGGAAATAATAGAATATGACATAATAAAGACATGTAATAAATACTGATAAATAGTATATTGATAGCATAGGACAGATTGAACAGTACTTAAAAGCAGCTTGGGTAAAATTAAAGTTGTCTGTACTTATTCTAAAATTACAGAATTGCCCCTAGTGGCCTAGCCTGTTCATGATCTCTGAGATTAACATTGTGATCATGACATTCATGATCTCTGAGATTAACTCTGATAATTACATTGTGTAAAGGATTCACCATTACACAATGGAGTGATTTGTAATAGCTCTAACAGCATATTTCCAAAGCTAAATAAAGTGGCAGATACTCAAAAAAAAATACTATAATCAGCTCAAAGATGCTTCTTTATTATGTTTCAGATGACTAATATTCAAAAGCTGTTTTTGACAAATAACATGAGAACCATGAGATACAAGCAATAAAAAACACTGATTTGAGATTTAGTTGCAATTAATAATGGGCCAAAAATTTATAAAAATGTTCTAGCTCTAATTTGAATAGTCTAATATTTTTTGCTTACCAAGATTTGAAATAGACAAAATTCTTCTGTAATTAATTAGAATATATGCAGAAACTTCCCATTTCTATTTTAAGTCTGATTTTTGAATGAATAGTATATATAAATTATTTCCATCTATCAAAATAATGAATGTAAATTCTGTAGTCTAATTTTTAAAGGTGCAAGCAACTGCTTTTTAAACCCTTTTTCTAGTAATTTTTCACAAATATTTTATAGGATATTTCGGCTAATAGTTTAACTTCCATAATTATCAGTACTATTAATGTAGTTTTTCCTTTCATGAACTAAAAACGACTCAGGAAAAATGCAAAATAATCCTGCAGCAGCAAAATAAATCCTTTAGAGGTGTTTGGCTTTAGGTAGTATCTTTTAATCACAAGATTGATCATGATTAGTATTGTAATAGAAAGTAATGTATTGCAATTCTGCAAAAAATGCTAATTGAAGGATAAACAACATTTGTTAAACTTGCCTTATCACATATATAAACCCTATTTGTCATAGACCACATACAAAAGGACTTCTGTGGTCTTTCCCTAGACATGTTCAGGGGAAGCTGGGATGCCAGAAAGAAACTGCGTATCAACCGACAGTGGAATGAAGACATCATGAAGGGTGCAGTTGATGCTGTCATGTTCAATGGGCTAGCAGTAAGGAGGGCAGCAGCATTGTTCAGTGTTCCACATACAACATTATGGCACAGAGTTAAAGCTAAAAGGACTATAACAGACTTCACATCATTTCACAATGTATCAAATGAAGCTGAACTACTAATTAAAACTGATGAACAATAATTTAAAGAAATATTTTAAAATTGTACTGAATCTGTAAACATTGGGATAAAACATAAGTGTAATGCATTAAATATTTAAGTAGAACTAGTGTGGATATTTTACTTAGTGTAATTAGTAATATTGGACTGTAAATGGTAGCAAGACATAACTGAAAGGATAATAAAAAACATTGGAAGAAAAAATTCATTCTCATTAACATGGTATAAAAGATAAAAATTGCAGTTATGTGTGCAGTGCACCAAAAAATTCATGCAAAGTTATTAAAACTAGACAAAAAGATAACCTAGATATCTAAGCTAAATGATTCAGGATAGTGAAGATAATTGCAGCAAATATATTGAATTTATTACATTAAACCATACCCCATTAATTATTGTAGAATTTTACTGTCGTAAGACCAGTTGGTTGTGTGCAAGGTGTTGCATAAACATGGTATGCAACTTTGAGATTACACCAAATAATAGAACTCTGTAGTTTGCTGTAACAGTTCAGCACACCCATCAATCAACCTGTGGCTCATAAAACAAATAACACTACTAAATTTGACTTATTTCCAATTTTTTGACAAAATTTTTAGGTTCATAATTGGCAAGTTTTGCTGATTCACAGTATTCATTAAAAATATAAATTTGTTTTTAATGAAGATATTTTAGTAAATTTTTTAAAATATCTTTTTTTTCAATTCATTATGCATTAGAAATGATAATTACTTGTGGTAATGAAAAAAATTCATTACTCATTAGAATAATTTTCCCTGCAACTCAAGAATAGTCTTTTCCTAATAGCTCTTCACTATTTCTTCAGTTTGTGATTTCCCATCTGAAGAATTCAGATGGGAAAGGCAGCAGTTTAGTGAATAGTTTCAGAATTATTAAGAATGCAATATGTAATTTTGCTGTGTGTTTTAATCAAAGATGACAGTTAACACTGGTGAAGGAAAAATGTTTCATGGTGGATGCTGCTCAGTAATGAAGTTCAATGTTGGATCCATAAATAGTGAGGATGGTTTGCCATTGGCATGTTTGAACTGATTAGGGTGACCATGTCCAAATGACATAAATTGTTCATCAAAAAAAGTTACATTCATGTGGAAAAATTGGTAGGACATTGTTGAGCAAGTTTTGCATGCCTTATTATTGCATACTCCAAGAAAGTGCATATTGATCCATGCCAATAGTATTGTAATGACAGTTTGGAATGCATCATGTATCATTTAGCCGGTAAAAGTTTTGACTGAAAGTTAAATGCCTAATGAATTGAGAACTTTATAACTTGACCTCTATGCAGTTCAAAATCATTGGGAACAAGATTAATTATTGGACAGAATATTTTTAGTGATCTGCTGAAGTTATATACACTAGAACCAAAACATGACAGTGTACTTTTATACAATTGGAGCAACTGCAGGTAAATGATGGTGTGTGAAAGCCATGAAACAGTATAAATAAACTTGATACTGGGCTCTGTTAACACACCTGATTACTGGGCTCAGTGTTATTCTTGTTCTTCAGATGGGAAAGGCAGCAGACTTAGAGAGTTTGACTAAGACCGAATTGTAATGACCAAATGACTGGATCAGAGCATTTCCAAAATGGCAAGGCTTGTGGGGTGACTCTTCAAAAAATGGTGAGGAGGGAAAAACCATGAACCACTCTCGTAAGGTATGGGCCGACTACGGCTCATTGATGCTAGAGGTGAGCAAAGGATATCCCAAATGGTATGAGCCAACAGAAGGGATACTGTGGTGCAACTTGCCCATAATTTTGAATGCTGGTGACTGGAGTAATGTGTCGCAACACGCAGTACATCGAACACTGCTGAAAATGGGGAGCATAAGTCGCAGGTTGCTCAGTGCCCATGCTGACCTCTGTTCACCGTCGAAAGCTCCTACAATCGGCATGCAAGCATCAAAACTAGACCTTGAATGTTTGGAAGAAGGTTATCTGGTCCGATGAATCTCGTTTCCTGTTGCACCATGTGGACAGCCTCATGCATTGTTTATCTGGGGAAGTGTTGGCACCAGGGTGCACCATGGGATGAAAACAAGACTGTGGAGAAAGTAATGTTTTGGGAAACCCTGGGTCCATTCATTCATGTGCAGGAAACTATGACATCTACCTTCTACCTAAACATCATTGCAGACCAGGTACATCCTCTCGTGGCAATGGTATATCCCTCTAATAGAGCCTTCTTTCAGCAGGATAAGGCACCATGCCCCACTGCCCAGATTGTTAGAGTATGGTTCGCAGAAAATGAGGAAGACTTCCAGGTATTGCCCTAGCCTACAAATTTCCCAGACATCAATCCAATCGAGCATCTGTGGTTTGTATTGGAACAGCATATCTGATCTACGGTGGCTCAACCACGTAACTACACGAGTTAAAGGATCTGCTGGTGATGTGTTGGTACCAGATACCACAAGACACCTTTAGAAATCTCAGTGTCCATGCCTCACTGGGTAAGAGCTGTTTTCGTGGCACCTGGAGCATCATATTAGGCAGGTAGCCATAATGTTTTTCTCTTCAGGTATAACCATCACCCTCTCTGATTCCACATGTTTAAGCAGATGGATTCGTTGTGGTGATCCTTTATATGGTATCCCTTGATGCACTTGCAATTTTGATGGTATTGGACTTTATGTAAGTGCTTCGGGAAAATGATTCTATAAATCATCCTTGTCTAATGGCTCCCAAAGTTATATAAAATTTTCAGTTCCCTTTTCTTGTAGGATGTTGATTCCAGTAGAGACTGGGAAGAATTATATCTTCAGTGGTCAATATACATCTAGAGTTGTGTGCAGGCTTCTGTTATATCTTGCCTTTCAGTATCTTTTTTAGCTTGGTCTAGTTTAAGGGACTTTAATATTCTCATTAACAACTCGCTGCAATAGCTAATAAACTATTTTATCAGTAATTAGTGATTTAAATGACTCCTAAAATTATATATTTAAAGCTAGTTCTCAAAGATATTTTATTTAAAACTTGCAAAATGCAATAAACAAATATTACGTAGAGAAGTGGAAAATACTTTTACGACAAATGAATACGTTGATGTTCCTTGAAAGTAAGCAGTGTGGTTTAGTGTTCATTAATAATAAATGCAAATTACTGTGAGTGACAAGGCTAGAAAATTTTTAAAAGTTTCAATTAGTGGATAAATGACTGAACTGATGGTAGCTTATTGGCATATAATGGGATGTTGGGTTTTGAATGTCACTCATCAATGAAAGTCCCCACAAGAGTTGAATTAGTGTTGCCAGTAAAAAATGTGTAGTTAATTCCTATTGCAGAAACTTACCCATTCAAGAACCTTAGATGTTTTGTGCTTTCTCCCCATATCCATAGTAAATTGTTTAAATAATGCTGAAAGTCTTTCAAAGCTGCCTGTGGAAAGGTAATATAAACATTAAAAAAGCTAAATTCTGGCAAAGTTGTAGAATAAAAAGCAATTTTTGATCATTTAACAGACTTAATGGTGTATTAAACTTGCAAGCTTGTGTCAGATATATCAAGCAGCTGCTTGAGGAGGTATTTTTAAGTCACTTTAAAAGATTTGATGCTTATAAAGCATGCAAAATAATTAAAGCAGCATCAATAGAAAAGTGCTGATTGAATGAGAGCATGGAGATCATGTAAATGAATAAAAATAGGACCTGCAAGAACACTGGCCTAATAAACATTTGAATGGTGTGGTGATTTACAGCTTGGAAATGCAGGTACATGTAGTATGTTGTACATTTTGAAATCTTAAAATGCATAAAAAGATTTATATTTTCAAAGTTTTTTTTGGAAATAAGCTACTGTATCCTTCAAATAACTAAATTTGTGGTTGATTTTTCACCCTTTTCACTTGATCCACATCTGTTGCATCAAAACCATTGTTTTGTGAAAGGCGCATAATTAACCTTTTTGAAGACTGCTATTACAGCAGTTGTACCAGTGAGAAAACTTGGCAAAAAGACAGCTCTGGTACAGTAGTTGTACAGCTACTTCTTTCCCCTAAGTGCAGGGTTGTAAGGTAGCTAAGCCAATAATGACAGGAGTGGTGTGTCTGCTGCGAGCAGAGAATATGGATCACAGCTGAAAGAGTAAAAGTCCCACTAATTGCTTTTTCCCTTTTATCAGTTGCTTATTTGACTACTACAAAAAATTTTTTCTTTGTTTGTATTAATTTATCACTTTAGAAATGGCAAAACATAAAGTTCTGATTGATGAAGAAATCCTAAGCAGTTGTTTCAAAGTGATGAAATATTTGTATATTCCAATTCTGTTTGCGAATTTGGCGAAATCTTACAGTTGAATATGTAACTATATTTCTAAAAACTAATTATTTTAGTTAGAAATGTCACTGTTTTATTTTGGAAATGTTACAATCAAACTACTAAGGCTTAAAATTTGCTTTTGGTAATAGATATCGAGCATTTTAGTAAAATTTTAAATAGCATTTTAGTAAAATAATTAATATATTCTGAACTATATTTCTACACGCATACCAAAGGGTGCTACACTACACACAAAGGGGGGGGGGGGCAAAAAGACATGGGTTGGACTTGGGGAGTTTAACCCATAACTATGCTGGTGTTCTCAACTAACACATGCTGGCCATGCATAATTGTTGGTAAATAAGCACAATAAGACTAACTATTTTTTTTTAAATAACTGAATATCATGAATATATTTTTAACAGTAGACTAAAAATGTTTTATAAACAATTTTCATATACAAATGTAGAATGTTCCATGCAAAGGAATAATCCACATTTTCTGTAACTTTTTTTTGTTTTTCTGTCTTGGGCATACCTCACATTGAGATTTTCGTAATGGTTCTTCGTTAGGGACATACTGAGGCTTACCCAGTTTGGTAATACATTGGTCACAAGTGAGATGTTTCAAATCTCTGCACTCCATATGCTCTCTAAGACTATATTTCTATTAGTGCCTTGAATAGGGGATTAAGTTTTTTTAGAACATCATTCGAGGAACTGTTAGATCATTGTTTCTTTCTTCTTTTTGCCAGTGTATACAAAAGCATTGCATAAGTAGTGCATCTGTGCATCACACATGCATATGATTTTAATGCCATATTGAGTTTTTTAGGCATATACATTTTAAAACCATCTTCCACAGAATGGCACCAACATTTTGTCTATTGTTATATTTTCACTTGGTGAATAATAAGACTGACAATTTATGATAAACAAGTCCCATACTTCTCTTATGGCTGCTAGTTTATCATTGATTTTTCTTTCCTCTTGTGGCTTGGTTGCCAAATTGCAGACAGGCCAAAATAAATAGAAACCATGAGACGTTCATAGTGGCACAAAACATGACTGCCGGTGCCATCAGATGCAAATAAAGAGGTAACATCTTCGTGTCCAGATTTCATAATTCCAGATAAATAAAGTAAGCCCAAAAAAGCTTTTAGTTCAATAAGATTTATATTCTTAGTGAATGTAGGAAAAGGTTTTTTGAATGTATTGGTAACTCGTTATTTTCTCGTTAGTACACATTTAAAATGTCTAACATATGGTCAGTTACAAATAAGTGCCATACTCCCATTATATTTCCTGGCTCAATATTTCTAGCAATCCCCATTACACCAGGTAAATGAACAATAACGTTGATCCACGCACTCGACCAGCAGTGTCAGTGTGCATGATTTCTATTTCTTAGACCATTTATAAATTTTTTTAGCATAGTAAAAATTATCACGATTTTGATCTTCCTCTTGAGTCAATGGCATATTCTTCAACACTGTCAGAAGACCCCCGGACTCGGAGTTAAATTCGCTATCAATGAAATCATCCAATTTGGCATCACTCTCATTCTGATTCAAAGAATTGAGGGTCATCAATGATGGATTGCAGTTCAGCATCTGTGAGGGCTGCTCTTGATATCATCCTATAATAAACACTCAGATAATAATAACCTCTACTCAAATATTTTTGAAAAGTAAATTAAAATTTTGATTTTGAAAAAAAATATATACACTTAATGCTTTTGGGGTTCAGCTAACTACAAACTAGCATACATTTGTTAAATATGAAATCACACTTAATGCTTTACCACTGTCAACTGACAATTTACTAAAAGAGAACATGCGATCTGAACGCCATCTAATGTTTAATGTAAATTTTATGCCAAGAAGAAAAGTGCTTGGGGTTTCGCGATCCCTCCATCACAGTTAAGGGTTAATGGAGGTAAAAATGATTAAAGTGGTGTATATTTTGTACGTTTTCCAAGAAATGTTTTAAAGACTTAAAACTGAGGAGAAACTTATTACTGCAATGGAAATGCAAACTTCCCCCCCCCCCCCCTTTTTTTTTCTGGATAGTTTCTTGTCCCTCAAACCCCCTTTATTTTTTTGTTTTTCTGTCTGGGACTACTTATGCTATAAATATATGTGAGTATCCATGCTGTCACATAGTTCTCAGATAAAAATATTTTCCCTTATATATATTCCTTTATATATTATCGATTTAAAGGGGTGGAAGCAAAAAAATTTTTAAATTTCTATTTTATGTACACAGATTAGTGGAAAAATATTTTAAAGATGGAAAACAGGAAAAATAATATGCCGGAATGTATTTTGGTCTTCCCGGATTTGACTTGATAGCCCCCCCCCCACACATACACATATTTACACCTAGTTGAAAAATGCATCTTATTTCAGTGATTCAATTCATTTTGAAAGTCATAAAAGGACCTGGGTTTGAGCCTCTGATTAGGTATGGATGTTAGTGTTTTTCTGCTTGGGTCTCGCCATCCTTACAGACCTCTGTGGCAAGCAGCTATTTGAGGGGATATATATTATTATAGTAAACATTATATTAGATGGATAAATAATTGAATATTAGTGTTAACCAACAGTAATGTATGTTCAGAAGCAATGGAATATCTATCAGGAGTGAAGAAGCCATGCCTCCTTTTCAGAATGCTAATAACACTGGGCAACACACAAAAGGCTTTGAAATGAAAATAGCCAATTTTTACTAATTTCCAGGTGCAGAACACTAAAATGATAATAAAATTTGTCGATTCTCTCTTGTTTAGATGAGACTGAGATGGTCATGTATAAATGACTCAGTCCACATTGAGTACATTAGTAACCATTTCGCAATGCTGCATTTTAAACTCCAGATTGCAACATATAGGATCAGCCTGCAATACACACAATCCCCAGAGGTATTGCATCATTGCCTGATGCAATGCAGTTGAGTCATGACATCGCGGACAAAAGATGATGCAATCGTTAATTGTAAGCGACGTCTCGTAGGGTGAGCAAGTCTTTTTAGTGACTCCCATTTACCCCCGAGTCTTAAGTACAACACAAAGTGATCCTTGCAGTTTTAATCCAGCAGTAGTGATGCCTCGTAACATGTTAACAGTGCAGATACAATTTTGTTAAATTTGCAGAGAAGTAACGTTTGGAAGCCAGAAAAGGGCCATCACTCCAATAGTATAAGCAGTGTACAAGTTTTGTATGCAAGATTGGGGACCCAGGACAAGGCCTGGGCCCCACACCTATGCTGCAGTACGTGGGCAAGAAATCTTCTGAAGTGACCGAAAGGCGAAAAAGTGGCAATGCTGTTTACTTGGCTCCAAACCATAGAAACCGCAGTCATGCAAATGACTGCTACTACTGCATGGTTCCATCTGTTTCTGGAGGCATCACAAGGAAAAAGTGGACAATAGCGTACCGAATATACAATCTGCTCTCTGACCAGTTCTACACAGCGAAGGCCTTTTACGAACTTCCAAAAGAATTTTCCATAGATTCAGAAGATGAAGAGGGAGGCAAAATGATAACAGGTTCTCTGCAGCCTTTGGTGTCTAATGCATACGTCTGCCACAGTGCATCATATGTGCCACACATTCTCAACGAAATCGTTCATTTCTTCTTCGGTGAACCCGATTCCACTGTTTAAGTCTTGATCAAAGGAACTCTGCTTTGGCCTTGGACATCACCAGATCATTCCTTCTTGTTTGCGATCTGGAGCTGTCAAAAGCCAATCCAGAGTTACTTAGATCAAGACTTTAACAATGGAATCTTCTCAAGGAAAATGTCAGTGACTTTGTTTCAAACTAGTCATGAGCAGTTTGCACCTTCCCTCAGAAAGGAAGATCACCATGTGTTTTGCTTTGATGTAGATGGCCTGATGAATGTCCTCGGAATCAAGCATGACCCTCAAGAATGGCGACTGTTCATAGACTCCTCGAAATTGAGTCTCAAGGCGGTGTTGCTGCATAATGGTAATAGACTTCGATCAATTCCGGTCGGGCACACTATACATGAAGGAAACCTACAACAAGTGTTGAACTGTCTTCAATACAGCAAATATGGCTGGCATCTCTGTTGTGACTTGAAGGTGTGGCTCTGTTGATGGGTCTGCAGCTGGGATATACGAAGTATTGCTGTTTATATGAATGGGACAACCGAGCAAAGACTTTGCACTACGTGAAGAGAAACTGGCCTCAGAGGAAATCTCTGAAGTTCGGAGAGAAGAATGTGGAACACCCAGCATTAGCAGAAACGCACAAATTCCTGTTACCGTCCCTACACATCAAACTCTGTGTGATGAAAAACTTCATAAAAGCCATGGACTGGACTGCATTAACATTCAAGTACTTGGCTGACAAATTCCCTCGACTCAACGAAGCGAAAATTAAAGAGGGAATTTTTGTGTCCTCAGATCCGCGAGCTGTTCAGAGACCAGATGTTCGACAACCTGGTTCAGGGCGACGAAAAAAAGGCTCGAGACGTGTTTCGTCTGGTGTCAGCTAAATTCTTTGGGAATGTCAGGCAGACAACTAGAAGAAACTGGTTAAGGACATGTCTCTGTATCACAAACTTGGCTGCAATTTGTCCTTAAAGATCACTTTCTCCATTCCCACTTAGATTTCTTCCCAGACAACTGCGGCATGGTTAGTGATGAGCACTGTGAACGTTTCACCAGGACATTGCAACAATGGAGAAATATCAGGGAAACTGGTCCACTTTTCAATGTTGGCTGACTACTGTTGAAAGCTCGCCAAAGACGATCCTGAGCACAGCTGTACAAGCGACGTCGGAAGTAGAAGCGGAGTTTTACGATGCATGCTATATGTATATATTACTCTATTATACTATTGCAGAAAGAAACTGTTACAGATTTCTCAGAAATCGTAGCCAATTTTGATTTTTATTGTCATATGTGTTCAACATCTTAATCTTTTAAGGAATGGCTACTTTTATCTCGGAGGCATGACTTTTATGAAAATTTGCCCAGTGTAATAGTAAAAAAGGTAAATAAAGAAAGTTATTTTTCAATAATTTTTTTAAAAAAACCTGTAAAAGGGAAGGAGAAACGCTATACTGCATTGAAAATCCAGTCTCTTGCTCCCACCCCTCCCTCGTTTTTTTCTCTAGACCCAGTGATGTATAAAATTCAGAAGTTTTAATTAACCTTTAATTTAATAAGCTCTTTATAAATAATATTATGAAAGTTTGATGTTAGAAAGCTTAGATATTTTTTTTTTGCAATGTTTTCACCTGCATGGGTTTTGAATATTTAAGGACTTTAATTTTTAAAAAATGTTTATTTTTTGAAAATTTTTTTGACCAAACTGTTATTAATTTATTTTCAACACTCACGAAACTTTCCATTCAGAAACATTCAAAATCTTACCATGTAAGTGGAGAGAGGGCTTATAAACCATTTATGTGCAAGACAATATTGGTGGGGTGGAATTAATGGGAATCTACTATCCTTTTAGGTTAGAAACTTACCAGGCAGCAGTCTCCGAAAAGTTGAGTGTTTGCTGAATTTTGCTGAATTGGTCAGTCATAGAATTGATTTTCAAATGTTTAAAAGTTTCTGCTGAGCTGTACTAAAGCTTGAAAAATGATCGGTACCTTATGCAAGTTTTCTAGTATCTAAATGCATATTGTTTTGACTTTGTTGTGTTGCTTTTTTCTTTTTTGCCTTTGCCATTAAGTCAAAATCTTTGTTAGCCAAATGATCTTAAAGCAGAGATTTCAACCTATTCAGTAGGATTTTTGCATTTCTGATGAGGTGTTTCCTTCCTTTTAAAAATTTAATTACATTTTACTTAAATGTTTCTTGAAGGATAATGAGCTCTCTTTATGGTTGTTTATCCCAGTGCAAACCTTATGAACTGCTCCCTGAAATGTGAGTCATATTAATAACTACACACACTGGCCACTGAATTATAAACCTTTATTAAATACCAAGTTGGACCTTTAGCCCAAATTACAACATATGCAGTTTAGCATAGATTCCACAAGGTGTTGGATTGTCTTTACATCTCCAGCATACCAGGCGTTCACCAGACAGTCCTTTAACTGGCTCAGATTTGACAGAAGAGGACTTTGTCCCCCGATCTCTTTTTCTAACATGTCCCATACATTCTCAATGGGGTTCAGATCCAGGCTATGTGGTGGTGGCCAGGGAAGAATGGTGGAAGTTGCTGTCATGCTTGCTGGACCACTACTGGACACATCTTGTGTGATACAGTAGAATTGTTGTCCATGAAACAGTCATCACCAGCTGGGTAGGAAGTCAATATTGCAGGATGGACTTGATCAGCAACAATGTTCAGATAATCCTTGGAGGACACCTGACCTTCCGACCTTCCAGCAATATTGGTCCCATTCTGTACCAACAGAACCTGCCCCACACCATGACACTGCCTCCAGAACCTTCAGTTGTGTTTACAAGGCAAGCTGGGTCCATTGCTTCATTGAGCTCCCACCAAACTCTGTCTACTGTCTATACAGAACAAGGGCTACAGTGACTCATTAGACCACATGACTTTTTTTTTTAGTGTCCAGTCAGTTTTCCTGACACCACTGTAGACTAACTTTCCAGTTCTTCGCAGAAATCAGTGGTTTCATATAGGCCTGTGACTACTAATACTGATCCTCTTCAATTTCCTGAGCATCGTTGAAATCTTTGGTCAATTGCTGCACACAGGAAGACCTGTTTTCTATGTTCAAGCTTTATCAGACTGTAATCTCGTTCCTGAGAGATTGTCGTCACGCCACACTTGTGGCTCTTAGACCAGCAATGTGGGTAATTTTTCCACTGATTAAAAACCCAAGATATCTCGCCTTTTGAGAAACCAGCCAACTCTTGCTGTTTTTAAAATCGTCGCTCCAGCCAGATGGGTCCCACAATAAGCCCTTTATCAAACCCTAAAAGATCCTTTGTTTTTCCCATTGTGATCAACACTATTGATGAGCAGAAGTCTTAAATAGTTGCCTAGATCATGTGGTGATCACTATTTTGCATATACGCTGTGCAAATGACATATACATCTGCATAAAAGTTTCTAATTCAGTGGCTGGTGTATGAGAAATTGAATGCAGATGGCATTTTAGATAAAACTATTATAAGAAAGACAACACTTATACGTTCATATAGTGCAGTCTATAAATTGTATATCCTTAGGGAGGCTGGTGCCAGTATACATGAACCTTCTGGTATTAGTATTGTTCAAACCAGAGCAGCAATGCTGGAAAGGGGTGTCACTATTTTGACTGTGGGAATTGTTTATCTGCTGAGTGGTCTATTTGGAGCTCACTGTCAGCCAACTTTCATCACTTCTGCCATTGTCCTAACAACCTTGACCATGGGAATCTGGGTATGTTGATCATAGAAAGACAACACTTAAACGTTCATATAGTGCAGTCTATAAATTGTATATCCTTAGGGAGGCTGGTGCCAGTACACATGAACCTTCTGGTATTAGTATTGTTCAAACCAGAGCAGCAATGCTGGAAAGGGGTGTCACTATTTTGACTGTGGGAATTATTGTTTATCTGCTGAGTGGTCTATTTGGAGCTCACTGTCAACGGCCAACTTTCATCACTTCTGCCATTGTCCTAACAACCTTGACCTCGGGAATCTGGGTATGTTGATCATGACAGGTAATATGCATAAAGTTTTTCAATTTCTGAAGTTAGTGAACAAATAATCTTACTTCTTACTAGTAACAAAAAATTATTGCACTTCATTTAACTTTCAAAGGAAACCAGTGACTGTGATGGATGAGAAACTTTAGATTTCTTGTAATTCATTTTCAAAATAAAAGTTTAAATTTGTAAGGATAGTGTAATGGTATGCTACTAGACAATGTCATGGTCAGAGATCAAATAGTAACATTATAAACCTTGAAACTCCTAATTATTGTTCCAGATTGTAGTAAGTGTTCTCAACATTAAATAAACCAAGGGTAGATCGAAATATGAAATTATCAAATGTGGGTGCCACTTTAAATGATTCTGAAAATTTAAGGGTCCTTATGTGACTGGCAAGTTTAGGGGGAAAACGAAATTTAGATATTTTAATCCTTCCTAGGTCCAGCTATTTTTTCACTCTAATCAGGCAAAACAAATTAACTTTAGAACTTTTTTGCCAAATAACTAATGAAAGGAATTGTAGCATGTTATATGCCAAATTAATCGGCATTTAATTCCAGATTTTCTGAAAATAAAATATTTAACGAAAAAAGATGACAAATTTTATTTTAACTTTTTTTAGTCGTAAAAAATGCATCTGGTAAACACACAAATTTATTTTTAAAACACTAATAGACAAATGTTTATAATGCACATGAATAAGAAAGGCTATTTATTTCTGAATAAAATTTTTTTTCTTGTTTAAAGCAAATGTTTCTTACATTTTGTAATTTTTTTCTCTGTACTATGAGAATAGTTCAGGCTTTTGTTGCAGAGTCCATTAAACAAGTCTAGTTATTTATTAAAAATATTCTAAATTATCAACAGAAATAGGGCATGTTATATACCAAATTAAAGAGAATTTAATTCTGAATTTTATTGAAGTAAAGAATTTTAACTTTATAGTATAGTAACATATTAATTTTAATAACACTTTTTACAGTGGTACACCAAAAAAGTACATATTTTATAATTACTTCAAAAATCTTGCATTTTTAAAAATAGTTTTTTGTTAATTATCTGAAGATTTTAGAAACTTAAAGGAAAAATATGTTGATAATAGTTCAAACCAAACTTCTGAGCTCAAATCAGCAATACCTTATATTGCTTCTAAGAAATGGCAATCAGATGGCTTTAACAAATTATTTGTCATAGTTTAATAAAATATGCATCAAATGAAAAAAGAAAATTTTTCAAGATTGAATTATGTATTTTTAAAAGACGTGTAAGATAATTTTCAAACAGCAATTTTAAAAAATTCGAGGTTTCATGTGATGTACAAAAAAGTCTAGATGTTCTTGACCCTGGAAGGGTTAAATGTATTTTTGCAGGTGATATATTGCTAATAATTTTATAGCAGCAATCATACATTATAATGACTATAAATCTTTTAGTATCAGAACAAAGTTACATTTCTAACTTTATTACAATTTTTATACAAGTGACATTTTTAATTTAAAGCATTTTTTGTGCAGACTTCAGAATGTAGGATTTGTAAAATAGGAAGCTTAAATTATATTTGTGATTCACATTTTAGCTTAACTGGTTGTCACCTAGATAAACTTGAGTGGGCACTGAATTAGGAGCCAGTGTTCTACAGCAGGTGTCAACATTCAGCCCACAGATCAATTTGGCTTTATAAAGCAAAATTGTTCTGCCAACAATATTGGTAAAAAAATGTTTGAGTAATAATATAAAAAATGTATTTCTAAACAAATTTGATGATGAACAAATGTTGTCATTTAAATCTCTGGAGCTAGTGTAGTTTTATGCAGGACTTTAAAATTCTCAATTTCCTCAAGTAATTTTTGATTAGAATAACTGCTAGCCATCTGTATTTGTGAAAATTTATCAAGAACAAATTTGGATCACAAATGACAAGCATTTACATTTAACACTAAGGGCTAGTAGTACTGACTTTATAACTGATTTTCATTAACTTCTAAAAAAATTATATCACCTCATTAATATTTTTTTAAATTCTTTTGTGCAAATGCAAGAGTTTTTTGTATTTTTTAATTTATTCAAATATTTTTATCTTTGATATAAAAAAACTAGGGTTTTTAATAATCAAAATCAACAGTGTTGCGAGATTAAACATAGTTTATTATACTTGGGAAAATAGGACTGAATAACATTTTTGAAGATCTACAGCATGCCTAGAATACATTCAGACATAGCTGTTTTATTTCACTTCTTTCCTATCTTTGTAGTTTTGCTAATGTATCAAACTATTTTAGATGACAATAGGAATAATGAATCATTGTGCAATAGTGCTAGCTTCTAATACCAGTTATAACTGTCAGCTTAGGCTTCACCCAAAGAACAGTATTGTTAGCTTAGGATTCACCCAAAGACTGATACATTTACATTGTGTTAATGTTGATAGAGATCAGTCAATAAATCTACCTTTTTTTTTGAAAAAAAAACAGAGGCAAGAGAATGCATTTTATATTTTCTAATTTGCTATATTTAACTGATTATTAGTATGTTTTATGTTACTTTCTGCTTCATTTAGTATGTAATGTGTACAAACATAAGTTAGCACACATTACATATTAATGAGAAGCTAACTTTGAAGCTTTTTTCTATTAAAATAGGCTTTTGTAGTAAAATATGACTGAAGATCTCATCAAATCTACCTAAATTTCCATTTTTATCAAATGTTTAACTATTAAAGGACAAAATTTATTTCTTCTTTTAAAAGAAAAATTCAGCTTTTGAATCTTATATATAAGAAACTGATTACATACTGAAAGATACTTGAATTATGAGCAAAAATTATGAAAATGGGAAAATCAATAGGTAATCATAAACAAACATGCTGCTGTCTCATTTGTGTTAGATTTTTCATTTAAAATTCCTTACAAGTGTTTGAAAAGCTATGGAAACTAATATTTGACAGCAGTAATATCATTGCTAAGAAATTCATACAAAATTGACAAGTATTGAAATAATTTCTTGCACAATCTTCTAAAATATACTTGCTTAAATGTCTCAACATAATAGTTATTTTGAGTTTTAACTTTTTGTGGTAGTCATTACTGCTATTGCTGTTGTGAAATATCCAAACTTTTGACTTTAAATACTGAACAAATATTATTGGAAGAAATTACATTACCTGAATGCCTGCTGTTAGTTATTTAAGGAATACAGTAGTTATGTTCTGAAAATGGAATCACAAAATGCCTTTAAAGAAATAAAAGCAGCCTTTGTCATTTGTATTTTTTTAAGTACATCTTAATGCAGTATATCTAGCAAAACAATTCTGAAAGTAATACTGATTTGTGATTGCCAGTTTATTTGATACAATGGAATATTTATATATTTTTAGCTTTATTCATCATGTGTAAATTGACACTTAACTCAGAAAGTTCTGGTTTCTTTTAAATATTACACATAAATTCTCTTGCTTTCTATATGTTACATTACACACAACCAAAAAAAAAAACCCTTTCTTCCTTCATTGTTTTGTGTATTTGGACTACCTTAGGAGAAATAATCTTTAAAATTTTGATAGGAATTCTGCTTTTCTCTAGCTCTCCATGCAAAATCTTTGTCAAAAAATTGGTGCAGGTATTCTCTTAAGATACCTGTTTATTAGGGGAACTTAATAAACAGGTATCTTAGTAAATATGCTGGTTGATCAGTGTAACCAAGTTTGTTTTTGGAAATATAGAATATAGGGATAATTCTATAAAGCCCTTAAACAGTAGTTGCCCTAGAATTTTTGTGGTGGAGTCTGGATTCTCAGAAATCGAAACGTGAATTTTTATTTGTTATGTGTTGTATCGTGAAAGTTTAAATTGTCTTGCAAGATTTATTTTAGTGAGATAAATGTATTCTGTTATGGTATATGAATTCTGTTTCCTAATGGCCAGTGTGAAAAAGTGCTTAACTTCAGTTGTGCACATTTTGGCTACATTGTTAGTCATGTGTGGCCATTTAGTCTCACCCTGTCCATTTTTTTTTTCTAAAATGTTTTTCTATAAGCATTGTTATATTTTAAAAATGAAAAGATGTTTTATATTTAAATGAAATTATTAGAACAAAATAATTTTTAATTTTATGTGCAATAACTAACAAGTGCATTTATAATTTTCCTAAACATGCTCTCAAGTTCACACACTAGAAAATTGTTTTAATCGGTCATTGTTTTAATTCCAAAATACCTTGTTCAAATGGCAATATTTTAAATATATTTTTATTAGAACATTTAAAGCTAGCTTGTGAGTGGGTATTTGCAGATGCTAAAATTAATTTTGGGCATCGATAATGAACGTTGGGTAGCTAAAAGAATATGTGCCAATTCCTGGGTTAAAGATTGTACTTGCCATTTAACTTAAACTTTAAGTCTGACCCCACGAAAAATATTTTTATGATTATACTATAGGGAAGAAATAGGTGGCATGATCTTCATTATATTTAACACTGATAGTAATTATATTTAATGGTCTTTTAAGGATGGAATTTCCAAAGCAAATTAAATCAGTACTTAAACTTCTCTTTTTTTTACATTTGTATGCAGTACGAGTGTTCAGTTAAACTTTGGGTTGGTTAGTTGGTGGTGGCACTAGGCTCATATCTGCAGTTCCCAGGTTGAGTTGCCGTCCGTCGGATGGGATGTTAAGCCGTGGCCCCATGTGCGGGAGAGCATTACCTTGTGCACGTTAAAGAACATGCTGGGTGGCCTTGACGGAAGGCTACCATCTGTCTCCCAATAGCTGTTTCAGTGGGTCCCCTCCCCCAACCTTTTGTTTTTTGAGCCTTCAGGGTCCATGTGACCTCTCCATTTAGCCCATGGTGTGCAAAAAAGTGTCACTCAGAGGTAAACCCAACCCAGGTTGAGTCCCACTTGGATCAACATTGGAGATTTATGTCTTTTAAACCCTTGCCTACCTTCAGTTAGAAAAGGAGCACAGATGGTTTGGGAAGGCTGCCAATTTTCAGATGAGATGTTAAAGAATATGCCGGATGTTTTTGACAGGCTTCCATGTCTAACAGCTCTCCAGTGTGTGTCCTCCATCTTTCTCTGAACATTTGTGGTTATTGTGACCTAGCCATAATTTCCATTTTAAAGTAAATGAAGACACCCTAACCAATGCCTTTTTTTGCTAGCACCATTCCACCCAAACGTTGCCAAATATTTAGCATTGACACAATATTTTAGCTTTAGTTTAACCCTTTCAGTACCATACTGAAATTGGCCCAAAAAGGCAGATACTTTAAATGGATTGCCCAGTCAATGCTATTCTTTCCTCTTCACTAACTCCTACCTGCAGTTTGGACCGGTATGGTAGAGAAGGGTTAATAGGCCCACAGTTAGCAAATGTTCATATACAGTCATATAGTATTTGTAGTCAACTTTAAGAGAAATTTGAAATTTCATCCATTTATCAAATGTAGCCAAATTATTGGAGTAATTTGAATTATAACTTGATTAGATTTTTCTCTGAAAACAAAAAAAGTCATCTGAAAATTATTTTTTTGTACAGCTTTGCTGTGTGGAAAGCTCAAATGATCAGTGCTTTGCTAATCACAAGGACAATTGAAATTTGTTTCATTCAAACCTCAGCTGTCATCAGTTCCATATATTTTGTTTTTAGTAAAACACTCATTACATTAATTTGATTAGCAGTTGCAATATACAATTTTTTGAGGCATTGTTTACAACATTTTTCCAAACCAAAATTTGGAGAACACTACTGTACAGTAGGTGATATGAATTTGGTCACTATAAGGGCCTTCTGATGGGTTATGAAAGGATCTTGCCATGGATATTTAATTTAGCCTGTTAGGTATCACTATTTGGGCTGTGGGGTAAATTGGAATTCATGGCCGAGTGGTTAGCGCGCTTGACTACTGATCTAAGGGACCTGGGTTTGAGCCCCGGATAAGGCATGGACATTTGTGTTGTTTTTCTGCTGAGGTCCTGCCATCCTCACAGACCTTCTACTCTGGCAAATAAACTGACAGGCTACTATCAGACCTCTGTGGCAAGCAGCTGCTTGAGGGGGTATTGTTTTTTAAGGTGATTATACCATATTAACCATTTTGTACACCTGATCGATTCAACTTTGTTTAAAGAACAGTAATTCAAATGAAAACAAGTGTTCGGAACCCCAAATGAAATTTGTTTTGTTCGTTAACTTTGGAAGTAGGTGCACTTCTTTTTGCCACATTAGTTGGTGTCTTTTGACTTATTGATTCTAAAATATCTTACTCTAGACATAATTTTTTAATCTTAACTTCTCTTAATTTTGCACCTCATTTCTTGCAAGAATGCTTAAATGTGTTTTGGCAAAAGTATAAAAAGTGCATTTATAATTTTATGCATTTGCAATACTTAATGTTATGTTTATATCCATAATTTGCCGAAACATCTTGAATTTTCATCTGCGACAGTTAAAATGTGATTCAGTTTGGATGGAGGGGGGAGGATGTCTGAAGTCTAAGTGCACTATGATCTTTAGCTCAACCATGATGTTTGGATATGATGAGTTTTCAATACCACCACATTGAAATAAATTGTCATCTTTTTCTGTATTTTGGCAGGAGCATTGCAGGTATGAAAATTTTTTTCTGGGTCTTTAACATGTTGACGACTAGTGATCTAAGGGACCTTGGTTCGAAACCCAGGTAAAGCATAGATGTATGTATTGTTTTTCTGCTGAGGTCCCACCATCCTCTATGGTGTATAAAATGATAGGCTCCTATCAGACCTCTGTGGCAAAAGCAGCTGCTTGAGGGGATATTTTTTATCTGAGTATTGCACATGTATAAGCATAAAAAAAATCGTAATTGTGATAAGTTTATTAGAAAAAAGCTATGGGTTTTTTGAAGCAACCAAAATTTTATAATTACGGACGAAATTCCAAAGAATATCAAATTCCCTACCTATTTAACTTGCTTCCTAGAGAAATAGTTAACTTAAAAAAAATTTTAAAGAAAAATTATTTCAGTGGTTGATGAAAAAGTGATGTTTTTATTTGGAAACTTTCATCTTTTTTCTTTTTAATTCTTTTTTTTTCTCCTTCATTTTATGTGCTACTGATGTAATCTAGATAGGATCTGTAAAATCATATATGTACATTCCCACTGATAAGCTTCGGCTTAGTGGGATTTTTTATGTAAAATAATTATAGATTATACTTATTGAAAATAAATTTGAATTTGAATTGAACTTCCAGGTTGATCAAATTTCAATCTGTTTCCTTGTTTGCCCTGAAAAAGAAAAGTAATCAAAATGAGGTTTTTGATGAATTTTCAAATAGCATCAGTGGTATTGAAGAAAGTATTTCCTTGATTTTCATTCTAATTTATGCCTTGAACAGTCATTTCCCACATAAATATTCTCGGGAATAAATTGTCAGTATTGGAGGTATTTGTGCGTTGAACATAGACTTTTTGGGATAACCAAAGTAAAAATAACTAATAACTTTGTCCTGTTTTGAATTGATGTGGTTTTGCAATGGAGAAGAAAGTATGACACTCTGCAATTAACATTCCTAACTAGCTTGCTACACTGGTTTTTGTCCATGGAATATTCATATATTTCTTTACCTTTAAAGGTAGTAAGATAGTTCTGTGCCTTTGAAAGTCAATTTGTGATCAATTTGATAAAAAAACTAAATAGACTTCACAACTGAAGGAACAGCAAGTATGCATAAAACAAAATCTTGTTAAAAATGTGAAGGAATTCAAAGATATATAAATGCATAACACTTACACTGTAAAGCACTTTTAGTAATTGTTGCTGTCTGTGCAAGTGAAAGTTTGTTTTACTGCTCAATTTTCACTGGAATCATCAATAGCAAAAGAATAAAGGCAAACAGTCATATAAAATTCATGTGCAGCATGAAACTTATGTTTAGACTGAATGCTTGTTCAATCCATGCTTCCAGCAGCTATTACTTGCATTCACTTGTGTCTGGCCACTTGCTAATTGTCTTTTACCAAGGGAGTTTTTTTTTTACACTTTTTTTATGCATTTTGAAGCTGCAGCTTCATTATCAAGACACTAGTCTCTGCCACATGGAGGTTATTGAGGATGAATGGACTCGGATGTCTATCTAGGCTTATTGTTGTGGTTGAATAGTTGTTTTGGTTGGTGATTCCACAAGTGTGGTGCAGTGGCCAACAAAATATGGGCTGGGTTTTCATTTCTCTTGCATTACTTGCACGTTATTTTTTTTTTCGCTTTTCATCTTTGATGAGCTTAATATAGTTCGTCATTACACGCAGTGTCTATTTTTGTATGTGTTTAGTTCAGATAAATCCAATTTTCCTTGTGTAAGGAAGATATATTCTTGTATAGGGTGGAGCAGCTAGCTGTTCCAAATACACAAGATTAGTTACAGACAAGCTTTGTAGCTTAGTGGTACTTAATTTTGTACTAAAAAGTAAAAGCATCATAGATGAAAAAAAAGTACAACACTAGTGCAAGAGGACATGAAAACCCAGCCCTCACAACAAGAGAAACCTAGGCACCAGGTCCCTTCCTCCATAATATATAAATTGCATTCACATGGAAGAGAGTAGTATTTTGATAATGCAAATTATGACACTGTAGTGCCCAGAGTAAAGAAAGTGGAATAAACTCTTGGTGATAGGCAGTTGGCAAGTGACTGGACATAAGTGAATGCCAGTAACATCTAGAAGTATGGATGGAACAAGACTGTCTAATCATAAATACCATGTAGCACAGTAATTTTATGACTATATTTGTTTGCCTTTATTCTTTTGCTATTGATGATTCCAGCAGAAATTTAACAAACTTTCAATTATACATGGACAGCAACAATTGCTGAAAGGATTTTACAGTAATAATATACTTATATATATATCTTGGAATTGTGTAGAGCTGTACATCACACTAACTAAAATTTGCAACATATTCAGATTTTTTTTATATAGAATTTAAGCCTTACTTGAATTTTTACGTGGTGTGGGACAGTTGTAGCCTTTATAATGAATTTGAAGAGAAATTTGATATTGCATCTGTTCTGTTTAGCAAATGTAAGCAGGAGTAATTTTAATAAATTGGGACTTGGTTAGCCTTTTATTTTCTGAAAAGGCTACTGGATACAGATTATTTTTGTACATAACTCATTGCTCTTTTGAGTTAGAAATTATACTATTAGTAATCAAAATTTGTATAATGCACTAAATGAAAGGTTTTGTTTAAATAACCACTGACATCAAAAATTCCATAAACACTATATTTGTCTTTCTAATGCTATTCTTTCCTCTTCACTAACTTATAGTTGATAGTTATGATATCAATAAATATTCTATAGAAAAAAAAATTTCGCTGAATATGACAATTCAACCCGTATCTCTCCAGAAACATGCCAGAGTATTCTACCATTGAACTCTAATGCCAGTTGTCTTTTTTCCCCGTTAGACTCCCATATGTCTGTGAAATTTTCCACAAAATATGTTTCTTTTTAGACATTACAAAGTCAACAGGTAATGATGCGATTGTCATTTATGTTTAGTTGTAATATGTTAATATATGTAGAAATCATTCAGTAATCACAATTTTGAATGTTTTGCTCTCAAGCAGTTGATGAAATTTGTAGGCTTATGGAAAATTTTTTGGCATATAGGCATAAGTTTTTGTTGTACATGAGAAAAATTTGCAAATGATCTGCAGCTTAAGTTGATCTGAGCAAATGAGCATTTTACATAGAATAAGTTTTCAGGCTTGGGTCACAGATGCCAATCACTTAAATACTTTTTACTCCACATTAAAATTAGTGGAACTTAAACTTCACAGAAAGGAAAGTTCAGATGAAACCAATAATAAAAAAATCTGTATTAACATTTAATTTTTTAAAAATTATGTGAAGTTAAAAATTAATTTCCTAAAAAATAATTATTCAATATTTATAAAAACTGATACCTAAACGACTTATTGATTGAAAAAAAATAACTAATAACTAAAAATGACCTAGATGACTAGATTGTTTGACTTAAAGTAATACAATAAGACATTTTGAAAAGAAATTAAATCTGTAATAGTTTAAAATGTTCAAGGTTTTTTTAGCATTATTTTATTAAACGATAATTAAAAATTTGCTTTATGAAGTGACACTCATATGAAAATGTAAAGGTAAATAAAAGCATGAAAAATGTTGGATATTCACACTAGTTGCCCATTAGGCAGTTTTTTTTTGTTTAAAAACTGCATTTTTATGAAATGCTATTTTTTGTAAAAAAAAAATTCTAGGTTGGTAGTAATGTATTTGTAAGTTAATAAAAATTTGATTTGAATCTTTTTCTAAAATGTTGTTTGTTTCTTACTTCGTAAACAATGGAAATCTCATTCACTTTAAAATGGACAAGTTGAATAAACAACACAATGAACTTAAGAAAAGGAGATGGGGGAGGTTCTATATAGCTGAGAATGTGATAAAAATTAAATATCTTGCTTTTTTGTTAAAATTTGATTTGAATCTTTTTCTAAAATGTTGTTTGTTTCTTACTTCGTAAACAATGGAAATCTCATTCACTTTAAAATGGACAAGTTGAATAAACAACACAATGAACTTAAGAAAAGGAGATGGGGGAGGTTCTATATAGCTGAGAATGTGATAAAAATTAAATATCTTGCTTTTTTGTTAATTTGAGCCAAAGTAAACAGATTTTTTTGTTTCAAATTTTTATCACCGTACTCCTGAAATGTAGAGCTGCATAATAAATACACAGCCTGCTGGCTTACCATCAAAATTAAGTCTCATATGGAATTTTTTGTTTTATAGTAAAGGATATGGGCAATCATCCATTGAAAATTGTCCATTTTTGGTATCTCTTTTGCCACCACTATTGTTACTAGGCTATTATTTGACTTTAACCTGTTGCACTGCACAAGTCACATTAGCCTCTTCCACAGGACTACCATTGACGGGATATGTTTTGGGTGTTGGACTGATCGCAGTACACCCACCGCACTCGTGAATGAAAACTCTAGCAAGGTTGCTGTTTTTGAGATGCTCTTACCACTCCTCATTTGTCAGGCACCAACCAATTACCATGCTACTTTTAAAGTTTAAATATTTTGTTTGGCTCATTCTTATGCCAATTAGTATGTGCATATATACAGACAATGCCTAGGTACCTACCTATCTGCTTTTAAATAGGCTAGTATGAAATTGATGTCTGTTACTCTAGTGGCAGTTTATTTCATGGAATTCTTTAGTTAATAGTATAAGTCTTCCAGCAGCACAATGATAATCTTTAGTTAACCCTCGAATGTGATAAGTAATGGGCTTATCATGAAGAAATATTGCTAACTTTTAGTGAACTGAGGCCTACTGATCTGAACTACTATGATTATTTTTTTATTACTCTGCTGAGGAGTTGTCAACCACAGGTGCTGTTGCCAGCCATATATATATAACATGAATAGAATAATGGATCATGAATTTGCTGCATTGGTGGGCTTCCGTTGAAGGAAAATCTTTTGCCATGTTTTCTGTTTGTGGGTTGACAACCCCAAGTGAACAGATTCACAGAATGTTTTATCACCTGGTGGGATAATCCTGATTAAAGGCCATCTCAAGTACCTGAACTCTTACTTTACATGCATCATCAAATCCTACATTGTAGGAAATCTTCCAATGTAGATGGCTTCAGCGGGAATGGATCTTTGCATCATGCCTACGATTAGGGGGCTGTATGATATTGTTGCCATTCCCTCTCCTAATAAAAAGTTTCTTTAAAAACATACCACTAACCATTTTCTCTTCATAGGTAGGTGGAATGCGAGGACTCTGCACAGAGCTTATTATCTGGATGTCCTCACACAAGAAGTCCACTGTTAAAATTTAGATATTCTGGGCTTGCAAGAGATCAGATTCATGAAGTCCTATTCTTAATCTCAGGGAGGGAAGATAAAAGCATCTCCAAGGCATAGGTTTACTTCTCAGCAGACACGCTAGTGATGCTCTTTTAGAATATGAGTGCATTATTTAAAGGTTTCTTACAGATAAATTTCAGACAGGCATTAAAGACTTGAATGTTATACCCCGATGAGGGTGAGAAGGATAGCCTGAAGTTGTCCATAAAACCTGTTTTAAATTCTCTCAAGAAAGGAGATATTGTCCTTGTTCTAGGTGACTTCAATGCCAAAGTTGGTACTGACTCTGACCTTACGGAGGGGTGATAAAGTGCTTTTTGGTATTGTAGTGGCAATTAATAAATGTCTCCTACAGGTAAGCAAATTTAATAGTTTGAAAATAACTAATATTTATTACAAACACCATGGCATACATAAGTAAACGTGAGGTTCACCAGAAGGGCTGCATAAGAATGATAGAATTAGCCCATTTGCTGTCAATATATAATCAGTCATGAATACCAGGTCATATAGGGGAAGTGAAATTGGATCTGACCATTTCCTTTTTAAAAGTGTCTTGCAACTTAAACTTAAAAAGTGTTGTGATAAGGTTAAAAAGTTACCTTTAACACTGAAGCTCTGAAAGACCCAGTTATGGCTAAAGCTTACCATGATAGGTTACTTATTCATGAGTCATTGTTTGCTTACTACTGAAGTTGAACAATGGGGAAAATTTCTTGAAAGTAACAGTACTCTTTAAGGTAAAAGGGAGTAGAGGAGGCTAAATTATTTGAGTGATAAGACACCTGAGCTTATTTCCGAATGAAAGAACTGCAGGAATATCCTTAATCAAATACACTAGTCTGAACAGAAAGGATTACTAAGAGCTTAATAAACATGCAAAGGATCAGTTAGCAGCTGATAAGAATCTTGGGCCTGATGGCGTGGCAGAGGAAGCAGTTACAGCACAGCTGCATAATTTTTACCAGATAATCAAAGTTTTGTGTGATTAAAAAAAGGACAGGTATACAGGGACTGAAGGTGAGGATTCTGTCATGGCTAGGTGGGCTGAGCATTTCAGAGATGCTCTAAACAATGTGGTTAGTTCTACTCCCATTGTAATGATGACACTTGCATTACTGACATTAATGTTGCCCCTACATCATATCTGAAGTTACCTTTAATGGTTATTTCTAAACTTAAACTACATAAACCCCAGACTGACTGAGATTTTGAATATCTTTTATGATAAAGGCATTGTTTCTAAGGATTTTACCAGAGCTATTATTCCTATTTTGAAATCCTGCTCAGTCTTCCCCTTGCAGATTTGCGACTATTTTCACTCAAATGGTCTACAGATGTGAAAAATTCTCATTTAAATTATGCTAATGATTTGGCCATTTTGGCAAATAATGTTGAGATATACTATTTCATCGGAGCTGTTGATGAGACTGGTAGTGGAATATGTTTGGTTATAAACAAAGAAAAATAGTGATGAAAATTGGTGAAGCAGGCTGTTGTTCAGTTGACCTCGCAATAGCTGCACTCTTAAGCATGTGTCTCAGCTTAATTATCTTGGTAGCTATGCAACAGATACTGGTGACATGCAGCATGAGATTAACAGTTGAATAGGGATTGCTGCTGTGACTTAAGGATCTATGGAGAGTGAGAAGAAATAAAGGTATCTAAAGATGTAGTGAAACTTGGACCCTTTGTAAACAATATAACAGGAAACTTGGTGCTTTTGATTGTAGATGCTTACATAGTATAGTATCTTGGGCATGTTCAACTTTCTAAGTAATGAGGTTAGGCATAGGATTCAGCAACCTCCTTTGAAGCACGTATTGTGCAGAGAGACTCCATGTTGCCCGTATTCATAGATTGGGCACAATGTTTATAACCCTATTTGCTAAAGGCCTCAGAAAGAGGCCTTTAGGACTTTTTAGAATTGGCATATGGTGGCTAGATGTAGCATCAAGACAGATGCTTGGAGAACTAAATTGTGTGGTGTGGTTGGACCTCCATAGCCAATGGCTGCTTGCGGAGGAGAATAATGTACGATTTATTTTTAGGTTGTAAAAAATTTCATAAACTTTTTAGCAAAAAAAATTCAAGTTGCTACTTCCCTATAGCGAAAAACCTTCAAGTGCAAAGGGCCTTAAAAATACTCTTGACTATACTTTTTTTTCTCATTGGCAACACCACTAGAGCCAGTTAAGGCATGCCGAACATTTCCATGTTTGGAAATAATTTTCTGAGAGCCCTTACAGTGCTAATGTGACAATTGCTCTGAACATTTCAACTGAACCAACAGACAATTGTTTTGAGGAAAGTTTAATGAACATAAGTCCTGTGGTGTAAGTGTAAGATCAAGTTGGTATGGTAGTATTCCAACACTAGTAGTTGTTTTTCATTCAAAATTAACTTACTGAAACAGTTGAAAAGTGCATTATAGAACACTGAGCAAATGGATTTTGCATAATGAATTTCTTTGAGTTTTTTTCTCGGCTCAATTTCATGAAGCCATTAAGAGCATCTGAAGCAGTACTGCAAGGATGTCCATCAAAAGATTTCTAACAATGTAGACATTGATGTGGATAGATTGAATAAAAGTTAATGATGCACATAATTTTTACAGAATAAGTGTTTTATCAGTTGGTTATATGGCCCATCTGCTTCTACAAGTGTTGAGATTTATCTCGTAACTTCCCACACCCTACTGCCAGTAGGGGATACTCATGGGCTTAGAACAGCTGTCGTCTTTTGGATGTGACATAAAGCAATAGGCTCTGTGTGTGAGAGAGCCATATCCTGTGTACATTGCATGCTCTAGATGGCCTTGATGGGAGGTTGGTCCCCTTCCCACAATCTTCATTACCCCTCAGGGCTCTTTTACATACCATGGTCCATCTGCTTTGTACTGTTATGCAGCAAAACCTGACATTTTATTAACATGTAAGCAAAAATAAAAGTTTAACACATTCTTTTAGGAAAATATACATTAATATACCATTTAAGTTAACAGTCCTGCATGGATGTAGATATTTGCAATGTTATGGATATTCCCATTTAAAAAAGCTCTTGATGGATAAAACCATAGATAAAAAATTTCTTAATGAGAATGGATCAATCTGATTTGATAAGATAGATATTTAAGAACGTGATCAAACATTACTACATTGCTCATGGTTTAGATGATGAGAGAGATAGAAATAGAAACTTAAACAAAAATTCAATTGTGATATTTACTTTAAAAGGGAAAATTATTTGGTTAAAGACACTAATTTTATTAACATTATATTTGAAAGAAACAATTTTTTTGCTGACAAAGCAGAATTAACTTTAAAAAAAATCTAACTGGTGTTATGTAATGAAACTGGAATAAATCTAAAAATTTTCAATAGTGAAGATCACTGCATACTGATGTTTAGAGGGGAATTGCTGGGTAATAAAGTGTTTGTATCACTGAGAATTGGATTTAGGAATGAAATGATCTTTGAACAATTAGCAAAATTGCGTTTCAAGTTCCACAGGAATTTTTTTTCGTGTAATTTTTCAGTTAAGCAATAGTCATTAATAAACCATTAGACAGATTTCAAATTAAGTTTTATGTAGCATAATTGTTGCACTCAGTTTTGTACTTGAGCTTTTTTTCAACTTTCAAACATCTTGGATCTCAAGCATTCGCAAAAATTATGGCTAATAGCCAATACACACAGATGCTAAATTATTTGTTAATGTGGATAGAATCTTGCTATCCATGCAGAGCTCTAGCTATTTATTATATAAATCAAAAGGTTTTGTCTTTAATAAGAAAAACAATGTCATCTTGAAACTTCAGTGTCACTGTATTTGTATGTCACTTAAATTTTAAAACTATCTATTAAAAAAAAGGTTTTTACCAGAGGATATAATCGAAAGCAACTATTGTGTGTGTTTCAGTCATATATACCTTCAATGATCTGTTATGAGCAGATTTAAGGACATTCTACACCAACACATTTAAGTGGGGTTCATATCAATTGAAAGGATGCTTTAGTGAGTTTAAGTTGTATTTTATACAATTGAAGTACATTTGAGTTTTCACTCTTTTATTAAAATGCTGGTCTATTGGATTGTGGTCTAGTGGATTTTATTGTGCATTTCATTTAAATGGTGAATAATGTATTTCTGAGGAAGAAACCATTAACCTCTGTAGCTATCATTGGATATGTAAAATAAATTTCAGATTACCTTACAATAGTAAATTTTTCTTGTATTTCCTGTCCCCCCAAAAATTTCTGTACGTTAAAATGATTACATTCAATCCAGTAGACCAGCATTTTACATTTTGATCAATTTAAAAACGTTAGGAAATTTCTGTAAGCATAGCTTAGCAATATATTTCTGATTAATGGTTGCATAAAAGACTAGTTCCATCTTTGCAGGGGCGGGGGTGGCTCAGTTGGTTACGCACCAGGCTCATAATCTGTAGTTCCCAGGTTCGAGTCCCAGCTGGGTCAGCATTGAGATTTATCTCTGCAAAAATTCCCCGCCCTGCCCACGGTCAGTAGGGGGGACACCAATGGGCTTGGAAAGGCCGCCGTCCGTCGGATGGGACGTTAAGCCGTGGCCCCGTGTGCGGGAAAGCCATACCCTGTGCACGTTAAAGAACACGTTGGATGGCCTTGACGGGAGGCTACCATCTGTCTCCCAACAGCTGTTCCAGTGGGTCCCCTCCCCCAACCTTCTCTGAGCCTTCGGGGTCCATGTGACCTGGCCATTTAACCCATGGTGTGCAAAAAAGTGCCGCTCAGAGGTAAAACAACCCAAAATCCATCTTTGCACACAACCTGTGTGAAGAAGCATGCGAGAAAGTTGCTTTGATCTCATTTTGTGCTATGCTTGAAAATTCCAGTAATGAAGGTAATTCATTTTATTTAAAAGAAACAATATCCAATGACAAAGTGTGTATATAATTTGGAAACAGTTGACACTGACACTTCAATATTACTTCATGTTAACTTTTCATCCTTCACAACTAGACAATTTTTGGTAGGGGAACACCATCAATAGCAATCAGCAAATGCCAAAATAAATTCCAGCCATTTGGTAATATCTTAATTTCACCTTTCCTAATAGTTATATTAAGAGAATGAAACAACTCCTAATTTTTTAAGTCCTATATTTTATATTCCACTCTTCCTTCCCACCCACATATTTCTATTTCTTGTCATCCAATTTCTACATTCTCTTACTTTATTCAATTTTCATGCCTGTTACAGTATTGTTGTGCTACCATCTATGTAAAAGCAAGTAATCAATATCTAAATTTAGAAGGCATTAATTTTTTGATTAGGCGGTATGAGAGAAACTGATCTAAATCCTCCAAAAAATCCATATTCGGACCAGGCTGGAAGTTGCTTGGAGTGTATCAATTTTTTTCGTAGATGGGATGGGTTTGGTGATATAAAATTGGTAAATACCACTGAAACATAAGTACTTGTCAGGTTATTTTAAATGCTATAGAAGGGTTTTCCAGCCGTCCCATGGCCAAGTAGTTAGCATGCTTGGCTACTGATCAAAGGACCTAGGTTCAAACCCCAGGTAACTTCTGACTTATTCAGTCAGTGGCAAGCAGTTAAGGGTTCTCGTAGATCATTGGTTGACTGATCTGTCAGTCACTTTTTCTGTTGACTAGAACTAATCTACATTACTCAGCCAACTTATGAATGTGTGTGCCCCTTGTACCATGAATCATGACTATGTGAAATTTCTTACTGGCAGCATTAGTATTCTGTCACTACAAAGTTCTATAAAAAAAGCCAGAAAGGCATGGCTGAAAACAAATGTGATGTTGGGGGTATAAAGGCTGATCAGACAGACTACCAAGGAGGGCAGATTGTTGAGCATGATAGGGCAAACTTTGTGTGTGGTGCTAGCTCTAACTGAGGCAGTGGTCAGCAGTGACTTCGGTCTTAGTAGGGCATTTCCTTGTATGAGAAGGTCTGTAAAAGCTAGGAATAGCTTCTAGGATTCTTCTGTCCTATATGTCACAAATAAGAGTATCCATAATGGAGGGTATGAAATAAGTGAAAAAACCACTGGCACTATATCTCCCAAGTGTATGGAGAATGACAGATGTCTCAAAACATCTGCCTAGCAGAGCAAAGATTATGAAGACAGACAGGTAGGTGTTTGGCATGAACTATATGGTAAAACGTAGCTTTTACAGTTCATCAGTGGCACCGTGTGTGGGAGAGACAGGCCCTGTGCATGGTTAAAGAACTCTCTGGATGGCCTTTACTAGAGACTATCATCTGTCTCAACATTCCAGTGAGTCCCCTACTCCATCAGTCTCTGAGCCTTCCTGATCCTTGTAATCTGACCATTTAGCCCATTGTATTCAAAAAAGTGTTGCTCAGAGGTAAAACAACCCAATCTAGTTCACCAGTTGAGAGAGATGACTATTAGTAATATTTCAAAACCAATTTTAATGAAAACTTTGAAAATTGAGAACTGTACCATGATACAAAAGCTTTGAATTTCTTAAAATGGGATTTGAAAACTCCAACTATATATGGAGAGGTGAACCTGATCAGTAGAGGACTAGAAACACATAGTCAGACAAATCAAATTATACACTGTCTTCAATAGATGACTGATATAGCATTGGTAACAACCCTATGAAGTAGTAGTTGCAGAAATGACTTGGTGTATGGAGAACAGTGCTTGGTTGACCAGATCTTTGGTCATCTTTCATGGAATAGCATGTCTCTGAAATGTTTGAGCCACTTGAAAACTTGTTTGTTTCAAGCACATATATTCTCCTACACTTAAGTAATTTATGAAGCTGTTTTCAAACACCACTTATGCCTTGCCGAAAGTAATTTTTCACAATGCTGCTCAGTTTCGAGATCAGCCATAATCTGCAAAATATCCACAAAAAATTTCCAAAGCAAGAAAACTACCATATTGCAACATGTTTAAATTTGCACACACTTCCCCATGCCTTTCAAAAGTTGTTTCCACATATTGTGTTAATTGGTGCGAACAATGTTAATTGTTTTTGTTTCATCATAGTACTAGATATTTTGTATTGGCTACAAAAAAAACGGATTCCTTACAAACGTTATATGTACCCAAAAACTGTTCTATTATTACTGGATTATGGATTTAGCAACACAGAAATGTTGAGAAATAGTGGCTTGGATCATAAAATTTGTTTATTGGAATAGAGGAATTATGAATTTGTTAATTTATTGCTAATTAAAATTCATTGTAAATTTATTTAAGTATTGCTGAAAAATATTTTTCAAACCATTTTTCTTTTATTACAAAAAAATCCCGATTTCTCAGTTAAGTTTATACACTGCACTACCATGTTGTTATCAATGAAAAATCGAACTTCAAAGCTCTAAAAATACGCATTTAATGGGAAAATGTAACTGAAAATAAAGATAATCAAATCTTATTTAAATCTTTTCAACAAGATTCTTTCAATATATTAAGAGTTACGAAAACTGGAGCATTTAACAATAACTTGTTTTATGGAAATTGCTAATAACTGTAATATTGAAGTAATCATACAAACTTCAAAAAATGTATATTTCATTAGTTGGAAACAATACTTATTAAGTTTTAATTTCTGAAATATATTCTTACAATTTATTGTTTTTAAATATTCTAAATTCCATAACTGTTTTAAAATACAGAGCAAATATTGTTGAAAAATAGAGATTTAAATGAATTTTATGGTCTTCAGCCATATTTTTCTATTAAAATCATATTTTATAAGTTATAGAGCTTGAAAGTTAGACTGCCATTGGCATAACACGGAAATTCTGCTCATAGGGTTGTGTGCAAAAGATGGTTTGTGTTTTTATTAAGAATGCTGTTTTAATTGGATTTTTTTTTTGATATTACTTGCACTAAAAGTACTACAAAAAATGTGGCTTTTATTAAAACATTTTCAATGAAATTTACAAAGATTTAGTTAAATCCTAAGTAAACAATGGCAGTATGCATACAAAAATAACTATTATCTACTGATTTAATGTTAATGGGCTGGCTGATCTTGAGGGTAATGAAAAAATCACTTCAACCTGAAAAGTTTTACCCAATGGTAAAAATTGTAAGGAAAAAAATTATAAAAATACTGAAAGAATAATACACTCCATCTGAACAAAAATGAGATGAATGTCAAAGAGAATGAAGTTTTTAATTTTTTGAAATTTGCCTTTAATACTAATATTAGCCCTGTACACCAAAAATGATTCCTTTTCTCACTCGTAGTGATATGATGCAAATCAGTGTATAAAGGAAATAGAATTTAAACATGATAAAAAATAATTTTATTTATTAAATTTTATAAATTTAACTGCAGCTGTTTAGTATAAAATTTTAATTACTATATTATTTTAATTAAAATATTAACATTTATAAAGTTAAATTTAAGCTAGCAAAAATTTAAAACATTTCAATTCCATGGCCACAGTGAACAATAAAATGAAATAAAATTAGTACCATAAAAAATTTAGCTCAAAATTTAATATTTAAAAAACTCGCTTGTATGCTTAAAATAGACATTTAAGACCTCCTAAATGCCATTTTTTTTTCAATTCCTCTTTTGATATATTAGAAAATACTTTTCTCTGGCTCAAACTGCCACAGTGCAGAAGACTTGCCATGTGCTAAGCTTACTCTCCCTTACCATTCCCTCTATCTGACACAGCTCCAGCAAGTAGTTCTTATCTGACACAGCTCCAGCAAGTAGTTCTTACTAAAATTTAGTCATGTTATTAAAATTTTCTCTATCACTGTAATTGATGTGTATTCTAAATAGATGACAAGGGATGATTTTTTTTATTGGAGGATTTCAGTGATTTTCATGAAAATGCAGCCATATATACACATCTTAGTATTTTTATAGTTAAAAATAGCTTAGATAAAAACCATACTTTAATATTTCTTATTGAATATATTTTAAGAAAAGACTGCAAAGAGAAAAATCGAATTCTCTGAACATGTGATCTGCAATGTCATAGGAATGTGATATTGATCTGCAAACATTTCATTTTGTGTTGAAATCAGTACTTTGCACAATATACAGTGTAAATAAGCTCGCTGGACAAAAAATAGTCATCTCTCGCCATTAGTGGTTTACATCTGTTCGACAGCAACAGCATGCACCAGTAATAAACGCGTTCTTCAAATAGCCGTGAAACATGGGTCGCACCAAAGATGCAAATTAGTGGCAAAAAGGTGTTATTGTGTTTGGTGGAGCCAAAGAGCCATAGTGTACAAGAAGATGCTGCCTTTGCAGGTGTTGAAATGTACTGTCCAAAGGGTCTTCCAGCAGTGGCATACATTGCAGTCCACTACTAATCATTGCCAGAACTGCGGCAGAAAGGCTGCTCACCAATAGGGGGACCGCCATAGTGTGCCATGCACTGTTAGGGCAAACCACTTTGCAATAAGGCAGGAATTGCTCCAGTCAGTCAATGCAGGCCTACAAGCTGTTTCTGAATGAACACTAAAGGGAACTGCATGCTATGGATATCTGGAGCGGAGTATCGGGGAAGAGAGACCCATGTTAACAGTTCTGCACAAGACTGCACGGCTGCAGTGAGTTCTGCACAAGACTGCACGGCTACAGTGGACATGGCGTCACATAGACTGGACTACTGTTGACTCTAGGAATCGTGATTTAGTCGGATGAGTCACATTTTTGCTTGTACTCGTATGATGCAAGGTGACGGGTACGTCGTAAGCCGCATGAAGCCTTCCATGTGGATTGTGTGCAAGGTTCTGTTCAAGCTGTAGGAGGCTCTGTGATATTCTGGGTGGGTTTCATGTGTGAGGAAATGGGTTACTTGATTGCAGTAAGATCACACTTTAACCAGAAGGGCTATATGGAGCTACTGGATGACTACATGTTGCCCTTTGTGTGCAGCATCTCCACAGTAAACCTAGAAGGATACCCTAGTCTTCAAAGACAATTGTCGCATGCACAGTGCTCAAAATGTGTTGGATTGGCACAACGAGCAATCTAAAGCCATTCGAACATCTTGAATGGCCGGTCAAATCCCTGGATGTGAATCCCATAGAAAATTTTCGGGACTATTTGGCGCAACAAGTGAAGCACTGCTCCAGCCATCTGGCCATTCTGGCTGAGCTGCGGCATTTACTGCTGGAAGAGTGGATTAATATTGATGTGCACTACATCTGCATACTGGTGGCATCCATCCTGGGCATCCATGCCAGACAGGATTTCGACTGTTCTTCGGTCGCATGGAGGCTTTGCGCACTATTAGGTGACATTCAGCCAGGGGTGACTAATTTTTTGTCTGGTGAGCTTAAGTATTTTTATTTCATTTTACTTGATATCACATTAAAAAATAATAAAAATAAACACCCCCTCAAGAAGTTGCATTAATAATTTGTTTAAAAATAAGTTGTTGCACCAAATACTACAATGAATATTTTGAGCCAAGTTGAACTGAAGAAATGCAAGTTATCACCAAATATTTCATTGACTCTAATAGTAATTCAAATGAATTGTTTTTGATTTCTGATTAAGAAGGGAAATATCAATTCCACTACTTCTAGAAATGTTATATTGCTTCTTAAATATATAATGCAATTAGAAAGAATAATTTGACCAAAAATTTGATCTTTAGGTATAAGTGACTTAAAATGGTAGGTACTTTAGGAGTAATCTTAGACATAAGGAAAATTTTAGTTTTTAAACAATGAGACTTAGAACTATTTTTAATGAATATGAAGTAATTTGGTAACTTTGTTTTGAAATAAAAATGTATAATATGGAATGCTTGTTTCCATATTTGACATCATTTTTTTTTCTCTTTATCACCTTTTTAGTTATTTCAGTTTTAAATTATATTGTTTTTGAAGCAAAATAAATTCATGCAATACTATCATAAGGTTTGCTGGTCCAAGCTTCCATTTGACACAGTCCATTATTATTGGTCCTCATGCTCCAAAGATATAGAGCAATATCCCCTTTTGAGAGGCAGTAAATTGTTATATAGCCAATGGCACTCTCCACTTCAAACTTTCATTTGACACATTTCATTTGACACATATCACTAAGTTTTGTCATGTTTAAAAGATATGGTGGAACAATTGTTTTCACAAATGAACAAACTGATAAATGATATGAAAAGCAATAGAAATGTAGGTAAAAAGCTTGGTCACAGTGTACAGTTCAGTTTCTCAGACGCTCTAAGATGTAGCTAGTTTACTTGAATGAGTGGTGTCACCAATGTCTCAGTTGCATGTACTGTTTATAAAGTAGAATAACATGCTGTTACAGTCCAAAGCCCTATGGAATATTTCAAAAAGGTGAATCGTAATATTTACTTACCTAACTCGAAATGAATTGTTCATTTAGGTTTCTTTTCTATCTCCTAAAACAGTTGTGTTGAAAACATTTAGCTATTTTGATAACTGCCTTCTATCAAATCTACATAATTACTGTTACAGCAGCACTTTTTTTCCCATTCATTTTGAGGTTTATAGACAATCTAACTTTTGTTGTAACTGATAAATAAAAATGCACCATCAGCAATATTTTTTTTCCAAATAACAATTAAAATTTCTTTGAGTCAGGCTCTTTTGGTCTGATGAAGTGAAAATCTGAAGTACAATACTTCAGTAAGCTGTAGAACTATAACTATATAGCTAAAATAGTGAAATTTACCAAGACTCAATGGGCCCCCTGGCATATTAAATTAAGGTGACCATATTTAAATAAGACACTGGGAACTTTTGAAATTCAATCTAAAGTATTGAACTTGAAGGTTATAATAACTTTAATATCTTGTACAAAATAAAACTTGAATAACATAAGTTAACAAAATCACTTATTGTGTGTTTTTCATTTCTGTAAAATATTTTCCTTTTTGGCAAGTTTTGCACTAAAGATTTCATAACAAATGTGAAAATTAGTTTTCACTGCAAAAATGTTTCACCGTGTCCATATTAAATTAATGTTTGAAAAAAATGTTTCAATTAGAAGGAAAATGAAAATTCTCTTTGATCAGTTTTCTTCAACGATTTCTTTGTTCACAAACTGAGAAAGTTGCAGAGTGATGTCACACCTTCACTAGAGCTCCCACATTCGCAAAGCCATTTAAGGTTGTTTACACTGTCCCATTATAGGTTGGGACTCAGTTTTTTAATCCAACACAGAATACTTCTAATCAAAATAACAATTATTTAAAGATTTACCAAAAAATATTTAGATGAAAAGATTCTTTTCATTGATATTTTTAATATATGGAGATACACTACTAAAGTTTTAAGCAATATTCTCTTTGGTTTTGAACATAGTTGCATGTTCTCCAATATGCTCTGCATAATATGGTAATCTTGGACAAAACTTTTAACACATCTACATATGCTTAGGGTGCAGAGTTGGCTTGGTTGTAGCATGTCAGACTTGTAATTGGCATTTCCCAAGTTTGAGTTCCACCTGTTCCAGTGTCGATTTTTCTCTGCTAAACCCCCACCATATCTTTTATCAGTAGGGTACACTGATGGGCTTGGAAAGGCTGTTGTCAATTGGATGGTACATAAAGCTGTGCCCTTGTTTGTAGGGAGAGTCCTACATGTGCATGTTAAAGTACACATTGCATAGCTGGATATTACTAGCTTAAAGTGTAGCTTACCTTTAAAATATTTTCACCTTGCTAAAGAGGACATACAAGTGAAAAGTTAAAATAGTTATAATCAAATAGGAGGATAAATCTTATAAACTTCATTGAAGGAATAATTAGTAAATGAGCAAAACTTTCAATTTAGATGGAAATTAACCCATAAATTGTTGAAAGCTGATTCATCAGTTTTTCAAATTCACTGCAAATGAAATTGCTACTTTTTTTTCAAAAGACATACAGCAACACTAAGCATCAAACTTGATACACTTTAAACATAAAAATAACGTAAAAATTAAAATTCCAAGCAACATTTATCATAGTAATCTCTTCAAGGAAGCTGCTTAAATTATATTTGCCACAATTTCTAGCATAAATTATTTTATTATATATTGTTAGCAATATTATTTAAAGTTTTACATTGTTATTCTTTCTAACAATGGTAAATTAAGCCATTTGGAGGATTTGAAAATTGTGAACCATGTTTCGTTAGTGTCTATGCAACTTGAGCACTATTTAGTTAAGTTGCTATGGTTTGTTATAAGACCTCTTAAAGCTGTGTTCCTACCCACCCTGGTTGTGAAGGAACTAATTGTTGCTGCCAATGTAAATCCCTTAATAATCACATTCCTCCACTAAAATATTAAATTTCTAGCCCAAATAGATAATTTACAATATTCATTTCAAATTTTCAACAGTCAGAGGGCTTATTAAAGCTTCTGGTAGTTTCCAAAAGTGTGAATCACCTATCCAACCCAGAATTTTTAAATACATCTCTAAAAACCAAAAAAAAGTTCAATGTCTACAGATGGACACAGATGAAGTGAAAATTAGTAGCTCGTTTTTTCTGAATGAGTTAACAAGGTTAGACAAAGATATCAATTGCGTGTGTGTGTATATGGGGATTAATTTGGCCACGTTGCCCTCGTGCAGAACTACAAATTAGTGAATAGTTACCAGCAGCATGCCTAAATAGTCTCGGAACAGATCTAAAATGCGAGATTCCACTATCAAATGATTTGTTTTTATAATTAGCCTGTGGTGATCAGATGTACTGTCATTAACTAAGGATAGATGTATAAAATAAACTTAACCATCAAGCAGCTGCTTGTCACAGGGGTATGATAGAAGCTTGCTAGTATAATACCCCACATATACACACTCAGTGCTCACTAAATTATTACCAGTTCCCTCCATTTTATATAAGTGGAAGCTAAGTTTGAAGCTCTATAACCTCTAAATTAAGCATTTTATGTGAAAAATGTAATGAATGATAAAGATCTCGATCAAATCTAAATTTCAATTTTCAATAATGTTCAATTAGTACTTTTAAGGGTTATGGACTGAATGGTTTATCTTTTGTTACATTTTCTCATAAAAATGCTTAGTTTAGAATTTATAGAGCTTTGAAGTTAGCCTTACACTGATATAACATGGAGAGAGATGGTCATAATTTAATGATCACAGAAGGTGAACCCTCAGGAGAAGGGCAACATAAGAAACCCGTTCCTTATTGGGCTCAAACCCCTTTGATTAGTAGCCAAGCACGCTAACCACTTTGTTTCTGGAATAACTTAGATGTATGTGGAGGACTAAATTGCAGTTTGGTTGGAATTCCATTATTAAATTTTCTCTATTTCATTGTAATTATTAGTAAGAAAATTGGGACAATTAGATGGAATTATTTAGATATTTACATTGGTTTTTATCTTTGTGATGTCTAATGGGTAGATGAGTATTGTCCTGTGGTGGGATAGTATAGTTCAGATATGCATTCACATATTTTTTTTGTTCTCAGGAATGCTGGTGCCAGGTTGATATAAATTTGGTGCACATGTCAACCAATGTATTTTTTTCGATTTGCAGCTTATGTCTCAACTTGTGCGAAAATTATTCTATTGCATACTCTATGCATTCCGCATTGTTGCTTCAGTGCATCACCAGGTGAAAGTTATTTTGTGGAAGCATAGAAGTTAGCTGTTGTGGTTGGTGTTAGTTTATATTAGGCTCAGAGCAGGTGTGGAGGGGTGGGTGTAGTACATGTGGTGCCCTCTATTGAGAGTTGGGGAGTAGAATATTAAGGTTGGAGATGAGTTTTGTTTGGGCTTTACACATAATTGTTGGAAATTTTGTGTGGTGCTATTGTGTTTGTGTGTGCATGTAGGAAGTGCTGGAAATTGGGAGGAGGGGGGGGGGGGGGTTGTTTGTATAATTATTGAAGAGTATTTTCCATGCTGAAGATGCTTATGTTGTTATTACATGTTTCATTTCTGTTTTAGTATATTATGAGGTTTTTGACATAATTCAGTTGAAATTTCATAGGGAGGAGAATAGTATTCTTGCTTCATTGAATTTTGGTGTTAGGTTGTGGGTGATGGTAGTTTGGATTGCTTTTTCATAATCTTGGTGTTCTGCCAGTTGGGTTATGAATTGTCTGAAGGTTTTTCCTACATATTTTTCTGCTGGAGTTCTTGGTGTGGGTCCTCAATATGGATGACATAAATGCCACCTGAAAGTATTTGTTGGTCTGTCATTTCTAATTAATTTTGATAGTGCTTTGGACTTTAATGGACTGCTGAAGGCATAATTTTAAATTAAAATTTCTATGGTTGTAAAATGTCCTTTACATGACTCTTTGTATTTGCTTTAATGTCTCATGAAACATTTAGGGTAAAAACATGTGCTATATAATATTTTATATATTAGTAGCCCTAAATAACAAGACATCAAACTATTTACTAGCATTTATAGAAATGTGCATATAACTGTGTATCAAAGTGCACTTCAGCTCTTTTTATTGTTCCCTACATAAATCAACCCAGAAAATTATTCAAACTTGGTTGAAAATGCAGTGGTACATTTCACATTATTGATATTAATAAAAGGGAGAGTACAATTTTTCTTGGGACGTAAGTTTATAATTAAAGACAATACCAGTTTTTTTTTTTTTCGTTTATTGCTTTTAGTCCTAGGAACAACTCGTAGAGCCAGCCAACATATAGGGTATGGCCACAAAAAAAGGTTTGTTATAATGCACATCTAAACTCTCTGGTGTCTAGAACAAAACCATTACCAAAAGCAGAGGTTATAATACAGCAAATTGTAGCATGTTCAAGCTGGTTAAGATAACACCTCAGCTTGCTGTAAGGCCTCTGTTAATCTTGTTTTGAGATGCCAGAAAGTTTGAAAATGTTGATAGTACTAAATCAGTTTTATATATTATTTGTGACTTTATCCATAAGATTAACAAGATGATACTAGATCTGTACTTAGTTATTAAATTTAATTCCTATTTTCTTTGTTTTGTGATCTGTTTTGTGATTGAGAGAAAGTGACTAAATAGAATCAGAATGAAATGGAATAAAAAATTAGTAGTAGTAGAGGTACACAGTGTGGTAATTAAAATTAAAGTTATTTAATTTTCTATGACACTGTTAAATGTTTATAAGCACTTCAACACATGGACTATGCTATCAAGTATCAACAGTTATTAAGGAGAGAGAGGATGATTAGTAACAGGAACTTACAGGATGCTTTCAGTAACAAATTTAATTCACTTTCTTCCTGGCAAGTGACACCGATTGTTAAATTTGTCACCGAAAGCATCCCTGAACTGAAGTTCCTGTTACTACCCATCCTCTATGGTATGTATGTAAATATCTCCTTAATAACTGTTGATACTCGATAGCATAGTCCATGTGTTGAAGTGCTTAAAAACATTTAAGTGTCAAAGAGAATTAAATAACTTCAATTTGAATGAAATGGAATGGTGTTCCAGTATAAAATTTCTACAAAAATACATGTAATATACATTATTTCCCCTACCATGCCAGTAACTGAAATTCTCAGGGGGGGGGGGGAGGCATTTTCCTCTTGCTCTTAGCGCGCTTGGCTAGTGATCTACGGGACCTGGGTTCGAGCCCCGGGTAAGGCATGGATGTTCGTGTTGTTTTCTGCTGAGGTCCTGCCATCCTCTCAGATCTTCTACTGTGGCATATAAACTGACAGGCTCCTGTCAGACCTCTGTGGCAAGCAGCTGCTTGAGGGGGTATTCATTCATTCATTCATTCATTCTCTCTCCTCTCTCACCCACATATGGCCTTGGATATGAAGGTTCTTTTGGAATTAATGTTTATTAGTTAACCACAAGGTAGTGTTATCTGCTTAGTCATGGCAAAGTAGTTCATGCACAATTTCCTTCCCATGATCCTGGCTCCCCTAACCTAGCTTATTAAATTACCACCTCAAGCAGCTGCTTGCCATAGAAGTCTGACAAGAGCCTGAATATTTAATATGCTATAAAGGTCTGTGAGGAAGGTGAGACCTTCTGCAGAAGGGGGCCTCCCTTACCTGGGGCTTGAACCCAGATCCCTTTGAGTAGTGAAACGTGATAAATACTCTGCCACCGGATGGCTATAGCCTATTTATAGGTCTTCAATGTTAGCACATGTCCAAAAGTTTGGCCAACTTTGATTTAAATTGTACTGAATTGATACAGCAATAAGCATGATGTATATTTTTACTTTTTCCTGCACTTAAACAATAGAAAAGAATAGTTACATACCTTCATGTTGTAGGTGAATGAATGTTTTAGACTAATTCAGCTTATGCACTGCTGCATTAATATACTGTTATAATTTGAGTAATTTAAATAGTAAGATTAAGAATAAGATGTTAAGGTTAGGTTCTATTTGAAATAAGATATATGTTGAATAACACTGAATTATTAATATCTCAAAAGGAAATGGTGTATATAAATGCTCTTTATTTCATGAGTTAAGCCACTTATTTGAAGGTAAAAATTCTTTTCAGATATCAAACCTAGTGCACTGGTATCATATGAGGAGCCACCAATTTCACCAGTTGCTGGTCCTTCTCATCAAGACAGTAGTAGTTCCATGATGATGTATATGGAAACTTCTGCAATAGCTGGTCCAAGTAATTATCAGTTGGATAAACAGTCTCAACCTCATCAGCAGTCACAACCTCAAGGTAAGCATAAATTTTTAAGTATTTTTTTACCTTTAATTTGGTTTTCCTGGTGGAATTTGAGGATCAAAAAACGTGTTTTAACTTTAGAACAAATAGCCAGGAAAACCATCAGTATTAAGGATTACATCTAGTTCTCCCACAAATTTGGAACATAAATTTTATGATGTTGGGAGACCTAGAAAATATAGCTTTCAAACATTTTGGGTTGAATTTAGGAATGATATATTTTAAATCATCAGTATCAATAAGTGAAGGGAAATAGCACCTCAAAGTGCTTAATGATCAAAATTTATGATGTGCTTATTCCATATATAAATGTTGAAAAAGTCAACTAGGTTTTTATATCTCTAGCATTGTTTACTTTTATGTTCATGAATTAGATAGGATCATTTTGCCCTGTCACCATGCCATTTATGCTGCTGACAAGTTTTGTGAGCTTTCTCCCATACAATAATTTGCCCTCTGAATGTCAACTATATTGTTGCAATTAAAAACTAATGTACTAAGTACCAGTTTTGGAAACAGAATTCTTGAGACCCCCTTTTATTATCTTCTTGGGGGAAATATTCCAGAATATGCAGTAGCCATGTGCTGGTAACCTCCAAAATATGGATTGACTCAGGCCTCAAGCTTTCTTTGCAAGGCCCTGAATATAGGTGAAATCCACCATATCTTCAATGTATTTCAAAATTTTACACAATAAATTCTGTTTTATTTTTCAAATCTTAGTGTTTGTAAGATGTTTTTATTCTTGGTCATACAAAGAATTTGCTTAATGAAAGCCTATTAGAAGCATCACTAACAAAAAAAATATAGTTGGAATAATTTCAGAAGTGCATGTGACATTACAAATGTGTGTAAATGTTTTCATGTGCCTGTTTTCACCTTTGTGTTATATTGCTAAATTACAGCTGTATGTATGCTAATGATATAGTTAAAAGAATTCATGCATTTAAAAACTAGTACATTGAAACAGCATGTAAAAATTTGAACCTTGAGTAGCCAACTACATAAACAAGAAATGCATAAAACAAATTACCAGCAGGATAGATTGGGCCAGTGATTGCCTTTTGAATTGCATATACTTAGCCTTAAGCATGTTAGCAAAATGAAAATTTTTGTGAAGCAGCCAAACTTGGTAATGTAGAAAAGTTCATTTCTAATTTGAAGTACTCTTTGTGTGACACATTTACTGATATATTTAACAGCTAAAGATGCATACTGCAAAGAGCGACAAAAAAAAGTGGGATTAATGAATAATAAGTATATTGTCAGTCTTGTACAAATCAATATGTTGGCATATTTTTGGTGCAAAACAGTCTCCCACTTGAGTTTTAGTAAAATGGGTTTTCTAGCCATTTTAGCTTTGAAATATGGTTTACAGAAGGCCAGACAGATCTGAATCATATTTACTGCAATTTTGAGTTAAATCATTGGCAGAATATTTGTGTCATTCAAAGATTGATTTTTGCAGTTTCTACCATCTTTTGGCTGCATACAAAACAGTATTGACTTTTCTGTAATTAGTATTCAGAAATAAAAAGCTAGCAGCTTCAGGTTGTAACAAAGCAACTATATATTAACTTTTTAAAATGGCTGTCTATTTAGTTGCACTAAATGGTTCTTCTAGAGCTTCTTTCCTAATCAGCTATTTCACTTAAATTTCATGAAAATCACCTGAAATGTTTGTGGACTGAAGTATGTTATTAGAAATATTTAATATACCACTGTGAAGATTTTTCTTGAGTAAAAGATAATTTTCATGAAACTACATAGAAATGGAAAAAATTTGGGTTTTTCAATTTGGTCTATTTCCTCTTGCAATTAAGTTAATTTGTTTCTTAAATTAGAAGGTAATATTTCACCATGATGATTTTGAGACCTAATCCTTGTAGTAGTACTAGTCTTTATTTACATTCATATTACATATACAATATGACAAGATATTTTTGAAAATACAAAACACAAGAGTTCAAAAACTTCCACATGTATTTCCTGTTCCTGATAAATTCATTCATGATGTTCAGACTATTGAATGATTTTCAGACTATTGTGGCATTTGAAATGCTTTAAAAAAAGCTTACAGCATACATTTGTAAATTCTGTATGAAGGATTTTTTCCCCCTTATTGTCATTGTAATATTAGCTCATTGTTTTGTACATTCAGGTAGCATTTTTGAAAAACTCCTATCCATTTTTGTCATTTTAAGCACACAAAAAATATTTTGTAACATATTGGTTAAAGCTTATTATATACAAATTAAAATATTTTTAGCAGTAGTTGTAAATATGATAGCAACTCAATTCTTGTTTAGCATTAGTCCTATTTTAATGACTATTTGCATTTTTCATGCATTAGTAAAAAGTATTTCTCGTGAGTCTGGTACACCATTTTTTTTTCACCATGGAATATTGTTGATTAAATTGCATTTTGCAGTTGGATATAGTGATTCCATTGTGTCAGTAATTAGAATCCAGTTCCTATTGAAACTTGAGAAATTTTTTCTATCAGCAATAAACATGGTCATTAAACACTCTTGTGTTTAACTTAATTGTGAAACCAGCCCAGTGGTAATTTTCTTTTAGTGCAATTGATGTTTTCACATTTTGGCTATTAGTGTATAATCTTAAGTCACAAATTTTTGGCCTGTTTCAGCCATCCATCAAATGGGATGTTAAGCTGTGGCCCTGTTTGAGGGAGAGACCTACCCTGTTCATGCATGTAAGCATGCTGGATGGCCTTTGAGGGAGGCTACCATGTGTCTCCTTGACAGCTGTCCAGTTGGTCCCCTCCATCCAAACCTTTGAATCCTTGTGACCTGGAAATTTAGTCCAATGTATGCAAAAAAGTGCCACTCAGAAGTAAAACCAACTCGTAAATTTCTGTTATATACAAGTGTTGACAAATTTAAAAAAAAATAAATCATGCTATTATTTGAACTAAATTAATGTAAGTTTTTTAACCAAATTTCTATGGCTGTCACTTTTACGGTTTCATATTTACCTCTGCTAAATCCCTGCCCTAGTCAGGAAGGGGACATTAGTGGTCTTGGAAAGGCTGCTGTCCATCAGATGGAACATAAATCTATGGCACTGTGTGTAGGAAGCATACCTTGTTGTACATTGACCATGTTAGATGACCTTTATGGCAGCCTCCCATCTGTCTCAACAGCTGTCTATGTCCCGCTCTGATTCTTTGGGGTCCTTGTGACCTGGCCATTTAGCTAGCCCAATGTGTGCAAAAAAGTGCTGCTCAGAGGTAAAACAACCAAACTCTTTGCCATTTCACTTGAAATTTGGATGCAAATAAAACATTCTGTAGAATACACGTTTTTTTTTCCTTCAAGGATATATTGTTTTGCTGTGAGATAGATCTTTCTCAGCTAATAGTTCTTTGGTGTGTGTGTGTATATATATATACTCAGGCTCAAGCTAGACTACAGTGGCTTATATGAGAATTAATTTTAATCATTAGTAATTATTTTTGACATAATGAAAATAATTTATATGAATGTGCAGAATTTGGACAGCTAAATTGTTCTTAGCTGCATTGTTGTATAATGCACTTGAGTTAGAATATGAGCATTAGTTACTATATGCTTAGAATATATTGATAAAAAAAATTCAGACCATACCTTTTCGATAATATTAGTTTTGAATATCTAGCTCACTCTAGAGTATATAACTATTTAACACCCATAATGGCTCAAAATGGACTATTCCAAATAGTGCTATTTCTTTGTCCTTTAACTTTTTCTGAGATTTCTTGGGCATTAAAATGTTATGCAAAGTTTATGCAACAATTGGAATATTATAATTATATATATATTCTAAAGTGTAAAATATGGAAAAAGCACATTTATGTAGATATAAGTTTCAAAAATTGGGAAATTAAAAAAATCAGGTGAGTATTTAGCATATTTTATAAATCTAATAAAAGTGCAGTATTTTACTACTGAAGTAAGATTTAAAGTCTAAAATCTTGTTAAGATAGTGTCCCTTTTTTGCTGTTGTATTTGAGTGTCTTGTTTAAGGACAAGTCTAGAAACTTTTATATGAAACACAGTGCAATTGCGGTTATTTGTAAAACTTGCTTAAAATGAAAACTTCTCCAAATTTATAAATGTTTTGAGTTCAGTATACATAAATGTAAGTTGAAAATAGGTGGTGTGTTTTGTTTGCATTGGGTTAAAAATCCTGTCCGTAACTCATGTAATTAGATGTCAGATGATAAAACTAATTTTCTCATAAAATTGTGAATCTGTACAATTACTCACAAATTTAATTATATGTTGTAGAATCTTGTACATTAATTCAGAGTGGTATTGTTAGCAGTTGTCATCTTGTTAGCACCATATTATTTGTATATGCTCAGAAAAACTTGTATTGCAAAAAAAAAAAAACTGGTACTAAGTGTTGGTATCTCTTAACTGTGCAATCGTTATCCGTTAAAAGTGGGTTATAAACTTTGTTATTGACGCGTAAATACGATGTCTGACGGTTTTGCATTGACGTTAAAATTTTTCAAAACGCTTTTCGATCACGAAACCACCATGATTTTTTTTTTTGAAATCTTCTGAAGAGGAAACCACATTTTATAAATGGTGAGTATACGTTTTCTTTATATTTATTACATTATGGAGTAACGTGCTTTCTCTACCTAATTTACAATAAGTTCTTGTTTTATGAATGAACATGAAAATTTTATAATAGGCTAGAAATGAATATATTTAAAAAATTTTTTATTTAATTTTGTAAGCTGTCATATAATACTGTATTCACAAGTTCTGTTTAAACTTATCAGTGTTTTTGATGTTGCCTATAATGTCAAACTATGTTTATGTAATAAAAAAGAAATGTATTTACACAATGTATTTGTTATGAATAAAGATCTTAATGCGATAATGTGTGCATATGTAGTCAGCATAAAATTGTATTTATGTTAAATGAAGAGTTAGTGAAATTTTAAATTTTTGTATGCTCTGTATTTGAGAATAAATAAAAACTGAAAACAAAAGTTGTTTAGTTTTGTTATGAAATACACTACATAAAAATTAAACTCCGCTGCACATTTTTGAACTTTTTTGAAACAAAACGGAACATTTTAAATTTCGAACGGTAAAATCTCTTTTCAACCAAGAAGTATGATATAAAGTTAAAACGAATACCCAGTGAATTTGGACACTTTAAAACCTGTGAGTATCTTTTTTATTTTTTAAATTTGCTGTTAACTGTGTATGAAGATGCACTAGAGCATCTTTAAGCTTATGATAGTTGGTAAATTAAATTTTTTAAATAATTCTGAATACTTGGAAAATTAAGTTTCAAGCAGTAGAAAAGATAAGAAATTTTTTTATGTATGAAATATTGGTGCTCCTTGATGGTAAAAATAATGTATATAGCATAGTAGATGAACAGTGTAAAATATTAGGATCGAAACAAAGTGGGAAAGTCAAAAGTATTCCAAATGCAAGGCTATTTTGTTTGCAAGTGATCATTAGTTCTGGATTTTCCTTCATTAAGCATATATTTGAAAGGTAATGTAGAAGAAAAGCATTTGGTAAGTCATTTTTGAAAATTTCTTTAATATATTCTAATAACAGAAATCACTTATTATTAATTTAAATATGTGACTCAAAAGTATGTAGTCAGGTATACACTTCATGCTTTTGATCACGTAATTTTAATAAGTTTGGTTTAAAATTAGTTAAAAATAGTGATGAATGAAACAGTAATTTGTTTTATGCCACTAGTTTTTTTATTGTAACCTTAATTGTGCTTCACAATTTGCCTAGACAAAAGTTATGAACAGGCTCTTTATGATGGTATGTATGTATTTCAAGCTCTCTCTGCATGTTGTGACAATTAAATCAACACAACAATAATTAAAGCCAGTTATTTGTTTATATGCAAGATCTTAAATCTTGATTTGATCTTCGTAAATGTTTAAAAATCAATCTTGGCACCATTGCATTAATATAATAAAACTTATGAACAAATTGTGAAGTACTGCCATGTTTTCTGATAGATTATTTAACTGGAAACTTCTTTTAAACTTCTAACTTCTTTTTTTACTAATGCCTTCGTAAAAGTTTTAGAATTCAAAATTATTTGAAAATTTAACATAAATTTTGTTCTGACAATGTTTATTAGTTAATATTTGTGATTATGTAGGAATAGTTTTTGCTGCAGTGTTTTCTTAATTAGGGACAATTTCTAATAAAATTTTAAATGCTGCCAGGAATACCTTTTGGTGTTCTAGCCATTTAATCAGTTATTTCTGTTCAGACTATTCACTGATTGATCACCGTTAAGTTGAATAATTAGAGATAATGGACTAATATTTTCCAGAGTGCAGTGTATATTGAAAGTTCTGAATGACTACTATCATTATTGCAAAAATGAACTCTTCTATGAGCTTAAATCATTTACACAATTAATACTAAAGTCTTTAAAAGCTGAAACAAGATAATCTGTGCTTCTTCAGACATAGGCTTATAGCGAACAGTTTTTTTTAATTTAAAAAGTAGCAAGCTCTAGAGTAGAGATTCAAGTAATGTAGCACATTTTTTTTGGGAGTCTTGCTGCTCTAGTGCCATATAACCCCATCCAACATTTTTTGTTCAGGACAGCATTTTAGGCTTAAAGGCACAATTTGGAAACAGCATTACTTTTTCAGCAGTGCAAACAAATACTAATGTCAAAATTCTTTTGTGACTACTATAGCTGAAACTTTAAGCTTGCTTCCCCCATTGTGGCTCAACTAGCAGTATTTTCAAAATACTTAATACTGGAAATATTCCTTTTTTTATTCTGTTATCAATGTCTAGAAATTTATTTTTTAAACACACTTAATTCTATTTAAATGATGAATGTCTGTTTTTGGTACAGATTGAAATTCATTCCTTTTTTATTTGTATATATAGCACATTATTTGCTTTTCCCCCCATGAATTGTATGGAATGTCACACTTATGGTTGTGGATGTATCATCTTATTTAGTAGTATATTTGACCTCCTCAGCTTCTTACTACAACCTTATTAACTGGAATAGAAGAGTTCATTTGAATATTTTCCAGTTCAGTCAGTGGTTTCCAAACTTCCTCTGAGGTCACTTGCTGCTCCCTGGAGATCAACATGGGTTGTGCACTCAAAATTTTCAGATTTTGTATAAGTCATTGAGTTTTCAAATATTCTTGTGAACCTTAGTTTCCATAGTTTTTCAAATCCTGAATTTAAAAATTTAGGCACTGTCATCAGTTTCATTACATGTGCATAAATTAAACTTTTATATTTATTATAAATTCTTATGAACTGCATTAGTTAACCTCATGATCAGTAAACCTGGGTTCAAATTAAATGATAGCATAATTATTATGGAAAGGGAAATTTGAGTAAGGATAAATATATTGCTTATTAATGATATTCTCATTAGCAGTTGGTTGTGACTCCTCACTCCAATTTGTAAACAACTGCTTTGCAGTTTCCAAATTGCATTAATTCTGTTAAAACCAATCGGCATCCTTAGAGCAATGTGTAATAAGTTAAGAGGATTGGAACATATGGGGTGAGCAGAAAAGTAAAACCTCTTGCTTAGTAGGATCAGTTTGACCAGACTCCATGTTGCAGCTAGCTGGTGGACACTGGACTATCTCACTGAATTGGAAAAAGAAATTTCTTGACATTTGCAAGTTGGTTGTTTTTTTCTCCTTAGTACCGATTCATTTCCGCAAATGTATTCAATAAGTAAAAAACCCTCATGAAGTATCAAATCTTCATTGTGTTCAAATAGCTGAAAAGTTTTCTACAGGCTCATTTTTAACTTTACAGAGCTGGTTGTAACCAACTAGCCTATAAGCCATTTATAAAACCAGTTATTTTAATTGTGCAAATGAAATGCTAAATAAAGTTTAGTCACTAAAATTTATAGCCATAACAATTGACTTGGCATACCAAATCTCAGCAGATTTTTACAGTGGTTATACCAATAAAAGGATGGTAGCTGTATATGGATTGCATAGATTACAAAAACACTGCAAATGTACAAGCTGCAGAAGTTTTAAAGATGTGTATATTTGTAGTACAAATGTACAATGACATTTCTTAGCATCCTTATTCCATTCGAATAGTTTCTTTTTAAGTTAAGTGAAGAATTTCATTTCTTCAATACTCTTATTCCCTTTTCACATGAGCTGGAGTACTTATTTGTTACTGGTAATCCTTTAATCCATTAACAACAAAATAGGAGGGATAATTTACCTTTTTTTTCCCAATAATGTTACTGTTGGTATTTAATCAGGAAAAAAAATCTGGCAATTGATCTAGGCTTCTGGGAAACCTGATGGAGAAAGTTTTATATGTAACAGTGAAATTTCTTTATGAATAATGTAATAACCACAGTCCTGTTTTGAGTTTTAATAATTTTTGGTATGACGCACTAAATATGGAACAGCATTTGCACAATGTGGTGTGGCACTGTTCACCTTCCTGCTTGGAAGTTTTCAGTTGTTTCTGGGTTTAGAGCAAATAACACATTTGCCTGTGGGCTATGTTTCTGACCCTGTTTTTTGCATATAGCTGATCTTTTTTTTAGTTTAGAGAAAAGGTTGTAGCCAAGTTCAACATTTTCTTTGCCTCATAATGCTTTCACACAAACATGTACAGAAATCTTATTTGAAATGATGCTATGGAACTATCTTTAAGAAAAATGAAGTGTGTATAACTAGATATTTGTAACTGCTACTCAACTAAGGACTGTTTTTTGAAACATTGAATTGTTATTATTAAGCTAATCTTCAGCTATGGTTGGTTTTCCTAGAATCATGTGCTATGGATGATCTATAGCAGCAATTCCTAGTTTATTGATCAATGTTCAACTGTGTGAATTTGTCCACTCCCTTGCATTTCATCTTAGTTACCAGTAAACTTACTGGCAAGTCAGAACTGTCACTTTACCCTCACCTATTTTATAATCACCTTGTCCAGTGATAATGGAGCAGAGGTGCACATAAGAATTATAGACACAAATTAGCATTGATTTCTAACTGAACAAATTGGGTCAGAATTGCCTTCTAATTGGATAAATCAGACCAAAAACAATTTAACTGGGCTGGGGGAGGTGAAACAAAATAAGGTTCTAGGATTTTAATATTTATACATAGGAAAAATACAACTGTATTATTATCTATTTTAATAGTGACTTTAAAAATGTATAAATATATATGTTTATTCTTTTCACATCCTTACTAAGTACATTCCAGACTCGTATTTTGATGTACCCAGGTTTTAGTCCCACTCTGGCCAGCATTGAGAATATACTCCACTAACCCCTGTTATGCTCACAGTGAAAAGGGGACACTGCGGACTTTGGCTGTCGGCCATACCCTGTGCACATTGAAGAACACAATTGATGGCCTAAACAGGAGGTTTCCATCAGTCCCCTAAGAGCTGTCTATCCCCTTCCTCTAATATCCTCTGAGCCCTTGGGCCTCTTCTGACCAGGTCACTTATCTCACTGTATGCAAAAAAGAAATGCTGCTCAGAGGTAAAACAACTCAATCCTACCTATTAAAATTCCAAAGTGAAATATGTTCCCTTTCATTTAATAATCTACTTTCAAGAGAAATGCTCTCATATTTTGTAATCTCAACAAATATTTGCTATGAGATTGCAGATTTTCTTAATTTATATATTAAAATTTGGGAAATGATTGGATTATTTGAAACAAAACTAATAAATTTCACTTGATTAGCTTTTCCTATTTAGCAATGTTTAAAAGGTCTAGGAGCAGTTAAATTTCAAGTGATGAAACTACAGGTTAATCCTAATTCACTGAAAATGGGTCTTCACCTGCAATAAAAATCTTTTGCATTAAAATGTTTTTTTCTCTGCTGAATGGCACTTATATTTATTACTTTTAACAAATGAACATTCAATCTAGATTCAATATTTTCTTGAATCTAGTTTAAATTGGTTAGCACATTTCTTCGAATTATAAGTGCAATATAACTGAAATAACCATAAAAAATACTACACCTTTTTGAATAAGAATTTAAATATGCATCACACAAGTATAATGCAACGATGAAGCAGAGATTGAAATGTTCCATGGTTAAGGGAGACAATTTCTGTGCTTATAATACTTTGTAATTACTTTCAAAGGTAAAAGATAATCTTGGAAATTCCAAAACTATATTGGGGTGGGGGGGGGGGAAGAAATGTATTGGCAACAGCCTAGAATCAAACTAATGACTGGAAAAAAAATGGCAATTTTTTTATTTTATAGGTTATCAGACAAAATTAAAAGGTAAATATTTTAACCTATGTTTTAAATAAAATGTATGAAACTTTCAAACAAGAATTTCTTTTTTAAATTTATGTTTTATTGCACTAGTGACACATGGGAGGCACCATTTTCAAATGCAGTATAGCACTGATGGGAATATTTTAATGAGAGAATAACTACACATTTAGATAGCAAGGAACCATTGCTTAGAGTTTTAGGTTAGAGAATGTAACGATTTTAATTATTAACCTTTCAACTAATAGAGTATTTTAGGCTTTGATCTAAATTGCTATATTTTGGCTTTTCTCATTTTGAAAAAAAATTTAATTGTTAACATTAAAGGGTGTAAATTTTGGAAATGATCAGCTTGTTTGTTGTAAAAATTTAACACTGCCATACAATTTTCTAGTATGGATATCGGTTACGGGTTTCACATTGAGAACATTACCCCCAGGAAAATGGAAGATGCAACCTTTTTGTGCTAAGAGATCTCTAAATAGTTACTATTAAAATATTAAACCAATTGCAATTTCGAATTACTCATCCATTGGTTAGAATTAACATTAGAAGTTGCCAAAATTGGAAATGACACTTCTGTTTTGAAACATTCCATATTTTGCCACAGGTGATTATTTAAACTTTAAAAACTAGCTAGGACTCTGATATGAGTGCATGTTTTTCAGTAAAAGTTAGTGCTAGGAACTGACAGCATTATACCAAAAAAAAAAGCAAAGCATCAGATCTACAGGTGAAGAGTGAAAAGTTATTTTTTCTGTATTGGGAAATAGCTGCAGCTGTTGAATTTATTCTTTAGCTTATGTGGGAAATCCAAGTTTATATATCTGAGTGGTTAAAAATATACCTCTTGTACCCAGGTGTACATTGATAAAATCAAAATGTTAAAGTTGATTTCTTGCCAAATATTGTATAATGAACTGGAAAGGAGAGTTGGGGGGGGGGGTAATTTTTATAAATGTAAATTTTTAGTGTTGAAGTTAGAGAAAAACAATTTTACCATATGGGTACGATATATTTCTGGCTTTTGTGAATTATTTGACAACTGCAGTGCAGAATCATGTTGGAAAAATGACCAATACCTTTTGGTAAAGTTGGCATGATCCCCAGCAGTGTAGAACTGTATAAGGTTTGTATTTTTTTTTTATATTGATATAATTCAGTTTCTATTTTGTAAAATAAATGCACTTTTTTCCCCCTTCTAAATGAATATTCTTTATATGAAAAAGTTCTCTTCCATGTGTATAATATTAATTCTAATTGCATAATCAATGTCAAACAGAAATGTATCTCTTGTTTGAAATTAAATTACCATAATATAAAACTTTGTATTGGAAGCAGGTATGTAGTTGTGGCGACTAATTGCCAATGCAACAGCATGATACATAACTTTTGGCATGCGAAATAGATGCAATGGAACTGTTAACATTAAAGGGTGCTAAATTTTGGAAATGAGCAACTTGTTTATTGTAAAGATTTACAATGCCATCCAATTTTCTAGTATGGGTATTGGTTTCTTGCTGCATTTCAACACAGGTTCTGTTCGATAATATATTCTACAAATGCCACTTTCTTGAAGTTTAACTATTCACTGATCTGCGTATTGGGGCAACATTTCCAAACCTCATCCTATTCTGTCCCCTTAATGCAAAATGCTTAAAGACAATTGGATAGTCTTTCTTTAAACTTTTTGCATCCATGAATAAAGCTTACTCTTGCATATAAGAGGTTGAAAATCCAATAACTAGTTGACTGCCAATTTCTGTCCAGGTGGGCATGTGGTTAATTGGTTAGGTATGTAGTGCAGAGGATCCTGGTTTGCAGCCCCTGATAAGACGTTGATTTTTTTTTTGTAGTGTTGCCATTCCTCACAGATCTTGTCTATGGTGTATTAAACTGATAGGTTCCTTTCAGACCTCTGTGGCAAGGAGATGCTTGAAGTAATATTTTTTGATTCTACTCTCAAGGAAGAGAACTTTGTCGTAGATCAAAACTATTTTAAAGAGTAACTTGGAAGATATTTAAAAACTTGGCAATTTTTTTTCTTTAACTATTATATGGATTTAATTATAATTTTCCATTCTTGTATTATGTTTATCAAGGTATGAAACAACCATTGCTATCTATTAATTAACCTCTTTCTCCACCTCTTTGTAAAATTTATTTGGTTACTGTCATGCTGCATATAAGAGGCATTAGGTCACTGCAGGTTAGCTTAGATCTCCCCTTTTTCTGAGATGTTTATGTTCAGTGTTCATAATTCCATTGCATCTGAAATTGTTCATGTGGACTTGCATGGCTTAAGAGATGCAAAAGAAAAACTTGGAAATAGCTTAAAATTGTTCATTCACAGGATATTATCTCAAGATTTTTCTTGCCTTCACTACATTTACTAAGAATATCTTGCCATTTGTCTTCAATAGATAAGGAAAAGATTATTCATTGTTACTTCAGCTGGTTTGCCTCAGCAGATACCAGGTTTTTATTGCATTTCTAAATGAGAAGTGAACAAAAAAAATTTTTTTTACTCTAATATACATATGAATAAAATGAAGTTTTACAGTTAAAATATGTTCAACATCACAGTGGCATTTTACATAGGGGTGCGCACAGCCTGTGGCACACAGCATTTTGGGCAGCTTGTGACTGCTTATAATGTCAAAAATTAATATGCATTCTTATTGTTAAAATTTAAATATTGTATTTATTTCTTTAGTTTTTCTTAGTGAAGTATTATATTTGTGTAAAATATGCCTTTAAAGTGTTCTACATGTTAAAATTCTTTTTACAGCAACCATTTTATAGGTTGTGTAGATTTCTTATTTAGTCAGATTATGATTTCGGTATTTGAATTACTTGGCTGTGTGTATATAGCTTTGGGAGTGCATATTGATCAAATTGTGGGGGGGGGGGGGAGTAGCTCATAATCTGTAGTTCCCAGGTTCGAGTCCCAGCTGGGTCAGCATTGAGATTTATCTCTGCAAAACTCCCCACCCTGCCCATGTTCAGTAGGGGACACCAATGGGCTTGGATAGGCCGTCATCTGTCGGATAGGACGTTAAGCCACGGCCCCGTGTGCGGGAGAGCCATGCCCTGTGCACGTTAAAGAACGTGCTTGATGGGAGGCTACCATCTGTCTCCCAACATCCATTTAGTTCTTGTGGGTTCATTTTGTCTCTTCCTTTTTACTAAATTAAACATTGATCTTTTAGATGTTATTGGGGATATAATAGGTTTCATTATGTTATTTAATTTCAATTTAATTCCTTATTCAGCAATGGAATGTTATTTGTTTTTACATTTTTTTCTGTGCTGGCATGTTTCCTGTAGATTACTTTTTTTTAAATTCTCTTTTGGCACCAATTACATTTATGTGTGCTCTACTATATGATTCACTTGTTTTGCATATTTTGGGCCAAACCTTTTATGAAACTGTCTTAAAAACTTTGAAAAAAATATTTTCTAGTGCACTGAATATTTTTAATAAATATTTCTATTTTTCTTAACTGTTTACTCCACGTACATTTAAGATTTTTCTATCTGGTCTTAAATACAACTAAGAAATTTAGATTTAGTTCTTCAAATTGAGTAAAAATGAGGATATTGAAATAACATTTGCGCAGTTGCTACTGATATTTCATTGTTGAAATTTCACCTAGGTTGATTCGATTTTCCTCATTGCTGCTGTTACTGCTTTAAGGGAGTGAGGTTGCTGAAATGGATTTACTTTCAAAAATATGCAGTGTAATAAGTTAGTTTGATCTTCAGACAATTGTCTTTGCTAAAAGTTCTGGGATGCAAATAACATTTGATATTTGAAATTGATAAAAGGCTGTAGTTTGTTTGAATTTATAACTTCAAAAAAGGTGATTGCAGTTCTTGTGATAACTATAGGGGTATCAGCCTACTCTCTGTTCCAGGTAAAGTTCTTTCCATGATTGTGCTTTATAGAATTAAGAATCTGGTTGACAGTCAATTGCGTGATGAGCAATGTGGATTCAGAAGGGGTAGGGGATGTGTGGATCAGATATTTTCACTTAGGCAGATTCTTGAGAAATGTTTAGAGTTTCAGAAACCTTTGGTTGCTAGCTTTGTTGATTTCAAAAAGGCTTTCTACTCTGTTGATGGTCATAATTTGTGGTTGAATTTGAGATCATATGGTATACCAGACAAGTTAGTTAACATAATGTAAGCGCTCTATTATAACACTGAGTCGTGTGAGAGTTGGTAAGTCTTGTAGCAATTGGTTTAGCATTACTTCCGGTGTTCGACAAGGATGCATTTTGTCTCCTTTCCTCCTAACTTTGGTTATTGATTATGTTATGTGAAATTTACTTCTAGGGAAAGATTTTGGCCTTAAATGGGCTAGAGATACAAAAATTTCTGATTTAGATTATGCTGATGATTTTGCCCATTTGGCAAATGATGTTGATGAGATGAACTCTCATTCGAGCTGTTTATGAAACTGGTACTAAAGAAGGTTTGGTTATAAACAGAGAGAAAACTAAAGTGATGAAAATTGGTCAGGCAGACTGTGATTCAATTAATCTAAATGGTTGCAGTCTTGAGCAGGTGTCACAGTTTAATTATCTTGGGAGCTATGTTGCAGATAATGGTGATGTGTGGCATGAGATTAACAGACGAATAGGGATTGCTGCTGGAACTTTTAAGGATCTATGGAGAGTGTGGAGAAATAGGTGTATACACCTAAAGACTAAAATTAGACTGTATAATAGTTTGGTTCTTTCTAGGGTCAGTCATGGTAGTGAAACTTGGACACTTTGTAAACAAGATAACAGGAAACTAGATGCTTTTGATTCCAGATGCTTACGCAGTATCTTGGGTATTAGGTGGTTTAACTTTGTAACTAATGATGAGGTTAGGCAAAGGAGTCTGCAACCTCCTTTAAGCAGCATATTGTGCAGAGACTCTTTTGGTTTGGCCATGTTGCCCATATGAATAATTATAGATTGGCGAATAGGGTTATGAACAGTGTGCCTAAAGGCCTCAGAAAGAAGGAGACCTAGGATGCGGTGGGCAGACAATGTCAAACCAGGACCTTGTTAGAATTGGTGTGCAGTGGCCAGATGCAGTAGATGTGTGGCATGCTCAGGATAGACTTGCTTGGAGAACTAAATTGCATGGTCTGGTTGGACCTTCGTAGTCAGTGGCTCCTTGAGGATGATGATGATGAACACTGCAATGTGTAAAAATTGTTTTCTTAGTAATATATTATTTATCAGTGCAGTTTATCATAAATGACAGTGTTCAGAATAGGAAAAAATATTAAATGGTAAATTCCTTTTGTAGTGATTCATCATACTCAGAGCACTTCTATAAATAACCCTTTCAGTCCCAAATTTTATAACGTTTGAAGACAATGATTGGGATTTCAAATCATAACATCTTTAAAATAACTAAGTTTTCTGTTGTTGAACAATAACTTTAAACTAACTTCTGAGCAAGGTCTTTTTAATTGTGTACAAAATCTTTCACCCAAAAAGTGCAAATAATAAAAAAAATTTTAAAGTATTTTTAATTGTAAATAAACATTCTCACGTGGGAAACCAATTTTTTAACTCTTAACATATCCTATACAAAATAAAAAGCATTTAAAAAAAATTTAGAAAATAAAATATTTGAGAAAAACTGCAAATGTACATTATTTTTTTTAAGAAGTGCTATTAAACCAATGAACAGAATGTGACAAGTAATACTGTAAATGAAGTAGCAGTTAATTCTACATAATAATACTTAAAAATATTTTCCTGAAACATTTTAACAATCTATCTTTCATTTAGAAACATCCATTTTACCAGTTTTCTTTTGAAACTATTTCAAAAATTTTAAGAAAAAGTTGAATGGCAAGAGTTCAAAGAATGTTCTACAATCAGTAAATATAGAAACAACAGAAGAGATTCACCTCTCTTCCCAATCACTTAACTCTGAATCTGAAAAAAAAATATCAAAAGGAACAGACAAATTTAGCCATGTTTAAAAAAAAATGGGCTTATACAGATTTCACCTACATTTGCTTCATAATTCCATTTCTACTAAGTTAGAAAAACTCTACAGGAGAGAGGTCCACAGAGCATCAAAAAGCTGTCAGCCAAACAGGCTAACAACTGCTACTGCTGAACTGGCAATATGATACACAGCAACCATAGTCTGGGAGCATGTCACACTGCTAGCATGTACATCCACTTACTATGAAACCATAGGTCCGAGGCTACTGAAATAATGACTTTGCCCATCCCCCTTTTAACAGACACACCAGAATCGCCCTTCATGATGTGGAAAGAATCTCTTAATAGCCCTAACATCACCATATAATGTCACTTTGCTGAAGATGAAGTGCTGTCTTTGTTCTGAACAGCTCGAGTTTCAGGATAAACTTAAACATTTTATTGCTTCAACAACAGAGAAACAGAAATTATCTTGGAAACTATAAGTTACCAAGAGAAATGAGATTGAATTTGGCTATGGGACCTTAGTGTGTTTTGGCATATTAAGGGTTAAAAAGTATACTATTTAACAATTTTGTAATGTTCCCATATATGCATTTGGAAACTGTAAGGATTATTAAATTTGTAATTTTATATATAAAAAAATCATTTGAATAGATTTTTTTGGCAGCATTTGTGAAATGCCACCCTACTTTTTAAAGCCAAAAGCTGCATGTGTTTTATAGTTTTAGGAACACTTATATAGCAAGGTAATTATTGTCCACGTATGTTAACTATTTTTATTACTATTTAGTTATTTTCTTTCATAATGTCAGTTTTATCTAGTTTTTGTTGAAGACTTTTCAGATGATCATAAGAAGCTGTATATTGAATGCATACCCGTTTCAAAGAATTTTTTCGGTAAGTAAAAATTTCCATAGTTCATTCACAATGTTCCATTATATAAGTTAATTTTGCTTCTTTTTGTGCATTTTGTTATTTGAATACTAGACGTGCAAGTTTTTCCTGCAACATAGGAATTAACACTGTAAATAGTTGAAGTTTACACTCAGCAGCTTCTTTATTTGGTACAAGTAAGGTCTCAAAGTATAAGAGTGTTAAATTTGTAAGTGTGACTTGAGTTCCTATAAACCATGTACATGTCTATTATGTGTAAATTAAATGTACATATATCTTTATTCAATAGATAGATGGTTGTCAGAATCAGCTTTCACTTGAGTTTTGATGAGCTGAGGCTCATCAGAATCAACTTTGGTTTGAATTTTGAGCTTTTATGGGTTGGTGAATTTCATATCCGTTTCCTTACAGGCAATGTAAAAAGTGTATGGAGAGACTGCAACTCTAAACAGCTAACTAACAAATTAGTAATCTTTAAACAAAAGCCAATAAAAAAGTGTTCATAGAGATGGAGTTGAGAATTTACTGAAAACACAATGACTGCTTGCTTGATCTTTTAATTACCGTATATTTCCGCAGATAAGACGATAGTTGAATCATAAAAAAGACCCCAAAATCCGGGTCGTCTTATAGGACAGATAAAACAAAAATAGATTGAAATTTATATAAATCGAAACCATTATTACTACAACTTACTGAAAAATCTATCATATTTAAATACGCTATATGATAATACATTACATTGTAATAGTAAATAATACATTACATTGTAATAGTTACTTTTTACATTGCCTGTAAGGAAACTGATATGAAATTCACCAACCCATAAAAGCTCAAAATTCAAACCAAAGTTGATTCTGATAAGCCTCAGCTCATCAAAACTCAAGTGAAAGCTGATTCTGACAACCATCTATCTATTGAGTAAAGATATATGTACATTTAATTTACACATAATAGACATGTACATGGTTTATAGGAACTCAAGTCACACATACATTACATTGTAATAGTAAATAGTAAAACAATACTAAAACAAAATAAATATTAAAAGTTATGTTTATTGCGCTACTGAGGAAAAAAACAGACAAATCGTAATTATTTGAACTCAAGTCACACATACATTACATTGTAATAGTAAATAGTAAAACAATACTAAAACAAAATAAATATTAAAAGTTATGTTTATTGAGCTACTGAGGAAAAAAACAGACAAATCGTAATTATTTGAACTCAAGTCACACATACATTACATTGTAATAGTAAATAGTAAAACAATACTAAAACAAAATAAATATTAAAAGTTATGTTTATTGAGCTACTGAGGAAAAAAACAGACAAATCGTAATTATTTACTAGTACAGAGTTAGGGGTATGTCCACAAAATAGAATAGCCCATACGACGCTTTTGTGAATAGTCAATGCCCGAATCAGTGCGAATGTTTGCGAATAGGACATAATTCCGTATACGCTATACAGTATTATTATCCAGATGATGATCGCCGATCTAAACTAAATTCATAGGCTGTTGGATAGTTTGGGGGGAGTCTTATAGGACAGATATATGCTAAAACTATAAAACTTTGACGAAAATTTATTCCTCATCTTATCTGAAGGTCATCTGCGGAAATATACGGTAGTTATCCGCATTCATGGCAATTGTAAATTTTCTATTAACTCATCCACATTCAGTAATTTTTCTTCCTCTGCCATGTTGAATCTTTTGTCATCTTTTTGATGAATTAATAATACCTGTAAGAATATTTTTTACCACTTTCCGTGATAATGTTAATACATGCCAATTTTGAACATTTTTTTATGCATAATGAACTAACTTGCTTAAAATGTTGTTTCCAAAACTTTTAAATACTGCACTTATTGTTCAAAATCAAGTTTTTAATACAGCTCTTTAACCCTTCTAGTGTCCAGCCTGAAAAACTGGTTTCCATCCAGGGGCCAACTATTTTCTCCCTATGCTCATCCAAAAAAAATTCTCAATTTAAAACTTTTGCCAAATAACTAATGAAAGGAATTATGACATGTTATAGCCAAATTAATCAGTATTTAATTCTTGATTTTCTGAAAATAAAATGTTTAACAAAAAAAGACTAAAAATTTTTTTTTCTGAGTCAGGTAGTAAGAAAATAAATCTGGCAACACAATTTAAAAAAAAATAGAAATGATTATAATGCACATGAATAGGACTGTTTCTGAATAAAAAAAAATTGTTTAAAGTTTCTTCCTTTTTGTGATTTTTTTTTTTCTCGATATGGTAATACCCTGAAGTTACGCGATAGGTGGGTCCGACGAAAATCGCTTAAGTCGAATTTGTGTAAGTCGGAATACAACTTTGCATATAAATACATATAAATTTTGTTTAATTGGGACCAAGGACTAACATAAACACTAGTTTAGAAGAAAAATATTTAATAAAATTGCAGTTCTTTATACATATTAATACAAAATATTAAAAAAAAGAGTTACGTAAAAAAGTTATTTAGATGTCGATGGCTTCATGAAATGTAACATTTGCCTGATGACACAATGCCTTCTTTTTTCATGCAGAATTTCTTCGTAGCAAGCCAATAATTTTTTTATTCCTTGCTTTGTAGCCATAACGCGTTCTTCGTTGGAGTCTTGTTTTCTGAAAATTTTAAGCCCTTTTCAATTGAGCTGAGACCTGTCAAGCTTGCAATTGTCATGTGTTTTTCTGGTGGAACTGGGTTTGAAGTGTCGGACACTTCAGTGACGTTTTGCTCGCGCATCTCTATGAGCTCATCGATTGTCAGCTCCTATGTGAATCCAACAGCTAGTTGACATCATCACCATTGACTTCCAAATCTAATTGCTAGGCAAGATTAACAACTTCTATCACATGAGCGACATGATCAGTTTCTGGCATTTCAGTCTCGTTTTTTTTTGGGGGGGGGGGGGATGGAGTTTCTTCCAGACACCATTCAATGTTGTTTTTTTTTTTGGAAATTTGATCCCAAGATTTTCCAATGATACTTATGGCATCTAAAACATTGAATTGTTTTCAAAAGTCTAACAGATATCTCACTGTTTTGCCTCATAACTTCATTCAGATGTGCAAAACGAACGCCTCGTGTAGTAAGCCTTGAATGTTTTGATGACTCCCTGGCCCATTGGTTGAAACAAGCTGGTTGTTGTTCAGAGGCAAAAACACAACTTTCACACGTGGATCGAAATCAATTAGTGTGGCAGGAGGGTGACTGGGTGTATTGTCAATAAGAAGCATCGCTTTAAATGTTTAGACTTGTAATAACGTTCGACATCGGGTATGAAGTGGTGGCCAAACCAGTCGTCAAAAATGGAAGCTGTTGCCCAAGTTTTATTATTTGACTTCCAAATCACTGGTAAGCTAATTTTAGATATATTTTTTAAGGTTCTTGGGTTTTCGGAGCGATAAATTAAGAGGTTTTAACTTGCAGTCACCAGCTGCATTCCCGCCAACCATCACTGTCAATCGGCCTTTAGAAACCTTAAAGCCTGGAAAGTTTTTTCCTTCACGTGCGATTAAAGTTCTTTTGGGCATCTTCCAGAACAGGCCAGTCTCATCCACATTAAATATGGTTTCACTGATATAGTCACCTTCTATCATAGCCTAGAGTGTCTCAGGAAAAGAAGACGCAGCTTCTTTATCAGCACTTGCCACCTCTCCACTCTCCGCGATGCTGTGCCAATTACAGCGAGTTTTAAATCGACAATTCTTCACTTTTACTTGATTATCACACCATAATTTCAGCATTGTTTCATCTCAGCAATAATACCATGACGTTTACAAATTATGCTTGAGTTCAAGGATTGTGCATTTTTCACCGCATCAAGAATTCTTTCTTTATCTTTTATGATTGTTCTTCTTACTGTGGATTCCAGTAGCTCAAACTTCTTTGCCAATTAACAAATTTTCATTCTGCTATCAAAATCCTGGATAATGTTAAGTTTACATTCCAAAGATATCGTTTTCCTTTTCTTACTAGATGCAGGAGAATCAGATTTGCTTCGTTTGGACGACATTGTTTTGTTTTGTTTTCTAAACCCTTAAAAAAACTATCGCCGATCGTAGCGAAATGTGTCCAATACATATCACAGCTAGAGAAACACTAAAGATAGCGGCGGCAGTGTTGCCAAATGAAAAAATCAAGAACCGCGTAACTCCGAGTTCGCGTAAGTCGGGGTATTACTGTACCATACTTTGTAAAAAGTCCAAGCTTGTTGCAGAGTCCAAAATACAAGTCAACTTCAGAATATTTTTAATAAATAACTAATGAACACAAATAGATTGTTATATTACCAAATAAAGAGAATTTAATTCCAAAATTTATTAAAGCAAAGTATTTGAGCCTTGTAGAAACAGATTAGTTTTAATAAGACTTTACAGTAGTGTACCGAAAAATAATTACATATTTCAAATTACTTCCAAAATCAGCCATTTTTAAAAATAGTATTTTTGTTAATTATTAGATTTAAAAATTTTAAGGAATTTGACAGTTCAGATCAAACTTCTGAGCTTTTAAATTAGTATTTTTGTTAAATATACTAATTTAAATATACATTTTTAAAAATAGTATGTTTGTTAATTATTAGATTTAAAAATTTTAAAGAATTTGACAGTTCAGATCAAACTTCTGAGCTTTTAAATTAGGGGATTGTTTCAGCGTAATGTTAACAAATCAGCAATAGCTTATTTGCTTCTAAGAAATGGCAATTGGATGGGTTTAGCAAATTATTTGTCATAGTTTAATATAATAAAATATGCATCAAATGAAAAAAGAAAATATTGTTTATCAAGCCTGAATTATGGTGGCCTCTCATTTCGAATTCTGCGAACGTATACTGATGTCCTGGACACAGGAAGGGTTATCAGATTTTTTATAATTAGCTGTATAAGAAGTAATTTGAATTATTAATATGACGTGGAACTGTATTTAATAAAGTGGTTGCTGAGCATGTGTATATTCAGAGTAGTACTATGGGGATTTACTTTTGACTTTTTTTTAGTAAAGTAATGAATAAAAATTTTTTTTCTCAATTTAAATAAATGCTTTAAATTACTTATATTAATAACATATTATTGCCTGATATATTATCTGTTTGGATCGATAGTGATTTTAAAATTCCTAACATACTCTAAATGTTTTTTGAAGAAAAAAAAAATTTATACACACAAACACACTGAAGTGCCATTGAATTAGTGATAGGAGACATTATCCAAAATCAGTCTGTAAAGCCCCACATTTGCGCACACAAGTGGCTTGAAACTGGTCATATATAGCTTTGGCTTCCCCGAGCAGTCGTGAGAAGTGTAATGGGAAAGGTGCAGGATTTAGATGCATTTGACAGGGCAGATCATAGGTGCCTAATGGATGGGACAGTGGATCACAGTTTCTAGAGTGTTCCGGGAATATGAAAATTCCGGCAAAAAAAGCACCGACAAACTGCAAAGGACAACCAGCTTTGAAAGATTGTGGGATTTGCCATCTACTGCATCGTATGGACCAATAGGGGCCAGACATTATCTGTAATCGCCTCCCATCTGAAAGCGGTTCTACTTGCGCAGTCTGTGCACTGACTTCCCAACATTCACTTCATCGTCTCTGCTTCTGGAGCTGCTGACCTACAAGAGTCCCACTTCTAACAGCACAACATTTAGATCAATAATACCTTACCTGGGCTAAAGAACATCGAAACTGGACCATCAAAAATTGGCAATTATAGCCTCCCATCAGTGTGAAGTTTAAATCGGGATTCATCACTCCAAGCTGAGGGTATGGATCCTGCATGTCAGGTCAGAACAGTACAAGCTGGTGGTGGCTCAGTGATGGCCTGGGGTGTCTTCAGTTTGGATGTCAGTGGAACTTTTGTTACGTGTACAGACTCACAATGCATCCCGGTAAGTAGAACTTGTGGCTGACCATTTATGGCCATCATGCATCCCAATGGAGATGGAGTCTACCAGCAAGGCAACTGTTCATATCACAGGTCCAGGTTGACTACTGCATGGTTGCAGGAGCATTCTGCTGACTTTGAAATAATGACTTGGCCACCTAGAAGCTCAGATTTAAATCCCATCAAAAATCTTTAGGATACTGTCAAGTAGAGTGTTCAGGCCCATGTCCCATCAGCGATGATCTTGAGAGAATTGTGGACAGCTCTGGAGGATGCATAGGTCGCCATAACTGTGGAACATTTGTGCAAGCTTGTGTAGTCCTTGCCTTATTGTGTGGCAGCCATTATCAGGGCCAGAGGGGGTCGAACACATTACTAGGTTATCCCTAAGTCAATGGCACTTCAGTGTATATTCACATCTGTACACCATGGATACAATACCTTTCAGTTTAAAGGGAAGTTGTAGAAAAAAAGGTAAAATATCACCACCAATTTCAACAAAGTGATAGGTTTGATTAATATTCAAAATGTAACAAATGCTCCATATCTTGTCCCTGAAATAATCACAATGTTACCAAAAGTGCAGTCTGACTGGTACTCAAAATGAGGGATAACAATATCTCGCAGCAGTACAAGGCCTACAACAATGCCTTGTGCTTGATTCCATTCATGTACGAGATGCAGTTGGTGATGGGTTGAAATAAAATTAAAATAGAAAAGAATTTCGGGGGGGGGGGGGATTGGATTGTTCGTCCTAGAGCTTATGGGATTGAGGTCGGGGGAAAATGCAGACCACTCAACATGACTAATCATGTTTACTATTGATATTGGTCAGAAAGTCGATTCTGTGGGGATGGACATGTCCTCCAAAAAGATGCTTCCTATTATACCTGCATAAAGCTGCACATAGGAACCACGGGTTTAATCTCTGTGTTGATGAGAAAATTTAATTTATTCCCATTAATAGGAAATGTTATTCATGTGCATGCAATAAGATGACATAATCTAGTCATTAGGAACCATATAGAGTTCTGCGTGACCACTCATTGAAATGCCTGGCCAGACCTAATTCTGCTCTCACCTAAGTGTTTCTCCCAATGGATGATGGCATATTCTCTTACTTTCTCCTGATTAATTTCAGTATTGATTTTACCCTTCTTGGTAAATCTGGACTTGGTAGAAAGCACTTAGCATCACTGATTATCGATAATCGTGATGTCTTGCTTTTTCAGTTGCTCCCTTTTGTGGTGTGCAGGTTGAGTGTGTACTAGCTGGTGAGCATAAAGATAACTGTCATGAAGCCTCTGCTAATTGTGTAGGTTGATACAATGGTTCCAAAAGCCACATGGAAGTGAGAATATACTAGAACCAATATTGTGTGATTTAGACTTAAGCTTAGACATAAATACCTGTCATTGTTTGCTCTTGGATGGCTCCTTGATGGTATTTTGAAAGCATTTGCCATAGCCTGTTGATAACAAAATGCTCACATTGAGCCATCTCACAAGCAACAAATAAAAATTTATTTAAGAAAAACTATTAGACAAAAATGATTATAATGCACATGAATAAAATGACTACATATTTCTGAATAACAAAAAAATTATTTTTATGGTTTGAAGTAAATACTTCTCTCATTTTGTAATATTTTTTTTCTCAGTGCCATACTTTGAAAAAATTTCAGGCTTTTAGTCAACTGTGCTGAGTCAGATAAACAAGTCAACTTTAGAATTTTTTTTAAAAATAACCAATCCACGGAAATAGGGCAATATTATATACCAAATTAAACATAATATAATTACGAATTTTATGAAAATAAATAATATAAACAAATTTGCAATCATATTGATTTTAATAAGCCTTTTTCAATGTGATATGATGAAAAAAAAGATTGCACTATACAATTAAGGCTTCACTTTGGAAAACCTGACAAATAAAAAGTTAAATTATATATTTATCGAAAGGAAATTTCCTCCTGAATAATAAATATTCAACCTGAAATGTTTTTAGTTTCTTTTAATGATTCTTTTCAGTATTGTATTTTTTAAACACAGCCAGTGTTATACAACATGACTTGGCCTTCTCACATTCACAGGATTTTCTGAACTGGTTATGAAATAGAAAACTTCCTTGGATGCTTTTTTCTTTGGGTGTTGAAGTTTGGCGATTTTGGCTAAGTGCAGAAAGGTTCGGTTCGGTACAAGCTAAGTTTATTAAAAAAGCAAGAAATAATAAAAGAAAAATTACATATGACCTAATGGGATGTTCAATGAAATATCCACAACTTTTTTAAGCTGGCCTTCAATCTAGCATAAATCGGAAAGGTCGATAAATCGGCCGATTGAAGATCGCTAACTAACGAAAGTAAATATACAGAAATGAATTTGCTTTCATATCCAAGACTTCATTTATTTTCAGAAAATACTATATCAAAGTTTTACTGGAAAAATAATAAAATAAAAATTAACATATAGCGTAATGCGATGTTAAAATATCTACAGCAGCAAGTTGTAGGCCGGCCATACAAATATGACTATAAAACAATCAATACTTATCAATCAGCCAAAAGAACAATTTCCGAAAATAAATCTACTGAATGAAGACTAAGGTTTAAATGTAAAAAATACTACCTTTACAAAGAGTATCAAATATGCTGCACCAGAACTGTAAAAAAAAACTTATAGCACATAGAACGGAGATAGGGAGATAGCATGTGTCGCCATCTGCGTCTTGTTTGACCCAGTAAAGCATAACTAATTAAATGCAGGTGCAACCAGAATTTCTAAGAAGGATGTGTTTACTTTGTTTCGATTTGAAGGATGCTGGGAAAAGTGATAAAAATAACTTGGGAATACTGAAATAGGTTTATGACAGAAAAGAGAGTGAAACGGAGGTGAGTGGGGTGGAATTGTGGTACGTATTTTCTAAGAAATGGCAATCCGATAGCTTTATAAAATTTATATTGTGGTTTAATAAAATATGCATCAAATTAAAAAAAATTTTTGAAGCCTGAATTATATATTTTTTATAAATTATATATGAAAAAAATTACAATGGCAATTTTTATTTTTTAAAAATAGATTTTTTTTTGTTGTATTGAATGAATGTATTACAGATGATGTGCACACTGGAACCAGACTTAAATGATGTCCTAGGCCTCTCAATTCAGATTCTCCAAACGTATACAGTGATGTGGGCATTGGAAGAGTTAAGATAAGCAGATAGGTTTCTGTTCATCCCCAAAGTATTTTGCATGTGATCATTGTATTCAAGGATTGACATATCTATTGAAGCATTTTTTTTATTGATATTTCAAAATACACTGGTTTCCATAAATTAAGGAAAACTCAGAAAAATTATGAGGAACAAAAAATTGTATGAATGATTTTAATGAAATTTGAAAACATGGATTACAATGCTATTTTCAGAAGGGCATAAAATATTTTAACACTAGAAACATTTTTTGTACAAAAATGAGGTGTCAAAATGCAATGGGCAAAATTCTTTAACAAGGAGTGCGGTCACTCCTTATAGCAATTTTTCCATGCTGTTTATGTTGTGAATCAGCTCAGTAGGGAGTAACAATCATTTTCCTTTAAAACAGTAATAAACTCTTCTTGCAGGTGGCAGGTTGAGGACAACAGCATATCTCCCTAAAGCATCCCACACATGCTCAATCGAATTTAGGTTGGGAGATCGATGGTCTCCTCTTGAATGTATTGCTCTGTGTGGATGAGTGTTATCGTCTTGTAAGATGAATATTTTGCCTACTGCAACAGCATAAGGACATACATAAGGATCCAGGATGTTATCTCTATACCTTTTGAGCATTGAGGTTCCCATTTGCCAACACGTAGATGTCTGTGCATCCAGCTAAGGAAATGTCACCCAAACACACACACTACCTCTGCTGTAACTCTGTAATGTCTTTGATGGATGTTACTGGGATGATAGTGGGTATCTGTGAAGAGTATGAACCTCCATTGCTCTTCTGTCAAGTTGACGTGCCCCCCCCTCCCCTCATGAAGCCTATTCACAGTAGAAGCTGATACAATCCTCTTAGTGGCTGCTGCAAGAGAGGATCATAGCTGAGAGGGAGTAGGTGTCGTACTCCTTTGTTAATCGCAGGTGTCTGTCGTATACAACAGTTGTAACTCTAGCCCTTCCTCGGGTAAACCTTCAAGATGCGAAATTTGTGCTTTGAAATTGATTCCACAGTCTATGGACTGTGGAAGGACTTTCATTCGACCATCATGCTATGTCTGACTGACATTGGCCTACTTCGAGCTGACCAATAGCTCTCTACTGCAGTTCATTTGGCAAATGATGTCTCAAGGTCATTCCTACAAAATGGCTATTTCAAATTTCTTTACTCACATTTACAACCCAAAATAATGATCCACTCCAAAACACCCATTTTTATGCTGCTAATCTGATTATGCAAATGACGCAACTTAGACTAATTTGCATATGATATGCTCACTCGGCATTGCTTTACTGGTTACATGAACAAATTTGAGGATCACACAATTTTTTTGGTGAATTATCACGATTTTTCATTTTTCCTTAATTTATGGAAACCAGTGTATTACAAAATTACTTTTATAATACATTGTATTCTCACCCATATCAGCAGGTGTAGTTAGTTATAATCATAGGCATTTTCAACTCAAGTGTCATGCTTTGGCGACATAAATAAATCTCTAAACAGCCGTCTTGTGGCCAAGTGGTGTAAGGGACGGGTTCGAGCCCGTCTAAGACATGGATGTGTGTGCGTGTGCGTGCATGCTTGTTTTCTGCTGAGGTCCTGCCATCCTCACAGACCTACTATGGCATATTAAACTGACAGGCTGTCAGACCTCTATGACAAGCAGCTGCTTTAGGGTGTATTTTTTTTTATTTAACATCTAAAGAAACAGTGAGTAGGGAAGTGTACATATAGAATGAACCCTTAAGCTTGTATTTTATTATTGTGACATACAATATGCTAATTGAAGGTGGCGTTTTCTAAAAAGCGCTGTGAGGTACACGATGTTACTGGTTTCTGACCAATGTGCAACACCAATCTGCAGTGACCTGTTTTTTTTGTGTACAGATCTTAACAAAAACAATACTTTGACTTGTGGCATATGTAACAAACAGATCACATCCAGGCAGAAAAGTGAAAATTCTTTTAACCATCTCCTGTATTTGACCAGTAACACTACCATTTGTTCTACAATCACACCTACAGTAAGTGTGAAAACCATATGTTCTATCTCAAAGTACTTCCCATTGCATTGGAGTGGTGATGACTCAGTAATTGTCAGGCTTGTAATCTGCAGTTCCCAGGTTCGAATCCCACCTGGGCCAGTGTTGAGATTGAGATTTATCTCTGCAAAACCCCCACCCTGCCATCAGTTAGTAGGGGACACTGATGGGCTTGAGAAGGCTGCTGTCTGTCAGATGGGATGTTAAGCCATGGCCTGCTGTGTGGTAGAAGAACCATAACCTGTGTGCATTAAAGAATGTTGGATCACTTTCATGGAGAGCTACTATCTGTCTCCTAACAGCATTCAAGTGGGTCCCCTTCCCCAACCTCCTCTGAGCCTTTCAGGGCCCATATGACCTGGCCATTTAACCCATTGTGTGCAAAAAATGCTGCTCATAGATAAAAAAAACTTGATCCTTATTGGACTATTAAAGCACATTTTTTGGTGAAGAATTGCAAGAATTTTTTACCACTGTGATGGAAAATGCATTAATTACATCAAGATTCTTTAACAATATTTGAAATCACATTGAGTGCTCCTGTGGTTGTCTTTACTGAGAAAGGGAAGAAAATGTACGAGTTTGAATTGCAGATTTATTTTCGTAATCTATTTTTTTTTCTATATAAACATATTCTTTAAAGATCATTTTTAATCTAAATCTGATGAAATAATCATAACAAAATTGTCTTTCTGCTCCTAGGTGAGGAAGTTTCCCTTCCTCACAGATCTTCACTATCATGTATAGGGCTCACAGGCTCAAGTCATCTCTACCAGTTTTTTTTATTTTTGAGGCATAATATAAATTTATAATAAAATTTTCACAGCATGCAGAGTTGGTTTTTCTAGTTCCAAGTTATGCTGAGAATATGTTTTTGGGTACACACACTCATAAAAGAAATTGTTAATGTTAAGCACTCTGCTACTACACATGAATATTAGTTTCATTTTTCATGTTTGTTGTATATTATAGTGTAATACTAGTTTATACTATAACCTTTGCAGTTAATTTTGAATGACTTTTTGACGTCTGAATAAGGCATAAAAGTTTTTCTGCTGTTGTCTTTCTGTCGAGTTATTGTCTTCCTCACTGCTTCTCTTTGGTATATTAAACTTGCAGGGCTCCTCTCAGATGTATGTGGTATATTTGACTTTTTATGGTAAACGTTCCATTTGTAATTTGGGTTATGATTGCACATGTTTTAGTGGACAGGGTGTGTGCCTAGTTAATTGAGTAATTTGAGATCATTAAGAATTTAAAACCAAAGACCATATAATTTGTATAGATGAAAACAAAACCCTTTTGAAAATGCAAACACTTGTTAGGAAGCTTATTCTAAAAAAACCAATATTTACATAAATTAGAAACGTTTTCTCTTTTGATAACGATCAATTTACAATTCAAGAACAATATTACTGTTGAATTTGTGTAATATGGAGTTCCTAGAGATATTAAGTTTATAACAATTGCAAAATAAAATTACAGACAGACCACAAAACCAATGCAGTCTCTCTGCACAATATGCTGTTCAAAGGAGGTTGACTCCTAACCTCATCATTACTTACAAAGTCAAACCACCTAATGCACAAGATACTGACTGTGTAAGCATATAGAACCAAAGGCATCAAGTTTCTTCACTACCATAACTAAGCCTAGAAGGAACCAAACTATTATACAGTCTAATTTTAGTCTTTAGGTGTATAAGGCTATTTCTCCACACTCCATAGATTCCTAAAACAGAGGCAGTCCGTATTCACCTGTTAATCTCATGCTGCACGTCACCAGTATCTGTTACATAACTCCCAAGATAATTAAACTGAGACACTTGCTCAATAATACAGCCGTTCAAAGCAACTGAAACACCATCTGCCTGATCAATTTTTATCACTTTAGTTTTTTCTGTTTATCACCAAACCTATCACTAGTCTCATCAACAGCCCTAATAAACGAATTCATCTCGTCAGCATCATTAGCCAACAAGCCAATCACCTTTGTCTAACTACACCTAGCAATGCTAAAACAATCGCTGAAAGACATACCAACTCGCATGCACTACTCAGTGTTGTTTTAGAGATCTTTCATTACACTAACTGGGGTGGCTCGTAATCTGCAGTTTCCAGGTTCGAGCCCCAGCTGGGTCAGCGTTGAGACTTATCTCCGCAAAACTCCCCGCCCTGCCCATGGTCAGTAGGGGACACCAATGGACTTGGAAAGTCCATCGGATGGGATGTTAAGCTGTGGCCCCATGTGTGGGAGAGCCATACCCTGTGCACGTTAAAGAACATGCTGGATGGCCTTGACAGGGGGCTACCATCTGTCTTCCAACAGCTGTTCCACTGGGTCCCTTCCACCAACCTTCTCTGAACCTTCGTGGTCCATGTGACCTGGCCATTTAGCACATGGTGTGCAAAAAAGTGCCGCTCAGAGGTAACCCAACCCATTACACTAACTTATCAGGTATTCCATAGGATCTCTCAATCAACCACAAATTATGTCGATCAACAGAGTCAAAAGCATTTTTGAAATCTATAAAGCTGGTTAACCATAGGTTTCTGAAGCTCTAAACATTTCTCAAGAATCTGCCTAGGTGAAAATATTTGAACAGTACATCCCCTACCACTTGTGAATCCACACTGTTCATCATGCAGTTGTTCATTAACCAAATTCTTAATTCTATTAAGTATAATCATGCAAAGAACTTGACCTGGAGCAGAGTAAGCTAATTCCTTATAATTATTGCAAGAACCGAGATCACCTATTTTAAAAATTGGGACAGTAATAGGTCTAGTCAAGTTCTTAGAAACACCTTTGTCATAAATTCAAAATTTCAGTCCGCCATGTGACAAATGTTCTCAGCTCTAAGCATTTCAGTGGGGATCTATGCAGCTTTAATTTAGAGATAGCCAAAGTGACTTTGAAATGTGATATAGAGCCATCATTAAAGCCAGTAATGAATCTATCCTAGAACTTCTGAAATGCTCAGCCCACTTAGCCATCAAAGAATTCTCACCTTCAACCACCTTGCCATGTTATCCCTTAATCCCTATGTTCCTGTCTGTTTCTTTCTGCATAAAACATTAATAATCTGGTACAATCTCCTGCTATTGTGCTGTCTAACTGCTTTGTTAGCCAAGCTATCAAGGCAAAGATTCTTATCAGCTGTTAACTTGATCCTTTACATTTTTATTAAGCTCGTTGTAATGCCTTCTGTTAGGACTAGTAGGGGTGTGTTGATAGATATTAATCCTGCACTTCCTTCTTTCAGAAATAAGTTCCATGGCCTTATCACTCAAATAATTTTATTTCCTCTGTTGCCTTTTATCCAAAAGAGTACTGTTGGTTTCAAGAAAAGCCTGTTTAAACTAATCCCATTCTTTCTCAACTTCAGCAGTAAGCAAACCATGATTGTCATAATGACTTAAGTAGCCTATCATGGTATGCTTTGGCTATATCTGGATCTTTCAGACCTTCAGTGTTGAAGGTAATTTTCTTAACCTTAGCACAACATTTCTTAAGCTTCAGCTGCAAGACACTTTATGTTTTAATGGTCAGACCCTATTTCGCCTCCTCTGTATGATCTAGTGTTCCTAACCGAATTAGATTATATTTTAACAGCAAATAGGCTATCATATTCCAGTGCAACCCATCAGGTGGAACCCATGTATATTTATAAAATCCCAGTGCTTGTAGTATGTTAGTTATGTAACCATTAAGCTTACTTACCTATAGGAGATGTTCCTCATTACAATTGGAACAACCAATGCCAAAGGGACTTAAAACTCCTGCCCAAAGATTACTCAGTATAAACTTTAACATTGAAGTTACCTAGCAGAAGAGAAATATTCTTCACAGAATTTAAAATATCCTGAAGCTGACTATAAAATGTATCCTCATTCTGATCAGTCTTTTGTGGGGGCATAACAACAGATGGCATTAGTCTTTAATTTTTGTTTTAAATTTTGCTCTAAGAAATTTTCATTAATGCAGTCATATCCTTAGAAGAGCATCACTGGCATGTCTGCGAGAAGCAAACCTACACCTTGGAGATGCTTTCTATCCTGCGTCCCTGAAAAGAGAAATTTAAAATTATTCTTAAGTATCTGACCTTTACTGGTCTGTTGCAAAGCCTTGAATACCTATGTTATAACACTGGAATTCCTGCATGAGGATATCAAGAGAATAATCTCTCTATATCGTATATATCGCGTATATATCGTTCTCACTTACTTGTAGAGAAAAAAATGATTAGTAGGATTTTTGAAGAAACTAGGTTTATTGAGAGAGGTAGGGCCAATAGTATCAAACAGCCCCCTGATTGCAGGCATGGGGGGCACTGTGCCTCCTTCACTAAAGGCTGAAGTCACCGATGATGGTAGGAACTTCAGGCACCATCGGAGACACAGTTTAGGATTGATGATGCCCAACTAGCTAACTAGTTAAGAGGGTTCAGGTACCTGCTATAGCCTCTGATCAGAATTATCCACCAACTGATATAAGGTATCCTGTGCCTCTATTTGCTTAGGGTTAGCAACCCACAAGCAAAGAGAAAATGCAACAGCAGGTTCTCCCTCAACAGAGGTCCACCAGTGCAGCAATTCCAGGATCCATAAGCTCAAATCCATAAACCAGTCTAGTGGGCTTAAATGGTCAGTACCATGGCCCTGTGAAGTTGACCACTCCTGAGCAGGGTTGAAAAAAAAAAGTGGCCATAGATGACCCGATCAGTAGGCCACATTGAGCTAGCAGCCCTTCCCTTCCAAAAGAGAATCTCTTGAAAGTTACTAATGGCCTGCACTACGAGAAGGCGGGGTCGGATATTTGGTGCTAGACTTGGCAGGTTCTGTGCATCATCAATTTAATCTCCACGAATAATTACTGTACATAAAATTTAATCATGTTCACTGGCCATTAAGCACTAGTAGAGTGTCCTAAGTTAGAGAACTTCTGCATACATAATCTCATGGACCATGACAATCTCCAATAACTATTAAAAATAGTATCTATTCTAGATCGCTACACCTCTGGAGGTCTATATACAGTTATTCAGATGTTACTTGCAAACTACTAATATCTATGAATAATCTTTAAACCCATTTAAAGATCTGTGCGGACAAGTGTTATTGTCTTGTAAGATGACTGTTTTGCCTATTGCACCAGCGTAAGGACATGCATATAAGGGTCCAGGATGTCTTGATACCTTTGAGCATTGAGGTTCCCATTCCTCAACACAGAGGTCTGTGTGTCCACCTAAGGAAATGATACCCCAAACACACATGTACCTCCACTATAACTGTCTGTTTGATGGATGTTACTGGGCTGATAATGGGTATCTGTGAAGAGTATGAACCTCCATTGCTCTTCTATCCAGTTGGCATGTGCATGTGACCAATTCAGCCGCTCTCTCCTGTGATGTGATGGATATACAAATTACTGGCCTTCTATAGCGTTCAGACCTCCCTCATGAAGCCTTTCTACACAGTAGAAGCTGATACAACCCTCCCAGTGGCTGCTGCAAGAGAGGATCATAGCTGAGAGGGAGTAAACGTCCTGGTTCTGCTCCTTCGTACTGTTAATCGCAGATATCGGTCGTGTACAGTGGTCCTAACTCTAGCCCTTGGCCATACCTTCAAGATGTGGAATCCGTACTAAGAAATTGATTCTGCAGTCTATGGACTGCAGTACTCGCATGCAGCCATCGTGCCATGTCTGACTTTGGCCTGCTTCAATTTGGCCAATAGCTCTCCACCGCAGTTCATTTGTCAAATGATGTCTCGGTCATTCCTACGAAATGGCTATTTTGAATTTATTTGCTCACATTTACAATACAAAATAATGATCCACACCAAAACACCCATTTTTATGCTGTTATCTGATTGCACAAATTGACACAACCTAGACTAATTTGCATACGATATGCTTACACAGCATTACTGGTTACACAAACAAGTTTGGTGAGGATCACACAATTTTTTGGCAAACTATTGCGATTTTTCTCATTTTTCCTTAATATATGGAAACCAGTGTAGTACCTTATAGGTACACAATTTAATCCACATTGATTTAATAAGTCTCAATTTGGACTGTTTGAAGTTGATCTACAATATTCAAGTTGGATTAAAATAGTTGTAAATTTAACAATGGTTGTAAAGGACATTAACAACTTCCAAATCATCATTGATGCTACAAAACATCCCATTCCCAGTCTCAGGATTTATTATAACTCTTATGCTGCTGCGACCTGTAAAATAAGGTTCACGAAGGATTTCATATAAAGCCATGAATTATAAACTGGCTTAGAGCTCAAGTGTGTTTGTGTTATTTTGTAAACATCTGACATCTGTGTTCTCAATCTAATGAAGCCTGATACCTAGGGAGCATTTTTTTATCGAAAGTTTTCAGTATATTTTTTTTTTATCTTTTTAGTATATTTTATAATTAAAAATTGTTGGTTTCTAAATTAAAAAAAAAATCTTACCAGTTTTTCTCTTCATATTCCATTCATATTTCTCTGATCATATGAACAGCAGCATCATAGCATGGTACTGATACAAAAGAAATCTGGTTTTGATTTTATACCTTAGTGCGCACATTAGGTTGTAGATTGGATATTTCAGAAAGTGCAGAAGTGTTTTTGCATTTTCTTTTGTTGATGAAATATAGTTTTTAAAGAATAAAACAGTGATAAATACTTTGTCACACATGGATTAATGATAATGGTTATTACCAAGTTGAATAGGAAAATCGCAATTGTTTTCTAAACTACCATATTTTATTGACTCTGAGATGGCTGTTCAGTCGGTATATACCAGGTTTGTAATCTGCAGTTCCCAGGTTAGAGTCCCAGCTGGGGAAACATCAAGATTTATCTCTGCAAAACTCGCTGCTCTCCCTCCTGTCAGTAGGAGGCATTGATGAGCTTGAAAAGGCTGCTATTCTTTGGGATGGCTAGCAATCCAGTGTATGTAACCACTTAGTTGTTAAGCTGTGGTCTTCTGTGCAGCAGAGCCATATCCTATACACATTAAAGAACAATTGCTGGATGGCCTTAACGGGAGGTTACCATCTGTCTCCCGACAGCTATTCACTGAGTTTGCCCAATTTTCTCTGAGCCTTGTGGCGTGGCTATGTAGCTAATTGTGTGTGTTGGGGGGGGGGGAGTGCTGCACCGAGGTATAAACAACCGAACTAATTGACTTTCCTCAGATTCTGAACGGGATATCAATTTTAATTACTAGAATTATTTATTTATATTGCTTCACAAATATACACCTCAGAGCCAAAACATGTTGGTCCTCCACTTTCCACCGAAACGGCTCTTACCTGGAGAGGCATGAACGTTACAAGATTTCTAAAGATATCTTGTGGTATGTGGTACCAATACATTATCAGCAGATCCTTTAATTCTTTATGACCAACTAAGTTGGTCATAAAGTCTGGTGACAGTACATCTCTCTCTTCCCAGAGAGCAGATCAATGTTTGAGGGTTCTTAAAGGTATTTGTAGAATCTGTCTATGACTGTAAATCTCTTCTTTGTGAGCAGATTAATAAGTCAACTAGAGTTTAGTTTTGTATCTAAAATTATTTTTGGTATTTATCACATTTCTACCCTACTTCTGAAATGGGTTGATGACCTCTGCTGCCTCCAATTTTATCATACATGTGCTCTGTAGTATTCATGCTTGAGAATAATAGGCTGTGTCCACTCCTGCTGAATATCATCACTTTCCAAGAATTCATCAATGTTTGGGCCCTATGAGAGTGGGCGTCATTTTACATCAAATTAAACTGGGCACCAACAGTGTATATTGCTCATTGCTCCCAATTGTAAATTGATTAAAAGCTGGATAGCTTAATTTTTGGGTTCCAAGCAATTAAACATTTGCCAAAAATAGGGTTAAAATTTCAATTGAGTGTCAAAATGCAATACTTCATTCAGGAAATCCCAAACAATAAAATAACTAATAACAATAAATAAAAAAAAATAAATACCCCCTCAAGCAGCTGCTTGCCACAGAGGTCTGACAGGAGCCCGTCAGTTTATATGCCATAGTAGATCTGTGAGGCTGCATAAGTTTAATTAAAAAAAATCTCTACAGGTAACACTATAGCATAATCAAGGCATATAATATAGCCCTTCTAGTTAGAAGGTGGCAAGCAGCTGCTTCGGGGGGGGGGGGGGGGGGTGTATTGTTTTTGGAAGATTACATTATCAGTGATCAGCTGAGACACAGTTCATAATAAGTTATACTCTATGAGTCAAGTTATATATCCATTACCATTGTCATTGCAAGCAACTTGTGGTATTTGAAGGAATGCCCATTGTCAGCTGCAAGATGAGAGAACTGCATTTTTTGGATACTCAAGGTTCCTTGAGTCCCATTTTAATTTGGGCACTTTAACACAGGCCTAATGTAACTTGTACAAAACTATAAAATGATTTTTGCTGTTACTATTATTGACCATATCTATATGTTGTCATCCTTCCACTAATGTGACCTATCTGTCACTCCACATGTCGCTGATGGCAATATCTATGTTCGGGTGCAGCAACTTCATTTTCCAATGTGTCATTCCACATGTCGCTGATGGTCTCATCATGTGGCTGCCATTATCAGGGCCAGAAGAGGTCCAACTTTTCATAGACAATTAATAGACACATACACTGAAGTGTTTAGCTGTCCCGTGGCAGAGTGGTTAGCGCGCTTGGCTACTGATCTACAGGACCTGGGTTCGAGCCCCGGGTAAGGCATGGATGTGTGTGTTTTTCTGCGAGGTCCTGCCATCCTCACAGACCTTCTACTATGGCATATAAACTGACAGGCTCCTGTCAGACAGACCTCTGTGGCAAGCAGCTGCTTGAGGGGGTATTTTTTACTTTTACACTGAAGTTTCAATGACACTTCAGTGTATGTGACACAAGGTATAAATGCAAGACTAGACCTTGCTGCTGGAAAGTGTTTTTGTGGAGAGAAAACATTAGATCACTTCAGAACCAAATTTAGGTTATATAATTTGGTCATATCCAATTATGAGAGTGAACTGTAACACAAATATACTATATTAACTAAGAATTTGTGAAACATATAGGAGGTTTAATATGTCAGTAAATAAAAGTTTAGCAAAGAATTCAACGACCGTCTTGTGGAAAGAGGTTATATTTATTTAGCAATGTCTCCTGAACAAATAACTGTAGGTTAGCCAGTTATGAATTGATGCCGAAAAGGTCTAGAATTAAATACCACACTATCAGAATTGGAATGAAGTGTTCAAATACATTGTTTATAATTTAAATAATCTGAATAAAATTGCAAATCTCAATAAATCCTTTCAGGATATTTAGCATGAAATAGCTCATTTTCGGCTATTAAATTTGCATTTCTCAATATGAAAAGTTGCCATGCAAATTAAGCTGGCAATAAAGCAACCTCATGACCAGGCATTTCAGATTAAGAGCAACTTTATCAAATGTTTTGAATTAATTTTGTTAAGAGATGGAGGGCCATTAGATGAAAACAGGAGAGTCAAAGAGGTTGCCAAATTCATGAATGCATTGAAAAATAATTTCCAGACTGTGGAGATATTTAAGACACTGAACATGTTTATTGAACTAGTATTTCTCAGAGTTGACTGGTGCCAGTCCACAAGCCATCAATTACTGGTCAGCAACAAACTGCCAGAAAACAAATGTTTTCAGAAGCATAATACTGATATGCTTAATGCATATTAGCACTTTAGAGCAGCTGCTGACAAAGGATTGCAGTTGTTTCGAAACTGAGACATCACTTGCTTCCTTTTTTGATCACAAAGTTAAAGCAAAATAACTGAACTTTTGAAGTAATTAGTTGAAAAAAATTGGTTGTCCTGAGTTGGATTTGAACCATGTCTCCCATAACCATGCTGTGAGTCATAACCACTAGAAGCTAACCTTTCAACAATGTGACATAAGAATTGCTGCAATTTTGTTGATTCACCAGTGGCAGCATCTATTATCAGGAATATGGCAGCCAAGCTGCCATATAATGATGGTAGTAATATTTGTCACTCATGCTCACAAGGGGCGGGGGGTGGCTCAGTTGGTAGCGTGCCAGGATCATAATCTGTAGTTCCCAGGTTCGAGTCCCAGCTGGGTCAGCGTTGAGATTTATCTCTGCAAAATTCCCCGCCCTGCCCATGGTCAGTAGGGGACACCGATGGGCTTGGAAAGGCCGCCGACCGTTGGATGGGACGTTAAGCCGTGGCCCCGTGTGTGGGAGAGCCATACCCTGTGCACGTTAAAGAACACGCTGGATGGCCTTGACGGGAGGCTACCATCTGTCTCCCAACAGCTGTTCCAGTGGGTCCCCTCCCCCAACCTTCTCTGAGCCTTCAGGGTCCATGTGACCTGGCCATTTAGCCCATGGTGTGCAAAAAAGTGCCGTTCAGAGGTAAAACAACCCAACACTCATGCTCACAGTATTATATAAGTAATTCAGTAATAAAGCCTCACAGGAAAACATCCTGTAGAAGAACTTGAAGACACTTAGAACACTTGAGTAATTAGTGTGGAAAAAAAAGGGTGTCAAACCTTTTTTCAAAACTCATGGTTCAAACTCAGGTCTCCCAGAAGCATGTTGGGTATCATAACTGCTAGACCACCAGAAGCTAACCATTTCTTCAACTGTCTTATGTAGTTGCCTGATTCCTGATAATAGATACCGCCACTCACAAATCAAGAAAATTGTGGGATGCTTAGTTACATTGCTGAAGAAATGGTTTGCTTCTGGTGGTCTAGCAGTTATGACAACTGACATGCTTCTAGGAAATGTGGGTTCAAATCCCACTCGGGACAGCCAATTTTTTTCAACTAATTTTTTTGAGTGTTTGTCTACAGGATGTTTTTCTGTGATACTTTATTACTGAATAATAAATTTTGTCAAAATGGCTCTGAAACCTTTTCTCCAACTTCCCTTGACATACCTCTGTAAGACTGATTTCTCAATCATTAGTTTGCATAAAAGTATGGCAGCATGATAGTGAGTCATTAGAACCTGGCACAGATGTAGATATCTGCATTTAAAAAGCTCTCAGCAGACAAAAGATTATGGTTTAAAGCAAATGAAAATTGATGTTAATAAAATCTCGGATTTGATATGTAGGAATATGAGCGAACATTATTATTTGATGACCGACAAGAGTGGAAAAAAAAAACTACTGAGTAACAGAAAAAGAAACCTATTTGAAATATCAATGATGAGATTCAATTAAAAAATGATCTTATGTAAAGGATCTTTTTCTGGCAATGCACAACACAATTTTGAAAACTGACTGGAGTGTTGTTAAACATGTGAAAATTTCAGTAGTGGAGATCACAAAGTTTGCATTCCAAGGTGTGAGCTACTGGGTAATAAGGGAACATTTTTCCATAATCTCAAATAACTGCTTTTAAAAAATATATATATATACCCTTATGTAGTATTCTTTCAATTAAAATTGAGCAAAGAGCACAACATCATAGAACAATGTCAGCCAGGCAACTCTACCTGGAGCCATTGGGCAACAGTTTAGAGACAAAATGTTTACAGAAGGCTTCACCAGAGGGCTGTATGACAAACTTATGACCCCAGAAAATGGGAACATTTGCATTTAGCTGACAAATCGCAATTCAATCTTCAGACCAATTCACAATGTAATTTTGATTTTTTTTTTAATCTTTTGCTTTACCTAACCATTTAATTTTGTTAACATTTTGTTTTTAGATTTAATTACATTAGGGCTTTATTTTTTGTCTTTGAACCAGAGCCATTCCCTCTCCAATTAATCCTAAGTAAATTGCAAAACTGGACAATCTATTTTTTAAATTTTCATTTGTGTAGACAGATGCATTTTTTACTACATGTATCTAAAAAAAATGCCATATTAAAATAAAATTAATTCATCTTTTCTTAATTCTGGATTTTCTGAAAATAATATATTTAAATGCTGAGTAATTTGTCATATATTGCCATAATTCCTTTCATCAGTTATTTGTTAAATCCAGACTGTGCTCTGGAAGGGTTAAATATAAAGAATTTGGAATAAAGAAATAGTAATGCTTTCGTAATTTTTTTCAAAGTTGATCAGCTTTTTTGAAAATAGCAATGAGTTTGAGAATAACGGCATTATCATAGAGAATATTCACTGTCAACAATAATTTTGTCTATCGTGATGACCGAGGGTTTGTATAGTTTCAGTTTTGAGGTAGCCAAGTTTACTTCAGCTCTGGACTTGGGTTCAAGCCTCCGATAACACAAAAGATCTTTTCTTGTTTGCCCATCTGTTGAGGTTTTTGAGTTTTTAAGTATGGATACAGAATTACTGCTGGTTTATTGTTGATGTTTAGATAGATGATCTTTTAGATATGATTGATATGTTGGTTTTTGACAGTAAATGATCTATGTATATTGTCTAAGTTTGTCATTATACTTTGTTTGACATCATACCTATGTGATGGATGAATGAACTGAGTAATGCATACTTAGTAGAATTGCTGAAATTGGCCACAGTCGGAAGTACCCTGTTTAACCATTTCACTACATACAGTTCCAAACTGCAGGTAGGAGATAGTAAAGAGGAAACAATAACATTGATTGAACGGGTCCATTTAAGATGTCTGCCATTTTGGGCTGGTATGGGTAGGGAAAGGATGCTACATTGAGTGCTTGTTAAATGTTTGTATTACACTGCAAATATATTTGTAAATTAAAATGGATCAGCTGCATTGTTATATATATATTTGACACAATATGTAGCAGTTCAGATCTGCTTTACTGTAATTACATGCATGTGAACCATTGTATTTCATAAATTGAACTTTATCTTTTACAGTATGAATGAGAGCAGTGGAGTATACTATAGAAATCCCTTTTAAGTCAGCAATAAATCTAATGTAGTGGTAAGTTTAAATTTAATATTTAAACATAAAAGTGAGTTATAAAGTTTTTTAGTCATTGTTTGAATCAGCCTACCAATTAAACTGTAAATTAATTACCAATAGGTTGAAAACAATACATATGACTAAATTAAGATTAATCTACAATACCTATCCTGCAAGACTTTTTTTTTTTTAAGTAATACTGTTTGCACTTCCATCCAACTTTTATTTTGAATTATAAATACAACACTAAATAACCATTGAATTATAGGTTTTTAGTCTGGAGCTTCAGAAGAATGAATATATGATCTCATTTTATGTTTTCCCCATTCCAAATTTTTCCAAAGAAGTAAGTGTGCAATTTTGGGAAATTCTCACTTCCTTTTGGGTGCCTCAGTTGGTAGCACACCAGGTTCATAATCTGCACATGTCACCCCATATTTGAGTCCCACCTGTGCCAGCATTGAGATTTACCTCCACAAAATTCTCAGCCCTGCCCTTGGTTAGTAGGGAACACCAATAGGCTTGGAAAGGCTGCCACCCATTGGATGGACAGTAAGTCGTAGCCCCCTGTGGGTGCTGTAGAATCATCCCCTTGCAAATTAAAGAACATCTGGATGGTTTTGACAGGATGCTACCATATGCCTCCTAACAGTTGCTCAGTGAGTCAGTTCCCCCTGTGGGTGCTGTAGAATCATCCCCTTGCAAATTAAAGAACATCTGGATGGTTTTGACAGGATGCTACCATATGAGTCCAGTGAGTTGGTTCCCCCAACCTTCTCTGAACCCTCAGTCCTTGTGAATTGGCCATTTAGTCTATTGTGTGCAAAAAGTGCCATTCGGAGGTAAAACAACCTACTCTGCCATCTGTCAGCAAATATTCATTGAAAAGATACTGAACTGCTACTAGGGCTAAAATCATACAGGTAAATTTTTTATTCTCTGAACCTAATTGAAACTATATAGCACAGTTCCTTTGGCCGTGTGTCAACTGAGGCAGTGGTCTGCAAAGTTTACTTTGGTCTTACTGGAGCTTGTTCTTATAAGACAATCATGTACAAGCAAGGAGTGGCTATTAGGACCCTTCTTTATGCTATATAGAGCAAAAAAATCAAGCAAATAGTAGCATTGAGAATTTCAAAAAGCACTTTTTATTATCAGTTCTTAGAGTTGGTAGTAGAATACATACCACATAGAATGCACCCTTGCATTTTTTTAATACTAAGGTACTTATTAAAAAAAAGCAGCTTCATTTAGAAGCTCGATGTCACCTATTCTGCATTATTGGAAGGTGAATCTCCTGTTTTTAATGTTGGAAGAATCATTTTAAATGTTCATTACCAAAATCTTTGTTGGGTAAATATATGTAGAGGTAAAAACCAATGTAGGTTTTGCAATGAATTATAATGAACGTGCCTGAACAGAACTGTTGAGAGTTAGCGCCATCTCCTGATAACTGATGGCACCATTGGCGAAATCAACAAGAAAACATGTCACTTAGTTGGTGAGATGGTCAGTTCCTCAGTGGTCTAGCAGGTAAGATGCCCGGCATGCTTCTGGGAGACTGGGTTTGACTACAGGACTTTTCCTATGATAATTCATTACTGAAGGTTATAACAGTTGTAGGGATTGAAAATGTTCCACCTTAACAGAAACCTATTTTATGTAGGACAGGTTCTTAAATTTATGATTTTAAACAAACTTTTAGTGTTTTCATTTTGATTGACATGTTACCATTAAAAAAATACTCATTAATGTTAGTATTGACAGGAGTAATTTATTTACTACTCACAGAGAGGTAGGACGAACATTTTTTTTTTGTCTTAACAGGTAAATGGAAAATTTCCTTAGGTTGTATAGGTTCTAATGAAATAAATGTTCTTCACATTTTTTTATCTCATTTTCAAAGAAAACAAAATAATAGTTTTGCTTTGTTGTCTGTCTATAGACATCAAACTTTTTTGTTTACAGAGATAAATTAAAAATTTGTGTGTTGGATAAGTATTGATGAAATATTAAGATATGCACTTTCCGAATCTCTCTAAAGCTATAATTACACCCTTTAGCAGTGGAAGAAGTTAAATTTCAAACAAATATTGCAAATGACTTGAGCTCGAAATTTCTGTGGTGGAATGTGAATGCCATGTTTCCATGGCAACAGTGAAATGACTTCTTAGATTGGGGGGGGGGAGGCATTTTTTGTTTCAGCAGATAATTTTCATTTAGAGATAAATGACCTTTTGATATCGGTAGCTGCAATGGCATTGTCTCTTACAAGTAAGCAAATTTATGATTTCAGAATAATTAACAACTATTACAAACACCACTGCAAATTTCAGACAAGCATTAAAGACTATTGTTAATCTGCTGTTACGCTCCCACTGAGGATGCCAATGAGGATGAGTAGAAGGATAGGTTTTACGGACAACTTCAGGATATTTTGAATTCTGTCAAGGAAATATTACCCTTGTTCTAGGTGACTTCAATGACAAAGTTGGTACTGACTCTGACCTTTGGGGAGGAGTAATAGGCCCTTTTGGTATTGGTAGCTGCAATGGCAATGGGCAGCGTCTCCTACAGGTAAGTAAACTCAATGGATTCAGAATAACTAACACTTATTACAAACATCGTGACATATACATAAGCACACGGGTTTCACCTGATGGGATGCATAAGAATATTATTGATTTTATATTAACAGCAAATGTGCTAGTTCTGTTAGGAATACCAGGTCATATATGGGGGCTGATCTGACCATTATCTTGTTAAGTGTCTTGCAACTTAACTAGTGTTGTCCTAAGGATTAAAAATTATCTTTAATTCTGAAGCTCTGAAAGACCCAGTTATAGCTGAAGCTTACCATGATAGTTGGTTACTTAGTCATTATGACAATCATGGTTTGCTTACTACTGAAGTTGAGAAAGAATGGGACCATTTTTAAACAGGGTTTTTTTTTGGAAACCAATACTACACCTTTAGGAAAAAAGAGCAGAGGTGGCAGAAATATTTGAGTGATAAGTCTCATAAGCTTATTTCAGAAAGAAAAAACTATGAATGTCCTTAAATACCCTACTAGTCCTAATAGAAAGCATTATAGAGAGCTTAATAAAAGTGTAAAGGATTAGTTAGCTGCTGATAAGAATCTTTGGCTTGATGGCTTGGCTAACAAAGCCGAGGAAGCAGTTTGACAACACAACAGCAGAGAGCTGTACCAGATAGTTAATGTTTTGTGTGATATAAAACGGACAGGTATACAGGGATTGAAGGATAAGCAAGGTATGGTTATAGAAGCTGAGGATTCTGTCACGGCTGGGTGGGCTGAGCATTTCAGTGATGTTCTAAACAATGTGTGTAGTTCTACTCCCATTGTTTGTAATGATGATAGATGCATTGGTGGCTTTTATGTTGGCCCTATAATACAATCTGAAGTTATTTTGGCTATTTCATAAATCCCCAGGTTTAGATGAAATTACTACGGAAATACTTAGAGCTGGGAATGTTTCGGTTATCACTTGCATGACTGAAATTTTGAACATCTCTTATGATAAAGCCGCGATTTTTAAGGATTTTACCAGAGCTATTGTTATCCCTATTTTCAAAAAAAGGTGATCGCAGTTCTTGTGATAACTATAGGGGTATCAGCCTACTCTACTTAATAGATACTTAATAGAATTAAGAATCTGGTTGACAGTGAATTGTGTGATGAGCAATGTGGATTCAGAATGGTAGGGGATGTGTGGATCAGATATTTTCACTTAGGCAGATTCTTGAGAAATGTTTCGAGTTTCAGAAACCTTTGGTTTCTAGTTTCGTTGATTTCGAAAAGGCTTTTGACTCTGTTGATCGTCATAATTTGTGGTTGTTTGCGAGATCATATGGTATACCAGGCAAGTTAGTTAACATAATGAAAGCTCTCTATAATAACACTGAGTTGTGTGTGAGAGTTGGTAAGGCTTGTAGCAATTGGTTTAGCATTACTTCTGGTGTTCGACAAGGGCACATTTTGTCTCCTTTTCTCTTTAGTTTGGTTATTGATTATGCTATGCGAAATTCACTTCGAGGGAAAGAGTTTGGCCTTAAATGGACTGGAGATGTGAAAATTTCTGATTTAGATTATGCTGATGATTTAGCCCTTTTGGCAAATGATATTGATGAGATGAACTCTTTCATTCGAGCTGTTGATGAGACTGGTAGTAGAGTAGGTTTGGTTATAAACAGAGAGAAAACTAAGGTGATGAAAATTGTTCAGGCAGGCTGTGATTCAGTTAATCTGAATGAGGAGCAAGTGTCAGTTTTAATTATCTTGGGAGCTATGTAACAGATGCTGGTGATGTGCAGCACGAGATTAACAGATGAATAGATTTTGCTGCTGGAACTTTTAAGAATCTGGAGAGAGTGGAGAAATAGGCATATACTCATAAAGACTAAAATTGGAAATTTGCTTTGTAAACAAGATAACAGGAAACTAGATGCTTTTGATTGTAGATGTTTATTCAATATCTTGGGCATTAGGTGGTTCCTCTTTGTAACTAATGATGAGATGGCTGCTTGAGGATGATGATGAAAAAATCTTTTTAGGGTTAGATAGGAATCGATAAAATGTTAAGATTCACACTTTTGTAATCTTTTGAACATTTATAATTGCCCCTCTAATGGTGAAAAAGTTTGAAAATTTCAAACTAATAATGCACCCACTTTTCTGAAAGAGGTGTGGGAAATGCAACTTTTTGGATTTAAGAATTAATGTGGATAAAACGCCAGAGAAAATGCAAATACCTTGATAAGGTATTTGTAAAACAAGCTGTGGTAAAGAGCAATTGCTTACTTATGCAGTAGTGAGTGGTAACACTAATTGCTGCAGTTACAGACCAATCTCGCAACTCTTGAAACAACCTTAGCTAACTTCTCAAGTGCTCTTAGTTCATTGAGAACAAAGTTTGAAGCTCTTCCTGTATTTCTGAGCCTTTTGATGGTTAAAAAAAGCCTTTCAGTATTGTTTTAAATTTAATCTAAAAGTTTAATGAAATTTATTCTTCTATTGATGAAATCTGTTAAATAGGCCTCTAACAGTCATCATAGTCATTTTAGAGAATCGACTGTACTGGATATTTTTAAATGCAATACAGATTTTTTTAAAAGTATCTTAAAATTCTCTGTCATCGAGCAATAAAACTTTAACTTTATCCTTCAAACTATTTATATATATGTTAAGTTTTTAGGAGAAAACTGAAACTTTTCGGAATAGACACAGCTCTGTCTTCAGTGAAGTGATGCTATATGGTGACTTTAGGTCTGTTTAGACAAAGATCTTTCTACATGTCGTGAAGGACAATTCCAGTGTCTCGGTTGCAGGTGGAAACGGATGAGGTCATTATTTCAATAGCCTCACTGACTATGGTTTCATAGAAAGTGGACACGTGCAAGCAGTGTGGCGTGCTCCCAGTCTATTGTTGCCATGTGTTGTACTGCTAGCTCGTTGGCGGCTGTCGTTAGCTTCTTTTGGCTGACATCAGTTTGGTGCTCAGCGAAGCTCTCTTGTAAGGAGCGTATGGTTTTGCTGATGTAGTAAACAACGGAATTATCTGGCAAATGTAGGGGAAATTGGTATACCTCGATTTTGAAGTAGGTTAAATTTGTCCCTTTTTATTAATTTCTTCAAATTTGGAGCTGGGCTAAAAACAATTTTGATATTTTGGGCTCTGAATAATTTGCGGATTGATTCACACATAGGACAAGAATGCAAGAAATAGGTCTGGCAAAGGTTGTGTATATTCAGGATCTGTGATTGGGAGGAGAGCTGAATCTCTTCTGTTTTTGTTTCTATAATTACTGATTAATTTGTCTATTGTTGTTGAGTTGTAGCCATGGGAAGCAGCAATTGAATGGGTGTTTTGAATTTCTTTTTCAAGCAGCAATTCGTGTGAGGGAACGGAAAGCTGCAATTTTGTATGCCCATGGGATGTATGAGTCCGCGCGTATGACGGAGGCTTTCGATACTGACATCATCAAGGCTCCTGCATCATCTTTTTGGATGAAAACATCTAAATAGGGGATGGCACTGTTATTTTCCCCCTCCTTCGTAAAACGTATCATAGGATATATATGTTGGCAGAGTCAAGGAAGCTGTTTAATTGTTCATTGCTGACATTCCAAATTAAAAATATATCTATATTGCTGCTGAGTTGAATTTACTGGATAATTCCATTGTTTACTGGATAATTCCATTGTTTACTACTTCGGCAAAACCATACGCTCTTTACAAGAGGTTTGCTTAGCACCAAACTGATGTCAGCCAAAAGTAGCTAATGACAGCTGCTGCCGAGCTAGCAGTACAACACATGGCAACAATAGACTGGGAGCACATCACACATGCTTGCATGTGCATCCACTTTCTGCGGAACCATAGTCCACAAGGTCATTGAAATAATGACCTTGTCAGTCCCCACCTGCAACCGAGATACTGGAATCGCCCTTCACGACATGTGGAAAGAAGCTCTTTGTCTAAACAGACCTAATGTCACCACATAGCATCACTTCACTGAAGACTGAGCACTGTCTTTGCTCCGAAAAGCTTCAGAGTTTCCTCCTAAAAACTTAACCTATACGAATAGTTTGAAGGATGAAGTTTAAAATTTTATTGCTCAATTTATTTCTGAGTAAGGTCTCTTTTTATCGTGTACTTAAAAAGATTTTTTTTAAATGAGATATTTTCAAATAATCTGTTCATAATCTGTTTACTAATTGATAAATTTTTCTTTGTGAATCAAAGAAAGGAACATAGTTTAACAGTGGGTTTTTGGTTTTGCCTGCAAATATTTTTGGCATTAAGATTTTTATTTCTATTCAAGTAATCATTCTTATACATGGAATAGGTATTATGGTTAATAAAACTATATTCTGTCTATCGAAAGTTCTGCAAAAGTCAAAGTGTAACTTTTGGTTCTGGGAATCTTTAATCCAGAAGAGACAGGCATCTGAGGATTAATTGGAAAAGGTATGCAGTAAGCTAGAAACTTCCAAAATAAGCAAAATTGTTTGCAGTGGCTACAACGTGCAAATGCTTCCATGTTGATACCATAAATTTTGGATGTTCAGGCAAAAGTAAGATTATGCATTACTTATTCTGTAATACAGAGTTTTGGTCACTTCAGTTTGATGCCTTAAAGCTAATATTCGAGAAGGAAAAAAAAAATATGGTTAATCTAGTGGTGGAAATGTTGAAAGTATAATACGTTGGCAAGAGTAAATGCTTGCAATTCCAATTGTTTCTCATAGTAATGCTTAAATGTAAGAAGGTATTCAGTCAGTTTAGTATGACAATATTTTTTCTTCATCTTTTGTTTTAAATTATGGTAAAATAACTGAAATATTTTTGCCCCTGAAGTCTTGTACTGTGTTCTGTAAATCTTACTTTTATAATTCAATTTTGGAAATTTGAATGGTATGATTTGTATTTACCTCCTACTGCCTTTTCTGTGGTATTATTATGTATTTTGTATTTTTATGCATTGACAAAAAAACTGCAAAGAATTTATAAATTTTTTTTTAATGATCGCTGTAATTATTACTACTGATCTCACCATACACATATATAATGACGTGTTGCAATATTGCTTTTTCTTAAGATCTAAATTTTTAGGGAAAATTTGGAATTTTATAAGTAAATGTATATTTTTAATATTATGGTTTAGAGTTCTTTCTGAAATGCAAATGTAGTACAGTAAGGCCATCACTGAATGGCAGTATATTACAAAGATTGTTGTAAATCAAAGATCAGGTATAGAATTTTTTTTTTTCAAGAATCTTAAGTTAAAAAAATTGCCTATTCCCCCCCCCCCCAACACACACACACACACACCATCTCTGAATCCACACTGTTCATCTCAGAATTGTCCTTCAATAAAAAGTTTCAATTATTTTAAGCACACTAATATCTTAACCATCATTTATAAATATCAGACTCTCAAATTTTTGCATTAAATGCAGTGACCTTGAAATAAAATACCTCTAGTACTACATGTACTGAGAAGTCTTGGAATTTCATTTCCAGCTCTAATAATTTCTGTAGTAGTTTTATCTATCCTTGGTGACATATAGTTTTAATTTAGTTTTTATTAATAGTAAATATACAGATTGCCTGCAGACATAAATTTCAAGATATAACTTGGCAGAAAAAGTTTCACTATAATTTGGACTTGAACCAATCTCCCCAATTATATGCCGGTTATTCTTGCCACTAAACTATCAATGACTAGTTTGTTTATCCACTAATTTTGACCATAAATATTCTCAATCTGTTGTTTGTGATACTATATGGTTGGGAACTGGAACCTTAATTATTACTCAGAAAGTGTTAATTGGAGTCACTCATAGTGAATACATAGATTACCTGTAGACGTAGAATTCAGGAAATAATCTGGCAGAAAAAAGTTTCATTGTTAGTGGGACTTAACCCATGTGTTCCAGTTATATACAGGGTTATATTTTCACCTCTAAATTATCAATGGCTAGTTCATTTATCTACCAATTGTATTTTTATAAATTTTCCCATGGTGTCGTGGGATGTTGTGGAAGGGTAACCTTTCAGTATTTCTCAGAAGTGGTGCTAAATTGAAAGATTGCTGATTGCTGTTTCTGATCATAGATGGAAACTGGGAGATTGGGCTTGAGTCCCTCTCATGGCAAAAGTTGATTATTCTTCCAAATATTTCCTTAATTTAAGTTTAATTCATTAATTGAAATTATACAGTATGTTTAAGATCATTTTGATATGATCAAGAAACTTGATTCCCTTTTTCCAGAAAATGAATACTTGTCAACTTGAAAAAAGGCAGTTTCATGGAGTAACTTGTTAGATAAAAATGTTGAACTGCAACTGTCAAGTATAGTTGGTTTCATTGCAGCATGCCATTATGCAGCTTTCTAGAAGAACGGTTTCATATGAGAAAATTACAAATTCTCTTATTAACTGCAATGTTGGAGATTATGTAAGAATGCCATAAATTTGTAAATCTTCCATTTCTAAGGAAGCAATAAAAGTGACAAAATTTGGTGCTGATCAGCAGAATTTAAATCTGCTGATTTTGAGTAGCAATTCCAAATGATGCAACTGCTCTAGGATAATCATTTCCATCCAACAACAGGCATGTGAAGAATTATTCACGATAATGCCAGTGCTCAAAACCCAGGCGAGTTATGGCATATCTGGAGCAGGAAAAATTCAAACAGCCATTCAATCCTGCATATTTACCTAATCTTCCATGTGATTCTTGGTATTTCCAGAAATTAAAAAGGAACTTGATAGAAAGCCTTTTCAAAGATGCAAGACCTTGCAAAATGAATTCATTCGGAGTTGTGGAGTATTCCCCAACAGGAATACCACCAAGCATTCCAGAATTATTGTAGACATCTTCAACTTTGCATAGATGCTGGATAGGAGTGTTTTTAAGGACAGTAAAAGTTCCATTGGGAAAAGTTCCATCCACAGATTTAATATTGAGAACTTTATGAATGCCCCTCATAAAAACATACAATTGTCTAACCATAGGCGAAGACCAGCTTTTTTATTTAGCACATAATATCACTTCTGTGTTACTCTCTCCTGCCTTACACCTATTTCAGAATTCAATGATTCCTATTTTGTTACCTCAAAATTTATTTCAAAATTTTTTCAAAATTTATTCAAAATTTATTTTGTTACCTCAAAATTCTAATAATCAAAATAGGAGTGGTATTGATGAACAATAATGCAAATACTAATAACATAGGTTGTCAAACTGTAGGTAGCATTAAAATTTACTTTAATAAACAAGATTATTAAATCTGTTAAAATACTATTCTTATATATAATATGTATGCATATTAATAAATAGTAGGAAAATTGTATTGTGTATTAAGATATTTTTACTGTTTATAATTATCAGAAAAATCCATTCAGACTTTAAATGTTGTACACATTCTGTACTTGTTTGTCTCTAGTGCAATGCCCTCAAGTTCAGGAAGGTATATATTTGCAGGGTTTCCCAATATTTATTGTTTTAAAAATCCGTTTCTGGAGTGCTAATTTTTCTAATTTCGAATTTTGCGTTAATAGCTTAATTATGAAGAATTTAAAACGATTCTGGTATTAAAATATACTTTAAGAATATTTTGGCCATATTCACTTTCACATCTTTTTATACAGGTATTAAACTAGGTGGCTGGTGGTAAGTCTCTTGACACCATTGGCTTTTTGTATAGTAAGGGGGAACTTGAAGAATGGGTTTCTGTTACCTTGAGCATCTTTGTCTCTCTTGGAATAATTTTCTTCAAATGATTCAACAATGACTGCATCAGTTCAGGCCTTCTCAATATTCACCCAATCATTAAATTCTTCTCAAGAATATCTTTTTCTTCTGCTGGAGCAATTAGATCCAAATCTTGAAACTGATTTTCATTTTTTTCAGATCTTATTCAAGATTTTCTAAATGAATTTTTTAACCATCCAAAGTTCATGACAAAATAGACTTGGACAGAATCTAAATGTGCGATAAGATGTCTTCTGTTCCTCTTAGTACAACAAAAGAAAATATATTTTTGATGAATAGAAATTCCCTTTTGAAATGTCTATTATTTTATAAAGATACAAAATTCAAACTTAAAAACTAAATTTTTTTTATTTGCTTCATATTTTATTGAACTACAATATAAATAATTCGTTAAAGCCACAGGATTGCCATTTCATAGAAGTGCTGTGCAGTTTTGCTGATTTTTTAACATTACTCTATTTTGAAGCAACCCACTGATTAAGCCGACAAATTTCATTTGAACTATCAATAAATTTTTCCTACAAACTCTGAAAATTTTCCTGAAAATTGATTAAAAAAACTATTTTTAAAAGCAAAAGATTTTGGAAGTAATTGCAAAGTATGCTTATTTTTTTTCTCTTCTGTGTTACTCTCTCCTGCCTTAAACCCATTTCAGTATTCCCAGAATTATTTTGATCATTTATCCCAGCATTATATTCATTGTTCCAGCTCCTCAAACCAAAACCATAACTGAAAAGAGCAAGGTGTTTGTAAGTTCATGGTGATATTAGCCTCCAATGAGTGGCTCCCTACACCAGTCACAGCAGGATGACAAGATAGCAGAGGCAGAAGAGACTACCTCTCAACTATCTCACAAAATTATTAATTACTAATCTCATAAAAGGAAAAGAGATTAGACATTGCAGAAAAGTCCAATGTCTGAAAGAAATAGGTTACCAGTCTGAAGCGTGTTTGCTGCAGCTTCATGTTGTGGTGAATACCAAGTAGGGAGATGATGGAGTAGCCGGTGCTTCCGATGGCATATGAAGTTCCCGGAACAAAGCTCTTTCAGTATTGCTGCGGGAGCAGTACGAGATAATCTCAGGTGTGCTGTATGTGGCATAGTTAGGACTCTACACTCTCTCAGCAGAGCATAGTCGCTGTAGATGACACCAACTCGAAGACAATGAAGGTCTCAGATCTGCAAAGGTTACCTGATATTAGGAACAGTGAGAGAAGGGTCAAGCAGGTACCTGAATGAGGAACAACTGGAGTCCTCTACCACTGGGCAAGATGATACTGACTCATCTGTGAGACAAACTTCCTGCATTTGCCGAGAGAGAGGGAGGGTAGATACATACCTCCGATTCTCAAGCGCCTCCTTTGTGGTGCAGTAAGCAAGCTGATTGCCAGGTATCCCTACATGGGAGGGGATCCACTGGAAATGAACCATGATTCTGACAGAAGTGACATTGGAGCAAGTCTCCATGATCTTCTGGATGAGAAAGGGGTTGCTGTCTTGCTTCTGGAGAGCTTCCAAGGCTGACTTGGAGTCACAAAGGATGAAGAGTACCTCTGGCGATGCCCTTATCGAGGATGGCAGAGGCAGTATGTAGCCTCTCCCTGTCCACAGATACATCACTGTAGACCTCGGTACATCTCATATTATGCAGTGACATAGGAGGTGGAGAGAAGCCTGATGGCCACTGGATTTGAGTCTCTCACCTACAGAAGGGACAGCGACATTGATCATAAGTTCCTCCTAGGTGGAAGGTCATGGAAGGAGGGTATTACCAGCAGTGGAGCTGGTAGGGATGACACAGTCATTGAAGTCAGTGGCAGACACGGTAATAAGTCTGGCCTGTCTTGCAACTTCCTGATAAGCTTGTGGTTAAAGCGGAGGGAATGGAGATGACACAGTATATCTCTTCCAGTGCAGGTGGAAAGGCATGTCATCAGCCTCTGCAATGACGGATGCATTAGGTGTGTTAGGGCAGAGTCCAAGACAGAGGTGCAGAGATATAGTGTGTATAGTGGCCAACTTACTCAGCAATGAAGCAGAGACATTGCTCAGAAGGTGACCACTGTAGTTGATGTGGGAGAGGATCAAGTGCTGGTAAAAGACTAGGAGGGTCTTGCAGGAACTACCCCAGTGAGTCCAGCAAGGAAAGATGGTATATTTATCTGTGCTGTGGCAACTGTCTTAAGATGCTGGATGTGAGGTCCCCAGGTCATCCTGTTGTCCAGGATCACACCAAGGAACTTATCCTGTTGGATGACCCTTGATGTGGTCTGGCCCAAGCATGAGGTCAGGGAAGGTGGGAAAAAGGCATATCTTCATGAGAACCATGGCCACAGTCTTATCAGAGGAAAGAGTGAGGCTTAAGGTTGTCAAAGAACTTGACGACTGTGGACACAGTTCGTTTCATCTTGAGCTGAGCATAGGAGGGGTCCTGGCTAGGGAACAAGACGCAGATCATCTGCATAGATGGAAATACCCACTGTATTCTCGAGCCGAGAGGGTAGGCCTGACAGCAAGATGTTCAGTAACATCGAGCTGAGGACACCCCTTTGAGATATTCCATGATTGATAGTGTAGGATGCATTGAGCGTATTGCCTAGCTTCACATGAACCATCCTGTTACAGAGGTGTGCCATAATCCAGTGGATGATATTGCCTCTGAGGCTGAAATCATGGAGTCTGTAGCGAATATCCAAGTGGAACAGGGAGTTGAATGCCATCTGAATGTCAAAGAAAACATTGACTGTAGTCTCCCTCAGATAGTGCCTAATCAGCACCAGAGGTGAGTGAAGTTGATAAGATTATTGGACGTGCACCTCCCTTTGCAGAAACCCGAGAGGCTGTCAGGGAGGCCCTTACACTCTAGATACCATTCTAGACGTCCAAGGACTAGTCTCTCTAGGATCTTGCAGAGGCAATATGATAGAGCAATGGGCCTGTAAGAGGACAACTCAGTGGTGGGTTTTCTCTGCTTCAATATTTACACGTGTGTTGCCTTTCATGAATCAGGTACTGTGCAGGTGGTCCAAGAGTGATTGAAGGCTTTAAGAAGCACATGCAGAGCCTCAGGTGACAGGTTAGCTGAGTATAGCTGGCACCGTCAGGGCCTTGGGCCGATGAGTGCTTTGAAGCCCCAATTTCAGAGATGAGTTTCCTGCAAGGTGAAAATATCATTGTAACAAGAAAGAGCAGGGCAGCTGAGCCATATCCTGATTGGTCACCAGTGGGACAGGAAGGGAATAGGTGGGGTGCCGCAAGAAGGCGTTAGTGGTGGCGGCTAAAACCCTCCCCATGGGGCAAGGTTATGGAAAGGAAGGGCAGGCTGTGGCTTCCCTGTCAGCTTCCTGATGTACTTCCAGACTTTCCCAGAAAGAATGAAGACATTGATGCTGAAGCAGAAGGATTGCTTCCTGTTTTACTCTTTTCTGTCTTAAACCTATTTCAGTATTCCTAGAATTATTTTTATCATTTATCCCAGCATTCTATTCATTGTTTTCTAGCCATCTGTTTTAAGTGGTTGCATGGTAGTTGTTTACATGGTTGACACAATTTATGGTAGTTGTTTACATGGTTGATTGAAATCCAAATGCTTCATTCCCACACATTTGGAAATCATCTATCTTTATAAAGTTATTTTTTTTTATAATTAAACCTTAGTTTTCATTTCTGTAAATTTATATTGTTTACATAAATTATTGAACTTTTTTTTAATCGGTTGACCTATTAATCCTCAGTAGTTTAATAGATCAAATGGCCCATTTAAGAGTTGTTGTGGATATTTTAATTAACATTGCATTAGGTTATATGTTAATTGTTCTTTTATTATTTCTTCCCAGTAAAAAAAAACTTATTGTTTCCTGAAAAGGAGATCTTAGATATGGGAGTGAGGGTAACTTTGGCAAGTGCTTTTAACCCCCCTCACTTGTCAATTTTCTTTAAATTATGAAATTTTTGTTTCAGGTTTTTCAAAATTAAGCCTTAATTGCATAGTCTGATCTATTGTTTTCACTATATCACTATGAAATAGTGTTACTAAAATCAGTAGGTTTGTAAATTTAAATTGTTTTTCATAAATTTCGGAATTCTATTTAATTTGCATATAAAATAACCTATTATTTTTTGTTTAATTCTAAAATTGACTTGTTTATTTGACTTGGCACAGTTGGTAAAAAAAAGACTACTTTTCTCAAAGTATGGTATGGTAAAAGAAATTACAAAACAGGAGTAATTTTCTTGTTTCAAAGATAAGCTATTTCTGAATAGAAAGGCTTTTCATGTGCATTATAATCATTCCTGTATTAATTTTTAAGCTTTAACCCCATGCTTTCTTCCCCCTAAAAAAAGGGGAAATATGAGAAATATTCTTCTATTGCTATATCTCCAGAAGGTGAATGTTGAAATGAAAGCTCCTGAAGGAGGGAATGTTAAGGTATAAAAAATGCCCCCCCCCACATTTCTCCCCCCCCTAAAATAAGGGAAATAAAAAAACAATAGTTCCCCTATATATCTTCTGCATGCAAGTACTGAAAGTGGGGTAAGCATACTGATGGTGCAGTCAGTCACTGAATTCATATTCACTTCAAGCGAAGATAAGGTGTAAGATTTACTCAACAAGATTGCCAGCACTCTATATTCCTTTGAAGTGAATATGAACTCAGGGATTGATTGCACCATCGAGATGCTTTAGGTTTATAGGGCCCATTATAAGAAGAAGATAAAAAAAATTAAAGAAGTAAAAAAAAATTCTACGACTCTACTAGCCTTATTTTATTAAGGAATTTTTTTTTTAATTTCATTTTCAAAAAAACCAGAATTTAAATTATTTTTGTTGATCACATTGAATAAAATTTCTAGGCCTCTGTAAAAAAAAAAAGTTCAGGCTGGACCCAGGAAGGGTTAATGCAGTTTTTGGTAACTTGATTTGAGACATGGAGAGCATCCAGAAATTTCTTTCTATTTCTGAATAATTACTGAGAGTCTGAATGATTGTGTTCACCACATATCTATAAAATGTTTTGAAGGAATTCAAATCCTTGTTCTAGTGGTTAAAAATGGGAAGCGTTGAACTAATCCTAATACTATATTCTTCAAATTTAAACTGGATGAGCTGTACAGATAACAAGATAATTTTCCTTTTTTCACTCCTGATCATGCAAGTAATGTTCAAATGCTGCTGTTCATTTTTCCAGTTCTAGTCTCCTTGTAGGTTACCACAGTAAACCACTATATTTTCTCCGAATAAATACAGAGGAAAAATTGTCATTTGTTAGGTGGGATTTAAACCCATGATTTCCTGATAACATGTCAGGTGCTCTGACAGCTGAACTACCAGTTGCCAAACAATTATCCTCTATTACTGGCTTTCTGTGATTTCTGTTACAAAATCACAGATATACACTATTTCCACAGCAAACCTGTTTGATTTTCTTTCCTGTAAAAGCTGGAGCATATTTGTAAAGCATATAGCCCAATGGATTTGTACTACAGTCCTGTTTCACTGGTATTAAAAATATCTGGGCTGTTATTGGCCATAATAATTATTCAGTTGTTAGTAGTTTGGCAATGAAAATACTGCTTTTTCACCTTGCATTCATTGAGGTTGCCTGTTAAAATTTGTATAAATGAAAGTAATGAAGGCTGTATAAATGAAAGGGGAGCAAAGCCATAGTTTTTAAAAAATGTTGACAAGTAATTTATCATACTGGGCACTGCCTACCAAATGTTTGGCAGAATGGAAATAAATTTCTCTTTTGGCAGATTTCTCCATCATTCACAATTTTTACCCAAGAAAGTGGTGGTGGGGTGATGCCAAACCCCAAAATTTTCAAAGGTATTCAAGGCTAAACTTTTCAAAGTCAAAAAAATATAGTATTGATCTTATTTATAAATTTTTGAAAAATTTCACCCTAGTAACAATCATTTAATGATCACTTGGAAACAGATGGCTTTAGGTGAATGACTGACAGAGTACAGTTGAAGTAATCAGTGTATATTGAAGAGGCAACAGCATGAGGAATAACTTGCTAGCCATTGTTTCAGTGTCCTACAGCTTGAAAGTTTTTCCATTCCATCAATGCAACATGCTCGAGGGTAAAAGTGAGAAGTATTTATTGTTGAGAGTGGATGCAATCTGTTCGCTAAACTTGCATTAAACTAACGATTTCCAGTAAAACAACAGTGACCAATCTTGGGCAAAGTCTAGTGTTTTCTAGGAAACCGAATTGTAAAGAATACTCCCCATATCAGTTGAGTGAGAACTATTCTACTAAAGTGTCATCTCCTATCAATGTAGCTTTAACATAAAGGAACTTGAGAGCTGCTTTTTGCCTTTGAAGTTCCGGAACTAGGAGCCTTTTTTTTAAACAAAAAGTTAATGTATTTTAAAGAAAAAAGAACTCTAAAAATAAACTTTAAATGCTCTGAAATGTTTTACTGAAACATTGAAATTGAGAATTAGTTTAAGTATGAAATTGCGAAACTGCTACAGAAAAGTTAAATTGCAATTTCCAAATGTTAGGGCTTATTTTAAATATTTTAAACAAATACACTACCTTTTTAAAATTTTTTTTGGCTAATTGCTTTTAATCTTACAATTCGTCAAATAACTGCCATTTGAGATCACTAGTTAGTGGTTTCATTTCAAATTATTGTTTATAATTGCAGTGAACATCTGAGAGTTCCCTGATGCAACTTTTGGCAGTAATAAAATCAATATCTTACATTAAAAGTTTCAACTCTACTAGAGAAACCAACAAAGTAGGTCACAATACTGGAAACCACAACCAATCAATAAATTTGGTACAGCAGAGTAAAGGCTTAAACTAAATCATTGCTACTTAATACTACACAGTCGTATCAGAATAATATGACCATCTACCTAATAATGGGAATTAACCCCATTCGGACTCCAGCAGAGGTTCTGGAGATGACGTGGTTGTGGGTCCCCACACTGAACCTGTCAATCCAAATGGTCCCAAAGTGCTCTATGGGATTGAGGTCTGGCAATTTTGCCAGCCAAGGAAGAACTGAGACAACGCTGTTGTGTTTCTGGAACCAGTCTTGCACCATCTTAGTGACATGGCAGGGCACATTGTCCTGTTGGTAGACACCGTCACCAGCAGGGTAAACGTCCAACATAAAGAGAGGATGGCTCAGTCGGTAGCGCGCCAGGCTCGTAATCTGTAGTTGCCATGTTTGAGTCCCAACTGGGCCAGCGTTGAGATTTATCTCCGCAAAATTCCCCGCCCTGCCCACGGTCAGTAGGGGACACCGATGGGCTTGGAAAGGCCGCTGTCTGTTGGATGGGACATTAAGCCATGGCCCCGTGTGCGGGAGAGCTATACTCTGTGCACGTTAAAGAACACGCTGGATGGCCTTGACGGGAGGTGACCATCTGTCTCCCAACAGCTGTTCCAGTTGGTCCCCTCCTCCAAACTTCTGAGCCTTCGGGGTCCTTGTGACCTGGCCATTTAGCCCATGGTGTGCAAAAAAGTGCCTCTCAGAGGTAAAACAACCCAACATGAAGAGATGTATGTGGTCAGCAAGCATGGACAGATATTTAATTGAATGACAAAACTCAGATGTATCGCAATTCAAGAGCTGCACGCCATCTATATAGGAATAATGCCAAGATTACCATTAACTACGATCAGGAACAAGACAGTACCATATAGATACAGCTCGCCCCACAACTTCCTAGGGCGAACAGTACTATAGAAGTAAAGTTCATCCCTTGGTCAAAACCTAAATTTAATCTTTGTCCCATGTTGCCACAAACAAGGATATTGAGGATCCAAGTTGACTTGTTATGTCAAGAAAGGATAGACAGGTAGCCATTGGCTTTCAGTGACCCATCCAGTGGTACCAGCTATCCCAAGATATGCACACTGCTACCGCCAACCTGTACTTGACCGACAAGCATGTCTGCCCGTCTGTCACTTTTCTGGAGTAGAAACCTCGGATTCGTTGGAGAATACTACCTTTTTCCACTGTCGAATGACTGTAGTCCCGAATGACTGTAGTCCCGTGTGAACAGCAGGCATCATTGCCAATGGACCTTGGTTAACATGGGCACATTTACGCAGTGTCGACTCTTGAGACCCATGCATAACAGGGTTCTTTGCTCTACTGTTATCGGGGACACTGGGTGCCCCAGCGTCATTTGAGTGGTTAGTTGCTGCACTGTTGCACGTTGTCTTTACCAGTCGACATAGGTGATATTCTACTCTGGGGTCAATGGCCTTTGAGGCTCCACAGTTATAATGGCTGGAGGTACTTGTTGTGCCAGCGGTCCATTCTTGGTACACCCTTACTACGTGGGCTGTTCGCGAGGTGCTGAAGTCTGCTGTTTCCAAGATGCTTCCACCCTTGGTGCGGTAGCCGATGATCATTCCTTTTAGAACATCCGTCAATCAATACCTCTGCCCATTGTTCTCACGTTACACACTATGGCTCATCTGTCCTAGCTGGCCGCTTATATCTGTGTGGTCGACCTTGTCATGTTCACTCTGACACGCCTGGGCATGTGCACTGGTTCTGTGGGTAATCATTATTCTGATATGACTGTGTATGTTCTCTATGGCATGTTAAACTAACAGGTTCCTTTCAAACATTAATGAAAAGCTGTTGTGCAATGGTCCTGCACAGAGATTAAATTGAATGTCAGGTACAGCTGCTGTTTTAGATGCCATGCATGCTATTATCGATAATGGTTTAATTGTTAAGTGGCACTTTTTTCACCCATTAATTTATGAATATCAAAAAAAGTGCAAAACTAATTTTCCAGATATCTGGAGAGCAATAGTAAATATTGGTATTAAAACTGTTGGATGTTCAGTTCAAGCCATGACAAAAAAAAGTCCTAATCTATTGGGGGGGGGGGGATTTACAACAGGATTCCCAGATCCCCTGAGGAGTTTTAACAGAACACTTACGAAAAACATGGGTTGCAACATCACAAAATGCTAATGATAGAATTCCATGAAATTTGGTATATGTATGAAGAATATCATATTAGCAAGTGTTTAATGTTGGAGATTGAAAATGTGCATTCAATAAGCAGCAGATACATCTAGATGAGCACTCTGTGGTGGACAGATCATGTGATAGCAAGGGTCATGGCAATTGTCCACAATGTAAAAATATTAGGTATAAAAGATGCTATACCTATCTGTTTTTATTAATTTGCTTTTTAGACATTAAGCTCAATGTAATGCTGTCTCTTAGGACTGCAAGGCTATTCGTGCCTTTCAGAAATAAGTTATATTGCCTTATCCCTCAAATAACTCGTTCGTTTCTTCTTTGGGCATGCTGTTATTTATATGCTGTACAACCTGGGTTGGTTTTACCTCTTTGTATTTCTATATTTATTGCTCTGAACAGTTTTTTGTATTGGATATATCCCCAAATAACTGTCTTGTATGCTGCATTTTATCCAAAATAGTACTGTTGGTTCAAGAATAGCATATTTGAAATCATCTAATTCCGCTGCAATTTTCAGTAAACAGTCATGATTAAACATAATGACTAAGTAACCTGTCATATCATGGTAATCTTTGGCTACTTCTGGGTGCCAGAATCATTTACACTCCACCCAAATGTGCTAACTGCGACGGTGACCACACAGCCAACTTTTGTGGCTGTCCTAAATTCCCTCAACCCCCCCCCCCTCCCTCCCTCTCACAACCCCTCACAGCACCTCACGTACCAACCCTTCTACCCCCCCCCCCACTGTTCGTCCCTATACCCCTGCTCCTGCATTTCCCACCAACACCTATGCCTCTGCCGTTACACGTGGACCCTTCCGTCCCCCTCGCACCTCTACCAACCCTTCCACTCCCCCTTCCTCTCACTTCTCCACCATCATGACATTTCTTCAAAATATCAACATTACTGAAATTTTCTCTTTCGCCACCAACCTTTTCCTAAAATTTTCCAGTGCCTCTAACTCCACTGAAAAATTCAACATCCTATTGGAAGCCGTTAAGTTCATCATGACCACATTCTTCGATGGCCACTAATCCCTCCTTCCCCCCCACTTCAGATTCTCTATTGGAATGCTAATGGCCTCAAACCTGACTTCCTGGAGTTCCAGCATTTCCTCTCTGAACACCACATTGACATTGCCCTAATCCAAGAGACGCACCTCAGACCAGGGGAAACCTCCCAGGTACCTAACTTCAGCTGCTATAGAACCGATCACCTCCACAACAAAGGTGGGGGTACTGCCATATTCGTCAAAAACTATCTCGCACGCACATATCTCCTTCTCTGGCCTTACCTCTCTGGAGGCTACGGGAATTATACTCACTAAAACTCCCATAGGCAAAGTGCAACTTGCGAGTGTCTATAAACCACCACGTGCTAATCTACTTGACTCTGACTTGAACGTCATATTCAACTCTCTCCCCTGCATTGCAGCTGGAGATTTCAATGCCAAACACCCTGTCTGGAGAAGCCGCTCCACCAACACTTCAGGCAGAAGACTCCTACAATACACTTCACAAAAAGGCATAGCTATCGACACCCCCTCCTCCCCCACGTACCTCTCACATAACACCTATGTAAAACCAGATTTCCTTGACTTAGCTCTTTTTCATAACATCTTCGTATCATACTACCTCAACACAGTTCACTCACTCTCATCCAATCACTGCCCAGTTATCATCTCCTTAAATCTAACTATTCCTAAATCCACTCACTCCCGCATTCACACTCACTGGAATAAATTCAGAACATATCTTCTCCAAAATTTAAACTGTCATATCCCCATCTTCTTCCTCTGACATTGATGCACTTATAAAATCTTTCCAAGCAAATATTCTCACTTCCTTACACACAGCATCCAAAACCATACCTACCCTCTCTAATTACAACAAACTCCCTACTTACCTCATTGATGAAATTAGACTCAAAAATCAGGCACGAAAACAATGCAACACTCACGCAATAAACACGACAAAACTCTCTATAACACCTTACTCACACGACTCAGAGCTCACTTAAACGACTTCCGTTACGAGCAATGGCACAATAAAGTTTCCTCCCTAAACCCCCAGGACAACTCCATTTGGCACATGATCCGGGCACTTAAAGGCTCCACCAAAAGAATTGGCGCACTTCACGGATTGACAGGATTGGTGTACTCAGATTCGGACAAAGCTGATGCATTTGCCGACTCCCTTGAGTCGCAATTTACTCCGAATGATGAGGACTTCATCCGGGAGGTGGGCCCCTCTCTTTCCAAGTACTTTAGGGAACCCCACCCTCATACCCTACCTTTCATTACCTTCACTGAAATTTCACAATACATTAAGACACTTAAACCCAATAAAGCTCCAGGTGATGACAAAATTGGTAACAAAATTTTAAAACAGCTCCCTAACAAAGCCATTGTTTTCCTATTAAATATTTACAATCGCTGCTTACGACTAAATTACTTCCCCTCTGTCTGGAAAAATGCATTAGTTACAATGCTTCCCAAACCAGGTAAAGACCCACTTTTTTCTGTTGTGACCACAGACCTATTAGTCTCTTACCTTGCATGGGAAAGCTATTGGAACGAATCATTTTGCACAGACTTAACGACACTCTCACTACACTCAACATTATCCCCCCCACAACAATTCGGCTTCCGTAAACATTCTACTGTCCACCAAATCCTTCGCGTGGTGGAAATCCTTGCTGCGACCGGAAATAAGAAAGAGCATTCAATCTGTCTTCATTGATGTTGCCAAAGCTTTTGATAAGGTCTGGATAAACGTACTCGTGTATAAATTGGTTCAATTTCATTTCCCCCCTGCGCTTGTGCGTATTCTACGGAGCTATCATGGGTAGAACATTTCAGGTCAAACTTGGCTCAGATGTCTCCAGCAGAAAGCATATCCATGCCGGGGTTCCACAGGGGTCCCTTATTGCTCCTACCTTATTCAACATCTACGTTTCAGACACTCCAAGTGTGGATAGAGTGCATACTGCTATGTATGCAGACGACACTGCTTTTATCTCCTCCTCTCCCAATCTTAAACACGCCTGCAACAAAATGCAAAAGCTCTTGGACGCCTATGAGGCATGGTGCACCTCTTGGCGTATCCAAGTCAATACCGATAAAAGTATGGCAATACTCATTTCTCGCAAACGAAACCCCCACCTCACCAGTTTTCTGTTGTTCGATAAACAAATTGTGTGGAAAGACTCTGCTAAATATTTAGGCCTCACGATTAGCAGAATTTAAAAGATGCAAGGCTATCCTCTCTTAAACTCACACCCCCCACCTCAGTCTCTCCCTTCCTCTTTTCCAATCGCCCTCTGACTTTTCCCTCTCATATCAACTACTTATGCGTGCAAATAATTTTTCGTGACGGTTACATAACCGTGGTAGTTCTAAATGTGGCATGTCACCCCCTTCCCCAATTTTAGTTATGGCAGATATGGGTTATACACCCGGTGCTGCATTGTCACGTCCTGACCTGAGAACTTTATTTACCATAAATCAGTTTTTAACTCGTATTCCTAAGCAGTCCATCATTAATATGTATAAATATACACCCATCCCTTGATTTTACATGGTAGATAGGTTGTGGGAAATCACTGCTAATAGAAACCAACAGCTTATGGAAAAAGGGGATAAATTCTGGGGAAAAAAACTTGTTTTGACTAATTTTATATATATTTTTTATTTGTTATGACTAATTTAATATATTTGAAATATGTGTTGGTAAAACTTGAAATGTATGTATGTTTAAAGTTTTATTTATACACTTATCTCTAATTTCACTTCAACAGTAATAATAATTCATGACCATCGATTTGTGATTTTATTAGCACTAATTCAGAAAAGCTTAATTTCTTATACCGTTTTGGCCATGAAAAATACTTAACGTTAATGTAGATGTACACTATCGAATTTGAGGGTAAAATTTGGAAGGATATTTATGAAATGAATATAAATTAGAAAATAAAGCATTTATGCCAACACTTAGAACTAATTTTTACAAAATAAAATACTTTCTTATATTTTGTGAAGCAATACTTATTTTATTAATCAACTGTTATTGTTAATAGTCTATAAATTTAGACTTGTTGCAAAAAATGAGTTAAAACTTTGTTTTTACTAGTCTGAAAAAATTAAGTCTATTAAAATCATATTTTGCTGCTGAATCAAAACAGGCTTCATTTTATTAAGATGGGAGAGAGATATTTATTTATTCTTGAAAATAAATGATATCAACTTAAAACCATTTAGTTGATTTTTACTTTGAGATGACAATAATCTTCTCCCTTGACACTATACAATTGCTATTTCATATGTTTGATATCTACGTGCATAAAAACACTCAATCCTATTTAAAAATATCTGCATATGTACTGTGTTAAACAGTCTTAATCATGTGAAATCAAACTAATCCTATTTTCTTGACTGTGCAAAACTACTGTACAAATCGAGGGATGGGACCACATAGTAAATTGGTTACAGCAAGTCACTGTGCAAATCTAGACGAATAAATTATGGGGGAGAAGAAAGAGGATAGGTTCAAAAAAAAAAAATCCTTATGAATAAAAACATTGGAACATTTTATTTATATATATTTATCTCAAATTTCAGTTCAGCAAAAGATATTCCATATTTCCAGAAAATTCAAATATGAAGTTATTGATAAAACTGTCCTTTTTCATTTTCTGATCATTATGACATTCGTGTTTGTTTTCAATCTAGCTGTAGGAGCATATCAATCGCATTAGTACATTCATATCCTGGAAGTGTATCACTGACATATCTGCTGAGAAGTAGAACCACATCCTGCTGATGTTTTCTGACGTCCTGAAAAGAGAAATTTAAGGCTGTATTTAAATGTAACCATTACACATCCATATGGTCTTATGTAAAGCTAGAATGTCGAAATTATAGTGCTTGAATTCCTATAGGTATACATGAAAGGATTTTTGTATGCAGATTCCTCACATTCCAGGTTCCTGTGAAAAGAAAATGATAGTTTTTGTTTTAAACCTACTTATTTTCAGAGAATTTCCCCTAATTGCACAGTTTCGGTCAAACACTCGTTCCCTACTTTAAAAGCGTTTGCCAGCAATGCTATTACGAACATACAGGGGTGTTAGCAAAGGGATATGGTTTGTGGGGAAGCAAATTTTGCAACTCTGAATTAAATATTTCACCTAATAAGTACTTAAAATTAAAGCTATTTATTTCTCTGACACTCTTAAATGTTTTTAAGCACTTCAACACATAGACTATGCTATCAAGTATCAACAATTATTAAGGAGAGATTTAATTTTAATTACCCCACTGTGTACCTCTACTCTAATTTTTGTTAATAAGTACTTATATTTCATTATGTTCTGTGTCAGGGACATACCCATAATTTCATTGAGGGTGGGGGTTAGCAACCCAAGACTTTTTGCAACCTAGCCGATTTTTGCAAAACATCCCTATTTTTTTACAATTTCACTTCAAATTTTGCCAAGTTTTCTTGGTTTTTGTCAACTCTCCTTAATTTCGCATAACCATCCCCAATTGTCACGACTCACTTGTATTTCATCAAGTGGCTTCAAATTTTGTCAACTATCCTTAATTGTATGAAAACAATCCCTATTTCCACAACTCTCCTGTATTTCACCAAGTGGCAAAATTTGAAGCCAACTCGTTTTCACAACTGTTTTGGATTTTGCAAAGTCTCTTTGAAATTTGCCAACTCAGTTTTATTATAGGGGAACTCTTCCCCCCCCACATCCCTACCTCAGCTATATCCCTGAACATGGACACCCATTTTCAAGAACCAGAATTCAAAGAGACTAGCTTGCGTCAGGCACATTACTCCAGATCCCTCTAATTCTTAGAATGGGCATGGGACTATTATTTGCGAAATGGTAAATGAAACGTGCGGAGAATGGCAGATGTGTACTTATTTGTCTTAGTGGCTTGCAGAGAATGTCAATCCCCTAGAATCCAAGGGCTCAAGTTCTTGTGACTGCCTCTGATAAGATTTATTTGTCAGTCACTTGAGCATGGCAAACCATAAACAGAAGGGGGTGCAAGTGGTTCGGTTGGTAGCGTGTCAGGCTTGTAATCTGCAGTTCCCAGGTTCAAGTCCCAGCTGGGCCAGTGTCGAGATTTATTTCTACAAAACTCGCCACTCTGCCCTTTTTTAGTTAGAGACACTGATGGGCTTGGAAAGGTCATTATCTGTTGGATAGGATGTTAAGCTGTGGCCCTGTGTGTGGGAGAGTCATCGTATCTTCTGCTGCATGTTAAAGAACAGATGGATAGCCTTGATGAGAAGCTGTCTCCCAACAGCTGTCCAGTGAGTTCCCTCCCCAACCTCCTTGGGGCCATCGTGACCTGGCCATTTGGTGTATTGTGTGCCTAAAGTGCTGCTGAGAGGTGAAACAGACCAACCGATAAACAGAAAACCACAGATTTTTCTCTTAAACAGAATCCCACAGATGCAACAAAATGACAGAGTATAAATGGTCAGCACCAAACTTTGAAGTTGACAACCCTACAGCAGGGCAGAAAAAAATTAGAAAGTGACCATAAGAGATCAGTTTTAATATACCACAGTCTGTCAGCACTTCCCCTTTCAGAAAAGAATGTCTTGTGAAATGTGCTAATGGCCTTGCATGGTAAGGTGGGATCAGACTTTTGGTTCTAGGCCTGACCCCACAGTGTGTGCAAAGCTATGATTTACAGGAACTATACCATAAAATAAAACTGGAGGTTAAATAGCTTGAAGCCTGGTTTCTTTGTATAAAAATATACTATTTTTTTTTTATTTAATCAGGGTATGCAAAATTGAAAGCGTACTTGCAGACTGAAAAAACACTTGCAGAAATTGCCCTCACATAGAGGACTGATATCCATGCCAAGGAAATCCATTTTGCTTTCATAGCTGTCCATCTGATGCAGTGTAACTGCAAAAAAAAAAATCGATAATAATCGATCAACCAAAAGTCTGGGTAATTTACAGAAATAAATGTACAACAATCCACTATATAGCCACTTGATTGCCACTTGTGTAAGCAATTAACTAGGTCATGATGCCTGGCTCTCCCATCAGTTTTACTATAACATAGGCTCTAACAATAACAGCTCTGGCCTTTGCATTGTTAATGTGTTACTTTTGCTTTTTAGTGTTACTTATAGTTTCAACTATGTACTTTGCAATTCCAAAATCTTCAAATTTTAAATTATTGCAATTTTTCTTCAAAAGATGTCTATGTTGGTCTTCATTGTCTCATTTCTGATTCTGTAAAATGATTGTTCACCCTTCCAAGGTCTTTAACAATCTGTAGATTGTGATTGGCATTAGAATGGTTCTCATGCATGCATATTCCTCTGGATAGGCTCAACTGCAGTTCAAGCAGTTTTAAAACTTAAAATTTCTAGTTTGGATTATCTGTTAATATGCAAATGTATATATAGTAGTTCTTGCTGTTTTTCTTAATATCAAGGTATGTATATTATAAAGTGGCTGCTGGGTAGCCACTTTGTGATATACATTGGTAGAGATCGTTACAAAGTAAGTAATGATCAATCGTACAATCACCTTTGTGCATGTTAACGGTATGTTTAGGGGCTTGCAATATGAATTTTTAGTATGGGGTATCACCCATGTAGCAGCAATGCATAACAAGTTTCTAGTAGTATCCTGAAGCACTTTTCACCATTCCCCCCCTCCCCAAATAGAGATTCATGGTATCCAGTATGTATACTGGCCATGGGTGCTGTTGGAGACATTGACCCAGTATATCCATTAAGTGCTCTATAGTGGAGAAATCTACAAACATAGTGGGCCAAGGTAGGGTGTAATTATATACACTGACTAGAAGCTGCTTCCTTCGATTTTTGAAAAGTTGCTGCTATCAAGTAATTTATTTATTAAATACTTCATCTGGCCCAGTGTTCATACTTGGATTTCCTTCATGTCACCCGTGTTGCTTAAAACTTCATAATCCGATTTACAAGTAGACATCAATTAAGAACCTCTATCCATCTTTCCTCAAACATTTTATTGTATATCGTTTTGAATTTTGACAAATTCATCCCCCCCCCCCCGCGCACGTTACAATCGAAACATTTCAGTTGCCCCTTGTGATCTCAAATTCTCCTTTTGATTTCCCCTTAACATTCCTCATTGCCTTAATTCTTGTCCTCCATCTATAATGAAACGCGCACTTGAACTGGATTATTGGAATTCAGGTGAAAGAGAATGTTGTGTTTTAAAATATTTAACGAGAAATTACTTTCTGGTTCAATATAACTTGCACATCTCCCCCCCTTCTTTACGTTCAAATTCACATTTTTACTCTATCTTGAAGTATTTTTAGATGTATAATTGTACCTGAAGATACATAGTAGAAAGCAGCAACTGAATGTGACATCTTTTACTCTTAAAATGGAGACCTTGTGGAGATGCTAAAGAACACATTGGATGGTCTTGACGGTAGGCTTCTATCTGGCTCTTAACTGCTGTTTAGTGAATCTCTATGACAATTTTCTCTGAGCCCTTGGGGTTCTTGTAACCTGGTCATATAGTTATTGTGTACGAAAAAGTCGCTCAGTTGTAAAGCAACCTAACTTATTTCGTAAATTTTAAATATGGATTGTGTTGGGAGTTGGGGCTCATGAGAATGATATTCTGATAGAGGAAAAAAAGGCTTTACCATTTGGTGATTCCATCTATTTTCAAGTGAATGTCATTAGCTGACAATCCTTTTACATGATTTATTTTTAATATAAATGTAATTTTAATTATTTAAATGTGGTATTGAAGCTTAAATTAAGATTAATATCCCATAGAAACTGTTGGACAACACTTGGTAGAGGATGTGCATCATCCTGCAGAAAAATAGCATCAGGAAAGGTAGACAAGTGGAGCACCAGAATGCCATCAGTATATTATTGAGCTGTCAAAGTTTTGTGGTGGACAAATACTAATCCTTTCCCCAAGTCAAGGACGTCTATAGATTTTTTTGTACAACACATGAAATTTAGATTATTTTTTTTAATTGCTGTTTGAAAATGTTCTTACATACCTTATAAAAAATATGAAATTCGAGCTTCAAAAATATTTTCTTTTTTCCTTTAATGGATATTTTATTGAACTACAATATAAATAGTTCGGTAAAGCAATCTGATTGCCATATTTTAGAAGCACTATATGATATTGCCGATTTATTAATGTTACTCTGTATTGAAGCAATCACCTGATTTAAGCTTAAAGTTTGATTTGAGCTATTATCAACATATTTTTCCTTAAAGTTTCTAAAATCTTCTGATAATTAAGAAAAAAAAAAAACTGCTATTTTTAAGCAGAAGATTTTGGAAGTAATTATGAAATATTTACCCTTTTTTAGTGTACCACTGTAAAAAGTGTTATTAAAATTTATATGTTAGTACATTGTTCTGAATTTTACTGAGTAAAAATTTTGAATTAAATTCTCTTTAATTTGGTATATAACATGGCTTAATCCTGTTGATAAGTTATTTATTTAAAATATTCTAAAGTTGACTTCTTTATTGGACTCTGCAGCAAGCCTGGACTTTTCTCAAAGTATGGTACTGAGGAAAAAAATTACAAAACAGAAGAAATGTTTACTTTAAACAAGAAAATTATACTTTTTGTTATTCAGAAATAGCCTTTCTATTCATGTGCCATTTATAATCATTTGTCTATTAGTGTTTTTAAAATAAATTTTTATTTGTTTTGCTAGATGCATTTTTTTAACTACATGAGTATAAAAGTCATTAAAATAAAACGTTCTTTTTTATTGAATTTTATTTTCAGAAAATCCAAAATTAAATGCTGATTAATTTGGCATATATAATATGCCATAATTCCTTTCATTAGTTATTTTATGAAATAGTTCTAAAGTTATTTTTTTTGCCTGATCATATAGAAAAAATATGAACTCCACATGTGTTGTTAACTAGTATTGGTATGTTGCTGTAGCGGCACCTATGCAGTGGAAAGGGTTGAAGGTGTTCTGGAGCCATAACTGATGGCCAGCCCCCACACAAGAATACCAGGCATGTGGGCACTGGTGCTCCTCGATGTGTACTGGATCTTGCTGGTGGCCAATATACCCTAACAGCATGACTCATATGAGAAGACTCAATTACTCTTAATGATTAGCAGTCAGGTAACTTGTTCAGTGGTCACCATGCCTATAATTAATTTCCATTATAAGACATCATTGGATGGTCCAGGTGGACACTGGTGCATGCATTGCAGGTGCTACATTGTGCTGGATTGCTGTAGGTGTTGCACAGGGATTGGAGGTTGCTTGTCAACAGATGTGATGATGATCTTGTAGTATGCCAAGTGGACACTGGTGCATGCATTGCAGGTGTTACATTGCACTGGGTAACTGACAGTACCTATCCTCATCCTCTGCTCCTAAACAGCCTGTCATAGTGTTCATTGCACAACAGCTGGTCAGCTATGTTGCTGGCAAACCAACCTGCCTCGTGGATCTTCATAGTACAGCCCTGTGTTCATTGTTTTGGTATAACTGAAACACACATGCACTGTTTCACTTCCAGTGACTTACATGCTGTCTGCTACAATAGATTTTATTGTGGTCTTGGGACTGACAGCATGACCTCAGTTTTCTTGTTCCATGTGATGACATGCTATTATTGTCTGTGGAATAATTTGCATAGGACCTCCAAACGACATATGATAATGATTTTGTCACTACATTCATACTTTATCGAAGTTGCAATTTTTTGTGTCCACGAGTGTACATTATTAATCATTGATATCCACATATCAGTTTTTAGTGACGAAATTTTGTTAATATAAAATGTGCAGACCTGCATGAAAGATTGTCTTGCTTATTGTATAAGACAATTTTGGTTTCATCTGTAATGAATCGAGGCTCATAAGGTGCAAGGGAATGTGTCATTGGGAGCTCTTGGCATGCATCCCTTTTTCTTGGTATTTTTTTTTATGCTAACTTGTTAGGTATTCCTTATGATCTAATGATCAGCCACAAATTATGACTGTCAGCAGTCAATAGCCTTTTCAAAATCTATAAAGCTAGTAACCACAGGTTTCTGAAACTCTAAACATTTCTCAAGAATCTGCCTACGTAAAAATATTTGGTCTACACAAATCCCCTACCACTTCTGAATCCACACTGTTCATCAACAGTTGTCCGTCAAATTCTTAATTCTATTAAGTATAATCATGCAAAGATTTTGGAACAGAAAGTAAACTAATTCCTCCATAATTATAACAAGACTACATCACCTTTTTTGAAAATAGGGATAATAATAGTTGTAGGAAAATACCTTTATCATAAAAAAAAAATTTTAGTCAGCCATATGACAACCTTTGATTCTAGATGTGTACACAGTATCTTGGGCATTAGGTTTTGAACAGCATTTTATGCAGAGAGGGAGACTGCATTGATTTAGCCATTTTGCCCGTATGCATAGTTGTTGGATGGATGGATGGATGACCCTTGCAAGTGTTAAAGTGATTTCAGAAAATGAACGTGCCATCCTGTGGACTCAGTGGTTTATTGTGCCTGGCTACTGATCAAAGGGATCAAGTGGTTTGAACTCCAGGTAAGGCATGGCTGTCAGTCCCTGTTGGAATATTTGTCATTTTATCAAAGTTTATTGAAATTACAAAATTTTGCTGCAGTTTTGTTTTAACTGATAAATTAAAAGAATTTGGCTGCTTTTTTTAAACAATTTTACGCTTGTATCTATAACTTAGATTCTTGGTGAACATCAAATTCAAACCATGCAAAGCTTAAATAAAGCATTGAGATCACCTTTGTCTCATTAAATTTCTTAATGCTTGTCATGAAATTACTTCAGTTTAGTTAAAAAGAGCATTAAAATAAGTTCTACCTTAAATAATAGTTTTCCATTGTAGTATTATTTCTATCATTTGAGACAGCAGCATTTTTAAGACAAGCAATTTCTGACTTGTAAAATGGTTTCATTTCTGATAGTTTCAAAATGGTTATGAATTTAGTTATACTCTATATTGAAGAGTAATAAAAAGTTCTAGAAGCTGGAAAGTAAATGAATATGGATTTTCTAAAATTTGAGAGCATTATGCATAGTTTCTAGATGATCCAACTTCCAGCAGTAAGAGGGGAAAAACAAAACTTTGATAGATTGAAAAGTGGGTTAAATTTGTGGAATCGAAACCAATTGCTAATCTGTGCATTACAATAGGGGAAAGGAATAAACTTAATTTTACCCCTTCCACTGTCCAGGACATACGCATATGTTGACAAATAATTTGTTAAGCCATCCGATTGCCATTAAAGTTTCTTCCTTGAAGTTTCTAAAATCACTTGATAATTTAAAAAAAAAAACTAATAATGGAAGATTTTGGAAGTAATTATGAAGTACATACCTACTTTTTCGGTATACCATTGTAAAAAGCCTCATTAAAATTAATGTCTACATTGTTCAAATTTCTTGTCTCAGTAAAATTCAAAATTAAATTCTGTTTAATTTGGTATATAATGACTTACTTCTATTGATTAGTTATTTATTAAAAATATTCTAAAGTTGACTTGTTTATTGGGCTCTGCAACAAGCTGGACTTTTCTCAAAGTATGGTACCAGGGAAAAAATTTGCTTTTTGTATTCATGTGCATTATAATCATTTTTGTCTAGTTTTTTTTAAATAATTTTTTATTTGTATTGCCAGATGCATTTTTTTTACATGACTCTAAAAAAACTTGTTAAAATAAAACTAGTCTTTGGTTAAATATTTAATTTATTTTCATTAGTTATTAGGTGAAAAAGTTATAAAGGTAAATTTTTTGGCTGAGTATGGAGAAAAAATAGCTAGGCTTCTGGAAGTAAACCAGTTTCTCAGGCTGGACACTGGAAGGATTAAAAGAAAGCTCCAAATTCATAGTGAGCAGAGATTTTGGAAATGTGTAATATACTACAGGAAAAAAAATATTGCAACACCTGGAAGGATTAATGCCATTTTATTGAAATGCAGGCAACTATTAGCATACATTGAGGTGTTTGATTGATTACATTACCTTTAAAAGAAAATGAGAAAAAATATCACTTTACCTACCCAGTAAAGTGGATAATTAGTATGATGTTGAACCTCCCCATGCAGCAATGCATTCTTGAATGGCGGGGAAAGGCTATAATACAGCTCTATAATGTTCTTAGGGATAGAACACCAAATAATGCAAAGTCATTGTTCCATTTCAGTGACAGTGGTTGGTGTACCTCTTGAGTGTTGTTGTCGGCCCATCATGTCCCAGACATGTTCAATAGGTGCAGCGGCCGTGGTAATACCTGAACCTTTCGCTCATGTAGATAATGCAGCTGTGTGGGGATGGACATTATCTTTCTGGTAAAAGGTTCCATGCTGCAGAACAAATGGGACAGCCACTGGATACAAAATGTTAGTAACACCGTTGGGCAGTTAGAGATCCTCTTATGATCAGTTCTGACTGTGATGTCTGACTAATGGCACCCCACACCAGGTGTTGCAGCTGTGTAAACGATGTCGCATTCACTGGGTGGTGTTCCTTTCCCCTGGATGACGGCGAACACATCTACTGTCATGCTGACCAAGACAAAAACGAAATTCGTCACTAAACACAATACTCTACTACTCTTTGTTCCAGTTTTGTCTGAGGCCACACCACTGAAGATGTGCTTTTGCATATGGGCAGATGTGAGGGGCAAAAAAAAAAATTGGCATTCATTAATATAGATGAATATATGTAACTCTAATGAAAGCTAAAAGGAAAAAAACGTTTCAGAATTTCAAAATCGGTGTAATTTTCACTTCATAGGCTCGTCATTGTGAATACATCATTTTAAGTTATTTAATAAGCATTTAATGGAAAAAAGTGCAACTGAAGAAATCACGATCAAATCTGTTTAAGCCTCTATTTTCAGCAATGCTAGTCCAGAATTTAAAGGGTTATGAAGGGTAGAATGGTTTACAATGATAATGTTATAAGAATTTGCATCTTGAAACAATTTAAATAAGTGTTGTTTCAACTACAATAAAATTAAATTTTAAAGATTGCATAGCGATAAGTGCAATATTAGATAATTACGGAATTTTTCTTGTGAAACAATATATAGTTTCTCACTTTCATAACGAGCATACTACATGGATATGGCGTACAAATTTTGGTAACTATGGAAACATATAAATATTAATTGCTCGGGTAGTCTGAAATAGTACCCAATTCTTGGAATATGCAAAAATGAGTTGGTTAGCTTTTAATACCATCCACATTGGATTATGGGCTGGTTTATGACCTAACCTTGTCCTTGGGAACCATTCTACTTACCTGTACAAGTGTGTAGTTTCTGGTCCTGCTCCCCCACTTACCAAAACACCGCTACAACTGTAAAATCAGAAGCAAAAAATGATAATGCATTGTGTTTTAAGGGGAATTTTTGAGAAATATCAAAGTGAAATCTTAAAAACAAGCATAAATTTTATATCAAATAATATGTAGGTATGTAATTATATTACTGTTTTTATCAAGATATTAAGAATTTAAACAAAGTAAGAGTTAGATTTAACTCATCACTGATACAGTTGAGTAAATGGCTATAACTAGGAAATTTTGTCTCCCCGCTGGTGATCATTATAACCAAGTTTGACTGTATGTTAACCCTTCCAGGGCTTAGCCTGAAAAACTGGTCCTGTAGCAGTGAGAAAAGTTGCAGATTCCAAACTAATATTGCAAACGATGTATTTATGCTAGAAATTTGAAATTTTGGTGGAATGTGAAAGTCGCAATTTCTACTGTTAAGAATAAGTTGGCACTTTAGACCCAGGGGGGAGGGAGTGCGAAAATACAACTTTTTTACTTTAACAGATAATTGTACACTCCACGACACCGAATTTGTCCCACTCCAGAAGGAGTGAGGGGATAAGGTAAAATGTAGCACACAGCAATACGTATTGGCATACCATGATTTAATTTGCAGCCACTTACAGCAGTTAGAAAGTGAGATGATGCAGCACAATGTGACTGCCTCAGTAGGTGGTTGCACCGCTGTGAACGGCAACACACAGGCAGAAATACGGCATGTCATAGAGTCATTACAGTCGATGGATATGGTCCTGAGGAATTGCACACCAAGCAGCATTGACTTGCTCCCATAATTCGAGATTCTGCTCCAGCTAATGAGAGGATTGCATATGTCGTCCATTGTGGTCCCACATATTTTTTATTGGGGATAAATCTGGAGATCATGCTGCCCATGGCAATGCCTCCCAGGAACGGTAACAAAACGGGCTGCAGACAAGGTGACCTGCTGTCATATCCAATAGCACCCCCATACCATTATGCCTGGCTGAAGGGCAGTGTGACAGTTGCAAACAAAAGATGGATTCATCCTTTTGCCAGTTTGTCGCCATACATGGACCTATCAATCGTTAGCACCCACACAAACTGGATTCGTGACCCCAGTTCGCACGATTTCGCCACCAAGCCAGACGAGCGCTGAGACGATGGTTTGCAGTCAATGACTGTTGACATTATGGTTGTCTATAGTGCAGGTGTGCCTCAATCTTCAGTTTACCATTTGGTGTCGTTATGGGGGATGTTCCATGTCTCCTGACAGCCCATCAAATACTACCTGCAGTGCTCTGTTGTGACGAATGAGCATGTTGAACTAAGCATCTATCAAGCCATGCTTAATGTCTGTCGGACGACACCACTCCCTCTGCCATGCATGCAAGAACCTTCATTTCGTCACTGTTGCCAACAGCATCCAACAGTTCGTGCACCCCGATGAACATGGACAGCCACATGACATGTAGTTCATCCAGCTTCAAATAGGCCTATAATTCTTCCTCTCTCAAAGGCATCCAAATGACGATAAACCTGCCGTCGATGTGTACCAGGCATTTTCGGCCTTGGGTGAATGCACTTTTCAATGTCAAGCAGTGTATTTAGTGATAAATGAAAATTTTTTTTCGGGTTAGATAGCAATTGATGAAATATTATGATTCACCCTTATTAAATCTTCCAAAAACTACAATTGTGCCCTCTCTAATGGTGGAAAAGTTTGAAAATTTCCAAACTAATATTGCAACAATGTATTAATGATAAAAATTGAACTTAACTACGGAAAGTGAAACATATTGCCTATTGTAAAGGTGGCAGTTGCTTGCATCTCTGCATAGAGTTCACATCGCAGTTAAATGTTTGCTTAATCTACTTGCTGGTACCTCTCCCTCAAATGTAGGATATCCTAAACAAACCATCTATAATTAATCTCGTAACAAGCAAATATTGGAAAGCTCAAAAAGTGTTTTCTTTTCTCAACTTCTGTGGCAAGTAATCTATGTGTGACAGAAGGCTAAAGCATTTGTAATAAATGATAATATGCAGACTAAAAGGATTTTTATTTTAAAGAAAAAACATTTAAATTGAACACAATAATGCTGTAATGGCATTAAATATTGGAGCCGTTATACCTTATATATAAAAGTTTACGAACTGTCATTGCTTCTTATGCAATGCTAGTAACTCTAACATAGCGTGCGATTTAACTTAGGAACTTTTTCTACTTTTAATTTAGGATTTCTTTGGAGGGCTACTAAATTTTTATCTGTAAATATAAAACAATAAATGGGGTACCATCAGTAGTAAACAAAATAAGTTAACTGCTGATTGTTAAAAACACATTTCTGTTTTTGTGGCAAATCTAAAGTTTTAGTAGGCAAAGTGCTGTGGGAGAGACTTACTTTACTAAAGGGTGATAGATAGCATGCAAGTGCTGTAATGGGCTTTTATTTTTAATATTTAAATTTTTTTAAGTAATCTGCCTAAGTAAGGTAATTGTCCATTTATTTCAGATTCTTGTATAAATTTAATAGTGGGAGTTTCACTCTTAAGCTATTAAATTCTGTAACTCGTATTGAGAGATTCAATAAATTAATATCGATATAATGCACATATAAGGATGGTGTAAAATGTGGTTTCTCTTAAGTTTTATTTTTGTCTCAAAATATACAAAAAAGACAGGCCCAACCAGTAAATAAATTAGAACGAAAAAAAAAGTATCGCTAAAACATTTATTGAACATTTTGAACCTAGATTAGTCAAACACCAAAAAGATTAAAAAAAACTTGACAGTATTTTCTGAAATATAATAAATCAATACAGATAATCTAACATTTAATGCATTAACCCTATAAAAATAAAAAACCATATAAACTATAAAATATGCCTATTAAAATAAAACTTGGACACATAGTAAAAAAATGCATCTGACTACACAAAATAAAAATTTATTTAAAAAACTAAGAGAAATTATTTTAATGCACATGAAGAGAGAAAGGCTATTTACTTCTGAATAGCGAAAAAATTATTTTTTTGGAATAAGGTCATGTTGTATACCAGATTAAACAGAATTTAATTGAGATTTAATTTAAGTATAATTAATGCTTCATTTTGAAAATCCTCGTGAATAAAAATGTATTTATCAAAAGGAAATTTCCTTCCGAACAATATAATATTCAACCTGAAATATAATTTTTATTTCTTTTAATGATTCTTTTCAATATTGTACTTTAAATAAACAAAGCCAGTATTACACAAAGTGACTTGGACTTCTTACGTTCATAGTATTTTCTGAACTGATTATGAAGTAGAAAAAAAAAATTATTGACAGCTTTTTTTTTTTAAAAACACCATGAATTTTTTCATTGGGTGTTGAAGTTGGCAATCTTGGCTAAGTGTAGAAAAGTTTATGCACCAAAAAAAAACTGGGTTATATATTCTGGGGGCACAGCCAATGGTTGGTGGGGGGGGGGGGGTGAAACTTGCACATTGAATTCAGTGGTTTCTATAACCTTCCCGAAATTGCCTTTTCACATGACAGCTGATTCCCGTAGCAAGGGAGCCTATTTTGCTTCCGTATCCAAGACAAGACACGTTCATTTTCAGGAAACTGTACAAGCTCTTTTACTATAAAGAAATAATGGAAGAAAAATTACATATAACCTAATGGGATGTTAAAAATCTGCAAGAACTTTTAAGCCAGCCACTGATATAGCCTGACTGAAAGATTGGTAACTTACAGAAATAAATCTAGAAAAATAAATTTGCTTTCATATCCAAGACTTCATTTTCAGAAAATTATACCAGATCAAAGTTTTACTGGAAAAGTAATGAAATAAAAATTAGCATATAGCCTAATGCGACGTTAAAATTTTATCAACAGCAACAAGTTGTAGGCCAGCCTTACGATGCAGCATAACTATGAAAAAAAAAATCAATACTTATTGATGGAACAAAAGATTGCTAATTTCCGAAAATAAATCTACTGAAATAAAAAGTAAGGTTTAAATATAAAAAATATTAACTTTACAAAGAGTATCCAATATGCTGGACCAAAACTATAAAAAACACTTATAGCACATGGAAACAGTCAGCCAGCTGCCTCTTGTTTGCTTCAGTGAAGCATAACTAATTAAATGCAGCTGCACCCAGAATTTCTAAGAAGGATGCATTTACTTCCAGTTTCGATTTTAAGAGCGGAAAGATTCATAAGAATGCTGGGAAAAATGATAAAAAATAATTTTGGGAATACTGAGAGAAGTTTATGATAGAAAAGAGTGAAATAGGGGGGGGGGGGGGAATGGTGGTATGTACTTTGTAATTACTTCCAAAATCTACTGTTTTTTAAAACCTTTTTTGTTAATTTTTAGGAGTTTTTTGAAAATTTAAGGAAAAATTTGTAATCAAACTTGTAAGCTTAAAGCAGAAGGTTGCTTCAGCAAATAGGAACATTATCAAACAAATCAGCAATACTGTTTAGTGTTTCTAAAAAAATGGCAATCAGATGGATTTATAAAGTTATTTATATTGTAGTATATTCTTCAAGCCTGAATTATATATTTTTATAACATATATAATTGATAATCATCCTCAAGCAGCCATGGGCTATGGAGGTCTAACCAGACCTTGCAATTTAGTTCTCCAAGTAAGTCTATCCTGAGCTACATCTGCTGCATCTGGCCACTGCACACCAATTCTAATAAGGTCCTGTTTGACATTGTCTGCCCACCACACCCTAGGTCTCCCCCTCTTTCTGAAGCCTTTAGGCACACTGTTCATAACATATTCGCCAATCTATAATTATCCATATGGGCAACCTGGCCAAACCGAGTATCTCTGCACAATATGCTGCTTAAAGGAGGTTGCAGACTCCTTTGCCTAACTTCATCATTAGTTACAAAGTTGAACCACCTAATGCCCAAGATACTGCGTAAGCATCTAGTTTCCTGTTATCTTGTTTCCAAAGTGTCCAAGTTTCACTTCCATAACCCTAGAAAGAACCAAACTATTATACAGCCTAATTTTAGTCTTTAGGTGTACAAGTCCATTTCTCCACAATCTCCATAGATTCTTAAAAGTCCCGGCAGCAATCCCTATTCGTCTGTTAATCTCATGCCGCACATCACCATTATCTGTTACATAGCTCCTAAGATAATTAAACTGTGACACCTGCTAAGACTGCAACCATTCAGATGAACTGAATCACAGCCTGCCTGACCAATTTTCATCACTTTAGTTTTCTCTGTTTATAACCAAACCTTCTCTAGTACCAGTTTCATAAACAGCTCGAATGATAGTTCATCTCATCAACATCATTTGCCAAATGGGCAAAATCATCAGCATAATCTAAATTGGAAATTTTTGTATCTCCAGCCCATTTAAGACCACAATCTTTCTCTTGAAGTGAATTTCGCATAACATAAGCAATAACCAAACTAAAGAGAAAAGGAGACAAAATGCACCCTTGTCGAACACCAGAAGTAATGTTAAACCAATTGCTACAAGCCTTACCAACTCACACACACAACTCAGTGTTATTATAGAGAGCTTTCATTATGTTAACTAACTTGTCTGGTATACCATATGATCTCTCAAACAACCACAAATTATGACTATCAACAGAATGAAAAGCCTTTTTGAAATCAACAAAGCTAGCAAGGTTTCTGAAACTCTTAGGCAGATTTTGAGAAATGTTTAAGTGAAAATATCTGATCTACATATCCCTTACCACTTCGGAATCCACATTGTTCATCACGAAATTGACTGTCAACCAGATTCTTAATTCTATTAAGCACAATCATGGAAAGAACTTTACCTAGAACAGAGAGTAGGCTGATACCCCTGTAGTTATCACAAGAACTGAGATCACCTTTTTTGAAAATAGGGATAACAGTAGTTCTGGTAAAATCCTTAGGAACCATGCCATTATCATAAAAGATATAAAAATTTCATTCATCCAAGTGGTAAGTGAAACATTCCCAGCTCTAGGCATTTCCATAGTAATTTCATCTGCCCCTGGGGATTTATGAAGTTTAAGTTTAGAAATGGCCAAAATAACTTCAGATTGTGTTATAGGGTCAATGTTAAAGCCACCAATGCATCAATCATCATTACAAACGATGGGAGTAGAACTAACCCCATTGTTTGGAACATCACTGAAATGCTCAGCCCATCTAGCCATGACAGAATCCTCACTTTCTATAACCTTACCTTGTTTATCCTTCAATCCCTGTATACCTGTCTATTTTCTACTACACAAAACATTAACTATCTGTTACAGCTCGTCTAACTGCTTCCTCAGCTTTGTTAGCCAAGCCATCAAGCCAAAGATTCTTATCGGCAGCTAACTGATCTTTTACATGTTTATTAAGTTCTCTGTAGTGCTTTCTATTAGGACTAGTAGGGCAGGGCCGCCGAGAGAATTTATGGGCCCCTATGTAATATTGTGCTCGGGGCCCCCCCTTGAAAACTTTTTATCTTTACAAATCATTAATAGCAATTATTCTGGACACAATGATGATATTCAGAGGAAAAAAAGCCTGTTGCGCAGTCAGGCATGCATTTTTTGCACCTTCACTGTTCACATTCGCTTTTACACCGACTTCAAACAAAGTTCTCCCTTTTTTAATAACTTCCAATTTTTTATTTCTCTCCTTGCACTTCTCAGCTCCTGACTTATGCTTATACTTGTCCATTGTTCAGTTAGACTATAGCACCAATGAATATATCATTTTACTAAACAAATGACAATGAAATGGTGAAACAAATGTGCCGACAAGAGACTTTTAAACTGTTATAATTTGTAACACTGACACACAGACCACAGACGATGTTACTGAAACTCGAAACATGAACAATGTGATATACCTGATCGCACGGGTTGGGTTTTGGAGAATCCAACTGTTGCTACTGCTGCAGGGTTGGGGTGGTTAACAGGGAAAATACAAGCAAATGCTGTAAGTTAACGCGGACAAAAGAAGATGTTAAGAAATGGTTCGTTCAACTACTGTTAATGAGATAATATCTCATAATGCAGTTCTTCCTTTCCAAAATAAGCTCAAGTGCTTTATCACTCAGATAATTCTGCTCCTTTTTTCCTAAAAGAGTACTGTTAGTGTCCAAAAAAGCCTGTTTGAAATGATCCCATTCTTCAACTTCAGTAGTAAGCATACCATGACTGTCATAATGACTAGGTAACCTATCATGGTAAGCTTTGGCTATAACTGGGTCTTTCAGAGCGTCAGTATTAAAAGTAAAATTTTTAACCCTAGCACAACACTTTTTAAGTTTAAGTTGCAAGACACTTTTAACAAGGTAATGGTCAGATCCAATTTCAGCTCCCCTGTATTCCCTGGCATTCCTAACAGAACTAGTCCATTTGCTGTTAATTAATATATAATCAATCATATTCTTAGGCAGCCCATCGGGTGAAACCCATGTGTACTTATGTATGTCGCGGTGTTTGTAATAAGTGTTAGTTATTCTGAATCCATTGAGTTTACTTACCTATAGGAGACGTTGCCCATTGCAGCTACCAATACCAAAAGGGCCTATCACCCCTCCCCAAAGATCAGAGTCAGTACCAACTTTGTCATTGAAGTCACCTAGAACAAGGGTAATATTTCCTTGACAGAATTCAGAATATCCTGAAGTTGTCCATAAAACCTATCCTTCTACTCATCCTCATTGGCATCCTCAGTGAGAGCGTAACAGCAGATTAACAATCAAGTCTTTAATGCTTGTCTGATGAAATTTTGCTGTAAGAACCTTTTATTAATGCACTTGTATCCTACAAGAGCATCACTAACATGTCTGTTGAGAAGCAGACCCACGCCTTGGTGATGCTTATTGTCGTCCCTTCCTGAAAAGAGAAATTTAAGATTACTTTTAAGAATCTGACCTTTATCTGTCCATCTGGTCTCTTGCAAGCCGAGAATATCTAAATTATAATGGTGGAATTCTTGTGTGAGGGCATCAAGAGAAAAAGCTCTGTGCAGAGTCCTCACATTCCAACTACCTATGGAGAGAAAATTATTAGTGGGATTTTAAAGAAACTCCATTTATTGGAAGAGGGAATGGCGACAATATCAAACAGCCCCCTAATCGCAGACATGGGGCAAAGACCCGTTCCCCCCACCACTAAAGGTTGAAGCCATCTACACTGGATGACTTCCTCCAATGTAGAATTTGACGATGCCAATAGTAGCAAAGAGTTCAGGTGCTTGTGATGACCTCTGCTCAGGATTATCCACCAGCTGATAAACATATCCTGTGAATCTATTCACTTGGGGCTGTCAACCCCCAAACAGAAAACACAGCGAAAGATTTTCCCTCCACAGAAGCCCACCAGTGCAGCAAATTCAAAATCCATAATGAAGCTCGGAGCCTTATATTAGTCCAGTAGGTTTATATGGTCAGCACCAGGACCCTTTGAGGTTGACCACTCCTCAGCAGGGTAGAAGAAAAAGAAAAGTGGACATAATTGTCCAGATCAATGGGCCATACTAATCTGGCAGCCCTCCACTTCCGTTCACTTCCATAAGAGAGAATCAGGAGATTGGTTCATAGCTCTCCTTCCAGTGACATTTACAGACCATATATTAAAATAACACAACAATTTTTATTTTCGATTTTTTTTTTTGTGTGTGTGTATAAAAACGGAAACATACATCCTTGGCCCCTCATTTCAGATTCTGCAAACGTATGCAGACAACGTGGAAACTAGAAGGGTTAAGCATCACTCCCTGACTAAGTTTGAATTGTAATAATGCATCAATCAAAATGGTAAACATTACGATTAACATACAAAAGTAAAATATTTGCAACCAACTCCATTTCAGATTTTTGGGAGAGGGCACTGCTGACCTCTCCCAGCAGTGGAATATTCTCTTGTGGGAACATGGCTGTAATGACAGAAATTAACTCCAGGATGATTCTTATATATACACTCTACCTTGCAGAGTATTTATTGTATTATAGCAGATTAGTGTATAGTAGTTGTATATCAAAAATATATTATATATTTGATAGTTAATCATTAGGAATGCAGAACATGATTGTTCAATTCTTGCAGAGTCAATTGCCAGATGAAGCCCTGCAACATTTCAGGGTGAAACATGTCTGCAAATGCAGTTTAGATTTGAGTTTCCTCAGAAATCTCTTTTTAAACTTTGGTTTATTAAGTTTAGTTCTTGAACAGTGATAAATAGCAATTTAACACATCCAAACAGGATATATTCAACTTATTCTGCAGATTTAACAACAAAAAGCAAAAATAAACTTCAGTTTTAATAAGCTGGTGGATGCTATGTGCATTATGTTAAAATTAATAATTAAATTTCTAGATCAATATGGTAAAAGTTTTTAAGATATGGTTAATATGTATGATTTGAATATAAAACAAAAAATACTGGTGCAAAAATATTTGATTCTGAAACATTTATTTAAAATTTTTTAAACACTGCACATATTTTTAATATGCTAATTTTTTTAATTTAATGGGATAAATAGGAAAAAAATGCGTAGACGTTTTGTTCAACTGTCAGGGAAATAGTTACTCTTAGTTTACTGTTAATATGAATTTCAGAGGAAAATTAATAACTGTGAAATAAGAGTGACCATTTGATAGCTGAATAAAAACGTAGGATTTTTTTTATTTATCCAATTGTTGATATGCTTGTCATCTGCTTTGTCTGCATGTGCTTATGACATACCTGTCATGGAATAGTGATCTTGATTGGTGGCCGATATAGCTAGTCTGTGAGAGCATCTGACATGTTATTAGGTCATGGATTCAGATAGCAGCCTGCTCAAAATGATTTTTTTGCAAAAATTTATATTGACAGTAAACTAAGAGTGAATATTTTCCTGATAGTAAATGGAATTAATTCTTACGGTTATAAGAACACTATTAAATTCTTCAGCTTCTTGAAATTCAAAGAGCAGGGTAGTACATTTTTAGATATAGAACTTACTTTCTCATTTTCCTGTTTCATAGGAATCTGTTCTAATTTTAAGAAATTCTGTATTAAGTAGGATACAAATTTCACATTTTGGTTGTTACCAATTAATGTGATTATCAGACTTTATTTTTTTTCAGGTGCAATGAAGCTACTAGTATGGATCCCTCCCCTTTCCCTGGAATGTTTTAATGCACCTCACAATGCATTGTACCTCATGAAATAAGCTAATAACTTCCCAAATGCTGTTGGATGAGAAGTTGGCCTGGGATCAGTTTCAACAAGGTAATTTGCTAATGGTAAATAAATAACTTCACACGCACACACACACACAAAAAGTATCTAATCATAGTAGACCTACCCAATTACTAAGGTTTGAGTTTATGGTTTAAATTTTGCATTAAAATGTATTTTTGTTTGTATTTACATTTGGCTGTTGCAGTGGTTGATAGCCACAAAGTGGAGGAAAGTTATATCCCTAGTATCTCAAATGAGGGCTTGCTGCTATTAAACCAAATTTGTGCAGAAGTGTGAGTGGGAATCAGTCACTTGAGTTTACTGATTCACAATCCTAGAAATATAAGACAAAAAGCACCTGTTTTAAATAAGTTCTTGAACAAGCTTAAGACCATATTTTGCCCACCCTGTGCTCTAGTCTATAGTTCTTCATGTGGGGAACATGGCCAAACCATTGCACTCTTTCTGAACAAGATGTTACCAAAAGGTGGTAGCCAAGTTCTTCAACTACCCACATAAATACACAAACCTAATGACCAAGATACTTTATAGGCATCTAGAATCAAAGGTATTGACTTTCTTGTTACCTTGTAGCTTATGTTTGACATAGCAAATTAAAACCAAATTATTATACAGCCTAATTTTATTTCCGGTGTATATGCCTGTTCCATAATTTCCACCGATTGAACATTCCAAATATTCCAAGAGCAATGCATATTTTTCGGTTTGTCTCTTGCTGCGTATTGCCAGTAAGCATGGGGGTTGGATGGTACATAAAGTTGTGGCCCATGTTGCAGGAAAGCCATACCCTGTACACACTAAAGAACACATTGGATGGCCTTAATGGGAATTATCCATCTGTTTCCCAACAATTCTCCATTGGGTCCACTTCCCCATCCTTATCTGAGCCTTTGTAGTCTCTGTGACCCAGTACATGCAGAAAAGTGCTACTCAGAGTTAGGTTAACTGAACTTGGTTCGAGTGCCCAACAGATTTATCACTGTGTACCCAACCCTGGCCATAAGAAAGGGTGTGTTTGATTGGCTTGGAAAAGACATATTTGCTTAATGGTGATTAAGGTATTGTGGTCCCATATATAATCTAAATAGACCATGTAATGTCATATACATAACCAGAGAAAAGGGGACAAGATGCAGCCTTGTTGAACTCCAGTAGTACTGGTATCTCCTGGATAATCCTGTGGATGATTCCTGGCAAATCAAAAATAGTCTGGTCATAACAGAAAAGTGAAATCTATTGGAGCTCACTGCATAGCATAACAAATTAACAGCTTTATGGCTCTCACCTGAAAAAATTTCTCTTTGTATACAATATCACTCATGTTATTGTATGGATGTTTAAGTTTAAAACACATGATATTAGGATACATTTGAACCCTTACAGTGGCAATTTTTCTCTCAAAAAATGCAACACAACATCTGAGCCTTACAACAAAACAACTAATGAATGAAATAGCAGATAATTTTGAACAAAAAAATATGAAAATTGGAAAAGTAAAAAAAAAAAGGGGGGGGGGTGGCAGTTAGGTAAGCATAAAAACCAAAAGTTCATTTGTAGTGATTTTTGAAAATCGATTATTCAGCATATGATATTTTAAGGGTTAATTATAAACAATTTCACTGTATGATTAAAATAACAGTTCCGAAATGCAAACTTATCCAAGCATATGAATTGGTCCTGCAGACCCAATGAATAGTAAAATATTACTAGTCAGTGCAATACACAATGGAATGTTCTCCATATTTGTTAGGGGAGTTATTTTGACTTGTCATGGATGACTTCTTTTGTCAAAGTCGAGAGGTTTACGTATGAAAGTACCTGTTAGGATGCTTGTACCAAATTTCTTCACAGTGGAAAGTCCAAATTTTTAAGTGGCTGACCTGATGATTAATTGCTGAATAATGTGATGATGCTGTAGATGGAAGAACCTTGACTTCAGTATTGTGGCACAAAGCGAATAACAATCCAGAACAAAACAATATCCCAAATGTTGAAGTTGGAGTAGATTGCATCCAAAATGAAGTTATTTTGCAGTTTTAGCAATTCCAAAGTATGAAGATTTCCATTGTTAAACTTGATTTGGAACACCATTCATTGTAATCTTAATAGGTCATAAAGAAATGGTCAAAGACAGGATTTAAAAACTTTATTTGAAAAAGTTAAAAACATTTTCAATTTATGTTTGCAAGTCTCATTTTGTTTGTACCTGAGTCATAGCATCAGCAGGTGACTATCTGAGCTCTGAACAGATAAAATTTAAGTAGTATTGGCCTGCTGGTGGTGGTTAGGAAACTTAGTTTAAAGTTATAATTGAGGAGAGTTATTCTTCTCTTCCCCCCCCCCCCCCAGAGAAATTATCTCTTACATATTTTATTGAAGTTTAAGCTAATAGTTAAATTTTCTGCATAATTTAAAGTCACATATTACTTTGAACTTGGCAATTACGACCCCCCCCCCAAAAAAAAAAACCCTTCAAAATGATGATTAAGGGAAAAGATTTTCAATTATATAAGTAGATATTTCCTAAACTGATGGAAATTTTGACAATGCAAATCACCTACTATTTTTCTATAATCAAGCTCATAATTACTAAGAGCTAAACATGTGATAGTATTGTCAGTTCACATTATAATGAATTTATTCATTTCAGAATACCATTTGGGGAAAACAAGATTCATAAATCTCATACAAAATATTTATTAATATAAATACTTAATTATAAATAATTAAGTTCAAGAGAAATCAGTTTATCTGTTTTAGACATGCTAAATAGTAGCAAAATGTAGAAGGAAATTAGAGTAAGCATATATTTATTAATATTCAAAAACAGTGTAAATGCATTAAAAACAACATTTATAAATGAATATCTGTTGTGGATTTAAAAGAATTAGACCAATGGTGCACAACCTATGCATGTCAAAGCACCACACAAGAGATCTTTTGAGGCTGCAGTAAGAATACTTTAACATGTATAGCACACTAGGCATAACTCAACACATTAGCTCAAACCTTTACTGAGAAAACTACAGGAATAATTGCAATATATGCAAATTTATAACAATGAAAAATGTCAAATATAATTTAAATGCTTTTGATATCCACACAAAAAGCAGTATTGTGGCAGAAGTACTTGCTGATTATCCACCACTGAATTTGCTGGAAGAGTTTGAAATTTTTGTAGTATAGTGTAGATCACTAGAGGATCTAGTAGCAGAAGCTGGTCCCTTAAAGTAGATTATGGTCCTTTTCCTTTAAAGTAATATTTATTGACAGCATGCTACTTCTTGGTAAATGTCATGACAAATTCTCATGCTCCTTTGTATAATGTGAACTCCCTCCAGCATATGTTTTTGGCTTTCTCTCCAAGAGTCAATGCTTCATTTTAATCCCTTAGCTGTGAGAGTTGCCTATGCATAGAACCAAAAGCTCTGTAATGATTCTCTGCTTCTGCAGTTCCATAACTCATCCCTCAATTGTTTAGAATGAGGATTGAGCAGTCTTAGATAGTATCAATTAAAATAATTTGTTATAGTGAAAATTGCCAGTATTCTCAGATAAGTCATTTTAAAGCTGACACCTATCTGGGATTAGCAATATCCATTATGTCAGAATATTTCCTTTGTTTATTAATTCTTCATAATTTGAATGAAGTAATTATAAAAATATTTAAAGCACTGCATTTCTTAAATGGATTTATTTATAAAGAGATCAACTTAAAATATTTTTGGTCACATTGTAATTCATTGGTTTGGCCACCCATGGCATAGTGGGTTGCTGTTATTTCTGATTTAATGAAATTTTGTAAATTGAATTAATGCAGTGTGAACTATTTTTTTTTAAGTCTTTGTGATATACTTATTGAATCCTTAGAGGTTCTGAAAGTTCTACTTACGTAATTATCTTTATCTTACAATGATCAATTTACAGTATTTAGCATGCTTGGCTACTGATTAATGGGACCTGGGTTTGAACCCCGGGTAAGGCATGGAGGTTTGTGTTGTCTTTCTGTTGAAGTCCCGCCATCCTCAGACCTACTGTGGTGTATTAAATTAACAAGCTCCTATTAGACCTCTGGTAAGCAGCTGCTTGAAGGGGATATTTTTATTTAATTTGTACTAAAGGTGCCTCAGTGGTATTGTGTGGTTTGTAATGATTGCAACAGCCAGTATCGCAATTTGGATCCAGGGATGGCATGGTCATTCATGTGATCTCTCTGAGGCAATGGCAGCAGTGATTTTCTTAATGGAACTTATCATTGTATGTATGAGGCCTGTATAAACTAGGAGTAGTGTCTAGGATCCTTCTCCATGCTATATGTTTCAAAGGGGAAACAGATTCATTATTAATCTTTACGAGTATTTGGTCTCTATTGTTCAAAACAAGGTATTTTATATTACAAATGTCAGGAATGGTGGCATTCAATTCTTATTTTCCTTAGATTTATTCTAAATTTAACCCAAGTACCTAAATATTTAATTTCTGATCAGTAAATACGAATTTGAATGCTTCTTTTTTCCTATCTTCATATTGTTTTTCGCTTATCGTTTTCCAGCTTGTAGATTTGTCAAAATAGTTGTACCACCATATCTTTCAAGCATGGTAGACAATCTAAATTATTTTTGTGTCAAATGAAAACTTACCCCCCAAGGGTCAGCGGTCTCAGTCAGTAGTGTCAGGTTCGATTCCCATTTGAATCAGCATTGAGATTTTTCTCTGCCAAACTCTGTGCCCACGGTCAGTAAAAGGCACAAATGGGTTTGGAAAACTGCTGTCTGTCAGATGGAACATTAAGGCATGGCACCATGTGCTGGAGAGCCATATCTGTGCATGTTAAAAAAACACACTGGATGACCTGGACTGGAGGCTACCATGTCTACCAACAGCTGTTCCAGTGGGTTTTCTAACCTCAGACTTTGCATGTTAAAAAACACACTGGATGACCTGGACTGGAGGCTACCATGTCTACCAACAGCTGTTCCAGTGGGTTTTCTAACCTCAGACTTTTGGAGTCCTTATGACTTGGTCATTTAGTCCATTGTGTGCAAAAAAGTGCTGCTTAGAGATAAAACAACCCAGCCCAAATAATTCCCCCCCCCCCTAAATAAGGGAAAATATGAAAACAGTTGTTAAGCTCTTATCTGAATGAGAGCCTACAATTAGGTGTCAAATGAAAGTTCATATAAGGACTATTGTAGACTTCGAATTTAGCTCCCCACTATTCTCTCTCCCCTCCCAAAAAGGTTATATTTTCTGGGGTTGGAGCTTAAGTTAGATCTCAAGTTGAAGGTTGTAAGATCTCCAATAATCCCATAATGTCACCCCTCAAAAAGGGATAGTCTGGGAATAGACTTTAATGAGTTAATATAATATTAATTAATTAGACAATATTGTCAAATTAAAGCTTGCAAGATCAATAATTGCATAATAGTGTCATGTGCTACCACAAACACGACTCTAAAAAAAGGGGGGGGGGGAATAAGTTCTATGTTTGAGTCTTGTATCAAATGAGAGTTTATGAAGGTGGGTGTTTTTAGAACAAAGAAAAACATATAAATTGGTATTTTTTTAAAAATTTTAATTTGCACCCTAAAAAGTAGAAAATAAATCTTAAACATATTGATGGTGCAAACAAGTCAATGAATTTATGTTCACTTCAAAGGAAAATAGTGCTGATTTACCTACTCAACAAGATTGCCTTGTTCCTATCTTCCTTTGAAATGAATATGAATTCAGTGACTGATTGCATTCATTGATATGTTTTCGATTTATTTTCTACTCTTTAGGGTGCATATAGGAGGATAGGTAATTTTTTTATATTTGTATGGCCTATTTGTTTTAAAACAATTTGCTCAGAAAATAATTAAAATAACAAAGTTCTCTGTTCATTTAGTAATGAAATTTTGAAGTTTATCCTTCAAACTATTTGTATGTGAAAAAGGTATTAAGAGCAAACTCGAAGCTTTTTGGAACAAGGACGGCACTCTGTCGTCAGTGTGGTGATATTCAGTTTAAGAATTTTCCGTAGCGCTTCAGAGTTTCCTAAAAACTTTTTAATATGCAAATAGTTTGAAGGATAAACTTCAGAAATTTATTGCTCAATGAGAGATCTTTTAAATTATTTTAACTATTAGAGTTGATGCTACATAGTTTAACACATAATGTGGGTTTGTGTTAAGCCATGGCTAAAGATTTCTTATCTTCTCTCTGAATTTATATATATGGGAATATTTTCTCCACATTTGTGCATAAGTTTTATAGATAGTAAAATTGCATTATAAGCTGTTCTAATTTATCCATACTATATTCCAAAAAAAGTGAAATGCCATCTATATAAGAAATGGAAGTTAGGTTTATATATGTTGAAATAATATATATACGTTTTGCCAACATTGTTGTTTCTGCATGGTGCATTATGTCGGCCATGAGATCGGAGAGGGGGTGATCCCTTTGGGACTTAGGTTTTGGACCATTGACTTAGCCACCTCAACAACCTGGTTCCAAGTCCAGGCATCCAAAATTGTGTTTGGATACAGCACTTTACACCAGATGAGTGTAGAGTTGTATTTTGTGACACTGGAACTTTTTAATTCTGTTGCTTGATATGTAGATTTTTAACAGTGTGTGTATTCAAGGGGAGAAAGACAATACTTGTAAATCATAGATGGGTGCTTTACATTTAAGCACTAATAGTTTGAAATATCACTGATACCTGGTACACTGGTGCAAAACAAGCTATTGCTAGTGAAGTGGTAAAAAAGTTATACTGTAGTTTACTTGGTTAAGCAAATGTTTAAAGAGTAAGGGCTTCTTTTAACTCGACACAAGGCAACTCAGCTAATTTAGTATTCCTTTATCTTTAAATTCATATTTAGTATAAATTCATATTTAGTAGGTAAAGCTGTGAGCAAAATGTTAACTAACTTATGTATGCTATACGATTTCATCATCAACCACATGTTTTGACAGTGAGCAGAATCAAAATCCTTTTTGAAGTCTTCAAGCTATCATCAGTTCTTTGAATATCTAAACATTTTCCTAGCATCAGCCAAAGTGCATGTTTCAGCAACCTGGCAACTGAAACATTTCTGCAGTAATTTTTATCTACCCCTGAGGATTTGTGTACTTTTAATTTTGTACTAGTTAAATCTTTCAATATGTTTTTTTTATATGTATATATAAGGTGTATATATTGTTAGATATGTTAATATTTTGCTAACCTGTATTCTGCCCTGAAGAAAGGGATGACACTGTGTTTGAGAAATCAACTGTCTGTGGGATGGGACACTGAGCTGTCGCCCCATATGTAGAAGGTGGACATAAAAAAAAATGCTTGATCTTTATGGAAAGCTTCCATTTTAACAGCTGTTCAATGGATTCTCTTCCTCAACCTTCTCTGAACCTCTTGTGACATCTCCATTTCATCCATTGTGTGGGAAAAAAACTGCTTAAAAGTAGGATCCTGTATATCAGTTTGTTTTTCCACACAAAACATTACCTGATGTTTTGGCTGGCTGCTTGCAGTGTGAATTGAATAATTTTTAAACTATATCACTCTACTCATATAAAATAACTGCATCAGATATATATGAAAAAATTTATTTTCATTAAATTTATTAAATTGGTACAGTATTTGTGTCCTTTTCCTAATGGCAAAAATTTACTTATTATAAAATTAAGTTGTAATACAATAAAGTTACAAAAGTTTATATATATATTAGTTTGTGCATCTGTTCCACATTTCCTCCTAGATCAGCCATGGGTAACCTATGCCCCTCAAATATTGTTGCACAAATTATTTAATTTTTTCTCTTATTCTTCAAGTACTTTGTAGTGTTTACAATTCTCCGTTTAAAATAGTATGTTAAACTACTTAAAAATGGATGTCTCCATCAAGATTATCTTGTGTTGAGTTTTTTTAATAATGCGAATGGCTGTGCATTGTTTATGGTAGTGTTTTTTAGGCTTTCAGATTTTTTTTTACGGAAGTAATATTAAGAAAAGGTATTATTCTGAAAAAATTAAATTTTTGTGTTCTCTGAAGTCTAAGCATTCTATTGATTAAAAAAAAAGACGCCTGAGCACCATAAACTGCAGAACTACTTTTTCTTTGATCCTGATGGCGAATTTGTAAAGCAGTGCCTGCAAACAGTTTTTGGTTTGTTTTGTCCAGAGAAAAAAATTATAACTTAAGTTTATCCCACAGCATTGTAATCAGGTGTCTTGCCAATATAGAAAATACCTTTACAGAGAAATACATCAAAATTTGAATTTTTCTTTGGCTCTTGATAAAAAGTACCATTGTTTCTAACACAGCTTAATTATTAGTATTTGTATGTGCAGTCTGCTAATTTCCATTTAAATTCCTTTCATTTTTATCTAAATGTTTTTATTTTCAATATCTTGTATATTTAAACTTAATTTTAATAAAAATAAGTGTTTCATTAAAATTATAAAAAGTGTATATATTCCTTTTTGAAATAGGTAAATCTGGAAATTTAATTGCTTACTCATTTTTTACTCAGGGCATTGATGTCTGTGTGGGGGGGGGGGAGAGGTAAGCTTAAAGTGTTTAATGCAATAAGTAAGGTTCTGGCCCATGGCACACTCAAAAATCCTTATATGGGCTTCCGATCAGAAAAGGTCCCCCCCCTCTCCCCCTAGATGGTCAGAGCTAGTATCACAAAACTTTGTCTACATTATCATCTCAAAGTAATTTAGTGCAGCATAAGATTTTGACCCTGCAAAGTAAGTCCTCCCCAAAAAGTTAGCTACAAAATTGCCATTGATAACTTGGCACACCAGTAATGTACTACTCCATAACTCTTACTCCATTTATAAGGTGGGTGATGGCCCCCGGATATTTCGGCCACTTCCAGTGGGCTCACTCCCAACCCTCTGCAGCTAGGAACCCAATCTCTAAACCCTACACAGCAAGTTTATATTTCTTTATCTCCATTTTCATCTCCAAATAAATTTTAGTGTGTATAAATGGTTAAGCACTCTTACCATCTCCTTTCCTCTTTCCAGTCATGATTACAACACTAAACTCCCAAACAATAAAAGTTAAAAATATGAATTCCACAGGTCTATGTTCATTGGTGACTACAACATGAGAAAGATAGCTGTGTAGGTTGCAAAAGATCTCCACTGCATTGCCACAGCAGTAGCATGTTACAACAAAATGATTCACAATTTCTCAACTCAAAAATTTAACATTTGACTTATGGTAAAAGTTACATAAATACAAGTTTATGCAAGTCAAGGAATGCCTGTATAATTTTTATAAAATAGTGTTTGCCAATTCAATAAAAAAACACATAATTTTATTCAGTTATTTTTCCAATTATGAAAATTTATAAATCGCAGATATTGAAGTTGACATTTATTTAGTAAGGAGTACGATTACTTCTGATAGCAATACAGTTTGCACAACAAACTCTAATGCTTCTAACAAAGTTATTCCAAAATGCAGAGTTTTATAAGTGGAATAGTGCTCTGTTTCTAGTGGTATATTTCTGGAAGATTGGTCTGTTTATAGTGCTCATATAGGACAACATACAGGAATTGTTCGTTCACTGTCCAATTCTAGAATTCATGGAGAAATTCTATTTGGTGCACATTTTATTTTCTATACCAATGTCAGGTATAGTTACATTTTAAAATGAATAATGCTCTTGTTCACTTCCAGTACCTAGCATCCTTCCTTAATTAACCCTTCCATTGTCACAACATACAGGAATTGTTCGTTCACTGTCCAATTCTAGAATTCATGGAGAAATTCTATTTGGTGCACATTTTATTTTCTATACCAATGTCAGGTATAGTTACATTTTAAAATGAATAATGCTCTTGTTCACTTCCAGTACCTAGCATCCTTCCTTAATTAACCCTTCCATTGTCCAGTCTGAAAAACAGGTTTCTATCCAGGGGCCAAGCTTATTTTCTGTCTATGCTCAGCCAAAAAAAACTAACTTTAGAAATTTTTTTGCGAAATAACTAATGAAAGGAATTATGGCATGTTGTATGCCAAATTAATCAGCATTTCATTCTGTGTTTTCTGAAATGATAATATTTTAACAAAAAAGACTTTTATTCTAATAGGACTTTTTAGAGTCATGTAGTAAAAAATGCATTTGACAACACAAAAATTTATTTAAGAAAAACTAAGACAAAAATATTTGCAATGCGCATGAATAGAATGACTATATATTTCTGAATAAAAAAAAAATACCCCCTCAAGCAGCTGCTTGCCACAGAGGTCTGACAGGAGCCTGTCAGTTTATATGCCACAGTAGGAGTTCTGAGAGGACAGCAGGACCTCAGCAGAAAAACGACACACACATCCATGCCTAAATTCCGGGGCTCGAACCCAGGTCCCTTAGATCAGTAGCCAAGCGTGCTAACCACTCGGCCACGGGACGGCACTATTTCTGAATAACCAAAAATTAATTTTTTGGTTTTAAGTAAATATTTCTTTCATCTTGTAATTTTTTTCTTGGTACCATACTTTGAGAAAATTCCAGACTTTAGCCAATTATGCTGAGTTTTAAAAAAATACCAATCAACAGAAATAGGTCATGTTATATATCAAATTAAACAGAATTTAATTACGAATTTTATAAAAAATAAATTTCCAAGCATATTTGTTTTAATAAAGCCTTTTTCAATGTGATATGGTGAAAAAAGATTGCATTATACAATTAAGGCTTCACTTTGGAAAACCTGATGAATAAAAATAGTTAAATTATATATTTATCGAAAGCAAATTTCCTCCCAAATAATACAATATTCAACCTGAAATGATTTTCATTTATTTTAATGATTCTTTTCAGTATTGTGTTTTACAATGTGACTTGGACTTCTCACATTCATGGGATTTTCTGAACTGGTTATGAAATAGAAAAAACTTAGTTGGCTGCTTTTTTTTGCTAAACATGAATTTTTTGTTGAAGTTTGGTGATCTTGGCTAAGTGCAGAAAGGTTTGTGCACCAAAGCACCAGCCCTTCCCGAAATTGCCCTCCCACATGACTGCCGATTTCCATAGTAAGGAAGTTTATTTTGCTTCCATATCCAAGACATTTTCAGAAAACAGTACAAGCTAAAGTTTGCTTTTATTAAAAAAGCAAGAAATGATAAGAAAAATTACACTTTACCTCTAATGGGATGTTTAAAAAAAATCCACAACTTTTAAGCCAGCCTCCGATCTAGCATAACTCAGAAAGATCAATAAATCAGCTGATTGAAGATCGCTAACTGATGGAAGTAAATATACAGAAATGAATTTGTTTTCATATCCAAGACCTCATTTAATTTCAGAAAATGATACTATATCAAAGTTTTACTGGAAAAGTAATAAATAATAAAATAAAAATTAATATATAGCCTAATGCGATGTTAAAATATCCCACAGCACCAAGTTGTAGGCTGGCCATACGATGTACCATAACTAGGGGAAAAAATACTTATCAATCGATCAAAAGATTGCTAATTTTCGAAAATAAATCCTGAAATGAAAACTAAGGTTTAAATATAAAAAAATAATAACTTTACAAAGGGTATCCAACATGCTGGACCAAAACTGTAAACAACACTTATGGCACACGTAACGGAGATTGCATGTGTGAGCTATCTGCATCTTGTTTGCCTCAGTGAAGCATAACTAATAAATGCAGCTGCAACCAGAATTTCTAAGAAGGGTGTGTTTACTTTGTTTCAATTTGAAGGCGGGAAAAATGCATAGAATGCTGGGAAAAATTATAATAACTTGGGAATACTGAAATAGGTTTATGACAAAACAGTGTGAAATGGGGGGAAAATAGCGGTACCTATTTTGTAATTAGTTCGAAAAACTATCGTTTTTGAAAATAGAAGTTTTTTTGTTAATTTTTTAGATTTTTGAAAATTTAAGGAAATATTTGTTGACATTAGTTCAAATCAAACTTGTGAGCTGAAATCAGAAGGTTGCTTCAGCAAATAGGAACGTTAACAAGCAAATCGACAATTCCATTTAGTGCTTTTAAAAAAAATGACAGTGGCTTTATAAAATTATTTAAATTGTAGCGTAGTAAAATATGCATCAAATTCAAAAACAATATTATTTTTAAAGCCTTAATTATATATTTTTATAAGATATATATATAAAAATTACAACTGCATTTTTTATTTTTAAAAAATCGATATATTTTTGTTGTGCTAAATGCGTATACTTAAGTCATTGGCCACTCAATTCAGATTCTCCATATGTATACAGACGAGTTGGACACTGGGAGGGTTAAAAAAACATATTGCAGAATATATAATCATAATTCACTGAGTCATGTTCAAAATGTAACTGTTCTGTAAGAAGTATAATAAATAAAATAAAATAACCCTTCAAGCAGCATGAAAGTTATTTCATATTTGTATTAGATGAAATTTTTACACTTGGTTTTTTTTTATGAAAGCTCGAAATTTGTTTTTAGTAACGTTTTATAACGTCCATGTATCTTTTACTTTAAATCTGGTCATTCTACCTAACAAACGGCCATTCTCTTAATTTTTGTTTTAGGGGGTTGGAGGAATATTGAATCTTTTAACTATCAGTACTGAATTGTGCTATGGGTATTAATCTTTCGGAATACAATAGAATAATATGACCAAAACTTTATTGCAGTTACCAAAATTTCTTGAATTGTGTAAAATAATTGGTTAAGGCAATTTAAATTTTTTTTCTTCCAACATAAATTGATTATTTAAAATAGCAAGTATAAAGTGATAACAAAATTTATCACATTAACCAACTCATGCTAGAAATTATGTAAAATAATCAATAAAAGTTATAAATAGCATTAAATTTATCCTATTAAAAATTGTCTGGAATTAATGCATAATCTCATGCAAATGTTATAGTGTGCATAAATGAACAATCATACTTATAATAGTTGTAATTTCAGGGTTGTTGGACATTTGCGGCAAACTTGTCTTGAGTACTAGAGCCCCACTTTGTTGTAGCTCGTTGGGTTAATGGATTGGGTTTCTAACTGCCATTTGTTGGGAATGATCACTAGGAAAGTGTCTAAAATTTATGGGACACTGCTGTCGTCAATTTGTGAATGGGGTATGTTATCTGCGACAGTTGTGACTGGAGTTAATGGTGGAAAACTGTGAATGACCTTATCAGTGGGAAGAGTTATAGATATACATTTTGTGCCAAACTTGTATAGGTTTGACTAGTATAATTAAAAATGCTTTCCACGAATAATTTTTTAGTGCAGTTGCCCTTTTGCTATGTATGTATTAGCCAACATGCAACTTTATTGGCTAGTACAGTAATTATAAAATTTCAAGTCATGACACACTTGAAAAAACAAATGGCTAGTTTGCTTGATTTCCGATCAAAGGTATAGAATTTCGAGATATGGATGTTACTTTATGTGTTGCGTTTCTCCTGTGGTATACTGGTTCTCTCTCAGATCTACACTATGTCGGGGAAAAAAAATGTATGGACACTTCCACGTTATGTGAATCGAAAGCCACTTTCAAAGCTCCCTAACATTGAAAATAAACCTTTTAAGCAAAAACTGTTATCAGCGATAAATTATGGATGTCGCTCAAATCTCTCTAAATATATTTACCGCAATATTCGTTTAATATTTAAAGAATGAATGGAAGCTGAAACATTTATCTTCAACTTTTGAGACTTGTGAAAAAAATACTTCAATAGATAAAACACAACTCTTGAAACAATTTGTTCACTAACAGAAATTAAATATCTGAAGTTTGTATAATGTTTTTTAAAGATTTCATCAATTTGGAGGCAATGTGAAAGTGTTGTCTGCTGTTACATAAAAACTGGTATTTTGGAGTGGATCGTTATTTTGTGTTGTAAATGTGAAGAAATAAATTCAAAATAGCCATTTTGTAGGAATGACCTTGAGACATTTGCCAAATGGAATGCAGTGGAGAGCTATTGGCAGGCTTGAAGCAGGCCAAAGTCTCAGACGATGGATGACTGAAGGCGAGTACTGCAGTCCATAGACGAATCAAATTTTTTAGCACGGATTCCGCATCTCGGAAGCGCTAGAGTTGGGACCATTGTACATGACAAATATCTGCGATTAACAGTACGAAGGAGCCAGGACCAGGATGTTTACTCCCTATCAGTTATGATCCTCTTGCAGCAGCCACTGGGAAGGTTGTATCAGCTTCTACTGTGTGTAGAAGGCTTTATGAGGGAGGTTTGAACGCTATAGAAGGCCAGTAATTTGTATACCCTTCATGTCGCAGGAGAGAGCAGCTGAAATGGACATGTGCATGTTAACTGGACAGAAGAGCAATGGAGGTTCATATTCTTCACAGATACCTATTATCATCCCAGTAACATCCATCAAATGGACAGTTATATTGGAGGTAGCGTGTGTTTGGGTATCATTTCCTTAGGTGGACACACAGACCTCTGTGTTGAGGCGTGGAAACGTCAATGCTCAAAGGTATAGAGACGACATCCTGGATCCTTACTTACTTCCTTATGCTGATGCAATAGGCAAAACATTCATCTTACAAGGCGATAACGCTTGTCCGCACAGAGCTCAACTTGTGGAACAATACCTTTAAGAGGAGACCATTATGCTCATGGAGTGGCCAGCTCAATCTCCCGACCTAAATCCGATTGAGCATGTGTGGGATGCTCTAGGGAGACATGTTGCTGCCTTCAACCCACCACCTGAAACAGGGGGGGAGCTTTATTACTGCTTTAAAGGAACAATGGTCATTACACCCTAATGAGCTGTTTCTCATCATAAACAGCATGGAACATCATTGTCATATCTGCACTGCTCTAAGTGGTGACCACAATCCTTATTAAAGAATTTCGTCCATTGCATTCTGACACCTCATTTTTGGACAAGTTCCTGTAAGTTTTATTTTTTGACGAAAAATGTTTGTAGTGTAAAATATTTTATGCCATTCTGAAACTAGCATTGTAATTCACATTTCCATAAAATCATTCATATATAGTAGTATTCCTTAATTTGTGGAAACCAGTGTATGTAGTAATTAAGCAAGTTTAAAAAGAACTCCAGTCTGCCTTGCAGACTCAAATGCAGGATTTCCTGGTTACACGCAAGTTGCTCTACCAGTTTGTGCTAATTTGGGGAAAGATTCACTTTAGGAAATGGATTCTGATACCAGAAAATTTTGGAATATTGTGTGATTTTTGTTGCTACTTACCATGAACTTTGTCGAGGAGAATGCATGTATGTACTGCAAAAAAAATTGCAAAATGTCTGTTTATAGATTTAAGGTAATTTTAGATCACACACATAAGTAGTGCAAATGTATTGTTGAGTAAATGTTTTAAATCTATTACTTTACCACACATTAATACATAAAAAGAGTAGAAGGACAAAAGGGCCAGATTTTGAAGCTTCTCATAACATTAATACTTCAATAAACTAAATGGCCAAAACGTTTGGATTTCGTTAAATGCATTCGCCCATACAAACACCAAATTATTATTTGAAAAGAGCAGATTCTAAACACACATGTAGACAGTTCAACATAATTGATACAAATTACATGTTTTAGATTTGTGGAACCCCTCCATAATATGGAATTTTATTTTTCTGGAAATTAGATATTTGTTTTATAAGGCAAGAAATTCTGTAGTTGGTTTTTTTTTCTTTGAAGGTTTTTGTATTTTACAGTCGCAGTATTTTAAAGATGTTTGTTGTTTTTCACTGTATTTTGTATATTCCATTGATCTTTTGCAGACTGTAACATTCAAAATATGTTTTGATGAATTATTCATGGAGAAAGCCATATTAAATATTGCATATGGATGTAAAAAAAAATTGTAATTTTTTCGAGATAAAGTATAGATCATTTTGTAAAATAATTTTTTAGAGAATGATTATTTTAACAATTGGAACTGTTTGGAGGCAGCTAAAGATCAACTGCAATGAATAATGTGTGTGGATAACGAGTTCCATCTGTGTGTGAGCTTTTTAACACTGGTAAGTTTTTTGTTGATGTCTGATGATAAATGGGCTAGCAGATACATGTTATATATATTTACACTTTATTTACGTTACAGCCTGCTATATACACAGTTATATCAGAATAATATGACTGCCTACCTAATAATGGGAATAACCATACTTGGCTCAGATGACAGGGACGAGGTGGCATGGATGCATTGAGGTTCTGGAAGGTTTCCATTCAGACTCCTTATACCAATTTTTGAAGGGTACTAATCACCGCTGACTGCGAGCACCCCACAAGCCTTGCCATCTTGGAAATGTTCTGACCCAGTCATCAGGCCATTACAATTTGGCTTTTGTCAAACTCGCAGGTCCGCTGCCTTTCCCATCTTAAGAACATGAATAACACCGATTAACAGAGCTCAGTATCAGGTGTTATACCATTTTATGACTTAATAAAGGAATAAGCACCCTTGGCCCGGATGACAGCGGTGAGACGATGTGGCATGGACGCAATGAGGCCCTGAAAGGTTGCCAGAGGCACACGTGCCCATTCAGGCTCCAGCAGAGCATGGATGGAGAGTTCCAGAGATGGAGGGTAATTCCTCCATCTCTGGAGGAATCAGAGATTCCAGGATGTTCCAGAGATGACATGGTTGTGTACCAAGAATGGACTGCAATCCAAATGGTTCCACAAGTGCTCTATGGGATTGAGGTCGGGCGATTTCGCCGGCCAAGGAAGAACGGAGACATTGCTATTGTGCTCCTGGAACCAGTCACGCACCACCTTAGTGACGTGACAGGGCATACTGTCCTGTTGGTAGACACCCTCACCACCAAGGTAAACGTCCAACATGAAGGGACTACCAGCGGTCCCAAGTCGTACCAGGAAAACATTCCCAAGATATGCACACTGCCAGTCTGTACTTGACCGAAAGTGTGTCCAGCCACCTGTCACTTCTGTGGAGTAGAAACCTCGATTCATTGGAGGAGACGACCTTTACCCACTGTCCAATGATAGTCCCGTGCGGTACTGCAGGCGTCGTTGTCGATGGACCTTAATTAACATGGGCGCCTTTATGCAGCGTCGACTCCGGAGTCCCATGCATAACAGGGTTCGCTCTGTTATCGGGGACAGATACCTGGGTGCCCCAGGCGACGTTCTCCTCTGGGGTCAATGGCCTTTGGGCTTCACTGTTATGACGTCTGGAGGTATTCTGTGTGCCAGAAGTCCATTCTTGGTTCCCCTTGCTGCAGCATCTCATGAACAGCCCACGAAGTCCGTTTCCGAGATGCTTCCACCCCAGCATCGTTCATTTTTGAATGTCCGTCAAATCAAAACCTCTGCCCATTGTGCTCGCTCATGTTATGCATTATAGCTCATCTGCCCTGGCTGGCAACTTATATCTCCGTGTGGTCTATCTTGTCACGTGCATTCTGTGACGTGCCTGGGCGGGTACTCTAATTCTGTGGGTGGTCATATTATTTTGATATGACTATATATAGTGCAACCAAATGTATATTAGGTAACAATCATAAATACCAACTTTTAGCTTTTACCATGGGGGCAGAATAGTTATATCTAGGGGGTCCTGTCCCCCTATTTTTGAGAATCATATAAAAACTTGTGATCCCATGAATTTTTCAATATTTTTTTTTAAAACCTGGAACGGAAGAGGAAAGCATATGCAATGGGAACCCAGGCTTTACTTTTTCCCGACAACGATTGCCTCACTTGTTATTGTAACAGTGACTACCCATCTTGCAAGCCACTAATTGTTGCAGAGGCCCCAACTCTGCCAAAACATGGTTATATTAAGCCTTTAGGTGGTTATATCACCTAACAAAGAAGTTGTTAAATCATATAGATACCACACTATAGTGGTATTATAGATAATGACTCTTAAAAACAAAAAAAAAATTTTGATTATCCTTATATCGAACTTACTTGCAAACTCGTGTCTTAACAGTATAAGTAGTATACAGTAGCAGCCGACGTCAATGGAACTAACTGTAGTCAGCAATAACGTTTGTTCCATATCTGCTGCGCATCCAGATGTTTTCAGGAGTAGCCCTATTGGATATCTTGGCTGTTGTAACAGCAACGTGCATAGCAACTCTTGCTTTATATCATCGATAACGTTTGCAGATTAAGAGTTGCTATGTGTATATCTATTTTGGCAAGAGTCGAGACATACAAAAAGACTAACCCTAATAACACCCAAATGTACAATAGTGGATTTGGAACAAGCGTTCATTGTTGGCCTGCTGCTGACTATATAATAAGTTCGTTCCCTTGATTTCAATTGCTGTTGTACCTACTCTATACCAGAGATGGCGAATCTATGGTAAGCAAGCCACTCTTTTGGCACTGAAGACTTGGCACACCACTGGGAGGTGAAAAGAAGTGCATGGCTAGAGACTAAGAATCAATGGCCCTAACAATTCATTAGTCCAACCATATTGTGCGTGTGATTGAATAATTTTTGTGATGGGAAATAAATATTTTTCCTTGTGTAATAGCAAATCTAAAACTTGGTATTTCGAATCCTTGATATTTTGTATCATTGCATGATATATGTAACACTGGCTAAGCTTGAAAATGAAAAGGGTTTTCTTTCACTACTCTATACCATTAAGAAATTTGTAACGTTGCAAGATTTGATATAATAAGGATAAAAAAAAACGAAAACTTGCTATTTTTATGCTATAGCCATATACTGTTATAAAAGATATTAAATATTTCCGATTTAGCTTTTTTTACTGTGTTAAAGGTGCCCTACTTCCAAATCTTTGCTTCTTCCAAATCTTTGCTACCCACACCTAAATTCCTTTACAGAGTTGAAGATCAGTAATTCTTGGTAATAGGGAGAGTTCTTAAATAATACTTGATAAAAGGGGACGTGGAGTCGAAAAGCGTTGGGAGCCTTTTTTATATCAAAGGTGTAGGAAATCGCGTTATGTCTGTGTCTATCTTTCAGTATGTGAAAGCATTAGGTTATTGATACCTTTAGCTACTAATTCGTTCCTTTCATTTGCGATTTATAATTGAAGTATTGTGGGAGCAAAGTTTGTCTTCATGGATTAGTAGAGCTAGTCCCATAACATGTGGAAATCATGTAAGGATAAAGTAATAGTCAAAACGTATTAGTTTCAGCCCAAGGTATGAATGTTAATTTATTTGAGTAAAAAGTGAAATAATTTCTTCTGATCAAATTTCAGCCTTTTCAGTAATAAAAAATACCATTCAGTCTTTGATTTTTTTTTTTATTATCTCATTAATGAATGGTTCTTAAAGTTTATACCAATGTTACTCGAGAATTTTTCACTTTCTACCACTTATTTCTAGTGTTTTTATTTTTAGTTCTAAGTAACATTAAAATGATTAAGATTTTAATTTTGATATCAAATAATTAAGTTCTTAATGGTCTACAATACGAAGGAGTAGAAAATGGTTTAACATAATGAATTTCTGCATTTAAGTTATGATTTGTCAGAAATGTTTTCCGTATCCGTGCTCTGGTGGATTCAGTATTTATCGAAATGGTTCGGACTTGATAATTTACGCTCGAACTTTGGGATATGGCGTTTTTTTAATGCTCAAATTAGTATAAATGTTACTTTTTGCATAAAATATTGAATATAAATTGGTTATCATAAACTACATATTCAGTGACTAGCTAAAATCGGTTGAAAGTGATATGACCAAATCTATCGATTATAATTATTTAATTAAAACAAAGCTCAAAAAAGTTTATTAAAACGTTTTTAACCATTTTTTTTATTTTAGTGTTACGTTGATCAGATTAACAATTTAGAAAAATTGTCAAAAACTTAAATATTTAAGTAACAGTTGATTATTTTAAGGCAATAAATTTTTTGTATTTATGTATTTTGTATATATCTAAGAAATAGAAGCTTTTTATACTACATGCGAAATGCTTGTTTTCAAACAGAACGAAGTTTTTAATTTTCGGACTAGTTGCAGAATTTGCAATGTTCCTACTAGTTTTTTAAGCTGCTTATGTTTTTTTTTGGGTAACATGGCCTAGTTGCCCTTACGCCATAAAACCCCAAACTAGTTTTTTTTTTTGCACATCATCATCATCATCCTCAAGCAGCCAAGGGCTACGGAGGTCCAACCAGACCGCGCAGTTTAATTCTCCAAGCATATCTGTCCTGAGCTATATCTGCTGCATCCGGCCACTGTACACCAATTCTAACAAGGTCCTGTTTGACATTGTCTGCCCACCGCATCCTAGGTCTCCCCCTCCTTCTGAGACCTCTAGGCACACTGTTCAAAACCCTATTCGCCAATCTATAATTATCCATACGGGCAACATGGCCAAACCAACGGAGTCTCTCTCTGCACAATATGCTGCTTAAAGGAGGTTGCAAACTCCTTTGCCTAATCTCATCATTAGTTACAAAGTTGAACCACCTAATGCCCAAGATACTGCGTAAGCATCTGGAATCAAAAGCATCTAGTTTCCTGTTATCTTGTTTACAAAGTGTCCAAGTTTCACTACCATAACTAACCCTAGAAAGAACCAAACTATTATACAGTCTAATTTTAGTCTTTAGGTGTATACGCCTATTTCTCCACAATCTCCATAGATTCTTAAAAGTCCCGGCAGCAATACCTATTCGTCTGTTAATCTCATGCCCTCATGCCGCACATCATCAGTATCAGTTACGCAGCTCCCAAGGTAATTAAACTGTGACACCTGCTCAAGACTGCAACCATTCAGATTAACTGAATCACAACCTGCCTGACCAATTTTCATCACTTTAGTTTTCTCTCTGTTTATAACCAAACCTACTCTACTACCAGTCTCATCAACAGTTCGAATGAAAGAGTTCATCTCATCAACATCATTTGCCAAAAGGGCTAAATCATCAGCGTAATCTAAATCAGAAATTTTCGTATCTCCAGCCCATTTAAGGCCAAAATCTTTCCCTTGAAGTGAATTTCGCATAACATAATCAACAACCAAACTAAAGAGAAAAGGAGACAAAATGCACCCTTGTCGAACACCAGAAGTAATGCTAAACCAATTGCTACAAGACTTACCAACCCTCACACATGACTCAGTGTTATTATAGAGAGCTTTCATTATGTTAACTAACTTGTCTGGTATACCATATGATCTCACAATCAACCACAAATTATGACGATCAGCAGAGTCGAAAGCCTTTTTGAAATCAACAAAGATAGCAACCAAAGGTTTCTGAAACTCGAAACATTTCTCAAGAATCTGCTTAAGTGAAAATATCTGATCTACACATCCCCTACCACTTCTGAATCCACATTGCTCATCACGCAATTGCCGGTCAACCAGATTCTTAATTCTATTAAGCACAATCATGGAAAGAACTTTACCTGGAACGGAGAGTAGGCTGATACCCCTATAGTTATCACAAGAACTGCGATCACCTTTTTTGAAAATAGGGATAATAATAGCTCTGGTAAAATCTTTAGGAACCATGCCTTTATCATAAAAGTTATTCAAAATTTCAGTCATCCATGTGGTAACTGAAACATTCCCAGCTCTAAGCATTTCCATAGTAATTTCATCCACCCCTGGGGATTTATGAAGTTTAAGTTTAGAAATAGCCAAACTAACTTCAGATTGTGTTATAGGGCCAACATTAAAGCCACCAATGCATCTATCATCATTGCAAACAATGGGAGTAGAACTAACCACATTGTTTAGAACATCACTGAAATGCTCAGCCCACCTAGCCATGACAGAATCCTCACCTTCTATAACCTTGCCTTGTTTATCCTTCAATCCCTGTATACCTGTTCGTTTTCTACCACACAAAACATTAACTATCTGGTACAGCTCTCTGCTGTTGTGCTGTCTAACTGCTTCCTCAGCTTTGTCAGCAAGGCCATCAAGCCAAAGATTCTTATCAGTAGCTAACTGATCCTTTACACGTTTATTAAGCTCTCTGTAATCATTTCTATTAGGACTAGTAGGGTACTGATTAAGGACATTCCTGCAGTTCCTTCTTTCTGAAATAAGCTCAAGTGCCTTATCACTTAAATAATTCTGCCTCCTCTGCTCCCTTTTCCCTAAAAGAGTACTGTTAGTTTCCAAAAAAGCCTGTTTAAAATGGTCCCATTCTTCCTCAACTTCAGTATTAAGCAAACCATGACTGTCATAATGACTAAGTAACCTATCATGGTAAGCTTTAGCTATAACTGGGTCTTTCAGAGCTTCAGTATTAAAGATAAATTTTTTAACCCTAGCACAACACTTTTTAAGTTTAAGTTGCAAGACACTTTTAACAAGGTAATGGTCAGATCCAATTTCAGCTCCCCTATATGCCCTGGTATTTCTAACAGAACTAGCCCATTTGCTGTTAATTAATATATAATCAATCATATTCTTATGCAGCCCATCAGGTGAAACCCATGTGTATTTATGTATGTCGCGGTGTTTGTAATATGTGTTAGTTATTCTGAAACCATTAAGTTTACTTACCTGTAGGAGACGTTGCCCATTGCCATTGCAGCTACCAATACCAAAAGGGCCTATTACTCCTCCCCAAAGGTCAGAGTCGGTACCAACTTTGGCATTGAAGTCACCAAGAACAAGGGTAATATCTCCTTTCTTGACAGAATTCAAAATATCCTGAAGTTGTCTGTAAAACCTATCCTTCTCATCCTCATCAGAATCCTCAGTGGGGGCATAACAGCAGATAACATTCAAGTCTTTAATGCTTGTTTGAAATTTTGCTGTAAGAAACCTTTCATTGATGCACTCATATCCTAGAAGAGCATCACTAGCATGTCTGCTGAGCAGCAGACCCACGCCTTGGTGATGCTTTCCATCCTCCCTCCCTGTAAAGAGAAATTTAAAGTTATTTTTAAGTATCTCACCTTTACCTGTCCATCTGGTCTCTTGCAAGCCTAGAATATCTAGGTTAAAGCGCTGGAATTCCTGCATGAGGACATCAAGAGAATAATCTCTATGTAATGTCCTCACGTTCCACGTTCCTGCAGAGAGAAAATGATTAGTAGGATTTTTAAAGAAATTAGGTTTATTGAGATTGGTAGGGCCAACAATAACAAACAGCCCCCTGATCGCAGGCATGGGGCAAAGACCTGTTCCTCCTCCGCTAAAGGCTGAAGTCACCGATGCTGGTAGGAACTTCAGGCACCACCTTTTCAAGTGGACTTTTTCAAGAACCATATGGCCTGCCTGAGACACATTACTCCAGTTTAGGCTTGACGATGCCCAACTAGCTAAGTAAGGTTCAGGTACCTGCGATGGCCTCTGATTAGGATTATCCTCCAGCTGATATAAGGTATCCCATGCCTCTGTTCACTTAGAGCTGGCAACCCAGAAGCAAACAGAAAACACAGCGGCAGACTCTCCCTCAACAGAGGCCCACCAGTGCAGCAAGTCCAGGATCCATAATCAAGCTCAAATCCATAAACAAGTCCAGTCTAGTAGGTATAAATGGTCAGCACCAGGACCCTGTGAAGTTGACCACTCCTCAGCAGGGTTGAAAAAAAAGAAAAAAGTGGCCATAGATGACCAGATCAGTAGGCCATACTGAACTGGCAGCCCTCCCCTTCCGTTCCCTTCCAAAAGAGAATATCTCTTTTGAAAGGTACTAACGGCCTGCACCACGAGAAGGCGGGGTCGGACATTAGGTAATAGACCTGGCCGGTTCTGTGCATCATCACTGGGGATTGGTACACAGCTCTCCTTCCAGTTTACACCTAGCTACCATTTACAACATATTCAAGATTAATTCGAGTTAAGGCAAGTTTTCTCCGGACACGATAATGTGGTCGATGGACAACTTGGGAGACAAAATAGATCAAATATGCAATGCAAATAAATTTTTTTATCGTTTTCTTTATTAAAATCACAATTTTTTTTTTCTATTGATCTACTACCCGGTAAATTTGAATAATATTCTTTTGAGAAACGATATAAAGGAATGTAAAATTTGAAAAATCTTACTTATAATTAAGTTTATTTTTGTGTAGAATTACAAAATTGTATAGAAGTTATATTAAAATTTCCCATTCAAAAATGAGTCTACTGGTCAATAAATATTTTCGTTTATATCGTAAATCAAAATTTGTAGAATCGTTTAAGAGATTGTAAAAAAAGTGGTCCGAAAATGATTTAAAAATTAAAAGGTATTATTGAAATACTTCTAACTCATTTTTGAAAATGATTTGCTCTTCTACATACTTATTTTAGATTCACGGTAAGTTCTTCGAAAAAAAATTATTTTTTTTTTAATTTATCGAAGATTAGAATGTCGGAGGCAAAATTCACGCAGGTAAGCTTAGGTCGTTAGGTCTGGATTAGTTTTATTTTTTTCACTTATGTGGAAATAACTCGTAACCCCTAATTCATAACTCATACCTTTTATAAGGCTTAACCATATTTATATATATTTCACCAATATTTACAAAAAAAATTCGCCAAATTATGCCTGCTAAGCATGGAAAAAAATTTAAGTTTCTGTCGCCGAAATGACGGTTGCCCATTGTGAATCCGCCCTATTGTCACGCACAGAGTTTTCTCTAACGCTTTTTAATTTCTTTGAAATTTACTTATTGAAACTGTGGGGATTAGAGATGAGTTTGAGTGTGCTTTGGCGCAAAATAGTACAGACAAATTTGAGCTTAGAATAATTTAAATTTCTAATATTGTAATTGTGAAAAAAAAACGTATAAAAATGTTTTTCGATTATAATTTAAACCTTTATTAGTTTTTAGTAATTGAAAAATTGGTCGCGTCATGCTTATTTTTTACGAATAAAAAAAAAATAAATACCCCCTCAAGCAGCTGCTTGCCACAGAGGTCTGACAGGAGCCTGTCAGTTTATATGCCAAATACCCTACAATAAATAAATGAATAAATTTTCGAGTTTAATGTTACGAACGTTCTGTTTCTACTAGTATTTCTAATATTTTTCGTACCTAATAGCATTGACATTTTAATTTTTTCATGAAATGACTATAATTAATAATCAAAAATGATTATCAACATACATTTCTGTATGTATATTGTGTACACACCAACCATAGAATTAGAAACCTTTATTCAATACTGAGTTGGGCCTCCTTTACTCGAATTACAGGACGTATGCGGTTTAGCGTAGATTTCACAAGATGTTGGAGTGCCTTTACATCTCCACAATACCAGGCGTTCACCAGTCGTTTAACTGGCTCAGATTTGACGAAAGAGGACTTTGTTCCAAGATTTGTTTTTCCAACATGCCCCATACATTCTCAATGGGATTCAGAACCAGGCTTTGTGGTGGCCAGGGAAGATGGTGGAAGTTACTGTCATGCTCGCTGAACAAATCTTGCGCGATGGACAGTAGTAGCATTGTCGTTCATGAAACAGCAGTCACCTGCTGGATAAAAAAATCAATATTGCAGGATGGACTTGATCAGTAACAATGTTCAGATATCCTTGGAGGACACCAGACCTTCCAGCAATATCAGGGGTCACGTTCTGTACCAACAGAACGTGCCACACACTGGAGGCGACACTGCCTCCAGAACCTTGAGTTGTGTTTACAAGGCAAGCTGGGTCCTTTCCCAAACTACCTACTGTCAGTACAGCACAAGATGTACAGCGACTCGTCGGACCATGAATTCCTCCTCCCCCCCTCCCCGTCTTCCAGTGTCCAGTCACAGTGTTCCTGACACAACTTTAGACGAACTTTCCAGTTCTTTGCAGAAATCAGTGATTTCGTATAGGCATGTGACTGCTAATACCGATCTTTTCAATTCCCTGCACATCGTTCGCTGAAATATATGGGCCGGGAACAGCCTTCATTGAATGCTTCGGTCAATTGTGCTGCACACAGAAAGTTCCGACTCTCCTTACAAGCGTTTTCAGACGACTGCGTCTCGTCACACTTGCGCCTCTTAGACAAGCAATGCGATTATTTTTTACACTGATTAAAGACCCGAGATACCTCACCTTTTGAGAAACCAGTTAGTTCTGCTGTTTTTAAAATCGTCGCTCCAGCCAGATGGGCACCCACAATAAACACTTGATCGAACTCCCGGAAGATCCTTTGTTTTTCCCTTTATGATCAACATTACTGACGAGCAGCAGCCTTAAAAAGTTCCCTAGATCACATGGTGATGCACGGGCCACGTATTTTGCATATATGTACATCTGCATAAAGGTTTCTAATTCAGTGGCCGGTGTGCGTACAATGCATCAGAGAAATGTGTTTCATTGCTATAAATTGTCTTTTGTTACATTGCAAATGGAACACACATTGAGTGGTTAGATCAAGAAACAATTTTATGTATTTCGCAAATTATATTGATCATATGTTGTCAGACATGCTTTCCATTGACTAATGTGAAACAGCCAAATTTTTTAATACAAAATTTTTATTCTTTTATCTGCTTCAGCAATTCTTACTGGTCCCTCCCCCCCAAAAAAAGAGAAATGCAAAAAAAAAATACAGAAAATTATAAACCTGCACCTTTAAAAACTTTTATTATGACATTTACCATAAATTTGTCTTCAGTTAGAATTTATATGAAAGAAATACAATAAACTCTTCATTTTCATGGGGAATGGAGGTTGCTGTTGTATGAGATATATTTTACAGAAAGCGAATACAGCGGGTACAATCTTGTATTTAGGCCTTAGTTGAAATAAAAACACAGTTGAAGTTATAATTCCTTTATCATATATTTTTCGGGTAATTTTTTTTAGTCCTTGCGTGGTATTTTGCTTGACAGCTTTGGAAATTAAGGGGCGAAAGCTTTCCGATAAACAACGTTACAAATTAAACTACCTGTTACATTAATACCGTAATGAGAATAACATGCATAGCGTGAATGTAACACTACGTGAAACACTATGCCAGGCACTAGTGATATCCGGTAGAACTACCACAAGAGTTCAAATTTGCCATACCAAATTGTAACTCTACGTGAAAGGACGATGCCAGGCACTAGTGACCATCCGGAATAAATACCACACGTGATGAAATTTGCCGTACCAAATTTAATTTGAAATTGGATGATTACCAGTTGCACAAGAATTTCTGATGCTCGAGTACCTGATAACCCGTAGATTACTGTACTTTGAATGCAGATGCTTGAAGCATGTCGTATCCCACTGCCTATCCTCCTGGAACTATCTGGGTGCACACATTAATCTTGCACTAGTAATAAATGTGAGAAGAGACTATACATGCTTAATAGAAATTTGTAGTGAAGTAAAATTATCTGCATCAAGCATATATCCCTGAGAGTATCTCTTGCCCCCTCACCTCCCTAAATGCTTATTACGATGTAAGAAAGGAAATTGTGTGTATAGTTGGTAATTAAGTAGTTATGTACTTTGGTAATGGTAAATTAAAACAAATATTGCAATGTTATCGAATTTTCCCCTCCATTGCTTGGTTCTCTTCTACCCTGAACATTTTCTGGGTGCATGACGATATGTTGAGAAATTATACATCGATTATTATTAAAATTAAAATAATTTTTTATCCCTAATATTACTGAAGCTTGGTAAATTTTATTACAATTTCCACGATATAATTAAAAAACAAGATAATTATATCATAGAAATTTAATTGCTACCCATTCGAACATATTGGGATCATTTTATTGACAACAATGACGTAACAACAATCAGCATTATATGCATGCATCTGCTAAATGATATATTACATTTGCCAAGTGAGTGATATTTCAAATCTTGCATGCATCATCATATTCTATGCAATTTAAATGCCATAATTTTTTGTATAAATGTCCCAAATCGCGATAATTTGTCAACTAATATGAATATTTGTAGTAAGTTCTAATCAGTTTATGTCGTCCTTTTTTTTTATATGTTCAGGAAGTGGTACCTGCACCTTCTGTACATTTGTGACTCAATAAATTCATCTTGTTCTCTTAGAGATTCTGACTTTCATGGTGTATTCCGTTTATCTTAAGGGCAATATTTTCATATTAACATTTAACAACTTCTGTTCTAATCAGTGAAAAAGTGTATATATTTGAATATTGGACATTGAGTTAAGCTATTTACATGCGAGAACTGCTTCCTCATTTCCTCGCAAATTTGAGTGCTAGGGAGCACGATTTACCCGGCCGAAAACCATTTGAGAAGAGAAAATGTGGTTGTATGTCCTGCCTAAAACATAAAACAACTGAAATCCGTTGACATGATGTAAATAAACAGATCTTTCGTTATTGAGTAATATCTCCAACTTTATTGGAAGTTCTCATCTAGCATTAATAAATCTAAATAGATTTTTGAGCAAGAAGTACGAAATTAATACCAGCAACTCGCGAAGAAAACAATGGCACCAATAAGTGAGAACCATGCGATAAAACACAGGCTTACAGCACTGGAAAGCCGCATGGTTAAAAAAAATCAGTAAATGCTCCAAAAGTAAAAATGCTGTGACTTCAGCATAGGATGGCCATTATCTGGTGTTAACCAGAAGACGTCACAGACAGCACAATGCGTTAATTTGATCAGCTTTCACATCCACTGGGAAGGACTATCCCAACATAGTTTACAGGCGGCGGCTCCGTAATAGTTCTCTCAATGCAAGAGCCTGCCTACCAGTAAGGAAAAGATATTTGTAGACCTTAGCGACATGGCAGGGCGCATTGTCGGTAGACACCATCACCAGGATAAACCTTCAACATGAAGGGATGCATATGGCCAGTGAGAATGAACAGGTAGCAATTGGTGTTCATGACCCATCCAATGGTACCAGCAGTCCCAGGTCATGCCAGGAAAACAACCCCCAGACATGCACACTATCATCGCTGTACTTGACCGACACGCGTGTCCAGGTGTTTGTTCTCATGTATCTGACGCCATATCCGCCACGGTCCATCACTTCTGTGGAGTAGAAACCTTGATTCTTTGGAGAAGATAACCTTTTTTCTTCTGTCCAATGACGGTAGTCCCGTGCGAACTGGAGGCGTCGTTGCCGATGGACCTTGGTTAACATGGGTGCCTTTACGCAGTACCGATTCCGGAGACCCATGCATAACAGGGTTCACTCTACTGATATCGCGGACACTTAACTGGGTGCCCCAGCATTCGAGTGGTCAGTGGTTGCACTGTTGCACGTCGATTGCCCTTTACCAGGCGACGTTCTCCTCTGGAGTCAATGGCCTTTGTGACTCCACAGTTATGACGTCTGGAGGTATTCGTTGTGCCAGCAGTCAATTCGTACACCCTTAGTACAGCATTTCGTGTACAGCCCACGAAATCTATTTCCGAGAATGCTTCCAGCCTTGGCACGGTAGCCGATGATCATTCCTTTTTGAACGTCCGTCAAATCGGACGCCCATTGTGCTCACGTTACGCACTATGGCTCATCTGTCATGGCCGCCCGCTTATATCCGTTTGGTCTACCTTGTCATGTGCACTCTGACGAGCCTGGGCGGGTATACTGATTCCGTGGGTGGTCATATTCTGATACGACTGTGTACACAATTATCGAGAGCTAGTTCCTACCTAGTCTGCTGGTTAGCGTACCTGACTGTGTTTGTATGTTGTATGAGCTAATTGTGTAATCATTAGGGTGATACACAACGATCGCTACAACACATTACAATAATAAATAACCATCTCCTTTTTGTTTGCATTAGTCAAAAAAAATTGTGAATGAGGTGTAATCTCAGCAGAAAGGCATAGAAAAACAGCCGTCCCGTAACCTAGCCCTTTAACCACTAGCACAGTGGTGAAGCAAGAGAAGAATTCCCAGGCTAGGAGCAGGAGGCCTGGGGCAGGACACGTTTTTGGGCCCCCCAAATTTTTCAACAGCAGTAGTTTGTAACTTGCATCTTAGCGGCATTCACTGTACTCCTTATTTGAATTTTTTAAAATTTTGTTGGTCTAAAGTAGTGATGCACAGTTTGAGAGTAGCATGTTGCCTTGCCACTGCTCTCTTTGCAGCCCATATCGATTCATTCGATAATTTCAAAAATTTAAACAGCATTTGACATTATTTGTTGTTTTTATTGCTGCAAAGTTGAAATAATGTTTAACATTTCTCCACTTTTCTAGGTGAAGGATAAATCTCAGTGTAACCTTCAGTATATTCTACAATTTATAATTAGGCAAAACAATGCTTTCTCGAAGAATTAGCAGAAAAGTATCGCTAGAATCTTATAATATTTGTTGTAATATCGACAACTGCGATATTGCACTATTAGAAATCGATTATTACCATTTTGCTACATCAAATCAATGGCATTATAAAGTATATTTTGCATTTACAATTTTTCTTACTGCGACAACAGACTCAAAAATATATCTTGTGAGAGTTGTTTGCTCTTTGAAAGGCAAAAAATTGTACACCACTTATCTAAAGCCAAATATTACTTTAACTACAAGATATGGGGTAAAGTCTCTTCAGTTAAGATGCAATTTCTGGAGAGTGAATATTAAAACTATTATGCTTAGAATATGATGTAAACTATTATGGTGGTGGTTTTCTACCAGCTTCCTTTGTATAAAATAATTCCTAGTCGGAAATATTTCACATAGTCTAAAAATGTTCATATAAACAATGCAAAAAATAATGTCCACTATTTATATGTATAAAAGAAAGAATACTTTATTAAAATAAACGTTCTCAGTTAAATAAGTCTTCTGTTTTCCAGAACCACTTGTCAACGCATGTTTAATTCAATTTCGTTCAGTAAGTAATTGTGTGAAATTAAAATTTATTCCATCATTTCACATAAAAGTAACTCTTGTAGCTGTCTTTTCGGCAAAAGCACTTTAATTTTTTCAGTTGTTAATTTCTTGCCGTCTCGTTTTCGATTGAAATTAACGTCAGGGTTTTCACATTAGTTATTTCTGCTGGCCGCTATTATTCCTTTCATTGAACATTTTAGTGGTAAGCTTACTGTGAACAAGGCGCAGGATATCTTAGCGTTTGAAACTCTCAGTAGATTTCCTGACCGACAGCAAGCCAAAGATATCGCCTAAATTCTTTTACAGAGTTGAAGGTCAAATTTCATAGAATAGACTTGTCAGCTAATTTTTAGATTAAAAAATGGCCTAACTTCGAATGCTTTCTGATAACATCTCAAATTTATTGTATTTAAATGAATTGAGTTTAAGAAAATCAAATACCCTAAGGACCAGTTTTCTACTTGCAAACATGACTTTCGATCCATATTTGCACACATGTCCGGATCTAGATTGGGGGGGGGGGGATAATTCCGATTGTGTTTTTAAGACTGGAACAGTTAGCGATTGTAAATGAAAAGATTTACTCATCTGTTGAGTACTTAGCGCTGAAAGAGTTGCTGATTTTCCACTCAACAGTTGAGTGCTTGTCACTGAACTGGTTAAAAAGTGGGAAAATCCTATTCTAAGAAAATTTTGAGATGACAGGATGTACAAATTGTGAAGAGTAATGATTCGGTGCATAGAAGTGGCGACTTTAAAAATCATAGCAAAGAGCCACCGGAGAGCAAGTATTAAGAATATATTTTTTTTCTTTAGCAATTTCCATCCATTTGACTTATATTTGTCTAAAAATTTCTGTTAAGGAAAATCCTTTTCGAAACCCGTCATATACAACAAAGTCAGTTTCCATATTCAACAAGCAAAAATTGATCTCGTGGAAACTATGTACGTCATCTCGCTCTGTCCTTGACTGTTATATTTTGCCCCTTTCTCACTAACCGCTTAGAGGCGCAGACGCTTCGCTCTGTAATTGTCGCCATTGTGAACAGTGGTGATGAAGATGCAAGGGACAACAACGGTTCATCAAAGGTTAGCATAATGTTATTTTTTTAGAAATGTAAAGGAAAAAAAAGGAGGATTTTCTCTTCATTTTCCTATGTCACTCGTTTCAGATTAGAAACAAATTTCGTAGATAGTAATTAGACGGTAAGTACAAATAATTTTATTGCTACTGTTTTGCTGAGATAGCAGATCTTGATGATGGCAATGTCATATTAAACTAAAAGTCTCCTGTCATATCTCTGTGGAAAGCAGCTGCTTGAGGATGTTTGTTTTTATTATAGATATAATAGGAAAATAAAAATTTTTTTGTGGACGAAGTAAACAAGGATACTAAAATAAAAAAAAAATAAATACCCCCTCAAGCAGCTGCTTGCCACAGAGGTCTGACAGGAGCCTGTCAGTTTATATGCCACAGTAGGAGATCTGAGAGGATGGCAAGACCTCAGCAGAAAAACGACACACACATCCATGCCTAATCCGGGGCTCGAACCCAGGTCCCTTAGATCAGTAGCCAAGCGTGCTAACCACTCGGCCACGGGACGGCAACAATGATACTACATTCATCAATATGAAAAATCTATCTTATGATACATTGAGGTAGTAATTAGACTTAGACGGTAACTACAGATAATTGCCATTATTTTGCTGAGGTTGCCATCATCACAGATCTCTGGAAAGCAGCTGCTTTGAGGACGTTTGTTTTTATTATAGATATAATAGGAAAATAATTTAAACATTTTTTGTGGACGAAGTAAACAATAATACTACAATTCATCAATATGAATAATCTATCTTATGATACATTGCCCTTACATCAAGATTATAACCAATGGTATCATTTAATATTTTGCTTAACTTCGGACTTTAAAGAACAAAAGACTTGTTAAAATGTGTACCCATTGTATTGCACTACATTCAAATGCGTGTAATTAGATGCTTCGAATGTGTAAGAAGCATATGAAAATTCAGGAAACTGGAAAGTTAGGTAAATAGTCGTTAGTTCATCAACTCTAGTTCTTTTTCAAATATCTAATTCAAATTTATTACAACTGGGGTCTCTACAATTGCAATTTATTTTAGGTTACTATTATATTTAACATACCAAGATACGAAACGAATCTAGGTTGAATCACTTTTGGTAACTATCTTTTCATTTATATTAATCTGCATTTAACTAGTTGACAGTTATAGGAAATGAAAAAAGTCACGTGCTAGTCTAACTTTTCCAGGAGTCAAGGACGTCTATATCAGTTTTTAGTACAACAAAAAATCGATTTTTGAAAATAAAAAACGCCATTTTTAACCGGATTTAGGCTATGGATGTGTGTGTCGTTTTTCTGCTGAGGTCCTGCCATCCTCTCAGATCTCCTACTGTGGCATATAAACTGACAGGCTCCTGTCAGACCTCTGTGGCAAGCAGCTGCTTGGGGGGGGGGGGGGTATTTATTTAGCCGTCCCGTGGCCGAGTGGTTAGCACGCTTGGTTACTGATCTAAGGGACCTGGGTTCGAGCCCCGGATTAGGCATGGATGTGTGTGTCGTTTTTCTGCTGAGGTCCTGCCATCCTCTCAGATCTACTGTGGCATATAAACTGACAGGCTCCCGTCAGACCTCTGTGGCAAGCAGCTGCTTGAGGGGGTATTTATTTTTATTTATTAAGCCTGAATTATATATTTTTTATAAGTAATATTCTTTCATTTGATGCATTATTTTATTAAACTATGATAAAATCAGATGACTTTAACAAATTACTTGTTTCTTAGAAGCGATATATAAGGTATTGCCAATTTGTTTGTTAACATTACTATATGCTGAAAAAAAAATACCTCCTCAAGCAGCTGCTTGCCACAGAAGTCTGACAGGAGCCTGTCAGGTCTGAGAGGATGGCAGGACCTCGGCAGAAAACAACACGAACATCCATGCCTTACCCGGGGCTCGAACTCAGGTCCCGTATATCAGCAGCCAAGCGCGCTAACCACTCGGCCACGGGACGGCTTATATGCTGAAGCAATCGCCAAATTTAAGCTCAGGATTTGAATTATTGTCAACAAAATTTCCTGATGATTAACAAAAACCTGCTTTTTTTTTTAAAAAAGGAATATTTTGGAAGTAATTATGAAATTGCCTATTGTTTTGGTAGAGCACTGTGAAAAGTGTTATTAAAATAAATGTTACAATAATGTTCAAATATTTTACTTCCATAAAATTTAGAATTAAATTCTCTAATGTGGTATAATAACGACCTATTTTTGTTGATTAGTTATTTATTAAAAATATTCTAAATTTGACTTGTTAATTAGACTCTGCAACAAACCTGGACTTTTTTCAAAGTATGGTACGAAGAAAAGAAAAATTACAAAACTGAAGAAATGCTTAGTTTTAAATCATTTTTTTTGTTATTCAGAAATAACTTTCTATTCATGAGCATTATAATCATTTCTGTCTATTAGTGTTTTTTAAATAAATTTTTATTTGTGTTGCCTCATTGCATTTTTTTTTACTATACGACCCTAAAAAAAGTTCTATTAAAATGAAACTAATCATAGGCAAAAAAAGTTCTAAAGTTAAATTTGGCTTCTGGTTATAAACCGAAACAGTTCTTCAGGCTGGACCCTGCAAGGGTTAAGAATGATGGCTGATAAACAGGAAATGATCGCCAGATATTAAGTTCATGTAGATTTGTTTCACTGACCATAGCTCCTCTTTGGTTTCAGCACTGTAGCAGTACTATTCATTGACTTGCCCAAAAATCCATTCCAATTATTGAATTTTTGTAATTAGATTTCGTATTAATATCACTAAGATTTTCTGAAGTTTTGAATAATTGAAAAATTTTTTTAACCCACAGCTAATTTGCGTATAACCAAAATTATTACATTTTGCTACATAAAATGCAAACGTGTACGTTTTGATTGGAACATATTAGTTTTATACCTATATTAAATACCAATATAAACACTTTATCCATAAGAGAAAATAGGTCAGGTGTTGCTTAGATGTAGAGCACCAGGCTCATAATCTGCAGTTCCTGGTTCGAGTCCCAGCTGATCAGTGATGAGTTTTATCTCCGCAAAACTCCGCCCAGCCCACGGTCAGTAGGGGACACCGATGGGCTTGGAAAGGCCACCGTTTTTCGGATGGGAGGAGAGCCATACCCAGAGCACGTTAAAGAAATGCGCTGGATGGACTTGACAGGAGGCTACCGTCTGTCTCCCAAATGCTCCTTAACGTGTTTGGGTCTCACTCTTGGTTTCAAGTTTATATTGGTGTTTTCACAAAATAAAATACATTGCGATAGAACCTCATCCTGAAGTTAATGAAGAGAAAATGTCATGCTATATACCAAAAAATAAAGAACATTTATATTCCGTTCCATCTAACCAGTTTCTAAGTTGAGACCTTATATAACCATACGATACAAGGAAGTGTTTTCTAGTATCGGTGTGCACAGGTGCAACTGCTATTGGTTACATTTTGAGACCTCATTTCTAAGCATTTGATAAACATGTCGATATAAAACACTACTACGACTTTGTAACTCCAGTGTTAAACATCAATGTCAATTTATTTAAATAAGAAATAAGTCTGCGATTGTATGAAAAAACGGTGTCCTCAAATATATTGGCTACAGTATCGTCATTACTGCTGCTTTGGAAATCAATGAACAAATTTTTGAAAACATATAACATCGACTGCCTAAGTTTCATCGAAATAGTAAATTTTCTTTTACTTCCAAGAGTAATTATCCCAAATCGCTACTAGGGGTCGCTTAAAACGCTCAAAATGTTTAATTGAATGCTTAATGCTGCTTAAATAACTATTGCTTTAAGTGTTGGCATTACTCAAAAATGTATAATTTTGCAATCGCCGAAAAATGTTTCACACGGTAATGGCCATTATTTTATTCATTTACCTGAGGCATGGTAAAAAAAACAGAAGGAAGCAATGTATATGATTGTCTTTTTTTTTTAATAACACTGCAGACTATTTCTTAGAAATGCTAAATGATATCAGCAAGATTATATAAAAAAAAGCACGCTTCAGAAGCTGCCTGTTTTTAGGAAGACCATTTCGCACATTTTCATAGCCTCAATTTTGTTTTCGTATCCGGCATTCATTTCAACCATTATCCGCCACTGCATTATAAAGAGTCCAGAAGATAATAAATCATTTGGATTTTTTCTTCTAATGCAGCAGGAGATTTACTCCAAAATTTTGATATATTGTCCCAGCAAAGTTCAACTTTACTAACTGAAACCACATTCCGTTAGTAATGTACAGATATAAAGGACACAACTTTTTAACTCTTAGACAAAAGTTAATTTATTTTCTTATTTTTTTTTTCAAATAATTGTTTCAAGTGTTTCTTATCTACGGACGTTTTCTTGTGATACTTCATTACTGAATGAGAAAATAAATAAGCCCCGGAATACAAACTTGGCTCTATTTTTACGTAAAAAAAGTCAATTTTTCGTGACTGGTACTAGTTGTGTTGAAAGTAGAAAACAAAATGTCAACTGAAAGTGTTTTGTATTAAAAAAGCCTCTTAAGCGACCCCAAGCAGCGATTCGGGAGATTTGCCCTTCCAAAAATAACACTTTGTCTTACATAATTTCATCTTCGTGTCATTATAATCGTATTTTTAGTTCAAGCAGCCTTGCCTTTTATGAGTGGAAAATCTAAAAGCCGTCTGTGTAATTCTGTACTGAAATTAGGCTGAAAGTTCTTATTTAAACTAAATATTATCAATAATTTATTTCTGATGAATTCTTTAACCTATTTCCTGATAGATATCAAGTTAAATTGATCACACTTTCCCAACCATTATTTTCTTGCCGTTCCTTACCTGTACAAAATATCACTTGAATAAAATATACCTGTAGATACATAGTCAAACATTCCATGTGCAATTCCATTTATTGCATTTCTATATATTTCGTCATTAGGTTTTGAAGCTTCACATTTAAGTAATTGTAAGGGCTATTCCATTTTCACTTGCACACAAATGCGCCATTGATGTCATCTTGTCTTCGAGAGTTGCTGATTAGTTTCATATTCCATGTTCAAATTCATAAATCTTGTTTTTAGTATTAAGTGCTAATAACATTTGTGTATCATCTAGCTACCAATTAATAGTCGATAGAATTTATTTTTCCTGACTACTGCTTTGTTGAAATCAATTTATCAGAAAAATCTACAAGTTATTTATGAGGACACTTACATTTATATGTAGTGACGAGTTCTTTAGACAGGCAAAGAGCTGTTTATATCAGGTCTCAACTAAGGTGAAACGGAGTATAATTGTAAATAATAAAAGGCAAAAATTCCATGGTAAAAGGGTAAGTTTAAAATCTTTAAGCCTTTTAAAATATTGCAAAAATTTGAATACTTAAAAAAAAAAGGAATTAATAGTTTCACTTTGACATCTGTAGACAAAACTTTTTGTTTATAGAAATAAAAAAATTTCTTGTAATATTCGTTTCACCAATATATAAAAATTATGTATTATGCTAGAAATTTCTGGATTTTCGTGGTGGGAATGTGTGAAGATCAGGAAGTTTTCATTGACAGCAATGAGTTGACACCTTACCCCCAGGGGGGCGGGGGTGGCTCAGTCGGTAGCGCACCAGGCTCGTAATCTGTAGTTCCCAGGTTCGAGTCCCAACTGGGTCAGCGTTCAGATTTATCTCCGCAAAATTCCCCGCCCTGCCCACGGTCAGTAGGGGACACCGATGGGCTTGGAAAGGCCGCCGTCCGTCGGATGGGACGTTAAGCCGTGGCCCCGTGTGCGGGAGAGCCATACCCTGTGCACGTTAAAGAACACGCTGGATGGCCTTGACGGGAGGCTATTATCTGTCTCCCAACAGCTGTTCCAGTGGGTCCCCTCCCCCAACCTTCTCTGAGCCTTCGGGGTCCATGTGACCTGGCAATTTAGCCCATGGTGTGCAAAAAAATGCAGCTCAGAGGTAACCCAACCCTTACCCCCAGGGGAAAGGTGGGAAAAATGCATGTTGCGTATTTTAAGTGATCATTCTTTTTAAAGATACATTAAAAATTATTTTTGTTGACTAAATATTGATGAAATATTAAGATTTGCACATTTCGAGTCTCCCAAAAGCTATTTCACCCACTAATGGTGAAAAAGGAAGTTCCAAAATTTAAATTGGAAATGATACATAAATGCTAGAATTTCGTAGATTGTGAAGGTCATTTACCAATTAATTGACCTCATGCCCAGGATGATTCAGTCGGGAGTGCACCAGGATTGTAATCTACAGTTCCAAGGTAGTCCCAGCCGGGCCAACATTGAGATTTATCTCCACAAAACTCCTGCCCACCATCAATAGGGGACACCGATGGACTTGGAAAGATAGCTGTACGTCAGATAGGAGATAGCCTACCCTCAGCACATTAAAGAACATGCTGGATGGCCTTGATTAAGAACATGCCTGGATGACCATGCTGGATGGCCTTGGGATGCTACCTGCCCCCCAACAGCTGTCTAGTGAGTTCCCTCCCCCAACCTTCTCTGGGCCTTGGGGGTCTTTGTGACCTGGCCCACTGTATGCAAAAAAATTTCCACTCAGAACAACAAAATGGGTGGTAAACTTAACTCTTTTGTTTTATGAGATAATTTGAAAACTTTTAATTGGATTGATACTAATAAAGTATTATTTGCATTTTTAAAACCTTAAGTAGTTTTAATTTTCATCATTATATGTCATTAAATATGAAAACGGCGAAACTTTTAACGAATATTGCAATCTGACAGAATTTGCCACCATTTCTCAGAAGTGTGAAAAATGCAACTTTTTAAATTTAAGAAATAAAAGAATACTTTTCTTCATACTGTATAATTACTAATAAAATACTGGAATTTGTCTTCCCCCATCATTGTTTTAGTATGAAGCTGCATAACAGCTACGAAAAAGTATAGTTTGGAAAAATAAGTTAAAAAATACACTAACATTTGGAAATTCCTATTTGGTTAAAACATAATTAACAGTATTGCGAAAATAAGTTCTACCCTTTAAAAATTGCACTTTTAGATTAAATTGCTTAATCCTACAATTTTTTTGCTATCTGCCATTTTAGATAACTAGCGGTTTCATTTTTGATCATCTCAATAATTTACTCATTATAATCATAGGCAACATTTGAAAAATAGAAATAATTTCAAAAGCAGCAGAGTAAAAAAAAGCTTATCAGTAGTATGCTAAGATATGTGCAGGGATCACTCATTCGAATACTTGCCAGGCTCGTAATCTGTAGACACTGATGGGCTTAGAAAGGCTGCTGTCTGCCGAATGAGACATTAAGCCATGGTCCCATATAAAGGACCTCCTGCACAGGACAGACATACCCTGTGCACATTAAAGAATACGCTGGATGGCCTTGACAGGAGGGGCGGGGGTGGCTCAGTCGGTAGCGCGCCAGGCTCGTAATCTGTAGTTCCCAGGTTGGGTCAGCGTTGAGATTTTACCTCCGCAAAAAATTCCCCGCCCTGCCCACGGTCAGTAGGGGACACCGATGGGCTTGGAAAGGCCGCCGTCCGTCGCGTGGGATATTGAGCCGTGGGCCCGTGTGCGGGAGAGACGTACCCTGTGCACGTTAAAGAACACACTGGATGGCCTTGACGGGAGGCTACCATCTGTCCCCCAACAGCTGTTCCAGTGGGTCCCTTCCCCCCAACCTTCTCTGAGCCTTCGGGGTCCATGTGGCCTGGCCATTTAGCCCATGGTGTACAAAAAAGTGCCGCACAGAGGTAAAGCAACCCAGCCTTGACAGGAGGCTACCATCTGTCTCCCAACAAGCTGTCCAGTGGGTCCCCTCCTCTGAGTCTTGGGGAGTCCTTGTCAGCTGGCCATTTAACCCATTGTGTGCAGAAAAAGTGCCACTCGCCACTTTGCTAGCAAAATTTTGTTTTTTGAAAATTTCATTTCATGACATTTGCAGCTATCTTTTGTAATGTTTGTTCTTTATGTTTAAAATCTCTTTCAAATGTTAGCCTTCAAGTGTATGAGGATTGTTTTTAAACACTAAGCATTTGAATATCCCCAAAGGAGAAAAAAAAACTGGAGGAGTAAGATCTGGGAAACTTGGACCCACAAATTTTTTGAAATCAAATGATCACCAAAAAATTTCTGCAACATGACCATTGTGTTATTTGCAGTATGGGCGATCGCGCCGTCTTGTTGAAACCAACACTCTCATTCATTCACATCCAATAGTGCAATAAACTGTTGGATGGGGGTCACAATAAGCTTCACCAGTTACAGTTGAGTTAAAAAATAAAGGTCCTATCACACGACGACGGGAAATTGCACACCAATTTTCCATGTGTGTAAATGGTCGTTCGGAAAAGTGAGGATTTTCACTGCTCCATATTTGACTCTTCACATACCTATCCAAGTGAAACCAAGCCTCGTCTCTGAAATAAACACCGTCCAACAACATTTTCATCAACGAAAGAACGAAACCAATGACAGTACTGTAAACGTTTTTCATGGTTTGGTTCTTTCAGTTCATGAACGACACCATTGCAGTAGGCATGAAAATTTTAACTTCTTTGTAACCCTGAAAACAGCTGGTGACAGTCCAACCTGTGAAGATAATTTTCTGGGTGAGCGAGTAAATGCTGAGACACAAAGAACTTCGGCAGTTAACAGTGATGGCTGGCCTGGACTCTTTCGAACCTGTACAGACTGTTTCACGAGATTTATTAATCAAACGAGATATTGTCGACTTGTTAGGAACTGCCAACTGAGAAAATTTCAACCTCTCACACGTTTGTCAGATTTGTATGCATAATAAGTCTCAACAATAAATACAAGTTCGTTTTTTGAAAGCGATATAGCAGACACAACACAAAGGAATGAATGCTTGAGTAAGACTAGCACGTGACAAGGTCATTTCAACTAAGGCTGTTAACCTTGAGTACAGTAATGCCAGCTGGCTAATATTACGGCATAAAATGTACATGAGTTTTACTCTCTTATATTTAGAGTTGCGTCCAAGTTTTTAAGTTTATATTGAATTGCTTTAGAAGCATTCCTCACCTCTACTCTCTTGGTTGTGCCACTCAATCCAAATCGCCTTATATAAAAAATGTTGCACGTTTTTTAAAATGTACTACACTGAAAAAGAATCGTTAAAAGAAAAGAAAATCGTGAGGTAAATATTCAAGAAGTACAAAATTAAAAGGACCTTTCTGCTCAGAAATTAATTAAAAATAACTTAAAAATTATCTGACATTAATCAATAAAATTTTAAAGTTTAGCCCTCAAATTATTTGCATGTTGAAAGTTTTTAGGAGAAAACTCTGAAGCTTTTTGGAGCAATTCAATGAATAATAATTTAACTGCCTGGGTAAGGCATGGATGTATGTGTTGTTTTTCTGCTGAGGTCCTGCCATCCTCTCAGATCTTCTACTTTGGCATATAAACTGACAGGCTCCTGTCAGACCTCAAACCCTAAACCAACACTGCATTTCACTATTAATAATGAGACTATCCCACAACATAATACATGCAAAATACTAGGCATAAACTTGGACTCAACACTCACCTGGACTACCCATCTGGATTATTTACACACTCAGGGACTTAAACTAACAAATACACTTAAATACTTCACATTTATTAATAATGACACACCACAATATCATATGATCAAACTATATACAAATCTCATTAGAGCAAAACTAGAATATGGTATGGAATTTTTATGTGGCATATCAGATACCAAAATACAAAAACTTAATGTAATCCAAAACAAATGCATCAAAATTGCAATTGGCCTCCCCTCCTTCACACCCACTCTCTCTATCATTGCAGAGACTTCCCTACCCCCCCTCCAAATTAGACAAAAAATCCTTCTAATTAAATATTATATTAGACTACACTACAAACTTCCAAATCACCCTTTCCACACCCATTTTATAAGAAGCCCCTACTACAAGCACATTAAATCCACTCCTGACCTCCACACTTTAATGAAGAAACCCTACAGATCAAAAACTTTGGGAATATTCCCCCACTTATAGCAGACTGGAGCTTCATTAGTCCTACATTCTCCACCCACATACCCACTCTCACACATAAACATAACTTACCACATGATGCAGTAAAAACTCGCGCTGAAACATACTTTGACACACAATACAATGAAAATATTAAAATTTATACTGATGGCTCTGTCATTCAAAACCCACCATCAGCCAGTGCTGCTATTCATATCCCACAATACAATACTTCATTATCTTTCAAATTATCCCCAATCTGCACCATACTACATACTGAAATCTTTGCCATTATTGAGGCCTTGGAATGGACCCTTAAATATGTACACAACAAAAACATTACCATTTTTATAGATTCCAAAGGAGCCATACAAACCCTCTCACAGGAATTTCTATACACCTCATATAACTACTACATACATAAAATCCTCACTCTTACAACACATAACCTCCATACAAATAATACAATTATTTTACAATGGATTCCCAGCCACGTTGGAATTCACCATAATGAAACTGTTGATAATCTAGCTAAACTGGCACACAACCTCCACATAGTATCACCTACCTATCACTTTCAGATCAATACTTCTCAGGAGATAAAACAACTTGAAGCACATCTCACCAATAAATACTTTCAGGTCCAGGCCTCTGTCCAAAACAACTTTCGATTTAATCTTAACCATAATATATCAATAATTGATAACCTCCTCTTCCCTAGAAAACACATCAAATTACTACACAGATTAAGAACCAACTCCACAATTCTTAATCCTACTCTACATAAATTCAAACCCACACATTCTCCTAACTGTAGACATTGTAAAGTTCCGGAGACGGTTCATCACATCCTACTGAACTGTGATAATACTGCCTCACAGAGACAAACTTTCTTCAAATCACTCATTGACCTAAACATTTTGGATATTCAAACGAATGTAATTCTGGACCCCTCCCCCCCTCTAAACAAAACCAAAATTTGTGAATCTCTCTTTTTTTTCCTTCTTTCCACCTCACTTTGGAACAGAATTTAGTCTACCTTTCCTTTACCCTCTACTATCGTCTCTTCATGTCCTTCATAAAGATTTTTCTTCAATTCTCAACTTACCTCTCGCATACATGTTCCCGAAGGGACCCTCACTCTGTTCTCTATCCAGACTCGCACCAAAAATTCCATAAAATATAAATAAAAAAAAAAAGAAAAATAATGGAGGGACTATAGAAATAAGGGAACAAATATACACATATCTAAAATGGCTCAAATCCTTTAACTCAGGTCTTACTGGCCCAAATAACCACAAAACAGGGGATCAATAGTCTTCAACCTATCTCCATAACCCAAGAATAAATTAAAACCACTCAGGGAAAAATAAAGAAAAATTATTAAATTGTAAATATAAGAATAATAATTAAAAAAATGCACAATAATAATAATTAAAAAAAAATAAATAATAATAAAATATATATTATATAAAATAATACATAATTAACAAAAAAAAGGAAAATTATATAAAAATATTTAAAAAATGATAAAAATAAATAAATATATTATATAAAAAAAGCATAAAAAATAAATAAAACTAAAAGAATAATAACTAAAAAAAAGCATTAAAAAAAAACTAAAAAGAGAAATTAATTCTCCAAACAACTCTGAATGCTTCCCTGAAAGCATATACAAACATAAACACTCATAAAATCCTAAAATATCAATTTTCACTGGGCGACTATCTCTTACTGCTTTGCACGATATCAAATATAATTTTGATAACCAAAATATTAATATATACGCGAACCCTAAATTTAAAATAAAAAACATAATACCCACATACATCCAAAATTATTCTGAGAAAGCATGTAGAAGGACCTCTCAATACCACGTAACGTTAAACAACAACTCTGTGGCAAGCAGCTGCTTGAGGGGGTATTTATTTATTTTTATTTACACATCTCATTTTCCAACATTAAGCTTTAATTGCATAGTCACATAATTTTTTCACTGTATCAACTGTGAAAACGTCATTAAAATTATAAAGTTAAATTTTTAGTTTCATAAAATTTTGATATAAATTCTGTTTAATTTGGTATATAACATGATCTATTTCTTTTGATTTTTTTTTTTAATTCAAAAGTTGACTTGTTTATTTGATACACCACAATTGGCAAAAAGCCAGGAATTTTCGCAAAATATGGTACTGAGGAAAAACATTTTTGTTATTGAGAAATCATCCTCAAGCAGTCATTGGCTACAGAGGTTCAACCAGATAACGCAAGTTAGTTCTCCAAGCATGTCTGCCCTGAGCTACATTTGCTGCATCTGGCCACTGTACACCAATTCTAACAAGGTCCTGTTTGACATTGCCCACCACATCCTAGATCTTCCCTTCTTTCTGAGGTCTTTAGGCACACTGTTCATAACCCTATTCACCAATCCAAAATTATCCATACGGTCAACATGGCCAAACCAGCGGAGTCTCTCTCTGCACAATATGCTGCTTAAAGGAGGTTGCAAACTCCTTTGCTTAACCTGTCATTTGTTACAAAGTTGAACCACCTAATGCCCAAGATACTGCATAAGCATCTATTTTTCTGTTATCTTGTTATGCAAAGTGTCAAAGTTTCACTACCATAACTAACCCTAGAAAGAACCAAACTATTATCCAGTCTAAATTTAGTCTTTAGGTATATACGCCTATTTCTCCACAGATTCTTAAAAAACCCGGCAGCAATCCCTATTCGTCTGTTAATCTCATGCCGCACATCACCATTATCTGTTACATAGCAGGTGTCACAGTTTAATTATCTTAGGAGCTAAGACTGCAACCATTCAGATTAACTGAATCACAGCCTGCCTGACCAATTTTCATCACTTTAGTTTTCTCTCTGTTTATAACCAAACCTACTCTACTACCAGTTTCATCAATAGCTCAAATGAAAGAGTTCATCTCATCATCATTTGCCAAAAGGGCTAAATCATCAGCATAATCTAAATCAGAAATTTTCATATCTCCAGCCCATTTAAGACCAAAATCTTTCCCTTGAAGTGAATTTCGCATAACATAATCAATAACCAAACTAAAGAGAAAAGGAGACAAAATGCACCCTTGTCGAACACCAGAAGTAATGCTAAATCAATTGCTACAAGCCTTACCAACTCACACACACAACTCAGTGTTATTATAGAGAGCTTTCATTATGTTAACTAACTTGTCTGGTATATCATATGATATCAAAATCAACCACAAATTATGACGATCAACAGAGTTGAAAGCCTTTTTGAAATCATCAAAGCTAGCAACCAAAGGTTTCTGAAACTCTAAACATTTCTCAAGAATCTGCCTAAGTGAAAATATCTGATCCACACATCCCCTACCACTTCTGAATCCACATTGCTCATCACGCAATTGACTGTCAACCAGATTCTTAATTCTATTAAGCACAATCATGGAAAGAACTTTACCTAGAACAGAGAGTAGGCTGATACCCCTGTAGTTATCACAAGAACTGAGATCACCTTTTTTGAAAATAGCGATAACAGTAGTTCTGGTAAAATCCTTAGGAACCATGCCATTATCATAAAAGATATTCAAAATTTCATTCATCCAAGTGGTAAGTGAAACATTCCCAGCTCTAGGCATTTCCATAGTAATTTCATCTACCCCTGGGGATTTATGAAGTTTAAGTTTAGAAATGGCCAAAGTAACTTCAGATTGTGTTATAATGTCAATGTTAAAGCAACCAATGCATCAATCATCATTACAAACGATGGGAGTAGAACTAACCCCATTGTTTGGAACATCACTGAAATGCTCAGCCCATCTAGCCATGACAGAATCCTCACTTTCTATAACCTTACCTTGTTTATCCTTCAATCCCTGTATACCTGTCCATTTTCTACCACACAAAACATTAACTATCTGTTACAGCTCTCTGTTGTCTAACTGCTTTGTCAGCCAAGCCAAAGATTCTTAGCAGCTAACTGATCCTTTACATGTTTATTAAGTTCTCTGTATGCTTTCTATTAGGACTAGTAGGGTATTGATTAAGGACATTCCTGCACTTTTTCTTTCTGAAATGAACTCTAGTGCTTTACCACTCAAATAATTCTGCCTCCTCTGCCCCTTTTTTTTCCTAAAAGAGTACTCTTAGTTTCCAAAAATGCCTGTATAAAATGGTCCCATTCTTCCTTGAACTTCAGTAGTAAGCACACCATGACTGTCATAATGACTAAGTAACCTATAATGGTAAGCTTTAGCTATAACTGGGTCTTTCAGAGCTTAAGAATTAAAATTTTAAAAGTGAATTTTTTAACCCTAGCACAACACTTTTTAAGTTGCAAGATACTTTTAACAAGGTAATGGTCAGATCCAATTTCAGTTCCCCTATATGCCCTGGTATTCCTAACAGAACTAGCCCATTTGCTGTTAATATATAATCAATCATATTCTTATGCAGCCCATCGGGTGAAACCCATGTGTACTTATGTATGTCGCGGTGTTTGTAATAAGTGTTAGTTATTCTGAATCCATTGAGTTTACTTACCTATAGGAGACGTTGCCCATTGCAGCTACCAATACTAAAAGGGCCTAACACTTCTTCCCAAAGGTCAGAGTCAGTACCAACTTTGTCATTCTCCTTTCATAACAGAATTCAAAATATCATAAAGTTGTCTGTAAAACCTATCCTCATTGGGGTCATAACAGCAGATAACATTCAGGTCTTCAATGCTTGTCTGAAATTTTGCTGATGAAACCTTTCATAATGCACTCGTATCCTAGAAGAACATCACTAGCGTGTCTGCTGAGAAGCAGACCCAATCCTTGGTGATTATCTTTCTTGTTATATTCACTCCCTGAAAAGATAAATTTCAGATTATTTGTAAGAATCTGACCTTTGTCCATCTGGTCTCTTGCAAGCTGAGAATATCTAAATTATAATGGTGGAATTCTTGTGTGAGTACATCAAGAGAAAAAGCTCTATGCAGAGTTCTCACATTTCAATACCTATTGAGAGAAAATTATTAGTGGGATGTCTAAAGAAACTATGATATTGTGGCTCCCTCTCTCAATAAACAAACAGCACCCTAATCGCAGACATGGGGCAAAGACCCGTTCCTCCACCACTACAGGCTGAAACCATCTACACTGGAAGACTTCCTCCAATGTAGAATTTGACGATGCCAATAGAAGCAAAGAGTTCAGGTGCCTGCGATGACCTCTGCTCAGGATTATCCACCAGCTGATAAACATATCCTGTGAATCTATTCACTTGCGGCTGTCAACCCACAAACAGAAAACACAGTGGAAGATTTTCCCTCCACAGGAGCCCACCAGTGCAGCAAATTCAGGATCCATAATGAAGCTCAGAGCCTTATATCAGTCCAGTAGGTTTATATGGTCAGCACCAGGACTCTGTGTGGTTGACCATTCCTCGGCAGGGTAGAAAAAAAAAGTAGCCATAATTGTCCAGATCAATAGGCCATACTAATCTCCACTTCCATTCACTTCCATAAGAGAGTATCTCTTTTGAAAGGTACTAACGGCCTGCAGCACGAGAAGTCTGGGTTGGACATTAGGTGCTAGGTCTGGCCAGTTCTATTCATCACAGGAGATTGGTGCATAGCTCTTCTTCCAATTACTACCTAGCTACCATTTACATAGCCTTTCTTATTCATAGACAGAAATAATTATCATGCATATTAGTTTTTTTTTAAATAAATTTTTATTTGCAATGCTAAACGCATTTGTAAGAAGACAAAATTCATAATTAGTTAATGGTTAACTTTCAAGGCGCTGAAACTTTTAAATTTCCATAATGCAAAAATTTAAATCAATAATTAGTAACCAATAATATATATTGAAACACTGATTAATGATCAATATAATGCAGAAAGTTATAATTCCTCCAAATTTTTAGTCTTCCAAATCGCAATTTTAAACGTGCAAGGTTGGCATCTCCATTTATCCCTGTGTACATGTCGGTCAATGATTTTTGTGCAAAGAAACAATCTGATACAACTTCCTACGATTATGCTATTTAGCTGCTTCCTCTGCTTTGCCAGCCAAACCTTATCAAGCCAAAGGTTCTTATCAGCTGGTTAACTGATATCCTTCTATGCTTTTATTAAGCTCTTCATAATTCCATCCATTAGGACTAGTAGGGTGTTGATCAAATTATTCCTGAAATTCCTTTTTTCAGAAATATCTGTAACCTTATCACTCAACTTTGTTTCCTCTGCGCTTTTTTTCCTTGAAACATAGATGTATAAAGTTATTGATCCATCTATATGTCACCGGCAAAGTTTGAAATCCGGCATTCTATAGAATGCCTAGGCATTGTATATAATGCCTAAAACTAGCCGGCAATGTATAAAACGATTCATATTTCACACATTTCCTAGGCATTCTATAGAATGCCAAAAGGCAAAGTATAAAATACTCCCGGCAGTGATGTTTAATGTCGCAATGCGAGTCACGTGACTCTCGACGCTCGCTTCAAACAGAGAGCCAGAGCACTCAGTCCAATTCGAATTGACCAGTAAATTTTCCCCTGGGCCCCCTATAGGCTCACCCTGATTACCAGATCCGCCAGTCCCTAGTTTCGGTAAAAAAGAGCGCCGTAGTTGGTCACTTTGGACACCAAAAAGACGCCCTTCCATTCGGAAAAGCGCCCCCTAGCGTTGTAAGAGTGTAAAAGAGGGTTGCCTCAATAGGGATCACAAAGTTTGAGAACCCTAGCTTCCATCGAAAGAGAGTTAAGGTCAAAAAACAGATTAAAAAAAAAAGTCATCAAAAAACGACATATCACAAGCATCTCGGAACTCCACTGAAATAGATTTGACAAGTAGTAAAGTGAAATACGAGTATCCTAACTCGAATTGCAAACTTCGAATATTCAACACTTTACTGATTCGTTCTCACTTGGCTTTACCACATTTGGGGCGTTTTTTATAATGCGGATATAATGTTAATATTTCTGGCGGTAGTTCAGCAATGGTATTTTTCTCTTTTTGTAGAAAAATCCCCTATCTTATATTTTGTACTTCTTACATTTTCACATGCATCTTTTCAATAAAAGCCTTTTTCATACTTTGCCGAAATAGTATTTGCCATTCTATATAATGCCTAGGTATTCTATACAATGCCTAGGGAAAGTATGTAATAATTCTCATATTTCATACATTGCCTAAAAACGCCGGGTATTCTATAGAATGCCGGCTTTTCATACATTGCTGGTAACATATATATATAATACATAGAAATAAAACATTCTAGATCCACAAGTGTTCACACTCGCATGTGGATTCAATTTTACATTAATATAATTCAATAAAACATATTTCAAAACGACAACAAAACTAGATTATTGTGCAAGAATGTGATTGATAATACAAAATTGATATTAAATAAATTTTTAACGTCAAAGCTTTGTAACTTCTAAAATATAATTTTTTTTGTTTTGAAAAATGTGATTGATTTATTTGATTGAGATCTTTATCTGCAATATCTTGATTTTTTTTTTACAAATATATTCGTTCAATATTTAATGAGTTATGGAAGTTTGAATATTTAGCAATAACAATGCCAGCCGCAAAAATCGACTTCAGGAGTTAATTAAAACTTCGTAATAAGTATTATATCAAAGTGTCTAACAAAATAAGTTTGTATTTTAGAACTTTGTGTAGAGAATTCTTTCACTGTTCTACAGTTTTGTATAAATTTCTTAAGACTGGCATTGCTGTTGTTAAATATTCAAACTTCCATAACTCATTAAATACTGAAAGAATATTGTTGAAAATCGAGATATTGATTTATTTGATTGAGATCTTTATCTGCAATCACATTTTTCAAAAAAAAAAATTTAGTAGTTGTAGAGTTTTGACGTTACTTCCCATTGATTTAACAGGGATTTTCCTTAATTTATGGAAACCAGTGCATTAGGTATTATTGAATTTTTTCCTTTTTTATATACACCTACCTAATAACCTGTTGCTCCACCTTTTGCCCTCACAGCAGCAGCTAGGTATTTTGTTAAGGACTCGGAGGTGTCAAAAACGTGGAGGGATATTGCAGCTCTTGAAGCAGGACAGCCTGTCATAGAGCATCCACAGTTGCTGGTGAGCTGGAACAGATCTTTCCAATTCGTCCCACAAATTCTCAAGGGTTGAAATTTGGTAATCGGGGGGGGGGGACACCATTCAAATGTGGTAAATTCACTGGAATACTCTTGGAGCCAATTTGTTGCCGCTTAGGAAGTATGTGGTGTGGCATTGTTTGAAAGATGGCATCATGGTGCGGAGAGAATTCGTTTCGAGTGGCTGTAGATGGTCAGCGAGGATGTTCACATACCTTGTACCAGTGACAGAGGTCTTTATGGGTATGAGAGGCCCCAAGGAAGCCCATGTAACTGCACCCCAAATTGTAACCCCCCCATCTCCACCTGTTTGTATTAAGCCAGATTTGGCAAGCTGGTTCCATCGTTTCAGCATAGATAGAGTTGAAGCTGTGATTTGTCAGACTAGATGATGTGTTTCCAGTCCTCCGCACTCCAGTTGCGATAGGCCTTTGGAAATTGCAGCCTAATTTTTCGGTGCCTTGCAGTCGACCAGGGGACATTATGTGAATACTAACTGCTATAGCCTATTTTTTCTATAGTACGATGGATAGTATTTGTGGACGCACCCTTATTCATTTCCGATGTTATCTGTGGGAACATCTGCACTCACCTCAAGAGTCAATTGCACATTTACGTCCATATTTCGCCATCCTGGTTGAAAGTTGAGCTGTATTTCACATAGTCTTTGTATATAAGTGCGACTGTCTGACAAGGAAATCGCAACAGTTCTGTGGTTGCAGTGACTTGAACAACTGACCTTCCTTGCACCTACTATCTGGCCACAGTTAACCTCACATACTTCGCTGCCTTTACCCATGAGTACTTTTCTTTGACTGGTTTCCAATGCATAGAGACCTGTTCTATTTATAGGCATTGCCGGTTTCACCGTCCCATGTGACGACAATACTTCTGCTTTGCAGATTGTTATTGGGGTGTGTATAATATGTCCATTCAGTGTATATCATTGCATAATGATTTATGAAACTTAATTGTATCTTTAAAAAAATCGGTCATATTTTCTTTTAATCTAAAATTAATATATTTAGTTTTCTGAACATTTAAGAATAATTAGATCTAAACCAGTCACTAATAACCCAAAGATCACCTGTATTTCTAAAATATCTCTGTCATTGCCTTCGTAAAACATCGTTAAATCATTAGCAAATGTCACTAATTTACCAAATAATTTCAATTCACACAAATAACTAATAAAAATTAAAAATAGTAAAGGTCCAAGTACTAAACCCTGTAGAACCTCAGACTTAATATCAATTTCTTTATTAATGTGTTTACCAATTGTAAAGCATTTTCTGTCTTCCAAATAACTTTTCAACCAATCATTTTATCTCTAATTCCTACTTCGCTGACTTTTTCAACAAGATTACATGTTGGATAGAGTGAAAAGCTTTTTTAATATCTAAAAAAAAAAGTCTTGAATTTATTATTGAAACATTGATGAATCATTGTAGTAAAATTCAAAATAGCTTCTTCAGTATTTATTCCCTTCCTAAATTCGTATTGGTTGATAAAGAAAAATTTATGCTTATTGAATGCCATGTTTGTAAATAGGTAAAACTATAGCAATTTTTAAAACATCTCGAAAAATCGCTGACTGGTAAAGAAAGATTAAGTGACATAAAACAGTTTTAATTTCCTTATAAATGCGTTTTTCATCTTTTGTAATTAAAAAATCTTTTACTGTTGATTTACTATTCTTTAATTGTGATACCACCTTAGAAATATCATTATCTATTACATATGACATAAAAAATTAACAAAAGTTGAAATCAAAATTTGGATTATCCATCTCTTCTGTTTTTCTTCAAAAAGCAAGGAATCTATAATTTGAGCAGTGTAACTATTAAATTAACAATATCCTTCAGAATTTGTTAAAGAGTTAAAAATATTTTTCTTTCAACTTTAATAAATTTTGATAAAATATTAATAGCCCTAGACCTACCATATATTTCATTGATTGTATTCCATTTTTTTTTATCATTATTACAATTTTTATAAAATTCATCCCTATAAAAAATTATATTTCACTTTGACAAAATATTAATATTTCTTAAAATACTCTTATTTGATCTTGCTCTAATCTATTTTGCTTAAATTGCCTCTACAATTTATATCTCTGATTTAAAACAGTGCTATTGGTTTGAAGAAAAGCCTGTTAAAATTGATCCTGTTCATCCTTCACTTTGGTAGTCAGCAAACAGTTTTCATGACTGTTGCCAGCCATGGTATGCTTTGGTTACATCTGCATCTTTCACCGCTTCATGTGTTCCTAGCAATTCTCTTAACCTTGCACAACATTTCTTAAGCTACAGTTGTAAAACACTTTTGATCAGGTAATGGTTAGAACCAATATCAATACCCCTATGTGATCTGGTATTTCTATGCAACCCGTCGGGTAAAATCGATGTGTATGGTTGCTAGGCATACATTGGAAGGAGCTGTGTAGCAAACTTCAGTGGTGATGCACAGAACCAGGCTAACACTTGATGCCTGATCCTACCATCTCATGGTGCAGGTGGTTAGTACCTTTCAAAAGAGATATTATCTTCTTGAAGGGAAGGGTTGCCAGATCAGTATGGCCTACCGATCTGGTCATCTACGGCAACATTTTTTTCTGTCTCACTGAGGAGTGGTCAAGTTCACAGGATCATGGTATTGACCATTTATACCCACTGGACTGCTTTAAACTAATAGTTTGTAGTTCAGTTTTAAAACTTAAATTGCTCTAAATCAGGGGTTGGGAACTGGTGACTCTGGAGCCACATACCACTCTTAGCACTCTAAAAAATGGTTCTTGACACTTGTTGGTTCAAAATTCAACTCTGAATTTTGTTTAATGATTTTCGTTGTAAACAAGTAGCAAAGCAGGTTGGCAGACAATAGTTTGAAAGCACTGATGCTAGTCAAATGTTCTAAATATATACTTGAAATTTGAATAAGTTGGTCGAGAAGACTAAAACTCAAAATCTGACGAATGGCAGATTTTTTAAATAATTGTTTTCATTAGTTTTATTATAGATTTGAATACACCTATTTTAAAGTTAAACGTTAGGATTTTATTTATGTTAATAAAGTAATCTGCAGTTTCCTTTTTCTTGCTATGGTGTTTGACTTGATAAACACTACAATTTGCAGCTGTCAAAATTTGTTAATTTACATTTTTTGTTGTTTGGCTCATGACTCAAAAAAAGGTTTCCAACTGCTACTCTAAATATATATATTAGTTTTGTTACTTAAGATTAAACAACTATATGGACCTGTCTTTCTAGTTGACTATAGTCGAGGGTTTACTCTGACTGATTTGCCCCTTTAATCCTAGAGAGTGAGAAAGTGCAACTTTTGAATTTTTATGGGATAAATCAGAAATTCTTTTTGCATTATACTGGACTAAAATATACTACTTTATTTTGGGAAATGAAAAATGTCATTTTGTTTGAAAATGAAATTTAGTGCGACAGCACTGAAAGCATTCTATGCAGCCACTTCGGGGTGGGGCACAATGTCTTGGGACAGTGCTGACAAGGATCCATATTCACCTGAGGTAATATATCATTCTAGTTACATGATAATTATTTTAAAAATAAATTTAATATTACAGTTACCAAGTTTTTCATTTCAAACTCTGCAATTTATGTGATATTTTAATGTTTGAAGTACCTATAAATATTTAATTTTTAAAATTCATTACATTTTGCCTGCACTCCAACCATTGTCAAAAATGATTTCACCTGAAGTTTCATGTTAATGAGAGATGCATACACATTCATTACTACTAGTGCCATCTGGCAATGCTGAGGGGGAAGCATATACCCATAACGTGAGCTTTTCTGCACAACTGTTTAAATTGTTAAATATGAGGGTGTGTTGATTGTATATATCACATAGCTCTATGAAGCCTCGCCTTCTTGTTCCTTATGTTTTCTTTGGACGATCAATACTCAGGGGTGCACAACCTTGACCTGTCATTTGGCCACACGAGATTTTCTGAGCCTGTAGGCTGCAGTAAGAATGTTTCACATGTAAAATATACTGAAGGCTTAACTGCGGACACAAACAACACTTCACTAAGAAAAAATTACAGAAATTAATTTCATATTTGTAATGTACTTATTAATAACAAGGGTAAAAAGTAATGACAAACATTCTAAAATTTTACATCGGCATAAGTTTTGTGACATTTTGTTGTGGCCTGCGACTGCTTATGTTGATGTGAAAAGCAGTGGCAGTTTACAAACAGTGGGTTGTGTGACCTTCGTGAACAACAAATGAGGGTGATTTCATCCTTTTCCATCCAACTGGGAATTGCTTGCTCAGTAAATGCAATCTATTTAATGCTTTAAAATAGTAAAATTTTTAGTACTAGTTCAAATTCTTCCCATTTTTATTATTACTTTGCCCCTCTTATATCATGTTCCATGCAAGAAGGCAAAAATTTGTATTCAAAATAATTTAATTTTGTTTAATTTGTTATTTGAATAAGTTGGTCAAGGAGACTAAAACTCAAATCTGATGAATGGTAGATTTTTTAATAATTGTTTTCAATAGTTTTATTATATAGATTTTAATACACCTATTTTAAATGTTAAACATTAGGATTTTATTTATGTTAAATTATAAAAGATTACTTTATTATTTCAAGCTAATTGAGACAATATGCTGCAAATTTTGTTTGCTTCTATTCATTTCAAACAAGTGTAATGTTTTATGAACAAGAAAATTGTACAAATACTTCACTTAAAATGCAATTTAATTAGAAAAACCAAAATCATTGTGATATATTTATCATGTGCATTGTAAAAAGTTAAGTCTGTGAGGTTGCCCATTATATGGGAATGAAAAAAACAATTAAGTTATATTTTCATGAGACGGAAATAAAGATCTACCAAGTTTTTTTAATATACACTCGAAGCTGTAAAATTTTTGTTCATTAATACTTTTTATAATATAGGAACAGCGATATGATGCCATAGGGTCACCCATGTCAAGTGAACAAATAGAAAAACCTTAATATTTTTGATTTACATGAAATTTTGTATACTTACTATACAACTTGAAATTGGGAGAATTTATTAATTTTGATTCCAGTCCTTTTTTATTGGCCTTAAAATTGATATGTCAGACTTTCTGACAAGATTAAATCTAAAGGTCACTTTCCAAAAATTTTACCTTGAATTTCTCAAAATGCTTTAAAATTAAAAACATTAATTCTTTCATATCTCAAGGATATGCATAGGAATTTTGAACTTGAGATCTAGATGGGATCATATTTTAACTGATTTTTAATTGCATTGATGTCTTTGAAAAACCTCTCCAAATGTTTTTAACTATATATATTGATAAATTTAAATCTCACAAAAATTCATTTAGGTAACTTAGAAGGCATATTAATACTAAAAACTTACTAGAATGATTGGTGAAATACAGTGAAAAAAAATATTGTTTTCCCCCCATACAGGTTTCTATAGAGAGAAAATCTTAACTTGGATCAGACAGCTAACTTCATCATTATTGAAAAATTTTTAGCTTTTCAATAACAGCTACAGGTAATGTTTTACCAAGTTTAGCGATGACAAAATCCATTTCTCTTTTACCAGATCTTTTGTTTTCCTTGCCATTCTGTTACTAACTTTTAAATTCTGTTCCAAATTTTTTGCATAACCGCCTTTTTAGGTAACACTACCAAATTTCGAATTTTTTAACTTCTACTAACTTTCAGATTCTGTTTTATGTTGCTCGTTTTCCCTTTCATTTGATTCTACGAAAACACTTGGTTTTCCTTTTTAATATACTTTTACAGTATTTTGGGATATGTAGTATTTTTTTTGCAAAGAGCTCTTAAAGACAAAAAATACACCTATTTAAGTAAACTAAGCTTTCTGAGGTGACAGTCTTCATCACTCTTAGGGCTGGGAAAGTTATGTTCATATTCAACTTCCATTGCTTTTTTTTTCAGACATTTTGGTGGAGGAAATGTAGCAGTTTTGTGAGTAAATGCAATATTCACTCTGGTTTTGTATAAACATAAATATAACATTTAATACTCAATTTAACAGTGGGATAAATTGCCATAATTTTTTTTAGAAAACACTAATTCACTATTGAAAACATTGCCAAAACTTAATTAGCATCCTCTAATTTAGATGTGCTACACTTTTAACCAGAGGAAAAGAGTGATACTTCGTACCTTGTATTAGGAGAGTTCTTTCAAGGGGCCCACTAACTGATGTCTGTCCATCATTAAGTGGCATGGCATCATTTCACTGTTCTTTCGGCGAAGATTGTGGGGAGCTGTTTGAAGTTGTTCACCATCACTCCAGGTCTGTAGGTGTCTTCCTTAGGCTTGGAAGGCATAAGTGATTTCGCATCTTGCAATCAATGCACAAGTATTTTAACTTCTGTCACCTTTCTAGTGACCCATCTCAACTGGAGATCTCTGGCATGTGAGGCCCCTTGTGTCATACCTGGGCTCTAAGTAGGTCTCAAAGTCTATCTCAGCATCTGTCTCTCTGAGTGTGTGCTTCAGCCATCATAAATGCAAAAACAAGTACACACTAAGAACCTAATTTCACTTTTGTTTTGCTGTTATTTACATCAAAAACATCACTGATTTTTAGTATTGTATTTTGAATGAACAAAAACAAAACTTAAGCACCACTTAAAATAGCCAACTCAATCTTAATATTTCCCTCATCAGAGTAAATGCAAGAGTTGCAGCTCCATAGAAGTGTCTTGCCAGTGCATGTCTGAACATGTCAGTTCTTGCCAAAACCTGTGTTAGACTTGAGCTCCTTGTGACTTTCACTGAATTTCTTGTGCTGCATTAGTAAATTATAAGGTTATCTTTTTTAAGAAAAAAGATTTACCTGGCATAAATTTGAATGATAAATTATATTTAGATTACTATTTACATAATTTTACCAGGCCTACTGTAATTGAAATATGTACTACAGAGGTATTATATTTTAATCCATATTGATAAATTTAAGTATAGAACTATTTATAGCAATAAACCTAATTTTTGGAGAGGCTTTTCAAAAGCAGCAGTGCAATTTAAATTCTATTAAAATATTATCCCTTCTAGATCCAAAGTTCAAAATTTCCTATACATATTCTTGATATATGAAAGAATGAACATGATTAATTCAAGGTCAATTTTTTGAAACAGTGAGTTTGAGAGAGATTTGCCTTTATCAGAAAGTAGTTATGTGACACATCAATTTAAAGCTCATTTAAAAAGGAATGAAATTAAACCTGGTGCCAACTGAAAGAAGTTAACACTGCCAAAATGCAAATTTTTTATCTAAAAGCTGGTCATGGTAAAATTGCCAGGTAGGTTTGCTAAAATTATTTAAATAGGAATCAAAAACTTGTTTATTGTTCTACCTCATGTTATTAGTGATATGATTACCAGTAGAATCAAAATTGCAAAATTATCTTAATTTTAAGTCTGTACAACAAAAACTAATTGGCAAAAAAAAATGGGGTTCTGGACAACTATCTATGATGATACAGTAAGTATACAAAATTTCATGCATATCCAAAAGATCAAGGTTCAAAAGTTAAATAATATTGGATCACTTGACCTAGAATGATCCTATAGTGTTTACAAATGCCTTGAAATATGTTTAACACTTTCAGAATGTAATTTAATACCTGGACATTGCAAGATTGGCAGGCCTCATTTGTGTTAATTATTCCACTATTGTGTTGACATAGAATTTCAACAGCCTAACTAAGCCAGTATTTTGAAGGCTACATCTTTGAAATAGTAATTTGCATTTCATGGATATTATATTTTTAAAAATGCCAAAACTGCACTAGTCATAATTTCATCTGCCAATTTATTCCATGCATGTACAGAATTTTAAAACTAGTATCATCAAAAATGATTTAAAATTATCTGTCTTTTAAGAATCTCCGAATATTTTGAGTTTAACTACATAAAGCAGATTTGAGTCATTTAAAATATTGCTGTGTTCATTAGTATAAGTTTATCACCCTAAAGCATGTAAATTCATTTCATTGTCAAATGTTATTATTCATTTCATTGTCAAATGTTAAGCTTTTTACTGCTTTTGGGAATGGAAGTGAAACTCGTGAAAAATTTAATGAATAAATAATATCCACAGAGTTACCTGTTGAAAATTTTTATTGACTCATGAAAAAGGTGAAAATTTCTGTTGTGAATGATCACATTTCTGCTTTGAATAAATTCCTTTATTTCAGCAGAAATATCTGTGGAAAATGCATCAAAATTTAATATTTTATTAAAGCAATATGTTCTATTGACACTTGTTTTGAAAATGTTCTCTGCTTGGTATGTGCTGTTCTGAAAGAATATTCTATGAATATGTAAGAATAAGCCTCATCTTTTTAATTTTGTCATTAGGAAGGATTTTTATTTTTTACAATTTCCCTGTTTTATTGGGTAATTTGTCTTCTGGAATAATAATTTCTTTCAAAAATGTTTTTTTTTATAAACAACTGAATTTTTTTCCTGGTAATAATTTGATCTAGGACTTTTTCTTTGCCGTTTTGTTTCCTCTTTTCATTCACCCTAAATTGGAAAATGCTAACTAATGAAAATGGTCATTTGTACATTTACTTTGATAATTTGACCAATAATCTGTTATTAAACAGTGATCAGGCATAATCAACTAAAAGATATTAAAATATAATGTTTCCTATAGTGCTGTATTTCTTCCAATGATAGACAAATATTAAAAAGTGCAAACACCAGTGTCTTGAATTACCACAAAAAATACAAAAAAAAATTTGAAACATTCTCAATAAAAAAACTATTACATTTTAAAACTTGAAAGTGATAATAACATAGATTATAAATTTGCGAAAATAACTGACAGTAGAGGAATGTAAACTAGGGAGCAGCAAAATTGCGCACAATTGTTACTTGCTTCCTTCAAATGGAGTTACATAAGACAGGAAGGATGACTCATCCCATCCCTCATTTAGAGCTCTCCTAGCCTGGTAGTTGATGCAGGCCACAGTTGTTCACCACTGGTTTAGTTAGCACTGTGCTCTTTACATTGGTGTTTGTTGCTCATGCGAGGGTGCTCATGGGAACACTGTATCATCAGCCCTTGACCACAATGTATCTGAAAAGGCACTAAGTGGTACATATAAGATTATATGTCAACGTTTCTTTGGTAGGTATAATAATATAGAAAAATAGCTCATTGTAATGTTAAGTATAAACTGAAATTAGAGTGACCTATTTATCGAGAGTTTTTCCTTTATAGATGTTATATATCTTCACTTATTATATATAATTCAAATATACTATTTAAATTATGCCCAATTTATTTTTTGTTTCAAAAACACTTTATTAACTTTAACAGTATCGCCTGTTCTTTTATAGATGTTAAACTTTTTTGTTTTTAAGAGATCAGCAAACATTTTTATTGGTCAGATAGGAACTAATAAAATAATACTTTGTTGTTTCTAAATCTTTCATTGGTTTAAATTGCCACTGGTAGAGGATGCTAATGTTGGAAAATGAAACTTTAATATTGTAAATGTTCTTTTTTTAGAAATTGAATAGTTCAGTGGTTGGACACACCATGGTAATGTGTTACTCAAGAGATTGATAGCTGCAATATGTCTACTTCCCTGGAACCAAAGGTGCATGACCATTTCATATTTGCCTGAGATGATTTTACTTTTTAGTTTTATGAAATTATTTTCATGTTATGAATTCAGAGTCGGACCTATCTACAAGAAATGGGGCTGGAGATATTGATATAAGTGAAAGTGTGGAGCCAAGATAGTCAGAATAAAGTGGAACAAAAATTTTCTCCCCATATTAATGGTCTTTTAACATATGTCTTGAAAAATATGGGTAATAATACATCGAAGGGACAATTTATTGTACACACCCACCTAATAATGCATGGGTCCACCTTTTGCCCTCGCAACAGCAGCAACACTTGATAGCATAGACTCTACCAGATGTTGGAAATGTTCAGGTGGTATTGTGGCCTACGATTCCAAGGCAGCCATCCATAAAATAAAGTGCCGAGAGTTGCCAATGGTGGTTTGGGTGATGGTCGCTCAACTTTGTCACCACAGATGCTGAATAGTGCATTTGTGGTGACTCATCCCAGATAGCGAAGGGCCATTTGAGGTTTGTGAACTCACTGGAATGCTCCTCCAACCAGTCCTTTGCCAAATGGGAGTGATGAGACTGAGCTTTGTCTTGTTGAAAGAAGGAATCCTGCTGTGGGTAATGGACAGGCAAACCACCATTGGCAACTCTCAGCACTTTATTTTATGAATGGTTGTCTTGGAATTAGGCCACAATACCATCTGAACATTTCCAACATTTAGTAGAGTTTATGCTATCAAGTGTTGCTGCTGTTGTGATAAATTGCCCTTTCAATATATATTACCCATATTTTTCAAGACATGTTAAAAGACCACTAATATGGGGAGAAAAATTATGTTCCACTTCATTCTGACTATCTTGGCTTCGCACTTTCACACAGATCATTCTCCCCACCCCCATTTCTTGTAAATAGGTCTGACTCTGAATTCGTAACATAAAAAAAATTCATAAAACTAAAAAGTAAAATGAACAAATGTAGGTAGCTGGTGAGTACTACAACATAGCCTTGTGTAGTGATGGTGGTCTCAGTAGGTATAAGAGGCCTAAGATGGCTCAGATAAACATTTTCCAGAAAATTACTGTCCTGTAACATCCCAACAATAATTGGGGTCAGTGGCTTGTGATCAATGCCACACATGCAGCTTCCCATCAGCATGTTGTAGTTGGAACCTCGATTCATCGGACCAAGCTATCAGTTTTGAGTTTTACATGGTCCATTGGTGATATTCCTTCACCTACTGCAGCCTCCTAGCCAAGTGATAACAGGTGCATAGCCCAGTCATGCCATTATTATGTCAATGGGTGTACAAACCTTCGTAGCTGTCCTATTATTGAATGCCAAAGTTATCATTTGCACTTTGGCCCTCCATTCTGAGGAGAGTTGACTCACCTCAGACATCAACAGCCAGTTATGGGGACATTTTTCCGGCAACTGCAGGTTTTGACAGTTTTGATGTAATTCTGGTATACACATGCAGCGATTGCATGCGGAAATCCCAGACTTTTTTTCAGTCGAAGATATCAAGCACCTCCTCTTACTCCCACCGACTATTTTCCCACAATCATACTCGCTGTGTTTATCCATTATAACAGTTGCAGGTATGCTATATAGCAGGTAGATAGGCATATGACATATTTATAGCCTACAAGTAGTTTTAACTACATTATTGTGGCATCAGAGTAGGGTAGATTTGTGAATGGGTGTGGTGTGTATAATAAATTCTGCTTTCAGTGTATATTTAATATATATTTTGTCTATGTTCTGGTTACTAGCGTTCTCAAAGGAGGAGAGGGGCATGACAGACACTCTTGCATCTCCCACTTCCACCGAGATTCGGCCCTGCTCGGAGTATAATTACCATTTGGTATAGAACCAAACATACTTTAGCATGCAGTTGTGTTTTTTAGTCAAATATATGCTTTGAATATTGTTAATTATTATGCAAATACTAAATGTATTAGGCAGTGTCATTTGGGCTTAATCAGTAGTGGCCAAGACTCATGACCTAATGTTAACCAGGATGGAATCTCCACAGTGTCTGCATTGCAATTTTTTTTTCTATTCCCACCTTGCCCTCAGTGAGAAAGGGAGCACCAATGGGCTTGGAGAGGCTGACATCAGTCAACTAGGGCATAAAACTGGCCCTTGTACACATCAAGCAATGTACTGGATGATGGCCTTGATGGGGAGGCTTCCTTCTGCCTCTTTGTCATTCATTGTCCTCTTTCCTCTACCCCTTCTATGAGCTCATGTAACCTTGTGGCCATTTAGCCCATATTGGGGCTAAAAGTGTTTCTCACAGGTAAAAACAATTTGGCCCAAATATTAAGCCTGACCTACATTGCTATATTTTATTCAGTTTTTCAAGAAATGTGAATTGTGTGAAAGTTATGCAGTTTTTGCCTCATTTCAACTGTAGGAAATGCCAGAGGTAAATGCAGAATCACCTGTTATTTATTTTCCCTGCTTTCACTAGTTGCAGAAAAAATTCAAAGTCAAAGAAAGTGGTTATGAATCATTTAGTGTTGGGTCAAGTTGATTTTTTTTTTTTTGTTATCTGTAACAATTTACTTTAAAATAGTTATTTTTCTGTAGAGGCCTATTTTTAGAAAACCCACTGTAAAAGAGAAACCCTAATGTTTTAATTTTTTTTAGTTGTCAGTGAGTTTTTTTAAATAATAGACTAAAATTTATTTTAGAAGTTATTGCCATTCCATATGCACTTCTGATTTATTTGTGGAATTATGCTTATAAAATTGAGTAAAGAAATATTTTTATTACATCTTTGAAGAATTGTAAACTGTTTACATCAAGTTAATTTCTGAGTAAGATGTGATTTGTATGTTATGTATATTTCTTGTAATACGATGAATATAGTATTGTATTAAACCTGTGAAATTTAAAATTATGAAAGAAGTATTAGAATAATATACTTCAACTGTTCAGAATTTTTATTCTGATATTCGAAATGATCCCAAACTATAGACTTCAGTTTTCACCAATTGATTTTTCACGACTCATTTGCTGTGTAAGAAAGTATCGCAACAGTGCCAAATGGAATTATTTTTACTTGCACCTGATGAGTGTGGATAATTTATTCTTTGTTTTCATTAGAGATAAATTTCATAGATACATTTGTTACTTTCTTCATATATGTAAAAGCTCTGAGGAGTTCAAATTTCTGTTTTTATAGTGTTTTTTGCAACAGATGTACTAATTTTGCAAAGAAATGAATGCAGTATTCAAGCTTGTCAAGTGTTAAACAGTGCAGCGTGGCTGCTTCTGTTGTTGCTAACAAGTTCCAGTTTTTGTTATGGCAGCTCCAATATTATTTTCTTTTCATGTGAGATCAACTATCATTTATTGAGAATAGTCTGTATTTGTAAATACATTTTTTATTACACAAAATTATATCAGTATATAAATATATATTGATGTTCATAGAAATGATTGCAAATAAAATCATGATAAGTTAATAATACATCAAAATATAGTTGTGTGTATATGATCCAAGATTGTTAAAAATTGGAAGAAATTTACTTAATCACTGATAATGCTGATCAACAAATTAAAACATTTTCTGTTCCCTGCTTAAACTACGTGTTCATTATGGAATTTTTAACATGATTCCAAAACTGACCTTGGCTTTTTTGTGCAGTTTATTAGAACATAAATTGAATTACCAAATTATACAATGTAATTATTAATTTTTAATATATATTTTTGCATTCCTAATTTTTTTTTGCCGAATGATTTGCATTTATATGTAGATTGTGGAGCTTTATGAAATAATAACCAAGAATAATTCTCTTTCCCTTTATACCACCATTCCATCTTTCTATGTCCTGATGAAACATATTGCTATGTTCATTACCCATATGCTGATGTTTTAAGGAGAATAATCGAAGTGGAAATCCAGAAAGAGTATCTTAGGACCAGGGCCAGATCTGGGGGTGGGGAAGGAGAGAGGCTGGCTTTCCAATTCAGTATATCATTTCCCCCCCCCCCTTCGTTTTAAAAGCCTTTAAAAAATTCCTTGATAAATGCATAAATATAAACAAGTTTCACAATTTTTTGTCCCTTTTTCCATTATTAGCATTTTGAGGGGAGGGGTCATGTCCCCCCCTCCTTCCCCCTCTCCTAGGTCTGGCCCTGCTTAGGACATATTGTATCCCCAAATCCTTATATATCCATAACCCTGATACCACCATTACTTTGTAGGTGTATTATTTATCAAGAACTCCATGGCATACAAAGAATTTGAGAGCAGTTTAAAAAAAAGTGTTTAAAAATTATGTAATATTTTAAGGAAACAAAAAGCGTGTTATCAGTCAATCAAATGTAAGTACACAATTATCTGTTGATATAGAATTTAAAAAATACATTGGTTTCCATAAATTTAGGAAAATCTCTTAAGTCAATGGGAAGTCATGGGATCAAAGCTCTATAATTTCTAAAATTATTTTTTTGTTTTGAAAAATGTGATTGCAGATAAAGATCTCAATCAAATAAAAATCAATATCTCAATTTTCAACAATATTCGTTCAATATTTAGTTATGGAAGTTTGAATATTTAGCGATAACAATGTCATCCACAAAAATTGACTTCAGAAGTTTAATTAAAACTTAGTATTAAGTATTGTATCAAATTGTTTACAAAACTTTGTGTAAAGAATTCTTTCACTATTCTTCAACTGGCATTGCTGTTAAATATTCAAACCTCCATAGCTCATTAAATACTGAACGATTCCATTGTTTTAATACACTATAACCATTGGAATTAGATAAAGTCAACATTCAAACTTTGATACATATTTTGAAATTATGAAACTTTTACAGGCTAAGAGAAAATCAGGCGCAACTTGTTATTCTTTATATACTTATATATTCTTTTTCCGTGTTTGAAATCATATTTAATGTAACCTTTGTTGAATTTATGTTATTGAAACATTGTAAACGAAAACTTCCTTGTATTTTAAAATGCCAATTGATATATAACACTAGTGAGCAATTATTAGTCACTATTCCTTAAGAATTCTTTAGTTTGCAGCTGCAAAGAAGCCAAATTCACAGACTAAAAAGAAAACTTTTTTATTGGAGGAAATTGAAATTCACAGAATGAAGGAAAACTTTATTACTGCAGGAAATTGAAAATACTTCAGCAGTCAGTGTGTAACAGTGCGATGGGAGTGTTGAACTGAGATATGCTTGACCAATGGGTCTTTTGAAGTTTTTTTTATAATCTGATTTTATGTCACTGTTAAGGTTTTAATGTTTTTTACAGTTGTGTGTATTTTAAAGGAAAGGTGCACTTGATATATGTGCCTGTGTTTTGCATTAAAGTTATTTCATGTATTAGTAAAGAATATGTCCATAGAATAGAAAAGGTCTTGCTGTACAGACAGATATATTTGCTTTATTTTATCTTTTTAGATTGCTCATCTGCTGATCCACATTTTGGTCTCCTTCAAGTAAATCGTTATGTACTGAAGCACAAGAAGCTCTTTGAATGTGACATCTGCCATCGTTCCTTTACAGAGAAATGCAATATGAAGAGGCACAGGGAAATCCATGCAGAAATACGACCTGTTTATCAGTGTGATCTTTGTCCTAGACAGTTTAGTTGGAAAGATAATTTAGATCGTCACAAGAGACATGCACATTCCACCTACCCATTTTCGTAATGAGTATTTGATTTAAATCTAAGAAGAATGTGTTTGTTATTTCTATACATTGTCAAAACACTGAATTCTGATTCATTTACAGATTTGTTAGGTGGAACTTTTCATATGCAAATGTTCAGTCTCTTTTTGAAGTGATGGTTATATACATATCAAATGTATGTAGAAACATTTGCTCTCTTCTTAAAAGGTATTAAGATAGAATTATTAAATACTATCTTGGAAAAAAATGCTGAAATTCCTGAATTAGTAAATCTGCTGCTCTGAACTTCATTTACTATATGAAGTTTTACTGAAATCGAAGTACCTTTCTTGTTTCATGTATGTGTAACATTACTACCTTAGGAAAGGAAAGTTGCTGAAGTCTGACAAGTAGCATATTATATAAATATCGATTTTCAGATGTGGAAAGGACAATCCCTTCTCGGCTCTCCCGGGGACGTAACCTGCGTGTCCAGTGTTCCATCATGAGACCATCATGTCCAGTGTGCAAGAAACAGTTCTTCAACAAGCAGACTCTTCAAAGGCACATGGATCGACATGGGATAAATAGAAAACTATACCGATGTGACATATGTTCCAAAACATACTCTTTTGTTACTGGACTTTACCACCATAGGAAGACTCATGAGGGGATATCCCGTTGCCATTGTAATCTGTGTGGAAAGTCATTTATGTATGATGCTGCTCTACAAAAACATACCTCTCTTAAGCATGGAATTTCACAATATCTATCATTGTGAAATATTTTAATTTAAGCTTAATCTTTAGGATATATAAATATTTAGCAAAGTTACTTCTGACATCAAAATATAAATGCAAAGCCTGAGGCAAGTGCATAATATTCATAAATGTGTGTTCAAAATAACGAAATTTTTGTTATTATTGTGGCCATCTGAAAAGGGATTGTGTGAAGTGATATGTACTTTGCACTTTTTCAAAACAGTCTTTTAAAAGGTTTTAAAATTATTTTACTTTCTTAAATTTAAATTTTAGGCCCTTTAAGTTTCAGTTATATAAAATAACATAGCTGAAGAAGTCAGCTCTGGAGTGCTTCATTCATTCTGAAGAAATTAAACATTAAGAATTTCACAACAGATTATATTAATGGAGGATGGCTTCATATCAGTATCTTTGCTATGATGAGCAGGTCTCACCAGTACAACAAATCTGATGCCTTTGCAGAATCTTGGTTGCAGTGGACCTCCCAGCCAGCAGTTGTCTGTGCACTTCCAGGAAGAAATGAGAAAGATCTACACTCCTGTCCTGTCTGTGGCAAAGGATTTAAAGGAAAAGAACTTCTTCGGCAGCATATGAACAGTCATGCAAAACAATTGTATGAGTGCCCTCATTGTTCAGAAAAATTCAAGTGGAAGAAATCACTACCAGTTCATTTGAGAAGGTCTTGTCCAAAGCGAGGACAATATCATTTCAAGACAAAATGAATCACTTGTAGGACTACTATTGGTATTTGCTCGCTTTCAAAGATTTTTAGTAGAGCCGAATTTCTGTTTAATATTGAAATATAAGTCACTGTAAATAAACTGGAAAAAAAAAAGTTGAATGTATAAATAGCAGAATGTAGAAGCTTTGATGTTGTAAAGTAAATGTACAAAATTTCTGTGATTTGAATTTATTGCTCTTGTTCACTTATTAATATACAATATATGGTGAACCATTAACTTCTGCAGCCAATCCTTAGTAGGCAGGTTTTTATTGCATTGCATCCTTAGAGATAATAATTAAATTTTGAAACAGATTTCCACAACATCAATAATAATGCATTTTGGTGGATCTATTGTAAAAACATCATTGCAGAGTTCCAACATTTAGCCGAAATAGCTTAATTTATGGAGAAGCTCAGATTACATTATAGAACAAGTTAAAAAAAAACAGTAGCAAAATTAGAATTCATATTATCCATTATATGGCAAAAAAAAGTATGCTCAACTGATTTTCTTGTGGGTGCCATGGTGCTCATCGATGCATCCTTCATTAAGTTTGACATTAGAAAAAAACAAACACTTCAGTGTTGTGTGAATGGAAAGTTGCATTCATAGCTCCCAAACTTCGAAAATAAGTTTTTTTTATGAAAATGTTACTGGAGTTAAATTGATGCCACACAAATCTCTCTAAATATCTAATTTTTGCAATATTCATTTAATATTTAAAGAAATATGGGAGCTGAAAAAATTATTTAACTTCTACTCATGATTTCTTCTCTTTTCATCAGGGGGGGGGGGATGTTGAGATTGTGACAGTGGCATGTTTTAAATGTGACACCAATAACTTTTTTAATATTAAGCAAATATTGTTGAAAATTGAGATTTAAGCAAGATCTTCAATTTATAGTGACATTTTTTTTCATTAAAAAAGTTTATTTTCAAAGTTAAGGAGCTTTGAATGTCACTTTCCATTCATATAACTTGGAAGTGTCCACTTTGAGTAACATATACCCTTTGCACTCAAGAAGCGACCCTCAGTTGCCATTTGGTTTGCAGCAACTTGAATGGCAACTGACGGGTGGCAACAACTTTTATAAACAGATATCTTTCCTCTTTATATTTTAGATGTTTAATTCCTACATCATATATAGAAACTTGTAAAAAAGAAAAACAACTTACTTTTAGTCATTTGAAATACATTAAATCACTGGTTAATCAACTAACATGATTTTCGACACTTTTGTAACACTTGTCCTGACAAACCGAGAAATTATTTTGGCGATTGCTTCCTAAAAATATCACCTGAGGCAAAATTACAAAGCTTGATATTCAATATTTCATTCATTTATGTGCTTTATTTTATGTTAGTTGCAAAAAAAGCTTTTAGTTTCTACTTTCCTATAGTGAAAAAACTTCAAGTGCAAAGGGTTAAACTCCAAATTTATCCGTTTCAAACAAAATTGTTACTTTTAAATAAAATATTACAACATTCCATTACGTAACCTTTAGAATAAACACTTCATATACAAAATTTCAATCTACTATATTTGATTCTTTATTTGGATAGGGAAGAAAAATGTAAAAATCTTGTGCCTTCTAAATCTGCCTTTGGATCCCTTGATGTTCTCCATCTCAAAAAGTGTTCGATAGCTACATATTTTGGAACATTTAATTGCCTTGTTCCCGAAATGTTTTAAAAGAATTGCTAATGTTAGTCATTGTTCCAGATGTGATACCTTATATCTTGTTTTGTAAAACATAAATAGTGAAAAGATACTGATTAGTTGGTAGGATTGCATATTATCCCATGTTCCTGTATTTTTTATTATCAATTTTGTTGGCAAGAAATTTTCTGTGGTAGGAATTAACCAAAAAAGTTTAAACAATTATTAAAAATGGTTGCATTTGCTTTTTAAACTGGCAAATAGTCCAAGATTACAGAGTTAACTTTACTAAGATATGTTACATGATAAATTTGACATTGTGTTTGTCAGAACCACATTCTTTGGACACGTTTTGCAAACGATTGTATTTTATCCTTTTGGAAGCAAATGGAATATTGGCCTCTTACTCATTATTTGAAGTCCATTTATTGGAAATGAGTTTTATAAATGTCTTCCATTGCTTAATTATTTTTTAAAAACATTTTAGGAAATTTTAAATACTTGAGGAATACTTTGTAAAAGAATTATTTTCTGTTCCCAAAATATTAGGGATAATAAAGTTACTAAGTTTATAAATAAAAATGAAACAGCAAGACATCCAACTTCCTGTTCAGTTTTAAGTTTGTAAGGCACACAACTACTACTAATTAGAGCAATGGTTCACAACCTCTCCTCCAACTGGCATCACTGTTTTCCATTGCAGTATCTTCTGACCGGCCAGAAGTAAGCCTTATGTTTTGTTAGGAAAGAAATTATGCAATGCTTCTTTGAATAGTTTAGTAGCATAGTTTTTCCCAATCTATAGATTCTCTTCCATATTCAGTCAGTGTACACATGGAATTATTATAGATTTGCATAATCCCATTCCAAATCAAAATCTGCTTCATTTATTGGTACTGCATTTTTTTAATTGCCTAGGTATTTAAACTGAAATAAGTTTTATTACTACTGAAACGATTTTTCTTTGTTACCAAACAAGAACCTTATATACCTGGTAGGGGATTGATTAAAGTAAATTGCAAGCAATCTGTATTGGAGAGATTTGAACGAAATTTGACACTTCCAAGCATAGTGATCACATTTATGGAATTTTAAACTGGATTCTGAAATTGCCTTAGCTTCAGGAAATGTGTAGTTCAGAATTTTGCATTAGTAATTATATTTATACTGTTTTGAAAGTGGAGATTTGGAGGGTATATATCTTGGTTACCCATTTACTTTGTCTTGTCATTTGATACATAACTTAGATTGTTGTTTCAGCTAGCTAGTTGTAGTAAAAAACTGTTAAACTACCCTCCCAAAACTCATTGGAGATAGTGAAATGTATTTTGAGCTACCTTAGGAGAGGATTTTCACTTGGGTCAATCCTACTAGTTATTTATCATTTGTTGGGAAGATACAGTTCAACAGCCATTTAAAAACTCCCCAACCTCCAACTTTTCTAGGAGAAATGTTTATATTTGTATATAGTTCAGTGGCATATCCGGGATATTTTTAAGGTGGGGGATTCTTTCTGAATCTCTAGATAGTGTTGTCATTGCACAGTTAACTTCATTATACCCATTTTAAAGAATGATTTCTATTCCTCATCCAGCATCATTACACAAAAAATATATTGTCATCAGTCCAAACAAATGAACATTGGTTGACATTAGATCAGGACATTGCAGTCCTTCCCAATGCATTTTTTCCAGGACTGGATTTACGTTTCACATGCCCATGAGCACAAAAAGCCATATTGAATATGTTTTCTTACATTTTTATGAACAATAGTAGAATTTTTTACTTTTACAAGCCTGAAGAAAGGAAATAATTTAATCGAAATGGACGAGAATTTTAATGATTATTTAAAGAGCTGTATTGATATATATATAGCATATAATTCATAATATTCAGTAACATTTGTAAATCAGATTTATTCATTTTCAGATTTAAATCTGCGTTGTCAATGAAAAAAACCCTCAAAATTAGTAAAGTATTGAGACACTTCAATGTGTGTATGAATGAAAAGCTATATTCAACATTAACTTTCAGATAAGCATTTCGTAGCAAAATAGCAGAAGTAATAATTTGAAAATCTTTAAAAATTACTCATCTCATTTTGAGCAATAGTTATTTTTAAAGAGTTATGAAAGCTAGAACACTTAATAGCAGTGTTGCTAGTAAGAATTTGGAACAAAAGTTATAATAAATCGTTTCCCAAAATAGATGCAATTTTAGAAGTTTTTTTTTGTAATGGTTTTTCAGTTTCATTCAATATTTAAACATTGTTTAGGATGATCATAACAGCAGCGTCTGCAATGACATATTTCAGCTTCATTAACTATTTAAATATTAAACAAATATTGTTTAAAATCGAGGTTCGGATAAATTTTATTCAGATCTACATTTTACCTGCTTTGGAAATTTTCTGTAAAAAGCTCATTTTTAAAGTTACCGAGTTTTAAATGTCTTACAAATCTCGTAATATTGAAATGTTTCAGTGCGCTTGATCCTGCTATACTATATATTTTCCCATTCTATATCCCTTAAATGTTCACTTTTTATTGGTAGATGAGGAGTGAACCGCTCTTGAACTTATGGTATCAGTAGGGGACACTAATGGGACTGTGTAGGAGAGCTATACTATCTGCATTTAAAGAACACGCTGGATGTCCAGCAACTAATTTGAAATAATTTAAGTCAAAAGTATGCAGTGATTTTGAATTTAATGATATAATTTATGCTCTCGTGTATCTAGGTTAACAGTGGTCTGCTGATTAAGTTGAGAAACAATGGTCTCAGACTCACTCTCTCGGACATCAGTATTCCTATGTTCTTGAAATAAGGCGAAATTGTTTTGACAAATAAGTGTAGAACAATTGATAGATGGCTAAACGATCTAGGTTAGATGCGCAAACTGGGTTTCGTAAAAAAAATGGAGATCGCGGAAAATTTCCATATAATCATCAAAATACAGCCTTTTTCTTTACCTTCGTTTCAAAATGCTAAAGCCCCTTATTTTGAATGCGGTATAAATATATGTTAAAAAGTTTGAGACATCAAGGCTACAAAAAAATTGACTCCAAAATTTAAGACCTTACTAGAGTACCCTTGCAATGAACTCTGTGCTCTAAAAATAGTCAACTATAATCTAACGTGTTTAAATAATTTTTGTGCGGAGGCAATTTTTTAGCCGTTAAATATTCTAGCATTCATAACTCTGAATACTGAACAGATATTGTTTAAAATCGAAATTTAGATAGATTTTATTAGGATCTTTATTTTTTAGATATTTTTTTATTAATAATCATTACGTTATTGAGCTCTCAATGATTTCTATTGAGATAATATGGAACTATTTAGATTTTTGTCCAGTCAGTACCTGTAGGTTATTAATCCCGATGCAATTCCAATGAGTAGGATTTAAGCGTAAACATATGAAAATTCTTATTTTAAATACTAATTTAATTTCAATTTCTATTAAACTTTTCTAGCATGGTAGGAAAAAGAAATTGTGAGGAAACTTTAACACTACAGATCTGCGCGAAATTCGTAACTACAATAACAGACTATATTGATAGCCCACTTTGCAATTGGTGAGAAAGGGGACATCGATGTGCTAGGATTTGTCGGCTGTAACGTCAAACCGTGACCCCCAAGTTGCAGAACCGTACCTAGTACATGTAGAAGGCGCTGGATGGCTTTGAAGAAAGGCATCCATCTTCCAACAGTTGTCTAGTGCAGTGGTTCTCAACCTTTTATTCTTCACGTACACCCTGGAAATGTGTATGTAACTGGCGTACACCCTTGTATAGATAGAATAACCATTGTTATACTATAACTATAGTTTTATCTTTCTTTGTCACTAGATCTGGCGATTATTGAGCTCTCATGGCGTACCCCAAAAAAATTTCTCGCGTATCCCACGTTGAGAACCCCTAGTCTAGTGGATATCTTTCGCCAATCTTTTCTGAGATCTTTGTCACCTGGTCATTTAGCTCATTATATGCACAAAAATGGCACTCGGAGGTAAAAGCATCTTTAATTCATTCGTCGTTTCTAGAAGTTGTACAGTTTAATTTTCATATTGTATGAGGAAATGCGACTCCCCGCAAAAAAATATTTTTTGATAGTTAGGCTTTGCAAGTTGTATTGTTCAATAGATTGAGTGCACCTTTTATTCTACAGTTAGAGCTATGCTTGTTCCTTTAGTCCAGCACAATATAATCTGGAAACTCGTGGATTTGGAAAAAATTGACTGCTTTAACTTGGTTGCCAAAGCTCTAACACAGAAAAGTTCCACTCGTAGATATAAACTTCTTTCCAGTCGGTGGAAAACTTGCAATACCACAAAAAATTTGATTTAGTAAAAAGGCAACAAGATTAAATTCTTAACTACTTGACTGTATGTAATTACACATTAGTTTTGACTCATAGTTTCAAGTCCGAATTCTTTTGCTAATTATTGAGGTCGAGCGTGTGTAGAAAAATTAAGGTATCTAATACAATAATAAAACATCTAGAAATAACATGTTCTTAAACCAATTTTTTATTCTTAGTATTATGGATTATTACAAAGTGGATTAGTTTAAGGGAAGAAATTAAATTACTTCCCTTAAAGGATGAGATGTTAACATAATTTTTGCATATTCATTCGAAAATTGCTGTGAACCATTGGAATAGTCGGTAACGCGAATCCCATATTTAATTAGCACTAATAAACCATAGGGAAAAAAATCTTTAAAAATAAGCAAAATAGTTTAAATCGTCCGAAATCCGTTGTCTGCATTATTAAAAAGAGAAAAATCTAAAAGATTAGTAGGGAATTTCTAAAGTTATCCAATTAATTGGATAGCAACAGATTACGTACTTCACTGATTTTATTTTGGGGGCTTTTTAAACAGTGAGTAATACTGATTCCTTCACCAATTTGATGCTTCTTTTCGTGCTTCTTTTGTTTTTTTTCTTAGGTTCAATTAATAGCAAATGGACTAGTTAAATTATTAAAATTAAAAAAAAATTCATAGGGTCACAAGGAGAAAAGTCGAATAAAACACTTATTTTTATTGAATAAATTAAAACAATTGCATGTATCGCATATGGTAAGTTTTCAAATAAAACAATAAGTTCTTTGTAGGGTTTTAAATATCTGGATTAATTTCTTGTGGAAATGCGTAATAGCACAAAAAGTCTATAATCGCATGGGCCAGGTGAAAACCTTGCAGGATGTAGTTTGGCTGTCTGGTCTATAATGCACTCGCATATGCCAAGAAGGTGGTGATCATGGCGGCGTTCCATAGGTTCTGTCAAGTGGCGGAGCAAGGCCCAAGATTCGTAGGGGCACAATAAGAAGCACTGGTTGGATTTCGAGGATTATTTTTCTTGAAGTAATGCTAAGTGAATATAAATCAAACTGTACTGGAAACTGTTAAAAGTATATTCGTAATACTTGCTCTTCGGATTCGATTCCCCGTATTCTTTCATTTCTACATTTAAATAGTGGACAACTTCATTTTTTTTTTTTGCGTTGTTTAAACCCTTCACGTTCCCGGAAGACTATCCAGACCGAAATTTAATCTCATTTCCAGTGGGGACTGTAGGTACCCAAGAAAATATGCTCCAAGTTTCATTTTTTCCCCCCTGTAAAAATTAGTTTTTTTTTAAAAATTAATCATGAAAACTTAGGAATTTACATATAATCTAAATAATTTTTTTAATATTAAAGTGGGGGGAAAAATTGCACGACTGTCGCAGTCATTTTTGTCACTTCATTTTGCACCTGAGTGTTTCGGTAGTTTAGTTTCTGATGTTTTCTAAAATTTCACTCGGAACATACTTTTAACTGTTGCTATTGGACTTTATTTTAATCTTTAGGAAATGCCTCAAAAGAAAACTGGTAGGAATGGATATTTTTAAATGGAAGTTATAAACCGATCAAACAAAACATTAAAACCACCTACCTAATATAATGTTAGGTCTTCCTCGCTGCCAAAAGAGCTCTCACCCGATGCACAGATTCAACGAGATGTTGGTAGGTGTCCCACAAATGCTTGATAGGATTCATGTCCGGCGAATTTTGGGGCCATGGCAATAAATGGAATTCCTCATGTTCTAGGAGCCATTCCTGAACTTTCTTCGCAGTGTGACATGGGGCATTGTCTTGAAAGATGCCACCACCGCCAGGGAATATAGTCGCCATAAAGGGGTGTACTTGGTCAGCCACGATGTTCAGGTTAGGTGATAGCTGTTGGAGTTTGCTCCACAGGGATAGTTCAAGTGTTCCCCAAGAAAATATTGTCCAGACTATCAACTCCCTCCAGCCGCCTGGATCTGTCCCACCGTGCATCCAAGTGAAGTTCCTGTTCGTAAACGTTGACACGAGCTCGTCCGTCCACATGGTATAACAGAAAATGTGATTCGTCTGCCCAGGCGACTCTCTTCCAGTCTTCTATGATCTAATGTCGATGATTACGTGCCCACTGCAAGCGTTGACGACGTTGAACGGCTGTGATCACAGGCACACATTAAGGTCTGCGGCTGCAGAGACCCATATCCAAGAGCTTACGATGAACTGTGTGTTCGGACACATTGGTCCCTTTCCCACAATTGGAATTATGTGTAATAGCCACAGCAGCCCTCTTGTTGCTGCGGGCAAGACGAGATAGCCTGCGAGGGGGCCCATGATGGTGGCCGGCCCATGCCTTGACGGCTGGAAGTGTCGCATGTATCGGACCATCTTTGATAGGTACTACTGCCTGTGAGATATCCGACCCAGCTAGTATATATATATCATTCGCAACCTTTCCATGTGAAACTGATTGGCTGCACGTGCGTTTTTTTGCATAACTCGGAGGTGCTTTTAATATATTGGCTGATAGGTGTATATGCATCATTTGATAAGAATGCATATATCTAAGTGTTGCAATTTTTACCATATTTCTTATTTTAAATTATGTTTCGGAAGTATGTATTATGTAGAATTTAAGTGCTCCTTTGTTTAAGCTATTGTCATATTCTGTCCATTACTATGGATTTCAACAAAATTATGTTGAAATCCAATAAAATCACTTTTTTTTCACTATTTTTAAAAAGTGTTATTAAAATTAGTATGTGTGCTCTTTTTCTCAAATATTTTTTTTAAAAAACCGCAATTAAATGCTTTTTATTTTGGTAGAGAACACGACCAATTATATCTTAGTTATTTCCAGATAAGATTTAAAAGTTCCTTTTTTTTTGTCCTGAAAACATTTAAATTAATCCGGCCAACAGAGTGAATTTTGCTCTGCAAAGCTGGCGTGTTAAGTGTTATATATATATTTTTGGATTGTATGAAGGTATTTATTTCTGATTTTTAGTAACGTACAAAGAAAGTTGGTAGAAAAATAAGAGAATGTTATTGAGGACTTTTGACATCAGTTAACTATATAAAAAGTAACTTGTTTTTTCGCTATTAAATCGTTAAAATCACATTTTATGGTACCTAATTTCTAATTCACATCATATTATCAGTGTAATATTTACAGAACATTCAGTCTTCAACAATTGCATCTTGACTGAAGATATAACCAACATTAGCTTTAGATCAAGGGTCGGGAACCAGCTGCTCAGAGCACACTAAAAAGTGACTCGACGCTTTTTGGTTCAACTATGGCAGACGATGATTAGAAAGCATTGATACCATTCAAATTTAAAATGTTCTAAATACACACAAAAGTCGCTGTGAATGCCAGATTTAAAAAAATTCCCCTAAGTTGTATTCAAATGTATACAATATATTTTAAAATTATACGCTGTGGTTTTTTTTTTTGGTAAAATAATTTGTTTATTGGGTCAAAAGCCATAAAAGGAAAATATGATTATAATTTGCAGCTCCCAAATTTTGTTGCTTTTACTGTTTTAGGTTTGAAATTAGGAGTATAATGTAATTCAGTGATTCTAAACCTTTTATGCTTCACGTACCCCCTGGAAATGTGTATGTAACTGGCGTACCCCTTGTATAGATAGATAAAAATATAGTTATAGTATTGCAATGGGAATAAAATAAAACGTATCTATAACATATCTAGCGACTTTTGAACTCTCAAGGTGTACCTCACGTTGAAAACCCCTAATGTAATTGATATCGGTATCAAAATTACTGCTATTAAAGTTGTACCACAACTCATGGTGTACTGATTCAGTCTCGGATCCCGTTAGAAGTTTCTCCTTTGCAACACTTCTCACGTGATGACTTCATTACTGAATATAACTACTTTTCGAAAATAAATGGATTTTTATTGATAATTTGTAAATAAGAGCATATTTTATTTAATAAGATGCTCAAGACATTACGTGCTAATGACATTAAAATTAACTTACTACATGATGACTCCATTACAGTATGACCTCTAAAAGGTTATAATCTTGAAATATTGTGATGCTCAAAAGTGAAGGACTAAACCTGAGTAATCTTTAAGAGAATTTATATAAATTAGCAACAAACATGTAATCAGATAAAAACGGATCCATGTTATCTCAAAATGTGCTCAGTAACGTTTCATGGAAAAATATTACTGAAGACAGATTTGAGATCATCGAATCTATCTGTATCTCGTTTAGCAACGGTATTTGTTGAGTGTTTAAAGATGTGTGGGAGCTGGAATATTTAACAATAAATTTGATCGTTCCTCAAAAATCATTCAAAACGAAAATTGAAGTAGTTGTTTGAGAAATTGTTGAACTGCTAAAATAAGCTTATAAAATTAAAATTTAATACAATTCTTTTATTTTAACTTGTATAAATTAATTATTCTGATCAATTACTTGAACAGGTTGAGGTTACTCCAGCTTTTATAACTCTGCTGAACGAATATTACTGAATGTCGAGGTTTGAGGTAAAGATCTTAAGTAGTCTGTCCTCGGTCACAAATTTCTATAAAAGTTTACTTAAGAATTTACTTAATCTGAGTATTGGCATCAGATGGAAATGTTGAAGCGTGACTTTTTGAGTAGGGGAAGCGATTACCAAAATTGCTAGAACTATATTGGAATGCCGTAAGCTAGTCAAAGTACATTGTATTGTCATGCGGAAAAGTTTTGAATTGCCCTATAGAATTTCGTAGGCAGGGCAATATTTTGGACATAAAGAATCTTCCTTGAAAGAATGTTTCTGTATAAAATGTGAACGGAACCAACTATATATTAGAAGTTATCCATTATCAAATGTCAGTAATTTTCAAACAGTCGAATCAAATCGCGCCTCACAGATCGGTATGTTTGTCACATTTGATATGTCGTAAATGTTACCTCATACATAATGCGTAGTAAATCAGACAAGAAAGAATATCCTTAACGACCTATTTATCTGAAAGCACTTATTTCTAACCACCAATGCAACCTATTGGGTTAATATTTGGACTAAACATCCTCATTCTACTCTTTTAAATAGGGTTACCAGATACCGATGGCCTAAAAATAGTGGTGTCCAACCTTTTTTCGTACAGGGGTCAGATTTGTTTTGCGGACCAAATGAGTGATTATAGAAAAAAATAAAAAATAAAAATAAATACTCCCTCAAGCAGCTGCTTGCCACAGAGGTCTGACAGGAGCATGTCAGTTTATATGCCAAAGCAGTAGGTCTGTGAGGATGGCAGAACCTCAGCAGAAAAACAACACACACAACCATGCCTTACCCGGGGCTGGAACCCAGGTCCCTTAGAGCAGTAGCCAAGCGTGCTAACCACTCGGCCATGGGAAGGCGTATTAGTTTCAATATCTTGTTACATGTAAAAGGAAGTTTCTATTTTCATGTTACCATTTTTTATTTTCAGGCTTCCCTACACTTTTGTGTGCAACAAATCTATGTCGCCGATTTTTTTTTAAATATGCCTTTTTTAGATGTTCACTTTAGAAAATTTCCAACCTGAAAAGAATCGGTGTTTTTCGATATTAAAGTGGTGTGGATGGGCATACGCATATTTGATACAAAATGTAAAAGGAACAATATTCTCCGCAATGAGTGCCACAGTTTTTAAATTCGTTTTTTTTCACTTATTATAACGTCAAATGTGTACACGGTTCTCGAAATAATTAACAAAATTAAAATACTGTTTTCACTTTCCGCGCGAGCCGTATAAAATTACTCGCGGGCCATATCTCGGATACTACTGCCCTAAAAGGATAAAAAAGCTAGAGATAAAGTCGCTTTTAGGTTTCAATTTAGAATTAAAATCATTTTTTCAGTATATTTTAAATACTGACTAACCATTTAGTAGGAAAAATACAATACTTATTCGGTACACTAAATATATGTAGTGCCTATTTTTATTCATACTTGATAAAGCCAAATAAATCTTGATTACTTAACTGGTATAGTCACAGAGTTCTCTATATACTAGAGGTGAACTTGTATATCTACGCCATGGAACGATAAGGAGGTAATCGCGGAGACGAATAGGAGGGTAAAATATCAGAATCGGAGATCGAGTATACGCATCTGTTTAGGTTCCTACACATTTTACCAAGGTTTTATATAGTGGAAATATATCGTAATTATTACGTTGATAATGCAGAAACATTTTTAATTGTAGAAAACCTTTTTTTTTTGCATGGTGCACCAGAAATTTCGCAATCATTTCTGTGGATGCATTTAAGTATTAATGCATAAGTAAGTTTAAAAAAATTTCCATTATAATCGACTTAAAATCTAAAGGAAAAATCGATGTAAATCAGGAAATGTGCGCATGCGTCTGTTATTTATAATGGCGGATATTCTACTAGCCACTGAACATATATCAATGGTAAGGAATGTTTCTGTACAGTTTCTCATAATTCATTTGCTCAAAAATTACGGGGGCATTAATTGTTAGTCGAAATGAATTGTTTTAGTTTCAAGAAAAATAATCTGCTATAACCGTTCAAGCTAACTGAAATTTTTGAATATCATTGTATTAAATATAATATGCGGATTACGAATTCCTGAGGTTGCAGCATCTAATACAGTTAGCCGTCGTATAACGCGGATGTTGGGTTCCATAGAAATGCGCGTTATACGAGACTCGGATCACATAGAAAATAGGGTTAGGTTCCGAAAAAAAATTTTTTTCGATTATATGAACAACAATGATATATCCAACCAAAATATATTTTTAAGTTCATAAATTTTTTATATAAAAATTTAGTTTCATATGAAATTAAAGTTCAATTTTTGTAAGTTCATAATATGGAGCTAAACAAATATCAAATTGTCTCGTGAATTTTCCAGAGCGCTGCATTGAGGGACGCTCCGTTGACCCAGCAATAACACTTTCTCGGATTTTATGTTCATTTTGTTTGATTGTTCGTATTGTTAATTCATTTAAATTCAGTTCTATTTTAACTGATTTCTTTAGAAAAAAAAATTTTTTTCTTGCAGTTTCAGTGTCCATTACTATAAAAATAAATTTTTTATATAAAAAAATTACATATTAATTATGCATGTAACTCTGCAGAAATATAAACATAATTATAATATTAATGCTCTTTCCTGGCAGAAAACGAAGACAATTTTCAACAATAAACACTTTGTACGGTAAAAAATTGACGCTACGCAAAACAAAGTATGTGTGTACATACATGTGGGCTAAATGGTATTTCCCCAAATATGAATTATTAGAGATACGTAGAAATTTGTAGACTGTTATATCGAAACCGGGTTGTTTAAATACCACTTATACGAGGGTTAAGTACATATGTAGGTTAGTATCCAGCCTATTGCATGCTTCCTCATTTGTAAATAAATGTTCTAAGGTATAATTTAACAAATTCTCACTAAACTTTATTGCTTTCTTGCTTTACGAAAATAGAAGTATGGACTTGCGTTTTAAATAGCCTAATGCATTCTAAACCTATTAGTGTTTGTTGCGTCACCTGTGTTTACACTTATAGCATCTAGTATTTTGATGTATGAAATCGTTTCCAAAAATATTTTTATACAACTACGATTCATTCTAAGAAAACTAAAATTTTTAATTACGTAATAGAAGTTATCAGTAACAGATAATTTGATACTACGAAGAGAAGCCATTGAAAAATTGTGACAAAACGTAGAAGTTGTATGTTATATTTAGCGGTATTTTGGTTTTCATGCAGTTTAAGAATCGCATCTTTCTGTACCGAAAATTGAACTTTTACGATTTTTGCTATTCATAGAATCTCTAAATATTATCCATGGATTTCATGAAAATTTGGCCTTATATAATGTTCCACTGTAGTAATTTAAACTACAGTGAAATACATTATATATTAATACTTATCAAACCAAAAAGGTTTGGTAAAGTTATAATCCGCAATTGCTTTGAGTGGCAGGAAGGCTAAAACTAACCTTAACAAATTAACTTTTTAGTTCATGGTTATTTCAGCAATATTTTTTTATGTATTTTTAAAGTTCTGTTTTGCAGACGTCTTGCAAACAAAAGATCACACACCAAGTCAATTGACAGTGCAGAAAGTGGGGCGAGAGGCGGTCATCAGCTTGAACGAATTAGCGTTCCTCAACTGTTTTGAACGAGAGCGATGTGAACCAATGAGTATGTGAGACTGATTTGAGTGTCAGAAATGAATAGTATAACATTAATCATGAATTGCAGTTAATTTTGCTTTAAAAAAGTAGATTAAAATCGTCACCTAAAGAAATTCAGAGATCTATCTCGGTTGTAATGATTTATACATCCTACGGCAGATATGTGATAACTGTACAAGCTTGACCCTCACTATGGTAAAAATACATTACAGGAGTCCTTTCTGCGCAACTTGCTCTGCTCCGTTGTGGACCATGTTACGGTTACCAAATCTATCTCTAGTATATGTAGAACTCTGTGGAAGTTGGGGGGGGGGGGCTCAGTCGGTAGCGCCCCAAGCTCGTAATCTGTAGTTCTCAGGTTCGAGTCCCAGCTGGGTCAGCGTTGATATTTATCTCCGCAAAATTCCCTGCCCACGGGCAGTTGGGGACACCGAAGGGCTTGGAAAGGCTGCCGTTCGTCTGATGGGACGTTAAGCCGTGGCCCGTGTATGGGAGAGCCACACCCTGCACACGTTAAAGAACATGCTGGATGGCCTTGGCAGGAGGCTACCATCTGTCTCCCAACAGCTGTTCCAGTGGGTTCACTCCCCCAACCTTCTCTGAGCCTTCGGGGTGTCCGTGTGATCTGGCCATTTAGTCCATGGTGTGCAAAAAAGTGCCTCTCAGAGGTAAAACAACCCAACCTGTGGAAGTTGTAGCTAGCACAGAATAGTAACTGTTCGAAGTTTCTAGGTCCTCACGTATTATGTGAAGAGTTATGCCGATACACAAGCGCACATCAGTCAAACTCGCTCCCATTGAACTCTAACGTGTTTTCAGATAGCTTGTTTATTCAAAAAACTCGTTTTAATCTTTTTCACTTTGGTATGACTGTTATTCTGTAGACATCAAATTCTTTGACTTTAGAGATAAAAATTACTTTTTGGATTAGTATTGATGAAATATTACGATTCGTACTTTAAGAATCTTCTTATAGCTATATTTTCGCCCTCCAGAGGTGGAAAAAATTGAAAATTGCGAAATTTCAAACTAATATTGCAAGCGGTTACGTTGGGAATTTTGGTTGTGAAATCTGAGTATCATGACGTTTGCAGTGACAACAATTATTTTCATCACCAGAATACAAAATAGCATAAAATTGCGTTTTCCCACCATTCCCAAGGGGTGGTGGGAAACAATTTTATGATAAAAAGCAATGTCTGCACACCAGTGTTCTGCTGTGATTTGCGGGTTATGGTCCATCTGTCCTATTGCACATTTCTCGCCAATCTCCTTTGCCCCCTCTGATCTATAAGCTGTTTTCGTCCACAATCACTGCTAGTTTTTCACTTTTTTGCACCATTCTCGGTAAACCCTTGAAATGGTCCTTGAAAAGTTGGGGGTTGGCAAATACTCCATGACGTCTAATAAAATCGCCAGTCTTTGCACGACTCGCTTGAGAGTTTTACTGTAGATAGCTGTTTACAGGCAATGAAAAATGAACAGTAAAAACTTAATCTGTCACATTGGTTTTATTGCAGCAACTGATTGATGTTAAAAATGTATTGGTATAGAAAATTCAAAATAATTTGTCTTGTGATAAGTCTCCACTGCTACGTGCACAGTTTAAATTTAAGTGAGTTGGGTGCAGTGAAAAATGAAAAGGCTATTGACAATGTTGATTCCATTCTTAAAATGCTGTGCAAATTTTATCGAAATTCAATGAAACCTAAAGGTAGTGTCAGAATGCGATAGTGAAGTTCCAATACCTCCATGCTGTAAGATGCCTTCCCATTAAGGCGTAGTCTAGTTGCTCTAGTGAAGGACTGGAAATGTGTTATTACATATTAGTGAGGTGTTACAACAGAAAAAGGTTACACTTATGCAGTTACATAGGGACCTTAAAAGAACAACGATGATTTATGTTTATGGACATGGTACATTTTTTGTAAGTAGAGTTTGCAATTCACTGTAAAGAGACTTTCATTTCTCTTTCAAAAGCAAAATACCTTCTTCAATAGCGTTGCATGGCATGTATAAAATGCTGTCCATTCTAACATTGCTGAAGAATAAGAATGCCATCAGGTTGTGCAGTCAAAATATTAACTCGATAGTTTCAATAATTTAAAAAAAAAAAGCATTTTAGATAAAACGTATTTCTCCTCCGTTCTCCGTTCGTAGGTTCTTCATTCGCAATTTCAAATCGCGGAAGCCACCAACCGTTGTCGGATCCCTCACATCCAAAAGACATTATGTTAAGCATTCCATTGGAGGTACGAACACGATTTCTTCACCCAAGGGATCAGACAGGGGGAACACGAGTGCAAAATTTGGGACCATTCTGTTAAGTATCTCGGGAATTGCAGGGGAACAAAATTTGTGGAAACGAAAATAAAACCTACGATAATTGCGTAGAAACGGAAGTAATGATACGAGAGCCAGCGCTGACGTTCACAACGACCTGAGCAATACCGGGCAAGTCTTCTAGTCGCTATTATACCAGTGTAAAAGTAGTTATGCTTCATTGTGTACTTTACAATATTCCGGAATGAAAAAAGCATTTTTAATTGCTTACTTCCATAAACGATAGCTAATAATAATGTAGTTAGAGGATTTCTCGCATAAAAGGTGTGGAACTATTTGCTTTGGCGGAATTACGTCTGCGATATGTTCTTGCAGGAACTCATTTGGGTGTGGCATCTTTTTCTTCACTGATCTTCACATTTTGCTGCTGTTTTGTTTTCATTGCTTAAAGATCTCTGGCAAAACAAAATGCTGATATCATATCAGACTTGCACTACACTCAATGTCCAACGTGACTATTATATAATGTGTAAAATAGGAATTATTATTTTTATTCAAATAAAAAGTCGCGTCTATGAGGGATTGGATGCTACAGCTCCCATTGCCAGTCTTCGCCGAAGTATGGCTGCCGGCGTTATTGAGGGAATTCGTAGTCTACGGTAGACTCTCACCTTCACATATTGGATGCAAACTGATATTTTGAGCCATTTTTAGGTGCATCTTGTATGCCATAAAATACGGTACATTGATCTTTATTTGGGCCTCCAGCCAATAGCTGACCGATGAACTTTTTGAGAACTGTTGGAAGGCAATATTTGTCCAAGAGATGTTCAACCGTACTTTGCCACTGTTGGGGCCAACTTAGGACCAGCCATTAATCAATATTTTATCAACATTTAGCAACATCGCCAAATACTCTGCCAACCATTATGTAATGCTTTGGGCCATTGTGTGCAAAAAAGTACCTCTCAGAGGTAAAACAACACAACTCAATGCTTTTGCTAGCCATCATCCAATGCTTTACCAGCATTTAGGTAATGATTATTCAATGTTCTGTCAACATTTAGCCAATCTTCATCCAGTTGTTTGGTTAAACAGTTTGATGAAGGATGACTAATCATCATCTGACATTTCTTCAAAGTTTATCCAATTAACAACTAACAGTCTGCCCACACTTTCGCATTGACTGCAAGACTATGGTTAATTGTGTCCAGTGATTTGGAAAGATGGGTTGTTTTACCTCTTAACGGAACTTTTTTGCACAAAATGGACTAAATGACCAGGTCACAAGGACCCCGTGGGCTCAGTGAAGGTTGGAGGAGGTCAGCTGTTGGGAGGCAGATGGTAGCCTCCCGTCAGGGCCATCCAGCATGTTATTTAATGTGCACAGGGTACCACAACTTAACGGTTGGTGTCCCGTCTATTCATCGTGACGTCGTGTTCATAGTAGCGTCAATTCATCGAGCATCAATGGATCGCAGTGTATTGACTTTCTATATCTGTGCTCAAACGAACTCTAGAGATAATAATTTTGACTTTGAGAGGTTAAACATGCTTCAGAAGAATTTACCTGATAAATTAAAACTTAAATGATTTGAAAAAAAGAGTTATTTAATAAAACATGTATTTTAATAGTTTGCGTAATAATTATTTCAATATTAAGCAATCATTAACGATTTTTATGAAAATAATTTGTTAAACATTCCAGATTTCGTGTCTCTTTAAATACTGAACGAATATTGTTGAAATTGATGATTGAGAATGAGTTAATTTGAGAACAGATGTAGAAAGTCAATAAAAACCATATGCCTAACACTGCGATGAATTGACGTGGAACCCAGCTTAACGTCTTATCCGACCGACGGCAGCCTCTCTAAGCCCATAGGTGTCCCCCCTACTGACGGAGGCAGGGCGGATATTTTGAAAAGATAAATTTCAATGCTGGCCCAGGCATAAAATAGAAGAAATGCCTCGGAAGCAGTAGAAAGATAGGTGTTTTTAATTGCAAAGTTTCTTGGAAAGTTGCCACTAAGAAGCAAATATACATATATATTGTAATTTATAATTTCCCTATAAAAAAAATACCCCCTCAAGCAGCTGCTTGCCACAGAGGTCTGACAGAAGCCTGTCAGTTTATATGCCATAGTAGAAGGTCTGAGAGGATGGCAGGCCCTCTGCAGAAAAACGACACAAACAGCCATGCCTTACCCGGGGCTCGAACCCAGGTCCCTTAGATCAGTAGCCAAGCGTGCTAACCATTAACTCAAAAAGCAAAAAAAAAACTCCAAGTAATAAGTTTTTGTTCAGTCGGTGCGAAAAATTGTTTTGGTGATGTATCTTCCCTTTAGGTTAATATGAATTCAGTAAGTGATTTCATCATTGGTATTTTTACTTTTTGCTTTTTATGCAAAGATGTATTGTTTTAATTTTTAAATTTGGAATATCTCATTTTGTCTACAACCAAAATATTTATTCTAGCTAAATTTTAATTTTCCAAACAACTGTTAAGTTTTTTCTCTCTCAGTTCCGTAGTGCATGAATTTTAAATACACTTTTACTCATAGGGAAAGCGTAAAGAATCATTGGAAGAGTTTCAAATTGTGTTTAAAAATACCTCAGGAAATCATAAATATATCCTAAATATTACTCGGGGTTCACACTGTTTCTGTTGTACGTTCTCGAAAACGAATTTTGAAAGCTATATATAAAAACACTAAATATATCCATTTTTGCCAATTACCAGCTACATAGTTTAAGGGATCTACACCCATAGTGATTTGTTCGCCCAAAACTGCTTATCTGATCTTACACACACCATCCAGAATTCTCGTTCATGACACATAATATCGCCTTTGCTGATCTGCCAGGGACCGAATCGTTGTGGTATAGACAAAATTTTGAATTAATATCTTTAATTACTCCTTAAAGAAATTTTTCCTTCTTTATTAACAGGTACTAACAATGAAACAATAATAATTATGTGCCTTTCTTTAATAAAGCAGTAAAAATGCAATCTTTTTGAACATGTAATAAAATAAACATGAATACTGCACATTGAACATGTAATAAAATAAACATGAATACTATCACTTATCAACGATTTATTGAAAAGACGCACTCGAATTTTGTTTTTTGCCAGTGCTCTCGTTGTTTATGCGCTGCGTAGTAACCTCGGGTGAAGGACACCCATGAACTTTAAGGGAAAAAAAATTAACTTTTCGTTTAGATAGGAAATTTAATGCAACAGTTGTTACTCTACATTTTAGTTATAGAAATCTGAACATTTGTATTAAAATTATATATAAACATTGCTTGCAATAAGAGTTACTCAAGACACATGCAGCGACGGTCCCACCGCGTCAGCGATAATTTTTTCAGATGAATAATTGTTGAATTCTATATCTAGTAATCTGTGTATTTACTATGGATGGATTCGTTTCTTTTTCAAAATTTATAGTATTGTTTGCTATATCTAGTATAGCGACGATTGCCGCGATTCAAATCAGTCAACTCTGTCTTGCTCCCCTCCCCCCGTATAATAATCGCACAGGTTTCAGCTTTTTATACCGTCTAATAACCTGAATTTCACGCCGCTAAATGTGCAGTATTCATGTTTATTACACGTTGAAGAAGATTGCATTTTATCTGCATTATTAAAGACATAATTTACTATTTCCTTATTAGTATTTCTTGATAAAAATGAAAAAAAAGGAGTAATTGCAAAAATTTTGAAATAATATCTTTAAAGTGGTATAATTATCCTACATATAGTATACATATATATAGCAGTTGGGGTAAAAATGAAGAGACCTATGGTCTATGTTTGCACTGGGGTCCACTTACTCTATTTACGGTGGTATAAAGTGATGCAAATGGTGTAGAGAGAGTTCCTTCAGTTGACCAGAGTTCAGGTCTTGAAGCAATAAGTACTGGCTTACAAGCAGCAGGGAGGTGAATTCCCAGTAAGGAGAACGCAGCTGCGTTTTCCTGATTAGCATTATTATTGTGTCTATAAGCACGACTCATTGCTGTTATCTGCGCCAATTCAATGAGAGAAATTTATGTTAAAATTCACTGTAATTCCATAACTATTTTCCGCATAAATAATTGTTTCTACCTATCATTATGAGAAACATGCCTTCATACTTGGACAAAACATTACTCTGCCGAACAAAATTAAATTTCATTTCAATGAACGAGAAAGTTAATCCCCTCCCCCCACCTAAAGAGAAGTCATACCACTTGATCATTCACGGGAAGAACGTTTGCTTTATCCGAAAGTTGTAGGACAGTTTTCAAGTAGTTGCTAAAAAATACTAGCCACGACAGGTACCTAGCCGGAGGGGGGGATTGATCTCTATGTTGCGATCTTGTGCAACCACGGCAATTCCCGGTTCCGCCTGACAGCACTACCTGGTTTAAGAAAAGCCATGACTATCTAGAGCCGGGGGCAAGGAATACGCCCTATAGGCGCACCTCAACCCCGGCCTCACATGGCAGCAGTCCTATAGAAGGAAAGCTGACCACCGGAAGAAACCTAACTTTAATCTATTCCCCGGTTTGCAAATGTGCAAGGATATAAAGATCCAAGCTCGATCGGCACCCGGGGTGGAGACTCTTAGTAAGACCCAGACTTTTTGGACAGCTCGTACCTACAGGCGGGTTCAGACCTTTCGGCAGAGCCGTCGAACAGACCACACAGGTCTCCTGAGAGGTGAGGTCTCCAACGCCGTCACCACCCGACCGGCAATCAAGCCGGCCAGCAGCGTCTTCAACCTCGGTTGGCTTCAGCAATGCTCCAGCCGGGGACCACCCCAACCGGCAAAACCTTGGAATGCTCCAGCTGGTATCCACTACAGCCGGCAAATCCTCTGGCCTGCTCCAGCTAGGGATCATCCCGACCGGCAATGCCTCCTCAGCCGGGTTGCTGGGCCCTAGACCCCCCCACCACGACAAGGTGGTCCCCTATCGGGGGGGGGATTGTAGTTCTTATTCTCCACCCTAATTTCCAAGATGGTAAAAATTTAGAAAATTAGGATTTCTTAAAAGGTAGTGAAAAGTCCCGTGGCCGCGTGGTTAGTGCGCTTGGCTACTGATCTACGGGACCTGGGTTCGAGCCCCGGGTAAGGCATGGATGTTCGTGTTTGTTTTCTGCTGGGGTCCTGCCATCCTCTCAGATCTTCTACTGTGGCATATAAACTGACAGGCTCCTGTCAGACCTCTGTGGCAAGCAGCTGCTTGAGGGGGGTATTTATATTATTTATATTTATTGCACCATTAGGCACCTAGTCAAGGGGGTTAGTTGTAAAACAGTCTGAAAGTTTAGAAGAAAAATATTCGTTCCTTAAATATTAGTATATGTATATTTAGTTGTTTTATCAAACTTATTATTGCATCAAGCGCAATTTTCCACTTTATCAGAAAAAAAGAAATACTTCATATAGTATCTTTTTTTCTCTTTTATCACAATTTTTTTTTGCATTCTCCCTTTCCTCTAGAAATATTTTCTTGCTATATGCTCAGAACTCCTATCACCAAATTTTGCCATATTTCGTTGCTATTTTATATATTTTAACCCTTCCCCCCTTTGTAAATATTTTTGACAAGCTGCGTGGACTACGATTTACCTACTCATTATCTACAACATTTTGCAAACGAAACAAGTAATCGTGTGAGTGAATACTTTTCTAGTTTATTTCGTATGATTTTTCACTTGTCATCATCGTTATATTTAATTCAAGTTATTAAGTTTCTAGTTATCAGTTACCAAAATGCAGCATTTCCTTTCTGGCACACTTTCCGCCTAATTTCTACAATGTCAGTTATAGCAATATAAAGCCTGGAGTGATTGTTGAGTTATATAGGTATTAAGTGCATTAAGGCGTCGTCTTCTTTTGCTACTCGAGCCTGGGATCCGAGTTCCAGGTCCGCCAGTTTTTCGGTGTCAAACGAAAAATCCAAAAGTACTTTGTGAATCATAAAATGAAGGATAATGTAAATCCAATATATTGCAGCATCTCAGACAAGCAAATGCTGCGCCATGACAAGCCCAACAAAAGAGCCAACCTAATGGTTGGCATTTGATTATCATATATTGTGTGTGATTATCATATCGGGCATAATGTCAACATTTGAATGACATTATAAAATAAATAATAAATAAATAAATATATACCCCCTCAAGCAGCTGCTTGCCACAGAGGTCTGACAGGAGCCTGTCAGTTTATATGCCATAGTCTGAGAGGATGGCAGGACCTCAGCAAAAAAAGGCCCGATCTTCCATGTCTTGTCCGGGGCTGGAACCCAGGTCCCTTAGATCAGTAGCCAAGCGCGCTAACCACTCGGCCATGGGACGGCTCAGATTTATGACATTATGCTAGCCATAAATTAAAATATGCTTTTGCTGAGCCTTACACCTTAACAATGGCAGGACCTCAGCCATTGAAGTATCCAGTGAAATATCACGTTGGTCAAAAGTTGCCGTGCTGCCTGGATTTGTTACTTTCTTGCTACCAAATAGTTCTGTCTCTCTTAAAAACTAAAGGAGGATAAACTAGTTTGTTTTTCTAATTAGTAATTCTTTATTCACCGAATGTGTTTAAACCTTAATAACTCTTCTCGAGACTCGCAAAGCTATTATTGAGTTTATATATGCAGGAAAATGAATAAATACGTATATATATATGCATATATTCAGCCATTTGGGTGACATCACCTTGTGATTTTTCCAATATCGTTATGATTATTATCAAACCGTAATCTTAATCGTGTGGAATTGTACAATAAACTGGTTTTTCAACCGTCGTACTACAACGATTGTTATAATTTTTACATTTGAAAAAATATTTAACATTTTTAAGAATAATAGTAAACTTATATTTAAAAAAAATACTCGGGAGCTATTAAATTTTATTTGCATTCTTTCGGTAAAATTATATATTTAGCAATGTAGTGTTTTTTCTTTCGTCTCAATTTAATAAATTGACAACTGCTGTGGCAGAGAGATCGAAGCATTTAATATAATAAAAACCGCGCATCTACTATCTTGCTTCCCACAGCTTTACCTTTCCCAAATGAGATCTCTCAGTGTGACAGACGCAATGGAAACTAGTATGAATTCACCATTTGTCAGGATGGATTAAGATCCTCATAAGACCTTTGGCGATGCATTTTATGGATGTATCGATTTCGGTGTGTAGATGTGTCTGGACTCGACCATGTTACTATACAAAGAGGCAAACATAACAAATATCTTTTCAATAAATATATTACAGTTTTTATCACACAAACGAGAAGAAAAAAGTCAAAAAAACTTTTCATAGCTCCTCGGAATATGGCCTTGATCATCATAACCGGAAGATTTTGAAAATTTGATTTCCTTTGTATATTCATTTTTTATTTGCCAGTTGCCTCTACAGAAGATTCAAATAATTTTAGCACAATTTGATAAGTTATTTTGAATATTTTCACTTGTTATTCGCGAATATATGCATCCTGCTTTAAAAGCTGTAATAGAAATGAATTACGCTCTAGGTGACGATTTTAGCGATTAGTTGAGTTTCTGCTTAAATCACCATTTTAGACATTTATCTATCAAAAGAAACGTGAGTTAAAAAATGAAAGATCAATTATTTTTATCGAAATAGTACTAGGGAAGTAAACAAAACTGAATGTTCTAGAATACTGCCTGATAAATTTGAATGGTTGACAGCTAATACCAAAAGAAGAAAGGGGTACTGCTGTATTTGTTTATTATTAGGAGTGATAAGGAATGGTGCAATGAAGCCACTATATTGAAACTCGTAAATCAAGTATTAAAAATTTTGATTCGAAGATGCAAAGGGGAAATCTATTTTTTAAAACTTTAAATTAAAGAACATCGCTAACTTGCTTAAGTCTTCAAGTTTCAGATTATGTCACTGTTGCTTAACTTTTATACTAAAAATCATCATTATACGGCACTCAGAGGCAAAATATAATTTGTACGATATTTTGCATATGGTTACAAATTCTGTTTTTAAAGCTCCGTTAGTAAAACTTAAAAAAAATTATATATTTTGAAATTTACCCGAAAATGAAATATATAATTCATTCATTTTCAGACGATTTTTTTTTTCATTTTTGATATAGTGCTTTAATATCATTTTGGTGTGTTTATTGGGGGGGGGGGGATTCCTGTAAGGAATTTCGTGCTATTAACCTAATTCTATGATTGATAATAATGAATAAATAATTGTAACATTCATTACGTTTTCGAGCTGAAACTCATCTTACACTCAGGGGCGTGGATATTGGGGGCTCCTCTCTCCCACAAAGTAAATAGAAGTTGACTTTGAAACGACTTTGTAAAATCCAGGTGAGTTGTGAAAATTGGGATTTTTTTTTTAAATTAAGGGAAGTTAGAAAAATCTAGACAACTTGACAAAATCTAAGGGAGTTGGCAAAATTCGAATCCACTTGGTAAAATACAAGCGAGTTGTGAAAATTGGGATTGGTTTTGCAAAATAAAGATAGTCGGCGAAATCAAGAAAACTTGGTAAAAACAACTGTAGAATTTAGCAAAACTCGAAGTGGAAAACTCGAATTTAGGAGATATGTAAAAATAGTGATTTTTTTTTTTGTTAAATCATGGCGAGGTTTCAAAATCGAGTCATTGGGCAAAATCTTAATCTTTGGTAGTTGCCTCCCTCCCCCCTACTGAATGAAAAACTGAGTAGCTCCCTGTCAGAGACAAATGAAATTATGTAAAGTGGCTATTTTCTCAATTGGTAAAATTTGGTTTCAGAGTTGGAAATTCACCCCCCCCCCCCCACCACCACTCTCAACCGTACTCCCTTCGCTATGCCCCTGCTTACACCGGTTACCAAAAGTTAATCATAGTTAACAAAATGGATAAAATGAAAAATTCGAGATGATACAATGACATGGGTATACAGTACAGATGGAATATGGGACGAAGAATCAAATGAGCAATATAACAGACATACAGGATAAACTGGAGCAATGCACTGTAGTTCAATAGGGTGGCAATTGGAGAAGTGACCTGGAGACGCATTCGCTCATGCACGAGAGTTCAGTAAGGTGTCTGATGACCCCTTACAGGTGATACAAGTGTCACCTGTGGCTGGTGAGGCAGTCAAAAGATCCTGGGGCACTAAATCTCACTCCTATGCAAAAGCAGATTGGAACTCCGGGAGAGTTCTGGGAGGAGTTGAACGAGCTGAAATCTAATGCATTTCACACATATTGTATAGCAATGGTTCTCAACCTTTTATGCTTCACATACCCTCTGGAAATGTGTATGTAACTAGCGTACCCCTTATATAGATAGATAAAACTATAGTTATAGTATAATAATGCCAACTTAGCGACTTTGTTACTAGATCTAGCGACCTTTGAACTCTCACGGCATACCCCAAAAAATTTTACCACGTACCCCACGTTGAGAACCCCTGTTCTATACGGTTGAGGTCCGGCGAATATGGGGGCGGGGGTGACTCAGTCGGTAGCGCGCCAGGTTCGAGTCACAGCTGGGTCAGCGTTGAGATTTATCTCCGCAAAATTTCCCGCCCTGCTCACGGTCAGTAAGGTCACCGATGGGCTTGGAAAGGCTGTAGTCCGTCGGATGGGACGTTAAGCCGTGGCTCTGTGTGCGGGAGAGCCATACCCTGTGCATGTTACAGAACATGCTGGATGGCCCTGACGGGAGGCTACCATCTGTCTCCCAACAACTGTTCCAGTGGGTCCCTTCCCCCAACCTTCTCTGAGCTTCCGGGGTCCATATGACCTCGCCATTTAGCCCATAGTGTGCAAAAAAGTGCCACTCAGAGGTAAAACAACCCAACCCGGCGAATATGCTAGCCATGGCATACGCTGGATGTCTTTATTTTCAAGGAAATCATCCACTGAAGCAGCCCTATGTGAACACGCACTATTATTCAGAAAGAGGAATTTTGGGCCGAAAAAGCTTCACGTACAGTTCGAGGATTTCGCCTCTATATCTGAGGCCTCTCAAAATTTCTCCAGAAAAGACATGGAGCGGCTTGCAGACACGTAACATAATGCCACACCAGACCAGCAAACAACCACCTCTATAATGGTGTATTTCTCTGATGTGTGAGAGGTGATAACGGGTTTCGGGTTCTCACCAGATGACAACACGAAGACTATCGCTCTGTAAACTGAATCTGGATTTGTCTCGCAGAAGTGAACATTGGCCCATTGGTTTGCAGTCCAGTCCCAATGTTGTCTGTATCACGATAACCAGCCTCTTCGCTCTGATGGAGTGAGTGGAATGCAAAGTGTAGGGCGTCTCGCATACAGTCCTTATTCATGAAGATTTCTGTATATCATTTTGCCTCGAAACTCTTGGTCCATGAGCCACAGCTCATCAGTGAGCTCTCTCGCTGAAATGTGGCTCTTCGTGCCACATAAGTCATCATGAGCGGTAATAAGTCGTGGACGACTACTGTGTCCTGTCTCTTGGTACCTTCACAGCCTTGATACCACGGATTGGTTCACACCTATTCCCCTGGCAACATCTCTGTGTTCGGCCTGATTCCAACAACCCGATAGCCCTAGCACATGTAAGGACAGACATGTGCTCTCTGTGTGATATTGTGTTATAGCAACAAATTGGTTTGAACACGAAGGAGATAAGAAATGATGTTTTCTACATCTATCTCGTTATTTATACCATTACCGGTTTGCAGTTCTTGTCTCATACAAATTATGTTGTCACATGCTATTGCATCATTACTCGTATATTTGCATGTGCCCCCCATTATCTGCACGTACTTTTTGTTGCTGAGTTTCGTCGATTGTTTGCTCAATATAGCCAATTTTGTCAACTATGCTTAAATTTTAGATGACAGTGTTATTAGTGTCCAAAGTAATGTGTTATATGACCATGGGCATCGGCAGGGGGCAAAGTTTCTCTCCCCCCTGAAAAATTGGATTGAAAAATATATATTGAATAATACAGGTGTTCCAAAAATTAATATTTCCTTAACAAATTATTATCTTGAATTTTTACGTTTTATTTTTTTGGAAACATATCATTTAGTTTTATGTATTAATATGAAAAATATTTTTTACACTTATTTACAACAATAAGTGCCCCCCCCCCCTTTTTTTTTCGTTTCGTTTTATGGCATCCTTAGTTCTATTATAATATATATGCATCGGCGCTCAGTAATGAACGGCTCGACCGAAATATGTCTATCTTGAAACATTGATTTGTTTTTACCCCCCCCCCCCTGTCCCAGTCCTGAAACATTGATTTGTTTTTACCTCCCCCCCTCTGTCCCAGTCCTGAAACATTCTTGTCGCCCATGGATATGATAAAATAATGCGCAAAGAGTGAACACATAATCTGTAAGACAAAAATTTATACTGATGTAGTAAGGAGTAGGCAGAAAAAAGTCGCTGGATACACATCAAAAGTTAATGGAAACATATCTTTGGAAAGCTTCTGATATCCTCTGGCGGCAATATAAACTTGACTTCGCTGTCAGTGCTAGGTTTACTTTCCATTCTGCTATGCCAATTCAGTATGGCAACACTGGTTATTTTATGCTCAACACATGACTGTTGACATAAGAATTTCTGGAGCATCGAATTTCTCCACTCAATTATGTTCAAATTGCAAAAAAAAAACATATAATGAGCCAATAAAGAACTACAGATAGATTCCATTCTTGGAACTTTTCTGTAATCCTTTATTGGAGGATATATGTTTTAGTTAAAATGTGTCGGATAATGATGAAAAAAAAAAGTCTGCTTAGACTTCGTTGGGGGGTCCGCAGAAAGAAAGATAATTTGTAGGGGGCCTATGGCGTTTGAAAGTTTAGGAACTACTACTCTATAGGATTGATATCTGGGATTCTTCTTACCCAGTCGATATGGGCTCTAGTCTCACTCTGAAAGTAGTTGGGCCACCTCACAAGCTCGGTCTGTATGGAGAGTCTCTAATATAGAAAGACAACACAAGAAAATAAATAACCCTGTCTTATATTGGGGCTCGAACCCAGGTCCCTTTTCACTGTAACTAAGCATGCTAATCACTCTTCTACCGGGAAAACTGTCATTTCCTGAAAGCACATGGAAACAGGACTAGACTTAAGCTGGAGCTTAGTCAGTTTATGCATAAGGCCTCACGATATGAGGGCCCTAAAACAAAAATGCATTTCAAGTTTTACTGTGTAGCAGTTGTGAATTTGTATTAGTAGTTATCAATAAATTTAGTAGCTATGTTACCGGCAATGTATGAAAAGCCGGCATTCTATAGAATACCCGGCGTTTTTAGGCAATGTATGAAATATGAGAATTATTACATACTTTCCCTAGGCATTGTATAGAATACCTAGGCATTATATAGAATGACAAATACTATTTCGGCAAAGTATGAAAAAGGCTTTTATTGAAAAGATGCATGAGAAAATGTAAGAAGTACAAAATATAAGATACGGGATTTTTCTACAAAAAGAGAAAAATACCATTGCTGAACTATTACGCCAGAAATATTAACATCATAACCTGTAATGAATCTGTCGTCCGCATTATAAAAAACGCCCCAAATGAGGTAAAGCCAAGTGAGAACGAATCAGTAAAGTGTTGAATATTCGAAGTTTGCAATTCGAGTTAGGATACTCGTATTTCACTTTACTACTTGTCAAATCTATTTCAGTGGAGTTCCGAGATGCTTGTGATATGTCGTTTTTTGATGACTTTTTTTTTTAATCTGTTTTTTGACCTTAACTCTCTTTCGATGGAAGCTAGGGTTCTCAAACTTTGGGATCCCTATTGAGGCAACCCTCTTTTACACTCTTACAACGCTAGGGGGCGCTTTTCCGAATGGAAGGGTTTCTTTTTGGTGTCCAAAGTGACCAACTACGGCGCTCTTTTTTACCGAAACTAGGGACTGGCGGATCTGACAATCAGAGTGAGCCTATAGGGGACCCAGGGGAACATTTACTGGTCAATTCGAATTGGACTGAGTGCTCTGGCTCTCTGTTTGAGGCGAGCGTCGAGAGTCACGTGACTCGCATTGCGACATTAAACATCACTCCGGGAGTATTTTATACTTTGCCGATTTGCCTTTTGGCATTCTATAGAATGCCTAGGAAATGTGTGAAATATGAATCGTTTTATACATTGCCGGCTAGTTTTAGGCATTATATACAATGCCTAGGTATTCTATAGAATGCCGGATTTCAAATTTTGCCGGTGACAGCTATAAAATACAATAAATGTTTTCACCACGTCAGTTTCTTGTTTAGTGTTTTATTTTCTCTTTAGTCAAAAAAAATATATATATATTTCGACATTCATATTTTTGGAGCCTCGTAAACTTTATAGAGTTTAGGGCCTCAGAAGGTGCAAGTCTGGCTCTGCATGGAAGTGTATGTGTCCTTTCATGTAAATCCTGATCACACCATTAAAGCACAACTCATAAAATCCCAAACAACCAATCTAAACTACAACCTTCACAATTGACTTTTTACTTATCTTTCACTTGCTTTTCGCTCGTCATTTGTCAGTTTATGGACTGGTCAAAACAGTTGTTCCACCATACCTTTCGAACGCTACGGACAAACCTAATGATTAATGTGCTCCCATGTTTTCTTCCCCTCTAAAAAAAGGGAAATATGAAACGATTGTACCTTTATACCAGTGGTTCTCAACCTTTTATGCTTCACGTACCCCCTGGAAATGTGTATGTAACTGGCGTACCCCTTGTATAGATAGATAAAATTATAGTTATAGTATAACAATGGGAATAAAATGAAACTTATATATATATACACACATTAAATTTTGTATTCATAAATTATATATATCGATGAACACAAAAAATGACAAAACAATCTTATAAAATTATAAACATTTTTGCTGGGTAATCAGTGAAATGGTTGCGCTTGTTTACGCTTGCATAGTTCATCAATTGATGGGGTTATCTTGCTAAGGTAGAGTCGCAAGTCATCTTCAGCATCCAGCCTGTAACCTATATTTATTTTTTAAATCAGTTATTTATGTGAAACTGGTTTTTCATCTTTAAGTTGTTGTGAAAGGTAACAAATACTTGACTGCAATTCTTGACAAAGTCGGATATTCCTTCTCCACTCCAATCCAAAAACTAATCAATGGCTTTTTGGAACGAATGCTTTTTAAACTACTGTCACAAGATATCTCAATCAACTCTCCTTTATTGGACAATGGAAGCTTACATTTTTCCAAATCAAATATGAAGGGGTCTCGAATCAATTCTTGCGTTTCATCAGGGGTGGAAAATACTGCCTTATAAAAGTTTTAAGAGTGCTTAAGTGAACGATTATTTGTTGTCTGATATCTTCAAAGTCTGCAATCGTTTGCTCATTTTCTTTAAGAAATGAATCTAGTCGCTGAAATTGGTCACAGCCGTTCTTTTTAATTCCGTTTTCTTCTCAACATAGAACACATCAACTTTGCTTCCTTGCAATGATAAGTTCAAAATATTAATTTTTTCAAAAATATCAGCTAAATATGCTAACCGTAGAAGCCATTCTAAGTCTTGTAGTCTCAAAGAAAGTCGAAACTTGTGGTCCATGAAAAAAGGCGTACTTCAGTGTGGAGTTCAAATCAACGGCAAAGAACATTTCCTCGTGCCAACGTACTTCTGTGTGAAGCAGCAATCTCTTATGCAGGCTACCCATTTCTTCACACATAATTGAAAAAAGTCGAGACTTCAATGATCGGGTTTTGATGAAATTAACCATTTGTTCACTTTCATCCAGAACTTTTTTCAAATCATCAGGGAGAAATTTAGCTATCAGCGCTTCACGGTGAAGACAACAATGAGTGAACTTACATTCTGGTGCAACTTGTTTTATACGACCTGCTAGTCCTGTGATATAACCACTCATTGCTTTTGCTCCGTCAGTACATACAGAAATACAATTTATCCATTGAAGGTTGTTTTCGGCAAAAAAAATGAATCAATCATATTAAAAATTTCCTCACCCGTAGTAGAAGTTTTGAGAGGCTTACAAAATAAAATATCTTCAAATATTGTTGCATCCTGGAATTTTCCACGCACAAAAACAAGTAATTGAGCTAGCCCAGCTACCTGTGTCGACTCATCCACTTGTATGGCAAACCACGGGCTACATTGAATAGCTTGAATGAGTTATCCCTTAATATTACAGGCCATATCTTTAATTCTCCTGGAAACTGTGTCGTATGAGAAAAGAATGGTTCTGACAAGATTTGTCTCTTTTTGACCAAACACAAGAAGCTATTTCTTTCGCTGCTGGAAGAATTAGTTACTCGCCTATTTTGAGCCATTACGTCTTTGGCAATTTGAAGACTTAGTTTGTAAGACGTTTTAAGTTCACTTTCATTTTCTTCTATACCAGAAAAATGCTTAATTACGGTTTTTCTACTATTCAAGTCTTCCTAAAGACGTTCAAAATAGCTTAAGGGCTTATTTTTTAAATGCTCATGTTTTGTTTCAAAGTGTCGCCGTTAGTAGTACGAAGGCACATTCACTCACTTAGAATGGATGTTTTGATAGGGCGATCAGCTGTTCGGGTAGGTTCGGCTCTCAGGTAGGGAAAGGAGAATTGACAAACGTGTACAGATATGAACTGCAGCGCCGCGCTTCGTCACTCAGTTCTCAGAAATTAATCAGTAGCAGTGTGGCTAATTTAGCGACTTTGTTACTAGATCTAGCGACTTTTGAGCTCTGATGGCGTACCGCAAAATTTTTTACCGCGTACTCTGCGTTGAGAACCCTTACTTTATACCATCGGAATGCGGAGCCGCAAGTAACGGGCTGTGTGTCAAATGAAAATGTTTGACAGGGGAGTGTCTCATGTTATATAACTCCCCTCCCCCTTCGTGCCTCTCCCCCTAACCTCAAAGTGAAAATGTGTGATGGTTTGCTCTATTATATCTTTCGAATGCGAGAGCAGAACGTAACAAGTTGTATGTCAAATCAAAGTTTCTGAGGTAGGGAATGTTATAGGAAATAAAAATATACTCTCTTGCTTTCTTCCCCCTAAAAAAAGGAAATGTGAAAATCATTCTTCTACTATATCTTCGGAAAACGAGGGCACACAATTAGAGTTAGATATCAAATGAAAGTTCATGCGAGGACAATGAGATATATCTCAAATTAAAGCTGTTTGTTAAAGAGTTTGCGATGTCAACCTCAAACACAGCTCTCCCTCCTCCACCCTTCCCCAAATGGTGAAGGAGGGGAGAAATGAAATCGATGTTAAATTAATATGCGAGGAGAAATGTAGTTCTGAAATTTAAAATATTCCTATTTTATTATAGTATCTGATTGCTGGATATGTAAGTTTGACATGAGTTTATGTACATTTGTTTAGAATAGGGTTACTCAATTACATTTTGAATCGGAACAGATTTTTGTTAATTTTAGTCTTTTCAGAGGCCAGAAATGAAGTAAAAAAAAATGTACATGAGTTAGAGGTGAGCGTAAGAAAATAAATAATTTTATTTTTGTGGTATATTTCATATTGTTTAATTTATTCAGTAACATCTTTTGCACAAAATCGTAGGACATCTCATAGAGATTAATATACGTAGCAACTTAAGACAAACTTACTTGTGAGTAAATATCCTAATATTTCGACCCCATAGAATATTTATTCACAAGTAGGTGAACCTATTTTTTTAAAGTTTTTCTAAGTTGCTACATATATTAATCTACCTATTCTAAGACAGCCATGAATACAAATATTACTGTATCTCATAGAATTTGAAGCTCCCTCGACCGAGAATAACAACAATCCTCCCCAGAATAAGCGAGATCGAGTTGAGCACTTTGTTTCTTTTGTATTAACAAATATATTTCTTTTTTTATTGTATTTTTTTGCACATTCTTCGTGAGTTACTTTTGTCTTACAAATTTATAACACTTGGTTTCTTGATTTGAATGAAAAGTGCAATGTTGAAATCCATCTCTAGTAAGATGACCAGAATGATAGCTGAAAGAATTTTGCTGATTCTGTAATTAATGCAGGTCATCTGTATGTAATTAGGTAATGTTTCGCGGTATTTCAGAAAGGCTGAGAGATGACTTACCGGCCTTATCTTACTAGATTCATTGGTGTAGTCAGTTGTACTAATTTCGCAGTTAATTAAACATTAGAATGATGTGGCTAGTTATCAGCTCAGTAATGAAGACGATCATCTTCTTTCGTCTTCCTTACAGATACTGAAACTCTGCTGGTGCCGGTCAGTCAGAAAATGGCAAGGTCGTCCTTGGAAAGGTCCTTTGGCAAGAGAGCTCCTCTTCCCCCTGAAAACTTCATGTTTAAATGTAACTTTTGCAACAGAGGCTTTAAGGACAAGAGTAACTGCAGGAGACACGAAAAAACTGTCCACGCACGAGTTAGGCGCGTCTTCCGTTGTACGATGTGTTTAAAGACTTTTATTTGCAAAAGCTATTTTCAGAAACACAAAAGAATTGTACATCAGATTGGAACTTATCCTCTAAATCAATGACTAAATTTTGTGGTACTTTTAATGGTATTTAATAGTAAAACAACGTGTTTAAGCTTACTGCTATTCTGCTTTGTTTTTTAAAACTCTTCCATAATAACACTGTATAATTAAATACAGTTCCTGGTTATCACAACACTTGATATGATTCATATCGTGCTTATCAGTGTATCTGTAAGATACTTTTGAAAAAGGTATATACAAATACGGGGCCATTATGAAGAATACCCATATTTTAAACTGTTACATTTTTATTAAATGATTAAGTAACAAAAGTAATTTTGTTTTTAAAATATCAAGAAAGTTTTCTTGTTGTGGTGTGGAGTTAGTGTCACATGATTTATTCAGATTTATTTACAAGCCCGGATGTAGGGAAGGGAGGGAAATGACAGGATTTCCATTCCAATATAACATTTGTCCCTCCGTTTTAGAGTTTTAAATTTTTTTTTTTAAACGCATGAAATATACATAGGTTTAATAATTTTTTGGCCTACATTATTCTTGCTAGCATTATCAAGGTGGGGAGCATCCTCCCTCCCTAGATCCATTGAGACATGTAATGTCTAAAATGCCAAATTTCCAAATTGCTGGATCGGTAACAGGTAGACTGATCTTGTAGCTCCAAAGCGCCCATTTGACACTATTGGACTTCTTTTTGGTAGATACATTAAACATTCGTTTATTCAAAAAAAAATTACAGCATTTAAAGGAAAGAATCATTGTTGCAAGTACATAATATTCTGAGCCAAATACTGACCGAAGTTGAATATCGCATGGATTGATGCAACATATTGAAGTCTGTTGAATATAAAACGAAACTTTGAGAGTTTCTTGACATTTTCTACACACAGTTGCCTACTTTACTTAATTATTTATATTTAATATTAAATAAAATATAGAATTTTAAAATATAGATATTCTTTTATAATGACCCTGTAACTTAGAAGGCAAAAATATGTTTCTAAGGTATTTAAAGTTATTGTAAATTTCAATCATTTAGGTACATCGTCAAGTGGGTTTTTGTCATACTTTACATGAAACAGTGTATGAAAGGAAATACTATAAACAGACTTCTACAATGACAATTATATGCCCAAGTAAATATCTGTATAAAAAATAAAGCTGTAATTTTAAATATTTAGCACATTAGAAGTTCATTCTAATGTTTTTATTTATGTGTAAATAATGACTCCAGAAAAACTTTGTGTTAAAATATGCCTTTAATTATTAATTTTACATTGACATAACTAAAAAGTTATAAAAAAGAAAAGTTATAAAAAGAAAGTTACTTCTTTCATATGCCCTTCAACTCTCGATATCTTCAGAAGAATTATTCACACACATATATTTATCTGTTTAGATCATCAGCACTATGATGATTTTCTCCTTTTGTAATAACTTTGTCACAATGGAGATCCAAGAGGTTTGCGCTACAGAATTCAGCAGGGGTATCATTAGTTTAAGCATGGATACGGGAAATCATTTGCCACTTTCGGCACCTCTTAATTTCTCAACTGTGATCCCGACTCCCTATTTGATCTTTAATTTGACACTGGCTATTAAATTTCTTGATGATTCTGAGTTATATGACCTGAAATACTCCTACGCACCAAATTTCACCTTTCTAGCGCAAGTAGACCGAAACTTGACCTCTGATCTCGAAGCACTCACTGGATCCCAAATTTCCTAACTTTTCTCAGATCTACTACCCGGAATGCCTTTTCGGAACCGATTTTTAGATCTCTAGTACCAATAGATCGAAATTTGATCTGAAAGGACTCCAGGTCTAAAATTTCGCAACGTTTCTGAGATCTACAACTAGAAACATTTTTAGGCACAAATTTTCACATTCCTAGCGCTTGTAGATTGAGATTTGACCTTTAGGTGACCTCTATTTGGTCTTGACGTTATCGGAGGTCAAATTCTGGTTTGTTCCCGAGATCCAGATTACCCCCACTTTCAGATTTTAAGAACTCTAACATTTCTACACCACATTTAGAATTTGTTATTCTTTCCTCCTCCCTGGGCAGGCAGTTGACTCAGTCGATAGCATTCCAGGTCCAAAATATGCAGTTCTCAGATTCGAGTCCCCACAGTGCGATTTTAATTCGCTAAACCCCACCCTGCCTTCAGTCAGAAAGAATACACTGATAGGTTTGGAAAGGTTATCGTCCATTGACTGAGACAAAACCTTAACCCAGTGTGCAGTAGAGCCATGCACGTCAAAGAACATGCTAGATGGCCTTGACGGACCATTTGTCGTGTCTGTCTCCTAACAGCTGCCAGTGGGTCCGATTCTCCCATCTTCTTTGAGGCCTGGTGGGAGGGGGATCATTTTATGCAAAATGGCGCTCAGAGGTAAAACAACTCGCAGCGCTCCACCACCCCCATCTTCACTCACTTACAATCGTCTACATAAATGATATGTTTCAAATATAAACACCACAAAGCAGATAACGACAAAATTGTGTAATATATATATGACTGCTGCATATGAGAGCATGAGTTTCTATAATGGAAGTGCCGGAATTAGAAGTCAAATTATGTTAATAAGGCTTAAGGTCATCCCAGGGCCGGACTTAGGCATAAGCTACAGCTTAGGGCCTCACGACATGGGGGGGGGGGGGGGGCTCAAAGAAATGTATTTCAAGTTTGCTGGGTTACGAAAAATTCTTTATCAATTCTGTTGTCCAAATGCTGTTCATCTTTGCTTACCAATGCTACAATAATGTTTTCACCACAGCGATTTCGTGTGTATTTTTCAATGTTCCCCTCAATCAGAATAACTATATATATTTCGACTTTAGAATTTTTGGGCCTCTTAAATTTGAATAGCTTGGGGCCTCAGAAGGTCAAAGTCCGGCCCTGGTCATCCTGACAGCCACACAAATCACTTACCGCCGCTCTCATACTTTTGACGAGTCTGTTTTTGTGATAATAAGAATGTACAAAAGCGTAATCTGAAGTTTTGGAAGGGGCTGACATCCTCAATTCACCTCTCGAGGTCGTCTTACACATGCTTAATTGGATCCAGGTCCTGGAGACCACTCATCCTATGAATATCAACAACAGCGAATTTCTTTATTTAAAAATAACCCAAGATTTCATGACTTCTTCAAAGGTGCTGTGATTGTCATCTATGAAAAATGAAGCTATGTTCTCGCAAAAAAAATAATAATAAAAACTGCGTCCCAACAATTCTATGGTGTAATGATTTATTGCAATGAATATGACTAGAAGAAAGCATATCGACTCTTGGCGCATATGGTTATCACGTTTTCAAAGAGATAAAGTTTAATCATTTACTTTTTCACTCTTTAAATGTTTTAATTCGGACTAAGGAATGATGGGGGAAATGCAAACAGTAGTATTTTATTAATACTTGTGAAGCAAAAAAAGTATTTGTCTTCTATCTTTCAATTTAAAATGTTGGTTTTCTCACACCTCTCTGAGAAAAGGGGGCAGGTTGTTACTGTCAGTGGAATATCTCTCTGTATTTCTTCAGAAATAATAATTCAGAATTATTCGTTTTAACTTGACTCCACGAATAATATTAAAATGGAGGATATATTTATTCCCATGGGAGTGGCGGCGATATATCATTCCTATGGGAACTGAAGATACGCGCCACGCTCGTAATCTTCAGTTCCAAGGTTCAAGTCCCGCCTGTGCCAGCGTTGATATTTATCGCCGCAAAACTCTCCACCCTGCCCTTGGTCAGTAGGGAATACCGATCGGCTTGGAAAGACCACCACCGCGTTTGAACCATACCCTGTGCACCTTAAAGGACATGCTGTATGGCCTTGAAGGGAGGCTACCATCTGTCCCCAACAGCTGTCTTCTAAAGAAGTCCCGCCCTGCCCACGGTGAGTAGGGGACACCGATGGGCTTGGAAAGACCGCCGTACGTCGGATGGGACGTTAAGCCGTGGCCCCGTGTGTGGGAGAGCCATACCCTGTGCACGTTAAAGAACACGCTGGATGCCCTTGACGGGAGGCTACCATCTGTCTCCCAACAGCTGTTCCAGTGGGTCCCCTCCCCCAACCTTCTCTGAGCCTTCGGGGTCTATGTGACCTGGCCATTTAGCCCATTGTGTGCAAAAAAGTGCCGCTCAGAGATAAAACAACCCAACCCAATCTAAAGAAGTCTTCGGTAAAAATCTATAAGAATTCAGTCACTTTAAAAGAACAATTTTGGCTCTTCAATGCAATGAGTAAATGGATTTTAGTGGTCAGCCGCCAGAAATGCGATGCGGGAGATGCTGTATTCAGATCAAGGTCACCAAACTATTGCAAGAACTTTAGTGACAATGCCGTCTCTTCACGAACAAAAAAAAAAACCTACGAAATGTGAATCACTAAACATTTTGAGAGAACAAAAATTTTATCTGGCACCTGTTCGAAATTTCGTAGAACTGAGTAACGAAATTCGGATATCCCACTGAGCCCCATATTTTAAAAGAAGTGAGAATTCAAGAGAATAGAAATCCTGTATTATTATTCATTGATGACAGTTTGAGGACACCTTAATTATTAAGTACCTTAGAAATTTCAGATTCCTTTACTCCGCTTCTGAGTACACCACAACAATTCTATGTTTTGCGCAACGTGACAATTTCAGATGCAATGTATATACTTTATTGGTAATTACACGGCTGAGGAACATTTCGGATAACTGACTTTCAAATAATCGATGTTCTAGTGTATTTGTCGTATATGTCGGTGAAATTTCTGGATTTCACTTCATACTGCTCTTTTTAATTTTTTTTTTTTCATGAGACATGTAATTGTTTTCGTGTCTATAAATTGGCATAAAAACCATGTCTATAAAATACCATAATTAAATATAACAGAGAGGATTTGTTACACTGTGTGTATATGTCTGATAATTTCGTCTTTATGCATGTGTATGCGATAATTTCGCTAGTGGTGAACCTACTTTATTGTCCCACATTTCAGATTACAACCTGCCCTGTATGGGTGATCGAGTGACTGAGGAATATATGGAGATGTCTTCCACTGATTTCGCTCTACCCAAGAAGAGCTATATCTGCCGATTTTGTTGTCGACCGTTTTCTGATAGAAGCAACCGACGAAGACATGAAATGACTATTCACTCATCTAAATGTAGTCGTTTTCGGTGCCGAGGATGTTCTAAACATTTCATGTCAGAGATACAACTACTAAGGCATGTTGTAAACTGTGAATCATCATGTTGATGACGGGCACAATACTTAGTTTATGACTCGTCGATAAACAAAACGAAAACAAACTCTCGCCAAAACCATCACTAAATAGATGTGGATGTAAAATAATACGTTGAAGGATAATTTTATGTTATTGTTATTTTTTAAAAAATATATATACATATGCACACCCTTTCCATGAATAAATAGATGCCTACTGTTTCATGGTTGCGATTGGTGTTTATTTAAGTGTAGATTTACACGTTTTCTGGTTTTAGCAGGTAAAACTAGTTTGTTGAGGCTATTGCATTTCTTAACTGGTCGGTCGAATAATTGATTTTATTATCGAGTGCGACTTTTTTTTGTGATCAGACCTCTGTGGCAAGCAGCTGCTTGAGGGGGTATTTATTTTTTTTTTTTATTTATGATACTTTAGCCTAAGGGTCCCTATCTAGTCTGACTCGCTGGCTACATTTAGAAAATAATCCTGTTTAGGCTTCATCTCACTGAAAGTAGATATATAGCACCAATCATATGATATTTATCTCGCGACATGTTGTGCTTAATGTTTATATGATTGGTTAATTCATTATGTTTTGTTAGGTTTTATTAATTCACAACTCAGTTTTGGTTTACAAAGAAACAAGGCAAGAAAATTTTTGTTTTTTAATGGAAGGAAATCACCTGCCTGCTGTTCAATCCATAATTTATTTCTCTGCCCATATTTTAAATTTATATAATTAAATTTTAAATAAACTAAATGGCCAGATCACAAGGACCCTGAGGGCTTAGAGTAGGTTGGGAGAGGGGGATCCACTGGGCAGATGATATCCTCCCGTCAAGATCACCCTATGTGTTCTTTAATGTGCACAGGGTATCGTTCAGCCGATGGCTTCTCCAAGCCCATCGTGTACCCTAGTGACCGAGGGAAAGGCAGGGAGTTTTACGGAGATAAATCTCAAAGCTGGGACTTGAACCTTGGAACTGTATATTGCGAGTCTGGTGCGCTATTGACTGAACCACCCCCGCCCCTGGAGTCTTGTGACCTGTCCATTTAGACAGTTGTGTGCAGAAGTGCCGCTTAGAGGTAAAACAACCTAACTTCATAGATGCCCTTGATTATGTTGCTTACGTCTTATAATACTTGCAATAAAGCATGATTAGTGGAGGTAAAGTAACTCGTTTTCATCGGGACACTTGCTAGCGATAAAAGTTGTTTTCTTCTTTGTGCAATCGCTATATTGTAACTATATATAAGTACGTATGAATTTTGAGGAATTATTCGAATACTAATCAATTTTTTGACTTTCAAAGTTTATTTAAAATAATTTAAAATAGGTTTGAATTAGAGATAAAAAGCGAAATCAATAGATATTTGTGATGAAAATCATTGTTAGCGATAAAGCACAATTTCAGTGAATTTTCCCAAGGAAAACAAAAAAATTCTTGATGCAACCACTAACTGAAACCAGGGGCACTTTAAGGAACTTCTTTGATGAAAAACAAATAATAAAAATAAACATCACTCAAGCAACTACTTGCCACAGAGGTCTGACAGGAGCCTGTCAATTTAATACGCCATAGTAGATGATTTGTGTGAAAGGCGAGACCTCAGCAGAAAGACAACACAAACATCCATATCTTATCCAAGACTCTAACCCAGGTCCCTTCGATCAGCAGTCAAGCGCGCTAACCATTCAGACTTCATTTAAAATGATGCTTACGAAAACGTCTAAGAAACTTCTGAAACAAAACTGACCGAACATTCAAAAGTAATACGGTTAACGAATGTCAGTGGAAAATTGGAAATTTATTACCGATCCACTACTGGCGGCAAAGAAAATTTTTTTTTCACAAGAAATAGTCAAATCAACGATGGTAAAAAACTTGTGTGCGTCAATTACTTTGACCACAAAATTTAACTAGTGAAGTGGGTCAGAGTAGTTTTTATGCAAAACGTTATTTATGTAATGGTTACTGAATTTACATATTCAGTGTTTTTCTTTTTTTTTTTTGAATTTCGAGCCTTTCCGCGGGCTAGAGATGAATACAAAAAAATCACGTCAAGATTCACAGGTCAAGACAAAGATACTCATGATAGTAAGGAGTAAAACTCGCATTAATGATAATCGTAAAAAAAGATTTGGTTTAACGTTTAGACAAAGGGGAGAAGATCTGATGTTGCATGCACTCTTGCGTAAATGTTGTTGAACTTAATGTCTGATTGTAATTGACTGTTGTTAACGTGAATTTCATTGCTTCCTACTTCACCAGACCTATCGCCTGTTGTCTGGTTCTGTAAATCTGAAAATACTGCTTCGAAACGGGCAAAGAACGTCGTAGTTTCGTTAGAGTAACATAATGTTAAATAAGATGGAACAGTAATGACAAAAGTCTGCTATGAGCTTAAGATCCATTGCATATGCTGCTGCTATCGGCATGGAAGGAATTCATTCCTTACATAGAGCCAAAACATTATGACCAGCGTGCCTTTATGCAATCAAAGCAACTGCAGGTAAACGATGGCGTGTGTGAAAGCCATGAAACGGTATAAATAACACCTGATACTGAGCTCTGTTAATCAGTGTTATTCTTATTCTTCAGATGGGAAAGGTAGAGAACTTAAGTGAGTTTGACAAAGGCCGAATTGTAATGGCCAGACGACTGGGTTAGAGCATTTCCAAGGCGGCAAGGCTTGTGGTGTGCTCACAGTCATCCATGGTTAGTACCTTTCAAAAAGTGGTATAAGGAGAGAAAAACTGCGAACTGCCAGTAAGGTGTGGGCCGATCATGGCTCATCAATACTAGAGGTGAGCAAAAACTCCAACATTGCAGGAGCCAGCAGAAGGGATACTGTGGCGCAACTCGCCCATAATTTTAATGCTGGTGACGGGAGTAATATGTCGCAACACACAGTACATCAAACCCTGCTAAAAATGGTGCTGTGTAGTCGCAGGCCGCTCCGAATGCCCATGCTAACCTTGGTTCACTGTCGGAAACATCTACAATGGGAACACGAGCATCAAAACTGGACCTTGAATGATTGGAAGAAGGTCATCTGGTCTGATGAATCTCGTTTCATGTTGCACCAGTGGACAGCTGGGTACGTTCTTCATTTACCTGAGAAAGTGTTGGCACCAGGATGCACCGTGGGACAAAAACAAGCCAGTGGAGGAAGTGTAATGCTTTGGGCAATGTTCTGCTGGTCCATTCATTCATGTGCAGGAAACTATAATATCTAAACTAACTATCTAAACATCATTACAGACCAGGTACATCCTTTCATGGCAACTGTATACTCCTCTAGTAGTGTCTTCTTTCAGCAGGATAATGCACCATGCTACACTGCCCAAATTGTTTGAGAATAGTTTGTGGATCATGAAGACTTCAAGGCATTGCCCTGGCTTCCAAATTCCCCAGACATCAATCCAATCGAGCATTTGTGGTTTCTGTTAAACAACATATTCGATCTGCGGCGGCTCAACCACGTAACTTCAAAGGATCTGCTGGTAACGTGTTGATACCAGATACCACAAGACACTTTTAAATATGTTGTAGTGTCCATACCTCGCTGGGTAAGAGCTGTTTTGACGGCACGTGGAGGACCAACATTATATTAGGCAGGTGGTCAGAATGTTTTGGCTCTTCGGTGTATATATTAGGTTGTTGGAAATAAAATGACCAAATTATTAATGAAACATTCAACAGCTATAACTTTGTTAAAAATAACAATGAAAATACGCACCAACAGAAACAATATACTTCTTTCACCGCGGAACTAATGCATTTTTGCCATTGGTTAAAAAAATCTGAGTTCCTGAAGCATCATCCTGGAAGCGATGTCTTCGAAGGTGTTTTCAACTGTTTTCTCATTGCTGAATGTTTTCTCCACTAAAATGTGGTCGAGATGCTTGAAGAAGTGGTATTGAGTTGGCGATAGGTCTGGTGAATGCGCTGGGTGAACAAGTCTCTTACTATAGTTGATGGCGTTTCAGGACCGTTATTTGTGAGATGTGAGGTCGAGCGTTATTATGGAACAATAGGACGCCATATCTATTGACCAATGCAGGCTGCTTCTTGCATAATTTGTAATGCATTTTTGGAGTTCTGCACAATATTTCTCTATTTATTGTTTCACCCGGTTTTAGAAATGGATAACAGCTGACCATCAAACGGTCACCATAATCTTCGGGTGAAGAATTAGGCTTGGGAATGTGTTTGGATGCTTTCGCCATGTACAACCATTAAGCGGGATGTCAACGATTGTTCTATAGGATCCATTTTTCATCACAGGTTACAACACATGTAAAAACTGATTCCTTTGGTTTCGTTTGAGAAGGGAAGTGCACCCTTCAAGTCGACGTACCTTATGAGTATCCGTTAATTCATATGGAGCCTATATATTCAATTTCTTCACTTTGGCTTCCAGGTGCCGGAAACTTGTATTAAATAATGCACACCTAATTTTCATGCGGTATCTCATAGAGTTTGACATGTGTCGGATTCAATTGCAGCCTTCAATCGATCGTTATCAATCGTTTCTTCGGACCGACCACGTGGCTTATTTTGAAGGCTGATATCATCCGATCAAATTTTTCAAACGTCACGTTGTCCGTTCACTAGTTGTGCCTTCCCCAAATGCTGCTTTGATGTTACGAGTTGCCTCCGCAGCATTATGTCCCAATTTAACTCGTATAAGAAAGGAACACTAATTTGACTCTGATCCATTGTTCCCTTTCTGCTCTTACAACCCACTTACCATATAATCTACTGGCAAAATGTCTACTGTGTTATCGTAAGCAGACTTCATTATTTATTATAACGTACCACAAGGGTCATCTGGTAACATTTTCAGTCCTGAAAACATCGAAAACTTCATGCATCTGTGAAATCGGTCCTTTGAACGTAAATCGAAATCGGTCCCAACAACCTAATTTATAAACTTTCCTGTCAACCTAAATCCGCAAACGAAGGAAAACCTAATGGTACAATTAATTGAAACTAAAGGTGAAATTTTCAATGCCTATACTGACGATTTATTTGTGTAACAAGCTATTTGTTGTGCAATAACCATATTATATAGTTATCTGAAATTTTAATGTCAGGAATACGACACATGAATAGCGATATAGCCTCAGTATACCCATCAGTCGATTTATATGGTAGCTAGGTTCCTGAAAAATCAGCATATGTGTATATCGAAACCGTGCAAATATAGAGCAACAACTTGCTCGTTGCGTGAAGCAAGTTGGATGCTTGTTTTCAGAGCAAAAGAAATTTTCCATTTTCCCAATTTTGCATTCTTTTGATGTAGTAATTGGTATTAATGGGTGATTGTAAAATGTAAAGAGTAATGTATTATTAGCTCTATACAACGTAAAAAGATTTCTCATTTATCCCTTAATAATGGTTCTTCCTACTTTTTCTTATCCCCTGGGATTAAAGGAGAAATCAGTCATGTATATATATTAAAATTATTTATTTATTATAACTGCTTTAGAATACTATCGAAAATTTTAAAATTAAATACCAGCTTTTTAAAAATAAGGAGGAATTGGTCGAATTTTTAACCAATAGTAATTTAATTGAAACACATATGAATATAAATCAGTTCTTCGGATAGCAGGCAGTCAGGCTGCCAACTTCCCTTATTCAGTTATCTTGTTATGAATCAGTTCTGTTAATAAGTTATCTGGATATCTGTTCTTGATTAATACATTCTATGAACTGAATTTCTACCATAAAAGTAATGTTTGTAATATTACTTCAAGTTTTACATTTCCTACATTTAGTGCTCTTTAACAATGTAAATTAAAAACTTTTGGAGGTTTTGAAAACTGTGAATCATCATATTTTATTAGTATCGATTCAACTTAAAAAGAATTTTTCATAAATCTTTTAAAACAAAAAGTTGCGTTTTCCCACACCATTTGAATGTCAAAATATTGAAGGGTGAAGAGATTATCACAGTGATAAAAAAAGCAGCTAAAAAAAATCAAATTTCTAGCCCAAATAGGTCGTTTGTAATATTCGTTTAAAGCTTTTAAATTTTCAAAACTGTTCACCGTTATGGGGATTCGGTAGCGCGCCAGGATTGTAATCTGCAGTTCCCATGTTCTAGTCCAAACTCTGCCATGTTGAGATTACCTCCACAAACTCCTGCCCTGCTCTCGGTCAGTAGGGGACACCAATGGGCTTGCAAAGCCCGTCGTGTCGGACGTTAAGCCTTGGCCCCATGTGCAGGAGACCCATACCCTGTGCACGTTAAACAACATGGTGGATGGTCTTGATGGGAGGCTACCATCTCTTCTAACAGGTGGTCCAGTGGGTCCCCTTCCCCCTAACCTTCTCTGAGCCATCGGGGTCCTTGGCCATTAGCCCATTGTGTGCAAAAAAAAAAGTGTCGCTCAGAGCTAAAGCAACCCAAAAAGCCGTCAGAGGGTGCAATTAAAACTTTTGGTAGATTCGAAAAGTGTGAACCATAATATTTTACCAATACTTATCCAACCCAAAAAGAATTTTTAATTTATCTCTAAAAAAACACACACAATATTTTCTTAAAGCAAAATATTTTCCCTACCTTCACATTTGATCAAAAAAATTTCAAATTTCTAGCATAATTTCGTCGTTTGCAATATTCATCTAAAATTTTCATTTTTCAACTTTTTCCTCTGATAGGGGGCGCATTTATAGCTATTGAGAGATTCCGAAAGAGCGAATCGTAATATTTTATCAATATTGATCCTACCCAAGGATAATTTTTAATGTATCTCCAAAAGCAAAAAAAGTTGAATGTCTACAGATGGATAGGCAGAGAGACAGGCAGACAACAAAGTGATAACATTAGATCTTTTTTTTTTGAAAACAAGCAAATATTAATGGCTAAAAGGGGGGGTAGATTCTAAAAAAAAACTTTGCTATTAATAAAAGGTACATTAAAAGTTTAAAAATATTTTATCTCAAATTGCAGTTCAGCTGTAATAATAAACATTAACGTAATGTTGTTTTGTACTTTATTTTCACTAATTCAGCTAACCTTTATTTCTCACACATTTCTTTTTGGTCATAAAATATACTTATCAATAATGTAGACGTATATATCGAATTTGAAGGCGAAATTTGAAAGTTCTATATAAAAACTGAATGTCAAAGAAAATATTTGTGAGCTGAATATGAAAAAAGGATATTTATGAACTGAATAAAAATGTGAAATTTAGCATTTGTACGAACACTTAATGCTTTATTTTGTAAAAATTAGTATTTTTATAATATGAAACAATTTATTTACATATCAACTGTATTTAGTCAATAGTCTACGAAGACCTACTGCTAAAATTGAGATAAAACAGTTTTTTACTAATTTTAAAGAATTCAATCTGGAAAAATCGGATCTCGCTGCCGTTTCAAAACAGGCTTCATTTCATTAAGATATCGCGAGACAGATTGCATTGCAATGGCAATAATGTAATTTTAGGAAAGAATATAAATATAATTTGTTACAGAGATGATTTTATTAATATAGGAATTTATTTTTTATTTATTGTTGAAAATAAATGATATCAAATGAAATCATTCAGTTGATTTTTCTTTGAGATGAAGTGTAATTCTCCCTTGACGCTATGACACTACTAGTTCATAATATGTCAGTCTAGATCAGATTTTTTCGCTCGACAGATTCTTGAGAAATGTTTAGAGTTTCAGATACCTGTGATTACTAGTTTGTAGATTTCAGAAAGTCTTTTGATTCTGTCGTAATTTGTGGTTGTTCTTGAGATCGTTTTGCATAGCAGTGAAGTTAGTTAGCAGAATTGAAGCTCTCTATAATAATAGAGTCATATGTGAGAACTGGTAAGACTTGCAGTAATTAGTTTAACATTGCTATTGGAATTCGACAAATAGTTTGGCTATTTTTATTGGCGACAAATAGTTTGATTATGTTCTAAACTCATTGCAAAGGGAAGATTTTGGCCTGAAAATGTTATAGAGCAGTGTTTTTCAACCTCTTTTTCCTGAGTCCATTTTCTGCGAAGCACCTATCGTAAAATTATTTTTTTGTTTTATTATAGTATATTTTAAAATTCAGTTTATTTAAGCAAAAGTGCATATCAAGCTCAACATTTGATAAAAGCAATAAAATCATAATAAAATTTGGAAAAAAAGTGCTAGGGTACAAATTACGTAACATTATTTTTCTTAAGGTTTCGCGACACTGGTTGGGAACCACAATTCTAGATATTTGAAAATTCCTGATTTACATTATGGTGATGATTTGGTCCTTTTGGTGAATTATAGATGCTTTTGCTAAATATTAGAGCTGTTGATGAGACTGGTAATAGACGAAGTTTAGTGATGAGCAGAGAGAAAACCAAAGTGATGATAATTGGGCAGGTGCGTTATGGTCCAGGTCTTAGCAGGGAAATGAGAACAAATGTCCACTGCTGGGGATAGATCAGCAAAAATAATTGAACGTCATATGTAAAGGTATTGTGACATGACTGGATAACAGCAAATGGGATTGGAAGGGGGGACAACAGACTGGATTTCCATTACAGTGTAAATTTTCCCCTTTGTCTTAGAGGTTTTTAAAATTTTTGATGAGAAATACATGAAATAGCACAAATTTAATAATATTTGGCCTCTATTGCCCAACGTGCTGTCCCAGTGGCCGAGTGGATAGTGTACTTGGCTACTAATCAAATGGACCTGGGTTCCAGCTCCAGATAAGGCAAGGATGTTCGTGTTTTCTTTCTGCTGAGGTCTCTCGCCTTCCTCACAGACCTTCTACTATGGCGCATTAAACTGACAGACTCCTGTCAGACTTCAGTGGCAAGCAGCTGCTTGAGGTTTTTATTATCCAGCCTAGTATTCTCAATGGAGTGAAGCATGCCCCCCCCCCCCCCCGATCCAAGCCCTAGGGCAGCATATGATAGCATGAGTTCCCATAATGGAGGTGTTGGAATTAGGGATAATAGGTGTTAGTAAGTTCTATGATTACCACTGACATCTATACAATACACGAAATGCGTTCTCGTGTTGTTGACGAAGATGCTGATGAGATTTTAGTGGTAATAAAGCCCCTTCTCCAGATCTGAGCTCATTGAAGGTCCTGAGAAGTGGATGGCGTCTTTAATTCACTTTCCAAAATCTCCCTTTACACGTTCAATTGGATTCAGGTCCGGGGATCTGGCTCGCCACTTCATCGAAGAATATCTACAATTTCAAGTAAATCGTCGATAATGCAAGCCCTACGGGCACATATTACCGTCCATAAAAATTAAATCATGTCCGAGAGCACACCTGAAAAGCCCGACATAGGGCAAGCCAGGTAAGGACCCAAAGATTCTTTCAAATTATCATTCCGTCTCATTGACGAGCTGTGTGTGCAAGGTGTTGGAGAAAATGGCCAATGGCAGACACATCTGATTTTTTGGGGGCAACGACCTTCCTCGAAAACAAGTGTGGCTTCCACAGTAATCAAGCTATCTTATACCACCAGATACACCTTGAAATGGCTAACAAAAACTCTTCTTCAAAATAAGAGATCTAGGTATCCGTTTTCTTTGGCAGCGAAAAAGCATACGACGCAGCATGAAGAATTGGCATCCTGCATGACCTCCATGTCTTAGGTTTGAGAAGTCACATGCCAGTCTTCATTTCTAACTTTTTATCCTTTCGTTCTTTTCGTGTCTGTGTCAGTAACACTCTATTTTGGCTATTTCCCTGAAGAACAGGAAGATCTACAAGCTGCGTCTGAAGTGTTACACTTTCCGCTGTCAAAATCAATTCTATTACTAGACAACCTCCTCCGACTGTAGAGAGCGGGAGTTGACTCAATCAGTCATGCCAGGTGAATCAATCATGCCAGGCTCGTAATCTGTAGTTCGCGTGTTCGAGTCCTAAGTGGCAAATGCTTTACATTATTCTTCACAGATGAAGTCCAGCATCGGTGTGGGCTTTTCACCAACTCGCTTAGCTTACTTACAGATTTTGATCTTAGTGAGATCTTGGCCTCATCTTGATCTGCCAGCAAGCTCCATCGTCTGGCAGCCACTTCAACCATCCTTTTCTGTTGGATGTCTGATCGTGGCGGCATCAGGGGCAGTGACTTGGCAGAAACAGACAGTGGCAAAATTCATGGTCTGAGCAACCTACGAACAAATTGAGACCAAACCTGTTGTCAAACCGTGGCAGTCATCTTTTCGCAGGAATCTCAAGGAGGCAATTGTACTTTCTCAGCTCCGCATAGTCATTCTTTTATTACTCATTAATATTTTCTACCAGCGGTCGACGAACCTATTTGATGCCCTATTTTTAACTATTAAACATATTAAAATTGATTGCATCTCTTTAAACTGTGAAATACGAATATATTTTAGCTCTCATCATTTGCCGTCCGAGCACCTTACACTCGGAGATCTTTTATCTGATACTTCTTTTTAGTTCCAGTGTTGATTTTTTAAAATATCTTGGTTGCTTCTGCCTTTTTACACAGGTTCCATACACGTATTGTTAAGTTATTTATATATTATACTATTGTTTCTTTTTATATAGGGGTTATTTTTACGCCCTTGGTTTTTCATATACAGTTCTGTTGTTGTATCATTTACCCTCTTTGTGTGTTGCTTTTAACTTTGATTGAGAGTGTGCGTATCTTTTATCTGCTTTTTCTTTCATTATATATCTTGTTTGATGCAATATGGCCTTAGTTGCCATTGCGCCATAAACCCAAAACAATCAACCAACTGTGTTTAATGCATACCCCATTATGTGCATATACTACTTTTATGCATAGGACCTGAAAGTTTGTCTTCATTTTTCTTCTACGTGTAATTGCACAGCGAACGCATTTCAATATTCATTTTTAATAACAAGTACAGTACAACAACCATTAACTGATCTATATGAGGAAAAAGGGTGGGTCGAATACCTCGAAAAGTGTAATATTTGATGAAAAAAAACCCATAATTAAGAAAAGGTGTAGAAAATAATTGAAAACGCTTAAGAAAATGATAATAATAAAAAATAATAACGCAAACTATAAAAAAAATTCCGTTTCACCTAATTTTAGACCTGATGTAAACAAACAGCTCTTTACCTATTGACTCACGACCTCATCACTACTTATAAGTCTATTTGTCCGCGTAAAAAATAACAGATTTCTGTGATACGTTAGTTTCAACAAAGCAATGGTCACAAAAAATAGATTTAATATACTTTATTGGTTCCTAAATGATGCACTCCAACTTTATTAGCACTGAATATTAATAATAGAGAGATTTATTAATTTCAATGATTCTTCATGAGAAATAAACTGCTGATTTTAAACAAAGTATTAATATCAATAAACTCTTATCATGATTTGCCTAATTGCAGGCTAACATTATATAGATACTGCTTTAGATTTTTTTTCACTTGCAAAAGTGAAGCTGCTTTAACTGAACGATACCGTTATAATAATAATAAAAAAATAAATACCCTCTCAAGCAGCTGCTTGCCACAGAGGTCTGACAGGAACCTGTCAGTTTATATGCCATAGTAGGTCTGTGAGGATGGCAGGCCCTCAGCAGAAAAACGACACAACACAGCCATGCCTTACCCGGGGCTCGAACCCAGGTCCCTTAGATCAGTAACCAAGCGCGCTAACCACTCGGCCATGGGACGGCTATAATAATATGGTGACGAAATTATTCACGGCAAATTAAAGCATATCGTGGAAGTAAAAGAAATATTCACCATTAAGATGAAACTTGGGTAAAATCACGCCACACAGTTTCTGTGCGACAGTCAATATAATAAGTGACAAGATTTCGAAAATATACTTGTTGGCTTAGCAGAAATAGTGACGATACCGTAGGCAATGTATTAGATCCAGTGATTCCAAACCAATCGCAGACACTGAAGTAGCATTTCTATTTTAAAGTAAAATTTGTTCAAATGGTTCCATGATTTTCTTTAGTATTTTATATTTATTCATGAACATTTCATAATTGAACTCTGACGTTTATTTAGCACTGGAGATAGTAGATCGTACATCTCTGGCCACATGTTTGGCATGTGCTTGAAAATGAGATCTCAAAATGTAAATAAAAGCAGTTACTTCTGTGCGCACTGATATTAGGAAAGGCTTGCTTGTGCATTACGATTTGTTTATCAATTTAAACTTCGCCTCAAGGTGAAACGGAGTATAAAAAGGAAATTAGTATAACTTAAAAAAACTAAACCAAATAGGGTTAACTGTAGATTGAGTAAACCAACTAAATAATTCAATAACAATTTTAGTTAGTGGAATGATGAAAAGCCGACGGAAAAAGCAAACAAAATAAGTTTTATCAAACGTAAAACGACCGGAAAAAAATATGAATGAATTAATGAGAACATTGAGAACGTTATGAATTTGCAAATTCATCGAAGTTAACCTTGAGCGAATTTGAAGTTATTTATCATATATGAAATTTGTGCGTCAAAAGTAGTTTTACCAAGAATAAACTCGTGTTGCGGTTATGGAATCGATGAGCTCGTATTTTTCACTGTTTGTCTATTTAAAAAAAAATTCTTCATTGACGAAAGTTACTTTTTCCAGATTACTTTTCGCAACCCGCTAAGAAACTATGTCGAGAGTCGCATAAGACTCTCGGATCTGTAGGAGAGCAGCAAAGCTTATGGTCGCCAGTGTGTAGCATAGAAATTGTCGCCCTTTTTACAATAAAGTCAGATATAGTTTTAAAACCAAATGTAAAATTATTTAATGATATATTTAGGCGATTAATTGCAGTAACTAATTAGTCATTAATAGCAAAATCATTAGTACATTAATTCTTAAAAAAATATTTTTTACGTAGTTTAAACTTTTAAAAAATTTACAACATCGAAAAATATTTTTCGTATAAATTGATTTCATTGAAGATAATATCACATTCACAAAGAAGAGAATCGCAAAAAAATTATAATGTAAGATAATGTATATGCGACAAAAAATTTTAAATTATGAAAATCGAAATAAGCAGGAATTTAATAAAAAAAATAGGTATGAAGAAAAAGTGAGTGATCAAAAAAAGATTATTTTCGCTTAGTTTTACGTGTCTTCAAATATTTATGAATAGACTGCTTATGTTGAGAAGTGAGCTAACTTAAATTGGAAGAACATGATGAGAAGGGTTTGCTGTCAATCAATTAACAAAGATGTAGCTGTACGTAATAAAAAATGTGTAGGGAAAAATTAACTCAGTAAGTTTTTAAAGGGGTGAATAAGGTCCATTATTTATGTAATTAAAATCTTATTAATAATACATATTATTATGCTTAACATTTTAATAAAAATTAAGTAATAAAGGAAATTGTTTTGGTATTAATATTGGGCTTGGTGGAGCAACAAAAATTTGATCATGTGTGTCACGAGCCTTACCGATTCCACTGTGTTCTACACTCCTGAACGATGGTTAGTTGTTTTACCTCTGATCAGCACTTTTTTGCACATAATGGGCTAAATGGCCAGGTCATAAGGACCCTGAAGTCTTAGAGAAGATTGGGGGAGGGGACACATTGGAACAGCTGTTGGAATACAGATAGTATCCAGCTTGTTCTTTAACGTGCATAGGGTATGACTCTCTCGTACACGGGGCCATGGCTTAGCACCCCATCCGACGAACGGCGGCTTTTCCAACCCCATCAATGTCCCCTACTGACCGTCGGCAGAGGAGAGGGGGGGGGGGGTTCTTTGATACCACGAAAGGCTTGCTTGTGCCGTATGATTTGTTTCTCAACTTTAGGGAAAAGGAGTATAAAAAGGAAAGCGGGCCAACGTTGAGATAAATTTCCACGCTGGCCCAGCTGGGACTTTGAATGATGAGTACCAAAAGACATCTGGTAACTAACAGAAACCATTGTTTGAAATGAGGCAATGTTATTCCACACACATTGAATACAAATAAAAACTTGATCATAAAGATACCTGTAAACGGTGTGCAACCCTGCTCAATATAGAAAATCAACTACAATGATGCTCAAAATTTAAAAATAATATATCTCAAAAAGCATATACGGTTAAATGGTATGAAATGTGGTGTACATGTAAATCTTGCATGCACATTTAACCAACATTGCTACGAGCATACAAATTAGGGTGTTATAAAAAATGGTCATGTCTCCGGTTTCCACTCATTTCCGTTACAGCCAGCTGGGCGTTAATTTTATATAGCAGTTTGATTTCACCATGTCACAAAAACAATGTATGAATAATGGTGTACAATGGAGATCAATAGGTAGGAAGTAAACGGGTTAATCGCAGATCTAGGTATCCAGGGCCTTAAACATATAAAATATCTTCTTAAGAGATTGGAGAGAACTTCGAGAAGCAGGAAGGATTAGTCTTTGGTTAGGACGAGGTTATCTCTGGGCCACAACTGCTCAGGACAACCTCTATCTGTCTCTAACAGCAAGACGTCACAAGAAAATATGATCTAGGTCTCTGTTTTGCCAACTATTAGCCCCAGGGACAACAGATTCAAGACATAGTTCAGAAAGTTATACGAACGAGGCCTGTATGCACGAAGACTAATGGTTTGTGTCCTCTCACCCTCTTGAGCAAAAGAGTTGTTTATTGTCGTGCAGATTATTGTGCGCATTTGAGATATGCAAATAATAATCTGGAGCCAATGACGTGTGTGGCTCAAGAGATAAAAGGTGCAGGAAAGAAAAAGGGTGGTATTTGTGTTTATGCAGGTAGAAGTCGTGCGAATGGTTGAGATTAGGTGGTTCTACTTGAAAATTGTTCAGTGAAGACTAAAAATGCCTGGTACGCACAGTCTGCAGCTTTATCGCCATTTTGGATGCTTTTGAGAGAGGAAGAATTATAGGCCTATGTGAAGCTGGATGGGCTACATGTCGTGTTGCTGCCTGTGTTCATCGGGATGCATGAACTGTTGGCAACAGAAATAGTAAAAAAAGCGAAATGAAGGTTCTAGCATGCGTCGCAGAGGGAGCGGTGCCATCCAATAGATGTCAGCATGACTTGATAGACGCATTGTTTGACATGCTCGTTCGGGCTGTGTCAGCAGCCATGTACGTCCCCATAACGACCCAACCACTAAACTGAAGATTGCATGAGAAACATCTGCACTCTAGTCAACCATTACGTCAACTGCCACTGACTGCAAACCATCGCAGCGCTCGTCTGGCTTGGTGCTGATGTTAGGGTCACGAATGGAACAGTGTTGTGTTTAGTTATGGATCCTGTTTCTGTTAGGGTGCTGACAATTGATGGGTCCATGTATGGCGACAACCTGGCGAGAGGATGGATGCAGCTTTTATTCGCAACTGGAACACAGCCTGTCAGCTAGGCATAATGGTATGGGCTGCTATTGGATATGACAGCAGGCCACCTCTTGTTTACATCACAGGAACATGACAGCTACACAATAGGTTAGTGCAGTTCTGCAGCCCATTTTGTTACCATTCCTGGGAGATTTGCAGCAGCCCATTTTCCAGCATGACAACGCCCATGTACACACTGCTAGGGTCTCCAGACAATGTTTGCAACATGTTCTATTATTGCCATGGCCAGCACGATCTCCAGATTTATCCCCAACAGAAAATCTGTGGAACCACATTGGGCGCAGAATCTCGATGAATTATGGGAGCAAGTCAACGCCGCTTGGTGTGCAATTCCTTAGGACCTTATCCGTCATCTGCATGACTCCATGTCATGCTGTATTGCAGTTCATGGCAGTGCAACCACCTACTGAAGCAGTCATGTGCTGCATTATTTCATCTAACCACTGTAAGTGACTGCAATTAATTCATGGTATGCCAATATGTATTGCTATGTTTGTGCTACATTTCACCCCTATCCCCTCACTTCTTCTGGGTGGAGCAATTTCAATGTCGTGCAGTGTATTTGGAGCCCAGGCTAGTAGGCTATGTTCACTTCATAGATGAATTCATATTTAGTTAGAACACTTATTCTCGACACATGTTCTTATGGAGAGAACAAGGAACTAACCTCAACATCTGTAATATCAGATAAAGGTCGGAATAGGGTGGTGGTAGTGTGATGTTCTGGGATGACATCACAATGACTGGCCACACATAGCTGCACCTATTTCAGGGAGGTGTCTAATTGGCGATGCACAGAAGAGATTCTTGTGCCCTCTGTAAGGGTTTACAGACTGTTCTCGGCCATGATTTTATCTTTATGGACGATACCGCCAATCTCTGCAGGATTTATGTGGTTGACGATTTTAATGAACGTGAAGATTTATTTTATCTTTACTGTCAGCAGGGGACACCGAAGGGCTTAGAAAGGCCACCATTTGTGAGATTTCCATCTGACAGACTTCCACGTTAAGCCGTGGCCCGTGTGCAGGAGAATCATACCTGCTATTAAATGCTGGATGGCCTTGACAGGAGGCTACCATCTGTCTTCTAACGGCTGTCCAATGAATCCTTCCCCCTCCCAACTTTCTCTGAGCCCTCGGGATGTTTGTGACCAGGCCATTTAGCACTTTGTGTGCAAAAACGTGCCACTCAGAGGTAAAACAACCAAATCTTGATTTTATCTTTATGGACGATACCGCCAAGCTCCTGCAGCCTTTATATGGTCGACGATTTCAATGAACGTGAAGATGGATGGAATGGTCAGTTATATTTCCACACATAATTCCAAATGAGCATCTATGGGAGCCCTGCGGAAATGAATTGCAAGCTGCCACACCATCCCAAACCTTCATCATAAAAAATATTCTAAAATTGATATAACACAAACGTTTCAACTCTAAGCATTTCAGTGGTAATTTCATCTATGAGGATTTATGCAGTTTTAATTTAGAGAGAGATGCTATTTAGGGCCAACATTAAAGCCAGTAATGCAAGAATATCATCATTGCAACCAATGGGAGTAGAACTAACCGCATTGTTTAGAACATTCTTGAAATGCTCAATCCACCTATAGCCATGACAGAAACCTCACCTTCAACAGCCTTACCATGTTTATCCCTCTATCCCTGTGTACCTGTATGTTTCTTCCCATATAGAAGGTTAAATATCTGGTACTACTCCTTGCTGTTGTGCTGTCTAGCTGCTTCCTCTGCTTTGTCAGCCAAGCTATCAGGCCAAAGATTCTTATCAGTTATTAACTGATCGTTTACATGTATATTAAACTCTTGTAATGCCATTTGTTAAGACTAGTAGGGTGTTGATTCCAATTATTCCTGCAATTCCTTTTTGCAGAAATAAGTTTTATAGCCTTATCACTCAAATAACTTTGTCTCCGTTGATTTTTTTCCTCAAAATTCCTGCTATTAAGTCTGTTTAAGCTGATCCCATTGTTTGTCAACTTCGGAGTATGCAAACCACGATTGTCATAATGACTAAGTAGCCTATCATGGTATGCTTTGGCTATATCTGGATCTTTCAGAGGTTCAGTGTTAGCGAATTAAAGGCTTCACTTTTGAAAAATCGAAGTTGACGTAATTGAGTATTTTATCTTCACTCACATCTTCCATAGAAAAATATATATAAGAACTTACTTCTGCAGGAGTCAGCAGAAGGGATACTGTGGTGCAGTTCGCCCGTAATTTGAATTCTGGTGACGGGAGTAATGTGTCACAATACACAGTACATCAAACCCTGCTGAAAATGGGGCTGCATAGGTGCAGGCTGCTCCAAGTGCCCATGCTAACCTCTGTTCACTGTTGAAAGTGCCTATAATGGGCACGCGAGCATCAAAATTGGACCTTGAACAATTGGGAGAAGGTCGTCTGGTCCGATGAATCTCGTTTTCTGTTGCACCATGTAGGCGGCTGGGTACATGTATGCGTATTTACCTGGGGAAGTGTTGGCACCAGGATGCACTGTGAGACTAAAAACAAGCCAGTGGAGGAAGTGTAATGCTTTGGGCAGTGTTCTGCTGGGAAACCCTAGGTCCATTCATTCATGTGCAGAAAACTATGACGTCTACCACCTATCTAAACATTGCAGACCAGATACATCCTTTCATGGCTACAATATATATCCCTTTAGTAGTACCTTCTTTCATCAGGATAATGTGCCATACCACACTGTCTGGATTGTTCGAGAATGGTTCGTGGAACATGAGAAAGACGTCCAGGTATTTCCCTGGCCTCCAAATTCCCAAGACATCAGTCCAATCGAGCGTCTGTGGTTTGTGTTGGAACAGCATATCCGATCTGCGAAGGCTCAACCTCGTAACTTACAAGAGTTAAAGGATCTATTAGTAATGTGTTGGTACCAGATATCACAAGACATCTTAAGAAATCTTGTAATGTCCATGCTTCACCTGGTAAGAGCTGTTTTGGTGGCATGTGGAGGACCAACATCATATTAGGCAGGTAGTCATAATGTTTTGGCTCTTCGGTGTATATATATATATATTCGAAAATATTACATTAAGAATTACAACTCTATTGGAGAATCAATAGAAATATCACAAAAATTCGAATGTGTAAAAAAAACGAAGGAATTGGATATGATTAGAGGCGTATTTAGGTACACTACCTTCACTAAGTATCCGTTAATGCAAATATATATAATTCTTTTTTATGCAGGTAAGTACAAATGTGTATAGATGAATTGTCAGGAGCATAACTTCAGTTTTACAGCCCTAATTCAAATGATCAACACCAGACCCCCATAAAAAAAAATGTATATGTGCAAAGTACAGTAATGTCTTGTGAGGCCCTAAGGCAATGATGGCTTGATGAGCTCTATCATCGTTACGCCTATATGTATAGGTAACCCGTAATCAAAGAAGAGTAACAAGACTGTGTTTATAAAGTTTTGACAGATTACGGGTTTTAAAAATAATTTTTTCCCCGGGGGGGAAATCTAAAATGGTAATTTTATTTATGGAGCGATTTGCGCAGTTCTTGCCGCAAAGGAAAATAAGACTAATCGTTTTGCAAAAATTTGTTAACAAGTAGACTTATGGATGAACTGTAATTTTAAACAGCACGTTAACTCCTGCTTCCTTTCAATTAAATCAGATCAAATTTGAAAGAGAATAAATGGGTAGCACCTCTTGTCGGTGGTACTCGGGAATCGGACATATGGTTGAAATTGTTTGATGCATCAAAGGTCTCATCATAAACATACATGTAAGAAAGAATGGAATAAATCATTTGTTTCCTAACACTTGTTCCGTGCACGTCAGATAGTCATCGATACTGCCACAATAAACACAGTGAAACATTTTTTGGAAACCATGAAATGAATTCAGAAAGATTTTGGTGTTAAAAAATAGAACAATAAAAGGGACATGACCAGGAAGCTTTCAGGTAGTAGTAGTTATCTCTATCAGGTGGTCTTGACGAATAGTGCATCTTTACAGTTATAGGAGTGTAAAAGACTAGACAACATCTGTTTCTTTTAACCCCTTCAAACCCAAATTTTTGGTTATAGAAGAAAAGTTTCCATTTGAACGTGCTTTATTTATGAACGAAGGAGCAAGATTATAAGGAAAACAATTTAACGTCATTTAACTGAAATTCGATATGTATATTATACGAGGGGCTTTCAAAAAGTTTTTGACACGCATCTGTAGAACAAAAACCATTGCATTTACCTCAACAAAACTTTTACTGTCCTTCAAAATATCCCCTGCACTATAATATATCCCCTGCACTATAAATATCCTCTATAATATAATAAAATATCCCCTGCACTATCTATGCAAAGTTGCAGACATCCTGAAAATGTCTTCCCAGCAAGTTCCTTTTTAATTTTTGGAAACAACCAAAAATCGCATGATGCAAGATTGGTTGAATATGCAGGATGGTATAGTTGTTTGATTTTTTTCCTGCTCCAGATAGGCCGTAACTTGCTGGGTTTTATAAGCACTAGCATTGTCATTGTCTTGAAGAAGGAGAACCCTTGACATGCCTGTTGTAAGATGCTGCTCCTTCACCATTTTGGACAAAAGCCATTTATCTTTTCAACTAGCTTTACAACTAGCCATTTATAGTCTTTTCTTTAGGTAAGGTATCCACGACTACTACTCTTTGGGAATTGAAAAAATTGGAATATCCTCTTCCTTGAGTGAAAGTCTTCATTCAAGGAAGAAGACTTGGGGATGCGGTTCATCTTCTACAACCCAAACATAGTTGTCGATCTTTCTGGGAGTTGTATAATAATAAAACCACGTCGCATCATCTGTGACAATGTCTATTAACCGTTTGGGGCCACTAGGTTCAAATATTGCCAGCATCTCCTTGCACAAGTCGTCGACTCTACTATTTTTTGCTGTTCTGTCAGTGTGTGGGGTACCCATTTTGGCACAGATCTTTAGGAAATTTAAATGTTGATGAATAATTATTTCGACACTGCAAATCAATACAGTGACATCTAAATTTATTACTTGAATGGTGATGTGAGGGTTTTCCTTAATGAGTTCACGAACAACATCGATGGTTCTCTCATCCACTGTCTCCTTCAGTCTTCCTGCACGAGGGAGGTCTTCAAAGCTCTGCTGTCCTGCTCTGAATTTACGTATCCATTCCGTAACAGAGTGATATGGACAGGTCCATATACTTGTGATAAATCGGCATGAAATTTTTTTCACATCATCCCCAAGCTGCATCCTTGTGAAAATGTAAAATATTTTGAGAGTGCAAGAAAGCTGTCAAAAGATACGGTGATAGGTAAATTTGCATCATTTGCATGTCTGATGGCATAGTAGATATGCGTAAATGTTGGACATCAGACATGACGTAGATATGTGTCATGTCTGATGGCATAGAAGATATGCGTAAATGTGGACCCACTACACCTGGTTGATCCCAATCATACATAACCCACCCTTTGGATTGGTAGCGGTAGATCAGCTGCATGGCCTGCATGCTTGCCCTTTTTGAATCCATTGCATTTCTTCTTATGGGACCACGTTAAAGCTGATATTAACGCCATCCCCTATTCTTAATCACAAGCTCTCTGCTAACGGATCGTGGATAGTTGTCAATGAATTCAGAACACTCCGGATTTTTCGAACGTGTTCGACAGTCGATGAGAGATGTTGTGAGGCCTATATTGCTGCTCTGGAAGTCTATTTCGAACACTTGCTCTAATGCAGATATACGTAATTGTTCTCATCAGTCACTTACAGTGTTCTGTAATAACTGGAATAAAAACTAATTAACTTCACAGTATATCTTCCTTGCACTCTCAAAATGTGCTATAATTCGGAAGGGAAGTGTTTCTGGCTCAGTGTTCATGCGAACTTTTTTTCATCACTATGCGCAATAGAACACGTTCCCAAAGTTTAACTAGAGCTTTTGGAAACACCTTGTATATTGGTATAGTAAAGAGAAATGAATATATGCACTGTGAAAAATCAAATTCTGCTAAATAATTCATGGAAAAATTATTAAAAATCGCTGAAAGTTCACAAAAAGCAACGATGGATTCGACAACGATTGCGGCTAACCATTTTTTAGCATGTTCCTCTCTTGAAATTTCGACTTGAAACTGGTCATTGCCGCTTGGACGACAACCAAAAGCACTGTCAAATTTTGAAACGTTTACTACGATTTGCCGAAGACTTATGGCTGCAACAGACATAGACATTTCCTTTTTGTGTTCTAGATTACAAATGCTGTTTCCAGTTTCAGTTCTTTATTTTTTGCAGTATCAATTTGCAAGTGTTGTTTGGAAGAAAATGTCAAAATTTAAGGGTTTTTTTCTTAATTAAAACCACTTCTTTCTAGCGAATGGATTGCAACTGAAAAGTGTAGAGCATTAAACTGTTTTCTGATTTATATATATATGTAATTTTCGGCAACCGTTTTAACTACACATAAAATTTTGGTTTCGTTAGCATTCATTTAGTTCAAAATCTGAAATAACAAACTTATTGCTTTTAAGCACATTTTGTGTTTGCAAGCCCATTTTTTAGTGCACGCCCGATTTCTGTTTTCTTTGGTCAAAATATATTCTTGAAGAACAACGGTGGTTTGCGTCTGGTCCGAATATTACATATATACTCTAATTATAAGATAATTATCGGATAAGACATAAAGGTACGTAAATCAATAGAAATATTATGTTCATGAAGAAAATAAAAAGGTATTCTTTTAAAAATGCTCATTAGAAAGGAATTTATTAAGTAGATATTTCATGAGCCCAGTCAGAAAGCTCAACTAACTAGCTAAAAATAACTTTTGTTGGCTTTACTTTCTTTTACATTCTCAGTCTGTTCCCTACTAGCTTGCATCTAGAAAGCTTCTTCACTTCCTTCTATTTGACTAGTCTTCCTCTCGATGGATCCTTTTTTCCCACCACTTCCTCCACATCATCTCTATATCTCTTATGCCTTCCTCTTTTTCTTTCAATAGATTCCCATTTCCATATTTTCTTCCGTCATCTTCCATCCCCCATTCTATTCTTATGTTATTTCTTATGTTATACAATTTCAGACTTTTTTACTTGATACTCTATCGTACATCTTGAACTATTCCACTATTTCCCTCATATTAAATTTTATCAATTCTTGTTTTGCGCTCAGATCTTTTCTAAGTCCATTTCAATTGTTCATATCCTATACCTTAATCTGTTTTTCGGCGTCCATGTGTGTGTATCCATACGTTAGGGTACTCTCTACACTTGTGTGAAAAATAATTCTTTAATCTTTCTCGATATATTGCTATCCTTGCATGTTCTGTTCTTGCTGTAAATTTGTCCATGGCATGTACCATTTTTCATGTACTAATATACCACAGGTATTTTACCATGCGCAGCTTTCTCGCCATTTCCTTATCCATCTGAAGATCTCTTCCATTATCTCCTGCTCCCAGATATATTTTTTTAATTTGTGTTCATCTTCTACTGTGCATATTCTTTCTTTATATTTTCCTTATCGTATATTCTAAGCCATCTTTATTTTTCAATTATCATTATTCTGTGAAATTATTACTTGATAATATGCAAAAAGTAAAGATATATGTCCTCCTACATTTGGTATATTCATTTATTTGAATATCTCTTCCATTCAGCCTTTTCAATATACTTATATTCATATGCAAAAGCTTAATTCACAAACCGTTAAATATTTCATAAACAACTGAAGTTATAATAATATTTCATTTTATGTGTCAGTGAAAGCTAGGCTTTCCAAAAATCTTCGTCTTTTCTTCCCCAAAATTACATAACTGTACAAAATTTTCGTACGTGACTCGAAAAGTAAATCTGGGATGCTATGAAAATTGTCTCTCATTTCCATACGTTCACTCATTTCCTGTTGAGGAAGCGTTGTGTTCATGTTTGTGGAGATCTTGGTAACAACAATATTGGCACAAAGACACCATGCAGATTGGTTTTATATGTGGTAGAGCAGTCTCTATGATAGAGTTCGACTAATCCCACACCAATATAGGTAGGATTGTAAATGTCCCCAGTCCGTGTTTTTAAGACTTTGGAGATGGCTCAAACAAACAGGAGACGTTTACCCTAGACGGATGTCATTCAAGTGAGGAACAGCGCAGGATGACTGCTATCTTGCGCTAATAACCCAACGTCTTAGGGTGATGTCAACAAGTCAAGGTCTCTCTGAAGTTTTCTGCAGCCATTGGAAAGGCAGTTTCGGGATAAACTGTTTACAGAAGGCGTCACCAGAGAGGGCTCTATGCCATTCAATGTACAGTTTGTATTCCCCTTAAACCCTCTCACAGGAGAGCCGGACTAATACGTTGCAGAATATCATGACTGTCACCCAGATTAATGGGCACATGAGCTCTTCTCGACGAATTGTAGTTGTCTTCAGATGGATTCTCGATGTGTTTTAATCTGGTGAGATCAATGAACTCGTTACCCTTTAACATCAGAGAACAACACCACTATGTAGTAGTGGCGGCTTCGTAGTATTGGGTGGCATTGTGTCAAATGGATGCATACCACTCCTCATCTTTGCCAGAGGCTCTCTGATGGGTCGAAAATAGGGATTTTATTCCTGAGACCTATATAAGGCTTTTAGGAACACTGCCAGTCCAGTTTATTTTGATGACTTGGAAAGTCAGTGAATTCCTCGAAAGTGATCTGACGAAATAGTCTTCAAGAATCTCAAAGTGTGTGTGTGTGTGGGGGGGGGGGGGGGAGTACTGATGATGATGGAATATAAAAAAAGACTGAAATGGTATATCATAAGAATAGAATGGAGGATGGAAGATGACGGAAGAAAATATGGAAATGGGAATCTATTGAAAGAAAAAGAGGATAGTATAAGAGATATAGAGATGTTGTGGAGGAAGTGAGGATATTCAGTGATGGAGTGGCCAGCCTATTTCCTATAGAATATGTGTCGAATGCTCTGAGGAGACATACTGGAGGTTTTCAATATGTGTGGTGTCCCTCTCCATGTGCTCTTATCTGTTCCTTAGGAACATTGAGATGTACCACCACCAACCTAATGACTGGCCTGATAAACAGCATCAGAAGTAATTGTAATGCCTGTGAAGCTGTTGGGATCATCATACTCCGTATTAACTACTCTATTCTACTTAAACAGGTCCCTTAGTCATTTGCATAATCTATGGAAGTCATGCGATTAATTTGATCTATGTCTCACTGTTAATTGTTTCGTATAACAATGAATTGTCACTACAAATCTCACAGCATTTCATTGTCGCGTTGTTGAGCTCTTCCAGAATTAGTATATTACAATATACGCATAAATTTTGGACACCAGTGTAGATCTGAAACAAAATAGGGAACATGCAATATCCTTATTTTAATCCTTGAAATGTTTTGATATTATTATATCTTTCCATTATATCATTATATATTCCCAGTCTGTTCCCCACTAGCCTGCATCTAGATATTATCCTAATAAATGATCAATAGTGTTATGGATTTAATGCAGATGGTATTTGATGTTTAACGGCAGACAAACTAACTTTTCCTGACGTAGGGGGAAAACTTAATTCTTGATCAGTTTCAACGTAAAAACTCTACTAGCAAGAGTAACTCGTAACATCAATAATATTCTTTACACATCTACAACATTAGGAAAAACTAACGTTGAACAAACTCATTGGCTTTATACGTGGAAATTAAGATCTCATTAGGAGTCGTTCGAGTTGATAAAATTGTTCGTTAGTATTTCAACTCATCCCGAAAATCAAGTGGTTCTACGTCAGTCCTTCTCCTTCTGGGTGGGATAGTTTCAATGCCGTGCAGTGTACATACATTATTGGTTATATATTTCTTCTTTATCCCTTCCATTCCTTTCGTTTTAGAGATTTAAAATAATTTCATGAAAAATTTGCGAAATATGCACAAGTTTAATAATTTTTGCCCTATCAAAGTGTGTCTGTGGGGGGTGGGGTACTGAAAAGATTGCTGACGAGTTTCTTCTAATTCGACCTTCACTTCTGTAAAAGAATTTAAGTGAAACTGGCTTCTCTGTCAGGAAGTGGTTACGGAAATAACATCAGGGGTAACCCTAACGTTAATATCAATTAAGAACAATACGACAAGAAACTTCGACGTGAAAGAGTTGATTTGTGTTTTACCGGAAAAAAGTTAGAAGTATTAGTTTTAAGTAAAATGAAGGAATAAAATTTGACTTTCATGCGTGTCATAATAATTAGATATGTAATACGAACACATGTTTTAATTAAGAAATAAATCATCGGTTATCTTCGTGGAATAAACTGAGTTAGGTGCCCACTACAGACAGAGTTGCTAATGAGGGTCAGTCAATATAGACAAATGAACAGGCTGCCGACTCCCTTATGACACAAGAACTTATGCTGGATTGTTTGCTCCGAAACGTTTCTCCGTGCGTCCTGGTTTTATGTAGTCTGCCGTTAATTGAAGAATTGTGAGCCATCTGTTGTCCTTGACAGCACATGCCAAGTGGCTTTCACCACGACTGTCAACAAATGATGGTCTCCCCTTTCCGGCACATTCGGTAGATGCTTATTCCTCTTCAGATTATTCCTGCCACACCTTCACTACAGTAGCTCTCGAATAGCCAACAATACCTACAGTTGCTGAGATGCTGCCCTCCGCCTTCCTCGCGCCGATAATCATTCCACGTTCAAATTCCAACAGGCTCTTCCCTTTCCTCATTGCACCGTCTTCATACTGACGAAATGACACGCACTGCCCGTGCTGTTTATATATGTTCCGCGACGGTAGGGACGTAACTGCTGCTTGTTCAGTCGGGGAGACAGGGGTGGTCATAATGATAATGCCCGTAAGTGTATATCCATGCGCTTACATCAATTCAAATGCTAAGCAACATACAGTGTTTGTAATTGTTTTCTTTCAAATTCAGCATTATACTTAGAACAACTTTATTATCAAAAGAGTAGACACGATTTTTACCAAAAAAAAAGGAGGGGATAGGGGAATCATCATAAACCTGCACAGGAGGGCCAGTCCAGCTTTACTGGCCCCCTCTCCTTTTTCCTAACTAGTGAGCTTGCAGATGCTCAGTAGCTAGTATTAGTAACAAAATTTCCCTTAAAATATAAGGTCCCATGAATCCCCAACACGACAACAAAGAAAGTGTAAAAATGAAAATGGTTTTAAATTAGAACTCCGCCCTTCTATAGGTAGAGAATAGGAATTTTAACCAACTTACAAGCTGAGGTGTAGTTTGGATAATTGTGAAACTGCCAATTTCTTGTTTGAAATTCAGTAGATTACCCTCCCCCCCTTCTCATTTGGACCATTATAGCCTTAGTTCCTACTGCAAAAAAACCCAGCCAACCAACCGATATCCCCCTTTCAAGAGCTGGCCGAACAACGCAAACATTTCAAGCTATGGGCTTTTTTTTTCCAGATCTTGCATGAACACTGTGGTGTCCAGACACTGCCATTCCTGGCCTCTGCTGTGCATGAATGGCTTCAGGGAATCACGTGATGCTAAAAAAGAGCACAGTAATGGGCACCTGTTACAGTACACCTCACTGGACCATTAGGTGTAGCCTCCTCAAAGAAGAGTCCAATGATGAAGTCCACACTGAAACCACACCACACTGTCGTATATGGGGGGCTGGAGAGGTCGTTCGGGTAGAGCAGATGGAAGTGACACTCGCCATATGCAACAGTTTCGTGTGTTGACAGCATCAGGGAAGATGAAGTGTGTCTCATCAGTCCATCGGACTGCCTATGGTCAGAAATTGGAGAATGAAGTGAGCAATGTTGCAAGTCACAGGTCTCACTCAGTGCCTTCACTATATGGGTATCGTCACACAACATGCCATAGCACTTTTGGACCATTGCCCATAGAAGGTCCAACCGTCATACACCACTCTAGCACTGCTGACTGACAACATGTCACTTACAGCAGAGGCTGTTATGGCAACTGCCATCTCATTCATCACGTCTTCTGCAAAGTGTGATTGCTCTCTTTCTGGTCAACTATCCTGTTGCTTCAAACTTCTTCACCATTTTCCTTTATGCCACCGACATCAGGGATCAGTGGTCCTCTCTACAAAATTTTCCTACGACAATATTCTCTCAGCACGGCATTTGCGTTACTCTCATCTGGTAGAATAATTTGATTAACAGCGCGCATTCCTTATTTTTGAGAGCCATATGACCTTTTGTTTGTGGTGAGGGCATTCCCACTTTTATACGATGCCATTTGCGTTGGAAACGTGTTATTATGCAAACGAACGCAATTAGCAAAGCCGTGGTGGCCAACAAAATTTTAATAAAAACCTATCTTGTAGTTATTATTATTATTATACTATAATTTACAATGCAAATTGGGAATTTGCTAATGGGGCGTCTATATGCAAGTCATTTGTCGGTAAGAGAGCAAAAGATGTTTTGATAACAAGTGTTTCAAAGTGAGGTTCTTCGTACAAATTCGTCTATCTTTTGACCATGTTTGCTGCTGAAAGATACGGCCAACAGAACAAGAGAAAAAGTCAACACATTGAAAAATATCTGTCTTAACTGTGCCGGAATGGTTAGCGTGCTTAGGCTACTGATAAAAAAGACCCGAGTTCAAGCACCTAGTAAGGTATGGATGTTTCTTTTGTGGTGTTCTCTTTCTGCTGAGGTATCGTGTACCTCACAGATCTTTGCAATGGTGAATTAAATTGGCAGACTCCTGCCAGACCTATGACAAGCAGCTGCTTGACAGGAAATTCTTTTTTCAACTTGGAGCAACGGATAAAAAACAAGAACATAAATTTAAAATTAAGAAGGCAACAAACTGATGGTTTTATTAACTAAACAAAGTACGACTTTTAAAATGCTGTAGACTGAATTATCCGCGGTAATGATGAGGAATCGGATGGAAAATAGCGTGGAGCATCAAATAATCGAAAATTCGTTTTAATATAGCAAACCCTTACCGTTCCAAAGAATTGCATTCTTTTAGAAATCTCGTGAACAGAAAAACATTGGTTTAATGAAAAATTGAAGACAGAGAGTCACAGAAAAATCCCCACTGTTTTGCTTTGAAATAACTATTTCTACAAATAAATATTTAATCGTTGAAATATATAAATTAAAAAAATTAATTGCCTCTCCCTTACTATATCTGTCGTAAAAAGTACATAATAAAACTAAAACGATACACTAGCAAATTAAAAAAAATATTAAAACCAGTTTTAGTGTTTTCTCATTTGAAGTTAATATAATTAAATAAGTGATTTCATTATTTTTGTGTTATAAAAAAAATGTTAAATAAATATCCCCTCAAGCAGCTGCTTGCCACAGAGGTCAGACAGGAGCCTGTCAGTTTATATGCCATAGTAGAAGATCTGAGAGGATGGCAGGCCCTCAGCAGATATATACGAAGGAGTAAAACTACAAATTTGTTATGATTAATGTGCAGATAAAGAACGTACAAAGGTCCTTCAAATATAAACTGCAAAACCATCGTAGAATGCAAAAAGTAATGATCACTTTTTTTGTTTGCAACATATAGGATGGAGAAGTGTGCTAAAAACTATTCCTCGTTGGTACAGGCCTTCACATATAAGGAATGCCCCACTAAGAGCGAAGTCACTGCCTTAGAACCTAACAGCACACAAACAACCGTGCCATCTCTGCATTCGAACTCAGATGCCGGCAGTTGCAATGTCACTGCCAAACCAACGCGATAACACTGCTCCAACGAAATGACATTATTGATTAAAGCCTCTTAGGGTTAGATGTGCTTTCAGTATTGCTATCAGCATTATTCGTAAATAAAGTCCTAAAGATTGCAGCACCCTTAAAATCAAACACCAAGATAGAGATGCGATCTGTAATTCGATTTCAGAATATTGACGCAATAAAGCCAGCTCAATGTCAAAATTTTGGCTCCATATTGTAGGCGATGCATGAGTGGGTGAATTAATTCAAGAACCATATGAAATGCGTTGAAGAAACTCGTCATGTCGTAACACAAACATAGGAGCAATGGAGGAACCAGTGCGATAAATCTTGCATTACCATTTAAGAAATTAATGCGGTGTTGAATACTAGTGCTAGTTCAGCCTAGTTAGTGAGCAGCTGTAGTTCCAAAAAGTGTGTGCTCGTTAAATTTCTCGGCGTTTAACATAGGAAAAACGGAGATGCACGAGTAGTTCCATCGCCAACCACAAAACTTCTCTCGAGGAATCCAGTCATTAGTTCCTTTAATTTTTTTATTTGCATCACATAGGACAGAGAAGAATCCTAGAAGCTACTCCTAGCCTTTTCTCATACAAGTACATGCCCAACTAAAACCGAAGTCATTGCTGACCACTGCCTAAGTTAGAGCTAACACAACATACAAAGTTTGTCTGCTGGAGAAGAATTAGCTCCCTAAAACTATTATGCCAGTCGAGGCTTTCGTTAGAAAAAGCATTTCGGAGATAATGGAGAAGACATGTGAAGCGTAACATACACATTTAACTTTTCATTTGAGTAAAGCAGCTTTTATTGAACTATTTGCGGTTTTTGCTTGAATGACCTTGGTTTATGAAGAATGTATACGATGATGAATGCGGTCATAAGGTGAGGAAGCAGCATGAATGTTCGCGAGAAAAGCATTCCAAAGCACATCTAACGCATATAGCCGTTTTATATCGTTTAACAATTTCGTAAACGAGAACTTATGCCAGTTACCAGCGTTCTAGCAAGCCTGTGGATGAAACTACGACAATTAACCTATTATCCTGGACCTACGATAGTCATCACGGCCTTAGCTGCCCTTGCGCCATAAAACTCCAAACAACCAACCGGATCTACGAGACCATCTCATACTCGCTGCGTGAGAACTCGAGTGGACTCGTGAGATAGTATTATGTCTATTTTCATTTCGATCTTGTGCATGAAATGAAGTTCGTGATTTTCTTAAAAGATGACGCAAGCAATATGTTTTTACAATATTCTAAGAAACTAAGAATAAGTTCCTCATAAGAATAAAAAAATCCTAAAAATAGTTGGCCTTATTAGTACTATATTGGCATAAAAATTGTCCATGGCAGTGGGTTAAGAAATGTGATGCTTTTGCCTACTTTTCTACATTTACCCACATGAATATACATTTGTTACAACTACTGAGAAGCATTAACCGATAATACCTGTGCAACATTCTGCAGAGCCACATCTCTGTCATTCAGCTCTGCCATAAGGTCTTCGCCAAGTGACGAACTACGACGTTATGAGTGGTGTAATTTTATAATGAGTGAACTGTGAGAATCCAGAAATATATGCTCTGGACTTGCCAGGACGGCATTGCAAAAAAGGCAGAATATGTACCGTTAGTCACACAAAATCTCCTTTGGGTATTGGAAACTCAACATGAAACACGATGGTCTACAAACATGTAGTAAGGTTTTCACGATCATCAATATGGTTGAACCGTTATTTCCACCAGCATACTGAAAATGAGAGCTACTTACTAATGAGACTATTGCAAGAAAGAAATGATGAATAATAAACAATCATTCCCTTTCAATGATAGGAAACATCTAGTTGAAATATCAGGGGCTCCATCACACCAAACTAAGATCAGGGCATAGCTCCCATCGGACTTAACGGTGGTAACTGAAATGGGACAAGAGTGGGGCTTAGTGGCATTACCGGCCCATTTACCCGATTTGATACTACTTGATTTCTTTCTATGGGATCATCTCAAAACAGTATCTATCCAGCGCTACAACTTGTCGATGACTTCCGACATCGTATCGCAAAGTCATGCCACACACTATCGATGCTACGATATTGGGGAATATGTATGCCAGTTTGAAAAAGCGTCTCCTCGCTTGTGTGGTAACGAACGGTTTATATATATTTCATATGTTTTTCAAGAACTTTTTAAAAGTCCTCGAAAACAAAGAGAGAAATATTAAATTGCAATAGAAATCTAGTCTCTTGGGCTTCCCCTTTTACTTTTCTTTCTCCTGCTCGGTTGTTTCTTGACCCCCCCCCCCCCACTTTATTTATTTTTTATAAATCTTGGCCTGTTTTGCCACCATGTGGTTTCCTTTATTAAGGGACGGCGATCTTTTTACCAAATGACCTTTACTGTGAGGAACTGTTTTCTGGGTTTTTGTTTTCTCCCCATTTGGCTAAAACGTTTTTTTTTTAAAAAGAGCCTGCTAACAAAGAATTTTTACCGTTCAAATCGAAGCAACACTTATATATTTTCGGACTACTTATTATCATGAAGATCAAAGTAAGTTTGTGTGGGATCTAAAAATTTCATTACGAGAGAGTAAAATTTATTTGTTGCACATAGTGTTTCTGGTAGAAGCTGAATGATTATAGTACCATGTAATTTCGAACAGAAAACCTTGATTAGAATGGTCTTAGCCAGTTCTCCAAGCAATGTCACCTGTCTCTGAAACAGTTTTCGAAAACTAACATTTAGCGCATTCTTCCAATATTTTCCAATTTGGATACTGCGTCGTTCTTAGGGCTGTTTTAATTCTTCCAACGACGTTTCATTTCATTGAATCGTCCACTTGAGTGCCTGACATTTTTACTGAACTGGCTATTTGTTCCCATTATATAATCAGATCCTCAAAGCTAGCAGCTAATATGCAATTATTACAGTTAATGACCTTGCCCATCAACAAATCCGACCCTGCAGTTGCTGTGAGTTGATACCTTGAACCAATGCGATCCCAGTACCCACCGTGGCGGATTTCTTGCTACTTACTATTCTATATCTTCGAATATATTTTATTTTATTTGGTCTCTCTAGTATGAACAGGGTCCATAAATTGTGTCTAGTTTTAGTCTGTTCAAGTAGTTCTTTTGGACGCTGGAATTAAATCTATAATTGCCACGGTGATCGGCGACAGTATTTGTTGACCCCTGAGTATAGGTATAAATCCCTAAAATTCGCAATCTACTTTCAGTTTTCTTGCGTATTCAAATATTCCACTGTTACAGCAATTTTCCCTTCATAATATAATTTGTATAACTATTTCGTTCTGTTCATAAAGATAATCTGTTAAAGAACTTTTTTTTTTATCTGTGATAAATTTTAATTAATAATTTTCTTTAAAAACTTGAACTGGAATACTTGATCCAAAACATTTCTGATTCACAGATGATCACTATATTAATATATGGAGCCAGTGGATATATATATATGAAGCGGTGTTTTTATTCATCTACAGATGGAGCTTTTGTTCTGATGCCTGTGAGCAACTACGACAGACCGGTGAAAAATTTAATGAACAAGAAAATAGCAACTTCTGATTGCCCTTACTACTGCCGCTTCTGCAACAGAGGATTTTCCGATCGCAGCAACTGCAGGAGGCATGAGAGGACACTTCATGTACAGCAGCGGCTGCTCTTCAGGTGTACTATCTGCCAGAAGGCTTTTAAATCGAAAGACTATATTGACAAACACAAACTAAGAGTGCATGGTGTTGAATCATCATCCTGCTTGATGCCGGATCACGAGAAGTTTTCAAGAAGAATTGATTCCCAAGAGCTTGATTTATCAGATTTCGAAATGACCACATCACCTCCAGTGAGTAGTCAGATATCTCTCTGGAGGTCTAAAGATACTACATTGACTTGATTCCCTTTTCACCTCTATACAGTCGTTATAATGTTTTACATGAATGTTGCTTCATACAGATGAATAAAGAACGTGCCATGAAGTCACAATGCTCAAATATTGTAAATGCAATATCTCAGGAGAGAAATGACTTGAAAAAATAATGTCCATATTCATTCTATAATAGACACTGAATATTGTACGATACTGTTATATTCAAAATAATATCAAGCTGAAGCAGTTGAAAATTTTTATATATAGTAAACCACGAATTAGTTAGAAGTTTATTTAATATAGGTTCATTTAGAACTATATTTCGATCGCTTTCGATGAGCGCTACAATATTACGAATAGACAACTCTATTTGAGACTAACCATTTTGTAGCTTTGGGTTGTTTCACCCTTCTGTCGGTTCACAAGTGACCCAAGACTCAGGCCAGTCTCAGACTTTGAGCGAAGTTAATAATTTTTACTACCAATTGGCTAATTTGCTGAATAACCTATGTTTCACTAAGTTTATGCAGAATTTATGAAAGTGTTCACAATTATTTGCAAATAATTACAAATTCAACAGATGCCATTTAAATAACGAAATGGATTAGTTGCTAGATACACGAAACGGTAAGTAGCATTTCATTTTCTTGAAAGTAATACTAATACCATAATTTATCAATAAATGTTTTATAAAAAAAATTTGTTCCCGTATGTCGGGGAAATTTTTTCCACAAAATATTTATTGATAAGTTATATTGACGTTAAAAAGTCGACAGGTAACGCTATGATTGTCATCTATGTTTATAACATAGTTTAATTCTTGGCAGCTGATTACGAATAATTCTTATCGTTATTTAAAAAAGACTCGAAAAAAATGTTGTATGAAATAATCCTTAAATCCTCCCTCTCTTCCTTACTAAAAGTAAAATTCACAGATTTAAATTGATTCCATTCCGTAGTATTTATATTTTTTGTAAGGGAATGCCCATATATTGTACAATACTGTGTTAGCCAAATTTAAATCCTCGTTCTCTACGTAACCTCACGTAAACTGTTCGCCGGACTCCTCATCATGTTACATAACATTTTCCTTTTTATGTGGTAAACACGTAGCAACTGAGTATTTGTAGTATCAGTTAATTGAAGCTGAAACTATGATAAATTGACTGATTTTTGTCATAAAAGAGAAACAGAAAAAACACTAAGTATGAAAATATAGCGTTTCCTTATACCATTTCCAACCCTTTCCTCCCCAATGCGATGTAGGATAATTACTGAACACTCCTTTCCCTCAGAGTGCTATGCAATCTATAGAAGATCCCAAAACGTGCATCAATTTCTTGTGTGAGTTACTCAATGTGAAAGAGTGGTTTCTCCCACAATACTAAACGTAGGCATAATATCCAGTATTGTCATTTGTTTAGTTGTTTTTTTTAAAATATTCATGCATGCAAAAGAAGAGCAAAAATAGGCGTTCTTAAGTATTGCATTGTTATTATGATTAATTAATGAGTTGACGTGATTCAATATTGATCAACAGGAGCATCGAAAAGGTAAATAGTCCCGTAGAAAGAGATTTCCCTTAATGCGATTTCGTTATTATGTGATTTTCATTAGGAACTATTTTCGTACTACGCGAGCTTTTTCGCGTTAACACGGAAGGCTCACTAAGCAGCGATACATGCTGAGTAATCTAGGAGACTCCCAGATTCTGATTCTCAAAAGTATCCCAGTTTTGCATCTGTCGTCTTTACGTTTATGTATTTTAATTCTATATAGTAGAATGATTTATTAATTATTATGACTGCTGTTAATTGTGTGTGTGTGTGTGGTACATTTCACTGACTACTATATAAACCTTTCAATAACTCCGCCATGAGAATTAAGCTTTATAACAATTCTAATGTTTAATCTGGAATCTAAAATAAGAGAAAATCAATTCCTTAAGTATTGCATTGTTATTATGATTAATTAATGAGTTGACGTGATTCAATGTTGATCAGCAGAAGCATCGAAAAGATAGATAGTCCCACAGAACAAGATTTCCCTAAATGCTATTTGTTATTATGTGATTTTCATTAGGAACTATTTGGTGGTAATTGTGTGTTATTTAGAATTAAAATGTTAAAATAGAATTTACTGAATTCTGAAAATTTACTGAAATTAGAATTTACTGAATTCCATGAACCCAGTGAAATAAAAGTAGACTTCGACAGAGCACTTAGATTTTCGCAATCGACGCGTGTAAAAATTCGTGTAAATATCTCTAAAATTAAGTCCAGTGTTAAAGGGGCAATATTTTTAACACTTTCACTGCATACACTCATCATGGAAAATGACCAAAGTGAACATATCCTCACATCTGCAAAACATCCAGAAGATACTGTATCTTATTAGTATCTTTATTTACTGTTTACAATCATTTCTGCCTAACACGTTTTAGCTTTAAGTGGAATTTTAATGGAATATACCCACAGCATTAAGTGAGGATTACATATAGTTTTATATGTTTAATTCAGTATGAGGAGAACAACACTAAAATATTTTATTTTTACCATATTACAGAATCCTTTCAGTCATTGAAGTGACTATCTGTAGAAAGGTTACTTGTGTGCGTATTTTCTCTCTTTTAACCTTTAATATGGAGGGGATTATATTTTGTGCTTTTGTTAAAAGTCCGAAAAAAGTTGCAGAGCTACGCTTCGAGCACTATGTTTTACTGTTAGCATATTCGTGCTGAATTTTCTGATTTAAAGCATTGTCAAATGTTGTAAGAACCTCAATAAACTTTGCTTTTAGTTCTTTTAACCCTTTCTGGTCCAATGTCGGACACTGAACTTATTCCGACATTGAATCATAGAAGGTTAACTTAATTTGACTTGTAGGGAACTGAACTCCAAAAGATTAAAAATTCCAGATATTTTTAAGTCGATTCTAGATTTATCGCTTTCTTTTCGGAGTGCTGTTTGAAGTAAACTCAATCCAATTTGATTTACCTAGAGTGGTGGCAAAATGTCGTGAGCACATCTGTGTTTTATAGTTTTTTTTATGTTTTAGTAAATTTCTACCCAATAAATTATCAACTTTCTATAACTTTTTATGTTTATTCTGAAATATTTTCGTATGCTGATTTCAAATTGTTTTCGAACGTTTTAAACAGACCTTCAGATATTTTGAAAAAAAAAACATACAGCTACAAACACAGTTGATATTAGTATTGAATAGACTCTTGTTACAACCAATCAAGTGCTCTGTTATGTCGACCTACCACAGATGAGTAACCAGCTTTGGTATATGTTTCAATGCACTTTAAAATGAATATGTAGACGCGGGGCCGGATTTTAGGAGGGAGGCAAAGGGGCCATTTTCTCCCCCCTTTCAAAATTCTGATAACGTTTATAGAGACAAAAATAGTAGTAAAGTTATTTATATTTAATGCGTTTTTTAAGGCGTGTAATACGGAGGGGAGGGGAAATGTTATACTGCAATAGAAATCCAGTCTTTGCACCCCGCCCCCCCCCCCCCCCAACTTTTGCATTTTTCCTACTTGATTGTGTTTCTTTCCGCACCCCTCGATTTTTTCCAGATCCGGGCCTGTATGTGGCAGCTGTATATTGCATTCAACATTTTATGCAGTATTAATAAAGAACGGTTATGGAAGGTATTCATTCTTCCCTCGTAATCAGTGATATAAAACAATACATCGAAATGAAGAAGATTATTCTTTGCGTCAGATCACTGTTAAAGTGTTACTGGACTTTCTGCTGTTTGGACAGCATTGAAAAGGCATTTTGAAACTGCAAGTAATGGACAGAAAAATGGAAACATCCTCATGCTAAGTCAATGGAGAGTCAAATTCCAAAATCCGTAATTTCTACAATTTACATTTTACTGAAAAATAAGACTAGATTAATTAAAATCAGATTCAAATCTCTCTAAATCTTGTGTCAAAATCAGTTCTAAGAAACTTTACGAAAAACTGACAATTATTGAAATAATTATTTGCAGAAAAATTCTAAAACATACACTTATGTTATTAAATAAGCTCACCGACAAAAAGTTAGTCATCCCTGGCTGTCACCTAATAACGTGTAATGCCTCCGTGCGACCGAAGAACAGCCGAAATCCTATCTGGCATGGATGCCACCTGCCGTCCCGTGGCCGAGTGGTTAGCACGCTTGGCTACTGATCTAAGGGGCCTGGGTTCGAGCCCCAGTATTAGGCATGGATGTGTGTGTCGTTTTTCTGCTGAGGTCCTGCCATCCTCTCAGATCCTCCTACTGTGGCATATAAACTGACAGGCTCCTTGTCAGACCTCTGTGGCAAGCAGCTGCTTGAGGGGGTATTTATTTATTTTTATTTATGGATGCCACCAGTGTGTGGATGTAGTGCACATCAATATTCATCCACTCTTCCAGCAGCAAATGCTGCAGTTCGGCCGGATGGCTGGGACAATGCTTCACTCGTTGCCCCAAATAGTCCCACAAGCTTTCTATGGGATTCAAATCGGGATTTGGTGGGCCAGTCGAGATGTTCGAAGGCTTCCGAATGCTCGTTGTGCTATTCTTCGGGCCTTGTGCACGCGACAATTGTCGTCTTGGAAGACTGGTGTATCCTTCTGGTGTTCACTTTGGATATGCTGCACAAAAGGCAACATGTGGTGTCCAGTATCTCCATATAGCCCTTCTGGTTCAAATGTTACCTCAACCAAAGGACCCATTTTCTTGTACGTGAAATACCCCCAGAACATCACAGAACCTTGCACTCAGTCCTCATGGAAGGTTTCATGTGACTTACGATGTACCCATTGCCTCATATTCTTGCACAAGCAAAAACGTGACTCATCTGACCACATCACACGCTTCCAAGAGTCGAAGGTCCAGTCTTTGTGATGCCACACCCACTGTAGCCCTGCAGCCTTGTGCAGAGCTGTTAACATGGGTTTCTTCCGCGGTACTCTGCTCCAGATATCCATGGCATGCAGTTCCCTTTGAAGTGTTCATTCGGAAACAGCTTGTTGTTGGCATGCATTGACTGACTTGAGCAATTCCTGCCTCGTTGCGAAGCGGTTTGCCCTAACAGTGTGTGACACACTGAAGCGGTCCCTATTGGTGAGCACAGTCATTCTGCAACAGTTCTAGTGACGATTAGCAGTGGACTGCGATGTACACCACTGCTGGAAGATCCTATGGACAGTAAGTTTCAACACACCTGCAAAGGCAGCAACTTCTTGTACACTATGCCCTTTGGCTCGTCCAAACGCAATAACACCTTTTTGCCACTCATTCACATCTTTGGCACAACACATGTTTCACGGAGCGACTAACACACGCATGGCACCAATCACTTCTTGTCACTCTATGAATAATAATTTAAAAAAAAAAAGTTTCAATTGACTTCTGAGGTAAATTCTTATGACTGACATCGCTGACGTTCAGTATGCACTCTTCTGTAACTCATTAAGTACTGAACGGATAGCGTTCAAAGTCGAAATTTAAAGAGATTTTAATATATCCATTCCTATTTTTCTGTAAAATGTTTATTGTGGAAATTGTGCATCTTCGAATTTGACTCTCCATTCACATAAAATAAAAATATTCCCATTTCTCTGTCCATTGCCTATAGAGCTGTTTCTAATAAAGAATAAAACTGGACTACCTACGAAAACAGCTTCACATGCTGATAGGATACTGAATAGAATTGAACTTTCGAATAGAAAGTTCAATTCACCACAACTTCTGAAAGGATGGACATTGGCAGCAAACATCAATCTATGCTCAAGAACTGCAACAGGAATATTCCTAAAAATCAGGATTGTAGGGTTACAAAGCTCGTCCGAAACCTTTACTGATAGTTTTTCAGTGTAAGAGACGATTACAATGGGCAAAGAAGCATACACTGTGGACTGTTGAGGAGTGAATAAAAGTAATTTTTAGTGATGAAAGTCAGTTTGTCTCACGGAAAATTAGAGTAAAGAAGACATCCTAATGAAGATTCTTAAATTTTCTGTGGGACATCCAACCAAAGTCATGGTATGCGGTTGCATGTGAGGTTCGAGGTTCGGTCCCAGTTGAGTTCCTTAATAATTTTCAGTCGGTGTTTGTGGAGTACACAATTTGCTAGAATTTTTGCAAATCAGGCAAGCAAGGGAGGGGCGTTAGGGTATAGGGCTTCGTGCCGCGCCATTTTAAGCCTACTTACACTTCATTCTGTCGCATACCCCTAGGGTAGAATTTACTGAATTTTGAAAATTTACTGAAATTAGAATTTACTGAATTCCATGAACCCAGTGAAATAAAAGTAGACTTCGACAGAGCACTTAGATTTTCGCAATCGACGCGTGTAAAAATTCGTGTAAATATCTCTAAAATTAAGTCCAGTGTTAAAGGGGCAATATTTTTAACACTTTCACTGCATACACTCATCATGGAAAATGACCAAAGTGAACATATCCTCACATCTGCAAAACATCCAGAAGATACTGTATCTTATTAGTATCTTTATTTACTGTTTACAATCATTTCTGCCTAACACGTTTTAGCTTTAAGTGGAATTTTAATGGAATATACCCACAGCATTAAGTGAGGATTACATATAGTTTTATATGTTTAATTCAGTATGAGGAGAACAACACTAAAATATTTTATTTTTACCATATTACAGAATCCTTTCAGTCATTGAAGTGACTATCTGTAGAAAGGTTACTTGTGTGCGTATTTTCTCTCTTTTAACCTTAATATGGAGGGGATTATATTTTGTGCTTTTGTTAAAAGTCCGAAAAAAGTTGCAGAGCTACGCTTCGAGCACTATGTTTTACTGTTAGACTGTTTTACTGTGATTCCCAAAGGGGGCATTTTATAAATTTTGGGGAGTGTTATTGAGTTTCCGGTAGAAATAGATTTAATAAAATATTGAATATTTCTTAGATTAACATAGTTATATTTGTTTCAACAGAAAACCTGTAAATTCGTGGATACAATATCAAAATACACGTACGTTTGAATACTCGGTAAATAGTAGTATTCCAACTAGCTTTATGGAGGATAGTTGGGAACCACTGCTTCAATAACTGCTGTAAGCAATACCGACATAATTTATAGAGTGCTGACGAATTATTCTTTGTGAAATGCTATCGCATTAAGAATAAGCTTAGAACGAATATCGTTGTCATTTCATAGCGGTATAAAAGAATACAGTAATGTAAATTTGGAAATAGAGTATTTTTAAAGTAGCATATATGAACTCTCGATTATCCGTGGGCGGATTATTCGTGCCCATATGGCATGTGCTTTGTTTAAATAGTTCATAAACTAAAAATTTATTCTATATCTTGAACGTATGTATGGAAAACTCGTTATGTAGTTTTATATACCTAACATTTAATAAATGAATTATACATACAAAGTACATGCATATAATTTCTGCCCTTAAAAAATACCTTTATTAATTTAATTCAAAATTTTAAGTCAATTCAGTAGTTTTAGCTGTACTTCCTCAATCTGCTTACAGTAACTTTAAAACGAATAACAAACCATTCGAAAAATATTTCTTCTTAGTTCTTTTCAGCAATTTCGCATTTTTTAATCTTTTTTTTTTTGAAAAACGAACTACTGATTTCACTTCGTCGTCTGTCTATCTGTTTACATTACGCTTTTTTGTTCCGATAGTTAAATGGAAATCTTTCATTTAATATTTAGCCTTTTTTGTCCTCTTAAATCAGGGAATATTTTATATAAATAAATAAATATCCCCCCCCCCTCAAGCAGCTGTTTGCCACAGAGGTCTGACAGGAGCCTGTCAGTTTATACGTCATAGCAGAAGATCTGTGAAGATGGCGGAACCTCAGCAGATAAACAGCACAAACAACCCATGTCCCGTAAATCAGTAGCCAAGCGCGCTATCCATTCAGCCACATGACTGTTTTTTTATATATATGTCCGCAATATTTTAGTTATTAATGGAATATGCCGGGTAAAAAAGTGCAAAAGCTACTGTATTATGGGATACGTGGCATAAAAGATTGAGAAACATTTTTTTGTAATCTCTCTCAACTGAATTGGTTACGTTCCTGATTAAACCTTTAATTGTTGAGGGCCAGAGCCTATGTAAAATTTGGAATTTATAGGAAACTGAATCTTGAGGGATATACCTCGTCCTATAATAAATAGGGGAGGCTCAGTCGGTAGCGCGGCAGGCTCGTAATCTGCAATTCCGAGTTCGAGTCCCAGCTGGGTTAGCGTTGAGATTTATCTCCGCAAAACTCCCCGCCCTGCCCAAGGTCAATAGGGGACACCGATGGGCTTGGAAAGACCGCCGTCCGTCGGATGGGACGTTAAGCCATGGCCCCGTGTGTGGGAGAGTCATACCCTGTGTACGTTAAAGAACACGCTGGATGGCCTTGACGGGAGGCTACCATCTGTCTCCTAACAGCTGTTCTAGTGAGTCCCCTCCCCCAACCATCTCTGAGCCTTCGGGGTCCTTGTGACCTGGCCATTTAGCCCATGGTGTGCGAAAAAGTGCCGCTCAGAGGTAAAACAACCCAACCCTATAATAAATATTTCAAAGTTAAAAATAAATATAATATTAATGCATTTTTAAATATTTTAATAGTAAATTGTAAGAGTTATTTTTTTTCCATCAGAATGATTTCTTTTTTTTAGGTTAGAAATGAAATGCAAAAAAAAATACGAGGGGCGTTCAGTAATGTTCTTGACATGCATCTGCAGAACCATTGCACTTAACAAAACTTTTACTTCCCTTTAAAGTACTCCCCTCCAGCATCTATGTAAAATTGCAGATGTCTACTGCAATTCTGGAACGCTTTGTGGTATTCCTGTTGGAGAATATTCCACAACTCTGAATAAACGCATTTTGCAAGGTCTTCAAACCTTGAAAAAGTCTTCCCAGCAAGTTCCTTTTTAATTTTTGGAAATAACCAAAATCCAAATGGTACAAGATTGGGTGAATATGCATGATGGGGTAATGTTTTATTTTTTATTGCTCCAGATAGGCCGTAACTTGCCGGATTTTATTAGCACTGGCATTGTCATGAAGGAGAACCCTTGATAAGCCTGTTGTTGGATGCTACACATTCATCTCCTTCATATCCGTCCATATTGAGCAAAACAATGTTGCTGTAGTAATTGCCAGTCATTTTTTTAGGTAAGATGTACATGACTAATTAATGCTATAATACTAAGTTGAAACCGGGTAATATTGACATTTCTGAAAGATGAAAATAATTTAGTTGAATTTTAATTTCTCCGTATTTGTTAAAAAGAGAATATATCGGAAAGGAGCAACAAAAATATAGAACAATTTCAAGAATCAAAAAGATTTTCAAAGCTTAAAAATATATCAATAGAAAAGTTTACATATTATTTTCCTGCCTTTTATTTCACTCTTCCATTCTCATTTCAAAGGAAAAAACAAAAGCTGTGTCGCTGGTCTTGGCCATCGCTTTATGAATATTATTTGATCCAAACTGTTATTTTTTTTCGTAGAAACTGTAATAACTTACATACTTGTAGCGTGCTGTAATTCCCATTCTGTTTAATTTTATTTTCCTTTTGGATTATTGGTCTATGTAGTTTCGTGAGGGAAATTAGATAGGAACAGGGATGGATTAATGATGTTGTCGCTCCCCATCCCTCCCATTGCTCTTTGCTACTAAGTTACAGATCAGGTTTTGTTCTCATCGATAATATAACCAAGTTATTGAACGATATTTATAAGATTGAAATATGCTTCTAAAAGCGTGATAAAGAAAATTTTACCGTTCAGCAGAAATATCCGGATCACGCTAATTCTACCTCCATGGCGATGAGGAAACAAAACACCATTTTTTGTTTAGGAATGCGCTCTCAACTTCAACCAAATATTCATTATTGAGAGCATAAAGTGAGATTACGCAGATTGTGTCTTATGAAGTTAGATTTACGTTTCTTGAAGTGAAATATCTCTTGAAAATGTTCATTGAAATAGTGTCTCGTGTATGTTTATTTAGAAAACTTTCGTATAAGAAAAATTGTGGAAATCTTTTCTATTTTTAATTTTTCTAACAGTGTAAAAAGCCCTAAATTATTTGCACCTTATACTAGTCATTTGTACATTCCACCCCTTGGCCAAGTTGTTTAGCGTGCTTTCTGATCAAAGGGAGCCCCAGGTAAAGCATCGATGTTTGTGTTGTTTTTCTGCGAAGGTCCCGCTATCCTCACACACCTTCTACTATGGCATATAAACTTACGGTCTCCTGTCAGATCTCTGTGGCAACCAGAAAAAAAAAACAGGAAAGCATATCGGTTAAAAGACTGCAATTACATGGGAAAGAGCTTTTTTTAATCCATTTGTGTATTGAGATAGAAAGTCACTATATGTATTTGTTCAATAATCCCGATGGATTTCATTAAAAAATGTACTTGTTGTCAAGTCTAGCCATAGAGATACTTTTGGCAGTGCATCATGTATCAGAAAGTGTCTTCCAATTTTAACCTCTGCACTATACACTGCGAACATGGGCCATGAAGTAATAAATCATGTCAATGTAGTATGTGAAAGTCTTAAATTTATTTTATGTAAATTTAACTATATTTGCATTAAACATGGGTAAATAATTTTTTATGAAATTATCTGATATATTATTTCAACGTTATAATTGACGTTAAATGTGGTGGAATTTCGGTAATTCATCACCCTTATAATTCATGTTTTTAAATGCCTAGTTTATTCTGTTTGAAGGTCTCAGTTTATGTTTTTGATTGATACTTGTATTTCTTCAAATTCTGTGTTGCTCCTCCCTGGAAGTGCTCATGTTTCATATTATTATAAAGTTGCATCAATCTGGCTAGTTAAAGCCATATTGCACGAAAAAGTTATTAGAGTATTAAAACATTTATTGTATGTCCTACGCTATTTAAAAAGCACGTAAATGTGTTCCGCTGCTGCTGAGATTTACCTTTCTTCCCACTTCATGGTAATATGAATAACGAAGTATAATACAGCACCGATTATGCGGATGTACAATTACCCAATTGAAATTTAGAAATCCAAGTCTAATCCTCAATGACTACTGAATTGTTTATATTATGTATTTATTTTTATTTATTAATGCGTTATAATAAGAATTTTGAAATGAATGCGCAGAATACACGAGACTCCTTTACTGCATATACAATTTTATAGTTATGTCCAATTATCAGGACTATCCTTTGTCCTAGTTACTGCAGATAACCGAAGTTCCACTGTAGTTCCTTGCAAACTCAACAGAAGCCGAATCTAATTCACTGTCTTATTATACAGCGCAATGCTTAGTACCTATCAAAAAAGACAACTGGTTAAATATTCAGTTCTTTATATGAGGCAGGGTTCGCATTTATTTAAGTAAGGCGTTGAAACTTACATATTTCAACTTTTTCGAACGCATAACTATCTCCCTAAGTACAGTAGTGTAATGATGATGAAGATGGATGCTTGTTTGGATATGCGCATGAATAGTGATTAAATTTAGCCTTTTTGCACATAATAAAACAATATCTCTTCTAGGTGTATACTAACTACACGGGTTCCTGCTATCGTTGGTATCCCGATTAGTAATTCAAAATGTTTTTCATTCCACTTCAGGGGTTGAAATACCGAGATTCTACTATATTTAGATGATTGCGCAGTTGTTGTACCTTTAATATTATCAATAAACAAAATTAAAATTATTTTATCTTCTCTATTCATAGGGTTACAACAGATGATTGCTGATATGCAGACTATTCCAGATGAAGTACAAACTCGAGAAAATCTCCGAAGATGTTACAAGTGCCCAGTGTGCAACAAGACATTCACAACAAAAAAATATATAAAGAAACATGTGGAGTTACACACTCCTTTTCGTAGAAAATATAGATGTCATTTATGCAACCAAGATTTTTCATGGTACCAAAGTTTAGTTCGACATTTTAGAAATCTTCACCCAAAAACTTTAATTGTGTGAGTATTATTAATTGGCAGGATGCTGCTTTTGGCAGTGCTCTGCGTGAACTCAACTCTCCAAAATGGAATCTAGGATAACGATAGATTGTTTTCTTAGATACGTTGTCTGATGTGCTGTGCATGAAGCGTTTCGTTCATACTGTATCCTTAATTTTGCGTGTATGGTTAAATAGTGCAATGATTACAGTAAGAAAGAAAGATGAAGTTTCTAAACCTGTATGATATGATTCTAATAATTTTTGTTTCTTCGTCACTATCGGAATGCCTTAATTATTAAGTGTTTCCTTCTTCCAAGTAATGGAAGGTATGTGACCGTGACATTTCCTTCCTCAGGAACTGGCGCTGGGAACATGAGACCTGCAGTATGCTGTGTGTGTCTCATCTGCAACAAGCCCTTTACTACCAAGAACTATCTGAAAAGGCATATGGAACTTCACACCCCGTTTCGTCGCAAATACAACTGCAGTACTTGTGGCCGAAGTTTCAACTGGAATCACGATCTCCTTCGTCATTGCAGAAACATCCATGGACAAAAAAAACGGGTGAAATAACAGTGTGTGACCGCTTTTCAACCTAAGTAATATGTGTATTTGAATTGAAACCAGTACAATCACCATAAAAGTATTCAGTTCCTTTAGCTGTATTTTATGTGTTGTTGTAGCTCTTTTATAGAGTGATTGCCATCTGCTTACGACGTGGACAACTGAAGAAACAGTACCGTGTAAATTAAGTTCCTACTGTATTTAAGATTTCCTACTCTTCACTGAACAATAAAATATTACAAATTAAAAATAATGTAAATTTCATCAGACAGAAAAGGTGGATTTTGCTTGAGTATATGTTGATTGTTTTGTATTAATTGAAAATACCATATTTTAGTGGCTTTGAGTAAATATTTTGTCTAAAATCTACAAAATATAACTTAAACGCCATAAAATAAATCATTTATCTTTGAATTGTAATTGGTATTTTTGTGGATGCATGAATCTTATACATTAAATAATGTAATTTAAATGATTGATTCTGATTTAAGAAGGGGAAAGAAGCACTTAAAAAAGAAGAGTAAGATGGCAACTTTCCTTTCTCAGGAATGGTCGACCGTCAACGTGCTGACAGAGGAAGTGCTCCCAAGATGGGCTTTGTTTGTGTCATGTGCAACAAACGCTTTACGACCAAGTATTATCTGAAAAAACATCTGGAGTTGCATACGCCATTTCGGCGCAAGTACCGTTGTCATCAGTGTGGACGGGATTTCAACTGGAGCCAGGACCTTCTCCGACACGGAAGAAACGTGCACGGCAGAACAAGCCAGAAGAAGAATACTCAAAATAATTAATTATATATAGTTTTATTTTGTGCGGTTGCAAAAACAGACACGGGTACCTTCAGTGTTTGAATAATAGTGCCAAATATATTGCTCACATCTTGCAAAATCTGATGCATGCAGATTTTTTATACTTTCAGTAAACTGTTCAATGGAAATGAAAAGAATGTGCTGGATTAAGACATGGATGTCTGAAACAGTTCTTTTCCGTAGCATAGTCTATATTAATAATTAACAAAGAGTTTTTATTTTTTGACGATTTAAATTAAACTATTTTCTGTGCAGTTTGAAATATACCCTGGTGTTCTAAGCTACTTCATCATCTTAGTTATTGGCAACTTTTGCATCTCAAATGTGATAATGTCTGTTTAATATTGTTAACATGTTTTAATATGTTATATTTCTTGAGGACAGAATTTAAAAAAAAAATCAAAATCTCTTTCAAATTGTAATATTGGACAAGTTATTCGGAAATTGTAGCCAAAGAAAGTTTAACACATCTGGTGTTTCTCTGTTTCGTTAATTCAGAGCACTCAAGGAGTTATACACTGGAAGTAAAGAGAAAGCAAGTGCAGTAGAAAAAATAATGAATATAGATGAAATAGGTGTACTAAATTTGTTATGGTGATAGAACGAAACAATGTTCAAATCAGCTCAAGGGAATGAAAGAGATGAACTTAATAAGAGCTATGCAAGGTGCAGTTCAAATAATGAGACTGCAGTTAGAGTACAAGTTACACATAACGGGATTTTAGTCAACAAGATATAGGATATTATCCCTCAACATTTATCTTTGCTGACTTAAGAACGGCAGAAAAAGTTTTCGAAATCCCAATAGTTTCTCCTTGTTGCGAAATATGCTTGCCGACTCTGCCCCAAATTAAATACAATTTGAGTACTTGGAAAGATTGTTCATGTTGTCGAAAATGCAGGTGTAATGTTGGCGGGATATGGGCGTGCAATATCCTTTGGAGTATGTCTCTGCGCTTTGTAAAAATAGCAGTAGCACTGGAGATAATATTAATCTCCGAGCACTATCGATACAGATCAGAGATCACCTGCAGTTGTAAGTAATTGTACTCCAGAAAATGACACTTAAAAAATATGAATAATAGCATTTTTGCATAGTACGATGACGGATATGTTGTCAGAACTCCATGAACAAAAACGCGTTTTTTACTAACTCTACAGCAGGGCAAACTTTGCTGATGGTCCTTTTCTGCTCTGTAACTCGTCCAAATGTTTAGTATATAAAGATATCTGAAATTTACAGAGAAATTCTATTCAAAGATTCATAAATTTAAACGTGTTGAAATTTTAAAGGCATTTTTGTACTTTAAATTTTTATGCAAAAGTAGCAAAAAAGGTAAGGTTATTGAATATTTTATACTCAAAGAATATTACCAACGTTTTTTAATCGTAAAATTATTATTTTGATTGATGCATTCACCGTGTAGTTAGATAATTCGGAACAGAACATATGTTATCAATTTAGAAGAAAAAAAGCTATTTGCGATATACTAAGAACATTGGAGTTTAAAAATTTAGATGGTTATGCAATAACAGCCCTATTAATTTATTTCTATATATCATTTTCGGCTGTGAGAAAATTTTGCCTTTATATTTGTGTAATTAATATCGAATATTCCTCGATAGCTAAACATTTACAAATCAGATATTAACGGTATATTCTTTTAAAATACTCTTGAATAATATACGTATTTTTAATCATTCAGAACTCAAATATTAAAACAACAAAAAAAGAGTTGCTTATGTAACTTTCAGCTGCATAACATTTCTTCTTCTTGTCAGGAGTTATCGATGAAAAGGGGCCACTGTGTAATCGCGATGAAAGCCGATGTAGAGATAGCAACTAGTGTTTTTCGGGTTCCTATCGCAATGCTCTCCGTGGCGAGCTTTCTCCACGCCTCATGTGTTATGTGCCATTTAACTAGATACGATATAAAATGTTATTCACGCACTTATCAAATGGAGGATAAATTTATTCACACTCTTTTCTTGGCTGGGTAACCAAAGAATGATGGTTTTTCATCTGTGCAATAGGACCTTTTACTATATTGGGGGAGGGGGGGGGGGCGAGGAAAGGGCACTTTATCTACTGGCTTTTTTTTTTTAATATACAGGATTTCACAAAATTTTCACTTTCTCTACTTTGTCAAAATATCACAACAGCCTGAAAAGAATATCGAAATTAATTCTCCTTCTGACGTTTTGACCTTTCAGAACATAATTCAAACTCTATTTGTAAGTCAAAAAAATTGCGTTTTGCTGAGGGACTAAATTAATTCTTCTGTGAAAAATGACACTTTAGTTGGTCTTTTGGATGCAACTTGCCTTAATGACTGATCAATATTGTCAGTGTTTGAGTAAATATCGGGCAGGTCCGTTTTTAGTGCCTTGCAGTGTCTTCACTAAACTTACATCTGTGTTTATCGTTTTAGTTTCACACAAGAAATTTAATAAACCAAATCGTAAACAGAACATATATCAGTAGCATGTTATACAGTTGTACTGAAAAAAGTCACACCTCAAAAGTCAACCTCGGAGCAGCTACCTGCTCCGAAGTTGTCTGCTCTGTAGTCTGCCTTTACTGCCAGTTTTGTATCACAGACTAAGTAAGATATTGATGGATTCTGTGCTTTATCAAAAAGTTATAGGAAGCTCATAACAGAATTCACCGCTAGGAAGGCAAATCGAAAAGACATTGTAAAGTCACTGAAGTGTTTTTGGGTAGATCAGAATAAGTTTTCGCTGCTTTTCCTAACTTCGATTAAATCCTTATCTCTATCATTTCGATCACCTAGAGATGACGATCGATCTATTTATTTCCTTCCATTGTTTACTATCCATAATAAGCACATAGCCAGGAAATGGCCCAGGATCTTCCGAAGTTTTTTAATACAGTAAATAAGATTAGAAAATTATTTTTGAATAAATTTTTTTACGTATATTAACTTTTTTTTAATCTATTTATTATTCAACTCCATGCAATTATATACTTTACCAAGAGTAAATATTGCTCCTATATCGATTTTTTCCTTCAATAATTCATTTTTCAATCATCTCACCTCCCCTCATACCCCTAAAATTTAATTTAACCCCACTCCCGTTCAAAAAATATTTCAAATTATGTATCCTCTTATAATCCCTATAATACTCATAGTTACTCTTAATGTTGTTTTCTGGTAGATGGGCAGAGACATATCCAGCCAAAGACTGCGTGAAGACTCGCGCATCAGAGCAGCAACAGTATCGAAATATATGTATTACAGTATCTTGTGGGTATTTTCGTGAATTATGAAAACTGAAAGTAACTTAGGAACATTTTAAAGCTTCATAATAGCATTTATTTTTAACTGTGAATAAAAGCGATTTAAGACGTTCCAATAGAATGTACATTAGACAGGAAGCAAGGGGAAAAGACAACACCTTATTCTTTGCATTTGCAGTGCCGGATCTAGGGGGAAGGTATAAGAGGAAACGTCACCTCTTCAGGATGCTAACAAGGGTAATAAAGGCAAAAATTTATTGAACTTATTTATATTTCATGTATTTTTTTCAAGAAATTTTTTAAAGTCCTATGAAACGGAGGGGCAAATGTTATACTGCATTGAAATTCCAGTCTCTTGCCTTCCCGCTTACATTTTTACGTCTCGATTTTGTTTCTTGTCCCCCCACCTCGATTTTTTTTCTAGATCCGAGTTTGTGGACTTGAGTTTGCTCTAAGAGACTTTTTGTCTCATCCTAGCTCTCCACATTGCATATATAATTTCTTTCTCAAATCTTTATGCAGAGTTTGTCTTTATTATCTCGTTTTCCAAAAAAAAAAAAGCGAGATAATATGTTCACTTTGTCAACATTGAACGTTTCTGGTTTTAGAGGTAAATTAGAAATTCTTTTTGTGTTGGTTAGGTATTGATTAAATATTACGATTCTCACTTTCCGAACGTCCCAAAAGCTATAATTGCGCCGTCTAGCGGTGAAAATTTTTGAAAATTCAAATATTTTAAAAGAATATTGCAAACGATGTATTTATGCGAAAATTTTGGTTTTGGTCTGATTTTTATCAGATCTTTTGTTTATTTCGATCTATTATTTATACTAGATCGTGAAGTTTTTTCTCCGGCAACAATGAGTTTTTTTGTTTGAAGAGAAAACTATTTGTTTTTAGAGATGAATTAAAAATTCTTTTTGGGTTGGATAGTTATTGAAGAAATATTACGATTTGCACTTTCGGATTCCCCCAATAACTATAAGAGCACCCTCTAACGGTGGAAAAAATAGAAGATTCCCAAATTTTTAACGAATATTGCAAATCATTTATTTATACTAGAAATTTGAAATTTTGCTGGTGGAATGTGTAGGTTATGAAGTTTCCGTTGGCATCAATTAGTTGACCCCTTATGCTCAAGTTTGGTGTGAAAACTCACCTGTTTTGTTTTAGGAGATAAGTGGAAAACGCTTTTTTAGTTGGATTGGTACTAATGAAATGTTAGAATTCGTATTTTCAATTCCTCAGGTAGTTTTAATTTACATCGTTAGAGATCACTAAATACGGAAAAGGCGAAACTTTGGACGAATGTTTCAAGCGATCTCTTTTTGGTAGGAATTTGAAATTTCGGTAGTAGAGTATCAAAAATATTTCACTGAAGCAATATGGCACCTTTTCTCAGAAGAATGTGAAAAAAAGCTACATTTTAAATTGAAGGAATAAAAGACAAATACTTTCCGTATTGAATAAATATTACTAATAAAATAGTAATATTTTCTCTAACATCCATTAGTTCGAATTTAAAACGTTTAAGGAGTGAAAAAGTAGGTAAACGAAAGACTTCATTCTCTTTGAAAATGAGATTTCCATATGCGCCGGAGGCGATATCTGTTTTATTTTTGTTTTGGCACAGCTTCGTTACTCTTTGGGCAATACTTTCTCTCCCACGTGACCCTTTCAACCTCCCTATTTTCCTTGATACTCCCAAGGGTTCTGATAGGAGAGCTAAAGAATCGTTTCTAATGTCTCGCTAATGCCTTTTTTTCATCCGTTTGTATCAGCTTCAGGCAGTACCATGAAAAAACTTTTCTTTCTCTACTTTCAAAATACATTGCATATTATTTAACATAGCAGAGCAGCGAAAAGTATAGTACGTTCAAAGTGTAAAATATAAACGATATATTGCCGTGGTGGTGGTGACACCTAATATATAATTTTTCAGCCTTCATATTATTGACTGGTGTTAATTAATAATTCCCTGGTATTTAGAAATGATATATACTGAATCATTGAACTGAGGTGTCCAATTGGCAGTATACATTGACAGCTGAAGTGTACAGTTCCCAATATACACCTACAACCCATTAATAATCGTAACCTATTTTGGATACGTTAGGATTTGTAATGGGTAGTAAACGAAGTATGCACATTGTTAATTGTTGTGGCTGATTCGGCTCCTGTAATTTTTTTTTTCTATTAATTCCTTTTTAGAAATTTCATAGGCAGAGATTCGCATGTGTCTGTGGAGCTTTTGTCCCCCCCCCCCTTACCCCAAAGAATTGGTACTAATGGAATGCTTTAGTCTCCTACTATTCTACCGCCATGCCCGATGTTAACCCTCATAAATATGGGGTGTTCGCAAAGTCTTGGACGGGTTACAAAGTTTAATAACTTAAAAACTGTTATATATATATAGGACATTGCGATTCTTTCAGAAGATAAAGAATCTCAAAACGTTTTTGTCACTTAGCACAAAACTTCGATATGTGCACATTAGTGACACAGTATGTCAAAGCATACTCCCAACTCCTGCCATGTATACTCGAGAATATTGGAGTCATAACAGGCAATGACATCCTTAGTTCTCCGACAAAGACTGACAATGTCATTAATAGGAATCAAGTATATTTTGTCTTTCACAAAACCCCAAACAAACAAAAATCCTGTGATGTAATGTCTGCGGTGACCATGTGATATGTCCATCTCGTTCAGTCCAGTGGTCGGGAAACGTTTTATCCAGGAATTCTCTCACTATCACCAATGGGATGGAGCACCAATTTGTTGGAAGATGACTGTTAGTTAAAGTCTTCCACCTGAAGAGCCATAAGGTTCACCAGCATGTCGAGTTATGTGACAATCTGCTCAGCAAAAAGGAAAATAGCAATCACCCTGTTGTACATAAGCCCAGGGGCATATTTAAAGGGGAAGACTTGATTAATTAACCTTTTCCCCTGATGTATACGTTTCAAACGTCCGCATTTTTATTCTTTCGAAATATTTAGTAACTCCTAAGCATTGATGCAAAATATCGCATTGGTTGTCTTTTTAAAATATTTGTTTGCTGATTGTCTATTTTTAAATATTTTGAAAAAAATCACCCAAGCATTTTTAAAAAAAATACACCACCACTACATTAGCAACACCACAGTTCGACTTTGAACTGTTTTTTCATGCTCTTGAAATGAGTTGGGATTCTCCAACCCTCAAATCCGCACGCTCTGTTTATTAACAAATCCAGAAGAGTGGAATATTGCTTCCTTGGAAAAAAATTACCTTGCTGAGATAGCTGTTATCTTTGTCTATACGCATTCTATAACAAACTCTCTGCCCTTTGGGTAATCAGCGGGAGGCAGAATCTTAGTTTTGTACACATTCAAAAGTTTTTCGTAGCACTTTGTGTGCTTTGCTGGTTTTCCTGGGCTTCTGAGAAATGATTCTTGAATATGCTATGAACTGGATACTGACGGATATCCTGTGCTTAGTCTATCCTCAACACTCTCAGTTTCCAGAAATTTATTTTAATTAAGATTAAAATTCTTTATTAAAATAATTTATTGGCTTTTATTTTATTGGTTTCCCTCTTTCATGGGCACTACATAAAATTAACGATTAACATCGGGTTTATAACTTAATGGGTGAACTTTAACAATGTGTCTTAAGTAATGCAAGTCGCTCTTGGAGAAACTCGTATTTATTCCTTCCTTTCTAGATGCGCTGATGAAACATTTTGCTCACCACTAGGCTAGTAAAATTCCAGTGTAAGAAGTGTGAAATTTCAAAAAGAAATGTTTTCCTCCACTTATTGATTTATTCTTTTATAAGCCTAATGCTATTATTATTTGCCCATTATTCGAATTCGCGTATCGTCAATAAGTTGTGACAATTACGCTCTTTGTGAACCCTCAGTTTCTGCTTAAAATTTATTCTCATATTTGTGCATTTAACGAAAGAAATATTTTTGTTGTTCTTGCTTTCTCTTTCTATCAACTATACTTTATAGCTTTTGTTGACAATAAGAGATATGAAGTGCATCTCTTAAGTTCGGCTTTCTGGTTCCTTCCTTACATATCTCTCCTTGAATTCTCTCAAATCACCCAATCAATCAACTAATCTTTTTCACCTTATAGTTCGCCTACTTAGAAATAGAACACCACCACTTTATAACTTAAATACTTTTTCTGATATTAATTCCTAAGGAAAACATACATAATTGCATTTATGCTTTTAACTCTATCCTTGTATCTGTTTGTCAAAGTAATCCAGGCCAATTTCTATCTTAAATCTCATTTATGATTTCGGTCGATTGCAATTCTTCATTTTTCTTTTGTTTTTGCGACTGTGTGTGCCTTTTATTTTTCAACCGAGTACTTAAGAGTAGTGCATAATTTCGTGTAGTTTTTAACTTGTGTTTCATGTACAGATATGTTACATAGACATTTCCGTCCTTTGTAATTAATAAAGATTGAAATTTATATGTTGTCTAAAGCTAATAAATAGGAGCAGAAGAAAAGATATGCATTTGTTATAATATCACATAAAGTGTGAAGGTAGGTTGGTGTTTCAGTGTATAGGAGTATTTTACAGTTCCCCATGAACTGAACTGTTGTACTTTCCTGAAATAAACGTTTAAAAGGGTTTATATTAGTATTGTAGAAGTTCTCTATACAGCAGTTCTGGGGGTACACCAAGTGACTATAACGTTTCCTTTCTCAGGAACAACTCAACACGCAGAAGCGGGAAGCTACCATTTTACCGTTGTGGGGAGAGGAAGCGGAAACTTTACATGTCTGCTCTGCAACAAGCATTTCTCTACAAAGAACTACCTCAAAAAGCACATGGAGCTCCATACGCCATTCCGTAGGAAGTACAGATGCATGTTGTGTGGCCGTGACTTTAACTGGCACCACCATCTCCTACGGCATTGCAGGAATATCCATAAACCGAAGGACAGGTTGTGATCGTCTTATCAGTACTACTTCTACCGGTTCTTCACTGATGTAACTGTCACCGAAACCACATTTGCCCACATTAATAATAATGCTATTTTTGGAAATCCCAATTCTTAACAGCACTCTCGTTTTGCTGAAAAGATATTTAAAAAAGAAAAAAAAAGAGGGGGGGGGGATGTTAGTTTAAGCGGTAAAATTAATTTCCATTATGCAAAACAATTATTAATATTAAGAATATTTCTAAGAAAAAGTACAGTGCATTTGTTTCCATAACGATACTCACTACTATTAATCACGCGGTGTAAATCTTGGCACTAATATTTATGTCCGTACCGTTCTAAAATGCAAAATGCGTATAGATCAGGGGTGTCAAACTCTCATATGCGTGCGGTCCAAAAACGCCAAGCCCCTTAGGGGCCAAATTTATCGAGACCATAGATACTGTTAGAAACAGATGCAATTTTATAAGTAAAAAGTTTAAATAAGTATAAAAGAATGAACTTTTATTGAAACAAGTACATATCAAGCAAACTTTTAAATTGCGTTAGAAAAATCAAGTGCAACAAAGCATTTTTATACTACTGATTATATTTTATCTTTTATGTAATTCGGTATTATGGAATACATATTCAAATAACTGTAACCATAATTTTAAGCGCAACTCTTTTTTAAGCAAACATTTAACCATGGAAACCAATGGCTCATTATTATTCCCTGATTACCTTTATTATACACTAGCTGAACTTACCCGGCGCTGCCCGGGTGTTACTTTTAACCTGTATATTCTTATTTTCACTGCATTAAATGTAAATTTTACCCCCGACAGTTTAGCACAGATTTTCAACAGGAAGAAATTTGTCAGGATCGTTGTTGACGTCAGCGAGCACTCCTCATAGCTCGTGGCTTGGTTTCTGCGTAAGTTATCGAGATTTTATTTCCGTTACCACAGATTTCGCCGCCCTCTGGCTCCCGTGATATTCGTTCGCACCGTCCAAATTTCCTGCACAGCGTTCCCCGTGTGTTCCGGTGATTGGTTTAAAAAACAGGTTCCCACTTGGCCCGTGTCTTCGTTTCAACAAAAATACTGACAGCTCGTGTCTCACTTTTAATCTGTATATTTTGTTATTTCCTGCATTAATGGTTAGTTTTGCGAGTATTCCCCCCCCCCCCCCGACATTTTACACAGTTTGAACATGAAGAATTTCCCGGTGTTGCAAAGATCATTGATGATACGGCACGCGCGCTCAGAGCCCGTGGCAAACGATCGAGATATTTATTTCGTCAGATTGTGGCATTCTGTAATTCCCGAAGTACTTCACCGAAAGGTTACAAATTTCGTAGGCGGGTTCCCCGTGTCCAACCCCATCTTTAGTTGGAAAATCAGGTCCCTAGCTGCAATGGAACGCCTAAATAATGTTTTTGGAAATGTGGGGAATCTGGCAACGGCATCATATTTGCAGCGGAACATTTAAATGCTATTTGAAATCTTTACTCTCCGAGTTAGGGAGCAGAAAATGGGAACAGTAAATTTGATAGCGATTCTCGTTTCCCGTAGGAATAGCATGGTAAATATTTTTGGTTCTAGCAAGCCCCCCCCCCCCCCCTTGGACTTTCGACCTGAAATTTGTCACTGCAATCCGGACCACAACCAGAAACATTCTCTGAAAATTTGGAGGGTGTACGTTGATTTCCCGATGAGTTATGGCTGCCACAGACAGACAGACATCTTTTATTATATAGATATACAGATTCGAATCAGTAATAATTATTTACTAATGCTTCCCGCCGAGATTAAGTTTCCGATTTTCTTCACTCCTAGTTATTTTTTTGCAAATCTTTAGGCTATATATCATTTAATAGTAAAAATCAGAGACCGGATAAAATGGTCTATACAAAACGGTCGGTATGTTTCACACCCTTGATATAGAACAATTGGAGTTTAGTAATATGCTGTTCATTTTGCCTTTTGTATTTTGCAAATTATTGTTTTGATAACAGCATTACCGCAGCGTCAAATCATGAACATGAAGTAATATGAATGCAATAATATGAGAACTTTATAACTACGTGGTTTTATTGACTGTAATTCAGGATTCGTAAGTAGCAATAGCTGCTATTGTTGTAAAAAGAAAATAAGAGAATCTTGTGTTTGATAACTTAATATGTGTTTTGTTACATTGTTTTACTATTATGCCAGACACTGTAATATAAATAAAATATTTGAGTTACATCAGACAATTATAGTTTAATTTTTTTGCTTCTAAAATTGATTTTAGTACTTTAATGGATTAAAAAATGCACTTCTATTATTTGTTAACTCCAATTTAATTATGATGATATTGAAATCTAAATAAACGCCTCGAAATTCATTAAGAGGGCTCTCTGAAAGCATCTGAATTTCCTAAAAAATCGCCTTAAAACAGTTTTCATTTTAGTTTATGTATTAAAGTTGCTTTTATGTGCTACATAGTATTTAAGCTCTTATTATGTGCTGAGACGTTTTATTTCAGTGTCTAGGATTAAGTAAAAATGAAGTATAGATTCTCTATGTCACATTTAATTAGCGTACAGTTTAGGCTTTTATTTAAGCAGAAAACCTTTAATAGAAAAAATTAGAGCAGGGTGAAAAAAAAGTTTTTGGATTAATAAATTTTTCGACTTTGGCATGTTTAATTTACAAGAACTCAGTTCTAATAATGGATTATTTTGAAATTTGGGCTAGATCAGATTTCGTTTACATTGTTTTTCTACTACTAAACACAATGGTTTAAGAAATCGATTATTTTCAATGTTTTTCCTAAGTTCATGTATTGAACTAAGTCAGTGGTTTCCAATGGGGATGTTTTATGAATTTGTGGGCGTTTATTTTGTCAAACCGATAACGGGTGATCTACCGCCATCTAGTTTTCAACCAGTTTTATACAAGAAAAGTTTATTTTAATGGGATGGTATTAGAAAACAATTCTTGGTAAAAAAAAAGGTAGGAAAGTAATATGAGCCGTGACAGAAAATTTTCCAGTAGGGGGAAGGGAGAGAGATATTTTATTTAACATAAATTAATTTTTCAATCAATTTTTTTCATAGGAAGGAAGATCAATATCGAGTTTTTAAATTACGATACATGACCCTAAACTCAGAAGTATTTTTCATGGTATTTTCTGGCCTCCAGCGTGGGAACTATTAAATTAAAATTTTATATTTAACATTATTTTGGTAAACTTGCACTTTAGTGGGAGACCCGCTACTTTCAGTCTTTCCAAATTCTTATGAAAGATGAAATATTTTACTTTTGGGATTGAATTTTGGTGTTAATTAAAAATCCACGTTAGAAAACGATTGTGAAATGTATGCCGCACTTCTAGTTTTGGTAACTATTTATGTTCTAATTAGTGTTAATCAGTGTCGGATTTATAGAGGGGTATGCTACTCCCTTTGGGAATGTTTATAACCGAAAACGAGACAGAAAGAATATCAAACCTATAATAACTGCAATTTTTATATAAGAATATTTTTTTAAACTACTAAAAGGGAGGAAAAAATTACATGGTGGAATGGCGTACCAATTTGTTCCTAATCAATTCAGTCAACTGTTCCCCTTAATGTTTTTTCTAATCTAGGTTTGTTTTTAATATTAATCTTAGCAGATACGTTACTCAACTTCACTGAATTCGTCTTTATCATTCTCAGTACCGTATTTTAACGTGTATAAGGAACTCCCTGATAATTCATCAAAGATATTTTTAAGATATAAAAAAAAAAATTTTTTTATTCATCATAGAAACCATAAAATTCCTCATCACTCTCATCTGATACATCACAATCAGCTACATCAACTAATTCATTATCATCATCAGAGTCACTCTCATTGTAAATTGCATCATCCTCAGTAATTTGTAAATTGATGACATAAGAATGAAACTTAAGAATCTTTTCCTCATAGGCATCAGGCATCTTCTGAGCAAGCTTGGTTCTGGTCCTTAGACTCAAACCATTCCTCTTCATAAAACGGAAGCACCAGATAGGCGTGCCTTTAAAATCAATTGTCTCTTCTATCTCTTGTCCTTCCTCTTTGCTCTTTTTTTCATCTCCTGGGCAATTCTTCTTTCTTGATCCATGATCACCTTTGTCGAAACAGATGCACCAGTTTGCCTTTGGCCTTCGACCCAGTGTTTGAGTTTTTTCTCCAGGTTTGGCCACCTTGCCTTTTTGCCTCGTGCTGCTCTCTTCATCCTTAGCATCTGTGAGAGTTCATCTTTGTTCTTTCTCCACAGTCCAATCATGGCAGCCGTAGGAGGAGGCCCAAACTGTCTTGATGCAGCTTTATTGCCATGCTCCTCTGCAAACTGAATCACTTTCAGTTTGAAAATTGCAAGATATGAAATGCGTCTTTTATTCTCGGACATTTTTGCGTTCGTGGAAAACAAAAATCTGTGGGAAGAATAACGCACGGGTCAATTAAAATAACAGTAGACAACACCTAAGAGCGTGTCTCAGCGAGCACGAGTAGGTACCGTTTGGCAGACGATTGTCGTTCGCGGCGGTCTCTTTATGAGCGCGCCGTTGCTTGACGAACGCGTGCACTTCTCCAATAGGACGTCGCGACTCGTTGGGTGTCGGCCTGAGGCTTGCGGTGTTGCAAGTTATGAAGATTTGAGTTTCGAGGAATGGAGTAATTTGTCAATATCTATAATACTATCCAAGTATAAGAAACCCCCTATTTTTGGGACCCAATTTTTGGCAAAAAGAGGTTCCTTATACACGTTAAAATACGGTATATATTAATTACCTTACTACTATTATTTACCATTTATAACATTCCCAGTATATATTAATTACCTTATTACCGGATAAAGTTAAGAAATCACAAAAGAATCATTCCTTGCAGAAAAAGATATTGCCAGGGCCGGATTTCCTATAAGGTTCTTTAGATCTTTGCGTAAAGGCGCCAAAATAAAAGGGTTGCCAGTATTCCAATATTACAATTTATTTAAGTAGCAACAAATACATATCTTTGTGAGTTCTAAGAAGGAGCAAAAAAGTCTATAAGTATCCATGGTACAAAGGACGATTTCTCTTTCTTCAAAGCACTCTTTTTCTCCTATTAATTGAAAGGGAGCTTTTAAATGGCATGGCTTGTGAGGATATAAATCATATTACCAAACGTATTGGGATATTGCCATGTTATACGAACGAAGAAACACTTTTAAAGCTCTGCAACTTTAAAGTAAGCTACTTGCAGAAAAATGCCGTAGGCGATAAGTTATAGATCTGAAATTTACATAAATCTCGATTTTCAACAGAATTCGTTTAAGTGTTGTTGTGGCTGAAATATTTGACAGCAGACGTTGCTGTTATGCATGTCCTAAACATTGTTTCAAAATTAATGGAAGCTAAAAAAAATTATACAATCTTCTAAAATTGCCTTTATTTTAACTTTTGACGAAAATTCTTAGGAAAAAGCAATGCTTTTTCAGTTTCCAGAACTCTTTATTAATAGTAAACAGATATTGCTCAAAAAAGGGGACATTTTCCTACAAAAGACTTATTTCATAGTTAGGCAGCTTTAAATATAGTATCTATTTTGAATAATCTAATATGATTTGCTCGTTTCCAGAACGACAAAGCGATTTCGAAAATGAATAATTTGATTTTTACATGTTTCTACATATTGAATATTATAAATTAGTTGCTATTTAAAATATTTTATTGCATAAAATTTTACAGTGTTTGGAAAACTTATGCATTTTTTCCTTTTTTGTAGAGCAGCTATTAATTGTTTTACTTTCGTAACCATGAAAAAAAACAAATAATGTAATCGAAATGAATGTGGGAATTATAATGATATGTCATACAGTTTTGTTTCCAAACACTTTATCGCGTATCATTAAAATTCACACATTCATTTCGATCATATTTTTCCTTTTTTCAATGGTTGCGAGAGTAAAACAATTAAGAGTTACCCTACAAAAAAGGGAAAAAGGCAAAAACAATTGCCAGCATAACGAGTTATATTTAAGTTTCTGTCGTGGGGAGTATAATGGATAATATATGCTTCTTCCTTTCAGCATTCCCAGAAAAAAAAAGTGAAGCAAATTTCTCTTTGGTCGATCATAATGAGTTGTATGGGATATGGAAACTTACGACGTGAAGAACATCTATTTTACAATGGTTTCCAAAAATTGAAGAACAACCCTATGTTATGTCAATGGGAAACTAATGTCGAAGCTCTCTAACGTCTAAAATAAATTTTTTGTTTCGAAGTATATAGATAGAAGATAGCCGATAAAAATCTCAATCAACTATATGAATATCTCGATTTTCAACAATATTCGTTCAGAGTTTGATGAGTCATGGAAGTTTGAATATTTAAGAATAATAATGCCAGTTACAAAAAAGACTTCAGAGATTGATGAAAACTTTATCATAAATATTGTATTAAAATGGTTAATAAAATAAGTATGTATTTTAGAAATTTGTGTAATGTATTCTTTTACTATTCATTAATTTTACAGATGTTTCTTCAGATTGGTATTGCTGTTGTTAAATATTATATACTGAATTATTATTGAATTATATTTGTTCAGTTAAATATATAATATTCAACGAATATTGTTGGAGGTCCAGATATTGATATATTTCATAGAAATCTTTATTTGCTATCACATTTTTCGAAACAACAAAACATATATTTTTGAAGTTATAGAGTTTCGATTGGTAGCTTCGCATTAGCATAATATAGGGTTTTTACTTAATCTATGGAAACCGGTGTATATTTTAGAGAATTTGAATCAAAAAATGCACAAAGTCTGCTAGTTCTAATATAAATAAGAACTGTTTTTACGTCATAAGAAAATGAACAATAAATATCTTTTTGATGCTTTAAGCCACGAGGACGAAATTTTTTGAACGTGTGCCAGAGCAAAGAATTTGGAGGTTGCAAAGCATTTTTTACAAATATTTTGAATGCAATATGATAATGTAATGTGTCTAATAAGAAGAGTGCTGTGGTCTTATCAAATACTTCGGAAATGGTGGCGAGAAAACCAATTTTTACCTTGCAGAGAGAATTCGAAAAGAACCTATGTTATCGGAGGTATAAAGTTTTTGAAACCGTAATTGTAACAAAAGATGTGAAATTTCATTAGGATGATATCAATTTCTTGGATGCCATTTAAAATGGTAGAGCATGCCACAAATAATACTTGTATCTTTAGACTGATTTTTAAAAACTTCTGCCACGATGTTTTAAGCTGCTGTTTTTCTCATATCCTTTTTTAATTTCCTGAAAAAAATATTCTTAATTCTATCATTCTTCTTTAACTTATTTGCATGTGTAACACATTTTTATTCCAGTTTTAATTAAGAATTAATTTTAATTGCCATATATTAGATTACTAATGGCATATAAAATGATAGGCTATTGTCACACCTCTGTGGCAAGCAGCCGCTTGAGGGAGTATTTATTTTTTCTTTATACTAAATTTATACAACTAGGATGATTTAAATCCTAACCTTTGCTTTATGTGTGAGTTTATGACTAAAATCAATAATTTTTGTAAGTTTTAAAAATCGCATGTCATATTATACAACACCATAGCCTTAGCTTGTTACCAATTTGTGGAAATGCATCTTTTTTTCTGTTGTTAACAGCAAAACTACAATATTTTAAACTCTAATAATTATTAGAAGCTTTTAATGCATTTTGCATGCTTTTGACACCATCTCATTCATTTTTCCTCTTATACCTGTATTTGCATATGCTTACAAAAAAATTTTAAGGATGAACAAAAGTTAAAAATTAACTTTGGAAATGAAGTGCACAAATGCTTATGAATTTATATGACAGTAGACATATTTCGGAAATTTTATGTCAGATGCCTTTCGGAAACGTTGAAGGAAATCTAAAAGTCAGCGACAATTACAGGTCGAAAATTCATCAACAAAATGATATAATTCACTATATTCCTTTGTCGTGCTATTTAAAATAGTATGACAAGCTATTAAAAATTTCATACTATTTTAAATAGCATGAAAATTTTTAAGTTAAACAGGGTTGGATTGTTTTACTTCTGAGCGGCACTTTTGTCCCCACAATGGGCTAAGTGGCCAGGTCACAAGGAACTCAAAGGCTCGGAGGTTGGGAAAGGGGATCCACTGGACAACTGTTAGGAGACAGACGGAAACTCCCCCCGTCAAGGAGCTCTCTTTAAAGCTAGATGTAAGGAGAGCTTATTAGAAGAAACGTTTGTCAAGAGAGTTGTGGATGGAATTGACAAGGGATGAAAATATACATATTATTTTTTCTGTAATAATAGGAAAGTGTGGTGCACCTTAAGGGTGTTTGACTCTTGTGAAACAACGGACTCCTACATAAAATACTCATTGTTCTGTAAGTTGTAATAAATCTTTTAAATTAATATGTTCTAAAAATGATGAATTTTTTTTAACAGAAGCTCATATAAACCGTGTTTTTAAAGCCTAAACGATCCCTTTGTCTTTGGTTAAACTACATGAATAAGAGTTTAAGCAGTCTTTAAAGTGTACTATATTGAAAATTGTGCAAACACTCTTGAATTCAGCTACATATGTAACTTAACCGTACTTATATACTATTAACTACTGCTGTGTTGTAACCTATGTACAGAATCTTAAATCAGTGCAATAGTAATGGTAATGTGCATTACCTGTTAGATTATATTTTGACGCCTCAAAGCGTAATTTCGTATTCTCTGAGCATAGTTCGTAATATGCATGTCTATTTATTACTGAAATGCTTGAATAAATGTAGACGATAGAAACCTTGAAAACACACTACCTGTTTCAGGAGGACAACTATTCAGAGGGATGATGAAAGGCCCCGTGCAACGCTACTGTGTAATTTGTGAACGCTCTTTCACGAACACTAGAAATTTCAAGACCCACATGATGAAGCATATGCCAGAAAGGAAAACGTTTCGGTGCTCCCTCTGTCCTCTGGTCTTCTTCTGGCAAAGCAACCTCAACAGGCATAGACTCACCAAGCATGGTATCCATATTAAACCAAAAACTGTGAACAAATCTCTTTGTCCTTCCTGGTTATAGAAGCTATAACAACATAAGCAAGAACGTATAAATGTATGACTTTCAGTCGAATCTAACTGTATCTGCTGACTGAAATACAACGAAGGAAAGACATGTCGGAGTTTACAGATCGATGGGCATCAAGATTTAACAATTACGAGTATTGAAATAGATCCTTCTACTATCTCTTTGTAATAAATTAGGATATTCTGTAGTAGAATCAAGAGTATTTGACTTGTGCAAATTGCAACGGGTAATTAAAGCCATCATCATCCGGTAACATACAATTTATCTTACTGTTTATGTATTTAAAAAAAAAGACAACAGCACGAATAATTTTGCGTAGACTCTGTTGTATAACCGAATGGTGTGTGTGTTTCGCAAAATAAAATAACTGTTGTGTAATGAACGCAAAATTTCTGTGCTTAAAATCTCAAGCAATCAAAGTCGCATGCGCATTTTATCACTTGTGTAACTTGTCTGATAACCTGCTGAGCTGTTATGATATAATGTTCTTTTACAAATATTATATTTCAGTTTTCTATTTCCACTAACAGCGTTAATTTAACACTCTTTGCGGCATCATTTTAAGCAGAGAAATATTAAAATAAATATTACAATTAAGTACTTTAATAACATTTACTGTGTTTTCTGATGATTTTCCATATCACGAATTAGAATGAAGAGTTACATAAATTCATTGTAAATTTTCTGTACACTTTGATTTTTATTAAATAACCGACCCAAAGTTTAAAATTTTAAAATTAGCGTGATAATGTATTTTACCTTTAACGTGCTTTTAATAAAGTCATTCGAAAAATCTGAAAAAAGAAACTTATTTCAATATCGAGTCTTGAAATTTGCCATTCAATTCGCTTTTTTACAGTAAAGCTATTTAATAGATAATATTCCAGCAGAACAAAGCCATTCATGAAACTTGGCTTTATCAACAGAAAAGTGAAATTAAAAAAATAATTCTCTTCTGTGTTTCTCAGCTAAGCGCCGGAATATTTATATTTCAACCGATTAAATACGTGTGAAAGCTTTACTTCTCAGCTAATAAATTTAAATTCATTTGCAAGATTTTATTCTTACTCTAACTGTGGCATATAAACTGACAGGCTCCTGTCAGACCTCTGTGGCAAGCAGCTGCTTGAGGGGGTATTTATTTTTATTTTTTTTTAAACACATTGTGAGCATCTTTGCTTTCACTGATAAACCGCACATTCTCTTTTCTTCCCTACTTACATATTCTTCTTCTAGATTATCAAATCTCAGCAGAATTTTTTTCTGATGAATAGGTGAAGAATTAACTAAAAAAAACATTAGTTTTGGTGGAAGTTGGACCCGAACCCACCATCTTCTGATAACATGTCAGGTTTTTTATGAACTAAGCTGTCTCAGTCAGTCAGTCAGTCCTTAGCTAACTGAGAACTACGAAGATACGAAAGATCATTTGACATGTGATGAATGGTTCATGGGGTCAGGTTCCATTTACCGCCAATACTCAATTTTTATAGCTAACTCTTCGCTTATTTTGAGTTAACAGGACATTTGTCTGTCACCTACTATCATTTACTTCTCTTACGGATGTTCTCAGTATGTATATTTTGAGACAACTAGCAAAATCATAAAAATAACTTAAATAATTATGATATCCTTTACGTCTAGATTTTTAATTCAGACTTATTTCAGATATTTAATATATTATTATACAATATGGATACGAAACGCTACTGCTATTTGCTATAAGTCATGCTGTATTCAGAAGGCTGAGCAAATGATTTGAGTTTTACATACAATAACAGAAAAATCTTCCGACCTTTCCTTTAATGAGTTTCATCCATTAATTATTATTGGATGATGATAATTAGAATTAATTTATAACGTGGTTGATAATAATAGATTAATAGAGGCTCTGATTTAGAAAAGAGTTTAAGAAAGATTTGGGCTGTTTCATGCTTTAAAAATATTGTGAACTTGGTAATAAAATTCTCAGAGGCTACTAAACTGTGGTGCTGTGCTTGGAATGTAAACTTATTTTCTGGATTTAAGAAATTGGTATTAAAAAAGTCATTACTGTCTGGGAACTGCTTTTATTTTTCCTGTTGAAAAAGTTTGTGATTTCATTGCATCATATCGGCAAAAACATTTTTTTCCTTTCTTCTATTTCACTAATAATCTTAATTACCAGTGGAAAAGAAGCTTGCAATCATTCGCAAAAACGTTTCATGGCATAGTTTGCCGCATATGACCCAGACGCTCGATGATTAAGAGTCGGTCTTGCAGTCGACTCTACGATTCGTTGAGATTCTCCTCCAGTGGCCGACCACCGCTCAGGCGCAAGAAGCGCGCGCTTGGGGCCTTAAATAATCAAAAAGAAATCTAGATTTTTTTATTTTTAACGTTTTAATTGATAAAAAATAAATAGTAATGAACATGTAATAATGAACATTAATGAACTTAATAAATAATGACCATGCGACGAAACTTACGTGAAGATGATGGCAATATAAAGAAACATGCAAAATCTCCATGCAGCCCAGTGGCTACGGAGGTCCAACCAGACTGTGCAATTTAGTTCTCCAAACACGTCTGTCCTGAGCTGCAGCTGCTGCATTTAACCAATGTATGCTCAAACTCAATGATGTTGCATTTAACCAATGTATGCTCAATGTATGTTCAATAATAACGAAGGCGTTTATTTTTTCAATTCATGAATTTTAGTTTAACATCCTTTAAAAAAACATTACTTTAAATTTTTAGATGGGAGCTTCAAATCAGGTGCGCCTGTGGCCTACAAATGCTTAATCCGCAGCTGTTCTGCTCACATTGAAAGATGTGCAATATTGAATGCCACCGAAGTATATAGTCACCATCTGTTGATCGGCATAATTTGTGGGTTGATCATCAGATCATATGAAATACCAGACAATTTAGTTAACATAATGAAAGTTCTCTATAATAACACTGAATCATGTGTGAGAGTTGTTAAAGCTTGTAGCAATAGGTTTAGCATTGATAGTGGAGTTCGACAATGGTGCATTTTGTCTCCTTTTCTTTCCAGTTTGGTTATTGATTATGTTATGCAAAATTCTTTGTGAGGAAAATATTGTGGTCTTAAATGGTCTAGAGATCAGAAAATTTCTGATTTAGATTATGCAGATGATTTGCTCTGTTGGCTAATAATGCTGATTAGATGAATTCTTACATTAGGGCTGTTAATGAGACTGGAAATTGAGTAGGTTTCGTGATAAACGGAGAAAAAAAACTAAAGTGTTGATAATTGGTCAGGCAGATGGTGCTTCAGTTGCTTTGAATGACTGCACTCTTGAGCAAGTGTCCCAGTTTAATTATCTTGGGAACTATGTGACAGAGACTGGTGATGTGCGGCATGCGATAAATAGAAGAATGGGCAGTCTTGTTTCCTGATGTCTGCTGAGACTTTAAGAAGCTATGGAGAGAGGAAAAATAGGTGTGTACACCTAAAGAATAAAATTAGTCTGTATAATAGTTTGGTTCTTTCTAAGATTAGGAATGATAGTTAAACATGGACCCTTTGTAAGCAGGATAACAGGAAACTTGATGCCTTTGATTCTAGATGCTTATGCAACTTGGGTATTAGGTGGTTTGACTTTGTAATGATGAGGTTAGAAGAAAGAGTCGGCAACCTCCTTTGAGCAGTATTTTGTGCAGAGAGAGAGAGAGACTGCGCTTCTTTGGCCACGTTGCCCGTATGCATAGCTGCAGATTGACAAATAGGAGTATTAGCACTGTGCTCAAAGGCTTCAGGAAAAGGGGAAGGAACCAAATTGCACAGTCTGGTTGGACCTCCGTAGCCACTGGCTGCATGGAGATTTCGCATGTTTCTTTATATTGCCATCATCGTCACGTAAGTTTCGTCGCATGGTCATTATTTATTAAGTTCATTAATGTTCCTTATTACATGTTCATTACTATTTATTGTAAGTAGATATGATCCTATCAAAGACTTATTGCTTAATTCATTAACACTTCGTTAAGAAAAGTAATCCATTGATTAAGAAATCTAATTTTGTTAAACTTGTCTTAACGCAACAGGAGATTTAGGAGACATTAATATAATTGAAGAGCGTACTTGCATAATCGTGTAAAGCAGTACAATTAATAAAAATAATGTTATAGGTCTGCTCCGACATCTTTTGTGATAATCTGCTTTTATTGCTTTAACTATTACCAATGAATTTGAGATGCAATAGGCATACTTAATAGAAACAATATTTATTTGTTTTGGCCCGTGATTAACAGTAACATGTTTCAATTGTAAAATGAGGCTAATGACAGAATTATGAAATAAATGATGTTTATTTGATTTGATATTTAAAAAATAAAGTATTTAAGTAAAGTGTCATTAAACTAACATTTATGTACATATGTATCTACTATCATCAATCAGTGCCTTCGACAACTCATGATTTCTAGACCGTCACTCCGAACCCTATTAGACCTTGAAAGCACCACCGGTTGTGAAAATTCCTCTCATTTCTGAGTTCTTCTGCCTGTAATGGCCCTATTCATCAATTTTTAGCTCCAGCACTGGTATATCGAAATTTGATCTTTGACTTCGAAGGACCCATCGCATCCAAAATTTGTCATAATTTCTGATATATACGCCTCAAAATACCCACAGCCACCAATTTCTAGCTCTTTAATATCGATAAATCTATATTTGACCTGTGACCTCGAAGAACCCATTGCATCCAAAATTTAATAACATTTCTGAGATATACGACTCAAACTACCCCCAGGAATCAAAAAATTTATGTTAAAGTGGTACCGAAGATAAAAATCTCATTAAAATCCATCAAAATCTCGATTTCCGACATCAAAAGTTGCTTATCATAAGCATTTATCTCGAAGGTTAATTAAAATTGAAGTATTCATCATCATCATCCTCAAGTAGCCATGGGCTACGGAGGTCCAACCAGATTGTGAAATTTAGCTCATCAAACACATCTATCCTGAGCTATATTTGCTGCATCTGGCAACTGTAGACCAATTCTAACAAGGTGCTGTTTGACATTGCTCACCGCATCCTAGGTCTCCCCCTCTTTCTGACGCCTTTAGGCACACTGTTCATAACCCTATTCGCTAATCTATAATTATCCATACGGGCAACATGGACAAACCAACGGAATCTCTCTCTGCACAATATGCTTCTCAAGAGAGGTTGCTGATTCCTTTGCCTAACCTTATCATTACTTACAAAGTTGAACCACCTAATGCTCAAGATACTGCGCAACACAAAAATAATCTCCTGAATACCAATAAGGGCTATGCTATTATGAATATATTACCTATCAGTCAACTACTGAATAATTAATACTTAGGTATTATTTTGATAATACTTTTAAATTCAATATTAATCAATAAAAATACTAGATATAAATCTAAAGGTAAATACACCACATTTTAGGAACAATTATGGAAAAAACTGTAGAAATTATGAAATTCTCTCGGAGTTCAATAGCATCCCTGAAAAGTTATTAAATTAAAAAAAATTAGTAACTTTAAAAAGTGTTCAGGACGTGGTTTCTGGAAAATATTTAAAAATTGTTTACTCTGTAGTATCTTTTAAATGCAATATTTAGTTTATTTTATAAAATTATAACTGTTTATTTTGTACTAGAAATGTTATGGAAAAAAATAAAGACAATTAGTATAAAAAAAATAAAAGGCATCAAATTTCCTGATGTCTTGTTTACAAAGGGTCCAAGTTTCACTGCCATACTAACTCAATAAAGAACCAAACTATTATACAATCTAATTTTAGTCTTTAGCTGTATACGCCTATTTCTCCACACTCTCCATAGATTCCTAGAAGTCCCGGCAGCAATCTCAATTCGTTTGTTAATCTCATTCCACACATCACCAGTATCTGTTAAATAGTTCCCTAGATAATTAATTAAACTGTGACACCTGCTCAAGACTGCAACCATTTAGATTAACTGAATCACAGTCTGCCTGACCAATTCTCATCACTTTAGTTTTCTCTCCGTTTATAACCAAACCTACTCTACTATTAGTGTTATCAACAGCTCGAATAAAAGAGTTCATCTCATCAAAATCATTAGCCAACAGGGCCAAATCATCTGCATAATTTAAATCAGAAATTTTCTGATCTCTAGACCAGTTAATGCCAAAATCTTTCCCTTACAAATAATAACATAATCAATAACAACTGGAAAGAAAAATTAACAAAATGCACCCACTAGCAATGCTAAACTAATCGCTACAAGCGATTAGTTTAGCATTCACACAAAATGCACCCACTAGCAATGCTAACTAAATCGCTACAAGCCTTACCAACTCTCATACACCACTCTGTGTTATTATAGAGATCTTTCGTTCTATCACCCCCAAAAACTGACGGTCAACAGAGTCAAAAGCCTTTTTGAAATCTGCAAAGCTAGTAACCACAGGGTTCTGAAACTCCATCACGCAAAACGTTCTGAAACCTCTATCACTATCACAAGAACTACGATCATCGTTTTTAAAAATAAGATAACAATAGCTCTTGTAAAATCTGTAGGGACAATGCCTTTATCGTAAAATATTCAAAATTCCAGTCAGCCATGTGACAATACAAATGTTTCCAGCTCTAAGCATTTCAGTCGAGATTTCATTACCCCAGGGGATTTATGCAGTTTTAATTTAGAGATAGCCAAAGTAACTTCAGAATGTTATGTAGGCCCAACATTAAAGCCAATAATGCATCTATTGCCATTGCAAACAATAGAAGTAGAACTAACCACATTATATAGAACATCACCGAAATGCTCAGCCCATCTGGCCATGACATAATCCTCATCTAATAACCTTACTATGTTTATCAAAACTGAAATAATAGCTTTTTTTTTTACCAAATTTTTTAATTAAAATTTATTTTTAGAATTTCTAATTCATTTTTTTCAGTTTCATAAATTTAATGAAACATATTAAGGAGGGTTGAGGTTCCTGTTAAATTTCTCAGTTTCCAAACCTCTCAAAGCCAAACGAAAATTGTTGAATAATTCAGTAAAAAGTAACACAGAAAATTGTCCTGTAGACAAGATTGTTGAAATTCAATATTTTGGGAGATTGGATTTAGCTCTTTAGTAATATTTTAAGATAAAAAAAACTTATTACAGATGCTAAACGTAATAAAAATAAATTATCCCTCAAGCAACTACTTGCCACAGGGATCTGATAGGATCCTGCCAATTTAATGCGCTATAAGTGAGATCTGTGAGGAAGGTGAAGGTCTCAACAGAAAGAGAACACAGAAAAGAAACACCATACTTTTTCTGGCATTTGATTTCTGGCAAGTCCTTTGATCCTTGTTCCTGAGCGTGCTAACCACTCGACCACTGGAATGTTACGGAGCTTTAAATTTGACTTTCCGCTGGCACAACATAAACACTTTAATTGTTTGTTTAGAGATCGTAGAAAGAAGAGGAGATGCAGTCACTAGTCAAGCTGTTCTGTAGCAATAACAGGAGAGAGTTATTCCATCACTGTAATAAACCTTACAGACCCAATTCAGAATTTATCTCAGAAACACATTGAAAACGAAATAATAATTGTTTTATTACTGATTAAAATAAACATATTGTTCATTGTAATTTAAATAGAAAATGAAAGTATTAAACTGTTGCATTTCAAAAAATTTGTCTGTCACTAAATATTAATATTGTCTGCTTTTGTAGTATTCTGCAGGAAAAAAATATTCTAGAAGTCGATATTTTAATAGTTTAACCAGTTTAAAAAAATAGCCACAACTCGAAATTACAAATAAATCGATGTGCAAAACAGGGCCGGATCTGGGGGGAAGGGGGGGACCACCACTCCCGCCCTCTTTTGAAAATGCTGCTAAGGCTAATTAAGGCAAAAAATTATTAAATTTATTCCTATTTCGCGTATATTTCAAGAACTTTTTTTTAAAACTTAAAACGAAGGATAAAACGTTACACTAAAAATGTAAATTCAGTCTTGCCCCTTCCCTTTACCTTTTTCTGGCCCGAAGCTACACCATCCACCGGAGGGAGGGTGTCTCCCTCGGTGCAAAGCACTTGAATATATTATTCGCCAATAACAAAGGAAACCCTATACTATATGATGCTGCATAACCTATAGATGTAAAACGGTTCTAGTTTCTAGGTAAGGAATGGACTAAAGATGTTAAAGAACCCAAGGTGTTAAAGTTTTACGAAAAAACACCAGAATACTTTGTATATTTTATAAAGCTTGAACAATAATTTCAACTAAAGTGTTTCAGTTCATTGATTTTCTGTTAATAATGGAGAAAGCTTTTTTTTTGTTTTTATTGTTCAGGTTTCTATGTTTTACTTGATTATGCATTTTACGAGTGATAAACACTAGCGCTTTTGCTGCCGGAGCGAACTTGGATATCTGCTGCCAGGAGAAAAACTTGGGCACTGCCGCCCCCTTCTCCAAGTTTGATTCTATTTATTAATGATTAATTTACCTAAATTTAATGTAATTTTTAAAAGCAATTGAAAATAATCTCTTTAAAAATAGGTCATTCCTATTTCAGTCGACTTTTTATTGCAGCAATAGTCGTTAGTTTGCCGCCCCTAAAATCGCATATGCTTACAATGAAAACAAATCACAAACTACAATTGAAACATTACATTAACAAAACTGTTTCATTATTGTTACTTTATTTGAGTTGTACGCGTGCAGTAGCGCCGCCCCTTGCTTTTTGTGTTGTCCTTCTTTTGAAATGGAATTCTTACAGATCTTCTATATCGCATAAACTGACTGGCTCCTAGCAGAACTGTGGCAAGTAACTTCTTGAGGGGAAATTATTTTTTTAATTCGTATATCTCTTTCAGTTAGATATTGTAATTTTTGCATTCTGCCATCTTTATTTTCGTCGTCACTTTAAATTATCACTTGAAAGGTTATTTATTATTATCTTCCTTACAGTATTTATTTACGGATAAAGTAAGAGAAAATTTTCATTTTGATTTGTCAGTTAGATTACGTAATGACATCCGCTTACATAGAAACACAAATCACAAACTGCAATTGAAAGATATCCAATCAGACACTATTCATATTAGCAAAAACTGTCTAATACTGCTACTTTAAATGATAATTATTATATTTAGATAAGTGAAAGAGAAGCAGCTACTGAAACAGTAAAACGATGTTTTTGGCCAAGCAGATACGTTTTCTTAATCGTTAGCTATTCGGACTTACGTTATTGGCTATAGTTATTGGCTATAATTTTATTATACATGTGCACTTGTCAAAAATTCGTATAATTATTTTCTAAGTATAGAGGTATCCTTTCTCTTTCATTTGAGATACTATGCTGAAGAAGGAAGTAGAAACTGATCTTGAATAGACAAAGTGGCTGTGACATCGGCTAGCACCCATGGCTCGACACGTTCATATTTAAAATATAATGTATTTATAATGAGTACGTACTTTAAAAGTTTGATTTGTTTAAGATTTTTAGATTAAATTAAAAATGTTTGTTTAATTAAGATATTCAAAACTACTTTTCTATTATTTTGAATTATTAGCACTTTTTTTTTGTAATTTTTTTAAAGAGAATTTCACGAATTATTTTCTGCCCAGGGCTTCGCACTATACCGAACAGCCATTGCATCGGATTTTGTCTTCTCAAAAAATTAAAAATAATTAGTAAAAGAAGAAAAGTTCTTTGTATATATTTCGTCACCTGTAACTTACTTAATGATTATGGTTATTGCTAAATAGCACAAAACGGACACAGAAACAAACTATAAAAAAGTAATCCTTTTGTCAACCAGATGATAAAAAAGCTGAGATTATTCCTCATTACTTATTATGTTTAGCCATTAACGAATATATTTTGTCATTTTTTAAATGTTGTTTTTTGTTATGTTTGCAACCAGATGAACGAAATGAGACCAAACAGACAGTAATACGTTGGAGTGTAATTGTGCTATAATAACGGGGAAAAAATGTTTAAATGTGCGATTAGGACGTTAAGATATAAGCAAGGCAGATTAAACAAGAAGGGGAAAAAATAGTTCCAAGAATTGGTTTAAGTTATCTGGAGAATAAGAAGTAGAATTTGCAGTATATTGATGAAATATTTATCAGGAATAGTATGCAAAATATTGGTTAAAAGTGGAATTTTTTCGTACTGACTTTCTGCATAGTATCACTGCAAATAAATGAACAGCGACCTCAACTACGCAATCGTAGCTCCAAAGGCACATTAGGAAAATGCATCCGAACGTTAATTATATTATAGCTTCCAAATTACATTTTCAAGCGGATGAGGTTTTTTTTATTTCAAGTTTTTGTGTTGTCCAGAAGTGAAGATAAAAAAAAATACCTTTATATTTTAGTAATATGTTTCATGTTTTTACCCGTTCATTTGCTTGATTTTTTTATATTCTCTTTTTTTTTTGTTAGAAAATATTTTTTTTTTTGTATTTGTTTTACTCATTGATGCGTGCACCACAAAATTTCTGTTGTCGAACGCCATTTGAGTAGTTCTGGGTCATATGATAGACTTCTTGAAACATTTGAATTCTAAATTAGTGTCAACCTAAATTATAATTGTTTTCTAATTATCCAATATTTTTGATTTTTATAAGTTTGGATATCCTAATTTCGATTTTGCTTAAAATCAAAGCTACAGGTAAGCACTAAAGTTAATAATACTATTATCGTGTATGGCAAGGTTCCGGTAAAGCCATCGTTTTTTTTTTATGAAATAAATACCTTAGTGAACAATTTATGTGGATTAATTTTGTATGTTAGTGACGTGTTGTTTTAAGAAAGTTATGTCCATCATATTATTTCAGATAAAAAGTTCGAAGGATGAAAATATTAATGATTGGTAATCTGGATTTTTTCGGATAAATCATTCATATTTAAATTACACAGTTTTTTTTATTTATTTATGATAAAGCTGTGATATGATATATTTTCGGTTTGTAATATTTCCTTGTACCTATATGTTAATAAGCATATGTGTGATTCACTTAGGCACTGTCATAGCTAGGATTCTTCGACAGAAATGGAAGAATTTTTGTTGATGTAAATTCATCAAGTAATGATTTCTTAAAAATACAATTTCCCAAGAAGTGCTGTTATAACACAACTCCACTACGCTGCTGCACTTAGACTTTATAGAGAAATAGATAGGTTTGCTGTGCAGCTTTAGACAAAAGTCTAAGTGCAGCAGCATGGTGGAAGAGGGCCCAGGGTGGGAAGGGAGGTGTACTGAGTGGGATGGTCCTATGTACAGTAGCAATGCGCCACATTACTAGATGGTGGGGAGCAGAGGGGGGAAGAATATCAAGATATTAGCAGGCAGCTGTTAATATCTGACCTTTCCGTCAATTAATAATCTCCATTGTAATGGTGGCACATATATCTCATCTTTAACACACTTCCTACAATTTTTATAGATAACGATCTGTTCCTCACGATCAGGTTGGAACTAATTTTGCGGTGCCGCAATGATTTTAGCCTTTTCAAAGTGCACTTTGACGTTAGGATTAGACTTTGCCAACCTTGCTAGGGCCGTAGTTTCTCTTGTATATTTCATATCTCTTTGGTGTCCTTTCATTCCAGTTTCGTATATCCTGTTTGTTTTTCCGTAGTAATTACTTTCAGATTCTTTTTCAGTGTCCATTAACAGGAATTTGGTATATGCCCCCTGTGGGTACGTTAGGATCTCGGTCATTCTTAACAATTTTCATACAGTACCGTTTGTTGTTGGCAGGCTCGTGATCTGTAGTTCCCAGGTTCGAGTCCCAGCTGGGTCAGCGTTGAGATTTATCTCCGCAAAATTCCCCGTCCTGCCCACGGTCAGTAGGGGACACCGATGAACTTGGAAAGGCCGCCGTCCATCGGATGGGACGTTAAGCCGTTGCCCCGTGTGCGGAAGAGCGTACCCTGTGCACGTTAAAGAACATGCTGGATGGCCTTGACGGGAGACTTCCATCTGTCTCCCAACAGCTGTTCCAGTGGGTCCCCTCCCCCCAACCTTCCCTGAGCCTTCGGGGTCCATGTGACCTGGCCATTTAGCCTCTTGTGTGCAAAAAAAGTGCCGCTCAGAGGTAAAACAACCCAACGTTTGTTGTTGTTGTTTGGAACTTTTTTATGGTTTAAGAATCTTGTTTATAGTATCGTTTAACCATCTAATGTTTGGAGTTAGTATCGCATACCTATGCTTCTGTTGGCCACGTTGCGCTGCTGTTGGTTGCGATTGGCTTTTCGTGTTTTATTCGATTCGTTTTTCTATTGCCTCGATCCATTTATATAGGTATCCCGCTTGTTGACCCAGTGTGTTATTCTTTTTTGTTCCTTTTTATACGTTCCTGATTTGTGGTGTATGTTTCTTCTAAACGCTGCATTGAAGGCTGCTTTTTTATGCTCCATATTATGCATGGAGTCAAATGGAATGATGATTATAGGTGCTGTTAATTTAGTATACACCCCAAATTGCAAGTTGGTTTCATTGCACCTAATTCTTATATCCAATAATGGTAGTGACTTATTATATTCCTCCTATATTACGAATTGTACAGTGGGTAATACTGTATTCATTTTTTTGCTATAATATTTGCATGCCTCCTTTCTTTATGGCGACCATTACGTCATTTATATACCTTCTGTAGAATATTGGTGCCACCTTCGTTATCATCTATGATAGTTTCTTCAATATATTGTACTGCCATCTCGCTTAATACTTGGGATAATGGAGACCCCATTGGTACCCCAAATGTTTGCCTATATATCTTCCCATTGATTTTAAATATTGTATGCATTCTCCATTACAAACTTTATGGCTCGGACAACGCCTCTTTCTCCAATGCCGTAAGCATTTCATCTTTTTTCCATTTTCTGTTCTTTAATATTTATTACTGAATGAACCGGGGTATTAGGATATAGTGAAATTATATCCACTGAGCATATTCCGGTTTCCGTGTCTTTTCCAGTTGTTTCATGTGTTCGATTTTAATATGTATTGGCTAGCTGGGAATCTGTTGCTTAAAAATTTACATGCCTTCTCCAGTTTGATGGTCGGATCATTTCTTTTTGCAACTAAAAATTGAAGCGGGATGATCAGGTATTTTTCGCTTTTATAAGCATTAAAGGTACCGCTGGATACAATGGCAGTTCACGTTCATTTTGTGATTCTTTAGGTAATGTCTGATGATTTTTAATAATAGCTAAGTCTCATATTAATTTATTAATAAGATCTTTTTTACTCACTCACATTTCATTTCTAGCAACAAATTTTCAATTCTGGTGTCAATTTCGTGTTAGTCACAGATTACAATTTGTTGGCTTTTATTTTCATGGATAGTTCTTGTATCGTTTCGTTGTTTAAGTTGGCGTAATAACTTCAGGCATGCCTTTTATTGTTTATTGGGTTTGTAATTCTTATAATGATTGATGGCCCTATACATTTGAAATCTGATTTTGTCGTGTTCTTGGTTCGGTACGTCTCATATTACGTTGTCAATGAGGGGGAGTAGCTGTTCTGGTGGTGGTAGATTATCTTCAAACACAAATTTTGAACCCTTTTCCATTACTTTCCTTTCTTCCTGCTTAAATTTCCCTTTACTCATGTTAATAACATAATAGCTGCTACTTCTTTGATTATTGTTGATCTCTATCGTTTTATTTGTTAGTTCTCTTAATTTTTTTGTCATGGGTCTTTGAAATTCTTTTATTATCGTTATCCATTACATGCTACGTTACCACTATTACTCGTGGTAATTCCTCTACTGTTACCAGTTTTGTCAATTTCATATAAATTTGATAAACCTGCTTTTCTATTTTGCATATTTGGAAATGTAAAAACCAGTGGATGGAACATTAGTTCTTGGTGATACTCCCCACACACGCATCCCTCTCATACTCCCCTCCATGTATAACTATCATCCCCCACATATTTTGTACCCTATTACCAACAGCAGCCGAAACAAGTGTTCGCTAGTATAGGTAAATGCGTGACTAAATGTCAGTCTGAGCGGCACTTTTTTGCACACCATGGGCTAAATGGCTAGGTCACAAGGACCCCAAAAGCTCAGAGAAGGTTGGGGGGAGGGGACCCACTGGAACAGCTGTTAAGAGACAGATGGTATCCTCCTGTCAAGGCCGTCCAGCGTGTTCTTTAACGTGCACAGGGTATGGCTCTCACGCACATGTGGCCATGGCTTAACGTCCCATCTGACTGACGGCGGTCTTTCCAAGCCCATTGGTGTCCCCTACTGCCCAAGGGCAGGGCGGAGAGTTTTGAGGAGATAAATCTCAACGTTGACCAACTGGGACTCGAACCTGATTCCAGGATGAGCAGGTGCTTTCCTGGCATATAAGGTGATTGATTGTATCAGCCACAAACATCCCAGAAAAAAGTGTCAGCATCTGAACATTGAAACTCGAGTTGGGTGTAGCAAAAGATAGTATGTATAATAAATTTTTGCGCTGCGTGGGTAATAAGAAACGATGTGTGAACTTGCAGTAGATAACTCGCCAATTACAAGTAAGAAGATTAGCAATGACAGAAAGGGCGGAACGCAACAAGACGTGGTTTGTTTTCATTTAAATTGAAATGCTTTTACAAGATGGCGTGCAGAAAAAGAGATAAAATGGACAGAAAGTATGGTAGTATATTGTAATATATGTATGCATTTGTATAATTGGTGTAAGAATATTAAACGTAATTTGAAACTAAACAGCAAAATAGTTATTTGGCAATTGATATATTGCAAGATACGTTTTGAGTTAAATTGGTTAATCCTGCAATTGCCGTCTGATGTCTGAAAACGATGTCTTAAAGTTTATACTCCTAATTTTCACACTAACAATTGAGATAATCTAAACTTTTTACTCAAACTATGGAATATGAATCGCTTGAACATTTTCAGCGATATTTGACAATATGGACATTAACAGGTAATAATAATTCTTCAGTTACCATGTTTGAAACACCTAAGATCAAAATGCTCTAGTATCGAAAAAATTTTTAATAAAGTGACAAGACATTTATTGAATTTTACTACGTACAAATTCTTATTTGCTATGTAATTTCTATAATTGCTTAATAAATTATATGCATTCTACAGAAGAGTTTTTCCAATAATAAATCAAAATAAAATACGGTAACTTTATATATTTGCTGCCAAATCTTTTCCCTATGAATTACGTTTCTTGAGATTCGTGGGATTCGTTTTCGTGCAATGTTTTGATAAAACTCAGTAAAGTAAGTACAATCGTAGTTGTATCATGAAAATTTTAAAACTAATCCTCCACCATCTTTGGAAGATGGAGATGAGAGATATTTGTATAGATTTATAGACATTTGCGGGTGTAGTATCCTTGCATTTTTTATAAGAATAATTATTTTTCTTTTGGACATAGTTGAGAAAAACTCAGCAGATTTTAAAAACTATATACATGTTTTAAATTTATAAGCAAATATTGGTCTAAGAAGACCAGAAAACTTGTGTGTACTTCATTTCGGAAGAAATAATAAATGAAAACTTCATCAATGATTGTATAATAGAATTCTGTATGATTATTTATTTTTACTTTCATTTCGCATATTTGTTAGTTGATTTGTTTTTCGATCGTTTCTGGAGTTATCACCCAAAGAAGACTCCCTCTGGTTTGACAGCCGAGAAAGAACATCCTACAAAAGCAGGCAAGCTTGCAAGAGAAGACTATGTAGCAATGTGCCGATAACGCAGAACATTTTGTAAATGAACCTGGTGTATTTTAATGAGAACATTAAAGGCATGTTGCCTCAATTCCAGCTGGTATGCTGTCGGAGATGGACCTGGAGATCCTGGAGATGTTGCGAGGAGGAGCAAAACGCGGAAGGAAGCCTGGAAGTCGCCTGTGTGTGCTGTGCAAACGAGTGTTCATCAGCGGGCCCGAACTGGATAGACATCTGATTAACCATCCTCCAGTAACAGACTCCAACAGTCCCGAAACGAGAACTCCATCTGATTCAATTGGTAAGTACTGCAACACTAATGTTTAGTAAATGCTTAAGATTTAAACATTAATGGCATACTGGTAATCCTTCTTCTTAGCAAGGTTTTCATAGCATCATTATACACTGGTCAAATTATTACGAACACCTACCTAATACTTCGTCTTATATATCATCGCACAGTTCCCAAGTTTCAAAGTTTTCAATTCTCTACTCATAATTATCATTGAAATGTGTTTTGAAGTACTTCTAGCTGTAACTTCTCTCAGCTCACGAACTTGTAGCAGCTTTGTTTTCCCGTACAGTCCGTGCCAACAAACTCCTATCCATGTCTGCCAAAGCTTGTTTTTCTCCAGTGTTTGTCACAATTGGGGGACTTTTTTCGAGACTGTTACTGTTCTCTATACTCCTGGGATATTGTACCCCACATTTTTCAGCTAAGTTCATCTCATCCTCAAGTATCCAAGGGCTACAGATGTCCAACCAGACTGTGCAATTTAGTTCTCCAAGCAAGTCTGTCCTGAGCTGCATCTACTGCATTTGGCCACTGCACACCAATTCTAACAAGGTCCTGTTTGACATTGTCTGCCCACCGCATCCTAGGTCTCCCCTTCTTTCTGAGGCCTTTAGGAACACTGTTCATAACCCTATTCGCCAATCTATAATTATTCATATGGGCAACATGGCCAAACCAATGGAGTCTCTCTCTGCACAATATGCTGCTTAAAGGAGGTTGCAAACTCCTTTGCCTAACCTCATCATTAGTTACAAAGTTGAACCACCTAATGCCCAAGATACTGCGTAAGCATCTGGAATCAAAAGCATCTAGTTTCCTGTTATCTTGTTTACAAAGTGTCCACGTTTCACTACCATAACTAACCCTAGAAAGAACCAAACTATTATACAGTCTAATTTTAGTCTTTAGGTGTATATGCCTATTTCTCCACACTCTCAAATGGATTCTTAAAAGTCCCGGCAGCAATCCCTATTCGTCTGTTAATCTCATGCTGCACATCACCAGTATCTGTTACATAGCTCCCAAGGTAATTAAACTGTGACACCTGCTCAAGACTGCAACCATTCAGATTAACTGAATCACAGCCTGTCTGAACAATTTTCATCACTTTAGTTTTCTCTCTGTTTATAACCAAACCTACTCTATTACCAGTCTCATCAACAACTCGAATGAAAGAGTTCATCTCATCAACATCATTTGCCAAAAGGACTAAATCATCAGCATAATCTAAATCAGAAATTTGTGTATCTCCAATCCATTTAAGGCCAAAATCTTTCCCTTGAAGTGAATTTCGCATAACATAATCAATAACGAAGCCAATGAGAAAAGGAGACAAAATTCACCCTTCTCGAACACCAGAAGTAATGCTAAACCAATTGCTACAAGCCTTACCAACTCTCGTACACAACTCATTGCGACTGGAGATGTTGCGAGGAGGAGCAAAACGCGGAAGGAAGCCTGGAAGTCGCCTGTGTGTGCTGTGCAAACGAGCACACACAGGTGCTTTCATGAGAGCTTTCATTATGTTAAATAACTTGTCTGGTATACCATATGATTTCACAATCAACCACAAATTATGACGATCAACAGAGTCGAAAGCCTTTTTGAAATCAACAAAGCTAGCAACCAAAGGTTTCTGAAACTCTAAACATTTCTCAAGAATCTGCCTGTGAAAATATCTGATCCACACATCCCCTACCACTTCTGAATCCACATTGCTTATCACACAATTGACTGTCAACCAGATTCTTAATTCTATTAAGCACAATCATGGAAAGAATTTTACCTGGAACAGAGAGTAGGCTGATACCGCTATAGTTATCACAAGAACTGCGATCACCTTTTTTGAAAATAGGGATAACAATAGCTCTGGTAAAATCTTTAGGAACCATGCCTTTATCATAAAAGATATTCAAAATTTCAGTCATCCAAATGGTAACTGAAACATTCCCAGCTCTAAGCATTTCAGTAGTGATTTCATCTACCCTTGGGGATTTATGAAATTTAAGTTTAGAAATGGCCAAAATAACTTCAGACTGTGTTATAGGGCCAACATTACAGCCACCAAGCATCTATTATCATTGCAAACGATGGGAGTAGAACTAACTACATTGTTTAGAACATCACTGAAATGCTCAGCCCACCTAGCCATGACAGAATCCTCACCTTCTATAACCTTACCTTGTTTATCCTTCAATCCCTGTACACCTGTTCGTTTTCTACCACAAAAAACTTTAACTATATGATACAGCTCTCTGCTGTTGTGCTGTCTAACTGCTTCCTCGGCTTTGTCAGCCAAACCATCAAGCCAAAGATTCTTATCAGCAGCTAACTTATTTTTTACAAGTTTATTACGTTCTCTGTAATGCTTTCTATTAGGACTAGTAGGGTATTGATTAAGGACATTCCTGCAGTTCTTTCTTTCCAAAATAAGCTCAAGTGCCTTATCACTCAGATAATTCTGTCTCTTCTGCTCCTTTTTTCCTAAAAGAGTACTGTTAGTGTCGAAAAAAGCCTGTTTAAAATGATCCCATTCTTCCTCAACTTCAGTAGTAAGCAAACCATGACTGTCATAATGACTAACTAACCTATCATGGTAAGCTTTGGCTATAACTGGATCTTTCAGAGCTTCAGTATTAAAAGTAAAATTTTTAAGCCTAGCACAACACTTTTTAAGTTTAAGTTGCAACACACTTTTAACAAGGTAATGGTCAGATCCAATTTCAGCTCCCCTATATGACCTGGTATTCCTATCAGAACTAGCCCATTTGCTGTTAATTAATATGTAATCAATCATATTCTTATGCAGCCCATCAGGTGAAACCCATGTGTACTTATGTATGTCACGGTGTTTGTAATAAGTGTTAGTTATTCTGAATCCATTGAGTTTACTTACCTGTAGGAGACGTTGCCCATTGCCATTGCAGCTACCAATACCAAAAGGGCCTATTACTCCTCCCCAAAGGTCAGAGTTAGTACCAACTTTGGCATTGAAGTCACCTAGAACAAGGGTAATATCTCCTTTTTTAACAGAATTCAAAATATCCTGAAGTTGTCCGTAAAACCTATCCTTCTCATCCTCGTCGGCATCCTCAGTGGGGGCATAACAGCAGCTATCAAATCTTTAACGCTTGTCTGAAATTTTGCTGTAAGAAATCTTTCATTAATGCACTCATATCCTAGAAGAGCATCACTAGCGTGTCTGCTGAGAAGCAGACCCACTTCTTGGTGATGCTTATTGTCGTCCCTCCCTGAAAATAGAAATTTAAGATTATTTTTAAGAATCTGACCTTTATCTGTCCATCTGGTCTCTTGCAAGCCGAGAATATTTAAATTATGATGGTGGAATTCTTGTGTGAGGACATCAAGAGAAAAATCTCTGTGCAGAGTCCTCACATTCCAACTACCTATGGAGAGAAAATGGTTAGTGGGATGTTTAAAGAAACTATGTTTATTGGGAGAGGGAATGCCGACAATATCAAACAGCCCCTTAATCGCAGACATGGGGCAAAGACTCGTTCCCACACCACTTAAGGCTGAAGCCATGTACACTGGAAGACTTCCTCCAATGTAGAATTTGACGATGCCAATAGAAGCAAAGAGTTCAGGTGCCTGCGATGACCTCTACTCAGGATTATCCCCAGCTGATAAACATATCCTGTGAATCTTTTCACTTGGGGCTGTCAACCCACAAACAAACAGAAAACACAGGGGAAGATTTAACCTCCACAAAAGCCCACCAGTGCAGCAAAATCAGGATCCATAATCAAGCTCAGAGCCATAATTCCGTTCAGGTTGGTATATATAGTCAGCACCAGGACCCTGTGTGGTTGACCACTCCTCAGCAGGGTAGAAAAAAAAAAAGAAAAGTAGTCATAGATGTCCAGATCAGTAGGTCACACTAATCTGGCAGCCCTCCCCTTCCGTTCACTTCCACAAGAGAGTATCTCTTTTGAAAGGTACTAACGGTCTACACCACGAGAAGACGGGGTCGGACATTAGGTGCTAGGCCTGGCCGGTTCTATGCATCGTCACAGGTGATTGATGCATAGCTCTCCTTTCAGTGACTACCTAGCTACCATTTACAGACCAGCTAAGTTCTATCATCTCAATTACGGATGCTCCTGCCCATCGCGCTCCAACGATGAGTAGCCTTTCGAAATCAGTCAGATCAGCCTTTTCACTCATGTCGCATTTAATTTTGCTTCTCACCATGCCTTTACGGCTTTTATAGGACTTCGTAGTGCCGTAGAATGCTAACGTTAATAAGAAATTTTACATATATTAGCATGTTTCCGCGCACGATGCAGTGTTCATAATAATTTGGCCGGGAAGTGTAGATGTATGTAGACAGCCTTTCTAAATGTAATCGTACCTTGAGAATTTATCTAATCTTTCATCGGGTATAATCTTATGTATTATATTAGCCCTAACTGATGCAGGGATCCATTGGGCGTATCCTTGGAAGAGCAGATGCTTATATTCTCTCCTGTGGAACATTTAAAAAAAAAGAAACAAGTAGTAATTCTTCCATAAGGATACCCGGTCATTTGTAATGGTTTTGAATGCTGTTTTTAAGAGTTTTTTTTTTGTATTCTCACGGTAGTTCACTGTTTTTACGATTGCTGACTATTTGAGCCTTTTTAGTTTTTCACTTTTCGACGCTTTTCTCTCGTCCCCGTAATCAGCAAAACGTGTCCTCTTAGAGTTAATATTGTGTAGGGATGAAGTAGAGCTGGATGATGAATAAATTCGGCGTACATTAAGAAGAGGAATATAGTACCACAAAATAAGATTATTTGAGGATTAGAAAATTATATATATATTTACAGATTCTTAGTTGTTTTGAGAGACTCCAAGCAAAACTATTAAATGTGGCTCTTTTTTCCCAAAATCTTTGGTTTTAGCAAGTATGCCTTTTTCGTTAATCTTTAGCAGTGCCATGACAGGAGTGTGTAGGTTTTTCAAATTATTACAAAGGACGCCCTCGCTTGTCCCGGATGAAAAATTACCTAGACATGCCCCGGAATTTTTAGTTTTTTGCATCAGTTTTTCGAAATTCTTGGGTTTTGGGAAAGCCCTTTTTCTATGATTCTCAATTTGTCGAGGTCCTCTTTTGTAATGCTGAAACTCTGTGATTGCTAAAGTTATGAGAATTAGTTTGTTAACAGAGTGACCGTCAATTTGAACCATGCTTTAGTAATTGCTAAGTTAATTAGTTCAAAAGTCTCGTTCATTAAGGTGTGCTTACCTAACTAAATATTATTTTCTTCCACAGAGAAGTAAGCGGGCAGTAACATTCCGCTTCTCGTCTCTATGTATAGTTTCTGAACAACAAAAATCTATTATCACTCTTTTAACCAGTGATGACTCATAGTAGACATCTTCTGTGATGTATGAGGCTTTAGGAAATATTAGCACAGAGAAAAATCGCTTTGTGACTAAACAATAATAGTAAAACAGCCGACTGCATAAAGTTGGACAACACAACCCGTCCCTGTTATCGAAGAAATATTTAACGGAAAAGGAACATTTAAATCTTTGTAAGAGTGAGTAGCTTCATCTCATTTCTTCTGAAGCTAGGAAGGAGGATGTAAGCAAATTTAATTTTAGGTTCATTAAGTGAAGAATAGCACAACTTGTTTTTTTTAGTCAAAACGAAACTGGTGGTTTTCCAACGGTTAACTCCTTTCCTCCTCTCAAAGTAAATACTTTAGCTATCACAAAATTTTTTGATACTTAACTCAATGTAAAACAAAATTAAGCGACGATGTTTGGAAGAAACATGTACAGTTTTTTTTTACCTATGATGGTGTTCACAAAGCACATGTATAACGCTGGTATGCAAAGAACACCCCACTCCGTTTTACCAAATAAGAATATTTGTTGTTTGTGAATTCGAGATAATTATTTTAGTTATATTTCATTATTTATTTACGTAAACATTAAAGTTTTTATCTGTTCACTGTATTTTAAAATTTCTCAAATAAATTTATGAGAGAAAACTTATGAGAGCAACATAGAATTTACTTAATTGCCTTATTTTTAGGCACGAATTCATATGGGAAATTCAATAAAAACCTGTTAGAGATTAAATTACGTATGATCTGTTGGCCCAGTCACCGTAAGATTGAGATATGCATCTCATTGTGTCACCAAACGCTGGATATTTTTCTAGTAGAGTTCGTTTTTGGCTGCTAGATAAACCAATTTTTCACAACTTGCTCTACTGCAGCGTGCACTGAAATCGTTATCCCTTGAATTTATTTTTCAGAGGCCCGAAGAAAATGAAATTATATAGGGATGTGCGGAAGAGCTCAACGCCTCACATCATCTTCATCGTTTTAACGGCTTTAACGGTGTTCATTATATGTAATCGTACATTATCTTGATGGAGGCTTATTATGTGTGTAACCTTTCTTTGACATTTATTCTTAATGCCGTAAGCATTAAGAATAAAGTTACATCAGGCGTTGAAAAGTACATGCAAAGATTATTTTATTGATTACTGTATTTCAATTCATTAAAAGAAGAAAAATCAGTATTTTTACTTAATTATAAATTTAATATTTATTTTTTCTTTTTGATTTCATTATATCTCCTTATATAATAGTCAACCTACGGAGGCTAGGAACCTCCTGGCCTCGGAGCCTCTAGTCACTGCCTACTTTACCTATTGTGTAATACGACACTGCTCCAACAGGACCAAGAGTTTAATCATCTGCTCTACAAGTCTGTTAACTCACTGAACTACTCTTTTGCAATGTTAACAGTTTAGTGCCATCGTTTAATGCAATATTCACAAGGCAAAAGGCCGACGAATTTGTTTTAAATGACAAGAACTTTTTGACACCCCTCGTCAAAAAGTTCTTGACATGCATCTGCAGAACAAAAACCATTGCACTTACCTCAAAAAAACCGTTACTGTCCTTCAAGGTACTCCTCTCCAGCAGCTATGCAAAGTTTCAGACGTCTACGCCAATTCTGGAACTCTTGGTGGTACTGCTGTTGGGAATACTCTGCAACTCTGAATGAACTCATTTTGTAGTCTCGCACCCATGAAAAAGTCTTCCCAGCAAGTTCCTTTTAATTTTTGGGAACAATACAAAATCTCATGGTGCAAGATCGGGTGAATATGCTGGATGGGGTAGCTGTTTGATTTCTTTCCTGCTCCAGATAGATTAACTTGCGGGTTTTGTGAGCACTGGCATTGTCATGAAGAAGAATCCTCGACTCGCCTGTTGTTGGACGCTGCTATTTTATCTCCTTAACCATTTTGGAAAACACTATTATTGTGTTTATAATGCCATTTATTGTAATTTTTTCAGTTAAGTTATCCACGGCTACCACTCATTGGGAAATGAAAATATTGCGAACATCTTCTTCCTTGAGCGAAAGTCTTGTCAGAGGATTTGGGAAAATGCGGTTCATCTTCCACAACCCAAACATACTTATCGATCTTTCTGGGAGTTGAATAGTAATAAGACGACGTCTCATCACCTGTGAAAATGTCTGTTAACCGTTTGGGGCCACTAGGTTCAAACACTACCAGCATCACCTTGCACGGGCTGACTCTAGCCCACTTTTGCTGTTCTGTCGATTTTTAGGGTACCCATTTGACACAGATCTTTAGGAAGTTTAAATGATGAATAATTGTTTCCACACTACCAATCGATACAGTGATATCTAAAGTTATTACCTGAACGAAGATGTGTGGGTTTTCCTTAATGAGTTCATGAACAGCAACGATAATTCCCTCATTCACGGCCTCCTATTGTCTTCCTGAACGAGGGCTCTGCCGCCCTTCTCTGAATTTGCTCATCTATCCGGGGCCATCGTGAAGAGAGCGGGCCCGAATGCAGAAAACGTGACGTCACAAGACGAGTCTGACGGAAGCGAACTGCTACGCGAGTCAACACACTAAGCGCACAGGACAAACTGGCATTTCGCTTTATATGAAACTATGCTGGATATAAAATTCTGATCCTCTATAGCAGTGGTTCTCAACCTTTTATGCTTCACGTACCCCCTGGAAATGTGTATGTAACTGGCGTACCCCTTGTATAGATAGATAAAACCATAGTTATAGTATAACAATGGGAATAAAACACTGACTATGTTACTAGATCTAGCGACTTTTGAGCTCTAACGGCTTACCCCAAAAAAATTTACCACGTACCCCACGTTGAGAACCCCTTCTCTATGGCGTATTTTTTTTTACAAATAAGACAGAAAAATGTTTATTGAAGTTCTGCAGTCATTGTTTATTAAGGACAAGCAAAATTAAACGATTTCCAGTACAGAGAAATTCAAATGGAAATACTTGTGTACTTTTTTTTCCTTTTAACACGAAAAGCAGTTACTGTTTGGTTAATATTTGCTGATAATTATGATACGATTCATCAATAGAAATAAAGATTGATAAGGAAATACATCTAAAAGAATTCAAAAATTTCTTTCTAATAAGTAATAGATTTATTCAAATGTAACACTTCAAAAATTTGCTATAGCCAGAAGATTACTGCAAGCTGTACATTACAAAAATATTCCAATTTTATTTAATATGTGGCTAAAAATAAATGTATAATATGTATCTAAAAATAAATAGCTTATTCAGTATGAAATATCGGATGCATATACAAGTTTCTTGCACATCTTGCAAAAAGTCGCTAGTTCTTTATATTTTTTAGGATACATATTGTAATTGTCTTATTTGAATATATTTTTATTTAGATGCTTAATTTTTTTTGGACATACCTTTTACCATAAATTTTTAGTAACTGCTATATTTTTAAATATTTAGTCTAGCCTAATTTAAAACTGGCCTGTTGGTCGATAAATACCAATGTTTGTTTGCAAGAAATTTTGACTTCGAACTCCAGTAAAAATATTTTGTCTTTCTGCTATTTCGTTTATGATAGTCATTTACCCATATTGAAAATACAAGGAAATTAAAGTAATTTGGATGATACATTTTATACTTAATTTTTCTGTGGTATCAATAAATAAAAATAGAATATTTTGCAACTTGCATATTGAGATAATTATTGACCTTGGAGTTATTTTTATAGGCCTTCCCAATAATAATGTTCAAAATAAATTTAATGCAAATGAGTATATTGCTGAAGTATCAACATAACTATTTTATGGGCTTTCATTTTTCCTGGTCAGATTTTTAGTATTCTAGTTAGATGCTATGAATACATTATGATGGAGAAATTTATGCCAATGAAAGTATTTTAAACTTACAAAAACTTTTTTTTTTACTTTTTTTTTTGTTTTTAAACAACGGCAGTATCAAGCTGAAAACACCGGTTCTCGTCCGACCATCGAATTTAAACAGCTTTGGGCGCGGTCAGTACCTGGGAGGGTGACCAACAGGGAATCACCGCGTGCAGTTGGCAAAAAAACTGCTGAGGACCCGCCATCCTCACTAGATCCCTCTATTATGGCGTATTAAACTGACAGACTCATGTCAGATCTTGAGGAGGTATTTATTTATTTTTATTTAACACCATTAAGTGGAGATTGAACAAATTTCGTTTTATCAATGCTACGTGATAATAATTTTTAAAATAAGTTTTAACAGAAATCTCTAGAAATACAGATATACATATTTGAATGAATTTGTCGTGTGTGCATTTTGGTGTACGAACTTACAACTTTGGGATAACTTCTAAAAGTGCTTTCATAATTATGTCAGTGACGTTTGTAACGAGAGTAATTTGAGATGACTTGATGGAAAGATTAAAATGCATCTGTTTTAATCTATTTCCTAGAAATATATATATGAAAAAAAAATCCTTATATAATATTTAATAAATACCTACATTCATGTCATATTCATTCTGATACAAAATTTGAGAATTGAAATAAGACTATAAAATTCCTAACTAATAAAAAGCAGAATATTTAGCAAGTTTGGATATTTCGGCAATTGCTTATTAAATTATGAATGCTAAATCTTGATGTCATTAGTTTGACTTGTAACTCAAGAGATGCCACAAACCTGATGGTGTTGTTTGAGACTACCATTAAAAAAATATTAATAAACAACTAATTCTGGTTGAGAAGAAAATATAAGCATACAAGGTGTCTCAAATAATGTACACATTTCATCAAAATTAATTTCTTACTATGTATCCCCTATTTATCATAAGATAGTCATAAAGATATTATTATCATAAGATAGTTGCCTTCACAATGAAAATCACTTAAATGGAAATTGTACATTTTCCGTATCAATGTATATTCTTTCATGAAGAGCATGTATAATTTTCTGATACCCTGTTTATTTTGTTCACTTACTAAGGGATAAAACAAAGTATTAGGACAAAATTATTAGTATATAACTGATTCAGCTACTAATCCACTGTCAAGTACGAAATCTTTAATAATAATATCCTTTGGAATACTTGTAAGCTCAACTCATAATCCTCGAAATCACATACCATCAGTCACAAGCGACAGCAGCGCCACAGGCTCAGGCCCGCTCTCCTTACGATGACCCCGATCCATCGCATAACAGTAGCATATGAACAGGCATGATCGCTATATATTTGTGATAAATCGGCATGATTTTTTTTGCATCGTCCCCAAGCTGCATCCTTGTGAAAATGTAAAATCTTTCCCCTTCTTTAGCAGGCTCCGTAGGAACAACGCATAAATTTCGCAGACTGAATTTTACACGCCGCCAGCGAAGAGAGAAATGGTGACACGATCCTTGTTTTTGACCTTTGTTTTAAACACCTAATGACAAATTTAGAGAAGCTTTCAAACAAGTCCTAGCTCGTTAACTTTGAAAGAACTAATGAAAATCTACAAACACTTGTCAAGAACCTTTTGAAAATGCTTCGTAGTTTTAATAATGGCAGCATTGAGTTTATTGAAATATTATAATAGTAGTGCTAAAGTGATGAGCATAAAATACGCATCACTTTTGAATATGAACTATTCTAAATTTGTCGGTTACAACACTATAAATAATACCCCTCCAAAGAATATTTTTTTTTCACTTTGTTTATTAACAACAGCCAATTTTTTTGACTAAAATCTGCTTAGCACTGTGATTTATATGTACAATTTAATGACTAAAATCTGCTTAGCAGAATATGGACTAAGCTAAGCGCTTTCAACTGCACTTGGCAGTCGTCCTTGGGACAGCGCAAAGTTCCTCGGAGATGCATCTTTGATGTACGTTGATTGCTTTGAAATTGTTTATCGATTTACCACTTCTTATCTCTACATTAGAAAACTCTATTGTTGGTTGAGTTTTCTGTGCATTTTACAATGTTTGTTGGCACTATGCACAGCCAGTGAGAGACGTCGGAATAGAAATAAATTTCTAGCATCTTATTTACCACGGAGTGAGTGTTTTACAGGATGCCATCATAACTCTGTACGAAATGAGAGACCTCTGAAGAAAGCTGACTTTTGATGAATGGTTCTCAACGGTGGCGTTTTAAAAATTTATGAAGCAATTTTTTTTTTATTTTTTTGTGGAGCTAGAACAAATGGAATATTGAGCGCTTCTTAGATTAAAATATAATTGTTATTAAAATACATAAATTGTATACACTGTGATTTATATGTACAAGAGCAATTGTTTCATTTTCGTGAAGGGGATATTATAAAATAATACTTAATAAAAGGGAGTGTAAGAATCAAAAGGTTTGCTTTATATGAAACGAAAACAGAAATATCCATGCTTCGAATGAATAGGATTTGAATTAAGAATCCTTTTGTCTCTCAAATGCACAACGCAGGTTGCTCTCCGTGTTAGATTAAACCTAAAAAACTAATAACCACATATAATGATTATTAAAGTATTTATGTGTTGTGAAATGTTCGCATAAATTATATTTTGAAACTTTGATCTTCTCAGTTTCAGAGTCTGCAGATTCTCCCCTAGTCCAGATGGGTAATCTGATTAGTCTTCCTCGGACTTGTACTGTGTGCCATTGCCAGCTGAATACGATGAGTGATGCCCAGAGCCATCTTGCAATGAATCCTGATTGCCGAAGCCCCCAATTCAAGTGCCAACTTTGCCCAAAACCATTTATTTGGCCTGCAACTCTTATGAAACATTTTCGAGAACAGCATATGGGACCCGAAGGTACCACTCGAGTCACCCACAGAATATGGTTCTTCTGTGACATATGTGATAAGCCACTCCTCAGTAAACATGCTCTTGCCTTGCATAAGAATAAATTTCATGCACAATCTGTTTCCAATGACCCTATGTCAGAAGGAAGTTCTCCTGGTAAGTAGGTAGAGACTGTGTTTCACCTAGTTGTCAAATCTGTGATTCGTAAAGTAACTGACTTAAAAATTTCATAGTGATGTTAAGATTTTAACCTAGACTTTTTGATTTATGCAATTTATGTTAAAGTTAGTGCACTCTTTTTAATCCTGTTTATATTGTGACAGACTCGGACTTAGAAAAAATGGGGGGGAGCAAGAAACTCAATCGAGCCGCAAATAGTAAAAGGGGTAGGAAGAAGCTCAATCGAGCCATAAATAATAAAAAGGCCCCTGCATTGGATGTAATTCTAAGACTAAAAATCAAATATTTAAATGCGTTTTAATGTTTTTATGAGCTGGTCTGAGAAAAAACTTTTAAAGATCGTTTGAAATATGAAACGCACACAGTATTGCTAAACAGAATTTCTGACGTATAGTTACTACACTCAGTGAATAAGTTATAAACACAAAAGCGCTAATTCTTCAAACAGGTTTCTACATATATTAAATAAATAAATATATGCAGGCTGTACTATGATTACAATTCTGCATGATTTTAATTCTAGATGCTTACGTAGTATCTTGAGCATTAGGTGGTTCAGCTTTGTAAGCAATGACGAGGTTAGGCAAAGGAGTCTGCAACCTCCTTTAAACAGCATATTGTGCAGAGAAAGACTCCGTTGGTTTGACCATGTTGCCCTTATGGCTAATTATAGATTAGCGAATAGGGTTATGAACAGTGTGCCTAAAATTCGCAGAAAGAGGAGAACTAGGATGCGGTGTGCAAACAATCAAAAGGACCGTGTTAGATCTATCCTGAGCTACGGATGTAGCTCAGGATAGATATGTTTGGAGAACTAAATTGCAATATCTGGTTGGACCTCCGTAGCCCATGGCTGCTTGAGGAGGAGAAGGATAAATACTTCAATTTTAATTAACCTTCGAGATAAATGCTTATGATAAGCAACTTCTGATGTCGGAAATCGAGATTTCGATGCATTTTAATGAGATTTTTATCTTCGGTACCATTTTAGCATAAAAATAATATTTCAGAAGTTATGGAGCTTCGAATTTGGTTTTCTACTGGCATATACTAGCCCATACCTATTCTAGAGGTTAACATATCTGACTACTAAATTAGCGGGTATGTCCCTTTGTATGTACTTGTGTGTTGTATGAGAAACCAGGACAAGCACAATAGAACCACCTACATAGCAGCAACACCTGACACTGGTACACATAGTCCAGACAAGTCGACAGAGACACCTGTTTACAGTCTATTAAAATAAACTTCTGCCCATTGCATTTCCTTTACATTGGACGAACATAAGGTGCAAGATTTCATACTGATATCTCTGAGAGTCAGGGATTCTCTGTCAAATACGTGGAGGTCGATGCCTGTCCATCAAGATTTCATCATGAGGGAAAGAGAGAGTATCGAACAATCACTTCTATACTCTCTCTTTCCCTCATTTTAGAGGGTTGTTATAGTGTCCCAAGTTCTCTCCATATGAATATTCGTCGACTATACTTTAAGATAATCTCATAGACTTCAGGTGGGCCTTTGGAGCCTCTGAAACAGTTTTATCAGTGATTTGCATATTCATTACATGTTAACAGATCTGATATGTACCTTTTGCATGAGGTTTAATTTATATACGAATGTAAAAGATACCAATATAATTAATTTTAGAACAATATCGGTGATAATTTTTCGATATAAAAAATCCTTGAATGCAGGCTTTTTGAATGAATATTGCTGTTAGTCACCAGTCAGAAATTTCACCATAATTATTAAAATTAATCACAAATGTTAAATTTCTTCTTAAAAACTTTCCTCTTAAAAAATATAGGAGGTTTTTATCAATCAACTCAAAAAAATTTCTACTCACTTTTAAAGAAATGTTGAACCTTTGCATAACAGTGATATCTTTAAAGAAACCCACAACACATCCAATCAAATTTATTTTTTAGTAATTTTAAGAAAATCTTGTAATGAACATAAAATAGTCTTTATTACGTAGAACACACTAGAATTTTGTACTCCGAAAACGTTTTCGAAATCAACAGAGCACTGTTATCTTTTTGCCCTTCAGTGCATATTGAAAATGCCAGACAAGTGTAAAAAAAACAACACTAGTTATTTCCTTTGATGTGGAATCTTCTGATTATACGACAGTTGCGTACAATGGCTCTGCTGGTTGAGCTAAGGAGATGGCGATTCACATATGCTTAAGAAGGTTTCCACAGCAGTTCATGCTCCTAGCAACTACCACGTAGTTCACGTTGTTGGGGTACTCTATGTACTATTTCTACTAACAGGGAACTGAGTATACATTATCAGTTACACTAGTAACATTTAACGTTAGTAATGTAGTAAGTATTTATTAACTATCTATAAATTAAAAATACACCTTGTTCTATTCTGATACTAACAGCATCGAAACACTGAATTTTAATAACGTTAGCAGCTTTTCGGTGGTAGCCATTTGATAAGAAGCAATGAAACTCACATTTATGATAGTCTTAAAAGACATTTAGTTTCAATAACTAGCAAGTGTGAAAACAAACAATCCGCCTCCCGGATTTCAACGTGGGATCGCCTGATTATGTACCAGATGCTCTATCATGGTAATGCACACAGTACGAAATATCATTATAACTTATTTAAGCAAATGTGGAACACAACTTTCCTAGCTCAACTGGAAGAGCAACTGGCTTGTAAAGCGACTCCAAGTTTGAGTCCGGGAAGCAGGGTGATTGTTTTCTCACTTGCGTTAGACCTCTGTGGCAAGCAGCTGCTTGAGGGATATTAATTATTGAATCTAAATATTTCTTAAACTATCACAGATGTAAGTCCCAGTGCTTCTTATAAATGTTTATGCTGAAGTGCAATTAAGTGACAAAATATTTTAGCAAATCAAGAATTTTGTGCTAAGATCTTTTCCGAATAAATAGCTATACAGCAGTGGCGAAGCGTGACTTTTTGAGTAGGGGAAGCAATTACCAAAAGCAGTGTTACAACTAAATCAAAATGCCGTTCCGGTAATCGATGTTTCAAAAAACACTGAACCGGAACGCCGTTCCGTTCCGGTACTCCTGATCGGGTATTTAATGTTTCCTAATCTGTGAGTGAAAATAGTTCTGTGCGATTTAAATTAAATATTATTGGAAATTAGTATTATACATTTCTTCTTTTCTAGGAAAAAATCTGGGGATACTGTGGTCTTGCAACAATTTTATTGTGAGAGTCGGGAGATGGAAAAAGCGCACGAAAAAAGTTAAACATGTATTTTAATATAATTTCATTTTACATATTGAAAAGTTAAAGCGAAAGTGCAAATTAATATTGCAAAAATTTAACAAAATCACCTTCAGGAAAGTTGTATAACAAACTCCAAATTTGCGTTATTCCTTCTGAGGCACAATATCTCGATTTCTCTCTTTGCTTTTGGTTTCGACATTATGGAATTGTAGTCCAATCCAAAATGGGGTGAAGAAAAATATCACTAATTGTACATTGAAAATAGATTACTAACAAACTCTCAACTGAAAGATAATAATTAAATTTTATTCTTGTATGGATGAAAACAGATGTAAATACGGGATATACCTGCCTATCATCAGAAGAAAAAAAAACAACCTTGGTATTATACGCTGGTATTGGACAGAAAAATGGAAACAGTACCATGTTATCTGAATAGAAAATTACATTCAGATCTTAATAACTTCTTCAACATTATTTTTAATGACAAAAAAGTCTAAAAATAAATTAAAGATCTCAATTAAAGATCTATGCCACTGATTGTAGATGAAAGAATTATGTATAATTCCTAAATTTCATTCTTGTTATTTATCATTAAGTTGAATTAGTGTTTCATTTAGTTGAATGCAAAATAGTAAAAAAGCCGAAAGAATAATGACTTGAATGTAAAGACCGAAATTAATAATCAAATTACACACATTTAATGTTGCGCGATTTCCAGCCATTTTCAAAAACACGCTATTTTTGCATTTTTCAGAATTTTTTAAGGGCTAAAAAATATATTTCTTATGCTGTAGACAGCAACTTTAGTGGTCCTGATATAAACTAATGCTTCAAGATTCCTTATGTTGGAGAGATGCGAGTGAAAGATAGGTTATTTACCATTGAAATGATTAATGAGGAACCCAACGCTGAGACTAAGGTTTTTCGCTTATCAATGCAATTATTTTTAACTGAATCACTAGTTTAATGCCGCTTGAAAAGTCAATGAGAAAAATTAATAACAACTTCATTGATATTGTCTTTGCGCTTGAATAAAAGCATTATTATTGTTAAAAAATGCCGTACAATTTCTCCTTCCAGTATTGAATTCTATAGAACAGACGTGTGGAAGATGCAAAATATTTGTCGCCATCCGAAAAACAATCATGGAATCATTGTTATGCCAGATTTGAATAGTTCTACCTCTGAACAGCATTTTTGTGCACATAATGGGCTAAAGTTCAGCTCACAACCCCCCCCCCCCCCCCCCCCAGGGCTTCAGAGTTGAGATGGGGATCCACTGGACAACTGATAGCAGACAGGTGAAAATCTCATTAAAATCATGTAGCGTGTCATTCATTGTATAAGTAGGGCTCTCTTGAACACGGAGTCACGACTTAATGCATCATCTGACTGACGGCAGTTTTTCCGAGCCTTTTTCGTCCCTTTTCTCGCCGAGCTGTAGGTCGGCAGTTTTTCCGTCCCTTTTCTCGCCGAGCTCTAGGTGTAATGGAAGTAAATCCCAGTGGAAATTCGTCAGAATATTAGTCTTGCGCGCTGCAAATTAAATCACCCCAACCATATATGCTATAATGCAAAGGCTAATCTGATGACTTTTGATGGGGGAAGGATGCATTCTATAATTTTTAGGAAGTCAGAGGAGTATTTGCAAAACATCAAAAGAAGCCGTTTAGTGAGAAGTAGAGATGAGTTGGGTGTCAATTTTTCGAGTCTGTGCCCGCCTGAGCACGCTCTGGGCCAAAAAAAAAATTCTGACGCATCATAAAACATATACAGAAATGCATGTCCCTATTCACTTATTTATAATGTCAATTATGTCTTATAATGTCAATTGAAATCGTCTTATGGCACGATTGAATTGCTATTTGGAACAAAAAAGATTAGAAATGCAAGCAGAAACTGAAATTTCATAGTTAGCATCATTATAAACGCAAGGAGCCATTAATTTATTAAAAATAAGATAATACGCAAAAAAAACTTCATCGTGCTTATTTTTAATTCCTAAAGATTGATTAAAAGATTGAAATTCTAATAAAAGATATTTTATATTTTTGATTATTTTTTCAAATTTTCGGAAACATTTGAAATTGAAATTATTCTGGGCCCGAGACGAAGTCGTCTGTGTTATTTTGAGCCGAATCAGCCCGTTCCCAGCCAGAACTCGGACCCAGCCCGACAAAGTTCCAATCAGAACTGATCGCTAGCGAGAAGGGTACAAATGTTGGCATTGTATGGCTTTGAATGTGGCTGTTCCAAAATTAAGTAGAAATGACAGAGAATTAATTTGATTCTCACTTAATTTAGCCTAAATTCAATCTTCGAAATTTAATACACTGAATTACTGTGCAAAAAAGCACCAATATCTTGTTAACGTTGAATAAACTTGTATCATCAGTAAATGGAAAAAAAAGCCAAAAGAATTATGACTGGAATTCAAAGTAATAAAAATCCGAAAGAATTATGGTTTGAATGCAAAAGTCGAAATTAATAATAAAAATTACATGCATTTAATGTTTCACGATTGCCAGCCATTTGTTTTCTACAGTTACATTTTTAAAATCACACTTTCTATTTTTGTATTTTTTCAGAATTTTTCAAGGGCTAAAGAATATATTTCTTACGCTGTAGACAGCAACTTTAGTGGTTCTGATATAAACTAATGTTTGAAGATTCCCTATGTTCGAGAGATGTGAGTGAACGATAGGATTATTTATCATTGAATGATAATAATAAATGATAAATAATAATGAGGGCTCCTACCCATGACATAACTTTTCCTTCATTAATACAGTTTTTGAATTGAATCATAGTAGTTGAATGCCGCTTGAAAAACAGTGAGAAATATTAATAACATTTTGTAATTTCACTCTAAACAATCACTTTTGAAATGTGTCAGAATTTTTTATATAAACTGTTTTAAACTTTCATGCCACTTCGATAATTTGGTCCTTTATTTCTCTGTTTTTATTTAGAATTTACGTCATAGTTTGAACTAGTTTCAATTCGACCTAGATTCCATTATAGGTAACGAATTGAATTTTTAAGACAATACGATATAGCTTATGCTGAGCGATGCGTACCTGGAAAACATCAGTATAAACAAATATTGTTTCAATATTAAAACTCGAAGTCCCAAAATTATATCTATATATTTCAAAAATTGCTTATTAAATTGTTGTCGCGACGTATATTTGCCCAACAGTAATTTATGAATATTGAAAAATAGCAAAACGATGCACATTCTCCGTTATAAATTTTTTATATTAGGAACAAAAGTTTCTACACAAACTTAATATATGGTAATCGCTTCCGGTATCAGTCAGCGCGCGACACATTTCATTTACAAGAACTATGACGACGTAAGTTGAAAGGCTTTATTACACACGAAAAGATTCACTAAATGCGTTTAGTGTTTTTCTACGTTAAAATAATAGTAAAATAAAAAAATTTCATTTGTACAGACCCAGCTGTTAATAAATTTGTATCAAAGCACTACCTTTAGTTTGTTTTCAAATCTTTTAGCGCTTATTTACATAACTTTCGAGTTTGAAATTTCCAGAATTTCCATATGCTTCAATTACACTTTCAAAAATTTGCAATGCATCTAATTGCATGTATTTGAATATAGTGCAATACAGTGGGTACTACCAGGGCCGGATCTAGGCCGGATCCAGGCCGGATCCAAGCCCCCACTTAGATTTTGAATGCTAATAATATTAAAAGGGGTAAAAAATTATGAAACTTATTTATATTTCAGGCATTTTTCAAGAAAGTCTTTTAAAAATCTGTAGAACGAAGGGGGAAATGTTAAACTACATTGAAAATCTATTTTGCATTTTTTTACTCTTTTGTTGCTTGCTCCCCTCCCCTATCCTCGATTTTTTCCTAGATCCGGGCCTGGGTATAGCGATATATCATTCAACTTAGCGAACAATAATACACTGGTTATTCAAAATATATCAAATATTTTATTGCTCCATGGTTTGATATATTGACATTTTACTGTACATAATTTACAAAAGAATTATTCACTAATGGTATAAATGACGTTAAATACAAATTAAACTCGTGAACCATAGCATTATGATCACCTGCCTAATAGTCTGTTGGACTTCCTTTCGCCTCAATATACCAGTTGCACCCGTAATGACATCGACTCCTCTAGATCGTATCAACAGATATTCTGTACTAACTGGATAGAAATCTAGGAGTCTGGCGACAGATCGAGGCACTAGCGTGGGATGCAGTTGCACTGCATCCCCCAAATGCTCAATGGGATTCATGTCAGGGGAATTTGGCAGCGAGAAGAGTACACAAAATGCTTGGACATGAACCTCGAACCATTCCTGCACAATGTCTTGCTAAAAGGGTCCAGTTCCGTCTGGATTCACGGTCACTATGTAGAGCACCATTTTTTCGAAGCAATGTTTCGGCAGGCTTTGGCATTTGGCAGTGAGAATTCAACGGAGATAAGGAGACCCAGTGATGTTTATGAAAACAACCCCCCCCCCCCCCCCACTCCTGCCAAAGCACCGCCGGCCTGTTCCGTCCAGTTGTGCAGTTTGGTTGCAGGTGTTCACTTTCATGGCGTCCAATACACACCTGCCCATTGGCATGGTGGATTGTCTAATGTCCAATCATGGTGTTCCTGTGCCCACTATAGGCGGAGCTGTTGATGACGGTCAGCTAACGTGGGCACGTGAACTGGCTGCCGATTCTGTAGGCCCATCCGCAAGAGCATTAACTGCATTATGTGCTCAGAAACGTTTTTCTGAGCACATAATGCAGTTGATGAATGTGTATCCCTCTTCAAACCATTCCTGCCGAACTTTCACTACGGTAGCCCTCGAACTGCCGACAATGTCGGCTGTTGCTTTGATGCTGCCCCTCCCCCCGCCTTCCTCACGCCAATAATTATTCCCTGTTCAAACTGCGACGTCCTACCATTTCTCCATTGCACATGCATTGTATTGACGAATTGACACAACCTGCCCGTGTTGTCTATATATATATTCCTCGCCGGTCAGTGACGTCACTGCTATGTGCCCGCACGTGTTGTGTTGGCTATGTACGTGCTGTGAAATGCATCCGCTTGGGCTGTTTGATCTCTGAGCGACACTTTTTTGCACACAATGAGCTAAATGGCCAAGTCACAAGGATCCCGATGGCTCAGAGAAGGTTGGGGGTTGAGACTGTTGGGAGACAGATGGTAGCATTCCATTAAGGCCATCCAGCGTGTTCTTTAACGTGCACAGAGTACGACTCTCCCACACACGAAGCTACGGCTTAACCTTTTATCCGACAGACAGCTGCCTTTCCAAGCCCATCGGTGAGCAGATTATGACCTTGGAGCCCTCCGACTAAGCCATCCCCACTCCTCGCATCCGCTTGTGGAGACAGGGGTGGTCATTATGATCTGGCCGATGAGTGTATATCAAATCATTACACTTGAGCAATAATTGCCCAATTATCGCGATTTCAGAAAATATTTAAATCAGTCATTAGATTGTTTATGTCGTTTCAAACGAGAAGATTTCAGTTGATATTGTTTAAATTTGGATAAAGGAAATGAATAGAAAAGGATGGGATGTTTTACCTCTGAGCGGCACTTTTTTGCCCACCATGGGCTAAATGGTCAGGTCACATGGACCCCGATAGCTCAGAGAAGGTTGGGGGAGGGGGCCCACTGGAACAACTGTTGAGAGACAGATGGTAGCCTCCCGTCAAGGCCATCCAGCGTGTTCTTTAACGTGCACATGATATGGCTCTCACGCACACGGGGCCACGGCTTTAACGTCCCATCTGACGGACGACAGCCTTTCCAAGCCTATCGGTGTCCCCTACTGACCGTGGGCAGGGCGGGGAATTTTGCGGAGATAGCGAATAGAAAATAAAATGATATATGATGCACGCATGTATTATATATGATACAGTAAGTACATGATGCACGTTTTTATTATTCATTGTTGTCTATTGCTGATGATCTCACAACATCACTTGATTGTTGTATACTTTATTCTTTCAGCACGCTTTGAATGATTTTTTGGTGATACATTGGCCAAGTGGTTAGCGTTCTTGGCTACTGATCAAAATGGCCAGGGTTCGAGCCCCTGGTAAGGCATGGATGTTTGTTGTTGTCTTTCTGCTGAGTTCTCGTCTTCGTCACGGCCCTATGACGTATTAATTGACAGGGTCCTGTCAGACTTCTGTGGCAAGCAGCTCCTTTAGAAGGTTTTTTACAGATTTTTAATATAACATTATTTTATCGAAATTTTAGTAAAAATATCCTTAATTCGGCGATATTAGAAATATCATAACTAATTTTATGGCGTTTCAGATTTTATTTCTAATAATTATTATTAGAAATAAAAGAGGGAAATTTGTACCCCTTAGCGATACAGCAAGCGAAAAAAGAAGAATGAGACCACCCCCAACATCGCCTTTAGTGGTAGATCCCGTCATTGACATTCAGTCACTAAAGAGATTTTGTGACATTTGTAGAATGCATGAGTAGTAGCGAAATGGAAGACTAGGATCTTTGTAAAAAGCAAACTAACAGTAAGAATATGAAACACACTAATAAGTGCTATTGCGTAATTTATTTTTTCTCTTCACCTTTGGTTAGTCTGTTTTTATCTTCTGTGCCCCACAAAAGACTAAAAATGGAATAAAATGGAAGAAATTTATCTCACTCGAAAATTCAATTTAATAGTCCAGATAGAGATAATATCACAGGAGTTGGGATTATGATCACTGTGATCCCCATATTAGTTGTGCTGTTTTACCTCTGAGCGGCACTTTTTTTTTGCACACAGTGGGCTAAATGTCGGTCACAACTACCCAAAGGCTCAGAGAAGGTTGGGGGGAAAGGGACCCACTGGACAGTTGCTAAGGACAGGGATGGGAGCCTTCCCATCTAGGATATGCAGCATGCTCTTTAACATGCACCGAGTATAGCTTACCTGCACATGCTTAACTTCCCATATGCTGCTTAACTGCTGCAGCTACTTTCCATATGCCGGTCAGCTGCCTTTTCAAGCCCATTGATGTCTCCTCTCTGACTGAGGGCAGGGCGGTGGTTTGTAGACAATAAACATGACGGACCTATCAAGGAATTATCCCCTTTCCCTAATAATAATTTAAATTTTTGCGCTTGCATAATACATGATTAGAAATTACAGCCCTTTATCATTGGTGTATGTTCTACTACAAAGGCGATACCAACACAAGAAACATGATTAGAATATAATTTCCATCGTAAATATAGATACCATAAGTCATCAATGATAACCATAGATTTATCAAAAATTCCTTTCACTATCGGTATAAAAAATTTCTGAAGTCTTAATGAACTGATAAAGTAATTTGCACATAACCAGGAGACTCATAGGTAGATATTGTTCCTGCTTGCTTACTATATATATGTTTAATGTTTGTTTGCCGTGATTGGTTTCCTATTATTTTTTGTTTATTTTATTCAAATCTTATTTTACATTTGTTGTTTGGCTCGTCTTTCTATTAATTTTGTTATAAGTGCGTTCTCTTTAAATAAACATTTTTTCTGAATGAGCAAAATAAGCATTTCAATAGTAATTATAATGTAAGTACTGAGCCAATAAATTTGCTATTAAACTTTTTGTCTTTTTCAATATTTACAGAAGGTCTACTGTCCAGGAAGCGAGGCAGGAAACCTGGAACACGTGTTTGCAGACTATGCAAGAAAACCTTCTCTAGCACCAATGATTACCTGATGCACCATCGACGCTTCCATGGGGACCAGACCTTGCTTTTCAGCCGCCTTGAATCCGGACTCGGAGATCCGAAATGTGTGGAAGCAGAGTCGACTTCTACTTTTAGCAGTATGGAAGAAGAACCTTCTCAAGACGGTGGCTCTCAAGCCGCATTGATCCCTGATGCCAGCTGTGGCTCCCAGGTTCTTCCTGAAGCCAGCCCTGGATCCAAGGCTGCACTATCAGAAGGCAGTCCCCAGCTGAATGTAAGCAGTGAGCATCTCTCCCCGCAGCCTCTCTGATCTGAAAACTAATAGAAATTGGTATCATTCTCGTCAGTGTGCAAGGTTACTTTCTGTTGCGGCGCAGCCTATGCACTTCTAATATATGCTATGTGTAATCTATTGTTGACCTGCTGTGATATTTCCTACTGTGTAATATGTAGGAAAACATTTGGGCTAACAGTCCAACAAAATGGATTTCTGTTTGTGACTGTGTATGCATTCTGAAGATGTGTGTCCTGTTTGTATACAAGTGTTGTAGTTGTGACATGCCATATGAGAAACTGATAAGACCAATAAAGCATTTAGACTAATTCTCACGCTGTCTGTTTATAGGAGAAGATGTGCGGAGAAGAGGAAGGCCGCCTCTTCGCCTCAGTGTTCACCCCCAGGACCTGCACTGCCCCTTCTGTAACAAGATGTTCTCCAACAAGAGTAACTTTGATGGCCACCTCATGATGCATACCACTCACCGTAAGAAGTACCGCTGCGACATCTGCAATAAGCCTTTTCTCTGGAGAAACAACGTCTATGCCCACAAGAGAAAAATTCACCAAGTTCCAGCAAGCCGAGGGCCAAGACGTGCCTTGTGTCCACCTGCGACTACTGCTGCACCAGTGAACATGGGCTCTCCCTACACTGCTGCTACTAGCCAGTCTGTGTTGCTTCTACAAGCTGCCGCAGCAGAATGGAATACTTCCCGGCGAGATGGTCGGCCACAAATTCCCAGATAGTAAATACAACTGTGAAGTTTGATCCCATGTATCTCTTTGTCTGCCCACTTCTCAGTGATTAAAGAAAATTGGAACATTTCAAATATTACACACTCAGTGAACTTAACCGAGATCTGGTTTTATAGCCGTTTTATAAAAAACACAGAAACTTTGGAGTCTTATTATTTTTTCATAGGTTGCTTTCTATCTTTTAAGTACTTAGATATTTATTAATTATTGTGTAATGTAAACTATGTAATGAATAGATTTAGGGTTTAGTAACTGGTTCCAGTTACTGGAATAAAGCGGTAAAACACTCGGTCAAACTTAGAAGACACATATTCAGAAAGCGGTAAAAGAGTTTGCTTCCTTTTCACCATTTCATCTGATTACTCATCCCGATGGATTCAACGATCATTTGAGAAAAATATCACTTCCATTGTAACATGTAGTCATCTTTGAGAAAAGCATTTTTCTAGCTAGCAAAATATAAAATTAATTTTCTACACCGACCGACATAACATTTTACGTATATGTCATATATATTCAAAATTTGCTCTTTCATCTGTGCTTAATCGCATCGAGTTTTTCATTGAAAAAGTTAAATCCTTATATATTAAATTCCCATATACTTCAAAACTAAGCATTACATTAATTAGTGATTTTTCAGATATTTATCATAACATTTTTAACTCCTTTATTTCAATTTGCAAGCATTAGCATATTTAATATTAATGCATTAAAACTATTCTCTGTCATATTGGTGGTTTAAATTTTCCAGAACTGCGTGGTTCAATTACTAAGTTGAAAGCTTAAACATGCTGCTTGGTTTTTGCCTTTTGCATTAAAAGATAGAGTAACGAAGGAATGGGAAGCCTCTGACTTTTAATTCGGTTCCTGATATTTAGGATAAATATCAAAATAAGATAAAATTGTTAATGAAAAAGGTAAGAAACTAGACATGAGTTTCAAAAGTGCTGACGTGTAATTCGATTCCACTCCTAAATTCTCATCCAGTCCAGACAAATTAAAATTTAGCCTACTCACTACTTTATAAACAATTAAACGTATTACCCAGTGAATTCCCTAAATGCATATCAACTATATTTCGTAATCTAAAATTAAGATATTTTTGATACTTTTTATTCCAAAACGATAACCGTCTCTTTATTTTTCTGTTGTTAAAGTTGCTAGAAATGTTAACTGATGTTTTTCCTTATTTGTCTTTATCGTTGAATTATTGAAGTGATTTAACCCAGCTTGTAATGATCAAGAAAATGAAATCTGATGATTAGAGTTTAATTTTTTGAAACGTCTGAAATATTATGACTATCAAATCAAATTTAGGTCTTTTTTTAAGATTAATTTGCGATTATAGAATTGATATCGCCTTTTGATGTACAGTAAGCTCTCCCTGATCGCGTTTGAGTTTCGTGGATTTGATTATTCAAGAAATTGCATGTGAGTAAGTTTATGCAACAAATATTGAACAAAATTTTTAAAATATCTTATTATAAAAGTAATGCCTGCCCTTGGATGGATGATTGGGCGGCTAGAACAATGGGATACGTAGTTGACAAGGATTACGTTCGCCCCAGAATAGCAACAATGCTCACGAGGTGTGGATATCTCGGATCAGTAGATACTCGAGTTTAAATTTTACGGATGGGAAGGAACTTTGCGATTTTTATTGGGGAAACCATGCAACAACACTGTCTGTTCACCAAATTCTGAGGTCGTATATTAAGAGCAATTTTTTTTTTGCTAAAATTAATAATGATTTAAGTGCATCAGAAAAACATTTACTCCATAGTTTCTCTACAGTCTGACAAAAACAGTATTTTTCAGTGGGAAAAGCTTAAGAATATTTCGCATGATCTGTATTGGATGGCTGAAAATGCGTATCTGATCAAAGAACCTAATTTTTTAAATATTCAGCTGAAAAAAATTTGTTTCGCCCTGAGTATACTTTTTTTTTGTATTCAACAGACTATAAATATCGCTATTTTGTAAATGTTTTACAACGATATTTATAGTCTGTTGAATGCAAAAAAAAGCGGCTCTCAAATTAAAATAACTCAGACCCATCCTTTTAAAAAACAATTCGACAAATTAAAAATGTTTTTATTCAGTTTCATTAACATGTAACTGCATATGAATAGTGGACAAATAGGGTATATTTAGAATGCTTCGTAATCTCATCTGTTGTTTCCATTTGTCACATTATCATAATTAACGTATAATTATACAAGAAGCCCTCGCGGAGTTACGTTCTCAAAATTGCTGCGAACGACAAATCTGTGAGGCTAATGGGATAAACAAAGTTTGATTTTCAATTTGGGATAGCAGGAAGCCCAAAGTTGAGAGGCTTCTAACTTTCCCATCACATTTTTATCTAACATTTTGCGAAATAGTTTACAATCCACATTTCGATTCCGATGTTTAAAAATATTAAGAATATAAATATTTTCAAGCAAAATATTGTGGTTGTTTGTAGCAATTAATGTAAGATTTTAAGTGCTAATATAATATTTTTACTTGGATAGGAGGAGACGGGGATGTCAGAGGCTTACAGAATCATCCATTGCTTCAATACAAAAATATTTCATGCTCTCCAAGTCCATGTTTGGACTCCTTAGTGCTCCCATTTCAAAAAGATTGTGGAGCCTTGATCTAAGAACACAGGTAGTGCAGTTGCGAGAAATTAATTCGATAGGTATTAGGATCAGAGGAGAGCCTATTGTCAAGGTCATCCATTGTGCTCTATAACGTGCACACAGGCCAGTATTTTTTTAGGGATGGCAAATTTGCCAATAAACTAACGACTATATCTGCAGTAAGATTGACCCGAGTAAGTACAACCTATTTTTCATCAAGATGATTAATTAATTTTAAAATGCTAGTAACTTTAGCTGCATCGTTAATGGCTAAGAGCAGACCTGGAGAAACGGGCAGCAGATGCCCAAGTTCCCTGCATGAGCAACTACGCCTTCTGTGTGTACAAACACGCAGCTTACTGTCCCTTTCGGTAAAATATATCTTTTATTTTTTTTTTCATTTTTCTAACCTCGGACGACAAGCAGACTAGGTGCAAGAGTGGAAATCTCAAAAGCCTAGGATCTAAACAGCGATTTGTGTTATTTTTACAAAAAATAGAGATGAATCGAAAAGCAAAATACAAAGCAGTAGTGCCTTTAGTTAATTACGCACACAAATTAAGTGACTTCTGGATGTTGAAATCTTAAAGCTGTAGTCCGTCTTTTTCATAAGGCAATATATAAGTATAAAACCGCCGAGTGAGCCACGCGTAATTGGTTCTGGTTTCGTTTCACACTGACAAGTGTTAAGATCATTGTTGCGTGGAGTGCCTCTGGCCATAATTTTAAGATTACTAATCTAAATGAAAGTATTGTTTGAAACATAACTCTAGTCAATAAATTCAATTTCATCGGTAGCATGGCTAGAAATATCCAGTATCAATTGAGTAATATACTTCAAATATTGAAGCCTCACTTTGCGCTATCATTGTCGGGATGAATGCAATCAATTACCGATTAAAATGATCAATAGTCATAATTTATATTTTCCCTTTTTCGTAATAAAAAATCCACATTTTCCATATTTAGTAAAATACGAAAAATGTGGATTATTAGGGCAAGTTTCTAAGCCAGTTTATTTTGAAATTCCAAAAAAGAGATTCTCAATCTTTGAGAGGATATCGTAACGAAAGAAAAAAGTACGTTTCAATGCTTATTTTTATATATGGGGCGGGGGTGGCTCAGTCGGTAGCGCGCCAGGCTCGTAATCTGTAGTTCCCAGGTTCGAGTCCCAGCTGGGTCAGCGTTGAGATTTATCTCCGCAAAAATTCCCCGCCCTGCCCACGGTCAGTAGGGGACACCGATGGGCTTGGAAAGGCCGCCGTCCGTCGGATGGGACGTTAAGCCGTGGCCCCGTGTGCGGGAGAGCCATACCCTGTGCACGTTAAAGAACACGCTGTATGGCCTTGACGGGAGGCTACCATCTGTCTCCCAACAGCTGTTCCAGTGGGTCCCCTCCCCCAACCTTCTCTGAGCCTTCGGGGTCCATGTGACCTGGCCATTTAGCCCATGGTGTGCAAAAAAGTGCCGCTCAGAGGTAAAACAACCCAACCCAACCCTTATTTTTATATGCTTTCAGTATAATTATATATTGCCTTTTTGCGGTGAATTAAAGTGCCTGTTTATTGCCTAAGTTCTCAGGATAATTGTTAAATCAGGAAATACTAAACTATACCTTTCCCCCTTATGTAATAAAGCAATGTAAATATTTTCCTTCTTAATACTTTGTATGACTTTAACATTTTAATCATTTACTTTGAGAATTCATAATCTTTAATTCTCTAACGTTGAGTCTTGGGATGTAATTAAGTGATTTTATATAGCCTATTTACCTGATGCACATCATCTGATACAATGCCTCTTAGCATATCTCAAAATGTTCCTTATGGTGAGAACAGATGTACAGCGATATTTTTGAACTACATATGCTTAATGCATTTTCAAGTATTTTGTACTATTTGTTTCGAAGTATTTTGTATTAGCATTGCAAGAGCTGAGGTGAGAGTGGCACGGTCAGCATTTCCAGACGAACTCTGTGCATCAAGGCAGGCTCACATTTCTCATTAAAAGTAAGTTTATTGAACTATATTTTACTATTCAAAATTGCAATGTTGAAGGAAAAACTGTTATTCATCTATTTGTATTTTGTCGTGCACAAATTTAAGAAACACTGTTCAAAGTAAATAAAGTTATATATCTGTCAAAAGGGAATGAAATTAAAACAGGGGGTAGAAATATTTAATTAATAAATGCGGAAAAACCACATTTCTTTAAAAAAAGAGAAAAGCTTTTATTTTTGGGTTGTGAGTGTAGTTCCATGCTTAAACCTTTAAACAGAAGAACAAATATTATTTTCTTACAATTTTTTAAATCATTTTAAAAAATTCTATTAAGAAAGAATCTGTGCTCTAGCTTTTCATATCAATGGCCCTAGATTCAGATTTGGTGAAAGTTGCACAAAACAATCCTCTCTTGCTTATTGCGGAAAAAGATCCTGTTACGTCTTTTTTATGTTAGGAATTTTTTTTGGTTTTATTTTTGATGTAGAAGATATAATAACTCTGCTAATACATTTTCTACCAGACATACATATTTTGTTAAGCATAATGCTATACGCTTAATAAATATTCCTTTTTTCAATGATAAATACCTTTCTTTCGACTTATTAAACCGAGTGTTTTATTGCATTTTCTTGATGATAATATAAAGAGTATTAACTGATTTTCATTTTTCCATTTATTGTGGACTAATAGCCTGGTGAAATGTGTCTCTCTGATCATACTATGCAAGTTCCCATTTCTGCTCCACTTTCCCACGGAACTATGCACTTGCAAATAAGTATACAATAAGTACAATTGATGCATCTATAGTGCAAAAGAAAAAGCAAGCAGTTACAACTTATTAATTTACATCTTATTACTAGTATGCATTACCTTCTGTACGATTGCATAGCAAGTAGTTTGTAAATCATAATGATTCTCATTTTACCAATAGGATTGAAAAGAGCAAACTGATCACCATGTGTATGTATGTTTGATATCCGTTCGCCTCATATGTCTGCTGCCGGTAGACAAAAGTAAATTGTTTAATTTGGGATAAAACTTTGGGAGCAAGTATTATGTTAGGCTCCTTTCTTCGATGCTAATATTTCCAATGTTAATACTTGGCTTAGTGTAACAATAAACAAATGAATAGAAAACCAGTCACGTGTATTAGCTGTGTATATTAAGCAACAGGGAACGATAATTCTTTAGTAATAATTTCGAAAGGCATCGTTATTCCTATAACAGTTATCTGCCATTTCTTCTTAGAGTTAATATCTCAGTGAGAAGAAATACAGAGACGAAGCAAAGGCAAAATTGCAAAAAGGAAGACGAAATTCACTGATAATGAAAAAAGTATTTATGTGTTCTTTTTAGTATGGTTTAAACATTGGTTTGGCATGATATTGTAAGACTGAAGACAATATAATTGAGAACTGGAAATCAACATAATGAGAATTGAAATTTCGAAGCTCTTGCTTTATTTTGCCTACAGTGGAAAATCAATATGAGCCAAATATCGCAAGCAGATATTGACTTGCAGTTTGTTTTTGGCACTGCTTTCTGCAAAAAATTATATTTCTATCATAATAATATTTGTTCAATGCAATAGGAATTAATTAAATTGAATTGTTTTCGACCTGTTTAGTAATTCAGTCTTTCACATTTTAATTTTCTATACCCGGTAGATTACAAAATCTGCTCTTTTTAGCAAATTTTATAGTGGTAGTTTTATAGTCTTTTGAGTGGATGGACAGATAGCCGAATTGCTATCAAAATAACAAATGCCAAATTAAAGGCTAGTATCTTAGCTGAACTTCTAAAATTCAGTCTTATTTTGTGAAAGATTTATAACTTAATTTCACAATTCATTCAAGTTTTGCACTTTAAGAGCAAAAGTGGGTTGTGAAGTATTTATCAGTAAGCTGATAAGATTATAAATTCTAGAACAGCCTTTATTAATCTTATGAATTATTATAATTATTAATTTTATTAAATTTATAACTTATCAATACTGATGAGATTATAAATTCTAGAACTATCTATATTAATCTTATTGTGTTGTAATGGATTTAGTTCAGACTCATGGGGAATAAAATATTTCATTTGAAAAAAACGAAAAGCGACACGGTAAATAATTATGCCATGTATTGTTTGTTACCTGTCAAGAGAGTAATAAAGTTAAGCCCAACTGAAACCTCTTCTACGAGTTGATTAAACAGAGGCCTTAATTGCATCGATAAAGACAATGTTTAGCAATACGTTACTAGCGTTTTAAGTTAAATCTGTTTCCTTTTACGATGCATGGTTTGAAAAACCCGTCCACCCTTTAAAACGAGTACTATTTTTTCATTACAGAGGGTCCAAGTAGCGAACTATTTAAATTTGAAATTATGGTACTTAGTTTAAAATTATGACACTGAGTTGTTTCATTTGTGGATTCTATTGAGAAAACGGTTGTTTAATGGACATAGTATTTGAAACTAATTTATTGATCAAAGTAACTAAAGGTTTGCTACTTTGCAAAATAACATGCTTCCAAAAAATTTTAACCTCTCATATTGACATAACCTGGATTGATTGAGATATTTTTTATCAGGATGCACTGACGATAGAAGAAGAGCAAGCTGCTCCTATGTATATTTTTATTGCAGTCGCATTGCTACAGTATTTATTCTCTTACTGGCCATTTTTTACATATTAAAAATATTCCATCCGTTTGTTTTCTTGTAGCAGCTTCAGTTGCTTAGTAACCTGTTCAATGCCAAGAGTTGATCTTCTCAATGCCAATAAGAGACATTAATTGGATCATTTTCTGTCATGTCAGTCTTCGATTTTTGCTTGATCAATTTTGACTCTTCCGTTTATTCTTTCTTATCATGGGCCTCCTGTGCGACATACTTAATGCTATCGAAAGAAATAGTTAAACCTGCATTGTTTTAACGCACTCACTGCCTTACACAATGCTTACCATAAAATTTGTCAGTTGGGCTACACTGTTATAACTTTGCCTTGTTAGTGGTGAGGCAGCTGGAAAAGCCAAGGATTGATTTCTGTTGCTTATGACAATGGCAGTTGCTGAACAAAATGTTGCAGCCTTCTCTTTACAGAAACTTGCGAATAGGTGAGGAAGTATATCCAAGTCTTTTGCAGCAAATATATGCATCTGCTTTTATTAAAAGTTTTCTTTGCATTTTGTTGGTAGTTTGGGAAAATTAGCTTTTTAATAGTTTAAATAGAGAATATTTTCGAATTGTGTTTAAATAGCTGTTTATTTTATATATTTGTAAGCCAAATCTTTGTTAACGAGTGAAGTGATAAATATTTATATAAAATACATGTATCGTAGATGTAGATTAAATAAGTAGAAAGTGCTTAGAAGTTAGCAAGACAGAAACAGAACACTGGTTCTTTATTCTTCATGTATAATAACCATCCTTAAAAATAATATTTTTTTCTCTCCAAAAAGTATATTTTATGCTAGATTTTTCCCCATTTTGTTTAAATTATTATTTACTTCTTGACATTGTTATGAAAAGTAAACACATATATAGTCGTGGTATGACACTGATTAGTTTAAGCTTTTGGTAAAAGAAAAGGAAATTATATCTTTGAAGTGTATCCTATTTTAGGGATAGTAGTAGTGAAGGAAGGAATCAAAAATAACCAATCTAGTAACTGTTATAAAGCATAAGTTGTGACAAAATTTTGATATTGGTGCATTTTGGAAGAGTTGTAATAAAAACGAATCTTAAAATTTTGTCATTAGCCTTCATGGAAAACCAATGAAAATAATCTTTCATTCATAAATATTTTAATTTTTTTTCTTTGAATTTCGATACAAATACGTAATAAAAATATATCTTTTTCAGTTTTTTTTTTTCAGAATGCATGATATTTTTAGTTGTAATAGGATTTTTTTTTTCTATTGGTACTTTACTATATTTAACTAATAATTATACTATATATTTATTAGTTATACTATAGTATTAATTATACTATATATTTACTATATTAAACTAATAATACTAGTATTCTATTAGTATTATACTAGTATTATTGTTCTATTTGTAAAAAAAAACTATAATAAGTAGCTGTACAATTATGTAAGGCTGCTTCTTATAAAGAGTATAGAATGAATGGTTTTACAGCTATTTTTGCAGCTTTATGCACAATGTATTAAATAACTAGATAGTAAAAATCTGTAGAATGGTGGGTGAGGAAGATCCATTAGACAGCTGTGCTAATTTCTCATTAAGATCTTAGGTTATTCAGCTCATGGATTCCCTGCATTCTCATCACCCTTTGCACCTGCGCAGTATGTCAGTTTAATCATTGAACACTGAATATAATTTTCTCTAAAATATGAACGCATCCTATGAAAATTTATTTTTCTACCACTCCTGGCTTTTAAATTGAAACAGTTATTCCCGGTTTCAATTCTAGAAACAAATTCGGAAAGCATTGATTCGGCGTATTATTTAGTATTTAACTAGCGCAGTGGCCTTGGCATAGTACCAGGCCTTAACTGGCATAGTGGTTAGACGGCTGGCGATTGTTCCAGCAAGGCTAACTTTGTGTGCTGTGTTAGCTGTAACTGAGGCAGTGGTCAGCAGTGACTTCGGTCTTAGTAGGGCATCTCCTTGTATGAGAAGGCCTGTGAAAGCTAGGAGTAGCTTCTAGGATTCTTCTCTATCCTATTTGTCGCAAAGCAAAAAAATGAACGTTGCTCTATCTGAAAACAGTGTACTTTCTTAATGATCGTTCTCTCACTTATTGTAATGAGAACCGAACAGGCAAGATACCTGTGAATAATGCCTTATAAGAAGGTGAAATAAATCTTATATAGCGTAATATGCTATTTCTAACCTACAAGTGAGTGATGATATCTTTCATTCGACCTAAATTCAAGTAAAGTGCATAACTCAATTACTCCTCAGATTGTTAAATGAACGTGAAAAACTCCATGATTGATTATTTTTCCAGTTTTCCAATTAATTTCGAAATTATGATAAGGATGCTATTACTTACCTTCCTATTTCTTTTCACTTCACATTTGTCTGTTTGCGGATTTCTCAAAACTGTTGTTCCACCATATCTTTCGAACGCGGAGAAACTTAATGATTCGTGTGTCAAATGAAAGCTTGCAACGAGGGGAGTGTCATAAGTTATAAAAAAATTGACCCCTAATGTTATATTCCCCCCCTAAAAAAGGGAAATATGAAAACTATTGTTCCACTATATGTCCAGAGCCAGTGACTATCAGTCACAGTTCGTATTCATTTCAAAGGAAGATAGGCCGCGGGCAATCTTGTTGTGTAAGTAAATCTTTGAAGTAAATACGAACTTAGTGACTGATTGCATCATTATATGCTTATGCTTATTTTCTACTTTTTAGGGCCATATAGGATGATAGGTATTTTTAAAAAATTTTAATTTATATATATATATTTTTCAAATTTCTGAATGCACTCGTGAAGAGCTCTATAATTCCAATGCCTCAGTACATCATGTATGTCATTCACAGCATGATGTAGTATAAAATGCTGCATGCCAAAAGCATTTCTCTTAAACGTTTACTTAATACGAATTATTTTTAAAACATAATCTTTATATATAAAATTAATATCTGTGTGTTTTTCTGTCAGACAATAGATAAAACTCTAATTCAGTAAAATGCATAAATACCAATAGAAAAGCGGCTTAGGAAGTCACTTGAACTCTAAACCTTTCAGGTGTGGCATTTCACTTTTATTTTGAGTTTATTTCATTCCATTTCCCCTTTATTTCCAATCATCATCATTTTCATGTTTTTTTTTCTACTTATTTTCCCTTATCTTCCATCCTTCTACACAGTCTGTCAATCAGTATAAATATCATTCATATTTAATTCACAATCTATTAGTACTAGTTTCTAAAAAATGCACTTTATAACTGTTTAACATAATTATAAGTCCTTGTCGTTTTTCTGCTGAGGTCCTGCCATCCTCTCAGACTTTCTACTATGGCATATAAACTGACAGGCTCCTGTCAGACCTCTGTGGCAGGCAGCTGCTTGAGGGGATATTTATTTATTTTATTTATTTATGAAAGTTTCGTGGACGAATATCCATGCCTTTTTCTTTGTAGGATGGCAGGTCTTGATGCAAATGCTTCATTCTGTAGGTTCGTTTGACATTACATTTTTCATCCAAACGGGTACTATTGCATTATATCTGTGCTGTAGAGATGATTCTAATCTTTTAAAAACCTTTAAAATAAAACCTTGACGTTAAACTATTCTACATGTTTCGGCATCCTGATTCTTCAGGATTGTTGACGAAAGGTGGAGATTTTCAGCTGTGTTTAAAGGGTTCGTGTGTGCAGATGTCTTTGGGTCATTTTGAGCTGTGGACGAGTCGATCTTTCTTAGGGTTTTTCTTTTTTCATTATAATAAGTCCAGTAATAATTTCCAGATGTGTGGGGGAGGTATTATTTCATCATTGCATCAATTATTTCTATTTTATATTTCCGAGATATTAGGTTGATATTCAGTTCGTGGGTTTGCTAGCATTTCTGTATTTTGAATATCTGGTACTGCCTTTTGATATGCTATTTTTAATATCTCTTTTGTGTTTGGAGAATTTTTTTTCACATGACTGTTTGTTTTTTCCTATGCAAGATGTGTTAAGTCCTGCAGTTTGAATAATGATAGATATTTTTTATAGGTGCCAGGTTTTTTATAATTTGTTATCTCTGTCGTTCTTAACTCCATTCGTTATGGTTTGTGCTGATGCTGTTGGTACTTTATATTGATGCTGTTTCATGATTCTGTTCAAGGATTTTTGTAGCCAGGTTATGTTTGGTATGCTGGCTGTATATTTAAGTCGATTTTCCGTCTGTGCTGGGGTAGGTTGACAATCTTTTTTGTGACTGATTTCGTTTCCTTTTCTAGTTTTTCTATTAATTTTTCAGGGTAATGTGCTTGTCATGCTAAGGTGTAGATAGCATTTATTTCTTTATGACAAGTTATTTCGTCCGTTGAATATCTATAGTTTCTGATAAAGACTGGTCTTATTGCACTTTTTTTTGTGTTGTATGTGATGTGCTGATTCGAAGAAGATTATACTGGTTTTGATTGTGGGTTTACGTTATATCGCTGTTTTTATGGTGGTTTTTTGTCTGTGAAGTAGGATATCCAGATAAGGTAGTTGTCATATTTTTCTTCCTCTATGGTGAATTTTATGCTTGAATGAATGTTTTCCATTCCTTCCTTGATTACTTTCAGGGTGTCAATTTGAGTGTCCCGTTATATTTTTATCATATCATCTATGCTGCTGCGATATAGCAGAGGTGGATTTTGCAGCTTAGGGACGACTCCTACGCTGCAAAAAATAACGATATATTGCGATGGTATCGCCTTTGGATGAAAAGTGCAATGCAAAACGAACTCTGAATGGATAACGTGCCCACAGAATGAAGCATTTGCATCAAGACCTGCTATCCTACAAAAGAAAGGTATGAATATTCTCCAACGGAACTTTTAAGGACTTTTAATTATGTTAAACAGTTATAGAGTGCATTTTTAGAAACCTGTATAAATATCAAATGATTTACAGTAGAATATAGGACAGATGTCCCTATGAAGAGTAAAGGTCCTGTTGGAAATATTAAAATATTTCATTGGAAAGCTGCCAGAGAAATTTTTGACACTATGCTTTCTTTTTTCTTAAATTTTGCTGCCACTTAAAAGTAGTAAGCCAACAAGTTGATTCTTAAAGTATCATCTGAAAAAGATTTGGTCTGTGATTTTCGCATAGGAAAAATTAAGATGCAAATTGTACCGCTTAGTAAACGAAGTCACCTAAAGCCATTTGCATGAAATGTATAAAAACATTGCAGTATATTCATAGCCCTTCAGCCTGGCATCTAAGAATTTAAATATTGGCTAATCAGAGTTTTACGATAGCAGTAACTAAGCAGGATATAGCTAATAAAGCAGGTAAAATTTGATTCAGAAGCCATAAATTTTGAGTTTTTTTTTTTCAGATGCACAAAAAAAAGCGCACATTTTACCATGGTTATTCTTCGCAAATATTGTTTAAAGAATTTGATAAGCCAGAGTTCTGTTTCGTCTAAGTGCTTTTGTATTGCGTAGATTAGTATTTTGTCTCTTGTTTATTCTCAAGCAAAGATTCATGCTACTACTTAGAACGTACTAATGGAAATGCATATACTCTTTAGTTAGGAAAGTGTAGCTATTGGCAGTTATTATGCAGAGTAATGCTAAGCTTTTGTATTTATGCCATGTAATGTGAAAGATGATCAGTTGATGTGTTGTTGTCAATGTTCGTAATGCTGCAAACATTCTATGAGTAGGTTTCGTTGGCGTATAATATGTCTAAATATTCTCACTGTATTAAGGATTTACTCCTTTGCTGCGTGAAATGTAGGAAGTAAAAAGTGTTGTATTTTATTATGAAATAAATTACTTAGGTGTTCAATTAATGCAAAAATGAAGCTTTTTTTCTGTTAATGTGTACTCTACAGTATGCTTATGACTGGAAATCATTCAGATTCTTAGGGGCACTATACCGAGGATGCAAAAGATAATTATACAAGAAAACGTTTTAGTTGTAAAAGTACGAACACTGTGAAAGATATGAATGTTAGGTAATTTCTCTCTGTGTTTGCAATAAATAGTCTGCAATTCATAATAAACTACGAACTTCGGCTATATAATTTAAATGACTGTTCACTGCTCGTAAACTTCTCTCGTAACTGAAGCAGCAGAACAGCGGCGTTGGGAGCTACGTTAAATGGAAGCACTAGAATGAGTTCCATGGCATATTACGAGCAAACGACTAAAAAAATTTGAGGCAACAAGTTTTGCCAACATCAAGTATCGGAAACCGATCTAAGAACATATCATGAAAGATGTACATGCAGAGAAATTTTGTACTGCAATCTCTTGTACGGATCGCCATGAATATATTATGACATCATTAAGTCCATTTCCAATTGATGGAGCAATTAATACCCTGAACACCTGGAATTGAGAAAAAGTCATTTTGCATGAGATTTAAGAAGCATTGAATTTGTTTAGTTTTCGCTCATGAGTGTTCTCTACTTTATATGAGTCTCGGAATAGCCTAGCTTTAAGTACTGATACTTATGCTTAGGAAAACTTAATGTGTTTTTTTTAAATAAACATGTGAAAAATAAATGATACAGAAAATGTAAAATTTAGGAAGCATCTAAAGAGTTGATTTGCGATATTAAAGAAGAATATATATGAAAGATTGTTGTATTCTGTACTAGAGATGAGTTCGGGCTCAATTCTTTCGGGCCCGCGCCCACCTGATACCTAAATTATTGAGCCCGAGACCGAAACATTTCGACAGCTGTTGAGTCCGAGACTGAAATGTTTCAGTAACTGTTGAGCCCGAGACTGAAACATTTCAACAAATGTGGAGTCCGAGACTAAAACATTTCAACAGCTGTTGAGCCCAAGAGTGAAACATTTCGACAGCTGTTGAGCCAAAGAATGAAGTATTTTCGACAGCTGATGAACCCGAGACTGAAACATTTCGACAGCTGTTGAACCCGAGCACGCCCTAGACTGAAACATTTCGACAATTGTTGAGCCAGAGCCCTATTTGGGGAAAAAAATTCTCTGACGCATCATAAGAAAAGAATGCAAAGCAGAAATGCATGTCGTTATCCAATTATTTTAATCATATTCGTTAATTACAATAATTTTAAGACAATATTAAAATGTTATTACTATTTAAAACGAAAAATATTAAAAATAGTAGTAGAAACTGAAAGTTCGTGGGTAGCATTATTGTAAAAGCAAAGATCCATTCATTTGTTAAAGATTAAACCCCCCCCCCCTTCAAGCAGCTGCTTGCTGGCGGGACCTCAGCAGAAAAACAACATAATCATTCATGCATTACCTGGGGCTCGAACCCAGGTCCCTTTGATCAGTAATAGCCAAGCGAGCCAACTACGCTTCATGTTGCTAATTTTTCATTACTAAAGATTGATTCAAAGGTTGAAATTATAATATCAAATTTTATATTTTTACTTATTTTTTCACACTTACGATTAATATTTTTAATTCAAATTATTCTGAGTCCGAGCCCAAAATCGTCTGTGCTATTTTGAGATATTTCAACATTTATTCGTTTACTCTTTTTATATTTTATATCAAAATGAATTTCTGAAGTGTAGTATTAGTCGTGATATAAGACGATCTCTGTTTTAGCTTTCCCGTTTTAGAAAAGGTTAAATTTTAATATTTCAACAATTAAAAGTTTTCTTGAAACACTTTTTACAAAACTCCTTCAAAAAACGAGGATGATAATTTTAGTTTGGATGTGCTTTTCAACATCGGACAATCCACGATGATGATACATCACAAAATTTTGACATTTATTCTTTTAATGTATCTTAATAAAAAATAATTTACAGTAATTGACTTGTTATAGTTTGCTTTGGATACACAAGGAGCAAAAAAATAAACTTTTAAGGTAGTGAAGAATGACAAGTTTTTTCATTTAAATATTTATTTGAAATTTAAATAACAGTGATGCTTTTATAAAATTCACATGATTTTTATCACATTTTGGTACACTGAAATAGGAAGTTTGTTTATTTTTATTATACTGTCTGAAAGTTTAATTCATTTCATTTATTTGATTTATTTTTGTGTTTTATTGGGATAAATGATTAATATTTAACATGTGTATGCACTAAATATGTGGATACCCATGAGCATGTTGTTTGTTAGCATTAATCTTATTAACTAAGGACAGTGGCTTATCTTTTGTAGCTGTGCTATTTTTTTTCCTTCCTTGAGTAAACCTTATCAATACTTTTATTATTATCATAATCATTCTTTATTCTTTTTTCACCTTTCTTTCCCTGTTCCCTCTCTCCCAGTCATTGAGCAAAAGGATTCTAGGAATTAGAGCCCTAATTATTTAGTGTCGCTCTTCAACCAAAAGAATCCAACAATCCCCTTCCCTACCTTAGAGGATCTTTCCTTGTTTATTATCCATTATATATTAGTTTGCATTTATTTTTAAAAAAAGTTAAATTTTATAATATGCCTTTTGCAAAAACTTGAGTTTTTTGTAAATTTTTTTTATATTGGTGTTGACTAATTTTATTATGTAATAAAATGTGTTTAATTTAATATGAATTTTTAAATGTTTTATTATGTGTAAAAATTGTAAGTCAGTAAGTTTAATACTTTGAAGAAACCTTTTGGAAAACAAGCGACATTCAAAAAGCTCGTTTTAAAAAAAAAAATTTAATAAACCGCTATCTTTCTGGGGCGGGGGTGGCTTAGTCGGTAGCGCGCCAGGCTCGTAATCTGTAGTTCCCAGGTTCGAGTCCCAGCTGGGTCAGCGTTTGAGATTTATCTTCGCAAAACTCCCTGCCCACGGTCAGCTGTGGCCTCGTGTGCTTGAAAGCCATATCCTGTGCACGTTGAAGAATACCCTGAATGGCCTTGACGGGGGGTACTACCATCTGTCCCCCAACAACTGTTCCAGTGGGTCTCCTTCCCCAACCTTCTCTGAGCCTTCGGGATCCTTGTGACCTGGCCATTTAGCCTATTGTGTGCAAAAAAAAGTGCCGCTCACAGGTAAAAAAACAACCAAAGCTATCTTCATGTTTTACATTAACTGAAGTAGTTGCAACCGAATCAATTAAATTTTCGAAATAGTGGTGAACAACTTTTTGTTCAGCTATAAATTGTGGAATTCGAAAGTGAATCAAAGAGAACGAGCACTGCTTATCTAAGTTCTTTTGATGAGGCTTAAATATTACAGTTCAGGAGTTCGATTACTAGCTTTTGTTACAAACTAGAAACACTAATATTTTAATTTTCGAAGAATATACGCAGATAGGAGAAATAGGATTCGCATGAGGAAATGTATTTTAGTTACCGAGCGAGAAATACTTTAATAGTTATTGGAGATCATTCGAACATTGAACTGATGAATAAAAATTGAAAACTGTGTGTGCGAAAAACTCTAATAAAAAAGATTTGTTGCAAAATAATATGCGTTAGAAATCCTAAGCTTTTTCTGGGAAGATGCAATTTCAGATTTTACACTTCTTTATCAAATTGTAGAATAAAAATCAAGGGAATTAAAATTCAAAAAGAATATATTCAAATTACTTGATTTATGCTATTAATATTTTGAACGATCGTATATAGTGGTAGCTACTATACACCAATTTAAGATGAAGAGGCATTCAGCTGAGTTCTTCAAATGGAAGCAAAGGTAAGTTTGAAATTAAAGTCTGCTCATTATTTAATGAATGGTTTAAAGGTAATAGCTCAGTAATTGTAAACTTTTGCATTGATTTAATAGCTCAGTAATTGTAAACTTTTGCATTGATTTAATAGCTCAGTAATTGTAAACTTTTGCATTGATTTAATAGCTCAGTAATTGTAAACTTTTGCATTGATTTAATAGCTCAGTAATTGTAAACTTTTGCATTGATTTAATAGCTCACTAATTGTAAACTTTTAATAATTTTATTTGGTACAAAACACTTTCACATTAATAATCTTAAAAGAGAGACAGTTGTAGTGTATAAATAAAGTTTTTGTCGAAAAAAAAAAAGCATAGTAAGTTTCTCCTTTCCTATTTTTTACCTGACTGTTATTGATTCTAAAATCCTGTAAAAGCGAAATTCTGGGAAAAATCATATTCTGATAACATTAATGAACTTAAAATTGCATTAAAATTCATATAAACTAGAAATATTTATTACTTAAATAGTATAACTAATTATTATATAATGTTTTTGGATTTTGCGGTCAGAATGGCTTATAATATAATTGATGAATGCTTCAATTTATGATTTTTGTTGCATTTTTTTATTTTTTTTAACCGATTGGATTTATACATTTCAAAGGCTTGACAAATAAAAATAGTGCATTTGCAAAATAATATTATTATAATCTGTAAAGTGTTTTTAAGTGTATATTCCAAAATTAATACTCGCATTCTTAGCAATTTTAATGTACGGTATTATTTTGAAATTTGTGTTTTTTAAAATTTATTAAAATGTCTGTTTTTTTATTTAGCTATGCATACAAAGTTTCAATCCCTTATTCGGTACTTAGTGTGTTCAGTTTTACGATTCGTTTACATAGCATTATTACAAGGTGTATTACAATTCTTTCAATATTATTTATTAACAAGAAAGTTAATAGCAGTACTAAAAATAGTTTATAAAAAATTAAACATGGCAACTGCAGCAGTAAAACTAATATACAGGGCAGGCATAAAGAAATTGTATGTTCTGGGCAGAATATTTACTTATGTATGTTATGTGGTATTGTGAATGGGGGCTACAGAATCTTATGTCTGAAGTCTGTTTCTGACATGAATGCCATCGTTTACTGATATTGATAAGCAGATTTATTTATTGGCAAGTGATGTTTGCAGGGGTGGACGTGATACAATCGCAACATGTGATTCCTTTCAGAATAGGGGTGGTGGCTTAGTCGGTATCGCGCCAGGCTAGTAATATGCGGTTACCAGGTTCGAGTCCCAGCTGGGTCAGAGGTGAGATTTATCTCTGCAAAACTCCTCGCCTTGCCCTTGGTCAGTAGAGGGCATTAATGTGCTTAGAAAGGCCGCTGACCATCGGATGGGACGTAAAATCGCGGGCCCGTATACAGGAAATCCATAACCTGTGCACGTTAAAGAACATGCTGTATGGCTCTGACGGGAGGCTACCATCTGTCTCCTAACAGCTGTTCCAGGGGTCCCCTCTCCTTAACCTACTCTGAGTTGTCGGGGTCTTTATAACCTGGCCGTTTAGCCCATGGTCTACAAAAAAATGCCGCTCTGAGATAAAACAAACCGACATTCGGAATAGTAACTCTAATTCCGAAGAAACTGGATGCAGTCCTTGCAATTAGACGGTTAACATGATGGCAACGACGCGGATGTTAATGGGGTTTAACCACCTTCATGACAATTATTATTGTGATCGCACGATAGTTTCCATAACCTGGATATGTCTAGAGACAGTGCAATAGGCATATGCTCTTTCCAGTACCATTAAAACCTTCGTTTATTGGCACCAGTGGATTAGAAGAATCTTTCCCCGGCATCCTGTACAGGATCCGATGGTAAGAAGTGGAAGCTGTTGTGGAAACAACTGCATGCTGTCGGGAATTTCTGTGAACCGATTCTATCTAGCAAATGTTTTTGCATGATACCTTCGTTTGCCTACCGATTTGTGTTGGTGCACCATCCTGCGTATATACCATGGTATGTAAAACAGTTTAATGTTACAGCGAAATGCGACATCATTCTGAAGTAGTGGTCAGTAACGTGAAACTCATCAACTGTGTCTATATGATTAGGTTTCTTCCTTAAAGAAGAATCTTCCTCCTCTATAGCATTTAAAGCTAAAATCTTTCCTTTGCAGTGAATTTAATTTACTGCAAAGTAAAGTTGCTACATTATCAATAAACTACCTAAAAAGAAAAGGGCGACACAAATACAACCTTATGGAACTCCAGTGGTAATGCTGACCAATCGTTATAAGCCTTTACCAACTCTCACCATATTATTTCAATACTTTACTAACTCTCACCGTGTTTATTTCAATACCTAATTACCTATAATAACATGGTGAGCTTTACGATATCTATATATATTATATCATGGTGAGCTTTACGATATCTATATATAATATAGACAACCATGTTAATTATCAGATATATCTTTCGATCTCGCGATCAACCACGAATTATGATTATCTTCAAGCGCCTTTTCGATATGTATGTAGATATGTTTTTGAAACTTGAATATTTTTCAAGAATCTGGTTAAGTAAAAATATTTTATCTAAACATTCCCTACCACTTCTGAACTCTGGTTTCCATCGAAAGAATTCTTAGTTTTATCAAGCACAATAATGCAAAGAACTTTAGGTGGAACGGAAAGTAGGCTGATTCCCTATATTATCACAAGAACTGCTGTCACGTTTATTGGCAAGAAGAATAAAAATATTGTCCAGTGGGATTTTAGTTTTGTAAAATCCTTAAGAATACCTTTATCATAAAAAAATATTCAAAAGTTCAGTCAGCCATGTGGTAACAGAAACATTGCCAGCTCTAAGCATTTCAGTAGTAATTTCATCTGCCCCTGGGAATTTATGTAGTTTAAGTTTAGAAATAATCATAATAACTTCAGACTGTGTTAAGGGAAAACATTAAAGCCAATAATGCATATATCATCATTACAAACAATGGGAATAGGACTAACTACATTGCTCAGCCCATCTTGGCATGATAGAATCTTCACTTTCAGTAACCTTACAATTTTTATCTTTCAATCTCTAATATTACAGTCTGACACAAACATTTACTCTCTGTTGTTGATCTGTCTGGTTGCTTCGTTAGCCAAGCTGTCCAGCTTCCAGCTGATAGTTTACATTGATATTAATATCTCTACGATGGTATCTGTTGAGACTAGTAGAAGGTAATTCGGTTATTCTTGCAATCTTTTCGTTCAGAAATAAACACTGTTGTCTTAACACCCAAAGTCTGTTCCTTTTACCTAGAATATACTGTTGATTTCAAGAAGTCTTTTCAAAATAGGCCTATTCTTCCTCAATTTCAGATGTATGGGAATATTATTGTTGCATTGAGTGCCGTGGTATTTCTATGCATTGAATACCGTCCTATTTGACTCTTTCAGAGCTTAAGTGTTTGAGACAATTCTTTTAACATTAGAATGATTTTTTTTCTAATCATCTTTGTAATGCACTTTTAGTATTACTTTTATATGATTTGGTGTTCCTAATATATTTAGCCTTTTACTCTTAATTAATATATAGTTGATCAGGCACGGATTTAGAAAGAAATCATGGTCGGGGACTAAGAAACACAATCAAGCAGAAAAAATGTAAAATGGGAGCCAAGAGACTGGATTTCCAATGCATTATAACATTTCCTCCTATCGTTTTACTGGTCTTTAAAAAAATTCTTGAAAAATGTATGAAATATAAATAAATTTAATAATTTTTTCCTCTATTTCCCTTATTAGCATTCGGAAAGGGGAAGCCTTGCCCCCCCCCCTCCCCTTTTCTAGATCAAGCCCTGTAGTTGATCATAGTCCTATGTTAATCATCAGGTCAGAATCCTAATCATCAGGTGAAACCCATGTATATTTGTAAATATTTCGGTGTTTGTAGCATTAGTCATTCTCAATCCATTAAGTTTAGTTTCTTAGTAGGATTATTATAGGAGACGTTCCCCATTGTTATTGGAACTACCAATGCCAAAAGAATTCTGAATCACCGTTTCTTATAGAACTTTAGACGGCACCTTTACAAGCAAACCTCATCTCAAACCAAAATCGAAAGAGAAACCGATCTGCCACATTATTTCAGTTTAGTATCGGCGATGCCCCTAGAAGCAAAGGTTCAGATACCTGCTATGGCCTCTGAACAAGATTAAGGATTATCCACCAGCTGATATAAAGTATACTGTGCAACTGTTTGCCTGGAGCTGTAATTTTTTCTTCAATATAGGCCTACCAATGCAGCAAATTCAGGATCAAATTATTAATTCAGTATTAATCGTCAGCACTAAATTCAACGAAGTTGTCACTCCTTAGCAGGGTAGAAAATCAAATGAAACGTGGCCGTCGATAGCCTGATCAATAGACCACACTAAGCTCTCCCTTTCCGTATCCTTTGAAAGGCATTCCTGTCAAAGAAACCTGCACCACGGAAAGCGAATCGAACTTTAGAAGCTAGGCTGGCAAATTCTGTGCAACACCGTAAGGAGCACTCTTCCAATATATCTCTTCCAACTCTCTTCCAGTATATGCTTAGCTACTATTTACAAGCTCAAAATTTTTGGTTCATACTCAAAAGTTTTAAAAAGTAAAAAGTAGTGGATCACTTGAAAATGTAACGAATAGGATGCTTTAATGAAATTTACTAAATTTAGTTGGGCAGGGGGCTGGTGGCTCAGTAGCACGCCAGGCTCATAATCTGCAGTTCGCAGGTTCGAGTCCCGCCTGTGACAGCTTTGAGATTTATCTTCGCAAAATTCACTGCTCTGCCCTCGGTCAATAGGGGACACCAATGGACTTGGAAAGACCGTCGGATAGGAAGTTAAGCCATTACCCAGTGTGCGGGAGAGCCATACTCTGTGCATGTTAAAGAACACGCTGAGTAACCTTGACGGGAGACTACTATCTGTCTCCCAACAGCTGTCAAGTGGGTTCCCTCCCCCCCCCCACTTCTCTGAGCCTCTGGGATTCTTATGAACTCGCCATTGAGCCCATTGTGTGCAAAAAGTGCCACTTAGAGGTAAAACAACTCAACCCAACTAAATATAGTTTTCTACATGACTGTTGAACAATTAAAATGCACTTCAACTATTTATGTATGTTACCCGTCGAAATATTGTCGAATGCCCATCGAAGTATTGAAAACGTTAATTGCCTCGAGTTTTACTCATAAATCAGCATACCACGGTATAAAAATCACTTCATAGGGAAGTCTTCAAGAAGCAATTTGTTGTTTTACTAGTTTTTGGTGAGAGTTGCAGAGATATGTCACGGGAACGAAACTTCGCTGGTTCAAATTTAACTGTACAAAATGTTGCGATACTCAGTGACATCTATACGAGAATGAGAGCTCGGAATAGAATGTGTTTATTTTTCGTAACACGAGTGCTTGCAAGGAGTACAGAATCCAGTTGTTTGTTCAGTGTTTAGGATGAATAGAATTAGTTGACCTAAACCGATTATAATGTCCAACGGTGTTCAACGCTTCAATATATTAAATCAGGTTAATCAACGACGACTAGAAATCGACGAATTGCACAAAAATCCATGCTTTTTTTATTTTGTTATTCCTGTGTATTTAGAGGCGAATTTGGCTCAATCGGTAGCGCGCCAGGTTAGTAATCTGTAGTTCCCAGATTTAATATCCCCTGTGATGACGTTGAGATTTATCTCCGCTAAACCCCACCCTATTACGTTATTTAGTAATTGAGATCCTTTTTAGGAGCTTGTTATTTGGCCTATGGGGTGCTAAGGGCATCGTTTGCGTCTTGGAAAAGAAAACAGTGACCAAACCCGGGCCGCTAATTCCTTTAGGATGCAAAAATCACTGGCTTTTAAAAATAAGAGACAAACTTGAAAGCCTCTTGCAGGAGGGCTTGGAATTCTTATGACCGCCACTGAGAGCCGTATCCTGTGCACATTAAAGAACACGCTGGATGGCCTTGACGGGAAGCTTTCATCTATCTCCTACAGTGTCCAGTGGGTTCCATTTCTTAACCTCCTCTGAGCCCTTGGGGTCCTTGTGATCTGCCATTTTGCTCAATGTGTGCAAAAAAGTGCGGCTCAACCACATTTGGGTTGTTGGGTTTTTTCCCCCTGACAACCCAATCTAACAAGCCAATGTGAGAGACAGGTATAGAAAGATTTCTGTTGACTGAGTACCTAACTCTTGGACCTGCACTACAGATTTTTTTAAAATATGGGTGTTATTATAGCATTTAGAATCCTTTAACGAGAGGGAAACGCATTTCTGGGAGATAGTCTCTGATATTACCATTTGATCCTGAGACGAAACGAATTAACATTGCATGGAGACTAGGCACGAAGAAATGCTTTATTGAAAGTTTCAGTGAAAAAAAAAAGTTGCAAGCTGTTTCTCTGATACGAAAAGGATTTTGTTACTGAATTTCCTTTCTCGTGGACAGATGTACAGTATTATGATCTCAAAATAAAACCATAAGAACTCAAAAAATATTTATTCAAAATGTGTTTAACTCAAAAATGTGCAGCCAGTTTGTTCAGAGACCGGATCATATTCACGAAAATGTTTCTCCTCACACAATCGAAATTACAAAATGTACCATTCTGTGTCAGGGATGAGATGTTTCCGAACAGTTATTGTTTTCTGAATGTGGCATTTTTTGGCTCTGAAACTGTCATTAAAAGGGAGGTGATTCGGTAGTGGAGTAGTGGAAAATCTCTGGACTTTTTTGCGAAAATCCATTAGCTTTCAATTATTGAAATTTTATCAGTAGATTTCATATTGATACCATTGTTTTAAAATTTTCTGTAGTTCTTAATTTAAATTTAGAACCCTGTGATATTTCGCGTAAAACAAAAATTATTACATTTTGCTGCATAAAATTCAATTAATAAAATTCAACGTTTTGAATTTCACGATTCTCTTAATTTTATACCTATACTAATTACCATAAAACACTAACCCAAAAGTTAATCATATTGTGTAAATTTCATTCTTTAGAGCAGTGGTTCTCAACCTTTTATGCTTATAGATAGATGAAACTATAGTTATAGTATAACAATGGTTATTTTTGCTTTGTTACTAGATCTAGCGACTTTTGAGCTCTCACGGCGTACCCCACGTTGAGAACCCCTAATGTATACAACTGAGAAATTTTTCAAATTAAACTACCAGTATTATTTTGTACTAAATTAATATAAGTAATATAACTTTCATTTAATCTTACTCTCATGTAGCGTTCGGAATTTGAACCTATCGTGAATGGATGAACCTTTCCGGAAGCATCCGAAAATATTAAATGTAGTAATATGTAGTCAAAGCTTAAACGCAATTTCTATCCTCTAAGACAGTGGTTCTCAACCATTTATGCTTCACGTACCCCCTGGAAATGTGTATGTAACTGGCGTACCCCTTGTATAGATAGATAAAACTATAGTTATAGTATAACAATGGTTATTTTTACTTTGTTACTAGATCTAGCGACTTTTGAGCTCTCACGGCGAACCCCAAAAAATTTTACCGCGTACCTCACGTTGAGATCTCCTGCGTTAGAGAATTAAGGAAAGGCTATGAGACAATGAGTTCTTGCTTACAGGCTGAGATGAGGAATTTCTAGTAAGATAAACGTAGTTGATTGTTCACAATACATTTATTATTCTTTCAAAGATTTAGAAAAAATTCCAGGCTATTCCTTTAAATAGTTGTGTATCAATTTTCTCCATAAATTTTATCAATTTTTTTTTGCCCCGTGCCCTTCTCACGCCGCAGGGAGGGGCACGGGCAGGTACGCCCCTCTGAGGGGCCTATCAGTACGTCTCTCTGATTAGGGAAGGAAGTAGATACATTCCAGAAATATATATATATTTCCTGATATACATATCTATATCAGAAAGCTGTGATGCATTTGATGGGCCGATAGATCATTGTCTTCAATATATGTGAAATAGTAGTTGGTAAAAATGAACGTCTTGTTTCTTGTGATGTCTCGCTATTGTTTTGACTCATCGTTATGTTAAGATTATTTTGTGATTAACAAAAAATCGGTGTTATTTTACAGACGAGTTACTCTACCGCAGTGAATTCCAGTATATTAATAAAAGAGTATTCCAGACTTATTTTTGCATGATTCTCGCAAATTCCATAGCATAAATTCTCAATTTTAGATTTATCCATAATTTATTTGTCCAGTCTTTATGTGATTATAAATTCTTAAAATCTGAATTAGATAATGTTTCGTTTTTTGTATTTTTCCCGTCTTAATGTGGGGTGATAAAAATAACAGATGTAGGTGTTTATATTTTTCTGACAGACTATTTTTTATTCATGAGATTTTTGTTTTCATTAGAAATTTGCGACCGAAGATGGGAAGACTCTGACGTAAGAACGTAGGCATGAACAGAAAATAAAGAAATGTGAAGATTTTTTAATGTTGCTGAATTAATGCAAAATATTTTATTGGAAAAATGAATATGGCCATTCATGTTGAAAATTATGAAAGAAAAAGTGTATTAACTGTTTTAAAGCAACTGTTTTCACATGGATACGATTGTCGTATAGTCAAATGTTTGTTTATTGAAAGGTACAGAATGATGGAGTCAGTGTTACATGTTAATTTTAGTGATCAATGTATAAGCCTGATATTCAAACAGCTTTTTAATTTGAAATGTGCATACCTAAATTTTAATTTATTGTCTGAACTGTATGTGCCTTAAATTACTTAATAATTGATAGGGTGAATTTAAGATAAGGTAAGTTAAACGCAGTTTATTCAATAAAACTATAAGTGTAAAATTTACATACTTTTACTACAGTAAAATAGTAATTTAAATATATGTTATTCAAACATATGTTATATATATATAGGAAGGCAGATCTCAGCAGAAAGACAATGCAGAAAAAGAATTATCGGTACCTTTTCTGGTGCCCGAACCCTAGTCCCTTTGAACAGAACTACCACTCTGTCATCGGCACAGTCGTATATAATAAATACACTTAGAAACCGAAAGTTGAGTAACATCATTGTAAGTGCTAAGAAATAATCATTAATGAACGAAACCAAAAAAAATAGAAGCTTAATGGTGCTTATTATTTTTACTTACGAAAGACTGAAAAGTTGAAATTAGAATTAAAAGAAAACATTCTATTTTTTCACTAATTTTTTCGCAATGGCAAGAAATATTATAAATTTATGACTGAGCCGAAGCCCGGGCTTTAACCCATCTCTAATGTTTATTTCCAGCAGCAGTCGAAGGAACAGCAGATCCCATTGTAATAATTTTTTCCAGTTAGCACTCTCTAGCTAGAAATTTTAAGAGAGTGCTAAATGGAGAAAGCATTTGAAAGGGAGCTGCTGCGTTTTTTGCTCATATTTGGATTCTCTGCACTTAAAAGGCCAACGATCAGTAAAGAGTATGTCACATGTAATAATATACGCATATGAGCACATTTTAATTCCTCAGGTAAACGATCTTCAAAACGCTTTTATCTGGGGAATGTGACTTTCGGGTCGTTTGTAAATAGTAGCGAGCTGAAAGACGAGAATATTAATTATTTTACACTGTAGGCATCAGTTACTTTATCTTTGTTAGGTTATTTATATTATATATCATTGTAGATTATAGTATATATTAGGCCAAGGTTTTTATGTGAAGAAACAACCGTTGCTTTCTTTCAATCATTTTTTTCTCATCTTTTATGGTTTTCTTCGATTTCAGCTTCAAAATTATCATTATTATTTAAAATATTTGTTTTAAAGAATCATTAAATTGGTGTTCCATTTTACTTGCAAATAGCACAATATAAACTAATGCTTAAAGCAGTTTGCAGTGATATTTTTGAACTGAATCAGGTAAGAGGAACATGCTTTGTTTTTTTACGGTTAGCGGCAAAAATCCGTTTAACCTTTTCAGTCTTGAATAAATTTGGTTCAGAAAACCAGTTCAGTTTTCAGTCTTTGAATAAATTTGGTGACAAAAAAATGTTTGGAGCATGATGCTATTTGAACACAAAGAAATTTATTTCGCGAAAGAAATTAAAAATAATGAAAATGGCAAAAATGACGTGCAAAATAAACATAAAAATAAAAATAAAAAAAATTCCTTTTTTAATTGCAGATATATTACAGGTTTTCGTATGGGAAACAATATTAGAAAATGTTCTTCATTTAGCAGTTTTATATTGATATAAAATCGTTTTTAAGGCAATATTTCTGTGTGTGCATTTAGGGTCTTAAAATATGAAAAATAGTATTTGTCATTTTTTATGTGCCCGCTGCTTTTACGTAGGGTCTTCATATATTTGGTATGAAGGATTTTTTCGCGTTGTTTGTTTCTGATAGATTCCTTGGCCTTTTGATTTTTCCAAAAGGAAAGATCTGATGTTATTTCTTTAGGACTTCGTACATTTTGGGAGAAAATTTTCTATCTTCAATAAATATTTTTTTTTTCTCTTTCTGCTCTATCCGTGTTTTTCTTACTCCGGATATATTATCTCTCGTTATTCTTGTGACTTTTCTTAGGGTGCCGAAATGACTATTCCGGTATTTGCTTCTCTTGTCAATAGGGCCTATTACATTTGTGAATTTGGGGATATTTTTGTCATTTTCTTTCTTGATTTTTTACTCCACTTTATGCAAGATTTTCAAAATACGTTAAATTTATACACAACGTGTAAGAGACTTAAAATTTTGTGTATTGCATAATTGCTTTTAATAAACAGACTAGTCGTAATATATTAATAGCTATTGTAAAAAAAGCTGGGTAATTATCGGTGAAAACTTATTTCTTTTTATCGTTGGTGTATTCATTTTAGGATCCCTCCAGTTCATTGTCTCCTGCCCTGATGGCGCACAAAGCATCACATCGAACACCAGATGTCCCATCTGTAAGAAGAATTTTGCTTCGAAGCATTCCCTCCGCTCTCACCACTATTTTGTGCACAGACATTCGGGCAACTACTCATGTCAGTTCTGTTTCAAAATATTCAAAAGAAAGCATTCAGTTTTGCGACACATCAAGCAAGGATGTCCTGGAACTGTGTAAAGATCCTCAGAGTGGGTCAGTGTGTACTTTGCCAATTGCTACCTCTTTGTCGACTCTAATGTAAGGAGAATGTTAAATTTGAATGAATTTCTTTTGTTTCCACCTTTTGAGAGTTAAAAAATTTTCGCACAAATCGTAATTTTCAAAGTATTTTTGAAACGGCCTACCACCACAGCATTTTTTTTGTTTCGATTCTTTGTGTGGTAGTTTTGAATTTAATAAAAATGCAGAGCGAATAAGGAAGAGCATACTATACTTATCTGCGCATCTTGATCATGCATATTTTCGTCAAAAAATGTGATACCAAACCAACAAAAAAAAATTAGGTTAAAGTAACATGTTTTAAAGTACATTCTTCCATAAGAGTGTATCTGAATGGAAGACAAATATGCAGAAACGGAATTCGGTCATATAATTTCTGTTATTTTAAATTCAGTTACAGTTCATGAGAGTGGTTTTTCGAACGCTTGCATGTAACAAACGATATTTAAGTTGGTTTTTCATTTTTTCTTTCGGCAGTTAGCAAGAACAGTGCCAATTGAAGGCAAAAGCATAAATCGGAACATTTACATTTCGATATATTGAACAAGACTAAAACAAGTAGTTGGAATTTAGTAGGTTGAAATTTGTAAAAAGACTCACAAGCACAGGTAAGTCAAATATATAGAAATCTTTGACATATTTTTTCTTCCGGTTTGGCTACATCGCATGGCGAGCTGATTTTTATCCAACTATAATGCAAAATGGTTTGCATTCTAATCCTACCGACAGGCAAGAACGTTGTCAGTTTATAAAGAGATCCCTCTTTTTTTTTAGTCCATATAAGGTGTAATATAAAGACAACTCCTTGAAATGTGTTGCTGTACTTTTCTTCTCTTTCGGCACTAAATCAGATAAATACAAAAAAAAGTTTTTTAACACACCATTGCCGATATTACTTATTGTAGTTTCCATCTCACTTGACCAATTTCCAGGTTGACCACAACTGCAACTACTTCCAAGTGTTATGTTTGATTGCAGAATTCAATATTTTTATCACCCATACTGTAACGCATAGAAACAAAAAGTATTGATCTCATTTGCCGTAGGTCTATATGCAAAGATGTAAACGTAATTTTTACTTTATATATATTTCTTAAAATTACTTTCAAGCAATCATACACTGACTTTGCTGAATCTATGTAGAAGACTGAAAATCACTTAAGGTACAGGATCTGCGCATCTTGATCCCGCATATTTTCGTCAAAAACTTTATATATATATATTTCTTTATTTATTATCAATGGAGAGTCAAATTTGAAAATTTGTAATTTCTACACTAAGCTTTTTATAGGAAAATGGAACTAGATAAATTTAAATCATCATTCAAATCTATCTAAATCGATTTTCAACTGTGTTTGCTATGTATTTAAAGAGCCATGGAAGCTCTAATACTTAACAGCCTAAGTGAGGCCAAAGAAACTTGTGTGAAACTGACAATTATTGAAAGAACTATTTGCAAAAAATTTTGAAACATGCACTTATTTTATTAAATGGCTTGAAACAATGCATATTTTTAAGTTTTAATCAACTTTTGAGGTGAATTCTTATGATTGACATTTCTGTTATTCAATATTCAAACTTCTAAAATTCTTTAAGTACTGAACGGATAGTGTCCAAAAGCGAAATTTAGACAGTTTAATTGCCTTCTTATATTATTCTTCAGTCATATGTTTCCATAAAAATTTGTTTAAACAGTTACGGAGCCTCGAATTTGATTCTCCTCTGACACAAAATGGGGGTGTTTCTATTTTTCTGCCTATTGCCTGTATATTATTTACGATTTTATTAAACCTTTTCTTACTATATTTGGTGTTTAAGTACCTTCTTGTTATGAAAGAATTCAAAATGCTGCAATATTTACTATTAAATAAGACCCAACTGTAGTACAAGATTTTTCATCAATAAAGACTGGTTAATAACCAAACTAGATTAATAGGCCACAGTATAAGGTGTTGTTTTAGCCAGTAGCTGCTTCGAGATGTGAAATTTGTGAAAACTTCGCTAAATATATGTTATTGCGATTTTTTGAAAAGCAGCGATAAAGGTGGAAAAATCCTTTTTTCAACTGCAATTTTAAGGAACATGCGTTTGACTTAGTATTTAATGAAATTCTGGGTCCGTCTTCACAGACTGAAGAACTAAATGATATTATTTAATTTTAGTTTTAAAGTCTGTGTATTAAATACTAAAATAAATATTGAAGATATGTTAGCTTCTGATCGATCAGGTAACCGGTCACATATGAAGCCAATGCAAAAGAAAACGAAATCATTTCGGTGAAAATGAAACTTTGGTTTAGAAATAAGATCGGATTCAAGAATGATTCATATGGTGCAATAGCTATCACTTTCCTCAAAATGGAAAGTTGATAAGATACGTGTGTGCAGAATTCTACTGCAAAATTTGAATATTTTTAGCACTCCTTGACTCCAAAGCATAGAGTAAAAAAGGTACTATACTCCATTTCACATAAAGAATCGAGGGTCAAAATTTGAAGATTTAAGACGACGACAACCAATGAAAAGATGCCACAGCAAATAGTTGCACATCTTATCCGAGAAATAAGTACTTTTTCTACTGCACTTTATTATTATGTCGAGTTTATGGAAGTGAGCAATTAAAAATACTGTTTTTTATTTCGGAATTTTGTAAAGCGCACAACGAAACATAATTTCTTTTGCACTGGTTTATTAGCGACCAGAAGAATGACCTGAGTTTGCTAAAGTCGTTGTTCACATCAGGGCGCGTTCTCAAAGCCCATTGCTTCGTTTCTTTGCAAATTATCGAAAGTGATGTTTCCGTTTCGACAGATTTTGGATCCCTGTAATTCACAAGTATGATACTTTACCGTATGATCCCAAGTTTCGTCATGGTGTGCAAAAAAGTGCCGCTCAGAGGTAAAACAACCCAACCCAAGTTTCGTACTTGGACTCCATCTGTCTGACCCTCTGTTGGTTTAAAAGATCAGGGTCCTGCTTGTAATGGGACGCCTTAATACATCTATGTCTTTGGGAATATGTGGAATCAGACAACGGTTGGTGGCTTTCTCGATTCGAAATTGTGAATGACGAAAGGAGGAAAATTTTTTTATTGAAATACAGATTTTTAACCACCTATTGAATCTATCGAGTTAATATTTTGCATTGCACATCACTCATGCTGCTCTTAATCTTCTGTCAAAATTCCATGTTCCTAGCCTCTTTATATGAAAAGTTTTGGCAACCAGTCACAAAACACATTTTCTTTTATTATTATAGATGTAAAACACTTGCCGTAGACGCTCCCTAAATAGTTGAAGATTGATACATTTTCAGCCGTAGAATCTTCCTATTCAATGGCTTTCGTGGTAAGCGCAATAAGCCACAATTGGATTAGGAACTTTTTAAGAGAGACTTGCTGCTCCATTCTTTATGTGAAACAGAGTATAGTCCTTTATTACTATACTCTATTATATTAGCAATGGATAATAGCTCTTTGTATAATAATATGAATAACACTCTGTTGGATGCCAAAAATACTCATCAGCATTCTGTACACCATTCTAGCTTTAAAAACAATTTAGTAATATTGTATTATTAGATGAACTGTATACGGTGCTGTCCAGGTCTCACTTTTAAGATGCAATCTATCTATCCTCATTTACACTGCACTAAAGGTTAGTTTTGTGAGTACCACCCCCTGCCCCCCCAACTCTTTAGCACAGATTCAACATTTACACATGTTGGTGTTGTAATAATGGAAAACGATTTAATGTAGTGTTGCCAACTCTTAAAGATGAAATCACACCTATTTTCAGCAGCACAGAATTTACTTGTTACGGTTCTTACGTTCACAGTTAGGGAACAGCAGAAAATAGTACCAGTGGATTTCGCAGCGATGACAATATCCCGTAGGATAGCATGCATAATAAATATATTTGCATCTAGCAAGTCCCCCTTTTGAAATTTCGACTTTAAACTAACCTCTCCAACTTGGAATGCAATCAAAATCACTGAAAATTTTGAAGCGTCTACCACAATTTCCCGATGAGTTCATGCTGGCACTGACACACACACAGACATCTTTTATTATATATATGCAAAGATATAAAAGTAGTTCTATATAATTCAATAATAAAGTATCACAGGAAATGTCCTGTTGACAAGAAACACTAAATAATTTGCTGAAAAAAATTTGGCAAAATATTTCAACTAGTTCTTTGTAAGCTTTTGCAAAAGACGCATTTTACTACTGCAGAACGGGTAAGATTTTCGTTTGATGTGACTAAGATGCTACTTCCTCTTAAATCACATTTGTCTAACAAGGTGAAACTTGCATGAAGATATCTGTTAAGCTTGCATAAAATATTGATAATCTAAGATAGGGGTTCTCAACGTGGGATACGCGGTAAAATTTTTTGGGGTACGCCGTGAAAGCTCAAAAGTTGCTAGATCTAGTAACAAAGTCAATGTTTTATTTTATTCCTATTGTTATACTATAACTCTGACCTTCTACTATGACATATAAACTGACATGCTCCTGTCAGACCTCTGTGGCAAGCAGCTGCTTGAAGGAGTATTTATTTTTTTATTATTATAGTTTTATCTGTCTATACAAGAAGTACGCCAGTTACATACATATATTCAGGGGGTACGTGAAGCATAGAAGGTTGAGAACCACTGATCTAAGATAATGGTTATATAAAATAATACGTGGTGACAAACGAAAATTCAAGATAAGATTCATGCAAACATGTTCTAATCAGAGCAGAGGCCAGCATTATTGTAATCATCGTACAGCCAACGAGCACAAACCGTATGTATATCTTATGCAGTGACATTTAGAATCGCACTTGGCGTTGTCTAGCTGTATTCATTTCAGGAGACAGAATAATCACATTGCTTCATTAATTAATGAGAATCGTCTTCCAGTCGCTGCTAATCTACAGACTTTGTACTTGGTGGATCCTTTTCATTTTCTTTACTTGTTGCTGCTTGTGTTCGCTTTTGAATATGAGCTATTGTTTTCACTTTTTCCCTTTCTGCCCGTCCATCTGACTATAGATATTAAATTTTTTTGATTTAAGAGATAAAATCGAAATTCTTCTTGGATTGGATAGGTGCTAATGAAATATTGGATTCATGTTTCTGAATTTCCAGTGGTTTTAATTTACACCATTAGAGGGAACTAAAGATGGAAAAAGTAAAATTTTAAAATTATTATAAACGATCAATAAATTTATTTTGTTCTTCTATATAAAGTTTTATTTGTTCGAGACTTCAATGGTCGGGTTTTGATGAAATTAACCATTTGTACACTTTCATCCAGAACTCTTTTCAAATCATCAGGGAGAAATTTAGCTATCAGCGCTTCACGGTGAAGACAACAATGAGTGAACTTACATTCTGGTGCAACTTGTTTTATACGACCTGCTAGTCCTGTGATATAACCACTCATTGCTTTTGCTCCGTCAGTACATACAGAAATACAATTTATCCATTCAAGGTTGTTTTCGGCAAAAAAAAATGAATCAATCATATTAAAAATTTCCTCACCCGTAGTAGAAGTTTTGAGAGGCTTACAAAATAAAATATCTTCAAATATTGTTGCATCCTGGAATTTTCCACGCACAAAAACAAGTAATTGAGCTAGCCCAGTTACGTCTGTCGACTCTGACACTTGTATGGCAAACCACGGGCTACACTAAATAGCTTGAAGGAGTTGGTCCTTAATATTACAGGTCATATCTTTAATTCTGCTGGAAACTGTGTCGTTTGAAAAAGGAATGGTTCTGACAAGTTTGCCTCTTTTTGAAAAAACATGCAAGAAGCTATTTCTTCCGCTGCTAGAAGAATGAGTGACTCGCCTATTGTGTGAGCCTTTCCGGCTTTGCAATTTGAAGACTTTGTAAGATGTTTTAAGTTCATTTTCATTTTCTTCTACGCCAGAAAAATGCTTATTTACGGTTTTTCTACTACTCAAGTCTTCCAAAAGACGTTTAAAATAACTTAAGGGCTTATTTTTTAAATGCTCGTGTTTTGTTTCAAAGTGTCGCCGTAAAAGAGATTTTTTAATGGAATTTTGTGACAGGTTGGGTTGTTTTACCTCTGAGCGGCACTTTTTTGCACACCATGGGCCAAATGGCTAGGTCACAAGGACCCCGAAGGCTCAGAGAAGGTTGGGGGAGGGGACCCACTGTAACAGCTGTTGAGAGACAGACGGTAGCCTTCCGTCAAAACCATCCAGTGTGTGTCTTTAACGTGCACAGAGTATGGTTATCCCGCACACGGAGCCACGGCTTAACGTCCCATCCGACGGACGGCGGCATTTCCAAGCCCATCGGTGTCCCCAACGCTGACCCAGCTGGGACTCGAACCTGAGAACTACAGATTACGAGCCTGGCGCGCTACTGACTGAGCCACCCTCGCCACTTTGTGACAGAACTACAGAGCAAACAACGCACTGTGTATATTTGGTTCTACTAAATTTCCTGCCCGTGTAAAGCCAAATTGTAAATATGATTCATGCTTTTTACGTTTTTTATCACTTGATTGTTTAGCATTTAACGTTCTTTTAGTTATTGCGGATTCATCTCTTTACTCACATGGGATGATGACGTAGATGTAGAAGCAATCGGCTCCAGATCCATGTTATTTTCTTCTTAATTATCCATTTATCCATGTTTCAAGGCACTTCAGAAACACGTTCATTTAACTTCACAGTAAACTGAAGACTAAAAATAACTTTAAGCACAGCAAGTGAAATAAATCACAACAAATACATAGAGTAGTAAGAAGACACATTCACTCACAATGGATGTTTTGACTGGTAGATCAGCTGTTCGGGTAGGTTCGGCTCTCAGGTAGGGAAAGTAGGATTGACAAACGTGTACAGACATGAACTACAGCGCCGCGCTTCGTCACTCAGTTCTCAAAAATTAATCAGTAGCAGTGTTGCCAACTTAGCGACTTTTGAGCTCTCACGGCGTACCCCACGTTGAGAACCCCTATATAGAGGATATACAATATTATAGATTAAATATTTCTTTTTCAGTCCCAGATTTAATTCATTTTAGTTGTGATTTTTTTAATATTGTTTCGTTAGGAGATATAGATATAGAGTGACTTGTTACATTTTGCATAGCGGCCTGATTTGATTTGTTCATGTGAACATCTCAAGTGTAAGTCAGTTTCGATCGAGTCGACAAACATAGCGGTGAAATATAGCGTTAATAGTTAAATTGAACGTACTGGTTACTTGAGGTGAGTCATTCATTAATATTTAATTGAATTTTAACACATAATATGTTTATTATTATATCCACCGTCTATACATAAGAGTCAAATAAAAAAAAAATGTTTGAGGGTAATTTTGGGGTAAAGGGAATAATTTTAGTTTCATCGGTTGTCTCATGGGGTAACGGTATGAAAAAGGTTAGGAACTGCTGGTTTAGAGCTACCAATACTTGAAAGAGAAATCATTTAAAAATAGCTGTTTGTGGCCTCTTAAATCAAAGATTATTTAAAATAAATTCAGAACAGAAGGCAAAAAGAATTCAAATGTGAAAAGGGGAATTTGAGGATTGTAAGTTTTGTGGGTATAGTTCTTAAAGAAATTTTTATCAGAACGCTCAATTGTTTTTCACGAGAATATTCCAAGCAAAACATAATTTCTTCTCACCTAATATTGTTTCTTTACGTACCTATAACATCTTAGAATAATCCACAACGTTCTGTTTTTTTTTTGTTTCTAAATTCTAAAACGTGCGATTATTTGAGAAGTGTTGTTGATGTGTCGCAACTTCATGGCTTTGGTAGCACGATAGTGCACCGAATATGATTTCACGCATGGAGTTCTATTCCACAACGCAACTGGAGGTTCGTTTTTTTTAATGAACATAAATGGTGATGTATTTACTTTGTAATGTTTCGTTCGAAGTTGAGATATAACGAGGTTCACCGTACTGAGAACTTGAATACATCGCAGATTTAAGATATCATCGAATTCAATTATTTACGTTATTTAAAGAACTATCTACTTAATGAATGCAATGGAGTTGCCTCCTCGGTGGCCCAGTGATATCGCTGTGGTTCGTGTCACACTGTAACTGTCGGGATCCGGATTCGAGTCCCAGGACAGCATGGTTCTGTTACAACCTGCTAGTAGGCTTTTTGAGTCTGATGACGAACTGAAAAAAAGTACTTTACAAATAAATAAGATATTAATAAATGCTTTAATACACATGAAGTATGCAAAATGAAAAAAAAAACACTTCCTCGAGTGTGCATAAAGTTTGCAAGATTAGGGTCATTAATTAATTTTTCGCATTTAGCTCTTTTTATTTTGTCGGCTACATTTTTGATTCAAAGCTATAGTCTAGAATAATAATTTGATTAAAAGTTTCAATTTATCCCAAAAGATAAAAGTTTTCAACTAAGTAATTTCCACACCATCATATGGAAAATGTGAATCGTAAATCATAGTCGATCTCTGAGCTGTGCAGTCTAGCGCTACTCTTTTTGCCATGCATGATATTCAAAACAAGTTTCGTATATAGATTTTTCTCCGTTATTCGCTTGCGATTATATAGAAAAAGGCGGTCTCTTCCGAAATGCAGGCCATAGAGACTTTCTCTTTCAAACTAGAGCGTATATTTGTGAAAAAAGATGAATGTTCGTTTGATTAAATGCCTTTATTAAAGCATTCAAAGTTGTATTAAGTAAAGTCAATAAAATTCGTACTTAAGAGTGGCTTTTGTTTCCCTAATAAACAGTCTGCCACCATCTCTTGAGGCACCATGAGCGTAGCACGAGGCTACGAAAACAGTAGTCGTTTTATGCTGCTGAAATTAATATGTAATTGATAATTGTGCCTAAGACTTATCGCTCACTAAAGAGTATGCTTTAAAAAATGTTAAATGAACAATGAGTTTTACTTTTTCTTAATGTAAAAATTTAAGAATATGTACATACTTTTTCAAACAAGATCGCTTATAATCTATTATACATTTTAGAGAACTTTTTCCCTCTGTCTGTGTCTTCTTAGTCGGCAACTCCTAAAGGGTTAGAGCTAGGACCACCAAACTTTGTCTGTAGCTTCATCTTATCTAAACTTAGCGCACTGTAAGGATTTTGACCCATAATATTAGACCCTCCCCTAAACATTTGGCGCCAAACATTTGTCTGTTGAAAACTTTTTGAATCGATAACTTACTACTCAATTCATAAGGTCAGCGTCCCCATAGATTTAGGAAAATTGATGAAAGGTTTAATCCCGACCCACCGCAGCTAAAACCCGGTCTCCAAATGGTAAGCAGCAAGACGCAAGTAGAATCACCACACCAAATTTGGGACCAATTGGTCAAGTACCTGCGGAATTATGGGGAGTCGAAAACTTCTGTCACCAGTGATGTCCTCGCGGAAGTACAAGAGAGGCATGTTGGCTCAATCGTTGAGAATATACCTGGAAGTTTGATATTCTGAATCATTATATTAATACCTGAGCAATGGCGGGCAGTTCTGCTAGTTCCTTATTAAACCAATGAATTGGGGTATTTTTCATTAATATTAGTTGTCTACACCCGGCAAATAATTTCGTACAATACGGACCGTGGTCGGCAATTGGTACCGACCAATAATCAGTACTGTGTTTAGTTCCAACTTGTAAATAATGTTTTAAGTGGTCACACTTTTAGGAATTGTAAGTAGAATGGTAATTCAAAATGATCCCAATATTTCAAAGAAATATTGGAAGTTTCCTGCTTTGATATTACATAAAGAATCAACATCTTTTCTGTATTTTTTTTTCTGAATTAGAAAAGCAAACAGCATTTACATTTTGTCTGGATAACTTTTACCACAACTAAACGCAGGTTTTCCCCCCCACACAGGTACTCAATTGGGTTCCAGTCTGGTATCGTTTCCCAGCTTTTTCCCCATCAGCAGGCAGAAGGCGTTCCCTTGCAATGCTTGCACAAAGTCTTTCAGTTCAAAGGCATCTTTACGAGTCCACTACTACTACGAACACAGATCCGTGAAGACATTTGCATGTGAAGAATGTGGCAAGATCTTTAAAAGAAAACATACTCTCTTCAGACATCTCAAGTGCCATATGAGGAAGAGATAGCTGAAATCATTTACTCTGTGACTGTTTGTAATCCTTTCATTTGAACTGCATTAAGTTGTTCGTTCATTTGCCAATCAACACAATTTATTTAGAATGTATATAACAAGAGAATAAAATTATCATGATAAGGATGTAGTGTTAGAGGTAATGTTTATTTCACATAAGCAACTCGATTTATTGTTGATTTACACTGTGGGCTGTGATTAATGCCTAGTGTGAATTACTGCCTAATTTTTATTATTCGTGCAATTTAAACTACAGAGAAAAAAAAATGCTGAATTTAAACATTTTATTACGTAAAAACCAGACTATTCCAAGGGTAAGTCTTTAGCAATATTTTACAGTATGTGTTATATTTGTCCGATATATCAGGATTAACTCAATTGCATTGCAATAACAATCATCATAGAGTTTAATTTTTAGAATATGTCTCATTTTAACCACAATGTGTATTTATAATCTGACTACTCTGATGGATGAGATGTACAAATAATTATTGCCCTTAACATATTCATTCAAGACATCAGTTTTCATATCATTAATGATGCACACATTTTGGGTATTAAATGTTATTTGGCTAGGCAAAACTTAAGAACACTCTGGATTTCCAGTTAGTATATTGGCTCGTATGTTTCGATTTTTTTCCCTTCATTATAGTTGTTCATTTACGAGCTTTATCATATGCCATTATAGTTGTGCTGCGCAGAACGAACTTCTAATGATCTCACTTCTGTTTAGCACATTTCCTTGCCGTGCACATTTCTGACTGCAAAGCCTATATACATCTACTATGAACGTGATTTAAATCGTTTTAATGGGAGTACGAGACGTACTGCTGAGGTTCCGCCATCCTCACAGACCTTCTACTCTGGCGCATAAACTGACAGGCTCCTGTCAGACCTCTGTGATGAGCGGCTGCTTCAGGGGATGATAGCAACAATATGTACATTTTGCTATGTAAAACTTGCATATGAATCATGTAAAACTGATAAGAATAGAAAATATGTTGCTTTTTAATTTTATATTAGGTAATGAATTCCGTTAATATTATCATATCACAAACACATATTGCGTTTAAATATAATTAAAGATAAAACTATATTTGATGATTATTCATTGTTTATTTATAGCATGACTGCGACTTATTTAACAGAAATATTGCATTTTTTTTAAATTGACCATATGCACCATAACCTAATATGCAAAATAAAGTAATAAATTAATACAGCTTATAAAATGCCCAACGTAGCAGTAGCATAGCATGAGTGGCAACTTTAAGACTAGGCGAGATTATGAAGCTTCGCAGTTGACACTCCAACAGTTCTCATCGATTGATAAGTGATTAATAGATCGCTAACTTATCATCCATGGGAACGTGAAATGAGAAGTTTCATAGTCAGCTTAATATAACCTGACACCCTACGCTATTGCAGCATGGTTATGGTTGGATGGTTTATTTTATTACACACCTCATTAAAATCGATATAAATTTGGAGAACTTACTTTTATTGCATTGATTGAGAAACGAAATCCTTTGTTAGCAGTGGTAAATCAATCACGAACAAAGCTGTGTTGATTAGGATATAAAGATTTAATATAGTTTTTGTAATATCTATATTTTTGTTATCTGATGATTTTGTTAACAAATATTTTTGCTCTAACAAATAATCATATATTTGTTATTCCTTAAATTTTTGTATGATTCCTGAAATGAAAGTTTTCATGTACTTCGTTTCACAGAAGCGGTACTTAATATGCTGCGATCATTTGTCCATTCCAGAAAGCTTATAAGGTCACACAAGCTGAGAAAAGGTTAGCCACTTATGGTGTAGTGGTAGCATGACAGGCATGTTTCCTGGAGACGTGGATTCGAATCCCACTCATGACATTACACGCTTGATCTGTTCACTGGCGTGATCCTGCAAAGCAATTCATAAGCTGATATTGTAGTGTGTGTTCCCATTACAAAATATCAAATATTGTCACACAGTAATTAGAATTTTATGTGTAAAAGGAAATTTAAATTTATTGTTTTCAAATTATCTATAACATAAATTTCAGGAGAAAACAGAGAATGATTCGGGGAAGTCTCAAAACAGAAGCCTGCTGGTGTTAAAAAAGAATCTGGTAACCCTGTTAGGATTTTGCAGTACGTTTTAAGATATCGGCAGTCGTGAAATCTCCTACATTGAAATATGTGTATCGAATGCCAAGCTTTCAGTCTATAATACTAAGATTCATATTGATTTTTTTTCTCCCTGAATTATTTTTTTCATCCATAAATCCCACTGCGTGTTATTTCGCCTTCAATGAACGAAGAAAGCAATGGCCAATATTTGCCGCCGTTTTGTCCCAGGGAATAGAAATGAAGTCGTTAATATTATATTTTCCCCCTAATTATGTATTGGGTTATGAAAGATCACAAAGGACCTTAAGGAACATCTTTCTGAAAAAATTAACCCATTTACATACGAAATTATAATTTGAAACTTTTCAGTTCTGATTTCGAATTCAATACCTTAGTCAACTTGTCTTTAACATTATCCCAGTGTCATCTGGAAGGTGACTTACGGATCAGAAGTAACGTGTGTCTGAGAGTTACAATTACCTTAAAGCTTTCTGAAAGTAACTAAAAATGAATGAGAGTTAAGAGTTCAGCAATTTTTTTCTGTAAGCACACACGACGTCGCTTCTTTCGCGATTTGTTACAAATCCTTTCGCTTTTGTAAATGAGCATGATAAAAATGAATCTTCAAACAACTATATCCACTACCTAGTAAGGCAGATTTAGCTGGAGAAACCTCAGGTAGATGGTGTTTGTAGTGTCAGATCGGTGCTGATGTTTTGAAGCATACTCTTTTCCATTTGAAGTCAAACTGTTGAGGGCTGGGAAGAGAGGTCTTATTTATTTTTTCTTTGCAATATGGTATAATCCATTACCAAGCACATAGCATAAAGAAAGGAATGAACCAGGCGCCTAACTTGATATTCCCAGGTTCGAATCTCACTGTGCCTGGGTTGAGATGTTTTTCTTTAATCAACACTCTGCTGTTGGGAAGAAAGGGGTCATGTGTGGACTTGTAAAGGTCTCCTTACCTCGAAGGAACATTAAGCTGTGTGCAGGAAAGTTGTATCCTGTGCACGTTAAAGACACTGGGTGGTTTTGATAGGAGGTTTCGATCTATCGCTCAACTTTTTAGTAGATTCCCTTCCTTTACCCAGTTCTTGACATTCTTTTGCCCTGACTATTTAGAATGTTATGTGCACAAAAATATCGCCCAGAGAAAAAATATACAAACCAACAAGAAAGTAACGTGGAAAAGATTGCAATGATTCAAAAGTCTTAGATGCCTTCAACCATGGACACTAGTTGGTAACGCGGCGAGTTCGTAATCTACAGTTTCAGGTTCAAGTCCCAGCTGGGCCAACATTGAGGTTTATCTCCGCAAAACTCTCCGCCCTGCCCACGGTCAGTGGGGGACACTGAAGGGCATAGAAAGGCCACCGTCCATCGGATCGGACGTTAAGCTGTGGCTCCGTGTGCGGGACAGTCATACCCTGTGCACGTTTTACAGAACATGCTGGATGGCCTTGACGGGAGGCTACCATGTCTCCCAATAGCTGTTTAGTGGGTCCTCTACCCCGACCTTCTCTGAGACTTCGGTGTATTTGTGACATGGTCATTTAGTCCATTGTATGCAAAAAAAAGTGCCATTCAGAGCTAAAATAACCCAACCCTTCTACTCTCCTTTTTTTAATTTTCAGTGAAATTCTTGAGGTATTCTAAGATTTATTAGCATATGGAATACTTAATAGAAATAAATCATAAAAATTAATACATTCAATAAATATATTTAAATAAGTAGCATATCATCTTAAATATTTGACATAAAATTTAATTATCGAAGTTAATTAAAATATAACAGTTATCCGATATTAAACTCTTGTTAAATAAATAGTTTTTTTTAGAAGTTTGTGTTATGTTCTTACAGTTTTTATCGAATTTCAAGAAAATGTTAAGGACATATGATGCCAGTCAGATTTTTTAACTTCCACCTGTTTCTTAAAACATTAAATGTAAATTGTTGAGAGTTGATGTTCAGAATCGATTTACATCTTTAAACTTACTTTCAGTCTCATTTTTCCACAAAAAATTAATCAGTGTGCATTTACATAACTCTAGGATAAACAGCAATGTTAGAAGGATCCAAAGGTTCGGAGCTGAGTAGGGAAAGCGATCCACTGAACAAGAGTCAAATTAAAGCCTCCTGTCAAGGGATGTGTCAAGTGAGTTTTTCATGAACGCTTTTGATACTGCAATGAACGACTGGCAAAGTCACAAAACCCGCAACCTAATATTTGGGATAGAACATCCATTGTAGTTTGCTAGAAATAGATGATATTGTTGCGCCATCGTCCTTCGCAGCTAAATGCGCAGAAATAAAAAGCATTAAGTCGGTAAGAAGGAATTGGTAATCAGTACGAGGTCGATCTAGAGGGGAGAAGGGCCATGCCCTCCCCCCTTCAGAATGCTATTAATGGTAATAGAGACAAAAAAATTATTAAATTTTTTATATTTCATGCATTTTTCAAAATTTTTTTTAAGACCTGTTAAACGGAAGGAAATTGGAAATCCAATCTTTTGCCCCCCCCCCTCCCCTTTACATTTTTTTTGGCTCGCGATTGTGTTTCTTTCCCCTCCCATTTTTACATTTTTTGGCTCGATTGTGTTTCTTGCCCCCTCGCTCCCTCGAGCTTTTTCTTGATACGGGCCTGAGCAATAGTTCCTTTAACAAATGTATTCTTTAGTGTGCATATTGCATGTATGCTTGCGCACAGAAATTTATGTCGCATCCGACGAACGGTGATCTTTTCAAGCCTAGTGTTGTGTGGCAAAATCGGGAGAAATGTTAACTCTGAAAATTTGAATTTGGAAGTCTAACATACTATTGACTGAACAGATCTTACATGCTGAAGACTAAGAATCGGAAATGATGTAATAAAGAAATATCCTCATCGGGAATCAGAAGAGAGTGGGCGGAGGTTGGCTCTGTTCGTAACGCGTCAGACTCGTAATCGGATGTTTCTAAGTTCGACTCCCCGCTGAGATATTTTTCTGCTAACCTCCATTCTGCTTTCAGTCAGAAAGGGAAAACCGATGGTTTTGGAAAGGTCGCCGTTTGTTATATGGAATATTAGGCTGTGGTCCCGCATGCAGGAGAGCTATACTCTGTTCATATTAAAGAATACATTATATAGTCTTAACGAGAGATTCTTCAATGGGTCACTTTCTCTTACCCAGTTATGAGCACTTGGGATCTTTTAAAACTGTACATAAAAGTTAAGCTGAGAGGTAAAATATCTCGATTCAGGAAAGAGAAGGGATTAATTCTAAAAGTAAAGGGAAAAGGAGAAAAAAGCAAGTATTGAAAAAATGTTATTAATAAGAAAGGAAATTATAGTAGTAATTGTAAAAGAAATACAATAATCCTTTTTTTTTATCACTTACAGTTGTTAACGTTGAAGCCTTTATTTACGTTGAAGCCATTTGTGTTTTAGGAATACATTGAATGTTTTTCAAAGCGTATTACAAGTTCTTTCAATCTTATTTGTTAGCCAGTTTTTTTGTGAGAGCGGAAATTTCGTAGCCTGGATCCTCTTCTTATGCCTGAAACTATCACGGTTCAAACGTTGGGTTAGATTATTTTAACACTGAGTGGCACTGTGTTGCATATATTGGGCTAAATGGCCAGGTCGCAAGGGCTCAGAACTGATAGGCAAAAGGAACACACTGGACAGCTATTAGGAAGATGGAGGTCTTTCAAGCTCATCCATGATGTTCTACGGTACAAGTGAAAAACCATTTAATACTATCCAAAAAATGAAGCATATTGTCATTAAAAATAACACCGTAGAAATTGTTTTAAACGTGATTTGTACCAATTTTCTTTAGAAGTTACACTTGCGCTTGTTTTGTCGCTAGAAATTCTGAATAAATGTTGGTGGGAATGATAATTTTATGTCAAAAATATTCAGATTCTCCATTTTGAAAGTGATAATTTTTGCTGCTACGTGGACTTTACTTTTTTGAAAGATATAAAATTGCCTCTTCTGATTTTAATCATTTAAATTATAATTTAAACGATAGATTATGCTCAAACACGTTAATATTATATTATCTCTTTGAGGTACTTTTGAAATCGATCGACTATTACATTTGTACATCGTACAAAATAATAATAAAGTTCATAAAATTCTTTAAGTGTGCACCCTTGATAAAACTTCGTACAAAATGTTGGAACTACTGAAGCCTTTGCTAATGATTGTTTTTCCGGACCCACAGGCTTCCCTTGTCGCATCTGCAAGAAGGTATTCTCATTCGCCAGCAACAGGAGGCGGCACTACCGAGTACAGCACACAGTGCAAGAACCTCTCCGCTGCATGTTCTGCCCGTCCACCTTCACCCGCTCCGATTCCATGAGGGTCCATCTGAAGAACGTTCATGGCGTATCCCTGATGGTCCCAATGTTATGAGACATTCCATATGGTCTTCGTGTATTAGAAAAGTAGCTGCAGGAGTTTCACTACTATTTTGCTTGTCGTTCCATTCCATGCGCTCTGATTCTGTCAGAGTTTCAAAGGACAGCATCAATGATGTACCCTGATTAATCCAGGGCTAATGAACTCATCTCAGGGTTCTACCAAAGTGAATCACACTTTTAAATCTTTAACCCAACCCCATTCAACGAGGGTTTCTCATGAATATTCTTTGTGAGTCGTGATCATAAACGTGTCTACTGAATTCACAGAGATGATATCTTCACTGAACTTGTGCCCATTGTATCAAAGAAGTGCTCAGCGTTCCCAAGATATTTGGAATACTTTTAAAGGATATGATGTGCTCAAACAGTTCCTTATAACTTATATCGTGGCCACCAAAAAATGTACCTTCAATCCAAAACTCTTTCATACAAGTTTTCTTCTCAAATATTAAGCATTTTCTCCTTACATTCCGCAAATGAAAACTAACTTTCCTGGAAGTAGATTTGGAGCAAATGTGTGTAAGATTCTGAATATTCAGTTTTAAAGCAAGATATTCGTAATACTGTGATACCTCTTATGAAATTCAGTCCTAAGATGCAATTGTGCTTTATTCTGTCTTAAGAGATGACACCAAAAGACCCATGCAGAAAGGGGAGAGTAAAAAAAAATGTATTTGCAAGTGCGCATATGATGCGTTTTTATTGTGAACATATGTAAGACTAAGTCTAAACATACAAAACCTCAATAAACGAATAAGTATTTATTGGCTGTTGAAATTGCTTTTTTTTTTAAAGTGTTAAATTGTTGAAACTAAGCGCAAGCAGCTGCTTGAGGGGGTATTTATTTTTTTAATTATTATTTGCAGATAAGTCGCTGAGGAATTATATTTATATGATACTAGCTACTATATTAAAAAAAATTATTCTCTTTTTTCCACCAGATGATTAAAGCAGTTGCCAGCATGAGATAGAGAAAAATTAAATAACGCCATTTTTTGCGTAATTACATAAATTTATTACGCTTTGTTTTTTTCTATTTGTAGTTTCAACATCATTCTTTCTTGAAATATCTTTATATCGTTTCTCGATTTTCATTTATGTGCGTTATGTATGCATCTGTTCTGTGGAACCCGCTGTCTATTCATAATCTCAAGGAGCAATAGTTTTAACTATGGAACCACGTTGAAAAAAAATCTTTTTGCCACTGATTCTTATAATACTGCGTTTTTTTCGTACTTATATTAAAGAGGAGATTTTCCAAAACGCTGACAGGAGTAAAGCACCGAGTTGCTATTTTTTATGAACAAGGAAGGCGATTTTTATTTGTAATGTCGCTAACAGTTTAAGTGTAAAAAATTCCTTGACCTTTAACAGACTATTATTAGATATCGAACGTGCTATTTTGCCGTTTCTCCACTGGACTCTACCAGTTAAGGGTTAAATGAAACTTCACGTGAGTTGAAATTCTAGAGTTGTTTTTAAGTTAGATTGTTACTGAAATTTTAATCACATCTTGGTTTGTTTTCAAAAAGCAATGAAGTAATATATTTAGTGAGTTTTCCGCTGTAATGAAAATTCCCGTTCTGGTTTTAAAAAATGTTTAAATGCATATAAATTTCCGAAAGGTAATATTTACACGTATTAGGTGTAAAAATTCGATTTGATGCTAAAACTGGTTGCAGTAGTTCAACACTTGACACGTTGACTGCCGCAATGTTAAAATTTTCTCGAGTCCTCGGGCCACGTGTCTTTTTTTTTGTGAAATCAATTAAAATCGGACTTAAATTGCTATACAATATCAGTTTATATAATTTTTATAAAATTTTTGCTTAAAAACAAACTTTGAAAATGTGAATCACGTGTGCTTCACGCGGCCAGAACACGTTTTTTTTTATCTACAGGCCGTGTGATACAAGGAAATAATAGAAAGTATGTAGCTCCCAAAGCAACACAGACTCGCTGGAAATGTGTCGAATGCGACAAATATTATTGTGTTCCTTGTTTTACTGTTGTACACGAATGCACTTTATAAATTTTATTTTTCGAGTATTCTTGACACATGTGAAGTAAAATAACAGTACATGTTAGATTTCTATGTTTTCAGTTTTAGAATGTTTACTTTTGTTTCAGGTTGTATTTTCAGAATACACTGTTTTGTTTAGCAAATAAACAGTATTTTTTATTTTATTTAGCACCGCAATTCACTAAAGTAAGTACAAAATATCAGACTATTTCACTGACCCCTACAATATACTTTAGTTGAAATTTCGCCGCGCTAAGACCATGGATTTGTTCCTCAGGCCACACTGCTGTATTACCCATAAGCAATGCATTCTAGTGTGAGGCGCAACTGATTCACGAGCCCTGAACTACAAATTTGTATGTGAAGCACGGACGATTCACGCGACCTCAGGAGCAAATTAAGTGTGAATTATATATGATTCATATGGCAGTCAACGAGTTTATTAAAAGGTTTCAAAAATCAGGAATAATAAAGCATATTAAACAATAAATGACAAAAACACATAAACTACTGTAATTTCGTGTATTGGATTTGCTCTGTTCGATATAAAACTGCGATTTTTGAAAAACAAAGCTCTCCTGAAAACATCTCATTCCACATCTAACAACTTTTTAAATTGCTGGTTTGCAAAGAAGGGCATTAATTGAAATAAAAAACAAACAAACTATATACTCTACTTGCTAAACTCGAATCATCTATATACTATATCCATTTGATCATTTCCAATTGTGAGCAGCGTTACAACCACCAAACCCTTGCAATGCACAATGACCTTTCGTGAAGGCAACCGAAATCCTGAATTTTAGTGGTTGTGTTTAATATTTTTTAAATAAAATGAACTAAATGTGAACAATCCGATGCATCGGATTTGTTCACATTTAGTTCATTTTATTTAAAAAATATTAAACACAACCACCAAAATTCAGGATTTCGGTTGCCTTCACGAAAGGTCATTCTGCATTGCAGGGGTTTGGTGGTTGTAACGTTTTGCTTTAATTTATAAAACGTTTGCTTTAATAAAAAGTTTTGCTTTAATTTATAAATGGCTACTCTAATTTCTTAGCAGTAAAACGGTTTACTACATATGGGGTGTGTGGCAAGGTTTCGGAATTTTTGAAGAAATCTTCAATGCACATTCGAAAATTAGTCCAGTGAAGATATATCTCATTTTTTATCATTTAGAAGCGAAATGCTAAGAGGACATCTGAGTAAAACAATGAGAGCACCTTCTAGGTATATATACTTAATTTTATCTTTTTTTTCTAATACTATTGTTTTCGTTATTGTGTTCGATTGTGAACTGTGCGACGTGGCCACGGAAGACAGATGCATGTCGGTTACTTCCTAATGAATTTTCGTGTCTAAAATCTCGTTGAAAAATTCTATATAGCTTTTAACGTGAATACAGTGCGTGTGTAAGTGTGCATGTATTGCATGTACGTGTACTGAAGAATGTCCCTTTACCTCCAGGAGGAAAACTGGCACAGCACAAGAAGGCCAAACTGTTCCGCTGCGAGGTGTGCCACAAGGACTTCACCACGAACTTCTCGATGCGTCGCCACTTCGCCATCCACAACCCTTCCTTCCACAAGTATCAATGTCACGTCTGTCTCCGTCGCTTCAACTGGTTCGACAACATGCGAGCCCACATGCAGCTACTACACGGCATTCGCTTCGAGTCCACGCGAGGTCGTGGTCGAGCCCGTGTCAAGCTGGGCTCCTACAGGAAGTAACTAAGAGTTTTGTCAGTATCGTCCACTTGTGAAGTCCTTTGTTCCACTGAGACCATTCTGCAAGAACATTGAACAAGGTTTTGGAAAGGAAGAAGACTGTAATTTGTGTGTATGCTCGGTGAATGTAATGGCTGCTTAGAATGAAATAAATATTGGTAATATTTCTTGAGAATGTGTGTATGTATACACATAAACACTTTTGAAACATTTTCTTACCGAAAATCACTAAAAATATGAATTAACACATTCCAAATGAGTAACATGTGAGAAAGTGCACACATAGAATCCTCGGATTGTATGGTAAGGTGGCCTAAGCATAGTCGAGCTGTTAGATGAAATATGAAATATACAGAGTGTGAAATATTCGACTCCAAGCACATTTAATACAGATCCCAGTTTGGAATCAAGTTTTTTGCTTTTTTCATTAGTAAAACGATTAAGTTAGGAAGTTAATCCCGCTAAATTTAGCGAAATTCATTTGACAGCACAAGTATGGTAATGAGATATCTTTCAATGACAAAACCGATCCGATAGTGATTCCAAGTGAGAGTAAATCATTACGATCACTTTCGCCCTTGGACTGAAAAGGACGAATAACTCAGAAACAAATGCAGATACAGCTTATTGGTTTTTCTCTCACAGAGAAAAAAAGGTATTTGGCTTGCGCGAATTGCAATGTTCTATGTATATTGTCATTGACCTGGCTTTCGTACCAGTAGAGATGGCGACTGTGCGAGCAGAGAAAAAAAGGTATTTGGCTTGCGCGAATTGCAATGTTCTATGTATATTGTCATTGACCTGGCTTTCGTACCAGTAGAGATGGCGACTGTGCGAGAAAAAGCGCAGTGCGTTCTATAGCTAGCAGAAATGAAATCCATGATTCATACAGCGTAGTGGTTTGACAATCCTATGCTGATTGGATCCGCTAGTGTACAGAAATATCATGAAATGGGACATGAAATTTAAGTATACAAGAAATTTGTTACTTGACAAACCGTCAGGTAAACAGGGCACCTCCCAAATTGATGAGGATAGTATTCAGATCACCTTACCATACAATCTGAGGATTCTATGGTAAGTCCTCTCCATATATATATATCAGTCCTACTAGATCTAACTTGCATCATGCTCTTAAACACAAAGACCACATCTCGCATAAGGACTTAGCTGTGGAGCTCCAGTAACAGGGACCATGAATTTTCAGGATTTGGAGGAATGAAAATCCACACCTTACCTTCGACAAGAACATAAGAGAATACTGAGGAAGGATTGGATCTTCTCGTCGTAACCAACGGGGAATGTTGCTATTAAATGTACTGTAGTATTGCAGTTGCCTTCGAACCCTCTCTCCCAATAAGATTGCTCCTCTCTTTTTTCTCCGTCATCAGGTGAAGATCTCAACATGTTACTAACAAGACATTTTTAAAAGCCCCATTGGTCCTCAAATTTGAATCGATTCGAAATGTTTTTCCTGAATGAGAGACATATTTACCAATCCAAGATAAAATAACCTCTAGCAGTTGATGATATCAACTGTTAATTATCACCGTTTGGAAATCGTAAAAACTATTTTGCACAACTTGTGCCGTGAATATATAGATCCCCACTTGAATGATCGCCACTATAGGTATAGATAAGTGTTTAAATGTTTCGTTTTTTATGAGACTCGGTGGAAACCAGAGAGCTTTATTTGTATTTCCTATTATTACATAAGCATTTTATTTTACGCTATATTACATAAGCATTTTATTTTACTGTATATAAATAATTTCTTTTCATTGAACAAATAACATTTTTCAATAAAAAAGGTATCTCAAATAATTTTTTTGCGAACGTATTGAAGTAACAAGATAGGATAATTTAAAGCAAAGTTAAAGTTCGAAATAAATGCAAAAAATAATAATAATAAATTCTACTTAGGAACGTAGGGTATGTTCTATTATGCCTAAACGGATCCAAGGAGGTCGATTACCTTTCTATGCTACGTTATTTTTGATAATAGCGAAAATTCATAATAGGAATAATAGGAATAATGAGAATCACAAACGTTGTTTATTTACTGAAACTTATTAACCATTTTGCGTGTTGTCCTCACTAAAAAAAGTATAACTCACAAAGCACAAAATGGCGGAAAAAATTCATCTTTTTGACAAAGACGGATATATAGGAACGAGCAGTATGCACAGAAGTAGGGTCTTCGAATTCGTATTTTGAACATAACCGGATTATTTATGTTAACGAATAAAAAAGGCCTCCTAAAAAGGGGTCGCAGGGTCCCGCGGACCATAAATTCACAGCTGACTTTTGCAATTTAGTAAATCCAAGAAATGATTCTGTGATCAGGTAGTATAAGACGGGGTGGAAAGGAAATGCTGTTATCGTACTGCCGTCTATCATAAATATGGCGAATTATTTCAACAAATTTCGTGCAAGTTTTGTAGGTAGACGGAAAACGGAATAAGTGCCTTATTACAAAGTTTTTTTTTATTCATTTTGAAGAATATTTGAAAATTACATTGAAGCAGGACCCAGTGCTCGAGATTTTTTGTTTTCGAAGCGTTTCTGTATTACTTACTGTGGGTGGTCTTTGGTAGACGGTAGACAAAAAAATTTCAGAAAAATACATTTTTAAGGAAGGGGCCCGTTAAAGAAGTCTCACATCAGGGTCTTTTGTCACCTTTGCTACGCCATTGGATAGTTTGCACATCTCTTTGGTTTTAATCTTTTTGGTTTATATGAAATGTATTTTGAAGAAGTTTCTGGATCAGCCTCTGCTGATGTTCAGTCAAAAACCTATTTTGTGTTTTTGTCGTAAATCATTCGTATAATGTAATTTTATGTTTTGCGTAAAAGCAGGGATTTGAAAAACTATCTGCATTCTTCAGTTTAGAGAATTTGTTAACTCTCACTCGAAAATTGTTAACTCTCACAAAAATACATGAGAAAAATTATTGCTCATGTATTTTTGTTTGCTTTTGATCTGAACATATTGTAGATCGAATATGTCGCTAGCACACCAACAACAAGAGTTTTGAAATGCAGCATAGCTACTATGCGTTTTTAACAGCTTGGAGAAAGCAAGTAAAACAATGGGTTGGTTGTTTTGCCTCTGAGAGGCACTTTTTGCACACAATGAGCTAAATGGCCAGGTCACAAAGACCCCGAGGGCTCAGAGAAGGTTAGGGGGAGACCCACTGAACAGCTGTTGGGAGACAGATGGTAGCCTCCCGTCAAGGTCATCCAGCGTGTTCTTTAACATGCACAAAGGATAGCTCTCCCGCACGCGGAGCCATGGCTTAACGTCCCATCCGACGGATGTTGGCCTTTCGAAGCTCATCGGTGTCCTCTACTGAGGGCAGGGCGGAGAGTTCTCTCGGAGACAAATCTCAACGCTGGCCTAGGTGCGCGAAAAAAAAAGGTGGCCTAGGTGCGCCAAAGTACAAAAAAACGCAGGTGTGAAAGTAATGCAATCTTAAAAAATGCAAATATACGTCAGCCATCCAGAATGTAATTGTGTCTCTGATTATTTCAGATGAGATGTGGACACGCAAGTTTATTCACTATGTTTTTAGTTTCTGCTCAGTTCTGTTACCGCCTTGTTTGACAAAGATGATAATGGAATTAAAATTTATACAAATTATGATTGTAAAAGCGAAACTTTTTGTTTGAAATTGTTTTATTTTTACGAATGAAACAATTAGTATCTCACAGTTTGCACTTTTAGCAATTAAACTTCGTTTTATTTTTCATAGTTATTTTACATTAGTTACAAATTCGCCAATTTTTAAAAAAAGATTGTACAGCATCTTTCAAATGGGGTTAGCTCCTGTGATGACTTTGTCTCGCAATTTAAGTGCAGACTATTATCAATCTGAGGAGTAACTTTCAAAATAGTTCAAATTGTGTTAATAGCCTAAAATTGTGAATCTTAAAATTGTTATGAGCATGTTTTAGGCAAGTTTCAGAAATATTTTTGAGTTCAAGTTGTAAATGAATTCAGTTATAATGATAACCAGAATAAATTTAAAATTTAATTTTGAACTTTCAAAAAGAGAAATGTAATGGCTTAGACAGACAACTTTTGATTCTTCTTAGAGTAACAGATGATCTACATCAGAGATCTGTTACTCTGAAGAAAGTAAAATTCGCGATCTGCAAAGTTTTTTGAAGTTCCTCTTAAGCTCATTATTACTCTTTTAAGCATTTCGAATGAAAATGAAATGAAAAATTCTTAAGAATATATTAAAAAAATATTTTTTATCCATGATAAAAGACTTAACTATTCTATTGTGTTTGTCTTATAGTCAACATCACTATTTGAAATATCAAATACTCCTTATTTCACAATTGTAGACAATGGTAATTTTTCTCTTTTAAGGTAAAATATGATATAATCTTTGATTTTTACTTCTCTCTTGTTTATTTACCATCATTGCTTGGGTGAACAAGACTCTTTCTGTTTAATGAAATTGTTCTGTTTTATTTTTATTGTAAAAACAGGCGTGCGCAGCTCATTTTATTAGGGTCCGCACCAGGGAATTTTGTTTTTTATTATTAAAAACATTCTGTAAAAAACCTTCTTTTAAAGGCGAGTGCTTTTTAAATATTCAGTCATAAAGGACATTATTTTTTCTTCATCAAACAAACTAAAAAAAGCTAAAAAATAAATAATAAAAATAAATACCCCGTCAAGCAGCTGCTTGCCACAGAGGTCTGACAAGAGCCTGTCAGTTTATATGCCATAGTAGAAGGTCTAATAATAAATTTTTATAATTGATATAAGTCATGCTTTATTTTTAATACTGCTATAATTCTTAATATTACAGCATTCATTCAAGCTATTTCATTCCTTTCAAATTTCAAGCCTGCAGGCAGGTTTTGAAGTTGTTTTCAATGGTTGTATCTTTCAGCGTCTTAATTTAATTTTCTCAGAAGTTCTGTAACAGTGATATGCAGCAAGAGATAAACAAAAAAAAAGGATTGTTCTAGAATCTTTAAGAATCGATGAAGAGTGTCAAAAATAGGCGTATACATCAAAAGACTAAAATTAGGCTACATAATATTTTGACTGCTTCCAAAGTTAATTATGTTAATGAAACTTGTACCCTTTGAAAACAAGATAATAGGAATTATGATGTCTTTGATTCTAGATGCTTAAGCAGTATCTTGGGCATTAAGTGGTTTGACTTTCTAAGTAATGATGAGGTTAGGCAAAGGAGTAAGAAGCCCCCATTTTGAACAGCATAGTGTGCAGAGAAGTTGTGTAAGACTGAAAAAAGGGGGAGACTTTGTATGCGGTGGGCAGACAATGTCAAACAGGATTTCGTAAGAATTGGCCTACAGTAGCCAAATGCAGTAACTGTAGCTCAAGATGACATGTTTTGGAGAACTAAATTGCAGTCTTGTTAGACCTTCATAGCCCATGGCTGCTTGAGGATTATGTATGTATGTAAAGAAGTTAAACATCCTCTCCACCCCAATTCAAAATGAGTTTAATTTTTCCACGAATACTGTAAAAGTACGTTATATAATCCTTGCTTGAACTTAATCGGTTGCAAAAAATAACCATAAATCGAAATATTTCATTTATAGCCTCGCAAATCCTTGAACTGTTGCATCAAATTTTGAATAAGCTTATCTTCTTGATAATGTCACAATCCCTGCGATACCACTCTATTGCATGAAAAAAAATTCGTACGCCTATGATACTTTCGGCTTGCGCTTAGCTGAGAATCACTGCTCTAAATTGCTCAGAGTGGAATAGCAGAAAATGTAGTTCGCAAAAGCATGGATATTAAGATAAAGTTTATCCCAATTCTTTACTAATGAAAATACATCTATTACTGCAAACGAAAATAAAAAGGAATATTATAATTTATACTAATATGAAGTTAGCGAAAATCAAGCAATTGCAGTTATTTAAAATGTAAATTTTCGTTTCATACTCTTAAATCGAGTACATATACTATTGTGGCAATAGAGTTATGAATGCCTTTGCAGTCAGGAGGATTGCCCGAATGTTATGACCTAATACCGTCGTGCTTCAACATGTCTGTGTTTCCTTATACTGCATTTGTAAAACAATAGTTCCAGAGAAGCATATTTTATAAGAGAGCGTTTCTCCGTCTCATTGTGAAATGAATAACACTGGTTTACAATGTTTTCACAGCATAAACAATTGTAGCTGCCTTTAATTATTTTTCAGGTGCTGATTTCAGAACTGGCCTTATAAAATGGCTAGCACATCACGTCTTTATGTTATTGGTCATTGGTCATTTTCACTCCTATTAAGGTCTTATACCAACACCTCCAGGCAACTGGGAGTATATTAGATGTTTTACTATTTGTTGCCAGCAACACTGATTGCCAAGTGGGAGAAAATATGCAACAGTACCGCCATTCTTGTTGTTTTCAATGTAGGAGGAACACGTGCTGTACGTTGAAGAGTGAATTTTGGCATTTAAATGGCACGACAGCAGCGTCGCAGATGTGTTAATATGCCAGATAAGTTTTACTGTGTGTGTGGAAATTATATTTTAAAATCCCAGGGTCGTTCTTTGACAATGATTGTGAAGAAAACCTATAACTTGAATTTTGGATGTCATATTGGAGATCAGGACAAAACATGGGCTCCACATGTATGCATTTCGTGCCTTGTTAGCCTGAGTGAATGGTTGAAAGGTAAGATAAAATTCATGCCCTTTACAGTTCCAATGGTTTGGCGTGAGCCAACTAGTCTCTTGCATGATTGCTATTTTTGTTTAACTAAAGTGTCGGGCTTTTCAAAAAAGAACAAAAGCAAAATACAATATCCAAAAGTGCCTTCAGACATAAGGCCAGTTCCTCATGGAGAAGATCTTCCTATACCAACACCGTCAACCAATTGGAAGGAGATGGATTCATATTCATTAGAGGAAGACTTTGAGGCACATACAAATCCTGATCCTACACACACCCCTAAAAAGTTAGATGAGCCTCGTTTGATTCAGCAAAATGAACTAAATCATCTTGTTCGAGATCTAGGACTTTCCAAACAACAAGCTGAGGTTTTAGGTTCAAGACTTCAAGAGTGGAACTTCTGGCCAAGGGTACCAAAGTTTCTCTGTTCAGAAAGAGAAATTTGGCTTTATCTGCTTATTACGAGATGCAAGATGGTTTCTGTTTGTGCACAGATATTTCAGGGCTGATGGGAGAAACTGGAACAACTCACGACCCTAAGGAATGGCGTCTATTTATAGATTAGTCAAAATTCAGCTTGAAAGCTGTCCTTTTGCATAAACCAAAAACCTTCCATTCCAGTGACACACGCTGTGGGAATGAAGGAAACTTATGAAAGCATGGAAAAAATGCTCACTGGTATAAAATACGACCAGTTTAAATGGACAATATGTGATGACCTAAAAGTCATATCTCTCTTGCTCGAGCTTCAAGGAGGCTGCAAAAAATTTGCTGTTTTCTATGTTTTTGGGACAGTAGGGCCAGAAAGAAACACTACAAAACACTGGCCCAAAAGAGATGTTTTTATTCCTGGAAAGAGTAATGTGAGGTATAAGCCTCTAATTGACCCCTCTGATGTTCTGCTCCCACCACTACACATCAAACTGGGGCTTATGAAAAACTTTGTAAATGCTATGGGCAAAACTGCTAAAGGGTTTTTGCATTTAATGGAAAAATTTCCAAAATTAAGTGATGCCACTGAAAGAAGGGATCTTTGTTGGTTTCTCAGATCACGAAGCTACTGAATGATACTGTCTTCAAAGAAAAACTGAATATGAAGGAGCGCGTTGAATGGAAATCCTTCACCTCTGTGGTCCAGGGTTTTCTGGGGAATCACAAAAAGGAAGATTACCATCAGCTCATTCAAGATCTTCTCGAAAACTATGAAAATCTTGGTTGCCGAATATCTTTGAAGATCCATTTCTTGCCCTCGCATCTCGACTTCTTTCCCAAGAACTTGGGAGTTGTCAGTGATGAGCAAGGGGAAAGATTTCACCAGGATATCCGAACCATGGAGGAGAGATACCAAGGCAGATGGGACCCAGCAATGATTGGTGACTTTTGTTGGTTCTTGCAGAAGGAAGATACCTCTTGCACATAAAAGACAAAAGTGAACTTCTTGTAAGTATAAAAGATCCTTACCCATGATTTCTTATTCTGCGTTTCAATATTATTTCATTTGTTACTTTATATTCAGTGGTCTATAACTATGATGTTTCTAATTTTTTTCACTGTAATCATGTAATTAATTAATGAGTTTTAAGTTGCAATTTAATAAAATAGGCACATTTATTTTCATTTCCCAGATATGTGTATTCATTGAAATTTGAAATACATCAATCCATAATTTAAAAAAAAAACTACGTGCTGCAGTTTTTTCACAGCCATATTTGAATTCAGCACTCCAAAATTAGTTAAAAACATCCTATTTGACCAATGTTATATAAAAAAAAAAGTTTCAATTTGTTGTCTAGTGTAATCGCCGGTCAATATCAAGTTTTCTGCAAGGTTAGGCAAAAGTGAAACTTTGGATGTGTTATTGATGGTGTATGGGGAAGCTGCGATGAAAAAATCAAGTGTTTTTAGATGACAAAAGTGGTTTAACGAGGGTTTAGAGATGTGAAACGTAATGTAAGAAGTGGTCGTCAAAAAGAAAACTCACAAAACTGGTGGAAACGTGGAACGAGTATGGACTTTGGTTCGATCCGACATGCATTTAAACAAATGACTGATGACAAAGGAATTCAATTCAGACAAAGAAATTGTAAGATTTTGAGAACATTCGGACATGAAGAAAGTTTCAGCAAAGATGGTGCCGCAAATTTTGACTGGTGAACAGAAACATCGTCTGCGTGATATTTAGATTTTTCTCTTGGAAAAAAAAACGATCCCAGGCCAATGAAAAAAATTTTTAGATAAAGATATTACCGGCGATGAAACATGGGGCTTCCAAAATGATCACGCGACGAAATGACAAAGCATGCAATGGGAAACGTCATCATCTTCGAGATCGAAAACGGCACGTGTGAAGAGCCGAAATGAAGACAACGTTGATTCGTTTCTTTGATTCCAAAGGTGCTATCCACTTTGAGTTCATCCCACAAGGTCAAACGGTGAACCAACATTATTATGTGGAAATATTTAAAAGACTGCGCGACTCTGTTCGCCGGAAAAGACCCGAACTTTGACCTCGAACTTGGATCTTGCACTACGATAAAGCCCCTGCTCATGACGCATTCACTGTCGGGCAATTTCTGGCCAACAAATCAATCACGAAACTAAATCACACTCTTTTTCTTCGGATTTGGCCTCCTGTGACTTTTGACTTTACCAAAAACTCAAGATATTTGAAGAGCCGTATATTTGCAGACATTGACTACGTTAAAAGGATTTTGAAGGCGATCCTAGATGGCATTTCTCAGGAGTTACAACATCGTTTCGCTAAATGCATCGCTGCACACAGAGGATACTTCGAGGATGGCGAAAGATATTATCACGTGAGTGTACATGTATTGTTTCTACAGGGACTTTCCGGAATCTTTACTGTCACATCTTGTACGTGCATTCGGTGTCATTTATATGAATGAATTATGATGCTACAAACTTATCTAAGGTAAGTACAATAAATCAAATGAAATAACGTAAAAATTTGTACAGAATTGATTAAACATATTTTATTAAAATATTAAAGAAAATTTTAAAACACACTTTTCATCCTACCTGTTCAGAAACGTTGATGGTAATGTATTCACATCTGAACCCGGTACAGCTGGTTTGAAATTTAGGTGAAATAATTTCTTAAAACGTTATGTCTGTATTCCATCTCTCTTCAGATAATATTGCTATCTGAAGTCGTTGCTGTATGATTGGCTAATTTTAGTAATATCCAATCTAGTTGCATTCTCTTCTCAAATCACAAATATTAAAGGTCTAAATACACTTTGAAGTAACAACACTCAGACCGCGAATCTTGTCCTATTTTTATTAGCACCAAACCAGGACGTTTGGGGGCAATAAAAAGAGTTTAACAGTTAAAAACACTGCATGTTCGAAATACTAAAGAGCAATATCTTCTTGGTCCTTAGGATTTACATATATACTAAAATTTAAAAAAATACTTATCTTCCTCTATGTGCCCAAATAAGCAAAAAAGTAAAACATGCAAATGATGAAAAATGATGAAATCTCTTGCTCAATTCATATTAATTTCTCTGTGTGTTTTCTCCTACATTAGCTGTCAGAAAGTAAGATTTAGGATGCCAAAACTGGTTTTTCTTACCAACCAAAAAACAATTTCCTTTGACCAATCTTTAGAAACCAGTTTTATCGCTTTATCTTCCTTTGAAGTTAATGTGAATTGAATAAATGATTTCAAGATTGTCATGCTTTAACTTGCATTTTTTACTTCTCAGGGCTAATGTAGGAAGACAAGTATTTTTAAGTCTTTTAATTTAGCAATTTAATTTTTTGCTCCTTAAAGGAAACTTCGCAAGGACCTTTGTCACTGAAAACACCTATTTTTCGCCTGCCTCGGAGAGGAAACTGTTCCTTTCCCTTGTTTTCATTTGACATAGAACTTGTTAAAATCGACCCCTTATAAATTTCCTCCCTTTTCTTAAAGATGGAGAATGAAGGGGGCATGAATTGAGGTGACCGATGCCAAGAATATACCCGGAGGATGAGGGGGGATGAAACCCCCCAAAACTAAATACTGGGTAGTGCCTGGCCCATGCCATTTTCGAGGACACAAGCTTTCATTTAAGATTTTTTTGCGATCTATTCCCCGTCATCATCAAAGAAACTGTACCAGCAAGTTAGCCTGTGAAGACTTCTGCCTTGTAAAAAATTCACACTCTCTTGAATAGAAGGCATTTGTTTTCCAAATTGTGGAATACCTTTTGTTTGGCAGTAATATATATATAGGTTGCAGGTAGTCACTCATAAAACGATTCTGTAGAAATGAAGTAAAGGATCCAAGTCCCTATGGGATATGGTTGTTATGCAGATCCGTCGTGGATAGCTGGCAGTCATTCAATGATCTTTCCTAGTTCAGAACGCAGTGTGGGCCCAGAAGCCGTAGGAAAGGATAGTGACAGGAAAGAGGGCAATAAGGTGTGGTTATTTGTGATGAAGGGTTTATGTTTGTTTAGTCCACAGAAAGACTTATTTTGCCGCGTTTAAGGGATCTTGTGGTTAATTGTACATCTTGTTTAGTTCTTAAAAGACTTTTTGAAGTGAGTCCTAAAAAGAAATATTTTGTGATGTTGACAGGAAATGAATTTGCAACACTTCTGTCAATTCGTGTATCATTTTTAGTTCATCTCTGCAGAGCTGTGATTTAATATTTTTTAAACCTCTATTTATTTATTTATTTGGGGAGAGGGACTTGGGCTAAAGTTTCGATCCCTGATGTTCGAAGTAATTTGCTGTCTCTAGTCATAGTAAGGGTATGGTAGGAGTTTGTGAGGGAGTTAAGAATCTTTTTTTCCAATTTGCTGTAGATTTCTTTTTTCTGGGGCTACGGTTAGATAAAAGATTATTTAAGCTAATGTTTGGCAATTGGGGTTGTAGCTGTATTTTTATTTCTAATTTTGGATTTGAGTAATTTGTTATATATTTTCCTTTAACTGATGTCTTGGTAAACTTCACTTAGTTGTGATTAAGTAGGTTAATTAGCAATTCAGTTTTAGGTGGAAGGTAAATTTATTTGCCTCTGTTATATTGGTTTTGTTTTCTCTTTCTGAAGCTTCATTAGGATAAATTATGAAGTTAAAATAAATTTAGCCACTTCGTTATTTTGTCTATCGGAATCAGATTTGGACATGGAAATTGCTTTTAGGCTGGAATTTCTGCCATTAATAAATTTCATGTTCCTGTCCTTTTGTAGTTCTTATTATATCTTCAATTTCAGGTTTTAGTATATTGTCATTTGCGTCTGATGTTAGCAGAACAGTTGCGATTTGTACGGGGGAAATGATTTATTTTTATAATATATTGCATTATCAGCAAGGTGTCTTGAGGAAAGAGGTAAATGGGGAAAATTAAGAATGAAGGATAAGAATAACGGCAGGCTCTTATCTGTATACAGGTGTAGTGTATAGGGCATACAGCACAGAGTTAATCCTTTCAGTTTGTGTGATGGCCAGAAGGGTAAAGTGAGGGAGAGCGGAAAGTGCGAACTGTGGGAGTGAACAGTCTGGTGGAGTGAAAGTACGAGGACAAGAAAGGGCAGGAAGTAGTCAGTGCAAGGTAGAACGAGATGACTTTGTGTCTGTAGCTAAGTGCCTGGTGTAAGATCAAGGGGAGTTAGGATTGTTGCTTTGTGTTTGAAGGTCCAGAATGCTCAAAAATGGGGAAAAGTGAATGAAGAGTTGTTTGGGAGATATGTCAGGCCGATTTTGTCCCCAATCGGGCCCCGCGCTAGAGTTATAACCTCTGCGAAGGGAGGAAATTTTCATTCTGAAGAGAAAATTGTTGTCAAATTTTGTGAACAACAGATTTTAAAGTTAGTAACATTGTGTGCAGTGTAAATATTTTAGCAGTTTAATTTTTTGTTTATTTTCAAGCGTATGGGTCCCGCATTTGCTAAAGCCGGGCCTGATTGTCAGTGATCATCAAGACAACTTGTAGATAATGCGATCAACTTCCGTGAAATTTCCCTCTCCCTTTTTTAGAGAGGAAGAATGGGGGTGTGCTGAGGTAGCGTACAACACTCGTTTGGTTACAAGCTTTCATTTGACACATCATAATTCGCTATGGTCGATTCTTGCTTTCGATAAATATAAGAAAACTCGTCTGTACCTTCCCTCCATTTTTTCGGTGGTAGCCTCTGACTTTCACCGAGACAAACTTTCATTTGTTACTTAACTTGTTATGCTCGTTCCTCGCATTGTAAATTTCCGAAGGTATGGTGAAGCAATCATTTACACTTTTCTCCATTTTTAGATGGCAAGAAGGTATAGAAGTAAATTTTGAGACAGGGCAATTTTGATTCAAAGCGTGGGATCTAGAAGAAAAATAAAATCTGTTTTCGAAACTGCACTTCGCCCGCCCTCTTATACATTTATCTAAATCTTCTGTTGTTCAGACATTAACAACTAACTACGAATGTATCTTTATTTCTCAATAATATTAAACGAGGAGACTTTGCACCCAAGGCGCAGAACGTACTAAAGACAAATGAAGGAGTCTGAAAAGTATCATTCCGTTTTTACCAAGTAAGTGTTGTTCATATTCGTTTTGTGCTTTAAGCGTTCCACTTCAATTCTAAAGCAAAATATCATACTGTATATCCTGTGTCACAAATGCAATATGTACTGCGTAACATTATTTATATTCTGTATTTACACTTGATATTTTTTCCCTTCAAAGCGTGGGATCGTTTCTACTCTTTATTTTGAGGATGTGATCACTTTTTTGCGCCTCTTCTCTTCTTCTTTTCACCAGTTTCTATATCTATTTTTTATTCATTCAATGGCCAAATTTAATTGATATTTTATACCAGTTTTCGAAATACAGTAAGGAAGAGTAAAATGTTTTCCCTCCAAAGAAGACCATAAAGTGACGAAATAATTCACATTAATTCGATAACAGCATAAGACTAGAATGTTTTGTATGTGTTATTCGTTTTCAAAATTATCAAAGGAAGCCTTATTCAGAATTGTTGAAAGCATCAAATTCTTGAAAGAGAGAAAACGTCTTAAAGTACTTTTTAATAATCTTGTTGTGTCTGAAAATAAATCTACCGAGAATGCTTTTCAATATTCTTCATTCAAGGAAACAGAAAAGTGTGACACTAGCGTTGCACATTCCTGAGCAATATGTAACTCTGTGTAATGAAACGGAATGTATAAGGCTATTTTTCTGTTGTTTTTTTTTCTCTCTTGTTGAACAAGTTAATGTATTTTAGAGATGATTTGAAATAAAAACAATAAAACTGCATAAAGGTAGCCATGAGCCTTCTGAAGATCCCTTTGGCAGGGGTGAAATGCTTTCGAAGCCTTGAATAATTTCATCCCTGGGTCCTAAATAGAAAACATAATTTTTAAGTGTCTCGACATTTGATGGTATATATACTTTCAGATTTCGCCTCTTTGTACAATCATCGAAATAATAGAATGAAATATTTTTGTTGAAAAGCATTTTTTGTTTCATCTATAATGCTGTCCCGAGATTATACGTTGAATAAGAGAAATAGACCTAGATAAAAGGAGTGTATTTTGGCTCCTCTACTAAGTGGTGCCTCAGACCTGCAGTTTTTTTTGTGCTTATCAATAATTCATAAATGATTGTTAATGATTCTTACCTTAATAAACACAGCGAAGTGTTGTGCTATATGTCTATGTTGTATTGACTTAAAAAAAAAATTTTTATGACAAATTTTTTTCCGACGGTGTAGCAAAATATCAAAATTTTTGAATTTTTTTTTTCAGGAAAAGAATGATTTTATTTATTCTATGTACCTTCTTCAAGGAACAAATCTTCTCAGACTATGAAACAAATATTCGACAATGTCAGAAATCCCCTAAATTTTAATATGATTAAAGCCTTAATAATTATACAGTAAATAATATATTTATATTACTATACCTATTATTATATGATAACTAATATATTTATGCTATAATATAGTAAATAATACAGTTATATACAGAATGAGAGAAAATTAGAAGAGGGGATTCATTATATAACTTTTAGGAGACAAACGGAATCCTCCCAAGGCCATCCAGTGTGCTCTTTAAAGCGCACAGGCCATGGCTCTACAATAAAAGTCGTTTCCGCTTAACATTCCTCTAATGGACCATAGCTTTTTTTTTTAGTTTTTCCGTTTTGTGATCAGTCCCACAAGCCACTAACTAAACTGCATGTGTTAACAGAACAAACGATCATGCTATTGCAAGATTCGAACTCTGACCCCGTCGGCATTTGCAGTGTTTGAGACAATGCGATACCGCGGCGGCAGTGGCCAAAAATGTCGAACCCATCGAAGCTCACTGCTCCTTATTGATTAATAACATTTGAAATATTTTTCTCCCAATAGCGAGGAAGAAAAAGCGGAAGCTTATGAAAAAAAAGAAAACGTTTTCTAGAAGCATCTCTAGAAAAACTCTCAACTCTGTCAGTTGGAGTCGCGCTCCCTTCTTAATCAGGGCCGGACATACACATAAGCTAACTAAGCCTCAGCTTTGGGCTTCACGATTATGAGGGATCTCAAAAATTTAAGTTTAGTGTGTCACAAAATTTTATATTCAAATTAATCTATTGTGCAAACATTGTTCATCTCAGCTCTAAACAGTCATTATTGTAAACCAGTGTTAGTATAATGTTTTCACCACATCAATTTCATATTTATTCAAAATTTATTTCACTCAGCTTTTCAACAACTTATTTCGACTTTTGAATTTTTGGGGACTCTTAATCCCCCCCCCCCCCCAGTGAATGATCTAGACCAGGATCTCGTGGCTTGCTGACCTATGATAATATATTTACCACTCTCTCGACCCCAGGTAAATTATTTTAATATTGGATAGAATGCAATTTTTTTTTTGCCTGTGTGGCTGTTACATTTTGCTTACAATTAGTTTCTATATTACTTAGGTTTATTTACTTATTAAAATACTTACAACTATGAGTATTAAGTTACAACTTAATGCTTCGTAAAATTGTATCGTAATATTTTGCAATTTCTTGTGGCACTAGTTGTCCCATCTCCTCTTATTTCACCAATGCCTCTCCGCAGCTACTGTCATACTTTTACCTACATCACAAAAAATCTGTTTTGTTTTCGTAATTTTTCCGCCATATGCGCTGGAGGGAATTTATCAGCTGATAGTTAAAGTATTTTACTTACACCCAAGAATTGCTTCCAAAGTGTCATCTCTTAGAAGGGATAATGAGAAGAGCTAATTTTTAAGAAAACAGAAACCCTTGCAAAAGATAAAGTGATAGTTTGGAAAAATACAGTTTAACTTACTGTTTCTTTTATTGTACAGTTTTGTCTTAAAAGATTATTTCCTACTTTCACAGAGGTATTTATAACGTGTTTAGAAAAGGTTCAAAGTCCCACTTACTGTACCATTTTTCCTTGCATCTTCTCTCCAACATTACTCACTTTCTCTCCTGTTCCCCTTTTCATTTCTGTCTGACCTAAACTTCTTTTATTTTTTTCTCTTATAGTGTGGGATGATCTTTTCAACGGTCTTGAAGTACATATGATTTTGTTTTTGTCATTGTTGAATGATAACAAAATTCTGTACGTGTAATCCAAAATACGTCAGATGGTTGTTTTTAAAAGAAACTTGGCTTTATATCCGTAATAAATTACGCTAATTTGCATTGATGATAACACAAATCGGTTGGGTTGGGTTGTTTTACCTCTGAGCGGCACTTTTTTGCACACTATAGGCTAAATGGCCAGGTCACAAGGACCCCGAAGACTCAGAGAAGGTTGGGGGAGGGGACCCACTGGAACAGCTGTTGGGAGACAGATGGTAGCCTCCCATCAAGGCCATCCAGCGTGTTCTTTAGCGTGCGTAGGGTATGGCTCTCCCGCACACGGAGCCACGGCTTAATGTCCCATCCAACGGACGACGCTCTTTCCAAGCCCATCGGAGTCCTCTACTGACCGTGAGCAGGGCAAGGAGTTTTGCGGAGATAAGTCTCAACGCTGACCCAGTTGGGACTCGAACCTGGGAACTGCAGATTAAGAGCCTGGCGCGCTAAACAAATCGATGAACCAAAGCTGAATTAAGTGCCCAACGGTGCAAAGCTTCTGAGATTAAAACTGAACCTACAAACAAACAGTTTGTAAAAAGAGTTCGTAAAACAAAAAATACTAAGGTTTTCCTAAAGATTCTCATGGGATCCACAGATCATTATTTGTGAACATCAGCTCTAATATTGATCGACAATGGACCTCACGCTGGATATGTGCATACCAAATCTGAAAATTTCGATATAAATTTTATATAATTCCTTGGAATTAAAAGGGAATATTTTATTAAGAACTTCTTAACTTTATTAACCATAAATCAATACAAATAAGTTTAGATACAAATCTCAGTGATAATTCATTTTTTCAGATACAATAATCATTCACCTGGCAATAATGTAATGAAAGGAAACAAAAAAAATAGAAGAAAAAAAAATATCATATAATTAATATGTGTTTCTATGGGCCGAAATCATCCTGGTTAAAATTAAAGAAAAAAAAATTGCAAATAATAAAATAGAATACTTTTTCGACAACATCTGTCACATAATTTCTAAATGATATAAGAAAAGAAAAAAAATTGTTATAAGAACAAAATGATTTAAAACAAAAAAATTGCATTTCTTTATTTATCTTAAAATTCTGAGACATAACATCGTCAGTATTTACACATATTCTTTCAATTTGTTTTTGCTTATACGAAATGGACTAATATCCCAATATAATTTGGCAAAATGTTATAATTGCTTAATGCTAGAAATTCAAACACTTTAGGAAAAACTTCTTTATTAGCCTTGGAAACAATCAATATATTCCAGTAAAATGCAAATCATAAATCACCGTTATTTTTAAGAAAACTACTAAAATTACTTTAACAAATAATTGTATAAATATAGCTATATCTGTCCTATGGCCAGATGATTAAACATGATTGGCTACTGATCAAGGGACCCTGGTTCGATACTCGGATAAGGCATGGATGTTTTCTTTCTTGTGTTGTCTTCCTGCTGAGGTCTCGCCTTCCTCATAGATCTCTATGGCATGTTAATAAGATTCTTGCCAAACCTCTGTGGCAAGCAGCTGCTTGAGGGATAAATAAATTATCACCCCCACCCCCCCAACAACGAATAATGGTACATCAGGTCACCGTAACTATGAACGATTCACATAATTAACCTTCGTGTCACGTGACACAAAGGTTGCCAGATCACTAATTACTAAAAAAACTTTGCCAGATATTTTTTCTGAATTCTGAAATCAACCGTAGTGTTTGGATGCTTTTTTGAGCGACTGTATGTAAAATCGTAATGCATAAAATTATTTTATTTCACGGGTTTTTTTTAGAGCAATATGCATGTTTGATCACTAATGTACTTGTTTCAATCTTGTACTTCTTGCAATAGTAACGATGTGAAATTTCCCATTGGTATTGGATGAATTTTCTTAATTGTTTACATTTTTTATTTGTGAAATTAATTAAAATTTGAACTTGAATATTGATTTAAATAACAATCTGGGAAGATCGTTATTTTTGAAGTTGATTTCGATGAATTTGTCCCTCGGTCCTTACAGCCTGAATGAATTTGTCCATAGTCCTTATGATCTCGATGAATTTAACCCTCAGGCTCTACTGTCTCAATAATTTTAGTCCCATACTTTTGAGAATTTCGATATTTCCATTGCACATTGATCGTATAGAATCTTCTCATTGTGCTCCTCCACCCTCACCCCCCCCCCCCCAACAGCGAATAATGGTACATCAGGTCACCGTAACTACGAACGAGTCACATAATTGTAAAGGGAGGGGTGTGCCCTCAAGCTTACACAAGATCTAAGTATAGTAAAAGAAATTAGAGCGAAGGCAGCTCGTTCTAGCTAACAGTTTTAAAGTATTGTCCAACTGCTGACATTGTTTGAAACATTTTTTTTTAATTTCCCAAGAGAAAATTTATTTTTTTACTCCTCGTTATTGTGTATGTTTTAGAGGAGCCCTATCCCAGCCGGGATATTCATTACACATGCCTAAACTAAATAATTTTTTGTGTTAGTTACAGGTACTTATTTATGCGGAATTAATTTCTTTCTTTATTGCTTTATATTGTTATGGCACACATTTCTTGATATTAATGAAAAGAGAAAGAACATAGAGAATAGAACAGTATGAAGGACAAACGAAAATAATGGTTTAGTGTGCTGAGAAGAAAAGTGCTTATTACTCAAGCACATTATTCTCAATACGGTCCACTACCGCTCGATATACATTATTTTTACATATATTACTTCTGTGGCAAGCAGCTGCTTGAGAGGATAATTGTTTTTATTTTTTATATTTCCATATTGGTGATAATACTATATTTTAATTACGTTTAGACAAACTTTTGAGTTTTGAAAAAACCGGGAGAAACCAGCGTCCGAAGACTTTAAAACTAATTGTTATTTAAATTAATTTTTTTCGTAACACCGGAGATAAGGTTCAGAACCCTAAATTCTTGTCACTTTAATTATGTGCATTTGGAATTTCGTATTTTGATTGATCCATCTTGAGATGTTTTATCACGAACAAATAGAATGTGTAAATAGTGTATTTTTTTGTATTTGTAATAGCAAAAGGTAGTACATATATCTGTTTCAGCCCTTCCGTGGCCGAATAATTAGCATGCTTGGCTACTGATCTGAGGGACCTGGGTTCGAGCCCCAAATTAAGGCATGGATGATTGTGCCCGCCATCCTCACAGACCTTCTACTATGGCGTATTAAATTGTCAGAACTCTGTGGCAAGCAGCTGCTTGAAGGAATATTCATTTCTTTGTTACGCTAAGGGCCTAATGGATCTTTTATCGATGATTAGTTGTCCCAGTAAATGTCACATCGTTCGTGATGCACAGTCACCTGTTGAAAGAATTTGAAGATTGTTATTCCTAAAGGAATTTGACCCACTAATACCCATCAATCACCCCTTTAGCCTATATACTGCAATCAAGAGTTAGTTAGATCTTGCGCTGTTTCTTAGTAATGGATGTATTTGAAGTTGGTATTAAGAGAAAAAAATTAGGAAAAAAATTGGAAATACTCTAGAGGCAAAAAGTAGAAACGATAATTTAAATTACTGAACTAGCGCTTACCTTAGTCTTAGCATCATTCAAGCTCACTGGACGCAGCATTTCAGACGTGGATGATGGAAAGCTCAATTGTTAGATGAGGAAGAGAGAGATGCTGAAAGAGTCACGAGGTTATCATCAGGGTCAACGTCAACAGCTGAGGTGGTGGAAGACAATCCAGTCTTATGTACCTTAAAAGAATTATTCCGTATAATCTTATTCTCTAATTTTTTCTTTCAACCAGTGTTGGAAAACTTTATTGGTACGTAACGGAATAACGAAATGATTTTTGAATAACCTTAACGGAATTTCAAAATGTTTATAACGTTAAAACGTAACAAATGACGGAAAAAATAATTTCGTTTTTTCATTTTTTCACCGTTTTTGTGTTTTGATACATTTCAGGTATTTAGAAACTTGCGTGAAACAGACAGATGTAAAATTTACTCATATGATGAACGAGATACATTGCAAAAGAATTTGGGAAGCAGCTGTCTTAATCACCTTTGTCATAATTAGCGCTCAGAGAAAGTGCTTTGTGATAACCAGATAAAAAAAAAGCGGCAGTGGAAAAGAAAGGGTGAGTCTCCATTAATGCAGAAGGAAAAAAGGGCAATTACAATAGAGCGAAAATCCCCGATATATTGCAATTCTCTGTGATCCGCTAAAACACTCAAGGTTTAGAGAAGGAACTGTGTAGGTGGGGTAATTTGGGTATAGAATAGAATAGGGGTTCTGAACGTGGGGTACGCGGTAAAATGTTTTGGGGTACGCCGTGAGAGCTCAAAAGTCGATTACCCAGTAAAATTTTTATAATTTTATAAAATTAGTTAAATTGTCTATGCCATTTTTGTGTTTATCGCTACATGTAATTTATGAATACAAAATTTAATGTGTATATATATATGTTTTATTTTATTCCCATTTTTATACTATAACTATAATTTTATCTATCTATACAAGGGGTACGCCAGTTACATACACATTTCCAGGAGGTACGTGAAGCATAAAAGGTTGAGAACCACTGGAATAGAGAATTGGAGGAAAATTCCGGTTTTGGTCTTCCCATCAAATCGACATCTCTTCATGCTCTCGACCCCACGCTCGAAACATTTCCATTGTGTATGTTTGCAACTCTCTTAATCAGCCTCGCCTTGTACATACGTTCAGAATTACCTCCTTCATTTTTTTCATGTGTCAATCGAACAGTGACGAAGCGTGTGTTCAACACTTCAGCAGTTCCTTTAAGGACAGACTGCATAAAAGTACATCCAAAAGCACAACCTATCTCTTCTATAGGAAAGCATTGGTAAAAATCAGTGTCATCAAACGACTCAACAAATGATTTGCTGGAAACCTATCTTGATGAAACCGAAAAACTGGAGACGAAAGGAAATAAAATTTCAATTTTATAAATAAACTTCAGAAAACAAAGAGAATTTTTACAAAAGAAAATATTTTTCATTACTGGAAAAATCAAGACAAAACATTGCAAAGACTTGCAAGATTATTCTAGCGGTACCTACAACTCAAGTATCTACAGATTGTTTTCTTCTATGCTTTTTGACAAGTGAAACAATTTGGATTGAAAATTATTAGAAGATATTTTGCTTATAGTGATGAATAAAATAGTAGAATAACATTTATAACATTATATTAATATTTTTAAAAGAATTTCGCTTTTTTTTTCATTTAATTTTCGTCGACTCTGCGTTATGATGTTAATATTTCTGAAGAGAATTTTGTTTTTTTTTAATTTTCTGGTATCATTTTAGCAACTTGTTTTAAAAATAATCTGTGCACAAAAATCATTATAGTTCTAAGAATTATGATTGCATACTTATGCTCAGAAATTTTTATTAATAATGCTCCATTTTATTCTGAATCATTCTTAGAAGTTTTGTGTAAATTTCTACAGCAGGGACATATCCAGGGAGATTTTGGAGGTTTTCCCGGAAATTAAACTTATCTACCTGCTTTGCAATCCAAAACAACAGGTGTCTTTGTATAACTTTAATTTTTCTAATTCTTAAACGACAATTTTTTAAGAATTAGTAGTGAAAAAAGTAACATATATGTATTTATTTCGTTATTAATAATTGTTATTAATATTTTTCTTTTTCCAATTATTTTATGTTTTAAGAAGTGGATTCATTGAACTGGTGCGATCCATTAGACGACTCTACTGCATACATATCTAATAAAAATGATAACATAGATTTTATTATTTTGCATTTGTACTAAAATTATAACGAAATTTAAATTTTGTTATAACGAAAAACGTAACCAAAAAAAAAATACTAAAATTTTGGCTGTAACGATTTCGTTTGCCAATACCGCTTTCAACATATCGGGAAACATTTGGGCTACTTTAGCCTCGCCGCCAGTAGCCTCACCACTCACTTTAACATTATGAAAACCAAGACGACTCCTAAAACGATTGAACCAACCATTAGTAGCCACAAAGATTTGGGGAGCATCTTGGCTCTTACCCTTAATGTCTGCATAGAAACTTCAGACTTCTCTTGGATCGTCATTAGACTTAAAGGAACGTGTCTTTGATCTTGTTTACCATCCATGTGGTTAACAATTTTTCCATCTCATAAATAGCACATAAACTCTTCTTACGTAATTATTGTTGACCTGCAGATCATTTCACATACTCTTTTACATGATCAGCATTCTTTACTATCGTTTGTAACTCATTGTGATACTGAGAGACCGAATTCACGCGCTATGGCCGATAAGCACTTCCATCTCCAAATAATTTTGAGAATTTTTATAAATCGATTGAGCACTCTTACATCTCCTTTCCTCTTTGCAGTCATGAACATAGCATTAAAAAATCACTAAACAATGAAAGAAAAAAAAAATTTGAAAAAATACGAGAACTGGGCTTGTGGAAAAAGTTGCAAAGTCCGAATTTACATAAGTCGGGGAGTACCTGTATAGAGAAAAAATTATCTTTGAGTTGGGTGGATGCCTCCAAATGATCTAACGCTGAGTGAACTGTTTGCCGAGCAAGATTTTCTCTATTGATGGGCATAAGGCCTATGTCATGGAATCAAGTACAAGTAGTTTTAAATGTAAGTGAAGAATCCGACATTCGTGGCTCTGTGCATCGATTAATTCACTGGACGTGTGCATTTTTTTTTAAGAAATATATATTTAATTAAGAGAAAGAATAATATATTTGATATTAAGAAATCGCAGGTAAGCATCTTTAGGCTATGAGCAATCTTAAATTAATGAATCCTAAGATTATTCATAACCCAATAGGTTCCTGCTGTGATTTCGTGGCATTAAACTGATTTAAATGTTTGTTTTTGTGCATTTTCTAGACTTTCGTGGGTAGTTCTACAGAAGGAATGCAATTTTTTGCAGGAGAGGAACTGAACATCGGAGAGCTTTTGATTCCAATGCCACGACGCATGCGTGGTACGGGCAAGGACGAACTGCGTTCGAGGACGTATACATGCGACATCTGTGGTCAAGGCATGCACTACCTGCGCAACATGAAGCGCCATCTGATGACGCATCAAGCCGGGAGAAGGTTCTTTATGTGTAACTTGTGCGGCCGTTCCTACACCAGGAAGGACAACTATATAGCTCACTGCAGAACTCATTCTGCATGACGTTCTGGGGCCTATCGAGTCAGGTGCGAATCTTAAACAATTCCTTATAGAAAAATCATAACTACAAAATAAGTAGACATATCACTCAGGAATGATGGATTACGAGGTGTTATGATTCCACAAAAATTAGCAGGTTATCTGAGCTATATCTCAATACTGGCCCCAGGAGGGACTCGGACCTGAGAACTACAGATTACGAGCCTGACGTGCTACCTACTGAGCCAACCTGTTCCCTTCACATGAGTTGGTCATGATGTCACACTCCGTGTTGCCAATTCATACGTAAGAAAGTAAGCTAGATCAAGCTTAAAAAAAGGGTTTTGGCATGGGGAAAAAAGCTAGATTTCTTATTGCCTAAGAAAACAAGAAAATTTTTATATTTAAAACGCGGTTTAAAAAAGCAAAAATAAAGCGAAAAAGTTTTGTTTTTTAAAATCCAAACTGGAAATTTTTCAAGCTAGACAGCCGCTAAAAAACTAGATCTAGCTTGAAAAAAAGCTAAGTTGCCAACACTGGTCAGACTGTATAACGCTGCTAGTGTCATTTGCTAGAGTAGGGGTTCACAACGTGGGGTACGCGATAAAACGTAAAAATAATGAATGAGTGCCTTCATTCATTCATTGTTTTTTGGGTACGCCCGTGAGAGCTCAAAAGTCGCTAGATACATGTTGTGTATATATGTTTTATTTTATTCCCATTGTTATACTATAACTATAGTTTTATCTATCTATATAACAGATACGCCAGTTACATACACATTTCCAGGGGGTAAGTGAAGCATAAAAGGTTGAGAACCCCTGGGTTAGAGTATACCAAAGACATTGTGGTCAGAGGCTGAGCTCACGAGGATTACGCGATTTACACAACGCTTCTCACCAGTCACATAGACAATTTCAATTCCCACTACTAGTGGCACAGCACAGAACCGGTTAACTGGAATGGTGAGGAGCATGAATGGAGATCCTTGCTGTCCACCATCGAATCCTGTTCAGATGGAATGATGGCAGAAATACCTCTCGGAGGTGTGCGTACATGAGAAGCCAGTAAACTGATGTGGTAGGTATCATGCATAACACACACCGTCGTACACATTCCAGGCACAGAAATCTATTGCCAGTGTGTGGAACGAGTTAAAAAAATTTACTCCCACCATTCTATTTAAAATTTCAGACAGTATACTCCAACAAGACACATAATGCCCTCCCAAGCATTGCATGTGTGTTTTCTACATTTTGAAGTGTACCTGGTATTTTTCATAAACCTTTGGTCCTTTAATTTCTATTTTCACTTGATTTATCTCTTATAAATCTATTCTTTGACTGTCAAAAGTGTGTTTAAAATATGTCTTTTTATTCCTATTTGTTTAGGCATTATTGAGAAACACACACCCTCCAAAATTTTTCCAAAAAAGAAAACACTTATTAAAACATTATTTTATATTTCCACTAAATTATTTAGTTAATTCAAAGTGTTGATTTGAGATGAGTTGTTTTGCCTGCTTTAGCACACAACGTTACACCACTGCATAACTGTTAAGAGTCAGATGGAAGCCTCCCATTAAAGTCCTACAGCATGTTCTTTATTATGCATAAGGTATTGCACTCCTACCCAAAGGCCACTTCTTAATGATGGACCATTTTCAAGCCCATCGATGTTCCCTTTCTCACTGAGGGGAATACAATGGATAGAAAAACAATAATTCAAAAGGAAACATTTAATAATTTATTGCACAAGTTTCAAAGCAAAATCTTAAAATTTAAAATTAGATACTTTATTTTTCATTTTCTATTTTTGTTGTATATTAGCAAAACAAATTAATCTTTTATAACATTATCGATTACAACTTTTAGCCTATTTTTATTAATTTAAATATTGCTGTATGATTTGTGTATTTTTTAATTATTTATTGTTTATTTATGCTAGACATATATATTTATATCCTGGTAGAGCAACTGGCTCATAACCAGGAGATGCATAGTCAGGGAGGTTGATGGTGTATTTCTTTTCTTTTACCAGTCTCTGATTAGGTGTTTAGCACTTTTATCAGTCGACATCTTTCTTTCGTACGGTTCTCCTGTATTGAATAGTCACATATTTCAAAGGCTGGGCCTGAGGAAACGGTTGGAAATAGTCGCGAATGCTCGAAGATGGTGGTCAAACACGGCATTTTGAACGGAGATATTTTGATGGAAGATTAAGTTAGTTGTTTTAGATCTAACATTTCCCAACCTTTTTGAGCTCAAAGTCACTTTTTACCAAATATTATTTTCTAATATCCCCTTTTATTAAGTGTTATTCATGCAAATCAAAATTCTTTTCCCTGTATAAAACCAGTTAAAAACTAGATGGCTGTAGCTTTCCTGTTATCGGTTTCACAAAAACAAACGCTCCCACAAATTTCTGAAACACTCTCGTTGGAACCACTGTTCTAGAGGGATGATTGTGTGCGCGTTCATAGCCAACTGGAAAAAATCACTAATAATGATTTCTTGGTATAAAGTACAAGATTTATGTAAAGTGAAGCTAGCAACTGTTTAGAGTAGAAAAATCATGCGGGTAAAAACTCTTTAGAAAAAAATAAATGAAAGCAAAAAAATGCTCATTCCTTTGGTTTGTGGTCAGGCAATACACGGTTCATTGTGGTGAACCGTAATAAAATTGTGGTCCTCCAACTATTTGAAAATATATTGGAAGACCACAAAAATAGAAACATCAGCATTAGGCGAATTCCTATTCGTGAATGACATTAAGAAGACTGCGTTAAATTTTGGTGACTGAGGAGACAAAACCGGAATCCGGCCCTGCCGAAATCCGGCCCAGAGTAAAAAAACTATTTGGTGCATGCAATGGGGTATTTCTTTGAAGCATCTCAATTGCTGAATGTTATGGAATGAGTAAACTTCTTTCCATTTTTTGGCAACATCCAAGTGTCTTCTATTGGAAATGGCTCTTGACACAGAATTTCGACCTTATTCACATTAAGCATCCTAGACACATAGATACAGTAGGTGTTTTTTATTTTGGAAATAATAGGTGGTTTAAGTCACAGTATTACTGGTGACAATTGGTTCCAATAATATAGAGGAAAAATTCTCATTAGCCTGGCGGGATGTGAACCGATGACCTCTTGATAACATGTCATATGCTCTGACCACTGAGCTACCGGCCGCCGAACAACCCTCCTCTATAAGTGGCTTTAAGCATTATAGAATAGTCATTGGAAATGTAATTGACTGTAATTGAAAACTCTGGTCCAGATGGCACCTTCCGGTCTAGTGCACACGGCTAACCGGGGACTATTGGGGACAGATCAGGGGATCTTGCTGGCCACTCTAGGACATTGACAGCATGCAGACGTTCCCTGGCGATATTTGCGGTATGTGAACGCAGGTTGCTGAAACACACTGTCAGGCACCCCACTTACTAAAGGGATAGCAACAGTATCCAGGATATATTCTATGCACTACGGAGCTTCCAAAAAAAGCATCGAGCAAATCTGCTGCCTTGTCATTTCATACAAACTTTACTTCCTCCTAGAACGCGACCCTCGAATGCGGAAGTCTCTTACGATGAAACCAGTCTTATTTGTAACGCTATGACAGAGGCGTTCTCGCTGATATCGGCAGACGCTGCTGCCCGATTGGTCCCATATTTTAATCATTTGAATATATCAGCAGGCTGCTGATTTGCATGCACTTCCGATAATTCCTTTTGGCTGTTGCAAATTCAATGTTACAGAGTATAAGTATACACAGAGTCTGTAATTTGCTGTATTTCTTTGCTTCACATCAACTCTAAAAGATACATATAAATCGAATATAACTGTCTTTATGTCAATAAGCTGGCGAAGTATGCTACATTGATTACATACTACAATTAATTATATACTTATTCTTCTAAAAATAAAATGCTGCAGAATATTTCTTTTCAATCAGCTATACGCATAAACTGAGAAAATTTAGAAACATGTTTTGAATTTATTTTTAAAACCTGAACAGTAATATGAATTTAAATATTTATAAGTTTCGGAATTCTTATTTTGAATTTCTATAATAATATTTGCAAATTGGAATATCAGCTGTTTTTTTTTCAAATTTAGTCCGAGTACACCGCAAATTACTATGATAAAGACAGTAGCAACATGTCACTGAGCTTAATATTCGAAAACCCTAATAATCACTGGGTGACTGTATTATATGCTGATATAGTGCTAGTTGTCCATGAAAGCTAAGCCGCTTATTCTTTGCACTGCTATTGCAGATTGCTTCCAAAGAGTCAAAGGAGTTCAAGTGTTCAGTCTGCTACTTTGAGTCTGACTCCCAACACAGTCTTCGTCGTCGTGTGAAGAAGCATCAGCGAGGAAGTCCATTGTACATAGGCAACGAATGCGGTCGCTCTCACAAGCGAAGAGATCACTTCATGACTCATCAGAAAGTGCATTGCAGTTAGCAAGTGAACACCATTCGCGAATGTATATACAGTATAATGCAAATTATATCTATTCTTGTACAACGAAAAATATTTGACATCGTTATATTTGAGAATTAAATCGTTGACATTCGTTCTGTGTGATTATCTCTGTTATTTTCAGTGCATGTCGTCCCCATATTTTCTAAATCATCGTTTCTCAACCTCGCAATGTTCACGATTCACTAAAACCGTCTTCGCAAAATGCGAATCCTATTATGCTAACTATATATATACTATATATTATAGCTACGTATTCTAACTATGCTAAGTAAAACAGAATTTATGGTTTATATTCACCTACTAAAATATATTTGAAACTATTACTGATTCATAAAACAAAGATTTATTCATCTACACTATCGATAAGCTAACAGCTTTACTAGTCACGTATAAATAGTTATATGTCAAGTACGTAATTGTAATAATCGTGAATAATAAGTGATATATATCTATATTTGTGAAATGCAAAGCCATAGTAAAACTATTAGTCTTATTTTTAATAGGAGTATTTAGTATGTGTTCAAGTCCTAGTTTTTGAAATCTTGGAGGTATCTTAGGTGAACTCAAGGCATAGAATTGGTATCCAAGCGATTTATTTCTATGACTTTAGTTTTTTTTCCATTTGATAGGAAAAAACGAGAAATCAGAAGCCTTATCATAATTATACAAAGCGTTGAACACATTGATCAGCTGAGAAAACTTTCAAAAACTGAATTTTCAATTTCAGCCGCCAATTTTCTGTAATACTTGAATTCAAATTCATAGACTGTAAGCCTGCAAATTGTGAAAAACAGATTTTTTTCGTTCTTTAAAACTGAAAACATAAATACTTCGTTTTTAGCTAATATTATTTAATTTATTTTTTCTTAAATTTATTATGCCTAATTTGCAGATTTTTACACTTAGTTCGCAAGTCTTTAATCTCTCCAAAATGTTTAGTGGTCTCTCTGTAAAAATTCACATGGCTGTTGGGGTAATTGTTAATCTTTTATTTATGATGAATAATATTTTACCTGCTTTTCAATTCTTTATTACAACTACATTCGTCATTTTGCACTTCAATTTTGTTTGTAAAAAAGAACAAGAAAACTGAATCTGATTTAAGGAAGCCAGATTTTCCATTCATATTTAAGTTTCTTTTTAAGTCAAAAAAAAAGATGATTGATCTGAAGCAGCCAAATATCTACAAGTAGGCTACCTAATAAAAATTATGCTCTGAATATAATTAAAGCTCATCGTGCATTCGACCTCTCGTCAGTGGATTCAACTCCAGAAGAGCCTTTCAAAATTGTAATGAACGTCTAACAGAAAATGCTGAACGAGGCGGCATGCGATGTTGACTTCGCCTCGAACCTGCATTAGTTGGCTGGCCTCGGAACACTTCGCTGGTCAGGGCGCAATGAGAGGGAATGAAGTCCAAAAGACGGTTCACTTCCCGGTTCGTTGTGTTACGATCCAGATGGCTGATTCTCCCTTGCATGCTCTGTGAAATGGCAGCATCCCGTTCCTGTAGTATCGCAGAAAAACAAGACAATATAAGGTAAGCATTAGATGTCATTTTGATTCTAATACGGAAATACTTCTTTAGTCTCTTAATATCGCATATTTATATTCATGTTATAAAAGATTATCAACCAGAAGCGAGAAATTTAGCAAATATGTGAGTTTTTTTAATGTTATACCAATTATTAAGCTTTGCGAAAAAAGAATTCCCTGGTTTCTACAAAATACTTCATTTTACGTGCTGACGAAATATCAAAGTTAACGGAAATCTTCCTTTAACTTGCACCATCTTTCCTTTGTACATTTATGCCAATCACAAGTTTGTTAACGGGACACCGTATATTTTAAGCCCGATGAAACACATCGGGGAAATTTCGCCGCGTTTTGTTTTCCACGAGACCCCTCCTTCCCCTTATAGCTTTCAGCTGTTTATGGACCTATGTGGAGTGAATGAAGGAAGGAAACAATAACATAAAGAAAAATTTAGGCCTATAAAGCCCCCTATTCCCGTTCGAGGATTAAAAAAGGGGGCAAAGTTTTGGCAGAAGGTCAACTGACGAAAAAATATTAAAATATTTTTGACGTAACGCTAACGCAACGCTACCAAAGGGGCACAATTGTACAATGCAGTCCAAGGGAGAATAGAAGAATTTTTTTCATCTAGGAAGAGAATTTAGAAGTTGCAGCCATCTCCAGCAGAGGCAGATGAGCAAAATAAACGCAAAAAAAAGTAATAAGTACGTTTAACACAGAAGACTGCATTTCGTTTTGCAATCGGTCAGAAATGAAATCCAATGCATTCCAATGTTTGTTTCCGGCTTTTATTTTTCTTCATTTTGAAAAAATTGCGAAATCAGGCCTTCATTTTGCCATTTTTGTTAATTGCGAAAGCATAGTTTATCGTTCGATATTTCTCATATTTTTCCCAGCGAAATCTTGCTTCTCTTGGTAGATTCTCACAAATGTGAATGAGGAAGTTCTCAAGGCAATCATCCACTGAGACAGTTTTTAACTCTGTTGAATTTACGAGGAATACTTGTTTGATTAGTTTATTGGGAGTATATCCAATAAATTCTTCGTAGATTATTTGTAGCTTTCCAAGAGTTTCTGGCGAGGTAATATCATTTCTTTCTTCTGTAATTTCGTTATTTTTATGTTCTGTTTGTTGAATTTCTTCATTCTCATTTTGTGCCGCGGCTTCATTAATCGCTTCTTGAATAATTTCTGCAAAAGATATTTTTTCAGTTTTATCGTCAGTTTTCTTTTTCTCACCTCTTGAGTATTTCGCAACGTAATGGCCCTGCTAACGACATCTTCGGCGAACTCGCGTTACTCCTCTATAGTCAATGGTGGCAGTGAAAGCTCCAATTCTAATGAAATTGGGGATATCTTGTCTCATTTTTATTTTTACCGTTCTGGAACCCGTTTGAAAGTTTATCGTGTCGTCTTCTGAATAAGTCTCGTCCCTCAACCGAGACTCTTTCGCTGTAAGGGCTCAACGTTTTTCCACCATGGAGTTTTGAATGAAGAACGGCAATTTCGCCACAGTGGCCGTTTTGACGGGAAGACCTACTTGATTGATTTCTAACTTTTTTCCTGTTATTACAGGTGTATCTTCTTTCCAAGCTAGAAATTTGTCGGCGGCTTCTCCGCTTTGAACAGAATTATGCGTGAAGAGTGACCGATGTATCTTTTGGGAGATCTCGGCTAAATTTCTTTCACATAAATTAAATATTTTCTTCATAATATCGAGGAAATCGATTTCTCGGTGAAAAGGATGAAAAATGCGTTGCATTTCAGCATCTTCCACGATGCTCTAGCGCCGTGTTTCCCAACGTGGTGCCCACGCCCCACAGGGGGACAATTTGATTATCAAGGGGGGCAATTCGAAAATGGACTCGTTCAGAGTTTAACCATATGGCGGTTAAATTTTACATATGGGGGGACATAAGAATTTTAGAAAGGCTTAAGTGGGGCATGGCACAAAAAAGGTTGGGAAACCCTGCTCTAGCGTCTTGAAAAAGACATTTCCTCACATCGATCAACAATGGCGACGAACAAAGGACAAAACATGGAGCAAACTACTACACGTCTTATCTCCTCCTTTCCAATCAGCATGGAGATTGAAGATTGAAGATTGATTTTCCATGAGATTGAAGTGGGCTAGGGTGTTTAATAACTTTAATTAGTAATTAGAGATAGAGGGAAATAAAAATTAAGATTTTAAATACTTAGAGTTAATACCTCATGAAAACAGCACTAAAAGATCTGGAGCTATTAAAATTCTTGCATTTTTCGAAACTACTTGGCTTCCCAACAAACCTCACGGATTCTATAACCAATTTTCAGGAAGCCAATCAGGATACATCCAATTGTCAGCTGACCAATACATGCCGTTGCTGCGGAACACAGAGTAGGAGATACAGAAAGCTCAAAGGCACTTTCAATAAACTGGAATTTTTCAAAATCTGGCTCTTATTTGGTCCCAAGGATCCCGGATTTATGAAGTTCTACTGAATATGTGGAATATCGACTATTGTATGTCTCGTTGTATCGGAAAATGTTGCGTTTCTCCGTCCCCATGGCCTAGAGGTTAGCGTACTTGGCTATTAATGTAAGGGACCTGGGTTCGAGCCTTGGTAGGTGGATGTTTGTTCTCAAGCAGCTCCTTGAGGGGGATTTTTTTATTCTCACGGAAACTCATGCGGCAGATCCGCGATATGTGTCGGCCTCCAAAAAGTCTTATGAAAAGAATGCAAAATTAAAAAAAAAATGCTTCATGCCAAAAGATATTTGATAGAAGTAACTGTTGATCATTCCTAGCAACCAGTTCAGAATCGGCAGGAAATCATCTTTGAAACCTACTGCTATTAAAGTTAACCAATAAACACAGTATTGCTTGTTGAGCTACTGTATATAAAAATATCCATCACCATGCTAAGAACAATGAGTAGTGATTGAATAACGAGATTTCTTTTAAATAAGCAAGCTGGTAAAATTTCAATTTAATTACTGTAGATCACAAATGCGGTCTGCTAAACAAGTTTAATAAAATCTCTGTCACACTTAATATAGTCACTCAAATATATTTAACAATTGCAAAAGCAAAGAACTCCTAAATATTCAATACTTATCCCTCAAGGTGCTGCTTGCCTCAAATGACTCGAAGGGTATGAGAGTATATATAATACGCCGTAGAGAGTGTCTATGAGAAAGGCGAGACCTCAGCAGAAAGACAAGAAACAGCGATGCCTTAACCTGGACTCGAACTCTGGTCCCTTTGATAAGAAGTACATCACCATCAGTATGCCGTTACCAGGACGTCAATGTAATTCTTTCGGTCCTTATTTGTAGGTTTTGGGGAAACATATAAAGTTCCTATTGTGCTCATTGAATCTAACAGAGAAATCTATAGCAACCCCGTATCTAGGGATGAGAGAGGTGTGTGTGTGTTTGGGGGGGGGGGGTGTATGCGAAGAGGGCCATACCAAGGCTAACTTGATATACCAGATATCGATTATCGTGTATGATCATCATAGTGTTTTAGCGCAGGGATCAGAAATCCACTGCTCTTTGGGTGCATACGTGTGACTCTTTAGCACCCTTTTCCAGCGATCTTCACACATTTTTGATTCCCCTCTCACGTCTACCATACTTTTCCATTTGAAATGAGTTTACCGTCCACTTTATGCATAAATATTGAAATAGTCATAGGTCATCAATTCATTCGCGAAGTTCCAGGCAAAAGTTTGCCCATCACCTTCTCCATCGAAAGGTATGCCTAATTGGCTTCAGATATAAATCAAATGGTGAGTAAACCACAAAAGTGGGCCTCGAGAGGCAGAAAAGAACTGATTGCAAAAGCAGGATAAGAGAGACAAGAGAGCTGAAGTGTATAGCTTTCTGAAGAGAAAACCATCATTTTAGGTCTCTTGAAAGAGTTGAGGTTTTCATGATCATAATCAAACAGTTTTTGATATAATATCGTTTGGGTTTTTCAAGACTGCATCATAAAACGTTTTAGAGATAAACTTGATATAACTAAAAATATGATCAATTCCCAAATCTTTGTGCAATTGCTTGTTTGTAATAAACCATGGAGCATTAACTGCAGATCTTAATATTTTGTTTTGTAAAGTCTGAATCTTTTTAATGTTCATAGCTGAAGTATTCGCCCATATTGGGGATGCATAAAGTATTATAGGACGGATGACCGTATTGTATAACAGAAGCTTGTGGTCGATCAATAGCACTGAATTTCTTCCTATAAAAGGACCCAATTGGCATCGTACAGCGTTAACTTTGGAAATTGTGTCCTTCACACGATGATTCCACTTGAGCATTTTGTGCAATGATATTTTACGGTATCTTGCCATTTGATATCTTGGCCTAAGAAATGTAGTGGAGTAGGTTTTTTAATCCGTTTGCTGGTGAATAGTATCGCATTGCTTTTATCTGTATTTATTTTGATCTTCCATCGATGATACCATTTATCTAGCTCATCAAGGGATTTTTGCAAACGCCGAATAGCAAATTCCGATCCAAGTGATGGCGAGATAAAGGCAATATCGTCAGCGTATTGCGCAACTTGAACTTGGTCAGATGATGGCAGGTCATAAAGAGATAACGAGAAGAGAGTAGGACCTAACAGAGAACCTTGTGGGACTCCTGCAGCCATAACTCTCTTCGTAGATATAGAAGACTTGACACAAACTTGGAAGATTCGATTTGTTAAATAGGATTGCAGGAGAGATGTTAGGCCTGTGGGCACTCCCATTTTGTTGAGCTTGTAAATCAAGCCGTTTGTCCAGACGCGGTCAAATGCTTTGGCCACGTCTAGAAAGACGGCTTCCACAGTTTCTTTTTTATTAAGAGCTTCAGAGATTTTTTCCACAACTCTAAGAATCTGGTGCTCAGTCGATCGATGACGTCGAAAACCAAATTGAGTTTCTGGAAGGACTTGATGTTGAGTAAGAACATCGTCCAACCGGTTTAATATTATTTTTTCAAAGAGTTTGCCAATGGAAGAAAGCAGACTGATCGGACGGTAGCTTGATGGAAATGCAGGTTTTTCCCCAGGTTTCTTGATCAGTCTGACTGCTGCATTTTTCCATACATCAGGGAAAGTATGGGTTCGAAGAAAGAAATTGAAAATGGGGCACAGGTGCGTTATCGCTTTCATTGGCAAATTTTTAAGCATCCTATTAGTAATTTGGTAGGACCAGATGCTTTTTTCACCTTAAATTTTGAGGTTACTTGTAAAATTTCCTGTGGAGAAGTAAATAATAGTTTGGTTCGTGTCAGTTGAGCGAAATGTAAAAGGGAGTCTTGAATTCCAATACATGTTTTCTCATCTGATAGGTCAACATTCTCCTGGAATTGTAGTTCTAAAGCGTCTGCAAAAGAATTAGCTTTGTCATCGTTACTGAAACAAAGTCCAGTTGCTCCTTGAATAGGGGGGGGGGGTATGTAGAATATGTTTTCTTAAGAGTTTAAACCATTGTCCAGATGGATTTGTCACTTGTGCTAAGCGAAGTAATCTTGTTGTTCCAAAGTTGACTACGATAATCTTGTAATCGTTTCTTAACTTCTTTCTTGAGGGAATAATATAACTTTTTATCCAGGATGTTCCTTGTCCTCTGCCAGGAATGTCGAACCCTATTCTTGTCATTGATAAGATATTGTAGATGTGAAGGTAAGACAAAACAGTTATTATCTGGAATTAATTTTGTGCTGGCTTCTTTTTTGGAGTCAAGTAATAAGTCAGTAAATTTAGTAATTGAGTAATCAATGGTTCGGAGGGAAAGATTACTACAAGAACCTGATACTCTTTTATGTACAATGGATTTAAACAGATCCCAATTAGTAAAATATTTTTTTATCAGATTCGCAGGATACTGACTGAAATAGAGTAAGACAGACTGGGAAATGGTCTGAATTTAAAGACTTATGTATATTTAGTTCATAAGTAATTAAAATAGTATTCTTTAACGCTTGTTAAAAACCCCAGAATGCCCACATTGATAACCACTGCCCTATGATAATAGAAAAAAAAACTGCATTTATTATTAAAATAATGTAAGATGATATTTAAAGACATATGTCTTTAAATATCTCAGTCGGTAGCACGCCAGGTTCACAATCTAGTTCCCAGGTTCAATTCCCACCTGGACCAAGTTGAGATTTATCTTCGCTCAACTCCCTGCCCTTGGTCATCAGGGGACACCGATGGATTTGGAAAGTCCCCGTCCGTCGGGTGGGAAGTTAAGCCGTGACTTCGTGTGCGGGAGAGCGTACCCTGCTCACGTTAAAGAACAAGCTGGATGGCCTTGACGGGAGGCTACTATTTGTCTTCCAACAGCTGTCCAGTGGATCCCCTCCCCCAACCCTCTCAGGGTCGTTGTGACTTGGACATTTAGCCCATTGTGTGTAAAACAAGTGCTACTCAGAGGTAAAACAACTTATGAAACGTTTAGACTAAAAATATCGTTAGAATCACTTGGGGAGCGGTATTCTTTGTGGTTTATGCAAAGAGTCAGCGTATTTGTCATGATCTGGGCAGCGAATGCTAAAACCGAGCAGCACGTGTGTGACGTAGATGGGAATGTCAGCTTTGAAAGTTGTGAATGGCCGACGGCTTTTGTCCAGGCCTAAAAATTTAATTGTCAAAAAATAATAATGAAATATTAATTAGACTGTAATAAATATGTCGTGATTAGTCCATTTCTAGTCCTCGACATTAGGGTTGTGGGTTATTTTACCTCTGAGAGGCACTTTTTTTGCACACAATGGCCTAAATAGCCAGGTTACAAGGCCCTCGTGACCTCAGAGAAGGTTGGGGAAGAGGACCCATTGGACAGCTTTTAGAAAACAGATGGTAGTCCCCTTCAAGGCCATCCAACATCTTCATTACCGTGCACAGGGTATGGCTTTCTCGCACACGACGCTTTGGCTTTGTGTCCCATCCGAAGGACAGCGGCCTTGCCAAAGCCCATTGGCGTCCCCTACTGACCGAGGCAGGGAGTTTTCAGGAGGTAAATATCAAAGCTGGCCCACCTGGGACCTGCAGATTACGAGTCTGGTGCTCTACTGGCTGAGCCACCCTATTACGGATATTAGGACTAGGTCCTGTTTATGTGGGAATGTTTAGGTGTGTATATATATATTCCCATACGCGATGTTGACTTTAAAACATTTAATTGAAGATTAAAAACGAAAAACATTCTCTGAATGGTTGCTGACCCCTACGTTAGCATCACATGAAAATACATTTTTGTGAAAAATATTTATATCGATATATTAGATGGGGTAGCTCAAAGCGTGCTTTTAATGTCAGAATACCTATTTTTCTGTAATAATATTATTTATTGTTGGCCCTCCATTATATTCAGTACATGACAAAGAAAATGTTCGAACATTTGAATCTTATGTTTCGTCCTCTTGAAAACGCAGCGAAATCTAACATCAGTTTCATAATATGTATAGAGAATATATCTCGTCACTGTTTCGCCTCTTTGTCGTCTACTTGTCTTTTGCAATGGCTACCGAGTAACATGCACGTATCAGTTCTGTTTCAATGTCTGTCAGTGATCTGTCAAGAGATATTGATCTCTTGACTTTAGGCCTTTAAACTTTTTGTCGTGGCGGTTTATAGCTCTTTCTTTTCGGTAGCTGGATTTCGGGGGGGGGGGGGAGGATTTTGTGTTGTTTCGTGGAGGAAACAACCTATTAATAGACTGATTTTAATGGTATTGCCAATTTCCTTCGCCATTTCCTGTCGGCTCCATGTTTCCTTACAACTTTGTCTTGATTCTAATGTGTTCACACTGAGCTGTAGGAAAAAGTATATCGTAAAAATGGTTTGTTGAAACTTGTCAATACTACAGTAAAGAACTGAATATGCCGCATTTTGCGTGGTAAACTCCAAACTAATGAAGTATGTGTGTTGGTACAGGGAATTAACTGGAAGTCAGTATAATATTTCTGTGAGCCAATTGCTGGAATGTGGAAATTGAAAGTTCAGCTTTTATCCATTTGGAGGTATTATTTTACGTAAAAGAATAACGTATAGTCTCTGGTTGCCGTCCCATGGCCGAGTGGTTAGCGCGCTTGGCTACTGATCTAAGGGATCTGGGTTCGAGACCCGGGTAAGGCATGCCTGTTTGTGTCGTTTTTCTGCTGATCGTCCTGTCATCCTCTCAGACCTTCTACTATGGCATGTAAACTGACAGGCTCCTGTCAGACCTCTATGGCAAGCAGCTGCTTGAGGGGGTATTTATTTTATTTATAGTCTCTGGTAAATATAGAGTACTCGTTTTCAAACACAATAAAGTTTATATTTTTCTTCTTTAGCACCATCTAACTGTGGAAATTCGAACTAATGCACGGTTTAGGAAATGCAAATAGTAATATTCCATTAGTAACTGAAGAACAATTTTTAGTTAAGCTCTTAAAACGAAAAAAAAAAACTCTCCCCACCCACCTAAAGAAAGAGAGCAAGTCACTGCTGTCATTGATACCACATACGATTCTCGAATGCCAATGATGCCACAATAATCGCCCCTTGACCACCTCGCTCCACCACCAAAATTAAAAATTTTTAAATTAGGAATTAAATTAGGAATTAAATTTAAATTATAAATTTTTAAGTTAGGACATCAAAGTAATATATACATTACTGATACCTGATTTTTACCTCTCCAAGAATCCTCCGTGAGCTCAGATTTGCTAGTATGGGAGAGTGGGTTTAATTATCGCAAAACCTCATCAGACCCTCGTCACCAGTATAAGATCGTTGCGTGAGTTGGGTTGTTTTACCTCTGACCGGCACTTTTTTGCACACCATGGGCTAAATGGCCAGGTCACATGGACCCCGAAGGCTCAGAGAAGGTTGGGGAAGGGGACCCATTGGAACAGCTGTTGGGAGACAGATGGTAACCTCCCGTCAAGGCCATCCAGCGTGTTCTTTAACGAGCAGAGGATGTGGCTCTCTTCCGCATATGGTAACACGGCGTAACGTCCCATCCGACGGACGGCGGTCTTTCCAAGCCCATCCTACTGACTGTGGGCAGGGCGGGGGGTTTGGCGGAGATAAATCTGAACGCTGACCCAGCTGGGACTCGAACCTGGGAACTGCAGATCACGAGCCTGGCGCGCTACCGACTGAGCCACCCGCCCCACGCGTTGCGTGAATTGAGTGTCTGTCAGATTTGTTAACATCTAGTGTCTCCTAAATTGCATGATGTCTTTATTATCCAACCTACTGTTCCTCGGTTATATCGCAATACCTTTTCTATAAGACATTTAATTGTATTTGCTGGAAAAACATTTTGAGTGGCTAAAGCTTTGTCCATTATCTTTTAATTTCAGCATCATCTTATTAAATGTTGCTAGCTATGATGTCACAACTTAGCTTTTTTACACTCATTGCTCAGATATTACTTTCGTGATTTAGACACTTTCAGGTACCTTTTGTTTTTCACTTTGATGCTAAAAAGTGCTTGCCTAAGATACTGGGTTTATGTATTTATTAAGATTTTTGAAAGTAGAAGAAACTGGCATTTGTATTTCGAGTTTACTGGAAATCGTGACTGATATCAAGGTACTTTTATCCCTTCTCCTCTCCGTTAACTATCATTCACTGGAATAGATAATTTTTATAGATTATGCGTTTAAACGTATATGACATATTAAACATCGGGTCCTAATAATAGTAGCCTGTGCTTAAATTGTATCCGGTAATAACGCAGAATTTGTAAATCGTGGCCAGGTCTCAGACAGGGATGCTAGACATTTGTTTGAATGAACGGATTCCCTTTTCGTGGAAACGGAACTATACGGTCAAAGCCGAACTTTGACCTTGTGAGGCCCTAAGCTATGACAAGTTTAAGAGGCCTCAAAATTTCTACACTCGAAATAAGTTGTATATTTATTATGATTGAAGGGAACATTAAAAAATAAACACGAAATTGATGTGGTGAAAACATTAGACGAACACTAGTTTACATTAATGACTGTTTAGAGCTGGGATGAACAGTGTTTGTACAACAGATTAATTTGAATATAAAATTTTGTGACAAGTAAACTTAAATTTTTGAGGCCCCTCATAATCGTGAAGCCCTAAGTTATAGCTTAGTTAGCTATGCGTAAGAATTAAAAAAAACAACTGTGTACAGTTACTTTAAGAGAGTGTTTGATTTGACATAGAAAGATTTCTAAAGTTTTTATCTAAAAGAACAGGTTTGTGCACATTTTTTATGTAATCACGTGTTCCTAAATTAATTGAAAAATCTTCCCACAATAATTATGCTGGTCTCAGCTAATTTTAATTCAATTTCCAGTCTGGACTTCTATAATAGCTTTGGCTCAAACTTTATTCAGATTGTAGGGACTCGATCGGTTAGGGCAAGGCAGGAGAGCCATTTTTCGGCAGAGCCTTGGTTAGAGCCCCGTTAGTAGGATTCAGAATCGTACTGTCTTGTTTGATTGACTTGCTGGGCGGCAGTCGCTGTACCTGTTCAATTAACGATAGTGAACTGTATTGTTTGAACTATGAAATAAATGTTGATATGTAAATAATATACATACGAGTGCAGTTATTTAAGCAAACGAGTAGTTACATTCTGACATCATAGATTAGTAGACAACGTACCCAGAGTTAAAAGCTCACACACATTGGGAGGAGAGGAATAAAGAACGAAAGACACCCCCTACACTGGTGTTAGGAGCGAGACGTGTGTGAAAAGAGATTGGATACGAGTGATCGAGTCCTAGGAAAAGACATTTAAGTGACTGTCAAGTGTGCCGAGAGGAAAGGGAAATGTCTCCGAGACCCTCTACGGGTGTGACTTTTACCAGACGAGAACCCTTTTTCCAAGGAAGCGTGAAAAACGCTGGAAGCAGGTGGCATCGAGAATACGTCTGAGCAGGTAGCAACGAGGATCTCGACGGCCGGCCGAACGGGCGACTTCGAGGATGAGTCAGGTGCCTTAGGCGACTAAAAGCTACTTCTCGGTAATGGTAAGGCCTAATGTTTAATTCTGCTTGGTTTGTAGTTAAGTGTTTTTCGATGCCATGTCGGTTACAAGTATGGGAATGCGAATGGCTGTACAATTCATCGAGGCTAGAGGGATTTGTCATTTTAGGGTATAATCAACTGTCTGCCGATCATAGTGAGGTACGCGATTTCACTTTTGCTTTCAGAGATTGCTGTTTAGAGACGCGATCGCGATGGATAGGCCATGGGCTAAGACCGAAATTGCTCTGAAGCAATCGAGGAGTAAGGCTCTCGAGGTTTTTGCTGACCGGAACAAGTGTGCTGCAGTTGCGAACCATAGCTTAGAGACGGATTTGGAGGAGGAGGAGGACCGAATCCCGGTCGAGTGTCGACAGGCGAGAAGTAGAGCGTTGGATGCTGGGAAAAGAAAGAATTGTTTATGGAGACAACGGCACAAAGGTGTGGTGGTCGGTGGCCGATGTGAAATATGCTAATAAATTAGAATTTGAGAAGGTAAGGGCACGGCTGTATGAGAAACAGTGCGATGCACAACGAGAATTATACAAGGCAGGACGTATTCAGAGAGATAGGGAGCGCTGTTTGCAGATTGAGAAAATCGATACTGAGCTCAAAGGAATTAACTGTGAGATTAAATGGCTAGACCAAAGGTTAGCTAACGAAATAGTAATAGTCTCTTGATGTAGAAACAATAGCCACTAGCTATTCATCCAAAGTGGGTATCGCAGTGCGCAAAATAGTAAATATTGATAGTAATTTGCATAATAATAGTAAGTGTAATGATAAAAATGTATTTGATTGCAATATCAATGCAGAGTGTATTAATAAAGTGTATGTCAATGCCGGAGCTACTGCTAGTGAGCCAGAAACATCTGGTGTCACGAGGACAAAGTAAATGATAATTCTGTTGAATTACTGAATAAAGTTAGTGATTGCAATGAGAAAAATGCATTTCATTGTAATGACAACATAGAGGTATTGTTGAAATGTGTGTCAATGCCGAAGCTACTGCCTGCGAGCCGGATACATCTGGTGACGGGGCCAACATAGTGGCTGAGATTGACAAAATAAATGGTAACTCTATTGAAGGTAACAGCGCAGGCATAATAATAGAAGAAGTGACAATTGAGAGAGGAGGAGAAAAAGTAATCTGTGATGTGTTTAGGAATTTAATAACATTGAAATAAATGAATTAAATGTTGTTTGCAAAGTTAGTCTACTGTTGAAGTGAAAAATGAACTGAATGATGGATGCCTTGATTGTGCCATGTCGATTAAAATTTCTGCTGAGACCGAAGAAGGTGCAGAGATTATTAATGAATTAATTGATAAACCTTATGATTTTAAGGAGAATGTTTGAAATATTAATTGCTCTGGTAAGATCAATGTCACTGGTGGAAAAGAAATGAGGATTAGTTGTGATACCGACTGTATTAATGAAACTGTCACAGTTAAAAAGAAATAAAGTCTGGATATGATATTAGTTGCAATAATAAAATTAATGATTATAGCAGAGAAGTTTTAAATTGTAATTGCAAAGTTAATTGTGAAGTTAAGCCCAATGTTATTGAGGAAATTAATGTAAATGTTGCTAGTGATGATTATTGTATAGACATGGGGTACCTCTCCCTGTTAAAGTGAATAAGGACATGTGTCCTAATGAGACTATTGTGTTTTGTGATATTTCTGGTAATAGTGCTAAGAATAAACCTAATGATAAGGTCTGTGATCAGCCCAGAGAGTGCTTTGTAGATAAACACTCTGACACTACTATCAGATACTATCAGAGAGGAGGAGGCTGGTTTGAATGTTCTTGACATACAGCCCCCCGATGAATAACTGTTCAAAACAATTTATATTGTAAGTGCTCTGCAGGTGTAATCAACATAGATAATTACAGAGATTATTTTCAAGAATATGAGAAATTCAAAGTTGAAAATAAGAATAAAATGGATAGCCTCGTGTCATCAGCTAGTAGTGTTGATGAGCAGCGAAGGAAATAGTTAATTCTGGAACTAAGAAATGTCACAGTTAGCAAGAAGGGTTTCCTAGCTAAGAGAGTATTGGTAGAAGTGTGTTATATCCCGATCCAGGTATAGGGATCACAGGATATGATAGTAAGGTCAAGGTTAAAATTAAAATTAATAAATAAATAATAAATACCCCCTCAACAGCTTCTTGCCACAGAGGTCAGACAGGACCCTGTCAATTTATATGCCATGGAAAGTGTTATTTGCAACTTTTGAATAGGAATGTTATTCATGATGATATAAGTAAATAAGTAATAAATACCCCTCAAGCAGCTGCTTGCCACAGAGGTCTGACAGGAGTCTGTCATTTTATATGCCATACTAAGTCTGTGAGGATGGCAGGACCTCAGCAGAAAGACAACACGAATATCCAAGACTTACCCGGGGCTCGAACCTAGGTTCCTTAGATCAGTAGCCAAGTGTGCTAACCACACGGCCACGGGACGGTTCATGATGATATAGGTTAGTTTAATTTTAGTGAAGGTGAAATGATTCAGCCTTTTTTATTAAATTGCGCTAAGGTTGCAAATACCGAGACACCATCTGATAGTAGAGCCAGAGTGTTTATCTACTAATCACTCTCTGGGCTGATCACAGACCTTATTATTAGGTTTATTAACAGATCTAGTGATCATCATAGCAGCATAGCGATGGCAAGAAACTGCAGCGTGCATGAGCCGAGTTGGCCGATGATCAGTGGCGGCTACAGTGTGTGTGATCAAACATCCTTCTTCGTCAACTGGACCACTTCGTAAGCGGGTCTAGAAGACCCGCTATCAAAAAGGGCCAGCAGTGTGTGAGTAGCGACAAGAGCGTATTTGGCTGCCAATCAGCGAACAGTGTGTGTGCCGTTTCAAGGTCAGCGCGCGAGTTTTGAGAGGCGAAGAATTGGAATTGACAGACAGCCTTGCTGGGTCGATTTAATGCGCGAAAACGGCGAACAGTCGATGAATCGATTGGGGTTACACTCAAGGGAGAGTACCAATAAATCATGGTATGGGACAAACAGCTGGCTGCACCTTTGGATTGGACAGAGGCCGGATCCTGCTCTCGCCTTGATGAAACCGATTGGAGCATCTCAGCAGTGTGAATGAATGAGCTTCTGCGTGACAAGTCCTGTGCGCTTGTGTACGTTTGCAGTGTGCACGTTCAGACTTTCCGAACGTCGACTAACACGTCAGACACTTTTGATTAGTGACTGTTGCAGTGCTGAACAAAGTTGAACACAGTTGCAGTGCAGAAACAAAGTCCAGCCGCTGGACTTTGTTTCTGCACTGCAACAGTGTTAAAGTGTGCAACAGTGTGTTTTAAGGAAGCAAAGTCCAGCCGCTGGACTTTGTTTCCTTCTAAGGACTGCGTTCTCAGCGATGAACTCTTGTTTTTCATTGTAAATTTCCTGTATAGTGAGTGAAGTGATTTCATGGACTGTTGAAATGACTTTCAGGAAGAACGACCCCGTATCCCTGAATGGTTTAGCTAGAAATTTAGGCAGCGTCGAATCTGCCTCGAATTTCTTAAATTAGGAGGGAAGGAGGCATGTAGGGACTCGATCGGCTAGGGCAAGGCAGGAGCACCATTTTTCGGCAGAGCCTTTCCTAATAAACAGAAAGGCAGCTCCGAACCCGGGTGAAAAACAACATGTGTGTTTAATAAAAGCTCGCGCACGGAGTTGCATTATAGAAAGGTCTCCACTAGCTTGGAAAGTGGGCATACCTGAATGGGTCGAGTGAGACTTACACCCCTCGAAATACATCACAAAAACAGCACTGGCATACTGTCAGTGCTGTCATCCATTCCAACTATGGAAGACGGTAGGGGAAGGTGCCGAGACCTTTCCCTACCGTCTTCCTTTGTTGGAATGGATGACAGTCCATTCCAACAAAGTCGTCTTCGTCCTGTCGATATTTTAACTGCTATCCTTTGTGTCGGGGTTGTGAACACCAGAAGGCTTGTTAGAGCCTTGTTAGTAGGATTGAGAATCCTGTCTTGTGTGAGTGACTTGCCGGGCGGCAGTCGCTGTAGCTGTTCAATTAACGATAGTACATTGTATTGTTTGAAATGTGAAATAAATGTAGATGTGTAAATAATATATAATACACTTGAGTCCAGTTATTTAAGCAAACGAGTAGTGCCATTCTGACATCATACAATAATAGAGAACGTACCAGAAGTTTAGAAGCTCATACACGCAGACAGAACGAAAGACACACTCTACACGGATACAGTCAAGATATTATAAAATAATGCTCGGGCTACTATTTAGATATTTACGGTGATTAACAATTTGCAAACATTTATAAAGTGCTTATTTGCCTAAAAGTTCTGAAATTTCATTCGTTGAATGCCATCCCCTCCCCACCTCGATCACAGTAAGAGAGCCTCTACTTGAAAATAACAATTCTGAATGCATCCCCTGATACATCTCCTTCATATCATTAAATAACCTTTGCATTATTAATCTGAGTTAATCTCTTATATATTTTATGTATGCTTTAGGATATTGTACATATTTCGAAATCTTCATAATATATAGTGTAGTTGCGTTAAGAGAAGATACTGAAATATCTCTGCCATATGCTTCAGACTAAAAATATGTTAAAAGGAAATGGAAAGGAAGAATATTAAAACAACATAATTCAGAAATGTAATAGCTGTTTAAAAGTTTACTGAATTTTTAGTCATATATTCTTTAATTCTTTAAGCTTATTCATAAAAGTGTCTATACGTGTAGATTCTTTCCCATTTTCTTGATTTATCGCTATAAGAGGGGATTGCTGTCAGATCTCGTTTTACACGTATTTTGATCATAACTGCCTTATTTTCTATTTAAAGTGAAATTGCAATAAGATTTTTTTTAAGACTAGCATTAATTGCGAATATCAATGAGAGTTTCGAATGAATCTCTCATTCACTGGATTTTCATTTTTCAAACTCAAAGAAGCAGTTTTCTTCTCTCCTTTTTTTCTGCCTTCGTGTCTCTAATGGCGCCTTCTTTGTTTCAGGTACGCCTCCCAACAGACTCTTGAGCGGTCGAGATCCCTTCACCTGTGACGTATGTTGGAAGCAGTTCAACAGCATGAGCGCCTTTTGCCGCCACCGAAAGATTCACATGCCCGATGTGCAGAGATACGCGTGCAGCACTTGCCCGTACTCTTCGTCCCGAAAAGACAATCTGCTCCGTCATCAGAGAAAATGCCGCTGGTAGTGGAAAAAGCTCTGCCACCTGCAACCAACCGGATCGAAAGATTTGCAACTGGAAGTCACGAAACCACTGCACGAGATTACCTTGGAAATGGAGTCATTCCTATGAAGACTGCAAAAGACGATGTCATTTAGGTGGAAGTCATCCAATGAAAGATGACTGCGTCGCTGACCGCACTGAGCGAATGGTATTGGGTCATCCGCTAAAGTTACATTCTCGCCATAAACAATAGACCTTTGTAATCAAAATATCTTTAGCGTCGCCGAAAGTTGTTCAGTCTAAATATCTTTCCTCCATATAGAAAATCATAAGAATTATTGATGCTGGTTATAAGAACCGTACCTCCATATAAATTTTGGTGCACTACTAAATATCAGCCAAATTTAGAGACCTCTGTTAGATTGGATGGCAAATTATATAATGGCGCTTCTTAGAAGGGGGGGGGGTCAAATAAATAAATTAAGCAAGTACTACACTGCTAAATAGCAACTAAAAGATCTTCAGTTAGCTTGGAGAAAAATACTGATGACACCTTGGATTAGATTGGTTTGTATTGCCCTGCCTATCTTCTTTGTCGCTTTTTTAAAATTATTCCTCAATCAGCTATAAAAGCAATTATTGTCAAGAAAAGAAAATGTTATTTTTTACATCAAACAAGCATGAAAAAATCTGCAATAGACAAAACATATCTTTGTAGCCGCTCGAAAACAATGAAAACTTTGAAAGAAGAAACTCAATTGAATGGCAAGCGTATTGATGAGAATGTAAAAAGATATTTACAAGAAAACGATGGAACTAAATTGACAGTTATGCTAATGGAAGAAATGCAGTAGCTCAACTCTGTATTTGAAAATTGTCTCTTATTATTGTTGAAGTTAATAATTCAATGCAAAATTCTCAAAGGATCTTCTCGATAAAAAAAAATTACTATCAAGGGAAATATTCCAATAAAACGTGCCCAGTTGGAGGCCAACTCTCCACTGTAAAGATGAGATTCAATTTCCCTAACTAGTCTTTGAAGCACAGATTATGTGACAGAAGCAAACTGAATATTTGACGACGCTTCCCATTCCTCTTCAATACATGGTGAGACGAAGAGTAAGAAAAATTATGTTAGGTAGCATCTCAACCGTCTGTTATACTTGTTACAACAACAATCTGTTTGCTCTGTGTTGAAAACTGACGTGCCTATACAATCACATACAAGATAGAATTATTATTCTAATAATGGTGAGTATATTTCAACAATATGTCAAGTTCTCTGCATATTGAGTTCAGCGTCTGAGGAATGCACGCATTTCGTGTTTAAGCAGAAAACGTGCATATTCTTTTGATAGGAATTAAATATAATCGCCTGTTAATGCATAAAATTGCTCACAGTATTTCTAACTTTTGGGTCCGAGCCTGATTTTGGTGGGGGCGCAATAGAATTGCTTAAATTGTTTTCCCCCTGTAGCATGAGTAACTAATAATCTTTTGCTTAGAAGAGCGTTCAGACGTTGCTACTCGGCAGTAAAATTCTATATAATAGAGAAGTTGAAGCTCGTTAACTTTCATAAATAAAACCTGTTTTAATAACAACTGCATAGTTCTTAAAACTTGTCATGAAGATGACAACGGGAGGTATTTTAAGTTAGGTCGATGTCTTTTCACATTCTCTGATGCAGGGGAAGGAAACAATTTTTGCCGATAATGGTTTGTTAATTTTCAAAACTAAGAAAATTAAAAATCGGTGCTTCTTTGCCAATTCTTTTTGGGCACCTCACTGGTGAATGAGGTGATCAGTTTTGTCATAGTTGTGATTTAATGTTTTGAAAGAGAGCCGAGTTTTTTTTTTCATAAAAACGTTTCATTCTTTTAACATTTATTCTCATAACAATTATGGTGATGTTAAAAGCCAGGCCTTTCTGCACGAGGTTCATTTAAAAACAAAAGTATAAAGAAAAACAAAGAAATTTTAAATATTTTAGATAACATATTAATTAAATTTTTATATTGAGTCGTGTCATAGTTACAGAATTTAATAGTTTTATATTTAATAGTATATTTGTTTAATAGTAAAATAGATAATAATTTAAGATTTGGAAATAAAGATCCGAGTAATATGATTTATAATAATTAGACATGTATATACAGATTAGATGTATGCACTGCCAAAGTCAGACTGTCAATGAGCAATTTCCGTTAAAGAACAGTTGTGTTAAAGCATAAGGATTGAAATGAATAAGCGTAATCATAAAAACTGAATTCTGATTGGTCGAGAAGAAATCCGACTATATAATGTTACACAATGAAGTCATGAGCAAAAGTTAATAAGAATACTAACTTGCGTTTCTGACGTCATCTGCTGGAAAATTCAACATGTCTTCTAAAGTAAATTGATTAATTCAAAGTTGAGATAATTGCTGAAAGTAAATTTTACATTCTTTGTTATAATGTAAACAGTTAAGTGGAACATGTGATATAGTTTCTTCACAATTACGAAAAGGACATTTCTTGCTATCTGATTTCTTCGGCTTGTGTAAATAGCTGTTAACGTTGCAGTACAAGTTTTAAGTCTCAAAAATTAAAAAAAAAATGCTTTCTACACATTTTAATTTTTACCAATGAGCATATATTTTGATCAAGTTGATATCTGAAATGATGTTTAACATAACTTTGAACTTTAAAGTAATTGTTGAGTCCTATTTCTTCTGATGGTTTATGTTAATTCGTATATTATATATAGGAATATTATCAGTATCATTTAAGTTAGGGGTTCTCAACGTGAGTTACGCGGTAAAAGTTTTTGGGGTACACCGTGAGAGCTCAAAAGTCTATTACCCAGTAAAATGTTTGTAATTTTATAAGATTTGTTATATTGTTTATGTCATTTTTTGTGTTTATCGATATATGTAATCTATGAATACAAAATTTAATTTGTATATATATATACTGTATGTTTTATTTTATTCCCATTGTTATACTATAACTACAGTTTTATCTATTTATAAAGGGGTACGCCAGTTACATACACATTTCCAGGGGGTGCGTGAAGCATAAAAGGTTGAGAACCACTTTCACAGTGGCTAGGTAGCCCTAAATTATAATAATTTTTCCTTTTTTATGTAAAACATTGTATAAATATAATACATCAGAGATTAAACGAGAATATTTATTTCTCAAAATATTTTTTTTCTATTGAATATAAACCAGCTCTGCAATCTGTCAAAATTGCAAATTTATTTAAATTGGACTGTTTTTGCATTCAAAGTAAAGAAGAATAAATTGCAAAGAGTTCTGCTTGTATAATAATGCATCCTTTTATAAATTTAAATTCTTTATAAATGTTCAATTTTGGTATGCAGAAGGCTGCTGTTGCAGTGTAGGAGTAAAGAAAAAAGCTCCATTAGTGTATATAACTGTAAAATCTTGACGGAAATCGTGAATATATGAATCCTTTAATAGCCACAGCTCCCGCAGCATTTGGCTCAGCATTAGTCTTCTGATCCCCCGCAGATACCGCGTGTTTTTCGTGTAGATGTAATCATTTTCTTATATTACTGTCTTACGCTCACGAGCTGATTATCATGCGATCCGCCAGCTCATGCAGCGCAATTTTAATGTCAGCAAACATCACGAGCGAAAAACTCTGTGCTTTTTCTGATCGATCTGTCTAGAGCCGCTGAGTGAAGTAAATGCCCTTAAAAAGCGACGCAGTTTCCTAGCACTTTGAGCCCCACAGTTGTAGAACTACTATCTGTCTTATTTTGCCAAGACGCAGGAGATTGTTCGAGTAGAATCTCGATTATATAAAGAAATCGCTTTAATACTTTGAATGGATGTTTTACCTTTATCATTCATTTCTTTTTCCAAGACGTCAAATATTTACCTTTATCATTCATTTCTTTTTCCAAGACGTCAAATATTGTAGGAATATAAACTCGTACAATCTCCGACGTTTCGAAAAAATGAAACGGATACCACCACCTGACTTAAAGTGTTAGAACTCTTGATAATGATAGCTATCTGTATCGTTACCATAATCACAATTACATCAAAGTCTTCTTTCCATCCACCTGGGCCAGTGTTGAAATTTATCTCCCCAAAACTCCTTAGTCTGACATCTGTCAGAATGGGACACCGATGGGCTTGGAAAAGCCGTCGTCCTTCGGATGGGACGTAAAACCATGGCCCAGTGTTCAGAAGAGCCATACCCTGTGCCCGTTAGAGAACAAGCTGAATGGCCTTGACTATCTTCCTCTTAACAATTGTCCATTGGGTTCCCTTCCCCTAACCTTCTCTGATGTCTTGGGGTCCTTGTTACCTGGCCATTTAGCCCATTGTGTGCCAAAATAAAAGTGCTCTCAGAGGTAAAACAACTCAACCCTTTCGTCCATCTTACGTAGAACCTAACCTGCATGGGATACTTTTCCTGTGGCAAGATGTTTTGTGTCATTGCGTCGTAATATCTTAAGATTCAAAATGCTACTGATTTTCTGGTTTTGGAAAGAAGGCAGCTATGGGAGAAGGATTCTTTTCAAAGAAGAATATTCATAATACTTCCCACCAGATGCAGCCCTAAAAATTTTTTAATCAGATATGCACTCTACGTCTCCGTTCAATTTAAATGAGTTGCATCTATTCTTTTTTTTATACAAAAACAATTTTTATTTTTGTATTAAAAAATAAAACAAAAAACCGCCTAATTTCAATTTTGAACGTTTTCGTTTATAACTGCAAAATGCATTTGTTATATTTATTTATATTTTTTATTCGCAAAATAGAAATCGTTTATTGAAAACAAATGCAAGAAATATTAAATAGAAAAACTCTGTAAATTCACACGTGCTTAAAGAAAAATAAGAACGACTCAGGAATTGACTTGAGGAAGTTCATTAACTTATCTCAAGCAGAGATCATCTTTCTGGGCCAGATTCTTTATGCTCTTAGTCTCTCGCTGGTTGTATAATATTCTAATAGGAGCTGAAAAGGTGATGTATTTCGGGTTGGGTTGTTTTACCTCTGAGTGGCACTTTTGTGCACACCATGGGCTAAATGGCCAGTTCACATGGACCCCGAAGGCTCAGAGAAGGTTGGGGGAGGGGACCCACTGGAACAGCTGTTGGGAGACAGATGGTAGCCTCCCATCAAGGCCATCCAGCATGTTCTTTAACGCGCAGAGGGTATGACTCTCCCGCACACGGGGCCACGTCGTAACGTCCCATCCGACGGACGGCGGCCTTTCCAAGCCCATCGGTGTCCCCTACGGACAGTGGGCAGGGCGGGGAATTTTGAGGAGATAAATCTCAACGCTGACCCAGCTGGGACTCGAACCTGGGAACTACAGATTACGAGCCTGGCGCGTTACCGACTGAGCCACCCCCGCCCCGCATTTCGGAATTAGGTACGTTTTATATTTCAAGTTCAAAGACTTCATTTTGATCCTAAAACAAATTTATATTATCTGTGAGATCATAATATTAATGTAATGGCAAAAGAAAAGCACCCATCAAAATCTCGAAGATCATGGAACAGATGAATAGAATTGCATAAACCTTTGAGGATCAATTGCTTTTGAGTTTAGAAAATGAAAATGTGTTGGGCTGAAATTACGGCACTAAATTACACCTTGCTGGTATTTTCTATGGATTGATAAGATATTGATGTGTAATATAATATTTAGACCTAAAAATTTCAGCTATATCAATATAATTTCGCGAAATGTGTATATAATATCACCATATTCATTTATGTCATTAATTTTCTGAAGTAATTTAAAAATTGTCACATGCAAAAGAACAACGTGCACACAATAGAAGCAATCTGTATCTATGTGGGAAATCTTTGTAACAAATTTATTTTATTAGTTTTGCTTTTCAACTCATTATTTTATAGAGTTAAAATTGGGTTATTTATAATTAAGTGTTAAAATTATGTGATGGCTAGTCATGCCCGTGGTCCTTCTTTCGATTATCTATAGTGTTACCTTTATATTCCTAAAAAAAAATTGCCTTCGTTCAAACATTGTGTCATTACGAAATAGAGACAAGAAAATGACACTAAGAAACCTCTCCATTTAAAAAAACAAACTGATTTGCTCTAACAATTAATGCATTAATAACTGTTTGTTAAGGGGGTGGGGACGGGGATGGCCCAGTCGGTAGCGCACCAGGCTCTTAATCTGCAGTTCCCAGGTTTGAGTCCCAGCTGGGTCAGCGTTGAGACATATCTCTGCAAAACCCCCCGCCCTGCCCACGGTCAGTAGGGACATCGATGGCCTTGGAAAGGCCGCCGCCAGTCGGATGGGACGTTAATCCGTGGTCCCGTGTGCGGGAGAGCCATACCCTGTGCACGTTAAAGAACACACTGGATGGCCTTGACGGGAGGCTACCATCTGTCTCACAACAGCTGTTCCAGTGGGTTCCCTCCCCCAACCTTCTCTGAGCCTTTGGGGTCCTTGTGACCTGACCATTTAGCCCATGGTGTGCAAACAAAGTGCCGCTCAGAGGTTGGGTTGTTTTACCTCTGAGCGGCACTTTTTTGCACACCATAGGCTAAATGGCCAGGTCACATGGACCCCGAAGGCTCAGAGAAGGTTGGGGGAGGTGACCCACTGGAACAGCTGTTGGGAGACAGATGGTAGTCTCCCGTCAAGGCCATCCAGCGTGTTCTTTAACGTGCACAGGGTATAGCTCTCCCGCACACGGGGCCACGGCTTAACGTCCCATCCGACGGACGGTGGCCTTTCCAAGCCCATCGGTGTCCCCTACTGACCGTGGGCAGGGCGGGAAATTTTGCGGAGATAAATCTCAACGCTGACCCAGCTGGGACTCGAACCTGGAAACTACAGATTACGAGCCTGGCGCGCTACCGACTGAGCCACCCCCGCCCCACCGCTCAGAGGTAAAACAACCCAACTGTTAATGAAATTCAGGTTGAGAATCACAAAATCTTCCTTTAGTTGATGTTTTTTTCCAATTTTAAGCCATCCTCTGCGGCTTTCCTTAGGAATTGTTCTCTTAACTGAAGCTTTCCAGCTACCGAAAGTTTCTTGAGGATGGCAGATAATTTGAATTCTGTCAACTGAGAAAAACGTTCGGCTTCCGATTTTTTTTAATATTATTACCTGGCAATAAGAAATTATTTTCAAACTGTCCATTGATGGAAGAGGCCTGGAAATAGAAAGAAGTGGTAGGAGATCCGAGTGAAAAAAGTGGGAGCCAAGATCGAGTAGAAATGAAAATGAACCGGAATACCCTTCTGGTCTCCCCCCCCCCCCTCTGTTTTAGTGTTTTTTAGGAAATTTTTTGAAAACTACGGGTAACATATATTTTTTAGCTTCAGTTCCGTATCGAGCCGCCCAATAATAAGTTCCGTTTTCAATTCCTTCAGTATAAAACTTTTTATGCAAAGAGAAAATATAAAGCTCTACTACGCCAAAGGAAACCGGGTGACCTCTTGGTTTCACTTGGGTTTGCACAGTTAAAAGAAATTAACTGCCACAGATAGCGGGTTGGGTTGTTTTACCTCTGAGCGGCACTTTTTTGCACACCATGGGCTAATTGGCCAGGTCACAAGGACCCCAACGGCTCAGAAAAGATTGGGGGAGATGACCCACTAGAACAGCTGTTGGGAGACAGATGGTAGCCTTCCGTCAAGACCATCCAATGTGTGTCTTTAGCCAAGCCCATCGGTGTCCCCTATTGACCGTGAGCAGAGTGGGGAGTTTTGCGGAGATAAATCTCAACGCTGATCTAGCTGGGACTCGAACCTGGAGGTTACGAGCCTGGCGCGCTACCGACTGAGCCACTCCGCCCCACAGATAGCGGAAGAAAAGTTGTATCGATGACACCAGTGCCTTTTGCATTGCACTACATGCAGGGACGTCGCTACCGCATTTGCGACTGCACCGGGCAGCATTGTTTAGGGTCGGCAAATTTACAAACTAACGACCATAGATGCAATACGATTGACTGGAGTAAGTACGACTTATTTTTAAATATGATTTTCAATTATTTTAAAAATGACATTGAAATTACTTAAATTAATCATTAACGTCTAAGATCAGACTTGGAGAAACAGGAGGTAGATACCCAAGATCTCTCCGAATGGCAAAATAGATAGCACGCTGGCTCTGACTAAATGACTATAAGGAACCAAAATACTGTTTTCATGCGAGTCATATGAGCCGGAAAAATAATTTCTTCTGAAAACTCAAATTTATTTTCGTATATATATACAGTATGTGTTGGCTTTAGATCTTACAAGAGCTTTACAGTGCTTTAAATTCTCACTAATTTCTCTCTACTCGTTTTGGTTGCAGGATCGACTGGCCATCAGCTTCTCTCCCGTAGTCCTTTGAAGTGTCGCTTCTGTCGCAAGCAGTTCTTGAACAAGAGTGCTTACTGCCGCCACAACAAAACGCACAAGCCTGAATTCCGCAGACACGAGTGCGGCAATTGCGGTTTCTCCACCACTCGCAAGGACAGCCTTCTGCGTCACCAGAAGAAATGCCGATTGGTGACTGGAGACTTCGATGGAAATGTTCGCATTAATTCATCGCTCTTCAGTTGGGAGCATCATCAGCATGAAAGCAGTGTTTATCTCGGACCGTTTACAGGGTGATGATGGGAGATTTCCCCTGAAGACTTTCTCCCCGTATAACCGTTCCGTATTGTCCTTTGAAAGGAATGTAAATAGTGTAATATATAATAAAATAATGTCACGTCTATCATTCAACTCTACCCCATGAAAAACTGTCTAAATTCGCACCCTGAATGTTCATAAAGTTCAGCAAACTTGCCTTCCCGCCATTTTACCTGCCGAATTGCCCGCTAAGTAAAACAATTTGCTTTGAATCTTGCATTGTACTTCAAGCACGACTGTTTATTACGATCATCTGTGTTTACTTCCTACGACAACCTTGAAGTCTTACCATAAATTGTGTATTATTATTATAAGTATTAATAAAATCTGCTATTTTGATTTACAACTAAGTGTGTTTCGCGTCCTGCCTTTCGGTTCTTAGAATTCAACCTGAAATGTAGATTGAAATATGATTTAGGATGCAAAAGAAAATATAAATCCCTCTTTTCCTTTCGTACCAAGGAAGACTTTCCTTGTGACAGACAGCTCACGTGGTCTCGGAGTGCAAGAATGAAAAACAGTTTTTAAGTCTTTGAATGCCGCGTGCCAAGCGCGCTTAATAAAAAGACTTTGTGATTGCGGTAAAAAAAAAAGCGCTTTTTTTATTTATTTTTCTATTAATGTAGGATGATCTGTTAATGCTTTGGGTTGCGAAACACTATGACGGAACAATGCGATTCCTGCCAATCGTATCAATCGCCTCTAATAACCGACGACTCAGAACTACGTGAATCTGTGTGAACCAAGAATCGTTTTTAACTCATTTCAACCGAAAATCTTTGTTTTTCGCCGTTTCTGAGAGAATAGATCTCATCACTTACGAGGACTTGAAACATGAGATAAGTATAGCCATATAACGAACCGAGAACAAAGGATCCTTCGTGCAGTTTGATGTTAAAAGTTTTTATTTTGTTTCATTCTGTTTGATATGAGTACTGAGGACTGTAAATAAATAACAGAACTGGTTATAATTCTCTGATAATTTTGTTGACTTTTGAATCCATAACACTTCAAATAACTAATTATATTCAATATTTATATTCCGCTAGTTTGACAAACAAAATATAAAGCTTTTAAACCTTTTTCAATAATTTCGCTGCTTTTCTACAAGCTTAAGCCCCAACAATTGGTAATCAATGCGCTTAGCTCCATTGTCTTCGTGATGTCATCAGTTAAATGAAGCCATTGCCAAAAGAACCCTTTAATTTCCACCTTTCACAATTGTAGCAATTATATTTCGAATGTCAATGCACATTGCCCTTAAAGGGTTACATGAGACTGATGCGATATTTCATGCATTCTGTGATTAGTTAATCCGTGATTAATCTATTTCTCTCTCCTCCCCCCACAGGTTTGTCCGATCATATGCTGTTTAGTTTCGTGGAAGACTTCCCAGGCCTCGACTCTGACCACCAACCTGTGCGATGCACCCGTCGCCGCTGCATCATGTGCAGTCGCTTCAAACTGGAGCGTCGGACCACTTCCAAGTGTCGCAAATGTCAGGTGCCTCTGTGTGTTCACAAAGGAAGGAGTTGCTTCACCGAGTTCCACCGCGTCTCGTGCAGGAACGACTACAGCTGATTGCTGTCCTCGAAGAGTAAGACACTTCTCATTGCAACAGCAGATGAACTTCTAATTCTTGAAAGCAATCGTTGTAAGTAACTTGAAGGTTGGAGGCATTCTTCCTTGATGGCCGAAACTGCAGAAGACGACTTTGCCTAAAATTGACAATTCTCTAAAGACGAAATAAAATGTTAAATCGCAATTGATTATGTATAGTGAAATAATTTAGAATTTGATATTACGAAATACGAAAGCCTTATATGAGATATCAGTATATATTTACAGGGAGAAAATTATTTTACATTTTTTTTTCTTTCAATGTTTTAGATCATTAAATGAAAAAATTATGGCATATAATTTTTTATGCTTTTAGACTGACGATATTTTTTAAATGAAATATAAAAAAAATAAGTCCGTTTATTAAAGTTGGGAACCTAAATTTGATCATAATACCGATGCTAATAAAGGTATAAAAATAGCAATTCTTCGTTTCGAGATTCTAAAGCTTAAAATTTACTCTAAAAAATTGCATTGAAAAAAGAAAGTCGTTACACTCAAATTACGACAATTTTAATATCATTCATTCCCATCATTTGGAATTTTTTCCAACAGAAAATTTCGACAACGAGAAAATTCCCCGCTACATTTCGCTAGGGAAGTTCTGCTTTTGATGGTTCAGTCAGTTAAAGACAAAGATATTTTAGTAGCCTTAATTGACTGCTAAAATAAATAATTTAAAACTAGTATCTTAAAACTTTTTTATTTTCTAATTAATAGTCAAATTCAGTTTTTCCATTATCAGCTTCCTCGATTTAACTTATCTAAAGAACCTTAGCAAAAGCCATTGTGACAACAACAAAAATAACATATTCTTGAACAAAAATTTTCTTTACAAAACAAAATAACTAGATATATGTATATATCCAGTTATACTGCTATGATAGTTAAGAAAATAACTGGATATATGTATATATCCAGTTATACTGCTAGGATAGTTAAGAAAATAACTGGATATATGTATATATCCAGTTATACTGCTAGGATAGTTAAGAAAATAACTGGATATATGTATATATCCAGTTATACTTATACTGCTATTGGCAGATCAAATTAAAACATCCCAATTGATTATAGAGAACTTATTAGTCATTTTTATATTAGTAATAAACCTTTTTTCTTAAAAAGGAGTGGAATTCCTAGACCAATATTTTAAATATACTCTCCTTTTGTTCGGCTTCTGCTAAAATCCAGCAAACATCCTTGGTAATATGAAAATTCGTAAAAATTGATTCAAATGTATATCATATTTAAAAATAAATTAGCTAGTTTTATAATAAAATATTTAAAATTTCCTAATATTGAAATAATCATCACACAAACGTCTCAAATGTATATATATATTTGACTTTATTAACTGTCTTTAACAAACATCATAAATTATCCTAAATTGTTACCCCAACAGTATGAGGTGAGTGTACGTATCTTTCATTAATGCAGATATCATGTGCTGATCTTTCCTTATTAAATAGTTTTCCTAAACAACAACAAATAAACTTCCTCGTAATGTGAAGATTTGTCCTCCTGGCAAACGTCAGTCAAAAATTTCTTTTTATTTGCAGTTGGTTAAATTAAATGCGCTGTATTTAAACTCAACTTTTAATACTAATCCCTAAAAATAATTTTGAAATAGTAAATTTAAAATAATTTTAAATACTTATTATATTGAATTCAAATAATTAGATAATAAATGCTAATTATTTTTCTCTGATGACTGTGCCCCCGTATAAGAGAGGAAACTGTTTTAAATATCGCAACTCAATGCTAAAAATCATAAGCTCGGAAAAGGTAGCCAAATTTTCTCTCGGTGTATGACACTCTTAAATTCCCTATTATCCTACAGTCCTATTTTCTATTTTTTTATCTCTGAATTCCAGTAGCACAGTAAACTGTTACTATGGTACCCTAGTAATACCGTATATTACCACTGAAATTTCTATAACACAGCACTTCTGGAATATTTTACACCAAAGTCTCACTTAAAGATTATATAACCAACAACCAGGGCCACTTTTATTTATATTTCTATAAAATTGTATTAGTAAACTTTAACAGTATAATCTTTTGCTATTTTTATAGTGAAGAGTTTCTTATTTTGTCTGGTGTGGCCAGTTCCGCTGATTGTGATACCTATTCTGTTGAATGCAATAAGGGAAATTTTTAAGTTTATATGCTCAGCTGAGCAAACTGTGAAAGCCTACAGATCCTTTGATAACGAGGACTCTGGGGTTTTTCTCAACTTCTTGCTGGACATAAACTGCAATTTATTTCAGTATATTTCTGGATAGATACCAGAATTTTGTACTAAGTTATAAAAGCGAGAAATGATAAATGTTTAACTTGTTCTAAAAGAAAAGGAGGTATTATTTTCACTTTGTCATCTGCCCGTAAGTAGATTTTCAACTTTTTATTTAAAGAGATAAAAAAAATGTCTGTTTGCGTTGAATAGATATTAATTAGATATTACAATTCGCATTTGCGGAAAATCTCAATAGTTTGAAATACTACTTTTAGAAGTCTCTAAATTTAGAAAATGACAAAATTTCTAATGAATGTTGTGAACAATTTCTGTTCAAATTGAAATTATATTCATGATAGAAATTTAAAATTTATGTGCTAAGGTTTCACTCTGAGGTTTCACCTCTTACCCCGGACTGATTGTGAAAACGAAGCTTTTTTTTACAGAGATAAATAGAAATTTTTTATGGGCTAAAGAATTACTAATAAAACATTTCTATTCGCACTTTCAGAATCTTCCATTTGTTTGAATTTCCCCTCTTAAAGGGAGCTAAATTTGGAAAAGGTAAAATTTATTTTCTATTTGAAAGCAGGCATTGTTTATTGATCAGAGATGATTGAACTTTCCACTTATTGCTCTATCTAACCTCACCTGAAACTTCGCGAAGAGACTGCCTTAAGGCAGGCGGAACTCGATATGAACTTACTGATCTCAAATACGAACTTTTTCAAGTGAATATTTCCAAACCACTTGAATTGCAATGATTCCCGCCCTTTTCTGGGACCCACGCAAAAAGTCGGTCCAGTCTTCGTGCCTCACAGTTTGAGAAATACTGACGGATTGCAAAATACGAATTAATGGAGGGAGCGGAATTAGTCTGCATTAATTTAGAAATAGTTGCGAATAACACCTGGACGCTGAATGTCAATGTACACATCCTGACAATTCATTGATAAATGCCAAGGAATAAAATCTAAAATTAATCTAGTATTAAAAACATATATTATTATATTTTAAGGCAGTTTTGGGAAAATTTATTCTTTCTGAAAGTAAAAGTACTTTTTCCTAAACAGATTCCAACGATAGATATAATTGGCGAAGGATTTTTGTTTTTGACTAGTAAGTTTGTTCTCTTTTATTAGTGCTCCGGTTTTAGAAAACTAACACCGGGATATTTAATGAAATATCCAGGTTTTCTTTCCATTCACGGAAATGTGGTCCTATATTTTAATGAATCAACGTAGTATACTATAAAGTTTGGATTTCGCTGTGCCATACGAATTCGATTATAACGATTATTAATTTAAAAGTTTTACAAACCATGGACGTATGCAGAATTTTGACCTGTCGTGGAGGTCAAAAGCAAAATAAAAAAAAGTTATTTTGCCTAATTGTGGAGGTGAAGGAAAAAGCACAACATTCCAATCACAGGTTATGATTTCTATTCATCAGTATATATGTATATGAATAATGCATTTTTCACAACCCAGAGGAAGAAAATGCTCCTAGAGATATATATTTAATGAAAAATGTGCAGTTGGCTTCTAGGAAAGTTTGCTGATTAAGCAGAAATCATCTGCTTAGTCCCACAGAATACTTCTTGCTCCTTCTCATAGGTACAATGGAGAGAAATCTTTTTTCAGCATATTTCTTTCCTAGTGAAATTCCGTTTTACCTTTAGAGACTGTTAATTTGCCAATAAGATTCTTATTTGTTACATTTCTTAGAATTATATCCAGTTTCTTTTTTTTTTCAACCAGTCACGATCATCTTTATTTGATGTAGATTAATTGGGATGATTTTTTTAACTTCTGAGCACAGGACATTTTCTAAGGGGGTGCAAAAGCACGATTTTGCAGTTAATTATTTTAATAGCTTATTTTTTTTGTTGGCTAATGTACATAATTTTTTTTTCAAATTTCAGTTGAAGGGATTACTAATTTTCCTCTACCTGTAAACATCCAATACCTGAGCAGAACCTTTTCCTTCACAATGTATCCAACAGTCAGATTAAAAGATCCTAAAACTCTTATCATGGGTTGGGTTGTGGGTTGTTTTACCTCTGAGCGGCACTTTTTTGCACACCATGGGCTAAATGGCCAGGTCACATGGACCCCGAAGGCTCAGAGAAGGTTGGGGGAGGGGACCCACTGGAACAGCTGTTGGGAGACAGATGGTAGCCCCCCGTCAAGGCCATCCAGCGTGTTCTTTAACGTGCACAGGGTATGGCTCTCCCGCACACGGGGCCACGGCTTAACGTCCCATCCGACGGACGGCGGCCTTTCCAAGCCCATCGGTGTCCCCTACTGACCGTGGGCAAAGCGGGGAATTTTGCGGAGATAAATCTCAACGCTGACCCAGCTGGGACTCGAACCTGGGAACTACAGATTACGATCCTGGCGCGCTACCGACTGAGCCACCCCCGCCCCAACTCTTATCATGGAGTAAGAGACCCACTGAACAGCAAACTATAGAAGCAGATGCAAAGCTCTCCTTAAAGTCATCCAGTTCGTTTCATTTACTGGGGATGCCCACCTCACAGCGTGTCTCCGACAGGCGGTAGAAGAATAAGCGAGCCCATCGGCGTGGTTGCTCTTTCACGTGGAGGAGAGATAAGGGCATTATCAGAAAATCTCGACTCGATCGACAGAGGGGAATGGAACCTGGGTTTATGATCCTGTTCCGCTGTTGCCTTTGATAAAGAATAGATTTCTTCGTTTTCATTGCTTTCTATAACACGGGGATCTATGCCTCGTTGGATTTTCAGTACTCTGCTATTCGTCCACTTTGGTGTTTGTTTCAATAACGTAAAAACTTCCCTCCATGTTTACTGTTCTTTGCAGATGACGCTTGCAGAACAGTCACTTTAATGTCTTCTGCAAATGACCTTTGCAGAACACTCACTTTAATGCCTTCTGCTTTTCAGCGGTACACAGCATAAAAAAAGTTGCCAACTGTGCATATCGTAAAAAAATTGCTTTCGATGCACATCAACTTGTTTATGATAGAGTATACAGAATTTATTTTTGCTCGTATATACCAAAAACATGGAACGGATTGGGTGTAAGGTAATTTTATTGTTATAGGAAAGCTTTCAATATGTTCTTAGTTATGGGTTATAATTGTATTTATGTGAACTACAATGGAGGCAGATGTAAAGGGACAAATGCAGTTCATAACTTAATTCTTGTTCTGTATTTGAAATTGTTTACAAATATTTGCCTCAGATTAAGTACCAGCAAGAAAAATAATATAGCAGTCTAGAATTCAATGCTTTAGTAAACGTCGCAGCAATAAATTCAGCATGCAATATTTTTTTTCCCCTTTATTAATGCATGAAAAGTTACTGGGAGCTAAAAAAATAAAGCTTCCGAATTTTTCGATAGCAAGAGAATGAGAAAGAAATTAACTGATAAACTTCGAACTTTCACTAAGTATTAAACTTTTAAAGTCCGAGTAGCTGGGAAAATTTTTCCAAAAAATATTTGCCCTTGATTCTACATCTTCGAAAGGTTCTAAGTGCAGCGTTTTTAAGGAAGAACACTTTGAAAAAAAAGAAGAGAATTAAAGTTCTGAACATATTACATTTTCTGAAGAAAATATATCAATGAAAGCGAAGCCTATATAATTGTGTGTCTGCTTATTTCAATTATTGTGTGATACACTGGTGCTTTGTTCATTTTGCAATAAAACGATATTTATTGTAGCCCTGACGAAAGAGCTTTGGTTTTATTTGTTTAATAAAGATATTTTTTTCTGGAAAATGAGTGTTTAAGTGCATTATTTTGAGTTTTAGATTTACGAAAATGTGTTTTTTATAAGCAAGTTACTTTTTAATGTTAATGAAAACAGGCCGAATAAACACATTTGCTGATTAAAGTCGAATCCGTATTATATATATTACAGCAGGAAAAATATTTCTTATTAAGTATTCAGTGAATAACAACTGTGTCTGCATAGCTTGGAAATAATTTCATAATATGAATATAACGCTTCGTCGAATGGGCAGTTAACTTTTAGGCGTCGAAGTATTTGTTCGGTTGAAACTTTTCTTATCTTATTGAAACTTAATAGCCTTAAGTAAGAGAACAACAACAACACGAATAATTTAACACTTGTGACAATATATTTTGAGGATGAAGTTTCTTTGTCCAATCACAGTGAAATAATTTTCACTTCAGCTATGATGCTGCCTTGTTTCTAGTGGTGTCCCGCACTTTATTTACTGAGCATTCTTAACACACCTGTCCATCCACAGGTATCCTCCTTGGTCACGTGTCCAACAGCCGTCCCATTGATGCTTACTTGATGTCTCTAGCCCACGTACCGATGGCATGCACGAAGCGACGTTGCGTAGTCTGCAGCAGGAACAAAGTCCAGAGAAGGAGTACGGTGCAGTGCGGCAAGTGCAGAGTGGCCTTGTGCAGAGACAGTAGACGGAACTGCTTCGCCGAATACCACAAGTATATGAACATCTACCCTAATACTGAAGTGTGAACTTATAAGAAAATTATTTATTAGTGTATGATTGAATGCTTGGCTTTTGTTTGGATGGCTTGACCAATATTGACAATAAAGATTTGTTTTTCTTCTGTGGGTTTCTCTCTTTCCTTTACGGATAACTGAAATATCTATTCCGATCATCGAAATGCTTTAGTTTTCAATATTATAGGAATAGGTAGATTCGTTACGGTTTGAGTAGTTAAAATGAAAATTCGCTACGATAAAGCGCTTTTTCGACATTGAATGACTTGACGATAAAGTTTTCCTGAAGAAAAACAACTTTCTGCTAATCATGGAACCTAAAAGTAATATTCAACGCTGTAACGCAATTATTCCTGATTTAAATGCATCGAATTTTTCTTTTACTTTATTGTTTTCTCGGTTTACAATCAAGATTTATATAAGTTTTATTTCTTTTATTATAAAAGAACTATTATTCTGCTTCCATGAAAATAGAATTCAAATTTCAGTGAAAATTTTTATGTCTATTATTTTACTTCAACCAAAGAACAGTACTACCAAATATTGGAAATAATTTTTTTTAAAGTTTATATATGTTAATCATAAATTTTTAAACCTTATTTTTACCATAAAGCATTCTTAATATAAGAAGAAAAAATTGCTTAATATTATTTCAGTGTAACGAAGCTCTGTTACATTGAACAAATGCTATTCTTAGTTACGAGTAAGTTCTTTGTAACGGAGTTTCATCTTGTTTCGTTCATTCAACTGGATGCATTATTTTTGTAGCCTGCCCCATTGCTTCTTTCTCTCTCAGTGCGGCCAGCTCAGAGTGCTTCTCTCTCTGCGCAGGTTTCAAGATTAGGGATGATGACGACAACAGCGGGAGAGTATTCACCTTATTTTGCCGCCTGTGTGAGAAGAGTTTCCACAACCGAAGCAACCTCCGAAGACACATGAAGCAACACGCGCCTTTCCAGGAAATATTCCAGTGTGATGTTTGTTTTAGGAAATACAGCAGAAAAGATACTTTAAAGCAACATATGAGATGCCACTTGGGTTACGAAGACTGCTCTCTCTAATAAAATAACACCCCCTCTTTCCCAGCAATGGATCTAAATTGGTCAGCATGTAGATAATTATAATCGCGCGTCCCACTTAGTTAAGAAGTCAGCGACAGTAAACAAGTTGAATATTACTTTATTTTTTTTTTCCAGCTGTTTCAAGTCGCAGCGTATGAATTGGAGAAATAAATGTTTCTTATGAAAAAATCAATATTAGCAAGCAAACGATAGTTTATAATTGTTGTGTAAAAAAAGTAATAGATCGATTTCATCTCACAAAATAGTCGAATTAAAAATTTTCACGAAGAGCTGTCTTCGCTTGTTTGAAATTCTTACCCATCGCCATTAAGGTCTTTTAATCAATGCCTTATCTTGCAGTCGGTCAAGTTGGACTTTAAGTCTCAACGTGATTCTTTTAAAGAGTAGATTTGAGAACTTCCTCGTTTAATCTGGGGGACTCGAGCACTAAGCTGTTTTGTCGTCAACTCTCACTTACAATATTCGCTAGTGATGACGAACCTAAGACATGAGAAGGCTTTTGTAGTGACGCTCAGTTTTCTTTTCAAATGAATTTTGAAGACTCGCTTTCGTTACAGATATTCTCTGTGGCGTATTATACTGACAATCCACTGTCAGATTTTCGTACTAAGTGGGTAATTTTTTATTATCTTTAGGCGTAAAACAGGTTACTTCATAAATTAAGCATTCGTATGTCTTTAAATGTTATGGATAAATTGCACAATAAAAATGTATCGGACATTTAAAATAAGATTCGCCAACACTACATTTCGCAATCGAAAATAATGAGGTTACTTTAAAGACAGTGAAGCTGCTGAAATGAGACGTTCTTTGCATGCTAGTGTTAGGGTTTTTAATCCTTGGTTCCTTCTGGAAGGCTAAGACAGCAGGTCTCTTTAAATCTAGATTGAGGAAGAAATCTATCAAAGGTAGTTTAGAGTCCTTTGCACTAAATTTCAATACTGCATTATGTTAAAAAGTTATCTTTGAAAATGAGAAGTAAATATCTTGATACAGGTGAGGAAATTAACTCTTCTGCTGAATCTATATTTTCCAAAGGTTAGGTACGTATTTTTCTCTAACATAAAGTAACTTTTATATTTTTCTTTAGATGCTATGTAACATGCGATAATAATTATTGAGATGAAAAACAAATCGCTCTTATTTTGGAGCTTCCTATTGGAATATTTCTAATTATTTGAGGAGTTGTTTAGGTGATGTATTAAAGTCCCTTTCCATTGTTTTGTCTCATTTCAAAAGTTTTTCCAGTAGAGTGCTTTTGACGTTAGAAATATTTGTCACGAGAGCTGAAGCAGTTTCCATCATGTTAAACAAAAAAATAAGAAGTAGCTTGCTTACGTTTGTTCGAAAGACCAAAGATGGGCAGTAAAACACAAATATCAATTAAATGTCCATTGTGTTAGGGTGAATTTTAAATGTGGACTCGCCAAAGTGCCTTCATTGACTTTTAGAAAGTGACTCTCTTTATAGGCAAGTGCTGCTGATTCCAACATCTAGTCGTCTCTGCTCTGTATGAACAACCTTATATACATATGAACATCTGTGATTTTGATGATTGGAAATACTTAATGCCTTTAAATCGTAATAAGGAACTTCGGTGCTACCTAATTAATATAAATGTTACTGTATTTTATCAATCTTGTTGACTATTGTTTCAATAATGTATTTTATGTGTTTGAAAATCTTTTGGTTTGGTGTGCTTTATTGAGTAATTTAAAACGTTACATAACAGAAAAATGAGGATTAAAATGTTTATGTCATGGATAAAGGGAAGCCAGACTGACACTAGTAGAGAGTAAGGGAAGCCAGACTGACACTAGTCGAGAGTACCGCAGTTCCAGGAGAGCAAAAGAGTCATACCGATTTGGAAACAAATGGTTTGCATAAGTCTCGTTTATAAGTCACCATATGATGAAAGAGAACTACCACAAGAGCTGAAGCATCTTCACCAGATTAATAAGGCAATAAGAGAGTCTTGTCTACGCTTGTTTTCTTCTTCGAGGGGAGAAAGAAGAGTAGTCGTAAAAGAAGTGCCATTTAATGTGTGGTTGTGGGTCTTAATCTTAATGCAAAATACCCGAAACATTTCTATCCGAATTATACATATGTGCCGTTTATTTTTGATCTAGCCAAAATCGTAAGTTCAAATCATTGGAATTATTTTAATTACCGTAAGGAATAAAGCTGGAAAGAAAAGGTGTTGCCAACGCACTTTTTTTTCTGCTTTTTTGTTACGTTTAAAATAACTAACTTGTTAATAAAATTCGTTTCTGCTCCTCACTTTACTCCTTTTTCGCTAAATAAAACATAATGAGTGACATTAAAAAAAGGACGCCAGAACCAGCGGCAATTTTGAATATGGAGATAAAATCAGTTTTAAATAACACTTGAAATCTGGCATCCTAGAATGAAATCCGTTCTTGAAATCAGCCTCGTTCAATCCTGACTGTGGCTAGACTCCGTTCATAAATAATAATACTTTTATGAAATTATTGGGGGAAAATGGGATCAGACCTGTGCCTGACAGCCTTGTGTTTGAGTAGTTAGAGTCGTAAATGCAAAAATTCGATCTCTAATTAGCCTGGGACAAATAGAATACGACTTTGTAAGTGACGCCTTGCAAACTGGCATATATTTCGCATCATCATGGGAAAAAATATTTCACATTAAAATTTGTTACTTTTCCTTGACACTAATCGCTTTCTGGCTTTACGCTACACGTTTGATCCTACACTGTCAGAGAAAATTTTCGAATTTTACTGAAAAAAGAATTTACACGTTTGATCCTACACTGTCTCGAAAAAATTTCCGAAACATTTTTAAATAAAATATATCTAGTGGACATGAGAAAAAAACCGATGCTTAGTGTAAATACCAGATTCCATTAAGTAGAATTCAGAGCGTATATTTTATTTGTACATCTCTAAACTTTTAAAATTCGCCTCACGAAATTCATAAGCTCTAAGCATTCATTTTGCATCTACCCAGCCGTGGCATGGGACAGTCTGTCATTCATGGTATGAAGCAACGAGGTGTCTTATCTTTAGCTTTTAGGAACTCTAATCTTGATAAACGTTGGATTGCTTTTGACTGAAGAAAATGAAACATAATGAAAGATATACTGCGAAAGAAAATTGTATGGAAGTAGACCCGAACGTAGGAAAAAAAAAGAAAAACTAGGGAAAAGATCGAGCTAGAATTAACAGGAACGCCGTTCCGTTATACATTCCCCCCCCCCCCCTCCGAATTACTTGTTTTAAACCAATTTCTTGAAAAACGCGTGTAATTTAGATATATTTAATAATTTTTGCCACAGTTCTGCTTATTAGCATTCTCAAGGGTTGTTGTTGTCCCCTCCAGTTCCGCCCCTGTTTGCAAAATTTAAAATTGCTATATGTCAGCTTTGGGTAAATCTAACCGAGTAACTGCAGAATACTGATTACTCCCTCTGCCTTTTCAAAAATAGGAAAAACAAGTAGCATTTGTTCCAAAACGTGGGGCGTATTGTAAATTGTGCAACGAAGTGGGTGTTCTGCAACAGGCTTCCTGTCAGCCTGGGAGAAAACCTTGGTAACGACTCTCCAGGGTCAAGGTCAATCCTTGTGGCTCGATTCTTTCCACTGTTTCCACTGGCTAACTTCTGTTCTGTTGTAAGATATCCTGCAGCTTATCCAAAGGACGTTTCCCCTAAAATGTTCAACGAAGTGAATAAGTGAAAGTCACGGTGCCCCAAACTTTAACGCTGAACATCTCCTAGCAGACACCTAATAATAATTAACCGTTTTGGTGAAATGACGTGGGGAGGGGGTGGCTCAGTCGGTAACGCGCCAGGCTCGTAATCTGTAATTCCCAGGTTCGAGTCCCAGCTGGGTCAGCGTTGAGATTTATCTCCGCAAAATTTCTCGCCCTGCCCACGGTCAGTAGGGGACACCGATGGGCTTGGAATAGGCCGCCATCCATCAGATAGGACGTCAAGCCGTGGCCCCGTGTGCGGGAGAGCCATACCGTGTGCATGATAAAGAACACGCTGGACGGCCTTGACGGGAGGGTACCATCTTCCCAACAGCTGTTCCAGTGGGTCTCCTCCCCCAACTTCCTCTGAGCCTTCGGGGTCCAGGTGACCTGGCCATTTAGCCCATGGTGTGCAAAAAAGTGCCGCTCAGAGGTAAACCAACCAACCGTGAAATGACGTGCTTGAACTGACTTGAAGGAATATCTGGGAAAGGGAGTACTGGCTGCACATATCCTTTCAGTAGGAGACGCGAAAAGTACTGTTGGAGTCTGACAATCTCTCCCCCCCCCCTTCACCACATATGGATAAAATAAAACTGTGACATACTGATAAATAGCAAATACCTCAACTTTCTGGCTATTTTTTGTCATGCCCTTTGAAAATTTTCCCATGAAATTTTATATTTTTAAAAATGGCCAACATAAATGCGTACGCGGAAAAAATTACTGCTTACGGTGCGGGATTTGAACCCCAACTCTCTAGATGCATACCAAAGTGCTGTAGTCACTAAACCAACCATCAGCCGACATTTTGTTTCCACAATGTGACTTTTATATCTTTCGTTAAATATGGCGAACCTTCACCTATAATCAAGGATGGCAACTCATTTTTCCAATTGTTGTTAATGAATCAGATATTAATGAGGAAATCACTCACGCTAAAGCATCGTTAATGAAAAAAAAATCAATCAATAGTAAATACACAAGCACTGTGACACGTATCTAGAAAGTCGTGGGTTCGAATCCCGCGATGTCAGCTATAATTTTTTCCACATAAACATTTATTGAATTTTATATCTACTGGTAATTTGTGTATTTATTATGGATTGGCCAACACAAGTTTAAAATATAGCGTTTTAACTGAATTTTTAAGCAACAAATGTGTTTGTTACAGTGAATATATTGCATTTAGAACTAAATTATTCTTTTAATAATCATTCAAGTAGAAAATCAAAATGTTGCTCATACTTATGCATGGAAGTGCCACTGAGCATACAAAAACACTGACTATCACTAATCTTACAAAAACACTCAATATCACCAATCTACCTCACGATGCGGTTTGGTAACAGAGAAGGCGCTGCTTTCAAATAACAGATATTGGATACTGTAATGGCAGGTAGAATAGCTCTTGTCATTAGAGAGTCTCTTGATTTACGTTCGGTAGTGCAGTGGTCACGGCACCTAACATGCTTTCAGGAAATCGTGGATTCGTATCCCATAGGGCTCAAGAGTTTTTCCTGTAAATTTGATATCGATGTTAAGAATGGTTTCATATTGTCACTACTATAAAAAAGTATTAGGTGTCATTTCGAATACATCTTGCAGGGACTAATTTCGTATGGTTGCAGACAAGCTTGGAAGCGCTTATGCTTCGTTTCTGTTTATTAATCAACATGATGACAAATCAAGACCTTTTCCAGGAGAAATGCTTTTACTCTATTACTTTATTTTCGGTGAGTTAATGATTTTATTAAATCTTAATAGGAGCATAAATGCTTTACAAAGAACATCTAATATAGAATATGTTAAACGATCTGTTTACTTCCGAGAACTTATACACTAGGAATATATGAAATTGGAGATGGCTAAGATATGGATCAGAAAAAAACATTAAAAAATTTATTTGTGTATGGTGAGTGCCGTTGGTTTAAATTAAATTATACTTTATAGCGAAGAGGTGAAGGTAGGAATCACACTAGAAGAAATAAGACTGCACTGAGCGAAAAAAAAGTAATAACGAAAGACAGAAACATTACCGTATGCCAAAATAAAGAAGTGTCCATAACATGTTGTGATGCAAAGTAAAAGCGTAAGCTGAACTTGTGGGAGTGACACTTGATATTCAAACCCTATATCGATTTGTTTCATCATGATGTACAGGTCGTACGAACACCTTTGATCTTCAGGCATGTAATCTGAAACTTCCGACGAAATTTAAATGGCTAAAATTTTGCTTTTAGAAAATGCCTTAAATAGGAGGGTCTTAACAGGGAGGTCTAGTTAAATGCCGTAAACGCTTTAAGGGTTGGGTTGTTTTACCTCTGAGCGGCACTTTTTTGCACACCATGGGCTAAATGGCCAGGTCACATGGACCCCGAAGGCTCAGAGAAGGTTGGGGGAGGGGACCCACTGGAACAGCTGTTGGGAGACAGATGGTAGCCTCCCGTCAAGGCCATCCAGCGTGTTCTTTAACGTGCACAGGGTATGGCTCTCCCGCACACGGGGCCACGGCTTAACGTCCCATCCGACGGACGGCGGCCTTTCCAAGCCCATCGGTGTCCCCTACTGACGCTTTAAGGGAGTACGGCGACATTTAACACGTTTCTTAGGAACAAATAAAGGGACTAAAAGTTTTATACGTAGATATAAGCGTAAATAATCAACATTTTGCAAGAGTTCTTGGACCTTTTCAATTAACAAAGAACATAGTCCATGGGAAGGGCTGACCGGTTATCTCCAGCCACCCTTCCCATGACACAAGGCATCATGAGCCAAAGGGCGCCAAGTGCTCGAAAAAACATTAAAAAAAGCAAACTATATATATATATTCTTTTCTATACAGTTATAAAGTATGCCAGTTCAGAATACGCGACTGACCCCCAAGAGGATTGTTAACGTTGTTCATCATGTACAAGTATGTGGAGAAGGACTCAACGACATAACGGATTTTTGTTGTGTTACTTCTGAGCAGCACTTTTTGACACACAGTGGGTTAAATGGCCAGATCAAAAGGACCCCGGGCTCAGAGATGGTTGGGGGGTGGGGATCCACTGGACAACTGTTGGGCAGATGATAGCCTCCCGTCAAGGCCACCCAGCGTGTTATTTAACGGCACAGGGTATGGCCCTCCCGCACACAGCGCCACGACTTAACGTCCCATTCCGATGAGTGGCGGCTTTTCCTAGCCCATCGATGTCCCCCTATTGACAAAGGGCAGGGCGGGGTGTTTTACAGAGATAATTCTCAAATCTGGCTCAGGCAGGACTCGAACCTGGGAATTGCAGATTATACGAGCCTGGCACGGCCTCACGACGTGACGGAGGACGACGATATAGGAGAATTGAATAGTGATGGGGGGAGGGGGACAAATTAATAGAACACCCAAAAGAACTAGTCGAGAATGCCGAGGAGGACGAGTTAGAAGGAAGAAGAGAAGGTATTGTGGGACCATCCTTTCAACTCTGTAAAGCAAAAAACGCCATCTCCATCCTCGTCATCATGCTTGGAAAGGCCGCCGTCCGTCGGATGGAACGTTAAGCCGTGGCCCCGTGTGCGGGAGAGCCATACCCTGTGTACGTTAAAGAACACGCTGGATGGCCTTGACGGGAGGCTACCATCTGTCTCCCAACAGCTGTTCCAGTGGGTCCCCTCCCCCAACCTTCTCTGAGCCTTCGGGGTCCATGTGACCTGGCCATTTAGCCCATGATGTGCAAAAAAGTGCCGCTCAGAGGTAAAACAACCCAACCCAATCCTCGTCATCATGCATTTCCCACCGCATTGCCGAAAAGATCATTCTTGTACACTCTTGTCACGAAATCACCACCAAAATGCCTGTCAAAACTCATGCCGAAGTCGATTCCGAAGACCTTTATCTATTTGAGAGGTGGAGGAAGAGGATCAGGAATAAAAAATTATAATATTCACATAGAGTATATATAAATACCCTCTCAAGCAGCTACTTGCCACAGAGGTCTAACAGAAGCCAGTCAGTTTATACGCCATAGAGAAGATCTGTGAGGAAGGCAGAACCTCTGCAGAAAGACAACGCAAACATTCGTATCTTACAGCTGCTTGAATTCAAGGTCCTTTTGATCAGTAGACAAGCATGCTAACCATTCGGCCACCGGGACGGTTACCTAGGCAACTTTAAGCAAAATTTATACTTTAAGACTTATGATAATTTAATTAACACAAATAAAGTTTATAAACACGCCGACACAGATGCTTATTCAAGGGGGGGGGGGGATGGGGAATTAAGGATGCTACAGCACTCTCTTTTAAATAAATAAAATAAATACCCCCTCAAGCAGCTGCTTGCCACAGAGGTCTGACAGGAGCCTGTCAGTTTATATGCCAGAGTAGGAGATCTGAGAGGATGGCAGGACCTCAGCAGAAAAACGACACACATCCATGCCTAATCTGGGGCTCGAACCCAGGTTCCTTAGATCCAGTAGCCAAGCGTGCTAACCACTCGGCCACGGGACGGCTGCACTCTCTTTGAAATCTCGAAATTGGGAAATGATAAAACTATTCGCAGGCACAATTCAAGGATTTAGGGGAAAAGCCACGTTAACTGAAATTCAGTGAAAAGCTACTAAAGCAGTTACCGTTTGTCAGAGTAAAGAAATTTGTACATGGTCTAACTGTTATTTTTAATCTGCAATCACGAAAAAATAAACATGAAATAAGATACTAATCAAAAACCTCTGAAATTATCAGTGAATTTGTAAAATTTAAGTTTTTCAGAGTCGCCAGCACTGCTAACTTTGTTTTCAACAAGGCCCTTTTGTGGTTAAAAAAAACAGGAACAACTTTCTTCAATCTGTTTCGAATGTATATATACAAAAAGTGCTTCACTACTGATCAAAGGGACCTGGGTTCGAGCCCCGGGTAAGGCATGGATGTTTATGCTGTTCTTTCTGCTAAGATCTCGCCTTCATCAGAGATCTTATCTACGACGCATTAAGCTAATAGGCTGTTGTTAGACCTCTGTGCCAATCAGCTGCTTGAGTTTTTAATTTTTAGTTTTTAATCTACCCCCACAAATATATTTTACCACTTGTTTAGGTTCAGTCCATCTAGAAAAAATCCTCTATACGCTCCTGAACGAACATAGTTTATAGGAGATCGCATAGTTTTATCTTAGTCCCATGGTCGAGTGGTTAGCGCGCTTGGCTACTGATTTAAGGAACCTGGGTTCGAGCCCAGGGTAAAGCATGGTTGTTTTTCTGCTGAGGTCCTGCCATCCTCAGACCTTCTACTATGGCATATAAACTGACAGGCTCCTGTCAGATCTCTGTGGCAAGCAGCTGCTTGAGGGGGCATTTATTTTTTTTTTTACGTACAATAATTTCCGATAGAGGGGATTCTAACTTCGAGAATTTGTACCAGGAACTTAATCCTCGCATAATTTGAGACACTACTGTATTTTTTTTCTTATTGAATGCTAATTATATTTTTATAGTAAAAAGACAATAATGTTTAATGTTCTCGTATTCGATCGTATATTCCATTCCCCTACGGACTATAGCAATAGTAGAGGGCACTGAAAATAGACTACATCCGGGAGTCCCTTTTACATCGAGCCGATCCTGCCCATGGACTGACTCAGTGGTTTCCAACGGGGCACATTTTAGACATTTGTTGGGTGGTTTCTTTAGTTTTCCTGTGGAAATGGTAAATAGAATGTGGAAAACTTCTTAGATTAATATAGCCTTCCATGAAGGGGACGGTAAAGAAAGAGACGTTCAGCTCAAAAAGATTGAGTTTCATTTGATGAATTCAAGCTGCTTTTCTCATTACGTAGCAAACCGAGCAGCACTGATAAGAACCTAAGAACCAAGCTAATAGAAGCAAAAGTAGAAAGGAAGGCATAGCACTGCAGTGCTGCGTAATGCAAATAACTCTGGGCAAGATGATAGGAAAAGTTTTCTGTTGCCACTTCCAAAAAGTTTTATCAAACATTTTTATTGTTAAAAAATATGAATTCTCTATTGATCATAATTAGAAATGAAACTTTTTTGATTTGCATTTCAGGTCACAATGAGTATTACAAACGCAGATAAGACTGTGGACTGTATTAAAGAAGCAAAATGTTTATTTTCTAAATTTCCTTTTTGTTTTCATTATGTACTGTTGAGAGTTCTAATTCTAAATTCTTTTAACTGTCTTGTTATTAATCTCTATACGAGTGTGTTCTTCGGTTGATAACAGTATTACTAATATATGTATATTGGGCTATATGCATACATATATAATGAGTTTTACAAATTATTTTATTACAATACACTAATAATGACATTTTTATTATAATAAAGTAATGATCTCGATTAAACCAAAATGCTAATAATGGTAGGAATTGCACTTCTGGAATTCCTATATTTAAATATTCATCTCGATATCGCATTATCAAAATTATGCAAATAAATAAAAAGCAAAAGTAAAATGAAATAAATAGTAAAAAAAAAACTTTTTTTATTCCATTTTCTAGACCTCCGCCTTCTACTGCATCGTAATAAATTGTGATGAAAGGTGATGCATGGGAAATAATAATAATAAAAAACAAGAAAAAAAATAATGAAAATTTAGATGAATTTTTATTTTGGAAGCTAAGCATTGTAAAACTCAGTTTTAAAGATGTTTTGGTTGTTTTAACTCTGAGCAGCACTTTTTCGCAAAAAATGGGCTAAATGGCAGGTCTCAAGGACCTCGAAGGTTCAAAGAAGGTTGGGAACCCACTGTAATAATCATTAGATATTTAGTAATACTCATTAGATATTTTTTTAGTTTGTAATACTCATTAGATATTTAGAAGTGAGTGACCTGAAATGCAAATCAAAAAAGTTTCATTTTTAATTAATGATCGATAAAGAATTCACTGGACAGCTGTTAGAAGAGACGGATGGTAGACTCCCGTCAAGGTCATCCAACATGTTCTTTAACGCAAACAGGGTATGCTCTTTTGCACACTGCACACGGCTTTCGTCCCATCCGACGGACGGTGGCCTTTCCAAGCTCATCGGTATCCCCTACTGACGGTGAGTTTTGCGGAGATAAATCTTAATGCTGGTCTAACTGGGACTCGAACTTGGGAACTGCAGATTACGAGCCTGGCGTGCTGCTCTCGATTGAGCTACCCTCTTCCCACCTTACACACAGTAATGACTGTGGTCCGAGTTCTTTCCCTCACAGATTCAAATCTTTTGACATATGATGTAACCTTAAACTTGATGATGGAGATTCACAATGGATAAAAAAATTGAATTGCCTAATGGAAAATATTTTTTTACCATCGTCGTTTAAAGCAGGGATGAACTGAAATGATTTCAAGACTACTGCAATGTCTTTATAATGGCCCACAAATCTATGAAGCAAATAAGGATGACTTATGCGCCATGAACAGCAAATATAAAGAAATTTGTTTTAAAACTGTTACGGTATTAACTCAGCAGACTAATGTAATACCTGCCACGGTAGGATGTGGAAATGAAGACAATTAGGAAATATGTAGAAAGAATGAAAAAAAAAACCTCGATTTTGCTATAAAATGTAGATTAGTGGCTGAACTAAATAAACATCGCACTTCTTGTTGCAATCCACCAAACTAATTGCAACAATCTAGAGATGCTACCAAAGGTGAGTAATTACGATAATCTCCCTGTGATTACTTACTCAGTATTCCCCCATAGAGTGTTGAATCTCAAAGAGCGTTTTCATTTTTTATAAACAAAATAAGATCAAGAATAAACGAAAGTATTTTAGATTCCCTCAGATTTATAAGAATTTTCTTTACAAAGAAGCAAGCTCTATTTTATGATAGTGCTGATCTTCCACCATAAACTCTTTAATTGTTTTGATTTATTCTTACGGCCTTCAGCACCAACATACTATAATTCATAGTAACAAGGCAAGTGTGAGAATCAGGAGATCCTGAGTTCGAGTCCTCCCGGACACGAATTCGGGATCTTCTGTTTTTTTCCACTTTTGGCAACAGGATGCATATGATGTGACTTATTAAAATAGTGGGGCTGGGGTGGCTCAGTCGGTAACACACCAAATCCTAATCTGCAGCTCCCAGGGTCGAGTCCCGCCTGGATCAGCGTTTAAATTTTTCTCCTCATACTCCCTGCCCACGGTCAGTAAGGGACACCGATGGGCTTGGAAAGGCCGCCGTCCGTCGTATGGGACCTTAAGCCGTGGTTCCGTATGCGGGAGAGACATACCCTGTGCACGCTAAAGAACACGCTGGATGGCTTAGACAAGAGTTTACCATCTGTCTCCCAGCCTTCTCTGAGTCTTCGGGGTCCTTGTGACTGCCCATTTAGCACATTGTATACAAAAAAAGCGATGGTCAGAGGTAAAACAGTCCAATAACTCTGTAAGGTTACAAAAGTTACAAGATCATTTTCAAAGAATGAGATATAAGTCAAATAAATTTTTCATTAGCATATAGCTTTGCTTAAGGAACCTAACTAGGTCAACTAAACTAATCCAGCGAGTTTTAGTTTGAAGTGTTCTTTCTTCGCCGTGTTTTTCAAATACTCCTTTCTGCAATATCGGATTCCGACTCATCTCACTACAGAATTATACCACTGAGATATAAAACTAGCAATCTCTCTAAGCAAATGCTATATAAGTAAAAATCACGAAAGTTCAGGATTTCTTTTAATAATAATCTCTGGAGTTCGGGATTCAAAAATCAAACTGGATCCCATGATTACAATCCCTAGACATGTAAACTGTCACCTAAAATATTCGGCGATGTTTAAAAAACTAAACAGTTATATATATTATTACAAATTGTTTGGTATTTAAATAATGTTATCACGAAATTGAATGTTAGTTTTTTTATATTTGCTGTTCATGGCTCATAAGTCATCCTTATTTGCTTCATAAATTTATGGGTAAAAAATATTTGTGCTTAAGAACTACGGGAGATTGTATATCATTATTTGTCTTTCATTAAATATTAATACAATGAATATATTTCGCAATAAATGTTTTAATATACTTCTTTACTGTTATACTTAACGAAAATTGCATGGCCACACACTGGTAAAAAAAAATGCTAATTGCGCTAAAATAATATGACTATGAGCAGCGCTTCATGCACGCGCATTGCAGGTTATATAAACCAGCACCTGTTACACAAGGAGGCTTTGCAGTTTCCATAGCAACCAACGTCAGCACTTGTGCAGGAACTTAGAACAGCTTTACCTGTCAGCCTCTGTGAAATACGACTCCTGGTTTTAAATCGTATAATGCGTCCGTCGTGCATCCTAAGGCAAGTGGTGTAACGAACCTCGAAATCGTTTCGTCTTTCCTGGATGAGAAAAATAACGAACATCTGCGGAATATCATCCAGGGTTTTTCGTTTGTCATTTCAAAGGTAAATGATTTTCTGTTCGCATTTTTTGTTTCTCTTTTTACACTATGAACGAGTAACACGAAGCTCTCCCTCCCGATGAAGGTGAGTACGCTCTTCACGAATCTGCATTGTCGTTTCAGAAATACTTCCTCCCTTAAGGTCAACGAACCCGTCTCCTAGCAACCACGCAGCGCCGATTCACCGACGCGATAGCGCGGAACATCCAGCCACTCACGACGTAGGAATGACGCAGTGACGCCATTGCTGCTACGACGGGAATATCATCAATAGCATCATGTCGATTTTATGCGCTCAGTTAATCAAGGTTTGTGGAAGAGAAGCAAAGAGAAACCTTTCAGTAACATGGAAAATCCTCTCTAAATGTCAACCCTGATGCGAGATTAATGTTACTGTGTAGGTTTTACCTACTATTCAATGCTAGTGCGTAGGTTTTATCTACCATTCAATGTTTCTATCGAAATTGCTTGAATTGCGTTTAAGTTGTTCTGCAGCTCTTCGAATCGTACCGAAGAGATGGCTAAAGAGAAGCGAAATTATACATGGGCGAGTTGAATGTGTAATATCAGTCTACTCTAAAAATACATTTATTCTGCGGACAAGGAGAGAGAGAAGAAAAGCATTTTCTGGAAAATCAAAACGGTTTACATATCAGAGAAAATGAAATAAATTCCTCGATTGGTTTCTATAGAAGATAACCAATGTGTGAATTCTATTGCGTAGCAAATGATGCCGCAGCATATAGAATATGGGACAAATGACTACTGGTAATACTACGATAATAAATTGATATAAACTGGCAGTAAATCAGTCAATTCTCAATACAAAACAATTCTCATCTATCTTTCAAATTTCATCGCTAACCAAAAACATTAACACAGCCATAATATCCATTAACAACACTCAAAATAACATCCACCCAATGAAAGTGCAACAGTTGGCTGCACAAGGCGCCGCAGAAAGAAAAGAGTCCAACCAAATGAAAGTGACATAAATTTATTCACATAAACAGACGCCACTCCGTATTCCTTGGTTTCCTCTTATTACTGTATGCCATCCCAGTTTCTTTGAACTAAATTCCCTTGCTCAGCATCCATTACCTGTTTTCGTTCCGATGCATTTTCTGATGTGCGTTCTGAATGGTCAAAAGACGCCTCAGGAACAAAACTGAAATTTCATTGAAAGGAAACACGAACATTACACAAAAATCTTGACAGCAAGGGCGGCAGAATTCTATTTCGTGTGTTTCCCTGTGTATTTGCAGAATGCTTTCCTATATTCTGCACGTTTTTTCTTCTTCTCTTCTTGCAATCTTTTCATTTGACGTCACTTTCTGAATCAGTTCTAGTTTAATGTCTTTTTGGTCGAGCTCCTGATGCTATCAGGAGCTCGACCAAAACTGAATGAATACCACTGATACGAATAATTCGTCACTGGCACAATAATATTTGCTATAACTGCTTATAGATCATGTTTCTACGAAAAAAAAAGAAATTTACAATTTTTCTGTAAATCGTTTCTCTTAAGGAACTTGCGATGCTTTTTCCGGAATACTGATGACTAAAAGACTTTTATTTTATGTCTGTCGCACAAACTGTGAGACTTGCAGAAAACTAGCACACGAGTATCACCTTTAGCTGATACTCGTGTGACAGGTTTTCCTAAATTATATATCCTCCGATTGAAGCCTGTTCTTCGATTCGTCGAAAATTGATAGAACTGATGAAAGTTGGAGTGTAAATTGTGAGAAAGATTTCCTCACCCATCTTGTAGGCAAACAAAAAATAAAATATAAAAAAAATAAATATTCCTCAAGCAGTTGCTTGCCACAGAGGTCTGACAGGAGCCTGTCAGTTTAATACGCCATAGTAGAAGGTCTGAGAGGATGGCAGGCCCTCAGCAGGAAAACAACACGAACATCCATGCCTTAACCGGGCCTCGAACCCAGATCTCTTAGATCACTAGCCAAGAGCGCTAACCACTCGGCCACGGGACGGCAGGCAAACAAAGCCATCCGAATAGACAAAAACGTTTCTTATCGGGATAAAATTTCTGCTTCTCGTAGAGTGAATCTCGAGAATTTTATTACTCTCTTTAAAACGTGTAAATTAGATCCAAGGATGTGACCACGAGGTTTATGTGGTGGAGGGGGGAGGGAAGTTTGATCCAAATGAATTCTGAACTCAAATGCCCCTCTTTAGAAGTATAAAACAATAATAACACAACCAATAGGGAAATTCATATAAATGATATTTTCCAGGGGAGGGGGGGGGGGTCCCCCGCGGAAAATCCAGTCGTTTATATGAAATCTCAAACTTGTCTATCTGCTGCGAAATCCAAAACAGTTGTCTTTGGCCGACACTAAAAATAGCTAAAAAAATATAAAATCTTAATTCATATGGAATATCATTTTAATCTTTCCTGTGGAATATTTTAGTAAATGGGAATCTCTACTCCATTCTTCTTCTCAGATACCCCCTCCTCGAAACTAAATCCTGGGTACGTACCTGAATGTAACTACCGGGTCTTGAACAGACTGAGCCTTGCTTTCATACAGCTTCCTCTAAGGTCTTTTAATCTTAGTCTTAACAACTGTCATGCCATGGAGAATGTGTTCAGGGGGAGTGGTCACTTCTTCTGCTCCCCCCCTCCCTAATTACGCCACTGGATAATTTAGAGACTTTCTAAAAGACAGGAGTACTTCCGCTAACCAAAACACATTCTATTTACCTAACGAATACGATCACACAGTCAGTTTGTGATTTTTGCACTTTTTTTGGAGCATCAGCTTGTTAAGACGCGTTATTTTTAATGAGCTAAATTTTTTCGTTTCCTTCTAAAATTGTGACCATTTCGGGATTTCGTCGTTCTTCCATAACTCTTCGTTAAATGAATGCTCAAATGCGTTTACCTTCCCACGATAATAAAATGTTCGTGATGCCCGTTTCGAAATGATAGTCATGAGAGAAGATGCGCGAAATATACCCAACGCCGACAGCCAAGAAACAGGCGAAATAACTGTTAATCATTAAAAACTTACAGAATTAGAGGAAGACGATTTGATACGAGGAGAAACGATTAGTTATCTCACTCTCGCTTTTGTCTTCCACAAATCTACTTTCTGAATGCTGAAATGCAATTAACATGGACAATGTCTGCCATCTGGTGGAGGCGAAAAGAATGATTTCCAACAGCTAATACTTAGATCTCTAGTTTTGTTCATGAATGATTCAGAATTTCAAAGCAACTTGCCATCAATAATTTAACAGTCCTTTTCAAGCCTAAATTTAACACCCAGGGACAAACATCATTTTTGTGTATCTAGTTAACATCAATCGATATTAAATACATAGCTTACCTGTTGACACAGAATTCAAGAAATAATTTGTAACACATTATAGTCACAATTTGTTAAGGTATGAACTAGCCGATGTTAGTTTCGTGGCATGTATCTGGGAGATGTCTCCAGTCGAGTCTATTCACGGCAAAATTCATTTTTTTAGAAAATTATTTCCTGGCAAAACATATTGTTTTGTCAGGACTATACAATGAATCCACTATACTGCCTAATGCAGAAACTCAGTCTAACTTTATTTGTGGGGAGGAAGAGTATTGCTAAGCTAAATTTCGGGGATTCAAAACATGCAAAAAATAATGGTGATGAAAGGGAAAATTTCGATATAGGTATAATATTATTATAATAAATATATAAATAATATATAAATAACATAAAATATAAATAAATAAATATCCTTTAATATATTAATTTTAAAAAATCTCGCAGTTGTTTGCCACAGAGACGAGAGAAAAAAAATCTTTTTTAATCCTTAATCTTCTAAATGTTTTATAGTCCTAGAATTTAGGAGGGACAAGAGTCCCTTAAGATCCTTACCCCCCCCCCCCGCCACTCTTGCTATAAGCCTGTTCTTGTAATTAATGACTTAAAGATGCTGTGAGGAATGATCGTCGTAGAGCAGTCGAAGGCTCTTACCCCTCTCAATTAGTACAAATCCCCGATGAGCTTGGAAAACCGCCATTCGTCGTATACGACATTAAGCTGTGATCCCGTGTGTGGAAGTCCCTGTGCGCATTAAAGAACACGCTGAATGACCTCGACGGGAGGCTATCATCTGTCTCTCAGCAGCTGTCCCATGGCTCCCCTCCCCCACCCTTCTCTGAGCCTTCGGGGTTCTTGTGAGCTGGCCATTTAGCCCATTGTGTGGAAAAAAAAGTGCCACTCAGAGGTAAAACAATCCAACCCTAGTACAAATCCTCAAATATGCCTTTAATTTTTTATGCGATTAGGATGTAATTAGATTACTGCCTACACGAGTCATTCTATGAGCGTCGCTATCCTAAGTCATCAGCGTGAATCGACGCAGAACATCGACCTGCAACGACTCTGGCGTACTTCCAACTGAACGTTTCGCAAACTTTTGTGCAGAAAGTCATGCGAGGTATCGTAATATTGAAAATTCAGAAATATCAGAAAATTATCCTTTTTTTAAAACTCTTTAGACCAGGCATAATGCAATCCATCGATCGTGAAGCTCTTGAAAATATGTGCTCTCCGAGCCATCCTTTATGAGGGCTAAATTTCAGTTAATAATATATTTATCAAATTTCGATGTTTCCGTTAAAAAGTAGAAAACTAAATTATAAAATTTAAAGACCGAGCATAATTATTTTCTTCGTAAGAAGTGTTTCATAAATGTATCTTTTATATGTTCGCCAAGTCTGTCTGGCTTTTGGATGCCTCGATGTTCATTTCTCGAAAAGTTTGTCGACCCATACTTTACACCTAGGCAAATAGGCAAGCTTCGAGATTGCAACTAAACAGGCCCGTGTTAAGCCAGGGGCGAATGGGGCAGTCGCACAAAGGCGCCAATGGCAGAGGGGTGCTGCCACTGGCTTCATCAAATGATAAACATTGTAATTTTTTTGTTTTTCGTTTACTAGACTTCACAATAATAATTCAAGTTGTGTAGTACTCGTATGAAAATCCGACCTTAAAATTGTAAAATACATTAAATATAAAATCATAATTCATTTGATCACTATGTTCATAATCCTTTTTCCAGTGGCAAAAATCAAAATGTTAATCCTTTTTTAAGTTTTTCAGTTTCCATTTTCAATTGTTAATCCTTTTTTCAGTTGCAGAAATCAAGGGGATAGGTCCTTGAAAGTTCGGGGCGGGGGTGGCTCAGTCGGTAGCGCGCCAGGCTCGTAATCTGTAGTTCCCAGGTTCGAGTCCCAGCTGGGTCAGCGTTGAGATTTATCTCCTCAAAACTCCCCGCCCTGCCCACGGTCAGTAGGGGACACCGATGGGCTAGGAAAGGCCGCCGTCCGTCCGTCGGATGGGACGTTAAGCCGTGGCCCCGTGTGCGTGGAGAGCCATACCCTGTGCACGTTAAAGAACACACTGGATGGCCTTGACGGGAGGCTACCATCTGTCTCCCAACAGCTGTTCCAGTGGGTCCCCTCCCCCAACCTTCTCTGAGCCTTCGGGGTCCATGTGACCTGGCCATTTAGCCCATGGTGTGCAAAAAAGTGCCGCTCAGAGGTAAAACAACCCAACAACCTTGAAAGTTCATTTATAATCAGGGCTGTTTCAAGATTTATTTTATTGTTCTTGTAGGTAATAGGATATTTACATAGATTTTGTTCCAATGTGTATTCTTTCTTTTGACTTTCGGTTCCTAATTCAATCTGTAACTCAAATTACATATGCAGAGGTAAAATCAGGAGTCATTAGATCATCGTAATTATAATAAATTATTTTAAATGCATAGTCCGAAAATATTTTTATAACAATTCATTGCACTTTATTTTGGTTTATTTTTCATAAAAATATAACGAAAACAATTATACGAACGAAATATATAATAACCATAAAATTATTACACTGTACAAAAGAAAAAGAAGTGAAATTAGTATATAGCAATGTAATATTAACAAACTTCTTATTGCAACGGAACAAAAGTGAAGAAAATTATTTTAAAAAAAGCAATAAAATTAAATGCAGAAAAATGTATTTGAAATACAATGAAATGATGTCTATATTGTATGATTTTGTCAAAGTGAACAAAACTTAAATGTTGATATGTCATTTTTTTTGATTCATTAAATTTGAAGGGCCGCCAAACGAGCAAGGAACGTCACTGCAACTAACCGTTAGAAAAGGTTTTATTTTTGGCTTCCACTAGCCACACTTCTAGCTCCAATAAAAATATGAGGCTAATGACGATTCTTGGCTGAGTAAAAATCAAATGACGGCAGTAGCAAATACACTAAAAATTAAACTTTTAACAAATACACTAAAAATGCAATACACTAAAAATACACTAAAAAGTGCAAATACACTAAAAATTAAACTTTTCGGGAGATGGAGACAGGGTGCCAAATTTCCAGTTCGCAACTGGTTACATGTATATTAGAGTATTTTTTTTAACTTTAAGAGAAGTATTGGGATCGGCCATCCCGTGATCGAATGGTTAGCGTGCTTGGCTTCTGATCAAAAGGGACTTGGATTCGAGCCCGGGTAAGGCATGGATGTTGTGTTGTTTTTCTGTTGAAGTCCTGCCATCCTCTCAGATCTACTACTATGGCGTATGAGATGACAGGCTCCTCTCAGACCTCTGTGGCAAACAGCTTTTGAGGGATTATTGTTATTTATTATTGGGATCGTAACTTGGAAAAAGGTTGGAAACTATTGATTTAGGCTTAGGAACTCAGTGGCGAAAGGCCTCTTGACGAAAGGCGGGCACTTTTTGGACTTTGCCCGACTTAGTCATACGATGAATACCTAGTGCAAGCTCCTTCAAGAAAATGAACTGACAAGAAAAGTATTATTTGTCAAATGAGTGAATGAATAACCGGGACAGAAATAGTTGCGATATTTGAATTTTACAAATTATCTTAAAATATAAATATACAGTGCGTAAACAATGGCCTTTATGCAACTTTTCAGATTGAACGAAGTGTTTAATTTTATGCGAAAAGAAATGGCGGGGCTAAAAAGATATTGCGATTGCGATGCTGAGAATAGGGGCGAATGCCCTGGAGGTAGTGGCATGCCCAGAAAGTTCCAATACAGGGGAGGGCTTGGGAGTTGACTGTTTGAGTGTACAAAAGGCGCTCGACAGTAGGCGGAGAAAAATTTTGCAATATGTATCAGGGGTGCCAAAATTTTCAGTTCTGCCACGGCATATGTGATTTTGAATTTCTAGGGAGGCAGTATGCTTTTGAAAATTCTAATGGATGAGTGTAAACAACTGCTGAAAAAATTGTGGGGACCTAGTACCACCAGGAAAGTACCGGGGGGACCAGTACACCTCCCCGAAAACCCAGTCGTCCTATACCAAATCTTTTGTCTACCTACTTTGTAATCCAAAATATTTCTATAATTTTTTTTAGCCTCACACTAAAAATACTAAAAAATTTTATTCCATGTAAAATATCATTTTGACCTTTCCTGTCCAGTGTAATATTTTAGCAATTGGGAAAGCCTACTCATCTTTTTTCTTCAACCCCCCCCCCCCGCTCCTGAAACTAAATTCTGCACCCCCACCCCCCGATATTAAATACTGGCTACGTGCCTGAGTGCGACGAATACCTATTATCAGAGATGTTAGCCACAGTTTTGACCGACCTAGCCCAGAGTTTTTCCAAAGTTTTGTTTTGATTATCTCTGATACTTTACGATTAGTTCTGATATCTGTATTTTGAAATTGCGTCGAAAGAGGCCAAGAAGTGGAACTGAGCACGAGTCGCCGTTATGAAATGTCTGAGTACTTAGTCGTAATTTCTTCGATTTTGCATAATAAATTGGTGCAATCTGCTCATTTCATCTGTATAAAAATTCTCTGAAATTTTTGTTCTGCCAGTTTTCTGCAATTTAGTTGAATTGATTCAAATTTATTTTTTGTACAAGTTATGATTTTTAAATAATCTCTGAAAAATCAAATTAATTTTTTGTTCAGGTTATGTTTTTTAAATAATCTCTGAAGAAATCGTAACAGGTATGGCATCTATAATAGTAAGAAAAATTGCTGAATGCAATCAAATTACGCAATGAAACGGCGTTATGCTTTCTTTCAACCTAGTAGATATCACCATTTTATTCACCTATTGTTTTCGTAACCGTGTTTCGTATTTGGCCGCCGTAATTCATAAACAACGCCTGAAAGTGTCACGCAAGATGGAGGCGGAGAAAAATTTCCGCGGATCCACGTTCTGTTTTTCTCCTCATCGAAGAAATGCTTCAATATTGACGAAACTGCTCAAGCGATTCATGTGAAAAATTCAATTTTTAGGCGAAGGGACCTCGTGAACGTAGTCAACTAAGCTTAATTTAGGCGTTTGTAGTTGTAATGTATCATATCCCCACCCCTCTAGTTTCCCCTTGTCCAGCCCACCAATGAAGAACCGTATCCTTGCAGATCCACCGTTCATCCGGGACATCAAACATGGCGGCTGGCTGCGCCGACGAGACAGCGGCGGCGGCGGATGCAGCACGGTGGCAATCCCTGCCGGTGGCGCCCGATGTCATTACTGCCACCACACGTTTTTCAACAGGCCGACGCTCCTGCGACACATGCAGCGCCATCTGCTGTTCCGGGAGCGCTACCAGTGCTCCGTGTGCAAGAGGATGTATGCGCGGAGGGATTATCTGAAGAAACACAAACAAGTCATCCATGGCCTCATGAATTGAAGAGAAACTCGTGCAGCTCATTGCACTTAATATGTAATATTATGGAGTGTGATATGATAAAAATAAAATTATTTATCTGATCTTTGCGATTGACTTTTGTTCTCTTTTTCAATTGCTAAATAATTATGAATGGTGAAATAATCAAAGTCATCGGTTTAAGTTTTTGGAAATATTTACAACCGTCTACTACATGGCTGAGTGGGTAACGCGCTTGGCTACTGATCTAAGGGACCTAGGTACGAGCCCCGGGTAAAGACAATGATGTATAAGGCTGCTTGAGTTTTTTTAAGCCGTCCCATGGCCGAGTGGTTAGCGCGCTTGGTTACTGACTAAGGGACCTGGGTTGGGGCCCCGGGTAAGGCATGGTTGTTTGTATTGTTTTTCTGCTGAGGTCCTGCCATCCTCACAGACCTTCTACTGTGGTACATAAACTACTGTCAGGCTGAACTGACAGGCTCCTGTCAGACCTCTGTGGCAAGCAGCTGCTTGAGGGTTTTTTTTTTTCGTATTTTTACTAGTTTAAGCTTTCTCGAAACTATTCTGTTTACCATGGCACTGTAGAGGAAATATATCAATTTTAAGTTCGAAAGTTTCGTTTACAGGAGTAGATTTTGATTAAAACTGTTCGATTAATTGCCTCTTTTACTTGGTGATGTCGCTTTTTTAGAAAGAGAAAAAAGCTCGAAAAAAGTTAATTACATAAAACTGAACAAAAAAGTTAAAACGAAAAAAATATTAATGAATTGAAATGATTGTCAAATTGAAAACTCCTTTTTTGCTGGAACCAATTAACAGCGTTAAGAGAGGGATTCCTGGATATCCGTTTCAATTCTGGCAAATATGTTTAGCTGACAGCCGAGTTATCTTGCATAAATAAGTTGTCGTTCTTCCTTAAATCGTTTTTTGGTATTCACATATCGTGGGTTGTATAATATGGTCGAGTGGTTAGCGCGCTTGGCTACTGATTTAAGGGACCTGGGTTCGAGCCCCGGATAAGGCATGGATGTTCGTGTTGTTTTTCTGCTGAGGTCCTGCTATCCTCTCAGACCTTCTACTATGGCATATAAACTAACAGACTCCTGTCAGACCTCTGTGGCAAGCAGCTGCTTGAGGGAGTATTTTTTTATAATATGGTAGTTCGGATTCTGGCAGTTTTGTGTCGTTTCGAGTGCTCGGAGTCTTCAGGGATAAAAATAAGGTGCGGCTAGATTCTGTTGAAAGAACGATGTAGTGCCATGTTTTGTAATATGTAGGTGGGGTTAGCTCAGTCTCTAACGCGCCACGCTCGAATCTGCGGCTCCCATGTTCGAGCCCTCCCGTTGAAATTTATCTCCGTTAAACCACCTCGATAAGAAAGGGGACCAGCTGGGCTTAGAAAGACCGCCGTCCATCGGATGGGAAGATAGCTGTTTTCCGTTACAGGAAAGTCATGGCTTCTGTCTTCTCTTAGTAGCTGTCCAGTGAGTCCCCTTACCGAACCTGCTTTAAGCCTTTGGGGTCCTTGTAACCTGGCCATTTAACCCATTCTGTGTACAAAACAACCTAATCTAAACAGGAAATAATACGAGAATTTAGAATTAATGTAATAAAATTTTATTTCGGTAGATTAGGTTATAAATAAGAACATTTTCTTTTTTCTTTTTTTTTTTTGGGGGGGGGGTATTATAACATTTGTTGTGCAATATTTGGTGTTCTGGATGTTACACGTCTATTTCAGCCAGTAAAGCTGATAACGGGGAGACCTCGGTACTCTTTGAGTTTGTAGATACTCTTAACTATTTGCAAGAATTGGCCACACCTCATTATATATATAGCTAACCAGAACTACATTTTCAGGGGCCAAATAAGTGTTACTGGAGGAATTTACCAGATTCCAACGGGTAATCCTGACGCATCACAAGAAAAATACGCAAGATTTTTATGTAAAAACTAAGCGAACTTTCGAAACAAGACTACAATAACATAAGAGAGATGTATTAACCATTTGCAGACCTGTATCTTCAACTAATGCAGTCAATAAGAAACAAGTGATCCCGTGCTTCGAACTGGCTAGAATTGTCGCAGTCCCACCAATGCAACATCAGCATTATAGAGCTCAACAGCTTATCTACTTAAACGGACAGAAACGCATCAACGAAGACATCCTACACCCACCTCCCCCCCACTCCCACATTAAGGTTGATCTCAGACGAATCTGCAATCCTAGAAAAAAAAATCCGCTGAGCATGCACAATTGCTAATACCAAACTTACTAATCGTCAAACAGGAGAGGTGCTGATCGAAATGGCCTAGAACAGCGGTCCTCAAAGTGTGGTCCGCGGATACCTGGGGGGCCCCTAAGACTCTTTCAAGGGGTCCGCGAAGTCATAAAGAAACGGCAGCGCCACTTTCCAATGATACAGTAACTCGTCGAATTAAAGATTCACTTAAGAATGTCCTTGATGAAGCAGTAAAAATTATTTCATTAAATCTCGACGTCATGAATACGCGTCTTTTTAATATTCTGTGTGGCAAAATGGGAAGTACGCATAAAGCACTTCTGCTGCATACCGAAGTAGGTTGGTTGTCTCGAGGAAAAGCACGTGCGATTGTTTGAGTTGAGAGTTGAACTTGCTGCTTTTTCCATGAAACACCCATTTTTATTTGAAAGAACGTCTGACAGACAAACTATGGTTATTCAGACTTGGGTATTTGGCAGACATTTTTCCGAAAATGAACTTGAGTCCCCTTACCGAACCTTCTTTAAGCCTATGTGGTCCTTGTAACCTGGCCATTTAACCCATTGTGTGTACAAAACAACCTAATCTAAACAGGAAATAATACGAGACTTTAGAATTAATGTAAGACTCTCTAAAATTACTGGTTGCCTGCACCGCCAAAAACGGCACTACAGGCTAAACTGAGCTACTCTAAAATTTTTGTTCCCCCACGAACCCCCCTGTCCGCTGGAAGAACACCATCATTTTTCTTTTACATCTTTCTCTTTATTTAACAAAAACATATGTACAAAATATGCACTTAGGGTACGACTTAGTACCCTTTACAAAAAATTAAACAAGACTATATATTACATTTTCAATTAAATATAAAGTAACACTTGACTTTTTGAAGTTTCTGTCATCGAAATTCTTCATCTTGACACTTATATCTTCTCAACCTTATAATCTTCTCATCTTCGCCGTAGGAGGGGAGTTTTATCCCCTCCCATAAGTCTATATAATCAATCTTCTTGTCTTCTAGTTTCTTCTTAAACAAATTGACTCATGTCGCTTTTAAAATAATCTACTCAACACTGTAGGAGGAGAATTCAGTCACTCCCACTGTACCAGTCCCCTCCCGATAGTCTATTATTATAAAATTATTACAATTTACATAAACATGTCTCATTATATCTCTAACTTGAGATTTTAAATCCTTTAATTCCCAAAGAAGATTTAATCTATCACGACCAAGTCTTACTATGTTGTTTCCTCTTAAATTCAATAACTGAGGACAATCAAAAAGGTAGTGAAGAGCTCCCGCATCTCGGGAACCACAAACACATGAACACTTTTTTATATTAAGTCTATTATAATACTTTGGGAAGTTTCCGTGATCCGTAAAAACTTGATTTGAGTAGAAGTCTGTTGAGATTCTTTTAATAGAAACTTTCTTTAAGAATCTGTATGCATATCTTCCTTTTGTATCTTCTTGCTCCCATCTAGATTGCCATATCATATTGCTTTTTTGTCTTAATCGCGTCTTAAGACTATCTTTAGAAATAGGTACTTCAGTATCAACTTGTATCTTTCTACATGCTTTTTTTGCATGATCATCTGCCAGCTCGTTTCCTAGACAACCTTGATGACTCTTCACCCAATGAAAGTTTTATCTTCTTACCTTCTTCAAGTTCAGTTATTATATTCTTAATCCTATCCACTGTTAGATTTTTGTGTTTTATTCTCTGCAGCGCATATAGTGCAGATTGACTGTCTGAATACAAGTCCACTTCTTTATCTGTACTAATGGTTGCAAACCATTCTACTGCCTTTAATATTGCAAAGACTTCAGCTTGGAAAACGGTCGCTGAATCTGACAGTCTATATTCTTTTTGAACTATGGGACTTGCACCTCTATAGATGCACAAGGATGCTCCAGTTTGCTCTTCCATTCTGGACCGATCTGTATATATTTTTGTGTCGTTATTTGAATCCTCCGGTGGGATCTTGTCCCACCTTATTTGAGTTTGTTTAGCTGGGTGTGTTACCCATTTAGTGATTTGCTTTTCAATATGAGTACTTTCTATTGACTCTTCCCAGAGTTCTACGTTTTGTTCTAGTGTAAAACTTCTATATATCGCCGCTTCTTGTTCTATTATCAATTCTAGTGGAAGTGTTCCTGCTAGAACCTGAAGAGCAGATGTTGATGTTGTTTTAAAACATCTTGTAATACCCAAGAGGGCTAGTCTGTGAATCTGTTGTAATTTTTGTATTATTCTTACTGTACCCCCTGGGTGCCCCATGCTCCGCAGACATAGGTCACTATCCTTTCAATACCCCTCTTATATAATCCTTTTTTTTTTAAGTCCTTTTAGCCCCCATGTCCTAGTTGACATTCTGTGTAGGGCATTCAATATTCTTGCACATCTATCTTTAACATTATTTAGATGAGATAACCAGTTTTTTTTGTCATCCAGCCACACTCCTAGGTATTTCAGAACCTTGACTGCTTTCACTGGTTTGTCTTTAAACTTTAGACTCGGAAGCCTTTTCATTTTCCCTTCTTTGGGAAACACTATAATATTAATCTTTTCTGGGCTAAATTAATGTAATAAAATTTTATTTCTGTAAATTAGGTTATGAATAAGAATACATTTTCTTTTTTTCGGGGGGGGGGGGGGATTGTAACATTTTTTGTGCAATATTTGGTGTTCTGGATGTTGCACGTCTATTTCAGCCAGATAAGCTGAGCTGATAAAGGGAAACCTAAGGTCCTCAATAATTTTTAAGAGTGTTGCCACCCGCAACATTTTCTCTTTGAACATGCAGTATGAACAATTGCTAAAATATTCCACTGGACAAGAAAAGTCAAAATAATATTTTATATGGAATAAAATTTTATAGTATTTTTAGTGTCGGACATATACTATGGGGCTAAAATAAATTAAAGAAATATTTTGGATTACATAGTAGGTAGACAAGAGCGTCGACTAAAATAATTAGCTATTCATAATTACTAATATTCAGGACTACATATTAGTACTTATTGTTGATCTGACTTCGAAAATTGCTTTCTAACAAATAATTTTGAAGGAGTGGCCAAAAGAAGATTTAGATTCGAACCAGGAACAACCCACAAGCTAGTAGTACGTAGTCCCGTATTTCCTAATTGTAGAGGTTTTAAATAATTGACCAAAATGCAGATTTTGTTTAAAAACAATAACACAAATTTTTTTAATTTATTGAAATTTCAAAGTCAACCATTTACCGTAGAGAGATGGGTGATTTTGCATTGCAATCATACACTGGTTTCCATAAAATAAGGAAAATCCCTATGTTTAAGTCAACAGGAAGCTAACGTCAAAGCTCTATCACTTCTAAAATAAGTTTCTTTCTTTGGAAAAATGTGATTGCAGATAAAGATCTCAATCAAATAAATCAATATCTCGATTTTCAACAATATTCGTTCAGTATAATGCCAGCCACAAAAATTGACTTCAGAAGTTCATTAAAATTTAGTAATAAGTATTGTATCAAAGTGTTTAATAAAATATGTTTGCATTTTAGAATTTTGTGTGAACATTACTTTCACTATTCATAATATTTTATAAGTTTTTTAAGACTGGTATTGATGTTGTTAAATATTCAAACTTCCATAACTCATTAAATACTGAACGAATATTGTTAAAAATCGAGATATTGATTTATTTGATTGAGATCTTTATCTGCAATCACATTTTTCAAAACAAAAAAAAAACTTATTTTAGAAGTTTTAGAGCTTTGTCGTTAACTTCCCATTGACTTAACGTAGGGATTTTCCTTAATTTATGGAAACCAGTGTATTTTAGTACACCAACACTTAATCTAAATTAAATTTAAAGTGACAGTTAATGTGAAGTGACAGCTAAAATGAAGTGATAACAGTCAATTACAATTCAAATCAAAGTAACCAAACCATAAATGAAGCCTCTTCTCAGGAATGAGAACTGGGTTCTGCTAGGATACTGCTAAGTGCACAATAAAGAAACAAATATAAGAAGTACCCACTTCAGATTTCTCTGGTCGTAGTTTTTCCCAAGAAATGAAGAATTTTGGAAAATTTAGCCTAGCTACAGTTTAAGTATAGGTTTAATATCTCTCTAATTCAGAGATATCGATCTTAAATTTTCCCCCTGAAATCCGGCCTAAAATTTATCCAAAATCCACTCGTCAGCTGTTGAGGTATTTGATCTGAAAATCATTTCCGATAAACAGTTATATTTATGCTTAAAAAGTAGAAAGACATCGCCCACAACTAACACGCTGGAAAGTAAATGAGACTTATCTTTATTTCACTAATATTATGATCACGATTCTGGAAAAGTCGTGGCAATGTGCAATAGAAGCATTTTGTGATAACGTGCACGGGTATGTCTCCACAAAAAATGGACATAAGCGAAGAAAGCAAAAGAAAGATAGGTAGTAAGACCAAATCCTGGTTCGATAAGCACGATCACCCCATACCGAATCTTTCTTCTTGTTTAAGCGTGGCTATATCATTCTGGCAACCCTGGGAATCATCCAACCCAATGGACCAATCAGATGCAATCCCCGGGAAAAAGGCACAACGTCCACTGCCATATTTGGACCAGATGATAAATGGGCTGATGCCCCTTTTAAAAAATGGTCAAGGAAAGGAAGAAGAATGATTGATTCCACTGCCACATTTGATGAGTGGAACAGAGTCCTGGTGCAAGGAAACGGCATTCCATCTGAAGGTTAATGCTCAGTCTTACGAAAGACGAAGTCATGCCCTACAAGAGACAGACTACCTGTTTATTTTAGTACCAATGAAGCGATTTCACTGAGAGCATCAACAGAAACGGATGAAACAGAATATCCCAGAATGATATATACAAACGGGGTTTGGCTAAAATCAGCTACTTGAGACGTCTCTGTTAGACACTAAGTGGTTGCACTAGAATAGTGTATCAGAAATGAAAAGAAAAAAACAATAGGTCTGTGACCTATCAGTGTAAAGGGGTCCTGAGACCTCAATGTTTGATAATCGCTGCTCTAGAAAATTCTCCGGAAACTTCAGTTAGGAAGTGACATCCTTCAGATTTCATTTTGTGCATATTTGTTAATTCGGTTATTCTACCTTTTTAATTCTTTGATCTAGGATTGCAAGTAGAAACTTTACGTTTGACAAGCTATTTATCAGGACCAGTTGTAGTCCACGGGGACATAGTGAGGATGCCATCCAGACTTTATAGGTACGTTTGACACGGAAAAATTAAGTGACAACTGCCAGGGAACCTCAGCTTACGAACGGACAGCTTCGGACTTGTCAGCACGACATACTATTGTTCAGCAGCAATTTAAATGCGTTTTATTTATAACTTTATATGACTAATTAAAATATAGCTTAATAGCGATTTTTAAATTGAATTAAAATGCGAATGACGTATTAATTTATAGCGCAGCTATAAGCTTGGGAAATCTGCACTAGATTGAATTTAAAAGGTACATAAATATTTCGGTGCATTTTGTAGCTACAACTTTATAATTCTTGCTTTGTGAAGTTCGTCAACTTCATCTTGTTCCACTGATAACAGTGTCAATCCAGAGTACATTTCTTCAGACATAAACGATCGGGAAAAAGATTTTGCGGTATAAAATATATGGCTGGTTTCGTAATCTACAGTTCCCTGTTCGAGTCTCAAATGTTACAGCTTTTTAAATCTCCTCTACCAATGGGCTTGGAAAAGCCGCTGTCCATCAGATGAGACGTTAAACTGTGGCTCCGCGGACAGGAGAACTATACCCTGTCTACTCTAAAGAACACGCTGGATGAATTCGACCTGAGGCTACCTCTGTCTCCTAATAACTTCTCCTCAGCTCAGATTTCTCAGTTCTTGTGATACGGCAATTTAGCTCATTGTTCGCAAAAAAAAGTTAGAGATAAAACAACCCAATTTAATCACTTACAATTAATTATAACAATCCATGGTGTAATCCTAATAAAATAGTACCAATGGGCTCAAATGTTTTTCAAACGTAATACTTTTACTTAAAAAAAATTTTACGGTAAATAAATAATTATTTTTTCAACATGTCTGTAAAATATAAAAATAATTTCCGAAGTATCTCTTTCGATTTCAGAAGTGTCGACAATATTGACATTTGGCGACATCGTGTCTGGAATCGTGACACAATCATGATTTCTCGTATCGATCTTATTCCACGTTACCATGTGAAAGGTAATTTATTTTAATGACAAAAGTTCTGATCGAAGTTAAATAGGAGACGAGATTCATTGCACTAATTAATTCGCACATCAGACTTCTAAAGTGTCCTTGAATTTAATTACTGTATTTACTTATAAAAAAATCCCTGATTGCAAAAAATAAATCTGGATCGAGCCCTGGTTAGACTGTAGAGTATACCATTGATTACAAATTATATATAAACTGTCTAAAGTTGAGAATTACAGGTATCAAAGGAACTGGGCTCCGTGGCAGATTCAGTCTTTAACGAAAAAAAATTAAGTGTGAGACAAGAGTTAAATTTATTTCAACGTGATGCTCAGAGTAACTTAATCTTTTATGAGTTGTTGGTTTGTTTTACCTCTGAGCGGCACTTTTAATCCGCACACTATGGGCTAAATGTTCAGGTCACAAGGACCCCAATTGCTCAAAGAAGGTTGGGGGAAGGGGTGCTCACTGGGGAGTTGTTAGGACAGTTGGAAGCCTCCCGTCAAGGCTACCCAGCATGTTTAACGTGCACAGGGTATGCTTTACTCTACACGGCTTTACGTCACATCCGACGGACGGTGGCGTTTACAAATCGAAGGTGTCCTTCTTACCGAGAGCAAGGTGGGGAGGGTGTGTGTGTGGAGGGTTTAATGGAGATAAATTTCAACGCTGGCATAGTTGGGACTCAAACCTGGGAACTACAGATTACGATCCTGGCGCGCTACTGACTGAGCCAGCCCAAGGCTACCTTGACAATTAAGATATATTCGCACTGAAAATATCATTAATCTAGTAATTGAATTAATCTAGTAACACTTCTAAACTGATGTTCTCTAAAATACTTAAAATTATAGGCTTTGAGAATATCCGATAGTTAGAAGCAAAAAATGGAGTTAATCTGCTGCTCTTCTGACAATCGCAAGTGTATGACGACTGAGAGAAATGCATTGTCACTCGTCAGCTGTTGCGGTATTTGATCTGGAAATCATTTCCGGTAAATAGTTATATTTATGATTAAAACGTAGAAAGACATCACTCACAACTAACACGCCTAAAAGTAAACGAGACTTATCTTTATTTCACTAATATTAAGATCACGATTCTGGAAAAGTCTGGCAATGTGCAATAGAAGCATTTTCTGGTTATTCCACATTCATTATTCATATCAGGGGTTCTCAACGTGGGGTACGCCGTGAGAGCTCAAAAGTCGCTAGATCTAGTAACAAAGTCGCTAAGTTGGCTTTATTATACTATAACTATAGTTTTATCTGTCTATATAAGGGGTACTCCAGTTACATACACATTTCTAAGGGCCACGTGAAGCATAAAAGGTTGAGACCACTAATTCATATTCTAATCTCGTTTAATCCTCAAATATGATGCTTAGGACTTTCCTCTGTGCTGTCCCTTAAAGACAACTGTCTCAATTACTATCGACGCACCCGTCAACTGACAGACAGAATTCTTAATATGCTGCAATGAAGTAATCAATTATAAAAGGTTTTGGAAGCTATTTATGTTACATGGGAGAATTTACTCATATTCAGAGATATTTCCCACGGATATTTTTTTTACCAAACGACTACTACACCATTTGACGAAAATATTTTCTAAAAAAAGAAGCTGCATTTTTTTTTGTCTCTTCTGGTTTATTCTAACAAAAAAAAATACACCCTCAAGCAGCTGCTTGCCACAGTGGTCTGACAGCCTGTCAGTTTATATGCCAGAGTAGTAGATCTGAAAGGATGGCAGGAACTCAGTAGAAAAACGATACCTACATCCATGCCTTATCCGGGCTCGAACCCAAGTCCCTTAGATCAGTAGGCAAGCACGCTAACCACTCGGCCACGGGTCTAATAAAAAAAAATAATAAATACCCCCTCAAGCAGCTGCTTGCCACAGAGGTCTGACAGGAGCCTGTCAGTTTATATGCCACAGTAGAAGATCTGAGAGGATGGCAGGACCTCAGCAGAAAAACGACACAAACAGCCATGCCTTACCCGGGGCTCGAACCCAGGTCCCTTAGATCAGTAGCCAAGCGTGCTAACCACTCGGCCATCACTCCTATATTTTATTTCAACATCCGGACCTAACAGGCCCGGATCTTGAAAATGGATGGTGATTATTATTATAGTTTTATAACACTGTAATAATTTCACCCTAACTTGCTGTACTAATGAGATATTATCAAAATTCCAATTTCACAGAATAGAAATAACTTCCTTTAGATTCCTCGCTCGCTTGTTTTTCCTTATCCGTGTTATTGGATTTGCATTCTCACAAGTTAGAAATATTTCGGCAGGGAGAAAAGAAAACTTTAAAATTCACTCTTTTGATAACAGTATTTTGAAACTTAACTACATTATCCATTTGGGAGGAGGGCGTTTCTTTCAACTAGGATTGGCAACCCACAATCCGTTTCGTAGTACTTGACTTTAATGTTCTATACTATTATTTCATCTAGGCTTTAGACACCTGGATTGCTTTTCATTTTCTATTTTCTGTTGTTTTTTATGTGATATTTATACTGTTGTTACTATTTATGTATATATTTTATATAATTGTTTTAAAATTTTATAACTTTTGTATCTTTTTCTCGTTTTTTAACTTTTGGTTGAGGGCCTATGTCTTTTAGTCTTTTTAATATTATGTTTGGCTCAGAGCCTATAGCCTTAGACGCTAATGCGCCATAAAATCCTAATCAATCGTTTCGTATAATTTTTCTTAATATTTCTCCTCCTTGTCAAAAGTACAAAAATTTATTTTTATGGATTTCTTCTACTGACAAAACTTTATAAAATATTTATGTTTTCTACTCTATTTGGGCTTTTCTTAATAAAGTTCAATAAACAGCTTTAGAAACGTAAATAAACTGATTAGTTAAATTGGAAGTCGTAGTTATATTGAAAGTCGTTAAATAAGTAGTGAAAAATAAAATAGTGAAATAGGAAGCCATTTGGAAATTAAAAAACATTAATTGTCTAGATTTCTATTTTATATTCAATCGAAATATAAACTGTAATCGCTTGCTCCAATAAAATTGTTATCTTGCTGCTGATAGGAAAACTTTTGTGATTCAATATTCGCTTTTTTGATCAGTCATAGACTATTTTCTAGGACTGATCGTTATTTCGAGAAATGTCCCGCGCCATGTAATGCTGATTTTGTTTTCCAACTATCAACTTCGTTATTTTGTTACCGTTGTTTTTTTTCCCCGATAGTATTTTGTGAGGCTAAAGTCAACATATTAATATGTGAATAATAAGAGAAGTGACTGATTTTAATCAATCCCGCAGAGAAGCGGTAATGTAACGTAGTGTTTTTTCTCGACAGTACATTAAAATTTGCATTTTTAGTTTTTACAATCTTTTATAAACTAATTACTCTACACGGTAAACTGAATAACTACCTTGCAACTTTATATAAATTAAACAGTTAACTCTCATAGTCATTTCAAGCAACAGTTACCTTTTTTAAAACAGAATTTTTCATTGTTTTTTTTTTATCCAGCTTTCACATGGTTACGTATTCAGTGTCATTTTATTGTTTTCTTCTCAAAGTTGATTGTTGTCTTTCGCCTTCAATGCTATTTTACAATCAATACATTGGATACAAATTTCATTAAAATTTCAGAAAAATGGGCGTATTAATTATTTATTGGTCAACAAATAAATTCTGACAATATTCCGAAAACAAATTCCGACAACAAACATTAAATTCAGTCTCGACTTTCGTTCGCTTTTCCAACAGTTGCAATCTAGTATTTGAAGTCACCTGACAGCTTTGCCACGTTTTTCCATTGTAAATAAATCGAATTCCTCAGTTGTAGACTTTATGAAGGTTTATACATAAATTGAACTAGGTCACCCATTGAATTGAGGGGGAACGCTATCCCTGTTTGCTTCTTCACGTTCTCACTAACCCTGCGGCCCTCTCTTCCAGGCGAGGATTCCTACCAAGCCAACGCCCTCGACACTTGGCTGATAAGACGTAGAACCAGGAGTCGTGGTCCACCTCACAGTTCCAGATGCTCTTATTGCCACCACACCTTCTATGACAGAACCACACTCCTACGTCACATGCAGAGACATCAAGCAACCAGGGAAAGATTCCAGTGCTACATCTGTCTGCGCACCTACACGCGGAGGGACAACTTACAGCAACACCTGAAGACCATCCACGGGCTCGTCAAAATGTGATCTCATCAGATGATGCCAGTAGTATGTTAAGATGAAATCAAAACTGGTTACATTCCTGCGAGATTTTATTTGAAGACTGTACCAGAAGATCTAATAAAAATGTTATTAACTGTTTCATTATTTCTTCACAATTAAATAGCGATTCATTTTCTAAGGTGTGTTGTCTTTACAACTGATTTTGATCAGTTCAGGTAATCAGAAATTGTAATCAAGGTATTGACATTTTTACTATTTGTATCATTTCATATCTTAGTCGTGAAACTATAAACTTTTATTCAAAAATTTATGTAGTTAATACTTTAAAATTTTACATTGCATACTGCTGAAAATATAGTTTTAGAATAGGGCTCTCAATCTTTTCCGCTGGAGAGCCATTTTTTAAAAGCCGACCACGGGGAAAAACGCGCGATAATTTTTAATATTGGAGGCAATCCGAATCAGACTAATGCACTACACGAATTAAATGCTATGAAAACTTTGAAATAACAACGGAATTTTTTTTGTAGATGTAATTATCATCAACCATGAACGAAGCTGCTTGTATCGACATCGTACCGATTTGAATTCAGAAGCTTTCAACTGTTGCTCTGCAAGAATATATACATATTGGTATATACGAATATAAATGAATATAATAAAAAACATATAAATATTGGCATCCTTTTGCATTCACTCGGCTGGCTTTAAGTTGCACATCCCTAATTTAGAATAGAGAGAAACTATTTCCAATACGATACAGGAATGTGTGCTGTTATTTCTTACGAAACAGCACATGAGCTAAGTATCACTATCAGAACCCTTTAGAGAAAAAAGCACTCTCTCAATGGCCTCGAAAGTTCTTTGCTATTTCGTTTTGCAATTTATGTTTAACGAAATTCAAAACCGTTAAATCGGAGGGAAACTATATTACCACTATTCATGGGGAATAATTTCTGATAAAATATTACGGAACAGCTTTCCGTGCTGGTGGCACAGTGGTTCGCGCGCTTTGCTAAGGATCTAACGGACCAGAGTTCGAACCCTGGATAAGACTTGGATTTTTTGTTTTATTTCCGTGGTGTCATTCTACTGAGCTGTCTCCTTCCTCACATATCTTTTCTATTGCCTATGAAAATAACAGCTTCCTTGCAGGCTTCTGTGGCATGCAGCTACTTGAGGGATTATTTATTTTCTGGTATATTTTAATTCATCTCTCCCAACTCCTAATTTTTTTTTTATTTTTTCTAGATCCTGACCTGATGCCACTGCACATCATCATACTTAACTGAGCTTTGTTTATAGGTGCAGCTTTTGGAAATGAAGTTCCTTCTGTTGGGTGATGGATCGTCGATATATATCTCGCATTTAGAAATAATATAAGAAGCTGGCAAAAGGAAAGAAGATAGGCTAAAATCTTGGACAAACTAAAAAAATATTTATATTGAATTCAGGTTCCAGAGCGATAATTTATCCATCCACTAACTGAACTTGTGGTTTATTGATGAAATGGCAGTGGATGCTATTCTGCGAAGGATTCACCAATGGAACAAACTCCTATTCGATAATTTCCATTCATTGTGATTCCGTACTTCATTAGCGAGTGGCTGTTAGAAAGGAAATATCTGCTTTGTTTATTTTAATGATGACGAGAATTCCCACCTCACACCCATCGATATTTACTCCTCCGAACCTCTCATCTTTATAACTCGCAGAAGCAAAAACATGGATGACTTTAAGGTCTCAAAGTTGTCAAAAAATAAGTGAATTTCCATGTTATGCCAGTGGAAAGTTAAAATTGATACTTCATAACTTCTACGTAATATTTCCATAAAAATATTGACTGAAAATAAAATTCTTGTTGTTGAAAAATAGAGATTTAGTTACATTATTCTTCCGATGCATCTAAATCTGTATTTTTCAACAATATTCGTTCAATGTGGAAGTTTCAATTCAGTAGCAATGCCAGTCATAAACGTTGACTGCAGAAGTTAGAACTTAAATGATATGAATTAATACCTATTGTTTAATAAAATAAGTGAATATTTTGGAATTTTGTGTAAATAATTCTTTCACTATTCATCAGTTTTTAGGATTGGCATTAATGCTGTTAAGTATTTTGGCTTCCATAACACTTTAAATGCCGCCTAAATATCTTTGAAATTCTGTATTTATATAGATTCGATGTAGATCTTTATCTTCATTCATATTTTTTACATAAAATGTTGCTATTAGAAGTCACGGAGAATTGAATTTGTCTTCCACTGGCATAATATTTTTGTCTAGGCAGTGTAGAAATCATAATTCAAGATGACTCAGATCAATTAAGGATATTGACATTTCCTTTTGTCCGATTTTTTTAAGTAAAAATTTATTTGTTGAATTATTCACCTTTATCTAATATTTAGCGACTATTTCATTTCGTGCAAAAAAAAATCTCGTACATAAGAAAGGATACAAATAATTAAAGCCTTACTTATTCCATGGGGAACGAACCTGAATCCTACACAGCTCGATTTTGCTTTCTGAAATAGTTCATTTAAGTCTGATGCATGATTGTTCTGTATCGACCAACGAAGTTGAAGGAAAAGGTAAGTTTTGTTATTCCTATCTCTTGTATACATTCACTAACCCTGCAACCCTCTCTTCCAGGCTATTCCTGTTTCATAAGCGGCCCAGAAACTCTATTGCCAACGAGGACTAGAGCTCCTCGCTCTAGGATCAGGGGTCGTGGACGTGGTTCAACCCTCAGTTCTCGATGCTCCTACTGCAATCATACATTCTACGATCGGAGTACTCTTCTTCGCCATATTCAAAGGCACATGACTACGAGGAAAGTCTTTCAGTGCTACATCTGTCAGCGCAGCTACACTCGGAGGGACAACATGATGCAGCATCTGAAAACTATTCATGGCATGAGAATGTAACGGAAGATACGATATGTTTCATCGCCACTTTTCTCAGCATCAGTAGATGTAGGCAAAAATAGCTATTCAATGTATTAGGTGGAAGGTGCAATAAAATCGCTATTTTTATGATCAAGGTTAATGCTCTAAGTTGCCTAGTTTCTGTTGATTGTTTTAATTCATTCATTGACTCAACGCTCAGCTTTACTGATAAAATGTTTTTGTAAAGGCAGTTTGCGCCATGATTTTTTTTTCTCTATGAGGTGTAGTTTATAACCTACCATTAATACATGTTTACTATTCGTAAGCGCTTAACTCTGAGCTCGGGTTTTTTTTTTCGCTTACATATCTCACTAGTTTAGTTTGACCAACCCAGTTTTAAACTTAGGAAAGAACTACCAAAAAAAAAGCTATTCTTAGAAAATTTTTCCTGTGGCTCTTTATTTAGAATTTTTTTTAATGAATTGGAGAGAAAATATGCTTTTTTTAATGGAGAAAATTATGAGGAATAAAGAAAAAACTTTATATTTTGGTATTTTTGTTTTCTTTAATATATTTTAATGAGTAATATGAATTAGCACGACCGTTTAGTGATACATCTAAATATGTTTGATAAAAAAAATGAACCAGATTATGATTTGTTTTTCCATATATAATGATTAATTTTTACGAGATGCAAGTTCTTTTGCAATGCGCCGCGAATTTGACGGGACTGATTTGCAATATGTGCAAAAAATAACAAATTTTATTTTTATTTATTTTTTTTATATATTGTAAAATGTCATAATTGGAAAGCAAAATTTCGTTTCCTCTGTTGGATGTTAGTGTAAATGTGATACTTTTTTCTATATATTTTTAAAATAAAATTATAACAAAATAAATAGTGTTTTTTTTTTTTGGTTTTGTAAAATATTTTTTCACCTCACCTGCGCTTACAGCAACAGTTCATCGGCTTCGATGATGTTCGATTATGGTCGTAGTGCGCGACACTGATGCATACTGAGAAGCCCCTTTACCTACATAGCTATGAGAGGAGACATCTGTCAAGTGCAGCTCCAGACTCATTGATACAACATTCTGATGGAGGGATTTCATTAGATATTTAAAAACTTCCTTATGATTTTTGGATTTCAGTGATCATTTGCAGGATTTCTTTACACACTCTCAGGCTTCCTTATGATTTTTGGATTTCAGTGATCATTTGCAGAATTTCTTTACACACTCTCAGGCTTCCTTTTACTTAATGAATCCCCTTTCCTTTCAAATTAAAACTAAGAGATTTCAAGGTACACTGACAGACTTTTTCTTTTGAAATTGTGATTGAAACAATTTATTTTACGCCTTCCTTTCTCTTGACATTCTGGTTTAGGAATTCATTAGATAGTCATTGCTTTTTATTCATCTTGACATTATGATTCTGAGATTTCAATAGACACATGCGAATTTTCTTTCTTTTGATATTCTGATTAAGGTGATTTATTAGATATTTGGAGACTTCCTTTGACTTTAAAATCAAGTGATTTCAATAGACACTTATGGGCCTTCTTTAGTTTGACCTTAGGATTAAGATAAAAGAAAGCTTTCGAGTCTAATAGTTGATCTTATAATAGTAAGACTCCAATGCCCATTTCCCGACTTCCTCTCTTTTTTGACACTCTGCTTGAGGGAACTTATTAGATACTTAAAGGCAGTAGATATAGAGAAAACTTTTAATTTATGAGGATGCTGATACAATATGAAGCGTGGAATTGATTGCATTTCATATTCACCTTGAAGAGAAGAGATGAGTTGAAATCACATTTACTCTGGTGAGTTAACTGAGTGAGATAATATTATTAAAGAAGTGATAACTTTCATTCAGTTTTATGCAAGGATTATTTTTTTACGTGTCTTACATTTTGAAACTGGGATAAAAGCACTAAAATTGAGTAAAAGAATTTGAAGTACAAATAGTGGCTCAAAGAAGAAGGATTCAAAGAATCAGAATGCTGATGTGAGAATTGAAAACTCTTTTGTAATCAAAACATTTTTAATCCAGAAACTCCCTTTAGAGAGTATTTCTGCCCTTCTAAATTTAGTCCTTTCATGCGTGATATGAAACACATAAACCTTAAAAAGTTACGTAGGCAGATTGAATTTATTAACTAGAAGAACGCATATCGCCTCTGGGCATATGGGAATCTCGTTTTCAAGGAGAAGGAAATTTTCATTTCCCTACATTTTGACTCCTTAAAAATCTTATGCCAAATATGGACGATTGGGAAAATGTGACTAGTAGCTTTTTATTAGTACTTAAATAATTTTTTGTTGCATATCCTTTATTCCTTAAATTAAAAAGTTGTTTTCTCACACACCCTGAGAAAAGGGAGATTTTTACTGTCAGTACAATATCTCTTGATACTCTACCACAAAAATTTAAAATTTCTATCATATGCAGATCACTTTTAATGAATATTGCAAGTTTCGCCCTTTCCATATTTGGTGACCTTTAATGATGTAAATTAAAACTACCTAAGAATTTGAAAAATGCAAATTGTGATATTTCATTAGTGTCAATTGTACTGATAAAAATTTTTTTCAATTATCTCTTAAAATAAAAATAGTTGGATTTTCCCACCCACTCTGGGGGTAAGCCAATGCAAACCTTATGACCTTTACATTCCACCACCGAAATTTCGGATTTCTAGCAAAATCATATTCGGTTAAAATTTTGCAATTTTCAACCTTTCAAAGGGTGCAATTATAGCTTTTGGGAGATACAATTCGCACTTTTTTTTAATTATTTCATCAATACCTATTAAAACTTAAAAAGAACTTTTTATTTCTATCTGAAAACAAAATAGTTGGATGTCTACAAACGGTTAGACATACGTCAAAGTGAAAATAACTTGGGTTTGAATGATGGGGGAAGTTCGAAAAACATTTACCTGGAAACACCTAGCAATAAATTTGAAGAATCGAAGAGAGCAGTTTAAACTGTAGAACATTGCAGAAGAGTCGAGAGTAAGAATTCCAGTTGCAAACATTTAAAAAGCGAAATTAATGAGTGTAACACACTTTTGGCAGCAAATGTCTCCGAATTCCGAGAACTCTCCATGCACCCAACGTAATGCTCTTAAAGTGCAAATCTTCCTTTGCAACTTTCATTTCTTTTTGAAAAGAGAAAGCAATAGACTGTATGCTAAACCTGATTTAAGACTAAAACTAATATTATTTTTAAAATTACTTATTTAAAACAATTATAAATAAATCACTTCTATTCACAGATATCCCGCAAAGCTGAACTTATCTGTTTAGTACATTATAATATTTTGCATCTTCTTTCAATTTCCATCTGCTATTCTTAATACAGTTGCATCTTGTTGCATTTATACGCTATTTTAGTTGAATCCGCAACATATTCACTAACTTTATTCATACAAGAAGTTTGTCCCACTTTTTTCAGTTAAATTTCGATTAATTTTTAATGACATTGCAGTTTTTAAATTCAACTTCAGAATTGCATAATTTTTTCGTAAGTGTTAATTTTAATTTCTTAATTCTTTTTTAAATAACTAGTGGACGGATCTAAGCAAAATTGTACCAAGGTATAGTGAAGTAGTGAGCTGAAAGGTTCTTAGGAGGAATGGGTTTTAAAAGTTAGCGTCGTTAAAAAAAAAATTCTAGATATTTAACGTCGTTAAAAAAATATTCAAGATACAAAATCGGATTGTTTTGCAAGACCCAACGCTATTGACGGAGAGTTAAAAATAATGACATAAATTCACTTTGTGCTTCAAAACATCATCCGCTCTTAAAGACATTTGAGTAAATTAAAAATGAAAACTAAATCATTTTAGACTTACAATTTTATGTTGTAATAAGATAAGGTAGTTTGTAAAATTTTTGTGATGTTTGACGAAAGCTCCAAACTCCATAAGTTTGGGAACGTCTGAACCATTCAATGCTCTGTAATAATTGCAGACGATGTTGAGTTTGTTGCACATTGATCAAAGTCAGCCACCAATGGACCCCTTTCGGTGAGCGAAAGATATATTTTGATTTGCGGATAATATATGAAAAAAAAAACGTAAAATTAATTAAGAAGCGTCATTACTTTCTCAGAAATGTTAAAAACAAACGAACGGATGAAAAATATGAAACTTAGAATATAAATGTAGTTGTGCTTTTTTTTATCTACCACTCTAGCTCTTAAAAGACCTGAAGTTCAAGAAAATAAAAAAAAGTCTACCCGTTTGAATATGTTCTTGAATATCCCTTGTCTAGACAATCAAAGTTTCACCATTCAGTGATTTATTTTATTTATTCTTCGAAATCAGATATTAGGAAAGTATGGAAAAATGATTTTTTTTCACACTTACAGAATTCACTGAAAATCACCTGCGGTTTTCTACAGTTCTACACTTCGGAGCTTAATCTTTTGATAAATATATTCTTATCAACCTAAAAGGTTGTCCTAGTTATTAGCAAAAGATCTGGTTTAAGTTGTTTTACCTCTGATTTTGCACATATAATTGGCTAAATGAATAGGTCTCAAGTACTCCAAGGATTCAGAGCGAGAAGAGGATGTAGATCCAGCTATTAGGAGAAAGATGAAAGTCTCCCATCCAAGCCGTTCAAAGTATTCTTTACACATCGGATCATGACGGAAGGCGAGCTTTCCGAGCCCATCGTTGCCCCCTTTCGCACCGAGGACAGAGAAGATTTTAGGCGAGAAAATTTCAACGCATGCATGGTGACCACTCAAACTTAGGAAAGTCAGGTTACAACCTGATGCGCTACCTTAGAAGCCAACTCTCGCTCCTATTTGCATTGGATGAGCTATGGTGATGAAATTTATTTGAATGACTTTGTAAACGAGGTGTTAATGTTTCTTTCCATTCTGTTATAATTTTAAGAATTATAAATATGATAACACATAGTGTAACTGTAAAATCAAATTGTCAATCATTTGTAAATTAAATATCTCAATTTACTTTTTATCAGTGTTTTACAATCACATAAATTAATTTGTTTTCATTAAAAATGATTTATAATTTTTGAAAAGGTTGTGATATTTTAAAAAGTGTTCCCCTGTCATTCAACTGTAAATAAAGAATAAATTATAGTCGCATTTTATAATACCTATAAATATTTTTTGCAACCTAATGGGATATCATATTTTCAATTAATCAGGGTTGAGCTGACCGGTGCACAATTACGCTAATGTCATTTTTGAAGTTTTTTATTGACTGTAGTTTCCTTAAGACCGTAATGCTGTGGCAACAGCAGTTGTGTTTTCATCAATTATTTTGTAATAATTCTAGGTTGTTAACGATACCGACTTATTACCTGCCAATCTGAATGATTTTGCTTAAAAAACATTTCGACAAATACCTACTACATTTTTATACCCCTTATATAATCATGAATTACACTTTCCGAATTCTGACTTTTTGCCATTTTCGTTTGTTTTCATTGTATTTGCAATAGTTAAAGAATATTTATTATTATTACTGCTATGTATTTTGCTTTATGAATTACAAATAATCGTTTCTCACGGATATTGGTAAGCGAAAGAAATTAATTTTTATATTTGATGACCTATGAATACAGAGCATAATAGTTGCCAGCTGTTATTGTCAGCTAGTTCAAATTTTGTATTGTTGTTGATAATTGTGATTCCTTTGAAGGCATCTGTCCCAGATTACTCGACATCCTTTCAATTTCGAGGAGATATAACTAAAGCTTTCAGTATAAAAACTACATCGAGTCCGATGTGCCCAATCGACAGATTCATGTCAGATATTCTGCGCAGCGTTGTTCTTAGAAATGTTATCGGAAAAATCAGTATTCGAAGCTAAACCGTTACTGTTACACTCTCAATGTTTTACACTTTCTGAATTCAATTCGTAAAAAGATTGCAGCATAATGTCTATTACGTCTAAATTTCAGGACAATCTTCTCTACTAGGAAAGTACACTTTTTAATGGTGAACGAAACTTCTACTTGCAGATTTTTAAAAATTTATGTTTTCATCATATTTTGATATATACCTCATCATTATCAAAGTATATGATATTTCGTATTCTATCTTTCTTGAATGTTATGTCTTATTCTCTTGGTAAAAAAATGGAAATATTGTGTTTAATTTGTGTTTCCATTTTAGCAAGTTCTGTCATAAAGGGTGCAAATAATGTATAAAATTATATTCCATAATTTTTTTTTAATTTGCAGTAAAGCGGAATTTTTAAAATATATATATATACACTTACAAACTCGTACGTAATAAGCGAATTTAAAGTTGGTATATTTATTGGCGTTATAAAAGTGAACAGATTTACAGCAGATGTAAAAATACACCAAAACAGTAGAATTTAAAAGATAATGCAAAGTAGAAATAGAAAGAGAAGCTGATAGATATTAAGCAGTGCCAATGCAATGAATTGGCGAAAGATTCTTGATGCTCTTTGGTGGTGAATAGAGGAGCTCTTTGTCTGACCGTCTCCTCTCTTCCTTAGCCCCCGCTGCCTACTTCTACTACAGCTGGGGGAGCGGCGAGTACCGAGCCCGGAGGGGACGGAAGCCCACCTGCGTCCGGGGCTCCCACCAGTGTCCCTACTGTAACACGAGCTTCACGAACAGCGCCCACCTCCGTCGTCACATGGACATTCATCTGCTGAGCCGGCCCAAGTTCCAGTGCGAGATCTGTCATCGATCCTACACTCGCAAGGACAACCTCCAGACCCACAAGAAGTTGATTCATAAATCACACAGGAATTAAAAACTTGTTGCTGGGGGAAATAAAGAAAAAATGCGAAATTTCTTCCACCCAAAGAGACTAAGTAAAGCTGGATAATTTTTTTAACACCTGATATATTTTATTTGTAGCTTATGTGCAAGAGAGACTAATTTTTCCTCTCGCTTTTTATCAGATAGCCTTTATAATGTTGCGGAAAAAAAAATACACAAATTTTAGGAAAAGCTTAAACGCTTTACTGGATTTTTGTAAAACCTCGGCCGAAAATAAAATTGTGTTCCCCAGTAATTGAGTAGCTGTGACCTTTTTGCCGCAGGGCATTGCTTTGTGCCTCCAATCACGGGCAGTGACTTCATATGAGCGGCGGTACTTTTAGGATTTTTTTAGACTAGACACAAATTTTGAAGTTTGATTCTTGCATTTCAATATCAATGACATTAATGTCACTTCATTCTTTAATAATGCTATGGCTGGCCATAACATTCTAAGTCATTAAATTACTATCAATATTCAGTTTTTCATGTAACTATTAATATACACAATTTCAAAAAAGGGAAAAAAAATACTTTTAGGAGGGGAGATGCAAAGATTTAATTTTTGTCTAAGACGCCAATTTCGCTAGCTACGATTCTGTATGCTCTACATAGCTGTTAGAAATGGATACTATAATATAATATTCATATTATTTTTATTATTACATATTGCATTTTCTCCCCTACGAATGCAAAAGCGGAAGACAAAAGATTTCTTTTTGCCTTTTACAAAAGTTCTAAAATCTGCTGGTGCCATCCTGAACTTTTAAAAGGCTTACTTGTCTCGTTTGTTTTGCGAAATTTCATTTTATTTTTCTCGAAAGCTTTGAAAGCTCGAGGGAAGAAATCTTTTGTTCAGTATTTATTTTTCGCAAAACCTGCTTCTATTTCCCAACCATGAGTTTTAACATTTTTCCCTTAATAAAAGCTTTTATGTTCAGCCTTAAACCAATTTATTTTGGGAGACTCGTAAAAATTCATTATTTGCATTGCTTCGTTTCTCCGTAAACTTGTTGCATTTCTCTTTCGGTGAATGAATTTTTCTCTTTTGATTGTACACAAAATGCGGAAATCGATGGTTATGTAAACATTTAAAATTGAAAGACGGAAAATTATAATTAAAGGATCTTGAACTTTTAAAAAGATAAATTCTCTTTTAGTAACAGCAAGATTTCAGAAACTTTTGCAACACCCAACTGGTCACTCCTGCTTCAAGTGTTGGAAACAACTGGGGAACACGGTACTGATCGAAGTTCGGTATGACTCGCTTTTGGTTCTAAGGATACGGCCCACAGAAAGCGGATTGAGCATTATGGAAGTTTCAAACTTTGTGGCGTCTTGAAACAAAATCATTACTAACAGTAGAGGTGGCGTTTCAGTGAAATGGAGTTGTCCTTCGCTCCAGTTCGCTGTGAAGTCATCTCCGGTTTTACTAATGGTTTTGTTTGAAGACTTCGCAAAATTTGGAAACGTTCATGAATCTGAAACCACTTTTTGTATGGCAGAACCCTAAGAACTCGAGTACGACTTGCTTGTAGTTTATTCGCGGGCGGGACGAAGAGTCCCTATTGTGCAATGGTTGTTGCTTCCTGATTTGTTTCATGAAATCAAAATGTATATCAGAATTGATTGAAACGTTGTCGATTGCTTTAAGGACGAACGTACTGTGTACGTTTCATTTACTTCTTATCTTCTATATAGTGAAATGTTCCAAATGCAATGTATACAATAAAGAAAGAACTTATTTGCTTATTTTATGTGTTCTGTTTGTTCTACGTTAAAACATTTTCAAAATAACCTTGGTCTGAAAAGTCGCGGAACTCTGATGGCTTCGAGTTTAAATCACGGATAAAGCGTTTGCAGCCTTATGTAATAAGCAACGAAAACAGGACTGAACATTTTTTCTCTCTTTTAATAAAATAAATACCCCCTCAAGCAGCTGCTTGCCACAGAGGTCTGACAGGAGCCTGTCAGTTTATATGCTGCAGTAGGAGATCTGAGAGGATGGCAGGACCTCAGTAGAAAAACAACACTTACAACCATGCCTTATCCGGGGCTCGAACCCAGGTCCCTTAGATCAGTAGCCAAGCGCACTAACCACTCGGCCAACAACTCACTATTATACTTTAGACAGTTTTTTGTAATCAAATGTGGACAGTTTGAATATACAAGTTTTTTTTACTCATTCACGTTTGTTCATACCGCAAGCTTAACGAAGGGTAGATGCAAGGGATCCGAAACCAGAAATCACATCTAAATAAAAAAAAATCAGTTACCTCTTGTTACAATGAATGATCTTTGTGAGAGAGAGTTTCTCTTTTTCCAGCCTTATCCCCAGTTTAACGGTGGAAATTCAAACTGATTGGTGATTCAGAAAACCAGAATAGTAATATTTCATTAAATATATCGAATTAAAAAACGAATTGCTCATTTATATCTTAAAATTAAGTGCCACCCCCGCCCTTGAGTGGGAGAGGATAGTGACTATTGTAAAGCCCTTAATCACCAGAATCTTTCTACCACGTGAATATCAACTTTCTAAAATACACAGACTAATCAGAATATTAAGGTTTTACTTTTTGTTTTTAACTTAAGTGGTACCTAGAGCGCTTCGTTACTGATCAAAGGAACCTGGGTTCGAGCCCCTGGTAAGGCATGGATTTTGTGCTGTCTTTCTTGAGGTCCCGCCAAACTCACAGACCTTCTACTATGGCGAATAAACTGACAGGCTCCTATCAGACCTCTGTGGCAAGCAGCTGCTTGAGGAGATAGTTATTATTTTATATTAACGATGGAAATATAAACTATTAGTAGCTTCGGAAAGTACGAATCACATTTTTTCTTGCTATGGTAAACAAGGCATTTAAGAATTTTTCATTTATCTCGCAAAAAAGTCTAATCTCTGCAGACAGACGTACAGACATTAAAATTGATTGAAAAAATAGTTCATTTTTTTAAACGAGTTAGAGAAAAAACTAATAGTGATAATAGTAGAAACTAATAGTGAAACTTTTCAAGAATTGAACAGTTTTATTTTACTTTGTAAATAATTATAAAAATCCAAACCCTTAAATAAATTTATCTCACTATTGATTTTCAACCTACCATTTAGTTGTAGCAAAAGCTAATCAGTTTTTTCAATTTTCATAACATTTCATATCTAAAAAATTATCTTTTTTAATATATTTTTCTCAAGATATATGAAAAATAAAATCTTTTTCAGAAGAGCCGTAGATGCAACTGTTAAAGTAAATTAACTGCATTTCCTTACCGAGAAACGCAGCAAAAAATTTCGCTTTTCTTCTTAAGAAATGGTCACTGCAATATTATTAGGCACGAACTTACTTTAAACCTCAGTAGAAATTCATTACGGTTGGATATTTCTTGAAAACTTGATGAATCCTGGAAAAACAAGTTTGCTGCATCATGGTACAATTCATAGCCGAGTGTTAAGCAGCATTACCATGATTTTTATCATTGCACTACGACTTTTCGACGGAGCAGGGTCGGCACTAGGTAGGGAACGAGGTAAGTAATGTATTTAGAGGCCGGCAATCAACGAACAAATAAAATTTTAAGGTCGCTTTCTCGATCATCAGTTTGCATTACTCCCAACTGTTGCCAGCGATGCGATTTATCTCTGCTAAACGCCAACCCTGCCCTCAGTCATAAAGGGGGCACCGATGAGCTCGCAAAGGCCGCCGTCCGTCCGATGGAACGTTAATCCGTGGGTTAATGCACATTAAAGAGCAGGCTGGTTGGCCTTGACGGGAGGCTTCCATCTGTCTCTTAACAGCTGTCCACTGGATCCTCTCCTCCTCCCCTCCCCTCCCCAACCTTCTCTGAGTACTTGAGGTCCTTGTGACCTTGCCATTTAGTCCACTATGTGCAGAAAAATGCAGCTCAGCGGTAAAACAACCCAATCTAAACAGAAATAATACGACAATTTGAACTTAATATTTGTTATATTATTTGTGTAGATTAAGTAAATGCATATTATAAATAAGAATGCATTTTCTTTTTTTCGAGGGTGGAGATGGTAGCATCCAATGGAGTTTGTAAAGGGACGCTTCCAATGGGCCTTCAATAGGGGTGCCATCATGTCGAGTGCTGACCCTCCTACGAACCATTGCAAATAATTGCAAACAATAAAGAAGAGTTGTGAGTTAATTAATGCTCAAAACGTGACTGAAACTTACTTGAATGAATTCCAACGAATCTGAAAGCTTTACTTAATGATAGAAGATGTGCTTTTATTATTAAATCATTACATTTGTTTAAATATCAGTCTGGCATCGATTCGGTGTTATATTAAAAATTAAAAATTTATTTCTCTGATATTCGTTTTATGATGATATTTAGTAAAATACGTTCGCTAATTCCTATGAGAAATTCGATATGCAAGTAATATGAGCCTAATTTATCATCGCCAATACATGTAATCTGATTCCCTTCAATATCAAGGTCTGAATTAGTCGAAAAAATAAGATTTCATTCATACAATGGATATAGTGAATGTAATTTGCTTTTGATTCTTTCGCATTTCGAAATAAGATGTCAAAGTATCTGATATATTTTCCACTTTTACAAAGCTTAATATTTATTTTACGATCCTCATTTGGTTCATATCATTTCCTATCAAAATACAAAAACATAAGATATAAGAATTATATTTTCTTCAACAACGAATTAAATTATGGCTGGCTGTTGGGTTGTTTTACTTCTCAGCCCACTTTTTTCGCACACAGTGGACTAAGCGGCTAGGTCACAAGGACCTGGGCAGCTCAGAGAAGACTGGGGAAGGGACTCACTGGACAGCTGTTAGGAGACAGACAGTAGCCTCCCGTCAAGGCCACCCAGCGTGTTCTTTAACATGCACAGAATATGACTCTGCACACGAGGCCACGGCTTAACGTCCCATTCTATGGACGGCGGCCTTTCTAAACCCATCGGTACTACGTAGATCGAGGGTAGAGAGGGGATTCAGAGCATGAGGAACAAAAGTATTTATTTAACCACAGCTGTAGTAAAATCCTCCCCTCCTCGTTCTCCTAAAGCGACGTGTTAAAGATTCATACACACAGGCCCGGATGTAGAAAAAAAATAAAGGGGCCAAGTGACGCAATCGAGCCATAAAAATATGAAAAGAGGGGGGGGAAGAGACTGAATTTCCATTGTGATGTAACAATTTCTCCACCGTTATAGACGTATTTAAATTTTTTTTTTTAAATGCGTGAAATATGTGAAAGTTTAATAGTTTTTGTCACCATTACCAACATTCTGAAAGGGAGGGAGAACGTGGCCCCTTGACTCTCTTGCTCTTTCTTCCCCACCCTCCGCTAGATCTGGCCCTGCCCACACATATATTGTCCTGCCTACAGGAACGAATTTTTTGTTTTAGAAACATTTCAACCGAACGTTAGGTGATTTTTTTGCGTACATTGTACAATTAAATTAATAAAACGATACAATGAAGGTATTTCTGTTTGATTGAAAAAATATCCTTTTAATTAATTTTTTTTTCCAAAAAATCATAGCTTCATAATTTTACCACGTAATATATCTACATAGTGTCAAAGTAAAATCAGTCGATGACGGAGCATTTCAATGCATTTTGCTGCCATTCTGGTGTTTATCTATAAAAGAAACTAGAGGCGCAGGTTGCACTGTCTTCAGTAGAGCGCGATCTTTCTCTGCTCAAACTAAAAAAAAAAGGAAGAGGATCTGTAAAACAAATGCGAATGTAATAGAATGGGAATCTGTGTTTACGGATAAATGGAAAATCAAGTGTTAAAAACTATCCAGGTAAATAAATTTCCCTTTCTTAAAGGCTTAGGGTAAACTACCACGATTGTCGTCAATAAGTAGGCTTTTATAAAACTGTTTCCTATTCAACAAAGCAGAAATCGTTTTATTATTATTATTAACGGAATACGATCTGATCTTTTCGGTTCCATTTTAACACTTGACTGCGAATTCAATTATTTTGCTTGTGTCGCTGTTCTAATCCTTGGAAATTGACGATGAAACGGAACCGTAAAATAACTGTTATCATGATACAAAAATTGAAACTGTAACAAGATGATAGTTACCACATTTTTGGTAGATGAAAAAAATCTGATATATCTGAGAGATCCTATTATTTCAAAGATGAAAAAAATTCTCCTCGGGCAATCATTTGTGATGAAGATCTAACAGGATCCAACTTCTTTGTTGCAAAATCTACAAAAAGGAAACCTGTGAGAGAGGCTTACACCTCAACAGAAATACAAATCGAAAGTTTATGCTTTCCAATGGATAGGATTTGAACCCTGATACCTTGCAGCTGAAAATGTTGACCATTTGGCCACATATCATTCTGTTGTATTTTAAAAACTTAAATTATTTTCTTTAAGCAGTAAGTTAATGGGGAGAAATTTCTCTGTCTCCAACTATAAAAATACCTTAATTCGGCCGTGCTTATTTTGAAGGAAATCCTATCGACTGTATATCTGGCTCAGTGTGCATTAAAATATCCTTTTCAGAGGTAGAACAGCAAACTGTTAACTAAATATTAAATTAATTGCAGTAGAATATAGAGAAAAAATACTATATTTAACTGCTGGAAGATGCCTAATATGATTGTGGAGGACACAGCAGAAGAGCAATCATTTCATGCGTTTAATGCATAGTCATTCAGTCTAATATGATTGTGGAGGACACAGCAGACGAGCAATCATTTCATGCGTTTAATGCATAGTCATTCAGTCTAATATGATTGTGGAGGAGACAGCAGAAGAGCAATCATTTCATCCGTTTAATGCATAGTCATTCAGTCTAATATGATTGTGGAGGAGACAGCAGACGAGCAATCATTTCATGCGTTTAATGCATAGTCATTCAGTCTAATATGATTGTGGAGGAGACAGCAGAAGAGCAATCATTTCATGCGTTTAATGCATAGTCATTCAGTCTAATATGATTGTGGAGGAGACAGCAGACGAGCAATCATTTCATGCGTTTAATGCATAGTCATTCAGTCTAATATGATTGTGGAGGAGACAGCAGAAGAGCAATCATTTCATGCGTTTAATGCATAGTCATTCAGTCTAATATGATTGTGGAGGAGACAGCAGACGAGCAATCATTTCATGCGTTTAATGCATAGTCATTCAGTCTCTCGAGCGCAGTAGTTTTTCAAGCATTTAGAAGTCACGGGATATTTTTTCTGCTCCATGGAAGCCTTTTAATGTTCTTTTGTTTCAGTCTTCGAACATCATTAACCAGCATACCTAAGAATAATTTAAATGTTTTGAAAATTAATACCCAGGTTAAATAATAAATGTAGAAACGAGTCAAAAATTGATAGGAGAACATTTATTAAATTGGTTGAATATTGAGGAACAATTAATTGAAAAATTTGTTGTCATTGAATTCTTCATTTGTCTCAAAATATGCAAACGTTAAAAGAAGAAGGATCCTCCAACATATATTTCTGTAATTTAGTGAAATTTTCAATATAGCGATATGCAAGAGAAAATTGTAGGTAGTGCAATTTAGCATAGAGAAATAAAGAACCTTTTTTTAATCAGTCTTCCCATCTTCTCTCCAGCAAAAGAAACTGTAAAATTCAGAGCAAAAATAAGTTGTAACGTATTCTCAGTTATTCATTAATTGCGAGAATAAGTTCCCTTCGAAATTAACATGTATCTAGTCTGTGCCACCATTTCTGGTTAATAACAAATAGTGCCACTAAGTGGAAAGAATCATTACTGTTACATACCCTTGCTGTGAGGCACATAGTAAGAGCGAACATAACGAAGGTACTGTACTGTACGAAGGTACTGTACGAAGCTGGAAATCCGAGCAGCAATTCTGAAGTATGCACTGAAGAATCAATTGGTGAAATGCATCAGCAGATTGTGGCTGTCTATAGCTCGGATGTCCTCTCAGTGCGACATGCGAGGAAATTATGCTGTGAGTTTAAAAATGGTCATGTGACTATAGTGGATGAGGATTTCCACACCTGGTGATAGGCAACTATTTTCCAATCACTATATATACAGTCCAGATCCGGAACCTTCGGATTATTTGGGAAGCTGAAGCAACATTTCCGAGGACGACAACCGTCAAAAATGAAGTCACAAAGTGGCTTCAGGAGCAGAAATGCTTCCTTCTATAAGGAAGCATTGGCAGGGCTTTGATAAACTGATTGGCATTTATGACAAGTGCCTCAACAAGTCTGGTGACTAATGAAAAAATAATGCACATATGTAGGGATATTTCCTATATATTGTCTTGATATAATTACCTGTCCTTTATAAAAACTAATAGGCAATCTTACTTTCTGACTTACCCTCGTATAGTCTGCATTTGTGCCATAGTTCGATACAATATTTTTTTACTCTCCCTTTTTAAAAGCAAAAGAATAATCCTTAATATTGCAACATAAAGAAGAATGCTTCCTAGATATTTAATATTAACTTACTTTGAACCAGAGCCAGGAATGATGCGAATGTGTAGGCAACAGGGGGGGGGGGGGTGCCGTTTACTACTGCAAAGATTCAAAGAGTGAGATTTTGTCTTTATTCATGATGGGAAAAAAATTTATCACGTTTCTAGATCAGAGAGGGCTAATCTGTTTTCGTTTGGTAAAGAAGAGAAGGTGGAAAAAATACGAGTCATTGTCATCTGCGGATAAAGAAAACGTAAACTGTTTACGATCAATCGATTTAATCTCTATGTTCCTTCCTCCAGGGTCTTTGGAACTATCCGACTGGAAGAAGTATCGCTATCGATGCCCCCATTGTGACATGTGTTTCCCTTTCTTATGCAAATTGAAAAGGCATATGGACAAGCACAAGGACCTGCGGGAACTGTTCAGCTGCAGTCTGTGTCCTTCAGCTTTTACCAGGAAAGACAGCGTACAACGTCACGAGAAGATGGTTCATAATCTCCGCTCTTAACTGTACAGAATTTACACAGACGTTCGTTGTAATTGGTGCAGCAATATGTAATTATTTCCTAATAGTTATTTATTAAAGAGTTAAATCAAAATTCCATAGGCTTTGTTTCCTTTTTTCCGATAGAAATAATATATCACTTTTATCAATAACAGAGTTGTGATGAAAAACGAATGTACGTCATTTTATTCTTCTGGTTAATGAGAAATTGTCACAGCCTTTCATTTTCTAAACTGTAAACATATTTTTGAGGCAATCAAATATTCTGCACGTTCTTCAATAGATTTTTTCTGCTCCTGTGAAGGAGATGTATTTGGAAGATTCACATAACTGATATAGCAAACCGTTAAGATGCGTTATTCTCAGTTTTGAGCGATTATTTATTGTTATTAACAATTGCGGCCCGATCTTATGACTGTTCTGATATTGTCAGCAGAAATTTCAAGGGTAATTTCCATGCCATTAGGTCATATGAGATAAAACAATGTGTTCTTTTGGAGATAATAATTTTTCATTTCCGCTAGCTTTAGCAATTAAGTTTTTTGTAATAGTCAAAAACGTCTATCCTTGTCCTCCATTAACTTTATCAAAATAATTTCTCCGAATTACGGAAATTATTAATCTTATGCAGCCAAACTGAAAGGGACCGACGGGAACTTAAAATTTTTTGAGACTGAATCAAAAATCTTCCCTTTTGATTTTAAATTAGTTAAACTTTCTGGATTTACAAACACAAATTGGATGGTTCAGTTTGTGTTCAGAATGTAAGCATCGCTTATTTGGGATATTTAACAAACTTTCTAAGTGTCCTTTTACTCGTTTTGCATTTTGATTGCATTTTTGCATTTTACTCTTTTGTTCAGCTATCTTTTTTTTTATGTTTTTCATCTGTGCATTAGTAAATGTAAAACATTAAGTCTAGAAATTCGAGTATGTTGACTTAAAGGATTAAAATTAGCAATGTCACAATTTGAATTCGAGAATATTATAATTTGTCACGGTCCACCTTTGAGCGGATCATTGGGTTGCAATTAATTTGTGTGGAATAAGTTGAAATTTCTTTTTTGTTATTTCATGTAATGCTAAACATAACAACCTAGATAAGCGAATGCTTTTGGGTTGTTTATATTGTACTAAATTCATAAGTCTAATGTGTTGAAAATAAAATATTTTGATTGATTGATTGAAGTATGGTAAGTGATACTTTATCATAATTTGCATTTCATGATTGCATTTCATAGATAATCGGAATTTGATACGATTAATATTTATTTGCGAAAAATCCATGGACCTGCACATGTAAGACTGAAATCTTCGAGTTTCTGTAAACGACATAAGTTGCTTAAAGAGGTTTATTAAGCATCAACTTCTGAAATTTATTGTCTAGAAAATCCAATATCAGTAAACCCGTACACTTGAGCAAAAATTCTTTAATTTAGAGTATTTTTTTTTGCCATTCTTAATCTTGAAGAGTAAAAGAATTTCATATATATTTTGCTATAATCTTGGTACAAGAGGTCGCAACTACAAATCTGGTTGTAGTTGCGGCCTCTTGTCCATAGTTACAATCTTAAATTAAAGGGAAATCCTCAAAAGATGCAGCAACGCATAGAAATTGGAAATACTACAGCACTGGTTCTCAACATTTTTAAGCCATGGATCGCTTTTTATAATTTATATACTGTAGCCAATGGTCACTAATTATGGTACTCGGGTCAACTATTGAAGAAACATTGCACTAAAGCAAATCCGACTTGGTATTTTGAAATAAAATTCAATATCATCGGTAGATCATAAAGAATATCTTAGTTTCCATTTAAAACATTTTCAGTTTTTCCTATTTAAATTCGTATTTTATTAGTTGTTAAAAAAATTTAGGCCCCAGAAAATATGAGAATCTATGAAGAATTTCTTCAATCCCCTTAGGCAGAAAGAAACGTGTTTTATTCGATCTGGAGTGTTGCAATTTAATTTGTAGCTGACCCTTGTCTCAATTATTGGAAATTAATATAGTAAAGATATAATCTGTATCCTCTTTTCCATGGAACATGTCTTCTTTTCAATGGAATATATTTCAAGCGTTTGAAATATATTCCATTTTTAAAAATATCATTTATATAAGAGCTACTTAAATGGCGGTGGAAACCCATTAGTCTCATGAAAGAAATTTGTTGGCTCACTAGAATATGCGAAAATTTTAAAATCAAAACAAGAAGCTTATTTGATTTTTGACAAATAAAAATGAGAAACAAAGGGACGGGTTAAAAAATATGAGACATACTATCAGGACCGAATTTACGTAATTCGGGGACCTGGAGCTTGAAGTTCGAAATAGAGCCACTTTATCCTTCTAAATTAATATTTTGGCAGCTGTCATTTACAAACAACTGTATATAATATGCAAAATTCCATTCAATTAACAATATACTCAGAAAAGGCACATATTTTTCTATAAAAGAAAATACCAATAAACAAGCTTGCATACTACCTGGAGCTTTATCTTTCAGAGTCTGGAGCCCTTATTGGCTGGGAAGGTGGAAACATGACTTCTTGGCAGCGCCTTTAATACCACCTTGCATAATATATACAACTGTACTTGTGATTCCATTTATATTTTTTATTCTAAATTTCTTATCAGTGAGTATTTTACCAGACGAAAATAGCCGAAATTGAAAAAATAAGAAATTCTGGACAGTAAAAAGACTCAAAATCAGTCGCAGAATTGAATAGCATTGATTTATTCTAATCTATACCTCTATTTTACTTCTAATATGCATTATTTTGTTTTTAATATTTTGTAATGGCCAAGGTTGCCAGAATAATTCTCATATAACACAAATAGTGTCATAATTTAATGTGTGTGTGTGTTTTTTGACACAAGGTAAAATATGTTACTCTTTCCACAAAATAACATCAATATGATAATGTCCGTCCTTTAATACAAATAAATGTGCAATATGTTTCGCATGCGAGTAATGATAGACTATTAAAACTATCAACTAATAGTTAGTGACTCATGTTTTTACACTGTGTAGGCATTTATGGAAATAGAATATAGCTTTATGAAGTAATGATTGATTTTTGATTGCAATAGAGATTATAAATACTCTATTGTCAGTGAGCATTAAATTACAGCATCCTTCCGTTTTCCTCAGGTTTTCGGAAGTCATCAGAATGGAGAAAACATCGTCACAGATGTCCACAGTGTGGTATGGGTTTCGCCGACACCTCCCACCTCAGAAGACACATGGACAGACATAGAGACCTAAGAGAACTCGTCAGATGTAAACTATGTCCAAGAGCCTTTACAAGGAAAGACAGTCTGCAAAGACATGTGAAAATTTTTCACATTCTTCGCGAGTAGCAAGATCTGAGCATCGTTTCTTATTGTGCACAGACACGATGCTTCGAGTTTATTCGAAAGTTCATGCTTCGAGTATTATCGAAGCATGAACGGATTCGAATTCATTAAACCTTTCCAATTACCATCACAGTTTCAGTTTCATCAATTACATCAACTCTCAACTAATCAAATAATCTTCAGCATCAAGAGAAAAGCATCAGAGTTTGTTTATCTCAAAGCTTCAATCTGCAGCTCCCGTCGGAATTTCGATGTTCTACGAAATATCGAGTTCTTTGAAAACTTTCTCGATCTTCAATTCTTAATTCAAATAAATAGGTGTAAACAAAATCTTGTCATGGAGAAAAAGGCTTTCTCTTCCTGTGATGAAAAAAAATGAGGGTCCAATCTTCTTCAGTGAGATGGTTTACTAGATTTAGATAAAAGAAAAGCATCTTACAGTGGCGTGTGACAAATGTACCTTTCTATCTTTCAGTTTCCTAACTGATATTCTGTTCTTGTAAAAGCTGTAAGCAGAGCCTTTCATATTGATATGTAAAGGAATGCAAGATTCAATGGAGTAACTTAGCATATTGATACGGGGAAGAGTTTCTATTTTATTGTCAACAATATGGAGTTTTAGAAACAGTTTACAGTATACGTATGCATCAAGTTTCTTCCTTGTTTGACCTCTAAAACGACTCGCTGTAAAGTGTTTGTAATAAATGAGATGTTGTCTTCCTTTAATAAGAAAACGAAAATTCTTTTCTATCATAAAGTTTAATATGAGCCATGGTGAGACAAGTCTCAGAGAAATGGCATCACAGATGATGCTTTCTTTATCCGACATCCTAATTAACAAAACTATTTTTGGCTCTTTAATCATTTTTATCCATTGCACAATAAAAAAAAAAACATCGTTTGGTAGCGAAACAACTCTCTTCAGTGTTCTTTCGTTCTGCAAACACGAGCTCTCCCTTCTCAACCACTGGAAAGACTTTCATTTAATGAAATGTAGGAGAAATCAACGCTTTTTTTTTATCGCAGTGATGAACAATTTCTAAAGTCTTCCACTTGGAGAGCTAGAGCAGTGAGAATATTCCAAAGCATAAAACGAAGGCTAAGATCGGATCGTCTAGCAAAGGTCGAAGTGAACTCTCATGCATCGATACCTCATTAATAATGAGAATGGAGCTGAGTCATCCAAAGGTTGGAAATGCACTTCAGTCTTGACTTTCCCTTTATGCTCCACTGTACTGTCACTTTTCAAATTAGCAAATACCGAAGAGTGCCTCAAATCTATGTAACAGAGGTGGAGGGTTGTAACTTCGAATGCAGAATAAAATGGGTGCTATCATGAGATTTGGTTCATTCATTTGTTATCTTTTTTAATTTTGAAAGCGTTCTAGAAACGATTATTTTTAAAATGTGTTGTAAACTGCATCTTGAATAGCAAAATTATAACACAAAATTTTCATAATCCACATATTTAGAAGATGGAGGTGGAAAAGGAATGATTTAATTTTTTCTTCAAGACTATTTCCGAAACATTGAGATAAAAACAGACAATGCAAATGAAGTGAAAAAGATACGTTGGGTCGAACTGTTCATCGCTCCGTTATTTATGTGTCAGGTAGGAAATGCAAAAGCCTTTTCCCTTCCTTCGCCCTTCCGCATTTCTTCAAGGTATTCAAGTGCAAAGAGCCCAAACATTCTGATGCTATCATAGATGTAACATTTGTGAGTATAATTTCATTGGTTACTCTTACATAAGGAGAAATGTTCCTGTAAACTTTGGTAAAATGAGGTTTTTTTTTTTTGTTTAAAGTAAACTAGTTTCATCATGAAAAACAAGCAGCAATATAAGGTATGAACTGTTTAACTAATTAGCAGTAAATAATCATTTTACTGAGAGAAATCTTTGTTTTAGAATTTTTCTTATCTTTATTCAAGAAAAAAGAAAAAGATATTAAGATCATTTAATGTCGATGAAAGCGCCGGATCTAGAAAGAAATCCAGGGAAGGAGGTAAGAAAATCTAAGAATTCAGAATCTAAGAAAAATCTGAGAAATCCAGCGGAGGGAGTAAGAGACTGGATTTCCATTGCAGTATAGATAACCTTTCCACATGCGTTTTGGTTCAGGTCGTTAAGATATTTCTCGAAAAATGCATGAAATTAAAATAAGTTTGATAGTTTTTTGCATCTATTGCCCTTAACACCATTCTGAAAGGGGGGGGGGGTTATCCTCCTTGCTTTCCCCTCCCCTAGATCCGGCCCTGGTCGGTGATAATAACTCTGTAAACAACATAGTGTGACTGTGAAGCTTTTAGTTAACTTAAGCAGTGAAATGAATAATGGAAGCTTATCTGTTGTATCAGTATCTGTTGTATCTGTTGTATCAGTATGTGTAATCCCAGTGTCCTCGTTCCCTTTTCTCAGGCTCTTCGAAGTTGTTGAAGCAACGGAAAAAGCGCCGTTATCAGTGTTCGCAGTGCGACAGGGGCTTTCCTGATCCATCGCACCTCAAGAGACACATGAAGAGACACAACGCATTGCAGGAGCTATTCAGTTGCATCCTCTGTCAGCGATCTTTTACTAGGAAAGATAATCTGCACAGACACGAGAGACTGAATCACAATATCTTCTAAGTTCTAGCGGAATCATTCGTAGTGAAATAATTTCAATAGCAAACATGTACCATTTGTTACTTTTCTTATTAAAGCATAAACGTTATTAAACTTGGTTAGCATTTTCTTTGTGTTCTTTATGAGTCATTCAGTTTTCGTTTGGGTGCTTCTGCACTCTTAGGTGGTTGATATAATTGCTAAACGATGTCGTAGAAATAATTGATAACATTTCAACATAGAGATGATCAGTATATGTCAAATGATTCGGTATCAACATGGATTTGATACGATTAAATGAAATCCGAAGTGTGATTACAATCTAACAAACCTTTGCACCATAAAAGATCCAAATTATGACATATCTGACTAAAAACTGATCTTCAAAATGGAATTGAAAATTACGTGATAACCGTTGTTATCAACCCTCGTATCCATTCATGCCTCAAGTTACTAGTGAAGTTATCAAGAAACGACGGGGGTAGAAATGACCGCTGCCCCATTAAATGCGTTCGAGCTTCTAGAGGATGATTATAGGGAAGTGGAGGATGCAATATATCTCCTTAAAGCAGCGACCGCGCTCTTGAGTCATTCACCAGTCGCCGCTCAGGAAGAAATTATATTCTTAAATATTATCTTTTTGTGTTTCAACGTATTCTTTAAGCCTTTTTTCAAACATGAAATATTTTAAAATCGAACACCGATTCACACTCACCCGCTTCAATTTGGACAGCTGCCTAAGCACAGAAAACTCCAATAACGTACAAAATTGTAATAAGCTAGCTGAAGGTTTTCAGTGTCAAGTGTCACATTGATTATATTTTGATTTACTTTAATTCACTGATTTTATTTGCAATGTATAATTGTTTAATATGTCTTTTAATAAAGTGTATTTCTTATGCATTCTTTTTAAAATAAATATTGGTACATATCTAGTCTTGTTGCTTTATGTGCTCTTCAGTCAGGCCCGCAATAATTTAAACTGCCCCTGAAAAATAAAAAGATTGACGACCTACGCTTTAGACCATCCTAAGCATGTTCTCTAGCAGTGCTTCTAAACTATTTTGTATCACAGAATTCTTAATACAGAGTTTTGGTGGTACATACTCCCGAATCCACTATTCGTTAGACTTTTTTGCCCTTTTATCGTTTTGCACATTTTGAGCCAATAGAAAACATATGTTGCCTTTAATGTAAGAAGATAGTTTGCTATATATTATTATTAAGTGTTTTTATTATTAACTAAAATGCATCGTCTACCATTATCGGATTTTTCTCACGTATCCTCCAAAGAAGACGTGCACAAATCCGGTTCATTTAACATTTGCATCCAGTCCACGTGAAAGCTGGATAATTTAAAGTACTTTTTTTAATCTGACTTTACTAAAGTGAATGGTGCTTTAATAAGACTAAACTTTGAGCAACATCATACACCTAGCTGCAAACGTAATTGAAGCCGAATATTCAGCAGCTCATTTCCGGGATCCAGTCCCATACATCGCATACTGATTCGACAAGGCAGCTTCGATTTAGACTTTAAAGCAAATTTTCTTATCATTTCGCACTTATATATAAGTGCTTATGTGATATCCCAATAGAGCGTTTGAATTGAAGTAGCGCTTATGTGACCTGAATCCAGGTCACATAAGCGCTACTCCAATTCAAACGCTCCTTTGTGATGTGGGAAGTGATGAATTCATAGAACAATAATTGTCGCCTATGACGAAACAATATTTAATTGTGATGTGAGAAGTGATGAATTCATAGAACAATAATTGTCGCCTATGACGAAACAATATTTAATTGTGATGTGGGAAGTGATGAATTCATAGAATCAATATTACATTGTGATGTGGGAAGTGATGAATTCATAGAATCAATATTACATTGTGATGTGGAAAGTGATGAATTCATAGAACAATAATTGTCGCCTATCATAAAGACCAGCTTCCTGAACCCTTCTGCTGATGATAGATTCAGGTGCCAGCGTTTCAGTGTCTTCACTGCATGATATTGGGAAAAATCGTGGTTGTCTGCATCTTCAGGCTGAAGATGAAAACCTATACGTTTAAAGATGATGTTCTGATGGGGCATTTCATTTCATGATTAGATGACATGTGGGGAAATTCTCATTATAAAACTGATTCGTATGCCTGATCGAAATGCACAGAATTTCGCTTTCAGAGCTCTCTAAGGGTGATAATTCGAACTGTTGGAAGAATGTGAAAAGCGAATAACAATGCTTTACTTAGTTGTTATCTGAACCCCTCCCCCCCCCCAAAAAAAAAAAATTCTTTGTGCTTTTATTTCTTAAACAAGAATTGTGTTTACTCCACCGCTGACGGGAAAGTGATCACGGATTGTCCCCGAATCTGTGACGTGTCGTGGGCAAAAGTCCTCGGGAATTGGGGAGGTCATTTTTCTAGGATATGAAAAAGTGAAAACTAAGACATAACTCCCAGTAAGGCGAATGAACCAAGATATTTGTTTTATAATGAGATTTTCTCCACATGTCTTTCCCAAATCATGCAGTGAAGACACTGAAACGCTGGTACTCGAATCTATCATCAACAGAAGGCCTCAGGAAGCTGGTCTTTATGATAGGCGACAATTATTGTTCTATGAATTCATCACTTCCCACATCACTGTAACTCCTAATCACTGGAGATTAGAGATACCTGTCCTCATTTGCACAAGTAGTCCTTGGATATTTATTAAATGGTTTTCTGATAACTATATAGTGGCTTCAAACAGGTCTAGAGGCTGGATGATAGAATTGGGAACATTTGAATATGTCCACTTTGGGACTAGCCAATTTCAGCCCTTCAATGACTCTTCGTCTTAACTATCCAACAAATGTTGCCTTTGGCGATTTTGGTTATTTCGATACGAACCCATCTTTCAACCACACATGAAATGAAATGAACTGCCCCATCAGAACACCATCTTTGAACGTATAGGTTTTCTGCATATTAGCAATCAAGCTACGTTGATACATACATACAGATAGACAGACAGACAAACAGATAGATACACAGACAAACCAGATAGACAGACAGACAAACAGATAGACACACAGACAAACCAGATAGACAGACAGACAAACAGAATGACACACAGACAAACCAGATAGACAGAGACCTTCAAGCTGCCATGGGCTGTAGGAGTACAACCAGACTATGCAATTTAGTTCTCCAAACACATCTATCATGATCTACAGTTACTGCATTTGACCATCTATATAATTTAGTTCTCCAAGCACATCTGTCTTGATCTACAGCTGCTGGATTTGACCACTATAGGTCAATTGTAACAAGGTTCTCGTTGACATTGTCTGAACATCGAATTATAGGTCTCCCACTTTTTCTGATGCCTTTAGGCACACTGTTCCTAATTATGTATGCTTATCTATAAGCTATATGCATACGAGTAATACGGCTAAAGCAACGCAGTCTCTCTCTGCACAATGTGCTGCTCAAATATGGTTGCCTAACCTAATCATTCCTTACAAAGTCAAACAACCCAATGCCCGAGATACTAGGTAAGCATTTAGAATCAAAGGCGTCAAGTTTCTTGTTATCCTGCTTACAAAGGAAACCAACTATTACATAGCCTAATCTTTAGATGTATAACTCTGTTTTCCTACACTCTCCATAGATTCTTTAAAGTCCCAACAGCAATCCTGTTCTGGTTATCTCATGCCTCACATCACCAGCATCTGTGCATAGCTCTGAAGATAATTGAACTGGGACACTTGCTAAAAGATGCAGCCATTCAAAACAACTGAAGCGCAGCTTTCCTGACCAGTTTTCAAATCTACACCAAATCTACTCTATTACAATTTTCATCGACAGCTCTAATGAAAGAGTTCATCTCATCAGCATCATTTGCCAAAAGGCCCTTCACTCGACATTGTCCTTATTCTCATTCAGTTTCAGCAATCAAATTAGAGTGATTGCACATCTCAATGTTGCCCTTACATTTTGCACGTCAACGTCGATGAATGTGCATTTTAATATTTCAACATTGATAAGTGAATGCTTAGAGGATCACCAGTCGCATTTTTATACGCAGGGAGATATCCCAACGTTAATATTGATCGTGTCCTCGGTTCATTCCTTTAGTGATCTCGGTTCACTGCTTGATAGAAGGGATGGGAAATATTTGAATTGGATGATTCAATTCAAAGCGAAATAAAATCACGATCTTTACAATAATCCTGGTACGATTATTGCGATATACTGATCGAGTGGCAACAATGGCTGACAACACAATATAACCTTCAGGGTTGCCACCCTAACAGTTTTTTCTGTTACAGAGGTTGGTTGCCAGTTTAATAATTAAACTGGCCTGCTTAACAGTTTTTTTTTTTATATTTCCATAAAAATTAAGATCAGTGTACTTTTTTTTTTAATAAAATGTCCTAATTTTTATAAATTTGACCTTTTAGGCGATCGGTGAAAGTGTAGTATTGAAAGTTACGATGTACCACGGAACACTTTTTTTTTTCTTTCGATTTGGAATTTCTTATAGTTCCCAAAGTTGACCATCGCGTTCCTTATCATAGAAAAATTTCTCCGATTTAGTTGCACCAGCGGGCTTTGAAAATGGCGATTATAACCGCCATTTTAAAAGTACTTTGAACAAGGCTAAATATTGAGCTAAATTGATAAAAAAAAAATTTCTCATAAAGAACACGATGATTAACTGTTGTTCATTTTAAGAAATTCGAACTGCAAAAAAAAAGTGTTTTCGGCCCATTAAAGAATATATACTTAAATGCGATTTTGAATGTCCTGTAGTTAATTGCCAGGTTAGGTCAAGTTAGATCAGTTAGGTTAATATACTGTATATTGATTCACGTGTTTGTTATATATATATATCAATTCTGAACTTGTTATTAGTCAGTATTTTATTTTTGCGTTGCATAGGTAATAAGAAATTTCCATTTTCATTTTTTTCGTGCCTTCCAATGGTTTGAATTTCGCAGTTAGGGGAAGCAAAAATTTAAATTTGTCGAATTTTAAACGAATATTGCAAACAGGCTAATTTTTCTGGGAATTTCATATGTACGGTGTTGTTGTCAAGGGATTCATATTGAGAGCAGTGACTTGCTCACTTTCCCGTCAGCGTTGGAGTAAACAGAACTCTTGTTTAAGAAATAAAAGCACAAAGAATTTTTTTTCTTTTTTTTTTTTTTGGGGGGGGGGCGTTTAGATAGCAACTAAGTACAGCATTGTTATTCGCTTTTCACATTCTTACAATAATTCGAATTATCACCCTTAGAGAGCTCTGAAAGCGAAAAACGGCAAAACTTTTTCCTAAGAGCATTTCATAATCGCCAGTTGCAATGGACTTATGAAATTTGTCAAAGTTAGAAAATGAGTGATTTCATATCCTGAGTTATATTTTACATTATATTCGCATTCCAAATAAGTTAAAAGAAATCGAAATCGGTTAATATTTTTGAAAATTATGATTTCGGGAATTTTTTTTTTTTTTTGAAAAAGAAAAACCCGCGTTAATTAATTTTGTCCGTATTTTTTTCTTCGGAGTTGGCAACTCTAATCACCGTGAGAGATTCGATTGCCTAGAAGTGTCTTGCAACATTTTCGCACTTTGGCGGATTGTCCCCGAATCTGTGACGTGTCCTGGGCAAAAGTTCTCGGGGATGGGGGAGGTCATTTTTCTAGGATATGAAAAAGTGAAAACTAAAACATTTGTTTTATAATGAGATTTTCTCCACATGTTTATTATTGTGAATATACTTGAGCGCGAAATTCTTTTCATCTTTTGTCTTTGATCGGCTGATTCTATAATGAATCCAATTTGACTCTTGCTTTGGTAAAGTTCGGATAATTCAAGAGAAAATAATCATTATTTTTTTTTCAAACTGTGATCTGTGCACTTAAGTTCTTTCAACAACAGCTGATCCGATTCTCTACTCGTGTGAATCACAACATATATATTTATGTAATTTTTAATATTGGTAAGTTGCAAACAACCCGAAATACTTCAGTGTTTTGAATTCACCTGTTCTGTATCCGAGGCATTATCTTAACTGCTCCAGTTTTATTTCTCTGAATCCGGGTTAGAGATTTGAAAAACTGACACCCCTACAAAAGTACAGCAAGCATAAAGCAACCGATCTTCTATATGACCACTGTCGCCATAATATCTCCGTCGATGCTACAATTTCTCTCTGTTCGTATACAACAGCTCCGACAAATGGCCCTGACTGAGGAATCGGATTTCCAATAGGCACACAACTGCGTAACAATGAAAACGCTGCTTACACCTTATTGGGCAACAATAAATTATAACTGTGCATGTGATTACCGAAGAGCAGTGGTCGTTAAGCGTTGCTATTTGCACACGTCATTACTAATATCTCTGTGTGAGTTCTGCATTTGTAATTCGGTTGTCTCTCCCTCCCTCCCAGGATCCCCGGAAGAATTCGACAAAAAGAAACATTTCTACAAATGCCCCTACTGTGACATGGGCTTCCATGTCAAATTTAGCTTCAAGAGACATTTGGAAAAACATAAAGACTTACAGGAACTCTTCAGATGCAGTATGTGCCCACGTGCCTTCACCAGGAAAGACAGTCTCCAGAGACATGAGAGAATGAATCACAACTTCCCTCCCTATGTGATGTGATGCTTTACGAAGATGTAATTCTTTCATTTACTCTTTATTAAAGCATTAGTTTTTGAAATTACGAGTGATTTGCTTGTTTTGGTCGTAAAGAGACGTCCTAGTCACAAACATCGAGTTATCCATTAGCGAAATAGTTTATTTTATGTTTTCCGTTTATAACTTACTGTTCAGCAGTAACAACCGATCTCATGCATGATCCCTTTGGTCCTCTTGAGGTCATGGCCGGATCTAGGGTAGCGGGGCAAGGAGGACTAAGTCTTTTTGGGTTTTCAAACCCTAAGTAACTAACTAAAGCATTGTTATTCTTCTTCTCAGATTCTTCCAACAGTTTGAAGGGAGCGCTAAAGGTGGAAAACGGAAAAACTTTTCCTCTTTGACAAAAAGCGTTACATAATCGCCAGTCATGAATGGACATCCTATTAAATTTATAAAAGTTAGCAAGGGGACAGACAAAGCTCCAAAGTGGGAGATTCCCCCTCCCCCTTGAGAATACTGCTAAGGGTTAATAGAGGTAAAAAGGTATTAAATGAATTTTTCGTGCGTTTTCAAGAAATGTTTTAAAGATCTCTAAAAAAGGATAAAGTGTTATTCTACAATGGGAATGCAGTTTCTTGACCCTCTGCCCTACACTTTTTTTTTCAATCTCGATTAAGTTTCTTAACCCCCCCCCCCCGCCCCCTTCCAAATATTTTTCTAGATCTGCTTGCGAAACATTTTTCTAAGAAATGAAGGTTTTTACCAGAGCGAAACTTAAGAGTGCGAAAAAGATTATAGAATTAAATTAATAATCTTGATTAGATGTCATTGAAATAGCTTCTGTCTTCATTATTAATTGGCATAATTTGACTGTAGAATAGGCACAGATTCCATTAGTTCTAACTAAGAAAGAACTTGAAAGACTTATGAAGAGAAACATGATATGAAATAACATAAATGGAATAATAATAGATATAAATATGTAATAGATATATATCGATATAAAAGTATAATATATGAGATATAAATAGAATAGACACTATTTTCTGTTTGTAAAATTATTGAATTGTAAGTCGTATAAGAGATTTTTAAGCCGCAGATTTATTTCAATTTATTATTTTTATTTTGCAAAAAACAGTTTTTAATTTGAGACATTTTGTCCGTTTTCTTCAGAATGACGTAAATGCTCAAACACTCAACTGATTCCATTTCTTCCAATTTTTTAATCCACCGAAGCTGAGCTCTTTAAAGAAGCAAATAAAGCTCATTCTGAAGTTTCATACTTTTAATTCCCAAGGTAAACTCGTCTTCAAATGACATTTAACCTCTTCAGCCGTTTGGTTCAGGACTAAAAAGTTTGAAACGAGAATGAGCATTTGATAAGTTTTGATGCAAAATCGAATTTTTTTTTTACAAAAGTCTGTATTTTTAGTGGTGTAGGTTAGACCTTTGTGGCAAGCAGCTGCTTCAGGGGGTATTTTTAGGTTCAAAATCCACTAAAAGCGATTTTTTTTAAGCTTTGCAAAAGGCATTTAACCTGAGCGACACTATTTTGCACAGAATGGGCAAAATGACCACAGTGGTCACAAAGACCTCCAAGAACTGAGAAAGTATACGCCGCAAGGCGAAAACTCTGATTTTACTAAACTTTAAATCTTCAACTAGTGATATCTTTAGACTTTTAAAAAAGCGTTTTTAATAGACTTTAAACAAAAGATGTATCATATTCTGACAGAGCTTCAACATGCTTTTCTGAAAATGAATTTTAAGAGGATTTTGAATCTAGATGTTTTTTTTTGTCTTATTGACGGGATTTCCATCTTTTTGTGCAACGAATGCAAAACAGGTTGTTTTATGTTCGGTTGCATTCACCAACTGCGAATAAGCAGTTGAGGCGACTTTTCTGGCTAAATTTAGTTGCTTTTCGAGATGAACAGAATGCAAACCTCATACCCACTTGGAACAGCACCGTATTGTTTGCATGCATCCCACAACTCATCTACAAAATGTATTGCATTGGTTTCAAAGAAACGAGCAAACTTTATTTTTGCTCTCCTATGAAATTAACATTTTAAACTTACCTACTTATTCACGGTCGATGCAGAAACAATCTTTCTGGATTTGATTTTCTATAATAATTTCAATGGATTTATCGGCTGGCACAGTATTACATCTAGCTTCATATATTTAATTCCACATATTCTGACATGATGTAGCAGTGTTTGCTGCGGACAATAATGAATTATTAGCCCTATAAGCAGAGTTTGTACATGAAAGATTTCTTTACACTAACGTGTGATTATTTTGTGTCTTAACATCAGTTACACCTTTGCTTCCCTTCCCCCCTTTCAAAGAGTGAATTAAATAAAATAGTCACGAGACAATCATCTGAGATCGGTATTCTTTAACTGAAATTCTTAACCCCCTCACAGGTATGTTCGCCTACAACGACAAGCTGCGCAGCTGGACCAGGCGCGGACGAGGGCGACCTCGAAAGGAGAAGTCTGAGCTGGAGCTTCGCGGATTCGTCCGTCGATTCCGTTGCCCTTATTGCCCAGTGACGTTGGGCACGAGTCCTCATCTCAACCGCCACATGGAGAAGCACTTCAAAGTGATGTACCACTGCGAACTCTGCCCTAAAAAGTTCACTAGGAAGGATAGCTTAGGGAGACACATGAAATCCCATTGAATCTTTCTACATCCATAGATCAAAATTCATTGATCGCTTCTGGAGCAAGATTTGCGTTAGGACGATGTCTTGAGGGTTGGGGACGTCTTGTTGTGTACAGAAATAGGCTACATTGCTTACCATGAATTAGTATTCGAATATTGCTGTTACGTTTTTACTTTTCTTATGCATTGTTATCTACTGACTTACTGTATTTTCGACTTTAAAATAAAACCTGTTATTTTACAATCTAAATCTTTGTCAATAAATGTTCATTTTTCTCATCATGGAACTTTGCACCGATTCCCACACTTAGCTATACAACGCAAACCTAGGTGACGATGACACGAAGTTGCGATGAAACTCTTCCACATAAATGAATGAATCGACTGAAACCTGTTAAAAAATATTCTGTTCGTTTTCTTGAGAGTCACTCTTATTAACGAAAATCCAATATTTTTAATAACAATAATTTATTCTATGACACGGGGTTACAGTAAAGCAAATATATACAGGTAATTTTAGAGATTAATTAAGATGTCCAAGTGGCTTCGTGCTCTCTAAAAAGATTTGTTTCCCATTTTGACACTTATGATAGTAAATCTTTAACATGGGAATGCTCCAGAGCAATGATAGTCAACCTTTGGTACTCGACCACCAATGGTATGCAAGTTCTTGTTAGGGATATGCGAGGAAAATTCGATAATGGCGAACGATGCATTTTTCGCTGAAAATACGAGCCTTCTTTTCCTTAATAATAATAATATTCGGATAATTATTTTGTAGTTTTTGTGCATTTAGGGTCCGGGTATTGAAATTTCTTTATAAAATGGCTATTTGGTACAAAAAATATAGCCATTGCTCTATTAGGGGTATGAGATACAAAGCAATCCGAATTGCCTGTTACAAACACAATACGATTGGCTAACACTGCTCTAGGGGGATTTTTTTTGTGTGTGATTAAATTTTTTTGAAAAATAATTATAATTTATTTTAAGCAGGGGGTTACAGTAAAGCCAAGGTACAGGTAATTTTGGATATTAATTTAAACGTTCAAGTGGTTGTAGTATATATCTTTAATACATACTACAATATATATATCTTTAGTATATACTAGAACGACCTGTTTAATATATACTACGGCTTTTTTTTAACAGGTACTTTTTTTTAATATATACTACAACTATGCTAAAAGTGACCTTCACAAGCTTTTCAGTTCTGCTAAATCGAAGATAGTGAACGAGACAGAGGGATTGCATTTCCTCTTCGTAACATACTTTTTTTTTTTTGACGATTTCTTCCGTCTTGAATATTTGCTTACTGATTATAATTGTTGCATTAAATAATATGTTAAAATGGAAATTAAATAAATTGAAAAGAATGAATTGTGATTTCCGCTGATTCGTATGACTTATCGGGTGAGATTTCGTTAAAGAACTTTCAAACTCTCTTTTAAGAATTAAATACTTAGTCGCAAATAAAAGATTTTGTTTTCAGTTGCATTTTTCAATACGAAAATAAATACTCAGGCTGGCTCCTGGCTTTCTAGTTGTCTGAATAATTGGAATAATGCATCACGATATCAGTGCGTCTTATATGCACCCTGTTTAATAACGATCATGTGCACATACAAAGCACAGCATATCAATGACTTTGCACAAATAAAAAAATTTAAACATACGAATTAATTAATGCAATATACATCAAAATGCCTGTTTTTTTATTTGAAAAAAAAAATTTTTTTTCAAATTTTTTTTCTCAAATTTTCATTTTTGTGAAAAAAAATTTTTTTTTCACAAAAATGTTTATTTAGTTTTTTATGTATTTATGAGATGTGTTCACTCTCGAGTTCGAAATAGCATGACGACATTGGACTCGAGCTCACTCATAATTTGAATTTCTATTTTATTTTCTTGTAATTGAGAAATTTTTTTATATTTTTAATCAGTATTTAGAGTTTAAAAAAACATCATTTTCAGCCTTTGGTTAAAAAAATGGTTAATTCTTTGGTTAATTAATAAAAAGGTCTTCTTCCTTTTTATTAATGAATCGTTCCTAGCGTTGATAACGATGTCACTCAAGAATTCTAGTTTATACAAATTATTTTTAGACATTTTGGTTCCAAATAATATTAAAACTTTTAATTCTGTCATCAAGTAATTTTAATTACATTAAAGTTTATAATAGCCTCTTCAAGGTATTGTTCTACTAGTCGAGCTCTGTGTGGACGAGCGTTATCGTCTTGTAAGATGAATGTTTCACCTATTGCACCAGCGTAAGGACGTACATAAGGATCCAAGATATCATCTCTATACCTTTGAGCATTGAGGTTCCCACTCATCAACATAGAGGTCTCTGCGTCCACCTAAGGAAATGCCACCCCAAACACACACGCTACTTCCGCCATTACTGTCTCTTTGACGGATGTTACTCGGATGATAGCGGGTACCTCGTTCTCTCCATATCAAACAATGTCCAGAATCACTCTGCAAGTGTAAATCAATGTCTGGACTATCTGGACTGCATCTTTAATTCAATATCTGGACTCATCTGTGAAGACTACGGACCTCTATTGCTCTTCTGTCCAGTTAACATGCGTGCGTGCCCAATTCAACCGCCAGTGGGTCCCCTCACCCAACTGTCCACGATACCACGAGAGCTTCGAACTTGGACGTCTGTCCCAAATATCTGATATTTTAGTAGCGAATATCATGTTCTTAAAAAAACAGCTCGAATTTCCCCCTTAAAAATGATAGACTTTCGGCACAATTCATGTACAGATTTGCAGAAAAAATTAGTCCATAATGCTACATAACCATAATGGCAATAAATTCGTGGCCCGATTCAAAATTCGAAGGTTCCAATAATACAGGTATGAATGAATCGACAGATTTAGATAATATTATGTTAATGTAGATGATTGGTACTTTCACCGCTGCTTCGCAGCCATAATATTAATTTTCTATTGGTTCTCAACCAGCACAGGTGGCCTTTGATGCCATACTTAAGACGTAGTACTGTCCGGTATAGTGGAGCGTCAGATGGCATCATTCATTCATATTCACGCTCTCTCCTGTGACGTGACGTGACCGGGTATACAAATTACTGGCCTTCCAGCGTACGACCTCTCTCATAAAGCCTTCTAAGCACAGTGGAAGCTGATACAACTCTCTCAGTAGCTGCTGCAAGAGAGGATCGTAGTTGAGAGGGAGCAGACGTCCTGCTCCTTCGTGCTGTTAATCACAGATATCGGTCTTGTACAGCGGTCATAACTCTAGCCATTCCTCTGCTAAACCTCCAAGACGCGCAATCCCTGCTAAGAAATTGACTCCACAGTCTATTGACCACAGAAGACTCACATTCAACCATCGTGCCCCGTCTGACTGACTTCGGCTTGCTTCGAGCCGGCCATTAGCTCTCCACCGCAGTTCTTTTGGCAAATGATGTCTCGAGGTCATTCCTACAAAATGGCTATTTCGAATTTCTTTACTCACATTTACAACACAAAATAACGATCCACTCCAAAACACCCGTTTTTATGCCGCTATCCGATTATGCAAATTGACGCAACCTAGACTAACTTCCATACGATATGCTCACTCGGCAATACTGGTTACATGAACAGGTTTGGTGAGAAACGCATATTTTTTTGGCGAATTATCACGATTTTTCTTATTTTTCCTTAATTTATGGAAATTAGTGTATTTATGATTACTTAATACTTCTTTTCTTGTTGGATTGCTTCACCTTTGAGAGGTACTTTTGCACACAATGGGCTGAATGGTCAGATATCAAATAAGGACCCCAGAGGCTCAGAGTTCCGTATGAAAAGGGGACTCACTGGACAACTGTTAGGAGACAGATGGCGAGACCACGGCTTGACGTTTCCTCCGACGAACGGCAGGCATTCGAAGTCAAGTTGGTCTTCCCTTTCTGACCGAGGGCAGGGTGGAAGCTTATCAGAGATAAATCTCAACGCTGACACAACTGAATTCGAATCTGGCAACTGTAGATTACGAGCCTGGAGAGCTACCGATTGAGTCGACCCCTGACCCCCCACTTCTTTTGTAAGAAGAATTTGGACTTCAAGAATAGACTTATACATCTATTGCACTTTCTTTTTCAAAGCCTTCTAATTTATTCCGATAATATGAACAATAACAGCATTCAGTGCAGCTTAATGACATCTTAAGAGAACAGTTCCATGAACTAGTAATTGTAAAATTCATAAATTTTACTGTAGCATAATTATTGCAACATTACTTTTAAAAGTCATTGCCTTCATGGGAACAGGAAACGCCACAGATCTGGCCAAATGATCAAAATACTGATTGTCATCATAAATAATGCGAGTGACATCTTTTCCGTTGCTGCTGACATTTTGCTATATCATTGTTAAAAAACGAAAAGTATTTATGCAATAATCAAAGCTTCAATCACACTAAGGACTCAAACTTTCAAAACTAATCGCAAAAGCATTTCTTTCATTTAATGCAAATGGCAAAGTCAAGCTCTCCAGTCATCATTATTAGAAGGCCTCAATCAAATTTTCTACTGAGCTTTAGTTCGTATCTAAGATATATTGGCTAGAATCTTTTGCCTAATGATATATTTTTCAACCTTTTTGTGACTGGGGAACGATTCTAACGTATTTCTAAATTTTGAGGGCAACTGGGAATCTATGAGACTTTGCACTTGACGCTACGACAATTCTCAAAAGACCCTAGGTTGTTTGAAGGCTGATCGATAAGCCATTGACTTGAGAACTATGAAAAGTGTTAATTCGTTATTGCAGAGTCTAATGGTTTTTCTCAGTTGTTACTCACCCTATGCTACTGGTGAGCGCTTAAATGAATTCAAACAATCTTTCATATCTTCTGTGTTTAACTCATCCTAATAGACAGCCTAAAAATATAAAAAAAACTCCTAGTAACCTATTGCAGAGCTTCGTTTTGGACCCAATGATGATATTAAGTAGGTAGTTGTTATATAATATTTCTAAATTAATAATTTTATATTTCTCCTACATATTTTCCATTTCATTGGCGCATACTTAAGAACTTTTAACGCACATAAATGTTGACCTTATTCATCTCTACGTCCACAGTGACGTAGCGTAAGTTGCAAACTGGGAAGACTTTGAAGCCGAGTAGTTGAATTTTCAGCAGTTCTCACTGGTCACATCACTTGTCAAACAACCCACGATCTGTGAGAATGAATCAAAGCATTGATTGCGCAGTCTCACAGTCTTATTACTTGCCTTGTCACCCTTCTATTCATTACAATCTTGCTTCAGAAAAGGAAAAAAATGATTTAACAGTTCGTAGCATAATGCAATCCCATTTGCATTTTATACTAGTGCCTCATGGGTAAATTATTGTCTCATTTAAGGTTCTATCCATTTTGTAGGTTAATCTTCCTCTCCACCAAACAACAACAACAGGACTCCTATGATGACACCATTTTTCATGTTAGTAAGTCTAAACTGTCTGAGGGTCCTGATGTTAAAGCTATTATAATGCCAATCATGCAAGATAAAGAATAATTTTTCGCTCAATAACAATGTTGACATACACAATCGTATCAGAATAATATCACCACCTACCATACATACACTATGATAGGTGGTCATGTTATTCTGATATGACTATGTATATGCCTTGATCAGCATGTACAGTTTTACTAAGAAGTTGTGATCCAACTGAAGTTGGAAGACTTTCTGTTATTGAAGGTCATGCGTGGCAACTTTAAATATGCAGCAACTTTTAGGAAGATTGTGTAAAATATCTTGCTCTTTTTAATGATGGTCTCCTTTCTGCCGTCAGGCCTCTTTTAATATTTAAATTAGCATTAAAGAATCGCCTCAGTTGTTTTTTAGTAATATTAAACACTTTCTTAACGATAACCTTCGTGTACAAGGAAGCAGCCGTCATTGTTCACGATCGCTGGTGTGTTCATGGGCGGCCTCAGAGGGAGGGAGCAAGAGGGATACTTCGCTTCCTGGAAATATTGATTGAAAAACTTTTGTCAAATAATATCAGGTGTAACAAAAATTAATGATTTTTATTTTTATTTTTAAAGAAATGTAAATCTTGGTATGTTTTTTTTTACGTTTTCTTTTGTTGTCGGAAATATTTTTATTTATTATTGTGAAAAAACATTTTACGTGTATTTTCAATGATAATTTCTGTTTTTCTTTTCTTATTTTTTTTCATATTTTTTTTGGCATCCTTATTTGTATTACGATACGATGTATGAATGATTCCTTATTTGCAACTGCCCTCGTTAATGAATATATATGTAAATATTTCTACCTTGAAACATTTATTTGTTTTCCCCTCCCTGAAACAAAATCCTCCTCTCCTCTGAGAAAACGTTCTGCCGGCGGCCATGGGTATGCTTCCAACAGTTTTGCAGCAGTTGTCTCGCATCTTAATTTGTTCATGTTTCGTTTGATGAGACGAAAGGTTATTTCCTTTTTCCATTCTTTTTTCCTCCGTTGTCGATTTTCTTCTTCTTCCTATCTTACTATTCTTCACCAGTTAATCAGTAACCGAACATATAAAATTTTCCTTATAAATGAAATAAAAAATTGACTCTTACAACATGATTTCTAAGTGATTATTTTTACATCTCTTTTATTTTGAAAGCAAAATAAAAAATATAGCTTTTTATTACCAATTGTTTGTTATGCTTAGTATACAAATGTATAATATAAATTATTAAACTGATAGAACTTTATCTTTATGATAACATTATTTTTGTTTGGGATGGCATTTTAATGTACACGTGAATGCTGATAAATAATCTAATCAGGAACACATTCCATTTAATTACGTCGGTTACTTGTTTTGTTAAATAAAAAAAAAAAGCCTTTGTTGATCATAAAAGTGTAAGATGCTCCTTAAAACACTAAGCGCAAGGTTAGTAAACTACAAAGATTTCAAAGTCTCCATCGAATATATTGTAATGATCTTAACTTTGTTATATTTGTACCAATGCTACCACCATCATTGTATGTTTTTCCCTCCTGAGTGTTTCCTGCAACGTATTCAATTGTGCTAAAAAGAAAAAAAGTGCAAATATTTTGAAAACTCTCTAAGGTATACTTACATTTTTATTGCATTTACCTTTTCATTCTGCTCGCTAAAATCAATCTATGTGTTACCATTCATTTGAAGCCTTATGATGAATGGTTCCATAATGAAGCTATAAGTGTAAGGAAAAAAGTTTTGTTAATTAAAAGAGCATTAGCATTTTATAAAATTGAACTCTACAGAGTCACAGTTAACAGAATGTGGGTCGGTTGGTTGGTATTTGTAGACTTCGAAATAAGTAGAGTAATTAAATTAAATTACCAGAAAAATTTCTTGTCGAATAGCTTAGAACTGTATTATTGCTTAGTAAATAAGGTTAGGATGCAAAGATCTTGAGTAAAAATGCTAATAAGGAATATTTACCATTGTAGTGAGAAATGTTTTAAGGATGTGATTATTTAATTTTGTTTACGAGTGTGGCAATTTTCAGTTTAACATTGTAAGACGTGATTCGAAGACACAAATCAGAGATTAAATATTTCTGCATTTAAAATTTCATGTTCCTTTTGCATAGCAGCTTCTAATATTTTAATTATCTCTCCTCTCGGACATTTGCGACGAAAATGTCACCTGAAAGAAACTGTAGACATTCGCTTTAGAAAGGTAACCACAGAACTTTCGTATTTCGCGATAACTCTGATGCCTAGCATATAATACTAATATGAAATATCGTTTTTCTTTATTCCTTCATTTGGCCGATGTGTAAACACATCAGGCGAAAGATTTCTGTGAAATAGAGTAAGACCAGGGTGTGGTCCTCATGTGCTGAGAACTACATAACAGCAATGGCACTACATTTTTCAGGTTTCCTGTTCCGGAGTGTGGAGCTGGCAAGGTCGAGGAAGAAAGGACGAAAATGGAAACCCAAGTACCAGAGGACGGACAAGGGCTACCGGTGCAATCTGTGCGGCATCCTCGTATCGAGAAAGGGCAACCTCCAGAGGCACATGCAGCGACATCTCTCGGTGCGGCCTCGCTATCCGTGTGAACTCTGCCACAGGGACTTCTCGACCTTAGAGAACATGAGGCGGCACAAGCAACTCATCCACGAAGGGAAGAGCCAGTTGGATTTCACCTTTTCCACGGAATCGCTGATGTGAGATCTTGTAAATTAGACGGACTGTAAACAAATTCACTCTCAGATCATTTTCGAAATTCTTATGTTGGCATTATTTTTATGTGAACACTTGAAATCATTTCCAGTTATTTTCACATTTCTTTTAATAGATTTTTCTTTACCAAGTTCCAAATGAAGAACGCCGAATAAACTTTTAAGAAAGAGGTAGGAAAAAAAAAAGAGACAAAATCCTTCAGGTCAGAGATGAAGATTTTTTTTCTGATCGTATTTATATAGGCGCTCAGAGAACACCAAGTGCCTATATGTCCACAACCTAAAAGACTGTTTTGACAGATTCCTTTATTGTTCATTTGTATTCTTTTAGACTATATGAATTTGACGATTCATTAATCTGAACTTTGTACATATTTCATTAATAACTGACTGAATCGTTTAGAAATCGTGGTACTTTGAAAATAGTGAGATACAGTTATTGGAAAATTATAATATTTTTGAGTGAAAGTGTTTGACATCCGGAAAAACTACAAGCAAATGAGTTCTTTTCTGTAGAAAAGACTATTTTCGTAAAAGTGTGTTTCGCGGATTCCGAAATGCATTTAAAGGAAGACTGTGCTGACGAACATAGCTATGTATATACTCACGTTATAATTACATACTATGTGCATAACGATATCATTCCTGTTTTATGTTTCTCTGAACTAACATCAGGCTGATGATTAACTCGATATCAGTGGTAGGTTGGATAATTCTAAACTCTGAATTTTAATCAACTACCTCTCATTCTTGTTTCTTTCTTCCACTCTGCACTGGAATGATTAATAGGTGAAGTTTGGACTCGTGTGTTTTCTTAATTATCCAAGAAGTGTAATTGGAAGTGTAATTTCGTGATGTTTTATTGTTTACCTAAGCTGCGGCGTGCCTTCAACAAACGATCTCGTGACTATGTGATAAAGTGAAAAAAATAAAGAATCATTTCTTTAGCTTTCCTAATGTGGAAAATATTGCTAAAGTATTATTTTCTTCAAGGTGTGGAATCATCGAAAGATTTTTGCAATGTTAACGTGGTACATGCATTAAAATAAGTTCCTTATACGTATATATGTTAAAAACTCAAAGAAAGTACAATTAATTACAGTATTATTATTCGTTGTATTTGAATTAAATTGTTATGGTATTATATTATTATAAAAGTTATGACATGTATATAAATATATATAATATAAATTATTTCCTGAATTTTTTCCTATAGTCACAATTTTTGAGTTAATTAATGTATAATCTATTAAGCAAATAATACTCGAATGTGTCGGCATCTGTTGGAAGTACCACTCTTTCGATTATCATTTCTGCTCAAGAACAAAAATAAGAGTGTAAGTTTAGGATAAATTTAAATTTATGATAACAATTGCAGTCCTATTTCCCACCATCTAGATGATGAGCGCACGTGTACTGAGCAGTGGCGTACCTAAGCTGTGTGTCGGGGGGGGGGGGGGGGGGAGAGGAGGATATATCTTTCGGTGCGACCTGGCTTTAAGAGATATAACCTCGTATAATACGAGATTAATCTCGTTACCTTATATCAGTGTGTCATTATATGGAGCTTAAAATGGCAGCCCCATATAATGGTATATAAAGAAATTTTGTTCATATACTTATGGTTAACCCTATAGCAAAACTCCCACGAGGGTCTGAATACCGTATTTTCTAATAAATAAATAAATAAATACCCCCTCAAGCAGCTGCTTGCCACAGAGGTCTGGCAGGAATACGCCATAGTAGAAGGTCTACGAGAAAGGCGAGACCTCAGGAAAAACGACACAAACATCCATGCCTCTTATCCGGGGCTCGAACCCAGGTCCCTTTGATCAATAGCCAAGCGCGCTAACTACTCGGGGGTCCCCGAAAATCAGTCAACCCTCTTTCATTAATCTCAAACGAATCGATTCTCCTCCTGCTCCTCACACACATTAGAACTTTCAGGTTTCGCCATTGAAACAACTGATGGAGAAATGACGGCAATTAAATAATGCTAATGACACAATCGATTAACTTGATGGAAGAAAGCATCAGACTCAATTAGTGTTAAGATTTTCTTTCTGCCAGAAAACTTGTAAAGTGTTCTAAATCTGTTTCGTTGTGTTTATTTTTTGATGATAAGAACAAAACGAATGCGTGAACTACAGACGAACTGGAATAATAATATTTAGCGTCAGTATGTTAAATATTATTACTGCCTGGCCACACACAGGGCCGGACTTACGCATAAGCTAACTAAGCTTAGGGCCTTACGATTGAGGGCTCTAAAAGAAATATATTTCAAGTTTTACTGCATTACGAAAATTTTTTTAACATTTAATCTGTTGTGCAAACATTGTTCATCTTTGCTTACCAATGCTAGAATAATGTTTTCACCACATCAATTTCGTGTTTATTTTTCAATGCTCCCCTCAGAATAATTACATATATATTTCGACTTTCGATATCTTAATTCGAATAGCTTAAATAAATAAAATAAATAAATACCCCCTCAAGCAGCTGCTTGCCACAGAGGTCTGACAGAAGCCTGCAAGTTTATACGCCACAGTAGAAGGTCTGAGAGGATGGCGGGACCTCAGGAGAAAAACATTACTACATCCATGCCTTACCCGGCGGTCGAACCAGGTCCCTTAGATCAGTAGCCAAGCGTGCTTAGGGCCTTTTAATTATGCCTTATCTTAGGACCTCAGAAGTTCAAAGTCCGTCCCTGCCCCTGGCCAAATTATTATGAACACTTGCCTAATACTTGTCGTATCATGGTACATTCCCAAATTTCAAAAGTTTTCAGTTCTCTGCTCATAGTCTCGTTGAAATTGGTTTTGAAGTGTTGCTAATAGACATCTCTCCCGGCTGATGAATTATAGTAGCTCTGGTTTGACATAGTTCTTATCAGCAAACGCCCGTTCCTCTCATCAGAACCTTTTCTCTCCCGCATCTGCCACGATTGAGGAATTTTTTTGAGACCTTTGCCATTCTCTCTATACATTGGAATATTGTACCTCGTGTTGGTTGTTGTTTTACCTCTGAGCGGCACTTTTTTGCACACCATGGGCTAAATGGCCAGGTCACATGGACCCGAAGGTTCAGAGAAGGTTGGGGGAGGAGACCCACTGGAACAGCTGTTGGGAGACAGAGGGTAGCCTCCCGTCAAGGCCATCCAGCGTGTTCTTTAACGTGCACAGGGTATGGCCCTCCCACACACGGACCACGGTTTAACGTCCCATCCGACGGACGGCAGTCTTTCGAAGAACATCAGTGTTACCCTAGTGACCGTGGGCAGGGTGGGGAGTTTTGAGGAGATAAATCTCAACGCTGGCCCAGCTGGGACTCGAACCTGGGAACTACAAATTACGAGCCTGGCGCGCTACCGACTGAATCATCTCCGCCCTGTTTTTGTACCCCGTGATTTTCCGATGAGTTCCTTCACCTTCGTTACGAATGCTCCTGCCCATCGCGCTCCAAATATAAGCCCCCTATTGAAGTCAATCAGATCAGCCTTTTTACCCATGTCGCACTTTGTTTTCCCCTATGCCTTTACGGCTTTTATAGGACTTTGTTTTGAAGTAGAATACTTACATTAGTAAGAAATTTTGTTGACATTGGCATGTTTCATAGGATTTCGCGCACGATGCAGTATTCATAATAATTTGTCCAGGTAGTGAATATTAAGTGTTTTTTTACAGCATCCTTTCTATTACAATTCATAACAGATAGGAAAAATCGCACTATCTGTGCGCTTTTGTACAATAGAAATAAAAATTAGATAATGGTTCTCCTCTCCGTCCCGTGGCCGAGTGGTTAGCGCGCTTGGCTACTGATCTACGGGACCTGGGTTCGAGCCCCGGGTAAGGCATGGATGTTAGTGTCGTTATTCTGCTGAGGTCCTGCCATCCTCTCAGATCTTCTACTGTGGCATATAAACTGACAGGCTCCTGTCAGACCTCTGTGGCAAGCAGCTGCTTGAGGGGGTATTTTTTTTTTTAATGGTTCTCCGAAATATTCAAGAAGGATTAGCAAATTAATCCCAATCAAGTGATAAAGAATGTACCACAGAGACCTAGCATTTGCTGTAGGAGTCAGGCTTATCTAATATATTGTGAATAAATATTCAGAGTCAAAAAAAAATAAATGTTTGCTTCGTGCTGCCTTTAAAGCTTCTGTTACATCTTCTTTGCAAGCAGCTGCTTGAGAAGCAATTAATTAACTTTTAATGTTAAAAAAAATTCGATGGAATTCAAAGCCAAGTGTATCATTAACATTTTATTTTCAATTATTTTACACAGCAGATGACAATTGATCATTTTATTCTTACTTCAATTGTAGATATTAGTTTTTAGCTTATACGTAGGAGTAAAGATTAAAGCTTAAGTAATATTAATATCATATACCTGAGGTAACCAAACTGTGGCTCGTGATCTGCATACGACTCTCCTGGAATTTGCTTGCTTATTGCAAAGATATGTTTTTTTAGAAATAAAAGTATATTTTAGAAAAATAACTTTTGCTTCTGAATCTTTAAAGATTCAGAATTTTCGCAAAGTAAGCTTCTATAATAATTTGTTTATTAATTGTATATACAGTATAACGGTCGTTCAAAGGAAAAGTGGACAAGTCGAAAAAGAAACATAGATCATTTATTAATCTGTTGGAATTCGCCATTTCTATTGAGACATTTGTCCCAATCTGAAATTAGCAACGTTATATTCTCTCTTAAGAGAGACTTTGACTGTTGCATGAAGACATTTGTGGCGATAGATTTTACTCATCTTCGTCCGACTTTCTTCTTTTCGTGGCATTTTTTAAGGTCCGGAAATGTGAAAATTTAACAGGAGATATACCAGGACTGTAGAGAGAATGGTAGGGATATTTCCGACATGCCCACCATACCTGTTCACGTTGTTATTGTTACTTGGGTAGTATAGAACAGTACGTTGTTATGCAACAAAGCAACTATTTTACTCCAAATTCCTGGGAGCTTTGACTTTATTGCCTCTCTTCAAAGGTTAATTTTTTTTTTGAAAAATATATGATGGTATCAACATGGTCCAGAATAATCAAATTAAGACGTCAGCATATCGTACATTGTTCAATTTTAGATGCTTCCATGTCGGGTTTGTCTGGATGTGAACAACATCCTGCGTTGTATGTATTCGCTTGCGAAACCAATACTTGCCGCTGGATCTGGTGTTGATGAGTTCCTTCTGTGTATAGCGGTTTCCATGTACCTGCACAAAGATAGATGATTCCGTTATCGAGATATTGGAGTTATCCACTTTTCAATTTAACGACACTTATATATTGTGTTATATATTGTGTGTCATACGTATATAACTATCTGTTTTCAACTTTTTAATTCAATACGAAGATTTCTGTTAAAGCAGTATCATTTTGTATTCATTTCAGTTGTAAAGTACAATAAAAATGGAAAAGTTCTACGAAAGCAAATGCAAAATAAAAGTAAAAACAATCTAGAACTATGATCGTAAATAATAGTTACATACAGCTGATTCTCAGATTTGGTATTCTGTTTCTGATAGATTTGAAAATTTTGAATGAGGCTTTCTCTTTCTTCAAGAAGCATGTATGTGGCTCTCGGTGTTAGGATACATGCCACCTTTGCGGCAAATGAACCACTGTGAAATCCAATTCATTGCTGGATGAATACACCCACTAACACGATAGATGCATTCTTCAAATTATTCGTTTAAAGTGAAATCGTGTGAGTCGGACAAAAAATTTTCGTAGAAAATAACGCAAATAAGGAGGATGCGTTCAGCATCCTAAATGATTGACATATTTTTAATTCTATTCCTTTATTATGGCTGTACTCTGTAATGGTTAACGATTTATGTATTTTTTTTTATTTGTTTAAGTATATTTCACACATCTAACTCATTTTACGCAAACGAAACACTGACAAAGGTAGAAACAAAACACTACTAAATGCAGTTTTATTTGAACGTATGGTGTCACGTGACACGAAGGTTGCCAGCTCACTAATTTCTAAAAAAATATCGTTGCCAGATATTTTTTCTGAATTTTGTAATCAACCGTAGTGTTCGGATACTTTTTTGAGCGACAGTATATATATATAGACCATTCCTGAGTAATGAAGGTTGAAAATGAAATTGTTTTAAAAAATGTTTACAAGTGATTCTACACTACACTTGAGAAGTTATAATCTTCAATCAATAACAATCAGAAAATCAGTTTTTAAAACAGTTGGAGAAATTGTTCAATCAGGATGAATTTGCATTTGCGAATATTGTCGTCGGTCAACGACAGTTGAAAATGTTCTTTATTGTTTAAAAAATATATCACATGTTGCAGCTGTTTTTAAACACACTGATTTGTATACCCAAATGTGAAAATTATCTTTGGAAGTGACGAAATTATGAATCAGGACAGGTAAGAAATGTGAGACGAGGAAAGCATTCAAGATGTCTTCTTATATAATAAATAATATAAACGATCATAGAGAAGAAATTGGAGAAATCGATTTAAACCGAAAGGAACCAGTCATATTAGTGGAAAGTAGTCTTATTTTAAAATTCACTTTAGAACGGTCGGGGTATAATAGGTTTTTTTAAGTATACTTTCAATAGCTTGGTTTGAGTAAATCCACCATTAGAGTAACTATCAATAAAGTACTCACCAAGCGAAGTTAATATGAGATTTTTATTGTGAATAAATCATTAGTTACTCTTAAGGTTTCCAAGACAGAAATATTTTAAAAACAAAATCTCAGGACGTGCTGTGGTACTTCACCTTATTCATCGAATGTTAAATTCTTGTTCTGCTGTATTTGACTCTTCTACATTTATCCGATTATTGCCCAAGATAATATATTCCATTCATTCTGATGTATATTTGTTCCTTCATTTTCATATATATATATAAAGTTTTCGCTGTTCATCTTTGAATCAGAGGAAGATTTTTTTTTACAGACAGAATTTATTACAAAACGATATATAAGACACTTGTGGTCAGTGTCACATGAAATTACCAATGAAAAATATGTCATTGTTATAGAATGTTTATAAATATGAATGAAAAAAGAAAAATAAAGATATTAATAACCTGATGGCATTTCTTTGATTTATTTTTGCTTTATTTCTTTCGCAGCAATTCAACAATGAGGGAATTTTTTAAGCAAAATATTTGGCAAGAAAAATTTCTAGTTTTAGATAAAACTAAAGATATTTAAAGTTGTTAAAATTTTAAAAGTATTAGGGCAAATTATGATTTTTTTCACAATTGATGTTTTCTTGACTGATCTTTTGCAATTGTTTTCCTATTAAACAAGTATGTTATATTCATATCTGATATAATCTAACTTAAAACAGCAGGTAGCAAATATTTTAGCAATATTTTGGATTACCTGAAATTGCAATGAAACTTTATGAAGTCCCATTCGTTTGCAAGATCTCACATGGTGAGGCAAACAGTGCCAAGTTACTAAGCGAACGTAGAGAAATGCTTCAGTTGAATGGGTGCAATCAGCATCTTTGAAAGTTTTTAAAAGCCATTAAGTTGCATATCTTTGTATTTTCTGCTCTTCTGTGGAATAAGAGGTAAGAGTGCTACTCTCAACACCCAGTTAAAGACTAAGCATCAAGGAACTCAGAATTCTCTAAAGTAAGTTTGCTTTTATATTCTCTTAATTCTGGACTGAGTAATGCCACATAAAAATATTTTTGGTTTGTATAAGAGTTTTGGAAAAACAATGCTGAAGCTTCTGCTGCGCTGACTCAGAGTCTCTTCAGTTGACACTATACAACACCTTTCAAATTAGGAGAAAAATTATTTAGAAGAATAATTTTCCTTCTAAATATGGTATATTTATAAATAATATAGACATTATTACAAAAGTACACCAGTAATAATGGTAGAAATAGATATATAAGAATTTTCTACATTAGAGGACTTACTAATGTAGACGTCATAACTTGCTCTATAGGCCTTCTGTTGTAGGAAGTGTTGCACTACTCCACCGCAAAACGGTAAAAAGTAGTCTTGAAAGAAAAAAACATTGAGAAAATTACTCTTTCAAATTGCAGGATTTCAATATGTTATTGAAAGAGATTTAGAGAGTGTATTTCTATATCGTCCAAGAATATTCACTCAATGCGCAACTCCTGAGTACAAAGCAAGAGCAAGTACTTTTCAGCAGTATTAAGATAAGTTTTCAATGAGCCTTGAATTAAAAATCCCATAAATTACAATTACTATATAACTGATCATGACCTTTTCTAGGTATGGTGGCAGTACGATGCAAAGTTCGTTGGAGGCGGTCCTCCTCGCCAGTTGGAAGAAGAAAATATTTCTCATGTCTAACACATTTACCTAACCTACTTATAGATAATAGTGGTTTCATTTCTGCCAGAGAGGGCCATACTCAAGCAATGCGTGTTAGTTTTCACACAGGATTGAGTATTCAAAAGTGTGCTTTAACAGAGTTGGATTAACGTTTTAGAAGTTTTTTTATTTTTTAATCTATTTTTTGATTTATTTCGTGACCACTTGGTTTTAAATTCTGTACGTTGATATCTCCCGTGCACTCCTTATTGCTTTAGAGGCGGGGGTGGCTCAGTCGGTAGCGCGTCAGGCTCGTAATCTGCAGTTCCCAGTCAGCAGGGGATACCGATGGGCTTGGAAAGGCCGACGTCCGTCGGATGGGACGTTAACCGTGTCCCCCTTGTGCGGGAGAGCCATACCATGTGCTCGTTAAAGAACACACTGGATGGCCTTGACGGGAGGCTACCATCTGTCTCCCAACAGCTGTTCCAGTGGGTCCCCTCCCCCAATCTTTTCTGAGCATTCGGGGTCCATGTTACCTGGCCATTTAGCCCATGGTGTGCAAAAAAGTGCCGCTCAGAGTTAAAACAACCCAACAACAACAACCTAATTGCTTTAAACATTCGAGTCCCATTGCAAACGTTTAGTGGACCCCTTAATTACCAATCCGAAGGTCCGTGGGCCACCTCGCTGAATACGCCATTGCATACGCCATTGATTTTTGTTTTTACATGGATGGTTAGAGTCGCGTTCACTATGCTACGGCCACACGGCGTAGTGAGCTAGCCCCCGAAGTAACCAGTGGTGCCTGCGCAGGCCCTGGGCATTTGGCAGCCTGGGATCTAGCGTAGGCAACACTGGCGGGCGCTAGTCAAAGGTGTAGCCCTTAGAAAAGTATGGCGTATCAGCTATTACGGAATTGTAATAGCTGGTACATTGTACTTTTTCGTTTTTTAACTATCCTATTATTCGGATAACGTATCTAGCTCTACAGTACACCGCCTGCCGCATTATTTAAAACGCCCCGAATGAGCGAAAGCCAAGTGAGAACGAATCTGTAAAGTGATGAATGTCTTCAGTACGAATCTTCGGGTCACGTGACTCAGTGTTCCGAATTATCATGAAACGTCCCGGATGAGTGGAGGCCAAGTGAGAACGACGAATCAAAGTCGGTTGACCGTTGATTTTTGGCAGGTATGCATGGTACCATGCTGTACTAGCACTGGTTTCCAGCATCTCGCAAGCCAGTGTCAGAAATCTTTTAAGAAAAAAATCAGTGGATTTGCTATTTTAGCATTTACTTCACTAGAATTTAAAACAATGATTTTATTAGAATTATTTCGACCACACCCTCTTTGCCACCGATTATTATGCCTTTTAATGTTTCCAAAAGATTTTGCTCATAGAGAGAGAAAATTATGCGAATGTTTTTATAGTATCATATTACGGGTGTCTGAAATGAAAACTTTTGTTTAAGATACCAGTGTATCACACTGCCTTCTGGCGGCTTTTCAGCAGTATTAAGATAAGGTTAACCTCCTTTGACTGCTATTCGCTATATATCATTTCTCTGGGTATAGTTTTGTATTTAAAATTATGTTTTATTAATATGTTTTTTGTTTCCACTTTCTTTATTTTCCATACTCATTGTATTTCCAATGACTTTTTCCAATTATTCTGAACTGTGGCCATTTTTTCCCTAAAAAACTGGCTTCTCTGCCTGGCCTATCCACTCCTTCCTCATATAGGTGGTTCATCGCAATTCCCCAGATACTCATATTAACAGTGATCGCCTGAAGAATTTTGACGCCAAGCGATGACATAAAGTAACAACCTTTTTCCTCAAAAAAGCTTTTAGTCAAGAACGTTTTTAACCCTTATATTACGAAAACATTTCACATAAAATCACTTTCAAGATTTTCACGCCTTGGTGATATTTTGAAGCAGTGGTATACCGAAAACATTTTCTTAGGTGCACACAAATCTTTATCACTACCTAAAGTAGCATAACTCTGTTTCCATAGTATTTCATAGTGTAAAATATATGTATTTTTCATGGATAAAATGGAAAATTTCTTGTATATTTTTATTTAGATAGTGTTTTAAGTTATGGGAATATTTAAGAGTGAAAAAACTCAGTCACCTGCCTCTTGTTGACTCTATCATTTTATCTAAGGCACGGTTGATTTAATAAAAAAATAAATACCCCCTCAAACAGCTGCTTGCCACAGAGGTCTGCCAGGAGCCTGTCAGTTTATATGCCACAGTAGGAGATCTGAGAGGATGGCAGGACCTCAGCAGAAAAACGACACACACATCCATGCCTAATCCGGGGCTCGAACCCAGGTTGATTTACATTTACTTAATAAGGTTATAAAGGAAAGCACGAAGACTTCCCCTACTTCAATTGCGCTCTTAAATCTATGGGAAATTTTTAGTTATTTTTAACGCAGTAAGCGTTATCTTTACCTGATAGTAATTATCCGGCACGTGTCTATAAAAGGGTGTGTGATGGTTGAGGGGGGGGGGTAACACTATTTTGAAAATTAATGTATTAATTGATTGACATATTTGCAAATTATTGTTTCTAAAGTTACAGACTAATGCATGTAAACGTATATAAGAAATGCATGTAACACTTTTCCCTTGAGATTCATATAATATCCGATAATATTAATAGGTGACCCATGCATGTACCCAAGATTTAGTTTCGGGGGGGTCCAGGAATTTTGATTTTGGGGGTCCGAAAATTCAGTTTCGGGGAGACTCCAAAAATTTAGCTTCGGAGGGGAGAGGAAGGGGGGGAGGCGAAGAGAGAATAAGACTTGAGTTTCCCAGTTACTAAAATATTCCACCAACAGGAAAGTTTAAAAATTAGATTTTATAATTTTTTTTTAAATCTATTTTTAGTGTCGGGAATAAAAATGGAGCTAAATTAAATTTATAAAAAGATAAAACTGTTTTGGATTTCAAAGGTTGGGTTGTTTTACCTCTGAGCGGCACTTTTTTGCACACCATGGGCTAAATGGCCGGGTCACATGGACCCCGAAGGCTCAGAGAAGGTTGGAGGAGGGACCCACTGGAACAGCTGTTGGGAGACAGATGGTAGCCTCCCATCAAGGCCATCCAGCATGTTCTTTAACGTGCACAGGGTATGTCTCTCCCGCACACGGGGCCACGGCTTAACGTCCCATCCGACGGACGGCGGCCTTTCCAAGCCCATCGGTGTCCCCTACTGACCGTGGGCAGGGCCAACACCTCCTACAAGAGGAAATTCCCCGCCCTGCCAACACCTCCTACAAGAGGTGTTGGCAGGGCGGGGAATTTTGCGGAGATAAATCTCAACGCTGACCCAGCTGGGACTCGAACCTGGGAACTACACATTACGAGCCTGGCGCGCTACCGACTGAGCCACCCCCGCCCCATTCAAAGGAGGTACACAAGTTTGAAATTTAGTATAAGACGACAGGATTTTGGGGATCCTGATCCCCTCCACCCCCTCTCTCTCTGAGTACAGCCCTGATGTCACGGTTATAATGTACAATCGCTCAAAAAAGTATCTGAACGCTATGGTTGATTGCAGAATTTAAAAAAATCGTTGCCAGATATTTTTTTTTGAATTCTATAATCAACCATAGCGTTCGGATACTTTTTTGAACAACTGTAGTTTTAATTTGTCTGAATTATTTTCTCCTCCATCGCTTTAAGTGACCGGTACAATTTCGCCTTCATGAACAAATAAACCTCGGAAGCAAGTACATCGGAAAGACTGGGATTTTAATCGCACCCTAAGGACCAGGACGAAGTGAGTTTTGGCGGGAAAGAGAAGCAGGAGTTGAAGGACGAAGATGGACGAGGTACTAACTAGCCGGGAACTTGACAGCAGGGGGGGGGGTAAGCAGAAACCGACGGAGCGGAATACAGTCCATGAAGAGTGAAGAATGTTGAATACATTGGCATCTGCTATAAGAAACAAATCTAACGCAATAGATATTTGAAACTGAAGCCAGGATTAATGAGTAAGGTGATGGAAGTATCTAATATGAAAAAAAGTTTCATTAGTAACGAGTTTTGCAATCAAGAAGATCATCAATATTTCAGTGACAGCATCAGTGCAACAAATCAGGTAACTTAATCTGGCGCCCATAATACCTCTCCTTAATATTTAAGATGAATGTTATGTGAGCTTTTGTAATCCATGTTTAAATTTATTGTGTACAAATGCTGTTAGTTATTGAAAGTGTAGAAATTTATTATTTTTCTCTCTTCCGTGTGAAGTGATTACTTTGAAAGCATAAATTCAGGATCGCGTGAATTAGTATTCGAGAAAATATCATATCATTACTGACTATGAATCATTGCAGTACTTACCTATAAATTTTTAGCTGAGCTCAGAGAAGTTGCATTTTTAAAGACTTAACTGTGGCTGAATCCAGGACCACAGAGCCCTGTAGGAGACGGGGCGGGGGTGGCTCAGTCGGTAGCGCGCCAGGCTCGTAATCTGCAGTTCCCAGGTTCGAGTTGCAGCTGTGTCAGCGTTGAGATTTATCTCCGCAAAATTCCTCGCCCTGCCCACGGTCAGTAGGGGACACCGATGGTCTTGGAAAGGCCGCCGTCCGTCGGATGGGACGTTAAGCCGTGGCCCCGTGTGCGGGAGAGCCATGCCTTGTGCACGTTAAAGAACACGCTGGGTGGCCTTGACGGGAGGCTACCATCTGTCTCCCAACAGCTGTTCCAGTGGGTCCCCTCCCCCAACCTTCTCTGAGCCTTCGGGGTTCATGTGACCTGGCGAACAGCGCCTTATTATGAGATGCCACCGACTGAAGAGCACTATATATTTTTGCTCTTACGATTTGGTAAGTGAGCGGAGGGAGTCGATTAATAACGAACCTTTGAAACTTGTTTTCAACTCTGCTCACCTCCTCTCATAAACAAAAGTGAGCATTTAAAGCTCCAACTCTTTTTTATTTCTTCTTTGCGTTGTGTTTATTTGAAAAATAATTGCCTGAATTTAGTGCATTTCTTGTTTGAAATAAAATCTTTGAAAAAAAAATTTACTTTCGAAAAGTTTACCTTATAGTTTTTTCCTTACCGTCCGGAATGGGATTCCCTCTATTCTCTCAGAATTTTCATTGTATATGCTAAAGACGTTTAATAAATGAGGTGAAACAGATAAAACTGCAAAAAGAGAAAACCTTTTTAATTTAGATTAATAATAATAATATCCACTGAAGGATTTGTGTGATGTTCAGAAAATTTTTAACTTGGGAAATGTAATTTTGTATTTAAAGAAATATTTTGCAAAAAAAAACAGTTAAGGAAATTTGAATGCCATGCATAAAATGATCGCTAACTCAAATACCCAAATATTGGTAGGTCGCAATTGAAAGGATTCGAAATTCGTAAATGCGGGATGATTATATATTTGGGGGATTTTGTTTATAGAACATAAATAGCTTGGAATTGAGAGTTAGGTTCTTGGATTGCCATGACGTAACTAAAACAAAATATTCCCATCTTCATTTGGATCGATTATTTCACGGCAATTGTAAAATATTCAGACATCACAAAAGTTTGTATGCAATGCAGACAACTTGATCATTTCTATAGTAAGTGATGATCCTTTTGGGAGAAAGAAAAAAATATTAAAGAAATTATCGCTGAAAAATTCGAAATCAGAAACTATCGACGGAATGAAAGATAGTGAACTATGCTGGATGAAAAAAAAATGAATAGAAGATGCTAAACATTGAACGCAGATAAAGATAGTTAAAAAAAAATAATTCAGTAAACCAGAAGGATGAAATTCGACAATTACATGAAGAGGAGAAGGAAGCCTCAGAGAAAGGAGACTTAACGATCGATATCTGATGAAGAAACAGCAGAAAAGCAAAAAGAAAGAAGAAGAAAGGGAAAAAAAGTTATCCATGCTTTATGTGGGATTCGACTCCGTTTTCTTTATTGCGCAGTATTTCAACCTGACAGGGTGATTTCAAATTATACGGAAGATATTTCACTTTCTGCAGACATCTCAAGACCTGTGAAAAGGAGTGTAACCAGATGGAGTTACTGGACTGGTATCGCCATCTTGTGGAAATATATAAAGCTACATTCTAATAACACGGTCGTGCCAATAAAGTTCTATTAGCGGACGTTTAGAACCAGTTGGATCAAAATGCAAAAATAGTAGTAAAAAGGAATTGTAGATTTTTCGAGGACGCTGGATAACAGAAGAAGCATCGGCAGTAATATTTACCATACATTTCCATAATAAATGTTTTAATGGGCTTCTTATTAGAGAAATAAAGAAACGAAGCTATACGTCTTGGAGAAATCTGTGGGGAATTGAACAGCAGAACCAATACACTAGAAAAGAAACACACGTGCCTTAATCGAGTCGCACCCAATTGATCATTATGCTAACAGTAGCTAATTATTAGAGATAACGTAACAATATTGTCATCAGAAACCAGGGAAACAAATTACTCAAACTATCTCCATATAACTCGTCGAAACGGAATCACTAAAGATAGGAGCTCACTTATCAGCAACGGCAGCACGCACTGCTACTGTTACAGCCATTGAAAATATTCTCCATTGCATTCTCCATGAATCAATGCACACTGCCGAGCAACTGAAGCGGTTTGAAGAGGGTTTGGGATGGTTGCTTTACCTCTGAACGACACCTTTTGTACACAATGGGCTAAATGGCCAGGTCACAAAGACCCCGAGGACTCATAGAAGGTTGGGGACCCACTGGATGGGAAACAGATAGTAGTCTCCCGTCAAGGTAAGCCAATATGTTCTTTAACGTGCACAGGGTATGGCTCTCCAGCACACGGAGCCACGCTTAACTTCCATACTACGCACGGCGGTCTTTCCAAGTCCATCGGTGTCCCCTACTGACCATGGCAGGGCCGAGAGTTTTGCGGCGATAAATCTCAACGCTTGCCCAGTTGGGACTCATACCTGGAAACTTTAGATTACAAACCTGGCGCGCTGCAGACTGAGTCACTCCTGCCCGTTTGAAGAGGGAGAATCCCAGACGGCATTTCTCCATCTTGCTAATGATCCCAAACTCTAATTCCTTCAATGTCACGGCCTGCATTACCCTTCTTTCTTTGTTTAAAAGGGAATTGTGATTGTCTTAAGGGAATACTCATAGTTGTTTTACTAATTATAAATTACTATTTGTCAATCACTTTATGTTTTCTCAGCTTAATGTGTAATGACCGGTTTTTTCTTGTTGTCATGACACACTATGGTATAATAAACGTTGGGTTGGGTTGTTTTACCTCTGAGCGGCACTTTTTTTGCACACCATGGGCTAAATGGCCAGGTCACATGGACCCCGAAGGCTCAGAGAAGGTTGGGGGAGGGGACCCACTGGAACAGCTGTTGGGAGACAGATGGTAATCTCTCGTCAAGGCCATCCAGCGTGTTCTTTAACGTGCACAGGGTATGGCTCTCCCGCACACGGGGCCACGGCTTAACGTCCCATCCGACGGACGGCGGCCTTTCCAAGCCCATCGGTGTCCCCTACTGACCGTGGGCAGGGCGGGGAATTTTGCGGAGATAAATCTCAACGCTGACCCAGCTGGGATAATAAACGTTATATCAAAAGCGTAAATGCTTAATTTCACATTCGTAACACTGTAGCAAAAAGAATTTTGATCCAGTCATTTAACCCATTGTATATAAAAAATACTCACTTGTGATCTAGCCATTTAGCCCATTCTGTATCAACTTTTTGACCTAATCAATTAGCATATTGCGTGGCAAAAATATTCACTTGTGATCGAATTCCTTAACATATTATACCGTTGCCGCGTGGTTAACACGCTTGGCTACTGATCTAATGGATCTGGTTTTGTGCCCAAGTAAAGCATGGATTTCTTTTTCTCCTGTTGAGGTCCCGCCACCCTCACAGACTTTCTACTATGGTGTATAAACTGACAGGATGTAATATTCAGGATATAACAATTATACAAGGACATGCTCGTTGGCTTCCTAATAGTATTTCTAAATTTCTCTAATAATGTTCTCTAACCACCATACCAGTTAGGGTTATGAAGGGTTAATCTCGGCAATTCAGGTGTCATGATTGACCAGTCATCTGGGACAATATGTGTGTCCCCCCCCTCAACTTCTTTGTAGTAGCGCTGGAATATCAGGTAGTAGCGCTTAATGCAGGTAAAGCGCTTTGTAGTAGCGCTTTACCTGCATTTCGTGAGGAATTAGCTCTGCTGTCCTGATTGCCCACATTGAGCTGAAGAGGTCCATAACAAGGGCAGAAAGGACAAAGGAATCCTAGTCTTTAAAGAGTGGGTAAAAACAATGAAAACGGACTACTCGGGAATTTCTTCTCTGCTTCTAGCTCGACGAGGTCATGTAGGGCCCTATGTAGGGGCGCGCAGGATATCATATCAGGAAGAAAGTTTTAAGTTGTAAAAGTTTGTAATAACGAGATACCTGCGCGGAGAATAGTAATCTCCGGCAGGGTGAGTGCTATGTATCCTGACGACGAAATAAAGTGTTTTGTTAATGGAATTCAACAGTTCGAGTTTGATTTGGCCAAGGTACCAGTCATAGCTAAAGGAGAAGACAGATAACTCTCAAATTGTACTGCAGCGCCATCTAACGCGAGGCCCGAATCTCGCCTTGTTAAGACCGCCATTAATCGGTCTCGTTTCGTAATGTTCAATAGAAGAATGAAAGATATGTTGATATACCGTAAAATATCAGAAAAGGAAAAAAAGTTTTAAATTAATTACTTCACGAATATGTAAAAATAAATATGCAAATCACACTCTTAATATATTAGGAAAAAGATGGAAAATGTACTCAGTGTTGAGTGCCGTCAAGTGTTGAAATAGTAACAAAAACATCTTACCAAAATAGTTTGTCTATTTTTTTACGTTCGCTCATACAATCTCAAGTGTTACTATAATACAAAAACAAACTGAATTATGAAAATGCAATAGTATATTCGGCATTTAGTTTACAGTGATTTACAGGCATTTAGTTAACATAAATACTATATTTTAAAAACACTTCCGTAAGCAATTCTTTGGCGTCGCGCAACATCGATAGGTTGGCGATACAGGGGTCCACGGTTCGAAACCGGTTGTGGTGAGCGTTTTTTTTTTTCATAGCATGCTCTTTGGAGCTTCCGGGCCTCGTTCATAGAGGCCTTGCGATCGCTTCGTTTTAACCATGGGGTCTATAGGAGAATCTTTTTCGAAACGCATATATGCCGTCCCACGTCCGGCACTGTAATACCACTCAGCTAAATTTATGACATCCTTTGGCGTTAGAAAAGGAGTAAATCTGAATATTTGTAACGAGGCATATACGTGGTACTTTTGGTGGACTGGGAACAAAGGATCTTTCGTTGAGTGTTCGCCATTTTAGTCAAGTTAGGAAAAAAAGCCAAGTCCTGCCTATGGATGTCATCGCATCTCGCACGCCTCTGGTCTGCACCGGTAAGGTTAGTTTGGTATGGAGTTAAATTTGCTGTGTTGTTTACGAAGGCGTAAGTAACTGGACAGATGGAAAATCTCTCTTTCTTTACAGGCAGACACTACATCTAGAGACGAGTTAGGCACAGAGGGGGAGGGGGGAGTTAAGCATAGCGGATTCGGCAGAGGGTGCAATGGCTGAGATTGAACGTTTTCTAAGCCTAGTTCTTATTTCGGTTCAGATCTACCTGGAAGTGTAGCAGCACTTCAATGGCAGATTGAGCTAGCAAAAAGCTACAATACGCAGCTGAGGAAAGGGCCTTGAAAAGGAGTCATGGGTCATGTTTTCGGCAAATGTCTCCCAAGGGCGCGCGACATTGTGATAGGTTAAAGTTAACTTTGCTCGGCGCGCGACATTGTGATAGGTTAAAGTTAACTTTGCTCGGCGCGCGACATTGTGATAGGTTAAAGTTAACTTTGCTCGGCGCGCGAGCAGACTCTCCGCACTGGAATATCGCAACGATTTCATAGCGCCAAGAAAGCGATCTACAGAGTCTTCGTTCGGGTTTGGCTTCTGCCTCCAGGCAATTTTCGGTAAATGTTTGGGAAGTAGAAAGGTTCTGGATATGGCAAAAAATAAGAAATTGTTTGTGGCTGATTATATTAAATCAGAATTATCACCTGCTGCGCCAGAGTTTGTTTTGCAGTAGTAAAGAAGAAGCTGACTAGCTCGGCAAGAGTTACCTGAATTAACCGAGATCCATGCCAATAGCCGTAGTAACCTAGTGCGCGAGATGCTCATAAGTGTCTCAATAAGTGTCTCATCTCAATAAGATGCCATCAAATAAGTATTCCTTCTGCGAGATGCTTTGAGAGGGAGAGCTCAGGGCTCGGGATTGGCATAGACAGAACTTCTTTCGGGACACTTTGCAGGGAGCGGTTGTTTTCGATGCGTTTCGAAGGGCCATTTTAAAGCGCGACTGTACTAAGAACGGATAGACAATTTCATAGGCCCAGGGTGCCAACGTTAGACAGAAGCAGAACAGCTTACAGCAATTGTGAAGCTGTTTGTGCCGATGTGACATCGTTGACCTTTCGTCTTGAGAGTGAGAAAGGAGCACAATTGCTGAAGCACTTAATTTTTTTTATCTTCTTTTTTCCCCTTAAATTATTTAATCTAAATAAATATTGTAACTGCAATATTTCCTGCAGCCAAATGTGAGGATAGCGTAATATGCATGACCCTGTGATTTTATTTATCTATTTATATACCCCCCTCACGTCTGATGCGTTTAGTAAAAACTCTTCTGCCCCAAAACGTTTAAGACGGTAAAATTACAAAGAAAAGTATAATAGTAAAATTAAACAATAAGTTATGTTTATCATAAACTACACTGCCTACCCACTACAACTGGTAAAAAAACCTTTTTCATTCGGTGTCGGGTTGGGTTGTTTTACCTCTGAGCGGCACTTTTTTGCACACCATGGGCTAAATGGCCAGGTCACATGGACCCCGAAGGCTCAGAGAAGGTTGGGGGAGGGGTCCCACTGGAACAGCTGTTAGGAGACAGGTGGTAGTCTCCCGTCAAGGCCATCCAGCGTGTTCTTTAACGTGCACAGGGTATGGCTCTCCCGCACACGAGGCCACGGCTTAACGTCCCATCGGACGGACGGCGGCCTTTCCAAGCCCATCGGTGTCCCCTACTGACCGTGGGCAGGGCGGGGAATTTTGCGGAGATAAATATCAACGCTGACCCAGCTGGGACTCGAACCTGGGAACTACAGATTACGAGCCTGGCGCGCTACCGACTGAGCTACCCCCGCCCCAGTTCTGGACGGAAGTGAAGCTGTGATCTCAGAGCGAGTGGACGAAGACGAGGCTGGAGCAGCAGCCAAGCAGCTCTTGGTAACACCGATGCCTTGCGCTGTTTTTTGCCGGTTGATTAGAAAAATGAATTATGGGGGGGGGGAACACCATCACGTCATCATTGGGAAAGACTCTGGGCCTACTAGCCATCGATGGGTTGAACTGCGAGTGAATCGGGAGGGCTGGGATATTGTCAGCTACAGCTCCTCCCACGGTAAGATTGGGTTGTTTGACCTCTGAGCGGCACTTTTTTGCACACCATGGGCTAAATGGCCAGGTCACATGGACCCCGAAGGCTCAGAGAAGGTTGGGGGAGGGGACCCACTGGAATAGCTGTTGGAAGACAGATGATAGTCTCCTGTCAAGGCCATCCAGCGTGTTCTTTAACGTGTACAGGGTATGGCTCTCCCGCACACGGGGCCACGGCTTAATGTCCCATCCGACGGACGGCGGCCTTTCCAAGCCCATCGGTGTCCCCTACTGACCGTGGGCAAGGCGGGGAATTTTGCGGAGATAAATCTCAACGCTGACCCAGCTGGGACTCGAACCTGGGAACTACAGATTACGAGCCTGGCGCGCTACCGACTGAGCCACCCCCGCCCCCGGTAAGGTAAGGAGAAAAGTTGACAAGACTGTATGCCGTCTCAAGAAGCGTTTCTTGTGCATGACGTGCTTCATCGCAGGAGCGGTCATAAATCTCAATCCTGGAGGGGGCCATTAAAGGACACACGACAGATTTTGTAATGAAAAGTGTGATTTCTGGAATATAAAATCCTTTATATATCCTTACATTTGCTTTATATATGGGGTACTGAAGGCGTCAGGGGTTTACCTTCTTGGAAAAGAAATTGGCTGGTGTTAAAATGAAAAAAACAATTACACTTGCGGGTCTCTTTGAGGGGGCCATGATCCCTGTGGCCCCCTCCTTATGACCGCCACTGCTTCATCGTGGTGTGGCCACGTACTGGGTGACTGAAGAAAGCGACTAAGAACAAGGTATCTTTCAGCTGTAACTTTTACAGACTGTCGCATTTCATGCTTTTTTTTGTATGTGATCAGTTCATGACAGAGCGTCACGGAGGACAGGAGAAGGAATTGACTGCATGATAAAGGTCGCTTCTCTGCAGGAACACTTTGAATTAATATCGCACAGCAGCGACTGGGCGATGTGATTTTTGGTGAGGAGGGAGTGGGGGTCGTGATCGAACAGGTCAGCTGGGGCAGTATGTGCCCCCCCCATTTTTGTTTTCTCTGTACCTATAGGAGCAATGAAGGTAGATCCCTACCTGCATTCAACGAAGAATTAGCCCTACTGTCCTGATTGACAGAGCTGGACAGAACCACATCGAGGGCAGAGATGATAAAGGAAGACCCCCAATCTTTCTTAAAATTGCTGCATAAGAAGAAGAAGAAGAAGAAGAATGAAAAGGAATTACTTCGGGATTTCTAAGCGAGGACAGCGCTTATGGCTCTATGTATGGGCACAAGTATCATCAAGCAAGTAGATTTAGTTGCAAAAGTTTGTAATAGAGAGAAGATACCTGCGCGGAGAATAGTAATCTCTGGCAGGATATGTGCTTATGTATACTTAAGACAAAATAAATAAATTTTATTTGTTAATGAAATACAGCAGTTCGAGTTTGATTTGGCCAAGGTGTCAGATATAGCAATATTTCACTACATCTGTTCAAAACGTGTGTATGCCGCCCCACATCCGACACTACATGCCACTTGACAGTTAAGTTTACGATAAAGTTTTTTATGTCCATTATATATGAAACTACTAAGCTTTTTATGGAAATATGTAATTGGAGAGACTATCAATTAAATCTATCAAAATCTCGACTTAAATAATATCCATTCAATAATTAAAGAGTAATGAAAGTTTGAATATTTAACAACAGCAGGTTTAACTTTTCCTCAGAAGTTATTTAAAACTTAATAAGTATTATTTCAAAACATTTAATAAATGTATGTTTTAGAAGTCTGAATGAATTGCTCATTTTGTTTTCGTCATTTTTTCATGAATGCTTATGAAAAACAGACTTGAATAGGCTTGAGTGAGATCACTGATTTATTTTCTGCCATATTTTTCCACGAAAAGCTCATTTTGAGAGTTATGGAACTCCGAAGGTAGATTCTTAGTCACATAATTGGCGTTGTAACTTAACATTTGGAAACAAATGTACAAATAACACTCGTTTGTTTGGTGGGCATGTGCCACCAGAAAGCTTTCTGGTGGAACATACCATGAAAGTGTTTTCTGGTGGCTTATGAATAGAACCGAAATCATGGCTGCTGCAAGTGAATTCTCGTCTGTTTCATAGCACAGACTCGCTCGTCATTTGATGTTCTCATTTCAAGCCTAAACTGCGTTCAGATTTTCTTTGCAAACCTCACTTTCCTCTCGGTGAAAAAAGAGTCCCAGTTCTCCCGGCACTCTCACTTGGAAAGGCGCCGTTTGTCGGGTGGTGTGTTAAACTATTGCCTCATTAGCTGTTCATTTATTGGGGTCGAAAAAAACCCATTTCGAGGCCTTTTTGGAAGAAGAAACAACTTTTTTCCACAATGCCTGGGGTTGAAATTCCCAGTTTCCCTTCTTTGTTATGCCCGTGCTGCAATCCATCCGTGCCTCCTAGTACTCTACTTCAGCCTCTGAATGTGAATTCTCTGCGATTTTCGCAAATCGACAAAGAATCAGAACTATTTTGTTGAAACACCTGACAAATTTCGAAATGGTCTTCCCCCCCCCCCAGCAAACTGCTATTAGTATTCAGTAGCTTCGTTAACTTCGCGAAAGATTGATTGCTCTTCAGAATATTTCGTTCATCTTCGTGTAATTTGAAATTAAGTACGAATATACAGAGGAGAGAATGTACAGCAGACGCTAAGAGCAACAAAACCTGTCAGCATGCAAAGCAGCAAATATACGTTCGTTTCGGAATTCAGGAAACCGGGGATACTAATAGTTGCTGAAGGTCATCTTGGCCAGTTCATCGGATGAAGCGACTTTTAGTCATTCTTCTTAGAGCAGGCGTGTCCAACCTTTTGACTTCCCTGGGCCACATTGAGTGAAGATTTGACTTCCCTTGGCCACATTGAGTGAAGATGAATTGTTTTGGGCCGCACATAAAAAATAGTTAATGTATATGAATAATAAAACTTCATTTATTTTCTTATTTTTTTATTAGTAAATTAAAAAAAGGTGCAACATAAAACTAGTGGGATATCAAAAACTCGCTGAAAATCACATAATCATGTTGAAAGCTTATGTTGTAAACACGTAAACTTTACGATTTTGTGGGCCGCATTACTAGCTGTCCAGGGCCGCGGGGTGGACACGCCTGCCTTAGAGTAAAGCTGAAATGGTTAAAGTGTCATTGCTGTCTCGAATCAGTGATTTTCAAATTAAAAATAATGCAAGTGATGTTAATGATAAATCAGAGTTTCACATTTTGGCTTCTTGAACAAATATTTTCTTATTTATTTCGTTTTCATCAATGTATTATTTAGGTGCCACAATTGGCTTATCTAAGGTGATTGCAATTACGTTTTTAATTATATTTTTTAAAAAGCTGTAATGATGTTCTGAATCTTTCTTTATAATCAACTAGGTTTTCTGTCATTTGTTTATTTTTATATCCAAGGGAGAAGTCTCAAATAGTGCTTTAAATCCGCTCCCTCTATCATAGTCTTAATTATTATTCATAATGTTTATCGTCTATGGTTTAGGAATGGTGAAATGATTTGTGATTAATAAATACAGCTGGAGCTTAGCAATTTACAATTCATAGGAAAAAGTTTGGTCAGCATTTTAGCCTTTGAGAGAATAGAGGTGTTTCTTATTAATCGAAACAGTGCATGGGTTTCTTCTACTTATTTTACAACAGACTTATAGAGTGTGATATGTCCATCTCATTTCGAAACACTTTCATGAAGACAGTGGAATACTGAGGATTTTGGAACGGAGAGATCTTACCAGGCGACGATGAACTTGCATCGAAGTGGGCTTGGTCTTCAAATTTGCACATGCTCAAAAACGGAAATTATAGAATTTATCTTTTTCATTTGTTAAATCTTAACGAGGGAGTGTTGAACCGGCACCCCCCCCCCCCTAGCAAGAATACCCTTAACTGAGGAAAGCAGCGTCCTTTCTAGGAAAAATATATTGCTCTAAATTATTGCTCTAATCCGAAAAGGCTACATATGCTTTTAATGGAAAATGGGATGCCCACAAAACACAACAATGAGTGCTTCGTCTGCTTATTTTGTAGCTCTCTAACCTTGCTCACTTCTTCATCGCTTTAAGTTTGAGAATTAAAGCAATGCAATACCATTCACTAACAGTTGAGTTATAAGCGAAGTAATTAGCTAAGTTTAAGTTCAATAATGAATGGTAGCATTCAAAATCCCTTCCTTGGGGATTGAACATGATCCTTCATTTTTAAACTTCGGTATTTTTATTTGTCTCAGTGGTCGAGTGGTGATCGTGAATGGTTGCGGAATAAAGGCGTTCGTGCCTTTTTTTTTCCCAATGTTCTTTCTTTACTGAAGTCTCTCCTTGCCAACAGTCTTTATCTTCTTTTTTCAGCGATTTAACGAGGTAATTGAACACTTATAATGGCAGGTTCTAGTGATCTTTAATGAAAACGGAAAACTGTTATACACTAATTATAAATTATATTCGAAATCAATCTGATTTAATAATTTTATGTTAGTTCTGTTTTTATATGTTTTGTATTATAATTGTGCATCGTTAGTTAAAAATTAGTTATATTTACATTTTCTCGTTTTTAATCGATCAAATTCATTTGTATTTTATTCAAAAATAATTGAATAATTAATTTAAATCTCTTAAGAATAATCTTTTTCCAACGAAAGTAATGCCAAACAAGAAAGCCTTTCTTTGTGCAGTCTTTATTTCGCAATATTAAACTTATAGTAATAAGCTTTATAATATTCAAAATAATTAGCAATTATTACGTATTTTGTATTTTTTCACGTAGATCTAACTTTATTACCTTAAATAGACTGGAAAGACTGTGGTAAATTGTGTGTTTTTAAGGATTTTTATTGCATAAATAAAATTCTAAATTTCTTTTCCTAATTTTTGTTCCTTCGTAAATAGTCACAACAGAGAGAGGACAACTCATCAAAGCAATCTGCCATTTAGAAAACACAAATAATGCACTGCTTTTAGTAATATTAACAATGAAGCACAGAAAATTGGTATTGCTTCTTTTATGCTTTGTTCTTCTATCGTACTCTGCTATGTCTTAGCCGTTCCAGAGGTCGAAGGGGACCTGGGTTCGAGTCCCAGGTGAGGTATGAATGCTTGGGTTGTCTTTTTGCTGAAGTCTAGCTTTCCTTACATGGCAGGACATGTAAGGAAACTTCTGACATGGCAGGCTCCTGTCAGACCTCTGTGGCAGATAGCTGCTTGAGGGGATATTTATTATTTTTTCAAATTTTCATATCTACATTGTAGAGTAGATGTGGAAAATCGATGTCCCACCTAGGAACACAATACTTAGATGGGAAATAGTCAATCTGCCTGGGAAGGGAAAGTTCTATAAAAGTATCAGCTGTAAAACTGACACTTTGTATCTGATTCTAATTCAGTTCAACTGTATCCTTTGACAGTTTTGTTCTTTCAAAAAAAGGAAACTCTCTGTAAAGGTGCTCTTGAAAGAGAGATGGGGAGCAGATTGCATACATCATCATCATCATCATCATCATCATCATCATCATCATCATCAAGCAGCCATGGGCTACGGAGGTCCAAAATAGATTGCATACATCAGGCAAATAGCCAGAAAACAGTTTTGGTGGCTGGGGGAGGGAATGCAAAATAAATGGAATTGGAAGGAAAAGTGAAACAACTGAGTACAGAAGAAATATCTTTTCTGGTAAAATTTACAATTTCCTGTAACTGAATAATTGGTAATAACAAATTCGCATTAAAATTCATTTCTTAAAACTTAGGAAATGAAAATTCATTTTGATTATTAACTAAAATTAAGAGAATCGCCAATGAATCTTTTGTCAGGCGATTTTGTTCCTGTGCGTGAGTCGTTCTACAAATGTAAAAGAAATGACAACCCTAAGTTGAAGGGCACTGCTGACTTTTCCGCATCCTGTTGCAACCCCGGAAGTGATTCGGTTTTCCCTTTTACTTCGAAGCTCAGTGATGATCGGTGAGACGAAAGTTTCGACGATGATGACTGAAAGAAAGCGAAATTCGTTTCTTTATAGTGAAGATAAAACTTACATGTAATTTCTTTCCTAATTAACAACTTTGTAAGAGGCAGATTTTTTTCGTGAAACAAATATTGATAAATAAACTTCGTGTATTTGCCTATAGTCTCAAAAAAAGTGAAAGTTTAACTACACTTGTGCTGATATAGCCCAAAGATACTATGCAGCCACTCATCAAAATAACTCAACGCTATGGCTAAACTAAGAGGCCCTAAACTATGGCATATTTAAGGAGCCTTAGGCTATGACAAATTTGAAACCTAAAAATATGAAAGTCGAAATGTATATTTATTATTCTGATTCTAGGGAAGATTAAAAAATAAGCATTAAACTGATGTGGTGAAAATATTACACTGGAATTGGGATACAATGATGACTGTGTAAAGCTAAGATGAACAGTGTGTTCAATAGATTAATTTAAATGAAAATAAAAATTTTGCTTGACATTATAAAACAAGAAATGCATTTCTTTGAAGCCCCTTATATCGTGAGGCCCTAAGCTGTAGCTTAGTTAGCTTATACGTAAGTCCGATTCTACCTAGCATGGATGGAATGTGTAACGAGTACGAAATGAAGATATATTCTGTAAATTCATCGACCGATTTTATTTCAAACGGGTAAAAAAACTGCCTGCGTCATTAGTGAGCTATTTTAGTTTCAATCAAGAAACCAAATATTTCCCGAACCGTGAACGGTTGTCGTTTTCAGATGGTTGATATTTTAAATTTCTTCTTACATTTCTGTGTATTACATTGTGATTTAGCATCTCCTGGTCGATTTGAGAATAAAATTTTGTCCACAGGTTGGCCTGACATCGAAGCCGAATGGATGCTGGAAACGAATCCGTCCTTTGACCAGTGCCGCCGCAAGGGATACGAGTGCATCGTGTGCGGAGCTGTTTTGTCTAGGAGTACGACCCTCCGCCGCCACATGGAGTGCCACATGCAGCATCGACAGCGAGTGCCCTGCGGACTTTGCGATCGGGACTTCTCTTCTTTGGACCACAGGAAGAGACATCACAGAAGCGTGCACAGCAGAAGATAAAAAGAATCGTTTCCATTCGTCATTTTATTCCGATGTTCATCCTTCAGTTCAGAATATGAAAATTTTGACTCATTGAAAGCGACAAGTCGATTAAATGAGATCATATCCGATTCGATTATCTACAAAAGCAGCATACGAATTATTTTTAAAAGAATAAGAGAATTTTCTGTTTTCCAATTTTTTTTTTCACTTCCTCTGTTTAAGAACAACGATTGCATAAAAATTGTATCCAAGTTTTCAACTAGAAAGGTTTTATTAAAGAGAATTTTTAACACATTTAATTTTTCGATTTATCGTCTTAGCTTTCTATATTTGTCTTCAAATTACTGAACTAGCTATTACAGAGGAATTCTACAGTTTCAAACAATTGTAGAATGTAGCGGGTAACAGAAGTATATACTTACCTTTGAAAGAACAACTGTATAATTCTTTGCGAAGGTGAGATTTAAATGCGTGTGTAAATAAGATTGCAACCGCCTTGATTCTCGTGCATCAGAAAATGGTGATTTACTTTATTTAGCACGCGCTGATGACTTCCTATAATAGCGTCATCAGCTGCTCTGATTCGGAAGAGAGATTATGATGAGGGTGCGGAAAAAGAAATGGAAGTAATTTAGGCACATCAGAAAAGCCCCGAGTGATCGATTCGTAAAATTGGATGAAAGCTCATTAAAGAGTGAAAAGAATCGACGAAGAGCGAAGCTGAGCTTAGGTGTACTCGATTGACCTTTGAAGAGTGAAATTTGAGGTTAGAGCAGATGCGGATGGAGCGACGAGATGTACCAACTCGTGTACTTTAACGATCTTTGTTATTTCAGAAAAGATTCTGAGCCGCAAAAATATAAAAGGGGAGGCCAAAATATTGATTTTCTGTTGCAGTATAACATTTCACTCTCCGTTTTAGCTATCTTAAAAAAATTCTTGAAAAATACTGAAGTATAAATAAGTGTAATTTTTCCCTCTCTCTTACTTTTAAGGACATTCTGAAAACATTCTGAAAAAAAAAAACCTTGCTCCCCCCCCTCCCCCGAAAAAATAAAAACCCTGCTCTGCAATGCAAAAGATCTTTGATGGAGATGAGCCCTCTTCAGAGAATGTGGAACTAAGAGAAGACAAGCATTAGTGACCAGGGGCCCGTCTCTATAGCATGTGTGACCAGATCAGGCGACATTTCTTTAAGTGCTGCAAATTTGTTTTTAAACTAACGACCATAGCTGGTGGAAGTTTGACTGGGTTAAGTACGACCTATTTTTCAATAACATGATCTTCAGTATTTTTAAAATGTTGGGGCGGGAGTGGCTCAGTCGGTAGCGCGCCAGGCTCGTAATCTGCAGTTCCCAAGTTCGAGTCCCAGCCGGGTCAGCATTGAGACTTATCTCAGCAAAACTCGCCCTGCCCACGGTCAGTAGGGGACACCGACGGCCTTGGAAAGGCAGCCGTCCGTCGGATGGAACGTAAAGCCGTGGCCCTTTTGTGCGGGAGAGCCATACCCTGTGCACATTAAAGAACACGCTGGATGGCCTTGACGGGAGGCTACCATCCGTCTTCCAACAGCAGTCCAACCTTCTCTGAGCCTTCGGGGTTTATGGACTTGGCCATTTAGCCCATGGTGTGCGAAAAAAGTGCCGCTCAGAGATAATGTCATTCTAAAAGTTGGGTTGTTTTAACTGCTAAAATTAATCGTGAGTAATTTGGAGCAGACCTGGAAAAAGGGACGGCAGAGTCCAAGTACAATCAGGGGGACAAAGTAGCTAGCTAGCCTCGGCCTTGTCCATGACTTATTCACGATTCGAATCCGCATCTCTCTGGCCTTCAGCCAAACATGCTAACATGATTCCAATTACATTAAGAAAAGCAATATTTATTTATTTTTAAATGTTATAAATTATTCATTACTTATTTGGATTATATTGCTTTCTTTTTCGTTATTTAAATCTAGCGATATTATCGATCGAGGACTCGAAACTTTTTTGAATTTCCGAGCTTAAATTAAATTCTGCCATGATCTCAAGATTCTTTGTACCTGTAGCTCTTGCGGCAGCAGCGGTATACATGTTTCAGCTGTGGAACAAAAGTTTCCGGGTTCGAGTCGCGAATAAGTTATTTGATGCCTGTATTGTTCTCCTGCTAGGATTAGGGTTGGATTCTTTTACCTCTGAGCGGTACTGTTTTGCACACAATGAACTAAATGCCAGGTACAGGGACCCCGAGGGCTCAAAGAAGGTTGGGGGTAGGGGACCCACTAGAACAGCTGCTGGGAGACAGATAGTAGCCTCCCATCAAGACCATCCAGCGTGTTCTTTAGCGTGCACAGGGTATAGCTCTCCCGCACATGGGGCCACAGCTTAACACAGCATCTGACGGACGATGACCTTTCCAAACCCATCAGTTTCCCCGACTGTCCGAGGCAGATGGAACTCGAATCTGGAAACTGCAGATTACGAGTTTGGCGCGCTACCGACTGAGCCCCCCCCCCCCTCCTTGGATTAGGGCGAATTAACTCAGTTCGTAGCTCGTCAGACTCATAATCTACAGTTGAGGTTCGAGTCCCGACTCTGCCAGCGTTGAGATTTATCTCTGCTAACTTCAACTCTGCTCTGGGACAAAAATGGGGACACCGATGGGATTGCAAAAATCGCCGTCCGTCGGGTGGAATGTTAATGTCTTTTAAATGCCTCTTCGTGTGTCGTTCATGTCTTTTAAATGTTTAAAGATCCCTCTGGATGGCCTTGACGGAAGGATTCCATCTAAATCTTTTCTCCTAATAGCTGACCAGCCGTCCCGTGTCCGAGTGGTTAGCGCGCTTGGCTAGTGATCTAAGGGACCCGGGTTCGAGGGTATTCAGGGGGTATTTATTTAATAGCTGACTTGTGGGTCCCCTTCTCTTAACCAACTCTGAGCTGTTGTAGTCCTTGTGATCCGGGCATTGTGTGAAAAGTGCCACTCAGAGGGAAAGCAAACCAACCTGCTAAGATCTATCCCTCTCTCAAAGGCCTCTTCGGATAATTCTTTCGTCAGAGTTACGTAGCTAATTTGTTGTAATAAATAAAAAAATTTGCATTTCAGGAAATTTATAGTTAAAATTTTTATATTTGAACTGCAATATATATTAAATCCCAAAATTATATCAACCCATAGCTGATTCATATAAGCGTATAGTACTGGAACAAAAAAAAAGCAAATGAAAAATGTTAACAAGTGGAAATTATTTAGTTCAACATATATATTCGGCAAGCTTTAATAATTTATTATCGCCTTTGTTGCTACAGTTGAAACACATTTCACGATGTTTGCGACATTTCGTTCAAATTCTGAATTTCTGGGCAATATTCGATCAAGCTTTTAATATTTAAAACTCTAAACATTATTTTTAAGATGATGGTAAAATCTAAGAAATCCGGAAGTTCAGTGATAATTATTTCTGTACATAATGTAATGGTCGAATAATTATAACATAACGTGTGTTTTTGAAACTAAATCTCTATCAGTTTGGAATAGTAATAATTAGTGCTATCTGTAAGTATGACTAAGTTCTATGTTCCAAATCACAAGACACAGTCGGTTCATGTAAGCATTACCAGCTATGAACTTAGTATGGCTATAGTAAAGATATAGGAGATATACATCGCATACTTAGGGCGTGTTAGATATTTTGAGAGGCCATAGGCAAAGCGATTTGTGAATCTTAAAAAAATTCTCTTCAAGAGAAACCGATTTTAACCTAAATTCATTTTATGATAAAGGTAGAAGTTGTGTATACTAATTTATTAAAGAATATTTCGCGCGTTGATTTTAAGTGGTTTTCTAATAGCGTTTATGTATAAAAGTGGGGAACGCTTGACTAAGTTTCAATAATTTTTTCCATTAGAGGAAAATTTTACTGTGAAAACTTTGCTATTTAAGATAGAGAAAAGTTCCGATATAAAGAGAAATTATCTGGAAAGAAATTCAAAGTTGGATAGTTTTGCTGCTGAGATAAAATTTGTTTCGGCATAATGACCAGCTTATAAGGGTCTGCAAAGCTCAGATGGGAATTGTGGACGAAGATGCACTTGACAGATGTCAGTAGCAGAAGAAGTCTTCCCTCAAAATCCATCCGTTATGGTTTTTAGCTTTCAAAGGATATGATCTATTTATGAAGCCTCGACTTAATGGCTGAATTACGGGAACGAATTACGGGAAGAAGGAATTGGCAGCAGTCCCAATTTCATCACTGTTTCCTTTCTCATCTCACTGAGGCCGGAGCTAACAGAAAAGAGGGAAAGCGGAAAATTGGGAATCTCAATTTATGAATGTTAGTCAAAGTAACGATCATTTCTCTCATGGAGATAAAATTAACGGAAAGGATCGTGGATTAGTTCAACGGTAGAATACTCTGGCATGCTTTTGGAGAGGTGTGGGTTCAACTCCCGTAGGTCGGCGACATTTTTTCCACAAAATATTTATTGATTTACAGACTTTGAAAAGTCAATATTTAACGCTGTGATTGCCATTTATGAGAAAGGATCAATTTTATCGCTATCCTATTTCAGGTGGGCCTAGTTGATGCAAAGTATTTAGCTAATCTGAACAACTTGATTTCCATCAGTGTACAGAATGTTAAATGGCATCATATTTTTTAGCAATGAAACTATTAGTAATTACCCTTTAGAGCAGCGGCAAAAATAAGAGAGGAAATAATCTTTTAGTGTATTAATTTGTTTCTAACCCATTTATTACACTATTACCCGTTTATTATTCTACTTTATTACATGTAGTATACGTACATGTAGTCTACTCTATTACATGTATGTACGTACTTTAACAGAAGTAAATTAAAAAATATTTCTCATTTTTGAGTGTTTTTTTCCCGCCAACACCATTTATTTAATTTTGGGCTCTTTAAAAATTATGCTCTTGCACCTGAAAATAATTTTGGCTATCGGTCTGTTTTACATACACACTTTTTCTATATTTCCAACTGTGATTCACACAGTGAAAATATCCGAGAATAAACTCTCTTGAGTAACCATTGTCCTACTAAGAGAATTAAATAAATACCCCCTCAGGCAGCTACTTGCCACAGAGGTTTGACAAGAGCCTGTCAGTTTATATGCCATAGTAGAAGGTCTGAGAGGATGGCGGGACCTCAGCAGAAAAACGACACATACATCCATGCCTTACCCGGGGCTCGAACCCAGGTCCCTTAAGAAGAAAAAAAAAAGCGAAATAAAGCAAATGAAATTTAAACATTTTTATTTTACTATAATACAAATCACGTGTTTTAAGAGCGATCCAGAATGTTACATTTAATTTCACCCATTGGGAGACATTCCTGGCTTTGGCTTGGGGGACTGTAATACTCATAATACGGAAACGGGAGAGAGTCTCGAAAGTTAGGCACTCAAGTCTAAAGGCGTTAGCTGTATTAACGAGAATGAGGTGTAAATAGTGAGAGCTCAAGCTACGGGAGAGTCAACGTGCTGAGAAACGGGCAATTGATATGGGAGATGGTGATTGAGGTAGACGCTCTTAGTGAAGGGAGAAGGAACCCGAGATAGGAGGAGAGACGATAAATGAAGGAAGCAGAAATGGGAAGGCTTCGAGATGAATGGAAAGGGAAAGGAATGTTGGCTGCCTTTGTTAAGGTACTAAACGGAAGGAGGAGATAAACCTATCATGGAGGAAGAGAGAAAAAGAGTTCTACTCTCTTTGGAAAAGGGGAGATTAAGTTAAAGAAAGCTCGTCTGGAAAAAGAGGGATAAAAAAAGGGAGGTAGAAAGAGAGGAAAACGACTGCGTCCTTTTCTTCTCTCTACCGGAGATTTTATTGTAGAAAGAAATCTCTCAATGCCAAAGGCCCCAGAAGTTTCATTCGCAGGAAGAGCAACAGAAATCAAAAGTAGACTGAAATTCCCATCACAGACTGAAATGAATTTAGTTGATCATTTGCTTCTGATATATAAACACCTATTGCCATAATAATACTATAATTAGGCAAGTCTCCATAACAACCAAATCGACAACCACGTCATTAAATAATACCGTTGATTCTGCTTTTGTCATGGAAACGCGTGTTATTTTATTTACGTTATTTAGCATACTTTCGATATTTTTCGTTTTATATATGCAGATATTTTTTAAGTTTATGTAGACGGTTTTATTATTATGCTAAATTGTACGTAAACAATAATGTATTATATTTATTTCTGATTTTTTTAAGTAGCTATCAGTTACCAAAAATTGTGCATAAAGATTAAATAAATCACGGTAAGAAACGAATTGTGAACACAGCACATTCACTTTATTCATCTCGGACTAATGATGAAGAAGAAATCTGCGATTGAAAAAGAAAGTGAAATGGCAAAGAATCAGAGAAAAAAGATCGAGGTTTTAATATATTATTAAAAAATTACAGTTCAGCTCTTTCGAGCGCAGAATCTTCTTGTAAAGGTACGTTTCACTGTTGACAATATCCGTATTTCAATTCCCGTCTGAACTCCTCTTTAGTGCTATGCAGGAAGTGCGTCAAGTTCAAGAATAGCACTCCACTAATAGCCAAAAATACCGATAACTTTGACTGTGTATAAAAAGGAAAATCTTTAAAAGGGTAAGTTTCAGTAAAGAAAGAATTGCTTTTTTTTTATTCATTTAGCATTTCTTTAAAATTTCCTGATTAAATGAAGAAAAATAACAGAAGTATTTGAAAAACACTTAATAAACTCTTCAAGTGCTGTATGTTGCTCAACACACAGAGAACAGTAAATGACTATATTTATTATATTGTATCAAATATTTAGGATTACTTTGCAAAGACGAATGGTTTGAAGTGTCCCATTTCTTGTTACGTGAGTTCATATTCAAACGAAACATTCCAATTCAGTGTAAGAGTGCATAATTGCAACATGTTGTGTACAGTTAAAAGTTCTGTGAGGTAATCAGCTAACTCGGGCCACATTTCAGGTTTCATGACGAGCTGGGCAGTGAAAAGAAAGCGTCATCGCCATAAGCCCTCAGGAGTGCCCATAGAGTACAGTTGCATGGTGTGTGCAAGGATCTTCTATCGCAGCGATCACTTGAAGAGGCACATGCAGAGACATTCCACGATCCGCGAGAGAATTCCCTGCCCCATCTGCCACCGAGAGTTCTCCACTAATGACAGCATGAAGCAGCATCGAAGGATAAAGCATGGAGTGAGAAGCGCAAGAAGAGCATTCCTTTAAAGAGATGCTTCATCCTAAATAAAGCTGATTCCCCTTTATTTTTGCTTTCTTTTGTTTCAGCCAATTCTTGCGGCAATTTCCTGAGTATTTTGAAAGATGTGCAATGGTGCGTTTGTGAATCCGAAGAGCCGGAACTAAATTGTGAGAAACGAATATGGTAAATAGATTTTTTTTATTTTTTTCCCCACAAAATTAAACATCCAGTGGAAGAAAATTTGGATAAGGATGGATTGCAGTGGACTCTTGGGGACAGTAAACGGAAAAAATCACTCTACTGCATTGCTTCATTTTCTCGAAATAACAGCAAAAAAATTCGGAGCATTTTTGCAAAAGTTTTTTAAAAAAAATCCCATTGGCACGAGGTATAAATTCTTGAAAAGTCATTTGATTTTGCTTCAACTCTTAAATTTGAATAAGATGAGAGGAGTCCCTCGACTCTCAGTTGTAAACAATACAGAGATCCTAAAAACAAAAGAGAGCTTACAAACCCACTGGATGCTGCACACTCTACATTTCTCACAGCCAGCAATGATATTGACCATTGACCATTACATTAAACGCTCAACTCATCCAAATGAATGCTTAAAACCATTTAGGAAACAATGTGTAAACGAGAACACTTACGAACTTTATGCGTATCCAGCGTATGTAAATTGATGTTTAAAATTTGATGGCTTGCGAAAATTTTCCTTGATTGTAATGAAAATGGCAAATTAGTGAATAAATATACCTAAGTGATGTTTTATCTGAATCGTATTGTAATGTTTATTGATTAAATTACATGAAATGAAGATGCGTTTCAGAAGCGCTACAACAGAGAAATTGACGTGTAATAATTCTTTAAACACGAAGTAAAAAAGAATTTGAAATTATATCGCAGCTAGACGACTTATTAGACCAATTTCGTGGGGCTTAAATCCCCTTCCTTTCTCTCTTGACAACCCAGAAATATGAGTAACAAGTATAGAGCCCCCACTAGTGCCACAACTTTAGTGATGCTATTAACTAGACACCGATGGGCTTGGAAAGGCCGTCGTCCGTCGGATGGGACGTTAAGCCGTGACCCCGTGTGCGGGAGAGCCATACCCTGTGCACGTTAAAGAACACGCTGGATGGCCTTGACGGGAGGCTACCATCTGTCTCCTAACAGCTGTTCCAGTGGGTCCCCTCCCCCAACCTTGTCTGAACCTACGGGGTCCATGTGACCTGGCCATTTAGCCCGTGGTGTGCAAAAAAGTGCCGCTCAGGGGTAAAACAACCCAACCCAAACCTATTAACAAGAATTGTGATATATTTTCTGAAAGACCTTAAAAATAATTCTACTTAATTTTAATACTATATCTCGAAAATTCTCCTTTAGCAAACATATTTTGTATTAATTCGAAGTTTTAAGTTGGGTTTAGTTAGCTCCTTTATTGCTTTCAAAATCAGACGTTGGCTTGGATTCGCACAATTTTGATTTATACAAGTTTTGTAGAGAAATTCCATTGAGTTAGTTTTATCGCATGAACGAAAAATATTATTCAAAGGCTACCCCAAAATGAATGTCTTTTTCTGATTTAGATGATAACTCATATTGAAGAGGATGTTCCGTTTGAATTTGTTGCCACAAACGCACCCCAAATAGCATTACAGATAGAGAAGTTTAAAATGGCTGATGACATTGCTGTGTGTTACTAAATTTCTTTCTGCAAAAAGGGTTAAACCAACAGAGATTTACAGTCGCTTTAAAATGTTCTAAGCAGTAGATGACGGCATTTTTTTTCCCCAGGATGCAGCTATTACCAGGGGCCCCGGGGCTGCGACATAAAAACTCGATTTCCATATTTTAAGATTTCAATATCTATTCTGTTGATAGTTCTTACCTGTTGATTAAAATAGTTTTTTCAACAATTCCGTAAAACCTGTGCAAAATAAGAATTATTATTGTTGAAATGAAACAAAGTAGTAAAGTAGCAGTTTTGCTCCTTCTTAGGACATGGGGTCCTGGACATTACAGCACCTAGAGGCCTTGACAGTCTGCGCTTGATTCTAAGGATGCTCGTGTTTTGAGTTGGGCAAAGTGCATTAGAGAAGGTGATAGAGATCTGAAAGATAAGTTTTCGTTCATAAGCTCATCAATAGTGATAGACAAATCACCGTTCATGAACTGTGTGCTCGTTTGCCATTGGCAAATGTTCGCAAATTTGATTACCCAAAATTTGTGTGCGCGATGGAGGTACAGTCGCTCAAAAAAGTATCCGAACACTACGGTTGATTACAGAATTCAGGAAAAATATCTGGCAACGTTTTTTTTAGAAATTAGTGATGTGGCAACCTTCGTGTTACGTGATTACAGAATTCAGGAAAAATATCTGAACGGTAACTGGAGCGTATATAACTGTTAGTGTGTCCAGTTACCGTTCACAGCAAACTGGAGCGTGTGCAGTTATTGCACACGCTCCAGTTTATTAAATTAAATTAGTGATCTGGTAACCTTCGTGTCACGTGACACGAAGGTTGCCAGATCACTAATTAAAAAAAAAAATCTTTGCCAGATATTTTTTCTGAATTCTGTAATCAACCATAGTGTTCGGATATTTTTTTGAGCGACTGTACAAATGAAAAAAAATTCTTTAAAAAATTTTGCAGGCATTAATTTTGGGGACAACTTAAGCATAACATTTCATGAATTTTTTATCGTGAATATAAACTATGAAAAAAAATTATGTGTTATATTTATTACAGAATACAACGAGAGGCGACAGTTCATTGAAAATCTGCAAAACAAAATTCTCTATGAAAAGTGATGCTTAAAGTGGAAGTATATAAATTAGCAAATTGGACTGTTATTGCTTCATAGTTTATTTGGAATGATCACCAAAATTCGTCTGCAAACAGGATTTATACGTCTTCGCTTCGTTTTCTAAACCCTTGGCCTTTTAATGTGACCAGTCAATATCCAGGACCACGCCAAAGCAGGGACGTAGGGCATTCGCCCTGGACCCACATTATGTGTATTCTTATGTAAAAAAAACCTATTCACTAAGACGTTACAACTTGCTTACTCTGAATGCGAAATTGGTTAACCAAAGCCCTTCCAATTCCAAATATTTCATAGCAACGTTTACGTAAGGAAGGAAGCAACGTTTACGTAAGCAACGTTTACGTAAGGAAGCTGATGTGTCCATCCCACAGAAAGCGAACAACGCCAACCCTTTAAAAAAAATAAAAAATAAATACCCCCTCAAGCAGCTGCTTGCCACAGAGGTCTGACAGGAGCCTGTCAGTTTATATGCCACAGTAGAAGGTCTGAGAGGATGGCAGGACCTCAGCAGAAAACAACACGAACATCCATGCCTTACCCGGGGCTCGAACCCAGGTCCCGTAGATCAGTAGCCAAGAGCTCTAACCACTCGTCCACGGGAAGAGATTGAAAATAAATATTGCAACACAACTTGTATTGCAAAACTATATGGATGTGTTCTTCCCCACTGAATGTCACGCAAAACTTTTCGTGTATTGTTAGATTAATAAAACTATTTCAAATAAGTGTCTGCAGTCTGTCCCAATTCTGTTGCATGCAGCAATGAAATCTTTTTGCTTAGAATATCCGGTTGAGTTTTTGACGCTATACTTCCATTATTCCTGTTCAGTTGTGATTTGTGAATTTGCTTTGTTACTCAGTTGCACTGAGCCGGTCGCTAACTTCCCGCACGTTGCAGGGTTCGTGACAGATTGGACAAAGAAAAGGCGCTGCCGCAAGATGAAAGGATCGTCCTGGGAGTACAGCTGCAGCGTGTGTAAGCGGGTCTTCAACCGCAAGCACAGTGTGAAAAGGCACATGCAGAGGCACTCCACAGTCCGCGAGAGGATCCCCTGCACCATCTGTCACCGGGACTTCTCCACCATGGACAGCATGAAGCAACACAGAAGGATACAGCATGGCGTCAGGATGTTTGTCTGACGTTGAAAACACGCAGAGAGGAATCGTCTTTCCCAGTAATAACCCGTTCCTTTTACTTCTCTATAAACTTCTATTTTCAGGGGATATTTTGAAGGCGATTTTTCAGTTGCCGTCAACGTATTTTACAAACGATTAGCAAAGAATGCTTTGAAAATTTCCTCTGTGTTTAGTCGTTTTAAGAAAGAGCTATTGTTTTTACTTTGTTGTCCATCCTTATGCAGATATTCAATTTTATGGTTTTTAGAGATAAAAAAACATTTTTTGATTGGATAGATGTTGATGAAATATTAGAATCCGCATGTTCGAAATCTCCTAATATTTCTAATTTCCGCCGTTAGAGGGAAAAAAATGAAAATACTTTATTGTAAACGATCTATTCATGATAAAAAAAATTGAAATTTAAGTGGCAGGAGGCAATAAAGAAGGGGACCACGGAGGCCCCTTCAAGAGACCCCCGGTTTTTTCCCCAGACATTTTTCAATCCTGGAAGAATAATGGGTGCTAGGTTTGGTCGTTATTTTATTTTTTAGGGAGGAAAACCCTTAACACCCTCACTATCCCAGAGACCAAAATAAGAAGCTGTTAAAAAGGATATTGATTCTAAATAATCCATTAGTAAAGTTGAGAGTGTCATTCTCCGATTACAAAATCTTCCATATGTCCCTAAATGCCCCCCCCCCCCCGAGGCTTGAGACTTATAACCGCCCCTGGCAGGAGGATTTACATTAACAGCAATGTTTGTCACTTTTCCCAGAGCCTGGAAAAGGGCAATTTATTTTTTTTTGGTTTCAAGAGAGAAGCGATAATTTATTATTATTATTTTGGGAGGGAAGTTTGGGTAGATGCTAATGCAGCATTGCAAATTGGATTTTGCGAATCATCTATTAGTTCTAATTTCCACCTTTTCAGGGTGCTAAAAGCGGAAAATGATAAAGATAATTGTCTTTGAAAAAGAGCGTGCCTTGTTCTTCAGAGGCAATAAGTTATTCATCTACTTTTGTCTCCTTCCTTCGTCGCAGTACATCTACATCTTGTATTATTTCTACGTAACATCACAAGGATCCTACAATTCTCTTTGCAATGTATGCGTAGCTACCTTTACAGCCCTGAACTGTCACGAAGAAACAAAAATAGAAAGCGAAATTGAGATGAATCAAAAATGAATTATTTATTCTGATCATCTAGTTAATAAAAACTGCTTATAAAATTAAATGAACTTCTCAATGGGATTTTTTTAATATCAAAATATGAGATTAGTAATAGGAGAGTGAAAAACGTCGATAAATTGTGTCAATTTTCTTTCTGTTATTTGACAAAAACTTTAGACATTTCACAGAAAAGCAAGACAAAAAATCAGATGTTGTTCCACAATTCAAAGAATGAATTGTGGAACTTAAAAAAAATCTTTTTGCAGACTATCGTAAACATGAAATAAGAGTTTAAACAATTTTTTCTTCATACCTCGCTTTTTACACTTTTTCGTTATCAACATGTGCTAAAAACGTTCATCGCTGAATTTTTTTTTTAATTTCTTTTTATCAATCTGTTTTTGCAGAAGTAGCAAAAATAGCAATGAATATGTTTTATAGGAATTCACATTATCTTAAATTCAAACCATCGAATATTTTTTAAACTGTAAGAGAGACAGACAAGTTGGACAACTTTTGTGTTCCATTCGTCGTTTCAAGCTTTTATTAAAAATTGGATGCTAAACTAAAAAGTTGGTTTTACGTAATGCACATAAAACCGATTTAATATCATTGGAACAAGTCAAAGTTGTACAGTCGCTCAAAAAAATATCCGAACACTATGGTTGATTACAGAATTTCAGAAAAAAATCTGGCAACGATTTTTTTAGAAATTAGTGATCTGGCAACCTTCGTGTACAGTTCATTAATTTAAGGTTGCCAGATCACTAATTTCTAATTGTGAATTCTGTAATCAACCATAATGTTCGGATATTTTTTTGAGCGACTGTATTCCATTTCATATGGAGATTTGATTTACTGGTAAGAGATTTCCTCTGGAATTTTCTAGAAACGTTTCCGTCATTTTCTATAACTTTTCAGTAAGGGTTATTAACTGATAAATCATTTCCTCTGCCTATAAACGAATCTCGCGAAAAGAAGACTTCACAAAGGCATTTTCGGTTTTCTAAATTATCTTTTAACAGATTAAAATTTATAAAAAAAAAAAAGACTAAGAGCTACTTCCGGAAAAGATCTCTTTAGAAGCTTTCCGTGACAGTCAATCAAAAACGATCTAATTGAACAGGCATTATTCTAAAACAGTGTCTCGCAAACTGTGTGCCGCGAGAGATTCCAAGTGTGCCGCGAGAGATTTTTAAATTGACACTAGATATTCCAAAGATTTCATTTTGACTTGACTTGTGTTATCGACGTGCTTTAATAAAAATCTTTCAGATTTTATCAACTGGGATCTTATAAGTATTTATCAAGCTTTTTCCAAATTTTGGTATTAATTTTTGATTATTTCAAGCCATAGAATGGACAAGTATTTAAAACAAACACCGAGTTATGAATTAAAGAACGAGAGCAAATCTTCAAGTAAAACCAGGCTGATGACTTCAACAAAGCGCAAATATAATGACGATTATATAGAGTTGGCTTTTATTCTTTGTTTAGGTGTGCCGCGGAAAAAAAATAGATTCAGTGTGCCGCGGAAAAAAAATTAGATTCAGTGTGCCGCAGAGTAAAAAAGTTTGCGAGACACTGTTCTAAAACATACTCGACTGTGATGTTTTCGATTTTCTCTCGACATGAGTTCTTTCTTTAACCAGGGATGAGTTAATTGTGATGATGGATATATTCCTTTCTTTTAAAGATCATCTTGTGAATGGTAAATAATTCCAATACCTTCATTAAAATTACCATTTATCATTAATTCAATATAAACATTAAATTTTTTAGTGTTAAAAATATTATATACATAATTTTAACTTTCTTTCACTGACAGAATTTTATCCTTTATTTGTATGCATCCTGTTTTTTTTCGTTATTCAACAGAAATGATGTTGCAATGTGAAAATGAAAGCGGGAAAACTAGATCTTGACATTTTCAAATAAAGTTATCATACAAATGGTTTAATAACACAAGATTAATCTTATCACTTCACTAAGTTATTCACATACTCTTTACAAGAAACGTGCATGAAAGGCAAAAATTAATTAATGAAAGTATATTATGTGTGATGTCTGCGTTTTTAGATTACCTGAATTAATCGTCATATGAAGCAGCAGAGAGTAAGTCGGATCAACGGCGATTTCTAATCATCGCCAACAGAGATAGTCACTCGATTCCTGTCTCATTGAATTTGGATTGTTTTACATCTGAGCGGCATTTTTTTTTTTGCACTCAATGGACTAAATGGCCATGTCAGAAAGACCCCAAGGATTCAGAGAAGGTTGGCTGGAGGGGACCCACTGGACAGCTGTTAGGAGACAGATGGTAGCCTCCATTCAGCGTGTTTTTAACGTGCACCAGGTATGGCTCTCCCTAATACGGAGCCACGCTTATCGTCCCATCCGAAGGGATGTGTCCTTTCCAAGCCCATCGGTGTCCCCTACTGACAGAGGGCAGGGTGGGAAGTTTTGCAGAGATAAATGTTAACGCTGGCCCAGGCGTGACTCGACTTGGGAGTTGCATATTACGAGCCTAGTGCGCTACTGACTGAGCCACCACCGTCCCATCTCATTGTATGTTCTAGTGTGATTTAGGCATCTGATCAGAAGGCTAAGCTCCGCATGTTTTCTCTACTTCTGCTTCAGATTCTCAACTGAATCTTTCCCGTTAAGGTTTCTTCGAGGGATGATCATGCATTGATCGAGAGGATGTGCGCGCGCTTAAACTGGAATCAGATGTGTTGTAGAAGGCGGTGTCGGACTCCCACGAGCCAGTTGTTAAAATTTTACTCGTTCCCCCAGCCCATTGTTAAATCAGAAATTATCTGCTACAAGAGTTCTTCGTGACGAGAGTGAAAGCAAATCCCTGCTTTGGAAGTCTTTAGCACGAAACCAAAATAGAGTTAGTAGTCTTTTACATAACTTCAAAATAGAGGCCAGTGATGGCAAAATTATTAAATAAGAGAACATATCGTAATTTTTCAACACCAATGTGATTTTTAGTAGCTATCACATCCACAGATCAATAATTTAAAATATTTTGGTTCAATGAGATATGCAAAAACAATACCACTTGATGTTTATTATCTTGCATGAATTCATGCGACTTAGCCTAGTGCGCTACCGAGTGAACCAGGGATTGGCTTACTCGTAATTTGCAGTTCCTAAGTTCGAGTCCCAATTCTGTAGCATTGAGATTTATCTCCCTCTAAAAGAATATCCCAAAAAAATGAAGTGAGCTGTCCAACTTCATTTTCGAAAGTCTCACCAATTCATTTCATTATGACTAAAAATATAATGACAGGCACAAAAATGGGTTTGTATCCCACTTGTAGCAAAATTCATTTTTTTAGAGCCAACTATTCATGAGTTCAATGTTTACAAAACATTTCTTGTGCTTCTCTATTATTGGCCACTTTTTTCAGCTTTGAATATTAATTTGACTGTTCCTAAGAAAACCATTTTCTCCTCCACCTGTAATTTGTAGAGGCACGACGTCGACTTAACTGAAATTAGCTCCTTTTCATGCTACAGTTTGGGAAATGTGTAATCGCTATGTAATCCTAGTAGAGAGTAAATGAAGTTTCCAAACAAGAGGTGGATCAATATTAATCCTACTTCAGATGGATCATTGGTAGCCATAGCGTCTGATGTTCGACGCTGCGGTAATTTCTTCAAAAATAATTCGACGATTTTCTTGATGAGCTCTTCCTAGAATTTCTCTTCGAAAATTTCTCGAAAAATATACGATTTCCAAAATGCTCGCTTCTCGAGAAATTTACTAGTAAATTATTATTTTACTACAATAAAAATTATTTTAAAATATATGTGTAGACACTTAAACATGACTTTATCAAATATGTTTGATAAGGTGTCGCTCTCAAATGGTTATCAGATTTCAGGTATGATTTTGAATTACGTATTTAATGGCATATAATTTGTAAAAAATTCGAAATATTGTGTATTACTAAGAGATGAAAATCAACATATATGCTGTCATCTTGCAAATCTTATTACTTGTTCTGGAAACCTAGACGGGCATAAGGTGTCTCTTAATTCTCGACATTAGAAAACAATTTGTGAAACTGCATTCTTTTCTCTTTTTATCATTACTCTTTTATTTTATGCTGTTATTATTTTTCCCACATCCAAATTTGTCTCCTAAAATACCATGTTCAACTATTATGTAATATGATTTTAATGGAATAAATAAATGATTTTGATCTCTATCTTGGTAATGATTTTAAGGGTACCGCCATCTTTCAGACTGATTGTTTACAAGTAAAGCCAGCAGATAAAGCCTCCTGTACATTTAGCGTTGCCAACAGACTCTAATCAATAATGCAACGATTTTCATTTAAATGATCATTGTAGTTTCAAGTGTTCAGGTATCTCAAACAAAAGTCACAAAGGATTCGAGTGAAAAGGTTTAAATTATTTGGGGATCTCAAGGATGCTCTCTTTTATCATGCCATGCATAACAGCTTTCTGTCGTACTCGCAGCATAACCTTACATTCAACGAAATCATCGGTTTCTCATCCATCACTGGTCTCAGGATGCAATAGAGCTCTTGAACATGACTACTAAAAGGATAGCGATCGAGTTTACGAACTTTATGTAAAAGTTCGGCTTTCTTTTGGGTAATGGATAAATAATCACCACTCGCAGGTTGACTTTCTCATTCGCAGAAGAATACAGCCATAATTTGAAACTTTAAGTTCCAAGAAGATCATTGCGTGGACAGTTCTCGGTGGCCAGGCCTATTCCGAGAAGAGACGACGATGTTGTTTTCCATGGTTGTTATTTGGTGACGTTTTGTGATGACTAGTGCGCATTCCCATTTTTCCCTATCTTCATACGGATCATGTGAGTGTGACCAAAGAACACGGGAGTTTTGAGAAAGAAGTAGTCTGCGCCGAATTTCGCAAGGGAGAAGACATGGCGTCCGTCTCAAGTTTTTTTGTTTTGCCAGGTCTCTTTATTGCAGATGCGTTCGCAGAAAGACATAAGAGCAAAATTTATTAATATGTTCCTAATTTATTGTAACAGGATTCTGTGAAAGAAATTAAAAGAAATTGCAACGTTTCCCGAAAGGTTTCCATCTCTCTGTCGGATTGAGGTTCTGTGCTTTCAGACATACCGGTCATTGTCCATAAGAAATAAGTTGTCATAATATTAGATCACTATAATTTAGTTCCAGTCAGAGAAGCCTCTAAGGAAATATGGAACCATCTAATGAAATCTTCCTGAATCAAAAGTCGAAACATCTGCAGTTCTCTCACGAAGGAGAACGCAGATTTGATAGCCCTTTTCATGTCATTTACTTCGGTTACGTTAGGTTTTCATATGGACAAAAAAAAAATGCGTTTGTGTCCTTGTCGGCTGAGTATTTATAAACGGCCCTGAATACAAATGGAATCTCGTTTCGTTTTCACGACGAAATTTCAACCAGGCGTGCAGTAGGAAGTATAAAACAAATCGCAAGTCTAATAACATAAAGTGACCCTTAACGCGATGACTTCAGATTACTGCAGGCACAGGGGCGGGGGTGGCTCAGTCGGAGCGCGCCAGGCTCGTAATCTGCAGTTCCCAGGTTTGAGTCCCAGCTGGGTCAGCGTTGAGATTTATCTCCGCAAAATTCCCCGCCCTGCCCACGGTCAGTAGGGGACACCGATGAGATTTGAAAGGCCGCCGTCCATCGGATGGGACGGTTAAGCCATGACCCCGTGTGCGGGAGAGTCATACCCTGTGCACGTTAAAGAACACGCTGGATGGCCTTGACGGGAGGCTACCATCTGTCTCCCAACAGCTATTCCAGTGGGTCCCCTCACCTAACCTTCTCTGAGCCTTCGGGGTTCGTGGACCTGGTGATTTAGCCCATGGTGTTCAAAAAAGCGCCGCTCAGAGGTAAAACAACCCAACCCAACTGCAGGCACAGACTTCAGATTAGAAAGCAGTTCTGAAGAGGTTGAGTTCTGAATATTCTGGCCGAAAGCCCACCTAAAAATATAATAATCTTAGGGCTTAGTATGGAATTTGCTCCACAATATCTGGCTTTTAGTGCTTACGTAGATAAAATTCCAATATCATAACTGATCGGGTCCTCTGATCAATAGTTGAAGTTGCCTTGTTAACTCCATAAATATCTCATATTAATTATTTTTATTGTTGACGAAATGGATGTGTGAAAATTAATAAGGCTATACATTGGATCTGTTTCTCTGATCAAGCAATAATTGGGGCTTAAAATTCTGCAGAGAATGGCTTAAAATTCTGAATGAGCCTGAACTAGAAACAACTACTTGCTGCTTAGCAACGCAATTTGTCTTTCTGCATGAGAGACAAGAAAAAGGACATAGTCGAGACAAGAAACGATTCTTATTGTACTGAAGATTGTCTTTTGTGTGCAGAATAAGGAAAAGAAATATCAGACGAAGGTCTATGAATGTAAACTTTTATCTTCACTTACATCTCATTCACTGAAGTAACTTTTGGAAGCTTTTCGCACATCACTTCAGACTTGTTACAAGAAGATGAGAGTAAGGAATTTCGACTCTTCATAGAAATGAGAGGTCTGTGCATTTCTTTAAATTATTATTCTTTATTTTTCCTATGCATTTCTTATGTATTGAGATTTACTTTTGAAAGTGTTGGGTTCTTTTATCTCTTAGCTGTGAAAAAGAAAGTTTTTTAAATAGAGATTTGGGTTGGGTTGTTTTACCTCTGAGCGGCACTTTTTTGCACACCATGGGCTAAATGACCAGGTCACATGGACCCCGAAGGCTCAGAGAAGGTTGGGGGAGGGGACCCACTGGAACAGCTGTTGGGAGACAGATGGTAGCCTCCCGTCAAGGCCATCCAGCGTGTTCTTTAACGTGCACAGGGTATGGCTCTCCCACACACGGGGCCACGGCTTAACGTCCCATCCGACGGACGGCGGCCTTTCCAAGCTCATCGGTGTCCCCTACTGACCGTGGGCAGGGCGGGGATTAAATAGAGATGAAAACAATAAAATAATGATATATTAATAAGTTGCGGGGCTTTGAGTGGAGAGCAAAATGTATTTATTGTTTTGACATAAAATTATTACCGAAGATAATAAGGTAATTTTTTTGGCTCTAAGAGAGAAGTAATAATTTATTGCTATTTTTTTCGGGGATGCAATTTGTATTTTCCGAATCATCTCATATATTAGTTCAAATTTCCCCCATTAGAGGGTGTTAAAAGCTCAGAAATTATGGCCAAAAATATCATAAAGTTGCGGACCTACATGAAGTGAATGGTCGTGGATGATCAGATTGATTTCCTGTCGTTAAATATATGATATCAAATAAACCAAAAAAAAAAACTCTGGAACTAGGGCAACGGCATTGAGTGGAGGTGCTTTATTTGGATCTGTTTTAGGACGTGTTTTGTACAAACTGGCATTTCTATGAAAGATAACTCAAGATTCATCATGTCTTAAAATGATATAAATGTCATACTTTTCCAACTGAAACCAACTATCTTACTGGAACTATTGAATAGCATACCAAATGACAAATACAGAAAACTTAACTATAATTATTTAACGATTAATTTTCAAAAATTTAATGCAGCAAACTCCCCATTATCGTTATTAATAGAGATCGATGAGTACACGGATAACTGACAAGGACGGATATTTAGGAAAACATACACTACTCGTCAAAAGCAAAGCACGGATCATCAGATGTAAATTTTAAAAATATTAAAGAATTTAGGAAAATCAACATATAAATCCCTTATGTTACGTGATATGTAAAACAGATACGCTATACAAGAATACTTTCATGGAGGCTCAATCTTTTCAAATTGAAATATTACATTATCAATCTGGAATAGCTGATTACTTCATGAACCTCAAAACAAACCATTTAGATGACTCAAAACGAAGAAAAGACTTTGATCTAGCTTTGAAACATAAGCTGGTGAAACAATCACGGAGGTGGCCATATACTTCTGGTATACGGAACCCTTCATTGGAGGCTAATTTCACCGTGAACTTACAACACCTTGAACCTTACCATATATTTTGGTGTCCATCATTTTGTTATCTCAAGAAGGAATGGGGGGGGGGGGGGGGGGTGAGTCCCCCCGAAAATCTTATGAAAAATCTCAAACTTGTCTAATTGTTCTGAAAGGTATCCGAAAACTTGTTCGACAACAATTTTTCAACGGAAATTTGTTCGCCGAAATTTTATTCGAAACGGATTTTTTTTCAAAACGGAATCAAAGTTATTTTAGGAAAAATGAAATATTGAAATATTACATTTATTTAATTTTGATTGGATTATTTTATCTTTCCAGTGCGAAAGATTTTAGTGTGTTTTTCAATGGAGGACTGGGTAGCGGTGTTTTTACTTTTTATATTCTCCATCTAACCACTTAGTCCTCTCCCAAAACCCAAAATATTTATTCATGTATTTACAAAATCAAGGTTATTAGAGAAGACACACGCTGAATAATTATTATTTAATTAAATATTATTATTAAGTCAGTGCAAGTGTTCGAAATTAGCGTCACATTGACGTAACATGAATGCCCCCCCCCCATGTTATGTCAATGGAGCGCTAACTTCGAAGTTCTATAGCTTTTAATATCAGCGTTTGGTGAGAAAATGGGGCGGAAGATGATTTAATGGTCTGAATCAAATCTATCTAAATCTCGATTGTTAACAATATTCTTACAGTATTTAAACCTTTCAGAGCAGCAATATGCTCTAAGAAATTTATTTTAAAGAAATTTTTCGCACACACTTTTTTAAAATATATATTTTTATATGAACTGGTTTGAAATAATGTTTCCTATTTCATTTCAATTAACTTCCAATGTCTATTGCTATTGTTATATGTTCAGACTTCCATAACTCTTTAAATACTGAAGGAATATTGTTGAAAATGGATATTTTGATATAAATGATTTAGAACTTAAAGCTAAATTAATCACATTTTCCCATAAAACGTTTATTTTAAAAGTTATAGGACTTCGAAATTAGAGTGCCATTGGCATAACATGGGGTGGTCATATTTCAATGATCACTCAGCGTATAGTTGTAGTAGAAAAAATATCAAATAAAAGCAATTAAAAATAAAAAAAAAAATAGAAAAAAAAAATGAGACATCGATTTTCGTTCAAAGAAAGTTAAAAATGCAAGAATTCTAAACTCCATTCAGCCTGAAGCCCCCCAGAAGAGACCTTATCGAGGAGTATGCCCTCTAGTTGTCTCTCAATATTTCAAAATTCTCAAACTTTTATTAAAATGTTAGTTGAAAAAATTTCCTTTTGCAACTCGTTTCGGGCGAACAAATTTCCATTTCGAACAAATTTCCGTCGAACAAATAACACCAAACCGTTTTGAAATGCGAAATAATTGTCTTTGTATAATTTTATCTTAGCCCTATTTTATGTCCACACTAAAATACATTAAAAACTGTGAAATCTCATTCCACATTGAACATCATTTTATTCCTTTATCATTTATTCCAATTTATTTCTTAATATTTTAACTCTAGATGATAAAAAATAATTTATCATATAATATATAATTGATATTTAATATTAATATTATTGTCTTTATTTACCATCCAGAGTTAAAAATTAAATTGGCAGCAATTCCGAGCAAGCCAAACAGACATCGGAGGATCTGTTCAAGGGCGTCCTACAGTTTTACAACCCTTCAAGATGATCGCTATATTGGATAGCTTCGGAGGTGGGGGGGAGTCTGAGAATAAGGCTTGAGTAGGATTTACTATTTACTAAAATATTCCACCGAACATTAAACCCTCTGGGCAACACCCCTGCCCCTTAGAATGGTGTCACGTTCATGCAGCCTGAACCCGAGAACAATGTAGACACGTCCTGTTCACGAACCAGCCGAGTTTTTTTTTTTGCAATCGGACTGCAGATGCCAACTGATCACGAGATATCAGAACTAGCAGCCAACCCCATAACATTGTTGAGAGAAGTGCATTGGTATGACGGTAAGCTAAATGGTCATTTATTAAGGCAAAGGTTTGTTTTCATATTTTGCTTTGAAAGATGCTTTAAATTTGGTTGAATAGACTAATATGAGTGTAAAACTCTAAAATACTGCTCGAAATAACGATAATACTCTCATTTTATTGTTTTTTATGCATTTTAAATTATCCAGAGTCTATATTGGTTGAAGTATTATCCATATGTTAGGATTGCAATTCATTGCTGAATATTTTAATGTATTTCACAAGCAATTCATTAATGAATATTTTGAATGTATTTCGCTTGCAATCCTGGATTAAATTTAATCCAGGTTTGCAATTAAGTATTTATTTAAGTACTGATGAGTGTCGATCATGATCAGAGAAACGTTACATTTTTTCTTCAAATCATTTGATTTCTTCGATGAAGTAAACCAGGGCCGCGGACAGTATCCTTTTCGTTTATTTTCGAAATAGAGTATATTGTGATGATAAACTGATGCTTAGCAGAACACGACTACCTCTGTAACTGTTATCTTCTCTTGCAGACACACTTGCCACGAGCCAAGAATATGAAATGCAGCTATTGGCTCCTGGAAGACAATACATATGTCCTATATGCAACAGATCATTGGCCTGGCGGAATACTCTTCGAAGACACATGAAACAGCATCAGGATGTCAGAGAGCTCTTCCCTTGCAACATTTGCAATCGTAACTTTGTTAGCATGGACAATCTGAAGAGACATTGCAAATATTCTCACAGTTGAAGAAAGGTCTAGTAACTAGTGAGTCTGCGCAGAGGAAGAGGTTGTGTTTGATCCAAGTCTATGCTGTTGCCATTCTTTCCTCAGTTCTCAGCGCCTCCTTCTCCTCGTCTTCGGCAGGAATTTGAACTTCAGTGCACTTCGTATGTGGCGAGAGGTGCGCAGGTTCGAATCTCAACTTTGATAGCGTTCTCCTTTGTCCATGCACTACGCTCTGCGGGGAGCATCGGTGAACTTGGAAAAACGAATTTCATTGAGAAATGAGAAAATGCATCACCTCTGATGGATCGACTGATGATCTTCGCTTTTCTGCATTTTTGCCACTTTTACCGCTAAGTCCAATAAATCGTATTAGGCTGTCAATTTAGGAAGTGGTTAACCGCATCAGGTCTTGCAAAACCTTCATTGACTGTTAAACCATGGTCTTAATAACAAGCTTAGCTGGTGGTGCATTTGTAAGTCTGAACAACTAGGTGTTTCATCGTTTTTTAGAAAATTTATATTACCTCTATGATCAGGCTCTTATCGAGGCATTAACAAGCTCATTAGCTATAGTTATGTGGATTTTATCTTTGTCAGAATAAGCCAGGAAGCAAAAACGCTGGATGGATTTTTCATTGCAGTGAGGTGCTTTCAAAATCGGCAAATAACTCAAGATTTCCTCAACATTGTCGTTGAGTCGACTAGATCGCTATTTTGTTTCGCAAAGATAAGCGTTTTTATACAGAATTATAAGGTAACTTTCATTACGAAACTTCTCTTAATTATTTAATTTATGTTGGCAATTGTTTTAAATGCAACATCTACTTCCATTCCGACTGAAGTTTATTCGGAATGTTGATGTTGTCGTCTTTTGTCGAAGCCTCATTCTACTGTTTGTACCACTTTCATCGATACTTTATTTTTCGCCACCTTGTCATACCTTTAATATTTGTTTGCCAGTTCAGATAGTAATATATCTGGAGAGTCCCAAACTGAGTTTTTCAGTAATATTAATGGTAAAATTTTTTTTATAGAATCTAGAGAAAACTACGACATAGATATACTTTAACACTGGCCTCGTAAATTTTGTCATTTCTTCGAAATTCGCTACTTGAAGCAAAACAATTTATTGACGAGCATAATTCGCAATATGGAGGTGAAAGTCAAAATACATTCTGTTTCGAAAAGCATAAAACGCGAAAATATAGCAGGTCAACTATTATGATCTTCATTTCAATGCCTTCTCGGAGCCGGTACTAGCAGAGTTACTATGAGAATTTTTTTAATTTTTTTAATTTTTTTAATTTTTTTGATTTTGTTATTCTTTTTTTATCAAGTTCTAATCACTGACACCTTGACATTGATATTTGTTTTTATCTCAATACTCAGTTGCTATTATTGCTTCAACTGCACTTTTGTAGCTGGATTATTACACAATGGTCTAAATGAGGGGTCGGGAACCTTTTTTTGGGTGAAGAGCCAAAACAGTAAAAAAAAAGGTTAAACCAGCAAATTTTGAGAGCCGCAAATTATAATCTTTATTAGTTGAAGAGCCACTACGGGAAAAGGCAAAACTGCAGATTATTTTATTAATAAAAATAGAACTTTAACGCCTAATTTTGAAATAGGTGTATTCAGGTGTATGAATGAAACTATTGAAAAGAATTATTAAAAAATCAGTCATTCGTCAGTGTGACTTTTGAGTTTTCTCAACCAGCCTAATCAAATTTAGAATATATTTAGAGCATTCGAATTGCATCAGTGCTTTCAAACTATCGTCTGCCTACCTGTTTTAGAGCTAATTTTCAATGAAAATCACTAAAACGTTTTCAGAGTTTCACGTTGAGCCATTTTGTAGTGCTCAGGGCCGCCGGTTCCCAACCCCTGCAGGGGCGGTCATTAGTCTAAAGTTTTAGCAGGTCATTTAGGGGTGTATGAAGAATTTTTCAATCGAGAAATGACACTTTTAACTTTACTAATTTATTATTTAGTAATCGAGATCTTTTTAATAGCTTGTCATTCGGCCTTTGGGATACTGAGGGCGTCAGGGGTTTGCCTTCCTGGAAAAGGAATTGGCTGGCTGTTGGAATGAAAATATAAAACACTTGCGCATTTTTTAAATTGGGCCATGGCCCACTTCTTAATTTCTCACATGGTCCCCTTTTTTCGGTGAAAATCGTACAAACAAGTACAGTCAAGCTTGCAACAACTCCCATTAAAGCTTTGCAACAAGAGTTTTTTGTAAGCCCACTGATGCCATCTTACTGACCGAGATAAGGGGTAGACAAGCAGAGAAAATCTTGAAGTTGATGTAGCTGAGACCGATCTTTCGTCACTTCGTACAATGTGTGCACATAATAAGTGTTACACATTTCTACTCGTCTTTCAAAAAACATTTGAATCTTTAGAATAAATAATTCGGATAATTCTGAAAGTGTGATAAAATATTAAAGATTGTCACACGACATAAAAGGATCGTAGGAAGCAGATGTCTGAACGTCTCTGATGCAGACAGTTGAGCTTTCCTCCAAACTTTTAATGTTTCTCAACGAATAGGGACATGTCGTATATAAATGTAAGATTTTGTTTACAGAAGTTTTGGATATAGTAAATAAGGCAATGTTCCAATGTTTATTATTTTCTAATTTTATTGTGTTTTTACAATAAAAGTATAGTAAAATACCTCTTGGCAAAATTAATACATAAAAAATAATTTAATTTTTTGATGTGAATTGCAAATTAATTCTAAAGTCTATAACTAGAATCTTACAGATGAAATATATTTGCATCGTAAATTAATATTGTTCAACTTTTGGGACGCTATCTGCTTCACTTTTCAAGGTATAGATAATAATGATAAAAATATTAATAATATATAGATAATAATAATCAATGCAAAAACTTTAAATCAATTTTTGTACATAATTTTGTATTATATTTTTGTAATAATTTGTGTATCAAAATTACATTATAAATGATATAATTTTGACACCTAGTGCGGAGTATAGTTTACTTATAACTTTTATTTACAGCTTTAAACGTAAAAATTGAGATACAGTTCATAAGGATTAGTCAATAGTTCTGATTACAATTTCTTTGAAAAGATTTAGTTATTCATGAAACTAGTCATCTGCAGTTCGGCTCGTAATCTGCAGTTCCAAGGTTCGAGTCCTCCTGTGCCAGCGTTGGGGTTTATCGGAGATAAATCTCATCTTGGCCTCGATCACAAAAGGGACACCGACAGGCTTGAAGAGGCCGCTGTCCATCGGACTGGACGTAAAGCGGTGACTCCGTGTGCACGAGAGCCATACACTGTGCACGTTAAAGAACACGCTGGATGGCTTTAACGGGAGGATTCCATCTGTGTCCTAACAGCTGTCCAGTGGATTCCCTTCGCCAGCCTTCTCTGTGTTCTTTTGAACTGCCCATTTTGACATTATAGGCCAAAAAAAAATTCCTCTTACAGGTAAAACAACCCAACTCGTGCAAACTATGGTGATTTAACCGGTATATAATTTATGAATATGATTATTGGATTTCGATTGGGTTGTTCTACCTATGAAAAATAAAATTGCTTTTCATACAGTGGGGTAAATGGATTGGATTGTTTTACCTCTGAGCGACACTTTTTTGCACACCATGGGCTAAATGGCCAGGCCACAAGGACCCAGAAGGCTCAGAGAAGGTTGGGGGAGGGGACCCACTGGAACAGCTGTTGGGAGACAGATGGTAGCCTCCCGTCAAGGCCATCCAGCGTGTTCTTTAACGTGCACAGGGTATGGCTCTCCCGCACACGGGGCCACGTCTTAACGTCCCATCCGACGAACGGCGGCCTTTTCAAGCCCATCGGTGTCCCCTACTGACCGTGGGCAGGGCGGGGAAATTTTGTGGAGATAAATCTCAACGCTGACCCAGCTGGGACTCGAACCTGGGAACTACAGATTACGAGCCTGGCGCTCTACCGACTGAGCCACCCCCGCCCCATGTGGAGTAAATGACCAGTTCAGAAAGGTCACAGGGTCTCAGAGAAAATTAAGGAAGGGGATCCACTGGACAGATGTTATGAGACATAGAAAGCTTCCTTCAAAGTGTAATATTTAATGTGCAGAGGATCCTCTGTTGTAGGTTGGGGTTCTTTCGGGACCCCACCCCCTCCTGGGGAAAAACTCGTACTCTGTTTTCCCAACACTACAGGAGGCGCAGAGGTTCCATGGCCTTCTCTTGCACACAGCATCATAGCTTAATGACCCATAAGGAGGGTGTAGTCTTCACACTTCTTTCGATGTTCCCTTTCTCGCCGAGGACACAAGATGAAATATATGTGTTAGTTTATTATCTGTTAGTTAACATTATTATCCGTTAGGGAGGAATTTCTCAAAACATGATAAACCTGGAAACTTCTGATTACGAGCTTGGTGAACTTACAATCACTATTGGTACTTGTATAAAAATTTCTTTTTACCTTCTTCCCCTTCAAAAGAGGGTAAGTCTGTAAATTTCATACAAATTTACATTTCCCTCTTTTGGAAGGGAAGAATAGTAAAGAACTTTTTTTTTTGTAGACTCCCTCACTTCCCATGTAATTAATAAGCTTTCATCTGATATATATTTATTGTGCATGACAAATATCGTGATCCTCTGTGAAATGATGCGCAAGAACAAGCCAATCACAGGACAGCTTGCATGGTTTCAAACGCGAGCAGCAGCAGAACAGGGACAGTAGCATTTGCGAGCAGCATAATTACGTAGAGATGATTCTATACGACAGACAGACAGGTAACGTCTAAGACTTCGGAAGAGACAAAAAAAAGAAATATCTTTCAGCTTCTTTAAAATAAAATAAGAAACTACAAACAAGTTGGTTATTGATAATAACACTGCATACAATTAACATGCACATCTTCAGTGGCGTACTCAAGGAAGATGTTATAGCCTTCCTCTCCCCCCCCTCCCACACCTCTTGAGGCTTAACTATAATATATTTTCTAATGCAGTCTCCGAAAATTAATGACTGAAGTATATAAAAATCAACCCCTTATTAAATTATATCTGGTAAGCCACTATATACCTTACCCACTGTTTTGAAAAGGGTGACTTTTTTTCTCACATAAGGGCGCAGATTTTGAAATTCGAGTGTCTCCGTGGTTAGTAATAAAGAGAGAATTAGAGTGAATAAAAATCGTAGTTCACGTGAACATTTATTTCCTAAAGTATTTTGGCCTGTTATTCATTCAGTACGTGCATACCTACAGTGAAGTAATAAGACGAACAATGATGACTATGAAACAGTGGCAAGATCATTCGTCTGGAAGCTTTCTGCTCTCTCTAACTTAGGATGACAAGTTTTCAAAAGGGAAAAACGAAACATTTTGAGTTTAAGTTAAAAGAAAAACTGGACTTTCCAAGGGCTTAGAAAAAACAATGCTCAGCAAATAAATTACCGTATAGTTTGTTCCAAGTCTACTCACTTAGTCCCAAAATCATCTGGTAGGCTCAAAAATCTAAGTTTTGATTTTAAGGAACCTAAACTCTCATTGGTTGTCTTACGCAGTTTATTTTCAAATTCGTTTTCTCATCGATCTACATTTAGTATCTGTATATAACTACATGTAATATATATATAATCACAACTGTAGTCGATTAATTACTATATTTTTTCATACGCCCTTCTGAAGTGTCCATACTGTGCAGCTCGTGACTTTTTTCAATTCTTCTTTTTGTCTACTCAGTTGTTTTTTTGTGGAGGTGTTGCAATAGTAAATCAAAATTTCTTTGTAGAAATGGACTTAAGAGATTTGACTGCCTCTATAACTGTGATCTTTTCTTTCAGAAACATTTGTCAAGGTCCAGGAGCATGAAACGAATCCATTGCTTTTCAAAAAAGAATACGTGTGCCACGTGTGCAACAGATCATTGGCCACGTTGAACACTCTTCGAAGGCACATGCAACGGCACCAGGATGTCCGAGAGCTCTTCCCTTGCATTATTTGCAATCGTAATTTTGCCAGTATGGACAATCTGAAGAGACATTGCAAATATTCTCACAATGCTACAAGATGGAACAAGTAACTACAGAATTCGATCTCTTTAAAAGAACTTTTTAGTGACACGAATACTGTTGAAAGGGCAAATTGTTTCTCAGAGCAGCAAAATTTAGATATGAATTTTGCTATTCTATGGACTCTGATCTCTAAATGAAAATACGCAATTAGTTCATGTTAAAGAATGTCATCTAACGTCTCCAATCTAATAAGATAGTGTAAATGTATTTATGCTATCAAACGGTTAAAAATGCATTTTTCCCTTAATGGTTTAAAGAAAAAAGTGCTTTTTTTTCCCTATCAGACTGCAGTACCATCTCTTAGGAAAAGTATAAGTATAAATAAAATAAACACCCCCTCAAGCAGCTGCTTGTCACAGAGGTCTGACAGGAGCTTGTACGCCATAAGAGGTCTGTGAGGATAGCGGGAACTCAGCAGAAAAACGACACGAACATCCATGACTTATCTGGGGCTCGAACGCAGGTTCCTTAGATCAGTAGCCAAGCGCTGCATTTAAAATCGTACACAACTTAACCTTGAGCACTGTTTGTTTCAAACATAAGGAAGTAACTCGCGAAAAACACAGATTTGGCAAGTGGGAATTTCTCATGCGCTAGGTCTTATGGTGAAAACTTTCAAACCACACTAATGCGTGAAACTTAAACGGAGATAAAAATTACAAGTAGCATAAACCTCTGATGAAGCTAAGAGACAAATATCCTAAATTCGACATTCAGAAATAAGCATCCATGTTAGTATTTTCAGGGGTGGTATACGTACGTTGATACGCCTTTAATTAGTTGCAACTTCCTTGGGTAAAAATATCAAAGTTTAACATTTTTTTCTCGTACAGTGAGAGGAGTTTCTTATGTGTGTTTAAAAGCTGATAATTGCAATGACACGAAACAAAAAATTCTGTCTCGTAAAGTTTTTGAGAAAATGAGGTTCTTTGCATCTTATCAGGACATTTGTGCAATGAATAAAGGATTGCAGGGTAAATGGAGTATTAACATCCAACTGAACATTGCTGGAAGCTAATGAAGTACTCCTTCGATGTTAATTTCGAGCGGAAATCAACCATTAAAACATTTTTAGTGAGTCAAAATACGTATTTGCAAAAATATCTTTTGCACATTTGTTTGTATAAAGATATTTAATAAAATCAATATTTTTCTTCGTTAATTATATTTCTTGAAAAACCGAGCATGAAAATAAAATCCTGAGATCATTTTTGTGTTCAGCGCTCAAATGCAGGTAAGGAACACCTATTACCTCGTGATAAAATATTAAAAGGTTAAAATTTGTTGTCCAGTGTAAATATCAGTGTAAGAGTTGACTTTGAAAATTCCTTTATTCATCATCTGTGTACACTAACCTCCATGTAATAAAAAGGAAATATTTGATTCAGTCTTGTGTTATTTTATTAACATTTCGCATTTTTGAAACATATCACTCGGCATATTTATTAGAAGCTTTCTATGTTTGGAAAATAAACAAACATTCTCATGTAGATATTAGAATGTTTTGTAACATTGAATCAGTTTCAAGAAAATTCCTCAAAAGAAAAAGATGTGAACTTTTTTTTTCTTGAGAAAAAGTGAATAAAACTACAATGGTTTTGTAAATTAATTTCACTAAAACGTTTTTGATTGAAAGGAGAGAAAAAACTCTTTTTGTGCATATTATAAAGCGTTTTATTTCACCTCCGAATTTCTAAAATTATTTTTCTCACATTTTCTATGTTAAATAATTTACATAGTTATGCAACATAATTTTCATTTTTTGCACCTCCGACAATGTCCCTTTTGTATTCACGTTGAAAATAAAAAAGTGTAAATCAATTTGAGATTCACGCATCTGTAAAAGTCACCCAAAAGGCGTAAAAGGATTTCCAATAAAATTGACGTTTTACGAGCGTCAAGGTTTAACAGCGATCTCTTGAAACCGCATGAACATAGATTCTTTAATACGAAAATAATTTTCTATTGTTAGTGATTAGTATTTCAATTTATGAATATGAGTTTGAGTTGATTTTTTATAGGGGCGTAGCCAATGCGAGTAGTGAACTACATGATTGTGATTTTGTGTGATATGCTTGAGAGATGGGAACTCTCTCGCTGATTGTCAAATAAAGGTTTAAAATTCTGTAATTCTGTTTCAGAGTTTTTGGAAGAGAACCATTCTCAGGAATTGGTGAAGTCTCAAAAAACCTGCCCGATCTGCCATAAATCGTTCCCTATGCAGTGGCGTCTGCGGAGACACATGGTCTGTCATCAGGAAGTTAGAGAACTTTTTCCTTGTGATATATGCCCTAGAAAATTCTCCAGTGAGGAAAACCTAAAGAAACATTTTAAAAAAAATCATCGTTTCCGTTATGCATTAAAATAATTTGGTGGTGATAAAAAATTGACTTTACTATCGAAGTTCAAGAAAATGACTTCGATTAATAATATCGGGTTCTCTGACTGCTATAGAAACAATTATAAATAATTACTTTGTGATATGGACGAGGTGAAAGAACATATCAATAACGTTTGAAGCACGCCTCCTTGTGCCCTTTATTCATCCATCATAATACGTCTCATTTCCTCCTTTGAGATGCAATACGGTGTTTGAGAAATATGAAGCCAACGTCTTTGAGAAAATGTCTTTGAAACTGATTTTGCATTGGACTAAAACTGTTACGAAAAAAAAAATGTTATCACCAGCTGTATAGTCATTGGATAAGATTACGAAGATGACGTTTCGAATTGATGCTTTTGAATTGGGTACCTCAAGAAATCATTCTATCGAGTGCCGATTGAAAAATGCTCTTTAAGTATTTTCATCGTTGCCTGTTGTGTGAATGTTGGGAGTCTGAAATCAAAATGATATCGAAGTTCTTAAGAATATCATAAGTGAAACAGAGAGCATTTCAAAATGTGGAATTCGTTATTTTTTATGATATTAATAATACCCAAAGGTGATATTCTAAAGCTGTTTCCAGAGAATGTTGAATGAAAGCTCTTTGGTGAAAATTTCATCTGTTGAGCCATTTGTATGAACTGAGATTCATAGATGAAATTTCGATTGTGCTCGTTCCTATGTTAATTTTCACATTTTCACAGTTATGGTCGTTAACAATTACTTTCTAAAAGACTGAATATTAGAAAGTTGAAGAAGAAAGCAATTGTATTAACATGCAATAAAAACATTTTTCGTTTCGGATGTTGTTTTTCATTTATAGAGATCTGAGTTAATACATAAATCAAAAATTTAATATCTTTCCTCAAAATGAATAATTAAAGCAAGCATGTATTTTCTGTTTTTTTTTTAGAAAGAGTTTCATTTACAAAAAATTTCAAATTAATTTATAGTTTAATGATTTTTGCCTGAGCGTAAATAAATTCTGTAACAGCAGCAGGTTTGCATCTAGTAAATAAACCGTCGGCACCAAATTGTGCCTATATACATTATTAGGGACTCGACCGACTAGCGTGAAGAGGGTAGTGCCAGAAGTGTCCGGGATCGGGGGAAGAAAAATAATCTTGTGGTTTTAATTAAATGCCTCCGGACAGTTCTAGAAAGTTCATTCGACAGACTATGTTGTGGATTTGTTTGATATGCTCGAGGGAGCCCTACACGTCCAACAAAATATCACGTGACCACGCTTGTCGGTATTTCGGCAAAGAATTTTGAAAAAAGACTGTTGCGACCGGACTCTGGTGAGGGCCGTTCGCCCACGTTTTGCTTTCACCGTTTTCTTTTGTTAAGTGGTGGATCCACCTGAAGACTTAGTGTTGGCCTTATTTTAGAAAATTGGAAATTCTGTTGTGCTTAGTGACATACCAGGTGGGTAGTCACTGTTTTTCTATATCTAATTGTGCACTGTATGTCAGCTTGCCTCATCTGTGAAAAAACTACATCAATATTGTCCGAAATAATACATTTGTATATAATACGCATAGTGTTTCGAGAGAATAAATCCGTTTCTTTGACAGGCAATTTAAAATAATTGAAACAAATTAGAGAAACAAAATGTCCCAAAATCAATTGAAAATATGGAATTTTTTTTTGGAAAAAAAATTTTTTTGGAAAATTGGAAGCAGCTTTAGTTCCTTAAAAAAAAATCCAGCAAGCAGCTGCTTGCCACAGAGGTCTAAAGTTTTTTTAGCATTAGTAAATTGCGTCCTAAAGCAATTCGAATCAATTCAGGATTCTGACAGAATTAACAAATTAGCTACTTACATGAATATTATTTGATAATGAATAGGATAAAATTTGCTTCGTTTGTAAGGCTTTTGTGGTAATTTTAAAGCAATCATAAACCTGGTGATAAAACAATTTAATAAATACAGTTTTCTAGCTATTTTTTTAATTAATCTAGATTAAGACCAGTTTTTTATAGTATCATTTTTTTATTTCAAAAATACTTTAAAGTTATATTTATTTCTAACCATGAAAACTTATTACAATTTTACTAACTAAAATAAAAAATAAAGTGAGTTATTTGCACGTTGTGAAAAACTGATTTCAGACATGAAAAGAGGATAAATATGTCCTTTTTTCATATTTGTTAACTAATTTTGAATAACTGGCATTAGCTGTGATAAATGTGGCATTGTGTTTGCTTAGCTGATTTAAAGTAGAGTCCCCTGTTGCAGAGACAGCGGTAGATATGGATTACAACATGCAAGTCTGTCGCAATCCAGGAAAGAAGAGGTATCCGTGTCCCATCTGCAGCAGAACCCTGACTCGGCTGGAAACCCTTCGTAGGCACATGGATCAACATCAGGACGTCAGACAGCTTTTTCCCTGCAGCTTTTGCAGCAGATATTTTGCCAGCATGGACAATTTGAAGAGGCACTGCAAGTTCGTTCATGGGAAGAAAATCAAAGGGAACTTGCTTGTGTAATGTAGCAAGATATTTCCGATATCCATCCTCTCCCTGAGGGTAATCTTCTAAATCAGAATTTCAAGCCTTACCTGCAGTATTTTGGACTAAGATCAAGAAACTTTTCTCAAAGGGTTATTTTTTGGATATGTTTTTCATAGTATCATTTTTTATTTCAAAAATACTATAAAATTATATTTTTTCTGACCATGAAAACTTATTTTTTACTTTAACTTTTTGGTTTCTTTTTCAATATCCTTAGATCTTGACTACACAGATATCTAATTATTCCTCAAATAAATAAAACTTTAAATTCAACACTTTTTTATGAGTTTATTTTATGAGATCATTGCTGGTGATATCATCAGCTCAATTTATTTCTTCCGTGGCATTCAAAATCTGCAGAAATGCGTGAAGATTTGCGAATCTCAAATAATGTTCACTGTTTTGAAACTGTCGCAGTTCACCCATTTCTTTCAGTATCAAGACAAAGCTTTAATTATATCTTCGCAAATGCACGATAATGTCCAAACATAATTTTTTATCTCTTTTTTTGTGCAACTAAATGAAACCAAAAGTTACACATCTGTAATCGAAGGATGACTTCTAATTCTTTTAGAAATCACTCACATTTCTCTATCGTAAGCAATTTAAATATTGTCATAAATAAGTGATTAAAATTACACTTTTATGCTCATATCGATTGAGTTTTGATCGCTGATGAAAGCTCTCGAAATTTCATCCTATCCCATACATAGACACTGGATTAAGGAAGGCGTGGTAGAAGGACTGATGAATGATTTTCGCCGAGGTAAAGAAAAAGAAGCACTTCCATACTACTGATTCTTCGTTTGTGCAGCTGAGGATAGAGTAATTAATGAACATTTACACAAAAGCACTAAAATCGATTATTTTAAGCGTCATTAGATAAATTAAAAATCTCACCGAAGGATTCAGAATGAACCCTTCCGTAATTTTCGGTTATCTTGACAAGATAACGCATGGCCGTTCTTAGTCTATTATCGGAAAAATAATAATTTTGTAATGTGTCGAAATACTCTGAGAGTGTGTAAGACTTAACTAGCGATGATAATGAGACTATAAAAACAAATGGGACTCAATATTTGAATTTAAGATACATTATTCCACTAAAAAAAGTGACTATTCAACTAATGAACATGACAATTCGACCAATAGATTAATAGCCACAGTATTAATAATGTAAATTATTTTGCCTATGACTAGTTCCCTGTACCTCTTTTGGCCTTCTTTTTCTATTAACCATCAGGAGAACAAACTGCAGGATTTGTTATTCCGTGAAAAGTTCAAAAGAAACAACAGAAGCGAAAAAAACGAGAACGAGTGCTATGACATCTACTGCGACTTCAAGTAGTCTTCGTAAATAAATGCATCTCCAATGTACATGTATTCTTTTCTACAGATGTGTGCAACTCAGTTTTTTCTTACCGATCTGAAACATATTTATGCTCAAAATTAAATCTATTCTGTTTAAAACAGTTTCAAAAATTAAATTTAACTCTAGCAATAAATATATTAATCTAAGATCCTTGTCAATTCGTAAACGAGAAGTTGCTCCAAAATTGCAGTGTAGTCTTTTTTTTTCTTTCTAAATTGACTTTTTTTTTTCTTTCTAAATTGACTGTTATCGTGTATCATCATTGATATCTATTGCAATGCAATTAACCAGTATAGGATCATTATTCATCAGTCATTTTCGCTCATATTAAGTATCGATTGCTATACTGCAAAACTGTAAATAACCATTTCTGTATACATGGAACTATACAATCTGATATCTCGTGAAGTAATTCTTGATCGCTGACGATTGTTCTGCAAATAAAGAATTCGTATTTGGCAATCGCCATGCAACGAAATTTCGGTGGCAGCACATGGGTAAATATTCTGTGCAATAGCTTCATTACTCTCGATACCTGTAATTTCAAAATAAAGGCAAAACAATTCAACCCAACTGTGAAATTTAAATATTGATTTAAATTCACTTCTTAGCGTCAGAACATGGAAAGAAACGGAAAAGGGTTACAAAGAGTTTGCTCAATCGCAAATGGGCAATTGGGATTAATAATTATTTAGCAATTATTCTAGAGAGCAATGATGACTGTAGTATATGATGTAGAAAGTCTTTTGTGACTTCTATTGCTGAAGATTGAAAGAAGGATTTCTTTTCAGGGCCGGAAACATTATATCAACTCGTCTTATCAGAGAAGGCTTCTTCGTACAAGGAAAAATATCGCTGCCCTATATGCAACAAGTCTCTGTTGCAGCTCAAATACCTTCGTAAACACATGGAGGTGCATCAAGATGTTAGAGAACGCTTCCCGTGTAACTTTTGTGGAAGTGACTTTGCTACCAAGGGTAAAAGAACAGAACATATGAAACTGAAACATTTTAAACAATTTTAGCTGATAAGAAATAGCTAAAAAATTTGTGAATTACATTTTCTAATTTGCGGAAGAAGCAAAATCGAGGGATAATTACGTATACCGAGATGAGCAAGACAATTATTTGTTTCCGTTTATGGATTATATATATATAATTTACAATTAATTGTGATAAGCCAGTATAAGAAATTTGATCATGAAAATAAATAATGAAATATGTATGTAATATGTTCTTGAGGGATAAATAATTATTTATTAAGTTCTGTTATGTCTAAATATATGTAAAAATGTATAATAGTGAATAATTCATGTAATAAGTTTTTGATCAATAAATAATTCTATTATGTATAAATATTAAATCATTTTAATTGTATTAATTATACAGTGTTGTACTAAATTATATAGTGTTTAGAATAACGAAAAATTCAAGAAGCGATAAAAAAAAAACATTTTTTTTCGCTTTTAGGATAACAAAGTTTAAAAAAGCGATAATTTTTTTTTTTCGAAAATCCGGCTTCCCTTATTTGGTTTCGGAAAACATCTTCCATAAAACAATGCTGTTAAAAAAATTCTAGTGAAAGATTAAAATTCGAATTACTAACAGAAATGCGTTTTAGGATGTAAAACTCGAAGGAAGTGCGAGTTCTATGATGATCGCCATTTTCCAACTTAAACTTCTAATTAAGTTTTGGTGTCTGAGAACTCACCTTCCTGAATAAAAATTTTACTACAAAACAATAAATAAATAAATAAATAAATAAAGGACAATCGCTATGTTCACCTACTCCAATAACAATATGGAGTGCCAAAAGTGAAAGGGATAATAATAGCTTTCCTAAAACAAAAAAACGTATATCCAAGGTACAGACGAGAACCACACCTAGCTTAAGGATCTCGAATTCGAAAGAAGCTGTGTCAGCGTCAGAGTTTTCCTCTTTGTCTGTGCCTAACGTCATTGAGAAAATAGGCAACAATATGCTTGAGAAGACCGAAGTCTTTTTTTTTCTTCTGATTTGCAACGTTCAGACTGAGAAGAATCCTAGAAACTCCTCCTAGCTTGTACAGAATTTCTCATACAATGACACGCTTTACTGATAACGAAGTCACTGCTGACCACGTCCTCAGTTAGAACTAGCATAACACAGAAAATATGCCTGAGGGAATATTAGCTAGCTTACTAACCATTACGGCAATTGAGGCTTTTGAATGAGATGTTAAGCATAGGCTATGTGCATTTACTGTGTGATATTAAGCCATCCGAACACTTATTTATTGTGTGATATTAAGTCATGGTTCTTCATACTATTCATGCTATTGTGAATATACTTCATACTATTCATGCTATTGTGAATATACTTCATACTTCATGCGATTGTGTGATGTGCTGTTTCAACACTGTGCAATTTAAAGAACAGTGATTCTAGGCTCCCAATGCAAGGAATGTTGGGTTGTGCTTGTGGATCAGCTTTTCTGCTGTGTTCCCCCGTGGCCTGGAACAAGGGTCGGTTATGAGATAATCGATCCTTCACGGCCGATCAGAGGAACACCTTTTTGTTACCTTAAACAAACAAATGTTGGTATCCCACACACACACACTTTCAATTTCTTCCTCTCATATTTCTACACTTTCTATTACAAATAGAAAGATGTTGAAATATGTAATTTGGAAAATTAAAAGGTTTATTGAAAAAAGAACTCAGTTTATCCTTATACTTCATAAGCAAAATAATAAGCAAAAATTCATAAGCAAAAATAATAAGCAAAATAATATAATGAATATGATCGGTTTTTATAGAGAAACTTTTAAATATATTGCTACACCTATATGATGTATCTACGAATAAGTGTGGCTCTCTAAAAGGCAAAATTAAACAGCAACTACGATCAGAAAATGATATATTTTAAATATCTACTAAAATATTTCCTTTCAGATAGTTGTAGATTATATAATCTGCCATGTAATATACTTGAAACTTGAAGATAATCTCTGATTGCTATGAATTGTGAAAAATATTTAAATAAACTCATGGAAATGACACCTTAAAACACTACGCTCCTAGGTTGTCCTAATGGTTAGCCTGGTTCTGTATATATTTCGTTAAGAATCTTTCCTATGTTACCTCCAGAAAAGCAGATGAAGAAAAGAGGAGGTTGGAATGTTCTGTTCTCTTGTCGAGTAGAGAGATAATGACTGCATGTAGAGTATAGGAAGTCGTCTTTGCTTTAATTGCTGAAGTAACTGGATTTCCTTCTTTCAGAAATGGAGACGTGGCCTGATCCCATCCTACAGCAGAGGTCTTCGTACAAGGAGAAATATCGCTGCCCTGTGTGCAACAAGTCTCTCTTGCAACTCAAATATCTTCGTAAGCATATGGAGGTGCATCAGGATGTCAGAGAACGGTTCCCGTGCGAAATCTGTGGACGAGACTTTGCAGCCAAATTTAAAAGAACGCAGCATATGAAGATGAAGCACAGCTAAAGACATTAAAAATTCGAGTTATTGTCAAAAATCGTATTCTAAGAAGCTCGCAAGGAAAGATTAAAAATATCAAAACTGAAGAGCTGGAAAGAAAAATAGAGAAACGATTTCATGACATCATTGCTAACGTATAAGAAAGAATAACTCTTTTTTTGGCCGGTTATATTTAGTTAGACATATATATATATAGGTTAAGCACTGGAATGTACTAGTTACATGATTGTAGCAGCCGAGCGCTTTCGACTGTCCCCATTAGGGCGACACAAAGTTCGAAGGGGAAGAAGCGATTCCATGTGGAAACGTTAAATAGGTGAAAGTAATGTCTTTTTCTTGAAGACTTGCAGCGGAAGTAAGTTTCAGGATTCTTGTATGGCAAAACGAAGAACGATGAAGCAAAAACAATTTTGATTCGAGCACTGATTAATTCTGGAAAACTTAGACAAGTCCAAACCAAAGAAATCTCCAAATTGCTCGACTTTGTCATTGACAATAAATATTTTAAACATAATTCAACCCTGTATAAACAGCTCAGCGGATGTCCCATGGGATCCCCATCCCTCTTTCAGGTCTGCTCGCCGACGTTGTCCTCGAAACCTTTGAAAAGCACGTGATCGTACAATGGGCACTCAAGCCCCTCTTTTGGGCCAGATTTGTTCACGATGTCTTCCGCATTTTGGAACACTCAGAGCAGGAGCTTGCCAACTCCTTCGACGAGCTCGATTCATTTCATTCTACCATTCCATTCACACAAGAGAATCTTCCCATTTCTGGACCTTAGTAATTGGCGAACTAACCAAAGCACTCGAACCACTAAAGTTTTCAGAAAACCTCGTTTGCCCCCTCCACTCTTATTCCCTTTGATTCCTTTGTCTTCACACAGTTTAAAAGCTTTTGTGGTTTTCAAATCCTTATTTTAACTCTTACTCAATCTGTTGTGAGATGTGTATACATAATATTTTCTGCTTTCGTCTTCAAATTTTTATTTTCGTAAATAATCTTATATTTTGTTGTATTGAAAATTACTACATTTCTGAGTATCACGAAAGGCAATTTAATGGGGGCGATTGCCCACATGTCTCCACAAATTTAAATAATGAGTTTGAAGATTGAGGGAGGAGAGAGAATTAATGTATATTTATTTTTTGTTGATGTAAATTCATCAAAACATAAAAAAATACAATTTTTACCGATTAATTACCTTATATTGCGCTACTGGAGTAGCATAATACAGAATCTAATGCATGTTCCTTTTATTTTATCGCCCCACAAAAGTTTCAGAAGCTCGCATTGCATTTTACTACGTTACTATTTTTTCGGATAACGTAATTTTTCAATGAGATTCCTAGAAACTACTCCTAGCTTTTTACAGGCCTTGCCACAGCTGCAGTGTCACCGCGGGGCAATGCGATACCACTGTACCATCGAGGCGGAATGTAAATTGTTATAACATTGGAAAAAATTGATAGTATTTAATAAATCATTTGGTGGCAGTATTTCCTGGATAGTAGAACTAACAAATAATGGTATTTTCACACAAGATTAGTAGAGCATTAATTACTCGAAAAGATCGGTTAAATTGGGTAACAAAACTACTGAAAACAATATCCCCTTATATTTAAATGGAAACCTTTTTCAGCATGCTCTGTAACTACGTGATAAGGTCAACTTTTGACTCAAGCTGAAAGAATACGGCTCTCCTCTAACCAGGGGCGTAGCGAAGGGACTATGTTTGGAGGGAGAACGAAAATTTTCCAACTCGGAAATCAAATTTTGCCAACTGAGAAAATAAGTACTTTATATAAATTTAAATAAATTTAATATGTCTATCTCAGGGACATTCCCAGGATTTCATTCCGTGGGGAGGGTAGCAGCTCCCCAAAATTTTGCCAAGAGTCCTCGATTTTGCTAACTCGCCACAATTTTACAGAAAAAGATCCCAATTTTGACATTTCACCTGAATTTTACACATCACTTCGAACTTTTGCCAATTGCCCAAGATTTTCTCAACTCCGATTTACTTTGGAGGGGCCCTCCCCCATCCCTCCCCCATAGTAGCTATGTCCTGCCTCTAACCGCCTCACAACTTTAACGATCGACAGAACGAGAACTAGAGGAAGAAAAAAATTATGGTTGCCTGTTAAAATAATGCGACTTGCAGGAGGGAAATTCTTTGTTTTACGACTTTGGTGAAAGTCACTCTTTTCCTACCACATTTTGGATGTGGGAATGCTACAATTTCGCATCTGTTGTCGCGGACCGAGTTGTTAGCGTGCTTGCTTACTGATCTAAGGGACCTGGGTTTGAGCCCCGGAAAAGGCGTAGACGTTTGTGATATTCTGCTGAAGTCCCACCATCCTCTCAGATATTCTACTGTGGCATATAAACTGACAGACTCCTGTCAGACCTCTGTGGCAAGCAGCTGTTTGAGGAGAAATTTATTTTATCGCAAAGGTGAAATTTCTATATCTACATTTGTTGAATTGTAAAAGTTACTTTGAATCTTTGATATGTATTATTTAAAAAAGAATACTTAAATTTATTATCTGGGTTTGGAATATGCAAGTTAAGTGATAAAAATTAAAATAAAAGTGAAAAGTTAATCTTCCTTTCTAAAAAATTTGCTTTTAATTTTAAGAACTAAAATTAGCTTAAATATATTACACTAGACAACACTTGCGCCATATTATTAGTTTGTTTGAAATAAAGCCGAAAAGAGAATGCAACGGAATCTACAAGTATTTAAGTGTATTAATATTTATTTCACATTAAAACTCCCTAAATCATTAGCTCTTTGTGGAAAACATAGGGAGAAGTAGAAAATACTAGGTCACTGTAAGTTCATTACCATACACTTTACTTTATTAACCCTTTAAGATTCCTCTCAGATCTCCTACTGTGGCATATAAACTGACAAGCTCCTGTCAGACCTCTGTGGCAAGCAGCTGCTTGAGGGGGGATTTATTTATTTATTTTTTTTAAGATGACTAAATTGTGGAGTAACTGCCTGTGGATGATTTTTCTTACATAGCTGTGCTTCGATGTGTGCCGCACCGGTAAGATATGCTATCTACTTTCACCACTGCTTCCCTGTCCCTCACTCCAAAACTCAAATTGCTTTCCGAGAAATCCTCGAAATCTTCGCCCACCAGTACCCTTCCAGGTGCCTTTCCGTAACCTTCGAGAACAAGGCCATTACAGTCTAAACTGACGTCACATACTGTGGATCCATAGTGCATCCTGCGCACGTAGTTCTATCGTAGCAAATCGAGCATTTACTTATTTTCATAAGATCGGGAGGGCATTTTTGTTTGGTACTGTGCTCAAAAACTGATTGACATGTTATTATTATATGGTATATATGTACATTAGAGTAATATTTCTATGGCAAACCTAAAAATAAGGAAGATGTTGAAACTAAAATAGATCTTGATTTGTAATTGTGCTAAATTGATGACTCAAAATGCAGAGTAATATGTTTAAAAATAAAGTTAAATGCAAATAATTACTCGGTTATATATTAACAAAAATAAAATCATTTCCTTCACATATTTTTTGCGATAAATGCTGTCAATAACTGACCCAGTTTTTTGTACCATTAATAATATAATCGTGACATATAAAATGTTATGGAAAATTAGTGTGTTTTATTAAAAAGAGAAAAAAAAAACATAAAAATTCTTCAGAACAATTTTATTGGCAAATGTGAACTTAAAATTAACGATATACTGTAATAGCTTTAGCTGTAACAATTTCAGTTAGTTATGATTTAATTTCAATACTTTTTCTTAGTGATTAGACTGAATTTATAGGAATATTGAGCTGTACTTTTTTCTGAACTCTCATTAAATTTGAATAATATTTGGACGTGGATACAACCTTCCGATGGAATACATATTCAAAAACTAGGAGGAAAAATGCATCTAAACTTTAGAAACTACAATTTACTGCAAGCACACACACATATATATTTTGGTTTACAAAGCTACCTTTAAATCTATGACTAAAGATTTGACAATAAATCGCTCAACTAACCTCCCAAATGTAAAGAAAATAGTCTCTAATCGATCTTCGATTGTTAAAAAAAAATTCTGTGCACCCTGGTAAAGAAAGATTAAATCATTTAGGCATACATCTTTCCAGATATAAGCCAGTGGTGTAAGACCACTAAGCTAACAGACTCCGCCTTTTTTCCACTAATGTAACTTATTAGTTAAGTAGTCTTAGAACACTGTGGCATGTACCTGGAGAGATATGGTTCAAATCCCACATGCCAGAAAAACTGTTTGTCACAAAACTATTAATATCAAAGTCAACAATTAACTCTGTGGATACTATTTATTGAGGGTAGACAACTTTCTCTTTTTGGCACTAAGATATTTTTTCTTATTTCCTAAATTCTCTAACAAACAATCATTTTTATCTTGCAAAAATTGTTTAAAAATACATTTGTTGAACACCAGATAATAATTAAAGATAATAATCCCGCCAACAAACACACAAGCAGCTACGGGGTGTCAAGATGCTAGATCGACGAATGCTGACGTCACCAGTGAAAAGGCCTTGAGTCTCGATGGTTACGGCCTTACCCCTTCCTCCTGCTGTCTGCCGCATTTGATGCGAGAGTTTCCACCCCCATACCCTCGGGTTTCTGCTCCAGTACAAGAATCCTGAAATCTACTTCCTCTGCAGGACTTTTGTCAGCTGAAAATGTCTTCATGAAAAAGTCACTTTCACCTTTTACCCTTGGAATTGTGCGCCGCGCTGATAATGACTGCCGAGTACAGCCGAAAGCTTTCGACTTCTACAATCATGTAATTAACACATTCCAGTGCCTAACCTATATGCTATGCTAATAAATCTAACCGGTAAAAAAAAGCGTTATTCTTTCTTATACGATTTTTAAACTGAACTGAAGTAAAATGCTTCACTCCCGTTGAACTTTGTATATAAAGAGAAAGGCAAATGCAAAAAATAGTGAAATATAGAATCTATGTATTTTACAATATGCCCCAAAATCAAAAAACTGCAACTACTTGTAGTTTGCAATTGTACACTTGTTGCCCTGCTTCTCTGAATAAAGATTTATGTGTTCAAATGAAGACTGATTTTCGTATTGCCAGACTTCATGTACTTCTCTCACGTTATCTATAGAATTTTTCTATATTGAATTGTGTTACTCATAACATCCTGAAATGTGATCTGTAAAGTCATAATTTTTTCTCTTAGTCCTTTCTTTATAATAAGACAACCTTTTACACCTAAACTTCTAACAACATGTCTCTAACACTATCAGCGAAATCTGTCACAACGCACTCCTAACATCATCAACTAAAACGTATAACATCGCGTTCATTACACAGTCAGCGAATGTGATTAGGGATGTGCACCGAATTTTGGACGGCGGTAGGAAGGGGCGAATGAAAATGAGGATGAATTTTGCCCATGAGTTTCAAAATCATAAATCTTTTGAATTTCTCTCCATGTTGATATATACAGTAAAACCTAGTTAATTCGAAACTCATTCATTCCAAAATTTTGTATAATTCAAAATTTCTTTTAAGACCCAATAAGCAAATTTCATACAAAATTAAATCGATAATTCGATACCTTTGTTAATTTGCATTCTGAAAAAAATAGACCTATGCTCATATATCAATACATTTGTACATTTGTGCCTGAATAATTAGAAAAAATTATGAAAAAAAATGTAAATATTGATGAGTTTGTGGAAATAACCACATAACGAAAGATAATAATGACTCATAAATTAAACCACTGCATTCTAAGGAAGACTTATTTTCAACTTAGAGACTACTAATGACAAATTATGTCAATGACAACATGTGAAAAATTTAATGATATCATGTAACACATTACGCTAGGGAATCCTCAGAAAATAAAACTGGGCAGAATTAGTGAGTCTTTTAAATGAGTTGCAGCTGGGTCAGCGTTGAGAATTATCTCCGCAAAACTCTCCAGCCATGTCCTCGGTCAGTAGGGACACCAGTGGGCTTGAAAGGCCGCCGTCCGACGGATGGGACATTAATCTCCGTGGTTCCGTGTGCGGGAGAACCATCTATCGTATAAAAGCTGTCCAGTGGGTCCCCTACCCCAGCCTTCTCTAACACTTGGGGTCCTTGTGACCTGGTCATTTAGCTCATTGTGCGCCAAAAAAGTACAGCTCAGAGGTAAAACGACTCAATCCTTTCAATAAGTTGTTCTTTTTCAATTGAGTATATTTAGAGATTTTCGTGATTCTTTTATTATGTAATATTCAAAATATAGCTGGTAACGGTGATCTAACGTTAACATTTCTATTGCGTATTTTTTTTAAAAAAGTGAAAACAATTACGTTCAATCTTAAAAATAAATCTTTTGGAATTAGATTTAATATCTCATTATAAGGTAAGCCATATCTATATTTTTGCATTTTATATTTGTGCTTTTTTATAGGCAGTTCTATTGTTTTCGTGAAGTTTGAATTAACCAGGTTTTACTACATGTTTTAAAAAAAATTGAAAAAAAATTCATTTTGCAGAACTTTATTAAAAGATAAACCAATTAACTCCACACAAAAAAATTCTACAAAAAAATATATCTTTGCAAACATTTTCTGAATATAATCCCAAAGGAGTTCAAAATTGAGTTAGGCAATACCAGGGTTCAATGAAATATACTCTATAATTCTGAATATAAACAGGATCTTAATTGCTTAAATATCTGACAAATCCAAATGAGAGTAATGTAGTTCCTGCCCAGGATCTCTTGGCTGAAATCTGAGGTCCAGAAGATTTTGAAATTTTCAGGCATCCTAGGAATCTTTTTAATAATATTGATGATAATAATATTGATGATTCATTTTTCTATTTTAGTAAAAGCTTTTTTGTTTTGATTTTTAAAAATTGATTAATGATTTGTAGCAAAAGGCTTTGACAACCTAGACCTTGAGACTATGCCAAATGCACAAGTTGGTCTGCCTCTCGTGGTGCCGATTCTGCAAATTGTAGATTTGTCTAACTACAGTTTTCCACTACGAAACGTATATTTTAAGCTTATTTCGCTTTCCAAAGTAGTTTTTCTAATTTCTCTATCATATTATATTTATGTAAAATGCATTAAATGCTAAATGGGAGTTGAAAAAGTAACCTGTGAAGCAGGTCGATTTACCGGAGGAAAGTTTTCTACAAGACTACGATCTATTTCTTCAATTTGACATAATCGTACTTAACCTGAAGTCTATTCTTTACTTAATTTCAGGCAATACGTTGTAACTTTAGATATATACAGTTCATTGTACCTTGGTTGTCAAAAATATGTCCTTATGAACGTGGTCTGATTTCTTGTTTGTTTCATCGTTTAGTAATTGATTACCTCATTGATTTATCTCATCTTCACACCTTTGCTGAAAATCGCAATCTAATAGGATTATCACTCCAGGTTGAGGTAGGTGATGCAACTAATAATTCCATTTCGTAATACCCCCGATTGCAGAAGTTTTGCTTCCTTGTTAATAACATTGGCATTTCAGATGACACGAAGGTCTCTATTTCAGAATGGGCTCCGTCTCTACGTTGGATTCACCGCGGACTGCGGAAGAAAGAGCATCGTTGTCCCATCTGCAACAAAGTCCTCTCTCGATTGCAGCACGTGCGCAGACACATGACTTGTCATCAAGACATCAGGGAGCGTTTCCCCTGTGACCTCTGCAAACGGGACTTTGCCACCTTGGACGTATTGAGACAGCACAAGAAGGTCAAACACTGACCCTGAGGGAAACAGTGACTCCCATCCGAACAGTTTTGTGACCTTCATTCTTCGGTTGTTGTCTTGAAGTTAGCTGGAAGATTTGCGGTGAAAAGGAGCTGCCAGGGACAACTGCAGACGCAAGCAAGGTAGGAAATAATAATACTTACAATTTTATCACATACAGACTCCGTAATCTCAATTATCTTAACTAAATATGAACCGTATATGGCAATTTATCAGAACAAAATGTGGTGGATGAGCAAACATCTAAAGTTCTGCGACTTTGGAAAGTAAGTGGAAAGCTGAAATTTATGAAACGCAAATGGTGTAGAAAAAAGCAGAATGCGGGGCATTCGAAAATATCTTTCAAATCAATTATCCCAAAACCTCTAAATTGCATGTAGTGTTTTATGTACTGTTCAAAAGAAGCATATATATGTGTAACGAAAATAAACTTTTTCTGTAAAAAAATTAACCGTGTATTATTTATTTATGAGCGAAAAATTCTTTGAATGGTGTAAATATCGCATTTACTAAGTATGATACAAATATCTTTAACATATATTTAATGTTATATTCTTTTTTCACGTAAAAAATATTTCCTTTTTATTATTTTTCCTTTCGATTCGCTTCTGACACCTAAAATCGAGAAACACTCGTGAAATCGACGCAAAACAACCAACAAATAACAGATGAACATACTACTTATTAAGAAAATATAATTAAAAGAAACTATATCTTATTTAATTATAATTCTTAATATCTAAGAACCGAGATCTGTTCATGGAAGCAACGCTTTGGAGTATCATACAACAGAAAGAAAAAAAACTCTTCGATCCGGAACACGAGCGCACACCACCGCAGGCACACGCAGTCTCTCCAGGCGATTAGAGAGCATTCCGCGCGCGAAATGAGCAAACGAGCTTTTGTTTCGAAAGACAAAGCGAAATGAGCAAACGAGCTTTTGTTTCGAAAGACAAAGCGAAACTGCACTGGAGGTTCGAGCACCAAGGGTAAGAGATTACGAAATGATTCGAATTTCCCTACGTTTTCATCATTCAATGCTTTGGATATTTATTGAAGAGCTGTGGACACATGAAAAAGCAATTTTATGAAATAAATGGCTGGTTTTGTTTTTCGCGTCTAGTTATGAACGAAAAAGCTAATATTTTATAAATATATATACTTACATATATAATGACAATCTTCATTTAATGGCGGTTCATAGAACATGATGTTGAGCCATATGCAATAGTAAAACAATTTCTTGGAGCGTCAGCAAAATTTTAAATAAAAGGAAAAAATTTTATTCTTTTAATTGTAGTACATTTATCTTTTTAAAAAATATGAATTCTTTTACAATGTAAAATATATGTTAACCTGAATCCAATGTGTTTCGCAATAATTTTTTAAATGCTGTATATAAAACTATCGTTAGGAGTTTATTTTGAATGAAAATAAAAATGTTGATGAAAGTAAATCGTAGTTCCTTGTTACGAAATGAAAATAAAATTCGTCTCTTTATGCAAATCTTACAATCTCTAAAAGTCCGTTTATAATACTTCGAACTTAGCGTCCTGACCCGGTTACTTTATCTGTATTCTAAGTAATTATTTCACACAGTAAGTATATTTCCTGTCTATTATTTGCTGATTCATTATAGTGTGGTAATTGCACTATCTACTTTCCGTTAAAGTGTAGTGAACGAAACTTGATTAATTCTGCGAATAATTTAACACTGTTTACGGTTGATGAATTTTCGTTCAGTCTGTTTGCCATAATTGGAATGGAATCTGGACACTGAAAGAATAACTGATTACGAAGAATTATTTTTTCACAGGTGTAATCTGATGAAATTGATGGACAATTTTAAAATTCTTAAAGTAGGTTCCTGTCAGACCTCTGTGGCAAGCAGTTGCTTGAGGGGGTATATATATAATTTTTTATATAAAGTAGCAAGCGAAATATCGTAGAACGAAGATGTCTTAGTAAATCTTAATGTCGCATTTCATTACGAAAAAACTAATTTTAAAGTTATTATGATTTATTACACAAATCTAATGCGAAAAACAATGATATAATTAAAAAATATTTATAGCGAAAAATAACGAAAATTTTGAACTCTAATTAATTATAAGTAATAGTGTAATAAATTTGTTGATTGCTGTCTTCAGAACACGGGAAAAAACTGTTAATTGCGAAAATAAATCTAGCATTTAGTGTTGCGTAACCAATTCCTAATAGAACGCGATATTACGCAATCACGATCTACGTAACTTATGGATGATCCCAAATCGATATGATGATCTACCTGAAAAGAGAGCAAAAGCAATGGAATCTGTTCAATTGACCACCTGTAATTTAAAACCTATAGCCTTAAAGGGATGAATTTGGATAACTGATTATCTACGTAGATTTCACTATTAACAGAATTCTGTTAATAGTAAAATCTACGTAGATAATCAGTTATCCAAATTCATCCGTTTCATGTGTTTTTTTAAAAAACAGTCTAGTAGGACTGGTTACACGTTAGGAGGAAAGTTTTCCATAACAGAAACAGAAAGAAATCAATTTTATTTAAGCGCAATTTTTTTATGCTCAAAAATAAGAAAAAATGAAAAGAAAAGAGTAATTAATGCAAAACATTATGGCTTTGCAAGTTTACATTTAGCTAGATCATTTTAATTTTAATCACAGAAGTTAAATTCCAGAAGAATTTTAGAATATTTTCTTTGTGAAATATTTTGTTTTTGTTTCCTTTTTTTAATCAATGTTTGCGAAACATCTGTATTCCTGAATAGGAGTGACCCTGCGTAAGGTAAGGCATACATGTAAGGTAAGGCATACATTGCAATCTACTTTATGAAATAAATTCTGCTCACAATAAAGTGGCTGAAATACAGAGTTATAGCATGAAGTAGTATGATGTGAATCAAGCTCTATTTTTAAGTTCTGATTCTTATATTGCGATGGAAAATAAATCCCATAGGAAATACGAAATAAGAAGTGATGAGTTGCATGATATCATCATAAGGTGATGTCATTTATGAATAATGATTGTGTTTGATCAATTTCAAGAATTGGTTATGCATTTATAAGTCTACGCATTAGCATATAATATTCATTGAATTTACGTGGAATCTCGAGCATTCTCCGTTAAGCTTTTAAGGAGAGACTTATAAAACTGCGTAAATTGAATTACGTAATGTAAACTTTCAATCTATAATTATCTTTAGAAAATCTTCTCTTTGTATGACACCAAAAGTAACTGGAATCCCATGTTTCAGGGCTGAAGAAGGACTGGTTAAACAACTTTAGTCATCTTCCATTGAAGCTTCCTTTGAGCAGGGAGCATCATCGCTGCTACATCTGCAACAAGAGTTTATCTCGTGTGGACCACCTTCGAAGGCACATGAAGTGCCACATGGAAGTCAGGGAGCGCTTTCCTTGTGATGTCTGCAAACGAGACTTTGCCACAAAGTACCAAATGCAACTGCATAAGAAAATAAAACATCGCATAACAAGTGTCAGAGAGGAATTCGTTTAGCTTTCTCGCATAAGTTCCTCGGTGCCATTTGTCTTCCCAAATTTTCTGTAGAAGTTGATATACTGCATAAACAATTTGTTTTTCTAAGAGTTTCCCAGGCTCCTCTGTACCATGGATCATATATATACTATTTTCTATACTGTAGGAAGTAGTGAGTTCGCAAACCAGTCCCCCCACGCACTGTGCTTCCCCCATATGACGTGACCGACCACGCCCCATGTGACGTGACCGGCCACGCCCCTATTAATATTCATAATTAATAATTAATTAATAATTAATTAATCCCCCTTTATTAAAAAACCCTTTATTAAAAATTTCTCCCCTCTTATTAAAAAATCCCTTCCTTTCCCTTCCCCCTTTTAACCCATGGCGCCATCTGGTAACTATGAGGAGTAATATTTTCAGTAAAACCCCTATTTTAAATCTAATTTCCTAATTTTTAAGCCAACCCGTCATTAAAGACCCCTGGTTGACCCATCTATATTTTAAGCCCCCCTTAATCCGGGAATACGTCCCTTACCAACTAAACTTCGGGTGGCAACGATCGATGATGCAAGCCTCAGAATAATTGCATGGGTGGCAACCTCACGCAGAAAGGGATGATGCAAGTCTCTAAATAATTGCAAAACTTTCGATAGCAGTCACTCACAGAAAATCACTCCCAAAGTTGTATTGCCCATTTTTTATTCCTTATTAATTAAACACTCATTAAAACCCACTCCCCTTTATTAAACCCCCCTTATCAAAAGTTCACTCTATTAAAACTTCAGTGATCGCAAACTCCCATCCTTTTTACAAGTCCACTAAACTTAGAAAATCAACTCCCCAAAGTTGTATTACCCATTTTTATTCCTTATTAATGAAACACTCATTAAAACACCCCTTCCCTTTATTAAACCTCCTTATCAAAAGTTCACTCTATTAAAACTTCACCAAACTCCTTTCGTGCCCACGTTCATCTGAAATTTGTCAAGTCCCGCTAAACTTTGGGTGGCAACCCCTCGCTGGATGGTTGATGCAATCCTTGAACAAGGTCCCAGTATTTTACGAGTTCGACCTTCACTAGAAGAAGGACTATCCCGCAGTAACTGTTTTAAAAAACTGTCCCACAGAAAACACCATTGGGTAAAAAAAAAAATCTGATTTAAAAATAAATTATTCGTAATTATGAAATGATATTGAGGTGTAATATGGTCTGTAGGGGTGACATATAAGACCCGCTTTAGAACACACAACAGACGTTTGGTACCTCCCCCCTGACCACGTTTTGTTGATGGATCACTCTCAGCAGTGAAATTTTTTTCGAAGTCTCTAATCTTTCATCTGTGTCAACAATCGTGCGGTGCGAATTAACCTTCCTTCAAATCATACGACAGGGTCACTTATCGATGGGTGCAATCGACCTTTCATCAACTCGCGTGATGTGCATTTCGCAACAAGCGGGCTATGTACGATAGAACTACTGCTATCTGCACCGCAATATTTACATCTGCTACTGATAAACGATTTCCTTCATTAAAAATAATAATAATAATAATAATAATAAATACCCCCTCAAGCAGCTGCTTGCCACAGGGGTCTGACAGGAGCCTGTCAGTTTATATGCCACAGTAGTAGGTCTGAGAGGATGGCAGGACCTCAGCAGAAAAACAACACAAACGTCCATGCCTTATCCGGGGCTCGAACCCAGGTCACGTAGATCAGTAGCCAAGCGCGCTAACCACTCGGCCACGGGACGGCTTCCATTAAAAATAGAAACTTGGTAAATAATTCCACTGCATTCATTAAGAACACAAACTGATTTCGTGCTAAAACATTTTCTTTCACACCAGATTTCAGCTTACTTGAAAAACTAACGTTAAAAATTTATGTGAACCAGTGACTTTACAGATGGAATCACTCAATCACCATAAGAATATACTATTACGGCGCAGTGTCGGAAAAGCAAAGAAAGAAGAAAACTTCGAAAGGAAGTGGAAAAATGCGAAAAAAAAAGAGACGAATTTAGAGAATGGAGGCGAGGAGAGTCAAATGGAGAACAAGAATTATTCGCTCACTAGTGTTTCAGAACTGATGAGAAGAAACACGCGACATTATTCAAAAGATTCGTAAGGATGAAAACTGTAAAAAGTACGAGAACTACGGTCAAGGTATGCAAATTCATTCAAATTGACAAGCAGGGTGTGATTCTGCATAGTGCCCTCAAAAAGTTACATATCTACGGTCTATTATTATTTTGTACCACGGAAAACCAGTTGATCAGCCAAGAAAAATCAAGAGTTGATGTATATATTAATGTTTCGCTAATACGTCCTAATACTTAAAAAATGAATGGTTAAACCATGGTTACTAACCTTCTTGCTGCTTTCCAAGCTGACACATAGCGCCCTCTGTCTTATCTGTTTTGAGGTGATGAATGCTTACATTTTCTTTTAATATGCGAATGCTTTTCTTTTAATGTGGGAATGCTGGGTGTGGTGCTTTTCTTTCGCTTCTCTATCACTTCTCCTTTCATTTTCAATCTTACTTCTGCAATATTGATTGTCTTGATGATTGAGTTTGAAGTATTTATACGTTAGGTCCTGTAAACGCAAAGTATTGTCTATCGGTTCTGGGAACTCTTAGAATCGCGAGGCATTATGCTTATGGTATGTACAGGAGTAATGCTCCATAGACAGTGTTATTTCCAAACAAGATACATAACATTATCAAAAAACTTGTGTTTGCCCTAACCACTTTCACACGAACATAGTACCACTTGTTCTAAGAATTCCACACTAGTATAGAAATAGGGAAAAATAACTAAACAGACATCTCCGTGTTAGATTGTAGTGAAACACCCTATCTTTGTCGAAAAATTTGTGTTTGCAGCTAACCACCTTCACACACTTATGCGCTTATTCAAACGTACCAGGGGACCAGGAACTCTGAAAAGAGATAGCGCCTTGGAATAACCGTCGAGAGAGCTTACTTTACATTTTATCGGCGGTTGAAGTCAGAGAATGCAAAGTTAGGTCTCGATTCTGGGGCCCAACTTTTCATGGAAATAATGAAAATATTGTTGTTTTCTTATAAACAGTGAGTTTTCAGGTTTTAAATTTCCAAACTTCTGTGGTTCTTTACTGATATTTTCTATATGCAAAGTATTTTCTGATATTCATCCATCCGTGTGTACGCAATGGACCATGATTTACTAGCGTGGGACCTTAATATTTTATGATTTTTCCTGAATTACTCCTTCTGTTAAGGAGTGACTTTTATCAGTCACTCCTTAGATGGCACTTGTTAATAGTCGTTTTTTCTATCTTACAGTATTTGCGCTCTAATTTGCTGTTTTGAAGCGATTTTTACAACTATCCCACTACATTTTTATAGTTTCTCTCTCATCACAGTATGTTTTACAGTTATTGCGTCTTCCACTTCCAAAGAATTTTGAAAATATTCACCTATCCACTGAAATGTGTGTGTAAAATGTGTAGATATTCCAATACCCTTTACATTTTAGTGATTCTCATTGAATTTACCAACCATTTCGTTGTTTTCCTAATTTTCGTTTATGCATGTAATTTGATTAAACGACCTAGTCACATGCTGTGTAGTAGGTAAAGTACTGTCCATTTCAGGCTATTGTGAGATTTTCGTCGTAAGCAGATATATGGAATCAGATCTCACGCAGATGATGCTTGCGATTTATCTACTTTTGTCGTATGGTTTATTAGAAAGATACACATAGGGAAGATGTATTAGAGTTTGAACTTTAATTATCTTGTGAGAGAGAAAGCAAAGAATACATAATGAGAGTTTTACGAATCTATGGAGAAACGTGCATCTGAAGAGTTAGTTTAAACAAACTTGCAATCGGGCTTTCATTCTAAATGCTTGTTGCTTGCCGTGCTAAAACGATTCACTGAAATTCCCCCTCGTATACCTCCCAAAAAGGTACATTATAGTTTATCAACTATATTTGTCATCTTCAGGTATGAAGGCAGGAGCTGTGTAAACATGACAGGAATCAATTTCATACTATCTGACACATAGTTTTAGCACTTCTCCGAGGAGGCGCTCATAATACGTGTCATCCCAATTTTCAAGCTCCCTAATAATGTTCCAGTTATATTTCATAACCTAAGGGACAGCCATCTTATTATACAAGGAATGATCAAAAATAAGAAGATTAATTGTGTTCCCAATAATATGGAAAACAGCATTCCCCCTTTGAATTTCATAGATTCTTATCAATTTTTAATGGAACAATAATGCTGCTTTTCATCAATCTGATAACAGTAGGAGATTTGCCTGCGCTTTAAATCTGAATGGCGTGATGTAGAGTGGGAACACCTCTTTCTCGTATCCAAAAACATTGACTGAAATGTTGTTCATATTTGCGAATTTAGATATATTTTTCTTTTAAATGTATATAGTTGTTAAGGCATTCAATTTATTACAGGCTCATTCGCAGTTAATACAGGATTTATACATGTGGAATGTAGTCCCAGTGGTAATGGAAAAAGAGTTAATTCCTAGTTCATTGGTAGCAAAATATCCCGTGCTTTTCCTGGTTGGTACAGAAGAAGCTTCTAATAGCATGCTCAGGGTAGGAGATCATTTGAAGTCAAAGTAAACACAAGACGGCCATGTGTCCTATGTGTAAAACAGAGAAAAAAAACTAACAAGAATTGTGTGTACTAAATGTAACTCTTTGAAAATTTTTGTTTTTTCACTGTTTCATCAATATTCATGTTTTGTATTTCCTGCATTCATTCCAATAAATAATTCAGTGAAACATTAATATATACATCAACTCTTGATTTTTCTTGGCTGATCAACTGGTTTTCCGTGGTACAAAATAATAATAGACCGTAGATATGTAACTTTTTGAGGGCACTGAAGGTGTAAAATGAAAACATTCATTCTCTTTGGAAACGAACCTCCCATATTCCAACGATATGTTATTTTTCTCAGTCTCCTAATCTCCTACTTCCCACCTTCCTAGTGGCTACCAAAGGAACTCATTGAACTATGCAGAATCACATCCTGCTTGTCACTTTGAATGAATTTGCATACCTTGACCTTAGTTCTCGTACTTTTTACAGTTTTCATCCTTACGAATCTTTTGAATAATGTCGCGTGTTTCTTCTCATCAGTTCTGAAACACTAGTGAGCGAATAATTCTTGTTCTCCATTTGACTGTCCTCGCCTCCATTCTCTAAATTCGTCTCTTTTTTTTTCGCATTTTTCCACTTCCTTTCGAAGTTTTCTTCTTTCTTTGCTTTCCCGACACTGCGCCGTAATAGTATATTCTTATGGTGATTGAGTGATTCCATCTGTCAAGTCACTGGTTCACATAAATTTTTAACGTTAGTTTTTCAAGTAAGCTGAAATCTGGTGTGAAAGAAGATGTTTTAGCACGAAATCAGTTTGCGTTCTTAATGAATGCAGTGGAATTATTTACCAAGTTTCTATTTTTAATGAAGGAAATCGTTTATCAGTAGCAGATGCAAATATTGCGGTGCAGATAGTAGTAGTTCTATCGTACATAGCCCGCTTGTTGCGAAATGCACATCACGCGAGTTGATGAAAGGTCGATTGCACCAATCGATAAGTGACCCCGTTGTATGATTTGAAGGAAGGTCAATTTGCACCGCACGATTGTTGACACAGATGAAAGATTAGAGACTTCGAAAAAAATTTTCACTGCTGAGAGTGATCCATCAATAAAACGTGGTCAGGGGGGAGGTACCAAACGTCTGTTGTGTGTTCTAAAGCGGGTCTTATATGTTACCCCTACAGACCACATTACACCTCAATATCATTTCATAATTACGAATAGTTTATTTTTAAATCAGATTTTATTCCTTTTATTATTTTTTTTACCCAATGGTATTTTCTGTGGGACAGTTTTTTTAAAACAGTTACTGCAGGATAGTCCTTCTAGTGAAGGTCGAACTCGAAAATACTGGGACCTTGTTCAAGGATTGCATCAACCATCCAGCGAGGGGTTGCCACCCAAAGTTTAGCGGGACTTGTCAAATTTCAGATGAACGTGGGCACCAAAGGAGTTTGGTGAAGTTTTAATAGAGTGAACTTTTGATAAGGAGGTTTAATAAAGGGAAGGGTGTTTTAATGAGTGTTTCATTAATAAGGAATAAAAATGGGTAATACAACTTTGGGGAGTTGATTTTCTAAGTTTAGTGGACTTGTAAAAAGGATGGGAGTTTGCGATCACTGAAGTTTTAATAGAGTGAACTTTTGATAAGGGGGGTTTAATAAAGGGGAGTGGGTTTTAATGAGTGTTTAATTAATAAGGAATAAAAAATGGGCAATACAACTTTGGGAGTGATTTTCTGTGAGTGACTGCTATCGAAAGTTTTGCAATTATTTAGAGACTTGCATCATCCCTTTCTGCGTGAGGTTGCCACCCATGCAATTATTCTGAGGCTTGCATCATCCGATCGTTGCCACCCGAAATTTAGTTGGTAAGGGACTTATTCGGAGATTAAGAGGGGCTTAAAATATAGATGGGTCAACCAGGGGTCTTTAATGACGGACTGGTTGAAAAATTGGGAAATTAGAGTTAAAATAGGGGTTTTTCCGAAAATAGTACTCCTCATAGTCGCAAGATGGCGCCACGGGTTAAAAAAGGGGGAGGGAGGAAGGGGTGTTTTTAATAAAAAGGGATTAATTAATTATGAATTAATTATTAATTTTTAATTATGAATATTAATATGGGGGCGTGGTCTGTGACGTCGTATGGGGGCGTGGTCTGTGACGTCATAGGGGGGGAAGCACAGTGCGTGGGGGGACTGGGTTGCGAACTCACTACTGTAGCATTGCTATACCAATAATGTAAATCATTACGGCTACATACAACAAACATCCCCTGCGAATGATTCGTCATACTGCTAAATGTAAAAATTTCGGCATTTTGCTTCCCTTTGACTCTAAAGCAAAAGAACTAAGTGAAGGAAATAAAAATAGCATATTCACATTTAGGGTTGTTTCTAGGACCTTCAACCGGACGTTTATACAGGACCCGGGGTTAGAATTAATTTTCTCCCAGATTTATTAAATTTCCCTTACCAAAAAAACAACAAATCAACAGGTCAACTTGTAGGGTTAGCAGAGATAGTGACTAAATTCAATCAAGATTTCGTTCACATAAAAATGCAAAGATCGCTGTACCAAATTTAAAATTCCAAAATTGCAATATCATCTATGTTGTTATTTTTAACGGTGGGGAGTTGGAAGGTAGAAACATCTAGCGGAAGGTTCTCTGAAGAGTCCCAACTGATGCTCTGTTTCCCATCATTCCAGAAATCGACAAATCCGTCTCTTAAGCTATTTCAAATTGGGAAATATGATGCGAGAGATACTCCAACATCTCCTAAACCTTAAATCATGTTAGTTATCTGATCATTGCAGTTTGAATTTTTCCCTAAAGGAAAATAACTGTTTGTAACTCCAGTCTGCAGAAGTGTTTTTTCTGAATTTATGAACAATTTTTCCACATTTGTAATGTAACTACGACCTACTCGTCATGTAAAAAATGTTAAAAGCACATCATTGCTTAGGACTTTTGATTACAAATGTGTCCGATTTATAATATTAAAGCTTCTAAATCTTTGCGGTTCTAGAATAAAAGCTAGGATGATGATCTTTTTTTCTTCATGTTTGGCTTTGAGAGTTTTGCATATTAAAGGGACCAGACATTCTGATTTAGGAAAACACTCCTGACTGTTCATCGTTTGTCCCGCTGAGCACGTAGTTCAGAAAAGTGTCCCGAAAGTGTTCAGAAAATCATTAATATCATGTTTTTATACATAATTTCCATACACTATTGTTTTATTGCAGCCGGAATTTTTTTTTTTTTCGTACTTTGATAACCTGACTACAATTGTAAAACAGCTTTTTCAGCAAAATTATTTCAAGTGTTTCTTGTTAACATGATATTTCCTGTGATACTTTATTACTGAGTCTAATCTAAATTTGAACTCAGATTTATCAACTAATTGCTTCTCCGGTGGTGCGCGTGTGTGGGTTGGTTGGGTTGTTTTACCTCTGAGCGGCACTTTTTTGCACACCATGGGCTAAATGGCCAGGTCACAAGGACCCCGAAGGCTCAGAGAAGGTTGGGGGAGGGGACCCACTGGAACAGCTGTTGGGAGACAGATGGTAGCCTCCCGTCAAGGCCATCCAGCGTGTTCTTTAACGTGCACAGGGTATGGCTCTCCCGCACACGGGGCCACGGCTTAACGTCCCATCCGACGGATGGCGGCCTTTTCAAGCACATCGGTGTCCCCTACTGACCCGTGTGTGGGTGATTTGAGTTCTCTTCACACTTAAAATGTGAAAAATGTGCAAAGCTATTCAACTATCTTAATTCGCAATTTGATACAAATTTGAAAGAGGTAAAGGGGGAGTAAAAACAAAGAAACCGTTTTGTCTAAAGGAAGCCCAAACTGCGAATTTGAAGTTCATAGTAAATTCTTATTGATTAATAAATCCATTTTTTATTATTTACGTGAGAGGAGGGGGTGAAAAATCTTTCCCCGTGAGACGTCCATCAACATAGACAGTAGCTGTCTCAGGGAAGCTTCTCTTATGAGGTTGTCAATAAATTATATAATACCTCTGGAAGGGGGGGGGGGGGTAGATAGTGACTGGGTTATGTCAGGTTATTTGAGGTTATGTCGTTTTACCTCTGAGCGACACTTTTCCGCGCACAATGGGCTAAATGGCCAGGACACAAGGAACAAGAGGGCTCAGAAAAGGTTGGGGGAGGGGACCCTCTGGAACAGCTGTTGGGAGACAGATGGCAGCCTCTCGTCAAGGCCATCCAGCGTGTTCTTTAACGTGCATAGGGCATGGCTCTCCCGCACAAGGGGTCACAGCTTAACGTCCCATCCTACGGTCGACGGCCTTTCCAAGCCCATCGGTGTCCCCTACTGACCGTGGGCAGTTTGGCGGAGATAAATCTCAACGCTGGCCCAGCTGCTAATCGAACCTGCTAATTGCGAGCCTGGTGTGCTATCGACTGTTACGTAACAGAAACGGAACACTTATTTCTTCAATTAATAATTTTTTTTCCATTTTCTGCTAAAAATCAAGTAATTTATTTTATTTACAATTAACTGAAGAGAATTTGAGTAAAGCGTATAAATACCGTAACGAAATGAAAAGTGTTATAATATGGAAGAAAGAGTCCGGTAACCATTACCTGGTGTAATAAAGGGGGTGTTGAAATTAGATTGAAACAGCGTTGAAAGATTTATAGATGACTTCTTAGAACATTGAATGATTTATGAACGATTGCTGGCTGGAGTTACTTTCCTGCTCTGGACTATCACGCCAAGCTTTCCCTACATTCCAAAAATTCATTGGACAGATCTTGAGAATTGTACTGGGAGATTGCTCAATAAATCGATGCAAATTGCATAACCATTAACTCGTTAATATTTCTTAGCCCATACAAATGAATTGATTTTTTTGCAGAACCGATTTTGGAACTCTTGCATTACAGTCCTTGTAGTGTAAAACATAAAACTAAAAATTTACGAAAGGTTCTTTACCAATGAGAATGAACAGAAATTATTCGCTATTAAAGCTATGTTGAAATTAGTGTTAATTAAAAAATTAAAAATTGAATGGAAAATGTAATTTTATTTCGCTTCTTTTATTTGTTATAGAGTCTTTTTCCCTTCCATCAAAATCATTTACAGAAATCACTACTCTTGTGAGCTCCAAACGAGAAAATTTGAAATGATCGATTACAGAGCGTTATACAGGGTGGGGCGCAAAAACGTACTTTTTTTGAAGGCGAATGAAAGAAAAATTGTTGCTGATAAACAAAATTTATTTTTTGATAATGAAAGAACATAATTTCAAATTTCGAATCATGCTGTTTTAAACAAAATATCTTGAAGATGGTGGCCACCATTCTCTATGCACTGATGCAACCGATTTCTGACGTTTCCCTCTACACGCTCCAACATGTCCAGCGGAATTCGGGCTATTTCCTGCCGAATAACATTTTTCAGCTGAAGCAGGTTTGTGGGGCGATGTTTAAAAACCTCTGCCCCATAAAAAAAAAATCACAGGGCGTTAGATCGGGCGAGCGCGCCGCCCACAGGATGTCACCTCGAATCGTGATGAGCAGTCCGGGAAATATTGCCCTCAAAACTGTCATCGAAGCTCGGGCTGTGTGGGCCGTGGCACCATCCTGTTGGAACCAGACATTTCCTAGGTTCATTTCTCCAAGAGCTGGTTCGAAAAAGTTTTGAATCATGTCCACATACCGCTGTGAATTAACAGTAACTGCTCGATTGTCCTCCTAAAAAAATAAGGACCAATAATTCCAACTCTCGACAACGCACACCATACTGTCACCTTATCCCTGTGAAGTGGCCTCTCATGGAGCTCTCTAGGGTTGTTACCACTCCAATAGCGCATATTCTGTTTATTGACACATCCGGATAGGTGAAAATGTGCCTCATCACTAAAGAAAACAATGCCTCAAGGGAAACAGTTTCCAATAAAGTTTTGCACGCCGTTATTCGGTTCTGGAAATCATGTGGTGACAATTCTTGCGCAATACACATCTTGTAGGGATGGAAATGAAGATGTTCATGAAGAATTCGACGCATTGATCGATTGGATATTCCTAGGGCGACTGCATATTTGCGAGCGGAGCGTCTCAGAAATCTCAAAATCGACTGTCGAACTGCCTCCATATTTTCTGGCGTCGTAAGAGTCCGTCGTCGTCCTGGGCTTTTTTTTCACCACACTCCCGGTTATCCTAAAGCTCTCTACCCACAAAACAATTGATTTCCGGTCAGGAACCGGACTTCTGGGCTGAATTCCGAAGTGAGTACGGAACGCACGCTGCACCGCCACACAGGAACGGTTATTCGAAAAATAGGCTTCGACCGCAAACGCACGCTGCTCCTTCGTCCACCTCATGTTTTCTACTGAGGGGTACTAGACAACAACTTCCGTGACTGCTGCGTTCGCCAAGCCCATCCCCACTTTTCTACGACCTTACCTCCCTTCACAATGTGCCGTCAGGAAAAGGAAGTTTCTGTGCCCCACCCTGTATAAAGTATTTTTTTTCTTTTACATTTTATTTTGCCTTTTTATCTGCTTTATCTTTATTATACTTTCATTTACCCTAAAACGCTCTCTTCTGCAAAAAAAAAAGTGCCTTAACTTCATGGTCCTAAGTTTTATAGCAAATGTTTTTATTGCAACATATTTTTTCATTTTTCGTTTTTGCAGTCATCAAGTTCTATGTTGCATGCTTTTGCTCGATTATGAGCCTTTTTTGTATTTTCATTTTTATGACGTAATCCGTAAAACAGATCTTTAATAATGTTCTCCAATTTATTGAAATATTTTTCAAAAGTGAAATAAATTGTATTATTTTTAAGCCTTAACGTGTTTGTGTTTCTTTTTCAGTTATGTTCATTTCTAGCAGGAAATGAAACCTATTTATTTTATTGAGCGTGAGATTTCAGAGAAGAGATTTCACTTAATGGGGGGAGAGGGAGGGAATAACGAAGAATAAAAGCGAGAGCAATAAGAAAATCAATTCCAATATCCCTGTTGTGCTGAAACTTTTTGGAGAGGAAGTTAAGTCTCCTAAACCGAAACTTCCAAAACCAAAAATGTCCGTCCATGGATTTCAGAGTGAGCAGAAGAAGCTGCAAATGGATGATGACGGATTAAGGACTTTTGGTCCTAGTGGTTTCCGACCCACGACTCCAACTCTTTGCCTCCTCTGTTCCTATATATATATTGAATATACACTGTATATGAGCCACAAATATTAAAAATATAGTTTGATGTGGACACGTAAATCATTAAACCATGTTCCGAAACAGCAAACTGTGCCTTGTAGAAACGCGACAAAATAGAACTTAAAATAACAATAGTGTCTGGATTATAGAAACCTGCTTATGCCCCCCCTCTAGCCCTGAATTTTGGGTCCGCCACTGGCGGAAGATAGGTACAAATAAAAATTTTGTGAAATATTATTTCCTTGTTACTTTAAAATACCACAAGAGCATTATAATGTAGTTCATCAACCACGAAATCTAATGGTTGGGCATGACGGCAGAGATCAGCAGAAGCATGTTTAAAATGGTTTCATTCTTCCTCAATATGAGTTATAAGCGAACGAAGTTTATTGTAATGTTATAAATGTTTTTATATGTTAAATACTTTATCACGGCAAGCTTTGCCATTTCTCTTTTTCACAGCCTGATAAAACCAATTCCTTTAGTATTGAGAGAATATTTCTCCTGTACTACTGGTTTCCATAAATTAAAGAAAATTCCTATGTTAAGTCAATGGGAAGCTAATGTCAAAGCTCTATAACTTCTTAACTAAGTTTTTATGTGATGGCAGATAAAGATCTCAATCAAATAAATCAATATCTCGATTTTCAACAATATTCGTTCAGTATTTGAGGAGTTATGAAAGTTTGAATATTGAGCGATAACAATGCCAGTTTTAAGAAACTTAATACAAAACTGATGAACAGTAAAAAAAAATCTTTACACAAACTTCTAAAATATGCACTTATTTTATTAAATTCTCTAATAGTCTCTGATACAATACCTATTGCTAAGTTTTAATTAACTTCTAAAGTAATTTTTTTGTGACTGGAATTGTTATTGTTAAATATTAAACCTCCCATGACTCATTAAATACTGAACGAATATTCTTGAAAATCGATATATTAATAATTTGAATGAAATCTTTATCCGCTATCACATTTTTCAAATATATATATATTTTAGAAGTTATAGAGCTTCGACGTTAACTTCCCATTTACATAGCATAAGGTTGTTCTTTAATTTATGGAAACCAGTGTATTTTTCAGAACGTTTTTTAAGTAAGTTTTAAGACACTTTGAACAAGCCGATGATGAGACTGAATCTTAGCTCCCTTATAAGCAGGACCGCTGCGAAGCGGGTTCAGCGCTTTCCCCGGAACCCCCGCTTTAAGAGGCCCCGCGATCCACGAAAAGCTCATCGTAGAAAACGACGTCATTTTCCTATCTTTAACACAGCAGCCGACACAATGTATCCTCGTTCCTCTAGCTCCACGTCCCACCACCAGAGCGCATGTCAGTTATTTTCCAAGCCCAATAGTAAATACAATCGCAGAATCCGTTAATCGATGACTATTCTTTCAAAAGACAGCGAAATAGTGAAATCGGTCAATTTTGATGACGTAATTAAAGATTTTGCGGCGAAAAAAATTATGTAATATTTGTAATATACTCTGTGTTCCTATAAGTTGTATGTAGATATGTACCGCACTTTGTACTTATAATAAATAATTTATTATTATGAAATTTAGAAATACATATAAATGCATTTTTTTTTGGCCCCGCAAATGTTCACACCGGCCCTGCTTATAAGACCTGATGCCCCTAATAGAACTAGATCATTTACTGTAATACGTAATCACGATATCTCTATGTAACCTATCAAGTGAAATCGATGTCTATTTATAATTTTTTTTTTATGTGTTTAAAGAAAGTGTTTGTTACTGTAAAGCCATGGAATTAACTTATTTGTGTTTCGTCTACAGCCCTGTACTTCGTATGTACAGTGTTCTTCATTTGCAGTTACAAATACTAGCACAAACGGTCTATCGCTCAGGATAATGGGTCAATCTCCGAAAAACTCCTTCCCCTCGGTCAGTAGGAAAGCCCCCCGTCCTGGGATGGAATATTAAGTCGTTGCGCTCGTGTGTTGGAGGTTGGGTTGGGTTGTTTTACCTCTGAGCGGCACTTTTTTGCACACCATGGGCTAAATGGCCAGGTCACATGGACCCCGAAGGCTCAGAGAAGGTTGGGGGAGGGGCCCCACTGGAACAGCTGTTGGGAGACAGATGGTAGCCTCCCGTCAAGGCCATCCAGCGTGTTCTTTAACGTGCACAGGGTATGGCTCTCCCGCACACGGGACCACGGCGTAACGTCCCATCCGACGGACGGCGGCCTTTCCAAGCCCATCGGTGTCCCCTACTGACCGTGGGCAGGGCGAGGAATTTTGCGGAGATAAATCTCAACGCTGACCAAGCTGGGACTCGAACCTGGGAACTACAGATTACGAGCCTGGCGCGCTACCGACTGAGCCACCCCCGCCCCGTGTGTTGGAGAGAGCGCCATGTCCTGTGCACGCCGGATGACCTTGACGAGAGGCTACCATCTGTCTCCTAACATCTGTCCAATGGATTCCCTTCCCCAACCTTCTCTGAGCACTTGGGGTCCTTGTGACCTGGCCATTTAACCTATTGTGTGAAAAATGGTGCTGCTCAGAGGTGAAAAAAAAAACCAACAATAACTCCAGACAATCGTCAGTGTCAGTGCAAACTTTGGCACTGATGTCACCCAATACAACAATAATAAGAATATAGCAGAATTTGTTTTTCTGTCATCAGAATCTTCGGGAAGAGCTTATCATCAGATAATATTCATAACTTTCAAATATGAATTAGATTGAGTTATGAAATCATTCTTTAATGCAATCACATTTTAAAAGAGCATCACTGACAAGGGGAATGTACATTCCGTAAAAAGAGTTGCTCAATGAGACCAAGCCGATTTGATAAATCATATCTGAAAATGGAAAAATGCCAATTTTAAAGGGCAGTGTCCCATAGGGGGCGGAGTTTTAGGGCTTTAAAGTACATAGAGGTCTATGGCAGGGACGTACAGGCAGTGGGGGGGGGGGACGAAAATCCGGTCGTCTTATACGAAATCTCAAACTTTACTTGTTTTGAAATCCCAAGCAGTTATCTCTGTATAATTTTATTCTAACCCCATATTTATATTCGACACTAAAAATAAGATTGAAGAAAAAAAATAGGTTTAAAATCTTATTTATAAAATCTTATCCCATATAGGAGATCATTTTAGCCTTTCCTGTTCGGTGGCATATTTTAGTAATTGGGAAATCCTACTAGAGTAAAAACCCCCCAAACTAAATTCTCGAACCCTCCCGAAGCTGAATTTGTTTTTTGTATTTTTGTGTTGCTAACCGCAAATGAACAGATGCACAAGCTGGCCTGTATTCAGAAAGAGGGGTGAAGGGGGGGGGGGGGGGTGCCTAGTGTACTACAGCACTCTACTATATTTTTATAAGATCGAAATTGCAAAGTGATAATACTATTCGGAATATCTTAGAAACCAGCACAGATAGTATATTTTCAAACAAGGCAAAAACACGCTTTATGATATAAAAAATAGGGGTAAAACCCTATCCATGGTAAACAACTCAAATCTTACCTAACATCCTATGTGTCGGCAGTTCATTACCTCCATTCCAAAACTGTATGCTTCTAGACAGATGGCTAAATTTTCAATAAAAAGAAAATATGAACAAACAACTTCTAGAATATCATTTCCTCAGCAAACCTATCACAACACAGAAACAAAAAAATCCTTTTTAGCACTCGCACCTAAAAGTTCTCCTCAGTACTAAACCATACACACGAAGACCTCCACAACATTCCTTTTACATAGCACCAAAAAAGTCCTTCTCAGGACTGAAACAATTACACCACTTATGACTTAACATCACGAACACCAACACTCTCGATCACTATTAGGATTGGGGAGGGGGTGGCTCAGTCGGTAGCGCGCCAGGCTCGTAATCTGTAGTTCCCAGGTTCGAGTCCCAGCTGGGTCAGCGTTGAGATTCCGCAAAACTCCCCACCCTGCCCACGGTCAGTAGGGGACACCGATGGGCTTGAAAAGGCCGCCGTTCGTCGGATGGGACGTTAAGACGTGGCCCCGTGTGCGGGAGAGTCATACCCTGTGCACGTTAAAGAACTCGCTGGATGGCCTTGACGGGAGGCTACCATCTGTCTCCCAACAGCTGTTCCAATGGGTCCCCTCCCCCAACCTTCTCTGAGCCTTCGGGGTCCATGTGACCTGGCCATTTAACCCATGGTGTGCAAAAAAAGTCCCTCTCAGCCAGCACACGGAGCAACGGGATTTTCTAAGTAAAGCAAGGGTATCCAATAACAACAGATTAGGAGCAGGCAACTGGTAGGCGAAATGGAAAAATAACCTTAAACTCACCAATATTACACTAGCATTACGGACGAATTAGCCACCATCCAACCTTGAAACATCCTTCCTTTACAAGAAAATGAACGTGGTACGACTTCGTAGATGAAATTATTTCACCTACGCATATTCTTCAGAAATATTTAGATCATGTGATTACTAAATTCTTATATAATTTCAAAAAGACTTTTGATGCTGTTGATCGTCATAACTTGTGATTAATCATATGTACTATTGATAAGTTTCTTAGCATAATGAAGCTATGCTGCCATAGTCGTGTATGAAATTCGTTAAACCTTGCAGTGATTGGTTTGCATCATAATGTTGAAGTTCGAAAAGGCAACATTTTGTTCCTATGTTAACGTCCTAAACCTATGTCAACCCCTCATACGTCAAAGAATTGTTGTTTGAATATAATATTCTTTATCACAAATGATCGGAAATGTTAAAAGCTTCATAATAGTTTTCGAAAAGTCTTGTTTTTCATTATAATTCAATATTTGGGGCTAAGGACACAACAAACTCTTGATATTTGCAGTTGAAACATTTAGAAGTCACTCCAATGCATCGATATTAATTACAGGAGGAAAATTGTCTTGAACAGAGCAGATGAGAACCCATGGCGATCGATTATTTCAATGACTTCTTATATTCACTTGAAACTACAGAGAGAATTATTTATATACAACCTACATGTTGACCTTTTTTTTTTAATCATTCTCCCTCACTTCAAGGACCGACAGCGAGAACAGTTCGTCGAAAAAAAACAATTATTTTTAAAGATGATTTATATAAGTTTAATTGAGAACAAATCATCAACAAAATTTTAAATCTCACAGCGATCAGTTAAAAGTCTGGCAAATCTAATGATGCAATCCTATTCAGATAATTATGTCAAATTAGATATCATCACGAATGTGTAATATTTATTATAATAGCCGTCCAGATTACCCTTTCGACATTGGCATTGAAAATGTTTCGTTTCGATGTTTACATTGCGATGAAAGCGGTCTGTGGCTTACTGCCGAGAAAATGTGTGTATCTATTAAAACAAACAAATTGCCACATTTCCATAAAATCGATCCACATTGGTACACGAAAGGAATAAGAAGTCAGTTTGGCAGGAGCTCCATCGATTAACATCACACGTTGCAAATATTTGCTGTCAGACAAGTTGTCTTAGAACTCGAATATTTCGGTTCTTATTCCGCGTTGTTTCAGAACCTGTATATTTTCGTAATTGTAAAGTACATTAGTTTCAAAGATTGTGTTGCTCAATTCAGTTGTTAAAGGTATTTTCAAAGGGAAATTTATTCAGCAATGGTTTGGAAAGATGTGTTTTTAAATGTTTTTGTTATTTTTTGAAGAATTAATTTGCTTTAGAGAAATGAGTTTTTCTCCCTCTACACCCATCTTTATCCTGTTACATAAAAACAGTTTGATAGTGGATAGATACTCAGTAATTTGCCTGTCTTCTGACAAATTGATTTAATTTTATTGTATAATGTAAATCTTTCGAATCTCGCACTTGGGAAAAGGAACAGTTTCGAAAAATCAAATTTAAGCAAACTAAATTCTGTCTTAGTCTATTGAAACAGATCTGAAATTTTTTTGTCAAACCATTTATTTATAGATGGAATGACAGTAACTTAGAAATTATAAAACGAGTCGAAGTGAAGAGAGAGAGAAAACATCAAGTTTAAGTTGATTACTTTAACAGAGATAATTAAATTGAACGTGTTCTGCTTCCACTGAAGAAACTCCACTTATCGAAAGAGATTAGTTCAGCTTTTTAATCCATCTGTCTCACGTAGTCAATATCACAGAGCTGCTCCAAGTTTATTTTTATATGGTAGCTGAAAATATTCATTTCTACCTAGTACATAGGCATTTACCATTTAATTTATCCAGGATTTAATTTCTGCAGGGGGGGGGGGGGGGGTTAGAGAATAAGACTTGAACAAGGTTTCCCAATTACAAAAATACTCCACTGGACAGGAAAAGTATGGAATACTAATTTTCTATATGGAATAAAGTTTTACAGTTATTTTTCTTTTTAAATCTATTATTAGTGCCAGGCATATAACATGGTGCTAAAATAACATTTCACACAAAACACCAGTTTTTGATTTCAAAGCAGCTGGACGTTCGAGATTGCGTATAAAACGACGGGATTTCAGGGGGAGAGGATCACCTGGTCACCCACCTACCTCTCTGGATATGTCCTTGCCGGCAATATTAGAAATCTGCTACAAAAATGTTACCGTTAGTCACGTCCATTGCGCCAGGGCAAGTCACGTTAAACCTACTCTACGCATAAATTTGCTATGAATGTATAGAATATAAGTTTGCTAACAAATTTTGAGTATTAGGAATAAAGGATTCTATCATTTCAGATTCAATTTGCCATTGCTTCTGGAACTTTTTCAGCTTTGTTTCTACGTTAAGTAAGTAATATTCTCTAAACTAGAACTTATGTAGAGATGAGATGCCAACAGTAAATATGTATATTTTCTTTATTTAATAATAAGTTACAACAGATCACCAAAATCGCAACTTCCATAAAAACTATTTTTTCCAACCTTAAGAACTTTTTCACTTCACTGTAGAAGCGAACCAGTTAGTTCCGTTCCCTTGACTGTTTACACATTTTATTTGCTTAGCGAGCTAACCACTGAGCATTCTTTATGTATTATCTTAGTTCTAACTCATAGAGTGATATGACTTAGCGACCTGAGCGGTTTGGTTCAGTAAGTAGCGCTCCAGGCTCAAAATTCTGATGTTCCCAGCTTCGACTCGTCCTTGTGACTTGGTCGAGATGTTCTCTGTCTATCCCTTTCACCCCTCTTGCAAGAGAAGGAACACTACTGTGAATAGAATGGCAGCGTCCCTCGGATGGGGCGTTAAACCGAGGTCTGGTGAGAAGGAAACGTGCATGTTCAAACACACTGGATGACCATCGCTTGATGAGAGGCCTCTAATTGTTCTCCTAACAACTGTTCAATGGAGTGTTGCAAATCCAAGAGGCAATCTCTCCACCAATGCCCACAACAAATTACAAAAATTGCGATTCGCTTTTAAAAACTTATATCGACCAAACAGCGCTCAGTGCCCGTAATATTGCCCTACACCCCTACCTAAAGAAGAATTTGGATTCGCCACTGCCAGTGTTCTTCTATCCAGCTCTGAGCCATCGTGGTCTTTGTGACTGGTCATTTAGTCAATTATGTACCCAAAAGTCGCGCTCGGAAATTAGCCAACCCAATCCAATCTAGTGAGAAATGTCGCTGTATGGGAAGGCTGTGTAAGGTAGGAATACATTTTATACTCCTTTTGCCCTCTCTGTAGTAGTAAATAAAAAGAGAGCTAAATATCTGTGCATTTTTGTCTGGAAGACGCAGTGCCAACCAAGTATTCATTTTAACGCAATTTTATTGGATGAGTGATTTTGATGTAATTTTATTGGGTGAATTATTTTAATGTCGTGTGGCCGAGTATTTAGCGCAAATGACCAGTGATCTAAGGAACCTGGGTTCCAGCCTCGGGTAAGGAATGGATATTTGTGCTGTCTTTCTGCTGAGATCTCGTCTTCCTCACAGATCTTTTTCTATGGAGTATAAACTGACTGGCTCCTGTCAGATTTATGTGGCAAGCAGCTGCTTAAGAGCTTTTTTTTTTTTATTTTAGCGCATTTTTCTTTGGTCCTTATTAATACTTCATTTGTGTAGTTAGTGATAGTACTAATGAATTGTGGACTCAAATGGCATTAACTTTCTGGTTCAAAAACTTAACCTGTGCATTTCTTTATTTGAATCTTTATACCGAAGATTTCGCAGACTGAGTGGAGAATATATTGCTCCTACTGTCTTCCGTTGTTTGTAGTGATTGACTGCAAGTTCGTAATAAAGCCGGTTTGCAATTATTGCATAGTAATCGTTATGCCCTCTTTCAGGACTGATACTCCCAGTTGAAGAGTGGCTTTTGACGTCATCAGGGAAAGCGAAGCAACATCGTTGCAAAATCTGCAACAAAGTTCTGTCTCAGCGTCAGCATCTGACGAGGCATATGAAGTGCCACTTGGAGATAAGAGAACGTTTCCCGTGCGATATTTGTGGCCGGGATTTTTCTACGAGGGACAACATGAAAACGCACCGAAGAATTCTGCACGAGATGATCGAATAATGCCGAAAACTTTTCGCAGTGGAAGATCAAGATGATATATAACAAGTGATATCATATATTCTGTTTCATCTAAATATTCTGATCTGTAATGCATTAGTAATAGCTGGTAAAAATAAATCCTAATTCTGAATTGAAATTGTTTGTTTTTATTCATTTCCATTAGATTTCGCTTCAGAACTATTTTAAATGTAAAACAAGTTGTATTTAAAGGCAATAGACAATTAATCGATATACTGCACTGCCCAGAAAAAAGAGTAACGAGAAATGGTTAATGGAGTATAATTAATTGTACGCTGTAACTCTGTCGTGTATTAATAAAGCTCCATCCCTCCAATTTGCAGGGTGTTTTTTCATGTGTGAATTTTACTACACAATTGGTACGAATTCAAAGCTTTTCGTATTACACCGAATACATTCAAAGGCCAGAGTGCAAATTAGAAGAATGTCAGTTACGATTTCCATACAATTAGTGGTTCTGCATTAGAGCTGTAGGCGTTTTATCTGATTCAGATAACGTTAATCTGTAACAAGTGGCCATATAAGCATCGAAAATGCAACAGAATTTGAATTTCAGATTTTTTTTTTTACTTCATTTGTGTAGTTAGATAAATCCATTTAGATCAGAAATAAAATATACATTTCTGTTTTCATTTGGGTATAGGAGTGGGTGTGGAGGATGCTACTAATGACTTTGCATAGGGTCATCTTTGTACAGTCGCTCAAAAAAGTATCCGAACACTATGGTTGATTACAGAATTCAGAAAAAATATCTGGCAACAATTTTTTAGAAATTACCGAAGAATTTTTATTTTTTTAGAAATTTTTTAGAAATTACCGTAATCTGGCAACCTTCGTGTCACGTGACACGAAGGTTGCCAGATCACAAATTCTGCCTCCTTCCATTTACTACTACAAATTAGTCTTTTATGATATTAAATATTTATTTGTCAGAAGTTATTTCGTCACCTTTGGTAGATATGAGCCATTGCACTAATAAATAGTGCTTGAAAATTTGATTCACATGGATCTCACTTAACTCGTAAGAATGGATAACGCTTTTTCTACCGGTTAGATTAATTTACTCAAGTATAAACGAGGCACTGCAATGTGCTAGTTACATGCTTGTATGGTGCCTCGTTTATACTTATGTAAATAAATCTAACCGGCAAAAAAAGTGTTATCTCTTCTTATGAGTTAATAATGATGCCGTGAAATCCGATCGAGATGTAGCCATGAATTCATGAGATCCAAAGTGAGAATGCAGTGGTAATCGATTTACCACTACATCCTCACTTAACATTTATTTATTTTTAAATATTTGGAATTAATGTTGCAAATAATTGCAAAAGTGTTACAAATGCAAGAGATGAAATAATTCATAGTCTTTATCAGCAATTAGATCGGAAGGATGCTAAACTTTGTCCTCTGCCTCAATTACTAAGATGGGACATCCTGAAGAAAAAACAGAATCTAAACCGAAGAAGAAACGGAAATACAACCCAAAAATGAGAGGCAAATGGATTTTTTTCAATGGCAGCTGTCTTGGAATGAGAGTAACTTATAATTCGCTTGCATTTCAGTGAATGGAGCCCTCTTAACGATCAAAAATACTTCGCTTTAGTAAGACGTTAGTGCTAACGTCATTAATTCCGCAACGCGCCTGCATTAACTGCAATCTTGCGAATATAACAATCTCATCTGAAATCGGATAGAGAGCAAAGGAGCGCCAGTCTGCTTTTGTGAAATATCCTCCCCCTCCCCACCTCAGTCCCAACATTTATGTACTTCCAGATTAGTGTTCCAAGAGCATAAACATATATGAGAAAACTGATGTAGAGGTTTTGCAATTTCTGCTGTGATATGCAAGAATTGATTTTACTTTACCCCTCAAGCAGATGTTTGCTACACAGGTCTGTCAGTTTAATACTTCATAGAAGAGATCTGTGAGGAAGCCGAGACTTCAGTAGATAGACAACACAGAAACGTCCATATAATATTTAGCTCAGTAACCAAGTGCGCTAACCACTTGGCCACCGGGACGATTGTTTTGAAAAGTATTTTATTACCGGAAAGTTTATTAGGACGCAGAAATATCTAATGATACTAAAACAAACCTCTAAGAAGCTACTTGCCACAGAGGTCTGATAGGAGCCTGTCAGTGTAATATGGAATTGCGAAGATCCATGAGTTAAGGCTAGTATTACAACACAAGAAACATCCCAGAATCGAACCCAGGAATATTTACTCTATAATAAAGTGCGCTATCCACTCGGCTACTAGGACGAATTGTTCGCCGCAAACATCAGTTTAAAGAGGAGAGGTTTCTAGAAGTTGTTGAAGCAGTGGCGGCTTGTGAGCTTCGTAGATGGATGGCGGTGAATAGGACGGCAGTGCACAAGCTAGATAAAAGAATACAGTAGAAAGAATGAGTGAGCTGAGTACGGACGGAAGCGGGATTTTGTTCGTTTCTGCCAGTGCTGGGTGTTCCACATTCTTCTCTCCGACCTTCAGAGATTTCCTCTGAGGCCAGTTTCTCTTCACGTAGTGCAAAGTCTTTGCTCGGCTGTCCGATTCACATAAGAAGCAAGAGTACTTCGTATATCCCAGCTGCAGACCCATCAACAGAGACACTACCTTCAAGTCACAACAGAGATAGATGCCAGCCATATTTGCTCTATTGAAGAGAGTTGGACCTTGAAAAGGTTCCATTGTTTAAGTCTTGATCCAGGTAACTCTGTTTTAACCTTGGACAGCTCCAGATCGCGAACAAGATTGTTCATTTCTTCTTCGGTGAGAATGTATAACACAGATGACACACTGTGGGAGACGTATGGATCATCATTAGACACCAAAGGCTGCGGAGAACCCGAAACCGGTTCACCTCCCTCCTCATTGTCTGAATCGGTGGAAAATTCTTTTGGAGGTTTTAGAATAGGAAGGCCTTCGCCATGTAGAACTGGTTGGAGAGCAGATTGTATATTCGGATATGCTATTGTCCACTTTATTTTCCTTGTGGTGCCTCCAGAAACAAGTGAATCATGCAGAAGTAGCAGTCATTTGCATGATTGCTTGGCTCTCTCCAAACCAAAGGAACAGCAAACAGCATCGCCTCTTTTTTGCCTTTCAGCCACTTCGGAAGATTTCTTGCACACGTACAACAGCATATATGTGCAGCCTAGGCCTTGTCCTGGTCCCCGATCTTGCATCCAAAATAAAACTCATACGCCGCTTTCACTATTGGAGTGATGACCCTTTTCTGGCTTGCAAACGTCACTTCCCCACAAATGCAACAAAATGTATCTGCACTATTAACACAGTTACGAGGCATCAGTACTGCTGGATTAAAACTGCAAAGATCACTTGTGTTGTACTTATGACTCAGGGGTAAATGGGAGTCGCTCAAAAAACTTGCTCACTGTACGAGACGTCGCTTACAACTGACGATTGCATCATCTTTTGTCCACGATGTCATGACTCGACTACATTGCATCAGACAATGACGCAATACCTCCGGGGGTTGTGTGTATGGCGGGCTGATGCAATACAATGCAATATGTTGCAATCTGGAGTTTAAAATACAGCGTTGCGAAATGGTTACCTATGTATTCAATGTGGACTGAGTCATTTATACGTGACCATCTCTGTCTCTCCTAAACAAGAGCCAATCGACAAATTTTTTGTATTTTCGTGTTCAGCACCTCGAAATTAGTAAAGATTGGCTACTTTCATTTCAAAGCCTTTTTGTGTGTTGCGCAGTGATAAAAGAGACTAAAATAAATCACAAATTTTATAGTGAATTTTTCGTACAGTCCTAAAATTGCAACATTTTGTAGTTAAGCATAGTAAATGTGACTTAGGCCTCATTTAGAATACAGCATTAGCGTGAACATTTTTCTATGGTTCTACTTTTATTTCTTTTTTTTTTCAGTTCCTACCCCTGAGCGCGGTTAGTGAGCTTTCCATAAATCGAATCTTTAAAGTAGGCATGTCAAACACGAGGCCCGCCAAGATTGATAACCACTACCTTTATTTAACTTTTGACAACACTGGATTCTTTAATTAAAATTATAAGTATGTACACGGTACATGAATTAAATAAACGTATTTCAGAAAACATTTCCATGTATATATAAGGGAAACTATTGCGCATAAATGTATATGTCGGAGCCCGATCGTAGAATTGCGAAAAACTATTTTGTGCGAGCAACTATTTTCCACTTTAAAAAAATAATAAAACTGCGGGAAGATCAAGATTAACAGACAAGCATGTGCAAGCAATTTTAAAAATAACTACAGCTCAACAAATTCAACCAAATTTTGAAGATTTGGTTAATGAAAAACGTTGCCAAGTTTCTTCAAAAAAAAAGATGATATTATTTTATTTAAATAATGTTAAATTGAAAAAAAGAAACTTTCCTACATACATATGTACTTTTTTAATATGTTTATATTCTGTGTATTATTATTTTGTATGTATTGATTTGTTTATAATAAAAGCTATGCTTCATCTTTATTTCCATTTGTTTTTTTTTGTTTTGCGGCCCGCGATTTAATATATAATACTTCATATGGCCCTCGGTGGTTAACGAGTTTGACATGCCTGCTTTAAAGGATGATTACATCGTTAAGTGTACGAGAAAGTTAATTTTTATTAATTCTGTGTATATGCTGTACGTCAGCGAGACCATCGAATGGGAATCAACTGGGTGGACGACAATTGGATGGACGATAATTGGGTGTATACGGCAATTGGATGGATGTGGCAATTGGGTAGAGGAGAGGATGACAGAAGACAATTGGGTGGAAGAAGGAAATGATGAGAAAGAGTTTGGATTACCATGACTACTTCTGAAATATCTGCAGTAGAAGAAGCAAATTCGACACTCCCCCGAAGTCTCACTTAATAAAACGAAATTGCTTAGATATCAACATAATCGATGTTTTTTGCATCTATTCTCTTTAATTCGACACTGAATACAGCGAATTTTTAAACAAATCTATTCCTTCTATCCTAAATAATTCTAAATTAAACGAACGCACTGCAGTATTCCCTTTATCCATTTTTCAATAAAGTGTTTGCATCTATCCTCTTTAATCCGACTTTACAGTTTAAAATTTTATGACTTCTGTTTCTTCTAAATGTAGCAAATGGAAAATGAAAGAAACGCACTCTACTGGAAATGAAGCTGCACAGAATTATCTGCGTTAGTAATACGACCTTCAATAAAACGAAATTTCAAAAGTCATCTTCTAAAAGAAACAATCTTCAAACGATCGAATGTCACAAGGAATCAAAACAGTCGATATTGACAATTTTTCTCGCTAATCCGATTTTCGTTAGAATGGATTCTTACATTTCTATTCCATTATCTTCGTTCTAAATAAAATGATCTGGAATAAAACGAACGACTACAGGGAGACAAAAAATGCATAAGACTATCAATATTCTCAATAATCAGACCTTCAATAAAACGAATACTTGATAGATCCTTTTCCTCCAAAAGAAACATTCGGAAATCAATCGAATGCATTACAGGAAATTAAAACAGCCGATATTAACAATTATTCTCGCTAATCCGACTTTCGATGCAGCGGATTCTTATATTTCTATTCTATTCTGTTCGTTCTGAATAAAACGGTTTGAAATAAAACGAACGGACCAAAGAAAACCAAACTGTATAAAACTATCGGTATTTTTATTAGCCAACATTTAATAAAAGTGTATTTTAAAGATTATTTTATTCTGAAAGATACAGTCGTAAATCGAAAAACGTATAAAATTAAACGATCACAATCACTAATATTTGCATTTATTCACGCTAATCGGGCTTTGTAAAAACGCATTTTGATGAATCTATTTCATTCTGTTTCGTCTAAATGGAACATTCTTAAATCAAAAGAACGCAGCTGCAGAAACGCAATCTGCATAAGAATGTTACTATTCTCACAAATAATACATTTAATGAAACGAAAGATCCTTTCCTTTCTAAACTAACCAATCGAATATCAAAGGACTGCTTTAGGGGAAAATTGAAACAGCCTGCATTTCCATGGGGTATCAGAAAAAGGGGGAGACCTAGGATGCGGTGGGCAGACAATGTCAAACAGGACCTTGCTAGAATTGGCCTAGAGTGGCCAAATGCAGCAGCTGTAGCTCAAAAGAAACACGTCTGGGGAGGAAAATTACACAGTCTGGTTGGACCTCCGTAGCCCATGGCTGCATGAGGATTTTGTATGTATGTATGTATTTCCATGTATTGTACCTAATTCGTGATTAATGACGCATTTACATCTATTCTCTATAATTCGATTTTGAGTAAAATATTTTAATTGATTATCGGTAATCAAAAGAATACAGAAAGGAAGCCTGCAGGACCAACATTTACATTTATTCTTTCTGGTCTGATACTCATTAAAGCATTTACATCACTCTCTCTAATCTGATATTTCAACACATGGAATTTTTTGAAAACTCCTTTGAGTGAAAACTATCTGAAGTGAAAGTTTGCGCACTAGATGGAACTATTGTTTTTTTATTCTCTTTGAACTGAATTTGATCAAAACGAATTTTATTTTCCACAGCCTATTTTCTGAACAAAAAAAAAAAACAACAACAGTGATATTAACAGAGGAAACCAACCTTATTAGAACTCTTAAGTATTCTCAATAGTACAGCATTCAATAAAAAAAAAAATTTTTTCAGTTTTTTCTTTGGGTTGGGTTGGGTTGTTTTACCTCTGAGCGGCACTTTTTTGCACACCATGGGCTAAATGGCCAGGTCACATGGACCCCGAAGGCTCAGAGAAGGTTGGGGGAGGGGACCCACTGGAACAGCTGTTGGGAGACAGATGGTAGCCTCCCGTCAAGGCCATCCAGCGTGTTCTTTAACGTGCACAGGGTATGGCTCTCCCGCGCACGGGGCCACGGCTTAACGTCCCATCCGACGGACGGCGGCCTTTCCAAACCCATCGGTGTCCCCTACTGACCATGGGCAGGGCGGGGAATTTTGCGGAGATAAATCTCAACGCTGACCCAGCTGGGACTCGAACCTGGGAACTACAGATTACGAGCCTGGCGCGCTACCGACTGAGCCACCCCCGCCCCGTTTTTCTTTGGAATGAAATAATTAGAAACGCTAACAGGAAAATTCAAACAGCCGACATTACACCTATTTTTCTCTTAATCGATTTTTAATAAAGCTTTGCTTGTATTCTTTCTAATCCGATGTACAATCGCTGAAAAAAATATCCGATCACTATGGCTGATTACAGAATTCAGAAAAAATATCTGGCAACCTTCGTGTCACGTGACAACGAAGGTTGCCAGATCACTAATTTCTAAAAACTCTTTGCCAGATATTTTTTCTGAATTCTGTAATCAGTCATAGTGTTCGGATATTTTTTTGAGCGACTGTATGTGCAATCGATATTTTTGAAGCACATTTTCTTAACGGAACAATCAGAAATCGAATGAACGCATTACAAGAAACGGAGACAGCCGATCACCTGTTTTCTCCAACAAAATTTTGATCTACACGCGTTTTTAATTCCTGCTCCTTTTAAGGAAAGCAACCTGAAATGAAAACGCATTAAAGAAATAGAAAATTGCAAAAAGACAGGATTCTGTAACTATTTTTGAGAAGCGAACATCAATCTGTACAAAGATGGACTTAGCGAGTGGCCATGTTGCCCGTATGAATAATTATAGATTGGCGAATAGGGTTATGAACAGTGTGCCTAAGTGCCTCAGAAAGAAGGGGAGACCTAAGATGCGGTGGGCAGATAATGTCAAACAGGACCTTGTTAGAATTGGTGTGCAGTGGCCAGATGCAGTAGATGTAGCTCAGGATAGACTTGCTTGGAGAACTAAATTGCACGGTCTGGTTGGACCTTCGTAGCCCATGGCTGCTTGAGGATGATGATGATGAAATATTTTTACGACCCTCGTCCAAATAAAAATTGTAAGTTATTATTTACAATTACAATTGCAATTTAACGTTTAAATTTAATGTCATTCCAGCCGATTATTCAGTGGTTTTACAATTGTGAAATATTTTCTTTCTGTTAATAAATGGCATGTAAACAGTTACTTTTGTCTGAAAGTTCATTGCTGAAAATTCTTTACCGTTTTAGCGTCAAATATAGCATTTTCGGTAGCAGCAGAAGTGTTCCGCTGTGATTGTTCTCGCAGAAGTAAAAAATAAATTCATCGGCGGAAACGTTTACCAGCTTCGCCAGCAATGCAGTTCTCGCTAATGACCAGTTATGATTATGGTAACCTCGCTAATCCAGCAATTCAATAAAATTGATTATTTTATAATTCCAGTCCTTCTGAACTACACAATCGGGAATCAAAGAGTACTAAAGAGAATTAAACAAAATCGTCAGATCTGACATCTATTGTCTTCTCTCTGTAATCAGACTTGCAATGAAACGAATCTTTTTAGCATTCGAACTTGATTTCTCAAGCGCAGATAGAAATGAAAAGCTGCTTGCCGATTTAGAGATAATAAATATAAGTTTTATTGTGTTGCTTTCTTGCAGTGTGCTCGTTTCATTTCTTATTGATTCGTTCCGAAGTAAACAATACATTCGTTTAACTGAAAGTCGGCTTAATGAGACTACTGATAAACGTATACGATTTGATTCCCAGTATGCATTATTTTGATTTCCTATAGTTTCGTTAAGAAGAAAGAGACATCGAAAAAAAATCCGTTATACTGAGCTGTTGGATTAGAATAGATGTAAATGCATCATTGAATGTCAAATTAGAGAGAATAGAAATAAATTTTTCTGGTTGTTCCTTCCTTTAGTTTCCAGTTGCTTCGCTTACAAAGAACATATTTAAAATTTTTCTGATTCTTTTTCTGATTTTTGTTCATGTAATGCTTTATTCATATAGACATAGAGAAAAGAGCTATAATGGGCTCTTGGGGTCTTGGGTTTCTTGAAATGCATTCTACTGATCTTCGATAATTTCATTCCAAGAAAAAAGACTCATGAAATATTGGTTTCATTGAAAGTTGGATTTCACAGAATACTGATATCCTAAACTTTGGTTTTCCCACTGCTTTTTTACGAATAGTCCTTTCGAATTGTTTTCGGAAGAGTTCTTTGATTTCCGTTTGCTTCATTTGAAAGAAGAAAGAATAGAAATGTAAAAAATAAATTTTGATATCAAGAATATATTTATTTATTGGTTGTTTCAATTTTCTGCATGAGTTCATTTGATTTCCGATTCCTTTTTTTTTAAAGAATGTTTGGGGAGGTTTAAATGAAGATTTAATGAAGGAAAAGGAAATTGAAAGAAAAATTCTTTCTATTGAATGTCGGTTTAGTAAACATAATGATAGTCTTTTGCGGTTGGTTTTCGCTACTGCGTTCTTTGGTTTCCGTTTGCTTCATATAGAAGATGCAGAATAGAATGCAAAAATCCGTTATAACCGAGGACGGATAAGAGAGAATATATTTAAAATATGTTCTGTTTTGCTAACCTGTAATTGGTTACATTCATTTCCAATTTTTTTTTTAAAGAAAAGCATCTTTGAAATATTCTTTTTATTGAGTGTCGGATTATTGAGAATACTGCTGATCTTATGTATTTTGGTTTCTTGTAGTCATTCCTTTTATTTCATTTCGTTTTAATTAGAACGAAGAAAATGGAAATATAAAAATCCGTTTTGACCAAAGTCGGATTAGCGGAAATAATTGTCAATATTGGCTGTTTTGATTTCTTGTAATACATATGATTGATTTCCGATTTCTTCTTTTAGAAGAAAAAATAAATAAATAAATACCCCCTCAAGCAGCTGCTTGCCACAGAGGACTGACAGGAGCCTGTCAGTTTATATGCCAAAGTAGAAGGTCTGAGAGGATGGCAGGACCTCAGCAGAAAAACGACACATACATCCATGCCTTACCCGGGGCTCGAACCCAGGTCCCGTAAAGGATCTTTAAAATATTCGTTTTATTGAAGGTCGTATTACTGAAAAAACAGATTATCCTACGTAGCTGGGTTTTTAGTAGTGCCTTTCTTTCCTTTTCCATTTGCTAGGTTTAGAAGGAACAGACTTTGTAAAAAAACCGTCGTAGTGTAAAGTCGGATTAGAGAAGGTAAAGGCAAACCCTTTATTAAAAAACGGATTAAAGCAAATACATCCAAATACTGCATGCCTTCGTATAATTTAGAATTATTTCGAACCGAAGGAACAGATTTGTTAAAAAATTTGCTGTCTTAAGTATCAGATTAAAGAGAACAGATGCAAATATCGACTGTGTTGATACCTAAACAAATTCGGGGAGTGTCGAATTTATTTGCTCTACAAGTACTCTCTTAGTAATCCAAATTATTTGTCAACATTTCCTTTTTTCCACCTTGTTGTCTTCCGCCTAATTGTCGTCGACCCAGGTCTCTTAGTGTCAGAAATGTTGCTGGGCAGTAAGCATCGAAACGAGAAATTTAGGAGACACCAAGATTTTAAAAGCCTGTTTTCGATCGTCACTTTTATCAATTTATTATTGAAATTTCCTCATAAACAGGAAAAAATATAACAGAATTTAAATTTCACATTTTCTTTTTGCTTGGATCGGGAGGGAGGAGATGGACAGGGATAGCGCTTAACGCTACTGCTCCGAACAACAAAAAAGCCCTTTTATACCAATTATTAAGAAATGGGCAAATATATTTTTTTCCCATTAGATTCTTTAGTATCGAGCAAAACTGACCCTACATAGGTGGTAGTCTCTGATCCTGAACTTGCTGCTGGTGGACTTCTGCTGAGGGAAAAATCTATGACTGTGTTTTCTGTTTGTTTGAGGGTTGATATAAATGTACGGGATACCTTAAATCAGCTGGATGATTATTCTGATCACAGACCATCACAAGTACTTGAACCTTTCTTCTAGGGACTTTGCCAACCCTATTCTGGGGTAATGTGTTTCAGGCAGGTCACTAGGAAATGAATGTTAATACCGATAACAAGCAATAAGGTTTCTAATTAAGAAAACAATGCAATTAATTCGTAGCAAATTGAAGAATGAAACATCAGTTCGTGCAATTCAAAAGCGAGGACACTTTAATGTTGACTGCCATTTCTCGACTAGCAAAGAAATACATCAGAAATAACAAAACAAAAGGTTTGTCCCACTAATTCTAAGACACTGTAGATGAATTTAACCCAAATGACAGCGAAGTATTTTTTCCACACTCCTCGAGTTTTAAATCTTATTTTACTTAAAAACAAAGCATATAAATATGCATTTCATGGTTAGCTGTGCTCACTGAGTTCAAGCGACGGCCGTTAATTGCTAAAATGATGTAATGTTATCTATCAGAATCTTTTCCTTTTCTTCACAGAGACAACATTTCAAAATATTTGTTTATTCTTTGCATCTTTTAACTTAATATATGAAGTGAAGAAATGGCCGAATTGAAGGCTTTCTAATTCAAGAGTGAGGACAATGGGTGAACCCTACTGGTAGCATCAGATTGTGTAAATTTAATGTTAATCACCATTAGTCGTATGAGAGCAACTACAATCAAATTTCTGTTGAAGTTTTTAGAGTCTGCTTCTCACACACCAGGAAGATTTCTCTATTTTTCCCTAGTCCACAATGAAATACACAAATAAGAATCAACCGAAATTAAAAGCTATCGGTTTCATCAGTGAACCCTTGGAGGATGTTGCTGACAGACTTGCATTCTTCCTGTACTTCTCAGTTCACTGCACCCAATAATTAAAGTTCGAACAATGACATTAAATGCTTCACAAATCATTGTGTGTTGAACAGCAGTAGGAGCTCCTCCTCCTTTGCTCTGTTTTCCGTGCAACTGCAATCCAAAGCAGTGATCTCCAGAAAAACAATTTCTTAAGCTTTGCAGATAAATTGTATTTAGCCGAATGAGTTACTATTCCGCGACCAACTGATAACATTTCGAGAACACTACCCGATAGAACAGTAAAGTAAAACGCTTATATCTTTCTTTGCTTGCCTTAGTAATTTACCTCAGAAACCGCTTTCAATATGTTTGAATCTCTGATATTAAATGGTCTACAAATTTTTACACTTAGTTAACATAGCATCATAGCTTGTATTACGTTTAGTGAATAAAGCTTGGATTCGAATCCCACTCACGGCAAAACCAATTTTTTTCAGATTATTTCATGAGTTCCATGTCTACAGGACATCTCCTGTGATACTTTACTATTGAATGCAATTTCTTTAAAACATTTGCTTGTAATTGCTGTCGTAGTAATCACAATCCCCTGTTTCAGGATTCGTCTTCGACACAGAACAGTGGTTTTTTGCGTCTTCCGGGAAACAGCAGCATCGTTGTCCGATCTGTAGCAAGGTTCTGTCTCGACGCCAGCACCTCCGCAGGCACATGAAGTGCCACATGGACGTCAGAGAGCGTTTCCCTTGTGATATTTGTGGCCGGGACTTCTCGAACAAGGACAACATGAAACAGCATAGGAAAATGCTGCACGACGTGAGCGAGTGACATCAAAATATTTGAAATAGAGAATGACCATGAAGATAATTTCTCAGAATAAATCTGTAATAAGCGATTACATGTATTATTTTTTCAAACTGCTTTTGATCGGAGATGCATTGTAATTATAGGTGGAAGTAAATCCTTATTCTGAGTGAAATATGTTGGCAACGTTTCATTTACAATAATTCTGGCGTGGGAATATATCTTAAATTACACTTTAAACATTTTTATCAGTTGGCATAAACTGATACGTAAATTTATTCCAAAATAACCATGCGAGGCATCTGGAAAGAAGAAGAATTAAGATAAAATCATTAATGCCTTCCCTAATCATTATAACAAGAAAAATACCCTTTAATTGTCACTTGCTTAATTCTTATGATTACCATTGAAAATTTTTTTACGGACTTAGAAAACGGCCACTTTGGTTCAAATATTTTGAACACCACAGTTTAAATAAGAAAATGGAAATTCACATTTCGTGCTTTCGCTTTAGAACTGTTTATTTTTGGGGTTTAATGTTCATTGGATATAACTACGAATTTAGCAAATGATGACAAATGCGGGATGGGTCAGGAAAAATAAAACAAAGTGGTTGATGGATTGCGAAAATGAAACTGGCAAAGGACGGTTACTTCAAATAGAAATGATTCATTAGTCTTTCCTCTGAGGAGCACTTCTGTGTGCCAACGATCCAACGATCACTGTGCACACAATGGGCTAAATGGCCAGGTCACAAATACCTCAATAACAAATACCTCAATAGCTCAGAACTGGGAGGGGTAGGATTTGGGTTGGGTTGTTATAGCTCCGAGCGGCACTTTTTTTGCACATAATGGGCTAAATGGCCAGGTCACAAGGGCCCCCAGGACTCAGAGAAGGTTTGGGGAGGACTCATTGGACAGCTGTTAGGAGACAGATTGCAGCCTCCCAATATATCGTTAAAGCCAATCAGCATGCTCTTTAGCGTGCACAGGGTATGGTTCTCCCACATACTGAGTCGCGGCTTAACGTTCCATCCGATGGACGGCGGGCTTTCCAAGCCCATCGATGTCCCCTACTGACTGAGGGCATGGCAAGGAGTTTTTCGGAAATAAATCTCAACGCTGACAGATGGTACTCGAACCTAGGAGCTACAGATTACCAGTCTGGCACGCTACTGACTGCCCTGGCCCCAAGGAGGTAGGAAATTCACTGGAGATCCGTAAAGAAACCGATAGAAGCCTACATTCAAAGTCAGAAAGTTTTTAACATGTAATGGGCAGGACTCTTCGTATGACTCATCTTCACATGGATGGAACCTCCTATTTGATGAACGATAAACCTTTCCAAGTTCATTGCGATGTCCTCTTTCTTACTGAGGATCAGACTAGAGAAAATCTTAGTGAAGGAAATGAATATAAGTAATATTAAGTTATGTGCCAGGTGTGCTATTGGCTGAATTACTCCCTCCCCACACGCACACTAAAACCATGGAGAGTAGTATCACGAGGACGAATGTCAAACCCATTATTGTTAATAAGGCTCTTTCATTTTATGGAAAGAGGGTTTACAGTAAAACAAAATAGGAAATTTTTAGCATGAGAATATTGCTTACTGGGATTTTATCTTCAATTTGCAATGCCCTATCAATACATTAGAAAATTTTCATGTTATGTCAATGAGAATCAAACTTTGAGACCTGAATTTCTAAAATATGCATTTGACGGAAGATAAATTATAAAGATCATAATTAAATCTATTTAAATTTCAATTTTCAAGAATATTCGTTCAGTATTTAAAAATTTATAGAAGCTAGAATATTGTACAATAGTAATGCGTCATAAGAATTGACTTCAGAAAATATTTAAAACTTAAACAATAAGTATTATTTCATACTATTTAATAGAATAAATATACATTTTAGAAGTGGCATAATGGTTTTCAAATATTAGAAAAATCGTACATGCCATTCTCACAGACCTTCCACTGTGGCGTATAAACTGACAGGCTCCTGTCAGACCTCTGTGGCAAGCAGCTGCTTGAAGGAATATTTATTTTTAATTTTTATATGATTTTTAAATATTAGAGAATTATGCATAATTTTTATGAAACTTTTATAAAAATTTATTGTTAAGTATTCCAGCTTCCATAATTATTTAAATACAGAACAAATATTGTTGAAAATTGAGACTTAAATAGGATTGATTGTGATCTTTAATTTATCTTCAGTCATATCTTTTTTTCATTAAATGCATATTTTAAAAGTTATAGAGCTTCGAAGTTTGATTCCAATTATCATAACATGGAAATTTTTTAATATTTTTGTATATTTTTTATATAATGGCAGTGTATATACAAAAATGCATGCCGCTAAATTATTTTTAATTCTTCGTATTACAGGCTATTATAAATTTTGAAATGCAGTCGATTCTTGATTTAAATGGGTTTAATTAACGCTTTTGGAATAACGCAAGCACTGTATTTAAATTTTTTGTGGACATTAACGCGGATGGAACTCAGAACTTTTAAAAGAAAAGGAAATAAAATCCTCTCAGAAATTCCTAGCTTTCCCACTATGAGGAAACGGACAGCGTAAAACACTAGCATCAGTTCTCTACTTTGGCCTAACAGCTACCAGAATATGAGGAGGCATGTACACCTCCTACTCAGTTATCTAACCCAGATGATCCCCTAACCTTGTTACTTCCACTTTCCCCCAGTCCCACCACTACCAGCAGCAGCAGCAAGCCATCGGAGACTCTTAGCGAAAGTGTTAGAAAAATGTTTCATAAACAATTATTATTTTCTTACTGCAGATAGGCTGTATACTTTCATTTCTAGAATTAGTGTAATGTATTGTAATGCCTTTATTATTATAACAAATAAATACTGTACTACGAAAGATAAAACAATTGGCGAATTTTATGTATAAATTTTAAAGTAGAACTTTCCCCTAATCCCTTCCAGTTCTTTTATTTCTTATAAAAAACATTATGCTTCATTTACGAGATTTTTATTCACGCTGCCATTTTTAAGAACGCAATCCTCACGTTAATCGAGAACTGACTGTAATTAGAATTATTAATCACAAAATTCATATCTTAATGTTATTTATTAGAACGGGAAACACTGGAAATAATTAGTAGATACAAAAGTTCTGGATAACATTATATAAACGCTAAGAGTGATTCATTAATGAAAGAGAATATGTAAATTTAAATCAAAGGCTAAATGGTGTTTGCACGTAAGACTGATTAAAAGGTTGTCATTTTTCTGTCCAATCTTCCTCTCGAAGGCCTCGTTTTCTTATCGCTTCCCATATTATTCTTTCGAATTCTTCCACCTTCCATCCTCATAATATGTCCATTCCATCTCAATATCTATTTTTTTTTCGATGCATCCTCTACTACTTCAAAAAGACTTTCAGTTTTCCCATTTCTCATTTTATCCATTTTTATCTTCAGCATTCATCTCCAGAAATCCATTTCGACTGCTCTTATTTTTTAATCTTTATTTCACTATCCATTTCTCTGATCCATTTATTACAATATTCATTATAATTGTGGAGAAAATAATTATTTTTTCTCTATATACTTCTATTCCATAAAACTGAAATCATTATTCTTATTTCTTTGCTTGTTCTATTCTTGCTCTGATTTCCTTCATGTATATTTCTCTATCCTTTACTACTTTTTTTCTATGAATTGTCTAATTATGAAAATATTGTCAGCGTATGATTTTGCACTCGTATACTTCCTCTGTTCGTTCTCTGTATTGCATTCATTCGCTATCTTATTAGCTTTCCTACAATTTTCGTAATATCAGTTTGTGCCGTTTTCCTAAAACTTAACCATTATCACCTTTCTCACCGTTTCTCCATCCATTTCAAGAACTTCTCTTCCGTTATTACCTGATCACATATATTGCTTTTCCAATATTTATTTTCATCCCCCCCCCTTTCGGATGCTCTTCCTTTAATTTCTTTATCATACATTCTAAGCATCTTTATCCTGAGCTTTTACCTGATCATCTTCAAAAAATAAAGAGAAAATGTGTCCTCCTACCACTGGTACTGGTTCGCATTTTTTATTCCATTCCTTAATAGACATTTCAATGTACATCTTAAACAAAACTGGTGACCTACAACATCAGTGCTTTAATCTTTAGACATTTTAAATTCTCTTGATATTTTATTTCCGCTCTCCTTTGGTAGACATTATCCAAATATAAATATTTCACAATCCTCATTAATTCTTCTTTTATTCCTACTCTTTTCAACGAATGTATTGGACTGGGGCCTATGATAGTGTCCTTTCAAAACACTGTCATATGTTTTTTCTAAATCTCCAAAAAACCATGTATATATTTTATTCTTTCCTACTTCTTTTCCATTAATTGCCTAATTATGAAAATATTGTCAGCACATGATTTTGAACTCGTGAACTTGCTCTGTTCCTCTACTGTAATTGTATTTATTCTCTATCTTTTGTTATCTTTCTTACAATTCTCGTAATACTGGTTTGTATACAAATTCATCTATAATTCTTTGTTCGATTTTTGGGTATCGTACCTTTTCCAATATCTTCTTCTGGCTCAGTTGGTAGCACGCTAGTCTCGTAATCTGATGTTTCCAGGTGTGGGTTTCCTTCCTCCAACCTTCTCTGAGCCCTTGGGGTCGTTGTGACCTGAGTGACGAGGTGGGGGGGGGGAGGCTCAGTCTGTAGTGTGCCAGGCTCGTAATATGCAGTTCCCAGTTTCTAATCCTGCCTGGGCCAGCATTGTCAGATTTATCTCTGAAAAACTTCCCACCCAGCCCTCAGTAGTGGACATCACTGGGCTTGGAAAGGCCGCCGTCCGTCGAATTTGGACGTTAAGCTGTTGCTCCGTGTGTCAGAGTTAAAGTACACGCTGGATGGCCTTGACGGGAAGCTACCATCTGTCTCCCAACAGCTCTCCAGTTTGCTCCTCCCCCAACCTTCTCTGGTCCTTGTAACCTAGGCATTTAGCCCATTATGTGCAAAAAAGTGCCGCTGAAGGGTAAAACAACCCAACAACAATTTTCACGAACATAATTAAAACTGATTATGATGACACTACTTAATCCAGAAATTAACATGGATATGAGGGTGCTGTCAGTCTCAGATAGAGCAAAAGTATCATCACCGGTCTTACAATTTTTCTCTTTCCTAGATAAAAACTCTGATAATCTCCTGTTATAATTCGAGCTAGTTAATACTGATTGGTCTGCAGAAAAAGAGATTTTTTATCAGCGATATTTAAGAGCAAAGGCATCAAAGATTGAGGATGTGGATCGAGAAGGAAGCGAGCGAAACCTCAACCAGAGTAGGAAACCAAAGCATCAGATTCAGGGAATGTGAAGAGCTGAATCCTTTCTGATAGCACTAGGCGCATCCCAGTGTTAAGAATTCGTCGATAAAGACTAATAACTAAAAAGAATGACTCAATGATATCAAGTAGTGTCATTCTCAAATGATGTCGGAAGAAAAAATTGGAATCGTGAGAAATAGTTGATCTCGAGATTTTCGTTTCCAATAAACGTTTCATGTCCCTCTGAACTAAAAAAAAACACATTTTTTCCCCCGATGTTTCCTCATAATACATGCCTCGGCGCCTGTATTATGCAAGCTATTGAATTTAAGTTTTCCATTGATGGATATTTCCACTCGAAACATTTCCTCTGAGAATTAAAAGTTCTTATCATAGACTGATTTTAAAGAAGTGGATCTAAAAATTTTCATCAACTGTTGCCTGCTTGTAGCGAGTGCAATCTCAGCTGTCACTCAGTTCATTCATACTAGGGAATTTATTACTGCGGGACCACACAATGCGTTCAGCCGTAATGCATTCGCTATTATGAATGATTAGTGGAAATATGCACTAAGGACCTTATTTTGACTAGATTAACAATCTAAGCTTACGGAAATATTCGTGCACTGTATGCTACACATCTGGTTTTATTTCAAGTCAAATTTCTTAAGAATGTTGACTACACTGAGTGAAACAGCAGAATCGTAGCCATGGCTAGTTTTCTTAATTTCATATCATTTCCACTGTAGCGCAAACCTCCTTTTTTCGTTGCAGAGAAATCAAGATTTGTTAAAGGATAATTAAAGACTCATCGGTGATAAAATGACATATAATTTGCACACCTATCATCACTTAGCTGATTGCCATTTCGCAGCATCTATTAATTTCCCCAGCGCAGTTTACAAAAGTTATCTAGCCAAGTGTAAAAACTATCTCCGTATATAGATGGTGATGGTTGAAGTTGCCGTTCATATTTTATATTGTGCACCTGTTGCGTCATTAATATTATCAATCACACACCGGGGCAACCAGCAATCTCATGAAAATAACCTTGATTCTATTTTTCTATGACCTCCAAAGTATCTGAATGCCACCATTTTATGAAGTTTTACAGATATATACTACAGATCTTGAGTCGTTTTTCTTGTATATGTGTTCAGCGAGCGACTGATAGTCACAAAAACAGATGTTTATAATTGATGAGATAGTAATCGGAATGCCTTGTTTCAGGAACAGCCTCCGACTCGGAAGCCTGGTTTTTGCAGATGTTTCCCGGGACATCGAAGACTGATCATCGTTGTAATATCTGCAACAAGGTCCTCTCTCGTCGCGAGCACCTGCGCAGACATATGCAGTGTCATATGGAAGTAAGAGAACGTTTCCCTTGCGACGTTTGCGGCCGGGATCTTTCCACTTATTATTCACTGAAGCAGCACAGGAGAACGCTGCACCAGCTGATGGACTGACGTCACAGTTGATGAAACAGAACCATACTGTGACGTCAATTAAGAATGGAAACAAAGAATAACGATCAAAATATCTGCAACAGATTTGCAATTATTTTATTTACTGTCCCTTTTGTCGTTTCGTGTCGTAGAGAAACCAAATTAAAATGTATTGAAATTTTGAAATAAACAGAATATTTCCCTTTTGCTATTGACTATGTCTGCTTATGGATAGCCTTTTTACCTTGCACCAATTTATTGAATTAGAAGTCACGATAAAAAATAATCAAATGCTAGTCTCGATTTCTCTATCAGTTATTGGTGGATAAAATGCATTTCAATAAGAAATATCGTAAAAATTTGAAATTAATATGCATTTAGCGATCAAAATAAATTCAGATCGTTTTGAAATCTGCGCCTTCTCTGTGTACATACCGTCACAGTACAGAAAAACCACAAATTCAATGTTTTTAAGACAGAGACAAATGATAAGTTGTTAATTTTCAAACCAAGCTGAAAATCAGTTTTTAATGCTCAAAACGGAAAAAAAAAGGAAGAGTAAACCAAAACATTTCAATTAAGACGCAATTTTAGAAAGCGAATCACTCGCGTACTGAACTTCTATCGAACTTTTGGTAAACTGATGTATTTTGAATCTCATGCCGAAGCATAATTAATCAACACTGCAAGTTCATCAGCAGTTTTGCTACAGAAATCATCAGCAGTTCATCATCAGCAGTTTCATCAGCAGCAGAATCATCAGCAGTTTCATCAGCAGCAGAATCATCAGCAGTTTTGCTACAGAAATAGTCCCAAAAAGTATTAATGCATCGATTGCAGTTAGCTATGTCTGTCTCACTCATAACCAAGTCAATTTCTTGAATGCTTTTTTTTAACCTATATATGACTCCAAAACCGGTGATTTCTTTGTTGAAAAATTATTTATCATCCGTTTCGCGTTTTCTTTTTACAGTTTAGCTGAATCTCCAGCATTCAGTTTTGTATTGCTTTTCACGAGTCAATGACGCAGACTATTTCCTAAATGAATGGTGAGTGAGCAAATGATGTTTGCCAATATATAACTGATGCGATAGTAATTGGAATGACTTGTTTCAGGACTTACCTGCAACACAGAAGCCTGGTATTTGCAAACCATACCCGGAACATCGAGACTTCATCATCGCTGCAACATCTGCAACAAGATTCTCTCTCGCCGCGAACATCTTCGCAGACACATGAAATGCCACAAGGACATCAGAGAAATCTTTCCTTGCCATATCTGCAACAAGGTTCTGTCTCGACCCGAGCATCTCCGCAGGCATATTCTGATGTCCCATATGGAATTTGGTGAACATCTTCGCACGGGATCTTTCCCCAATTCTTCCACTGAACCAGTACAAGATAGCAATCTAACATCTGATATTGGAGCGTCTGATCTCTTCTCTATAGAGGGCGAGGATAACTCAATGAATAATATGTAACATCTGGCTTTACGATTTGTGTTTAGAAATATTTCTGATCTGTAATGCATAGTATAAGTAATAAAAGATAGATGTAAATTATTTTATGATTGAGAAGTATTTTTTTTAAACTAATTTGCTTTGCATTTAATGTGACATTTTGTTAGAATGTTCACGGTTTATATATGGTTCAGCAATTTCAGATGCGATTCAAAAATTAATACTTATAAAAAAAGGAGCAAACTGAAACATGTGACTTGATTCTTCTTCGTGGGTCTCCTCCCCCCAACCTAAAGGTCACCTTTAGTCTGAGTCAAAAGATTCTTTGCACAATCTCCAGCGCTCTTAGAAATAGTCTAGGTAGCAGTTTTTACGCTTAATGATTAACACATTCCACAAAATACAGTGCGTTATAATCAATTGTAATAAGATACCATCATTTAAGCTTTTCTAATAATAAAACTTTCCTCTTTTATTTGAAACAATTTTAAGTCTACTCGTGCACAAACTAGGAATTGAAAAACGTATTTTACTTCTGAATTAGCTGATTAAACTTTATTAACGTTTTCTTTACGTGGGCAATGATTAAATTAGAAATTAAAATTCAGATGTCTGAAAGCTTGGAAAATGTTGACGGGTCCTGTGATTGTTAAAACAAAAAACGAAGTAGCGGACAACGGCAATTAACCCAAAGAATATAATCGAATTGCCTGTTGATATCTACATATAGGGTGTTTCAAAAATATAGTTACAAACTTTTAGGGGAGGTAGATAACATCTAAAGGAATGAGAATTGCATAGGAACCCATAACCGGAAACGTCATGGGAAAGTGGTAGCAGAGGTACAAGATCTGAAAGGACACGAGACAGTGATTAATGGGAAAACATTTATTGGACATAATTATTACAAAGGGCGTATTAGATGATACATTTCATAATGTTACAGCTCTTAATGACCCATAATCGCACAAATTTTGAAGCGCACGCGCAAACAAACGGTGGCCCGGTACATGTCTGTGTTCTTGATACATTCGTTGAGTGGCTCGTCCGTTGCCCTCAGCTATTCCATACACTAAGTGCATGTCTTCCAGCTCCCTGTTCGAATACCTTTGCATGCTCTTCGTCAGCCGACTACCTAGCTCGAATGAGGAAATCCGAAATTTCCCCTCTAGCGCACTGACGAACAGCGCCTCCTATTGACTTACGGTGACGTTTCCGGTTATGGGTTCCTATGCAATTCTCATTCCTTTAGATGTTATATACCTCCTCTTAAAAGTTTGTACCTATATTTTTGAGACACCCTGTATATATGTTGAGCCATACTTTATATCATTTTTCTTTTGTAAATTTCCATGCATTTTATTATATCCGAAATCCTGATAAAAGGAATCACTAGTCTGTTATAGAAATACAAGTCCTGACATAAGAATCATTAGTTATATGAGGCCTACTTGGTCTAGTGGTTAGCGTACTGTACCTGATTACTATTCCAGCAGGCATGTCCTTGTGTAAGTGTTTGCACGTTGCATTCCTTGTCTAAGTGTTTGTATAGTGTACGAGAAACCAACACAAGCCAAAAGCTTACAGGTAATCTCCATCCTTTTAATTAAAAAAAATAATAAAAAATATCCTAAACAAACGCAGATCTTTCTAAAAAAATATATATGACATGCAGTGGCGAATTAGAGCACAGGGGCATACATGGGGCCTCAAAACTCCAATTTTTTAAAATATTTTTTATAATAAAATACTTTACAATCAGTATAATCTACTACTCATGTACATATGTCGTGCTTTTACTTCTGTTAATGCCAAATATAATTTCATTTTTTGTTAAATATACTCTAAAAGAACAGATATTTATTTTGCTTATTATTATTATTCTTTTATTCATATTTCAGTATGTACAAGTTTATATAATATATATTAAATTTTCTATTTATTCATTTCTGTAATTCGATTCATTTAAAGTGCTGCCTACTTTTTTTCCATTCGTAAGTTGTAAATATTTCTGTAGATTGAGTTTCCCTCTCTCACAGACCTAATTGAAAGCCTCGATAACCTTTTGCTCCTGGGTCATCTGATACCTTAACCTACCAACAGATGACATACTTGATACTGATCTGCCTCTGTTGAAAGAAGTAAGATTACCTTCATGAGGTTCAAATGTAACATCAGCTTCTTACATCAGGAATTACAAAGTTAAATATAGAAGGAAGTCAATCAGCGTCTGAACACAAAAAGAAACGAGAATAGAAAAATGTGAGACAGATGGAATATACCTTACGCATTTAAAATGTACCTTACGTATTCGGAATTCATTGACAAGGAACTCAGTGATGCGCCGAGAATTTTCTGAAGAGGGAGTCATTACGAATGATCGGGCGACTTAGAGGTTCAAAGGTATGTTGAATGAAAAATCATTTTCAAAATCTCTCTCTTTACATTAGAACAATGGATATAATTCCTATTTTCAGATGGTGATCGAATTCGGTAAGCCGTATTAATGCGTTATTTTTAAGTATTAAATTACTTTAATTGGCAATTTTAATATATATATTAATATAATTAAATATATTAATATAAATATTAACTATAATAGCAGGTGCGGATAAATTTGTTTTTCCGTTATTATTCGGTTACATTTCGGTTATTAATTGTTTAGAAATGTGAAGGGTTATTATAAAATGCCCTTCCTTGCAAAAGTTAAGTGGGTCTCGCAGATATCATACCTGTATGAAATGGCCCAGTCAATGACTTCTTTCGTGCTTTTATTCCCAAATCGTTTTCATGTTCATTTTATTATGTATGTTTACGTCATCAAAAGGCGATCGCTATATATCTAATGTGATACCAGTGTGGCATTTGATTTGTTTTAATGAAATCCGAAAGTAAATGTGATATGAAACTTTTGCCTCGATGGGTAACATATAACTACTCGATGGGTAGCATATAAACGCTACCCGATTGGGTAGGGAGCTGGAAAACTCGGAACACATCTCCATAGATAATCTCAAGGTTACTCTATGAGACTAAAGTCAAGAGAACGAGTTGGCCATTCCAGTATTATGGTATTCATCCGCAATTATTGGTCAACCAAGTTATTGGTCCACCGTGATGCTTCACATTATCCTCATATAGTTAATAATTCTTTACTATTGCATCCATGTATAGTTGCACCTAGGGCTCTATAACTTCATCTTTATTCGTCATGGTACCAGTGGTGGGGGTGGTTCAGTTTGTAGCACCCCAGGCTCATAATCTGCAGTTTCCAGGTTGGAGTCTCACCTGGGATATCATTGAGATTTATCCCCGCAACCCAGTCAGTAGGGGACACCGATGGCTTGTAAAAACTCCCATCCGTCGGATAGAATGTTAAACTGTGGGTCTGTGTGCAGGAGAGTCATATCCTGTGCACGTTGAAGAACACGCTAGATGGCCTAGACAGGAAACTTTCAGCTGTCTCCTAACAGCTGTCCCCTTCCCCCCAACATTGTGTGTACAAAAGTGCCGATCAGAGGAAAAGCAACCCAACCATATCAGCAGGGACTCATCTCTTAATATCAGTGCACAGTACTACCAAGATCTAATCACTATTGTTCAATGCCCTCACGGTGCAAGAGAAAGAAAAGGGGTCAGTAGACCACTTAAAGTGATGCCGGTCCAAATCGTGTCAATACCTTTCTCAAAGGTGTATATGTGAAATGAAGCTATTGCTCTTCAGATAAGGCGACGTTCGAGATCGCTCTTAAAGGCAAGTCTAGATTCATCTGCGAACACTACACACCATCATTCTTGTTGGGTTCACGTCACGTGTTCCCTTCACGAATTGAGATGATTCTTTACTATGCCATGGAATAAGACGTCACTGGTTTCCACCTTCACGAAGTTTTAACGGCTAATAGTGGAAGAAGAACGAATCGTTCTGGTGCCTGCACTGAGATTAGAACGCAATTGGGATAATGTTCCTCGGTTGTGTCTTCGAGCTGTCATTTAAAAATACTTGTCTTTTTCGCTTTTACACTTAGATGGGCATCACTTGAAACGATATCCAAAGTCTGTTGACCCCAGAATGGATATCTGGCTACGTTCCCTTTGGACCATCTAGCCTCGGGTCTTTCAGTCTCTATTCATCGTAAAACTTTCGGACAAGCGGTGTCTTTGAAGCCATTTCTTCGAAATTTTTGGGCATCATAATGATATCGCAAACACGCGCGAAATAAGTTACCACATCCGAAGATCCTCTTTCAACGCATGAGGATATTTTACATTTTAGAAGCAAGTCTAAATTTATTTGAATATAATATTTGAAATCAGCTTCATTTATTTGTGAGGTTTTTTTATTCCTTTTCATTGATATCCATTAGAGTTAGACTCGAACTGGGAAGGGGTGCTGTAGCATATCAGGACCTCATAAGGAGCAAGATTTAAAAAAAAATAATAATTTTTGTTTTACACAAGTTTCACGTAACTGAGGGTAAAATGTTTTAAGCAGTAAGTGCGAACTAACAACAGAAAAAGAATTTAAATCTTACAAAAAAGGACGAAATCGAGTTTTTTTTTTTAATTGAATCCCTGTCCCTCTGCTATCATAGTTTGCGTCTCTGGAAAAAAAAAGGGAAAAAAACCAGTACGCTTGTGATCAGAATTATTTGAAAATATCAATGTCGTTTTTAACTTTTGCAAAGAGTAACTAATGAAGAAGCTTTTGTTGGCTACTGGTTATATACGATATAACTAATAATATAACATTCGAATGCACATTTAATGAATCTTTATTTAGCTTTTAAAGAATTAATTTTAAAAATTAAAAATAAAGTTTTTATGTTTTTAAAAATTTTGAAAAAAAAATTATTAATGATAAAAAATAAAATAAATTTTATTTTTTAATTATTAATTTATTAATTTATTTTTTAAGAAAATATGATAAAAAAATAAATTATTAGTTAAGTGATTAATGAATTAATTTTATGAAAAAAATAATATTTTGAAAACTGATCTAAATTAGAGATCAAATGCCCGTGATGAGATGTAGTTCAGATGCTGTGAGGCGATTGGGAATTCTCGTTTCTTGCACGACGCTCGCGTGATGTATGATGTGACTGGCTTGACACGAACTGCGCGATATACAGCTCACGACCACATCCGGCCACTGAAATAATTTTCGCATTTGGTGAGAAATGATCCAGCCAATGGCAGCCAAGGTGCTTTTTTCGCCGTTTACCCTATAAGCGACCGGAGATTTCCAAACGGTTTTCATGTTTATTTTTATGCACATTTTTATGCCCCCCCCCTCCCCCCGAGAATGCTAGTAAGGGTAATGGAGGCAAAATGATTAAACTTGTGCATATTTCACGCATTTTTTAGCAAATTTTTTTAAACCTCTAAAACGATGGATAAAATGTTACACTGCGATGGCAAAATGTTAATTAGAAATGTCTTTTTCTGCATGTTGCTTGAAAACTAAGAAATTGAAATAGAGCAAATTTTTGAAGTTTCCTAAACAATATTCTTTTACCAATAGGGCAAAATGGGTGGTGCCTCATTCTCTCTTTCTTTGAAATTAATATAATTTGATGAAATGATTCAGTCATTGGAAATATGTTTTATTTTTTTCCTTTTAAAGTTAATTTTTTAAACTTTTTTAACGTTTTTATGTTTTTAAAGCGGTTATGGCTGCGTTACGTTTCCAAAGCAACATAAGGCAAAGAAATTAATTATGAGTTAAACGGAATTTTGTTTCATCATTGTTTTGCATTCATATCAGCGTTGTTCTTTTTTATTCTCAAAGATTATTTCCTTCGTAAATATTAAATCGACTAAATGCTATTTCTGGGTAATTGTTTTTTTTTTACCTGTTTCTTTTATTTGAAATAAGTATGAAGGACATTTATTACTTTTTTTCCCGTGTTTCAAGTGACCGAGAATAAACAAGGTTTCCGATTCTCATCGAAACGTTTAATGTGACTCAGCCATTTTAGAGGTTCTTTCAAGTCACTATAGTTGGGTTGGGTTGTTTTACCTCTGAGCGACACTTTTTTGCACACCATGGGCTAAATGGCCAGGTCACATGGACCCCGAAGGCTCAGAGAAGGTTGGGGGAGGGGGTTAACTGGAACAGCTATTAGGAGACAGTAGCCTTCCGTCAAGGCCATTCAGCGTGTTCTTTAACGTGCACAGGGTATGGCTCTCCCGCACACGGGGCCACGGCTTAACGTCCCATCCGACGGACGGCGGCCTTTCCAAGCCCATCGGTGTCCCCTACTGACCGTGGGCAGTGCGGTGAATTTTGCGGAGATAAATCTCAACGCTGACCCAGCTGGGACTCGAACCTGGGAACTACAGATTACGAGTCTGGCGCGCTACCAACTGAGCCACCCCCATCACTATAGTTATAAAAGAACTACGATCTTGCTAGCAACAAAGCTTAGGATGGATATGTCTATAAATTTTAAATTTGACGTTGGCAGTAATTCACGTCAGTCAGTACTGAATGCATCTGAACTCCAATGTGGAGATCTCTGTGATAATTTATCTTAAGACAAGCAATTCATGTGTCATGGCCAAATGTAGACAGAAAGAAACAAACAAAAAGCTTTTCGTTAATAACTGTTTTTTAGTCTTCATGTGGGAGATGGGTAGGTGAATATCAATTATATAGGAGGCACAAATTTTCTTAAGAATTGAACCATCAGAATTTTTCAGTTCTAATGTCTTTTCTCATAATCCAGGAAAGCTAGAAAGTAAATATGTTTCTTACCACCGGATCATCAGAAGTGTAATTACGCCAATGATTCAGCATGCTCAACGATTCGAAATATAGTATTAAACTGACATTATCTGGTGAAGTTAAAGAAACGCTACCATCTTTCTAAAATTGCTGCTTCAACCTTTTAATTCGTGTTGTGACTGATTGACTGAGTGAATGCAAGTTTCGTTAAAAAAAAACATTTACAATTGCTGTGATAATAATCGGAATGCCCTGTTTCAGGATTGGTGTTTAACTCTGAAGAATGGTTTCTAGCGTCGACCGGAAGACCGAAGCATTGCTGCACGATCTGTAACAAGGTCCTGTCTCGTCGCGAGCACCTACGCAGGCATATGAAGTGTCACATGGAAATAAGAGAACGCATCCCGTGTGAAATTTGCGGTCGGGATTTCTCCAATAAGGACAACATGAAACAACACAAGAAAATGGTGCACGAAATGATTGAGTAATATCAAAATTATGTAAAAATAATTTCTCGTGATATTTTATTTCCAGAGAATGTTTGTAATAAGTGGAATTCCATGCATTATTTTTATTGAAAAATTGCAATTAGGATGGAAAATTAAACGAGCAAGTAAATTTTAAAGTAAAATGTTTTCACATCTTTAACTTTTAAATATATATATGAATCGAGAAAGCTGCTATTTACATTTGAAAACTTTGGATTAATGAGCAGAGTGCTTCCTCCTCATTTTGATACTTCCTCATCACAATAGTCTATATCGTGTGAGTCATCTAAATGGATCATTTGTGATTGAACTTGCTGGTTGAAATACAAAACTGTACTGTGTTTGAAAGGATACACATTTCTTTCCATTCTGTAGGTAATGCAATAGTAAGTGTGCTAATTGAAAAAAAGCTATTTAAACAAAGCAAAATCTCTTTTTAATAATATCAAATCCATGGATTTAAGTACCCAATATGGTTGATGTGATGTCCAAACTTTGATTTATCTCTTATTTGACTCAACCAATGTTTACTGAATATATTTAATAAAGAATGCCAGCTTTCAAGATGCATGTTACTGTTCTTTATTAATGCCAACTATCCTCACTGTACAGTATACGAGTATGTGTGAATACATATGTATGTACTGATATCGTATAACATGGAGGAAATAAAATGATTGATTGAAAATGTTTTACTAGTTTCATTTGCATTGGGTGAAAGAGAACATTGCAAACATTAGCTCAATATTCTCCACTTAATAAATTCAGCGATCAAAGGAATAGCGGATAAATGTGATCTAAGTGTTAAATCAATCGTGACGTGCGAAAGAATTTAAAAAGACGTAAATTCAACATATGTATAAAGTAGAGGATAAGAATTATGTTCTTTTTTTTGCATCAGCGTACATGAGAAGATGAAAGAAAAAAACAAAACACCTTGGTGATGTTGATTTTTGAATTAAGCTTAAAATTAATATAAAGATAAAACTACATGACCACGAAACTAGTTCTGATACATATATTTCTTCATTCATGCGCGTGATGCTTTCGCCGACTTCTGTAAATGAAGAAATTGCCACTGCCTGTTCTGCATGCCACGTGGGTTGCTCACTCGCCCGAAGTGGACATATGCACAGAATCATTATATCGTGGCTGAATCTGATCAGAAGTCGGCGAAGATGTAGGAAGGTCAGCGATGCACCTTTTCATATATATTAAAGATGACTATGGGCGAGCTAGGACTAATAATTCTTTTGATTATAATTTTGCAATTTCGATCTTTTAATTACCCTTTAGCAGTCACAAATAAGAACCATCCAGTCTGATTATTTAAAAAGTATTTTCTCTTATTAATAAACAGCTCTTCACGTTTATAATGATATTACTCAAAAAATTTTTAACTTTTGGTAGTTTTTGTTTCTTGATATTTTTTGCTCCAAATAATATTCAGATTTTAATTTTATTATCAAATAACTGTAATTAAAGTTTTTTAGTAGCGTATAATACGAAGAATTAAAAAAAAATAGCGACATGTCATATTTCATATTTATATAATCATACATTTATTATTATATATACATGTATGTCTTACAATGTGTGAGAGAAATGTTTTTCGCTAGCCGGCTTCGGGGATTCTCTCAATAATTGTCGAAATGATTTGGGTCTGGGTGGTCATGGGCTCAATTATTTCGGGTTCGATCTCAAAAATTGGGAGATCGAACTCAACTCCGATATGTATTTATTAATGCAAATTTCACACAGATAAATTTAAAACCAGGATTAGAACTTTTTATCTTGCTGCTATATATTATTTATTCGAGACTCTGATGATAGCAAGGAAGACAACTCACCATCATTTTTAAGTTCAGATGCAAGAAGCAGAAAATTTTGAATTACTGTGAGACACGAAGAGTTGGCCTGCATTTCTTTTAATGAAACCACCAGAAAAATATCCCTTTATGTTGTCAACAGTCGGAAATTTGGATACCTGTTTAAGTTGGTCTTATTTCGTGTAAACGTACGTTGTTTTCGTGTAAGCATAACTTGTTTCGGACAGTAATCGGTATGTTTTATATTCATTTAAAGAAAAAACTGGAAGAACGGGAGTGGCCAGTTGACATGTCTTTGTGTGTTTCTATGCTGCTTGAAAAACTAACACAAGTTATTTAAAGTTTCTAGGTAACTCGTCCTTTCGAGAGTCAATCGGTGGCGCACTAGGCTCGTAATCTGATGTTAAGAGGTTCAAGTTCCAATCTTGCAACAGTTCAGATTTATTTCCGTTAACCCTTCCCGTGCCTTCGGTGAAAAAGGAGACACCAATGGGCTTGGAAAGACAGCCGTCCATCGGATAGGATGCTAAGCCGTGGTCCCATGTGTAGAGAGTCATAACCTCTGTACGTTAAATACACGCTCGATGATCTTAATGAAAGGCTAACTGTCTTTTACAGCTGTCCAGTGGATCCTCTTCCAACTCTGAGCCCTTAGGATCCTTGTGCCCTAGCTATTTAGTCCATTGAGTGCAAAAAAAAAGTGCCGCTCAGATGTAAAGCAACCAATCTAATGTGTATTGGGATTGCTAATGCGAATGTACAGTTGCATTCAAAACCCATTACGCTTGAAATAAACTCTTTACGGAGAAATATTACAAGAGATAAATTGAAGATCTCACTGAAATCTCGATTTTCAATAATATTCATTTAATATTTAAAGAATTGTTGAAGATGGAACATTTAACAACAGATGCTGTTATATGAGCTATTTGTTATGCTCCTTATAAGTACTTTTCTTTAAAATTAATAAACACCAAAAAATCGTCAGAGAAGCTTTCAATATACTCATACATTTATTTCAGTAAAGGATGTTTTTATAACAGTTGTTTATTAAGCTTTAAACAATTTTGGGAAAAATTTAAGGATTTGTAAACGTTGCAATTAAATGTTTCAGTTTCTATAATTCTTTATATGTTAAACGAATATTGTTAAAATCGAGATTATTGTTTTCTTTCGATATTAAGCCCTCGTTTTCAACTCGTTTGCAAAAAATGAGCTATTGGTACTCTCCAAGATCTGGTACTCCCTAGTCACTCAAGTAGTTCTTTCTTTTTATGCTTTTTTTTTATCATAAATAGCTCTGTTTATATTAGAAGTATAGCCTGTTTGTACATTGTAAAAAATAAGTGTAACATAAAACTATATTCGAGTAAAAGTTTACATCTGGAAAGCGAAATTAATACCAACAGGTATAAAATTAATAGTCTGCCTAATAGCTGGTTTTTAATTTTAGGAAATAGTGATGATTTTGATAAAATCCTATGACGAGGGAAAAGCATAATTAAAAAAAAAATTAGTCACTAACCAACATCTGATTTGCCTAATCTATTTCTGTGAGTGAATTGGTGTTGACTCTCAACATAATTCGGTTTTAAATACGGAAAGATGAAAGTTCTGACTTTCCCCCATTTTATGGTTTGAGCTCACACTACAAATTGTGGTGTAGCTCTACAGTCTTTTTTTTTACTGTGTATTGGTTCAATTTTTTCTTTTCCATCACGTTTGTTATAATGACTAAGCAATTTATCGTAAAATTTCTTTTGATATTTTTGAATCGAAGCGTTCTCTTAGTTTTAGTGCAACATTACTTAAGCTTAACTAAAGAACTAATATCATCTCCCGTGTATGATATACATAACTGACTTATTCCTGTATTCTATGCAAGACAGAAATTGCAATAGTACAAAGAGAAGATCTAGAGCCATACAAATCAAACCAAACATTGTTTTTGCTGAGAAATGAAAATGATTATGATCTTGCAGCAAATAATAACACAGGTAAATAGTTACATGAGTAGAAAAAATGTTATCGAGGCATAATGGGTGTTGAAAATTAAGGCGTTTCACAATGACTTCTGGTATTTTGGAAAAATAAGACATGCCAAAATAAGATACGACATCGCACACATCACCATGTGGTAAACACCGAGCATACGAAGATCATCGAATTGCAGCTGGTACGACTGTTTACTTGCGCCATCACTGCCCAGGTTAGTCATGATATCAGAACTGTACAATAATGTTGGTGTCGTTGGATTAGAGCAGACGAAGGCGCATAGTAGCCAGGGATAGAATTACAACGAAGGAGCACAATTTCCAAGAGGATTGCCAGCTCTGATGAATGGCATTGTTGGACAGCCTCACTATGGCAAACTGCTGTAGATTAGAGGTGACTTCCAAAGAACCAGGGTGCAACTCGTTTTGCCTAAACAATCCAATGCCATTTACATGATGCTGGTCCTCGACAGGTAGATCACTCCAATGTCCACCATTATTACCACAGCAGGACCAGTGAGTTGTCTCAAATGTTGCAGTGTTTGAAGTCATTGGAGGCATGATGGAGATCCATGCTATTCACTGATGAGTCCTGGTTCTGTCTTGGACAGCAATGATCGCAGAACGCGTGTCTGTAACCATGTGCATGAAAGACCTGAGGAAGATATATCATCCAATGACATCTCGAGCCATGACCATGGTGTAGTAGTGTGAAATGGCATCATGTAGGGCAGATATAAGACATACACCTCTGGTACACATTATGGGCATCGAAACATCCCGATGGTATGCCAACTTCGTTGTACAACTCTTGTTCCTACCATTCGTCCAGGATGTTCTAACAATATGCCGGACACTATTCTCACGATCGCTCGACCCATCCCGTTATTGATCATGTCTGCGATCATACTGATAACTCCACTGGGACATTACTTCTCACTGCTTACAGGAGCTCCAAGCACAAATCAATGCTGGGAGGAAAAACATCCCCCTGGACAAGATTCACTGTCTGTATCGCCACTAAACACTACTTCTAGTGTTAAATAAAGTATTTCTTATATACAGGACATTTTCCTGTGATACTTTATTACTGAAAGTTTAATGTTTTGCACATTTCTGTGTCTAATCTTAATCACTTGCTTCTCAGGACTAATTTCATGGTTTTCAACTTCCACATGCATAAGTACATTAAGTGAAATCCATTTGCATTTATAAATGTGCGGCGGCATTTTATTTACGAGCGTCAAATTTGCAAACTAACGACCATAGCTGCAGTAAGATTAACCGGATTAAGTATGACGTACTTTCCAATACATGGCTTGCAATTGCTTTTAAAAAATGACATTAAATTTAGCTAAATTAATCATAAATATCTGATATCAGACTTGGAGAAAGGGGCGGTGGAGTTCAGCAAAATAACTAGCGCCTGCTGTGCTTTAACGTAAAGTGCATGCGCACTTCACAGAAAATTACTCAGTATAGGTGAGTAAACATATTTCTTGGATGTTTTTAAATTTTGTATTTTGCAAATTACCATGTAGTTTTAAAATCCTTTCTGAAAAGTTAAATATTATTTATGTCTTTAAGTTGAAATTAGCAATACTTAAAGAAACTGAACTTGAAGTTATATTATGTTTCTAATTTTTGAAGCAGTTACGTTTCAAAAGTGGCATATGAATCATTAACAAAATTTATATAGTTTCAAATAACTAATTCGGATTCGAATATTATACTCGTATTTAATTTGGAAAGATAAATTTTCTAATTTCTCGCTTTATGTCGTTCCAATTAATGACGCTTCGTTATTCCGCTGAGGAATTTAGCAACGCAATGTTCACTTATCGTTGCTTATGTTGCATTCCTCGACGCGGCGCGGCGCATAATCTGCCATTATGGATCAAGTTCTTCGATGCTACCTTAACATTTTTCAAGATTTGGGTTGGGTTGGGTTGTTTTACCTCTGAGCGGCACTTTTTTGCACATCATGGGCTAAATGGCCAGGTCACATGGACCCCGAAGGCTCAGAGAAGGTTGGGGGAGGGGACCCACTGGAACAGCTGTTGGGAAACAGATGGTAGCCTCCCATCAAGGCCATCCAGCGTGTTCTTTAACGTGCACACGGTATGGCTCACCCGCACACGGGGACACGGCTTAACGTCCCATCCGACGGACGGCGGCCTTTCCAAGCCCATCGGTGTCCCCTACTGACCGTGGGCAGGGCGGGGAATTTTGCGGAGATAAATCTCAACGCTGACCCAGCTGGGACTCGAACCTGGGAACTACAGATTACGAGTCTGGCGCGCTACCGACTGAGCCCCCCCCCCCAACCCCTATTTTTCAAGAAAAAAAGCTCTCAGCATTTAACTTTTTATTGTTGTTTTAAATATCATTAGGAAAAAAAAATATTTCACAACATCCAGCCGAAAAGGGAAAGTAAAGAGAGAAGGTCTTCTCCGAGTCTCAGTGATTTCCTCTCATTATTTATACGACCTCTTTCATTCGTCACGTGCTTCCTTCAACTTTGGCTATCATTGGTGACACGTTCACATGTGTCACATAGATTTATCTCCGCTAACTCCCACTCTTCCTTTGGTGGAAAAAGAAATATCCTGGAGTTAGAGAGGGTGGAGCGGGAGTGGCTCAGTCGGTAGCACGCCAGGCTCGTAATCTGTAGTTCCCAGGTTCGAGTCCCAGCTGGGTCAGCGTTGAGATTTATCTGCGCAAAATTTCTCGCCCTGCCCACGGTCAGTAGGGGACACCGATGAGCTTGGTAAAGGTCGCCGTCCGTCGGATGGGACGTTAAGCCGTGTCCCCGTGTGCGGAAAAGCTCATATACCCTGTGCACGTTAAAGAACACGTTGGAAGGCCTTGACGGGAGGCTACCATTTGTCTCCCAACAGCTGTTCCAGTGGGTCCCCTCCCCCAACCTTCTCTGAGCCATCGGGGTCCCATTTAGCCCATGGTGTGCAGAAAAGTGCCGCTCAGAGGTAAAACAACCCAACCTGGATTTAGAAAGGCTGCCGTCGGCCGGATGGGCGTTAAACCGTGGCTCAATGAGTCTTTAAAGTACTGGCTGTATGGTCTTGAAGGGCTTAGATTGGTGTGCTGTTTTTACCTCCGATCGGCACTTTTTTTGCACACAATGGGCTAAATGACCAGGTCACGAGACCCCAAGGGATCAGAGAAAGTTGGGAAAGGGGACTTACTAAACAGCTGTTTTGATACAGATGGTAGCTTCCTGTTACTCTGCAGCGTGTTCTTTAATGTTCAGAGGGTGTGTAGCTCTCTGCACACGTGAGCACTGCTTACCATCCCATCGACGGACGGTGGCCTTTCGAAGAATATTAAATAAATAAATAAATACCCCCTCAAGCAGCTGCTTGCCACAGAGGTCTGACAGGAACCTGTCAGTGCTCCTTTTTTGTCAGAGGGAATGGTAGTAGTTTAGCGGAGATAAACCTGAAGATTGGCCAAGGTGGAACTTGTAAACTTCAGATTACGAACCTGGCATGCTACTGACTGAGCCAACCTCGGTTCCTACCTTGACGAGAGACTTCCATCTGTCTCCTAACAGCTGTCCAGTGGATTCCCTTCCTCGAACCTTCTCTGAGCCTTTAGACTATTAGAATCTTTTGCATTGTGACAATAAAGTACTAGACAATCGAGGAATAAAGATTAAATTGGGACGGGTTAAATTTGCATACATGGATGGCTGGTTTTTTTAAAAGCAGTTTCCCTTTCCTAAAACTATCTACACTACATTCTGATGTACGCTTTGCCACTGTCTATAAGAAACTTTTCATTAAATAACCTGAAATATCATAGCTGGTACTCCTTTCTATGACTACTATGTAATAATCCTACACCTATCCTATGCTTGTCATCATCACAACCTGAAATAAATATCTGACTTGTTTTTTTCTCCACCTTTACCTGCTTATCTAATGTCTTGGAATTCTAGAACTTTCAGCTTATAATCTCTGGAACATCTTATCTTTGGGCAATAGAAATTAGCTTTATTACTTTTTGGAATGTTGAACTCACAGGAGTCGAAGACAAAATATTTTCTCTTAGATACATTTTGTCAAAAATGTCTCTAAAAGACTAACTGACTAATTTAAAAAAAAAATTAAAAAATGTCTCTTCTAAAAATGGTTTAAACTTTAAAATCATATTCTATTGTTACAATTTTTTTTTTGGGGATTGCAACGAAGCTTTTGCTCTGTTATTTTTGATGATTGGAAAGCTTACAGAGTGAACAATCTAAAAATTTAGTTAAAAATGGATCTCTATAAGAACACTGAGCCATCTCAGAGTGTAAGCAAAACCTGCATTGGGTACTGCTGCATTTGATGCCTTTTATTCTTGCGCTTTGTGATGATGCTATTAGAAAGAGTCAAGAAAGAGAGAATAGAGAATAACATAATGGTCTAGACCACACATGGGCAATCTGAAGCCCGCGGGCCATATGTGGCGATCGAACATTGCCGTGCAAATTATTAAATTAATCCCTTGTACTTAAAGTACTTTGCGGAATACCAATTTTTCTTTCTTTCCTCAATTTATTTTTACACTGTTCTTGAAAGTCTTCTTTAATAGCCTAAAATTTAATTGCGACATCGACCCACATGACAGACTTTGCACATCGGGGTAGATCGTGTTTTTTTAATGTACAGTCGGTCAAAAAATATTTATTTGAGCGACTGTACTGTTCAGCCCCCGATTAAAGAGCTCAGTTCTCACTCAAATAGATACGACTCTTTTACATCAGCCAACATTTTAATTTTCTAAAACCATCGCAGAAAAAACATTTCAAAACCTTATGATGTATAAAACACTGAAAAAAAAATATTTTTCCAAAGGTCTCGTGACTCCGATGCTATTATGTGATCAGGTTTTGCTATTAGTGAGAAAATTGCAAAAGATTTAAAAAATTATTTTGATGGCGAATTTGTAAAGGAGTGCCTGCAAACGGTTTTTGGTATGCTTTAGTCCAGAGAGAAAAAAAATATAACGTAAGTTTATCCCACAGAATCGTAATTAGCATGCATCGAAATTTGAATATTTTTCTTTATCTCTTGATGAAAGTGCTGCAAGCTAAATATAGTAACGCATCTTAATTGGTGATGTTGGATGTGAAGTCGATGTTAATTTCCATGGAAATGCGTTTCATCTTTAACTAATTATGCTGTTTCCTTTCAGTTTCTTGTATATTTAATCATAATTTTAATTGAAAATAAGCCTTTTCTTTAAAATTATAAAAGTACAGTCGCTCAAAAAAGTTTCCGAACACTATGGTTGATTACAGAATTCAGAAAAAATATCTGGCAACGATTTTTTTAGAAATTAGTGATCTGTCAACCTTCGTGTCACGTGACGCGAAGGTTGCCAGATCACTAATTTCCAGATATTTTCCGTTCATTGCCAGATATTTTCCGTGCACAGCAAACTGGAGCGGTTGCGGTTAATGTTCACAACACATTGGATCGTGTGAGCTCACAAAGACCTGGATCGTGTGGGCTCACTCACGGAAATATTGAGCGTGTGCAGTTACCGTTCACAACAAACTGGAGCGTGTGCAGTAACGGTAACTGGCACTTTGCTGTGAACGGTAACTGGAGCGTGTACAGTTGTTGTACACGCTCCAGATATTTTTCCTGAATTCTGTAATCACGTGACACGAAGGTTGCCAGATCACTAATTTCTAAAAAAATCGTTGGCAGATATTTTTTTCTGAATTCTGTGATCAACATAGTGTTCGGATACTTTTTTGAGTGACTGTAGGTGGTCATATTATTTTGATACTAGATCGTGTGGACTCACTCACGGAAATATTGAGCGTGTGCAGTTACCGTTCACAACAAACTGGAGCGTGAGCAGTAACTGCACACGCTCCAGTTTGCTGTGAACGGTAACTGGAGCGTGTACAGTTGCTGTACACGCTCCAGATATTTTTCCTGAATTCTGTAATCACGTGACACGAAGGTTGCCAGATCACTAATTTCTAAAAAAATCGTTGCCAGAGATTTTTTCTGAATTCTGTAATCAACCATAGTGTTCGGATACTTTTTTGACTTACTGTACATGTTCCTTTATGAAATAAATAGGTATGTGTGAAAATTTAATGGACGTGAGAGAAGGAGAAATAAGTTTAGAGTGTTTAATTATATAACTTTTATGGTAAAAGAGGTGGCTGAAGGTTAATTACACATCGTGATGAAATCTAAATCTCGATATCCAGCAATATTCATTCAGGATTTAAATAGTTACCGAATTTGAATATTTAATAACAGCAATATCAGTCATAAGAATTTATCTCAGAAGTTAATTCAAATTTATACAATAAATATTATAGAAACCATTAATAAAATAAGTGTTTATTTTAGAAGTTTGTGCAAATAATTCTTATAAAATTCGTTAATGCTGTACTGAATAAGTTTCCTAAGACGCATTATTGTTATGTATTCCATCTTCCATAACTTTTTAAATACCGAACAAATATTGTTGAAAGTTGAAAAATAAATTAATTTAATTGAGATCTTTATATTCGGTTACATTTATCCACAAAATCTTATTTGAGGTATTAAATTATTCTAGAAAAAAATAAAAAAAATATTTTTTATGAAGAAGTAATAAAAATTACGAACTTAGCTTCCCATTGATTTAACAGAGAGCTATAACTTAACTTTCGAACACCAGTGTATAATATATACTCAATACAACTTCATTAGGAACAACCGTATTTGTGAACAAGGAATCAGATAATGATCTCAATTAAATACATCAAAGACTTAAAAATATCTTATTATTTAAGACTTCCTGAAGCGTTTATTCGGTATTTTAAAAGATTATGGAAGCTGAAATATTTAGTAGCAGCATTGCTAGTTTAATTCACCTAAAGAATCAATTTAGACTAAAACGAAAGCAATAACACGTATATTAAACTTATATAAGTATATTTACTTAATATTAAACATATATAAGTCTAATATTAAATTAAATTCTATGTATAATTAAATAGTTCGAAAGGAATATATTATGTATTTTAAATACGTAAATATAATTTTTTCAGATAATGATGAGCTTTTCAGATAATGATGTTCTTGAATATTTGTGCTCCTATAACTCTTTAATACCAAATGGAGTAATGTTAAAATTTAGGTTTTAAATCGATTTGTTTAATAGATTTTCTTTAATCTACTTTGTCTTTTAATTTTCATAAAATAATTCTTTAAGAAGTTATTGAATTCTGAGTCCGACTCCCTATCATGAGTGCCGGAAGGAGGAACAAAACGTGCAATATCCTCGCCCCCAGAAAAATACTTATTGGAAAATAATTTTTTGTTAAATAATATTAGGTGTACCAAAATTATAGAGTTTATTTTTTCTTTACAGAATGTATGCATGATTCCTTATTTCCAACTGCACTCATTAATTAACTGCTCCACATCAATATCATTAGTTTTTTGCCCGCAGCTGAAAATATCCCTCCTCCCCCGGAAACATTTCTGCCTGCGCCCATACTCCCCATTCACATAATATGGATCTAATAATTTGGCCAGAGCTGTATATGTAATGCATATAGTCGTCATAGAAAACCACTGAGTATGTACAGTCTATACTTCGCCCGGTTTAAATTTTTTCGCACCTACATTATCAATGACCGTATTTACATCATAGATATTTTATAACCTGAATATATTTTGATACTTTTTTCAAGTTTTTAAATATTTTTTGTAGTCATGAAGCAAAATTTAATATTTTATGCAGCAGAGGTGAGTTCGAATTCAATTTTCTGAACCTAAATCAAAACTACTTCGATAATAAATGGATTACAGATAAGTGTTTCTGTTAGAGAGTATGATTTCTAAAAAAAAGTCGGCAAAAATGAATTTGAAGCACTATCTTTAAACTTTTTATTTAAAGATAAAGAATTGTAATATTTTTCAATCACTTTTATTTAAATAAATATAATTAAAAGAAAGAGGAAAAGAGACTTGAATTAATCAATAATAAATTCACGGATTACCAGTTGACATATAATTCAAAAAATCATTTTGTAGAAAATATAATTCGCCGATGAGAATTTTTCTTTTTTCTTTAACAACAACAAGGAGGGAATGAATGTTGTCATCTTTCTGAACGATCACTTCCTTCATATCAACCAAAACAAAACAATATAAATCGCCATTGGAATCTTTTATTTCCTGCGTTGTACTCAGCTATTGCAGTATTCTGGTTAATCTATCAACACCCCCCCCCCCCCCCCAAAAAAAAAAAAAAAAAAAAACTCACTTCCCTTTTGGAATTTTGTCGCGAATTCACTCTGAGCTTGTTTTCTATGTGATCGAGGATCGAGGAAAGCACCAGAGCTGAGTCCGAGAGTCCGCTCAACTCAAAATAATAAATAACCATTTTTAACAGCAGCAATACAAGAGCGTTGTGCGTTTGGTTAAAAAAAAATACGTTAGAAGAAATGTTTGGAATGTAATGAAAGTTTGCATAAAAATTGTTTTCCTCTTTATCATGAAAAAACAGCAACAATATTCTGAATGTAGATGGATTATAAAGAATATTACCAGAAGAAAAATGCAAATAAGCATAGAAATTTAATGTAAAAAAGTAATATTCATGATTTTAATGTAACTACTGTATGTATGATTACGGGTATTGCGTGTGTAATTACTTGATTCAAAATTTTTTGTGCCATTAATTGAAAATAACTTTTGTTTCTAAAGAGAAATGCAAATATTATATGAACCTACAGTTCTTGATTCTGATAGGTTCTCTTTCTCACTTAAAAGTGATAATAATTAATTTTATAAATTACATAGTAACTATTTCACCTATCGATATTTTAGTTTAAATTTGTTTCGAATAATCGTAGTTAGAAGAAAGAAGAAATGTAGAAAAGAGAATAACATGTTGTTAATTCACGTTGGAACAAATGTCTCAATAGGTATGGCGAATTTGAATAGATAAATAAATGCTTTATGCTGCGTTTGTACAACTGACAGTCCGGGCTCGAGTCTTTTAATAGCATTTATATAGAAAACACTATACACATTACGTAGCTATACGTATGTGTATAGTGCTAATGCTTACGTATGCTACGTATACACATTACGTAGCATTTAGTTTAGTGTTAATTTAAAGTAACCGCATCTCCTGCAATAGAAATCCGGGATTTAAGTTTAAATGTTGTATGAGAAACCAGAAAAGCCTAATAGATTTTTCCAAAACTTAAAAAAATTCGTTCATTCTCTTCCGACTGAGGAACATTGCTTACTCTTCTCAGTATTGATTCTTATTCTGCACTTTGTGCACCGATTCTGCAGAGATTCGTGAAGGTAACCTTGAGACATTCTCCGTCCTCCTAGTATAACCCTATTATATTTGGATTGACGCTGGATGGCCGTGACGGGAGGTGGACCATCTGTCTCCCAACAGCTGTTCCTACTAAGCGTCCCCAGGGTATTTGCCCTAGGAACGTGCAGTAGTGCACTTCCACTTATCAGTGAAGAGCAGCGGTTCTTCAAGGTAATCTAATTCCCAACATTACCACAAAGACTGGTTAAGAGCAGTTACGAATAAAAGCGATATTTTGACCAAGCGTGTTGGTTCAAAGAGCCAATAGTTTGTAAACACGATTATTTACGACAGCAAAATTTTGAAATTCAGGTCCATAACCGATATGAAAATTTATTTATAGGCAATAAAAGTTTCTATTTCTTGAATTCTAATCCAGTTTCGGGGAGACTCCGAGATTTTCGTTTCGTGAAGGAGGAGGGGGTGAGAATATAAATAAATTGTGACCGGGCCCACACCAATTTTGATAATTATTGAGGTCGAACCCTACTGTACAAAGTTAAGTGGAAAAAATTTCTGACCCATTTTGAATTATATATACAGAAATGCCTGACGTAAAACCATTTTTCTATTCTTCATATTATATTGCTTTCAAATAATTATCATTTTTTCAAGATCAAAAAAGAAAAAGATAATAAGACTTGGGCTTCCCTTTTACTAAAATATTCCACCGAACAGGAAATGTTAAAACGATATTCTGTATGGAATGAGACTTTATAGTTGTTGTTTTTTTAATCTATATTTAAAGTCGGATGTAAATTATGGGGCTAAAGTAAAATTATATAAAGACAACTGTTTTGGATTCCAAAGCATATAAACAAGGTTGAGATTTAGTATAAGACGACAAAATTTTCGGGGGGACGTACGCAGAAAAAGGGTCCGGACCCTTTTTCTGGGTACGTCTTTGGCTGCAGCCATGTAAGTTGGGGCGGGGATGGCTCAGTCGGTAGTGCGCTAGGCTCGTAATCTGTAGTTCCCAGATTCGAGTCCCAGCTGGGTCAGCGTTGAGATTTATCTCCGCAAAATTCCCCGCCCTGCCAATACCTCTTGTAGGAGGTGTTGGCCCTGCCCACGGTCAGTAGGGGACACCGATGGGCTTAGAAAGGCCGCCGTCCGTCGGATGGGACGTTAATCAGTGGCCCCGTGTGCGGGAGAGCCATACCCTGTGCACGTTAAAGAACACGCTGGATGGCCTTGACGGGAGGCTACCATCTGTCTCCCAACAGCTGTCCCACTGGACATGTACACTGTCTGTACACTGTCCAGTGGGTCCCCTCCTCCAACCTTCTCTGAGCCTTCGGAGTCCATGTGACCTGGCCATTTAGCCCATGGTGTGCAAAAAAGTGCCGCTCAGAGGTAAAACAACCCAAGCCATGTAAGTCAGATTTCATCATCACATGCTAACGCCAAAATGCTCACCCGTCAAATAAGTGGGTGCATCTCTTAGGCAACTAGAAAAAGCCAATGGAACTGTTAGCGGTTATTTTCTTAATAAAACGTTCTATAAGTGATAACGGCTTCTATTTACATGGATTAACATCAAAACGTTTTCAAGCGGCTACAAGCTTAACTGAGAGTCTTATTCAAGAACATCGGCCATTTGCAATCAGGTGAAATATTACAGTGTAGGTTTTTTTTAGTACAATTGGGTAATAATATTACGGAAGGTTAAGAGTGAACATGTTGTGAAAGAGCTTTCCATCTATTCATTAAATCGCAGAACTAGGATCAGGCTGAATGACTTCATCTTTTCCGTTTCTCGAAATGCTAAAGCCTGTTGCCTATTAGGCGCTTGTAGTGTTGCTATTATCCGCAATGGATTAACTAATTTTAAAGGCCTTGATATCTTTGTAATAGCATATTTTAATGTTAGATAGTCCTTGAATATGTCGCTGTATCGGAGAGGGGGGGGGGGAGAGACGCAGCAGCATGTTCAGCTATCGCTTAATAAACTGAAAATGTATAGCTAAGGAAATGAAAATGTACTAAGGAACTGAAAATGTACTAAGGAACTGAAAATGCACAGCTTTACAAGTCTCATGCACGTGCTCTCTTCTCCTTCTCAGGCTCGTCATCTGCAGTTCCAAGCTTCGAGTTCTACCTGTCCCAGCGTCGAAATTTTGCCCCTGCCCTCAGTGAGAAAGGGGACACAGATGGTCTTGGAAAGACCGCTGTCCATCGGATGGAACATAAAGCCGTGGCTCCGTGTACAACAGAGTTATACCTTGCGGGGAAGGGGGCTCACTGGACAGCTGTTAGGAGACAAACCTCCCTTCAAGGCCATTCAACGAGTTCTTGAAAGGAGGTTTGTCTCATAACAGCTGTCCAGTGTGCCCTCTTCCCCCTACCTTCTCCGAGACCTTGTGGTCCTTGTGACCTGCTAATTAGCCCATTGTGTGCAAAAAAATTGCAGCTCAGAAGTAATGTCTCTTCTTGCATGGTTGGGGAAGTTGCATGGATAATCGTTACACATGATATAGTGTCAGCTGGGAATTTTTACATCTCTGTGTTATGATTTGTACTATGATCATTATATATTTTTACAGTTATCATAAATCACCTACTTTTAAAACGTTAATAATGCAGTTATTATAGAATTTCAATAGTTTATTTATGTCGTATATTAATAAGTAATAATGACTGCAAAAAAACGAATTTTCTTAAACGCATTCGACATTCAACCAATAATGGAAAATGTTTTAAAATTCATGAAGTCTCACAGATCTCCTCTATTGCGTGTTAAATTGATAGGCTCCTGTCAGACCTCTGTGGCAGCAGCAGCTTTTGAGGGGCAATTTATTTTATTTTTTTATTAATATTGCATATATAAATAGTTTCACGATAAATCTAAGTTCAGATGACTGTAGTAAGCGGTCCATTGGTTAGCCTGCAGCTCCCGGTTACAACATGGCGCTACGTGGAAAAACGTAACCTAAGTAGAGAATACGTGAATAAAACGCACCTTAAGGACGTAACGCATGATATAACGATTGAATATTTTTCCAGAATTGAACGGCAAATATGTCAGCTACTGAGATTTGCGGTGGCCTCCGAGTCCTTCATTTTGATATTTTTAGGTTTATGAAAGGTCTTGAATATGAAATAAATGTGCATTTCTTTAAAATATCGTATGGCGCAACTTGAAAACTTGAATTGCGTGGATATTACGAATACTGCGAATTAAAATTGATTTTATAATGCAGACTATATAGATCCTACTAACCGAATTTATTGGATTTTTTAGACATTTATAAGTAAGTGATTTTTATCTGTTTATCCTTTGAGTTTATCGTGTATTGTTTTTCTACCTCTTATTGCTTAGCGAGTTATTTTCGTTTTTTTTTTCAAGTGCGAAACCAAATTTGTTCTTTGCTCAAATTTACTCGATAAGCTCTTGTTAAAATAGTTGTCTCCAATGAGATTATTTGCGGGGGCATTTTTTACGTGTGGAACAAAAAACTTTGTTTAGCGATAAGTTCTGGTTAAAATTGATGTATCTCAGTGTATCTTGGTTTTTTGAGGTGCGAACGAAATTTGTTTAGCAATATACTGTGGTTAAAAGAGTTGTCTTCGACGAGATTATTTATTTTGGGGGAACTTTTTTTTTATGTGCGGAGTGAAAATTTGTTGGTTAACTATATTCTCTAGTAGAAACAATTGTGTCCTAGGAGATTACATATCTTTGGGAGCCTTTTTTTTTAGTGTGACATGAAAATTTGTTATTTAGCGATATGCTGTAGCAGAGCCGGCGTGAAGATGATGCGAGTGGAGCAGCTGAACCAAGCTTGAAGGATGACATGCCAAACTACCAATGCACTGGCATTTACAACACAGAGTGCATTTGATATTTGATGTCGCTAAGTCATCAATGAAATCATTCAAGAAGAATGGGCAGCTGACAGCTAACACAGAAACAGGACAAGCAGTGGATATCATCCATGAGATTTTTTATGTAAAATAATTGTATACAGGCCTTTATCCAGAAAAATCTAAAGTGCGGGAGCAACGGTTACAATTGAGGTGAAAAAAGGTAAAAAATGGGGGCTAAGAGACTTGATTTCTGTTGCAGTATAACATTTTTCCCTCCGTTTTAGGGGTCTTTATAGATGTTATGGAAAAATGCATGAGATATGCACAAATTTAATAATTTTTGCATCCATTACCTTAATTAACATTATCAAGGAACTAGATGGTACCCTTTCCCCTACTAGGTGGCCCTGATTGTGTGATGATACTTTGGAAATACTGTAAATTTGAATTTGAAAAATAAAATGCAGAGCATGCCCTGGTCGAGTTAAATACGTTTTGCCATTTATCAATAAAAAAAATAAATAAATATCCCCTCAATCAGCTGCTTGCTACAGAGATATGACAGGAGCCTGTCAGTTTAATAAGCCATAGTAGAAGGTCTGTGAAGAAGGCGAGACCTCAGCAGAAAGACAACACAAACATCCATGCCTTATCCGGGGCTCGAACCCAGGTCCCCTTGATCAGTAGTCAAGCCCGTTAATCACAAACAGCTTATTTTAAATTCATAAATACTTTTACTTATTACTGATCATTCATAACCTTTTCATTAATAGAGGTTACTTCAAATTGAAATTTTTTTTTCCTATTCGGCTTGTTTAAGTATCCTATTCAACTTGTTATCAAATAGTTTATTGAAACCTTTCTTTAAGAAGAGCTACTTTCTCTTCGAAGAGTTTTGACTTTGCAATCAGACATGACCTATAAAATAAGGAGGTGGGGGAGGGTGCAAATGATTGGCGTGCAAGTGAAAAAATTTCTCTCTATTTTAGAGGTCTTCAGCTTACTGTTGAGAGTAAGTTTCATTCAACTTACTGTTGCGAGAGCAAAGTTTGCTATCGTGGGCAATAGAGTGATAGTCTCATTACCACGTGGAAAATATGTAAGGATAAGGTAATAAATAATCAAAACGATATATACTGCTCACAAAAATTAGGGGATATTTCAAAATGAATATGAAGTGATAATATATCCCCTAATTTTTGTGAGCAGTATATATATTCGAGTTTCAGCTCAAAGTATCAATTATCATTTATTATTATTCGGGTTCTAATTCGGTGTATCTTCTGTTTCTTCGGTGTAGCATTAATTAAAAATGACAGGATAATTGAAAATGTTAAAAGGATGTTCTACATGGAATACAATTTCATAGATGAGAAATTTTTTAATTTATTTTTGGTCTCAGCCATGTGACAAGCAGCTATATTAAAATTATATAAGGACACCTGTTTCGGATTTCAAAGCTGGTAGACAAGTTCGAGAGTTATTTCGAGACGACGAGATTTCGGTGGTGGGGGGATCGGACTCTACCTCTAGTTCCTTTAGTCTGAAAAATAAATTTTTTCAAGACTAAAAATAAATTTAAAAAATTCACATCTATGAAATTGTATTCCACGTAGAACATCATTTTAACCTTTCCAATTATACTGTCATTTTTCTCGACCTCTGGGTGCGTCCTTGTTTATGATTTTCACAAGCAATATTCTTTTACTGCTAACGGACATACTAGAGATGAGTTCGGGCTTTGGCGAGCTGAACTTGAGCTTGGGCGGAAGGAGTGGGCCTAAATTATACAAGGGGGACGGTATAAATCTAGAAAATTAAAGTTTATAAATCTCGAAAATTGAAGTTTATAAATCTAGAAAATTAAAGTTTATAAATCTCGAAAATTGAAGTTTATAAATCTAGAAATTTAAAGTTACAAAATATAAAATTGTTTATTATACTGTTCATACATAAAATATTAAATATTTTTTTTGGCCTAAACTTACTTTAACCCCCTAAAAATGAGGCTCACAAGAAACGGAAAAATGGGATGATCAGTCAATCCTATCTCTCTCTTAGTACCTTAGTTCCGTTATGGCAATCTTGGTGTAACCGAGAACAATAAATTATTCTTATTTCTCATATAAATAGAGCTGGAAATGCAAATCACAAACCAAGTAACTTTGAGATGTAAAATATAAATTTAGAAAGCATATGAATAATTGAGTTTGCTTTAAGTATAGCGTGGCCGAGTGGTTAGGGAACTTGGCTACTGATCTAAACGGACCTGGGTTGAGCCCCAGATAAGGCATGGATGTTTCCTTTCTTGTTGAGGTTTCGTCACGGATTCTTCTCTATGGTGTAATATACTGTCAGAATGTAATTAATACTTCTCTATGGTACATTATACTGTTTTCGTCACAGATTCTTCTCTCTGATGTATTACACTGTCAAGCGGCTGACTGTGGCAAACAGTTTACCATTTTACGAAGTATCCCCGGGAAGGAGGGGGGGGAAGGTGCCCAGAATTTAGTTTTTTTGCGGATCGAAATTTTAGTTTCGGGAAAGGTTCGAAATTTTAGTTTCGTTGGGGGGGAGGGGGGGGGGATCTGAGAACAAGACTTGAATAGGATTTCCAAATTACTAAAATATTCCACCTAACAAGAAAGGTTAAAATGATATTTTGTACGGAATAAGATTTTATAATTTTTTATAGCTATTTTTAATGTCGGGAATAAAATATGGGGCTAAAATAAAATTATGCAAGGACAACTGTTTTGAATTTCAAAGCAAGTTTGAGATTTCGCATAAAACAATCGAATTTTGGGGGGAGTGGGTTCCGGACCCCTCTTCCCCCCCAGGTACGTCCCCACTAGTTTCTGTCCTTAAAGTATCAATAATTTCAGAAAACAAATATATTAGTATGTTAGTTTCATTTGTATGTAAAAAAAATTGTGTGTGTTGGCGGGGGGGGGGGGGGGAGGAAGGGGAGACTAAGCGGTTTAGGTGGGAAGTAGGTTTACTCCCCATCCAAACCAACAGTTTGTGCTTCGTTCATTGGTTGTTATAGTAATCATCAATGCCTTCTTTTCAGGACTGATATTCGTCGATGAAGTAGAATGGCTTTCATCCTCGTCCAGGAAATCGAAACACTGCTGCACCATCTGCAATAAGGTCCTGTCTCGTCGAGATCATCTTTTGAGGCACATGAACTGTCACTTGGATGTGAGGGAACGTTTCCCGTGTGATATCTGTGACCGAGACTTCTCGACAAAGAACAATTTGGAAAAACACAGAAGAATTGCGCACCCACACGTCGAGTGATGCTAAACGCTGTTTGCAACCGACTAAGATAAATATATATTTCTCAAAATTTTTTTGTTTGAAATATTTCTTAAATTTATAGTAATGACATAAATTAACCATTGTTCGAAAAGAACTGTGTTGGTATACTTTCATTTTGAACATATTACACACTCACAAAATAAATGACATCTCGAAATTCTCAATTGTTCAGATAAGGCATTTAAAAATTACCATTTTTCATAAATGTGTTATGAATAGAACTCTACAGCAGTTACACATAAAAGCAGCGACGAAGGCACTATTATTTGTGCCACTTTTCCTGATAAAACTACAAATCATTCTTTAACTTAACATCATTTTAACTAAAAATCAGTGGATTTTGGACACTCACAAAAAAAGTGACATACCTCCAGTGAGAATTCATTGCTTATGAGCACACAATAAAGTTACTGATGGTGAAAATATTGTATCCTTTAGATCATTCCGATATTTCAGGAAAAAAAAATTTCCTTCCGCTTCCTAAGAAGAACGTTTTTTCTTTCACTTGCAATTAATGCAACGTGATAAATAACTCAATTTTACATAAGGCATAATTTTTAGATCGCCTCATTATAAAAATTGAAAGTATACAACAAAGTTGAAAGCATACAACAAATTAAACAGTAAGAGCTAAAACTGACATCAAATAGTAAATATGTAAATGTAAAAACCTTTTATCTTGGTTTTAGTAGAATACGAACTGGTTTCATGTTGAAGTATGATCTAGCAAGGGAGGTGTACATTCTACAAGACGAATTGCTTATGCTTAATGAGAACAAGCCAGTTCGATAGACGGAAATGACATAAAAGTATTTCGAATGATGAAAGAAGTTAATTATTGCAATTTGTAGACTCAATTTGCTAATCAAATAATGATCCAGGCAATAGGTTTGTGTGCAATGTGCACATCGAAAGAAGCTGCTTTGGTCACATTCTTCTTCGCTGCACTTCTCAATGATGTCGCCAAAGGAGTAATCAATGGGTATTATGCAAGGTCCTGGTTCCTGTTCAAATATTCAGACTTATAAAAGGCATATTTGAGGAGATTTTGGTAGTTAGGGGATGTGAACGACGAGTGAAATTGCCACGATGCCAAAGGTTGAAGTTGGTTGGAATAACGGAGTCAATGACAAACTTTGCGAAATTTTTGTAAGAGCAAAAGAAACCAACATCCAAGGGTTAAATGAGTCCCGTCACTTTAGGAGGGATCGTTTTAGAACAGAAGTGACGTCAGAAGGAACCAGGGACTGCATCATTTGAAAGTCTTTATTTGAAGAATATGAATCAACAAGAAGGAGGATATCCTTTTTGTCAACTGAAGGCCGGAATACTTCCTCATAGAACGTTTTCAGGTCTTTTATTCATACCTATACTACTTTCCATCTGGGGCTCAACCCAGGTACCTTTAGATCAGTAGCCAAGCTCCCTAACCACTCGGCCACGCTATACTTAAAGCAATCTCAATTATTCATATGCTTTCTAAATTTATATTTTACATCTCAAAGTTACTTGGTTTGTTGCCCTTTAAAATTAGCACTTTTTCATTTTCAGACATGATCTATCGAACGGACTTGGCTCATTGAGCAACCCCTTTTACAGAATATACACTTCCCTTGTCAGTGTTAACAATTTTAACCCTTTGACATGTAAATTTTGTTCATTTAAAAAAAATCTTGTAATATCCATGGTGAAAGAAGAGTGTAGAACATGCGAAATAATGGGGGTGGCTCAGTCGGTAGCGTGCCAGGCTCGTAATCTGTAGTTCCCAGGTTCGAGTCCCAGCTGGGTCAGCGTTGAGATTTATCTCCGCAAAATTCCCCACCCTGCCCACGGTCAGTAGGGGATACCGATGGGCTTGGAAAGACCGCCGTCCGTCGGATGGGACGTTAAGCCGTGGCCCCGTGTTCCGGAGAGCCATACCCTGTGCACGTTAAAGAACACGCTGGATGGCCTTGACGGGAGGCTACCATCTGTCTCCCAACAGCTGTTCCAGTGGGTCCCCTCCCCCAACCTTCTCTGAGCCTTCGGGGTCCATGTGACCTGGCCATTTAGCCCATGGTGTGCAAAAAAGTGCCGCTCAGAGGTAAAACAACCCAACCCATCTGGTCCAGGACCTTTTGCCCTCTGCAAAACTGACCAAAGTGCTTGAGCTGTCGATGAAAGAAGACTCGTGCGGAGCCTATCATAGCGCGTCAAGTGAAAAAAAAAATGGTCCATCGACTTCTAATGATAAGCCATTTGCAGAAAGTAAAAGTCGATTAAATGATGCAACAGTTCTGAGAGTCGATAGAAAGGCGTTCAGCAAAAAAGTGACTCTCCGGCAACATGAATATTCCGCAACTCACAGTTCTTGGAACCTCAGCCTATCAGTGCTCCATCTTACAAAGCCATCTTGGTATAGTCGGGATAGGACACAGATGAATATTTTATCGCTGCACCGTACAAATAAAAAGTGCCGACTCGAACCGAAGAAGGCGAAACAGGATGTCGTTGCTGCGGAGGTCTAGATAAGTGTCCACCCGCGTTATTCTCTGCACAGCCAGAGTCGTTGCGCAGGTCGGAGGCACCTTTCTATATTTTGCTCTCTCCGTCCCCCTCCCCTTGGCTTTGCATAGATGACCCTGCCTCGTGAAATGCATGCATGCCCCGTTTAGCCTGGGAGATGTGTTCCTGGAAATGAGAGCACTAACTGAATCAGCGTTATAAGGGTCGTTACAGCGTAGTCGCTATGGAGATGTGTTTTCGAAATCGTAATTTATTACCTACAATCAACGTTTATTGGGTTACTTAAGCAATAATACAGATAATAAACATCATTTTATGATTACATTATATTAAAAAAATAATATGAATACTAACGAAAAGGGAAAAAATATGTTAAATCTCTGTGGAAAACAACTGCTTGAGGGGGATTTTTTTAAAGTGTACTGTGCTCGCCAGTGCACGACGCAATCCTGAACTTAACAGTGTTGGGAGATGACAGTTACTGGTGGTAAGATAGACCAGGTTGTGGGCATCCTTCTTCTTGAAGAAGGCATCAAGGGTTGATTGCATTGCCCGGAGCATTTCTTTGTAGCAGGAGATCACATCAACAACAATTGTCTTCACTGCAGTTAACGTCATTTTCAGTAGGTTATTTTCATGGGTCAAAACTGTTTGCCAGAACACGAAATAATAGCAGAAAGAGATCGCAGTTGAGATTTCGGTGGAGAAAGTATTGTTGTTTAACCTAAGTAAAGGAAAAGATTGGAGAGTGCCACTCAAACTGAGGAAAGTGCAGTACGGCACGCTAGGCTCATTGATCAAGAGCAGACAGCATACAGTGCCGCACTAGCTCTCATTGGCTGAGAGCGTACGATATATAGCCCTCATTCTGTTGTGCTGACTGACCGGTTAATAGAAAAGAAATATTAACTGTACTCTTCACTACTGTAATGGATTTATATACACTGAGATGCCAGTTTATTAAGTATATGTTCCAAATAGCATGTTGTGCCTCCTTTGGCCCTCAGAACAGATCGAATTGGTCGGGGCATGGAACTTACAGCATTCTTGCACAATGCATCCAGCATCTTGTATTATGCAGAAATGATTGTGTCGCACAATTGCTGCAAATTGGACAGCGTCACAGTTGCTGCGAATAGCCTTTATCAACTCATCCCAAAGATACTCGATAGGGTTTAGATCTGGAGACTGTGCAGGCCACGGAAACATATAAAACCTGTTGGCGGCATGTTCCTGGAACCTTCAGTGAAGATACATGTCTTGAGAGCAGGTGCATTATCATGCTGAATGTGTCCATTCGAATGAGGATAAACTGTAGCCACGAAGAGATGAACTTGGTCAGCAATGATGTTCAAATATGCTGTGAAGTTCAGATGTCATCCAATGGGTATCAGGAGGACTAATGTGTGCCAGGAGAATATTCTCCACACCATCACACCGCCGCCATCGGCCTGTACTGTTCACACTAGCATTCCATGGCCTCATGTTGCTTGTAACAAATTCTCATCAATTCCATCAGCATGATGTAAAAGGAACCTTAAATCATCCGACCAGCTACCTTTTTCCAGATCCTCAACTGTCCAGTGTCGATGCTCCTGCACCCACTGGAGACGTGCTTTTGTGTTCTTTACTGACAACATCGGCACTCGACATGATTGGTGGCTGTTGTAGCCCATTCGCAACAAGGTCCGATACGTAGTGCATTCTGAGATGACCTTCTGCACACCAATATTTCATTCTGCTGCGATTTGCTTGGTTGTGGTCTAGCTGTTGGCTTGCACGATTCTCATCAGTCTTCTTTGACCCCTCTGATCCACAAGCTCTTTTCGTCCATAGGATCACCAATCACTGGTAGTTTTTTGCCTTTTTGGACCATTCTCGCTAAACCCTTGAAACGGTTGTGCGAGAAAAACCCAGGAGGAGCCGTTTGGGACTCCTTTTCCCATTCTGACGCTCAACCCAACAACTCTAACTGATGTTCAAAGAGCTGGTCTGCCTGATTAATACCGTACACCGTGGTTGCATGTCGTACCATTTATGTGGCAAGGGGGTGTGTAACCTAATAAGCCGGCATCTCGGTATATATATACAGTATATATATTTAAATATAAAAATAGTTTTGAAACGAACAGCGCTATAACGAAACAATGCTGTAAAATGCAGCGATATAAACGAATTATACCTTTTTTTAGTGAATGCCCAAAGTTGGGCTTCAGTTCTCCGCAGAAGAAGATCTCCCCCGCAGAAGGACATTCACATTAAATCTCCTAGAGTAACAATAAGGGAAAGTTTCACGTTTTGGACCGGTACTTGTTGCAGCTAAGCGCTGTGGGCAGGTGCATGGATTCACAATTCTTTCCCCCCTTTGATTACTGTTTCCCACCATTTTCACCCTGACCGTCTTGATGCAAGGCAATTAAATTTGGGGCTACGACAGTATCACTGAATGGTGCTTTTATTTCTGCATGCAATGGATAAATTGGACTGTTGATGAGGACACTGAATTGTGTAGGGGATTCTCAAGTCCAAATACACTAGCTTCCACGAAACGTTCAACAGATAATGACAAAATCAATTTCCTTTTAGCTCTTATCGTAAAGTAGCTAAAAACAAATTGATTTTGCCATTAACGATTTGTTTTGAGTTGCATATGCACCATTTCGGTACTCAGTGCACGAGTGGGACGGGGGTGGCTCAGTCGGTAGCGCGCCAGGCTCGTAATCTGTAGTTCCCAGGTTCGAGTCCCAGCTGGGTCAGCGTTGAGATTTATCTCCGCAAAATTCCCCGCCCTGCCCACGGTCAGTAGGGGACACCGATGGGCTTGGAAAGGCCGCCGTCCGTTGGATGGGACGTTAAGCCGTGGCCCCGTGTGCTGGAGAGCCATACCCTGTGCACGTTAAAGAACACGCTGGATGGCCTTGACGGGAGGCTACCATCTGTCTCCCAACAGCTGTTCCAGTGGGTCCCCTCCCCCAACCTTCTCTGAGCCTTCGGGATCCTTGCGGCCTGGCCATTTAGCCCATGGTGTGCAAAAAAGTGCCGCTCAGAGGTAAAACAATCCAACTCAGTGCACGATGGGATTCTGTCAGTTCCCCTTTTCAACGTTGTGCCATAAAATAAAGATATTATGAATATTCTTGACTCAACAAGATTTGCAAACAAATCACTTTGAGCATTCGCGATAATATTTGCGAGTTCTGGATGATTTTTAAATAACTTTTCCGTTGTCCTTGTAAGATTTTTGTTGATTGATGATTCGAAAAATCAAATATTCCTGTAAATAACTCTTAAACCGATTTCTTTTGCTAGTACTTTTTTTTTTGCATTCAAATATCGTAACAAATTTCACTTGTAAAATATTGAACAAATTGAATTTCTCTTTAATGCAATTTTGAGATACAAGGTGTTTTGTAGAAACAATATATTTTTAGCAGCAAGACTGTTTCTGTTCGGGGAAACACTTCAGAATATTTGAAATGTTCTGATCAATTGTTCTGTTCGTAACGCTTCAGCATTTTTCGTTGTTTATAAATCGATCAAATGTTAGTCAAGTCTGAGTCAAAGAAGTTTTACCTGATAATTAAGCAAAGGTAAGTATTAATAAAATTGTTTATATTTTTGCACGCCTCTCAGTAAGTTTAACTCTTCAAATCTTTTTAAAGAAATTGACTGTATTTCACAAATGTTAGTTTCAATAAAATTTAGCAAAATTTTTTATTTCGTAAAATAGCGTCGATGTTCATAATGACAGTACATGGGGGGTAAGGATCGCTATATTTAAATTTGAGTTGTAATTATTACTTTGTACGAAATGGTAAGTATTGATGAGGAATTTCTGTGGCCATTAAAATTGATTTATTTATAACATTATAACAGTTAAGGAAATGTGTCGATATTCTTAACCTAGTTAACTGCATCTGACCCCTTCTATCCTTTTCATTGCGAACTAACTCTGTTTTTATCTCTCCCCAGGTGGGCGCAGTCGGCGACGCCGCTCATACAGTTTCCTTCAGCGGCTGAAAGAACCTCTCTGCCCTTACTGCAACACAATGTTCTCCAGCTTGCCGCATCTGAGAAGACATATGCAGTGCCACTTGGAGGTCCGCGAAACTGTGGAGTGTGATATTTGTCGACGCTCCTTTACTCGCAGTGATAACATGAAACAGCACAAGAGACTCGTCCACGGATTTCCCAAAAATTGGCGTTGAATCTTTAAGAAACTTTCGCAAATCTTGGAGGGAACTGGCTATGGCTCGATCCTTGGGCTGCTTTTGTCGAAAAGGTTCTTTTCGCAAACTTTCCCAGTTGTTAATTGGAGGGAACTAAAACATCGAAGATTTTATTTTTGTTTTTCGAATGTTGTTAAAGAGAGGGAAAAGGGTTTTGAAACTGCAATTCCTGATTTCATAAAGATATTAAATAGACGAGCTTAATCTGCATAATTCTGATAAAAGTATAGGGAGTTCCATCCATTCAATCACAATATAATGAAAAAGACTGGAGTGGTGCCAAAGGTATGCCTCCGCATGGCGAATAGCAGAAAGAAGTTTTGTAAGAAGTTTTTGTGGTTTTCTGTAAAGACTGGAGAGTTAAATGATCCAGACAAAGAAAGTCCCAAATATCAACCTGAGTGCCGAAACAGGTGTTAAATAGAAAGACTGCTAGAAACTATCTCCATGTTTCAGAAACATTTTTAGATGGATTTATTTGCTTCTAAAAAAAAATCGAAGTCATTGGCTTGAGAGATGAGCTGGAGATTTAAACCAATCAAATATTTCTGACATTACAGGGTAGGAAGTTATTCCCAAAACAAAGAACAGTGTGCAATAATTTAAAATTGAACTTGAATATTCCTCGGAATAACTTTGTAAGAAACGTACAGCAGAGAAACAATAAAGTGTGAATTTTCCGAAAAATACAACATGCGATTGAATTAATGAAGTTAAATTTTTTAGCACTGAAGACAAAACAAAATACCTATTATTGTAGAAGAATGACATTAAACCGATACATTTAAAAGTTGCTAATATAGATGAGAAAAACTGACATTGCTTCTTTCAAACGATTTATAGTTATTTTATCAAAATCAGATATGCTTAAGTATGAATCATTAATCTCGAAAATCGTAAGTCCAAAGAATAATCAGCACGTGAAAAACTGCCGAAAAGCCGCTCTTTCGAGTGCAATGTAAAACTGTTAAAAATATAAAGCATAAAATACACATGTAAACCAATTTCGTACAAAATGTATGCTGTCTGATGAAGTAGTATAATATATACTTCAACCAATTCCAAAAATTTGTAAAAATGTATCTACAAGTTATTGCAAGAAAAACATTTTACAACTGCATTAAGACCACAAAACATTTTTCTAAAATCATATCTATAACTCAAAAAATATAAAACTCCATTTTTGTAATATTTACCAGGTAAACTCTTCTGGGTTTCAGCGTAAGACCTACAAGTTTAAATAAAGTTATAATCCAACAGGTGCCGGAAAATGTAATTAGTCTCATGTTATGTTAATTAAGAGAGCAGATTTAGAGCTTAATAACTTCTTAAAAGAGCTGGACAAATTAATCTACAGCACATCATTGATTTACTAAGTATTTAATCTGATGAGAAATCATGTGCTCCAAATTCACTCACAGACAGCGCTTGACCCTACTCAACAAGATTTGCAAACAAATCACTTTGAGCATTCGCGATAATATTGGCGAGTCCTGTATTAACATATACGGCGAGTATAGATTAACATCAGCAATAAAGGAGCAATTGATCAGCAAGCGGTGGCCATAGCCCCTTACCCGTCATCAGGGGCTCGGTGGCCATAGCCCCTTACCCGTCATCAGGGGCTCGGTGGCCATAGCCCCTTACCCATCATCAGGGGCTCGGTGGCCATAGCCCCTTACCCATCATCAGGGGCTCGGTGGCCATAGCCCCTTACCCATCATCAGGGGCTCGGTGGCCATAGCCCCTTACCCGTCATCAGGGGCTCGGTGACCATAGCCCCTTACCCGTCATCAGGGGCTCGGTGACCATAGCCCCTTACCCATCATCAGGGGCTCGGTGGCCATAGCCCCTTACCCGTCATCAGGGGCTCGGTGACCATAGCCCCTTACCCGTCATCAGGGGCTCGGTGGCCATAGCCCCTTACCCGTCATCAGGGACTCGGTGGCCATAGCTCCTTACCCGTCATCAGGGACTCGGTGGCCATAGCCCCTGACCCGTCATCAGGGGCTCGGTGGCCAGAGCCCTTGACCCGTCATCAGGAAGGCGTGAGATTCGAATCTCACCCAGTTTAAGGCAATTTTTTTCTACACACATGTCGTCATCATACTTTAACAGCCTAATAGTTATTAAATGCTTAATAAATTCTTTAAAGATTACGGAAAAATATGGCTAAAGATTTAATTGAGATCTTTAATCTATCTATATCCTCCAGAATTCGTTGATTATTTAAAGAATTATGGAAACATACATGTAACGCTCTTGTTCTGAAAAAAGAATTTAAAATTGACGAAACTGAAATAATCATTATGCATACTAGGTAAAAAAAACACTTTTTAGTAAGGTTAATGCAATGCTTTTTTTTCCTTTCCACCTTTCCTAGTTTTTTTAAATTTTTAAGATCAATTACTAAGTATATAGTTTAGCTTTCAAATCTCTTTGAACGCATTGAAAGTTCAGATTTAGCCAGGTATGATTGAAGGCAAAATACAGCAATCAATTTTTTCATGAATAGCTTATTTAAGAAGTTAATTAACTTTGAATCTAACTCTCTATTGACATAACATGAAATTGTTCCGATTTTCCCGTCCATTATCTTTATAGAAAATACGTTTTGCTCTCTCTCTCTTTTCCCTTCATTCGACGAAACGAAATGATGCTGAAAATTAAGGTCTTCACCAAGAAGTCGCTGGTGAGATGAAAAGAATTTGTTAATAGCAGAAACAATTTCTATACCTAATAAGAGTTGCTTTCAAACCTCGGTTCAGCAAACCTAAGCTTTGAGCTGGTATGTCATGTCCATTTTAACCCAGTTTTCAGGGAACGAAAACTGCTAAGGCGTAAAACAAATCAGATTTTTTTTCCAAACTTTATCATGTATCTACCCTTGATGGATCAATTCTAATCTAAATTTAAATTTCAAGCTCCTTAGGTTTCGTTAGGTTGCACGTATAAAAGAGAATCCTGTTGGGTTTATCCATGAGAGACTTTTTTTTTGTCACTGAATGTGCTAAACGATCAAGTTACAAAGATCCCAATGCTCGGAAGTGGATTAAAGAGAACAGTGCACAACTCTTACAGGCAGATGGGAGTTTTTCAATTTGCTTTTTAAAGAACACAAGAGAGGGAAGCTATTTACTTGGGATGAAAGCAATTTTTGGAAATCTATCAGTCTTTTCTTTCTCCTTTGCGAATCTGTCGATGTCTCCTTTAACAGCCCATTGGAGTCTCCTTTTGACCTCTGCAAACTCATCAGTCTACTTCATCTTCTGAATATAATTTCTTGCTTTCCTTTCTATTTTCCTACTCCATTGATAACTCTTTTGTAACATCGTTCGTTTCATTTCTTCTTTGAATAACCTTCAACGCAGGCGTGACTGGTAAGGGGCGTTGGGCGTCTGTGACCTCGAAGGAGCAGGTTTCTTTAATAATGAATTTTTTATTTTGAAAAAATTCCACGGAATTGGGAAAAATCTATTTTAAGCTTCACATACGAAATATGAAAAGAACAAATATTGAAATCTTAAAAAAAACAAATTTTTTTTATCGCAACGCCCCCTCCCCTTCTTCAGCTGTGTCCCTGAAGAAAAGTATTACTCTGCTCCTGCTTCAATGTCTCCCTTTGTCCTTTCGCGAACTGAAGACAGGGAGCTATTATAATTCATTTGTAGTATTCTTTGCATAACATAGCTCATATGTATAATAATAGTAGTATTTTGACGCAAAACATGTTACAAATTTGTCAAAATGATCAAAAGTATGCATCAGAATGATTCTTTGAATTGCCATCTTTTCTGGTAGCAGAAAACTTCTCCATTGTCACTATTATGATTTTACACGTAATTTCCTCAATTACTACTTTTCTCAAACATTTTTGGTTCCCAAGCCCTATGTGTGTACCTGCTGTAATCGTGCGAAAAGCAACCACCGATTGTTAGGGGGAATCGATAAACGTACAGAATGATTTATCATATGATTCCTCATACTTCCCTTTTTTAATCTATTCTAATGATAATTTCTAATATTCTTTTACGTTAAGAACAAAATAATAGAGCTCGCATGGTTTCTTCTTAGGGTTGCTTCTCTTCTCCCGAGAAGTAAAAAAAATCTTCTCGGGAGTTTGCGTCATATCCCCAACAACAACAATTCTTCGAAAATGAGGTGGCGAGAAGAGCTTTTAAAGAAAACATGTTTTCCCATCATTTTATGCACCTCCTTACTATGCGTTTAATCACTCTTACTCTGCATAAGTATCTTTGTTGATATGGGTATAAAGAGGAAAACTTCTCATGAGCAGAGTGAGATTCGAACTCAAGACCTCTTGATGATATGTAGGTGCTCTGATCAGTAGCGTATTTTGGAAATATGTTTGGAGAGGGGATTTGATTTTTCGAAAGATTAAAGTTTAGATAAATAATAAGTAAATATTAAAAAACTTATAAATAAATAAAAACCATTGATACATTTTGCATTAATGCTAAATAGTTACTAAATGTTTCAAAAGCATAAAAATAAAGGTATGGTGGTTGGTGTAGATATTCAGAACATATCCAAATCTTTTGAAATGAGTAACGATTTTACATTCAATATGACTAATTCATAATATTTACTAATTTTTTATTGTAATCGGGTCTTTTTTTTTTGGAAACATCATCTCGGTTCACTCAAGTTAATGTTGAATTTGTAGAAGAAATTTATGCAGTCAAGTGTTGTAATGAAATTTATATTTTAGGAACTCCAAACGTCTTAACTTTTTTTTTTGTTTGAATCCGGTCTCCACAGTTCACCAATATAAAAAAGGTGGCAATTAACGTTATTAGATTTTAATGAAATCCAACTGAATAATCTAGTCTTCAAAAATAGTACAAATGGTCAAAATATTTTGAAACATCTAAATGTGATGAAATTCATTTCGAATTATTCTGAATGTCTTTTTCACGGTCGGTTGTGCAAATTTCAAATGTTGAAAGAATATTCTCGATGATAGGAGAGCCCGATACATAAATTAAAGAAGCAAATTATTCGTTCTATGTGCAAAACAGTGATATCGTTCTGTACGAGGTTTTTAGAGTCTAAAGCAAAAGAACAGATTATCACCTATTCAAAATTCAGAGTAATATGCTATTTGTCATTGTTCGTGTTCCAAGTGGTTCGATACGATTCTTCCTCTAATAACCATGATACTTGCAGTGATTCTTGATTCACTTGTGATTGCTTCATATTAAAGATGCATCTTCCGAAGAAAGACTACCTTATATTTAGACATTTAGGAAAGTAAATTATCTTTGATAATGATCAAATTTATGTAGTATTAGATTTTTAAAATAAAGTTTCCTGACAATTGCATTTTAAAAGAGAAAAGAAATGTTCTTTTTGTTTTAAAAAAGAAAATGTGTTTTACTTTTCTTGCCCTTTTTCTATATGGCCACCCTATTTGGGGAGAATATCAAACATAGAAGATTTATTCAGGATTCGAAAAATATTAAGATTTAATTATGAATTTAATTTTCCCTTGAGTGAGCCACTAGTTTCGTTGTGAATAAGTAAAGTTGTAGAATAAGTAAAGTTTAAACCAGGAAAGTGAGGACAAGTAAGCCATATGCGCTGTATTTATAGCGGTGAGTATTGCCCAAGGACATGGGTTGGCTCAGTCGGTATCGCGTCAGACTCATAAATCTGATCTTCCCATGTTCGAATTGTAATTGTGCCAGAGTTGAGATGTATCTCCACTGACCTCCACACTTTTCCCAACCAGAAAGGATACACCAATAGCTGAGAAAGGTGGACGTCCGTGAGAAGAAACGTTAAGCGGTGTTTCCTTGTGCGGGAGAACCATACCCTATGCACGTTAAAGATCACGCTAATGGCATTGACGGGAGGCTTTCATCTGTTTTCTAACATCTATCCAGTCGGTGTCATTCCCATACTCAACTCTTAATTCTTGTGGTCCTCGTGATGTGGCTATTTATTCCATTGTGTGGACAAAAGTGTCGCTTAGAGTACCTCTCCCCCCCCCCCAATAATTGAATCTTAAAATAGTGTTGGTTTGCGTCTAAATATGTATGTATTGGATAAAGAGTTGACAAATAATGTCAAGAAGGCAACTAAGTGAAAAAAAAAATATTTCGAATCTTGAGTTTTCAGGATTCAAGTTCAAATTTCGGAATATCTTAGGTTTGTCAGATATATGCAAGCACTATTTGAAATGTTTAGTTTTGAAAATTGAATAAAAGTGGCCTAACTATTAAGTCTGGACTAAGTAGGCAGCTGACAGTGTTCCGCAACGTTGTCCCCTCTTATCACTAGACTAGGTGCCATCTAACTTCTAACCACTGGAGCAAAATAGGCAGCTATTGGATAAATATTGGACATTAACAAACCTAAGAATTATCTTAATATATTTTTTCCCTTTATCTGAAAGGGAGCAGAGGTTTCTCAGTCTGTAGCACCTCACGCTCGTAATCTGCAGCTCCCAGGTTCGAGTCCTAACTGCGACAGCGTTAAAATTTATCCCCCTTAGACTCTACCCTGACCTCGGTGAGAAAGGAGACACAGCTGGGCTTGGAAAGGTCGCCGTCCGTCGTAAAGCCGTGTGCAAGAGAGTCATACCCTGTGCACGTTACAGAACACTGGATTGACAGGCAGGCTTTTATCTGTCTTCTAACAGCTGTCCAGTGATTCCCCTTCTTCCAACGTTTCCTGAGCCTTTGGGGTCCTTGTAACCTGAACATTTAACCCATTTTGGGTAAAAGAGTCCTCCTTAGAGCTAACCATTTATCTCAAACAAAGCATTTAAGCCTTTGCAATGCTCAGTTATATGATGCATAAACCAAAACTAAAAATTGAACCCTTAAGATAAGATCCAGAGAAATGAAAATATTGCAGCATTACTTCTCAAATATAGCCTAATTTTTTTTTGTGTGTGTGTATGTGTGTTACACATACAGGGATTTATCAAAATAATGGAAACACGCTTGTGGAGAACATTTTATTAATAAGCTGTAGACCCACCTCGGGCGTTCAGAACAGACACAATTCGATGTGGAATAGATTTATACAAGTCATGCACATACAGTAATGGAATGTGAGACCATTCTTACTGTAAAATATGGATCAGCTGTGCTAGTGATGCTGAAGTGGAAAGTGTGATCTGACCTTGCGCTCCAGATATTCTCACAAATGTTCAATAATATTGAGGTGGCCAGTGTAGCTGCTATACCGTATCTTCATGCTCTGCAAACCACAACTTGACACGTTTCGCACAATGCACGGTGCATTATCCGCTTGAAACCAGGGACGGTCATTAGGGAACAATGCCCGCAACATTGAGTGCAGGTGTCCCCGAGAATGGATTCTACGTTGCAGATGTGACATGACCCTGCAGAATAACTAATGGCCCTAAGGATATGGCACCCCACAACATCAGGGATCCATCACCATGCTTCACTCGGAACCAAATAGTAGGAGTGGTACACTTCTGCAGGTTTTCGCCAGACCTACAATCTACCAGTGATGGGGAAACAATGTGTAGCACGATTCATCAAACCAGATGACACGTTGCCAGTCTTTAGCATCCCAGTTTTTCTGTGTTTGCACCACCTTACATGTTTTATTGCATTGATGTTGGTAATCAGAGGTTTGTGGATTGTAGCACGGCCATAAATACCGGCACGAGAGTTCCCGAAGAACTGTTATTACGGAAAGGTATCATTCCGACTGGTGTTCAACTCTGCTGTTATTTCCGGTACCGTTGTCTTGTGCTTCCATTGTACAATCCGTGCCAACGCATATCCCTATCTGACAGCTTCGTATGGCGTCCATAATTTGCACGTTTGGAGGCAACGTGCAAATTTCTTTTTGATAGATAGTCATAATTTTCGATACAATTCCTCGTGTTACACCTACTATTTCCAATGTTTAGGTTACCCATGCTCATGCAAGACGCGCACCAATGATCATGCCTCTTTGGAGGTCACTGAGATCTGACATTTTCGACAATTACACCACAACAGCTGTTTCACCTGCGCCTGTGGCACTGCTACATGATAGCCGACATCGTACTTCTCCCCGTCATATACCTCACACCGCCGTCCCTTTGATATGCAAACGGCGCATTGCTTGTACTCCAGTCGCCGTCTGTGTTTCCATTATTTTGATAAACTCCTGTTGCTCAGAGAAACCAAGAAGTTTCGCACACAAGGATAAACCTACTGAGGCAAAAATCAAGTTTGTCTAGTTGCTCCTCACATACCTATTACGATCAATGGGAAGACATTAACAACTCACAATTGAACCAATCGAGGGCTGTTGGACAACCGTGGATCAGAGGAAAGTGAATAAAGAAAGTATTTGCGAAATTAAGTGCTTTTTTTTTGCTCTAAAAATCATCTCTTCTTCCTTTTTGTAATGATTCTGCTTTCTCTACTTAAATTAGCGTTTAGTTGTGGCGTTTCACGCTTTCAAATTATATTATTATGTTGAGTATTAAATCAGATTTTCAAGAGTTAAAAGAATTTAATTTTTCAAGAAAGATCATGTTCTCTTGGTCATAAAAGGATTTAAAAAAAAGATATTTCGATTCAATGTTGAAATGAATGCTTTGAAAATAATGTGTAGTTTCAACCTTTCATTTCACAAAAGTATGAGGAAGCAGGCATCTAAATTATTCTTGATAATGCTAGAATTAAACATGCTGCTGTGCCTAGTTTGTATTATGAAGTCTTTCGTATTGATTTCACAGATTTAAATATGAATTGGCAACCTTTTTTTTGCACAGGGATTGGTTCATCATGTATGCCGCATTGCTTATATGCGGATGGAGATCGATAACTAGGTTCAACGCAGCGCTGTCCCTCGCGATAAACGCTTTGAAAGCTCTATCTCATTTAATGATCGGTGAGAGATTTGGCAATCCCTTTTCATATTCTATCCCTCCGCTAATGATGATGACGGCTCTGATGCTTGAAGACCTCATCATCATCAACGGGCAGCATTAGTGCATCACCCAACAAGGTTGATGATGATGATGTAGTTTCGAACAACTGAGACATCATCATCATCATCACCAACTCTCCCTCACCAAACATTAACGATCTAACAAAGAAAGAAACAAATTTTCCAAAGCACTTTTTGTCCAATCTTTCGCCCTCTTATGTAATTTCCTCCACCACACAAAACAATATGCATCCTTTAGGAAAAACGATCTTCACAGCGCAAAGAATACCAAACATTTTTCTGTCTTTCAAATGGGAATAGTTGGAACAAAGATTTCAAAGTTCAGCTCTGGAAAACTAGTTGTATATATATGTTTTGAGAGCAAACTAAACTTTTTAGTTTGCGACAGATAGATAAATAATATAATGTACATAATATGAAAAATTTCAAACTCCTTTTACTTGTGTAGAAACGAATGGACTTAAATAAAGTTTTCTAATCTCTGTCATGATCAGACATTATTGCTCTGATGTGATGATATTCGGTGGTTCACGAAATCTGTTGAAGATTCATCTTCGTTTCCGCAATGTAAGGTCGTCTCTTTTGCATACCCAGAAGTCGAACTTATATTCAGATTCAAATTATTTACATACATTATTATCAGCTAATATTTTTGAATCATCTGTACCTAATGTTTTCCGAAAAGTTTTAGCTAATGAGTTTGCGTTATATGATTTTATTTTTTATAGAACATTTTTTCACAATGCAAATTCCGAAATTTTTTATGCGACACCATGATAAAGATCAAATCTGCGTGCCAGAAATATGACGCACGTGACTTCTGCATGTCATCATTCAACTCTTTGAAAGTTTTGAATAGTCCATCGGGTGTGAATATTAACTTTAAATTATTATTATTATTACATATACCAAGACTAGTCACAAAATAATTAAATGGAATACTAAAATATCTTAAGTACTTTGTAAACCAGTTTTATCCAGCTTCAATTATAATTTCTGAAGCGAAAAATTATGAATTGAAAGATTTAACAACTGAAAAAAAGAAAACGAATTAAAATATCTCTTTAAGAATGTGAGCAAGGATTTTGACATACCTCTGCGATCACAAGGTGTTTCGGAACAATATAAATTTTAGAATTACAATGTAAAATTCCACTCCGTATGAAAGTTTGACTTTTGTCTTGTTTGACGAAGTAATTGTTTATTTCTTCGTTGCATTACAATTTGCTTTGCGGAAGTAAATAACTTTTCCCCTGGTATACTTGGGGTAAGGGTGGCTCAGCTGGTAGCGTGCCAGGCTCGTAGTCTGCAGTTCCAGGTTCGAGTATTCCAGGTTTGAACTCTGATCTGGCATAGTGTTGAGATTTATCTCACCAACCTCCATCCTGCCCTAGGTGAGAAAGGGCACACCAATTATCTTCGAAAGGTTACCGTCCATCAAATGGGATGTTAAACCGTGTCTCGTGTGTAGGATTTTGGGTTGTTTTACCTCTGAGCGGCACTTTTTTGCACACCATGGGCTAAAATGGCCAGGTCACATGGACCCCGAAGGCTCGGGGAGGGGACCCACTGGAACAGCTGTTGGGAGATAGATGGTAGCCTCCCGTCAAGGCCATCCAGCGTGTTCTTTAACGTGCACAGGGTATGGCTCTCCCACATACGGGGCCACGTCTTACGTTCCATCCGAAGGACGGCGGCCTTTCTAAGCCCATCGGTGTCCCCTACTGACCGTGGGTAGGGCGGGGAATTTTGCGGAGATAAATCTCAACGCTGACCCAGCTGGGACTCGAACCTGAGAACGTCCCGTGTGTAGGAGAGCCATACCTTCCTGCACAGCAAGATTACACTAGATGGTCTTGAAGGGAGACTACCACCTGTCTCTTAACTATACACTGAGTCCCCGCCCCCCCATCCTTCTCTGAGTCTTGGGGTCTTTGCAACCTGCTCATTTAGTCCATTGTGTGAAAAAATGTGGGCTCAGAGGTAAAACCCAACTTTGTTAGACAGCCAGCTGTTTGGGTTTGCAAACGGTTTCCTCTACTACAGATTGTTACAATTATTAGAAATGCTTCTACGTTAAAATTGGGAAAATCGATCTTTCTCGTTAGAACATTAAAATGGCGATGTTCACTAAAAAGTGGCTTTTCAGATGAGACGTTAAGCCGGCTCAGGGAGAGACAAAATCGTACACTATTCAGGTTAAAGAGCTTGCATGTACAGCGGACTCGACTAGGGATTTTCTCATGGCCATGAAAGCAATCCAGGGGGATCTCTTCCTCCATCTTGTTTCAAGATTTCTGATTCTTATGATTTGTTTCAAGATTTCTGATTCTTATGATTTGTTTCAAGATTTCTGATTCTTATGATTTGTTTCAAGATTTCTGATTCTTATGATTTGTTTCATGATTTCTGATTCTTATGATTTATTTCAAGATTTCTGATTCTTATGATTTGTTTCAAGATTTCTGATTCTTATGATTTGTTTCAAGATTTCTGATTCTTATGATTTGTTTCATGATTTCTGATTCTTATGATTTATTTCAAGATTTCTGATTCTTATGATTTGTTTCAAGATTTCTGATTCTTATGATTTGTTTCAAGATTTCTGATTCTTATGATTTGTTTCAAGATTTCTGATTCTTATGATTTGTTTCAAGATTTCTGATTCTTATGATTTGTTTCAAGATTTCTGATTCTTATGATTTGTTTCAAGATTTCTGATTCTTATGATTTGTTTCAAGATTTCTGATTCTTATGATTTGTTTCATGATTTCTGATTCTTATGATTTATTTCAAGATTTCTGATTCTTATGATTTGTTTCATGATTTCTGATTCTTATGATTTATTTCAAGATTTCTGATTCTTATGATTTGTTTCATGATTTCTGATTCTTATGATTTATTTCAAGATTTCTGATTCTTATGATTTGTTTCAAGATTTCTGATTCTTATGATTTGTTTCAAGATTTCTGATTCTTATGATTTGTTTCAAGATTTCTGATTCTTATGATTTGTTTCAAGATTTCTGATTCTTATGATTTGTTTCAAGATTTCTGATTCTTATGATTTGTTTCATGATTTCTGATTCTTATGATTTATTTCAAGATTTCTGATTCTTATGATTTGTTTCAAGATTTCTGATTCCTATGATTTTTTTCAAGATTTCTGATTCTTATGATTGAGTAGTAAGGATTCCTTTATGTATCAAATATTTGTCGCTGACGGTTTTAGCAACTTAAACCGAAACGCGCAAAGAAGTTACGTGAAGGATTTGCTTCAGAAACTATCACTGTTTACCTTTAACGTATTGTATAAATAAAAATTAATACATCATTATCCTCTTTATTATCATTATTATTTCAAAAAATTATTGAGAGATCCGTTTTCGTGTGTATTAACCATATGAATTAGTAATCAAAGTGTTGGGTGCCAATATGCAAAAATAAAGATCTTTGCGAATATACGAAATTAATACCAGAGCTAGGTATCGTCGTGAAAAGTAATTTCAGTGATTGTGATTACTTCTTTAGTTTTTTTAAAATGACTGTCACTGATTCATTTTTATACCGAAGCCAAATAACAGTTATATGAAATTGGATCTGTCAGTGTGAATACTTTAAAGGAAATATTTTCAACTTGTTTTTTTGAAAGTAACTTTTTAAAATTAAAAAAAATTGATTTAGTATTTAGTTGTGAGCAAATGGGGATCTTCAAAATAAGAGATTATGTCGTAACCAGATTTCAAAATTCGTCTAAAGAATTTTGAAATATGTTTTTCAAACACTTCTTATATACTATGTTCAGATCAGATTTATCTTTTGTTGGTTAAAATTGTATCAAAAATATATTTCATTCAGCCACAATAATAAATATTTCAGTATTAAATCAGCCTGTTTTTAAAAACTTTCATGAATTACAAATTATCCTTAATTATCGGAGTCGTTTCTCTTATTAACAACCAGTGCTGATCCATTTAGGATGAATACACACTATGTGTGAGTGGTTGACCTAGTCACTATGACCATTAAAGCTAGTTCCTCCCTATCCCTAGGGTTGATGACGTCCTGGTCCCGACCTGCCGAATCCATCGAGATGCTGACTGGCTCCACCTGTCCCTACTGCAGCCGCTCCTTCTTCGACGTCAACACCATGCGCAGGCATATCAAGTGTCACCAACCTTTCCGGGAGTCCTTTTTCTGCGATATCTGCCAGAAGAAATTTACCCGTATGGACAACCTGAAACAGCACAAGCGCTCCATCCACAAGATCGCATGACCTATCATCACCTGTGGTTCTCGCCACAGCTGCTACCTCTTATGGCATGACCAAATAAGGACTTCTATGTGCATCTTAAGTTCACATCTGAAGGGCATAGTATTTAATTACACAGGCTCTATTGATATGCTCACGAACTAACACTGATGATAAGAAGCCCTAATCTTTTCCCCTTCTGGATGGGAACATTCTCGTTGCGATTTTTGTGCTTATTTTGTTTGTTAAGTCGTCTACATAAGTCTCCAAAAATCAATTCCAAACAACTGAAATTAAGTTTCAGAAATCATCAAAACAAAAATATAAAATTCAGATATTAATTTTTAACTATAAATGATGCCTGTGTTTAGTAACAAATAGTAAAAGAGCTTTAACGCCATTTGACATTGTGGCGAGGTCAAACGGCTGGAAAGTGCATAACACTGATTACGAAAGAATCCGAAAGTGTTCTCAATTACAGTTGCATTTCAAGACAAAGAATCGACGGGTGATACCAGAGACAACAACAGTCCAAAGCCATAGTGATCGCATTCTATGTGCATTAAAAAGTCTACGATTGAAAGTCTGTCGACCCAGAACATTCCGATATCCTTGATGGAGGAATTTTTGGCACAGTTATTCAATAAGAAACTTTATTCTCTGTGATACTGGAAAATGATGTAACTCTTTAAACTGCAGAAAACGTAATGAGTTAGAGAAGTTAATAGTTTTATGTTAATCTTTAAAATGATATATGGCAAATAAACTATTTTTTTCTCTGTTACTTCTTCGATTTGTGTTCTTATTTGCAAGAAATTTCTCAACTGATAAAAGATAATATCCGTGCTAAAAAAAACAAGGATTCGATATACATTAACAGAAACAATAGTAAAATATTTGGCCATTTAATTTAAATATTACTTGCTCGCTAGAATTTAGAAAAAGTACAAAATTCGCACAAAAAATTGGCAGAAATTATTCAGAGCACCGAGCATATAGCCAGATGTGTTCTTGCTCCACCCTACCCCGCGAAATTCTGAGACGGTAAAAAAATTATGTGTGTTTTTAAAGTTTTTTAAGAAATTAATTAGTGCATTACATGCAATTAATTATACACTTTATCAAAAGTAAATCAACGCGTTTTCATCCCTTTCGAATTTTTTTCCTCCAATCAGCATTTTTTTTTTTCAGTTTTGTTCTCTCTCACCCCACAGAAAATATTTTATGTCGATGTGCCATTCCGTGATTTAATATCAAATTGTTATCTTTCTACAGATCAGATTTTTTTACTACACACTTCTCGTTTCAAGAGAGCAATTTTTTCAGGATTTGAGGCAAACAGTTGTAGGTATTCAAAGTTACAAGGGTTTCAAAATTCTGCCTCATCTCATACTAAATTCTCCGTTATGGGGAAAAAGCAGTTTTATTTTAAGCATTATTTTCTTTCAATACGTTTAAAAATTTTGGATTTAAGTTAAAATTTATTTTATAAAATACTTTAGGGAAGAGAAATGCATTCTTTGGAACGTTTATCCCAGACAAGAATCTTAAAAAGTGCACTAACCTGTTATGTTGTATTTCGTTTCCACGACATTAAAATTACAGTTCTAAAATATTTAGCATTTTCTCTTGATATTCTTTTTCAGCGGTAAAGACAGTATGGGAACATTGGAATGAAGCACACATAACTATTGTAGAATAGAGTATATTTTAATCTGTAATAAAAGCCACTGTTGATCAGGGTGAATGCTACTGATGCATTTCTAAAAAAAAATTGCTGTTGATTGGTGTGACGTATAGGAAGAAGTCTTCCTCCTGATTGCATTAATTTCTTTCCTCCATTTAAAAAATAAAAATTTTTCCACAAAAAGAGGAAACTTCACTGGTCGTGTCAGAGATTTGGAACAGAGGAAAGACTTTGCATTTTAATGCCGGTGAAGAAAAAAAAAACCTGTCCAACTCATGCTATGTTTTGGAATTTTTAAAAAATTTCCAATACATTAAAATCTGGCGCCTTTTATTCAAAACTGATTACATTTAAGTAAAGTGGTCTAAATGTAACCAATTCGTTTCGAGTGGAAACCTCCAGTTTTTTGTAAAAAAAAAACTGAAAATTTTTGATAAAGTGAAGTTGACATGCTTTTATTTTTCCTGTAACATAAACAAAGCTATATAATCAATTGAAAATTATTTCAATATTGAAAGAGATATAAGTTTTTTATATGGGTCTTATTTTTTGTAAAACACTCGTAACACTTAAAGCTTTTTTTTTAATGAAAAAAAAAGAGGAACACCGACTGAAAAACATTATATTGATGACATTATCAACAAAGTCTACATTCGGGGCACCAATTGTCTGTAAAGTATATTTTATAAAGTAGTGATATATTCTAATGTGGTACGCTTGATTAGGTTGTAATTATATAGTTACTAAATTTGATGATTATGATTGCAAAGGGTAAGGCTTTTTAATCTACTATAAGTTTACTAATTCTGATAAAACGAGAGAGAAAAGTTTTAGCTTAATCGTCAGCTAAATCGTGTCAATTGAGCGTGCAGTGACAGGCTGTGTCCCTCCCCAGGTTCCTTAGGCAAGGTGGACTGGCTTCGGATGAAGGAGATGGAATGGTGTCGTCGCCACCATCGCCATAAGACGGCCAATTCCCGCTGCGTGTACTCTGGTCTGCTGGCTTGCGGCAAGTGGTGGCTGTGCGACATCTGCAAGAAGCCCTTCCCCACCAGCGGCAGGATGTTGGAGCACCGCTCTAGAGCTCATGGACTGGAGAGTCAAACAAACCGTAAAGAATCCACGGAGAGCTAGCAGTAGCGACCAAACCGGCAGCAATTTGCATTGCTTAGAATTAAAAGCTTGACAGAGAATTATTTTTATTTCAGTGACAGTTCATAATGGCTAGCCGTTAAGAATCACTAATATTGGAAAATATGATAGTCTTTTATCGCGGACAGGCCGAGATCTTGAATCAAATTGACGGAGGGAGGGCAGCAAGGAACATAATTGTGCCAAAAGAAGTAATGATTTTTCTAGATTCCCAATGCAGTATAATAAGTATTTCCACCTTCGTTTTACAGGTCTTCAAAAAAATTTGGAAACTGAATGAGATATATAAATATGTTTTATAATGTTTTGCGTCAATTAACCTTACTAGCATTCGTACTTCCTTGCTAGTATAGGATTGAGAGGGCTTGACCGCTTTGGCCCTTTCGCTAGATCCAGCCCTGATCGTGAAGAAAAGAATGTGCGAGCTTAAAATTAACTAGAAAAATTGTTATGCTTAATTGCAGTCAAATTTCGTGGAAAGAACTTGAGATAAGATCGATTTTTTTTTAATTCTTTTTCAGCAGTTTTAAATGATTACAACAGTTGATTTAATCAAAATTTTCACTGGTTTAAAATTAATTGTCAGGGGTATGTTATATTTTATGCAGAGTTTACGCTCATTATTTTGGATCACATTAATCTAAATGATCATGCAAATTGTTGATGAAAAGCTTCAGCTGGATTCAGTTCATTCTTCAGGTGAGGTTCGAAAGTGTTTCAAATCTTGAAATTTCGAACACACACACACACACCAAAATAAGCTCGTATCGAACTCGAAATTTTCGAAATTCTCAAACTTCTACTGAAAAGAAATTAGTAGACTTTCTAGAAAATGTGTAAAAAAAAATATGTATATAATTTTTGTAAAATTTCTGTAAAATATTTCAATAAAATAAATTTATAATATACATAATATAAATTAAATAATATCTTAGTTATATATGTATAATCTTTCTGTAAAAAAATATAGTAGAAGACTTCCTGGAAATTGTTTTCGAAAACAGCTAAATGCTGAAGAAAATTTAAGTTTGAAAAATATTTGAAATAAACTCTTAACTGCCGAGATTCGATCGTAATCATTAGAGATCTCTTGAATAGTCTCAAGTAGGGGTTCTCAACGTGGGGTACGCGGTAAAAATTTTTGGGGTACGCCGCGAGAGCTCAAAAGTCGCTAGATCTAGCAACAAAGTCGCTAAATTGGCCACACTGCTACTGATTAATTTCTGAGAACTGAGTGACGAAGCGCGGCGCTGTAGTTCATGTCTGTACACGTTTGTCAATCCTACTTTCCCTACCTGAGAGCCGAACCTACCCGAACAGCTGATCTACCAGTCAAAACATCCATTGTGAGTGAATGTGTCTTCTTACTACTCTATGTATTTGTTGTGATTTATTTCACTTGCTGTGCTTAAAGTTATTTTTAGTCTTAAGTTTACTGTGAAGTTAAATGAAGGTGTTTTTGAAATGCCTTGAAACATGGATAAATGGATAATTAAGAAGAAAATAACATGGATCGGAGCCGATTGCTTCTACATCTACGTCATCATCCCATGTGAGTAAAGAGATGAAACAGCAATAACTAAAAGAACGTTAAATGTTAAACAATCAAGTGATAAAAAAATCAAAAAACGTAAATATCATGAATCATATTTGCAATTTGGCTTTACATGGACAGGAAATTTAGTAGAATCAAATCCACAGTGCGTTGTTTGCTCTGAAGTCCTGTCACAAAATTCTATGAAACCGTTTCTTTTACGGCGACACTTTGAAACAAAACATGAGCATTTAAAAAATAAGCCCTTAAACTATTTTGTACGTCTTTTGGAAGACTTGAGTATTAGAGAAACCGTAATTAAGCATTTTTCTGGTGTAGAAGAAAATGAAAGTGCACTTAAAGCGTCTTACAAAGTAAGCCTTCAAATTGCCAAAGCCGGAAAGGCTCACACAATAGGCGAGTCACTGATTCTTCCAGCAGCGGAAGAAATAGCTTCTTTTATGTTTGGTCAAAAAGAGGCAAACTTTATCAGAACCATTCCTTTGTCAAACGACACAGTTTACAGGGGAATTAAAGATATGGCCTGTAATATTAAAGACCAACTCATTCAAGCTATTCAATGTAGCCCGTGGTTTGCCATACAAGTGGATGATGAGTCACAGACGTAACTGGGCTAGCTCAATTACTTGTTTTTGTGCGTGGAAAATTCCTGGATGCAACAATATTTGAAGATATTTTATTTTGTAAGCCTCTCAAAACTTCTACTACGGGTGAGGAAATTTTTAATATGATTGATTCATTTTTTTTGCCGAAAACAACCTTGAATGGATAAATTGTATTTCTGTATGTACTGACGGAGCAAAAGCAATGAGTGGTTATATCACAGGACTAGCAGGTCGTATAAAAAAACAAGTTGCACCAGAATGTAAGTTCACTCATTGTTGTCTTCACCGTGAAGCGCTGATAGCTAAATTTCTCCCTGATGATTTGAAAAAAGTTCTGGATGAAAGTGAACAAATGGTTAATTTCATCAAAACCCGACCATTGAAGTCTCGACTTTTTTCAATTATGTGTGATATGGGTAGCCTGCATAAGAGATTGCTGCTTCATACAGAAGTACGTTGGCACGAGGAAATGTTCTTTGCCGTTGATTTGAACTCCACACTGAAGTACGCCTTTTTTCATGGACCACAAGTTTCGACTTTCTTTGAGACTACAAGACTTAGAATGGCTTCTACGGTTAGCATATTTAGCTGATATTTTTGAAAAAATTAATATTTTGAACTTATCATTGCAAGGAAGCAAAGTTGATGTGTTCTATGTTGAGAAGAAAACGGAATTAAAAAGAACGGCTGTGACCAATTTCAGCGACTAGATTCATTTCTTAAAGAAAATGAGCAAACGATTGCAGACTTTGAAGATATCAGACAACAAATAATCGTTCACTTAAGCACTCTTAAAACTTTTATAAGGCAGTATTTTCCGCCCCTGATGAAACGCAAGAATTGATTCGAGACCCCTTCATATTTGATTTGGAAAAATGTAAGCTTCCATTGTCCAATAAAGGAGAGTTGATTGAGATATCTTGTGACAGTAGTTTAAAAAGCATTCATTCCAAAAAGCCATTGATTAGTTTTTGGATTGGAATGGAGAAGGAATATCCGACTTTGTCAAGAATTGCAGTCCAATATTTGTTACCTTTCACAACAACTTATTTATGTGAAACTGGTTTTTCATCTTTAACTGACTTAAAAAATAAATATAGAAACAGGCTGGATGTTGAAGATGACTTGCGACTCTACCTTAGCAAGATAACTCCAACCATTGATGAACTGTGCAAGCGCAAACAAGCGCAACCATTTCACTGATTACCCAGTAAAATGTTTATAAGTTTATAAGATTTGTTAAATTGTTTATGTCATTTTTTGTGTTTATCGATATATGTAATTTATGAATACAAAATTTAATGTATATATATATATGTTTTATTTTATTCCCCTTGTTATACTATAACTATAGTTTTATCTATCTATACAAGGGGTACGCCAGTTACATACACATTTCCAGGGGGTAGGTGAAGCATAAAAGGTTGAGAACCAATGATCTAAAGTACGAGTGAGCTGTGTTCCATTTTGAAACAGAGTGATATATTGACATTTTTGATATGTGAAAACCACGATACATCTGAGGGAAAATGATTTAAAATATAAATGTCATTTGCAAAGTACAAAACTAATGCACTTTAAAAAATAGATTTTTTAAGATAAAAATTAAAACTGAATGATTTTTTTCGAAATATGCAGTTTGTTATATAGAAAACTTGTGCTCTACGTTATCCAATGACACAGTGTTTACTAGATAATGCAAAACTATTGAGCAAGAATCTGGAAAACTATTTCATGCTTCACATGGTATGAAAATTAGTGCTTGAGCTAAGCAAAGTTTGCTGATTTAACAAGCTGACCGTTCTCGGCGATTGCAGTTTAAATCGCAGTCGACCAAACCCGTGTCAAGCTTATTATTAATTGTAGGTTGCAGGCTTTGGGTTGGGTTGTTTTACCTCTGAGCGGCACTTTTTTGCACACCATGGGCTAAATGGCCAGGTCACAAGGACCACGAAGGTTGGGGGAGGAGACCCACTGAAGCAGCTGTTGGGAGACAGATGGTATCCTCCCGTCAAGGCCGTCCAGCGTGTTCTTTATCATGCACATGGTATGGCTCTCCCGCACACGGGGCCACGGCTTGACGTCTTATCCGATGATGGCGGCCTATTCCAAGCCCATCGGTGTCCCCTACTGACCGTGGGCAGGGCGAGGAATTTTGCGGAGATAAATCTCAACGCTCACCCATCTGGGACTCGAACCTGGGAACTACAGATTACGAGCCTGGCGCGCTACCGACTGAGCCACCCCCGCCCCTAGGTTGCAGGCAAGCGCTCATAAGAAGCAATTGAACGGTTTGTAGTAAGGCAAACATGTTTTACTTCTGCATTACAGAGAACCATGAAATAAGAACAAATCAATTTTTAAGTTTTTTTTTAGTTAGATACGAAGTAAGAAAGACAACAGTGACTGCATTAAATGACACTTTTATCTCCAACAACTTTCTTGAAGTGCAGAGACATATGCAATGTCAATGTTCCAAAGTTTCCTTCGAAAAGGAGCTGCAATAACTAAAAATAAAAGAAGTGTTCATCTCTGTTTTTCCGATTTCTAATAATTTTAAGGGAGCCCGGGCCAAAAATTGGGGTCCCCACTGATACATTATGTTAAACAAAGTAAGCATAATTTGAACTTGTGGAAAATCGTAAATTGGTAACAGCAATATTCTGCTCAAAGAAAAATCGGTACGTTTATGGATTTACTCTTTTATTTATGTTACATTTCTGATAACATTACTCCAGCTTTGTTCAGAAGATATTCGAACATTCTGAAAAAGATTTTCTTATAGCAGAGCTCATGCGATTAACTCCAAAAAAGACACATTGGGTCTCCTTTTTTTTTTCAAATAAATTTCAACTTTGTTTTTGTTTTTTCTTTGTTTGGTTTACAATATCATTTGATGGGCAAATTCCCCCTCATGAATTGGACTATTTTAAGCATTCATAACATAAAGATGCAATTGGCACTATTAAGCTTCCACCAAAGTAATCTGCCCTTAATATAAATAGGAAGAAAAATGGAAGAAAAATATATAGGTATAACAAAAATATATTTACTGACAATATTGTCATAAATTTTATAACACCATTCTAAAATAATTTTGTATATTGATGATTATAATAAATTATTTTTATTTCCTAGTTATATACTGGTATCCAAAAATAGGCATGATTTACAAATTCTGGAAGATCTCAAAAACGACAATAAAATGCTATGAGATTTGGAATGATAATGCATTGTTATATGACTCAATTAAAATAGTGAGGCAAAGAACAAGCCAGTTGCATAATTTCCATGCGTTATGCAAATGAATGTAGGAGTGTGTCCACAGCTAAGGGACTTGTTTCAGCAAAATGAAGAGGTTAATAGGAGTATGATGGACCCCGAACAAAAGCACGACAACTTCTCATACTGTTTACTATGCTGGTCATGAGGTCTGGTGGTAGTACTTCCCACTCTTCCTGGAGAGAAGATCAGAGCTCGCGCAGGACCTCCAATACATCTCCCCAGCACATATCACACATGCTCTAGAGTGTTGAGGTCGGGAGAACAAAGGGGAGGGGGGCTCAGTTGGTAGCATGCTGGACTCTTAAACTGCAGTTCCCGGGTTCGAGTTCTGGACCAGTGTTGAGATTTATCTCCGCAAGACTCCCGCCCTGCCCTCAGTTAGTAAGGGGCATTGATGGGCTTGGAACCGCCGCCATCCGTCAGATGAGACGTAAAGCCGTATCCCTGTATGCAGGAGAGCCTGTGCGTGTTAAAGAACATGCTCGTGGCCTTAATGGAAGGCTACCATCTTTCTCCTAATAGCTCTCCCTTCCCACAACCTTCTTTGAGCCCTTGGGGTCTTTGTAACCTGACCATTAGCCCATTATGTGAAAAAAAGTGCTGCTCAGATGTAAAACAACCTAACCTAACTCGGAAAATAGGCTGTCTGCTGAATATCCTAACTTTTCGGGAATTCGTGGATTGTCTGAGCCCTATGACGACGGGCATTATTGTCCATCAAAATAAAATAAGAGCAAATAGCATCACTTAAAAGACCCACATAGGGCTGAATGATATCATTCCTGTATATCTGACCAATCAGAGTACCTCTGGCAAAGACGAGGAGTAATGTGCACCCATTTGACATAATGCTGCTCCATAGCTCCATGAATTTAGCGCTACCATAGTGGTATCTTTTCAGACCACTAAAGAAGTGGTAAATTAGGCTGATATTAGAGGACTGGTAACGAGTTTCTTGCTCTTTCTCTAAATCAAAACATATCGAGAATTAATCTGAAAACTGAATCGTGATTCGTTGGTGAAGAATACATGTACCCTTTGGTCTGGGGTCAGTCACAGTGTTATCTGCACCATGCCAGTTATCTCTTATGGGTGGGTTTAAGAAGAAAACAAACCGTCAGTCTTTTGGAATAGATCCATCTCTGGTAAAAAAAAAAACATAAATACCCCCTCAAGCAGCTGCTTGCCACAGAGGTCTGACAGGAGCCTGTCAATTTATATGCCATAGTAGAAGGTCTGAGAGGATGGCAGGACCTCAACAGAAAAACAACACAAACATCCATGCCTTACCCAGGGCTCGAACTCAGGTTCCTTAGATCAGTAACGAAACGCGCTAACCACTCGGCCATAAGCCTTCTGTAAACAGTTTGTCTGAAAGCTATCGTCCCAATGGCTGCAGAAAGCTCCAGAGAGAGTTGTCTGGCTGATATTATCTTATGACGTCGGGATGTTAACGCAAGAAGCATTCATTTTGCTCCGTTGTCATTCTTGGATGACCTTGCGCTCATCTACGGCTAATGTCTCCTGTTTTCTGTAGCCATCTCCAAACTGTTCAAAGCACTAATTGGAGGACATTTAAAGTCTTAGCTAAATTGGTCTAGGATTGGCCAGCCTCTACATACCGATTGATCTACCATGTGTAAAAGCATTCACATGATATCTGTGTGCCATATTTTGTTATCAAACGCTCTACCAACGTGATAATAAACTAGCCAGCATTTATATCACCCAGATTTTATTTTTCAAGTCATGTATGCAAATTTTGTGTGATCAGATGATTTTAGGAGATGTACGACCTTACGTATAGTTTATTTCACTGTACACAAAATGTAATTAGTAATTTCACTCGGTCGTTTTTGAGATATTCAACAGTTTGTGAGTTATGCTTTACTTTTGTACATCAATGAATAATAATGTAAGCATAAAAGAAATGCGTTGCCACCAGTTTAGTGCGAGTTGGAAGGTAATAAAAAAAAATTCCAACTATTAAGAAGCTCTACTCTAATCTTCAGTAAAATGATGTAGCACAGAGCGTGCTCCAGACCGCTGGCTAATCACAGAACTCCCTTCGATGGCAACAACGTAACGTAAAAATTCTCTTCCTCGATGGCGGTCATTACTGCCTGAAATTCTAATCTTTAAACTTTTTTTTTAGATGTCTCATAATTTTATTCTTAAAACTTTCTTAGGAAATTTCAGCAAAAGTATATATGGCAATACTCGGTTTATCTGCTATACTTTTTAAGTGATATTAAAGGAGTTTATGTATATCAGTCCATTATTTTCAAACACTACTCTCAGTAACAGTGGCAAGCAATTACTAAAAGCAGAAGTGACGGGAACGTTGTTCTGGTACAATGGTTCATTGAGCATTCAAAATTTCCGCAATATTTTAACACTTTTGCCCAGCTCCATTTTCAGACAATATTTGTTTTCTCTAAAGATATTTAGATGATTCAGAGTAATAACAACGATCAGTGATAATTATTATCCCTGAGGAAAGTTGTGCATTGCAGGGGTGGAGCACATTCACTACCTTATTTCTAGAAGAGAGCTTAGAAGTGGCCTCTAAGGATTAAATGGTTCTTTGCCCATATTTCTTACTTTTTTAGGTGAAAGATTTCATTCATAAAATGACATATTTTGTTTAATTCGTAAAAATAGGTTTAATATAATAAATACTATATGGTTTGCATTAAATTTTAGTTGAATATTACTCACTTATACTGGCTAGTAATCCAATAATAAAAGCGACTATGTATCTGTGATCGTCATAACTCTTCATAAAATTCTTTTAACCATAAGAATTATAAGGAAATCTTCGTTTCCCTTTCTTGCATGAATACTTAGCCACTGCTTGGAAATCGAATCAATAGTCCAGGTTATAAATTCGAAGTGACTTGGTAAAATTCAGATGAGATGTAAACATTTGGATTTTTTTTGTAAAATTATGGCGATTGGCAAAACCGAAGCAACTTGGCAAAATTTAGGGGAGTTGGGGAAATTCGAAACCATTTGGTAAAAATGAGTTGTGAAAATTGGGATTGTTTTTGTAAAATTAAATGGAGTTGGCAAAATCGAGACACTTTTCGAAATCTCTTGGGGAATTTGTGAAATTCGAAGTTTTTTGGTAAAATTTAGGTGAGATGTAAAAATTTTGATTTTTTTTCTTTTGTAAAATTATGGCAACTTGGCAAAATCTTGGGGAGATCATCAATCATGGGGATGGGGGGATCCCCCCCCATCTCCATCCCCAAGGAACTAAATCCTGGATACGTCCTTAACAGAGACATAATTAAATTTATGTAAGTACTTATTTTCTCAGTGGGAAAATTTTCACTCTCTCCCTCCTCCCCTAACCACAATCCATTCGCTATGCCCCTATATAAATGTCTTTATCCAGGAGTGTGCGAGAACGAAACAATTGGTTACTCCATCTTCCTCATCGCAACCTGTTGTTTCGTCATTGGGATTCACATCTTTCTATAACGATATTAATTGTGACTGCATCTTAAAGAATTTTTCTAGAGGTAGAGAAAAAAAAACAGTAGGCACTATTCTAAAGGAGAGAAAAGTTGTTTATTAATGCATAAACAACGATTTTTTTTAGAATATTTTGCTACTGCAAATAAAAATGATCACTTAGTTTTCCTTATCAGCTTTGCTCCATAAAATTAATTATTATTATTTGTGGAATAAAATGTCAATTTTAAAAGAGGAGAAAAAATAATTGTTCAAAAGAAGTAGTTGTTGAAAATTTTCAGGAAAGGAATGGAAAGAATACTGCAACTCGAGAATCTAAAACCTCTAAATACCAGAATGATGTCCGGTTCATTCTCAGAGAGGATTTTTTGCATTTGCTTCTCCAATTCCACAGATTTTTCTCTCCATGGCACCTTATACACTGAATAGACAAATTATTATCGCACCCTCCATTACAAACCAGTCACTGAAAAATAATCATGGGTAAAGGCAAAAACATAAGTGAGTTTGACTGTGGCCAGATAGTAGGTGCGAGTAAGGTCGTTGCTCAATCAAGACAACTGCTGAACTATTGGGATTTACATGTCAGATCGTCGCACGTATATACCAAGACTATGTGAAATACAGCAAAACTTCCAACCAACTGGAGAAATGTGGATGTAAACATGCAATTGACTCTCAAAGTGAGTGCAGACTGTCATGCATCATTCTGCGAAATTGAATGAGGGCACGTCCATAAGCTTATGCACAAAGACTGTCCATCGGACCATGGAAAAAATAGGCTATGGCAGTCGATGCCCGCATAGTGTCCCCTTGTTGACTGCAAGGCACCAAAATATATGCAACTGGAGTGTGGAGGACTGGAAACACCACATCATCTGGTCTGTAGAATCACGCCAATGGGAGGATGCGTGTGTAGTGTAAACAACAGGAAGCGATGGACCAAGCTTGTCAAGTTGAGGTCTTACAGGCAGGTGGAGGTGGTGTAACAGTTTGGGGTGCGTTTACACGGTTTTCCTTGGGGCTCCTCGTACTTGTCAAGACTGTCACGGGCACAAGTTATGTGAACATCCTTGCCGACCATTTACACTCGTTCACAACGATTCTTTTTCCGCACCATAATGCCATCTTTCAACAGGACAACATCACACCGCATACTTCCCGGTGGCAACTAATTGACTCCAGAAACATTCAAGTGAGTTTGTCACACTCGAATGACCCCCTCGATCACTGGATCTCAACCCCATTGAGAATTTGTGGGACGATTTGGAAAGATCTGTTCTAACCTGCCAACCCCCACCGGCAACTGTGGATGCTCTATTACAAGCGATCCTCGCTTCACGGGCGGCAATACGACCTCCGTGTTTTCAACACCTCATTGAGTCCTTACCAAGACGTCTGTGCTATTGTGAGGACAAAAGGTGGAGCAACAGGTTATTAGATAGCTGTATATAGTAATTTATCCATTCAATTTATAATGATCAAGGAGAGAGAAATCAGCAACATTTTCTGTCTTTGAATGGCTCTTCACTTAATCCTATCGTTATTTCTACCTTATCGTTATTAAGAACCAGAGAGAGTTTTGCTGAAAATCGACTCGACGAGTTGCAGAGTTTTCCTACCAAACGTCTAAACTTTATGTTATTAACGAAGCGAATGTTTTATGATATGCCCCTTGACCAATTTCACATGACAGGCCTACGATCAAATCCTGGAGACCTTGTGTCTGTCACACAACAAAGTGGAGAATTAACTAGAAGAGTAACATATCGCTTCTGCCGAATATTCGTTTCAAGGAAAATGAAGCTTTTCACTTTCCTCATTTAATACCTTTTAACATTTGAAATTTGAACTAACGGATGATTGGTAAAATGCATATAATAATATTTTATTATTTTTTTATAAAACACAAAAATAATTTTTTTATTCACCTCTTAAAACAAAAAGGTTGCGTTTTCCGACTCTCCCTGGTGATAAGGGCGAAAATCATTGCTCTAATCAGGCCAGGATCAAAATAAATGAATAAATAAATAGAAGGAAGAGGGACAATCAAGCCGGAAAAAGTTAAAACTGGAGGGTTAAAAGACTGGATTTCCATTGTAGTGTAACATTTTCCTCTCTATTAGAGGTTTTCAAACATTTTTATGAAAAATGCTTTGCTTATGCACAATTTGAATAATTTTTGTCCTCCATTAACTGTCATCATGGCCCCCTTGTTCCTCCCCCCCCCCTAAGATTCCGCCCAGGCTGCAATGTAAACCACTTTCTTGATCATCACACGCTACCACATGTTGTGGCGAAACATTTGCTCTTGCACCTTAAAACCCCAAACAACTACTCTACAGAAAAAATTTCGTATTTCCACCATAAATAGATCATTTGCATTTTTTAAAGTGCATTCTATTCATCTTTCTAAGAGCGATTTCTAACCACCTATTCAACCTATCGAGTTCATATTATGCAACAGTACATTCTCATGATACTCTTATTCTTCTGCCGCAATTCCAGGTTCCTAGCCTCTTTATGTGAAGAATTTTGGCGGCCACAGACACATTTTATTGTCATAGATGTAAAACACCAACCGTAGAAATTCCTTAATGAATTGAAGGTTGATACATTCTCAGGTGTAGAAACTTGCTTTTCAACGGCTTTCGCAGTTAATTGTAATAAGCCCAGACTGGATAAAACACTCTTTGAGAAAGACTTGCCACTCCATTCTTTATGTGAAATAGAGCACAGTACTTGCTCTCCGACCCCCTTTGTCATGATTTCTAGTGTCACCATCTCTGTTCCCTTAATTCTTCTCTCTTCTACCTGTGGTGGTCATACGGAGTGGGCCACAAGGACCACGGCTCCCTGTAAGAGACTTGCAAGTGTTGCTTTACCAGTCGGTGTTTTTTTTTTGCTTTTCTGAAGGGATTAGCTGCTCAGAGTTTTTTCACCATTTCCTTTTCATGAAGTAAACGACGCTATCAGTACCTCAGAGGCCAAATGACGAGCTGCTAAATGGCTTTCGATTACTAAATAATCTAATATTAAAGTTAAAATTGTCATTTCTGGACTAAAAACAAATAAAATTAAATAAATACCCCCTCAAGCAGCTACTTGCCGCAGAGGTCTGACAGTAGTCTGTCAGTTTATACGCCATAACAGAAGGTCTGAGAGGATGGCGGGACTCAGCAGAGCCCTTCATAAATGAACCGCTTAAGACATATGACCGCACCTGCCTTCTACTATTATTCCTTCTTCTATACATTTAAATAATGGACAACGTCATTATTAAGTTTTTTGCATTGTTTATATGCATATGTTTTCGATTATACGAAAGCATTTCAGATTTTGAGTGTCATACAAAGGAAGTTAGTAAAAAAACAACACGAGAGTTATTGAGAACTTTTGACATGTTTTCCACCATTTAATCCTTCAAAACATTTTTATGCTACCTAATTTCTAATTCACGTCATATTCTCATTATAATATTTTACGTAACATTCAGTCTCCAACAATAAAATTGGCTTAAGGGATTTTTCCACATAATAAATAACCCACATAGGCTTTAGATTAATGAAATTTTTAAAAATTGTTCGAAATAAGAAATGCAATTTACAACTTAGAGGCATACAAAATTACTCCTATTTAAAAATTAAATGGTCTGAGAGTGATCTGCTTGTTCTGTTTCTGTCGAATGAGTGAAAGACAACCGAGGAACACGAGTTACAGAAACAACGTAATTTTTCGAAATGTGTTTATTTATTTACATGGTGAATTAAAAAGTAGGAAGCAATGAAATATGAACTGGGAATTGCCTTTTCAAGAGAAGTCATCGTTTCATTTGTTCTTTGGTTTCTTTCTTCGAGCTAAATGGTTCGATTTAACTTAAAAGTCAAAAATTCAGGGTAGTAAATAGAAATCCGTGTTGGTTTGTTTCTCATATGCCAACAAAGTATCTATGTACTTGGAGGTAGTGGAATGTCTCGCGAAATTCTCATCTTGAAAGTCTGCACCATTCTCACTCTTAAACCTATTTTAGAATTGCTTGCTTTTCATTTCAATGTTACAGGAAGCAAACTGATGAGTAAAGTTTACTGCTGCGTTCAAGGAGTATCTGCGATGCGTGCGTTGGCTCGGATGACACTGCAGCTTCGGGGTCTGGGTTCGAATCCCAGGATGGTATGGTTGTGTGTTGTATGAGAAACCAGGACAAATTCTGATATAGCTTTTAGATTATCTCCGTCCTTTCTGTAGGACAGTACCTTCTTTCTTTTAAAAAAGTAAATAAAAGAACTAGAACAGGTGATTCAGAATCTTAATATGTAAAAGTGATTTGCAAGAACAGAAGTAAATGTACACTAAATTGTATATTGCTTGATATTTGTTCAAACTGCATAATGATTATAGATTTCGATCCTTAAACCTACGATTGTATTGTAAGTGTACGTATGATTTTAAACCAGTTAATCCGTCCGCAGACGGATAATTGGGAGTCTGCTGTACTTAATTTTGATTTTAAACGTCAGCTAATTTACTTTTATATCAATTTGGTTAATTTAACTTGAAATACTAAAATTTACACTTTTAATGCAAAAAACATATATCAGTTGATGTCATGAACAGGAGAAAAGTACAACCCAGGAGAAGATCGACTCCCCAAACTCATCAGCAAAAAAGAAAATAATCAGGAAAATGAAAACTCCTCCTGAAAATCTCTTTATTTTACATGAGTTCCAAGCAAAATATCTCCTTTCCCTTTCGACGGTTCTATTCATGAATAAATGCAATTACATACTGCTTCCTGACGGATACTTCGAACATGTTGAAATTCGATGGAATATATTATGCTGCGCGTGTGTCATGTTGTATTACTCATTTTCCTTTCGTTGTCTAAATTGCTTGCCTTGAACCCTCAACGACAAGGAAGCCGCAATCGATGCTTTATGCATCATAGCTGTGGCAGCCTGTGCAGCAAGCTTATTGGATCGATAAGCTGAAAGGAAAATGAAAATGGGCTCCACGAAGCCCCTCGATCGATGGAAACTCTGTGTCACATGATGCCTTGGAGCATGGAGTCGTGATTTACCGTCGATGGTAATACATATCTTGTTTAAGCAGTGGAAGGAAGACAATATCCAAAGTGATGTCATCATCCATACGGTAACTCAGTTTAACATAATTATTAGCGTTTCAGTAAGGCTGCTACAGAATTGTAATTACAGGTTCAATGGGGACATTTGTATGCATTCAATGTACAGGTATATTCAGGATAACTATATTTCTACAGATCGAAACAAGGATATTTATTGAAACAGCGAAGTTTGAGGTTGATCTAAAAAATTATTAAACATTGTCCCGGAGGGGGGAGGGAAAAAGAAATTTTAGGAGGGAAAAACCTTCACCAGACACAATTGCTTTTTTTCAAACTGTTTAGTTAGAATTCAAGACTAATTTTTGGAAGGAATACTTTTTTCAAACTTACTCTGGGCTAAAATTAATTGACGGCTTTTATTCGATTCTAAAAATCGAAAGCAAAAATACCTCGCATTCAGGGAATTACTTTGGGAATGAAAACGATGATTCAGGAAAGAGCCAGGAAAACACTACAGAATAGTAGCAAACGCTAACAATGCTGAAATCACAGTTTAGTAAATAATGTTTTTAAATAGTGCTAATTGCTGAATTACAATTCTAGTACAAGTTTGTGATTGACAAGGTATCCAGCTCTATTATCAGGAGTTGTGTAGGGTATCTTGCCCATTACTACCCCCTGAAGATCAATTACTAATTTACATGATTTCGGATGTCCTAGTAGTAGTGTTGTTTTTCTGCTGAGGTCCTGCCATCCTCACAGACCTTCTACTATGATATATAACTGACAGGCTCCTGTCAGACCTCTGTGGCAAGCAGATGCTTGAGGGGGTATTTATCTATTCATTTATTTAGTGGTTAGCATATACTACGTAATAAAGGTAGCTGTATATTGAGGAGTAATTTAATTTCGTTATCTTCAACGTAAATGAATAATATAATACTGCTTGAAAGAAAATTGGTTATATTTTTTATTTACATTGAAGAAAACAAAAATAAATTAATCTTCAAGCAGCTACTTGACATAGAAGTCTGGCACGAGACTATCAGTATAATGCATCAGAGATGAATATCTTTAAGGAATCTAAGACCTAAACAGAAAGACGTCGATGCCATACTCAAGGATAGATATCTTTATTTCTCAGCCTAGCATGCTAACCACTAGGCCACCGGATATTTTCAATTTTAATTATATTCTTCTTTTCATTTGCAACACATAGGAACGAAAAAGATCATAGGAACTACTATCTTTTATAAGCCTTCTCCTACTAAGACCGAAATCACGACTCACTTCTGCCTCATAGTTAACCCACTATACAAAGTTTGTTTGTTGAAATAGTAGCTACTTTTTAACCACTACCAGAGTTAGAGCAAATCTTTCAATTTAGAAAAAAAAAACGAGAAATATCAGCCTAGCAAAGTCCTTTTCTAGGAGCCTAAAAAAAAATGGATTCTTTGCCTCGCAAATAAATATTTATATGAAAAAAAATGCAGAATCTCTATTTTATAACTGTTATTGCTAAGACAAATAAGTTCAAACTAGGGACGTCTGGTCACCCTATTTATGGCCCAGTTTCACTTATTATTTTAACTTTCATGTTCAATATATTGCTTTGAATATGAAGTTACTGATTTTCAAAATAAGGGATTATTAAAATGCATTAACTTTGTTTTTAATATTTTCAGTGTAAAATTCTTTATTTTAATATTGCGCGACATAATTTATGCAGCCCTTGTCAACAACAAATTACATTTTTCATACCAGGAGTTCTGAAACTGTGGGGAACGAAAAATCCACTTAAGAGTGCAAAAGAATTGCAGCTTAAGAAAACTGCATGTCAAAACAGGCCCGGATCAGGAAAAAAATATAAAAAATAGAGGAGAGGCTGGAAAAAAGTAAAAAGAGGGGGGGGGGGGTGAGGCAATAGACTGGATTTGTATTACAGTACAACATTTTTCCTTATAATTTAGAGTCTTCGAAAAACTTCTTGAAAAAAAAATATTTGAAATATGCACAAGTTTAATGATTTAATGAGTTTCTTGCTTCCATTACTAGCTTTCTCAAACGTGGGGGGGGGGGGGGTTGTAGCATATTTTTAAAATATGTTTGGGGCGAGGAATTTTATTTTTCAAAAGATTAAAACATAGGCAATCAATAGGTAATTAATTGAAGAAAAAAAAACTTATAAGTAAATATGCACCATTGATACATTTTGCATCAGTGATTAAGAGTTGCTAAATGTTCCAAAACCATAAGAATGGAAAAATTTATTTTCTTCGGGGTCCATGTGACCTGGCCATTTAGCATATGGTGTGCAAAAAAGTGCCACTCAGAGGTAAAACAACCCTTAACTCCTTTAAAAATAGTTGATATTAATGTTCATACTAATTCAGTTGTGTTAATATTAAAAGCATAAACGTATAGGAAAAAGATTTATGGCGCAGCAACGAAAGGGAGATGGCGTTATAAATGTCGTCAATGATAAGTATGTGGGGGAGTCACAGCGACTGAAAAAGTTTCGAAATGTCAGATTTAATTCAAGAACAACTTTTTGTCAGGGCTGTAAAAGAATATTCGAAGGTAAATTACAATCGGTATTGGCAAAAGAAAAAGAAGAACGTTCCGTTATGTTTTTCTTCACAGCCAAAAATTTAATATCACTTTTCATTATAGCAAAATTTAAATTTTGTCTTTCATTAAAATATAAAATAAATATTCCCTGCAAACAGCTGCTCGCCACAGAGGTCTGACATGAGCCTGTGAGTTATATAATGTTACAACGAAACACTTCAATACAAATACAACATAATGAGGAGAATGCGAGAAAATTGCAGAACTGCACATTCATTAGCAGCTGCTTGAGGGGGTATTTATTTTATTTTTTTATTTGAGGATTATGTTATTAAAAACAGAGATGTTAAGTTTTTTTGGTTTAATCCCTATTTCCCTTCCTCAACTACAGTAAGTTAGTTGCTCATGAAATGGTTAGCTGAAAAAATGAGTTTTGCCGTGAGTAAGTTCCCACTCAAGGTGAAACTCATTTTTCAGCTAACCATTTCTAGAACCCACTCAAGATGAAACTCATTTTTCAGCTAACCATTTCTAGAGCCCACTCAAGATGAAACTCATTTTTTCAGCTAATCGTTTCAAGAACCCACTCACGGCGAAACTCGTTATTTCAGCTAACCATTTCACGAGTCCCATTTGTAAAGAATATCTTCTCACAACTGCTACTCTACTACTGAATCACAGTAAGTGACGTTTAGGTGTTTTGGTAAATTTTAAGATTAAAGATTCGTAAAACTGGGGAAAAAAATTTAAGAAATTACAATTTCAGAATTTACATTTAAGAAATTACATTTTTCTTTAGTTTTCTTCACATACCCTCACTTTCCTTAATGGGTTTTTGGTTAGAACATGTAGAGTTACAGAATTTCAAATTTCGAAAAATTCTAAATTTTTATTTTCTGACTTTATTTTCAGCGAAAGATTCTTAAATTTAAAAATCTCAGCTTTTTTTCTGTTTCATACTTTGTTATCATATTTCGGGCACAGTTATTGTTGATTTTTGGTTCTGTGATTATTTTTTGAGTTCCAAAAATAAAAAAATTGAAAACAAAATCTGGAAAAATTCGGAATAAAACAACTGTTTTACGATCCTAATTTCACTAAATAGGTTCAAAATTAAAAAAAAAATTATATTCTACCCTACATTGATGTTATAAATTATGAGTCTGGTTTCAAAGCTACGAAACCGTAAATTTCCAAGAATCTTATCTTCTGCTTTACTTCAAAGTAGAACTGCAAATTAAATAGAATAAGTAGGATTGTGCGTAAAAAATTTCAGAGTTAAATTTATTCTCCTTTCAGTGTGAAATTAAAATCTAAAGGTTCTTTCTAGATTTATTTTCTGCAATTCTTTATGAAACTTGTCAGAACTGCAATCTGATTTTGACTGTAAATAAATAGGGCAATGGGAGGTTAAGAATGGAAATTTAAAAATTTCTATAATTGACTATTATTTTGCAGCGGAGTTGAAATCTAAAAATACGTTCATTTATTTCTTTTTTTCTTCACAAATTTAAAGTTGTATAACTCTGCATTTGGCCGAAACTCATACATAACTCTTACCATTACTAACTAAAGTAGAGCAATGCAATCAATTCAAAATAATTTTAACATTTTTCACCTATTAATGAAATTAAGAGCTGAAAATGAGTACACCCAGTTCTGTTTTTCTGACACCCAAAAACATTTTTTTTACACGATTTTGATTTAACACGGTTTAGAAAAAAATTCCAATTCTATTTTTACCCGATTTATATTGTTCTAACACGGTTCAAACGGCGCCATTTTAAAAATCTCCATTTTAATTTTATTCTGGAAACATATTCCTATTCAAGAAAAAATTTCTAGAATTTACATTTATGACAAAGATGCTTTTATGGTAACATTTTTCGAAGTAGTTTTAACTTTGAAAATGTACTATAGATACACATTTTGTACACTAAATTTCCAAAATAAAAACTACACTAACATAACTGCACAACAAGTTTTCTCTATTTTATGGAAAAATTGTATAAAACCTACTTCATTCGGAATAAAGTGGCAACATTGAGTTCCGGGAATTCCCCTCAATTTGATCTTCAATACATACGTTAGTCTTGGTCTCTCATTTCGTGTTTAAAGTTAAAAGTGTTTAGATGTTTAACAAAAGAAATCGAAAAAAAATTTGTTTCGTTTTTTGAAGTTTTGTGTGCGTAATATAAATTTATTAAATTTTGTTGATATTTTGTACATATAATTATCTTTATAAGTTTATAAATGAAAAAAAATGTGTTTAAATGAATAAAAATCAAATATAAATTTAACTGAAGATTTCGATATGATTTGTTTGAAAACAATTTATTATTTGTACTGGGTTTTTACGTCTGGAACAAATCTTCCATTTTTTTCATATTCACTGTATTTTTTTATACGGTTTTTTCGGGAACCTATTTACCGTGTAAAAACAGAATTGGGTGTATTTCAAATATTTTCCCGCATTGAGATAATGTTTATCCAAAAGGAAATTAACCAGAGGAGCTCAAATCAGGCTCAATTTTAAAGTAATAACAGTTACTTTTTTGCAGGTTCATAGGTAAAAAATTATTTTGATTGCGGAGGGAAGGATAAACTAAATTCCAGGGGAAGAGGGGCGCCAAAGGGAAAAACAATCAATACAGGGGAAATTACACTTTAGCAAAAAAAATCAATATAGGGAAAATTACACTTTACCACTGGAGATAGTGTTAGCATGCTTATTTGTGGTGCAAAAAGGACCTCTTTTCGAACCCTAAATAATGCAAGAATATATCTTATGCTCTCTTTCTGCCGAACAGATGGGTTAAATTTTTGCGCAAAGGGGTTTAAATGAGCAGGTCACAAGGAGTCCATAGGATCAGAGAAAATTTGGAAAGGAAACCGACTGGAAAGCTGTTTGGAGATGAAGGTTCTCGTCAAAGCGAAAATCATAAGACTTTAGTATATCAACACACCCAATCCCCCACCATTAGACTTAACTGTGGCACTGCAACTTCCCCCACACACTCGCATTAGAACTTTCTAGGTATGCCACTGTTCATGCCATGCACTTCAAGAAAAAAATAAAACCTCAAAACTTTCAAAACAGTGTGTTAAAAATGTGTTAAAATAAAACACATCTCCCTTAAGAATTGACATTTCGAAATAAATCTGAGTGCAATTCACAAGAATGTTGTAATCATCCTCTTTACAAAATAAAGGAATTTGCAAAAACTTTTCTGAGTTTCTTTATCTGTTGTGTTATTTATTGCACCTATGGACTTAGTACGTTGAGATATCTGACTCCTAACGCCTTTTCTGCCAATCTCAGAATATTGAGTCACTTAGAAGTAAAACACATTCCCAATTTCGAAACTTCCTCAGGAAATAAGAGAAACGTTACTGCTCCGTGTAGTCGTGATTTTCGAAGAACTGCAGGTCGATTTCAAAATATCGGTTTTGTGATTTCCAATGTAGTCGGAATATGCATTTTTATGTAGCGAATCGACTGCTTCCTTTATATCACTGTTAAGAGAACAAAATGGAATTGTCAGGTGTGGCATCTAGGCGACTCAAATTCTGCAGAATATTCATTATAGATAAGAAAATCTTAAATTCAATAATTTTAAAGACACAATTATGGTCAGATCCAGGGCAAAGAAAAAATGAAGTTTTTAAAAACATTATTTCCCTCCTCCTTTGAAAAATATTAGCTTTTTCTTTTGTTTGCGAAAAGATAAAAAATAAGTGTACTTTTTTTAACTGTCTTTGCCTCGTTTTAAATACAACAGACTCCCGATTATGCGCAATACTGGAAAGGATAAATATCGCAGATAATCCGAAAACTATTTAAGTTTTAGTTTTTATTTAAGTTTTAGTTTTGGGTTACAATATTGATAAGTGATGTTCTGAAAATTCACTACACTTGAAATAGAGTAGATGCCGAGTAATAGAATCTCAGATATCAGAATTTTCAATTTATTAGAAACGAAGTATGAGAATGACCTCTCTTGAGCGGAGGATTTTTTTTTTAGAATTATTATAATCATTTTTGGTCAAAAGAATCAGATTTTCATAACAGAAATCGCACATGAACAGAAGAGATATTTAGCATGTAAATCATGGTTTTATTGACAACAAGAATATTAGGATTTCTCAAAGTATCATTGCTTAATCCGTAAAAGAGGATAATGCAGACATGCATAATCCACAACGATCTATTTTGAGCATAAGGAAAGTTACTCATGCAAATCCGTAGCTGTTTCTCCCCTCAACATTTTATAACTTTTTTCTGCATCTGACCATGAATGAACACAAATAACCAATTTGAGCTCTAACTTCTGGGTCCAATTAAAGTGGGAGCTGAGGAGCAGTGGCGGATTATCCATAAGGCACGTTAGGCACGTGCCTAGAGGCCCCAGTCTCAGAGGGCCCCATCTCAGGAACCTTTGGTTGGGTGTTTTAAAATACGCCTATTAAGCTTATAATTTATAAAATTAAAAAAATATAATAATATTTAATTAAATTAAAAAGATATAATAATAATTAATAATTTATAAATATATTAAATAAATTAAATGTATTTATAAAATAAACTACTTAATTTAAATGCAAAATCATTTTTATATGTTTTACTGACTTTAGAGATAGGCATTTCAATCAACAATTATGTGTACTAATAGCATAGTATAACTAGTAATGCACCACCTACAAAACCCCAACTCGGCGACGGTTTACTGGCAATCCTTCGGAGAGCGGACAGAAACTTCAAAAACATTGCAGAACACTTGATCGCTCGCACTCCCGGCGTTATACCGCGCTGTTCGCAACACTCGCATAATAGTTAAACTTATAAAAATTTCCAATATCTTCCAAAAAGTCATTGATTTAATTCTTTAATTTAAAATAACTTGATTTAATTTTTGTTTTGATCGTAGATACCGCAATGAAAAGGAAATATCCTAGTGGAGCAGAAAAAAGAAAATTGCACTCAAAAAAAGTTAAAGAATCTGCTAAAGAACAAACATCTGTATCAGCTTTACATAACGTTCAAAAGGATTCCATGTTATCACCAACCGAACATGAAATTGTCAAAATCGAAAGTAATTCATTAGAACCATCACCAGTATATAATAATACGGATAATGATAAACAAGAACCAACGGCATCTTGCAACAAGTGTGGCCTAATTAGCAATGATCCAGCTGAATGGTGTAAGTCTGAAGAACTGAGACAGTATTTTATCGAAAAAAGACATTTTGTACAGAATATTGATTTTGAAGATAAAGAAATGATAAAATCTACATTACAAATCAGCGGAGCAACTCAAAGATTCATTTCAAAATCGATGTTTAAAGGCAAAATGTTAAACGGTGAAAAAGTAGATCGCTTTTGGCTAATATTTTCACCGAAAACACGTAAGTTATACTGCGGACCCTGCAAGATATTTTTATTAGAAGGATTTCAAGATCAGTTTATCACAGGCTTCAATGACTGGAAAAATGTCGCATCCAGGCTCTTATCACATGAATATAGTTCTTCACATTCAGTCCTGTTTTAGTTGGTTTGCTTGATCAAAGAAAGAGTGTTTGGAAACCGATTTCTCTAAAATGTATGAAAATGAATGTGAGTACTGGAAAAAAGTTTTACAAAGAATTATTGATGTCATATGTTTTTGTGTCAAGCAGGCTTCCATTAAGAGGTAAAGATGAAATTTTTGGATCAGTACATAATGGGAATTATTTAGGTGTATTGGAGCTTTTGGCCAAATATGACGCGTTTCTAGCAAATCACATTGAGAAATTTAAAAATATCGGGCGTGGCAAAACATCTTACTTGTCTTCAACAATTTGCGATAATTTATTCAACTGCTAGGAGATCATGTAACTAATTTAATTTTAAAACAAGTAAAAGAATGAAAATGTTTTGGAATTATAGTTGACTCTACTCCTGATGTGACACATGTCGATCAACTTACAGTTATAATTAGATATGTAAACTCGCAAACTTTTGAAGTGTCAGAATGATTTTTAAAATTTTTGCCTTTAAAAGGCCACAAAGGAAATGATTTAGCTCAAGAAATTGTGCAATATTGAAGTGAGTGCGATCTAAACATCAAAAATTGCCGCTCTCAAAGTTATGATAATGCGGCCAATATGTCTGGAAAATATCAGGGTGTCCAAAGTAGAATCAAGGAAATTAATAATTTTGCAGAGTTTGTACCGTGTAGTGCTCATTCCCTGAATCTTGTTGGACAGACAGCAGCCAGTGTATGAATAGAGGCGATATCATTTTTTGGGGTTGTACAAAAATTATACAATTTTTTGTCTGGTTCAACATATAGGTGGAATTTGATGAAGAGATATCCAAGAAACAATCATCGAATTTAAAAGTTAATGAGAGACTATTTGTGTTGAAGTCTCTCTCTGACACAAGATGGTCAGCTAGATACGATGCTTTAAAATCATTGAAAATATACTACATGGAAATTATGTCAACTTTAAAAAACTTATCTCAGGATTCTGACCAAAGTTATGACACGCGAAATGAAGGGACAAATATCTTGAGTAAACTATGTAAACTAGAGACATGTATTCTCAGTTTATTTTGGTATGATGTTTTAGAAAGGATAAATAAAGTAAACTTGACATTTCAAACGGAAGGGCTTATTTTGGTATGATGTTTTAGAAAGGATAAATAAAGTAAACTTGACATTTCAAACGGAAGGGCTTATTTTAAAATAGTTGTAGCTCAAATACAACCTTTGAGAGAATATCTGAAAATAATTCGCCAAAATTTTGACTATGATGAAGAAGAAGGAAAAGTATTTTAAAAAAATGTTCATCCGAATTTGAGTTAATCATATGTTATAAAAGCGATAAAACACGTCAAATTAAAAGAAAATTATTCAATGGCGAATCCGGTTGTACGGAAATTTTTTCTTCAAAACAAAAATTTAAAGCAGAGGTTTTTTTAGTAATTTGTGACAGCCTAATTGCTGAAATGGAAAGAAGATCTCGTTGTTATAAAGAATTGCATTTATATTTTTCATTTATTTCCGATTATGAAATGACAGATTTAAATGGAAAAAGATCTGCACCTCAAAGACTTGTGAAAAAATATTCGCTGGATCTGGAAAATGAATTAGAAAACGAAATTATACACTGTCATGAGCATATAAAAGTAATCCTCCAAAACACAAATACTGGCACAGGAGAAGATCTTTTAAGAACTATTAAAAAAGTTCTAAAATCCAACTGCTATCCAAATGTTGCTATAGCATTTAGATTGTATTTAACTTTAGCCTGTGGAGTTTGTGAAGGAGAACTATCATTTTCCAAATTATCATTAATAAAAAATCAAAAGAGAAGCGCCATGTCCGAAAATCGCCTAAATGCCTTGAGTTTGTTATGCAGCATCACGAATTTTTTAAAAACAGATTTCAAAGAAATAATCCGCAAATTTGCTGCTTCAAAAGTGCGCAAAGTTAAAATATAGTTTTATATATGTATTGTGTATATTTGCAAAACGATGTTTTTTTATCACAAATAAAATTGTGTTTGTTTCATTAATATTTTTTTACAATTTACAAAGTCATATTCCCTCTTTTGCCTGTGCCTAGGGGCCCCAAATGATCTAATCCGCCACTGCTGAGTAGGTCCAAGTATCGGACCCGAAACAAGAGCTGCTAAAGCCTGTCAGGATTTCAAATCGAAAGTAATGTTTTTTTCGAACTTATACCTGCTTTGGAATTAATAATAAAACAATTTTGTGGCCTTCCAGAGCTCTATGGCGCATTAAGTTGATAGACGGCTGCTAGATCTCCGTGATAAGCAGCTGCTTGAGGGGTGTTTCTTTTTTTTAATATAAATTGATAAATCTGAACCAGTTAGTTGCTACAAATCCAATGATTTTTTTCCCCTCTCGATTGGCTATTAAGAGTGTTAAGTGGCATACTTTTAAAGGGTGCTACAAAAAAAAGGTTCACTATGGAAAATCAGTATCGCAACCTATGTCCGGGAAGTTCCGAGACTGACAGTATAAACATGAGTACGGTGTACTTACACTCTGGTGCTAAGGATCTCCTTCGAAATAATTTCTTCCTGCATCAAACTACCGATTCCAGAGTTTCTTGAGGTCTTTGAAGCAGTCCTGGAAAACACTTTCTGGAATGATGTGGAGCTGTGCTGTCACGGATGTCTGAATGGCCTGATAAAGCTTCATCACCATACACTTGCTGTATTAAGTTCTCAGTTTCAGTGATACTTTTCTCAAGCTTCACATAAAACTTAATGTTCACTCTTTGCTCGTTCATTGGCGAAGCTAAACTGCCCGTGGAAACGTCTCACATAGTATAATCGAGAGCCCTTGCAGAGAGTAGCGGTGCAGGTCGACACATGTCAAAACTTGCGCAGCAGTAGGGGAAGAATCCTAGTTTTCTGCCGCAGAAATAGAACTTGCCGGTTAGTTTTGATTTGTTTGCAATAATTTCAGTCTCAGAACGTTCCAAACATAGGTTGTATTAACAGTACTTATTAACTTTATTTACTAATTTATTTAGAATTCATTTCTTGTATCAGGTGGAACCCAAAACACATAAGTGTTCACCCAGTAACACCCAGAATTGCTTGATTTCCCCATCTGACAGCGTTTTTACAAGTGTTACTGTGAACAAGAGTATCTTAACACTATAGAACCACTCAGACAGCTGCTAGGTTTTTACTTCCTCTTCCATATTTATGCTAATAGTGCCATTTGTTTTTCTGTTCTTCAGAATTCATTAGCGAAGTTTACGTTGAAAAATTTAAGAGTGAAAATTAAAAACATTCAAAATAAAAAAAAAGTTACTCACCACGTACATGCTATGCCAATGGAAAGTCCCAGTTGAAGCTCGAAGTTCCGTAACTCTGAATAAAATATTTTTATGGGAACTGGAGAGAAAATAAAGAGCTCAATCAAATCTCTGCGATCTTAATTTTTCAACAATATCCAGCTGTGGGAAAATTGGGAAAAATCTGAGCAGCCATCAGTTTCTATCAAAAGCCAGATAAAAGACATATACATACCAACATGGATGGGAGCGGAAAACTTTTTTCTGTTTTCATGCGCATTAAAAAAGCCCATGGAGAGGAATTAATGATACTCTATTCAATTGTAACCCTAGAAATATTTTTCGTTGGGATTTTTTTTTCTTCTTAGCTTGGAAAGTAACAAACCACTCCAAAAAAATTCACTCATCCTCAGCTAGTGGAGATTGGATTTCTCCAGTCGTGACAATATCCATTTAGTAGTTGAAAGAGTTATGTACGGCCGCTGAAACATTAAACAACAACAACTCTGATTCTACGTTTCCCTAATAATTTGGCAGAAGAGCTAAAAATAACAAAAATAAAACATCTGAAAATTCTCATATTTTATTAAACGGTTCAGTAAAGGTTATTGTTCATTCTTATATTCACCTTCAGATAATCTCATAATTGGAAACACTAATTTAAATAATGCAGCTTTTATAACTCTTTTAAGCATTGTATTGAAACGACTGGATAAAATTTCAAAATTTGTTCCGCTGCGAATTACACCCACCATAAGAAATATAACAAAATGACGTTAGCACCGATAACAGCGTTTGAGCCTGTTACCTCAGCACCTATAATCTCCCCAAGACAAGTAATTTTGCACAGAAGAAATCATTCGCGTAAAATTTCAAACATTCATAAAGTGGGCTTTATTAAATACTTAAAAATAGGGCTTTATTAAATGCTTAAAAATACATTTTGTGCTTAAAACATGTTATCAGTCACCATCATATTTCTTGCGAAATTAATCACACATAAATTATTTTTAATTGCGAAATTAATCACACAAACAAGGCCTGTCCGTCCTGTCTGAAGCTGCTGCATTTGGCCGCCGCAAATCAATTTCAGCAAGATCCTTTTTGACATTGCCCATTATTGCCCGCCCACCGCATTTCTAGGGTCCTTTTTTCTGAAGTTTTTTTGGCACATTGATCATACATAACCTTATTCGCTAATCTGTAATTATACATACAGGTCAAATGGCCAAACTAACACACACTCTTTCTCTGCATAATATGCAGCTCAAAGGTGGTTGCCGATTTCTTCGCCTAACCTCATCATTACTAACATAAGTCAAATCACATAATGTCTAAGATACTAACAGGGACGGACTTACGCATAAGCTAACTAAGCTACAGAATTAGGGCCTCACGATTATGGGGGCCCTCCAAAAAGTGAGTTTGAAGTTTACTGTATCACGATTTTTTTTTAATTAATCTATTGTGAAAATACTGTTTATCATTGTATACCAATTCTAGTATAATATTTTCATCTCATCAAATTCATGTTTATTTTTTAAATATTCGGTTCAATCAATATAATAAATATAATATTTCGACTTTCGAACTTTTGGGCCTTTTCAACTTACCAAAGCTTGGGCCTTAAACTTGTCATAGCTTAGGGCCTAAATTTTTTTTATTTAAGGCCTCAGAAGGTCATAGTCCGGCCCTGGATACTGCGTAAGCATCTAGAGTCAAAGGCATCAAGTTTTCCATTATCTTATTTACAAAGGATTGAAGTTTCGCTACCGTAACAAACTTCAGAAAGGACCAAACTTATAGAGCTGTTGTTTTAGTCTTTATACACCTATTTTTTCACAGTCTCCATAGATTCTTAAAATTTCCAGCAGCAGTACCACTACGAAGGGTGTACTTACAGTCCCTGACCTGTAAGTACACCCTTCGTAATTGATTAAATTAAATGATAACGCTTAAGCTATGTTTTAAAACACCGATATTTGTGTTTTAGTAAGCATCTAAATTCGAATTTCTCCAAATTCAGTAGTTTGTTTACTTCCGTAATAAGATATAATATTAAGAGCCTTTTTTGTAAATAAAAAAAAAACGTGTGACAAATCAAACTACCGTAATTTTAGCAGTAAGTTGAGTGAATAAGACAGTGATTTGTGTTTAACAAGGTTATGCTTGCTGGACTGATATAGCACCATGTGTTGAAATCATTTTGGCTTTGGGTTAGGTTGTTTTACCTCTGAGCGGCGCTTTTTTTTGCACACCATGGGCTAAATGGCCAGGTCACATGAACCCCGAAGGCTCAGAGAAGGTTGGGGGAGGGGACCCAGTGGAACAGCTGTTGGGAGACAGATGGTAGCCTCCCGTCGAGGCCATCTAGCGTGTTCTTTAACGTGCACAGGGTATGACTCTCCTGCATACGGGGCATGGCTTAACGTCCCAATTGACGGATGGCGGCTTTCCAAGCCCATCGGTGTCCACTACTGACCATGGGCAGGGTGGGGAATTTTGCAGAGATAAATCTGAACGCTGACCCAGCTGGGACTCGAACCTGGAACTACAGATTACGAGCCTGGCGCGCTACCGACTGAGCCACCCCCAATCATTTTGGCAATCTTTATTTTCAGCAACCAACAAGTTAAAGTGGACGGAATTATTCTAGTTTCGCTCTCCACGCACTTCTCTGCTTGTTTCACGTTCTAAGCAGCTTTCGCTCACGTGGTAAAACTTTATATCCTGCAAATAAAAGTGCGCCTGTTCTACATCAACTGAATGTTGTATATTTCGCTATGAAGCAGGCTATCAAAAACTAGAGGTGCTGAATGTGCCGAAATCACGATTTGAGTGATATTATTTGATTATCTATACTGTCCTTAATAAGAATTTAACATTATCTATATAAATTTTGGGTGATGGATTTTCTGTTCAATTTGATTTTATTTAGGAAACAGTTTGTGCTTATTTTCTAACAAATATTATACGTATGATTATCAAGTAAAAAATTACGCTCAGCTAAAATAATTAGTTTAAATACATAACAATAAATACTACATTTCAGCCTGTAAAGTAGACGTATTCATCAAATCGAAAACATTCCTGGTGTATGTAATGTTATAATGCTGACAGGTCTAATACGGTCACTGAAGTTTTCTTTCTTTCCAATGGTACTGCATGTGCGTTTTGCGATTGAAAGGGTAACCTTTATATCTTATCAGTGGCGTACTCAGAAGTTTCGACTACGGTAGGAGGGATTTCTCCGGGTTTCATTTGTCCTCTTAGAGTTTCTGTTTTCCGAGGATTGTGAGCGACATTTTTTGCACACAATGGGCTAAATGTCTAGATCATAAGGGCCCCAAAAGCTCAGGAAAGGTTTGGGAAAGGGAACCCACTGGAAAACTGTTATGAGACAGATGCAAGCTCCAATACAAGGGTTGTACTTTAACGTGCACAAGATATGGTTCTCATGCACTTGGGGCCGCGGCTAAAAGTCTCATCAGATGGACGGAGGCCTTTCCAAGCCCATCGGTTTCTCCTTTCTGATTGATGGCATGGAGGTGGTTTAGCTCATATAAATCTCGAAGCTGGCGCAAGTGCGACCAGCAGATTACGAGCATAGGCCACTATCAACGGACCCCTCCACGCCAATTTTTCGAGGACTGACTTAAAAATTATATAGCTATTTTACTCGTCTCATTTTTCCATAAAATTATTATTTTGAGTAGTTACGGAACTTCAAATTTAACTTTCTATTGGGATAGTATACATAAGGATGGTGTATAACTATTTTGAATATTGCATTACACTCGTAACTCGTATTTCATTTAAAACACGCCACTTTGAAAGAATCTTTGTGAAAAGTATCACTACTGACGAAGGCAGATATACATAAAAAATAATTGCCTTAGTAGTGAGTTCCCAACCTGGGGCACTTTTACCCCCCTGCTTTCCCCTATGACGTCACTTACCACACACACACACACACACCCCTATGACGTCACCGACCACACCCACTTCCGACCACGCCCCTTATTAATATTCGTAACTGACCACGCCCCTTAATTAATATTCATAATTAATAATTAATTAAAAATTCCTCTCCTTTATTAAAAACCCCTTCCTTCACCCCCTTTTTAACCCGTGGTGCCATCTGGCGACTATGAGGAGTACTATTTTCGGAAAAACCCCTATTTTATCTCTAATTTCCCAATTTTTGATTCCCCCTCCTAATTAAAAAAATCCCCCTCTCAAACGTTCCGGCCTCTTTATTAAATTCCCTCACCTTTTAACCCCTGGCGCCATCTAGTGACTATAATGTCGGGAAAAACTCTCGATTTAGTCGTAATTAAACTTTGATGGGTGGCAACGATCGGATGATGCCAGAATAATTGCAGAATAATTGCAGAATAATATGTCCAGAATAATTGCATGGGTGGCAACCGCACGCAGAAAGGGATGATGCAAGTCTCTAAATAATTGCAAAACTTTCGATAGCAGTCACTCACAGAAAATCAACTCCCAAAGTTGTATTACCCATTTTTTATTCCTTATTAATGAAACACTCATTAAAACCCCCTCCCCTTTATTAAACCCCCTTATCAAAAGTTCACTCTATTAAAATTTCACTGATCGCAAACTCCCATCCTTTTTACAAGTCCACTAAACTTACAAAATCAACTCCCAAAGTTGTATTACCCATTTTTATTCCTTATTAATTAAACACTCATTAACACAATTATTATTACACCCTTCCCTTTATTAAACCCCCTTATCAAAAGTTCACTCTATTAAAACTTCACCAAACTCCTTTGGTTGGGTAAAAATGTAATAAAAGGAGAAAAATCTGATTTAAAAATAAATTATTCGTAATTATGAAATGATATTGAGGTGTAATATGGTCTATAGGGGTGACATAGAAGACCCGCTTTGGAACATGCGTGGTACCTCACCCGGACCACGTTTTATTGACGGATCACTCTGAGCAGTGAAAAAATTTTCGAAGTCTCTAATCTTTCATCTGTGTCAACAATCGCGTGGTACGAATTGACCTTCCCTCAAATCATACGATGGGGTCGCTTATTGATGGGTGCAATCGGACTTTCAACATATCATGCGACACACGGTCCTGGTGCAATCACTTATCAGTATGGGTTCAAGAGGACGAGTGCAGACGCTGCCACAACGTTTACATTTGGTGCCGATAAGAATGCGCATTTTAATATTTACAGTCAGTACATGATGCAAACTCTTTCCTAGGAAGTAACGCTACTCGAAGAAAAATCAGCTATGGGAGTAATCATTAATCTACAAGCGCTCGCACAGTTTATAAAATCGTCTCTTCCACCGTTTATCGGCGAACGTGAAGACGCTGACGAAATTCACGTTGTGGCGTCAGTTACATGCTTTTACAGGGTAAAGACTGCGCGGCAGAATGCTATAGACAGTAAGAATGCTAAAAGTAGAATTCATACATTTCCGTAAAAAGCTTTAGTTCCAACATGAGTTAAAGGAGTATGGTTCGACTCACTTTGAGAAAAGCAGTCGCTCCGTCCAAAAGCCTAATGAGAAAGTTAAATAATTACTTTTTCCTGTTGAATGCTACACTTTATCAGAACTCCATGTGGGGTGCCTTCGGATCTTAAGTTATCACGTTCTCCAAGCGCTCAGCTGATTTTACAAGGTCGACATCACAATTAAAGTATGTAGCGGTTACAGGGAGAATATGATTTGACCTTGTACATTAGAAAAGGGAACAATTGTTAATGTCATAAGAAATGTGTGACGTATAATTCCGTGGAAAAAATACGAAATCTTTAGCATTATTCCCAGCGTCCTCGGTTAGGTAATAGTATTAACATCCTTATACGCTCTCACTTCAAATTTTCATATGACATTCGGGAGTTATCACTTAAGTTTCAACTTTTATTTTTTCCAACCGCAATAATGCGCAGTTTCTGTGGAACGCTGGTGACTTCGATGCAAAGAATGATCTTTCTCACACTAACGATACGACCGTGCACTAAATAACAAACCTGGAATCCCATAGACAATAAAGAACTAAAAAGTCATTAAAACCGTGAATAGACTTATGTGAAACGTAATGTACTGAGCTTGACAACATTAATATAGACAGGGATCCTCGCTTCTTTTCTCTATACTATCATAACCCTCGATGCTTCAGAAATTATCAAATATGAATAGACCTCTGTAAAGTTCTGACCACACAATCTTCTGAGTTAATTCTGCTGTAGATGTCTAATTCTGTCAGGATCACAAGGGATGTTTTACACATTCAAGGACTTTTTCTGACATTCGTTAATCAAAGTGTCTATCTACGCATCAGACTTATCATTACACAGACAAACTACCTATCCATAGGTTGTGCAAGCATTTAGAATGAAAAATTGAGTTTGCTTCACTGTCATACAATCTCATAACTTAATTTTCAGATGCAGGTTTCTTCATAGAATCTTAAACTCCCAATATCTATGCATTTCCTCACACATCTCGCAAGATAATTAAAGTTCAATCACTGATTCATCTTTCCTATCTGTATATTTACGTTCTAATAAACCGAACTTTAACAACCAAAGTAGGTAAATCGCAAGCATCATCAGATTTTTTCCATATATCTGCTTACGTTGAAAATCTCACAATAGCCTATTCAGTACTTTACCTCAACCGATACAGCCACAAGTTACGATAGCCAACATCTATCCCATAGACAGTGGATTAGTTACTTCTAACAAAGTCAAGGTTTGAGATCCATAGTAAGACATGAACGTTGTTTACCTGCCAAGATCCTGACATCCTCTCATCCCTTCTACAGGGTCGTGTGAAAGCTAACCGTTAAGACAGATAGTTGCATATATTTTTAAAGATACACCGAACTCACTCTTACATGCACGAACCTTCCATTTCCTAACGTATGAAAAGGAAAGTTTTAATAGCACGAACAGTCATTCTTTCACAATAAGTCAATGTTGACTGCATTAAATATGATTCGAACGGAAGACAATCTGAATAGGCGCTTTTGTTTGTAAATTAAAAAATCTGAAAACTCACTGTTTTTAAGAAAACAACAATATTTTCAGTATTTCCATGAAAAGTCGGGTCCCAGAATCGATCCGTTAGACCTAACTTGGCATTCACTGACTTCAGAAACCGATAAAACGTAATGTAAGAAACGTAAGCTCTCTCGGTGGTTATTCCAAGGCACTATCTCTTTTCAGAGTTCCCGGTCCCCTCACTACGTTCGAATAAGCGCGGGTGAAGGTGGCTATTTTTCGCTGCAAACACAAGTTTGTCGACAAAGATGGGGTGTTTCACTACAATCTAACACCGTCTAAGAATCGGTTTAGTTATTTTTCCTGCATGAGAATATTTCTATACTAGTGTTGAATTCTTAGAACAAGTGGTACTATGTTAGTGTGAAAGTGGTTCGGGCAAGCACACGTTTTTTGATAATGTTATGTATCTTGTTTGGAAATCTGAAAGAACACTGTCTATAGAAAGTAGCTAGTAACTAATTATAATTACTAGTACTAATTACTTCTCGATTCTGAGGGACGAAGGTTGCAATCGTTGAGATATTTTTTCAGAATTATGTAATCAGCCATAGTGTTCGGATATTTGATCCATAGTGAGACATGAACGTTTGTGTTGTTTACCTACCAAGATCCCGACAACCTCTCCCCCCTTCTACGGGGTCGTATGAGAGGATCCTGTAACTGTTACGACAATTAGCTGCGTGAAGTCGTATTTATTTTTAAAGCAAAGACACACTAATTTCGGACTCGCTAGCTAGAGAACGATATATTAACTTGCTAAAGTTTTATTTTAACGATCAGAGAGTGTATATATCATTACTTTTTTTAGTTCATACTAATAACTTCCAACTTTTAAAGGAAATGTTGTCTCATTACAACATTATCATACAAAGAGATACGCACTCTATGCTTCACATTTAAATCTATAGAGATAACGATCACTACCCCTGGAACACATTTGTGAAAAAACACGCTATGATCGGGTTTGAGAAAGATTTTTAGCCCATGGGGGTGCTGCACTGCAGGAAAGCACACCGTCTTTGATATCAGAATCTACATGAAAGTTATACTGTTTGGGTTTGAGAAAGATTCTTTAGTTCACAGGGCACCACATTACCGTAAAGCACACTGTCTAGCGCGTATGTCTGTCTGTATGTTTAATCCTCTGTTTGTGTGTGTTTGTATCTGTGTGTAGATATGTATGTTTCTACAAAATGTCTGTACGTGTAGGTGTGTGCATATATGTCAAGATGTAACGTGTCTTCACGTTTGTTTCTCTCTCGGTCTCTCGGTGTGTGTGTGTGTTTCAGTGAATCGTGTATGTGTGCATATGTGTGTGTGGTCATGTATGTTAATATGTTTGTTTCTCTCTCTATATATATATGTTTTCGGGCGTGTGCGTATGTGTTAAGATGTCTGTATGCACATAGTCATTTCCCTGTATGTGTATACATCTTCATGTCTCTCTCTCTGTGTGTGTGTTAAAATGTCTGTAGGTGTTTCATCTTTATGTGTATATGTTATCGTATGTGTGCGTGTGTGTTTGTTCACATGCAAGAATAAACATATTGTCTTATGGACACTTGCTTGCTACAGAAGAAGCTAACAATTTAAAACGAGATTAGTGGTTATGCAAAATATTTCATCACTTTGCCTTTCCTTATTGGAGCCCATGTTAACCACTTGATTGTCCTTTGTTCCCCCACAGAAACAAGAGCCACCCTTGTCTGGTTGCGCAGCAGAGACATTCCTCCATCACCGCTGCAATCACAGTCAGGAGAATCTTCGCCACCCGTCCAAGAAGAAGGGAAGGATTGCTCTGAGGATGAAGACGAGGGGAAAACCTATTGCTGTCCTTCGTGTGGGTTGGGAGTCACTCGCTATCGTGATCTTCAGCGACACATGGAACGCCATCAAATCCATCGGCCTTTTTACAAATGTCCCGTTTGTGACAAGAAATTCACCAGAAAAGACAGTTTGTATCGTCACAAGAAACTGAGGCATTAAATGCTTTCATTTTCTAACCTCTTATCTCAAAAATACAGAAATTAAGTTTTCATTTTCAAAGCTACGAATGTTTGTTTTCCATCTCGAAACAACAATAGAAACCTCTGGCGAATCCACCTGACCACATTTTGTGCTTCTCTTGTGTTTTGAAAAGCGACGGAAACGATAATATTATAAATTATTTTGAATCTTGATAATCCAGAATACTGTATATTTTGTTTGTTTATTTGTTTTCTATGTAAATTAGAGCACTATGCGACTGAAAAATTAAAAAATAATAAAGAGATTTTAGTAAAACAGAAAACAACTTTTTGATTATTTTTGTCCAACAATTCTTTTAAATCGCAAAGTCATTAACGCTCAATGAAATACTTTTAATTTCTTTAACTATTTGGACCAATGAACTGATCATTAATAACTCATAAGCTGCAATCAATATATCATTTTTGAGTTAAAGAAAATTTGAATTTAGTTGGATGATATACGAACCCAATATCACCTCCAACAGGTGTGGTGCATTTTGTTAATCAATCCCCACCCCCTCTGCTAAATTAAATTTTCCTGGACAAGTTCTTTTTGTGAAACTGAGAAATCTCCATAAGTTTTACTTCAGGGGAAGCATAGGGAAAAAACAACACACGGCTTCTCTTTTAATTTGGCAAAATGAAGTAATTGTTTTCGTCTTCTGGAAATCGCATCGCCTCCCTGAAACGATGACGGCTTATTTCTTGTCCCAATAACGAATTCTTTGAAAAATGAACTGAATTCATCAGGTCTAGCATAATTTTAACGATGAAATCATTATAAATGTAAAAGGTCACCAATTCCTTACATTTACATGGATAGTTCAACACATTGGCAAAGGTATACTCTGAAATATGGTTAGAATAAAACGATCTTTCAACAGGGGAAAAAACAACTGTAAGGGCAAGTAGGGATCTATAAAAACTACTAGGAGAAGAAGGTTCGACTTTAGGTTGAATTTTTTTCACCTTCTTTTCCTTGTAGAAGAAGGATGTTGAATTTTTCACCTTCTTCTCTCTTATTAAATGAAGGTTGGATTGTTTCATCTTCTTCTTCTTGTAGAAGTAGAAAAAAGTAGAAGTCCCTGTAGAAGTATACCGCGAAATATGTAGTAGGGCCCATAGTAGAACAGAACATCAACAGTAATAAGTAAAATTTTATTTCAACTGGAAATCCAAAAATAAGTTAATCATAACTATATCTAAAATGAATTTATAGTATATATTCAATGATATTCGTAAAAATAAAACTTCTGCTCTAGATTCCAATTGAGTAGCTATTGATCTAGTTCGCTTGCAATTGATACCCGCCCCATGACCGAATAGTTAACATGCTTGGCTACTGATCCAAGGAACCTGGGTTCGAGCGCCGGGTAAGGCTTGAATGTTTATGTTGTCTTTCTACTGAGGTTCTGCCTTCCTAACAGATCCTCTCTACGGCTTGTTAAACTTACAGGTTCCCATCAGACCTCTATGATAAACAGCTGCTTGAGGGAATATTTATTTATTATTTATTAATAGAGATGCACGATTCAGAGTGCAGACAACGAATGGGCTAAATGTTTGGGTTGACAAAACCTCAAGGGTCAAAAAAAGGACTCATTATATAGCTGTTAGGAGACAGTTGGAAGCCTCTCGTCAAGGCTACCCAGTATGTTCTTTAGTATGCACATGACATGGCTCTCAGGCATATGGAACCACCGCTTAACGTCTCATGGGAATCCCAATGGGTCCCCTACCCAAGATTCTGAACCTCTGGAATTCTTGTGACCTGGTCACTTAACCTGCTGTGCACAAAAAAAGTGCCACTCAGTGGTAAAACAACCCAATGATAAACATATGCGTTAACCAGATATATACTTCGAAATTCTCTGTGGTAATTAAGAAATTTTAGACTCGAAAAAAGTTTCGAAATCTTAGTAATTTAACTGCTCCTACTACGATCTGTATGGAAATGCCTTCACACTTCAGTGCCTTAATTAGCGTTTATTACCAGAAGGCAACATTAAGCAGTTGCTTCATAAATCATTCCGGTTTGCTGTCTGTGCCGGTTAGTGATTCTGCCCCTGAACCTTCCCCTAATTAGGGTTACTAGATGTCAATGTCCTAAAAGGAGGACCAAAAGTTAGAAATGGAGGACGATGGAGAAGAGTAAAGCAAAAATGGAGGACAAAGAGGACATGCTTTCAATTGTGAAATAAAATAAGTTTTTTCCTACTAAGTTTTATGCGAAGTACCGACTAACATTTAAGTCAGAAAAAGGCATAATACTTATTAAATATACTTTAAAATATATGATGTGCGGATTTTTATTCCTATTTGATAAGCAATAAAGAGTTATTTTGCCTTAAGTGGCATATAACGGATAGTAACTATCTGCTGTTGCAGAAAACAAGGGGCGGGGGTGGCTCAGTCGGTAGCGCGCCAGGCTCGTAATCTGTAGTTCCCAGGTTCGAGTCCCAGCTGGGTCAGCGTTGAGATTTATCTCCGCAAAATTCCCCGCCCTGCCCACGGTCAGTAGGGGACACCGATGGGCTTGGAAAGGCCGCCTTCCGTCGGATGGGACGTTAAGCCGTGGCCCCGTGTGCGGGAGAGCCATACCCTGTGCACGTTAAAGAACACGCTGGATGGCCTTGACGGGAGGCTACCATCTGTCTCCCAACAGCTGTTCCAGTGGGTCCCCTCCCCCAACCTTCTCTGAGCCTTCGGGGTCCATGTGACCTGGCCATTTAGCCCATGGTGTGCAAAAAAGTGCCGCTCAGAGTTAAAACAACCCAACGCAGAAAACAAAGTTTCTGTTTCTTATGAACTCCGACTGAGGTAGTAGTAGTTAGTAGTGATTTCGGTTTGGGTAGGGCATGCCGCTGGTATAAGAAGGTTCCTACTTACTAGGAGTAGTCCTTAATTCCTTCGCTGTCTTTTATGTTGCAAAAAATCTTATCTAAACTTTCATTTCTCCACCTATCCTTGGACGGAAGCAAAAATTTTTGCAGTTTCCTAAAGAGCATACTTTTTCAATCTGGCATATAAAGAGAAAATAAGAAACATTAACAGAAATAATTTAGCATTCGCTATTTGCATTTACAGTAAATTATTTCAAGGTTAACAGTAAATTATTTCACTGTTTACAGTAAATTATGTTATAGTCACGGGTTCAAGAAATTTAAAAAAGCATAAAAAAAGTGCTTTTTGTTTGAAACATGAGTTTATACAAAAAAATAGGACATTTCATGTTTCAAAAATCTGGGAGGACAAGAGATGAAAAAGGAGGACACGGCCTCTTTTTGGAGGAAGTATGGTAACCCTGCACTTAATAGTCTTTATCGTAATTTATGTTATTTGGGTAAAAACACGTCGAAACATTTATTGAATTTGATTATACTATTAATTACATAACAGAATCGAATAATTTTTCACCTTTATGTTGCAGCCAAAATTTTATCGCTCTGGGTTTCACTTTTTTTTTGCATGCCGTGGTGCTAAATGGCCAGGTCACAAGGGATCAGAGAAGGTTGGAGAAGGGGATTCACTGGACAGCTGTTAAGAGAGAGATGGGATTCACTGGACAGCTGTTAAGCGAGAGATGGGATTCACTGGACAGCTGTTAAGAGAGAGATGGGATTCACTGGACAGCTGTTAAGAGAGAGATGGGATTCACTGGACAACTGTTAAGAGAGAGATGGGATTCACTGGACAGCTGTTAAGAGAGAGATGGGATTCACTGGACAGCTGTTAAGAGAGAGATGGGATTCACTGGACAGCTGTTAAGAGAGAGATGGGATTCACTGGACAGCTGTTAAGAGAGAGATGGGATTCACTGGACAGCTGTTAAGCGAGAGATGGGATTCATTGGACAGCTGTTAAGAGAGAGATGGGATTCACTGGACAGCTGTTAGAGAGAGATGGGATTCACTGGACAGCTGTTAAGAGAGAGACGGTAGACTCCCCTCAAGGAAATTCAGCTTGACTCTCTTTCACATGGGACCAAGCTTTGGCGTCCCATCTAATGGACGGCGGTCCAAGCCGTCGGTGTGCCCTTTCTGACCGACCGAGGGTAAGGTCGGGATAGAGCGGAGATAATTTTCAAAGCTGGCACAGTTGGGGCTCGAATCTGATAAGTGACATCATTCGTGGAATTAAAATGGAGCTACGTAGTAAATCGATTATCTGAAACGAATGAAAGGCGAATTCATTATTTCGGAAAATTGCTCTCTTGTGAGAATTTTGTAAATTGGTGCAAAGCGAGAAAAAGCTGTAATTGCTAAATCAGAAAAAATATTATTATAAAAATATTATGAAAAAAAATGAAACTGATATTTTATTTTTATTATATTAATATTGAGCAATAATTATTGAGATTTTAACATAAAAATTCATTTTTTTTCTTTCTTTAACTAAACGTAACGTTTTATTTTAAATTTTGAAATAAAAAATTAAATTTTGTCCCATATTCCCAATGTTGCTTCTATTTTTCCTGTATTTCTTTCTGGGAAAGTTAACAATCCTACCTGTCAAGATAAACGCCATTGAAAAAAAATAATCCGAGATAGAACTATCATATCCGGGATTCTAATCTGGATCTTATCAGCAAACAAATTCTGAATTGCCATTTGTTATTATCGTTTCAAAGAAGTGCATTAAACTGCCGATTCTAAAGTTTTCAAAGATTCCTTAATGCAATGTGAACACGAGTTGAAAAGATAAGTTTTTTTATTATGATAAATTACATAATTTCTTCATTACTGATGATCGAAAGCACGTGTGGCGAATAAGAACACTTGAATAACAGAACACGAGACAACGCGAGCCGTTCCACTCCGAGGTCAGGGGGAGAGTCTGAAGCCGTGCACCGTAGTCTCGTGGTTCCTGAGGTTGTCCTTGCGATTGTATCTGCGTCCGCACCTGGAACACACATAGAGGGCGGGCACCGCGGCGTGCATTACTTTTTCGTGGCGTCGCAAATTGCTTTTGTCCGTGAACCTGGCGCTGCAGTGATAGCAACAGAAAATGGCGTACACACTCGTCTGGGCTCGTCTGTTTCGTCCTGAAAAATAAGGAAACAAAAATTTGCTGAGTTTATTCCAAATCAAATGGGAATAAACGGAAACTTCATAACTCTGAACATCAACTGTATATTAGTGGTTTATCAAGACCTTCGTTTGGAGGGGTGATGTACAGAGAACTAGTAATCCATCGATATATTATTATTCGCGAAAATTTTACTTTAACAGAGTAACAATTTTTTCCAATTCATTAAATTAATATGATGGATCGACTAGTGCAATGTTTCCCAACAGGCATACGTTGACCCTAGGATTCCGGGAAAAGTGTGGATTCCTGAGTTAAAAAGTATATTCTGCAATTACAAAACAAAATGGCCATCCGATTTTTTTTCCTAGTTTTCAATCATATATTTATGTGAAAGAGCTTTTTCATTTCTTATGAATAAAAAAAAAGAAATTGTAGGTTTTCAGTGGAAGAAGAACAAGGACAGTCTTTTATGCGAAATTTGCCCATGAATTCATGACTTGTGCAAAGAAAAGTGCTCAGGTCTCACACTAAATTAATAACAGCTTCGTTGAATGATTAATTATAAATAAGAAGAAAAAAATACGTTTTTTCAGTGAGGGGGAGGGTAGGTGACTGATAAAAAGCATTTTTACATATGTTGGATTTCCGTAGAGGTAGCGCGCCAGGCTCGTAATTTGTAGTTCCCAGGTTCGAGTCCCAGCTGGGTCAGCGTTGAGATTTATCTCCGCAAAATTCCCTGCCCACGGTCAGTAGGAGACACCGATGGGCTTGGAAAGGCCGCCGTCCGTCGGATGGGACGTTAAGCCGTGGCCCCGTGTGCGGGAGAGACATACCCTGTGCTCGTTAAAGAACACACTGGATGGCCTTGACGGGAGGCTACCATCTGTCTCCCAACAGCTGTTCCAGTGGGCCCCCTCCCCCAACCTTCTCTGAGCCTTCGGGGTCCATGTGACCTGACCATTTAGCCCATGGTGTGCAAAAAAGTGCCGCTCAGAGGTAAAACAACGCGCTTACTGTGCTCATGAGTTTTGTCACTGTTATAAGTTTGGGAACCACGGCACTAGTCTGATGATTCCTATATGATTATTTTTTGAGAAAAATAAATGAATCTTTCTTGCTTGCACCCAATTGATAAATATGGATTAACAACAAGCTCTAGGGTATAATCCAAATTCGCCCTCAGTCTCCCATTTTAACGTAAAAATTCCAAATCAATGGTAGAGTGCTAGTGGAATTTTCTTCTAACCCTTCTCCAAATTACAGCCCTCTCTCCGACATCCGGTTTCCTCGTGTGAATATGAGAGCGTGAAGGTGAAATGGAACAGAATACAAAAGAATAACAGAAAACGATCTGTCCCAATTGGCTCGTGTTTCAGGATTCTAAAATTCCAAGGCCTTTAATTGGTGCCGCCTGTCGATCGTAGGTGGCTAACAGCGATCTGGATTTTGAAAGGGCTTCTCGTGTGGCCTTTCTCATTTGATATCCGTGTATCATAGTACGTAAAGTATAAAAGATTCTAAAACAGATATATCGTTTGGAAGGAGGAATCAAGAAACCAAAAAAATGATCGAGGAGAGGCTTGCTCTCCTTCGCTTTTATGTTTTTGCCATGTTTCGTGGTTCCTGGATTCTTCTGCGCTCTTAATCTTGGTTCGCTGCAGGTTACAATGCATTCAGATGTACTAGAAATAATACATAAATCAACACCAATATTCTAATACAGTAAGTTCAAAATTGTAACAATGAAATAATTTAAAAACTGCTTGTAAATAAACGAACGCTGTAAAACATAGATATCACATTGCAATTTGCACATGAAACGAGAAATGGTAAAATTTTACAAGGCAGATATTAGATTCTCATTACAATATTTCTCGACTGTTCAGCTGACAAACTGCTTGATTCATTTCCATCAGAGTGGCAATTCTCACAATTATCACTCTGACTCTGAATTTCCATTAACATAGCTGCATCCTTTGAGACATTTCCTGTGGAGTGAACACGATCTTCATATACAGCCGTGGCCATCATCCGAAGTCAGTGGGAACATTTTCTGAGCAGGGTAGATACAGCCTTTTCAATTTCAGAAAAAAATATAAACTTCAAGTACAATTTAGGAAACTTTATTACACTTTGAAAAAGATACATTTCTCAAATTTCAGACGATTGTTTTCTTCAAATATTATTTCTTAAATATTTTGAACAAAACCTATCACACTATCAAAAAGCATTAATACAACAATGACATATCCATATCGAATCACAGAACCTACAAATAGTTACGTTCCCCACTTCCCCGAATAGAAGCGGTCTTATAATTTCCGAGGCATTAATATGCCTTTATAAATATGAATCTAATGAAGTCAACCCCAACACCAGTTATAAGTTCCGTGCCTTCTGCCAGAGCCAGGAAGATAGTGTATATTCTTCAATGTGATCTAGATTTTCATACTACACTGGTTTCCATAAATTAAGGAAAATCCCTATGTTAGGTCAATGGGAATCTAATGTCAAAGCTCTATAACTTCTAAAATAAATTTTTTTTTTTGAAAAATGTGATTGCAGATAAAGATCTCAATCAAATAAATCAATATCTCGATTTTCAACAATTTAATGAGTTATGGAAGTTTGAATATTTAGCGATAACAATGCCAATCACAAAAACTGACTTCAGAAGTTAATTAAAACTTAGTAATAAGTATTATATCAAAATGTTTAATAAAATAAGTTTGTATTTTAGAACTTTGTGTAAAGAATTCTTTCACTATTCTTCAGTTTTGTGTTTCTTAAGATTGGCATTGCTGTTGTTAAATATTCAAACTTCCATAACTCATTAAATACTGAACGAATATTGTTGAAAATCGAGATATTGATTTATTTGATTGAGATCTTTATCTGCAATCACATTTTTCAAAAAAAAAAACTTATTTTAGAAGTTATAGAGCTTTTTGACGTTAGCTTCCCATTGACTTAACATGGGGATTTTCTTTAATTTATGGAAACCAGTGTATAATCGAGGACAACAATCGGATGTAAAATTGTAGTGAAAAAAAAAATCACAAAACATTATGTTTTTTCATTTCGAATACTATCAAGAACTGTCATATGTAATTGACCTTCAATAGTAACTTTTGGAATGCAAATATTATTTCTACATCTATTTCCAAATTTATTTCTATAAAACATCTCTTCTTCCATTTTTTTCAACGTATGCAGGGATCCTTGTTTTCTTCTGCATGCTTCATTGATCCTTAACCTTTGGATTTTAAACTCGCATTTCGCAATCATCGGCACTTCTCTCCCATACTCGGTAAGCAAACATTGCTTTCTAATTATTTTCCATATTTAATCTTTTGATCACAAAATTCACTTAAAACCTTTTTATCCTGCTGGTCGTTAAGTCTTTGTTCAGTTATACGCATTTGCCGACCGGTGGTAGTAATAGAAGTCTTCTTACTGGAGACCAAAGATTACCAAAGATTTCAAGAGAAACAAAACGGAAATGTTTCATTGAATGATGATATTGTTAATTTGAGCCAGGAATGCGTAACATATGCCAACATTAAATTATTGATGACGTCAGTAACACTCAGAAACTTGATCTAATAATTCGCAAGTTTGCAATTGTTTGCAGTTTCCAGTCTGTTTAAATCTTTAATTAAAATGTCAACTGTTAGGAATTTTAATTATGTTACGAACCTCTACTGAGTTTTAATCATTCCCATTAACATAGCTGCTGCGGACCAGCAACCGATGTTTCCGCTGCATGCTGTTGCCATACATATTCGATCACAGATAACAGCAGTAAATTTCTGTCAACTGAACATCCAACTCTGGCTCTTAGCTCAGCCTACACCCGACACATAATTAACCGAAAACGTCCAATGCTCCCAACGTCTCCTTCAAGATGTCTCAGCCTCGTCATCGATCAACAGAAAGTTAAGACGAAGGGAAGCGTCGGTCACTGCGCTCGGAAGACAGATAGAGGGAGACACCGGACGGTGGAATCGGCGCAGAAGTTGACGTCACCAGTCGCAGCTATTTGATTGGAGCAATCCGAGATCTTTTCGCATCTTTGTCGTAGCGGTACACAGAGCCAAACCACCAATCAAACAATTCTACGCCATGATGACGTCATTAAACGACTGCTGTGCCTCCCACCAAAGTCCAAAATCAGATGAAAAGCCAGTCGGCGATAGCAGTGACAAGAATGGCAGGTGACTGCTCAGTGATGCCTTTGAGGTGATGTAGAGGCAGCACTGCCCAGGAACTGGAATTCGGTTCGTATGATTGTCAAACGATCTTTCGGTTGGATTTTCCATTCAATGCGCTACATGAAAAATTTACAAGGACTCAGTAGCGTACGGAAATTTTTTGGAGCCCCCCCCTCCACCCCGAAAAGAAATGTCTCAGAAGCCTTTTTGTTTCATTTCATGTGCAGCATCATACATTTCAATTTTAACTTTTTGAAAATGTGCATAATAAATATTTGACATCTATTTCGGTTTTCTTAATATATAACTCGATTTTGGCATGAATTACTTTTGCAACTTTCTTCATAAAATATTGCTTCAGTTGTTTTCAGACGGGGCTAAACGAAATTTGCATTAAAAAACGCGCATAGAATTTCAGCTAAATTATTTTTAATGTGATACATTTTCCTCTCTATTGAAAAAAATGATATAAGAGCAGCAAATAGAGAAAATCAAATGAAAAACAGTGATAATATTGGAAACATTTCTAGTCTTAGTATTACTTGAATACTCTTAGTACTTGAATTTTAACTTTTTGAAAATGTCTTTAATAAATATCTGGCATATTTTTCGGTTTACCTAATACATAATTCGACATTTTGGCATGAATTATTTTTACAGCTTTCTTTGTTTTCGAGAGCAATCGCAAGCCTGACGGAAAAAATGTCGTCACCCCACATCTGTCATGGCCTTACGTTAGCGACGTTCACGGTTAAGGTCAGACAATGAGACCTGGCTCACAAGATGAAAGGAGAGAAATTTCTAGTAGGGGAAAACGAAACTGACTGTTTATGGTCTGTTTTTATTCATTCAAAGCTATAGAAAAAAATTTCCGGGAAGTTTCTTTAAATAGCTGTATATCAAGTTTCCCATAAATTTTATAATTTTTTTTTTCAGAGGCCCTTCCATTATGGACCAGTTAAGGTCCCAATGGTGCACTAGAAAATTTCTGGAGGTGGGGGGGGGAGGGGCGCAAGAAATATCTCTGAGGCTCTTTTGTTTCATTTAACATACACGATCATGCATTTGACTTTTAATTTTTTGAAAATGTGCATAATACATGACCTGGCCATTTAGCCCATTGTGTGCAGAAAGTGCAGCTCGGAGGTAAACACTCCAACCTCTACAACGCTTGGGACAACCCCCCTTGATCCTTCCCTTTTCCATCCGAAATTTCAGATATTGTTTTCAAGAAAAGTTCGCGCAAAACCGGTTTTACACTAACGAAGACAAAAGTTATATTGCTTTTGAAATTATGAGAAGCATTTTCGTTTTGAGGCGTTCAGCTTTTATCTCTAGCAGAAGCAACATATGGGCCTTTTTTCAATGGTGGAGAATTGGACTGGGTTGTTTTACCTCTGGGAGGCACTCTTTTTGCACAGGCTGGACTAAATGGCCAGGTCACAAAGACCCCATGGGATCAGAAAAAGATTTCCTTTGAAAGGGGATCGATCCATTGGACAGTTATTGGAAGACAGATGGAAGCTTCCCCTCAAGGCCATCCAGCGTGTTCTTTAAGATGCAAAAATACATGTCTCTTCTGCACACGGACCACGGCTTCACGTCTCACCCGACGGGCGTCATCCTTTCAAAGCCCAACGGCTCATCGAGGATAGAATCCCTCCCTCGCACTGGAGAGTTCGCGGCCTATCAGTACGCCTCTACACCTCTGCAAGGACGGCATGGAATGAGAGTGTAATTGGGAAAGAGACCCATTGAGCTGGTTAGTGAGGATGTTGAGAGGGGATCAAGGAAAGGGGCCTAGGAATGGATATTTCTTGAATACCTATCCTACGTTGACCTACTTCAGCCTCCGACTTTTTAGAGATTTCCTCAGAAAACATATGTTATTCAAACTCCTCGAAGTCTCCCCACCACCCATTCATTGAGTTCCTTATTCCTCTAATTCTTTTTTTAGTTCGTTTTCTAAAAAATAGCTGATGTTTTCCCTTTCTCGTGTCTCTAGTTTTTGATTTTAGAGATAAAAATTTCTTTCTAAGTAGGATAGATATTCAAGAAATACCTATTCCTAGGTCCCTTTCCTTGATCCCCTCTCAACAATTTAGTGAGAACTAACCAGCCAACCAAGTTCATTCATCATCTGAAAGTAAGGTAAAAGAATTCTTTGAAATACGTCGAAATGTCTTCAAAATATTTGTTTTTTCTCTCTCTCCCTAAAATGAGTGAGAGCTAGAAAAAACATGCGCACCCTCTGGGTTCCTATGCCTGACTCTCTCAGATGTTTCCCTGTTTCGGTTCAGTGTTGGATTGACTCCGTATAGGACGGAGAAGTTATTACACCTTTTAGGAGTAAATGGGTAAAATTCGACGACAGAGAGTAAAATTTCGCATTATACAAATATTGATTATAAAAATGAGTGTATTTGCATTTTTCGTATTGCAACGAGGACGACGTTATGGAACGCAATCCCTTTATTTACATTAATTCATACGGAGAAAAAATGCCCGACAGATATAAGTTTTTCAAAACGTCGCATTTTTCTGGTTCTTATTCGTGGCGTATACTGGACTCCCTCTGTATCTCATTTTCCGAGGAAATAAAGCTATTTTAAAACATTTTCAACCAAACAAAAAACGAAATCGAAACATTTTCTTCTGCTATTTCTACGTAGGAATCTGAAGTCGAAAGTCAATCGTACCTTGGCGATGACGTCACGAATCGAGCTACGAGGCCTTGAGCCATCTAGACGACCTTAACATAATTTTTTTTAAATTTTTTTCATAAAAAATGTCTCTAATTTTTTCTTACTCATTATTAATATCCTTCATTTTAATTCTTTCTTCAGCTAGAAAACCTTCATTTTTATCTTCTCATTTGCTTTTCTTCTTATTTTTCTCCTTATTTCTACAGATTTTTTTCATTTCTTCTATCTTAACGATCTTTATTCTTCTACTTTTATTTTTCATTTCTTTTTCACGTTTTACTCTTTCTCTATCGATTTCTAGTATTCATCTTTTAAGTGAAACTAGTGGTCTTCAAAGCTTCAAATGCACCAGATTTTAATCAATAAGGACTTCTCAATCCTCGTCAGGAAAATGCTTTGAAAATCTTTCGATTCCGTAGGATCCAATTAGATTGCATCTTCAGTTGCACTCGGATGTTTGTCAGCGGAGGTAATCAGGTCAACAGCACCGAGCAGATGTCTATGAGCAAGATGACCGTCTTTCGTGATGACTTCGGTTTCGTAGGGCATTTATTTAAGAGCAGATAAAATTCTTCTGAGATTTATGACCATTTCTGTAACTCATCGGCCTTCACCAGTCAATTCATTATCAATAGAGCAAAGGTTTGGGGTTTAAGCTCCATACTTGATTCCGAAATCGTATCAAAATCGGGGGTCGACTGCTGTCTTCTTTGAAGACTGGGGAGGCGGCGGCTCAGTCGGTAGCGCTCCAGGCTCGTAATCTGCAGTTCCCAGGTTCGAGTCCCAGCTGGGTGAGCGTTGAAATTTGTCTCCGCAAAATTCCCCGCCCTGCCCACGTTCAGTAGGGGACACCAATGGGCTTGGAAAGGCCGTCGTCCGTCGGATGGAACGGTAAGCCGTGGTTCCGTGTGTGGGAGAGCCATACCTTATGCACGTTAAAGAACACACTGGATGGCCTTGACGGGAGGCTACCATCTGTCTCCCAACAGCTGTTCCAGTGGGTCCCCTCTCCCAACCTTCTCTGAGCCTTCGTGGTCCGTGTGACCTGTCCATTTAGCCCATGGTGTGGAAAAAAGTGCTGCTCAGAGGTAAAACAACCCAACCCAAATCTTTGAAGACTGAAATTCAACACTCACATGTTATTCTCTTTTAATTCCCATTAGGATTGTTAACTTGCTATACAAGGCTATTCAAATATCAATCTGGCCAGATTTTCTCGTTTTCCGAAATTCGAATCTTTTTACAGTCAGAAAACAAACAAGCAAATCTAGACCCTCATAACTACGTTTATATAGTTTCACATTTGTCATCAGTTCGTTTGTTTCAATATTTCATTTGCAAAAACAAATAAGTTTTAGTTTTATTATGGCCTTTTTCCTCATTCTCCAAGGGACGTAATTTTTCTAATGATAAATGAATCTTTATTTTTCTTATCATTATGTTACAGAACGATTTACAGTTGTCCCACAAAGCTATATAGATTCTCTGCCAGAAATATAATGCACACACATATTCACAGATCATGTGTGGCTCGCGAGCAGACATTTGAACAACACTGGATTACACGATCATTACATGTAATTAATATTTGTTAGGAAATAATAATGCTCAATCCAATGTATTGCGGGGAGTTGGTTGGCTCAGTCTGTAGCGCGCCAGGTTCGTAATCTGCTAGTTCCCAGGTTCGAGTCTCACCTGTGCCAGCGTTAAGATTAATTTCTAAGTTCATCGGCGTTGACACCGATGGACTTGGAAAGGCCGCCGTCCGTCAGATGGGGACGTTAAGCCGTGGTCCCGGGTGCCGGAGAGTCATACCCTCTGCACGTTAAAGAATACACTGGTTAGCCTTGACGAGAGGCTACCATCTGTCTCTAACAGCTGACCAGTAGGTCCCCTTTCCACAACTTTTTCTGAGCCCCGGGGTCCTTGTGACCTGTCTATTTAGCCAATTGTATGCAAGAAAATGCCGTTCAGAACTAAAACAATCCAATGCATTGACCTCGTCATCAAAAGAGAGGAATATAGTACATCAATATTGACCTCCAAATTAAAAAAGCGACCTCCTTTGTAGTAAGAAGAACCGGAAACATCACATATTTCCTAAAATGGTAATCGTAATATACGAAAAAATCACATGGAAATATTTAAAATGAGTTTTTAAGATTCGTTTTTTTCTACTTTGTTGGAAATCACCGGATGGTCACAGAAATGGGTTATTATGAAACAACGGTTTTCCGTCCATCGAAACTTCCTGTCTCAGAAAGTCTGTACACGTTTTGCCACGATTTCCTGTGCAAATCGTGTAGGAGAGAGACAAGAGCATGTAGAGAGAAAGGAAAAAGATTGGATCGGGATTGGCTGGAAGGACGTTCGAATTTTTTTTTGCTTCTCCCCAAATGGTGCAACATACGTTTTTCGAAAGAACGGCGTCCACTAGTTCCGAAGATGAAAAAAAAATTAGCTGTATCCGGCCTAAGATACACCATTCTAGGCAAGCGTTTGAGGACTGTGCCATTCTCAAATACTGTGCGCATGTGTGCAGCAAGAAAAAATCTGACATCTTTAGTATCTTTGGGGAGGGGGGAGGGATCATAGAATCGTGCATTTTGTCGTAACCTTAGTTCGAAAATCCCATTTCCAACGCTACCTATAACCAACGTTGCTACTTTGTACATTTAATGAAATGGTTACCTCTCCATCCTCCTTACTCCAGCGGGATCTGAAAAGAGACAGAAGGGGTGGGGGGCTATGTTTTTCCCCCTTTGAGAATGCTAGTACCGGAACGGAGACAAAAATAATATTAATGGCGTATTTATTATACGTATTTTTCAGAGTTTTCGGCCGGAAGGGTGACATCGATGGACTTGAAAAGGTCACCGTCCTGTCGGAACGAGCGTTAAGCCAGGACAGCCATACCCTGTGCACGTTAAAACCCAAGAGGCTTCCACGTGTCTAACAGCTATCCGGCGGTTCCTTTCCCCCAACGTTCTCTGAGCTCTTGGGGTCCTTGTGACTTGGCCATTTAGCCATTATATGCAAAAGGAAAAGTGTCACTGAGAGGTGAAACAACCCAATCCAACCTCTGAACGGTAACCATCCTCTTCGCACACAAAGGGCTAAATGGCCAGGTTACAAGGACCCCGAAGGCTCAGAGAAGGTTGGGGAAAGGAGACCCACTGGACAGCTGTTAGGAGACAGATGGTAGCTTCATGTCAAGGCTATTAAGAGTGTTCTTTAAAATACACAGGGTATGGCTCTCCTGCACACGGGCCGCGGCTTAACGTTCCATCCGATAGACGGCAGCATTTCCAAGTCCATCGGTGTCCCTTACTGACTGTGGGCAGGGCGGGGAGTTTTGCGGAGATAAATCCCAATGCTGGCCCAGGCGGGACTCAAACCTGGGAACTGCAGATTACGAACCTGGCGCGCTACTGACTGAGCCTCCCCTCACTTCTCGATTCAGTCACGTGGCCCATTGCTCTTTATTTCTTTTTTCTAGATCCGTTCGTACTGCTTTACAATTTTTAAATCGTTCTTTATTTGAAGTCATTTCAAAAGTTGTTTTCAAAATTTAACTTAGTTTTCAGCTGCATTAGTTTAAATATTTTTGCTGAAAATAATTTTGGAAATAAAAACTGCCCAAAAGCCCCAACCATCTCTGCTCCTGAGTGAATTAAATTTCTTCTGTCCTGTCTCGATTTGTTTCTAATATTTGCAGAGCTAGAAGTAAAGATCTAGGAAGAGTAAAAAAAAAATATTCAAATACAGAATCAGACCTTTAATTAACAAGAAGCAGAATCCCAATTATTCGGGGCGGGGGTGGCTCAGTCGGTAGCGCGCCAGGCTCGTAATCTGTAGTTCCCAGGTTCGAGTCCCAGCTGGGTCAGCGTTTGAGATTTATCTCCGCAAAATTCCCCGCCCTGCCCACGGTCAGTAGGGGACACCGATGGGCTTGGAAAGGCCACCGTCCGTCGGATGGGACGTTAAGCCGTGGGCCCGTGTGCGGGAGAGCCATACCCTGTGCACTTTAAAGAACACGCTGGATGGCCTTGACGGGAGGCTGCCATCTGTCTCCCAACAGCTGTTCCAGTGGGTCCCCTCCCCCAACCTTCTCTGAGCCTTCGGGGTCCTTGTGACCTGGCCATTTAGCCCATGGTGTGCAAAAAAGTGCCGCTCAGAGGTAAAACAACCCAACCCTACTGGGTTTGTGATTGTACCAGTGAGGCTGTTGAGAAAAGCGACGACTTAAATTATTGTTTTTGTCATTCAAATATCTAAATAAATAATTTAAATTAAAATTTGATGTTTTTTCTTATTTTGGGTTTTTTTGTGTATTTTTTTCAAGTGAAATATTATAGGCCTTAAAAGTTTCGTTAGCCCTAGGCTGTGCCCAGTCGGCCTAATGGATAAGCGGCCTTGCTCACAGGCCGTCTACTATGGCATATAAACTGACAGTCTTTTGTCAGACCTCTGTGACAAGCAGCTGCTTGAGAAAGTATTTATTTAAAATCAACCCTGAATTCGTTTAGCCTCGAGTTTAAAAAAAGTAAAATCTAAACTTGGATTCTTTCTGAAACGTGGGCTGAAGGGAATACACTTAATTGGCTAGTGACATATTAGTTCGTAGTTTCCTACCCAGAGAAGTAACTCTTCGATTCTGAGGTCCCTGAGCTAAAATTGAAACAAAGCTACTCTCAGCTTCTTGTGTTAGATGGGATCCCTAAACGAAGCATACAGGCGTGCATCCCCATAGTTTTAGCCTCTGAATCCTACACAGTAAATATGAAAAAAAAAAACTATTGCTTACTTATTACTTACTACTTACCTACTTATTACTTACCTACTGGATGATCATTATATGTATACTGCACATTAAATGTCTTTTTCGATTGACCGTGAATTTCGATTTTCCGACACCATTGACCCTGCCATTGGCACGAATAATCGAGTTTCAATTACCCTTATTTAGCTGTCGGTCTCTCCGATGTGTCTGCTTCCAGTCCAAATTTCGGAGTCCAGGTTTAGATCAAACTTTATGAATGCTTCTGCCATCTGGTGGAGCTATATACAACTACAAATTGAATATCGTGGCATGCATTTAGAAAACTTTTTTTTCAGCAGAATGATGGACACAGGGAGGGGGATTACCCGATCCTCCCTTTCACTGGTATTGCAGAAAATTTGAAAATATTGAGATTCACCATGCAATCGTATTTGGAGTTCGGGAACTAATTCTCTTCCATCATTGTTTTTTGTTAAATACGATAGCGGAATAAAAAAAGGAAGAGATATGTAAATTTATAAGATTAAAATGAAAATTCTTTCTTTTTCCTTGGATAAAAAAGCTATTTGAATATAAATATTTTCTCTATTCCTGAAGTAGCTTTACTCTATGATCCACACGTTATATGTATAATTAAATATATTTATTATTCCAATCTTTTAACGTATATGCGACCATGTTGCCTCTTCTGCATAACTCTGCTAAATGAACAATAATTAGGAAATGTGGCAGCTTTTCCTCATCGTTGTCAATGTTGCAGATGCAAGGAAGGGAGAAGCAATTCCCTCTCCCTCGGTTTGTATGGGGATGCCCGTGGATTATACAGGCCCAGCGATTCAAGGGCTGGGTTGTTTCATCTCTGAGTGACAAATTTTGCTAAAAAGAAAAACCCTCAAGCAGCTGCTTGCCATAGAGATCTGACAGGAGCCTGTCATTTATATGCGATAGTAGAAGGTCTGTGAGGATGGCAGCACCTCAGCAGAAAAACAGCACGAACATCCATGCCTTAGCCCGGGGCTCGAACCCAGATCCCTTAGATCAGTAGCCAAGCGCGCTAACCACTTGGCTACGGGACGGCAAAAACGCGGACTAAATAACCAGGTCACAAGGACCCAAGGTCTCAGAGAAGGTCGGAGAAGGGACCCACTGTTAGGAGACAAATGGTAATCTCCCGTCAAGGCAATCCAGCGTATTATTTGACGTGCCCAGGGTTATAGCTCTCTCCGCCACATAGGACCACGACTTAAGAGTCCCATCCGAGAGACGGCGGCCTTTCCAAGCCCATCGATGTCTCTTTCCTCACCAAGGGCAGAGTACAGATTGATAGAGATAACTCTCAATGGTAGCACGTATGGCACTCGAACTTGCCGGGCTGCGCTCCGCACCCCCTTTAAATCCACCCATACTCCAAGTCCCTACTGGTCTCCTCTGAGACAAACCCTTATCTTCTACTTCCAGGCTTCTCATTGCCGCTCGTGTAGTGTCGTGAAGAAGGAGCACGAGTTTTCTCTCCAGGGGGCGGGTCCTCCCCCCCCCCCCCCAATTATGAGAGGTACTCGAACTTGGGAATTGAAGATTGTGGACCTGACGCGCTACTAATTGAGTCCCCAACCCACTCCACACACAATATCATGAACGATAGCTAAAAAATTTTCACTACTGTGAGCCTCAAAATTTTGAGATAAGTTTCTAAATGAATGTTTATGTGAGTAATTTTTTATATAGATTTAATAATGGAATTTCACATTGTGTTATGTTCTTAAATTTCTGTAACGAAAATGTTTGCATTGTAAAAATGAAAGTTTCGGTAAAATCCTAAACCTAAAAATTTGAAGTTAATCTTAAAGATTGATTCCTTTAATATTATATATTTTTTTTGAGCTAATTATAATAGCTTCCTGCGAGTAGCATATTTCTCGTGCTTGCAAAATATCACTTACACGTTGTCACGGCTCCGGGCATTACTTCGAAGTTAAGAGATAAGATCTCTTCTGATGATCAGATTTTTCCGAATAAAAAACTATATTTCAATTTCGTCTTACATTCACAATTTTTTTTCTAGTGGCCGAGTGGTTAGCACGCTTGGCTACTAATCTAAGGGACCTGGGTTCGAGCCCCGGATTAGGCATGGATGTGTGTGTCGTTTTTCTGCTGCGGTCCTGCCATCCTCTCAGATCTCCTACTGTGGCATATAAACTGACAGGCTCTTGTCAGACCTCTGTGGCAAGCAGCTGTTTGAGGGGGTATTTTTTTTATTTATTTATTTTAGCTGTCCCATGGCCGAGTGGTTAGCACGCTTGGCTACTGATCTAAGGGATCTGGGTTCGAGCCCCGGATTAGGCATGGACGTGTGTGTCGTTTTTCTGCTGAGGTCCTGCCATCCTCTCAGATCTCCCACTATGGCATATAAACTGACAGGCTCCTGTCAGACCTCTGTGGCAAGCAGCTGCTTGAGGGGGTATTTATTTTATTTATTTATAAGAATAAAGTAAAAATAAACCTCTGAAGATGGTAGCATTTAACTCGTTTAGAGCACATTGGTTCAAAGTCCAAAATTTTGGCTTTTTTACTATTATCATTTTTTACAATAGATTTCCCTTTATGCATTTCATCTGCTAGCAAGGTTTATTTCTAGAAAAGTTTATTTGACGTGTTTTATTCTTCACAATTCAAAATGTAACCTTTTATGAAAACTTTACACTCACGGCACTTTTATTTGGGGTTGAAATTAAAGCAAGTCCATCTCTAACTTTTTCTTGATTGTCATTATTTAAAACGTCCTACTGACTTATATTTGACTACATAATGGTTTTTCTATTGAACGAACGAACAAACAGTTATGCTGCCGCAAGACACCGTTTGGAACTCCTGTGCTGTTGAGCGGCACCTGAAACAAACTAGCCAGCAGACATCCTTACTTCCAAGCACTCTGTTCTTCAGTTCCGTCTAGTGGCGCCCCCTACTCGCTTATGCTTTCCTTCTTGTTCCCTGCGGAGCAACTCAACCCCCAACACTCTCCTCCCTTCTGGACTGCTCTTTTAGGTACGCGCAACTTATCACCTCTGTGTAAACAGAAGTCACCTTTGTGCGGACGGTCAGAGTGGTGCTGCCCGGGGCCATCGTGAAGAGAGCGGGCCCGAGTGCAGAAAACGTGACGGCACAAGACGAGTATGAAGCCCGCGACAAATGTACACATTTTCCTACGCGCAATTCCATAAGTGGTTCATGCCAACCATTCCTAATCTCCTTTAATGATCTTATCACTGGGAACGGCGTCGCGACTTGGGGAAATTTGGCGTTCCATACCTGTTGGAATTCCAGCTGCAGTCCACCCTCTCCGCACGTCCCTTCCATAGCCTTGAGGGTTGAAGGAGAACCACGAGTCAACACACCAAGCGCACAGGATTGGGTTGTTTTACCTCTGAGCGGCACTTTTTTGCACACCATGGGCTAAATGACCAGGTCACATGGACCCCGAAGGCTCAGAGAAGGTTGGGGGAGGGGACCCACTGGAACAGCTGTTGGGATACAGATGGTAGCCTCCCGTCAAGGCCATCCAGCGTGTTCTTTAACGTGCACAGGGTATGGCTCTCCTGCACACGGGGCCAGGCTTAACGTCCCATCCGACGGACGGCGGCCTATTCCAAGCCCATCGGTGTCCCCTACTGACCGTGGGCAGGGGGGGGGAATTTTGCGGAGATAAATCTCAACGCTGATCAGCTGGGACTCGAACCTGGGAACTACAGATTACGAGCCTGGCGCGCTACCGACTGAGCAACCCCCGCCGCGCACAGGACAAACTGGCATTTCGCTTTATATGAAACTATGCTGAATATAAAAATCCGATTCCCTATAGCGTATATTCTTTTTACAAATAAGCTGTGAAATGATTTATTGAAGTTATGAAATCATAGTTTATTATGGACAAGCAAAATTAAACGATTTTCTTGTTCAGATAAAATTAAAGTGAAATACTTGTATTCCTTTTTTTCTTTTAACACGGAAAGCAGTTATTGTTTGGTTAATATTTGCTGATAATTATGATACGATTCATCAATTGAAATAAAGATTGATAAGGAAATACATCTAAAAAAATTCAAAAGTTTCTTTCTAATAAATAATAGATTTATTCAAATGTAACACTTCAAAAATTTGCTATAGCCAGAAGATTACTGCAAGCTGTACGTTACAAAAATATTCCAATTTTATTTAATATGTGGCTAAAAATAATTAGCTTATTCAGTATGAAATATCGATGCATATACAAGTTTCTTGCACATCTTGCAAAAACTCGCTAGTTCTTTATATTTTTTAGGATACATATTGGTAATTGTTTTAAGTTATTCGAATGCTTTTTTTTATTTAGATGATTAATTTTTTTTAGTCATACCTTTTACTGTAATTATTTAGCAACTGCGATATTTTCTAATATTTAGTCTAGCCTAATTTAAAACTGGTCTGTTGGCCGAGAAATACCAATGTTTGTTTGCAAAAAATTTTGGCTTCAAACTCCAGTAAAAATATTCTGTCTTTCTGCTATTTCGTTTATGATAATCATGTACCTATATTGAAAATATAAGGAAATTAAAGTAATTTGGATGATACATTTTACACTTCATTTTTCTGTGGTATCAATAAATAAAAATAGAATATTTTGCAACTTGCATATTGAGGTAATTATTGACCTTGGAATTGTTTTTATAGGCATTCTCAATACTAATGTTTAAAAAAAAATCCAATGCAAATGAGTATACTGCTGAAATTTAAGGGCTTACATTTTTCCTGGTCTGATTTTTAGTAATCTAGTTAGATGCTATGAATACATTATGGTGGAGAAACCTATGCCAATGAAAGTATTTTAAATTTGCTAACACCATTACAAGTGGAAATTGAACAAAATTCGTTTTATCAATGCTACATGATAATAATTTTAAAGTTTAATAATAATTATATTATTAATTTTATCTTTAAAATAAACAGAAAGACATTTTAATTTAGTTGTCAAATGACAGAATTCAAATGTTGAATTTCCTTAAACAATTATTGCAAAGTGAAAAATGACTAGATTGCAAGAGTAATTAAAAATAAAAGGAAAGTCTCAACTCTTACAGGAACAAAATAATCAAACAACTAAACAGTGATTAATTGTATGTAATATTTACAAACTTGGCACATTGATAAGAATATTCTTTCTTCACTATAGATTCAAAATTTGTATTTAAATAAGTAATAATAATAGTTTAAAGAGTAAACATATTTGAAAATAAAATAAAATAAATAAAAAATAAGTTTTAAGAGATATACATATTTGAAAAATTTTGCGGTATGTGCATTTTGAAGTATGAACTTTACAACTTTGGGATAACTTCTAAAAGTGCTTTCATAATTATGTCAGTGAGTTTGTAACGAGAGTAATTTGAGATGACTTGATGGAAAGATTAAAATGCATCTGTTTTTAATCCATTTCCTAGAAATATACATGAAAACAAAATTCTACTATAATGTTTGGTAAATACCCACAAATTATTCATTTCATATTCATTCTGATACAAAATTTGAGAATTGAAATAAGAGTAAAATTCCTAACTAATAAAGAGCAGAATGTTTAGCAAGCCTGGATATTTCAGTAAATACTTATTAAATTTTGAAAGCTAAATCTTGATATCATTAGTTTGATATCATAATCTTGATATCATTAACTTGTAACTCAGGCGATGTCACAAACCCCATGGTGTTGTTTGAGACTACCATTTAAAAAATATTAATAAACAACTAATTCTGGTTGAGAAGAAATATAAACATACAAGGTGTCTCAAATAATGTACACATTTCATGAAAATTAATTTCTTACTATGTATCACCTACTATCTGTAACCTGAGAGATAGAAGTGCAAAGGTAATATTCAGCACATTTTCTTTACCGTTTTTCAACCGGTTGAGACCCCATTCGATAGCATAAGATTGCATATAGCTATACTCTATTTCTCATTTTTTCCTATATTTATACTTTCATTCAAATTGCATGATACACTTTAACTCTTAAGCCATATTGGCAGTTGTTTTGAAAACCAACAGTTTGGAAAATTATTATAAAGGTAGTTGTCATCACAATGAAAATCGATTAAATAGAAATTTCACATTTTCAACATTAATGTATATTCTTTCATGGCCGAGTGGTTAGCGCGCTTGGCTATTGATCTAAGGGACCTGGGTTCGAGCCCCGGATAAGGCATGGATGTATGTGTCGTTTTCTGCTGAGGTCCTGCCATCCTCTCAGATCTCCTACTGTGGCATATAAACTGACAGGCCCCTGTCAGACCTCTGTGGCAAGCAGCTGCTTGATGGGGTATTTATTTTATTTATTTTCATGAATAGCATGTATATTTTGAGATACCGTTTTACCAACGGTTATTTGACCAACTGTGCCGTTATTTGACCAACTGTACAGAAAAGGTATTTAACATCTTAGCTCGATCAATTAATTCTTTTACATGCTGTTGATTACACTAATCAACAGCATGTAAAAAAAGCAATGGGGAAAAAAAAGACTTGACTGAAAGCTACTATAATTTCTACAAATGTAAAAAATGATTGAAAAACAGTCAAAGTCAAACATTTTTTGGATAAAAAAATTGCAATTCCTCTGACAATATACAATACAATTACTTCTACCAAATAGTTTTATAACTTTGTATTACTATGAGTTTGTAACGTTATGCATTTTGCATATTGATATGGTAATACAAATTTTGAATCTATAGTGAAGAAAGAATATTCTTATCAGTGTGCCAAGTTTGTAAATATTACATACAATTAATCACTGTTTAGTTGTTTGATTATTTTGTTGCTGTAAGAGTTGAGACTTTCCTTTTATTTTTAATTACTCTTGCAATCTAGTCATTTTTCACTTTGCAATAATTGTTTAAGGAAATTCAACATTTGAATTCTGTCATTTGACAACTAAATTAAAATGTCTTTCTGTTTATTTTCTGAGAGATACATTTCTTCAATTTTTGGAAAATCTGGCAAGCACAAATAGTTATTTGTACAGTACACTCTTTTGGTCTCTTCAGACCACCTCTATCAATTAACTTTAAATATTGTGCTACATCCTCCTTTGAGCTCTCATAAATCAGCTCAGCCCTTATTCACAGAGTAAGGCCGATACACATTCTTGACAAGCTATGTAACCTTGAACTTTGTAAGCAACATATCCTGCGATGTAAATAAGTACAGACATAACAGAAGTTGAAACTTCAATTTCATCACAAGAGGTTACAATTTCGTCAAAAGTTTCTGGTGTGTCCAGTTCCCACAGTGTTACTGATGGTGTCAGAATAATCTGAATCTTTAATTTTAAACTCACCCTATTTTTTTTGAATAAAGAATAAGAACACCAAGAACCATTAACTTCTTCTCAGAATCCAATACTTGTCGCAAGTAAATGTTATAATTTCCACCACTCATTTGGCGATACTACACAAAGCGAGCTTCCAAGCTGTTAGTTTTGGAATTTTCCAAGTAAAGCATAGTGTTATTTCAGAGTACATAAAACATTCTGCAACTTCGACCAAAGTGTCAGTTGTGTGCTTCAAAACAAACTCTGTCTCCTTGGACAACATTTTGATACTGAGACCCCTTCCCTGTTCACTATATTGCAAGACCTACGTATTTGAAAACAATTTTCACTAAAAATCGGTGCATTCACCCAGAGTTGAATCAGTCCTTTTAATATCCAAGTAGTTCCAGTTTGCCACTCGAAATTAGAATCCTGACATCAGATAGCGTACCTGCCATTCATAACTGAATTCGTCAATTAATGCAGACCCGCTGGTAACTAAGGACATGGTTTCCATTTCCCTACATCTGTTCCTGAGTTCACATCAAGAAGACTCTACAGAGTTCTTCTCTGAATGAGATGAACTCTCTACAGAGTTCACATCATTCAGAGACGAACATTGGCCCGTCTCTGATATCAACACACATAAAATCTATTCATAGTCTGGAGTAGTAAGGACACTATCTAAAGCAGGGAGAGGAGACGCCAGCAAATTATACCTTTCGAAAGTAAACCCGCTTATCTCACTCATATACTGTTGGCTTTAATGTTGGCTATCCAATCGCAAGAAATATGTCGATTTTTCCTAAAAGCCAAGAGAAATAATGCTCATTGCGTCTCACCTCACTCCTGAGGAGACTCTTTTTTTTAACAATATCTCGAATCTAAGCGCTTTACTAAATTTTAAAATAATTTTATCATTGTTGTTATTCTGATAATAAATTTAACTTTGAAACTATTGGAAGTAAATTATGAGCCAGATTTATGCAGAACGTTGAGAGTTTGGTACAGTCAGTAGCGTGCTAAGATCGTATCCTGTTGTTCCCAGGTTCGAATTCTTCGTTGAAGTTTTCTCCGCTAATCCTCATGACCCCATCGATGAGAAAAGCGACACCTATGAGCTTTGTAAGGCCACCATCCTTTGGGCTGCAGTTAAGCCGTAGTCCCGTGTACCTGAGGAGGGAGGTGACATATAAATATTATTATAATGAAATGATACTTTTAGGTTCAATAATTAAGCAAGGGTTCCCGCGTTTGAGTCCGGGAGGCAGATTGGTGGAGTTTGTTGAAATATTATTATGTATCAAAACTAAGTGATAAAAGCAGAGTAGGAAACAACCTTACGTGCCCCTCCGCTCCGCACTGTAGTTCATGCTCTGCCTCATCTCCTGGCAAATATCCCGGAGCAACATCAGATATAACTAAGAGACAAGAACAGATCTAGAAGGGAGGGGTGTCAAGGTCCCTTCCTCGAGAATGCTAGTAAAAGTAAAAATAAAAAATAAATAAATACCCCCTCAAGCAGCTGCTTGCCACAGAGGTCTGACAGGAGCGTGTCAGTTTATATGCCAGAGTAGAAGGTCTGAGAGGATGGCAGGACCTCCGCAGAAAAACAATACGAACATCCATGCCTTACCCGGGGCTTGAACCCAGGTCCCGTAGATCAGTAGCCAAGCGCGCTAACCACTAGGCCACGGGATGGCAGTAAAAGTAATGGAGGCAAAAATTATTAATCTTGTACATATTTCACTACTTTTCCAAGAAAATTCTTAAAGACTCAAAATAAAGGAGAAAATGTCATACTGCGATGGACATTCAGTCTCTTGCCCCCTCCCCCCCCCCCACCCACTCGTATTTTTTCTCGAGATCCGGACCTGCTGAGAGAGTTTCTGTGCAATTGAATAAAAGTGTTAAAACTCACCCAATGTTGTATGAAGTCTGTCTTGATAGAAAGTTGCTTTAAGAAATATTTCAGAAGCTTAAAATATTGCTGTTCCCAATCCATAACCATCTAGTTTATTTATCGCCTCACTGTATAAATGAGAAGTCTATTCTACTCAGCAAACAGCACGCCAAACGCCCCTTGCTTTAGAAGGTTTAAATCGAGACCAATGGCATGCTCAGGAACTATAAGAGGGCAAGAATTAATCAGCGGGGAGGAGGAGTAAACAGAGTTGGGTTGGGTTGTTTGACCTCTGAGCGGCACATTTTTGCACACCATGGGCTAAATGTCCAGGTCACATGGACCCCGAAGGCTCATAGAAGGTTGGGGACCCACTGGTACACCTGTTGGAAGACTGATGGTAGCCTCCCCATCAAGGCCATCTAGCGTGTTCTTTAACGAGCACAGGGTATGGCTCTCCGCACACAGAGCCACGGCTTAACGTACCATCCGACGGACGGCGGCCTTTCCAAGCCCATCGGTGTCCCCTACTGAACGTGGGAAGGACGGGGAATTTTGTGGAGATAAATCTCAACGCTGACCCAGCTGGGACTCGAACCTGGGAACTACAGATTACGAGCCTGGCGCGCTACCGACTGAGCCACCCCCGCCCCAGGAGTAAACAGAAGTTTCCTCTGAAACCTATCAATTGGTGTGCAATAATATCGCGATATCACTGCAACTGCTGTGGTTCGGGTTCGAGTTCCGGATCGATAGCATAGACATTTGTTCTGTCATAATTGGCAAATAAGCTTTGAGATGGTATTTCATAACATTAACCAAAAAAATAGAAATTTTTAACATTTTGGTTTATGCTTAGAATAAGCTGGATTAATATAATAGATAACTCCTTCATCCTCAAAATGTAGGCCCCAGTTACACCACAGTTGCCATCAAGAAACCGTACTTCCTGATCCCATGGAGACCAGTTATTTCTTATGTGAATACATGGAATTGGATAAGGGCATCGACAACGTTGCACTGGATGGGCACTTTCACATCGGTTTCGTTGCTTTCGGAGATATCTGTACGGCTAATTCGTACGAAACAGTGGCGTATTGATTACTATTAAGAGCAACCCACAATACATGCGGGGTCAGTCGATCGTACTGTCGCATAAAGCGCAAAATGATGGATTAGTTTTCTTTTAAATATTCTGATAAAGCATCTATTGGGACAGAGAAATATTGTCTTCTATTCTTGAGAAGGAAATTAATCGAAGTGTGGAAAATGTTTTGTACCTGATTAGGATAAATATGAGATTCTGAGGTACTGATTTGCAAGAGGATGTATCACTTGCTAGGCAACGGAAAAGATTCATATTGCAATTTAGACTCTAGGAGAGTCGGGGGAAAGAAATTGAGAGCGGTAAAGACAGTTGGTCGATTGTCCCCTGAAGATGGCCAGTCTGAGTCTCAACTACGCAGACTGGAAGAACTTTCCTCTAGTTCGATCTCTGCCTGCCCTTTTGGAAAAAGGACTCTTACACCATGCAGGATGATTTGAAAAGCCGGTAAACTAAAGACCGATATAGGACAAAATAAATACTTTAAAAGATGAAAATCCATTAAATCTCCCTGGAAAAAATTCTACAATTAAAACTGGCATATAAACCGACAGGCTCCTGTCAGACCTCTGTGGCAAGCAGCTGCTTGAGGGGATATTTATTTATTTTTTTATTTAACTAGCCTTATGTACATTAAAGCAGGCTTTGAGGGCACTCTCGCATTTCCCCGACAGCTGTAAAATGGGACTATTTCTCCGATCCTAACTGAGCTTTAGGTTTTTGTGCCTGAACATTATTAATCCAAATGTGTTATGCAAAAAATAAGTGCATTCCACAGATCAAATAACTCAACCTTAACAAAACCTTCCAAAATTCATTAGCGCGACCAACTGTATTAACCTTCCAGAAAGATGAACCAGAAGGTTCATCTTTCTGGAAGTGATCTTTGACGAAATTCTCCGGAAAATGATCATGACGTAAAATCTCCATCTTCCATTCCGGCCGGTAGATTGTTTTCCCTCTAGTAATCAGACACTAAACTTGTCGGCAGATTTCTACTAAACAATCGGTCACCATGAGTGAACACGATATCACTTCACAACTCACGTGGCTGAGCTTTTCGTCTTTCAGCACTATATTCAAGAGGAAATAATTTGACCAGAGCTCACAGAGACAAAGGCTTCAAATCCGTTGGAAGGAGACATCACGTGACAAGGCATGTGTGTAGGGGTGTATGGAGGGGGACTTGAAAAAATTTGTTTATATCGAGAGCCAGCTATGACACAGGTTCTCTGACCTATCATTTCACCCATTTACTTCCATAGCAATATAGTTCAAAGTGTAAATGTTAAGAGGAGTTGAGTAAAGTATCTAAAAAAGTATCTCTGAGGTTTAAAACTAAATTTTATATCCAGTTGCTTTCCAAAAAGTTATATAGCAGAATAACTTTTGCGAGGTGCTCTACTCAAAACCCTATGAACAACTTGTTATTTTTCGTCTCTGTGTCAACTGCAAAGTTCTATTATTTTTGATTCCTAACATTTTAATTTGGGAGTCTACAATTGGATCTTTAATCATCCATGATAAATGAAATATTAGCTGAAAAAAATTCGTTTTTCCGTGAATGGGATTCGAACCCACGTCTCCTAGAAATATACCGGCCGTTTTCATGAGTCCCATGTTTACAGGTTGGGTTGTTTTACCTCTGAGCGGCAATTTTTTGCACACCATGGGCTAAATGGCCAGGTCACAAGGACCCCGAAGGCTCAGAGAAGGTTGGGGGAGGGGACCCACTGGAACAGCTGTTGGGAGACAGATGGTAGCCTCCCGTCAATGCCATCCAGCGTGTTCTTTAACGTGCACAGGGTATGGCTCTCCCGTACACGGAGCCACGGCTAAACGTCCCATCCAACGGACGGCGGCCTTTCCAAGCCCATCGGTGTCCCCTACTGACCGTGGGCAGGGCGGGGAATTTTGCGGAGATAAATCTCAACGCTGACCCAGCTGGGACTCGAACCTGGGAACTACAGATTACGAGCCTGGCGCACTACCGACTGAGCCACCTCCGCCCCCATGTTTACAGGACTTTTCCTGTGATACTTTACTACTGAATCCATGATAAATTACTCAAGAAAGAATTTCCATTACGTAAAGTACAACAACAATATTTATCATTTTAAGTATCAGAAACATAAATCTTTACAAATTGTGTCGACGCCAGTGGACGGCAAGGGAAGATTTTTCAAAAGATTAAGAAGTCATCTTCGTATTCCATGAACCATAGCGAGATGCATGCGAAGATTGTCCTTTCGGTTGTACTGGCGACTGCAAAGGCCACAGGCATAAGTGGCTGGCACCATAGCATGCACAACCCTTTGGTGACGTCTCAGATTCGTCTTCACTGTGAAAGTGGTGCTGCACATAGTGCAACTGTAACTTGAGGAGCTCTTCCAAGAAACTGAAACAAAAGGGGAAAAAATTTAGCATTTTAACTGTATATGAACTTCTTTACACTTAAATACAATGAAGGGACATATTGCAATTGCTTATCAATTGAGAGGGTTGAAATATATAAATATTTAGGTATTGAGGTAGACAACAATCTAAAATGGAAGAGTCATATTATTTACTCCCTCCCGGAAAATCCTGTCTTTTTATAATAAATTTCAAACTTGTCTAAATGCATAAATAAAATATCCTTTCAAGCAGCTGTTTGCCACAGAGATCTGACAGGAGCCTGTCAGTTTATATGCCATAGTAGAAGGTCTGTGAGGATGGCGGGACATCAGTAGAAAGACAGCCTTACCCAGGCCTTCAAACCAGTTCCTTTCATCAGTAGACAAGCGCGATAACCATTCCCCCATGGGACGGCTTAAACTTGCTGTTTAATCCAAAACAATTGTCTTTGTATGATATTATTTTATCCCCATAATATATATCCGACACTAAAAACAGATTGAAAAAAACAACAACAATTATAAAATCTTATTCCATATAAAATGTCATTTTAACCTTCCTTGTTTCGTTGAACATTTTAATAAATGGGAAACCCTACTTCAAGTCTTATTTTATGCACACCATGCATTATGCGTGGATTTACCCAGCTGTTCATTATTGTTTAGGCGGTTTTTATTTTTTATTTTTATTTCTTTTTTTTTTTTTTGGGGGGGGGGAAGATTTTAAAGTGACCTTGCAAAACTCAACAGTCTCCATTGTAAGATAGTTAAAAGATTTTTAATGAATCTTGCAACATAACTTTATGAATAATCCGAAATATTTTTATGGAATTAGACAAACTGACATGTACAGAATATTCTTGTTTTTGAATTTTTATTTGAGTTGATGCAAAATATAGGATGTTTAACTCTCGAGTAAGTACAGAACTTAAAAACTTTTTCTCGAAAAGTACAGTACTTAAAGCAAAGAAGAATATTTTCCAAGGCCATTTTTTGTTTCTGGCACCTAGATTGTTGAATTTCATGGATTTCGACATAAGGGAGAAAAAAAATCTTTGTTTAAAAAGAAACTAACGTATATTCGTATAATCAACATATTTGATATTGAAAAAGAAATGGTTTTTAGTGTTTAGAGTAAGTTAGCTCTTTCTTCTTATAGTTTTAGTAAAAAAATATTTTTTGTTAATATATGCTAATAAAATCTATAACTGATGCCACCAGGACAGCTGTGGTCAGAAACGTTTTTGTACACAAAATTTTGAAACATGGACGGCATATTTGACTTCTGGTTGCACTGCGCAACACACAAAAAGGCTTTGAAATGAAAGTAGCCAATCTTTACTAATTTCGAGGTGCTGAACACGAAAATGACAATAAAATTTGACGATCGGCTCTTGTTTAGGAGAGACAGAGATGGTCATGTATAAATGACTCAGTCCGCATTGAGTACATAGGTAACCATTTCGCAACGCTATATTTTAAACTCCAGATTGCAACATATTGCGTTGTATTGCATCAGCCCGCCATATACACAATCCCCGGAGGTATTGCATCATTGTCTGATGCAATGTAGTTGAGTCATGACATCGCGAGCAAAAGATGATGCAATCGTTAGTTGTAAGCGACGTCTCGTACGGTGAGCAAGTTTTTTGAGCGACTCCCATTTACCCCCGAGTCATAAGTACAACACAAGTGATCCTTACAGTTTTAATCCAGCAGTACTGATGCCTCGTAATGGTGTTAATAGTGCAGATACATTTTGTTGCATTTGCGGAGAAGTGACGTTTGCAAGACAGAAAAGGGTCATCACTCCAATAGTGAAAGCGGCGTACGAGTTTTATTTTGGATGCAAGATCGGGGACCAGGACAAGGCCTAGGCTGCACATATATGCTGTTGTACGTGTGCAAGAAATCTTCCGAAGTGGCTGAAAGGCAAAAAAGAGGCGATGCTGTTTGCTGTTCCTTTGGTTTGGAGAGAGCCAAGCAATCATGCAAATGACTGCTACTTCTGCATGATTCACTTGTTTCTGGAGGCACCACAAGGAAAATAAAGTGGACAATAGCATATCCGAATATACAATCTGCTCTCCAACCAGTTCTACATGGCGAAGGCGTTCCTATTCTAAAACCTCCAAAAGAATTTTCCACCGATTCAGACAATGAGGAGGGAGGTGAACCGGCTTCGGGTTCTCCGCAGCCTTTGGTGTCTAATGATGATCCATACGTCTCCCACAGTCTGTCATCTGTGTTATACATTCTCACCGAAGAAGAAATGAACAATCTTGTTCGCGATCTGGAGCTCTGTCCAAGGCTAGGGGGCGGGGGTGGCTCAGTCGGTAGCGCGCCAGGCTCGTAATCTGTAGTTCCCAGGTTCGAGTCCCAGCTGGGTCAGCGTTGAGATTTATCTCCGTAAAATACCCCGCCCTGCCCACGGTCAGTAGGGGACACCGATGGGCTTGGAAAGGCCGCCGTCCGTCGGATGGGACGTTAAGCCGTGGCCCCGTGTGTGGGAGAGCCATACCCTGTGCACGTTAAAGAACACGCTGGATGGCCTTGACGGGAGGCTACCATCTGTCTCCCAACAGCTGTTCCAGTGGGTCCCCTCCCCCAACCTTCTCTGAGCCTTCGGGGTCCATGTGACCTGGCCATTTAGCCCATGGTGTGCAAAAAAGTGCCGCTCAGAGGTAAAACAACCCAACCCAACTCTGTCCAAGGCTAAAACAGAGTTACCTGGATCAAGACTTAAACAATGGAACCTTTTCAAGGAAAATGTCCGAGTAACTTCGTTTCTAACTCGTCAAGAGCAGTTTGCACCTTACTTCAGAAAGGAAGATGACCTTGTGTTCTGCTCTGCTGTAGATGGCCTGATGAATGCCCTCGGAATCAAACACTCAAGAATGGTGACTATTCATAGACTCCTAGAAATTGAGTCTCAAGGCGCTGTTGCTGCATAATGGAAATCGACTTCCATCCATTCCGGTAGGACACTCTATCTACATGAAAGAAACCTACGACAACCTAATACAGCTGTTGAACTGTCTTCAATGCAGCAAGTATGGCATCTCTGTTGTTACTTGAAGGTAGTCGCTCTGTTGATGGGTCTGCAGCTGGGATATACGAAGTACTGCTGTTTCTTATGTGAATGGGACAGCCGAGTAAAGACTTTGCACTACGTGAAGAGAAACTGGCCTCAGAGGAAATGTCTGAAGGTCGGAGAGAAGAATGTGGAACACCCAGCACTGGCAGAAACGCACAAAATCCAGCTACTGTCCCTACACATCAAACTCGGTGTGATGACAAATTCCCTCGACTCAGCGAAGAGAAAATTAAAAAGGAAATTTTTGTGTGTCCTCAGATCCGCGAGTTGTTAGGAGACCAGATGTTCGACAACCTGTTTCAGGGTGACGAGAAAAAGGCTTGGGATGCGTTTCGTCTGGTGTCAACTAAATTCCTCGGGAATGTCAGGGCAGACAACTACAAGAAACTGGTTAAGGAAGTTGTCTCTGTATCACAAACTTGGCTGCAATATCTCCTTGAAGATGCATTTTCTCCATTCCCATTTAGATTTCTTTCCCGACAACTGCGGCATGGTTAGTGATGAGCACGGTGAACGTTTTCACCAGAACATTGCAACGATAGAGAAACGACACCAGGGAAACTGGTCCACTTCAATGTAGGCTGACTACTGTTGGACGCTCGCTAGAGATGATCCTGAGCAACTGTACAAGCGATGGGCAAAACGACATCGGAAGTAGACGCGGAGTTTCAGCGATACATGTGATATGTACGTATTACTCTATTATATAAGAACCTATTGCGTATTTCTCAAAAATCGTAGCAAATTTTGAATTTTCATTGTCATATTCGTGTTCAGCAACTGGAAATTTTTAAGAAATGGCTACTTTTATCTCAGAGGCATGACTTTTATGAAATTTGTTGCCCAGTGTTATCAGATATACAATAAACATAATTTTACTTTTTTTCACTTTAATTCTGAAGTGAATATCAATGTTTAGTTTTAATTTTTAAAACTCTTATTGCTTACTGCTTGTAATTTTGTGTTAGACTGCATTGTAAAATTGTGTGAGAATAAATATATCAATAAATAAAGTGTTGTGCGCACCTCGCGGTTGCAAGCACTATTCACTTCTAAGTAGACATATGTAAATTTAAATCTGTGGCGTTGTGTTTCCCACATTGCCCAATTACGGATATCACCTTAATTAGACAATGCGGGCCGCAAAAATCTCAGGCCGTCTCCTTAGGGGAAGACGTTTTTATTAATGAAATCCAATGATGATGCAGTCCTAGCTGCTCCTCGCTACAATTTTCCCAACTCTTCTCCCTTGATTTCCCATGAAACGGTATGTGCAAACCATCCCTAGCATCTGCAGCGGAACTTACGAGTGATAAAATCTCCCCAGGGGGTCTGTGAGGTTGACATCGCCGCCTGGGAGAACGGGATCCCTGACACAATTTCTCGTGTGAAATCGGTACTAAAGCTGTCAACAGACCTTCGCACCCTCAGACCACCTTCACTGCAAGAGAAGAAAATGTGATTCCGCCTGCCATCTCCCCACGGGCGCTGTGTCGTGTGCTATCGAATGTCATGAGATCAGGCGCTGGGTGTCCCGTGTGTGTGGCCCGTCGGTGCAGCTGTGACTTCTGTCCTGACGTGTACACCCCCTGTTAGTCTGTTCCCTTTGTGTTGGAGAAAAACAAAAATCTCAATCTAGTAAGAAATTAATTTAAAAGAAAAATGAATCGTTATGCCTGATGTAAAATCAGCGCATAGCAAAAGATTAAATTAAAAAAAAAAGATTATCATTTATTCGTTGTTTGGCATTCTGTATTTGGTAATAAACTAAAAAAAACAATAAACGCCATTTTTTATTGAAATTAATTTCATACACTAGGAGGAGGACGTAAAAAATTATCTTTGTTAAGATACTCAATTGCATAGCTAACGAACTATTATCGAAGGTATAAATTCTCTGCTATTCTCGTTAGTGTAAAATTGAGCATCTTAACCCTTTCAGGACCATAAGGTTTCTAAGAGTAAATATTAGTATCTAACTGTTTATTTTAGTTTGTTTAGACGTAAAATAAATAAAAATCATAAGAAAAATACATAACAATGTGTAGTTTTTTTGGAATTTTATGGGAAATATTTTTCCCAATGGACTATAAAGGTAACACAAATTATAGTTAGGCTTATTATGCAATGTCTTTTATTTATTGGTTTATTAGAACAAAATGTTAACTAAAATAATACAAAATTATGAAATAAAATTACTATACAAAATGATGTGCTAATTATGATATTCTGCGAAGCAATTTCTTTTGGTAGTGAGGCAAAGATGGACATTGCACATAGTACATATATTATGCGTTCTGACAGTTCTGTTTTTGTTTTCTAAACGTTCCCGTTTACGTAATTGCGTCCGGCATACGTTCTATTTTGACATTCTGTATAAAAAAAGCAGATAAGGTTATAATTAAATACGACAATCACCAATTTTAAAATGGGAAAAATGTTTCCCTTAGTCGTGAAAGGGTTAACAAAGAGCATTTTGATGATAATATTCATTGGTCATTGTGACACATTTCAGACAAAAGAGACAATGACCAAGCAGGGCTATTTAAAGAGAAGAATGGACAGGAACTCAGTTCCAGTACTCAAAAGATTTCGGATCTTTAAGTTCTGATAGCTCTATTTCCACCAAAAGTTTATATAAAAACCTTCACCCTCTGCTTTTTAAAACCAATGTTTGCCTCATTTAAAATATCTCAACAATATTTGTGAAAATAATAATGATAGTTTAACCTCGAACAAAACTAATTGATAGCATCGAGAAAAGAACTAGTTTTTATAGCAGAAAAAAATTAATTCTGGAAAAAAAAAACTCGTATATTTAAGTTTTCCGCGAATAAAATTTCTTTTTTCCCCTATGGAGCAATTTATCTTCATATCTATATAAATAATATTATTTTGTCATGTGTATATATTTGAGCCGTCCCATGGCCGAGTGGTTAGCGCGCTTGGCTACTGATCTAAGGGACCTGGGTTCGAGCCCCGGGTGTATGTGTCGTTGTATGGATGTATGTGTCGTTTTTCTGCTGAGGTCCTGCCAGCCTCACAGACCTTCTACTAGGCATATAAAGTGACAGGCTCCTGTCAGACCTCTGTGACAAGCAGCTGCTTGAGGGGGTATTTATTTTTTATATATATATATTTGTCAATATATACTGTGTTATTATCAAACATTATTATTAAAATTAGTATTAAAACTCAGTCTTACTTTTTCATAAGAGTATTTTGTCGCTTTGTCTGCCTCTTGATTTCTCGAAATTTCACGATTTATTTGATTAATTGGATGATCCAATTTCACTTTTTCTGCTAAAACACTTTCTGTTTTGATTGTTTATTACCATTTTTACTTATTTTTATGGCTATAGTAAGGTTAAATAATTGTACAATTGGTTCCGCAACCAGAGCCATCAAAAGATATTTTTCCGCCCCAAGTGGATTTTTTACAGTCCTCAAGTGACCTTCGCCGCTACAAGTAACTTTATACTCCACCCTCTCCCCCAATTTTTTGACACCTCAAGCTAAATTACTTTTTCCCCGTTACAACTGATTCTATTTTTGGCGCCTAAGGTGATCGTCTCATTTTTGTCCTCTCAAACGATCTTATTATTCTTATCACCTGAAAGGATCTTATTTTTAGCATCTCAAACAATTTTATTCTTATTCTTATCATCTCACACTATCTTATTTCTTATCATCTCAAACGATTATATTATTCATGTCATCTCAACGACCTTACTAGTTGTGTGGCTCTGAATTCATTTTTCTGTCTCTACAGTTTAAAATATGCGCTATCTAAATCATTAGTAATTGAATATCATAAACAAGTACAGCGGCGGGGATGGCTCAATCGGTAGCGTACCAGGCTCGAGTCCCAGCTGGGTCAGCGTTGAGATTTATCTCCGCAAAACGCCCTGCCCACGGTCAGTAGAGGACACCAATGGGCTTGGAAAGGTCGCCGCCCGTCGTATGGGTCGTTAGCCGTGACTCCGTGTGCGGAGAGCCATACCCTGTGCACGTTAAAGAACACGCTGGATGGTCTTGACGGGAGGCTACCATCTGTCTCCCAACAGCTGTTCCAATGGGTCCCCTCTCCCAACCTTCTCTGAGCCTTCGGGGTCCATGTGACCTGGCCATTTAGCCCATGGTGTGCAAAAATGTGCCGCTCAGAGGTAAAACAACCCAACTCATAAGTACTATTATATCTAAGTTAGGTAACGATCATAACACTTTATCATTCATGCCACTTTTATTTTGAGTTGAATTTAGAATAAGCCCATCCAAATACTAGCATGCCGCCCCTAAAATGTTGCCACCCGAAAAAAATTTGCTTGCCCAAAGCAAAGCCCCGAAGCCCCCGCTTGGAAAGCGGGTGCTTTCGGAGCTTTGCTTTGGGCAAGTGCTTTTCTAACAAACTCTAAAGAAATTTCGTCATATTGGTTTTTATTAAATTAGTAAAAAGAGTAAGGACTATAATGGTAAAATTATGATTATAACAATAACAAATGCCCAAAGTTAATTAATGTTGTTGGATAGAAATTTATTCAAATTAATTATTTGGCAGAGTATTTGCAAGAAATACGGTTTTAATAGATGTAGTGTAATAATGAACCGATAAATAGGAATTTAATTTAAATTCATAGAATGAATTTTATTATATATGACAAATTTATATACACCGAAGAGCCAAAACATTATGATCAGCGCGTCTTTATGCAAATCGAAGTAACTGCAGGTAAACGAGGAACCGTGTGAAGGTCATGAAACGTTATAAATAACACTTGATACTGAGTTCTGTTAATCAGTGTTATTCTTGTTCTTCATATGGGAAAGGCAGCGGACCTAGGTGAGTTTGACAAAGGCCAAATTGTAATGGCCAGATGACAGGCCCAGAGCATTTCCGAGGTGGCAAGGCTTGTGGGGTGCTCATTGTCAGCCATGGTTAGTTCCTTCAAAAAGTGATCCGAAGAGGGAAAAACCACGAACCACTGGCAAGGTGTGGGTCGACCATGGCTCATCAATGCTAGAGGTGAGCGAAGGCTATCCCTTATGATATGAGCCAACAGAATGGATAATGTAGACAAACTCGTCCATAATTTGAATGCTGGTGATGGAAGTAATGTGTCACAACAATTCGCGGAATATGAGGAAGACTCCCAGACATCAATCCAATCGAGCATCTGGGGTTTGTGTTGGAACTATATATCCGATCTGCGGCGGTTCAACCAGGTAACTTACAAGAGTTAAAGGATCTGCTGGTAACGTGTTGGTACCAGATACCACAAGACATCTTTAGAAATCTTGTAGCGTCCATGCCTCGCCGGGTAAGAGCTGTTTTGAAGGCATGTGGAGGACCAACATCATATTATGCAGGAGGTCATAATGTTTGGTTCGTCGTTGTATTTAATATTTACGAGTGGATACTATATATATTTATAGCAATATTCACGGTTGGGGAAATTCACTCGCGCACTCGCCAATGGAAAGTAAAATTTTCTGGCGTGGCTTGTTACATAAATAAAAATAATAAATACCCCCTCAAGCAGCTGCTTGCCACAGAAGTCTGACAGGAGCCTGTCAGTTTATATGCCATAGTAGAAGGTCTGTGAGGTTGGCAGGACTTCAACAGAAAAACTACACGAACATCCATACCTTACCCGGGGCTCGAACCCAGGTCCCTTAGATCACTAGCCAAGCGCGCTAACCACTCGGCCAAGGAAACGAAACTAATTTTTACCCTCGTTAATTTCTTTCAATGTTCTTCCTTAATGCACAAAAAGAAAGAGGAAAAAATATTTTGCCCCTTCGGCTAATATTCGCCATTTATTTATCATAAAAAAATTGCTGGCTAGTCAAATTTTTCTGCATTTCTCCTCCCTTGACAATATTTATACGAATTATAGAAACTCCTGTCGGCTTTTATTTTCCTATTTCTACGAGTTGGGTTGGGTTGTTTTACCTCTGAGCGGCACTTTTTTGCACACCATGGGTTAAATGGCCAGGTCACATGTACCCCTAAGGCTCAGAGAAGGTTGGGGGAGGGGACCCACTGGAACAGCTGTTGGGAGACAGATGGTAGCCTCCAGTCAAGGCCATCCAGCGTGTTCTTTAACGTGCACAGGGTATGGCTCTCCCGCACACGGGGCCACGTCTTAACGTCCCATCCGACGGACGGCGGCCTTTCCAAGCCCATCGGTGTCCCCTACTGACCGTAGGCAGGGCGGGGAATTTTGCGGAGATAAATCTCAACGCTGACCCAGCTGGGACTCGAACCTGGGAACTACAGATTACGAGCCTGGCGCGCTACCGACTGAGTCACCCCCGCCCCGATTTCTACGAGTATACTACTGCAATGAAACGTAATCGCAACTATTATCCCTGAAGAGAAGTTACTTTACTAATTCCACTGATCAACAGAAGAACGATTACAAGTATTGCTTCCATTTCATACACTCTTTCCACTATCATACGGAAAAAGTTGAGGAAGTACTGTAGACTGAACTAGCTTCTGGCTGAATTACCGAGAGTAACATTTCGAAACAATAGGCTTATATAAACTCTTTTAAAATCATTTGAACAGTGCAATAAAATAAATTATACACTCTGGCATTTACCTACTTTCGTGGGGCGGGGGTGGCTCAGTCGGTAGTGCGCCAGGCTCGTAATCTGTAGTTCCCAGGTTCGAGTCCCAGCTGGGTCAGTGTTGAGATTTATCTCCGCAAAATTCCCCGCCCTGCCCACGGTCAGTAGGGGACACCGATGGGCTTGGAAAGGCCGCCGTCCGTCGGATGGGACGTTAAGCCGTGGCCCCGTGTGCGGGAGAGCCATAGCCTGTGCACGTTAAAGAACACGCTGGATGGCCTTGACGGGAGGCTACCATCTGTCTCCCAACAGCTGTACCAGTGGGTCCCCTCCCCCAACCTTCTCTGAGCCGTCGGGGTCCATGTGACCTGGCCATTTAGCCCATGGTGTGCAAAAAAGTGCCGCTCAGAGGCAAAACAACCCAACCTACTTTCGTGCAGAAAAGTTTTAAAAATAAATCAATTGTGCAGCATAGCTTACAATATTGATCCAATTCCCCCTTTTCATTGACTAGTTTCATTCAACGATATCTTCGAGGAGAGCTTCCTCCTTCTCTGATTGGCTAGAGGTCTGGAGATGCGATATTTAAATGGTATTATAATTGTAGCACTTTACTGATTAAATAGTTGAGGCAGGAATTTCTTTTTCGCTGGTGACGTGCACCCTCCTTATTGTAACTGGAGGCGTGGCACTTCTTATTATCAGGCCTGACCTTAGCAAATGTGGGTTCCATATGTTTAGAAACAAACAACAATTAAAAACGAAGCTTCTAAAAAAATTACACCATACCCAATGTTGCTAACTCTAAAATTTGTAGTTCTCACAAAATAGGACAAAAAATTTCTCTTTAGGATGAAATTTTCCTCCGATCGCGGAGGATACAAGCGTAGCACGGGGCCCCTCTGGAGCGCGGAAAGTTCGTTATAGCTTAATTGTTGTGTAATATGGATATTTTAAAACTTGCAAAAATATAAAGAATGTTTTAGAGCAATATTAAAAACGATATTTATATGCGATTTTTTGTGTTATTTTGTTTATATATTACATCATTACGTATATATAAAGGTAAGTCAAGCAAGATCAAAGCAATATATTTCAGAAACACGTATATACACATATTTTGCCATGTAATCCTATCCTCTCTCGATACCTCTACAATAATAGAGTCCAACGGCTGACATGTTTTCTGATTCCATAACAAAAAAGTTTCCCGATAAAGAGGACAGCCAAACCGCATTTTAAACGCCTGCATTATCCCTGAACTTGCGCTCCTTTAGTTTTCTTCTTAGTGTTCTTCCAAAGTGATGCGCCGGTTCTCCTGAAAAAAAAAAATCCAAAGTGATGCGCCGGTTCTCCTTAACACGTTGCACTGTGTAGGATGTTGCTGCTTCGACTGGTCCACCAAGTCGATGTTCATCCATTGCACTTGTGCGACAGTTTCTGAAAAGTTCGCAACACTTGTACACATTTTTAAAGAAAGACAACTGTCTCCATTTTGTGCACACATTCTACGATAAATTTCAATTATTTGGACTTTTTCTGACATAAAAGATTAATGACATTTCACTGTTCAACTGTGGAGCAATCTGGTAGAAGGGCTGCCATTTTAACAACTGCAGGTTAAGTATTGCCAACTCTATGCGAAGACAACGGGCAACTAAATTGTTCAGATATGCAGTAATGAGGTATATAGTAAAGATTGCATAGTGGGTACAATGTCTGTGAAAAACGAAAAATTTACGTTATTTATTGACTTACCTTCGTATATATTTTTCTTACAATTATATGAATTATGAAGGAGTTGTTATTATGGGTCGCTATTAAATAAAAGAGTAATAACATTCCTCTTTGCGCCTTTTCTTTCACTTGTGGAGAACTTTCGCCCCCTTAGAACTTAAATTTATTTCTGAGTCCTTAGCACACAACTTGTTAAAATGATGATATATTACACGCATATGATTATATTACACGCATATGATTATATTACACGTGACTCTCACAAACAAATAAACCAGCAGAATCATAGTCTTCATCCAGAATATTATTCGGTTCAAACTCACAAAGGTGAAACTGGAATGGCAATGCCCATCGCCATCTGGATGCTTTAGATGTCTTTTCTTCCACGTATAATTTTACAAATGCTTTCTAATTCCATAGCTTTCTTTTTCTATTATTTAACTTTCAGCGTTTAGAGAATGTTTACCTAATGGATGACTTTTAATACCAGCATCTTATGAATTTTGGCTTTCCTCAAATTTATTATTTCCGTGATCCGTCCTTTTTTGTCTCTTTACTTTCTCTTAGGTCCCATTCTCCCAGTTTCTTTTCTTTTCTTGACTATCAGTCCGTCCTTCTTTGTCTTTTTACTTTTCCTAACGGCTTGTCCTCCTTTGTCCTTTTACTTTTCCTAACGGCTTGTCCTCTTTGTCTATTTGTTTTTCCCGAGGACGCGTTCTCCTTGTCCCTTTACTTTTCCCGAGTTCCCATTCTCCTTATCGCTCTTCTTCACCTGATGATCCGTCCTTTACTCCCCCTCTTGACACCTACCGTTCCTGACGATCCATTTTCCTTTGTCCTTTACTTTTCCTGAAGCATTCATTACGAATTCTACATGATTTAAATTGGATTGTTTTACCTACGAGTAACACTTTTGTGCGATCAATGGGCTAGATGGCTAGGTCCCAACGACCTCAAGAGCTAGAGCAGTGGTTTTCAAACTGTAGGTCGCGACACTCAGGGGGTCGCGAGTATCTTGAAAGTGGGTCGCAAAACTCTGATAATTTTATATTTGCGAATTTAATTAAAGTATTTTTGGAATATTATGTGAGTATGTGTTCTTTTAAAAATTGTTTTGTGGCAAAGGGATTGTGTTAAATGTCAAAATGATATATTTTTTTTTCATTTTATCCTATATAAATATAATGAAATTATTAGATTTAATATGTAGGTATATTGTAGAGCAAAGGAAAAGGGTCGCATAATTTTATCTACGATTCTAGACGATTCTACAATTCTAGGGGGCAGCAGTGTCAAAAAGTTTTGAGAACCACTGGGTTATTGTGAAGGAAATCCACTGGCGTTGCTCATGTAGCAGCTGGTTGAGCTGTTACAATACTGTGGCGCTACACTGTAACGCCACTTTTGCGACTACTTGTTACTTTACAACATTATAGTTGAAATATTTTAGGTTATATTATAGGTAAACCTAAATATTTTCAAATAGTGTATGACTGCGTACGGTCATAATGAATAAAGGCTGAATAAAGCTCTCTCTCTCAAGACAGATAAAAACCTCCTATCAAGGCCATCCTGCATGCTCGTTAAGGCGCGCAAAGTATGACTCTTAGGCACCTAGGGACATGGTTTTACGTCACTTCTGTCAGACGGAAGTTTTTCCAGGCCCTTCGGTATCCCCTTTCTCTCCGAGGACAGAGAGCAGGTATCGGAAAAATTTCAATGCAGGCACACGTGAAGACTCGAACCTAGGAATAGAAGTTTACCTGCTAGCACACTACATACTGACCCTACCTCTAATCCTAAAAATAAAATGGAAGTTTCCAAAAACAAAGATCAGGAAATTGAAGAGCTTTGAGGTAAATTAGAAATCATTTCCATGCATTCTGAAATGAATTAATCTTTTGCACATACGCTCTTCATGTGGCACAGATAATAGAAAGCATCAACCACAAGCCAATGTTTAATGGACACTGAAGACTGATTGTAAAACTTTAGTAACCCATTAAGATGTAAGAGAGCATTCTTACCCCTCCTGTTGGATAAAAATCACATGCATTAAGCAGCTAAAAAGAGCGTCAGAGTTGCAATCCATGAACACTAGCCTCATGCACACGTAGATTGTCTTTCCTATTGAACCACTTTCTGCAGATGTGGCAAGTGTAGACAGAAGGCGTGGCCGCGTGAGAGATGCGCTCATGGCGTCTTTGGTTGCTTCTGTCTGTGAACCTGGCATTGCAGTAGTTGCACTGGAAGCGTCCTCCTCGGCAAATCGAGAATCTCCTGAAGTCTGTATACTCTGCTGGGGGGGAGGTAAAAAAAATGGTTGCATTTATTATGTACAACATAGCCTAGCTTAGAATATGTTTACTAAAAATTGTCATAAACCGCAAAATATTTGAAAAGAAATAAAATTTTGGCGTCTTTAAAAATGAATCCACGTAAAATATCGTATCAACCTGAAATAAGCTATTTCCCATTTCAGATACAAACTTTAAATTTTTGTTACAAAAACACTTTTCAGTAAACCATATTTGAAAGTGTTATATTTTACCAAATAATTTAAGTAACAGAAGTAATTGTGTGTCCAAAATCTCAAAAATCTTTCCTTGTTATGACGGAGTAGAATTAACATCACGCGGTTGTGCTAGTATCACTTAAATGCCAAATTCGCAAATCGCTGGATATGCAGAACTGAACTTATTTAGTGAACCCCGAGAACAGCCGATTTGAAGCCATTTGAACTTCTTTTTTGGGCGTACTTCAAAAGCGTCATATATTCCGAGAAAACTCGCAATTTTCAGCACTTAAAGGAACGAATCACCGCAACTGTTGAAAGTGTCACACCAAACGTGGAATGCCTGACTTGTCATTGCGTCTAAGCTTAAAATTCAGCAGGAGTGGGAAATCCTGACTCATCAATAAGAATATGGACGCCTTGAACAGTGATACAAATGTATAAAGGTTTCGGTAGCGAGTCTAAACATCAGTGTCATCCTGGTAAGTTCGAGTCCCAGCTGGGTCAGCGTTGAGATTTATCTCCGCAAAATTCCCCGCCCTGCCTACGGTCAGTAGGGGACACCGATGGGCTTGGAAAGGGCGCCGTCCGTCGGATGGGACATTAAGCCGTGTCCCCGTGTACGGGAGAGCCATACCCTGTGCACGTTAAAGAACACGCTGGATGGCCTTGACGGGAGGCTACCATCTGTCTCCCAACAGCTGTTCCAGTGGGTCCCCTCCCGCAACCTTCTCTGAGCCTTCGGGGTCCATGTGACCTGGCCATTTAGCCCATGGTGTGCAAAAAAGTGCCGCTCAGAGGTAAAACAACCCAACCCAACCCATCCTGGTAAACATTGAGCTATGCTTCCCGGCGAATGTAATCGTGGTGAATTTGAGTCATGCTTCACGTACCTGTTCAGTGAGCTGGGCAACAGTGGCAGGGGGCTGGGAGGTGGTGGTCAGTGAACGTCCCATCATATTGCAAATGCGTTCGAAGAGCAACAGATCTGGGGACGTACAAGCCAAGGAAACATATCCACATCACATAGGCAATGTTGGAATATAAAAGATACGGCCGCACTGGTTACTGCAAAGGGTTGTACTTCTTTTAGAAGCAGAAAATTTGCAAATAAACTAATGACGATAGCTGGTGGAAGGTTGATTGGGTTAAATAAGACCTATTTCTCAAAAAGATCATTTCACCTTTTTTCAAATGGTATGAACTTTAGCTAAACTGATCATCAAATAGCTAAGAACAGAGCTGAAGATAAAGGGGTGGCAGATATCCAGGTTCCTTACAGGCAGCAAAATATTCTGACCTTGGCGAGAGCCATGTATCGGCAGATATTTTCCTGCTGATACATTTAGGATGGAGCATAGAAAGACCAGAAATACTGGTCCTAAAAGACATATTGTCCTGTGGTATTAAGTCTTTTGGTGGTCTCAACATAATATCTTGATGTCAACATGCCATCAGTATCGATCAGACATGAACGGTTGTTGCAACTGATGGTTCCCCATACCATGATTCCAGATGTTGGCCCGCTGTGGCGATCCCTGATGTTCCCTGTACCCGTGTCTCTTCAGCCTCTGTACCTAGCATGTCTGCATATATGGATACGACAATCGATGGATCTCAAACAGAAACTTTGGGATCCATCGACTCGTGATTCAGAAACGTGATTCGTCACTGAAGGCGACAGACTACTTTTATCCTCAAGCAGATTTTATGCCAATAAAACAGGAATAAAGCAGTGATTCTCGCGATCACCTTCTAATCGCGCTCCCTGACAGAAAGACAAGAGTGACTACTCTGAATGCAGTAAAGTTCACTGGTATAAAAGGGATGTTCTACAATTATGGAGGCTTCTGGAAGGAAGGCGGATACTCAATCCATCTCTCCAAGTCATCCCAAACATACTCAGAACTGAGCTTGGGGAATCTTCAGACCACTCCATATTCAATACCCTCAAATTCAAGATACTGTTCCACCATTAGGCCGTTCCGGTAACAATGTAAAAAATATTTTTAAAAGCAAAGTGGATAACACGAAAAAAATCGCTTAACGCGAAACATTTTCTATTGTCTGACAAGTAAAATTGTATTAAAGCTTACTCGGATGACACGAAATTTATAGAAGATTGACAGATCTAATCTCGGACACTCTTTGATGCTCAGTCAGAGTCGGTTCGCCATTTTGGATGGGTTGGGTTGTTTTCTGACCTCTGAGCGGCACTTTTTTGCACACCATGGGCTAAATGGCCAGGTCACATGGACCCCGAAGGCTCAGAGAAGGTTGGGGGAGGGGACCCACTGGAACAGCTGTTGGGAGACAGATGGTAGCCTCCCGTCAAGGCCATCCAGTGTGTTCTTTAACGTGCACAGGGTATGGCTCTCCCGCACACGGGGCCACGGCTTAACGTCCCATCCGACGGACGGCGGCCTTTCCAAGCCCATCGGTGTCCCCTACTGACCGTGGGCAGGGCGGGGAATTTTGCGGAGATAAATCTCAACGCTGACCCAACTGGGACTCGAACTTGGAAACTACAGATTACGAGACTGGCGCGCTACCGACTGAGCCACCCCCGCCCCCTTTGGATGGGAAAAGTATTCTGGGTAGAGCAATTTGTGCGTTTTTATTGCACTAGGAGAAATCTATGTTTTCTGCCTAGTGAAAGGTATCACCAAGTACTGAAATTGCAATACGTTTAAGTGAAATGACTAAGAACGATATTTTTAAATTAGTTTTGTTTACCTTTTCAATACATTCAAGAACCGAACATTTTAAATTAATTTAAGTTTATTCGTACAGACAATCCCCATAGTTGGTGGCAGTAAGGAAAAATAAAAGTGATTTCAGACTTGAACTCGAGTTCTATTTTAAGTACAGATTTGAATTTTTAACTCAATACGAGTTACGTAGGGGGATACCAGCATGCAAAATTTGAGAGTATGTGGACCCAATTCATCCAACAATTTTTATCAACTTTCTAGAGATCATCCAAACTCTCAAGTTCCTCTGAAACTCAATCCTTCATTTCCTCTATCTCCCATTGAAAAGCTCGGGAAGTTAGTAAATGATGTGGAACTGAATATTTGATAAGCATTTAATCAGAGTGGAATAACGAGGTTTGTAAAAACCCTTAATCAGCGACAAAACGAAGTTTGTAAGTACTCTTAATCAGAGACATAGCGAGGTATGTAAGGATTCTTAATCAGAGACATAACGAAGTTTGTAAGCACTCTTAATGAGAAGCATAACGAGATTTGTACGAACTCTTAAGCAGCAGCATAACGAGGTTTGTAAGAACTCTTAATCAGCGGCATAACGTGGTTTGTAAGGACTCTTAATCAGCAGCATAACGAAGTTGGTAAGTACTCTTAATTGAAGGCATAACGAGGTTTGTAGGGACTCTTAATCAAAGGCATAACGAGGTTTGTAAGGACTCTTAATCGAAGGCATAACGAGATTTGTAAGGATTCTTAATCAGAGGCATAACGAGGTTTGTAAGGACTCTTAATCAGAATCATAACGAGATTTGTAAGAACTCTTAATCAGAGGCATAACGAGGTTTGTAGGGTTTCAATTAAAGGTATAACGAGGTTTGTAAGGGCCATGACGTAGGTTAATAAGAGGGATCCCTCAAGCACGCGCAACTCGTCACCTCTGTTGTATAAAAATGACATATATATATATGAAAATATCATCAAATATGTAAATGTAAAATGTAATCGTCAAATCAGTATATTTATATATAAAGATCAATATATTTTAAAAGTATATTTGATCTGTTGAAAAAGGCCTCTTGAGGCTCAAGGCCCGCTCCAGTGGCGCCCCCTTTTCTCTATGGTAGTTGCATCCTTGCTCCTAATGTAAATAAATGCTAACATTTATGAATTTTTTTTTATTTTTCTGATGATATGATATATATTTTTAAGTTTAAATTCACCTTTTTTTAGACCCGATATTAATTACATTGGGGAACATATTTTCCCAATTAAGATGGCTATTTTCAGGTTACTTATTACCTTTGGCAATCGTTTAAGCATTTCACCATTTTTTTGGGTGGATGGGGAGAAGAAAATTTATGATGCCCTTATGCTGCTTTAAGGCATGGTAAGGGGGAGAATGTATGCCGAATTTGGTAGTTGAGGAGAGGGGGGGGGGGTTGGGAGAACAAATCCTTACGTTGCTTTATGATATGAGGAACCTATATATTTAATGTGATGATCCTAACTCATCGTTTAGAATTTTTCTCAATTTTGGCAGAGAAAGAAAGGTTGGAGTGTCAGAATGGGTGGGTCAGAAAAGGTGGAGGGTCAGAATGGGTGTGTCAGAAAAGGTGGAGGTTCATAATGGGTGGGTCAGAATGGGTGGGTCAGAAAAGGTGGAGGGTCAGAATCAGTGGGTGAACTTCTGACAAGTCCGGCTCATCTTAAAAAGAGGGAAAAGCAATCTCCACAATGAGGGAAAGGGAAATGGGACCACATTGAGGGAAACTCGTTCTCGGAAACATTTAGGTCGTACACATTTAGAAGAATTTCGGTCGTATACATTTAGAAGACTGAATATCGGTCGTATACATTTAGAAGACTGAAAACAGGTTGTTGCGAAAAGTTTATTAAAGTAATTGCTAATAGATTAATCGTAAGCGTTTCTTAATACAGAAGAAAGCTGATATGTGCATTTTTAGTAGGGCAAAATATGAAGGTCAAACTCCAGAAGTATCTTTTACGCTAAGGATAAGCGAATTCCTTTTGCATCCTATTTAATAATTTTTGTACATGATAAAAATACAGTTCTAAAAATTTGCCTGTGCAAGTATATGCTTTATCGTGTTTGCATTTTCCTTCTTGGTTGTCTTGTTAGAAGATTAAAATTGCAGTGAAAGTGATAGGAAATAGAGATGAGTTTAGGCCTGGCTATGAAGTAGAACAGCAGCCTCACTCAATCATAATTTACATTAATAAAAATCTAAAGTAAATAATTATGGAAATTACTTCTGGGCGAACAAGGCAAGTTCTGGTGTACAATTGATTGTTGACGTAGCATTTGGCAGTGAATCCAATACAGGTGGGACCGACTTGACGGCTAAAAAGGTGTTATCTCTTATAAAGGATTTGGACCTTCCATAATTTACCGAAAACTTCACTGTCAGGTTCCAAATTTCGTACAGAGTCTACCCCGTATTGCACTAAAAATTCAAGTATAATCTATATATATATATAAAATATAACACAATTTCGAACTTCTAACCATTTTCTCCCCCATTTCAAGTTCTGATTTAACACTTTTCTCAAATACTTGACCGTCCAGTAACAAATTGCTGCCGACTATTTCAATAAAAATTCAAGTCTCTGCCTATAATAGGACTCGAATTGATGTTAAAAGCCTTTTTTCCATTTGATTAGGTGGGAGGTGGAGGGGGGGGGGGACTAAAGGAAGTGTTGGATTTCAACGGGACATTTGATAGTAAATCAGTAAAAATTGTAGTACATAATTTCTTTTCGGTATTATTTCAACTTTTTAATTAGCGTTTAGTAAAAAAAATTAATAAGCACTATTCGGTTTTAATTTTTTCCAAGTATTGTCTATATCATTAATGAATCGTTCTTAGCATCCATGATGATTTTGCGTAAGAACTTTCAGCTTTTGCGAATTATTCGTATTATTTTTAGCTCCAGATAATGTTCGTATTTTAATTTTGGTTTCAAATTAATCATCATTACCTATTGAAAGGGTTCCTTGAATTACCGTACTCCACCTCTTCCAATCAATGAAAAATTGAAAGTGGCTTTAAACTCCAACTCGAGTTCTATTACGGTTAGACATTTTAATTGTTTAAAGCAATACTGCGTGGAATGGGAGAAATCCCTCTGTGAAATCTGTGTCCAAGTGATCAAGTATTTAAAAAGTTGCACGTAATGAGATCGAAAAGTGTTAAATGGAAATTCGAAATAGTAAAATGCGAAAAGCGATTTAAGTTTTGAAAGCGAATTCTGTTACAGGTGAGGACTTGAAGTTTTAATTCAACAGCAGGCTATGGAAAAAACCCATATGCGGAATTGCTGCAGACCCAAATCTGTTTAGAAAAAAAAAACTCTTTCCAGCTGCCAATCATGATACGTACGCTTCTATTGGACCTGTCCTGTGCGAAAACTACCAAATGATACTACAACATGAATAATTTCTGGATCCCGGACTATATTAGATTTCGAATTTCTTAATTGCAATAATCTAATATACGAAGATTTAAAATCATAGTTTTAGTGGTATGCATTTCTGTGTTTACAATTCAGTAAGAATCTTTTCTCTAACTGGAATGGTTCGCGCTCAGCAATTTTCGAAATAATTTGTGTTAAAGATTTAAGCCCAATCTACCTGTAGGTGTAACCTCTATGTTTGCTTTTCTTTAAAGTCTATTATTTGTCTCTATGGGATAATTATCTTTACAGTAGTTCCCGTCGTCGATGCCTTCGGAGCACGAGGAAGTTTCACTGTTTCAAACGGCAGATACCGCCCACCATATCAGCTGACACCTCTTATGTTTCTCTTTCATGGTTAGTTCCATATCCAAGAGGAGTAGGCCTTCTCTATGAGGTCAAAGGTCATTCTAACTCCAATGAATTTCTACTTGAGCTCTTCTTATTGTTGTTCATTGGAATAGGAAAAACGAACGCTGCGACATGTTTTTCCGGGAAATAATAAAGTCGATCTTATTTCTAACCGGATCGCTCGATTACCCTGGAGCGAATGTTGTTCCCAGTTGGTAGTGTGCCAGGATTGTAACCTGAAGATCCCAGGTTCGAATCCCCACTGTATTGGCATTGAGATTTTCTATGATAAAGCCCGTTATGTTCTCAGTGGCAAAGGAAACATCGATGGGCTTGGAAAGTTTTCCGTCCATTAAACAGACAGTAAGCCGTAGCCCCATGTTCGAAAAGCTCATATCGTGTGCCAATAAATAACACACTGGATGGCCTTGAGGAAAAACTTCCATCCTAATAGGTGCCAGAGGATCCCCCTCCCCTTCTCAGCTACGAGCAGTCTGAGTGCTGGGTTCTTGTGACTGGCTTTAGCCCATGGTGGGCAAAAAGTGTTGCTCAGAAGAAAATAAACCATCATAATACAAAACCTCATTGCCCGATATAAATCTCTCCTTTCAGCTCAAAAAAAAATATTCTGCGATTAAAAAACGTAAAAACCACAGTCACATAGCTGCAATTTAAGTTACATAAATTTAAATTTTTTAAAAAGATGTAGCTTTCTTTTAATAAATGACATGTTGAAAAAGCACTAATGTAGTGCAAAAAAAAAAAAGCATAATTAGGCCATTACTAAAAACATGGGTTGGGTTGTTTTACCTCTGAGCGGCACTTTTTTGCACACAATGGGCTAAATGGCCAGGTCACATGGACCCCGAAGGCTCAGAGAAGGTTGGAGGAGGGGACCCACTGGAGCAGCTGTTGGGAGACAGATGGTAGTCTCCCATCAAGGCCATCCAGCGTGTTCTTTAACGTGCACAGGGTACGGCTCTCCCGCACACGGGACCACAGCTTAACGTCCCATCCGACGGACGGCGGCCTTTCCAAGCCCATCGGTGTCCCCTACTGACCGTGGGCAGGGCGGGGAATTTTGCGGAGATAAATCTCAACGCTGACCCAGCTGGGACTAGAACCTGGGAACTGCAGATTACGAGCCTGGCGCGCTACCGACTGAGCCACCCCCGCCCCCTCTAAAAACATACATTAACGGTGCGCTGTAATATAATTCCGGTATATAATTTTTCCCGAAGTTTTTTCGCAATTTTTATTTCGAAATATGTTATATACGCGTAATATTTTATTGCTGTGTATTAAAATTCTCAAGGGAGCGAGTAGTTTTGTCTCTTCACCCGAGATCTGGCTCTGGCTATAGGCTAATTTAACAAAAGAAGTTATGGGTATTCCGAGAAATATCTCCAGATTTGGCCACAGCATCGTTTTATTCTTTTTCTTTTACAATTTTTTTTTTGTTTTGTAATCTTGCATTAACAAAACACATTTCATTTGTTTGCTGTCAATCCGTTCATGAACCTTTTGTCGCTGATTGGCCCGATATCACCAAAATGGTGATGGTTGAAGTTTGAGAAATTGGCCATAAACGTTTAACTATAAGGGACAACGAGACTACTCAAATGCTGTTGTGAACCTTAAAAATTCTTTATAATTTTCAACAGAGAATATTACTCTAGAGCAGTAGTTCTCAACATTTTATGCTTCACGTATCCCCTGGAAATGTGTATGTAACTGGCGTACTCCTTGTATAGATAGATAAAACTATAGTTATAGTATAACAATGGTTATTTTTACTTTGTGGTTAGCACGCTTGGCTACTGACCTACGGGACCTGCTTTCGAGCCCCGGGTAAGGCATGGATGTTCGTGTTGTTTTTCTGCTTGAGGTCCTGCCATTCTCTCAGACCTTCTACTCTGGCATATAAACTGACAGGTTCCTGTCAGACCTCTGTGGCAAGCAGCTGCTTGAGGGGGGTATTTTTTTTTACTAGATCTAGCGACTTTTGAGCTCTCACGGCGTACCCCAAAAAATCTTACCACGCACCCCTAAGAGGTACGCATACCCCACATTAAGAACCCCTAATGTATACAATTGAGAAATTTCTAAACAATTAAACTACCAGTATTATTTTGTATTAAATTAATATATGGAAGATAACTTTCGTTTAATTACATTTCCATCTAAAATAAAAAATAAGCTTATCGTGAATGGATGAACCTTTCCGGAAGCATCCGAAAATATTAAATGTAGTGATATGTAGGCAAAGCTTAAACGCAATTTCTTTCCTCTAAGACAGTGGTTCTCAACCACTGTCTTAGAGGAAAGAAATTGACACAGGAGATATGCTTCACGTATCCCCTGGAAATGTGTATGTAACTGACGTACCCCTTGTATAGATAGATAAAACTATAGTTATAGTATAAGAATGCCAACTTAGCAACTTTGTTAGTAGATCTAGCGACTTTTGAGCTCTCACAGAGTACCCCACGTTGAGAACCCTTAATGTATACATTTGAGGAATTTTTTAACAATTAAACTACCAGTATTATTTTGTACTAAATTAATATAAGTAATATAACTTTCGTTTAATCCAAACACATATGATGATCGATATTAGAACCTATCGTGAATGGATGAACCTTTCCGGAAGCATCCGAAAATATTAAATGTAGTGATATGTAGTCAAAGCTTAAACGCAATTTCTATCCTCGAAGACAGTGGTTCTCAACTTTTTATGCTTCACGTACCCCCTGCATATATGCATGTAACTGGCGTACCCCTTGTATAGATAGATAAAACTATAGTTATAGTATAACAATGGTTAGTTTTACTTTGTTACTAGATCTAGCTACTTTTGAGCTCTCACAGCGCACTCCACGTTGAGAATCCCTAATATATACGATTGAGAAATTTTTCAACAATTAAACTACCAGTATTATTTTGTACTAAATTAATATAAGTGTTATAACTTTCGTTTAATCACGACATACATTAAATAATTGTACTGAACATATCGTGAATGGATGAATGTTTCCGGAAGCATCCGAAATATTAATTGTAGCGATACATAGTCAAAGCTTAAACGCAATTTCTTTCTTCTAAGACAATGGTTCTCAACCTTTATGCTTCACGTACCCTCTGGAAATGTGTATGTAACTGGCGTACCCCTTGTATAGATAGATAAAACTATACTTATAGTATAACAATGGGAATGAAATAAAACATATATATCAGTGGTTCTCAACCTTTTATGCTTCACGTACCCCCTGGAAATGTGTATGTAACTGGCGTACCCCTTGTATAGATAGATAAATCTATAGTTATAGTATAACAATGGTTAGTTTTACTTTGTTACTAGATCTAGCTACTTTTTAGCTCAGGGCACTCCATGTTGAGAACACTTAATGTATACAATTGATAAATTTTTCAACAATTAAACTACCACTATTATTTTGTACTAAATTAATATAAGTGTATTAACTTTCGTTTAATCACTGGAAACATTATTCCACATCTAAAACCTATCGTGAATGGATGAACCTTTCCGGAAGCATCCGAAATTATTAAATGTATTGATATGTAGTCAAAGCTTAAACTCAAATTCTTTCCTCTAAGACAGTGGTTCTCAACCTTTTATGCTTCACGTAATGGGTATGTGTATGTAACTGGCTTACCCCTTGTATAGATAGATAAAACTACAGTTATAGTATAACAACGATTTTTTTTTACTTTGTTACTAGATCTAGAGACTTTTGAGCTCTCACGGCGTACCCCAAAACATTTTACCGCGTACCCCACGTTGAGAACCCCTACTCTAGAGCGAAAATGGTTTGAGATATTATGGTTTAAAATCAATCTTGGTTAATGAGATTTTGCTCTTAATGTCAGGAGAGGAAGGCAATCCAGAACATTTTCATTTTTTAAAGTTTATGCTAGAAAATGGTGTTAATTTCGATTTTTCAAAATTTTCTGGGTCTCAAATTTGATAAAAATAAAAGTAAAAAAATTTAGAACCAATTTCTTAAAAAGGGATAAAATTCAAAAAATTCTCAGATTATCCACCAATTGCCTTACCTCAACAATATTCGTTATTTAGGTGTCCTTGTCTATTTCAGAGTTACACAATCTTAAATTTCAGGGGAAAAAGGTATATTTTCAGACATTAATTTAAAAACACAAAAATGATTTAGACTGAAAAATTCCACCTTTTAGTTTCTTTCACCGTGTTTCCGCAGACAACATACATATACTCGACCAACTGATGCATCGCCAACGTCTAGGTAACCCAACACTTTACCGAAGCTTAACCAATTTTCATCAACGCTTTGCTAATAATTGGTAAAGACTTAGCTGCAATTTGCAAGCAATTGGCATGGCTATTACACATTGGCTTCAAAACCAATGAATTTTCAACCAAGGGGAATCATAGATATGTATCCAATCATAAATATTTTCAACCAAGGGGAATCATAGCTAAACGCCAAGAGATGTGGGCATTACCCGGAACAATTTTTACTGTTTGCTGCCGATTCCCATGTGTTTGGGTAGGGATGTAGTGAAAGTGGGGTTTAGTTGTACCTTGCAATTTAAAATGTTTATATAAAGGTTAATCAAATTATGCCCGAACATTAAAATACAATTTAAGACATATTAATAGATATTTATATTTTTAAAACTTTATAAAACGCATTTATGTTGATACCAGGGTTTTTGGACTATCTGCTAAATTATTTATAAATATTATTCTCTTGAACAGGAGCAGAGTGTTGCGAAATGTCAAAATAGACAGAATTACTAAAGCGAATAATTAATGCCCGGAAATTCGGTACGACAGTTGTCGCCATTATTCTTATTGTACTTGAACATGGTCGGAATATATTGGAATATATTTGCCGATAATGCAATAAGGTAGAAGACTTTTGAAGAGATTAGCTGTAAACGGAATCAATCAATTTGAAATATGGAGCAATAGTGTAACAGTATTAATATAAATAAAAAATGTTTCAGAAATATTTTTTATACAGCATATCTCTTAACTTAAAAAAATAAATTGCCCACTGGTTTTCATAAAATTGATTTCCAGTGCCAGACATTTATTGCCCATGGTTTCCCATGGTCCTACCCATGGTTTCTAAACAACCTCCAAGCTCCATTTCTGAAACGTTGAGTTTTTTTGCCTCTCTGCGGCTCTTTTATCACACAAAGGGTTAAACAACCATTTCATGAGAGCACCAAGGGCACAGAGACAGGAACTCTTCGTAAAGCTGTTAAGGGGATTGATTAGATTCCCAAGGTTATCTAAAGTATTCTTCAACATTTGCAGTATACGGCCCTTCTTCTCATGGGACCACGGCTTAAAGCTATAGTTGGGTATCGAACCTAGAAACAGCAACCCTTCCTTTTATGGAAATGCAAAATAATGAGTACGAAGATTCATCTTGAAAACTATATTACAGGAAACCTGAATGAGGTTTCTGAAATACAGTTTTCAACAACTTTCTCTTGAAGGATATTTAAACCTTGGTTTTCAAAATAAGTCGTTTTTGCTTTAAAAGTTGCCCGTTCTGTCAGGGCAGGATTTTCCATAATATACGTTAGGCACTTGTCTAGGGGCGCCAAAATAACGGGGGGGGGGGGGCAGCATTCAACTGTTAAATTTGTTTTATTTAGGAAGCAACAAAATTATGTTGTTGTTTTTTTTTTTTTGAATTTTTAAAAGGAAGAAGAAATCTCTCTCCCGCCAATCGAAAGCAAATTTTTAGAAGTTTTATGGATTGTGAGAATAGGGAAATATTTTTCAAGCACATTAAAACATTTCCATGTTATGTGAAGAGAAAATCACATTTAAAAATTCATAACTTTCAGCTTTTTACCGAAAAATGCCACAAGAAAAAAATTACAGATTTCGAATTTATCAATTTCAATATTAAGTAATATCGGTTTAAAGTATCTGACATCTGACTTAATATCAATCTAAAGTATCTGACAGCGGACGCTGATCTTGTGCTCGTTCTGAACACTCAAAATTGATGAAAACTGACAAAAAAAATTACACAAATTTCTATAATTAGATGTATTTTGATAAACGGTTTCTTATAACTTTAGAAGTAAATTCAAGCAGCAATGCTGTTAAATGTTTCAGCTTTCAGAATCCTCTGAATATTACACAAATATTACTCAAAAACAATATTTAGGAGATTTTTAATTAATTCATGAAACGGTTTGCTACAAAAGGGTTATTGCAAAGTTAAAAAACATTGAGTGTAAATTTCCAATCGCACAACGTGGCAGTGTCCCTGTACTTTAATAATTTGAAGCAATTTGCTCATTACCATAGTAAAAAAATAAAAGATGAGAATAAAAGTTTAAATTTGAAAATTAATAATCAGATTTTTATATATTGCTGAATATTAGAAATTATATTCTGTGTATAATATGAATTTATTATGTTTAGTTTTTACAGCATTTGAAAACAAATTTGTGTTACTTTTCATTAAAATTTCCACATCAAATTCGATTGTTTTTCTGGATCATTTTAATGGTTGTAAAAGTTTTAAAGAACGTAATTTTTGATGCATAAATAAAAGAGACCGCACAAAAATGCACACTATCGCTCTATGTACCTAGGGTAACTAGAGGTGTAAATCCGGGTCTGCGTTCTGATCAGATTATGATCACTTGAATAATTAATATGGGTTCCTGTTGATTAAGCTTTCATGAAAAATTGCCTGAAACGACAAAAAATGTGCAAAAAAAAATTTCATCTTAGCCAACGAAAAGAGTTAAAAAACTTTTTTCGAAATCTTCATGAAAAGTTGCGCAAATATTGAAAAACATATATTAATATCAATCTTAAAAACTTGTTTTTCAGGCATAAATCCCATTTTCCAATTAACCAAATTCAGGAGTGAAGTAGCAGTTTCAGATACACGGGACATATACTGTAGTTTGATTAGTTGAAGCTAATTGTCATATGATATCGTGACGACCAATGATAAATGATCCTTCATTTGCAACACTATCTGTCAGTTCGGCCCGTGTCACATTTTTGAAGTGACGTTTGGCAGTGCTGCTGCTTTTCACAATCTTTAGGAAGTACTCTGTGCTCTTAGAAAATCACCAGGTTATCATTCACCGCGAATTATGTTGCTACCGCTCCGAAATAGTTTTTACTTTGGCTTAGCATACCGGTTGTTAAATATTTTAAATATCACCCTTGCTTGTCTGTAATATTATTTATTTCGTGAAACCATAATGAAGCAAATATAGTTACGAAAAAGAGTCTCATAAGAATTGTAGTAGCGTCAAATGCACAATCTCAGTCTTTTGATACATTACTTACGCTGGGCCATGATGATCTGTAAATGCATCTAACATAAGTATTCATCCCCAATTCACTCTTGAATCAGACTCTGGCTGATTATTTATTACCAGATAATGTATATTAAAGGTTATGTAATCTTTGGAATAAATTTCTGTTGGGTCGTTAATCATAGCGTTTTTTTTTATCTTAGCATTTTTAAAATTGTATCTGTTGGGGGAGGGGAGGTATTATTTTGCGCAACACAGTAACATAAGGTTATTTTCTTTCATTAATGGTTGCTCCCAGATATTATATTTACACGATGTTTCTCAAATGCAGTTGTTTTTATTTAGAGAAGGTATTACTGATTTTACACATTCTTGTTCTCCAGCTAGGTGAAGCTCTCAAAAAAAAACGACCCACCCTCCCACCCCCAAAAATTTAAGTTTGTACTCGATCTTACATAAGATAGGAAATCGTTGCTGCTGCAAATGTGTGACTGTCAGCAGCTGTGACAAATGTGTCACCCGTTGAAATTCGAATTCGATCATAAAAAAGGAAGTTGAGAGTTTCAAGGCAAAAGATAGCTCAAAAAAAAAAGCTGTCGAAAGTGAGAGAAGCGCTTGCACTCTTCCTCCTTATTCGATATAGTCACTCCAGTGGTGATTAGTAGCCACGGGGAAATTCTAATGTATAATATATATGTTGATCACCATTATCAACATACACCCAGTGGCAAATTTATTAAAGATAAACGAAATGCTTCACCAAACTCTTCATATTCGCGACAGGTGACTATTAAATTTTGTTCCCCAGTTCCTTTGTCAAATCTTAGGGCATTTATAATAAAAAATATTCAATTCTTTTTAAAACTGTTAAACGTAAGCATACAGTATTTCTTAATAAGAACTAGACAAAAATTTTAAATAATGGGACTTGATTCGACACAGTAAAAATATACCGCCAGAGTTCATTTTTTCCCTCTCCACCCTTTTCACTTACACTGAGCTAATCGATTGTTAAAGCAATTGGAAATATATTTCTTAATTGATAGGCAGACATCTCGAAGCCGACTCGCATGATGGCAAAGAGTTAGATTCAAATCTCATAATTTCTTTCCCTACTTACGAAAAAATACGATTCAGATACATTTGGATTGTTTTACCTCTGAGCGGCACTTTTTTGCACACCATGGGCTAAATGGCCAGGTCACATGGACCCCGAAGGCTCAGAGAAGGTTGGGGGAGGGGACCCACTGGAACAGCTGTTGGGAAACAGATGGTAGCCTCCCGTCAAGGCCATCCAGCGTGTTCTTTAACGTGCACAGGGTATGGCTCTCCCGTACACGGGGCCATGGCTTAACGTCCCATCCGACGGACGGCGGCATTTCCAAGCCCATCGGTGTCCCCTACTGACCGTGGGCAGGGCGGGGAATTTTTGTGGAGATAAATCTCAATGCTGACCCAGCTGGGACTCGAACCTGGGAACTGCATATTACGAGCCTGGCGTACTACCGACTGAACACCCCGCCCCCGTTTTTTCAGATACAGAACTCGAATCAAATCTAAAACTCGGTTTTCAACAATATTCGTATGGTATTTAAAAAGTTACGGATTTTAAATTTAAATGCCGCCATTTTAACCCAATGTTCAACAACAATCTTCCTCAAGGAGATAAAAACTCCTTTAACAATTTCTTACTGAAATATTGCTCTAGAAAAGTATCACGAAGTACAGTTTGCTGTTTCAAGATCATAGCTCCCATAACATTTACCGTGCATTTAAATTATATTCTACATTAATGATTGTGCTTTTACCTACAAAAAGTAAAGTGATTCACACAAATTTCGAAATCAGAGTACATCATATTTATTAACAGAATGAATGCATCACAATCTTGGCACACACTGATCTGCTTTGAGAAATAAACTGAACAGTAAACTCGGTACATATTTTCCTCCTTAAAGAAACACTAAACAGGTTTCATAACCTGTTCACAATATCCATTACAATCACTTTATTCACTGATAAACTTTGTACTTTCCCTACCAACGGGTCCTTAGCCAGAAGTTCTTTTGGAGGGAAGAAGGGGGAACAAAATTTTAATTCATTTGGTTAAAATATTAAATATTAATTCATTTGGTTAAAAAAATAAATTGATATACATAAAACAAAATCTTGCTGTAACAGACCTACTACTATGGCGTATTAACTGACAGGCTTGCCAGATCTCTGTGACAAGCAGCTGCTTGAGGGGATATTTTTAAATTTATGATTAGTGGTTCACAGAATACTAATAGATTGATATAAAATAAATATAATTTTTGTTGGCTTTTCACGTTTTAATTTTCCATTTTTTCAGGGTATAGAATTTCGAGAGGGGAGAGGCATAGACAGAAGTTGGCTTCCCTGGCTACAAGCCTGATTATCGATATCTAATTCCGACTTTGCATCGTTTCCTTAGGGTTGAAGTGTTCTCACAGTGGCAATTAAAACATTCCTTGCAGACTCCCACATTGCACACCATGCAATAGTAGACTGTCCTCTTCTTCTTGTGCCTAGTAGAGCAGATCACACAAGGCTTCTCTCGCTGAATCAGCTTACACGACTTGCTGGAAGGCAGCTTAGGCAGCTTTCCTAAGACACATAACCCTGAAAGAGATCGATATTTTCAATTAAGTTGGAGCGACAGGCGAGTCTTAGCTCATCCTTAATCGAGAGGGTTCAAACATGCACATAACACCCACAAAAATAATTATGAAAATACACAATTACAAACATTATGCCAGCAAATTTTTCGAATAAAGAGATATCAGCCATTGACTAAATCTAACTTAAAGGAGTAATATGATTTATCCTTATTCCACAATTTCCACAAATTTTCACACTTTCTGGTAACGTTTTAAAAATGAAGCAATGCCTTCACTGTAACGATAATTTACTTCAGTGAAAGTTTAATAGGTCCGTAAACTTTCCGTTTTTCATTTTCTTGTCCTGGATTATGTTACAAATTTCTATCAAGAAATCTGTTACAATCAGTCATTTGTCACTTACGAATAATTATAGTTTAACTCCATCACGATCGCTGAGACTGCGAATATCTAACCCAGTGGTCTCCATATCTTTTGACTTTCTGCCCCAAAATATCTATCATCAAGAACGCTGAATGCTTCTTAAACCACCTGTCCTTGAGACCGTAATGGCAGCATTTCTAAATCCCCCCCCCCCCCCTCATTTCAAAAATTCCACTAATTCATTGCATCGGGATAGTATCCACGTTTTTAGCTTAAAATATTAACAGATAGCATTAGTAACAAAACAGTCCTGCCACTTCCATCATAAGCAATTATTGGTGAAATTTAGTTTCAGGCATTGTGAAATGACACTGGCCTAACTTAAAACTTTTGTCACCCTGTTCATGCCAAAGTACTTTATAACTGTGCAACCAGATTTTTTGTTTAATTTGGCATCCACCTTTATATTGCAAAATTTTTTAAAATAGGAATTTCTCCAAAAAATACCAAAACTTTTTTGAAACATTTTGACTTGAAGATTCCATCACGACCCATGAGAATCACTGAGGGAGATCAAGATTCGATAATCTTCTAGCAGCAGCTACTTCATTTCAGGAAGAAGCTTTTGAGTTTTAAACGAATCGAAAGAGCACAGCAAATAGAAAAAAAATACATATATTTACGATAACAATTGTTTCTAACTTCAGATGTTTTCTAACAAACTGTCATAAAAGACTAGAGACTTTACATTATTGTTGATTCAAACATAAATCCTTTTCACAATTAGAAAAAAATATTTTTGCACACGAATTTGATGTAGTATTTATTATTATTCGTTGATGGTAATATAGTATTGCCATATGGCAGTAGGTTAAACCCAATAGGAGACCCTCATTTAAAAACTACCTCATACTAGAGAGCTTTATGAAAAGGTTAAAAGAAAAAAAAATAAACAGAAAGATATTCCTAATTACCGCTACCAGGGATGTTCTGTCCACACCAGAATTTGTTTTCAGAAATAAAATCTTAAAGATAAATAAAAGACAAAAAAAAATATGAAACACGTGTGCAATATAAGAAGGCTGCTATAAATATTACCCTTCACCTTTTGTCAATGTATATTTCTTTTCTTTTAACCCCTATTCTGTGCTAAAACTCGAAATTAAAAATAAAATCAATGAAAAATCTGGCCCACTTTAAATTATAACTGAGCAGCCCTGCTCTAAGGTTTAAGTATCAATTTCTTTAAACACAAAGTGTAATGACGGTGGGTTGCAAAGCATTCCTTGCAGACACCCATTCTGCAGATCACACACACTTGTATATGGCCTTCCTGTGTCTCTTGTTGGTAGAACAGGAGCAAGGGAACATTTGCTGGATCAGTTTAGGTGGAATTTTAGAGCTTACAATAGGAAGTTTTTCAGGAAACAGACATGGCAACAAGCTGAAAACAAAAAGAGACATTTTAGTTACATTAATTTCTGTGATAGCAAATATCTCATATTGAACAGTTCTCTCAACATATCACAAAGACTTTTTTTGCATCCATTATCAAGAACCTAAAATCTAATTTAGAGTGTTTTAAAATTCTATAAGCAAAACTGAAGGCCAAGCAATTCATTTTGGTATAATCATGAATCCTGCATACGTTATTGCTAACAGCCGGCATAGCAATGAGAGCATATGGATCCAGGTACAAAATATAATGGGGCAAACACTGTTTTGAAAACAAAAAAGGTTAATAAATGTCCATAAGATAATTGTAGTTTCAGTTTTAGTGAAGTAGTCTTGAGACATGAGTAAAGTTTGATAGTGGGAATAATGGAAATTGATTTTGTTAAGTATTCATTTTCCCCATTTACAACGTAAGGGACTAACAACACGTCTGTTGTTCTATACTGTGTTTACTTTAACCATGTCAAAAACAAGCAGAATTTCAGGGCTATTCAAATGGCAACCACCGGAAACATTTCACTCATAACAGATATTTTAGGATCAGAGGGAAAACAAAAACTACACACAAAAAAAATCCATTTGCACAAAATATGAAAAAATATATAAAACTAATAACTAGAAGAATAGCATATCAGCCCTCGTTTTCAAAGAAAATGAAGTTTGTATTTTCCGAATTTTATACTTTTTAACAGTATTAATTCGTACTTGGATAATTGAAAAATGTAAATAATAATGTTATTAACTCTATACAATGAAAAAGGAATTTCTGATTTCTCTCTTAAGATGAAAACCTTGTGTTTTGTAATTTTAAGGGGCAAATCAGCCAGGGTATGTAAAATAATTTCTTTATTTTAACTATATTAAAATATTATTAAAAATTTCAAATTAAGTACCAACTCTTTTAAAAAATATAAGCAACTGGTCGAATTTTAGCTAATAGTAATTTAAAATATAAATTAAAATTGTATTTATACGTTTGTGAGTTATTTAGGTATCTCTTCTTCAACACATTCAACCATCGGAATTTCTAATTTGTAGCATAACTTAAACTTAAATATCCCCTCAAGCAGTTGCTTGCCACAGGGGTGGGTGTCATGTCCTTCTAATTTATTTATTGTTGCATTTTTATTGTATTTTTGTTGCTGTAAATATTTTTATCTAGTGTGTTTTTGGAAGTACTATTGTGGGGATGCGACTCATAGATGTTGTTTTTGGGTCTGAGCTGGCTACGTGCACATGCCGACGAGTCCAAAAAGGCCCTATTACGGCCATTTACAACTAGCCTCGAAGCGAGTGCGGGCACTGGAGACTACAGCAACGAGAGTAAACAACAATCTTGAGCGTTGCTGCTGAACAGTAAGGACTTTTGAACATGTGTCAAGAGATGTCGCTCTTACTCAAACAAAACCCTTAAGGAGAGGGTTCGATTTAATGTGAGAATCAAGTTTCGGTTCTTGGTGAACTAAGTACAGTTCTGTGGAACTGAGGCGAGTTCTATGTGAACCACGTTGTAAGCAATGGTTGGGTATCCTTTCATCGAGTTTGAGGTCGGTATGTGTTGTTTTTCTGCTGAGGTCCTGCCATCCCCTCAGATCTTCTACTGTGGCATATAAACTGACAGACTCCTGTCAGACCTCTGTGGCAAGCAGCTGCTTGAGGGGGTATTTATTTATTTTTTTATTTAAAGCGAGAATCTGCAAAGTTCGGTTCTCCATCTCATTGCATAATTGTTTGCAGCAACAAAGCAGCCTACAGAGTCGAGCTCATCCCCAGCAAGTGATTGTATAAAAATTTGAATAAACTGTCTCCCCCTATACAACTCTCGTGTGTGAATTGTAGGACATATCTCTATACACCATTTGGCGCAGCAAGTCTGACGCATATGTCGGTATGGGTGTAACAACCGTGAACCTGTTACTTCATCTAAAGCAATGGTGAATCTAATTAAAGGGGCTAATTGATTGTCCTCCACTATAAAGTGGTTAATCGTTCGCCATCACAGCGCACCACAGTATGGCGAGCCTGTCAGTTTATATGCCACAGTAGGTCAGTGAGGATAGCAGGACCTCGGCAGAAAAACAACAGAAACATCCATGCCTTACCTGGGGCTCGAACCCAGGTCCCTTAGATCAGTAGCCAAGTGCACTAACCACTCAGCCAGGAGACGCATAATTTGTAGCATATAGCATTTATAATATTACTTCAAATTTTACATTTTCTACGTTTAGAGCTCTCCAACAATGTAAATTAAAGCCTTTTGGAGAATTTAAAAGCAGTGAATCATCAAATTTCGTTATTACCCATTTAACTCAAAAAGAATTTTTCATTAATGTTTTAAGAAAAAAAGTTGCCATATTCCACCCATGTAGGGATGAAGAGACAAATTGTTGCTGTCAAACTCCTTGATTATCACACTGCACTAAAATTTTTAACCCAAATAAATCAATTGCAATATACGTTAGTAGTACCAACTTATCCTGGGCGAGGGAAGTAGCTCCACGGTCCACTGCACACGGTGGCGTCCTTGTGTGAATAAATTATCTCCACTGCACACGGTGACGTCATCGCTGGCGTCGGGGGCTTAATTTTTGAGGGGGTCTTAATATTTGAGGGGGGTTTAATTTTTGTGGGGGTTGTCGACCGGAAGTGGCGACCCCCCTCGCAGGTGTGCGTGATGGGGAGGGCTTAAATTTTGGGGGTTCTTAATTTTTGGCTTCCCACGCTGGGGAGGGGCGCGTCCGGAAGTGTCGACCCCCACACGTGTGTGCTACCCTAGCAGTTGTTGGTCAATATTCTACCGGAAGTGTTGGAGAGGTCTTTGACCCCTTAGGCGCGCAACGGTCGTGCCGGTCTAGGGCTGCCACCCGTATGCTTTTCCTGGCGTCGGGCTGACCGTGGGATTCTTGTAATAGCAACCCATGCGTATCAGCACGCAGACGGGATGTTAAAAAAAAGGACGCCACGGCAGGTCACGTGGGAAACTCAGATTCTTGCTGAAAATGTCCATTGGCGAGCACGCAGGTAGAAACGAAATTTAAAAAATGACGACCCCCATTTCTTACCCCCATGCGTATCACCACGCAGGCGGGATGTTAAAAAAAGGACGTCACGGGAGGTCACGTGGGAAACCCATTTTCATATTCTTACTGAAAATGACCGTTGGCGTCCACGCAGGCGGGAACGAAATTTTAAAAAAATGAATGTCATTGGTGGGAGGGGAGAGTACCCGCGAATGCGCATACCGTCATGGAGTTGTCACACGGCGAGAAACTTGCGGCATTAAGTCGGATTCAGGGAGAGCTCGAGGATATCCTTCTGCGTATCGAGTTGGAATCAGCTATGCGGACCTCGAGCCCGACCCTTGGACAGCCGAGAGATGCCTCCGGCCGTCCGAGCACCTCCAGCCAGCCGAGAGATAACTCCGGCCAGTCAAGTGCCACCGGACAACCACGACCCAGCGACCTGCCAAGCACCTCCGCCAAGCCCCGTACCTGGCGCCTCAGCTTAAAGAGACGTCGCCAGATGCCCGAGAGAGCCGGCGTCCCCACCGCTGCAGCATCTTCTGCGCCTGCGCCCGACATCGCGCAGGCAAGTGCGACTCCCGGCTACGTAGTGACGCGCTCCAACAGCTTCAGGTCCGCCAAATACAAAGCTATATTCACGTCCCAACCGGACCCACACGTAACAGCATTTGTCTACCGCCTGAGGCAGTATGGTGCCCGTTGGCAGAAATCGCCCACGCAGGCGGAATGTTAAAAAAACGGACGCCACGGGAGGTCACGTGATCGTGGGAGAAGGGTTTGACTCTCACATTTCCTGTACACAGATTCTTTCTCGTATGAAGAGAAACTTCCTGATTTAAATCGCGGCACGGCGTTATAGCACACCGTTAGCGAAGCATGACCTGTGCGCCTGAATTACATAATTTAACGATCAAAATACTATCATTTTAAATATTACGTTTGAGTGTAATTTACCGTACGTTTTAAAATATACTCACGATGTTTGTCATAAAGGTGTGATTCATTTTACGTACAATACATAATTTATCAGTCAAGATATAAAGGCGTGAATAAATTTTACGTGTAACTGAAATATTTTCGCGTGTAAGCGTACGTTGTATGGCCACGTATTATAACTTAGGTTCTACACACCAATAAAAATAAGATAATGTATAACAAAAAATTATTTCTAGTAATCCTGCAGTGGATGTCCACGTATTATAACTTAGGTTGTACAAACCAATAAAAATAAGATAATATATAACAAAAAATTATTTCTAGTAATCCTGCAGTGGATGTCCACGTATTATAACTTAGGTTGTACAAACCAATAAAAATAAGATAATGTTTAACAAAAAAAAAACTTTTTGAGATGTGCATACAGAAACACAATTGGGAATTAATTTTGCTCTAGACAATTATAAAGCAGTTTTTGATTCTGCTTAAAGCAGAAGATTTGACCTGGAAGAAGATCTGTACATGCTAAAACAATGCATGGTTCAACTTATTCGATGCATCTGTTGGAATCGACTACCAAAGTATAAAGCATTTGAGTCAGGCTCTTTGATTCATATGATTAACTATTATGGTTTACTACGAAAGCTTTTAGTAATGAATAGAACAGTAAATGACATCAAAACTTTTCGAGATCTGCATACAGAAATATCTGAAAACATCAGACGGGGGAAAAATTCTAGTAATCTAGACAACATCTAAATAATTTTAGAAGTTTAATGCGAAAAAGTACCCAGGTCAACCCGTACTTCTTGAATATTCTGGCCAGCAGAAACACACTTAACCGTTACCAAAGCTGAGACCGTAATGTACCTTCACGACGGGAATGTTCTATTTTTCGAAAACTCTTATACAAAAGTTTAGACATCGAGATGCTGAACCGCAATACAACACCCCAAGGGTTGATCTCTATGTTGCGATCTTATGCAACCACGGCAATTCCCGGTTCCGCCTGACAGCACTACCTAGTTAAATAAAAGACTATCTAGACTATCTAGACTAATCCATGACTATCTAGTGCCGGGGGCAAGGAATACGCCCTATAGGCGCACCTCAACCCCGGCCTCACATGGCAGCAGTCCTATAGAAGGAAAGCTGACCACCGGAAGAAACCTAACTTTAATCTATTCCCCGGTTTGCAAATGTGCAAGGATATAAAGATCCAAGCTCGATCGACACCCGGGGTGGAGACTCTTAGTAAGACCCAGACTTTATGGACAGCTCGTGCCTACTAGGCCGAGGGAAACCTTTCGGCAGAGCCGTCGAACTGACCACCCAAGGTCCCTGAAAGGTGAGGTCTCCGACGCCGTCACCACCCGACCGGCAATCAAGCCGGCCAGCAGCGTCTTCAACCTCGGTTGGCCTTGGCCATGTCCAACCGGCGCCCAACCCGGTCGGCACAGCCTTCAGCCGGGTTGCTGGGCCCTAGTCCCCCCCACCACGACAAGGTGGTCCCCTATTGGGGGGGACCCCAAGGGTTAAAGGATCTTTCTAAAAACCCTCGTAACTTTGACGGTACGCTTTTCCTGCACACACTACCCCAGGGGCTAAAAATCAAACACAGCTTGTTTTTCTAGGATGCTCCATCGATATGAGGACCAACCCTATACACAGGTTATATTCACTTGACTGATTTAAATCAAAACTTTGGCGCACTACCCAGGGGCTAAAAATCAAACAGCTTGTTTTTCTAGGATGCTCCATCGATATGAGGACCAACCCTATACACAGGTTATATTCACTTGGCTGATTTAAATCAAAACTTTGGCGCACTACCCAGGGGTTAAAAAATCAAACCCAACGTGTTTTTCTAGGTTGCACCATCGATATGTGGACAAACCAGTTTCCATATTCTTAGGGCGAACTGAAAAAAGCTGGCAAAGGTCATATTGAGATATTCACAGTCTGATGATTTAAATACACACGCTATATTCACGGACTGATGATTAAAAACGCCATAAATATACACTTTTCTGATGAGTAAGTTGACTCGTACACGTGGCAAATGTACGGACATCAAAGGATTAAGATTTTACGTCTGAGGTCTTGCACTCTGACCGTGCTTTCAGTTTAAAACATCGTTGTCTGTGTGTTTCAAGTTGCCACAGGGCGCGTGATTTTTTACGAGTCGACGTATTAAAGCCGCAATAGGCGACCACGCAGCCGAGCAACATTATGGAGACAGACGATGTCCTTGAAAGACGCAACTCCGTCGGTACCCTGGTAGGGGAGGATTTGAAAAACTCGAGACCTGAATGGCTTTTCACTCCCGTTATTTTCTAAGACATAACAAATATTCTGATATCACTTATTTAAATTCGGAAACTATTCTCCATCTTTATCACTGTTCATTTTAATACCACCTAAGTTTACTATATTTGTTGATATGTACTGGGGTGTCAAACCACTTGAACGTAAAAGCAAACTGTCTTTGGTACATTTGCATGCACACTTGACCCCACTGCTCTCAAACAGGTTTCACGAACTTTCTTTGGGTATTATAGTGCAAACGTATGGACTGCGCTATTGGTAAATAATGTTTTACTGCGAACACTAATCTCTTTCATATCGGGAGTAAAATTACACGCACAAACGAGTTAGGTTGTTCATGTTGGAAGAAAATTTAAGATTCTTATTTCCTGTGTTTTTCTCTTGTAGGTACGTATAAAGAATGTTTTGGAATAGACGTTTACACCATAATTGCTTAATGCTATCACATTTGTACACGCCAAGACATATGAAAAAATTTTGCAGCGTAAAGTCCCTGTAACACATTTCGAGATTCACTTAAAACTCCTTTGGGCGTTTACACGCATTTTTCTGTGTAATTCCGCTGTCTGGGAAATTAGACATCACTTTCTGCCTATAGTTTTTGACAGCCGTCTTTGTCTCGCTAGTTCGTATAGGGTTTAGGTAAACCTTTTCAAAACCGTTAAGAAAGAAATCACAATGACAATAAAATCAGATACACTATTTATTTAATAACTATTAGTACATATACAGACCGAGCCGCAGGAAAGTTCCATACAGCCAGGAATGATATCTAAACGATGTAACTCAACTTCTTTCACAAAAATGTTTAGCGATATCGGTGAATGTTTCTTACATCTTCTGGGAAATAGTCTACAACTGTTATAGCAAGGTACCAATGGCGAAGCTGACTTTACCAGCAATACAGTTCTTTGCGCATCCTGACACATTCTTAACTGAACGGTGCAGAGCCATAGTGTATAGTTAAATTCATTCACTTCCCATCGCTGAAACCTTTGCTTGGTCCCTCAAGGCCTCTAGATGAGTTTGTAGGATGTCGAGGTAGCGTCTCATTTTGGCGGGTTCTGACGAGTTCATTACAGATAAGATTTCATGGTCTAGCCATTGCGAAGATGTTACGGCTGGGCCTTTACATTGATGGCTTTTAAGTCGCGCTACAAGTCCGATGACGTCCTTGTTACACTGTAAACAAACGGCACGAAATCCCTTTCCTTTAGGGTATTTCTTGAAACCTTTCCAAATAGGATCGCTCTTCCGTCCTGACATGTTCAACGAAAGAACTGTCAGCTTACTGACAGCAAATGATACAGACACACAGTGGTACTTATGATTTAAATTCAACCATTCAGTGTGAACTATATCTCGACCAATGAATGACTTCTGCAATTCAGTGTGAACTATATCTCGACCAATGAAAGGCTTCTGCAAGATTCTCGTAACCTATTTACACGCTCCAACAACCCTTCCTCTTTTTATAGAACCTTAATGATCCGGTGGAAAATTCTCTAGTTGTCGAGGTAATATGACTCTCATGTGTGTAGTTTGGGAGTCTCTTCATTTCAAAGGCGCATGTGATGACGAGGTCTATTTTTATTGTGATGGTTTGAGAGGTTGGCTTTAGAAAAGAATTGGTTATGTTCGAAATGTATCAATATACCAGTAACACTTCTAAGCTTAAATAAACAACAGTTGCCATGGAGACTAAAAGTTGTACAACAGATAAATCTAATGTGTATAACGTCTAGTCTCGTTTTCTTACATATCTCAAAATAAGAGGTAAAGCAACGTGAAGTATTTCTGGATTAAATCTGATACTAAGCGCTTTACTCAACTGATTTAAATCCACAATAATGTTATTCAGGACTTCCTGTACAGTATGAGAAATTAATAAACTCCCTAATGTACAGGGACATGAATAAGAAAAGACCTAGAACTCTGACAGTTAGTCCCTAACATTACAGGGACATGAATAAGAAAAGACCTAGAACTCTTACAGTTACTTGCTACAGAAGAAGCTAACAATTTAAAACGAGACGATTTCTTTCATAGCCATCACTCATATCAAATCTACAACATTATTACTCTAATATCGTACAGTTTTCAGATAGTCATTCTTTTACATTTCTCGATTCAGTTAAGTAGAACAATGAAACAGCATTGCGGGAAAAATCTTTTATTCATACACTAAGAAATTACAATGACGCCCAATCAGATATAGAACAGAAATTAGTAACACTATTAGCATTTATTTAGTACATATTCAGAGGTACGTACCAGTTCGCCGTACACTTCGTTTAGTAATATAGGAAAGTGTAACATGTAGGTAAAATTATCTTCAACTCCGGCCTCTTCCACAAAAAGTTTAGCGATATCGCTTAAATGAATGTTTCTCACGGCTTCTGCGAAATGAACATCGACTGATTCAACGGATATAGCAACACACGAATGGCGAAGCTGACTCGGATGATCTACTTCACACCCAATACAGTTCGTACGAAGAATCCGAAAAATTTCTTTTCTGACGAGAGTATTTAATGTTTTTATGAAACTTAGCTTGGCTCTCTGATCATACGGTTCAACATTAGACAGTCTTGGAGAATGGTCTGTAGTTAATTCGACATCCTTTACCGCATTAGAAAAGTTATTGAACTTCAGAGCCATCAAGCTGCATGTTATGGAGTTGTGGGTATCTTTTAACCACGACCATTGTTTGATGCTGAGATGTACCGAAGAAATCGTTGAAGTACCGTCGTCACACACACCACCTTTTTCAATGACCACACCATTTTTACCCTTGAACACCACCATGCCGTTCAGTTCATACGTGAAGGTAAACGTAGCTAGTGTAGAAGTCAGACCACACCACTGTTCTTGGGATAATATAACCGAAGCCTTTAGAGGTCTAAACGGAATGTCACTGCACTCCTGAAACAAACATATGTGGACTTCGGGAACGTTCTTGCAAATCTTCACCAACAAGTCAGAGCCTAGCTGGTAGTCCTCATCTCCAATAGCAAACCGCTCCACGGTGAGATCACTTTCGGGCTGAGAATGCTGAACACAGGCCATCGTTAACACTTCAGTACTGCAAAACTATGTCTTTTGACACATCAAGTGTACTACTTATACCTAAAACCTTTGACGTCAACTGGTAATAGCCTGCCATTCGTCGAGATCTAATTCCTAGTGATATTAAAACCAATTGTAGAAGAGTAATTTCTTAGTGTATGAATTGGGGGGCGGGTCTTTTTTCGTCACACATACAGTAAAATATTACACCGCAATAATTTCAAATAATTTATTTTTTAAATCAGAGATTTTTTTGTTTTCACCGTTTTTATTTTTAACCTATAGCATTTTTCCTTCTTCTGGGGCCAGTTTCTGCGGGGTAGTCCTTCTTATTTTTATATTTACGACTTAGGAATTTTCGTGTCTTCAAATATTACTTTAAGAAGTTTTATAATTGTGTTTTTCTTTATACGGACGGATTATCACACGGATACCCACAGGTTCCACTACGTGAGACTTCAAAGGTCATTAACAGATTCAGGAGTGCAGTGACATTCCGTTTAGACCTCTAAAGGCTTCGGTTATATTATCCGAAGAACAGTGGTGTGGTCTGACTTCTACACTCGCCTATACGTTTACCTTCGCGTATGAACTGAACGGCATGGTGGTGTTCAAGGGTAAAAATGGTGTGGTCATTGAAAAAGGTGGTGTGTGTGACGACGGTACTTCAACGATTTCTTCGGTACATCTCAGCATCAAACAATGGTCGTGGTTAAAAGATACCCACAACTCCATAACATGCAGCTTGATGGCTCTGAAGTTCAATAACTTTTCTAATGCGGTAAAGGATGTCGAATTAACTACAGACCATACTCCAAGACTGTCTAATGTTGAACCGTATGATCAGAGAGCCAAGCTAAGTTTCATAAAAACATTAAATACTCTCGTCAGAAAAGAAATTTTTCGGATTCTTCGTACGAACTGTATTGGGTGTGAAGTAGATCATCCGAGTCAGCTTCGCCATTCGTGTGTTGCTATATCCATTGAATCAGTCGATGTTCATTTCGCAGAAGCCGTGAGAAACATTCATTTAAGCGATATCGCTAAACTTTTTGTGGAAGAGGCCGGAGTTGAAGATAATTATACCTACATGTTACACTTTCCTATATTACTAAACGAAGTGTACGGCGAACTGGTACGTACCTCTGAATATGTACTAAATAAATGCTAATAGTGTTACTAATTTCTGTTCTATATCTGATTGGGCGTCATTGTAATTTCTTAGTGTATGAATAAAAGATTTTTCCCGCAATGCTCTTTCATTGTTCTACTTAACTGAATCGAGAAATGTAAAAGAATGACTATCTGAAAACTGTACGATATTAGAGTAATAATGTTGTAGATTTGATATGAGTGATGGCTATGAAAGAAATCGTCTCGTTTTAAATTGTTAGCTTCTTCTGTAGCAAGTAACTGTCAGAGTTCTAGGTCTTTTCTTATTCATGTCCCTGTAATGTTAGGGACTAACTGTCAGAGTTCTAGGTCTTTTCTTATTCATGTCCCTGTACATTAGGGAGTTTATTAATTTCTCATACTGTACAGGAAGTCCTGAATAACATTATTGTGGATTTAAATCAGTTGAGTAAAGCGCTTAGTATCAGATTTAATCCAGAAATACTTCACGTTGCTTTACCTCTTATTTTGAGATATGTAAGAAAACGAGACTAGACGTTATACACATTAGATTTATTTGTTGTACAACTTTTAGTCTCCATGGCAACTGTTGTTTATTTAAGCTTAGAAGTGTTACTGGTATATTGATACATTTCGAACATAACCAATTCTTTTCTAAAGCCAACCTCTCAAACCATCACAATAAAAATAGACCTCGTCATCACATGCGCCTTTGAAATGAAGAGACTCCCAAACTACACACATGAGAGTCATATTACCTCGACAACTAGAGAATTTTCCACCGGATCATTAAGGTTCTATAAAAAGAGGAAGGGTTGTTGGAGCGTGTAAATAGGTTACGAGAATCTTGCAGAAGCCTTTCATTGGTCGAGATATAGTTCACACTGAATTGCAGAAGTCATTCATTGGTCGAGATATAGTTCACACTGAATGGTTGAATTTAAATCATAAGTACCACTGTGTGTCTGTATCATTTGCTGTCAGTAAGCTGACAGTTCTTTCGTTGAACATGTCAGGACGGAAGAGCGATCCTATTTGGAAAGGTTTCAAGAAATACCCTAAAGGAAAGGGATTTCGTGCCGTTTGTTTACAGTGTAACAAGGACGTCATCGGACTTGTAGCGCGACTTAAAAGCCATCAATGTAAAGGCCCAGCCGTAACATCTTCGCAATGGCTAGACCATGAAATCTTATCTGTAATGAACTCGTCAGAACCCGCCAAAATGAGACGCTACCTCGACATCCTACAAACTCATCTAGAGGCCTTGAGGGACCAAGCAAAGGTTTCAGCGATGGGAAGTGAATGAATTTAACTATACACTATGGCTCTGCACCGTTCAGTTAAGAATGTGTCAGGATGCGCAAAGAACTGTATTGCTGGTAAAGTCAGCTTCGCCATTGGTACCTTGCTATAACAGTTGTAGACTATTTCCCAGAAGACGTAAGAAACATTCACCGATATCGCTAAACATTTTTGTGAAAGAAGTTGAGTTACATCGTTTAGATATCATTCCTGGCTGTATGGAACTTTCCTGCGGCTCGGTCTGTATATGTACTAATAGTTATTAAATAAATAGTGTATCTGATTTTATTGTCATTGTGATTTCTTTCTTAACGGTTTTGAAAAGGTTTACCTAAACCCTATACGAACTAGCGAGACAAAGACGGCTGTCAAAAACTATAGGCAGAAAGTGATGTCTAATTTCCCAGACAGCGGAATTACACAGAAAAATGCGTGTAAACGCCCAGAGGAGTTTTAAGTGAATCTCGAAATGTGTTACAGGGACTTTACGCTGCAAAATTTTTTCATATGTCTTGGCGTGTACAAATGTGATAGCATTAAGCAATTATGGTGTAAACGTCTATTCCAAAACATTCTTTATACGTACCTACAAGAGAAAAACACAGGAAATAAGAATCTTAAATTTTCTTCCAACATGAACAACCTAACTCGTTTGTGCGTGTAATTTTACTCCCGATATGAAAGAGATTAGTGTTCGCAGTAAAACATTATTTACCAATAGCGCAGTCCATACGTTTGCACTATAATACCCAAAGAAAGTTCGTGAAACCTGTTTGAGAGCAGTGGGGTCAAGTGTGCATGCAAATGTACCAAAGACAGTTTGCTTTTACGTTCAAGTGGTTTGACACCCTAGTACATATCAACAAATATAGTAAACTTAGGTGGTATTAAAATGAACAGTGATAAAGATGGAGAATAGTTTCCGAATTTAAATAAGTGATATCAGAATATTTGTTATGTCTTAGAAAATAACGGGAGTGAAAAGCCATTCAGGTCTCGAGTTTTTCAAATCCTCCCCTACCAGGGTACCGACGGAGTTGCGTCTTTCAAGGACATCGTCTGTCTCCATAATGTTGCTCGGCTGCGTGGTCGCCTATTGCGGCTTTAATACGTCGACTCGTAAAAAATCACGCGCCCTGTGGCAACTTGAAACACACAGACAACGATGTTTTAAACTGAAAGCACGGTCAGAGTGCAAGACCTCAGACGTAAAATCTTAATCCTTTGATGTCCGTACATTTGCCACGTGTACGAGTCAACTTACTCATCAGAAAAGTGTATATTTATGGCGTTTTTAATCATCAGTCCGTGAATATAGCGTGTGTATTTAAATCATCAGATTGTGAATATCTCAATATGACCTTTGCCAGCTTTTTTCAGTTCGCCCTAAGAATATGGAAACTGGTTTGTCCACATATCGATGGTGCAACCTAGAAAAACACGTTGGGTTTGATTTTTTAACCCCTGGGTAGTGCGCCAAAGTTTTGATTTAAATCAGCCAAGTGAATATAACCTGTGTATAGGGTTGGTCCTCATATCGATGGAGCATCCTAGAAAAACAAGCTGTTTGATTTTTAGCCCCTGGGTAGTGCGCCAAAGTTTTGATTTAAATCAGTCAAGTGAATATAACCTGTGTATAGGGTTGGTCCTCATATCGATGGAGCATCCTAGAAAAACAAGCTGTGTTTGATTTTTAGCCCCTGGGGTAGTGTGTGCAGGAAAAGCGTACCGTCAAAGTTACGAGGGTTTTTAGAAAGATCCTTTAACCCTTGGGGTGTTGTATTGCGGTTCAGCATCTCGATGTCTAAACTTTTGTATAAGAGTTTTCGAAAAATAGAACATTCCCGTCGTGAAGGTACATTACGGTCTCAGCTTTGGTAACGGTTAAGTGTGTTTCTGCTGGCCAGAATATTCAAGAAGTACGGGTTGACCTGGGTACTTTTTCGCATTAAACTTCTAAAATTATTTAGATGTTGTCTAGATTACTAGAATTTTTCCCCCGTCTGATGTTTTCAGATATTTCTGTATGCAGATCTCGAAAAGTTTTGATGTCATTTACTGTTCTATTCATTACTAAAAGCTTTCGTAGTAAACCATAATAGTTAATCATATGAATCAAAGAGCCTGACTCAAATGCTTTATACTTTGGTAGTCGATTCCAACAGATGCATCGAATAAGTTGAACCATGCATTGTTTTAGCATGTACAGATCTTCTTCCGGGTCAAATCTTCTGCTTTAAGCAGAATCAAAAACTGCTTTATAATTGTCTAGAGCAAAATTAATTCCCAATTGTGTTTCTGTATGCACATCTCAAAAAGTTTTTTTTTTTTGTTAAACATTTTCTTATTTTTATTGGTTTGTACAACCTAAGTTATAATACGTGGACATCCCCTGCAGGATTACTAGAAATAATTTTTTGTTATACATTATCTTATTTTTATTGGTGTGTAGAACCTAAGTTACAATAAGTGACCATACAACGTACGCTTACACGCGAAAATATTTCACTTACACGTAAAATTTATTCACGCTTTTATATCTTGACTGATAAATTATGTATTGTACGTAAAATGAATCACACCTTTATGACAAACATCGTGAGTATATTTTAAAACGTACGGTAAATTACACTCAAACGTAATATTTAAAATGATAGTATTTTGATCGTTAAATTATGTAATTCAGGCGCACAGGTCATGCTTCGCTAACGGTGTGCTATGACGCCGTGCCGCGATTTAAATCAGAAAGTTTCTCTTCATACGAGAAAGAATCTGTGTACAGGAAATGTGAGAGTCAAACCCTTCTCCCACGATCACGTGACCTCCCGTGGCGTCCGTTTTTTTAACATTTAGCCTGCGTGGGCGATTTCTGCCAACGGGCACCATACTGCCTCAGGCGGTAGACAAATGCTGTTACGTGTGGGTCCGGTTGGGACGTGAATATAGCTTTGTATTTGGCGGACCTGAAGCTGTTGGAGCGCGTCACTACGTAGCCGGGAGTCGCACTTGCCTGCGCGATGTCGGGCGCAGGCGCAGAAGATGCTGCAGCGGTGGGGACGCCGGCTCTCTCGGGCATCTGGCGACGTCTCTTTAGGCTGAGGCGCCAGGTACGGGGCTTGGCGGAGGTGCTTGGCAGGTCGCTGGGTCGTGGTTGTCCGGTGGCACTTGACTGGCCGGAGTTATCTCTCGGCTGGCTGGAGGTGCTCGGACGGCCGGAGGCATCTCTCGGCTGTCCAAGGGTCGGGCTCGAGGTCCGCATAGCTGATTCCAACTCGATACGCAGAAGGATATCCTCGAGCTCTCCCTGAATCCGACTTAATGCCGCAAGTTTCTCGCCGTATGACAACTCCATGACGGTATGCGCATTCGTGGGTACTCCCCCCTCCCACCAATGACATTCATTTTTTTTAAATTTCGTTCCCGCCTGCGTGGACGCCAACGGTCATTTTCAGTAAGAATATGAAAATGGGTTTCCCACGTGACCTCCCGTGACGTCCTTTTTTTAACATCCCGCCTGCGTGGTGATACGCATGGGGGTAAGAAATGGGGGTCGTCATTTTTTAAATTTCGTTTCTACCTGCGTGCTCGCCAACGGACATTTTCAGCAAGAATCTGAGTTTCCCACGTGACCTGCCGTGGCGTCCTTTTTTTTTAACATCCCGTCTGCGTGCTGATACGCATGGGTTGCCATTACAAGAATCCCACGGTCAGCCCGACGCCAGGAAAAGCATACGGGTGGCAGCCCTAGACCGGCACGACCGTTGCGCGCCTAAGGGGTCAAAGACCTCTCCAACACTTCCGGTAGAATATTGACCAACAACTGCTAGGGTAGCACACACGTGTGGGGGTCGACACTTCCGGATGCGCCCCTCCCCAGCGTAGGAAGCAAAAAATTAAACCCTCCCCAGCGTGGGAAACCAAAAATTAAGAACCCCCAAATTTTAAGCCCTCCCCATCCCGCACACCTGCGAGGGGGGTCGCCACTTCCGGTCGACAACCCCCTCAAAAATTAAGCCCCCGACGCCAGCGATGACGTCACCGTGTGCAGCGGAGATAATTTATTCACACAAGGACGCCACCGTGTGCAGTGGACCGTGGAGCTACTTCCCTCGCCCAGGATAAGTTGATACTACTTACGTTTCAATATTTTGAAAATTTTCCACCGTCGTGAGAAAAAATCTGCATATCCACACCATTCAACAGATAAAAGTCACCTGTTAAATGGAACAAGTATTTTTTTTCCACACTTGGTCATAATGTGTGGGCCATGTGGCTGTTTTATATTCTTTGTTCCATATAAAAAATAAATACCCCCTCAAGCAGCTGCTTGCCAGAGTTCTGACAGGAGCCTGTCAGTTTATATGCCATAATAGAAGATCTGAGAGGATGGCACGACCTCAGCAGAAAACAACACGTACATCCGTGCCTTACCCGGGGTTTGAACCCAGGTCCCTTAGATCAGTAACCAAGTGCATTAACCACTCGCCACGAGATGGCATTTGGCTGTCATTTAAATATATGCATGCATTATGTCTTCTTTATACGTATTAGAAGTCACCACATCTTTCTGCCCTGTTATCTCTGGAACTATGGGTGAAATTACAATATATATGAAAATAATTTCGTTTCCTTTTAACTTAAGGAATCGAATTTTGTTGTCCCTTTGTGGGTCATAGAGAAAACACTGTGAATGCCTCCAGAATTTTTTATGTGAATCCAAATAATGATTAGAATTAGATAGTTTTGCTTTTATATCAGTAGTGACAGTGTGGCAGGGTTTGGGTTGTTTTACCTGTGAGCGGCACTTTTTTGCACACCATGGGCTAAATGGCCAGGTCACATGGACCCCCGAAGGCTCAGAGAATGTTGGGGGAGGGGACCCACTGGAACCGCTGTTGGGAGACAGATGGTAACCTCCCGTCAAGGCCATCCAGCGTGTTCTTTAACGTGCACAGGGTATGGCTCTCCCGCACACGGGGCCACGGCTTAACGTCCCATCCGACGGACGGCGGCCTTTCCAAGCCCATCGATGTCCCCTACTGACCGTGGGCAGGGTGGGGAATTTTGCGGAGATAAATCTCAACGCTGACCCAGCTGGGACTCGAACCTGGGAACTGCATATTACGAGCCTGGCGCGCTACCGACTGAGCCACCCCCGCCCCTCAGTGTGGCAGGCAACTGGAGAAACTATGCAAATGATGCGTTACAAATAAGTGCAGATTGATGGTCAGGGACCTCCCAATCAACTTGTATATTTGATTCATGACAACTATCAATTGCTCAGTCTCATTTCTCTCCAATTACTATTAATGCTAGATCAGTAGTTAAAACACAAGTTTCAACCGTGACTGCCTGCTACAGGTGAGGACCAAAGTCGTTTTAAATGATGTGACAATTGAGGTGGAAGCAGTTCATTTGCTATTACAAGTGAAAAAAAGCACAAAACTTCATCAGTCATTACCATGACAGATGGGTTGGGTTGTTTTACCTCTGAGCGGCACTTTTTCGCATACCATGGGCTAAATGGCCAGGTCACATGGGCCCCGAAGGTTTATGTGGGCTCAAAGAAGGTTGGGGGAGGGGACCCACTGGAACAGCTGTTGGGAGACAGATGGTAGCCTCCCGTCAAGGCCATCGAGCGTGTTCTTTAATGTGCACAGGGTATGGATCTCCCACACACAGGCCAAGGCTTAACGTCCCATCCGACAGGCGGTGGCCTTTCCAAGCCCATCAGTGACCCCTACTGACCGTGGGAAGGGCGGGGATAAATCTCAACACTGACCCAGCTGGGACTCGAACCTGGGAACTACTGATTATGAGGCTGGCGCGCTACCGACTGAGCCACCCCCACCCCCCATGACAGATGGAAATCAAATTTACTACTGTGGCCACATTCAGAAGAATAGGAAAAAAAAAACTGTTTTTAACTATACTTTGCTCTTAGCTACAGTTGACAGGTTTCTTTAACAGTCTGAAAATTGTGCAAATGTTTAGTTCACTGGATTCTGTTCTGTAATCACGATGACATAAAAGAAATCATAACAAATTAATTTACGTTAGACATTATCATTTCGTGTTTAGCTTAAGCTCATTTCGCTCATAAAAAAAAATTCATTTAAAATATCCGTAAATAGTTTGTGGAAAAATGTTTTGCCAATGTGCCGGATTTACTGTGCAACGTACCGACAAAACGTTTTCCCACGAAACTATTGATTTATTAACTCAATGTGAACAGGGAACTCTCTGGACATTATTTATTGATTTAAACCTTTAAAATATTATGTGTGAGATATGCGATTGAAATATTATATAACGATTGAAGTTGTTAAAATATCATTGAAATATAATTTTAACTTTGACATTAATATCGACTTGAATTTTTTGTTCATAATGGTTTTATGTAAATAATAGCAAGTTTACAACCATTAATAACACTAAAACCACTCTTTTGTGTGTCTATAGCTTTAGCATCTACATGCAACTCTTTCTTGGCCCACTTCTGTAAATGAACTCCAAAGTCGACCTATTACATTGTGAAAGTTGATCCAATTCACTAAAAATTTAAATACTGAAACCAACATAGTTTCAATAGTAAAATTGCATTCTGCCCCTGCATGCACTCCTACTGGTAAAGCTTTGCAATACTTTTAAGTTTAACATGTTTAACTTCTGTTTTATTGGATGAAAACAGTTTCAGTTAAAAAAGTTAAAACTGTCTGCAGTTATTTCTAACAATATAAATTAAGCAATCATATATATGTTACCGCTAAAGCTCGAAAGCCGTTAGTGTGCACATTACCTAGCTAATCTGCAGATTAACTGATTTGCTCCGTTAACGTGCGGAATCAAGAGTTTTCCGCATTCTACCTAGGTAATGTGCACATTAACGACTTCCGTATCTATCGTTAAAGTTCAAAAGGTTCTCTCATTTCCTTTCCCTACTCCTTCCCCCCTCTCCCTCCACTTTTAGTTTCGTTCTCACGTGGCCTCCGCTCATCCGGGGCGTTTCAAGATAATTCGGAACACCGAGTCACGTGACCCGAAGATTGAGATTCATTACTTGACAGATTCGTTCTCACTTAGCCTTCGCTCATTTGGGGCGTTTTTTATAATGCGGCAGGCGGTGTACTGTAGAGCTAGATACGTTATCTGAATAATAGGATAGTTATAAAACGAAAAAGTACAATGTACCGGCTATTACCAATTCCGATAACAGCCGATACGCCATATTTTATTTTCACTTTAACGAGTGCCTAGTAGGTAATGTGCAGATTACCTAGGTAATTTGAGAAATAAAACAATTTTCGGAACATTAACGGATCACCCTAGTTAATCTGCACAATACCTAGATAATCTGTAGAATAACTGATTTCTGCACTTTAGCGGTAACATATATACATACCTCGCTAATACAGTGGGTTAGGTTCCATACTACCGCTGTAAAGCGAATATTACCTTAAAGCAAATCACAGCTTTTTTTCACTTCTTAGTACGTATAAAAGCCTAAAAATGTATTTACACTATCATTTATTAAGTTCGCAATAGCACTAGGCCTAAAAAAGATGCAAAAGTAAAAATACTAAATTAAAAAAATGCCATAGAACTGTATTGCTAACCTTAAAATACTTTCGTCCCTTGCTTATGGTGACTGGTTGTTGTTTTACCTCTGAGCGGCACTTTTTTGCACACCATGGGCTAAATGGCTAGGTCACATGGACCCCGAAGGCTCAGAGAAGGTTGGGGGAGGGGACCCACTGGAACAGCTGTTGGGAGACAGGTTCTTTAACGTGCACAGAGTATGGCTCTCCCGCACACGGGGCCACGGCTTAACGTCCCATCCGACGGACGGCGGCCTTTCCAAACCCATCGGTGTCCACTACTGACCGTGGGCAGGGCGGGGAATTTTGCGGAGATAAATCTCAACGTTGACCCAGCTGAGACTCGAACCTGGGAACTACAGATTACGAGCCTGGCGCGCTACCGACTGAGCCACCCCCGCCCCTTATGGTGACTGGAGTAGCACTGAGACACGAAATGTAAATGCTGTAAATAACACAATGCTGCAGACTGAGCGCTCTCTAACAAAATGGCACCGGTCGGCTCCCTCGATTCAGCTCGGAGTCAGCTAATGTGCGAATCACCGTGAAAAATTAGCCGAGAACCTAAATTTCTAGGCCCCTCCAGTCACCATAAGGACGAAAATATTTTAAGGTTAGAAATACAGTACTCTAGTGTTTTTTTTTTATTATTTTTACTTTTGAATCTTTTTTAGGCTTAGTGCTATTGCACACTTAATAAATGATAGTGTAAATATATTTTTAGGCCTCTACCTTTACGAGAAAGGCAAGCGCCGAAAATAATAAACATGAATATAATTGAAGAGCACCGTATTAGCGAAGCGCCCTAAAGTGAGGTACGACTGTATACATAAAATTTCAAAGTGAAAAAATAAATTTAGAAATTTTTAACTCTCTGTGAACTGTGATATTCCCTCATAGAAAGAAATATGTGGTTTCTAACACTCTTAACACATATACCTAGTTTCATTTTCATTTTTAAGGCAGTGTTATGATACACAAAACACCTTTTATAAGATCGTTTCAAAGCACAAACATGGGAATGAGAAATCCTTTACAGACAGAAGATCCGACAGTTTTTTTCAAGGTGAGTTAACTTGATGATGACTTTCGCGTATGAAGTGGTAAAAGGTTAATTGCTGCGAAGAAATTATCATGATTGTAATAGATTTTTCTCCTTTGGGCAAAGTATTTTAAATAGATTCTGAAAAAAAAAATTCATCGCCGACACGGCGGGAATCGAACTCGCATCTCTCCAGATTCATGTCAGAGCGCGCTACGATTGTACCACGCGTCGGACAATGAAATTTTTCAGAATAAGATATTATAAATCTTCTTCACTGAGACGAGGCAATAACATCTAATAATCAATATCAACGACTGCAAAAGTTGCATCTTCTTGAGTATAGATGGCGCTGTGTCAGCCACGTCTCAGTAAAGAAGATTTATAAGGTCTTATTCTGAAAAATTTTATTGTCCGATACGCGATACGCATGGTACAATGGCAGCGCGCTTTGGTATGAATATGGAGAGATGCGGGTCCGATTCCCGCCGTGTCTGCGATGAATTTTTTTCAGAATCTATTAATGTTTGATGTCTATCTTAACAGGGAATGCTGTGCATTCACTATGGAGTGGTTTAAATTAAATAAAATATGTTTTTTTCATTCGTTACTGTTTCATATGAATAAAAAAAATATTAGGAAAAGACATACTAATAAGGTGTAATAAGAGTTTTTCCTTTGCTGAGTCTGTACTTCTGATGTTTATCAAAGCAATTCTGGCAGACACCAATTTCACAGCGCACACAATAGAAGATGGTCCTCTTCCTCTTTTTTCTGGTAGAACGAACAGAACACTGAGTTTTTCCTCTTCGCGTACATGGTGCAACAGTCGATTTACTCCATGGTAGCTTTCCTAGGATACATTTCCTGGGGGGGATCTGAAACGGAACGAAATTTTTCATTAGATAGATTGAGGTCGATCATCTTAATTGAAGGGATTCTGTTTGAAAAAACAATCATAAAATTATACAGAATAATTATAATTTTCTTCTCAATACAAATACACAGTCGTATCAGAATATGACCCTAGCATGCTAACAACTCGGGCACAGAAATTGTACTCTTTATATTAGAATGTAACATATTTTATTTACGAAAAAAGGCAAAATTTACATTTTTTTTTAATTTTGTTTTACTAGTTAAAAATTAAAAAAAAATTAAATTTTACTTATCTTTATTTTTCCATAAATTGTTACTTTATTTCCCACAACCAAATGCTGATTTCTTTCTGCTCGTTCGGCTTGTTTTATCTCTGAGCGCCACATTTTTGCCCACAATGTTCTAAATGGCCAGATTTTTTTTGGTCCCGCACAACTTTGGAACCCTGCCCCGCAAAAGCTCACGCCAGCCCTGATTGAACCATTGATATTTGGCTGGGTTGTTTTACCTCTAAGCGGCACTTTTTTGCACACGATGGGCTAAATGGCCAGGTCACATGGACCCCGAAAGCTCAGAGAAGGTTGAGGGAGGGGACCCACTGGAACAGCTATTGGGAGACAGATGGTAGCCTCCCGTCAAGGCCATCCAGTATTCTTTAACGTGCGGATGGTATGGCTCTCTCATACACAGCGCATGGCTTAATGTCCCATCCGACGGACGGCTGCCTTATCCAAACCCATCGGTGTCCTCCTACAGGGTGGGGAGTTTCTACACGTGGGCAGGGTGGTGAGTTTTGCGGAGATAAATCTCAACGCTGACCCAGCTGGGACTCGAACCTGGGAACTACAGATTACGAGCCTGGCGCGCTACCGACTGAGCCATCCACGCCCCAACAGATATTTGACTATATATATGTTACAATGAATATAATCGATGGAAAAGAAATTTGTTTGGCAGAAGATATTTGTGCAGAAGGCCACACTTCAGTATTTGTTTTTAAACATATTGCATTGGTTTCTACAAATACACTTTTTTTTAAAAATTATTGTAGAGAAAAAAAATGATAAATTAATCCAACATGGTAAAAAATGAAAACTATAGCAAAGGAGAATCAATTAAATGTGCTAAAACGCTAAATTTGAAGTAAAAGTTGTAAAACATTTTCTATAACCTAGTGTTAATTTATGTGGTGGTACGAATCAAGGGTTTACGATTTATTTTCTTGTTATTGTCGGTCATTTCGAAATGGAGTGACAATATTTAGCAATGCGCTTTTCACTGAACTGACCAAGTTGTGTTTCCAAGTTGAGTTTTTCTTCTCCCTTTGATAACTGAGATTGAAAGATAATTGATAATTGAATGAAGATGCAATAATAAAAATATTTTATTATTTATCCTTTTCATTACATTCTTAAAGTATTTATTTTTATTTCATGGGAAGAGTAATGTTAATATCAAAATTATTTAATAATCAGTGATTAATACCCAATTGATAAACCTTTTCATTTTCGTTCATGTGTAATATATGTTTTATTTTTTTTTTATTTGAAAATTTTAAATATGATTGAACAAATTTAGTATCTAAACAAAAAGCATTCACTCAGAATAGAAATATAGTAATTGGTGGTTTTCACATGTTTTAGTGGTAGCACAAATTGTTAGTCTTAATTTTCATTCAAAGTCAATTTCAAACTCTTTCTAATAATTTTCATCAAAAAACTGACCATACTAGACAATCAGTTACTTGCTAGAAATATTCATATTGTATTCTCAATAATGTGAATATAAAAGTGCAAAAAAAAACTCAGTAATACTAAAACCTGAAATAGGATAAGGAAAAAATCTGTGCAGTGAACAGAACTGAAATGAGAAAAAAATGTATGTCGAAGAAACGAGCTTAGGACTACCTATGGTGCTGCCATAGCTTGGTCGATTGACCTTCCGTTATCGGCGTTGTCTCAACCCTCGACATATGGGATGCTGCCATAGCTTGGTCCATTGACCTTCCGTTATAGGTGTTGTCTCAACCCTCGACATATGTGGTGCTGCCATAGCTTGGTCCATTGACCTTCCGTTATAGGTGTTCTCAACCCTCGACATCAGCTGCTGATCAAGAATCAAATGCTAGTTCAGTGGATGACCCTGATGAAATGTCATTCGAGTTTCTTGATTGGGTTGGGTTGTTTTACCTCTGAGCGGCACTTTTTTGCACACCGTGGGCTAAATGGCCAGGTCACATGGCCCCCGAAGGCTCAGAGAAGGTTGGGGGAGGGGACCCACTGGAACAGCTGTTGGGAGACAGATGGTAGCCTCCCGTCAAGGCCATCCAGCGTGTTCTTTAACGTGCACAGGGTATGGCTCTCCCGCACACGAGGCCACGGCTTAACGTCCCATCCGACGGACGGCGGCCTTTCCAAGGCCATTGGTGTCCCCTACTGACCGTGGGCAGGGCGTGGAATTTTGCGGAGATAAATCTCAACGCTGACCCAGCTGGGACTCGAACCTGGGAACTACAGATTACGAGCCTGGCGCGCTACCGACTGAGCCACCCCCGCCCCAATGCTGCCATAGCTTGGTCGATTGACCTTCCATTATAGGTGTTGTCTCAACCCTCGACATCAGCTGCTGATCAAGAATCATCCAATTCAGTGGATGACCCTGATGAAATGTCATTCGAGTTTCTAGAACTTAGCCAATAAATTTCACTGCACATACATATGAATAGATTATTTTTTTTTCCTTCTATAATTAAAGCTTAGCTTAGTTTTATTATTTTCGTGTTTAGGATAGTATTTGCCTTTCCGAAATTCTCTTTCACATTTCGTTATAAGGAAGATATGGTACTACCGGAAGTTAGTGCTATTCAACGGCCAAAATTACAACTTTTTATTACGGTGGATTTCAGTGAAGCAGTTCCAGATTTAAACAGCCATTAAGTGTGAAAATACGTATAAAAATTATATTTTAGATACTTATATTTGTATTAAGAGTATTATTACTTATACTTCATATATTACTTCATTTTTTTTAACTATATTTTTATTTCAACTAAGACTTGAATAGTAATTATATCTACTGTATATCGTTTCTACGTATAGAAATATTTCTCACGCAGCCACCAGATTTATCGAACAGACAGCTTCCATTCCCCATAAATGCCGGATAACCGGGAGTTATATACCCCCTCAAGCAGCTGCTTGCCACAGAGGTCTGACAGGAGCCCGTCAGTTTATATGCCATAGTAGAAGGTCTGTGAGTTTACTATATGTAAATAAACAACATATTTTTCAAAATAAAAATTTACCAGAAACGAAATAAATGAAATTTTTTTTAAAAAAAGTATAAATAAATTACAAAATTTAAAAAATGCCTTTCTTCATATATGCTCCCTAAAAAGTAGAAAATAAACCTAAAACGTATCTATGGTCACTGAGTTGTTATTCACTTCAAAGGAAGATAGATCGCCGGCAATCTTGTTGTGTAAGTAAATGGACACCCTGTCTTCCTTTGAAGTGAATACGAACTCAGTGACTGATTGCACCATCGATATGCTTTAGATTTATTTTCTACTTTTTAAGGCCCATATAGGAAGATAGATATTCTTCCTATCTTCCTGTTGCTTTTAAAGGCCGCCGTCCGTCGGATGGGACGTTAAGCCGTGGTCCCGTGTGCGGGAGAGCCATATCCTGTGCACGTTAAGGAACACACTGGATGGTCTTGACGGGAGGATACAATCTGTCTCCCAACAGCTGTTCCAGTGGGTCTCCTCCCCCAAACTTCGGGGTCCTTGTGACCTAGCCATTTAGCCCATGGTGTGCAAAAAAGTGCGCTTCAGAGGTAAAACAACCCAACCCTCTTGCTTTTGGCTTTGACATTTGTCGATTTGACAAAAGGTTGTTCCACCACAGGAGTGTCATAAGCTATAAAAAAATTGACCCCCCCCCCATTCTTTCTTCCTCCTAAAAACTGAGGAAATATGAAAACAATTGTTCCTTTATATCTCCTGAACGCGAGTGCGGAAAGTAACAAGATATGCATCAAATGAAAGTTTTTGACGAAGGGAGAATCATAAACTATACAAAAAATAGTGGACCCCCTGTTTTCTTCCCCCTTGAAGAAGGGGAAATGTGAAAGCGATTGTTCCGCTATACCTGCGGATCGCGAGTGTGGAAAGTAACAAGCTATGCGTTAAATGAAAGCTTCTGATGCGGGTAGTGTCATATACCCCCCCCCCCTCAAGCAGCTGCTTGCCACAGAGGTTTGACAGGAGCATATCACTTTAGATGCTACAGTAGAAGATCTGAGAGGATGGCAGGACCTCAGTAGAAAAGAACACCGAACATCCATGTCCCACTCGGCCACGGGACGGCTAGGGAGTGTCATAGGATATTAAAAATTGACCTCCCATAATTTCTTCCCTCCTAAAGAGTGGGAAATATTAAAGTTGCTCTACTTTATCTTCTGAGAACGAGGGCCTACAGTTAGTTAGGTGTCAAATGAAAAGCCCATTTAATGACTTCGTAAACTATTTCGAATTTTGCCTCCCCCACCCACCCACCCAAAAAATGAGGGCAAATTTTCGCGTGGGTGGACCTTAACGACTTATATCTCAAATTAAAGTGACCTCAAACAAGACTCCAAAAATGGACGAGGAAAAATGTGGTCGATGTTTATTAGTAGTAGCTGAAAAGTAGGTGTTTTTAGTGACTAGGTTTAACAAATGTAATAACTGAGAGCTGGGTAGGGGAAGTAGATACACTGAACAGCAGTTGCTAGACAGATGGGAACCTCTCATCAGTGCTATCCATCATATCCTGTAATGTGCACATGGCATTCCTGCATATTGGGCCACGGCTCACATCCCATCTAATGGATGGCAGCCTTTCCTCGCCAATTGATGTTTTCTTTCTCACTGTCGGCACAGCGAGAATTACCGGAGAAAACCTTTATGCAGGCTTAATGGAGATTCCGGCTGGGAACATCAGGTTATAAGCCTGGTGTGCTGTCAGCTGAGCCCACCACCCCCTAAGGGAATATAAGACCATACCTAGAGTTACAGTGGAAATTCTAGATCCTGCAACAACAGAATATGTTCAAGGATTTGAAGAGTGTTCAATAGTATTTATTTTGATACATTTTGACAGTTCCGGGATGTTATAATAGCTGTTTTTTCTAAATCATTTGACACTTTTGAAAAATTTCTAGTTTTTTGCAAGTACGATAATCCTTATGCTACAAGTTTTATACACTCTAAATAATGAAGGAATAGACTAAAAGACTTTGAGAAATATTTTATGACCTTTTTGAAGATTATAGTGGTGTATCAGCAGTGGATCAGGTGGGGGAACCCTGACACCCCCCTGCAAAATCGGATAAATTAATTAGTATTAATTCATTCCATTCACTTTCAATGTGTGATCAATTAAACAATGGTATATTTATTATGTGCCATTCTTCCACCAACGAAATTTTCTTGGATCTTTCATTGGATACATACCACAAGGCCTATACCACCACCAAGATCGAACCTAAACCTTCCAAACACCAGTATTATCTCAAAGCAGAGTACTATTAATGAGCCATAGAAGTTATAATCCAAAATAAAAACGAATGTGAAATGAATCATACAAGGGCAAGTAGAAAAAAAATAAGATTGTTCCTATTACCTGAGAAGAATCAATTTGCGTATTTCAAAATATTAATTTCATCTCCTTTGTAATTAATTGTTTAACTCATGTCTCATATTTGTCTATAAAGTTAAAGATGAGTGAACCACATCAGTTGGGATGTTTGTCCACTTCACCCTGGCTGTGTGAGGACTGCTCTTCAATAATGACGTGCGAAGACTTCTGGTACTTAGCATTAGTTATCAAAGAGAAGTTTAATGGTTATTTGTAAAAAATTCAAATATACAAGATTTTTCAGAAAAATTCATGAAAAAAAAAATACACTTTAATTATTCCTATTTAGTAATAACTTACTTTTAGTTTCTGAGCAGGCAGGTTCTTTTTCGTGTCTCATTGAATATCGTGTTTCTGGAAGCTTCTCGACACAAACCTCCACACTTTTAAGTCCCACCAAATGATCTTCTTGTTTCGTTTCTGACTTGCTAATTTTTGTTGGTGATGCGCTTGTTCTCTATTTCGTTTTAGATTTACTAGTTTTCGATGGTAATCAAAGCATTTCAGGCAAACGTTCACATTACAACTCGCACAACGGTAGGCAGTCCTGGACTCCTTTTTTGGGGTACTGCAAATGGAACAAAGATCCACCTGTCTGATCAACTTAGATGAAATGCTGGAAACCTTTTTTGGCAACCTTGACAGGACGCAGATGCTGGAATCCCCTGAAAAATGAAGTTTTCAGTTTAGTAATAAGAAAGGTGTAATGTGATGTGTTTACAGTTAACTCCTATTTCAGGCAGATAATATGTGCAGTCCCTTACTAGGATTTGGTGACCAGATTTTAACATTGGTAAAGCGGGACACCATTGACCGGGGGGGGGGGGGGTATTGATTAAAAATTTGGTCTATATGGAGCAACAAAAATTTTCATAGAACGCAAAAATAGTATTGTAATATATTTTTTTTAATTTCAACATAAGTACAATTTACAAATATAATTCATTAAAAACATTATGTATAGTATTATTTTATTCTTTGGCATATTTCTCATTTGAGTGAATTTTTTTTAGTAGATTGCTGTCGTTGTTTAAAATGTCATGAAATTTTTCACAAGAATTTGTTAAATTATATTTCACACATAAAATGGCTTTCAAACTCAACACTTAATTGTGATTTTTCTGATGTCCACACTTTATTTACCGTAGAAAAAACGCGTTCAGTCGCAGCATTAGTTCCTGGTAAGGACAGCGCGTATTCCACAATTTTTAGTGCATTATTGTATGGAACATGGTTTGTTTCAAAATGATGAAATATTTCTAACCATTTGTTCTCTATTGTGATTTTTGCTGATGCCCAAGATTTAACCTTTTCCTTATCAATATATTTTTTTAATAATGATACCTCATTAAAAAGATCATTTTCGGAAATATTACTGTATGGGAAATTATGAGTAATATGATCGAATGATTTTCGCACATCATTCCAATAAGTTCTTGTTTTAATGTAATCCAATGAAAATGTTCAATATCATTGTAATATACCGTCCACTCTTCTAAATAATCTATGCAGTTACTATAGAACTTTTTAACGTGATTCATGATATCTGCACGATTTATTGCACCTTGTTCTTCTAGCTGGCTTATACTAATTACGGATAGTTAACGGAAGAAAATTATTTTCTAACCGCTCTTGACACTGAAAATTTAAATTATTAACTTCATTTGCTACTTCGATTACCGAAATTTTGCCACCTTCAATAAGTTTTATAGCATTTTGAAAAAGAGCTGCTTGGTTGTGTACAAACTCTAGCCAAATTTTTGAAGATTCTTTTTCAAAAAACTCTTCTAAAATTCTAGGACATTTATCCTGTGATAGAAAGTAGGATTTCAAAGGATCGTATGTTTTCAAAATTCTTTCGACAGCTGGCAAAAGAGCTAACCAGCGCGTTTCACTGTATCCAAGAATTTTCTGATATTCGACTTCCGCAGTTTCACAAAATTCTTTAAGCATTTCAACGCGCACAGTGTATATATAGGAATAAGAATATATTTTAATAACAATATTTTCCACATCTACGGGCAACAAGTCAGCAGCTGTTTGAATGGCGTTATGTATTATGTGCGCTGCACAACTAACACCAATAATGTTTTGATTAAGGTTTTTGTTTAATTTATAAAAAATATTATTTGTACCTCTTCTCGCTTTTCCTCCAAAATTTGCGTTCGTGTTGTCTGCACAATATGCAATCATTTTATGTTTTAAATTGTTTTTTTTCCAAAATATTAATAATGGAACTGAAAATTATTTCAGAAGTTTCGCCGGGCAAAGAAACGAAATCTAAAATTCTAATTTTTATTCCAGTTTCCGAATCAAAAAATCGAATAATGGTTGGAAATAACTTTATATCCTTATAATTAGATGCGTCAGAATATATGGATATAAAATTAATTTTTTTCTAGATTTTTGTTTAATTCTGAAAATGCATATGGGGAAAGCACATTACACACAATTGCCTCGGATTTTGTTCTTGCACAGGCAAATTTTTTGTTGAATAACTTTTTGACAACTTGTGATGTACAGTCCATAGATCTGAAGGAATGATTGTGATTAATAGCATGAAAAGACATAAGTCCTTCTGCTAATGCTAATTTCTTTTCTTCGTCTCCATAAGTTGTTTTCCCTAGCTTGTCATGCATTCTTTCCAAAAATCGGGATTTTTTTAAAACGCCGCGGGACAAATTGTTTTAAAACGGGACTGTCCCGCCAAAAGCGGGACATCTGGTCACTATATACTAGGAGCATATTAAAAGTACTCTCCTAAAAGTTGTATGTTTTTCGTTTTTTTGTAGAATATTCAATTTTAAAAACCAAAATGTTTAATAAAAATATAAATAAATTAAAAATTAAAAAATAAACCTATCTTCCTATAGGGCTCTAAAAAGTAGAAAATAAACCTAAAGCATATCGATGGTACAATCAGTCACTGAGTTCGTAATCATTTCAAAGGAAGATAGGGCGCCTTGTTGTGCATGTAACTCGGCGACCTATCTTCCTTTTAAATGATTACGAACTCAGTGACTGATTGTAACATCGATATGCTTTAGGTTTACTTTCTGCTTTTTAGGGAGCATATAGGAAGAGAAAGATGCCTATCTCGTGAAAAAAAAAAAACGACTAATATTTCAACTTTGTCGTCTGTCTGACTGTCTGTCTGTTCGGCCGTTTGTAGGCCTCGAACTTTTTAGTTTTTAGAGAGGAATTAAAAATTATTTTCCGATTGGATACGCATTGATCAAAAATTACCACTTCGCAATTTCCGATTCTCCCGAAAGCTATAATTACACCCTTTAACAGTCAAAAAGTTTAAAATTGCAAAATTTTAAGCAAATATTACAAACGATGTATTTTTTGCTAGAAAGTGAATGTCATAAGGTTTGCATAGGATAAGGTTTGCATAGGAAAGAATGAGTTGGCCCTTCGCCTCTAGGGGGGTGGGGGGTGGGGTGGGGGGAGAATGCAACTTTAAGAGATAATTGAAAAATTCCTTTTTAGTTGGTTTGGTACTAATGAAATATTACTGTATATTCCGCATTTTTCAAACACAGGCAGTTTTAATTTACATCGTTAGACATCATTACATCGTAAATGTAGTAAAGCCGAAACTTTTAACGAATATTGCAAGTGATCTGTTTATGGTAAAATTTTAAATTTCGTTTCTAGGTTGGCAAGCAATATTCCACTGTTAGCAACAAGCTGCTCCCCTTTTCTCAAAAAATGTGAGAAAAGCAACTTTTTGATTTTAAATAATAAAAACAAATACTTTCCATATTGTAAAAATGCCAATAAAATAGTACTATTTGTATTTTCCCAATCATCCATTATTTCGTGGGGCGGGGTGGCTCAGTCGGCAGTTCCCAAGTTCGAGTCCCCCGCTGGATCAGCGTTGAGATTTATCTCCTCAAAACTTCACGCCCTGCCCAAAGTCAGTGGGGGACACCGATGGGCTTGGAAATGTCGTCGAATGGGACGCTGAGCCGTGAATGCCGTCCGTCGAATGGGACGTTAAGCCGTGACCCCGAATACGGGGAGAGCCATAATCTGCGCACATTAAAGAACACACTGGATGACCTTGACTGGAGACTACCATCTGTCTCCCAACAGCTGTTCCAGAGGGTCCCCTCCCCAGACCTTCTCTGAGCCTTCAGGGTCCTTGTGACCTGGCCACTGAGCCCACTGTGTGCAAAAAAGTGCCGCTCAGAGGTAAAACAACTAAACCCAACCCATTATTTCGTAAAAATTTTTAAGGAGCGGTAAAGTAAGCGAACCAAAAACTTATTCTCTTTGAAAACGAAATTCCGATATTCGCCAGAAGCGATATGGGTTCTCCTAGTATAAATTTCTTATATGATTAATCAGGATAATGAGTCTTTACTGAAACGATGCTACGCGCCATTTTCCTACCATTTTTCTACCATGTTGTTACTGAATTTTGCCAAAATTAATTAACAAATTACCTAAGGTTTTCTAAAATTATGAAGAGTTGGCGAAATGGAGAAAACTTGGCAAAATTCGAAGTGGCTTGGCAAATTCAGGTGATATGTAAAAATTGGGATTATTTTCTATAAAATTACGACGAGTTGCAATAAAAGCGGGTGCGGAGAGCCACACCCTGTGCATTTTAAAGAACACGCTGGATGGCCTTGACGGGAGACTAATATCTGTCTCATAATAGCTGTTCCGAGCAGAGCTGCCAACCTTGGAGGACGAAAATTACGATTTGGATGAATTAAAAATGGGAGAAAATCGGAGCACAGCATTTCTGCAGTTTACAGCACTCAAGCGAAATTTTTTTAATGCAACGCAATAATGTGTTACGTCTTGACGGAACGCACGACTTCCTGACTCCTAGCGGCGATTAATGGCGACGAAAAAATTTAATATTGCCTGAATTATACCAAGTTTCTCAAAATTACTTCCGTACAAAAACTCCCACTAAATATGCCATTTAAACGATTGAAAAACGCGTTTCAATATCACATTAGAAACAATATTCAACTTCTTGAAAAGTTCTACAAATAATAACCTAAACAATACTATTACTAGCATTGAAGAGTTGGGTTGTTTTACCTCTGAGCGGCACTTTTTTGCGCACCATGGGCTAAATGGCCAGGTCACATGGACCCCGAAGGCTTAGAGAAGGTTGGGGGAGGGGACCCACTGGAACAGCTGTTGGGAAGGCCATCCAGCGTGTTCTTTAACATGCACAGAGTATGTCTCTCCCACACACGGGGCCACGGCTTAACGTCCCATCCGATGGACGGCGGCCTTTCCAAGCCCATCGGTGTCCCCTACTGACCGTGGGGAGGGCGGAGAATTTTGCGGAGATAAATCTCAACGCTGACCCAGCTGGGACTCGAACCTGGGAACTACAGATTACGAGTCTGGCGCGCTACCGACTGAGCCACCCCCGCCCCAGCATTGAAGAGACCGTACAGCGATAATGCCCTGAGTAAAGAATATAATGAAAAACACTTTTTCCTAAGCATGAAATTTTGTTTCCGCAAATAAAACAAAACCAGAAGAAGTAATAGTATCTAAGGCATAATTTCCTAACTGTGCCTATCGTTATACGACGAATGTCGGTCAGTACCATTCGAGGTTACTTCTTTCAACAGCCTACTATCACTAACAAACGAACATTTTATTCTGTAACGTAAAAAAACTCGCAAAAATCAATAATATCTCGTAGGAGACGGCTACTCTAACAACCGCAAACCAATAATCAAGGATTTGCCGTCCTGCAATTTAAGACAACTCCAGAACAAATTTACCGGAGACAACCATTTTAATCTGAACACTGAACAACGAACAACCACAGCCTAAAAAAAACAAAATTTTAAACAATTTTCCTGAGATCCACAGTATAAAAAATCCTCAGAAACTAAATAATACCATCTGAGACAACAAGTTTAAAAATGCGAATTATCGTAAATAACTCGTCGTAGATACTAAGTATAAAAAAAATGACCTCGGAGTTAAATAATCCCATCAGAGGAAAAAAGCCTAAAAAACACGAGGTGAAGAACAAAATGTTATACGAAACATATTAACAGATAATCCAATAAATTGTTCGATAAGATGAAACGCTATTATACTCTACATTATTCACCTACTTTGGGCCTGGAATGACTCAGTCGGTAGCGCGCCAGGCTAGTAATCTGTAGTTCCCAAGTTCGAGTCCCAGCTGGGTCAGCGTTGAATTTATCTCCGCAAAACTCCCCGCTCTGCCCACGGTCAATAGGGGACACCGAAGGGCTTGGAATTAGGTCGCCGTTCGTCGGATGTGACGTAAAGCCGTGGCCTCGTGTGCGGGAGAGAGGTAAAACAATCCAACTCAAATTTACCTACGTTAGTTTGCACACCTTAAGAAATTTGTTACCACTCGTAACACCATCTCTAACTGCAGGTGTACCTCCATATTGATTATTAGTTACTAGTTATGGCCGCGTGGTTAGCGCGCTTGACTACTGATCTAAGGGACCTGGGTTCGAGCCCCGGGTATTTGAGGTATGTGTCGTTTTTCTGCTGAGGCCCTGCCATCCTCTCAGACCTTGTACTATGGCATATAAACTGACAGGCTCCTGTCAGACCTCTGTGGCAAGCAGCTGCTTGAGGGGGTATTTTTTATTATTATTATTATTATGACCGATTAAAATATATTTGCATAACATAAAAAACAGTCACGGCACCTTGCGTGCCCCGATGGGTTACGGAAGAAAAATTAGGCTTCCCATTCAAACAATCTGAGTTTAGCTATGATCATTTTGTGGTAGCCATTAACTGATTATGAATTAAATTTCCTATCTGATAAGATATGATATATAAGACAAAAAGCTCAAATCAGTTTAGTTATATTTTTGGCATGCGAATTTCTTCATTAACGAAATTTAACTTAATCACTAATAATCAACAATTTGTACGTTGGGTTGTATTTTAGCCCATGGTGTGCAAAAAAGTACCTGAGCGGCACTTTTTTGCACACCATGGGCAGGTCACAAGGACCCCAAAGGCTCAGAGAAGGTTGGGGGAGGGGACCAACTGGAACAGCTATTGGGAAACACATGGTAGCCTCCCGTCAAGGCCATCCAGCGTGTTCTTTAACGTGCACAGGGTATGGCTCTCCCGCACACGAAGTCACGGCTTAACGCCCCATCCGACGGACGGCGGCCTTTCCAAGCCCATCGGTGTCCCCTACTGACCGTGGGCAGGGCGTGGAATTTTGCGGAGATAAATCTCAACGCTGTCCCAGCTGGGACTCGAACCTGGGAACTACAGATTACGAGCCTGGCGCGCTACCGACTGAGCTACCCCCGCCAAGTCACTGTATCCGTCCTTTTTTGATACTAAAGAGAGCTAACCTAATAGCTGATAATTAATAACTAACAACGAATATGTAAATATCATTGATTAATAATCGACTAATAGCTTTTGAGCGGCATTTTCAAACAGCTCGGACGTCAAACCCTTGAAACAAAACTCACATCTGCCAACAAATAACAAGCGAAAAGCATTAGGAAGTAAATATAAAAAATATAAAGCAATAATATAAAATAATGTATAAGCGGCATAATATAAAATAACAAGCTTACATAACAGTAAGGAACATAAAATGGCTAGTTTATTAATTAAAAGCGCCACAACTCTAGTGAAACCAGATAACGATAGACATGAATGAGACCCATTCAAGTTGCAATGTCAATCATGGCCCACAGATCAGAGAAGTTCCTTAATCTGTATTATTTCCTTCACTCTGAAGATTCCGATTCTAAGTAATCCAATTAGCGTTTAGTTGGCCAGAGCCAGAAGTTGGAGCCCATTTGTAAACCAGCTATAACCTTCAACTCGGAAAAGGAATTTAGGTGTGGACTTTGTCATGTGTTCTGTGCGGAAGATTTCCTCTGATGGTGGGGTGCAGGTGAGTCCCATAAGCAAGCGCAGATTAAGGAGTGTAGACACAGCTGCAGGTGCAGCTGTGTCTACACTCCTTAATCTTAACAGGAGAGCTAAATCGGAAACAATTCTTCTCTTTCATTAACATTCTCCTTTTAGGAAAAGGGGTAAAAATACTGTAGAAATTGGAGGCAGATTTTCGTAAGTACAAAACTGAAAAAAACCCTAAAAATCGGTGTAGTTCGCAGCTCTGCAATGGATCCCCTCCCCCGACCTTCTCTGAGCCTTCAGGGTCCTTGTGACCTGGCCACTGAGCGCACTGTGTGCAAAAAATGCCGCTCAGAGGTAAAACAATCCAACGCATCAGTTGACCTCCTGATCAATAATCAATGAATTATTGATAAATAATTAAATCAATAAAAATTTAGGTGCGAAAAAGGGCAAAGTTCGAGGCACCCATTTTCCTCGTCACGTCAGAAGTTTCTAAACCAAAAACCGGAGTTTCCTCTCTCAGATAATCGAACTTTTCAAATCACTTCGTACCCACCAGAGTTCCTCGGATACTATTTGCCAGGCATATATAACTTTATAGCAGAAGAAAATTAACTATGGTCTGAGGTGTATAAAAAATGTAAAGGTACAAAAAATTCTTATTAAATAAAATTATTTATTCCTTAACGTAATATTTAAAATATTTATTAATTATTTGTATAAACTTTTATTAATTTGTATAAACTTTTATTAACTTTTGCATATTTTCCAAATTAAGTTAATGATTTTAACTTCCGCTACGAATTTAGTTTTTGAATCTCGTGTTCCACTCGTGCTTAATTAGAATGACCCACAATCAGAGGAAATCGATGCCACTATATCGCCTAGGCTGCTCGAGAGCTGTCGTGACGTCTAGTCGGATATTGTTAAAAAATGTGAAAATAGAAATCCCCTCTCCCCCCCCAAAAAAATCCTTACTTTTCATCAACAGTATATTAACCTATAAGCATGTAAAAGTAGCCTAAGTGTCAGAAAATATATCTGATTAATCGCAATTAAAAAACTAAATACCCCCTCAAGCAGCTGCTTGCCACAGAGGTCTGACAGGAGCCTGTCAGTTTATATGCCACAGTAGGAGATCTGAGAGGATGGCAGGACCTCAGCAGAAAAACGACACACATCCATGCCTAATCCGGGGCTCGAACCCAGGTCCCTTAGATCAGTAGCCAAGCGTGCTAACCACTCGGCCAAAAATAATCAAAATGTTTAAGAGAAAGAGACAAAATTTCTTCCCCTAGAGCAGTGGTTTTCAAACTTTTTTGGGCTGATTATAACGCCCCCCCCCCCACACACACACACACACACACAACACACACCATCGAAGGCTATATTAATCTATGAAGCATTCGATATTCTATTTAATCTATTTCCACAGAAAAGCACGAAAACGCCCATGTAAATTTCTAAACGCCAGCATTGGTCTAGAACAGGGATAGGGATCGTTTTTTGGGTCATGGGACAAAATAACAAAAAAAAAAGTTAAACCAACAAATTTTGAGAGCCACAAATTATAATTATTGGATGAAGAGTCATAGCAGGAAAAAATAAACTCCAGATTATTTTATTAATAAAATAAAACCATAACGTATTATTTTAAAATAGGTTTATTGAAGTGTATGGAATAAAACTACCGATAGGAATTATTAAAATATTTGGCATTCATCGGTGTGACATTTGAGTTTTCTTCTCGACCAACTTCATCAAACTGGAGTGGATTAGGTTATTTTACCTCTGAGCGGCACTTTTTGCACAGAATAGGCTAAATGGCCAGGTCACAAAGACCCCTTAAGGCTCAGAGAAGGTTGGGGGAAGGGACTCACTTGAACAGCTGTTAGGAGACAGATAGTAGCCTCCCGTCAAGGCCATCCAACGTGTTCTTTAGAGTGCACAGGGTATGGCTCTCCCACACACTGGGCCACGGCGTAACGGCACATCCGACGGACGGTGGCCTTTTCAAGCCCATCGGTGTCCCCTTCTGATCATGTGCAGGCCGTTTCACGGAGATAAATCTCAAAGCTGACCCAGCTAGGATTCGAACCTGGGAACTGCAGATTTCATGCGTGGCCCGCTACCACTGAACCACTCCAGCCCGCCCCAAAGAAGTAGAACATTTCAGTTTCATCAGTGTTTTTAAACTACCATCTGCCAATCAGCTCTAGTGTTTGTTCATAATGAAATTATTAAAAAAATTTCAGAGTTAAATGTTGAACAAGAAAACTTTAAGAGACCTTTTTTAGATTGCGAAAGCCTCCTGTTTCTAACCTCTGGCCTAGGGCGATAAAAAAGTTTCGGTCATTCCTATCCTACGCAAATCACTTTTCTCAACGAATCCTGAAAACAAAACCACTAGTAAGAATTTGCTATTAAAAAAGTTCAAAAAACAATATTAATTTTACAAAGAAACAGTATATATACCTGTAAGTTCTGGACTGAGAGGTTCGACAACAGTCATATTATTTTGAGTAAGCATCTTCTCACCATTGTCGTTCACATTTGTGAGCTCTCCGTGTGCAGGTTCTTCCATGTGTTCAGGTTCTTCTACGTGTGCAGGTTCTTCCATGTGTTCAGGTTCTTCTACGTGTGCAGGTTCTTCCATGTGTTCAGGTTCTTCTAAGTGTGCAGGTTCTTCCGTGTGTTCAGGTTCTACTGCGTGTACGGGTTCATTTATGTGTGCATGTTCTTCTACGTATAGAGGTTCTTTTATGTGTACAAGTTCTCCATCCTGATGTGACGGCTTCCTATGGTCATTGAAGCATTCCTGGCAGACTCTTACTTTGCACAATAAGCAGTAGTAGTCGGTCAACTTTCTCTCTTCTTTGGTATAGCAAAGGGAACAAAGATTCTCCTCTTCAATAAAAAACTCTGAAGGTGAATCGTTGAAGATTTCGTTAGGCAGCCATGCCAAGATGCAGACGCTGACGTAAACTGAAAGAGACGGAATTTTTAGTCCGAAAAATGAAACACACTACAAGCCATTCTTTCTAAATTATTCTGCCTGAAAAATGCAATTAATATATCTATTATACAAATGTGTTTAATTGTATACATAATAACTTACTTCAACTGAAAAAAAGAAACTTTTTTTTAAAAAAGCAATAACAAAAGCATGCAATTACAATTAACATTGGGTGCTTTCACTAAGCAGTTTTTTTTAAATCAAAAATACATTTATATTAATGATAAACAATCCTATTCCAAGCGGTCACTTCTCCCTGTTGTTCCCGCAAAGGAAATATCCTGGTTGTTTCAAAGTGATATTTTTTTGCACTGAACAGCTGCCCAAAACCTCGTGGCTAATATTCTTCTTTGATACGCTAACATTAACGATCTCTCCGCAATCTGCTGTCATGTTAAAAAAAAGTAATTAATGTTACTTTTAAAGCATGGTTCCAAGTCTAAGATAACCGTCCGCTAAGTACACTCAAATATTCTTTACGGCCTTGACTTGTGTTCCGTATTCTTCTGATCTGCATTTTTCTTTTTGCAGCAAAACTACCATTCACAAGTAAAAGAATCCAGTTTTTTCTTCAATGCTTGCTATCCAGGGTTAAAACTGAATAATGGAGGGGGAAAAAAACCATTCACTTCTGAAATTGTGATTCTGTCCTCTCACTTCCCTTTAAATGAATCAGGGCATGTGATCATTAGGATGTTTCGATACCTGAAAACAATTTCCCTAAAATCTTCATATTTAACGATATATTTTATATCAGCATAGCAACAGCTATCTACGAATGATATCAGTAATGTGGAACAAAACGAAGACTTTGACAAAAACGGTCAAAGTACTTTGACCGTTACAACCTAAAGCTACAACTTCGGATGCTTTGTACTGAAACCGTATTATCCTTGTACCAGGAGCTCGCTTCTGAGTGAGTGTGTGTCCACATGAGGCGGACCAAATAATGGGATTTTTGGCCTAGAAGCCTTTTATCCCTAAGATAATTTTGAAAGATATTTAATGACGAAAACCAGAAGAAAAGCGACCAGATGCAAAAACGAAAGTTTCCAGGGCAAGAATCAGAGCCTGATTTTGAAGAGCAAGAATATCACAAAGAGACCAGGGAGCAAGAGAAAAATTGTGATTTTTTCTATAGGAAAGGTACATATTCTGTCGTTCCAGCTCATAATGTTTGCATTGAATAATGTAGTGAAATGTTGATTCAACTTCTGGGCAGAAAGGACAAAGAGGTGATTCAGAAAGTTTACACTTGAAAAGGAAAGCATTGAGAGGAGCAACCTCACCTCGAAGGCGGCAAATGATTATTTCTGAGGAACGTGAGGTATACATGAACGTCCGTTTGGGTTGAAATCTCGGAAGATATGGTAATCTTGTGCCATAATACGAAGAATTCCACTCAAAGTCTAGAAGTTGGCGAATAGATTTGGAAGCAGTAGCCAAAGCATCTTCTAAATAGAACAGGGAGGGACTGGTTGCTTGAGGAAAAGAAGCTCCAATCTTAGCATGTCTGTCCGCCTCTTCATTGATGTCGATACCATGATGTCCAGGAACCCATATAAATTGCATACTAGAAACAATCCTAGATGATTCCATAATTTGATTATGGAGAGCTAGGATTGCAGAATGAGATTGAGAGGAGATGTTGAGTAGACCGGAGAGAACCGCTTTGCTGTCAGTTAAAATGATGTAGTCTTTAGCCTCGGTAGTGTATTGTTGTAAAGCAATTCTAATAGCTTCAGCTTCCGCGCTGAATGTGGAAAAAATATGATGGCGACTGATAGCCACATTCACTTGTAATTGTGGACATATGATGCCCAATCCAACGCCATTACGGGATTTTGATGCGTCTGTTCCAATAATTATTTTTTTATTCCATTGATTATGTCGGATCAGGTTGAAATCATGCAGAATATCACAATGATGATTATCAAAAGAATGTTGAAACGGAAACTTATTTATTGTGATCTGTATCTGAGGAGTAGACCAGGGAGAGTGATTTAACTTTCTGGAAGAGGGCTTGTCGTCAGGAATCTGTGAGGTCATCATTAGGTCATTAGCTATAAGCAAGAATGGTCTTTGTGAGGTTTTCCATTTATAATGTTGGAGATAATGCGGCGCTTGACATGCATTGCGAAACGATGGCATACGGAGAGCAACGTACGGAAACGAGGCATACGGAGAGCAACGTTCTTTCAAATATATTTTGGTTGCCATCAGGCGAGCAGCTATATTCAAAGGTATAGTTGATGTCAGTGCATAGAGAACTGGGAGAGGTGTAGCTCGGGGAAGTCCAGTGGCTGCTCTTAAGGCAGCGTGATAAATTGGATTAATGATGTTCCAATTTGATCGTGGAACAGAAGATAGAAAATGACCACAGTATAAAAACTTTGTACGTAAAGTGGCGTTTGCGATTGTAAGGAGCGTGGCACTAGGTATGTTATGTTTCTTAGCAGCAATACCTCGTATGACATTGAGAATTTTTTGGCCAGATTCACGGAGATGTAAAAAATGATTCTTCAAAGAGCCTGTTTTCTGAAGATGAATTCCTAGGATTTTTATTGTATTCACCCATGGGATGGGTAAATTATGTAGGTACAGAGGAGGTTTTATTGTCTTCTTTCTCCGGGTTACAAGCATGGCCGAACTCTTTAGAGCGGAAAAGGACAAACCCCAAGATTTAGACCACTCATCAATAAGTGAAAGATTTTCCTGACATTTTTTGAAAAGAAAATGAAAATTGGCACCCGAGCCAAAGAGGATGATGTCATCAGCATATATGGATATGGTGAAATTATTGGATATTCGGCTCGGTAGATCAGATAAAAAAACATTAAACAAGAAAGGTGAGAGCACGCTACCTTGAGGAATGCCAATAGTTGGATACTGTATATCCGAAAAGTGTCCACGCCAACGCGTCCGAAATCTGCGATTCATGAGGTAATTCGTAAACCATTTGTGACAATTGCCTTTAATTCCAATTTGAAGAAGTTTATGAAGAAGAGCAGGAATGGACACAGAATCATATGCTCGTTGGATATCTAAATGCAAAATAATTGCAACATGCTTACGTTGGAAAGTTTCATTAATATTGAGGATTAAAGGAGATAATGCATGTCCTGTACCTTTAAAAGGAACTGAGCCATGAATCTCAGGTGGAAGAAATGCTGTGTTAATTAGAATCCACGATAGGCGTGACCAAATTATGCGTTCAAAGATTTTGACCATGATTGACGTTAATGCGATGGGTCTGTATGATTGAATGTCAGTTCCATCTTTACCTGGTTTTTTGATGGGAATAAGAGTGGACATCGTCCAGGATTGAGGAATAATGCCAACTGACCATATTTGATTAAAGGTAATCAGTAATTGTCCCAAAAGGTTGTCAGGAATCTTCTTAATCATGGTTGCCGAGATGTTGTCTGGACCCGGAGATGTTTTCCGTTGTTGTTGTATAGCCAGTTTTAATTCTGCTATATTAAAAGGCAAATCCAGGATTGAGGAGAAATCAAATCCAGAAGGAGAGATTTCTGGATGCTGTAATACAGAATCAGTAGTCGCCCATTGAGTGGCAAACAAATTGGCTTGTTCCTGAGCTTGGACACAAATAGTGGAATTATGAATGAGGAGATTCGTGGATGTTGAAGATGGAGATCCTAAAAAATGTTGAAGTCGACGATAGTGTGAGAAGATGTTGGTAGATGAACGAATAATGTTGGATATGTGATTCCAATATCTCTGTTTTGCACGTGAAATGGTAACTTTAAGTTTAGCTACACTGTGTTTATAATTCATCCAATCAGACTTTAGCAAAGATGATCGTGCAATGAAGAAATTGCGATGTTTTTTTGCCAATGCTTTTTGCCATGGAGTCATGGAGTCAAAGATTTTCTATAATGTCTGCGAGTGATAATGGCAGTTTCCGCAGCTAAAAGAATGTGCTTTTCAAAACCGTCATAACAAGTAATTTCAGATAGGTCGGTGTTTTCTAAGAATCGTTGAAAGGAAATATAATCAATTTGTTTGTTTAAAAGGAAGGAATCGACATGCTGTAATGAAGAATTATGATGAAAAATCCGTATTATAATGGGATGGTGATCACTACCCCAAGTTGATGGGATGACACGCCAGGAACTATTTAAAAAGATATTTTCGGAACAGAAGGTTAAGTCGATACATGACGAGGTTAAGAAACTTCGTCTGGTGGTTGTGCCAGCATTCATTAAACACATAGAAGAATTTTGAAGCCAAGAGGCAATCTGGAGTCCGGGGGTGGAGGAAAAAGAAGAACCCCACAGTGGATGATGAGCATTGAAATCTCCGCCAATCAGTGAAATCGGAGGTAGTGTAGTTTCCAGATAATTAAGGATATTAGGACCATAAATGGCATCCGGGATATATACATTAACAATTATGAACGATTTGTGTTGGAAAAATACTTCAATCGCCATGAATTCTCCGGTGCAACAAGATGGATTATCTGGAATGTCGAGGATACGACTGGAAAGAGAAGCTTTAACAGCAATCATAAGGCCTCCACCACGTCCAGTAACACGATCTTTCCGATAAATAATATAATTAGGGAGAATAAAATGAAAATCAGAATCAAGCCAAGTTTCCTGTAACAAAATGATATCCGGGGAAAAGAAAGAAATTCCAAGCAACAGGAGAGAGGAGTTAGCACGTAGGCTTCTGGCATTCCATTGAAGAAAAATAAGACACATAAAAAGAAAAAGGAGAAACGGAGGAGGGAACGAATTATTTCTTCCCCTTAGACTTTTGTTTTCCTTTACGAGTTATGTAAGGACTGTCAAGAAAATCCATAGCAGAAAAGTTATTGATGGGATCATCAGGGTCCTGTGGTACATTGATGTCCATAGTAGAAGTAGAAGGTTGTGCAAAATTTAATTGTGCAGGTCGGAGTAAAGGAATAGTCATATTCATTGTCGCACTCTGTTCCTGAATACTCAATCTTGAGGACGTTTTCAGAGAAGCATTCTTATCCATGGCAATTTGTGCAGAAGATATGTCTTGAGGATTAAGTGGTTTAGAAATAGGTGCAATCTCAACTCTGCTTTGGGTAGTTGAGTCAGTCTGTCTTGATAATTCCGGCATGAAAGAGGAAAACATGACTGATAATCGCTTCTCGAATGCAGACAGAGCCTTTTCTATTAACGATGTGATAAGATGCGACATCCCATTGTACATTTCTTGAGTTGTAGTAACATCCGATGGAGGCATTAGATTTTTCCGGGTTGTAGATGCATATGTCTGTCTTGAGGGTAATATGGCCGCTCGAGCTGCAACATATGTAGTACGTCTGGTACATTTATAGTTGAGAATAGTGGTTTCAAGTTGGCGCTTCGGACACTGAAAGGAGGTGGCTTCATGCGAATCGCCACATAAACAACAATGTAGTTCAGAAGATGTGCAAGAGGTAGCATGATGTTCCTCGCCACATCGGGAACATCGAGGTTTGCTACGACATGTTTTCTTTCCGTGTCCAAATCTGCAACAGTTATCGCACTGTCGTGGTCTATCTACGAAAAGGGTGGGATGATGTATTTCCCACCATAGAATTATTTCGTGGGGCATTTGTAGATCAACAATTGTTATTAACACACTTGGTAAGGGAGACATTGTGTTGCCATCACGTTTGAAAAAACGACGAATCGAATAAATATGATGACCTTGAATTGATAGTTCCGTAAATAAGTCATCGATAGAGATTTCGGTATCAATGTTGCGAAGTAAAAATTTAATTGTTAATGAGTCTATCAAGATTTCATGCTCAACTGGAGTATTTAATATCTGTGTGATATTTAGTAACTCAAGGGTGCATTCGACGGAAGTTGTTGTGATTATCAAGTCGTTCGTCTTAGTGCGTTTGACGATTAAAATATCTTCTGGGTTTGAAAGTTGAGCTGTCAGCTGCTGCTTCAAGAAATTAGGTTTAGCCGTGGATATGGGCTTCGAAATACCTTTTATCCTAATGGAGAAAGATGTGCATCCATTTGATTTAGCATAAGATAACAGATCAGAGTTATTCATAAACGTTTTGGAATATAGAGACTGAAACTGTTGCTGCATTGCAGAGTTGTCACTACGTAAACGTTTTGACCCTCCAGAGGGATCATCCATTTTGAAAATACAAAATTAAAGTACACGCAGAAACTGCTGCGCGTAGTGCAGAACTTCCACACCAAAATCTGTCAAAAAGTCTACAGACACCGACGGGAAAAATAAAAATAAACACAGACCTGAAAAGCTTCGAAATTTACCCACACCTAGGGTGAAGAAAAGAAATGACGCTCCGTCACGTAATACACTCACTACCGAAGAGTAGAAAAAAAAAGGATATCAGCACCAGCGTAGAATATCCTGCTCCGTTCGAATCACTCCATTTCAACTTTCAGACTTGGAGATCTGTAAGGGTTAAATGCACATTCAATGAACTGCCCAAAAATCAGCTCGCCTCTACCAGTTACTCTCAGCCTTTGGGAAGGGCAAAGAACATAACATGTGCGAGGGTATTCATCCGCCTAAATTTCGGTGATACGATTATGAAAAAAAGAAATCGCTTTAGTCGTTTCCATTTCTATTCTTAGCTCATTAAATGAAGAAAGTAAATTGAAGCATCTCTACGTGAACGAACAAAACGGTCATAAAATAATTTGAAGAGAGAGGGATTCTATGAGAGAGCGTATAGCGTCCGACGGTCACACACGAGCGCTCTCTAGTGTCCTAATTGGCCCACAGCCTATGGGTCCGGCAACCGACGCCCGAGACCGCCTTTCCTCTCGACCATCTCCCGTACCCCCTGCAGACGGCGATGCAGACAAAGGCCCTGACTAATTTACGGTTGCAATGTAGGCTTCGAGAGAAACCACAGCGAGTTGGCGAGTAGCGTACCTAAAAATCTCTCCCCCCCCCCCGCAAGAAATGTCTCGGGAGACCCTTTTTTGAAAATCTATCAGTTTCAATCAGGGCCTGATCTAGGGGGATTAGGGTTATTTTACCTTTGAGCGGCACTTTTTTGCACACCATGGGCTAAATGGCCAGGTCACATGGACCCCGAAGGCTCAGAGAAGGTTGGGGGAGGGGACCCACTGGAACAGCTGTTGGGAAATAGATAGTAGCCTCCCGTCAAGGCCATCCAGCTTGTTCTTTAACGTGCACAGGGTATGGCTCTCCCGCACACGGGGCCACGGCTTAACGTCCCATCCGACGGACGGCGGCCTTTCCAAGCCCATCGGTGTCCCCTACTGACCGTGGGCAGGGCGGGAAATTTTTGCGGAGATAAACCTCAACGCTGACCCAGCTGGGACTCGAACCTGGGAACTACAGATTACGAGCCTGGCGCGCTACCGACTGAGCCACCCCCGCCCCATACCTTTAAGCAGTAGTCAAGCAACTATCTTCTCAGGCACCTTAACAAGTTATTCATATCGTGTAAATTTTATTCCTTAAATAACTAAGGAGAGACATTTTGATATGCTTCATTATCAGATCGCACCCACTTGATGTAAGAGGAGGTTGGCTCAGTCGGTAGCGCGCCAGTCTCATAATCTACAGCTCCCAGGTTCGAGTCTCAACTGTACCGGATTTTAGATTTATTTCCAATAAACCACATCCTACTCTCGAAAAGAAAGGGGATATTGATGGGCGTATAAAAGCCGCCGTCCATCTGGTGGGATGTAAAGAAGGGATCCCATGTGCAGCAGAGTCATGTAACGTGTAAGTTAAAGAACTCGGTGGATGGCCTTAACGCAGGGCGGGACTTTGACATTCTGAGGCCCTAAGCTATTTTAAGTTTAAGAGGCCCAAAATATTCATAACTCGAAATGCATATTTATTTTTCTGACTGAAGAGAATATTAAAAATAAACGGGAACTGGTGTGATGAAAGCATTGTATTTTATAAATACTAAATTTATTTATTACTTCCAATACAAATTCATAGCTGATACACAGTAAAAAATTGAAATGCATATATTTTTGGGCCCTTCAATACCGTGAGTCCTTACGCTGTAGCTTAGTTAGCTTATGCGTAAGTCCGGCCCCGTCTTGAAGGGATATTTTCGTTTCCTAGTAGCGGTCCAGTTTGGTTTCTTTCCCTGATTTTCTCTGAGTGTTTGTGACCTCGCCATTTAGACCATTGTGCGCTAAAAGGGCAGCTCAGAGGTGGGTTGGGTTGTTTTACCTCTGAGCGGCACTTTTTTGCACTCCATGGGCTAAATGGCCAGGTCACATGGACCCCGTAGGCTCAGAGAAGGTTGGGGGAGGGGACCCACTGGAACAGCTGTTGGGAGACAGATGGTATCCTCCCGTCAAGCTCATCCAGCGTGTTCTTTAACGTGCACAGGGTATGGCTCTCCCGCACACCCAGGCTCGTAATCTGCAGTTCCCAGGTTCGAGTCCCAGCTGGGTCAGCGTTGAGATTTATCTCTGCAAAATTCCCCGCCCTGCCCACGGTCAGTAGGAGACACCGATGGGCTTGGAAAGGCCGCCGTCCGTCTGATGGGACGTTAAGCCGTGGCCCCGTGTGCGGGAGAGACATACCCTGTGCACGTTAAAGAACACGCTGGATGGCCTTGACGGGAGGCTACCATCTGTTTCCCAACAGCTGTTCCAGTGGGTCCCCTCCCCCAACCTTCTCTGAGCCTTCGGGGTCCATGTGACCTGGCCATTTAGCCCATGGTGTGCAAAAAACTGCCGCTCAGAGGTAAAACAACCCAACCCAATCTCCCGCACACGGGGGCACGGCTTAACGTCCCATCCGACGGACGGCGGTCTTTCCAAGCCCATCGGTGTCCCCTACTGACCGTGGGCAGGGCAGGGAATTTTGCAGAGATAAATCTCAACGCTGACCCAGCTGGGACTCGAACCTGGGAACTACAGATTACGAGCCTGGCGCGCTACCGACTGAGCCACCCCTACCCCGCGCTCAGAGGTGAACAACCCAACCGACTACTGTTTATAATTTAAATAATTTAGTACTATTTATTCTTATTGGCGATATCCGTCCTTACATTAGAGAAAATATAGTGATAAAATATATATGATTGAAAATTTGAATGTGCTTACTTTCACACTAAAAGGAGTAATTGTGGCGAATGCGTTTCCGACATGACTTCTAGAATTTGGGAAGCTTAAAACAAGATAAGCGTTTTGAAAATCATTTTTCACTGACAAGTCATATTTTAGTGTATTACTCCTCAAAACTTTTTTTATATTGGGAATGAAGGTGGCTCACTAGGCTCGTAACACTCCTCAGCACTGAGATTTATTATCACTGCTCTCGGTGGGAGAGGGGACAGCAATCTGCTTGGAAACGACGTCATCCATCTGATGGAACATTAAGCCGTGTCCCTGTGTGCAACAGAGTCATAACTCGTGTACGTTAAAGAACACGCGAGATGGCGTTAATGGTAAGCTTCCATCTCTCTCATAACAGCTGTCCAGTGTATCATTTTCTCCAACCTTCTCTGGGGGTTCTTGTGACCTGGCCATTTAACCCATTACGTGAAAATTGCCGCTCACAGAGGTAGCGTAGAAAAACCCAAACTTCCCTTTTTTACATAGTCTGCGAAATTCTGTGTGTGTCGTTAAACATTGAATTGCAACTGTATGCAGAGGTCGACTGCTGCTTTTTGGGTTGTTGGGTTGTTTTGCCTCTGAGCGGCATTTTTTTGCACACCATGGGCTAAATGGCCAGGTCACATGGACCCCGAAGGCTCAGAGAAGGTTGGGGGAGGGGACCCACTGGAACAGCTGTTGGGAGACGGATGGTAGCCTCCCGTCAAGGCCATCCAGCGTGTTCTTTAACGTGCACAGGGTATGGCTCTCCCGCACACGGGGCCACGGCTTAATGTCCCATCCGACGGACGGTGGCCTTTCCAAGCCCATCGGTGTCCCCTACTGACCGTGGGCAGGGCGGGGAATTTTGCGGAGATAAATCTCAACGCTGACCCAGCTGGGACTCGAACCTGGGAACTGCAGATTACGAGCCTGGCCCGCTACCGACTGAGCCACCCCCGTCCCATCGACTGCTGCACTAAACTTGATTTTTCTATGTTCATCATTTACGAAAAAAAAGTGAGGATTGTTCAAGACTGGATTAAACAATTGGGGACCTTGCAGACAAGTTCTAAATGGGACCTCCCTCTATACTTCTAAACTGAAATTTGGGCAGCTATTAATTTACAAACAACTGTATATATAACATATAAAATTATAATATATAGTTACGTAAAATCGACGATTGAGACGAATAAAAAAAATAAATGCACGTTAACTTATGAAGATTTTTATTTTCAGTTCAAATGGCTGCTCATCACTTCCCCTAGAGAATCTGCCCCACTGCGGCTAGGTAAAGCCGGCCCAGTTGTTGTTTACTTCAGAGAGCCATTTCTTTTGCACACATTTGTCTAAAAGGACAGATCAAAAGTATTCCGAGGGCTTAGAACTGGTGGAGGAAATGGATTCACTGAACAGCTGTTAGGAAACAAATGGAAGCCTTCCGCCAAAACCATCTGCACTGTTCTTTAATGTGTGCCGGTTATAGCTCTCCTGACACTTCTTAAAGTCTCAGCCGTCTTCCCAAGACCATTGCTATTTCTTTTTTCACCGAAGGCGAAGTGTGGAATGACGGAAAATTTTTCAACTTAAGCGTAGTTGGGACTTAAACCTGGGAACTTCATTTTATGAGACCTTTTTAAAAAAGGAACTTTTTCAAAATGGCCAGTGGAGTCACGAATAATAAATTTGAAAGGAAACATAATAATCGGTAGTCCCCGGATTTCCTGGCCAAGCTGATCTCCGCAGAGAAGGTAAGCCAGCAAGCGTGTCTTTTTTTTTTGCATTGGTGGCGACAGCTACATTTTCGTGGTGAACAAAATTCTAGTTTGTTTATTTTCATGGGGAAAGAATGAGTATACATATCACAATAATAATCTTGCTACATGTTTTTTTTTAATAGTATTTTACTCATATTTTTTAACTTACCTGGTTAAAGTTTCTGTTGTAGAATTCCCAGAGGGATCGATGAAATGAATTTTCTTTCCCTTATTGCGAAACTTTTTTTTTGTGATGGTTTCAGATGTCTCTGGATTGAAAATTTGGACTCGAGATGTAATGGTGATGTAATTGATGATGTGGTGGTGTAATGGTGATGTAATGGAGATGTAATGGTGATGTAATCGAGATGTAATGGTGATGTAATTGATGATGTGGTGTTTCTTCAGCTACAAAGTTCGACTGATCAGCCAAGATCTCCATTACACAGGTGTTGTTTGGCTTCATCTACTGTATACATTATGCAGTGTTGAAACTGTTTACTGCAATCACGTGGCTGATTTAGGTTTTATATGCAATATGTATAAATAGACAAAAGAAATTTCCGAACAGAAATACTCCTACTATTTTCCTTGCAACATTGACAAATCAGTCGAACTTTGTAGCTGAAGAAACACCACATCATCAAATGGAAGGACTTCCTTTGGAATTGTGGTTCCAATCCAGATTTTACACGCCAATATTTGAATCACATTCTGAAGGAATGCATTTTCAGGTTTGGGAGAAAATATGTCACTAAACGCAAGTTCCTGTAAACACGACCAAACAATATAAAAAAAAAACGGTCAATGTTAATTTTGACAACTTTTTAAGGTGCAGAAAAAACAAGATCGCTGTGGTAGAATTCATTTAATTTACAATGAAAGAACTATTATTTTATGGTCGTTTTTTACTCTATTGGTACTCTGTCATTCTTCATTGTAATGTCAAAAAACTCCTTCCTCTTTTTTTCTTTATAATAATCACTCCTTTAGGAATAACTAAGATTGAGTCTTTTATCCATATAAATCCATTTAAGTATGTAACATGTACATCAGTTCTCAAATCAGAGAACAAAATATTTAGTTTTACAATTTCGCTAAGCGCTAGACTTCTGCGATAAACAGCTGCTTGGGGAGATAATTTATTTTATTTATTTGCATGTTTGATTGTGAAGCAAAAGGACTTGAGTTCGAAGACTTGAATATTTGTTTTCAAAAATACATACTGGGCCAAAAGCCCCAAGACATTTTGAAAATTGAATTGAAAGAAAACTACTTATTTGAGTGATATGCGGCTAGCTTCATTTCAAAGTCCAACTCAAGAAGGTTAATACACTTCATTGTGAACACCTTCTGCAGCTCAGAGGACATCTAACCAAAGTTCAAACCATGCATATTCCAATATGACTCTGGTATCTAATGCAATGCCATGCATTAGATGCCCAATGACACGAGTTTCACGTCATCGACAGTCCTGTACACTCCTTGTATTATATATAAGTACATATAAAGTAGTAAAATGTGCGGAATGCCCTCGGCATCATTATCAGACCTGTGCGTTTCTTTTTTAAAATTAAAAACTCTGCGAGTTTCCAGGAATTTCTTGCGCCACCTCTGTGGCAAGCAGCTGCTTGAAGGGGCATTTTATTTTTTATTTTAATTATGGTCCAATGCTCCAAATCTTTCCGGCATCACACCCTCTTTAATTTTTCGAGAACCCCTCACGTTTCCCCACCTCTCATATATCGCCAGCCAACTAACCTTTTAACAACACTTTCAATTTACAATTTAAAATAAATGCAAAACATTTCACAATCTCTTGTCCTCAAGTTTAGGAACCCCTGATCTATGAGATATGTCTTTGTTGCATTGTGTGATGAAATTCTTCTGCACTTGAATATTCAATTGGCTCTAAAACAAGCCACTTATGCAAGAAGCTTTCTCCTTTCGACTCACCACCATAACATACAATCAAAAAAACTTCTTAAGTTAGACTATCAAATACAGCACACCGCATGTCTCTGCATTATTTCTTTAAATCTAATTTTCAAATTGTGCAGAGACTTTTGGCTCACTTTGTGTGTTATATTTCTGCTGAGGTTTCACCTTCTCACAACCCGTGGAAACCCCTTATCAAGTCTCCACGGTAAGCCCAATGCTGTGGAATAATTCATCATCATTTGGCCAGTTTTGCATCAACTGCGTGATAAATAACATCTGAGATTTCTTTTTCTTTAAGAACTATACACAACAACACTCTTATGAACTTTTCTGCTGTCACCATAAGAATGGCTTCCTTCTCTCGTTAATCAATCTCGTTAATCAATATTGGATGAAGTCGCTATGCAATCCGAAACACGGAAAGCAAACTCCCACGTCGCAAGTCTGACAGAAGTAAACCGTCCTTTTCCTCTTCTTGGGGTACTTGTGGCTGCAGACGACGCATGTCCTCTCTCTCTGGGTGAGTCGATGAGTGCGGGAATGAACTTTCGGTAGTTTCGCCAATTTGCATCGTCGTCCTGAAACATAAACATCTCTTGTCAGTAGTTAATTCAGACTGTAATCCTTACACATAAAATCAATCTCTATGTCACTATGGTCCGCCAATCGATGGATCAAAAAGTGGAAGATGGGTGAGATCTACCACGTGATCATAATAGGAAATACAAAATTAAGAGGCATCATCAGTGTTCATCACAAATGATACGAATCGCAAATTGCTTTTGTGAATATGCAGTTGTTCCGAAATCTGCAAAACTGAAAGAATCTTAATTACGTATATATATTTAATAATATAATTTGGCCTCAGGCAAAATATAGAAAAAAACACAAATCTGTCTCACAAACTTTCCTGGTTATGGGCTTGCTCCTTTAGCCATTGAGCCAAAACGGTGGCGATTCACACTTTGTGAAAGTCACCTCCAGCCGGCACCTATCATCTTATGCTATTTGAAGTCGAAGCGTTTTCATGTGGATTCTTTCCTGCGAGTTCTACTTATTGGCAGGAAATTCTGCCTAACTGGAGGTTTGAATCTCGACACAATGATTGCGGATCAAATATTTAATTATAGAACATATATTTACACATAGATACAAAAGGACAACCAATACTGTGGTCTCGAATCTAACCCGGTTTCCTGCTTCAGCAAACAGAACTCAGGCCTACACAGGCCTTCAAGCAGGACACAGCCTCGCTAATTCTTACAGAGAATAATTCACAATAGTCCCCGACTTCACTGCTGTAGCAGAGTACCAAAACGTTCTCTCTCCCGTGGCGGCAGCCAGCGTCCACCTATCAAGTCACCTCCGCTGACCTCACCAATCACCTGCCGCCATGACTGTCCACTTCGGAACCATTCAACCACTGGGTGGCCTGCGGCCAATTGCCCTCTGCCAATACGTACGGTTGCTGGCCTTTCACTGTGCCAGTCCACTTTTCTGTTGGACATCTGCACCCACAGCCAATTATGCTCATGGACCTGATGATAAGAGGGCCGAGGCCCACTTTAGGAGGTCCAGGATAAGAAGAAGAAGTCCACTTCGGCATCAACGGCTTCCTTTTGGCCGCCTCCATTTCTTTCTCGGGCAGCCCAATTCCGAGCATCGTGGGAGCGGCTGTGCCAAGAAGCTTTACTTTGTGTTCCATCGATAGGAAAGGGGGGAAGCGAATCTACCACGCCCTCCCTACACTGGGATTAAGGACAGAAGTCACCTGTCTATAATTCTGGCATAACTGAATAATTTTTACTGTTCGAGTCTCAAAGCGAAAGTCTGAAGAAATATGTTAATTATTTTAAAAGGAATCCACTAATGTTCGTTAATTTCTCTTTTATTTGTGCTCACAAACTTCCAGTTCTTGTATATCAGTCGCGAATTTGTGTAATGAACCTTATGAAAGTTTACCCTTTTTTTGATTATCACTCGTGAATCACACAAAGTTCTTCACTCCAGGATGGAGCCGCGCACTAATGATGTTCACTAACACGTGAACTTCACTGCAGCTGATGGGAGTCAGTCGGTAGCGCGCCAGGCTCGTAATCTGTAGTTCCCAGGTTCGAGTCCCAGCTGGGTCAGCGTTGAGATTTATCTCCGCAAAATTTCCCCGCCCTGCCCACGGTCAGTACGGGACACCGATGGGCTTGGAAAGGCCGCCGTCCGTCGGATGGGACGTTAAGCTGTGGCACCGTGTGCGAGAGAGCCATACCCTGTGCACGTTAAAGAACACGCTGGATGGCCTTGACGGGAGGCTACCATCTGTCTCCCAACAGCTGTTCCAGTGGGTCCCTTCCCCCAACCTTCTCTGAGCCTTAGGGGTCCATGTGACCTGGCCATTTAGCCCATGGTGTGCAAAAAAGTGCCGCTCTGAGGTAAAACAATCCAATCTACAGCTGATGACAGACGGCGATGCAGGACTTCCTTCCGCCGCGTCTGTTCAGCGTCCGTCAACGAGACACGTTGATGTCCTCCGTCCCAGGGGTTCCCCACTCGTTTCGCCTGGGAGAATTTCCACTCGTGAGAGCTCATCGGCATTCAAGTGGGTGCTGTCTCGCTAACAATGCACGCTTGCATTCTTTTTTTATTTCATTTCATCGAATATTTTAAAGGTAAGCTTCCTTTGGCAAAGCCTCAGGATATCTGCAACTCAGTAGAACAGTACTACTTCCACACTGTGGGGGAGAAATGGTCGAGCCACAAGGGCTGACCTTGACCCCGGAGGGTCGGTAGATCTTCAGGCAGTCAAGAAGCAGGCTGTTGCGGAACCCTATATTGTGCAATTGCCAACGCTGCAACTTATTGCTTGTTGACGAGGCTCTGTGAGGTACTCAATAGGTTGCGGTCTGAGAAGATCTCGACCCGGAATTCATACAACCAGGTCGGAAACCTCCTCAGAACCAACACAACAGCATGGGCCTCACGTTCGACTGATGCCCATCTCCGCAGCTTAACATTTAATTTACGAGACTCAAATGCAATGGGCCTCTCCGATCCATTGCCATCCACCTCTCGGGGCGGGGGTGGCTCAGTCGGTAGCGCGCCAGGCTCGTAATCTGTAGTTCCCAGGTTCGAGTCCCAGCTGGGTCAGCGTTGAGATTTATCTCCGCAAATTTCCCCGCCTTGCCCACGGTCAGTAGGAGACAGCGATGGGCTTGGAAAGGCCGCCGTCCGTCGGATAGGACGTTAAGGCGTGGCTCCGTGTGCGGGAGAGTCATACCCTGTGCACGTTAAAGAACACGCTGGATGGCCTTGACGGGAGGCTACCATCTGTCTCCCAACAGCTGTTCCAGTGGATCCCCTCCCCCAACCTTCTCTGAGCCTTCGGGGTCCATGTGACCTGGCCATTTAGCCCATGGTGTGCAAAAAAAGTGCCGCTCAGAGGTAAAACAACCCAACCCAAGCCATCCACCTCAGTCAACCGAGCTCGAACCACCCTCGTAAATAGCACTGCTGTGCACCGGTGCGCAACAAAAAGAATCTACTGTGGTCTATCAAAGCTGTAGCCTGCTCCTCAGCGAACTCGCTGATCTCTTCCTTCGCAGAACCGGTTACTCTCGCTGGCGCATTTACAGAGTCAGCCTGTGACGTCACGTTCAACATCTTTGCTTGCTCGCGCGGAGCCAAAGCTTGCCAACCGTCAGTACTAATTATTGCATCTGTATATAGCTTGTCGGAAAGCGATACAGTGCATTTCAACTCAGGGTGATATCTACCAATTGGGGCTGCTCGCACGCGTCGCAAAGGCACGTTAATGAAATCGGCCTCGACGGTGGATCCAAAAGCCCCCTTTCAACATGATCCTGCCTATCGACTTCAAGAATCGCGCCGGCACATGCTCCTTCTTAAAAATAGAAATTCCAGATCCTGTTGAATTGATTGGCCAGCACAATTGATGTTCAATCTGCAATTTGCTTATGCATGGCGCTGCTGTTCGCGCTGACCTCAAGAGCTCGCTCTGTGTCAACGAAATGACGTTAGCTGACACTCTCTCACATGTAGTACAGGATCTGCTCTTTCTGCTTCATCGCTGCGTTGTACTGTGAACGAATGAGCACCACCAACATGTTGCTTTTGTACTCGTTTGTATTTCGGACAGTTTTTCTTAAAACGTTCCTGTTTGTCAACGTTCAGTTCTTTTAACGTTCAAAGGAACCACATTCGAAACAACTCCTTTGTCTAACAGATGAATCAGTCTCTAACTCTAGCATACTTACTTGGAGCTCCTGTCTCCTGCTGTGTCCCACGTTTAGGTGGAGGAATGTATCGGTTAGCTTTCTGTGTAGGATCGTGCTGCCTACCGATCAGCCGAGTACTGGCTAAGTCAGGCATGGCCAACTGTTTTTGCCCCCGGGCCGGATTGGAAAAAAAAATATTTTCACGGGCCGGATGAAATATTAAAATTGAAAAATGTTAAGCAAAACACTTATTTCTTTAAGTAAACAAAATTTTATTATGAAATTTGTTTATGAATAATTGTAAGTAAATCAATACAACAAATTAACATAATAACTAATGCGACATGTTGAGGCGGTTTGCATCGCTTATTATTTTTTTAATATCTGGTTCTATACTTGTAGTAGCTATTCTTAACACAGCCTCCAAATGTAAATGATTCAATCATCAAACAGATCATATCGAGTACAGATGAGTATAAAAGTTTTAATTCTTTATAACGGAATCTTTTTTAAAAAATATAGAAGTATCGAGAATTCATTCGATTAATTACTAGAAGTTAAATGCTAATATTGAAAAATTGTTCGCGGGCCACATAAATTCATTACGCGGGCCGGATCCGGCCCGCGGGCCGTATGTTGGCCATGCCTGGGCTAAGTGCTGCTCAATACACTCAACCAGTTTGTTGGGTCCAGTGGCGGTAAAAAGGAGGGGGCCATGGGGGCCAATGGCCCCCTCCAAGAAACTTTGGAGAGTTTTTTTTAAACTTCTCTTAAGTTTTTTATATATTAACATTTATTTCCTTTCGTATTTTCCTCTTCATAAAACAGATGCACATATTAAGTTTTCTTTCAAATATGAACAATGTTAAAGCACGGGGATATGGAGATTTGATAACCATAAAGGAACTGAATGAGGAAAAAACAGCAATAATATGGGGGAAGAAGCATATGGGGGACAGAAGAACAAATAAGGCAGTTTCAATAAATTGGAAATGTGGGAACAGAGCAGCCAGCTTACACGGATATAAAATCCAGATCTTTACAAGTATTACAAGCATGTATTAAAAAAACTTGTAAATAGTTATATTGTATCCAGGGACGAAACTATGTGGGGGAAGCTTCCCCCCAAATAACTCGGAGTTGGCAAAATTCGAAGCGACTTCGTAAACTCTAGGTGAGTTGTGAAAATTTGCAATTTTTTTTGTAAAATTAAGGAGAGTTAGCAAAATCTAGAGTAGTTTTCAAAATCGAGGCAACTTGGCAAATCTGGGGCAGTTGGGAAAATTGAGACGGCAAAACTGAAGCAGTTGGCAAAATTCGAAGCGACTTAGTAAAATACAGGTGAGTTAGCAAAATCGGAATAACTTGGCAAAAACTTTGGGTGGTTGGCAAAATTCGGAGTGACTTTGCAAAATCGTGTGGAATTGGCAAAAATTCAGGTGAGATGTAAAAATTGGGATTTTTTTTTCTGTAAAATTATGGCGAGTTGGGAAAATCTACGAATCTTGGGGAGTTGGCAAAATTCTGAGTGACTGCAAAAATCAGGTGAGATGTAAAAATTGGGGTTTTTATTTCTGTAAAATTATGGCGAGTTGGCAAAATTGAAGAAACTTGACAAAATTCGGAGTGACTTGGCAAAATCGTGGGGAGTTCGCAAAATTCGGAGTGATTTTGCAAAAATCAGGTGAGATGTAAAAATTGGGATTTTTTTCTGTAATATTGTGGCGAGTTGGCAAAATCGAGAAAACTTGGCAAAATCTACGGGCAGTTGGCAAAATTCGAATCCACTACGGGCGAGTTGCGAAAATTGGGATTGTTTTTGTGAAATTAATGAGAGGTGGAAAAATTGAGGCAACTTGGAAAAATCTAGGGAGTTGACAAAATAGGAAACCACTTGGCAAAATGCAGGTGAGTTGTGAAAATTGAGATTGGTTTTATGAAATTAAGGATTTTGGTTTTGTGAAATTAAGGAGCATTGGGAAAATTCACACTGACTTTTGCTACAATTCAGGCGAGATGTAAATATTGAGATTATTTCTGTGAAATTATGGCCAGTTGTCAAAATTGGAAGTTACAGGTCAAAATGACGCGGAGCGAAAATCTAGGTGCGAACCTGACAGACATTATTTTCTCAGTTGGCAAAATTTGATTTGGACCATAGTCGTTCGCTACGCCCCTGATTGCATCATATGTAATATGAATGGAAATAAAGACTACTACTATTACCCTGCAATCATTTAAACATGCGAAGAAGTATGAGAAATGAGGTAAGGAGTGCGGATAAGAAACTTAGTAGATTGTTTTATGATAGGATGCCAATCAGGATGTTGTTTGAAGGACACTGATTGTTGCCCGCAGGTGTTCATAACAGACTCTCGCTCGGTGATCGATAGCGGTTCTCTTTCATCTTGAATGAGAAGAAGATATGACTAAGTGGCAGACTTCAAATTTCCAGAAATTGATTGCCTGACGGGAACGTTTTCTCAACAGCTAGCAGATGACAAAAATACTGACGACGACTTTCAGTGAATGGTTATTCTTGGCCCATGATAGGCTGAGGGGCGAACTGAGAGTGTTATGGTATTGGAAACCGGGGAGGGGAGGGGGGGTCATTATCCCTTAAGAGGCACGTGTAATAGGATATAATAATAAAAAAAATAAAAAAAACCTCAAGCAGCTGCTTGCCACAGTAGAAGGTCTGAGAGGATGGCAGGACCTCAGCAGAAAAATGACACAAACAGCCATGTCTTACCCGGGGCTCGAACCCAGGTCCCGTAGATCAGTAGCCACTCGGCCACGGGACGGCGTGTAACAGGATAACCACACTTAAAGTTTGCTGCAGTTAGCTGTATTCATATATGATGAATCGTGACTTATTAAATTGACTGCTTGAGGGATAATTTATTTTTATTTATTAAGACAGAGAGTCAATTATTATACAGTAAACGAGATATCGAAAACTACAAAATGGTGTAAAGGTAATTACCCTAAACGTTTCTTGTTCTATGCCGTTTCTGACTTTCCCCCTTTGATCTACGAATTAAGGAACGAACCTGAAGCAAGATTTTTATTTTTTATGAACTATTCGTCCTCTGATCTTTTTTTTTTCATATTTAAATTCGGTGATTAAATTTTTTCTAAGCAAAACATAGCCTCAAAGTTGGAAATAAATCTGAAAACAGCTATTTTTAGAACCAATCTCAGTAAAATGTAATATATACAAAATTGTGCGCTCTAGTTAATGTTGGTATCGTTTATGCGTTTTAGCCTTAGAGGAAAATAATTTTAAATTACAGAAAAAAAGTCTAAATATGTTGATAAAAACCCAAAATTTCCTAAAACGAATTGAATTCTCGAGATTTTTTCCTATTAACCTTCCATCATTCTAATTTAATATGATTTGAGTCGTCCCGTGGCAGAGTGGTTAGCACGCTTGGCTACTGATCTAAGGGACCTGGGTTCGAGCCCCAGATTAGGCATGGATGTGTGTGTGTCGTTTTTCTGCTGAGGTCTTGTCATCCTCTCAGATCTCCTACTGTGGCATATAAATTGACAGGCTCCTGTCAGACCTCTGTGGCAAGCAGCTGCTTGAGGGGGTATTTATTTATTTATTTACTTGTAAATGATTCATTCAGAAATGTAGTTTTACTCTGCATCAAAACATAACGCAAAAATTTGAATTTCTTAGCTGTCTTAAATTTTTTACAATCTAAAATCATTTCTTGTCCATTATATTTTGAGTTAAGTGCAGCTAAGAAATTGCCAATTTTTCTTTTTTCAAAAAAATAATAATCCATTTTTCTGAAGTTGGAAAACAAATTTTTTTACATTTCCTACCTGAATATTTCACGCAATTTTCAACATTTATAATAAATAAATACCCCCTCAAGCAGCTGCTTGCCACAGAGGTCTGACTGGAACCTGTCAGTTTATATGTCATAGTAGAAGGTCTGAGAGGATGGCAGGGACCTCAGCAGAAAAACGACACATACATCCATGCCGTATCCGGGGCTCGAACCCAGGTCCCGTAGATCAGTAGCCAAGCGTGCTAACCACTCGGCCACGTGACGGCCTGGTTACTCTTTAAAAAACTGGCTTGCCTGGTAAACTTTGAAAAACTGGATTGCCTGTGAACAGGCAATCCAGTTTTTCAAAGTTAGAAAGTTTTCCAACTTCAGAAAATTTTCAGAAGTTTTCCAACTTCAGAAAAATGGATTATTATTTTTTTGAAAAAAGAAAAATTGGCAATTTCTTAGCTGCACTTAACTCATTTTTGTAAATAGCTGAATCAGAACTAATTTTTTTTTTCGCAAAGTTTATTTCCACGTCAGAATTTTGGTTCTAATGGAATTTGTATGATTTAATTTCTTCTGGGTGAAAAATTCGGCTAGAAGTTTAAAAATTATATGTTATAAAAGAGTCATTTTCACATTCAAATATTCAGAAGAAAAGTTATTTATTTCCTTAGCCTCTTTCAGCTGCTCTTTCAGTAAAATAAGAAAATTTCATGTGGTTCAAGTGAAGCAGTACAATCTGATATCTAGCAGTGAAAGTTTATAAAAATAAATACCCCCTCAAGCAACTGCTTGACACAGGTCTGACAGGAGCCTATCAGTTTATATGCCATAGTAGAAAGTCTGTGAGGATGGCAGGACCAAAGCAGAAAAACAACACACATCCATGCCATATCTGGGGCTCGAACCCAAATCCCTTATATCAGTAACCAAGCGTGCTAAGCACTCGGCTTAATGATTTTAAATTTAGTCGTTTAAAATGAAACTGAGAAATGAAAATGTGTTTTTATTCAGTTCTTTACTTAAAAATTTTGCAACTTTAAAAGGGGCGAAATAATCTGAACAATATTTATTTTTACTGAAAGAGCAGCTAAAAGAGGTTAAGGAAATAAATAACTTCTGAATATTTGAATGTGAAAATGACTCTTTTATATGTTTTTTAAACTTCTAGCCGAATTTTTCCCCCAGAAGAAATTAAATCATACAAATTCCATGAGAACCAAAATTCTGACGTGGAACTAAACTTTGCGAAAAAAAATTTAGTTCTAATTTTAATTTTTTCATTCCCGGGAAATTAAGGAATAAAATCGAAAAATAAAAACCTGTTAGTTCGTAATAATAAAAATAAACGTTGACTCCTAATACTATGAAATTTTCTTAAAGTTGTGAGCCTCATCGCAAATGATAGAGAATATTTTGAGCTTTACATTGGTTTTTGAATGGTCTCATTATCTCTCTTAGTCAACTCCCGAATTTGTCGAAAAGGTTTGTCCCAAAAATAAGATATATTTCTTTTTGTTCGTTTCGATATCATTAGAAGGTCGTTTATACATTGCCTAACACCTCGAGAAGGGGAGAGGTTGGGTTGTTTTACCTCTGAGCGGCACTTTTTTGTACGCTATAGGCTAAATGGCCAGGCCACAAGGACCCCGAAGGCTCAGAGAAGGTTGGGGGAGGGGACCCACTGGAATAGCTGTTGGGAGACAGATGGTAGCCTCCCGTCAAGACCATCCAGCGTGTTCTTTAACGTGCACAGGGTATGGCTCTCCCGCACACGAAGCCACGGCTTAACGTCCCATCCGATGGACGGCGGCCTTTCCAAGCCCATCGGTGTCCCCTACTGACCGAGGGCAGGGCGGGGAATTTTGCGGAGATAAATCTCTACGCTGACCCAGCTGGGACTCGAACCTGGGAACTACAATTACGAGCCTGGCGCGCTACCGACTGAGCCACCCCGCTCCTGAAGGGTAGAGGGATAGAGATTGTGCTACTTTTTTGTGTTATGTTTGTTGCAAAATGTTACTATTTAGATAACGTATTAATTCTTCTGTACAATTGAATTTGCATATTGAGTTTGGTGAAGAGATTATGAAAGATTTACTTGTTTTGCCTCACAGCTGCATTTTTGTGCGAACAGTGACGAGGACATAAGGACACTAAAAGATCAGAGCTGGATAAGGAAAAGGGGATTCAGTGGACAGATATTAGGAGATATTTGGTAGCCTCCTCTCAAGACCATCCAACGTCTTCTTTAATGTGTACATAAAAATAAATAATAAATACCCCCTCAAGCAGCTGCTTGCCACAGAGGTCTGACAGGAGCCTGTCAGTTTATATGCCAAAGTAGAAGATCTGAGAGGATGGCAGGACCTCAGCAGAAAAACAACACACACATCCATGCCTTACCCTGGGCTCGAACCCAGGTCCCTTAGATCAGTAGCCAAGCGCGCTAACCACTCAGCCAAGACTATATAAAAAAAATACCCCCTCAAGCAGCTGCTTGCCACAGAGGTCTGACAGGAGCCTGTCAGTTTATATGCCACAGCAGGAGATCTCAGGTAGAAATTTAACAGAAATTGTATCTTTAGCAACTTCTGCTTTTGTAAAAAAAATGCTTCCTTTGCTTATGATACATATATTAAACCGCTAGAGGGAGTCCAAAACCATATAATTAGGTGCATGTTAAGAAAGAGAAGAGAGTATTATAATTCAGGGATTATCAAATATTGGCATCTAGTAAGTGAGAAAATTATATATTTTTAACTAGCTGAAGTGCCCGGCGCTGCCCGAGTGTCACTTTTAACCTGTATATTCTTATTTTCACGGCATTAAAGGTAAATTTTGTAACAACCCCCATTCCCTCCAGGCACTTTAGCACAGATTTTCAACAGGAAAAAATTTCCCCGAATCGTTGTTGACGTCAGCGAGCACTCCTCGTAGCCCGTGACTTAGTTTCTGCGTAAGCTATCGAGATTTATTTCCGTTCCCACACATTCTGCCGCCCTCTGGCTCCCGTGATATTCGTTCGCACGGTCCAAACTTCCTGCACAGCGTTCCCCGTGTGGGGCCCTGTGACTGGTTTAAAAAATAGGTTCCCACTAAGCCCGTGGCTTTGTTTCTACACAAATTGTGACAGCTCGTCTCACTTTTAATCTGCATATTCTGTTGTTTCCTGCACTAATGGTTAGTTTTGTGAGTATCTCCCCTCCCCGACATTTTTATCGCAGTTGAACACGAAGAATTTCCCGGTGTTGCAAAGGTGAGAGTTAACTCGGCGCGCGCTCTCAGAGCCCGTGGCAAACGATCGAGATATTTATTTCGTTAGATTTTGACATTCTGTTATTCCGGACGTACGTAATCGAAAGGTCCTAAATTTCGTAGACGAGTCCCCCCTGCCCGACCCCATGTTTGGTAAGGAAATCAAGTTCCTAGCCGTAATGGAACGCCTAAATAATGCCTTTGGAAATGTGGAGTATCTGGCAATGCCAACAGATTTAAATGCTATTTTTACTCTTTACTTTCACACTTAAGAAGTAGTAAATGATAACAATAAATTTGACAGCAATTATCGTTTCCCGTAGGAATATGGTAATATTTTTGCTTCTAGCAAGCCCCCCTTTTGGACTTCGATTTGAAATTTGGCACAGCAATTTCGGACCACAACCTGAAACATTCTCTGAAAATTTGGAGCGTGTACAGTCGCTCAAAAAAAGTATCCGAACACTATGGTTGATTACAGAATGTAGGAAAAATATCTGGCAGCGATTTTTTTAGAAATTGGTGATCTGGCAACCTTCGTGTCACGTGACACGAAGGTTGCCAGATCACCAATTTCTAAAAAAATCGCTGCCAGATATTTTTTCTGAATTCTGTAATCAACCATAGTGTTCGGATACTTTTTTGAGCGACTGTAGGTGGTCATATTATTTTGATACTAGATCGTGTGAGCTCACTCACGGAAATATTGAGCGTGTGCAGTTACCGTTCACAGCAAACTGGAGCGTGTGCAGTAACTGCACACGCTCCAGTTTGCTGTGAACGGTAATTGGAATGTGTACAGTTGCTGTACACGCTCCAGATATTTTTCCTGAATTCTGTAATCACGTGACACGAAGGTTGCCAGGTCACTAATTTCTAAAAAAATCGCTGCCAGATATTTTTTCTACATTCTGTAATCAACCATAGTGTTCGGATACTTCTTTGAGCGACGGTACGTACGTTGATTTCCCGACGAGTTATGGCTGCCACAGACAGACACACATTTTATTTTATTATGTAGATGTAATCAAACATGTAAAGAAATATTTGGATGAACAAAACATCAGAGTCTTTGCGGTTAATACTAGATTATCCAAAAACTTATTATTGGAAGAGCATTTTGCGACAAAGAATATTATTACCAGATATTACATTTATATATCCCAAGATTATTTAATTTTATTCCAAATTATACAAAGGATGTAAGAAACATAAATAAATTTGTTAAAGAACTTAGAAAATGGATATTGGAACTAAACTTAGAAAACGTTAAATTTTTATAAAAAGAACTATATGGAAACATTAAATGCAAAATTATTTCTTAAATATTAAAGATCATGCCAAATGTAGGAACATGTTTTTTTATTTATAAACCCTACAAACGTGTTTTACTCGGGTGGGATGATCCTATTTTATAATGGGGCGGGGGTGGCTCAGTCGATAGAGCGCCAGGCTCATAATCTGTAGTTCCCAGGTTCGAGTCCCAGCTGGGTCAGCGTTGAGATTTATCTCCGCAAAATTCACCGCTCTGCCCACTGTCAGTAGGGGACACCGATGGGCTTGGAAAGGCCGCCGTCCGTCGGATGGGACGTTAAGCCGTGGCCCCGTGTGCGGGAGAGACATACCCTGTGCTCGTTAAAGAACACGCTGGATGGCCTTGACGGGTGGCTACCATCTGTCTCCCAACAGCTGTTCCAGTGGGTCCCCTCCCCCAACCTTCTCTGAGCCTTCGGGGTCCATGTGACCTGGCCATTTAGCCTATGGTGTGCAAAAAAGTGCCGCTCAGAGGTAAAACAACCCAACCCAACCTATTTTATAAAAACATAAGGTGTATGGTAATGTTACTATAATGGCAAAATACAGGAAAAAATGCATAATACCAAATAACTTTGATTGTAAGAAATGAAATGCATAGTTTAAAGTTACATATAGTATATGTAAAATATATATCCAAGCTTATTTGTGTTACCCGCAACTTTTTCCTCTTCGAGACATGCGGTATGAACTTAAAATGTTCCGCGTTTACTAAAATAATTATCTTATCTAGAACTGCATGTCAATAGTTTGATGATCTGACTTCGAAATTTAATGCCTTCAAACAAATATTTTTGAAAGAGTGGCCGAAAGAAGATTTTAGATTCGAACCAGGAACAATCTACAAGCTAGCAATACGCAGTCCCGTATTCTCTAACTGTAGTTGCGACGAGTAGAGATTTCACATGATTGACCAAGACCCAATTTTTGTTTGAACAATAGCAAAATTTTGAATTTATTTCAATTTCACACTTAACAAAGTTCCACCACTGGCTTATAAAGGTGGATGATTTTACATTACAATTAATTGACTAAGTACTCACTCCATTCAGGTAAGCTCAAGTTCGAACAACATTCAAACAAAATAATGAAAGTAAAACTTAAAAGTGAAAGTGACAACAAGCAGAGTAAGTTAAATTAAAATAACTCTACCATGTTGAAGTTTCTCCGGAACGAGAACTGTATTCTGCTAAGTTATTGTGATGTGCACACGGCGTAAATTTTCATGAAGCACCCACTCCAGATTTCTCTGATCGTGGTTTTTCCCAAGCAAAGCAAATTTCTTTAAATTTCGCCAAACGTACTTAGGTAAAAGTTTATCATCTCACTAATCTAAGAGATGTCTAATTTAACAATTTCCCTCCCTGAAATATGGCCTAAAAGTCAGTCCAGTGAATTTCACTAAAGTCGGACTTAGCGAAGAGTGCAAAAGAAAGATAGATAAAAAGACCGAACCCTGGTCTGTTAGCCTGATCAACCCACACCGAACTGTTTCTCCCGGGTCGAGCGTGATATCTTTCTGGCAACCCCGGACCTCAAGGGCCAACCCTCCTACCAAAAGGGCCAATCAGAAACAAGCCCTGGGCAAAAACCCGACTCCATTTCCATATTTCACAAGTGGAACGGAGCCCTGTTACCAGCCAGCACCCTGCATTCCTCCCGAAGGTCAATGTCTGCTTTTGGGCGAGCTTCAATTGTTTCACAAGATACTTCCTGTCATTTCACACGAGCTAAATTCTTTCTCGGCAATCATCAACGTAAACAGATGAAACGGAACCCTGAAAGAAATTCGCAACCGAGATCTTGCACCCATTAACCTCCGAAGACATCTCGTCAGACACAAAGTGGTTGCATCAGGATAGAAATGAAATATAAAAAAATTAAAATCAATTGGTCCGCGCCCTATCATTTGTATTATAGAGCAAAGAGTTATTTTAATTATTACTTTGTGGTAATCATACATAAATCAGAAAATAAACTTATACTTACTTTCTTTAAGGAAGTAAATTTCCATTTCTTCAATTTAATGAATAATTATTTCATAACCATTAATTAAAAGTTGTCATTAATTTGGTATTTTGAACTATCGCACTGCAATGTATAAGATTCAGAGCATTCTGTTCCGTTATTGCTCATGCAATTTAAGATTTATTTATGCATCTCTGAAAAAAATGTTTGCAGTGTTGAAGAGATACCGTCTAGAGCGTCGGAGACCTCGGCTTCGAAGCAGGCCCGGATCCAGAAAAAAAAAATCGACGGCGGGAGGGGCTAGAAACACAGTCGAGTAGAAAAAATGCAAGGGGGAAGAGATTGGATTTCCAATGCAGTATAACATTTCATCCTCCGTTTCACAGATCTTTAATTTAAAAAAATGCATGAAATAAAAAAAGTTTCATAACTTTTTGCCTCTTTTACCATTATTAGCATTGTGAAAGAGGGTACCATGCCCCCCCCCCTTGGCCTTCCCTCATAGATTCGACCCTGCTTCGAAGTATGTGTCAAGATCGGCGCCTTTGTGTCTAGTCAACGAATTGTGGGGAGGTCCCTTACATTTACTTTGTGTTAATAGATACATATATCGAATTATAGGGTTCCGCAATAGCCTGCTTTTCGACTGCCTGGAGATCTACCGACCCTCCGGGGTCAAGTCAGACCTTGTGGCTCGATTGTTTCTCCCCCATAGTGGGGAAGTACTAACTTGTTCTACTGAGTTACAGATATCCTGAGGTTTAGCGTGCTGCTCTGCCAAAGGACGTTTACCCCTAAAATGTTCAATGAAGTGAAATAAATGAATAATAAATAAAAAAAAAAATTATAAATACACCCTCAAGCAGCTGCTTGCCACAGAGGTCTGACAGGAGCCTGTCAGTTTATATGCCATAGTAGAAGATCTGAGAGGATGGCAGGCCCTCAGCAGAAAACAACACGAACATCCATGCCTTACCTGTGGCTCGAACCCAGGTCCCGTAGATCAGTAGCCAAGCGCTCGAACCACTCGACCAAAGGAAAAATACCTATATACATGAGTAGAAGAGAATAAGGAGATGCCGAACTTGACAACTCCCCCCTTATACAAGAGTTGATTAGACTGAACTACTTAGTCTGACAACTTTTAAGAGGTTCCTTAAAAATAAGTAAAAAAATATCACTTTTGCAAGCAGAAAGTTCTTGCACTAAGTCCGAGTTGGGAACAAAAAAAAAACGCTTGAAACAGTCTTTCAAATCCACTGTGCTTCACAACAATTACGCCACACCAAAAGTTTTTAGTGTAGTACTATTAAATAAAGTGCACACAATAACAATGAGAAATAATCACAACTACATCACAGGAAGTAAGGCAATAGGAAATTCAATGTCAAACAAACAACTAAATTACATAGCAATACCTTTACTAGTAATATACTTTTAGTAAAAAAAACTTGTGTTTGCCATTAAGTTTAACATTTCAATCCTAACGTATTTCGTATCCCCCTCCCCCCCCGGATGCAGTAGTCTTCTTGACAGAGAGTCAGCAAAAACCTTTCTCCCTATACAGACATCATTGCACTTTGTTATATACTTGGCATCAAACTCCAATTTATACCAAGACATGTTAAAATTTCTGTCTAAACCTTCCACTTTCATATCTGAAACTTCATATTCCACTTTCATCCTTTCACTTTTCATTCTTCTCTGATTATGATTCTTCGTTACATTTACATTTCTCTTGGGACACCAGGTAATATATTTATTATTAATTCTGACAGTTGGATTCAAATTACAGTTTTCACAATTATATCAATTATGAATATTCTCATTGGATTTTATTTTGCCCTTACGCTTGGAATCGACTTAAAAGTTCGGCAGCTTTTATCCGAGTCTTGTTAGTCCTTTGCAGTTCTTTAAAGGGCTTTCCCTTTTGTCTCATGCTGTCTGAATGAACCAAATCAATATTATGACTGCCGCTTGGGCCAAATGTCTCTATTTGAAATAAATAAAAAATAAATACCCCCTCAAGCAGCTGCTTGCCACAGAGGTCTGACAGGAGCCTGTCAGTTTATATATGCCAGAATAGAAGGTCTGAGAGGATGGCAGGACCTCAGCAGAAAAACGAAGAGGTACAGAAAAAGTATACTTATTTTAGTGGTCTGCTTCCCTCGCATAATCTGTGCTCTGTGTTTTCTGCTGATAACTACACTGGGCATATCTTTAACGAATTTCTTATGTTGTAAAATTTCACCTGGATCATTACTCTCAAAACAATTAATTAAGATTATAATAATTTAGCAAACTCTCATCAGAGTGCCAGGCTCGTAATCTGTAGTTCCCAGGTTCGAGTTCCAGCTGGGTCAGCGTTGAGATTTATCTCCACTAAAATTCCCCGCCCTGCCCACCGTCAGTAGAGGACACCGATGGGTTTGGAAAGGCCGCCGTCCGTCGGATGGGACGTTAAGCCTTGGCGCCGTGTACGGGAGAGCCATACCCTGTGCACGTTAAAGAACACGCTGGATGGCCTTGACGGGAGACTACCATCTGTCTCCCAACAGCTGTTCCAGTGAGTCCCCTCCCCCAACCTTCTCTGAGCCTTTGGGGTCCATGTGACCTGGCCATTTAGCCCATGGTGTGCAAAAAAGTGCCGCTCAGAGGTAAAACAACCCAACCCAACAACTCATCAGAGTTTTTCTGACTAATAACAACGAGGATACTTTTATCAACAGCCTCCTTAGTTTCAGAATATTTAATATATTTCTTAAACTTATCATGAGCCATTTTCTTTAATACTCTGTTATTAATTAAACGCTTATAATTAGCCATTTCTTCAGTATTATTCTTGACCATAGCTGTTACTCTACTACTAACAAGACAAACATTTTATTACTACCATAATCACAGTTACAGTCGTATTTATAACTCCTTTACACTCAGTTTAATATTATTATCATAAGTACTTTTAGTTACTTCATTCAGTATTACCTGATCATCAGACTCCTTTGCACAATGGGGCGGGGGTGGCTCAGTCTGTAGCGCGCCAGGCTCGTAATCTGTAGTTCCCAGGTTCGAGTCCCAGCTGGGTCAGCGTTGAGATTTATCTCCGCAAAAATTCCCCGCCCTGCCCACGGTCAGTAGGGGACACCAATGGGCTTGGAAAGGCCGCCGTCAGTCGGATGGGACGTTAAGCCGTGGCCCCGTGTGCGGGAGAGCCATACCCTGTGCACGTTAAAGAACACGCTGGATGGCCTTGACGGGAGGCTACCATCTGTCTCCCAACAGCTGTTCCAGTTGGTCCCCTCCCCCAACCATCTCTGAGCCTTCGGGGTCCATGTGACCTGGCCATTTAGCCCATGGTGTGCAAAAAAGTGCCGCTCAGAGGTAAAACAACCCAACCCTTTGCACAATGCGTTTCACCAATTAAATGATACCATATTCAAGATAATTTATCCTAGGCAACTTATCACACTTCTCATTAAATAACTCTTTTACTCCTTCCAAATTTATTTAAGTATCTAGGTTATCTCTAGTACAATTAAAATTATTTAACTCCTTATTGCAGTAATTAATAATCAAACTGTTATCGGCAATATAAGACACATTAGAATTATTTTTAACCTTCTCCGTAAATTTGGCATTATTACACAATAAATCATACGTTTGTTCATTTAACAGTAGAGAAGTACACAAATGTGGAGTAACAGCACACTAAGTTTCGATTACATTATTAGCATTCACTTTTTTTTTTAAAATCAATTTCTAACAATTTAAATTTTAACTTATTTAATCTGCTATTATAATGTTACCAAAAGCACTTTCAAGATTAATTTTTTCGCTGGGTTTTAGGTACTTCAAGGGAACCAAATTTGAATTAATTACACAAATCTGGGAACCAGTATCAAGAATACCTGTAATCTTATCGTTACCTAACTTTACAATAACTTTTTGAAACTTGTTATTAATTTTGAAAGAGGAATCTAATTTATTCTGATTTTGTATAGGTGTTGTACGCAATCCGGAAACTCTCGCTATCGTAGCTGTTGGTTGATTAATTTCTTCTCTTACTCTTATCTCCTGTGTTTGAATCTGAGTACGTCTTTTCGGACATTCCTTACGTAAATGTGAAGTGGATCCACAATCATAACACTTCCTTACACATCCTTCATAGCTTTCTCTATACGTAGGGGGGCGGGGGTGGCTCAGTCGGTAGCGCGTCAGGCTCGTAATCTGTAGTTCCCAGGTTCGAGTCCCAGCTGGGTCAGCGTTGAGATTTATCTCCGCAAAATTTCCCCGCCCTGCCTACGGTCAGTAGGGGACACCGATGGGCTTGAAAAGGCCGCCGTCCGTCGGATGGGACGTTAAGCCGTGGCCCCGTGTGCGGGAGAGCCATACCCTGTGCACGTTAAAGAACACGCTGGATGGCCTTGACGGGAGGCTACCATCTGTCTCCCAACAGTTGTTCCAGTGGGTCCCCTGCCCCAACCTTCTCTGAGCCCTCGGGGTCCATGTGACCTGGCCATTTAGCCCATGGTGTGCAAAAAAGTGCCGCTCAGAGGTAAAACAACCCAACCCAAATTCTCCATCACGTTCGAAAGATATAGTAGAACAAGGTTTTGTCAAATCCACAAACCGACCGAATGACCGACCGACAAATGTCAAAACCCAAAGCAATAGGAAGATAGGTAATAAATATGATATTGCGAATGCTGTTGGTATGGCTATGATGCTCACCGATTTCGAAAAATATAATTTTACTAAAAATACCTGGATTCCCGATAAAAACTATGTATTATTATTTTCCTTATGTTCGGAATAAAGAAAAACAGTGAATCGCTACTTCGGCCATCAGCATCTAGCTAAAAAATTTTGAATTGCGTATTCAGATTTAAAAAAGGGAGTTTGCTGCAAATATTGCGTTTCCTTTGCAACCACTGGAGGAAGAAATAAGGCATCAATCTTGCAAAGGTTAGTGGCTAAACCAGTCACAAAATTTCCTAAATTAGTAGATAAAGATGGAATTTTAAATATTCACAATTTTTATGCATATTATCTGAAAGCAGTTTTGGATGCTGAAAATTTTATGAAGTGTTACGAGGATTCTAGTAAAGATGTAAGATATAAGTTAGATGCTATTCGAGCAAAACAAGTTGAGGAAAATCGAAGTAGACTTAGGCCCATAATATAAGCTATAATTTTTTAGCCCGCCAAAACATACTTATCAGTGGGCACAGGGACGATATCCATTTATTGAATAATTGTATTGAAACATGTAATGAAGGAAATTTTAGAAAATCTCTTCTTTTCCGGATAGATGCAGGGGACAACAAGTTTCACAATTTTGCAACAATGTCATGGTTTCATAAAAAAATTATTTTTACAAAATTATTTTATCATCAGTTTTAACAAATCCATGTGGTTAGCGCGCTTGGTTTCTGATCTACGGGACCTGGGTTCGAGCCCCGGGTAAGGCATGGATGCTTGTGTTGTTTTTCTGCTGAGATCCTGCCATCCTCTCAGACCTTCTACTATGGCTATAAACTGACAGGCTCCTGTCAGACCTCTGTGGCAAGCAGCTGCTTGAGGGGGTATTTTTTTTTACACAACATTTTTACCATGTTCCCTCAATTTCCCAAACTCTCCGTAATTTCGCAAAAACAATCCCAATTTTCACAACTTACCTGTATTTTACCAAGTGGCTTCGAATTTTGCAAAGTTACCTCGATTTATCGAACTCGCCATAATTTTACAGAAAAAAAATCGCAATTTTTACATCTCATCTGAATTTTGCCAACTTTCCAAGACAAATTGTCTGGATTTTGCCAACTCACCTGGATTTTACAAAGTGGTTTCGAATTTTGCCAAGTTACCTCGATTTTGACAACTACCCTAGATTTTGACAAGTTGTCTAGATTTTGCTAACTTCCCTTAATTTTACAAAACAAAATATTAAATTTTCCCAACTCACCTGGATTTTTTACAAAGTCGATTAGAATTTTGTCAACTCCGATTTACTTCGGGAAGGAGCATCCCCCCCCCCCCCCCATAGCTACATCCCTGCCTTGAAAACAAAATAAGAATTCCCCTTCAGCGATTTTTATATGTCTTACAGGGAAAATCTTTCATATTTCTCTAAATGGTCCCCTGCAGGCTTATGAACGTCCCTTGTTAGGCCTGAGCCAATCTGTCCGCTCTTGCAAGGAAATATACTCCTGCGTGGCTGTCGGGGATTCTGACTTCAGCCTATCTGACACGAGAAGGTCTACCAAACCGCTAAGTTCCGTGTATACTATGTACGTCAACGGCCATACCAAGCTGAAAGCACCGGTTCTCGTCTGATCCCCGAAGTTAAGCAGCTTTGGGCACGGTCAGTACTTGGGAGGGTGACCACCTGGGAACACCGCGTGCAGTTGACAAAAGCCGTCCCGTGGCCGAGTGGATAGCACGCTTGGCTACTGATCTAAGGGACCTGGGTTCGAGCCCCGGATTAGGCATGGATGTGTGTGTCGTTTTTCTGCTGAGGTCCTGCCATCCTCTCAGACCTTCTACTGTGGCATATAAACTGACAGGCTCCTGTCAGACCTCTGTGGCAAGCAGCTGCTTGAGGGGGTATTTATTATTATTTTATATACTATGTACTTTCCATGTATCGGTACCACAAATCACGCACTTTCTCTCTTCTAATAGAAGCCGAAGTATCATCTCCATCCAACCATCGTTTATGTTCGGATGCTGAGACCTTGCACTTGCAGAGAATGTACGCTTTAAGCTTATCATAGTGAATCGCATCCTCATCAGGCAATGATGTTAATAATTTATTCTGCTTTTCTCTAAATAATGGCTGTTTCGATAGTGTTAAAAAGCTCAGGCATATCAAAATGACTCTCTGGTGGATTACCGAGGGACGCCCATCTCGCCACCTGTGCCTCTCGTACGCACTCACCAGGTCGGACCCATGGAAACGTGACCTGGACGAGCTGCTTCTATCATTCAGCGCGCCACTAGATCCGTTTTCTCCGGCCTGAGTCGTGAAGGATCGTCCAACGAATCGTGACATCAATTGCATGCCAAAGTCGACAATCGAAACGATTTTTGTTGGCACGCCAATAGGCAGGGGAGTAGCGAAGGACTATGGTTGGTGGGGGGGGGGGAGAAATCGAAAATCAAATTTTGTGAATTGAGAAAATAATATGTCAGGTTCGCATCTAGATTTTCGTTCCAAGGGGGTTGGGGGGGGGTTTACTGCAGAATATCAACGCCCCAATAACTAACTATCCTGCATTTTGCCACGTAACTTCCGATTTCGACACTAGCCATAATTTCACAGAAATAATCTCAATATTTACATCTCGTCTGAATTGTAGCAAAAGTCAGTGTGAATTTTCCCAACTCCCTTTCATTTGGCCAACTCTCCTTAATTTCACAAAATCAATCCCAATCTTTACATCTCTCCTGATTTTGCCAAGTCACTTCAAATTTTTCAAACTACCCAAGATTTTGCCAAGTTATGTCGATTTCGCCAACTCTCTTTAATTACACGGAAATAATGCCAATTTTCACAACTCGTCTGTATTTTAAAGTGGATTCGAAATTTGCCAACTCCCCAAGATTTTGCTAAGAGTTCTCAATTTTGTCAACTCTCCTTAATTTCATAAAACCAATCCCAATTTTCACAACTCGCCTGCATTTTGCCAACTCCCCTAGACTTTTCCAAGTTGCCTCGATTTTGCCACCTCTCATTAATTTTACAAAAACAATCTCGAATTTTATCTCACCTGAATTTGCCAAGTCACTGCAAATTTTTCAAACTCCCCAAAATTTCGCCAAGTTTCCTCGATTTTGTCAAATCTCTCTAATTTTACAAACCCAATCCCAATTATAACAATTCGCCAGTATTTTACCAAGTGGGTTCGAATTTTGCCAAAAAAAAACAAACCAAAAACCATAAATTTGCCAAAAACCCTAAATTTTGCTAAGTTTCCTCGATTTGTCCAACTCTTCTTAATTTCACAAAACTAATCCCAATTTTTACAACTCGTCTATATTTTACCAGGTGGATTCGAATTTTGCCAACTACCCTAGATTTCGCCAACTTACCGTTATTTTACAAAAACAATCGTAATTTTTACATCTTCCTTGAATTTGCCAAGTCACTTCGAATTTTATCAACTCTCCTTAATTGCACAAGAAAGGCACAATTTTCCGAACTCCCCTGTATTTTACCAAGTGGATTCGAATTTTGCCAATTCTCCTTAATTTCACAAAACAATCCCAATTTTCACAACTCACCTGTACTTTATCAAGGGGTTTCCAATTTTGCCAAAGTGCCTCGATTTTACCACCTTTCCTTAATTTCACAAAAACAATCTCAATTTTCACAACTCGCCCGTATTTTACCAAGTGGATTCGAATTTTGCCAACTGCCCTAGATTTTGCCGTTTTCACGTTTTTGCCAACTGTCCTAGATTTTGCTGCTTTCACGATTTTACCAACTCGCCACAATATTACAGAAAAAAATCCCAATTTTTACATCTCACCTGATTTTTGCAAAGTCACTCCGAATTTTGTCAACTCCCCAAGATTTTGCCAAGTCACTCTGAATTTTGCGAACTCCCCAAGATTTTGCCAAGTCACTCCGAATTTTGCCAACAGCCCCTAGATTTTGCCAAGTTTCCCCAATTTTGCCAACTCGCCATAATTTTCCAGAACCCCCCCACCCACACACACACAATTTTTAGATCTCACCTGTTTTTTGCAAAGTCACTCAGAATTTTGCCACTCCCAAGATTTGCCAGCTCTCCTAGATTTTGCCAACTCGCCATAATTTTACAGAAAAAAAAAAAATCCCAATTTTTACCTCACCTGAATTTTGCAAACTCCCCAAGATTTTGCCAAGTTGTCCCGATTTTGCCAACTCACCTGTATTTTACTAAGTGGCTTCGAATTTTACCAACTGCTCCAGATTTTGCTGTCTCCATTTTCCCAACTGCCCTAGATTTGTCAAGTTGCTTCGATTTTGACAACTACCCTAGATGTTGCCAAGTTGTCTAGATTTTGTTAATTCCCCTTAATTTTACAAAAAAAAAAGATTACCAATTTTCACAACTCACCTAGATTTTACGAAGTCGCTTCGAATTTTGCCAACTCCGAGTTTCTTTTGGGGGGGAGCCTCCCCCCACCCCCCTATAGCTACGCCCCTGCCTCTAGGGTATGCAAAAAGATATACGTGTCTGTTGCTAGTGTAGAGACTTGAAAACAATAGCCCTGGGAATTCAATACACATTTATGGAACAATCATTGGTAGCAAGATGGCGATTACGCTGCTATGATTAATTACTTCTTAATTTGTAATTTCCATAATGCACCCATATGCTTAAAAGATCTCGTCAAATAACAGATTAAACATTGCACAAAAAACTGCATCAAAAATAGACGTATTAAATTTATCGTCTATCAACTATTCATTGATTTCTTTTAAAGCTCTTCTCTATATCTTAAAATTTTGTTAAGGTTTCGGTTTACATCTACGTCTGAGAGAGCCATTTTGCTCTCTCAGCCAATGAAAATTCACTTCATTTTGGATAACTGTGGTGTAACGTCAGTAATGTACTGGACGTAAGTGGAAAGCCGCGTGCGAGTTTGTGCGTGTGATTGAATGATTTTGGTTCGGCAAATAAAAGTTTCATTTTTTAATTTTCCCTTGTATAATGGCGAGTCTAAGAACAATGTACCGAATCCTTACATTTAAATCCTTAGTACTTTGTATCATTTAATTTATATTGTATCATATCAACGGATATGTAAACTTAGATGGTTCATATTTATAATAATAAATAGCATTTTAAAGTAGTTTGTAACGTTGGCACGGGAAATAGAGAATATTTTCTTATTTCTCTAATTTTCGCACGCCAGCTCGAAAGGTTCGCCGTCACTGCTCTAGGAAATCTCACTTGTTTTCCTTTATTTTCGATACATTTTCGCAAATATCGTTCGAAAACGTTTACAATTGACACCTCATGAATTAAAATAAATAAGTTTATTTTTTTCGATGAAATTTTGCCAAATCAAATTTTAAAGTCATGCTGCTGATAACTGTGGAATTAAACGGCATATTTATTTCAATTACTTTTAATTAATAACATAATATTCTAAAGTTTTTTACTACTGAGAGTTGTAAAATTAAAGTACGAATGTAGATTACATTTCAATACTTTATTCAAAATCAGATGAATAATAAAACTTTTGCAATGCAATTTCACATATTATAATGAAAATGCGAAATATTTTTACCTGATTTTTATATAAACGCGAAGGTTTATGAAACAAAATTGCAAACACAGCAGAAATGACACAAATATTGCATAACCTTTACATCTCCCCTAAAATTCATGCTTTTTAAACATCTTGCACTTCAAAAAGGGAATTATGAATTACTTTTAAACAATAATTTCGCACTAATAGGGGAACTAAATAATAAGTATTTGAATAAAAAGAAATCTTTGATTATTATTTGCTCAAACATCTCAGCAAATAAACAAGACATATTCTAATAAGCCACGAGTTTCATTTAAGCAATATTTTGAATTACTGTTTCAAGACATGCTGCATCAATCATCAGTCAATATTTGATAGCAAATGACTTGTGAATGTCACTCACACAACTAAGCAAATAAACACAATAAAAATATTTTATTGTTTCAATTGCTGACTCTGTAGAGACACTTCAGGAGAAACATTAACAGATCGACAGAGACATTAATATTTGCTTAAAAATGACTGCTGAAAAATATTTACTCACACAACTAAGCAAATGAACAGAATAAAAAATATTTTGATATATATTACATTTATCATCACAAAAATATTTCTTTTGAAATGAAGTCTTAATATCTTTTGCTTACACATATCGGGAAGCGAAGATAAAAAAACAAATATTATAATATCTATGATGATGCTCTGACACTGTTCGACATAAGTAAATAAAATACTTTCAATATTTAAAAGATAAATCTAAGATTTTGTTATTTTACTTTGAACACTGAAACTTTCTTATTTTTCTTTTTTCCTCACTTTGCTATAATTAAACTGCTCTATAAAAAAAAAATTCTTTTTTCTAAGTAAGAGTTGTGTGATTCTTAAAGGTTTTTTAGTGCAGACTTCAGATCTGTGCTTAGATGTTTTCTATCAGGGATAGTTTTTGAGTTAGACGATTTTTAAATTTTAATTTTATTCCTAGATTTACAATGAATAATAATAGGGAAAAAGAGAGATTATTCTTAGCTTCCTTAGGACTGAAATGATTATAGATTTATGCAGAAAATTTTACAGAAATAAATTGAATACAGAATAATTAAGTAACAAAAATACCAAATGTAAACCATTTTTTTTTTCTTTTATGTTTATCTATGCTGTCTCTTTTGAGATTCCAACAAAAATCAGCTAACATTGTTGGCATCCACTTCCCTTCATATCGCTTTTCAATTGTCGAAATATCTTCATGAAACCTCTCACCGTGTTCATCGGAGACGTCACTGCAGCTTTCCCGAAAGTAGTCCAGATGTGAATGCAGGAAGTGCACTTTCAAAGGCATGTTACATCCTTAATCTAGATATGCATGTAGCATCTGGTTTACTATTTCTTTATAATCTTTAGACTTCTTATTTCCAAGAAAATTTTCTGTAACTTTCTTAAAACATGTTCAAACAAGTTTTGTCTTTCTCTGTTAGAGATTCGTCAAATTTCACATCTTTCTTCAACTATCTTATTTGAGGGCCAACAAACACGCCCTCTTTTATCTTCGCTTCTGAAAAATAGGAGAATTTTGTTGTTAGGTAGGCAGATCCTCTACCATATTTATCCACTGCCTTGACAATTTACTTCGTAAGTTCCAGTTTTATATGAAGGGGAGGAGGGATCACGTCCTCATAAGCTCATAAGCTATACCTCATATAATCAAAATTTGAGCTATAAGTATCTGCTTTTGTTAATGTTTTGCTCCCACTTTCCAATTACGTATTGGCCAAGTTTTCTTCAAGTATGGGATGCTCTGTCCCATTCACAAAGGAAACAAGGAAATTTTGTGTTCCCTTGTTGCATTCCCACTATCATGGCAATGATTTTTAAAACCCCACTCCCATGGTCGAGTGGTTAGCACGCTTGGCTACTGATCTAAGGGATCTGGGTTCGAGCCCCGGGTAAGGCATGGATGTATGTGTCGTTTTTCAGCTGGGGTCCTGCCATCCTCTCAGACCTTCTACTTTGGCATATAAACTGACAGGCTCCTGTCAGACCTCTGTGGCAAGCAGCTGCTTGAGGGAGTATTTATTTATATTTTCCAATTGAAATCCGTATATTTAATGGATTTGAGCATTATATCTAGAATCTCACGATTCTTTTGCCATACTAGCATAGGCAACTAGAACAGAAGACATTAAATTACCATTATATAGTAAAACTGACTTCAAGCTAGTTTTAGATGCATCTGTAAAAAGCCTCCAATTTTGTGGGTCATGAATAAAGCCTAAAGCTGTCATCAAATCGGCAATATCATTACAGAAAGTCAATCGGTCATCATGTGAAAAGAATGCAACAAAATTCCGTTCTCTATTTCTATATAAAGTTATATTTGTACTAGGTTAGAGAAGTTTCCATTCTTGCACCCTAGAGCCCAGCAGTTGAGCATTTTGTTTATCTAGCCGTGGATCACGAACCAAATTGTTCAGATCTGCCTGCGTTAAAGAATGTGGAGTTGAATCCATGGTAGCCTCGTAGGAAGGATCACTTCTTTCTGGAGGTGATTCACGTGCCTCACTCTCTTCACCAGTACTTTCTTCATCTTCTGTTTCTTGACTTGGAGTTAGTGGAACTGGCAAAGTTTCAGAATGTGGTACTGGTCTTATTGCAGAAGATAAGTTGGGGTAATCGATATGTCTCTTCGATTTTCTGCTGGCAAAACCCTAGATACTGAACATACAGAAGTAGCAATCTATAGAATGGTCTTTTGGTTCCCTTCATATCATGGGTACAGCAAATAACAAGGAGCTACCTTTACCCTTCCACTATTTTTACATCCAAAGTAATGTTTGTTTGTTCTCTTTATTATAGGTGAAATGTTTTTCTTGTGTCTTGTAAAGGTGAACTCTCCGCAAATATAACATAAGTTGTCTGCCTTATTTTGACATTTCGGCGTTGCATGTTCTAGAATACAAAAGAAAAAAAAATAATGGAAGTATTCACAAACCTGTCATGTTAACTACACAAATATTGTCATAAAACATCTTTACATACCCTAGAATAAATGAAAAAAATAAATACCCCCTCAAGCAGCTGCTTGCCACAGAGGTCTGACAGGAGCCTGTCAGTTTATATGCCACAGTAGGAGATCTGAGAGGATGGCAGGACCTCAGCAGAAAAACGACACACACATCCATGCCTAATTCCGGGGCTCGAACCCAGGTCCCTTAGATCAGTAGCTAAGCGTGCTAACCACTCGGCCACGGGACGGCCATACCCTAGAATACAGTTTGAAAAAACTGATGTTAATTCCACAAATGTCTTGTCACTTATACGTTTTTAAAATAAACTTTACAGAGGCAGATTAGTAGTTATCTAAACCAGTGGTTCTCAACCTTTTATGTTTCACGTAACCCCTGGAAATGTGTATGTAACTGGCGTACCCCTTATATAGATAGATAAAATTATAGTTATAGTATAATAATGCCAACTTAGCAACTTTGTTACTAGATCTAGCGACTTTTGAGCGGTCACGCGTACCCCACATTGAGAACCCCTGCTCTAAAGGAATAATCTGGATCTACCCCTGAGCAGAGTGCCAATTTGTATGCTCATTTCAGTTCTTCACGCATGCTAGGTTTGGATTGCACTTAGATTCTCAAAATTTTCTTATTCCAAAGACCACAAAATTGTGAACGGAAAATTTCAAATATCAGTAAATAATTAATTAAAAATCCGATTAGCAGTAAATTTCTTATTAACTAAAGGTTGTATTTCAGTATTTTTTTTTTCGTGTTTTATTCAGTTCATTATATAATAAAATAATAAATAAATACCCCCTCAAGCAGCTGCTTGCTACCGAGGCTTGATAGGAGGCTGTCAGTTTATACGCCATAGTAGAATATCTGAGAGAATGGCGGGTCCTCAGCAGAAAAACAACACAAAAATCCTTGCCTTACCCGGGGCTCGAACCCAGGTGACTTAGATCAGTAGACAAGCTCGCTAATCACTCGGCCACGGGACGGCTTCATTATACAGTTCAATTTTATTTTTAATGTGATGTATGTATAAAGGTGATTATCTAGGAATAAACCCTCACATGCAAAGAAATGACAGTATTTGTTCCAGCAAATTTTGTTTTTTGTTTCCAATATGTTTTTTTTACTTTATAGTTTAAATCGAAAATAAAAGTAAATGCAATATATTGTTAACTTTTTTCTCATTACTTTGATGCTGTTTCTATAATATCTGCTCAAGGTTTGCCACCGGCTTGTTAGTGTAAAATAGTCCTTCTTGGAACAAAGTTAAAAAGTTAATTAATAATGCAAGATATGTACAAAACATACGCCTAAAAACACGCAAATCCTAAATTAACATTGATGGCATTTTTCAAGTTTTAAATTGCAAAGATGAACTACCATTTGTAATCAGTTAATCCGAATGTGGGAAAAATGTAACTATGGGAAAGGCCGCCTCAAATGTACACAATCGCATCACAATAATATAACCACCCACCATACATATACTATGGTAGGTGGTCATGTTATTCTGATACGACCGTGTATATGTGCAGCACACTGAAGGCTGATTTTAGAGGCGACTTTAAAATATGCATTTTGAGCGCATTTTTTTGTTCCACCCTATTATAAGAAAACGGCATGATTTGCACCTAGGCTCCCATATGCCTCACAGGAGCCCTCTACAGGAGTGCTACGATAGAAGAATTGCGTGTTTCCCAAAAGTATAGGGAGGACTAATTTAAAAAAAAAGGTCCAATTGTGGAGAGAACAAAATCTCGACCAAACAGGCAAGTCAGATGTACAAACAAAAATCGTAATAGACGAGGTCGTTTCGTTACCAGATCGTGCAGCTTTCATCCGTTTAGTGTTGTGCTTGAGATCTCACGTAACGTCGCCTATGTTCATTGGCTTATTTTGCTGGACATCTAGGACGCTTCACTGAATGATACTTCACGTTTGAATTTCAGACCAGGCTTTGGAATGAACAGTAGTGGTGACTACAAAGTATCATTGGTTGAGGGGCGGATTGACATTCTTGAAACTCCATTTTTCATGGAATGTCTTAGGTAATGAACATTTTCTAAGGAGGAAAAGTGGAAGAAGAAAAAAGACTCTAAAGTACGCATTTATATCAGAATTAGAAGAAATTCCTCAGCTTTGCTAGCGACTTAACTTACAGTAAATGACTCAGAACAGTGGCGTAACTACAGCCCAGGGACTCAAGCGCCGAGGAGGACACCTTAGGGACCCCCACGAGCAAGGGCATCCAAGAATATAGATTGTATTTGTTTTAGGTTTTTAATTTACTTTTGAATATTAAATCTTAAATTAAAATTTTTGTATGAGTTACTTTTTTTAGGAATTTTTGCCCTTTTTTTTCCCTTTTAGAGGTTTTTTTAAAAAAAATCTCTAAAATTATATACAATCTCTTGAAATATATACAAGTTTAATAATTTTTTCCCCTCCATACTAGTATTATCAAGTCAATGGGGTGGGGGGCATGACTTCCTCTCCCCCAGCAGATGTGGCCCTGCGTAATGCAAAGGTAAGGTGAGTTTTTTTTTAAACAAAAAAATTATTTATTATTTAACACTATTTATAACTAGCAAATATGATTAGAAATAACAATGTTCATTATTTAATACATTTCAATAAAATATACCTTTATTATAAAGAACAATGTTTAAACACATTATACAATTTACATTAATTATTTTAAACTATTTCATATACAGTATTTTTTTCGTTTTTTCTGCATTCCTAAGGACATACAAATTTTGCATATAGTTACCGAAATGTATATAGGACTCACTTCTAGATAAACCGTAAAAGAACGATTCCATAAGGTAGGCGCTGCCGTCGCCTACCTTATGAATGGAGAGTTGAGAGTTATGAATGGAGTAATACGCTAGGATAGGGAGAATTATCAATGGACAAAAGTTTCGCGCGAACTTTTGGTGGATGGCTTAAATTTATGGGCTCCAAATCTTTACAGTACAAAGTTACGATGAAATGAAGCTGTACGCGAAATTTGATGATCCTCTCTCTCACCAGTTAGGAGTTCTCGGAAAAGAGAGACAAACTTTCTAAAATATATAATAATGTTTATCAAATGAAAGTGGGATTGGGTTGTTGTGTTGTTTTGGGTTGTTTTACCTCTGAGTGGCACTTTTTTCGTGTTCTTTAACGTGCACAGGGTATGGCTCTTCCGCACACGGGGCCACGGCTTAACGTCCCATCCGACGGACGGCTGCCTTTCCAAGCACCATCGGTGTCCCCTACTGACCGTGGGCAGGGCGGGGAATTTTGCGGAGATAAATCTCAACGCTGACCCAGCTGGGACTCGAACCTGGGAACTACAGATTACGGGCCTGGCGCGCTACCGACTGAGCCACCCCCGCCCCATGAAAGTGGGGGAAATATAATTTCAAGATAATTTGAAATGTATAAGGAGTTCAACGATTTTCACTGCCAGATATGGGCATTGGAAAGAATTTTTTCGCTGGAAGGGTAATTGGTTTAAAAGAATTATTATTAAAAATGTCGTCATCATTTCACATTAAAAAAAAATAAATGTTTGGCTTCGGTAAACAAAAGAAAACGCAAAGAAAATCAATATTACAGAAAGAGTTATTCATACAGAAGGAGGCGACATCATTTTTCCTAATTCCCTATAAAAACATAAATTTTTCAATCATAAAATCAATTTTTCATCAATCATCAAATAAAATCATTCAATCAAGCAATCATAAAAAAGAAGAATTTTTTCATAGAAATGGGTGTGGTATTGTAACAAAAATAAATAATGAAATTTCGTTACTAAATTTCATAAAATTATAATGCATATAATTTAAAACAGTCAATAAACATTAAAATATATGAATCAAAGTGTTACTTTTAAATTACATTTCTGCCTTCGTTTTCTGATCTGTGAATGAACAAATTACATTCTCACAATCCAAATGCATTAAAGGTTCGTTTTAGATTTTCAAGACATGTAATCATTCATGGATCCTTGAAAATATTTTTTTATTCTATTAAAAGTTAAAAGGGTGTTTTTTTTTGCACCTGAATGAAGTGTAACGCTAGAATACTGGTACCTCTAGGTAAGCGCCTTAGGGAAATCTGGCTGTGACTGCTGGCCAAACTTCCAGTTATAGTTGAGATAACTAATCTGTCAACGCTCTATCTCCGCTAAATACTATGGAAACGTGCAAAACAATAATCTAACAGCTGATGAGACAACTAGTCACTATGGGCCACAATGCGATACAAATCCAATGTATTTCATAGATGGATCAGGTGCTCTGTTCTCTTTCTACCTGGGAAGCTTTCACATCCGTCAGGTTCAATTGCATTTAAATGAACTGTGCACATCATTATACAGTCCCTACACCGGCAGAAACGATGCAGCCGTGTAAACGGAACTTCGAGGTTGCAACAGGCATCACCAGCGAGAACGTGTTCTTGTTAGTATGAATTGAGTCTATTGTTGCAAGCTCCATTGCATAGTTCTTTGCTTTCACCGAACAAAAATCATGGCTGAAATGACATCCAGTGGTTGTTTTCACTTATCATAAAAAACAGTCCATATATTCCTTTTTAAATAATAGGAATAAACTTCTAATAAAAACTAATAATAGGAATAAATTCCAACAGAATAAACTTCCAAAATAATAGGAACATGAATTTCCAAACCGATAAGTTTGAAAATTTTAATGAACGTGAATTTCCAAACCTATTGGTTTGGAAATTCATGTTCCGAAACGAAGGTCCTATGGATGGGATATAAAGCCATGATATGCTGCCATGGGCTACGGAGGTCCAACCAGATTGTGCAATTTAATTCTCCAAACACATCTCCCCTGAACTACATCTGCTGCATCCGGCCACTGTAGATCAATTCTGACAAAATCCTGTCTGACTACTGCATCCTAGGTCTCCCCCTTTTTCTGAGGCCTTTAGGCACAATGTTCACCAAAGTTGAACCACCTTTAGGCACCTATTATTAAATTTTTTAGCACCTATTTATAATCTATAGTTATTATATACCCTATTTATTATAGTTATGCATACAGGCAACATGGCCAAAACAACGGAGTCTCTCTCTGCACAAAATACTACTCAAAGAAGGTTGTCGATTCCTTTGCCTAACCCCATCATCACTTTCAAAGTTGAACCACCTAATGCCCAAGATACTGCGTAAGCATCTAGAATCAAAAGCATCTAGTTTCCTGTTATCCTGTTTACAAAGTATCCATGTTTCACTACTATAACTAACCCTAGAAAGAACCAAAATATTATACAGTCTAATTTTAATCATTAGGTGTATACGCCTATTTCTCACTCTCTCCATAGATTCTTAAAAGTCCCGGCAGCAATCCCTATCCGTCTGTTAATCTCATGTCGCACATCACCAGTATCTATTACATAGCTCACAAGATAATTAAACTGTGACACCTGCTCAAGACTGCAGCCATTCAGAATAATTGAATCACAGCCTGCCTGACCAATTTTCATCACTTTAGTTTTCTCTCTGTTTATAACCAAAACTACTACTAGTCTATTCAACTGCTCAAATGAAAGAGTTCATCTCAACATCATTCGCCGAAAGGGACCAAATCATCAGCATAATCTAAATCAGAAATTTTCAGGTATCTAGATCATTTAAGGCCAAAATCTTCCTCTTGCAGTGAATTCTGCGTAAAAAATAAATAACCGAACTAAAAAAAAGAGACAGAATGCACCCTTGTCGAGCACCAGAAGCAATGCTAGACCAATTACTACAAGCCTTACCAACTCTGACACACGACTCAGTGTTATTATAGAGTTCTCTCATTATATTAATTAACTTGTCTGGTATGCCATATAATGATCTCATGATCAACCACAAATTATGACGGTCAACTGAGTCAAAAGCCTTTTTGAAATATACAAGCTAGTAACCACAGGTTTCTGAAACTCTAAACATTTCTCAAGAATCTACCTAAGTGAAAATATCTGATCCACACATCCCCTACCACTTCTGAATCCACATTCCTCATCATGCAATTGACTGTCAACCAGATTCTTAATTCTATTAAGCACAATCATGCAAAGAACTTTCCCTGGAACAGAAAGTAGTCTAGTTATCACAAGAACTGCGATCTCTTTAGTTATCACAAGAACTGCGATCTCTATAGTTATCACAAGAACTGCGATCTCTATAGTTATCACAAGAACTGCGATTACCTTTTTTAAAAATAGGGATAATAATAACTCTGGTAAAAATCCTTCGGAATAATGCTTTTATCATAAAAGATATTCAAAGTTTCAGTCAGCCATGTGATAACAGATACATCCGCAGTTCTAAGCGTTTCAGTAGTAAGGTCGTCTACACCTGGGTCTAACCTCCACTAACCTCCCTTCGATTTTTTTCAAGGTCCGGGCCTGGTAACGATACACATAAAGTGTTAACAACCAAACAATTGTGAAAAATAGAACTTGAATCCGACTCCAGGACTCGAACTCGGGATTAGCACAAACCAAAAGACCTTGTTTTTTTAACACTTACCTAGTTATTACCAATTAATATCTATTTTGATTCTCACAGAAAGTGAATTCCGGTCTTCTTACTTAAAGGAATTTTTCCAAAAAAATTAGGCGAACTCTATTTCTGAAATAAACAATATAACAAAAGTTATTATTCATGCTTTAATTAGAGTAAATGGAAACTTCTTCGGATGAGTAACGCTGCTTTTAACTATTCAAACGTTAATAACTTTGTAAGGACAGAATGAATATTAAAATCTCAATAAATTTGATCCAGATCTTAAAAACTTTTACGCATTATATTTTTTCCATTAATTTTTATGGAAGCATTCATTTTATTCTGTTAAACTGCTGCCAAGTGGCGTATCTAGAGTTTCATTAGTAAGAATTAAAAACTTTTTTATGCAATCTGTCTCTGCGATCCTAAACCACGAAAAACCAAATTTACAATAAAAAAATAAACCTGGCGAAAAAAACATAATGAACAGGAACAATTACGCTTCTTCCAGAAAATTAAGTTTACAAAATTTCATCGCTACTCCAGTCCACTCGGTTTCTGCTATAAAGGAAAAAAAAAACGTTCGGTCATTCTAACAGAGATTTCAAGAGTATAAGACCGACATCATGCAAAAGAAGTATCAAAAAACATGGACAGTTGCTGTGGAGGTCAAAAAGCTCGTGAGTCCCTATTGGAATGAACCAAATTCGGATAAAACTGAACACTGAACCAAATTCGGATAAAACACCTTTGTCCAGAATTTGAATATAAAATTTAGTTCTTAAGATCTACTTTAGAAAATGGGTCTTTCATTTGTAATCTCTCCTGTTTTGTGACTAATCATGACATTGAAATGTACAAAATAAATTTTTATAACGAAATAAAAGAACTACCTCTTAAACAGCTGCTTGTCACAGCAGACTGACAGGAGCCTATCTCAGAAATAGGGCAGAATATGAGAGAGATGGATACATGCTGCTCCTTACTTTTACAAATACTTTTATCAAACCGCAGGGAGGTGAAAAAAAGACAAACATATAAACGCATTTTTTAAAAGTTTCTTTATATTAGAAAGGTATTCTAGTATTCCGTCCCATGGCCGAGTGGTTATTGCGCTTGGTTACTGATCTAAGGGACCTGGGTTCGAGCCCCAGGTAAGGCATTGATGTGTGTGTCGCTTTTCTGCTGATCTTCCTTGCCATCCTCTCAGACCTTCTACTGTAGCATATAAACTGACAGGCTCCTATCAAACCTCTGTGGCAAGCAGCTGCTTGAGGGGCTATTTACATTATGTTTTAAATCTGGCCCAGCTAAAAATATTTATGGTTCATTCTTTAAGTACTAAAGAAAATCTAGTGTCCTACTTTTAATGAATTATTAAATAATCATATCGATCACACTAAATTTTTCGAGTGAATAATTTAGCTTCAGAAACATATTAAGCTTCCTATTTTTGAAAGAAAATTTTTAAAGGTCCTTGATGTGTTTTTATTGTTTAATTTGCACCATTCATACACAATGAGCTGGATCTTGTCTATGTCGTAATTAATAAAAAAAAATTAACTGCCTTTCAATTTTCAACTTTCATAACCATCCCATAAAAATGAGATGGTTATGAAAGATAAAAATGGGAATTTTGCCATGACAAGGTGTTCTGAGCATTTCCAGGATGTTCAAAGTAATGTTGTTGGTCTTATTTAAAATATTTGTATCTCCCCAATTATTTCAGATAACTGATGTTCTGTTCTATTTTATTTTGATATAATCATTTCTACATTAATTAATACTCCACCTATATGCGAAATTTGTTGTACATATATATTACAAAATGGATGTAGTCTTACGTAGTTAGCAGTAAAGAAAATATCTACAAAAATGAGAACGTGTCGGAAGAAGTTTCCAGCAGCAGAAGATGCTCAACCACAGTCGAGTAGGAGAGATGCAAGCTCGTTTCGATTGACTTTACCCTTGCCAAGTTGAAGAACACAATAAAATGAAAACTTACATCAAAAGGATTTTATTTCAAACAGTTTTACAAGTTGAGGTAAAGTAAATAATGTATGCATTGCATATGTCATTTTACAAAGATGAAAGCTACAATTCTGATTCCTCTAAACATTACACACTACACGTATAAACCATTAAAAATTTTTTTTTCAACTGATGTTGCAGCGGACACTACTAATAATGATCTCAATTCCCTTTACAACTTGCCAATGCAGTTCACGACAAAATTTCGTAATGTTAGTACTCAAATTGCATTTTTTTTTCCGGCTCATAGGCTTCATTCACCTTTTTTCTACAGGAAAAAACTCTCAAAATACGATCATATTTTTTAAATTGCGTTTCCATTAAAATGAATTACATTTAAAATTTTCAGAAAACAAAATATCGCAATAATTTTGTTGCGTTTCGGAGATATGGCTGTATTCCGCGGTATTTTCTAGCTTTGAAGCACGTGACAGCTAGCATCCTTAGAACAGTCTCCCATAGTCAGCTTATTCAGAAGTACGACCCTCGTGACTCTTTTATCAATAATTATTCGCCGAAAACTTTATGAAAACTTGAACTGTGCTAATTTCTTTATATATATATACATATATACAAAGTGTCCCAAACAATTTCCGATTTGGAAGCTAACATAAAAATAAATGCCCTTTTAAAACTAAATTTTATAACAGTTCTTAGACAAACAGGAAATATTCTTTTATCAGTGAATCAGTAAAGTCAGTGGGTTCCAAAGTGTAGTCACGACTGGTTGGTTATTTTGAACTTCAGATTTTCTAGGAACGTTTTATATTAAAATTGATTACTGCAGATATTACTGCAGAGTTTTCTCAAAATGTTAGAGATCGATTGTTTAGTTTCAAGCTTTGCTTTTCACACAGCCCTTGAAGATACAAGATCCCTCCTTTCAATTAAAAGATTTCTTCAGTCAGTGCATCTCTTGCACGATCTGACGTTCAGTATATATAATATAGTACATCTATACGTAGATTTAGATTCTAGCTTAGTTTATATAACTTTAGATATTCTTGTTGGAAATCCATATTTGTGTGACTACCTTCACATTGCATTGTCGTTATTATAAATCAACTGCAAATTTCTTACTGCCGTTTTCCAACACGATACACATTACGTAAACTAACATAATTATTTGAATTAAGTGCAAAACAAAAATTTCTTACTCAAAGTACTGATGACTATTCCACTGATAATGGCGAAACTCAGGCGATAATGTAGTAAAGGTTGATGTGTTTTGAATAATCATCTGGAAATGGTGTTATAATCAGTATTATGATCTATCTATGTGGTAATGTTGGGGCAGCTTCAGAATTGGTCCAAACCATGCTTTAAGCATCAAGCTGTTACAAGTGGTGTTGTAAATGATTGATACTTGCATGTTAAATGACAGAAATTTCTGGGCACACTAGAAGCTCGCCCATTCATATTCCTGAAGGCTACCAAGGCATTTTGCAGTGTATTACTACACTAAATGTATGTTTAATGGAAATAAAACTCAATGATTCAGAAAAAAAAATCTGAATTGTGATTTTTATTGTTCATCCTAATTTAGAATTAAATTTTTTTCTTTGCATATATTACAGAAATATTGGTGGGACCTGGCTCTTCTGGTCCCTAATGATGAACCACTCCTTCTCTCAGCACATCCAAATGATATTTGATTTCTGTCCAATGTTCAACGTATCAGAAGTTACATTTTCAATCGCATTTGTTATACGGATAATTAGTTCATCATTACTAAAGGAATATAGCCCAAGATTATTTATTAGCAAGATGATGCTCCACTTTACTGCGGCTTAGTAGTCAGAATTTTTTTGAACCAAAAATTCCAAACATGGATTGGGTGTTGTGGACCAATCTCTAGGCTTTCTCGCTTAACATGTATCATTCCACTTGATTTCTTTTAATGAGTGTATGCCAAAATTATTCTTTATCGGACTTCAGGAAGGGTAACTTCGGATACGTTGCATCGAACACCGACAGAAGTCAAATATCACCTGGATGTGCTGAAAGAGCGAATGGTTCTCACTTTGAACTTTATTAATGTGCAGATCAAAACGTTTTGAGCCGGTCTATGAACTGTTACAAATTTCCCTCTTATAAGTACATTTGTGGACTTTTTTTACAATGTAGAAATTAAAAAAAAAATTTGGGGGGGGGAGGGGGGTTACTGTAAATAACAGAAAAGGCTGAGGTAAGTAAGCTGATGCTCCAAGTAAGTTCTGGCCTTGCCATAGGCAGTACAACCCTTTCACAGATTATATAACAACACCTTTTCAGTTTCAATTTGAGCTTCCCTCTGAATTAGAGGAAAAAGACTTTTTGAAGTCGTTTCCAAAAATACAGCTATTCTTTTCTCTTTGTTGTCTATCTGGCCATCCTTAGAAATTGAATTTTTTGCATTGTAGAAGCATTAAAAAGATATTAGATTCACATTTTTCGAATCTTCCACTAATTTAAATTTCCAATGTTATGTTGGAACCCTACGACATGCCTTAAATTTGAAAACTGACAAAATTTCTTTTCAACATGCGCATTCCATATTGCTAGAGGCAATTGGACTTTTGAGTTTAAGGTAATTTCTTAGGTACGAAGTACAGCAACAAAATGTGTTTTAAAAACGTTACAGTTGGGGAGGTAAGCATTGCGATACTTATGAAAAGGGCAGATTTTTAAGCACTAAAAATATTTTAAAATTCCAAAACTTTTTTCAACAAATATTTCAAAATTTTTTGATAATATCATAGTTCAAAATCAAGGTGCACGAAAAAATTTATCTATGTTTAACATATTCGTTCTGTTATATTTCGTGTTACGATATCTGAATTTTTTAATCAGCAATTTTACCCTTGGAATTAGCAATTTTCTCCACAGCTCAAAGATTCAAGAGACACAAATTAGTAAAAATCATTAGATAAGAATGTATAATTATCATCATCAGAAGCAATCCAAATCAAGAATGCCATCCTGATGAATGGAGGCATTTACGTAAATTTCGGAATAACCTTTAAGATTTCAATTATTTATATCAAGGATGAGTAACACCGGATCTGTAGACCATAATACCCATTCTAACTGGTTTTATGACACCAGTTGATACGAAACAAGCATAAAATAATTGCAAACATTTTACAAAATTGTTTAAAAATTTACGTTATAGTGGAGTCACTGTTTAATATGGAAATTGACTTCTCTATGATTCCGGCAGTTACCTTTAGTCCATTTCTAATAATTATTTTTGGGCCTTCGATCAAAGCTAAAACAAAACCATCGAAATTTTCCCTCCTCTGCAAACTAAGGTGAATAAGCTGAGTTACGGAATTTACACACACCTTTAAGTAATCGATCGCTTTCCTTACTTGCAGGTATGAGGAGCTTGTGGGTTTTCATATCTCTGAGTGGCACTTTATTTTTTGCTAAAAGGAGCAGCTGGCTCATTCCAAAGAGGATTTCTATCAACTGCTTTCGACGCAGACTCCGACGGTGCAATCAAAATTATCTATCACATGAGTATCACAAAAAAACTATTTAAATTATCGTTAGCGTCTAATGTTTGTTCAGATAATAAAATCTGAACCAGTTTAAGATAAAGAAGCGCAAGTTGAGGGTAGCAGTGAGAGATGTGTAGGCTCTTATTATCAGACCTCTGTGACAAGCCGCTGCTTGAGGGGGTATTTATTTTTATTTTATTTTTTCTTGACAGGAAGAAAAACTTAGTTCTCCAGACAGTGGTGCACGAAACATTTCATATTAGTATAGTGGAATGGGACATTTGAAAAGGCCATTAAAAGCCTCACAATAATAGTTGGTCTTCTTTGTCTGGAAACAAAGCAAATATGAAAATCAAACAAATTGCAACGATGAGTGCAGCCCATAATTTTGTTAATTTTGATTCAAGTGCGTTAGAATTTACAAGTGATTTCTGAGTTTTATGTTTTTTTTCGTTTTATGTGAGTATATAAGTGGATGAGTCCAGTTACCCCATTTCTCCAGAGGTAGAGGAGGTGGCTCAATTGGTAGAGACAGGTTGGTAATTTGCAGTTCCAAGGTTCGGGTCTCACATGAACCAACATTGAGATTCATCTCCGCCAAACCCCCACCCTGACCTCGGTCAGTAGGGGACGCTGATGGACTTGGAAAGCAGTGGCCCAGTGTGCAGGACAACCATCTCCCCCTCACATTAAAGAACACATTTGATGTCCTTGATGGGAGGCTATCATCTGTCTCCAGTTATCCAGTGGGTCCTTTTCCCACAACCTTCTCTGAGCCCTAGGAGCACTTGTGACATGGCCATTTAGCCCATTGCATGCGAAAAAGGTTCCTCTGAGAGGTAAAACAACCCAACCCCATTTTCTCGATAAACGAAGATAGGAAGTACAAATGGAATGAGGACGTCGTGACCGATCGATCAGTCATTTCTAGACACTAGTCTCTATTCGTATCTGCATATTCGTACAGCATTTCGCTAAAAGACAGTTGGCTCCTGAATCGCTCAAGCCGAGGCCTTAGGATAACATCTATTAGGTTTCTAGGATCCCGTTTTAAGAACTCAATAATCAGGGTTGGGGGAAGAAAGAAAATATCCAATTGCAAAGACCAAAACACAACGCAATACAAAAGCAACGAGAATCACCACATTAGAATATTCTACTACTGACCTAAACAAGGGGAGGGGGAATGTTAGTATATTAAATTCTACAAACGTTTTAGTGTCTAATTATGTTTATTAGAAAAAAAATGTGTTGCATGATTTAAAAGAAAATTTACAACAGGATAGCCTCGTAATGTTGGATAATACTCATCTGCATACAAAAGCTTCTCTTTTATATGAAACAATAAAGTTTTACTCTAATCCTTTTATAAGACTAGAACGCATTTTCTGGCACAGATTAATACGAAATCTAATGAAGGATAATAACATAAATATCTTTACAGATGAATTTCTGTTGTAGTTATAAAAAAAGATATTCGAAACGTATTTAAAAGCTGCACAATTCAGAAAAATCCTCATTTCCCATAATGGTACAGTCGCTCAAAAAAGTATCCGAACACTATCGTTGATTACAGAATTCAGAAAAAATATCTGGCAACGATTTTTTTAGAAATTAGTGATCTGGCAACCTTCGTGTCACGTGATACGAAGGTTTGTCAGATATTTTTTAATATATATAATGCGTATGAATATATAATGCAATGAATATGGAGCGTGTGCAGTTACCGTTCACAGCAAACTGGAGCGGTTGCGGTTAATGTTCACAGCACATTGGATCGTGTGAGCTAACAAAGACCTGGATCGTGTGGGCTCACTCACGGAAATATTGAACGTGTGCAGTTACCGTTCACAGCAAACTGGAGCATGTACAGTTGCTGTACACGCTCCAGATATTTTTCGTGAATTCTGTAATCACGTGACACGAAGGTTGCCAGATCAGTAATTTCTAAAAAAATCGTTGCCAGATATTTTTTCTGAATTCTGTAATCAACCATAGTGTTCGGATACTTTTTTGACCGACTGTACTTTCCATTAAATATATCTTCTCTTCCTTTGTGCAATCACACACATGAGGTGGCTTAACGAGTTCTGATTCCAAAGGAGGCTATAATCTTCATTCAGATGCTCTCATTTCTCACATTGGGCTTATGAGCATGTGACGTGAAATGTTCTAGTCTGTGATGGCCATCCCACAGAGTGGTGACAGCTCGCCCTTTGCACCTCTTCTGTTCACATCGCCAGTAAAACCTTGGTCCGTTGTTCAGATGTTTGTGATAAAAATAACCCTGAGCGATGAGCTTCACGTGGCCTTTTCTGGTGAAGGTAGTGGAACACAGAAAGTTGGTTTCATCTCTCCGTTCACCTGAAAATAAACGAAAATCAGAGTAGCTTAGCTACTGACCATCGTTGTATATCAACAAAAAATTGTTTAAGTACTATGAAATTTTAAGGGAGTTAAGTAATAAAAAAAAAGTTGCTTTGATGGTGTTTTCAAATGAATTCATAGAAGCATTTTTAGACTGTTTAAAAAATACGAGTTACAGGTTTTACGTCGTCCCGTGGCCGAGTGGTTAGCGCCCTTGGCTACTGATTTAAGGGAATTGGGTTCGAGCACCGGATACGGCAAGGATGTGTATTGTTTTCCTGCTGAGGTCCTGCCATCCTCACAGACCTTCACTATGGCATATAAACTGATAGGCTCCTGTCAGATCTCAGTGGCAAGCAGCTGCTTGAAGTGGGTATTTATTTATAGGTTTTTGTCGTCTGTTGGTCGGTCTTCAAGTGTTTTTAGAGATAAGAAATCTTTTCGAAAATGGCAAAAATCGTCATAAATAAAACATAATAACATAAATATTTTTACTGTTTTAATGAATAACTTTAAATGAATAATGCGTAAGTTCTATTTTAGCTGGAAATTTCGAGTATGATGGCCACGAGTTTTACTAATATTAACAGCACAATTTTCCCCCATATCCTCGCGGGAAATAAAAAGTTTATTAACAGATGAATGAAAAATTATATTTCAGTTGGAGAGATGCTAATATCATGATTTGCATTTTTCAAATTCTCCAGTTTTTTTATTTTCATTGTTTGAGGTTATTAACAGGTTGTTAACGAGAAAAATGCAAACCTTTACACGAACATTGCAAATGATCTATTTGTGCTATACAAGTCTGAAATTTTGATTTAGAGTGTGATGGTCAAGGGCAGTCCAGGATCTAGAAAAAGACACCGAAGATGGGGAGGAGAGGGTGGTCCATCCGTCGGATGGGGCATTAAACCGTGGCTCCATGTGCGGGAGAGCATACCTGTGCACGTTAAAGAACACATTGAATGGCCTTGACGAAAGGCTATCACATAATAGCTTTCCAGTGGGTTCCCGGTCCCAACCTACTCTAAGCCCTTGGGATCCTTTTGACCTGGCCATTTTAGCTCATTATGCGCAAAAAGTGCCGCGCAGAGGTAAAAAAACCCAACTCTTTTTCACTGGGAGCAGAGTGGTGATTATCAAAGCAAATCTCAGTGCAGACACCTATGAGTGCTTGCGCATGAGAGCCATACCCTGTGCACGTTAAAGAACACGCTGGATGGCCTTGAGGGGAGGCTACCATCTGTCTCTCAAAAGCTGTTTCAGTGGGTCCCCTCTCCCAACCTTCTCTGAGCCTTCTGGGTCCTTGTGAACTGGCCATTTAGCCCATTGTATGCAAAAAAAAGTGCCGCTCAGATGTAAAAGAACTCAAAGTTATAGATAGGAGATAAAACGGGGTGATTGGATGAAAGGCATCAGAGTGTAAGGGCTTTTTCACATTTGTGGTTCGCCGCGTCGCAAAAGCACTGTGAAGTCACTCGCAGCTCCGCAAGCGACGGGTGCAGCGTCTAAATCCTTCTTTAAAACTGGACCATTTTGTAAAAAGGACCTTGGCCCTTTTATCATCTGGTCCATGAGAAACATTTTTCTGTTGGAGCAGTATGCGTCAATAAGCAGGGACTTTAAATAACACTTTAAATAACACACTCCCTTGGCAACTTCGGTTTAAATATTAAATCACATTTCCTATCACAGAGTATTTGGGAATAGTTAAAAAAAAGGGTAATTATTTTGTATTGCCACGTGTCATTAAAAATTTTGAAGGAATTGAAATAACGATAAATAACTGTTCCTTTGATAGGGAAACGTAGAAACGAAACGATTTTATGAATTATGATTAATTACGGGGTAAAAAAAAACTTTTTTTTAAAGAACTCTGTATCGCGGCATGCTAGTGTTACCTAATATTAAGTCTATGGAGTTATGATGACCATGTTGTGGCACGTAACAACAAATTAGCTTTTTGAGACTATTTTATCGCGGGAGAATATGTTTGATAAATGTGCTATAGTAATAAATTTAATATATAAATAGATAAATTTATAATAATTTAGTTACTATAAAGTGAGGTTCAAGTTCCAAACTCACTGGGCCATTTTCCAAAAATATGCGACGATGAATGAGATTATGAACAACATTTTGATTTCACACTTACTGATTTACTCCTCCTGTGGCATTTTATCTTTGGTGGTATTTTCATAATTCAACCTACGGATTCATATAAAACGAGAATTAATGATAAAGGCGTTTGAATATTATCATAAAATAATTGTTTAAATTCTTTATTCTGCTTGCTTGCACTGGCTAGTAACGGGCGCCATTTTTATCGGTTATTTTTCGAACAAGGCGATTTGTTGCGTCGAATTTTTTTTTGGAAGGGGGTGGAGGGGAGACGGTTTGGGAGTTAAAATTCTTCTGGGAGTGAAAATTATAGAGTGTGTGATCACTGTGTGGTCCTTGTTGGCCGGGGGTTGGGTTGAGTTGTTGGGTTGTTTTACCTCTGAGCGGCACTTTTTTGCACACCATGGCTAAATAGCCAGGTCACAAGGACCCCGAAGGCTCAGAGAAGGTTTGGGGAGGGGATCCACTGGAACAGCTGTTGGGAGACAGATAGTAGCCTCCCGTCAAGGCCATCCAGCGTGTTCTTTAACGTGCATAGGGTATGGCTCTCCCGCACACGGGGCCACGGCTTAACGTCCCATCCGACGGACGGCGGCCTTTCCTAGCCCATCGGTGTCCCCTACTGACCGTGGACAGGGCGGGGAGTTTTGAGGAGATAAATCTCGACGCTGACCCAGCTGGGACTCGAACCTGGGAACTGCAGATTACGAGCCTGGCGCGCTACCGACTGAGCCCCCCCCCCGCCCCCCGGGGGTTGGGAAGAAGTGTGCAAGGTCAAATGTAAAAATTCAAAATCGCCCCCAAATCAAGTTTCACATTTAAATGCACGGTCTGCAACAAAGAACTAAACTCATTTGTTCTCGCTGCAAATAATCTGGAACGCGTGCTTGTTGTCTCTGCGAGATCAAGCGCGATTTCTGACATTTCTTTCACTCTATAGTAAAACATTATGTCCAGCAAAAAAAGTTTGCTCTTTCGTAAACGGTTAATATTACTTGCCTTTGCTAATCATAGGCGTGGTAATGAAAAAATAGCGCACTAAATGGGTAGCGAGATTTTTAATGATAGAAAAAGATTAGACGATTTTGAAAATTTAATACTTAATATTCAAGAGCAGGAGCGTAGCGAAGGACTATGATTGGGGGGGGGGGGAAACAAAAACTTTCCAACTCGAAATTCAAATTTTACCAACTGAGCAAATAATGTTTCTGTCAAATTTTTACCTAGATTTTCACACCGTGAGGGGGGGGGGGGGTCAGGCAATTTGACTTCCAATTTTGCCAAGTAGCCATATTTACATCTCGGCTGAATTGCAGCAAGTCAGTGCGAATTTTCCCTTGATTTGGCCAACTCTCCTTAATTTCACAAAACCAATTCCAATCTTTACATCTCTCCTAAATTTACCAAGTCACTTCAAAATTTTCAAACTCCCTAAGATTTTGCCAAGTTTACTCGTTTTTGTCAACTCTCCTTAATTTTACAAACCCAATATCACAACTCGCCCGCATTTTCCAAGTGGATTCGAATTTTGCCAACTGCCCTACATTTTGTTCAGTTTCCTCGATTTGTCCAACACTCCTTAATTTCAAAAAACAAATCTCAATTTTCACAAATCGCCTATATTTTACCAGGTGGATTCGAATTTTGCCAACTACCCTAGATTTCGCCAACTTACCATAATTTTACAAAAACAATCGTAATTTTTACATCTTCCTTGAATTTGCCAAGTCACTTCGAATTTTATCAACTCTCCTTAATTGCACAAGAAAGGAACAATTTTCACAACTCCACTGTGTTTTACCAAGTGGCTTCGAATTTTCCAAACTCCCCTAGATTTTGCCAAAACTTGTCGTTTTTCCAACTCTCCTTAATTTCACAAAACCAATCCCAATTTTTACAACTCACCTGTAGTTTACCAAGTGGTTTCCAGTTTTGCCAACTTCCCTAGATTTTGCCAAGTTGTCTTGATTTTACCACATCTTCTTATTTTCGCAAAACAATCCCAATTTTTACATTTCTCCTGAATTTGCCAAGTCACTTCAAATTTTTTAAACTCCCCAAAATTTTGCCAAGTTTTCTCGATTTTTTTCAACTCTTCTTAATTTTACAAAAACAATCCCAATTTTGACAACTCACCCGTATTTTACCAAGTGGAATCGAATTTTGTCAACTCCCCACAATTTTACAGAAAAAAATCCTAATTTTTACATCTCACCTGATTTTTGAAAAGTCACTCTAAATTTTGCCAACTCTCCTAGATATTGCGAATTTGCCTCAATTTTGGCATTGCGCCATAATTTTAAAGGAAAAAGATTGCAGTTTTTATATCTCACCTGATATTTGCCAACTCCTCCCAATTTTCCCAAGTCAATTCGAATTTTTCCAACTCTCCACGATTTTGCCAAGTCACTCCGAATTTTGCAAACTGCCCCTAGATTTTTCCAACTCGCCATAATTTTATAGAAAAAACTCCCAATTTTTTCATCTCACCTGAATTTTGCCAACTCCCCACGATTTTGTCAAGTCACTCCGAATTTTGTCAACTCCCCAAGATTTTGCCAACTCATCTGTATTTTACTAAATAGCTTCGAATTTTGCCCACTGCTCTAAATTTTGCTGCCTCTCCATTTCCCAAACTGTCCTAGATTTGCCAAGTTGCCTCGATTTTGACAACTCCCCTTAATTTTACAAAAAAAAGGTGACAAATTTTCACAACTCGCCTAGATTTTAAGAAGTCGCTTCGAATTTTGCCAACTCCGAGTTACTTTGGGGGAAGCCTACCCTATCCCCCCATAGCTACGGCCCTGTTAATAATTATTCAATGGTGTGACTGATAATTTCTACTAATCTATCGGATGCATTATTTGAGAGCGGTAACAGCAAAATTTTTTATCCTACTTCATGTTTAAATTGTTTCGTGTCCTTTACAAAGAATCAGTAAGAAATAATTTTGGAATCGGCCATAAATATTCTGAGTCTGGTCATTTAACTTATTGTGTGTAAAAAAGTGCCACTCAGAAGAAAAACAACCGATTCAGTCTCCTCACGTAACATTTTACCACTACGTACAAGCTAGCTACACTCTAAGCAAAATATATTTTAAACTATCATTAAAAACATTGCTGTTGTGATGCGGAAATTAAAACATTGAATATCGCTGCCACATATTAAGCCTTATTGATATTTCTTAAAAATATGTAAAATAATATGTACGCAATTATTTTTTCTAGTTTTCAGTAAAAATAATCATCAGCGGCTGGCAACCATTGTTTGAATACCAAGTAGACCCGTGTCATGTTGGTGTGAAATAAAATTGTGAACTTGAAGAAAAGGAAAGTATTTTAATTTTGATATTAGCAACATTATGATGAAATTAACCCTTAATATAAAGCGTTTTCAACTTTTCCAATAGTAAGCAATTTTTGGGTCTATATCCTGTTTGATTTTAATTTTTATTGCACATACTTCATATTAAGAAAAACTCTGTTTTTAGATTAGACGTAATAATGGAGGTCAGTAGTATGCCATCCTCGTTCAAAGGGATTGATCTCGCGGTACTGAACATTCGGAAGTCTTTAAATCGGATATATTTTGATACGTGCATTGTGCATATAAAAATTCTTAAATGAAATACATTTAACTGCTGTGAAATTTAGTGCTTTCACGTATGTAAATAATGAGCAATTGTGGACGTAAGTTTTCTGTAGTTTACTCTTCCAATATTTACGAGTATTTTTTTATTTATTAAGTTACGTATTCAATCGTTTCCAAAGTAATATTTCAGATATAAATTGTATATTTTGTTACAGAAAAGATATATATTTGTTATAATACGCTATTTATTAATATGTTGTCTATATAACTAAATTTTTATGCTGAATTTTAAAAATCGTGTTAATATTCCTGGATATGACACTGAAATTATAGGATTATGTATAAATAATTAACCCCTCAAGCAGCTCACCAGATAGAATAAGTATAATGAACCTCAAAGCTTTGTCAGGTAGGTTCTTTTTAGTGATAATTTAGAAGGAATGCATTTCCATATATGCAAAGAGAATGTTGAGATATTTCTTAAGGAGTGCAATTTTTGGCTATTTAGTATTGCTACTTCTACCGCCATTCTTTTATATTCAAAAATAGTCTTTTTTTCCTCCATTATAATCTCAAAACCAAAGTTTTACTAATTCACTTCTGTAACCTAATATTTTTTGTTGGCTTTTTTATAACGAAGCCGACGGATACATATGAAACGAGTATTAATGACTATACGATTAAATATTTATAAAGCTTTGATATAAACTGAAAATAAAAAAATATTAATAACTGTACAAATTCCAAATAGACTTGTTCGAAAAATAACCGATAAAAATGGCGCCCGTTACTAGCCAGTGCAAGCAAGCAGAATAAAGAATTTAAATAATTATTTTATGATAATATTCAAATGCCTTTATCATTAATTCTCGTTTTATATGAATCCGTAGGTTGAATTATAAAAATACCACCAAAGATAAAATGCCACAGAAGGAGTAAATCAGTAAGCGCGAAATCAAAATGCCGTTCATAATCTCATTGTCGCATATTTTTGGAAAATGGCCCAGTGAGTTTGGAACTTGAACCTCACTTTATAGTAACTAAATTATTATAAATTTATCTATTTATATATTAAATTTATTACTATAGCATATTTATCAAACATATTCTCCCGCGATAAAATAGTCTCAAAAAGCTAATTTGTTGTTACGTGCCACAACATGGTCATCATAACTCCATAGACTTAACATTAGGTAACAGTAGCATGCCGCGATACAGAGTTCTTTAAAAAAATTTTTTTTTACCCCGTAATTAATCATAATTCATAAAATCGTTTCGTTTCTACGTTTCCCTATCAAAGGAACAGTTATTTATCGTTATTTCAATTCCTTCAAAATTTTTAATGACACGTGGCAATACAAAATAATTACCCTTTTTTTAACTATTCCAAATACTCTGTGATAGGAAATGTGATTTTATATTTAAACCGAAGTTGCCAAGCGAGTGTGTTATTTAAAGTGTGTAACTTCCTTAAAATATGCCTCTGCTCAGTATGGGAAATATATTGGGCAGTGCAGGAGGGTACCTTTTCGAAAGAATGCTATATAATATAGCTTGAATTTTAGAATTTATGAATACATAATTATACAATAAAAATTGTGGGCAGAAGTGCAGTATACGGTTCTGAGACCATTTTGCTTTTAAAATCATAGTCTCTGTCCAAAGTTGTTGAGCTGAAATTAACGAGGAAATCTCACGATAAATATCTGAGTTCTTACTGTTTTTTTATGCTGACTTGAAAATATGCGTAAGATCTTACATATTGCAAATTCGCTATACGAGTTTTTACCAAAATGTCCTTAACGAGTATTTTTAATGCGGAAACACTGTTTCGTGTCTGGTGATATGAAATTATTACCGAATTGTGTTAAATAGAAGTAGGTAGTTTACCAGGATATGACTGATTTTATAGGATTATGCATAAAAAAATTATCTCAAGCAGTTGCATTGCTAGAGGCTCGAGTATAATTACACCCAGAGCCCGGACTTACGCATAAGCTAACTAAGCCTAAGCTTAGGGCCTCACAATATGAGGGGCCTCAAAGAAATATATTTGAAGTTTTACTGCTTTACTAATTTTTTTAATATTTAATCCATTGTGCAAACACTGTTCATCTTTGCTTACCAATGTTAGAATAATGTTTACACTACACCAATTTCGTGTTTATTTTTCAATGTTCCCCGTAGATCGTAGATCGGTTATTCATTTTCAGAGTACCAGGTAAATGGGTACCCATAACCTCTTCCATCTGAATATGTACCTAGTTGGCATCAGTGTAAACACAACATAGTAAAATAAACCACCAATGGTGGGTCCCGAAGTACAATAAAGATCAACAGTAAAAACAGTAAGGATGCACAAGAGACCTAAAATGGATGACTATCTTTGCTGAAAGCCATCATTTTAGGCCTCTTGTAACTATTCATGACTTCATGATTGTAGTCAAACAAGCAGGATATAATTCCATGTGGATTACTTTGAACATTGTCAAAGAAACCACGTGATAAAAACTTGATATAAGTGTAAATATTGTCGATGCCCAGATCTTTGTGGATTTGTCTGTTCGTTACAAACCAAGGGGCATCGACCGCATATCTCAAGATCTTGTTCTGCAAGACCTGAATCTTGTGTATATTGGTTGCAGTGGTGTTCACCCAAATAGGGGAAGCATAGGAAATGATGGGACGTATGACCATGTCGTAGAGCAAAAGCTTGTGGTCAATCGAAAGGACGGAGTTCCTTCTGAGAAGAGGTCCCAGCTGACATCGGACGGTAATGTTCCCCTCAATCAGAATAATTATATAGTATACACCCAATTCTGTTTTTAAACGGTAGATAGGTTCCCGAAAAAACCGTGTAAAAAAAATACAGTGCATATGAAAAAAATAGAAGATTGGTCCCAGACGTGAAAATCCAACACAATACCATATTTACCTATGGATGTTGAACCTTCTCCAGTTGCAAGACGATCTAAAATTTGGATCTTAGTATCCAAAGAGATAGCTTTCTGCTTTTGCAGAGAGATAGCTTTCTGCTTTTGTATAGTTGAATTATCCGACATCGTGGTAAGGTTTACGGAAAATATTTGAATTGTAATTAATAAATCAGATGATGAAAAATTGTGAATTACCTATTAGCAAAATTTAATAAATTTATATTACGCACACAAAACTTCGAAAAACAAAATTTTTTTCGATTTCTTCTAATGAATATCTAAACACTTCTAACTTTAAACACGAAATGAGAGACCAAGATTAACGTATGTATTGAAAGTAAAATTGAGGAGAATTCCCAGAATTCAGTGTTGCCACTTTATTCCGAATGAAGTAGATTTTGTCCAATTTTTCCATAAAATAGAGAATAAAATAGAGAAAACTTGTGTAGTTATGTTAGTGTAGTTTTTATTTTGGGGATTTTAGTGCACAAAATATGTATCTATAGTACATTTTCAAACTTGAAACTACTTCGAAAAATGTGATCATAAAAGCGGCATCTTTGTTATATAAATTCTAGGAATTTTTTCTTGAATAGGAATATTTTTTCTAAATTAAATTTAAATGGAGATTTTTAAAAAGGTGCCGTTTGAACCGTGTTAGATCAAAATAAATCATGTAAAATGAGAATTGGAATTTTTTTCTAAACCGTGTTAAATCAAAATCGTGTAAAAAAAAATCCGTGTAAAAACAGAATTGGGTGTACATTTCGACTTTCAAATTTTTGGTGGCCTCTTAAATATGTCTTAACTTAGGGCCTCAGAAGGTCAAAGTCCGGCCCTGAATACACCATAAAGATCTGTTAGGAAGGAGAAACTTCAACAACAGAAAGACAACATGAATAAAAACACTTTATCCGGGCTCAACAAAGCTATTTGATTCGTTATCCACAGGGGACGATGGTGAAACATAACTTTTTTTTTTTGTTTTAAGAGATAAATGAAAAATTCTTTTTGGGTTGAATAAAAATAAATAAAATAAATACCCCCTCAAGCAGCTGCTTGCCACAGAGGTCTGACAGGAGCCTGTCAGTTTATATGCCACAGTAGAAGGTCTGAGAGGATGGCAGGACTTCAGCAGAAAAACAACAAACAGCCATGCCTTACCCGGGGCTCGAACCCAGGTCCCTTAGATCAGTGGCCAAGCGCGCTAACCACTCGGCCATGAATAAGTATCAATTAAATATTAATGTTTTTATTTTCTAAAATATTCATTAGTTCGAATTTCCACCATTATAGATGCTAAAGTCGGAAAATTACAAATTTTATTGAAAACGAAAAGTCCATATTCTCCAAAGCGATAAGTTATTCGTCTAGTTTACTCTGGTGTTGTCTGTAATGCGAATAGTATCATCGATTATTTTAATTGCTAATGGCGCATTGAAACATAGTGTGATATTTGATAATTAAAGAATATAAACATAGCAAATAAAATTGGGTTGACGATAGTATATCTTTTTAAAGCTAGCTAGAAAGTTATTTCTACTTTTTTCTTAATAACCGCCAAATTATATTAATAGAAATATTGAGAAAGCATAATAATAATGCTAACCAGTTTACATTTTCAAAAATGTTAAGAGATTTTTCGCCCCTCTTCCCTTTTTGAAAATTCTAGGCACCCTACTAATTATTTGTTAGTTTTGTGTAAGTCAAATAGCGACAGAAGTTGGGTTGTTTTACCTCTGAGCGGCACTTTTTTGCACACCATGGGCTAAATGGCCAGGTCACATGGACCCCGAAGGCTCAGAGAAGGTTGGGGGAGGGGACCCACTGGAACAGCTGTTGGGAGACAGATGGTAGCCTCCCGTCAACGCCATCCAGCGTGTTCTTTAACGTGCACAGGGTATGGCTCTCCCGCACACGTGGCCACGGCTTAACGTCCCATCCGACGGACGGCGGCCTTTCCAAGCCCATCGGTGTCCCCTACTGACCGTGGGCAGGGCGGGGAAATTTTGCGGAGATAAATCTCAACGCTGACCCAGCTGGGACTCGAACCTGGGAACTACAGATTACGAGCCTGGCGCGCTACCGTCTGAGCCATCCCCGCCCCCAGCGACAGAAGTAACTATTCTGGAAGTAGCAAGAGCAGACTTTCTAATTTCCCTTTAAATTTCGAATAGTATCCCGGGCAACAATTTGCATTTCTTGCCTGTATCCGGCTGCATTTTGAGGCCAAGCTACAAGTTAAATTTAAACGAGCTGAGACCTGCACAATTTTGGCGAAGGTTTTTCAATTAATTTATGAACATGTGATTACATGAAAAATTTGCCAAATCTTTTCTTTTTTTATACAAAAATTTTAGAAATCTTTCTATGCCAGATCAACCACTTTTATGAAGAAAAGGTAGAGTTCCGTTTTCACGAAAAGGGAATCCGTCCATTCAAACAAATGTCTAGCATCCCTGTCAGAGACCTGGCCACGATTTACAAATTCTGCGTTATTACCGGATACAATTTAAGCACAGGCTATTATTTAGGGTCGAGCGTTTATGTGTCATATACAGTAGTACTTCTCAAAGCTTGGTCCCGCCAATGTGGTGGTCTGCGGACCGGGCCAGGCACTGTCCCCGGCCGTCATTTGCCGGTGTCGCAGCGAGCTGCCACGAAAGAAAAAATATGTTTTCAGAAGCAAAATATAGATATGCAGTAGACTTTTTGTTCCTTTTTCTTAACGAAATGTAATATCTTGTTTTAATATTTTCAATAAAAAAAATAGCGTTTTTCAATTCAAAATTTTTTAGTATCCCCTAAGTTGACAACCCTACACAGGTTCCTGGTAAACCTTGTAAAAAATAATCGGTCCGCCACATCAGTCAGTTTAATAAGCACTATTATACGGTACATGCTTGTTTGTCATGAAAGCTACGCCTAAAGGTACCAATGTCAGTATAATGCATCAGAGCATGTCTTCTAAATCTTAATACTCCCCACTACATACTTGGAATAGGAGTCATAAAACGATAAATTGTATCTCATGCGAAAGGTTTATTGTTAAGTATGTGTGAATCTGGGAGGAGGGGATTATATTAAATTATAGAAATAAAAAAGAACCTTAGTTGTTGTTGGAGAGGGGGGGGGGAGTTGAAAAATTCAAATTTTTCACCGGGCTCGAGTTGGCTACTGCCCTTTTAGTGACTAAATGGAAATCAAATTGTATAAGGCAAGCTTACGCAGTCGTATTAATAAAGCCTTCTTCTACATTTACAGCTGTATTGTACCGATCAGTAGGAACCTGGGTGTCTACATATGGTGGAAACGTTCCTCAGCATGCTATCCGTGGAGGTTACGACTATTGTGATGTCATCTATGTCGCCAGAGCCAACCACCTAGGAGACACTCTCGTGGGCAAACTGTTGCCAAGTCACTGCTGTTGTTACGTTCCTTGGGAAGGCCAAGAGTATGCCTATAAGCAATACGAAGTTAGTGTATTAATTGCTTATTCTCTGTATTAGGTTATTTTACTTAATGTTTTCGGAGTCGCAAATGTAAACTTACAGATATGAACGGAGTGAGAGTTAGTTATTAGAAAACTAACTGAGGGTAGGTAAAGATAGGTCCGGATCAAGGAAAATATTTAGCGGGAGGGGGCAAATGACTGGTTTCAACCGGAACAGACTAGAACGCCTTTCCTCTACTTTTCGGCAAAAGTTATTCTTGCCAAATAGCGCAATATAAGTATTTTCTCCTTCTGTTCTAATGGTCTCTAAAAAATATTCTTGCAAAAACCGTAGGACTCCGATCATGACTAACTTGGACCAAGGATGGGCAACTAATGTAAAAACGTATAACAGTAAATGAAATACACGTGTTTTCATATTTTTAAATAATATATATATTATTTTAACATTTTAATATATTACATATATATATTGGAAAGTTGCCCTCCCATGGCCGAGTGGTTAGCATGCTCGGCTACTGATCTAAGGGACCTGGGTTCGAGCCCCGGGTAAGGCATGGATGCATGTGTCGTTTTTCTGCTGAGGTCCTGCCATCCTCTCAGATCTTTCTACTTTGGCATATAAACTGACAGGCTCCTGTCAGACCTCTGTGGCAAGCAGCTGCTTGAGGGGGTATTTATTTTATTTATTGGAAAGTTAGTATATTGGTTAGTTAATGTAATGAAAGCTCTCTATAACAACACTGAGTCATGTGTGCGAGTTGGTATGTCTTTCAGCGATTGGTTTAGCATTGCTAGTGGAGTTAGACAAGGGTACATTTTGTCTCCTTTTCTGTTTTGTTTGATAATTGATTACGTTATGCGAAATTCTTTGCAAGGGAAAGATTTTGCCCTTAAATGGTCTAGAGAAGGCATGCCAAAGATACGGCGCGCGGACCATGAGCGGCCCCCGGGGCATTTAGATGCGGCCCGCGACCTCAATTAATAATACTCGAATTTCATGAATAGTTTTTCTATACATTGAACACATAGGTACAGATTACAGAAAAGAAGCTGAAAAGATGTCAAGTATCTGGATCATCGAAATAATGCGCCGTTTTTTAACCGTTATGACAATGCCATTTTAATTTTGATGTATACTCTAAATTTAAATAAAAAATTTTTTGTATAAAATTAATGTTCGAGTCCAGACCCGCTGATATACTTTGGAAGAAAAATTGACACTTTACAAGATTGAGTTTGACACCACTGGTCTAGAGATTTCAAAATTTCTGATTTAGATTATGCAGATGATTTGGTCTTGATGTTGAGGAGATGAATTATTTCATTAGGGCTGTTCATGAGGATGGTCATAGAGGAGGCTTTGAGAAACAGAGAAAAAACTAAAGTGATGAAAATTGGGCAGGCAGTTGGTGTTTCAGTCGCTCTGAATGGTTGCACCCTTGAGCAAGTGTCTCAGTTTAATTATCTTGGGAGTTATGTAACAGATACTGGTGATGTGCGGCATGAGATTAACGGACGAATAGGGATTGCCTCTGGGACTTTTAAGAGTCTATGGAGAGTGAAAAATTAGCGTGTACACCTAAAGGCTAAAATTTGGCTTTTATGCTTAATTTTCCTTCAAGTTGTTCATTTTTGGTTTTTTCTAAGGATAGTTATGAAGTTAGAAACATGGACCCTTTGTAAGCAGGATAACAAGAAACTTGATGCCTTTGATTCTAGATGCTTACATAGTATCTTGGGCATTAGGTGGTTTGACTTTGTAAGTAATGATGAGGTTAGAAGAAGGAGTGATCAACATCCCTTGAGCAGCATATTGTGCAGAGAGAGAGACTGCATTGGTTTGGCCATGTTGTCCATATGCATAGCTACAGATTGGCAAAGAGGATTATGAACAGTGTACCTAAGGGTATCAGAAAAAGGGGGAGATCTAAAATGCGATGGGCAGACATTGTCAAAAAGGACCTTGCTAGAATTGGCCTAGAGTGGCCAAATACAGCAGCAGTAGCTCAGAACAGTGTAGAGAGGAAAATTACACAGTTGGTTGAACTCCGTAACCCATTGGCTGCATGAGGATTTTCTATGTATGCATGTATATTGGAAAGTTGTCTTATTGTCTTTTGCGTTCTCTACGCATTTGTAGACCTCTGAAGAGGTCGGAATCAAATTTTGTATGATGTTTCTTGAGATGGAAGGAGAAAGTTTTGTCTCATTTGATTGTCCCTCAAAACTTTCTCCTCCTCCCCCCACAAAAACGGGAGAAATCTTAAACAGTAAGACTTGGAACCACTAAATTCGGCATCCTTTTACAACTTAAAGCAACTTTTGACCTTCGAATCTCTTTTCCCATTGAAAAAAGAAAGGGAAAAATTGTAACGGTTGGGATGGGTTGTTTTACCTCTGAGATTCAGTCCTTTTGATTTATAGCCAAGAATGTTAGGCACTCGGGCAGCAGGATTGCTCAAGAAACATTTCTTCCCTTATTTGGAAGTCCAACCAGGTATGTTTACTTCGCAACCCAGTAATTCTTAATGAATGAATTACTTTTTTTAACAGAGAATTATTAACAGGCCATTAACCTGAAAATAGAATAAAGCTATGCGTTTTAAATTATAATTCTCTTGCATTTTCTTCTTGTAAAGCATATGCTCAATCATTTCCTAGGCAAAATAGAACATTCTCAAAAATAATTTCCTTTTCTTTCAATAAGGCTTATAAGTAGAGCCCTGTGCTGATGGCAAAACCCGCAAAGCCTTATACGCAATCGCGTCTGAAAAAACGTTTTCAGTATCCACGTATATTGGCTAGATAATAACTGACGAGGTTTTAACGACTTCTTGAGGTCTGATAGATGTTTGCAAGTAAAAGAAATCAGTGTAATGGTTTAGTAACGATTAAAAATTAACGAAAAATAGACTGTGATAAAAAAAAAAGAATGTATATACAGACAAACATGACTTACTAAATATTAGACGAAATTTGCATCAATGTAATGAAATAGCAGAAAAAAAATTATTTTCGCCGTGAGTGAGATTCGAACCCACGTTTTCCAATATTTTACTATTGAATTACCTCATTGTAAGTTTGCAAATTCTTTTGAGTTAATTTTGCGCTTTGAAATAAAATTATCTGCAATTATGGGAAGACTGCTTTTTATTATTCAGTACCTCCCTTCTACATTTCACTCTGTGAGCCTCGTGATCTCCAGAATTAAATTTTCACACATTTAATTCCAGTTTTCTACGCAAAATTAGAGTAATTTTTATATAAAATATATTTGTTTTAATTTGTGGCTTTATCACAATGTATTTTTGCTTTTAAAGTGAATATGAGCATTGATTTTATAAATCAGCTTTTTCATTATCTATAATGTTTTTTTCATTCATGTCAGCCATCAATAATAAAGTAATGTTTGCCAATGTTAAAAATTTTATCCGCTATTAGCGTTAATATTATTTTTTTACCCACGGTTTTATCGGCATTGACATTAATCTTTTATCCGCTGAACGCTTTTAAATGCGGATATCTGCGGATAAAACCCGGATATCCTGATCTGCGCAAGGCTCTACATGAAAGTTATTCGGAAAAAAAATACTTACGGACCTTTGGAAAATGTCCATTTACATCACTTCGAAAAGAGATACCAGATCCTAGATTTATCCTTTAGGAATGCAACCTCAACTTTCATGTTTAATTTTCCTTCAAGTTGTTCATTAAAGTATTATTGTTTTTAAAATTTATTTTAGAAAAGTACCATACACGAATCATTGCGAAAGTATACCATTTCTTTGTAATTTTTTAAACCTAAAAGTATTTATTTATTTTTTTAATGTTTTACGTAGCTCTCAAAAATACGGGAGGACGCATGGAGTTCCTACTAGAAAATCCTTCTCTGTATATGATTTTGAGCAATACGAATTTATTTGCATCATGCAACTCACCACTATTTTACGTTATTGAAATTAAATGTTTTTGGAATGCAAATCTCATGAGAAGAAAGTGTCCTGTAAGTATACCATTATGAACAGGATGCAAATTCGTTTACCACACTTCACTTATATACTTAAAAACAATTATACCCTTTTAATAAAGGTTGGTACTAACGGTTTTTGGAAGGAGGGGGATCTAGACCTGGTGGGTTCTTACCTGGATACGCCTATGTTGGGTGATCAGAAGAGAGCGAATCATTAACATTCAAATAAGACGTTTGATATCAAAACCCCGCGTCTAGCTTTGCATCCAAAATGTCCCGCAAAGATAGTTCCGAAGCAACTGGGAATAATTATTTGTTGTTATAATTATTAAATATTTATATGAATGTTTCCTAAAACACTAATCCCTAAACACAAATCTTTCTATACCAATTATTTAGCGTTACTGTGAAATATATCCATAACAAGATATTCCTACCAACAATATTACTTCATATAAGGAAATATTCCAAATTTATCTAGGCGGTTAATTAAATGCATTTTTTTTAGTCTACTACTCTTTTATGAAACTTCTTGAGTCAGTATCAATTTCGAAATCAGAATAATTTTCTATGACAAAGCCATAAAACACTTGCAAGGTAAAAGGTGGGACAGGTTGAAAACTGATAGGAAATACGAATTTATTAAATAGGGTAAATTGTATAGTAACTGACACCTTTAAGGAATCGCATTATTTGAACTACTATCTGACTTTTAAGCAATATTCTTAAATATTTCCAATGCAAGCTTGTTCAAAAATCTTAACGCTTTTGAATGGTGTTTTTCATTTTGCCATTAGTATTTACTTTATGCAAAATATAATGAACTATTCGACCCAAAAAATATTTTTGTCCCGCATGAGCATTTGAAATTCTGGAAACTCTTATTTATACGGCACTCCAGCTTCGAATGAATGCAACCGATGGAACTTTTAGAAGAGCACTTCTTTTTTTCTCTTTCACAGGTGCTGTGCAATCCCAACTTGGTGGAGTTGGAATGGAGAATGAACGACAACGGTCTTCTGCCTCCAGGAGCCCTGCAAGGAGGTCGCACGGCAGACGGAGAACCCCTCTACATTGGGAGACATACACACGAAGGAACTCTCACTGTGGGATCCGTAAGGCCCAGCCAAAACTGCCTCTACATTCCTTTCGAAGGCAAGACGTTCGCCTATTACAACTTCGAAGTTCTCGTGTGCAGAACTCTACCTTTCTAATGAATCAAAGGAACATTCCTAAAACGCTAATTATCTTGCGTCATTTCTCGTTTCAGCCTGGTGGTTTCGTTGAAATATTTTAAATAAATTGATCAGAACTAAAACAGAGCTACGATTATGTTTCTTTCTTTTGACGTTTTCTATTTAGTCTTCATCTTTTGGTTAGTTTAGTTATCGATGTGATGTGAGTGATTTAGTGATGCGAGCTTATTCAGTTGAAAATGATTTAAAATCATCAAATGAATAATGCTCTCTATGTTAATAACTATATAATACTTGGAATAAGTACTCTATGAAATATGGTTGAAAAATATTGTCCCCATTTGGGAGTGGGTAATTCTAGAAGCAGGAATCAACTAATGTAGACTTGAATAGGTAGTATTTTTATTTGTGTCGAATTCAATTTAGTGCTGATAGTTAAATTACTATGTAGACTCTGTGACAATGAAAGTTCGTCATCCAGAAGGAGTAGACAGATTTGCATGTAAAATTAGCATGTAAGTACAAGGCTTGGGTTGGGTTGTTTTACCTCTGAGCAGCACTTTTTTGCACACCATGTGCTAAATGGCCAGGTCACAAGAACCCCAAAGGCTCGGAGAAGGTTGGGATACGGGACCCACTGGAACAGCTGTTGGGAAGCAGATGGTAGCCTCCTGTCAAGGTCATCCAGTGTGTTCTTTAATGTGAACAGGATATGGCTCTCCCGCACACGGGGCCACGGCTTAACGTCCCAAGTACAGGGTAGTGATATATGCAAATGAATACATTTTCATTAGAAACGTGATATTTGAGGGGGATCACACGACAAAAACTGAGTGGTTATACCAAATGCTTCAGACATCGTAGTTTCCTGCAGCAAGCTACGAAAGAGTTTTGATAGATATTGAAGACAAAGTGTAGAAGATATAGGATGCCCCTTTCTCCAACCATATCAGCTGCTGGATGCATGTCAGTATGTTTGGATTGAAGGGCTGTGTGAAGATGAATGGTCTATTCGCCATATTGACCCTCATGTGGGCTACGATGAGAGGATGGTTCGACGTTGTTGATGCCACTTTTCTGAAGAAGGGATTCAGAGTCATCTCGCAGCGTCAGGTGCTGTCAGAAGTACAATAGCACAGGTGAATCTCATGATTTGTCGGTACCGTAGCTACCATTTGGTGAAAAGTAACTGCTGGCATAGAAGTTCCCGACTTGGATAATTTTTAGGAGGCTGGTGCAGAACTGCAGGCTCGGCATCCATTCATAGACTGATCATGCACCACCGCCAGGCTTTGCTGGACCTGGTTCGGGTTATAACTATCTGGAATGTGAAATGACAATGCTATGTCTTCAGTGATGAAGGATGCTTCCATTCCTCATTCCAAGTAGCTCAAACTCAACTCAGGTCTAGCTGAGCCGACAGTGATACATGTTCAAGATAAGTCTATGTTCAAGATAAATCTTGAAAAAGAATAATCTAGGTAGTATAAGAGCAACTAAGGCTATAGTATACCAAACAACAGCAGAAGAGAAGCTAAAAGACAATTAAAACCACAACAAAATTTAAAAATATGCATAAGTAACAACACTAAAATGTATAAAAGAAAACAATAGTGGGTGAAATAAATAAAAAACCTGTGTAGAAAAACGAAGGACTAAACATAAAATATAAAAGATAAACAATGACTGTAAAGGAACCATGTAGAAAGCAAAAATCAAGCATAAAATATGAAATACAAAGCTAAAACATTGTGCGGTTAAAATAGCCAATATATAAATAAGTCGAAAAGATGGTAAAACCGAATATCACACGAAAGATGTGTGGAAGAGGCTCGGACAATAAATTATGAGAGCTAAAATATACACGATGGTTACAGTTAAAAGTTCGACAATCGATGATTAAATTGGTGTCACAAAATGGGTAAATTGGTTGGCGCTTAAAGAACAAAAGAATGAGTTAAGTATCCATGATTTTTGCAGAGCCGAACAAGTGAAACTACCTTATTAAAATGCGAAAAGATGATTATTATACGGTCTGACATCAGGTTTGATCTGGAAAAGCGAGGCAGGGTGAATGGTTCATTTGATTTGGTTATGGGGATCCTTCAAATTGAAAGTATTTTTATCGTTATGACTAGTTTCTAGCAGAGAAAAGACATTCTAAGAAAAGGAGGACAAAATTATTAAACATATATATATATTTAATGCATTTTAAAATGAATTTTTTAAAGACCATTGAAAAGGAGGAGATATGTTATAAAAAAAATTAAAAGAAAATTACCCCTCAAGCAGCTGACTACAATTGAAATCAAGTCTCTTGCCCACCCCCTCCACAGTTTATTTTTTTTTTCGGCTCGATTGAGTTTCTTCTCTCCTCACCTTTTATATTATCTTCCTAGATTTGGGCCTACTAGTGATGAATGGGCAGCAGAAGCACAGCAAAAAAGTTCCTTGAAGGGAAGAACTTTTTTGCTATGCTGCTGTGGTGAAGACCACAGGTTTTTATTTTTTGACATACAGCCAAACCTCGATTAATCGATATCGCTTATTGATTGAATTGAACAAAACGTGCTGACAGCCGAATATTTTACAAGTATCATTCAGTCCTGGAGCTGCCATTACCAGCATCCACTCCCCACCCCCTCAAGTTAGTATTACAAATTAGAGGAAAAATCGACAGATGACGGTCACTCATTTTCCAAATTTTCGCATTAATTTTTGCAGTGGAATTTTAAGTAGATATTTACTGGTATTACGTTGACCTCCTCCTTTTCCTCTGATTATTGTTACCTAAAATTTTTTAAAAGCTTTTATCACGGACGGAAAAAACATTTGGATATTTTTCAAATGGGAAATTACAGGGTTTTAAAATGAGTGGCCCCCACCCCTTTTACATTTTTTGTGGCTCGATTGCGTTTCCCCCTTGATTTTTTTTTCTAGATTCGAGCCTGATAATAAACCATAATTCTTGGGCGGGAGGGTTATAATGATGATGATGACATCGGTGGCAGAAATTGTCGGTTTCCCTACGGTCCCGCGGCTACTTGAGCGATCAGTATTAAATTTGATGGGGTGTTTCGACTTAGTTCTAGTCCTATTGAGGTAACGGATCGGGTTCATAGCTGCTGTGTGTGGAGAGGCCCCCCCGATAGGGGACCACCTTGTCGTGGTGGGGGAGGCCTAGGGCCCAGCAACCCGGCTGAGGCTTTGCCGGTTGGGATGATCCCCAGCTGGAGCATGCCAAAGGCTTTGCCGGCTGTAGTGGGCAACAGCTGGAGCATTGCTAAGGTTTTGCCGGTTGGGGTGGTCCCCGGCTGGAGCACTGCTGAAGCCAACCGAGGTTGAAGATGCTGCTGGCCGGCTTGATTGCCGGTCGGATGGTGACGGCGTCGGAGACCTCACCTCTCAGGAGACCTGTGTGGTCTGTTCGACGGCTCTGCCGAAAGGTCTGAACCCGCCTGTAGGCACGAGCTGTCCAAAAAGTCTGGGTCTTACTAAGAGTCTCCACCCCGGACGCCGATCGAACTTGGATCTATATATCCTTGTTCATGGCTAACCGGGAATAGATTAAAGCAAGGTTTCTTCCGGTGGTCAGCTTTCCTTCTATAGGACTGCTGCCATGTGAGGCTGGGGTTGAGGTGCGCCTATAGGGCGTATTCCTTGCCCCCGGCTCCAGATAAGCACGGCTCTTCATAACCAGGTAGTGCTGTACAAGCGGAACCGGGAATTGCCGTGGTTGCATAAGATCGCAACAAAAGAGATTCATTGTGTGTGGAGAGGAATCTTTCGGAAAGGGTCCGAAATTTCTGGGAGCCTTCGCTTATCTTGCGAATGGAATAGTACGTTATCGACGACAGTTGTGAGTGGAGTAGTAGCTATGAAAAGCTGTGAATGAAGTTTACGGTGGGAAGAGGTATCAATGGTCAAAAACGTTTCGCCCCAAACTTTTGCCGTGGACTTAACTGGCTGTTAGTATAATACGTCACTCAGAAGGTCTGTGAAGAAGGCGAGACTGCAGCAGAAACATAGTACGTTAAAGAAACATCAACACCTTTCAGGTTCAAACCCAGGTCCCTTTAATCCAGAAACAAGCACGCTAACCACTCGGCCAATGGGCAGGCGCAAAATAAAAAAAAATGATCCAAATCAACAAACACTGCTGAGCATAAGCATCGAAATCATTTTAGAACTATGATAAAAAAAATTAAAGGGAGTTATTTAAAAACGTAAAGAAAAAAGTCACATGAAGTTAATCCTACACCTGTACCGATGCACCACTGCAATGCCTACCTGCTAGAGATGACTTGCTACTTCGTGACCTACAAAAGTTCCTCCTGGCAGCTGAACGCAATTAGATAGCTTTATGCATCACGTGCTACTGGCTATCGTACGCAAAAATGCTTGCCTGACGATAGGAAGTAGCACGTGATACATAACGTTCTGATTGGATAAATATTTGACAAAGTGTAAATTATTGCAGCGTTGCAAGAAGCAACAAACCGAAACACCTAAATAAATATAAAGATCGAAAAATGTACGTTTCACATATTGCTTAAAGATTTTGTTTTTGCATAGGTATCCTGTTTGTTCAGGAGAGATCTCTGACGGAATCAATATGAAGCGATTATTAATAATGATGATTGATAATTAATAAATGTTCATTATGTATTGGTATTTCTTGACTATTTCATTTGTATTCTTAAGAATTTAGATTGGTGGGGGGGGGGAGTCGATGAGAAGTTCATAAAATACATCAAGAGGTCGATGGACCAGGAAGTTTGAAAAATCCTGTGATAAATGATCACAATTTCACTAGCGTACCTAAGGATGGGAAGGGGGGGGGGTCAATTATATATTTTTAAGCCATTCCTCGGAAAACAGAGAATCGAATACGTTGGAAGTTTTTGGATACGCCACTCAACATGCATATGAGAGAAACTTGCGACGATCATACCCAGGCATTTACATAGGAATGTACCTTTTACATAGGGGGCGGGGATGGTCAGTCGGTAGCGCGCCAGGCTCGTAATCTGTAGTTTCCAGGTTCGAGTCCCATCTGGGTCAGCGTTTATATTTATCTCCGCAAAAATTCCCCGCCCTGCCCATGGTCAGTAGGAGACACCGATGGGCTTGAAAAGACCGTCGTCCGTCGGATGGGACGTTAAGCCGTGGCCCCGTGTGCGGAAGAGCCATACCCTGTGCACGTTAAAGAACACGCTGGATGGCCTTGACGGGAGGCTACCATCTGTCTCCCAACAGCTGTTCCAGTGGGTCCCCTCCCCCAACATTCTCTGAGCCTTCGGGGTCCATGTGACCTGGCCATTTAGCCCATGGTGTGCAAAAAAGTGCCGCTCAGAGGTAAAAAACAACCTTTTACATAGGAATGTAACATCACCTTTGTTAGGTGCTTAACAGGTTCGGATCAATAAAAAATAAAAGGGGCGAGGGAGAAAGTGGTGTAATCGAGCCAGAACAGAGTAATGGAGAGTCCAAGAGTACACCAATGTAGTGTATCATTTTCCAATGCACCTAGATCCGGCCCTAGTGCTGAGCTTATTCACGGAACGTTTGGGGCTGGGGTGCTCAGTCGGTACCGCGCCAGGCTCGCAATTTGCAGATCTCAGGTTCTAGTCCCAGCTGTGCCACCATTGAGATTTACTCGGCTATCCCCCCACCCTGCCCCTCGGTGAGAAAGGGGAATGATCACCATCAGTCGGATCGCACGGAATTTTGGCACTCGGTTGTCGAAGTTGCCAAAATCTTCTGTGACTGACGATAAATGATGTTGCCTTTTTCTTCTCAACAGACAGAATTGACGATTTGGAGGTGGGGGTTGGCTCAGCTGGTAGCATGCCAGGCTCGTACTCTGCAGTTCCCAGGTTCGAGACCCAACTGTGCCAGCGTTGAGATTTATATCTGCTAAACCTCCATCCTACTGTCGGTCAGAAAGGGGACACCGATAGACTTGGATAGGTCTCTGCCGTCCATCGGATGGGACTTTAAGCCATGCCCTGTGTGGAAACGAGCCACACCTTGTGTACGTTAAAGAACACGATCGATGGCTTGCATCTGTCTCCTTTCCCAACCTTTTCTGAGGCCTTGGGGTCCCGTGATTTGTCCATTTAGCCCAGGCATGTCGAACACGCGGTCCGCCAAGATTGATAAAAATACGTTTATTTAACTTTTGACAACACTGGATGAAAATTTACAACTGGAACTAATCGAAATTCAGTGCGATTCAGTATTGAAACAAAAATATATGAATGTTGGGATTCCACATTTCTATAACTATTTATCACCGGACCGATTTCCAAATGTGTTATTAGCAATTAAACGTATTTTATCTATGTTCGGTAGCACATATTTGTGCGAACAACTCTTTTCCACTTTAAAAAATAATAAAACTGCGGAAAGATCAAGATTAACAGACAAGCATGAGCAAGCAATTTTAAAAATAACTACAGCTCAACAAATTCAACCAAATTTTGAAGATTTGGTTAATGAAAAACGTTGTCAAGTTTCTTAAAAAAAAAGATATTATTTTATTTAAATAATGTTAAATTGAAAAAAAGAAACTTTCCTACATACATATGTATTTTTTAATATGTTTATATTCTGTGTATTATTATTTTGTATGTATTGATTTGTTTATAATAAAAGCTATGCTTCATCTTCATTTCCATTTTTTTTTTGTTTTGCGACCCGCGATTTAATATATAATGCTTAATATGGCCCTCGGTGGTTAACGAGTTTGACATGCCTGATTTAGTCCATTGTGTGTAAAAAAGTGCCGCTCAGAGGTGAAACAATCTAATTCAAGGAACTTTTTGATTATTCAACTGATACTCAAATGATATTAATTATATAATGCTAATATATCTCAGTGAAAAATGTCAATTAAACATACACCTAAGAGTCAAAACATTATACCACCTGCCTAATATGATATTGATCCACCACGTGTCGCCAAAATAGCTCTGACCAGGCGAGGCATGGACGTTACAAGATTTCTAAAGGTGTTTTGTAGTATCTGATACCAACAGGTTACCAGCAAATCCTTTAATCCTGTATGTTATGTGGCTTAGCCGCCACAGACCGGATCTGCTGTTCCAGCACAAACCACAGATGCTCGATTGGATTGATATCTCGGGAACTTGGAGTCCTGGAAGTCTTTTTCATGTTACACGAACCATTCTCGAATAATTCTGGCAGTGTGGCATGGGGCATTATCTTACTGAAAGAATGCCCTACTAGAAGGAAAATACAGTTGCCATGAAACGATGTACCTGGTCTGCAATGATGTTTAGGTAGGTGATAGGCGTCATAGTTTCATGCACATGAATGACTGGACCTAGGGCTACTTGCGGCAAAAGTGCACCCCATGTGCATTTTTGCCGCTGAAGATTATGCTTGCGGCAAAAGTGCACCCATGTGCACTTTTGCCGCAAGCATAATCTTCATCTGGACCCTGAGCTGTGGCTTGGGGATAATATAATTCCAGTTGTAGCAGAGACCAAGTATCTCGGTCTCATATTCAACCGGAAATTGACCTTTTTGCCTCATATTCGACATTTCAGGTCCTAGTGCACGAGAGCATTGAACGTCCTCAAGGTCCTCTCCTCCCTTTCTTGGGGGACAGACCTATGTTCTTTGCTCTGCCTCTACCGTGCACTTGTCCGGTCGAATTTGGACTACTGATCCCAGAGTACGACTCTGCCTGGAATTCGGTGGTTAAGGTGCTGAACCCTCTACACCATCAGGTCCTCCATGTCTGCATGAGGGCCTTCCGCACTTCTTCAGTCCAGAGTCTATGTAGAGACCGACGAACCATCATTATCTATTTGCCGTCAGCAGTTGTCTCTACAATATGCAGCAAAATTGCAGTCCCTGCCAAGCCATCCCACTTGGGACTGCGTTTTCAGTCCCCAGTGAGAAATTTTATACCAGAATCGGCCGACTGCCATTCGTTCTTTCGTTTTGCGTGTCCGAGGTTATCTATGAGACATTTACACCTGTCTTGATAGCATGGCACAGTCGACAGCCGAGCCACTTCCACCATGGCTCGCTGTTTCCCCTTCCTGTGATTTCTCTTTTTGCAGGACGGGAAAGGCCTTTACATCCAACTGTGTATATCAGCAATTCTTTGCCAGCCATTGTGCTGAGCATCCGGACTTCTTGCCTGTCTTCACGAAGTCCAGTACACCTGTGGGATCAGCCATGCTCTGCTGTGATGTAATCATTGCAGACCAGATCCCACAGCAGTGTTCCATCTTCACTGCAGACTTGCATGCTATCAGCCTTGCCTTCGACCACATAGCAGATAAGCATCATCATCATCAGTGTGTGCTTTACACTGACTCACTTAGCTCGCTACAGGTTTTGATCTCGGTGAGGCATCGGCCTCATTCTATTTTCTCCAAGATCCGCCAGCAGCTCCATTGTCTGACAGCCACCATCACCGTTCTCTTCTGTTGGGTGACCGGTCATGTCGGGATCAGGGGCAATAACTTGGCAGATGCTTCTGACAGGTCTGCCATGCCCCTATCCAATTCTCCGCTGCCAGTTCCATACTTGGACTTCCAGCAGCGTTTTTCCATTGAGCTCCAGGCACAGTGGCAGAGATCTTGGTCTGAATAGGTTGGTAACAAGCTTTTCATGATCAAGCCCATTGTCAAACTGCGGCAGTCTTGTTTTCACAGGAATCGCAAGAAGGAAGTTGCACTTGATCGTCTCCACTTAGGTCATTTGTTTATCACTCATTCATTTCTTCTTCGGGCGGATGACGAACCTAAGTGTGAGTTTTGTGACACCATTTTAACTATTAAACATATTTTAATCTCTTGCCTTGCTTTTATGCTTGAACGTCATATATATTTTACCTCCCATAACACGTCGTATATATTTTAACTTCCTCTTACACTCGCCATCTTTTATCTGATGATTCTTTTTTTGTCATCTCAGTCTTTACCTTTTTACGTTTTACAGCTTATTTTAGCAGACTATGATTTTATGGCTTTATATGTTTTATCCTGATTATCCTGGGTCTTTTACACTTGGGTTAGTTTTATCTCTTTGTATTTGTATTGGTTTTTTTCTCTTACATTTACACTTTTTGCTTTTAACTTTGGTTGTGGATTTCTGTCTTTTACTCACGTTTTTATCTTATTTGGCACATTATGGTCCTGTTGCTCATGCGCCATAAAACCCCAAACAACCAACCAACAGCCCAAAGCATTACACTTCCTGCACCAGCTTGTTTTCATCCCATGGTAAATCCTGGTGCCAACACTTCCCCAGATAAATGATGCACACATACCAGGCTGTCCACATGGTGTAACAGGAAAGGAGAGTCATCGGACCAGACAATCTTCTCCCAATCATTCAAGTTCCAGTTTTGATGCTTGCATTACCATTGTATGCGATTTCGACGGTGAACCGTAGTTAGCATGGGCACTCAGAGCAGCCCATTTTCAGTAGGGTTCAATGTACTGTGTGTTGTGACACATTTCTCCCGTCACCAGCATACAAATTGCGGGAGAATTGCGCCACAGTATCCCTTCTATTGGCTTGTACCATATGGAATAGCCTTCGTTCACCTATATCATCGATGAGCTCTGGTCGACCCACACCTTGCCGGCGGTTCATGGTTTTTCCCTCCTCGGACCACTTTTTGAAGGTACTAATCACAGCTGACCATGAGCACCCCACAAGCCTTGCCATCTCGGAAATGCTCTGACCCAGTTGTCTGGTCATTAGAATTTGGCCTTTGTCAAACTCATTTACATCTTGCCTCTCCCATCTGAAGAGCAAGAATAACACTGATTAACAGAGCTCAGTATCAGGTGTTATTTATACCGTTTCATGACCTTCACATGCACCGTGGATAACAAATGGAAAAAATTGACAAATGAGATGATTATTAAGTACTCTAACAGTATATAAACGATGTATATATATTCTCTGTTATAATTTTATAAGGTCGTTTATATACTCTGTTACAGTGTTTAATAATCATCTCATTTGTTAATTTTATCCATCTTCACATAATTAGTGTACAGAATTTAGTAAGTATAAATTTCTGAAATATTGTTTAGCCCTCCTATTATTCCATCTACTACATTATTCTTCAAGACACTGCATAACATAGATAGGCGAAACAAATTATAGTGAAATAAACAAAGGGACTATTATATATGTATGTATGATTGTTATTAATTACTTACTCCATGGCTGCAGACGCTGAGCCCTGGCAGACTCATCCTTATCTGGAACATGAGAGTGGTTTCCAGACTTTTGCTGTACGAAGTGCTTGCTGCCTCTCACCACAGTCATCATCTCGGCCCCACAGTGCTTGTTCCAACACTTCCAGCAATGGCGGCCTAGTCTCATACTAGGCAAATGGTAACAGTAATCTTTGACTAGCAAAAGAGGCTGACCATTAGGCAAGATACGGATGTCTCCTGAAAGGAAAAACAATTCGTAAGTAAAAAAATAAAAATTTTAAATATTATTTTTGCAACAATTATAGCACACACGAACACAACACTTACCGCGGGTAATACGTTTCAGGATTCGAATAATTTCCAAAACGTTCAGATTTTTTCTTCGCAAGTTGATGGTGCAGACATTTGAATAGCATTCTGAAAAAATGCTCAGAATAAGAAATAAACTTCGGATGTTGCTTGGTCATGGAAGCACTCATCGTTTGAGTTTACTTTTGAAAGCGGAATAATAATTCAAACTACATAGTTACTGCAAGCGGTTACGACATAAAAATGAAATTTCTTAATCGCCGACTTTAAAAATATATCAGTACTTAAGATAATAAAAAGCTGGAAGCAGAATAGAAACCGTTGGGGATCAGACCAGTGCTGGATTCACGTCTAGGTTAAGTTGTAGATTATGGCCGCAAAATTTTGTTAGCGCTAAATGTTGATTGCAGAAAACAATGTAATTTTTTGTTGTTTGTTATGTAATTTAAAATATATCAGAAAGGCAACATATTCACGACTTTAAAGGAGGCGTTTGAATATTTGAAGGTTATGACACCAAGAACTCTTTATCTGGCATGGATGAAATGTTTTCGCAAATAACAATAATACTCTCTCTAATTTGCAGTATTTTTTTTTAGCTAGTTCCCTGGACCTCTGATCTCGTAGCTCTACTTGAATCCGGCAATGGCTTTGTTTTACCTCTAAGCGGAACTTTTGTGCATGCAATGGGTTAAATGGATAGGTCACAAGGATCTTGAAATTTATAGTTGGTTTAGAAGCGGATCTATTACAGAGCTCTTGGCTCACTGGATCTCCCATCAAGACCATCCAGCACCTCCTTTAACATGCGCAGGGTATAGTTCTCGTGTACTCGAGGTCATTCTTAACGTCTCACCCGACGGACGGCACTCTCCCAGCTTATCTGTGTACACTTTCTAACCAAGGCAAAATGGGAGGTTAGGGGAGATAAACCTCATTGTTAACCAAGGGGGACTCGAACCTGGGAACCGACTGAGCCCAGGTTCGAGTCAAACATGGCCTAGTGTTGAGATTTATCTCTGAAAAACTCTCCACTATGTTCTTGATCAGTAGCCGACACCGATGGACCTCGAAAGTCAGCCGTCCATCAGCTGAGACATTATATATTATTTTTTTCATAGTATTTTCATAGTATTTTTTTTTTCATTAAGTGTATTTTTTTTTAGTATTAATTCATAGTATTTTTTTTTTAGGTAAGGTGTCCATGTGCTTCCTTGTGTGTGGAGAGCAAACGCTGTGCTCATTAAACAGCATGCTGGATGGCCTTGGCGGGAGTCTAACATCTGCTATATTGGGGGCGCTCAAAATGTTCTTGACATGCATCAGCAAAACAAAAATAATTGCACTTACCTCAACAAAACTTTTTACTATTCTTCAAAGTACTCCCCTACAGCATCTATGCAAAGTTGCACACGTCTACGCCGGTTCTGGAACGCTTGATGGCAGGATCTAGAAAAAAATAAATCACAGTTGAGGGGGGGGGGGGAAGGGAAGAAACACAATCGAGCCAAAAAATGTAAAGGGGAGGGGACAAGACACTTGATTTCTAATGTAGTATAATATTTCCCGCTCCGTTTTATGGGTTCTAAAGATATTTCGTGCATATTTCAAGAAATTTAAGTTTCATAGTTTTTTGCCTTTTTACCCTTACTTGCTTTCGGAAAGGGGGGCGGGGGCATGGTCCCCTTTTCCCCCCCAGATCCGACCCTGCTTGGTGGTACTCCCATTGGGGAATACTCTGCAACTCTGAATGAATGCATTTTGTAAGGTCTTGCGCCCTTGAAAAAAAAAGACCTCAGAAAGTTCCCTTTTAATTTTTGGAAACAACTAAAAATCGCATGGTGCAAGATCGAGTGAATATGCAGGATGGGGTAGCCGTTTCTTTTTTTTGCTTCAGATAACTCAGATAACTTGCCGCGTTTTGTGAGCACCGACATTGTCATGAAGGAGAATCCTTGATATGCCTGTTGTTGGACATTCCTCTTTCACTTCCTTAACTATTTTGGGCAAAAAAAATGTTGCTGTAGTATTGGCCATTCATAGTATTTTTTTTTTAGGTAAGGTGTCCATGGCTACCACTCCTTGGGAATTGTGAACATCCTCTTCCTTCGGGCTTCTGCGCGAAAGTCTTGTCGGAGGATTTGGGGACGCGGTTCATCTTCCGCAACCCAAACATAGTTATCGATCTCTCTGTAAGCTTTGTAGTAATATAACCACGTCTCATCACTTGTGACAATGTGCAAACTACAAGTGCAAACTACAGACACGTGTCAAGAATTCTTTAAACGGCCTCCGTAACAGCTGTTCCACTCTATTTGTCTCTGTTCCTTTTCAAATTAGGACTAAATTCGTAGACTAATGGACTAAACGGTCAGGTCTTTGTGACCTGACTATTTAGTCCATTAGTGTACGAATTTGCTACGTGAGTTGTCGAAATTATGAACTTTTTTCAACAGAAATCACACTTCTCATAACTTCAAAAAAAAAAAATTCGTTTTATTTTTCACTAAGTACTATGACATTCAATGCTATTTCCAAATATATAACACGCAATGTTATCGATTACTTTGATAAAGTGAATTTCACACAGCATCACTATAACAGTCGTTCAAAATCGTGTCCATTATCTGACCAATGTAAGTGGTGGCTGAGGAAGACTCTTTCACGTATGATGCGCTTCGCGATCTATCTGGCCTCTTCCAAGGCTGATGGTGGTGAGGCGTGGCATGCTTAAGCACGTGGCTACCTGAGGACAAGATGGTGACCGCCCGACCTCGACAATGTCGACTCTCGCATCTCCAGTAATAGCGACTTCCACTGTTCTTGTCTTTCACGTAGAAGAATCCTCTAGCGACCAGCTTCACTTGGCCACGCTGCGTGCTTGTCGTAGTGCACACTTCTTCGGGATCTTCCGAAATAAATTCTTCTACTGGGAGAGTCGATTCTAGAATAAGAACAGAATAGGGTTAATCTCGGGAAAATGATGTGCTGATATATTAAACCTGTACAAGCTTTTTTCTTAAATTTGTTTATTGCTTATTATAATAGCATTCAATAATAATTAACGTTATGAATGAGAATACAAGCCATTTAAAATTCATAAATCTGAATTAACGAATGAATGAGCATGAAAAAATATAAGAAATCACTCCCGAAATTATAGGACTTGCGTTTTCAACAATTTGGAAATTTTCCGACATCAGTAATTTAGACATGGCTTAAAATAGCAATACTCATTATTTCAATATTCTGAAGCAAGATCGTATGATTCGATCTCTCAATTCAAACGTTAGGTCGAATAGAAAAAATTATTTGAGAATGCAATTAAGACGAATAATCAATAGCAAATACGTAGAATACCTGTTGACAGACAATTCAAACAATTTTGCGTAAAAAGAATTTTTGCTGATATGTGGGACTCAAATCCACGTCTCCCAGTTGCATGCCGGGTATTCTAATCATAAACTAGCACCGGCTCCGTCACTTATCAGCTAAGGTGACTTATAAATGAATGATTGTGCATAGTGACATTTTTTTTTGCCATCAGTGAGAGATTATGGACTATCTGGACTCCTGGCTGGTTTATGGCCCTACGTCTAACCCACCGATTCACATCAAATTCAACAATATTAAAAGGCACAGGGAAATTGAAAAGTGGCTTCGCGACTTCAACTAATTATAGTTTTAATTTGGCTCGAAAGGAAAGCAAATGACATTAAAATGAAAAGTAACTATCAAGGTTACAAAAATGATAACTATGGATGCTCAAACATGCTGAAGAAATTCAGTTTCTTTCCACATTCTGGGACTTCAGAGGGCCTTGGGAACCTTGCCATTTAGCCCATTGTGTGCAGCCAGCAAGTGCCGCTCAGAGCTAAAACAACCCAACACCATAGGAAAGAAAATTACGTCACAATGAAGAGAAATATGTACATTTAGAGATGCACAATATTGTAGAAGCTCCATTGTAATGACTCCCGTCAAGGCCATCCAGCGTGTTCTTTAACGTGCACAGGGTATGGCTCTCCCGCACACGGGGCCACGGCTTAACGTCCCATCCGACGGACGGTGGCCTTTCCAAGCCCATCGGTGTCCCCTACTGACAGTGGGCAGGGCGGGGGAAATTTTGCGGAGATAAATCTCAACGCTGACCCAGCAGGGACTCGAACCTGGGAACTACAGATTACGAGCCTGGCGCGCTACCGCTGAGCCATCCCCGCCCCCATTGATTTTAGTATCTAGAAGATAATTTCTAGTACTACTTTTAATTTCTTTAAACTTGTTTGCGACATAATTTCTGTTGATAGTTGGTTAACTATGTAAGGTACTGTACATGCCCTTGCAAATACATTTCTTATAGTTAGTTAAAAATAGAGTGCTGTTAGTTAGATATGGTGAATGAATACACCGTTTATTCTTAAAATAAAAGTCGCCACAACGATCCAGCGGTCTGCAACTTTCTTAATAAGGCCATCTCTCCCTTGCAGTAGGTAATATGGAGGTAGACATTCATGTTAAAAAAGTATTCCTTCTTCTCGGATCATCTTCATTGATTCTGGTAGCAGAGTTCTCGAACAAAATCCTAATACATGTCACTTGCAAATGTCATTTCACTAAAATGAAAAGGCTTGTAAACTTTGGCGAACCGATGAAAAATTGAAAATATTTCTCTTCATTAGCATTTGTTTTCCTTTCACTTCATTGAACATTTTAGGGGTGAACTTCTTTTGGACAAAGCCGCAGGATATCTGAAACTCAATAGAACAGTAGTTGCCCACTATAGAGGAGAAAGGGTCGAGCCACAAGGACTGACCTTGGATCCCGGAAGGTCGGTAGGTCACCAGGCAGACATGAAGCCGAGTGAAAAATAAAGCCTGAAATTGTTACTTTGCGATTACCCTGTACTGTTGGATGCAGATGATTAAGTCATTGATCTATGTTTAAAATAATTGAAGTATGTTTCTAGAATCGTCATTAAAAGAATTTAAATGATGTGTAATAATCCGAACCACCCTTGTTCGACATTTTCATTCCCTCTAGACTTTGATCTCAGGCGGCAACCCAATTCCCTACGGCTTCCCTCTAATCAGACGCTCGCCATCATCATTATTACATGTGCAAAAATGGCGATCACAATTAGAAAAAAAAAATAAAATAAATACCCCCTCAAGCAGCTGCTTGCCACAGAGGTCTGACAGGAGCCTGTCAGTTTATATGCCATAGTAGAAGGTCTGAGAGGATGGCAGGACCTCAGCAGAAAAACGACACAAACATCCATTCCTTATCCGGGTCTCGAACCCAGGTCCCTTAGATCGCTAGCCAAGCGTGTTAACCACTCGGCCACGGGACGGCGCAATTAGAAAAAGCAAAATGAAAAACCTTGAATGTACATATACAAAATGTTTACATCAAGAACCTAAAATATCGTGTCTAAGCTTCGATCTAGCCAGCTGCGTTGCCTAATCCAACTCAACACTTTTGAAGGAAAGAGATATACTAAATAGATCGATATTCCGGAAATTTAAATCTTGTAAAAAAAATTTGTTAATTTTGAGTCTAGCAAAAACCATTTTCAAAAGGATAGAACATTCGCTTCTAAGCATAAAAAACCTGTTGGTAATAATAAAATTTATGGAAATATTTAAACAATTTTAGCTATAATGCACTATTAAAGTTGTAGGGCCCTACAGCTTTAATAGTGCATTATCTATAACTTGTCGAAATACTAAGCGAAAAGCTGAAATTATTTTGCTTAAACGAATATCTTGTTTAAACAATTACTAATATGATTTATGGTACTTCCCATATATATGACCGTATAATAATATAATATATATAACTTACCTTACTTAATCTCTGGGAATTGTTATAGAACTTAATCTGCATAAAGTGTAGATCTATACACTTAGTGGCCATTGAATTATGACCACCTCACATTTGTCAATGGAAAGTTAATTACGAATATTTATAACTACTAAAATAAAGTTGGCACTTCTTTTTAGCCGTCCCATGGCCGAATGGTTAGCGCGCTTGGCTCCTGATCTAAGGGACCTGGGTTCGAGCCCCGGGTAAGGCATGGATGTATGTGTCTTTTTTCTGCTGAGGTCCTGCCATCCTCTCAGACCTTGTACTATGGCATATAAACTGACAGGCTCCTGTCAGACCTCTGTGGCAAGCAGCTGCTTGAGGGGGTATTTATTATTTTTTTTATTTTTTTATTTTAAAATAAGCGTCTAATGAGGAAATGTGGCTGAGGTTAATATATAGATCTCAATGAAATCTAAATTCGGGTTTACGAAATATTCTTTCAGTATTTAAATTGTACGGGGATGAAACTTTTCAGAGAGGCAATGTGTTCTAAGAAACTTATCTAAAAATTAAACGAATATTAAAGGAATTATTTACACACTTTTAAAGTGTGTAGTTTTTTTTATGAAGTGGTGTGAAATAATACTTTTTGACTTCATACTTATGAATAATTATAAAATTTACTTCATAATGATTCATGTAATAATAATGAAGTTATTTGAAACTGAAATAATACTTATTTCAGTTTCAAATAACTTTAAAAGAAAATTCTTTTATCTAGCATTGCTGTTGCTGAATGCTCAAACCATAATTCACGAGATAATTCCTCGATCATTCCATAATTCTTTAGATACTGCAGGAATATTTCTAAGCATAGTTCACTAATGCAACTTGCGTAAGTAGTATAACTTATGTAACACTGACTCATAGCTGAGGAGTTCATTTTACATAATGATTCCAACAAAGCCCGGTTCTATAAAAGAAAATAAGGAGGGGGGGGGGGGAGCAAGAAACTCGATCGCGGAAAAAAATAAAAAAGGATGGTGGAATTTGGGTTGGGTTGTTTTACCTCTGAGCGGCACTTTTTTGCACACCATGGCTAAATGGCCAGGTTACATGGACCCCGAAGGCTCAGAGAAGGTTGGGGGAGGGGACCCACTGGAACAGCTGTTGGGAGACAGATGGTAGCCTCCCGTCAAGGCCATCCAGCGTGTTCTTTAACGTGCACAGGATATGGCTCTCTTCTGCATATGGGAACACGGCTTAACGTCCCATCCGACGGACGAAGGCCTTTCCAAGCACATCGGTGTCCCCTACTGATTTTGGGCAGTAGAGGAATGTGAACAGGGGAATTTTACAGAGATTAATCTCAACGCTGGCTCAGCTGGGACTCGAACCTGGGAATGCAGATTATGAGCTTGGCGCGCTACCGACTAAGCCACCCCCACATTCAAATATACTGCTCACAAAAATTAGGGAATATTTCATCGCTTCATATTCATTTTGAAATATTCCTTAATTTTGTGAACAGTGTATTTGGGAAGTTATGGGTGGATCGGAAAGGGTTAAATGAAAACTCCAGCAGATGAACTATAAAAATTGAGAAAGGAAAAGAACCCGAGTTCGAAAACTAATTATTAGTTATTTTAGGTGGGGGATTGAATTTTTAATGGAACATCGGGAGAGGGGGGTAAACTCTTTCATTAAATTTAAAACTGGACAGTTAAGTATTTGAGAAATTACGGGGGAAGGGAGTCCATATCTGCCATGGCATGATGCCTCATTACACTTCAGAAGATAGCAATGTTCTCCATAGTTAACGATCTTGGGCGTCTCTATTGAGCATACTCCGTACAACTTCAAGCTTTATTTCAGCATTCATCGTTAGAAGGAAATTTGCTGGAGTTTGTCCTCCTACCAGTAGACATCTCCAGTACATGGAGCATTATACAAGAAAGTTCCTGTCAGGCGTCTATGACAAGAACTACTTGAGAAGTAATTTTATTTTTCTAATAAATTCTAACAAAGTTTCTGAGAGTAAACTCAACTTACCTTGCTAACTCGTAAACCCAACTTACCTTGGCTTCACCAAAATCATTTCTGTTTTAACTTATTAATGATCAGCTGGCGAAATGCACGCTACCTACTTATAACATTATCACTACAATTCAATTGAAAAATACTTTGTTTTGAAATGAAATTTGGGAGCTTTTCGCACAAGGAGGATATGATGGATGAAACTAGCAAGAAGCGAAAAAAAAATTAGATAAAAAATTAGAAATGAAAAACAACCTTACTTGGAGCTTTTTATAAATAAATCCAAAATAGAATTTTACCGCGGTCTTCTTCCTCAGTCGTTGTTGATCTAAAGAATTCTTCTCAGGAAGTGTTGAACGAAATGCGTTTGATGCCTTTCATTTATTGGGAGAAGGGAACTCGACTCTTTATTGGACGAAAAGGAGCTTGATACCTTCCACTTACTGGAAGAAAGGAACTTTATGTCTTTAATGGACGAAAAGGAGCTTGAAGGCTTCCACTTACTGGAAGAAAGGAACTTTATGTCTTTAATGGACGAAAAGGAGCTTGATACCTTCCACTTACTGGAAGAAAGGAACTTTATGTCTTTAATGGACGAAAAGGAGCTTGATACCTTCCACTTACTGGAAGAAAGGAACTTTATGTCTTTAATGGACGAAAAGGAGCTTGATACCTTCCACTTATCGGACGAAAAATAGCTTGATGCCTTCTACCTATTGGAAGAAAGGATGCCTTATTGGACGAAAGTAGTTTGGCGTTTTCCACTTTTTGGACGGGAGGAGCTTGATGTCTTCCATTCAAAGAAGGTCGAAGGATAAAAAGTCGAGCTCTCGCTAAGCCTAAGTGGCGCCGCTAGGCAGATCTTCTCGGAACCCGATCCTGGCAAATTGGTGTGCAGCCACAAAAACAATTGTAAGTCGTGATCTGCGCATGCGCAGTGCAATCGTATTAGCACGGTGCAACTATGGTTTGTCAAATATTTATCTTCAAATATTTAATGTGATTTAATTAGTCTTTCAATCTGTCTAATGGTCATGCTATTTTCCTACAGTGGTAACTTAGCGTGAAGTTATTCAATGAGTATTTTATCCCGTTCAGGAATGCATTTTACGATAATGGAAAAGCCGTTGTATGTTTGAGTAATTTTACAGAAGTAAAACGTCTGCAAAATTACTCAAAATAATATGTAAATTAATACATTTAATCATTTCACGAATATATTATACGGCAATGTATGTTGCGGGTTTGTGTTCCATGGAGCATATCGATATATATAGGCTTCTGCACTTTGCTCTAACAGTGTAATTCTTTTTTATGGTTGATGCAGGAAGTTCCTGCTGCCATCTGTTGAACGTTTATACAAGTATAAAACTCATTATGATATTTATTGAAAATATGTAGAATTGTGTGAAATATAATTATATAGAACATGATGTTGTAGATTTACACATAAATCTCAATTTATTATACGAAATATTGTAGTGTTCAAAATATTAAAATTTTCTTGTCCAGCAGAGCTACTACCTGTTTTACAAAATAGGATTTTATTAAGGAAAATAATTTTGATTATTCCTTGTTATTTTCTCTCTGAACGAAAAGAAAATTATAAAGGTGCCTCACGAAAGAGAAATTGTGGAAATGAATATTTTTCAGTCAGAATGTATGTAAAATTAGTCACGTGGTGTAAACAATTGAAAACCTTGCTCGGCAATGAAAAATTAACGCAGGGAACTCGCTCGTCTCCCTGGCTAGGTGGCTTCACTGCAATACGCGAATTTGCCATATTTAGAGGGCGCTGCAATCGAAAAGTTTACGCCTATGGAACGCTCTCTTCTCCCTTAGACACTCCTTATACATTGGTAGAAGAGATATCTCATTCACACCTTGAAGCTTTAATTCAAAAGCGGAGTAAAAATTATCGAGATGTTCAATCATCAATCAATTTATCCTCCTAGAATGTTATTAGAAACACAGCAGCAGAAATGTGTTTTAATCTTGTCTTATGGTAAAAGAGTAAGAAATAAAAACAGCAATTTCTAAATTGATTTTCAGGAAGCTTCGAAAATGTCCTGCAAGACTAGCTATGCTATATTCATCAGGGTTGTGTTGTTTTACCTCTGAGTGGCACTTTTTTGCACACCATGGGCTAAATGGCCAGGACACATGGACCCCAGAGGCTCAGAGAAGGTTGGGGGAGGGGACCCACTGGAACAGCTGTTGGGAGACAGATGGTAGCCTCCCGTCAAGGCCATCCAGCGTGTTACTTTAAACGTGCACAGGGTATGTCTCTCCCGCACACGGGGCCACGGCTTAACGTCCCATCCGATGGACGGCGGCCTTTCCAAGCCCATCGGTGTCCCCTACTGACCATGGACAGGACGGGGAGTTTTGCTGAGACAAATCTGAACGCTGACCCAGCTGGGACTCGAACCTGGGAACTACAGATTACTAGCCTGGCGCGCTACCGTCTGAGTCACCCCCGCCCCATATTCATCAGGAGTCAATATATTTCGATTATTAAAAATGAATTTGAAATTGATATTAAATTAAAATTTCAATTCCTTCAAAAGCCTGGCAACATCTTTACAGACGAGAATGCACTACAGATGTATCCAGTACTAACCATTTCAGCAGTTATTATGGTAATCAAGCGATCAATTTACAAATGAGCTGTTTGTATGTCTCAGAGCTTGCTGAGCAGCATGGTCATCCAACTGTTTCGGAAACCTACTGTGAAAACATTATTTATTTGTTGGACTGGTTGTTAAAAAAAACCTAATAAAATATAATTTGAAAAAATGAAATACTCGTATAATGAGCAATATAAACAATTATGAATAAAGAATCATTTTTAAAGGGAGCCGTTATGGTGCTCCTTTTTGAAATTTTTTTAAAAAGGTACAATATCAACAACAATCAATACACATTTCGTATCGTTGTGTATTCAAAATAACGGTAAAATAAAAATTACAGTTGAAGAGAATCGGTTGTAATAAATCGGGATAACAACACAATCTGTGGATTATAAAAATATATTCCAATACACAAAACTGTATATATGAATGGGAATTTAAATTATGACACAATGAAAAAAATGTGGTTCAGCCTTTTCGGTCTTAGATTCCGTTGTTTCCGATTGATTCTTATGTTTAATTTCGTATCTTTCGAACCAATAATGTGATACGAAAGCAGTTTTGAGTTCCTTACAAAAATTTTCTTTCAAATAGCATTTTTTTTTATCATACTAAAAGGTACGGCTTGTTTTTGATACTTTTCGCAAGATTACAATATGGGCTAAAAGTGTGGCCATTTTGAAAAAGTTTTTTTTTCCCTTGAAATTATTTATCAGTTACATTATGCATCATTTTATAGATCACTTAATAAACAATTCTATGCTCTTTATACAATTCTGCCACCTTAGGAATTCCATGCATGTTAGATGGGATGATTATGTGTATATGTGATTAATGTATTTTTTAATGATGAATTTTGAATCCTACAATTGATTTACTTCTAATTTGTTGTAGAAGGAAATAAAATTTCTCTTCTTTTTATGCGTTTAGGCTTGTATTTGGAATATTCTCCATTTTTTTTTTTTTCGCTCCATTTTCGGGTATCTTCAGTTTCTGGTTACAACTGGTTCCTCTGCTAATTAAGTGTCATCGAGCAGAACATGATATGAGTCTCAAAAGCACTCCTAAAAAAATTGCTCTATACCTCTGGCAATCAGAGAACGTCCATCGAAAATGTGAAGAGAAATATGACAGGTGATGAGGACGCCACCACAGCACCACCATTACTACCATCATTAGCACAGCTATTGGAGAGAGCACATTTGTGTTTCTCATTCTCCCCATATTCAAGGAATGTCTGGCTACAGCTTGAACCGAAATTCATTAAAGAGGAATACTGTGTCCCAATGCTCTGGGCACCAAATGACACACACATGTTGGCGACACCAGTTGATTCGAAATTTTTGATGATTGTCAGTGGGTCACAGACAGCTGACTTCCTTGGCACATAGAGTCCATTCTGTTTATGCCTCCGCGTAACTCTCCAAAGCTGAAGGGTTGGGTTGGGTTGTTTTACCTCTGAGCGGCACTTTTTTGCACACCATGGGCTAAATGGCCAGGTCGCATGGACCCGAAGGCTCAGAGAAGGTTGGGGGAGGGGACCCACTGGAACAGCTGTTGGGAGACAGATGGTAGCCTCCCGTCAAGGCCATCCAGCGTGTTCTTTAACTTGCACAGGGTATGGCTCTCCCACACACGGGGCCACGGTTTAACGTCCCATCCGACGGACGACGGCCTTTCCAAGTCCATCGGTGTCCCCCACTGACCGTGGGCAGGGCGGGGAATTTTGCGGAGATAAATCTCAACACTGACCCAGCTGGGACTCGAACCTGGGAACTACAGATTACGAGCCTGGCGCGCTACCGACTGAGCCACCCCCGCCCCCCAAAGCTGAAGACAACTTGAAGAGTTTTATCTTGAATTTTTTAACTCGCATATCATGAGCTATGTGATAAAACTATTACTTCTTCAAATCAAATGCGTTATTTATTATCCAATGTCGAAAGTAGACCAGAGTTGGAAAGATATTATTTGCCGGTATGGAGTATAGGTAAGAAACGGATACTGCATCCCATTTAATATGGTGTAGGATCTACCAGATTGGATCAATCAGTAGTAGGCAGGCTTCTAATCTAATGCTCTCACGTTCAAGTTCCAGCTGTGCTTGCATTGAAAAGTTCCCCACTAACTTCCACAACAGTAGACTTTCGTGAGAAAGGAGAGATCCAAATAGGCTCTGAAAGGCCACCATCCGTCGGATGCAATTTGAAGTCACACCCTGTGACAGTTAAAGAACACAACGGATCACGATAGGCTAATAACTACCTGGGGAGGGGATGCCAATCGGTAGCGCGCCAAACTTGTAATCTACAGTTCCCAGGTTCGAATCCCGCCTGTGCCAGTATTGAGATTTATCATCGTTAATTCCCCCCCCCCCACTGTCCTGGGTAAGAAAGGGGGTACCAATGGGCCTGGAAAAGCAACTGTCCTTTGTATTTGACGTTAAGCCGTGGATCTATGCGCAGGAGAGCCATTCTGTGCAAGTTTAAGTACCACACTGACGTGGCTTCAATTTGTCTCCTAATAGCTATCTAGTGGATCCGTTTCCCCAACCTTCTCTGAGCCCTCGGGGTTCTCGTGACCTGGAAAATTAGCCTACTGTGTGCAAAAAAAAGCCCTGCTCAGAGGACAATAGGTCCTTTCTGCTTGTCCATTTTGCACATTTCGTTGGTTTGCCTCTGAGTTGGATGGTTGGTTGTTTTACATCTGAGCGGCACTTTTTTGCACACCATGGGTCACCAGGTCACATGGATTCCGAATGCTCAGAGAAGGTTGGGGGAGGGGACCCACTGGAATAGGTGTTGGGAGACAGATGATAACCTCCCGTCGAGGCCATCCAGTGTATTCTTTAACGTGCACAGGGTATGGCTCTCCCGCACACGGACCACGGCTTAACGTCCCATCCGACGGACGGCGGCCTTTCCAAGCCCATCGGTGTCCCCTACTGACCGGGGGCAGAGCGAGGAGTTTTGCGGAGATAAATCTCAATGCTGACCCAGCTGGGACTCGAACCCGGGAACTGCAGATTACGAGCCTGGCACGCTACCGACTGAGCCACCCCCGCCCTGGTTTGCCTCTGAGAGGCAATTTTTATACACACAATGGGCTAAATGTCCAGGTCAAAAGGATCTCGAGAAGGTTGGGGGGTGAGAGTATCCACTGGACAGCTGTTAGGAGACAGATGGTAGCTTCTCCATCCAAGATCCACCAGTGTGTTCTTTAACATACACAGAGTATGACTCTTCCGCACAGCTTAACGTACCATCCGATAGACTGCGGCCTTCATCATCATCATCCTGTACTTAAGAATTGGGTCGCAAATAATCTCAGTTTTAATTTGAGTGCCACACAGAAAGAATAAATAGGGATTGTTCAGAATTGAGGAAGAAAATCCTGTCTCCGGCTTGGCGTGAAGCATGGTTTATCTTGCAGCATTTTCATGGAACCTTATGAGGTCTATCCAAGCCTATTGGTGTTATTTATTGATCGAGAACAGAGAGGGGAGTTTTGCGGAGATAAATCTCAACGCTGGCTCAGCTGGGACTTGAACCTGGGAACTGGAGATTACAAACCTGACGCGCCACCGACCGAGCCACTCCCACCTAACGCATTTCGTGTACAAAAGTGGCGTTCGGATGTAAAACAACCGAACGCATATGTGATATTATAACTGGGCAAGGGATATTGCCTGGATGTTGAGAGCATGGTACAGCCGCTCAAAAAAGTATCCGAACACTATGGTTAATTACAGAACGTAGAAAAAATATCTGGCAACGCTTTTTTTTAGAAATTAGTTATCTGGCAACCTTCGTGACACGAAGGTTGCCAGATCACTAATTTCTAAAAAAAAGCGTTGCCAGATATTTTTTCTACGTTCTGTAATTAACCATAGTGTTCGGATACTTTTTTGAGCGACTGTACGACGACGAAAGGAACAGAATGCAGAAAGTACCTACTATTTCAAAGGTTGACTACATAAATTCAAAAAAAAGTATTCTTAAACATATGCTGTTGTAAAAAATGTTTTATATTATTATATCTGAAATAATGCAAATATACAAATTTCAGAGCTTTTATGTTTTATTATTACTTATTGAATTAGAAATTTTAATAGCCCATTGATTAACTTAAACTGTTGTTGCTATTTTAAAACTTTTTTTTGTTGTTGTTTTTGCTGAATTGTGGAGCATTATTCTTTGAGGTGTAAGAAAATGTCTACATCGAAGTAGTCGAATGTTACCGGTAAGAAATAAAATTTAATTTCCACTACCATTATTATCGTTAAAACTTTCTATCTCATCGATTTTTCGGCTATCTGTGGACTCGTGACGCCATCTAGCGAACTGCTTCGTGCAGCCTATTCATAGAATTAAAAAATTTCGCAATTTGCATATACGCTTTATTTAACTCTTAGTTATTTCCGCTTTCACTTTCCAACTCACTGGTTACTTTGGACAGCGGAACTAATGAACTCCAATACTGTACTTATAAGAAAAGTCCAATCCTATTTTACTTGTTACAATCAGTCTCACAACGTCTTCTTCAACAATTTAACAACAGATTCCATCTTTCCTAAGTGAAATGTTCACTCCAACTAGATAGAGGCAAAAACAGAAGTGTCGAGTCCATTTCGACATGGGGCGGGGGTGGCTCAGTCGGTAGCGCGCCAGGCTCGTAATCTGTAGTTCCCAGGTTCGAGTCCCAGCTGGGTCAGCGTTGAGATTTATCTCCGCAAAAATTCCCCGCCCTGCCCACGGTCAGTAGGGGACACCGATGGGCTTGGAAAGGCCGCCGTCCGTCGGATGGGACGTTAAGCCGTGGCCCCGTGTGTGGTAGAGCCACACCCTGTGCACGTTAAAGAACACGCTGGATGGCCTTGACGGGAGGCTACCATCTGTCTCCCAACAGCTGTTCCAGTGGGTCCCCTCCCCCAACCTTCTCTGAGCCTTCGGGGTCCATTGACCTGACCATTTAGCCCATGGTGTGCAAAAAAGTGCCCCTCAGAGGTAAAACAACCCAACCCATTTCGACATAACATTGTGAATCGTTAACATAACCGCTCTGAAGCGCATAGCATTAACGCAGCATGTTTTTTCACGAAATTGGCTAAATGGGTAGATCACTATAGGGTTCAGAGGAGAATGAGGGAAGGGGACCCACTAGACAGCTGCCAGGAGAGAGAGATGGCAGCCTTAAGTCATCCAGCCTGTTCTTTAACGTGCACAGGTTAGGACACCGGAATGATGGACCACGGCTCAACGTTCCATCCTACAGAAGGCGGTTTCTCCAAGCTCATCGGTGTCCTCTTTCTGGTCAAGGGTAGGGTGGGGGTGGCGAGTTAGCGGAGATAAATCTCAACGCTGTCCCAGGTGGGACTCGAACCTAGGAAGTTACGAGCCTAGTGCGCTATCGACTGAGCTAACCCCACCACAGTCATGTTTAGACATCCGTTACAGTTAGCATGAAACTGTACCCGACATATTTAATAGCATGAAGAATTGCAACATTCAAACTAACATATTAATAAAAATTTAAAATGCATCACAACCTGATATGTTTTCTATTTGCTGTATATGTAATAAACGTCCACATTTTAAACTAAAACATACTTTTGATTTATTTATTTACAAATATAATTTAGGTACATGAACGTGAACTTTTGCTTTTTAAATGCAAAAATGGATAAAGTGATATCATGGAACCCGTCCAGTGATAGCCATAATCGACATTTAGTTTTAATAATTATGCAAATGTCAAAAAAAAAACACCATCCAATTTTCGGATCCGAAAGCAGAATTTCCTATATAAATCAATGTTCAAATAAAATGAACTCTTACCATTGCTTTAGTAAGGGTGAACTGACACTGCCTTACCTTAAGTGGTAGGGCGGGGGTGGCCCAGTCGGTAGAGCGCCAGGCTCGTAGTTCTCAAGTTCGAGTCCCAGCTGCATCAGCGTTGAGATTTATCTCCGCAAATTTTCCCGCCCTGCCGATGGTCAGTAGGGGACACCGATGGGCTTGGAAAGGCCGCCGTCCGTCGGATGGGACGTTAAGCCGAGAGTCATATCCTGTGCACGTTAAAGAATACGCCAGATGGCCTTGACAGGAGGCTACCAACTCTCTCCCAACAGCTGTACTAGTGGGTCCCCAACCTTCTCTGAGCCTTCTTTTCATCCATGTGATCTGGTCATTTAACCCATGGTGTGCAAAAGAGTGCCGCTCAGAGGTAAAACAACCCAAGCTCAAGTGGTAGAGTAGCTGGCGCGAAATTCAAGCAATTGAGTACACATAAATACTCTTTCTTGTAATTGTGTTGATGCACAACAAATTTAATATGGCGAATTTATGCTACATCGATGACATGTATATATTTACAGAATATATTTTGCGAATAATAATTCTGCAAAGTTTGGATTTTGATTGTTTGGATTCCTTAAGAAATATAATGGTGATCAGGGATGTTTTTAAGCATCGTCATCTTATGGAATGCTCAAAGTTTCATATAAATGATATTTTTATAAATATATAAAAAAAATAATAAATAAATACTCCCTCAAGCAGCTGCTTGCCACAGAGGTCTGACAGGAGCCTGTTAGTTTATATGCCATAGTAGAAGGTCTTTGAGGATGGCAGGACCTCAGCAGAAAAACAACATACACATCCATGCCTACTACATAATAGAAATTCAAATGCTCAAAGTTCCAGAAGAAGTTGACCCTGCACAGACGAAAATGCTTTTTTTTTACCTTAAAAAACGTTTTTAAAAGTCATAAAACAGATAGCATTTCAGTGCTAAAAATACAGTTTTAGTGAAAGAATGCAAATATAATTTATTACAGATGAGGAACTTTTAAATTTCAATTCTTGTTTTGTGTCATACTCAGAAGTTCTATTGGTGGTAGTGGATGGGGGAATTTTTCTGTTTAGATCTAAAAGGGAGGAGAATGATTAATCTAGTTTTCGTGGGCTACCTTAGAAAATATGTCACTCAAGTCTTCAATTGGGGTTGGGTTGTTTTACCTCTGAGCAGCACTTTTTTGCACACCGTGCGCTAAATGGCCAGGTCACATGGACCCCGAAGGCTCAGAGAAGATTGGGGGAGGGTACCCATTGGAACAGCTGTTGGGAGACAGATGGTAGCCTCCCGTCAAGGCCATCCAGCGTGTTCTTTAACGTGCACAGGGTATGGCTCTCCCGCACACGGGGCCACGGCTTAACGTCCCATCCGACGGACGGCGGCCTTTCCAAGCCCATCGGTGTCCCCTACTGACCGTGGGCAGGGCGGGGAACTTTGCGGAGATAAATCTCAACGCTGACCCAGCTGGGACTCGAACCTGGGAACTACAGAATACGAGCCTGGCGCGCTACCGACTGAGGCACCTCCTCCCCCTTTCAATTGGGGAGGGAGGATTATAATTCACAGTTACGTATGCCAGTGATGAAGTGTACATGGAACCAATGCTTTCGTTAAAAGTCTCTAGAAAAAAGTTGTATTAAATATTTACCCTGGTTTCCATAAATTAAGGAACAACCCTATGTTATGTCAATGGAAAACTAAAGTCGAAGCTCTATAACTTCTTAAATATTTTTTTTTGTTTTTAAAAATGTGGTTACAGATAAAGATCTCAATCAAATATATCAATATTTCGATTTTCAACAATATTCGTTCAGTATTTAATGAGTTATGGAAGTTTTGAACATTTAACGATAATAATGCTAGTCTTAAGAAACTTATAAAATATTATGAATAGTAAAAGAATTGTTTATATAAACTTCTAAAATACACATTTCATTAATCATTTTGATACAACAATTAATTTACGTCTGAAGTCAGTATTTACGACTGGCATTGTTAAGTGTTAAATATTCAAATTTCCTAACTCATTAAATACTGGAAGAATATTGTTGGAAATGGATATATTGATATTGAGACATTTGATTGAGATCTTTATCTGCAATCAGATTTTTTAAAACAAAGAAAAAATTTATTTTTGAAATTACAGAACTTCGACGTTAGCATCTCATTGGCATAACCTAGGGTTGTTCCTTAATTTTTGGACACCAGTGTATATAGGATACAAACGTTTTGACATAAAAGTATTTTCATAGCTTTAATAAGGTTATTCTAATAGAAATTTTGCATTAATATTCTGCGCAGTGTAGCGCGCCAGGCTCGTAATCTGTAGTTCCCAGGTTCGAGTCCCAGCTGGGTCAGCGTTGAGATTTATCTCTGCAAAATTCCCCGCCCTGCCCACGGTCAGTAGGGGACACCGATGGGCTTGGAAAGGCCGCCGTCCGTCGGATGGGGACGTTAAGCCGTGGCCCCGTGTGCGGGAGAGCCATACCCTGTGCACGTTAAAGAACACGCTGGATGGCCTTGACGGGAGGCTACCATCTGTCTCCCAACAGCTGTTCCAGTTGGTCCCCTGCCCCAACCTTCTCTGAGCCTTCGGGGTCCATGTGACTTGGCCATTTAGCCCATGGTGTGCAAAAAAGTGCCGCTCAGAGGTAAAACAACCCAACCCAAATCTGCGGCAGTTTGCCGGGCTAGTCGAGCTAAGAATGTAGGAAAAACCTCGCTTCGTTGCTATTACGCTGCTCATCGAATAGCAGAATGGAAGTCCCAGTTTCCGTATTAAACAAGAAGAAAGTCTCCCGGAAGTCGCTTTCCATCATTGCATTATGTTTCACACCTTTGTCACTAACTGCCGGAAGCAGACTCTTCGCTCTGTGATTGGTTGCCGCCATTTTCTGTGGTATCATATCAGCGGTCATCAGAAATGGATTCATTTTGAAATAATTTGCTGTCCTGAGTAGACCACCAGAAGCTAACCATAACCTTCAACTAATTATTTCAAGTGTTTCTTGTTTACATGATGTTTCCCTGTGATACTTTATTACTGATGTAATCATTTTGATTATTTTTCGGAAAACGAGGCGAAATCCTTCTTTTCCCTTTACTATTCTATGTCCGGCTTTTACATTCCAAATTATATACGAATTTCATATAAAGCATTGCTATATATTTTCAGTACTACATAATATAATACTAATATAATATATACATGAAACTATCCCATGTTATGTTCCCATTTTCCATGTATGTGTCCCAGGTTATGTCCATTTTACTATTTGATAATAGACTGTATATGCTCACAATCCATATTCTTTTAACAGTTGGCTTTTAATTGTCAGGAAAGAAAGAACTTTGACAAGAGAGTAATTGCTCTCTAGTAATTACAACTAGTTAAAATTACGTTACGTTAGGCACTAGCCTAGTGCCCCTAAGCTAGTGCCTAACGTACCAAATGGGAAATCTAGGCCTGGATGATACAATAAGCTCTCTCTCTCTTCAGTTCCATTCACTACACCAGCAGGGATACAGAGGGGAGGAAAAAGTTTTTTCTTTTTAATTCTTAAAAAAAAGGATCCAAGAGCTTACAGTTGAGGAGATTGAAATCACGCCGTTTACGGAGAGTCGAACTGAAGAAAAATCGAATTGGAGACCGCAATTAGCTGCCGAAAGCCGCTTAGAATCGGTGTGTAGCCAACAACGAAGGAAAAGTGAATCTTGAATGATACGATTATGATACGATTTAACGTCTCATCTGTCGTATGGCGGTGATTCAAAGCCCATTGCGATCCCCTTTCTCACAATACGTGGGTTAACGGAAATATATTTTAATACTGTCACAATCCGGATGGCCGAGAGGTTAGTTTGCTAGGATCTGGGTTCGAGTCCCCAGTAAGGCATGGATGTTTCTTCCTTACCTCATAGTCTCTATGGCTCATAGATCTCTATGGCCTATCGAATGACAAGAAGCTCCTGCCAGACCTCTGTGGCAAACAGCTGCTTGAGGGGATATTTTAATTTTGTTCAATGAATAATAAGTACTTCCTCAAGCACCTGCTTGCCACAGAAATTTGACAGGAAACTGTCAGCAGAATACGAAAATCTGTGACTAATACTAGATCTCAGAAAAAAACACAAGAAAAAAAATTCCGTGAATTTTGTCTGGGGATTGAACCCAGGTCCTTAATACTAATAGCTAAAGGACTGACCCCTCGGCCTCCGGGACAACGATGAACAAAGTTTCTCAAAAATAAATATCTTCAATTCTTCGTTACTACGCTACATATTTAAATACTAATATTTGATTTATAAAGTATGGAACTACTTATACTCAAAGATTCGGAAACATCAAGTCCCGAATGGCATTCCGATTCAGTTGCAGCACTGCTTTTGGTAATTGCTTCCTTTAGTAAAGAGTCAAGCTTCGCCACTGAGGTATGCCCCTATTGGGATTTATTATTCTATACTGAATAATTCATCGTCCATTTTCCTTGGGAGGCATAGCATAATAACCTCCCCTGATGCTACGCCACTAGTTCATAGGAACAACCATTATTAATCTAATCAGATAGATGGAAAAAGTCAGAATCTGTTATAACGGAATAAATTGTTTTGAATTACATAATCTACTCACCTTCATCAGCTGGATATCGCTAGAATTTCATATCGCACCTATCTTCTGGTCCATGTTGCCCACTTTTTGCCTTTGATACTTGGGGGTCCTTATGACTTGATGATTTATCATATTTTGCAGCCTTTTTTCTTCATCATGAACAATCTTGAATAGGGAAGAACTGGCCTGCTGAACTGTTCTGAACCTGCCTAATTTGCTAAAAGCATAACGTTAAATTTGAAAGCAGAAGATTGCGTCTAAAAAAGAGATAATTTAATTGACTCTTGGCAATGATGGCGAGTAGGGAATTTGTAAAATGTGACGTTAAAGAGACAGAAAGGGGAACCCTTATGCAAAACGGATTTCATTGTCAATATTGTACAGACCAACATCGTCCCAGCTTACCGAGAAGTTTCCAAATGCAAAATGCGCTCTCAACTCTCTCTAAGAAGCTGGTTCAAACAGTTCAGGGCCTCGATGAGCGTAGTGCTTGTGTTACGATAGCCTCGTTCTGGACAGAAAAACTTTCATACGAAGGCGCAATGTTTCCTCGTCGGTCAAGCACTTTATTTGAGAAAGAAGAATTGTCCGTAATTTCTCCAGGTAAATTTCGTTTTTTTGCTTCCAGTCTGCTAAGTACAGCAGAAGACCATCGATGTAACTGTCGGTATTAAAGTTCGCTAGCTGAGAATTAAAAAACGACCCCCATTGTGCGGCAGAAACGCAATCCTTTAGAGCAGGCGTGTCCAACCTTTTTACCTCTCTGGGCCACTTTGAGTGAAGATTTGACTTCCCTGGGCCACATTAAATAAAAATTTAACTTCCCTGGGCCACATTAAATAAAAATTTAACTTCCCTGGGTCACATTGAGTGAAGATGAATTGTTTTGGGCCGCCAATAATATATATAATACGGTTAATGTATATGAATAATGAAACTTCATTTATTTTAATATGTTTTTTATTATAAAATTAAAAAAGGGCAAAATAAAAACTAATAGGATATTAAAAACTCGCTGAAAGTCGCATAATCATGTTCAAAGCTTATGTCGTAAACACGTAAACTTTAAGATTTTGTGGGCCGCAGGTTGGACACGCCTGATTTAAAGTGAAACAATACAGTCCATATTGGATTAACGACTTTTCATAATTTTGCTCTACTCCGTTTCCGTCGTCAATTGCTTCTTTCGTAATTAACGAAGACTGCTGAATTTGTTGTCTGCTAGTATTCCACCAAGCACATGGAGCATTAAAAGTCAAACTCCACTTCTAATGATAAAAGAATGTTGTAATTGCTGCATGATGGGTTTTACTTTCTCAAAGGAAGTAAGTATAGCAATCACGAAAAAAAAAATCCCCTTCAGTTTTTGGATTAGGATCACTTTTTAAGTATCCTTGAACTCATAAAATGCTTTTTTTCCTTGTACTATCGTCTGGCTGTGTTCTAGCTCCTGAACGGATGAAATTACTGGGATAAAATGTTGTTTTAATATGCAAAAAATATCCGTAATATTATGTGTATTGACCTGGCAAATATGAATCTTGTGAAACAATAAGTTGTTTTGGGTTGTTTTACCTCTGAACGGCATTTTTTTGCACACAATGGGCTAAATGGCCAGGTCACATGGACCCCGAAGGCTCAGAAGGTTGGGGGAGGGGATCCACTGGAACAGCTGTTGGGAGACAGATGGTAGCCTCCCGTCAAGGCTATCCAGCGTGTTCTTTAACGTGCACAGGATATAGCTCTCCCGCACACGGGGGCCACGCCTTAACGTCCCATCCGACGGACGGCGGCCTTTCCAAGTCCATCGGTGTCCCCTACTGACCGTAGGCAGGGTGGGGAATTATGAAACAATAACGAAAGATACTTGTTAATAGCGAAATTTTCGCAAAAATGTTCTTAACGATTTTCATCAAATCTTACTTATTTGTAACGGTAAACTGGCTGGATAGGGGGGAGGGGGGAGGCGGGAGGCAATTGGGGGGAGGGGGGAGGCTGAAGACAAGCTCTAAATGGGGGGAAACTGAAAATTTGTCATCTTTTAATTCGCAAGCAAATCTTTAAAATAGATAAGCTTTTGTTCAATAAATAATATGCATAAAAAATTCCAATTTTTTATTATGGATTTTCACTGACCACTGCTGCCATGATGGAGTCATGATGGTTGTCCCTCAGTCGGTTTGCAGCTCTGTAGTTCCGAGAAGTGAGTGCCTAAGGCACAGAACTCCTTCCACTCGGTTTTCACCTACTACCTCTAGTTTCTACAACAGGCATTCCCTCAGAGCAAGTTGCAGGTCATTAAAGTCATTAACGCTGGTTAATGGTGATACTTTTGGCAGGGCGCAGGTTGTTTGACCAGGACATGATAATGCACATATTCTCCGTAAAAAATATTCGAAATTTAACTATCATTAAATGTCCTTAAAAATTTTACATGCAAAATGTTTTGTACTTTTTCACGAACTTCACTAAAATATTTATTTTTTTGCAATTATGCACAAAATTACTTTACACTACCTTTTGCAGTTTGAATTTGTAAAGGTTGACAGAGTAGATTTTCAAAAATCGATTTTTAAATCACTAATTATCTGTCTAGAGTTAATTCCCAGAATACTTATAGATAAAGAATTCAGTAAATACTTATGCGGATAAAGTTTTTTCCAAGTTTTTTGCTATTAAAAGTTATAATTGGTTTATAGTGGCGAGATGCAGCAGATGTAGCTCAGGATATATGCGTTTGCAGATCTAAATTGCACGATCTGGTTGGACCTCCATAGTCCATGGCTGCTTGCATCTCTAGACAACGATGTTGTTGTTGTATGCGGAAAAAATTATTTTCGCTGCCTATGTGGGACTTGAACCCACGACTCTCTAGATACATGCCAGAGTGCTCTAACCACTAAACCAACTATCAGCTCCGATAAAGGTCACATTGCGGAAATGAATTTCAGAGCCGCTGGTTGATTTAGTGACTGTCAGAATGACTAAGGAACATATCATGGTAAGCTTTGGCTATAACTGGGTCTTTCGGGAGCTTCATGGTTAAAGATAACTTTCTTTAACCCTAGCACAACACTTTTTAAGTTTAAGTTGCAACACACTTTTAACAAGGTAATGGTCAGATCCAATTTCAGCTCCCCTATATGCCCTGGTATTCCTAACAGAACTATCCCATTTGCTGTTAATTAATATATAATCAATCATATTCTTATGCAGCCCATCAGGTGAAACCCATGTGTACTTATGTATGTCGCGGTGTTTGTAATAAGTGTTAGTTATTCTGAATCCATTGAATTTACTTACCTGTAGGAGACGTTGCCCATTGCCATTGCAGCTACCAATACCAAAAGGGCCTATTACTCCTGCCCAAAGGTCAGAGTCAGTACCAACTTTGGCATTGAAGTGTCACCTAGAACAAAAGCAATATCTCATTTTTTGACAGAATTCAAAATATCCTGAAGTTGTCCGTTAAACCTATCCTTCTCATCCTCATCGGCGTCAATCAGTGGGGGCATAACAAGCAGATAACATTGATTCTTTAATGCTTGAATGTTCAATAATTATTTTTTTCTTTTAATCACTATCAAACGTAAGCCACATCTCAGTCTAAATTTTCATTTACATATAACATAACAATTTTATTAAATTTTCTCATCCTTTCTTATGACCTCCTTTAACCTATTACTGTTTGTATCCACCAATATATTTCAGAATAAACATAACAAAAGTATTTCAAAATAAGCATCTCAAAACATAATAAAAAAAAACTGTCTCTACACTTCCCATTTTATTGCCATGCAACTGTTTCAACGAAATTTTTCAATATTTAGAACAGTGAACTAGAGATTATTCAAAATAGCTAATAATCATGATTAAAATGGAGATAATCTTTAATTGCATTGAATATGTTAAACATATGTTAACCCTTATACCCATTACAATCTAGCATGGGTAATGGTGGCAAAAAATTATTAAACTTGTGCATATTTCATGCATTTCTCAAGAAATTTTTTGAAGACTTCTAAAACGAAGGGATATTGTTATACTGCAATGGAAATCCAGTCTCTTGGCCCTCCCTTATTTTTTTTCCCTGCTGGATTGCATCACTTGCCGCACTTTTTTTTCCTCTAGAATCGGCATGTTTTCAACAATATCCGTTTACTATTTAAAGTGTCCATATCATAATCATTGTAGGTTGATTCCACGTTAATTTAACACATAAAGTCTCTATTGTCACTCTCGCCATTTTTGAATTTCACGAAATTTAGAACACTTAACGAAATTAAAAACTCTTCTACGCCAAATTTCTTCTTTTACGAAAAGTGAATTCCGAGAAATAGCAACTCAAGAAACGGAAAGCAAGCGAATTTTTCTAAACTATTTTTTAAAACGAATATATCTATACCTAATTTAAAGAGTTAAAACTGATTCCATTGTTAAACTATTTACTAGATCTTAATTAAGATTATTAGAATGGTAAAGGGTCTTTATTCGAGATAAATTCTATCACATACCTTATATTAGACTTCAAAAATACATATATCAAAACTGACTAAAATATCTCAACTGTTACACTCTAGATAGGGCTATCAACGTCCTTTCTCCTCTAAAGACAGGTTTACATAATCCTTACAAGGCACAGATATCTACATTGAAGCACGGATATATACAAGGGAAGCATAAATATATACAGATTCTTATGGGTTGGGTTGTTTTACCTCTGAGCGGCACTTTTTTGTACACCATGGGCTAAATGGCCAGGTCACATGGACCCCGAAGGCTCAGAGAAGGTTGGGGGAGGGGACCCACTGGAACAGCTGTTGGGAGACAGATGGTAGCCTCCCGTCAAGGCCATCCAGCGTGTTCTTTAACGTGCACAGGGTATGGCTCTCCCACACACGGGGCACGGCTTAACGTCCCATCCGACGGACGGCGGTTTTTCCAAGCCCATCGGTGTCCCCTACTGACCGTGGGCAAGGCGGGGAATTTTGCGGAGATAAATCTCAACGCTGACCCAGCTGGGACTCGAACCTGGGAACTACAGATTACGAGCCTGGCGCGCTATCGACTGAGCCACCCCCGCCCCAGATTTTTATGGAAGAATGTAGTGAAAGTTAAAGTGAAAGCGGCACTGAAAATATCAACGTTAACTGTTGAAATGCATTTCGAAGTATTTCCACTGTCCATTTAAAATTTTCCATAGACTGTCAAATTCAGGGGGCTCATTTTCAGCATTAGATATTTTTAACGCTTGTTTTATAATCATTGCCCCGTAAAAAGAACACATTACCCACCAAAATGTTTCAAAATGCAATTACTACAATTTAGTATTTTCTAATTCCAATACGGTTTTGGTTAACACTTTTTTAAAAATTTTGAATTTATCTTTTGAATTATATATATATAATGAGCTATTCAACTAATTTATTTAACTAATAATTGCTCTCAACTTCACTTTGCCTTCTAGCCTGTGAACTTATCTTTAAAAAATGCTTTCGAATGATCGACTGATTAGTTACTCTCTCAGCACTGCAGTAATTGTTTATAAGGAAACAAATTTAAGTAAAACTATTTTAAAAGCAGAATGTCACTTTAACATGTCAATTCATTTCGACAACAAGTTGCGGTAGAATGAGGAGAAAACTGAAATTACATATAAAATGAATATAGGCAGAAATAATATTGGTCTTCGCAAATCGAGGAGGACTTATTATTATTAGTGCAGATGCGACATTAAGCTATGACCCTGTGTCTACAGGAAAGTTACATCTTGGGCATGTTAAAGAACACTGGATGGCCTTTACCGGAGAATTCGGGTAAATGTCATTGGAGGTAAATGACATTTACCTGAGGTAATGACAATGAATATGGTCTGTGCTTTAATTCCACAGTCTATATTCATTGAATACGACCTCCTTTCCCATCGCCCCCCATCCCCCCCCCCAAATAACCAGCTCACAGTCATTCAATGTGAGCAACAAAAGATCCATATTAATTTATAAAAGTCTTTAAAAAAATTTATTGAAAATGCATGAAACATACATAACTTTAACAATTTTTTGCCTCTATTGCCCTTACTAGCATTTAAAAGTGGGGGGGGGGGAGGATATTTCTGGCCCTGCTCTGCAGTGCCAATCATGTAGAACAATGGTTCCGAACGGACTAACCTAAGGATATTTTAGAAATTTGTGGGGAGTTTTGTTAAGTTTTTCTGTGGGAATAGAATTCGAAAAGAAAATCAATTGCTCCATAAGTTAACGTAGTTGTGTATAGGGCCGAATCTGGACCATCTTTGAATTTAAATACTAGTAAGTGGAACAGAGTTGAAAAAAATATTAACACACACACATATATATAATTATATATATATGTGTGTGTGTGTTAATATATTTATATAATTATATATATATGTGTAAAGTAAACATGTATGTAATTTATATAATATATATATGTGTTCATATATTTATATAATTATATATATATATGTAAAGTAAACATGTATGTAATTTATATAATATATATGTGTTCATATATTTATATAATTATATATATGTAAAGTAAACATGTATGTAATTTATATAATATATATATGTGTTCATATATTTATATAATTATATATATGTGTAAAGTAAACATGTATGTAATTTATATAACACGTATTTCTCAGAAATTTCTTTAAAAAAAAACATTGAAACGGAGGGAAAACATTTATACCGAAGGAACGGTTCCGCTCAATCTTGCCCCACCCCTGCTTTTTTTTTCTAGATCTAGGACTGGTTGTGCAAGTTTTATTTCGACAATAAAAATCTTTGAAATTCATGAATCCAAATTGCACTTTTAATTCGTTTGAATGGTAAATTTTTAACTAATTTTATACAGGAAAAATTTATTTCTATGAATTTCTATGACAAATTTGTATGATCTCTATAAAGGAGGAATTAAAAAAATAATGCTTTGTGAAAGGGTGCTTTCGGTCCAAAAAAGGGGGGACACTTCAGACTAAAAAAGTTGGGAACCACTGATCTAGAAAGTGAAAGCCAAAGAAGTCATCGAGGTGACAATCTTTGGCGAGACCTTAAGTTTTTTTAATATAAACCTCTGAAGAAGTGATCAGCCAGCACTGAATTGCCAATCCTCTAATAACAGTTTCATCACTTTAAATTTATACTTGCTTGAAATTAGACCAAAATTTATTCACAAAAACCGCTGTGCTTTAATGCCACAGACCATATTCATTGAATACGACCTCCTCTACCATCCATCCCAAATAAACAGCTCATACCCATTCAGTGTGAACCATAAAAGGGCCATATTCATTTCACCAAACATAAAAAAACTTTGAGCATCTCCGTCTTTACTTAGGCAGAACATTGATAAATAGCTCTTCGACTCACATAGCAGTAGCATTTCACTAATGCAATACCGTTGATTTTATTTTTAGTTCACAAATCAATTATTTTTTTAGGCCTTTAGCTATACTTTTTAAATTAGATTATACTCTTCATAACAGTAATAGTTTTACACTTGAAAACATTATATAATATGAAACAAATAAGTAAAAGCTGGCAAAAGTTGTGCAAAAGCGTTTAAAAAGATTCTTCAAATTTTTCGTATAACGAAACTTTTCTGCAATAAGAAAAAAAAATACTCCGCATTTTTTAAGGACATGAAGAAATTCGAAATATTTCGTATAAAGAAGTTGAACAAAATAATTCAAGTATGTTTAAATTTTTATTAGTTTTGATTAGCATACATTGCAAATTAATACACTGATGTTCATTTTATTCCTCAGATATTCTCCTCGGATTACTCCTCGGATTATTCCTCAGATATAAATGACCACTCAGGTGACAAGCACTTAAAAGTAATTCATGCCATATTATGCTATTATGTTTGGAAGCCAGACAGAATCACAATAGAACATCATCTTCCTTCCTCAAGTGATCAATTGACATCAGTCCACATTTACTTTTCTCCCTTCGACCTTGAGAGAGAAATACTCAAATGACGTTTCAGATCAGACGGAGCACAGACATCAGAACGGAAAATCTAGTTTTGCACAGAACATTAAAAATCTCCTATCCCTCTGAATTTTTTGTGTAGTAAAAGGGAATATGATAATCATTTTATATTTTCTCTCAGATCGTTCTGTTGTGAAATTTCGAAACACTTTTCGAGATCCAGAAAGCAATGAGCGTAAGTTCGAATACCTGCCATTTAGATCTGGTTGCTGGGGGGGGGGGGGCGTCTAATAAATGGAAGAAAGCAATCTGTGATATTCATCCTGGAGCAGATTGGGCTTATTCTATTTCCAATTAAGTATTGCACATACAACTTTACATCCAATTATTTATCCTCTCGCTACACAATTATACTCACGTTTTAAGTGAAGTTCTGCTTTGCAAATTAATATTTTTAGGATGCGAGCGCAAATAATATGTTTCAGGACAGGCAAAAGAAATTTCTCCAAGATGCAAATCTGGCCTTGCTGGCAAAGCATGATAAATATATGTATAAATGTGTTGCCAGCTACGGTGTTCCTTTGAGCCTGCCTATGAAACAATTTTTCACCTTTCACTTTTGAAGTTGAATCTGCATGCTGCAGCCAATTATTGGGTCTCACATAACACCAAAAAGACACCTTGTAAACTTTTAGCGAGAGATTTGTACATACTTTTTTTTAAATAGAAGAGCTATAAGTTTAGGGGAAAGATTGGGTTGGGTTGTTTGACCTCTGAGCGGCACTTTTTTGCACACCATGGGCTAAATGGCCAAGTCACACGGACCCCGAAGGCTCAGAGAAGATTGGGGGAGGGGACCCACTGGAACAGCTATTGGGAGACACATGGTAGCCTCTCGTCAAGGCCATCCAGCGTGTTCTTTAACGTGCACAGGGTATGGCTCTCCCACACACGGGGCCACGGCTTAACGTCCCATCCGACGGACGGCGGCCTTTCCAAGCCCATCGGTGTCCCCTACTGACCGTGGGCAGGGCGGGGAATTTTGCAGAGATAAATCTCAACGCTGACCCAGCTGGGACTCGAACCTGGGAACTACAGATTACGAGCCTGGCGCGCTACCGACTGAGCCACCCCCGCCCCTTAGGGGAAAGAAACAGGCAACACAACTGAATTAAATGTTATTATTTATAGTCATTTAATGGCCACTTCTATGACAACGAAGCAAAGGGCATATCAGCAATGGCCAAGTTCATGCGTAACTATCAGCAACTAAACCATGCAAATGCACTTGGGTATTCCTGTAAGTTTTAGTTTATAGGTATTTCTAACAATTAATTCAAGGACCCATTGCATCAGCGGAATTTGCGAAGTGGGCACGAGGATCATATCTATTTTGCATTTCACAGAGAATACTATATCTCTATTCCAGTGGCGGAACCATAATGACGCGTACACTGCAGTTTCAGAATGGAGTCCGCCAAGTATGAGGTTTAAGGTTTAAAGGGCCAAGTTTAGAGCCTTCTAAAACACTTTTGAAATTTTCGTCCGCAAAATTTGTTCATTATTGATCACCGAGTGGGCGGTGGAGGGAGAGGAATCTGAGTCCTCTGATATTCCTACCACTGATATCTTCCACGCAATTTACACGATGATGAGTGATCACCGTTTCTAATAACAAAAATACATTTAACAATATAAACCATTTGACTACAGAATTGCTTTAACTTAACTGATAGCAATATTAATGCACTCGGGTTCAGATAACAAATAAAATTTTACCTAATTTCATTATTCAGTGTTGCATTACAAATGAAAACAAAGCTACAAGTATTGAGGTTTTCTTAACATTTTGCCCGTATGCAAACCGATAATTTCTATTTTTCCTTTGTAAACTTTAAACTGAAATGCAAACGAAAAAACATTACTAGCCCCGTTCACCCCTCGCATATTCATTCTCTCCATGCAAACTCCAAAGCTTTAATGGTTCACGATAACTATACGCTAAGTGAATCGACCTTGAATACTAGATGAACAACAAATGATGGAATCGACAGAGATGAAAGGGAAAAATAAAAACGTCGAAATATCACGATCTCCCGCTGATTAAGTAGGATCCACTACTTAAGTGGATCCTACTTAATTCAAAATTAAGTAGGAAAAAAAAAAGTTTATTTTTAATTTAAGTATAAATTAAAATTAATTCAAAATGAAGTTCTCTTACTAATTCTTCTCTTGTTTTAAGTCCTACACGAGGTTGGCTTTGAATTCTTAAATTACGTGAGGGAAAATAAGTTTCGTGTTCTAATTTTCTTACAAAAATTAATCACTTTAAGCAACAATTTTAGTATTTTTGTAGCAGGCATGCTGGGTGAAAAATTTAACAGAATTCTATTGAACGTGTATCCTAGTTTAAAATTTAATTACATACTTTCCAAAAAAATCTTTTTTCTACCTTGCTTAAAACATCAATAAGAAAAGCTTGAAGCTTCTTGATTAACAAACGCGACAGCTAAGCAGTGGGCATTTCTCGTGAATATATTTCTATAAAGTGCGAAAAAACAAGCCAAGTTAATAAAGCTTTTTGGTATTTCTGCCTTTTTTTTTGGCTGGGAGCCCTTCCTACTTTAAAAAATATTGTCACGTGAGCTGTTGCATCTAACAGGGATAATGAGAAAAGAAATGGGAAACAACAAAAAACGTGCTTGGATTATAAAAAATTAAGTATTTCTTTTGGCAAGTTGAAAAAAAAACATTGTAATACCAAACCCTCTTATACTGCAAGAAAGGCGTATTTTGTTCAGAAAATGTAATCAAAATGACACGCACATTTAAATACACGCATTAGAAACATTTCATACATATTAAAAAAAAAGCAACTTTTGGTTTAAGCCTCTTTCCCTAAAGTCACCTAAATCCATCACAATAAATCCACTTCTTGTTCACATTGAAGAATCACTTTATGAAAGGCAGATGGCTGATCACTTTCTGATGCCATGCGCCGTCGACATGTGGAAGAGCAAGTTGTCTCTGCGGTTGTACTTCCTGGAGCAGAGTTTGCAGGCATGAACGGTAGGCACTGCCGAGTGAGAGACTCGCTGATGGCGACTCAAGCTGCTGTGTTGAGTGAAGCGGGCGCTGCACAGGTTGCAGCAGTAGGTGGCGTTCTGGCGAATGCGGGGAAGCTTCAGGTTCAGTCGCCGAAACAGGGAGAAGGGTCCTGTGGGGGGGAGGGAAAGAAGTGAATTAGGAGAATCACACGGATAAATATAAAATGAAAATATAACCCTCATTATATTACCTCACTTTTAACTAGTGTTTCTTTGGCTCTGAGAACTGAAGTGAATTCGTATTAATGCAGTCGTTTTTTAATTGCATTTTAATGGATCATGGCTATTTGACTCATGTGCTATCAAAATAAAAATTTACAAAAATTTTATCTAAATTACGTCACTGTTTTCACAAAATATAACCCTTTGAATCTAGGCGCATTAATCGTGCCGACGTCCCTCCCTTTTAATATACCTTACCGTTTTTTCTTAATATTCTTCTCTTTTTTCTTTATAATATCATCTACAGGTTTTTTTTTATAACATCCCACTTCCAAGGTTTTTCCTTAATCTCACTCCGAGTGTTTTCTTTATCAAGGATGCAATCACCATCCCAAACTTAAAGAAGAATCGTTGATAAGTCATATTATCGCTCAGAAACTAATGAGCCTGAAGTTTGTTTAAATTGTAAATGATTATCACATTTAAACGTACAAAAATTCCCTTTAAAATCAATGATAAAACAGCAGTGATGAAATCGATGAATTTAGTGCAATGACATAGTACTTAATTCGTAAAGAAAAAGGTATTTCTATTCTTCAATCCATTCTATGTTCTCCCATTCCATGACTACTTGGTATAGTGGTTAACCTACCTTCCTGCTGAGCCAACGGTTTTTAGGCTATTTCCCACCTTTCTGTAGGGGAGAACAATTTTCCTTATTAAATTTTTTTTAGTTACAAGGATTTATATATTTTAATACAATTTTATTTTGCACAGATTAAAACTTCTCTTTATAATACTAAATTGTATAGTAAAAAAAAAATTCATTATTTCTATTCCCTGTAAAATATTTTTAATTAGAAAATTTAGCTGCTATTCCAGAGAGGTTCGATACCTTTATGTGTTTTGTGTTAGCATTGACTCCTGTTTTCTAGTTGATGGACTTCGACATCGTTTTACGCCAGCTGATTGATATTCTACAAACAATCTTTTATTTTTAGTTGAGGACAGATTCCGTTTTTGAGGACAAGAAAAACAGTATGCCTAATTGAATCAATAAGTATTAAAGGCCATTTCTAAAATCCTACATGATCTAGTGGTTAGGGTATCTGACTATTAAATCAGCGGGGGTTATTTGTTATGTGTATGAGAAACCAAGAACTTCTAGATCGGGGTTTCAAACAAGGGCCAAATCGGTTACTTCTCATTATATAACTGGTCGCATCTTATTTTAAGCTAAACCTCATTACTTACATTGTTGTTTTAATATTTATATGTAGGGTTGTTTTTACCTCTGAGCTGCACTCTTTGCACACAATGGGCTAAATGGCCAGGTCACAAGGACCCGAAGGCTCAGAGAAGGTTGGGGGGTTGTTGTTTTACCTCTGAGCGGCACTTTTTTGCACACCATGGGCTAAATGGCCAGGTCACATGGACCCCGAAGGCTCAGAGAAGGTTGGGGGAGGGGACCCACTGGAACAGCTGTTGGGAAACAGATGGTAGCCTCCCGTCAAGGCCATCCAGCGTGTTCTTTAACGTGCACAGGGTATGTCTCTCCCGCACACGGGGCCACGGCTTAACGTCCCATCCGACGGACGGCGGCCTTTCCAAGCCCATCGGTGTCCCCTACTGACCGCGGGCAGGACGGGGAATTTTGCGGAGATAAATCTCAACGCTGACCCAGCTGGGACTCGAACCTGGGAACTACAGATTACGAGCCTGGCGCGCTACCGACTGAGCCACCCCCGCCCCAAGGTTGGGGGGAGAGGACCCACTGGAACAGCTGTTGGGAGACAAATGGTAGCCTCCCTCAAGGTCATCCAGCGTGTTCTTTAACGTGCACAAAGTACAGCTCTCCTGCACACGAAGCCATGGATTACCGTCCCATCCGACGGACGGCGGCCTTTCCAAGCCCATCGGTGTCCCCTTTCTGACCGAGGGAAGGGTGCGGTTTAGCGGAGATAAATCTCAACGCTGGCCCAGGTGGAACTTGAACCTTAGAACTACAGATTACGAACCTGGCGCACTACCGACTGAACCAGCCAGCCCCGCCCCCACCCCTATTTAAATGTATATAATATACTTTTAAATATTAAATTCATATTTCATGTATATATTTTCAACACCAAGACTAAACTTAAATTCACTTGTAGTGGCCACTGCATCTTCTGCTGAAAAGGACCAACTTCTTTACACTCGAGTCGGATGATAAGATCATCGCACTGGCCAAGCTAGTAAGCCACATTTCGCTATCTTGATGATAACAAAACTTATTTCTAGTGGGCTGCATGTTCGAGACCACTGTTCTAGATCATCTTTTTTTTGTGGGACAGATGGTAGATTATCTCCTTTTTTTCCCCTCTTTTAACGAATGCATTTTGTTTTCAAAATGGTATTATTTTTGCTACGTTTTATGCAGTGCAAACAATTCTCACAAACAAACGTTCGACCGATAGTCATGTTTAGGATTTGCGAAAAGTAACCTAGACTTTGCTAAAAAAAACGACTTTGAGGATTTCCATTAATTCATTAGACCTTAGACAAGGTATTGAGACTTGTATTAACGATTAACGGATTAACAAGAGTGTGGTTACATAATTCAATAGTAAAGAATCACAGGAGATGTCCTGTAGACATGGGTTGGGTTGTTTTACCTCTGAGCGGCACTTTTTTGCACACCATGGGCTAAATGGCCAGGTCACATGGACCCCGAAGGCTCAGAGAAGGTTGGGTATATATGGCTCTCCCGCACACGGGGCCACGGCTTAACGTCCCATCCGACGGACGGCGGCCTTTCCAAGCCCATCGGTGTCCCCTACTGACCGCGGGCAGGGCATTTTGCGGAGATAAATCTCAACGCTGACCCAGCTGGGAACTACAGATTACGAGCCTGGCGCGCTACCGACTGAGCCGCCCCCGCCCCCCTGTAGACATGGAACTCATGAAATAATAAGCTGAAAAAAATTGGTTTTGCCATGAGTGGGAAAACAATGAGTTAAAAAAAAAATGCAGAAAAGTTATATGTCGCACTAGCTGAAGAAAACATTAGCCATTGATGATGTAGTGGTAACATAACTGGCATGTTTACAGGAGACGTGGGTTCGAATCCCACTCATGGCAAAACCATTTCTTTTTCAGCTTATTATTTCATGAGTTTCATTAATCACAATACTTTTGTTAATCCGTTCATATTTTTTTTAGTTGACTAATTTTATCGTTGACTTTCATCATTTTGAAAATAAAGTTGAGTTCCTAGAGTATTTAGTTAATTTACTGAATCTTATTTTATTTGCTAACTCTATTTAATTAAACAATAATCACGAAAAAAATTAATACAATAATTCACTAGCTTAGGTATATTAATATTTTGCTGCCTTCAAGCACATAGATGTTGAACATCTCTGCTCTAGCTGATGATTAACATCTCATCTCTGCTGATAGATGTTGAACATCTCATCTCTGCTGATGTAGTTATTACGAAAACCTGCTGTTGTTTCAGTCGGATATCCTTTCTACGAGAAAAACGTGAAGCAATAACTATTTGTCTTCCCTGTTTTATGTTTGTATAAATATTGCAATTTCTAACCCCTTAAACAACCCCCCCCCCCACTTTAGAGCGTACCTACCCCTTGGGTGAGCAAGAAATTTTATAAAAATAAAAAAGTTTTATATAAAGACACAAATGTCTATGTCTTTATAAGTTCTGGCTATACGTATGACTCATTAGTTCTGGCAACATAACTTACAGATAAACTAAACAATATTTGTATATTAAAAATTAAAGGGGTGAGCAGAGAAGGGTTAAATGGCCAGGTCACAAGGACTCCAAAAATTAAGAGACTGTTGGGGAATTTGCTTCCGTTAAGGCTATCCAGCGTGTTTTTCAATGTGCACAGGAATTGCTATTCTCCCCAAGAGTAGAAGATTTAACATCTCATGCGATGGATGGCGGCTTCTTCTACTAATCGGGAGACGTACAACAGGAAAATGCTACGAGCAATACTCTAGATCAGGGGTTCTCAACGTGGGGCACGCGGTAACATTTTTTGGGATACGCCTTGAGAGCTCAAAAGTAGCTAGATCTAGTAACAATACATGTTTTATTCCCATTGTTATACTACAACTACAGTTTTATCTATCTATACTACGGGTACGCCAGTTACATACACATTTCCAGGGGGTACGTGAAACATAAAAGGTTGAGAACCACTGATCTAGACTAACTTGGGAAAAAATACAAGATTTTAGAAATTATACAATTTACCCAAACAACATACACGAAGAGCCAAAACATTATGACCAGCGTGTCTTTATGCAAATCGAAGCAACTGCAGATAAATGACGGCGCATGTGAAGGTCATGAAATGGTATAAATAACACCTGATACTGAGCTCTGTTAATCAGTGTTATTCTTGTTATTCAGATGGGAAAGGCAGCAGACTTAAGTGAGTTTGACAAAGGCCAAATTATAATGGCCAGACAACTGGATGAGAGCATTTCTGAGACGGCAAGGCTTGTGAAGTGTCCATGGTCACCTGTGGTTAGTACCTTCAAAAAGTGGTCCGAGGAGGAAAAAACCATGAACCATCGGCTAGGTGTGGCCGACCATGGCTAATCGATGCTAGAGGTAAGTGAAGGTTATCCTGTATGGTACGAGTCCACAGAAGGGGGTACTGTGGCGCAACTCGGCCGTAATTTGAATGCTGGTGACGGGAGTAATGTGTCACAACACATCGAACCCTTATGTACATCGATACATCTGTATGTATCGATGTACACCTAAGTATACGATATCGCATGTATCGATGATACCCTTATGTATCATCGATACATGTGATAGTACATCGAACCCTTATGGAAATGGGGCTGCGTAGCCGCAGGCTGCTTTGACTGCCCATGCTACCTCGGTTCACCATTGAAAACGCCCTACAATGGGCATGCGAGCATCAAAACTGGACCTTGAATGATTGGAAGAAGGTCGTCTGGTTCGAAGCATCTCGTTTCCTTTTGCACCTTGTGGACGGCCTCGTACGTGTGCGTCATTTACCTGGGGAAGTGTTGGCACCAGGATGCACTGTGGGAAGAAAACAAGCCGGTGGAGGAAGTGTAATGCTTTGGGCAATGTTCTGCTGGAAAACTCTGGGTCCAGTCATTCATGTGCAGGAAACTATGACGTCTACCACCTTCCAAAACATCATTGCAGATCAGGTATATCCTTTCATGTCAACGGTATATCCCTCTAGTAGTGCCTTCTTTCAGCAGGATAATGCTCCATGACACACTGCCCGGATTGTTTGAGAATAGTTCACGGAACACTTCCAGGAAGACTTCCAGGTATTGCCCTGGCCTCCAAATTCCCCAGGCATCAATCCAATCGAGTGTGTGTGGTTTGTGTTGGAACAGCATATCCGATCTGCGGCAGCTCAACCACATAACTTACAAGAGTTAAAGGATCTGCTGGTAATGTGTTGGTACCAGATACCACAAGAACCTTTAGAAATCTTGTAGTGTCCATGCCTCTGCAGGTAAGATCTGTTTTGACAGCACGCGGAGGACAACATCATGTTAGGCAGATGAACATAATGTTTTCGCTCTTTGGTGTATTTATTCCCTTAATCATCAACTGTTCAAACTGAACCCGATGAGCTGCAGCGGTTCTGTGGAAAATAATTATGTAAAGGTTTATGTGCTTAATAATAGGGAAACAGGTAATCGCTTGGAAGGTCTGACCACACTTCTTAAGCATACAATCCTTACGCTTGGTTAAAGCGCGACTGCTAAAAAAATACCATGTCCTTTAGGTGAGAGAGGATTTGGGCAGATGGCTACGTTTTTGTCTTGCCGACCAGAATCTTCAATTACAGCCAAGACAGCATCTAATTACTGAACCCAGAGATCTTATCGACAGCAGATAGAACACCTGACCTGTCATGGTTCATATACCACCCTGTTCAACACAGTTTTTTTCTCTATAATCAAGAGTATTTATATGTTGTGTGGATAAGCTAGAAAAGTTCCAATTTAATCTCCGTCTTTAATGTTAGTAAAGCCAACATCCAAGTCCTGTATAATAAACATAAATGTTGTCGAAACGAAACTGAAGCTGCGGTTCAAACGGTTCTACTTTGACTAAAGCATCGAGACTTGAAGCATAACCGTTGGTTTCAATTTCATAATTGGCATTTTTATTGCTTACAAATATGGCTGGTTAAATATTTAAGAATTTATTATGTAGCAAAAATTGTTTCACATTAATAAATAAGCGACTGTTTTTGCCTTGGGCTGAATACGACACCAAACCCAAAAGAAATGACTATCAGTCATTTCAATATATTATTAGAAAAAAAAATCATATTGATCAGTGAACTTGAACAAATTAGCTTATTACAAACTCACTTTCTGATTTAGATTTGTTTGAAATTACTAAACAATTTACTGCTTAACCAAATATATTGATGATAATAAAATCACATCAAATAAAACCTTGTTGAAAAAATAATTTCTGTTAGGTACTCAAAAATTTTGCTAAAAAAGGGGAAAAAAAACATGCTTTCATAAACTGTGACAACGCGGATGCATACTTTTGAAATTAAAAAATGTATTCAAAATGAAAGAATTTAACTCTTTACAAAATATTTCTGAAGTTGATACACAAACATTGATTTGAATTCTTTTATTGCCTGTAATCCGTCTTTATTACATAACTGTAGGCATGGGTTGACTCTGAAGTCAACCTCTGTGAAGTCCGACATTTCTTCTATAAAATTCTGCTGATTGTGAGGAGTAGATTCTCATTTCGTTTTCCAGATGGAAAAAGTTTCTCTTTGGTAGCGATTACGATGACGACATAATGTCGGCGATCTCACTTGAAACTGAAAGAGTCCCTGATGACGGAAGAGGAGCCAACAGGAAGCTGATGACATTTGGACAGATGGAGATTGAAAGATCGCCTCCAGCGAAAAGATCCGTTGCATTTCGGACAGCGATAGAATCGGGCGCCGTGGACTTGCTGGTGTTGCTTTAAGAGTCGAGATGCCTTAAAGGATTTGCCGCAGGCACCGCAAATGTAGGAATTGCCAGAATTGTGCACTGCTTGATGCTGTTTGCAATTGCTCTTGGTCCTGAACCACTTTCCACATTCTGGACATCTATGGCCGGAATCCAGTTCTGAAACGAAGATGCGGATGAGTCTTAATGAACAAGATGAACACGTTTTCATACATCTTCTATCATTTAAATTAAATCAGAACGACAAAATTCCAAAACGTTTCTCTTAACTACATTTCTTTTGTGTCGTAAGAAGAAATTAGAGTTATTCTCAACAAGTCATGAATATTGAGTGAATCGAAGTCAGTTATGGAAGTAACTTTGAAATCAAAAGCTAATTGTTTTTTATTCGAATGTGGGCGACGCTTAGTGGTAAAAATCAAAACAAATCACCTTGACTTCTGAGAAGACGAATAAGTTAACAGTTGTTTTTTTTTTACATCTGACAATTCGGCCGAATTTTTTTTTTCAGTAATAAAAGAAAAAACTACCACTGAATTGTTTGCATTAATCAAATCCAAATCAACATCAAATACCGAAATTCCTCACCTGATTACTCACCATATCGCAAAAGAGTGCAAAATGCAGTTTTGTTTCATAATGCTATTTAATCATTTAAGTACAGAGCTATAACACACTCAACTTTCAAAACCTTAAAAAACAAGCTGGCATTTGTGACAAACGTTTTCGACAATGTACTCATAATTATCATTAAACATTTACCTTTTATTTATAACTGCATAACAAATACACGTAGACGCAGCCACTAAATAAAATGTAAATCACTCACCACTAGTTGAGAAACAGCGAAAGCGATTTCCCCACTGCTTTTTCTCAACCTGATCCTTTCGCTTTTGCGTTGAAACTGCAAATATGGAGACTCGATAGCATTAATTCATATATCAGCATTAAACTTTTAAATATACTAATAATAAGAACAGCTAATACGCTTAAAGCATTCACGATACTCACCAAAATGGAGGACTTGCTCTTCAGGCCAAATTTAAAAGCTCCCTCAGCCATTTGCAACAGAACCAATCTCAGTGTGATGTAATTTCAAACAGCGCAACAGCCAATGAAGGTCAATGTCAGGTGGCTTCCTTGCAAAGCAAAGTAGAAATGTCCTCAGATGTGAACCATATTTCTCGGGTATCATTTATATCCTTCTTAATGACTGCTTAATGCGATTATTGGTCATGCGTCGTGATTTTCACTTCCGAAAGTCAATTCGGAAGACAAATTCGCGCTACAAGTTGAACATTTTCGCTCATTCTTCAATTTGAAGTTTTTGTTTGTAGGCGAAACTAAGTTTTGCTCTTTTAACATTTAAAATTCTTCATTTCAATTTATAAATAGAAAAGTGAACAACCATATTTACTTATTGAACAATACACGCAGAAACAAGGAACCTTAACAGGAAACAGCAGGAAAACGATATTCATTTATAAATTGAAAAGGATTAAAATTTCATACTATAAAGGTTAAAAAAGAAAATTCTTCTTCTTTTATACACACTGTAAATTTTATTGCATGGAAATAATAATAGTAATTATTACAGTCACACACTTATTTAGAGTCATAAAGTTCCTGGAGCAATATTTTACTGAGTGGGGGGAGGGGGGCGACTTTTCCCACCATACCTTTCAGTTATTTTTAGAGGCCCAGAAGATAAAACATCTTTGTATATGTGGAAGGGGTTCCCTGGTACAGGTAGACATTTTACAGATAGTTGGGTTGTTTTACTCTGAGCGGCACTTTTTTGCACACCATGGGCTAAATGGCCAGGTCACATGGACCCCGAGGGCTCAGAGAAGGTTGGGGGAGGGGACCCACTGGAACAGCTGTTGGGAGACAGATGGTAGCCTCCCGTCAAGGCCATCCAGCGTGTTTAACGTGCACAGGGTATGGCTCTCCTGCACACGGGGTCACGGCTTAACGTTTCATCTGACGGACGGCAGCCTTTCCAAGCCCATCGGTGTCCCCTACTGACCTTGGGCAGGGCTGGGAGTTTTGCGGAGATAAATTTCAACGCTGACCCAGCTGGGACTCGAACCTAGGAACTGCGATGCCGACTGAGCCACCCCTGCCCCATTTAGTTTGGGTTGGACGGCTTCATCTAATATATAGTATATAGACGAGGGCGAGTAAGCTAATAAGAGGAGAGGGAGTGTCATGAGGATGACGTTAATTCTAACTATGATGGGATAGAGACAACTGGAGAGTAGATCTTGTGAAAATCAGAAATTTGACCTCTGACGTACTATACACAATGCCAAATCGAGGTCAAACTTTCATCTAGAAGTGCACGAAACGTGAAACTTGGCACCTAGGTGTGTTTCGATTTGTCGATCTCAGATATGCTGCGAGATTTGGGATCCGGGAGGGATGTCAAAGTTGAAATTTTTATCTGGCGGAGAGCTAAAAAATTATTACCTACAGGTATTTCGGGAAAGTTTTCTTTCAGAAAAGTGATAAAATTCCAGATCTTACTAGTCCATTGAGGTCAGATTTTGATATATGCGTTTATGAACCTGAAATTGTTGCCTTAGTGTACATCAAGAGTTCGAAATACTACGAAGTTTTTGACCCGGCTGATCCCTTGAGATCAGGGATCAAATTTCTATCTACCAGTGCTACATAGGTGAGAATTGGTGTGTAGGTGTATTAACGTTACAAAGATTCATATCTAGTGTATTTTCAAGGTCAAACAGGGGTTACGATGACGATCAGGAAATGAAAAGCCTCCGATTGGTTTCTCATCTAATATATATATAGATGATTGACTGAGAGACGTTTACGTTAATTCTAACTATGATGCAGACATGGCAGAGCACTGAAATTTTGCACCTGAGAGTAATGTGGGTCGTAGATCTCGAAAAAAATATGAAATGTGACCTCCGACGTGTCATTCAAGGTCAAATAGAGGTCAAACCTTGATCTACAAGAGCTAGAAACATGAAAATTGGTGTCTGGGACAGTATTTTTTGCTCATCACCATCAGTAACTTATTGCTCATCAGATTCAATGAACGTTCATAGTTGTAGGGTAATCCTTTCTTATTTCAAGAAAATTTACTAAAGGTGTTCTAATTTAGTCACTTTTCCAGTTGAAAAGTCACTTTCGCCAAAAGATTACGTGGAACGAACTCACCAAACTAGTCCTCGCGACATCCGGTGTCTTTACGTCTCACGCTATGCGGTTGCCAGTCCGATGATTAGTTTAGAAACTTTAACCACACATTGGAAGTAGAGCACATACACATAAACAGGAACTTCACACTCGAGTTTCAACAGCTCCTGGGGCAGTCTTCCTCAGAAATAATGTCAAGCTATGATGAGTAATGCAGATTGAGTATGCGAGTTATGCAGCTGCATAGTACCGTATGTTGTGCGCTCTAGTGGCGCTATGCTGTCAAAGATTTTTGCGTTACCTACTACAATGCTTGCCAAGGTAGGGAAATAAGGCGGCTGGATCACATCAACAGGTGAGCACGAATCCGACGGAGGGAGGTCCCTCGTCAAAGATCATGGAAGGCACGCCACTATCTATTCGAGAGGAGGCGGGGGGGAGGGGGGAGCAGTCTCTTCGATTACAATCAAAAGTATTTCTAATGATTGACTTCTCTCCCCCTCTCATGATAGAATGCATAGCCAGAAATAAAGATCTTTCTCGGCTGCCAGTATATCAGACGATAGAATATCTTACCTATTTTCAGTTGGTTATGAGTTCGAATCCCATCAGGTCCAAGATAGTTTTGAAAGCCTACAGATTTTTGCTTATGACTTCATGCGACCTGTCTGATACCGGGAACATGAAGCATGGGCCATGAAAGACTGAAAAAAGAAGTTTGTTGATCAAATGAATCGATTTTTCTCTTACACCATGCATATGGACGATTACGCGGCTAGCGAAAGCAACACGAGGCTTGGGTTGGGTTGTTTTACCTCTGAGCGGCACTTTTTTGCATACCATGGGCTAAATGGCCAGGTCACATGGACCCCGAAGGCTCAGAGAAGGTTGGGGGAGGGGACCCACTGGAACAGATGTTGGGGGACAGATGGTAGCCTCCCGTCAAGGCCATCTAGCGTGTTCTTTAACGTGCACAGGGTATGGCTCTCCCACACACGGAGCCACGGCTTAACGTCCCATCCGACGGACGGCGGCCTTTCCAAGCCCACCTGGCAACACGAGGCGATGGGCTTTGGGATGCCATGCCCTTGAAATGCCTCTGGTGTAGACGAGACAAAACGTGAACAGTGTGATCAAATACACCCTTCAGTGATAATGTTGTTTCCTGGTGGTGATCGCATCTTTCAAAAAGGCGAAGTACCATGTCATCAGGTTTGTGTTGTACAGGAAGGGTTTTGCAGAACACTATGTAGATTTCATCTTAACCTTGCACATAACCATTACAATCAATTTCCAAAATCTCAACACCATCGAAATTCTGTAGAATTATGTGGAACGGAGAATTTTTTTTTTTACATTGAACTCATTACAAAACTATCTGACAACATGAAATTCAGCTCCAGTGAACATAAAATATGAATCAGTTCTAGAGAATAAATTCAGTTGTAGGAAACCATTAAATATTTGCGCAATATTTAAAACGGTTTTGTTCTTTGAAAGTAAAAATATTATATCATTAGGTTGATCTTGCTTTACTTCTAAACGGCACTTTTCTGCACACAATGGGCTAAATGGCCACCAGGTCACAAGAACCCCAAGGGAACTAACAAAAACCTCAAGGCTCTGAGAAACCAATCACTCGATCAATTTTATTTTATCACCGTATACAATTTACAATATAGAAAAATATGAATGAACCTAAAAACCACATGGATTGTGTAGGCCACTGAAAGAAATTAATACTGAAATCAATAACGACTAACTCACTACAAAGTTCACAAACAATATGTGCCATTTTTCTGAAAAACTTTTTAATATTAGAATTGTGCCACGTGTTAATATAAATCACACGATAAAAAGTGGCGTAGTGTCACGGAGAGGATATTAAACTTGCTCATGGGAAAGTGAACTACATGAATTTAAGAAATAATATTTATTTTAAAGTAAATCCTATATTAAAAATATTTCTTCATCTGTAAAAAATTATATTCGTCTTTTTTAGCGAAAATATTTTTATTAGCCCTGAAATTTTGTTTCTCGAGGCTTTTAAAAAAAGTAACAACGACTACCATCTGCTAACGGGATACCAGATTAAGATGGAACTTATGCTTATGTAAGGAGATTTAAAACTGACTGTACGCGATCGCGATATAGTTTGTTTCTAAATAATGACAACACTATTCAAACAAACATCTGCCTAATATTTAAAAAAAAAAATACCCCCTCAAGCAGCTGCTTGCCACTTAGGTCTGACAGGAGCCTGTTAGTTTATATGCCATAGTAGAAGGTCTGTGAGGATGGCAGAACCTCAGCAGAAAAACAGCACACACATCCATGCCTTACCCGGGACTCGAACCCAGGTCCCTTAGATCAGTAGCCAAGCGTGCTAACCACTCGACCGCGGGACGGCGCCTAATATTATAGTGTCTAAATTTTATTTCGTTAATGAAAATTTTAGTCTTTAAAGAAAAATTGGAAATATGTTCTGGGCAATAAAGTTTACTATTATTTGCGCAATGCCTCTGTTACGCATTTCCGTGCATGCTTAGGTTTCTGAACACCCCGCTTAAAATCCTTGAAAGCTCAAAATTAAGCAATCAGAGATGAGTAATGCAGATTGAGTATGAGTAATACACTTTCGCTACTGCCATGTTAAATGAATGTAATTATAAAGTTATATATATATCGTAATATACATATTTATGTATATTAATATTCACATTTGAATGACTTGAATTTAAGGTTTTGGGAGGAAACGATGTGTTAATCGAAATTGCGTAAAAAGATACCGACAAGACCGTTTCCAAATGCAGCAAGTTCCGATTAATCGTGGGACGAATATTTGGTATGCAGATTGTCCGTGTCCAAGGGGTTGAAGGGTTGACAAGCATAGAAATTAATTGCCCATATTTTGTAAAAACGTAGGGTGGGTTGGATTGTTTCACCTCTCATCGGGGCGGGGTGGCTCAGTCGGTAGCGCGCCAGGCTCGTAATCTGTAGTTCCCAGGTTCGAGTCCCAGCTGGGTTAGCTTTGAGATTTATCTCCGCAAAATTCCCCGCCCTGCCCACGGTCAGTAGGACACCGATGGGCTTGAAAAGGCCGCCGTCCGTCGGATGGGACGTTAAGCCGTGGCCCCGTGTCGGGAGAGCCATACCCTGTGCTCGTTAAAGAACACGCTGGATGGCCTTGACGGGAGGCTACCATATGTCTCCCAACAGCTGTTCCAGTGGGTCCCCTCCCCCAACATTCTCTGAGCCTTCGGGGTCCTTGTGGCCTGGTCATTTAGCCCATGGTGTGCAAAAAAGTGCCGCTCAGAGGTGAAACAACCCAACCAAACCTCTCAGCGTCACTTATTTTTTTTTAACACAATAATTCGATGGGTCCCAAGGTCTCCAAGGCTCACAGAATGTTGGAGGGGGACCCACAGCTAGTTATAAGGAGACAGATGGCAGCTTCCCGTTAAGGCCATCCAACAGGTTCTTTAAGGTGCACAGGGATGGCGCTCTTGCATACGGAGTAACGGCTTAACGCCCCATCAGACGGCGGCCTTTCTAACCAAGAGCAGGATGGAATTTAGCGGAAAAAAATCTCAACGCTGGCACAGTTGGGACTCGAACCAGGAAACTGCAGTTTAGCCTGGCGCTTTACGAACTAAGACAACGCAACCCCAGTGCACAAACATAAAAATTTTATTTACGAAACAATATATGCATGTAGTTTCTGCTGGTGTAATTAATTTTTAATAACTGAATAATTTAAACCGGTTCACCAGTTCTGCTTTACAACCTCAACATGCTTCAACATGCTTGCAACAATCCCAGATCTAAAGAAACATAAAAGGGTTGGGTTGTTTTACCTCTGAGTGGCACTTTTTTACACACCATGGGCTAAATGGCCAGGTCACATGGACCCCGAAGGCTCAGAGAAGGTTGGGGGAGGGGACCCACTGGAACAGCTGTTGGGAGACAGATGGTAGCCTCCCGTCAGGGCCATCCAGCGTGTTCTTTAACGTGCACAGGGTATGGCTCTCCCACACACGGAGCCACGGCTTAACGTCCCATCCGACGGACGGCGGCCTTTACAAGCCCATCGGTGTCCCCTACTGAAACATAAAAGGCGAGGGGGGGGGGGAATCAGAGGCATTCTCAAAGAAGGGGGATCTGGTCTTCTTGCTCCCCCCACCCTGTGATAATTTTAAAATGAATAGCAAGACATTTTAAAATTCCTTTACATTCTTAATTCATTTCACAGTAATTGCAGTACGCTACAATTTTGAAAAAGCTTCCGATAATTTATTGACAAGGTAATGTAATATGCTACGTTAAAAAAGAATACTAAGAAGTTTTATGCGATTTTATTTTTAATTTCAATAAAAAGTTTTGTTTAAAAACGAAAACGGTTTATGAGCTTGAAAAATATTTAAAAAAGCGCGTTTTGGCCCGAATTAATAATGGTTTCGCTACTGCCATGTTAAATGAATGCAATTATAAAGTTATATATATATATCGTAATATACATTTAATTATGTATATTAATATATATATATAGCAGACGCTCGCTATTACTCCAATTCGATTTACACTCTTTCATTTTAACGCCATTTACAGTGAATGACCTTGCGATGACGGAAGAGGAACATTAAGACAGGAGTCTTCAATCCAGCTCTGATGAGTTGGAGCCGTGGAGTCGATTAGTATCCTATCGACGAAGGACTTGGAAGCGATTTTTAAACACCTAGATGAAACAGAAGTGATCCTTGATGAAAAAGATCTAGATCTTCAGAGAACAGCAAAGTGATGAGGATGCCAATCATATATTAACTGTTATAAAGAACTTTATAGTGAGTAAAGGAGGCATTAACTCAATCCTCCATTTCACAATTCTTAAAGAAGCCTTCAGCCCGCATCTCACTTGAACCTTCAACATGAAGTGAAGCTGCCAAACATCAGCCAGCCGAAAAAAATTACCTTATAAATTTTTATGTATTTTTTAAAATTTTTCAAGTGAATTAGCATATTAATTTGTTTGAAAACTATTAATAAATAATCATTACTTGAACGTTTAGTGATATCATTTGCCTACAATTTCTTAAAGTTAGAAATATCTTCTTTTAAAATTACTTTTGATTTAAGCCCCAACCTTGCAAGAGTAAAACGAAAGTAAATATTTTGTTACTTGAAACTGATGAAATCTTCCGGAAAGAAAATTTTCAAACAAAAGCTTCCATTTATCTGTACACGAAATTCCGTTACTTATTTAAATGAACCGATGTACTGTCGCTCAAAGAAATATTCGAACACTATGGTTGATTACAGAATTTAAAAAATATATCTGGCAGCGATTTTTTTAGGAATTAATGATTGTCACGTGACACGAAGGTTGCTAGATCAGTAATTTCTAAAATCGTTGCCAGATATTTTTTCTGAATTCTGTAATAAACCATCGTGTTCGAATATTTTTTTGAGGGACTGTATTTTTGAGTCTTGTTACCCGTCATTCTAATAAAGTAGGCGACCTTTCCGGGAATTCCAAAACTTTTTTTACAAAATAATAAGACCAACGAATATTTTAATTTTGTAAAAAAAAAGTTATTTTATATCATTTTTATTTATATATATTATGATATATATATAATTTTATTATTACGTTGATATAACATGGCAGTAGCGAAAACATTATTAATTCGCGCGCAAAACGCGCCTTTTAAAATATTTTTCACGCTCGTAAACTGCTTTGGTATGCAATATAAAAAGTATTTTGTAACGTTCAAATCATTTAAGACAATGAAATACTAACGAGATTTGGATGATTGATTATGACTTTCTAGACCTTTAGTAATGATCACCACGAGTCAGGTCTAGAGAAATATTTATTGCGTTTTTAGGTAAAAAGTTCAGCTTTTTATATTATATCTGATAACTGAAAGAGCTAAATTAATATTTCTTTTTATGCAGATTGTCATGAGAATATAAATTTACAAGGAGCAGCTCAGTTTCATCCAACAGCATCACGTGCTATTCAATTTATGATTCATCATTGCTGCCCTAAAGGAAACGTTTTTTCCCCATCTTCCAATTACTTTCCGATCGTCATTTGTTCGTTTTGCTGATTTGTATTACCTGGTTAAAAGTGTTTTGCAACTTAAACTTAAGATGTGTTGTGCTAAGGTGAATAAAGTTACCGACATCGAGGCTCTGAAAGATCCAGTTATAGCTAAAGCTATGATAGGTTTCTTAGTCATTATGTCATGGTTTGCTTACTACTGAAGCTGAGGAAGAATGGGACCATTTTAAAGAGGTTTTTCTTGAAATTAATAATACTCTTTTCGGTAAAAAGGAGCAGAAGTGACAAACTTATTTGAGTGATAAGGCACTGCAGATTTATTTATGGAAAGAAAGAACTGCAGGAATGTCCTTAATCAATACCCTACTATTTCTAACAAAAAGCGTTACAAAGAGTTAATAAACGTGTAAAGCAGGCATGTCAAATTCGTTAACCACCGAGGGCCATATTAAATATTATATATTAAATCGCGGGCCGCAAAACAAAAAAAAAAACCAGATGAAAATTGTTATGTGCCAACTAGACTAGAACGCAGTATTCGTTCACTGACTGCTAACGAATAGCTTCCGACTCTACTGGTATTTCGTGACTCATTGCCATGCGCAAAGTACGTACATTTGAATGACCTCGAGACATGTGTATACATGTCGGAGCCCGATCGTAGAATTGCTCATATCATGAAATGCCACTATTTCATGAAATGATCGGGCATTTCATGATATGAGCAATTCTACGATCGGGCTCCGACATATACATTTATGCGCAATAGTTTCCCTTATATATAAATGGAAATGTTTTCTGAAATACGTTTATTTAATTCATGTACCGTGTACATACTTATAATTTTAATTAAAGAATCCAGTGTTGTCAAAAGTTAAATAAACGTAGTGGTTATCAATCTTGGCGGGCCGCAGAACAGTTCCCGGCGGGCCGCGTGTTTGACATGCCTGGTGTAAAGGATCAATTAGCAGCTGATAAGAATCTTTGGCTAGATGGCTTGGCTGAAAAAGCCGAGAAGCAGCTAGACAGCACAACAGCAGAGAGCTGTACCAGATACTTAACGTTTTGTGTGGTGGAAAACGGACAAGTATACAGGGATTGAAGCATAAACAAAGTAAGATTATTGAAGGTGAGGATTCTGTCATGGCTAGTGGAACTCAGCATTTCAGAGATATTCTAGACAATGTGGTTAGTTCTACTCCCATTGTTTGTAATGATGATAGATGCATTACTGGCTTTAATGTTGGCCGTATAACACAGTCTGAAGTTATTTTGGTTGTTTTTAAACTTAAACTACATAAATTCCCAGGGATAGATGAAATTATTACAGAAATGCTTAGAGCTGGGAATATTTCTGTTACCATACAGCTGATTGAAAATTTGAATATCTTTTATGACAAAGGCATTGTTTCTGAGGATTTTACCAGAGTTATAATTATCACTATTTTTAAAAAAAAGGTGATCGCAGTTCTTGTCATAATTATAAGGGTAACAGCCTACTTTCTGTTCCAGTTAAAGTTCTTTGCATGATTCTGCTTAATAGAATTAATAATGTGATTGATGGACAATCGCATGTGAGCAGTGTGGATTCAGAAGTGGTAGTGGTAGGGGATGTATTGATATCAGTTTTTTTTTTACTTAGGCAGTTTCTTGAGAAATGTTTGTAGAGTTTCAGAAACCTATGGTTACTAGCTTTATAGATTTCAAAAAGGCTTTTGACTCTGTTGATCGTCATAATTTGTGGTTCATCGTGAGATCGTAATGCATACCAGACAAGTTAGTTAACATAATTAAAGCTCTCTGTAATAACACTGAGTTGACTAGAAAAATGTGAGAGTTAGTAAGGCTTGTAGTAATTGGTTTAGATTTGCTTCTGGTGTTCGACAGAGTACATTTTGTCTCTCTTTTTTTTAATTCGGTTATTGAATTGTTACGTGGAATTCACTACAAGAGGAAGATTTTGGCCTTAAGTGGCCTAGATACATGAAAATTTCTGATTTAGATTATGCTGAAGATTTGGCCCTTTTGACAAACGATGTCGAATTAGATGAATTCTTTTCTTAGAGCTGTTAATGAGATTTGTAGTAGAGAAGATTTGGTGATAAACAGAGAGAAAACTAAAGTGATGAAAATTGGTCAGGCATGCTGTGATTCAGTTAATCTGAATGGTTGCAGTCTTGAGGAAGTGTCTCAGTTCAGTATCTTGGGAGCTATGCAACAGGTACTGGTAATATGCGGCATGACATTAACAGACGAATAGGGATTGCTGCCGGAACTTTTAAAAATCTATGGAGAGTATGGAGCAATAGTCGTATACACCTAAAGAATGAAATTAGGCTGTATAACACGTAGTTTGGTTTTTTCTAGAGTTAGTTATGGTAGTGAAACTTGGACGCTTTTTGGCTTTTTGCTTGTTCTTTCCAAAATAATCTCCAGTACCTTATCACTCAAATACAAGCTTTAACCATTACAGGAAACTTGATGTATTTGATTCCAGATGTTTAAGCAGTATCTTGGGCATTAAGTGGTTCAACTTTGTAAGTAATGATGAGGTTAGGCAAAGGAGTCTGCAACCTCCTTTAAGCAGCATATTGTGCAGAGACAGACTCCGTTGGTTTGGCCATGTTGCCCATATGGATAATTATAGATTAGCGAATAGGGTTATGAACAACGAATTGAATACGTGACATTCCCGGTGCACCACAACTCAAGGCTGTATATCACCATAAGGGAGATGTCACTGAAACCACTATAAACTAGAAAGCTCCTGTCATTTAAGCTTGCCTTACATTGTCCTGCCTACAGCGAGAGAAGACCTGTATGTGAAGAGAGTAGCATTGCTTGTTATATATGCCTGCTCGAAGATATAATCATTGAGGTGCAGTGAGAGTGGGATCTTTTAAATTTTGAGTGCTGCCTAATATATGCCCAACACTCACTGAATTTAGTCCAGAAACTTGCCAATATATAAATAAAAAGATCTTGTCGTTTGAATTTTGAGCCAGAAAAATAAAAAGGAAGTCCTAACTTTTAGGGTCCTCCGCAGCAGAGGCCCAAGGTACTTCCATCAGAAGGCGACACCTCGAGGGACTCCAAACCTCTCGGCACGACCCCCAACTTCGTCCTCTCCATAGAGCTGGGCACCACAGCCCTTGGCCTTATCGGCGTCTTGCAGCCTACCCATTGCTGGAGCCAACTGCAGCGCCCGGACACTACTTCACAAAGGAACCAAGTTCCTCCACTGCAAAGGCCATGAGTCCAAATCTCATTCATGTGGGACTCTTAGTTTGGCTGTTCCATCGATAAGTCCGCTAGCCATGGTGGACAACTCCAGGCCGCGAGCCTCCAACTTCTACCTCTCCATTGCTCACAGGCCGAGGCGCCCCGGACCTCCGTCCTCCTCAATATCACAGGGACCGCATCAGGGAGCCCACAGACAAGTGCACGAAGAGGTGTACAACTCAGTCCGCAGGACCCCCTAATAGGCCTGAAAGACAGAAGGACAGGGTCAGCTACATCTGTCCCGGCCGTCTGAACGGCTCCTCAACCAAGGCTGTGACCCCCCAGCGAAGCTGGGGGACAAGTCAACAAGCTGCCTGGACACAGCAGTCCAGTTAGTCCGACAGCCCTCAACAGGCCCCCCTCCACCGAGGGGCCACCGGACTTCAATACCAGAGCGCCAGCGATCTGAGCCCAACTTCTCAGAGGCACCGTAAGCCCCCCCCCCCCTCATCAAGGAGGTCCCACTCCGGGGGGGGAAAGGGTTATGAACAGTGTGCCTAAAGGCCTCAGAAAGAGGATGAGACCTAGGATGAGATGGACAGACAATGTCAAACAGGACCTTGGCCAGGACAATGGCCAGATGCAGCAGATGTAACTCAGGACAGATGTATTTGAGGAAGTAAATTGCACAATCTGATTGGACCTCCGTAGCCCATGGCTGCTTGAAGATGATGATGTTTAATAAGACATTTATTTCATCATATCTTTGGAACGTGAGGGTCAAACCAAATGTGTCAAATGAAAGCTTGTGATATAGGGAGTATTATAAGCTATAAAAAGTCTCTTTGCAAATGGCTTATGATAACTGTATAATAAAATGATGTCTGTATTAACGTTCTGGCCTTCGTGTTGCCTCACTTACTGAATGATGGATTGTCAGTTTATCGCCTTATATGAGATCGTCTTGTACCAGGCGCGATCGCCTATTCTAAATACAACCATGCTGGGAATGTAAAACAAGGGTAATAATGATCGATGACATTAGTTTTACTCTTGTTAAAATTGTGGAAGTGGTATACTATATAATTACTGGCATGGGCATCGCAGGAATTTTTTCAGGGGTAAGGTTAAAAATATTTTTTGAGAGGGAGGATGGAAGGGGATCAAAAAGCAAATCAAGATTTCAAAAGAAAAATATTTAGGTGGAGTGTTTATTAATGAGAGCTGTTGCGAAGACTAATCATGCATACCTCATGGCATAATGAAACTGAGGATACCTGAAAACAAACGTAAAAATGGGAAACTCATTATTGAAATACATGTAAAAATGCTTTTTCATTATAATGAATTAAAATAAAAGATAGGATTCCGAAAACAAAAGAAAATGTGAGAAAAACGAAGATTACATTTAAAAGAAAAATTTTTAATTTTTGGTACATCTGTACCATTCAAAATGAATTTTTCGATCAATTTTTTTCAAGAGGAAGCAACTTTTCCTACCCCCCTCCGCTCTGGCGATGCCCATGAATATTGGTATATAACACCAGGTGTTATATACCAGTCATTGGTACAGGCGATCTATGAAGTCATTGGTACGGTTAACAATTAATACGTTCAATGATGATCATCGTTGCGAATTGTGGCTTACCATCTTGGTTGGACTGCAATGCCCTCAAGCGAGCATCGAGAATATGGTAGCGTTAAACCCGAAGATGAAGTCACTACAAATGAAAATGTTGCTTATGTTTTGGTATTAAAAGTATGTAACATTTAAATACTAAAACAGCAACATAAGTATATTTATATTTTGCTTTTATGGTTAAAACGAAATGCGCTTTCCATATAGTGAGAAGTGCTGGCTTGACCCCTATATCATTGCTTAAAATTAAATGTGACCAGCCATACATTAAAAAACATCAGAATTAGACCCCTATTTGATTTGAGTTTGAGACCCTTGGTCTAGACCACTTGTTCTCAAAGGGTGTGCTGCGAAATTTCGGATGATATTGCAGATAAAAGGACATTTATAAACCATTTTGTAGCTACTTTCTGCCATTAATACTTCATTTAACTTTTTCCGTTTAATCAAATCCATATTATACCTTAATGTTAAAACTCAAATTAACACAGTATTAAGATTAGCGTATGCACTAATCTCAATACACGTCAGAACGTGAACAGAATAGCTCTGCGTTTTACAAAAGAATCCACAGAAATGACTATTATTGAAGTTAAACTGCGCATGAGCGAGTCTTCCGTAATGCTGCCAACTAAAATTTTTAGTGTACCGCGAGTACGGCAAATATAGTGTCACGAGCAAAAAAATTGAGAATCACCGATTTCCATATATTAAATTCTCCTGATTTAAGCTTTAAAAAAAAAAATGACCAGAGGAATAATTCTTATGAATACTTTTAGTTCCTTGACTCAGAATATTTTAAATGAAAGCTTAACATTTAATAAAGATCAGCAATATTGAATCAACTGCATGTTAATATTTGAAACTCGTTTACCTTAAATAAGTGGGCTTTGAAATCGAGAAAAATCAGCATACTACGGAGGTCCTCTCGCAATTTGTTCTGTGTTAATTTCTTTCCATCTCACTTGGTCTGAAAAAGGAGTTCGCTGATTATACTAAAGGCAAATCAGTTATATTGAATGGCGGTAAATCTTCGTCCACAACACGAGTTATTAATTTCTCCTCTCTAGATTTCAATACAAAATGAACCAAATAAAGCTAAAGAACACAACGATGATAATTTGATGAGCAGTTTATTACATGTTTTGTAAAAATATAACAAATATGGCAACAAAGTGTTTTTACAGTTATCAAATAATAAAATATTAAAAAGGTACACAAAGAACTGCGTAAATAAATAAATAAATTATACAAGGTTTGCATTCAGATATTTTATTCTTTTCGCAGCATTAAGTAATCCTCATTTCACTTGACATAGCAACCACACTAATTGGCACATGAAGAATAAGAAAATAAGATTTTGCTGATCACAGTTCTTTTGTGACTGAGGTGAAAAAATTAGTTTTATTGATGATTCTGTTTGATTCAAAATTACGCTTATCGAAATTCTTTAGGTGGGTTTTCGAAATTTGCTCTTACCTCAATTTTAAATTAAATATTACTAAATTACATTTAATCTTCAGGACAAATGTCCAAAGAGATTATATGAAGCAAACCTCGTGCATTTACTTTCACATCGATTCATTACATGATTTTTAAGGAACAAGAATTTGTAGTCTTTGTATCACTAATACATTTAAAAGAAATGATTTATGTACAATCAGAACGTTAAAAATATTTTTAGATTGTAATTTTTGAAAGTATGATCACACCTTTACGATAAAGTTTATCATGACTGCTGTTTTACTGCCGAGCAATTTTTCATTTAGCAACAAAACGGATTAAATGACTCTTGGTGTTATAAGCTCATGGCACTCTGGATAATCCTGTGGAAGACTTACTGGACAGAGACATAAGATAGCCTTCCTTTCAAACTATCCAGCTAGTTTTTCAATTGCACAGAGCACTCCTTTCCATAAAACAAAGGAATACAATGGTATTGGTAAGTTTCCGTTCTCTTAGACCTCGAGGATCGATGCATTCGAACGTGTTCGAATGCTAACAGTAGAGGGAATATTAAATGCAAAATTTTGCCAATGTTTATTCCGAATCCAAGGAAAACTACCTTAGATGCAGTAGATTAAAATGTTACTCAAGCTGCGAGCAATTTTAAAGCAATATCCAAGTATCTTCATAGAATTATCTTTCAAAGCGCAGATCAAGGTCAATGAAATGGAACGAAATTTATTTAAATGCCCCTTTCTGATTAAGCAATTTTATGATTTCCAAAGACCTGCTTTTTCTATAAATATGAAGATAATACCAGTAAGCAGAGCAGAAATAAATCAACCACTAAATGTTTTGGGCTGTTAGTTTTAATTCTGAGCGGCGGTACTTTTGCAGACAATGGATTAAAGGATCAGGTTACAGGGAAAATTCCCTAAAGGGATCCCACTAGACCAGGAGTGGGCAACTGTTTTCTTATCTACACTGCGGATGCGTATTGAAGTGACCGTCCTAGTGGAAAATACGAGACGAATCTTCGGTCGCGCACGGGAAGGAAATCTCAATTCAAGGCGGATTTTTCTGACTGTCTTGGCGGGCCACAAAAAACTCTTAGCGGGCCGAATGTGGCCCGCGGGCCGCTATTTGCCCACCCCTGAACTAGACAGCTGTTAGGAGACAGATGGAAATCTACTTCAAAGCCATCCAGTGTGTTACTTTAACTGTATAGCTTAACGTCAAATACGACGAACGTCTGCTTCTCCAGGCCAATTAATGCCCCCTTTCTTACCCAGGGCAGGGGTTTAGCGGTAGTAAATCTCAACACTAGCGGGATTCGAACCTGGGAACTTCAGATTATGAGCCTGACGCGCTACCACTTGAGCCTGACGCGCTACCACTTGAGCCAAACCCCCTCTTCCCTCACCCAGTGAAATTGTGGCATACGATTCATGCAAATAAAGAGTTCAATACCAACATCGACACAGAAATTATTTGTTCTGCCTTTCGATATTTTATTGCTTATATACCATTCACATATGTTTTGCTTTTAACGTGTGCAAAAAAAGAAAAGAAAATTTCGAACCTATTTCGATACTTAATGAGCCCAAACCCGATTCGGGGGAAAAACTTGCCACAATCGTAAAACGTATATGCAGATGCTGCTAAGCCATTTGTTTCAATTTCGAAATATACAATATTTTAAACTCTACAATGATTGTGAGGGGCGGAGGTGACTCAGTCGGTAGCGCGCCAGGCTCGTAGTCTGTGGTTCCCAGATTCGAGTCCCAGCTGGGTCAGCGTTGAGATTTATCTCCGCAAAATGCCCTGCCCACGGTCAGTAGAGCACACCGATGGGCTTGGAAATGCCGCCGTCCATCGGATGGGACTTTAAGCCGTGTGCGGGAGAGCTATATCCTGTGCATGTTAAAGAACACGCTGGATGGCCTTGACGGGAGGCTGCCATCTGTCTCCCAACCTTCTCTGAGCATTCGGGGTCCTTGTGGGTTGGGTTGTTTTACCTCTGAGCGGCACTTTTTTGCACACCATGGGCAAAATGGCCAGGTCACATGGATCCCGAAGGCTCAGAGAAGGTTGGGGGAGGGGACCCACTGGAACAGCTGTTGGGAGACAGATGGTAGCCTCCCATCAAGGCCATCCAGCGTGTTCTTTAACGTGCACAGGGTATGGCTCTTCCGCACACGGGGCCACGGCTTAACGTCCCATCCGACGGACGACGGCCTTTCCAAGGGGTCCTTGTGACCTGGCCATTTAGCCCATGGTGTGAAAAAGAGTGCCACTCAGAGGTAAAACAACCCAACCCTACAATGATTGTAACATTTTAAAACAAAATTAAATTCATAGTGTTAACTGAAACTATGGTCACATTTCTCCATTTTGAAATAGGTGAATCAATGGGGAATATTAATTCCATTTCTGATTTTTTCAGAAACAATACGACAAGGGGTTGAAAACTATTCCCTTTGCATTTCTGTGTAGTCACCTAAGATTGCCAATTTTATGCATAAGATCAAAACAAAACCTTTGAACGAATCTAAACATAAGTTCATTAAATGATTTCAGTTCAGTAGCACTACCTATTTAAAACTTTTTCCTTGGCAAAATAAAATCCATAAAAAACCTTTAGTTATACATTGTCTGTTATATAGTAACATTTCATATATAGAATATCATTTTAGCCTTTCCTGTTCGGTGAAATATTTTAGCAATTTGGAGACCCTACTCAAGTCTTATTTTCATTTCTTTTATATTCATTTCGTATTCATTTCATGTCTCAGTCTTATTCTTCAGCTCCCTCCCCCCCCCCCCCCCACATCCCTTCGTAATCTGCAGTTCCCAGGTTCGAGTCCCAGCTGGGTCAGCGTTGAGATTTATCTCCGCAAAATTCCCCGCCCTGCCCACGGTCAGTAGGAGACACCGATGGGCTTGGAAAGGACACGGCCCGTCGGATGGGGCGTACCATACCCTGTGCACGTTAAAGAACATGCTGGATGGCCTTGACAGGAGGCTACCATCTGTCTCCTAACAGCCGTTCCAGTGAGTCTCCTTCCCCAACCTTCTCTGAGCCTTCGGGGTCCTTGTGACCTAGCCATTTAGCCCATTGTGTACAAAAAAAGTGTCGCTCGGAGGTAAAACAACCCAACCCAACCAACCCCCCCCCCCCCCCTCCGCTAAATTAAATCCTAGATACGTGCCTGGTGGGGAATACTTGCAGGGAGATAAAATTGGCCCACAGATAAAACACTCTGCTATTTTCAGAATACCATATTTCGAACATTATTATTTTGAAAATTGCTCAATTGAAAAAAAGAATCCAAATTTCTTTCTTCACTCTTATAAGAACGGAAACCGTTTCCTTCGTACGCTATGAAGAATAACAGAAGCGTTTTAACAAAATTGTTGTTCTTTGAAGATTCAGCCAATCGAAATTTATATCTCGGTAGGAAAATTCTTCCGGAACATCGTCGCCGCCTTCACAGAATTCTTTGTGTCAGAAATAGTCACATTCTTTGGTCGAGTGCAAAATGTTCAAAATATTCCTGATCGATTCGAAAGAAACTTCAATTAAGCTATTATGCATCTTCAGTTTGTAACATTATGAATTCGTATGGAAGTAATGGAGACTAAGCATTACTTACAGTTAATATATCTATTTCGGAAAGCGGATTAAATTTTATAGTCGGTCAGTAGCGCTACATATACAATCTTTGATTGGAATCCTCATTACATTTGGTAGGAAATGACGTAAATGTAATCAATAATATTTATGAAGTGCACATGAGATAACATTCCTACTGGAAGCCTTTTTCTGACAACTAAAATTTTCCGATCTTCGTTAACTACAACGAAAAGTTTCTTAATTAAATTGCATATAAATATTCTACAATATTTCCAATATTGTACGAAATGCTTTTCGTAAACAACACATATCTAATAATGCAAATGCAACTCAATCGCTTAACCTAAATGTTATCAGACTAGTATCAGGTGTTCTGCTTTCTTCATCTTTCTAACAATTACTAAATATTTATGTGGCTTTGCTAGGTGTGCTCGAATATCCATTGTGAGTTCGAATAGAACTGGTCATAAAGTTCCAAATTAATTAAAAGTTTAAAAGATAATTTAACTATTACACATGTATAAGAATTATACATTGACTATTAATATAAAACTGGCCCATAGGATATTCCCCGGTGCTTCGAATGGTTGGATGCTCTCTGAATCTTTCAGTCATCTGTTTTTCGTGCTTATTAGCATCTTGGACAGACTGGGGCGGGGGTGGCTCAGTCGGTAACGCGCCAGGCTCGTAATCTGTAGTTCCCAGGTTCGAGTCCTAGCTGGGTCAGCGTTAAGATTTATCTCTGCAAAATTCCCCGCCCTGCCCACGGTCAGTAGGGAACACCGATGGGCTTGGAAAGACCGCCGTCCGTCGGATGGGACGTTAAGCCGTGGCCCCCTGTGTGCGGGAGAGCCATACCCTGTGCACGTTAAAGAACACGCCGGATGGCCTTGACGGGAGGCTACCATCTGTCTCCCAACAGCTGTTCCAGTGGGTCCCCTCCCCCAACCTTCTCTGGGCCTTCGGGGTCCATGTGACTGGCCATTTAGCCCATGGTGTGCAAAAAAGTGCCGCTCAGAGGTAAAACAACCCAATCCAACTCTTGGACAGAAATAAAGAATCGCTTGATGCCACTAAGGATTTGACATGAACTTAAAAGAGCACAATATCTCTTTTAAGTTATCACCAATTTTTTGGAAATAAATTTGAAAAATTGAATTCCAAAACAAATGGGGGTATGGCCAGTTATTTCACCTCTGAGAAGCATATTTTTTTCAATGCAGTACAGAAGAAGAAACACTGAGCAATCCAATCAAGGTCATCCAGAGTGTTTTTCAACAATAGCGCTTTTAAACTTGGTCCACACTTTAACTTCTATCAGATGGACGTCTTTCATTGTGCTCTTTCTCAACAACTGCAGGATATAGGAAGACAAGCGAGGAAAATAGCAATGGTGGCAAAATCGGACCTGAAAATCTCAGCTTATGAGCTTGGCATCCTACTAAACCAGGCCAAGAATACCATGGATTTCCTCAACCTCCTCCCTGAATTCTATCGCCTCCATGTCCCACCACCAACTGATGGACCATTTACAAACAGTATTGTCAATTGAGTCATTTTTCCTCCACGTTTTGGGGATGGGGGTAGCTCAATCGGCAGTGTGCCAGACAGTGTGCCGACAATGCGCAGTTCCCAGGTTCGAGTCCTAGCTGGGCCACGTTGAGACTTATCTCTGCAAAATGCCCCTCCCTGCCCTCGGTCAGTAGGGGACACCGATGGACTTGGAAAGGCCGCTGTCCATCAGATGGACCATTAAGCTGTGGCCTTGTGTGCCATACTCTGTGTACGTTTAAAGAACAAGCTGGATGGCCTTGACGGGAGGCAACCATCTGTCTCCCAACAGCTATCCAGTGAACCCTTCCCCTAACCTACCCTCAGCCCTCGGGATCCTGGTCATTTATTCGATTGTGTGCAAAAAAGAGTCGCTCAGAGGTAAACCAACCCAACCCCTCAGCATTTTACTTCTTTGAAAAAAGGAACTCACGTATTTAAAAGACAGAACGCCCTCCTTAGAACTTGAAAACCTTCGCTCATTTCAATTCTTGAAAAAAAAAAACTGATCTGCATCTAAAGGAAATGGGCAGTTTGGAAGAAAATATAGACTTCACAAAACAAAGCAGTTTCCATCGCTACTTCAACCATATTGTTTTTAAAATATAATAAATAAATACCCCCTCAAGCAGCTGCTTGCCACAGAGGTCTGACAGGAGCCTGTCAGTTTATATGCCACAGTAGAAGATCTGAGAGGATGGCAGGACCTCAGCAGAAAGACAACATAAACATCCATGCCTTTACCGGGGCTCGAACCCAGGTCCCGTAGATAGCTTTCTAATATTTATATATCGTGAACTCCCAATCAACGCTATCCAATTAATGTCATTTTCATACACGGTGATATTCCACTTTGTTTAGGAACAAAAGTTTTAACAGCAGCAGACCAAGAGCACTTGCTTCGGATTGGGTTGTTTTACCTCTGAGCGGCACTATTTTGCACACCATGGCCAGGTCACATGGACCTCGAAGGCTCAGAGTAGGTTGGGGGAGGGGATCCACTTCAAAAGCTGTTGGGAGACAGATGGTAGCCTCCCGTCAAGTCCATCCAGAGTGAACTTTAACGTGCACAGGGTATGGCTCTCCCACACACGGGGCCACGGCTTAACGTCCCATCCGACGGATGGCGGCCTTTCCAAATCCATCGGTGTCCCCTACTAGCCGTGGGCAGGACGGGGAATTTTGCTTAGATAAATCTCAACCTGCAACGCTGACCCAGCTAGGAACTTGCTTCGGGGAGCCCCGCCAAACCAATTAATATATTTCGAACTTTTTAGCCATTCCATCCAGGTTGTCCATAACCCAATTTTGACGAAAGAAAAGGTGGGAAATTAATGGATGAAATTCGCAATGAGAGTTATTTAATTTTAATTTTTACTATTTGCTTATACTAAAAGTTGGACATTACACATTGTTACCTGAATAAAATACGAAATACAGTCAGTTGTGCAGTCAAACGGTGGGGTAAAAAACCTTGGAGCAATTTCATTTTTTGAAAAATCATTAGTTCATAATTTATATCAGTGTCTCGCAAACTTTTTTACTCTGCGGCACACTGAATCAAATTTTTTTTTCCCGCGGCACACCTAAAAAAGAATAAACGCCAACTCTATATAATCGTCATTATATTTGCGCTTTGTTGAACTCATCAGCCTGGTTTTACTTGAAGATTTGCTCTCGTTCTTTAACTCATAACTCGGTGTTTGTTTTAAATATTTGTCCATTCTATGGCTTGAAATAATCAAAAATTAATACCAAAATTTGGAAAAAGCTTGATAAATACTTACAAGATCCCAGTTGATGAATTCTGAAAGTTTTTTATTAAAGCACGTCGATAACACAAGTCAAGTCAAAATGAAATCTTTGGAATATCTAGTGTCAATTTGAAAATCTCTCACGGCACACTTGGAATCTCTCGCGGCACACAGTTTGCAAGACACTGATTTATATTAACAAAATTCTTTAAAACTTCTCCTTCCAAATATCCTTGCTATGCCACAGGAATATAAGCCAAACGAATTATATCTTACGTAAGCTAATCATATGCTCTCTGATGAAGATAAAACATTGCATATTAATTTTATTCAGGACTTTTTTTTAGCAAAGATTAATATACTGACTCCAGATGCTATCGTTCCTCCCACGATCAGTTAACAGGTCAAAGGAAATATAAGCATTCCTTCAGCTATTACAAAAAATGCCTTCAAAATAATTTAAAGAAAACTCCATTAAAAATCCAATGAGGCCATTCTGGCAAAGTTCTTATCCAACATATTTCCTCCTTCCTATTCAATACAAAAAAGAGTTTCATCCGTAATCATAAACCGCCACTTTCTTGTTACTTTGTGTTAGACTTTGAGATGCACTGTTAAGCACACCATGGTTCTCAAGGGCTCTCCGCAAAATTCTCCGCCCTGCTCACGGTCAGTAGGGGACACCGATGGGTTTGGAAAGGCCGCCGTCCGTAGGATGGGACGTTAAGCCGTGACCCCGTGTGCGGAAGAGTCATACCCTGTGCACGTTAAAGAACACGCTGGATGGCCTTGACGGGAGGCTACCATCTGTCTCCCAACAGCTATTCCAGTGGGTCCCCTCCCCCTAACCTTCTCTGAGCCTTCGGGGTCCATGTGACCTGGCCATTTAGCCCATTGTGTGCAAAAAAGTGTCGCTCAGAGGTAAAACAACCCAACCCAACTCTCAAGGGCTCAAAGTTAGGTCGCGGAAGGGAGCAGTTGCTAGGAGAGTTACACTGGACAACAGTTGAGAGACAGTCTCCGGCGTGTTCTTTGATTTACACAGGGTATAGGTATTAGCACACGGGGTCACAGCTTTATGTCCCATCCGACGGACGGCAACCTTTCCAAGCCCATCAATGTCCCTTTCTCCCTGAGGGCAGGGTGGTGGTGGTTCAGCGGAGATCAGTTTCAATGCTGATACAGTTGGGACTCGAACTTGGGAACTGCAGATTACAAGCCTGGCACGCTACCGACTGGCCAACATTACTTCGCGACTCATAAATTTCCATTGTTTGATACGAATACAACAGATTCTGTGAATGAACTCTATCCGCACAAACATCAAGGTACCTTGACACTCTACGCGACTATGGGAGGGTAAATTTAAGTCCCAAACGAAAGTCAAAAATTAAGTAGTCAAAATTCACAGTTGAAATCAGTAGGTAAATCAGCACCCGAAAGATCCCGAAAACCGAAGAACTTAAATAGGGAAAGATGAAAATGATTAATTTGGCAAACACTCTAGTTGATCCCTCTGAATGGAAGTGTTAGAGAATTCACGAAAGAGGTGAGGAAAAGAAATTCCTATTATAAAATGTTTGAAACACGTTTCTGTAGCCATGAAAACAATTTTTTATCTCAGAAACGTTATCGCCAGTGTGAAAGCCACTCGGAGGTATTAAAAACGCTCCGCTTGTACTTTAGTAGACATGACTTAAAAAAATTCATTTAACGTTAAATTGGAGCACAGAGTTGCAGTAGAAATGAGACTTTGCAAGTAAAATGCAAATTGTGGAAAAACTGAATTGAGGAAGATAACACATTGTGAAGTTTTGGCCGAGATCACAAAAATAAACCCTAAAGGCGAAAAAACAACAACACAATCTTAGCTCTGAATTTCAATACATTTACCAATATTTATTCACTACTTTCTCGGTATACAGTGAATTTCCTGGGGACTTAATTCTTTAAATCATGCCCTTCCAACGGAAACTTAGTAAAGAGCCACTAGGTAAAAATTATATTCTTAAAGAACAGCAGAAAAATATATATATATATATTTAAGAAATCAAGGAAATATTTTGATTAAAAAATTAAAATATGCATTTTGATGGACACTACGAATTGACAAAATCATTTAGTTATGAACCTAAAAATGTTTGGTCAAAATATTGGAAGAAATGAGACAGATTGAGTGTATTTTCTGTTTTATGAGCCGCAAGTTCTTTTCCGATGAGACGCGGATTGGAAGGGCTTGGTTTAAATGTATTTAGAGGAAAGTGGCATATAGAAGAAATCATTATGCAGGTAAAAGAAAATGGCACATAGGAGAAATTGTAATGCAGGTAGAGGAAAATGGCATGTAGGAGAAATCATAATGCAGGTAGAGGAAAATGGCATACAGAAGAAATCATTATGCAGGTAGGAGGAAAATGGCATACAGAAGAAATCATTATTCAGGTAGAGGAAAATGGCCTATAGGAGAAATCATTACGCAGGTAGAGGAAAATGGCATACAGAAGAAATCGTTATGTAAGTAGAGGAAAATGGCATATAGGAGAAATCATTATGTAGGTAGAGGAAAATGGCATACAGAAGAAATCATTATGCAGGTAGAAGAAAATGGCATACAGAAGAAATCATTATGTAAGTAGAGGAAAATGGCATATAGGAGAAATCATTATGTAGGTAGAGGAAAATGGCATACAGAAGAAATCATTATGTAAGTAGAGGAAAATGGCATACAGAAGAAATCATTATGCAGGTAGAGGAAAATGGCATACAGAAGAAATCATTATGCAGGTAGAGGAAAATGGCATATAGGAGAAATCATTATGCAGGTAGAGGAAAATGGCTTACAGAAGAAATCATTATGCAGGTAGAGAAAAATGGCATATAGGAGAAATCATTATGCAGGTAGAGGAAAATGCCATACAGAAGAAATCATTATGTAAGTAGAGGAAAATGGCATTAGGAGAAATCATTATGTAGGTAGAGGAAAATGGCATATTGGAGAAATCATTATGCAGGTAGAGGAAAATGGCATATTGGAGAAATCATTATGCAGGTAGAGGAAAATGGCATATAGGAGAAATCATAATGCAGATAGAGGAAAATGGCATATAGGAGAAATCATAATGCAGGTAGAGCAAAATGGCATATAGGAGAAATCATAATGCAGATAGAGGAAAATGGCATATAGGAGAAATCATAATGCAGGTAGAGCAAAATGGCATGTAGGAGAAATCATAATGCAGGTAGAGGAAAATGTAATATAGGAGAAATCATCATGTAGGTAGAGGAAAATGTCATACAGAAGAAATCATTATTCAGGTAGCGAAAAAATGGCATGTAGGAGAAATCATAATGCAGGTAGAGGAAAATGCATAGAGGAAAAATCATTATGCAGGTAGAGGAATATGACATATAGGCGAAATCATTATACATGTACATGCGACTAATGTTGGAACTAGTAGTGGAACATCCGGGGAGTTGGGGGAGGGATTACCTTCTTTTGGCGAATTTATTTTTACGAAATCATAAGTTCATGAATTTACATTAACAAAATTGGTTTACAGATAAATCTTAACTTATGAATATTCAAGTTGCGAACTATTCGTTCTTAAAAACATTCTTATATGCTAAAGAATTATGATTCTCGATTCAATTAACAAACACAGCTATTGCACTTACGAAGGTGTTCAAATGTGTAAAGAATTGCATATCATTCAACCTCCTGTTGCCAACTTAGCTGCTTTCTAGTTGAATTTAGTAACTTTGGGAACCATACAGATGCTTAAATTTTTAAACATCTCTTAGATACTTTTCTAATTCATATTTTTTTTTCAAATATATTTAGCAAAATTTTCCCATCGTTAGAATTCTAGAAGTTATTTAATGATTAGTTACAGAACAAACTCCCTTATAAGGAAAAGAAAAAAAAAAACAGATGTTAAACTTTCATGGAAAAGAGTTTTCCAGGAAGTTGAGAATAGTCCATATTACCCAACATCAGCTTCTCAAATTTCAGCAAAATGTCTTGAAAGACCTGCTCTAAACATCCCTGCTAAAGCCGAAAATTCGTCAGCTCAGTTCCTCCAAATATTAATGTATCAAAAGTTGATTCGAAAAGCATTCTATATACCGTATTCCAAAGTAGTTGATTTTTTTATAATACTTTAAGAATTTATTCTAAGTGTGCTCACTACCTTTATTTGAGGAAATTGATCTTTGGTAGTAAAAAAGGAATGCATTAAAGGATTTAACATTATTTCTTATGGCAAAATCACTTCAACTTTCGAAAATTCACTTAACACATTTCAAGGTGTTCGGTTACGTTCACAATTTGGGGTCCTTCTGCATATCTTATTTCTGACTAAATCTTGCAAATCTGATTTTCCGTCTTGTTTTTGAAATATTTCAGTGTTTTATTTTATATTGCATATATTTTTCTGAAAGACTGTATTAATTATATAACTTATAAATATAATTAATATTATTTATGCAATAAAAGTTTTACCAATATTTTTAATTCCTTCCTGTCCCCCGCGACCTTCAAATATTCTGCCATGGTTGGAACATTTTTTATAAGAACTGAACATGGAGGAAATATTATGTTGATAAAATATCATATTGAAGTGTTATAATAAACAGAAAGATATTTAATAAAAATTGTGTATTTTTGAGGGGCGAATAAAATAAAACGTGCAGCGATATAAACTCCGAACATCATAAATAAGTTGGGAGTTAAATCCGAAATTGCAGTCGGAAAATTCGAGCATACCAATTTTTTAGCCATTACAGATAAATTTCCAGTCTCTACATTCATGGTCAGATTCTATGAAATGATGCACTCGTATATAGAAAACCAAAACTTTTACCTGCTACAATCGTCAGGCCACTTCTTCAATGGAAGTCTAAAGAAGGACAAGTGTTGCCCCTAAAGAACGATTTCAATCGCAGTACAGTTGAATTTCATTTCACCGACTGCGTGATTCACGCTGTTCCTAGTATGGAGATGGTTAAACTTGCTTCTGATGATGAGGAATAATGAAGTGAACACACAACTCACACACACACACCAAGTCAGTTACTCGTGGAAGCGTTTCAGATGAGTGAGTAAAGAAGTTCGGAACCTGAAAGAGATGTAGCAATAACTGCATCGAAATCCATAGTCCCTGCTTGGAAACGAATGTCTTCGGAGATGCTGCTTCATGAGATGTGGCGCCTTGAACACCTTCCCGCAAGTAGGGCACGGATACCTTTCGGTGTCGACGTGTACAAAGCGATGTTGGTTGAGGTTCCCTTTCGTCTTGAACGTCTTGCCACACACCTTGCAAGTGTAGAGGGACTGCGTGGGGCTGTCTGCAAGAAAATCACAACGCTTAGTCCGCGAATTCCAAAACACTGCGATTTCGATGACACAATAATATTTTATTTATAATCCTTTTTAACCACATCCTATAAACTGAGAAAATAACTTACACTTTACAAAAGCAAAACAAGCAAATTTCTCTTTCAAGAAATTTGTGATAGTTTTGCGATAACCACAACGAAAAACCTTTGTTTACATTTTAATGTACATATTGTGTAGCATTATTATTTCGTTGAAAGTTAACAACAGGTTCTTGGAAGAGATGTTTGAATTATAAAATGCAGTGTACACTTTGATGGGAATCGTTCATACCCTTCATATATTGATGTTGACATACATTAGGATATAAATGGACTTATAGTAACTTCAATATATAAGTTCAACGGAAGTACATGATGAATTCCTATCATTACACGTTTTATTGTTTGGATATAAAGGGTGATTCTTGGGGTAATATGCTATTTTGTTTATGAACAATTTCCTAAAGAAAAAAATAAGAATTGTTTCAAAAAAGTTTATTTTTTTATACCTAAACAACTTTTCGAATCGAATATAAATGAAATCTCATTAGTTTGAGACTCAAGAGACCAAAAAATTACAGTAGAAGTAAACGAGATTAACTTTATGTAGTTAGCCAGAAGTGAAAAATATTTTCGCTTAAATAAGTAAAATATTTATTTATGATTTTAATTGCACCTAACATACTACCAGAGTCTGAGAGGGGCAAACGAATTATCTTATTTGGTCACCCCCCCCTCACTTAAGAAAGAAAACGATATTCGATCTGCTTCATTATTATCCACTATACTTTACGATTCTTCCAATGTTCCCTGCCAACATTCGAACATTCTCCGCACCCGTTGTATTTCTTCCCAGGGCAAGGAAAATCCATTTTGCAATTAGCGAGTGAATTTTCTAACATGGCTTGTTTATGGAATAATTGTTATGAAAAAAATATATATACTAACGTAATTTTGCTTTTCACTTTATCTTACAAAGTTAGGAAGAACTGCAAGAGTAAAATATTTTCAGGGAGAAGAACATCAGTTTTCACCATTGAATGCTGCATCATTAATATCACTGAATACTCTTTTTTAATGTACATCAAAGCAGGAGAAAAGTTTTACCCATCCTTTCGATAAAGTGCTAAAAACAACTGGCTGGTCATATTTTTCTAGATTTCTCTACCCCTGTTAATTATTCCATATCATTAGGCACGGACATCTTCATATATTGTTTAAGAAACTTGTCACGAATACATGAAACACAGGTCCTTCTGTTGCAGGACGTGAAGGAGGGATCTATGGAAACATTTGAAAATCTTTACGAAAATGAACGAATGAATTAAATGCACCTGACTAATGTTCCGTTTTATTAACAAAAATATTGAACAGCAAAAACTTCTATTAGGCAATTATTTTCGCGTCACATAACAGTCAGATGGTCCTACACAAAAATATTTACGGATTGTCCAATACAAACTTTAAAGTTTTTGTATCGGACGTTTTTTTTGTTGTTGTTCAACACTGCGTTACGGTTAAAAGGGGCGAAATAACGCCCCTTGAATCTGGGTGCACGGTATGCGAACAGCTAATTTTAGAGCCAATCTTGCCAGTTAATCCAAACAGTGATGGAATGGGGAGAGTGGCGGAAGATCGCCATGGATTGGGCGAAATGGAAGAAAATCTCCAATCTGATGAAAAGAGCGAAAGATCATCTCCATGGGATGGATAGAGTGGCGGAAGATCTCCATGGAATGGTGAGATGGAACAAAATCGCCTATCCGATAAGAAGAGCGTGAGAAGATCATCTCCATGGGATGGATAGAGTGGCGGCAGATCTCCATGGAATGGTGAGATGGAACAAAATCGCCTATCCGATAAGAAGAGCGTGAGAAGATCATCGCCATGGGATGGATCGAGTGGCGGAAGATCTCCATGGAATGGTGAGATGGAACAAAATCGCCTATCCGATAAGAAGAGCGTGAGAAGATCATCTCCATGGGATGGATAGAGTGGCGGCAGATCTCCATGGAATGGTGAGATGGAACAAAATCGCCTATCCGATAAGAAGAGCGTGAGAAGATCATCGCCATGGGATGGATCGAGTGGCGGAAGATATCCATGGAATGGCGAGATGGAACAAAATCGCCTATCCGATAAGAAGAGCATGAGAAGATCATCGCCATGGGATGGATCGAGTGGCGGAAGATCTCCATGGAATGGTGAGATGGAACAAAATCGCCTATCCGATAAGAAGAGCGTGAGAAGATCATCTCCATGGGATGGATCGAGTGGCGGAAGATCTCCATGGAATGGTGAGATGGAACAAAATCGCCTATCCGATAAGAAGAGCGTGAGAAGATCATCTCCATGGGATGGATAGAGTGGCGGAAGATCTCCATGGAATGGTGAGATGGAACAAAATCGCCTATCCGATAAGAAGAGCATGAGAAGATCATCGCCATGGGATGGATCGAGTGGCGGAAGATCTCCATGGAATGGTGAGATGGAACAAAATCGCCTATCCGATAAGAAGAGCGTGAGAAGATCATCTCCATGGGATGGATAGAGTGGCGGCAGATCTCCATGGAATGGTGAGATGGAACAAAATCGCCTATCCGATAAGAAGAGCGTGAGAAGATCATCTCCATGGGATGGATAGAGTGGCGGAAGATCTCCATGGAATGGTGAGATGGAACAAAATCGCCTATCCGATAAGAAGAGCATGAGAAGATCATCGCCATGGGATGGATCGAGTGGCGGAAGATCTCCATGGAATGGTGAGATGGAACAAAATCGCCTATCCGATAAGAAGAGCGTGAGAAGATCATCTCCATGGGATGGATCGAGTGGCGGCAGATCTCCATGGAATGGTGAGATGGAACAAAATCGCCTATCCGATAAGAAGAGCGTGAGAAGATCATCGCCATGGGATGGATAGAGTGGCGGCAGATCTCCATGGAAAGGTGAGATGGAACAAAATCGCCTATCCGATAAGAAGAGCGTGAGAAGATCATCGTCATGGGATGGATAGAGTGGCGGAAGATCTCCATGGAATGGTGAGATGGAACAAAATCGCCTATCCGATAAGAAGAGCATGAGAAGATCATCGCCATGGGATGGATCGAGTGGCGGAAGATCTCCATGGAATGGTGAGATGGAACAAAATCGCCTATCCGATAAGAAGAGCGTGAGAAGATCATCTCCATGGGATGGATCGAGTGGCGGAAGATCTCCATGGAATGGTGAGATGGAACAAAATCGCCTATCCGATAAGAAGAGCGTGAGAAGATCATCGCCATGGGATGGATAGAGTGGCGGCAGATCTCCATGGAAAGGTGAGATGGAACAAAATCGCCTATCCGATAAGAAGAGCGTGAGAAGATCATCGTCATGGGATGGATAGAGTGGCGGAAGATCTCCATGGAATGGTGAGATGGAACAAAATCGCCTATCCGATAAGAAGAGCATGAGAAGATCATCGCCATGGGATGGATCGAGTGGCGGAAGATCTCCATGGAATGGTGAGATGGAACAAAATCGCCTATCCGATAAGAAGAGCGTGAGAAGATCATCTCCATGGGATGGATAGAGTGGCTGAAGATCTCCATGGAATGGTGAGATGGAGCAAAATCGCCTATCCGATAAGAAGAGCGTGAGAAGATCATCGTCATGGGATGGATCGAGTGGCGGCAGATCTCCATGGAATGGTGAGATGGAACAAAATCGCCTATCCGATAAGAAGAGCATGAGAAGATCATCGCCATGGGATGGATCGAGTGGCGGAAGATCTCCATGGAATGGTGAGATGGAACAAAATCGCCTATCCGATAAGAAGAGCGTGAGAAGATCATCGCCATGGGATGGATAGAGTGGCCAAAAATCTCCATGAAATGGGTGAGATGGAGGAAAATCGCCGATCCGATGAGAAAAGCGTGAGAAGATCATATGCACAGGATGGATGGAGTGGCAGATAATGCAGATGTTAAATTAGAGCGATATGGGTGATTATATTTCACTGAATTCCTCCATCTATTATACTAGGGAACTATTTGTGTCCCAAACGTTATCTGAGTGCATGTCTAAAGCTTGAGAACTTTTTTTGCTATGACTTATGCTGGTGAGCTGGGTTATTTTATCTCTGAGAGGCAACTGTTTGCATAAGTATGTTGCATGGTCAGTCACAGGAATCCCAAGGATGAGAGGATCTATTGGACAGCTCTTAACAGACAGATGGAGGCTATCCAGCGTGTTCTTTAACGTGCAGAGTATGTCTGTCCTGCACAGACGCCACGAGTTAAAGTCCCAACAAACGAACTTATGAGTGAAATTCCCTTAAAAATAATTCTTCGAAGCAAAAGTGAACAGTGTAGATACAGTCAGGATGATACAAATTAAGTATTTCATTAACGAATACCTTTGTGACTGCCGTTGCTCAAGGTAAGAATTCGTTGTATTCAGTTTTGCCAAAGAAAATAACAGATTCCTGTGGAGAAATGCTGTCCGTTTCGGAATAAACAAACATATTTCCTTATATTCATAATGCAAGGGATTCGATGACAGAAATGTAATGAGATTTGCATTCGGTCTTCGAATAGCAAATGAAGGATATCTCCAAACCATCGATAACATAAACCAGAGAGACCCTATGCTGAGAAAGGGGGAAAGGAATATTAGCTAAGGGGCGGGGTGGCTCAGTCGGTAGCGCGCCAGGCTCGAAATCTGTAGTTTCCAGGTTCGAGTCCCAGCTCGGTCAGTGTTGAGATGTATCTCAGCAAGATTACCCGCCCTGCCCACGATCAGTAGGGGACACCGATGGGCTTCGAAAGGCCGTCGTCCGTCGGATGGGATGTTAAGCCGTGGCCCCGTGTGCGGGAGAGCCATACCCTGTGCACGTTAAAGAACACGCTGAATGGTCTTGACGGGAGGCTACCATCTGTCTCCCAACAGCTGTTCCAGTGGGTGACCTGGCCATTTAGCCCATGGTGTGCAAAAAAGTGCCGCTCAGAGGTAAAACAACCCAACCCAACATTAGCATAAGAAAATGTTATTATGACGAAACGGACGTTAATAGCCATAACATTCATGTTTATTTCGTCATGTAAAAGAATCACGACTATCTCGTAAAAATGCAAAAGCTTTATTATTCATAAATCGGAATATTCTGCATAAGAAATATTTGAATTTTATTTGTCATTACAATGTGAATTGACAAAGATAAAGATGTTGTGTCACCGAGTCTGGATTTCCCATTAGCACGTGACACTAGCCTAGGGGTATCTCTAACGATTGAAAACAACCTTTTTAAAATAACATACATTTTGGGACAATGCACTAAATATATTACCAAACCTAATGGGATACTTTCATGTTTTGTGTATTGAAAAATATGTTAAAAATTCCCCAGCTTTAAAAATAAGCCTTTCTGCAGAAAAATGTTGCAGAAGGTATATAATAATTCAGCGAATTTCAATCAGATTTATTAAAATTTCTATTTTAGATAATATTATTTTCATATTTAAACAGTTATTGAAGCTGAAATATTTGACAGCAGATGCTTCTGGTTGTATTCGTCCAAAACAAATGTTTCAAAATTGATAAAAAGTGAAAAGCATTCCCCAAACTTCTATAATTACATTTATTTCAGTAAACAATTTATTGCAATTTTAAGATAAATTCTTAGAAGTAACAACACTGATGTTAAATTTTCAGTTTTCATATTTTTTAAAGAGTAAACAAATTTGGGGGAATTTTTTAGATTTTTCCATTTCTTATGCCTTTTTGCTACAAAACGCTTAATTCAAATGTGGAGAACTTTTAATACAGTTATTTCAATTCACACAATATTGAAATATCCCAATACTTTTGATAATTGAGAGTGATTTATTTATTCCCAGAGCGAAAAAAGACGAGAAAAAATATTTAAATATCAAGTGAACAATTTGATTTTTAATTGTTATTACCTACTGAATATTACAAGTTACATGTTATGTATAATGTTAGTTCATTACATTAATTTAATTATTTATTAATAAAACAGTATTACTTATTAAAATTCCCATATCCATTTCAGTTATATTATTCCTATATCCATTTCAATTACATTTTTCACACATTCCTCATGGTTCTGAAAGCAAAAAAAAAAATTAATATTTTTAAACGAAATTAAAAAAAACTATTTCCCATGAGAGCGCACTACCACTTCGTGTGCCTAAGGGCGAGTGAGTTGTAAATTCGGCCCTCCGCACCACAAAAGAAATTCGCTGATCGAACTTCTGTCTGATTACAGAATCTTTTGACATCGACCACATAGCTTTATAGTCTTCTGGAAGAAATTTTTATGGTAGTGAAGATGATCAGGACAATAGAAATTGAAGCACGTGTCACACTTGCTCGCGAACTTCCTATCTCTATTGCGAGGGCAATTCGCACAACGCCCTCTTTTCCTCCTTTTCTGCGGCAACGATTTTGGCATCTCTATAGCCGCTGCCATTGCTTCGTGCACGCTCATTTGTAAGCCCACGTGGCTCCCTTCACATCTCATCTGGATCGATTGATTCTCAGCTTCAGATTCTGTTAAGGCAGCACTTGTTGATCTGTATGCAAGACGAATGCATCTGCTGCAGCAACATCCAGCCAAATGTGACCCTGAAGCAAGAAAAAACGTACATCTCATTAGATGAACAAATGATGTTAAATATAATACATATAATTCAGAATACAATATATATAAAAAAAAAAGAGTTCTTTGTTTTTTACAATAGTTTAGAGAAAATAAAACAATTTGAAGTTAAAAATGAGCCAATTTCGCTTACCCGAAAGTCAATAACATTTTTTAATATTATTTTTTGCATAGTTGTTGGATAATGTCTACTCGCTTTGATTTCCGCTGCGAATTTCATTCCAACATTTAATTCCGTTTCAGGGTAGAATGAAACCAATGCAGTTGTGATTATTCTTTCGTCATATTTTCGTTGTTATAAACCATTATGTGGTTTGTTAACGTGACAAAAAAGAGATCCAATAAGATACCATACGACAAATCATCTAACACACCAATTATGACGGTTATGAGTACTCCCTAAAATCGTCGTTAATTTAAAACGTTAAAACATTGCATTCAAAACGATTAGAAAGTAATGCAAGTTTTGTTAATGACTGATTATCACATATTTAAATACACCAAATGCTCATCCAAGAAATTATATCAAATCGCTTGCTAGAAAGAGTCAAACGCATTATTTTCTTCCTTCTTTGATTCATATAGTTTTAAAAATATATCTTTCATTAGAGCAGATGAAAGGAATATTTAGATAGTTCTAAAAAATACTTCATTTAATTAAATCTGTTTTTAGTGGTTTCTGTTAAAATTGTTTTCTTCTTTTTATCCAGTTATAATCGGTGCTATTTTGACTTGCCAATCACTCTAAATCTTTCGAAATGGTTCACGATGCATAAAAAGTGGAGCCATCCTGATCGCCAGGCATTCTCTAGCATCAAAACACAAAGAAGTTAAAATCGGGGCCAGTGTTACCCGATTTTCGTTTTGGACAATACGGATAACACTGGCCCCGATTCGTCATTTGGGGGCTGGCTCTGATCTGCCTTTTTGGCGAAAGCTAACTGTGTTAGAAATTTCTTTTCTTGCTTCTTCTCTCTTCCTGCATTGCAATAAATGAACCCTCATAAAATAAAAAAAATACCCCCTCAAGCAGCTGCTTGCCACAGAGGTCTGACAGGAGCCTGTCAGTTTATATGCCATATTATCATTATCGAAGGACAAACAACGACAATTTTCAAAACTGCACCTCAGCGCGAAACAACTTGTCGTTTTTCTTTTGACGTATTCATTAACCGAAAACAAGCCTTATTGTCAGAGTCAACTCGATTAATATGTAAGTTAACTTTGATAACTAACTCAAGCCAGCAGGACTTGTTTCCGGTTCGAATTTTTTTTTTGTTTGGCGTTCAAACATTAAAGTCTTTGCAACTATTCGAATCAGCGTTCGATATCAAAAATGTTAGTGTGGACGAGCAACATATTAGTTTCTCTTAATATTTTGAAAAATATATGGCATTAAAAATCGCAAAATTGAATATATAGTGAAAATGTAATTCAGCGGTAAAACCGCTCCAGAAGATCCACACATGTAAACGAACCGACAATGCAAAAGGCATTCTTTAACAGGTACGTAAAGATTTTTATACGCAATTAGTGGACAAACAACCTGATCTGCCTTTTTGGGGCAATTCCTGAGCAAGAAATTATCTTTGTTTACCCACGAACTGCATGTATTCGCATTGCTTGCCCACGAATTACGTATATTCCTTGTTGTTTGTCCACGGATTACAAATTGGGTTGTTTTACCTTTGAGGGTCAAACACAGTGGTCTAAATGGCCAGCTCACAAGAACCCCCAAGATCTCAGAATTGGTTAAGGGAACAGATAGATTAAGAGAAAAGAATCCGACGTACAAGTTTTCAAACCCATCGACGTTCCCTTTCTTGCCAAAGGCAGAAGGATTAGGAGGATAGCGAAGAATAAATCTTAAAGGAGAAATTAGAGATTGCACTTTCGTTAAAAATATCTCAAACGACTTCTTCAGATGCCATCGGATGAATGGAGGATAGCCATTCTGAAACAATATAGCAAGATGTCTGAATACGTCTCGAATGGTGATCTCCAGGATCTGTAGAGGACCTATTCTGGATTTAAATGTCAGGCGCCATAGCGACTGAAACTCTTCAACTTGTCAGGCTTGTAATCTGCATTTCCCAATATCCAATCAGAACTGTGCAAGCATTGAGAATTATTTCCACTAACAACCCCCACCCTATCCTACGTCAGAAAAGGAACACAATGGACTTAAGAAGTCTGCCAGAAGGGACATTAAGAGGTGTGCATGAGAATCATACGCTGTGCAACATAAAGAACCCTCTAGACAGCCTTGACTGGAGGCTTTCATCTGTCTCCTAACACATGTTCGGTGGATCCACTTCCCCCAACCTTCTCTGAACCGTTGGGGTCCTTTTTACCTGCTGTTGAGCTGGTCATTTAGTTCACTGTATGTAAACGAAAGTGCCATTCAGAGGTAACCCTCTGACAGAGAAACCCATCTGGTCTAAGTAACATGTACATGATAACCAGAAACAGTGGGAGACTTCTCTTCACAAGTGAGCGAGACTGGTGCCTGCGAGACTTAGCTTGTAGACTTTTGTCGATGATATTCACCTAGAAAGAGTAAGTACACAGTATCATTCTCCAACATGGAAGAGACCAATATGGAAGTTCTGGTTTAATGTTTGGGCAGGCATCGACATCAAGTACCACTTATTTAATAGAGGATTCCTGACTGAAAAGAGATGTCAGCATGAGATTCTGCAACTTTCGTGTTGGCTTGGGCTTCATTCTAATGGACGATAATGACTGTGCACCTAGAACTCACTTGGGTGTCAATATCTTGAACATGAGGGTATTGAATGTATGGAGTGGTCCAAGATGCTTAATCTCAATCTTACTGGGAGCTCTCGCGGGGATGGATTGCCAGTCTCAGACCTGTTTGCCTGTGATCTTAGAATAGCCCTTTAGCACTGATGGACTTGACTGCCTTCAGAATTGACTGGGAAGATCGTTGTCCATACGAGAAGGAGTCGAGATCTGCATTGTTCTCAGAGGTAGTCACACCTCTTATTAACGCGAGTTGTCGTTATTTATATTAGAGAACAATTTCACATTTAATCATCTTTATATATATATCGGTAGATGGATCATTTAATTTGTTGATTGCCATTGCCAAAAAATAGCAGTTTTTCGTAAGAGTTAATACATGATATGTGGCAACACAGTGACTCTTCAAGGATATAGAGTAATGTGTGCAAGTTGAAACACGTTGCAATACCGTCTCAAGTAACAGCAGAACACTAGGTAGTCAGGCTCTGTCGTTTTCTCGCTTTGGAAAGGTGTTCGTTTTTGTGTGCGTGATTGTTCACAGGTTATGACTGCTGATCTGGAAACTAAGCAGTGGCATGTGATTAATAGCCTATACCTGGTCTAGTGGTCAGCGTGCCTGATTACTAAACCAGCAGGTATGTTCCTGTGTATGTTTTAGATAAGCCCAATAGAGCTTCAGGGTTATCTCTATCCTTTGTGTAGGGGAGTACCATTAGGTTGTTCGGGGAGGCTTATGTAGTGCACAGACAGTTGCAGAAATGATTCAATGTATGGAGAACAGTGCTTAAAATGAGGTGCAGTTTTCAAGTGCACAAATTCTTTATATTTTTAAGTATTCTGTCACTATTACATGAACACACTCATAAAAAAAAGGCCCCTGCTTGTTGCAAGTGCGTGAAAGGTTATTCTGAGATCTTCATTTAAAATATCCTGGGCTTGGCAATTTGTTATCCATTGATGGTCAGATCTTGATTTTTTTGGCACAGATCTTGAGTCGTCCTTAACAGAACAGCACCCGTCTGTAGTCATTACTGTGACTATCTGTGCAATACTTAAGCCTTGCCAAACACAGTAGCTTACTACATCCACTAGGGGTGGGGGTGCCTCAGTCGGTAGCGTGCCAGGCTCGTAATCTGTAGTTCCCAGGTTCGAGTCCCAGCTGGTCAGTGTTGAGATTCATCTCTGCAAAATCAGTCAGTGTCGAGATTTATCTCTCACTGACTCAGTGTCAGTGTTGAGATTTATCTCTGCAAAATTCCCCGCCCTGCCCATGGACAATAGGGGACACCGATGGGCTTGGAAAGGTCGCCGTCCGTCAGATGGAACGTTAAGCCGTGGCCCCGTGTGTGGGAGAGCCATACCCTGTGCACGTTAAAGAACACGCTGGATGGCCTTGACGGGAGGCTACCATCTGTCTCCCAACAGCTGTTCCAGTGGGTCCCCTCCCCCAACCTTCTGGGCCTTCGGGGTCCATGTGACCTGGCCATTTAGCACATGGTGTGCAAAAAAGTGCCGCTCAGAAGTAAAACAACCCAACCCAACATTAGCATAAGAAAATGTTATGACGAAACGGACGTTAATAGCCATAACATTCATGTTTATTTCGTCATGTAAAAGAATCACGACTATCTCGTAAAAATGCAAAAGCTTTATTATTCATAAATCGGAATATTCTGCATAAGAAATATTTGAATTTTATTTGTCATTACAATGTGAATTGACAAAGATGTTGTGTCACCGAGTCTGAATTTCCCATTAGCACGTGACACTAGCCTAGGGGTATCTCTAATGATTGAAAACAAGCTTTTTAAAATAACATACATTTTGGGACAATGCACTAAATATATTACCAAACCAAGTGGGATACTTTCATGTTTTGTGTATTGAAAAATATGTTAAAAATTCCCCAGCTTTAAAAATAAGCCTTTCTGCAGAAAAATGTTGCAGAAGGTATATAATAATTCAGCGAATTTCAGATTTATTAAAATTTCTATTTTAGATAATATTATTTTCATATTTAAACAGTTATTGAAGCTGAAATATTTGACAGCAGATGCTTCTGGTTGTATTCGTCCAAAACAAATGTTTCAAAATTGATAAAAAGTGAAAAGCATTCCCCAAACTTCTATAATTACATTTCAGTAAACAATTTATTGCAATTTTAAGATAAATTCTTAGAAGTAACAACACTGATGTTAAATTTTCAGTTTTCATATTTTTTAAAGAGTAAACAAATTTGGGGGAATTTTTTAGATTTTTCCATTTCTTATGCCTTTTTGCTACAAAACGCTTAATTCAAATGTGGAGAACTTTTAATACAGTTATTTCAATTCACACAATATTGAAATATCCCAATACTTTTGATAATTGAGAGTGATTTATTCATTCCCAGAGCGAAAAAAGACGAGAAAAAATATTTAAATATCAAGTGAACAATTTGATTTTTAATTGTTATTACCTACTGAATATTACAAGTTACATGTTATGTATAATGTTAGTTCATTACATTAATTTAATTATTTATTAATAAAACAGTATTACTTATTAAAATTCCCACATCCATTTCAGTTATATTATTCCTATATCCATTTCAATTACATTTTTCGCACATTCCTCATGGTTCTGAAAGCAAAAAAAAAAAATTAATATTTTTTAAACGAAATTAAAAAAAACTATTTCCCATGAGAGCGCACTACCACTTCGTGTGCCTAAGGGCGAGTGAATTGTAAATTCGGCCCTCCGTACCACAAAAGAAATTCGCTGATCGAACTTCTGCCTGATTACTGAATCTTTTGACATGGACGACATAGCTTTATAGTCTTCTGGGAGGAACTTTTAAAGTAGTGAAGATGATCAGGACAATAGAAATAGCAGCACGTGTCACACTTGCTTGCGAACTTCGTATTTCTATTGCGAGGGCAATTCCAACAACGTCTTCTTTTCCTCCTTTTCTGCGGCAACGATTTTGGCATCTCTATAGCCGCTGCCATTGCTTCGTGCACGCTCATTTGTAAGCCCACGTGGCTCCCTTCACATCTCATCTGGATCGATTGATTCTCATCTTCAGCTTTTGTTAAGGCAGCTCTTATTGATCTGAATGCACGACGTTTGCATCTCCTGCAGCAACATCGAGGCAAATGTAACCCTAAAGCAAGAGAAAACGTACATCTCATTAGATGAACAAATGATGTTAAATATAATACATATAATTCAAAATACAATATATAAAAGAAAAAGAGTTCTTTGTTTTTTACAATAGTTTAGAGAAAATATAACAATTTGAAGTTAAAAATGAGCCAATTTCGCTTACCTGAAAGTCAATAACATTTTTTAATATTTTTTGCATAGTTGTTGGATAATGTCTACTTGCTTTGACTTCCGCTGCGAATTTCGTTCCAAAATTTAATCCCGTTTCAGTGTAGAATGAAACCAATGCAGTTGTGATTATTCTTTCGTCATATTTTCGTTGTTATAAACCATTATGTGGTTTGTTAACGTGACAAAAAAGAGATCCAATAAGATACCATACGACAAATCATCTAACACACCAATTATGACGGTTATGATTACTTCCTAAAATCGTCGTTAATTTAAAACGTTAAAACATTGCATTCAAAACAATTAGAAAGTAACGCAAGTTTTGTTAATGACTGATTATCACATTTAAATACACCAAATGCTCATCCAAGAAATTATATCAAATCGCTTCCTAGAAAGAGTCAAACGTATTATTTTCCTCTTTCTTTGATTCTTATAGTTTTAAAAATATATCTTTCATTAGAGCAGATGAAAGGAATATTTAGATAGTTCTAAAAAATACTTTAAATCTGTTTTTAGTGGTTTCTGTTAAAATTTTTTTCTTCTTTTATCCAGTTATAATCGGTGCTATTTTGAGTTGCCAACCACTATAAATCTTTCGATATGGTTCACGATGCATAAAAAGTGGAGCCATCCTGATCGCCAGGCATTCTCTAGCATCAAAACACAAAGAAGTTAAAATCGGGGCCAGTGTTACCCGTTTTTCGTTTTGGACAAAACGGATAACACTGGCCCCGATCCTTCATTTGGGGGCTGCCTCTGATCTGCCTTTTTGGCGAAAGCTAACTGTGTTAGAAATTTCTTTTCTTGCTTCTCTCTTCCTGCATTGCACTAAATTGCACTAAATGAACCCTCTTAGCCACTACCATTATCATTATCAAGGACAAACAACGACAATTTTCAAAACTGCACCTCAGCGCGAAACAACTTGTCGTTTTTCTTTTGACGTATTCATTAACCGAAAACAAGCCTTATTGTCAGAGTCAACTCGATTAATATGTAAGTTAACTTTGATAACTAACTCAAGCCAGCAGGACTTGTTTCCGGTTCGATTATTTTTTTGTTTGGCGTTCAAACATCAAAGTCTTTGCAACTATTCGAATCAGCGTTCGATATCAAAAATGTTAATGTGGACGAGCTACACATTAGTTTCTCTTAATATTTTGAAAAATATATGGCATTAAAAATCGCAAAATTGAATATATAGTGAAAATGTAATTCAGCGGTAAAACCGCTCCAGAAGATCCACACATGTAAACGAACCGACAATGCAAAAGGCATTCTTTAACAGGTACGTAAAGATTTTTATACGCAATTAGTGGACAAACAACCTGATCTGCCTTTTTGGGGCAATTCCTGAGCAAGAAATTATCTTTGTTTACCCACGAACTGCATGTATTCGCATTGCTTGCCCACGAATTGCGCATATTCCTTGTTGTTTGTCCACGGATTACAAATTGGGTTGTTTTACCTTTGAGGGCAAAAACACAGGGTCTAAATGGCTAGCTCACAAGAACCCCCAAGATCTCAAAATTGGTTAAGGGAACAGATAGAACAGATTAAGAGAAAAGAATCCGACGTACAAGTTTTCAAACTCATCGACGTTCCCTTTCTTGCCAAAGGCAGAAGAATTAGGAGGATAGCGAAGAATAAATCTTAAAGGAGAAATTAGAGATTGCACTTTCGTTAAAAATATCTCAAACGACTTCTTCAGATGCCATCGGATGAATGGAGGATAGCCATTCTGAAACAATATAGCAAGATGTCTGAATACGTCTCGAATGGTGATCTCCAGGATCTGTAGAGGACCTATTCTGGATTTAAATGTCAGGCGCCATAGCGACTGAAACTCTTCAACTTGTCAGGCTTGTAATCTGCATTTCCCAATATCCAATCAGAACTGTGCAAGCATTGAGAATTATTTCCACTAACAACCCCCACCCTATCCAACGTCAGAAAAGGAACACAGTGTACTTAAGAAGTCTGCCAGAAGGGACATTGTGTGCATGAGAGTCATACCCTGTGCAACATAAAGAACCCTCTAGACAGCCTTGACTGGAGGCTTTCATCTGTCTCCTAACACATGTTCAGTGGATCCACTTCCCCCAACTTTCCCTGAACCGTTGGGGTCCTTGTTACCTGCTGTTGAGCTGGTCATTTAGTTCACTGTATGTAAATGAAAGTGCCATTCAGAGGTAACCCTCTGACAGAAAAACCCATCTGGTCTAAGTAACATGCACATGATAACCAGAAACAGTGGGAGACTTCTCTTCACAAGTGAGCGAGACTGGTGCCTGCGAGACTTAGCTTGTAGACTTGTCGATGATATTCACCTAGAAAGAGTAAGTACACAGTATCATTCTCCAACATGGAAGAGACCAATATGGAAGTTCTGGTTTAATGTTTGGGCAGGCATCGACATCAAGTACCACTTATTTAATAGAGGATTCCCGACTGAAAAGAGATGTCAGCATGAGATTCTGCAACTTTCGTGTTGGCTTGGGCTTCATTCTAATGGACGATAGTGACTGTGCACCTAGAACTCACTTGGGTGTCAATATCTTGAACATGAGGGTATTGAATGTATGGAGTGGTCCAAGATGCTTAATCTCAATCTTACTGGGAGCTCTTGCGGGGATGGATTGCCAGTCTCAGCCCTCTTTACCTGTGATCTTAGAATAGCCCTTTAGCACTAATCGACTTGACTGCCTTCAGAATTGACTGGGAAGATCGTTGTCAATACGAGAAGGAGTCACGAGTTCTACATTGTTCTCAGAGGTAGTCACACCTCTTATTAACGCGAGTTGTCGTTATTTATATTAGAGAACAATTTCACATTTAATCATCTTTATATATATACGTAGATGGATCATTTAATTTGTTGATTGCCATTGCCAAAAAATAGCAGCAGTTTTTCGTACGAGTTAATACATATGTGGCATCACAGTGACTCTTCGAGGACAGAGTAATGTGTGCAAGTTGCAACACGTTGTAATACCGTCTCAAGAAACAGCAGAACACTAGGTAGTCAGGCTCTGTCGTTTTCTCGCTTTGGAAAGGTGTTCGTTTTTGTGTGCGTGATTGTTCACAGGTTATGACTGCTGATCTGGAAACTAAGCAGTGGCATGTGATTAATAGCCTATACCTGGTCTAGTGGTCAGCGTGCCTGATTACTAAACCAGCGGGTATGTTCCTGTGTATGTTTTAGATACGCCCATTAGAGCTTCTGGGTTATCTCTATCCTTTGTGTAGGGGAGTACCATTAGGTTGTTCGGGGAGGCTTATGTAGTTCACAGACAGTTGCAGAAATGATTCAATGTATGGAGAACAGTGCTTGAAATGAGGTGCAGTTTTCAAGTGCACAAATTCTTTATATTTTTAAGTATTCTGTCACTATTACATGAACACACTCAAAAAAAAAAGGCCCCTGCTTGTTGCAAGTGCGTGAAAGGTTATTCTGAGATCTTCATTTAAAATATCCTGGGCTTGGCAATTTGCTATCCATTGATGGCCAGATCTCGATTTTTTTGGCCCAGATCTTGAGTCGTCCTTAACAGAATAGCGCCCATCTGTAGTCATTACTGTGACAATCTGTGCAATACTTAAGCCTTGCCAAACACAGTAACTTACTACATCCACTAGGGGTGGGGTGGGGGGCTCAGTCGGTAGCGTCCCAGGCTCGTAATCTTTAGTTCCCAGGTTCGAGTCCCAGGTGGGTCAGCGTTTAGATTTATCTCTGCAAAATTCCCCGCCCTGCCCACGGTCAATAGGGGACACTGATGGGCTTGGAAAGGTCGCCGTCCGTCAGATGGGACGTTAAGCCATGGCCCCGTGTGCGGGAGAGCCATACCCTGTGCACGTTAAAGAACCCGCTGGATGGCCTTGACGGAAGGCTACCATCTGTCTCCCAACAGCTGTTCCAGTGGGTCTCCTCCCCCAACCTTCTGAGCCTTCGGGGTCCATGTGACCTGGCCATTTAGCCCATGGTGTGCAAAAAAGTGCCGCTCAGAGGTAAAACAACCCAACTACATCCACTGCTCAGTTTCTAAATCAGTCAGTCTGAAAAAAAATCACACACACAAAAGCAAACACCTTTCCAAAGCAGAAAAAGAGACCGACAATTCTGTTGTTACTTTCACCAGTATTTCAACGTGTTTCGACTTGCACACACTGCTCTGTGCCCTTGTAGAGTCGCTGTGTTGCCACATATCATGTATTAACTCCTACGAACAACTGCAAAACGTTGCTGACAGCAATCCACAAATTAAATAATCCTGAAAACTTTCAACGTTTCGTTACAAGAACATTTATAAATAGACAGACACATGAAGCATTCCGAACGATATGGAAGCTATCAAAGTTTTAATTTCACATTATAAATTCTGAATGTGAACATTACGTCTATCAGAATCTGCCCAGACAATGGATACGTGGCGCTGTCCACGATTTGATGCTCTTGAAATGGCTCCGACGATCATTGGATCTGATGACAATAGATTTTTGCTTTGGCTGGGGCGAGTTGTTTTACACACAATGAACAAAATGGCCTGGTCACAAAGACCACAAGTCCCAGAAAATGCTGGAGAAGGTAATGATCCATTGGATAACTGTTAGGTGATAGATCGAAGGTCTCCCAGCATGTTCTTTAATGTGGACAGTGTATGACTTTCCTGCACACGAGACCATGGCTAAATAACACTCTACCAGATAATTGGAACTCGAACCTAGGAATAGCAAATTATGAGCCTCGCTGTGACCTTCGTGAACTATAGGCAATGACAGCAGGGGATGACTTCATCCTTTCCGTCACATTTGGGATTGCTTGTTCGGTAAATGCATTCTATTTCATGCTTAAAAGTAGAAAATTTTTTAGTATTACCTCTAAATTCTTTCCCATGTTCATTATTCCTTTGCTGCTCTTACATGGTTTTCCATGCAAGAAGGCAAAGAAGAAAAACCTGTTCAAAACAATTTATTTCAAACTCTTATTAGGAAATTTACTGCAAATTTTGCTTATGTTTGTTTGAAATGAATAGAATTACACTGAAAGCACAATTTACTATACACACTGCACCCACCACAAATCTGCCCTACTCACCACAATAATGCGGCCAGCTAAAATGTCTTGTGGGCTATACATAGGTCAGATACCTACCTGCTATATAGCATACTATATAGTAACTGTTATGATGGGTAAACAAAGACACATGTGCATGAACACCTCTACAAAGACACATGTGTACTGGAATTATATCAAAACTGGCAAAAGCTGCAGTAACTGGGCCATTGATGCTGGAGGTGAACACTGGACTTGGATGGATCCAGAATTTAGTTTCAGGGGGTCCGAGAATTTAAATTTAATTTGGTGGTGGAGGAGGGGGAGGGGTCTCATGATCTCGTGATCCCCTTCCCTTGGGTATGTTATTGGGAATGGAGGGACACAGTGCGCATAATGTCAGGATTCAACGACGTGGGGTAGCTACGAAGGTTTGTGCAAAGACCATTTGATGTACAATGTCACGACTGGGCTTAGTAGACGACCCCCACATCGATTACCCTTGTTAACAGTAAATCACCAGGCTATGAGGCTGCAGTGGGCGAAGGAAGATCACCAATAGGAAGTTTGAAAACAGGAAGATTGATCCAAAGAATCGAGATTCCAACTACAACACGCTGAATGGAGATCCATCCCATGTGTGGTCCACGAATATATATATAATATCCGTGGAATACGAATTGCTATTTCAAAGATGTGTAGACCACCTAAGGCCATGGACCCCAACTCTCAAGTTGGGTGTTAAGGAGGTATAATGTTCTGGGGTGTGTTTACATGGGACACCTTGGGGCCCCTTGTACCTATTGAGACCAGCATCACAACACAAGGTTATGTTGGCATACTCGCCACCATCTACACCCATTCATGGCTATCCATTTCCCAGAGCAGGATGCATTCTTTTAACAAGACAACGCCCCTTCTCATAGCTTCAATTTGGTGAAGGACTTATTGAAGAAGCATTCCACTGAGTCAACTCTTGAATGGTCCTCTCACTCTCCGGATTTGAACAATATTGTGCATCTGTGGGACGAAGTGGAGCGATGGATCTTAGTCCGAAACCCATCACCTAAAATTTTCGGCATTTTACAAATGGTTGGAATCATGGGCCGCAATATCACCCGAACATTTCCAACATCTGGTAAAATCCATGTCACGACGTGTTATTGCTGTTGTGAGGGCTTTTGGGTTGGGTTGTTTTACCTCTGAGCGGCACTTTTTTTGCACACCATGGGCTAAATGGCCAGGTCACATGGACCCCAAAGGCTCAGAGAAGGTTGGAGGAGGGGACCCACTGGAACAGCTATTGGGAGACAGATGGTAGCCTCCCATCAAGTGTGTTCTTTAACGTGCACAGGGTATGGCTCTCCCGCACACAGGCCACGGTTTAACATCCCATCCGATGGACGGCGGTCTTTACCAAGCACATCGGTGTCCCCTACTGACCGTGGGCAGGGCGGGGCTGTTGTGAGGGCGAAAGTTGCACTCACACGTTATTAGGTGGATGTGTATAATAACTTTTCCTTTCAGTGTAATGTTTTATGAACAAGAAAATTGTTCAAATTCACTCCAAAATATCATTGTATTAGAAAAATTGAAATAATTGTCATATGTTTATCATACACACGTGAAAAAAGTTAGAATATAGCTGTAATGTTGCGCATTAAATGGGAATTATAAACAGTTAATATATATTTTCGCAAGACAGAATTAATTAAAAAACTTGATGAATAAAATTTTCTTGTTTTTTAAATTTTCGCTCATTAGAATCTGTAAAATATTTGTTAATACTTTTGCATAGTGTTTTCAAACAAATGTCTGCAGATATGTTTTAACATTTTTACAATGTAATAGAATATTTGGGCATTGCAAGATGTTAATGACTTCATTCTGTTAATTAGTCTACTGTTGTTGCCAAAGAATTTGAACAACCCAACCAAGACAGCTTGTTCAAGGGAACATCTTTGAAACTGCAATTCGTATTCCACGGATATTATATTTTTAAAAATACAAAAACAGTACACTAGTCATAGCTTCATTTGCCAATATATTCCATGTAGATAAAAATAAAATAAATACCCTCTCAAGCAGCTGCTTGCCACAGAGGTCTGACAGGAGCCTGCCAGTTTATTATGCCATAGTAGGTCTGAGAGGATGGCAGGACCTCAGCAGAAAAACGATACATACATCCATGCTTTATCCGGGGCTCGAACCCAGGTCCCTTAGATCAGTAGCCAAGCGCGCTAACCACTCGGCCATGAGACGGTTAATACAGTATTTTAAAACTATTATCATCACAAATAATTTTTTTGAAATCTTTTAGAAACCTTAGAAGACTTTATAGGAGTCATTTAAAATATAGCTGTGTTCACGGGTGTAGGTTTATCACCCAGAAACAAGTAGGATTCATTTCACTATTAATTTTTAAGCTCCTTACTACTTGGAGAATGGAAGTGAAACTCAAGAACATGAAAATGAAAATTTATGTTTTGCATTACGAATGATTACACTTATATTTTGAATAAATTCCGTTGAGTAGAAATGTCTGTCGAAAATGCATCAAAATTTAATATTTTATTGTTCTACTTAAAAGTAATATGCGCTTCTACCTCTCTTTTGGCAATATTTCTCTTTTGGTCCGTCGTTTGGTGTTTGTTCCTACAGATATGATGGACATCCTATGAATATACAGGGATGAATATAATCTTTTCAATTTGGTCGTTTACGAGGAATTTTTCGTTCCCGTTTTCTTTTCTTATCATACACTGTACAAATTCAAAATTAAATGTTATTGACGTGAACCCCCCTTTCGTATGAGGGCGGTCCGCCATTAATGATCGACTCCTTCCTACTGATTTGGCCGTGCTGCGATGTGCTGACTATCGAGAAGGGGACCTTCTCCGCAATAATCCATAAACGTCACTCAATCTTGAGAAACGGAGAGGAGTCAGATTACCTGCAGATTATGATCTGGCGCATGGTGGCGGTAGCAGACAGATAACACTTTGGTATGGAAATCCAGATCTATAAGTGAGGGTGACCCTACCTGTCGTATGTAGACGCTGCAGGAGCCTTTGACGCGAAGCCCGGCACTGTCGATCGGAAGCCCATCGCCTACGTTCGGTCGGACAAAGCAAGTTAAACAGTTCGACCGCTGCAAACTGGGCGACTACTCTTCACTACCAGTCACTCGAGAACTCACTACGACGAGCTGATTCCCGGCCAAAAAGAAGACGTCTTAACAGGACCAGAAACATGAGGACAAGAGCTTTCTTCTCTCCCACAGTTCAACCTTCCCGCCTCTCCCCACCGCGACCTCTAGCGGTGGTCAGCGTGGAAGGCTGACGCGGGCGCTTGCTATTGGACGTCAGACGCTTGGGACGAACATCGCTCCACCTACTCGGCACCTTTGATGGCGAGCCCGAACTCTGGGTCCGGAAGTTCTTACTCCTGGGGCAATGGTAGTCACTGGTGTCATCTGGTTTAACGGGCAAGTTTGTGGAAACCGAGATGACTAACCAAGGTCTTTGTTCTTACTTTGAGAAAACACATCCAAGGACCTTTTAGCCCAAGTCGTGTCCGCAGGATCAATTTCTGTGGGCATGACACACCTATCCCCCTTTAGGGAGAGGGGGGAATAGGCAGGGCAGGGAAAAGGTCTCCGACTGAACTGAAGATGGCACTATACATTGGAAGTGTTGAAGATGATCTCCTGGGTCACCCATCACGATCTGAAATCTTTCCTTTTTCTCCATGAGTCCGGTTGTCACACGTTGCATCAAAAGTCCAAAAGGTCATACAGTCCACAGGTGCACAAAAAGTTCAACGATTCACAGTTCGGGTCCGCCTGGACCGCTCTAGTGGGCGTCGGTTTGCAGGAGGCTCCACGGGACATGAAACAGAGAAAAACAGGGAAAAGGGTCACCAATCTGGTTTTCCACATGTACTCAGTTTATAAACACACAGTCTGTCTTCGTGCTTACCGCCACGTGACTCACTGTTACATAGTACTTCAAAAGCCTAGGGCACAAATTACACTCCTAATCGAATCACACTGATTATATTCCGCTTAATACTTCTATAATCAATTTACTCGTCACAGAAACTTAAGTCACAACTCAATTAATTCTTAAACTCGCATGTCATCTAACTGTTATTCCTATAATAACAAAATCATTTAACTGTCACTCTTACAATGACCAACTATAATTATTTCTCGATGGATTCATTAAATAGGCAACACAATCACTTCTCGGTCATTCCATAATTGATAATCAAGACACTTCTCTTAAAAAGAAACTCACTTTATACTAACAAAATTATCTAACTGTCACTCCTATAATCACAAAATCATCCAACTGTTACTCTTACAATGACCAAAATCATCTACCTGTTACTCCTATAATCACAAAATCATCCCACTGTTACTCTTACAATAACAAAATCATCTGTTACTCTTACAATGACCAAAATCATCCCACTGTTACTCTTACAATAACAAAATCTCCTAACTGTTACTCTTACAATGACCAACTATAATTATTTCTCGATAGATTCATTAAATAGCAACAAAATCACTTCTTGGCCATTCCATAATTGATAATCAAGACATTTCTCTCAAAAAGAAACTCACTTTATACTAACAAAATCATCTATAATTATTTCTCGGTAAATTCAAATCTGTACTATTCAACTAGAGGGCTTTGCACTAGGTCTACACTATTCTAATAGCTGCTGTGTTTCTTCCAGCCGATTGATTGATTGAACGTGTGTGCGCGGGGGGGGGGGGGGGGGGGGGGGGTTGTGAGACGCCAGTACGTCGATGTCATCGCTCTCGCCGCATCTCTCGGGCCCTGGGAGGTTAAGACGAGCGCCATGACATGACGTCACCTCCCGGCAGCTTCCATCGCCGACTCACGGGGGGGGGGGGGGGGTGCGTAGAACCTGCAGTCCCGCCAGAGTCTGCCCAAAACGTCACCATCCACACTTGCGGCCGGCTCGGCCACCGCGCACGGGAGAAATTCTCTCGATTTCTCTCGTGAGCGTTCTATGACTCAGATTCCACTCCTTCGCTGCGCTTGATAGCCGGGGGGGGGGGGGGGGGTGAGTGAGTGCTAGTGTACTGACGAAGACTGTTGAGCAGTGATGGACCAGGGGAGGGGATTTCTGCTGTCCTGGGGCGATGCATCGTGAAGGCATCCCTTCGTGACGACATTAGCCCATGAGGCGGGGCTCACTTCCCCAGGTTCGTCATGTATCCCAGCATTCCGTGATTTCAAGTGTCGTCTGCTGCGGGGCGGCCACTGAGGCAAAGGCGGAGGGGGTGCTGATCCACCAGAGGTGTTGACGTTATAGCAAGCTACGGTGTGCGGGGGCGTGTCAGCAGCAGTGGCTGGGGTGACTTTTCCGTCTGGCGCACGTGGTTGAAGGTCGTATCTGTGTGGCTGACTGGCGTCATTAGCGTGTGGCGGCAGCTGGGAGCTCGCTGTGGTGGTAGGGCGCGCTCTCGCGCCTGGCGCCGGGCGGCCTGCAACGTGATTCCGTGTGACTCGGGGGTTCGATTCCCAGTCGTCGTCCTCAGATTCCGGCTCAACGATGGGTCGTGATGGGGGCGTCGGGGGTTTTGGTGTGGGGTCTTCTGGGATGGAGGGCTCACCTATCAGGTACGGGTGTCGCTTCCGCAGTTTGGTGAGGCGATCGACATGCACTGTCTCCACTTTGTGAGGGTTGGCGACTAAGGCAATTTTATAATTCACTTCGGTGAGGCGTTGCAGCACTCGCCATGGCCCAGTGGACATTTTCGACAACTTCCTGGTATTCCTGCGAGGGACTCGTGGGCTATATAAAAACACTAGGTCACCAAGCCGAATACCTTTATCCATGGCCATTTTTTTCCTCTGCTCCTCCTGACTCGTAGCTGCTGTTTCAAGATTCGCCTTCACCAGCTCATACACTTCATTCAATTTGTTGGCTAACTGTTCGCCATAGCTCTCAGTGTTGGCGTAGGTTGGGGGCTCCTTCATCTGCCACATCTGGTAAGGTAGGGCCACGTCTCGGCCATATAGTAGAAAATAGGGGGTCACTCCAATAAGCCATCAAAACAAATGGCAGATGCTCATCCCACACATCATTTTTGTCGGCCACTAGATGAGATAAAATGGATGCTATGGACTGGTTGAATTTCTCCACGAGGCCGTTGGAGCTCGGGTGATAGAAACTAGTGTTTTGTTTGGTAATGCCTAATCGGTTAAACACCTCGGTCATCACACGACCGGTAAAGTTGCGCCCATTATCACTGATGACAGTAGCAGGAATTCCATGTTTGGGAATAAAATCTTCTACAAACGCTCTAGCAATCGACTCTGCTGACTGATCGGCCAGCGCGTAGACCTCTGGCCATTTGGTGAAGTAGTCCATAATGACTAAGATGTACTTATTTCCTCGCTGAGTGAGGGGAAGAGGGCCTAAAATATCCATTCCTATGCGCTGAAAGGGGCGGCTTGTGAGTGGAGCTCGAACTAAGTTTCCTTTCTTTTTCTCGACGTAGCCTCTCCGTTGCAGACACGATGTACAGGTCTGGACGTAATTGCGAATACTTCCATTGCTTAACTAATTTACTTGATCTCAATACTTGGATATACCTGGCCTCTCTAACCCTGACTCATTCTGTGCGAATTAACAGCGCTCTTTTCCTTACAAAAATTACATTTAGTTACTCTACTAAATTTCAATCCACTTCTAAAATTCTTCCTAACTCTTCTCACTGGTAAACCCTTGCTAAATGATCGTTTCTCTGGTCCCATCTTACACACATAAGTTACACTTTTCTTTACTTCAAACTTATGCGCATTCAAACTATGCTTCTGTCCTTTCTCTGGGACCTGTGTGCTACTTATCAATATATCTTGGCTATTTTCCTCTGCAAATCGGCGGCTAGGAGGGTTAGTTAGGGCTGGCCGAGGTAGGGGCTGATCTCTCTCGATGTGGCTACCGGTTTCTAGCATGACAAATCGAGCCTTTGGTGGTGCTGATTCTTCAGCCAATCTGTCCGCACAGCAGGTGGCGATTTCCGCCGCAGCAGGAAAACATGAAAGGGAGGTTGTGCATTCTACGTCTGGCTGCAGAGCGTTGAGTGACACTTCGGGGGGCTTTTCTTCCAAGTTGCTTGAGAGGGGCATGCAAATAATCAGTATATTTTCTTCCGTGCTGCTGTCTGCTGTATGTATGTCCGGGTTAGCTTCATCTGTGTCCGTTCGGATTAGAGGGCTACAGTCATATGCGACAAACTCTGAGATTTCATTTCCGGCTTCGGGAGGGGCGCCAAAACTCCTACTTCTGTTGGAATCTCTTCCTCTGTATCAACTTGTGTCTCAGGGCTACAGTCGGAGACGACAAATTCTGCTGCTTCAGTTACAGCTTCAGGGAGGGGCACTAACTCTTCTAATTCTAGAAACGGTTTCGCATCCAATACATTCACTTGCTTTTCAACTATCTCTTCTATCTTCCCATTATTCTGTTCCTTGTCCCTTTGGCTATCTACCTCCATAGTATTATCTAATGCCTCAAAGCTCTTTCTCTCCCTATTTATATCCTCTCCATTACTGCAAGTTGTAATTATAAGTGACTTCCCTCCACTCTCTGACGGTTCCTCTACGGGGGTTCGATTCCCATCCTCACTTCTCGATTTTTCCTGTGTCGCCTCCCTCTCCTGAGCTAAACTTTGCTTCTTTAAAACATCAAAAATTATATCCCTGAGACCTTTAATGACGAACACAATTTCCACTAAATCGCCCACTTCATCATCTTGCTCTAATCCCAGAGGGGTAAAAACGGTTGCCACCATTCGAAGGGCGTCGATGTCTTCTACTTTACTCCAATGCATGGGGGGTGGTCCTAGCTCAGCTTCCAAAATTTGATACAATGGGGTTTGCTTAATTAAACTGACCAAGGGGGCTTCTTCCTGCTGGCGTTTCTCGATGTTGTAGCAGTCTAAATGTTCTGAAGGGCAAAATGCCAAGGTTTTTGATTCCAAAATTTTTGCTGGATTATTAAAAGCCTGTTTTTGTCCTGAGTAAGCAGAGTGTGGGGGGCAATGCTCAGTGTAACTATCGGGACCACTGTATTGGTAATGCTTAACATTTAAATTCCTCTTCTTGGTGCAGTCTCGGGCAAAATGGCCAAAATTTCCACACTCGAAACATTCCTTCTGATGATGCCTAGCATTCCTGCCAAATGAGTTACTACGATTCTTATGCTGTGGATACTTAGTGCCATGTGCAGACGTATACAATATTCCATGTGCCATTTTAATTTTCTTTAAACTCTAATACCAGATATATAATTATATACCAACTAATCTATGCGATACACTTTTATCTACTATCACTCAATCCTACTGCAATATTCTTCTTAATCAATAATACCTTAATACAATATATATATATTTTTAATGTCTTAACCTTTTGACCAACACTTCACAAAACCTTCTGAATATCTCGTAAAGCACTTAATATCTCAAACTACAGTCTTGATACCTCACTAACTTCACAAACAAAACCTATTAACTGGCTATCTAACTTAACTTAAAATTCTTAACTTTAATTACACACAAAAATCACTGAACTCTATCACTATCTGCGATACTCCTTCCTCAATAGAAACTATGACACACGAGCAGTGTAGTGAATTAAGAAAGCTGATATGTCCAGGTGGGATCCGCACCCTACACCTGCTGATTGTGGGTCAGCCGCTCTATCCAATTGAGCTACTGGGCAGTGATCACTTTCGTGCAAAACTTCACTACAAAGGATTCCACTATTATATACTCTTAGCACTAATTCTCGACATCGTTTAACCGATTAACTCATCAAAAAAACTTCTCAAAACAAATTACACGTTTTTAATTTGCATTAAACCACAATCTCCGAACTTAACAACTCTTACGATAATCTTAAGCATTTCTATACAATGAAAACTTTTCCAAAATATACTGAAGCCTTATCTCTAATAACAGTAACAAACCACAAACTGTTAAGCAACCTCGAAAATTTCTTTAAAAACAATTTCTTACTAACTCCTTTTATCTTAACTAAAAATCTTAACAATGCGCCGGAAAACAACCTACGTACACATATAAAATTGAGCAATTCTCAAATCAACATCTTACACGCTATATCCTAATTAAACCTTTTGGTGTTTCCACTTATTTGTCCCGCCATTCCCCGTGTGCTGTATGTTGTGCTGTGTGTTGGGTTTTTTGGTGCCTCCTAAGTGCAATGGAGGCGCACACAAGAAAATGCAACTTAACAGTAAGACACAAAATCACTCCTATCTAAAATATCATAATATATTAGTCCCTAGTCGAATCTCTAGTACTTCCTTCATACACTGTACACCTGGGCCTAGCTATAGCCTTATACTTATCTTAGAACTAAACATTTGATCCAAATTACTTTACTATATTTCAACATAACATTTGTTTCAACAGATGATCCTGAAATTCCTCACTCAAAACATAATATACAATTCTCGCTAAGATCACAATATTAAATCACAGTTTAGATCACTAAAATCACAATATTTCACTCTTATCTTTAACATTCTTGATTTTCTTAACATTCTGCTACTGCCACATCTTAACACAATAATTATGCAATCTATATATATGCTCTTATTTCTAGCCGCAATAACCCTCAGGTTCGAACATCCTGGGTCTGGTCCGCCATTAATGATTGACTCCTTCCTACTGATTTGGCCGTGCTGCGATGTGCTGACTATCGAGAAGGGGACCTTCTCCGCAATAACCCATAAACGTCACTCAATCTTGAGAAACGGAGAGGAGTCAGATTTTGCAATTTATACACAATTTATTTACTATAACATTAATAAACTAATCTCCAGTACCATGGGTTCCCTTCGTCGGGATACAGCTGCTCTTACTCTACGTTCAGGCGATGTCCGCCTTTACAAAGAGACGCCAAGAAATCGTTTTGGCAAAGTCTGTTCATTGGGTTTGAGCTACTATCTCTAAAGTCATATTACGTAGGTTGTTTTCCGGCGCACGGTGGCGGTAGCAGACAGATAACACTTTGGTATGGAAATCCAGATCTATAAGTGAGGGTGACCCTACCTGTCGTATGTAGACGCTGCAGGAGCCTTTGACGCGAAGCCCGGCACTGTCGATCGGAAGCCCATCGCCTACGTTCGGTCGGACAAAGCAAGTTAAACAGTTCGACCGCTGCAAACTGGGCGACTACTCTTCACTACCAGTCACTCGAGAACTCGCTACGACGAGCTGATTCCCGGCCAAAAAGAAGACGTCTTAACAGGACCAGAAACATGAGAACAAGAGCTTACTTCTCTCCCACAGTTCAACCTTCCCGCCTCTCCCCACCGCGACCTCTAGCGGTGGTCAGCGTGGAAGGCTGACGCGGGCGCTTGCTATTGGACGTCGGACGCTTGGGACGAACATCGCTCCACCTACTCGGCACCTTTGATGGCGAGCCCGAACTCTGGGTCCGGAAGTTCTTACTCCTGGGGCGATGGTAGTCACTGGTGTCATCTGGTTTAACGGGCAAGTTTGTGGAAACCGAGATGACTAACCAAGGTCTTTGTTCTTACTTTGAGAAAACACGTCCAAGGACCTTTTAGCCCAAGTCGTGTCCGCAGGATCAATTCCTGTGGGCACGACATTATTACTAAATTTGAATTTGCAGCAAATCATGCTTTTTTACTTAAAAAAAAATTGACGCATTCGGATTAGCTGAACTTTATTTATTCTTTGATTCCCATCTTGATAAAACTTACAACTGAAAAAAAAATACGTTCGCACATGAATATAACAGATATAACACAAATTGTGAAAAGTTCGGCAATATTTTGAAATTGTTATTTTAAAATAACCAGCCATTTTTTTAGAACCCAAAAAGTACGGGGGGGGGGCGAGTTTTTTTTAACAGATTATAGCGAACGTTCACAGTTGGGAAAAAAGATCTTTGGCTTTTTCGAATTTTTCTCAACATGGGCAAAACTATCCGGGGTGGAGGCGATGCAACGCAACGGGGTCCTATGGAGTTGGGGGGGGGGGGGGCAATGATTTATGTATTCAATATTCGAGTGGTTCCCTTTCATACCGATTATATGACAGGGGTCCACTCGAATATTTTGCACCAGGGACTGGGTTGGGTTGTTTTACCTCTGAGCGGCACTTTTTTGCACACCATGGGCTAAATGGTGAGGTCACATGGACCCCGAAGGCTCAGAGAAGGTTGGGGGAGGGGACCCACTGGAACAAGCTGTTGGGAGACAGATGGTAGCCTCCCGTCAAGGCCATCCAGCGTGTTCTTTAACGTGCACAGGGTATGGCTCTCCCGCACACGGGGCCACGGCTTAACGTCCCATCCGACGGACGGCGGCCTTTCCAAGCCCATCGGTGTCCCCTACTGACCGTGGGCAGGGCGGGGAATTTTGCGGAGATAAATCTCAACGCTGACCCAGCTGGGACTCGAACCTGGGAACTACAGATTACGAGCCTGGCGCGCTACCGACTGAGCCACCCCCGCCCCACACCAGGGACCATGACGATCTAGTTTCAATACTGCTTCTCAAGTTTTAAAAACTCAGTTCTTGTGATCTTTTTCGGAATTTAAGGTTCAAAGGTTTCTTCCTTACTCTTTTTGTTCACGTGTGAAATTTCTCTACCACAGCAGTCATAATGTAAAAAGATTTGGTCAGAATAAATACTCCATGGCCACTGTTGAAAGATCTCGAAACTTCTTGCAACACAAAACTCCAGGCTGCTTACTGAAAGCAGAACTCGTTGCTGCTAGACATCGGCCATTCATTGCATACGCAACGATTGATTCAGAGGGGGGAGGGGATTATTGTCCCCTTCCGCCACCTGGAACCACAGAAAATTGTAAAACAAATGAAATTCACTTTTACAAAGAATGTGATCTCATATATGGCCCAGATCTCGCATTTCTCCCTCAATTTTAGAAATCTTTAAAAAATATCCTGAAAAATACAGGAAATTTTCCTAAGTTACAATAATTTTTTTTGCCTCTATTATCCTAACTAGCATTGTGGAGGGTGGGTGGGGGAGGGGTATTGCCATCAGGTTCTGATCGCATACAATTACCGCCTCATGATTAAGCTGCTAGTTTTCCTCAGCAATCGAAGTAATAAATAAATCGCTTCTCGAAGTAAACGGGGTGGGGGTGGCTCAGTTGGTAGCGCGCCAGGCCCGTAATCTGTAGTTCCCAGGTTCGAGTCCCAGCTGGGTCAGCGTTGAGATTTACTCTGCAAAATTCCTCGCCCTGCCCACGGTCAGTAGGGGACACCGATGGGCTTGTAAAGGCCGCCGTCCGTCGGATGGGACGTTAAGCCGTTGGCCCGTGTGCAGGCCCGTGTGCGTGAAATGGGCGTAGATTTTAGCCAGAATCATAGCCAGTGGATGATCGTGGGGCACTCCCCAAGACCATCTGGCTATGATTTATGAAAATAATTTTTTTTTTCGACTTAGTTATTTTTCAAGCCATTTATTATTATATGCAAATTTTATATTTTATCATTAGGATATATAAAAGATAATGCATATATATATATAAATTTTTATTTCCATTAACCTTTTTTTCATTTTGGACTCCACCCGAAATTTTACTTGTCTCTTTCCAAACCGAAAGGGGAGGGGGTGGCTCAGTCGGTAGCGCGCCAGGCTCGAAATCTGTAGTTTCCAGGTTCGAGTCCCAGCTCGGTCAGTGTTGAGATGCATCTCGGCAAGATTCTCCACCCTACCCACGGTCAGTAGGGGACACCGATGGGCTTGGAAAGGCCGCTGTCCGTCGGATGGGACGTTAAGCCGTGTCGCCGTGTGCGGGAGAGCCATACCCTGTGCACATTAAAGAACACGCTGGATGGCCTTGACGGGAGGCTACCATCTGTCTCCCAACAGCTGTTCCAGTGGGTCCCCTCCCCCAACCTTCTCTGAGCCTTCGGGGTCCATGTGACCTGGCCATTTAGCCCATGGTGTGCAAAAAAGTGCCGCTCAGAGGTAAAACAACCCAACCCAACGGGAGGCTACCATCTGTCTCCCAACAGCTGTTCCAGTGGGTTCCCTCCCCTAACCTTCTCTGAACCTTCGGGGTCTTTGTGACCTGGCCATTTAGCTCATGGTGTGAAAAAAAGTGCCTCTCAGAGGTAAAACAACCCAACACAACCTTAAAAAATAGTCTGAATCCGTCACTGAAGACATTACACCATAGGCAAAGAAAGAAATGAAATCTGTAATATCAGCATACACAATTTCTACAGTACAGAAAATATTACTAGGGAATATATTTCAAATTTTTAAGTATGAATCAACGTAGAAAATGTATTGGCCAATTTAGGCAATTCGATACAAAGTTAGACTTTATTAAAATTGAATTTATGAGTAGCTTATTGTAGGAATTCTTATATGTCAATAAAAATTTCTATTTCATTCACAGAATTACAACGGACTTTAACTTCTTCCCTTTTCCTGTAAGTCTTGAAGTGAGTGTTTAAATTAGCCGGTTGGGTTGTTTTACCTCTCAGCGGCACTTTTTTGCACACCATGTGCTAAATGGCCAGGTCACATGGACCCCGAAGGCTCAGAGAAGGTTGGGGGAGGGGACCCACTGGAACAGCTGTTGGGAGACAGATGGTAGCCTCCCGTCAAGGCCATCCAGCGTGTTCTTTAACGTGCACAGGGTATGGCTCTCCCGCACACGGGGCCACGGCTTAACGTCCCATCCGACGGACGGCGCCTTTCCAAGCCCATCGGTGTCTCCTACTGACCGTGGGCAGGGCGGGGAATTTTTGCGGAGATAAATCTCAACGCTGACCCAGCTGGGACTCGAACCTGGGAACTACAGATTACGAGCCTGGCGCGCTACCGACTGAGCCACCCCCACCCTAAATCAGGCGGTAGTTGCCAAGGATTGCCATCTGCAGTTCCCAGGTTCGAATTCCAAGTGCGCCAGCATTCAGATTTATCTCGCTGAACTCAATGAGAAGGGACGCGCAGATGGGCTTGGAAAGGCCGTCCTCCGTTGGATGGGGCATTAAGCTGTGCGCTCCGTGACAGGGAGAGCCACATCCTGTGCACTTTAAAGAATATGCTGGATGGTCTTGACGGGAGGCTACCATCTGTCTCACATCAGCTCTCCTTTGGATCACTTCCTCGCAACCTTCTCTAAGCCCTCAGGGTCTTGTGACCTGGCCATTTAGACCATTGTGGGCAAAAAAGCGACGCTCAGAGGTAAAAGAACTCACAAAAATGAAAAAAATATTAATAAAGTAAAACAAGCTGAATTGCTAATGCATTTCGGGGGAAGATATCAATGCCAACAGATGCACTTTTAGAGGGTGATTGCGAGTTCTTAGAACAGTGGCTTCTGTGGGCACTCTCCCCACCACCAAGTTAAAAGATTCACGAATTAGTGATCGCATCATATGAAAGGGAAATGATCCGATTATATTTACTTCACCAAATTAACTACATGTATCGAGATGATTCAGCAAGGGTTGCGTTGCTTTACCTCTGAGTGGCACTTTTTTTGGATAGAATAGGCTAAAAGACCAGGTCACAAGGACCCCGAGGGCTCAGAGAAGGCTAGGGGAGGGGATCCACTGGACTGCTGTGGGGAGATAGAGGGCCTCTCGCCAAGGTCATCGGCGAAACTAAATTTTTTCAACTATTTCATGAGTCCCATGGCTACTGGACAACTCCTGTGATACTTTACCACTGTACTTGCAGTTTTGTAGCAAGAAACGTGTAAATTATCTAAGAAATGTATTTAATAAATTTGCCACTGTCACGTAAGTGGTTGCTAATTCAGACCATTGTTGCCATGCGGCAAGCCATTTTTGTAAATGGGGCTTGCAACTACTCATTTTATTTTAAAAAGTGTCCGGGATGTCATAAACATTGGAAATTTCTGTTCTAGAAAAAGTAAAAATATTCAGGAGGAATTCAACTCACGTCTCATAAATAACCATGTTCGACAATGACCATTAACTGTAATAAAAAATGTCCGACAGATTAGTGATATTAAGTTTGGCCACTATTTATTAGACTATATAAAAATAAATAAATAAATACCCCCTCAAGCAGCTGCTTGCCACAGAGGTCTGACAGGAGCCTGTCAGTTTATATGCCAGAGTAGAAGGTCTGAGAGGATGGCAGGACCTCAGCAGAAAAACACCACGAACATCCATGCCTTACCCGGGCTCGAACCCAGGTCCCGTAGATCAGTAGCCAAGCTCGCTAACCACTCAATAGAAGTTATATTTTTCTCGAACATACTGATATTATACTTAAAGAGATCGGTTGGGTTGGGTTGTTTTGCCTCTGAGCGGCACTTTTTTGCACACCATGGGCTAAATGGCCAGGTCATATGGACCCCGAAGGCTCAGAGACTGTTGGGGGAGGGAACCCACTGGAACAGCTGTTGGGAGACAGATGGTAGCCTCCCGTCAAGGCCATTCAGCATTTCTTTAACGTGCACAGGGTATGGCTCTTCCGTACATGGGGCCACGGCTTAACGTCCCATCCGACGGACAGCGGCCAAAGCCCATCGGTGTCCCCTACTGACCGTGGGCAGGGCGGAGAATTTTGCGGAGATAAATCTCAACGCTGACCCAGTTGGGACTCGAACCTGAGAACTACAGATTACGAGCCTGGCGCGCTACCGACTGAGCCACCTCCGCCCCGAGAGATCGGTTGTAAACCTTGGTAACCAATATATGTATTTTTTTTTTCAGACATACAATTTTGAAAGTATGAATCCTGACAAAAATATTACAGTTAGCTTATTATGAAATTTAACATTATTTTCTACTTAAAAGGGATTAACTGACAATGAATACATGAGAAATTCATTTCATTACAAGAATATGATTTTAAATTATGTAGCTGATGCTTTTCTGCCCATGACACATTTACGTGAAACAAACAAGAACTTGAAATGCATTTCACAAACGTGAATCATCAATAAATGGGAAAGAAAATCAAACACATTCACCGAACATACTTCGTGAGAAAGAAAAATAAAATAAATCTTTACCAATGAATTCAATTTTCGATATACTGGTCGCATTGAGCAATGGATATAACGAACACAAATGATTTATTTGTGAAACAATTTGTTATAAATCAGTCCCACAACAACATCTTCAACAACTTAACAGTGGGCTCATCAAATAATAATCTGAAAAAAATTGGTTTTGCCGTGAATGGAATTCGAACCCACTCCTCCTAAGTAACATGTCAGTATGCTAACCAGGTATTCTGCACTCTGTGCGAATCAAATAGAAAATGCTGGAAAGTTTAAGTCACAGTAACTGAAAGAAAAACGTTAGCCGTTGATGGTGTAGTGGTTAGCATACCAGGCTTGTTATTAGGAGACGTGGGTTCGAACCCACTCACGGCAAAACCAATTTTCGATTCAATTTTCAAAACCAATACTTTTTCAGCTTATTATTTCATGAGTCTCACCAGAACATCTCCTATGATACTTTACTGCTGAACTAATGCCCTTGCGTCGAGTTGTTTTACTTCTCAGCTGCACTTGTACGGGCAAAATGGGCTAAATGACTCGGTCACAAAGATCATAGAGGCTCATAGCTGGACAGGGAAGGGAAGCCATTGAACAGCTGTTAGGAGACAGATGGAAGCCTCCTGTCAAGGCCATTCAGCATGACGTTCTTTAATCTGCGTAAAATATGACTGTCCTGCATACGGGGCCACGGCTTAACATCCGTTCGACAAACGGCAGTTCTTCGAACGCATCGGTGTCTCTTACTGACCTAGGGATGGGGGTTTATCGAAGATAAATCTCGACGCTGGTCCATGTGGAACTCGAACCTGTGAATTGCAGATTGCGAGCGTGGCGCGATGCCAACTGAGCCTCTAACAGTGGGCTCGGTCTCTTTTCATTCTAAGTGACGCTAGAAATTGACAGAAACTGAAATGTCGAGTCCAGTCAGACATTGGAGTAGGAAGAGCTAAATGTTTTTACAAATGCTCAAAATCTATTCCCCCGAAAGCAAACAATACTTTTTTCACCGCCATTTTGGCACATATACTACACTTTACGTTAAAATAATTTGTACCTACCACGATTTTAAAAACTTCATTGGGCCGTCATTTGTTAAGCTTAGAAATGAAATTATTACTGCAAAAAAACTGCTGAGATATGAGGACCTTCAGATAGAACTATTTTGCAATATAGTAAATATCCCTGTATTGCATCTCGCTGATAAAGAGGAACTCTCTGAGAAATTGATGTACTTATCTTGATCCAATCCAAAATGGTACCTTTAAGTTTATTATCTGCTGAAAACGTGGTTCATGCAGGTATTTCTTCAGATTTCGGAACAACAAATAATTACTTAGGGACGAAAGGGACGAAGATTCAATTCCTGAAGATCAGAACACCAACAGCAGTCAACGGTTTTCGTGGTTTAGTAGATGAGCATTAACGTTCAGACGCAAGTCATCATTTGTCAGCTTCCGTAGCTGTTTTCAGCCTCTGTGGCCCTCTTCACATTCCCTTGCAGTCCCATCCCCAGTGATTGTTGTCGCATGGCATCAGTACACCGAAAAAATCCCGTCCGAATGCCAAAGGACGGTGTTCGTGATATTTTCCTTCCGGTGGTTATGCCCAAATTGAAATCGGCGGGGGATGAATCATAATATTTCAACTGCTACATGACCTTTTAATTTGTCTCAGAATTTCAATGACGAATTCAAATTTCGTCACTAAAACGATTCTTGAGAGAAATGTTTGAGGATTTGAGTGTTACACATTCTCTTCAGAAAATTAAACCCTGTTCCACTTTTGAAGGTGAATCAACATTCTTGAAAATCAGAAAGAGTTGGGTTATTTTACCTCTGAGCGGCACTTTTTTGTACACAATGGGCTAAATGGCTAGGTCACAAGGACCCCGAAGGCTCAGAGAAGGTTGGGGGAGGAGACTCACTGTAACGGCTGTTAGGAGACAGATGAGAGTCTCCAGTCAAGGCCATCCAGCGTGTTCTTTAACGTGCACAGGGTATGGCTCTCCCACACACGGAGCCACGGCTTAACGTCCCATCCGACGGACGGCGGCCTTTCACAAGCCCATCGGTGTCCCCTACTGACCGTGGGCAGGGCGGGGAATTTTGCAGAAATAAATCTCAACGCTGACCCAGCTGGGACTCGAACCTGAGAACTACAGATTACGGGCCTGGCGCGCTACCGACTGAGCCACCCCCGCCCCAAAAAATCAGAAAGAAGTGTCCAGGAAGATATCATTCTGAATTTAACGTCGATCAATTTTAGAGGAAAAATTGTTTTGAGTTGGGTGGGATACGAACCCACGATCTCCTAATAAAGTGCTCTGGAGGTCGTGGGTTCGTATACCACCCAGCTCAAGACAATTCTTCCTCTAATATTGATCGACTTTAAATTCAAAGTGATATCTTCCTTGATATTTTAATAAATACGTCGAAAAATCTCTTCAATTTAATCAGAGAGTAGTGACCTTTGACATGCCCAGGTAACCATGAAGAAATGATTCCAACCTTTTCTATTCTCAAGCAATCGTAGACACCTTAATACGTCTCTTTTGCACCATCCAATCTTTAATTTTTTGCTACCTCTCTGGAGTATGGATGGATTGGATTGTTTTACCTCTGAGCGGCACTTTTTTGCACACCATGGGCTAAATGGCCAGGCCACAAGGACCCCGAAGACTCAGAGAAGGTTGGGGGAGGGGACCCACTGGAACAAGCTGTTGGGAGACAGATGGTAGCCTCCCGTCAAGGCCATCCAGCGTGTTCTTTAAAGTGCACAGGGTATGGCTCTCCCGCACACGGGGCCAAGGCTTAACGTCCCATCCGACGGACGGTGGCCTTTTCAAGCCCATCGGTGTCCCCTACTGACCGTGGGCAGGGCGGGGAAATTTTGCGGAGATAAATCTCAACGCTGACCCAGCTGGGTTGGGTTGTTTTACCTCTGAGCGGCACTTTTTTGCACACCATGGGCTAAATGGCCAGGTCACATGGACCCCGAAGGCTCAGAGAAGGTTGGGGGAGGGGACCCACTGGAACAGCTGTTGGGAGACAGATGGTAGCCTCCCGTCAAGGCCATCCAGCGTGTTCTTTAACGTGCACAGGGTATGGCTCTCCCGCACACGGGGCCACGGCTTAACGTCCCATCCGACGGACGGCGGCCTTTCCAAGCCCATCGGGGTCCCCTACTGATTGTGGGCAGGGCGGGGGGAATTTTGCGGAGATAAATCTCCACGCTGACCCAGCTGGGACTCGAACCTGACAACTACAGATTACGAGCCTGACGCGCTACCGACTGAGCCATTCCCGCCCCTACCCAGCTGGGACTCGAACCTGGGAACTACAGATTACGAGCCTGGCGCGCTACCGACTGAGCCATCCCGCCCCAGGAGTATGGATGGATTTCCAGGAATGGGGGTTATCTTCTATGGACTCTACTGCACTTGAACTGCTTAGATCAATATTTCTCTAAAGGTGCATTATCACCATACAGAGACAACATCCGTTCGCGAATTACTTTTTGGTCCATTTCTTTCTTTTGTGAGAAATTCAATGACAGATCGATGCTTCATATTGGCACATGAAAAGGCGATAAATGTTGCTACCTTGCCACAAGTTTTAGATCGCGAAAAAAATCTAGGGGGTGTAGGGGCAAGAAATATAACAGAGTCGGAAAAATATAAAAGGGGAAGGGCGGGGCAAGACATTGGGTTTTCAGTACAACATTTTCCCTCCTTTCCACAGGTCTAAAAATTTCTTGAAAATGCACAAAATATAAATAAATTTAATAATTTTTTTGCCTCTATTACCCTTACTAGCATTCTGAAATGAGAGACCATGCCCCCCCCCTCCCATCCCAAAGATCCGGTTCTATATATATATAGCACATTCTGCAAAAATATTTTCTTGAAAAGACCACTAGGACGGATAGAAACCTACATTGCACTATCTGGCGAAAATATTTTCTAAATAAAAGGGAAAAATTAATGACTTTTTATTAGTTCCGATTCAGTTCAGCAATTTCTTCCCTCCCTCCAACTGACGCCCATTGGCTAGATATCCTTCCTCCTCGCGCTCATTCTGTTTTCATTCATGTTATGTGGTCAACAGATATTCAGATTAATTCTGCAGCAAAATTGAAAATAGTCGGCGAAGAAAAACAAATGGGCGAAATTATTCTCCGAGGCTAACCTAAGGAGGCTTATTCGCACCACCATTATCCTTCAGAGGGACAAAAAATTCAGGGGTAAAAGTTGGTTAATAAATCTAACAATTTCCATATGATAAACGGAAATTTTTACTCACCTTTTGCTTGAGGGGGTATTTATTATTTATTTATATTTACGACCCAGCAGTAACAGGTTGATCCTTACTTATCTTTGATCAATTTTCCGATGGCCGATTAAGGACTGAAAAGAGCAGCGGAAATCAACAACATCGTGTACTTTTCGATTCTTGATTTTTCATTCTTAAAAAAATTTCAATTTCGGAAGCAAAAGCATTTAACCGAATGCACAAATTGCGATATTCAGTTGATTGGAAAGTAATAAGCCTTTACATCTAATTAACATTAGTAACGTTTTGCGGTTTCCCTTATAATTTTCACGAACTATTTCATTTCCTTAACCACTAATGTCCTTTATTTGGAGAGTAATTACTAAAAGGCGATCACAAAGATCCTTCACATGTTCTAATCTCGTAAAGGGTAAGTTTTATGTTGATCATTGACATATGGAGAGTACAGCTTTTGTTATCAACTAAGGAACATGATAAACGTGCATCAACAACTTAAAATAATGGTAAAATGAAGGGCAAAAACTGATGGATGTCAGAAATGAGTATTTTTTGTTAAATCTCTTGCTGTCTCATAGATTGCACACGACAGTGATTACAGATGAGCAAACTTTACTATTTAACGAACTCTTCGATTAGATTTGCTGCAAGACTCGAACACTCACACATGAATAATATCAAAGCGAGGATTGATCCAAACAGACTACAGTCTACACCATACGAAAATCGGAACGTCCAATAAAAAACTGAACCAGCATTCAGTTAGTATAAAATAATTTATTTTTCACTTTGAAAATTACATTCAAGTACAAAAATATTATCGGGAGATTAGGACTTTTTGTGCACGCGCTTGACGTGTGAAATGAGCGAAGACCTCCAGCGAAAAGTATGCGTGCAGTAATAGCAGGCGAAGTTAGTCTGCTTGTGAACGGTCTGGTGCTGCTGCATCAGGTGAGGGGCTTTGAACACTTTGCTGCAGATGGGACATGGATAGCACTTCGTCTGAGAATGGACGAACATGTGCTTGCCCAGAGTGCTTCTCAACCGGAACTCTTTGCCACACATGGAACACTCGAACAGACCGTTCCAATTCACTGGAAACAGAAAAACAAAACGGTAAAAGTTAGATGTCAGTTTCAAGTAGACTGTTTTTAAGTCGGATTAACAGCATTTTTTTTTTTGTATAATAGAATTCGAATGCTATAATGTCACTGGTCGAAATACTCTAAAATCATACATAAATTTGTAAGTGCATTCCAACATTTCGATACGATTAGCTTTTGCAGCACATGAAGTAAGGACATTACATCATCGAGATATATGAGAACAGTTTCTAAGATTAACAATTGAATCATACTTTTTATTTAATATTTAATTCAATTATAACACTTTTTTAACTGAAACAAGGAAAAGTTTAAAGAATGAACAGAAATTACATAAACTTCAAAAGTTCAGAAAATGCCAATTTTTCAATGATTATCAGTATATCGATATTTATCATCTTTATCACCATCTCGCATAACACAGATATATATTTTTTACATTTGACCCGCAAAGTTAATAGCTTATCTGTGGGAAAAACATTTTTATCAAGGCTACATCTAGTAGGGGTGAGCCAATGCTCCCCTTCACTGAATAGTTTAAATAGTTAAAATGAAACTGAGATAAAAGTAGTTGGGTTGTTGTGCCTCTCTGCGCCATTTTTTGTGTACACAACGGCTAAATGGCCAGGTCACAAGGACCTCAAACTCTGAGAGTTTGGTAGGAGAAGGGGCATCCACCGGACAGTTGTTAGAAGATAGAATTTTCCCGTCAGAGGCATCCAGCGTGTTTTTTAATGTAGAGGGTAGGCCCGGATCAAGAAAAAAAATCCAGGGGCGGGGGGACAAGAGACAAGATTTCCAATGCAATAACATTTTCCCCACCTCCGTTTCATAAGTCTTTCAAAAAAAAGTTTTAAAAAATGCGTGAAATATAAACAATTTAATAAATTTTGCCTCTATTACCCTTACTAGCATTCGGAAGAGGGACATGGGCCACTTGCCCCCCCCCCCCTACATTGGGCCCTATAGTAGAGGATATGGCTGTTTTACACACGGAGCCATGGCTTAACGTCCTATTCGACGGAGGGTGGCTTTTCCACGCTCATCGGTATGTTTTAGGAGGGCAGAACAGGAATTACTCGAGAATATTCTGAACGTAGGTACGCATGTATAAGGACTCGAACCTGGGAACATCGGACTCTGAGCATGGCGCGCTATTAACTGAGCCAAACACATCCATTTCCACTCTCACATTAACAAAATTGTAACTATCATACACAGGGTGTCTCATAAGTCTTTATACATAGGCACGGCTGTCCCATTCGTTCGTATACATGGTCACAAGTAAAAATAACTATACTTTGCTCTTCTTCTTTGTTGCTTCAGATGAGTCGTCACGTCGAGAAATGACAGAGTAATGATATATCGTCTGACATCCCAGGAGAAAGTGGAATTGGTACTTATTCATGTTGCTGGAAAATATCACCGATAAGAATGCGAGGAATTTCATAGACTACATCTAGGCAAGCCAAAGTCATGTCACATGTCCGTCAGTAATATTTGGAATAGATTGAAGGAGACTGCTTCGGTGATAGATAAACCTAGACCAGGTCGCCATAGTAGTACCACAGATGAAGACAACAACACTGTGGATGTTCTGGCTACTAAAGTCCAAGTGAGCCCTCGCCGGTCTGTAACAAAAATTCCACAGGAGATGGGAATTGGAAAATCATCTTTACTCAGAATAATATCTTTTTTCAGAGAAGAAACAGGTTTCATCCATACAAAGTGCAAATGGTACTGGAGGCAGCAAAGATCAATCCTCAGCATGGAAACAAACTTTCACTTAAATGGGACAGTCAACCGCCACAATTGTCGATGGTCTGCGACACAACCACACTGGGTTGAAGATGCACACGTACAGAATGATCCCAAGGTATCTATTTGGTGTGCAATTCATGGTGACATCATAGGACCTTACGTTTATATGGACACACGTTGCTCTTATTTGCAAACGTTAAATGACATTTTGGTGTCCTACTTAGAGGGCCATACCCTTAGCACTTTACGAAAGTGTTTCCTTTCAAAAGGATGGGGCACCGATTGAAAAATCCTTTTTGCTCGTCATTCAGTGCAACTGATATTCTTGGTCGATTGCAATCGAAACCTTTCTCTTCAGATAATCTGAATTCATTGACTTCATTCTTTGAACTATCAATGGCATGGAAACGTTCATAATTTCTTCAAATTTTCATCTTAAACAACAAAATATAAAAAATATAAAAATTTATCTCAGCTCCAACTAGAAGTTCCAATCCTCAAAAAACTCTAAAAAATAAATGCATATGTTCTATTCTTATAGTAGGCCTGAGTTGACCTGTTCCTTTAGCACAAACATCAGCGTCATACCAGAAAAAGTTACAACCGGAAGGTCTAGGCTAGTGTCAGCAAGAAAAAGAATGAACTATTTTTCGGCCAAAAGACGTAGTAGCGAAATCCATTTTTTTCACCAGCGGACCTCTTAATTCGAAAAGGAAGCTATCTCGTATATCGCCCCCCTCCCAAAGACATTTCCTGGATCCGCCCCTGCTCGTTACAGATATGGAGTGGAAAATCTGGACTCTGATGAAGCCGGAGACTGAACCTGTGATTCCCTAGGTTAGGAGCTTGTCTTACTACCTATTGCTCTGACGGAAAAAGGAAGGTACAGTCTTATCTTTTTCCTGCGGATTCTGAGGAAAATGGGATGGGGGTGGCTCAGTTGGTAGCGCGCCAGGCTTGTAATCTGTAGTTTCCAGGTTCTAGTCCCAGTTGGGTCAGCGTTGAGATTTATCTCCGCAAAATTTCCCGCCCTACCCAAAGACAGTAGGGGACACCAATGGACTTGGAAAGGCCGCCGCCCGTCTTATGGGATGTTAAGCCTTGGTCCCATGTGCGGGAGAGCCATACCCTGTGCACGTTAAAGAACACACTAGATGGTCTTGACGGGAGGCTACCATCTGTCTCCCAACAGCTGTACCAGTGGGTCCCTTTCCTCAACCTTCTCTGAACCTTCGGGTTCCACATGACCTGGCCATTTAGCCTATGGTGTGCAAAAAAAGTGCCGCTCAAAGGTAAAACAACAACCCAAATCTGAGGAAAATCAGCTTTATATAATTCAAGTGATCAGTGTTCACGGTTGCTTTCGGCAGTTATACAAGGATTTCTTAAAAAAAACGAATTTAGAATAAATTGCTAAGAAGTCTGTAACCAAGTTGGGTTGTTTTACCTCCGAGTGGCACTTGTGTGCACAAAATGGGCTAAATGGCCAGGTCATAAAGGCTTTAAGGGCTCAGAGAAGACTGGGGAAGGAGATCCATCGGACGGCTGATAGGAAGGAGACGAGCAGAAGCCCCCATCAAGGCCAGAACTTTAAACGAATATTGCAAACGAAATATTTACACTAGAATTTTGAATTTTTGAAGGTAGAGTGTCATAGTCAAGAAGTTTACGTTGACAGCAATGATTTCATTCCTCACCATCAGGGAGATAGGAAAATGCAACGGGTTTAAGAAATAAATGAAAAAATTTTTTTGTGTTTTATAGGTACTAACAAAACATTACTCTTTGCATTTTCCCAATCATTCAGTGCTAAAAGTGGAAACGAAAAGTTTCATTCTCTTTGGAAACGAGCATTCCGTATTTGTTAGAGATGATATCTTAATTCTTAGAGTCAATATTTGTATATAGTGCGAACATTTTTAAACCTGTTTTCCCTACACTATATTCACTTTACAGAAAGAGATAAAAAGAGAAAAAGGTGGAAGAGAAAAAACATGTTGAAGACATTTCAATACATTTTAAAGATTTCTTTTTTAGTTTGGGAAGATGATAAATTGGCCTTGTTGGCCTCGTTGGTTAGAAATCTTGAGAGGAGACCAGGGAACTCGCGTTGCTCATTTGGCTTTTCTTTGGTTTAGCGAGTTACAGTTCAGCAAGGAAGAGAAGAAATACACTGCACACTTTTTATTTAAGGCTGTTACTGGATATCCCGAAGTGTACTGTGAAATAATATATTTTTGAATTTGAATCGGAATGACTGAAGTGCGAAGAATATTTTGATGTCCTGTTTCTGTGGTGTTTTGTTCTTTAGCCTTTGTGGAGTAAATATATTTATACTGTAGATAGAGCCCCCCCCCCCCAAATAACGAAAAGCAATTCAAAACTATATAAATTTGCATTATTTATTTTTCAAAGCCTAAATGTTTGACCATTTATGAAATTTAGCGTTACTTAAATAGAGAAATTTAAACTAATGGAAGATTCGAGAAATGGGAATCTTAATATTTTATCAGCATCTATCCAGTCAAAGAAAAATTTTTCTCTTTAAATAATTTTTATCTTTTAAAAAAAAGTTGAGTGTGTACAGATGAACAGACACAGATTAAAGGGTGGGAAATATGGATAAACCACCACCATTGAGGAAAACCTTATTCTCTGCATGTTAAAAAACTTTCTGGATGGTTTTGACAGGAAGTTTCCATTTGTCTCCTAACAATTGCCTGCCGAGGTCAGTAGAGGACACCGATGGGCTTGGAAAGGCCGCCGTCCATCGGATCGGACGTTAAGCGTGGCTCTGTGTGCAGGAGAGCCATATCCCGTGCAAGTTAAAGAACAGCTGGATGACCTTGACGGGAGGCTATATAATCTGTCTCCCAAAAGCTGTTCCAGTGGGACCCCTCCTCCAACATTCTCTGAACCTTCGGGGTCCTTCTGACCGGGTCATTTAGCCCATTATGTGCAAAAAAGTGCCGCTCAGAGGTAAAGTCGGCCATAAGTCGTAACAACTTATGGCCTGGCCACTAATTCATTTAGCGTAAAAGAATGACCTCAGAGGTAAACCAACCCAACATTCCACCAAACATATATTTAGCTTTGTTCTTACAGATGATTTTTATGGCATAGTAGTTAAACCAGGTTCAAAGGCTTGAAATATGACTAACTGATCACATGGTTATGAAACACTAGAAGAGAGTGAAAAAATTTCGCACATACTTCGAATATTTGATGCAAATTAATTTTAAACCACAAAATACAGATGAAATTTTGCTTACCTGCAACAGAGAAACATTTAACTCCACATTCGTAGGCTCTTACAAAAATTCTTCAAATTAACTGTTCTAATTTTGAAACAGCTGTCATTTTCCTTAATACTTTCTTACTATATGAATTCCTGATCACCCACCATGTTGTTCCATAATCTTGTTAAAAGGTACCTAAACTTATTAAAAGATGCATCTCCAATATGCACTTAGCCCAATTCTTTCTTAGTTACACTTCCTACTACTCAACAAAAGCTCAGCAAAGCAAATGGTTTTTCTCGAAACCTCCTGATCAACTGTAAACAGGGCTTGACTCCTTTTCACCGAAACCTATTCAATGGAAAAGTTTTTGCATCTTTCTGTGTTAGTTGCCTAATTTTGGAGTACAGAATACAAAATAAAAGTCACTTTAAATGGTGTTTCGGGAACCTCTATAAAAGTGTATTATCTACTTTACTCCGAATAGAGCTTGCCAAGTTTGGTTTACTATGGATCTGGCATTAACTCGAGATGCATCTTTCTATTCAATGTGCATACCTTGATGAATGCACGACAGATGCTGCAGAATAGCAATATACTTCTAAATAAATACTCGGCAATATTATTCACAAATATAAACAAAAACTATAATAAATTATTCACTATTCTAATTTCAAAACATTCGGATTATCCAAATACAAATGTCTTATTTAAAAAGTAAAATATCTTTACAGTAGCTTTCGGAATCATGTTAAACATTATAACCAAGCCCACATGAGCGTGTAAAACAAGCAGAATATCTTAAAGAGTTCAGGCCTCCAAATGGAACGTCTTACAACAAACAGGTCGGCTGAAGATGGTTTTCAGGAAAGTTGAGGTTTTTTGTCAAAACATGAAACAATCATTGAAAAAGCCTGTAAAAAATGGAGAAAACTAAATGAAGAAATGCACTTTTCCAAAAAACGTGTATTTAAGTAAGATCAAAAGTAATTAAATGAATAAATTCAACCTAAAGAAACAAAGAATTGATAAAAAATGCAAAATTAAGGAAAGAAAAAAGCACAAATTTAAAATTTGATCACAAACCTAGAAATATAATAATCTTCTGCTGATAATTCCACGTGAGAAAAAGAATTCATTAGGCATCTATAAAGAAAAAATAAATCAGTTATTATTTCAACCGAAATTTTTTTGGTATTTTCACAAAACATAAAAAACGAACTGAAATATGACTTACCTGTTCAAAGCCAATTGCAGACATCGGACGCTCTCTCTGAAATATGTTAACATAACATTAAAACAAACAAACATTTTAATTCCGTTGCATCTTGTATTACGAATGAAACTGTAGCGAAGAATTTATATAAAAACTAAATGCATATTTTACTGAAGTTTTGTTTTTCCACAAAAAAAGAATTATAACGTGTTTTTGTTTTATAGAGTTTATATTGTCATGGTTTGTTTGTTTTGGTTTGTTTTACCTCTGAGCGGCACTCTTTTGCTCATCATGGGCTAAATGGCCAGGTCACATGGACCCCGAAGGCTCAGAGAAGGTTGGGGGAGGGGACCCACTGGAACAGCTGTTGGGAGACAGATGGTAGCCTCCCGTCAAGGCCATCCAGCGGGTTCTTTAACGTGCACAGGGTATGGCTCTCTCACACACGGGGCCACGGCTTAACGTCCCATCCGACGGACGGCGGCCTTTCCAAGCCCATCGGTGTCCCCTACTGACCGTGGGCAGGGCGGGGAATTTTGCGGAGATAAATCTCAACGCTGACCCAGCTGGGCCTCGAACCTGGGAACTACAGATTACGAGCCTGGCGCGCTACCGACTGAGCCACCCCCGCCCTATATTGTCATGAAGCAGTTTTGGAGTCATCAGGTGAACACCCAAGGACATTTCATGACACCCTCCAGATGAATAAATCCGTATTTAATATTGATGAATGTGGCCTAGAAGTTAAGGAGATCAATATTTTATCACTGAACACATTCTTAAAAAAGTGTTTTATCAAATGTGGAGCTGCTAGCCTAGAAATTTTCAAAAGTGTGTCCAATTCTGTGATAGCAGTTTTTCTGAGAGAGAAAATTTGCAATGTTTGGTGTTTCAGCCAAGAATACATTTTTGCATAAATTATTTTCTTTTGAAACTTGTTGGCAGGGGACAGGATTTGACAATTATGAGACAAAATGAAGTAGACAGAATTCTCTGAATTACACTGGGAGTCATCCATAAATTAGGTTGTTTCTCCAAAGGAATGTTTCTATAACAAAATTCGATTACAATTTCTGAAAGTAGTAATTTTCCCCCTTTTCTAATTAACAAAACTCAGTTAATTTATTATTATGTATATTTAAATTATTATTGAATTGTAAGTAAAGGGTGCAAAAAAATCTTTAAAAACAGAGAAGCACTATGCAACGCATAGAGCAAGGCTCTGATAAGAGTTATGTTAAGAATACCCTATTTATAGGGTAATCCTATAAATATGTATAAATATGTTATATAGGGAAAAGAGGGTTAAAATCATAATAGTATTACATAATAGCATAACAGTATTACATAATTTACACGACACCCTTAGGAATAGCAGACTTGAAAGTTCGAATTCTCTCTGCTATTTAAAATAACTTATTTGAGTCTTCTGGATTCAAAATTCCATAAAAGGTATCTTCAGAGAATTTCAGACAAGCATGGCACTTTATTCAGTACCTGAAGAAGGTGGTGGTGGAGGTGGGGGTAGCTTACCAGGATCATAATCTGCAGTTACCAGGTTCAAGTCCCGAATGGGGCCAGCTTTCAGATTTATCTCTGCAGAATTCCCTGCCATGTTCTCTGTTAGTAGGGGCACACCGATGGACTTGGAAATGCCGCCGTTTATCTGATGGGATGTTAAGCTGTGGTCCCGTGTATGGGAGAGCCGTATCCTATGTTAAAGAACACACTGAATGGCCTTGACGGGAGGCTACCATCTTACTCTTAACAGCTGTTCAGTGGGTACCCTACCCCCAACCTTCTCTGAGCTCTCAGGGTCCTTGTGACCTGGCCATTCAGCCCATTGAGTGCAAAAAAATGCCGCTCAGAGGTAAAACAAACCAACTCAGCACTTGAAGAAAATGTCGAAATGTTAAAATTGTTTTAATGAAAATTTATTTCCTTTTTTAAGTTAAAAGATACGATTTCTGGAAGGTTTAATATCAATTAGAAATAGTTCCTTTTTTTATACTTTCAAAACTTCAAACCTGAATTATAGGGTTTTTTTAAATGTAGATGGCTCATTTGTTAAAGCAGGAATAGATCTTCACAAATGATAACCGAGAATACATTTTAAATTTAAGTCGTTTAAAGTAATGCCTAGCTAATAAATTCTTCTATATGTTCAGCTTTTGCTGCTTTCCAAAACCAGATTTTATTACAATCAGTGGCTGTCTCAAGGGAAGTATCCCTCCTTTCTTGAAGACTTAAATATCACATTTTTTTAGGAAATCCCTAAAATCAGAGATTCTAGCCCATCACTCCCCCCCCCCCCCACCTCCTCTCCCTGTTGACTCAAAAACATGTCGAAAACAACAACAAACAATTGGAAATTTCTGGGTTCTATAGCAATTGGGTTGGGTTGTTTTACCTCTGAGCGGCACTTTTTTGCACATCATGGGCTAAATGGTCAGGTCACATGGACCCCGAAGGCTCAGAGAAGGTTGGGGGAGGGGACCCACTGGAACAGCTGTTGGGAGACAGATGGTAGCCCCGCGTCAAGGCCATCCAGCTTGTTCTTTAACGTGCACAGGGTATGGCTCTCCCGCACACGGGGCCACGGGTTAACGTCCCATCCGACGGACGGCGGCCTTTCCAAGCCCATCGGTGTCCCCTACTGACCGTGGGCAGGGCGGGGAATTTTGCGGAGATATTCTACAGCAAGCAACACTATTTATCAGATAGATATTGATTCTCACCGAATCCGTTTTCCTGTTTCGCTTAAGACTCGAAGTCCACTGAAGAAAGAAACAAAATTTCACAAAAAAATAAACAACTAATTTCGCATTAATGACGTTATGAAAGAGAAGTGGTAAAACACTTTTCTCTTGATCTATTGGTATCGCAGATAACCATTTCTCAGGACTAGTAATACAGAGGTTCTCCACAAGTAACTATTCTTCTGATTCTTTTATCGAAGTATAGGTAAACCACCAAATGCCTTCTGAAGAGATAGTGATTCATTCAGGCACTTCAATGTTTCAAGAACAATAGATTGAAGATATTGCAGCATTAACACAAGGGAAATAGGCAAAGGTATTCGCTGTTGTCAATGTTTAATTCTCATATGTACTAGAAAAAACACATCAAAATTCAATAGAATATGAGAGCATCCTCCGGCCAAAACGCTTTAGTATAGGCAATGGAACCCAAGCAACACGGAAAAGTATATCTGCTAAGAACTCGATAGAATATATATTGTGTGTATAGTGTGTGTATGTTGTGGGGGGGGGGGGGGGGTCAGCTGGAAGTTTTACTATTGAGAATATTAATCAACTATTACCAGGTTCAAGTCCGAACGCTGAGATCTATCTCCATTAAACCCCACCCCGCTCTCGGTGAGAAATGGGTCACTGATGGCCTCGAAAAAGGAGGATTTATCAGATAGGACGTTAAGCCACGTGCAGAGAGCCATATCCGGTGCACATTAAAGAACATGCTGAATGTCCTTGATGGAAGGCTGGCTGATAATTTTCAGCTTAGTGGGATGTTTTGTATGAAATAATTAGGAAAATGACTGACTGAAAATAAATTTGGCTTTGAAAAGTTTGTGGGGTCCTTGTGACCTAGATATTTAGCCCATGTGTGCAAAAAAAAAGTACTTCTCAGAGGTAAAAAAAATCCCAACTAGCGTTCCAACTTATCAAAATCAGATAAAAAAATGGAAAAGTACCCGGTAATGATAGACAGATGGCAATCAGCAATGATTTAATGCACAGTAAAGAATTTTAACTTATTATTCAATTGAAAGTATCAATTCAAAAATTGTTTAAGTTTACGAAGATTTTTATTTACTGAACTGAATATCACAGTGAGTTTTCTTAACAGTATGTATTACAGTTTTTACATGTTGTTTAGCTCACTTCATTCAATTTCAAATAATAATATAAAAAATATCACCTCAAGCAGCTGCTTGTCAAAAAAGAAAAAAAAAAACACCTTAAAACGACTTTTAAGGATTACTGGAATCTATGAGTTTATTCAAATGAGCCTGAACAGTCATCATGCAAATATCACTGAAGGGTGAAATTCTTTTCGTTCAGCAGGTTTAACATCGGTGCACTTTCCTTAAATGATTGCTCAGAGTATTTTTCCAGCGAAAGCGTGCACCGCAGTAGGAGCACTCGTAGGAGCTAAACGCGTGAACCTTCTTCTGATGTTGCTTCATGAGATGTGTTGCCTTGAATACTTTCTTGCACAAGGGACAGGGGACACTTTTGATGTCTGTGTGCACTGAAAGGTGTTGGATGTAGTTGCACTTTTTGTTAAATCCTTTGCCGCAAGCCTCGCAGAAAATGTGATAGTATCGCTTTCTCGAATCTGAAAAGGAATGTAGAAATGATTTAGAAGATAAAAATCAAGAAGAAATATGAGAAATTTCACACAGCACCATACCAATATTTCATTGTGTAAAAATATTTTGTTTTTTAAATGTAATAAAATCCTTTATTTTTTAACAAAATAAATTTAAGATACTAAAATATATGCAAGTTATATGCTAAAAATAACATAGATAAAATCTTTTTTGGAGTATAAATTGATAAGGAGCCAGCATTCTTTTTACTTTGATATTATCCACATGTGCTCAATTTTACGCTTCGTTTAAAAACTATTCTTGAATTGAAATAATATTGTTTAATGTTGAATAAATTTAGGAAATTCATACAGAATATGACAGTTAATACAACAGAATCTCAAGCGCTGTAGCTCTTATTAAACATTTTTCAAAAGCGAATATAATTTTGTGTACAGTATTGCGAATTGTATCATAAGATTTCCCAACTATGACACAGGTCAATTACTCATACGCACACTAAAAAAAAAGGAATACATTAGATGCAGAAAATGATTTTGGAAGCAAAATAAATATGGGCAACAGCAGCAAGAAGAGCAAATAAGAGATTCAAATATTCTTTTCCATATTGGAATTAAATATTGCATCATTAGATCAATGATTTTCATTATTATATTGCAAAATTCAGCAAAACTCCAACATTTAAATGGAAATGAAAGTATAACTGCTTTAGAATATTGTTAAACATCAGTCATTTATAATACATTACGATGGATTGTGCATTGATAGCATAGCACAATTATTTTAGCATTTTGTCCGAATTTCAAGAAAAAATCTTGTATTTGGTACACTTTTCAAATAACCTGGAAACTGCTTGAAGCATCGATTAAAAACATTGCAACAGATAATTTATTACGTGGAATAATATTAGAAAATGTCATCAATATACTCTTTAATTTTACTGAACAATTGCTAAGAATCTTCAAAAGACCGTTTGGTTTATAATAATAAATAAATAAATAAATACCCCCTCAAGCAGCTGCTTGCCACAGAGGTCATAGAGAAATTAAATATCTGGAATTGAGACGAGGAGGAAAAAAAGTTCATGTTCATTCGCCTTGAAGACAAAAAAGCTTTTAAATTGCTGGCAGAGGAGAAATATTCATGTCACGAAATTAAAAGACGGAAGAGTAAATCACATTAACTCATTTTTGTGATATAATGCGGATGAGAGATTCCGGAAATCCGTTGTTCCATGGTGGTTGTCAAATGCTTCCATTGCTCATACCTGCAGGATTTAAAAGTGTGTGTTGCAAGCGTACATATTTCAACATTTTTAAATTGGTGGAAAAATTATCTCCAGCGAAATAAACTCAAGATGTCCTCATAATATGTAAGGTTTTCTGATTCTGAGCAGGGGCGAGGGTGGCTCAGTCGGTAGTGCGCCAGGCTCGTAATCTGTAGTTCCCAGGTTCGAGTCCCAGCTGGGTCAGCGTTGAGATTTATCTCCGCAAAAATTCCCCCGCCCTGCCCACGGTCAGTAGGGGACATCGATGGGCTTGGAAAGGTCGCCGTCCGTCGGATGGGATGTTAAGCCATGACCCCGTGTGCGGGAGAGCCATACCCTGTGCACGTTAAAGAACACGCTGGATGGCCTTGACGGGATCTGTCTCCCAACAGCTGTTCCAGTGGGTCCCCTCCCCCAACCTTCTCTGAGCCTTCGGGGTCCATGTGACCTGGCCATTTAGCCCATGGTGTGCAAAAAAGTGCCGCTCAGAGGTAAAACAACCCAACCTGATTCTGAGCTGGCCGTAAGCGGGTGTTGCTCAGTGATCAGAAGACATGTTATAAGGAGGACTGTGAACCCTTGGCTAAAAGACCATTTTCCTCCAAAATCAGAAATTATTCTCTGATCTACAATGAATTGCGAGTTGTTAGGTCTGTGAGCCTGTGAATTGTTAACGAAGACATCGAGATAGTTGTGCCATTGCATTTAAGATTATAAAACGAACACTCCGAACTGACTTCTAGCAAATCTTTGGTTGTGTCTGCTGACAAAATAAAACTGTTACTGAAAGGTATGAAACCATTCTTAACTTTAATATCAAATTTAGAGGAAAAATTGTCTTGAGACGGGTGGGATACGAATCCGTGACCTCCTGATAACATGTCAGGTGCTCTGTGCCACCACAGAGTGCTGACACCTCTGTGCTGACACACTGTGCTACCACCTCTGTGCTATCACTGAGCTACCGGCCGTATATCAATAGATCCTCTAATTATAAGAACCATTCTACCTGTAATACAGAATTCCAATATCTATATATCATTTGAAGACTATGGCTTCTCTGCTTGCAAATAACATTCTGAAGTAGATGGCAATTTATGTTACGAGCATACTGATTCAATTATTTGATAAATTTCTCGACGTTTGTTCTGTGAAGGGTATGAAACCACTCTTAACATCGATATCAAATTTAGAGGAAAAATTGCTTTGAGTAGAGTGGGACACGAACCCACGTATCCAACCAAGAGCACCTGACATGTTATCAGGAGATTGTGGGTTCGTACAAGCTCAAGACAATTTTTCCTCAAAATTTGATATCGTTCAGAGTGGTTTCATACCTTTCAACATAAGAAACATCGAGAAATTTATTAAGTACATAAAACTATTGCATTTAACAAACGCAATGGCAGTTTATTTCTGCAAAAGATATTTTGTTGAACATAGGGTCGCACTTAGAATTTCTTTAAATGAGGAAGAGTCCATTCCATTGGGGTCAAGTGTTCCACAGTGGCGGTTTCTTTCACAAATTAACACATACTGAAAGTTGGAAACAAAATTCATTGTAGAAAATTATTTTCGGATGAAAGAAATAATGAAAAACAAACACTTACCAACCTTGAGTACATGCATACACGATAAAGTCTGCTACATAACCAATAATACTTATAAGAAACTTTTAATTTCAAAATTGAGATTTGAAGAAAATGTTACGTGAATAATGAAAGGCAAAAAAATTACGCTGTTGTGTTGGGTTGTTTTACCTCTGAGCGGCACTTTTTTGCACACCACGGGCTAAATGGCCAGGTCACATGGACCCCGAAGGCTCAGAGAAGGTTGGGGGAGGGGACCCATTGGAATAGCTGTTGGGAGACAGATGGTAGTCTCCCGTCAAGGCCATCCAGCGTGTTCTTTAACGTGCACACAGGGTATGGCTCTCCCGCACACGGGGCCACGGCTTAACGTCCCATCCGACGGACGGCGGTCTTTCCAAGCCCTTCGTTATCCCCTACTGACCGTGGGCAGGGCGGGGAATTTTGCGGAGATAAATCTCAACGCTGACCCAGCTGGGACTCGAACCTGGGAACTACAGATTACGAGCCTGGCGCGCTACCGACTCAGCCACCCCCGCCTCCTACGCTGTTGTGATAACAACAATGTCTTTCATATATACAAATATACTTATTTACGTGCGGACCCGCACGTAATAAAAAGGAGCAGTAAAAGTCTAACCCCGCAAAAATACGCCCCTCCCCCTTTTAACAGGGGGGAGAACAGTGAGGCAAAATTCGAAATAGTTTACGATGGTCATTACAAGACCTTTCATTTGACACTTAACTCGTAACTGCAGGCCTTCGCGTTCGCAAGATAGAGTAGAACGACTTTCACATTTCCTGTTTCTTAGGGGAGAAGAGGCTTGGGGGAGTCAATTTATTATAGCCTATGACACTTCCAGCGTCACAAGCTTTTATTTGACGTACAGCTGGTTACTTTTGGCATTCGCGTTCTGGAGATATAGCGGAAGAATAGTTTTCATATTTCCCCTTTTTTAGAGGGAAAGAAAGCAGGGGAGGGGTCAATTTTTTATTGCCCGTAACATTCCGCGCGACATAAGCTTTCATTTGACGTACAAAGTGTTACGTTCGGCCCTCGCGTTTCGAAGATATAGCAAAACAATCATTTTCATATTTCCTTTTTTTAGGGGGAAAAAGTATGGGGGTGTAAATTTTTATATGCTATGCCAATGCACGCGGCACATTCCTTTCATTTGACGCATAACTTTTTACTTCCGGCATTCGCTTTCTAGAGATGTCGCGAAACAATCGTTTCCATAATTCCCATTTTTAAGGAGGGAAGAAAGCACGAGGGGCCATTTTTTATTACCTGTGACACACTTCCAGCGTCACAAGCTTTCATTTGAAGCATAACTTGTTACTTTCGGCACTCGCGTTTTGAAGATGTAGCGAAACAATGGCTTACATATTTCCTCTTTTTATTGGGGGGGGGGGGGGGGGGGGGGGGGGTTTAAAGCATGAGCAGATGAGGAGTCCATTTCTTTTAGCATATGACACTCCCTGCGTCACAAGCTTTCGTTTGACATATAAATTTTTTTGTCCGTCGCGTTCGAAAGATATGTTAGAAGAACTGAAAAGTCACTTGAACGTTTAAATTAATATCCAAAATTACCTGTACCTTGGCTTTACTGTAACTCTCTGCATGAAATAAATTATTATTATTATTGACAAATCTACAAACTGGCAAAGGACGAGCAAAAAGCAAAAGGACGATAAGGGTTGGGTTACCTATGAGCGGCATTTTTTTGCACACCATGGGCTAAATGGCCAGGTCACATGGACCCCGAAGGCTCAGAGAAGGTTGGGGGAGGGGACCCACTGGAACAGCTGTTGGGAGACAAATGGTAGCCTCCCGTCAAGGCCATCCAGCGTGTTCTTTAACGTTGGGTTATTTTACCTCTGAATGGCACTTTTTTGCACACCATGGGCTAAATGGCCAGGTCACATGGACCCCGAAGGCTCAGAGAAGGTTGGGGGAGGGGACCCACTGGAACAGCTGTTGGGAGACGGATGGGTAGCCTCCCATCAAGGCCATCCAGCGTGTTCTTTAACGTTGGGTTATTTTACCTCTGAGTGGCACTTTTTTGCACACCATGGGCTAAATGGCCAGGTCACATGGACCCCGAAGGCTCAGAGAAGGTTGGGGGAGGGGACCCACTGGAACAGCTGTTGGGAGACAGATGGTAGCCTCCCATCAAGGCCATCCAGCGTGTTCTTTAACGTTGGGTTATTTTACCTCTGAGCGGCATTATTTTGCACACCATGGGCTAAATGGCCAGGTCACATGGACCCCGAAGGCTCAGAGAAGGTTGGGGGAGGGGACCCACTGGAACAGCTGTTGGGAGACAGATGGTAGCCTCCCATCAAGGCCATCCAGCGTGTTCTTTAACGTTGGGTTATTTTACCTCTGAGTGGCACTTTTTTGCACACCATGGGCTAAATGGCCAGGTCACATGGACCCCGAAGCTCAGATAAGGTTGGGGGAGGGAACCCACTGGAACAGCTGTTGGGAGACGGATGGTAGCCTCCCGTCAAGGCCATCAGGCGTGTTCTTTAACGTGCACAGGATATGGCTCTCCCACACACGGGGCCACGGCTTAACACCCCATCCGACGGATGGTGGCCTTTTCCAAGCCCATCGGTGTCCCCTACTGACCGTGGGCAGAGCGGGGAATTTTGCGGACCGTGGGCAGAGGCGGGGAATTTTGCGGAGATAAATCTCAAAGCTGACCCAGCTGGGACTCGAACCTGGGAACCGCAGATTACGAGCTTGCGCGCTACCGACTGAGCCACCCCCCGCCCCAATAGGACGATAAGCAAAAAAATATATATGATATATTTACTTAACATCTATCTAACAGAAAAATAATTTTTCATTTATCTCTTAAAACAAAAAGTTTCGTTTTATCACCCCCCCCCCCAACCCCCCGGAATAAAAGACAAATAGATGATATCGAAATAAATGTCCACCTTGAGCGCCATCTAAGGGTGGAAATTAAAACTATTGGGAGATTCGGAAAATGAGAATCGTAACATTTCATTAGCATCTATCTAACACAAAAAGAATTTTACATTTGTCTTTTGGAAACAGAAAACCTTGAATGTCTACAGGACAAAATGAAAAACGATTGCTCGTTTTTTGAAAAGGAGCTAAAAAATATGAAACAGAGCGTTGGTTTTTATTCTGCATTCTTCTTGTGTTAAGCACGAAAAATATTTATATTTAGTAAATTTCCTTTTTTTTTTTTCAAAAGGCGAAATCAAAATCCCATCTCAAGGCAGTCACTTCAGTCTATTGCCTTGTCAGAGAAAATACCAAAAGAAATTTCTCCGAAAGTGACAAGAGCTCAAGAAACAGAGGAGCACGACTTACGAAAAAATCTAAACACTTGTCCTTCATAAAAGTGCCAATATGAACTCTCTTTAAGTTTTAATCCATTCACATCTGCCTTTGTTGCGATTCATTAATTCATTTTTGAAGTTGGTTGTGATTTAAAGAAAAAGTAAGTAACTAATAGCATAAATTCCAATACAAGTCAAGATCTGTATTTATAATTTAGGTCCTTTTTACAACACTCAACCATCACCTTTTGGAATTTTACCTTTTTTTTTATTACGTATCTTCCTATTACTTTTGGCTTTGACATTTGTCGGTTGATCGTTTGTGGATTTGACAAAACGTTGTTTCATCATATATTTCGAACGCGATGGAGGAAACTTAATGATTTATGTGCCAAATGAAAGCTTGTGATGCGGGGAGTGTCACAGGCAATAAAAAATTGTCCCCCACACACATTTTTCTTCCCCTCTAAAAGTGGGAATTATGAAAAACAATTGTTTCGCAATATCTCTAGAAAACGCTGCCGAAAGTAAGAAGCTATGCGGCAAATGAAAGCTTGTGACACGGGAAGTGTGTCACAGGTAATAAAAAATGGCCCCTCGTACTTTCTTCCCCATTAAAAAAAGGGAATTATGAAAAACGATTGTTTCGTAATATCTCTAAAAAGCGAGTGCCGAAAGTAAAAAAGCTATGCGGCAAATGAAAGCTTGTGACACGGGAAGTGTGTCACAGGTAATAAAAAAATGGCCCCTCATGCTTTCTTCCCTGCTTAAAAAAAGGGGAATTATGAAAACGATTGTTTCGCAATATCTCTAGAAATTGAATGTCGAAAGTAAAAACTTATGCGGCAAATGAAAGCTTGTGACGTGGGAAGTGTGTCACAGGTAATAAAAAATGCTTCCTCGTGCATTCTTAAATCCTTAAAATATGGGAATTATGAAAACAATTGTTTTGCAATATCTCTAGAAAACGCTGCCGAAATTAAGAAGCTACGGCAAATGAAAGCTTGTGACGCGGGAAGTGTGTCACAGGTAATAAAAAATGGCACCTTATGCTTTCTTCCCCCTTAAAAAATGGGAATTATGAAAACGATTGTTTCGCAATATCTCTAAAAAGCGAGTGCCGAAAGTAAAAAAGCTATGCGGCAAAATGAAAGCTTGTGATGCGGGAAGTGAGTCACAGGTAATAAAAAATGGCACCTCATTCTTTCTGCTCTGCTTAAAAAAGTGGAATTATGAAAACAATTGTTTCGCAATATCTCTAAAAAGCGAGTACCGAAAGTAAAATAATCTATGCGGCAAATGAAAGCTTGTGACGCGGGAGGTGTATCACAGGTAATAAAAAATGGCCACTCCTGTTTAAAAAAAGGGGAATTATGAAAACAATTGTTTCGCAATATCTCTAGAAAACGCTGCCGAAAGTAAGAAGCTATGCGGCAAATGAAAGCTTGTGACTCTGGAAGTGTGTCACGGGTAATAAAAAATGGCCCCTCGTGCTTTCTTCCCCCTTAAAAAAAGAGAATTATGAAAACGATTGTTTCGCAATATCTCTGAAAAGCGAGTACCGAAAGTAAAAAAGCTATACGGCATATGAAGGCTTGTGACGCGGGAAGTGTGTCACAGGTAATAAAAAATGGCCCCCTCCTGCTTAAAAAAGGGGAATTATGAAAACAATTGTTTCGCAATATCTCTAGAAAACGCTGCCGAAAGTAAGAAGCTATGCGGCAAATGAAAGCTTGTGACGCGGGATGTGTGTCACAGGTAGTAAAAAATGGCCCCTCATGCTTTCTTCCCCATTATAAAAAGGGAATTATTAAAACGATTGTTTCGCAATATCTCTAAAAAGCGAGTGCCGAAAGTAAAAAAGCTATGCGGCAAATGAAAGCTTGTGACGCGGGAAGTGTGTCACAGGTAATAAAAAATGGCCCCTCCTGCTTAAAAAAGGAGAATTATGAAAACAATTGTTTCGCAATATCTCTAGAATGCGATTGCCGAAAGTAAAAAGCTATGCGGCAAATGAAAGCTTGTGCCGCGTGGATTGGCATAGGATATAAACATTGACCCCCCCCCCCATTCTTTCTTCCCCTATAAAAGGGAAATATGAAAATGATTGTTTTGCTATGTCTTCGGAACGCGAGGGCCGAAAGTAACATGTTGTACAGTCGCTCAAAAAAGTATCCAAACACTATGGTTGATTAAAGACTTCAGAAAAAATATCTGGCAACGATTTTTTTAGAAATTAGTGATCTGTCAGCCTTCGTGTCACCTGACACGGAGGTTGCCAGATCACTAATTTCTAAAAAAATCGTTGCCAGATATTTTTTCTGAATTCTTTAATCAACCATAGTGTTCGGATACTTTTTTGAGCGACTGTACGTCAAATGAAAGCTTATGTCGTGTAGAATGTTATGGGCAATAGAAATTTGACCCTAATGTTTCTTTCTCCATAAAAAAGGAGAAATATGAAAACTATTCTTCCTCTATATCTCCAGAACGCGAATGCCAAAAGTAACCAGCTATACGTTAAATAAAAGTTTGTGACGCGGGAAATGTCATAGGCTATTAAAAATTGACACCCCCCCCCCCCACCACCACCACCAGCACCACCACCATGCTTCTTCTCCCCTAAAAAACGGGAAATGTGAAAGTCGCTCTACTATACCTTGAGAATGCGAGGGCCTAGAGTTACAAGTGTTAAATGAAAGCTCATAAAATGACCATCGTAAACTATTCCGAATTTTGCCCTACCAATCTCAATAAACCTAATTTCTTTAAAAATCCTACTAATTATTTTCTCTCTGCAGGAACGTGAGGACATTACATAGAGATTATTCTCTTGATGTTCTCCCGCAGGAATTCCAGCGCTATAACCTAGATATTCTAGGCTTGCAAGAGACCAGATGGACAGGTAAGGGTGAGATACTTAAAAATAACTTTAAATTTCTCTTTACAGGGAGGGAGGATGGAAAGCATCACCAAGGCGTCGGTCTCCTGCTCAGCAGACATGCTAGTGATGCTCTTCTAGGATATGAGTGCATTAATGAAAGGTTTCTTACAGCAAAATTTCAGACAAGCATTAAAGACTTGAATGTTATCTGCTGTTATGCCCCCACTGAGGATGCTGATGAGGACGAGAATGATAGATTTTATGAACAACTTCAGGATATTTTGAATTCTGTCAAGAAAGGAGATATTACCCTTGTTCTTGGTGACTTCAATGCCAAAGTTGGTACTGACTCTGACCTTTGGGGAGAAGTAATAGGCCCTTTTGGTATTGGTAGCTGCAATGGCAATGGGCAACGTCTCCTACAGGTAAGTAAACTCAATGGTTTCAGAATAACTAACACTTATTACAAACACTGCGACATACATAAGTACACATGGGTTTTACCTGATGGGCTGCATAAGAATATGATTGATTATATATTAATTAACAGCAAATGGGCTAGTTCTGTTAGGAATACCAGGGCATATAGGGGAGTTGAAATTGGATCTGACCATTACCTTGTTAAAAGTGTCTTGCAACTTAAACTTAAGAAATGTTGTGCTAGGGTTAAAAAATTCACTTTTAATACTGAAGCTCTGAAAGACCCAGTTATAGCTAAAGCTTACCATGATAGGTTACTTAGTCATTATGACAGTCATGGTTTGCTTACTATTGAAGTTGAGGAAGAATGGGACCGTTTTAAAAAGGCTTTTTTGGATGCTCAGTACTCTTTTAGGAAAAAAGGAGCAGAGGAGACAGAATTATCTGAGTGATAAGGCACTTGAGCTTATTTCGGAAAGAAAGAACTGCAGGAATGTCCTTAATCAATACCCTACTACTCCTAATAGAAAGCATTACAGAGAACTTAATAAACGTGTAAAAGATCAGTTAGCTGCTGATAAGAATCTTTGGCTTGATGGTTTGGCTGACAAAGCCAAGGAAGCAGTTAGACAGCACAACAGCAGAGAGCTGTATCAGATAGTTAATGTTTTGTATGGTAGAAAACGGACAGGTATACAGGGATTGAAGGATAGACAAGGTAAGGTTGTAGACGGTGAGGATTCTGTCATGGCTAGGTGAGCTGAGCATTTCAGTGATGTTCTGAACAATGTGGTTAGTTCTACTCCCATTGTTTGCAATGATGATAAATGCATTGGTGGCTTTAATGTTGGCCCTATAACACAGTCTGAAGTTATTTTGGCTATTTCTAAACTTAAACTTCATAAATCCCCAGGGGTAGATGAAATTACTACTGAAACGCTTAGAGCTGGGAATGTTTCGGTTACCAGTTGGATGACTGAAATTTTAAATATCTTTTACGATAAAGGCATGGTTCCTAAGGATTTTACCAGAGCTATTATTATCCATATTTAAAAAAAAAAGGTGATCGCAGTTTTTGTGATAACTATAGGGATATCAGCCTACTCACTGTTCCAGGTAAAGTTCTTTCCATGATTATACTTAATAGAATTTAGAATCTGGTTGACAGTCAATTGCGTGATGAGCAATGTTGATTCAGAAGTGGTAGGGGATGTGTGGATCACATATTTTCACTTAGGCAGGTTCTTGAGAAATGTTTAGAGTTTCGGAAACCTTTGGTTGCTAGCTTTGTTGATTTCAAAAAGACTTTCGACTCTGTTGATCGTCATAATTTGTGGTTGATTGTGAAATCATATGTTTTACCAGACAAGTTAGTTAACATAATGAAATCTCTCTATAATAACACTGAGTCGTGTATGAGAGTTGGTAAGGCTTGTAGCAATTGGTTTAGCATTACTTCTGGTGTTCGACAAGGGTGCATTTTGTCTCCTTTTCTCTTTAGTTTGGTTGATTATTTTATGCGAAATTCACTTCTAGGGAAAAATTTTGGCCTTAAATGGGCTGGAGATACACAAATTTCTGATTTAGATTATGCTGATGATATAGCCCTTTTGGCAAACGATGTTGATGAGATGAACTCTTTCATTCGAGCTGTTGATGAGACTGGTAGTAGAGTAGGTTTAGTTATAAACAGAGAGAAAACTAAAGTGATGAAAATTGGTCAGGAAGGTTGTGATTCAGTTCATCTGAATGGTTGCAGTCTTGAGCAGGTGTCACAGTTTAATTACCTTGGGAGCTATGTAACAGATACTGGTGATGTGCGGCATGAGATTAACAGACGAATAGGTATTGCTGCAGGGACTTTTAAAAATCTATGGAGAGTGTGGAGAAATAGGAGTATACACCTAAAGACTAAAATTAGACTGTATAATAGTTTGGTTCTTTCTAGGGTTAGTTATGGTAGTGAAACTTGGACGCTGTGTAAACAAGATAACAGGAAACTAGATGCTTTTGATTCTAGATGCTTACGCAGTATCTTGGGTATTAGGTGGTTCAACTTTGTAACTAATGATGAGGTTAGGCAAAGGAGTCTGCAACCTCCTTTAAGCAGCATATTGTGCAGAGAGAGACTCCGCTGGTTTGGCCATGTTGCCCGTATGGATAATTATAGATTGGCGAATAGGGTTATGAACAGTGTGCCTAGAGGCCTCAGAAGGAGGGGGAGACCTAGGATGCGGTGGGCAGACAATGTCAAACAGGACCTTGTTAGAATTGGTGTGCAGTGGCCGGATGCAGCAGAGGTAGCTCAGGACAGATATGCTTGGAGAATTAAACTGCGCGGTCTGGTTGGACCTCCGTAGCCCATGGCTGCTTGAGGATGATGATGATGTTCTCTCTTCTCCCTGTTGAAAGTGAAAAGGGCGTATTTTTGAGGGATTAGACTTTAACAGTCATTTTTCAAATTAAAGCTTGTGACGTCTCCAATATCATGGGGGCGGGGGTGGCTCAGTCGGTAGCGCGCCAGGCTCGTCATCTGTAGTCCCCTTATCTCCGCAAAATTCCCCGCCCTACCCACAGTCAGTAGGGGGTCACTGATGGGTTTGGAAAATCCGCCGTCCATCGGATGGGACTTTAAACCTTGGTCCCGTGTGCGGGAGAGCTATACCCTGTGCACGTTAAAGAACACGTTGGATGGCCTTGACGGGAGGCTACCATCTGTCTCCCAACAGCTGTTCCAGTGGGTCCCCTCCCCCAACCTCTGAGTCTTCGGGGTCCATGTGATCTGCCACTTAGCCCATGGTGTGCAAGAAAGTGCCGCTCAGAGGTAAAACAACAACAACAACAACCCAATATCATGAGCTGCTTCAAACATGACCCTAAAAGGGAGGGAAAATGTCGTCGATTTTGTGAGTCATATATGAAATTAATATTTCCGAAGGTAGGTGTTTTTAGTGATAAAAGAATATAAATAAATTTTAAAAAAATTAAAAAATACCTATCTTCTTATATGGCCTTGAAAAGTAGAAATTAAACCTAAACATATTTAATTTTTATAGTATTAAATGGAAGATAAATACTATTTACACTGACTCCATTTGGGAGAATTAACAAACATACTGTACGTGGCATTACAAACATAAAATGAATTCAATGATTATGTACATTATCACATATGATAAAAGAAGGATTGCAGTTAAATGAATCCTTTGCCAACCTTGAGATAAAAGCAAATGAAACATTTAAAACATAGCATTAAAGACATTTACATAAGTCCATGCTTCGTGAAATCTTTTTAAAAACGGCTATGATAGGAGAGACAACAAAGTCCTCTGGAAGATCATTCCATACCCTTCCTACTCTACAAACAAAGAAATGGTATCTGGAATCTCTTCTTGCGAATGGTATGATAGTACGCAGCGAATGCTGTCTAGTCATGCTACTGACTATGCGAAAGAAAGGTTCTTCAGGATTTAAGTACAAAAGTCCATGGATAATTTTGTAGCATACATTCAAATCATATTCAAGTCGTCTCCAGAGAGTTCAGGGATAGTTTGCTTAATCTTTTCAATCAGCCATTTCAAATTCATATTCACTTCAAAGGAAGATAGGGCGTCGATTTACCTACACAAGAAGATTGCCAACGCCCTGTCTGCCTTTGAAGTGAATACGAACTCGGTGATTGATTGTACCATCAATATGCTTTAGGCTTATTTTCTACTTTTTAGGGTCCTATAGGAAGGTAGGTATTTTTTAAATATTTTAATTTATTTATTCCTATTGTTTTTCGCCTTAATAGAAAGACTTCCTGTCAATTTGTGGATTTATCAAAATAGTTGTTCCACCATATCTTTCGAACTCGAAGAACCATTTAATCATTCATGTGTCAAATGAAAGCGTTTGATGCGGAGAGTATCACAGACTATTAAAAGAAAATTGATCTCCTGTGTTTCTTTCCCCATAAAAAAGGGGAAATATGAAAAACGATTATTCCACGATATCTCCAGAACTGGAGTGCAGAAAGTAACGGTTTATGCGTCGGATGAAAGCTTGTGACACGGGGAGTGCCCCATAGGTCAGAAAAATTTCTCCCTCCTTCCTTCTCCCCCCCCAAGAAAGGAGAAATATGAAAACGATTGTTTCTATATAATTTCAGAACGCGAATGCCGAACTTAACAAGTGATATGTCAAATGAAAGCTTGTGACGTGGGGAATGTTATAGGCAACAAAAATATACCCCCCTTGATTTCTTCCCCACCAAAAAAAGGGGAAATATGAAAGCCGTTCTCCACAAGTCGTTTGTGTTCCAGCACAACATAGCTTTATTTCGTCGTGCTACAAAACACCAAATAACTAACCAACCATCAGTCAAGTTTTTCGATTAAAAATCAGATAACTACACCTAAAAAGTAGGCGCCAACATTTACAGCAGTTTCCCAACCTTTTTAAGCTCGCGGAATATCTATTTTTGTCTGCCGGCATTTGGAGGAGCATCACCGCATTTAAGCAAGGCATGAAGGAAAGGTATATACACTATAAGAAACATTCCTTTAAAAATTTCGCACCACCCTTTGGATGCTACACCTATTAACGGTATATAACGGTTTCGAAACTTAGGAGGAGAAAGGGTTGGGTTGTTTTACCTCTGAGCGGTACTTTTTTGCACACCATGGGCTAAATGGCCAGGTCACATGGACCCCGAAGGCTCAGAGAAGGTTGGGGGAGGGGACCCACTGGAACAGCTGTTGGGAGACAGATGGTAGCCTCCCGTCAAGACCATCCAGCGTGTTCTTTAACGTTGGGTTGTTTTTCCTCTGAGCGGCGATGGTAGCCTCCCGTCAAGGCCATCCAGCGTGTTCTTTAACGTGCAAAGGGTATGGCTCTCCCGCACAAGGGGCCACGGCTTAACGTCCCATCAGACGGACGGCGTCCTTTCCAAGCCCATCGGTGTCCCCTACTGACCGTGGGCGGGGAATTTTGCGGAGATAAATCTCAACGCTGACCCAGCTGGGACTCGAACCTGAAAACTACAGATTACGAGCCTGGCGTGCTACCGACTGAGCCACCCCCGCCCCCACCATGGGAGGAGAAAGGTGTTTATGGCAAAGCTATTATATGTCACAAATTAAAACGTTTCCTTTGTCAAAGAGCTCCCCACTTTTAACACCTAAAGACTGTTTTAGTAATCATATGGTAGAACGATTTCTAGTCTGAACCCCAATTGTATCTTGTGGAAAGTAATGCCAGTAATAGACGACACCACTAACAGCACCAGACTGAGGCCAAATATTTCGATTTCATTTCGTTGCCTCAGTGGTGGATTAAGGTAATAGAAGACACGTCAGGCGCAAAAGATTCGCGAGGCACACAACAGTTCGGGAATGTGGGTCTGTGCACGAGAGAGGAGAAAACTCCCTCTACAAAACATTTTGCAACTTACGAATGAAAAAAAAATGCATGTAGTAGGTTAAACAAAATGAAATACAGAAATGCATAAACAGAAAATTTAATATATATATTGTAAAAACTTGCACATACTCAAAATTAAACAAAAGATTAATAAAATATAAATAAATTAAAAATTAAAAAGAAATATCTTTCTTCCTATATGGTCCTAAAAAGTAGAAAAATAAACCACAATCATATAGATGGTGCAATCAGTTATTGAGCTCGTATTCACTTCAAAAGAGGATCGATTGTTATATCGGTCAATCGGCGCCCTGTCATCCTTTAAAGTGAATATAAATTTAGTGACAGATTGCACCATCGATATGCTTAAGTTTATTTTCTACTTTTTAGAGCCATCTAGGAATATAAGTATTTTTTTTTATTTTTTTTGTCACTAAACACACTACCTTCAAAAACTTTTATTTGATACGACTCATAAACATCGACCACATTTTTCCTCCCTTTTTGGAGTCAAGTTTGAACTAGTCCACGATATTGGAAGACGTCACGAGCTTTAATTTGATATATGACTCGGTAAAATCGAACCACCCAAAAATACGCCCACCCCCACTATATCAGGGGGGAGAACAGTGGGGGGAAAAATTCGAAATAATTTACTATGGTAATGATATGAGCTTTAATTTGACGAATTTTTATGATGCTTATGAGCTTTCATTTCCGAACGCGAGGGTAGGCCCTCGCGTTCGGAAGATATAATAGAAAGACATTCACATTTCCCGTTTTGTAAGGGAGAAGAAAGCATAGGAGGGGGTCAAAATTTAATAGTCTATGATATTCTCCGCATCAGAAGCTTTCGTTTGAAGCATAGCTGGTTAATTTCCACACTCGCATTCAGGAAATATAGGGAAACAATCATTTTTATATTCCCCCCCCCCCACTTTGTTAGGGGGGAAGAACACATTTTCATCATCATCCTCAAGCAGCCTTGAGCTACAGAGGTCCAACCAGACCGCGAAATTTAGCTCTCCAAGCTTATCTGTCCTGAGCTACATCTGCGGCATCTGGCCACTGCACACCAAATCCAACAAGTCCTGTTTGACATTGCCCACCGCATCCTAGGTCTCCCCCTCTTTCTGAGGCCTTTGCTGTTCATAATCCTATTCGCCAATCTATAATTATAAATACGGGCAAATGGCCAAATCAACGGAGTCTCTCTCTGCATAATATACTGCTCAGAGAAGGTTGCCAATTCCTTTGTCTAACCTCTTCATTACTTACAAAGTTGAACCACCTAATCCCCAAGATACTGCGTAAGCATCTAGAATCAAAAGCATCTAGTTTCCTGTTATCTTGTTTACACAGCGTCCAAGTTTTACTACCATAACTAACACTAGAAAGAACCAAACTATTATACAGTCTAATTTAGTCTTTAGATGTATACGCCTATTTCTCCAAAATCTCCATAGATTCTTAAAAGTTCCGGCAGCAATCCCTATTCGTCTGTTAATCTCATGCCGCACATCACCAGTATCTGTTACATAGCTCCCAAGGTAATTAAACTGTGACACCTGCTCAAGACTGCAATCATTCAGATGAACTGAATCACAACCTGCCTGACCAATTTTCATCACTTTAGTTTTCTCTCTGTTTATAACCAAACCTACTCTACTACCAGTGTCATCAAAAGCTTGAATGAAAGAGTTCATCTCATCAGCATTATTTGCCAAAAGGGGCTAAATCATCAGCATAATGTAAATCAGAAATTTGTGTATCTCCAGGCCATTTAAGGCCAAAATCTTTCCCTTAGAGTGAATTTCACATAATGTAATCAATAAGCAAACTAAAGAAAAAAGGAGACAAAATGCACCCTTATCGAACACTAGAAGCAATGCTACACCACGTGTGAGAGTTAGTAAGGCTTGTACCAAATGCTACAAGCCTTACTAACTCTCACACACGACTCAGTGTTATTATAGACAGCTTTCATTATGTTAACTTGTCTGGTATACCATATGATCTCACAATCAACCACAAATTATGACGATCAACAAAGTCGAAAGCCTTTCTGAAATCAACAAAGCTAGCAACCAAAGGTTTCTGAAACTCTAAACATTTCTCAAAAATTTGTTTGAGTGAAAATATCTGATCTATACATCCCCTACCACTTCTGAATCCACATTGCTCATCACGCAATTGACTGTCAACCAGATTCTAAATTCTATTAAGTATAATCATGTAAAGAACTTTACCTGGAACAGTGAGTAGGCTGATATCCCTATAGTTATCATAAGAACTGCGATCACCTTTTTTTTTTTAAATATGGATAATCTCTGGTAAAGTCCTTAGGAACCATGCCTTTATCATAAAAGATATTCAAAAATTCAGTCATCCATGTGGTAACTGAAACATTCCTTACTCTAGGCATTTCAGTAGTAATTTCATCTACCCCTGGTGATTTATGTAGTTTAAGTTTAGAAATAGCCAAAATAATTTCAGCCAGCATTACAGCCAATGCATCTATCATTCTTACAAACAATGGGAGTAGAACTAAGCGCATTGTTTAGAACATCACTGAAGTGCTCAGCCCATCTAGCCATGACAAAATCCTCACCTTCTATAACCTTACCATGCTTATCCTTCGATCCCTATATGCCTGTCCGTTTTCTACCACACAAAGCATTAACTATCTGGTACAGCTCTCTGCTGTTGTGCTGTCTAACTGCTTCCTTGGCTTTGTCAGCCAAGCCATCAAGCCAAAGATTCTTATCAGCAGCTAAGTGATCTTTTACACGTTTATTAGTTCTCTGTAATAACTATTAGGACTAACAGGGTATTGATTAAGGACATTCCTGCAGTTCTTTCTTTTCGAAATAAGCTCAAGTGCCTTATCACTCAGATAATTCTGCCTCCTCTGCTCCTTTTTTCCTAAAAGAGTACTGTTAGCGTCCAAAAAAGCCTTTTTAAAACGGTCCCATTCTTCCTCAACTTCAATAGTAAGCAAACCATGACTGTCATAATGACTAAGTAACCTATCGTAAGCTTTAACTATAACTGGGTCTTTCAGAGCTTCAGTATTAAAAGTAAATTTTTTAACCCTAGCACAACATTTCTTAAGTTTAAGTTGCAAGACACTTTTAACAAGTTAATGGTCAGATCCAATTTCATCTCCCTTATATGACCTGATATTCCTAACAGAGCTAGCCCATTTGCTGTTAAATAATATATAATCAATCATATTCGTATGCAATGCATCTGGTGAAACCCATGTGTACTTATATATGTCATGGTGTTTATAATAAGTATTAGTTATTCTCAAACCATTAAGTTTACTTACCTGTAGGAGATGTTGTTCATAGCCATTACAGCTACCAATACCAAAGGGCCTATCATCCCTCCTCAAAGGTCAGAGTCAGTACCAACTTTGGCATTGAAGTCACCAAGAACAAGAGTAATATCTCTTTTCTTGACAGAATTCAAAATATCCTGAAGTTGTTCATAAAATCTATCATTCTCGTCCTCATCAGCATCCTCAGTGGAGGCTTAACAGCAGATAACATTCAAGTCTTTAATGCTTGTCTGAAATTTTGCTGTAAGAAACCTTTCATTAATGCACTCATATCCTAGAAGAGCATCACTGGCGTGTCTGCCGAGAAGCAGACCTACGCCTTAGTGATGCTTATTGTCGTCCCTCCCTGAAAAGAGAAATTTAAGATTATTTTTAAGGATATGACCTTTATCTGTCCATCTGGTTTCTTGCAAGCTGAGAATATCTAAATTATAACGATGGAATTCTTGTGTGAGGGCATCAAGAGAATAAGCTCTGTGCAGAGTCCTCACATTCCAACCACCTATGGAGAGAAAATGGTTAGTGGGATGTTTAAGGGAACTATGTTAATTGAGAGAGGGAATGCCAACAATATCAAAGAGCCCCCTAATCGGAGGCATGGGGCAAAGATCCGTTCCTCCACCACTAAAGGCTGAAGCCATCTACGCTGGAAGACATCATGCAATGTGGAATTTGACGATGCCAGTAGAAGCAAGAGTTCAGGTTCCTGTGATGACCTCTGCTCGGTATTATCCACCAGTGATTAAACATATCCTGTGAATTTATACACTTGGGGCTGTCAACCCACAAACAAAACAGAAACCACAGCGGAAGGTTGTCCCTCCAAAGAAACCCACCAGGGCAGCAAATTCAGGATCCATAATCAAGTTTAGAGCCATATTCCAGTCAGGTCCAGTGAGCATGAATATATGGTCAGCACCAGGACTCAGTGTGGTTGACCACTCCTCAGCAGGGGAAAAAAAAGAAAAGTAGCCCTAGTTGTCCAGATCAGTAGATCACACTAATCTGGCAGCCCTCCTCTTCCGTTGACTTCCAGAAGAGAGTATCTCTTTTGAAAGGTACTAATGGCCTGCACCACGAGAAGGCGGGTTCGGACATTAAATGCTAGGCCTGGCTGTTTCTATGCATCATCACAGGGAATTGGTGCATAGCTCTAGTTCCAGTGGCTACCCAACTATCATGGAGAGGGGGGGGGGGGTTAACTTTTTATAGCCTATGACACTTTCCGCGTCACAAGCTTTTATTTGACGTATAGCTGGTTAATTTCGGAAATCGCATTCTGGAGATATAGCAGAATACTTTCAATATTCCCTTTTTTAGGCGGGAAGAAAGCAAGGGGGGTCAATGTTTTACAGCTTATGACACTCCCCAAGTCACAAACTTTCATTTGACATATAGCTTGTTACTTTCTGCACTCGTGTTCGGGATATATAGGGTAATAATCCTTTTAACTTTTTCTTCCCTCCTTCTCTAGGGTGGAAGAAAGTATGGGGGATCCAATTTTCCATAGCCTAAGACATTCCCCACGTCAGGAGTTTTCATTTGAGGTATAACTTGTTACTTTTGGCACTCGTGTTCTGGAGATATAGAGGAAGAATAATTTTCAAATTTCTCCTGTTTTAGAAGGGAAGAAAGCACGGGGGATCAATTTTTTCAATAGCTTATGACTCTCCCTGCGTCACAAGCTGTTATTTGACGCATAGCTTGTTGGGTTGTTTTACCTCTGAGCGGCACTTTTTTGCACACAATGGGCTAAATGGCCAGGTCACATGGACCCCGAAGGCTCAGAGAAGGTTGGGGGAGGGGACTCACTGGAACAGCTGTTGGGAGACAGATGGTAGCCTCCCGTCAAGGCCATCCAGCGTGTTCTTTAACGTGCACAGGGTATGTCTCTCCCGCACACGGGGCCACGGTTTAACGTCCCATCCGACGGACGGCGGCCTTTCCAAGCCCATCGGTGTCCCCTACTGACCGTGGGCAGGGCGGGGAATTTTGCGGAGATAAATCTCAACGCTGACTCAACTGGGACTCGAACCTGGGAATACAGATTACGAGCCTGGCGCGCTACCGACTGAGCCACCCCCGCCCCACATAGCTTGTTACTTTCCGCACTAGCGTTCAGTGATTATAAGAGAACAATCGTTTTCATATTCCCTCTTTTTTAGGGGAAAGCATGAGGGGGTGAATATTTTATACCCTGTGGAACTCCCAGCGTCACGAGCTTTCATTTGACACATAAATCATTAAGTTTCTCCATTGTGTTCGAAAGATATGGTGGAACAACCATTTTGACAAATGTTCAAACCGAGAAATGTCACAGCGAAAAGCAATGGGAAGAAGATAGGCAATAAACGAAAATAAATATCTGTTCATTTCAGTGAATTTTTTAATTTTATTTTTTCGGAACACGAAGGTTGGGTTGGGTTGTTTTACCTCTGAGCGGCACTTTTTTGCACACCATGGGCTAAATGGCCAGGTCACATGGACCCCGAAGGCTCAGAGAAGGTTGGGGGAGGGGACCCACTGGAACAGCTGTTGGGAGACAGATGGTAATCTCCCGTCAAGGCCATCCAGCGTGTTCTTTAACGTGCACAGGGTATGGCTCTCCCGCACACAGGGCCACGGCTTAAATCCCATCCGACGGACGGCGGCCTTTCCAAGCCCATCGGTGTCCCCTACTGACCGTGGGCAGGGCGGGGAATTTTGCGGAGATAAATCTCAACGCTGACCCAGCTGGGACTCGAACCTGGGAACTACAGATTACGAGGCAGGCGCGCTACCGACTGAGCCACCCCCGCCCCTTGACTTAGTAGTCAAGGTTCTCTAATCACTACCCTAGTTAGGGGAAACCAAACAAATCATATTATATTTGGTATTAACCTAAGTAAAAACACGAGATTTACGTAAGTTGTATTATACCGATCGTGAAATATTTTATGCAATAGAGTGCTCGAAAAAAAATCGAGTTTCGACTGTTTTGAGGCCCCTAGCGTTGAGGTCCTAGGCGAGAGCCTCATGTACCTATGGGTAATATGCCATTGAATTGCCTACAGCTGATTTGGAAAATCTCTAGATCCCATGTGGTGATGTTTTTCACTGAAAAGTAAAAGTGTGATTTTTTCGAAGATAAATGATTGGATGAATCATTTCAACGGTAATTTATGCTTTCTTATCAATACACGATCAAAAACAATGTTAGTACTGTATCATGAATTAAAAAAATAGTATACACGATCAAAAACAATGTTAATATTGTATCATGAATTAAAAAAAAATGTATATTTAAATGACTGAAAAATCTCTGGTTCATCAGAATCTAGGTCACCATTAACATATGTCATAGAGGATGAGGGGAAAATATTTCGATATTATCGAAACGGTGAACGTACTAGGTATAAAAGGAAAATAATATTATTATGTATAAAAAAAGAACGCAGCAAATGCTTCACATGCTCTCCGTCATTAACAGGAATATACAAACTTTTAAAGATCTGCATATCTAATGACATTTGAAACTGTTCCATGTAAGAATTATCTCCGCAAAATTCCCCGCCCTGCCCACGGTCAGTAGGGGACACAGATGGGCTTGGAAAGGCCGCCGTCCGTCGGATGGGACGTTAAGCCGTGGCCCCGTGTGCGGGAGAGCCATACCCTGTGCACGTTAAAGAACATGCTGGATGGCCTTGACGGGAGGCTACCATCTGTCTCCCAACAGCGGGTCCCCTCCCCCAACCTTCTCTGAGCCTTCGGGGTCCATGTGACCTGGCCATTTACCACATGGTGTACAAAAAAGTGTCGCTCAGAGGTAAAACAACCCAACCCAATCCATGTAAGAACGAATTAGTTACGTCCATAAAAATTTGAAAAGCTTTCCCTTTCCACTGCTAGGAGCAGAGAAAAGAGTTAATCTTCTTAGAATAGCAATACTGATTATTTTTCTTTTAAATGACCTGAAATGTCTTCTACCTAATTACTAACCTTGCCCTGATGGCATTAGGTTCAAATTTATATCTTGAAAATTGTTCAGTAACGAATTGATCCTCTCGTCTTCGTAGGGGCGGGGGTGGCTCAGTCGGTAGCGCGCCCAGCTCGTAATCTGCAGTTCCCAGGTTCGAGTCCCAGTTGGGTCAGCGTTGAGATCTATCTCCGCAAAATTCCCCGCCCTGACTACGGTCAGTAGGGGACACCGATGGGCTAAGAAAGACCGCCGCCCGTCGGATGGGACGTTAAGCCGTGGTCCCGTGTGCGGGAGAGCCATATCCTGTGCACGTTAAAGAACACGCTGGATGGCCTTGACGGGAGGCTACCATCTGTTTTCCAACAGCTGTTCCAGTGGGTCCCCTCCCCCAACCTTCTCTGAGCCTTCGGGGTCCATGTGACCTGGCCATTTAGCCCATGGTGTGCAAAAAAGTGCCGCTCAGAGGTAAAACAACAACCCAACAACCTTCTCTGAACCTTCGGGTCCTTGTGACCTGGCCATTTAGCCCATTGTGTGCAAAGAGTGCAGCTCAGAGGTAAAATCATCAGGTTTATCATTGCATCCGTATGAGCATTGTCCTTACACGAATGTTCACATACGAACCATTTATCAATTCATTTCGCAATGCTTTTATCTGACAAGTTCGAGATTCCGAAAATGGAAGCAAAAGTTTCAGACATCCTGTAAAGCAGGCATGTCAAACTCGTTAACCACCGAGGGCCATATTAAGTATTATATATTAAATCGCGGGCCGCAAAACAAAAAAACCCAGATGAAAATTGTTATGTGCCAACTAGACTAGAACGCAGTATTCGTTCACTGACTGCTAACGAATAGCTTCCGACTCTACTGGCATTTCGTGACTCATTGCCATGCGCAAAGTACGTACATTTGAATGACCTCGAGACATGTGTATACATGTCGGAGCCCGTATACTATCACTGACTGCTAACGAATAGCTTCCGACTCTACTGGCATTTCGTGACTCATTGCCATGCGCAAAGTACGTACATTTGAATGACCTCGAGACATGTGTATACATGTCGGAGCCCGTATACTATCACTGACTGCTAACGAATAGCTTCCGACTCTACTGGCATTTCGTGGCTCATTGCCATGCGCAAAGTACGTACATTTGAATGACCTCGAGACATGTGTATACATGTCGGAGCCCGTATACTATCACTGACTGCTAACGAATAGCTTCCGACTCTACTGGCATTTCGTGACTCATTGCCATGCGCAAAGTACGTACATTTGAATGACCTCGAGACATGTGTATACATGTCGGAGCCCGTATACTATCACTGACTGCTAACGAATAGCTTCCGACTCTACTGGCATTTCGTGGCTCATTGCCATGCGCAAAGTACGTACATTTGAATGACCTCGAGACATGTGTATACATGTCGGAGCCCGTATACTATCACTGACTGCTAACGAATAGCTTCCGACTCTACTGGCATTTCGTGGCTCATTGCCATGCGCAAAGTACGTACATTTGAATGACCTCGAGACATGTGTATACATGTCGGAGCCCGTATACTATCACTGACTGCTAACGAATAGCTTCCGACTCTACTGGCATTTCGTGACTCATTGCCATGAGCAAAGTACGTACATTTGAATGACCTCGAGACATGTGTATACATGTCGGAGCCCGTATACTATCACTGACTGCTAACGAATAGCTTCCGACTCTACTGGCATTTCGTGACTCATTGCCATGCGCAGTACGTACATTTGAATGACCTCGAGACATGTGTATACATGTCGGAGCCCGTATACTATCACTGACTGCTAACGAATAGCTTCCGACTCTACTGGCATTTCGTGACTCATTGCCATGTGCAAAGTACGTACATTTGAATGACTTCGAGACATGTGTATACATGTCGGAGCCCGTATACTATCACTGACTGCTAACGAATAGCTTCCGACTCTACTGGCATTTCGTGACTCATTGCCATGCGCAAAGTACGTACATTTGAATGACCTCGAGACATGTGTATACATGTCGAAGCCCGATCGTAGAATTGCTCATATCATGAAATGTCACTATTTCATGAAATGATCGGGCAATATGAGCAATTCTACGATCGGGCTCCGACATATACATTTATGCGCAATAGTTTCCCTTATATATAAATGGAAATGTTTTCTGAAATACGTTTATTTAATTCATGTACCGTGTACGTACTTATAACTTTAATTAAAGAATCCAGTGTTGTCAAAAGTTAAATAAACGTAGTGGTTATCAATCTTGGCGGGCCGCGTGTTTGACATGCCTGCTTGTAAAGCCACTTTATATCTTTTATCTCTATTCTAATGGATGTTATTTCATACTTTTTTTGTGGGGATGGGAAGAGGATAGCACTACGCTGAAATTTAAACAAAATGAACATTACTTCATTATGAAAATAATTCATTTTTCAAATTAACATTTAATTTCATTTCTACTTTTAATTACTGGTACGAAGAATTTCTTTCACTCACCCATGGTTTCGGTGCCAAAGTCTAATTTTCTTTTATCATTTGTTCATCATCACGAATTTCTCATTGCAGCTTCTTCAGATAGTAACCTCAGCAGAACCTAAGTCTTCTTCAGATTCTTGAGTAAATTCCTTCAATATCTGAACGTGATCTTCAGACTTCTCAAAAAGTTTCATTATCTTCGTTTCTCCAAAAAATTCCTCTTTAGGTCTATTTTATCTTGACAGTTTGTGCGAATCTTCACATATTAAGAAGGGTTTTGTGATTTAAGAAATTTATACATTGAGTGGGCCTGTAAAGTTCGATCTTCTACAGAGTGAAGGCCAAATGGGCTTTAAAAAGCTTTAAGCAATGGACAAAGACAGAAGTTGCTTTACATGTTGAGGACATTTAGTTATTTCTAAACATTTTCTGTAAAAAAATAAAAAAATAAATAAATACCCCCTCAAGCAGCTGCTTGCCACAGAGGTCTGACAGGAGCCTGTCAGTTTATATGCCACAGTAGGAGATCTGAGAGGATGGCAGGACCTCAGCAGAAAAACGACACACACATCCATGCCTAATTCCGGGGCTCGAACCCAGGTCCCTGCTCTCCTAAAATTCTAATTTTCAAATTTAAGAACTTCGATGTGTGTTTTCATTCAAATGGAAGTGTCCGAACGCTTTCGGTAACATAGTGTATAGGGTTGGGTTGGGTTGTTTAACCTCTGAGCGGCACTTTTTTGCACACCATGGGCTAAATGGCCAGGTCACATGGACACCGAAGGCTCAGAGAAGGTTGGGGCAGGGGACCCACTGGAACAGCTGTTGGGAGACAGATGGTAGCCTCCCGTCAAGGCCATCCAGCGTGTTCTTTAACGTGCACAGGGTATGTCTCTCCCGCACACGGGGCCACGGCTTAACGTCCCATCCGACGGACGGCGGCCTTTCCAAGCCCATCGGTGTCCCCTACTGACCGTGAGCAGGGCGGGGAATTTTGCGGAGATAAATCTCAACGCTGACTCAGCTGGGACTCGAACCTGGGAACTACAGATTACGAGCCTGGCGCGCTACCGACTGAGCCACCCCCACCCCTAGTGTATAGGTATACCATCAATATTAAGTTAGAATTATTAAGCTATGTAACAAAAAGAAGATAATTTAACAACTGAAGCATAATTTTCGAAAGACAATGTGTGTTTGTGATGTTTCTAGTTCCCCCATGATTCCATGGGATCGCCCGTTATGTCTCCTCGTAAATCTGCCTCTGGGCAAAGATGAAAGAAAAAATGAAAGGTGCGATAAGCATACGAATTGAATCACTACGTCGTTTAAGCCTGAAAAGGGCGCTTATTTGCTTCACAACTGAGCTAAATGGCTGGGCCTTAGAGACCCCGACATTCGGAGCAGAAATCGGTTCCAGAACCCTTTGGGCAGTTCTTAAGACAAACAGCAGACTGCAAATCACTAAATCAAGTCTCGAAAGAGGAAAACGCAATAAAAGTGATTGCATTCACAGTTTTGGCCAAAGGGAAAAGAAAAACTATTTTAAAAGAGACAGCGTTTTATTCCTAAGTAAGGCTCGTGATTTTAAAACAGGAAGAGCTTTTTCAAAGAGAAAAGGACTTTTTATCTCATGAAATATTCAGCTGAAAAAAGAATTTCAGCTGAATATTTCAAGAATCCCATGTATACAAGAACATCTCCTGTGATAATTTACTACTAACTTTTTATCTGTTATATTCAAACAGATTTTTACAACTCCGCAGAAAAAAATATTTTTAATTGCAAATTAAGTGCCATTATGCGATTTTCTTATATCTATCTATATATAGGGTGCTTTAGAAGTTACTACGAGTTTTTCAAACAATACTTTTTATTTGAAATCTCAAACTAAAATTGGCAAACGATCACACATTAAAAAACTCACACTCATTCTCTACATTCGTTATTCACGAAAATTCCTCAATATCTTTAAAAAGTTGTACTGAATTAAAAATAGACAAAAATCACGGAAACTTTTTGGGGCATCCTGTATTTATACATATGATAATCGTAAAACAAATTCACTTTTAATAACTAATTTATAACACACACAAAAAGCATTGCGTGGGTGGAAGAGAAATACGTAGTTTGCTTCCGATCAATTTACCACGATTTACGTCTTTCTTTTTAGCAGAGATAGTTACAGATTGTCAGAAATCCTCAAGATTACCATAAATCAGCGGCGGGGGTGGCTCAGTCGGTAGCGCGCCAGGCTCGTAATCTGTAGTTCCCAGGTTCGAGTCCCAGCCAGTTCGAGATTTATCTCTGCAAAAGTCCTCGCCCTGCCCACGGTCAGTAGGGGACACCAATGGACTTGGAAAAGCCGCCGTCCGTCGGATGGGACGTTAAGCCGTGACCCCGTGTGCGGGAGAACCATACCTTGTGCACGTTAAAGAACACACTGGATGGCCTTGCCGGGAGGCTACCATCTGTCTCCCAACAGCTGTTCCAGTGGATCCCCTCCCCCAACCTTCTCTGAGCCTTCGGGGTCCATATGACCTGGCCATTTAGCCCATGATGTACAAAAAAAGTGCCGCTCAGAGGTAAAACAACCCAACTAATGAGACAGACTCCTTTATCATTTCGTAATATTCCCTCCCCAACGAGAATGCAGAAGATAAATAAACAAAAGAAAATTTAATTTGTAAAATTATATTTTATTTAAATAACAAAGTATTTCTCATTTATAAATACATCACAAAGAACACTACTTGATTCCTTATATTAATAATCACAAGGTAAACAAAGCATGTTAGGATGTTTCATAGCTGCAGTTGCTATGATGTACAAAATTCACTTGATTACATGTAAAAGGTCTTTCATTATGTATTTCACAGCCTGTTATCTATAATAACTTCACATTTCGTTCCTTTCGGAAAGTAATACTAAAGACAATTTTTATTTCGATCTAAAAAAATATAACTGGGTTATACCCAGTTATATTATTTTAATGAAATCCTTTCAACAACAGAAACTCGACTACGCTTAAAATCAGAACATGCTTGTAGAACGATGTTTTGTGAATGGTGAATGAAAGCACTGCGTAGCTATGCGGGAATTTTGAAAAGCTTTGTAAGAAGAAATTAATGTGTTATTTTTTTTTACATAGCGACATATTATATAAAAAATAAATACACCCACCTCTAGCAGCTGCTTGCCACAGAGGTCTGACAGGAGCCTGTCAGTTTATATGCCATAGTAGGTCTGTGAGGATGGCAGGACCTCAGCAGAAAAACAACACAAACATCCATGCCTTACCCGCGGCTCGAACCCAGGTCCCGGTAGATCAGCAGCCAAGCGCGTTAATCCCTCGGCCACGGGACGCCTAAAAATAAACACACCCTCAAGCAGCTGCTTGCCACAGAGGTCTGACAGGAGACTATCAGTTTGTTCGCCATAGTTGAAGATCTGTGAGGATGGCGGGACCTCAGCAGAAAAACAACACGAACATTCATGCCTTACCCGGGGCTCGAACCCAGGTCCCTCTGATCAGTAGCCAATCGTGCTAACCACTCGGCCACGGGACAGCTAGCAACAGATTACGAGAAAAAAATATTTCGGTTAATTTGATGCCATTTTGACTGGCAGAAAGAATAGATTCAGTCCATGGAAATGATATCATCTAGATACGCTCTCCTTTCCTCAGCAATCCTAAATTCAAGTTTCAGATGGGTTGTTTTACCTCTGAGTGGCATTTTTTGCACACAATGGGCTAAATGGCCAGATCACAAGGACCCCGGGGGCTCAGAAAAATTTTAGGGGGAGGGGACCCACTGAATAGCTGTTAGGAGAGGGATGGTAGCCTCCCGTCAAAGCCATCCAGCGTGTTCTTTAACGTGCACAGGGTATGGCGTGCGGCGCGCTACCAACTGAGCCTCCCCCCCCCCCCCCGCAACTTTCAGATGATAACCTAAAATTGATAAATTGAACTAAAGGAAGATTTCACTTTGACAATAAAATTTGATAGAACGACTCTAGAGCTTCATCATAGCTCAGCTTCAAGGTAACCTGATTGGTCAATAGCAGAATTCTAAAACTCAGCTGCCTCTAATAAGTTACTACTTCAACAAAAGTCCTTGCGCCAGCTTGCTGTTCTAGCGTAACATATGCCACTTAAAGTCAACGAAGAATGGGTTGGGTTGTTTTACCTCTGAGCGGCACTTTTTTGCACAGCATGGGCTAAATGGCTAGGTCACATGGACCCCGTAGGCTCAGAGAAGGTTGGGGGAGGGGACCCACTGGAACAGCTGTTGGGAGACAGATGGTAGCCTCCCGTCAAGGCCATCCAGCGTGTTCTTTAACGTGCACAGGGTATGGCTCTCCCGCACACGGGGCCACGGCTTAACGTCTCATCCTACGGACGGCGGCCTTTCCAAGCCCATCGTTGTCCCCTACTGACCGTGGGCAGGGCGGGGAGTTTTGCTGAGAGAAATCTGAACACTGACCCAGCTGGGACTCGAACCTGGAAACTGCAGATTACGAGCCTAGCGCGCTACCGACTGAGCCACCCACGCCGCGACTTGCATGTGAATCAAAACTATATTTAAAATGTTAAAATAAAAGTTGGCACTGCTTTGGAGGTTTCTTATATGAACAATTACGAAAGTTTTTAGTGTACAAAGCTATAAAGATATTTTTTTTCTGTTTTAGGTAAAATAATGTCAATCTCCTGCGTTGAAGATTAAAACCTTCAGAAAAAAAAGCAGAGAGCACTTTCAAAAAAATGTTGAAGAAAAGTTTTAGGAGCCTCCTTGAGATCAGAATAGTTTAACATTATAATAAATGCACAGTGCTGTAAAATACATTCACCAACTGTTCCGAAAAGCCAAGAACAAATTGATAAGAAATAAATCTTCTAGTAACAATCATTTCTCTGACGTTACATTCATAAATCTTGAAGACCTCAACATTTCTTACATTTCGAAGGACTTGAGATTAAAGCTAATAATCTGCAATGGCATTTTCAGTGACAGTAAACCATTTCCGGTGAACTTTCTTCACGTGAGTAATGAGAGATGACTGCCAACGAAATGTCTGCACACAGTACTTGCAAGAGAAGCTGCTTTCCTTGTGAACAGTCTGGTGCTGCCTCATCAGGTGAGGTGCCTTGAATGCTTTGCCACACACTGGACACGGGTACCTGGCGTTCTTCGAGTGCACGAACATGTGCTGCCTGAGGTTGCCGCTAGAAGCGAACGTTTTGCCGCAGATGAAGCATACGTGACGACCACGGAAGTACGATCCACCTGCAACGGGATGAATTTGCATTAGTTACCATTCAGAACAATACCTTACCTATTTCAAGCAATCATCACTCGCTTATTGTTAAGGAATTGTATTTTCTAATCGATTTGCCCAATCAGCCAAATCCGAAGCAAAACAATTGCATTTCTCAGCACTGCTCTCTGATGGAAGAATTTCAGATACTGTGATTATCGAAAAAGAATTGGATAGTTTTTTTTTGTAGTGTCTTATGGAAATGTCGCATTCTTTGGCTTTGTGATCAATTCCGAGAAGCAAATAAAAATGCAATTAGGGATCGAAATGGGTATCTAAATGTTTATCATAGAAGCAAATATGTTACGACCCTTAAAATTCTGTTAACCCAATGAGATTTCTTTTATGCTTTGCAAAAACTTTTACATAACTTTTTTTTTCCAATTTAATAATTGGAGTCAATGGGAAATATTTCATAAGAAGGGATAAGAGCAGCACAAACGAAAAACAATTGATAATTGAAACCTTTACTACAGCTCCAGAGGAGACGCATAAAAGAACATTTACCTTTTATCCTCAAGAACTTTAAAAAGCATTTCAAATGTATATTGTTCAGTGAAACATTATCAGTGATCGTCACTCTTAAGATGGATGTAAGAGTATAGTATAGCTATAGTACTTTAATTTCCTATATTTCTTACGTAGCATTGTTTCAATTATCTAACAGAAACATGGCTTTTACTTTACTAATTTTCTATTTCGTTTACAAAGTCCAATAAACTAAAAATTTCAAACTTTTATTTTGTTTCGTTACTTTCCAAAATGTGTCATTGAGCATCAATCAAACGATTAATTTGTGGGAACTAAAAAGTTTTTCAGATTTCATCATTTTCTAAATGAGCACTCTTACAGTAAAAATTCAAACTGATAGATGATTCCAATTTTCTTCGTAACTTGAAAAAATTCTTATATCAACAGACTATTGCTTGTTTGAATATTGAATGATATATAAGCATCTGTGGTGCATTTCGATCATTGCACTGCCATCCGAATGACCTTGATGGATTGGATTGTTTTACCTCTGAGCGGCACTTTTTTGCACACCATGGGCTAAATGGCCAGGCCATAAGGACCCCGAAGGCTCAGAGAAGGTTGGGGGAGGGGACCCACTGGAACAGCTGTTGGGAGACAGATGGTAGCCTCCCGTCTAGGCCACCCAGCGTGTTCTTTAACGTGCACAGGGTATGGCTCTCCCGCACACGGGGCCACGGCTTAACGTCCCATCCGATGGACGGCGGCCTTTCCAAGCCCATCGGTGTCCCCTACTGACCGTGGGCAGGGCGGGGAATTTTGCGGAGATAAATCTCAACGCTGACCCAGCTGGGACTCGAACCTGGGAACTACAGATTACGAGCCTGGCGCGCTACCGACTGAGCCACCCCCGCCCCTGACCTTGATGGAGAACTCCATCTGTCTCCAAGCAGCTGTTCAGTGGATTTCCTTCCGCAGCCTTCTCTTCAATCCTTGAAGCTCAGAGAAGGTTGGGGTCTTTATGGTTCTCTCGCACACAGGGATCACGACTTGACGTCCCATCCGACGGACGGCGGGCTTTCTAAGCCCATTGATGTCCCCCTATCCACTGAATCTCAACGCTGGCACAGGTGGTACTGGAACCTGGGAACTGCAGATTACGAACCTGGCACGTTACCGAATGAGCCACACCCAGCCCCAAATACGAATTGAAGAATGTGCGAATTATTCAGATTGAAGTAATTCGATATTGCAGCGACATTTAATGAGCTATGAACTTCTGCTTAATGAAGAAAAAATAATTTTTCATTTCCCCTTCCCAATATGTAAATTTTGTTTAATCCCAGCCCCCTTGATTGTTGGTTTATGCTTGTGCGTGCATATTTTCTAAACGATACTGATCACTCTCAACACGAAATTTAGTGAAAGAGCTTTTGTTTTCGGTGATATAAACCTTACTGAAAGCAATTTTATATATCTTATTCAAATGATAAATATATTGACTGATCACACGATTTTCAGATTAACTATTGGTATTTTAATTTGCTCCTCAGGGGCACAGTAGTAGCTCTTTGTTTGGCAGTTACACTGAGACATTTTACCTAAATCCGGATTCGAATCCCAATGGTTGTGTTGATACGGATGAAAGCATCTGTATGAGATGCAAAGAGTTTCGAGCTTCTTTCGCTCTACGTCATGTGGCGTAGAAAAAAAATATCATAGAAAGAAATCGTCAGTCAAAACAAACTATATTTTTAAATTTGGGAAAAAAATGATTCAGAATATGCATACGCACTTCTATGAACGAATAAGTTTTTTAAGTGTTTCTTCACATGGTTATTGGGTTGTTTTAACTCTGAGTCACTTTTTTTTTGCACACAATGGGGGTAAATAGTCAGGTCATAAGGACCCCGAAAATGCTGGGTTGGATTGTTTTACATCTGAACGGCACTTTTTTGCACACAATTGGCTAAATGGCCAGGTCACTAGGACCCCGAAGGCTCAGAGAAGGTTGGGGGAGGGGACCCACTGGAACAAATATTAGGAGACAGAAGGTAGCCTCCCAACAAGGCCATCCAGCGTGTTCTTTAACGCGCACAGGGTATGGCTCTCCCGCACACGGGACTACGGTTAAACGTGCCATCCGACGGACGGTGTCCTTTCCAAGCCAATCGATGTCCCCTACTGACCGTGGGCAAGGCGGGGAGTTTTGCGGAGATAAATCTTAACGCTGACCCAGCTGGGACTCGAATCTGGGAACTGCAGATTACGAGAATGGCGCGCTACCGACTGAGACACCCCCACCCCCAAAAATGCTGGGAAAAGGGGATCCACTGGAGATTTTTTATATATCTTAGTTAAATGATAAATATAATGACTGATCACATGACTTTAACATACGATTTTCAGATTAACTATTGGCATTTTAATTTACGGGAAACTTCCATGTCTCCTAACAGATGGAAGTCTCCCGTCAAGGCCATTCAACCTGTTCTTTCAGTAAAAGAACTCTCTAGCAAACGAAGCCAAGGTTTAAAGTCTCATTTTAAACCCATCGGTGTCCCTTTCCTCATCGAGAGCAGAATATCTGGAAGCAGGCATGAATGGTACGCGAACCTGGGAAGTGTAGATTACAAGCCCAGGGGCGCTATCGACAGATCCAATTCCCTTTGAACAGAGGTTTCTGGGGTAACACTTATTGATATTTAAATCGTTATTGGGAAGTGATAAAACTATAATTCTATATTTCGATTCGAATAATTGGATTGGATTGTTTTACCTCTGAGCGGCACTTTTTTGCACACCATGGGCTAAATGGCCAGCCCACAAGGACCCCAAAGGCTCAGAGAAGGTTGGGGGAGGGGACCCATTGGAACAGCTGTTGGGAGACAGATGGTAGCCTCCCGTCAAGGCCATCCAGCGTGTTCTTTAACGTGCACAGGGTATGGCTCTCCCGCACACAGGGCCACGGCTTAACGTCCCATCCGACGGACGGCGGCCTTTCCAAACCCATCGGTTCTATTCGAATAAAAATATTGGAAGTTGGCAGAAACTGCGGATCCCAAATGGATTCTTATCTTGCTCCAAAATATTATTATGTTACTCTTATTTGTACATTATGTGCAAATTATTCAGATTGAAGAAATTCGATATTTAATGAACTGTGAATTTCTGCTTAATGAAAAAATAATTTTTGTTTTTCCTTCCCAGTAATAATTAATAATAACTAAAGGTAAACAATCCCATAACTTATCAGCTAAAAACACCGCGCATCAATTTAAATACCAAATTCTTAATAACTTAATCTAGTCTAGCAATACAATCAGTGGCCTAATGTCACTCGAAAATATTTCAAATCACCCAAATCACCAAAAAGAGCTGATACGGCTCAAATTATATATAAATGCGAGTAAATCAAAAACAAAATATATGATTAATTGCATAAAAAAAAACATTCTCCTCGAAGTTTGGGAAATTATTTTCCTAACATTGCTCATTTTCCTTGCTATTAGTAGGTTTACTCACGTGACTGGTTTGCGCGAAATGAAAATCTTTCAGCGGTCTCTTAGAAGACGGCATCCTTAATAATTTCGTTTAGAATGCCAACTTAAAACATTTTACGTGGCTGAAATCTGCAAATGATTTACAGAAAATATGGGCTTAATAATTATTATTTATTTTGAACCTCTTTTTTTAAATCTCTTTAGAAATTTCTGAGTTTTTATTTCCCTGATGAACTGAAGGATGTGGAATCTGTTGCAGTTACCGAAATTCACATTTCTTCTTCTTTGCAGATGTTAATTTGTGGAAGAGTAATAAAAATTAAAGGAAAATCATTCACATAAATTAAGAGGCGAATTAGTGTTTTGCACATAAAAAAAACTGTGCACACTTCATACGAAATATAAGAATAAAAGAACTTCGAAAATAACGTGCTATAAACAAAGTTTTATTTTTGAAAATGTACAGAATAACAACATCGTAAAATAGAAAATAGTATTTCATGAGCGAATGCCGTGTGCAGAGATGAGATGAACGCGCAGATTGTCCTTTCTGTTGAAGAGTCTTCCGCAGACTCTGCAGGTGAAGGTGGCGGGCACCGTGGCATGGGTGACGCGGAGGTGGCGACTCAGATTGCTGCGGGCTGTGAATCTGGCCGTGCACAACGTGCAGCCAAATCGATCCGTTATTTCAGGAGCTTTCCTCAGGATGTTGTAAAATGGATCTCTCCCGAGCTCTTTGTTCGATCCATAACGTAATCGTGGAAGGCCTAAGTGAAAGAAAAAAAAAACATGAATAGTTTCAGTCATCGCAAAGAGGTAGTCATTTTAATTAATTAGATCGTTGTAATTTTTTGCATTCATTATAACGACTTATCCTAGAATATTGCATTTGCTTTGAATCCAGAGAATTATAGTACGCAACAAATGTTGTTTTCTTGGCAAAAGATCGAAGCTTAGAACAAATATCGAAGGTTGAGAGCTGCCGTCAATATCTGTTTTAGCGAGACGCCTGTCAATAGAGTTCAGTTAATGACTAAGACAATTTTTTTTCTAGATTATTAATCATTATTTTTCAACTTTCCGGAGCGAGACTGATATCACATTCCACATCTAAGTGAACCAAATCCATTTCACCAGAAATAAATGTACATAGATATCAATAGCGTATTGAAAATTTTCATGGAGAGAAAAAAAAATATATTTAAATACAACAAAATATTCTAATCCCATATTGCATTTATAAATTCTTGCTTAAACGACCATTGGATTAAAAATACAAGAATATTTTCAGAAAATTTTGCTTCGTAGAAAATATTTATTATCTTCAAGTGTTAATTGAGCCCTAGCGGCGTATTAGGAAAAATTTGTAGGAGGGGGGTGTGCATTATAAACGTATTACGTACAGCCATACTAAATGGTTGTACAGTGAGAAGGAAATAAATTAATGTTAATACGTAATTTAATCAACTACCACAGGGGAAGATGTGTCCGGGTACCACTGTCTATCTACTCTCTCTCTTTAGACAGACATTTACACATTTAACAGACAGAAAAAGAGTAGATGATATTATTGGCACTAAAAACTAAGACCTTTCCTAACAACCAGTACAAAAAACAACCGATATTTAATATTATTTTTTAAAACAACGTAAGTAGTTTGCATTTCACATTCTAAAGGGATTTTAAAACAACTTAGAGTGTTTTTTTTTAACTATTGCGATATACCAGTTGGCAACACTAAAAGCAAAAATTGTGATTGCTTTCATACTGTTTTTATATGGATGAAGGGTTGTCGAAAATATTTGGTGCTCGACAAGTCAGTCTCTGGACGCCTTGGTGCTCAAAGATCGTTCATTTATAAGAGAACTGTATGCTCATAATCGTTTAGAAAGGATGCTATATGTAATTTCATTAATTTCTTTACTACGTAAATTCTAAACATCTTGTTGTTATTTGGCAGTTTTTAATTCCCGCTTTATTTGAAAACGATTTTAAAATTAAAATTACCAGCACTACCTATTCGACATCAGCCTCGCAAACTACCATCACCTAGGAGACTCGCACATCCTAAATTTGCTCCTGTTGATGCATTAGGGTCCACAAATCACAGGGGCGGGAATTCAGTTTAGTCGGTCGCACTTCAGGCTCTTAATCTGCAGCTCGCAGGTTCCAATGTCAACTGTGCCGCCTGCGTTGAGATTTATCCCGCTATTTCCCGTTCTGACCTCGACGGGAAAGGAGTCACCACTGGGCTTGGAAAGACTTCAGTCTGTCAAATGGGATGTTAAGCCATGGCCCGTAGTTCAAGTTATACGATGTGCACTTGAAGAGCTGGGTTGTTTTACCTCTGAGCGGCAGTTTTTTGCACATAATGGGCTAAATGACCACGTCACAGGAACCCCAAGGGCTCAGAGTAGGTTGGGGAGAGGAGAACTGATGGACAGCTATTAGGAGACAGATGGTAGCTCTCCCGTCAAGGTCATCCAGAGCGTTCTTTAGCGTGCAGAAGGTATGGCTCTCAAGGACAATGGCTTAACATCCCATCCGACGGACGGCGGCCTTTCCAAACTAATCGGTGTTCCATACTGATCGAGGGCAGGGCGTGGAGTTTTACGGAGCTAAATCTCAATGCTGGCTTTGGTGGGACTCGAACCTGGGACAGCAGATTACGAGCCCGGCACGCTATCGACTGAGCCACCCCAGCCCGCACTTTGAACAACACATTGAATAACTTTGACGGGAGGCTTCCATCTGTCTCCTGGTATCTGTTCAGTGGATCTCCTGTCCCAACCTTCTTTGAGACCTTGGGGTCTTTGTAACCATTTAACCCATTGTGCGCAAGAGAAGTATCACTCAGAGGTAAAACAACCCAACCGACAACTCCATTTTATATTACTGAGAAGCTAACCTCGAAGTTTTATATTTTCGAAATAGGAGTTTTTTTTATGAAAAATGTGACTCGAGATAAATTAATGACCTGAATTAAATCTAACTCTATATTTTCAACAATATTCATTCAATATTTAAAGAGTTATAGAAGTTCTAATATTTAACAACGCCACTCATAAGAATCTACCTCGTTAAAAGTTATAGAGTTTCAAAAATTGGCTTTCCATTGAATACCACAGGGTTGTAACTTTTTGACACCACTGCACCTGCTCACTCGAAAAAGAAAAATTAATTTCGGTTCTGGAGTCAAAAAGTAACGGAGGATTCTGCATCTTTCGTTTACTAGGGAAAATTTATAGGGGTACACCACGAAAAAAAAAAAGGCACGCGCCTTGCAAGTGGGTTTGAAGGTGCGTGCAAATACTTCCCAATCACATTCCGTATGTTGGGCAAATTTTAAAGCTTTACCCGACCAGTGGACACCAATATGAATTACAATAAGAAAAACTTGAAAAATAAAATATTAATGCTGTGGAAATATTATTTAAAGCCGAAATTTCAAGTAATGTGATATAATAAATATTGTCATTGCAGCAAAAAAAAAAAAGAAAAATGAAAGCAAGGGAGAAGATTCATTAATAATTAATAACTTACCTCTCAAGCAGCTGCTTGTCACAGAGGTCTGACAGAAGCCTGTCAGTTTAATGCGGCATTGAGAAGATCTGTGGAAAAGACGACACTTCAGCAGAAGGACAACACAAAAAAAGGAAAATCGATATCTTCTCAAGGGATCGAACACAAGTAGCCAAGCTTTAACAACCAGTACAAAAAACAACCGATATTTAATATTATTTTTTAAAACAACGTACGTAGTTTACATTTCACATTCTAAAGGGATTTTAAAACAACTTAAAATGTTTTTTTTTTTGAACTATTGCTCGTTACGCATTCATCTACCGGTTAACAAATTCCAAAAACGAAAACAGTTGGAAAACTTTAAATTTGGATACACTAAAAAATAGGACTACAGTGATAAAAATTTTTTGTAGCCTTTTCTAACCTTCGTGCGCCCACCATATGTTTGGAATTTCCGCTGCTCGCAGGCCAAACGTTTAACGTCAGAGAGATCCAAAAAGCCAAAATGTAATGGGGGATTCTACATCTTTCGTTTACTAGGGAAAACGAAACTCTTTCGTTTTATTAGGGAAAACGTTTACTTCTTAAGTAGAAACTCTTTCGATTTACTAGGGAAAACGTTTACTAAAGTAATTAGGGAAAACGTTTACTTCTTAAGTAGAAACTCTTTCGATTTACTAGGGAAAACGTTTACTAAAGTAATTAGGGAAAACGTTTACTAAAGTTACTAGGGAAAACGTTTACTTCTTAAGCAGAAACTCTTTCGTTTTACTAGGGAAAACGTTTATATGGTTTACTAGGTACAGTGGATCTCCTGTCTCAACCTTCTTTGAGATCAAAAGGTCTCAAAAAGGTTGGGACAGGAGAGCCACTGAACAGATACTAGGAGACAGATGGAATCCTTGCCAGTTTAGAAATTTACGTTAAATCAATAATGAAAACGTCATGCTCCCATCCAATCTTTTGTATTAACTTTCACACATTTCTTATTTTGAAACTAAACATATATATACGTTCCCCTAAAATAATCGCAAACAAATATATATGTATATGAGCATATCCTGTTCCCCCAAGCATCCCTTAATCTTTAAGAGTTTTCTTAATTTTTGCCGTTTTTCTTTTCTCTAAAAATGCAACTCAACTTCTGAGCCTCATTATGAAATGACTAATGAACGATCACATGCTAAAAGAAAAAGCATTTAATTCTGAGCAAAAAATATACAAATTAAAAAAAAATAGTAAGTAAGCATAAAAAACATGTTGCAAGTTCATTTGTAATGATTCTTGAAAACTGATTAATCAACTTCCGAGATTTTAAGGGTTAAATCCACTATGCGGACGAATCCCTTGAGTGACACAATTAGATAATTCTTAGCTGTGTGAACGATACATTTCGCGCCAGGGTCTGATCTAGGAAGAGGGAGGGAGGGTAAGTGGGTTGGGTTGTTTTACCTCTGAACGGCACTTTTTTGCACACCATGGGCTAAATGGCCAGGTCACATGGACCCCGAAGGCTCAGAGAAGGTTGGTGAAGGGGACCCACTGGAACAGCTGTTGGGAGACAGATGGTAGCCTCCCGTCAAGGCCATCCAGCGTGTTCTTTAACGTGCACAGGGTATGGCTCTCCCGCACACGGGGCCACGGCTTAACGTCCCACCCGACGGACGGCGGCCTTTCCAAGCCCAGCGGTGTCCCCTACTGACCGTGGGCAGGGCGGGGAATTTTTGCGGAGATAAATCTCAACGCTGACCCAGCTGGGACTCGAACCTGGGAACTACAGATTACGAGCCTGGCGCGCTACCGACTGAGCCACCCCCGCCCCCGGAGGGTAAGTGGAAATTTCAGAATGCTAGTAAGAATAATAGAGGCAAACAAAAAATTGTTCAAGTTATTTATATTCCATGCATTTTTCAAGACATTTTTAAAGACCTGTAAAACTGAGAAGGGAATGTATACTATATTGGATATCCAGGCTCTTGCCCTCATTTGCATTTCTTCGGCTCGATTTTCCTCGAGATGGAGAGAGTTGGACACATGCGCCTCAGTAGGAAGTTTTTCGAGGGAAAGGTGGGGGGGGGGGGCAAAAAGTTATCGATGTTGAATAGATATAATTATTCATACAATGTAGAAAAAAATATTTTAATAGAATTATTCCAGGATATGGCCCATGGATGTCCATAAAAATATCTGGTTGTGGCAAGTAAATTATGCACTTGATTTAAGGTTCTATTTGTTTAACAATTTTTGCCACCTTAAGCTGAAACTCTATACGCAATTAATGATTCATTACATATTGCAATTTGCTTGTGATAGCATTTAACACGATACGTAGAGAAAATAATTCTCTTAATCGTAATTTAGTTCCAATGACAAATTTCTTTTATACGATGTTAATCTGCTGAGGTGCTGCCATCTTCACAGACCTTCTACTATGGCATATAAACTGACAGGCTCCTGTCAAACCTCTGTGGCAAGCAGCTGCTTGACCGGGGTATTCATTTTTTTATTTAGAAAGATAGACTTCTTTTGAAAATTTAAATACCCTGAATGGACAAATTATTATGTACACCCCGATAACAATGTGGAAAGCAGAAGTATCACGTCCCAGTCACGTGGGAACACTGAAACTGGCAATGCCTATAAACAGAGCAGCTCTCTAAGTATTGGAAACTAGTCACGGAAAAGCAATCGTGGGGAAAGGCAGCGACGTAATACATACAGCAGTTGCAAGGGAGGCCGGTTGTTCAATCACCGTAACTGCTGAATTGTTGGGATTTCCACGTCGGACTGTCGCACCAAGACTACGTGAAATACGATAAAACTTTCAACCAGTGGGAGAAATGTGGACTAAAACGTGCAATTCAGTGGAGTAGATAACGTCATGAATTGAATGAGGGCATGTCCACAAGTTTATGCACAAAGATTATCCGTTGTACCATGGAAAAATAGATTATGGCAGTCGATGAATAATTGTAGCTTTTTCTAACCTTCCTGCGCCCGCCATAGGTTTGGAACTTCTGCGATTCGATTTCATAACTATTTTCTCCACAACGTGTCTCCTTGTTGACTGCAAGGCAAAGAAAGATTAGGCTGCAGTTTGCAAAGGCCTATCGCAACAGGAGTGCGAAGGACTGGTAAACCTCATCTGATCTGATGAATCAAGGATTCAACTCTATCACGCTGATGGGAAGGGGCGGGGGTGGCTCAGTCGGTAGCGCGCCAGGCTCGTAATCTGTAGTTCCCAGGTTCGAGTCCCAGCTGGGTCAGCGTTGAGATTTATCTCCGCAAAATTCCCCGCTCTGCCCACGGTCAGTAGGGGACACCGATGGGCTTGGAAAGGCCGCCGTCCGTCGGATGGGACGTTAAGCCGTAGCCCCGTGTGCGGGAGAACCATACTCTGTGCACGTTAAAGAACACGCTGGATGGCCTTGACGGGAGGCTACCATCTGTCTCCCAACAGCTGTTCCAGTGGGTCCCCTCCCCCAACCTTCTCTGAGCCTTCGGGGTCCATGTGACCTGGCCATTTAGCCTATTGTGTGCAAAAAAGTGCCGCTCAGAGGTAAAACAACAACCCAACCAACGCTGATGGGAGAATGCGTGTGTGGAGTAAATCACAATAAGCGGTGGACCCAGCTTGACAAGTTAGGATCATACAGGCAGATGGAGACTGTATAACAATTTGGGGTGAATTTACATGGGCTTCCTTGGGGTCCCTTGTACCCGTCAAGACCTCGATGGCCATCTACACCCGCTCGTAATGATTCTCTTCCCGCACCATGACACCATCTTTCAACAAGACAACATCACACCGCATACTCTCCGAGTGGCGACCAATTGCCTCCAGAAGCATTCAAGTGAAGTTATCACATTCAAATGGTCCCCGCGATCACTGGATCTCAACTCCATTGAGAATTTGTGGGACGAATTGGAAAGATCTGTTGCAATACGCCAATCCCCACCACCAACTGTGGGTGCTCTACGACAGGCAATCCTCGCTTCATGGGCAGCAATTCGACCTCCGTGTTTTCAACACTCATTGAGTCCTTACAAAAAAGTCTGGCTGCTGTTGTGAGGACAAAAGGTGCAGCAACAGGTTATTAGGTAGGTATATATAATAATTTGTCCATTCAGTTTATAAGCTTTAAAAAGTTAAAAATCGAAACACGCCAATCATTAATTCTCTGATTTCGAATTAACTTCAAAGGAAGATCGAGCGCCAAAATTGATTTTCAATTGGCAATAGAAACAGTTTTGGCACCCTGTATTTTTTGAAGTTTATATGAGTTGGGTTGTTTTACCTCTGAGCGACACTTTTTTGCACACCATGGGCTAAATGGCCAGGTCACATGGACCCCGAAGGCTCAGAGAAGGTTGGGGGAGGGGACCCACTGGAACAGCTATTGGGAGACAGATGGTAGCCTCCCGTCAAGGCCATCCAGCGTGTTCTTTAGCGTGCACAGGGTATGACTCTCCCGCACACGGGGCCACGGCTTAACGTCCCATCCGACGGACGGCGGCCTTTCCAAGCACATCGGTGTCCCCTACTGACCGTGGGCAGGGCGGGGAATTTTGCGGAGATAAATCTCAACGCTGACCCAGCTGGGACTCGAACCTGGGAACTACAGATTACGAGCCTGGCGCGCTACCGAATGAGCCACACCCGCCCCTTGAAGTTTATATGAATTCAGCAAATGATTTCACCATTAGCATGTTTTACCTTTTTATTTCTTTGGACGCATATAAGATTTTTCAAATTTGTAAATTTATGTTCTTCATTTTAGCCTTTCAGTGCAACTTTTACAAGGATTTTTTTACTAAAAGCGCCACTTTTCCTTGCTTCGGAGGGGCGAGGGTGAATTATAATCTGCAGTTTCCAGATTCGAGTCACACCTGGGCCAATGTTGAAATTTATCTCCGCAGAACTCCCTGGGACACCGATGGGCTTGGAAAAGTCGCCATCCGTCGCATTGGACGCTTAGCTGTGGCCCCGTGTACGAGAAAGCCATACCCTGTGCACATTAAAGAACTCACTGTGACAGTAGGCAACCATCTGTCTCCCAACAGCTGTTCGGTGGGTCCACTTCCCTCAACCTCCTTTCAGCCCATGGAATCCTTGTGGGCCTGGCCATTTAGCCAATTGTATGCAAAAAAGTGCCGCTCAAAGGTAAAACAACCGAATCCCTTCTTCGGAGGAGAAAATCGTTTTGTGTTACTCTGAACTTTAAACTATTATTTGATATACATCTCATAATGATCGAAGCCTAATAAATTTTCTTAGCATTCTTTTTGGGGCAAACAGAGTAGGGGGTATGTTTTGAAATATCCAAGCACATTCTCCACATAAAAACTTTAATTAGAGATATAACTCGTTACGTTCGGTTCTCTTGCTCAAAAATAAAGTGGAACAATCGTTTATATATTTCCCTCTCTTGGAGGGGACTGACCGTGGGCAGGGCGGGGAATTTTGCGGAGATAAATCTCAACGCTGACCCAGCTGGGACTCGAACCTGGAAACTACAGATTACGAGCCTGGCGCGCTACCGACTGAGCCACCCCCGCCCACATACATTGTATATACACACTGCTAAGAGAAACTGACACACCCAGAAGGCGGCTTTGTTGTTGTTGGATTGTTTTACCCTACTGACCGCGAATAGGGTGGGGAGTTTTGCGGAGATAAATCTTAACGCTGGCCCAGCTGGGGCTCGAACCTGGGAACTGCAGATTACGAATCTGGCGTGCTACCGACTGAGCCATCCCCGCCCCAGAAGGCGGCCTCTCAGAGTCCAGTTATCTGATCTCGTGACATTGCTCCCGTATTAACTGGATTGTGAAGCGGTCAAATCGATGTTGCAAGTACTCAAGATATATGACAGAATGTGAAGGCCAGCAGATGATAGTAGACTCGTTTGCGATGTTAAGTGGGATTAGTAATTTAGTAATCGAGTAATTAATTAGTAATCGAGTAATTTTATGGGCTAATCAGTAAATCTTACACGACGCACCAGAAGTTAAGACTACATATATAGTATCGGACCGATGGTGATGGTGGTTGTGGGAGAGAGGGGGGGGGGGGGGCAGCTATTACAGCATCTAAAAATTCTTAACCCCACCCCCCTCTGTTCATCCCCTTAAAACAAGAGAGGAAATGTTGTTATGATTTATCTTCCCAATTTAGAGGACGATCGTAACAAGTGATATATGAAAGAAGAGTATATGTCTATAGAGTGTCATAGGTTTTAAATACACCGTCTTCGCACTTTTGGGGAGGGGGTGGCTCAGTCGGTAGTGCGCCAGGCTCGTAATCTACAGTTCCCAGGTTCGAGTCTTAGATGGGTTTGCATTGATATCTATCTATGAAAAATTTCCCGCCCTACCCTCGGTCAGTACAAGACACCAACTGGCTTGAAAAGGCCGCCGTCCGTGGGATGGGATGTTAAGACGTGGCCCCATGTGCGGGAGAGCCACACCCTGTGCACGTTAAAGAACACGCTGGATGGAACATCTATTTCCTAACCGCTATCCAGTGGATCTCCCTCCTCCAACCTTCTCTGAGTCCCCGGGGTCCTTGTGAGTTGGCCATTTAGTCCGTTGGGTGCAAAAAAGTTCCGCTGAGAGATGAAACAACCCAACCGTTCCCACTTTTTCTTGCAAAACAAGTGAAAAATTGCTTTTTTTTTCTGTAACAATGTCCCCTGTTAAATTACTACTAAATATATATAATATTGTTTTAATACGACACATAGATTTGTGAGGAACGCGTTATTTCAGATGAAAACAACTTACAAAAGAAACGTCCACATCTCATCCGGAGCTCGAACCCAGATCCCTTTCATCAGAAGACAAGTACGATAAATGCTCGGCCACCAGGACACTTTTTCTAAGGACACTTTCTAAAAATAGAAATAAATCAAGCAGCTGCTTGCCATAGAGGTCTGATAAGAGTTTGTCAGTGTGGAAAGTCATGGAAAAGATCTATGAGGAATACGAGACTTCATTAGAATGGCAACACAGAAAAACAACCATCCATTAAAATATTGGTATCATGTTTAGATTCGAATATATATGCATAGTATATCTTGCATATCGATGTTCTTTCATTAGAAACCATTAATTTTCGTAGAGAATTTCAATTCTCAGCCGTCCCGTGGCCGAGTGGTTAGCACGCTTGGCTACTGATCTACGGGACCTGGGTTCGAGCTCCGGATTAAAGCATGGATGTATGTGTCGTTTTTCTGCTGAGGTCCTGCCATCCTCTCAGACCTTCTACTCTGGCATATAAACTGACAGGCTCCTGTCAGGTCTCTGTGGCAAGCAGCTGCGTGAGGGGGTATTTTTTTTATTTTTATTTCAATTCTCACATTAGAATAATAATTCCGAACTTGGTGTCTACGTAAAATGGTAGTTGGCACAGTTCGAAGTTCGCTAGCTCGTAACATTCCTAGTTTTCCATCTCCACTATTCTTGCTTTGATACATTCTCGGTTAACCTTCAATGGGAAAGAGCGTACTGATGGCTTTCGAAAGGCTACCATGTGAGATGTTAACCTGTGGCCCCATGTGCAGGAGAGCCATATTCTCTGCACTTTCAGAACATGGTGAATGAGCTTCACGGGAGGCTTCCACATCTCTCCTAAGTGCTCTCCAGTCTCAAGTGTGGGGCAGGGGATGCTCAGTCGGTAGCGCACCAGGTTTCTAATCTGCAGTCCCAGGTTCGAGCCTCAGTTGGACAAGCGTTGAGATTTATCTTTACAAAACTCCCCACCCTGCTCTCAGTCAGTAGGGACGTTAAGCCATGGCCCTTTGTGTGGGAGAGCCATGTCCTGTGCACGCTAAAGACATCCTGGATAGCCTTGATGGGAGGCTACCATCTGTCTACCAACAGCTGTCCAGTTAGTCCCTACTCCCCCCCCCCTCCTCCCAACCTTCCCCCCCCCCCCATTGTGACCTGGCCTTTTAGCCTATTATGCAGAGCAATCTTTTGGCATAGGCAAATGCTGGGGGCCTGCGATTTTTAGAGAATTTTTGATTTTACACCCCTTATTGTAATAATTTTAAAGGGGGTGGGGCATATTTTACCTTTATCTAGTGGCCCGGATAAGGCTTAAGATGGTCCTGCCATTGTGTGCAAAAAAAGTGCCACTCCCAAGTCTTCAATGTAAATTCCTTTAATAATCTAAGTACTTGTGATCCAGTCATTTAGTCCCTTGTGTGCAAATAGTGCTGCTCAGAGATAAAACAACCCAATCCAGATGAGACGGTTTTTAGGCAACAGCAGAATACATTAAATTGAATAGTGAAATTTAAACAATATCAACTAAAGCTTATGTGACAAAAATATCTTTTTTGCATTACCGTGCAATATTCAGTTGTCAACTGAAATTTACTGCTTGGTGACTTCCCTCCTCATACACAAATAAAAAACAATCTTTCACCAAGTGGTCAAGGGCTAACCTCAAAATCTGGTCCACTTTTCAAGGGTCTACATGTGTTGGTACATTCGAATAAAAATGGAGATAAACTCCAAATTTATTGTAATATTCCAACAGAAGCTCACAATGTCATCAAATGCATTTCTGATTACAACACCACAGACATCACGTGTCACACAAGGCATGCACAAGAAGCAAGAAATTTCACTTACCTCAGTCAATTTATTTTGAAGTCAAGCTCATCTTCTAAGGATGAGAATCAATTACGGTCATTGCTTGGACTTCTCTCTCCTCCGAGTCTCAATCAGATGTGTAAAGAGAATATTATGATTAATATTTTCACCAAATTCCATAAGGATCACTCCCCGCCCTGCCCACGGTCAGTAGGGGACACCGATGGGCTTGGAAAGGCCGCCGTCCGTCGGATGGGACGTTAAGCCGTGGCCCCGTGTGCGGGAGAGCCATACCCTGTGCACGTTAAAGAACACGCTGGATGGCCTTGACGGGAGGCTACCATCTGTCTCCCAACAGCTGTACCAGTGGGTCCCTTTCCTCAACCTTCTCTGAGCCTTCGGGGTCCATATGACCTGGCCATTTAGCCCATGGTGTGCAAAAAGTGCCGCTCATAGGTAAAACAACCCAACCCATAAGGATCATAATCAGGTATTTCCCTCTCCAAAAAATATAAAAATGCTTCTGGTAGAGTGAGATAACAAACATCTAACTATTCAGTTACCTTTTAACTATGGTAAAATATATTTTACCAAACTTTTTATAAATAAAATTTCTATACCATTTTTCTAAAAAATTTTTATACCTTCACTTGATCGACACGTATTCTATTTAGGAAAAGGCCCACAACAACGGATAGTGAGGAGTTAGTGTATGGTCAAGGCTAGATATATTAAGCACTAATTTTTTTTAATATCTCAGTGCGAAGGCTCAAAAAAAGTTAAGGTATAAAAACAACAACAAACAAACCAACAAAATATATCGTACAAAAAAAGTACGATATATTTGTTGGGTTGTTTTACCTCTGAGTGGCATTTTTTGCACACCATGGGCTAAATGGCCAGGTCACATGGACCCCGAAGGCTCAGAGAAGGTTGGGGGAGGGGACCCACTGGAACAGCTGTTGGGAGACAGACGGTAGCCTCCCGTCAAAGCCATCCAGCGCGTTCTTTAACGTGCACAGGGTACAGCTCTCCCGGACACGGGACAACGGCTTAACATCCCATCCGACGGACGGAGACTTTTCCAAGTCCATCGGTGTCCCCTACTATACGACTATGAGCAGGAAGGGAGTTTTCCGGAGATAAATCTCAATGCTGGCTCAGCTGGGACTCGAACCTGGGAACTGCAGATTACGAGCCTGGCGATATATGCAGAATACGATCATACAGAAAAAATATTTAAAACAGACCGCGTGAAGCATACCGCGTTTTGTCGTGATGTAATAAAGATATATTATTACATCACGACAAAACAACAAATTGTGTGAATGATTCAAGTTTCGTTTAAAAGTATTTGGCAGAATTAGTTTAACCCAATCATGTTGTTAAGAATTACTATTTATAAACAAATCACGAGGAGATGAATTAAATAAAGATGCGATAATTACCCAATGATGCGCTCATGAATTGATTTAGAAATTCTCTAGCCTGGGGTAGTTAAGAATTTTGCGGGTTGGATTCCTTTGAGCCGCACTTTTGTGAGTATAATGGGCTAAATGACCAGATCATAAAGATAACCTTTCTAAAAATAATCCTCAGGCAGATGCTTGTCACAAAGATCTGGCAGCAGCCACAGAGAAGGTCTATGAGGATGGCGAGACCTCAGCAGAAACACAATATCCATGCCATGTTCATGGCTCGAACCCAGGTCCTTTTCCTCCGCAAGGGTAATATAATACCTGGATTGCTGTTAATCCTAGTAAATATATAAATGTAATGAAAACCTAACACTTCAACCCCCTTCCCCAAAAGAAAAAAAAAATGAAATGAAATTAAAAAAATTTCGAAACTGATTGCATTTTCTCAGTTTCTATTTATGGGCTGAGTCCGTGATTTACAAGGAAGGAAAGAAAAAAAAAAATCCGAACGATTATAACTGGAAAACAATCAAGAAGCTAGCAGACGAGATACGGATGGGACAATTCGTATTTAATATTTCATTATTCGATGGGATTCGAGAATTCCCATTTTCAATAATGACGCAATATTTTTTTCTCCTTCTGCACATGGAGGGAATCTTGAATTCGAACGAAGAAATGCGTTAAATGGCCAGATAACAAATTCAGTACAGAGTTGAAGAAGGCCACTTAATGGGCAGCTGAGAGACTCCCTACAAGCTCATCCAATGGGGTTTTATTCAGGATGTTTTTAGCAGATGAAAAACAGGGGAGGTGGGCTAAATGGGCAGGTCACATGGGCCTCGAAAGCTCAGAGACCCACTGGAACAGCTGTTGGGAGACAGACGGTAGCCTTCCGTCAAGGCCATCCAGCGTGTTCTTTAACGTGCACAGGGTATGGCTCTCCCGCACACGGGGCCACGGCTTAACGTCCCATCCGACGGACGGCGGCCTTTCCAAGCCCATCGGTGTCCCCTACTGACCGTGGGCAGGGCGGGGAATTTTGCGGAGATAAATCTCAACGCTGACCCAGCTGGGACTCGAACCTGGGAACTACAGATTACGCGCTACCGTAACCAGACCCCAGACACTTTGGTAAAAGTCACCTTTCTCCTACTTGCAAGCATTTATGAATTAATCGTATTCATTACTACAAACAATTTTATAGATCATTTGACAATTTTCATGAACCTCTGAAACGTTCCTAATCAGGTTCTTGTCAGACTTCTGTGGCAAGCAGCTGCTTGAGGGGGCATTTATTTTTTATTTATACCGGCCTCCACATCACCCCTTATAGCCGGCCGTTCCTCCCTCTCTAACAATCACGTGCCTAACCACTTAGCGTGATTAATCCCTTGATGCTTGCTGGCATTAATTTAGGTCAATCGTCCGTTGTTGTCGCACTTTAAGAAAGCACATTGCTAAACAAATATGAAGGCTACCTTTAATACTGTTGAGTAATATAGATACTTCAAAGCATAATTTTATTACGACACTTCAATAAATAAAGTTGTGCTGCTACGTAAGAATGAATGGCTTATTATTCTTTCATTTGTGGTGTTTATTATGATAGAGATTAAGATGGTCTGTGCGCAGATTCCGAATGAAACATAAATTCAAATGTCTATCTATCCTGCTGAGCAAAACTGTGATATGTGACTTTGAGTTGGGTTGTTTTACCTCTTAACGGCACTTTTTTGCACACCACGGGCTAAATGGCCAGGTCACATGAACCCCGAAGGCTCAGAGAAGGTTGGGGGAGGGGACCCACTGGAACAGCTGTTGGGAGACAGATGGTAGCCTCCCGTCAAGGCCATCCAGCGTGTTCTTTAACGTGCACAGGGTATGAATCTCCCGCACACGGGGCCACGGCTTAACGTCCCATCCGACGGACGGCGGCCTTTCCAAGTCCATCGGTGTCCCCTAATGACCGTGGGCATGGCGGGGAATTTTGCGGAGATAAATCTCAACGCTAACCCAGCTGTGACTCGAACCTGGGAACTACAGATTACGAGCCTGGCGTGCTACCGACTGAGCCACCCCCGCCCCTTAAATGGCCAAGTGACAAGGATTAAGAGAAGATTGGGAAAAGGCATTCATTGGACAACTGTTAAGAGGTTAAGAGACAGGTGAAAGCTCCCATCAAGGCCATCCAGCTTGATCTTTAGCATGAATAAGGTAGGACCCTCCTATACACGATCACGGTTTAACATTCTATCAGACGGGCGACATCCTTTCCAAGCTCATGTGTCTCCCTTTCCTCACTGAAAGTGAAACGGGAGTTAGAGGAGAAAATCTCAACGGTGGCACAGTGGAGATTCGAGCCCGGGAACATAAGGTTATGAGCTTGAGGTGCTAAAGACTGAAGCAACCCCTCTCCCATTAGTGACAGAATTGAATTATTGGTGCCCATTGCGCTTCCATCGTTCATGAAAAAGAAAATTATTCTTAATGTTAGCCCCAAAGACGAGGAGTTGAAAATTATAATTTAGGAATAATGCGAAAATTTAATTTCAATCCATTTTTCTAAACTTGCACAAAGTTTGATTCTTGTTAATTTCAGAAAGGTGAAATGAATAGCAAAATAACAGAAATGCTCCGAAATTTATTTTGTGAATTTTATACTTAAAACATCAAAAGTAAAAGCCCCCAATTTTTTCTGTATATGTGAAGTCAACAAAATACAAGTCGATATACGTAAAGTATTGACTTAATATAATGGACTTTATATAGAGCACAAATAGCCAACTTCTTTATGCTTAAGTAGCGCAACCACTGAATCTCTGAAGGGCGGGCAGGTTATTAATATACACCTAAGTTTTGGGTTGTTTTACCTCTGAGCGGCATTTTTTTTTTGTACAATGGGCTAAATGGCCAGGTCACAAGACCCCGAGAACTCAGAGAACGTTGGGAGGAAGGGACCCAATGGACAGCTGTTAGGATACAGATAGTAGCCTCCCATCAAGGCCACCCAGCGTGTTCTTTAACGTACACACAATATGGCTTTCCCGCACACGGGACCACGGCTTACGTCTCATCCGATGGACGGATGCCTTTCCAAGCCCAGCAGTGCTCCCTATTCCCCGAGGGCAGGGCGGGGAGTTTTGCGGAGATAAATCTCAATGCTGGCCCAGGTAGGACTCGAAGCTGGGAATTGCAGATCATGAGCCTGGCGCGCTCGCGGCTTAGCTACCCACACCCCTTGGGAAATGGGATCCACTGGACAGTTGCTAGGAAACAGAAGACTCCCGTCAAGCCAATCCAGTGTGCTCTTTAAAGTGCACAAGTTCTCCTGGACCTTGGCTATGGCTTAATATCCATCCGATGGACGGCGCTCTTTCTAATCCCATCTGTGTCCCCTTTCTCACGAGGACAAGGTTGGGGCTAGTGGAGATAAATCTCAAAGCAGACATAGTTGGTACAGTCGCTCAAAAAATATTCGAACACTATGGTCGATTACAGAATTCAGAAAAAATATCTGGCAACTTTTTTTAGAAATTAGTGATCTGGCAACCTTCGTGTACGCACACGTTTCGTCGTTTCTTACTTCGTGTCACGTGACACGAAGGTTGCCAGATCACTAATTTCTAAAAAAAGTTGCCAGATATTTTTTCTGAATTCTGTAATCGACCATAGTGTTCGGATATTTTTTTGAGCGACTGTACTTGCACCTGTGTTGGGTTGTTTAACCTCTGAGCGGCACTTTTTTGCACACCATGGGCTAAATGGCCAGGCCACAAGGACCCCGAAGGCTCAGAGAAGGTTGGGGGAGGGGACCCACTGGAACAGCTGTTGGGAGACAGATGGTAGCCTTCCGTCAAGGCCATCCAGCGTGTTCTTTAACGTGCACAGGGTATGGCTCTCCCGCACACGGGGCCACGGCTTAACGTCCCATCCGACGGACGGCGGCCTTTCCAAGCCCATCGGTGTCCCCTACTGACCGTGGGCAGGGCGGGGAATTTTGCGGAGATAAATCTCAACGCTGACCCAGCTGGGACTCGAACCTGGGAACTACAGATTACGAGCACTTGCACCTGGGAACTGAAGATTACGATCCTTACGTGCCTACCGACTGAGCCAGGGGTCTGAAAACTCCAAAAGGTGACTCTTGAAACGTTTTTGGTTTTTGGCACAACATTCGACCATGAATATCTTTTCCTGATTTTCATTCGAAATAATCACCAAAACAGGTTGGCAGACGACAGTTTGAAAGCCCTGATGCAATTCAAATGCTCTAAATACACTACAAATTTAAATAAGTTGTGCCAGAACACTCAAACTCAAAAGTCACACTTGATGAATGGCAGATTTTTTAACAATTCCTTTCAATAGTTTTATTGTATACACTTCAATATACCTATTTTAAAATTGTACGTTATGGTTTTATTTTTGGTAATAATCTGAGTTTCTTTTTTACTGTTATGGTTCTTGAACGAATAAAGATTATAATTTGCGGCTATCAAAATTTATTTTGAAACCTTTTTTTTTGCTGTTTTGTTTTTTGACCCGAAAAAAAAAAAAAATGTTCCGAACCCTGGACTGAACTAACCTCAGTGATTGAGCTAACTGCGTTTAAGGATCCCGCATGTACAGTAGCTCAAAAAAATATCCGAACACTATGGTTGATTACAGAATTCAGAAAAATATTTGCCAACGATTTCTTTAGAAATTAGTGATCTGGCAACCTTCGTGTACAATACGCGAAGGTTGTCAGATCAGTAATTTCTAAAAAAATCGTTGCCAGATATTTTTCATGAATTCTGTAATCAACCATAGTGTTTAGATATGTTTTGAGCGACTGTACACATGAGCTAGCGAGTTATAATCAGAAAAAAAATAGTTCAGTAATTTAAATATATCTGGTAAATAAATTTAAATAAGTTAACAAAATAATCTAATAACACAATTTAATTATTATTAAAATGATGAAAGCTCAAATAAAAAGAAAATTATTTTATTAAACATAAGAGAACCTAAAGCATTCCAAATGAATAAATGCGATCACTATGAGCGGTAGTAAGAATTTAAAAGTTCATCAGTCACCAATTAGCGAAGTCGAAATTGTTTTTGTAAATGTCGAAGATGATTATCGATTCGCACAAAACGCAGCGAATCCAAAAGAGGCTTTTTGTTTGCAAAAAAATAAAATAAAATGCTTTCATAAAAAAAACTTCATTAGCAATTTTCACCATTTGGCTCCTCCTTAGAAAAACCCTCCAACATTAAGGAACCTTTTCCAAAAAAGCTTTCACGAGCTTCACGAAAGGATGCGGGCCTGTCTGCCACTAGTTGGACATCACTGATCTAATAAAAAAAAATAAATACCCCCTCAAGCAGCTGCTTGCCACAGAGGTCTGACAGGAGCCTGTCAGTTTATATGCCATAGTGGGAGATCTGAGAGGATGGCAGGACCTCAGCAGAAAAACGACACACACATCAATGCCTAATCCGGGGCTCGAACCCGGGTCCCTTAGATCAGTAGCCAAGCGTGCTAACCACTCGGCCACGGGACGGCTCTAGAGAGTAAAATTCTCTTTCAGCTAAACAATTTCGAGGAAACGAAAGAGAAATTAAAAACGGAGACAGGTTACGCAAAAGCATCATTTCCAATAACTGTTTCTTACCACAAAACGCTCAGGCAGAGTTCGTTGACAGCAAATTTTTTTTTATTAGCTATTGCAATAATACATTTTATCTTCTTTCAACAGTTATATTCTTTTATGTACTACATCGAGAACAGCTTTCATGATATATATTCTATATACATATGAGAGTAGAAGAAATAACGTGATATAATTGAGTTTAGAATAGTAAAACGAAAGATTATAAATAAGGTTTACCAACAACCAATAAATCTGATTAAAATTCCATTAAAATTCACAAAACAAAATGAACTATATTTCAGAACAGTATAAACAACAGCAAATACATTACTTTGCAAAACCACTAAACTTCCAATTTATTCAGGATATTCCAGATACTTGGGCACTACTTATAGAAAAGTAACATATTAACTGCATCTCATACAAAATGCAGACATACCAGCACAAAGTCACTGAAATTATTTCAATTATTTCTAGTACAGTCTTTTATAATATCACCCACTTTACTATAATGTTTAAATAGCTTACAGAAAACAGACATATTTGACACTCAACAAATTCCACAACTCGACAGCGATTACGATACTTAATTCCTCATTTTGTTCTTAATAATTTAAGTTATGGGAAGTATTATTTTTGTGTAAGGGAACTTCTATTTGAACCAGATTGTTCCAAAAGTTGTTGGTACATACATTAGTTTATTAGCGTTGTGTATATTATCAAATGAATGAAAGTATAATATACTTATATTTATAGTGAACAATTGCAATGAATATGTTATATCTAATTTGCGATGCATTAATATATCTAAATTGGTGGATCACATCAGTAATCCCGATCTGTGAGAATCGGATAATGATGTTATAAGTAGCGTAAGAGAATGAAATTATAAATGCATAAGTAATATATTGCTGACTACTTCCTCATACTTATATTTAATATAAAACGCATCTGTTTAATAACTTTAACTAAACAGAATCATTAATGCAGAATTAGCTGACTGCAGATATTTTATTACTAGAAATCAGTCAGTGCTTTCGGTACCTCTTGATTTCTATCTAGCCCGTCATCCCGACCCCTATTTGACCCTGAATGCTACTCCGGATCTTAAAATTCCTCTTATTTCCGAGTTTTACAGCTTAAAATAGCCTCTTCACCAATTTTTAGCTCTCTAGCAATGGTATATCGAAATTTGACCTTTGACCTCAAAGGGCTCATGTCACCGAAAGTTTACAAAATTTCTGAGATCTACGACTCGAAATACCCCAGTAACCAATTTTTAGCCCTCTAGCACCAGCATATCTATATTTGAATATTTGATCTTTTACCTCAAAGGACCCTCCAGATCCCATCTGCAACCCGAAAACACCCCCTGACCCAATTTTCACTTTTATAGCACTAGTAGATCAAGCTTTGACCTCTACGTGACTCTCCGTTTGACTTTTAAGAACACATCGGAAGTCAAATTTCGGATTTTTCCAGAGATCTACCCCCCGCGTTACTCCTAGGTATGGAGCGGGGGTGGCTCAGTCGGTAGCGCGCCAGGCTCGCAATCTGTAGTTCCCAGGTACGAGTCCCAGCTGGGTCAGCGTTGAGATTTATCTCCGCAAAAATTCCCCACCCTTCCCACGGTCAGTAGGGGACACCGATGGGATTGGAAAGGCAGCCGTCCGTCGGATGGGACGTTAAGCCGTGTTCCCTATGCGGAAGAGAGCCATATTCTGTGCACGTTAATAGAACAAGCTGGATGGTCTTGACGGGAGGCTACCATCTGTCTCCCAACAGCTGTTCCTGTGGGTCTCCTTCCCCAACCTTCTCTGAGCCTTTGGGGTCCATGTGAACTGGCCATTTAGCCCATGGTGTGCAAAAAAGTGCCGCTCAGAGGTAAAATCAATCCAAACCAACTCCTAGGTGCAAATTTTCAGAGCTTTACCAAATTTCAGCATAATAGTCAGAATTACTTTGATCCCCTGTCAGTCAGTCAGCCGTCAATCACTCATAATCGTCTATATACACTGGTTTCCATAAATTAAGGAAAATCCCTATGTTAAGTCAATGGGAAGCTAACGTCAACGCTCTATTACTTCTAAAATAAGTTCTTTTAAGAACAAAGATAAAGATCTAGATCAAATAAATCAATATCTCGATTTTCAACAATATTCGTTCAGTATTTAATGAGTTATGGAAGTTTGAATATTTAGCAATAACAATGCCAGTCTTAAAAAAACTCATAAAATATTATGAATAGTGAAATCATTCTTTACATAAAGTTCTAAAATACAAACTTATTAAACACTGTGATAGAATACTTATCAGTAAGTTTTAATTAACTTCTAAAGTCAATTTTTGCGACTGACATTGTTATCGCTAAATATTCAAACTTCCATAACTCATTAAATACATTGACCAATATTGTTGAAAATCGAGATATTGATTTATTTGATTAAGATCTTTATCTGCAATCACATTTTTTTCAAAACAAAAAAACTTACTTTAGAAGTTATAGAGCTTTGACGTTAGCTTCCCATTGACTTAACACAGGGATTTTCCTTAATTTATGAAAACCAGTGTATATAGACTAGAAATCAAACGGTGCCTTCGCCAACTCTTGATTTCTAGCCTGTCACTCCGACCCCTATTTGACCTTGAATGCGACACCGGATCTGAAAATTACTCTTATTTCTGAGTTCTTCTGCCCAAAATAGCCTTATCCACCGAATTTTAGCTCTCCAGAACCGGTATATAGAAATGTGACCTTTGTCATCAAAGGACTCATTACAACCCAATTTCGCAACATTTGTAATATCTACGACTGAAAATATCCCCAGGAACTGATTTTTAGCTCTCTAGCACTGACAGATCTACATTTGACCTCGAAGGATCCTCCAAAGCCGAAATTTCGTAAGGTTTCCTACATCTAGAACCCGAAACACCCCCAGACATCAATTTTCCCGTTTCTAGAACTCATAGATCATGGTTTGATCTTTAACGTGACCTCCATTGGCCCTGAAGACGTCGTAGGTCAGATTTCGTATTTTTATCAAGATCTGCGATCCAGATTAACTCGAGGGGTAAATTTTAGGAGCTCTGCCATTTCTGCATCATATTGAATTGATCCCTGTATTCAATCATTCGGAATCGTCTGTTAGATGATGCATTGTAATAAAGTAAGACTAAAACTCTAAAACTCTTTTATATACTACTAGAGTACTTCGCGAAAAACGCTTACACTACTTTTTTTGTAAGCGTACTGCTCATAATTCGCTTTTTTTTTTTTAAATTAAATATCATCTTTGGGGTTTTTGTTTTTGGAGTGTAATTTTGGGTTGTTTTACCTCTGAGCGGCACTTTTTTGCACACCATGGGCTAAATGGCCAGGTCACATGGACCCCGAAGGCTCAGAGAAGGTTGGGGAGGGGACCCACTGGAACAGCTGTTGGGAGACAGATGGTAGCCTCCCGTCAAGGCCATCCAGCGTGTTCTTTAACGTGCACAGGGTATGGCTCTCCCGCACACGGGGCCACGGCTTAACGTCCCATCCGACGGACGGCGGCCTTTCCAAGCCCATCGGTGTCCCCTACTGGCCGTGGGCAGGGCGGGGAATTTTGCGGAGATAAATCTCAAAGCTGACCCAGCTGGGACTCGAACCTGGGAACTACAGATTACGTGCCTGGCGCGCTACCGACTGAGCCACCCCATCCCCTTTGGAGTGTAATGGTTGATCGTAAAATTCAGCCCCTTAAGGTGTACTTTTAACGAACTCTATAAACAGGAAAATTTGCTAAGAACCATTAGAGCGATTTTTGGGAAAATCACACTAAGAGAGTTATCCTTAATTTTTGTGCCATAAAGCTGATATTCTCGGTGCTACTAATCCTGAAGAAAATATGTTAAAATTATAAAATTTCAACTTAGTAACATGAACTGTTCAGGCACTTGAGGTCTACACAGAGGGAAGCGAAAAAACTTTTTCAAGTTGCCCCTAATCAATGTGCCCCTAATCGTAAATCTGGAGATTTAACTGGCGATTCCATACTTTTTACGGGAAAGCAGTTTAAGCCTTAATTTGTACGTAACCAATGACGAAGTGGGGACTATAGGTGACACTAGTGGAAAAGGAAATTTAGTCCTAGGCACTGATGTGTGTGTTGCCTTTATATCGAGGTGTCACAGGTCATCTCTAGGTTTGGTTTTCCCAATCCATGGTCCACAGACTGTAGGTGGTTCAAAAAGTGATAAATGAAAATTTCTGTAAAAGTAACTTAAATGCAAAGTATACTATACTTTCAATGAATTTGCATTCAACTGATTCAAGTCTAGTATTTTCAATATCTTGGTTAACACAGTGAGGTAAAGAGTGCTCCCCTTTTAAACTGACTTGGTGATCCACCAATCGAATATTATTAATCCATCAGGCGATCTACGATAAAAAAAAATATTGAGAACTACCGCGCTAGAGTGCAAGTCGAATTCTTTAGACAGCGGCTTCAAAACTTAGCTCCCTACTAATCAAGGTCACGTGAGGTCCTTAAACTTGTTGCAAAGGAATATTCGCTGAGCTTTTACTAATAGACCGTGTGCTAGAGCACCTAACCCACCCTCCGAACACTTAACTACGCGCCTGATCCCACTGGCTGAGCGCTTTACGTACTTGTCAGTGGAGCAAAGTGACCAGGGTTCGATTCTCGATAACGACATGAATATCATAGCATACTTTTTCGAAATCTAAAATGTTCTTTGAGATCCACACTGAAAACTTCCTGTTATTCTTCCATGTTAAGTAGCAGAATGAAAATAGGGTTTTAATAAGTAGAAATAAGTTTATTCCACAGGGTGCAACGGTAGATAGCATACGATCAATAGAGTGAAAACAGAAAAAATATAAGCAGTGAGAGTGAAAAAAGCAATCAGCAATGCTCATTTAAAAATATTGTGTCAAATTATTTCAGATCCATCATACCAGTCATAGTAAAAGAGAAGTTATCACAGTTTGTGAGCACTAATCACGCATGTAATTCTATTAATAAGATGAACAAATGAACAAAGAAAAAATGACTGTGTTCCTAAAACTGTGGGTTTAAATTTAGGTAGCTACTCAGATCTTCTACTGTGGCATATAAACTGACAGGCTCCTGTCAGACCTCTGTGGCCAGCAGCTGCTTGAGGGGGGTATTTATTTATTTTTTATTAATATTTAATATAAAATTCTGCGTAAAATTGATGAGGACAATGTTTAAACATTATTTACGACCATAATATCGAATTACCCAGTTGGAAAATTTTAAAAAAGGTTCAAGATATTTTCAGGCCTTAATAATAATATGACAATAATCTTTAGCTATATGTAATATAATGCAAAGTAATTCTAACATTTCAAAATATTACCTAACGCTGTTTACCTTAAGCAAATAAGATCTGTAAAAAAAATAACAAATACTCCCTCAAGCAGCTGTTTGCCACAGATCTGACCGGAGTCTGTCAGTTTATATGCCATACCATAGTAGAGATCAGTGAGGATGGCAGGACCTCAGCAGAAAAACGACAATATATGCCGTATAAAATGCCGTATACGGCATATTTTACATAGCTTATACGGCATATTTTACAAATATTTTACAACATCCTAGCCTTACCCGGGGCTCGAACCCTGGTCCCTTAGATCAGTAGCCAAGCGCGCTAACCACTCGGTCACGGGACCGTAAGGAAGCCAAAACTCCATAGAAGAGTTAGAACTATGAAAGTAGCAATTATGCAATAATGACTCGATTACGCAACATTTTATACGGCATATTTTACAATTATTTCTCTGCGTTTCATGATGTGATTATGAGCAGTGGATGATATAACCGCATGCACTCTAATGTTACATAAAAACGCAAACACGTATGCAATAACGCAATCGCAGCTTGCCCTTTGTATTTAATGGACTGCACTGAAATACACTATATTGCAAAAAGTGTCCCGACACTTTCATGTTAAGTGAACAAATAGTCACATTCAAATCTACTTAATTTTGAAAATAAGCTTTTTACGGAAAAAAGTCAAAGCTCTTTAAATCTTTATTTTTTATAATATTAATCTAATATTTAAAGAGCTATGGAAGATAAAATATTTAAGTGAAACTTTTGCCAATTTTGAAAATTTACTTCAAAAAGTTAAATCACAACTGTTATAACAATTTGTTCGCAATATAAATACGATATTTGAATTTTGTGTAAGAATTTTTGAAGTTTTCGTCAATTTTGGGGGAAATGTTTTGGAAGTGTGGTGTGTGATAACATATGTTGTTCAATATTATAGCTTCCACAACTCTTTAAATATTAGATTAATATTATAGATAATAGAGATTTAGAGAGCTCTGACCGAGATCTTTAATTTATGTCTAGTGACTTTTTTTCGGTAGGGGCGGGAGTGGCTCAGTCGGTAGAGCGCCAGGTTCGTAATCTGTAGTTCCCAGGTTCGAGTCCCAGCTGGGTCAGCGTTGAGATTTATCTCCGCAAAATTCCCGGCCCTGCCCACGGTCAGTAAGGGGACACCGATGGGCTTGGAAAGGCCGCCGTCCGTCGGATGGTACGTTAAGCCGTGGTCCCGTGTGCAGAAGAGCCATACCCTGTGCACGTTAAAGAACACCCTGGATGGCCTTGACGGGAGGCTACCATCTGTCTCTCTACAGCTGTTCCAGTGGGTCCCCTCCCCCAACCTTCTCTGGGCCTTCGGGGTCCATATGACCTGGCCATTTAGCCCATGGTGTGCAAAAAAGTGACGCTCAGAGGTAAAACAACCCAACCCTTTTTTTCGGTAAAAAGCTTATTTTCAAAGTTAGGTAGATTTGAATGTGGCTATTCGTTCACTTAACATGAAAGTGTCAGGACACTTTTTAAAATATAGTGTACTTGCGAATGTGAAACAACCAAACAACATTTGGTAAATCTGGCTTTTCCATGGTATTTTCAAAGGGTTTTCATTTTAATTTTAAAATAATTACATTTTGTGCTGTCTACGGCTAATACGACATTGCTTGCAACATCCATTAACAATCCAGAAGAATGACAGTCACAAGCCTTTTGATCTTTTACAGAAAACATGGAATCGCTCTTCACACTTTTAATGAAATCTTTTAACATGAGCTTCTAAAGCACTCTTCAGTCGAAAATAGTCTCCACATATGCTACAGGTATATGGCAGGGAAGAGTGGATCGGGAGATGCCGTTTCAGGTGAAATCGAGATCGAAACACTTTAGAACAAACAGGACACGAGAAACTGGTGTTGGAATGCACAAAAAAATGCTGCCACAAATTCTTCTTTCTTGGGAATTGTTTGCCACAGTAAGGACAGATACAAGGCTTATGCAGGTTTCTTTGATTTCCCGTGGTAAGCACACTTCTTTGATATCCTATGGGAATAAATAATTATATTCAAACCCTTTATAAACACTAGTCATTACACAAGAGTTAATCACAAGTCCTAACACCGCGATATTAAAATGCAACTTAAGCTGACTCTTTATACTTTGCCCATCTCTATTATGAACCAATACAGTCGGTAGTCTTGTTTTAATTTAAAAAAAAAGTGTCTTTTTTTGTTTCTCGTCATCAAAACCTTTTTTCCCCCGCGGCATTAGACATATAGTAACCCATTGATGTCTCTTATTGTGATTAAAATACACACACACAAAAAGCACCAAAGCATTTGAGAACAAATCTGATTTATTACTCTTAATAATTTACATTATTGAAGTTCTTAAAAAGAACATTAATAACAGTTCAAATTATTTTGGTTCTGAGTAATCAAAATCATTCAAACAATCACAAAGCTCAGTAAGAACATTGCTACTCTTGTCCACAATAATCTTGCTAATTTTAAAGTAAAACTTATCCATGTAATTCGGAGGTTTTAATACATATTTAGTCAGAATCAATTCTTTTAGTCTTTACGTATGAAATTTGTACGCAAGAATATCACAATAAAAGCAAAATTAAGCATGCTATTCACAAACATATAATATTTGGATCAGAGAGAGCACGATAATTTTTTTTCAGTTAAATATAATTTATCTCATGATATACACATATCTGGCCATAAATTGTCACAATATATCTTAACCTATTTTTATTTGAATCTTATTTTGACATTCAGTGATCTGTAGTGCACCTTTAATGATGCTACTGATATAATCTTCACTAACATAAGGTAAAGGCGAACGAAAATGCTTTTAGCAGCATCTGTGAACAGCTTTCCTTATTTGACAAAAAAAGAAACTACAAATTTTCAAACAAACTTATTTCGAATTTCGGAACAAAATGAACTCACATGTGCCCAGACTTTTTCACTGATGAACTTTTGAATGTTTAACGATAGGGATAGATTTCAAAACGCTTAAGAGGACGGTGATTTTAAAATACATCTACATGATGTAATGCAGAATGCCTTGTATGAACAAAATTTCTACTCAATTTGCTGTCATTTTATCCAATTTAGGCTTAATAAGGAATTCTTTTTACGTTTTATACTTTTAATTTTCTCTGGCAGATTTAAGTGGTTGAAGGCATTTAATAAAAGTCTATTGACAAATTTGCATGCCCTTCTTCTTAGAGCTTCAGACGCAGTAAGAATAGTCTTTGCATTTTCTTTACTCCAGCGAATGCTTGAGTATATATACTACTACAAATATAACTACTATAAAAATAAATATGAGTTTTCAGAAACCAGTCCTATATCCAATTATATATTGAATTAATGCAAGAGTCTTTATCCATGCATGTTAGCCACAGGATCGTAACTAGAAAGTGCGAAGACTGCAGCGGCTGATACAGCCCAGGGTAATCTCGACACTACGAGGACTGAACAGAAATCCAGTGAAAGGAGGGGAATTTAACAACGGGTGAAATTTTAAGTGTTTTAACTTTTGTACATAAATTTTCAGTTTAAAAACATAAGGAAAAAGAATTAATACAAATATTAAAATTATTGGTTTTTACTACATACATATTACATACATACAAAATCCCCATGTAGCCATGGGCTACAGAAGTCCTACCAAACTGCATGATTTTGCTCTCCACACCTGTCTGTCCTGAGCTACAGACGCTACATTTGGTCACTCCTGGCCAATTGTAGCAACGTCCTATTTGACATTATCTGGCCCATCACTTCCTAGATCTCTCCCTTTTCCTGAAGTCTTTAGGCACCCTGTTTGTCAATCTGTAGCTATGCATACGGGCAACATGGCCAAACCAATGCAGTCTCCCTTTGCACAAAATGCTGCTCAAAGGAGGTTGCCGACTCCTTTGCCTAACCTCATCATTACTTACAAAATCAAACCACCTAATGCCCAAGATACTGCGTATGCATCTAGAATCAAAGGCACCAAGTTACCTATTATTCTGCTTTTACAAAGGATCCATGTAATCGACTGGTAGCTTTTTATTTTTGGCTGTTAGCGCGCTTAGTATCTGAACAAAAGGACTTGGGTCCGAGCCCCAGGTAAGGTATGGATATTTCTTTTCTGTTTTGTCCTTTCCTTCGCCATCTTCACAGTTCTTCTCTTTTGCGAAGGAAACGGATAGTCTACCGTCAGACCTCTGTGGCAGCAGCTGCTTAACGAATAATTTATTTATTTTTAGCAATTTCAAATTATTTAGTAACACATTAATATATTCCTAAAATTAAATAATTTTACTTTATACTATTGTAGAATAGAAACCCATAGGCAGGCCTAGATCTAGGAAGGAATCTAGGGAGGAAGAGGGAACTCTTCCCTCCTCCTTGAAAATGCTAGTAAAGGTAACAGAGGCAAAAATGATTAAACATAGCAATTTTAAATAAATTTTCAAAGCTCTCTAAAACGGAGGGCGAAATGTTATACTACAATGGAAATCCAGTCTCTTGCTCACCCACCCTCTTAACGTTTTTTCAGAGTAGAATGAATTTCTTTCCCCCCCCCCACTTATTTTTTTTTCTAAATCCGGGCGTGCTCATAGGTAAATCTTAAAAAAGATCAACTCACATAAAATTTTAACATTGTTAAGTTCGCTCCTTTTGTTAGAAAGTTGTCTAGGCTAGGATGAGTTGTTTTAACTCTGATAACACTTTTTGGCACACAGTTAGCTATATTGTCAGTCGCAAGGATCCCAAAAGTTCAGAGAAGGATGGAGAGAGGGATGAACAGCTGTTAGGAGACATGAAAGCCTCCCCTCAAGACTAGGCAGTTTTTTCACGCGCACAGGGTGTGGCTCTCCTAACACACGGCTTCTTCTCGCGGCTTACGTTCCCATCCGATTCACGGCGGCTTTCCAAGCCCATCGGTGTCCATTTTGGCGGAGAAAATTCGAAACCCAGGCAGAGTTGGGACTCGAACCTGCGAACTGCAGATTACGAACCTGGCACATTACTGGCTGAGCCAACCCCCGCCTTATTCAGGTCTCGTAGTATCTAGGTGGCTCTTCACAGTCTGGGTTTAAATTAATTGAATTTGACCGAATTGCAGCGATCGACTGAAGCTTGAGGACTTTGTGCAGGGAGTAATATCCATTGCATGTGTCTAGCTACTAATAGCGTTGGTCGTTTAAGCTCGTTAACCCTTTATTGCCTAAATTTTAGTATATCAACAAAACGAAAAATAAAAAGTTTTATTTTAAATAAATATTTATTTTAATAGGAAAACAAAGGGATTGGGTTGGGTTGTTTTACCTCTGAGAGGTACTTTTTTGCACACAATGGGCTAAATGGCTAGGTCACATGGACCCCGAAGGCTCAGAGAAGAAGGTTGGGGGGAGGGGACCCACTGGAACAGCTATTGGGAGACAGATGGTAGCCTCCCGTCAAGGCCATCCAGTGTTCTTTAACGTGCACAGGGTATGGCTCTCCCACACCCTGGGCCACGGCTTAACGTCCCATCCGACGGACGGCGGCCTTTCCAAGTCCATCGGTGTCCCCTACTGACCGTGGGCAGGGCGGGGAATTTTGAGGAGATAAATCTCAATGCTGACCCAGATGGGACTCAAACCTGGGAACTGCAGATTACGAGCCTGGCGCGCAACCGACTGAGCCACCCCCCGCCCCAAAAACGAAGGGAAGAAATATATATATTTATTCTATTGGAACATAGCAATCCCACACAGGTTCCAAGTCTAGCAAAAGAAAAAATCACCTCAAGCAGCTGTTAATAAAAAAGGTCAGGAAGCGTATCTTTTTCGCTATGAACGAGCTCATTTCTCTACATAATAGCTCGCTGATTGTCAGCACCGATTGCAGGCAGTCAAATTTACGTTCTTATAACAAAAAAAAAATCATTAAATGAAGTATGCCTGTTGAGGCTTCCAGGCAGGCACGTACCCAGGATTTAGTTCGGGGGGGGGGAGAGAGAATTTACTTTCGGAGGGGGGGGCCGAGAATTTAGTCTCGGAGTTTCAGAAAATTTAGTTTAGTTTAGGGGAGAGTTCGAGAATTTATTTTTTGGGGTTGGAGGGGGGGGGCCTTGAGTAGGGTTTCCAATTACTAAATTATCCCACTGGACAGTAAAGATTAAAATAATATTCAATATAGAATAAAATTTTATGGTTGTTTCTTAAATCTATTTTTAGTGTCGTACATATACTATGGGTACGGTGAACATTTTCCATTAAGGAAAATATAAGATACTTATTGAAAGATACGTAAAAAAAATACCCCTCAAGCAGCGTTCTGGCAATTTTTTTTCATTAATACTATTTGTTCAAATTTTTTTCATGATACCGTTAATTTTATCCTATGTCTAGCAGTCATCTTCGAAGAGTGGTAAATACCCTAAAATAACACAAATGATATGCATAATTAATTTTATTCAAAAAAAGTAAAAAGGAACACACCTATCAATAAAATATTTTTTGTCAGAAGTTCACACTATTTTATATTGGTAGAAAAGGATGTTGTAGTTCTACGGAAAAAAATTTCGTAAGCATTGCAATTTTAACAGGCAGAGAATATTCGAATTTATTACCAGTGAGCGAAAAATCTAAGGCCTAAACTTTTCAATTTTAGGCGATATGGCCTAATATGAGCGAATATATAGTAAATACTCAAGATGATTTGCAAAATGATCGCCGCTTCCCTCGGAGAAAGGAGACTATAAGAGAAGGCCAATGTACCAAATTTTTGACGTCACTTAATAGTCCTAATATATAGACAATTCTTATATTTTTTATTTTAATATTATTAGTGGTGGACTCTTGTGCAAACTTTATACTAATGTTTATCTATAAATACATTTTAGTTAGAAAGAAAATTATTGGTATTTATTATCAAATATAATAATGCTAATTAATACAAATAAATTTTTTCCTAAATAAAATATTTTTATAGAGAAACATTAGTATAAAGATTAGCACAGAACTACCAGTAATAATATTAGAATAAAAAATATAAGTGTCTATATGGTAGGTCTATATAAGCTGTCATAAATTTGGTACCATGGCTTTATTGTAGGAGTTGTTGGTTTACCAGACTATCAAATACCGAAGCTGGCTGCAGAAACTTTTCCGATGACTTTGTTGTAGGCGCACTCGAAACGCGAAAGCAAGTCACTAGAATTAGCAATACTGCCTACGTATTTGTTGCCGTAGTAACAATTTTTTAAGATATTAGCACTCACTTGTCCTTACCTTTGGATAATACTTTTGCTAAGCAGAAAGTTCTTCAATTAATGCGACAATTATTGCAAAAAAAATTAATTAACGCTCAATTTAAGGTCTTTAGGCTATTAGTTTATTAAGGTCAAATATACAAAACAATGAATAATAACTGGTTTTATAGAAAACGATCAATAGTGCTCAAGACTTTTCCGGAAAATCTTATTGCTATTTTTCACTTACAAGGAGAGTCCAGAGAGATGATATAGTAGTAGGCCCTTTTTCACATCTTGTTGACAACGAGGCAGAATAAAATCTTAATAAAAACCAGGATTGTTATCCAAATACTTCGAACAGGTCGAGAAATTAGAGCGTACATTCCAATAAAATTAAAATCCCAGAATAACAAAGCAATATTTTATTCCCTTTTCATAGGAACACTGTTATTGTTTTCGTAGGTCCAAATTCAGTTTCTTATCGAAAAAAAAAATATTTCAATGGATATGCATATTAACTGTTATAGTCAGTACAAATTAAAATAATTCGTTTAGTATGTTCATTTTTAATCTCTTCTTTAACATTTCGAAACAACAAAATTCTATTTTTTGCAGCATATGTTTTCAGCCAGAATTTTAATCTTTCGGAAAGCGATGGCAATGAGACGTAATAAATCAACAATTAGTTAAAAAACCGACATGCCACGAATTTTTTTCCAGATATCACTTTAAAATCTGGTATTACAAATGTGTTTTATGTATATATATAAATTTTCCTTATGCAGCTCAAGTAAGCGAAATAAATAAGTACATTAAAATAACATTTGCATTGTATTAATGAAACATTGTTTAATTCTATCCTTTTGAGATATCTTGATATTATGTAGGAAGATCTGTACAAAAGTTTCGTTTTTTTGCATACTGTGAGCACAAAAGATTTACAGAAGTTGGCAGCATTGTCAAGCATAAAAAATTCAGTTAGGAAATAAAGCAACGTATTAACAAAAATATAGCCAGTCTTTCTTAGTGTAGAGAGTTAGTTTCTGGTATTGTGCGGAGTCTCAATTCTTTTGGGAGGTTTCTAAAGGTTGGTCCTTTCATTACAAACTCACTAGATCAAATTAAGTTCGCTATAATTGGACTCCATTGCATTTTACACGGCTTTGGGTTGTTTTACCTCTGAGTGGCACTTTTTTTGCACACCTTGGGCTAAATGGCCAGGTCACATGGACCCCGAAGGCTGGGGGAGAGGACCCACTGGAACAGCTGTTGGGAGACAGATGGTAGCCTCCCGTCAAGGCCATCCAGCGTGTTCTTTAACGTGCACAGGGTATGGGCTCTCCCGCACACGGGCCACGGCTTAACGTCCCATCCGACGGACGGCGGCCTTTCCAAGCCCATCGGTGTCCCCTACTGACCATGGGCAGGGCGGGGAATTTTGTGGAGATAAATCTCAACGCTGACCCAGCTGGGACTCGAACCTGGGAACTACAGATTACGAGCCTGGCGCGCTACCGACTGAGCCACCACCGCCCCTTTACACGGCTTTGCTTCAGTTCGAAATTGAGACAAAAATAACAGGATAAGGATGAAACTGCAAATATTAGCCTAGTCTACTTGCTTAAAAAATAAATTCCCCTCAAGCAGCTGCTTGCTCCAGAGGTCTGACAGGAGTCTGTCAGTATAATAACCATAGAAATCTGTGAGCGCTCAGCAGAAAGACAGCCTGTGCATCTATGCCTTACTCGGAGATCAAACTCGGGTCCCTTCGATTAGTAGCCAAGCGCGCTAACCACTCAGCCACAAAGATTTATTTACGAACCCTAAAATTTATTTTAAAAATAAAATTCTAGTATTCGGAATTCGACTTAGTACGATTTCAATTTGTTTTATGCTCTGAATAAATGGTTATTGCATTGTTTAGACAATACCGAAATAGTATCAAAAGCTTTTCGAGTTATGTTCAGTAGTTTTTTCCCCTACTAGGACACTTCGACGCACAATTGGTTAAACAGCCAACTAAGAATTAAGATTAAAATGCAATCATTGGGCAGCTGTTCAGCAAAGGTGGCTTACCTCAAGGATGTTGGTGTATTTTTTAATGTGAATATGTAGGATAACTTTTATAAGGAAAAATGGTATATGCCCCATTCAATGTAAGATGCGTCTTGCAACCCCATTTGACATTAAAATATTAACCTGGGATAAAAAATGTTTTGAAGGCATCATTCTCGGCTAATTCTGTACAAAATAACTTAATAATTTTTTCTAAAAAGAACTGAAAGTTTTCTGCAGTAGAGCAGTAACATTTTGAAATTTATCCTTCAAACTATTTGCATGTTAAAAAGCTCTCAGGAGCAAACTCAGAAACGTCTTCAGTGAAGTGACACTATGTGGTGACGTTAGGGCTGTTAGGAACTTCTTTCCCCGTGTGAACGGCGATTCCAGGTTCTTATCATTCAATAATGACCTTTCACATGGTCTTACATATTCTTTGTCTTAACAACCCTAACGTCACCACATAGTGTTACTTCAATGAAGATTAATCACTGTCCTTGCTCCAAAAAGCTTCTGAGTTTGCTCCCGAGAGCTTTTTAATATTCAAATAATTTGAAGGATAAACTTCAAAATTTTATTGCTCAACGAAGAGAACCTTCAGTTACTTAAATTATTTTCGCAGCAATGTTTTTATTGTGCTTTTCAGTTTTAATTTTTGGAGTAAGAAAACATTTTTTTTTTGTCCACAAATATTTATACAGTATATAGTGATCTAAACACTTTTTTTTTCGTTGAAAGAGATCGATAGCTTAGCGGATCTCGTGGTGATTAATGTATCTATTTAGAATACGAGTCCCCATCAGTTTTTCAAAAATCTGGAAAAGGTCATGTCAAATCCCTCGCCCCTTCTATCATTGGAAATTTCTGGATATGCCACTGCTGTGGGGTAAGTAGAACCATTGAGCAGGGCTACTAAGATCAAATAGGAACTTGTCAAGAATATCCAGAATGTTCATGATGATTCTGATGTTTCAAGATATAAATGAAAAATTTTCTCGGTCGGTCAGGTACTAAGGAAATATTAAGATTCGCATCTTTTTATCCACCGTTAGAGGTTGCTAAATTTGAAAAATGGCAAAAATTTATGTTTTTTTTTACTGTAGAATATTTGTGCCAGAAATTTTAACGTTAAAGTGTGGTAGCAGCAAAGATTTATTCCCTTATCTCCGAAAGGGGTGGACGCAATTTGTTTTAAAGATGAATTCTTTTTGGCCCGAATTTCTACCGTTAGAGGGTGCAGAATTCAAAAAATGGAAAACTTCATTCTCTTTGAAAATCCATATTTGCCATTTTACCCTTCACTCTGGTGATGTTAATCTTATAGTTTAATTATGTTTGAAGGTTGAACGTAAAAAAAAAAACGTCTCAATTACATGCAGAGCATAAGTGTCGGCAGGTGGAGGGTTGTGTTGCTTTATCTCTGAGCGGCACTTTTTTGCACACCGTGAGCGAAATAGCCAGGTCACAAGGACCCCGAAGGCTCAGAGAAGGTTGGGGGAGGGGACCCACTGGAACAGCTGTTGGGAGACAGATGGTAGCCTCCCGTCAAGACCATCAGCGTGTTCTTTAACGAGCACAGGGTATGGCTCTCCCGCACACGGACCACGGCTTTACGTCACATCCGACGGACGGCGGTCTTTCCAAGCCCATCAGTATCCCCTACTGACCGTGGGCAGGGTGGGAAATTTTGCGGAGATAAATCTCAACGCATGTTAATTGGGACTCGAACCTGGGAACTACAGATTACGAGCCTGGCGCGCTACCGACTGTCACTCCTGCCCCACAGGTGGAGGGGGGGAGGTAGTTGTTCCTTACAATATTTCTATAACACTATTTTTTCTAAATGGTCTGGAGATATGAAAATTTCTAATTTAGATTATGCTGATGATTTAGCACTTTTGGCAAATGATGTTGATGGGATGAACTCTTTCATTCGAGCTGTTGATGAGACTTGTAGTAGAATAGGTTTGGTTATAAACAGAGAGAAAACTAAAGTGATGAAAATTGGTCAGGCAGGCTGTGGTTCAGTTAACCAGAATGGCTGCACTCTTGAGATGGTGTCTCAGTTTAATTACCTTGGGAGCTATGTAACAGATACTGGTGATATGCGGCATGAGATTAACAGACCAATAGTGATTGCTGCCGGGACTTTTAAGAATCTATGGAGAACTAGGCGTGTACACCTAAAGACTAAAATTAGACTGCATAATAGTTTGGTTCTCTCTAGGGTTAGTTATGGTAGTGAAACTTGGACGCTTTGTAAACAAAATAACAGGAAACTAGATGCTTACGCAGTGTCATGGGCATTAGGTGGTTCAACTTTGTAAGTAATGATGAGGTTAGGCAAAGGAGTCTGTAATGTCTTTTAAGTAGCATATAGTGCAGAGAGAGATGGTTTGACCGTGTTGCCCGTATAGGTAATTATAGATTAGCGAATAGGGTTATGAACACCTATTCGCTAATCCATCGCATCCAATAACCACCGCAAGATTTTATTCAACATTGTTACAATACAAATTAAAAGGGAATCGCACGATTTGGGTTTTAAACGGAAATTTAATAGCATTATGGTTTTACTTTAACTACTAAATTAACCATCTGATAACAAGAGAACAGTGTTATCACCATTTTCATCAGGGTTTTGACAGATGACAAACGAAGGCAATGCTGTCAAGTTAATGAACAGCTCAGTGACAAATAATTGTATGAGACCATACCCTATAAAAGAGTGAACCAGTACTATTTTTCCGAGAGTTGAAATTTTACCATTAATCTGGTGACATGAATGCAGGAAAATGCTCTTGAATATTTCATGGTAATTATCACGTTTTTAATGTCCTGGTATGGGAAATGATGACTTAAATGCTCTTGGTATATATTAAAAAGTATATTATTAATATTTTAATTCAACAATCTAGATCCTTACTTTTTTTTTAATCACATTATTGAACAATTCTTTTTTTTTCTTAAGTTCTTCACATTTACGATACAAAATAATTCACTAAATGTTAAATTTCCAGCACAAAAGCATCGAAATTCATACACACATACAGCATAAAGCACGCAGATTTTTTCTTCCTTAACATTACTGTGGATGACAGCAAACCATCCAGAAATAGAAGGCTCTGCTTCTCCTGGAAACTAAATAACTAAAATATACAATATACATGACACCTCTACCTAGAAATAGTACAAAATCTGGGGCGGCTTGTCCATTAGGTCCCCTAGGGCACTGCCCCACCAAAAATAATCACAAAAACAATTAACTAATCTGAAATTTAATATTCATTTTTGTCATGTCTAACGGAACATATCATTTTTATAATCGTTTTCTTCATTATTTGCCGTGTTACGTAGACTATCACAGCATTTGTTTTGCGAATCAGGTTCAGGAATTCGTATTGACAATAGGAATACTTCAATTCCTATTGTCAATACGAATTTTAACATTACGGTCACCGAGTAATCATGACGAAATGATCAATAGCCCAATGAATCTTGTAGTGATTAATACATTCATTTAGAAAACTATTTTCACAGGCAAGTTCTATTTTCGTTTGAAGAGCAAGATTTATTGTTTCAGCATTACTGGTACATTAATAAGGAAGCACGTGAAAATCTGATTATTCTTTTAGTAATCAAAGCTGAAAATAAACTCGTTGTCAAAAACGGTTACTGATCTTGTTCTAAAATAATGTTACGTGATACTTCGCTACAGGTGAGTGTATGAATGTTCAGCAAAATTATTAAAAACTCTTCATTTTGTTTCATAAAAACTCTGAAAAACTCCAATAATTATATGGCCCTTATTGCATAGACTTCCTTTAGTATGAAGCATACTAGTAGAAGCAAGAGAAAAGAACTTCCCTTTCAATATTATAGCTTTTGGTGATAAATATAAATTACATTGAGATACAAAAGATCGAAATAAGGAAAACAAAAAAAGGCAACTCTAAATTGATCAGAATCACGATAAATTAACTTTCTTCGAATATCTACTCTTGTTTATTAGCACCCTATGAAATTCACAATATGACAGTGATGACATACAAATATTATATTTCAATTGAATTTAAGAATTTGGATCTATAAGTAGAGTATGCGTGGTGTTTAATCATTTTGTAATACAAACAGCATTGCAATCTTCCTTATAATCATCTTTATTCATCAATTACAGATTTTTTAATCCTTGACTGAGGAGAAGAGAATAATATGAGAAAAACTAATCAACAAATTTTTAGACTTGTTATTCTAAGTACAACTTGGAAGAGATTTTTCTCAGTCACTTGCATGATACTGTGTGCATTTTTATATCATTCTAATGACAATAAACATAATTCAGTCTACTTTAACTGATTTTCTTCACATACAAAGAACTTACTTAAAACAAAATAATTTTGTTCATGTATTAAAATATACTTTCTAACAATAAAAAGACAAATTGCTAAAAACCACTCAAAAACGTTATTTTCAGATATACTTGAGTGCATTCTACATTTTTTTATCTGTACCATTTATTCTTAAGAATGCAAAATGTTAGAATCACTGAAAAAGTATTATGGCAGTTATTAAGTTCAGCATAAGCAAGTTAGCTTTGATAATCGTACTTATATTCAAATTATTTCGTCCAGCACCGATATGATCCAGATTCAAACAATAACTGGTTCTTTTCTTTCAGAATTGATGAAGCTTCTTCATATGTGTCCTTAAGGAACTTTTCCATCGGAAATGATCCCCACAAACATTACACCAAAAAGCTTGCGAAGAATGAACATTCAAATGCTGCTTCAGATGGATGCGAGATTTAAATACTTTGGAACACACTGGACATGGGTATTTTGTATTCGAATGCACGAAAAAATGCTGCCAAAGATTCTTCTTTCTTGCAAAACGTTTTCCACACTGAGGACATATGCATGGTTGATCTGTATTTTCATTATTTCCTGTAATAAATAATGTAATATTGAAATAATTAATTATATCACCTGAACACTACAGATAACAAGAGCAAACGATGGCAAACAGGTAATGCACATTTAGTGGTATTGCCTTTCAACCTGAAAGTTCATCTAATTGCTAATAAAGAATGTACTTGCACTTATAGGAGTCAGCTCCTTTCTACAATGAAAAACTTTTAACAGAAATTTTTAAATATTCACTTATATTTCAATTAGTTAGTAGTTGTTTCTGATCTCAAAAACAATTTTGTTAATGAATTTGAGGCCATTACCGAAAACTAAAACAATAGACAACGTAGAAATCTCTATATATCTTTATTCATCAAATACAGAAGTTGTTTCATGTAGAAATACAGAAGTTTTTGGTATAGTTTACCAGGGTAGGAACTGTTTTCCTACAAAGACCAAACAAATGTTTGCAAAATATATTTACTTATCTATCCCAAGTAACATTACAGTTTGAAGTTCCTCATCATCTTATCCAACTTTAATAATTATAACACTTCACGAAATTTACGGTAATATGATACAGTACCTAATACATTTTCTTGATTTCATCGGTAATGAATCCTTCAGAATCAGATCTGTATGCATTCTTGAATACCAGGATACATTGGATTTTGAAGTTGGCTTGCAGATTGCTCTCAGTAACTTGCTTTAACTTGTTGGTTACGTTGGAGGATAATTCTACCACTTCCCAGCTGTATCAGGCAGAACAATAGTTCAATCCAGAAAATTAGTTGAAGTTCCATAACAGTGCACAAACTTCATTGCAGATGAATCAATAGTTACAAAAGTAGTTGGTATATGATTATGATACACAATAGCTGCTAGTAGTTAAGGATAAATAAAATTCGTCTCATGTATGAAATAATTAGGGTTGTGCTCTGTCACATTTAAAAATTTACTTCTATTTTTGTTTCAGCTACAATAAAATTACTTAATTTCAATCAACGCTCAGAAAACGTTCAATATCTGAACTGTACAAATGTACCAGCGAATAAGGAAAAGATGCAATTTTAAACACACTGAGACTTTTGGCAGCTGAAAAAGTTGGGCTTTTATTGAGTGTTTAATGAATTTTAAAGTAAATAGGATGAAAGGAAATGCAAGCTGAAGTCTCAAACACTACCTGAATGGACAGATATTCCACCAGCTCTGCCTTAAACACGGATATACAGTTGTGGTCTTAGGTCTATACAGAAAATTTTCTTCGGGATCATACACATTTTCCACTAATAACATTGTGTACTCAAAAAACATTTATATAGAAATATTTAAAATTATATGTTTCTGATTTGCATGATTGAGTTCTTGGGAGGCCTTAGGATTTGCATGAATGGCCCTTCGGTACACAACAAAGGAGAGAAATTGTGAAAAATTAAAATCCTTGTTTTCTAATCAAAGTTTCTGCTCTGCATCACACATGATAACACCTATCAGCTGAATCTTTTCTTTATATTTTATTGTTCGAAACAAAAATGCAAGAGTACTGAAGTAAGAGTATATATTATTATATTCAACATATGTGTATATGAAATATTAGTCATAAGAATATTTTTGTCTTCACTTACTTTGCTTGATTAACTTAGTTTTTTACTTACATTCTAGCAATTTCTACTTTTTAACATCTATATTCTTCTTTTATGCTTCACTAGTCTTTCAGCCTCTATTTACTACCTGAAAGAGAAGCTGACTGTAAAAAACTTCGACTTATATTTCACATTTTTCTTCTTCTTTAGTGATTCTTTTCCATGAAGTGAATTTTACAGGAATAATGGGCAAAGGAACAATATTTAATATCTACATTCTGACACTATAAATTCTCTTTATATATATTTACTCAATGAAGTTATACTTTTTAATTCATTCAAATAAACATTATTAAACTTAAATCCTTTCCTTTCTTCCAGTTCCTGAAGAGCATTATCATTTAAACATTATCTATAACTGAATTTTCAGCTTGTTTTCAGAAACAATATAAATAAATAACTCCTCAAGCAGCTGCTTGCCACAGAGGTCTGACAGGAGCCTATCAGTTTATATGCCATAGTAGGTCTGTGAGGTAGGCAGGACCTCAGCAGGAAGACAACAGCAAACATCCATGCCTTATCTGGGACTTGAACCCAGGTCCCTTTATCAGTAGCACTTTGTTTGGCAACTAATCTAGAAACAGGCAACCTTCTTGAGTTTAATTGTTTGGTGCTAATGCAATGTTAAGATTTGCATTTTCCGATTTTATAGAAGTTTCATTTTCACCGTTAGAAGGCGATAAATCAAGAAAGAGGCAAACAGAGACCTCCCCGAAAACCCGGTCTTTTTTTTTTTCATTTGCAACATATAGGACATCGCCTCATACGATATCTTAAACTGGAATATCGACGATATACGATATCTTAAACTGGAATATCGACGATATACGATATCTTAAACTGGAATATCGACGATATACGATATCTTAAACTGGAATATCGACGATATACGATATCTTAAACTGGAAAAAGTCATGTGGTCCGACGAGTTGCGGTACACCTTGTTCAGTACCGAAGGTAGGCAGAGAGTTTGGCAGGAGCCCCATGAAGCAATGGACCCAGCTTACCTTTCTCCTTCTAATTCATCTCCACCTTGGATTTATACAAGCTTCATGAAATATAGCTAACAAACCCATAAAAAAATTTTCAGGATTCCACTAAAAGTTTTATGAAGGGAAGTAGGATTAAAGGTGACAGTATAAAGAAAGGAAGCAAAAGTGAAGGGGGAAAAAATAAAATACACAGAAATAAAACAATTTTAGTAAGGAATTATACAGTGCAGATGAATGAACAAAAAGTACGAGTCCACACATGAAAAAAAAAAGAGAAAAATAAACTAGGCTTTTTCCTCGAAGAGCGGTTGCCAATCCCTAATTTCTTTGCAATAAAGTTTATCTGTTATTTAGGATTTTGAAGTTATTGATGTTAGGCTTTGATTTTTGAAGATAATGAAATACTGTACAATTTGGAGAATAATTTTCTGGTTTTCAAATTCTTTGATGAAGATCTGTCTCGATAAGATATTTGAGTAGAAACTTATGAATGGGCATAGTGTTATGTTTGTCTTTAGAAGCTAGAATTTTTTGAAGATTAATTTCAGATTTATCCTTGATAATTTTTTTAACTTCCCATGAAATGATTTTCTAATAATATCATACCTTGAACAATTTTGTAGTATGTGTGATACATTTTCAATCTGATTGTAGTGAGTACATAAGGATGAAGAAATAATTTTGAATAAATATAGTGTATTGTTGAGTAAAAGCAATGACCAGTCCTTATTCTGTTTATCATAATCTGTTGTCTTCTGTTTAGAGAATTTGGAGCTATTTTGGTAATTTTTTCTTCTATTGATCTTCTAAAGTTTGGTTTATGGTTAGAATAATTGTATATCATTCTTGATTTTTAATGTTGAAGTAAGTTTTTATTTTATTTGTAGTAAAATAGTAGTGAGGCTCAATGACAATTTTATTATTGCAGTTTTCTGTATCTTTTGCTAATTGAACAGCAATTTCATTGCCTATCATCTGGGAGTGACTTGGTATCCATTGCAGAGTATATTCATTATAATTGTGAGTAATGAGCTGATGTAAATTGAAGTTTATTTGATTTACGAGGATAGGGTGAATAGACTTTTCAGCATGGTTTAAGAGATAATGTAGTGCTGATTTGCAATCTGTATGAGGAATTTTTTCTTTTTAACAAATTTATTCCAGTATATAGCTTGTTTAATGGTTATGAGTTCAGCAATGATTGTGGTTGTCTGGTCTTGTATGACAAAATTTCTCCTGAAAATTTTCTCTGGGATTTGATAAGGGGTTTAAGGGTCCATCAGTGTAGATTTGTATATGATCAGGATAGATGGAATTTATTTCATTCAGAAATAATTGTTGGATTTCCTGAATAGAGCAGTCAGTTTTATTTTTATACCATCAATACAAAGTTTTATTTTAGGTTTATGATATTTCCATGGGGGATAGGTGGATAAATTTCTATTTTTAATTGATAGTCATTTATAGTGCTAAAAGTTGGTGTTTTATGACTGCTGCTGCTACAGTTGATATATTATTTTTGTCATCTATTTTCTTTTTAATATGATGTGTAGTATATTGATTTATGATCCTTGCATAATAAAGCATCAGTTTTTCCTTTCTTCGTAGGTTGAAATTTTTGCATGTCTCTGCATGAAGATAACTAATAGGTGTAGCTTTAAGTAGACATGTAGAAACTCTAAGGCAGGAGTTTTGACTAATGTCTAGTTGTAAACACAACTGAAGATTCTGGAGGTGGTGCCATGGTGTGGGGCACGTTCTGTTGGTACCGAACGGGTCCCCTGATATTTGTAGGTTGGGTGTCCTTCATGAATTATCTGAACATTGTTGTTGATCAAGTCCATCCTGCAATGTTAACTTTTTATCTAGTAGGTGATGGCTGTTTCATGGCCGACAATGGTACTGTCGATCGCACAAGATGTGTTCAGCGAGCATAACAGTGACTTCCACCATCTCTTCTGGCCACCACAAAGCCCGGATATGAACCCCATTGAGAATGTATGGGACATGTTAGAAAAACAAATCCAGGGACAAAGTCCTCTTCCACCAAATATGAGCCAGTTAAAGGACTGTCTGGTGAGTGCCTGGTATGTTGTAGATGTAGGCACTCCAACACCTTGTGGAATCTATGCCAAACCTCATACGTGCAGTTGGCATAGATTCAGGCTAAAGGAGGTCCAACTTGGAATTGAATAAAGGTTTCTAAATTCAATGGCCGGTGTGTGAACATCACAACACGAACACTTTCACTTCTTTGCACTCTTTTCCTGTCACTATTCCCTACTGCTTCACACCTACTGAAACTTGGCAGCTTCAGCCAGCTATCCACAACGCATCTGACAGAAAAAACTTACAAGAGGACAGGAGTCCTAATTTCAAATTTCCAGCATTGTTTTCATCGTATACCCTACTTCCTATCAAACAAACTGACAAAAAACACACCTTTTGGGAAGAAAAGAATACCTTCAACATGAAAAGTTGATTCTTAGGCAGATGGCTCAACAGGCCAACCTTGCTGAATTTCAAGATGATGAAGATAAGAAGTTCAGAACTAGGCAGAAGTGGGGTATCCACTGGGCAGCTGATTGGAGTGACTCTAAAATCAGAGACTCAACCTTGTAATACCCCTCCCCCAACACCAACGTATACATACGACAAAGGAGGCAGGTGAGATCTCGAGACAGAGTAGAGTTCATCCACAGATTTGGAGCAGAAAGTCAAGCTTTGGTTGAGCGGTACAAGAGAGCAAGAGCGGACGAGGTCCCGCATGTACCTTTTTGTGGTAGGTCGAGTTTTAGGACATACCAAAGTGAATGCATAGGACAGGAAGCCTTGTAAAGAGCAGAAAGTGATTAGAAAGCGTCCGTTAGTATTCAAGGGAAGACGTAAAGATATTCAAGAAAATTAAGTAACGAACTGGGTGATAAAAAAAATCGTGTATAATAAAAAATTGTTGCTCTCTATGAAGTGGATAGAGGCCCCAGAACTGGGGTTGGGTTGTTTTACCTCTGAGGACACTTTTGTACACACAATGGGCTAAATGGACAGGCCACAAAAGAACTTTCTTCACAGAAGGCTCAGAGAAGGCCATTGTGTGTACTTTTGTACACACAATGGGCTAAATGGAGAGCCACAAAAGAACTTTCTTCACAGAAGGCTCAGAGAAGATTGGATGAGGGGACTCACTGGAACAGCTGATAACAGACAGATGGTAGCATCCCATCAAGGCCATCCAGCGCATTCTTTAATGTCCATAGGCCATGGCTTAACGTCCCATCTGATGGACGGTGGCCTTTCCAAGCTCATCAGTGTCCCCTACAGACCGTGGGCAGGGCAGGGAACTTTTGCAGAGATACAGGTCAGGCAGGTTGTGATTCAGTTAATCTAAATGGTTGCAGTCTTGAGTAGGTGTCACAATTTAATTATCTTGGGAGCTATGTAACAGATAATGGTGATGTGCAGCATGATATTAACAGAAGAATAGGGATTGCTGCCGGGACTTTTAAGAATCTATGGAGAGTGTAGAGAAATAGGCATATACACCTAAAGACTAAAATTAGGCTGTATAACAGTTTGATTCTTTCTAGAGTTAGCTATGGTAGCGAAACTTGGACACTTTGTAAACAAGATAACAGGAAACTAGATGCTTTTGATTCTAGATGCTTACGCAGTATCTTGGGCATTAGGTGGTTCAACTCTGTAACTAATGATGAGGTTAGGCAGAGGAGTCGGCAACCTCCTTTAAAGCAGCATATTGTACAGAGAGAGACTCTGTTGGTTTGGCCATGTTGTCCATATGGATAATTAGATTAGCGAATAGGGTTATGAACTGTGTGCCTAAAGGCCTCAAAAAGAAGGGGATACCAAGGATGCAGTGGGCAGAGAATGTCAAACAGAACCTTGTTAGAATTGGTGTGTAATGGCCAGATGCAGCAGATGTAGCTCAGGACAGATGTGCTTGGAGAACTAAATTGCACAGTCTAGTTGGACCTCTGTAGCCTATGGCTGCTTGAGGATGATGATGAAATCTCAATGCTGACCCAGCTGAGACTCGAACCTGGGAACTACAGATTATGAGCCTGGCTGGCTACCGAGTAAACCACCCCCACCCCCCACAACTGGAGAAACAGCTACCACAGCCAGAGTCTCAATCTGAGGAACATATTTAACCTCTTGATGAATTTAATATCCTCGAAGAAGCTGAAATGAAGATATTTCACTAGATTAAGAAAATTGGTCTTCGTGCTTTTCGTAACATCTGCTGAAATCTAAATTCTGTTAAAAGAATTGTGCGGGTAAAGAAAGTGGGGGAAATAAGGAAATTGGTTCGGTCATACGAAAGGGAAAAAAATCTATTACTGAAATGGAGCAGTAGACAGAATAAACGTTATAATGCAGTGACACCAGGATTTTCGAAAGAAGCATATTAATGTCCTATTAAGTAATTAATATGCCAACGGTGTTTCTTTTGACTGACCGCAAATGGGAGTTAGGGGAAAAAATTTTAATGCTATCACAGCGTGGGCTCGAACTTGGGAACTTAAGGTTACAAATCTGGTATGCTACTGAAAGAGTCCCCCTCCCCCCAAAACCTTAATGGTGTTAAACTGCTTAAATTTATTATACAGTAAAATGTCAATATAATGAAACCAAGTCGGTTACCCAAAATATATTCGTTGTACTGAAGCTAAACATTACATGGGTTAAGTTGGGTTGTTTTACCTCTGAGTGGCACTTTTTTGCACACCATGGACTAAATGACCAGGTCACAAGACCTTGAAGCTCAGAAAAGGTTGGGGGAGGGGACCCACTGGAACAGCTGTTGGGAGACAGATGGTAGCCTCCCGTCAAGGCCATCCAGTGTGTTCTTTAACATGTACAGGGCATGGCTCTTCCGCACACGGGGGCCACGGCTTAATGTCCCATCCAATGGATGGTGGTCTTTCCAAGCCCATCAGTGTCCCCTACTGACTGTGGGCAGGACAGGGAGTTTTGCAGAGACAAGTCTCAATGCAGACCCAGCTGGGACTCAAACCTGGGAACTGCAGATTACGAGCCTGGTGCGATACTAAACGTTACCATGATAGGTTACTTAGTCATTATGACAGTCGTGGCTTGCTTACTATTAAAGTTGAGGAAGGGGACCGTATTAAATAGACTTTTTTGGAAATTAACAGTACTCTTTTAGGAAAAAAGGAGCAGAGGAGACAGAATTATTTCAGCAATAAGGCACTTGAGCTTATTTTAGAAACAACGAACTGCAGGAATGTCTTTAATCAATACCCTGCTAGACCTAATAGAAAGCATTACAAAGAGCTTAATAAACGTTAAAGGATTAGTTACCTGCTCATAAGAATCTTTGGCTGAAAAAGCCCAGGAAGCAGTTAGGCAGCACAACAGCAGAGATCTTTACCAGAGAGCTAATAATATTTTGTGTGGTAGAAAACAGACAGATATACAGAGATTGAAGGACAAACAAGGTAAGGTTATAGAAGGTGAGGATTCTGTTGTGGCTAGGTAGGCTGAGCATTTCAGTGATATTCTAAACAATGGTTAGTTCTACTGCCATTGTTTCTAATGTGATAGATGTGTTACTGGCTTTAATGTTGGCCTTATAACACAATCTGAAGTTATTTTGGCTATTTCTAAACTTAAACTTCATAAATTTCCAGGGGTATATGAAATTGCTACGGAAATGCTTAGAGCTGGAAATGTTTCTGTTATCACTTGGATGACTGAAATTTTGAATATCTTTTACGATAAAGGCATGGTTCCTAAGGATTTTACCAGAGCTATTATTATCCCTATTTTCAAAAAAGGTGATCGCAGTTCTTATGATAACTATAGGGGTATCAGCCTACTCTCTGTTCCAGGGAAAGTTCTTTGCATGATTGTGACTAATAGAATTAAGAATCTGGTTGACAGGCAATTGCGTGATGAGCAATGTGGATTCAGAAGTGGCAGAGGATGTGTAGATAACATATTTTCCCTTAGACAGATTCTTGAGAAATGTTTAGAGTTTCAGAAACCTTTGGTTGCTAGCTTTATTGATTTCAAAAAGGCTCTAGACTCTGTTCACGAGAAGGCGGGGTCAGACATTAGGTGCTAGGCCTGACCGGTTCTATGCATCATCACAGAGGATTGGTGCATAGCTCTCCTTCCAGTGACTACCTACCATTTCCTCTTGAATATTAAAAGATAACTCAAGTGTAGATTCCAGTGACTATCTACCATTTCCTCTTGAATATTAAAGATTAAATTGTGAAAATCACCTAATCTTTTTCTATCATTAAAAATCTCGGGACACATTTAGTGCGATATTTTTTTTTTACAACGCCTATGATTAGCCAAGGCAAGATATTAACTGTTTATGAAAGTGTAAACTTTTTTTGCTGGACATAATGTTTACTATAGAGTGAAAGAAATGTCAGAAAGCGCGTTCCAGGTTATTTGCAGCGAGAACCAATGAGCTTAGTTCTCCGTTGTAGACTGCGCATTTAAGTTTGAAAGATACACCCGTTCCTTGCAGGGGTGGCTCAGTCGGTACATAACAGGCTCGTAATCTGTAGTTCCCAGGTTCAAGTTCCAGCTGGGTCAGCGTTGAAATTTATCTCTGCAAAATTCCCCACCCTGCCCATGGTCAATAGGGGACACCCGATAGCTGTTCCAGTGGGTCCCCTTCCCAACCTTCTCTGAGCCTTCAGGGTCCTTGTGACCTGGACATTTAGCCCATGGTGTGCAAAACAGTACCGCTCAGAGGTAAAATAACCCAACCCAACGTTCCTTGCAGAGTGGCGAGGAGCTGCAAGTGAACATCACAGTGTGTTTGTGACACGGCAAATGGCAAGTGTAAAGGCATCCTAAGTGGCTCAGACATAAAAATCATGAAAAGTAAAATACAAACGACGTACGAAGTTAAAATAAGAACATTCGATTAAAATATGTTTGATAATTAAAACGGTGTCACAAAACTCGCACTGAGGTTCGTTGTCCGCCCTAAGATGAAAAGTGTGTAATAAATATATGACCTAAGCAGAGCAAGTACAACTTCCTCCTTGCGATTCCTGCGGTAACATGATTGCCATGGTTTGATGATAGGCATTGTTTTAAGGCATGGTAAAACCACATTTTCGAGTGAACCATGTGAAGCAAACATATCTCACATAAAATAGAACGACTGAAAGTTAAGCGATGAAATCACGAGAATTCACCTGTTTCAGGTAATTTTGGATTTAAATGCAATTCTGCATTTTAAAATTAATTATAAAGCAGGCTGAAACGTAAAAAATTTACTTTAGTTAGAATACAGCACAAAACTTTGCAGAGAAATTTTTAAAATTTTACATTTAATTCCTCTTACTGAGATAAGAGTCTGGAAATAGCTATTTTCAGATATTTTTTCAAGTTTTCCACGTTTCACAATTGGGACATGTTTTTTTTTTTTCCGGAAAAAATTGAATCACTGGATTTCAATAAAACAAGATCTAGCATCGAATTAAATTATCTGAAGACTCCATGCGCAAAAGATTCGAGAGGTTTCCTGACTGTTCAAGATAGGAGGGAGGCATTCTCTCTACAAAACATTTTCATTTACAAATGGAAAAAAATGTATACAGCTGGTTAAATAAATTGAATTACAGAGATACATAAATAGTAAACTAAATATACAATTATTTGCATTTCTGCATAGTGCAAAATAAAACTTCATTATAAATCCTGTCACGTACTCTATTTATTTTTATCTATTATTGTATTTTTGTCATTGTAAATATATATATCTGTATTAAGCGTATTCTTGGAAGTGCTGATGTGACTCATGAGCCGTTGTTTGGGTCTGAGCTGACTGACTTGCTTATGCTCACAGGTCGAAAAGCACTTTTACCACTATCGTCAGGCATGAGTGCTAGGCAGGAGACAAATGCAGCAATAATGAACAACAGTCTGAGTGTTGCTGTCAAACTGGAAGGATGTTTGAACACGCATCAAGGGGCACCGCTCTTGCTCAAAAAACAAAACCCTTAAAGGTTTGGTTATGTGTGAACCAAGATACAGTTCTATGTGAACTGAGGTATGGTTCTGTGTGAACCTAGTAGTAGGCGAGGATTAAATATCCTCTTGCCAAGTGTGAGGTCGGAAAAGTGAGAATCTGCAAAGTGCAGATCTCCACCTCATTGCATGATTGCTTACAGTAGCAAAGGCCTAAGGAACTGAGTGCATCCCCAGCATGTAAGTATATATAAATGTGAATAAACTGTGTCGTCCATATACTACTTGTACTTGAATTGTTGGACACCTCTCTACACATCACTTGGTGCAGCAAGTCTAAGGCATATGTCGGTATAGGTGTAACAACCCACAAACCTATGATTTCACCCAAGTAAGAGTGAAGGTAATTAAGGGACTAGTTGATCTGCTCTGCTAAAGAGCAAAATCTATGTCTTCTAGCCCAACATGACTCGGTGCAGTTCAGTCCACAGCATACGTGATAACACGTGATGAAATAAAAATCTGTGTCGTTCCTTACCACTGACCACCACAAACCCAAATAGGTGTCTGTTCATTTTAGTGTATTTAATAAAAACCACATCATATTTGGTAGTAATCCAAGTAAAAACAAGAGATGTGTATGCAAATAGTAAATTATACTGATTGTGAATTATTTTACTCATAAGGGTTTGTCACTAGTGTTGAGGTCCTAGGCGAACTAGTTCGCCTATGTGTGTGCTTGTGTGGGGGGTAATTCGCCACTGCAATAACTGGACGAATGAATAACGAATTATTCCTCAAGCAACTGCTTGCCATATAGGTCTAACAGAGACTGTCAGTTTTAACATGCCATAGAGAAGATCTGTGAGAAAGGCAACAAAAAGACAACATAGAAAAGTCTATACCTCATCTGGGACTCGAAAATGGGCACCCTTTGATCAGTAGCCAAGTGCACTAACCACTCAACAAATGGGACGGTGGAATTCGCAAAATATTGAAAAACCTCGTGCTTCAGGTTTGCTCCCCACCTCGTACATCAAAAGGAATAAAAATTAGAACAGACATAGCAAGAAACGTTTTTAGGGGGGAAGAGGACAAAATAAATGATAACAAAGGTGAAAAATGCAGGCGTGATTTTTTTTTAAATTCTAGTAAAGTGGGTAGCGTGTTTGGCTACTGATCAAAGGGATCTGGGTTCGAGCCCACATAAGACATGAATGTTTGTGTTGTGTTTCTGCTGAGGTCCCGCCTCCTCACAGACCTTTTGCTATGAAGTATAAACTGATAGGTTCCTGTCAGACCTCTGTGGCAAGTAGTTGCTTGAGAAGCATTTTTTTTGGAAAGCTTAAAATCACATGAAATAGAATAACAAAGAATATAAAAAAAAAATCATTACACACAAAAATTCATTGAAATTAATCTCAAATTTTAAACATCCTACAGTTTCGAAGTTGTGAGACATGCCCCCATTTCCCACCGATTAAGTTTCAGTTAGAAAAACGAACTCACTAAAAGGAATTTTGAGCTGGTATATTTAAAGATTTATATCTAATGGACATTTTTTTTTGTCATTCTGGATTACTTTTGGCCTACAGAGTGCAAGAAAGGTTCTTCATAAAAATGTATATATATTGTATTTCTAACGTTGATTTGTGTAAGACTTCTAGGGGGGAAAATTTAGACAGTATAAAATGGTGTGGAATTTATAAAAAATATCGAGAAATCTCAGTAAATTATCCAATATAAAAGAAATCCAGTCTTCAGCAGATGAGGTTCTTCATTTAAATTTTGTTACTTCGGCATTGTTACAAAAAACGGACAATCACAAATAGAAGATAAAAAAATATGGTGACCATTTGTTTTCAAGGAAAAATATAGGACTTTTCTTTCCTGGAAATTCTAGATTTTTTTTCATTAATGTTATCTATCTGTTCGTCAATTTTTGTCATGATACTACTAATTATATGCTACTTGAAAGTAATAGAGATAGGTCACCTACAAGAAATAAAAATAAAGAAAGAAATCAATTGATTTCTTGTACGTAACTCCTATTAGCAAAGTCATCCTCAAAATGTGGTAAATATCATAAAAAGCTCTAAAATAAAACAAATGATATGCATATATTAATTTTATTTAAAATGCGAAAAAATTCAAAAACGTGAAAAGAACAAACATATCAATTAAATAATTCCGAATAATAAATATTATAGGTATATAATATTAATTCCCCACTAATATGAACAATAGCGGATGGCTATGGGCTACGGAGGTCCAACCAGACCGTGCAATTTAGTTCTCCAAGCATATATCTGTCCTGAGCTATATCTACTGCATTTGGCCACTGCACACCAATTCTAACAAGGTCTTGTTTGACATTGTCTGCCCACACATCCTAGGTCTCCCTCTCCTTCTGAGGCCTTTAGATACACCATTTATAACCCTATTCGCTAATCTATAATTATCCATATGGGAAACATGGCCAATCCAACGGAGTCTCTCTCTGCACAATATGCTACTTAAAAGAGACTACAGACTCCTTTGCCTAACCTCATTATTACTTACAAAGTTGAACCACCTAATCCCCATGATACTGCGTAAGCATCTAGTTTCCTGTTATTTTGTTTACAAAGCGTCCAAGCTTCACTACCATAACTAATCCTAGAGAGAATCAAACTATTATGCAGTCTAATTTTAGTCTTTAGGTGTACACGCCTATTTCTCCACACTCTCCATAGATTCTTAAAAGTCCCGGCAGCAATCGCTATTCGTCTGTTAATCTCATGCCGCATATCACCAGTATCTATTACATAGCTCCCAAGATAATTAAACTGAGATACCTTCTCAAGAGTGCAGCCATTCAGATTAACTGAACCACAGCTTGCCTGATCAATTTCCATCACTAGTTTTCTCTCTGTTTATAACCAAATCTACTCTAGTACCAGTTTCATCAACAGGTCGAATGAAAGAGTTCATCTCATCAACATCATTTGCCAAAAGGGCTAAATCATCAGCATAATCTAAATCAGAAATTTTCCTATCTCCAGTCCATTTAAGGCCAAAATCTTTCCCTTGAAGTGAATTTCGCATAACATAATCAACAACCAAACTAAAGAGAAAAGGAGACAAAATGCACCCTTGTCGAATACCAGAAGCAATGCTAAACCAATTGCTATAAACCTTACTAACTCTCACATACTACTCAGTGTTATTATAGAGAGCTTTCATTATGTTAACTAATCTAGTATGCCATACGATCTCACAATCAACCATAAATTATGACGATCAACAGAGTCAAAATCCTTTTGGAAATCAACAAAGCTAGCAACCAAAGGTTTTTGAAACTCTAAACATTTCTCAAGAATCTGAGTGAAAATATCTTGCACATCCCCTACCACTTCTGAATCCATATTGCTCATCACGCAATTGCCTGTCAACCAGATTTTTAATTCTATTAAGCACAATCATGGAAAAATCATGGAAAGAATTTTCCCTGGAACAGAAAGTAGGCTGATACCCCTATAGTTATCACCTTTATTAAAAATAGAGATAATAATAGCTCTGGTAAAATCCTTAAAAACCATGCCTTTATCATAAAAGATATTCAAAATTTCAGTCATCCATGTGGAAACCGAAACATTCCCAGCTCTAAGCATTTCCGTTCTTTCTTTCTGAAATAAGCTCAAGTGCTTTATCACTCAAATAATTCTGCCTCCTCTGTTCCTTTTTTCCTAAAAGCATACTGTTATTTTTCAAAAAAGCCTGTTTAAAACGGTCCCATTCTTCCTCAACTTCAGTAGTAAGCAAACCATGACTGTCATAATGACTAAGTAACCTATCATGGTAGGCTTTAACCATTACTACGTCTTTCACAGCTTCAGAATTAAAGGTAAATTTTTTAACCTTAGCACAGCACTTCTTAAGTTTAAGTTGCAAAGCACTTTTAACAAGGTAATGGTCAGATCCAATTATCTATCGTATCTTATGCAGCCCATCTGGTGAAACCCATGTGTAGTTATGTGTCTTTTAAACGACAGAACAAAATAAATAGGATAAAACTTCTTTCCAATTTTTTTATACACAGATTATATTTATAAAGGCAGTACTTTAAACATAGGGTGAATGGTCACTGTATAAAAAAATATACCTCCTCAAACAACTGCTTGCCGCTCCTTTTTTTTTGCAAGAATAAAAGAGCACAAAAATAAATCTATTAAAAGAAATTGGAAAAGTCTGAGTATTTACCTTTATGCTGCTTTTATAATTGTAGTTTGGTTGCAGGACTCCAGTATAATATTGACTGTCTAACTTCACGATATGGGGAATACAACTTCCACAGCTGAAAGGTTGCTTCAGTATTTCACATGTGTCCTCATCTCCAATTGTTTGGATAATATAATCTGAAATTTTGCAGTCTATAAAAAGAAAAATCTATTTCAGTGATTTCAAAAGCAGATGCAATGTAATGCCTTTCGATTGTGGGGGGAGGAATGCTCCCATTGTCAATCGGCATTGCATAACTTTGTTTTCCTCGTAATCGCAAATGTCTTTCGAACGTAACGCATAAAAACGTACGTCAGCCAGACGGTTTTCACACACCAGTCTTCCAAAGAAAAAGGCATTTATTCCCCGAAAGAAACGGATAGAGAGCAGAAAAATGAAATAAGAAGTGATAGATAGTTCTAAAAAACACCCTCTCACTCGCACCACTCTCAACTCACCCCACAGCGTCCTATGGGCCATGAAGTCACTGAAGGTCATCTTCATTACGTTTTTCGTCTGGTAGCTGTTGAGAAAACGTCCCCCATCAACGAACCAATCTCTGAAACGTCTACAGTTTCGTGAAAGCACCTTGTCATTCAAGATTAAAGGGAACCACTATCGACAACCAAGCGACAAAGGCTGCTCTGAACACCTTCGGGCAATGATCAGTGCTCGGCAACGATCAGTGCTCCACAAACAACATCGTAGTTGCACTCTATCATAAAACAATTTACTAAGTCCCTTCACCCTTTCCCGAATGTTTAAATGATTCCCGAGGAGTACTTGTAAACCATCTGGGAATTTAAATCTGTGAAAGCTGGCCTCTCTTTTCCACTTTTATCACATCTCCATATCCCCAAACTTTAATTACTAAGAAGATGACTTCTGAATGTTGCTCGGTGGCAAACATGGGGCTGTCTTGTTTGTTGTTGAAAAAAACACCAAAAATGCACGTTTCATGGTGATAAGAAAAAGAAAATAGGTATTAATAAACAAAAAATCTACGATAAGTTTCTACAAGCCAGAAAATGAGTTGCTTCAAGCGCCCAATCCGCTACTGACTCTCGCTATTTTTAAATACTAATTCACAACTATTACACAGTAAAACTTGAAATGGGTTGGGTTGTTTTACCTCTGAGCGACACTTTTTTGCACACCATGAGCTAAATGGCCAGGTCACATGGATCCCGAAGGTTCAGAGGTTAGGGGACCCACTGGAACAGCTGCTGGGAGACAGTGGCAGCCTCCCGTCAAGGCCATCCAGCGTATTCTTTAATGTGCAAAGGGTATGGCTCTCCCGCACACGGAGCCACGCTTAACGTCCCATCCGACGGATGGCGGATTTTCCAAGACCATTGGTGTCCCCTACTGACTGTGGGCAGGGCGGGGAATTTTGCGGAGATAAATATCAACGCTGACTGAGCTAGGACTCGAACCTGGGAACTGCAGATTACGAGTCTGGCGCGCTACCGACTGAGCCACCCCCGCCCCAAAACTTGAAGTGCACTATTTTTTAGGCCTTTCATATCGTGAGGCCCTAAGCTGTAGTTTATGCGTAAGTCCGACCCTGATGTGAAGTGTTCCAATACTTTTGATAACTTTGCTTAACTTTTTCATTCCTAGAACATGGGGGTCAGTTGGTACCGCGCCACGCTCGTAATCTGTAGTTCCCAGGTTCGAGTCCCAGCTGGGTCAGCGTTGAGATTTAACTCGGCAAAATTCCCCGCCCACGGTCAGTAGGGGACACCGATGGGCTTGGAAAGGCCGCCGTCCATCGGATGGGACGTTAAGCCGTGGCCCCGTGTGTGGGAGAGACATACCCTTTGCACGTTAAAGAACACGCTGGATGGCCTTGACGGGAGGCTACCATCTGTCTCCCAACAGCTATTCCAGTGGGTCCCCTCCCCCAACCTTCTCTGAGCCTTCGGGGTCCTTGTGGCCTGGCCATTTAGCCCATGGTGTGCAAAAAAGTGTCGCTCAGAGGTAAAACAACTCAACCCAGAGCAAAACTAGAAGGACGCATATCGACTCTGGAGCATATGAGAATCTCGTTTTCAAAGTGAAAGAAGTTTTTCCTTTACCTACTGTTTCATTCCTTAAAAGTTTTAAATTGAGCTAGTGGAGGGTGGGGAAAATGCAAATAGTATTTCATTTGTCATTATATAACATAGAAGTATTCGTCTTTTAATTCTTAAATCTAAAAAGTTGCATTTCCCACACCTCTCTCCGAAAAGTGGGTAGATTACTGCTGTCAGTGGAATATCTCTTAGAAACTACCACGAATTTTTCAAATTTCTGTTCTATACATATTATTTGCAAAACTCGATAACAGTTCTGCCGTTTCATCATTTCAGTTATCTGTTAAGATATATATATTAAAACTACTAAGTATATTTGAATAATGCGAATTATATCTCATTACTACCAATTAAATTAAAAAAAGTTTTCTAATTATCATTTTCAGTTTCCAATGGAAACTTCGTGACGTTCACATTCCACCTCCAAAATTATATATTTCTATCATTAATACATCGTTGCAATATTCGTTTGAAAATTTTGAATTTTCAATCTTTCTTCACCGTTAGAAGGCGAAACAGTGTTCGAAAGATTCCGAAAGTGCGAATCATAATATTTTATCAATTCCTATTTAATTCCAAAAATTTTTTTTTCATTTATCTCCACCAACAATTATTTACTAAAACAAAAAAATTTTTTCATTGTTGCCAATGGAAACATCATAGCGTTCACATTCCACCACTAAAATTTAAAATCTCTAGCTTAAATACTGAAAAAAAAAATAATCTAGTTTAATATAAATGTAAAGTTCACTTCGTTCCAAAATTTCAATCGTTTGCAATATTCGTTTGAAATGTTGAATTTTCAACTTTTTCCACCGCTAGAGGGCATAATTATAGCTTTAGATAATCCGAAAGTGCACATCGTAATATTTAATCAATACCTATACAACACAAAAAGAATTTTTTATTTATCTCTATAAACAAACAATTCGATGTCTACACACCGACAGACTAGAATGCAAAACTATTATCTCGTTTTCAAAGAAAAAAGAGATAAAAAAAAAGGAAAATGTTTGAATAATAATTGATGTTTAAACACAATTGCATATTGAATCTAACATATAAAGTTTGTTTGCTTTTGTGTCTGTCCGCTTATTCACTCGGCCCTAGATGCTTCAAACTTTGCGTGACTTCACCCAGGGGAAGAATATAGGCTATTTGCGAACCCGCTGGGTCAACCAAAATTGGGGTGTGCGGATTTCAATTTCTCAAAAATCCCATAGACTTAACATTAACGGTTGAAATATATTCGAAATAACTGTTGCCACTAATAAATTTGAAAAAAGGAATACACGAAACTGAATATCTGATTTCACGTGTTAAACATCAAAAGTTATTCTAAATAACTGTGGCCACCAATAAATTAGAAATAATGAATGCATCAACTAATTTCTTTCTGGTTTCTCGTGATACTCTGATTATTCAGTTTGTTGGGTCAAGAGCGTCCGTGGATACTGAAGTCATTCTAATTAAGCACTAGCTGAACACGAGATTCAAAACTAAATTCGTATCGGAAGTTAAAATCATAACTTATTTGAAAAATTTCATAAGTGGTTAGGATACCTGGCTTTCACCCAGGAGGCCCGGGTTCGATTCCCGGCGTGGGAATTCATTTTAGCCGTCCCATGGCCGAGTGGTTAGCACGCTTGGCTACTGATCTAAGGGACCTGGGTTCGAGCCCGGTTAAGGCATGGCTGTTTGTGTCGTTTTTCTGCTGAGGGCCTGCCATCCTCTCAGACCTTCTACTATGGCATATAAACTGACAGGCTCCTGTCAGACCTCTGTGGCAAGCAGCTGCTTGAGGGGGTATTTATTTATTTTAATAAAAGTATATACAAATAATTAATAACCATTTTAAATATGTTAAGTAATAAACGATTTTATTTAATAATAATAATTTTTCAGTACCTTTACATTTATGCACCTAAGACCATTGTTAATTTTCTTTTACTATATTGTTAGAATTGGTGTGCAGTGGCCAGATGCAGTAGATGTAGCTCAGGATAGAGTTGTTTGGAGAACTAAATTGCACGGTCTGGTTGGACCTCCGTAGCCCATGGCTGCTTGAGGATGATGATGACGATAAAGTTACATATGCCTGGCTAATTATATCCGAGGAACTGTGGTGGTACGAAGTGATTTGAAAAGTTCGATAACCTGAGCGTGAAACTTCCGACGTGGGAGGATTATGGATACCTCGAACAATGTCCATTTCATTCCTACCCTAAAAGAGAAGGAAATTTTAACCGGAGGGGCGTATTGGGACCTCCGAGCGGCATTTTTTGCAGACAATTGGGGACAAGAGCCAGGTCAGGAACCCCGAAGGCTCAGAGAAAGTTGGGGAAGGAGACCTACTGGAATAGCTGTTTGGAGACGGGTCATCAAGACTATGGCTTTCCTGTACACGGAATCACCGGCCTAACGTTTCATCCGACGGACAGCGGCCTAACGTAGCGCATCGGTGTTTCCTACTGACCATGGGCACGGCAGAGAGTTTTGCGGAGATAAATCTCAACGCTCACCCAGCTTTAACTAGAACCTGGGAACTACAGATTACGATTCTGAAGCGCAACCGAATGAGCCCCCCGCCCCACGGAGGAGAAGGAGATTGAGTGTAATAGTGTTTATGCCAACTGAAAGCTTGCGATGTGCGGAGTACCATCTACTCTACATTTTAGAAAGTTTCAGACCCGAGCAACGCCGGGTAAATCTGCTAGTACTATATATTATGCTATGTATATTATTTGTTACTTTGCTTTTGCAGCATTTGGTAACAAAACTATTACAAAATATCTGATATTACCTATTTTCAAAGATATAAACATAAAAAAAAATTATAAAAAGTTGTAGAAAATCAAAAGCATACCACATATAATTACGCACTACTGTTCTTCATGCCAAGGGTAAATCCAAACTCTGTAGACAAGAAAGTTTTTATAATACAAAGACAATAATTGTAAATTATAATAGACAACCAAATTTTTTACAATTGAAAAAAAAAAGTTTCCGGAGGGGGTGTGTGCAGAAAATTCATTTCGCCCAGTATCATGTTTACTGTCGCGCTGATCCTGCTTTCATCAGGCACGTTTCCAGAAATTTACTATTATCTATTATATAAACAAGAAAATTTGTTTGTGTGTCTGTCCGCTTATGCACTAGGCGCCCAGAACAGCTAGGAGCACCAAATTTCGCATGAACGTTCCCTTCACTCAGAGAAAGAATATAGGCTATGTGCGATCCCGCTGGGGTGAACTAAAACTGGCCTACTGCTTCAAACGAAAAAAGCAGTGTTCATTAGCTGCATGGCTTGCTAAAATTTATGCAATTTAAGATGGAATATCTCTTAAAAACTACCACGAATTTTTCAAATTATTCATTATCTTTTAAGTAGTCTTATTATATGAAAGAAATTATACCGGAGGGGAGAATGAATTAATTGTAACGAGTTTTATGCCAAGTGAAAGTTTTCGGCGTGGGAAGTGCACTCTACTAGATATCTTCAGAGAGTTTTAAACTTTCCCTGGAAGAGGGGAATTTTTCCAGGGGGGAGCAGAGGTGACGCAACTATCGCGATTAATTTTTAATGGCAAATGAAAGCTTCCGGCATGGGGAGTACAATCTACTATATACCTTAAACAGTTCACACCTCTTCTAAATGAGGATGATGAAATTTTATTGAAGAACAAGGGGGGGGGGGGGAGTTGTTGAACGATTTAAGCGAGTTTTATGCCACTTCGGAGTAGGGAGAGCCATCTATTTTTAGTTTCAGACTCCCGTGAAAGCGGAGGATAAAAGTTTTATTGGATGGAGGTAAACAATCGTAATAGGGAGGATAGAATTTTTATCAAGGGTGGGGGGGGGTTAAAACGATCGTAATGAATTTTATATCAAATGAAAGCTTCCGGTGTGGGAGCTTTATCTACTAATATACTTTAGAGAGTTAGAAATTTCAGAACTCACCTAAAAGAGGATGAAATTTTCATTGAGGGGTAGCGGGGGGTAGGCGGAGGTAAAGCAATCGTGACGAGTTTTATGCCAAAAGAAAGCTTCTGGCGTGGTGAGTGCAATCTACTACATGCCTTAGAGAGTTTCAGACTTTTCGAAAATAATTCCCCAATAGAATTTTTTAACGGATGATTGAGAGGGGTTACAGAGGGTAGCAATCGCAATGAATTTTATACAACAAAAAAGCTTGCGACGTTGGGAGTACTATCTACTCAATGCTTTAGATAGTTTCAGACCCAAGCAACGTCGGGTAATTCTGCTAGTGTTTTATATAATAACTCTGTTAAGGAACAACTGATGCAGTCACAAAATTCTGTCTTTGCACTCTGAGAATTTCTGAACTGCCTTCAAACTGAGTATCGCCAATTGTTGAAGGCAATATGTGAAATATTACAATAGTAAAAAGCAGATAAATATTATTTTAATCGATACGTATAGTTAGTATTATTTCTTTTCTTTTGAGAACATTACATTTTTAATTCTTGTGAAATGATGATAAATTAATGCATAATTGGGGCGACCACATTTCGATTGGTAATAACTGGGACATTTCAGTAAATGCTCTGGTTTTGATTTTCTGAAATTGGGACAGTTTAGTAAATGTTCTGATTTGAGTTTATTGAAACTAGGGCATTTCTTCTCGCAAGAAACCCAATAGAAAATTTAACTAAAACAGTTGTACAATGGCGCATTAGGTTGAGATTCGCAGTAGATGAGAGAAGCAAAAATTTAAGCGCGTAAAATACAAATTGCATAGTTGCTGCACACAGGGTGTCCTTGAATTCATGGCCCAAACGTGAGGGGATGGTAGTACACACCGAACCCACCAATATTGTCATAGAATATGCGGCAGGCAACGCAGCCCAGTGCCGGTAGGGGATACAGACGAGGCGGCATGGCTTAAAAGCGCTGGATCGGCCAAACCCCAGCATTCTCAGCGTCGACCGTACACGAGATGGAGCAGTTTTACGAACGCAGAGAAAGCCGATATGCACCTGATGTATGGCGTAGCCGAGGGCAATGGTAGAGAGGCGTAAAGACTCTACCATGAGCAATATCCTATGCGCCGTGTGTCCGATCATAAAATGTTTGCGCGACTGCACTGCCAGCTCTATGAAGCAGGCAAACTTCCACATCAGTCGACATGATGCCAGACGAGCACGGACGGTCAGAACGCCAGCTATGAGCAAGGGCATCTTGCGTATGGTGACAGATAATCCAGGTACAAGCACGCGATTCGCCGCCTGGAGTCTGGGTATGCATCGGAACAGTGTCTGGCGAGTACTGCATGAAGGGCTACACCCCTATCACTTGCAGTGAGTGCAGGCATTGACAGCTGTTGATTATCCCCTGCGCATGGATTTCACTCAGTGGTTCTTGCAGCAAAGTGCCGCACATCCCGATTTCCCCATGCATGTGCTCTTTACGGATGAATCAACATTTTTACGTGAAGGCGTAGTGAATGTCCAAAATGCGCATTTGTGGGCGGCCCAGAACCCCATGGTACACGTCCAAATTCGAACCAGCAACGGTTCGCCATCAATGTCTGGGCAGGGATCGTGCATGACTACTTAATTGGACCCTACCTACTGCTGGACCGCCTTGATGGGCGAACGTACCGTATTTTTCTGCAACAGGTTTTGCCAGAATTGCTTCAGGATGTTCCAGTCGCAATCCGCACCCGTATGTCGTTCCAGCATGATGGGGCACCTGCCCATTTCAGCATGGACGTGCATCAGCATATTCATACCACATTTGGGACCGATGGATTGGGCGCGGTGGTCCCATCCCGTGGCGCCCCAGATCACCTGATCTTTCTCGTATCGATTTCTTTCTGTTGGGGCATTTGAAGAGTGTTGTGTACACCCGTGCAGTCCGTGGAGGATCTGGTAGCCCAACTGTCTGTCGCAGCTGCCAATGTGCGCGACAAACCTGGTGTTTACGAGCAGGTTCGCCGATTACTACTCCGCCGCTTTGCCGCCTGTATCAACGTTGGTGGGTGGACGTTTAAGCATTTGTTGTAATGATATCCAATAAATGTCACTCTGGAAACCTCTGTGTCTGTCCTTCATTTCCGACTCCTCACTGCGTTTGCGGCTGCATATTCTATGACGAATATTGGTGGGTTTGGTGTGTACTACCATCCCCTCACGTTTGGGCCATGAATTCAGGAACACCCTGTATATTGATGGTAAACTTATGTCTCACAGAAATGAGACTTTTCTAGTATCATGGCTAATTCGAAGTCCGCAAGTGCTGTTCTTGCCACAAAGTTCGTACCTCGCCGTCGTATATAAAGCGACCTCGTTATTCGAAACACTCATTAAGTAAATACACGTAAATCGAAAACACAGGTAATTTAGATGTCCCGAAAATTTGATTCAACAGGGCAGAGAGACAGTTCTCTAAAACCGGGGACGTTCTTCCAACAACGATGGGCACATTGGCTAGTAAAAAGTAAAAACACTTTTTTGCACTAAACCTCGTAAACTTTGTTTCGGAACTGGAACTGATAAGAACAGAAACGCATCATCCATCTTCCCTCATCCCAAATTAGCCTCCATCATCACTCTTCATGCACGACTCAGGTGAACGTTTGTTTGCCGACCGAAGGAGGGCAAAAGACAAAAAAAAATTAATGACGGACTATTTGCCCGGCCATTTCTTCTGTCTCCCTTACAGAGGCATACTACAATTGCAAGGGCGAATCAGGATTTTGTCTCTCTGTCACCGACCTCGGATGACGACAGAAGCGATGATGTAAATCAACATCTTTCTTAAGTCTCTGGCTGATATGGATTTTTTTTATACCTTGGCACTTTTTTTCTGGATCTGATACAGTGATATATTCGTGAGCTCTGTCAAGACTTGAGTTGTTCAAATACAGAAAATCTATTTCATGAACAAAATGCGATTGGGTAAAAGAGCTGGTCTACGTATTAGTTTTCAGCCAACTGCAAGAATTTCCACGAAATGATTAAATGATGATGCTTGGGGAGGGGGGGGGGGGGGCAGGTCAGCAGGAAAGGGCAAAAAGTAAAGTTGAATATGATCAGAAAATGCAAAACAATGTTGTTGTTTTTTTTTTCACTTGCACTTCAGGAGTTTCCCCTCGATTGTTGTACTTCTGAAAGTAATTTCTTCAAAGACTCATAGTTGTGAAGGGGAAGATTATTCTTGTAATTCCGATTACGTTATTTATCTCACCAGAGGCGTATCATCATCATTATCTTGGATGCAACATTTCTGTATGGGCCCCAAAAGTCACTTTTTAAAAGTTAATTAGGAAAAATGGAATTAGCGATTTAATCTTTACCAGATTTGTAAAATTTAGTTCTCATTTGGACCTGTAACGAATAACCGTACGATTTTCCTGAAATTTAAACTATTTAAGCAAGGAGAACTCACGTCTGTGTTAAAAATGCATTCGCTCCTATACCCTCCTATACATTAAATAAGTACTGATATATTTTTGGTGCTCTCAAAGATATACACACATCCAGAGCCTGATCTAGGAGGGAGAGTAAAGACCTGTAAAACCGAGGGGGAAATGTTACATTGGAAATCAGTGTCTTGTCACCCCCCCCCCCGTTTTTTTCCTCTAGATTCGAGCCTGTACACAGCTGAATAATATTTCAGGTTAAAAATTAAATTTGTTTCGAAATGTTTACAAAGATTTACTGTAAATGAATATCTGCTAGTTTTCTGCTAAAAAAAAGTCCAGAACATTTGCCCAAATCAGAATAATATATTTGCGACAAATATGCCATTTAAAACACATTAGATTATTCTATATATATGCCTTATTTAAATATAATTTCTTAATGCCTGGATACGCTAGTAATAAAGAAACATAAAGTGCAAAATTTTATATTTGAAATTAATATATTTAATAAATATGCTTTTCTGTTGAGGTCCTGCCATCCTCACAGACTTTATACTATGGGGTATAAACTGATAAGCTCTTGTCAGATCTTTATGCCAAGCAGCTGCTTGAGAGGATTTTTATTTTTATTTATATTTACGGTGGGTGACAAACACACAGTTCTTGCTTCTCTGAACTGTGAACTTGTTCTGATAGAAATTCTGACTTTCATTTCGATCTCACTCATTGCACATGTACTTAGCACCTGACAATGGCAGCTAAACTGGCTGGCTCTGGATCAATCCTCAAGGGTATTGAAGGGACAGGCGGTTGACAAACCAAAACCCAGTGAACTGCAGTCACTCCATAGGCAGAGAACTCCAAGAGAATCTCCTCCCCAGATACATTCAGGAGGCCCCATTCAGAGATCACACTAATGAGGAAATCATTGGTTTGTGCCGACACACAGTGATGACCACCGCACCAATCACTGATACCTTCAGGAGGAGCTCTGAGTATTTAGAGCACACAGTTTCCACCAAGTCACACGATCTTAGGCACTTAACTGATTTTGGTATTCGCACAAGACCTTCCAAACCTGTACTGATGAAGAAATGATACGTCTCTAATTACTTGCTCACCTATGGAATAGATTATCAGGAACTGGGGAGCATAAGTAGACAATGATGATGATAGAGAAAGATGAAGTTGAACATGAACTTCCATGGTGTGCCCACTTAGCACAAGAGATGGATGAATTTATTTAAAAATTCATCATTAACTCTTCCGTGTTTTTTTTTTTCTAAAAATGCAACTTAACTTCTGAGCCTTATTATGAAACAACTAATGAATAAAATAGTTTATATTACATACTAAAGGCAAAAAAAAAACCATTTAATTCTGGACAAAAAATATAAAAATTAAAAGGAAAAGAAAATGGGAGGTAAGCATAAAAAATGCAAGTTCATTTGTAGTGATTTTTAAAAATTTTACTAACTGAATACAACAAGGGGCACCAAATTTGGTGACAGGGCTACATGTGCATCATACCCACACAGCCAGTTCATGCCCCTAGGAGCTTGCTCCAAGGGGCATGAACACTGTGTCTAAAGGTCCCAGGAAAAGAGGAGACCTAGGATGTGATGGGCAGACATTGTCAAACAGGAATTTTTAGAATTTGCCTGCAGTGGCCAAATGCAGCAGCTGTAGCTCAGGGCAGAGGAGTTTTGAGGACTAAATTACATACTCTGATTGGACCTCTACAGCCCATGGATGCATGAGGAGTTTGTATGTATGTGTATGTTTTTTAGAAATCATTTTATTAAATTATGAAACAAAATCAATATGACAGTAACCATAGGAAAATATTACATATTCGTTTTCCATCATCATCATGCTCAAGCAGCCATGGGCTACAGAGGTCCAACCAGACCGTGCAATTTAGTTCTCCAAGCAAGTCTGTCCTGAGCTACATCTACTGCATCTGGCCACTGCACACCAATTCTAACAAAGTCCTGTTTGACACTGTCTGTCCACCGCATCCTAGGTCTCCCCCTCTTTCTGAGGCCTTTAGGCACACTGATCATAACCCTATTCGCCAATCTATAATTATTCATACGGGCAACATGGCCAAACCTGCGGAGTTTCTCTCTGCACAATATGCTACTTAAAGGAGGTTGCAAACTCCTTTGCCTAACCTCATCATTAGTTACAAAGTTGAACCACCTAATGCCCAAGATACTGCGTAAGCATCTGGAATCAAAAGCATATAGTTTACTGTTATCTTGTTTACAAAGTGTCCAAGTTTCACTACCATAACTAACCCTAGAAAGAACCAAACTATTATACAGTCTAATTTATTCTTTAGGTGTATACGCCTATTTCTCCACACTCTCCATAGATTCTTAAAAATCCCGGCAGCAATCCCTATTTGTCTGTTAATCTCATGCCGCACATCACCATTATCTGTTACATAGCTCCCAAGATAATTAAACTGTGACACCTGCTCAAGACTGCAACCATTAAGATTAACTGAATCACAGCCTGCCTGACCAATTTTCATCACTTTAGTTTTCTCTCTGTTTTTAACCAAACCTACTCTACTACCAGTTTCATCAACAGTTCGAATGAAAGAGTTCATCTCATTAACATCATTTGCCAAAAGGACTAAATCATCAGCATAATCTAAATCAGAAATTTTCGTATCTCCAGTCCATTTAAGGACAAAATCTTTCCCTTGAAGTGAATTTCACATAACATAATCAATAACTAAGCTAAAGAGAAAAGGAGACAAAATGCACCCTTGTCGAACACCAGAACTAACGCTAAACCAATTGCTACAAGCCTTACCAACTCACACGCAACTCAGTGTTATTACAGAGAGCTTTCATTATGTTAACTAACTTGTCAGGTATACCATATGATCTCACAATCAACCACAAATTATGATGATCAACAGAGTTGAAAGCTTTTTTGAAATCAACAAAGCTAGCAACCAAAGGTTTCTGAAACTAAACATTTCTCAAAAATCTGCCTGAGTGAAAATATCTGATCCACACACCCCCTACACTTCTGAATCCACATTTCTCATCATGCAATTGACTGTCAACCAGATTCTTAATTCTATTAAGCACAATCATGGAAAGAACTTTACCTGGAACAGAGAGTAGGCTGATACCCCTATAGTTATCACAAAAACTGCAATCAACTTTTTAAAAATAGGGATAATAATAGTTCTGGTAAAATCCTTAGGAACCATGCCTTTATCATAAAAGATATTCAAAATATCAGTCATCTATTTAGTAACCGAAATATTCCCAGCTCTAAGCATTTTCGTAGTACTTTCATCTACCCCTGGGGATTTATGAAGTTTAAGTTTAGAAACAGCCAAAATAACTTCGGATTGTGTTATAGGGCCAACATTAAAGCCACCAATGCATCTATCATCATTACAAACAATGGGAATAGAACTAACCACATTGTTTAGAATATCACTGAAATGCTCAGCCCACCTAGCCATGACAGAATCCTCACCTTCTATAACCTTACCTTGTTTATCCTTCAATCCCTGTATACCTGTCCGTTTTCTACCACACAAAACATTAACTATCTGGTACAGCTCTCTGCTGTTGTGCTGTCTAACTGCTTCCTCAGCTTTGTCAGCCAAACCATCAAGCCAAAGATCCTTATCAGCAGCTAACTGATCTTTTACACGTTTATTAAGTTCTCTGTAATCCTTTCTATTAGGACTAGCAGGGTATTGATTAAGGACATTCCTGCAGTTCTTTCTTTCTGAAATAAGCTCAAGTGCCTCATCACTCAGATAATTCTGCTCCTTTTTTCCTAAAAGGGTACTGTTAGCATCCAAAAAAGCCTGTTTAAAATGATCCCATTCTTCCTCAACTTCAGTAGTAAGCATACCATGACTGTCATAATGATTAATGGTAAGCTTTGGCAATAACTTGGTCTTTCAGAGCTTCAGTATTAAAAGTAAATTTTTTAACCCTAGCACAACACTTTTTAAGTTTAAGTTACAAGACACTTTTAACAAGGTAATGATCAGATCCAATTTCAGCTCCCCTATATGACCTGGTATTCCTAACAGAACTAGTCCATTTGCTGTTATTTAATATATAATCAATCATATTCTTATGCAGCCCATCAGGTGAAACCCATGTGTACTTATGTATGTCACGGTGTTTGTAATAAGTATTAGTTATTCTGAAACCATTCAGTTTACTTACCTGTAGGAGACGTTGCCCATTGCAGCTACCAATACCAAAAGGGCCTATTACTCCTCCCCAAAGTTCAGAGTCAGTACCAACTTTGGCATTGAAGTCACCTAGAACAAGGGGTAATATCTCCTTTCTTGACAGAATTCAAAATATCCTGAAGTTGTCCATAAAACCTATCCTTCTCATCCTCATCTGCATCATCAGTGGGAGAATAACAGCAGATAACATTCAAGTCTTTAATGCTTGTTTGAAATTTTGCTGTAAGAAACCTTTCATTAATGCACCATATCCTAGAAGAGCATCACTAGCATGTCTGCTGAGAAGCAGACCCATGCCTTGGTGATGCTTATTGTCGTCCCTCCTTGAAAAGAGAAATTTAAGATTATTTTTAAGAATCTGACCTTTATCTGTCAATCTGGTCTCTTGCAAGCTGAGAATATCTAAACTATAATGGTGGAATTCTTGTGTGAGGACATCAAGAGAAAAAGCTCTGTGTAGAGTCCTCACATTCCAACTACCTATGGAGAGAAAATGGTTAGTGGGATGTTTAAAGAAACTATGTTTATTGAGAGAGGGAATGCCGACAATATCACACAGCCCTCTAATCGCAGACATGGGGCAAAGACCCATTCCACCACCACTAAAGGCTGAAGCCATCTACACTGGAAGACTTCCTCCAATGTAGAATTTGACAATGCCAAAAGAAGCAAAGAGTTCAGGTGCCTGCGATGACCTCTGTTCTCTATTATGCACCAGTGATTAAACATATCCTGTGAATCTATTCACTTGGGGCTGTCAACCAACAAACAAACAGAAAACACAGCGGAAGATTTTCCCTCCACAGAAGCGCACCAGTGCAGCAAAATCAGGATCCATAATCAAGCTCAGAGCCATAATTCCGTTCAGGTTGGTATATATGGTCAGCACTAGGACCCTGTGTGGTTGACCACTCCTCAGCAGGGTAGAAAAAAAAAGGAAAGTAGCCATAGTTGTCCAGATCAGTAGGCCACACTAATCTGGCAGCCCTCCCCTTCCATTCACTTCCACAAGAGAGTATCTCTTTTGAAAGGTACTAACGGTCTGCACCACCCACGAGAAGGCAGTGTCGGACATTAGGTGCTAGGCCTGGCCGGTTCTATGTATCATCACAGGGGATTGGTGCATAGCTCTCCTTCCAGTGACTACCTAGCTACCATTTACAGGCCTTGGTTTTACACTACAATGATAATAAATTAGCTTACTTCATAAATGCAAGAATGATTGGTATATTGTGTTCATTTTTGACTTTCGTTAGAAATGTTTTTAGTTTGACACTGAACATGGTCCAGGTGACTTTTTTATTTTTAATTTACTTTTCATTCTTATTTTTTGTCTGTAATAGATAAATGTTTGATGTAGAATCACTTGCCAAATATTGTTTTAATTCATTTAGTAAAAAAAAATATTGCATTCATTCTAAAGGAAGTGTACATTGCGTTTATTACACTTGGTTGCCGAGTGGTTAGCACGCTTGGCTACTGATCTAAGGGATCTGGGTTCGAGCCCCGGATTAGGCATGGATGTGTGTGTCGTTTTTCTGCTGAGGTCCTGCCATCCTCTCAGATCTCCTACTGTGGCATATAAACTGACAGGCTCCTGTCAGACCTCTGTGGCAAGCAGCTGCTTGAGGGGGTATTTATTTTTTATTTTATATAATGTTGCATTTTTAGGATTGTATTCTTTTAGTTAATTAACCTTCCTGGTATTAAGCATTTATCTCTGCCTTTGTGTTACAACAGCCAGAATAAAGTGTAAGCAATGGCTGTGTGTGGGGCTGCCACATCACTGGCACTAAAGGATCAAATACTTGTGTTGGGGAGGACACATTCCAGTCACACAGAGAGTCACCTAGTTTTGTCAATAAATTCAGTGACAGAGCAAAAATTTAACAATAGGCTTATGTGAGCTCCCTGCAGCACATTCATGGTTCTGTCTCCATACTAAAAGTTATTTGGAATGAGGATTGAAAATTAAAATTGTGGATAAAAAGTAGCAATTTGCATGTACTCACCATGAGCAAATTACTGTAGGGGTACAATTAACTACACTACCCAGTGACATAACTACAACATAAGGCGGCTAGGTACAAAATTGAGTGCCCCCTCCCACCCATTCTACCCTTTCCCTTTATTTAAAATGGAACTTTTTTTGTCTTTTGAATGAATGTTCATTAATCTGACACTGCTTGGAAACTTTCAACTTGCCCATTTAGCAATTTTCAAGTTTTAATGAAAATTAAATTGAATTTTCATTAAATTAAAAATTTAATTACTCAGTGTTTTTAAATAAAATTTTTATTTTAAAATTTCTTTCATAAGTTTTATTATTGTCATTTTTACTATTATTGAAGAATTAATCTGAGTTCAATAAAACTGTTAATTTTTCAGCTTACTGGAAAGTAGCTACTCACCTAAAATTACTTTCTTCTAACTTCTGTTTCTGTAAACATAGTGATAATGTCTCAGAGTTGTTTTCTTTATCAGTAGCTACCTAATGTTCAACTGATTTTTGACCCATTGTGCTCTTTAGTTTTTAATGAGTTTTGGTTTTGAAAATGATTTTTCAGCAGTAGCCACTGTATACAGTTAGGAAAAGTATCACAACTGTAGACACATCTGAGAAACTGGCTGAAAGTGCAATATTTTAAATATTGACCAATTTATGAGTTCTTTTACTCTGTTCAGTTTTTCCAATATTACTTTTAAGACAATATCACCAGAACCCTGTGCAGATGCAGATATCCAAAGTTTTATTTGTGGATAAATTTGGCTAACACTTTGTGTAAGTGTTTAAATGTTGTATGAGAAACCAGGACAAGTTAGATAAAGCTTCTAGGCTATCTTCATCTTTGTGTAGGGGAGTACCTTCTTCCCTTTTTAAAAATAAAAAAAAAATTATAAAAGATTAATGTGGATAGTGAATAAAATCTGTAGGAACATGGGCAAACATTGCTGCATTATTAATGGCTGACACAAATGAAAAAAATCATTCACATAATTTAAAAAAGTTGATTTCAAAATTCAATGATGATATTCACTTAAAAGAGAAAAATTAATTGGAATAAAGTCAAAAATTAAAAAATAATTATGTGAAAGAAGTGTTTTTTTGCTAACAAAGCAAACATAAGTTTAAAAAATTCTCCATGTTGCATTAAAAATGGGAATTAAATCTACGCAAATTTCAGTAGTGGAGATCATAAGTTTATGGACTGAAATAGAGGAGAGGTAATGGTTAATAAAAATGGGTGTATGATCAGAGATAACTACATTAAAAAGAGCAAAATTTACTCAGAATTTGAAAAATTACATTATTTGTAATGTAATTTTGTTATCTAATATTTAATAAGGTATATTTTTCTAAAAATAGAGGCTTTTTTTATCACAGAATATTTTTCCAGTTAATTGTTCGTTGAAAGGTATGTAATCACTCTGAAAACCGATATCAAATATATTTGATACATACCTTTCAGTGTGTGATTTCACACCTTTCAACCAAAGAAACATCGATAAATTTATTAGGTAATTATTAGTTGTTAATAAAAAATTAGATTGATTTTTTTTTACTCTCAAACATACATCAGTCTCAAACATTTGCAAAACTTTGATGGTTATTAAGTAGCTATTGTTGATCAAGTTTCATGGATTAGACCTCATAGATGTAGGTGCAGATAGAACTTTTGCTCTTTATACAGGGTTCTAAATATCACAAGTATTTTTAACCAATTGCTAAAATACCATAAAATAACTTAAAAAATTAATTCCCCTAAAAAGCAACTGAGAGAAAAAATTAATAAATTTAAATTTAATATTAAAATTAATAATTAAAAATTTAATAAACGTCCCGTGGCCGAGTGGTTAGCACACTTGGCTACTGATCTAAGGGACCTGGGTTCGAGCCCCAGATTAGGCATGGACGTGTGTGTCGTTTTTCTGCTGAGGTCCTGCCATCCTCTCAGATCTCCTACTGTGGCATATAAACTGACAGGCTCCTGTCAGACCTCTGTGGCAAGCAGCTGCTTGAGGGGGTATTTATTTATTTATTTAAAAAAATATGCATTCTATATACTTGGGTGTCCCAGCTTGGGATAAAATTGGAACTTTGCCAAATACATTCTCCTTACCATCTTCATTGACTCTATTATTGCATATAAACCAAGAAGATTATAATTCTACCTTGTATATGATTATATGAGTGTTTTATGGTGATTTTCTATTTCTTATTTATTGAACATTGAGAACTTTTGCAATTAACAACAGTAAGTCACAAACCTCCACACCCTTCCCCAAAGGTGTCTCCTCACCCACTGCTGTTCGCCAAAGCAATACAAGAGCAATATCAAGAGTTCAACTGGATAATGGGATAACATAAACAGTATCCCCTATTCCACAGCATGAAAATTGAAAGCTGTCACAAGGTCAAGCTAAAGAGTTGTGATTGACATCACCTACATTACAATTTCCTGGCATAAGAGCTAGTTGTAATTATCTCTCAATGACCTTCCCTTTCCTGCTGATGATCTCAATCACAAGAAAAACGTTAATCAAGAGTAGCTGAGTTTTTTATTTCAAGATTCAGACATTAAATTTTCATTATCTGACAAAACTTTAACAATGTTTTTGTTAAAAATCAATCCATAGTGAATGCACAGTATTCACTGTAAGATAGACATCAAACATTAATTAATAGATTCTTAAAAAATATATCACCGCCACGGCAGGAATTGAACCCGCATCTCTCCAGATTCATGCCAGAGCGCGCTAACAATTACACCATGCATCGGACAATGAAATTTTTCAGAATAAGACCTTATAAATCTTCTTCAATGAGACATGGCTGAGACAGCGCCATCTATACTCAAGGAGATGCAATTTTTTCAGTTGTTGCTATTGATTATCAGATGTTAATGAGAAGGTCGCTAACGCATTAATATTATTGCATCTCCTTGAGTATAGATGGCACTGTCCCAGACACGTCTCAGTGAAGAAGATTTATAAGGTCTTATTCTGAAAAATTTCATTGCCTGACACGGGGTGCAATGGTAGCGCACTCTGGCATGAATCTGGAGAGATGTGGGTTCGATTACCACCATGGCGGAGATGATTTTTTTCAGAATCTATTAATTAAAGTTTTTGTTTTTTCAATTTAGAAATTTCTTACAGGGTTGAGCCCTAGTAGCCTTAAATGATGTCAAACCACTGCCATAATCAGAAAAAAAGGGGTAAAAAAATTTCATAAAAAAAAAAGTTTAAAATTATACAAAAATAGCTAAAAGAGGAAAATTTAGTGACCAAAATAACTAATTTTCCCCTAAAAGCTTTGCAGGTTGCTAGGAAGCTTAGTTACACTGCATGGTACCATATATATTTGTCCAAAATTCAAACAACTTTGACCAGTTAAATTGATACTGACATGGGCTACATTATAATTTCCTGGCATAAGAGCTCGTTGTAATTATCCCTCGTTTGGTTATAACTGATTTTCTCCTAAAAGCTTTGCAGGATGCTAGGATGCTTAGTGTTAACACTGCATGGTACCACATATATTTGTCCAAAATTCCACCAACTTTGGCCAGTTAAATTGATAATCAGATAATTGAAGACTGGTTAATAAGGTTTTACTCCATTTTGAAAATCTATGTCAATCTCTCCACAAGAAAATTCTCTGAATATGCTACTGTAACATCATAACTTAGTGGCCACTTTATTAACTACAATTCCATGTAATGTCAATAGTAACTCAGTATAAGACTCAGTAATTTCTTAAATAAGTTTTCATGAAATAATGTGGCTAAAGATAATTTAAAGTTCTCAACAAATTTATTCAAATCTCGATTTTTCAACAACATATGTTCGGTATTTTGAGAATTATGAAACTGGCATATTTAACATCAACAATACCAGTTTAAATAACTGCTGTGAAAAGTTATTAAAAACAAGTTAAAATGAAAGCAATAAACATTATACTAAACTCTAATAACACATATAAGGGTATTTTGAGATGTTATGTTCATTTTTGTCAATTTCAAACAATATTTTGCAGAATGAGCTAACTTGCTAAATGTTTCTGCTTCCATACTCTTTAAATGCCAAACATATATTGGAAATCAAGGAATAGATCTTTAAATTATCTCCAGTCACATTTTTTCATAAAAAGCTTATTTAAGAATTTATTAAGTTAGTATTGACATAACATGGAACTGTATCTAATAAAGTGGCCAATGAGTGTACATGCTAAAACATTATATACAACTGGATTTGAGAGGAAACTTGAAAATGAACCTTTATAAAGCTAGATGATCAACACCAGAATTATTGCTCTAGTAGACTCTCAGCACTGTAACTATAAAAAGGTTGTCCTGAAATTCATATCAGGAAGGTATAATTTCAAAGGATTTTTTTTTGGTTAAAATACTATATAAAAATAACTAAACTGATATTGCATGTAACTAGTCAATCCCCAGAAGCTATTAAACTGAATTTGTTATTTTGGAATGCCATAAATTCTCGGCCAGCTTGATTTTTTTAGTGAATAGACATAATTGAATTTAGCATTTATGGCAGTTTGGGAAAATCATATGTAGGGATATAAAATACCAGTATGTGATTTTGAAGTTAATATTAGGCAGTAGTATAGAGAAAAGTTTGGACTATGTTTCCTGAGAAATCATTCTTTCATATTTTAAAGTAGTTCAGAAAATTAAAAGAATTATACTTACTTAAGCATTTTTTTTAAAATCTAGACACTTGTTTTTTATACCACATTGAAATTTCAGGAAGAATTGGAATGGTCTAACCTTACTGGAAGTAATGCGATTTTGAGATTAATATTAGGCAGTAGTGTTGGTCCTCCAATTGGAAAATTGTGCAATAATATATTATGTAGTTATATTTTACAATTTCAGTGCTGCAGTGAAGAAACAGGTCACCAAATATTAGATGATGCAAATATCAGGGAACACTATCTTCAAATACAACAACAATCCCCACTTAATAAGAATAGTAATCAGTTTTTTGTTATATGTCTTTTCATATTTTAAATAAAACTGAATAAAATAATTGCTCTATGAAATTTAACTGAATTTCCTTATAAGTAAGGGCTTCCAAATCATCACATATACATCTTATATAATGCATTACTGAGTGATGTACATTACACAATATTCATTTTATGATACCAAATTTACTTAGTGCACTATTTAGTCATTATTAAACATAAAAAAGCATCTTACCTTGTGGAAGAAGGGATCAAATTTCATTATGATGCATCTTCATATTAAGCAATATAAATTATGCCTGAAATGAAAAATCTACACCATTTTAATCTTTTTGTTTCATTAAAAAAGTGCTTTATTGAACCAACTCGATTCAGCCAGTTAAGAATATATTTAAATTAAACAGAAAATATTTTTAGGAATAAAAAAATTATGCAAACTAGATTATTGATAATTAAAAAATATATGCATATCAAGAGAATCATCAGTTGGCTACTCCTTTTACTAACTCTCAACAAGCAAAAAAGATATTGTACTAATCAGGGGCATAGAGAAAAGATGAAAATTTTCCAACTCAGAAATCAAATTTTGCCAAGAAAATAGCTGCTTTACTGAAATTTATGTCTCTGTCAGGGACATTCCCAGGATTTTGTTCCATGGGGAGGGGAGGAGATTTCCCAGCTCCCTAACATTTTGCCAACTCCCCTTAATTTCACAAAATCAATCCAATGTTCACAAATCACTGTATTTTACCAAGTGGCTTCGAATTTTGCCAACTCCTCTAGGTTTTTCCATGTTGCCTACTTCCCTAAATTTTACAGAAAAATCCCAATTTTAACATCTCTCCTGAATTTTGCCAAATCCCCAAGATTTTGCCAATTCTCCTTAATTTTACCAAAAAAAAAATTCCAACTTTTACAACTCATTGGATTTTACCAGGTAGTTTCGAATTTTGCCAACTTCAATATATACTTGGGAGGGGGAGCCACCCCAATCCCGCCATAGTTACGCCCCTGGTACTAATGCATTTGTATCATTTAAAATATAATGGTAAATTACAATTGAAGAAAACCAAATTTTAATCAAATAGGATGACATCACTGTAATATGATATCAATTGAATGACAGTAGTTATAAAAGTGGAAATCTGCATTCAAATTCACTATGAGTTGCCAAAAAGTTCTGGAATTATTAACAACCCATCCAATGGTCTTTTCAAGCCATCAGTGTCCTTTTTTCCACCAATGGGGACTGTAGTTGGGTTGTTTTACCTCTGAGCAGCACTTTTTTGCACACAAGGACCCTGAGGAGCCAGAGAAAGTTTGGGAGAGGGGATCCATTGGAGAGCTATTGGGAGATAGATGGTAGTCTCCTGTCAAGGCCATCCAGCATGTTCTTTAACATGAACAGGGTATAGCTCTCCCACACATGAGGTCACAAATTAATGTCCCATCCGATGGATGGTAGCCTTTTCAATCCCTTTGGTGTCCCCTACTGACCATGGGCAGGGAATTTTGCAAAGATAAATCTCAATGCTGGTCCAGCTGGGACTCGAACCTGGGAACTGCAGATTACAAGCCTGGTGCACTACCAACTGAGCCTACATGCACTGCCTCTGGGGCTGTAGTAACTCTAATGAAGTTAACAAAGAAAATTTTAAATGTGGGACTCAAATCTAAAAGCAGATTATGAGACTAGCACACTATCAACTGAGCTAACCTCTGCCTCTAAAAGTAAATGGCATCAGCCCAAAGTGAAGATGCAATCACCTCAGACACTTCTGGTCTACATAACTAAAGCTTTGGTATAAGAGTTGAATTTCCTGTGTTAGTTTTTCAAATTGAAGGAGAAAAGGGCATGGCATAAGACAAGATGAATGAACAGGTTCTATAATCAGAAAGAACACCTGTGTATGGATTAAGTTTAAAGGAGGTAATTTGACAGCAATGTATTTAGCCAAACACACAGTGACTGGAGATTTATTCTCCTAGAATCAGCTGCAAGGCAAGCAGAGAGTATAGCAACACTTAATCTGTAGACTCAGTTGATATAGCTGAGAAGCAGGGCACTTGATATGAAGCCACTGAAAGGGCCAAGTATCCAGTAAAGAGAGTCCACAAGTTACAGCTGACACAGATCCATGCAATCCAGGTTGAAAGCACACCCAGCCCCTCTGAGTCATCATCAGAATCTAATTCAGATTAGAGAATGAAAGAGATTAAACAAAATACATTAATACTTCCAATTTCCAAAATGCTTCTTCAAAATCCTAAAACTTCTCATGTAGGGCTGTCCTTGTTCTTCAAGCATGTGAAGGTCATACAGTACTGTGCAAATTAGTTGGGACAAGTGAAGCCTGGAGAACCACTTCGATCCGGCAACATCTAGTAATCCCCCAAACACCCACCCAAGGTCATGTTTCGGGGATGTTTCACGGCTTCCGGGCCACAGACGCTTCACCCCATTGAAGGAATGATGAACAGCAAAAAGTACATAGGTGTTCTGGAGGCGAAAATGGTCCCAACACTGCACTGATTCCTAACAGCGATGGGGTATTTCAACAGGATCTGGCTCCATGCCACAATTCTAAGCTTGCTAAGAGCTTCTTTACCCAGCAACATTTGAAGGTATTGGAGTGGTCAGGAAATTCACCTGATCTAAACCCCATTGAAAATTTGTGGGCCATTATTAAAGTACGCATAATTAAGATGGATTGCACAACGAAAACCAAAATGTTAGAAAGTGTCATGAAAGTGTGGTACCACGACCTTGAAGTGAAGGAGATGTGTGGAAAGCTAGTGGCATCAATGGTTGAGAGGGAGAAAGAAGTAATTAAAGCTAAGGGGGATCCACATTTACTGTTAACTATACTATTAAACAAATAAATATTTTAGTTGTGTCTTTGTTACTGCATTTTCCTATTGTCCCAACTAATATGCACAGTACTGTATTTCAGACAAATAAAATCTGGTTTAGTATCAGGATAGGCTTTTAATCCTCATATTGGGAGCATGGCTATGTCCAGTTCATGCAAGTTTTACTATTCAATATTCTTTACTACAAATTACTTTACTATTCAATTTTCTTACTTTTCATATTTTTTTATTCAATATGAAAACTGAAAGAACCATAGAATTTTTATCCTGAAGTAACTAACTGACAGAACTTGGTCATGTTATTTATTAATTTCATATTTAATTTGAAAAAAACTTTTAAAAGACAAATTCCTTTTAACAAAAATATAAAAACTTACAGCAAAGTTCTTTGAGAACTATAATGTCTTTAGGGATTAAGTTCTGGCACTATAAGTATCAACTAACAGTTAAGTCAGAAAAAGGCATAATACTAATTATTCAGCACACTTCAAAATATATGACATCTGTCGATTTTTATTCACACTTGATAAACAATGAATAGTTTTTATGGCCTTAACTGGCATAATGGTTGGTAACTATTTGTTCCAGGAGGCAAATTTAGCATGTTTCTATTAACACTGACTGAAGTAGTGGTCAGCAGTGACTTTGGTAGGTTCTTGTATGAGAAGGCTTGTGCACACTAGTAGTAGTCCTTTATGTTGCGAACAAACAAAAAAAAAAACTGTTGTCAACTTTCATAGCTCCATCATCTATCTGTGCGTGGAAGCAAAATTTTCTGCCATTTTCTAATGCACATATGTTTTTAAATCTGGCAAGTAAATTGCTACATAAAGTGATATCTCCACACTAGAGCTAATACTTCGCACCATATTTCTTCTTAAGAAAAATACATCTTGGAATACTGTTCAATCTTGATGAGCATAATAAATATTGAGATTACAGAAAATAGTAACTTTTACAACACTAACACTGCAATTTAGCATTCATGATTTGTATTTTACCATAAATTATTTCATGTTTAGCAGTAAATTACATTATAGTCATGGGATCAAGAAATTTAGAAAAGTACAAAAAAGAGTGCTTTAATTTTAGCTTAAAACATGTTAAGAGCTTGTACAAAAAGTACGACATTTCATGTTTTTTAAAAACTCTGGGAGTACATGAGATAAAAAAAAGGGGAAAAAAGGGGTTTCCTCCTTTTTGGAGAACATAGTAACCCTATGTATAACATGTACAAGCAAAACAGCACAAAGACCTCTAAAACAAGTTTTCTTTTATGTCTATATTTCAGAGATTAAAAAGAATGTTTCTCTGCTGAAATAAAACAAATTAAAAGTCCCAATAGGCTGCCAGCTGGACCATTCAAGATCACATATCTGTACATTCATCACTATGAAATGAGTCCTGGTTCAGCTGGCCTTTTGAAGGCAGGGCTATGGATAAACAGAATGGACAAGTCACTGCAATCCCTGGAACCAACATGAACTTTCAATTCTTATGATTCTTATGATTGAAAAATGATTGAAATCTTATGATTGAAAGCTAGCAATGTATACTCAAAAAGCTGGACCATTATCTGTACAATCTGATGATAATAAATTTGTCCCATCCACCCCCCCCCCCCCCCTTCATAAAAGAATCAACCATGTGGCAGATTCAAACAAGATCACATATCTGTAAATTCATCACTATGATCTTTTGCCTTCGATACTTGAATTTCTGCCAGTATCTCAATTCAGCAATTGAACTTCAGAACAGCACCTTATCAAAATGGATGATGCCTATCTCAACTTATGGGATAGCATTAACCTCTACTTATGGGATAGCATTAACCTCTCTCTTTACTATTTCTATATACATCATCCATGTGCAAAATGACTTGTTAGTCTCTTTAAGTGTTCGCTTTCTTTGAAAAAACTATGATCTTTCACATCAATGCTTCATGGCAGCTTGATGAGGAGTGAAAACTTTAATACAAAATCTGCATTTACAACATGTGCCTTTTGCAGACATTTTCATGACTTGTGAGTCCAGTTATGCAAGCAGAGCTAGCTCAAGCCTATAAGTGAGGTAATCACCACATCAGGGCACATTCTCATGATGCCTTCAACAATGCTACAGCTGTTCTGAAAATAAGAATGTGAAAAGGGGCTTTGCATCAGGGCACAAGAGCAAACATATCTTGTTTGAGCCAGTCCTGTATGCAAAGCAACATAACACACCTGAAAGTAAGAACTTATCATTAATGAATGATTTTAGGCTAGAAGACGATTTTAACCCCATGGTTGATTCTTTTATTGGGGGGGGGGGGGGGGGGATGGGACAAATTTACTATCATCCAGCAACAACAGGAAGAATGAAGCATAGGATGGAGGTGTCATGATCAATAATGGCAGTGTCATGGTGCATGGGCATGAAATAATCAGTTTCCCCCCTATTTTCCTCCATGGTGCAATTCTTAAAAAGTTGCCTTATATGTCAGTTTCTAAGAATCAACCCCTTTGGCGGGATATTTTTTGAACTTCTTTAGTGGAAATTTGATCCATGTGCTGTGATGAATCAAATGTTCTGAAGGAAGAACATGCAAAAGCAGTAGAAAATCAGTTCTGTTTGGGCAACCTAAGCTAGTGTGTCTGTAGTTCTTTTTTTACACAACACTGTTTTGCAGATTTGGCTTTGAACACTTGTTAAGCTGTAAGTCTGAGTGCAGTCCTTATCTATAATGCAGAGAGGCTTGATGGAGGAACAGTTATCTATATCTAACACAAAGTAAATAACAGGTAAAGATGTGATCCCAATGCAGAGCTGGTCCATATTTTTGTGGGGCTGGGTGTGGTTTGTCATTGCAGGGCATCCCTATCATGTGATAAAGCATAAAAGGTTAGAAACTGAATCTGCCACAAACCTACAAAAGGAATATTTAAAAATAAAAATGTATTTTTGGAAGTGGTGAAATATAATATCAATCAGACATGGCTCTAGAAAAAATATTGGGGGGAGGCAAGTGATTTGACTGAGCAAGAGAAAATAGACTGGAATTCCACTGAAGCATAACATTTCCTCCTCCTTTTAGAGGTCTTTAAAAATTTATTAAAAAGTGCATGAAATATACATAGGTTTAATAATTTTTGCCTCCATTACCCTTCTAGTATTCCCAGGGAGAGGCATCTTGGCTTCCTTTCAGACCCAGCCTTGATATCAATAACAATATACAGGCTATCTCACATTAAAAAAAAACTTTTATCTCAAATACTTCATTAATTTCTTTTTCTTTTCCAGTGTTTCTAATGTTATTCCAGTGTTTCTAATGTTCTTTTTCTTTTCCAGTGTTTCTAATTTTTCCAGTGTTTCAATGTAGTTATGGAAAAGTTCACTGGAATGAGGTGATTTTGGAAGAATGACAGAGGCAGTTTTAGATGGCACACCTTTCGCACAAAGCTAAAACGGCCTTTGTTCCAAATCATAAATATTCCTTTAGAAGGTACTACCACTAATTGGAATCATTTATATACCATCCCATGTTGCTATACTTTACAACTCACAGAGCAGATACACATTTATATATATATATTACAACAGATGTGAATTCTGGCTCAAATTCTTAAGTCTGAGATTCCCCAAGCATAAATATTTTGTGAAGAAAATTTTGTTGATATAAGGGACTTAAACCTGCATCTCTCCAGAAACATACCAGAATATTCTACTGTTGAATTAATGCCAGCTCTGTCTTTTTTCCACTAATTTAAAACTTTAAACTCTTTGTCGAGATTTTGGCACCTACTGTTGGTGTCACTATGATCTCAGGTGCAACTATTTTTTTTATATTGCACTGAATAAGATGGAAATAAATAATAAAGTCTCTTCACGCTATGTAGCATTATTAATGATTTAAACATGAATGACAATCACATTGTTACCTGTTGACCCTTTGACATCTATAAATCAATAAATATTTTGTGGAAAACATTGTGTCGACATACAGGACTTGAACCTGCATCTCTCCAGAAACATGCCAGAGTATTCTACTGTTGAACAAATTCCAGCTCTGTCTTTTTTTCACTAATTTAAGACTTTAAACTCTTCATTGAGCTTTCAGTGCCTACTGTTGGCACCATCCATGATCCAGTGTTTTTATTCATGATATTTTTACACTTAAAATCTTTATATTTATGTTTTACATTTTAGGTTGTTTTATTTATAACATACATCTGTGACATTTTAATTTAAAAAAAATATAGATGTTTTCAGTCACTCTATTGGGTAATATATCTTTTGCATTTCTGTGTTGTCATTGTTTATTGGGTATTTTATGACAAAACTATAATGCAATGCTTTCTAAATGGTACTATACCATTCTCCCAATTTGTGATCTTTTATCTAGTCAAAATGCATTTTTTTACAGTAGTTGGTCTCTGAGATCATACGTATACAGGTACATTAAAAACTCAAGAATATAGTTAAAGATTACGGTTAACACAGTGAGTGAAATTTAGTTCGAAATTTTATCAGCAATTTTTACTGTTATAAACATCAATTAACATTTTAAAGAGACTAACAAGTCATTTTGCACATGGATGATGTATACAGAAATAGTTAAATGACAGAGGTTAATGCTATCCCAGAGAGAGGTTAATGCTATCCCATAATTTGAGTTGAGATAGGCATCATCCATTTTGATAAGGTGCTGTTCTGAAGTTCAATTGCTGAATTGAGATACTGACAGAAATTCAAGTATGTAAATGGTAAGGATATTGAATATATCATGGAATAAAGAAACAACAAGAGATTCCAGTAGCAGCAACAACATAAATGGTAAGTTCATTATTACTAAAAACTTCAGTTCAAGTATACTTTTTAAAATAATGGTAATTTCTGTGTACAACATGATTAAGTTCATATTACAGAGATAATTTATTAAAATATTAAAATCATTTAAACAAATTTTCATCTGATAGTACCATGTCAAACATAATCTGATGTTCCCAGGTTCGAATCCCAACTGTTCCTATACTGAGAATTTACTCCATTAACTCCTCTTCAGCTCTTAGTAAGAAATGGAACACCATTAAGCTTGGTAAGGCCTGTCAGATGAATGAGATATTAAACAGTGGCACAATATGTATTAAACAACAATGCTAGATGACCTTGATGAGAAGTTGCTGTCTATCTACTAACAGCTGTCCAGTAGACTCCCTTCTCTAACCTCTCTGAGTCCTTATGATTCCTGGTCACTTAGCCCAGTGAGTGCATAAAAGTGACACTCAGAGGTAAAATAAATGAATAAATACTTTGGTAACAGCTTTTTTTTGGGGAGGGGGGGGGAAGATTTTTATTAGAGATGTGGAGGGAAACAGCTGTTGAAAGTTTGGAAAACATTGGCTTAAGCTTTCTAGAGTCTCCACTGTCTGCATGCATTGACTGGTTTCAAAATGGCAGTTCAGAAACAGATTCAGACATTTCTAGTACAATACATGAAACATCAATTTTTAAAAAATATAAACATTCAGTTTAAAAGTTTTTAACATATGCACTCAGGAAAATTATATTTCTACATGTTAAATAAGGTTTATCATTTTAATTTATGATGAATTTCTACTTTTATTTGCATACTTTGCTACCATTCTGAGAGTCAAGTATATGGGATCAATGATTCCTTCTTTGCTTTCAAGGGATGTTTTCCCCCCTCTAATTTTCTGGTTATGAATTTGATATGAATTGTTGTCACTTTGTTTCTCCTTCAAATTAAAAAAAAATTAATAAATTTTGAAAGCATTTACCAAACATATTGTTTTCTATTGGTTTTCATTTTACACTCTTTCCTACTTTAAACTTATTTATATATTCCTATAATTATTTTTACCACTATATATTACAAAGTAGAAAAGATAAAGTTCTTATTTACTTTGATAAGAACCAGAAGAATAGAAGATAGAACTATTCTATATATATAATATAGACTTCTTGATAGAACTAGAAGAATTTTTTACAGAAATAAAACCACTAAACACAAGTTAGTAGTTTTAGTTCTGTAACTGCTCCTGCAAGTTGCATTTAGGATTATTGATTGTGATTTTTTTATGTATTAAAGTACTTCTTTTTCATAATATATATTTTTATTAATGTGCAATTATAACATTGCAAATCACATTTAATATCTATTATATATATGTATATTTTAATAATCAGAAATGTATGCATCATCATCAAAAATTACTGTTGAAGTGCTTATATAAAGTTCATCCAAAAATTGAGATATTTTTAAAAACATTTTGGAGGATTGGACTTCTTATTTGATTGTTCAGAATGAAATATTCTTGGTACTGGAATCTAATACGACTAGTTTAGTTCATTATGTTGTTTCAAAATAAATTCTTAATTGCCTTGACAGATCTTTTTGTTTTTCACTATATAACTGGGAAAAAGTCTTTTATTTAAATATTTTATTTTTATAAAATCTAGAATAAGACTGTTTTATTTGGCACATGACTTATTTCTATTGATTGGTTATTTGGCAAAAAAATTTCAAAAGTTAATTTTTTTGACTGAGCACAGTGAAAAAATATCTGGGTCTGTGAATTTATTCCAGTTTTTCATGTTGGATCCTGAAACGGTTTAAGGGATAGTGCAATCTTCTCTCTATATTATTGTTGCGTATGTCCCATCTTTATGCAAAATGACATGTTAGCCTCTTTTAAAGGTTACTTGAGTCTTAAAACATTAAAAGTATTGAATTATGAAGATAGATAAAAATGAAAGGACATGAATTGGAAGTCCTGGTTATTCTATTTATAACAATTTAAAAGCAATCTTCAACATTAAATTTTATAATTAATCATAAATTAATTTTCACATCATATTACAAATAAGAGCTGGTAAATTTCTAACCAAAAATAATCATCAATTTTTAATAGACGTAATATTAAACATGGTGTTAAAGAATTTTTAATTATTAATTTTTGAAAAGAATTTCAAAATATTTCACAAAATCTAAATGACAATAAATAAATGACTAGATATTCTAAAAACAAGAACATATACAGGAGTCCAAAACCCTTCCCCCTCAAAAAAAAATGTTGTTTTATATGAAATCTCAAACTTGTCTACCTGCTTTGAAATCTAAAACAGGTGTCTTTGTATAATTTTATTTCAGTGCCCATGTTATATACCCAACACTAAAAATAGATTTACAAAAATAAACATTATAAAATTTTATTCCATATAAAATATTATTTTAACCTTTCCTGTCCAGTAGAGTACTTTAGTAATTGGGAAAGCCTACAGAAGTCTTATTCTTTGACACCCCACCCCATCTGAAATTAAATCCTGGGTTAGCACTAAAAATAAAATTTACTACAAATATTTTTTTACCAAAAATGTTGAAAATTAAAGATTTCTTTCATGAAATATATAATTATATAAGTTGTTAAAGTTAAAAACAGAATATTAAATATTTACTAACAACTAAAAGGAAGAAGTAAACAATAAAATTGCTATTCATATGGAATATCTTTTGAAAAATCAGTTGCCTTTGGTATTTAAAATATAGAATTCCAAACATTTTCATACTTTTAAAAATTCCTTTTGGACAATCCTTGCAGTGATGAAAATGAGATCATGTCAAGGGAAATGAGGATTTATGGTCAACTTATAATACCACATATATTTCCAACAATAATTTTTATGGTCAACTTATTAATGGATTTATGGTCAACTTATAATACCACATATATTTCCAACAATAATTTTTCATTCTCAACAATTCTTAAATTCTCATCGTAATATGATCTTCAACTGACAAAATGTCTCTTGCCCATGCCTTTTTTATTATTTAATAAAATGCCTAAATCAGAAATCAATCCAAAGTGTATTCCCTGTTAAGATAGACATCAAACATTAATTAATAGATTCTGAAAATCATTCATCGCTGCCACAGCGGGAATCAACCCACATCTCTCTAGATTCATGCCAGAGTGCGCTACCATTGCACCACGCGTTGTACAATGAAATTTCTCAGAATAAAACCTTATAAATCTTCTTCACTGAGAAGTGGCTGAGACAGCGCCATCTATACTCAAGGAGATGCAACTTTTTCAGTTGTTGCTTTGATTATCAAATGTTAATGTGAAGGTCGCTAACGCTAAGACGTTAATATATAATTAAAAATCAATCCAAAGTGAATGCACAGTATTCACTTTGGATTATTTTTTTTCATCAAACATTAATTAATAGATTCTGAAAAAAAATTTCAGAATCTATTAATTAATGTTTGATGGCTAAATCAATTTTAATGGATATAAATTTATATATATTCAAATATTTACATATTAGTACTCAGTGCTTAAGAAGAGCCACATTTTGATAAACATTTTAGTGGATGTTTGGAATAACAAAGCCAACAATAATATTAGGAAATGTGAAAATTGAACTGGAATGAAATCCCAAATCTCTTGATTCAAGATTAACAAGGGAATAATAAACTGATCAGTTGCAGAAAGAATTGAGAGCGGTATAAAATTCAGAGATCTGAATTTAAGAAATGGAGATGAGGAAAAAATATTTAATGGGTTTGAAAATTAACTCAGGTACAACTAGATCATGGCTTAGTTCAGTTATTATGCATCAATTGCTTTACCACTCAAATTACATAGGATTATGCTATAATTCAACTCAATAGTGATGTTGTGAATAAAAATATCCATGAAATTTTAATGCAGATTATATAAGGACACAAAAAATTTTTAGCACTCATTTTTATTAACTATTGCTCAAATGCATATTTTCCTACAACAGAAATTGGAAAAATGTTAAACTGAAATACATAAATTGAAGTATATTAAAATCTGAATTAAAAATTCAATCATATTTTAATGTTAGAACTCTAATTTCTGTTGATCAAAATAATTCAGCATACTGGATCTTCCTTTAAAGAGAAGTATTAGAATAATTTAAAATATATCTGTTTTTACAGTTTTTTGGTTCTCACACTTACAAATTACTTCAGTTAAATATCTGCATGATCATCTTGAATGAAGTCTTCGAATATGAGTACTTAAAGAACTTTTCCATCGAAAGTGTTTTCCACAGTATTTACACCTTTTATCTTTAGTTACTGAATGCTGCTGCAAATGTTGTCGTAAAAGGTTTAATGACTTGAACATTTTTGGGCAGATTGTGCAAGGATGTAGGATACTGGAATGAACATCGAAATGTTGCTTCAGATATTGCATTAAACGGAAACCTTTGCCACATACAGAACACACAAAAGGTGCAGTTTCTTCTGAAAAACAAAAAATAGATCACTCAATCATTGTCTTCAAATAGTGAAAGCACTGTAAAAATACACTTCTTGATAAGTCAAAGTAATATAATAATGTCATCAGGGAAGTACCAGGGGGGGGGAGAGAACCAGGGTGTCTGCCCCCCTCCCCAAAAAAATCTGATTGCCTTACATGAAATTTCAAACTTGTCTGACTGCATTGAAATTCAAAACAGGTGTCACTGTATAATCTTACTTTAGTGCCATAGTTTACACCCAACACTACAGATATGGATTTAAAAAACAACTATAAAATTTTATTCCACATAGAATATCATTTTAACCTTTCCTGTCTGATGGAATATTTTAGTAATTTGGAAATCCTATTCAAGTCTTATTCTCAGAGCCTCCTCAAAACTAAATCCTTGGACACCCCCACCCAAAACTAAATCCTGGGTAAGTGCCTGATGTCCTTAATGCATAATAATATAAAGAACTCTACTTGGAATGGAGAATAGACTGATGCCCTATAACTATCACAGGAATTCTAATCACGTTTCTTAAAAATAGAGATATAATACCTCAATTCCTTTGTAAAATCCTTAGGAACAACTACTTTATCATAGAAAATATTCCATTCAGCCTTGTGACAACAGAATCATGCCCAGCTATCAGCATTTCAGTAGTTATTTCATCTATTCATGATGACTTGTGTAGTTTTAATTTATAGATGACCAAAATAATTTCAGATTAAGATACAGGTAATAGACTAAAAAACCGAAATAGCAATGTAAAATCACTAATATGCTGTTGGACTGCCATGTGAGTCCGCACAGCTTGTACATGTCATGGCATAGAGTTCACTAGTGTCTATAAGTTAGCAGGAAGGATATGACACCATTCATGCATTAGAATGTGATCAATTCCTGCTTGTTTGAATGGAGTTGGAAAATGCTACCTGAGATGTTGTTCCCAGAACTTCCCATAGATTTTCCAGTGGTGACCTGGTGACTGCCTGGTTTTCACCTGGTGACTGCAGTGGCCATAGTATGTGAAAAAGTTTAGTCTCATGCTCCTCAAACCACTTGGTACATGTGTTCTGTGGATGGGAGCATTATCAACCTGAAAGATAGCTCTCTCTCTCTTCATGAAAGAAATGCTATACCACTGGATGAAGATGACCACTGAGAACTGTCAAATAGTGATAGGCATTAATTTTGCCTTCTAACATAATGAGTGCACCCAATCATGCCATGAGAAAGCACCCTACACCAATACAGAACCACCAGAACCCTTAACAGTAGGAAAAAAGCAATCAGAGTGTAAGCTTCCTTCAGTAGGTGTCAGACATACACTCGTCGATTTGTCAGAAACAAAGTGAAGAATGATTCATCAGACCATATCATACTCCTCCACTGCTTGTGCTCATTGCACCATTGGGCATGAAGACATGCATTGACAAGTGTGATGAGCGGCTTGTGAAGTGCAACTCAATTGTGATATCCAGCTCTATGGACTTGCCAATGTACTGTTTTTGATGAAACTGGCCTCTCAGATCCAACTTTAAAATCCAATCACAACTGATGAGATGTAGCTTGCTGGTCTTCAATTCTGGTATGTTATTTTGTTTTACCTTGCAAAAAATTTTTGTGATGTATAGCAGTTTTCTCTGCTTTGTTGACCAGGTTATTATGCCAGAGATTCTTATCAGTTATCAACTGATTATTTACACATTTATTAAGCTCTCTATAATGCTATATATTAAGACTGGTAATGTGTTGATTTAGCTTAGTCCTGCACTCCATTCTTTCAGAAATAAGCTTCACATTTTTATTGCACTAATGAATCTGTCTCATGTGCTGCATTTCACTCAGAACAGTTAGTTTCAAGAATAGTCTGTTTAAAATGGTCCTGTCCATTCTCAACTTCAGTTGTAAAGAAACCATGATTATTATAATGGCTAAATAACTCCTACTGTTATTATGATGGCCTGCCATCCTCACAGACTTTCTACTATTGCATATAAACTGGCAGGCTCCCGTCAGACTTCTGTGGCAAGCAGCAGCTTGAGGGTTTTTTTTTTTAAATATTCTGGTAAACGATGACTAATTGAAGGTCTTTCAAAGATTCAGTGTTATTGGTAATTATTTTAACATTCTATTTCACAACATTTCTTAAGATTCAGTTGCTACACACTTTTAACAAAGTAATGAACACCGATAATTTTGGCTCTCATATATAACTGGTACTCCTAACAGAGCTAGCTCATTTACTGTATTACTGTTATTACATAATCATATTCTAATGTAACCCTGTAGAAAAGGAGATACTCTTGTGCTGGGTGACTTCAATACCATAGTTGGCATTGAAAACAAATTCTGACTTTTAAGCAGGAGTGATAGTTGCAACAGCAAATGCTGCTTGAGAGTTTTATGATGCATCAACTTAGGCTATTATGTACCAAACAAAGTAAATCAGATGGGATGTAAAGTATGGCCTTATATGCATATACAGGAATGCACTGTATGAGCTTAACAGGACCTCCTAATGGTTGTCCAGTAGGTTCTTTTTACCCTAACCAATTCTGAGCCCTTGGGGGGGGGGAGTCCTTATGACCTTGTCAGCACCAGCAGGTTATTGTGTGAACAATATGCCACACAGATGTAAAACAACCTAATATTCAGTGGAGGCATAGTAACAGATAATATTCAAGCTTTTAAACCCTGTTTTAAATTTATATGTAAGAAATCATTCATTAATGCATTAATATCCTAAAAGAGTATCTGGCATTTATACTGAGAAGCAAAACTATACCTTCCACTCTTTACTATTCTCACATCAAGAAAAGATAAATTTAAGTTTTTTAAGTATCTGTCTCTTGCAAGCACACAATGTCCAGGTTCTATTACTGGAATTCCTGAACAAGAGCATCAATATAATAGTATTTTCTTAAAGTCCTCATATTTCAGCTAGATGTGAAAAGAATATGGTTAGTATGATTTTAATGAAACCAGGTTGACTGAGAGTGATAAGGTTAACAATATCAAAATTCCCCCAAGCAGCAGTCAAGGGGGCAAAAACCCATTTTTCATTCACTATAATCTTAAACCACCATACTGGCAAAAACCAACAACAAAATGGGCTTCTTTACCATTAGCATCCATGAAGCTCTTAAGAGCACCAGTAAATTGGGATCTGAGACACATTACTCCAGTTTAAGATTAGCAATGCTAAACTGGAATAAAAAACGAATTTCCAGAATTCAAGTACCTGGATGGATTCTGATCAGGATCACCTACCAGCTGATATAACATATACTGTGATTTGTTCTACTGTGCTGGCATAAACAAGTAGAAAATGCAGTAGTTTCTCCTTAAAAAAAAAACACCAATGTAGTATGTTCATTATCCAAAAAATCAAAATCACACAAAACAGATTTTCTTTTAATTTGTGATCAGACCTGCAAAGCTACTAGCTTATTTTAAAATTACAACAGAACAAATGACCATGCCATCCTGGAACTCAAACCCAGATCCCAGCAATTGCAGTCTCACTGGAAACTAATATGACAGCACTGTGCTATTGAGTGAGCCAGTATAAATGGGTAGCATCAAACCTGAGTGAAATTGCCTACTTCTCAGCAGGGATGAAAAAAAAAAAAGAAAGTAGCCATAGAAGTACTAATCAGTAAGCCAAACTGATCTATCAGACCTAACCCCTTGTTCTCCTTTAGGGGAGAGAATATTTCCCTGAATGACACTAATGGCCTGCATATAATGAAAGCAAGACTGGACTTTAGGTGCTTTAGTTCTCTGGTTCTATGCATGATGACAGGGAAATAGTGTACATCTCTTCTTCCAGTTATACATAGCAGGCCAAATGATGGTGACAAAATGAACACTTTCATTATGTTAATGATGATACTTATGTAATTAATTTCATTAGAGTTGTTGATGATGATACTTATTAATTAATTTCGTTAGAATTGTTGATACTTATACAATTAATTTCATTAGAATTGTTGATGATATTATGATTATAATATACTTTTTTGGTTTGGTGATAAATAGAGAGAAAACCATAGTAATGAAAATAGTGAGGCAGATGATACTTCTGGATAATTATATTTATAAATAGTTCCCTTGAATGACTACAGTCTTGAGCAAAGTTTCTTTTCATTACCTTGGAGTTATGCGAATGATACTAGTAACATGTGACACAATGAAGATAGGAGGATAGGCATTGTGGTTTGAACTTTTAAGAATTTGCAGAGTGTGGAAAAATAAGTGTATACACCTAAAGTTGAGTGGTTGTTTGGGGTTTTATGGTGCAAGAACAACTAAGCCATATTGTGCCAAACAGTATACATCTAAAAACTACAAAATTAGGGCATATAACGGCTTTTTTTTTAAATTTGATATAACAGTGAGGAAAAAAACTTGATACTTTTGATTCTAGATGATTACATAGTATCTTGGCTAGTAAGTAGATTCACTATGTAAGCAATGAAGAATAAATTACATGAGAGTAATCAGTCAAATTTTGGCAGTATCTTATACAGGGAGAGACTGCATTGATCTAGTCATGTTAAAGCTACAGGTTAGAAAATAATTATGAGCAGTGTACCCAAATGGTTCAGAAAAAAGAACTAGGATATAGTAGGTAGACAATATCAAACAAGACCTACATAGAATTGGTTTTCAGTGGCCAAATGCAAGAGTTGTAGCACAACATAGACATGTATGGGAAACTAAATTGCACAGTCTTGTTATAGCTCTATCACCCTCTACTTGAAGATCATGGATATTGATTTCTATACCATTTTAGTAACAATATTTATAATTAAAACAAAAATGTACAATTTTTTACAAAATACCAAATAAAATTTTTTTTCTCTCTTTGGATTTTAGGTTCAAATATGGTTCAATCAAAATTCTATGGTATATTCCAACATCACTTTTGGGAATGGAACCTTTAAACAGTTTACATAAATCAGTCTTTTTATTTTTGCATATATCATGGTCATCTCAACTTTTTATCAATGTGAAGAAACTTTCATTGTCTTCAGTGGCAGAACTAGGCCAGGACAATTGGGCAGTATCCAAGGTCTGCAGCTGTCTGGTGAGAGGGTTCTGATTGGGTTTCAAGAAACATTTTTCTTAATGGAAATTTTTTCTTGAATATAAGCCAAACTGGACCAAAAGTTGTGAAAGTTATTAAAGGCTTATTCCTAGTAGGTTTCCTTTTGTTATGATTTTTAGAGTCACCACCTCTATTTCTTACATTCTTCCTTCTTCTTCTACCATTATTCTTTCTTTCATGCATTTAAATAGCATTCAATGCAATTGTTAAATTTTTTTTTGGATTGTTTATATACATATGTTTTTGATTGTGTGAATCTGTTCCGTTTTTTAGTGTCTTACACAAAGGAAGTTGTTAAAAAAAACATAAGACTATTATCGAGGATTTTTGACATTCAGTTAACCCTATAATGTAATATATTTTATATCATAAAATACTTAAAATAATATTTTCATGGTACTATTCATGTCACATTCCCAGTATAATATTTTAAATAACATTCAGTCTTTAACAACTGCATCTTGACTCAAGAGATTTTTACCACATAATAAATACATCTATATGCTTACCATTAAACCAGCATTGGTTTTAGATAAATGAAATTTTAAGAAATAGTTTTGGCTTTAGATAAATGAAATTAAAAAAAAATAGTTTGAAATAAAGAGTATAATATAATGGACAACTCAGCAGCATACAAAATTACTCCTATTGAAAAAATTTAGCGGCCCGAAAAAGTGTCTTGCCCAAGGGCCCACTTGTTTCATCCCCTGACTGTCTTATAAAGGGTCATCCCTTTATGAAATCCCACAAAGAAGACATCCCCTAACTGTCTTATTAAGGGTTATTCAAATAAAAATTTCAAAAGTTAAATAAAAGCTGTTTTACTCAAGAAAAAAGGAAATATGCATGCCAGTCTTCAATATAGTCTCAATTACAATCAATACACTTTATCCAACAATGAACTGACTGGATTCGTCAAAAACGTTTTGTGAATAGTGGTGGAGCCACTTGTGCACCACCATTTTGACCTCTTCATTTAACAAGAAATGACATCCTCTTAGTGCATCTTTCAGTAGCCAAAAAATAAAATTACCCTCAGTGCTAAGTCTGGTGATTATGGAGGGTGAGGTACATCTCACACTTCATTTTGTTTATCTTCTTCATTATTCAATGTGTAGTGTGACGGTGGGCATTATGATGCTGCAGGCAAACAGTATATTGTGCCAAACAGTATACACCTAAAGTACCAAGATAGAGATATAATTAGTCCTGAGGATAACAAACTACATTGTTTCTTCTGAATTCCTGGCTTTAGATGATTATTTGTTTCTTAATTCATGATTAAACCCACAAAGCTACTAGCTTATCTGCAGATTATGACAGAACAAATGATCATATCATACCGGGACTTGAACCTGGACTCCAAAAGTTGCAGTGTCATTGAGAACCAACATTGCACCACTGAGGCAGGAATTATATCAGAAGCATATTATAGTATTTTGCACTTGTCATGGTTTCTCATCTCTCCATATACAGCAATATTGAAGAATTTCCCTTTATGATCCCAAAATACAGTAACACTTTTCCACCTGATGTTTTGATGCAAACATTCTTCTGTTGAGGTGAGTTTGTTTGGCACTACTTTGAACTTGTGTACTTGCTTTCTGGTAAAAAACAGTGCACCCAGGATTCATCACCAATTATTACAAATTATATGAAGACATCTCCTTCCCACTCATACCATCAAAGAAGCACAGAACATGCATTAACTCATTGTTCCTTCAGTTCTTATGTTAGTTCATATTTACACCAAGGAATCCAATAAACACACACTTTTCAAAAATGCCATTCTCCTCTAATGATGATGCTATACACTAAACCAAAACTGATATTCAGAGCAATGACAATTTCTTCAATGGCAATGTGAGAATTTTCTCACAAGAGCTCCTCTGCTGTCCCTTTGTCATGAAACACATTGAATGACGAATTTGTCCAAGTCATAGAACACCTTCAAGACCTCATAGACTTGCCAATGACTCATGCATCATTTATCACACTGAGTCACTATTCTGCAATAAATTTCAGCTGGTTTTATTTCTTCAATTCAGCATTCAGAAATAAAATTACAGATCATATCTCTTTCTTGGTACATTATTGTAATGGTGTCACCATCTTTAGAACTGATTGTTCATGAATAACACCAGCAGACAAAGCCATGTGTGTTCAATTTTGCCGACACAAACTTTGACACTTTCAATGCTCTAGGTACCACATGACATGTATGTGCATCATCAGATATTGTATTCCTACCCATCTGAACCAGTCAGCACATCTGTGTTCCACCTTGCCCAAGTGGCATCTGGATTAAGGTTAAATTTATTAAAGAACGAGGGTGCTCCTCCTATTATTGGTCTTCCAAGTATGGGTATCCATTTGAATTACAGAGGGCAGCAGCGAATGTGTAAATCAATGATGTGATACAAGATTATCATTATTATTTGCATCTTATGCAGCTGTATGATGATGTACTCTCTGACCACATTAATTTTAAGCTTCAACATTTTTAACAAGAAAATGGATCAGAACTAATTTCAGCTTCACTCTACAAGTATTCTAATAGAACTAGCCCATTTAATGTTAATCAAACATGAACCAAATAAACCATCATGTGAAACCCAAGAATATTTCTAAATATAGTTTTGACTGAAATATGTCTTAATCTCAACCATTAAGTTTACTTACCTGTAAGAGACACACTTCTTAGTGTTATTTTTGTTCTGTTGTTCCACCTCTGTGGCACTCTTATGCACATAATGGACTAAATGGTCATGTTACAAGGAACCAAAGGCTCAGAGATGAGTATAGCAAGATCAAGTAAAAGCCATTGAAAATCATCTGTTGAAAAATAGGCCATACTTACTCCAGTCAATCTTACTGCAACTATGGTTCTCAGCTTGTTTGCAAAGTTGCTACCCAGTTCAATCGCATCAGCTGCACATGTGGTAGTGCCATCCCTGCTCTGAGATTACACTCTTGACAGGAGGCTGTTGTCTTGGCCAACCCTAAGCCAGGTAAAGATCCCAAGAATGCTTTGAATTGTCATCCACTCATTTCAGTTCCTGCCCATCTTCTGGACTTAATCCTTTATGACCTTAAAACTGATATGTGGGTGACAGACAGGGGTGTGCTGCCAAATGTTTGAAAATTACAAAAATATCCCCAAAAATTTAATTTCATACCAATTCTATATGGCCTGATTAACAGATATTTCTTTCTCTGCTAGTTAACAAACTCTAGTTTCTGTTCCACCAGCTTGCCTATCTTCAAAAATTTCAAACAACCAGCTCATGCGAGCTCAAACTCTGAGCCCTTATGAGCTACAGTTGCAATTCTGCCAGAGTTTCAAAAAATGAAACAGTGTTGGGGTCTGAGAGTTGGTAGATGCAGTTGCATTTATTGACTCCTGGCTGACTGTGATTAGCAAATTCACATGATACTTGAAAACCATTCCAATTAACTTGATCAAGCCTTTGCCATGATACAGGCAAGGGCCATAAGACTTTCCATGAGAGATGTTACATATCATCATCAAGCAGCCATGGGCTATGGAGGTCCAACAAGACCATTTTGAACAGTTGCAGAAAAATGTCAGATGGCTCTACTGCAATTCACACAGCTTGCCATTTCAGCTGAATTGAATGGTTGCTTGTCTGTAGTTTTATGGCACATCAGCACCTCAATCTATAATGGGACAAACAAGATTTAAATTTAGAAAAAAGGTAAAAAAAATATGGAACCCACAACTAAAATTAAAATCATGTGATAAAGAAGAGGAAAACAACAAGAATTCTATCACTAGACAGCTTTCCTCACTGTAAACATTGCCATCTATGTTGATGATTTTAAAATTTTTTTGTTCTTCCATCGTGAGTCATTGAATAACAATTATAAACTGTCCTAAACAATCTGGATGATTGAAAATGTGTTTTGGTTCTACCCACGGAATACACTTTTGCCACAAGTGTAATCTTCATTTGGACCTTGAGCTGCAGCTCAGGGATACCATTCTTCCTGTCATGTGAGAGATTGAGTTTCTCTGTCTCGTTTTGACTGGAAGAATGGCATCCCTGAGCTGACAACAAATTTGCTGACAACACTTTTGTTAGTAAAGTCCAAATGCCCATGGGCATTGAACACTGTTAAAAGGTCCTCCCTGAAGAAGTGGGCTTATGTTCATTGCTCCCCTTGAACTGTGCACTTGTCCAGTCAAAACTGGACCATGGAACCCAGGTGTACTTTGCAGTGGGATTCTGTGGTAATGGTGCTGGAGCCACTCCACCATCAGGCCTTCTGTGCATACACAAGGGCTCTCTGCAGCTCACTTGGTCTAGTCTTTACATTGAGGCCAATGACCCACCTTTTAATTCTTTGCTGTCGGCACTTATTCCTATGTTAAAATTGTAACTCCAGTGCTCACTAAATTATGATCACCTCCCTCCATGCTATATAAGTGGAAGCTAAATTAAAGATCTCAATCAAAGTTATATAAATCTCGATTTTCAATAATGTTTGCTTTGTACTTAAAGAGTTATGGACTTTGAATATTTAACAGCAACAATGCAAGTCTTAGGAAAATTAGAAAATATCAAAAAATTGGTTACATTAACTTTTCAAATATACATCTGTTGTATTAAATGGTGTGAAATAATATTTCTTATTCAAATTATAATTAACTTCTGAGTTAAATCTTAATGTTAGGCATTGCTGTTGTTAAATATTCAAACTTCCATAACTGATTTAAATACTAAGGGAATACTGTTGAAAAACGAGATTTAGATATATTTGATTGAGATCTTTAATTTACCATCAGTCCCATTCTGTCACAAAACTCATTTTTAGAAGTTATAGAACTTCAAAGTTAGCTTACACTGATATAACATGGAGAGAGGTGGTCATAATTTAATGAGTACTCAGTGTATATTACAATCCGCAATGGACTATCTCACTAAGACTGCATTTTCAGCCCCAAATGAGTATTGCTTTAATCACCTTAATATCATTCAACCTTTTGGTTTGGGTGTCTGAGGCCACCTAAGAGACATTAACATCAGTTTCAATAAAGTTGCCAGGGGATAGGTGAAGGAGAAGAGCCCCGAAGGAACGCTCCAGAGCTGGGACAGCCAAGTATATCATCATCATCACCATCCTCAAGCAGCCATGGGCTACAGAGGTCCAACCAGACTGTGCAATTTAGTTCTCCAAGCATATCTGTCCTGAGCTACATCTGCTGCATCTGGCCACTGCACACCAATTCTAAAAAGGTCCTGTTTGACATTGTTTGTCCACTGCATCCTAGGTCTCCCCCTCTTTCTGAGGCCTTTAGGCACACTGTTCATAACCCTATTCGCCAATCCATAATTATCCATAAAGGCAACATGGCCAAACCAATCCATACGGGCAACATGGCCAAACCAACAGAGTCTCTCTCTGCACAATATGCTGTTTAAAGGAGGTTGCAGACTCCTTTGCCTAACCTCATCATTAGTTACAAAGTTAAACCACCTAATGGCCAAGATACTGCATAAGCATCTAGAATCAAAAACATCTAGTTTCCTGTTATCTTGTTTACACAGAATTCAAGTTTCACTACCATAACTAACCCTAGAGAGAACCAAACTATTATACAGTCTAATTTTAGTCTTTAGGTTACACTCCTATTTCTCCACACTCTCCATAGATTCTTAAAAGTCCCGGCAGCAATCCCTATTCGTCTGTTAATCTCGTTAATCCCTATTCGTCTGTTAAACTGTGACACCTGCTCAAGAGTGCAGCCATTCTGATCAACTGAACCACAGCCTGCTAGACCAAATTTCATCACTTTAGTTTTCTCTCTGTTTATAACCAAACCTACTCTACTACCAGTCTCATCAACAGCTCGAATGAAAGTTCATCTCATCAACATCATTTGCCAAAAGGGCTAATCATCAGCATAACCTAAATCCGAATTTTTCTATCTCCAGCCAATCCATTTTTCTTAATCCAGCCAAAGGCCAAAATCTTTCCATTGCAGTGAATTTCGCATAACATAATCAATAACCAAATTAAAGAGAAAAGGAGACAAAATGCACCCTTGTCGAACACCAGAAGCAGTGGCACACTCAGGATTTAATCTTGGGGGGAGTCGAGGCCCAGTTCGGGCAAATGAAGTAGATCTCGGTCCGCCTGAGCACTACTTCGTTCGCCTAGCATTCACAGCAGGTGTGATTCCCGAGGGCTATAGGGTATTCCCAATTTATGTGACCGCTAATTCATAAGTAGTATAGAAATAGAAGACACGATACAACATAAATATAAAAAATGAATTTTAATTAGGAAAAGATTTTTGGAAAATTTTCTAGTGTTTTTTTTTTTCCTTTTCTTTTGGGAGGTGCCAGGGTCCCTTGCACCCCCCCCCCCCCTCTGGGTGCGCCACTGACCAGAAGTAATGCTAAACCAATTGCTACAAGCTTTAACAACTCTCACATACGAATTAGTGTTATTATAGAGAGCTTTCATTATGTTAACTAACTTATCTGGTATACCATATGATCTCACAATCAACCACAAATTATGACGATCAACAGAGTCGAAAGCCTTTTTGAAATCAACAAAGCTAGCAACCAAAGGTTTCTGAAACTGAAAACATTTCTCAAGAATCTGCCTAAGTGAAAAATCTGATCCACACATCACCTACCACTTTTGAATCCACATTGCTCATCACGCAATTGACTGTCAACTAGATTCTTAATTCTATTAAGCACAATCATGGAAAGAACTTTACCTCGAACAGAGAGTAGGCTGATACCCCTATAGTTATCACAAAAACTGCGATCAACTTTTCAAAAATAGGGATAATAATAGTTCTGGTAAAATCCTTAGGAACCATGCCTTTATCATAAAAGATATTCAAAATATCAGTCACCTATTTAGTAACCGAAACATTCCCAGCTCTTAGCATTTTCGTAGTACTTTCATCTACCCCTGGGGATTTATGAAGTTTAAGTTTAGAAACAGCCACAATAACTTCAGATTGTGTTATAGGGCCAACATTAAAGCCACCAATGCATCTATCATCATTGCAAACAATGGGAGTAGAACTAATTACATTGTTTAGAACATCACTGAAATGCTCAGCCCACCTAGCCATGACAGAATCCTCACCTTCTATAACCTTACCTTGTTTATCCTTCAATCCCTGTATACCTGTCCATTTTCTACCACACAAAACATTAACTATTTGGTACAGCTCTCTGCTGTTGTGCTGTCTAACTGCTTCCTCGGCTTTGTCAGCCAAACCATCAAGCCAAAGATTCTTATCCAGCTAACTGATCTTTTACACGTTTATTAAGTTCTCTGTAATCCTTTCTATTAGGACTAGCAGGGTATTGATTAAGGACATTCCTGCAGTTCTTTCTTTCTGAAATAAGCTCAAGTGCCTTATCACTCAGATAATTCTGCTCCTTTTTTCTTAAAAGAGTACTGTTAGTGTCCAAAAAAGCCTGTTTAAAATGATCCCATTCTTCCTCAACTTCAGTAGTAAGCATACCATGACTGTCATAATGACTAAGTAACCTATCATGGTAAGCTTTGGCTATAACTGGGTCTTTCAGAGCTTCAGTATTAAAAGCAAATTTTTTAACCCTAGCACAACACTTTTTAAGTTTAAGTTGCAAGACACTTTTAACAAGATAAAGGTCAGATCCAATTTCAGCTCACCTATATGACCTGGTATTCCTAACAGAACTAGCCCATTTGCTGTTAATTAATATATAATCAATCATATTCTTATGCAGCTCATCGGGTGAACCCCATGTGTACTTATGTATGTCGCAGTGTTTGTAATTAAGTGTTAGTTATTCTGAAACCATTGAGTTTACTTACCTGTAGGAGACTTTGCCCATTGCCATTGCAGCTACCAATACCAAAAGGGCCTATCACCCCTCCCCAAAGGTCAGAGTCAGTACCAACTTTGGCATTGAAGTCACCTATAATAAGGGTAATATCTCCTTTCTTGTCAGAATTCAAAATATCCTGAAGTTGTCCATAAAACCTATCCTTCTCATCCTCATTAGCATCCTCAGTGGGGGCATAACAGCAGATAACATTCAAGTCTTTAATGCTTGTCTGAAATTTTGCTGTAAGAAACCTTTCATTAAAGCACTCATATCCTAGAAAAGCATCACTAGTATTCTGCTGAGAAGCAGACCCACACTTTGGAGATGCTTTCCATCCTCCCTCCCTGTAAAGAGAAATTTAAAGTTATTTTTAAGTATCTCACCTTTACCTGTCCATCTGATCTCTTGCAAGCCCAGAATATCTCAGTTATAGCGTTGGAATTGCTGAGTGAGGACATTAAGAGAAAAATCTCTATCTAATGTCCTTACATTCCATGTTCCTGCAGAGAGAAAATGATTAGTAGGATTTTTAAAGAAACTAGGTTTATTGAGATAGGTATGGCCAACAATATCAAACAGCCCCCTGATCGCAGGCATGGGGCAAAGACCTGTTCCTCCTCCATTAAAAGCTGAAGTCACCGATGCTGGTAGGAACTTCAGGCACCACCTTTACAAGTGGACTTTTTCAAGAGCCATATGGCCTGCCTGAGACACATTACTCCAGTTTAGGCTTGATGATGTCCAACTAGCTAAGTAAGGTTCAGGTACCTGCGATGGCCTCTGATTAGGATTATCCACCAGCTGATATAAGGTATCCCATGCCTCTGTTCACTTAGGGCTGACCACCCAGAAGCAAACAGAAAACACAGCGGCAGATTCTCCCTCAACAGAGGCCCACCAGTGCAGCAAGTCCAGGATTCATAATCAAGTTCAAATCCATAAACAAGTCTAGTAGATATAAATGGTCAGTACCAGGACCCTATAAAGTTGACCACTCCTCAGCAGGGTTGAAAAAAAAAAAGAAAAAAGTGGTCATAGATGACAAGATTACTAGGACATACTGATCTGGCAGCCCTCCCCTTCCATTCCCTTCCCAAAGAGAAAAGATACTCCCTTTTAAAAGATACTCCCTTTTAAAAGATACTAATGATCTGCACCACGAGAAGGCGGGGTCAGACATTAGGTGTTAGACCTGGCCAGTTCTGTGCATCATCACTGGGGATTGGTACACAGTTCTCTTCCAGTTTATGCCTAACTACCATTTACAGGTCAAGTATATAGAATGCATATTTTCATATATTTATTAAATTTTTTGTATTGTTACTTTTTAGGATACTAACAAAATATTTAAGTTATTTTGTACATTTTTTTAGTCATTAGTTAAAAACACTTGTGGCATTATCTTAAAAGTAGTATTGCAAAATTGGCCAGTGTGAAAGAACTTACAAATCTGTTAATATTGAGAATGCTGCCCTTTTTGCCAGTTTCACAGATGTGTGTACAGTTGTCATACTTTTACTAATCACACATGTTAACAGTTGCTGCTGCTGAAAAAACATTCTCAAAGCTAAAACTCATAAAAAACTATCTAAGAAGCACAATGGGTCAAGAAAGTCTAAGGGATTTAAGTGTTCTATCAGTTGAATGCGAGGAAGATCACTGCTTAAGAAAAAAAAACTTCAGGGTGTTATCAACGTGAAAGTTACAATGGTGTAATGTTTGGGGAATAGCTATTTTCCATTAAGCTGAAAATTATGTTTCATTGAAATTAGATCAATCCTTCAATGACAATAATAATACTCAAAAAATAATTCAAATTGTGAGGCAAAACAAAAATAATAAAAAATGTTAACTGAATAATTAAGTCTTCAATTTTTTATCATTGGAATTAAATGAAATGGAGGGAGGCATTCAGTTTTGTGTCCTGGGGCCCCCTTACATTACAGTTATGCAATTGTTTGGAATTCATCTTTCTTTTGAAATTGGTATTTTGAAAACAGGAAATATTGAAAATTAATTCAAGTATTAATTCTAAAGTTCAAGATATTCAAGATGATGTTTCAACCAATTTTGCAAGAAAAGTTTCACTGAGAAACAACTGAATTATATTGATTTCTAATATTCATAAAGTGATAACTTCATTATGAATTATTAACAATATGTCTTCTTATTCACTATCCATGGGCAGAATGCAAATGCTGAAAAAATATATTTAATGACAGAACAGTGGACAAAGGAAAGAAATCGGTTAAAAAATACACTGTATATGCAACACTATGACTTAAAATTTACAAAATTCGGTTGGGCTACTTTACCACTGAATAGACCCTTTTGGAATAAAATGAGCTAAACTAAGAGGCAGAATACCCACTGGACTAGGAAGTTGATGGAATCTTCCCATCAAGGACATCTTTCTGCATATTAATGTTCTATATATAATGTGCACATGGTTATAGCTCTCCTACACATAAGGCCATTGCTTAATGCATCTTATGGAACCTGATTTTCAAAGCCTATCAGTGTGCATCACACCAAGATAGCACAATGGTTAGAAAAGAAAATCTCAATGCAGGAACACTGGGGACTTGAATCTGGGAACATCAAGTTACAACTGGCCCACTACTGACTAATTCCCATAATTGCAGGGAATTGGTTCAAAAATATTAGAGTAAATAAAAGATGAAACCAATACATTATTGGAAATTCAAAATTCAGGTAAATCTGAATCTTCCAATGATAAAATAAATAAAATAAATAAATACCCCCTCAAGCAGCTGCTTGCCACAGAGGTCTGACAGGAGCCTGTCAGTTTATATGCCACAGTAGGAGATCTGAGAGGATGGCAGGACCTCAGCAGAAAAATGACACACACATCCATGCCTAATCCAGGGCTCGAACCCAGGTCCCTTAGAACAGTAGCCAAGTGTGCTAACCACTCGGCCACGGGACGGCCTCCAATGAAGATAATTAAATTATGTATGAGCTTCAAAAGACACTAGATATTCAAAAACAATTTTTTTTGTTTTTTACTTTGATAGCAATCAAATCTAATAATGTTATCTTTTAAATTCTTTGCATATTCAAAAATACAAAAAAGCCAAAAAAAAAATCATCTCTGTTTTCCAGTAAAGTTAACCTTTAAACTGTATAGCCGTGTCATTTTGAAGTTCTCCATACAACCTGCCCTTCTTTGTAACATCAGAGCCTTCAATGGGAGTCAAGCATATAACATTGTTTTTAATCTGGTTTTAAGTTTATCTGAAGAAATCTTTCATTAATAAACTCATATACTAAAGCATCACCACTAGTATTATTGCTAATAACCTACAATTTGGTTATAACTGTCATCAACAGAACCTGAAAAAGAGTTGTTTGGTTTTTGAAGGATTTATAGTGCAGAGGCAGCTAAGGCTCTAGCATGCTACAGAAAACAAAAGGAAAAAAGATAAAAGCATAATAATTCCTATCCTTAAGATTTTTTTTTTTATTTGGACACATAGCACAGAGAATCCTAGAAGCTACTCCTAGCTTTTACAGGCCTTCTCATACAAGGACATGCTCTACTAAGATCCAAATTACTGCTGACCACTGCCTCAGTTAGAGCTAACACATCATACGAAGTTTGCCTTGCTGGAACAGTAGCTAGCTCCTAAACACTATGCCAGTTAAGGTTACAAGTTAAAATTGCTATGGTTAAAATGCATAATCCACAAATAAAAGAAAGAAAAAAGCTACTACAGTAAAAACAATAATGGGCATGAAGAACACAGATAAAAAAATAAATAAGACAAAAGCAAGGAAACCAAGCCCTTTTAAAGTAAGTAGTAGAGTGTAGGAAGACAAAAATATTGATGGAATAAAAGCACAATCAGTAGGCTTCAGATCATTATGCTTTCACTTATTTGCATATCCATGCACATATTTCAAGCATTTTAAAATAAATTTGTATATCTCTGAGTTGAGTTGTTTTACCTCTTCCTGATGGCTCAGAGAAGGTTTGGGGAAAGAAATCTACTGGACTCTGTTGAGAGAAAGATGGTAGACTCCCATCAAGGCCATCCAGTGTGTTCTTTAACATGCACAGGGAATGGCTCTCTCCACACATGGGGACACAGCTTAACTCCCATCCAATAGAGTGGCTTTTCCAAGCCCACTGGTATCCCCTACTCTGAGGGCAGGATGGAGAGTTTTGGGAAAGAAAACTCAATGCTGGCCCAGTTGGGTTGTTTTACCTCTGAGTGGCACTTTTTTTTAGCACACAATGGGTTAAATGGTCAGGTCACAAGGACTAAGAGAGCTCAGAGCAGGTTGGAGGGGAGGGGACCCATTGGACAGCTGTTGGGAGACAGATGGTAGCCTAATGTCTAGGCCATCCAGTGTGTTCTTTAATGTGCACAGGATAATCTCTCCTGCACATGGAGCCACACTTAATATCCCATCCAACAGTGGCATTTCCAAGCTCATCATTGTTTCCTACTGACTGAGGGCAGGATGGGGATATCGCGAAGATAAATCTCAACACTGGCCCAGATGGGACTTGAACCGGGGAACTGCAGATTACAAGTCTGGTGCATTACCAACTGAGCCAACCTTGCCCCCACATATCTCTGGAAATAATTATAAAACAATGATTCAGTTTGTTTGGATTATTAGTCATTAACGTTTTGACAATGGCTTGGTTTCTCAGTGATCTCTCTGCTGCAGCGGTGCATTTCTCGCCAAATTCTTGCAAAGGGGTAGGAAGAGGTGAGCCATCACTCTCAGTTTCCAATGACCCTCTCCATCCATTAGTTAATCCTCTTAGGTGCCTCCACTTTGGTTGCTTCTGGGCATACCGTGTTGTGAGTGTTGCTTCTTGTGGTTCCTCAATAATAAGAGCTAGTTGCATTTCACAAAATATATACAGGTACTTGACAAAAAAATAGAAACATTTCCATGTTATCTCAATCATGTTCAGAATTCAATAATTTCTTCAAAATGATTTTTTAATGAAAAATAAGTCTAGAGATAAATTAAAGATCTCAGTTAAAGCTATCTTACTATAAATTTTAAACAATATTAGTTCAGTATTCCAAGAGTTATGAATGCTAGAATATTGAACATGCTACGGAAAAAAATGAACCCAAAATTTAAGTAAAACATTAAAATAGGTTAAGAGATCAGAGATCAAAGTTGACTCTCCTAGTACTCTACTAGAATCAACTAACATCTCTAATTTTTAATCTAGTTTAATGTTTAAATAAAATTTTAGGGTCAATTTTTGTAGCCTATTAAATATTCTAGAGTTCACACCTCTTTGAATACTGAACAAATATTAATTAAATTGAGATTTAGATAGAGTTGATAAGATCATTAATTTATCTATAAACATATTTTTCATTAAAAAGCATATCGAAGAATTATTGAGCTCAGAATGTGATTTTCTATTAAGATAACATGAAACCATTTCCATTTCTCAGTCCTGTAGTTATATTCAGAAACATGTATGCAGGATTTAGTTTCCGGGGGGGGGGGGGGAGGTTCTGCAAATAAGAGTAAAATATTCCATCAGACAACAGGAAATTTTTTGAATGGTAATCTATACAGAATAAAATTTTGTAGTTTTTTAATCTGTTTTTAGTGTCAGACTTATATTATTAGGTTAAAACAAAATATACAAAACATTTGTTTTGGATTTCAAAGCAGGTGGACAAGTTTGAGATTTCATATGTGATGACTGAATTCTCGGGTCTGTGTGTGCCCCCCCCCCCCTCTTGGGTACATCCTTGTTTATATTTATCACATTATTTTAGTTCTGCTGTCTGCGTTAATACTGGATTTTTAGAACATGTGCTGATATTTAAATTTGTGAATTAAAAAAATTTAACTAAAAATGATGCATTGCAAAAAGAAGGATAAATGTTCAGATTTTTAGACTAAGGATTTTCTCTATTAAAACTTGCAGTACCAAGAGTGGGAAGAAGATAATTTTCTCCCACAACTTAATTTTAGGCATATGAAATAGTGAGAAAAAAAATAAAGATATTTCCAAAAATAATGTATATATTTTATTCTAATAATATTTTATGAACATAATTCGATATACTTCATTAGGCAATTGCTTTATCTATTCTGAGGAATTTTAACTTTGCTGTTTCCCACCAATATTCTGCCTTATTTTAGTCCAATGTGCTATCACATATTACAAAACCATGCAGCTCACATAAAAATTAAATATTTTTTCCCTCTTTTGTGTACATGACAAATTGACAAATTGTTAAATTCCTGATGAGCATAATCATCAAATTTTATCAAACCTGCTCTCATATTGTGTTCTGACTAGGCTGATATGAAAATATTCTGAAAGCAGAATTTTTTTTTCAATATTAAATATTTTCTTTCATTAGTAGAGAGCAGTAAAACACAAGAAGAAACATCATTTGCTTGCATTTCATATAAAATAAATAATTATCCCTCAATCAGCTACTTGGCACAAAGGGCAGACAAGAGTCTTAGTATAATATGCCACAAAGAAGGTCTGTGAAGTGTGCAAGACCTAAGCAGAAAGACAAGATGAGAAACTTCCATGTCTTATCAAGGGCTTGAACCCACGTTTCATTGATCAGTAGCTAATAATGCTAAGTACTCGGTTACAGGGCTTTCAAGCCAGTAGTAAATAAATGGATGAAGGACATAGTAATAAAAAAATACCCTCAAGCAGCTGCTTGCCACAAGAGGTCTGACAGCAGCCTGCCAGTTTATACGTCATAGCAGAAGGTCTCTGAAGGTAACGGGATCTCAGCAGAAGTAGCTGTTGATTATGAAAAATGACACACACATCCATGCCTTACCCGAGGCTTGAACATAGGTCCATCAGATCAGTGGCCAAGCGTGCTAACCACTCTGCCACAGGACAGCATAATAATAAAGAAAATATTAATAAAGAGGGTGTGCTGTTGCCCAATAAATGCTATCTGTAAGCAAATACGAGTGTAAAAAATAAATTGCCATAGCAGTGTTTTATTGGGTCTAATAAGGATCCTTACTAATAAACTTAGTTATCTGTATTGCTAGATATTGTATAATCTCTTTTTCATGATGCCCAGATAGATTTTCTTGTAATTATCAGAACAATTACCTTATAAATATTACACAATTGTCATGCTCAAGATCACGTGTGTTCTAATACAAATGATTTGTATTTTATATTTCTCTTACAGGAAACAAATATTTTTATCTCTTAGTTTCATTTGAAAAATAATGATAAGAAATTATTTGTTCTTTAATATTTATTCGAAAATGGTAAATATCTGATACATAAATGTAACATATCAAAATTTGAAGAAATTAATATTTCCCTGCAGAAAAAGCAGAGCTATGATAGTTCAGGCACTGAAATTGCAGAAGTAACACTTTCTTAAAATGAAATTTCCCAAGACTATATTTCAAATTAAATATTTTGATTCAAATGTAACAATCTAAAATATATTTTAGGTATTGTGTCTGTATCAACCATTTTGATTTTCCTAAATCATTTACAGTACTATCATTATACAGCTCCCTCTTATCATAACTTAAAGCAATATAAATTTTTGCCTCTGATTATTTATTACACGTCTGGGAAAAAAATTCCTTGAAAAATGGGGAAATACATGAATGATTGCAGATTGTAAAGAGGAACAGCTCAAATGAATGAAAGTTTTTGATGAGGAGAAGTATCTTGGACTCTTTCAAATTAGGCCCTCTGCTTTCTTCCTCTAGAAAAAAGGGGAAGAGAAATTACTTTGGGATTGACTGTAACGAGCTGTACATCAAATGAAAACTTGTTGCATAAGTAATATCATTTTAAACAGTTTAACTGAATTAAGGATCCGACCAAGCTTGTTAAAAATTTACTATGTAATAATTTGTATCTATATTAATATAAAAATAAAAACATCATATAATTGTAAAACACGATTTAAAATTTAGTCCAAAAATAGGAAAAGAAAAGTAAATAACTTGTCAATAAATTACTTGCCACCAGGGCCAGATCTAGATTTGGGAGCAAATGGGGCATGCACCCCCCCCCCCCCCATTTGAGATTGCTACTAACTGGAAAGGAGGGGGGGGGGATATGTATATATTACATGTATTTTTCAGAAATATCCTAAAAAAAACTACTAAAACAGATGGGAAAAGCTACCGTAATGGGTTTGGATGCGATTTTAATCCTTCCCCCATTCATTTTTTTCTAGATCCGGGTTCCTTGGAGCAAAAGGGCCAATCTATATTTAACAAAAACAATTTTATGCATAAATATCTTTCATTATACAAAAAAAAATCTGAAGTTAGTACTTTATTGAAAACAGTCATGTTCATACACATCTACAAAGCATTAAAATAAAAAAATAAATACCTCCTCAAGCAGCTGCTTGCCACAGAGGTCTGACAGGAACCTGTCAGTTTATATGCCACAGTAGAAGGTCTGAGAGGATGGCAGGACCTCAGCAGAAAAATGACACAGACAGCCATTAGAGAGTGGAAAATAAAAGTTGTTAGGAGAGGGAAATGGGAATTTTCTTTTATATCACCACTGCTTTTGCAGAATATTGAAGAAAAATCTCCAGTGTCAGAATAAATAAGAATGGAATAGCATTTTTATGACAAACACAACTGTATAATTAAATGGTGTTCTGTTAATTAATTTAGAAGTATAGATTTAGCAATTGTCCCCATCAATTCTGAGCTTCAATCAAAATCTGCAAAGTTTCATTTCTGGTTTCCTAATTCACCTTGAATTTCTTTTTCCATTAAATCTCTACACTTTGGCATGATAAAGCACAAAATGGTAACTTTAACAAAAGGGAGAAAATACATATAATATAAACATTCAGAAAAAACTAAACAAAGCTGAGAAACAAGTAACCAAACTCAAAGATTGAACCTAAAAGTTCAGTTGTGCTCCTCTCCATGCTTTCATTGTAACAGGAAACAAACGTTTTAGAGTCAGGGCCTATTGTCTACATCATCGCAGCACTGCAGGCAGTGTGGGGTAACTCACTCCCTCTAGCTGCCAGCAGCACAACACACCTTGATTTCCATCCCCCCACGAAGAGCTCCAAAAGTGTCCCAGCCACTGAGCAGGCATGGAAATGTGTCAGGACAGATGCTATCCCAATCGCTATGAAAAGGTTAAATTTAATATTTTAAGAAACATCTGAACTTTTTTTTAACTAGGTTTCAATATGCATTTGAAATACTTCAAAGATATTAAATTAATTCAAAAAGGCATATACACCCAGTGGCCATGAATTATAACCACTCCACTCTATGCTGAAATATGAACTATGCAAAAGAAATGAAAGCTGGTTTACACCAAGAGTAACAGTAATTACTTTGTATGAAGTTTATGAGATGTGTGAATTAAAAAGCAACAGAAGTAATGAAAGGAAAATAACTTATTAGAATTTTAAGGAGGCATAATTGTAGGTGCCAGATGTGTGGGTGCCTCTATCTCTGAAACAACACATCTCATTGGTTGTTTCAGAGCAACAGTTATAAAGGATATGGAAGATAAAAACATTACTGGGACAGAAAAATACCAGTAAATGAAAAAAAAAATTGGTGAGAAACATAATTGAGTGTACAAAGTGAGAGACAGGTCCAATTCCTTCTGCAGGCAAACATGCAGACAACAGTTGAGATACTCAGCTGCAAATAGCAACATTAAACAGCAGCAGATTTCCAGTAGGCAATGCATTAAACTTTCCATTGTTTGGGATATGAATAACCCACATGTTACTAAACCTATAACATGAAAAATGTTATAGGTTTAGTAACCTTGCATGGTGCTGGTTACATCAAGCATGAATGATTAGAAAAAACGATCTGCTGGTCCAACTGCATTTCTTTTTACACCATTAGACAGATGGCTAAGCATATGGCAAAGGCAGCATGAGAAAATGGATACCATGTGCATTTTACAGACAATACAGGGTGGTGGCATCTTGTCATGGCTATTGCCACATCCATCAATTTAATATTGTTATCAATGGTAAATAGCATCTTTCAAAAAACAATTCACATTTCAGTTGATACAACAGAGGTTTAGAGAACTTTCTGATGGCTTCACCCTGATCACAGAATCAGCCAACTCCCCAGATCTCAACCCCCATGAAACAGCTGAGTGATGTTATGTAATGGGTAATCTAGTGTGTTGATATACCAGTGGACTCTGTTATCAACTGTGAGGTACTTTACAGTCAGTTGCCTGAACATATCCCTAGAAGCATATTACCTAGTAGCATCCATACTGCATTGTATTCAGGCAGGCATGTTGAGCTCAAAAAGGTCCCAAACAGCAAGGTGTTCATGATTAAATAACCATGTAGTATATATAAGTAAAAATAAGTATACATAAAAATAGCAGAATAAAATAGAACATTCACCACTCATATACAATCTGTATTATATTTAAAACAAATCATGGCCTTTAATCAAAAATGACTTTTTTGAAATGAGAAAAAACAGTAACAGAATTATAATCACTATGAAACCAAATATTAAGAGACAGAAGTGAAAAGCATGCAGTGTATGCTTACAATTTGTACAGTAGACAAGAAAAAAAGCATTTTCTCTCTTCAAAACTTGAACAGTTCATGCAATCCACATTCTTGCATAGGCTGGACATCCATTTAATCATCAATACGTATATAGAAGGCAGTCACTAGTCTTGCACATTTTTCAAAATATAATGCTAATCAATTATACACACAAATGCTGAATAACAATCAGTATGCAATTTTAAGAGGCACTGTTTAATGTATGTGTGAAATGTTCCAAAATGGGCTGCACTGCAATTAGCTGAATATATAAAAACACTGTTGTAACACCATAGCACATCACAAAACAGCTAAATTTCTAAATAATTAAGTTAATTTTTTACAAAACTATTGCAATTTCACTTGTGTTTTTTTAGATGCATCTTGAAAGAATATCTCCAACGGAAAGTTTCTCCACAATAAGTACAACAAAAAGCATTTGGAGAATGCATCAAAAGGTGTTGTTTAAGTAGACTACGTGACTTGAAGGCTTTAGTACAAACAGGACAGGGATGTTGTGCAAGGGAATGAACAGTAAAATGTTGCTTCAAGTTTGGGAGTCTTTCAAATTTCTTGCCACAATAAGGACAGGAATATGAAGTGCAGACATTCTGCTGGTCACCTGAAATTTAAATATTTATTATTCAGAAAAATAATCACTGAATATTCTCATAAGAAATAGCTCAAATATTCATATGATGGTAACCAAACATATTCAGCATAACTTTTTTTTTGTTTATTTCACCAAATATTAGGATTGGACACAGATATAAATGCAAATTATGTAAAAGATGCTACTTATTGTGTTTCCAATTTTTAATCATGCTTTAGATCATGGCTGTCCACATCTAGTGACCTAGATGCCATAAGTAGCCTTTAGCTAGATTTATGTTGAAACTAATATAAGTTGTGCATTACAATGGTTTCCAACATCTAGAACCTACTCTAAATTATCACTATTTGAATATACTTTAAAATATTTTATATGAATATGGATTATGTTTATTAATACCAATACAATGGCTAAAAACAAAGAAAAATAAATGTTATTGAAAATAAATATTACAAGTAGGTTGATCTGATATTGTAATACTGCTACATACAGTAAATTTTCCATATTGGAATAAAATTATACAGATTATAATAGTAGCCTTTGTGTAGATACTGAATAATTTGCACTCCAGTGATAAAATTACTTGAAATAAATTGCATTTCACCTCTAATGTAGGATATGCTCCATGTTTTATCATTCAGTTGGATATTAGGACTTCTTTGACACAATGTTTGCTTCTCTGTATTTACTGACATCAATTAAGCTCTCATTTGACTAATCTTGCAAGATAAGCAGAGCAAAAATATTTTGGACACATACAAAAGATTGTGATTTGGACTGTGAACAAATATATAAAGGGCAATAAACTAGTGATTTGAAGTTGATTTCTAAAATATAATATATTCAGAATTTGCTACATATACTTTGCAAACACAACTTTTCATAATAAAAATTTTGAAAATATAAAAAAAAAAATCTAGATTTATTTGAGAGTTACAGTTCTTTGGTTCAGAATAATTGGATGTAAGGATAAATTATATGTAATGTGAAAAAGTTTATTATTATATTGTATTAATACACCAACTTTATTTCTCAATTCTTGGTTTCAAATTCTACCCTTGCACCATAATTTTGTTTATCTATAATTATTCAATTTTAATCTTTATTCTTTAATTTATTGGCAATTACTCTGCTGATTTCAAGAACTAAACTCAGACAATTATTTTCAAAACAAATTTTTATTCTTTGGTCTCTTAAACAAAAGCTTTTGCTAAGTTAAATAGATGACATGAAGAAACCTTGAAGAATGAAAAATTATGGTGTAACACCAGAATATATAATTTACTTTATTGCTCTTTCAGTCATCTGAGAGATCAATACAACATATAACAGCTATTTCTAATTTTTTTCAAGTAATTCTAGTTAATATATTGTAAACCTTTACCATCAGCCTTTCAGGAATAATCTCTATTTTTCAAAAAAATTATATATCATTCAACAGAGAGTTACATTTCCAAATCATACACCCTCCCTTTCTCTGATGACAAATATGTACCAAAATTTCTCCTATGATTCATGTAAGAATTTTCAATATCCACAAAAAATTTTAATAATTAACTCTAAAGAGGTCCAAAAAAGTCAAATTTTCAAAATGTATGGATTAAAATTATTTTGTAATGAGCTATTCAAACTCCAATTGTATTAGGGAGAGAAAAAAAAATTCCTTTCAGTGGACACAAATAATGGTTTAGGTTTGTAGCCAAACTCAAATACATATCAATAACATAGTATCATTGTAAGAGATATAAACCAATGTTCCCTCCAATCTGCATGGCCATACAGTGAGTCATTACACAGTACACTTAATTATTACAGTCACACACATCTCCATTAATGGTGACTCAAATTCATCTTGGTAGAATTACTCAAAAAAATTTTAAATGCAAGAAACTCAGAAATTCTAAATGCCATTGTTAAACATTAGTCTTTGTTTCATTATTCTTTCTTCTTCCATACCTATGTTAACTTAAAAAAAAATATATATATACAGGTAATATACATACTTTTCTTTTTTATTTCTATTGGTGCCACACATCTGATCATTACTTCAATAATGATGCACATAAAATTTATTCTTCACATGGATGGCAAAAATCAGATAGAGCATTGGACAGAACATATGGAAATATAGCTTTACAGTCTGTAACACAATATATATATATACCACAGTTCAAATGCATTTTGATCCAAAATTTTGATGTGCAAATGTGTTTTGATCAAACTCTGATCCAAAATTAACAAAACTGTCTATGTGGTCACAGATATTGTGTTTGAAATAAAAGTATCTTACTTATAAATCTTAACAAAATTCTTTAATCATTCACAATGATTTCAAAATTAGTCAATATTTTGAAATATATATAACATTCCTGTATTTCATTTCAACAATATACATTAATATTTCCTGTTAAACCATTCAACTGCTCTCATTTGCATAAATTTACCTACCAGATCTAAAATAAACAAACAATATAATTGGTCTAAATAATTCAAGCAAAGATCCTTATTTTGCCATATTTCCATAACTGCTTGTCATTCCATAATAATTTTGAGCACTTGGCCTAAATTCATGTCTTAATAATAATAACAGAACTTCTTATAAATATATAACACATTCTTGTACTAAAAAAGAAAAGTTTTAGTGCAATCTATGGATTTTAACCACATTACAAAAACAAATGCATTTATACCTGCATTCAAATACTTAAAAAACTTTTATTCCATATTTTCCAAATTTGAAACTTGACTGGGATATGTACTAATTCTGTTTAAGGTAGCAGGTGTCATGGCTTATTTATATAATTGATTTATTGGCAAGCAGCTAATTGTGTCATCTTCCAAATGACATGTAGCACCTTCAAATACCAGTTGCTTTACCATTTGAAATAACATGAAAGATTTTGTAACTAGATTAACTGAAGCTATAAGTCACATTTGTTAATGAAATCATATGAAGCTTTAATATTTCAGGGAACAAATATGTCATATGACTTGATTGGATCTCATAGATAATATATTTTTTAATTAATCAGAGTGCAAACATATGTTTTATAAATACAGAATCAATAACAAGTACAAGTCTGTAAATGAATTCCAGCCTGCTCATTACTGAATAATTCTACAGTGATAGCGTTAATAAGAAATAGCATCTATGTACAAGCATTTTTAGTACTTTTGACCATTAAACTCCAAACATCAACTATTAATATAATTAATATATAAATTAACATCTCTACAGTGCTAAAAGATAAAAAATACTATAAAACTTAAATCTTTTTAAATTTTTAGTGCTTGGATTAAAAAAAAAAGCTTTATCTCTAATTCCAGATTGAAACTGAAAGCAAACAAAACCATATTTTAAAACTATTTCTGACATTTCTATGATCTTTAGTGATGTTTATGCACAAGTCTCCATGGCACAAAAGATACCTTCTTTCTGAAGAAGTCATAATAGTGGGACAGATGATGATAAAATATGAGGACAAAATACGATATAACTTTTTATTAAATTTATTTTCCAGTTGGTTGATTGTAAGGTTTTTTTTTTTTTCAAAGTTTTACTGAAAACACTAAAGACTAATCTTAATAGCTACAAATACAAGTGCATTTAATTACTGAAAGCAATATGTAGTTTGTTACAATCTTTAGAATAAGCAAAGATAGAAAATTACTATTACTTATTCATGAACTTAAACCATGATATATCAAACTCTAGTTCGAAAAATATAATTTGAATTTCTACAATTCTTAAAGTATAATTTGCATTTTTTCCTCAAAAAAAATTTAAAAGTTAAGAAAAATGCATACATTATACCAAATTCAAAGCTATTCAATGTTTTAATAAAAAAACACACTAAGGATTAAAGATTTTTTTTCAATCTTGATCTTTTAAAACATTTATTATTTAAAGTAGGGGTTTTCAATGTGGGGCACACGGCAAAATTTTTTGGGGTACACCGTGAGAGCTCAAAAGTTGTAGAACTAGTAACAAAGTTGCTAAGTTGGCAACACTGCTACTGATTAATAATTTTATAAGATTTGTTAAATTGTTTATGTCATTTTTTGTGTTTAACAATATATGTAATCTATGAATACAAAATTTAATATGAATATATATATGTTTTATTTTATTCCCATTGTTATACTATAACTATAGTTTTGTCTATCTATACAAGGGGTATGCCAGATACATACATATTTCTAGGGGGTACACGAAGCATAAAAGGTTGAGAACCACTGATTTAAAGAATTATGTAAACTGGAATACTTAATAGCTATGTTGACAGTCATAAGAATGTATCTCAAATTAATTCAAACATAAAACTTATAATACTATTTACTTAAAATAAGTCAACTTTTAAATTAGTTTTGAAGAAAATACTTTGGGGAAAGCAATTCATTTGTTAAATGTTTCAGCTTCCATAACTCTTTAATACTGAATGAATATTGTCAAATATGAATTTTTTTTCCTCTCCTGAGGCATTTTTCCATAAAAAAAGATAGTTTCAAAGTTATGGAAACTGGTTATATTCCACTGACTAAAAATGTGAGAGTGTCTCCTAAATTTTAAATACATTTTATGCATACTCTGCATTTACAACAATAGAATTTTATTCCTTTTAAAACTGAAATTCAACTTAGCAATCAACAGTGTTTATATAACATAATATTAATAGTTTGCAAATTATAACCGATTTAAGATTATCACCTTTTATGTTTATATCAGGGGCAGCTTTATTCCTTGTGGATGTTGCTGTAGCATGAAAAATAGAATGAGAAATAATTGCAGTACATACCCAAATACATTGACTGCACTACTAAAATATTAGAAAATTACCATGTTATATCAAAGGGAATCTAACTTTGATGACCTTTAAATTTTAATATAAGCATTTAATGGAAAACTGACTCAAAATAAATTAAAGATCATAATCAAATACGTTTAAATCTGGATTTTTCAACAATAAATTATCTTGTTTTATAAAAATCATTTATAATTGTCTACTACTGAAATAATCATTCATACAAAGTTCTAAAATATATATTTATTTTATTAAATGGTTTGATAAAATGCTTATTATTTAAGTTTCAATTAATTTCTGAGGTAAAGTTCACAATGCATCACTGTTGTGAAATATTCTAGCTTCCATAACTCTTTAAATATTGAATGAATATTGTTGAAAACTGACATTTAAATAGATTTGATTATGATCTTCAACTTATCTTCTGCCACATTTTACCATTAAAGGTATATTTTAGCTGTTATAGAGTACAAACTATTTATATTATGAGAGGAAATCACACTACTTTTTTAATTTCCCTTTTGTTACTGATGATTTAATGCTTTTTTATTTTTGGAAAGTAAACTACATTTTAAAATTACTAAACATTTTGGGTTGAATAATTCAGGCCCAATTTTTTAAATGCAATATTGTACAATACTAAATCAGCAGTCTTCAAACTTCTAAGGCTGAAGGTCACATTATATGTAAGCTTTAAGTTTGAAATTCTGTAAATATTTCGTGGAAAAAATTTTGCCAACATAATTTTTTCCACAAAATATTTATTGATATATTGATGTTAAAATTTCATCCAGGTAACACTGTAATTGTCACCTATGTTTGAAATTCTGTTTTTTTTCTTGTTCATAAAAAATAGGTAATTAGTTCGAAATGTTGTTACAAGATAATTTTAGATTACTCAAATCTGAAAACAATGACTACGCAGTTTTAAAATTAAAAACTAAATTTTTCAATTACATAATGCATTATTATTTTAGAGGCATATTAATTAACACATCATAATTTACCCAATACACAATAAGCTACTTTCAAAAAAAAAAGGTATAGTTGAAATTTCTCAAATATGATGAGGAGCCTAGGTGGAATTTTAACCAATATTAATGTGAATTTTGGCACTGTTTCTGCTTTACTAGATATAGGGCCAGCTCAAAAGCACAAGCATTCCAAGCAGCCAATGGAACAACATGCTAGTGGTCGGGTGGGCTTCAACTCATATTAAAGTGCTGTGGAAGTAAAATGATAATATTATATGACTTTGGTAGCATAGTAATTTTGAAATCTCATTACTAAGATTTACCTAGTATTTTAAGTCTGCAGACAGAAAAATGTACTCTATTAAATCCACAAAAATGGCAAGATTGCTTGGGATAAGAAAATATAAAATCAGTTTAAATGGCAAAAAGAGCAAATTTGCTTGAGGAGACAAAACAAATATTTATGGAGTGAAAAAAACACATTTACTTATAGCTACTAAAAGTAGATTTACTTTTTAGTAAATTTTAGCATTAGGGTATCAGAAAGCAAGTGGCCAAAAGTAAGTTTGCTTGAGGTGGCAAAATTTTGGGCTGGCACTGACTAGAGATATTTATTTTTGTTTCTTTATGACATAGTCCACCTAGCAGCAGAGCATAGCTTTTGGAGCAATGGGTTGTAGACCCTTGTAGTAATTTTTTATACATTAATTATAACAAAAATGGCAAAATTGAGGGAAAAATATGTAAGATAACTTAACAAATAAAAATACTATTCCAACATGTAGAAAATTTGGAAAAACAAATAACCTACTTTTAAGTTTCATCAGATTGATGATAAATCTCTTGATTTTTCAACAATATTTTTCCAATATGTAAGTGGTTATGGAAGCTAGAATATTTAACAGTGGAGTTGCCAGTAAGTTTGGTTGTTTGGTGTTTAATAATGCACTATCAATGAAGCAGGCTACAATATACCAAATCAAAGGTCAATAAACCATTAACCAAAATTAAAATGCCAAAAGCCAGAAAAAGAATAATACTACATGAAGGTAAAGAATAATAAAGATAACAGCAATATGTGTAATGAAAACAGGCAAAAGAGATAAACAAAATTAGATACAAATATAAAATCTAAGAAAGGTAAAACTCAAATAAAGGAAGTAAAAATGATTGGTTGTTTGGGGATTTTTGGTGCAAGGGCAACTAGTGTAAAAATGAAGAATGAGATAAAAGATACCCAAGTTTAAGCAGTTCAGAAAATAAATAGTAGCATTAAAATATGCACATATAGTCAATTAAAATGTAATAGTTAAAATGTCACACATATGTTGACATTAAGCCTGAAGGAAAAAAAAGAATGAATAAAATAACTATGACCTGTACAGAGCAGAACAAGTACAATTTCAGTATTTTCTGCTAGATATTTTTAGGCTGAGAATTTGTACTACATTAAAATCAGTGCTACATTTCATAAGATTTATTAATACCAAATATGGGAATATATATATGTATGTAATACATTACTTGCTTTACTATTGCTTCCACTAGCAAGTTACAATGAGTTCACTGAAGAGAAACAAAAAGACACGAATTACTAAATATAATTAAAAGGAGGCTCTCAAATGACTTCTTAAATAGCAACAAGGTAAAACTCAGGAAGGATGGAAAATCAGAAATTATCTATTCTGATTTTAGTTTCTTACATTTGATGTAACTCCTATAGTAATACTGACTGCATTAAATAGTATCAAGATGGTGTTAAAAATGTGCTCTTTTCAAATTATTAGTCAGTTAACAATATTTGTTAGTATGCAAAATAAAATGGAATGAAAGTCAAAAGATATGTATTTTAACAAGAAGAGTGTTAAATGGAAGGACAATGAATTCAAATCAAAATATCCATTTGAAAGAAACACATGTAAAAATCAGTGGTTAAAACTGAAATTCATAGCAAAGTACAGTTATTAAAAAACAAAACAAAAAACAGTTTGTACATGTAATGTTCCAATCTAGTATAACAACAAATTTTCATTCTGGCTAGTCTCTGGGGTGCATTCTGCTATCAAGGCAACATATTCAACAATGCATGCTAACATCATGTCAAGTTTTCAAACAAGGAATGTGCAATGGAAGTGTGACACTTGATTCACTAAAGCATGTTCTGCCTTTTAGTAGCAAACTCGGAACCTCCCTCTCCTTAATTCCTCCTATATTTCTCTATTATTATATCCTCTATTATTTGACCATTCATCAATGGTGTGTTACCTCAATTTCTTAACCAATTCACTTTAATTTTTATTTTACTATTTTTTTAGCATACAATAGGAAAACCATTGAAGGAAATTACTTTCATTTGAGTCAATAAAAAAGTGCAACCACAATAGATTTAAGACTAATTTACTTTATACATATACACCAAAGAGCCAAAACATTATGACCAGCTTTACAATTGAAGCAACTGCAGATAAACGATGGCACATGTGAAAGTCATGAAATGGTATACATAACACCTAATACTGAGCTCTGTTAATCAGTTATTCTTGTTCTTCAGATGGGAAAGGCAGCAGATTTAAGTGAGTTTGACAAAGGATTGGATTTTTTACCTCTGAGCGGCAGTTTGACAAAGGCCAAATTGTAATGGCCAGATGACTGGGTCAGAGCATTTCCGAGACAGCAAGGCTTGTGGGGTGCTCACGGTCAGCCGTGGTTATACCTTCAAAATGTGGTCTGAGGAGGGAAAAAACCACGAACCGCCAGCAAGGTGTGGACTGACCATGGCTCATCGATGCTAGAGGTGAGCAAAGGCTATCCCATATGGTACGAGCCAACAGAAGGGATACTGTGGCACAACTCACCTGTAATTTGAATGCTGGTGACAGGAGTAATGTGTCACAACACACAGTACATTGAACTCTGCTGAAAATGGGGCTGCGTAGCTGCAAACCACTCCGAGTGCCCATGCTAACCTCAGTTCACTAATGAAAGTGCCAAAATGGGTATGTGAGCATCAAAACTGGACCTTGAAGGATTGGAAGAAGGTCGTCTTGTGATGCCCCCTCATTCACCTTTACTTTACCTTAACTGGTTTTGCTTAATTTATGTTATATTTATCATTTTGGGGATTTTTTTATTTCATTTTTGGCATCACAGCGCTCGTTTCCAAGAGTTAGGAGTTGCACATGCGCAACTCCGAACTTCCGATTGTCACCCACTAAAGCGCGTGTACAAGGACACGCCCCCTCTTGCGTCACAGCTTGCGCAACTCATCAATTTATGCAAATATTATATATTTCCCGGCATGCAACATGACACATACGGGCTCTGTAGACTTTTGTTATAACCTGGTGACATGTTAGACACAGTCAGCAAAGTATAGAGAGTAGTAGAGCACAGCACAGACACAGTCAGTAGAGTAGAGAGAGTAGTAGAGATCAGTTTTAGTTTGGAGTTTGTTGAAGATGTTTGTAGTAAGAAATGATGTAGTATCTCCTTCATTGAAGTTTTGGTGAGTTTTTTTGGAAATGAATTGTTTGTTATTTAAACCCTTTTGAATCTTTACTAATTTTTTTCTCTTGAGCAATATTAATTGTTTTGATTAGAACTAGTATTTAAATTTTGACAATCATTTAATATTTTTGAATTCTTACTCATTAACGCTCACTGGTATTTTGAACCCTAATTAAACTTTATTTTTTGGCAATTTGTTAATTATTGCCTGGTGCCCAACTCAGCTATCCGGAGCATGAAAATAATTGGATCAGACAAAGGGTCCAAACTTTAAAAGTATTTCAACATCTTTTGGCCCATTACAGTCTGGTCTGATAAATCTTGCTTCCTATTGCACCATGTGGACAGCCAGGCACATGTGCATCATTTACCTGGAGAAGTGTTGGCATCAGGATGCACTGTGAGATGAAAACAAGCCAGTGGAGGAAGTGTAATACTTTGGGCAATGTTCTGCTGGGAAACCTTGGGTCCACTCATTCATGCACAGGAAACTATGACGTTTACTACTTACCTAAACATCATTGCAGACCAGGTACATCCTTTCATGGCTGGTTGGTTGGTTGGTTGTTTGGAGTTTTATGGCGCATGAGCTACTGAGGCTATAATGTGCCAAACAAGGTAAAAATATGCTAAAAAACAAATACTCCTCAACCAAAATTAAAAAACAAATGCTGGAAAAGGTAAAAAATAAAACCAACAAGATATATATATATACCTTTCATGGCAATGGTATTCCCCTCTAGTAGTGCCTTCTTTCAGCAGGATAATGTGCCATGCCACATTGCCTGGATTGTTCGAGAATGGTTCACAGAACATGAGGAAGACTTCCAGGTATTGCCCTGGCCTCCAAATTCAAGAGACATCAATCCAATCTAACATCTGTGTATCCAATCCAATCTAGCATCTGTGTGGTTTGTAAAGGACCTGCCGGTAATGTGTTAATACCAGATACCACAAGACACCTTTAGAAAATTTGTAGTATCCATGCCTAGCCAGGTAAGAGCTGTTTGGGCAGCACGTGGAGGACCAATATCATATTTGGCAGGTGGTCATAATGTTTTGGCTCGTCGGTGTATATTCTGCTGCATTATTAATAATTGTTGCTTATATTATATTCTTTATTATTTTGAACTAATTCTTCTTTGCTTTTTTTAACAACAGATTTTATCACTCTAGTGCAAACTAACTGGATGACAACATTTTGTGAGTTATAGATTTATTCTATGGGTTTTCTTCTGGAAGTGGCAGATCCAGGTAAGAGGCCCACCAGGCCTGGGTACCCTACAAGAACCCATTACTGCAAATCCATTTATGTATTTAAATAGATAAATGCAAATGTAAGTACAGTCAGACTTGGTCATAACGAGCACTAGGAGACTGCATTTCTGCATTATAAACATTACTCACTATATCAGTGATGAGTTAAATTTACTTCCTATTTTTTCTAATTCTCAATATCTTGATAAAAGGATAGATTCAAAAGACGAAAGAAATATTAGAGAGAAAAAGAAATAATATAATCACATACCTACATATTGTTTGTATAAACTACAAATAGTAAACATAATTTATTTCTCCGTAATTAAAAACAATAATAATAAAATAAATAATAACAATACAATAAACATGATTTCAATTAGTCTTTTTATTTATGCATCTTAAATTGATGTTTTTCTTAAATTTTTAAAGATTTCACTTATATATTTCTCAAATTTCCCCATAAAACACTCAACACATTATAAGTCTCATTATTTTCCCTAGTTCCTTCAAAAAAATTGACTTAATGTGTCCATTGCACCTTGAACTGGGAGACTGTCGGCATTGATTTTGATTCACACTCACTTGTCATCGTACCATCATCACAGCCATTATCATCTTTTTTCATGACTATCCGAGCAATTAAGAATGTTTGCATGTTTTACCAGAATTTGTATGGTATATCCATCTAGTAGACTCATTATAAAAGTGAGCAACTGTATGGAAATATGCATAAATTAAAAATCATTATGAGTTACAGCTGTGAACTCGTTATTTCTGTGCTCGTTACAACCAAGTTCGACTGTATATATATATATGAATAGGTAAAGATGTAACTTTAGTTTTAAGGCTCCAAGGCAAATAACACTGAAAAACAGGGCTTTTGTTTGTTGAACAAATAAAGGTGGTTTATATGCATTTTTTTTTTTATGTTGGATCTGAATCTGTTTTTCCATTATGTATTCAGTTTTAGAAATTTTGGTTTCAATTTTATTGAAAAACTCAAAAATTACATGTTAGGTAAACTGCCTAACAACATTTGACTATTACTATTAATTATATCTATATATATTACTATAGACTATACAAAGAGTAAAATAAATTGTTTATTGGATTTTCATGTTGGCACTAGTGCATTACACATTTGATAGTTGGCAATAGCACATCATGTGACAAATTAAGCCATTTTTACAACCTAATTTTTTTGCCCTTATATGTGTGTTTCTATTATTTTTGGACAGATTTGGATATTATTGTTACTGAAAATATTAATATCACCTTTGATATTGTTTTTGTCTTAAGTTCAGAAATGACAATTAAATAAAGCAATTAAGTAGTAAGTTGAAAGTAAAATCTTAAACTGAAAATAAGCCCTAAAATATATAAATGATGCTGCTAATTTTTGTTACATTTTTGGAGAGTTTACTGTCGAAATATCAGAGAAAGTGTTTTACTTCTCTTATTAAAAAGCTTATTTTACAAGTATAAAGAGTGTAAAAAAGGCTTAGTTTCATTTCTTATTTTTGTTTTAACTTCTTTAGTAGATGGCATTAGTTATTTTTCCTTGTAGTTTCTAAAAGCTTCATTTCAATGCTTACAACAAAGCAGTATTTTTTTTATCTGGAACATTTTTTACTTTGCACTGCCCCAATGGCCACAAGGCTAGTATGCTTGGTGGCAAATTCAGGTGACCTGGGTTCAAGCCCTGGATATAGCATAAATGATTCTTTCGATGTTCTGTCTTTCTGTTAAGGTCTCTCCTTCTTCACAAATCTTCTCTGTAATATATTATATTGAGAGGTACTTATGACACCTATGGTTTGATTCAGAATTACTTGGTTTACCTTCCAACCAAATTGCTTGTTACATGAATTCCTTTCATTCAAAATAATTTTTTTTAAATTGTGATCAAAATCAAATGGTTTTTCTCTAAGAAGCTGTAATACTCTCTTGAAGCAGATGTTGGGAGTTGAAGGAGATGTTGTTGAAGGAGAAGTTTTGAAGTATCTCTAGCTCTGAGTAGTACCTGCATAAAAGTTAATGGTCAACAGACTGGCCAGGTAAACCAATAATCAGATAATCAAGCATCAGTTAATTGAGGTTTCACTTATCTAAAACACCTGTGGTCCCCAATAATAAATTTGGCTATACTCCAGTTCTCTGGCTACCCCATGTTACATCAAAAATTGAATTACTACTCATAATAGAACCCAATTTTGATATTCAGACCTTTTTTTATGACTTTTCTGTAGTTTAGAGTTTAAAATTTTTATTTAATACTTTTCCCTCCTTAAATTCCCAACAGCTTGATTGCCTGCTTCCAGATTTCTTTACTGGACTTCTACTTGGTCACCCTGTGTTGTATTAAAAATTCAGATCTCTACCTATGATAAAACACAAGTTTGATTTTAAAAACACCTTTATTCTTTCACTTGACTGGCATTCAGAGGACTCCCAATCAGGGAAAATTTTCATTAAAATGGGAAATTTCCCAGTTATTTTGCTACTTTGTGGCATAGCTTGAGTTGAAACACAAACTTTCATGAATCATAATGAAGCATATTATTACTCTTTTTTGAGAACAACACAAACTTTCATGTATCATAATGGAGCGTATTATTACTCTTTTCTGCTCTTTTTCTTTGCTTCATTTTTACATCTTTCAACTTCCAGTGATGAAAAAAAAAATTATAATCTCTAGGACAACATCAATGTTTATTTAATTTTCTGTCTCTTTCTTTGTCTTCCATAGTGATTCCTCTAAATAATCTGGAATTTTCACTCAGGAATATATCATTCTCGACTAGAAATTCTGAATAATTATTCTGTGTGGAGTACTTATATCAGTGTATGAAACAATATCATTGTTCTAAACATCATCATGCTCTTTCAACTGTACTAGAAGGAAAATAAGAGAGAAAATAGCATTTTGGTCACTCTACAAATGACACATTCATGTTTGTTTGAATTGTTTACAGCTGTTTCAAAAGAAAATTGCCATTCCTAAACAATATAAAAAGTTGTAATAATTGGAATTTCTTTTACAAAAAATTATTTTTGGATTTTAATATATAAAAATAGAGATTACTATTTCAACCTGCTATAACAATGAAGCATAATAATAAGTATATGCTACAGAAGAAAGAATATATCCATAAGAGAACACAAAAAACATGCACTTTGAACATAGCATTTATTAACACGCTTTATACTGTACTTACAAGAATGCTCCATGTTGCAAGTACTGTGTCTGAAACAATACAATTATAAATATGGTAAAATCAAACCACTGCCAAAATTCCTTTTCACAAATCACATTTGCTCTTAATACCATCACCTAGTTTTTTATCACACTATTTTTTAATTAGCATTTTCCAATTTTTGATTACAATAAAATTAAAGAAAATACCTCAAATCATTACAACCTGCATTGAAATATGCACATTAGCTAGTTCTCTTTTTAAACATTTCTCATTTACAGCCATCTCTATGAACCATCTATTATGTAACTATGAAACTATGTATATGTAGACATAAAATGTACTCTATGGATAGTTTTTTCTGTACTTTTCTGAACAGATATACTTTATGGTACAGTAACACAGAAAAAGTTTCAGTAGTACAGGATTTCAAAACTTTCCAGTGTCTTTAAACCATTGCAAACAATGGAGGTGGTTTCATAGCAAATTGGAGCTTATGCAGCTAGTTGAGGCACATTATGGCAGCCACACAATGAAGACAGGAAAATATGCTCTCTTTTATTATAAAAAAAAAAAATCTTTTTTTCTTTCTTTTTATTTTTAAACTTGCAAAAACATGCTTCAGGAAACTTTTTTTGAAAAATCTAATATTACATAAATTTGATTATCAAAATAAAAAAACAGATAATTATTTCCTTAAAAAGTAGTTTTTTTCAAGTTCATGATATAGTCATCTCTATTAGTAATTATACAAATTTTGAAATTTTGGTCTGTATGCAGGCATTACCACTGTATATTTGGTGTTGAAAACTACGTTTATGTTAGTATTATAATGTAATTACAATAATTGTACTTTTGTGTAACATGAATAGTGAAATGGTGCTGTATGTGAATGCTATTCTTAATAAGGCAATGTAAAGTTTAAATCTATAAAACACAGTGCACTATTATTTGTTCATTAAAACCACTATCTGAACTGTTATTTTGCCCAGCCACCATAAAGAGGATAGTTACCTATTTTCTGAAGAATCTTTAGTGCAGAGCAAAATGCATTAAAACTTTTTTTAATTTTTAAAGTTTTTAGAAGTTTTTAATGTAAATTTAGCATTTATATTAAAAATTGTTGTGTTGTCAACCTATGTTATCGTTGTTTATGGATATGTGTATGTGCGTGTAGTTGATTCATCTCAGCCAATCGAACCTGGACTGCCAGCTATCGATTCCAGCAGCCAGCATGAACAAGAAGATGGCAGGCAATCAGTGATCACAACAAGGAGCCCAGATGAGCATACCTGCTATCGCCAACCAACTGTCGCCTATACGTAATTATACACTAATAAATCAGCACTTTGATGTCAATTCAAATTTTAGAGGAAAAATTGTCTTGAGCTGGGTGGGATACGAACCCAATGACCTCCCAATTTTAGCCACAAGCAGATAAAAAATTGCCTGAATAGCACCTATATGTGACATAATAGAAATGTTCATAGCATTAATTAGAGGAGATCTTGATCGGCAGCCGGTAGCTCAGTGGTCCAGAGCAACTGACATGTTATCAGGAGGTCGTGGGTTCATATCCCACCCAACTCAAGACAATTTTTCCTCTAAAATTTGAATCGATGTCAAAATGCTCATTTATTAGAAGATATTGAATAGTCGAGTTTATTTCATTATTTAGGTAATTATCCTCTTTACGGTGACTGGGCAAAATAACAGTGCAGATAGTGGCTTTAATAAACAATGTAAAGTTTATTTTCATGTTCCAATTTTGTTAACAAATAAAAATAAATAAATCTCATTCACTTTTGATTTTCTCTAAAAATCTCATCCAGAAAATTCCTTGAAGTTATAAGTCACTGCTGGTTTGTGCATATAGAGGGATTTTTAGTCTGTTTCTTCCCCTTGTGCATTATGCTACTATCATTGAAAATATTCTTTCAACATTTGCATTCTGCACAAGGAATAATGGGAGGAGGAGACATTTTTAACAATTCAGAATAAAATTCAGTTTTCCTAGAATTTTTAAAATGTTCAACCCACATGGTACTGGATAATGAATTTTGGATATCAAGGCTATTCAGATGGATTTAATTAAAATCTAACAACAATATAAATTCCTCCTTATTTTGATATGGATTAATTTTTGAGAAAAGGCTCCAAACAAAGGGAAAAAAAATTATTGAGACTGCTCCAACACCTGTTCTAATTCCAATTCCATTAGGGCCAAAAGCAAAAAGCTATGCATCAAATTAAAGCTTGTGACATGGGAAATGTTACAGGTTATAAAAAATCCCCTGCCATTCCTTCTTTCCCCCTAAAATGAGGAAATTGGAAAATTGTTCTTCTACTATATCTTTCAAATGCAAGGTCCTACATTTACGATTTAGGTGTCAAACAAAAGTTAACATGATGACCACTGTAGACTACTCCAAATTATCCCCCCCCCCCCCCCCACCATTCTCTTTGCTCCAAAGAGGGCAAAATTTTGCAGGGACAATATAACCTTAAGAGATATATCTTAAATTAAAGCTTATGAAGTCTCGATGTCAGGGGTTACATCAAACATGACTCCCTAAAAAGAGGGAGGGGAAAATGTGATTGATTATATATAAATTAAAAATTTAAAAAAAAATACCTATCTTCCTATTCTAAAAAGTAGAAAATAAACCTAAAGCATATCAATGGTGCAATCAGTCACCAAATTCATATTCACTTCAAAGGAAGATAGGGGCAACGATTTATCTATTTAACATGATAGCAGGCACCATATCTTCATTTGAAGTGAATACAAATTCAGTGAATGATTGCATCATTGATATGCTTTAGGTTTATTTTCTACTTTTTATGGCACATATTGGAATTAATAATAATTAATAATAATAATTTTATTTGTAAAAATAATGGATCAATGCAGTCTTGTGTTTTTAATACACATATTTATATCATAACTTTTCAAATTTTAAGCAGTAAACTCTTCTATATAATGCACTAATTTCTAATGTCTGTTAAATTTGGTTAGATTTGATGTCAGTCAATATTTTGTGATTTATACTTGAATATAGTAATCTGAATTTTCTGTTATTGGCTATTTTATAATGGTTCTAGTATAAATTTTATCTGTGAAAGTATTTTTATACAAATTGCTTAAACCAAATCTAATTTTCATATTAAAAAAGCTTTGGTGGAAGCGATGCCCAATAAAGAGAAATTATACTACAGTAAATTCAATTTTCTTGAAGTTCCAGAGCAATTTCTGCTAGTTTTTCATTATTCCAACAAATATCTCAGCAATAAGTTTGAAAATATTAAACATTAAAGAGTAATAGAGGTTCAAGCCCTGAGTAAGGCATGGATGTTTCGTTGTCTTTCTGCTGAGGTCCCACATCCTCACAGACCTAGCATGGCATATTAAACTGACAGGTTGCTGTCAGACCTCTGTGGCAAGCAGATGCTTGAGGGGGATTATGTCCTTAATTTTATGAAAAGTATCATTAAAAAGTAATTATTAAAAAACATAAAGCTCATTGGTTGTTCTTATATGGTTCTATTTTATTGCATTTCATTTCACAATAAATATTTTACATTACATGGGTTTATTTATATCAGTTGTATATTTTGTTCAATTGTTCATACCGAATTGTGGATTTTATTTTAACTCATTATTTTGTATAAGCATTATTTATTTATTATTAAGTGTATTATATGTTATATATAGTCAATAAACATTTATTATTGTTATTATTATATAAATATTTTATTTTAGGTTAATATTTTTTTAATTTAACAATAAGCAAATTCTTGGTGGTGGTTGCCAATTGACCATCATATCACAGACTGCTCACACATATATCATCTACTGATCAATATTATGACAAGATATCATATCATCTACTGATCAATATTATGACAAGATATCATATCATCTACTGATCAATATTATGACAAGACATCATATCATCTACTGATCAATATTATGATTCATTATATTGGTTCTTGGAAATCTAAAAAGGTAAAATCAAAGATGAAACTATTTTGTATTTCAATGATTTATCTGAAATTTAATTAATTTATGTAATTTTTTCAGGTAATTAGAGTAATTTAACTTGTTTTGAACTACTTGACCATATGCCATATCAGAAAATAACTAACATTTGAATTTGGCAATATGAAATTGGGTACCATTCAGCCATCAAAAATTATCTTCAATGATTAAGTGTTCATTCAGTAATTTTAAATTATGAATCATTTTGGTAGGGTCATTTGAAAAAGATAGTAAAAAATAGCTGATTTGAATTTTGCTTAAATGTTCCTTCAATAATATGCATTTTCAGTATACAAATCACCAATAAAGAAATGAGAGAGAAATGAAAGAGTATCATTTAACATTATACTGTTCTGATTATACACAGTCTTATCAGAATAATATAACCACCTACCTAATAATGGGAATAACCACCCTTTGCCCGGATGACAGTGGTGAGATGGCATGTCATGGACACAATGAGGCCCTGGATGGTTGCCAGAGGCACACGTGCACATTCAAACTCCAGCAGAGCATGGAGGTTCCGGAGATGATGTGGTTGTGGGTTCACACGCTGAACCTGTCAATCCAAATGGTCCCACAAGTGCTCCATGGGATTGAGGTTGGGCAATTTCGCTGGCCAAGGGAGAACAGAGACATCGCTATCGTGTTCCTGGAACCAGTCACGCATCACCTTAGCGACATGGAAAGACACATTGTCCTGTTGGAGAAACCATCGCCGCCACGGTAAACGTCCAACATGAAGGGATACATGTGGTCAGCGAGGATGGACAGGCGTTCAGGGACCCATCCAGTGAGAAAACATTCCCCAGAGTGAGAAAACATTCCCCAGACATGCACACTGCCACTGCTGGACTGTACTTGACAAACAAGCGTGTCCAGCTGTTGGTTCTCGTGTGTTTTACACTGTATCCACCACTGCCCATCACTTCTGTGGAATAGAAACCTCGATTTTTGCTTTAATGGCATGGCCAAGTGGTTAGCGTACTTTGCTACTGATTCAAGGGACCCGTGTTCAAGCCCCAGGTAAGGCATGGATGTTTGTATGGTCTTTCTGCTAAGGTTCTACCATTCTTACAGATCTACTATGGCATGTAAACTGATAAGGCTCCTATCAGACCAATGTGACAAGCATCTGTCTGAGAGGGGTATTAATTTAAAAAACACATATACCATGATTTGGTATTTTTAACTAGGTTTCTTGGCTAGACATCTCAATTATGTTCTATCAGTGGCAGGTTTACATGCATCTGGTATGTATGTATGTATGGGAAGAGAGGGTTGAACTTCTTTCTTGGTCCATCTGTTACTGGGAACTCATGCTATTTACTGTGACTGATCGACCCACCCACCCACAAGCAGCCATGGGCTGCCAACCAAACTGTGCAATTAAACTGTGCAATTTCATTCTCCAAACATGTCTATCATGATTTTGATATTGGTCATTTGCATTTGGTCAGTATAGGCCAAGTCTAACAGGGTCCTGTTTGACACTGTCTGCCCACTTCATCCTAGGTCTCTCACTTTTTCTGAGGTCTTTAGGTACCCTATTTACTAATCTATGGTTAGAAATACGGGTGAACACAGTAAAATCAACTTAGTCTCTCTCTGCACAATATACTGCTCAAATGAGGTTAACGACTCCTTCTAACCTCATCATCATCATCCTCCTCAAGCAGCCATGGGCTACAGAGGTCCAACCAGACCGTGCAATTTAGTTCTCCAAGCAAGTCTATCCTGAGCTACATCTACTGCATCTGGCCACTGCACAATAATTCTAACAAGCTCCTGTTTGACATTGTCTGTCCACCGCATCCTAGGTCTCCCCTTCTTTCTGAGGCCTTTAGGCACACAGTTCATAACCCTATTCGCCAATCTATAATTATTCATACGGGCAACATGGCCAAACCAACGGAGTCTCTCTCTGCACAATATGCTGCTTAAAGGAGGTTGCAAACTCCTTTGCCTAACCTCATCATTAGTTACAAAGTTGAACCACCTAATGCCCAAGATACTGCGTAAGCATCTGGAATCAAAAGCATCTAGTTTCCTGTTATCTTGTTTACAAAGTGTCCAAGTTTCACTACCATAACTAACCCTGGAAAGAACCAAACTATTATACAGTCTAATTTTAGTCTTTAGGTGTATACACCTATTTCTCCACACTCTCCATAGATTCTTAAAAGTCCTGGCAGCAATCCCTATTCGTCTGTTAATCTCATGCCGCACATCACCATTATCTGCTACATAGCTCCCAAGATAATTAAACTGTGACACCTGCTCAAGACTGCAACCATTCAGATTAATTGAATCACAGCCTGCCTGACCAATTTTCATCACTTTAGTTTTCTCTCTGTTTATAACCAAACCTACTCTACTACCAGTCTCATCAACAGCTCGAATGAAAGAGTTCATCTCATCAACATCATTTGCCAAAAGGGCTAAATCATCAGCATAATCTAAATCAGAAATTTTCGTATCTCCAGCCCATTTAAGGCCAAAATCTTTCCCTTGAAGAGAATTTCGCATAACATAATCAATAACCAAACTAAAGAGAAAAGGAGACAAAATGCACCCTTGTCGAACACCAGAAGTAATGCTAAACCAATTGCTACAAGCCTTACCAACTCTCACACATGACTCAGTGTTATTATAGAGAGCTTTCATTATGTTAACTAACTTGTCTGGTATACCATATGATTTCAACAAAGCTAGCAACCAAAGGTTTCTGAAACTCTAAACATTTCTCAAGAATCTGCCTAAGTGAAAATATCTGATCCACACATCCCCTACCACTTCTGAATCCACATTGCTCATCACGCAATTGACTGTCAACCAGATTCTTAATTCTATTAAGCACAATCATGGAAAGAACTTTACCTGGAACAGAGAGTAGGCTAATACCCCTATAGTTATCACAAGAACTGCGATCACCTTTTTTGAAAATAGGGATAACAATAGTTCTGGTAAAATCCTTAGGAACCATGCCTTTATCATAAAAGATATTCAGAATTTCAGTCATCCAAGTGGTAACCGAAACATTTCCAGCTCTAAGCATTTCTGTAGTAATTTCATCTACCCCTGGGGATTTATGAAGTTTAAGTTTAGAAACAGCCAAAATAACTTCAGATTGTGTTATAGGGCCAACATTAAAGCCACCAATGCATCTATCATCATTGCAAACAATGGGAATAGAACTAACCACATTGTTTAGAACATCACTGAAATTCTCAGCCCACCTAGCCATGACAGAATCCTCACCTTCTATAACCTTACCTTGTTTATCCTTCAATCCCTGTATACCTGTCTGTTTTCTACCACACAAAACATTAACTATCTGGTACAGCTCTCTGCTGTTGTGCTGTCTAACTGCTTCCTCGGCTTTGTCAGCCAAACCATCAAGCCAAAGATTCTTATCAGCAGCTGACTGATCTTTTACACGTTTATTAAGTTCTCTGTAATGCTTTCTATTAGGACTAGTAGGGTATTGATTAAGGACATTCCTGCAGTTCTTTCTTTCCGAAATAAGCTCAAGTGCCTTATCACTCAAATAATTCTGCCTCTTCTGCTCCTTTTTTCCTAAAAGAGTACTGTTAGTGTCCAAAAAAGCCTGTTTAAAATGATCCCATTCTTCCTCAACTTCAGTAGTAAGCATACCATGACTGTCATAATGACTAAGTAACCTATCATGGTAAGCTTTGGCTATAACTGGGTCTTTCAGAGCTTCAGTATTAAAAGCAAATTTTTTAACCCTAGCACAACACTTTTTAAGTTTAAGTTGCAAGACACTTTTAACTAGGTAATGGTCAGATCCAATTTCAGCTCCCCTGGTATTTCTAACAGAACTAGCCCATTTGCTGTTAATTAATATATAATCAATCATATTCCTATGCAGCCCATCAGGTGAAACCCATGTGTACTTATGTATGTCGGGGTGTTTGTAATATGTGTTAGTTATTCTGAATCCATTGAGTTTACTTACCTGTAGGAGACGTTGCCCATTGCCATTGCAGCTACCAATACCAAAAGGGCCTATTACTCCTCCCCAAAGGGCAGAGTCAGTACCAACTTTGGCATTGAAGTCACCAAGAACAAGGGTAATATCTCCTTTCTTGATTCTTGACAGAATTCAAAGTATCCTGAAGTTGTTCATAAAACCTATCCTTCTCATCTTCATCGGCATCCTCAGTGGGGGCATAACAGCAGATAACATTCAAGTCTTTAACGCTTGTCTGAAATTTTGCTGTAAGAAACCTTTCATTAATGCACTCATATCCTAGAAGAGCATCACTAGCGTGTCTGCTGAGAAGCAGACCCACGCCTTGGTGATGCTTATTGTCATCCCTCCCTGAAAAGAGAAATTTAAGATTATTTTTAAGAATCTGACCTTTATCTGTCCATCTGGTCTCTTGCAAGCCGAGAATATCTAAATTATAATGGTGGAATTCTTGTGTGAGGACATCAAGAGAAAAAGCTCTGTGCAGAGTCCTCACATTCCAACTACCTATGGAGAGAAAATGGTCAGTAGGATGTTTAAAGAAACTATGTTTATTGAGAGAGGGAATGCCGACAATATCAAACAGCCCCCTAATCGCAGACATGGGGCAAGACCCGTTCCCCCACCACTAAAGGCTGAAACCATCTACACTGGAAGACTTCCTCCAATGTAGAATTTGACGATGCCAACAGAAGCAAAGAGTTCAGGTGCCTGTGATGACCACTGCTCAGGATTATCCACCAGCTGATAAACATATCCTGTGAATCTATTCACTTGGGGCTGTCAACCCACAAACAAACAGAAAACACAGTGGAAGATTTTCCCTCTACAGAAGAACACCAGTGCAGCAAAATCAGGATCCATAATCACGCTCAGAGCCATATATCTGTCCAGTCCAGTAGGTTTATATGGTCAGCACCAGGACCCTGTGTGGTTGACCACTCCTCAGCAGGGTAGAAAAAAAAAAAAGTAGCCATAGTTGTCCAGATCAGTAGGCCACACTAATCTGGCAGCCCTCCCCTTCCGTTCACTTCCACAAGAGAGTATCTCTTTTGAAAGGTACTAACGGTCTGCACCACGAGAAGGCAGGGTCGGACATTAGGTGATAGGCCTGGCCGGTTCTATGCATCATCACAGGGGATAGGTGCATAGCTCTCCTTCCAGTGACTACCTAACATAACCTCATCATTACTTAAAGAGTCAACGCAACTAATGTCTAAGATACCACATAAACATTTACAATCAAAGGCATTATGTATGTTTCCTGTTATCTTGCTTACAAAGGATCCACATTCCACTACCATAACTAACTTTAGAGAGAATCAAACTATTATATAGTGTAAGTCAAACAATCTAAATGAATGGTGATGCTTAACTAAATGAAAGGGCTGATTAATTAAGCAGCATATACTTTTATGCATAACTTTTAAAGCATATACTTTAAAAGCACCATATACTTTTAAAGCCATGAATTTTTTTTCAGCATATACTTTTAAAGTCATCATCACTTTCAGGTATTATAAAACGTATTTTTTCTAATGTATCAAGTGAACCTATTGTAATGACGATTTTAAGAACATTTAATGTGATTATTAATATTGAAATGTCCACCATGACCTACACTAATGAAAGCCCTACACATGGTGCATTCAGCTTTACCATATAAACCTTTTTTAATAAAAGGTTACTATAGTCAGTATTGTTCTTCATAAGTGCAATTTCACTTCAGTATTGTGAATAGGGGATATAATAAAATAAAAAGTTTTAAAAAGTGTAAAATGTGTTTTACTTATGTTGGGGATGGCAACTGACTGCCATAGCACCCACCACCCTGTGGCAAATAGCAATGTGTATATATACAGGGGTTTATCAAAAGTATCGAAACACATACTGTTTATGGAGAACATTATATTAATAAGCTGTAGGCCCACCTCGGGCATTCAGAACAGATGCAATTCGACGTGGAATAGACTTATGCAAGTCATGCACAATCAGTAATGGAATGTGGGACCATTCTTCCTGTAAAATATGGCATGTAACTATGCCAGTGATGCTGGAGGTGGAAAATGTGATCTGACCTCGCACTCCAGATATTCCCACAAATGTCCAATAATATTGAGATCTGGAGATTTGAGGTGGCCAGGGTAGCTGCTGTACCTCATTCTCATGTTCTGGAAACCACAACTTGACACGTTTTGCACAATGTAAGGATGCATTATCTACTTGAAACCAAGACAATCATTAGGGAACAATGACTGCAACAGTGGGTGATTGTGGTCCCTAAGAATGGATTCGTACATTGCAGATGTGAAATGACCCTGCAGAAAAACTAATGGCCCTAAGGAATGCCATGTTATGGCACCCCACAACATCAGGGATCCACCTCCGTGCTTCAGAGTCAGAAGAAAACAGTTGGGGTGGTATGATTTTGCAGGTTTTTGCCATACATACACTCTATCAGTGGTGGGAAACAATGTGTAGCACAATTCATCAGACCAAATGATAAATTGCCAGTCTTTAGCAACCCAGCTTTCATGTGCTTTGCACCACCCTACACGATTTGTTGCATTGATGTTGGTAATCAGAGGCTTGTGGATTGCAACATGGCCATAAATACTGGCACTATGAAGTTCCCGATGAAACATTATGACAGAAAAGGGATCATTCCGACTCGTGTTCAACTCTGCTGCTATTTGCGGTGCCATGGTCTTGTGCTTCCATTGTACAATCCATGCTAACATTTGCCTATCCCTATCTGACAACTTCGTATGGCATCCACAATTTGCACATTTGGAGGCAATGCCCTGTCCTTTTTGATAGGTAGTCATAATCTTCAATACAGTTCCTTGTGTTACACCTACTATTTCCACCATTCTGGTTTACTGAAGCTCTTGCAAGAAGCGCACCAATGATCATGCCTTTTTGGAGGTCACTGAGATTTGACATTGTCGACAATTACACCACAACAGCGGTTTCACCTGTGCCTGTGGCACTGCTATGTACTTCTCCTTTTTATATACCTCACATCACAGGTGACGTCATCCCTGTGACATGCATATGGCGCATTGCATGTACTCTAGTCACTGTCGGTGTTTCCATTATTTTGATAAACCCCTGTATGTACATCAAGTCCAACCAACAAAGCTATAAATTTTTATATTTTTAAAATATTGAGGATTTGAAAAAAAATTGCATCAAAATAATAATAATTCAGTATGTATTAAAAAACCAGACATACTAGTGTCCCAAAAGACACTCTTGGATCATTGGTATCGTTTGTTATAAACTGGGATGTCTGGTCACCCTAACATAGATGCAATTGATTGATGAAATCCCAGCTTTTCTGCAATTTCCTTTTGTGTTTGACATGGATCTTCTTCAAATACAATTGCTAATTGATCAGTATGAATTACTAAAGGTCATCCAGATTCATGGCTCATTTTCCCAGTTGAAGTTGCCGGAATGAATTTTTTCAAACCAATCATGACATGTGTGCTTATTTACTCCATCAAGATCCAAGACTTTAAAAAATGTTTTTAGCTACAGCTGATGCATTTTCACCTTTTGGAACTTGTAAATTATCACATGCCTTGTGCCCTTTGTCAACCTCCATTCTGAACCCACTGAAATGAAATTTACAGTTAAATCACCAGACTGAATATACTGAAAATTAACACCATTAGATACTACTCATAATGACTGTTACATATTGCCTCCACATGTTTGCATAAACCACATGAATGTATCAGATGAAATTAATCACACAGAACTTTTGCATATTCAATAATTAAAGATACATATCAAATATAAGCCATAATTTTAAATACTCCACTTGAGAAAAATAATTCATTTTTCATTGATGACTGTTCTATAAATCAATGGGAAAGATTGCCTACGATTATAATATTCAGTTTCACAGTGGTAAAATAGTTTAGCAAAACATATCTATAATGAATCAGAGCTGGATACTTTTCTTAAAAAGAATGCAGAGTGAATGATATAGTAATAAGTAGCACTTTTTGCTTTATCTTATTTAACAAGAAAAAGTGCACAAGGTGTTGTTGATATGTTTCTTTCTTTTTCAATATTTGAAGAATTTACAATAAAATGTTAAGCAAAATATTGGTTAGATATAATTAAAACATTTTATATAATAAAACATTAAAAAAAGGGGTTCCAGTTTTATTACAAGCCATCATTTCAGTTGGGTTGATCTAATGGTTTTCCTTTTTTTGGCTACACAACAAACTAAATTCCCAGTTCACAAGGATAAGATTTTAGAATTGGATTCAGAGTAATTGAAAAAAGATCATCCAATGAATAGTCATTAGTGAAAATTGGCAACCCCCATCAAAGTTATACAATGTGTGTTTAATGTGAATAGTTTTTGTGTTTTTTTTCACACATGGCCATTGCTTTTATACTCAACTCAAAATGATGCAAGCTTTCTTATATATATCAGTGTCACATTTCGTGTCAAGGCAGGGCACATGAAAACAAAAAATGTCGATACTAATGCAGTTAGTATTGTATCTACCTTTATATTACACACAACCTTATTTGAAAGCATGCAGATGAATAACGTGCATTTTTTTTTTAATTCCAAATCAAATGAACTAGTTAACCAGATGGTGATTTAAATTTAGTTTTAGAGAAAAGCTGTAGAGTTGGGTTGGGTTGTTTTACCTCTGAGTGGGACTTTTTTGCACACAATGGGCTAAATGGCCAGGTCACAAGGACCCCAAAGGCTCAGAGAAGGTTGGGGAAGGAGACCCACTTGAACAGCTTGGGGAGAAAATGTGTACAAGGCCACAGCTTAACATTCCATCCGACAGATGGTGGTTTTTCCAAGTCCATCAGTGTCCCCCAATGACTGTTGGCAGGATGGGGAGTTTTGCAGAGATAAATTTCAACGTTGGCCCAGATGGGACTTGAACCTGGAAACAGCAGATTATGAGCTGGTGCGCTACTGACTGAGCCCCCCCCCTGCCCCCCCCCCCTGCCCCCCAAAAAGCTGTAGAGACAAATAATGATAAATATATGGGTATAACAAGAAAAAATTGGGTAGTTTTCTTGATTTAACAGGTGTTATTGAGTTGTCTATGTTGGACTTTATGGAGACAGAGAGTGTGTTTAGTATATCTTTGCTCATACACTGCACGGCATAGAAATTACCCCACCAAGTAGGAGTGAGGGGATAGGGGTGAAATGCAGCACACATATAGTGATACATATTGGCATATCATGATTTAATTTGCAGCCACTTACAGCAGCTAGAAGATGAGATAATGCAGCACAATGTGACTGCCTCAGTAGGTGGTTGCACCGCTGTGAACGGCAATACGGCGTAGCATGGAGTCATAGTCAATGGATATGGTCCTCAGGAATTGCACACCAAGCAGCATTGACTTCCTCCCACAATTCATCAAGATTCCGCGCCAGCTGGTGAAAGGATTGCACACGTTGTCCACACATTTTCTATTGGGGATAAATCTGGAGATCATGATGGCCATGGCAATACTTTGTGTTGCAAACATTGTCTGGAGACCCTAGCAATGTGTACACGAGTGTTCTCATCCTGTAAAATGGGCTGCTGCATGCCTCCCAAGAAAGGTAAAAAAACGGGCTGCAGAACGTATCGTGCAGCTGTCAGTGTTCCCGTGATACAAACAAGAGATGACCTGCTGTCATATACAATAGCACCCCATACCATTATGCTTGGCTGATGGGTGGTGTGCTGGTTGTGAACAAAAGCAGGATCCATCAGGTTGTCACCATACATGGACCCATCGATCGTCAGCACCCAGACAGAAATGGGATTCATCCCTAAACACAACAGTGTTCTATTCATGACCCCAGTTTGCACGACTTCAGCACCAAGCCAGACAAGCACAGTGATGGTTTGCAGTCAGTATTTGCACACCTGCACTGTAGGCAACCATTACGTCAACTGCCATAGTTGACGTAAGGTTTCCTAGAGCGCAGGTGTGCCTCATGCAACCTTCAGTTTACCATTTGGGTCATTATGGGAGGTCCATGGCTGCTGACACAGCCAGTCAAATATCGCCTGCAAGTGCTCTTTGGTGACGAATGAGCATGCTGAATGGCACCACTTCCTCTGCAACGCTTGCTAGAACCTTCATTTTGCCACTGTTGCCAACAGCGTCTAACAGTTCGTGCATCTCAATGAACATGGGCAGCGACATGACATGTAGTTCATCCAGCTTCACATAGGTCTATAATTCTTCCTCCTAGGTCTATAATTCTTCCAAAAGCATCCAAATGGCGATAAACCTGATGACAACATGTATCAGGGATTTTCGATCTTCACTGAACAATTTCCAAGCAGAACCACCTAATCTCAACCATTCGCATGACTTCCACCTGCATAAACACAATACCATCCCTGTTCCTTCTTGCACCTTTTATCTCTTAAGCTACACACATCATTGGCTCCGGATTATCATCATTTGCATATCTCAACTGCACACAACCACCCTTCTATTTGCATGTTTGTATGGCACATCCTTCTGGGTGGAGCACTTTCAAATGTAGAGCAGTGTAATCTAATAAAAAATTCTTTTAGTGATAAAAAAATTTTTTAAAAGCAATTAATAAATTTTTTTGTTCGAAATTTCAAGAAAAAATTGCTCTAAGGAGTAATTTCCCTTTAGCTTTTTATTTATCTACAGATATTAACAAACTTCTTTTAATTCATTGTGGCAAAACATGCCAATATATACATGCATTTAGTACTACATAATACAGTGGACCCCCGATATAACGCGCATGTCGGTGGGAAACAACACCCGCGTTATAAGGTGAACCGCGTTATACCGAGCGGCGCGGTGGCGACACAATAAATTTCACACTGTAAGCTTTTCTTTTACTCATCATGCATACAATAATTAAACGCTATTCAAAATACATGCAGGAACTCAATACATACACAATTACTCAATACGCAGTAACAATAAAATGCGATACTCACTAACGCCGCACGGACCTGTATAAACATGTTTGAACTTATTGCGAACATCGCCCGCGGTATAGCGAGCAGCGCTATAATGAAGGTCCACTGTATTTAACATTCATTGTAAAACATAAAAGGGTAAATACACTTATTTTAAAATTGGTTACATTGTTTTCTAGTTTTCTTGTTTACCTACAATAAACGTTTTAAAAGCAAATTATCACAGCAAGTTGACATATTCTTTTGTTTCGAATCTTATAATCTAAATACTGTTTCTTCCAAAATGAATCCAATAATTTACCCATAGTATTTCAAAATTTAAAAAAGTTAGTTACAAAAAAGTATTGAACTTAAAATTGGGCAGTTTCTATTAAACTTAAATGTAAAACTTTCAATTTCTCATGATCAACCATAAATCATCTATCTCCTATATCATAGAATTTTCAGTGTTTCTACTTTTTTTTTACATTTTTTCAACAGCTATTATTCTGCTAGCTTGATATGATATTCTAAATTCTCAACTGATGATGCAAAAAACATATTAATGAGTCTGGCTGTCTCATGGATATTAAGTTAGGACAAACAATTATTTAGCAGGTAAATGATATTTTTTCTAAATAAAAATCTGTTGTTCAATACCCTAAAAAAATGTGGAAAAAATGCTCTTGAAATGAATCAAATTGGAAAAGGAAGTTTTTGAAAATAAAATTTTTTGTATCTTATAAATTCTGAATATCAGAATCTTTGGAAATGTAATTAGAGCTTTAAAAGTTTAATAAGAATTCATCCAGTTCAAATGAGCTGCTGTGCTGAGGTAAAATTTCCGATGTTATTTTTAAAAAAATGAGAAGGTATTTCCCCACAAAGGGCAGAGATAACCTAGAAGCTGTGGCAAGCTTGTTCTGGTTTCCCACACAATGAGCAAACACATATACAAGAATATGCCTATTGATTTAGTAGAAGGTATACTAACCACTACACTAGGTAGGGCTTTTGAAATTAAAAAAAAAAAGAATAAAATTTTCAAACTTAAAACAAAAGTGATTAAATTTCTAAAAAAGAGAAATGATAAACTAATGAATTCATAAAATTGTTTCTGGATAATTATATAGAACTCTGCAAATGATATCTTATTTTCATGTGCTGAAAATGAAGGACGTACAAAAGAGTACAATACAAAATAATATAGTATAAAATTACTGAAAATGAAGGATATAATATATACTTAGCTAAATATTTTTTTAAAATACTATCTTCCAGGGCAGGAACATACTCAGGAATTTACTATAGGTGCCCAGTGATGATCATATTAGAAAATTTTTTATTGGGAGATGTAGTGAGGGATGAAGAAGAGATACAGTCTCAGATATATTTAAATTGTTTTATATTTATTTTGTTAATTGTACTGTTTACAACAAATGTCTCTAATATATTAAAAAAGTGGGTCAAAATTATGTAAATTGGGATAGTTAAAATCTGTGATAATACAGACACAAAAACAAAAGCAATTCATTGCATTTTCCATCAGGAATTACACTGGTAGTCTTTGCTTTTCCCAGTTAAAACAGAAAACTTATGTGCCAAAAGATATAACTAATGAATTATAAGCTCAGAAGACTGACCAATAGGAAATCCCTTGATCAACCAACAAGCATATCTGTCACTGGATTTGACCCACAACATACTGTTGTAGCAGTGATTTTTGTTATACAGACTGCATTAGAGACTCAATAAATGTTTGTGGACTGCTCATTATTCTTCAAGGTATATTTTTATTATATTCCAAAATTACAAGTCTAAAAGAATTTATTATTAAGGTCCACAGAAAACATTAAAATTGAAGACTGACTGAAAAATTATCTAGCCCTATGAAAAATTAAAGCATTAATCAGCCAAAAGTTTATTTTATGTGTTTGCACAAACAAAATGACTGCTCTCTTGTAGCATTATAAATAAAAAAAAATAAATACCCCCTCAAGCAGCTGCTTGCCACAGAGGTCTGACAGGAGCCTGTCAGTTTATATGCCACAGTAGGAGATCTGAGAGGATGGCAGGACCTCAGCAGAAAAACGACACACACATCCATGCCTAATCCGGGGCTCGAACCCAGGTCCCTTAGATCAGTAGCCATAGTTGAGTTGTTTACCTCTGAGCAGCTCTCTTTGCACACATTGGGTTAAACAACCAGTTTACAACGATTCCAAGGCTGAGAATTGGTTAAGGGAACCCACTGGATAGGTGACAGGTGGAAGCCTCCCATCAAGGCAATCCAGCATGTTCTTGAATACACATAAAATATGGCTCTCCTATACTTGGGAGCCACAGTTTTACATCCCATCCAACAGATGGCAGTCTTTCCAAGCCCATCAGTGTCTCTCTTTCTGACTGAGGAGAAGATGTGGTATAGCAGATATAGATCTCAACACTGGACCAGGCCGGATTCGAATCTGGGAACTACAAATTATAAGCAGTGCACAAGCAATTGGTGCAATATTAAATAGCAAGATAACCAAACATGAAACTGAATTCCAGATGTTTTAAATACAGATAAAACAGCTGTATTAAATTTTCATGCTCTTATATGAAATTAAAATTCTGTCAATTATAAATCTTGTAAAAAATATATTTGCCTTATACTATAACAAATTTCATTAAACACTTATACAAATAAATCTCACTAACAGTGACAGTCATTTTATAGTAATTAGACAAGGGTGGGAAAAAAATTGACCCATCTATCTCCCGAGTAGAACACAGGATCTCCTGGTTATGAGCCAGTTATTCTACCAGTTGAGCTAAGGGGGGGGGGGATTCATACGTTCTACAGGAAGGTTATGATGGTTGATCATGCTCTCTTGAAGCTCTATCATCTAATTTGGTTTGTTGAGGAACCAATGCATTTTTTATACCAACACTGAACCAAGCTTTTAAAATCACATATGAAGTATTAATATACCTTGGGTTATTCAAATCAAAGCATTGGATTTCCATTGCAATAGAATGTTTCCCCCTCCAGTTTAAAGGTCTTTAAAAATGCCTATAATATACATAAGTTTAACAATTTTTTGCCTCAATCACCCATACTAGCATTCTCAAAGGGTTCTCTAATGGTCCTCTGCCCTGCCCCTCCATAGATTGGTTTTGGTTTTTGTTACGGTAACCTTTGGTTGTAGTACAGAACTGAAAATACTCATGACAACTATAAATTATGTACTGTAAAAAAGTCATTGTTTTGTGAAATAAAAGTTATAGAAAGTTAAAATAATCAAACACCAAATTAATTATCAACTTTACATCAATAAATTTTAAATCTGATATTCAAAATGCACTAGAGATTATTAAATAACTTTCTATTTCCTTTCATGTGAAGTGTGAAACATTTCATTTTAGCGTTTAATCTGACTTCTGAGTGTATAAAAACATACACAGAATGAGAAAAATTATTAATGGCAAAAACATTTGACTTTGGCCTGTGCATCAATAATACTGTACAATAAATAGCTATCCCAAGTGCTACTGAAGCCTCAATTTTGTTATACTTAAGTTAAATATGTACATTATTTATAATTCAGAATAATTATGATTCCACATTTTTTCTTCCAAAAAATTTGCTCTTTGGATCAATTTTAGGCCTACATTACATATTAGCTTGCACTGTTAAATCACACATGAATAGTATGGTTTATAAAATGTAATTATGCATATTATATTAAAAGAAGGGATAAAGTAGTGAAGACGTTACATTTTTTGATATCAGTGATGAAGATTAGAATGCTTGACAACATATTGAAGACATCAATCGAATAATCAAGAAGAAACCATTATAATTAAACATATTTAATTCTCTATGACACTGTTAAATGTTTTAAAGCACTTCAACACATGGACTATGCTATCAAGTATCATGGACTATGTTACCTGTTACTACCCATCCTCTACAGCATGGTACGTAAATCTCTCCTTAATAATTGTTGATACTTGATAGCATAGTCCAGTGTTGAAGTGCTTAAAACGTTTAATAGTGTCATAGAGAATTAAATATATTTAATTTTAATTACCATACTGTGTACCTCTACTCCAATTTTTGTTAGAAACAATTATGTTTCTGAAGCAAATAATTTCTGCCCACACATGAGCAAAAGTAAATATTTACAATATTGTAGTAGAATCTTCACAGTTTCCTTTCACTGGATTGAGTTGTTTTACCTCTGAGTGGCATTTTTATGTACACAATGAGCTAAATGGCCAGTTCCTAAGACCTCAGAGAAAGTTGGGGGAAGGGGACCCACTGATCATTGTTACACAACAGATGGAAGCCTGCTGTCAAGGCCTTCCAGCATATTATTTAAAATGGATAGAGTGTGGCTCTCCTGCATATGGGGTCCCATACAATGGGCAGCACCTTTATAAGCCCATTGGTGTTACCTTTCGGACAGAGTGTCCTTTCACTGACTTGATTAAGTATACATGATATATTGAAACAGACAAAAATTATTTTCTTTATATATTTTAGACATAAACTGCTACATCAATGGATTATTAACTTACACATAAATACAGTACCGTGCAAATTAATTGGGACAAGTGAAGCCTGGAGAACCTCTTCGATCCGGCCACATCTAGCAATCCCCCAAACACCCACCCAAGGTCATGTTTTGGGGATGTTTCACAGCTTCCGGGCCACAGACGCTTCACCCCATTGAAGGAATGATGAACAGCAAAAAGTACATAGGTGTTCTGGAGGCGAAAATGGTCCCAACACTGCACTGATTCCTAACGGCGATGGGGTATTTCAACAGGATCTGGCTCCATGCCACAATTCTAAGCTTGCTAAGAGATTCTTTACCCAGCAACATTTGAAGGTATTGGAGTGGCCAGGAAATTCACCCGATCTAAACCCCATTGAAAATTTGTGGGCCATTATTAAAGTGCACATAACTAAGATGGATTGCACAATGAAAACCAAAATGCTAGAATGTGTCATGAAAGTGTGGTACCACGACCCTGAAGTGAAGGAGATGTGTGGAAAGCTAGTGGCATCAATGGTTGAGAGGGTGAAGGAAATAATTAAAGCTAAGGGGGGGGGGGTCACATTCATTATTCACTATACTATTATACAAATAAATATTTTAGTTGTGTCTTTGTTACTGCATTTTCCTATTGTCCCAACTAATTTGCACAGTACTGAATTTATTACCATAATAAAATTTCTAAACATAGAAATTCTCAAAACAGAAAAAAAGTCAGTCATCCAGAATACTGATTCTCTGTATTACATGCTTATGTGAATTCCAATAATCTGGATTTAAAGAATTAATCTGTTTAGACACCATTACTGATATGACTTTGAAACCAAAGAAAAAAAATTTTTTTTTTTTATCATAAAAACTAGCTATTGTTATTTTACTTTTTAAATTATACAATTTTAAACTAATAACAATTTCTGAAAAATTAGGTAAAATCCACTCTTTGGGTAAAAATCCACTCATTAAGTAAAATCCACTGTTTGATGGTTAAATAATACAGCGCCTATATATATAAATATATATGTATAAATTAAATTTTTCAGTTCTAAGAGTTGCACCACAAACTAATGAGTAATGGAGTAGCTCTTCTCATGTACATGTGATTTATTTTTCAAATCTGAAAATCACCAATCAATCCAGAAAAAAATAGAAGGTGGGCAAAAGTCCCTAGACAATTTTAAAATTGAATTTTGAAAAAAAAAGAAGAAAAAAAAACTACTTACTTGGGACACATACAGTATCCTGCTTTTGATAATCCAACTCAAGATTTTTCTGCAAATTTAATATGCACACCAGGAAAAACTCGTAAGATTGTCCCAAAATATGCAAGATGGGTAGCCCATGGGAGAACACGTAAATATTTCAAAGCACAGCACATATGCGCATCATGTGTGACAGTAATACCCCCTGGAAATGGTATAAGAGGAGATTACAAAGAGCCAGTGTAAAGCACTGGAATTGTGTTTGCTCGCAGTTCTTGTGCACTAAAGGTTCAAGTATGCCCTGTTGAAGAACACTGCATCCACATAACCAGGTTTCCAACTTTGATCGAGGGAGAATTGTGGGATTACAGGAAGGCAGATTATCGTACTGAGACATCGGTGCTCATGTTGGACGGAATGCTGCCACAGTGATGAGAATATGGCATCAGTGGGTAGAGGAGGAACAAACTCACCAACATGAGGGATCTCAATTGCCTTGTCACACAAACGAACAAGAGGACAGATATCTCTGTGCATGGCTATGAATGATCGTACAGCCATATCAAACACCTTAGCTTAACAATTAGGGTGTGTTGCACATTAACAAGTGTCCACATGTATGGTTCGACATCATCTGCAGCATTGGGGCATCTTTGCTAGGCAGTCATTGCTTCGGCTACCACTGACTCTACAACACAGGCATATATGACTGCAAATGGTGCCAAGAATGTCGTGTATGGGTGTGTGAATGGCATCGCATTGTCTTTTCAGACGAATTCCACTTCAGTACGCAGCACCATGATGTATGAATCCGTATCTGGCAGTACCATGGCAACAGGTTCAGTGAGACATGCATGATGCAGCACCATAAGGTCCGGCCCCTGGTGTTATGGTATGGGGTGCAATTGGACTCCACTCACGCACATGCCTCGTATGCATTACCAGTACTTTGAACAGGCAGCATTACATCACTGAGTTGTCAGAGCCTGTTGTCATACCTTATCTTCAGGAGCTCCCTGGTGTCATTTACCAACAGGACAATGCCTGACCACATGTGGCATGCATCATCCAACAATTCCTGGATAGCCACCGTGTGACACTTCTGCCTTGGCTTGTGTATTCACTAGATCTGTCCCTAATTGATCATGTCTGGTCATGACGACTAGCACACCAGACACCAGCAGCAGCTACAATAGATGAACTTTGGCTATGTATCGAAACTGCATGGACTGACAATCCCCAAACACACATCTGACACATTCACAAATTTGACGTCTCATCCTCTCAATGCCAGACCATGTAGCAGCGGTTATTGATCATCAACAGCGGTTATTGATCATCAACAAAATGACGTCTCATCCTCTCAATTTGTTTTATCACATTCACAAATTTGACGTCTCATCCTCTCAATGCCAGACCATGTAGCAGCGGTTATTGATCATCAACAAAGCGTTATTGATCATCAACAAAATGACGTCTCATCCTCTCAATGCCAGACCATGTAGCAGCGGTTATTGCCGCTCATGGTGGCTACACAAGATACTGATTTCTTTGTATTCCACAAGTCTAACCGAGTTGTATTTGTAATCATTTGATCCTTGTAGCATAAGCTATGTATTCACTAAATATGGCTTTGATATCTCGTCTCCTTGTGTTGCACTTTTAACAGCCAGAAGTGTACTTCAATGTCGGCATCCTTTATGGCCTTGAGCACATATAACCAATGATCAAGTTCAAGCCATGTTGGACAATCTTAGTCTGCCCTTTCTTCTTTGATAAAAAGTCCTTCCAGTTTCCAAGAATTTCTTGTGTCATACTCTAATGCTGCTACAGGATGGTGTGTTCTCCCTGACTGTGAGTGAAAATTTCTCTGTACTTGAATATCCAATTTGGTTTAAAAAAAAACAACCTTTGCAGGTGGCTTTTTCTGTGGACTTACTATTTTAAAAACTGATCCAATTGTATAGTGTTAGTGCTTCTATAGTTACATCAAAAACTAAAAAAACTTATTGAGTTAAATTATCAAATGCAGCATCATGTCTCTGCAGTAGTAGTTTTCTTTTCACTCAATTTTCACCTTCATCTTTTGGTCCACCTCGTACATCACACTGTGAAACATTCATGGGAGTAACACAAGCTATCAGCAGTATAAAGGAAGCAATATTTCCCTTATAACTTTAATAATTAAACAAAATTATTAAATATGTTTGTAATGAAGGAAAATACACTCAATGGCAACTTTATTAGATTTTTTTTCATGTTATGTCAATGGTGAATCATATTCGAAGTATCTAACTTCTTAAATAATCTTTATATGAAAATAAGATACTGACATGTCAATTTATGGCACCCTACCCCTCCCCTGCACTCAACAACCAACTGCTTCTCCTGAATTAAGTTCCTCACTTTCCACCTGATGAAATGCCGATAGGAAGGGCGCGAAACACACGTCATCAATCAGAAACTTTTTTAAGCACTCTATTCTATCAAAAGTATAAATGGTTATTTCATTCGCCAATGCGGGTAGACCATTGGCAGCCGTCATCCTTATTTTAATCTCCACTGAGACGTCACTTGCCGGCAAGAACACTGAATTTTAAATTTCTCACTGAAAGCATCCCAAGAAGTTTCTGTTACTACCTATCCTCTACGGCATGGTACGTAAATCCCTCCTTAATAATTATTTATACTTGATAGCATAGTCCATGTGTTGAAGTGCATGTCATAGAGAATTAATGGCTTTAATTTTAATTACCACACTGTGTACCTCTATTCTAATTTTTGTTAAGATAACTGAAAATGAAGACGTCAAAATAATTTTGGTAAATTTGATTTTCATCAATATTTGTTTGATACTTAAAAAGTTACCCAAAAGATTTCAAAAAGCTATGGAAACAAATATTTCACAGCGACAGATAATAATAATAATAAACAATAAAAATATACTCCCTTTGATTTCTTTCCCCCTAAAAATGGGGAAATGTAAAAGTCATTCTTCTATTATATCTCATATATGGACTGTCATAGACTGTTTCAAATTTTGCCCCCCCCCCCTAAAGGGGCAGATTTTCACGAAAGTGGATCATAATGAGTTATATCACAAATTAAAGCTTGTGACATCTCAAACATCATGGACTGCCTCAAACATGATTCGAAACAAAGGGGGAGGAAAAATGCAGATGATGTTTATGAGTTGTATATCAAATGAAAGTTTCTAAAGGTAAGTGTTTTTAGTGACAAAGAAAATATATCAAAAAAATACCTATCTTTTCATATGCACCATAAAAAACAGAAAATATAACTAAGGCATATCAATAGTGCAATCAGTCACTGAATTCATATTCACTTTAAAGGAAGATAAGGGCACCTATTTACCTACTCAACAAGGCTGCCAGCACCCTATATGTGAAAACAAATTCAGTGACAGATTACACCATTGATATGTTTTAGGCTTATTTCAACTGTTTAGGGTGCATATGGGAAGATAGGTATTTTTAACTATTTTCAAATTACTTTTAATCAATTTATTTTGATTTTCAGATAGGAGGTGTTCATTTAGAACAGTGGTTTTAAACCTGAGGGTAATTACCACTTGAGGGGTAATTTAAAATAATTCAGGGGAAATGAGACAGTTCTATTGTAATAAAGGTAGCTTTATATTGTGTAAATTCATAGATTAAATTTTTTATCGCAAGGTTAATTTATTTTTAATTGCAAATTTTTAATATTGTTTCTATTGAATTGTAATGTTAGGGCACATAAAGTAACTTGTTACACCTTGCACAATGGCTTGATCTAATTTGTTCATATGAACAGCTCAGCAAATTCAGTTTCAATCAAGTTGAATATTGGTGAAATATTACAATTAAATTAAATCTACTAGTTACTTGAGGTGAGTCATTCATTAATGTTTTTAGAATATGTTTATTGCTTATATCTATCTTCTTTACACAAGAGTCAACTGCATGTTTGGAGTTATTTTGATTTCCTAGTTGGCTCAAGGGGTAGCAAAGCCAAAAAGGTTATGAACCACTCATTTAGAAAGAAAGAGTAGGGTGATGAAGAGATGTCAGTATTAATGATGATTATTTATTATCTTTTTCCATTATTTCTATGCACTCTAACTGTAACATGCTTTATGCATTCTGGTGATTAATTATACAGCTCTATGATGATTTTGCTGCTTGAAATTAATGCTATTTATATTATTACATGCTTATAAAATATGATAGCATATAAACTTTTGTTTTATCACATTCACAAATTTCAGAAAATTTTGACTTGATAAAATTTTTTAATAATTTAATAGAGTACTGTTTGAGGAAATTTGGCCTTTGAAGTATAGAATATAAAAAATTGGGCTACTTTTCCCTTGACCTAACAACACTGGTTGTCAACAAACATTCCTGTCATTCAGGAAATAAATAATAAACTTTTCATCTACAAATCTGATATTTTTCTGTAGTTTTAATGGTAAAAAACTCAATAAATTTACAAAATTCATTTTGCTGCATTCCAATAAATTATTCTTACAACAAATCTTATATTATTCATCTTAGAAAATAACTTTGCCTAATCTAAAAAAACTTGCTAATATTATACTAGCACTGGAGAATCAGGAAGATTTCAATGACCATATGAAGAAATTAGATGTGGAAAAATTCAATGTAGAAAAGTAGTGTGTCAAAAAAATAACATTTTATGCCCTCCGAAAGAACTGACTTAATTTTTGGGATCAAAATGAATTAATGGAACTTATTTATTCGAGGCACAACTTTTTACTGATAGAGAAATTGTGAGATGAATCTTTTACTATATTTCTATATGCAATACTGGTTAGTGTATTTTAACAATGTCTCCAGTGTTGTTAATGCCATGGATAAAGAATATTATGCTGACGAATGGAGACTATTTGTGGACCCATCCAAGAGGAGCATGAAAGCTGTCCTGCATATATCAATGTTTTGCCTTCATTATCTGTTGTACACTCTGTCCAAATGAAAGAAATATATATCTATCTAATTTTTTTTTAAATGTTAAAAGTAATAAAATACCAAAAACACAAATATTGTTTTGTGGGAACCATAAAGTCATAAGTTTAATGTTAAGATTACAAGGGTTTTTAATAAATACCCATTTTAGTGCATGTGTGTTTTTTGGGGCAGTACTCACGGATTACAAAATATTAATGTTGAGCCCCTAATTGATGTCAATAAAACATTATTACTCCCACTTCTTATAAAACTGGGTTTAATGAAAAAAAATTCATAAAAGCCATAAATAAAAATGGAGCTATATTCATGTATTTGTGCCAAACATTTGCACACATCAGCAATGCAAAAATAAAGGAAGACATATTTATTAGACCACAGATTCAGAGACTGTTCAGTGACACAACTTTCGAAAAACGCTTCACAAATTGTAGAAATGATACATGGTTAAGATTCAAAGTTGTAGTTGAAAACTACAATAAAAAAAAACATACTTCAAATGACTGAACTATGAACAGTAAGTTTTAGAATCTTGAGTGCAGAATGAAAGGAAATTGCACTTTGCATTTGCATTTTCATTTCTTTCCTGAAAATCTAAGTGCAATATGTGAGGAATAAGTGAATGGTTCCACCAAGATATTGACAAAATGAAGAATTGTTATAAGAGAAATTGTAATTCGAACATGATGCAGGACTATTGCTTAAGGTTGAAGAGAAATAATCTAGACAAGAAATGTTGAAGAAAATCAAAACTACAATGCTATTTTTAAATGCAATGATATATATACACCGAAGAGCCAACACATTATGCAAACCTGCTTAATATGATGTTGGTCCTCCATGTTATGACAAAACAGCTCTTATCCAGCAAGGCATAGATATTGCAAGATTTCTAAAAGTGTCATGTGGTATCTGATACCAACACATTATCAGCAGATTCTTTAACTCTACTAAGTTACATGGTTGAGCCACTGCAGATCGGATATGCTGTTCCAACACAAACCACAAATGCTCGATTGGACTGACGTCTCGGGAATTTGGAAGCCAAGGAAATACCTGGAAGTCTTCCTCGTGTTCCACAAACCACTCTCGAACAATCTGGGCAGTGTGGGATGGCAATTTATCCTGCTAAAAGAAGGCACTACTAGAGGGATATAATGATGGTCTGCAATGATGTTTAGGTAGGTGACATACGTCATAGTTTCCTGCACATGAATGACTGGACTCAGGGTTTCCCAGCAGAATATTGCCCAAAGCATTATACATCCTCCACTGGCTTGATTTCATCCCATGGTGCATCCTGGTGCCAACACTTCCCCAGGTAAATGGTGCAACACTTTCCCTGGTGCAACACTTCCCCAGGTAATGACCATATGAAGAAATTAGAATTAGAACACATACCAGGCCCCTCCATGGTGCAACAGGAAACGAGATTCATCAGACCAGATGACCTTCTTCCAATCACTCAAAGTCCAGTTTTGATGCTCACATGCCCATTTTAAGGCACTTTAAACAGTGAACAGAGGTTAGCATGGGCATTGGAGTGGTTTGCAGCTATGCAGCCCCATTTTCAGCAGGGTTCAATGTACTGTGTATTGTGACACATTACTCCCATCACCAGCATTTAGATTATGGGTGAGTTGCGCCACAGTATCCCTTCTGTTGGCTCGTACCATAAGGGATACCTTTCGCTCACCTCTAGCATCAATGAGCAGTGGTCGGCCCACACCTTGCCGGCAGTTTGTGGTTTTTCCCTCCTCAGACCACTTTTTGAAGGTACTAACCATGGTTGACCGTGAGCACCCCACAAGCCTTGCTCTGACTCAGTCATCTGGCCATTACAATTTGGCTTTTGTCAAACTCACTTAAGTTCGCTGCCTTTCCCATCTGAAGAACAAGAATAACACTGATTAATAGGGCTCAGCATCAGGTGTTATTTATACCATTTCATGACCTTCACACATGCCATCGTTTATCTGTAGTTGCTTCGATTTGCATAAAGACGTGTTGGTCATAATGTTTTGGCTCTTCGGTGTATATTAAAAGAATTTTGCATTTAAATGTTTATCTTTAATATTATATCCATTGTTTTGCTAAATAGCTGTATGTGTAACTTGAAGGGCATATTAAAATACAAACAAATTTGCTTTTCAGTTGGGTTGGGTTGTTTTACCTCTGAGTGTTTTACCTCATGCACACCATGGGCTAAATGGCCAGGTCACATGGACCCCGAAGGCTCAGAGAAGGTTGGGGGAGGGGACCCACTGGAACAGCTGTTGGGAGACAGATGGTAGCCTCCCGTCAAGGCCATCCAGCGTGTTCTTTAACGTGCACAGGGTATGGCTCTCCTGCACACGGGGCCACGGCTTAACATCCCATCCGACGGTCAGCGGCCTTTCCAAGCCCATTGGTGTCCCCTACTGACCGTGGGCAGGGCGGGGAATTTTGCGGATTGCTTTTCAGACAAAACTTGCTTTTACTAAAAAATAATCACTAACACCATATACCAAGAACATTAGGGCAGAGGTTAGCTTAATTGGTAGCATACCAGACTCATAATGTTTCCAGATTCAATTCCTCAGTGTACTTGAACTGAGATTTTCTCTGCTAACCCAATTTTGACCTCAGTGTGAAAGGAGATGCTAATGGACTTTGTAAGGAAGCTGTCCCTTGCATGGGATGTCAAACAGTGGTCCCATGTGTATGTTAAAAAACACTCTAAATGGCTTAACAGGAAATTTCCATCTGTCTCCTACTAGCAGCCCAGTGGGTGCCTTCCCTGTCACCTGACGATATAGCCCATTGTGTGCATACAGAGATAAAACAATATATTAAACAAAGAAGTATAATTCACAATAAAGAATTATTAAAATAATTTAATCATTTGAAAAGCTTTATGCAGTTAAAAGTACTATTTTAAAAAGTACTATAACTATTTTAAGGTTACAAAGAGCATATAGTTTTACAAATATACCCCTTAATATTAATGGATCAGATGAAAACAATACTGTTTCATTTCAACAGTTATGGAGTCTTGTAATACTTGAAAATTTTTTTATGCTATTTCTTCATTTGTGGCAATTCAGAAATGTTATGCTCATTATTTTTTAATACCTCAATTCCTGCCAATCAGTTTTGAGCATATATAATTAATATTCAATATACCATTTCACCAATATTAGTATCTAGCCTTGAGTATCTGCAGTTATCTGTGAATCTGTGTTTAATTTTAGTGTATAGCAATACATGGGTAGTATTTACACTACTGGAAAGAGTTTCGAATACAGCAGATCCCATAATACTTGACAATTGGGTTGTTTTACCTCTGAACAGAACTTTTTTGTGTACAATGGCTGGGTCACAAGAATGCCAAGGGCTCAGATAAAGTTCAGAGAAGGAGATCCATTGCCCAGCTGTTAGGAGACTGATGAAAGCCTCCCAATCAAGTCATCCATCAGGTTCTTTAATGTCACAGGTATGACTCCCCTGTGCACTAAGCCATTGGATTGTTTTACCTCTGAGCAGTTCTTTTTTACACACTATGGGCTAAATGACCAGGTCGCATGGACCCCTGAGGGCTCAGAGAGGGTTGGGAGAAGGAGATCTGCTGGACAGCTGCTGGGAGACATAGTAGCCTCCCATCAAGACCATCCAGCATGTTCTTTAATGTGCACAGGGTATGGCTCTCCCACACACGGGACCACATTCCACCTCACTAATGGTGGCTTTTCCAAGCCCATCAGAGTCCCCTACTGACCAAGGGCAGGTCACTAGGCAATGACTTAGCATCCAATTCAACTGAAAGCAGTCTTTCCAAGACCCAGCAGTGTCCTATTTCTCACAGGGTAGGATGAATTTCCAGAGATAAATCTCAGGATAGGCACAGCTAGAGCTCAAACCTGGGAACAGCAGATTACAAGCCTGGCATATTATCAATTGAGCCAACCCTGCCCTGTTTTAGTATTGTAATAATTTCCTAGTATAATATCATCCAGATCTCTTCCAGATATTAACTTTATACACACACAAAAAAAAAAAGATCAAGTCCTTTAATTTTAAAAGAAAATTCTTTTTTTCTGATGAACGTGTTTCTCTTCCTTGCATGGAATTTCAATAAGTTCTGTATCTGTTGTTAAGTATAAACCTGGCCCTGGGAGTTAGTAATGCAATGAGGGGCCACAAAACCTATCATTGTGCATGCCCACCATTTGGAAGCTGGTATTCAAATACACAATGTCTCACTTGCCATCCTCATTGAATAATATGCTAAAAAAATTCTAATTCATTCACAATTAAAATGTAAAGAAAAACATTCTAATGAAGCAAATATCAAAATTTAATAATAGATACAAATATCCAAATATAATAAAACACATAAATGCAATAACATGGGGCCACTGAAAAAGACTAGTCTTAATACACCAAAAGTGGTAGGTGATCTCAACTGCATGCCCATCAGATTGACATACTGCACCCTTATAAATGCTAGATTGGCCATGCTGTCACTTAATTGGATTCACCTAACTGCCTGAGCAGTGGAGATTTAAATCATATACCCAAGATAGATGTAAAATTCAAAAAGCATGTAGCCATTAAGTTTTGCTTCTGGCTGGGCAAGATGGCTTCAGAAATGAACAAAATGTTTTAAGACACATTTGAAGGGTTTGCTGTATAAAAATATTTAGCAAGTGAAAAACATTTATAGTAGTTCTTAACCTAGGATGCTTGTAGCAGTAGAGGGTTTTGGAAATCTGGAAATCAGATTTTTTCATTTTATTTATTATTACCAAGCAAAGAAGCCCTGCATTTGGGGGTACAAGAACTGAAGTAGGTACAAAGCTGTCATGTGTCCCTGCAAGAATGGAGGACTTGAAAAATGTTAAGACTCCCTGGCTTAGAGGATGTCACATGGTCAGATAAGTCATTAAAACTTCCATCAATCTCAAAAACTGATATAAACGTCAATACTATCAACTCAATATTATGAGATCATTGAATGACTATTCAAGGGCTAGCTAATGTTACAAACATGTCTATAGGATCAGTGGATAAGACAAACATACTGGGAAACAGAAAAGTGTCAACAAGATTGGTATCGGACATATTCAGAGATGATAAGGAAAATTATATTATGGTTTCCAATAATGGAAAGCAAGGTTTAGATGGTTGTGTTGAGTTGCTTTACCTCTGAGCAGCACTTATTTTGCTCACAATCAGCTAAATGGGCAAGGTCACAAAGGATCTCAAAGGCTCAGAGAAGGTTGGAGAAGGGGACCCATTTGACAGCTGTTAGGAAATAAGATGGTAGCCTCCCATCAGGCTATCCAGTGTGTTCTTTAATATGCACAGTATATATCTCTGCTCACATGAGACCAGAGCAGCCTTTGCAAGCCTGTCAGTGTCCCTTTTCTCATCGAGAGCAGGGTGGGGATTAGTGGAGATAAATCTTAACGCTGGCACAGTTGCAACTTGAACCTGGGAACTGCAGATTATGAGCCTGGTGTGCTACAGACTAAGCCAATGCCTACTCCTGAATTTAGATGGGAATCAGGTTTCAGGATAAGGTCAAGATAGAAAAGATCAAGAAGGCCAGGTTTCAGGATAAGGATAAGAAACCTGGTTCCTTATTGTGATGAGTCATGTTTCCATCACTATGTTGTCAAAGTGCCCAATGGAAACGGATAACCAAATAAATTAGAATTAAAATACACAGTGCCAAGCTATTAAATAATTTAATCACAATATACATTGTTAAAAAGGACTTTCGAAACATGTAGATTGTGATTCAATTCTTTAACCCTTTGAAGCACGAATTTCGATTTTATTTCCGATTTTAATGACATTTGGTATGGGCCGTCTTTATGTATGGACAAATGATGGAGTATCAATACTCCATCATTTGCGATGGAGATCAATAGATGGTGCACTAATACCCAGGTAGGAAGTGTGGTTTCGCTGTAAAACCAGTCTGCGTATAAAAATAAAAATTTAAGTAAGTGGTTTCTGTGTGGAACCACTATGCTTTAAAGGTTTAACAGATAACCAGTCCCAGACCAAAGAAAGTGGAAGTTCAGCCCAGTCTAGAAAAGGTCAAGTACTTGATTTTCTTCAACTAAAAGGGTATTGTGTGTGACCAAGTCATTCTGAAATATTAATCAGAGGGGGCTACTATTCTAACATGCTACAAGATTTATCAAGATAGAAAATCTGAGAAAAATGCCTGGTGCACAAAGAAACAATCTGGATTCTTCATCAAGGTAAAATCCCAGCTCATCCAGATTTAATTATACAAGAGACAATCGAGAAACTGTGCACAAAGGTGATTCCCATCCTCCTTATTCCTCAAATCTGGTTCCAAGCAACTTCTTTATTCCCAGAAGTGAAAAAAAGAACTGCACAAACATATTTTCATACTGACAATGAACTCAATAAAATGGTCCTTTAGAAGTACCTAATAGAGCTTCAAAAAAGACGTTTACAGAAATGCATTTGAAGGGTGGATCTGCTGAGACTTGTGCATTCAAGCAAAAGGAGAGTATTTTAAAAGTTCCTAGAGGGACTCTTTTTTTTTCTTTGTAACAGCTGCAGTTTCATTGCTCTTTAAATGCTTCTGGTATCAAAATAATATATTTAATATAGGACTTTAGGTATATCACTCATAGAGCACTTTCCCTAATTCCAAATTTTATATGGATAAATTTTATATTCACCAATAAGTTTCATCCCTTTCTTCTTCCTAAGTTGGTGAGGAACTACTATATCATTTTAGTATTATTTATTCTAGAACAAGAAGACATTTGAAACACTCACTTGTCTAATGGAAGCAAACCTTGAGAACAGCATTTCAAATGTCTTAAATTACTAATCACCAGAATGCATAAAACATATTTCAGCTTATAGTATATAGAAATTATGAAAGATACCAATAAGAAATCACCTTTGACACAAGACAAATGATAGAGTTCATTTTAATATATTAAACAGCATTGTCACAAATAGAAGATTTGATAATTTTCAAATTTTGAACAAATGATTAATCATCACAGTAACTAATACAAGGTTACAGTTAGACTACACAGAAACACAGGTAATAAAAGAATTCTTATATAATGCCAACAGATTATACTAAATTAGTATCTATATGAAAATGTATCATAAATTTCTTTAAGACAAACCAAAAAATATACATTTTTCCAGAATGCACGTAGGTGTATGGGCACAATCTGCACATGAACCCTACACGAATTGCAAAAGCTCTATTGCATCAAGTCTTATTCGCAAGGTCTTATCAACAATCACATTCATAAAACTTGATCAGCATCTGTATATATATTGGTTATTTAATAACCATCAACATTTTGCAAATACTTGATGTCTGATGTATGTTTGTGAATCAATCTAACAGTCTATTAATGACTAATAATTAATTCAAAAAATATTGTGATAAAAAAGCCTGTATTTCAGAAAAAAAATGACTTATTAAATATTACATAAAAATTTACCAGAATATAATTTTGTAATTCTTCTAAATAAATTTTGCTCTGTTTAATGCAGTTATCCATATTTAATTATTATTATTATTAAACAAATGCATGTTCAAGCAGTACAACTCGTTACAGGGACTATTTAAGTAGCCAGACTATAACAAGGTTTCAGAACATCCTCCTAGAAGAACAATGCTGGCTAATTGAAATGTAATTAATAAAGTTCAAATAGTTGAGTCCAAAAAGTCGTCATAATATCAACAATGTTTCGGTTACCACTTGGATGACTGAAATTCTGAATATCTTTTATGATAAAGGCATGGTTCCTAAGGATTTTACCAGAGCTATTGTTATCCCTATTTTCAAAAAAGGTGATCACAGTTCTTGTGATAACTATAGGGGTATCAGCCAACTCTCTGTTCCAGGTAAAGTTCTTTCCATGATTGTGCTTAATAGAATTAAGAATCTGGTTGACAGTCAATTGCGTGATGAGCAATGTGGATTCAGAAGTGGTAGGGGATGTGTGGATCAGATATTTTCACTTAGACATATTCTTGAGAAATGTTTAGAGTTTCAGAAACCTTTGGTTGCTAACTTTGTTGATTTCAAAAAGGCTTTCGACTCTGTTGATCGTCATAATTTGTGATTGATTGTGAGATCATATGGTATACCAGACAAGTTAGTTAACATTATGAAAGCTCTCTATAATAACACTGAGTCGTGTGTGAGAGTTGGTAAGGCTTGTAGCAATTGGTTTAGCATTACTTCTGGTGTTCGACAAGGGTGCATTTTGTCTCCTTTTCTCTTTAGCTTGGCTATTGATTATGTTATGCGAAATTCACTTCAAGGGAACGATTTTGGCCTTAAATGGACTGGAGATACGAAAATTTCTGATTTAGATTATGCTGATGATTTAGCCCTTTTGGCAAATGATGTTGATGAGATGAACTCTTTCATTCGAGCTGTTGATGAGACTGGTAGTAGAGTAGGTTTGGTTATAAACAGAGAGAAAACTAAAGTGATGAAAATTGGTCAGGCAGGCTGTGATTCAGTTAATCTGAATGGTTGCAGTCTTGAGCAGGTGTCACAGTTTAATTATTTTGGGAGCTATGTAGCAGATAATGGTGATGTGCGGCATGAGATTAACAGACGAATAGGGATTGCTGCCGGGACTTTTAAGAACCTATGGAGAGTGTGGAGAAATAGGCGTATACACCTAAAGACTAAAATTAGACTGTATAATAGTTTGGTTCTTTCTAGGGTTAGTTATGGTAGTGAAACTTGGACACTTTGTAAACAAGATAACAGGAAACTAGATGCTTTTGATTCCAGATGCTTACGCAGTATCTTGGGCATTAGGTGGTTCAACTTTGTAACTAATGATGAGATTAGGCAAAGGAATTTGCAACCTCCTTTAAGCAGCATATTGTGCAGAGAGAGACTCCGTTGGTTTGGCCATGTTGCCCGTATGAATAATTATAGATTGGCGAATAGGGTTATGAACAGTGTGCCTAAAGGCCTCAGAAAGAAGGGGAGACCTAGGATGCGGTGGGCAGACAATGTCAAACAGGACCTTGTTAGAATTGGTGTGCAGTGGCCAGATGCAGTAGATGTAGCTCAGGATAGACTTGCTTGGAGAACTAAATTTCACGGTCTGGTTGGACCTCCGTAGCCCATGGCTGCTTGATGATGATGATGATTATGAGACATTTAGCATTTGAACAAATAGTATCTAATCTTCAACAACATAGGATTCCTTCTTGTTAGATAGTTATCCATCTCAAATAAGACTATGAAGCTAGGGTTAAATGGGTTCAATCCAAGCATTAACTAGTTGAATCCTGAAAATCCCCATAATTTCAAAATGCATAATGAGGCACTAAGTATATAGTGATGAAACAGCACTGTAATGTCCAATATGATAGGTGTCTGGGATTAATAATCCTATTAAATGGGTTTAATCCAAACATTTGCCAAAGTTGAATCCTGAAAGTCTTCATAATTTCAAAATATATAATGAGGCATTTAGTATATAGTGATGAAACAGCACTGTAATGTCCAGCACAATAAGTATCTATTATCAGGGATTAATAGTCCTATTACATGGTTCAATCCAAGTATCGAAGTTGAATCTTGAAAGTTTTACAATTTCAAAATACATAAAGATGCATTTAGTATATAGTGATTAAACAGCATTATAACTTCCAGGATGATAGATATCTGTTATCAGAGATTAACAGTCCTGTTAAATGGGTTCTATCCAAGCATTAACCAATGTTGAATCCTGAAAATCTTCACAATTTCAAAATATATAATGAGGCACTTAGTATACAGTGATGAAACAGCACTGTAATGTTCCACATGACAGGTATCTACCATCTGGGATTAATAGTCCTGTCAAATGGGTTTAATCCAAACATTCACCAAAGTTCAATCCTAAAAGTCTTCATAATTTCAAAATATATAATGAGGCATTTAGTATATAGTGATGAAATAGTACTATAAAGTCCAGCATGATAAGTATTTATTACCAGGGATTAATAGTCCTATTAAATTGGTTCAATCCAAGTATTTATAAAAGTTGAATCCTGAAAGTTTTACAATTTCGAAATATGTAATGAGGCATTTGGTACATAGTGATGAAACAGCACTATAATGTCCAGCTTGATAGGCATCTTTTATCAGGGATTAATAGTCCTGTTAAATGGATTCAATCTAAGTGTTCATCGATTATTTAAGAGATCTATTTAGCAATTGAGCTATGAAAATAGCTGTCCAGTCAGGCTAGCAAAGTGAATAAAACTTCTTCAGTTTAGGAATTTCCTTATAATTCTTGTTGTATCTAATAATATTTTTTTTGCATGTTTGATATTAACTTATGATTGATATTTAAATCTTCAAGATAGTGTTTTAATTTCTTCATTACCAAACCATTTACAGATATTACTATTGGGATGATTGCAATGGATTTAATCTAGAATCCATTGCAATCATCAAAGTAATTGCTGCAATTCATATTTTGGTTCTCCATATTTTCTGATTTTTTCTCCTCCTACTCTATGTAAATTATCATCAAGAGTTATTGAATACTATTATAATAGCTGCATTTCTTGTAGATTAATATGGCCGATTATTGGTAACTGCTCTATCAGTAATAATAGTTCTATCCCAATAAATTTTATAAAATTTATTTTCAAGGATTGTTTCACATTTATATTTGTAATATGGAGTTTTTTTTTATCTATTAGATGGGAATTATATGCAAGTTCTTGATGAATAATTTTTGCAACATTATTATGCCTTAGCAGATATTCTGTATGAGCTAACAATGGGCATGAAGAGGATATATGTTGTATAGTTGCATTAGGTAATTTGCATAATCTACAATTATCCTCAATGTTGCTTCCAATAATATGTTTGTCACAATTTCCTGTCTTTATAACTTGATCTTGAATTGCTTGGATGAATCCTTCGTGTGTGAGAGTTGGTAAGGATTGTAGTAATTGGTTTGGCATTACTTCTGGTGTTCGACAATGGTGCATTTTGTCTCCTTTTCTCTTTAGCTTGGTTATTGATTATGTTATGCGAAATTCACTTCAAGGGAAAGATTTTGGCCTTAAATGGACTGGAGATACGAAAATTTCTGATTTAGATTATGCTGATGATTTAGCCCTTTTGGCAAATGATGTTGATGAGATGAACTCTTTCATTTGAGCTGTTGATGAGACTGGTAGTAGAGTAGGTTTGGTTATAAACAGAGAGAAAACTAAAGTGATGAAAATTGGTCAGGCAGGCTGTGATTCAGTTAATCTGAATGGTTGCAGTCTTGAGCAGGTGTCACAGTTTAATTACCTTGGGAGCTATGTAACAGATAATGGTGATGTGCGGCATGAGATTAACAGACGAATAGGGATTGCTTCTGGGACTTTTAAGAATCTATGGAGAGTGTGGAGAAATAGGCGTATACACCTAAACACTAAAATTACACTGTATAATAGTCTGGTTCTTTCTAGGGTTAGTTATGGTAGTGAAACTTGGACACTTTGTAAACAAGATAACAGGAAACTAGATGCTTTTGATTCCAGATGCTTACGCATATCTTGGGCATTAGGTGGTTCAACTTTGTAACTAATGATGAGGGTAGGCAAAGGAGTTTGCAACCTCCTTTAAGCAGCATATTGTGCAGAGAGAGACTCCGTTGGTTTGGCCATGTTGCCCGTATGAATAATTATAGATTGGTGAATAGAGTTATGAACAGTGTGCCTAAAGGCCTCAGAAAAAAGGGGAGACCTAAGATGCGGTGGGCAGACAATGTCAAACAGGACCTTGTTAGAATTGGTATGCAGTGGCCAGATGCAGAAGATGTAGCTCAGGATAGACTTGCTTGGAGGACTAAATTGCACGGTCTGGTTGGACCTCCGGTAGCCCATGGCTGCTTGAGGATGATGATGATTATTAAGTCATGCTAATGAAGTCTCTGTATCAATGTCATCAGAATAAAGACTATTAGCATATCGTCCATGTAATGCTTTTTCCTTCCATAAATCTTTTCTTTCAGCAATGGTTTCATTTGATGTAAGTTCATAGTTATTATGATTCATGTGTAGTGGAGTATAACTAGCATCACATTGTATTAAGAATAGAGTAATATGGTTGTTTGATTTAGTACGAAAATTATGACACAAATTCTGGATTTCTTTGTTGCAGAGATATTTCAAATCCAAAAGTGCTTTACCACCAGAATTACGTAGTAGATAAAGCCTAATAATTGAGGCATGTGGGTGATGAAGTTTATATTTTGTTAGTAATTTATGAGTTTTGATATTTAAGTCATCTAAATCAGTTTTTGTCGTATATTATTCCGAAAGAATATGAAATGGCAGGTATAGCCCACATATTTATCACTTTTATTTTGATTTTAGCATAAAGTTCTGTTTTTAAAATCTTCTCCAAACCTCTTATATAATCCTTAGGAAAAACATCTTTCACTTCTTTATAGTTTATACTTAATAACTGATTTATAACAATATATTTATAATTTTTGTTGATTGGTAGTTCTGTAATATGTTTTATCCATAAGTGCCATGTTATCTATATTTTGAATTTTTCCTGATTTAATATTGAACATTTTTCCAATCCAAATTCTAAGCAAATTGCTTTACTAAATGAATTAACAATTTCTAATAAGCTTTGTAACTAAATATAATTAGAACTGTATAATTTTAGATCATCCATGTAGAACAAGTGATTATTTTTTCTGTACTGCTTTGCCTTAATTTTATATCCATGTTAGCACGCTTGGCTACTGATCTAAGGGACCTGGGTTCGAGCCCCGGATTTAGGCATGGATGTGTATGTCGTTTTTCTGCTGAGGTCCTGCCATCCTCTCAGATCTCCTACTGTGGCATATAAACTGACAGGCTCCTGTCAGACCTCTGTGGCAAGCAGCTGCTTGAGGGGGTATTTATTTTTTTTTATTTAAGTTGAACTATTCAGCATTTTACTTAATGGATTAAGTGCTAGGCAAAACCATAACAGACTTAAACAATCTCCTTGAAAAATACCTCTGGCTATCACAATTGGATCATATTTGTAAGTACTGTTTGAATTAAGCATTAAGTTTGTTTTCCATTTTGACATACAACGTTTGAGAAAATCAATTAAGAGTACAATCAATTTTATATAATTCAAGTACTTTCAAAAGCCAAGAATGAGGAATACTGTAAAAAGCCTTTTTATAGTCTATCCAAGCAACTGACATATTTCATTTTTTATATTTTACTTGGTAACAGATAACATCATCAATCCATAATTGCTCTTTGGTGCCTCTGGAGTATTTTCTACAATCATTTTGTTCAAATGTTAATACATTATTTTCTTGTAAATGGTGATTTATTTTTCTTGCTATAATAGACATTAATAATTTATAAAATATTGAAAGACATGTGATAGGTTTGTAGTTCTTTGGGTTCTCCAAATCAGTTATAGATTTAGGTTTCAAAAATGTTTGACTTTTTATTTAAAAAAATAAATTATTATTATATTAATTAATCCCATTATCCTTTTTAATGCAGATACTCCATTTTATTACCCTCTACTTCACTGTTACAATTCACTCTGCAAACTTTGTGATGTCCATGACTGATTTTTTACAGATTTATTTCCAGTTTTCTATGCAACACTCAAGTAACTTTTTTGAACTTATATTCTGCTTTGTCAGCAAAAAGATCCTTCTTTCATATAATTTTTTTTCATTTGTGGAGCTATCCCAATGCATTTTTTTTTCTTTTTAAAAGGAATATTATCAACGTAAGTAGTTTTTTTCACTCATGTCAGCCATCAATATTTGCCAATGCTTCTACAGATTCTATCTGCATCAACATCAATTTTTTAATCTGCTATCCATGTTAACATTAAAATTTTATCTATCAAGAGCTGTTACATGCAGATATCCATGGATAAAACCATGCATATCTGCATTTGAGCAGGGCTCTTGACATAAGCACCAACTAATATCTATTCCAGCATACACAGAAATACTATTCACAAATTTACACATGAGAAATAATTGTGCCCAAGAACAAAGTGGGATAGGTTGTTATAGTCAAAACTGAATTAAGTCAACTAATGGATGTAAAAACCTCAAGTTTACTTAATAATCAAATGACATGAGGTTTTTTTTTTAAATCCCACTAAATCAGTAATTGCTTTCTGGCATATTAACGATTATTTATTAAGTTTTAAAACACAAAGTCTCTGTTTCCTAAAGTAGTAAATTACTTATACCATTTGGTTTCTTGTGGGATGAACTTTCCCAGAAATATATTAAACCCTTAATACTCAGTACCTATCTACAAATTTTCTAATCTAGTAATACTCATTTATGAAGACATTTGAGAATCCTCAAATACATTTACTATCAAGATCAACATTCAAAGTAATCATTCCATTCATCTTCAAAAATAGTGATTTTAAAATTTATTATGAATATTTATTAGATGCCTTCTGTAAACATTCTTCCAACGAAAAGTCATTCCACAAATGCTACAACAGTAACTTCTTGGTGAATGAACAGTAAAGTGTTGTTTCAAATGCTGCTTTAGTTTGAACACTTTACTACATAAATGGCAAGTGAAGCACTTTTGCCTTTCTTTTTGGCACTGAAGATAAATTTCAGGTAATTTTTGACTTCTCTGAAGAACATCTGAGAGAATACCTGGAATGAATATGGTTAATTTTATATATATATATACATACAATGAACAGCAATGCAGAGACTTTTGAAACTGAAAAATAACGACTTTTAAATATTTTATTTAGTTATAATTAAATGCATTTTAAGCAATAAATTTCGTGATTCACCTTGATCATGATAATTGTGTGAATAAACACATTCAGCTTAATTTCTGCTTAAGCTAGCTGAATCTCTATCAACTGTTTTGGCTAAAAGTGTTTAGAGCAATATGCAATCTATTTCAAGTCTAAAAACATGAATCTGGGTTATACCTTTAAGACTTTCATCTGTGTTCAACCTTGAGTTACATCATTGGATTGTTTTACCTCTGAGCGGCACTTTTTAGCACACCATGGGCTAAATGGCCAGGCCACAAGGACCCCGAAGGCTCAGAGAAGGTTGGGGGAGGGGACCCACTGGAACAGCTGTTGGGAGACAGATGGTAGCCTCCCGTCAAGGCCATCCAGCGTGTTCTTTAACGTGCACAGGGTATGGCTCTCCCACACACGGGGCCACGGCTTAACGTCCCATCCGACGGACGGCGGCCTTTTCAAGCCCATCGGTGTCCCCTACTGACCGTGGGCAGGGCGGGGAAATTTTGCGGAGATTGAGTTACATCATGTAGTCTTAAGTGTTCTGATAATGTCATCACCAAGAGCACCACATAAGCATACTGTATGCATGTATACTAGCATTAGTGTTCTTAATCTTAAGTGTCTTAGTGTTCCCATTCCTGAACAGCTGGTTTTGTGAGGCTTGCTTTTGTAAGAGCAAATAAGTACATGACTTTTCACTATCAGCAACATATTGTAGATAAAAGCCAGTGATGGAAAATGTTATGTGTAACAGAATGAAATGATTTTTTTATTAATTTAATGAAAATATCAAATGAAATTTCTAAATATCTGTAATGATAAATGTAACAAAATACAAATTCATTTTATTACTAACACAGTTGTTTTTGTTGCTATCATTTAACTTTTTTTTCAAGAGTTTTCCACACTGGTTGCTATTCACGATCATTTTGCCTGTATTTAAATTGTTTAATGTTTCGTTAAAAAATTTTAATAGCTTAAAGATTTTTTTAACATGACATTATCATCCTGACATTGCCTCTTATAATAACACCCTAATTCCCGATTCATTTAGACAAAAACCACTATTTATACATGAATTTGGCAGATATTTAATGCTTTTAATCTTGTAAAATCATTTTTATGCATAAAAAGGCAAAGAAGTTGCATTTAGTAATATGGCCAAATTTCACAATTCTATATGAAATATGCAATAATTCCTGAATTAACTTTGACAGCAATTAGTAGTCACAAAAATAAGTCAACAATTGATTGTAAAAATTACAAAGGCTTCCAGATGAGCTAGTGTTTGCCAAAATGCTATTGCAATTGAGTGGCTCATTAGTGCCTGGGAAGTAGGTCAGTTGTAAGATACTAGATTCAACTGTGAATAGTTAAAATGACAGTTGAATTTAGTGTCCCACAAATGACTAATAAGTAACAGTTGAAGAGGCTGCTATGTTTATAGAAGTTATTTTAATAATGATAATAAAAAAAGATTGTGGAACAGATTATATGAACTAATTGTATATTATTTTATTAATATTTCTGAATGTAACACACTTTTAAATTTCCCGGCTGTCAATTAGTGAATAATTATACAACAATTATTTTGAACTAAAAATTTTGTTACAGTACCATTATGAGATTACACTTGTCTTCTTGATATTTCTATTTAAAATAATGTCCTATTTTAGCTAGTTTTAAAAAATGAGCTATTACTTCACTTCATTACCTATTCATCTGTATACATTGAACTTTTTAAAAAATTTTAATAATGAAAATTGTTTCTTGGGTTAAACAAGTATTAATTAACTATTACAATTTGCATTTTCTGAATTTTTGATTAGTTTTAGCTTTTACCATTAGGATGCACTAAATTTGGAAAATGGCAAAACTTTTAAATGAACATTGTAAAAGTCAATTCATGCCAGAAATTTGAAAATTAGATGGTAGAATGTGGTGGCCAAAGGGTTTACATTGACAGCTGCAATTTTCCCCCTCCTTCTAGGAGGGAGCAAATTAAATTTTTATGCTCTAAGGGAAAAATTAAGAATTCTTTTCAACTGGAATGATACTAAAAAAATTACCATTCACATTTCCCAAATATTCCACATTAGAGGACACTCAAATTCAAATGTGACAAACTTTAATCTCTTTGAAAATTCCATATTTGACAGACACAATTTATGCTTCTATTTATTGTATATAAATTTATTAAATATATAACCAAATAAGAACTAGAAAGTATAAAATTTTAAATTGCTCTTTTACAATTATAAACATTTCCATCCCATCTCCAACTTCAAATTATACTAAACAACTGAAAGTTTAGTGTAAATCTCTAATAGTCTTCAACTGTATAATTTACTTACACTCCATTTCATCCATGTTGAGATCCAATATAAACTATACGATAAAAGCAAGTATTTCATAGTATCAATGTGTACAGGAGTAAATGCTACTGATTACAATTTGAGGCACTATTTTTAAGCACATGTCAAACATGGAATTAAAAAACAACACAGTGCTAGAATTCATAAAAGTTCATTATAGTACTGTAGGTAACAATATATACATATGGAAACTGTTGTAGTGTCAAAAGGATTTCAGCTAGGAATAAGAGAAGCACTTATGGGAAGCTGTCTTTAAAGCTTCAGTATTGCAGTCAAGCTGTTGCATCCGGTCCTCTTCTTCCTTCGAAGGAGTGGCTGATGCACACACAGTACCAGTGATCTATTTTGCTTGGATATATTTAGCACAATTTTTGTATCATATTTCATTTTTTCTTCCCACTGCAGAAGTAATTGTCATTAAAAATTCTGAAATCTTCTGAGCGAACTCTCAGAAGTGCCAATCGCATTATCTTCAGCATTAAATAAACCCCACTGTTCAATTCTGTAAATGTTTAAGGAAAAATATAAAATAATACAAGGAATATTGATAAAAATATTTGAATGAATTCAACGTGAAAATAAAATACTATTTCAGCCTGCAGGTGACTGAAAATTACTATCCTCTAATACATTGTCCATATCAGTACTACTGCTGATGCTCTGTAGACTTGTGATTATTTTTCAACAACTTGTTCACTTATTGCATTGTGAACAAGTTGTTGAAACTTGGATTTACTGAGATATAAAAGAGAACATATTGATATATATATATATTGAGAGGATTTATTGAGATATAAAACTACCTTTACCTTTTTCATTGAGATATAAAAGAGAACATATTGAGATATATATATATTGAGAGGATTTATTGAGATATATTTTATTTTTTCCAGGATTTTTGATTCCAGGAATGTTGTTAATATGTTCTCTTTTATATCTCAATAAATCCTCTTCTTCAGTATTACTTCTAATATATTTTTTCCAATTTTCTGCTGAAACATGTAGATTCTTTAAGTAACAATCAAACTTCCCTGAATTTAAATAGTTTAGTTTTGGTAAAGTTTATTTGATTCCAAATCATTTTGATTAGATTTTAACTGGCAAAAACACAATACTGTATGTCCAGCTTTGGTTAAAAAATTTTCTATATTTGTTGTAACTTTCACAGCATTAACTTTTTCAAGAGCACTATCTTTAACATATCATCATTATGCTCTATTAACCAGTTAATAACATTTTGTTTTTCTTATACCACAGTTGGTACTTTTCAGTTTTTTATATTAAGGTTTTTATGGAGCATTGTCCATTACTACAACAAATTTGAGCAGTAAAGACAATTTGGGCAATAATATCCAATTTTTTACATACTTCCCATTCTTTTCCTCATGACAATTTTTACTACTTTTCAATTTAAATAATAATTCAATAATGGCTTGTAGATGCCACTATTACTTCCTGTGTGAGCAATTATATGGCTCTTGCCTTTCCAACTGTATGTTTTAGGCTTGTGGAAAGCCCCAAGTAAAACAATTGCCAAGATGTTGATACTGTTTGGTCCTGCCAACTTTAGAAACTGTGTGGCCTAAATTTACCCAAGTTTCATTGAAATAGTAAATTTTTGCCTTTACTTCCACAATATGTTTAATTTGCTATAACTAATTCTTTCTCCATGTTATATCATCTCGTTCAGTTAAAATAGCTTTGTGTTTGCAAGTGGAAAATCTAAAGTTAGTATCTTTTTAGCAATCTGTATAATGTTATTCACTGAAATTAGGCAAGCCAGAATCAGAGTTTATTGATATTAATACTTACCGTATATTTCCGCAGATAAGACGACCTTCAGATAAGACAAGATATAAATTTTCATCAAAGTTTTATAGTTTTAGCATATATCTGTCCTATAAGACGACTGCAAACTATCAACGGCCTATGAATTTAGTTTAGATCGGCGGTCATCATTTGGTTAATAATACTGTATAGCGTATACGGAATTATGTCCTATTCGCAAACATTCGCACTGATTCGGGCATTCGGGTAATGACCTTGACTATTCACAAAAGCGCCATATGGGCTATTCTATTTTGTGGACATACCCTACTCTGTACTAGTAAATAATTACGGTTTGTCCGTTTTTTCCTCAGTAGCTCAATAAACATAACTTTTAATATTTATTTTGTTTTAGTATTGTTTTACTATTACAATGTAATGTATTATTTACTGTTACAATGTAATGTATTATCATATAGCATATTTAAATAATATGATAGATTTTTCGAATAGTTGTAGTAATAATGGTTCCAATTTATATAAATTTCAATCTAATTTTTTTTGTATCTGTCCTATAAGACGACCCGGATTTTGGGGGCCTTTTTTTATGATTCAACTATCGTCTTATCTGCGGAAATATACGGTAGTTTAAATTTGGCAGCTCATTTCTGAAGAATTCACTAACCTTTTTCCAAGAAGTTGTAAAGGTAAATTGATCACATTTTTGTAGCTGTTTAAATACTTCCTATTGCTTACTTGGAGTAGGAAATACTGACTTGAGTTAAATTCTTTTCTTATTCTAAACATAAAACGTTTAGAGACTCCAGTACTTTTAGAGCCTTCATTTACAATTCCTCATGATATTTTAACCTATGGTTCAGCTTGCTGTACACAAGACTTTCCTTTTTGTGACTTCACTCAACTCTCCTTAGGCAGTTGACTGACACAACTCTTGCTTGTAGATGTCACCTTGTCTTCTTCGAGAGTGGGCTAATTTAGTTTCATATTTCCTAAATCTCCTGATTATTATTTTTTTTAATTTGCAACATAAGGACAGAGTAGGGTTCTAGAAACTACTCCTAGTTTGTACAGGCCTTCCAATACAATGGCTTTTAGGGACTACTAAGAATTATATAAGAGCCATAATTCTGGACAAATGAATGAACTGATGGACAGACATGTGTAACATCATGTTGGCAGAAATTGTCAGTTTCCTTGTGGTTCCACTGGTATTTGAGCGATGATTCTCAAATTCGGTGGGGTGGTCCCATTTAGGTCTACCCTGTACTGGGTTAACAGATCAGGTTCCTAGCTTCCATGGGTCAGGAGTGATCCTTCAGAAACTGTCTGAAATTTCTGCTGTCGCCTATTTTGTTAATGGAGTACCACGTTGTAAGTAATATGGTGGAAAGCTGTGAATGAAGTAAGAGTTATAAAAGGACTATACATTTCATGCCAAACTTTGGCAAGGGTTTAACTAGTGCATATTAAAGACTGTAACACACTTTCAGAACATGTATCATAGTAATCATATAAAATGGTAGTTGATATATGCTCTTAAATATGTTATATAAAATGGTTGATATAAACTCTTAAATATGCTACATAAAATGGTTGATATATGCTCTTTAAACATTGATGAAAATGTATGCAATTGTTGAGTTGAGAAATATTTCACAATTAGATGGTAACATGGCACTTCCTCAGAGATGAACATGATACTTGAATAAAATCAATACATATCTCAAATAACGGTAAAAAAGATAATCTTATTAACTTTAATTTTTATTCTTCATTTTTATTATTCAAGGAACTGTCTTGAAGACTTAGTGGTTAATGTGCTTGGCTGTAGATTAAAGGGATCTTGGTTTGAATCCTGACATCCATACCTAGATAAGGCATGGATATTATATTTATTATGTTGGCTTTCTGCTGAGGTCTTACCTTGACTACAGATCTTCTCTATGACATATTACACTACTTGACTAATGAGGTTCTGTGACATACAGTTGCTTGACTGGTAAAGGTAGTCTTATTTATTCTCAAAGAGATATTTGATTACAAAAGAATATATGAAAAAACTGTAAAAGAATTTAACAACTAACTATTAAACATTAAACTAGAAGAACATTTATTATCTCTGGTGAATATAGGATGCTCACTTTCAAAAAGAATGAAGTTTCTGTGTTTTTTTTTTCACTTCTGCACCTTTCAACAATGGCAATTCAAATTAATGATTGAGAAAATGTAAATAGTAATATTTTATTAGCACCTACACTGTAGAAAGAATTTATTATTTATCCCTTTAAGTTATGTTTCTCCACACCTCTGGGGTTAATGGGGTAAATCATTGCTACAAATGTAAATTTCTTGATCACTACACTTTTACACCAAAATTTCAAATTTATAGCATGAATAGATTATTTGCAATATTCATTTAGTTTAGCATTTTTAACTTTTTCCACTGTTTGCAGGCACAATTAAAATTATCAGGAGATTGGAGAGTCTGAATCCTAATATATCTATCCAACCAAAAATTTTTTTAAAATTTATCTCTAAAAATAAAAAAAAAAATGAATGTCTACAAACAGACAACAAAGTGAAAACATTAGCTCATTTTTGCTTTCTAAAATGAGCTAAAAAAATCAATCATCAAAATACCATATTTATTTAAATCTGTCATCAGGGTGACAAGTATGTATACTTAAAATGAGATTATAATATTCTGCACTACTTAGATTTTTTCGTGTTTGAGATGCATAGAATGTCTTATAGCAACACATGTTCTATACATGTGTTGCTTTTGAAATGGAGCCATGTGGCAGATTTGTTGAACAATTGTTCTAAAGTTAGATGTTGCTGATTAAATCTTATATTTTGTTACTTATTATTCATTAAGTTTTCAAATAGATTATTTTTCTTAAACTACTGAAATATTTTCCAAGGTACATCATTAGTTGGAATATTAACATTACAACAATTGGCTATCTTAAAATATATTATTAAATTTTTATTATATTTAGTTTGATTACTAGGAGAAGTAATGACTTGTATTTAGGTTCAGTTTTATTGAAAGTAACTGCTCCTAATAATGCTGTGGTTATTTTGTTTTATATTCATTCAATTCTTTTTTGTAAGGTTCTGGTTGTCGTGTCGATATAATTTGAAACATTATTTTCATCATTATTCTTTTTTTCATATTACACTGAAATTAGATGTATTCCTCTTTGATTAAAACTAAGACATCAACCATTTTCTATTAAAGATATTAACAGCCAATTTTACAGGAACAGCATAGTATTAATTCTAAGTATCAAATAATTTAGGCCTCTCTGTGGGTATTTAAATATAAATAAATTCACAAGTATGTAATAAACACTCTTATCATTGATTGAAATATATGAAAAGTTGTTTAAACAGAAACACTAAAAATAAGAGTGTTTATTATATACTGTGACATCAGAGACACTGAGATTTGATATTTATTTGAAGTAATAAATTCACCTTATCACTCTATGTGTTTCAAAACTTTGTTGAGTTAGCTTGATTACCTTGTTGAGTGAAGTGTAACTTAGAAAAGGTATCAAAGGGAAGAATTACAGAATATTGTTCTTCTAATGTATAAATTATTTATTTGATTATCAATTGTGTGGCATCACAAAGTGTCAGGAAAGTGTACATTGCCCACAATAAGTGCCCTTAATTAGCATGAGTTTAATACACTTCATTGGCTCTGATATACAATAGTGAAAGATAGATCATTCAAAAAGATAATCAATATGACAAAGTCTAGAAGCAAATGCTTCAGTGGTATGGTAAATTTACTTTTCTTAATATTTATAATTCTTCCTAATATATTTAATGTAAGGTTTAGAGTTGGTAGAAACTGATTTGAACTTGTATATTTCATTTTTACATCAATAGCATTTTGACAGGTAGACAAATGTTAACTTCTACTTCATTGTTTATCACATGTTTAGAATATCTAACTTTGCAACTTAATTTGTAGATTTTGTTACTTATGCATTATCAAAAAGCTGTGTAAAATAAGGTTTTTATAGATGAAGAATGTATTTCTTTTGTTATTAGATTATTGTAGTATTATGGATGTTCTGTGTACAGAGCAATTAATAAGTTTTATTGGCTTAGTGATTTTACTCAAGTGTGATTTTATTTTATGGGAATGTGTCTTATTACCATCTAGTTGTGAACTATTCCTTAACTGTTACATTATCATCAGTGTTTAAAGAATGTAAAATATATTCCAACTATAATTAATCTGAAATGTTACTATATGATTTACTCCCAGTTATCTAAGATTCAGTTGTATCTAAGATTCAGTATGCACTAGTGAATACTGAAAACGTGACAAACTGAGTTAGGAACATTAGAACCAACTAACAATTTCATGTAATATTTTGTAAGATATAATTATGTATACTTAAACTACATGCATTGGAAAATCAAATTTGAAGCTCCAAAACTGGTTAAATAAATTTTTATGGAAACATATGATTGAAGATAAATATAAGATGTGAATTAAACTGTCTAAATTTTGATTTTGAACAATATCTATTCAGTACTTAACAGTTGTTGAAGTTTGAATATTGAATAACAGAGATGTCAATTATAATAATCACCTGCGAAGTTAATTAAAACTTAAAAGGTATTATTTCAAACCATTTAATAAATATAGTTTTAGAATTTTTCCCAAATAGTTATTTCAATAATTGGCAGTTTTACATAGGTTTCTTAAGGCCTGACTTTGATGCTGTTAAGTATTCAAGTTTCCATAGCTCTTTGAATACCCAAAAAATAATGTGGAAAATCGAGATTTATATAGATTTGAATGAGATTTAATTTTATCTAGCCCTATTTTCCTATAAAAAGCTTATTGTAGAAATTACGGATCTTCAAATTTGACTCTCCATTGACTTAACATGGAAATTTTTCCATTTTTCTGTCCAGTATCTGTAGTATACAGTATTATATCTATATTAGTCAAGAAAGAAAAGCCTGAAAATGTGAGGTCACAAGGCTATATATAAATAATCTAAGGGTTAATCTGGCCCTGGTTCTAAACACTGAAGATTAGTTGGAGTACAATTTTAGTGGAAAGCATAAGTGTTCATTCAGGCTTGTAACATTTTTTATATGTGGAAATGTTCTCCTTGTTACATTTGCAACAGGAAATGAGAGGATACTAGAAGCCTAAGTGAAACATACCACCCATGCTCCCCAATAAAGTTGTATCCAGACCCCACTGTACAATCAATGTGTGTGTGCAGCATCTCAATGTAACATTTGTGCTAGTCTTCAGCTCCATCACAGAATATGATGCATATTTAATATTATTGCCATTAAAATGTTGTTGCCATTAATGTTGTTGCCATTAAAAGTGCAACAACAGGAAGAACTCATCAGATTGTCCTGAAATATGCAAGATGGGTAGTTCATGGGAGAATATGTAAATGATTCAAAGCACAGCACATAAGCACATCATGTGTAACAATAATGCCCCCTGGAAGTGGTATAAGAGGAGATTATAAAGAGCAGGTGCAACACACTGAAATTGTGTTTGCTCACAGTTTTTGTGCACTAAAGGATCAAGTATGCCCCATCAAAGAACACTGCATCCAAACGACCAGGTTTCTGACTTTGATCGAGGGAGAATTGTGGGATTACGGGAAGACAGATTATCATACCGAGACATTGGTGCTCATGTTGGATGGAATACTGCCACAGTGATGAGAATATGGCATCAGTGGGTAGAGGAGGAATGAACTCACCAATGTGAGAGATCTCAACGGCCCTGTCACACAAATGAATGAGAGGACAGACAGCTTGTGTGCATGGCATGAATGATCGTACAGCCACATCAAACACTTTAGCTCAACAGTTAGGGTGTGCTGCACATCAACCAGTGTCTGCATGTATGGTTTGATATCATCTGCAGCATTGGGGCATCTTTGCTAGGTGGACATTGCTTCAGCTACCATTGAACCTACAACACAGGCGTATGCAACTACAATGGTGCCAAGAACGTCGCTCATGGATGTTCAAATGGCATCGCATTGTCTTTTCAGACAAATCCCGCTTCAGTATGCAGCACCGTGATAGACGAATCCGTATCTGGTAGTACCACGGTGACAGGCTCAATGAAACATGCATGATGCAGCACCATACAGGTCTGGCCCCTGGTGTTATGGTATGGGGTGCCATTGTACTCCACTCATGCACATGCCTCGTACGCATTACCGGTACTTTGAACAGCCAGCATTACATCACTGAGGTGTTGGAGCCTGTGGTCGTACCTTATCTTCAGGGGCTCTCTGGTGCCATTTACCAACAGCACAATGCCCAACATGTGGCATGCATCGTCCAACCATTCCTGGATAGCCACCATGTGACACTTCTGCCTTGGCCTGCACGTTCTGTCCCCAATTCAACATGTCCAGTCCATAATCTCATGACAACTAGCACACCACACACCAGCAGCTGCTACAACAGATGAACTTTGGCTACATATCAAAACTGCATGGAAAGCTGTATTTTATTTATGTAGAGAAAACACACATCTGATGTCTCATCCTCTCAATGCCAGACCATGTAGCAGCAGTTATTGCCACTCACGGTTGCTACAAAAGATACTGATTTCTTTGTATTCCACAAGTCTAACCGAGTTGTATTTGTAATCATTTGATCCATGTAACATAAGCTACATATTCACTAAATATGGCTTTGATATCTCTTGTATTTCCTGGTGTTACACTTTTAATGGCCACCAGTGTATTATTCAGTCATATATTTATTATTCTGTTATCATTGTAATCAGTAAATAGTGACTTCAAAATATTCAATTATACTGCTATACTGAAATATTATAGACTATCATTTGCTGTATATTCTAATGTAGAACTTCATCTCAGTAATGGATGAGTTTCATATCACAATATATCTACCATTAGTTATCACCACCAAGTATAGTTCAGCAAGTCTTTCCTTCTCTTTTGATACAATTCAGTTTTCTTATTTCCATTACACTTTGTGAAATTTTGTAGCACCCACAGAAGCACTGTGGTTGACCAAAGCACTGGGGTTGACAATCATGCATTACATTAAATTCCAGGTAAGTAATTAACAAACTGTATTTTATTTATGTAGAGAAAACTTACATGGAATATGGAATATACAACTACACACATTGATGAATTTTGAACATGTGACCTCTGTAGGCATGTTTCCACCGAAATGTCATTCCACAAATGTTACAGCGAAGACTTCTTGGTGAATGAACAGTAAGATGCTGCTTCAGGTGTCGTTTTAATTTAAATGCTTTGTTGCAGTAATGGCAGAAAAACTGGGGAAAGTCTGTATTTCCAAAAGTATTGCATGTAGAATTGAATGTTTTATCCAACACTTGATAAACAGGAAAATGCCCACCTAAAGAAAAGAAAACATTTTATTTACAGAAAATTGTGTTTTACATCAACAGTAAAAATTAGTCTGAATAAATTACAAAGACTCATACACATTACTAAAAATATCAGCAGATATATCACATAATGCTCATACAATATAATCAAAATTTTAATGCTGTCCAACAAATGTTTTGTGAGCTAAAATCTGGAAATCAATTGGAGATTTTTTGAAATATTGCTCTTTTCAAACCAGCTTTTTGGTGGGTGCAAAGGATTGGTTGGTTGGTTAGTTGGTTTTTATGATGCAACAGCAACTACAACTATATTGTGCCAAATAAGGGGGGGGGGGGCAGAGTATGCAGTGAATAAGCTTCAACTAAAGAGAAAGCCAAACTTTAGGTTATCATTGAACAATTATTACCAAAAGGGAAAATGTGAACGAAGAGTACCAGAATTATTATTTATATCTGGACTATCTAAAGTACTAAGCTGGTCTGCCTCTACAGTATTTAGTGTTTCCCCCTCAATTATTGATCAATTTAAATAAATCACCTAAGTAGGAATTATTTCCATGACCAAAACTTATCCACAGACATTTTCAAAGGAAATTAAACAAAAAATTTAATTCACAATTTCACTGCATTTGTAAAAACACATACTAAAAAGATTGAAGTGGAAGCCCAAATGAGTGGTGCCACTCTGATTAGTCACACATGTTATCAATTTCCATCAGATGGCATTACCAATGGCATGTGGGAATATGACAGCTGACAATTCCATGTTTATACCTGCCAAGAAAACAACAACAAGCAATAAATCCTTGGAGCACCAAGAATACACCACCGAAAAAGCATGCACAAGATGATAATTACTTAAATTTCTTTGCCTCTAAATAGGAATTGTAGTGTTTTTCATCAGAATGCCATCTAGAGACAAAAGTGGACTTTGTGCATCTTCACAGCAATATCTTAAGTCTTGTAACTCTCAATGTACACTAATCAGAGTGGCACAGTTCATTTGGGGTTTCATTTCTAGCATTATAAGCATATATTTTTACAAATACATTGAAATTGTGAATTAATTTTTTTTTTTAACAATACTACACTGTGATTAAACTTAATTCAAAGGAAATTTTATCGGTAGCCAAAGTTTATATATACTGCTCACAAAAATTAGGGGATATTTCAAAATGAATATGAAGCGATAACATATCCCCTAATTTTTGTGAGCAGTGTATTTATTTTATTTATTTTATATATGACATCACATTGCTAGCTAACATGATTTTGGTTTAACATGAATTTTATATTAAAGTCAATTTTTAACTAGCACTACATACTAACATGGGTGTTCGATTTAACACATTTCTCCACTATTTCTCTATGATCACATATGTTATTGCATTTATCATATAAGAAGACACTTTTTGGATGCTTTCTTTGTCTCACCTATCTGATCTATCTTTATTCATAATTTCAGTACTTCCCAAAAGATTTTTCATATTTGCCTTATACAAATTAGTGTACTTAAAAAGCTGCATAACAGGTAATGTAACAAATTCATCCTCATGAAATAGTAAGCTGAAAAAAAAAATGGTTTTGCCATAAGTAGGATTCAAACCCACATCTCCTAGTAACATGCCAGGTATGCTAACCACTACACAATCAACGGCTAATGTCTTTTCTTCAGCTAATGTGACACATAAACTTTCCCACATTTTTCTTTTGATTCGCTCATGGTGCCATCTGAGTTGCCTCATAAGATGCAATTTAATATTTGCCACTCACGCTCATGGTATTAAATCAATAATTCAGTAGTAAAGTATCAAAGGAGATGCCCTGTCGACATTTTTGAGCTTAATATTTCATGAGCCCCATGTCTACAGGACATCTGTGATACTTTACTACAGAAATTCACACTCATTGTTTCAATATTATAACCTGTCATATGTGGAGTAGAAACACTGGTAAACATACATTTAGCATTTTTTCATTACTTGAAAGCAATTTTTACAACCATCAATTTCTCATTTTCAATCCACATTACTTGACAATCATTTATATATACTATGCATTAAAAATAAAACTATATTTAGTCATTTGTTTGTTTCTACCTTTATCATTGTTCTTTTTTTTTTTAAAAAAATGAGTTGTATGAATATGAAATATACATAAACCAACAAAAAACACAACATTAACCAAAGTACAGTCATAATAAAGGAATAATTAAGATATGTTAACCAGGTTAAAATTCCTGAAATGTATCCCCCATATTTCTTATGAGAAATTTGTATCTGACTAACATGATTTCACCTTACATGATATTTTGAATAATGCATCTATCATGTTAGTTGGGGACTGGGTGTATTTGATATGTTCGTACAATATGAGGTGTGAAGGGGTGTTCATTACACTTTATTATCAGGACTGGCTAAAGCAAGATATGTTTATAGTTGTGCCCTGATGTGAAGTCCCTTTTCAGACATTTTACAGATCCAATATTGTTGAAAGCATCCCATGGCCAAGTGGTTAGCATGCTTGGCTACTGATCTAAGGGACCTGGGTTCAAGCCCCAGGTAAGGCTTGGATGTATGTGTCATTTTTCTGCTGAGGTCCTGCCATCCTCCCAGATCTTCTACTGTGGCATATAAACTGACAGGCTCCACCTCTGTGACAAGCAGCTGCTTGAGGGGGGTATTTATTTATTTTAAACTTTTGGAGAAAGTGCCCAATACAAATGCTCTTATTGGCCTGAGCTGGCCCTGATTTTTAAACTTACATTTTTGTTGTTTACATGTTTTGATTGATGAAATCCTAATTACATAGAATTTATGTGTTAAAAATTAATGCATTCTTAAGTGACATTTCATAATGATTTTAATGAAGTAAATGAAAAGATACTGACTAGGTGTGCATATATGTGAATTGCCATAATAATTGAAAGTATTTGCATTATTTTCTTTCAGTGCATTACAAAGAAAATTTTCATTTTTGCTATTTCCCCAATACCACTAAAATATTAAATTTCCAGAATAAAAAAGTCATTTCCAATATTCGTTTAAAGATTTGGTACTTTTTAACATTTTTACTGCTACAGGGCTTTTTTGAGATTTTTATATTCCACCTTTAGCATCCTCTAGTAATAGCAATTCCAATGAATTAGTGATTGCAAAAATGTAAATAGTAATATTTTTATTAGTATCTATGAAATACAAAAAGAATTTTTTATTTATCTCTTAAAATTAAAAAAAAAACTGCATTTTATTGGGGATAAGGGGAAAAGAAGTGCTGTCAACATAAACCTCTCTTGACAATTACACTTTACTACCAAAATTAAAAACTTATATCATAAATAGATCGTTTGCAAAATTAATTTAAAATTTCAGCACTTTAAAGAAGCTTTTTCAGCACTTTTAAAAGAAGTGCTGTCAACATAAACCTCTCTTGACAATTACACTTTACTATCAAATTTAAAAACTTATAGCATAAATAGATCGTTTGCAAAATTAATTTAAAATTTCAGCACTTTACACTACTAGAAGATGATATTAAAGGTTCTGAGTCATTTTGAAAATGCAACTGCAATATATCATCAATACCTAAAAATAAATAATCCAGCCCAAAAATATTTTTTTCATTAATCTCTAAAAAAAAGTGCTTATAGATAGACAACAAAGTGAAAACACCAGATAATTTTTTTAAACAAGCTAAAAAGTATAACTAGAAAACTATATGGGTTAAAACTATTCAACTGCTTAAAATGTTTTTACACAATTTTCTAGAACTACAACAAATTGCTTTCCCAGCTTTAGAAGTTGAATCTTCAGCAACCATTTGGATTTATTACATCTATCAGATCATTTCAACATAGTTTTGAACAGAATTTCCATTTATCAGCAAAAATGATCTAACAGATGTGAAAGACCAGGTGGATAATAAGGCTGCAGCTTGTAAGATCATGAAAATGCTTTGCTATTCTACTTATATGTATAAACTCACCAGACAAAAAATTAGTCACCCCTAGCTGAATGTCACCTAATAGCACATAACTCCTCTGTGCAACCGAAGTACAGCCAAAATCCTGTCTGCCATGGATGCCACCAGTGTGCAGATGTAGTGCATACCATTATTCATCCACTCTTCCAGCAACAAATGCTGCAGTTCAGCCAGATTGGCCGGATGGCTGGGATGGCGCTTCACCCGTTGCTCCAAATAGTCCCACAAATTTTCTATGGGAATCAAACCCGGGAATTTGCCAGTTAAAATGTTCGAAGGCTTCAGAATGTTCATCATGCCAATCCGACACACTTCGAGCCCTGTGCATGGGACATTATCATCTTGGAAGACTGGACATAACCCTCTTATGACAGTAGATGACTAATTTTTTGTCTGGTGAGCTTATATCTGAATTAAACTTTAATCAGCTAAAAAACAGTTTAACCTAAATAGTTTAATTTGAAAAGCAGAATTTGATAATTAACTCTCAAACCACTGAATTATTTTACAGCCTATATTACCAAGTGGATTGAAAAGACCCAGTTCAGCATTTTCTTATGAAGCCTAACTCAGATCACATTTTTTACTGAGAAAAATGGCAGATATAATTTAAACATTGAATTTGCTTCATTACATTGGAAATTTTTAATCATTACAGATTTTGTTTTCTGCTATTTAGCTACAAAGATATACATACAATGTGAGATAACAATACAAGAAAACATAAAATACATGAAATAAAATTCTACTTAAATACAAAATACAATGTAGAAGCAATATATGTTATTTAAAATAATAGAGTTAAGACAGTAATATGAAACAAGATATTTGTATTCAACTACCTTTGTAAATTTCTACACTACAATCTAACTGAAGCATAAAAAGGTAAACCATAAGACTTTCCATCAAGCAGCACAAAGTAACTCAGCATATTACTTATTGACACTGTTGCAGTTTTTCCAGAGTAGAACAAAGATTCTTTTACATGCCTTCTTCCTGTTATTCTTCTACATGTTGTTTTTATTATCTTTTCAATTTACCAATCACACAGTGAATATCTTCATTATTTAACTTTTTATTCACTGTTATGATATGGTTTAATTAATGGGGGTGATTGTTCTTTTAGGCCAGCTAATTTTTCCTCAAAGCCAAGGGACAGGGGTGGCTCAATCGGTAGCATGCCAGGCTCATAATCTCCAGTTCCCAGGTTTGAGTCCCAGCTGGGTCAGCATTGAGATTTATCTTCACAAAACTCCCTGTCCTGCTCATGGTCAGTAGAGGACACCGATGGTCTTGGACAGGCCACCATCTGTCGGATGGGACATTAAGCCACGGCCTCACATGCAGAAGAGCCATGCCCTGTGCACGTTAAAGAACACACTGGACGGCCTTGATGGGAGGCTACCATCCATCTTCCAACATCTGTTCCAGTGAGTCCCCAACCCCAATCTTCTCTGAGCCTTCGGGGTCCTTGTGACCTGCCATTTAGTCCCACGGTGTGCAAAAAAGTGCCACTCAGAGGTAAAACAAATCAATCCTCAAAGCCAATGAGAAAATTACATCATTGATTCCTTTTTATTACTAGCAATGCACCCGAATTGTAGAATCATTTAATAAACTAATAGATCTGACTGCTAAATAAGCGCTCCAGTCTAAGAGATAATGTGTTTAATTTTCCTCTTTCTTTCAGTGACTGCAAGAACTTTTGTAAGACAACTCATGAAGATGTACTCTTTAATCCAGTGACAGTACTCCAATATTTCCTCCATAGATTCATTAATGACCTTTCATTCCTGTAAACCTTGGAAGTTTCCCAAGAGCTAAGACACTTCTCTATTACCTCCAAGTTGGAATTGTATACAGCAATTCCACTTTTCACATTCTTGTAGAGTCAACAGCCCAACTGTACTATCTGTATGACACATGAAACTGTACCCCATTCCTGTCAAACTTCTCCATTACACTACTAATCATGTTGATTTCTTTCAGAAACTTAATGCTATTGAAATCTTTGACTACTCCATCCCTTCCCATTTAGGTACACACCAGAAGCTTCAGCAAACATGCATGTGTCTCCTCATTGAGTATTTTGAGAACACTGGGCTTTTGCAGAATCTAATTCTCTTCTTTCCTTTGTATTTCAGCATTAATTTACATTTCCCTTTACAAGCCTTAATGGAATAATATAGAGACATCTTCTACTGTAACTATTTATTTCCCCTTCCATATTTGTAAGTGTAGGGAGCTCCATATTGGAGGCTAATTCTACCATGAACTAATATTAACTTGAACTTGCATTGATTCACATGAGACACACTTTACTCATATCAGGCTAATGACTTTACTTCTTCTAAAATATATTGCAAATGAAACAATTTTTGAGGAGCTAGACAACAATTTAGTGGACACTATGACTTTCAATCATTAGATTCTCAAATGAATACGTACCTGAAATTTACTGATGGTTTTTGATTCAATATTTTCCTGACTTGGTATTAATTTTATTACACAATTACATTTCTTCAAAACAACAACAACAACAAGGATTCATACTTCCATATATATTTACACTTCCTAAATTAAAACAAAAAGAAAAATTCGCATTTTTTTTCTGTATATTTCAAATAAACAAGTGGTTTATGGGAGTGCATAAGACCATGTTAGAAATCCATTATTTAAGGGTCAACATAGAATTTTAAAATGACTACATCCAATGAATATTTGTCATTAGTCAATTAAAAAGTGGCTTTTAAATTGGTATTCAAGATTTTTATCTATATAAATAAATACTAAGGCACAGCTATAACTGACTTCCTTTCAAAGCTCTTAAAGGCCTTTTTTTAATACAGTAATTTTCAAGATTTGATATATCATGCTGCCTAATAACAGAGTGATGCATCTATTTATCCCATGCCTTTATTTAGGGTTTGAGACCATAAATTATTATTTTTGTAATATCGCATCCCTTGTATATAATATTGCAACTACTACATCAGGTAGCCCATACCTGGTGTAGCGGTTAGCATACCTGACTACTAAACCAGTGGGCATGTTCCTGTGAATGTGTTGTATGTTGTATGAGAAACCAGGACAAACCAAGGCTCTCTTAAAGAAAACTGCCACAGTGGTATGTGATGTCATAAAACTGGTCTGCACATCTGCTTGTGGCCAACAAGCAGCCAGGAGGTCACTAGTTTCATAGCAGCAAGAGGTACAGAGGTGAAGCAAGTTGGCTGTTGTGTGTGCATGCTGTGTGGACAATAGACTTTGTTTTATTTTTTGTTCTCATCGAAATTATAGTTGAATATTTATATTTTAAAAATGCTGAATTGATATATAGTCCCCAGATGTAAATTCAATTATGAAAAAGAGAATTACTATATTTCTTCGATTCTAAGATGCCATCGATTCTAAGATGCACCCCGTTTTTAGAGACGTTTATATGGGGAAAAAAGTGCATCTTAGAATCGAAGAAATACGGTATATCCTTTCATGTTCCCGATGATTCAAAGTGAAAGGAACAGTGGCTGCGGAAAATTCCATGTGTTGATTGGGAGCCTACCAAACATTCTAGGGTGTGCATCGAACATTTTGATAGAAAATTTGTGATATCTACTGATAGATGTGTATTAACGTCAGGCAAATTGTATGAATTGAAATGACAACATCAAATTCTGACACCAGATGCAATTCCTACATTATTTCCAAATTTACCGAAGTACCTGATTAATTTAGTTTCTCATCACAGAACTTTATAAGAAGTTGAAGAAAAAAATATAATGAAAGCAACAAGCTTGAGCACAAATATTTATGTTCAATTGTACTACAAATAATCTCCAAGTAATTATAACCAATATTAAAATTTGATAAGTTTTTTAATCCCTACATAAGATAATATTGTATCTGATATATAAAATGGTAAGCCTTATGGCACGTAGGTATCCATGCTAAATCAAAATGTCTACTTGAGATGATATTTAAATGTTATCAAATCTGTTCGATTTGACTGTTTTGTTCCACTGTGTTTTTAACCATATACAGTGTCATAGAGATTTTAATAAAGTATAAAGCTTGAGCATCATGGATAATATGACTCTTATGAAAATTCACTACATAAATAATTTTGAAGATGCCAAGAAAATCGCAGCACAAAAAGCGATGGATTTCTTCAAATGGGGTTTTGAAAACTACCAAGAATGCAATTTTTCTCTTATTAGTTGACAAGTGCCCTAAAATTTTATTTTCATTAAAATTAATGAAATAGTTTATATTAGAGAATTTCTGTGTTATGTCAATGGGAATCTTAATTCGAAGCTTTATAACTTTCAAAATTTGCATTAAATGGAAAAATGTGACAAAAGTTAAATTAAAAATCATAATCAAATCTATTTAAATCTCGATTTTCAACAATATTTGTTCACTATATAAAGACTTATGGAGGCTAGAATATTTCAAAAGAGTAATATCTCATAAGAATTTAGCTGAGAAATTAATAAAACTTAAATTATGTACTGTTTCAAATTATTTAATAAAATAAATATAAATAATTTTATAAGTTTGTATAGTGATTATTTTAATATTAGACAATTTTGAATAATTTTTTCAAAAAAAAGTATATTATCAATATTCCAACTTTCATAACTCCATAAAAACTGAATGAATATCGTTGAAATTCAAGATTTAAACAGATTTGATTATATTCGTTAATTTATTTTCAGTCACATTTTCCAATTAAATGCATATTTTGGAAGTTACAGAGTTTTGTATTTAGATTCCCATTGACATACATGAAAACTGTTTTGGTGCGGCAGTGTATATTTATCAAGATATTTATAGAGTGGATTTGAGTAATGAGAAACAATATCCGATTTACTTGTTAGAATGTCAGAGCTTATTGTAACTAAACAAATTGTGAAATTTATTTCACACTAATATGGTGAATATTAATCTGAAATTTCTGTTTCCTTTTCCAATTAAAAAATTCAGAACTTTTATGTTTCATTTATTTATTTATTTTAAAAAGTAGCAATAAAAATAAAATCATAAAAACCATGGAAAATGTCTAACAGATGGAATAAATTATAATTAAGTTAACAAAAAGTGCAGTAGGGAAGGGAACGATTTTACTTTATTAGTACAGCATGTTGTTGGAGAAGGGACAACAGTTGTGATGTCTTTACCCTCTCCAGCTGAAGCACAGTAGCCTTCCTTAAGAGAGCCTTGGACAAGTCCAATAGAGCTTCTTGGTTATCTTTGTCTTTTGTGCAAGGGAGAATCTTCTTCCCTTCTGGAATTTCTCTGTACTTCACAGTTTATTAAACATTATATTAAGCTTGGGTGCGAATATCATGTATAGCCCGAGATAGTTTAATCTAATTTTCATACATTTGTCATGAAAAAAAAAACTGAAATGAAAACTTTTGTGATTTGCCTGACTCCAGCACCTATGTGGCACTTGATTTAATATAGTTTAAAAGGAGTTTTAGTATATTATGGAAGTTATATTTTCAACCAACAAGGGATTGGACATGGAAAATTAAAAGTACTACTATACTAAAAAAAGGATTTTTTTTTTTATTTCATTTTCTCTATTTTCTTATCAAAAAAGAGAACTATCTCATGTCTTTTATATCAATATAATCTATGGTTCAAAGATGGAATAGAAATGCTGGAATCAAAAGTTTCAATTCAATAGAAATACATCAAATTGGAAGTGGTGATTTTAGAGATTTAGTAGAATTTTTATTTAAACACTGCTTTCAACATTGTCCTCTGAAATGTGAGTTAAAAGAACAAAAACTTATATTCTTTACTGAATTACAGTTAAATGAAAGTAAGCCAAAACGTTAAAAAATTTATGGTGAGATAAATTTAAATGGATAACTTTTAGTAATAATATTAAACAAAATTATAAAATTCAAAATTATCTGGCAGCACAAGTTTTTTTTAAAATACTCCACAATATTATCACTTATATGTAATAAGCCAAATATATAAAAATTAATTACTATTATTAAATTTATTATCTGCTTATATTGAATGCATGAAGAATCCTTAAACTATCTCCTCTTAACTGATGATAAATATACAGGGTTTAATATAAGTGGATGGTACAATTTCTGGGATATATTCTAGAGTCCAAAAGAAGGAAAAACATTCTATAAACATATGTGCAAAAATGCTTTATTTGGGAGTTGTGGCTTACAAGATATGTTACAACAATGGTTTGAATAGCCTTGTGTCTACTGGATACCTGTGAACCTAACTGTACATCTGGTGCTTATATGCAAAATGTTATGCTATTTCTGCAATTGTATGACACAATAAACAAGCTAGAACTGGGAATTAGAACACTGTAGCTGAGGCTTGCAAACTTGTTGAAGGGTGCCACTTGGAACTGTTAGAACATAATTTTTACACCAAAACTTCTAAATAAAGCCTTTCCAGATGTTTCCATGGTTTTTTTCTTCTTCTTTTGTTCCTTGAAATATATCATTAGATTCATGCCTTGCCCTTATGTTGCACCCAATACATATCTTTGGCATATATATTTTCTCTTGTTTCCTTACTTAAAATATATCGGTTGGAATGCACCTTCCAAAACACAGATAATTGGTTAATAGAGGACATTGTTACTGACTTAAAGCAGATATGAAATAGCCTTCATATTATCAGAAACTGAACAGTTTCATGCTGACAGATAAAAGAAGCCACATGATGATTTTAAGTATCCCAAACTTCCAAATCAACTAGTGCTTAGTTCACCAGTTTAAGAAAGACAATGGTACAAGCAACAAAGCATGTGTGGCAGCTTTAGAAGTATTGATACAATGAGTGATCAAATTACTTGGCATTCTGAAAATTTTAAGTTTTGTCAGGAGTGTGATTTGAACCCATGAACTCCTGGGAACATGTCAAGAGGTAATTTCTGACACTAATTCAACTCAGGCTAATGGTGACTGTAAATGTCAATAGATGGTACAATGAGCAACTATTGATCACAGAATAAATGTATGATCCCCCTTAACTGGAACTAAGTGGTAGAGCAACTGGCATGTTATCAAGATGTTATGAGTTTAGATTCCATTCCTGACAAAACTAAATTTTTTCAGCTAGCTCTACAAGCATGTTCCTTGATTAAAGAACATTTCTTGTGCTTTCCTTTTATTAAAACTTCTCAATCAGCTGATTATTTATGAAATCACTGGTTAAGTTGATAATTGGTTTGAGTCACTAATTAAAATCAAGCTGCACACAATATGTGAGATTCTGAAAGAGTTCTACAAATGCACTGGATGATTTGATAGACCACTCAATCAGTGGTCTCTGAGAATTGACAATGGATCAGCTGTGCAGTCTTATGATATCAATTTCTTTTAAAGTTGTCATTCATGCTTTGCCACTGCTATAGCTTTCTTTTCTTTACCTCTTTTAATTCCTTTTATATCTATAATTGAATTTTAGTATTGTTTAACATTTTTATTAACAAAAAAACTGTAAATTTGTTTAAAAGTGAAAATTTCCTTCTATTATGATTAATTTAAGGTACAACATTGGATATGAAAAAGATACCAAGGGGTACAGGTATACAGGAGTTAGTAAGAAAGATTCCAGTTTAAAAAAGGTTTAAAATTTTTACAATTTTTAAACAGAAATTAAAGAGAATTTAAAAATAGACTACTACAGCTATTGCATGGGTTTCATAAAGTAAAAATTAAAATAACTACAATAACACAAAACTGCTCATTTAGAAAGTTTAAAATTTTGTATTAAATTTCAATACTTACTGCTAACTATTCACAAACTACATAAATGTGCAATCGTCAGTTCTAGACAATTACTAAGTTTACAGCTTCATATAGAACTGGCATTTTTCAAATTATTTAGCCAAAACCTATTTAAATATATACCTGATATGGTGTAAATTACTCTCACAAGGAGCTGAGATACATGATGCATTTCTGTTAATGTGATGATACACTTTCTGTTAATGTGATCAGAAGGGTACAAAAAAAAAACAGTAGAATTTGTTCTATAGTGTTCCAACATATAATTACTTGATGGCAGTATTTACCCTTTGAAACACTCTTTAACTTTTCACTATTAACACAACAGATGCCAAAATCTCTGAATTGAAAACAAAACATCTTGAAAACACAGTTTATTATTTGAAAGTTAACAGAAAGGAACACATTTTAGACAGAACAAAATTTGTAGAAATATTAGTGACATGTATGAACTGTGAAATTTTCTTTAAAAAATGTGCTATTACAGCACTCAGAAAAAGAACAAAATTTTACCATTATGCTCCCAATGCCAATGCACTATACTGTGACTGAAAAACAGGTTAAAAAATGTTGACATCAATGAAAAATTTAATTATCCTCTCTTAAACCTTTTATATTTTTATTATTTTTCACTGATAATATTTTAAAAGACAAAGGAATGCAATGATATAAAAACATTTAGCTCATATTTACAAAAAAAAAAGAGTATCATTGGCAAGGACCTTCAACTACAAACTGTCATTTGCAAACCACAAAAAAAGTTATTTGTGAATTTGTACTATCATATTTAGAGCTTAAAATGTAACTGTCAACAATACTTAAAATCAGTTCTGATTACTCCAAACATTTTGTTCAATGGCACCTGAAAGATAAAAATTGTCACCTATTGTTAATTCTGCTACATATGCTAATGAAGAGGATTTAAGTTCAGTAGTCACCCTATGATGAAGAATTGTATGAGTGGAATAAAAGTTGGCATATTCCAACAGTGGCAGCATTCACTTAACAGTAAAATCTGTGAGACGTGAATTAAAGTGACACACACAAAAAGGTAAACTTTATCAGAATTTAAAAGAAACTGATTATTGATGCCATGTGTATGGGTGTCTCTATCTCAGAAACAATATGTCTCTAATAGTTACATATCAGTGTTGCCAATGTACAATTCCTACTTTTTGCAGGGCTAAGTGAACTTATTTGTGTAGAACACAAGTTTGTGTGTCAGATACCACTGCAAAAGAATAAAAACACTAAAATCATAAATAGTTAAGACAGCTCATTGAACAAAGATACCACTTGTGTTCTGATTTTGAAGATACGATTTGTGTCCCGATCTTGGACAAGTGTCTACTTTCCAACTTGCCAGTTTACTGGTGCAAGCTCAGCTGTTTAGATATATCAATGCTTGACTTGAAATCACAAGGGCATCCAAATGGGTTACAACATATCAGCCTGTTTCAGTGCTTATCATGCCATTATAAAGATTTATTACTAAATTTGTGGATTGGAGATATATATTATGTCTTCTAATTATCTGTGCTGGCATACTTAGCACAATTAATTTGATCATATACTTGCCTCAGTATGGTGGTAGGTTGTTCTTCTTCCAGTAGTTGGGGAAGTTATAATCAATATTGCAATAGATTTATAATATAATTGTTATTAGGATGTGTTTCTTCTCTGGTTGCTCCTGGTTCACTTGTTTTCATTGTTTCAGGGGAATATAAATTTCTTCTTTACAGGATTTGTGTCTGCTCATAAAAAAAATTAATTTTTCATACAAATACAGATTGTCTTGTGTTTGCAGTGCAACTGCAATTTCTACATTAAAATTTTGGTGTGGTATTGTATTATACTATTATCCTTGCTAATACTGTATTGGTTCTATTTTATTGTATATTACTTGTGCTCTTTTATTCCAGCTTTGAAAGACCTATTAATTTTTCATATTACAGCCTGACTGTATCATGGTAACTGGTGTTCTATTTGCAGATATTCAGACCATAAATTTAAGTTTATATTATGTAATCTGGCTATCTGATATACTGATGTTGTATTTGCAAGTTGAGCCTAATTAGGTAAAAATTGCACTAACAAACTTTTTTGCCACTTCCAGACAAATCCAATTTTATATAAAAAAAAACTCTGGAAAATAGGGTGGTATAATGATCACAATGTTCCAAAGATAGTATTGGTATATTATATTCCCAAATAAATCAATCATAAAATTAAATTCTCGGTTATTCCATGTTAAATGAAACAATAGAAATTTAACTTTTTAACTTGCACTTCATAGATTTTTGTGATGTTTGATGTACTTGAAACTCCTTAACTGAGATTGAAACAAAAATTAAATTTTTTGGGTGGAATAGTTTTAGGGTTACAGCCTTTTAAAAGCAGTGGGAAAAAATAGCTATCTATTTTCCTTTGATTTCTCATACATTAAGTTCTATTAAGTTATATCAATAAATCAAAGTACGGTTTCATTTTAAAGTTCTTGATATAAGCTTTAAAATGAAGTGCAGCATAACAGAATTAACATACTTAATATTTTCAAGGTCTCTGACATTGAAGTTTGACCTAGAATACAAAACAAAAAATCGTTTTTTTTTTTAAATCTCATTTGTTTTTACATATGTTAGTAACATTTTTTGAAAGAAGTTTCAATGTAGGATCAAAATGGGTTCATATTTTTATAAAAACCACACAAAAAGTAAAGTCTTTTTTTAACTTTATGTTAAACATATATGGTCAGTAATGACACATTACATCACAAGTCTAATCATTGCACAATGATAAGTATATACATAAAATGCTATATAAAATTTCCTACTCAATCAGAAGTTTATTATACACAATTAAAAGGACCTTCTTGCTCAGAAATTAATTAAAAATAACTTAAAATTCTCTGTTATTGGGCAATAAAATTTTAAAATATGAAGGATAAACTTTAAAATTTTATTGCTCAACAACAGAGAATTTTAAGTTATTTTTAGTTTATTATATTAAATTCCCCCTTTTTGTTAATATTCACTTGCATTCTTTAAATCAGGTTACTTCATTTGACTAGTTATGTCACAAATGTTTAATGGTCTCATCACAAAGTGTATTTATTGTTATATACAATTCTGAGTCAATACAGGAATAAAATAATGTAACTATTGTGCATTGAACACCTATGGGCTTGAAAAGGCTGCAGTCCATTGGATGGGATGTTAAGCCATGGCCCCCATGTGCAGGAGAATCATACACCTGTATACATTAAAGAACATCCTAGATGGCCTTGATGGGAGGCTTCTATCTGTCTCCTAACAGCTGTCCAGTGGGACCCCTTTCCCAACCTTCTCTGAGCCCTTGGGGTCTTTGTGACCTAGCCATTAAGCCCATTGTGTGCAAAAAAATGTTTGTTCAAAGGTAAAACAACCCAACCTGTGTACTAAAAACTGCTTTTGACTGGAGAAATCTTTCCTTTAACATTCACTCCACATCCTTATAAATACTGTCAATTTGTGCAATAAAAAGAATGCATGGAAGAAATATATTTTGTCCAATCAAATAATTGGTAAGGTTCATAATTTGATCATTGTAGGGTCTTTATAAGCTACAGGGCACGTGCTAGTTATTTTGCTGCCCAGAGCAAACTTGGATATCTGCTGCCTTGTGCAAGCTTGGACTCTGCTGCCCCTTCTCCAAGTCTAATCTTTAGATATTAATGATTATTTATCTAATTGAAGTCATTTTTAATTGATAATCATTTTTAATGAAAAATGCATTATAATTACTGGAGTCAATTTCATTGCAGATATGGTCTTTAGTTTGTTTGCAAATTTGTCACCACTAAAAAATGCCCAGTGCAGTCATTTAAGGTGCATGTACAGCAGCACCACCTCTGGTAAGCTGGCCAGAGCAACTAAACCTGTTAATGTTTTCCCAACACACACTTTTCCCATGAGCAGTAACAAAATAATGCCACTCTACATTCAATCCAAAATAATTTTTTATGATAACAGAGATTACAAAAAAAAAGTCTATGCTTTTATACTGGGCAGCTGAACTGTCTGGAAAATAATATAATTTTTTGCAAGTGTGGAATTATCACCAATAACAAAAATGAAGTTTTCTTTGAAACAGTTGTATAAGCAGGGTATGATGCTTAAGACACTGAAATAAATATACAACTTTTATATTTCACTGTCAGTACTTCTACAATATACTGTAAATGGATGCATGGATGTGTTAATGTTTCAAAAGTGCAATGACTTTAATTAAAAGTAGTGGCAAATTTTTAGAATATTTTATGATCAATTAAGTTTCACTGAAAAAACACACATTTATAGCACAGCAACAGGGCCTACTATCAGCAGAAAATATTGAGTTGCATGAAGTTACTGTAACATGTGACTTTTCAGAAAATTATTTTTTTATACTGCAGTAATGAAGCAAAGGCACATATTTGGAAAAATGTGCAAACAACTATATATCCAATTGAGTATAGTTTAGAGGTATAGTTAGAGTTCCAAATAGTTAGAGGTATAGTTAGAGTTTTGAGTATAGTTAGAGTTCCAAATATTGTGTATTTATTTCAGAGTAACTTAAATATGATACCTTTGCTGTATACATATTTCAAAGAAAACTTATTTCTGTTATCAGGAATAATTCCAAACTTCCAAAAAAAAAAATATTTTGCATACAGTTCAGCTGCCAAGTATAAAAACAAAAAATTCTTTTAGTATTTCTTCTACAAAAGATTTTGGACTGGAAATGGTATAAAAATTTTTTAACACTATTCATAGAAAAAATGTTTGCAATGGGCTGGAAGGAACATTAAAAGAGTAGCTTCTAGGGCCAACTTAAAACACCTTACACCAATCAAATTATTACATCTGGCCAATTATTTGATTGCACAAAAAATATATTTCTTCCATAGAGTTCTTTTATTACAAAAATCAAGAGTGTTTAGAAGAAGCAGGAATGTTAAAATGAAAGATTTTTCTAATCAAAAACAGTTTTGGTATACAAAAGATACAGTATTTTACTACATCAATCACCGAACTGTATAAAAAAAAACCTTTTTTTATACAGTTCTGTGATTTGTTTGTGAATTTGTTTTGTGATGAGACCATTGCAGTCAAATAGTTGGCAAATCAAGAATCTGATTTGCAGAAGGCAAGATAAATGCTACCAAAAAGGGTGATTTCATAGATTAAACTACTTTCTGAGTAAAGAACTTAATATAATATGCACTTTACATATATAAATATTGTACATTATACCATGTTGTATATTGGTAATAGCACTGGATTACAAATGCATGACAGCATTTGTAATCCAGTGCTATTACCAATAATGTATATTTAGTACAAAGTAAAAAATTACAAACTTACCTTTTGTGTAACTTTTTTAATATTTTCCTATTTTGATCCCTTCTTGAAACTTTTAACAAGTGTTACTAACATATGTACAAAGAAGTTTTTTTTTAATTTTAGGTCAACCTCTAATGTCAATTATTTTGAAAATATTCACTGTTAATTAAAATAGTTTAATCACAAATTCACTGTTAAAACCAAATTCAAATGCCCTTAATTATGCTCTTAAGCTTAGACATGGGTTAAGCTTTTCTAACTAAAAATGGTGCAGTATACAACATGGAGTATATTTAGTTTATTGTACATTTTAGTATAGACAAGATTTCCCATGTTCAATAATAAATGTATCCAAAATAGCAGCACATAGAACTTTACTTAGTTAAAGTAACATTGTGCTACAATGTACAATAAGCTAAATCTACTCCATGTTGTATATTGCAATGTTTTGAGTTAGAAAAGCTTAACCCATGTTTAATCTTAAGAGCATAATTAAGGGCATTTAAATTTGGTTTTAACAGTGAATTTGTGACTAAATTATTTTAACTATATCACTGTGTATTTAATTCATATATTCACTGTTAATGAATGTACTTATGTTGTAATTCACATTAAAATTCATACAGAGAGCTCTAAAACGAAACCATATTTATTGCTGTAACTGTAATTATTCTGTAACTAAAGCTATTCTATAAGAGAACTCAAGATAAAACTGAAGGAAAATGGATGGCATTTTTTACTGTTTTTGAAAGGCTATAACTTGAAGCTATTCATCTGAAGAACCTAAAAATTCCTATCTCAATTAAGATGATACAAAAGTGTACAAACTTTCATCTAAATTTATGAGGTGGACACTGGATCACTTCACATGAAAAGATCTTGCTTTTAAACAATCCATGTAAAAGTTAAAATGGTATATGAAGTATAAATTACTTTCTCATATTAACAGCCAGTTTAAAAACAAGCATGATTTATTACTTTTTTTCTCTCAACATAAACTAATAAACTGATTATTTTTTTCAACAAGTAAAATTTATGCAAGTGGAGGGGCTTAACCATTTCAGCTATGCTACTATAGCAATCTAACAAAATAAAAATTATTTCTTTAATATTGTAATTAAAATAATAAATTCTAAAATCATCAGCATTCCAGTTGCTTGCACAATACTGCATAACAGGCAAATTATAAAACACATATTTATTTATACCTTTAACATTTTGGTTCATACAGTGAAAAGTCATACTATCCTTTTGAATAATAATTCTGAAAGGTAAAGGATACATTATTTACAATCACACTTTTGAAAATAATTTTACACACATGGCTTAAATGTTCAGGATAACTGATGAATTTTATTCATATGGCCTCTTAATGCATGTTTCCAACGAAATGTCATTCCACAAATACTACAATATAGGTTTCTAGGAGAATGAACTGTTAAATGTTGTTTCAAGTGTTGTTTCAACTTGAAAGTCTTGTTACAAAATTCACATGTAAACAGCTTTTGAGAGTCCATATTCTCATGAAAACGTTGTGAAGGATTACAACTTTCTTGGCAAATCTGTAGGACAAATCGTAGATCACCTGCATAAAAAATTCAGAGCATGAATTTCACTTGGCTATTTTTATGTAAAATGCTTTAAAGATAATCAACAAAACACAAAATTGCTAATTTTGTGTCACAGAATATTAAGGTATCCAAAATTCTATTATTAAATGTTAAAACAAATATACACAGAAAAGTGATTGAGATAGAAGCCCTATTGCCTACTGTATTGCAAATGAATTATTAATGATAGTTCTAAAATACATCTTCTGTATGATGAAACATGGAAATCCAGTTCAATGTTTAAGGCTGTAGAAGTCTTTTAAAACCATTCATGAAAAGAAAATCAAAGTTCATTATCTTTTGCTTCCAAACTTCTCTAAAAAACAGCAAGGTGAACACAAATTCAATAAATGTAAAAATGAATAAGTCAAAAGATGCAAACCATTCATATTTTAAAATACAAAATGCATCTTCTAGGTTGCAAAATACCAAAATACGAATTAATTAGCATGAAACAGTAGATGAGGGCAAAATCAATGCTTTAAATAAATGATTACATGCCTTTAATTCAGGTAATCAGAAACTTAAGGATACAAATGGAATTTATTAAAATTTGACAAAATGTTAATAAACAGTTACATTTTGATTGTATGATTATAACTCATACATGAGTACAATGCAATAATAAATTCGACTGCTATATGAATACAAGAGTCCAAACATCCTTGGAATTCAAATCACTATATCTTTTTTATGCATGCTTTTTCTTGAATATATTATGATAAAAATAACTTATTAAATCTTTGAAGAATCTAAGTATGTTATAATTTTTGTTAAATATATTATTTCTATGACAGAAGACAAAATGTTAAAATATTTTTATTCATTGGTTCTTACAGCTTTGAAATGTCATATATAAAGGAACTAAATTGCAAAACAAACACATCACTATTTAAGATCACTAACCCTGGCTACTATCAAGATGATATGGTATGATGATACCAAGTTATTTAACAATTACAACAGGGTGTATAGTGGAATTATTGTTCTCTTTTCTCTCCTTTACTATAATATTTTCACTGTAAAAAACAATCACATTTATCTCTGAATATAATAAAAACTATAAATTTTACATAAAATATGGTAAGAAACAATTGCTCAAATAGTTATCATTACCGGTGATATCTCATTAGATGTCGCTTTAATACATGTTTCCATCTAAATGACTTTCCACACAATTTGCACAATAAAGACTTTGGGCTGTGAACATTTAAATGCTGGTTCAGAAGATGTGGAGATTTGAAGACTTTGGTGCACATTGTGCATGGGATACTAGGTTTTGCATGAACATATTGATGCTCCTTGTAATTACAGAGTCGCTGAAAATTCTTTCCACAAAGTTGACAAGTGTAACGGATAGTACCTGGAAAGACATGAATGGTTTCATAAAATATACTTTATATCTTATATCAAATTTATGTGCAAAATTAACAAATATTGAAATTGAATTGACAAAAAGTTTAATAAGTTTATAGGAAGGCTTCATTATTTTTAATGAAATAATGCTAAAACCATCTGAGAACCACTAATTTTAACCTGCTCTCTACTTTTAAGTAATTATAAGAACAGTACTATATCATTATTGCAAAATGATCTGTTGCGAAGTAATGAACAGAGCCAGTCATGTCCTAAGAGCTGATCACACAGATATAGTTTTTTTGATAACTATACAGTAATACATTTGTATAAAATTACAGTAGTATTGTAGTACTTAGGTGACATAAATAGCACTACTTCAAATTGATTACCATAGATTTCCAAAAGAAAAGCTGTCATCTACAAGATTTTTGTCAACACATCAGTTTTTTTTATATCATTTCCTAACAGATTATTTAGCAACATTAATGAGGTACTGCATAATAATAAATAAATAAATACCCCTTCAAGCAGCTGCTTGCTACAGAGGTCTGAAAGAGACTGTCAATTTATATGCCATAGTAAAAGGTCTGTGAGGATGGTGGGATCTCAGCAGAAAAACAACACAAACATCCATGCCTTACCCGGGGGCTCAAACCCAGGTCCCGTAGATCAGTAGCCAAGCGGGTAACCAGTTGACCACAGGATGGCCAAGTTATTGCATACTTACCTGTATTTAAATAGTTCTAACGTTGCATTATGCTATGAAAAATTAATCCAATTAATTATTTTTCCAGGCAATTGTTATGGATTAAATAAACAGCACTCATATATTCTTTTGTTTAAATAAGGAAAAAAATAGGAATAAGAGATTCAAAAGATAGGGTAATAAAAAAACATTCACAGGATATATTGCATCAGATAGAATTCAACAACTAGCAATATCATACAATACTTAGGCTTACCAGAAAAGAACTTTAGCATATTGACTGGAAGCCACAAGGTTTGCAGTCAATATGCTAAAGTTCTTTTCTGGTAGTCTGGAAGGTTACAGAGGAAAGAATAATATGACAGAAATTAACTCTTTGAAACTAAACCTAAAATGAATTTAAGGTTATGACAGTTTTAAAAGTTGGGTTGTTTTTTTTTATCTCTAAGCAGCACTTTTTTTGCACACAATGGGCTAAATTGGCCAGGTCACAAGGATCCCAAGGGCTCAGAGAACATTGGGGGAAAAGGACCCACTGAACAGTGAAGACGAATAATAATAAAATGGCGGCCTCCTGTCAAGGCCATCCAGCATGTTCTTTAAAGTACACAGAGTATGGCTCTTTCTTGCACACAGGGCTACAGTTTCACATCCCAAACAATGGACAGCAGCCTTTTCAAGCCCATTGGTGTACCTTACTGACTGAGAACAGGGCACGAAGTTTTTTGGAGATAAATCAACGCTGGCCAAGGTAGGACTTGAAACCTGGTAAGTGCAGATTACGAGCCTGGCATGCTACCAACTGAACTACCTCTGCCCCAGTTTTAAAAGTACTTTGTATTACATAGTTTTACCTTCAATAAGCTATTTTTTACCAACAAAGGCCTAAAAGGCAAAAAATTAAGGGCTCCAAACCTAATTATTAACCTAGGTAAAGTACGGCTGTTATTAAATAGCTCTCAAGAGCAGATGTGTCTCCTTGATAATATTCAATGAGATCTTTAGCATAATAGAAATCTAGTGAGTTTGTTATGCAAAAGGTATCACTCTTCCATTCACAGGAACCCCACAGTTTGATATTCCATACGAAATCTGGTGGCCTTGCCAAGCTCATTGGTACCCTTTTTTTCTTACCAAGTGCAAATACAATAATATAGAAAACCTCAAGATTGGCACTTCATTGGTTGTTTGGTGTTTTATGCCACATTAGCAACTAAGGCTATAATGCACCAAAATGACATAAAAAAAAAAGAAGTTAAAATCAAAACATTGAAATAGCATAGGAAACAACAACAAAGTGCATAAAAACAAATTATGGGCATAAAAACAAGGGTATAAAAAGAACCAACAATTGTAAAAGGCAAAAACCAATAATGAGTGTAAAGCATTAAACATGGAAAAAGCAAAAACAAGTGTCAAATAAAAAAAAATGCAAAGGAAAAATATTATAGATGATTAAAATATCCACTAAAACATGAAAATTAAAAAAAAAAAGGTTAAAAATGAGCCATTGGATAAAAGATGTCTTGGTATAAGGGGCTCAGAGAGTACATGATAAAAACTAAAAGAAATATGATGTCACAGTTAAACAAATTGGCACAATTCAAAATCTGTTGACCGCATGTTATAAGTCTGGCATATTATTGACTGTGCTGCCTGCACATGAAATTCTTTATATTATAAAAATGAAGTCTGTCAGATCAAAGACTCTGAAAGGCACAATAAAACTCATATCTGTTTTAAATCACAGACTTGAAAAAAAAAAAAGAGCATATAAGGAATACAGGCAGTGTCTGACTTACATAAACTTGATTTCATGTAAGGCTTGAAGTGGAAAAAATTCAGGTGGCACATGTGCAGAGAGTTGTTCCTTCTAATGCATGTTTGGTCATGTTTACAATGCCTGTCATTCAGTCCCCATTGGATTTTTATGCTTTTGTTATTTATTTATAATTTTTGAACTTTACCTAAATTTCGAAATATATAGCTATGTATCATAAAGAAATAAATATATGTGCAGATATTTAGGAATTTTGTATTGTGTGCTTATCTCATAAAATGAAGACAGGCATAAAATTGATGTAAAATTTCTAATAAATAAATATTTCTGTGTAAAAGAGTGTAAAGCACCAAAGCACGATTTTAGTGAGATATAGAAGTGAAGAGTAGTGCAGGAGAATATTTCTCATGTGAAATCTCGACTTACATAAATTACTCAACATTTTTAGGAACCAAACCTTTACACAAATCAGGGATTGCTTGTACTTGTAATGCACATTTTAAATCCAGGAAGATTAAATCAAGGAATAAGAAAAATTAATGCTAGCATTGTTTTTTTTTTTAAAATAAACTTATGAACTGGAAGAAAATTTCTGTAGATTTATTCAATTCTATAGTTTATATATATATTTTTCATTTCAAACACAATTCATTTTATGTAAAAAAAAAAACTGTACTGAAATGTGATACTTTACTGTAACACTGAAACCTGCTTGAAATGGATTTGGTTTGGGTTGTTTTATCTCTGAGCAGCACTCTTTTGTACATAATTGGCTAAATGATCAGGTCACAAGGACCCCAAGGGCTCAAAGAAGGATGGGTGTATAGAAGTGTTCTTAAACATGCAGAGGGAATTGGGCTCTCCTGCACATGGGGCCACAGCTTAATATCACATCTGATGGATGGGGGGGGGGGGGGGCTTTCCAAACCCATCAGTTTGATGGGCTTTCTGACCAAGAGCAGGATGGGGAGTTTTGCAGATAAAAATCTCAACAGCTTGAAATGGCAAATGATAAGAAAGTGTACTATTGAAGAAGTTGTACTCATTGATTTTAAATTACTTAAATAATTAAAATAGATTATTTGTTGTAATATGGCACCATACATATTATACAGCGCCATATTGCTATGCAGTGTGTTTTTACTTGCTAAGAAAATAAAACACAGAAAAAATGGTCTGGAAAACCTATATTCTAATGCTGATGGAAAAAAGATGCTGGGATATATATGCTTAAAATACAAATTTTAGGATAAAATACAAGAAAAAATATTAAAAAGCACAATAAAAGCAAAAACAACTCTCCACATTAAATACGGCTCCACATTAAATTTCTCCTTTTAAGTTCATGTAATTGCTAAGGATTTGTTAAATTTGTAATGTTAATAACTCTTTGTTTTCCTTTTCACACACCAATGAAAGGTTAATCAGCTTGAGGAAGCTAAAAAAGTTAAAATACATATAAGAAATTAAAATTTGGATTTTATATCCCACTTTTACGGAATAACTGAACCTCATATTCTAGATGATCAGATTTGAATATCATGTAATGAATTAATTGTCTTACTACTGAAAACTTGCCCCTCACAATTTTATCCATGGGATTTGCTGAGCTGGAATTACTTTGAATCATCTTGTATCATAACAAATCAGTGTTACCCTAGAAGGGAAACTTATTTTGCATTTCGACTATCAAACATGCAATACTACCAAAGTTTTAATACTCTACATAAGTACCATTACATTTCTACTTCATTTTAATTAGGCATTTTTGAAAACAAACAGAAGTATACTTAAAAAAACATAAATTGATTGCTCTTGCAAAAATAAACGTATCCTTCTAACTAACTACTATGCTACACATGATCCAAAATTAACAAGTAACAATATTATAATTAAAGTTGGGGACATGCATAAAAGAATATAGAAGGGTAACTTTTGAAACAAAATTATTGATACAGTTTATATATAAGAAGCTATCCCATGGCCGAGTATTAGAACACTAGGCTACTGAATTATGGGACCTGAGTTCGAGCCGCGGGTAAGACATGGATGTTGTGTTGTTTTTCTGTTGAGGTCCTGCCATCCTCACAGACCTTCTATAATGGGTAATAAACTGACAGGCTTCCATCAGACCTCTGTGGCAAGCAGTTGCTTGTGGAGGTATTTTACATATATAAGAAAAGAATACATAAGGTAAGTTTGCAAAAATAAAGTGCTAACCAGCTTTCCTTTCCTTTACTGCTTTATTCATTGAAAGTATATGCTTTTTTTTTACACGAGCTCCATTCAGAAATTTTTTTAACTTGGTTAGTAGGTAATGGATTAAAAAGCTTATGGTAAATATTGCATGTATAGAGATTTGGGTTTTGGGTTGCTTTACCTCTGAGTGGCACTCTTTTACACACAACAGGCAAAATGGCCATGTCACAAGAACCTCAAGGGTCAGAGAAGGTTTGGAGAGGGGACCACTGGACAGCTGTTGGGAGACAAATGGTAGCCTCCAGTCAAGGACATCCAGCATGTTCTTTAACATACACAAGGTATGGTTCAATGTTCCATTCGACGGATGATGGCCTTTCCAAATTCATTGGTGTCCCCTATTGAAAATGGGCAGAGTGAGGAGTTGTGCGGAGATAAATCTCAATGCTGGCCCAGCTGGGACTCAAATGTGGAAACCGCAGATTACAAACCTGGCAAGCAGCAATGCCTGGCAATGCTGGTGATGGGAGTGATGTGACACAACACACAGTACATCGAACCCTGCTGAAAATGGGGCTGCGTAGCTGCAGGTCACTCCAAGTGCCCATGATAACCTTGGTTCACTGTCGAAAGCACCTACAATGGGCACACAAGATTCAAAACTGGACCTTGAATGATTGGAAGGTCATCTGGTCCAATGAATCTTGTTTCCTGTTGCACCATGTGGATGGCCGGGTACATGTGCGTCATTTACCTGGGGAAGTGTAGGCACCAGGATGCACTGTGGGACAAAAACAAGCTGGTGAAGGAAGTGTAATGCTTCGGGCAATGTTCTGCTGGGAAACCCTGGATTCAGTCATTCATATGCAGGAAACTATGGCATCTACCACTTACCTAAACATCATTGCAGACCAGGTACATCCTTTCATGGCAACAGTATTCCCATCTAGTAGTGCCTTCTATATATAGATATATATATATTATACCCAGGATAATGCACCATGCCACATTGCCTGGATTGTTCAAGAATGGTTCGTGGAACATGAAGAATACTTCCAGGTACTGCCCTGGTTCCAAATTCCTCAGACATCATTCCAATCAAGCACATGTGGTTTGTGTTGGAACAGCATATCTGATCTGTGGTGGCTCAACCACATAACTTAAAAGAGTTAAAGGATTTGCTGGTAATGTGTTGGTACCAGATACCACAAGACATCTTCAGAAATCTTGTAGCATCCATGCATCACCAGGTAACAGCTGTTTTGGCAGCACGCAGAGGACCAACATCATATTAGGCAGGTGGTCATAATGTTTTGGCTCTTTGGTATATAACTAGCTGAACTGTACCCAGAACTTCCCAGGTCTCACTTTTAAAATGTAATCTGTATATTCTCATTTTCACACAGCCTTCTCCCCAGTTACTTACTGCACAGAGTCAACACATATACATGTTGGTATTGTAATCATAGAGATAAAAATAGAATGGAGATGCCCTATGCTTGAATCAACTAATAAATCAGCACTCTGATATGGAATACGTCGATCTTATTTCAGTGTTTACTATGCTTGAATACATGTGACAAATGTTCTTAAGGGATGAGCCCCCCCCCCCCCCTCCCTCCTCCCAAAGCCATGGAATTGAGCTTCTAAATACTTCTATCCTGCTAAATTGAAATATAAAAGAAATTGTAGTACTATATGCAAAATCATTGATTGTGGCAATTAAAAAATAAATGCTCTTTAAGTAAGTTAGAAAAAAACAGACTGGAGCCCCCTACAGGATGGGGGTTTTTTGGGTGGGGTCTTGGAGCCATGGCTCTGCCTTTAATCAGGCCCAGTGTAGTAAGAGTTGCATATGCTCAAAGATAAAACAGATCCGATAATTAGAACAAAAATTGTAGTGGCAATCGTGATAATTTGAGCAAAAATTGTAGTGGCAATCGTCTGAATAGTATACAAAATTCATAATATAACTCTAAATGCTAAACCAGTACAAATATTTGAAAACTGTTTTGAACCAATCATCAGTATGTGCAGTGCCAACACAAAATTTTTGACCTGTTGTTTTGTATTTGATAAGAGAGCCCCATACTACATGGGTTCAAGCCTGAATAAAACATGAATATTTCTTTATTGTATTTCTGCTGAAGTGTTGCCTGCCTCACAGATCTTTTATATGGTATATTATAGTGACAGGCTCCTGTCAGACCTTTGTGGTAAGCAGTTACTTGAGGGGTAATTCATTTTTAATTATTTTAACACGAAAGCTTTACAACACAGAACATGCCTTACATAAAGATAAAATAATTTTTTAACCAATTCTCTGCATATTATTAAACAACTCAAAACTTATAACATTGGATATTTTTGTGTTCCAGGTGATTTCAGGTGAGTTAACCCTAAAACCTAAAAATGATACCACAGATTGGGTTGTTTTCCCTCTGAGCAGCATTTTCATAATAATAGCCAGGTTCCAAAACCCAAAAAACTCAGTGCTATATAGAGAAGGAGGCCCATTGAACATTTATTAAGAAACAGATGGAAACCTCACATCAAGGCCATCCAGCATATTCTGTAGCTTGCACAAAGTATGGGTCTCCAGCATTTAAAATGCTCAATGACCTTGATGGGAGGCTTTTATTGAGGGCCGGTTCCATGCCTATCAGCACCCTGTGCAAGATTTTTCAATGCACCCCATTCAACTTACAATTACAATAAATCAATGAATTTGGGGTGCACAAATGAGCCACATAAATTTGGTGCCTGTGCAGTTGCACCACTTGATTGTGCCTTAAGCCGGCCCTGCATTTATCAGTCTCCCTTACTAACATCCTTAGTCCATACGGTCTCCTTCCCATTCTCAGCTCTGATCCCTTGGACCCACAATTCAGCCCATTGTATGCACAAAAGTGCTTATCAGAGGTAAAAAAATCCAACTTAACTTATGGCATCATCATTTTTGAGTTTTAAAGTTATTCATTCATTTGAAGTCACAAATACACACACACCAAAAAATTCTATTATGAACTTTTTAAGTTGCCTAACAATATGGAGAAATCCACTTCAAATTATATCACTCCATTCAAAAGTTAGGCTTATTCAAAATCACAAAGGTTCCACATAGCCACCCTGCATATTTGATAAAACAAAAAACATTATTTCCTTTAAAACCTGATGTAAGAGCAAACTATTGGGGTCATATTTGTGTTCAAAACTTAAAAATATGTGAGAAACACTTATGACAATAGTAATATTTAACAATAACTGAAATATTACAATACGAACAAAAAAAAATAGGTGCCCAGTACTATTTTTATGCCATTTAAATTAAGAAACATTATTTACACTTAGCAATATATGCTGACAATGTATTAGCTATTATTACATTTAATATCTATTCATGTTTAACATTTTATTCTGTTGCCTTAGCATTAAATACACAAATGATAAGTACATTAATTATATGCTGTGGCCGAGTGGTTAGCACGCTTGGCTACCGATCTAAGGGACCTGGGTTCGAGCCCCGGAATTAGGCATGGATGTGTGTGTCGTTTTTCTGCTGAGGTCCTGCCATCCTCTCAGATCTCCTACTGTGGCATATAAACTGACAGGCTCCTGTCAGACCTCTGTGGCAAGCAGCTGCTTGAGGGGGTATTTATGTATACATGCATAACAGATTCAAATATGCAGACACAACAACAAAAAAAGTACCAAACATTCAGGCACAAGAAAAATAGTGTTTAGGTTTGCAGACATATGCTGCCATCTGGCAAGAACCATCTAGAAAACAATACATGTAGCCAGAACAAATATCGCCAAAAGCCAGATCAGGGGGGCAAATGATTTGAGTGAAAAAGGGGGGGCCAAGTTTGAGTTGGAATGAACCAGAACACTGTGTTGTTACAATTTGTTACAATGCTGTTACAATTTGTTACAATGTTGTTACAATTTGTTTAAAACAGGGGTAATATATATATGTTTCATATTTATGTTGCCACTGTTTCAATTACTAGCATTCTCTAAGAGGAAGGAGTGTTGGCAGGACCCCTTTGCCCCTCCCCCTAAATCTAGCCCAGACAAAAGCTGTATAAAAAGAATGGTTTAAAAGCTTTTTTTTCCCCTCATATAGATATCAAGTATAACAGTTTAACACATACAGTATATAACCACACACACCATAAAAACAACAATTTTACATTCATTTGTTGCCTATCATGGAAAATCATCTGTACAGGACAAAGCTTGAAAAAAAGGCTTAAATATTACAGAGAACAGAAAAACTGATTTTAATATACTATTTTAAAACACATTAATGTACAAATCAGAACTCCGGTGAAGAAAACACTACAAAACAATATGCTTAAGTTGAATCACTTGAAAGTCAAAGAAAAATTATTTTTAACCAGGTGGGACATGAACCAATGAATTCTTGATGACATAAACCTTCTGACCACCACCATCAGCAGTCAATTAAGATCTCCAAATAATAAGGGTTATGAAGGGATCTGATTGATAGAAGATCACAAGGTTTTGTACACTGGGAAATATTTTACAACAGTAATGTCTAGTAAAAACTTACCTATGAAATTAATTGAAACTTAAATAATAAGTATCATTTCAAATCAATTAATAAAATAAATACACATTTAGAAATTTACATAATTATTATTCCAATATTAGACAATTATGAATGATTTTTATAAAGCAAGATAATTTATTGTTAAATATTCCAGCTTTCTTAACTCTTTAAATACTTAACAAATATTATTGAAAATTGAGATTTAAATAGATTTTATTATAAATCAATCTTCAGTCATATTTTTTCCATTAAATGCATATTTTAGAAATTATGAAACTTCAAAATTAGATTCCTATTGAACAAACATGGAAATTCTTTAATATTCTGGTAGGGCAGTGTAAGTTCCACCTTTCTCTCACCCTGTAAACTGACTTCCCTTCTCACTACCCTTCACTCTATATTGCTTCTGATACCTGGTTGTCTTGTCATCAGTTTGTCAATACGTGTAGATTTCAGTAACAGCATTGCAATAGTCGATCTGTTCTGTTTCAGAGACAATGGAACCTGTGATCCTAACTCTTTCAGAGTGTATTAAGTCACAGTGCTTACTCTTGACTATTGTAAGTCAAGCATATAGTTGTCACTAAATCTGTAAATTACTAGTTGCTACATATATTGGACGATCAGTTTATTGTGACTGCACCAATCCATTATTCACTATGATTTGCATGTTCACATTTCAGCGGACACTAAATTTGAAATATAAAATTATAAATTACATCTCTAAAACATAAATTAAAAAAAAAGTATTTAAATCTAAATTACACTATAATACAAAACAAAATTTTAGTTCTCATTTTAATAGATTTTTGCCCTGTTACTTCATATAAATAAGGCCCTCCTTATTTATATGCTAAAAGAATAACATGGCCTTTGCCAAAAATTATAGAGCTTCACAGTGCAGGAATTAAAATTAATTGCTGGGTTATTTTACCCCTGAGCGACTTTTTTTTTCCACACATTGGACTAAATGGGGAGGTTGGGGAAAGGGACTTACTGGGCAGCTATTAGGAGATAGATGGTAGCCTCTTGTCAAGGCCATCCAGGGCATTCTTTAACATGCACAGGGTATCGCTCTCCCACACATGGGACCATGGTATTATATACCATCCAATGGATGGCAACCTTTCCAAGCCTATCAGTATCCCCAACTGACTGAGGGCAGGGTTTAATGGAGATAAAATTCAATGCTGACAGAGGTGGGACTGAAACCTTGGAACTGCAGATTATGAGCTTGGAGTACTACCAAATGAGCCATCCCCACCCCATTTAAAATAAATTAATATCTTTAGTTCTCAATGACACTGTAAAATATTTAAAAGCACTTCAACAAAAAACCTCAGGTAGCATAGATATTTTGTTGAAGTGCTTTTAAACATTTAACAGTACCATAGAAAAGATATTAATTTAATTTTATATTGCTTTTGGCAAATATGAAATGCTTGTTTGCAAAGAGAATGAAGTTTGTCATTTTCTAGCCTTAGTAAATATGCTAATGGTTGAAATTCAAATTAATGGAGGATTCAGAAATTCATATAATAATATTTTCTATTATCTATCCAACACAAAAAATGTTTCTCATTTATCTCATAAAACAAAACAAGTTGCATTTTACCATTCCCTGAGATAAGGGAGCATATCACTGACATCAGTGTTAACGTTTTGACCACCACACTTCTTTATCATCAAACTTCAACATTCTAACGTGAACAGATCACTTAGAAATCATTTAAACTTCTGCCATTTTCCAAATTTAACATCCTCTACCAGATGAAATAGAGATTCAGAAAATGCTAATCCTATTATTAGTAACTAACCAACCCAAAGATAATTTTTCATTTATGTCTAAATGCAAAAAAAATTGAATATCTATAGACACATAGAATGGATAGGGGACAAAATAAAAATAACAGATAAATAAAAAAAAAATACCCCCTCAAACAGCTGCTTGCCACAGAAGTCTGACAGGAGTCTGTCAGTTAATATGCCACAAGAGAACGTCTTAGAGGATGGCAAGACCTTAGCAGAAAAACATCACAAATGTCCATGTCTTACCTGGGGCTTGAACCCAGGTCCCTTAGATGTAGCCAAGTGTGCTAACCACTCAGCCACAGGATGGATTTTATGCCATTGATTAAATCTTTCCTACATGTCATCATCATCATAATCCTCAAACAGCCATGGGCCATGCAATTCAGTTCTCCAAACTTATCTGTTCTAAGCTACATCTGCTGCACCTGGCCACTGCACAATTCTATCAAAGTCCTGTTTAACACGGTCTGTCCACCACATCCTAGGTCTCCTCCCTTCTTTCTGAGACCTTTATGAACACTTTTCATATTCTTTTTCGCTAATCTATAATTATCCATACAGGCAACATGGTCAAACCAACGGAGTCTCTGTCTGCACAACATGCTGCTTAAAGGAAGTTGTTGACTACTTTGCCTAACCTCACATTACTTTCAAAGTTGAACCACCTAATGCTCAAGATACTGTGTAAACATCTAGAATATAAAGCATCAAGTTTCCTGTTATCTTGTTTACAAAGTGTCCAAGTTTCACTACCATAACTAACCCTAGAAAGAACCAAACTATTATACAGGCTAATTTTAGTCTTTAGGCATATACGCATATTTCTACACACTCTCCATAGAATCTTAAAAGTCCCAACAGCAATCCCTAATCTCATGCCACACATCACCAGTCTATTACATAGCTCCCAAGATAATTAAACTGTGACACCTGCTCAAGACTGCAACCATTCAGATTAACTAAATCACAGCCTGCATGACCAATTTTCATCACTTTAGTTTCTCTCTGTTTATAACCAAACCTACTCTACTACCCGTCTCATTAACAGCTCGAATGGAAAAGTTCATCTCATCAACATCATTTGTCAAAATGGCTAAATCATCACCATAATCTAAATCAGAAATTTTGTATTTCCAGATCATTTAAGGCCAAAATCTTTCTCTTGCAGTGAATTTTGCGTAACATAATCAAATAACCAAACTAAAGAGAAAAGGAGGCAAAATGCACCTTTGTCAAACACCAGATGCAATATTAAACCAATTGATACAAGCTTTATAAACTCTCACACATGACTCAGTGTTATTATAGAGAGCTTTCATTATGTTAACTAACTTGTCTGGTATGCCATATGATCTCACAATCAACCACAAATTATGACGATCAACAGAGTCGAATGCCTTTTTGAAATCAACAAAGCTAGCAACCAAAGGTTTCTGAAACTCTAAACATTTTTCAAGAATCTGCCTGAGTGAAAATATCTGATCTACACATTCCCTACCACTTCTGAATCCACGTAGTTCATCACGCACCTGTCAACCAGAATCTTGATTCTATTAAGCACAATTATGCAAAGAACTTTACCTGGAATAATCTAAATTGTGTGCTAACCACTCAACCACAGGAAGGCTTTTATGCCACTGGCTGATACCCCTATAGTTATCACAAGAACTGCGATCACCTTTTTCAAAAATAGGGATAATAATAGCTCTGGTAAAATCTTAGAAACCATGCCTTTATCATTAAAAGATATTCAAAATTTCAGTCATCCATGTGGTAACCGAAACATTACCAGCTCTAAGCCTTTCAGTAGTAATTTCATCTACCCCTGGGGATTTATGTAGTTTAAGTTTAGAAATAGCCAAAATAACGTCAGACTGTATTATAGGGCCAACATTAAAGCCAGTAATGCATCTATCACATTAGAAACAATGGGAGTAAAACTAACCATTGTTTAGAATAGGGGTTCTCAATGTGGGGTACGTGTTTAAAATTTTTTGGGGTATGCCATGAGAGCTCAAAAGTCTCTAAATCTAGTAACAAAGTAAAAATAACCATTGTTATACTATAACTATAGTTTTATCTATCTATACAAGGGGTATGCCAGTTACACACACATTTCGAGGGGGTATGTGAAGCATAAAAGGTTGAGAACCACTGGTATAGAACATCACTGAAATGCTCAGCAGTTGTGCAGAGAAGCCACAACAGAATCCTCACCTTCTATAACCTTACCTTGTTTATCCTTCAATCCCTGTATACCTGTCCATTTTCTACCACACAAAACATTAACTATCTGGTACAGCTCTCTGATGTTGTGCTGTCTAACTGCTTCACCAGCTCTGTCAGCCAAGCCATCAAACCAAAGAATATTATCAGCAGCTAACTGATCCTTTATAAGTTTATTAAGTTCTCTGTGTCCTGTGCCAAATGGTTAGTGCACTTGGTTACTGATCTAAAGGATCTGGGTTCAAGCCCCAGCTAAGGTCATGTTCATGTTATTTTTCTGCTGAGGTCTTGCCATCCTGACAGATCTTCCTACTACGGCATATAAACTGACAGGCTCCCGTCATACCTCTGTGGCAAGCAGCTGTTTGAGGGAGTATTTATTTTTATTTTTATTTAATGTTTTCTATTAGGATTAGTTGGATATTGATTAAGGACATTCCTGCAGTTCTTTCTTTCTGAAATAAGCTCAAGTGCCTTATCACTCAAATAATTTTGCCTCCTCTGTTCTTGATCATAAAAATATTTTATCACCATCCCTCTACTGCAAAAGAGCAAGATTTCCCATATGGCAAGTGTTCTGAAACTTTTCCAGTAGCCAATTTTTTGGAAAAACCTGGATGAATTTTTTGAATTCGAACCTGTTGGCAATAATTTTTTCCAAATAATTATTAATTGAATTATATATCTACAGATAATCTGTGCTAAACAGCATATCTACAGGTAATCTGTGTATTTACTATGGATTGATTTTTCATTAATAACGTTTAAGAGTAAGTGACTTCCTTGTTAACATGATTCTTTAGCAACAATTGGAAAATAAGTTGCGTTCACTAATTATATATGGGCAAGGTCCACCACATTCAGCAAAAAACACATTCTAGTAGCAAATTATCGTCCAATGGTTCGCTTTGCTTGTAAAGCATTCTAGCATTATCTGGAGAGTCATGGGCTCAAATCCCATAGTCAGCAATAATTTTTTCCAAATATTTATTTATTGAATTATATATCTACAGATAATCTGTGTATTTAATATGGATTAATTTTGCAGTAGTGATCCCCCTAACCATTAACAGAATTTTTTGTGATCCCCTTACCATTGATCCATTCTTTGCAGGCCCCTTTTACCACTGATTGAATTTGTCACACATACACACCCAACCACTGACATAATTCAATGGTAAAGGAATGGTACAGTCCTTTACCATTCATGAAAGTAGCTTGAATTCATGTAAGAATATTCTAACAACAAAACATTCCAGATAGCATTGTAGGAAGTAGTACCAGTAAGTTCTGGTAAACCAAGTTGCTGGAGTTGTCAATTGAAGAACTGAGGGAGAGAGAGGTGTATGTGGATTAAAGTTAGCTGGGAACACTGCAGGGTTAAAGAAGTAGAAGGGAGCTTGAGGGCCCAGTCTACATATATATATCATACCTTGCACTGGCCCAGTCTATATTAAAAGTCAGTTTAGAAATAACTTTTAGCCATCTCAAAATAAGCATATATCTATTGTTTAAAGCATTATATTCAGAGAAAAATCTTCATGGGAAATTGAAAAATAAGAGATAGAATGGTAAAAGAACAAAACAAATTGTACTGCATATGTTATAAAGAAAAACAAGCAAATTTGAAAACACTGGAAAGTGTAAATCCAGAATTTGTGATAAAAAATTCCAAGATGTATAGGATGCAAATATGCAAAAAAAAATTTTGGTATAAATTTTTTTTTACACCAATATGTTTTATGAACATTAAAAAGAGCATCACAAAATAAGAGCTGAGAAAAAGGAATAGCAAAAGCTTTAAGATCTGGGAAACAATAAAATCATGCCTAAAACTCATATCAAATCTAAAATAGTGAGAGATTGGAAAAGAAATAAGTAAAAGAAATTACTCTTGAATTAGAATATCTAAGATGCTAAAACTGGAATGTTACACAGACTCCTGTCAGACTTTTATAGCAAGCAGCAGCTTGAGAAGTGATTCAAATTAAAAAAAAATTAAGAAATGACACTTTTTTGTTTCAAAAATTATATATTTTAAAAACATAAATTATTTTAAATGCATTAATGTTTGACCATATTGCCAGGTTATAATTCGAAGTTCAAAACAAAAGTTCACTTAAGAGATTGGGTTGAGTTGCTTTACCTGTGAGTGGCACTTTTTATGCATACCATGGACTAAATGGCCAGGCCACAAGGTCCCCAAGGGCTCAGAGTAGGTTTGGGGAAGAGGACCCACTGGACAGCTGTTAGGAGAGAGATGGAAGCCTCTGGTCAAGGACATTCAGTTTGTTCATTAACTCTTTCACTACCATACCAGTCCAACTGGCCCAAGCTGCAGGTAGTAGGTATTGAAGAGGAAGGAATAGCATTGGTTGGATGAGTCCATTTAAAAATTTGGCTGTTTTGGGCTGGTATGGCAGTGAAAGTTTTAAAGGGCACAGATGACCAGCAATTATATTTGCAGCTAAATGTACTGCTAATATAATTGACGATTTCTCTCCTACATCCCATCCAATGAATAGCAACCCTTCTAATTCCATCAGAATCCAAGCCCATCAGTGTCACCTTTCTGATTGGAAGCAGGGTGGGGGGGAAGGTTAGCGGAGATAAACCTTACCATAGTATGGATGGATTCGAACCTGGGAACTGCAGATTATGAGCCTGGTGCACTACCAACTAAGTCAACTCCCACCCCAAAAGAGACTGACTAGATAGCCATCAGGAAGACTTTTTGAACAAAGATGGAAAAACTGAGTGAGAACAAAAGTGTAACACTACTATGGGTTTTAAAGCCTTTCTCTAAGCACTAAATATGAATTTGAATAATTCTGCATTCTTTAAGTTACAGTTTCTAGAATAGCAATGTCCTTATAGAACATGTGTAAAAGAAAAATGCAAATGTAGTGCAAATATGGAAACGAGTTTCAATTTGTTATAATCTTAATGTTGTTAATTCTCTAAACAGAGCAGTAACAGTGATGATGTGGGGTCTGGGACATGGAGTAAATACGTGGGTCTTTTTCATAATCTTCAGTTAAATGAAAATTTCTGCCAACAAGGCTTCAAAAATAACCAACATAAATGACTAACATCAATCAAAAAATCTTGAGCTGCAGATATGCAACTGAAAAGAACTTCAAAAATACAATGCACTTATTTGAAAAAAAATTAGTTGTCTTAGGTGAGATTTGAACCCATGTCGCCCAGAAGCATGCGATCAATTTTTTTTTTTCAACTAATTATTTCAAGTATTTCTTGCCTACAAGACATTTTCCTGTAATACTTTATTACTGGATAATGCACTTATGAAATTAAAATTCATATTTTTGAATAATATCAAGAAATATCACATACTCTGCAATATTATCATTGAGTATCAATTCTACAATTGGTGAGTATCAATTGTATAGACAAGTTTGCTGTTGAAAAGAGAAATCAGAAATGTGTAATTGAGGATATATTTATTGGAATAAATAATCTACAAACAAGAAAAAAAGTGCTAATCATTCCTCCTAAACTTTACAGATAATGAGTTACAGTGCTTCTGCCAAAACTCTGATAGTGTTCTATGCAGGTTCAGCTTGATGTGCTGCTACCAGTTACAGCAGAGACATACAATTGAAAAGTGGACAGCCAACAGCTAAAATCTGATTTTAATAAAAATAAGCAGGTTAATAAAAAAAAATACCCTCTCTCATTACACATGCATAAAGGCTTAATAAAACTAATACTCTATCTCATTACACATGCATTGTTTGGCTATGGTCTAGATCTTAACAGATAAAATATTCTGTGGTATCAAGTATAAAATATGCTTATATTATGCAAGTGGCATAACAGGAATTCACAGAAGATTTACCTTATGTTAATAATTTATAACAGCAAGTATGGTTTGAGGAGAAATACATCAAATTTCCCTTGTTGAGACCTTAATTTTTAATAACCCCTTTTTTATATACAACTAAAATATTTAGGATGTATTACAATTTGTCACAACTAGTATAAAAATGCAACATACATCATATTAAACAATTTTCTTACACTTTATAAATAACCTATAAACATATATATAAACAAATATAAAGCTATTTGAGTCAACAGATGATTGAGAAATGAACATTGGGCAATATAAAAGTCAACAGTAAAATTGATATCACTCAACACAATCAACAAATCAGTGTAAAGTGTTTGTCCTCCTTTTGCTGCTATATTTTGTATTCTGGCTTAAAATTTATAGTAGAGTCATGTATTTTAGTACATTATTTAAAGACTACTACCATCAATCAAATGGCATATGATATGACTTCTTTGAAAATTCAAAGTAAATTTTATATAGGAATATTTCACTTCATGCTCAGTTTCCATATTCAGCTCTTTGAACTTTTTAAAATTAATTTTAAGATTCAAGAAATCATAAATCAGGCCTTTTTTACACCAAATAACTATTCATAGGCCATCAAAATTATTTCACAGGCAGTATGCATATTTGGAGTGTGTGTGTCTGTGTATGTGGGGAATTATGAGGTTCAAACCACCTTAAATATGTACTTTAGAAGGTAGTTCCAGAAAATAAGACTCAAGCATGTAAAAAAAGAATCATGGGAATCACAAACATTAACCCCTACCCCCATTAGAAATTTCTGGGTAAACCACAGTGAGTTAGAGTATTTACATGTACAGGTATACGCCACATAACATCCTTTCGGACAACGTCCAACCGCATATACATCCAAGGTCCCATAAGGTTATAATAGAGTTCAGAAATCCTGATTGGAGAATGGGATGTAGTGGACATAGCAAAAGCAACAGCTTCCCGCATGCAACACGTGTATCTAATGTCTCTTATATACAGTACAAAGCGATTACAATGCCAGGCGTATAATGATACAGTACATATGTCTTGATAGTCATAATAAAAGCTTATGTTACTGGCCTATGTATTTACTGTACTGTACTTTCTATCATTACTTTAATGTGAACTTTTCCTACTTACAAATAAAAAGTTTGCGTATAACAGTGTATGCTACGAATCATAGGGAGCAGCATCAAACCTCATGAATTGTGCATCTCTTAATCATTGTACTGTTATCTCTGTACACATTACATATTAGCCTATGTACAGTATACAGCATTTTACACTATTTTTCTGTTTAACCCATATTCTGTACAATATTTCCTTGCCAGATACAGTACATTAGCTGAAATACAGTACTGTATGTGTACAGTATCTTGGCTATTTAGTCAATACAAGTACACTTCAGTATCCCATATAACTTTGCTAAGTATATAGTATAGTGTTTGCACAACATCCAAATCACATAATGTCCTATTTCACAGAATGTATCGTGGACATTAAGCGATGCATAGCTGTACTGAAACTTTGTTCAAAAATGTCTGCAGGCCCTTTGATTTCAGCAAGCATTTTGTTAAAGGTCAGTCTGGTTCTATAAAATCATATTTACTGTGATCTGTTGTTTCTACTGAAGCTTCAGACAGAGATACTGTAGGTCCAATTGAATTTGAATGGGTTTTTGCAGGAACTATAAAGTTCATTCAAATGAAAACCACAAGAGTTAATAAAAGATGTTTTACTCAAATGAAAAGGAAATATGCATGTCAGTCCACAATTTAATCCCCATTATATTTAACATACTTTTTAAAAATGATGAACTAATGACTGGATTCCTAGGGAAGTTTTGTGGTTAGTAGTGGAGCAGGTCACACACCACTGTCATCTGATGACATGACATACTTTTAGTGTCAGAAACCAGAAAAGGTGGTAATCATTCGGGACCAGTCTGGTAAATATGGAGGGTGGTACACATAATCCTACCTCTCTTGTATCTGTTCCACTATAGAATGTGCAGTGTGAGGGTGAACATTGTCACACACTTGAGAATGCAAATTGCAATATTTCTTCTAAATTGCTGCTGTAGATGATTTGTAAGCCCATCACAGCACTTTGTACTCATCATGGTTTCTCATTGCTCCAAATGAAGCTCCAGAATTATCCTTTATGATCCCAGAATATAGTGAATAACAGTTTTCTGTCTGATACTTGGACTTCCTTTGGTTGAGGTAAGTTTGAATGGTGACAATCTGAACTTGTCATTTGCTATAAATACACTACTATGCACTGTTTTTACCTGTGTTACTTTATTCAATACCTTGAGGTCACTTGTTTATCTCTATTCGATTACTTAAGCATTAGATGTGATGAGGAAAATGACAATAATATGACATTACTCCTTTTTGGCTTGCTGGGGATGTTGGTCTTGACGTTATCTTAGCTAGCATGGTCTGTTGGTATTGATAGATCTGTTCCTCGCTGGCTTGCTGCCGTATTGTTCATAGGCAAAGCTGCTCCTTACTCAATGATGTTCCTGGATTGCATTTTAGACACTGATAGCATTATTCCAACTGACCAGTTTATGTTCTATGCAGATGCATGAGCAACTTCAAATTTTGAAGAATGGACCATATTACAGAGGTGAGTCAAAAATTATCTGCACTTTCGCCATAACACATCTTTAGGTTTGTCACACTGTCTTCTGCACATGCATGCTTAGAGTTGATACTACTGTGGTCACGTTATCAGAGTTTGACCTTGATAGCATCATTTTTCTTGTTTCTGTTTCAGTGTAACCATGCCTTCTCCACTAGCAGTGTGCACCAAGGAGGAACAAAGAGCAGTGATCCGATTTCTCTGGTCGGAAGGTGTGCCAGGGGCTGAAATTCATCGAAGGCTTACAACACAATACGGGCACAGTGTTCTACCATGTAGAAGTGTGTATGAGTGGATCGAGAAGTTTAAAAGTGGCGGGCAAGCGTGATTCACGAAGAGGGAGCAGGACGCCCGTCAACCTCCACCGCTGACGGAAAGATTCAGCAAGCTTGAGAAATGGTACTGGCAAACCGGCGAGTTACCATCGACAATGTAGCGTGTTCTCTGCAGATTAGTCATGGTTCTGCCTATCAAATCATACATGACAAGCTCAGCTTCCATAAAGTCTGTGCGAAATGGGTGCCAAGAGAGCTTACCACAGATCATAAGCGCAAACGTGTTGAGATCTGCCAAAGCTTACTCAACCGCTACAACAATGAAGGCGAAGAATTTTTGAGCAGAATAGTCACAGGAGATGAAACGTGGGTCCATCACTATGAGCTAGAATCCAAAAAGCAAAGTATGGAGTGGAAACACCCAAGTTCGTCAACGAAGAAGAAATTCAAGACTGGTGCATATTAAGGCATTGCAATTCAAGGTGGTGCATAAATGGTTGGGCAACCAACCGAAAACCTTCTTCTTTGAGGGAATACACAAGCTTGTGGACAGCTGGACCAAGTGCATCGAAAAGGAAGGAGACTATGTGGAAAAATGACGTGGTTGTTCAACTCCTACATTTGTGTAAATAAAGTGCGGATAATTTTTGACTTTCCCTCGTATATTACAGGCAATTATGATACAGCAGCAAGCCAATGATAAATAGATCTATCAATACAAACAAACCTTGCTAGCTGAGATAACATCAAGACCAACATCCCCACAAGCCAAAGAGAGTAAGGTCGTATTATTGTTATTTTTCATATCAAACTTAATATTTAAGTGATTGAACAGAGATAAACAGGTGGCCTCAAGGTACTGAATAAGGTAACACAGGATAAAACAGTGCATAATAGTATATTTACAGTTACTAAACCTGTGTGTATAATAATTTTAATTGTCATTTGCTTTCTGGTAAGAAATAATATACCAAAAAATCATCATGTTACTATACATTCTAGGAAGGCATCTCCTCCCCCCCCCCCCCCTCATATCATTCAAGAAGCACAGTTTCATTAACTCATTACTTGTTCAGTTCATGAGAATTTCAATGAGAAACACTTTTAAAATTGCAACTCCTCACTAATGACATTACAAATGAACTAACATCGATATTCAACATTGCAATTTCTTCAATAGTAATATAACAATTTTCCCAAACAAGCTCCTCCACTGCCACTATATGTTTTGTGCTGTCACAACCAAATGAGCTTGCCCAGGTCATGGAGCATCTTCAACAGATTTATACCATTCTTGATTTTTTATCCACCAAAGTAGACTTGCAATTCACTCATTCATCATCCATGATACTGAGCCAATATTATGTGATAAATTCCATCTGGTTTTATTCCTTTTAGCATTATGCAATCTAACCCTAGAGAGCATCTCTAACTTGATGAATGATTGTAATGGTGCCATATTTATTAAAGATGTCTTCAATCTTTCAGTCCAAAGCCTCATGTTTCAATTCTGATTTACATGTTTTTTATTGTTTTCATGCCATTATTTAAGTAACTATAGCTCTTGCTGATTATATGTGACAGAATTTACGATTTGCCCCTACTCCAGAGTTGTAGACTCTGCTCCAAAGATTTCCATAGATTTTACATATTCTCAAAAAGGGATTCAGAAAATTATTATACTTAGGATCTAATAAATCCTAAGACCACTATTATCATTCAACCACCTTTTTTTTGCAAATCATATTTTACCCTTCAAACAGCTACTTACCACAGATGTGATACAGATGACTGACAGGAGCCTCTCAGTATAATATGCCACAGAGAAGATCTGTGATGAAAGCAATACACCAGCAGAAAGACAACTCAGGGAAGAAACATCCATGCCTTATCTGGATTCAAACCCACTACACTCAAAATATTAGTTCTTGCTACCATTACTCTGTAATGAAATGCCAGAGTTGGAGAGAAGTAGAAAAAGCTGCTTTCTTAGTGATTTTACATTTTCCTATCCAAATTTTTAATAGTTTAAATACTTTCGTGACAGTGCTTCTCATGGCTTCCAAATTAGATACAGTACATTTTTCTAGTTTTAGCACTAGCAATCAGTCTTTTAATTTATTATGACAAATTCTGAAATGGTGTTTTTTTTTCACTATTGCTTAACATTAATTTGACGAAAAAACCCGCAAAACCATTTATTGATTATATCTCCACAAATATTTATTTTTCCACAAAACCAAGTACTGATGTCAAAAAGTCAACTGGTAACTCTGTGGATCTTATTTATTGATTAAAAATGTTTTTTTTTTTAAACTTCCATTTCATTGGGCATTCAAAAAAGTACTTTAAGTAGAAGCTCAACTAGATTGCTCTACACTCACCACCTGTAGCTTAATTCATTTCTATTGCAACTTTTAAAATGTAATACAAAAGTCATTCAAAAATTACAGATGAAAATGTTAAAAAAACTTACTAAACTGTGATAAAACTACTTTAATCATATGTATTAGGCAAACAGATACTGAATGAATAAAGTAAAATACTCAGCAATTAACATTTAAACTCTTAATAAAGAATTTTTTATTTAACTCCTCAATAATTAAATACATTGAAACTAGTCTCTAGTATTTATCACAACAGATGATCCCATTTGGTAAAGGTATGGACATGGCAGACAGTGGTATGTGAAGGGGGGAGGGGGAGAGCACCTGCCCATCTTAAAAATTTGCAGTGTGGGCAAAGAGTATATTTTGCTTACTTGAATTTTGGATTAGATATTTAATCTTGCAAATGATACGTACAGAAAACATATTTCTATATTCTATTATAGTTCTAACTGATGATAAGAAATTATTCAGAGCTATAGAAATGGCATATGGAGAGCTTATTTGCAAAGTCCATATTGTGGCAAGCTGTCCCATGGCTGAGTGGTTAGCGTGCTTGGCTACTGATCTAAAGGGCCTGGGTTCGATCCCCAGGTAAGGCTTGGGTGTTTGTGTTGTTTATCTCCTGAAGATAAATACTGTGATTTTTTTTTTTACAGAGTGATTTTTTGCATTAAAATTTTTAAAAACGGTCTAATGGATTTCATGATATATGATTTTGCTTCAGAATATCTATGTTCAACTTTGTAAGGAACATTTCTTAATCTGTTGCTGGAATTCTCAGCCTTTCATTGCATAAACTACACTTTTAATAATACTGCTAGAGATTGGTGGATAGTTTAATTTTCAAAAGGAGTTATATTTTACTTTTTTAAACAAAACAAGCTTAGAGTAAATGAGACTATCATTTTTGCAAAAGAACTTTTAACTGTAAATCTCTGAACTGTACAAGTTCCCTCTGAGAACAAAAAAAAATAGCAAAGTAATTGACAATGTGTAGGAAGGAGTAATAATAGACTACACTGAAACACTGAGAAAGGATTTTTGCAATATATATATATGTACGTAAGATTCATAAATCAGTATTTAACATCCTTTACTTTTTATATGGTAACATAGAAATTCTACAGTAAACATAAACCTGATATTTATATTTCAGTAAATCATAACTTAGGCATGAAAAATTTTTAAAATTGTTAACATAGCAAACACAGTAAACTAAGGTGGTATTACAGTGGACCTTCGTTATAGAGCTGCTCGCTATACCGCGCACTCAGTTATAGTGCGGGCGATGTTTGCGATAAGTTACAGATAGTGTTTGTTTTTACATATTTTCAAGCATACCTTATGTACGTAAATAAAATAATAAATATATGTACTTATTATGATGCATAACTATGTTATGTGAATTTTAATAAAACAATTAATAAATATATTGGATTTTTTATTAAAATACATAATATATATATATAGTTGATGGGATGTTTCAGTATATAGCTCAAATCGTTCTGAGTAAATTTATTGTGTCGCCACCGCACCGCTCGGTATAACGCGGTTCACCTTATAACGCGGGTGTTGTTTTCCGCCCGACATGCGCGTTATATCGGGGGTCCACTGTATTTATTCACTCTTACACTGTAAAGTATCAATTACACACATTAAAAGCCACATATTTTCATATATATATATTTAATATACATAGGTGTGATAATGGTCTGTAAATGGTAGCTAGGTAGTCACTGGAAAGAGAGCTATGCACCAATCCCCTGTGATGATGCACAGAATCGGCCAGGCCTAGCACCTAATGTTCGACCCCGCCTTCTCGTGGTGCGGACCGTTAGTAACTTTCAAAAGAGATACTCTCTTGTGGAAGTGAACGGAAGGGGAGGGCTGCCAGATTAGTGTGGCCTACTGATCTGGACAATTATGGCTACTTTTCTTTTTTTTCTACCCTGCTGAGGAGTGGTCAACCACACAGGGTCCTGGTGCTGACCATATAAACTTACTGGACGACTGAAATAAAGCTCTGCGCTTGATTATGGATCCTGAATTTGCTGAACTGGTGGGCTTCTGTGGAGGGAAAATCTTCCGCTATGTTTTCTGTTGTTTTTGGGTTGACAGCCCCAAGTGAATAGATTCACAGGATATGTTTATCAGCTGGTGGATAATCCTGAGCAGAGGTCATCGCAGGCACCTGAACTCTTTGCTTCTATTGGCATCGTCAAATTCTACATTGGAGGAAGTCTTCCAGTGTAGATGGCTTCAGCCTTTAGTAGTGGGGGAACGGGTCTTTGCCCCATGTCTGCGATTAGGGGGCTGTTTGATATTGTCGGCATTCCCTCTCTCAATAAACGTAGTTTCTTTAAACATCCTACTAACCATTTTCTCTCCATAGGTAGTGGGAATGTGAGGACTCTGCACAGAGCCTTTTCTCTTGATGTCCTCACACAAGAATTCCACCATTATAATTTAGATATTCTCAGCTTGCAAGAGACCAGATGGACAGATAAAGGTCAGATTCTTAAAAATAATCTTAAATTTCTCTTTTCAAGGAGGGACGACAATAAGCATCACCAAGGCATGGGTCTGCTTCTCAGCAGACACGCTAGTGATGCTCTTCTAGGATATGAGTGCATTAATGAAAGGTTTCTTACAGCAAAATTTCAGACAAGCGTTAAAGACTTGAATGTTATCTGCTGTTATGCCCCCACTGAGGATGCCGATGAAGATGAGAAGGATAGGTTTTATGAACAACTTCAGGATACTTTGAATTCTGTCAAGAATCAAGAAAGGAGATATTACCCTTGTTCTTGGTGACTTCAATGCCAAAGTTGGTACTGACTCTGCCCTTTGGGGAGGAGTAATAGGCCCTTTTGGTATTGGTAGCTGCAATGGCAATGGGCAACGTCTCCTACAGGTAAGTAAACTCAATGGATTCAGAATAACTAACACATATTACAAACACCCCGACATACATAAGTACACATGGGTTTCACCTGATGGGCTGCATAGGAATATGATTGATTATATATTAATTAACAGCAAATGGGCTAGTTCTGTTAGAAATACCAGGGGAGCTGAAATTGGATCTGACCATTACCTAGTTAAAAGTGTCTTGCAACTTAAACTTAAAAAGTGTTGTGCTAGGGTTAAAAAATTTGCTTTTAATACTGAAGCTCTGAAAGACCCAGTTATAGCCAAAGCTTACCATGATAGGTTACTTAGTCATTATGACAGTCATGGTATGCTTACTACTGAAGTTGAGGAAGAATGGGATCATTTTAAACAGGCTTTTTTGGACACTAACAGTACTCTTTTAGGAAAAAAGGAGCAGAAGAGGCAGAATTATTTGAGTGATAAGGCACTTGAGCTTATTTCGGAAAGAAAGAACTGCAGGAATGTCCTTAATCAATACCCTACTAGTCCTAATAGAAATCATTACAGAGAACTTAATAAACGTGTAAAAGATCAGTCAGCTGCTGATAAGAATCTTTGGCTTGATGGTTTGGCTGACAAAGCCGAGGAAGCAGTTAGACAGCACAACAGCAGAGAGCTGTACCAGATAGTTAATGTTTTGTGTGGTAGAAAACAGACAGGTATACAGGGATTGAAGGATAAACAAGGTAAGGTTATAGAAGGTGAGGATTCTGTCATGGATAGGTGGGCTGAGAATTTCAGTGATGTTCTAAACAATGCGGTTAGTTCTATTCCCATTGTTTGCAATGATGATAGATGCATTGGTGGCTTTAATGTTGGCCCTATAACACAATCTGAAGTTATTTTGGCTGTTTCTAAACTTAAACTTCATAAATCCCCAGGGGTAGATGAAATTACTACAGAAATGCTTAGAGCTGGAAATGTTTCGGTTACCACTTGGATGACTGAAATTCTGAATATCTTTTATGATAAAGGCATGGTTCCTAAGGATTTTACCAGAGCTATTGTTATCCCTATTTTCAAAAAAGGTGATCGCAGTTCTTGTGATAACTATAGGGGTATTAGCCTACTCTCTGTTCCAGGTAAAGTTCTTTCCATGATTGTGCTTAATAGAATTAAGAATCTGGTTGACAGTCAATTGCGTGATGAGCAATGTGGATTCAGAAGTGGTAGGGGATGTGTGGATCAGATATTTTCACTTAGGCAGATTCTTGAGAAATGGTTAGAGTTTCAGAAACCTTTGGTTGCTAGCTTTGTTGATTTCGAAAAGGCTTTCGACTCTGTTGATCGTCATAATTTGTGGTTGATTGTGAGATCATATGGTATACCTGACAAGTTAGTTAACATAATGAAAGCTCTCTATAATAACACTGAGTCATGTGTGAGAGTTGGTAAGGCTTGTAGCAATTGGTTTAGCATTACTTCTGGTGTTCGACAAGGGTGCATTTTGTCTCCTTTTCTCTTTAGCTTGGTTATTGATTATGTTATGTGAAATTCACTTCAAGGGAAAGATTTTGGCCTTAAATGGGCTGGAGATACGAAAATTTCTTATTTAGATTATGCTGATGATTTAGCCCTTTTGGCAAAGAATGTTGATGAGATGAACTCTTTCATTCGAGCTGTTGATGAGACTGGTATGAGAGTAGGTTTGGTTATAAACAGAGAGAAAACTAAAGTGATGAAAATTGGTCAGGCAGGCTGTGATTCAGTTAATCTGAATGGCTGCAGTCTTGAGCAGGTGTCACAGTTTAATTATTTTGGGAGCTATGTAGCAGATAATGGTGATGTGCGGCATGAGATTAACAGACGAATAGGGATTGCTGCCGGGACTTTTAAGAACCTATGGAGAGTGTGGAGAAATAGGCGTATACACCTAAAGACTAAAATTAGACTGTATAATAGTTTGGTTCTTTCTAGGGTTAGTTATGGTAGTGAAACTTGGACACTTTGTAAACAAGATAACAGGAAACTAGATGCTTTTGATTCCAGATGCTTATGCAGTATCTTGGGCATTAGGTGGTTCAACTTTGTAACTAATGATGAGGTTAGGCAAAGGAGTTTGCAACCTCCTTTAAGCAGCATATTGTGCAGAGAGAGACTCCATTGGTTTGGCCATGTTGCCCGTATGAATAATTATAGGTTGGCGAATAGGGTTATGAACAGTGTGCCTAAAGGCCTCAGAAAGAAGGGGAGACCTAGGATGCGGTGGGCAGACAATGTCAAACAGGACCTTGTTAGAATTGGTGTGCAGTGGGCAGATGCAGTAAATGTAGCTCAGGATAGACTTGCTTGGAGAACTAAATTGCACGGTCTGGTTGGACCTCCGTAGCCCATGGCTGCTTGAGGATGATGATGATGTGTGATAATCATCATCATCATCATCATCATCATCCTCAAGCAGCCATGGGCTACGGAGGTCCAATCAGACCGTGCAATTTAGTTCTCCAAGCAAGTCTATCCTGAGCTACATCTACTGCATCTGGCCACTGCACACCAATTCTAACAAGGTCCTGTTTGACATTGTCTGCCCACCGCATCCTAGGTCTCCCCTTCTTTCTGAGGCCTTTAGGCGCACTGTTCATCACCCTATTCGCCAATCTATAATTATTCATACGGGCAACATGGCCAAACCAACGGAGTCTCTCTCTGCACAATATGCTGCTTAAAAGAGGTTGCAAACTCCTTTGCCTAATCTCATCATTAGTTACAAAGTTGAACCACCTAATTCCAAAGATACTGCGTAAGCATCTGGAATCAAAAGCATCTAGTTTCCTGTTATCATGTTTACAAAGTGTCCAAGTTTCACTACCATAACTAACCCTAGAAAGAACCAAACTATTATACAGTCTAATTTTAGTCTTTAGGTGTATACGCCTATTTCTCCACACTCCCCATAGGTTCTTAAAAGTCCCGGCAGCAATCCCTATTCGTCTGTTAATCTCATGCCGCACATCACCATTATCTGTTACATAGCTCCCAAGATAATTAAACTGTGACATCTGCTCAAGACTGCAACCATTCAGATTAACTGAATCACAGCCTGCCTGACCAATTTTCATCACTTTAGTTTTCTCTCTGTTTATAACCAAACCTACTCTACTACCAGTCTCATCAACAGCTCGAATGAAAGAGTTCATCTCATCAACATCATTTGCCAAAAGGGCTAAATCATCAGCATAATCTAAATCAGAAATTTTCGTATCTCCAGCCCATTTAAGGCCAAAATCTTTCCCTTGAAGTGAATTTCGCATAACATAATCAATAACCAAGCTAAAGAGAAAAGGAGACAAAATGCACCCTTGTCGAACACCAGAAGTAATGCTAAACCAATTGCTACAAGCCTTACCAACTCTCACACACGACTCAGTGTTATTATAGAGAGCTTTCATAATGTTAACTAACTTGTCTGGTATACCATATGATCTCACAATCAACCACAAATTATGACGATCAACAGAGTCGAAAGCCTTTTTGAAATCAACAAAGCTAGCAACCAAAGGTTTCTGAAACTCTAAACATTTCTCAAGAATCTGCCTAAGTGAAAATATCTGATCCACACATCCCCTACCACTTCTGAATCCACATTGCTCATCACGCAATTGACTGTCAACCAGATTCTTAATTCTATTAAGCACAATCATGGAAAGAACTTTACCTGGAACAGAGAGTAGGCTGATACCCCTATAGTTATCACAAGAACTGCGATCACCTTTTTTGAAAATAGGGATAACAATAGCTCTGGTAAAATCCTTAGGAACCATGCCTTTATCATAAAAGATATTCAGAATTTCAGTCATCCAAGTGGTAACCGAAACATTCCCAGCTCTAAGCATTTCCGTAGTAATTTCATCTACCCCTGGGGATTTATGAAGTTTAAGTTTAGAAACAGCCAAAAGAACTTCAGATTGTGTTATAGGGCCAACATTAAAGTCACCAATGCATCTATCGTCATTGCAAACAATGGGAGTAGAACTAACTACATTGTTTAGAACATCACTGAAATGCTCAGCCCACCTAGCCATGACAGAATCCTCCCCTTCTATAACCTTACCTTGTTTATCCTTCAATCCTTGTATGCCTGTCCGTTTTCTACCACACAAAACATTAACTATCTGGTACAGCTCTCTGCTGTTGTGCTGTCTAACTGCTTCCTCGGCTTTGTCAGCCAAACCATCAAGCCAAAGATTCTTATCAGCAGCTAACTGATCCTTTACAAGTTTATTAAGGTCTCTGTAATGCTTTCTATTAGGACTAGTAGGGTATTGATTAAGGGCATTCCTGCAGTTCTTTCTTTCCGAAATAAGCTCAAGTGCCTTATCACTTAGATAATTTTGCCTCTTCTGCTCCTTTTTTCCTAAAAGAGTACTGTTAGTGTCCAAAAACGCCTGTTTAAAATGATCCCATTCTTCCTCAACTTCAGTAGTAAGCAAACCATGACTGTCATAATGACTAAGTAACCTATCATGGTAAGCTTTGGCTATAACTGGATCTTTCAGAGCTTCAGTATTAAAACTAAATTTTTTAACCCTAGCACAACACTTTTTAAGTTTAAGTTGCAACACACTTTTAACAAGGTAATGGTCAGATCCAATTTCAGCTCCCCTATATGCCCTGGTATTCCTAACAGAACTAGCCCATTTGCTGTTAATTAATATGTAATCAATCATATTCTTATGCAGCCCATCAGGTGAAACCCATGTGTACTTATGTATGTCGCGGTGTTTGTAATAAGTGTTAGTTATTCTGAATCCATTGAGTTTACTTACCTGTAGGAGACGTTGCCCATTGCCATTGCAGCTACCAATACCAAAAGGGCCTATTACTCCTCCCCAAAGGTACATGCCTTTAAATGTGTGCAATTGATACTTGTACAGCATAATAGTGAATAAACAATATGGTAATGTGCTGCATAAATCTAAGTAACAAAGAATTCTTTTGATTAAAATTTTGATTCACAGGATTATTTGAAAAATGCTAGATTTATCATTTTTAATCAGAGATCTACATTTTCCTTTATGTAGCAGCTAGGCAAACACAACTGTAATAAAAAGTCTTTGTAAAGAGTAAATGTCTATCAGCCTCCCACCATACAAAGTGCAAGGGACTAATAGACATGGAAGGTTGAGAAACCACTTGACACTAGATACAAGGCATCACATAGAGGGTCATAAATCTTGCACTTGGCAAGTAACATGATATCAGTATGTAGTGCCACAATTGGCCCTTAAGTGGAGGAACATTCACATGACCCAAGAGAAAAGCAAAAAAAAAATTTCTTTTTTGCTTTGTGTTCATTTTGGATCTGCATTGATGGATTCAAGTAAAGCTTTTCTGCATGGAAGAGCCTTTTCAACTAAAGACAGAGATCAGCCAAGAATTTTCTACTGCTAAAGTCAGGCTTTAGTGTAGGGTCAACTAGTATATGTTCAGGGTAAATATTTGTATATAAATAATAAACATAATTGTACAGTTTGCACAGTTTTGTGTGATTTGCAACCACACAGCTTGGCAATTTACTGACATTAAAATAGGTACCTTTCAACATATGTTTGAGACCCACAAAAATCATTTTTGAGACATCACTAATTTGTCACAATGCTTGTCACATTTTATAGTGTTGGCCACAATCTTAATTTTATTACTAATATCTCATTTGTATTCAGCAGATAAAAAGAATAAACTTGAAGCTGATTAATGCACTAAAATTACTGAACTCTTGAAAATGAATAGCTATTAACCTGTTCACAGTTAAGTTTCTTACTATGTATTTGGCCAGTTACATGGTGCAGAAAGATGCAACACAACTACTTTTGGGTGCAATTGCACAATAAAATAAAGACTTACTTGAATGGACTAAATAAACGGGTTAAGTCAGGCATACTGCAAATGGGCTAAACATTCTACCCAATGTATACAGTATTAAAAGTATGCTTATACAGTAACAATAAAAATGAAACTTTTTTAATACCCTAGTGCAAGGATGGTGAGCCCATTTGAGTTTGTGTACCATCATTACAAAAATGCTTTAAAATATTATTTATAGCTACATATCCATTTATTATACAAAATCAATTAAATGATACAAAATACTAAGCCTTTAAATAGAAGGTTACAAAATAGTAAGTTTTAGATTCTGCCACTATACAAGGAAAAATTAAAAAATAAAACGATCATTCACCAAAATCATTCAGTCAAACGCAAAAATTTTCACACCACCTTCTCAGCACAACACTGACACCACACCACCATTATCAGAATGAAGCGAATTTTCATTGACTGAGAGAGGAAAATTTGCTCTCTCAGATGTAGCAGTAAACCAAAACCATAATTCAATTTTATGATATAGAAAAAGTGTTTTTGAAGAAATCAATTAATGGTTCATAGATGATAGATTTAGTGCATATATTTTAAAATGCACTATATTTTGCCATGTACAGGATGCTTATAATTAAACTGACATTACTCAGAGCGATGTAGATAAGGATCTAATCGACAGATCACAGCGAAAAGTGGTGGATACCTTAATAAGAACATGGGAAAGAGAATTTGAGAATAAAAAAAAATAGTTAGTGCCACCAGGTGGTGTAGGTGCACTAAAATAAAGAAAATACCAGGTTGAACAAACATAACCTTTATTTTAGAAATCAAGATTCTCAATATGTGAACCATTCATATGCAAAATGTGTTGGAAATGTAATACGGCATGGTTCACCGTTGCTTGAAACATGTCTTGGGGAATGGCTGCAACATGCTGTTATTCTTGCCTTCAGTTCAGCAAGTGATTCAACATTGCCTTGGTAAACTCAGCTTTTCAAATAACCCCATAACCAAAAATTGCATGGGTTTGGGTTAGGGGAACATGGTGGCCAAGCATTGGAAAACATCCGAGAAATTATTCTGTCCTCACCAAATGTGGTATGCAACAATTGCACTGCCGTATGTGCAATATGGGGTGGCACCCCTTCCTGCATGAAGGTTATGGAGTCTAAGCAATTTCTTTCTTGCAAAGCCAAAATAATCTTGTGGCAGAGATCTGTGTAACGTGGTCCATTCACTGATCGATACACGGGGCCTTGAGACTTGATCTCCTCAACAAAAAATGGTCCAATTATAAAGTTTGCAGTAAACTGGCACCATACAGTTACATAGTCGGAGTGTAGGGGCACATCAAGCACAGCATGCGGATGTGTAGGTCCCCATATTTGGCAGTTGTGCGTATTAACTGCTCCATGTAGGGGAAAATGTGCCTCAGTAGTCCATAAGACTTTCAAAGCCCACGTCATCAAACTGCATCCTCGCTAGAAATCACAAAGCAAAGTCGGTGTGCTGTTCAGGGTCACGTGGTTCCAGCTGCTGCACCCTATGAATGTTATAAGGATACTATTTCAGGATGAACCGTATAATTTTACAGGAAGTTGCAGTTGCTAGAATATCTGTCTCGCCCTAACTACAGGTAGCTCCAATTACGACTGGATTTTTGCAACAGTAAGTGTGACATCTTCCACATTGCTTTCTGTGACAGGTAGCCAGCCTATACCCAGAGCCACACCCAACTCGTCTGTTTCTTCAAATTTCTGTATCATATTCTTCAGTCCATTTAGCGACAATGGTCCTTTCCTTATATCTTTCAGACAACGATATTCATGTAATATTTGCAGATGCAGCATTACTGCCATTTTAATAAGAGTTTCACTAGCAAAGCTCGGTCATTCTTGCAGATACTCGTGGTTCCTTATAGCAATTACAGGGAAGACATCACATTTTATAACGTGCCTCATGCGACTCTCACATGATTGGCTGCAATGTCACAAGAAATTAGCATGTTCTACAAAGGTTTTAGCACACCCATGCCACCTGGTGGCACTAACATTAATTTTTTTTATTCATAAATTCTCTACCCATGTTCTTATTAAGGTATCCACCACTTTTCGCTGTGATCCGTCGAGTAGATCCTTCTCTACATCGCTCTGAGTAATGTCAGTTTAATTATAACCACCCTACATAATCAGTTATTTGATGAGATTCGGTAATGTCAAGGCACACAACTGAAGTACTAATTATAGCAACATAGTCTCCATCTCGCCAATAATGATTAATCCATAAATATGTATCAAATTGCTAAGGTCACTGTTCCCAAAGCCATTATTTCTTTTCACTCTCCAAGCGGTGTTCCAACAAAAATTGTCTTGTGTGCTTAGGTTTGCCATCTCTGCCCTAGAAATATAGAATGTAAATATTTAACTTTAAACACAATTAATTGATGCAGTCATTCAAGCTAATTTCATCCAAAGTTCAGAGTAAGAAAAAATATGCTGGTCATGCACTCACAACCTCTGTTCCAGGGCCTCTACTTTATTCCATGGATCAACATATCTACAAAAAGTGCAATCGAGACCTTAACATCATCTGAATATCAAAATATTAGTGAATTACAATGTTATGTCAATGGGAATGTTATGTCAATGGGGATCTAAATTCAAAGCTCTATAACTTCTAAAATATGACTTTAATGGAAAAATGATTGAAAATAAATTAAAGATCGTAATCAAATCTAAATCTCGATTTTCAACAATATTTGTTCAGTATTTAAAGAGTTATAGAAGTCAATGGGAATCTAAATTCAAAGCTCTATGACTTCTAAAATATGCCTTTAATGGAAAAATATGATTGAAAATAAATTAAAGATCATAATCAAATCTAAATCTCGATTTTCAACAATATTTGTTCAGTATTTAAAGAGTTATAGAAGCTGGAATGTTTAACAATAAACTACCTAGTTTTATAAAAATCATTCAAAATTGTCAAATATTGAAATAATCATTAAGAAAACTGTAAAATGTATATTTATTTTATTATATGGTTTGAAATGATATTCATCATCAGCTTTAATTATTAACTTATTAGGTAAATTCTCATGACACAATATTGTTGTCAAGCATTCTAATTCCATAACTCTAAATACTGTATAAATATTGCTAAAATCAATATTTAAATAGATCTGATCAGTTATGAATAAAAAAGTTGCTTATGCATTAACTCTGAATATGATATATTCTGAAGGTTTCCCATCAGCTCATCTAAGTTCTGCAATTTCAACATTATCAGCTTTTCATCAATCCTTATAGTATGTATTATGGATCTCCAGAAATATAGTATGGACATTCAATGGGGTATTGCTAATTTACTGAGAGAATACTGTTGAGCATTGAGATTTAGATAGTTTTGAGTGAAACCTTTAATTTAGCTGCCATCACATTTTTCAATAAAAATGTTTATTTAACAAATTAATGATCTCTGAACTGACTTCCTGTTGAGACATCACATAGATTTTTTCAATGGCTACTGAGTAAACTGCAAAAAAAAATCATGCATGGTTGTGGATATTCACATGTAAAAGATAATAGCAAATAAAAGATTGATGCTAGTTTGGAGAGTAGAAATGTTTTTATGAGAAACAAGGACAAGACCAATAGAACTTCTAGGTAATCTTCATCTTTGTGTATTTGTTTTAAAAAAATGATGGATATGAACATATGCAATTAAAGATAATTTTTGTATGTTTTGTAAGTGAAATATTAAATATGACATTTAGATTTCACGATTACTCAACTATCCCTAACATAATGGCTATATTTTATATTTTATAATTCATTAAAATAATTCACTCAATTTTTTTATGCATAAACATAATACCAGAGTCCTTATTAGAATTTAAACATGTTAAAAAATCTGTCAGTTATTAAATTTTAATAACTGACAGATTCATAAATATATATGACTTTATAGCCTAATATTCATAAATATATATGACTTTATGGCCTCAGATGCTCAGTGGTATGGTTGAGTTAGGTTGTTTTACCTCTGAGCAGCACTTTTTTGCACATAATATGCTAAATGGCCAGGTCACAAGGTCCCCAAAGGCTCAGAGAAGGTTGGGGGAAGGGATCCCCTGGAACAGCTGTTGGAAGACAGATAGTAGCCTTTGGAAGCTACCATGCTAGAAGCAAACATGCATAGGGTGTTGCTCTCCCAGACATGGGGTCACAGCTTAATGTCCCATCTGACCATCGGTGTCCTCTACTGACTGTGGCAGTAATGTCATTAGGGGAATTTTGCAGAGATAAATCTCAACCCTGGCCCAGCTGGGACTTGAACCTTGGAACTGCAGATTATGAAGTGTGGCATGCTACCAACTCAACCCCCACCCCCCAAGTGACATTGTACTGGCTTGCATTGGCTCTGAAGGCTCAGGTTCAAGTTGCTGGCATTGTTATTTGTTCTATTAGATATTTGAAAAAAAAAATACTAGTTTGTGAGTCTGATAACCAATTAAAACAATACATTAATTTTAACATTTAAACACAAAACATGCATGTTTAAGCAAAATTTCATGAACATAAGTACATTATCTGTACAGGTCTTTAAACACTATCTTGCATTTTCTATTCACTTTACAGCTCATAATAATGCTAACAAAGATTTTAAATATTTATCCATTACTATCATCCAAATCTTAACATGAGTACTCTTGGTAAAGTAGCAAGCAGTTGCTTTATTCACAAATAGTAGAACAGCAGACAGATTACCATATGATCCTGATTTAATAAATATTTAATATTTTCAACATCAGTCCACAACAATATATTCTTAACACTTCCAGTGTCCAGGACGTATATATCTGTTTTTAGTATAACAAAAAAAAATCGATTTTTAAAAAATAAATATTGCTGTTTAAAATTTTTTTTACATACTATATATCTTATAAAAATACATAATTCAGGCTGGATAAATAATATTTTCCTTCTTCATTTGATGCAAATTTTATGAAACTATGACATAAATAATTTTTAAAGCCACCTCATTGCCATTTCTTAGAAGTGATAAACAAATTGGTCATATTGACAATTTGTTTGTTAACATTACTATATGCTGAAGCGATCTCTTAATTTAAGCTCAGAAGTTGGATTTCAGCTATTATCAACAAATTTTTTTATAAAATCTCCTGATAATTAACAAAAAAAAACTGCTATTTTTAAAAATGGAAGATTTTGAAAGAAATTATGAAATACGTACCTATTTTTCGGTATACCACTGTACAAAGTGTTATTAAAATTAATACAGTATGTTAGTACAATATTCAAAATTTTTACTTCAATAAAATTCAAAATTATATTCTCTTTAATTTGGTATATAACATGACCTATTTCTGTTGATTAGTTATTTATTAAAAATATTCTAAAGTTGACTTGTTTATTAGACTTCGCAAAAAGACGATTTTTCGCAAAGCATGGTATAGGGGAAAAAAATTACAAAACAGAAGAAATGTTTATTTTAAACAAGAAATTTTTTTTGTTATTAAGAAATAGCCTTTCTATTCATGCATTATAATCATTTCTGTCTATAAGTGATTTTTAAATAAAGTTTTATTTGTGTTGCCAGGTGCATTGTTTTAGTACATGACTCTAAAAAAGTCCTATTAAAATAAAACTTGTCTTTCTTGTTAAATATTTTATTTTCAGAAAGTCCAGAATTAAAAATGCTGATTTTCATTAAAATGATGTCAAATAATGCTCATAAATATAACAAAATGTGTAAAGCAATTGAATAAATAAGATTTTAAAAATTTCAAATTTTTACCTCATAATTGTATTCTTTTACAATAGCAGTGGAAAAATAGTAGCATAAGGATTAAGGTATTGATATGAAAATTATTACCAGATCTTGGGTTCTTTACTTGCATTGACTGACTCACTGATTGGTATGCAAGTCATCCTGCTGTGGAAGGTTTGCTGCTAGATATTATTGCCAGCATTGGTTTCTACAGGAAATTAGTATAATGATGAATGCCTGTAGGAGATGCTTCTTTTCACTTCTTCGGAATGAGATGCCAGTCAATAACAACTTTGCTGGTATAGTTGGTTAAAAGTTTGCTTATGCTGGTAACTTTCTCCTTCACAATGCTCATTTTAACTGAAGATTATGTTACATGCCTCCAAGTCAACTTTTGCTCTTAACAAATACATCAAACTTTTAAAATATAATCCTAAAATCATATCTACAGAATTATATATACATATCTACTTCTAGGTGTGTTTCGTCAACAGACTTCCTCAGGCAATGTGGAGGAACTAATGAGTGAGTCAGCCAATAATACAAGTAAGAACCCGCAACCTTAAGCAATTGTGACTTTAATATCTAGTTATCTATCTGCTAAACAATCTTCAACTTACAGGTCAAATGACTGATAAATTTGTCATCTCTTATTAAAATAAGATAGTAGAATGATATTGTTTAAGTTGAATATTTAATCGATATGCAGGCTCAAAATTATTTTAACTCAAATTATACAGTTAAATTGTGAATTTAAATTTTATAAATACAATATCACTGTGATTATATAATTTTATTCGTTTCAGTATTACTTCAAGTTTTATGTTTTTAACATTTAGTGCCCTCTAACAATGTAAATTAAAGCTTTTTGGAGAATTTGTAAACTATGAATGATAATGTTTCATTAGTTATATTCTTTTCATTAATCTTTTAAAACAAAAATTTGTGTTTTCCTGCTCCCTGGGGGTAAAGAGCCAAATTGGTGTTGTCAATATAAACTCTTAATCATCACACTCCATCACTTTAATATCAAATTTGTAGTCAAATAGATCATTTGCAATATTCAAGTTTTGAAATTTTTAACTTTTTCCACCATCAGAGGGCACAATTAAAACTTTCAGGTGATTCAAAAAGTGCGAATCATAATAGTTTATCAATGCCTATCCAAATAAAATAGTTTTTTTTATTTTTACCTAAAAACAATCTCTCTTAAATAAACAAAAAAAAAATGTACAAATTCAAAAGCCTTCTAAAAATTCACAAGCTAGGAGCTATAATTCTTTTGAAAGCCTAATCATTTCTTCTAATCATTGCTTTAGTGAAATATTTTGGTCTATGAAGAACATAAGTATAGTTCCTTACAAATCAAAAATATTTTTAAAGTACAAACTTAAAACAAACATCAAAACATGTATTCAGCAACTCTGCCTGAATAATCAGAATTCATAACAAAGATAAAACTGATTCAGTGATAAAGTATCACAGGAAAATGTCCTGCAGACAAGAAACACTTGAAATAATTTGCTGAAAAAATTTGGTTTCATCCTGAGTGAAATTTAAACTCACATATCGCAGAAGCATGCCAAGGGTCATATCCACTAGACCATCAGACTAACCATTTTCTTCAACAATGTAACACCTAGGCATTCCCACATTTTTTGTTGTTCACCAGTGTACCATCTATGTAGAAAATTGGGCAACCAAGCCAACTCATATGATGGAACAATATTTGACACTCACAGCATTATATAAATAATTCAGTAATAAAGTAACACAAGAAAATGTCCTGTAGACAAGAAACATTTTATGACTTTATGAAATTTGTTAAAAAAAATAAATGAAGCAAAACAGTTGTCATTAGAGAACATTTATTTTGTACATTGTTTAGCATATCTAAACTTTATTTATGCTTTATATTTTACTAAATTTTTATTTTTAAAACTGCCTTACATATTTTTGTTTCAAACTTAGCACTCTTGGCAACAATTATCTGATTTTGAAGTAAAACAATTTTTTGAATTTCAAACTAGCCAAAGCAATTTGGCTTTACCTTTAGTTTTGTTTTTGCACTGTGAATTAGAGCTATCATATAGTTGTCATTCTTTTATGGATGCATTGAAATGTTAAGATTTTTATATTTTTCAATATAAGTAATTTTATCATTTAATATTTATTAATTTGTTAATGTCTTGAAATAAAATTTTTAAATAAAATTTTTTGTAGCAGTAATCAAAATTTTATTTAGAAACAGTTTTGATTTAAGCTTGAAAACTCAGTAAGCTTTACAGGATGGGAAAGTTTTTTAATATATATTATTATAAACATAGATTCATTATATTTCCAAAAGTATCTTGGTTAAAGCAAAATAAATTTACCATAGCATTATATTTTAGACCTAGATTGTCAATTGCTTAAAATCAAGCACGATTATAATAAATTATGTAATAATAGGAATTTTATGCATATTCATACTAGAATAATAAAATAATTAAAGTAATATGGGAAAATTAAAATAATTCAGCAAACTTAAATAATAAAATACAGTAAGAGTTTGACTGAAGAAAAGTGTGAGAAATGTTATTGGCCCTTTCAAAGTTTAGGCTTTTTCTTTGGCACATAACAAACTTTTCCAGTCTGTTACTTTTTCTGATATGGCTCTAAAATTAATTTTTTTCTGTGAAAAACACCTTAAAATTAATTTCGCCACAAGACAGAGTTATTTTTTACAAACTTAGAATATTACACAATATTTCTGTGAATAATTTGTTCACTGAAATTAACTCTATCACTGACTAATATCACTTGAATTAATAGTTACCATCACAAGTAATGGCTCAAGTAGTAAAAATTATGAAAGAAAAAAAAAAAAAAAAAAACTTTTGGACTTAGAATTCTGCACAGTTTTTAAATTAGGCATCTATGTACATTATCTGTAGAATAATAGTTCATATAAATATTTTATTTCGAATATTTTTTAACATTTAGATAATATCAATGTATACACCCAATCCTCAACTAATGTGATATTCTTCTTAAAAAAATTCATGAAAGATGAAATCATATTAGTTGGACAAGAATTCTCATAATAATGTAAATATGTGAGTTTTTAATTATGTTCCTTTATTATGACTATACTTTGGCTATGCTTTGTATTTTTCCTTTGTTTATGTATATAAGTCTACCTAGTCTAGTGGTCAGTGTACCTGACTACTAAACCAGAAGAGCATGTCCTTGTGTAAGTGTTTGTGTGTTATATGAGAATCCAGAACAAGCCTAATATATGTTCTGGGTTATCTCTGTCCTTTGTGTAGGGAAGTACCTTCTTCCTTTTATTAAAAATATAATATTTCATATTCATAACTCACTTTTATGGAAGAGAAGCAATGATAAATGTAGAAACAAAAAACAGCTAAATGCAGTTTTAATACATGGTACAAACAGATGATTGTCGAGTAATGAAGATTCAGAATGAGAAACTGGTTGTAAAAACTGTTGTAAGGAAAATAACTAATGGTATGTTTACAAGTGTTTCTGCTCTACACGATATAATCTTGAATCAATAAGGGTGAATCTGTATACACACACATATTAATCATATTAGTCAAATTTATGTTAATTGGGGACTTGGTGTATTTTGATACCACAAATATTAGAAATATATAAAAAAAAATTCATATATAAAATATATACAACTCCTTCCGAAAGTCTGGTAACACCTTTCAAATGAGCTATTTTTGTATTTCAGAGTTGTTACAAAACTAATATTCATTGCTAGGCAAAATTTTATTTAGAGTATTTGATAAATAATTTTCTGCTCTATCAAAAGATTTATAAAATTATGCATAGTAATGAATACCATTAACTTATAATAAATACTTCCAAGCAGGAAAATAAATTTTCCAAAAATGTTCAAATATTTAGCACCTGCTGTAATGTTGCAAGAGTTATTAAAAACAACTCATACTTCATAAAATAATAAAAGATTTTGTAATAAATTTGAAACTGAAAACTCTGAGCAAATTGCATCATTAATTAGAAAGCAATAAAATTGAATATAAGAACAAATCAAAAACAACCAAATGTGAAGAAGAAAAAACCCGAATAGGTGTAATATTTTTTCATTACATTAACTCAAGATCTATTCATGATATTGGGATAATCTGTACAAAAATTTGAATTAAGCATTAAATTCCCATTCAGAATAAATATAGTTTCATGCATCAGAATGGATTTTTGTACTCAGTGGTCTGAAACAAAAACAGTGCTTTTGTAAAGGTGTTGCCAGACTTTTGCAAGTAACAACTACTTATTGTGGTAAAAATCATACATACGGTGATAAAATGAAAGTTACAATGTCACCAAAAAAGTTTTCTTAATGCATTTATTATTTAAAGATCTATAACATCAGATTTAACAGCTGGAAGTGTAAAAGATGATATAGTGCAATAAAAAATTCTATCCCTTGATATATAAATACAGAAACAACAATGCAACTGATTTGACACAAGATGAAAACTGGTTAAAGAAAGGACAGGAAAAAAGATCTCCCACAACAGTGTAGAATTTTAAACAAACCCTTCTGGAAATGTCAGTGGACGCTGAAATCCCCTTGGACTAGTAACCTTTTTCCATTTCATGTACATTGTGAATTTATGGCACTGAAACTTGTTCACAGGCTTATTGCATGTAAAATGCAATAGTACAATTGGTATAATAATATATACACCATATCCATGCAAGAAAACATTTTTGCTACTAACATCTGAAGTTTAATATCCATATATGTGATAAAAATTGCAAAGCATATGAATCGTACATATGCATACATCATATATTTCTGATAACTTTTAAGATAAATTATTTCAGTTATCTGATTCAGTTTTCAGTGGCTCCAAAAAAATCATTTCCCCTTAATAAACATCACAAAACATGTTACAATGATCAAAAAATTAATTATTGTGAGTGATAGCGTTTTTTATGCACTGATAAAGTATATCGCCAACGAAATGTTTCTCCACAAAGACCACACTTATATGCATTAGGCAGATGCATTAACAAGTGTTGTTTCATTAAATCATGAGATTTAAATAACTTATGGCAAAATGAACATGGGAATTTTGGTGCAGAATGTACAATAGAATGTTTCTTCAAGCTTTGAACTCTTGCAAAATACTTTCCACAATGATGACACTGATATGACTGATTCTTAAATCTTTCACAAAAACCTGAAAAGGTAAAATAATCTTATGTTAAACATTTACTCAAATAATTGAATTATACATTTTACAATATTCCAAAAATATTTGCTTGTGACAGAATGAACAACAAAAGCAGTTTTTGGTAATAGCAAAAACTTAGTAACTCAACTACTAACCAAGAATTCAATATTTCTTAGCATTGTGACACTTTTCATATCACTAATTTCTTTTAATTATAGAGCAACTTGGTTAACAAGAATAGGCTTGCTCATTTTCAACATGTTACTGTATACATTTGGTCTTATCCCCTCCACTCCAACTTACTGTTCTGATTAAATACTTTCTCTAAAATGTTATACTTCGATCAATAACAGTTTTGTGGAAAAAAGTTTTGCCAACATGCGGGATTCAAACTCACATTATTTCCTGATACATGCCAGAGCATTTAAGATCCCTAGGCTAACATAAATTTCTTTTTCACAACTGTGTACATTACATTTCTAAAAAAAATACAAAAAATATCATAGAATATACTTTTTATTTTGACAAAAATATAATGAAAAAAAAAACATAAAAAAGGAACTAACAATCATTTTTTTTGTTTATGTATGTTTGAAATTTTATATGCATTTGCAATATTTAATATGTATTTTTACATCCAAAAATTATTTATATGGTCTTTTTCACTGCTTGTGATTTTTTGACACTGCACAGTGAAATGTGTTGTTCCAATGGCGAATCTTTTTATTTTAATATTGAAAGAATTTTTTAAACATAGCTAAACAAGTGAATACATGCAATGCTGAAGAATTAATTTTTGGCAATACAAATATTAACATTCTCTAATGTGAGTATTTGTATTGCCAAAATAATGCTCCACTTCTGGGTTAACATTATTCTTCATAGCTTTACTAATTTATTTGTGTCCTTCAGATATTGAATTACTAAGGTTCTACCACATTATGCTTAGTCTTGCTCAAGTTCTAACCAACTCTAACTAATTTATTTGTGTCCTTTAGATATTGAATTACTAAGGTTCTACCACATTAGCCTTGCTCAAGTTCTAACCAACTCTCTTTAACATAAACAGAAAAATATTGCATAACACTTAGCATTAATTCTAAAAGTCAAGAATTAGAAATTATTCTAAAAGAATTAACAAATCTTTTATGATGTACTTAAATAAGCATATTTTATCTTTAACATAAACAGATTTTTTTTTAAAGATTTTATGTTACATATAAGCTTTTTTTTTGTATTGGCAGATTATGTGCAATACATAACTCTATTTTGTGATACTGAACATTATTCAATAAGTATTTTAGATATTGGAGAGACTATTGTTCAATATCAACTAGCATGCTAACCATATCATATTTTATAGAATTTCCAGTATTTTTAGGATTAAAGATATAAAATATTTTTTCAGTAATTTAGGAATAAAAATGATCAACCCTATTCTCAGCTTAATAATAACTTTAAAACAAAAATACAAGAATACCTATAAACACTGCTTAAGGGGTTTGTCAGCCACATTTTAAAATAAAATGACAATCAGCAAGTCTTACAAAATAAATATAATTACTAATGGAACACATAATCTTCTGTCTTGCTGTTAAGTGATGTATGCAGTTGAATGCTTCCTTTGGTACTTCCTTCTTTGTAGCATGCATATACATATATTTCTATATTGCACCAGTTTCATGAAGCCTTTATACAACACAGGTACAGTTCCACGAATCAAGCCAAATGAGGTGTACGAGTGTGCTTATGACTCAGTTTGAAGATGACTTCCAGTTCAAGAAAGGCACATTGTGAATAAGATGCAGAGCAGATGATGTTAAAATGGCAGTAGTTGATGTTAACTCACAAAGGTCATGTTCAAAAGTTGCACTAAATTTTTCAAAGGTACAATGCATAATGTTATTAACTCCGATGAATTGACTGTCATTAAAATAATTAAAAGAAACTAGCATTGCAAAGGAGTTTACTCCTATAACACTTTGCATTACATATTATGACACATCATCAGGCAAGCAAGTGATTGTGGCAAATGAGCATACTTTTGAGATGGAGCCATGCAGTCGATTTGTCTAAAAGGGAGTGTTGGTAAATACTATAAAAAAAGTTTATAAGGAGGAAAAAATGATAAAATATTTAACACTAAATTTAACAGAAATCAGCGTCTTAAATAAGAAACATGGAGATTATTTTATATGATAAGTTATATTTATTAATAAAACTTTCAATTTTGATTCATTAGAAAAAATAACAATTCCATGATAATTAAATTAAAAAAGAAAAAAAAATGAGAAGGGTAAAGAAAATACTTTCAAATATAAGGAAAGGCAAGGAAATTTTTGAAAACTGAGGAAAGTATTTACAAAAGGGGTATAGGGAAAAATTGAGAGATGGATAAAAACAATTACAAGTGTACTGGGACATAAAAAGATTAACTGTGTGTGAGTGTGGGGGGGGGAGGCTAGACTGCTTATGCATTTAAAGGTATGTAAGTAACAAAGATACTTACTATACAGAAAGGAACAGACTGATGACTAGGTAATCATTATGCAAGCTAATTTATTTAAAAAACAAACTTGTAACATATTGAAACCATTATTCACTATCTTATTAATGTTGTATATCATGTTTCCATCAATAAAAGTAATTAGTTTTTCTTTCCATTATATTATATTGATATCTTACAGAGGGTGAAACTGATATTTTAGCTAGTTGAGATTTAGATATTAAATTGTTACTAATGGTAAATTGAGTTAAAGCAGTTTTTGATGATCTTTTTTTTAATGAAAATCTGTTTGATATTCAGATAAATTGATCTAAAAAGTTCTAAAATGTCTTTCACATGCATTTATCCTTTTGTACTAACATGTTTCTCAGTCATTCACTTCTATTAGATAAAAATCTTGAGGATTTTATTTGTCCCTATCTTTCTTTCCTAAGTTAAAAATTGTATTTCTAATCTGTTAAGGGTATTATATAATTAAATCATTGCAATTTCATTCAAAGTTTCTACTATTATGGAATGTATACACAGGCTATTGTGTACTTCATTTCAGGTTGTTGTGCTAGTGACTAAAGTATCATTAAATTAATTTTTAAATTTATTTAATAAACAATTTAGAAAAGTATGACTGTCCAGCTTGTCCTTCTGTATGTTAGTTAAATTGAAGTTAATTTTTATTTCAGATGTTTATAATTATAATTGATCAAGTTAATTTATTTCAATTTGGACTAATTCCTCACTTAGAATATCTGAGAGCTCTAAAAAAAAGATTATTACATATGCTCATGCTATAACCATTTACCTGTCTATTAAAATCATTTCCTTCAGAACTGATTTTAATTACATTGTTTTCTATCAGAAATTACAAATTATTTAATGCAGTGTTGCTCCATACTTTCTTTTCAAAAATGAAATAGTGCCATTAAGCAGAAATCTACTATATATCTTTTATTAAACTGGTGCTCTTAGGGTAGTTATTTTTCAACTGCACTAAATAAGCATCTTCAGCCCAAAATACAGTAACAAATCTGGCATGGACAAATCCATATTCGACAGGGTTCAGTATAACTGGTCAAATATGGAAGGTATAACTTAATTGAATTGAGAGCATAGAGTTGCAAAATGATGCAATTAAAACTACAAGACATATTTTAAAAGTTTAAAAAGCTTGACATAAAACAGAAACAAAATACTAAGATTCAATGTTTTTTCTAGCTATACTCATATACTTTAGAGTCCATGGCTCAATTCATGGTAGCATGTCAGATTCATAATCTGCAGTTCCCAGGTTTGAGTCCTACCTGTGCCAGCATCAAGAATGGTAAATTACTCTCATCATTCTCACTGTGGTTCTAATTCTCTGGTATGATTATGTTAATTTGATGCAGGTGAAAAATATCTTCCTTATTAAAAATTTACAAGAATTTGACAGATAATGCTTGAAAATTATATACAGATTATCACTAACAGCTTTCAAATTGACGTTTTATATGTTCTGTAGCTGTTGGTCAAAATGTCCAGCCAGAGAATTTTCACCTTCCATTATCTAAATAAAGCTGTAAAATTTACTGCACACCAGCCTGACTGGCATGCCAATCAGCAAATCAAGGGTTCAAATAATGACTTGATTCAGACATCAAATTTTTTCTTAAAATATGTCTTCCCCAATCTTAAACACAAATATTAGGTGCTAAATATCAAATGATCTTAATAAAAGCTATACACTCAGTGCCCACTTTATTAGGTACACTATTATTAGGCCGTACTATGTTACGTAGTAAGGTCCAAAAGTTTCCGGCCCAAGAGTATTAAAGAGGTAACAAAATCAAACAATAATTTTTTTTTCCCAATATATCACCCTTTATTTCAATAAATTTTTTAGAACAACTAATTAATTTTTCAATACCACTGAAAAAATAATCTGAATTTTTGTCCTTAAAATGGTCTAAAACTGCAAAAATGACTTCTTCATCACTTGTAAATTTTTTCCCATGTAGATCCGACTTCAATTTTGAAAACAAAAAGTAGCCGTTAGGGGCTAGGTTGGGGCTGTACGGTGGGTAATTTAATTCCTGAAAACCACATTGCTGAATAGCAGCCTTCGGCACTGGTGCATTGTCGTGCAATAACCTCACTCCCCAGGGCAGCTTTCCTCGGCATTTCTCTTTGATGGTATCCTTCAATTTGTACATTAATGATGCATGATATTCACCAGTAAATGTAGTATTTCATTCCTTAAAGTCGACTAGCAGAATTCCCTGTTTAAAAAAAAATAATAAAAATAAAAAAAAAAATTATATTTTAAATCTTTTAAAAATCTAAATGTCATTTAATTTCTGCCAGGGCTTTCGCCATCTTTCCTCAAAAACTTAATGGCCACGCAATACTCAAGTTTAAGCATTTTAAAATATTGGGGAACAGCACTTCTATCTGCAATGCTAGCTGGAATGCTACTGATGCTAGAGCTGCAAAATTTTAACTGCAGTGCAACAAAATATAAGGTGGGGCAGATTTATCCACCCTATGTTTTGTTGCATAGAGTTAGACCTGTAAATTTTTGTTCTAACATGTTCGGGCTGGAAACCTTTGGACCTTACTACGTATGACAATAGTAAAATAGAGAAATCAGTAATTTCTAAAATAAACTTTTTGTGAAAAATGTGACTGGAAATAATTTAAAGATCTTAATCAAATCTAGTTAAAGCTCAATTTTCAGCAATATGCATTTGGTATTTAATGAGCTATGGAAGCTGAAATATTTAGCAAAATAAGATTGTTCTGCAAAAACCATTCGAAATTGGCAAAAAAGAACATATTATACAAAAAATACTCTTTTACATGTTAGTAAAGTGTAGTATAATAGTCAATACTTTTAACTTGCTTATTTTAACTTTACAGAGCAGTTATTTACACTAGCATTGTTACTGTTAAATTTTCTAATTACCCTAACTCTCTAATTAGTAAATGAATATTATTGGATATTGAAATTAAAGTACATTTGATTGAGATCTTTGAATCATCTTCAGTCACATTTTTTCATAAAAAAAGTATATTAAAGAACTTACTGAGTTCTGTATCTGAGTTATTATTGACATAACATGCAACTGTACTTAATAAAGTGGCTACTGAGCATATATCTGCAAAAAAAGTTTGGAAGCTGACAATTTTTATTTAAAAGGAAGTAAATACTAAACAAAATACATTAATGCTTTACAATACAGATTATTTACAACAAGATATATACAGGCAAATACCTGAAGAGTAACCTAATTTGTCTATCAAATGGTAAAAAGGTCATCCAACCTTATACAGAATCAAACAACAAATTACTGGATTTACTTCTGCTACTGATTGAAGTGTCACTAAGTTCTAACAGGAATAGTTGAAATCTTCAATCAAAAACCTCAAGATGCATATTGCTGTGGAAAGATTCTCTGTTTAAAAAAATCAAATTGAAGTCCAGGTTATTTGATTCTGATATTTAACTTCAAAACATTAATGTCACATTTAGAATACATAAATATATTATCATAAAATACATAAAAATAAGTTACATTCATATTCTCATTATAAAGGGCATTATTTAACCCTTCCAGGGCCCAGTTTGAAAAACTGATTTACATCCAGAGGCCAAGCTATTTTTTTAATATGCTCTGCCAAAAAAATTTATCTTTATAACTATTTTTGCTAAATAACTAATGAAAGGAATTATGGCATGTCATACACCAAATTAATCAGCATTTAATTCTGGATTTTCTGAAAATAAAATATTTTATAAAAGAACCTGTTTTTTTAACAGAGCTTTTTTAGAATAATACAGTAAAATTATGCATCTGACAATGCAAATAAAATTTATTTTAAAAAAACTAATAGACAGAAATAGTAATTGAAGTGCATATAAATAGAAAAGCTATTTATTTCTGAATAACAAAAAAAAATTAATTTTTATTTGAAACAAGAGAATTACTTTCTTTTTGCACTTTTTTTTACCATACTTTGAAAAAAGTCTAGGCTTTTCAACAACTGTGCTATCAAATAAACCAGTCAACTTTATATTAAAAAAAAAACAATCACCCAAAATAGGCCATGATTTATGCCAAATGAAACACAATTTAATTCTGAATTTTATGAAAATAAAATATTTAAAAAAATTCACAGACAATAATTTTTTTAAGACTTTTTCACTTTGATATAGTGAAAAATTAGATCAAACTAAACAATTAATGCTTAATTTTCGAAAACATGATAAATGAAAGTAGTTAAATTACATATTAATCGAAAGGAAATTTCTTCCCGAATAATATAATATTTACCTGAAACATGATTTCATTTCTTTTAATGATTCTTCTCAATATGGCATATTTTAAAATACAGCCAGTGTTATACAATGTAACTTTGGACTTCCTCACATTCTTGGGATTTTCTGTCCTAATTATGAAATGAAAGAACACTTTCTTGGCTATTCTTTAAAAATAAATATTGATTTTTTTTTTTCCTTTGGGTGTTGAATTTTGGGAATCTTGACAGATTGGCTTGGTTTTAAGGCAGAAAAGAGCATAAAACAAAAACAAATAGAGGTACATACTTCGCAATTACTTCCAAAATCTTACATTTTTAAAAATAGCAGTTTTTAGTTAATTATTAGGGGATTTTTGAAACTTTAAGGAAAAATTTGTTGATAATAGTTCAAATCAAACTTGTGAGCTTAAATAAGGAATTGCTTCTACATACAGCAACAATTACAAACATATTAACAATACCTTATATCACTTCTAAGAAATGCCAATCAGATTGCTTTAACAAATTATCATAGTTTAATAAAATATGCAGCAAATGGAAAAAGAAAATATTATTTTTCAAGCATTAATAATCCATTTATATATGTAAGAAAATTTTCAAATCACAAATTAAAAAAAAAACTAGAAGAATGCATATCACCTCTGGTGCATATGAGAATCTCATTTTCAAAGAGAAAGAAGTTTTCCCTTTACCTATTGTTCCATTCCTTAAAAGTTTTAATTTGAACTAGCAGATGATGGAAAAAATCCAAATAGTATTTTATTAGTAATTATACAACACAAAAGTATTCATTTTTTAATTCTTAACTCTAAAAAGTTGTTTTCCCACACCTCTCTCAGAAAAGTGGGTGCATTATTGCTGTCAGTAGAATATCTCTTAAAAATTATCACTAATTTTTCAAATTTCTATTCTATATATATTATTTATAAAACTCGATAACAGCTCTGCCATTTCATCATTTCAGTGATCTGATATATATATATTAAAACTATAAATATTCGAAAATGTGAATTATATTTCATTAATACCAATAAAACTAAAAGAGTCTTCTAATTATCATTTTCATTGTTTCCAATCGAAACCTCATGATTTCCACTCATGATTCCACCACCAAAATTTCATATTTCCATCATTAATACATCATTGCAATATTAATTTGAAATTTTGAAATTTTAAATTTTTTTCACCATTAGAGGGTGCAATTATAGTGTTCAAAAGAATCTGAAAGTGTGAATCATAATATTTTATCAATTACTATTTAACCCTAAAAAGATTTTTTTATTTATCTTTAAATATGAACAATTATCTGCTAAAACAAAAGATTGTGCTCCCCCCCCGATCTAGGAGATCAATTTATTGTTGCCAATGGAAACATCATGAGTTCATATTCCACCACCAAAATTTAAAATTTCTAGCTAAATACAGCGATTGCAATATTGTTTGAAGTTTGCAACCAATTATAGTTTTTGGAAGATTTAAAAAGCGTGAATCATAATATTTTTCAATTCCTATCTAACCCAAAAACGAATTTTTCATTTATCTCTAAAAACAAACAATTATCTGCTAAAACTAAAAAGGTGTGTTTTCTCACCCCCTCCAGGTCTAAGAGGTCAACTCATGTTGGCAATGGAAACTTTGTGACCTTCACATTCCACCACCAAATTTTCAAATTTCTAGCATAAATATATTGTTGCAATATTCATTGGAATTTTGGAATTTTCAACTATTTCTACTGCTAGAGGGCATAATTATAGTTTTGGAGAGATTCGGAAAGTGCATATTGTAATATTTCATCTATACCTATCCAACACAAAAATAATTTTTAATTTATCTCTGTAAACCAAAAAGTTTGATGTCTACAGATGGACAGATGACAAAGTGAAACTATTATCTCATTTTCTTTGAAAACGAGATAATTAAGTTTCATGTATAATACTATTAACTGATATAGATGTCCTCAGTCTCTCATTTCGGATTCTGTCAGCTTGAATACAAGATGTGATAATGGAAAAATTAAAACTGATTTTTATCTTTATTTTTAAGCATTTGCTAGATTTTTCTAACATATCTTCTCTGGATAAGCTATTATAAAGCTTTTAAGTTGATTATTTTGCCATCAAATTGTAATTTGAAAATGTTAACTATTATTTACACTATTAATAAAGATTATTATTATAAAATGAAGGATAATTTTAAAATTAAGCTAAGTTTACCATAGACAAAATGAACTACTAAACAATACAGTAAAACTCTGCTTGTGAAAAAAATTACATTCTAATAAAAAGTATATAAAACTGCTTCACTCATACAATGGTTGGCAAATAGTGATGTTCAATTGCCAGAGGCTACGTTTGACTATAGAGTTGATGTTTTTTCATAACTTCTTCTGATGTGAAACCTTATGACTGCCATTGTTAGTATTATAATCCAAAACTTCCATAACTCTTTAAATACTTAATGACTATTGCTGAAATTTGAGATTTTAATAGTTTGAGAGCATTAATTTATATTCATACATTTTACGGTAAAAGGATTATTTTAGAAGTTACAAAATTTTAAGATTAGTTTCCTATTGACATAAAATGGGGATGTAACTTTTGCACACCAGTGTATTATAAATCATATGCGATGTACAATATTAATTATACTAATTTTTAGAATATTTGATAACAGATCTGTATTACTTATCATTAAAATTCCCACATCCATTTCTATTGCATTACTTCCTTTTATTATAGTTGTAAAAATGTGCTATTTTCTATAGAAAATGAAAAAGTTGTTCTTTCATAAAAAGTGACTGCATATAAATGTGCACTACCACTTCTGATGCCTAGTGGCAGGTGAGGTGTTAACCATGCACTGGATCTAATCATGTATACATATGTGTGTGGGGGGAGGGGGGACAGGAAGCAAAGATAATTGTCATATTTTTTATTTTATTGATTTGGGTTATTTTCATTTGCTGTTTACATAGTCATTATCAATGTTACTCTCCATCCTGTAAGAACTGTTTAGTATGATTTTGATTTGCCTAAACTGGAGGATGTACCCACCACTGATGTGGTCAGAAATAAGCACGCAGGTTAAAATATTTTTTCACAAGTGTGTGAAGGACTATTAAGTCACTTCCATTTATAAACTAACTTATATGTCACAGCAGGTGTATAACAGGGAAAAATTTTTCATGGGAACACAAAGTTTTGCAGAGAGAGAAGAATAAATAGCAGTGGAAGGTAAAAATTTACTTTTTATCATAAAGCCTATTCTTTTAAACCTTTAGTTTTTTACCATCCCAAAAGTCTGAGAGAGGACAGTGAGGAATGTTTTGCATTCTACCTTTCATACTACTTCAGAACAGGAAAAAAAACTTTTAATTCAAGTTTGTTTACAAATAATTTGGCACTCTAATTGTGATTCATACACATGACTGAAAAAAAAAGAGGGAGAATTGCAATTGGAATTCTAATTACACAGAGATTCTATTTACACAAAGACAAAACGTTGTATATACACTTAGTTGTCCCTTTATGAAATAGCTCCCCTTTCCATGAAATAGACTTCTCCCTCACTGACAGTATCATGTGTTCATACCATACCATTTAAAGCAAAAGGGATTCAATGTGTGCAATTCAGTGAGAGAATCAGCAAGACAAAAGATTTAAGCAACTTTGAATATGGCATAATAGTTTGCACCAGATGCACTGGTATGAGCATCTCAGAAACAACAACTCCACTGGAGTTTTCATTTATGACATTGACTCAAAAGAATCAAGAATGGTCCAACACCCATTCAGCCAATGGCAGAATAGTCAGAAACTCTTTGTTGATGAAAGAGGCTGATGGAGATGGCACAACTTGTGCAGAGTCAGAGATGAGCTATAGTCAGTCAAATAACACCCAAGTACAACAGTGGAAGCGAAAGAGGCATATCAGAATGCACAACTCATCTTGCCTTGCCATGGATGGGGTATGGCAGCTCATGACCTAGCTTGGTTTCACTACTGTCTAAAAAAACAAGAAACTGAAGTTGCATATACATACACATTACTTTATTTATGTTCAGCGATTTGTAAATGATGTAGGAAATGTCCTAGTTTCCAAAATTGCTCATCAAAATCTGTTAGGTCAAATTTTGACTCCCTTTGGGACGGGGAGTTGTGATGGTCCACCCATTCACTTTTACTCTTCTTAACTAGCTTTACTTTATTTATGTTACATTTATTATTTTTGGGATTTTTCTTAAGTTGGCATCAGTTTTCCTCACCCAAGTCTGCTAAAGGAGTTGTGCATGTGGAACTCTGACTTGACAGCCACTAATATGCACAGGACACGTCCCCTCTTGCATCATAGCTAGTGTGAGCACATGATCGTAAGATTATGTAAATGTTCTTTCCCAGCATGCAACATATACATGTCAGTTGTACACTACATGTATACTAAAGTGATGTTAGGTCACGAAGTTAGTTGTCAAAATATGAGTTAGTAGAGAGAGGTGTGGAGAGGAAGTATATTAGTTGAGATGTTTGTTAGTTGGGGTTGTGATTTAATAATGCAGGTGGAGATATTGTTTTGAGTAAGCTTTTAGTTGCTCAGATACTTTGATATAGAAGTTCACTTGATGATTCACGATTTTATGGAAATAAACTTTGTTTGTTTTATGAAATAGTTTTGACTTTTCTAATTTTTTATCATGAGCAGGATAACTGATTTTGATTATATTTAAACTTTAATAATTTGACAATCTTTTGAATTGTTTTCAGTTTTACTAAGTAATGCATAATATACTTAGCCAACCCTTATTTAACTTTATTTGGCAAGATTAATTGACTGGCACCCGAAGCTATTCAGAAATTTAATATAACTTGGATCAATCATAAAGTTCAAAGTGAAGAAGTTTAACATACATTTGGAACGTTACATTCTAACCACTAAACCAACCATCAGTTCCATAATTTATTTCTACATTGTGACGTTTATATCTTTCCTGATTATAGCTAGGTGCCAGGTCTGCTCATCTATAATCAGGAAAGGAATTTAATTTCACAATTGTTGCTAATGTATGAGATGTAAATGAGGAAATCATTCACACTTGTGCTATTAATGAGAAAATGAATCCATAGTAAATAAACAGATTACATATAGATTTAGAATTCATTAAATACTTAGGCAAAAACCTATTTTTGCCAATGGTGGGGGATTCAAACCCATGACTATCTAGATACATGCCAGAGTGTTCTAACTGTAATTTGTTTCCAAAATTGTTTCAAAATGTGTTCCTTTATATGTTTTCTGAATGTGGCAGATGTAGTTCCATCTATAATCAGGAAAGGCAACTTAATTTTTCAATTGTTACTAATCTATAAGATGTAAATGAGGAAGTCACTCATGTTTAAGTGTTTGTTATTAATGAAAAAAAAATCCATAGTAAATACACTTATTAATAAACTATTCACTACTTAATATACCAACCAATAGTGGTCATAAAGAGGGGGCCACAGGGGTCACGATCCCCTCCAAGGGACCTGCAAATGCTTTCTCTTTTCATTTCAGCAGCCAGCCAATTTCTTTTCCAAGAAAGCAAATCCCTGATACCTTCAGTACTCCATAAGAAGGCAAATGTTGGGACATATAAAGGATTTTGTACTCCAGAAATCACACTTTTCACTACAAAAGCCTTTGTATGTCCCTAAATGGTCCCCTCCAGAAATGTGATTTATGACTGCTCCTAACTTCAACCCAGGAGAGGAAAGCAGCTTCATTGTTTTAATGCACTCCTCCTTGTCATTGTAAGTGTGTTCAACTCCTTCAAAACCATTTTGTTAATGTCATTAAAACAAATCAGATTATTCTTACTAAATTATGTTTTCTATATGGAGCATAAATATTCACAGCCAAAAAGGAATTTTCTAATTGACAATGCAGATGTAACAACATAAAATTGGAGAGGGCGAAGAACATAATCCCCCCCCCCCTCAACAGTAGTGCCATAATTAGGGCAAATTCCATGCTGTAAGAGGCTAACATTATAGAAGAGTTTACTATACTTTAATTGTTAACATTGTGATAGTATTAAATATTTTAAACTTAAATTTCAAATAATTGTCAGCTTATAAATGTTACTTTTATTACTTGCATTTCACAGTCTCTTTATACTACTTTAAGTCAGTCATTCAAATATGGATGTTACAAGGAGCATTTGCCCTCTCTACATTTTATAAAATATCCTCTTTCTCAAATTTATTATATTTCAACTATGGAAAGCAATTGTTTTCAGTATACAAAAGCTGAAATTATAAAAAAAAAATATTATTAATTATCCAACATTGCCAATTACTGTGTGCAAATTTAAAGAATTTAACTTAAGAGTTTTTACCCCCTTAATCCCATACAGACTTTAATAGCTAAATAAAAAAATTGTAGATTTGTACAAATCCAGAGAAATTTTACTATAATACATAAATTTGAAATTTAATCACATCAAATATATATAGAACTTTAAAAACTTACCAATGAAAATTAACTGTTCTAATCCTAGGTCACAGCAATTTTTATCTGCAGTCACAGTCACAACTCCAAATCTTCAGGATATGATCATTCTATTAATCCAACTCTAACTGTTGATGCAATGCATGAACTTATCTCTTGATGCAGTTTACTGATTCTTAGAGATGAACAAATAAAAAATACAACTTCTATACTTCTTTGAAAAAGTATCTTGCAATAGTATGAGTGCTATTTAACAAATATAAAGCTAAAATTCTGTCTAAAAAACTGCTTATGAAATATCTTTCAAATCCTTCCTCAATTAATCACAAAATGATAATCCATATATGAGATTTTCAAAAGATTCTTAGTTTATGGTTTATATGAAAAACAACAGATTTAATCATTTTTTTTCCTTAAAAAAAGAGGAAAAACGAAAACTGAGGGTTGAAATTAGCATACCAGTTATAGCATGAAATATATTTATGGGTACAACTGTTGCATTAACCAATACATCTACTGCTAAAAAGCATTCTTGCATTTAATTTTTCAAATATGATGCACTACATACTAGGTATTACTGCCTCCTATCATATAATTCAAGAAATAATTTTGCTGAAAAAATGGGCTTTGTCATGAGTTGGGCATGAATTTTCATCTCCTGGATCTTCCTCCTTTGATTGATTCACATTATCATATTTTACCTATTATAAACAGATAACAAAGTATCATATTTCACAACTTATATGCCTCTGACTACGAAGTATAACATGATAGTCATGATTAAAATGGATCAGAAATCCTACATTTAGCACTCACCTACTTTAAATTTCACATCTTATATGCCTCTGACTAGGAAGTATATGAGTCATGATTAAGGTGATCAGAAATCCTACATTTAGCACTCGCCTCCTTTAAATGCGGCCATATAATAATTTAAAAAAGGGCCATTACTTTCTAAAAATGATTTCTTCTCTTTTGGTGTTTCAAGAATAAGATTCTTTATACAAATTCACTACACTATAAAAATGGTCATGTATTCTATGCTTCATCTTTTGGTTCAGTATTACCCTCTAGATCAGACTGAATGCACTACCACCAAGGGCAAAATACCACTATGGCAAAATCCCTTTGTCCTGCTCTCACAAGATGAGCTCTTTCCAGCATCTATGCTGTATTAAGGTGTGTTGAACTTCCCACATTGGCTCTGTATTTGGAAATGAGATTGAAAATGGATAATAAGTATTATGTTAATAAAACATAATTATTCCAAATCTGACAACTACAATTAAACATTAATTTTACTCTCTTCCCTTCAGCGAGTTGAGTTTGGTTTTATTACCTCTCAGCAGCATATTTGTGTATACTATGAGTTCAATGGCTGAAAACCCAAGTTCTCAGTGCTGGAAAAGGGAAGGAGATCCAATGGGTAACTGTTAGAAGACATTGGAAGCTTCCCATCATGCCATTCAGAACTTTTTAATGTGTACAGGATATAGCATTCAGCACATGAGGTCACAGATTAACATTTCATCTGATGGATGGCAGTCTTTACAAGAGCATCAGTGCCTTTTCTCACCAAGAGCAGAGCAACAGCTAGTAAGGAAAATCTCAGTGCAGGTAGAGTGGATACACAGACCTGGAAATATTCTAAAATTATTATGGGGTATGAGCCTATTGCTACTGACTGAGCCAGCTCTGTCCCCCTTTGGCAATTTCACTAGACAACAAATTTAAACTTTTTTTTATAATATTGGTCAAATATTATAATGTATAGTAGGATGGATGTAGTAGGATGTTTTTCACTAATTTTGGGGTGCTAAATTTAAATATGGCTGTGAAAAATCTGCAGCATGTACATTTTTTTTTTTTAAATTAGGGATTGATGTATATAAAATTTCAATCAATATGCATATCTGGGAAATGAAAATAAATGTGACTATTTTATCAAATTGCAACTTAAAACTCATTAATTAATTACATGATTACAGTGAAAAAAACAAAAAAACAGAAACATCATAGTTATAGACTACTTAATATAAAGTAATAAATGAAATAATATTGAAATGCAAAATAAGAAAACATGGGCAAGGATCTTTTATACTTACAGGAAGTTAAGTTCATTTTTGTCTTTTATGTGCCGAGGTATCTTCCTTCTGTAAGAACCAGCAGTAGTCACCCATCATTGCTGGGTCCCATTGCCTTGGTATCTCCCCTCCATGGTTTGGATATCCTGGTGAAATTTACCCCCTTGCTCATCACTGACAGCTCCTAAGTTCTCGGGAAAAAAGTCGAGATGCGAATGCAAGAAATGGATTTTCAAAGACATTCAAGCATTCAAGATTTTCATAGTTTTTGAGAACATCTTGAATCACATTTATTTGATGATTGAATGAGCTGATGTTAGTTTTCCTCTTTGTGATTTCCCAGAAAAACCCTGAATTACAGACATGAAGGATATATACCACAGACGTGCTCCTTCATATTCAGTTTTTCTTCGAAGACAGTATCATTCAGTAGCTTCCTGATCTGAGAACTAACAAAGATCCCTCCTTTGAGTTTGGCATCATTTAGTTTTGGAAAATTTTCCTTTAAGTGCAAAAACACTTTACCACTTTTGTCCATAGCCTTTACAAAGTTTTTCATAAGCCCCAGTTTGATGTGTAGTGGTGGGAGCAGAATATCAGAGGGGTCAACTAGAGGCTTAAACCTCACATTACTTTTTCCAGGAATAAAAACATCTCTTTTGGGCCAGTCTTTTGTAGTTTCCTTTCTGGCCCTACTGTCCCACAAATACAGAAAACAGCAAAATGTTTTGAAGCTTCCGTGAAGCCCGAGCAAGAGAGACATGACTTTTAGGTCACCACATATTGTCCACTTAACCTGGTCAAATTTTAGAGCAGTATAACGGAAAAGATCCGTTATACTGCTCTAAAATTTCATAAGTTCCATGCTTTCATAAGTTTCCTTCATTCCTATAGTGTGTGTCAGTGGAATGGAAGGTTTTTGGTTTCCGTTATGCAAAAGGACAGATTTTAAGCTGAATTTTGATGAATCTATAAATAGACGTCATTCTTTAGGGTGGTGAGTTGTTCCAATTTTCTTTCATCAGCCCTGAAATATCTGTGCAGAAACACAAACCATCTCATAATAAGTAGATAAAGCCAAATTTCTGATTCTGAACAGAGAAACTCTGGTACCCTTGGCCAGAAGATTCCGCTCTTGAAGTCTTGAACCTAAAACCTCAGCTTGTTGTTTGGAAAGTCCTAGGTCTCGAACACAATCATTTAGTTCATTTTGCAGAATCAGATGAGGCTCATCTAACTTTTTAGGGGTGTATGTAGGATCATCTGTGTGCCTCAAAGTCTTCCTCTGATGAATGTGAATCCATCTGCTCCCAGTTGGTTGGAGGTGTTGGTATACATATCTTCTCCATGAATAACTGGTCTTATAGCTGAAGGCATATTTGGATATTGTATTTTGTTCTTTTTTGAAAAGCCTGATACTTTAGTTAAACAAAAATAGCAATCATGCAGGTGACTATTGGCTCATGCCAAACCAATGTAACTACGAAGGACATGATTTTATCTTACCTTTCAACCATCCACTCAGGCCAACAAAGCACGAAATGCAGCACACATGTGGAGCCCATGTTTTGTCCTGATCTCCAACATGACATTCAAAATACAAATTATAGACTTTCTTCACAATCTTTGTCAAAGAACGACCCTGGGATTTTAAAACATAATTTTCACACACATAACAAACTTATCTGGTACATTAACACATCCGCAATGCTGCCTTTGTGCCATTTAAATGCCAAAATTCACCCTTCAACATACAGCACGTGTTCCTCCTACAATGAAAACAACAAGAATGGCAGTCTGAGGTTAGGTTACTGTTACATGTTTTCTCCCACTTGGCAATCAGTGTTGCCAACCACAAAAAGTAAAACACCTAGTATCCTTCCAGTTGCCTGGAGGAATTGGTATACAAAGATCTTAATAGAAGTCAAAATGACCAATAACATAAAAATGTGATGTGCTAGCCATTTTTTAAAGCCTGATCTGAAATCAAGTTCAAGACAGCTACAATTGTTCATCTTATAAAAACCTTGTAAATCAGTGTTATTAGGAGTGCTGAAAATGGGATTTTTGAACTAGGGTTACAGCAAAGTACACCAAATTTATAACTCTGTCCATAAAAAAAAACAATTTACCCGAAGTAACACTCAAAGTATGGGGTCTGTGGTTTTTATTCCCTTCCCATCTTCAGTGTTTCAACAGCAAGTTTTTTTTTTTATCTTCAAAATTAATTGGACACCATCTCATCGTGTCCTAACCCATTTCCACTAATGATTATTACGTTACTAAAATTGCTGCTATAAAGCAAAAAAAAAGTTTAAATGTATTCAAATTCATTCAAAAAAGTAAATAGTCAAAAGATCTCTATAAAATACTAAAGATACTTTATATATATTAACCCTTTGCACTTAAAGTTTTTTTACTATAGGGAAGTAGCAACTCGAAGTTTTTTTGCTAAAAAGTTGATGAAACTTTTTAAAACTAACATAAAAATAAATCAGACATAAACAACGTAAAATCAAACTTATCTTCACTGTTACTAATTTCATCATTTGGCTCCATTTTTATAACCACTAAAAACAGACTAAGTTTAAAATAATAATTTTAATGAAACACAATGCTGTACTATGAAGTGCACCTAGACAATAGATTTGCACATCTAAAATGCAAAGAGGAAAGATATCTGTTTATAAAACAGTTATTGTCACCTCTCAGTCACCATCCGAGTTGCTGCATCAAACCAAGTGGCGACTGAAGGTCACCTCTCAAGTGCAAAGGGTTAATAATATCAAAATATTGTTTTAAGATTGATATTGGGTTTTTTCAACCAACACCGACTTCAAATCAAATAATCGATGCTGACTGACAACCCGATAGCATTGAATTACCTCACACATTCTAGTTCTTGCCAAGAAAAACACTATTCAATAACTATGGCTTTAAAAATAGTAACATAATTGCTCTCCTATTTTACTTTCCGTTTTTTTTTTCAAACATAAATGTGATTTGAACTGAAAAAAAAAAGTGAATTATTTTAGTTGGTTTGAGTTATTATAATACATCATATAACTTGAAAAACAAATTTAACAACAATGTATTGAAATTGGGTTGTTTTACCTCTGAGCAGTATTTTTTTTGCACATAATGGGCTAAATGGCCAGGTCACAAGGACCCCAAAGGCTCAGACAAGGTTGGGGGTGGAGACCCACTGGACAGCTGTTGGCAGACAGATGGTTACCTCCCATCAAGGCCATCCAATGTATTCTTTAACATGCCCAGAGTATGGCTCTCCCACACATGGGGCCATGGTTTAATGTCCCATCCTATGGACGACAGCCTTTCCAAGCTCATCAGTGTCTCCTATTGACCATGGGCAGTGTGTGGAGTTTTGCAAAGATAAATCTCAATGCTGGCCTTTTAATTTTTAAATATGTATTCAAAAGTTAAAAGTCAAAAATTATTTCTCATACTATCGAGACTCGTTAATCTTTCACTATATCTCAGGTATTTTTTTACCATTTTGCCATATAGGGTTCATATAAATGTAATTGGCCCTCTCACAGGTCCAGAGAGACACAGGTCACTTTCAAATTTTGAGGCCCCTAGCCAAAATAAAAACTTATTATTTGCAAATGATTTTAATTCTAAATTTGTAAGAGCTATATATAAAAAATTTTACTCCTCAAGCAACTGTTTGCAACAGAGTTCTGATAAGAACTTGGTAGCATAATTTTGGGTAGTTTTACCTCTGAGCAGCACTATTTTGCACACAATGACCACAAAGGCTCAGAGAAGGTTGGGGAAAGGGGAATGGCCATTAGAAGGCAGATGGAAACCTCCCATCAAGGCCATCAAACATGTTATTTAACATGCACAGGGTATAGCTTTCCTGCACAAGGTGCCATGGCTTAAAGTCCTATCTGATGGATGGTGGCCTTTCCAAACTCATCAGTGTCCTGTTTCTGCCCAAAGACAGAGAGGAGGCAAATCTCAACACTGGCACAGGTGAGACTTGAACTGGGAAATGCAGATTACAAGACTAGAAAGCCAACTCCTCCCCCCCCCCCCATATCAGTGCACTTGCTACAGTAGTTTAGAAGCTTTTAAAGCATAAGATCTCCTAGAGCAGCACTTTTAAACTTAATTGACTCTTAAAATATAGTTTTCAAATGTCATGGAACTTTTTCATGATGAAGTATTTCCTTGCATTAGCATAAACTAAAATGATATTTTATGTTACAATGACTCATATGATGGCTTTATATATTTCACACCTGCAACGTAAATACTACTGTTGAACTATATTTATCAAGTCATTGATTCCCAATGAAATTGATTTTGTAATGGTTAGTCAAATGTATGATGCAAGCTGAAGGCAATTTCTTTGCTATTTTCTTTTTGTAATAGTACCAAAATATCAGCTTCACACAGATATGTCGAAGTGAATGGCAACAAGATGAAGTCTTTTCAAACACGGAAATTCTTTTTTGAGAGCATTAAAAAATTGTTAAGTAGTTTGCTTCTAAAAAAAAAACATTGAGTATTATACCCAACATTAACTCTGTTAGTATGTATTGGCAACTAATACTGTGGATGAACTCAGGCTAAAAATGTGTCTAACAGTGTATTCTGCATACTATGATAAGGCTGCTGCAATTAAAACAGCATTTAAATTCTCTAAAAATTACTTTAGAATTTAAAAAAAAAGATAAAATTAGAATTTCCCCATTGACACCCTTAAAAAGCATCTATAGACCACAATTTTTTTTATGGTACACTGCTCTTTTTTTCTTTCCTAAACTTTCCTTCATAACTTGACATTTTGAATTACTCACACTGCCAGGAAATACACTACAATTTACAGTTAGTGTAGTTAATAATAAATTATTAATGTAGTACATGAATTAACATAATTCTATGCTTGTTTATGCAAAATATTATTACTACTTGTAAAACATAGTCTATTTGTGTATAAATTCTGTACTTCATTATATTTTTTGGGAATAGATTATCCTTCCCATATCTTAACTTACAATATAATTTTTAAAAATAATAATTTGAATCATTAGAATTTAGCCCTATCTGGTGTAATAGTTCACAACCTGATTACCAACCAATATGTAGGTATTTATATTTTATATGACATATCAGAATAAGGATGATAGAACTCTTAGGTTATCTCTGTCCTTGCATTGAGAAGGTCCTTCTTCTTTTCAAAAATTAGTTAAAAGAATAATAAAGAAAATAACTTCTTTATGCTAGACCAAGAAAGGCTAAATTAAAAGTAGAAAACGTTTTGACTGGATACTATCCTTGCACTTAAATTTAACTTTCAACTATTAAATTTGCACTTAAAATGCACTTAAATTTCAGGTTTAAATATGTACTTAATGTTTATTTTTGCAATGTGTTTGGAAGATGCAAGCCTTAACCTTTTAATGCCCACAGCCCAAATTTGAAATGGAGTAGTCTGAATAGTGTTATTCTCCTGTTTTTACTACCCTCTACCTTTTAAACTTTATTTTGTTTTCTGCTAAGACAAATTTTGAAATAAATAATGTGTAAATAAGAAATTTTGTTAACCTCTTTTCTATTACTGTATACACCGATCAGTCAATACATTAAAACCACCTCTATGTTATGCAAAGAAGCATGCATGCAGCCAATCAGTGTCATATGCCAAGGTCGCGAATGATATATATATAATACCTGGGTTGGAGCTCTTGCAGGCAGTATTTCATTTCATCTCAACATGGGAAAAGCAAAGGATTTATCTGATTTCGACAATGGCCAGATCGTTATGGCAAGGCGCCTTGGTAAGAGCATCTCCAAAATAGTGATGCTGGTAGGCTGCTCACAATATGCAGTAGTTAGTACCTATCAAAGATAGTCTGAAACAGGTGACACTTCAAGTCGTCAACAAGACATGGGCTGGCCTTGCCTCACTGATGCCAGAGGTTAGCACAGGCTATCTCATCTTGTCCACAGGAGCGCTACTGTGGCTGACATTACCCATAATTTCAATTGTGGAAAAGGGATCAATGTGTCCGAACACACAGTTCGTCGTAAGCTTTTGGATATGGATCTCCACAGACACATTCATGTGCTTAGGCTCACAGCCATTCACCATCGTCAACGCTTGCAGTGGGCACGTAATCATTGACATTGGACCATAGAAGACTGGAAGAGGGTCGCATGGTCAGACGAATCCCATTTTCTATTACACCATGTGGACGGATGAGCTCATGTGCAATGTTTACCCACAGAAGCCTTCTCACCTAGATGCACTGTGGGATGGATTCAGGTGGCTAGAGGGAGTGTGATGGCCTAGGCAATATTTTCTTGGGGAACACTTGGGCCAAACTCTGACAGCTGTCATCTACCTGAACATCATGGCTGACCAAGTACAACCATTTATGGCGACTGTATTCCCTGACATAGATGGCATCTTTCAACAAGACAATGCCCCATGTTACACTGCAAAGAAGGTTCAGGAATGGTTCCTAGAACATGATGAGGAATTCCATTTATGCCATGGCCCCCAAATTTGCAGGACATGAATCCTATCATGCATTTGTGGTTTGAGTTGGAGAAACAGGCACAAGCAGCATCGCCCCAACCATGTAATTATGGGAACTGCAGGATCTTATGTTGCAGTCACGGTACCAAATATCAAGCGAAATCTACCAACATCTTGTTGAATCTGTGCCTCATCATGTGAGAGCTCTTTTGGCAGCGAGAGGAGAACCTACACCATATTAGGTAGGTGGTTTTAATGTTTTGGCTGATCGGTGTATAATTACTGTATTGGCTCAATTATCAGGGAATGTTTTTATTATTAGGCTATAAAATTCACAGTCATCTTATAATTCATTGGCGACATCAATATAGATATCAAAAATCCCTCAAAATCAGATGTAGATGAATATTTAGACACACTAACTAATTACAGCTATTTTGGATATATAAATGACTTCACATGAGAAGAATATAGAAACAATATCCTAACATAAATATGCATTGATCACATTAATGCCAAAATAATTAATTTTTCCTTGACAACACTCATCTACCAAACAAAAATGGCTGATCATTATCCTGTTATAGCATTATTAGACAAAATATCAAAAAACACAAACACAGAAACGAATAATAACAACATGAATAATATTAAACAGAGTCCTGCCTATTATTATAATGAGGAAAAAATTAAAATGGAATTACAAAGTATTGATTGGAATACAATTAGAGGACATTTAAATTGTCTAATTGAGATATGTAATGCAATTCTAAGGAAAATAGATGAAATTAAACAAGGCTCAAAAATTCAGTATACTACTCCCATTAAAGGGGAAAAAAATAACAGATGTAATAAAGAATGGATTACAACAGAAATAAAGGATTTAATTCAGCAGAGAGACAAAGCATGGATAAATGTTAAGAACAACAAAACTAATGACCAATATAGAACAGCCTATACAACGTTAAGAAATGAAGTCACAAATGTCATTTCTTGCCAGTTGTTTGGTGATCTTAATTTGACAATTGGTACAATTGTACCAGTCAGTGCAACTACTGTATACCAGTCCTTATGAGATTTGCTGCTACTGTTTACTTTAACAGCCACTAGATGTTATAAGTTACATATAAGTTCATCACTTCTTCTGTGGTTGATATTATACTGACGTTAAGATATTTGCTCACACATCCCCGAGACTTACAAAATAACTTCTAAAACAAGTTAAAAAAATGACTTTAAAGATTATTTTTCAAATGTTGTGCCTAAGCTTCAGGAAAAACAGGGTCAATGGTCTAATAATTTTAACTCCCCTATTACATCTCTGCACACACTTAGCACTTGCCCACAAACAATTTTCCTCCCTGATATAACACCTTTAGAAGTACATGATACTATTATGGGTTTTGATTGTAAAAATTATCATGGCATTGATAATATCAGGTACTCAGATCTCCAACTTTGTAGATTTACCCTCTCAGAGCAGCTTTTTAAATTACTAAATAGAATTCATAATACTCACACAATTCCTGTTGAAGTTAAAACTTCAATTATTAGATCAATTTACAAGTCAGGATCAAAGAAGCAGTGTGATAATTATAGACCAATTTCTATATTGCCAGCAATTGAAAAAATAATAAAAAGGCATGTTGCTAATGTGCTTATGGATTACCTAGAAAAATACCAGTTTATTTTTAAAAATCAATTTGGCTTCGAAAGAAACACAGGTACACTAACTTCACTGGAGCATTTTTCTGATGAAATCAATGCAAGGCTAAACAAGGGCAACATTGTGGGAGCATTATTCCTTGATTTCCAAAAGGCGTTGACACATTAGACCATAAGATCTTACTTAATAAACTGCATAACATAGGAATTAGGGGACATTTATCTTACTTCATTCAAAATTACTTAAAAGATAGATTTATTGTAACAAAATTTAGAAACATCACTAGTGAAGTCAAATAAGTTCGCTATGGAGCTCCTCAAGGCTCTATATTAGGACCATTACTTTTCCTGATATACATTAATGATATCAACAACCTAAAGATCAATTCCTCTATTTATATGCTGATGATACTGTGATATTAAACAGTGCAAAAATTTTTGAAAAAGTTAATAATGACCAACAAAAAGATTTCAATATTATTTCAATATGGTTACAAAACAATTGTATGTATTTAAGCACAAACAAGTCTAAGGCCATGTACTTCCATCTACCTAATATCTCAATTCCTGATACCAATCAAATTTTACACCATTCATGTAGTTGCCTAACAAATATGGACACTAACATTTCAGGTAATTGTAAGTGCAATGATATTATTGAAAGAGTTTCGTCAGTGAAGTATCTAGGTCTGATTGTTGATGATATATTCAGGTGGAAGAAACATATAAATTATGTTTGTGGCAAATTAAGATACTACTCTGTAATTTTGTCCAGATTCTGTGCTATGTTACCATTAAATGTCTGTCAAATGGTTTATCATGCAATTGGAGAATCAGTCATAAACTATGGATTAACTATTTATGTAAAACTTACTGTACACATATAGCTAAAATAAGAAACATTCAAAATACAACTGTTAGACATTGTACTAACCAACACAAAAATAACCTGAATATCAACAAGGGCTACGCTATTATGAATACATTACCTATCAGTCAACTATATAAATATAAATTAGTACTTAGGTATTATTTTGATAATACTTTTAAATTCAAGATTAATCATAATATAAATAAAAAAAATATAACTCTAAAGGTAAATACAAATTATTACATTTTAGGAACAATTATGGAAAAAACTGTAGAAATTATGAAATTCCCTCAGTGTTCAATAGCATCCCTGAGGAGTTGTTAAATTTTAAAAACATTGGAAGCATTAAAAAATGTTCAGGTCATGGCTTCTCAAAAATATTTAAAAACTGTTTACTCTGTAGTATCTTTTAAATATAATATTGAGTTTATTTTATAAAATTATAACTGTTTATTGTATACTGTATTTGGATTCCTGCAGACAAGCTTTTTAGCTTCATGGGGCTTAATTTTGCACTAGAAAGGTTATGGAAAAAAATAAAGGCAATTTAGTATCATTAAAAAAAATTACAACTGAGCACAAGCCCTTCCACTAATCTACTTTCTCCCATTCTTGAAGATCCAAATTACATCTGCCTATACATCGCACCAGATGTTCATTTGGTATCATCAATGATTCTTGAAACTAATCCACTTGCAGTAAAATGCAGACTTTGTTAGTGCATTACTGTTTTGACTGTGCTCACTGTAATTGTTATCTATGTCTCATTTTAGTGACTGACTATTGACAAAACTGAGTGACCACACTGAAAGAGTGGAACTAAGAGCGTCAAATTAACAAATTATGATGCTAATCTTAAAATTGTAGTAGAGTATGAGGTAAAATAATAAACAATTGTACTGCTGTTGGAGAATTTTGTGCTATTGAAAATGTGAGGGACAGGCAGAAATGAAAGATTAGACTCCTTAATGAACATACTATAAAGCAATTCTCACGACTACAAAAGGATATCATGAAAAACTTTAATAATGTCTTGCTCAATATAGTAACGAGATCCATAACAATAAATTTCCAACAAGTTACCCAGTTTAAAGGAAAAGAAATTTCAATAAATTTAAAAATACAAGAACATAATTTGTTTAAGATTTGAAATTTGAAGCTTTGAAGGCTCCTAGTTTATTTAACTTAAAATCTTAGTTTGAAATCAGAAATAAGTACAGTTTGGATGATGTAAAGTGGATAATGAAACAAAATGGGTTATTTAAAAATACCAGAAATTCAATTTAAAGTACAGTTTGGATGGTGTAAAGAGGATAATGAAACAAAATGGGCTAGCTCAGGTGACTTCTATGTTTGGCACAAAAGCTACCTCAAGATTAAATGAAAAATTGATTAATTTCCATGTCATGTTACAGGTGTAAGGAAAAGTGATGAGTATCCACACTTGGTAATATGTATAATCCAGATAAAAACACCTAGCATGCAACAGGGAGGTGTGGGTTTAAATCCCACTCATTGACAAAACTCATTTTTTTCACAAAAGTATTTCTTATAAACACCCTTGTTCTTTGGAATGACTGAAAATGCTACTGTTCACAATAAGAAGGGAATAAATTAATATTAGTAGAAGCAACTGGAAATCAGAAATTTAGTGTTACATTTATGCTACCAGTTTTGGCAAAATGGAAAAAAATATATCCCATTTTGAGAAGGAAAACAATACCTAAGGAAATTAATGAGCCTCAAGCAAATAGATCACCTTTTAATCACCTCAAGAAAACAGAGGAAGTATATATATAATACTTTTAGGATGACAGCGAAATTTCTGTTCAATTTTTGAATTTCTTTTTTGTCCTTAAATGCATCAAGCTTAATGCGTTTGTCCTTAAATGCGACAATGTGCAAGTCTCAGAATGCTTAAATGGTTTGTCCTTAAATGCATCAAGCATTGATCCTTTTCTTGACAGCATTCCTTGTTTTCTTCCCAAAATAACTTTTAAGTCAATTCAAACTAAGTCCTTCCTCCTCTAACATTTTTCTTTTACTCACATTATCTTTTGAAAAGGGTGTCAAAAAAAGAAATTCAAAAATTGAACAGAAATTTCGCTGTCATCCTAAAAGTATGACATTCCAATTGTAAGTTTTAGATGTTGTGATCGATAAATACTTTAAAGACAGTTTAAAAAAATCTCCGATTTTCTTCTAAGTAGTGGGTTGGATTGTTTTACCTCTGAGAGGCACTTTTTTTTTCATAGAATGTGTGAAATGGACAGGTTACAAAGACCCCAAAGTTTCAGAGAAGAATGGGGGAGGGGACCCACTAGACAACTGTTGGGAGATAGATGGTTACCTCCCATCAAAGCCATCCAATATGTTCTTTAATGTGCACAGAGTATGGCTCTCCCACACACAGGGCCATGGTTTAATGTGCATCTGAGTATGGCTCATGGCCCTGTGTATGGCTTTCCCATACACAGGGCCATGGTTTAATGTCCCATCCAATGGACAGTAACCTTTCCAAGCCCATTGGCATCCCCTACTGACTGTGGGTAGGGTGGAGAGTTTTGTGGAGATAAATTTCAATGCTGGCCCAGCTGGGACCAGAATCTGGGAACTGCAGATTATAAACCTGATGTGCTACTGACTGAGCCATCCCTGCTCCCATTCTTAGTAGTAAGAACACACTAATTCCCATATGTAAAATATGAAAACTATTGGGATCTGATATCTACAGTGAGTATAGCTCATGGATTCAAGAAATGCTGAATTTCAAATACCATTGAAAGTTCTGGAGATAGTTTGTGGCAATTCTCACCTCAAGAAAACAGAGGAAGTAATTCAAGTAAAGAAAATGGAATGATGGTCTGATACTGAATGAATACTAAAATTTATCCTCAAGTAGCCATGGGCTACAGAGATCCAACCAGATTGTGCAGTGTTCTCCAAACACATCTGTCCTAAACTACATCTTAATTCTAATGAGGACCTGTTTGACATTGTCTGCACCTCATTCTAGATCTCCCTCTCTTTCTGAGGCCTTTAGGCACACTATTCGTAATCCTATTAACTAATCTATAATTATGCATTGTTTGTGTTTGTTTATCTGTCTGCTTATGCACTCTGTCCCCAGAAAAGCTAGGGGCACAAAAATTTACATGAATATTCCCTTCATTCAGGGAAGAGTATAGACTATGGTTGAACCCACTACGGTTGGAAAATTAGGGTGGACAGGTTTTAATTTCTCAAAATCCCCATAGACTTAACATTAGCGATTGTTGAAAATAAAATTTGCAATAATAATTGCTGAATTTGAAAGGGGAAATAATTAATTCAATTTAATACTTTCCATTTCATGTGATAAAGCCATTGTTTAAGAAATGATTAAACAGCATAGATGCGATACAAGTGTTCGAATTACTTTCTGTTGCTTATTACTTTTATAATTGTTTAATTTCAAGTTCTAGTATTTCAAATTTTTGTATCTGCTTTGTATCAAGCAATGATTTTATCTAGTGAGTCCATTCAACTTGATGGGGAGGGGGTCATTTATAATGAGTTTTATGTGAAATAAATGCTTGCAACAAGGGGAGTGCCATCTACTATATACTTTAGATAGTTTTAGACCTGCTTTAAAAGAGGGAAAGAAATTTTCTGGGGGGAGGGGGAGGAGAAGGTTGAATCTGTCATAATGAGTTTTATGCAAAATAAAAATTTTTGATGTGGAGAGTGGCAGAGTACCATCTACTCTACATTTTAGAAAGTTTCAGACCTGAGCAATGCCAGGTAAATCTGCTAACATGTGAGGGAGGTAAAGCTTAGCAGAAAGACAACACAAACATCCATACTTTCTCTAAGATTCAGCTCGTGTCCATTTTTTCCACAGCTAACGAACTAACTACTTGACCACTAGGAAGAATATAAGTATTTTATGCAAAAGCTAAAATTATTTACAATTTTGATTACTACATATCACATAATGTCACCCATATAGAAATTGAATATTTTTTGGAAATCAACTACTGTTCATGAAAAATTGCCCCACCCAGAAGGAATGGATGGATGCATCTGACACATAGCACAAATGATCATGTTCAGTACGATATAAAATAGAGGTTCAGAACAAATAATGGTATTTAATGCTAAAAAAACTTATACAGACCTAGTATGAGGTTGAAGCTTGTAGGTGGTGATACAGGCAGTGATACATTGCAGCACTGACTCAAAGAGATCCCTGATGTTATCTTGGGGTAGAGCTTGCCTTGCTTCCAAAAGATGATCATGCAGTGTCAATTGTTTTCTACTCCCAAAATTTACAAAGCTAAGTACAGTGAAATTTCCTTTGCCTTTCAAGCAATCTCAACTTGGAACTCTCTACTGAGCGATATCACTTCTTTAAATTCTAAAACAAAATTCAAAAACTATATTACTCTACTCCTATTAGAATATTGAAACGTTTGACCAACAATATCTCCTCACCCCTATTCCCACTCCCCACCTTTGCCTTTTGTCTGGATTATCCACAATCTTTTTTCTTTTCCCTATTAATTCATTTAATATTACTCTCTGTGGTATTAAACCTTCTTTTTCTTCCCCCTAAGTTTTCTATGTTTTTTTTTTATCATATTTCATATTATGTTTGTCTTTGTCTGTGTAACTTGTCTTTTGTTTATATGTATCAAATAATTATGCAATTCCTGTAAATATGTTTGCCATTTTGTACTATCATCAATATTTCTTTCTAATTTCTGAAATGTACTGGGGCATCAAGTCACTTGAATGTTTAAGTTAATATCCAAAATTATTCCATTATGTCCCAAACATGTTCAATGCAGATAAATCCAGAGACCTCATACACCAATAGTAGGCCTTAAATGGCCACTAACAGAGACAGTCTATTGAGATGTTTGCAATATATAGAAGAGCAATGTCCTGTGAAAAAGAGTACCTTGCACACCATTGAGGAATGACAATGCAACAAGTCGGAGGATGTTATCGACATATCATTGGCCATTCAGACTGCCTTTGATGACTAACAAGGATGAATGGTTATGGTAGCTGATAGCACCCCACATTACAACACTAGAATTTAAGATGTAACATTCATGAATGCAGGATGGTGAAACTTGGTCACCAAGATGACTCCACATATGCAGCCATCCATCAATGGCCTCCACACAGAAGTGGGATGTCACTAAAAAATCACACAGTACCATTCTTACCTCCAGTGGGTTCTAGTCTAACCCCACTTCAACAATTGCCATTGATGGAAAGGTATGATACACTAGTCTACATGATCATAGCCCAGCTTGTGCAAGACAATTTGCATTAGTGCCCTGTGCTACAGGATGGCATATTGCTGATAGTCTGGTGCCCTAATCCCACATAATGTTACATTGCTGCTATTTGTCAGCAGATCTGCCAATCTTCATATTCCATCATATGTCAAGCAGTTCCAGAACCTGGACAATAGTTATGGGTGCCTTCTTGTACCCACTGCTACCAGCATCAACTGACAGTTCTCACATTCCAGTTTGAATGAGCTGACAAGCCAGTCTCCTGAAGTCTAACTATACAACCTCTCTCAAAGGCATTCAACTGGTTATAAAATTGCCTTAAGTGTTGCCACTGTATTCCATGAGCTTTACTGCTGTTCTGCCAGTTTTGAACCTAACATTGAATACTAATGAATTATGACTGAGGAATACCTGAAATTCTGGACATACTTCTATGCTATATCATTATTTCATCAACAATTTTATTGGGGGTTGAATCATTTCCATATCACACCATGCTGCACACAAATGCTCAAATTCAGGCTTCTGGATGGGGCAAATCTTTTGAACAAAGTGTAATATTAAGCTTTTTCAATTATATAAATTTTTACTGCTGTGTTTAGAGCTATAATAAATTAATTACTGTATGGATCACAATGGAAATTGGTGCTTCTTTGCTTTGAAACTTTTCTTACTAAATGAAGTTGCAACATTATTAAACCAAGTAGCATTGCCATATGACCAAAGTAAGCCATGTCCTGTGGGTGTGGCTAAACTCTATTTTTAACTCAGTAACAAAATATCACAGGGAAATGTCCTGTAGACAAGAAACACTTGAAACAATTTGCTGAAAAAAAAAATGGTTGTCTTGAATGGGATTTGAACCTATGTCTCCCAGAAGCATGCCAAGTGCAAATCAACAACAACAAAAAAATTCAGGAGTGCTTATATGCCACATTAGTGAAGAAAACCATTAGTCTCTGGTGATCTAGCGGTTATGACATCTATTTTTAACACTATCCTTAATTAAAAATCTACTTTTTAATGTGAATTTAATGTAACATTTATATAAATAAAATAATTGTCTTTGGAAAACGTTTTTTCTATGAATTTTCAGTATAAAAACAGGATGGCCAGCTTAATGACCAGGGAGTGACAAATATCCAAACACATCACTAAGTTACACTGATAGGAATGAATTTTCGGAAAAACAATTCAATGATTGTTAAAATTTTTTTATAAAATGACTGTCCAAAAATATTTATAAATTTTCTCAGCCAAATTATAACTTTTTGATAATGAGCATTTTTTTTACAAAATTTTCTTAATCACTGCAGTTTTAATTATTAATAGGAAAATTTTGAAATATGAAAATTTACTTCAACTCCAAATGTCTGTAATATAAAAAGTCTTGACTTTATATGTATTGTGCATTACGTAGGTATATCCACCAATCCTTTAGAGTGAACGATCTTAGAAAGTATTGGTAGTAGGAAGAGGATTCTTGGATCAATCATTTTGTAACATTCTGTAGTTGCCCACTGTTTTCAACTTTTCAAAAAATTCACATATTCTGCATCCAAGGAAATTTTTTTTTATTGGATATTGGGCCTGCAAATACATTTTCCCCCAGGTAATCTCTTGACAATGCAAGCTAATGTAGTGCTTGACAGATCTCCAATGGGAAATGCAGCACAGAAGTGGGTATTATTCAATACTTGGTATTTTTTTTTTACAGATTTTGATCTCCCATAATTTTCCAAATACTTAACCACCCAATATCAAATTCCACACACACATTCCCCCCGTACCACTTCATGTTGTATTAAAAATTCAAAGCCCCTACCTATAATAAAACGAGATGCAATAAAAATTCAAATCCTATGTATAACAGAACTTGAAAGAAGATTAACTTTGAACACTTCCTCCCACTTTTGAATCTTGAATCACCCACATCAAATTTTTATGGTTTATCATTTGCAATATGGACCTAACACTTCCTGATTACCCTGCAATTTCCAAAATACTTAACTGACTAGTTCCACATGCAAGTATCTGCCTTGTCCCCATGTGTTGTGTTAAATATTCAAGCCTCTAATCTGTATGATAGAACCTGAGTTCAAGTTTAATATCAATTTTATTTTTCCACTTCATTAATGGGGTGGGGTAGGGTGGGAGGTTCAAGAAACCAGTTGAATTTTAATAGCAAATTTGTTCTACTAAACTTCAGGCTTCTACCAATAATAGAATCCAATCTTGAAACCTGGAACCACATTTCCCCACCATTTTTTTTTTGGTTTGCCCCTATGAATTTTCAGCTTTTGACCATCGAATTTTGACATGCTGCAGACTACAGTGATATGAATTATTTGCATTTCTCTTTTTATCAATTTTATTTCTCAAACACAAAAAAAAAGAAAAATGCTCCTAAAATTAATTTTAATTGTCTAACAAAATTATTATTATCATTATATTCATTATTAATATTACCCCAACACTTCTCTTGCAGATTATTTCAGATTTTTTAGCAAATATGTTATCAAACAAGTCCAAATACTATTTCTATAATTTTGTTAAAATTTCCTACACATGAACCACAGCTAAACATCTTGTATTGATGGAAGGTTTTCTTTGCAAACCTACTGTCATCACTTTCTCAAAGAGCATGGTGCAACTGAGGAAGAATCTAATGTTTTGAAGGTCAAAAAACAAATGCATAAATCTTAACTGCAAGCCTGACACACATGCATATGATCACAAATTAAAAAGTTTAAAAATTTTGGCTGCTGCAAAATTATATGTCAAGAATGAAATAAATATGTATAACAGATTGTTTAAATGATTTCACACAATAAATAGTAATAATAATGAAAAACAAAGGGTATTATTTTAAATTTAATTAAGAAGACAAAAAAAAAGTAGTTTTGCCATAATATTCACTCTAAGCAAAGTTTCTTGTTCCATCATAATTAACTGAAGGGTAGAAAATTATTCCTTATTTCCTTTCAGTATACAAATGCTTAAAAAAGACTGAATATTTATTATGAAATAATAGAACCATATTCAACTGCAGTTTCATTACATCACATCTGTTATAATTAAAGTCTTTACCACCAATTATTTCAGTTGCAGCCTCAAATTAGATAATTTAAATTACTGCATTTCTTCGATTCTAAGAAGCACTTTTTTCCCCATATAAACGTCTCTAATCAAGGGGTGTGTCTTAGAATAAAAGAAATACGGGCATTTCTTCGATTCTAAGATGCACTTTTCCCCCCATATAAACGTCTCTAAAAAAGGGGTGCGTCTTAGAATCGAAGAAGTACGGTAATACTTTTCATAAATGAATGTTTTATAAATGAACACAAACAATGAAATTCTGAATTATTTAAAATTACTCTTTATCATGTAAGTGTATTGTGAAGAATAAACCAAATTTAGATGTAGATAAAACACTCTTAACATAATTCCATATTATTATGAACTACTTATTGCTGATCATAATGTACTGAAATAATAGTTATAATTACACATTTGGAAAAAAGACATGGAGTCTCTGAATCAACAAAATGATCTCCAATTTATTTCTATAAACTCATATAGATGTAATAAAAAAAAGCATTAAAAACCATAAAAGTTGCTAATACATAATTTACTTGCAGATGATGTGATTGAAATTTGCATGATGAAATAAGTTTAATATGCAATTCAAATGTAGAATTGATACTTATGCAAAATCAGTCTTGCATTAGTCAATTTTGTTCTTTGTCTTGTATGATTAGGCCTCTATAAAATGACTGAAGAATACCATCATTAACAAGGGAAACTGTAACTATTGATGCAACTTCTTAATGTGCCTTAATAGAGTAGATCTCCACCTGAACTTCACTCCACAGTGTCTACATCGTTGTGAATCTTCTTCATGCATCCTCTGATGCTGTTTCAATAGTCTCTTAGCTTTAAATGTTTTCAAGCAAACAGGACAAGGGAACATTGGATCCATATGTGTAAACATGTGTTCTTTTAGTGTCTGCCACCTCCTGAACATTTTGCCACAATAGCTACATGAAAATGACTCATCCTGGTTTTCTGGAAAATGAAAAGACAAATAATAATCCTTACATTGAACTATAAAAAAATTACTAATATAATTTTACACATCTATACAAAGGGTAAATAAGTGCACACAAAATAATATTTATAATTCATTACAAAATTTGTCATAAAAGAATTCTAAAATCAATATCTAATTTAAACTGTTGAATACATTGTAAGTATTAAACACTATCAAGCACTGTAAAAATGACTAAAGTGAATTTTGAAAGTAACAGACATGGTTTAGAACATTGTTTAGAATTGAAGCAGATTTTCCAGTTCTAGGCTGGAAATGACTTTCATGGGTTTAAAAGGCACAGCATGTCACTGGAAAAATCAAGAATGAATTCTCATTCACATTACTCATTTCCAAGGATCTCTTTCATTATTTATTAGCCTACTACAAAGTGGCTGTACAACTACAATTATGAAATAAGGAATTAAATTGAAAATCATATCAATATTCAGGAGTTTATATATATGCATAAGTTTCTGTTAATCTACAAAGTTCTTTTACACAACAATATTAGATTTTGCTGCTACAAATGAAGGGGTAGAGAAATGTAGAAATGCACCAGAACAATGGCAAAGTAATATCTGCTGGAGTAGAAACAAATCGCAAACGAACAGCTGAATAACGAAGGAAAGCACTCCAGTGAAAACTGTACTAGACAACTGGTCCTTCAATCTCAACCTACATGTTAGACAATAAGAACAATTAACAGTCATATAAAGCTCTTTTAAAAATCTAAACATTATTGCTGCAAATAGTGAGCAGATTACATATTTTAGTGAATTCCTAAAGCTAAAATTTATTTTCTAATTATATATTTTATTCATTATTTAAAAGGAATTAAAATTATGAAAATATTTAGACATTATGCCCCATAATTCCTTAAATCATGTTGTTTTTCTTTCCCAATGACCAAATCAACCCTTCAGCACCAGCCTCTCTGCAAGATTTGAATATATGATTCATTGCATGCCTCTGTGCAATATATAAACCTTTCTGATTGTACAAAGGTCAATCTCATGCAAAGAAGAATAGGTTCATATCATGAGTAGGTGCTGGTGTTGAAGAGTTAATATGAGAAGCAACTTGGATCTATACCATCTTGCAGTCTCAGTTCACACAGACACAGTATCAATGGATATTTTAACATCTAGACTTCATATGTGAAGTCACGGATATACCCAGGGGGGCACCCACTGTTTGAAATCCAAAACAGTTTGCTTTGTATAATTATATTTTAGCCCCATAGTATATGCCCCACATTAAAAATAAATTTAAAAAACAACTACAAAATTTCATTTCATAAAAAATATCACAATATCATGTTTCCTGTTTGGTGAAATATTTTAGTACTTAGGAATAATTGGAAAAACTTACTTAAATCTTATTCTCAGACCCCTCCCCCTGCAAATTAAATCCTGTGTGCATCCCTATTTGAAGTAATAATTTTAGCTATTCAATTATAAAAATTTTAAAATATGTACTTTAAATTGCAATTTATAATATAATTAGTGGCTTCAGTTTTTCTAAGAAAACAGTTAACATTAGTTATATCAAGAAAAAGCAATATATACAAGGCAGGAGTGAGGAATATGGAATATTAATAGTGTTTTCAACTAAAGCATGATTGTATAACTTTTCCATAAGCACAACACTGGAAACTTTATAAAATATGTTACCAAACAAAGGCATAGCATAAAAACTTCAATTACTACAAGTATGTTTGTTAAACATATACTCATTTTTACACAATAAGTATAATTGTTCTTGTAAAACTAAAGAAATATTAATTTTCATTTAAGAGAAAAATAAATTCTAGAAGTTCATACTGCAAAATATTGAAATATATTTCTTATATATTAGGCAAATATTTCAAAAGCAAATTCATTTGACAAACACTACTTCATATTATACCAGTACAATTGCAGCATATATAATAATATAAAACTATCACGGACAGGACTAGGGTTGCCAAACATTTTTCATATGGGGGTTAATTTTCAATTTCAACATTTTGCTGCACTTTCCAAAAAATGTAAGTCATCTTTTTAAAAAATCTTGTCAACTGAAGATATAAATATATAAAACATATACAACATTTTGCAGTTAACAAATAAGCCTCAAAATTAATAAATTTTTAGGGTACTTATTCAAATTCTTAAACTGGTTAGATGAACATGATAATAGTGAAACAGGGTTGAAACACAACTTTTAGGGAACTTTTAAAACAAAATGTTTTTCAGAATCCCCAAATTCATAGTCAATCAATAAATGCATTGTATTGCTTGCTGGTATTAATTTGTCGACTTGTTTCTGCTAGAGGAGTAGTGAATATGAAGTCTTTATTACATAAGTTTCAGCATTCAGGCCTTGGTAAGAGTTGCCAGATGTCCCACATTTAGTAGAAATATCCTGCCTTATATAGAATTGAACAGAACACCAAATGTACCATGCTTTGAAACCTTATATACACTAGACTACAATTAAAAAATAATAAAAGAATGAACAGAAATAATGTTTTAATAGGGAATTATGAATATATGAAAAATGTTTGGCAACCCTAGTCCATGATCAATAAGGCAGTTATGTAACAGTACTGCCTTATTGATAATGTCTGTGCAGAACACAATTTTTTACCAGAATTCAACCCAAAAGAAGAAAAAAACTTCATCCTCAGATGCTCTCTACAATCTCTTTTCTGATGAGGTATAGTTGGCAACCCTAGAGAGGACAACAGTTCAATAGTGACCACTACATTTAAAGGCTAAACCTATAAATTGTGAACAATTATGGAAGATCCGAAAAATTCAAGTAAGAACTTTTTATTTTAAGAAAAAAGCATGAAAAACCAAGTAGCAACCATAGTTGACAAGTAGCAGATGCCCAAAGGAGGTGAGAGCAGTGTGACTACCAGTTCAACAACAAGAGGCAGCAGCAGCCAATGTAAGGCAATGCTGCCCAAATTCACAAGTTGGACACAATGATCAAAGTCTTACCCCCCCATATCCAATGGTCAACAGTGATGGAAGTAAAATTAAATATCTCGACAACATAAAAGGATTATTTGACTTTACTTCAATATTAATCATCAGAGGAATGACATTAATTACTCATATAGGAAGTGTAAAAGTTTTAAGTCTCCATGTCAAAAATAGATGTATGCATATGCCTTGAAATATGGTAAAATGTGATTTTATATATCCTAAAATTTATTATGTTGTACTATAGGATCAAAATATTGGCTAACATATGTTTAACTGCCCGAGATATTCCTTGATGCCCGAGATATTCCTTGATGATGTGCAGCTACATTAGAGCCACACAAAAGTGCTCAGACCATATAGCATAGTTTGCCTAATCACGAACCGCACTAATAATAATTGCTTAAAATGGAAAGTTTAAGTTTCATCTTCTTATATCAGTAAAGAGAAAAAAATACATTTGTATAAAGGATTCACATTATAAAATGTGAAACATAAACCACAAACCAACTGAGAAATGAAGATAAGCATTATTAAAACACATCTTAAACTTTAAAAAGTTTAAAATCTTATTCTTTTAAATATATAACAAATAATTTATCCAGAATTTTCATTACAATAATTATTACAAATTAATATATTACTTTTTCTAAAAAAAGAAAAGAACATTCCTGACACATTTTGAAGCTAATTTCAATTTATTTTTGGACTTGAGAACAGACAGTAATAGGTATCCAAACTTTGTCTAAACAGACCTAATGTCACCACATAGTTTTACTTCACTGAAGACACTCCGTCTTCAGTGAAGTAAAACTACAGTCATTTATTCCATCTATCAGCTGTCATTGCTCCAAAAAACTTCTGAGTTTTCTCCTAAAAACTTTCAACATGCAAACAGTTTGAAGGATAAACTTTAAAATTTTATTGCTCAATGACAGAGAATTTTACATTATTTTTAATGAATATTTTATGTTAAGTGAAAGAAATATACATATAAATACATTAAAAATATTTCTGTAATTGGTTTTTGTACCACTGCTCTATTATTTGTTTCTGAAGCTACTTCACTGCAACATTTGACAATGTCATTTTTATATACTACATCCCTTGCATTGATCACAAATCACTTTAAACACCGAACTGATTTAGTATCATTCATTTATATATGTGAAATTAGTCCTTTGATTCAGAACAAAATAACTAGCAATAATATAGGCAACACACTACCATTGGTTTAATTTCAATTGGTTTTAAATGTCAGGTGTGAATTTAAATACTCCCAATTGAAAACAAAAAATAGTTTAAATTATACTATTTGCAGTGATTGAAATAACACCCCTAACTTTAGTAAAAGTATCATAATAAATTTACCTGTTGATTACAATTGGGAATATAATATATGACCAGAATAATAATAAAATAATTTCAGTACTGGATATTTAATATATAGATTACTGCAGATACGATTAATTAACACTTAAAATACAAAATAAAACTTTTATTAGTTTGAAGAATATCACTGATTATTCTTTAGCATTTCAAAACTTTTCAATTTCAGTATCCCATTTAGCTTCTCTTTTTTATTTCTACATACTGTCGATTTTTTCTGTACTATTAAGTCTAAAGATCATAGCAGGGTGACATATACAGATGCTTCAAATAGCAGTTAGTGTGTTCAATGAGAGTGGTGAGTTCTATATGGTGAAGCACAAAGTCTTGAACAGAGGAAGCAATTACCAAAAGGGTGCTGAGATTAAATTGGAACACCATTCTGGTATTCAATGTCACCAAATCATTGAAGTAGAGACAGAAAATTGTTCTGGTGTTGATGTCTCCAAGCCAATTAACCAGAATGCATTCCGGTATTTGATGTTTCTTAATTTTTGAGTGTGGATAGTTCTCAATTTTTTAAAGCAAACATACTTTTAACGTTAGAATTATATATATATAGTGTAGTAGACGAGGGAACTGAGAGTTTAATCCAACTTAATTCTATACCCACCGGAGAAATTTATTTTTAAGAAACCATTTGTTCATCAATCTGCAATAACAAAAATTTAATAAAATTTTGAAAACTTCATAATTCTATTGGCTATACTACTGTTTATATATATATGACACTTATATATAATTCCTAAATTACACTATACTCATTTCAGTTTTCATCTAATTGTCATTCTGTTGTGTGCTTGAATAAAGGCACTATGATTATCAAAAAAAAAATAGAGTACATTATCTCCATCCAATATTTAATTCTATAAACAGACATCTGTGGAAGATAAAAAAAAAAATTACCAGCTGACATTGGAACATGAACACAGTCATTTCCATCATTGCTATATGAAAATACAAAGGCTATTCTAATGTTTTTTGATTGGCAAGTCACAGAAATATATTTATTATATCAAAAGGATTATCTAATCACCAGATTACAAACGTTTGCCTATAATGTATCACTTTAGTGTGGCTGCTTCGAAATTAAACAGAACTGACAAAGAATTAATTTGAATCTCATTTAATCCAGTAAATTTAATAAATTGAACTATTGTGAAGAAACACCATTATGATGCTAATGTTGAATAAACTCATATTACGAGTAAATAACAAGAAAAAAAGAGAAACAATGAAGAAAAGTTTACAAAAATCAGAATAATAATTCTCATGACAATATGTTTCACAATTTTTACCCGTTTATTCCTTCATAGTTTTTATTTTCAAAAACAAAAATGCTTCTTGTGTTTTTATGTTAAGATTCTCCATATGACACAGAATATATTTTGTGTCCTACAGAGAACTATTTTAGTAGCTAATGTTTCAAAATTAAAATAATATGAATTTTCCATTCCCTATGCTTCAGAAATGAGAAAACATTAAACTACACTCAAAGTTCTGTAGTGTAGTTTCTTTGCCATTGCAATGGTCAATGTGGGCATTTGTAATGGTCAATGTGGTATGTTGGTAGGGTCAAACATCCCTACCAATATATATATATATTCATTAATACGTATTATTAATTGAAATTATACTGCATAAAAATTCAATTAGAAATTTAATAAAAATGTGCAATTTCATTCCAAATAAAGATATTAAATGTGGTAGTATTTCTAAAGGATTTTGAATTATTATATAATCCACTTTTCATTGATGGTTCCTTCCAGTCCAGTAGCTGGATACTTTATTTCTTGATTTGTATTTAAAATTTATATCACAGTTTCAACAAATTTCAGGTATAGAGTTGAATTTTTAAAACAATACACGATGGATTATGCTGAGTTTTTCCAGTGCCTGGGAATTCTGTGATAAATTTCTTACATTAAAATAAAAAGTTTCTACAATAAACCTAAAAAATGACAATCATTTTTGGTATCAGTCTTTCTGAGCTAATTGTGTGACACAATATTTACAAGATCTACATCACAGTAGTTGAATGTTGATTGGCAGAAGTGAAAAGTTAGATCCAAAGAGCATATCCTCTAGATGCACTTTGTATCTTTGAATGTTAAAAATAATCACAAAATAAAAATTGCAATTGAGGAGTACTGGTTGTTAATAAATTTGGATGACACCTTTGTCTCTAGTTCTTTTTCAGATATTTCAATATTTATAATATATAAACTTTTGAAAAATTTCTAAATTTTTTGTTTATCTTCTTATATTTTTAAAACTTTTTTGAATACATCTAATTATATGATTTTGATTACAGTTAAATATATCGAATAATTTGCTCTTTAAAGCCCAACATTAATTAAGCAAAATATGAAGCATCATTTCACGTAAGAAAAAATATTAAAAATTATAATTGGTTAAAAAAAAAGACCTCTGGTTAAAAATAGCTATTTCAAATCTTTAAAGGTACATTACAATGCTATAATTCCTATTTCAATTTAAATATATAAATCAAATTTTACTGTCATGGTGGCTGAATAGTTAGCATGTTTGGTTAGCGATTAAAAGAGACCTGCATTCAAGCCCTGGATAAGGCATGGGTGTTTCATTTCCTGTGTTTTCTTTCTGCTGAAGTCTTGCCTTACTCATGGATACTGATATATGGGACTCAAATCAACATCTCTCCAGAAACATGCCAGAGTATTCTACCACTGAACTAATGCCAGCACTGTATTTTTTTCCACTTAGTATATTAAGTGAAAAAAAGAGAGTAATCTATCATCTATAGACTTTACACTTAATATATTAAGTGGAAAAAAGACATGATGGCATTAGTTCAATGGTAGAATACTCCAGCATGTTTCTGGAGAGATGTGGGAACCTACATACAAGTACTGTACGTCAGCAAAATATTTTCCATGAAAACATTTATTGATTTATAGAGGTTAAAAAGTCAACAGGTAACTCAGTGATTATTATTTATTGATTAACTCATGTCACACCACTGTTACAAGCAGCTGCTTGAATTTTTTTAATACAAGCATAAAAAAGGGTAACATTTATATTAGAAATACATCAGACTTTAAATCAAAAGCAATAATGGATGACATGATTGAGTTCAATTCAATGAAAATTTAACTTGGAATGAAGAAAGTTTTACTTTGTTTCAATTTTATTACACCCAAAACTTTGCTTGATCATATGTAATAAGAAACAATATTCAAAGATACATTATTTATAAATCTTAATATGAGTGAAATGGATCACAAGATATATCTTTCGTATTGTACTAAGCAATGGCTATAGCCATAACAGATTATACTGTAAGTAGGTTATTCTCCTTTGTCTACTGCAAAATTGTTTTAATTTAATTTATATGTTCTCTATTACAATAAAGTAGTAATAAAATATACGCCTTAGTTATTATCACAATAATATGAGAAGTGAAACACAATCAAGAAAACTATAATTACACTGCAAATGTGCCTATGAAGTTGGGCTTTGGTAGCATGGTGAACACAAAAAGGCATGAATGCATTCATCAATGGAGCAATACTTCAAAAGAAAATATAATTTGGAAAGAGTAAAGCTGGACAGAGGACACTTACAAAAAATTGATATGTCCTCTCCAGGGCCAACCCTAGATATTTTGCCACTTGGAGCAAACTTGGACTCTGCCACTTCTTCCTCCAGATATACTTTTAATATTAGCTAATACTGATTTTTAAGAGCAATTGTACATTCATTATCTTGTTAAAAAATAGGTTGTACTTACTCCAGTCAACCTTTCCTCAACTATAGTAGTTAATTTATTCACAAATTTACCACCCCTAAAAAATGCCACCTAGTGTGGTGCCTGTCCTGGCCCTCTATTTACTGAACGTAAATCTAAAGCACCTACACATCTTTTGTGAATTTTGTAGACATCAGAAGTAATCAATCTGCATAGTAACCCTATTGATAGTAGTGGCAACCACCACAGATAGAACAGTTTAGTTGGCTTCTAGCAATTGACTCCATTTAAATAATTCAAAGAGTCGAACATACACAACATTAGGAAGCAACAAGTTATCCAAAATACAGATTAAAAATTTCTGTTTGGTGAGCATGATAGTGAGTAATGCACTATGCAATACAATGCCCAATGTAGTAGCAGCTGAAGTGAATTTTCATGTGCTTCTAGCTCAACAAGGCTGACAAATTGGCAATTCTATTTATTATACTATAGTGTAATATAACAGGGAAATTTGAAGAGCATTGCCATAAGCCTAAATGTAACATTTATGTTAGGATGTAATTAAAATTATTAAAATACTTTCATGTCAAAACATTTATATCTTTGCCATGGAAAAATCTCCTATATGTGAAAATAACACATTTACAGTGAAAGCAAAAAATGCTGGTAACAGAGATTTACCTTGAATGTTAGGTTTTTTATTTCAATTTCTCATCATTTCTAGATTATTCTGACATATAGTATGTTTCATCACTTTGCAGAGCACTCCTATGTAGTAGTCTAAAAACCTAAATTTCAGTTTCAGAATCAGACAGGTTTTTCCACAGCAAAGATGATACATATCTTTCCTTCTTTATTCATAACAATTTTAAGGGATGCACTGCTTTCACAGATGCTTTGCCACTGTTTTACAGGGTATCATGACAAAATTCCACTGAAAAAATGATGACTGAACAATTCAATGGCAGCAAAAGACACTGACAAAAATGATGTTGTGACATAACGGCAAAAAACAAAAGATGGTATCACAATATGGCGAGAATGAAAATGGCATTGCAACATTACACTGAGAACAAAAATGGCATCACAGCATTATGCTGAGAACAAAAATGCTGTCCCAGCATTACACTGAGAACAAAAATGCTATTGCAACATTGCACCAAAAATGCTGAATACAGACATTGCAAAATGCACAGACAATAATATGTGTTGCTAGAAAAGCATCAATGAACTCTATTATTATTAGAATTTACTATTGCTATTAATTTAAATCAAAAATTTCACTTTGTCATATGTCTGTCTGTTTGTATACATTCAGCAGTTTTGTTTTTAGAGATATGTATTAAAAATTTTTTTTGGCTTGGATGGGTATTGATGAAATACTATTCTCACTTTCAGCATTACCCAAAAGTTTAAATTGTGCCCTCTAACAACAGAAAAAATTTAAAATTGCAAAATTTCAAGTGAATATTACAAAGCAATGTATTTATGCTGGAAATTTCAATTTTTGGCTTTTTGAAATTTTCGTTAATGGATAATTGAAAAATTCCATTTGCATTACATGGGTACCAAAATATTATGATTCACATGTTTTTTTTAATTTTTAAGAAGGTTTTTAGGAATATTACAAGCAATCTAATTATACTAGAAATTTGAAATTTTGATGGTAGAATGTGATGGTCAAGAGGTTACAAACTCACTTAAAACTTTTGAATTGGGAAGCATAAGCTGGAAGCTATATTTTGGCTTCTCTTGATGTCAAATAAATATTAACATTCAATTAGCAGGGTTTAACATCTGAGTGGTAGTTTTTTTTTGCCCAGAATGGGCTAAATGGCCATGTCACAAGAACCCAGTGAAGGTTGGAGTAAGGGGACCCACTGGGTAGCTGTTAGGAGACAGATGATAGCCTCTTGTCAAGGCCATGTAGCTGTTCTTTAATGTGAACAAGGGTATGGCTCTCCTGCACACGGAACCATGGCTTTACTTTACATCTGATGGATGCAGCCTTTTTAAACCCATCAGTGTTCCCTACTGAATGAAGGCATGATTTTTGCAGAGATAAATCTCAACTCTTGCCCAGGTGGGACTAGAACTTGAGAACTGCAGATTACGAGGCCAGCATGCTACCCCAAGTGGTTAGCATGCTTGGAGCATGCTTGGCTACTGATCTAAGGGACCTAGGTTCAAGCCTCAGGTAAGACATGGATGTTTGTGTTGCTTTTCTGCTGAGATCCTGCCATCCTCACAGACCTTCTACTATGGCATATAAACTGACAGGCTCCTGTCAGACCTCTGGGGGCATTTATTTATTATTATTTTTATGAATCTAAGAAAAACAAAAATCAATTTTGCAATATCTGGTATACTAGATTATTATTTGCAATTGTAGAAAAAATATTTTACATACACAATTAAAAGGGCCTCCTTGCTCAGAAATTAATTAAAAATAACCTAAAATTCTCTGTCATTGAGCGATAAAATTTTGAAGTTTATCCTTCGAACTATTTGCATGTTCAAAGTTTTTAGGAGAAAACTCAGAAGCTTTTCAGAGCAAGGACAGTGCTCAGTCTTCAGTGAAATGACACTATGTGGTGACATTAGGGATGTCATGAAGCATCACATGTCGTGAAGGGCAATTCCAGTGTCTCAGTTGCAGGTGGGGACAGGCAAGGTCATTATTTCAACAGCCTCGCAGACTATGGTTCTGTAGAAAGTGAATGCATGTGCAAGCAGTGTTGCATGCTCCCAGAATATGGTTGCCACGTGTTGTACTAAGCTCAGCAGCAGCCATCATTAGCTTGTTGTACAACATACAGCAACCATAGACTAGGAGCATGCAAAACTGCTTGCACATGCATCCACTTTCTATGGAATCATAATCTGTGAGGTTATTGAAATAATGATGTCACCCATCCCCACCTGCAACCGAGACACTGGAATCGTCCTTCACAACATGTGGAAAGAAGCTCTAAACAGCCCTAACATCATCAAATAGTGTCACTCACTGAAGACGGAGTGCTGTCCATGCTCTGAAAAGCTTCTGAGTTTTCTCCTAAAAACCTTTAATATGCAAGTAGTTTGAAGGATAAACTTAAAAATTTTATTTCTCAACAACAAACAATTTTAGGTTATTTTTAATATTTTACACCAAGTTGCACGACACATGACTGCTTTCATGAATGAACAACTAATAATAAAAAAAAATTATCAATCAAAATATTTTGAAAACTACAGTGATGAAAAAAGCAGAGCAACCTGTTCAGTATATAAGACCTCGAAACAGAAATAATTTCCCACAAAAGGAGAGGCTCTCTTTGTTATTTCTAATCTTCCACCTCTCTCAGCTATTCATGAGGATGAAGTAAAACAGTGCTGCACCTTTAAATGCAAGAGTCCATGCAGAGAATGGACCTTGCAGTGCACTTTCGATATGCAGCTTTGGAGCAGAAGAATGTAGAGAGTACTATGGTTTAAAATGGCTCAAGTTGGGTTGACTGTTTTACCTCTGAGCGGCACTTTTTTGCACACTATGGGCTAAATGGCCAGGTCACAAGGACCCCGAAGGCTCAGGGAAGGTTGAGGGAGGGGACCCACTGGAACAGCTGTTGGGAGACAGATGGTAGCCTCCCGTCAAGGCCATCCAGCATGTTAACTTTAACGTGCAGAGGGTCTGGCTCTCCCTCACACGGGGCCACAGCTTAACGTCCCATCTGATGGACAGCGGCCTTTCCAAGCCCATTGGTGTCCCCTACCGACCATGGGCAGGGTGGGGAGTTATGTGGAAAATGGCTCAGGGACCACGCTTCTATCATTACACAAACCTGTTTATACCACTAGGAAGGTTAATCAACAGTGGCTCTATTGATCTTGAATGAATGAATACAATTCAGGTTTACAGAAATGAGTTCTCTGCATTTTAACAACGAAAGAAGAGCTAAAACAAGACTTTTTAAATTAATAGGACACAGTTTCATAGTTCTTTTTTTTTCTTTCCGATTATAAAAATGATTTATAATGAAATATGGGTTATAAACATGAAATATAGGAATCTCATTTTCAAAGAAATTAAGTTTTTTGTTTACCTACATTTGCACTACTCAGAAATTTTAATTTGAACTAATGGATGATGGGGAAAATAAAAATAGTTGTATTTTATTAGTACTCATAAAATGTTGCTTTTCTCACACTCCTCTGATAAAATGGGGCAGATTGTGCAATCAAAGTAATATCTTTTGATACTGATATTTTACACTTCTATCCTGAACAGATCACTTGCATTATTCATTAAATCACTTTTCCATATTTAGTGGCTTCTAACAATGCAAATTCAAACTACCAGAAGATTTGAAAAATCTCAGTAATAGTGTTTCATTACTAACAATCCAATTAAAAAAATTTTAGAATTATCTCTTAAAACAAAAAATTTGCATTTTCCCATCTTCCCTTGAGATAACAGTACCAAATTCATTGCTGCCAATACAAACCTTATAGCCTTTCACATTCCATCATCAAAATTTAAAATTTCTAGTAAATACATCATTTGCAATATTCATTCAAAATTTTGAAATTTCCAAATTTTTCCACCATTAGAAGTTACAATTTAAACTTTTGGGAGATTCGGAAGGTGCAAATTATAATATTTCATAATACCCATCCAACCAAAAAACAATTTTTATCTCTTAAAATATTCTATTACATGCACAAAAAAGTAAAAGCATGAGTATATTAGTAGAAAGCTAGTTGAAGCAAATTAATGTGCAGTGTTTTTGCTCTCAGTGTTATATGTACAGGCGGTGTTCTTGCATGCGCCATTTTTCTTTACAGCATTTTAATTCATGCCGTTTTGTAAAGGTGTTTACAAAAAGGTGTTTTCATTCACATCATTTTACATAGGTGATATTTTGTTGTATGCAGTTTTTACTAATGGCATTTTTGTATTCACCATTATGTAGAGTCGCTGTTTTTGTTAACAATGTATTGCACAGGTGGCATTTTTTCATTTGTCGTTTTGTTGGCAGTGTTTTTTCACCACCATTCTGTCATGGAACCGTTTTACAGCACAGAAGAAGTATGACTCTCGTAAAAGGTTGGGTTGTTTTATTTCTGAATGGCACTTTTTGCACACAAAGGGTTATATGGCCAGCTCACAAGGACTCTACAGGCTCAGAGTTGAGTAGGGGAAAGGGACCCACTGGACATCTGCTAGGAGACAACTCAAAAAGGACCAAGTCATTTTCCATTTAACACATGATAGCCTCTGAAAGTCTGGTGCCTCTTACTTATAGAGTTTCATACTAGACCAAGCCAGAGACAAGTGGAAAGACTTCATACACATTATAATAAGCCTGCTGCTCCACTATTTAACTACTAAGTACACTGGTTCAAAGTTGAGAAAATTTTAATTCCAAAACTCTACTTTATACATTTGGCACGATACTGAATGAATTGTTTATAAAGCTATTTACATCTGAAGTATGGTTTCAATAGAAACTTAGTAAGAATATGCACTAACTTTTTACTACTTCAGAAGCTTTTAGATATCTGATAAAGGATATAGTTATTAAGGTAGGAATGACAGTAACAATTATATAAATAAGTTTTACTGCTAAAATATATTCACTATTGTTGACCATCTGAAAGCCCATGTCTAAGGGTTGAACAAACTGTGAAGTATGGAAGGTTCTCTATGAATGCATAAAAAGATTTCATTTTTTAATCTAAAAATAAAACAGCTTAGTTTTTCAACAATTTGGTAAGTTTCTTGCCTGCAGTACATCTACTGTGGTCTAAAGGTAATTTTCATTAATTTTAAATCTCAATAATAATTATTGATACATATATCAATCTGTCTAGGTCAGGCTGCAGATTCTTGAAATTCTGAGTTTGCTTCGCATTAGTAACACCCCCTTTGCTTAGGAATGGATCTGTCTGTGGGACTGCTGATGACTCAAAGTCATGAATCACTGATATAAGATTGTAGAGTGCACACATGGCAATCCGTTTTCATGTTACATCAAAAAAATAGGTCTTTCTGACTTCAAAAGTGGTATGATTGTGGGGCATACTGTTTCAAATGTGAGTATCTCAACAACAGCTGCCATGGTGAATTGCTCCCATTCTGGTGTGTTATGAATCTACTATGACTGTCTCAACATTGATAGAACAGCCAGCCAAAGGTCACATGTGGCCGATGGATGTGGTGAGCAACATGTGTCTCACCTCATAATATAAAGTGATACAGCACAGTACTACAGCTAACCACCCAGTATTTGGAATACATATATAGTGGAATGGCAAGACCAATATCCACATGGAAATGCACTGGACATTAGCTTGTATGGGGCTATAAAAAGTCAACAGCCATCACAGGTAAATGTGATCACTGTGAGTCACAAGAAACTTCGCTTTGCATGGACACATCAGCACCAACAGAGGACCAGTGACAAGAGGAAATCTGTCACCTAGTCAGATGAATCCTGTTCCAAACTCCATCATGCTGATGGGCATGTTCACATTTCGAGAAAGCAACATGAGACCATGACAGCAGGACGTACCATCATTGTTTGGTAGGCTGGAGGTGGTGGTGTTATGGTTTGGGGGCTGTTTGAATCAACAGCTCAATGGGACCACCTACCTTTCTATCATCACCAGCCAAATACACCCCTTCACAGTATATCCAGACAACTCCAGCATCTATCAACAAGATAATGCACAATGTCACATGGCCTAGCAGGTTGCAAACTGATTTGAGGAAACCAGTCTGTCAACTCACAAGATCTCAACTCAACTGAGCATTTTTGGGACCTATTAGAAAAGATGGATTCGATGCTCCAACTCTCCATTGGCAATGTGCACGCATTACAGGACACATTGTGGAATGCATGGATAGCATACCACAGGATACTCTGCAACACTTATGGAGTCCATGCCCTAATGTGTATGAGTTGTATTATTGGCAAAAGATAGTACCATGACGTATTAGATAGGTGTTGCTTGCAAGCTAACTCAGTGTATATAATAATCATATAAAGAGTAATGAAAAAGAGTGACAAATTTCCAAATTGGTATGTTCAATTTCCTGAATGAAAAACAAATGGGGACAAAACTGAAAATGTCTGCACAATGCTGCTATCTACATTTGACAAATTTAGTTTTCATAGAGATGCTAAGAACATCTGCCACTAAGCTATGTTACTATTACTTTGATGTACAATATCTTTAATAAAGCCACTGAACAGCAATTTTTTTCATAACAAACTGTCTAGGTCAGGGTTCAGGAACCAGCAGCTCTGAGAACTCTAAAACATGGCTCTTGATACTTTGGTTCAACATTCGACTGTAATTTTTTTTCCTTAATGATGATCATTAAAAGTAAGCACCAAAGCAGGTTGGAAGATGACAGTTTTAAAGTACTGATGCAATTCAAATGCTTTAAATACTTTACAAATTTTAAAAGTTGGTCGAGAAGGATGGATAAATGGCACATTTTTATATTCTTTTCAATAGTTTTATTGTACACACTTGAATATACCTATTTTCAAATTGTAGGACTTGGTTTATTTTGCTAATAAAATAATATGCTGTTTCTTTCCTAATATAACTCTTGCTTCTGAACATATGCTCATAATCTGCTCACTCAACTATTTTAGGATTCTGAACAAGAAAAGACTCAGGGATGTAGCCATGGGGCACATTCTTGAGTCTTCTTGTTCAGAATCCTAAAATAAAATTCCATAGCATGAAAGATTAAAAGAAAAATTTCAGTGAAATATATTAGTAATTGGGAAAATCCTACTCAAGTCTTACTCTCACTCCCCTACCCTATTCCCTGAAACTAAATTCTCGGACACACTCGAACTAAAGCCTGGGTTCATGCCTAAAGATACTTTAAGGAGGGAACATATATTCAGGTAACTCAATTTATTGTACACTTTGCCAAATATAACGATATATTGTTATATACAGATTTTGTAAATATTTCTGATTTCAAATAATGCAGGTTCATGGGTGCCATAATGGAAACAGTATTGTTTTCAATAATACTGCCATAGAGGAGATCAATGAAGAAGGCTCAGCAGAACGACTACACAAATATATATATACCTTATCTGGGGCTTGAACCCAGATCCCTTTAATCAGTGGTAACCACTCAGCCCCCTGGACAGCAATTAGCTACTTTTCATAAAATCTTTAGAGCAGAATAAAGAACATAAATGTATAACTATGACATGGATAAATAATTTTGAAATATTTGAGGCAGAGTATAAATAGAAGTATTATACACAAAATTAGTGAAAGCATATAAACTCCACTGCTATAGAACAGGGGCATCCCTATATACACAATACCAACAACAAGATGTGGACTGGTAAGGGGTCCTGAGCACTGTAAGTAGGGCCCTTAGTGGCACGGATCCCTGGGAATTCACAGGAGCAGGATTTTTTAATTAAATAATAATAATGTTATTAAACGGAAATTTCACAGAATTGGGGAAAACTATTTAAGGGTGATGAATGAACTCTCAAAAGAATATGAATGAAAACCTTAAAAAGAAACTAATTTTTATATCACAGCCAGAACCCCCACCCTCCACCGCCCTGCTACAGCTCCTGATAAAAAAAAAGGACCACTCCACCCTGGCTACAACCATACTATTGAGCTAAAAGTTTGCATTATCAAAATACTGGGCATAGTTATAAGAGCAATTTGGTAAAAAAAATGACTTGCCCTTGCTACACCGGTGGGCTTCTGTTGAGGGAAAATCTGCCGCAGTATTTTCTGTCCACTTATGAGTTGCCAGCTCTAAGTGAACAGAGGCACGGAATATCTTATATCAGCAGGTGGATAATCCTGATCAGAGGCCATTGCAGGTACCTGAACTCTCACTTGCTAGTTGGGCATCGGCAATCCTAAACTGGAATAATGTGTCTAAGGCAGGTCATCTGGGTCTTGAAAAGGTGGTGCCTGAAGTTCCTACTAGCATGGGTGCTTCAGCCTGTAGCAATGGGGGAACATGTCTTTGTCCCATGCCTGTAATCAGGGGGCTGTTTGATATTGTTTGCCCTACCTCTCTCAATAAACTTAGTTTCTTTAAAAATCCTACTAATAATTTTCTCTCTGCAGGTACATGGAACATGAGGATATTACATAAAGATTATTCTCTTGATGTCCTCATGCGGGAATTCCACTGTTATATAACCTAGATATTCTAGGCTTGCAAGAGACTAGATGGACAGGTAAAAGTGAGATACTTAAAAATAATTTAAATGTTTCTTTTCAGGGATGGAGGATGGAAAGCATGTCCAAGTTATAGGTTTGCTTCTCAGCAGACACGCCAATGATGTGCTCTTCTAGGATATGACTGCATTGATGAAATATTTCTTACAGCAAAAATTTTAAACAAAAATTAAAGACGGATGTCATTTGTTGTTATGCCCCACAGAAGACTCTGATGAGAATGAGAAGGATAAGTTTTACAGACAGCTTCAGATTTTAAATTCTGTGAAGAAGATATTTCTCTTGTGCTAGGTGACTTCAATGCTAAAGTTGGTACTGACTCTCATGTTTGGGCAGGAATTTTAGGTCCCTTTGGCATTGGTAATTCCAATGGCAAATGGGGAATACCATCTACAGGTTTTCAACTTAACGGTTTTCAAATAACGAACACATACTATAACACTGGGACATTTATAAATACACATGGGTTTCACCTGATGGGTTGCAAAGGAATATGATACATTATATTTTAATTAACAGCTAGTGGGCTAGTTCAGTTAGGAATACCAGATCATATAGGGGAGCCGAAATTGGGTCTGACCATTACCTGGTCAAAAGTGTCTTGCAACTGAAGCTTAAGAAATGTTGCGCTAAGGTTAAGAAAATTGCCTTCAATTACAATCACACACGATCCAATAAAAGTATCAACCAATCTAAATGTTACCTTATAACTATATAAAGCATACTAGATCAATTGACAATATAGTTATATTTACCAATGATTGTAGACTGGTACATCTACTTGTTTAGGCACTTTTGATATTAACATTGAAACATCGTTGTCTTTCACAAATTTGATATAGTCAGCACATAGCCTGATGACAGATATATCATATATTGTAGACAGTCCTTTGATGTTCAGGTGTTTGGTCAAGATGCCTTTAAAAGAAACTAGTCCTTTCACAAGTAGTGCATTTATAGATGTCATTTCAGCACTTTAATACATAGATATCATGATGACAGCATTTTACTTCTTGCAGGTGATGATAAGCAATTGCCAGTTTAATTCCAGTTATGCTGAGCTTTATTTATATTATTTGATGTTATGGAATGCCTGATGTTTTAGTAGTACTATCATTTATACTTTATAGATATTATAATCAATTGTAATTATTTGCAGCACTTGCTTCAAGTTCATTGGCAATATCACAGAAGGATCAACAATTGCACTTTCCTCACTATTTGAGATATAATTGCATACCTTTAGCACGCTTGGCTACTGATCTAAGGGACCTGGGTTCGAGCCCCGGAATTAGGCATGGATGTGTGTGTCGTTTTTCTGCTGAGGTCCTGCCATCCTCTCAGATCTCCTACTGTGGCATATAAACTGACAGGCTCCTGTCAGACCTCTGTGGCAAGCAGCTGCTTGAGGGGGTATTTATTTTATTTTATTTTAAACATTAAAAAACCAATTAACTTAGATATAAAAACAAGTTTAAAAAGTTGCTCTCATACCAATGCTTTAGGTGTTGAAGAAGCATAAAATGTATCAGTGCTCAAATCATCTCATGAGCTACACGTTTCACCATTATCTCATATTATGGCATGATCAGGCCTGATGACACCTATAACGGTGCAACGCATAGCTCATGAGATGATTCAAGCACCAATACGTTTTATGCTTCTTCAACACCTAAAGCATTGGTATGAGAGCAACTTTTTAAACTTGTTTTTATATCTAAGTTAATCGGGTTTTTAATGTTTAAGGTATGCAATTATATCTCAGATAGTGAGGAAAGTGCAATTGTTGATCCTTCTGTGATATGTGCCAATGAACTTGAAGCAAGTGCTGCAAATAATTACAATTGATTATAATATCTATAAAGTATAAATGATAGTACTAATAAAACATCAGGCACTCCATAACATCAAATAATACAAATGAAGCTCGGCATAACTGGAATTATACCAGCAATTGCTTATCATCACCTGCAAGGAGTAAAATGCTGTCATCATGATATCTATGTGTTATAGTGCTGAAATGACATCTATAAATGCACTACTTGTGAAAGGACTGGTTTCTTGTAAAGGCATCCTGACCGCACACCTGAACATCAAAGGACTGTCTACAACATATGATATATCTGTCATCAGACTACGTGCTGACTATATTAAATTTGTGAAAGACAACGATGTTTCAGTGTTAACATCAAAAGCACCTAAACAAAAGGATGTACCAGTCTACAATCATTGGTAAATATAACTATATTATCAATTGATCTAGTATGATTTATGTAGTTATAAACTAACATTTAGATTGGTTGATACTTTTATTGGATCATGTGTGATTGTAATACAGTAATTACAACAATAACTTGTAAGAGCATCTGCACTCCTTATGTTTGACAATAACTAAATTTAGACAAACTTGTTGTACAGCAATTAACATGAATATACTAATTCTTATCTTAAAAGCTGTGTTGAAAATTATTTTAAATTGCCTTCAACACTGAAAGTCTGAAAGATTCAGATATAGCCAAAGCATACCATGGTAGGCTACTTAGTCATTATGACAATCGCAGTTTGCTTATTGCTGAAGTTGAGAAAGAATGGAATCAGTTTAAACAGGCTTTTCTTGAAACTAATAGTACTCCTTTTGGGTAAAAGGGAACAGAGGAAACAGAATTATTTGAGTGATTTCAGATATAATTATTTCTGAAATAAGGAAGTGCAGGATTAATATGAATCAACACCCTACTAGCCCTAACAGAAGGCATTACAACAAGCTTAATAAATGTGTAAGGGATCAGTTAACAGCTGATAAGAATCTTTGGCTTGATAGCTTGGCTGACAAAGCAGAGGAAGTAGTTAGATAGCACAACATCAGGGGGTTGTACCACATAGTGTTTTGTGTTGGAAGGGACAGGTACACAGAGATAAACATGGCAAGATGATTGAAGGTGAGGATCTTGTGATGGCTAGGTGGGCTGAGCATTTCAGAGATGTTCTAACAATGTGATTATTCTACTCCCATTGTTTGTAATGAGGATAGATGCATTACTGTCTTTACCATTGGCCCTGTATCACATTCTGAAGTCACTTTGGCTATCTCTAAATTAAAACTGCATAAATTCCCATGGGTGGATGAAATCACCACTTAGATGTTTAGAGCTGGGAACACTTGTGTTGTCGCATGGCTGACTGAAATTTTGAATTTTTTTTATGATAAAGGTGTTGTTACTAAGGATTTTACTAGAGCTATTATTGTCCCAATTTTTGAAAAAGGTGATTGCAGTTCTTGTGATAATTATAGGGAAATTAATCTACTTTCTATTCCAGGTAAAGTTCTTTGCATGATTATAGTTAATAGAATTAAGAATTTGACTGATGGACAACTGCGTGATGAGCAGGGTGGATTCAGAAATGGTAGGGGATGTATTGACCAAATATTTTCACTCAGGCAGGTTTTTGAGAAATGTTTAGAGTTTCAAAAATCTGTGGTTACTAGCTTTATAGATTTTGAAACAGCCTTTGACTCTGTTGATCAACATAATTTGTGGTTAATTGTTAGATCATATGGAATACCTGATAAGTTAGTTAGTGTACTGAGAGATCTCTGTAATAACACTTGAGTCGTGTGTGAGAGTTGGTACGTCTTGCAGCGATTGGTTTAGCATTGCTAGTGGAGTTAGACAGGTGAGATTTCTGTCTCCTTTTCTCTTTAGTTTGGTTATTGATTAGGTTATGTGAAATTCACTGCAAGGGAAAGATTTTGGCCTTAAATAGTCTAGAGATTTCAAAATTTCTGATTTAGATTATGCAGATGATTTGGCCCTGTTGGCTAATGATGCTGATAAGATGAATTCTTTCATTAGGGCTGTTCATGAGAATGGTAATAGGGTATGTTTGGTGATAAACAGAGAAAAAACTAAAGTGATGAAAATTGGTCAGGCAGATGGTACTTCAGTTGCTTTGAATAGCTGCACTCATGAGCTAGTGTCTCAGTTTAATTATATTGGTGCTAATCTCATGCAGCAGCTATATGTGCAGCATGAGATAAATAAAAGAATAGGAATTGCCACTGGGACTTTCAAGAATCTATGGAGAGTGTGGAAAAAATAGGCATGTACACCTAAAGACTAAAATTAGACTGCATAATAATTTGGTTCTTTCTAAGGTTAGGTATGGTAATGAAATATATACCCTTTGTAAGCAGGATAACAGAAAACTTGATGCATTTGATTCTAGATGCTTACACAGTATCTTGGGCATTAAGTGGTTTGACTTTGTAAGTAATGATAAGGTTGGAAGGAGTCAGCAACCACCTTTGAGCAGTGATTTGTGCAAAGAGAGACTGCATTGCTTTGGCTATGTTGCCCATATGCATAGCTATAGTTTGGCAAATAGGATTACGAGCAATGTGCCCAAAGGCTTCAGGAAAAGGAAGAGACCTAGGTTGCACTGGGCAGACAATGTCAAATAGGACCTTATTAGGATTGGCCTACAGTGGCCAAATGCAGTAGCTATAGCTCAGGACAGACAGCTATGGAGAGCAAAATTATTCAGTCTGGTAGGACCTCCATTGCCCATGGCGCCGAGTGTGTGTGTATGTACGAATGTATGTACACACACACACATATTGTCGTACGAACTTACGAAGATGATGATGGCGATATTTATTATGATGGCACCAATAACAATGGCATTGACTTGACAGCACTAGATGAGCTTCTTACTAGTGACATGATGACAATTGTTTTTACGAATTTCCCAGTAATATTTAGGTGTTACACATTTTTATATGTTTTTATAAAAGTTTAAGTTTTGTTAACAAATGTTTTATGTAATTTAAAATAAAATCTTGGAAAGTTATGGGTGCATATTATATACGAATTTTCATTTTACCAGAAACTTTCGGGCTAAATCAAGCATGCACATTATACACGGGTGCGCATCATATTCAAGATTTTACGGTACACCAAGTGACTTGTAAATATTTTGAGATGGGCAATTATGCATCTAGTATTAAAGCCCGAACTACATTTTCCATTTTTCAGTTCAATCCATGAGTATATGCATGATATTTTTCAAAACTGCTTTGAATATGAGTGAGTGGGTGTAGCTGAATGAGTAAGTCTAAGTGATCACCTCCAAATCTGTGGATTATAATCCAATGAAGATTATGTAGGGTTTGAGTTGTAGATTATAAAGTGCCTTATGTGGAACATGATATACAGTTAACTTTGGTTAAATTCCAATGAACAATGTTAAATTTCCACTCTTAAATGCAGCAGAAAATTGAAATGCTGATCTAACCAACAGTTCCATTTGATTCCACAAAAAAAAAATAGTTTTGCAATTATTATCATTACGACTACAACAAATGCATAAAGTATAATGATTGTATTAGGAAAGAGAATTACTGTATAACTCTTCAGAAAGTCATGCAATTTAAGCTCACATGTAAACAATGGGAGCAAAGCTACCAGTATTATTTTGACTTTAAATCCTTCAATATATTTGGGGTTTATTTCATCCATTCACTTTTAAACCTTATGGTGCCACAAAGACTAAGTGTGGTTCATGAAGCTTGCATTATGGCCATAAATCTTAAACTCCATCATTAGTACATCAAATTAACATTTTTTTTTCCCTTAAATAAAACACTTTGAGCTAACATATATTTAAGCTGATATTAAAAATAGACATTTCTGAGCTCCTTAATAATGCTATTTTTTTTTATTTATTCCTGAACATGATGCCTAAGAAAGTACTAAAACTTTGTGATCCTTCACACTCCCATTAGCAGAGTCCAAATGCAGAATTCCCATAGCTAATGTCCCATCTGGTGTGGAAATGTACTATAAATATCTGTCGCTCCAGTGAGTTAATCGACTTCTTCATTTTAAATTTTCCCTTTTACGTTTTAAATTACATGCCTAGAAATGTGCCAAGTCACTTTGCACTTATTGGAGGTTCTGGGTCACTATTACAGAAGTGCTGCTGTATGCTTTTCCCTCCATTTTAGTATATTTTGCCATTTAAAACTGTTTCAAATGTTCTAAATTATTTTTATCGTTTATTGGATGTCTTACAAAAGGAAATATTCAATTTTTTTTCTATCGGCACTAACAGCTACAAAAGTTTAAGTTTTGATTTCAAACCTATTGCTGAATGTAGGCAAGTGTTGGGCAAGTATTATGTTGTTGTTGTTTTTTTTTTGCATTTTTTATTTGTTGATTATTTATTTTGTGATATGATAGATATTTTATATAAATCTGGTACATAAAACTGCATTTTTCCTGGAAATATTTAGTTGCTTCCGATAGTGAATCATATGAATTTTTGGGCTTTCCAGATTCAGAAGTGGAATATCGATTCCAAGTGAGTATAATATAGTGATGCAAATATTTTTCAATTTTTTTACTTATAGAATTATTTATATTTCTTCTCAAAAATATTCTGTACTTAGAAAGAATAATTATTTGAAACTTGACAGAAAATTAAATCATTAAGTATACATGACCTGAAATGGCAGTAACCTTAGCAGACATATGATTAAGACATGAAGAAAATTTAAATTTTTAAAAAATAGTACTTATTTTAGTATTATTTTTAGCTAAATTAAAGAAATTTCATGACTAACATTCAGAATCTGTAATTTTTAAATCAAGTTTTTGCCATCATTTTGAAGTTCAACTCTCGCAGCATCTAATGACCTGATGCAAATTGATCTAGAATGGTTTGACTCAATTTCAGTGGTAAAATGCAAGTTTATTTGCTTTCAGATATTCTTTATTTATTTTTCTGTAGCTCTTTACTAAAATTTAGTTCTATATTTACAGTTTTTATTCAAATTATCTTGTTTTTATAGCAAAATAATTTTTTTAACACTACTACCTAGTCTTAGAGTTTGCCAATTAGCAAAAAAAAAAGTATATGCAACATGCATTGTTTGCATAAATGACAAAATAACTTCATCTACATACATACAAAATCCTCATGCAGCCATGGACTACAGAAGTCCTACCAGATTTTACAATTTAGTTCTTCAAACACATCTGCCCCTAGCTACAGCTGCTGTATTTGGCCACTGTAGGCCAATTCTAGCAAGGTCCAGTTTGGCATTACGTGTCCATTGCATCCTAAGTCTCACCCTTTTTCCTCAGGCCTTTAGGCACACTGTTCATAATTCTGTTTGTTAATCTGCAGCTATACATACAGGCTACATGGCCAAACCAATGCATTCTCTCTCTGCACAAAATGCTGCCCAAAGGAGGTTGATGACTCCTTCTAAACTCATTAGTTATAAAGTCAAACCACCTAATGCCCAAGATACTGTGCAAGCATCTAGAATCAAAGGCATCAAGTTTCTTATCCTGCTTACAAAGGGTGCATGCTTTGCTACCATAACTAACCTTAGAAAGAACCAAACTATTATACAGCCTAATTTTAATATTTAGGTGTATATGCCAATTTTTCCAGCAGCAGTATCTATTCTTCTGTTTATCTTGTTTATCTCAGGCCATACATAACCAGAATCTTTTAAACAGCTCCCACAATAGTTAAACTGAGACAATTGTTCAAGGGCACAACTATCAAAGCAACTACCTGATTAATTTTAATCATTTTAATTTTTTTCTCTGTTTACCACCAAACCTACTCTATTATCATTCTCATCAACAGACCAAATGAAAGAATTCATCTCATCAATATCATTAGCCAATAGGGCCAAATCATATGCATAATCTAAATAAGAAATTTGAATCTACAACTATTTAAGGTCAAAATCTTTTCCTTGCAGAGAATTTCACATAACATAATCAATAACCAAACTAAAGAGAAATGAAGACAAAAATGCACCCTTGTCTAAATTCCATTAGCAATGCTCAACCAATTGCTACAAGTTTTATCAATGCTCATACACGACTCAATTTTATTATAGAGAGCTTTCATTATGCTAACTAACTTGTCAGGTATTCCATATGATCTAATGATCAACTACAAATTATGTTGACCAACAGAGTCAAAAAGCCTTTTCAAAATCTATAAAGCTAGTAACCACAGATTTCTGAAACTCTAAACTAGGGATGGGGAAACTTCAGCTAGCAGGCCATTTGCGGCCCACGAGATGATTTTTTCTGGCCTGCTGGCAATTGGTGACATCCTGTATACAACTAAATCTTGGTGAAATTGTTGGGAAACTGCTGCTGCATCCATCTCATTAAAACATGAGTTTCATTATGTATGTTATTTACACATAATTTTTCTTATCATTGTTTATAAATAGTATTATTTCACGATCAATATAATCACTTCTTTATTATTTTCCAGTTATTTGTATAATATATGGTTTCATAGGATTTTCAATATGGCCCCTTTAATGTCTAACATTTTTAGTGGCCCACAGAGAAAAAAAAGTTTTCCACCCCTGATCTAAACATTTCTCAAGAATCTGCCTAAGTGAAAATATTTAATCTATACATCCTCTACCATTTCTGAATCCACACTGTTTCATCACACAGTTGTCCATCAATCAAATTTTTAATTCTATTAAGTATAATTGTGCAAAGAACTTTACTTGGAAAACTAATTCCCCTTCAATTATCACAAGAACTACGATCACCATTTTTAAAAATAAGGATAATAATAGCTCTAGTAAAATCCTTATAAACACCTTTATCACAAAAAATATTCAAAATTTCTGTCAGCCATGTGACAGCACAAATGTTTCCAGCTCAAAGCATTTCAGTGGCGATTTCATCCATCCCTGGGAATTTATGCAGTTTTAATTCAGAGATAACCAAAGCAACTTTAGAATGTAATATAGGGGCAACATAAAGCCAATAGCACATCTATTATCATTACAAACTAGGCGAGCAGAAATAATCACACTGTTTAGAACATCTCTTAAATGCTCAGCCCACCTAGCCATCATAGAATCTTCACCTTCAACTGTCTTACCATGTTTATCCCTCAATCTCTGTGTACCCGCCTGTTTCTTCCCACACAAAAGATTAATTTACAGGTACAACACCCTACTGTTATGCTGTTTAACTGCTTCCTCTGCTTCATCAGCCAAGCTATCAAACCAAAGATTCTTATCAGCTTTAAACTGATCCTTTACACATTTATTAAACTCAATGCAATGCTTTTGTGATGTTAACCCATTTACTTTTACTTTTCCATGTGCAACTACACTTTTCAATTGACAGCCACTAATGCACATGGGAATGACATACCCCTCTTGCATCATAGCTAGCACATGTGCACAATCATCTTTTTATGCAAATGTGACTTCAACAAGCATGTGTCAATTTGCATCCACCAGAGATGTATAGTAAGTGATGTTAGGTCACAGAGTTGAGTGTAGAGTTAGTATAGTGCAGTGTAGAGTTAGTACAGTGCAGGACCATAGTAGAGTGTATAGAGTAAAATCAGTCAGTTACAGTTGCATACTTTGAGACAGTTGTGATGTGAAGTGCAAGTTGCCCAGTAAACAGCACATTTAGTTTTATAAAGAATTCTTTTGGGGTGAAACAGATTTTCGGTGAGTTTGGATTTTTGAAATAAACGTTTTTTGTTTTATGAAACAGTTTTGACTTTCTAATTTTTTCTCTTGAGCAGAGTTTGATCAATATTTGATTAGTTATATTTAATTGACAATCTTTAAATTTCGTTTCTATACTTCAGTAATGCCATTTCATATTCTTCAATAATGGCCATTGATAAAAAAAATAAATACCACTCAAGCAGCTGCTTGCCACAGAGATCTGACAGAAGCCTCTCAGTTTATATGTCAAAGTAGAAGGTCTGTGAGGTTAGAACTCTTTATTTAATTGGCAAGAGAAATTGCCTGGCACCCAAGCTATCCAGTAACCTAATAACATACTTTTTTGGAGAGTTACACCCCCTGTTAGGACTAGTATAGTGTTATTTTATATTATTCCTGCACTTCCTTCTTTCAGAAATGTTCCATTTCATCTGTTCCTTTTTACCCAAAAGAGTACTGTTGGTTTCAAGAAAAGTCTGTTTAAACTGATCCCATTCCTTCTCAACTTCAGCAGTAAACAAACGTGATTGTCATAATGACTAAGCAGCCTCTCATAGTATGCTTTGGCTATATCTGGATCTTTCAGATCTTCAGTGTCAAAATAATACTCTTAACCTTCACATAACATTTCTTAAGCTTCAGTTGCAAGACACTTTTGACCAGGTAATAGTCAGACCCAATTTTGGCTCCCTTGTATGATCTGGTATTCCTAACCGAACTGCCAATTTGCTATTAATTAAAATATAATATATCATATTCCTGTGCAACTCATCAGGTGAAGCCCATATGTATTTATGAATGTCCAAGTGTTTGTAGTATGTGTTAGTTATTCACAAACCGTTAAGTTTACTTATCTGTAGGAGATGTTCCCCATTGGAATTATCGATGCCAAATGGACTTAAAACCTCTGTCCAAAGGTCAGAGTTAGTACCAACTTTAATATTGAAGTCATCTAGCAGAAGATAAATAGCTCCTTTCTTGAAAGAATTCAAAATATCCTGAAGTTGTCTGTAAAACCTATCCTTCTCGTTCTCATCAGAGTTCTCTGTTGGGGTGTAACAACACACGGCATTCAAATCTACAATTTTTGTTTTAAATTTAGCTGTAAGAATTCTTTCATTAATGCAGTCATATCCTAGAAGAGCATCACTGGTATGTCTGCTGAGAAGAAAACCTACACCTTGAAAATGTTTGTCATCCTCCTTCCCTAAAAAGAGAAATTTAAAATTATTTTTAAATATCTGACCTTTACCTGTTCATCTGGTCTCTTGCATAAACAGAATATCCAGATTATAATGTTTGAATTCCTGTGTGAGGATATCAAGATATCTGTATGTAACATCCATATGTTCCACATACCTGCAGAGATAGAACGATTAGTAGGATTTTTAAAGAAATTGAGTTTGATGAGAGAGGTAGGATCCAACAATATTAAACATAAATGACAAACATAAATATCATAATTACAGGCATGAGGCAAAGACCCATTTTCCCCACTGCTAAAGGCTGAAGCCACCCATGCCAGTAGGAACTTCAGGCACCACCTTTTCAAGCACTCTTTTTAAAGAACCAGAAAATTACCTACCTGAGACACATTACTCCAGTGTAGGATTGGTGATGCCCAACTAGTTAAGTGAGAGTTTAGGTACCTTTCTTGAATGCGATGGCCTTTGATCAGGATTATCCACCAGCTGATATAAGGTATCCTGCGCCTCTGTTACCTTAGGACTAGCAATCCATAGGCAAACAGAAAACACAGTGGCAGATTTTCCCTCAACAGATGCCACCAGTGCAGAAAGTCCAAAATCCACAATCAAGCTCAAAGCCAGTCTGATCTAGTGAGTACAAAAGGTCAGTACCAGGACCCTGTGAAATTGATCACTCCTCAACAAGAGAGAAAAAAAATTTCCAAAAATTAAAAAAATTAAATAAAATATATTAAACATTTAAGTAATGATATAAATTTTATTAATTATTTAAAGTAATAAAATACTTTAGAAAATATGGCAAAAATTATTTTTTCTAATTTTTTTTACTGAAGTTTAAATGAAAAAAAAGGGAAATTTTGCAATTTAAAAAACAGTGTATACGATTTTTACTTGCATGTATTTTTAAATTTTTGTTGTTTTCTTTACCACAATAAAATGTCAGTCAGAAATAGGTTATATCATATTCTTTCAGAATATGATATAACCTATTTCTGACTGGTTATTTGGTAAAAAAAAAAATTAAGTTCACTCTTTTATTTGACTATGCAGAGTTAACAGGTCTTGACATTTCTCAAAGTATATCACTGAGAAAAAAAATTTTTTTTTTGTTATTCGAAATAAGTAGCATTCTATATATATGTGGTATAAATATTTTTGTCATTTTGTTTTTAATAATATTTTATTTGCATTGCCAGATGCCTCTTTTTTTACTATATGACTGTAAAAAAAACCCTATTAAAATTAAATATCTTATTTTCAGAAAATCCAGAGTTTAATGCTGATTAATTTGCTATATAACATGTCATAATTCCTTTCATTGGTTATTTGGCAAAAAAAAGTTTGAAAGTTAATTTTTTTGAATGAGCACAGGTGAAAAAAAATTGTGCCCACCAGGTACAATTCAGTGTTTCAGGTATGGCATGGTAAAGGCTAAAGCTTTTTAACTCTTTTTTTTTTAATTTATGATGAATAAATTTTTACTGCTTACTTAAATTTGCCTTTTATTTCTCAGATATGGAACTGTACATATTACATTTGTTGTACTGAAGTATATGAAAAAGTATCTTTCTTAATGGTTTTGAAAACACTTAAAATTTATGCAGTTATAATTTTGTTCAGTTTTAATAAATTATGTTGTGCGAGTTAATTGCAAAGCTTACAACATTACTCTTTTTTCTAGCATCATGGAAAGAGGGGAAGTTGCCATTATTTTGCATACTTTACATTAACATAAAACATGATTTGTTTTCAGTTCCGAAACTGAATAATAATGAAATAACTTTAGTTTTCATAGTTTAAAAATGATCATAATTAGTGCTTAAAATGAAAAAATATAGCTACCCAGAGCTGTAAAATAAAAAAAAAATTAAATGGAGGTAAGAATTTATTGAAAAAAATTCAGTTCTTTCTACTGGCCTGGGAGCACTGTACATTTACACTTAGGTGTCATACATTATTAAGTGAATTTATATAATTTTAGCAAATAATCGCAATACCAATTTTATAAGATTATAATCCTTAAAAAAAAATACCAGAACAAAAAGATCCAATACAATAACCTATCAGAATTAATTCCTCTGTGTTACAGTTCAATCTCAGCACTGATCATAGAATATTACCATATTTGCATTTCATTTATCTATTTCATATTATGAAAATAAAAATTATACAAAAAATTACTAAGGAATGCAATATATTGTGATTCAAACACATTTTGCCACCCCCTCCCCCTGACCTAGAACTACATGTTTTTTGTCATGGTAAAACAAATTTAAAAATGTATACAAATGTATTTCAAATTCATATATTTCTTCCTTAACATTTTTTAAAACACAGAATATTTATGAAACAATGCAAAACTTTTAAAGTACTGTATTTGGTAATGAATTAAGCATAAAATACTATATGACTTACCAACATCAGTGTATTTTTTTGTGGAGTTTATTATTATGCAAAAATATTTTTACATGGGATCTTCCAATTGTCCATAGCACTTTATAAACATATCACAAAAATTGTCCACTATTTGCACCCAGCATGTCTACTCCAATAGTGATGATCAAAGCTTTAATTTCTGCTTCTAATTCTTCAGTTGCCTGTTCATTATTGTGGTAGACATAGTCCTTAACAAATCCACACAAGAAATAATCACATAAAGTTCTGGCAAATATGGTGGCCATGACCATCCATACCCAAGTTTTTCTGGAAAACAATTAGACAAGATGTAGCTACCAAAATGCTCAAAGAAGTCCAATATAACATTTGCAGTGTGAGAATATGCATCATTTTGCAAGAAAATGTTTTCTTCACATTTCCTAATATGGGAAGAACAGAAATACATTGTGAAGCAATTGTAGATACTGAACACTCTTAACCATGGCATTAATGAAGTTTGATCTAATAATATATTGTTTGCTAATCATAACTATATGGTGCATTTCTGAGGATGAAGGGGTGTTAGTTACATGGGTTTTGCTGACGCCAAAATCTCATTTTTTTTGTTTATTAATACAACCACTGAGGTACAAATGAGCCTCAATCTATGTAGAACACCATTACAGAATGTTATAGCCATATATTGTTTGCTGTTAATAGTAGGGTCACAATATCTCAACTTTGTATGAATACAGCATAAGTCTTATACAACATTTTAAGTTGAGGTATGTTTCAACTCATTCTTGTGATAGTTGAACTACAAATTTTAGAAAATTTTCCAGCAGTGCTTTATTAAAATGTACAGCATTTGTCTTTGGCACATATTTAATTTTTTCATACCTACTATATATTTACTGCTATCATTCACATCCCATGATAATTAAAATATTTTAACAATCAAGCAATTATTGAGTTTTCACAAGAATTTCTAGCACTGAATGCCATTAAACACTGATACATATACACAAATCTGCATAAATGACAAAATGTTTTCAAAATAAAAGAACCTGCTCCTGCAAAGTTTATACTGATATTTAAAAAAAAAACCATTCTGTCAATTTTTTTTGTACAGTACAATAATTTATGACTTTAAACTCCATAGCTTTCTTTGTTTATTAATGTCTACATTTAAAATGAGTCTTTCAAATTTTGAGGAAAAGGAAATATTCTTTTTTGGTCCTTTCCAAAGACACTAATACACAAACAACCCCGTTCACGTTGAACCTTAACATTTAGGAGGGTGCATGCAATGCAGTAGAAAAGTTAATCATTGATCCATTTGCTTTTTGTCCTCAAGGGATAACTTGTTTATTGGCAGGATTACATTCTTTGAAAATGAGTCATTAAGCAAATGGTGATATCCAATAAAATTTCATATTATAATAAAAATGTGTTTTATAAGAAAAATTCTACAGCAAATTTTACTTACTATGGCTACTTTTGAAATAAGAAAGCATCCAGAAATTTTTTTTTTTTTACTTTTGATTAAAATAGAGATTATTTGTGCCTGAACAATATGAATAATTTCTGAACCCAATTAGTGAAGGGAGGAGAATGGGATTCTCTAACACCTATTAAAATATATATACAGAAAGCAATGCAGCTAAACAATTAAACCATTTTTAAATTCTTTGAATTAAAGCTATTACAAACTTTACAATAATTATTTGATGACAAAATTAAAATCTTAATGTTATTTGAAACACAAAAATACTAAAAATAATTTGTGAAAACTGAAAGTTCTTGAACAACATCATTATAAACACTTGGAGCGATTTATTAATGAAAGAGAGAATACCTAAAAAAAAAAGACTGAATGGTGCTTACCTTTAATTAATAAATAGATTAAAATACTGAAGATTTAATCAAAAGAAATCTTAACTTTTTTTTCACAATTACATGAAAAATTAGAAATTTAAATTATGACAGCCTAAATCTGAACTCATCTCTAATTTATACATATTTTATATTTTTTTATTTATTTTTGGTGGCAGTTTTAGCTAAGTGAGGCCATTTAATAAATGAGAATATTGAATCTTCACACTTTCTTCTTTAAACTGATGTTACTTCTGATGTAACAAGAAAAGTCTCAGCACTTTCTTCTTTCTGGAACAAGTGGTTGCTGGAGTATCAAGTTCACAAAGATAAATCTACCTACAATGAAAATAAATGTATGAAGATTTTAGAGAGCAATTATCTTGCCTATTTGTTTATTAAAGCAATACAATATATACTAGGGGCCTTGTAGCTACTATAATATGTGTCATTCAATTTATTGAAAGATGTAAGCTTTACTCTTTCACACTTAATAGCTTTGCATAGCAGCTTGTTGATTATCAATCCAGTCTAGTGATGTCACTCTTTCTGCATTCAAGTTTACTATCTTTCATAATGTTCCTCACAAAATTCAGTGAAGATGTCTTTTTTAAGTGTCACTGTAATGAGTTCAGATGTCATAAACTGAATTAGTCATAATTTACAAGTGTTGTTAAGTGAGGTATACTTGTATTGGACTTTACTCAATGTATGATGCACAAATTTTACTATTTTGCCTATATTTACCTTTTATTTCTTTGATTTTCCTAGGACAGTAGGTGACTTTTCCCCCTGTGATTTATTTGCACTGTTCATTGTTGCAGCTTATTACAACAATAAATCTACTTTAATTTTCAGCCAATACTTTCTGATTTGATAAGTATCAGAGGTTCTATTTTCCGTGGCTTGAAAGCGGGAATCTGCTGCAATTCCAACAAAGGGTTTGTTTACAAGTCATACTCATAATTTTCTTTCACTGCTCCTTGCTGCAGCTATACAATTATAGCAATGAACTATTTTGTCAGTTAACTCTTTCTAATCTGTTCAGGGATTTGGAATGTCAATATATATAGCTTCAAAATTAAAACTGTTCAATGGTTAATCTCTATATTTTATAATATACTAAGCAAATGTCCTGCTGGAATTTAATCTCTTGAACACTCCCTTCAATCAAATTTTGGTACAAACATCATAAGATGTAATGAACACAATAGGGGCATCTGCAAGGAAATTAGCAATTAGGAACAAGCATTAATACCACAGATGTTAAGATGTTAACAATTGCAACTATTAATTAAAGAGATTGGTAACATAAAGTAGCTTCAAGTTCAAAATCAGATTGTATTATAGGTAGAGGCTTGAGTTTTTTAATATAATACAGGACTGCATCCATAAAAACTTAAGTATGAAACTTTCAACCAAGTTGTCAAACATGGAAAATTATGGAGGAGGGGGTATCTTGCTGGAAGGAAATACAGCTTTATTTATATATTTAGAAATATAAGCAAATGATTATTTTTTAAATTTTCCAATAGTCATACTAAATGGAATGCTAAAAAAGATTCAACTAAATATAAATATGGGAATATATACACTGAAGAGTCAAAGCATTATGACCACCTGTGTAATATGATGTTGGTCCTCCACGTGCCGCCAAAACAGCTCTTACCCAGTGAGGCATGGACACTACAAGATTTCTAAAGGTGTCTTGTGGTATCTGGTACCAGCATGTTACCAGCAGATTCTTTAACTCTTGTAAGTTACATGGCTGAGCCACTGAAAAATGCATATGTTGTTCCAACACAAACCACAGATGCTCAATTAGATTGATGTCTGGGGAATTTTAATACCTGGAAATCTTCCTCATGTTCCGCGAACCATTCTCAAACAATCCGGGCAGTGTGACATGATGCATTATCCTGCTGAAAGAAGGCACTAGCAGAGGGATATACAGTTGCCATGAGAGGATGTACCTGGTCTGCAATGATGTTTAGGTAGGTGGTAGAATGCCACAGTTTCCTGCACATGAATGACTGGACCCAGTGTTTCCCAGCAGAACATTGCCCAAAGCATTACACTTCCTCTGCCAGCTTGTTTTCATCTCAGTGCATCCTGATGCCAACACTTCCCCATGTAAATGATGCACATGTGTCTGGCCATCCACATGGTGAAACAGGAAACGAGATTCCTCAGACCAGACGACCTTCTTCCAATCATTCAAGGTCAAGTTTTGATGCTCACATACTCATTTTGGCACTTTCAATGGTGAACTGAGGTTAGCATGAGCACTTGGAGCGGTCTGCGGCTAAGCGGCCCCATTTTCAGCAGGGTTCAATGTACTGTGTGTTGTGACACTACTCCTGTCACCAGCATTCAAATTACAGGTGAATTGCACCACAGTATCCCTTCTGTTGGCTCATACCATATGAGATAACCTTCGCTCACCTCTAGCATCAATGAGCCATGGTCGGTCCACACCTTGCTGGCGGTTCATGGTTTTTTCCCTCCTTGGACCACTTTTCGAAGGTACTAAACATGGCTGACCGTGAGTACCCTACTGACTGTGAGCTGTCTCAGAAATATTCTGACCCAGTTGTCTGGCCATTACAATTTGGCCTTTATCAAACTCACTTAAGTCTGCTGCCTTTCCCATCTGATGAACAAGAATAATACTGATTAACAGAGCTAGACAACTTACAATTTACTAGAATACAAGTCAGGAAGTAGCTATAACACCAAATACGAACAACAGCATGGGCCAAAAGAGAAGTGGTGACTGCCAGATTACTAAGGGTATTCAAAAAGTTCCTGACATGCATCTGCAGAACAAAACCATTGCACTTACCTCAACAAAACTTTTACTGTCCTTCAAAGTATTCCCCTCTAGTATCTATGCAAAGCTGCAACATCTATACCAATTCTTGAATGCTTGGTGGTACTCCTGTTGGAGAATACTCTGCAATTCTGAATAAAGGCATTTTGCAAGGTCTTGCACCCTTAAAAAAAAGGTTAAGTTCTTTATTTAATTTTTGGAAACAACCAAAAAATCGCAAGGTGCAAGACTGGGTGAATATGCAGAATGGGGTAGCTGTTTGATTATTTTCTGCTCCAGATAGGCATAACTTGCTGGGTTTGTAAGCACTGGCATTATCATGAAGAAGGAGGACCCTTAACATATCTGTTGTTGGATGCTGTTCCATTTCCTTAACCATTTGGGCAAAACAATGTTGGTGTAGTATTGGTCATTTAGTCATTTTTTCAGGTAAGGTGTCCACAGCTACCATTCCTTTGGAATTGGAAAAATTGTGAACCTCCTCTTCCATGAGCAAAAGTCTTGTCGGAGGATTTGGGGACACAGTTCATCTTTTGCAACACAAACCTAGTTGACAATCTTTCTGGAGTTGTGTAGTAATAAAACCATGTCTAATTACCTGTAATGATATCTGTTAACTATTTGGGGTCATTTGGTTCAAACATTCCAGCATCTTCTTGCATGAGTCGACTTCAGCCCTTTTTCGTTGATCTGTCAGCTTGTGGGATACCCATCTGGCACAGATCTTGCGGAACTTTAAATGTTGATGAATAATTGTTTCTGCACTGCCAATCGATACACTGACAAGTCCTTATTACCTGAATGGTGATGTGTGGATTTTCTTCATTGAGTTTACAAACAGCTATGATGGTTCTCTCATTCAAGGCCTCCTTTAGTCTTCCTGCATGAGGAAGGTCTTCGAAACTCTGCCATCCTACTCTGAATTAACACATCCATCTTGTAACTATGCCATATGAACAGGCATAATCCTCATATACTTGTGATAAATCAGCATGATTTTTTTCATGTTATCACCTAGTTGCATCCTTGTGAAAATGTTAAATCTTTCCATCTTTAGTCAACTCCATAGCAACAACACAAATTTTGCAGACTGAATTTTACATACCAGCAGCGAAGAAAGAAATGATGATATGACCTTTGATTTTAACATGTAATGATAAGTTTAGATAAGCATTCAAACAAATCGTAGCTCATTAACTTTGAAGGAATGAGTGCAAATCTACAGACATGTGTCAAGAACTTTTTGAACGCCCTCCATAAAATTAGTCAGCCATCAATCAAATTTTTTCTATACTTCATTTATATGCTACATCATTAAAAAAACTGTCATTTGTGTTTGTTTAATTTTCCTATGATTGAGGGTGTGATATTTCATCATAAGTTATGATTTACGTACTGTTGACTGCTGCAGCTGGTTACAACAATAATACTATTTTAATGTGTCAGTCAATCATTTTTGACTTGTCCAGCAGCATTAATAGCAGTGGTAATTACACATTACATAAATCAAATTATTTCAACTTTCTATAGCTGGAGGGTGGCTTTCAACTTTGCATGCTGTGTCATATGACATATATGTATGTCACCAGGGGTGTAGCAAAGGACTATGGTTGGGGGGGGGGGGAGTCCAAAATTTTCCAACTCGAGCAAAATTTTGGCAAAATTTGTCAACTGAGCAAACTTGCTTAGATTTATGCTTGGGGAGGGGGGGGAGTAAGACAATTTGACAATTTTTAAGTCTCCCCTACATTTTGCCATTTGACTTCCAACTCTGCCAACTTCCCGTAATTTGCCATTTGACTTCCAATTTTGCCAAGCAGCCATAATTTCTCAGATATACTTCCAATATTTACATCTCGTTTGAATTGTAGCAAATCACAATGAATTTTTGGCTTGATTTCATCAAATCTCCTTAATTTTCCTTACTTTCATGAAAATAATTCCAATCTTTACATCTCTCCTAAATTTATCAAATCACTTCAAACTTCCAAACTCCCCAATTTTTTTTTCTTTTTTTTTTTTGGAAAATTAAGGGGAGTTGTCAAAATCGAATCAACTTGGCAAATCTAAGGCAGTTTGGAAAATGAAGAGACAACAAAATTTAGAGAAGTTGGCAAAATTCAAAGCCACTTGGTAAAATACGGGCGATTTGTAAAAATTGGGATTGTTTTTGTGAAATTAAGGACAGTTGATAAAATCGAGAAAATTTTGCAAAATCTAAGGAAGTTGGCAAAACTGGAAACCACTTGGTAAAGTACAGGTGAGTTGTACAAATTGGGATTGGTTTTGTGAAATTAAGGAGAGTTGGAAAAACCAAGTACTCTTGGCAAAATCTAGGGGAGTTAGCAAAATTCGAAGCCACTTGGTAAAATACAGGGGAGTTGTGAAAATTGTGCCTTTTTTGTGCAATTAAGGAGAGTTGATAAAATTCGAAGTGGCTTGTCAAATTCAAGGAAGATGTAAAAAGTGCAATTTTTTCTGTAAAATTACAGCGAGTTGCAAAATCTAGAGTAGTTGTCAAAATTCGAATGCACTTCCCGTGGTCAAGTGGTTAGCGCGCTTGGCTACTGATCTAAGGGACCTGGGTTCGAGCCCCGGGTAAGGCATGGATGTATGTGTCATTTTTCTGCTGAGGTCCTGACATCCTCTCAGACCTTCTGCTATGGCCTATAAACTGACAGGCTCCTGTCAGATCTCTGTGGCAAGCAGCTGCTTGAGGGGGTATTTTTTATTTTTGGTAAAATATAGGCAAGTTGTGAAAATTGAGATTTGTTTTGTGAAATGAAGGAGTGTTGGAAAAATTGAGGAAACTTAACAGAATGTAGGGCAGTTGGCAAAATTCGAATCCACTTGGAAAATACGGGCGAGTTGTGATAATTGGGATTGGGTTTGCAAAATTCAGGATAGTTGACTAAAATCGAAGAATTTCACCTCCACATCTCACCTGAATTTTGCAAACTCCCTAAGATTTTGCCAACTGTCCCTAGATTTTGCCAACTCGTCATAATTTTACAGAAAAAAAATCCTAATTTTTACATCTCACCTGAATTTTGCCAACTCCCCACGATTTTACCAAGTGGCTTCGAATTTTGTCAACTCCCCAAGATTTTGCCAAGTCACTCTGAATTTTGTCTACTCACCTATTTTTACTAAGTGGCTTCGAATTTTGCCAACTGCTCTAAATTTAGCCGTCTTTCCATTTTCCAAACTGCCTTAGATTTGCCAAGTTGCCTCGATTTTGACAACTCCCCTTAATTTTCCAAAAAAAAAAAATACAAATTTTCACAACTCACCTAGATTTTACGAAGTCGCTTCGAATTTTGCCAACTCCGAGTTACTTTAGGAGGGGGGAGCCTCCCCCCATCCCCCCCCCCATGGCTACGCCCCTGTATGTCACTATCATTAGAGGTCATTTGAAACATTTTTAAAACACTTTCAATATTTTGCATCACTTTCCTGGTAGAAAGTATTATTGAGCAAAAGATTTATTTATTAAGAATAAGCCTTTGCTCACTGCTTTTAAAAGTTTACTAGTAATTCCATCTAATAATCTTTCACACATGTAACAAAAACATAAATATTAAAAAATATACATTTTTTATACATATTTCAACATCAGATATTCTCTGTGAAATTGAAAGTGCCCCCCCCCCCCCCAAAAAAAAAAAAAAAAAAAAAACTGTATAGACACAATTGAAAATCTGCATAGGTAGTGTTCTGCTCTTGGTGAGAAAGAGAACATTTGGAAATGCATATGTATGGTGGCAAGATGACATAATGACAGTATATAACAATTAATTGTTATGTTAATGAATTAAAACATTGAATTGTGTGCATCATCAATGTGAGTTCCCACTGCTGATGATAGTGCAGCTATATATTAAGGCACAGAGTTGGCATATCATCCTGCAGCACAGCCCACCATGCTTTATGCAAGCGATTCTTAAAAATATTAAATTAATTGATGGGAATAATTAGATAGGTTGCAGGAGACATCCCACTTGTGTCAGACATGTTTAATCAATATCAAATCTAAAGACATGATGGCCAGGGTATGATGTTCACATCACATATCCTCTTTAAAGATGATTCTATTATGTGGCCTGGTGTTATTCTATTGAAAATTCCCCAAATCTCTATTTTGAGCAATATTCACTATTGAAACAGTTCTGGGAACTGAAACATTCAATAGCAATGCTGTTAACTTATGAGTATTTACCCTTAAAAGTTATAATAAATCGTTTACTGAAATAAATTTGAGGTTTGTGTGAGAATTGTTCAGTTTTCATCAATTTTGAAAGAGTGTTTAAGACAAGCATAGTATCATCTACTGACAAATATTTCACCTTCATTATTTAAATATTAAAGGAATATTGTTTAAAACTGAGAATTGGATAAATTTGAAATCTTTATCTCCTGCAACATTTTCTGTATAAAAAGCCTATATTCAAAATTAGAGAGATTTGAATATAGTGTTCCATTTACATAAAAGTATTCCAATACATTTGATAATATTTTATCCTCATCTTCCATATATTTTTTTGCTAGATACCTATTGCTTTTGTTTGTCATTTGTTGGTTTATTCGTTTGTCTGTGTCCTCAAAATGAATGTTCCGCCATATCTTCCAAACCTGCTGACTGATCACTACAAGATATGTATCAAATGAAAAAGTGTGGCATGAAGAGTATCGCAGACTATAAATATTCATCCCCATGCTCTCTTCCCCCCTAAAAGAGTAGAAATGTGAAAAATCATTGTTCTGTCACTTATGAAAGTAAATAAAAGCTTGTGATGTAGAGACTGTTGTCATAGGCTATCTCAAGTTTAGCATTTTTGGTCTTCATTCCTCCCCCTCCCCCCAAAAAATTTTAAAAAGGAGTCAATTGCAATGACTGTATCTCAAATAAAGGAAGTAAAATATTATATAAATTTAATTAACTTTAAACGAAGATATGGTACAGACAATTTTTGTTTGGTCAACAAGAGAAGTCAGTTTTGGCACCCTATCTGCCTTTGAAGTTAATACAAAGTCAGTAGGTGGTTTTCATCATTGGTATATTTCACTTTATAAGTTGCATACAGGAAGGCATTTTTCACATTTTTATATTTTTAAAAGTTCATTATTTTCTAATGTGAGGAGAGAGAGTGCTTTGAAGAGAGAGTAATCACTCTTGTACCACGAATCCTTGTAACTAGGTTTTTACTCCTTCTGAGAATTGAAAAGGATACAATTTTGCTGTTATGTAAATAAACAAATGGTAACAATTAATTGCTGGCACATCTACCAAGTGCCTAATGTGCCATATTCAAAATCCTGCTCTGTTTGCAATACACTCAGTGTCCTTTTCACATACTCTCTCTTTATATTTTTTTCTCAGAAATATGCAAAAAGTTTAAAAACTATGCAATTTGGGGGAATGGGGGATTTCATGGTATCTGTGTTCAAAACACAGATATGCAAAGCATCAAATTCAAGATGGGAAATACAAGCCAACAGTGACTGAGTTCGGATAGTTATTTATCTTTGAGCAAATAACGGACAAAATTGTAGAAGATTGTAATGATGTCAACCGGAGTTGCTAAAATAGTTTGTGGGTTCACCTATAAATTCAAAGGTTTATTCTAATGGATTGTAGCTTAAAACTCATTAACAATATGCCACTTGGTAAAAAAAAAAGAAGGATTTTAATATGATGCAGATGATGATGCTAAAAATCTGATAAAAGAACACAAGGAGAAGATGAATAATGAGGAATATAGATTTATGAGGAGCTGAAGCATATTGAGAAACCTCTAGATGAAGGAGGCAACAACAAAAATTAATTAATGATCTCGGGCATTCAGTTCTTCAATGATCCTTTACAGATTGAAAATGCACTCCAAAACCTGGTACATGGAGTCCCAATTACGGAAAGAAAAGTAACAAGATGTATCAAAAACACTTTGCAGTCCTATTATTTACTATGCATGAAAAGAGTAAAGTAGCCAAACAATTATCCAATTAATAGCAGAATTAGGCAGAAAAAGCTTGGAATTTTTTTCTTTATCTACAACTCCATCAATATCTTTTGCTACCAATCATTGCCAGAGGAATGTCAGTGCTATGCCCTCTGATAACAATGATTAACTTCCCTCATTAATATGATCACCTAGTTCTTCACCAGGAAGGAAGAGACTAAACAGTTAGTCTTCCTTTTCCAGAACCAAATAGTATGCTATTAAATGTCTCACAATTATTCTATTATAAAACTGCACTCATTTACTTTATTCTACTACATAGGTTTCCTGTCTCTTGAAGAAATTAAAATTTCAGATAAACTGTGGTTTCCAATTATTTATATTTTGGAAGAATCTTAATGTGCAAAGGGCTTTATTATTTTTTTAACTGGTATTGTAATAAAGTACAAGCTTTTGTCTGTCAACAGTATCCTTCAGGGGCTTCAAATTAACAGTAGACTGTGCTTCAATACTGAATAATATTAAGCAGTTTTTGTTCAAGATGTCATATTAGCAAATGCAATTAACAATAACTGACATATGCACTTGAGCTTTTGTGAATAGAATAATTCTGTTCAAATCCTATATCACCATAGCCAACTCTGTCATATGATCACCTTTCATATAATAAACTGCACTAAATTTTGGTGCAGGCTTCAACTGTGCAAAGGCAATGAAAAGTTGGGAGTTTCTGTTTGTATCAGCTCTTTGGAATGGGAGAAATGTGATTCACCACCCTTGTGTCACATAAATAAACAAATACATAAGTAATAAATTAAATAATAATTTTGCAAGGGAAAAATAACTATTATTGTCATAATATATTTTTTTTAAGAATGATTCCACAGGGTGGTTGTGTGCTCCTTAAGACAAGCCACCACTGGTTCTATATCTTCCACAAAGCTACAGCATTTTCTCCTTGTGCATTTTGCTCCTCCTGCAAAAGATCTACAGTTCACCCATAACTCACTGATGAACAATACTATCACATACGAACAATGATTTCTACCATTGATCTACACAATTAATATACAATCATGTTTAGTTGTTGGCACCACACCAGGCAACATTTTTTTAGAAAAGTGCAGTTTATTTTATGAAAGGTAAATTTGCTAATAAACTAATTGATGATAGCTACAGTAAGGTTGATCGGGTTAAGAGTATTACCTATTTTTCAACAAAATGATTTTCAAAGAAAAAAATCACATCTCTTTAACAGAAAAAAGTTTTGTTTAATGGAAACACTATTTACTGTTGCTTGTAAAAATGCTTTTAATCCTTACAAAAACTGACATGATTTTTCTGAAGTTATTTTTCTCAAAACATAGTAATTTCACACTTGCCCCTTACTTGTCTTGGTCAACCTTACATGAGTCATTCAAAATTTAAGATACATATATATATCACATACATGTAATTGATTAAGGTATTCATGTGCAAGATGATTTATGGCATCATCACATTATAGCATTCCTTGCAAATGTTAATAGTAAAATACATTGATGGTATTAATAGTTGACAAATGCTGATCATTCTACACTTGTGTACTGCAAATCTGTAATTAGCAATCCTAAAAGTGAATAAATAATTTATTTTGGCAAATAAAGAATAAAGCTATATTTGTGTTTCTTGCTACTTTTTCCCCCCCTAATGATCTCATTGTAAAGCATTTCAAACAAAAATTCATACATACTTTTAAAATATATTTTATCTGAATAATATAGAGGAAAAATTGTCATTAGCCAGGTGGGATCTGAACCCACAATCTCTTGATAACATGTCAGGTGCTCTGACTGCTGGGCTACCAGCCACCGAACAATCAACTTCTATTAGTGGCTTTAAACAATATACCATAGAATAGTCACTGAAAATGTAGTTGGCTGTAATTGGACTCTGGGTTATCTCATGTCAATTAATATGAAATTTTAACCCTAAAAAGTTCAACTTTAGCTTTCAATCATTTGCTGTTGAATGTAACCAAAATTATTTGCCCTTTATCTTGATGCTACAAATTGGCAAGTTTAACATAAAAAATTGCAAGTGAAAAATATATATATATATAAATCACTATGTTTTTTTTTTCATTTAAATAATTAACAAAACAAAGTTCTTTTTTAATCTGAATACTCAAACACCATGATGGTAAAAAGGTCAATTAAAAATCATGTCAATCCTGTAAGTAAACTAATGCAGAGTACACATTTTAATTTGCCATCAGTTTTGCACCTTTTGATGAAAACTTAGACTACTTCAAAAAACTTAGATCTGATGAAGCATTCAACACTGTAATAAATAGATGCTGAGCTTGCCAAAAAAGTAGATGTTGAACCTAACTTCGAACTGTCACATGTTAGAGTTCAACATGTCAAGTTTATAGACAATTTGATTATGATAGTTTAGATAAATCAATCTGTAATCTACAGCTGAAATAAAAAGCAGATTTGTTTTATTTTAGACTCAATATCTGCATCAATTCACTTAGTAAATGATTGAAACAGTTTAGAGAACATAGCAAACATTTTCAATTCTTTATGACATTGAGAAACTTAGTGATGAACTACTTAACCATTGCAGAGCAACTTGTCCTTACAGATGATTCATCTGATATTAACAGGCTTAAGATTACAGAAGAACTAGCAGTACTTTCAACCACAGTCATATAATTTATTGCTTTTGGAGACTAAGGCTTGCAATAACTGCAGATTTGCACCAAATGTAGTAGGTGCCTTGCATATACTTTTAACCTTACCTGTACCTGTTGACAGCAGGGAATGAAACTTTTTGAAAGACAAGTTCATTAGAATAAATTTAAGATCAATATTGTCAAAATTGGCTTAGTGGATTAGCTACAATAGTAATAGAACACAATTTAGGTAAAAAATGAAACTCTGATGTGCTCATCAAATAATTTTGCAGTATCAAAGCAAGTAAAATTTTTACAGGCAAAAAAAGAAAAAATTTTTTTGCATTTTTTTATGTCCTATTAATTATTATGCTACAATTATTTTTGTGTGCTGTTTTAAATTCAATTACTACATTTTTCACTTATTATTTTATCTTTATTATACATTTTCATACTTTGTTTCTTACTTTATTGAGAATAATGATTATATGATCAATTATTTATGACTCAATTTATGCTATTTTACTCCACGATAATTAAAAAATAAAAAACAAATTCTTTAACTAAACACATTTGCAACACATTTATAATTAGGTGCTTATTTATAACAGTTTATGCCTCAATTTAATATGAAAAACGTTTCAATAAAAAATAAACTTACTTTAATACTCTTAAAAATAAGACTAACTTTAGATAAATTAATCATTAATAGCTAAGAGCAGACCTAGGGAAAGAAATGGCAGATGACAAAGTTCATAACTTTTTATGAGACAATTACGAAATATTTAATTATTAAAATTCAAATGTGAATACCCATTGTTTTATATCCAATCAGCAACCATAAAAAACACAAATATAACCACTTAAGAAATATATTTTAAATAAATTTCCATACCAAGAAATATACTTATGACTGCTAGTTCACACAGGCTTCCCAAAGCAAAATCATCACTTAAGATTTTCAGTACTTCAGATTATTACATACACTGAAGAGCCAAAACATTATGACCACCTGCCTAATATGATGTTGGTCCTCCACATGCCACCAAAACAACTCTTACCTGCTTGTAGCTCCATGGATGCTACAAGATTTCTAAAGGTGTCTTGTGGTATCATGTACCAACACGTTACCAGGAGATCCTTTAAATTTTTTAAGTTACATGGTTCAGCCGCTGCAGATCAGATATGCTGTTCCAACACAAACCACAGATGCTCGATTGGTGTCTTGGGAATTTGGAGGCCAGGGCAATACCTGGAAATCTTCCTCGTGTTCTGTGAACCATTCTCGAACAATCCAGGAAATGTGGCATGGCGTATTATCCTGCTGAAAGAAGGCACTACTAGAGGGGAATACCATTGCCATGAAAGGATGTACCTGGTCTGCAATGATGTTTAGGTAGGTGGTAGACATCACAGTTTCCTGCACATGAATGATTGGATCCAGGGTTTCCCAGCAGAACATTGCCTAAAGAACTACACTTCCTCCACTGGTTTGTTTTCATCCAAATGGTGCATCTTGGTGCCAACACTTCCCCAGGTAAATGATGCACATGTGCCCAGCCATCCACATGGTGCAACAGGAAATGAGATTCATCAGACCAGACAACCTTCTTCCAATCATTCAAGGTCCAGTTTTGATGCTCGCATGCCCATTTTAGGTGCTTTCAATGGTGAACCAAGATTAGCATGGGCATTCAGAACGACATGCAGCTACGCAGCCCCATTTTCAGCAGGGTTTAATGTGTGTAGTGACACATTACACCCAGGTGTTATTTATACTGTTTCATGACTTTCACACACACCGTTGTTTACCTGCAGTTGCTTCGATTTGCATAATGACATGCTGGCCATAATGTTTTGGCTCTTGGTGTATAAGATTGGACCAAAGTGCTTTTTATATTTATTATTTCAACCAAAGTTTTTAGGGCACTGGTGTCATTCTCATTTATTTTTTGGCAATTATTATTTCAACTTACACGAGTTGTTAAAAGCAACACAAATAAATTAAAAAAAACGTTAGAAATGTCTTTAATAAAATTTTCTGCACAAAATAGAGTGCTAGTCAATGCTACTGTGGGGTACCAAACTATTTCATGCCAGTCTTGGACATATCATACTGCAATTAGATAGTTTTAATGGGTGTATATACACAGAGTTCAGTTAGTCAATGTTGCATTGCATTGTTTTACCTCTGAGAAGCAATTTTTTGCACATAATGGGTTTTCTAAGCCCACAAGGGCTTAGGGAAAGTTGGAGGGACCCACTGGACAACTGTTAGGAAATAGACGGGAGACTCCCATTAAGGTCATCCAGCGAGTTCTTTCACATGCACAGGTATGGCTCTACTGCACATGGGGCCATGGTTTAATCTCCTAGATGGATGGCAGGATTTCAAAGACCATTGCTGTCCCTGACTGATCAAGCTTGGTTGGTTGGTTGGTTGGTTTACCTCTGAGCAACAGTTTTTTTTCACACAATGGGCTAAATGGCCAGGTCACAAGGACCCTGAAGGCTCAGAGAAGGATGGGGGAGGGAACCCACTTGAACGGCAGTTGGGAGACAGATGGTAGCCTCCTGTCAAGGCCATCCAGCATGTTCTTTAACATGCACGAGGTATTTATTATTGTGGAAAAAAGTATGTCTTTTGATAATTCATTTAGACTTTTAATTCATGCTTATAATTAAAATTAGTAAGTCCTATTCAGATTTCTATTTTCACACATTCTTTCTCATTAATGAATTATCCTTAGCATTTTTAAAGATTTTACTTAAGAATAATTAGTACTACTTTAAAGTTTGTCATATCCTATGATGTGAATAATTGACAAAAAAAAATGTTGCATATATATATATATTTCCTGCTTGTGTCAGGACTTGGAAGGGCTAAGGCTCAGTAATTAATTATCAAAATAGTTCAGGCTTGGGAAAATATGCTCTCTAGCAAGTGACAGTTTTAGTCCTTGTTTTAAAAATTTTGCCATGAACACATCTCTGTTATTTTTCCATGTCAAAAAGTGACATAAGAGTAGTATTTGTTGACTACCTGGGGGTGGGGTTGGCTCAGTTGGTAGTGCTCCAGGTTTGTAATCTTCAGATTTCAGGTTCAAGTCCTCCCTTTGCCAGAGTTGAGATTTATCTGTGCAAAACTCCCCTCCCACTTCTTGGTCAGTCGGGGGGTGGGGGTGGCTCAGTCGGTAGCATGCCAGACTCGTAATCTCCTGCACACAGGGCCATGGCCCATCCTTAATGCCCCATCCGACGGATGGCAACCTTTCCAAGCCCATAGGTGTCCCCTACTCACCGCGGACAGGATGGCGAGTTTTGAAGAGATAAATCTCAACACTGACCCAGCAGGGACTCAAACCTGGGAACTGCAGATTACGAGCCTGGCATGCTACTGACTGAGCCACTCCCACCCACCGACTGACTAAGGGCTGGGAGGGGAGTTTTGCACAGATAAATCTCAACTCTGGCAAAGGGAGGACTTGAACCTGAAATTTGAAGATTACAAACCTGGAGCACTACCAACTGAGCCAACCCCACCACCAGGTAGTCAACAAACACTACTCTTATGTCACTTTTTGATATGGAAAAATAACAGAGGTGTTCATGGCAAATTTTAAGACAAGGACTAAAACTGTCACTTGCTAGAGAGCATATTTTCCCAAGCCTGAACTATTTTGATAATTAATTACTGAGACTTAGCCCTCCCAAGTCCTGACACAAGCAGGAAATAATATATATGCAACATTTTTTCTTTTTAATTATTCACATCATAGGACATAACAAACTTTAAAGTAATACTAATTATTTTTAAGTAAAATCTTTAAAAATGCTAAGGATAATTCATTAATGAGAAAGAATGTGTGAAAATAGAAATTTGAATAGGGCTCACTAATTTTAATTACTAAGCATGAATTAAAAGTCTGAATGAATTATCAAAAGACATACTTTTTCCCACAATAATAAATGAAATAGGAAATTTAAATTATACCTCAGCCTGAGCTTGAAGTCATTTGTGCTATTTCAAGCCCAAGCCCAACTGGACTCAAGTCTGAAAGAATCTCTATGGCACAACAAAACTACACCTAAGAATAACTAGTTGGTATCCTAGGAGTATGTTATTTTACCCCTGAGCAGCACTTTTTCCTCACAATGGGCTAAATCATGGGTGTCCAACCTTTTGACTTCCCTGGGCTGCATTGAGTGAAGATGAATTGCTTTGGGCCGCACTGAATGAAGATGAATTGCTTTGGGCCGCATTGAGTGAAGATGAATTGCTTTGGGCCGCACATAAAATATCCAGAAAAGTTTTTAATTGGGATATTTGCTTGTGTCACTAATACTTTTGTAATTAGTGTTCTGTAGTATACTTTAGTCATTAGTGCTCTGTAGTCACGAAAAGACTCACTGAAAATCACATAATCATGTTGAAAGCTTATGTCGTAAACATGTAAACATTACGATTTAGTGGGCCACATTACCAGCTGTTTAGGGCTGCGGGTTGGACACGCCTGGGCTAAATGGTCAGGTCACAAGAACCTCGAAGGCAGGGATCCACTGGACAGCTGTTAGGAGACAGTTAGGAGCCTCCCATCAGGGCTATCCAGCATGTTCTTTAACATGTGATTTCCCATACATAGAGCTATGGCTTATTCAATCTGATGGATGGCAGCATTTTCAAGCCCATCAGTGTCTGACCAAGACCAAGGACAGGGAGTTTTGCTAAATCTCGATATTGGCCCAGTTGGGATTACGAGTCTGGTGTACTACTGACTGAAGCCACCCCTGTCCGTACTACCGTAAGTACATATTTCCTGCATGAATTCCCATATTGCAATACAATGCTTTTACTACCAAATCTTGAAAACTATTATTCTTTGTTTCTAATTGGTTAAATTTCACCAACTATTCCAAATTGCTGTTCAGTGCTAATTTAAATGAAACATTTATTGCAAATTTTAATACACCATGAATATTTTAGCTTAAGTTCAACAAATATTAAATTATGTTTTGTAAACTTATGCAACAGTTCATCCTAAAAAAAAAATAACATATTAATAAGGTATTTTTGCACATCCTTTTAGTCTGCTTATTCAGGCACAGACTTTATTGTTTGATCATGCTCTCCATAGCTTTGAATATTTCCTTGTTGAACTTTTCTTTTGCCATTTTTTACCTAGAGTCAAGATAGAAGGCTTGTAATATAAACTTATTTAGCAATTATTTCTAAAGAATATTTTTGGAGAAGGCTTTCAATGTCCTACTGCTTCTCACCCAAAACTATCTGGTAGGTAGTGACCACATGGCAGTATTGTCAGAGAAACTACAAGTGAATAATAGAATGAAGAATAACTAAGATGGAGCATTGAGAAAAAAAGGCATACCTATATATTGACTTCTTCATATCTGACAGAGTAATCAATAAGCATGGCACAAGCTTTGGAATGAAAACAAAATTAACCTGCAAGCAGTTAGTTACCACAGAGGGCTGATGGGAGCTTGTCAGTATGTTTGCTGGCAGGAGAGGCCAGTTGCCCCCGAAAAATTAATCGAAAAATTTATGTCAATATCAGGTGTACCAAAACTAAGTTTGTTTTTTTTTAAGAATGTATGTATGATTCCTTATTTGCAGCTGCACTCATTAACAAACAGCTCAAGATAAATATTTCTATTGTGGAACATTGATTAGTTTTTTTTTTACCCCCCCTCCCTCAATTTCTGCTGGCACTCATGTTTGTTAGTATAACATGACATAGAGAAGAATCATGAGACAAATTTCCAATTAAACTGGCATATATAATACCAGAGCCAGAAAGTTTCAATGGCTTTGATTAAAAAGAACTGCACAAAGCCTCTCATTTCTATGTTTACAAATATGCTCATAATAAATCCACAGAGTTACCTGTTGAATTTGTAGTCAATAGTTTTGCGGAAAAACGTTTTGCCAACATGTGGGATTAGAACCTAAATTTCTCCAGATACATGCCAGAGTGTTCTAAGACCACTCGAATCCCATATGTCAGCAAAACTTTTTTTCACAAAGCTATTTATGCTCATAATTAAAAGAGATTTGAAAAAATGTAATTTGGGTTTCCTTCAACTAGTTTAAAGTAGGCTTAGGTATACTGAAAATCCACAAAATTTAAGAACTTGCAATAAATCACATATTTTTTTATTGTTCCAAAATATAAACAACTTACTAAGAATTCATGAGGGAGGTTTTCGAAGCAGAGCTTCGAAAACCTCCCTCATGAATTTGAAAACTTCCCTCTTTTAAACAACCAATAAAAATTTATCTTTACAAGTGTTCAATCAATTGTGCAATTATTAAACTATTAAATCCAAAAAAGCAAAAAAGGACTTCGTCATTTTTCAGTGAAGCTATTTTTATGGCCACACTATTTCAGTTTTTCTTTTTATCTCATAACTGAACATGCTACTGCTTCATATGTTTTTTGCACTGAACACGATGAAATTTTCCCAAAGATATCACTTGACAGTTATCTCCAGCATTTACTAATAAATTTCAATTTTACTAAAAGTTAATTTTTATGAACTTTTAAATTCATACAACAGTTGACAAAGTCTCATCAATTTACTCGTATTTTTTCTTTCATGTTAAATAAAACTAATTTGTTTTTTTTTTCATCATTTTAATAACAATTAAAATTAAATTATTTAATTCTATTTATTTAATATTATTTTCCTACTTTATATGTTTTAATTATTACACTAATTTCGCTTTATGACTATAATTTGCTAGTTATGTGCTAATAAACATTTTGTGGAAAAATTTCCATCTTACTCAGCACAATATAAAGAAATAGTTGACACCCAAGATCATAGATGGTGCCAATGGTAGGTGCTCAAATTCTCTGTGATCTGTTTAGAGTATTAAAATTAGTGAAAAAAGATGAATTGGCATTAGTTCAATGGTAGAATACTCTGCCATGTTTCTGGAGAGATGCGGGTTCAAGTCCCATATATCGTCGAAAATTTTTCCCACAAAATATTTATTGATATATTGACGTTAAAAAGTCAACAGGTAACACTGTGATTTTGATCTATGTTTAGTTATGTATTAAAACCTGTGGCCCTTGACTGCTTCAAGGACTCAATGTGTAGTCCTTAAGTATAAAGAAGTTGGCCATTCCTGATTTATATTATTTCATTATAAAATATTACCTATTTTGCAATTTTTGTAATAAACTGACTTTTGATTAGTTAAATTTAAAATCACAGAAAAAATGTAAGCATTTATACATTTGTTTTTAAGAAAATTCAGAAATATGTTTTATCAGAATATAGCACACTTAAAGCATACTTTTGTTAATGTGTTTTCCCACTTTTATGAGTTTCTTTACAACTTTTTGATAAACATAGATAGCAGTAGCTTACCAGATGAAGTGAACACTTTCATAGCTGGAATACCCATTTTCTCTCTTATAGTATAGTTGTGACAGTTCAAATATCACAAGAAAAACATGATGAAATTCATCTAGTTGAGACATCAAAAGATTTTGAAGATGGTGTTTGAAACCCCATCAGCATTAAGAAGCTCCCAGAAGCATCTCTGGTGGTCTAGCAATAATGACACCTGGCATGCTTCTGGGAGGTGCTGGGGTTCTGGAGGTCTACTCAGACAACCAAATTTTTTAACTAATTATTTCAAGTGTTTCTTGTCTACAGGATTTTCCTGTGATATTTTACTAACCTAACTAAGACATTATGATCAACCCAATTATCTGTATTTTTTTTTTTTCATGGATATATATATATATACATTGAAAGACAGTGCTTTAAGTCACAATGCAGATTTAAAATTAATAAAATTACTTTCACTGTAATGGTCAGAAAGCTGACACTAGTTGGAATTATTATCTACAAAATTACCTTGTTTTTTTTCTTGGGTTGATATCTGATATATGGTTGAGTCTATTGTTCTGTGGTAGGTAGTACAGTCTACATTATTATGAATTCACAAATGTTCTTGATTTTCCTCTTGTTCTTGGTGGGGATTCTGTTGCAGGTTGATCAATTTGTAAGTGGCACAGAGATGAAATATTGTTGGAATCTATGATTTGCTGCACAGGTTAACAAATGCATTTGTAGATTTCCAGCATCTGTCACAACTTTTCAAGAAGAATGAATAATGTAATAATAATGTAATGTATGTTTTAGAAAATAAATCTAAAGCATATCAATGGTGCAATCAGTATATTTTGTGATATTTTTTCCTGTCTCACTAAACACAGCTAACTTCAGAAACTTTCATTTGATATATGACTCGTAGACATCGATCACATTTTCCTCCCGTTTTTGGAGTTGTGTTCTAGGTAGCCCAATGATATTGGAGATGTGACAAGCTTAAAAATATAACTCATTAAGGTCAACCCCCAGTGAAATTTCTATCCCCTTTTGGGAGGAGAAAATGGTGAGGTGTTGGGTTGTTTTATCTCCAAGTGGCACATTTTTGCACATGATGAGCTAAATGGCCAGGTCACAAGGACCCCAAGTGCTCAGAGAAAGTTGGGGGATGGGGACAACTGGACAGCTGTTACGAGACAGATGGTAGCCTCCTGTCAAGGCCATCCAGCATGTTGCCACACCCTTTAAGTACGGGGTGTGGCTCCCCCATACATAGGCTTAAAATCCCATCTGAAGGACGGTGGCCTTTCGAAGCCCATCAGTATCCCCTTCTGACCAAGGGCAGGGAGTTTTGTGGTGATAACTCTCAACACTGGCCCAAGTGGGACTTAAGCCTGGGAACTAAATGGAATGGTGGTGGGGGGAGGCCATAATTTGATACAGGCTACAACGGAGCTTATATAAGCTTTAATTTGCATTCCCCTTAAATTAAGAGATAGTAAAAGAATGACTTTCCAATTTCCTCTTTTTTAAGGGGGGGGGGGGGAGAAAGCAAGGGAGTATATTTTTATTGTCCGCAACATTTTTGATATTGCAAATTTTAATTTGACATACAACTTGTTACATTTGGCCCTCATTTTCAAAAGATATGTTATGTTTCAAAAGATATGTATAATTTTTGCATATTTCCCCTTTTGGGAGTGGAAGAGATATGAGGGGGGATTTTTTATAATCTGTGATACTCCCCAAGTCCCCTGCTTTCATTTGATGCATATCCAATTAATTTCAGCCATCAAGATCTGAAGATATAGCAGAACAAACATTTTCATATTTCATCATTTTAGGGGATAAGAAAGCGTAAGGTGTAAACATTTTATAGTCTAAAACACTCCCCGTGATACAAGATTTCATTTGACACATAACTCATTAAGTTTGGGTTAATGATATGGTGGTTTGAAAGATACGGTGAAACAACTGTTTTGACTTGACAAACCTAAAAACTAAAAAACAAGCAAATGGCAAGCAATAGGAAGATAAGTAAAAAATAACCCAATAAAGTTTTATTTATACAAATAAGATTAGGCATACTATGTAGCTAATTATCCTTGATGAAATTATAAAATCATTGTTAACCCTAATGCCCAAGAAATTTCAGAAAAGGGTAGTGGCTATTAAAGACAAGAAAATAGCACTATTTGATTAGTCCATTTCAAATTTTAGCCATTTTTGAATGTTGTGGGCATTAAAAGTTAATTTTTCTTTAAAAAGAATGTAACAACTTCAGAGTCTTATCTTGAAGTAACAAACACCAGAAATAGGATATGCTACATATACACTAAAGTGGCATTGAATTAGGGATGAGACATTATCTAAATTCAGTACCACAAGTCCCGCATTCGCAAGCATGTGTGGCTGAAACTCTGGTCATATATAGCTGTCAGCTTTGACTTCCCCAAGCATTCATCATGAGAAGCGTAATGTGAAAGGCATGGGATTCAGATGCATTTGACAGAGGGCAGATCGCAGGTGCCCGACGAATGGGATACTCGATCTCCGAAATTGTCAACGAACTTGGATTTTCTCATATGACAGTTTCAAGAATGTTTCAGGAATATGAAAATTCCTGCAAAAACACAAGCACCCAGACTAACTGTAAAGGACAACCAGCCTTGAATGATTGTGGGCTTCACCATCTGACCCACATCGTACAGACTGATAAGGGCCAGACATTATCTGAAATCACCTCCCATCTGAAAGCAGTTTCCAGCCAGGAAGTCAGTGCATGACAGATAGCCTGGCGACAGACAGCCTGAAGTGATGAATCCAGATTCAAACTTCATCACACCGATGAGAGACTGAGGGTATGGCGCCAACCCCATGAAGTCATGGATTCTGCATGTTAGGTCAGAATAGTACAAGCTGGTGATGGCCTGGAGTGTCTTCAATTGGACACCTGTGTGACCTTTGGTACATGGACCGATGACTCCAAATGCATCCCGGTACGTAGAACTCATGGCTGACCATTTATACACATTTATGGCCATCATGCATCCAATGGAGATGGCATCTACCAGCAAGACAACTGTTCATCTCACAGGTCCAGGTTGGCTACTGCATGGTTGCAGGAGCATTCTGCTGACTTTCTAATAACGAATTGGCCATCTATTAGCCCAGATTTAAATCCCATCAAAAATCTTTGGGATACTGTCAAGCAAAGTGTTTGGCCCCATGTCCCATCAGCAACGCCCTGGAGAGAATTGTGGGCAGCTCTGGAGGATGCATGAGCCGCCATACCTGTGGAACATTTATGCAAGCTTGTGGAGTCCTTGCTTCGTCATGTGGTGGCCGTTATCAAGGCCAGAGGGAGTCCATGTTACTAGGGTGCTATCACTAATTCAACGGCACTTCAGTGTAAAAAAAAGTTTCTGAACATTATAAAAAATACAAACCAAAGGTAAATAAACATAAAAAACATGATTTTAGACCTATTTATAAGACATAATCAACCAATAGTAAATACACAAAGTTACTGTTGACATTGAAGTCAATAAATCGATAGATAATTTTGTGGAAAAAATGAGTTGGCCATCTATTAGCCAATTCACAGGACTCGATCCCACGTCTCTCCAGATTTATGCCAGAGTGTTCTAACCCCTAAACTAGAATTGTCTTGTCATTCTTCCACTAATGTGACCTATCTGTCATTCCACATGTGTCACTGATGACAATATCTATGATTGGGTGCAGCAACTTCTTTTTCCAATGTTACTCTGAATAAGATGTAAATAAGGAAGTCCCTTCATGCTCAAATGTGAAATGATTCCTTATTTATCTTAATCAGAGCAACATTGGAAAATGATGCTGCCACATCCTATCAAAGATGGTGCCATTGGTAACATGTGTGGAATGAAAGACAGAGCATATTAGTGGAAGGAAGACAAGACAATTCTTGTTTAGTGGTTAGAACATTCTGGCATGAATCTGGAGAGACATGGGTTTGAATCCTGTGAATTAGCAAACTCATTTTTTGCACAAAATTATCTATCCAATTATAAGAGTTTTTGAAAAGTGAAAAATCGTCTTCTGGTTCTTTAAAGGTTAATAATAAGCAATTGTTTTGAAGTACTACCATTACCACTCTAACTATTTTAATAACAAATCCTTCTCATAAAAGATTTCTGAAATTTTTGAACTTTTGCTTTTAAAATATGGTGTCTAATTTTGGCTAAGCAATTACTGTTATATCAGCTTTTTCCTTTAGTTTTAGGAGTAATATTTCTTAAACTGCTTGCAATAGAAGTCTTTATACATAGAGCAGTATGCAATAAAATACTCACACACAATTAATTTTGATTAGCCATACTATTTATTAACAACAATGTACAATGAATCATTCACTGAGTTAACATAAATCTACCTGTTTATAATTTTCATACATAGGTACATCAGCTACTATAAATATGACAAAATGATAATTTACAAAACATAAAGTATACATGTTAAAGATATGTGTCCATGTGCTTATTTGAATTAATAAAATTGAGTTATGATTAATAGTATTGAATGGTTATTTCAATAATTCATCTCTGTGTTAAATCTGTTTTTGAACAATTCTTCTACTCTCCACCTTCTTTAAAAATATTTATACAGCTAAAAATCATTCAGTTTCAGCGTAAGTAATTTCCCAAACCAAACTGGATTCCCCCATCACTCTTTTTCCTTTACTCATTGGTAGTTACTTATAACAGTTTAGTTGAAATTTACAAGTAACTTAACAATATATATTACATGCAATACACACAAAAAAAAAACTCCTTTCTTTACCTGTGGCATATAGAGGAATATTTACATTTTGCTAACAAATAGAATACCTTAGTACAATAATGCCTAAATACTTAAAATTATTAACACCTTGATTCTAGCAGTTTTGAAAATTCATTTTTGATAATTTTCATTCCATATTAAAAAAAACAACACTGAGATTAAATAATTCAATCACTATGTTATGCTAATGATTTTCTTTAATAAACACTGCATTGAATAAATGCTGGTCAGTTAACTGAAAAATAATAATACAGTTCTCACTCTTGCAAAGTCATTACAGACAACTGAGGTAAATTTAAAAAATACCATTAATAACATTAGACTCAACCAATTGTATCATTATGCAATCCTGTATGAATCATATCCATGTGCATGGAGTCAGCTCCCAAGAACTATTTAATATTTGTGTTTTTCATTTCTTTCAATAAGAGCATTATGTTTAAAACAAATATATTTTTCAAAATAATAAAAATTGTTTCAATAAAACTATGTGGGGGGGGGGGGACATCAAATATCTGCAGGTAAGCCAGTTTTGATTTACCACCTCTCCTCTCTCATACAGCTCATTAACCTAGTATTTATAACAAATTTCCCATTGAAATTCAATAGGCACCATAAATCCCCCTACCCTAATCAAGTGCAAAAATAAAAAGGTTTTAAACTTGAACTTGGGTTCTAATACAACATGGAGTGGCAAGATTTGGTTAGGTTGTTTTACCTCTGAGTGGTACTTTTTTGCACACAATGGGCTAAATGGGCAGGTCACAAGGACCCCGCAGGCTCAGAGAAGGTTGGGGCAGGAGATACACTGGACAGCTGTTGGGAGACAGATGGTAACCTCCCATCAAGGCCATCCAGCATGTTCTTTAATGTATACAGGGTATGGCGCTCCCACATAGGGGCCACAGCTTAATGTCCCATCCGACAAACAGCAGCCTTTTTCAAGTCCATTGATGTCCCTTACTGACCTCGGGCAGGGCGGGGAGTTTTGCGGAGATAAATCTCAATGCTAACCCAGTTGGGACTCGAACCTGGGAACTGCAGATTACAAGCCTAGTGCACTACCAACTGAGTCATCCCTGCCCCTGTGGAAAGAGGAAAACCCACATAAATTATATAACAATTATTAGAAATTAATATATGGATATAAAAGATATTCGTAGGAAAATTTTGTCTTAGTAGCCTCTACAACTTGTGAAAAATAAATATAAATTCATCCACATTTTTTATAAATATAATATACACCAAAGAGCCAAAACATTATGACCACCTGCCTAATATGATGTTGGTCCACCACGTGCCGCCAAAACAGCTCTTACCCGGTGAGGAATGGATGCTATAAGATTTCTAAAGGTGTCTTGTGTTACCAGCAGATCAGATATGCTGTTCAACACAAACCACAGATGCTCAGTTAGATTGATGTATGGGATATTTGGAGGCAAGGGCAATACCTGGAAGCCTTCCTCTGATTCATGAACCATCTGGGTAGTGTGGCATGGTGCATTATCCTGCTGAAAGAAGGCACTACTAGAGTGGAATACTGTTGCCATGAAAGGATGTACCTGGTCTGCAATGATGTTTAGGTAGGTGGTAGATGTCAGTTTCCTGCACAAGAATGACTGGACACAAGGTTTCCCAGCAGAACATTGCCCAAAGCATTACACTTACGCCATTGGCTTGTTTTCATCCCACAGTGCATCCTGGTGCTAACACTTCCTCAGGTAAATGATGAACATGTACCCAGCCATCCACATGGTGCAACAGGAAATGAGATTTATTGGACCAGATGACCTTCTTCCAATCATTCAAAATGCAGTTTTGATGTTTGCATGCTTATTGTAGGTGCTTTCAATGGTGAAATGAGGTTAGCATGGGCATTCAGAGCAGCCTGCAGCTATACAGCGTCACTTTCAGCAGGGTTCGATGTACTATGTGTTATGACACATTTCTCCTGTCACCAGCATTCAAATTATGGGTGAGTTGTGCCACAGTATCCCTTCAGTTGGCTCGTACCATATAGGATAGCCTTCGCTCACCTCTAGCATCGATGAGCCATGATCAGCCCACACTTTGCTGGCAACTCGTGTGCTTTCCCTCCTCGGACCACTTTTCGGAGGTATTAACCATGGCTGACCGTGAGTACCACCCCACCAGCCTTGCCATCTCAGACCAGTCGTCTGGCCATTACAAATTGGCTTCTGTCAAACTAACTTAATTCCACTGCCTTTCCCATCTGAAGAGCAAGAATAACACTGATTAGCAGAGCTCAGTATCAGGTGTTATTTATACTGTTTCATGGACCTTCACATGTGCCATTGTTTACCTGCAGTTGCTTAGATTTGCATAAAGTCATGCTGGTCATAATGTTTTGGCTCTTCATTGAATATAAGCAAGGAGACATGGGTTCAAGTTCCCCTCACAGCGAAACTGAATTTTTTTTCAGCTACATTAATATTATTTTATACACGAGTCCCATGTTTAGAGGATATCTCCTGTGATACTTTACTATTGCAATACTAAGCCCACCTGTGTTCCCTTTCTTACTGAGGGCATAGTAGGGATTAATGGAGAAAAATCTCAACACACCAACTATTGGAATTTAAATCTGGGAGCAACAAATTACAAAGCTGTAAGAATACCAAATGAGTTATCCCTGTCCCTACATAGTGGGTTTCATTGTATATATGCTGAACCCATCGGCTTAGAAACTCATGAAATATCACTGTGGAGCAGGTGTATATATATATATAATACATATGCTTCCAAGGGACAATCATATGATACAACTAATCACAACTGTGAAACTGCCCACCTTTACTAGTAATTTATTCATTAATTATGTTACTAACTAATTTTACAAAACATGTATTTTTAGAAGTGGAATATAACAGTGGTAAATTTCCTTCAAAATTTTCTACTCCACATATCTATAGGCAGGTGTTCATGACAACTGTATAATGTAAGACTACTAAATTGACAAGTCCACAGGCCAGAACTGGCCCAAGAATGAAAATTTGTGGCCAAAGTAGAATGTGTAAAAAATGCAAAATAAAACAGAAACAACTCAATACTTTTTAAAAGAAATTTAGGGAAAGAAACAAGTAGATCGGCAAAAATATTAAACTACTATTAAAAAAAATTATTTTTTTTCACTTTCCACTTTTGGTCCATGTATATTTTTGTATAAGTCTTTGACTTGTAGAGATAACAGATAATGAAAAAAATCTGGTCCACTTCAAAATGTAATTGAGCAGCCCTAGTATAATATGCAAATTAGTTTCAAGTGATTGAAATTAAATTGATATTTTTAATACTCTATGACACTGTTATATCAACAGTGTTGTAGAGTATTAAAGATATTAATTTAATTTTAATTACTGCACTGTGAAGCTCTACTGTAAGTTTTGTTAAGTGACTGAAATGTCATGTGGAATACTTGGTAGGCAAAATATTATTATAGTTGGTAGCTAAAGGAACTAGCAGGAGTGTAAGCAACTTTTATCATGAAATGTTTCCTAACCACCTTGCATTTACCCCAGACTGTCTCAAGGAAACTTAACACTGAGGTAATGCCACTTTGAAAAACACTTAATGCCAAGGTGGTTAATCAAATGGAATCAAATTAGGCAGCCTTGGTAAGTAAAAGGACAACTCTTACGTCTTGTTGTATTATAGAAAGAAGTACATTCCTAATTATTTCTTTCCAGTGTACAGCAAGAATTATAAATTTTATTTCACTGTCTATGTCACTCTATATAACTAAGATGAGGCCTCTTTTACATGTGAGGGTGGGTTTATGTGCACAATTCTCACAAAAATCAATGTGCCAAATGGCACATGGTCATTAACAACGGTTTGCAGTCAATGTTTGGGTGGGTATCATCATTGAGATTTTGATTGGGCCATACCTGCTGCCTTCCTGTCTCAATGAGCAGATTTATAGGGTATTTCTTGAAGAAACGTTGCTGGGACTGCTGGAAGATGTTCCCTATGGCTATTCACAGATGAATGTGGTTTCAATAAGATGGGGCACCAGCACACTTCAGCAATGATGTGCAGGATTATCTGAATGCCACTTTTGGGGGCCGATGGATAAGCTGGGGTGGACCCGTTGCCTAGACACCAAGATCGCCCAATTTAACATGCATCAATTTCTTCCTCTGGGGACACATGAAGAACCTCATGTATGAGACTCCCATTGACTCAGATGAAGACCTCATTATAAGAATCGCTGTCACCACTGCAACTGTTCATGAAATTCCAGGAATCTTTCAACATGTACGGCAATGAAATGCTGTTGCTGATCGCAACTTTGAACACCTTCTTTAAATAACATGTTGTAACTTTAAATAACAATGTCACACTTGTTTACATTCATTTATGTACCATTTATGCTCCACTGATATTTCTGTCAGTGCCCTCTAGCACTGCTGACAACATTCACAGACAAAAAAAGGTTTATCTTCGTGTTTCCTATCTCCCATTGAAATTTGTACAGAGAGTTTTGAAACACCCTGTATATAAGCTCACTGGACAAAAAATTAGTCACCACTGGCTGAATGTCACCTAATAGCATGTAACGCCTCTGTGCAACCGAAGACCAGTCGAAATCCTGTCTGGCATGGATACCACCAGTGTGTGGGTGTAGTGCACATCAATATTCATCCACTCTTCCAGCAGCAAATGCCACAGTTCGGCCAGATTGGCTGGGACGGTGCTTCAATCGTTGCCCCAAATAGTTCCACAAGTTTTCTATGGGATTCAAATCCCCGGATTTGACGGGCCAGTCAAGACGTTTGAAGGCTTCAGAATGCTCATCGTGCCAATCTGACACACTTCGAGCCCTGTGCATGCGACAATTATCATCTTGGAAGACTGGGGTATCCTTCTGGTGTTCACTGTGGAGATACTGCACAAAAGGTAAAATATGGTCATCCAGTAGCTCCATATAGCCCTTATGGTTCAAGTGTGATATCACCACAACCAAAGGACCCATTTCCTCGTACACGAAACATCCCCAGAACATCAGAGCCTCCTCCAACTTGAACAGAACCTTGCACACAATCTGCATGGAAGGCTTCACGCAGATTACGATGTACCCGTCGCCTAGCATTATTCAAGTACAAGCAAAAACGTGAGTAATCCAACCAGATCACATGCTTCCAAGAGTCAACAGTCCAGTCTTTGTGGTGCCATGTTCACTGCAACGTGCAGCCTTGTGCAAAGCTGTTAACATGGGTCTCTTCCATGATACTCTGCTCCAGATATCCATGGCATGCAATTCCCTTAAGAGTGTTCGTTTGGAAACAGCTTGTTTGTAGGCCTGCATTGACTGACTGGGGCAATTCCTGCCTCATTGCAAAGCAGTTTGCCCTAACAGTGTGTGACACACTGATTCCACTACTTGATGTCCAAATTGTACTATAATATTTTATTGTGCAAATAAGACAAAATAAACATTACTATCATAATACATGCTGTTTGAAACTTTAGTTCAAAATTAAATGTTTTGAATGCCTAGGATGCATTTAATTCTGCCTCTTTCATAAAACTGCAGTATTACGATATATCAGGATAAAAAAAGAAATTTGGTGTTGATGTAAAAATGGAAATCTAGCATGTTGATTTACCCCCATTACATTCACCTAATTATATACCTTTTATGATTTTTGTTTTTATTACTATCTGTTCTATGGTTTACTGTTCTATGGTTTCTTACTATCTGAAGAAACCATAGAACATTTTCCATACATAGCTACCCATCATATGTTTGATGATTCAATCACATCACTTGTTTCTACTAGCTTCTTACTACCCAGCTTTAAATGTTACTTTAGTTGATAAATGATGAGCACAAAGTTATATGGAAGGCCATAATATGATCCATTCCAGAAAAAAAAATTAAGCATCTAAATTTCCAAATGAATTTAAATACACTATAAATATTGGCATGAGTGTGACCAAAATCCACAAGCTCCTAGTTACATGTCAGGTGATCTTACCACTTGAGTAAAATAAATTCTTTGCCTTAACTTTGATCATGAAGAATACAAGATGAAGAAAACATGAATGTGCACCCATATTCACTGATCAGTTTGAGTGCAGCCACACACATGCCCCATTTTATAAGACAATATTTATAACATTCCTGATTTCTGGCATTAACGGTGAATATACAATATTAGAAACATACAGAAAACAACTCTAATAGAAATAAATTTTAATAAAAGAATTAATCATTAAAGGCAGCTCAGACAGCAGCACCACCAAACATATAACCAATTCATGAATTTGGATCACATTTGCCTAATATAAATCTTTATAGTTTAAAATTTTTTGCTTTTACTATACAAATTGTGTTTGTAACTTTATTATGTGAGAAGTAACATTATATTTCACATGTAACTCTAATAAACCCTTCAATCAACTTAATATACAGCTGAATGCCTGATAAAGGAAATTTCTAGTTGTAAAAAGTGCAGTCAAAAACACAACACAAAAACAGATAAAATGAAATATCAGTAAAAGTGAAACTAAAGTTGGGTCAGTTCTGGCGACAATACTTTTACACGTAAAAATATTCTTTTAATGCAAATTGGATAACACAAACAAATTGCTTAACATAAAAAATTTCCACAGTCCCATGAATAAAATTCCATTAAACTTCCTGATATAACACAAAAGTTATAGAAGATTGGCAGATGTACCGTATTTTAATGTGTATAAGGATGACGATTGATTTCTGATTTTTCATCAAAGATTTCGAGGAATTGAGTAATTTGTTAATATCTATAATACTATCCATGTATAAGAATTCCCCCCCCCCCTATTTTTGGGACCCAATTTTTGGCAAAAAGGGGTTCCTTATACATGTTAAAATACGGTAATCCCAATCACTGTGATAAATTTTGAACAGCTTCAAATTTCTTGGAAATTAGCTAATTACTTGCTAATTGCTAATCATTTAACAATGGCTGTAAATTAGAGTCACCAGATTTAAAGACAAAGACCTGGACTTTTGAAGGATCGAGCACATGTCCCGGTAAAGCAAAGAATGTCTCCTCACTGTAGTTTGCAGTGGTGGCTCATCCATTAGGCTACCTGAGTCACTGCCCCACCAAAAATCATCTCAAAAAATAAATGAATTTCAAATTTAGTATTCATAATTTGTCATATCTTAATCAACTTATAATTTTTATATTCATTTTATAATCATTACTTAGACAATCACAGCATTTACTTTGCGAATTGGGACTACATCAATACGAATTTTAACATTACGGCCAACATCTGGAATCTTAGCACTATCTATTACAGTGATGACATAAATGTGCATGCACTGAAATGCAATAAGGCTGAACTGCAAGAGCCAAGTCACCATTTTGTAGTGGCCTGTGACACTTGATTGGCTGATTCTACCAAAGCAACCAATACTCAAAGATCATGCTACTTAATAAAAATCTTCATTTGACTCTGCCAGGCTCAACAGACCTAATTTTTCTTGACAAGATGTGTTTGAACTGGCTTGCCAACTTTTCATTTAGATTTAAGATCACCCCAAAACTTTAAAAGATTTTCATTTCTTGTTATAACCACACTGTTATACTGTTAAAAGTCATAATGCTCAGCATAAATTATTTCATTTATTATTACTTTTTAGTAGTTCTAAAAGGCAGGCAAATGGCATCAACCATTAAAACTAATACCAGTAATGTTACAACAGGTGTGAATAGGGAAGGAGTAGGAGACAAGAGGGGAAGTTGCCCCCCTACCCCCATGAAAAATTACTTTATGATCAGGTGTGTCAAATGTTAATGTTGTTTTTCCCATAATAAGAGGTAATATTTTTTTTCATTTGCTTTAGAAGCATATAATTTATATTTATTTATTAATACAAAAAAGTACTTTTTTATGTGTATTTTCAGTAATAAGATTACTTTTATCTTGTTTTCAGGCATCCTTAATTATAGCATGATTGCTGTTTTCACAGCTGCATTCATTAGTAAATGGTCTGAGCTAAATATCTATATCTTGAAACAGGATATGTTTTTATCCTCTCCCCCCCCAACCAAAATAATTTTGCCCCATTACGAAGCCTTTTTTGCCACCTGAAAAAAATTTCTCCCGATGCCCATGACTATTAGAATATACTACATATGCTATTCTCTGAAGCTAAAAACTATTAAGGATTAATGTATCAGGTGAAAAACATCAGTGTTTTGACTGTTACTGATTATGTTCAAAACTTAAAAAAAAACACTCACCATCCATGATTTTAATGACACTAAGTTCCTACAGGAAATCAATTAGCAATGGAATCCTGCTGCCCCTTAATTCCCTAGTTACCAAGCTATAGTTTCTGAGATTTTAGTGCTGGTCCATGAAGTTGAGTCTTTTATTCTTGCAACATTTACTATAGTCAAGTTGGTCTCCAGTGACATATAATAGAAAATAATAATCCATTTATGAAAATTGTTAAAATGTTATTGAAAATTCAGTTTTAATACTGAAAATCAATGATAGTTGAGAAAAGTCATTTTAAAATTTACACTTTCAATGGCTTTTAAACATAAGCAATTTTATTTTGATTATTATATTATAAACAGAATTCAATAAAAAAATAAAGTCTGTTTTGCACATTATGAGGATTATTCAGGCAATTGTACACATACACAAAAAAAACAGTTTAAGAAACACTAGCCTGTTTGATAAGTGTATGCATGATCAAGATTTTGTGGTTCAGATTTAATGCAAAAGTACAAAGAACAGTGATTATAATTTTTCCGAATGTCCAATGAATATGCAGAAATATTTCAATTAGAAAATAAACTAAAAGAATTAAATTTATCAAAAAATGTAAAAAACCCAAATGATTAATGTGTGGGATACAAATAATAGCTTATTAAGAGTCATTGAAAATAAAAGTCAGCAAGTTGGAAATGAAGTATAAATAATTCATTAATCTGTTCAAATTTGCTATGCCTACTGAGATATGTTCCTAACATAAAATTAGCAACATGTTACTCTATTTCACAGAGTAACTTTGTCTGCTGTATGAAGAAGTCTGTGATAATGCACCTCTTCATTTGACTTCAACTTCTTTCCTTTCATGGTGTTCTTTAGAAGTCCAAAAGTGTAAAAATCTAATAAGGGAGACACCAAGACCATAAGGGAGGACATTCCAGGCATTTCTAACCAGACCTGTTCAACACTGTTACTTGGCAGTATGGGAGAAGACACTGTCATGCAACAAAATAATTATTTTATTCAAATGCACAAAGTTTCCTAGTATCATTGTGAGTTGATGGTGTCACCATAGTTCAGAAACTAGTCAATAAATGCTAACATACACACATTGCTTAACTCTGGATACTACAATGCAGAATTTCCAGAATACACACTTGAACAAGTAATTGCCACTGATTTTGGTGTTGATGAGCTCCTTCTATGTATAACCATTTCCCTATGTGAGCAAAGATTACTCAGTCCATTACCCAGATATGGGTTGTCCACTTTTCATTTGAATGACCTTTATATATAACTTTGGTAAGTTATGAATGAGAACAGAAATTAGTGATTTATATTTTGATGGCAAACATACCTAGTGCACTATATTCAAATGTATTATGAATACAAAGTATTGTTACATCTGCAGTGTATCTGTTAAATACACACATATTTAACAATATCCTTTGGTCACCAATAGAAAGATTATACTAATAAAAGAAACCTTTCATCACAAACATATGCTGTAAAAGTCTGACAAGATTGAAATAAAGTAAATAAAAAAGAAAGCCCTTAGATGGTGGAGAGTATTCAGAAGAAAAACAATACAAACTTAATTCTTTAACCAGAAGTTTGATGCCAGATCATATATACTGGAATTTAGTTCTCTAACAATGCAATTAAGTTTTTATATATATATACTAGTCGAACGGCACACAGAGTCTCTTTTAATCTCTATATTCTTATTTTCACTGCACTTAAGGCAAGATTTTTTTAAGTACTCCCCCCCCCCCCCAATATTCCTGAAATTTTAGCACAGACTCAACACGAAGAAAATTTCCCGATATTTACTTCGGTCATGCACTTTTTCTCATAGCCTGTGGCTTAGTTTCTACTTAAACTATCGATTTCCGTTATGACAATTTTCTTATCCCTAGCTTCCCACAATAATGATGGTCCCAATTTCATGCAAGGCTTCCCCCTTGTGCCCCGGTGGTTGGTTTAAAAATCAAGTTCCTACTTGGCCCGTGACTTCATTTCCACACAAATTGTTATAGCTCATGTCTCACTTTTAACCTGCATACTCTTTTTTACTGCACTAAAGGTTAATTTTATGAGTATCCCCCCCCCCCCCTCTGAAGAAAAAAAAAGTAAGTTTTCAAAGTCAGTTTTAATTGAATTGGGATGTTTCACCTCGCAGTGGTACTTTTGTGCACAATGGGCTAAATGAATATGTTACAAGGACTTCAAGAGCTCAGAATCAGAATTATCTAGGGGAAGAAAACTCACTGAATAGCTGTTAGGCAACACGGTTTAGCACAGTTTCAACACAAAAAATTTCCCAATGTTGCAAAGTTCATTGCTCATAGAACGGGCTCTCATAGCCCATGGCTTTATTGCAAACTATTGGGAATTTTATATTGGCAGATTTGGTATTCTGTGACTCCCAATGTAATTAACCAAAGGGTCCTGAATTTCATAGGTGCATACTCCCTGCCTGCTCCCATGTTGGATTAAAAAATCAGGTCCCTAGCTGCAATGGGATGCCTTAAAATAATACGTTTCTAAATTTGAGGAATCTGGCAATGGTAGCAGATAATGTAGGAATCTGGCAATGGTAGCAGATAATGTTATTTTGACTCTTATGTTTACAGTTAGGGAACAGTAATGGCAAAAGTAAATTTTACAGTGATTATTGTTTCCTGTAGGAATAGCATCGTAAATATTTTTCGCTTCTAGCAAGCCCCCTTTTGGACTTTGGACATGAAATTTTGTACTGCAATCCAGACCACAACCAGAAACATTCTCTGAAAATTTTAAGTGTCTACAATGGTTTCCTGATGAATTATGCTATATATATCTCTTTTACTATATAGTTTTCAGATATTTGTATGAAATCAACTGTAGAACAATGATAACTACAGCTCAGTTTCAAAAATTATACATATCTGCTGAATGAAGAAAAATGTAATTCTAAGCAATTGGAACAGATTTGGAGGTTGTTTTTTGTTTACAACAGAAATGTAGAAGTGTAACCACAAAACAAACAAAAACAGATAACTAGATATAATATAATGAAAACAGAGTAATATTTGATAAAATTACTCATGCAGAAAATTCTAAACAAACAAATCAGTGAAATGGCTATTTTGTATTCATTTGTCCAGAGAAAGAATACAGAGGATGGACATATTTCAATTCTGTGTGATTAGAACATCAACAAGATTAATTTCAGCAAAGTATAAATATACAAGAAAATGTAAGATAATAAACACCCATACAGCAGATTGCTGTATCAATAATACTGAACAATAGATTTAAATTTTTTTAAAAATTTCTCATCATAAATTTGGTAATTCTTATTTTTTTTTTTTGCATTCTGATTATGGATAATTGTTTTTTTTTTGTTATTGGGTCATATACTTTAGAAATTTTCAGCTTTCTTTTCTCTTAAACATACAGCCATATTAATAATAAAGAGAATAATAATATAAAAGTAGATCAGCTCATCATACAGGAGCACACCAGAAGAGAGACTGATATAGATAGATATAATTCCTGCACTAGATTTATCACAGCATATTAAGCCTGTCCAATGGTACATTGTGAAACCCTCCCAATCCCAAATATTTTGAATTGTGGACTTTAAACTGTGGGTTGTCCTTTACTGAAAGGTACCTTTTTCTGCACACAGTTTGCTAAACGGACAGACCAAAACGACCCCAAGAGCTCAGAACTTGGTAGGAGATGGGGATCCACTGGAGAGTTACTAAGAGACAGATGAAAGCATCCTGTGAAGACCATCCAGTACGTTCTGTAATGTGCACAGAGTATGACTTTCTTGTACAAGAAGAGCCACCACTGTCCCATCTGACAGATCACAATGCTGGCACTGTAGAAACTGAAATCTGGGAACATCAGATTAGGAGTCTGGTGCAATCTTGCACATAGTGCAAAAACTTGCTTTTCACTACCATAGTAAAAAATGTTATTTTAGTGTTTTCAATGATGCCAATGCTCAATGATAGCTCTAAGAAATGGTACAATCACGAAAAATGGTGATTTCCTACTGATTCCTTGAAATTAAGTGTAAAGCAACTCTGACCTGATATTGTGTCACAGTGACTGCTGTTTCAGAAACAGTGGTTGATTTAAAACATTTTTTAATAATAACCTGATAGTAAGTCAGTTTTAATTGAATTGGGTTGTTTCACCTTGCAGTGGCACTTTTGTGCACAATGGGCTAAATGGTTATGTTACAAGGACTTCAAGAGCTCAGAATTATTTAGGGGAAGAAAACTCACTGAACAGCTGTTAGACAACACATGAAAGCCTCCTATCAAGGTCATCCAGTGTGTTCTTTAACATGAACACAGCTTAATGTCCCATCTGAAGTAAAGCAGCCTTTTCAAGCCCATTGGTGTTTTCTCACCAAAGAAATAACAGGTGTTAACAAATATAAATTTCATTATGATCAATAAGCTTTAATGTTGGCCCTATAACACAATCTGAAGTTGTTTTGGCTATTTCTAAACTTAAACTTCCATAAATCCCAAGTGGTAGATGAAATTACTACAGAAATGCTTAGAGCTGGGAATGTTTCTGTTACCACTTGGATGACTGAAATTCTGAATATCTTTTATGATAAAGGCCTGGTTCTTAAGGATTTTACCAGAGCTATTATTATCCCTATTTTCAAAAAAGGTGATCGCAGTTCTTGTGATAACTATAGGGGTATCAGCCTACTCTCTGTTCCAGGTAAAGTTCTTTCCATGATTGTGCTTAATAGAATTAAGAATCTGGTTGACAGTCAATTGCGTGATGAGCAATGTGGATTCAGAAGTGGTAGGGGATGTGTGGATCAGATATTTTCACTTAGGCAGATTCTTGAGAAATGTTTAGAGTTTCAGAAACCTTTGGTTGCTAGATTTGTTGATTTCAAAAAGGCTTTCGACTCTGTTGATCGTCATAATTTGTGGTTGATTGTGAGATCATATGGGTATACCTGACAAGTTAGTTAACATAATGAAAGCTCTCTATAATAACACTGAGTCGTGTGTGAGAGTTGGTAAGGCTTGTAGCAATTGGTTTAGCATTACTTCTGGTGTTCGACAAGGGTGCATTTTGTCTCCTTTTCTCTTTAGCTTGGTTATTGATTATGTTATGCGAAATTCACTTCAAGGGAAAGATTTTGGCCTTAAATGGACTGGAGATACAAAAATTTCTGATTTAGATTATGCTGATGATTTAGCCCTTTTGGCAAATGATGTTGATGAGATGAACTCTTTCATTCGAGCTGTTGATGAAACTAGTAGTAGAGTAGGTTTGGTTATAAACAAAGAGAAAACTAAAGCAATGAAAATTGGTCAGGCAGGCTGTGATTCAGTTAATCTGAATGGTTGCAGGTGTCGCAGTTTAATTATCTTGGGATCTATGTAACAGATACTGGTGATGTGTAGCATGAGATTAACAGACGAATAGGGATTACTGCCAGGACTTTTAAGAATCTATGGAGAGTGGAGAAATAGGCTTATACACCTAAAGACTAAAATTAGACTGTATAATAGTTTGGTTCTTTCTAGGGTCAGTTATGGTAGTGAAACTTGGACACTTTGTAAACAAGATAACAGGAAACTAGATGCTTTGATTCCAGATGCTTACGCAGTATCTTGGGCATTAGATGGTTCAACTTTGTAACTAATGATGAGGTTAGGCAGAGGAGTTTGCAACCTCCTTTAAGCAGCATATTGTGAAGAGAGAGACTCCGTTGGTTTGGCCATGTTGCCTGTAAGAATAATTATAGATTGGTGAATAGGGTTATGAACAGTGTGCTAAAGGCCTCAGAAAGAGGGGGAGACCTAGGATGCAGTGGGCAGACAATGTCAAACAGAACCTTATTAGAATTGTTGTGCAGTGGCCAGATGCAGTAGATGTAGCTCAGGACGGACTTGCTTGGAGAACTAAATTGCACGGTCTGGTTGGACCCCTGTAGCCCATGGCTGCTTGAGAAGGAGGATGATGATGATGAATAGTGCTTCAACTGAAACATCTCTTTGTTGGTGCTCAACCATTTTAAAACGTTGCACCATCCTAACATTATTATTAAGCAAGTCATCTTCACGAAGTGTCCCCAAGAAGTAAGTGATACTGAAAATTTCAACAGCATCAGCAAACTACAGATAATGCTATATTATGATGTATATCAGTTAAAGTTAACATCTCTTTACAACTCCCATACAACAGTAGCAGCTATTTACATCATATGCTATGAAATATGTGATCAAGTACACTGAGATACCAGTTTATTTGGTATACCACCCCCTCTTCAGGTTGGTGCTAGGTGTGCCGGTTCTAACATCTCCCAAATGGCTGTCCTCCTGGGCTTTTCACATCCAACCATTTTAAAGTTTACTGAGATTGGTGCAAAAAGCAAAAATACTACCAGTGATCAACAATTCTGTGAACAAAAACAACTTGTGGATCAGAGGGGCAGTGGCAGATCACCACACAGGCACAAGAAACGCATGCTTGGTGCTAGGGGCCTCAAAAAAAAAAAGAAAACGGATTTTTTTTTCATTTTAAACATTTTGTTAATTGATAATAAAAAAATAAAGGCATTCTTTTTTCAATTCATGCATTTTAGTTTAACTTCCTTAAAAAAAACATACTTTTAAATTTTTAGAGGGATGCCACAAAATCAGGTTGCGCTTGGGGCCTCCAAAGGTTTAATCTGCTGCTGCAGAGGGGTCAAAGGAGAATGCGAGAATTGTGCAAGCAAACAAACAAGTCATAACCAGGCAATCACAGCAAAATTAAACACTGGTGTGCCACATAGAAAATCTTGTCACGAATGTGCTATAACAGTTGCCAACCATACTGAATGCTGATGTTACCAGTGATGAACACAAAAGCATGTTTCCAGTGGGCACAGGAGCATTGACACTAGACCATTGAGGACTGGAAAAATGTAGCCTGATCAGACGAATCGAGGTTCCTCTTACATCATCATGTTGATGGATTACATTTTGGTGCAAGAAACATGAGCACCATGGAGCCATCTTATCTGGTATCAACAGTGCAGGATGGTGTTGGTGGTGTGATGATGTGAGGAGTGTTTTCCTGGAACACATTAGGTCTGGATACCCATCAAAGGACATCTGAATGCCATGGTATATTTGAACATCGTTGCTGACACCACATTCATCACTTCATGGCTACAATTTATCTTCATTTGTATGGACACATTCAGCATGATAATGTATCTGCTCATATGGCACTTTCACTGAATGGTTCCAACGAATTTCGATGGAACGAGTCTTTGATGCCAACAAGTCTTCTTTGCTTCATTGGCCACACAGTCCCCAGATCTAAATCCTATCCAGCATCTTTGAGATGAGGTAGTAAGGGCTGTTTGCAGCGAGATTGTGCCACCATCCAATTTGCAGCAACTGCACAACACAATAATTTCAGCATGGTACAATATTCCTGCATAACACATCCAGCATCTTGTAAGTTCCATGCCCTGATGAACTCGGGTTGTTCTGAAGGCCAAAGGAGGTGCAACATGCTACTAGGTAGGTGTTCCTAATAACTGCCATTTCAGTGTATATACTCCCACCAGCAAAATGCACATCAGCAGATTTTGAACTGTGTTAATTCTTCAAATAGTGCCATATTATGCAATATAACTATGTGCATTGATATTGGCCTCTCTGCCAGATACACATCAAAATGGCAATAACATTGCACCAATAAAGGGTAACTAAATACATTTTGTAATGCCCAACTTCAAAAACTGTGTTTTACTTTACTAATTTACTTTACAGTATAGAAATTTTGCTTATTCATTTAAACAATAAATATGGAGATGATTACAGTACTTGATATAGAAATTTGCTTGAATCAATGATGCCAAAATAAAAGACAAAATTGTGTTGGTCTTCAAATAACTGGGCAGTACTTTAACTCATTCAAGATGGATGCTACATGTATGATTCTGAAGAACTACTGTTAGAGTCCTGGTGCCATACATGTACAGTTTCAGGCCTGCTACCCAGAAGTATGATTTCAGGGAGCTATTATTGGAGCCAAACTGTCATAAATGTACATGATTCCTCTCTCATTCCCTGGCATCATGATATTTTGTCACAATTCCAAATTTTTGGCAAAAAATGTTCATCAAATTTCCAGGGTGCAGCAATTTCAGGTGTTTTAGAACACATAAGCTTTTGTTTTGAAGAGCCTGGTTATACAATATTATGCTAAAATTGTTCTCCTTCTTCATCATTGTCAGCAGCACTTTCTTCACTCACAATTATGATTCTTCATTAGATCACTAGAAGTCAAATTTTTCATTAGTGCTCAGTATATATTCATGATCATTATCACGAATCAATTATTCTAATTGTTCATTGTATAACCCATTTTCTTTTGACAAGAGTTTGGGCAATATTTAACTTAAAAATATAAGCAAAGGATTTAACATGTGTTCTGTGAATGATGCTGAGTGGAGAATAAACATTTTCCCAAGCTTGGCCAGCCAGCCAGTCATGAACTTTCTGCACCCATCCTGAATAGATTAAATGAAGCTCTGAAACGGACCAACAATGCAATTTTAAATACCATTTTGTACTGATTTCTAGAATTCTTTATGCAACAATTAATCATTAATTATTACCATTTGGTTCATGACCTGAAGCTTATAGAGGAATTATGATGCAACATTTTATAATAAAAATACATTTCAAACCTTCAGAATTTATTTTTTTCTCATCTAACTTAGGGACATCAGCATTGACATGGAGAAGAGATTCTCCAGAGGTGGTGTACCCTGGAAATTTCTAATTTTTTTACATGCTGAGTCTCATTTAACATACTTGAGTTTCTGTTTTTCAAGGACTGCCTTAGAAAATATTTTATCTTGAACCATTAGAAGGGGGAATTATGCCCCCTGGGTACCCCACTATTCGTCATGAAATCCCTATGGTTAAACTAATATAAATACCAGGACAAGTGGAATCCAAATATGCTAAGTGTTAAACAATTCAGAGGCCCTAAATGTAATTCACAGGCAGAAGACAACATTCTTTACATAACCTGTATTATTTCAAATACATGTACATAATGAAGAAATGAGATATAATAATCTCAAAACCTGAGGATTACAGACAAATTCATCATTTTTGCAATTGGCACAGAAAAATACATGAACCATCTGCCCCAATACCATCTGACAAACACAACTGTTAGTGAACAGTTACAAAAAATACAGTAGAGGTTCACAGTGCAATAATTAAAAATAAAATTGAAATATTTAATTCCCTATGACACTGTTAAATGTTTCTAAGCACTTCAACAAATGTTCTATGCTATCAAGTATCAAACATTATTAAGGAGAAATTTACATACTGTACCACAGAGGATGGATAGTAAGAGGAACTTCTAGAATGCTTGTGAGTGACAAGTTTAATCTTCACATTCTTGTCAACAAGTGGAAAAGTAATGTCAAAAGAAATTTTTTAATCTATTCACAAAATGAAGCTTCCCTCAAGACTCGCTAATCTTGGAGAGTTCCCATAACCCCACACCCTCTTTCCAACCTCCTTCACATGCAGATCGAATTACAGTCACCTGCACATCCGCTGACCACTCCGAACCTCAGTGCTGAGCTACTGACAATGCAATTTATGGCACCCCTCCCTTCCCTGTGCTCAACAACCAACTGCCTCTTGTGCAATATCTAAAGCTGCTCACTTTCCACCTGATAATGCACCCAAAGTAAGGGTGTGAAACATGCATCGTGGAACTCAAAAGTTTTTTAAGCACTCCATGCTACCAAAAGTATTATTGGTTATTTCCTTCACTACAGCAAATAAATTATCAGCATCCCTCATCATTTTCTCAACTCTACTGAGGCATCACTTGCCAGCAAGAACACCGAAGATTAAACTTGTCACTTGCAAGCATCCCAGAATTTCCTCTTACTACCCATTCTCTGCAATATGGTATGTAAATTTATCCTTAATAACTATTGATACTTGATAGCATAGAACATTCGTTGAAGTGCTTAAAAACATTTAACAGTGTCATAGAGAATTAAAGATTTCAATTTAATTTTAAACAGTTAATCAGTTGTTTACTATGTAGATAATTTCAAAAGTTATGCACAATGTGGCAACACTCCAGTATGAATGATGCAATCACCACAGTCGCAGCAGTTGTAGACAGGAAGTGGATAAAGGCAAAGGTCATGTGTTTTGCATCCTAACATAATGCATTCCAAAACAGCTGTTGCTAAAAATGGCACTTGCAGAGGTTTCAGGTACTGTTATTGAGTGAAGATCAGCCATCGTACATTAAGATTGAAACTTAAGGGGGAAGTTTTTCACTGAAGGGGAGGATTTTCTACATCAAACTTGTTTTTCAACTTTAAACACGAGAATAGGTTTAAATCCTATCTAGTCTAGAAGTTAGCATACCTGACTACTAAGAAGAGCAGGGCATGTCTCTGTGTTACACAAAGTTTGTAATACAAAATACTCAATATATTGATGAGAAAAAACTCATCATACAAAATACTCAGTATATTTCATGAGAAAACAGGATATGCCTAATATAGCTTCTATGTTATTTCTGTCTTTTGTGTAGGGAATTACTTTCTTCCTTTAAAAAAAATGCCACTATTGATGAAACTTGGATTAGGGATTTTGAACATGAACTGAAATCTCAGTCACATGTAACAGTACATGAAACCTCTCCAAGCACCATTTTCAGCAGCAGCTGTTCCAAAATGCAACATGTTATGATGCAAAACAAATTACCTTTGCCTTTCTCCACTTCCTGTCAACAACTGCCACAATGACCGTGGTGATTGCAACATCCATACTAGTGTTGCCATATTGTGCATTACTTTTGAAATGACCTAAGTATATAAGAATGTAGATTTCTAGCAGAAATAATTTAATACTAGTGTAGCATTAGTGATTTGTAAATATGCAAATGACTGCTCAAACTTTACAATGCTTTGGGCAGATGATAGTAGTGAATAAGCATCTCCATACAAAAGTCAAATTAATAATTATCATAAAAAGATTACATATTCAACTGTAGGAGTTATGTTAAAAAAGCTTTATCTTTTTTATTTTAAAGATGCTTTATCTATTTAAATGATAAATTTAAATGACTTAAGTTACTACTGATGTAATGTGTGGCTGTATCACAGCAAAAATGAATGGCTTGTTTTTTCTGTGTGTATATATATATATGGGTGTGTGTATGTGGGGGGGGGGGGGAAATTGGCACACAAACAAAAGAATGATTAACATAATTTCTTTGGCTATTTTCAATGGATCATTTAAAAAAAAAAATCATTCCTGATTTCTGGGTTGTTGCTGATTACTACTTTGATTAATAAAAATATTGGTTCAAAATATTCATCTTGGAAGCAAGATCAAATACGAAAAGTAACAAACACAAAATGCTATCAGACCTAAATCTAAAGTCAGAAAATTTAAAATGCTGTAAAATAGTACATTACTAAACAATGACTAAGTGGTTAGCATGATTGACTACTGACTGAAGGGACCTGGGTTCAAACCCTGATAAGCCTTGAATGTTTTCATTCTTACATTGTCTTTCTGCTGTCTCACCTTCCTCACAATCTTCTCTATGGCATTATATACTGACAGGCTCCTGTCAGACTTTTGTGGCAAACTGCTGCTTGAAGTGCTATTTATTTTATATTCAGGGTAGATGCACAAAGCAGAACCATTAGGCCAATGCATAATGATTATTGACTATGAAGAGAAAGAGAGAGTTGGTGAGTTTGTACTGTGTAGTTTGAGAAAACTTCTTTAAATTGCTATCAATATTTATGACACAACTTGCTATCTAAAAACATGTTTCAAGTAAACGGTTAGTTACTATGTGGGCAAATCTTACTAAAACCGTAAGTTTTTTTCTCACTTCAGAAATAAGATTGCTTTGCAATATTTTAATACAAAATACAGTGCATTTAATTGGTATAATAGATAGAGAAAATGAATACTGTTTCAATGAGCATGCTTCATGTGTTGGATGTTAAGCCTTAACTAGTGGTCAGAGGATCTATTTAGCCTTACCACATTGTCCATTTCTAACATACATGAGATGTTTGGATCAAAACAAAAGATTTTTCTAAGTTTTAAACTTAATCACTTTGGTAAATTTCTCATAGGCTAATTTTTGTGAAAAATCCTAAATTCGTGTTTTTGTGTTTGTTGTGTACTTTTGAGCACTAGTGTATTATGAGCCCATGTTTTCTTGTCTTGATGTGTGTGGTTTTATTAGATAATTGCTAAGCTTTCCAATAAAGATCCTCCTTTTGCAAAAACAGTTTTATTTCCATTTCAGATTACTTTTTGTGAATAAAATAAAGCATTGCACATTGCTTTGCCAAATTATTATGAACACTACATCATGCACGAAGTAATATGAAACATACTGATGTATGCAAAATTTCTTACTGACATTAGTATTCTACATCACAATGAATATATAAAAGCCATAAAGGCATGGTATGAAGCAAATTCAAGTGCAGCATGGGTAAAAAGGTTGATCTGATTTAGAAAGGAGGCTTGTCATTGGAGCATCCATAACGAAGGTGATGGAACTCAATGGAAAATCAGTTCTTTTTACTTTATTTGGTGTTTGGGTCATCTTTCAAATAAGATGAGTAGGGAGTTTGATTAAGAAATTTGGTTTGTTCATGTCGACATTATGATTTATACAGAGTCACAATATTCCAAGTGTTTGAAGAATGGCAACAATATTGAAAAACATGTGTGAATTGTGGCAAATGAAGGAGGAAAAAGGCTCTGACAGACAAAGGCATTTTCTGGCATGAACTGTATGGCAAAGCAGAGCTGCTACAGTTCATCAGCTGAGAGAGCTAACTGTTAGAAATACTTCAAAATCCATTTCCACAGGAACTATGCACAGAGAATTTGAAACCATGAAATCTGAGAACTGCATCACATGAAATTTGTTTTTGTTTAAGAAAACCAACAAGATATGATAACTATGATGCATATGATGTGGCAAAACTGGTCAGTGGAAAACTGGAAATGTATATGGTCAGACAAATCACATCATACACTATTTTCAACAGATGGATGATTTAGTGTGTAACTGCTCCATGAAGCAACAGACCCATAATGGTAATTCCTACTGTTCAAGCTGCTGGATGCAATATGATGGTGTGGGAAACTGTCACTGGTTTCTGTTCAAAGCCACATCACTTTTCAGAAGTATAAAAGCATCTTGGATGATCAGGTGCTGCTGATGGTGCATCATTTTTATCCAAGAAAAAAAAATAATAATAATAAATACCCCCTCAAGCAGCTGCTTGCCACAGAGGTCTGACAGGAGCCTGTCAGTTTATATGCCAGAGTAGAAGGTCTGAGAGGATGGCAGGACCTCAGCAGAAAAACAACACAAACATCCATGCCTTACCCGGGGCTCGAACCCAGGTCCCATAGATCAGTAGCCAAGCGCGCTAACCACTCGGCCACGGGACGGCAACAGTTGCAAATTACAGGATCATAATGCATTGATTCATTGCTTTCAAATCATACAAGAGTAGTTTGAGGAACATGAAACAGATTTCTATCACTTTCCCTGGTCTGAATCACACTTGTCTTAATTCAATCAAAAACCTCTGCCCTCTTCACTTCCAGATGTTCAAGTCATTTTGCTGGAAGAGTGGTTCAAATTCCTCATGCTGTATTTCAAAAGTATGTGAAAAACATGCCACATCAAATCCAGGCTGCCATATCTACCCATAGAGGCTTTACAAATTATTTGACAGATAATAATAATAATCTGGCCATGAGTGTATGTTGAAATATCAAGAATATTAAAAAAGGCAACAATGGGTCATATTTGCTCTCCTTTTGACAAATAGTTAAGACAACATTTTAGACAATATGTCCCAAAGCTCATTTTGTTGCATTATAGTTTATTATAGTTTATAATATAGTTTATATATAGTTTATTCAATCTTTATTGAAAGGGATGCAAAATGGTCAATTAGGGTGGAATGTTGTTTCAGAGCTTAAATTCAAAACCAATGCTAAAAAGCTGTTAAAAGATAAACAATTTTCCTCATATGTATGTTGAATATTAAAAAAGGCAACAATGGGTCATATTTGCTCTCCTTTTGACAAATAGTTAAGACAACATTTTAGACAATATGTCCCAAAGTTCCTTTTGTTGGATTATAGTTCAAAAAAAATTTTTTTTTTAGCAAAATAGCTATTTACATTGTTATCAGTATGCAGAGTAATTTGCAAAATTGTATGTATAGTTTTCTTTTGGATATATGAAACAAAAATTGCAATTCCTTGTGAAGGTGACTGTAGATGTGTAGTTTTTGTATCCCTTCAGATTATACCAATCAGGCACATACCCAGGATTTAATTTTCCTTGATTTATTTTACAATTTGAAAGAGCATAATGTCATGGACAATATTTTTATGTCCTACAAACTAAAGGAAATGTTACTAAAATAGGAAACAAGAAAAAAAAAAGAAATCATCTTTATGCTTCCTGGTAATTAACTCAGTAATTTGAATGCTTTACTAAAAAGGAAAAATTAATTGTGGAAGGTGATAATTTAAGAATTACAAAGTGTTTATTCAATCTTTATTGATAGGGATGCAAAATGGTCAATTAGGGTGGAATGTCGTTTCAGAGCTTAAATTCAAAACCAATGCTAAAAAGCTGTTAAAAGATAAACAATTTTCCTCATATGTATGTTGAATATTAAGTAAAATTTATAATAAAAGGTATACTAAAGGGAGAATCTTGGTGTTATCTCCTACATTCTTTCAAAATTAAGAATTAACATGTACTAAAAAAGAAAATATAAGCATACCAAGAATACATCTAACTCACACATCATTAATTCTCTCCACTATTTTCTGATTATTTTACTGAATACATCTTTCTATTCATATTGTAAAAAAAATTCCATTCACATTGAAAGCATTTTTGGTTTTAATCTTTCAAAAAAAAAAATAGGATGTTCTTTTTCTAGTGTTCCATCCTTACAGAATCCTTATTCAGCTTAATAAATTTCATGTTAACAAAAGCTACTTAAATTTATACAAAAAAGCTAAATTATAGAAGGAATCTGATATTTTACACTGCTTGAAAACAGACTATGACACAAATTTATATAACAGCATAAAATAGAATCGACTATTAAGAATAAATGTTTGCAAGACTCTTCATAACTTTTTCATATTTAAATTTTCTGCAGGTCACTAACAAAAAAACTAAACAGCACGGATAAACTTTCATTCATGATGTTTTCGCTTTAGATGCTGTCTAAGTTTGTGTTTCCAATGAAAACTTTTAATACAATAAGGGCACTGAAATGAATCTGGAGCATGGATTCTCCAATGTTGCATTAGATTCTTCCTGAATTTGAAAACCTTGAAACAAATTGAGCACACATGCTCAACAGGTGACACATTTTGTCTCTGTTCATAATTTTTGAAAGCAAATTGATTCATCACACACTGTGACCTTATAAACATATCTGAAAAGAAAAAAAATATAGGATATAATTACATCCTTCAAAAGTTTATATAGCAAATTTCAGCACTATAACTGTTGCTTTAAGCAAATTTTAATTGGTAGTTTATACATCATTTCCAAACTAATCATACTAAGTAAGAACATTTAAAACAGATGTAAAATATTTTGGGAACAGATAGAAAATAAAGAAATTCCATATATATAATAACATATAGTATTTCTAATGCTTAATATATTGATACTAATATACAATTCCTTAAGATCAGTTGCAATATCAGGCTACAGGTAGCAGTTATAGTTTAAATGTGCCACTTCCAAGCAATGTACAGCTGTCCGAAACAAAGTTTTTTTTTTTGCTCTTTAGTAAGTTACCTATTCTTGCCAGCATTATGATTTTTTTTTTCTGAACAAGTTTCTTAAAGAATTTTTTTAACTAGTTCTTTATTGGCTGTTTTTGTTTGTGATCAGCATCTCTGTATCAATTTCTAGCTTTAGGCAGAGACATTGCAGCTTGAAAGTGAATACATTCAGCTCTAATTGCTCATGTGATCTGATACTGCAATTCCCTTAAGATAACTTATCTTAGTGTTAGAAACAATGTGTTCAACTATCAACTGATTATTAAGTATATCTACAATGCAGGTTAAGATTTAGTAAAAAAAAAACATAGTTCTAGTTATATAAAACAAGATAGAAGTTACTTTTAATTGAATTTTTATTCTCTCAAATATAGTTTAAATTCAGAATAAATGGAACTATACATTGAAATTCATTAAGATACAATAAAAGCTAATGCAAATATAATAAGGTAGTAAATGAAATATCAAAAGTTTACATATATTTAAACTCTTTCTCTTATAAAGTATATTTACACCAAATTCATAAAAATTTTGACAACACAATAGAAGCCCAAACACTTGGCAGAGGTTAATACTAACAGGAATTCAAAGCACATACAAATCTTATATCTTTAAATTCATAGTGCCCTACAATTTCAATAGCTGCATTATTTCATAATGGTCAAAATACTTTCAAACTTACATTAAAATTCTAGATCCTTTGCTTCTAATACCATTTTACATTTAATTTTTAAAATCTCAATCATTAAAATAAGCAAAAAACTAATGTTTAACATATATTCAAAAATATATATATATATTATTTCACAATGCTGTCATCCTGAAAAAGAGTAACAGTTTTGACAAAAAGGCAAAAAGTTTTAATCAAAATAATATATTTACACATACATATACAACCATTGTAATTGCTCACTTGATTTACAACATTGGTCAATAGAGAACAAAAAAATTAAGTATTTAGCATTCATAAACACATTTATTATAATAACACTTATTACTATTTTAATCAATAAACACTTATTATAATCTGAAATATATTTTATGCAAAAAATACTTTTCATTAATACCAAACATGCTATAATTTGGCTTAGTATGCCAGAAAGCTACAAATGTTTATGCAAACCAACACAAAGGTGCCTGCTGCTGCTTATTGATACACAATTAAAGTGAGTCACAATTTAAAACTTTAATAAAAGTCTTAATTATGCAAATAAAAAACAGACAGCTACAAAGCTTAACAGTAGCTCAGTAAGCACATTCTGTTGATCACTGGTTCAATTTCTTAGAGGCTGGATATTTTTCTCTACTTGAGTTTTATTCTATGTTGCAACAGCACATAAGTTTAAGATTTATATATAATATCTCTACAGAACTTTCCCTCTTGTAGGTAAAGTTTTGAAATATTTAGCACAATTACAAAGGATAAATTGATTGGCAGAGAGAACACAGAAAAATTTACAGATGAGTAAAAAGTATTAAACAGCTGAAAATATTTATCAGTTTTGCTGTCAGAAACAAGTGTTTGAGCAAATAAATTTAATCAGCTTAAACCATTAGATTTCAGATGATACAGATATACTTTTCAGTTTTAAAAATATATACTTAAATTTATTAAGAATTATTAACACAGGAAAAAATTAAACTGTTATTAATCTGAAAAGAAATATTTTGCACATGCAGTTTTATGCATAATCTGATTTAAATGTTTCCATCTTCTTAGATAACAATTTTACTTGAATAAAGTATTTAGTCTGCATCATACAATTTTTCCTTATTATAAAAATGAAAAATATATCCTAAAAAATTATTTATAAAATGGATGTTTGTGTCGTTTTTCTGCTGAGGTTCCACCATTTTCACAGACCTTCTACTATGGCATATAAACTGACAGGCTCCTATCAGAAATGATATTTAGGGGATATTTATTTTATTTTTTTAATCCATAAAGAACAAAATTCAGTGTATATACTGTACATTATAATGTTTAGATCAACCAATACACTTCATTAATTAGCCAAGAGCAAAAAAAAAAAATTCAGAATGCAAAAGTTACTACACAGATAAGATTAATATACCATTGTTTCTAATAGAAAACTGACTAATATACTTTCTCTGAATGATATCAAAGTTCTCTCTAAAGCACAGCATTCTCAGAATGTATGAGGGTGTGTCAGTAAATAAGTACATATGTACACAGTTGCTAAAATACATCATGAAACAAAATCAAGCTTCAGCACTAAGGGGTTCACCATTATATTCACTTATATCACAGTGCATCACTGGTTGCATATCAAAGTTGGGCACCCAAGTCTAGCCTTGTCTGAACTTCTGTGTAACCTTGCTTGAATTTTCTGTACTGATTTTGTACAGCTGCACGATATAAATACTTCCCATTATATATGGCAAAAATTTTTTGAGAGGCATTGCCATTGATTCATAAAAAAAACAATAACTTCACACTGTTCTTCATGCATGCACTCCTAATATTTGCATAAGTTTTCAGATTCAAATCATCCCAGATTTTCATGTGTTGTCTTTTTTCTGAGGTCTCACCTTCCTTATAGATGTATTAAACTGATAGGATCCTATCAGACCTCTGCAATAATTTCTTGAGGGGTAATTATTTTTATCACTCATCCAAATCTTCATTTGCACTATAAAAACAATCTAATATCAAAGGACAGGGGAATCCCCAGAAGCCCTCCCCCAAATCAGGTCATCTTATATGAAATCTCAAAATTGACTACCTGCTCTGAAATCCAAAATAGTTGTCTTTGCATAATTTTATTTTTAGCCTCATAGTATATTTTTGACTCTAAAAACAGATTAAAAATCAACTATCAAATTTTATTCTTTATAGAATATCATTTTAATCCTTCCAGTCCAGTGGGATATTTCACTAATTGGGAAACCTTACTCAAGTCTTATTCTCAGACTCCCATCCCCCCCCCCAAAAAAAAAACAACAACTAAATTTTCTGAGTCTAGATGTTCGAACCTTCCCCTAAATTAAATTCTTAAGACCCCCCTAACTAAATCCTGGCTACATGCCTGTCAAAGGAGTACTGGCTAGAAAAATTCCCTATAAGGACAAAAAAGAAAAAACTTTCAAATTTAATATGTTCATATATGGGTCTATCTGTCCGGTGGCCAAGTGATTAGCATGCTTGGCTACTGATCAAAGTGACCTGGGTTCAAGCCACAGGTAAGGTGTGGATGTTCATGTCTTTCTGCTGAGATCTCTCTTCCTTACAGATCTCTTCTATTGGTGTATTAAATTGAAAGGCTTCTCAGACCTATGTGGCAAGCAGCTGCTTGAGGGAATATTTATTCCATTTATTTATGTATAGGTCTGACATGTAGAAGAGGCTCTGTGTCTGAATGTGAAACAATGCAGACAAGCAAATATAATTATAGACACATCTAAAGAAATCTTGCACTGCAGTATATTTCATATTATTTACTATATTGCAGCATAACACATCTATGTTTAATTAGTTTTAAACTCAAAAATGAATATTGACTTTTTTAATTCAAACCTTCAGAAGATTCATTTGAATATAACCTTAACCCTTTGAAGCACAGTGGTTCCACACAGAAACCACTTACTTAAATTGTTATTTCTACACGCAGACTGGTTTTACAGCGAAACCACACTTCCTACATGGGTACAAAAGTTAAAATAAATATTTTTTTGCAAACAAGAAGTATACTCCATCACTTTTCTACACATAAAGACAGCCCATACCAAATGTCATTAAAATCGGAAATAAAATCGAAATTCGTGCTTCAAAGGGTTAAAGAAAAAATTGTGTCACTGTTAAAGCACAAAATGTGAACACAATACATCAAATTCAAGTTCTGCAATTCATGAAAGGAACAAAAATGCATTCCAAAACTTGGCATATGAAAACTCAGGTGCACACAGAAGTGGAAAAGTAGCAAGAAACATGAAAATCCTATGCAGCCTTATTATCAACTAATGCATAAAAAGAGGAAAGCAGCCAAACAATAATACATAATGTTTTTCCTGATGAAAGAACTAAACAACAAAGAAAGCTTGGAGGCTTCAATTTCATCAACTTCATTTTCATCTAGAACTTCAGCAACATTCTCCTACATATCTAGGGGTGGAGGTGGCTCAGTCGATAGCACGCCAGGCTTGTTATCTGTAGTTTCCAGGTTCGAGTTCCAGCTGGGTCAGCATTGAGATTTATCTCTGCAAAATTCCCCGCCCTACCCATGGTCAGTAGGGGACACCGATGGGCTTGGAGAGGCCGCTGTCTGTCGGATGAGAATTTAACTTGTGGCCCTGTGTGCAGGAGACCCATACCCTGTGCACATTAAAGAAAACACTGGATGGCCTTGATGGGAGGCTACCATCTGTCTCCCAACAACTGTTTCAGTGGGTCTCCTCCCCCAACCTTCTCTGAGCCTTCGGGGTCCATATAATCTAGCCATTTAGCCCATGGTGTGCAAAACAGTGCTGCTCAGAGGTAACCCAACCCAAACTACATATCTGCCCCAAAATCGTTGCTGAAAGTGTTAGTGCTTATCCACACATTAAATAGCTCTCTTTTTGGATGTTTTCTATTTATGTAGTCATTTTAGGAACCATTTATTGTATAATTGCAAGAACAAAGTGTAATATGTTTATTCATCTAGGCTGAGAAATTTTCTTCTAAGCGAAATGCACTTCCATTTTTACCTCAAAGACTATCAATTGAAAAGAAATATCACCATCAGGTGGCTCAATACCATTATTCGTTAATTTTTGTTTGCAACATGTCACACAGCTTGATCTATAGGTTGATAGGAGACAAGTGAAACATTCAAATTCAATATGGATATGCAGCTCATCTACCTGCCTTACTTATGATACAGTTTAGAGTAGCTGTTTCTTTGCATTACTGAAACACATAACTTCATGTGGTGACTTTACATAGCAAGGTTTAGCTGCTGTTGTGAATGATTCATAAATTATTTACTGAAACTAAAATTATAATCATTTTCATATTATATGAATAATAAAACGAATAATGCTAATTAACCTTTATTTTAAATTTTAAATGATTGATCCTTGAACATTAGTAAATCTTGGGTAGATACTATTTCAATGTCCATTTTAATGCTTCATTCCTTTGGTTCCTGAAAGTTTTATTACCAGTTGAAACACTCCGAGTTGAAACCCATTTTCCTACATATTCCATTCAATCCACAACTATGTTATGAATTGAGATTATTTCTAAGTCATCAGCCAGGTAATATCACTTTTACAAAAATAACCAATAATATGCATTTAGCAAATATTTTTTCAAAAGTAATTCATTTAAGACAACAAATCATTCTGCTCCAATTGAAAAATAAAAATTTCAGGTTAAATAACAATTGCCACCTTAGATGCAATATCAACAATATAAATTTTAAACGTGAATACAACTTATATAGATAAATTTTAATAACACTTTAACCAATACCAAGCATAAATATTATGTATACATTTAACTATAAACATGAGATTAACATTTTCAGCTTTATTGTTAATTGTATAATATATAATTGTAAAACGTAGTAATAAATATTTCACTATGTTTGGAGTTGAAGGAAATTAATTATTTTGAGTTTTAACCCCAATAGTAATGGATCTTGTCTCAAAGATTTTCTTCTTGATAAATGGTTGGGTTATTTTACCTCTGAGCGGTACTTTTTTGCACACAATGAGCTAAATGCCAGTTCACAAGAACCCCAAGGGCAAAGAAAAGATGGGGGAAAGAGATTCACTGACAGCTATTTGGAAACAGGTGGTATCCTCCTATCAAGGTCATCTAGAATATTTTTCAACATGCACAGGGTATGGCTTAATGTCCCATCCAATGGATAGTGTCCTTTCCAAGCCCATCTGTGTTCCCTTTCTATCATTATTGATGAAAAGAAGAAGGAATAACTCTGATGTAAATATTTTATAATCATCAGTCAACTATCAAGAAGAAACTTGTCAAGAACTACTATTATCATCAGGATTAGATCTCACAGCAATTAATGATTTTTTCCCCAGCTCAAAACATACTGAAATAGTTATGTGTTTATTTAATTGAGCTGAGAATTTAAACTTAATGCTTTTACTTTTGTTTCTTACACATCATTTCCATTTAATCTTTTCAGTACCATACTGGCCCAAAACAGCAGAGTTTTTAAATGGACTCGTCCTATCAATGTACTATACTTGATATTATACATTCCTCTTATATATATATATATTCCTTCCTCTTCACTACCTCCTACCTGCAGGCGTCACGGGTGCCACATCAACTTGGATTCTCAATATCCTTGTTTGTGGAGACCCAGGACAAAGATTATAATTAGGTTTTGGCGAGTCCTGGACTTCACTTCTATAGTACTGTTCAGCCCCAATGGCAGATAGTGGTAAACGTGACATCTCCTGATAGATGTAGTGCAGTCTTGAATTGCGGAGCATCTGGGTTTTGTCACAAATTATATTACCTCGTACCTGCGCTCTGGTCCATTTTGGTATGTTATGGTAGAGAAAAGGTTAAAGAAGCTAAAATTTTATTTGGCAATTATTTTCATGCACAAAATATTGGATATGAAGTTTTAGCCAGGAGGGGTCAATATATGTGGTTTCAGCTGTACCCATGTGCATTTCAGATTGTCATAAATTAATTCATAGGTCCATTCATCTAGCTGATCTTGAAGTTCCTACACATATATAAAAAGATTTTGCCATTTGGGCAACACATTTTGCAGTGGTGATGTAAAAAATCATGTTCAGTCATTCAGACTGGTGTTTCTAAGCCTCTAGTGCACTGTGGAAAACCCAAAGGTGGATGGAAAAAATCTGCATATTGTGCTTTTCTTTTTACAAGGGTAGTTGTCCTGTCAGTAAGTAACAAGGAGATGTGCTTGAATGCATCCCCTTGTTAAGAAAACAAGATTTAGGAATCTGAATAAAATTCAGTTTCACTTGAATATATCATGAAATTATATTTCTGGAAAACAGATATATAATGATTATGAACATGAAACTTAAATTAATATTACCCAAGTTTAATGCATATTTCAGACCTGCATGTTTTAACACAGTTAATTTATCCTAAAAGTTTCATCCAAGCAAATCTCACCATTGATAAGATGCCATCAATGTTGTCAACTAGTGAGCAATTTACAAATTTTATGATTACCAATGATTGGATTTTCATATTATTTTTCTAAAACTTGTGGAACATTGGTTGAGAAAACAATGATGATTTAACACTTCACTTTTACACCATATTTTGGGTTAATTTTTACATTGTATCCAGCAAAAATTTGGGGCTGAACATTCAAATTATGTTTTATTAAATAAATTACAGATACAGAAGTGACATTAAGTATTGCAATAGCATATAAAATTTAAAAAAACAAAAGTTCAATTTTCTCTTTATTCTTTTGGCAAAATGATATAGCATGTTATATTTGTGTCTTCTTGTAAAAAATTACGTATAGAATTAAGAAAAATGAAAAAGTTAAAAAAACTATTATTTAGAGAAAAATATTTTGAAGAGAAAAAACACCAAAACAAATGTACCCACTTAAATGGTAAAAACTCAATACTCCTAGGTTAATCATACTGTATCAGGTACCATTTTCCAATCATAGATGGAAAATTAAAAAAAATAATATAATTGAAATTAAGTTTACAAAACTTTACCTGTTATAAAAAAACTTTCCAGTTGTAAGAATTCCCAACAAGTTTTCTACATATTTCACTATTTGATAAGGCCCTGATTTTGGTCATAAAAACAGATAAAGCTCACTAGACTTAGTAATAAATTTGGTAACCATGACATTTAAAAAAATTTCATCCATAATTATAAAGGTGTGTGTGTGTGTGTGAGAGTCTGTGACAGCCATAACTCAAAAGGAAATCATAGTAGACGTTTCAAATTTTCAGAGAATATTTCTGGCTGTGGTCTGGGTTTTGGTGCTAAATTTCAAGTCAAAATTCCAAAAGGAGAGCTTGCTAGAAGCAAAAATATTCACCTTGCAATTCCTATTGGAAACAGCAATCAATGTCAAATTTATTGTTGCCATTTACAAGCTCACTAACTGTGAATGTATGAGTCATAATAACATTTAAATCTGCTGCTATTGCCAGATTCCCCACATTTCCAAAGGCATTATTATTTTAAAGCAGCTATAGGGACCTGATTTTTTAACCTAACATGGGATAAGGCAGGGGGAACTTGCCTATGAAATTTGGGACCATTCCGTCAAGTACATTGGGAACACAGAGTATCCAAAAATAATGTCATAAATGTATCCAAAAAATTTGTCAAATAAAATGCTCAATAGTTTGCGATGAAACCACTTGCTATGAGAGTGTTGCTGAAATCAGAAACAACCTGAGCAACACTGGGCAATTTTTTGTATTGAATCTGTGTAAAGTGTTGGGGAGGGCAGAACTCATAAAATTTAGTGCAGTAAAAAACAAAATATACATATTAAAAGTCAGAACCAGGCAGTGGCTAGTAATATACCAAATGCACATAAAGAGTTATAATGTAAAGGAATAAGGAGTACCTGTATACATGCTTATTAATATAAAGATAATGAAAATAGATTTTTAAAATAAATTTCTTAATATTAACCCCTTATTATATTTTTTATAACATTAAATATTTTTTCTAATTTTACATTTTCTCTAAATAACTGATTAAACAAAAATTTAAGTGTTAGCTGGAAAAATGAGTTAGATTGGAAGTGGGAACCAAACTCAGAACCTCCCAAAAACATATCTAATGCTCTTCCAACTGAACTATCACAAGCCTAGTTCAAGCGTAGCTAACAGGTGACAATAAACCTTGATTCTATCATCAGTAGGTGCTAGTGATGCCATCTGTTGACCAGGAAAGGTATAGACTAACTATCCACAGAAAGGTGTCATTTTTTTTTTTACAGTCAAACATGCAGAAACTATTGTCAGTAACAAATTTAATAATAATAATAATTCACAGGTAATAGTTATGTGGCCAACTAACAACCAAAGAGTTACATGAAGAAACAGATTCAGTGGGAGTGGGAACCAAATCCACAACCCTCTGAAAATGCATAGTAAGGTACCCTTCCTACTGAGTTATCCCAAACCTGGTTCAACTCCAACTAATAGTTGACTATAAACTTTTGAACGCACAATTCATAGGTGTTTGTGGTACCATTTATTGAATTCGTTTTGTTTTATTTATTGAAACTATTAATTTTATTTAAATAAATTTTTACTTGCATTACCAGATGCATTTTTTTTTTTTGCTATATGACTATAAAAAAGCATTACTAAAATAAAACAAGTCTTCATTTTTGTTAAATATTTTATTTTCAGAAAATTCAGAATTAAATGCTGATTAATTTGGCATTTAACATGACATAATTCCTTTTATTAGTTATTTGGCCAAAAAAGTCCTTGAAATTGTTTTTTTTTTCTTTGACTGGGAAAAAAATCCTGGCCCCCAGGATTTTTTTCAACTTTTCAGGCCTGTTTAAACACTGTAAATGAATATTGCTGAACTTCAGATTTTGAGACATTTCATTTTTATTTTTAATTCCAGTGTCATTTTCCATAAAAAGATATTTCAAATTTATGATACTTAAAAGTTACCAATTATATGCAGTCATTAATGACTGTGATGAAAAAGAAATTTTTTATGGACAACTTCTGAATATTTTCAATTCTCTCAAGTTATATTACTCTTTTGTTAGGTGAGTTCAATGACAAAGTTTGCACTGAACTTTGGGTATGAATGATAAGTCCTTTTGACACTGGTAATTGCAATAGCAATGGAGAATGTCTCCTATAAGCAAGTAAACTTAATGGTTTGAGAATAACTAGCATTACCAAAACTTTTTTTTTTTGGTATAGATTTTTTTTGTTCGATATTTAAAAATACACACAGGTTTAACTGATGGATTCTATGAAAATGTGATGAATTATGCATTAAATGGTAGCAAATGGTATAGCTCTGTTAGGAATACCAGGACATTTAGAGGAGATGAAACTGAGACCATTACCTTATTAAAAGTTTCTTGCAAACTGAAACTTAAGAAATGTTGTGCTAAATTAAAAGAATTACCTTTAACACTGAGTTTTGAAAGATTCTCACATAGCTAAAGCTTACCACGATAGGTTACTTAGACATTATAACAATTATGCTTTACCACTTAGGTTGAGAATAAACATTTTAGATAGGCCATTCTTGAAACCAACAGTACTCTTCTGGGTAATAGAGAGCATGTAACACAGAGTCATTTGTGCTATACGGCTAATCAGTTTATCTGTGAAAAAAAAAAGAGTGCAGAGCTAAGTTATATCAAAACCTTACTTTTTCTTCCTTGTGAATGGTTCTGCTTTTAAGGAAATTTTTCAGTTTAATTATTTAATGAATTTTTTGACAGATACTGATAGTATGTGACATGAGATAAACAAGAGAATAGGCCCTGCTGTTGAGACTTTTAATAATCTGTGGAAAATGCTGAAAAGTAAGTGTATACACCTAAATTAGATTATAAAATAATTTGGTACTTTCTACAGTTCGCTAGCAAAATGAAACACTTCATGCCTTTTATTCTAGACACTAATGCAGTATCTTGGGTATTAGGTGGTTTGAGTTGTGTAAGCAATGATGAGGTTAGATGAAAGAGTTATCGACCACTTTTGAGCAGCATCTTATATAGGGAGTTATTGCATTGATATGTACTTGTTGCCTGCATGCAGAACTACAGATCAGTGATTATAATTATGATGAGTGTGCCTAAGGCCCCAGAAATAAAGGGACTTGAAATAAGGTGGGTGGAAAATGTCAAACAGGACCTGGTTACAATTAATCTGCAGTGACCAAATGCAACTCTACCTCAAGTTGGGTTGTTTTACCTCTGAGCAGCACTTTTTTGCAAACCATGGCTAAATGGCCAGGTCACAAGGACCCTGAAGGCTCAGAGAAGGTTGGGGGAGGGGACCCATTGGAATAGCTGTTAGGAGACAGATGGTAGCCTCCCGTCAAGGCCATATAGCATGTTCTTTAACGTGCACAGAGTATGGCTCTCCTGCACACGAGGCCATGGCTTAAAGTCCCATATGGCGGAAAGCAGCCTTTCCAAGCCCATCAGTGTCCCCTACTGACTGTGGACAGGGCAGGGAGTTTTGCAGAGATAAATCTCAATGCTGACCCAGCTGGGATTCGAACCTGGGAACTGGCAGATTATGAGCCTGGTGCGCTACCGACTGGGCCACCCCCATCCCTCTCTACCTCAGGAGAGATGTATATGAACTAAATTGCACAGTCAAGTTGTATCTTCATCTGCTCATCTGCATGAAGCATCAGATAAGACTACTCATTGATCACTTGCAATTTTTCCATAGCATGCATATTTTTGTTGTGTATTCTTTTTTTCAAGTACACTGAATACTTATCACAAATGACAACACATTAGGCAAATTAATAAAATAATGAATTGTCTCTGAATATGACTTCAGCTATCATAATACGAAACAAAATATCTAACAAGTGCTTTTTTCATGACATTATTAACTATTTCAAAAGCACATATTTAGTAATCTACAAAAATCACTCAATAGTGGAGATATGAACTAGCTGTTTAGTGGTCTAAAACACATGGTATGTAACTATGAGATATGGGTTTGCATCCTACTCACTGGTAAAACTAATTTTTTCCAAAAAAGTAATATCTAATGATTTAAGATGGATTTATTCAAATTCTTAAGTATCATAAAAAAATTACTTTCTGGTGCATTTTAAGTCATATACTGTCATTGTCTCTTGACTGCTAGTAAATTAAGTAAATTGCAACCAAAAAAATATGATCTTAAAATTGTTTCAAATAATTAGCTAGGCAAATCTTTGTACTGTATAACATGCAAAAACTATTTTATTAGAAATCTTAGGATTTCTAGAACCCTCTATTAAACACTACAGTTTAACTTCAACAGATCACAGCCCACATATAGGATGACCAATCTCAATTGGCAACTAGAAGAATGCATAATGCTCTGGCACATATGAGAATCTTGTTTTCAAAGAGAATAAAGGTTTTCCTTTACCTACAGTTTCATTTCTTAAAAGTTTTAATTTGAGCTAGTGGATGATAGGAAAAATTCAAATAGTATTTTATTAGTAATTATACAACATAAAAGTATTTGTTGTTAATTCTTAAATCTAAAAAGTTGCATTTCCCATACCTCTCTCAAAAAAGGGGTAGATTATTGCTTTCAGTGGAATATCTCTTAAAAACTACCACTAATTTTTCAAATTTCTATTCTATACATATTATTTGTAAAACTCAATAACAGCTCCGCCATTTCATCATTTCAGTGATCTGCAAATATATATATTAAAACCACTAAGTATTTGAAAAATGCGAATTATAATATTTCATTGGTACCAATCAAACAGAGAGTTTTCTAATTATCATTTTCATTTGTTTCCAATTGAAACTTCATGATGTTCAGATTCCACCATCAAAATTTCATATTTCTGTCATTAATACATCGTTGCAATATTCGCTTGAAATTTTCCATCTTTTTCACCGCTAGAGGGTGTAATTATAGTTTTCAAAAGATTTCAAAAGTGCAAATCATAATTTTTTATCAATTCCCATCTAATCTTAAAAAGAATTTTTCATTTATCTCTAAATTTTTTTTTTGATTTGCAACATATAGGACAGAGAAGAATCCTAGAAGCTACTCCTAGCTTTTACAGGCCTTCTCATACAAGGAGCAACATATAGGACAGAGAAGAATCCTAGAAGCTACTCCTAGCTTTTACAGGCCTTCTCATACAGGGACATGCCCTACTACGACCGAATCACTGCTGACCACTGCCTTAGTTAGAGCTAACACAACACACAAAGTTTGCCTTGCTGGAACAGTCGCTAGCTGCCTAACCACTATGCCAGTTAAGGCAAGTTACAAACAATTATCTGCTAAGACAAACAAAATGTGTTTTCCAACCACCTCTGGGTCTAAGAGGTCAATTCATTGTTGCCAATAAAACATAAAGATATTCACATTCCACACCCAAAATTTAAAATTTTTTGATTAAATACATCATTTCCAGTATTTGTTTGAAATTTTGTAATTTGTAAATTTTTCCACCATTAGAGGGTGCAATTATAGTTTTCAGAAGACTTAAAGTGTGATTTAAACATAGATGGTAATCACAGATTACCTGTTGCTCATTTGGCATTGATAAATATTTAGTGCCTATCTAGCCCAAAACAAATCTTTCATTTATCTCTAAAAACAAACAATTATCTGCTAAAATTGAAAAGATGTGTTTTCCCACCCCCTCTGGGTCTAAGGGGAAAACTTCATGACCTTCACATTCCACCACTAAAATTTCAAACTTCTACTTAAATACATCGTTTGCAATATTCGTTTGAAATTTTGGAATTTTCAACTTTTTCCACCGCTAGAGAGCATAATTATAGCTTTAGAGATATTCAGAAAATGCACATCGTAATACACAGTCGTATCAGAATAATATTACCACCCACTGAATCACAGTGTACCCACCCAGGAGTGTCACAAAATGCACATGACAAGGTGACCACACAAAGATATAAGTGGCCAGCCAGGACAGATGAGCCATAGTGCATAATGTGAGCACAATGGGCAGGGGTATTAATTTGACGGACATTCAAAAAGGAATAATCATCGGCTACCACACCAAGGGTGGAAGCATCTCAGAAACAGCAGACTTCGTGGCCTGTTCATGAGGTGCTGCAGTAAGGGTGAACCAAGAATAGACAGCAGGCAAACCGAGTACCTCCAGCATCATAACTGTGGAGCCCCAAAGGCCATCGATTTAAGAGGAGAATGTCCCCTTCGTTGACTGGTAAAGGGCAATCGATGCACAATAGTGCAGCAATTGACCACTCAAATGAACACTGGGGCACCCACATACGTGTCCCCAATAATAGTAGAGCGAACCCTGTTACACATGGATCTCCAGAGTCAATGCTGCGTAAAGACACCCATGTTAACCAAGGTCCATCGGCAACAATGCCTGCAGTTCACACAGGATTACTGTCATTGGACAGTGGAAGAATGGAAAAAGGTTGCCTTCTCTGACAAATCGAGGTTTCTACTCCAGAGAAGTGGCAGGCGGTGGTGGATATGGTGTCAGACACATGAGAACTAACACCCGGGCAAGCTTGTCGGTCAAGTACAGGCCGGCAGTTGCAGTGTGCATGTCTGGAGGATGTTTTCCTGGTATGACCTGGGACCGCTGGTACCACTGGATGGGTCCCTGAATGCCAATGGTGACCTGTCCATTCTCACTGATCACATGCATCCCTTCATGATAGATGTTTACACTAATGGTAATGGTGTATACCAACAGGACAATGCGCCCTGCCATGTTGCTAAGGTGGTGTGTGACTGGTTCCAGGAACACGACAGCAATGTGTCTGTTCTCCCTTGGCCTGCGAAATCACCTGAACTCAATCCCATAGAGCACTTGTGGAACCATTTGGATCAACAGGTTCAGCGTGCGGACCCACAACCATGTCATCTCCAGAACCTCCGTGCTCTGCTGGAGTCCAAATGGGACGTGTGCCTCTGGCAACCTTCCTGGGTCTCAAAGCATCCATGCCACGCCATCTCACAGCTGTCATCCGGGCCAAGGGTGGTTATTCCCATTATTAGGTAGGTGGTCATATTATTCTGATACGACTGTGTATTTCTTCAATACCTATCCAATACAAAAATAATTTTTGATTTATCTCTGTAAACGAAAAAGTTCGATATCTACAGACAGACAGACGACAAAGCGGAATTATTATCTTGTTTTCAAAGAAAGCGAGATAAAAACTGTAATATTGCAGTAAATGTATAAGTTTCAGCTGTCTAAAGTTGAATGTCTCAGGATATTTTGTTTAGTGTAATCCTCCAGAAATTTTTTTAATATAATTTAAGATATGAACTATTTTAATCTATCTGAAATAATAAAAATATCAGTAATATATACTTTGCAATTTCTCATAATTGTCATAATTCCAATTTAGCTTTCTTTGAGGTCTCTTCATTTAATTACAAAATCACAAGATTGCCTACAAGACATTCAAATTGGTCAACACTAGAAGGATTTTCTCTAATACAGGGGTGGAAAATATACTGCTCACAAAAATTAGGGGATATTTCAAAATGAATATGAAGCGATAATATATCCCCTAATTTTTGTGAGCAGTATACATGCCCTATAATATCATTTCATCTAGTCCAGGATATATATTTTTTAAATAAGAATTGTATATTATCCAAGTTTTTTAATCAAGAATTCAGAACATGGAACACTTAAATTGGGAACCTTAATAATTATTGCTATTCAAACCTATATAATGCATAACAGAGGTAGTTACCATCTGATCCTGAGCTGGCGGTTTCCATGGTTATGCTCACTTAAAAGAAGTTGAGCCTAAAATTTTAATTACAGTTGGGAATAAACTCTTATTTCATAAAACTAATTGAAGCATAAATATATACACCGAAGAACCAAAACATTATGACCAGCATGTCTTTATGCAAATCGAAGCAACTGCAGGTAAACAACGACACGTGTGAAAGTCATGAAATGAAATAAATAACACCTGATACTGAGTTCTATTAATCAGTGTTATTCTTGTTCTTCAGATGGGAAAGGCAGCAGACTTAAGTGAATTTGACAAAAGCCAAACTGTAATGGTCAGATGACTGGGTCAGAGCATTTCCAAGACAGCAAGGCTTGTGGGGTCAGCCATGGTTAGTACCTTCAACCAATTCCTTGGACCACCTTCAAAAAGTTTTCCGAGGAGGGAAACAGCATGAACTGCCAGCAAGGTGTGGACTGACCAAGGCTCATCAATGCTAGAGGTGGGTGAAGGCTATCCCATATGGTACAAGCCAACAGTAGGGATACTGTGGTGCAACTCACCTGTAATTTGAATGCTGGTGATGGGAGTAATGCATCACAACACACAATACAACAAACCCTGCTGAAAATAGTAGCTGCAGGCCACTCTGAGTTCCCATGTTAACCTCAGTTCACCATTGAAAGTGCATACAATGGGCACACAAGCATCAAAACTCGGCCTTGAATGATTAGAAGGTCGTCTGGTCCGATGAATCTCGTTTTCTGTTGCACCATGTGAATGGCTGGGTACATGTGTGTTGTTTATCTGGGGAAGTAATGGCACCAGGATGCACTGTGGGGTAAAAAGAAGCTGGTGAAGGAAGTGTAGTTCATTGGGAAATGTTCTGCTGGGAAACCCTGGGTCAGTCAGTCATGTGCACGAAACTATGATTCTATCACCTACCAAAACATCATTGCAGACCAGGTACATCTTTTCATGGCAATGGTATTTCCCTCTAGTAATGCTTTCTTTCAGCAGGATAATGTGCCATGCCACACTGCCTGGATTGTTCAAGAATGGTTCGCAGAACACAAGGAAGTTCCAGGTATTGCCCTGGCCTCCAAATTTCCAAGACACCAATCGAGCTTCTGTGGTTTGTGTTGGAACAGCATATCTGATCTGCAGCGGCTGAACCATATAACTTACAAAATTTAAAGGATCTGCTGGTAACGTGTTGGTACCAGATACCACAAGACACCTTTAGAAATCTTGTAGCATCCATGGAGCTAAAGCAGGTAAGAGTTGTTTTGGCGGCATGTGGAGGACCAACATCATATTAGACAGGTGGTCATAATGTTTTGCTCTTTGGTGTATATATAATTATGTTCTGCACAGTTATTTTTGATACACTATATACATGCTTGCTTACTAAGGTGCCCGTTTTAACAAAAGTTTTTATTGCATTTATTTGAATTTACTACTTATGAAATTTAATTATCCTCTAATAAGGATATGAAAGAAATTTCCCATTTGTATCAAATGAGCTTGTCATTTATTTTCATTTTATGAAACCATACAAAAATAAGATATTTACAGTGCTTTTAATAACAATCTGGCCTGCAGTCCTTTTGGTCCTGCATTAAGGAACACTGATGGGCTTGGAAAGTTTGTTGTCTGTGGGATGGAATGTTAAGCTGTACACCAAGTGCAGGAGAGCCATACCCTATGCACCTTAAAGAACATGCTGAATGATCTTAACAGGAGGCTACCATCAATCTCCTAACAGCTGTTCAGTGGATTCCCTCTTCCAACCTCCTCTGGTTGCCCTGGCCCTCGGGGTCCTCATGACCTGGCCATTTATTCCACTGTGTGCAAAAAAGTGCAGCTCAGAAGTAAAACAACCCAACTTGGCAGAATTTCATTCCTGCTTTAGTATAATTACTTTCACGCAGTTTCTTTTGCAATCAGCCCCCCCCCCACCCCCTCAAAACAACTGAGATTCTGGCCACTGTAACTATAGGGCAGTCACATATAGAAGGAAGAGCATGTATTACCTTCAAACTCTTACAAAAATTCATATAAGGTTAAAAAAAATTAAAATGAGGGAAACCAGAAGCCACCTATTCTTACAACTATTGATCCATTATTAGATGGAATGGTAAATGGGAACTGGCAAATAATTTAAGTTTCAAAGTTCAACAATGTTGATACAATTTAAGAATGAAAATGCACACTAATTGTAGTTTAAACAACGTGTTTAAGCAGAAATGGTTTCACAGCTTTTTACTTAATATTTAGGCAAATTTTGTGTTAATGCATTATAAAATCTACAGGGTCTACAGCTGAAAATGTACAAATTTCTCATGATAAAACTTATCTTTCCAATTCTCTTTATTCCATTCTAATATAAGATTTACTTTTTTTTTTTGAAAAGTAATGAATTCACAGTATAATTTCTCTTTCTATCATACACAAATTACTAGTTTCAACTTGTCCCCATAAAGATGGTGTGCTGAGGAGCATTAAGAAAAGTTCTGAGATGTTAAAGCATTCAATCATTTATGTAGATATTCATAGCACATCTAAAATATACCTTTTTTGCACTGGATGTAGATATAGTACTTCTGTGGCATTATACTTAGATTTTTCCATTATTGTTTTATACCATTATGGTATATACAGATAACACATCACAGAGAAATTTGTAAACTATAACAACGATTTTAATGAATAATAAAGAGAAAGAACATTGTTGAAAGAATAGATGGAAAACATAGTTTAGTGTGATTAGGAAAAAAAATGCTTATTACTCAAGAACATCATTAGCATATTCATGCTACCTGTGGTTCACTATTGTATATTACTGATTTATGATTTACAAGATTTTAATATATTATTTTTATATATTAGTGATAATACAATATTTTTATTGTATATTTTAGACAAAGCTTTCAATTTAAAAAAAAATGTCAAATTAGCATAATTAGGACATAAAACTTCATTCCACTATATTTCTCAATTTTACAATTATACCTAGGGGTAAATTGTAACTTGCATAACATAGGAAATGGAAAATTATGATTTTAGGAATTCCATAAAATATAAAAATCCTCCCAATTTTCTCTACCCATAAAAGGTGGGAATACTATAAAAATTTGTTCTATTACATTTTTTTTAAAGAATATTAAAAATATTTCAAAAAGCATTGAGCATTTATAAACATTCACTAAAAAAAGCTTCTTTTGCTTCTATCAAAAAGGAAAAATTTCTAAATATTATTTTTAAAATGCTGATTATTAACATTTGTTTTGTGATATAATGAAAAATTATTAAAGTATGCATGAATACTGATTTAAATAATATTCTGGCATAATTAATTTATATGCCAAGTTTTTCAAGAAAATATGAATGTGTTTTATGCACACAAGCTTACCTAACATCACTGATGATTTGAGAATTAAACAAATGATCACTGAATGCACTAAAGATGAAACAGCCTAACAATGGGGAAATTGCTGCCCGTGCTAAAGGAAAATGCAATGTACTAAAAAATAGGACTGCAAATTGGCTTACAAAAACAGTTAAGATTACCTATGTCAAATTCTGATCAAACTAACATTTGCATGCCAATATATCAAATATAACAATCAATATTTCATAAAATCAGAAGATTCTCTATACAAACTACTTTCTTTTTCAATTTTATAATAAGAATGTAGCACATAATAAGTGGTGCACATCTCAAAAAAAAAAAACTACAAACATTGGTACCTTATGAGACTTTCTTAAATGGTGATTCAAACAATATTTCCAACGGAAAGTTAGTCCACAGTGTAAACAAACATAGGAATTTGGTGAATGCATCTTTAAATGTTGGTTAAGGTATTTTTGGACTTTGAAAGCTTTCGTACAATAAGGGCACTGAAATGGAAGACGAGGGCAATTATGCTGTTTGAATCGGAGTAATTCAGAAAAATCTTGCAAACACTCTGAACACTGATATTCAAAAGGATGCCCGTGGTTGCTACCTGAAATTAGTAAAAGTTATCAGCTTACTAAAAAGATTCGATACATTAAATGAAGAAATTAAAGACAAATACATATATATATTTCAATAATAATTTACACTTTGCAAAATAGTTATATATAAAGAGAAAGCAATGTAATATAATTATGCAGAATTCTTTGTATAATTAAAAGTAGAGATTTCAATATCAATTTTTCTCTTTGTTTCTACAGATATACAAAATAAATATTAATATTTTTTTTTAATAAACTTTTCTATGAGGCACCCTGAACTCCTTGCCACATCTATATCGCAAAGCTTTGCACTTGGTAGGTACACCAATGTGAGATACTCATGGAGAGCTGCATGTTTCAAGTTTGTAAATTCTGCATCTTTCATCCACATGCACAATTTCAACTACAACCTCTGTGGATGCTGCTTGTCATCTGGTTTTGGTTGAGTTTCTTCAAAATTTCAGATAAGACTACACTTTAGAATATGGGCTGAGTTAAACCTCACTATCTTATTTTTATATTGGTTCTATACAGCTTATTTTTAATGGATTTCTTCACCAGATTAACTTTTCATTGAGATAGCCTATCTAAACTGCCCCACTAGTAACTAAATGTTGGTTTCTTACTTTCACTAGCCCATTTATAATTCTAGGAAGTAGATCTGGTAGTGTAATTTGTGATGGTTCTGTTTTGTTATTAAATTTTATATCCTTCATACAATATCTAAACTTAATAGTTGTCAGGCTGCTGTATCAATTTTTATTTTAATATTATACACAACTTTTTTTGAGTTGAAAAAAATGGAACATTTAATTGTGAAATTTCTTTAGCACTTAACCTTCTCCTTAACACTTAACTGGTGTGGTCTACTGGAACAATAGCAAAATGTAACAGGGGTCTGGATTGACTCTGCTGTATTAGTTAAAGTTTAATACAAACAAACTATATTTCAGATCAAACCATTTCTGGATATCTAAGTGTGGAGGAAAGGCATAATGACAAGGATGGAGGCTTATGAAAGTGGCTACAGAAAGAATAAGATCACTTTCAATGTGGTAAAAATCATTTTCAAGTTTAGTAGTTAGTCTCATATTTCAAGTAGTTAAATATTAAATTTTGCTATTTTTTAATTACATTTAACTGTTTTCTGCTATAGGCAAATAACATAATCTACTGCAAAAGAGATGCATTATACTTTCACTTTCGGTAAATTAATTACAGGTTCTGTGTATAGCAAATAATGAAATTATTATTGTTTACTCCTGCAGGTATGTGGAAAATAGGATTCAATGAAACCTGGTTTATGATTACAACACAACCATTATGAGCATTCATAAAGAGTGTATAGAAACAGAAATACTATCATCTAAATTAGAAGGACAGAGAAGTGTTTTGAACAAACACAATGCTGAATTAGTGAATGTATGTGGCCGAGTGGTTAGCGCTCTTGGCTACTGATCTAAGGGACCTGGGTTCGAGCCCTGGGTAAGGCATGGATGTATGTGTCGTTTTTCTGCTGAGGTCCTGCCATCCTCTCAGACCTTCTACTATGGCATATAAACTGACAGGCTCCTGTCACACCTCTGTGGCAAGCAGCTGCTTGAGGGGGTATTTATTTATTTTTTATTATTAATAGTCCAAATAAGAGTGCATATCAAGCACTCTTGGAATTGATTCTCAAAGACCACCTAAAGGTTAATATTTATTATGTCTAGTGCTGTATGCACTGTGAGTCCCACATCACAAGCATAAATGCATTTTTCGTCATATTATCCAAGAGAAGTTATGGGAAAATGAAAGACTACATAAAAGTTTGCATTTTCAGATGAGGTTACTTTCCCTATATTTGCAAGAATAAGCAACTGTAATTCCATTATTTGGAATACAAAGAGCCTGTAATTGACACAACAAAAGTTAAAGTATCTCTTTCTTTTGTATTTGGCCATTTCTTTCTTTGAGGGAAACACTATCACTGAAAATTACCTACATATGTGGAAAGGCTTTTGGTGCTCATCTATAACAAAAACATAGCTTGCATTTAACCATGTTTAATAAAAAAAAAATGCCATCCTACTAAATATGTCATAAGTCTATTTTGAATTCCTTGATTAAACCTTTTCCTCAACAAATAGATTGGCGGATGTTGACTATTGGTTTTCCCCCTAAATTTTCTGACAATATTTTTTTCTTGCAGTTTCATTAGTCATCATATCAGAGTTTATGACATGCTCATGGTACTTGGAAGCTATGAAATAACATCACAAATGCTCTTAAGGACATATTCTGTATTATAAGTAAAACTTATGCACAACTGGAGACATTTGTTCAATTTCTCCAAGTTGTGTGTTAACAAAGGAGTTAAAATGTTGAGTACTAAATAAAACATTAAAGCTACTTTAACTTTTCTACATAAGCACATTGGTTGTTTGTCTGGCTTTGATGCCTAACTGTACAGGTGTTTAACAGTTCAAACTAAGATCTTTAAATCTAAAGAACAATTAAATAAATCAGCAGTGACTACAGATTTTGAAAACAATGCCACAAAGAAATCAAAGATAACAAGTTCCACTAATATTTATGAACAAGGACAAACTTTTTGGAAATGGAAGAAAGTAACTTTTTCAAGTAGCAGTGAGGAAATGTAATTCAACTGTATGGTTTGGAGTGAGAAAATGTAATGCAACTGTGTGGTTAGGATGGGAACCATACTTATTAATAGATGTATACATTTTGTGTAAATAGTGATTACAATGGACTTTAATGAACATGCAGTTTCAAGAAATATTTGCATGCCATACTGTATAGCACTTTTCATCACACTAAATACTCCAATAAGATATCAACAATAATTTCAATTCACAGCAATCATACACCAATAATTTGGTTACTCCAGGTCCTTGATAACAGATCTTGGTCACAAAAGCAACACTTACTGGGTGTTTAAAAACATTCTTGCCCATTCTCATTTAAAATACACTGCATTGTTAACCAGAAAAAATTATTTCAATGGTCACAACATAAAATAACTTTCACTGCCTACAGTGGCAATATCATAAATACTTAGTTCGGTCATATACCTTCACTCTCTTCAATACACAGAAGACTCAATAGCAACAGTAATATCTGGCACAACTTCATAGAAACTAACAAAAGTATTTATTAAAAATTAATGACTATCCCTTGATTTATTAAACAACTACAGTGGTCTGTAAATGGTAGCTAGGCATAAACTGGAAGGAGAGATGTGTACTGTCCCCAGTGATGATGCACAGAACTAGCCAGGTATAGCACCTAACCAAAAGAGATATTCTCTTTTGGAAGAGAAGGGGAGGGCTTCCAGAGCAGTGTGGTCTACTGATCTGGTCATCTATGGATACTTTTTTTTCTTCTTATTTCTGCCCTGCTGAGGAGTGGTCAACTTCACAAGGTCCTGGTGCTGACATTTATACCTACTAGATTGGGCAGGCTTACAGCTTTGAGCTTGATTATGGATCCTAGACTTGCTGCACTAGTGGGATCTGTTGAGGGAAAATTTGCTGCTGTGTTTTGTGTTTGCTTGGGGTTGCCAGTCCTAAGTGAACAGAGGCATAGGATACCTTATTATCAGCTGGTGGATAATCCTGATCAGACGCCATCGCAGGTACCTGAATTCTCACTTAGCTAGTTGGGCATTGCCAATCCTAAATTCATAATCTGGAGTACAGACAGGTCTTATGGCTCTTGAAAAGGTCCACTTGAAAAGGTGGTGCCTGAAGTTACTACCAGCATGGGTGGGTTGGGTTGTTTTACCTCTGAGCGGCACTTTTTTGCACACCATGGGCTACATGGCCAGATCACATGGACCCTGAAGGCTCAGAGAAGGTTGGGGAAGGGGACCCACTGGAACAGCTGTTGGGAGACAGATGGTAGCCTCCCATCAAGGCCATCCAGTGTGTTCTTTAATGTGCACAGGGTATGGCTCTCCCGCACACGGGGCCACGGCTTAACGGCCCATCCGACGGACGGCAGCCTTTCCAAGCCTAATAGTGTCCCCTACTGACCGTGGGCAGGGCGGGTAATTTTGCGGAGATAAATCTCAACGCTGACCCAGCTGGGACTCGAACCTGAGAACTACAGATTACGAGCCTGGCGCACTACCGACTGAGCCACCCCCACCCCACCAGCATGGGAGACTTCGGCCTGTAGTGGTGGGAGAACAGAACTTGGCTCCATGCCTGTGATCAGAGGGCTGTTTGATATTGTTGGCCTTGTTTCTCTCAATAAACTTAGTTTCTTTAAAAAAAATCCTACTAATCATTTTCTCTCTGCAGTTACATGGAACATGAGGATGTTATATAGAGATTATTCTCTTGATATTCTCATGCAGGAATTCCACTGTTATAACCTAGATATTCTAGGCTTGCAAGAGACCAGATGAACAGGTAAATGTGAGATACTTAAAAATAGCTTTAAATTTCTCTTTTCAGGCAGGGAGGATGGAAAGTATCTCCAAAGTATAGGTTTGCTTCTCAGCAGACAGTCCAGTGATGCTCTTCTAGGATATGACTGCATTAATAAAAGATTTCTTAGGGTAAACTTTAAAACAAAAATTAAAGACTTGAATGTCATCTGTTGTTACACCCCACAGAGGATTCTGATCAGAATGAAAAGGATAAGTTTTACAGACAGCTACATGATATCTTGAATTCTGCGAAGATAGGATATATTTCTCGTTTGCTAGGTGACTTCAATGCTAATGTTGGTACTGACTCTGATCTTTGGGCAGGAATTTTAGGTCCCTTTGGCATTGGTAGTTCCAATGGCAATGGGGAACGTCTCCTACAGGGAAGTAAACTTAATTGTTTGTGAATTATTAACACATACTACAAACAGTGGGCATTTATGAATACATGGATTTCACCTGTGGATGCACAGGAATATGACAGATTATATTTCAATTAACAGCAAATGGGCTAGTTCGGTTAGAAATACCAGATTGTACAGGGGACCTGAAATTGGGTCTGGCCATTATCTAGTCAAAAATGTCTTGCAATTGAAGCTTAAGATATTTTTGCTCAGGTTAATAATTTAGAAATACCATTTAACACTGAAGGTCTGAAAGATCCAGTTGTAGCCAAAGCATACCACGACAGGCTACTTAGTCATTATGACAATCATGGTTTGCTTACTGCTGAAGTTGAGAAAGAATGGGATAAGTTTAAGCAGGCTTTTCTTGAAACCAATAGTACCCTTTTGGGTAAAAGGGAACAGAGGAAACAAAACTATTTGAGTAACAAGGTTCTGGAACTTATTTCTAAAAGAAAGAAGTAAGGATTAATAAGAATCACCACCCTACAAGTCCAAGCAGACAGCATTACAACAAGCTTAATAAACGTGTAAAAGATCAGTTAATAGCTGACAATAATCTTTGGGCTTCATAGCTTGGCTGATAAAGCAGAGGAAGCAGTTAGACACCACAGCAGCAGGGGTTATACCAGATTGTTAATGTTTTGTGTGGGAAGAAACAGACAGTACACATGGATTGAGGGATAAACATGATAAGGTGGTTAAAGGTGAGAATTCTGTAATGGTTAGGTGGGCTGAGCATTTCAGATATGTTCTAAACAATGTGAGCATTTCTACTCCAATTGTCCCACTGAGGATGCTGATAAGGATAGGTTTTACGGACAACTTCAGGAATTTCGAATTCTGTCAAGAAAGGAGATATTATCCTTGTTCTAGGTGCCTTCAGTGACAAAGTTGATACTGACCCTGACCTTTGGGGAGGGGTGATAGGCCCTTTTGGTATTGGTAGCTGCAATGGGCAACATCTTCTACAGGTAACTTTTAACCACCTTATCATGTTCATCAGGTTATAAACTTTAAGCTATCTCTCATTAAAATCCAACACTCTTTAAAATATTTTACTCTAATTTTTTTTTAACTTTTTCTTTTCATTTCTCATATTCTTACAATTTATTTTTGAAAGAATATATATTCTTTATATTTAGGCAAAAATACACTATCCAACATGGAAATTTCAGCACCAAGAAGGAGGTTGGGTTGTTTTACCTCTGAGCAGCACTTTTTTGCACACCATGGGCTAAATGGCCAGGTCACATGGACCCCAAAGGCTCAGAGAAGGTTGGGGGAGGGAACCCACTGGAACAGCTGTTGGGAGACAGATGGTAGCCTCCCGTCAAGGCCATCCAGCGTGTTCTTTAACGTGCACAGGATATGGCTCTCCCGCACACGGGGCCATGGCTTAACGTCCCATCCGGCGGACGGCGGCCTTTCCAAGCCCATCGGTGTCCCCTACTGACCGTGGGCAGGGCGGGGAATTTTGCGGAGATAAACCTCAACGCTGACCCAGCTGAGACTCGAACCTGGGAACTACAGATTACGAGCCTTGCGCGCTACCCACTGAGCCACCCCCGCCCCCAAGAAGGAGGAGAGGTGCAGCCAGCAAGTATTGGCAGCATGACTGTTGTTTACTATTATACTGAAATTAGTAATTTTCTCCACATAACCCAGGAATAGGCACACAGTTTTCAGTCAAGTTACAAATGTATTAGCAGCATTTGGTCTTATATATGCTTATGACTGTCCTAAACAATTATATTTTAATTTCTTTTTTTCACTTTAATACTTCTACAACTTATTTTTTTTAAAAGAATGCACAAATATGTTTAACATTTTAGTGAAAAGATGCTATGGTACACAATATGGAAAGTGCAAACACTATGAATGAGAGATAGAAACATTTAAATTGTGCTGCCTGAGATAAGCAAATGATTACATTCTATATGGATACAAAGAAAGTTAGCAAGGCATACCAGCTATTGGAGTAGAAGACATTTCACAGTGCATTCTCCACTGTGAAAAGAAAACATGCCCAGGATAAATTAACATTGCACATATAATTAACAAGTATATAAGAATCATCAAATGATAACAAGTATATGTCCAAAAAACCATTATCACATGAATTGGCCACAATGTCAGAACAATGCCAAACCAAAATTTGTAAGGGTCATCAACTCCAGTGAATGGTGCTATGAGACATTGTTACTAAGGCAAGCCAGCTCTGAAGTGACCTCCAGAGAGCTGATAGCACATATCTACTCAAATGACTGATAACATTTATGCGACACTGGTCTCTGCACACATAGACCACTCCAATGCTCACCACTACTGCCAAAGCAGAAGAGCTGCTTGCACCTCTACTTCCACATCACAAGACTAATTGGATGGAATATGCTGAGCCCAGAACCATATATGGAAATCCATGCTGTAGTTCTGTCTCATATAGAATAATGACAAGACACACATTTGAAGGTATGCACAAAAGACTAATGAAAGAATGTATTGTCCAATAACATCTTGAGACAGCCATTAGTTTGCTGGTGTGAGGTGGCATTGTGTATAGCAGATGCACATTTCTGTTACACATTCTGGTTATCAAAGTTGCCCAATGGTGCATCAATCTTGTGCAATCAACTCCAACCATTACCCTGGAACATTCCAGGCAGTATGCTGCAAAAAGATAATGCCTACCCACAAATTTAATGCTTTACTATGAACAGCCTTGTGGACACCTACCCTTGCAATCACTAGACAAGCCCTCCCCCCATTGAGCATGTCTGAGATTGAGATCATACTGAAAAACAATATTACCAGGAGCTGCAAACCGAAGTCAATGCTGTGCGAACATCCCTTAGGGCACAATTGACAGTTTGGCCAACAAAATGCCTATATCACCACTAGAGGCGAACATATTTCTTGTTGAATAAAGGTTTAGTGTTTTTGCATATTTCTGTCTCAAACTTCAATCATTCACTTCTCATGACATATACTTCATACATGTAGGTAATTTCAAGGAATTCCCTTATGAACTTTATGGTGTTGCAATTTCTATGCCGTGTAGTGTATTCAAAACAAGGCATTAAGAAAAATTTTTGAAAAGAAAATATCTGATAAAAAAAATGTAAAGTATGTTAATTTTAAGGGTGTTATTTAAAATAATAACAAAAAATTTGGTGTTTTAATTGTATTTGAACCTAATTGTAAAATAACTAATGAAAATAATATAGTATGCTATATCTTAAAAGAAAGAGCATTTAATTCTACATAATAATATATACACACTTTTACTTCAAACAGGTTAACTATTTATTTCCTTTTTTTTTGTATAGTACTGCTGAAAGCTTCATCAGTCACTATACTGAAAACTTGGCACTTATAGTATCAGCATTTACTACAAATACTACTGATATAATATAAATATTATATATACTTATAATGTTTTACTAATAACAAGTTATGATTCTTAGAACTTTGAGGATTATCTGCAGTAGTAAACCTCAAGAATTCTTCTTCAGTGGATTCCATAAAATGTTTTATGCAAAAATTTCGTTCATCTAAATTTTCATTTCATAGAACAAAGTGCCAGTCTGTGCAGTCTTAATATTGGGTTCAAATACACATTAAAAATACTTTTAGCCCTTAAAGAGCCAAGTTTTTAAAACAAAATTCACTCTGGTGGCCAGGTTAATGCTTCCAGCAGAAAAAAAACAAACCTTATCCTAAAAATTATCTTACTCTCCTAAAAGGCTGTCAAAAATAAATTCAGGTAACAAGAGCAGCAACAATCAAGGTCTTAACGTCACTTTTATACCTCTTGTATAGCTTTCTCTTGTTCAATATTTTTCATGTGATGAAATAAATAAAACTCAAGCAGCTGCATGCCACAGAGGTCTGACAGACAGATGCCTGTCAGTTGAATATGCTATAGAGAAGATCTGTGAAAATAATGCGACCTCAGCAGAAAAACAACACAAACTTACATGCCTTACCATGGGCTAGAAAAACCTAAGTCCCTATGATCAGTAATGAAGCATGCTAACCAGTCAGCAATGGGACAGCTTTTAAAAAAGCCAACTGCACACAGTGTTCCCAGGTTGTTACCCTCCCAAGTACTAGCAGTACCCAAAGCTGCTAACTTCAGGGATCGTATGAGAACTGGTGTTTTCAGCTTGGTATGGCTGTTGGCTGCAATGAAATAGCACTTAAATAATTCTTGATAACAGTTTGTTACAGACTGGTTGCACAGACATCTTTGAATGCAACTGCTTTAACAACAGATATAAAATTGACTTTTTAGTACAAATTAAAGAGGCTTGAGACTTTCAAGCTAATCAAACTATTACACACTGCTTGGATTAGTTCACAATCAGGCTTTTAAAGTTTAATATCAAGACTTGAGATGTATTCAACCTAATTAAAAACTCAGGATGATTATACAAGCTAGTTCCATGTTTGAATCATAATCATTTTAGCTAGCATAATTAAAAAATGTGAAAATTAAATGCTATATTATTACATAAAAAATTAAATAAATGTGAAAATTCAGTGCTATATTATTACATAAAAAATTAAATAAATGTGAAAATTCAATGCTATATTATCAGTATGATTAAGCATATTTTTTAATAGTCTCAAAATAATTTCAAAAACTGGTGCTCTTACAAACTGATCTGGTAAAGTAAAAATACTAACATTTTTTGTAAAATTATGAAATTACCATCTTGGATCTGTAAATATCAGCTGGCAATCTAGTTATAAAGTATAGCAAAAATTTAATGTGCATGTGAAATTGAGTTTCAATATGAAACCCCCAAATTAATACCAAATCTCAGATATCTACAAGTTCGTCATAACTTTGGACTAATCGATTCCTACCATTCATTAATGTGATGTTATGAATATTATTCACTCAACCAACATCTACAGCTTCATATGAAACATGCTTTAATAAAATTAAAAATTACCCGAGATTGAGTATGGGCCATAATATTTGTCAAATTCTGTTATTAGTTCAATAGAGTATGAGATCATAAAACATTTGAATTATGATGGCATTACTGATGAATTAACCCAAATTCCAGAAAAAATACAATTATATTATTCAATGGAAAAAAATAATCATAGCATATAATCATTATATTTTTTCTGATTTTTAGGTAAATTTATCGATAATGCCATAATAATTCAATAAAAGTTTTAAGATCTCATATTCTATTGAACTAATAACAAAACTTGATAAACATGATTTGTCCTTACTCAATCTTGGGTAATTTTTAATTTACTAAAGTATGTTTCACATGAAGTTGTAGATACTAGTTAAATGAGTAATATTCGTTCACCAACTCAAAAAAAATGACACTTTCTCAATGCATATTTTCTTGCAAACTATGAAATAATTTTCATTGTACAAATGAAAAACTATTTATAATTAATATCAGTTTTTTATATTTTTGTAACATATTTCATTTTACCTATTTTGTCGTATCTACAGACAGAAGAGGTGATAATAAAATTAATCGATAAAAAGCTATATTCAAATCTTCATAAAATAATTTATGGAAAAATATTACAGAATTGCTTTAAATCAAATCTATTTAGAAAACATCATTGTTTTCTTATATTTTATTCACTATTTACAGAGATACATCTTTTTTTCAAAATAAATTTAAAAAAAATAGATAGTACATCAAACCTTTAATACAAAAAGATAGCTTTTTAGCTTATGTTGATCTTTGAGAAAATTAAATTAATATTTACATGATGACTGCTATGAAATGTTCCATTTTCTGAAAAGCTACAACTACTGAGTGAATGTTATCAAAACTGGTATTTGAATCTCTAAAACTGTTCTGTACTGAGATTTTTTTCAATTAACATTACATGAGATGGTTTACTTTGTTTTCTCTCAGTAGTCTAGAGAGAAGCTGGGCAAACTGGTAGGATGCCAGGTTACTCACTTGTAGTTTGCAGATTATCTTTGATTCACCGAGAACTTTTCTTCTTTGTCTGCCCCATCATCCATGCCTTGGAGGCAAGAATACACCAAAAGATTTAGAAAGAATCATCAATCATATGCAGGAGAAACATACACTAAAAAACATAATGGATGGTCTTAACAAGAGGCTAAAACCTGCTAGCCCTTAACAGCTGCTCTTTCAAAACTGTGCTCATTGAGTTCTGGGGTCCTTGTGACTTTGTCTTTTAAATCCATTGTTAAGTTTTAAAGTCCATTATAGCAGGGTTGCTCAGAAATAAAGCAATTAACCAATTAAACTGAAGTTATTTTTGATTTTATTAGTTTATTTTATTCAATCTATTCCATTTTAACTCTTTATTTAAAATAATTGAGTTCTTTAGTTTGCTTCACCTTACAATATATATAATTGCGGTAAAAAAAATTATACAAATTACATAACCTGTGGTCAGGTTTATTAACTTTTTTCCTTATAATGACAACAATAGAGTCAATATAAATTTAAACACATCAGGTCTAATGAGCATCAAGCTACAAAAACCAAGAATAGTGAAATAAAAAAAATTAAACATCATGTGGGAGTATTCTAATATGTTCAAAACACGGCATGAAGTAAATGGGATAAGCAGGACCAACCCAAACTTTGGCCATAAAAATTATATGCCAATTACTATATACAGAAACAATATACAAAAAGGACATAAATCCAATAATGTTATATAGCAGGTGTGTCCAACCTGCAGCCCTGGACAGCTAGTAATGCGGCCCACAAAATCGTAAAGTTTACGGGTTTATGACATAAGCTTTCAACATGATTATGTGATTTTCAGCGTTTTTAATATCGCACCAGTTTTATGTTGCTTTTTTTTATTTTATAATAAAAAACATAAGAAAATAAATGAAGTTTTATTATTTATATACATTAACTATATTATATATTTTATATGGGGTCCCAAACAATTCATCTTCACTCATTGTGGCCCAGCGAAGTCAAATCTTCACTCAATGTGGCCCAGGGAAGTCAAAAGGTTGGACACACCTGTTATATAGTATTTGTTTCACTTCAAAACAAAGTGTTTACTATTTAACTTTGTTAAACTAAATTAATAATTAATATTACATTTTCAAGCTGATGTTTTTGCATGGTTTTACTAACATGTCCTAACTGAAAATCTTTCAGCATATATTAATATGCCATCCTCAGCAAATTGAATTCTCATCAAAATCTCGTCAGAGCTCAACTACAAGTTGGATAAAAGCTTTCTCAATCCAATTATTTATTTGGTTCAATATTGGTATTACTATCTTTCAAAAGTGAAGTCACAAATTATATTTAAAAATAGTGATATAACGATAAGAGTGGAGAAGATTAAAGATTGCACTAATTACAACACCACAATGAAAATGAAGAGTGTGTCATGAATCAAGATGGTGAGTTTCATGATATAATGACTCTTGGGGGGTGTTGATTGGCAGATAGGAAAGTAATACAGGTGCTCCCTTACTTACAAACTGGTTAGATTCCAACCAGCATAATATTATGCAAAAATTTTGTTCAAATTGTTAAAAAAATTTAAACAAAAAAAAATGGAAATCACATTTTTTAATCAATTATTTTAGATTATGTAAACATAAGCAATATATTATTAATCATCGTCAGAAGAATTGGAGAAAGGTGAAGAAGGTACTTATTCTTCTAAAGTTGGCCATATAACACCTGAAAATGTTGATGGTACTAGATATACATCTTTCTGTTTCTTATCAATTATCTAAAAAAAAATCCACTGAAGTTTGCAATGTGGTCTTTTTTTCACCATAAATAACTTTATAAAAAGACATTACTCCATGCAGGCACCTTCAATCTATTTAAGCTTAGTCCTGGGATTCGAATAATGATAATGTCTTTACCATCAAGCTAAAGTTTTCTGCCATCTGCTTAGTGACAAATCCTTTGTGCTCTTCATTTTTTTTCCTAATAGCATTGTCTTCAAGCCTCTGTGATTCTAAGCTCCATTAAATCTTCTTTTGTCAATTCCCATGTATGTGAACATAGTAACTCATTAAAGTCCTCTTCTGTCAGATTTAGTTCGAGTTGTGTACCCACCCTGAACAGGATTCCTTAATATATTTGTCTTATCCTCTACTTCCTCAGTAAGATGAGAGCTGTTAACGAATATGGGGTATAAGTGTTTCCAACACAATTCATGTTCGTATTTGATACTATATGCCAGGTAGCAGCAATGTGCTTTACGGCCTTGTAAATATTATAATCTTTCCCAAACTCTTTCAATGTTACTCTATTATCATCTTCCATTGCCATTATTACATGTCTAAATGTTTGTCTTAGATAATATTTCTTGAAGAATGCAATAACCCCTTAATCCATTGGCTGAAGTCACAAGGTGGTGTTTGGAGGCAAGTAGATTACCTGGATTAACATCCAATTTATTATCCTGGATAAACATCCACAATTCTGAATGAAAATTATTCAGAATTGTGGATATCCAGGGGCATTGTCGAGCAAAAGGAGAATTTTAAAAGGCAGCTTTGTTCTGGTTGCAATATTTTTCAACCTTGAGAATGAAATGGTAGAAAAAATAATCTTCAAAAATAGCAAGTGTAACCCAGGCTTTGCTGTTAGCTTTCCAAATTACAGGTAGCTATGTTTTAAGTGCCCTTGGATTTTCAGACTGATGAACTAATAGGGGTTTGAGTTTACAATCTACTGAAGAATTTCCACCAAATAGGATAGTGATTAGATCTTTTGAAGCCTTAAAACCAGGCATACTCTTCTCTTCCTTGCTGATATATGTTCTTTCAAAAAACTTCTTCCAAAATAAACCACTTTCATCTACATTAAAAATTTGTTGAGGTAGATAATCGTTTTCCTTGATAATTTCTGCAAGTATCACAGGAAATTTTTTGCAGCCATGGTATCTACACCTGATGCCTTACCACTCACTTTGATGCTATGTAGATTTCAACAAATCTTGAATTTATGAACCAACTGTGGCTTGAAGTAAATGTTTTAATCAAACCTTTTACCCTGCTTTGTCTTCAAGTCTTCAAACAAACTCTTAGCCTTCTCTTGAATTAGCATTAGACTAATAGGTATTAATAGACTAATATGTTGATTTTCATCCTCTAACCAAATAACCAAAAGCTTTTCCATTTCATCCATCACTTTTCCACACTTCTTGCTAATGATTGTTCATTGCATTGGTTTAGCACCTTTTAAGTGTTCCAAGATTTGTTCTTTGTTCTTTAGAATCATTGCTATTACTGATCAATTCATACCATACATACACAAAACGTCTACCATTTTCTCACCAGCTTCAGATTTCATGATTTCTATTTTCTTTTCCATTGTGATTGTAAGATGCTTATTACTAGCACCTTCAACATCCTTACTCTTGCTTTTATCGGACATGATGTGTGTTCACATTGTTCAAACAAAAAATAACTACAAACACTAATACTCCAACTGGCATGTCTCATCATATGCACTAAACATTAATGACTAACATAACAAACTGCAGATCTGAACAGTACCTACCATGCATGGGCTGACTCGCAGAAATGGCCATGCATCTGTATCTCTAAATAGAAAAGTGGGGCCACGCACAGTGTTGGCACTGATGAATTATAGTTTTGTTCATATCTCTGAAAATAAGTAAGTCGAAGTCGAATATATATAGTCGAAGTCGAATATATATCCCCTACTTAGTTCATAAGTAGGGGAGTGCCTATATTTATACCTGTTAGATTATATTTAGCTACCTACCCATGATACTCTCCAGAACTCTGACTCACAACAGTGTTGTCAATGACTTTCTACTAAAACACACCAGAAAAGTGCCAAAAAATGATGAACTGGTACTAAATTTCACATCTTTTTTGAATTACTGGAATGTACAAAAGTTTCTCAATTTCCAGTAAGCTAAAAAAGATATTAAATCATGAAGTTGATGCAAAATTAGACATTATTTACTCTTCATTTATTAAAATCTTAACACATTCTATCTAATAAAGGATTACATAGATATATATTTTACAACTGGAAATTCTGATTCCATAATAGAAAATATGATTATAATAATAAGAGAAAAATACATACATAAAGATAAGTTTACTGTTTTCATATTATGATTGAAATAAAAGGTTATATGTAATATCTAGGAGTTTAATAAGTGGAATTACTTATGTTCTTTAACCTTTATAGTGACTTTTTTCTTCTTCTGAAGATGCAAATCAGCTTCTGAGCCTTATTATGAAATAAGTAATGAATGAAGTGGTTAACATTACATACAAAAAGAAGGAGCATTTAATTCTGAACAAGAAATATGAAAATTAAAAGGAAAAAAAAATGGTTGGTAAGCATAAAAAATGTGTTGCAAGTTCATTTGTAGTGATTTCTGGAAACTGATTAATCAGCTTCTGATATTTTAAGGGTTAAGGTACGTTAAATTTCAGAAACACACACTCAAACTCAAATATAAGTGTTAAAATGAAACTTAAGTGAAATGTGATTTTAGATTCTCTGTCATTTTGTATTATGCATGTAACTAAATAAAGATTAAAGTAACTTTATAAACACTGTAGGTAATGTACTAGTCATATGGTATCGAAAAAACAACAAAAAACAATCAGCTCATTGACAATTAATAAACTGATAGTTGTATATTGGTGCAGTGACTAGTACATTACCTACAGTGTCTATAGTTTCTTTATTTAATTCTGCACACTGTGTTTATACCTTCTAACTTTAAAGCCTTTATTCTTCCATAGTAAACTTGATGTAATTATCAAAGAATTCATCATGGCAAAGCTTTTTTTCTCTTGTGGGGCTTCCATAGAGTCACAGTTCTTTCATCCTGAAGTGCATTACTTAAACTTAAAATGTAAAATTCTTTGAAAAATAATGATAGAACCAATCTCAATTCATTCATAAAACTGGTTTTCTTACTGCAATTAGTATCATAGGAGCTGATCAGGATTTCAGTAAATTCACAAACATCTTTGCATGGAATGTAAAGGTCTGGCAATAACAAATAACTTTGTTACCTGTATATAGTGTATGTTCTATATTATTGCTGCAACCTCCAATACTTATCATTGTAGCCCAAAGGTCAGGCTCAGTACACATTTTGGCACTGAATTTACCAAGCTGAAGAGTATCTTCCTAACCATTCCTAAAAGAATCAAAATATCCTGAACTTGTTCATGGAACCTGTCATTCTCAAACTCATCTGAATTCCCAGTGGCAGCTTAGCAGTATATTAAATTCATTCTTAACCTGATTTAAACATAATTATTAGAAATTTGTCATAATTCAGTTACATCCAAAAAGAGAATCGCTCACCTTCCTGTTTGGTAATCCAACAATTTGCCTATGTTCCTTATCAGTTTTTCAGAAAAAGAAAAATTCTTATTAGATCTCTTTACATTACTTTCACCTGCCAATCTTTCTCTTGTGCACTCATAATATTGTATACATATCAACAAAACCTTTGACTGAGGAAATTATTAGTTATTTCAATTTAAAATCTTTTTATTCATTGAAACTGGGGAGAGGAAATATTTATTAGACTTGGAAAAAAAAGTCTAACTTCTAAAGGCTGAAGCCACTACTGATGTTTGAAGTTCAAGGTTAGGTTACTTTACTTCACAGCAGGACTCTTGTGTATACAATGAGCTAAATGCCCAGGTTACAAAGATGCCAAGGGCTCAGAGCTGAGTATGGAAGGAGGCCGATAGGGCACTTCCTTTGATATGAGACAGATGGAGTGTCTTATCAAAGCAATCCAGTGTGTTCCTTAATGTGTACAGGATAAGTTCTCCAGCACACATAGCATTGCTTAATGTCCCATCTGATGGAATCCTTTCCAAACCCATTGGTATCCCCTTTCTCACCAAGAGCAGGGAATTAATTAGTGGAGAAAATTTTTGATGCTGCTACAATTGGGAACTTTAATGGACACTGTTCGTATTTAGTGTACCTTTCTAAAAACTAGAAGATTTGGCCATCTACTACTCTAGTTTAGAGTAAGTGATATTGACAGTATATTTATACATGATTCAAGTACCTGATACAAGACTAAATATGATTCTATCACAATTCCTTAACTTTATTTCAAAAACGAATTTTACAATTTGTTTTACCTATAACAATTAGAGGTAACTGAAATTAAACAAATTTGGAAAAATTCAACATTCAAATTATATATATATACAATATTAATAGATTCAAATTATGATCGTTAGCATGAAATTAGGCAATTTAGTTAAAAACAAGATTATTAGTTTTGAATACAATCATGGCACTCAATTTTTGGTTGAATCTTAATTTCACACTTTTTTTTGTTAAGGGATATTATTTACAAAATTATTCAGTTTAACATATATAATCTACTTTTTCCACAGATGAACCTTTCTCATATGGAGTTTCACAGTTGATCTCCATCTAAAAGTAACACCACACAAACTGCAATAAAGGGAATTTTCCTCATGCATTTTATGATGCTGTTTCAAAAGTTTCCTTGATTTAAATGCTTTATGGCACACAGGACATGGAAATCTAGGTTCTGTGTGTGTAAAATAATGTTCTCTTAGACTCTTCATATTTCTGTACAGCTTTCCACAATATGAACAGCAGTATTCATCATTTCCTGAATAATAGTCTGAAATGGAAGAGCTACTTTCAATACAATAAATATATATACACAGTTTTTTAAAAGATCTTTAGAAGGCTAAAGAAAAAATTTATTGCTATACCATGAATAAATTTTAGATACAAGCATGATTATATATGAAAGCAATTTTCAAATAGAAGGATAACATAATTAAAAAATTTTACTGTTATGCAAAACAAAAATACATATTATACAGCACCCAACTGAAAAGAATGAAATCAATAATGCATTTTTTTATGTACAAGGTTTCCCATAAACTAGAGAAAACAAATTCAGCTTCATTTCTTTCCCCTTGCTCTTTTAAAAATATATTTCATACAATAAATGCTACTTCTCCACATGTGGATAAGGAAATAAACATCGTTTGAAATTTTATCTTTAATTACTAGTAAGAGTATACTTACAGCAAAAAATATTTTAATTTCTGTAAGATTAGCATTCTACATACACTTTAATCTGTTTCTACAACTTGTAATAGCTGTCCACTTTCATTCAATTTTACACTGAAAAACAATTAAAAAAAAGTAGTATTTACATTTATCTGCAGTAGTGCATAGTACCTACAGGTTGTGACTATAATTTCAGAAACATGACGAATCTAAACACAGCTTCTAAGGCAGATGCTACATTTTGCATACCATTATCCAAATTCATACTTCTTATACTGTAATGAGTTTTCTTGTCAGTAGGTATGACTGAGTTGTGGCCTATGTCTACTCCACGGAATTCCTGCAAATCTTAGCATTTATGAATAAATTGCTGATATAGAACAAAAACATCAAAAACACTTATAAAATCATCAACCATTCATTAGTAATTTCAATTGAACTTCACCATTCACAACTATAACATATCAATTACATTGCAACTGCAATTCATCAAACTTACCTAAAAGTACTGATTCTGTAGCTACCTGAATTTTACCAAAGCATTAAGCCCCATGGGATGGCTGAGGTCGTTATTTCATTAGCCTCACGGATGATGGTTCTGTAATAAGTGGATGCACATGCTAGCAATATGGCATGCTCCCAGTCTATGGCAGCTATGTGTTCTACTGCCACTCAGCAGTGGCAGTCATTAGCTAATTTTGGTTGACATCTGTCTGATGGTCTGTGAACTTCTCCTGTAGAGAACATATGGTTTTTCCAATATAGTAAACAATGGAATTATCCACAAATGTAGGTGAAATTTGTATATGCCAGATTTTTGAAAAAGGCTAAATTTGTCTCTGTTCCTTTTCATAATTTTCCTCAGATTTGGAGCTGGGCTGAAAGCAACAGATTTTTTGGGCTCTGAGTAATTTGCAGACTGATTCACAGAGAACAGGAATTAAGATATGGATCTGGCAAAGGCTGCCCGCTTGGAGTCAGTGATTGGGAGGAGAGCTGAATCTATTCTGTTGTTTTCCTTTATTTATTGATTAGCTTTTATGTTGGTTTTGGGTAGTAGCCATGGGATGCAGCAATGAATTAAATATTTTGAATTTCTTTTCTAAGTAAAAACTCATTTTATGACATGGTGAAAAATTTTGTATGTACATGGGGTGATTGAGTCTGCACTTATGATGGAAAGTATGTAGGTAGGCTTTCGGTATATTGATGTCATCAAGGCTCCTGCACCATCTTTTTGGATAAAAACATCTAAATAGGGGATGTATTGCTGCTTTTCTCACCCTTCATGAAACATATTGTAGGATACATACTATTGGATCTATTAATGAGGTAGTTTAAATGCTCATTACAGCCATTCCAAATTAAAATATATCATCAGTATAGCGACACCAGAAGACTGGTAAAATGCTGAGTTGAATAATTTATTTTTAATTCTTAAGGGCAATCTCAGACAAGATGGGGGAAAGAGGTGGGCCCATGGGAGCCCGTGCATTGTCTGCAGAATTTGCTGTCGAATAGAAATAATTATTTTCAGTGACTAATTTTAGTACTTCATGAATGGAATTATTTCAGAAAGGGAAAATCTTTGCACTTCAATGATTAATATGCAAATAGTTAGAAGGATAAACTTCAAAAGTTTATTGCTCAACAACAGAGAACTTTAAGTTATTTTAATTCATCCTGTATATCAAATGAACAAACTAGACCACATATTTAGTGTTTTAGTGTCTGTAAGCTGTGATGATGATCAGCAGCAGCACAGACTTATTGACAACAATAGAAATAGCTATATGTCTTAACTGTTCAGTTTGCATTTTATGTGTCATATTTGTTTTAAAAGATTTTATAATAAGCATGATAGTATTCCCATCAGTAGTGAATAGTGGCAGATTTCATTTGATGCTTCACGAGTTTCTTCAACTAACCAGTAAAATTTAACATTTGTGCAAAGACATTCTACAGCATATGGATCTTTCCCTGACATATTAACCTTTTGAGTGTTGATCTGCAAAGAAAACATCATTTTGAAAAAAAAGATGTCACTTCCTAAAAACTATTCAAAACAATTACCTTTTGTCGAAATGCTGCTTTTCTTGAAAAAAAAAAAACACAGCAAATAAACATATATCATGGAGTTGCCTTTTTGTCAACTTCTTAAAAGTTTTTAATAAGAAGTTTGTGAAAAGAGTAATCAGCAAGTGACATCTTACTGACCATTACCTATTTGGATATAACCTGTCTTGAGAAAAACTAGGTGTACTCATCATTGGGTGAAAACAAGGCACACTCATCATTGAGTAAGTCTAAAATCCATATTTCAAGTCCTTTAAAACTTTCACTTATGCACATTAAGAGTCCACTATTATATTCTTTGTGATAAGATTTGGCACATGAATTTTTGTTGTTTGTTTGCTGTGTTTATGAACAATGTTTGCAATTGATGAAAATATTTATTTTTATTCTATTGTGGTTCACCAAAATATTGCTGAAGATGAATTAAGATGAATGAAGCATATTTGATGGACACTGCTGTAATACATGGCCAATAAATAATATTGTATGTCTTCAGAGACAAAAGCACACATTTGTATCACTAATACATCCTTGCACACATAACTTCATTTATGATTGTCAAAAGCAACTATCTTTATAACCTTTATTTTAAATTCTTTAAACTTTAGTTCAAAGCAGTTTCTTGCACATTTTATAAAAACAAATTTTTTTCCTACCATTCGTAATTATATTATTAGTTTATCATAGGGTTGTTTTGTTGTTTTACCTCCAAGAGGCACTTTTCTGCACACAGTAGACAATGTCCAGGTAACAAGGGTTCGGTTGTTTTTTACCTCTGAGTGGCACCTTTTTGAACATAATGGGATAAATGGCCAGGTCACAAGGACCCCAAGGGCTCAGAGAAGACTGGGGAAAAGGACCCACTGGACAGCTGTTGAGAGACAGATAGTAACCTTTCATCAATGCCATCCAGCATGTTCTTTAACATACACAGGGTATAGCTTTCCCGCACGAGGCCATGGTTTGATGTTCCATTCTGACAGACAGGGCCTTTCCAAGCCTGTCGGTGTCTCCTACTGACCAGGGCAGGGTGGGGAGTTTTGATATAAATCTTAACACTGGTCCAAGTGGGACTCGAACCTGGGAACTACAGATTATAAGCCTGGCATGCTACTGATTGAGCCACCAAGTACCCAAAGTGCTCTGAGAAGGTTGTAGAAGGGTATGTCCTAGACATTTGTTAGGAAACAAATGGAAGCTTCCTGTCAGGTCTGTCCAGTGAATTCTTTAGAGAATTATTTTCTGATTTGCACATCACAATCTGCAAGTAAATTCCTCAAGAAATTGGGAGTAAGGTCATCAAGGATTAAACAAAAGTAAAAAAATATATATACTTTCTCATGCCACCTTTCAGAAGTTTGAATTTTATGCAAAGGTGATAATTAAGTGTTGCAGTAAGAAATGTAGTTACTCCATTAAACTTAAAATTCACTGAATCAGAAATATCTCTGCGACTTAAATATCAGGACCATCTTTTTGATGAAATGTAGTTGGGAAACAGGTTTCCTAAACTTTGCTTATCCTGGTTCATCAATTATTTTATGCTCCTGATATATGGTTAAATTAACATTCATTATGTCAGTATATGAAGTTGAAGGGAGTCAGAAAAGCTTGGTTGTATATAATGAACTTCACTATACCCAAGCCCATTACATTTAGGTTTAACTGTAATTTCCATTTTTTAAACTGTGGAATACAATAAGTAAAACTATCCCTAAATTATGCCAAGATCAATCCATCTACAGAAAATTAATGCTCAATTATATGAGAATATTATTTACAAAACATTTTTGCATTTAACTATAAACCAGATTTTTATGTTTCCTTTTAAAATCAAAGATTTAATTAGTCTTGATGCTACTGGTGCTGCTCATTAAAAGAAAAGTTTGTATCTTAGTCAGCATACTAACACTATGGAGGAAAATAAAAGCTTTTATGCTTGAGGTAAAATGACAATGCCTAACTTTAACAATTGACTGGAAAAATAAATTAGAAGACAGATAAACTTGAAATAAATTAGAGAACCCAAGTCCCAAACTACAAAACCTAAAAAAAGATTGGAAGCTTTGTTTCTCAGCTTATATAAAATTCACTTCATTAAAAAAATCTATAAAATAGGAAATATTGTTAACAGATGTGAGCAAAAAATTTATTTGAAACTGACCTTGGTTTAAAATCTTTAACCAAAACTTTTAAAAAACTGACCTACCTTTAAAAAATGTATGCAGTAAACCCTAAAAGATTATCATCTTCTGGCCAGGATAGTCGAATTTCAGCAAGTTTTATATCCTGACTGATGCTGTGTTTGTTTTCCTTGAACTGTTTTTGGTCTACATGCCTTGACCACTATTGACACAAGCATTGAAATATCATTTGAAAGACTTTTTTTATCATTACACAGAAAGGGTTAATAAATCTGACCAGAACACGCTAGACAAAATTACTTCCAATTTCTATGCTAACTTAACAACATAAAAAACAAAAAAAAAAGGATCATTCTAGGATGTTTATGAAATTATCTTTGTTTCACCAATGAAAATTTTTGAGGTATTTTGCTGATAAACACACTCTAGAACAGGGGTCAGGAATCGGTGGCTCTGAGAATTAAAAAAAAACGGCTCTTGATGATATATGGTTCACCATTCAACTCTGAAAATTTTTTAATGATTTTTCATCATGAACATCACTAGAACAGATTGACAGATGATAGTTCAAAAGTATGATGCAATTTAAATGCCCTATATACACTCCAAATTTGATTAAGTTGGTCGAGGAAACTCAAACTCAAACGTCACACTGATGAATGGCAGATTCTTTAAAAACTCTTTCCAATAGTTTTATTGTATACATTTGAGTTTACTTATTTTTAAATTATACCTTATAGTTTTATTTTCTTTAATAAAATAATCTGCTGTTTATTTTTTCTGGTTATGGCTCTTGACCCAGTAAATATTATAATTTGTGGCTCTCAAAATTCGTTGGTTTACCTTTTTTTCCCTGTTCAACTCTTGACCCAAGAAAAGTTCCTGACCCCTGCTCAAGAACTATTATAAATGTCCTACATACTAATTTGTAAATATCTGCTTTTCACTTGATTAAAAAATGGTTTCCAGAATACAGTTCTACAGTATTTTGCAAGAAACAAAGTTCTGGACTTATCTATGAAAAGATAATCTAATTTGAAAATGATATAATCCCATATAGCAAACTAACCAAAATTAATTAGATATTCCAAAATAATTGTAAAAAAAAATTAAAAATGGAATTATTACTTCATAACATAAATTACATCAATAAAATAATATTTGTGATATAATATTAGAAAAATGAAAAACTTTTTCCGAACTTAGTAGAATGGCTGTATATACTAGCTGTTCTTCTTACATCTACAATTGTAAGGTTTTTCTGCTTAGGTAAGCTCAAAGAAAGTGACAAATTCAAACTTCATCTCAAAAGCCATGGGAACTGAATGTGTTGTTTACACTTGGGCATTACATGCAACATCAAATATTGCAGACACTGTGATTTGGGCATAATCCATGAATTTGATAAACTGATTCCAACAGAAAAAAAGGGGAAAAAAGTAAATTTTTCCTTTCGTTTGCAATATTTATAGTTTAAATACGGGGAGTCTGAAGTACAGGAATTATTAACTACTTTTTGGAAAGTGGAACAATTATCCAAATTCAAAATATTTAAAAGCATGGAAAAATGAAATATGACCATGAAAATAAACTGCCTTCTCCCATTTCCTTAATACTACTGATTTTATATTATAGAAATACTTTTATTCCAAAAAAGTAAATCTATTCCAAAATTTAAAGTTTCAAAATGAATTACATCGAAAAGCCCAAACATTATGACCAGTGCATTTTATGCAAATTGAAGCAACTGCAGGTAAACTATGGTTGGGTGAAAGTCATGAAACAGTATAAATAACACCTGATACTGAGCTCTGTTAATCAGTGTAATTCTTCTTCAGATGGGAGAGGCAGCAGAATGAAGTGAGTTTGTCGAAGGCCAAATTGTAATGGCCAGACAACTGGGTCAAAGTATTTTTGAGATGGCAAGGCTTGAGGGGTTCTCACGGTTAGCCATGGTTAGTACCTTAAAAAAGTGGTCTAAGGAGGGAAAAACTATGAACTGCCAGCAAAGTGTGGGCCAACCACAGCTCATTGATGCTAGAGGTGAGCAAAGACTATCCCATATGGTACGTGCCAACAGAAGGTATACTGTGGCACAAATCACCTGTAATTTGAATGCTGGTGACTGGAGTAATGTGTCACAACACACCATACATCAAACCCTGCTGAAAACGGGGCTGCATAGCCATGGGCCAGTCTGAGTACCCATGCTAACCTCGGTTCACCATTGAAAATGCCTACAATGGGCATGCGAGAATCAAAACTGGACCTTGAATGATTAGAAGGTCGTCTGGTCTAATGAATCTCGTTTCCTGTTGCACCATGTGGACAGATGGGTACGGGTGGGTTGTTTATCTGGGAAGTAATGGCACCAGGATGCACTGTGGGGTAAAAACAAGCTGGTGGAGGAAGTGTAGTTCATTGGGCAATGTTCTGCTGGGAAACCCTGAGTCCAGTCATTCATGTGCAGGAAACTATGATGTCTACCAACTACCTAAACATCATTGCAGACCAGGTACATCTTTTCAAAGCAAAGGTATATCCCTCTAGTAATGCCTTTCTTCAGCAGGATAATGTGCCACGCCACACTGCCTATATTGTTCGAGAATGGTTCACAGAACATGAGGTAGACTTCCAGGTATTGCCCTGGCCTCCAAATTCCACAGACATCAATCCAATCGAGCATTTGTAGTTTGTGCTGGAACAGCATATCCAATCTGTGGCGTCTCAACCACGTAACTTACAAGAGTTAAAGGATCTGCTGGTAACGTGTTGGTACCAGATACCACAAGGCACCTTTAGAAATCTTGCAGTGTCCATGCCTCGCTGGGTAAGAGCTGTTTTGGTGGCATGTGTAGGACCAACATCATATTAGATAGGTGGTCATAATGTTTTGGCTCTTTGGTGTATAAATATATGTGTGTGATCCAAAACAATACTGATTTTAAGTGACAAAGTATGTAATAAATAAAAGCAATAAATCCTGGTATCAAGCTTACTTAGCAGTTGTAAAGTTTCAACACAATGCTACTTAATCAGAATAGTGAATATTTCACACACCTTTTTTCCTTTTACAAATTGATATATGGTGTAAAAAGTGGTATAAAAGAAATATTCTAGCTTCTTAATTACTGTTTAGAAAAGTGCAATAGCAGAAAATTAATCTTTTATATGCTTTCTTAGTTTAGGTTTTATTTTACATTTTGCCTCACCATAACATGCATTTTGGTTTTAAACCAAATGGACCTGGAATCATCTCCTTGATATGTCACAGATATTTGCATTATTTTCGATACAAATTTCTACAGTAACAGGTTCCTGTCAAACTTCCAGCATAAGCAGGCTACCTGGGAAGAAATTTTTTTTCACTTTATCATATCAAGAAAAAAATTATACATATAATGATTGCAGCTGTGCATCAATTTGCAACAGAGAGCTGAAGCTTTGCAAGTACACTTTGCTGTACGCAAGATACCAATGATCATATATTTTCATTTGTGGCCACATAAAAACATATATTTTCATTTGTGGCCACCACCAAGTGTGTGCACAAATGGAATATGTGCACCCAATATATGTAATGGTGAAATCTTACAGAAGCTGTTCAATATGAGTGCCATCAGCTCTACTGCCCAAGGCAGATCACAGATGCAACTGCTATACTCGTCTTGGATGGATGTGTTTGCTACTTCCCAACTAATGGCTTGCTTTTGGGTACACAGGATAAGATAAAAGCATAAATAGAAGTCAGCAAGTAACAAGTCAGGTGAATGTTGCCGCAACTCACATGGGAAGAGGAACAAAATTATTAGACATGTTCTGAAGGACTGTATTCACACATAGTCAATGCATAGAAGAGCCCATCATGCATAAAGGATGGCTAAGGAATATAAATAATAATAAGTATCAAAAGATTCTTCGATTGCTACAGAGAAGATATGATTAACCCTTACAATGTCAAAGCCAGAAAACGTTTTCCAAAATTACACCTAAGTAGCTTTCTTTTTTCTTTGAATTTATGTTATTTTATATTTCAGAATTAAATGCTCTTTGCTATCAACATGTTTATATTTGTTTGTTACTTAAAAACAGGTTTCTAAATTACAGTTATATTTCTGCTGAAAAAAATCTGAAAATTAACTCAGCTACAAATGCATTCATTGTTATAAATTTTCACTGTAAGGATCATTTAAAGTGCAATATAGTCCTTCTGTGATGATGCATATTAGCAGCCCTTGTGGTACTTCATCTTCAAAGAAGTTTATTTCAATCATTACACTAGCTGTAGAACCAAACCTTATTATAATCTTTTCTATTCTGAAGGTGGTGCCTCATGTATATTCTGTAGAGTGCATCTGTTCAGATCAGAGGTAAAGACCAGATACAGCCCATAGGGTCATGTAATCCAACCAATGAGTATTTAACATTTCAATTCACAATATTTTTCTTTGTATATATAACAATCAGGGCATTTAGGAATTAAAAATGCAATAAGCATAGCAAAACTCTTAACCCTTCCAGTGTCCATGTCGCCTATATGTGTTCGGAGAATCTGAATTGATAGGCCAAGGATGTATGTATACATTTTTAGTACAACAAAAAAAATCAACTTTTTAAAAATAAAAATTGCCGTTGTAATTTTTTACATATATATAACCTATAAAAATATATATTTCAGTTTTCAAAAACAATATTTTGTTTTTTAATTTGATGCATATTTTATTAAACTACAATATAAATAATTTTATAAAGCCATCTGATTGCCATTTCTTAGAAACACTACACGATATTGCCGATTTGCTTGTTAACGTTCCTATTTGCTGAAGCAACCTCCTGATTTAAACTTACAAGTTTGATTTGAACTATTATCAACAAATTTTTCCTTAAAATTTTGAAAATCTCCAAAAAATAACAAAAAAAAACTGCTATTTTTAAAAACGATAGATTTTGGAAGTAATTACAAAATACGTACCGCAATTTTATTTTCTGTTTCACACTCTTTTCTTTCATAAACCTATTTCAGTATTCACAAGTTATTTTTATCATTTTTCCCAGCATCCTTCAAATCGAAACTGAAAGTAAACACATCCTTCTTAGAAATTCTGGTTGCACCTAAATTTAATTAGTTATATGCTTCACTGAGTCAAACAAGACGCAGATGGTTGACACATGCTATCTCCATTCCATGTGCTATAAGTGTTTTTTACAGTTTTGGTGCAGCATATTGGATACTCTTTGCAAAGTTAGTTTTTTTTATATTTAAACCTTAGTTTTCATTTTAGTAGATTTATTTTCAGAAATTAGCAATCTTTCGGCCGATCGATAAGTATTAATTTTTTCATAGTTATGTTATATCGTATGGCCGGCCTACAACTTATTGCTGTGGATATTTTAACATTGCATTAGGCTATATGCTAATTTTTATTTTATTATTTATTACTTTTCCAGTAAACCTTTGATATAGTATCATTTTCTGAAAAGTAAATGAGGTCTTGGATACGAAAGCAAATTCATTTCTATATATTTACTTCTATTAGTTAGCGATGGCAGTCGACTGATTTATCGATCTTTCTGAGTTATGCTAGATCGGAGGCCGGTTAAAAGTTGTTGCGGATATTTTATTTAACATCCCATTAGATTATATGTCGTTTTTATTTTATTATTTCTTGTTTTTTAATAAAAAAAAAAAACTTTGAGCTTGTACCATTTTCTGAAATTGAATGTCTTGGATATGGAAGCAAAATAGACTTCCTTGCTACGAAAATTGGCCATCATTTAAGAGGGCAATTTCGGGAAGGGCTGGTCCTTGGTGCACAAACTTTTTTGCACTTAGCCAAGATCACCAAACTTCGACACCCAAAGAAAAAATTCATAATGTTTAGTAAAAAAAAAAGCAGCAAAGGAAGTTTTTTTTTTATTTTGTAACCAATTCAGAAAATCTCGTGAATGAGAGAAGGCCAAGTCATAACACTGGCTGTGTTTAAAATATATCCGATACAGAAAAGAATCGTTAAAAAAAATGAAAATCACATTTCAGGTTGAATATTAATGAAAATCAATCATATTTCAGGTTGAATATTATATTATTTGGGAGGAAATTTTCTTTTGATAAATATATAATTTAACTATTTTTATTCAGTAGGTTTTCCAAAATGAAGCCTTAATTGTATAGTGCGATCTTTTTTTTTTTCACCACATCACATTGAAAAAAGCTTATTAAAATCAATATGCTTGCAAATTTGTCTATATTATTTATTTTCATAAAATTCGTAATTAAATTCTGTTTAATTTGTTATTAACATGACCAATTTCCATTGAGTGTTTTTTTTTTAAATTCTAAAGTTGACTTGTTTATCTGACTCAGCACAGTTGGCTAAAAGCCTGGAATTTTCTCAAAGTATGGTATACCGAGAAAAAAATTACCAAACGAGAAAAATATTTACTTAAAACCAAAAAAGCAATTTTTTTGTTATTCAGAAATATATAGTCATTCTATTCATGTGCATTGTAATCATTTCTGTCTATTAGTTTTTTTTAAATAAATTTTTATTTGTGTTGTCAGATGCATTTTTTTACTACATGGCTCTAAAAAAAGTCCTATTAAAATAAAACATATCATCTTTTTTGTTAAATACTTGATTTTCAGAAAATCCAGAATTAAATGCTGATTAATTTGGTATCAACATGCCATAATTCCTTTCATTAGTTATTTGGCAAAAATGTTCTAAAGTTTTTTTTTTTGGCTGAGCATAGTAAGAAAATAGTTTGGCCCCTGAATGAAAACTGTTTTTCAGCCTGGACACTGGAAGGGTTAAAAATTCAAACATCTTGGGACTGAAGTCCATTCAGACCTACAAAAAAAAAAAATTCAGATTTTTTGAAGCTATTTTTATAGTAAATTTATTGCATTAAATTAAATGTACTGCAATTTATGTTTATTTGTTTGTTGTTTTTGATTTTAATTCCAGGTAATTTCCATTACATTACTATGGGAATAATTTTTTAATATTTTTCATTTCATAAAATAGTTGTTCTACATTTAATGTAGATTGTGATTCATGTCCAGTCGAAAAAAAATATTAGACCTAATAAAAATCGTAATTTATGCATTCATTTACAGTACTTTTTACTACAAAAAAAAGCTCAGATTTTAATAATACTGTGCCTATATTTTCAAACAAAATTTTTGACTTTGATAGTCTGATCCATGACCATAAAATTTATTAACCAAATGGCCCACTTGTAAAAAAAGTTAAGACCCCTAGTCCAGATAATGCTATGCCAAGTATTCACACTTTCAGTAAACATAAAATACATTTTTAAATCTGAAGGATATCAATGGCTCACTTTGCAATTATTTTCAACAAGGTGAAAAAATGTAGTGTGAAATCAACACTACAATTCTGACTGACTTTCCTCAAACTCTTGATTTTGGACATCATGCACTGAAACATAAAAATATTGGCCAAAATCAACCTTATTTGTACAGCCTTAAATAGTCGGTCACTTCTGGTAATAGGTGGAGTAAAGTCTGCTTCCTCCTATATTATGCCACAGATTTCTGCAATATTATCTAAAGTGTTGATCATTCTCTAAATGGCTGTCACAGATGCACTGTGTTCCTTCAACTTCTTTATAGTCATAAAAGGCCAAACTGAATTGCAGTTCATTATGGAGGCATGATGATTTTTGCAGATTCTATCCCATATTGCAGCCTTAAAGTGAATAGTGCTTCACTAAATAAGCATAATGCACTCTCATTGAAGTTGCCGTGATTCACAGATAATTCTGTATTCCTTATTACATCACCATTATACTTGGTGACCAAAAATGGAATTTTAACTTATGCAAACATGACCTTGGAGTCTTGAACACACACTGGGCAGAATGTTCCTGCAAAATTTCAGCCGTCTGTTTCAAGCAGTTGAAAAGATGCATAGCTCTAAACTCCAAAATAAACTTTAAAATCACCATGTATACCTGCATAAATAATAAGAATTCCACAAAAGCACTGTAAAAGCTCATTTTTAAAATTTCTCCCCCTTTTTAGCCAAATACATGAACATAATTTAAATATAATAAATTTTTTTTCTTCATACTTAGCAATATTAGTATTAATATCCCTCAGTTTACATTCGCTTTATGAACTTTTGCAATGTGCATAACACAGAGTACAGACAGTTGACTCATCATTTTTGAGCAACGAAACTTTTTTTTGCACAAGAAAAATATTAATGTCTGTGTAATACAGTCAACATAAAATTCGTGCATTTCAAGAATGTGATTTTTTGACATTAAACATTCCACTGGTGATTTACAAAATGAAACTATACCTACTTCTATATTATTTTGAGAAGTCAGGTGACAGAGAGTTTCAAAATGAAACTGCTCAAGTGCTGCTCTATGGGAATCTTTGGCAATTAAAAGTTAACATAGCAGCCTATGAGAGAGTCAACATTTTGTACTTACCTACTCTGTACTCCAACACTGTAACTATAGCATAATTCTTTCTCCCACTGTGATTTCTTGAATTTGATTCTTGAAAACCCACACAGACTACATCAACTTCTTTTGATGAGTTTTATAATTTGCTTTTTTATTCATTTTCTTTAGGCCTACAGTATTTAATGGATGCTAATCATAAATCAAAACAAGAACTGTTATTTCATTTTTTATGCATTAATGCATTTTGAATTTATTTATTTTTTTCATCTAAGAAGAGCAACTGAAATTATGTAAATAGTTAGAAAAACTCTAACTAGATACTACTGTAGTTTTGTAGTTTTGTAGTTTTTATTTGAACAACAGTTTAATATTTATATCCTATATGAGGATTAAATTATTGGATTTCTGATGTCAAAGGACAAGTCAAAAAAATTTTACATTGAAATTAATTGGAAATTTAGCATTTTAGCATTAGAAACAATTTTACATGAAAAAATTACATTCAATAAATCAAGGAATGGATGTATTTTCATGTTTCAACCCCAACTAATTAATTATCATTTGAACTAAATTCAATACCAACATGCAAAACATTTTAAACATTACTTATTTCTTTCTTAATATTTATTTAATGCATCTCTCCCATAACAAATAAATTTTTTTTTAGAAAAAGGCACATTAAAAACTTTAAAGCATTTAATCCATTAGTAGAACACTGCGTGAATAACAAATATTCTATCCACGTGTGCATCTGAAAATTTTTATTAGCATGTATTAGTTATTTAATAACCATCAAGGTTTGCAAATGGTTGGAGGGGAGGGACAAATGACTATGCCCACTCTTGAGAATGCTAGTAACCAAAACAGAAGTTGAAAAATATAAAATACTTGAAATCAATCGGTGCCTTTGCCTGCCGATGACGTGCCGAAGCAGATGGCATGGAATGCATTGTAATACCTGGTCACCAAAATCTTGTATAGGCAACTGGCTCAGCTCACTAATAGGAGCACGAAGTTTAGAATGACACCCAGTGATTCATACCACAGAGGCAGCAAAGTGCAACAACAACATCGCACTTAAGAACTCTAGCACCAAGTGAGAAGCAGCAATACTGGACTGGTGAAAACATCAGCTACCTAGAACAGCACATAACCTGGAATTGTCCTCTTTGAACAACTGAAGAAGATACCTCTAGAAGAATGAAGAAAATGCAGGTATAACTATTTAACCTAAACTTCACTGCACCGATCTAAGACCATCAATTACCACATTAGTGTCAATAAGCCAATTGTTTATTGTGATAACATGTGACTAGTCCAGCATCTACAGTGTTTATAGAGTTCATCTATGTTTATTTATGATACATCTTCATCTATGTTTATTTATGATACTACTTTTACTATTTTATTAAAATATTTCAGTGACATACATTTTTTAAAAAAATGTCTATTTCCCCTCAATTCCTTTCAGATTTTGAGAATTCAAAAAAAGTTTTGCTTTTTACAGGTAGATTACTTACTGGCAATAGTTTGAAATATGAGTTTCATCTTTTTTGTTCTTTAATTTCTTAAATATCCATCTGAGATTTAAGGAGCAAATTATGTGACAAATAAAAATTCAGAATTAACCCGTAACTGCTGCTATCCAGTCAATTTGACCATAACGATATTTAAAATTTAAAAAACGCGGTTAACTTTATAGTTGCAAACTCATGCGCCAGTATATTTTCTCATATTCTGAATGTCAGTCGACTAGTAGACGTGGCTGTGTAGTCGTGCTACTTATCAAGACATCTAATATTTTAGTTTCCTACCGGTCAATTTGACCAGAAGCAGTAAGTACGTTATACATTTTTTATGTTATTTTAAGGTTAACCTCATTTTAGGCTATTTTAAAATGGAATCATGTCCCAGTACATCTAAACGTGTAAGGGCAACTGACAGTTATAACGTTTGACGAGACAGTTATAAATGGTTTGAGGAGATTGATGATGACATTTTGCCAGATTATGACGAATTTGCAAGTGACATAGATTCTGATTGCAAAGATGTCATAGAAAGTAAGCATGACTCTGATTCGATTGAAAAAAATAGTGTAGGTGATACCAGAGGTATTGAAAGAAGTAAAGAAAATGAGCATAGCGACGATGACAGAGAAACTAGTAATGAAAGTATAAGTGCAACCGAAATGTAAGACTTGTTATTTGTGTCATGCTAAAAAAGAAAAGCATCACATGGTTGCATAACTTGCCATAAACCTGTGTGCTCACAATGTTCAAGACATATTTCAAGGAATGTGTCTGAATTTTTCTGCTTTACCATTTTTGTATGTAATATGATTATGTTTACTTCAATAAATGCTATAATTTTGGTGTGTTTTTTTTATTTATTTATTTTATTTTAGGAATGAAGGGGAGGGGTGGGATGAAACATATATTATAAGGGAAAATTTAAGGATGTAATTAGTGATAACTACTAACCTTTAATATAATGAAAATAGAGATAAAATACGATTTAAGCATGCCAGTCAATTTGACTGGCTAGCAGTGTGAGCATACCTAAAGTAACTTAGCAGCAGTTATGAGTTAAAAGAAATTTTGCTTCTATGAAAAAGGTTTAGGTCTTAAGTAAATAATGGCCAGGAAGTTAGTTACTGCCCCAGCAAACAAACTTTGTGTGTGATGTTAAATCTGAGATAGTGGTCAGCAGTGTCCTTGGTTTTAGGAGGGCATGTCCTTTTATGAGAAGGCCTGCACAACTAGTAATTTCTAGGCTTCTTTTCTGTCCTTTTCATTACAAATAAATAAAAAAGTGAAACACAAAGCTTAGGAACCTATGTAAGCTGAAATTAAGATATGTCATTAGACATTATATTACTTGGAGCCAGCATTTTTTTTTTAGTTTTTTAGCAAGCATTTGAGAAAATTTCTGACAGGTGGTTCTGTTGGCTCATTTGGCAGGAAATTAGAACTATAAATCTTCCCAGCTTTTGCTTCTCATGGTGCTATTTATAATCAGGAATGGGCAACCTAGTTACCACAAATGCTGTTGAATAATAAGATAGTCAGTCATGCAGTTACTGTTGTTAATGAAAGAATCAATATTAGTGGCACAAAACTGCCTGTAAACGTATAGAATTCAAGAAATATTTTTTTTTTCCGAATCAAGTTTCTCATTTCCAGCATGTCACTCCGACCCCTATTTGACCTGGAACATAATGCCAGATCTGAAAATTCCTCTTCAGAGTTCTACTGCCTAAAATAGCCCCATTCATCAGTTTTTTAGCTCTCCTGCACCAGTATATCGAAATTTGACCTTTGACCTCGAAAAATCCATCACATCCAAAAGTTGGCATAATTTCTGAGATCTACGATTCTAAATACCCACAGGCACCAATTTTTAGCCCTCTAATAATACTGGCAGATCTATATTTGACCTTGAAGAACTCGGCACATCCCATATTTCCTAACATTTCTGATATCTACGACTCAAATACCTCCAGGGCCCATTTTTTTGCTCTCTAGCACTGGTAGATCTAAATTTGACCTTTGACCTCGAAGGATCCAAAATTTCATTACATTTCTGAGATCTGCAACCTGAAATACCCTCAGACACCAATTTTCACATTAGCTAGTACTCGTAGATCAAGGTTTGACATCTGCATGACATCCACTTGACCTTAAAGGACATGTTGGAGGTCAAATTTTGAATTTTTCTTAAAATCTATGACTAGAATTACCCATAAGAGCAAATTTTCAGAGCTCTACCATTTCTGCATTATAGTTAGAATTAACTTGATTCCCTGTCAGTCAGTCAGTCAGCTATCAGTAAAACATTAACAATTGTCTGTATATATTATATATATTCATGGTACATATTACATAAGCTATGAGTAAACACAGTGAGTAAGAATAATAAAATTTGATTTATTTCTACAATATTACTGTTAAGACAATGGGTTGGGTTGTTTTACCTCTGAGCGGCACTTTTTCTGCACACCATGGGCTAAATGGCCAGGTCACAGACCCCGAAGTCTCAGAGAAGGTTGAGGGAGGGGACCCACTGGAACACCTGTTGGTAGGTTAAGACAATCAATGCCTCGTATATTATGTAGCTTTTAGATGCTAAAATGATTCAGTAATATTATACATTGCTGTAGGTGATGGTAATAGGTTTTTTTTTTCAAATATCTTATAGTTATAAGCATAATTTTAAACAGTTTTGTTAATTATTGTTATATTTACCACTTTGAGAGAGAGCTCTTCTTGTCTGGTACACTCACCATAGTTGTTAGAGATACTGATACTTAGTTGCTGTAGTGTTCTAAATGTCAGCGGTTCACCAGTTCAATAGCATGGATGTATGGTTATCAGGAGGTCGTGGGTTCATATCCCACCCGGCTCAGACAATTTTTCCTCTAAAATTAAAATTGACGTCAAAGTGCCTATTTATTACTAGATGTTGAACTGTCGAGTTTATCTGAGTTTATCTCAATATTTAATATCATTAGCATACTTGTAAGACATGCTTTCCATCTATTGGCAAATAAAAAGCTGCTAGGGCTAAAAATGGCCTAAAATAGCGCCTATATGTGACATAAAGGGTATGTTCATAGCGTTAGAGGAGATCTTGATCGGCAGCTGGTAGCTCAATGGCCCAGAGCACCTGACTTGTTATCAGGAGGTCGTGGGTTCGTATCCCACCCGGTTCAAACAATTTTTCGTCTAAAATTAAAATTGACATCAAAGTGCCTATTTATTACTAGATGGTGGTGGTTATCACCAGAGGAGAGGTCCTAAAAGAAATTTATCTGAGGGGAACAAAGCGGATCCTGACATACAGAACAGGTGCCTGGTGGCACCTGACAAACCACTTCTTGATGTGCAGAAAGCTGCTCGCAACCCAATGACCAGCTTTGCTGTGTATCACCAGAGCTTTTAGTACTGCATCTACGGATGCACTCTTGGTGATCACAGGGATTCTGTCTCTTATTTGACAGTAGGAAAAAAAGTGGCCAAGTTCAGAGTCCTGCAAGCAAGGGAACAGGAACGAGAGCGATACCACAAAGTGAGATACACACCCCACCAAGCAACTGTGTGTGCCGTGGTCAATGGAGTTATCATCAGGGAGAAAAGTAGAAGTCTACACTGATGGTTCCAAGAGCTAAGGTGGTATGGGCCTAGCTTATACTGTCTACAATCAAGGAGCCAAAGTGTATGACTTCAAGAGGAAGGTATCAATTAATGGCTCAACCTTATAAGCAGAGCTGCTTTCATCAGAGAGGCCCTAAAGTGGGCCCCCAATGATGGCAATCTTTACAATGACATCAGGCTGTATACCGACAGCTGAGCAGCTCTGCAGGCACTTGAAGATGCAAACAAGCATCAAATGGTAAATGAAATCAAGCAGCTCTTGGGAAATAAGAACAGACTTGGTGTCTCTTTCTTCTGGATCAAGGCACACGTAGGTCACAAAGGAAACAAGTGGGCAGACCAACTGCCCACTCAGCAGGTACTGTTACCTAGGCTGAAATTGCAGTAAGGACTTCACAAAATACACTGAAGCTCCTAATTGGCAAGCAGGTAATGAAGAGTGGCAAAGGTTCTGGGAATGGCTGCCAGTGGTCTTCAAACAAAGACATTTATATAGATAGCCAGTTTATCCTTAGTGTTCTCTGACTACTACCTCATGCAAATTTTAACAGGACGGGAACTTTCTGGCATATCTGGAGCATTTTAAGATCTCTGCCCAGTTACTGTGGGGCTCCAGATGACGATGTCAGGTACTACATCACGATCACAGAAAGGTTCATTAATGAACTCAGAAGTGCCCAGACAATCAAGGAGGTAGCAGGTGGGCTGACCAGAATATCAATCAGGAATGCCCAAGTCAGAGCAAACCTGAGAGAATTAGGTTGACTCCTCTGCTGGCTACAGGATTCACTCCTTTGAGACTGAAACTGCTCTTGCTCTTAACACTCAATTTCCTAATTTTTCCTACCAGGCTGCTCCCTCCTCCCTTTAATACCACTCACTCTACGGGTCCCTAATGAGGCAACCTCTTGACTTCTATTTCACGGCTCTTGCCACTAATGTAGTGTCCAAAGACGGAGCACAAGTTTTTTTCCCTATCCCCAATAAGAGGGTTTGTATACTGATGCACTGATTGTTGATCTGTTTAACACGTGAAGTCAATGGTTGTTTATCAAAATGTCATAAAATCACCAACAAACCTATGCTTAACACACTACATAAATTAACAAAATTAAGAAATGATGCATTCCTACCCACTGTAATCTCTAAAGCTTACACCCCCCCCCCCCCAAAATACTTTATATGTTTGTAAAAATTTAACTACATAAATCCAATCATCCATTCAGACTTTTAATCTCAAAGAAGAAATCACCAACATATACAGGGTGATTCAAAACTTATCGTTCAAATTTCGTGGGGAGGTAGGGAATACGTCAGGAAACCGATTTCACATAGGAAAGTATGTCCGCAAACATGATCTACATGAACAAAATGGACAAGTGAACACAAGGAAACAGTACAGTTAAGTGGTAACGAATGTGACTTTTATTCCAATAAGGTAAAGTACAGGTTCACAGTAGGTGCTCAAAATTGGGACCATTTACACGGACACAGGATTCACAGCGCGTTGCATTGACCGCCGAACATTTTCAAAAACGCCTGGCATATCACGGACAATGCATGCGGCGGCCACTATTCGTGCAACAAGGTCCATTTCACTGTCGACGGGCGTCTCGTACACATGGTATTTCATGGCCCCCCACAAAAAAATCCATGGGCGATAAATCAGGTGACCTGGGTGGCCAAGCGATCGCTGATGATAGCGGGAGTGGTCAGGCGAGCTGTACACTGGTTGGGTACACACAGCGCCCTCTACATATGCATGCGGACATACTTTCCTATGTGAAATCGGTTTCCTGACGTATTCCCTACCTCCCCACGAAATTTGAACGATAAGTTTTGAATCACCCTGTATAACTGCGACCAAAATCACTCTACCACTTTTTTAAATCTTTCTTCCCACTCCTATATATTGCTATCACAGCTTTTTTTTCTTTGTACTCAATATATTGCTATCACAGCATATGGTGTCCTATGAACCATCTTAAACACCAATATCTCCTTGAAAACCATGAATTCATTTCATACCATATCATTATACCTTAGTATGCCAGTGCTGGATGCAGCAATACAACTTAAAACAGTTTGATTGCAGGTTGCCAGAACCATGGCTCAAAAGTACTTTAGTGTACACTAGTAGATTTACCCAGCATTGTTCAGGCATGAAACTTTCTAAAATGTAGAGTAGACGGCACTCCCCAAGTCGCAAGCTTTCATTTGGCATAAATATCATTACACTAGATCTCCTCCTCCTCCGGGGGTTAGGGTAGCTCAGTCAGTAGCACGCCACACACATAATCTGTAGTTCCCAGGTTCAAGTTCCAGCTGGTTCAGCATTGAGATTTATCTCCACAAAACTCCCCGCCCTGCTCATGGTTAGCAGGGGTCACCGATGAGCGTGGATATGCTGCCATTCATTGGATGGGATGTTAAGCCATGACTCTTGTGTGCAGGAGAGCCATATCCTGTACATGTTAAAGAACACACTGGATGGCCATGACAGGAGACTACCATCTGTCTCCCAACAGCTGTTCCAAAAGGTCCCCCCCCCAACTTTTCTGAGCCTTTGGGGTCCTTGTGACCTGGCCATTTAACCCTTGTGTGCAAAAAAGTGCCACACAGAGGTAAAACAATGCAATTTCCTCCTCCGTTAAAATTTTCTCCCTTTCTTTTAGGGGAGAAAAGAAACGGACATAGTTCAAGGTACCCATTATCCTCCCCATGTCCATGCCAAAATCCAGATTTCCTCACTCAGATAATCGAACTTTTCCAAATCACTTCATACCTACCAGAGTTCCTTGGATACGATTTACCAGGCATACATAACTTTATAGCAAAAGAAAATTAACTTTGTCTGAAGTACATAAAAAATGTAAAGGTACAAAAAATTATTATTATTAAACAAAATTATTTGTTACTTAACATAATGTGATGGTCCACCATTCGCTTTTACTTTTCCTTAACCAGTTTTACTTTATTTATGTTATATTTATCATTTTGGGGATTATTTCATTTTTGGACATCACTATTCTCGTTTCAGAGTCATAGGAGTTGTGCATGCACAACTCCAACCTTTTGATTGTCAGCACTAATGCGTGCGTGTAGGACACGACCCTTCTTGCATCATAGCTAGCGTAATCGTCAGATTATTCAAATGTTTTCCCAACGTGCAATAGACACGTGCCAAATTTGTGCACAGCATGTTAAAACTAAGTGATGTTAGGTCACAGAGTTAGTGGAGAAAGTGTAGTTAGTATTGTGATGTTAGGTCACAGAGTTAGTATAGTAGTGATGTTAGGGTCACAGAGTTAGTGGAGAAAGTGTAGTTAGTATTGTGAGAAGTAGAGTCAGAAATAGTAAAGATGTAGATAGAGCCAGAATTGACAGAGAGTTAGCGGAGAGAATGAGAATTGTCAGTGGAGATGTAGTATTGTAATGGAGAGAGATGTAGTAGAGATTTAGATAGATGCGAGTTGTTAGTACTCCAACTTGTGTATTTTTCCATCGATTTTGGTGAGTCTTTGAATTTTTTGGAAATAAATTTTGTTTGTTTCAGAAACTCGAATTTTTCTCTTGAGCAAAGTTAATTGATTTTTTGATTAGATTTAAACTTTAATTAAACTTGATGATCCTTTTTGAATTCTTACTCAATAAGTAAGGCTAGAGAAATACCTAATGAACCCTATTCAACTTTTAATTGGCAACTTAATATTGCCTGGTGCCTGACACAGCTATCAGAATTTTTAATAAATTTGGATCGGACAAAAGGTCCAAATTGAAAAGTTAATAATCTTTGGGGCATTACAATAATATTTAAATCATTTATTAATTATTTGTATATACTTTTATTAGCTTTTGCATATTTTTCAAATTAAGTTAATGATTTTAACTTCCAATAGGAATTTAGTTTTTGAACCTGATGTTTTGCTCGTCTTATAATAATAATAATAATTTATTTCATGCAGGGGGTTACAATAAAGCCAAGGTACAGGTAATTTTGGATATTAATTTAAACATTCAAGGGAATTAGAATCAATTAGAACGACTTTAATATCCATGGACGCTCGCACTCTTGACCCAGCGAACTGAACAATGAGTTTATCACACGGAATCAGAAAGAAATTAGCTTTATGCATTCATTATTTCAAATTTAATGGTGGAAAAAGTTATTTTGAATAACTTTCAACTGTTAATGTTTAATCACGTAAAATCAGATAGTTTAGTTTGATGTATTCCTTTTTTAAAATTTATTAGTGGCAACAGTTATTTTGAATAACTTTCTAACATTAATGTTAAGTCTATGCCGATTTTGAGAAATTCAAACATATCCACCCCAATTTTGGTTGAGCCAAGTGAGTTCACACATAGCCTATATTCTTCCTCTGGGTGAAGGGAACGTTCATGCAAAGTTTGGTATCTCTAGCTCTTCTAGGGGCTGAGTGCATAAGCAGACAGACAAGCAAACAAACCTTCTTTATATATTAGATGAGACTCTGGACCTAGCTACCTCATCCAACTGGAAACCTGAGTTCAGATGGAGGGCTCCCCTCTCTCTAGACTAATGACTGATGCAGTAATGAGACATGTAGAAGAAACAGTCCTTGCTAAAAGTAAATTAAGTCAACACTATACCTATGTTGCATAAATGATATTTACCTATGTTGCATAAATGATATTTTAATATTCTGTGACCACAGTCAAGAGGAATTATATAAATTTTTAAATATCCTTTAAAATATATTGCCTATCAAAGTTTACATGAGCTGATGAAACTTACCAACAATTAACCACAGCAGGAATATATAATATCAAAATTAAAGACCCACACCAATTACGACAAAACAAAAAATAACTAATATGTATATATACTTCTTCCATTGACATTACACAGAAGTTGTTAAATGTTCATATGCAAATTATGTCCTTAAGATAAACAGAATACATCACGAAAGATAGAATGTCCTTAGAAGCATAAGATGAATTTATTCCATGATTACAAAGGTTACAGAAGAAAACATAACTTTCCGAACATACAAATGGGTGGCACAAACTAATCACAATATACCTTACTGCAAATATTCATAATCTTTGCAGTAAAGTTGTGTTTTGATTAATTCCGCACTGCTGACACATGCATCCACTTACGAAACCATCATCCACAAGGCTATTGAAATAATGACCTCACCTCTCCCCGCCTACAGCCGAGACACTGGAATCATCCTTCATGACATGTGGAAAGAAGTTCTTAACAGTCCTAGTGTCACTTCATTGAAGATTGTTCCATAAAGCTGAGTTTATTCCTAAAATTTTTTTAATATGCAAATAGTTTGAAGGATATACTTCAAAATTCAATTGCCCAATACCAGAGAACTTCGTTACTTTATTTATTTTATGAGCAACAACGTCTTTATAATTGTGAGAATTCCTAATTCCAACACTGTTGGTCCTATCTCTTAGAGTTCAGGTGAAGTTTTTTGGTGGGGGAGGTGGTTTTAGCAGCTGGCTCATCTGCAGATGCAACTTCACCTTTTATCTTTACATTATGAAATGCATGTCTTTGAAGAAATCCTGCAAGCCAACCTGTACTTGCAGAAAATTAATAATTTTTGTTTAACTGAGCTGATGTGGTTGGTTCCATTTCTTGTATCTGCTTATAAATTCGTAATGCCATCCGTTTGATGGTATTTCCGTCTAGAGGTATTCATCTTTGCGAGTTATCTTCTATCCACATTACTAGTGCCTTTTTGCATCTTCACTTTTACAGTATTTCTCATGTACGATGATGACTTAGCACTCAATTTTGTTCCAGAAAGCACAGATTTTCTAATAGTATCTTCATTTTTCTTTATAGTTCTTACGGTAGCTTTGTTCAAACCAAAATATTTACCTATGGATGTTGAACCTTCTCCAGTTGCAAGATGATCTAAAATTTGGATCTTAGTATCCAATGAGATAACTATACAAACGCAGAAAAGGAAAGCTAAATTATCCAACATCATGGTAAGGCTTACGAAAAATATTTGAATTGTAGTTAATAAATCAGATGATGAAAAATTATAAATTACCTATCAACAAAATTTAATAAATTTATATTACGCACACAAAACTTCAAATAACAAAACAAATTTTTTTTTCAATTTCTTCTATTAAACATCTAAACCAGTGATTCCCAACCTTTTCTGGATCATCGCCCCCTTTTAGAAGAGAACAAAAATTTCAACGCCCCCCTAGTCCATAATAAGTAATTTTATATGAAATATTAAAATATTGTTGCATATTATCTGTACCTAATTGATCTGTTTATTTATCTATTAAAAATCATAAAGCAGAAATTAATAAAACGACAACCAAATGTACAATAAAATTGTCTATTAAAATTTTAAAAATAAACGCAGAATCAATAAGAAATAAAAAATAATGAGATAAACACAAAATTAATAATAAATAAAAAAATTCATGAGATGGTTGAGGCTGGTGGAGTGTTAACAATTTGTTAATGTCGGGTTCCAATTTCGTTAACATCAATTGCCACGTTCAGTGATGTGTAGTCTGTTCCTCTTCTTTGACAGTAAATTAGCTACTGCACTGAATCCATGCTCAGCCATATAGGACGAAGGAAATGCGATTAAAAACCTCTGTACTATTGCCCACAATCCAGGGTAGAGAACTGGTATTGATTTTTGAAGCCAGAACTCTTGGTATCCATGTTTGAATTTTACTTTGAGTACTTCGTTAGTCGTGAATTCTAAGAGTTCCAATTCCAAATTTGATGATTCTTCAGTATCTGTGTTTGCGAAAGGATCTAAAACCCAACTCGGTATATTCATGTTTAAAATATCTTGGAAACGCTCCGTAAAATCAACATGAAGAACTTCCAAGTGTTGGCAGTAAGTAAGTAAATCTTCCGGTTTTGCAGAGACTGCTGATAATGTGGGAAAGTGGTTGTATTCCCCTCTACCTAGATTTTGTTTGAATAGAAGAAGTTTTCCCACAAAAGCAGCTATGACGTTTTTTGTTTTAATTAAATTCAACTCATCACCTTGCATTTGTAAATTAACTTGATTAAATATTTTAAACACGTCTGTCAAATAAGCGATGCCATTTTTTGACGTAATCAGGTTTTCGCTCAATTTTTCGTCTCTGTCTTCAAGAAAGTCCAGTACTGAGTCAAATAGATTGAAAAAACGATTCAAACACCTTTAGAGACCCAACGTACTTCTGTGTGCAGCAGCAAGTGATTGTAATCTTCATCATTTTCATTACAAAGCTTATGAAATAATCGGTCATTCAATGAATTGCTTCTAATCTTATTGATTGCTTTAATAACGTAACGGAGCGACGTATGCAGACGTTCATTCAAATTTTTTGCAACCAAATGCTGACGATGAATAATACAATGTACAGCGAGTACATTTGGTACTGCTTGTTTCAAATGCGCTATGAAACCCTTATGACGCCCTGTCATTGCTGGAGCACCATCAGTAGCAGCAGACAAAATATTGCAAATAGGAATTTCTTTCTCTTGAAAAAACTTTTGCATGGTATTAAATATAGATTCTCCCTTTGTATCAGATTCCAAATTTTTAGCAAATAATAACTCTTCATGATTTTTTTCTTCTTTTATAAATCGTACGTATGATAAGAGTAGAGCTTCGTTATTTGGTAGAGTTGATTCATCGAGTTGAATGGAAAATTTGCAAGTCTTTAAGTAATCACATAAAGATATTTCAACGTCTTTTGCCATTTCGTCTATTCTTTTTTGCACTGAATTATTACTGAGAGGAATTTTTTTGATGATATCTGACGGTGTCTTATGATGAAGAACAGTTTTTAATATCTCTTTGACTGCCGGCAAAATTAATTCCTCGCCAATTGTGTGTGGTTTTCCTGCTTTTGCGATTAACAATGAAACGTTATATGAGGCTCGTAGTCCATCATCATCTTGTTTAGAAGACGACACAAAAAGGTTTGACACAATTGGCTGTTTTAAATATTGCTTTTCCAGTTCTTGATAATAGGATAAACCTTTGTTCTTCTTATCAGCATGCATTTTATTTAAATGCTCTTGTAGCCTAGAAGGTTTCATAGCTTCATTTGAACAAACTTTTCGGCAAATTAAACACATAGGTAATGATTGCTTTGTAGGAGAGTACGCAAATCCATATTTCAAATACTCAATACTGTACTGCCGGCATTTCTTTTTAGATGTAGATTCAGACATTTTCAAATACAAATTAACTTCTCAACAGATTTATAGATAGAAGTCATTATAAACATTATTTTTATAACTAACACTTATCACTCACGATTATTTATCACGGCGAAGCACATAAAAATGATAAAACATTCCTAGAGCAATCGCTTTTATAGATTTGATTTTGTGCACGCATTAACTTGTATGTTTGTGATGCCGGCGCACTTGCTCCGTAAACAAGTCATTTCAAGCTCCCATATTCTTGTCGAAACATGTTAAATTGCATGAACCGCATGTTTGCCTACCAATTTGCAAGGACTTGTCACCGTCAACCTATTCTAAACTAAAACAAATTAGGTATAGGTATACCTAATGCTAATTTAAAAATGCTTATTAACGCGATAACAATAAGATAATTTACATAGCTAGATAAAATATTTATTCATGAAAACAAGTATTTTCAAAGTATTTTATTATATTAAAAAAATAATTATAAAAAATATTAAATATAATAATTTTATTATTATTATATTATTATTGCATCAAGGTTGATTTCCCTATCAGGACGGACACACATGTCCAACATAATAAGCCTGATATAGTAGTGCATTATAAGGTATTAAATGAGATTACAATTATTGAAGTAGGTTGGGTTGGGTTGTTTTACCTCTGAGCGGCACTTTTTTGCACACCATGGGCTAAATGGCCAGGTCACATGGACCCCGAAGGCTCAGAGAAGGTTGGGGGAGGGGACCCACTGGAACAGCTGTTGGGAGACAGATGGTAGCCTCCCGTCAAGGCCATCCAGCGTGTTCTTTAACGTGCACAGGGTATGTCTCTCCCGCACACGGGGCCACGGCTTATCGTCCCATCCGACGGACGGCGGCCTTTCCAAGCCCATCGGTGTCCCCTACTGACCGTGGGCAGGGCGGGGAATTTTGCGGAGATAAATCTCAACGCTGACCCAGCTGGGACTCGAACCTGGGAACTACAGATTATGAGCCTGGCGCGCTACCGACTGAGCCACCCCCGCCCCTATTATTGAAGTAGGAATAACATCTCAGGATAACCTGCAGACAATAGAGGTTGAAAAGAAGAGGAAGTATGATCTGCTGGCTAATGAGTTGAGCCTAATTCACAAGTGTAATGTTAATATTATACCTTATGTTCTGACGTGGGATGGTATTGTAACTACGTACCATAAAGCATACTCAAAGCGACTTGGAGTGGGAAAACATATTGAAGCTTATATCCAATCTGTGATCTTGAAGAGAACTTTTGAGAGCATCTCAGTCGACTTCAGACGTACCAGTAAGCTAGTAGGCGGTAGCAGGGAACTTATTGTCCAAGCTGCAGTTGAAAAGCTGTACATGACGGATGAGGTAGTGGATGACCAGAATCACCAGGAAGACACCACAGAATAGAAGAGATAAAAAGGTTGTCACAGAAAATTCCATTAAATTTATCTATTTATTTGACCGCCCCTCTTGACTGCCTCAACGCCCCCCATTTGCCTCTGGATCCGCTACCGCCCCCATGGAAGGCTCCAGCGCCCACTGGAGGGCGGTATCGCCCCCGTTGGGAATCTATGATCTAAACACTTCTAACTTTAAATACGAAATGAGAGAGCTATGTATTAAAGATAAAAATAACATGTATAGAAAATAAAAATTGATGGGAATTCCAGGAACTCAATGTTGCCACTCTATTTCGAATGAAGTAGGTTTTGTACAATTTTTATATAAAATAGAGAACTTGTTGTGTAGTTATTATTTTGGGGATTTTAGTGCACAAAATGTGCATCTATAACACATTTTCAAAGTTAAAACTACTTCGAAAAATGCGACCATAAAAGTGGCATCTTTGTTATAAATGTAAATTCAAATGGAAATTTTTTTAAAAAAAGGCGTCGTTTGAACCATGTTAGATCAAAATAAAGGTTGGGGAGGGGACCCATTGGAACAGCTGTTGAGAGACAGATGGTAGCCTCCCATCAAGGCCATCCAGTGTGTTCTTTAATGCGCACAGTGTATGGCTCTCCTGCACACGGGCCACGTCTTAATGTCCCATCCGACAGCCAGCAGCATTTCCAAGCCCTGCAGTGTCCCCTACTGACCATGGGCAGGGAGTTTTATAGAGAGAAATCTCAATGCTGACCCAGCGGAGACTCAAACCTGGGAACTGCAGATTATGAGCAAGGGCATAGCGAAGGACTATGGTTGGGGGGGGGGGGGGAAGAAATTGAAATTTTTCCAACTCAAATATTAAAATTTGTCAACTGATAAAATAATGTCTCTATCAGGTTTGTAGTAGATTTTTGCTTTTTGGGGGGGAGGGGGGGGATTGTAACAACTCTCCTACATTTTGCCACGATGTAACTTCCAATTTTGCCAACTAGCCATAATTTCACAAAAATAATTCCAATATCTCGGCTAAATTGTACCAAGTCAGTGAATTTTCTCAAATTCCCTTGATTAGGCCAACTCTCCTTAATTTCACAAAACTTCACAAAACCAATCTTTACATCTTTCCTAAATTTGTCAAGTCACTTCAAATTTTTAAAACTCCCTAAGATTTTGCCAACTCTCCTTAATTTTATAAAACCAATCCCAATTTTCACAAACTGGTTTCCAATTTTGCCAACTCTCCTAGATTTTTCCAAGTTGCCTCGATTTTGCCATCATCATAATCATCATCATCATCCTCAAGCAGCCATGGGCTACAGAGGTCCAACCAGACCGTGCAATTTAGTTCTGCAAGCAAGTCTATCCTGAGCTACATCTACTGCATCTGGCCACTGCACACCAATTGTAACAAGGTCCTGTTTGACATTGTCTGCCCACCGCATCCTAGGTCTCCCCTTCTTTCTGAGGTCTTTAGGCACACTGTTCATAACCCTATTCGCCAATCTATAATTATTCATACGGGCAACATGGCCAAACCAACGGAGTCTCTCTCTGCACAATATGCTGCTTAAAGGAGGTTGCAAACTCCTTTGACTAACCTCATCATTAGTTACAAAGTTGAACCACCTAATGCCCAAGATACTGCGTAAGCATCTAGTTTCCTGTTATCTTGTTTACAAAGTGTCCAAGTTTCACTACCATAACTAACCCTAGAAAGAACCAAACTATTATACAGTCTAATTTTAGTCTTTAGGTGTATACGCCTATTTCTCCACACTCTCCATAGATTCTTAAAAGTCCCGGCAGCAATCCCTATTCGTCTGTTAATCTCATGGCGCACATCACCATTATCTGTTACATAGCTCCCAAGATAATTAAACTGTGACACCTGCTCAAGACTGCAACCATTCAGATTAATTGAATCACAGCCTGCCTGACCAATTTTCATCACTTTAGTTTTCTCTCTGTTTATAACCAAACCTACTCTACTACCAGTCTCATCAACAGCTCGAATGAAAGAGTTCATCGCATCAACATCATTTGCCAAAAGGGCTAAATCATCAGCATAATCTAAATAAGAAATTTTCGTATGTCCAGCCCATTTAAGGCCAAAATCTTTCCCTTGAAGTGAATTTCGCATAACATAATCAATAACCAAGCTAAAGAGAAAAGGAGACAAAATGCACCCTTGTCGAACACCAGAAGTAATGCTAAACCAATTGCTACAAGCCTTACCAACTCTCACACACGACTCAGTGTTATTATAGAGAGCTTTCATTATATTAACTAACTTGTCTGGTATACCATATGATCTCAAAATCAACCACAAATTATGACGATCAACAGAATCGTAAGCCTTTTTGAAATCAACAAAGCTAGCAACCAAAGGTTTCTGAAACTCTAAACATTTCTCAAGAATATGCCTAAGTGAAAATATCTGATCTACACATCCCCTACCACTTCTGAATCCACATTGCTCATTACGCAATTGACTGTCAACCAGATTCTTAATTCTATTAAGCACAATCATGGAAAGAACTTTACCTGGAACAGAGAGTAGGCTGATACCTCTATAGTTATCACAAGAACTGCGATCACCTTTTTTGAAAATAGGGATAACAATAGCTCTGGTAAAATCCTTAGGAACCATGCCTTTATCATAAAAGATATTCAGAATTTCAGTCATCCAAGTGGTAACCGAAACATTCCCAGCTCTAAGCATTTCGGTAGTAATTTCATCTACCCCTGGGGATTTATGTAGTTTAAGTTTAGAAACAGCCAAAATAACTTCAGATTGTGTTATAGGGCCAATATTAAAGCCACCAATGCATCTATCATCATTGCAAACAATGGGGGTAGAACTAACTACGTTGTTTAGAACATCACTGAAATGCTCAGCCCACCTAGCCATGACAGAATCCTCCCCTTCTACAACCTTACCTTGTTTATCCTTCAATCCTTGTATGCCTGTCCGTTTTCTACCACACAAAACATTAACTATCTGGTACAGCTCTCTGCTGTTGTGCTGTCTAACTGCTTCCTCGGCTTTGTCAGCCAAACCATCAAGCCAAAGATTCTTATCAGCAGCTAACTGATCTTTTACACGTTTATTAAGTTCTCTGTAATGCTTTCTATTAGGACTAGTAGGGTATTGATTAAGGACATTCCTGCAGTTCTTTCTTTCCGAAATAAGCTCAAGTGCCTTAGCACTCATATAATTCTGCCTCTTCTGCTCCTTTTTTCCTAAAAGAGTACTGTTAGTGTCCAAAAAAGCCTGTTTAAAATGATCCCATTCTTCCTCAACTTCAGTAGTAAGCAAACCATGACTGTCATAATGACTAAGTAACCTATCATGGTAAGCTTTGGCTATAACTGGATCTTTCAGAGCTTCAGTATTAAAAGTAAATTTTTTAACCCTAGCACAACACTTTTTAAGTTTAAGTTGCAACACACTTTTAACAAGGTAATGGTCAGATCCAATTTCAGCTCCCCCATATGCCCTGGTATTCCTAACAGAACTAGCCCATTTGCTGTTAATTAATATGTAATCAATCATATTCTTATGCAGCCCATCAGGTGAAACCCATGTGTACTTATGTATGTCGCGGTGTTTGTAATAAGTGTTAGTTATTCTGAATCCAATGAGTTTACTTACCTATAGGAGACATTGCCCATTGCCATTGCAGCTACCAATACCAAAAGGGCTAATCACCTCTCCCCAAAGATCAGAGTCAGTACCAACTTTGGCACTGAAGTCACCAAGAACAAGGGTAATATCTCCTTTCTTGACAGAATTCAAAATATCCTGAAGTTGTTCATAAAACCTATCCTTCTCATCCTCATCGGCATCCTCAGTGGGGGCATAACAGCAGATAACATTCAAGTCTTTAACGCTTGTCTGAAATTTTGCTGTAAGAAACCTTTCATTAATGCACTCATATCCTATAAGAGCATCATTAGCGTGTCTGCTGAGAAGCAGACCCACGCCTTGGTGATGCTTATTGTCGTCCCTCCCTGAAAAGAGAAATTTAAGATATTTTTAAGAATCTGACCTTTATCTGTCCATCTGGTATCTTGCAAGCCGAGAATATCTAAATTATAATGGTGGAATTCTTGTGTGAGGACATCAAGAGAAAAAGCTCTGTGCAGAGACCTCACATTCCAACTACCTACGGAGAGAAAATGGTTAGTGGGACGTTTAAAGAAACTATGTTTATTGAGAGAGGGAATGCCGACAATATCAAACAGCCCCCTAATCGCAAACATGGGGCAAAGACCCGTTCCCCCACTACTAAAGGCTGAAGCCATCTACACTGGAAGACTTCCTCCAATGTAGAATTTGACGATGCCAATAGAAGCAAAGAGTTCAGGTGCCTGCGATGACTTCTGCTCAGGACCAGCTGATAAACATATCCTGTGAATCTATTCACTTGGGGCTGTCAACCCACAAACAAACAGAAAACACAGCGGAAGATTTTCCATCCACAGAAGCCCACCAGTGCAGCAAAATCAGAATCCATAATCAAGCTCAGAGCCATATATCTGTCCAGTCCAGTAGGTTTATATGGTCAGCACCAGGACCCTGTGTGGTTGACCACTCCTCAGCAGGGTAGAAAAAAAAAGAAAAGTAGCCATAGTTGTCCAGATCAGTAGGCCACACTAATCTGGCAGCCCTCCCCTTCCGTTCACTTCCACAAGAGAGTATCTCTTTTGAAAGTTACTAACGGTCCGCACCACGAGAAGGCGGGGTCAGACATTAGGTGCTAGGCCTGGCCGGTTCTATGCATCATCCCTTAAAAATAAAAAAATAAATACTCCATCAAGCAGTTGCTTGCCACAGAGGTCTGACAGGAAACTGTCAGTTTATATGCCAGAGTAGAAGGTCTGAGAGGATGGCAGGACCTCAGCAGAAAAACGACACATGACTTACCCAGCCTTACCCAGGGCTCATCCATGCCTTACCCAGGGTTCAAACTCAGGTCCCTTAGATCAGTTCACATAAACGATCTCAATTTTTACAACTCTCCTGAATTTGCCAAGTCACAGCAAATTTTTTAAACTCCTCAAAATTTTGCCAAGTTTCCTCGATTTGTCCAACTCTCCTTAATTTAACAAAATTAATCCCAATTTTCGAATTCGCCTATATTTTACCAAGAGGATTCGAAATTTGCCAACTACCCTAGATTTTGTCAAGTTAACTCAATTTTGGCAACTCACAGTAATTTTACAGAAAAAAAATAGAAATTTTTACATCTTCCCTGAATTTGTCAAATCACTTTGAATTTTATCAACTCTCCTTAATTGCACAATAAAGGCACAATTTTCACAACTCCCCTGTATTTTACCAAGTGGCTTCAAATTTTGCCAACTCCCCTAGATTTTGCCAAGAGTTCTCGATTTTTCCAACTCTCCTAAATTTCACAAAACCAATCCCCATTTTGCCAACTTCCCCCCGATTTTACCACCTCTCCTTAGTTTTGCAAAAACAATCCCAATTTTTACATCTCTCCTGAATTTGCCAAGTCACTTCAAATTTTTCAAACTCCCCAAAATTTTGCCAAGTTTTCTCGATTTTGTCAACTCTCCCTAATTTAAACAAAAACAATTCCAATTTTCACAACTCGCCCGTATTTTATCAAGTGGATTCGAATTTTACCAACTGCCCTAGATTTTGCCAAATCGCCCCAATTTTAACATCTCACCTGATTTTTGCAGTCACTCTGAATTTTGCCAACTCCTCAAGATTTGCCAACTCTCCTAGATTTTGAGAAGTTGCCTCGATTTTGCCAACACGCCATAATTTTACAGAAAAAAGATTCCAATTTTTATATTTCACCTGAATTTTGCCACATCACTCCGAATTATGCCAACTCCTCACGGTTTTGCCAAGACACTCTGAATTTTGCCAACTCCCCAAGATTTTGCCAAGTCACTCCAAATTTTGCCAACTGCCCCTAGATTTTGTCAGGTTTCCTCAATTTTGCCAACTCGCCATAAGTTTACAGAAAAAAAATCAATTTTTACCTCTCACCTGATTTTTGCAAAGTGACTCAGAATTTTACCAAATCTCCTAAATTTTGCCAACTCACCATGATTTTACAGAAAAAAAACCCAAATTTTTACATCTCACCTAAATTTTGCCAAGTCATTCTGAATTTTGTCAACTCCCCAAAATTTTGCCAAGTCACTCTGAATTTTGTTAACTCCCCAAGATTTTGTCATGTCATTCCGAATTTTGCCAACTCCCCAAGATTTTACCAACTCCCCAAGATTTTGCCAAGTTGTCCTGATTTTGCCAACTCACCCGTATTTTACTAAATGGCTTCAAATTTGCAAACTGCTCGAGATTTTGCCAACTCAATTTTTCCCAACTGTCCTAGATTTGCCAAGTTGCCTCGATTTTGACAACTACCCTAGATTTTGCCAACTCCCCTTAATTTTACAAAAAGAAATATTACAAATTTTTACAACTCAGCTAGATTTTAGAAAGTCGCTTCGAATTTTGCCAACTCCGAGTTACTTTTGGGGGGAGCCTCCCCCCATCCCCCATAGCTACACCCCTGATTATGAGCCTGGTACACTACCAACTGAGCCACCCAAAAGAAAATGGAGAGAGATAGTGACAAGAGTATCTAACAACCCCCTAATTATAGATATGTAGCAAAGGAATGTCTCCACCACCGACTGTAAAGTTTTGGATCCATGATCAAGCTCAAAACCATTGTCCAGTCCAATGGGTTGGGTTAGGCTGTTATATCTCTGAGCAGCACTTTTTTGCACACCATGGGCTAAAAGGCCAGGTCACAAGGACTCCGAAGGCTTAGAGAAGGTTGGGGAAAGGGACCCACTGGAAGAGCTGTTAGGAGACGGTAGCCTCCCGTCATGGCCATCCAGTGTGTTCTTTAACGTGCACAAGGTATGGCTCTTCTGCACATGGGGCCATGGCTTAGTGTCCCATTCGACAGACGGCAGCCTTACCAAGCCCATCAGTATCCCCTACTGACTGTGGGCAGGGCAGGTAGTTTTGCGGAGATAAATTTCAATGCTGACCCAGCTGGGACTTGAACCTGGGAACTGCTGATTACGAGCCTGGCAAGCTACCAACTGAGTCACTCCCGTCCCCCAGTCCAATGGATGTAACTGATCAGCACCAAGACCCTGTGAAATTGACCACTCTTCATCAGGTTATAATAAAAGAAAAAGTGCCATAGAAGTCCAGATCAATAAGCCAAATTGATCTGGAAGTACTCTCCTTCCGTTCCCTTCCACAAGAGAATATCGCTTTTGGAAAGTACTAAAGGTCTCCACCACAAGAAGATAGGGTTGGATTTGAGGTGCTAGGCATGGCTGGTTCTGTGCATTATCCCAGGGAATCGGTATACAGCACTCCTTTCAGTGTATGCTTAGCTATTATTCACAAACCATGAAAAATAGTTTATGAATAATTTTTAATAATTAACAATAAATACAGATAAGTGGTAAGCATAATAATAACAGATAAGTGGTATTATAATACACACTACTTCATCTATATATATATATAGGATAAAAATATTACCATATAGTAGAAATTACTAAATCCTGCTTTTCTTGATCAGGAACATTTTTAAATACCTTCATGAAGTTAGTTTGAACCATTTTTTTAAAATGATTTCTCACTCCCTTCAAGGTAAAAGATCTAGAAATAATATATATTTATATTAAAATAAATATATTCATATATCTTATGTAACAATAATTTCTTTTAACCCATTTGAAATTTAACAGTCTGACACAGTTTGTGATGCCCCATTGTTCACTTTTACTTTACCTTAACCAGTTTTGTTTAATTTACGTTATATTTATCATTTTGGGGATTTTTATTTCCTTTTTGGCATCACAGCGTTCGTTTCCAAGAGTTAGGAGTTGCGCATGCGCAACTCCAATCTTCCGACTGTCACCCGCTAAAGCGCGTGCACAAGGACATGCCCCCTCTTGCGTCATAGCTTGTGTTGCTCGTCAGTTTATGTAAATGTCTTTCGCGGCGTGCAACATGACATGTTCGGCTCTTGTTAAAGTCTGGTGACATGCTAGTCACAGTAGCACACACAGTAAGTGCACATAGCATAGCGTAGTAGCACATAGAGAGAGTCAGATAGACAGTGAGTAGAGCATAAGCGTGTAGCACAGAAGAGTGCTCAGTTGATGTATCTTCTTCATTGAAGTTTTGGTGAGTGATTTTTGGAAATAAATTTGTTTGTTATTTAAACCTTTTGAGTCTTTACTAATTTTTTTCTCTTGAGCAACGTGAATTAAGTTTTGATTATATTTAGATATTAAACTTGACAATCATTTTTTGGATTCTTACTCATTAACACTCGCTGGTATTTTGAACCCTAATTTAACTTATTCTATTTTTTGGGAATTTGTTAATTATTGCCTGGCACCCATCTCAGCTATCCGGAGCATAAAACTAATTGGATCAGAAAAAGGGTCCAACCTTAAAAGTATTTGCATTTCTTTGGCCCGTTACAAGTTTAGGTAGGAAATTAAAGAAGATATCACTCTGAAGTTAACGTCGATCAATTTTAGAGGAAAAATTGTCTTGAGCTGGGTGGGATATAAACCCATGACCTCCTGATAACATGTCAGGTGCTCTGGACCACTGAGCTACCAGCCACTGAACAAGATCTCCTCTAATTGATGCTATGAACTTTCTACCAGCAATACACAATTCTCCGTGTCTCATGAAGGTATTTGTCCCAGCTGCTTTCAGCCTCAAGAAACAATGACAAGCATGTCATGAAGATATTAAGTACATTCTGAGTGTACAATTGTTTAAATTGAAGAGATATTTTTCGACGTATTTAATGAATATTAAAGAAGATATCACTCTGAAGTTAACGTCTGTCATTAGGTAGGAAATACAAAACAAACAATCATAACCTTTGTGGCATGTTGTGTCAAACATAATATTCATATTTTTCAAAGGGGTAAGAAACTATGTTGGGGAGAAAATTTTAAAAATAATAAATATTATTTTTAAAAGATATTTTAAAAAAACATGTCAGTTATTACCTACTTGTTTTCTATATGACTACTCTCAATTAACTGTGGCTAGGTTGTTGGAAATCTGTATAAGATGATCACTTTTGCTACTACTTAGATGGAATTATGCATATAATAAGTCTATTATACACATCAATGGGTAACATATAAAACAACTTATTCTCCTATGAGCAATTTTCAGATTATGTAATATTTTAAAAGTAATGACACTGATGACTGCTTATTAATGTAGGTCAAAATTTGCTCTATTTCAAGTCTTAATACAGTTAATAGTTACACCACCAAGGCTGATGAGGCAACTATGGTAGGATTCATTTATCCCACTGACTTTAACTCTATAACCTTATTCATCTCTCTATGAAGATATGGCAATAAAGTTTCAGTAAATCAATATAAAATTTTATTGTATATTTACCAATTGTATTTTGTGGTAGCTTTCAAAGTAATTTCCCTGGGAGTATATATATATTTTTTTTCCCAAACATCACTGTCATTCTTAAAGAGGGTTGGGAAGATGTGGAAGACAATTAAAAAACTGAACATTTGTAAACTCACCAGACAGAAAAATGTCAAAAAAGTGCAGAAATCGGTTAGTTCTGACAAACAATTAAGTGTATAAATGATAGAAGAGGAACTAAATTTAGACAGAGAAAGTGTGAGGATGATTTGGGAATAGGAAAGTTTCAGCACAGATGGTGCACTGAATTTTGCCTGATGACCAGAAACAGTGGCAGCTTGATGTTTTTGTTCTGATCTCTCTTATCAGTTGGCTGAAGGAAACAACTTTTTTGGATAGAGTTGGTGATTGGTTTGTTGTTTAGAGTTTTATGGTGTATTAGCAGTTAAGACCATAATGCAACAAACAATAGATTAAACAGGAAAAAAACATGGAACCCACAACTAAAAGTTAAAAACAAACTACAAATGTCTAAATCAACAATGATAAAATACATAAACAATAAGTACACAACAACAAGTACACAACAACATAAACAATAAGATATGTTCAGCAATTAAGTATCAAGGAAAAGTCCTGTAGACAAGAAACACTTGAAATAATTAGTTGAAAAAAAAATTGGTTGTCCTTGAGTGGGACTCAAACCCATGTCTCCCAGAAGCATGCCAAGCATCCTAACCATTGGAACATCACAAGCTGACAAATTTTTTCAACAAAGTGAAAAAATGTTGAAAAAACTGTCAGCTTCTGATGGTCTAGCACAGTCTCTCTCAAACTGTGTGCCGCAAGAGATTTTCAAATTGACACTAGATATTCCAAAGATTTCATTTTGATTTGACTTGTGTTATCAACGTTCTTTAATATCGATGTGCTTTAATAAAAATCTTTCGGATTTTATTAACTGGGATTTAGCAAAACTTCAATTTTCCTCTTTTTGCATAACCATCAAAAATTCTTTTTTAGGTGTGCCATGGAAAAAAAAAATTAGATTCAGTGTGCCACGGAAAAAAAATTAGATTCAGTGTGCCGCAGAGTAAAAAGGTTTGCGAGTCACTGGTCTAGCAGTTAGAATGCCCAGAATGCTTCTGGGAGGCATGGGTTTGAGTCCCACTCAGGGCAACCAATTTTTTCAACTAATTATTTCAAATAACAAATGTATAAACAACATATAAAAAACACGAACCCAGGTTAAAGATATAGTGTAAAACAATGATATAGCATTAAATACAAATAAAATAACTTAAAGACATATAACCCATTTAACATTAAAACATATAACAAAAACGGGTGATAAAAGTGAATGACTGGATAAAAATGTTCGAGTGTAAGTGGCTCAGACATAAAATTATGAAAGCTAAAATATAAACGGCATTCAAGATTAAAAGTAATGCATTCTAGTAAAATATGTTTAAATAGTTAAAACGGTGTTGCAAAACTCACTTAGGTTTGTCATCTGCTCATAGAATAAATTAATGTCCTAAGCAGAGTCAAGCAAGTACAACTTCCTCCTTGTGATTCCTGTGAAAACATGAATGCCAAGTTTTGACAATAGACTTGATCTCAAAAAGCTTGTTCACAATCTGTTCCAACCAAGATCTCTGCCACTGTGTCTGAAGCTTGATGGTAAAACACTGTCAGAAGTCCAGATATGAAACTAGTAGCGAAGAGCCAGACAGAGGCATGACGAACTTGGCTGCAGAATCTGCCAAGTCATTGTTCCTGATGCTGACATGACCTACAGAATTTAGTGATGAATCATGGTGCTTTCAGTATGAATCAGAAGCATGCAATGGAAAACATCAGTGTCAGAGACCAAAAAAGGAACACGTGTCATGAGCCCAAGAGAACTCAATGCTGATTTATTATTTGATCACAAGGGCACTGTTCACCTTGTATTTCTTGAACAAGGCTGAATAGTGAACCAGCATTATTATTTAGAGTTGGGTTGTTTTACCTCTGAGCGGCACTTTTTTGCACGCCATGGGCTAAATGGCCAGGTCATATGGACCCCGAAGTCTCAGAGAAGATTGGGGGAGGGGACCCACTGGAACAGCTGTTGGGAGACAAGTGGTAGACTCCCGTCAAGGCCATCCAGCGTGTTCTTTAACGTGCACAGAGTATGGCTCTCCCGCACACGGGGCCACGGCTTAACGTCCCATCCGACGGACGGCTGCCTTTCCAAGCACATCGGTCTCCCCTACTGACCGTGGGCAGGGCGGGGAATTTTGCAGAGATAAATCTCAACGCTGACCCAGCTGGGACTCGAACCTGGGAACTACAGATTACAAGCCTGGCGCACTACCGACTGAGCCACCCCCACCCCCACCCCTTTATTATTTAGAAATATTGGCAAGGTTACATGAGGCTGTTCAACAGAGAAGACCTGAACTTTGGCATGATGCTTAGATCTTGCATCATGAAGTGCCACTGCTCGTGACATGCTTGCTGTCAGTGAGTTTTTTGTCAAAAAATTCAATATCAAAATTAGATCACTCATCATATTTACCAGATTTGGCCCCATGCAACTTTTGGCTATTCCCAAAATTCAAGAACTTTGAAGAGTCACAAATTTCTGGACATTGCCAACATTCAGGGACATGTGACAACCATCCGAAGAGCATTCTAGAAGAGAAATTTCAGAAATGTTTTAAACAGTGGAAGCACTGTGTGCAGGGAGACTACTTCAAAGGTAACAACTATTTGTGTGTAAGTAATTAAATACAGTTTTTATAGGAACATTTCAGGAACTTAATAGTCACACTTCATACACTGAATGATCATTGAATTATGACCAACCCACCCCATGTTATGTCAAAGGGATGCTAAATTCAAAGCTGAATATCTTTTAAATAAGTGGTTTATGAAAAACATGCACCAAAAAGTAAATTAAAATCTCAATTCTATCTAAATATTGATTTTTCAACAATATTCCTTCAGTATTTAAAGAGTTATGGAAATTTTTAACATTTAACGAGCAATGATAAACAGAAGAATTTACCTTTGAAGTTAACTGAAATAATAAGTATTATTTCAAATCATTTAATAAATAACTTACACATTTTACAGGTGTGTGTAAATAATTCCTTCAGTGTTTTAATTAATGAATAATAAATACAGAGTTACTTGTTTGACATAGAAGTCAATAAATAGTTTTGTGGGAAAAATTAATTTTGCTGATGCATGGGATCCAAACCCACATCTCTTCACAGATTCATGCTAGAGTATTCTAAGTGCTGAATTAGCACTGGCTCCAATATTTATCCACTAACATGACTCATAAATCTTCAGGGGTTCAGGGTGTTGTAAATATGGTGAAATTAACCTCCAAACTAGGGGCTCCCTACACCAGTCACAACAGAAGGACAAGATAGTGGATGCAGAAGAAACTGCCTCTCAGCTATCTCAAAAAAAAAGTTCTAATCAGGAGAAAGTAAATTAGAGAACATTAGACCTTGCAGAAGAGGCCAATGTTCTGAAAGAATTCAGTGACCACTTGAATATAGAGAATTATGATCCTCCACCTGCATATAGAGCATTAAGATCCTTAGAGGAGTCTTGGCGGGGATTAAAAAAGAGACAGACTGCTATTGTGAAATGCATCTTCAGATACACTGAACTGCATGGGGATTTCCTCAGTCCATATACTGTATTTTCAACGAGTATGGCTTCCATTTTGTGAAATGCCAACTTCTGCTTCAACAAAAGGATTTTTTTTTGTTGAAACTGGAATGACATCTCTCCTAAACATTAAAATCTCACACCACAATCAACACGAAAAACATACTCTAACCATGTTTTACAACTAACTTCTGGAGCTTACTTAAATTTACCATTGTGAGGTCAAAAATCTGCACTGATACACAACACAAGCCTACAGAGCTCTCTGGATCACTTGTTGCTCACTGCCAGTCTAATATCACCAGTAGGCATTTTGCTCTTTGGCCCCAAAACCAGGCACTGTGTGTCTGCTTCATTTACATTCAAAGCAGCTGCACACACTTTGAATGTAAATGATACGTTGAATGTAAATGATACTTTGAATGTAATAATGTAAATGATACGTTGATAAAATAGTCACATTTATTTTCATTTCCCAGATATGCATATTCATTGAAATTTTAAATACATCAATCTGTAATGAATATGCATATCTGGGAAATGAATATAAATGTAACTATTTTATCAAATTGTAACTTAAAACTCATTAATTAATTACATGATTACAGTGAAAAAAAAAAACAGAAACATCATAGTTATAGACTACTTAATATAAAGTAATAAATGAAATAAGATTGAAATGCAAAATAATAAAACATGGGCAAGGATCTTTTATACTTACAAGAAGTTCATTTTTGTCTTTTCTGTGCTGAGGTATCTTCCTTCTGCAAGAACTAGCAGTAGTCACCCATCAATGCTGGGTCCCACTGCCTTGGTATCTCTCCTCCATGGTTCAAATATCCTGGTGAAATTTTTCCCCTTACTCATCACTGACAGCTCCTAAGTTCTTGAGAAAGAAGTCGAGATGCAAGTGCAAGAAATGGATCTTCAAAGACATTTTTTTGGTAGCCAAGATTTTCATAATTTTTGAGATCTTGAATGAGCAAATTGGTAGTCTTCCTCTTTGTGATTACCCAAAAAACCCTGGGCCACAGACCTGAAGGATTTCCATACAGCGAGCTCCTTCATATGCAGTTTTTCTTCGAAGACAGTATCATTCAGTAGCTTCCTGATCTGAGAAATAACAAAGATCCCTTCTTTGAGTTTGGCATCATTTAGTTTTGGAAAATTTTCCTTCAAGTGCAAAAACACTTTACCACTTTTGTCCATAGCCTTTAAAAAGTTTTTCATAAGCCCCAGTTTGATGTGTAGTGGTGGGAGCAGGACATCAGAGCGGTCAACTAGAGGCTTATACCTCACATTACTCTTTTCAGGAATAAAAACATCTCTTTTGCGCCAGTCTTTTGTTTTGCAATGTTTCTTTCTGGCCCTACTGTCCCACAAACACAGAAAACGGCAAAATTTTGTGAAGCCTCCTTGAAGCCCGAGCAAGAAAGATATGACATTTAGGTCACCACATATTGTCCACTTAAACTGGTCATATTTTATAGCAGTGAGTATTTTTTCCATGCTTTCATAAGTTTCCTTCATTCCCACAGCGTGTGTCACTGGAATTTTGGTTTCCTTTATTACAAAAGGACAGCTTTTAAGCTGAATTTTGACAAATCTATAAATAGACGCCATTCCTTAGGATCGTGAGTTGTTCTAATTTCTTCAATCAGCCCTGAAATATCTGTGCAGAAACACAAACCATCTTGCATCTCGTAATAAGCAGATAAAGCCAAATTTCTGATTCTGAACAGAGAAACTCAGGTACCCTTGGCCAAAAGATTCCGCTCTTGAAGTCTTAAACCTAAAATCTCAGCTTGTTGTTTGGAAAGTCCTAGGTCTCGAACACGATCATTTAGTTCATTTTGCAGAATCAGATGAGGCTCGTCTAACTTTTTAGGGGTGTATGTAGGATCAGGATCTGTGTAACTCAAATTTTTCCTCTGATGAATTTGAATCAATCTCCTTCCAGTTGGTTGGAGGTGCTGGTATAGGAAGATCTTCTCCATGAAGAACTAGTCTTATGGCTGAAGGCATACTTGGATATTGTATTTTGTTCTTTTTTGAAAAGCCCGATACTTTAATTAAACAAAAATAGCAATCATGCAAGTGACTAGTTGGCTCAAACCAAACCATTGTAACTACAAAGGGCATGATTTTATCTTGCTTTTCAACCATTCACTCAGGCCAACAAAGCACGAAATGCAGCACACATGTGGAGCCCATGTTTTGTCCTGATCTCCAACATGACATCCAAAATACAAGCTATAGGCTTTCTTCACAGTCTTTGTCAAAGAACGATCCTGGGATTTTAAAATATAATTTCCACACACATAACAAAATTTATCTGGCACATTAACATATCCACGACCTGCCTTTGTGCCATTTAAACCCCAAAATTCACTCTTCAGCGTATAGCACGTGTTCCTCCTACAATGAAAACAAGAATGGGCGTCTGAGGTTAGGTTACTGTTAATGTTTTCTCCCACTTTGCAGTGTTGCAAGCCACGAAAAGTAAAATATCTATATCCTTCCAGTTGCTTGGAGGATTTGGTATAGGAAGATCTTAATAGGAGTTAAAATGACCAATAACATAAAAATGTGATGCGCTAGCCATTTTTTAAGGCCAGATCTAAAATCAACACCTGAAAAATAGTTAAAGGCAGCTACAATTGTTCATGTTATTAAAACCTTGTAAACCATTGATTTCAATTGGTATTTGAAATAACTAATTGAAATTTTATTGCTACTGATATATGATTTTGCCTTAGTTAATAAAACACTTGATTTATTCTGTCTGTTTTTTATGAATTCATGCACGGTTGTCAAATCTAAAATATGCAACTTAAATATCTAACAATATTAAGGTAGTGATAATATAAGGTCTGTAAATGATAGCTAGGTAGTCAGTGGAAGGAGAGCTATGCACCAATCCCCTGTGATGATGCACAGAATGGGACAGGCCTAGCACCTAATGTCCAAACCTCTCCCCCTCCGCCTTCTTGTGCTACACACCATTAGTATCTTTCAAAAAAGATAAATTCATGAGGAAGGGAATGGGAGAGGAGGGCTGACAGTTCAGTTTGGCACTTGGAGAGGAGGGCTGACAGTTCAGTTTGGGACTACTATGGATACTTTTTTTTTATACCTTGCCGAGGAGTGGTAAATGACACGGAGTCCTGGTGCCAGGGCCGCACTAAGCAGGCGTGCACTGGACAAGGGCAATCAGAAAGGTCGAATAAAATATCTTTTAGTCTAAAAAATGCATTTCTGTGTAAAAATTTTGCAACTTAAAAATTACATTTTTATATTAAAATGTACTGTTTTCCGGAATATAGAAACTTCTTGTAACCTTTTTATTTATTAATAACCATTTTTTTATTTTCATCTTCATAAAGAATAATGTATTTTAAGTTTTCTTTCAAAAACAAACAATGCAGACCAGAGTAGCATTCAGAAAAAGTCACTCTATTAGTAAAGTTCGAAGATTTGGAGATGTGATGGCTACAAATGAGCTGCAAAGGGGAAAAACAAAGATGATCGGAGTGGACACGAGAAACTGTCAAGTTTAGGCAGTGACAACAACAACAATAAACTCTGCAGAAGGACAAATACAGTAATCTCAATAGAATGAAAATCCCAGATGTGTTACAGTCACTCCTCGTGAATCATTTAAACATGCTGAGAAGCCTTTGCTACATGAATTATTTTGAGAAGTGATTTATTTTATAACAGGATGCAAGAGACGATGCTGTTTGAGGAATACTGATCATTGCCCGAAGGTCTGCACAGCAGATTTATTCACTTGGTTGGCGATAGCGGTTCCATTTAATTTTAAATATGATTTCACTAAATGGTAGACTTCAGTTTCCAGAAATTGTTTTCCTTGATGAGAGACGTTTTCCCAACAGCTAGAACAAATATAATGACAAGACATTCAATGACCTCATGGCTCATGCCATGGGACTCTTTTCCTTTTACAAAAACTGAGTGAATAATTTCACGGAACTTTTAACAGATTATTTTAAAGGACAATCCTATATTTTAGGGCATTGTCCTATATATCTAAAAAGAATGAGAAGGACAGTTTCTGTCATATATTTTTTTGTTCTGTCCTTTAAAAGTCCTATAATTTTCATAAATAATAAAATAAATACCCCCTCAAGGAGCTGCTTTCATACGAAATAAAAAATCATTCTGTGATAATTCATTCTTCATCGTAAAATCATTTTTCACAAATTCCTCTTATTATTGTTGATATGATTGGGTAATTAAAAACTATAATATTGTTGTGAATTAAACGGATGGAAACTGAGCGTGAGTTCAAAAAAATAGTATTTAAATAAATATATAAATACCCCCTCAAACAGCTGCTTGCCACAGAGGTCTGACAGGAGCCTGTCAGTTTATACGCCATAGTAGAAGATCTGAGAGGATGGTAGGACCTCAGCAGAAAAACAACACATACAACCATGCCTTACCCGGGGCTCACCAATTATAATTCTAAAATAATGTAATTTATTACAAAAGTATGAATGAAAACATTTATATAAACTCAACTCAATTAATATAAATCTATATCAGTATGAAAATAAATCTTCAAAAAAACTTAACACCTTGTTACTATTCTTACTAGCTACACAAAAAGCAAAATATAAGGCTGTTATAAAAGCAAAATATAAGGCTGTTACATTAGCCAGAAAGAGGCATAATCATATTTGTGAAAAAATTTGCATTCTATCGAGAATCTGTTCGACTAACATATGACCTCCTCAGTAACATTTTTAAATATCCTAAGCATCCTTTTTTTTCTTGCAGTCCGCTAACAGGATCAACACTAATAAACTTATTTAATCTTCCGCGAACACACCAAATAAAAATATTTCTTCTTTTAAACTATATAGCACACAGACTAAAACAAACTGTCTTTCTTCACAAAGTTCACAAGTCACTACTACTGATTAATTTCTGAGAACTGAGTGACAAAGCATGGCGCTGTAGTTCATATCTGTACACGTTTGTCAATCCTCCCTTCCCTGAGAGCCAAACCAAACCGAACAGCTGATTGCCCAGTCAAAACATTCATTCTAAGTGAGATTCTTCTTACTGCTCTATGTATTTGTTGATTTATTTCACTTGCTGTGGTTGGTTGATTGTTTGGGGTTTAATGGCACATTGGCAGATAAGGTCATAATGCGCCAAACGAGGCAAATAAAAGGATAAAAGAAGCAGTAATCCACAACCAAAGTTAAAAGGCAATAGAGTAAAATCTAAAAGAGAAAACGAACAGATATAAAAAATACAAAAACAAAAAAGATGTGTAAAGCAATAAATAGAAATATACAAAAGGAAAACCAACCCAGGTGTAAAAGACCCAGGTTGGACAGTGTATAAATGGAAAAGCCATAAAATTACAATCTAGTAAAATAGCTGGTAAAACGTAAAAATGCAAAGACAGAAGGTAAAAAGGATGCATTAGATAAAAGGTGTCTGAGTGTAAGGGGCTTGGAGTAAAATTATGGAAGGTAAAATATATACGTCGTTCAAGATTAAAAGCAGGACAAGTGATTAAAATATGTTTAACGGTTAAAATGGTGTCACAAAACTCACACTTAGGTTCGTCGTCCGCCTTAAGAAGAAATGAATGAGTGATAAACAAATGACCTAAGCAGAGCCGAGCAAGTACAACTTCCTCCTTTCGATTCCTGTGAAAACAAGACTGCCACAGTTTGACAATGGGCTTGATCTCTGCCACTGTGCCCAGAGCTCGATGGAAAAATGCTGCCGGAAGTCCACGTATGGAACCGGCAGCAGAGATTCAGACAAGGACATAGCTGACTTGGCAGTAGTATCTGCCAAGTCATTGCCTCTGATCCCGACATGACCGGGCACCCAACAGAAGAGAATCGTGGTAGTGGCTGACCAACGATGGAGCTGCTGGCTCCATCGTTGGGAGAACAGGGTGAGGCCGATGCCTCACTGAGATCAAAGCCTGTAGCAAGCTAAGCAAGTCGGTGTAAAGCACATACTGACGATGATGCTTAGTTGCTATGTGGTCCAAGGCAAGACTGATAGCATGCAACTCTGCAGTGAAGATGGAACACTGCTGTGGGATCTGGTCTGCAATGATTACATCACAGCAGAACATGGCTGATCCCACAGATGTACCGGACTTTGAACCATCCGTGAAGACAGGCAAGAAGTCACGATGGCTGACAAAGAGTTGCTGATACATACAATCAAGTGTAAAGGCCTTCACCGTCCTCAAAGAAAGAAATCACACGAAGGGGAAACAGCGAGCCAAGGTGGAAGTGGCTGAGCTGTCGACTGTGCGATGCTATCAAGACAGGTGTTAATGTCTTGCAGGTAACCTCGGACAAGCAAACCGAAAGGACAAATGGCAGTCGTTTGATTCTGGTATAATATTTCCCACTGGGGACTGAAACGCAGTCCCAAGCGGGATGGCCTGGCAGGGATCGCAATTTTTCTGCATACTGTAGGGACAACTGCTGACGGCGAAATAGATAATGATGGTTCACGGTCTCTGCATAGAGACTCTGGACCGATGAAGTGCGGAAGGCCCCCGTGCAGACATGAAGAGCCTAATGGTATAGAGGGTCCAGCACCTTCACCACCGAATCCTGGGCATACACCTGGGATCTATAGTCCAGATTCGACTGGACAAGTGCACAGTACAGGCGGAGCAATGAACATCAGTCCGCCCCCAAGAAAGGGAGGAGAGGACCTTGAGGATATTCAATGCCCGCATGCACTTGGACCTGAGATGTTAGATGTGTGGTAAAAAGGTCAATTTCCAGTCGAAGATGAGACTGAGAAACTTGGTCTCCACCACAACTGGAATGATGTTACCCCCAAGCTGCAGCTTGGGGTTCAGATGAAGATTACGCTTGTGGCAAAAGTGCATGCAAGCAGTCTTCTGTGGGGAGAACTGAAACCTATTGGCCTTCGCCCAAACCGAGAGATTGTTCAGGGCAGTTTGCAGTTGTTGTTCAATGACCTCATGCTGGATAATGAGCAAAAGATGCTAAAGTCACCAACATAGAGGGCATTTCTTACAGTCAGAGTAAGTTGCCGTGTAATGGAATTTATCTTGACAGTGAAAAGCGTAACACTCAGGATGCAGCCTTGCAGCTTCCCCTATTCTTGGGGGAAAGGCCGCGACAGAGTGTTGCCGACATGAACTCGAAAATTACGAGATAAAAAATTCACAATGAAGATCAGCAAGTGACCTTGCAAGCTGAAGCTGTGGAGGTCACGAAGAATGCCATGTTGTATGCTTTATCGATGTCAAAGGAAATTGACACCAGGTGCTCTCTACGTGAAAATGAATTCCTGATCGTCAATTCGAGCAGATCAGGTGGTCTAAAGTAGATCTGCGCCTGCGAAAGCCACACTGGGTGTTGGAAAGAAGGCTATGATGTTCCAAATATCAGGCCAGCCTGGTATTTACCATTATTTCCAACTTCTTGCAGACGCAGCTCTTCAATGCAATTGGACAATAATTCGAAGGAATCTTGGGATCTTTGCCTGGCTTGGGGAAGGCCAAGACAATGGCCTCCCACCAGGAGTCCGGAAACTGCTCTTTGATGAAAATACGGTTGAAGAGTCGGAGCAGTCGATCCTTACTCGATGGAAATGTTGGAGCGTAGCATAATGGACATTATACGTTAAGTAATGGCAAGTCCCAGTTGTACTGCAACATATGGTTGCACACCAACTATGGGGAGAATGCCTTAATCTCCACTAACTATGCTGGGGCAAGACAGTGCCACAAGGACACAGCTCATCCACGGCTACTTATGGCGAACAATCCTATAGAAGGAAGATTCATCCATCGGTCAAAACATAAATTTAATCTGTTCCCCGGTTAGCCACAAAAATGGTATACAGAACCAAGTTGACTCGGCTCCCAGGGTGGAGACTCTAGTCTGGCCTTTCCATCGATAAGCCCGTCGACCGGGGATCCCACTCCCAGCCGCGAGCCTTCCACTTTGCCCTCTCCATAATTCCACGAGCCGAAGGCCCCCCTGCCGCAGTCTTCCAACCCACAATTTTACCGAGGCTGCACCGATGAGTCCACTGGACTGGGTTCCCCAAACGCAGTCCGCAGACCCTCAGCCACAGCTCCTCCACTGGGGCTGCAACCCAGAACTTCTCAGGGGACAAGTCAATAAGCCCACTAGACCGGCCCCTCCCAAACCAGTCTGCAGACCCTCAACAGGCCCCTCCACAAGAGGTTACAAGATCTCGTGCAAACCACGAACCGAGCCATGACCCTACTTCACAGAGGCATCATTCATCCCCACCACCACATCAAGGTGGTCCCCTATTGCGGGGGGGAGCTAATGGACATTGTCTGGTCCAACAGCAGATGCACGAGAAGTGCGCAGAGCAAGGCGAAGCTCCTCCGCTATGAATGGCCTGTTGTAAGACTCCAGGCCATTCGAATGAAAGGACAGTGGAGAGCGTTTGGCCCTGCTCTTCTGGGCCAGAAACTCGGGGGAGTAGGAGGATAAAGATGAGATGGAGGAGAATGACTCCCCCAGAGTGTAGGCAATTCTTCGAGAATCAGCAATTGCCTGTCCATTGTGCTCCAGGATCGATAATGAGTGGGATATGTACTTCCCATCCATCTTCTGGACTTTATCACACACGATCTTTGAACTGGTTGTGCAGGTAATAGAAAATGTATATGTGATCCAAGATTCCTTCTGGCTCTGGAGCTGGATGAAATGGGCTCTCGCCCTGGCGCATTTGAATGCTTCAAGGTTGGAGGACATTGGATATCTCCGAAACACCTCCCCAAGTCTTGTTCTGAGCCTTATGAGCTGCGGTGCAGTCGGGATTCCATTACGGTTTTGGGAACTGTGGAAACTGAGTTGAGATCTGAGGAATTGTAGAGGCAGCTGCATGGACGATACAGTCTGTCATCTCCGCTACTGCAACACTGATTGGCTCCTGGCTGACAAAGTGCTCATGCCTCCACCAGGATCCAAGAGATGCAAGGCCCCCAAGGGAGACGGTGCACACCACAGGGAGGTGATCACTTCCATATGGATTGTCCTCGACCTCCCATGTAAAGAGTTGAAGGATCAAGGAAGAGCAGATAGTGAGATCAATGGCAGTGAATGTGCGAGTTGGGGAGTGGAAGTTTGTACTGACATCGGTGGTCAACAAGGAGCGCGATAGATCCAGGAGCCACTGCTCCAGGACCCCCACCCCTCCCATTGGTGTCAGCACTGCCCCAGAGTGGACTGTGTCTGTTTAAGTCCCCCATGATGAGGAAGGGGGATGGCAGCTGCAAGAAGAGGTCATCCCAGAAAGCGATGCTTCCAGGTGGTAGGCAGAACAGACAGTTAAAGAAAATCCCACAAAGAGGCAGATGATTACTGCCTCTAAGTTGGTGGTGAGGGGTACGACCTGGAATAGAGAATGATTGCTCATGAGGATGGCGACACCCCCGTGAGCTGGACCATCTTCATCCCGGCAAACGAGAGAGAAATGCTGGATAATGGGATCATTGGCTGTCTGTAAATATGTCTCCTGCAGGCACACGCAGATGGGTTTTGTGTGCCCTCAGGAGGACCTAGATGTCATCAATATTCCTCTGGAATCCACGACAGTTCCATTGTAGGAGAGTGGCCATCTCAGGTCTTGGAAGAATTGGCGGATGACTTTCGATATATTTTAACCATCACCAGCGATGGTTTTGGAAAAATGGAGCAGTCTCTGTCCATGTCCTCGGAGTCGTCCAAGTGACACAGATCACAGACTGCCACACTAGGTGATATAAGTTTCTCTTTGTGCCCCAGTGGGGGCACTTTGGACTTGGAAAGTCTTGCTGTCTGTGGGCAGGATGGAGGAGGCCTTCCAAAGGTGGAAGTGGAAGGCACAGATGCAGGAATAGAAACTGGAGTCGATGTCGAGATTGACACCGACTGTGGCTTCGCCTGGGTCAAGAGGTACCTGGCAGCAGGTGAGAAAGATTCAACTGATGGGACACTGGTATTGGTCTGCACCATTATGGAAGCCATCTTGACGACAGGTTTTCCGATGACCACACTGGCATAGGACATCTTGCCGGGTGGGGTGGGCGGTGCAGCAAGCTTCCTCACCTCTGGATAACTGATGTTATTTAAGGTCTTTATGTGCTGTACCTCTTTCTCCTTCAGTCACTTTGGACAGTTGCGGGAGTACACCAAACATTCACCACGGCAGTTTACACAGCATGCCTTTTCTGCTATACAGTCTGGTTCAAGATGATCCTGACTGCCACAATGAGCACAAGTGGGCTTGCCCCAAAGTGCAGTGCGGGCATGGCCAAACCTTGGGCATTGAAAACAACACAGAGGATTTGGTATAAATGGCCGTACCTCACAATGTAAATAACCTGCCTTGATGGAAGTAGGTAGGTGTGGCGTGTTGAAAGTTAATATTAGTACCCCACTGGGTACTAACTTTCCATCACAGTGTGTCAAAACATGGTGGACTGCTATCATTCCCTGGTCTGAAAGCTCCGAGAGGATTTCCTCCTCAGAAACTTTGAGGAGGCCCCACTCGGTGATCACGCCCCGGGAGGAATTGAGCATCTTGTGTCGAATGACTTCGACTGCCACTCCACCAATCACTGTTACTTTCAAAAGGAGCTCCAAATGTTTGGAGCACACAGTTTCCACCTGCAAGTCACCAGATCTTAGGTGCTTGAGAAATTTTGGTTCTCCCTCAAGATCTTTGATACCCTTATTAATAAAAAACGGGGACATGTCTCCAAGCACCTGATCACTCATAGAGTGGATGACCAGGAACCTTGGAGACACACACGAAGACAATGACAAAGACAGAGAAGATGGGGGTTCATGGCGAGTCCTCTTGGCGGCATTGGGCGGTGAATTATGAGCTGTAGAACTCATGTTCGGTTTTTGGGATTCAGTACCCGTTGTCCCCACCCACCACAGAGTCCAACAAGGGGACACACAATCGGGCACCAGGGCTGCCCAGGCACCATACCCACACAGCCAGTGAGCCAAGCCCTCAAAACAAAACGAAAGGAAAAGAAAAAGAGAAATGGTGAGAAACTCATCTGAGTTCCCACAAAAGAAGCAAAAAATTAAAAAAGTGAGAGGAAATAACTGGCCTCACAAAAGAAAGAAAACTATAAAATTAGTGAACGTGTGGGTAAACTTGCAAACCGTTACCCGCATGTGGGCAATGTTACTCACCGATCTGCATAGTTGACCCTAGCAGGACCTGCCCACCAGCCAATAAGATTGATCCTGAGGGGGCCACCCCCGGACCTCCCGTTTACCTGAAGCAGAGGCCAAAGCAGTGTATAGCAGCAGCCCCTGAAGTCACTGCCATGATAGACAGGCTCCCCAATGGCAAAACGGCCAAAGGGGACCCCACCAGTCATGAGCCAGGGAGAGAAAATGGAGACCCCCGAGCAACTGCCAGGATCCTCCTTTCCAGGGACATGAGTCTCCGCGCACGGCAAACACGAGTGAGCATTCAGGACCCTGTGAAGGTAACCAAGCCAGCGGAACCTTCACAGGATGGTCCCCTCACCACAGACAGGAGCTCGAACCGAGGGGTCACTTGCTGTGCTTAAAGTTATTTTTAGTCTTCAGTTTACTGTGAAGTTAAATGAACGTGCTTCTAAAGTGCCTTGCAACATGGATAATTAAAAAGAAAAGTAACGTGGAGTCGGAACCAATTACTTCTACACATACGTCATCATTCCATGTGAGTAAAAAGGTGGATTCCGCAGTAATTAAAAGAACGTTAAATGTTAAACAATCGAGTGATAAAAAAATTCAAAAACATAAATATCATGAATCATATTTACAATTTGGCTTTACAAGGACAGGAAATGTAGTAGAACCAAATCCATAGGGCGTTGTTTGCTCTGAAGTCCTGTCACAAAATTCTATGAAACCATCTCTTTTACGGTGATATTTTGAAATAAAACATGAGCATTTAAAAAATAAGCCTTTAAGCTATTTTGAACATCCTTTGGAACACTTGAGTATTAGAGAAACCGTAATTAAGCATTTTTCTGGTGTAGAAGAAAATGAAAGTGCACTTAAAGCATCTTACAACGTAAGCCTTCAAATTGCTAAAGCCGGAAAGGCTCACACAATAGGCGAGTCACTGATTCTTCCAGCAGCGAAAGAAATAGCTTCTTTTATGTTTGGTCAAAAAGAGGTAAACCTTGTCACAACCATTCCTTTGTCAAACAACACAGTTTCCAGGAGAATTAAAGATATGACCTGTAATATTAACGACCAACCCATTCTAGCTATTCAATGTAGCACGTGATTTGCCATACAAGTGGATGAGTCGACAAACGTAGCTGGGCTAGCTTAATTACTTGTTTTTGTACGTGGAAAATTCCAGGATGCAATATTTGAAGATATTTTATTTTGTAAGCCTTTCAAAACTTCTACTACGGGTGAGGATATTTTTAATATGATTGATTCATTTTTTGTCGAAAACAACCTTGAATGGAAAAATTGTATTTCTGTATATACTGATGGAGCAAAAGCAATGAGTGGTTATATCACAGGACTAGCAGGTCGTATAAAATAAGCTGCACCAGAATGTAAGTTCACTCATTGTTGTCTTCACCGTGAAGCGCTGATAGCTAAATTTCTCCCTGATGATTTCAAAAGAGTTCTGGTTAATTTGGTTAATTTCATCAAAACCCAACCATTGAAGTCTCGACTTTTTTCACTTATGTATGAAGAAATGGGTAGCCTGCCTAAGAGATTGCTGCTTCACACAGAAGTACGTTGGTTGTCACGAGGAAATGTTCTTTGCCGTTTATTTGAAATCCACAATGAAGTACGCCTATTTTCATGGACCGCGAGTTTCGACTTTCTTTGAAATTACAAGACAGAATGGCTTCTACAGTTAGCATATTTAGCTGATATTTTTGAAAAAAAATTAATATTTTGAACTTAATCATTGCAAGGAGACAACGTTGATGTGTTCTATGTTGAGAAGAAAACAGAGACCATGATAAAAAAAAAAATTTCTGGGAAAACGGAATTAAAAAGAACAGCTGTGGGCAATTTCAGAGACTAGATTCATTTCTTAAAGAAAATGAGGAAACGATTGCAGACTTTGAAGACATCAGACAACAAATAATCATTTACTTAAGCACGCTTAAAATTCTTATAAGGCAGTATTTTCCACCGCCTGATGAAACGCAAGAATGGATTCGAGACCCCTTCACATTTGATTTGGAAAAATGTAAACGTCCATTATCCAATAAAGAGTTGATTGAGATATCTTGTGACAATAGTTTAAAAAGCATTAATTCCAAAAAAGCCATTGATTAGTTTTTGGATTGGAGTGGAGAAGAAATATCCGACTTTGTCAAGAATTACAGTCACAACAACTTATTTATGTGAAACTGGTTTTTCGTCTTTAACTGCTTTAAAAAATAAATATAGGAACAGGCTGGATATTGAAGATGACTTGCGACTTTACCTTAGCAAGATAACCCCAACCATTGATGATCATTTACTTAAGCACGCTTAAAATTCTTATAAGGCAGTATTTTCCACCGCCTGATGAAACGCAAGAATGGATTCGAGTGCAAGCGTAAAAAAAGCGCAACCATTTCACTCATTACCCAGTAAAATGTTTATAATTTTATAAGATTTGTTAAATTGTTTGTCTTTTTTGTGTTTATCGATATATGTAATTTATGAATACAAAATTTAATGTATAAATATGTTTTATTTTATTCCCATTGTTATGCTATATGGATGTATGTGTCGTTTTTCTGCTGAGGTCCTGCCATCCTCACAGACCTTTTACTATGGCATATAAACTGACAGGCTCCTGTCAGACCTCTTGTGGCAAGCAGCTGCTTGAGGGGGTATTTGTTTTTATTTTTTGTTTTTATAGTTTTATACATCTACACAAGGGGTACGCCAGTTACACACACATTTCCAAGGGGTACGTGAAGCATAAAAGGTTGAGAACCACTGCCTCAGGGAGTTTCAGACCTCCCCTAAAAGAGGATGATGAATTTTTTTTTTTTTTTGAAAGGGTACGATCTTACCGAGCTTGAATGATCTTTGTGAATGTTATTTTATGCCGCATGAAAACTTCCGTCGTGGGGAACGCCATCTACTATATACTCTAGCTCAGGGGTTCTCAAACTTTTTCAACCACGTCCCTCTCTACATTACAAGCTAAGTTCATGTAACACTAATGGGTTCAACCTGGGGGTGTTAATCTTTTACCGTGGTCATTTGACACCTTGAAGGTATATGGGTATAGAGATGGCGGTTGCGTGGTTAGTGCAACGCTGTTTCCTCGTCGTCAATATGAAATGATGGCTGAAATATGAAACGATTATGAAGTGCTGGTAATAAAAATACATGATATAATACCCACACCTTACTCCGGACTCGAACCGAGAACCTTTGCTACTAATAAGTTAACATTCTACTATTCTGTCATTCTATCAATAAGTTAACATTCTACTATTCTGTCATTCTATCAATAAGTTAACATTCTACTATTCTGTCATTCTATCAATAAGTTAACATTCTACTATTCTGTCATTCTATCAATAAGTTAACATTCTGCTATTCTGTCATTCTATCAATAAGTTAACAATTCTAACAACTGAGCCATTGAGTCAGACTCTCGGGATGCAGATGTGAAAAGCAAAACGAACAAACGGAAGAAAAATGCTTATTTATTAAAAGGAAAAATAGCATAACTCAAAATAATATGCAAATCTTTAAAGTGAGGAGTGTGCTTGTCCAACCAAACATAACCGTTGTATATTTGGTTCGATTTGACTTAATCGTAGCCGTAAATCTGGATCAATGTTTAGTTTACTCCTGAATTTTTTTTTATATATATCATTGATGAAAATCCCGACTTGCACAAGTATGTCATATTGAATGGTAAAAATTTTACAGCCTTATTAGCGATGAGCGGATATTCATTTCGCCTTGCTATCCAAAACTCTGCCAAGGTCATTTTCTTAAGTTCTTGAGAGATACTGCCATCACAGGAGAGTTCAATCAGCTCTTTTTCTTGCAAAGTCAATGACTCTGATAACAGGATGACATCGAGAGCAAGTGGAGCCCTAATCCAAAATTCCGCTGAAAAGTTTTCAGGAAAATACTTTTTGAAATCTGATATTAAGCTCTTCCAATGCACCTTAATATTTCCCTCCAGCTTCGTATTCAATTCAATATCATTTTCATTTAAAAAACTTTCCAGGAGTGGAAATGAAGATAAATTTTGGGTCTTTTCTATTTCATTGATGGAAAAGGTGTTTTTTTTTTTTTATTAAACTCTATTTTATCATGAACAAAAAATATTGTAGTGTGGATGACCTGTAAACTTTTGTTGACGTCATCGAAGCGGCTAAATATGTCTTGCCAAGTACATAGCTTGGAAAGTTAAAGATTCTACGTTAGAAGATTTCTTCTACGTACAGATATTGAGAATTGAACATACTGTTAAAACACAAATTTGAGCTGTGTGCACGAAATACTCCTCTTGTTGGTAGGATGTTAGTGGTGTCCTGCCACCGTAGCCCCCCACGCACTGTGCTTTCCCCCACGACGGCACAGACCACGCCCTCTTCTGCCCCCCACTACTACCCCATTATTAATATTCATAACTGACCACTCCCCCTTATTAATATACATAATTACTAATTCATAATTAATAATTAAAAAAATTAATTAATCCCCTTTATTAAAAAATTCCTCCCCTTTCCCTCCCCCTTTTAACCCGTGGCGCCATCTAGTGTATAGGTTGAGTACTATTTTTAGGAAAAAAAAACCCTATTTTAGCTATAATTTTCCGACTTTTGACTCCCCCCTCATTAAAACCCCTCTTATCAAAAGTTTCCTCTCTCCTTTAACCCCCTGGCGCCATCTGGTGACTATGATGAATACTATTTTTAGAAAAACCCCTATTTTAGTCGTAATTATTCCCAGACTCCCCCCTCATTAAATCACCCCTTTACTAAAAAAAACCCCTTATCAAAAGTTCCCTTTATTAAACTCCCCAGATCACAAACTCCCATGGTATCCATGTTCATTTACCAAGTCCAGCTAAACTTTGGGTGGCAACGATCGGATGACGCAATCTTCTAAATAATTGCAAAACTTTGGGTGGCAACCCCTCGCAGAAAGGGTGATGCAATCCTCATAAATAATTACAAAGTCCAATCATCTCCTATTGGGTTATATTTCCTGGTAAAACTACAAGTCCTGATTGGTTGCCCTAGGTGGCGCTGCTTTCCCACGTTAAATAGGTGGTAACCGTCTAGTGTGTCATTGTTCACGATGCAGGCTAGCAATCCAGATGCGTGGTGTCTCGGTGAAGATGTTTATGTCGTGCCTTCACTGTCCAAAAATAAGTTTTCTGTGCACATAAGTCGCTACAAGAAATATGAAAATGGTGAACTCATATACCCTACACCTGTGGGGGTTACCCTCTCCATACCTGAGTGGGAGGCTTTGTGTGCCACGGTGCCCCACATAGAGGACAAAGTGAAAATCGGTCCCGATCAACAGACATGGCACGTGATGCCTGGTTTACATGCCTTAATGTATTGCAACGTAGATGGTGAACGCTGTGTCGACTTCATCAAAGAATCAGCTGACCAAAGAATTCTACAGTTCCGTGTTGTGAGACGCTGTATAACGCTGAACGCTTCACTGTGTTACGCTGGCTATCCACATAGACGGTGATGCGTGCTGTTCATAACATGTGTGGAACTCTCAAAGATCACCACCTCCGTACTGCTATTATAGAACATTCAGAATCCGTTCTACCCTTCCTGTTGAGTCCTGTTTTTGAGGGACTCGAGTGTGTTTATCAGCTGTTGGTGGACATTTTCCAACAAAAACTAACACGTCTGATTCCGTTAGAGGGACTTCAACCCAAAGAAAAAATAGTGACTATCGTAGGGTGGTCTGGTGACTTGAACATTAAAGCCTTGGCACAGGTATTTGTGGATACGGCCTGGAAACGAGGTCTGTTGAATTTTGAAGATTCTGGATTTGTGTGTACTCTGAAATATAATGCTATTGTCGACAATGCAAAAAATTAAATGTATAAATTAAATAAATAATTGTAACCCATATAATGTGTCAGTCTTTTCATCCTATGTCATTTTTGTCTTGGTATGGATAGGAGAAAGAAGGTGTTAGCTAGTGTTGGAAGTGTAATCATAACAGTGTTAACGATAGTGGTGCTTGTATTAGAACTTGTGGCCCCTAGTAAAAATATTCAGTGTGGGGAGTCAAAAGCCTTAGGCAGTGAATACAAAATTCGAGTGTGCAACTTAACAGTGGATATCAGACAGTTTATAGGAGACATTCCTACAGTTACAGGTTTACACTTTCACTACACCAATGGCAAAACCTGGTGGAATACGACATCTGGGTGCAGCAGAAAACAAAACTTTGGAGTCCCATTATTTCAACCCTGAAAGAGGATTCGATAATGTAAAAAAATTAGCTCAGAATACGGGACTGCCACTAAAACTCGTCCGAGAATGGTTAGAAAAGCAACCCGCCTACATGCTACATAGACCTGTTCGCAGAAAGTTCCCCCGTAACAAAGTTTACGTCACAGGGTTAGACGAACAATGGCAAGCTGATCTCGTAGTTGTGAAAAATCTAACTCGCTTCAATGATGGTTATCGCTACATATTAAAGGTCATCGATGTGTTCTCAAGGTATGGGTGGGTGGTGCCTATGAAAACAAAAACAGGGAAAGAAATGGTGTTGGCTTTCAAAAAAATCCTTCCCAAGGGGCGATCTCCCATGAATTTAAATATGGATCAAGGTACCGAATTTACCAACAGAGTTTTCCAGAAATTCCTGAAAAAGAAAGGTATTCGGTTCTTCGTCACCTACTCTGACAAAAAAGCAACTTTGGTGGAGAGATGGAATCACACTCTACACGAGAGACTGGGGAGATATTATACACGCAATAACACCTACCAGTACTTGGATGTGCTGCAACGTGTTGTACGAGGATACAATGCCACAGTTCATAGTGCACACGATATGGCTTCCAAGGACGTGACCTTACACAATGATGACGTTGTGTGGGTTCGACTCTACGGCAATCCAACCAGAGTAAAAGAAAAACCGGCATTTAAAGTGGGGGACACGGTTCGTCTAGCCAGTCTAAAAGTACCCTTCAAGATGTCAGGTATGCATTTGTGGGCCGAAGAAATTTTCATAGTCGACAAGATGTTACAACGTCAGCCCCCTGTATAAGTCATACAGGATTTCGAGGAAGAAGTGTTGAAGGGCACATTCTATAAATCGGAACTTCAAAAAGTGACCAAACCCGAACTTTACACTGTTGAGAAAATAATCGAGAAAAAAGGTCAAAAGACACTGGTCAAATTTCGCGGTTATCCCAAACCTTCATGGATTCCTAAAAACTGGATAGTTTCTACCTGACCCTACCCTCCATGGCTAGTCATAATATTTACCCAAACAATTCGCAGAGTGATTTCCCAGTTCGTCTAGAACAACTCCTAAGACTAAGTGGGAAATGGAAAGTGGGACTAGCAGAAGTTCACTTACCCGTAAGCTGGTACAATGTGGATGGTTCTAATGACACGTTTCAATATTATGCTCCTGCTCCCTCTGAAGAATACTGGAAAATCAAACTTAAACCAGGCAAAATAACTCGAATGGAACTGTTGTCTCTCCTCTCCACTCAGCTCCCAAAAGAAATAATGGTGTCCTATAACAGTGGTTACTGGGTATTCAAACCAAGTGAGGGATACGGTTTGATGTTCCCTAAAACGAATTTCGGGCGGCTTCTGTGTATCGCTGAGGGAGAAGTTGACAAACCCTTCCACCAGCGATTGCTAGCAAACTGTGCAATACTGCAACATTCGATATAGATGATGATTGTTATTTCTACGATTCCTCCAGGTAGTTTCCACGAACGAAAGGTACCCCACGGACGATACGGAACTGCTGAATCATTATTCGATGCGATGAACCAGGTCATGCCCTACAAGTTGAGAAAAGCTTTCCGGTTCAAGCAACAGGCCGATCACACAATGTTGATGGATGCAGACAAACTACATTTCATTAAATTTCCTCATTCGAACCCTGGATTAGGAGACATGCTAGGAATCACTAAATTAGATTTTCCACTGAATAAAGACACGGGTGACTACCCCATCGATATGAACAGAGGAATGTACGGTATTTATTTGTATTCAGACCTGATTGCAACTCAGTTGTTAGGTGATACTCGTGGTGAACTGTTGCGTGTTGTGAATCCTGCAGTCAGAACCAGTAATAACGAAGCCATCGTTGCAGTGTATCAACAACCTGATTACTACCCCCTGGCAAGAAACAGTTTCGAAAGTGTGAGAATCTTCCTTCGTACCGATACAGGGGAACCTCTGCATTTTAAATTCGGTCAAGTTTTAGTCAAGTTACATTTCTGCCATGAGGGTTAAATTCGTTCCCCCTTCTGCAGACACCTATGTGAGCTACTACAAGAGCCAAACGGGGTAGGGTGTGTTCAGGGGCCCTCATTATCAGAGAGGTGATGGGCTCGGTAGCATCTTTGCCACTATTGGACGTTTCATCAGCCCTCTCGTACGACCAGTGCTGTCCACCCTACGTAAGGGTGGGCTATGGTTCGTTTCAGAGATGGCCCAGAGGCAAAACTTGAAAACTGCCACCAAAGCAGGGCTGCATAAAGCCAGTGCAACGCCTATTACAACCTGCCAGTTCTAAGTTGCAGGGTGGAAAAGGGATAAAATGCCGTCGTCATCATCCTAGTGTTCATAAAGTGAAGAGACTTTATACTGTGAAGGACATGTTTTCATCATGAGCATTCATAAAATTCATGCTGATTCTGGTGACTGTACCAATTCCGAACTGGACCTGTTTCTGGTTCCCCCCACTGTCTCTCAACTGGAAAGAAGCTGCTATGTCAATTATTTACCTGTGGCTTTGCTGGAAGGTAATGCTCCACTTGAATTCATCGTGAAGGGAACAGACAATTACATTGATCTATCCCACTGTCACCTGCGCCTCGTCTTGAAAATTGTGAAATCCGATGGTACAACCCCGTCAGAAGTGGTCGCCCCTTGCAATCATTTCTTCCACACCCTCTTCAGTCAAGTAGATGACTTCCTCAACGACCACCTAGTGAGTGCTTCTCACAACCTGTACCCCTACAGGGCGTACCTGGAGACTCTATTGAATTACGGTACCGATGCCACACGAAGTCAGCTCGGTACGTCACTCTGGTACCTCGACAACCCCGGTAAAATGGAACTGACCAGTCGGGAGAATGAGGGATGGCATCAGCGCAAGGGGTACGTCAAGTCAACAGGTATCTAACTCATCTCATGGATCCATGCACCCCTGTTCAATCAAGAACATTACATACTCAATCAGGTCGATCTGAGACTGCATCTGTTTGGTTTGGTTTGGTTGTTTGGGGTTTTTTGGCGCAATAGCAACTAAGGCTATATTGCGCCAAACAAACGATAAAAAGGGTAAAAGACATGAAACCCACAACCAAATTTAAAAGAGACACAAATAACACATAATAAAAACGAGATGTAGAAAAAGAGTAAAAGAGAGCAACAAGTGTAAAATCAACAAGTATAAAATCAACAACAACAATGGGTGTATAGGACCCATGTAAAAAACAACAGGTAAAACACAGGTAAAAAACCAGTAAAAAAGAGAAAATTCATAAACGAGTAAAATAACCGGTAAAGCGTAAAAAGTCGAAAACACTGTTAAAATAGCAATGATCTGATAAAAGATGTCCGAGTGTAAGGGGCTCGGACGTAAAATCGTGAAAGTTAAAAAACAGACGCCTTTCAAGATTAAAACAAACACAGTCAATTAAAATATGCTTCACGGTTAAAACGGTGTCACAAAACTCGCACTTAGGTACTGCGTCCGCCTTAAGAAGAAAAGAGTGTGTTAAAAACGAGTGACCTAAGCGGAGCCGAGCAAGGACAACTTCCTCCTTACGATTCCTGCGGTAACAAGACTGCCATGGTTTGATGATAGGTTTGATCTCAAAGAGCTTGTTGGTAAGCTGTTCTGACCAAGATCTCTGCCACTGTGCCCGGAGCTCGATGGTAAAACGCTGCCGGAAATCCACACATGGAACCGGCAACGGAGAGTCGGACAGGGGCGTTGCTGACCTGGCAGCAAAATCTGCCAAATCATTGCCCCTGATTCCGACATGACCGGGCACCCAACAGAAGAGAATCGTGGTGGTGGCTGCCAGACGATGGAGCTGCTGGCGGATCTTGGAGAGAACAGGGTGAGGCCGATGCCTCACCGAGATCAAAGCCTGTAGCGAGCTAAGCGAGTCGGTGTAAATCACACACCGACGATGATGCTTAGCTGCTATGTGGTCCAAGGCAATGCTGATAGCATGCAACTCAGCAGTGAAGATGGAACACTGCTGTGGGATCTGGTCTGCAATGATTACATCACAGCAGACCATGGCTGATCCCACCGAAGTGCCGGACTTCGAGCCATCTGTGAAGACAGGCAAGAAGTCCGGGTGCTCAGCACGATGGCTGGCAAAGAGTTGCCGGTACACACAGTCGGGTGTAAAGGCCTTCCCCGTCCTGCACAGGGAAAAATCGCAGGAAGGGGAAACAGCGAGCCAAGGTGGAAGTGGCTCAGCTGTCGACTGTGCGATGCTATCGAGACTGGTGTTGATGTCTCGCAGGTAACCTCGGACACGCAAACCGAAAGGACGAATGGCAGTCGGCCGATTCTGGTATAACATTTCCCACCTGGGACTGAAAACGCAGTCCCAAGTGGGATGGCCTGGCAGGGATCGCAATTTAGATGCATACTGCAGGGACAACTGCTGACGGCGAATAGATAAGGATGGTTCATCGGTCTCAACGTAGAGACTCTGGACCGGTGAAGTGCGGAAGGCCCCCGTGCACACACGGAGGGCCTGATGATGGAGTGGGTCCAGCACTTTCACCACCGAATCCCGGGCGGAGTCATACACCTGGGATCCGTAGTCCAGTTTCGACCGGACAAGTGCACGGTAAAGGCGGAGCAAAGAACATCGGTCCGCCCCCCAAGAGAGGGAGGAGAGGACCTTGATGATGTTCAATGCCCGCGTGCACTTGGACCTGAGATGTCGAATATGTGGTAAAAAGGTCAATTTCCGGTCGAAGATGAGACCGAGAAACTTGGTCTCCGCCACAACTGGAATGATGTTACCCCCGAGCCGCAGCTCGGGGTCCAGATGAAGATTACGCTTGCGGCAAAAGTGCACACAAGCGGTCTTCTGTGGGGAGAACCGGAACCCATTGGCCGTCGCCCAAACCGAGAGATTGTTCAGGGCAGTTTGCAGTTGTCGTTCAATGACCCTCATGCTGGACGATGAGCAAAAGATGCTAAAGTCATCAACATAAAGGGCATTGCCTACAGTCGGAGGAAGTTGCCGTGTAATGGAATTTATCTTGACAGCGAAAAGCGTAACACTCAGGACGCAGCCTTGTGGCACCCCCTGTTCTTGGGGGAAAGGCCGCGATAGAGTGTTGCCGACACGAACTCGAAAAATACGAGAAGATAAAAAGTTTGCAATGAAGATCGGCATGTGACCTCGCAAGCCGAAGCTGTGAAGGTCACGAAGAATGCCGAATCTCCATGCCGTGTCGTACGCTTTTTCGATGTCGAAGAAAACTGACACCAGGTGCTCTCGACGTAAAAAAGAATTCCTGATCGCCGATTCGAGGCGGATCAGGTGGTCTAAAGTAGACCGGTGCCTGCGAAAGCCACACTGGGTGTTGGAAAGAAGGCCGTGATGTTCCAAATACCAGGCAAGCCTGGTATTTACCATCCTTTCCAACACCTTGCAGACGCAGCTCGTCAACGCAATTGGACGATAATTCGAAGGAATCTTGGGATCTTTTCCTGGCTTAGGGAAGGCCAAGACGATGGCCTCCCGCCAGGAGTCCGGAAACTGCTCCTCGATGAAAATACGGTTGAAGAGTCGGAGCAGTCGATCCTTACTCGATGGTGAGAGATGTTGGAGCATGGCATAATGGACATTGTCTGGCCCCACAGCAGATGCACGAGAAGTGTGCAGAGCAAGGCGAAGCTCCTCCGCTGTGAATGGCCTGTTGTAAGACTCCAGGCCATTCGAATGGAAGGACAGCGGAGAGCGTTCGGCCCTGCTCTTCTGGGCCAGAAACTCGGGGGAGTAGGAGGACAGAGAAGAGATGGTGGAGAATGACTCCCCCAGTATGTCGGCAATTGCTCGAGGCGCAGCAATTGCCTGTCCATTGTACTCCAGGATCGATAATGAGTGGGACGTGTACTTCCCACCCATCTTCCGGACCTTATCCCACACGACCTTAGAACTGGTCGTGCGGGTGATGGAAGATGCATATTTCATCCAAGATTCCTTCTGGCTCTGGCGCCGGACGAAACGGGCTTTCGCCCTGGCGCGTTTGAATGCTTCGAGGTTGGGGGACGTCGGATATCTCCGAAACACCCCCCAAGCCTTGTTCTGAGCCTTACGAGCTGCGGTGCAGTCGGGATTCCACCACGGTTTTGGGAACCGTGGAAACCGAGTCGAGGTCTGAGGAATAGTAGAGGCAGCTGCATGGACGATACAGTCCGTCAACTCCGCCACTGCGACATTGATGGGCTCCTGGCTGACAGAGTGCTCATCGAGCTCAGACAAGAGCTCGAAGCCACTCCAATCAGCCCGATCAAGCCTCCACCGGGAGACACGCGAAGGGCTGCAAGGCCCCCCACGAGAGATGGTACACACCACGGGGAGGTGATCGCTTCCATATGGATTGTCCTCGACCTCCCATGTAAAGAGTGGAAGGATCGAGGAGGAGCAGATGGTGAGGTCAATGGCAGTGAATGTGCGGGTTGGGGTGTGAAAGTAGGTACTGACACCGGTGTTCAACAGGGAGAGCGATGGATCCAGGAGCCACTGCTCCAAGACCCGGCCCCTCCCGTTGGTGTCAGCACTGCCCCAGAGCGGACTGTGGCCGTTGAAGTCCCCCATGAGGAGGAAGGGGGACGGCAGCTGCGAGACGAGGTCATCAAGGTCATCCCGGAAAACGATGCTTCCGGGTGGGAGATAGACAGAACAGACAGTCAACGAAAATCCCACAAAGAGGCGGATGGCAACCGCCTCTAAATTTGTGGTGATGGGAATGACCTGGAATGGAGAATGGTTGCTCACGAGGATGGCAACACCCCCGTGAGCTGGACCATCTCCATCCCGGTCCCGGCGAATGAGAGAAAAGTGCCGGATAGTGGGATTGTTGGCTGTCTGCAAGAATGTCTCCTGAAGGCACACGCAAAGGGGTTGGTGTGCCATCAGGAGGACCTTGATGTCGTCAATATTCCTCTGGAATCCACGACAGTTCCATTGAAGGAGTGTGGCCATCTCAGGTCTTAGAAGTGGCGGACGACTTGCGATTTATTTTAACCGTCGCCAGCGACGGTTTTGGAAAATTGGGGCGGTCGGTGTCCATGTCCTCGGAGTCGTCCGAGCAACACGGATCAGAGACCGCCGTACGAGGAGGTAAAATTTTCTTTTTGGGCCCCGGCGGGGGCCCCTTGGGTTTCGTAGGTCTTGCTGTCTGTGGGCGGGGTGGAGGGGGCCTTCCAGAGGTGGACGTGGAAGGCACAGACACAGGAATAGAAACCGGTGTCGATGTCGAGATGGACACCGACGTCGGCTTCGCCTGCGTCAAGAGGTACTTCGCAGCAGGCGAGAAAGATTCAGCTGGTGGAACGCTGATGTCGGTCTGCACCGCCACGGAAGCCATCTTGACGATGGGCTTTCCGGCAACCGCACCGGCATAGGAGACCTTGCCAGGTGGGGCAGGCGGTGCAGCGAGCTTTCTCGCCTCTGGATAGCTGATGTTATGAAGGGTCTTGAGGCGCTGTACCTCTTTCTCCTCCAGCCACTTCGGACAGTCGCGGGAGTACGCCGGATGTTCACCACGGCAGTTTACACAGCATGCCTTTTCTGCTGTGCAGTCAGGTTCGAGATGATCCTGACTGCCACAACGAGCACAGGTGGGCTTGCCCCGGCATGCGGTGCGGGCATGGCCAAACCTCTGGCATTGAAAGCAACGCAGAGGGTTGGGTATAAATGGCCGCACCTCGCAGTGTAAGTATCCTGCCTTGATGGAAGTAGGCAGGCGTGGTGTGTTGAAAGTTAGGATTAGTACCCTGGTGGGCTCTAACTTTCCATTACGGCGTGATGAAACCCGGTGGACTGCGATCACCCCCTGGGCAGAAAGCTCCGAGAGGATTTCCTCCTCAGAAACTTTGAGGAGGCCCCACTCGGAGATCACGCCCCGGGAGGAATTGAGCGTTTTGTGTGGAGTGACTTCGACTGCCACTCCACCAATCGCTGTAACCTTTAATAAAAGCTCCGAGTGTTTGGAGCACGCAGTCTCCACCTGCAAGTCACCAGATCTTAGGCGCTTGACAGATTTCGGCTCTCCCGCAAGACCTTGAATACCCTTATGTATAAAAAACGGGGACATGTCTCCAAGCACCTGATCACCCGTAGAGTGGATGATCAGGAACTTCGGAGACGGAGACACACACGAAGACGAAGGCAAAGACACAGAAGTTGGGGGTTCATGGCGAGCCCTCTTCGCAGCATTGATCGGTGAATTATGAGTAGTTGTACTCATGGTTGTTTTTGGGGAATTCAGTGCCCGTTGTCCCCACCCACCATGGAGTCCAACAAGGGGACGCCCAGTTGGGCGCCAGGGCTGCCCAGGCACCATACCCACACAGCCAGTGAGCCAAGCCCTCACTACAAAACAAAAAGGAAAAGGAAAAGAGAAATTGTGGGAAACTCGTCGGAGTTCCCACAAAAGAAAAGAAGCAACAAAGCAATAAAGTGTGAGGCAAGAGCTGGCCTCACAAAAGAAAGAAAACTACAAAATTAGTAAATGTGTGGGGAAACTCGCAAACCGTTGTCCGGACGGTGGACAAGGTTACTCACCGATCTGCATAGTTGACCCTAGCAGGACCAGCCCACCAGCCGATTGATCCTGAGGGGGCCGCCCCAGGACCTCCCGTTTACCTGAAGCAGAGGCCAAAGCAGTGTATAGCAGCGGCCCCGGAATTCGCTGCCCAGCCCCGCGACAGACAGGCTCCCCAATGGCAAAACGGCCAAAGGGGACCCCACCAGTCATGAGCTGGGGAGAGAAGACGGGGACCCCTGAGCAACTGCCAGGATCCTCCTTTCCAGGGACACGGGTCTCCGCGCACAGCAAACACGCGGGCGAGCGTTTAGGACCCTGTGAAGGTAACCGAGCCTGCGGAACCTTCACAGGGTGGTCCCCTCACCACGGACAGGCTCTCGCATCGAGGGGCTGCATCTGTTAAGATCCAAACCCGAATTCTGTCTCATGACAGGTGAAGCAGACCCCTCTTACAAAGTACAGATTCATGAAGCTGAATTTTTCATGCACAAAGTCAAACCCACTTCTGGTGTCATCCTTGCACACGCTCACCTACTGGGTTCAGAGAGTGCCAAGTATCCCCTGCGAAGAACGGATTTACATATGTTCTCCATTGCTGCAGGTCTGACGAATGTGAACCGTGACAATTTATTTCTCGGCCAACTCCCGGTATGTCTGGTACTGGGTATGGTGGAAAGTACCAGTCTGAATGGATCGTACGAAAAAAATCCTTTCAACTTCCAACATTTCGACTTAAACTACATCAGCCTTCACATTGACAGTGATCAGCAGTCTTACACCCCCGACTTTACAAATGGACGTTATCTCAGATGTTACCAAGGATTATTGGAAGCTGTGGACGAATGGAAATCCGATAGTGGTATTAACTTATCGCGAAAAGCCTATGGCGAGGGTTTTACACTGTTTGGATTCCAATTGACCCCCGAGCAATGTGAATGTAATCAAGTGTTTTCTTTAATAAAGAGCGGTAGTGTGAGAGTCGAATTAAAGTTTGACAGGCCACTCCCACATCAGTCATTGTGATCCTGTATGCAGAATACCAGAATCTGCTGGATATCCCATTGGATCGTAATATCCTGTTTGACTATAGCTCATGAATACCTATCAGTTAGAATCCATCCTCTCGATGTTACCTACAAGTCTAGGTGTGTTCCCACGCGACAGACTACCTTGCAGAATCGACCGGTCAGAAGCCATGTTTATCTACAATAGCGATCAGTCTTCCCTGCTGTGGGGCGGGGGTGGCTCAGTCGGTAGCGTGCCAGGCTCGTAATCTGTAGTTCCCAGGTTCGAGTCCCAGCTGGGTCAGCGTTGAGATTTATCTCCGCAAAAATTCCCCGCCCTGCCCACGGTCAGTATGGGACACTGATGGGCTTGGAAAGGCCGCCGTCCCTCGGATGGGATGTTAAGCGGTGGCCCCGTGTGCAGGAGAGACATACCCTGTGCACGTTAAAGAACACACTGGATGGCCTAGACGGGAGGCTACCATCTGTCTCCCAACAGCTGTTCCAATGGGTCCCCTCCCCCAACCTACTCTGAGCCTTTAGGGTCCATGTGACCTGGCCATTTAGCCCATGGTGTGCAAAAAAGTGCCGCTCAGAGGTAAAACAACAACAACAACAAAAAGTCTTCCCTGCCCGGAACCCAATGGATAGCTGTTTACAAGAAAGGAATGCACGTGGATCACTTTGACCCCCCTGGGGACAAGTCCCGATGTCTCCATGCAAGAATACTACAGTCAGCTAGGCATAGTCACGTGTTACATCCTCGGCAGGACCCCATGGGTGACACTTGCGGTGCTCAGTGTCTGTATTTCCTGTTTAAAAGAGTGTGTGGTTCGACTCTTCCCACAGTACTGCATCGTGATTACACATGTCGAGTAGACTTTAATGACTGCATGGTGGTATGATGGCTCTCCGAACTCCTTCAAATATTTTAATTGCCGCTCCTTCTCAGCGTGGAAAGACGACTTTCACTCTGAAACTCATCAAAGAAGCCACTCAGGTGTTCGAACCCCAGCCCCAACATATTGTTTACTGCTACAGGGAGTGGCAACCTGCCTTTGAACCCTTTAAGAAAATTGTGAAATTTTACGATGGACTGACTACCTGTAGATCTGGAATTTGACCCCCTCAGACCTACACTTCTGGTGCTGGACAACTTGATGGAACAGTCTGTGGCCAGCGAATGCATATCTCAATTGTTTATTCATAGAGGTCATCATAAAAATATCACGATTGTCCTGATCTTGCAAAATCTATTTTTAAAGGGCAGACATTCGAGGACTATATCACTCAATGCTCACTATATGTTTTTATTTCGCAACTGTTGGGACGCTTCACAAATAACTCATTTGGCAAGACAAGTATTTCCACATCAATCCAAACTCCTGACCGATGTTTATAGACTAGCTACACAACCTCCCTGTGGCTATTTGTGCATGGACCTCCATCCCAGAATGTTGAACAGTGAAAGCCTCCGTGCCAAGATCCTCCCTTCTGAAGAACCCGAGATACCCGAGTCCCAAATGAAAGTTAGATCTCAAGGCCGTTCCTTCAGTGTTTACCAAGACTTGGGGGAAAGTAATGTGCAGCTCTGTTAAAGCACATCTCTGACCCTCAGATGTATGCTCTATGTGAAGTGTGTACTAATTTCTTAAAAGGGAACGTGCCTGTCTCCCATCGAGTATTAAAGAATTTACAAACTCACAAGACTGTCATAAAAAGTTTAGCTTCCAAACGTGTACTGTCCGTCACAAGAAACGGCTCCTGCAAAAGGGATCGGGATTTCAACTTCCTCTCCTTACTGCGGCCCTATCATTATTGGGTTCATTATTTCGAAAATGATTTCAGTGAAGGCTGTTCAAAGGTGAAACATACGAAAAAAAGTGCGTGATTTAGACATGGAGATGAAGAAAATACTTGAATCTGACGTTGATGAAAAGTACCTGACTGTATTGAAAAATTACCTGTTATTTAACCAGCAATTGGAAGCAGCCCCCCACGAAGTAAAGGTCAACATTCCCAGACAACCAATATCAGAGACTTTTGGTCACCCTCCAAAAGACATTAGCGACTTTGTTCCCATCCGTCATAAGGAAATTAATTGACCGGACTCCTTATTGAAGATATCTGTTTGAAGACTTGTGTTAAAAATTTGTGATAAAAAACCATATATTAAAATTTTGAGATAAAAAACCATATATTAAAATTTTGTGATGAAAAAACAATGTATTAAAAATTTGTGATATCCAATAAAAGATTGCCCATAGCGTTTAAGGAAAATCTTGGAGACTTGCCTTGAGATAGGGTTGTTCCTCACTTCAGACAGAAGGATTCGTACCCCTTCCGCCTGAAAAACAGCCTCACAAAACACCTCTTTTTCGGCATCTGTTTTCACGTCTGGAGGGAAACCGGTGTACCTCTGTTTAACACCCAGGAAGGTATCTATGTAACCAGCATAGATACCTTTTTTGCTGACAGGATCATACTGCACTACCATATCGAAGTGCCACACATCATGTATCTTCTCAAGTTTATACCCTGCTCTCACAGCGTGTGTAAATTTTGAAGGTGCACCACGATCCGGTTAGAGCTCGCTGATTCAGAGTATGGGTACATGGTGGCGCCACCTGTCCTTCAGCGCAGGTCCTGCAGAGTGGAAACAGTAGCTTCCAGTTGGCCTTGAACAGGAGCACAGGGATGAAGAGATCACCAGGTGGAAGGACGGTTGCGTGCATCACCCCAAAATAAAAGTCCACGTCATAGATGAATCGTGCGTGATCCTTCGGGGATGTCCTTTACCATAGGGTGCTTTTTTGCACATGACGGGATACAAACTATTCACATCATAATAATCGAGGGCTACGCCCTGGTCCTCGGAAGCGCAGCATGTGAAACACTCGGTCCTACCGCCGAACAGAAAATCCCTAGCGCCGATCCTTCTAATGGGCTCGATATTTTTATAGAGGGTTGCCAATGCCGGATCCATACGTAGTAAACGGTCAAACTCATGTTCCCACGTGACCTTGATGTCATACTCGGGCATCACGAGTTTTATCGCTCCAAGCCGGTCCAGAGTTCTATTGTAAAGAGCTGAAAAGGGTTTCTTCTCCGCAGAATGGATGGCCTCGGGGCGAAAACACTGGATGCATCCATGATGATAGCAACCCATCGCTTCATAGATGGTAGGGTATCATGGCAAATACCATCTAATTCGAATTTGAAAATTTTAAATTCCCCCTGAGGCGAGCGAGCCGTTTGAATTTGGAGGTTGTTTTTCTCTGCCTCGTATTGCAGCCAGGCGAGCACTTTCAGCGACTGCCTGTCGTTGCTGGCTGAGTAGCCTCGTGGGGGGCAGACACCTAACACGTTCTTCTACAAAAAATTTTCCCCGAAATACACGCTGACAGGCGCCAGCACTGGTGAGGTCTTGGGCGAATGGGTCGACTTCCGCAAGGGCTATGAAATCGAGCCGAAATTTTTCACAATTCTTTTGCAGTAACACCGTATTGGCTTCGCAATAAAAAAGTTTGCGCTTAAAGTCCCATTCTTTGAGGGAGGCAGAGGCATACCAACCCTCAAATTCGGTCCTTGTAGCACTGTTCATATCATCGGGGCGAAAGTAACTGGCATCCAGAATCGACCCCGATTACTGCAAATTTTCTTCCCTGACGAAGTCGAACGGGGAAAAATCTTTCACGGTTTCTACGTCAACGGTTTTGGAAAATGTCCTCAACAGTGCCTGGATAAACAAAAAACTGTTGATGAAAAGTATTTTCAGTCCGATGAGGAAAATTCCTAAAATTTTGGAACCTCGAAACACAAGGTCGGGTTTCAGTAGATGCCGATAAAGATAATCGATGACACACATTCCGTCAAAGACACGGAAATTGTGAGCTATGATGGTCGTGTTAGAAAAGCGCTGTTTGCCTGGTTGTATTTCACCTAGAAGCCAGTCCATAAATTTATTCACATCTGGAAATGATATTAGACCCCACTCGTCTTCTACTTTATAAGTGGCCACACATAGGATAGGTTTGAAGACGCCGTCCATCAGTTGAACCATTTCCACATCGAAGTAAATATAATTTTGTTCCACTGGCTTTAATTCAAGGGTTCCACAAACTGAGGCTTGCTTTCACGGCAGATGTGTTTATTCTTTGGATCGTAAATGTCCAGGCACTTTGTGCAACGACGGCGATTTTGACAGGATAACTGTAGATGCGCTTCAAAGCAATCAGGACCCCGCAAGTACATGCTACATAGTAGTGTGTACGTAGTTAGGGCACAGAAGGGGGTCTCCAATGTGGACGATGTTCGGGTGTCAGACACCGGTTGCAGGTGCCTTGACAAACGTGAGCTTCATAGTTGAAGGCCTTTAAACAGGTAGTGCAGAAATTATGTGTACCAAAAAGTCCTGCAGGGTAGCGTAGCGATCACGTCGAAAGGATGATTGCGGTAAAGCAAAAAGAGACTGGGGAGCCTCAGGGCCTACAAACACAGGCAGGAAGCAGTCTTCAGCTGAATAAACCACAATACGGAGAGCAGGTGACAAATGCTGTTGGAAGATCTTGACTTCCGGTATCCCACACGGACCAGCGGGAACGCCTGCCTCTCGATGTAGCTGAAGGGCTTCGATGAGTTGTAGCTTATGATGGCTTCTTCTCACACCTTCATACTTGTTAGGCAAGTCTCGTTTTTTCAAATTCAATTCTCTAGCCACCACTAGAGCTCAGGCCAAGCAAGTATCGTCATTGTTCTGGATCGTTACGATAGATCTTTTATTTTTTAAAAAGGTATCCACATCAGCGAGATTACGCGTCTCAGGTGCACGGCATTTACCGCCACGACCAACACGCTCCAGATCAGCACACACAAAATCAAACTCCATTTGACTATGGGGGCCGATTCCTTCATTAGATTGAATGATGCGTTCTAAGGAGGTAATTAATCGCTCCTCCGTCAGTTCATTTCTCTTACACAGAGGAAGATTAATGGGATTCTTGATCGAGTCCGATCTAAACACCCGTGCCTGTACTGTCCCTGGGGTACAAGCTCACGTAATATTTGACCATGCAAGTTGCGGAAGGTTGGCATAAAATTATGAGCAGCAACATCATCCATTCCGCCAAGTCGAACGCTCGTTGAGATGAATTGTGTCTTAAATTTAGCAGAATTAAAGTTCCTCACATTCGTAACGGTGTAATGAGGCGTATCAGAGGAACTCACACCAGGAACAGAGAATGCAGATGTGACATCATCACAGCGCGAAGGACCTGGAATGGCTCCATCTAACGGGTGTGCCGGGATGTAGGTGCGGCTATCGGACAGGTGTCTTGTCGCAGCGGACACCTGACGTGCGGTACGGAGCGCCTTTCCACCACATTGGAGTGCAGGCAGACAGACATGCTTGGGTGAGGGGGCCGCAGGTGATGACCACTTGCCCTCTAACTGGCTCATAAGGGACTGCAACTCTTCAAAGGAACAGGCTACGTCCTTTCTCTCAGCGTCCATCTCAGCAGATTGTGCAAACTCATGGATCGTAGACATCTCGCAACGACAGACTTCAAAAACTTAGAGCAAACTAGGAGCAAAAACTTCTGATAGCTTTCTGACCAGTAAGCAAGGAATGACATAGCAAGCGGAGTGCGAGCTTATATACAGACAAATGTTATCTCATAAACGACCTTGATACATTTTTCAACATGATCAAGGTCGAGTGACCTTCATCCAATAAGCCCCCCCTTTGTGACATATGTTCGGAGTAAACACGTGAGCTAAAGCGTCATCCGAAATATTTTCGTTTATCAGTAGCAGATGTAAACATCGGCATTCACTCTTTGACGGTGTAGCGATAAGAACCGTCCGTCACTCGCTCAGGATAAAGCTTGTAGATATTAAAAGACAAATTCGGATCTTATCAGCAACAAATGAAAATACTGTGCTGCAGACAGCGTGTGGTGACATTCCTCCTCTTGACCCCTCACCCCCCGATAAGAAGAGACCTGGGCATGTACGCTGCCTTGCTTGTTGCTACATGCATGACTCGATGAAGGTCGAATTCCAAAAATTTAGAGGTCTGCATCAGCCATTCCAAAAGTTTAGTGGACTTGGATAAATGAACGTGGATAACAAGAGAGTTTGTGATCAGTGAAGTTTTAATAAAGGGAACTTTTAATAAAGGGGGTTTTTAATGAGGAGGGACGGAGTTTTTGATAAGTGTTTAATTACTAAGGATTAAAAATTCGTAATAAATACAGGGAATATACAACTTTGGGAGTTGATTTTCTGTGAGTGACCACTACCGAAAGTTTTGCAATTATTTAGAGACTTGCATCAGACATTCTGAGTGTCACCATTCAAAAAACGTTTAGTGGACTTGTAAAAGAATAGAAACCAAGGGAGTTTGTGATGAGTTTTTTTAAATACAGGAGATGTACTAAAAATAGTACAGATGTTTGACGGTACCACAATTAGATTAAATGCACATAGAGAAAAACTGATTTACCCCGCGATGGGTCAACCAGGGGGTCTTTAAAACGGTGGGGGATTAAAAAATATAGGTCAACCAGTGGGGGAGTTTTTTAATGAGGGGGAAGACAGTTTTGATAAGTGTTTAATTAATAAGGAATAAATACATAGAATATACAACTTTGGGAGTTGATTTTATGTGAGGAGCTCATCAGTCACCAGATGGCGCCAGAGGGTTAAAGGGGGGGAACTTTGATAAGGGGGTTTTAATGAGGGGGGGAATTAGGGTTTTTTCTAATAGTACTCCTCATAGTCACCAGATGGCGCCACAGGTTAAAGGGGGTAGGAAGGGGGAGAACTTTTTTAATAAAAGGGGTTTTAATAAAGGGGGATTGATTATTTTTTAATTATTAATTCTGAATATTAATAAGGGGGTGTGGTCAGTTATGAATATTAATAAGGGGGTAGTAGTGGGGGTGGAATGGCTTGGCATGTGACGTCATAGGGGGAAAGCACAGTGCGTTGGGGGGGGGGTAGGGCACTACTGATGTTGGACCATTGTTTCAGGATTCCGTGTTCAGTGATTTTTGTAGCAGAACGCTTTCATTGTCGATTTTCCCCGAATTATATGTTATATCTGCATTAAGAGAATATTGTCAGATTGTTTTGAGTTAGTCATTAGAGTTGACTGGCATCTTCACTGTATGCTCATTGCTTGTGTTGCAGCGGTGTTACGTCGGACATTCATAAACGTCATATAGATGACATTAAAAAATAATAATTCTATCAACCGACCGTACCATACTTTGGGAACCTCTAGAGAGTTTCAGAAGTTGTGTTTTTAGATATTAGCGAAGCATTTGATTCAGTGGAACACAAAATTTTGTTACGTAAGTTATATAATAGGGGAATAAGAGGTATTGCATATCAATGGTTTAAAAGCTCTCTATCAAACAGAAAACAATCAGTTTGTATTGGCACTCAATTCAGTAACTACCTAAATATTAAGAAGAGAGTTCCTCAGGGTTCTGTACTGGGACCAATTTTATTCTTAATATTTATAAATGATTTCTGTTCTCTTGATCTATATGGATCACATGTTTTGCAGATGATGATGCAGTTGTATATAATGCAGACAACTTAAATTAGTTAAAAAATAAAATTGAGTTTTTTAATAAAATAAGAAATTGGTTTACAAGAAATAACTTATGTTTAAATGTTCAAAAAACTAAATATATATTTTTTTGAGTTGCATGAATGTAATAATGACTTTGAAATCAAGTATCATAAATTGAATTGTAACCTAACACAAGTTTGTAACTGTACTGTAATAGAGTTGTTGAGTTGGGTTCAGAAGAATGTGCTGCTCAGAAAGTGAATGTGCTGAGAGAATGTGCTGCTCAAAAAAGTGCTGCTCAGAGGTTTCTACCTCTGAGCAGCACTTTTTTGCACACCATGGGCTAAATGGCCAGGTCACATGGACCCTGAAGGCTCAGAGAAGGTTGGAGGAGGGGACCCACTGGAACAGCTGTTGGGAGACAGATGGTAGTCTCCTATCAAGGCCATCCAGCATGTTCTTTAACGTGCATAGGGTATGGGCTCTCCTGCACAAGGGGCCACATCTTAACGTCCCATCCGACGAACAGCGGCCTTAACCCCTTAACCAAGCCTGTTGGTGTCCCCTAATGACCGTGGGCATGGTGGGGGAATTTTGTGGAGATAAATCTCAACACTGACCCAACTGGGACTCAAACCTGGGAACTACAGATTACGAGCCTGGCGTGCTACCGCCCCCTGTAATAGAGAAAGTAAAAAATTATAAATATTTAGGTGTAATCATAGAAAGTACCTTAAAATGGAAAATTCATGCTCAGACACTTACAAATCGATTGAGATACAGGTGATATAGGTTTTATCATTTAAAAAAGATTGTTACAAGTTCTTTTCTTTGCTCTTTATATTTTTCTTGGGTTTATTCATGTATACAATATGGGATTTGTTGTTGGGGGAGACTATGAGACAAACCTAATTAATTTAAACAATATTCATAAGAAAATATATAAGCTTATATTCAATGTGAAAAGTTACAAAGATATTAAATCCCTGAAATTAATTCACTTTTATAATATACGACAAATTTATATTTTCAAAATTATCCTGTTTGTGCATGTGAACCATGATTGGCTAGATCAGGGGTTCTCAACGTGGAGTAAGCAGTAAAATTTTTGAGGTGCGCCAGTTACATACACATTTCCAGGGGTACGTGAAGCATAAAAGGTTGAGAACCACTGGGCTAAATAGTGCAAAGCGTCCCTACAACATGAGAAAAAATAATCAACGTATAGTGCTTTTATCTCATAAAAATATTTTGAAAAAACATTTCGTTTTCCTTGCACCAATGATTTATAATTTTTTAGAAAATAGCATAAAAAATTAATTTGCGAAGTTTTAAACAAAAAATTAGAGTAAACATTGAAATTTTTCTGAGATTCAATTAGCTTGGAATATTATAATTTATACAACTTAACATATTTCGATTTTAAAATAGTGCTAGCTAATTATTCTATTATGCATATATTATTATTCTATTATTATCTTATTCAATTATGCAAGTCTTTTGAACCTGGACGGGTTGTAAAACTCCTGGCTCAAAATAGTTATGACCAAAATTCTGGTTTCTTTCTTTTATCAGTTGTTTTTATTGTATTTATACTGTATATGTAGTTTGCATTGTGTTTGTATTGCATTGTGATGTATTATGCATTATTAAAGTATTATTATTATTAAAGGATAAGTTTGAAGTTTCGTAAAAGTGGAGGATGGAATTTTAATCGCTGGGGGGGGGGACGATAATCGATCGTAACTTCCAAAATGGGGAGTGCGATCTACCATACACTCCGTGAAATGGATTTGATGGTTTAGCTTCATACTGATGAAGATAAGGATTTGTGTTAGATGAATTTATTTTATATATGTGGTATACTTTTGTAATAAATTAGTTCTTATACGGTCTTATTCTGAAAAATTTCATTGTCCAAGGCGTGGTACAATGGTAGTGCGCTCTGGCCTGAAACTGGAGAGATGTGGGTTCGATTCCCGCCATGTCGGCGATGAATTTTTTTTCAGAATATTTTAACTAATGTTTGAAGTCTATCTCTTCAGGTAATCTGTGTATTTACTATGGATCGTTTTTTAATCGTATATACGCTCTGAAATTCAATAGCAACGATTGGAAAAGTTGCATCTCCTTGAGTATAGATGGTGCTATGTCAGCCACGTCTCAGTGAAGAATTGTAAGGTCTTATTCTGAAAAATTTCATTGTCCGAGGCATGAATCTGATTTCACTGTCCGAGGGTGGTACAATGGTAGTGCGCTCTGGCATGAATCTGGAGAGATGCTGGTTCGATTCCCGTCGTGTCGGCGATGGTTTTTTTTTCAGAATATTTTAACTAATGTTTGAAGTCTACCACTGAAGGTAATATGTGTATTTACTATGGATCGTAGTTCATTTATGAATTTTTGCTGCTAAATATTCTTTTGAACTTATGCTCAAGATTTTCTATTAAAAATTCAAAACAATACTTCAGAGCAGTGGTTCTCAACATTTTATGCTTCACATACCCCCTGGAAATATGTATGTAACTGGCGTACCCCTTGTATAGATAGATAAAACTATAGTTATAGTATAACAATGGGAATAAAACAAAACACTGACCTTGTTACTAGATCGAACGACTTTTGAGCTCTCACGGCGTACGCCAAAAAATTTTACCGCCTACCCCACTCTGAGAACCCCTATTTCCGAGAGTTTCTGACCTCCACTAAAAGAGGAGGATAAAATTTTCATCGAGGGGAGGGGTTCTTATATTTCTATTTCATTCTGTTCTTTCTAAGTGAATCAATTTCAAATAAAAAGAATGACTACAGGAAACGAAACTACATAAGATTATTAGTATTCTCACTAATCCGACACTCTATGAAACGAATACTTTAAAAATCTTTTTCTTCTAAATAGAACAATAGGAAATTAATCGAATGTATCACAGGAAATCAAAACAGCCGATATTAACAACTATTTTAGTTAATCCGACTTTCGACAAAACAGATTCTGAGATTTCTATTACATTCTGTTCAGTGTAAGGAAACAATCTCAAACTATAGGAACGACTACCCGAAACAAAACTATTAGTATTCTAAAGAATCCAACACTCAATAAAATAAACATTTTAAATATAAATATATTAATTTTTTTTTTAAATACCTGTCTTCCTATATGGGTCCTAAAAAGTAGAAAATGAACCTAAAGTATATCGATGGTGCAAATTAGTCACTGAATTCGTATTCACTTCAAAGGAAGATAGGCCACCGATTTACCTACTCAACAAGATTGCCAGGGCCCTATGTTGCTTTTTTTTAATTTTAGATGTATTTTCTACTTTTTAAGGCCCATATAGGAATTTAAAAAAAAATAAATAAATACCACCTCAAGCAGCAGCTTGCCACAGAGGTCTGACAGGAGCCTCAGTTTATATGCCATAGTATTAGGTCTGAGAGGATGGCAGGACCTCAGCAGAAAAACCGACACATACATCCATGCCTTACCCGGCGCTCGATCCCAGGGTTGGGTTGGGTTGTTTTACCTCTGAGCGGCACTTTTTTGCACACCATGGGCTAAATGGCCAGGTCACATGGACCCCGAAGGCTCAGAGAAGGTTGGGGGAGGGAACCCACTGGAACAGCTGTTGGGAGACAGATGGTAGCCTCCCGTCAAGGCCATCCAGCGTGTTCTTTAACGTGCACAGGGTATGTCTCTCCCGCACACGGGGCCACGGTTTAACGTCCCATCCGACGGACGGCGGCCTTTCCAAGCACATCGGTGTCCCCTACTGACCGTGGGCAGGGCGGGGTATTTTGCGGAGATAAATCTCAACGCTGACCCAGCTGGGACTCGAACCTGGGAACTACAGATTACGAGCCTGGCGCGCTACCGACTGAGCCACCCTCGCCCCCTCGATCCCAGGACCCTTTGATTAGTAGCCAAGCACGCTAACAGGTATCAAATAAAAGCTCATATGAGGACCACCTTCGAGTTTCAAATTTTACCCTACCATTATCCGCCGCCCCAAAAAAAGGGATGAAGGGGGGTGGGAAATTTCTGTAGAGATTTGGTCGATGTTTACGAGTCCTATATGAAATGAAAGTTTCTGAAGGTTGGTGTTTTTAGTGACAAAGGAGAAAATATAAGTTAGAAAATACCTATCTTCCCATATGCGCTATAAAAAGTAGAAAATAAAACTAAAGCACACCGAAGGCATTCACTTCAAAGGAAGATAGGGCGCCGATTTACTTGCTCAACTAGATTACCTGCGCTCTATCGTCCTTTGAAGTGAAAACGAATTCAGTGACTGATTGCACCATTCGATGTGCTTTAGTTTTATTTTCTACTCTTTAGGGCGCATATGGGAGGATAGGTATTTTCATCTTTTTTTTATTTTCGACGTGTAGTTCTTTTTATATCTTCGGAACTACCTCTATTTCCGCCACTGGCCTGGACTTTATACAGCCATACCTGAACACATCTCTTTGTAGAACCAAAGTCCGTGTAACTCTCTCTACAGAAATTTCGTCATCGGGTGAATCCTTAAACTCTTCAAAATTTCCTGTTCCTAATTTTTTTCTTCTTTCCTGGAGGTTCGTTTTCAGTTTCTTGCTCTTCGGAGATAATCTTTATTAGCTTTCTCGCTTATGTCTTCTTTTTCTAATGTGTACGAAATTTCCAGTCCTAGTATTTTGGGTGTAAGAATGTTGCTAGTTTATGGATTAATGTTATGGCCCATTTATCTCCAAAAATTCTCATAACTTTCTTTATATTTCTGAAAATCTTTCACTACCCCTTCCTTCTTCTCCCTATAAACTTTCTTCTTATATTATCTACTTACATTTCATTCATAAATTAAACTTTCTTCTTTATATTTCTGAGAAATTTCGTGTCTTCAGATTTAGCTTTCAACATAGCTAGAAACTTCAGGTTCCACAATATTGATAGATACATAGTGGGCACTTTAGAGTTTCTTTGAAGCGAGTAAAAAAGAAAATGAAATCGCCCAGCATGTTTTTACAGATAGTATCTATAAATTTTTCTTGGTTCTTCTCCGTAAGAACCTCGATAATCTCCCATCGTGAATATACTAAGATGAGCATGTGAAGTTTGCTGTTTCATCTGGTATCTATATCGCCCTTCAGCGATTAATGTAAGTGGGTTGGGTTGTTTTACCTCCGAGCGGCACTTTTTTACACACCATGGGCTAAATGGCCAGATCACATGGACCCCGAAGGCTCAGAGAAGGTTGGGGGAGGGGACCCACTGGAACAGCTGTTGGGAGACAATGGTAGCCTCCCGTCAGGGCCATCCAGCGTGTTCTTTAACGTGCACAGGGTATGGCTCTCCCGCACACGGGGCCACGGCTTAACGTCCCATCCGACGGACGGCAGCCTTTCCAAACCCATCGGTGTCCCCTACTGACCGTGGGCAGGGTGGGGAATTTTGCGGAGATAAATCTCAACGCTGACCCAGCTGGGACTCGAACCTGGGAACTACAGATTAGGAGCCTGGCGCGCTACCGACTGAGCCACCCCCGCCCCAATAATGTAAGTGACTCTGCAACCCAGATGTGTTGAAGAATGTAGTGTGAGCGCGGCCAGAACCGATCACATTCTCTATATCTTTATTTTCATCATCACTTCCATTTTGTGTTGAATGATGCAGCACAATATTCAAAATGTGAGCGGAACAACTAACTTTCGAAAATTAGATAAGTGCTGAAAGTAGGTGTCATTTACTCTTCTGTCATTTACAAACACAATTTTACTCATTTACAAACACAATTTTACTCATTTCGTCATACAGGTCGAATGACCTCAAAATTTGAATTAATTCAGACCTAATACTGTCCCCTTGTTTTATTCAACTCAACGGATTTCAATTTCGCAGACACTTCGACTGTTTTTGAATCCGGTTTCATCGTTGCGTAACTGGTTATTTCTGTGCTTAATCATTTGTGCTTTATCAGGTTTTAATGTTCCAGAGTTATGCTCAGTGTAAGCGTACATTTTTTTTACAACTGAAACAACCATCCACATTTTTCACATCAACATCGCCGTTAGAAATGTAGCCAAATGTTTTGCCATATTAATGACTTCAGTTTAGTTTCGCGTACTGACATATAATCTCCTAGTTTCAGTTTAAAAGGCATTTTTTCCTTTATTAACTTTGCCTAAAATCTTATAAAAATATTGATATCCATATCCTTTACTTAAAAACCAGCAAAATGGACTTTGGCAACGAACACATGCAAAAAAAACAAGTTTGTAACTTGGAATATCACGATTTGCAAACTGTGGTACGACGGATAAATACAGTAGGCCCTTGATTCACGCCAGGGATAGGTTCCTGCAGATGCAGGCGTATATCAAATTGACGTAAATGAAACCTGAATTACAATGTATTTCAATGAGATACTTTCCAGGTTAACGAAAAGCTTTCATTGTCTTTTTAATTTAACCCGCATTTTTCATGACTGTTGTTACAGTGGAGGGGAGGGAGTGATATGTAGTTTCCTACAAATAGTAGGACGTGATTGCTCACCCTCCATTCCTCGAATATCTTCCATCTTTTCTTCTAACGTTACAGATTTGAGTGGTCTTTTATAGCAACAGTTTCACCTGCAATCACACTTCCACTCTTACGACCAGACATGGTTACAGTTTTATTTTTATTTTAAAGAACAAAAGTATTAAAACTTCTAATGAACCTTGATAATGTAGTTCACAAACCGTAGCATTAGTTCACAAAGCGAGTTTTAAGATACACTCACCGTTAAGTAAAAAGCCATTACCGAAAGCAACATAGTACCTGTCTTTTTAATCTGAGACTGTGAGACACAATGCTCGGTTCGCCAATATTTATACTGCGGACTTTTGTCTAGGTTCTAGACTACAACCTTCGAAGCGGGTCGAGTCCAAGCCCAGTAGCATTGCGCAATGACTATTTTAGTTTGGGTGGGTTGTTTTACCTCTGAGCGGCACTTTTTAGCACACCATGGGCTAAATGGCCAGGTCACATGGACCCCGAAGATTCAGAGAACGTTGGGGGAGGGGATCCACTGAAACAGCTGTTGGGAAACAGATGATAGCCTCCCGTTAAGGCCATCCAGCGTGTTCTTTAACGTGCACATGGTATGGCTCTCCCGCACAAGGGGCCACGGCTTAACATCCCATCCAACGACAGCGGCCTTTCAAAGCCCATCTGTGTCCCCTACTGACCGTGGGCAGGGTGGGGAATTTTGCGGAGATAAATCTCAACGCTGACCCAGCTGGGACTCGAACCTGGGAACTACAGATTACGAGCCTGGCGCACTACCGACTGAGTCACCCCCGCCCCACTTTTTTAGGTGATGGCAGCACAGAATAGAATTTTTGAGGGAAACTAATGAAATTACAGACAACTCTCGGTTTACAAACATTCGCTACAACGAACATCACAATTTATACAAAATTTCTTAAAGTCGCCAATGGATAGAGTTGCTTATAAAACAAAATGCCAAACCTATAGTGAGCAAAATTGTAAGATTTAAATAAATACTTTTAAAAAATGAATTCATTACAATAATTATCAGAAAATTATTATGATAACTATTCTGAACTGTTCTTGGTTAATAAAACTAATCTCGGCAGTAAAAAAACGTTGGTTTACATACCACGTAGAATGTTTTCTCGTAGGAAAGAAATCGGTGATTCCCACTAGCAACACTGCGAACACACAGTAAAAAATGCGCCCGACCAATCTTTCGCGTCGCAACAAACGTGGTCAGTAGTTTTATAGACACCGTTAAGTGTGGCTAGGTATTTGGTGACTTAAAAATATATTTTTAAAAATTTAAGCTATCATGGGTTCAAAGTGAAATAGTTAGTGCTGGTGCTGATAGTGGTAATAAAAGACGCAGTATAGTTTAGAAACTAAGCTAAACATCATAAAAAGGACAGAAAGAGGTGAGAAGCAAGTGCACATAGCTCGTCGTCATGGTGTTAACAGATCGAAAATCGCAACAATTATTAAAGATAAAGAAAGAATTGTAAAGGTGTTAAGGAAACAACTCCTGTTTTAATGAATAGAATAGTAAAAAATAGAAGTTTTTGTTGCACGAGATGGAAAAAACTCTTAATTTTGTGGGTCGAGAGTAAAACACATGACCATGTGCCTCTCAGCTCGTTAATAATTCAGGAGAAAGCTAGGAGTTTATTTGAAGATTTGAAGAGCTGGACCTGGATATGCAAAAGACTGTTTTTCAGCTAGATCTGGGTGGGTTTACGTTTTAAAAGGAGGGCTAACTTGCACAATTTAAGACTTCAGGGTGAATTGGGGAGTGCAGATACTCAAGCTGCAAGTAAATTTCTGAAGGCGCTAGAAAAAATAATATTGGAAGGTGGCTACAGTGCTCATCAAGTGTTCAATGTTGATGAAACAGGACTTTTCTGGAAAAAAAAAATGCTTTCCAGAACATACACAGTCTAATATGAGCACCAAACTGAATCACAGTGTACCCACACAGGTGCATCACAGAGTGCACATGACAAGGTCGACCACACGGAAATATAAACGGCCAGTCAGGACAGATGAGCCATAGTGCGTAATGTGAGCACAATGGGCAGAGGTATTGATTTTATGGACGTTCGAAAAGGATTGATCATCGGCTACCGCGCCAAGGGTGGAAGCATCTCAGAAACAGCATACTGTGTGAGCTGTTCGAGAGGTACTGTAGTAAGGGTGTACTAAGAATGGACCGCTGGCACACCAAGTACCTCCAGACATCATAACTGTGGAGCCTCAAAGGCCATCGGTCCCAGAGGAGAACGTCGCCTTCGTTGACTGGTAAAGGGCAATCGAAATGCAACAGTGCAGCAATTGACCACTCAAATGAATGCTGGGGCATGCAGGTATGTGTCCCCGATAACAGTAGAGCGAATCCTGTTATGCATGGGTCTCTGTAGCCAACGTTGCGTAAAGGCACCCATGTTAACCAAGGTCCATCGCCAACGATGCCTGCAGCTCGCACAGGACTACCGTCATTGGACAGTGGAAAAAGGTTGCCTTCGACGAATCGAGGTTTCTACTCCACAGAAGTGATGGGCGGTAGTGGATTCAGCGTCAGACACACGAGAACCAACAACCGGGCACACTTGTTGGTCAAGTACGGGCCAGCAGTGATAATGTGCATGTCTGGGGGATGTTTTCCTGGTATGATCTGGGACAGCTGGTATCACTGGATTTGTCCCTGAACACCAATGGGTACCTGTCCATCCTCCTCACACCCGAAGTGGAGACCACCTCGTCGAGGTGGGGGGGGGGGGGGGGGGCTACGGTGACTCTGGAAAGTATGGCCGACTGGCAGCCCTCATGGCTATCGGCAACCTGGCTGGAGATACTGCAATGTGAGGGTCCGTTAAAAGGGCTTGGTGCCCCCAAAATGGCGGACTCGTCATGGAGTCTGAGAAAGGTTCGTTGCAAGCCCCGAAGTGGGTGGGGTCTGTACTCTAGGGGGCCGCGAATCTGCCCTGATGGAGAAGACGAAGTCGAGGGCTCTGCGACTGGGAGTGGGATCCCCCGTCGACAGGCTTATCGATGGAAAAGCCAAACTAAGAGTCCCCACACAAGGAAAAAGATGAGACAATTTTAGGCACCCCGGATCTGAAGGCAATGATTAATGATGGTGGTGGAGAGGCCTATGGTGCCTCTGTGAAGTAGGATCACCCCGCCGTCCTTTGGAGTGCACGCTACCGGCAACCTGGCTGGAGGTGTCCTGGCATCTGAGAAGGGTTCGTTGCAGCCCCGTAGTGGGTGGAGTCTTACGCAGGGGGGCCATGAGGTCCTCTTGGCATGCACGCTACCGGCAACCTGGCTGGAGATGTCGTGAAATGGAGGGTCTGCTGAAACGGATTGGGAACCCCAATTACGCAGACTTATCCTGGCACCTGAGAAAGGTTCGTTGCAGCCCCGAAGTGGGTGGGGTCTGTACGCTGGGGGGCCATGAGGTCCTCTTGGCGTGCATGTTACCGGCAACCTGGCTGGAGATGTCGTGAAAGAGCGGGTCTGCTGAAAGGGCCTGGTCACCCTGATTAGGCAGACTTATCCTGGCATCTGAAAAAAGTTTGTTGCAAGCCCTGAAGTGGGTGGGGTCTGTACGCTGTGGGGCGGCGAGTTGGTTCTATGGAGAGGACAAAGTTGAAGGCTTGCAACTGGGAGTGGGATCCCCAGTCGACAGACTTATCGATGGAAAAGCCAATGGGTGTGTCCACCACATTAGCTCCCACCTGATCAAAAAAGTTATGATTTAATATAATGATTGGTACTCAAAATTAATCAATAAGTAAGGTTGTATATATGTTTGGCAATTGTATTGGATGGATTTAATGAAGTATTTGGCTTATATGTTTTGGCAATGCGCAAAATTCAAAAAGTCTCACGCTACACCTCAATGATTAGAAAACCAGACGATTCTGATTATATCAGCTTATATGTCTTGCGCATTATAACAGGTGCTTTCTCTGCTGTTATGTTATTTTTAAAGTAAGGCATGCCGGAAAGTAGATGGGTCAAAAATGGCACCCTCTGTTTATGTAGTAGTCTTGAACAGTGGAACGTTTGGGGGGTGTCATGGAATTATACTCCTGTCCATCCTCACTGACCACATGCATGCCTTCATGTTGTACGCTTACCCTAGTGGTGATGGTGTCTACCAACAGGACAATGTGCCCTGTCATGTTGCTAATGTGGTGCATGACTGGTTCCAGGAACACGACAATGATGTCTCCATTCTCCCATGGCCGGACCTCAATCCCATAGAGCAGTTGTGGGACCATTTGGATCGACAGGTATGGTGTGCGGACCCACAACCACGTCATCTCTGACCTCCGTGCTCTACTGGGGTCCAAATGGGCACGTGTGCCTCTGGCAACCTTCCAGGGCCTCATTGCATCCATGCCACATTGTCTCTCTACTGTCATCCGGGCCAAGGGTGGTTATTCCCATTATTAGGCAGGTGGTCATATTATTCTGATACAACTGTGCGTGTTCAAAAATTTGAAAAAAAAAAAAAGCCAAATTCAGTATACTGGTTATTTGTTTTATGAGCTGCATGTTGGACAGGCCCAAGTTTATATGTTTCTACTCCTTTTAGGGGCAGGATTGGCTAAGTCAGTAGCGTGCCAAACTCGTAATCTGCAGTTCCCAGGTTTGAGTCCCAGCTGGGCCAGCGTTGAGATTTATCTTGTAGAACTTCACGCCTGCCCTCGTGAGTAGGAGACAGTGAAGGACTTGGAAAGACCATCGGGTGGAACATTAAGCCATGGACCAGTGCGGGAAAGCCATACCACGTGCATGTTAAAGAACATGCTGGATGGCATTGATGGGAGCCTATCATCTGTCTCCCAACAGCTCCCCAGTGCCCCCCCCCCCCCCACAACTTTATTGGAGTCCTTGTGACTTGCCATTTAGCTCATTGTAAGCAAAAAAAAATGCTGACTCAGAGGTAAAACAACCTAATCCAAAGCCTCTTTTAGAGAACCAAAATTTTTCAATTTAAAAAAACTAAAAAAGCACCTTTTTAGACCCTAGTTTTACTTTAAATGACTGAATTTAAAAACATTAAAATCTCACTGTTAAACCTCACATTTGGAGCAAATAATTATTTTCTTCCTGATGAATCCAATCGCTTTGCTACTGATCAAATGAATGTAAGCAATTTGTCTTGTTTCCGAATATAAAAATTAAAAAAATTACGTGAAATACTCTACTGGGAAATAAAAAAAAATAATAATATTTTAAGTTTCATTTACAGTAAAAACGGTTAAATAAAATAAAACTTTCATTTTTCTTTGCTGTACTTCTTGCAAATATAGTTTGGTGTTTCAGCTTGTTTCAGACTAGAGCAATTTAAGGTATCCAAGAAAATCTGATTTTGGATTCTGTTTTAATGCAAAGTAAAATCACATTTTCGAGTAAACCATGTGAAGTAAATATATCAGATGAAATAGAACGACGGAAGAGAAGAAATCATGTTTGTTGTTGTTTGTTTGTTTGTATACGTTACATGAAATGAGTAGTCCTTCTTCAGGCTTACTCAATAGATAAATTTTGTTGGGTTAGTGGTGACAGATTTTGCAATTATTGTTTTATTTATTTTTTATTAGAGTGTTTTAAATATATAAATTATATGTATTGTTTTAGAGTTTATTATAATTTTGCGCCCTTTGTTGTTGTGGGTTTTAATGTTGTTGGTTTATGAGTTTTCAAAGTATTTTCTTTTAATTTTGAATTAAATTTATTTTATTATAATTTTTTATTATTTTTTATTTTCTTTAATTAATTTTTTTATTTTTTTATTATTTTTTATATTTTTTTAATAATTTTTTCATTTCATTTTATATATATTTTTTTATTTTTTCTTGTATTTTTTATTTTAGTTTTTTTTTAATATTTTTTTTTTATTATTTTTGGTTATATAAAAGTAATTGTTTTTAATTTTCCCATAAATAGTGAGTTGTGAAGAGCCATTTTGTATGATGGGAAGGCATGTTGTTGGACTTAAGGTAATGGGTTCAATTCACTGCATGGATACTTAATTTTTTTTTTGTGTGTGTATGGAAGTGATGGGGGTGTTATCCTTTTTTTTTGTTATTAATTTATTTTTGATATATAGAGAGAGTTATAACAAAATTGTGAGGTGTTCCTCTGAGGGACGAGTTGAATAATGAAGGAGTTAAAATGAAGGATGTGGGAAGTATGGTCAAATTAATGAGAAGAGACAAGAGATTACCTCTAAATTCGATTCCAAAGGGGTGTAGAGATGAGAAATCCAAAAAGGAGATCAAAAATTTTAAATTTGAGGTCACTGTTAGGTGGATCTAATAAGGTGTTGATGTGTAGTTCATGAATATGAAATTTGGAGAGAGAATGAATTAATATTTTTCTTTGTGGGAGATATTTATCACAATTTAAGAGAATGTGATTCACAGTTTTGGGGACATTGCAGTAGTTGCAATTTGGGTTGGGGGATAAGTTATACTTATTGAATGTGGCTTTTAATGTGGTTGCATTGGTTCTCAGTCTGTGAAGTATTTTTATGTGTTTTCTAGGATAAGGGTAGTTTAAGACATGGGAAGTTTGTGGGTTTGTGTTGTGGTTTATGGAAGCATGTAGTTGGAAATATCTATTGATTAGAGTATATTCACAAGTTCATTGATTTCATGTTTGATGTTAATATAAAATTTGTGAATGTTAGTTTCATTTGGGAGGAGATGTGCATTATTAGCAAGTTGATCTGCAATATCATTGTCAGTGATTCCCACATGGCTGGGTATCCATTGTATGGTGATGTGGTTGTTGCAAATCTGTTGATTGTATGTGTTTAAGGTGAGTGTTTTATGGATGTAGTGGATTGTAAAGGGAGTATAAAAATTCTTGAAGTAAGGTTTGTATGGCCCCTTTGGAGTCTACAAAAATGATAATTTTTTTGTCATTTAGGTGTGATAAGGTCCATTTGAGTGCTTCTATGATTGCAAATATTTCACAATGTAATATAGAGGTGTGTGAAGGTAGTTTGTATGTTAAATAGGTGTTAAACTGTGGGATATGGATGGCAGCGCCAGATGAACCAGAATCTGGTAGAACAGCCATCAGTGTAAATTTTGATATGTTCCTCATAGTGATACGTTTCTGCTAGAATTTTTATAACTTCAATGGGGAGGTCCTGTTTGGAGTGTAGTGTGGGAATATTAAAGGGTGATAGGTGGTTAAAAACTCCAATCAGCAATAATGGGTGGGATGTCCCCTTTTAATGGATTATTGAGATGAGAATTTAATTTGTTTAATAATTCAGGATGTTTTTGAGGATTTTATAATAAGAGCTTCTTTTAAAGTAAGTGCAGAATGGGTGAGAAGGTAGTTTATAGTGTAGTTTGAGAATGTATTTTAATAAAAGGATGTTCTGTCTGATATGTAATGAAGGAATGGAGGTCTCTGCAATAAGGGAGAGGGTAGGTGTGTAAGTTGGGAGGCCAAGTGCTATTTTTATGCATTTATTTTGTATGGTGTTAAGGTTTCTTAATTTGGTATCAGAGATGCCATTTAGGAATTCAAGCCCATATTCCAGTTTTGCTCTGATTAAATTTTTATATAATGTGATTAGATTATATTGTTTGGTGCCTTCATTTTTAAAAGTAAAAAGTTTTAATGTGTTAATTAGTTTGTGGCCTTTAGTGTGTAGGTGTTGTAGGTGATGATGCCAGGTTAGTTTAGAGTCAAGATGAATTCCTAATAATTTGCAAGTGTTATTTTGTGGGATTAGTTGGTTGTTAATTTTAAGAGTGAAGTGTGGCATGTCTGTCCTGAAAGTGTAAAAAGGAATACAAATGGTTTTAGTTGTGTTAATCTCAAGATGCCATTTTTTACAATAAGTGGAGAATCTATTTAGTTGTTTTTGTATTTTTTCTTGTAATTTGTGAATTGATTGGTCAGAGGCCCAGAATGTGATGTCATCAGCGTAGCAGTGTAGATTATATCTTTATAAAAAATGTTGTGTATATCATGCAGATAAAAATTAAAAAGTGTGGAGGATAGAATAGAACCTTGGAAGAGTCCTGTGTGAAATTGTAGGTGTTAGAGTATTGATTGTCAAGTTTAACTTGGAATGTTCTGGATCCTAGAAAGGAATGTAAGAAATGCAGGTTTCCATTAATTTTGGCCTTATGTAATTTATGAATTAAGCCAGGGATCCAGACAGAGTCAAATGCTTGAGAGAGGTCAATGGATATGGCAAGTAGGTATTTTTTTTCTCTTGTTCGCTTTGTGTATGTCAGTGAGTAAGTGTGCTATACAGTCTTTGGCAGACCTATTTTTTCTGAATCCAAAAAAGTTGTTTGAGAAGTGGTGTTCAGATTCTAAAAACCAGTTTAATCTTTTAAAAATAAGTCTTTCATATAATTTGAGTGTGTTGGAAAGTAATGAAATGGGTCTGTATGAGTTGTGTTCCAATGGTAGTTTTCCAGGCTTGAGAAGAAAAATGATAATTATGTGTGTCCATGTGGTGGGAATAATGTGCTTTTCCCATAAAGTATTAAAATATTTAATAATTGGATTCGCCAAGGTTGTGGCATGTGTTTAAAAAATTTATTTAGAATTTTGTCATCACCAGGTGCAGAGTTTAGATTCAATTTATTGATCGAGAAGTTTAATTCACTAATGTTGAAGGGTTTATCCATGATGAATGAGGCAGGTTCAATGTTATGGAGTTGATTGTTGACCATGTCAATAAAGTTGAGTTCCTGGATTGTTAGATTTAAATTTTGGAAGATTTTTAGATTGGTGACAAAAAGGTTGGCTGTGTCATGTAAGGTGATGTTGTGGTGAATAGCTATTTCAGCGACAGGTGTGGATTGTGTTTTTTGTTTGTGAGTGTTTTTAAATAATTTCCAGAGGCTATTTTCAGAAGTTATGGTGGTTAACTGATTGGTAAATGTAATCCAGTTTTCTTTGTACAGAAGCTTTAGTTTTTTTCTGACCTGGGCATTTATTTTTTTATAGTTGTTAATGTCACTGAAAATTCTTGTTTGTTTAGCTTTATTTTCAGCCTTTTTCCTGATAGCAATAAGTCTATTCATGTACCAATAGTTTTTTTTAAGTTTTGGGATTTTGTTGAGGATGGTTTGAAATGCAGATTTGGTGATATCCACAATGTGGTTAAAAAATGTGTCATAGTCCTGTGTTTGTTGGTTATGTGTGGTGAGAGAAAGGATTTTGTGAAAGAGGGGCCAGTTATTAAGATGTATTAACTTTCTGTATCTACTTTTAAAGTTAGCATGGAGTAGGTGAATTCAACCCTTTTTAAAGAATTTTGAATTGATATGCACAAACATAGATTTTTTCCCCAATTCAAAATTTTAAAACAGGCTAAACACACAAATATTATACTTACTTTACTAGAGTAAAACATACAATTTTGCCAAGAAAATTTAAAATTTTCAGATTTAATTCCTCTTACTGAGATTGGAATATGGAAATAACCATTTTCAGATTTTTTTCCCCCGATTCTGGACGATGTTTGTTTATTTATTTATTTATTTATTTATTTATTCAACGTTACAGATATTTGAGAGGTCCTTATACGGGCTTTCTCATCATACAATTTTCAAAAATAAACTATAATAATATTTTTAGTCAATTTTCATTTTACTTTTTTTGCTTTTATTTATTTATTTATTTTTTAAATTCTGTTCCATAAATCTGTAGAGATTAGAAATTCAAATAAAATTTTATATATTTTAATTTTAGAATCAAAATTTTTCTGGTTCAAAATTAAATCAGTTCTAATCTCCTGAAACCCATGTTCCTATAGTGATTTAAAGAATTTTTCCTTTGAGTTTGTTGTTTATACAGTTAAGTAAAATATGATGAATTGTTTCAGGTACGTTACAGTTTTTGCAGTTTGGAGAGTTTGAAAGTTTAAGATAAAAATTTTGTTTGATTTAGCATGCTGTATTTGTTCTAAGTCTAGAGGATACTTAATTGTCTTGTAAACAGCAAATTTTGAATATAATTAATATTTTTTGAAAGAACGTATCTAAAGTTATTTTTTAATGATGCTTCAATTTGAAAGAATTGTTCAATCATTTTAAATTCTATTTTTTTTAATATTTTTCTAGTGTTATAAAAATTGAAGCAGTTACTAATTTTGTTAAGTTTATGAGCATTTTTTGCTAATCCATCAACAGTCACTTTCAATGATCCCTATATGACTAGGGATCCATTGAATTGTAATTTGATTGTTTTTGAATTGTTTGTTAAATGTATTAAGTGTTAATAGTTTGTAAATGTATATATTATTATAGTCTGATTGGTATAATTCTTGTTGTAATGTTTGAATGGCTCTTTTGGAGTCCACAAATCCAATTAAATGCTTCTATTATTGCTATTAATTCTGCATGTATTATTGAAGTATTTTGAGGTAATTTAAAAACTGTAGAAAATTTACCTTGAGGAACAAAAAATGCAGCTGTAGAGGATCCACTATCTGGTAGTACAGATCCATCTGTAAAAATGTTATGTTTTTAATATTTTTCTAATTGAAAATTTAAAAAAAAATTTAATATTGCTTAAGGTGGAATATTCTTTTTAGATGTTATTAGGGGAATTTCACTAAAAATTTCGGGTTTTTCATAACACCAATCAGGTATTAGATCTGGCAAGTCTTCTTTTAATAATTTTCCTAAATTTACATTAAAAAATTCGTGTATATCATTTTGTAGATTTTTAATTAAGGGATTATTATTAAAGTTTTTGTAAAAGGGATGGTTAGGAAGTTTATAATGTAATCTAAGAATATATTTTAGAAGTAGAATTTTTTGTCGAATTTCAAAGGGTGGAATTGCCGTTTCTGCTATAATAGAAATTGTTGGACTAAATTTTGGTACTCCAAGTGCAATTTTACTGCACTGGTTTTGAATTGGGTTTAATTTTTTTTAATTTTGTGTTTAAAGCACCTTGAATAAATTCAAATCCTCCGGACGATGTTTTATCCAGACAGAATTGAATAACAATAGTTAAATAAACCAAGATCAAACTCAGTGGACGAATCAAATTCGTTAAAAATTTTAAAACATCTGGTGCTCGAGTTTTCTACCTGGTACGTCATAAGTTAAAAATCAGAACAGGAATACATCAAGAAACGTGTTAGGAGAGATTAAAATAAATAGCAACAGAAGTGAGAAATATAGACGCAATTATTTTTTTTTAATTCTAGTATTAAAACTACGTGCAATAGAATAACAAAGATGAACACAAATCATTACACACAAAAAGTTATTAAATTTTAATCTTAGTTTTTAACCATCCTACAATTTTGAAGGTGGGAGACTTGGCCCCATCTCCTGTCCCAAACAATATCATAGTTGGCACCCTGTCATAAAACAATCTACTAAGTGACTTCTGCACGTATCCAACTCTTATCCGCACGTTTAAATTATTCCAGGAGTAATTGTAACACATCTGTGATTTTAAATCCAAGCAAGCCGACGGCTCTATTACCACATTTTCAACCTTTATGACTACCATATTTGTTCTTCTACAGGGTTTATTTTTGTTGTTTTTACTGCCTAAGCTTGAGGGTTTCACGTGTCCTCTCCGATTATCTTTGTTTTCCCCCGTTGCAGATCCTTTATGGCCATCACGTCACCATATCCCCGAACTTTACTAAGAGAGTGACTTTTTCGGAATGCTACTCGGAGGCAATAGGCTGCATTTGTTTGTTGTTGAAAGAAAATTTAAAATGTATTTATGTTTTATGAAAATAAAAAAGAAAATTGATATTGATGAACAAAAAAACTTACAAGAAGCTTTCACAAGCTGGAAAATAATAAATATTGTATTTTTGTATTAAAATGTAAGTTTCGAAGTTTTTATACAAAAATGTATTTTTTCTGATTTTAAAGCATTTTTTATTCGACCATTCTGGCCACCTGCGTGCGGGACACGCGTTGCACGCCCGTTTAGCGTGCCCTGCGTATCATTATTTCTCCCTTCGCTGGCGGCACGTAAAGTTCGGTCTGCGAAATTGTGCATTGCTGCTATAGCGCATACTAAAGAGAGGGAGAGATTTTACATTTTCATAAGGATGCAGCTTGGGAATGACGGGAAAAAAATTTATGCCGATTTATCACAAGTATATGGAGATCATGCCTATTCATATGGCACTGTTATGGGATGGAAGAGCAAATTCAGAGGACGGCAAAGCTACGAAGATCTCCCTCGTGAAGGAAGACTGAAAGGAGGCCATGAACGAGAGAACCATAGTTGCTGTTCGTGAACTCATCAAAGAAAATTCACACATTACCATTCAGATAATAAGTTTAAATTGCAATGTGGAAACAATTATTCATTAACATTTAAAGTTCCTAAAGATCTATGCCAATTGGAAACCCCACAAACAGATAGAACAAAAAAGGGCTATAGTTCGACTCATGCAAGGAGATGCTGTAATGTTTGAACCTGGTTTGAACCCCAAACTGTTAACAGATATTATCACAGGTGATGAGACGTGGTTTTATTATTATACAACTTCCAGAAAGATAGACAACTATGTTTGGAACATATGAAATAATAATCTGAAAAAAATTGGTTTGCCGTGAGTGGGATTCGAACCCAATCTCCCAGTAACCGGTCGTTGATGGTATAATGGTTAAGCATAACTAGTTACTAGGAGATGTGAGTTCCAAGCCCATTCACGGCAAAACCAATTTTTTTCAGCTTATTATTTCATGTGTTCCATGTCTACAGGACATCTCCTGTGATACTTTGCCACTGAACTATATTTGGGTTGCGGAAGATGAACTGTGTCCCCAAATCCTCCGATAAGACTTTCGCTCAAAGAAATGGTTGTTCACAATTTTTTACATTTCCCAAGGAGTGGCATCCGTAGGCACCCTACCTGAAAAAATGAGTATAAATAGCCAATACTATGCCAACATCGTTTAGCTCAAAATGGTTAAGGAGATGAAGGAGCAGCATCCAACGACAGGCGTGTCAAAGGTTCTCCTTCTTCAAGACAATGCCAATGCTCACAAAATCCAGCAAGTCTGGCATATTCACCTGATCTTGCACCATGCGATTTTTGGTTGTTACCAAAAATTAAACAGGAACATGCTTGGAAGCCTTTATCAAGAGTGCAAGACCTTGTAAAATGCATTCATTCAGAGATTGGTGGTACTCCAACTTGAATACCACCAAACGTTCTAGAATTGGCGTAAACATCTGCAACTTTGCATTGATGCTGGAGAGGAGTACTTTGGGGGGAGAGTAAATGCTTTGTTAAAGTAAGTGCAATGATTTTTGTTCTGCAGATGCATATCAGGAACTTTTTGAACGCCTTTCGTATTATGGTTACTTTTCCTTTTTTTTTACCCTACTGAGGAGTGGTCAACCACACAGGATCTTGGCACCAATGATGAAAGTATTTCTTACCAGTATGATACGCTTCAAATCATAGCTATACGTGGAAAATCTCGCACAGGCTATCACACCACTATTTTACCTCTGAGTGGCACGTTTTTTGCACACAGTGGACTAAATGACGTCACCCGACGCACAGAGAAGGTTGGTGGAGTTCCATCCGACTGACGGCAACCTTTCCAAGCCCACTGGTGTCCCCTACTGATCGAGAGCAGGGCAAGGAGTTTTGCGGAGATAAATCTCAACAATGGCCTAAGGGATTCGAACCTGGGAACTTTAGACTACGAACCTGTCGCGCTACTGACTGAGCCACTCCGCCTTTCTTACATGAGTAATAAAGTGAAGTATATGGCGGCGAAAGTATATTGCTCCGGAACTTTCTATTTCTCTCTATCGTTTCCGCAAAGAGCGAATCATTTAGGGTTTTTTAATATGCCTAAATACTTGTTGATTGCGTTGTATTTGCGGATTTCGGTCTTATATAAAAAAATACGATGTAGTGTTGTTATCTAGTATAATGTTTTAAAACTGATTTTAGTTCTTAAAATTAAAAGCGAATTTTTCAAAAAAAAAACAAACTTTTCACTTATATTTCAATTTTTAACCTCAACTTCCGTATTCTAAACCCAGGTGTCAAATTTAAGCATTTTTTTCTAATAACGAAATCAAAGATTCAAAATAACTTTTTAAATTCAACAAGTGTATGCCGTCCCATGGCCGAATGGTTAGCGCGCTTTGGCTACTGATCTAACAGGACCTGGGTTCGAGCCCCGGGTAAGGCATGGCTGTTTGTGTTGTCTTTCTGCTGAGGGCCTGCCATACTCTCAGACTTTCTACTATGGCATATAAACTAGCAGGCTCCTGTCAGACCTCTGTGGCAAGCAACTGCTTGAGGGGGTATTTTTTTTTTAATCAGTGATTACACGGAAATTTCGCATCTGCGATTTCCGCGACAATAGATGCAAAATTGCAGGGTTTCCGCATTCAAAATGCGGTAGGAAAAGTGCGACTTTCGGCAAAGTCGCAAAATAAAGATGTTTCTCCTGCAAGTCGCGTTGTTTTAACAGGTAACCACTGTTCCCTCCTTTCGTCCCCCCATCGATCGTTAAAGTTGTGGCGAGGTCAGAAGAGCGGCGTACTTTTTCACCTTGAGTCAAAAGTTGACCTCATCATGTAGCTTAGCAATATAAAAAAATAAAAAAATCCCCTCAAGCAGTTGCTTGCCACAGAGGTCTGCCATGATTTTTCCTCTAGAAAGCATTAAAAATGATCTCAATCAAAACCGCTTGACCTTGATTTTCCGAGGCAGGGCGAAAAAATATTTTTTTCCAGTTCATTACAGACAGAGACCAGACAGAGAATTTAGAACTTGTTTAGGAATTGACTCTCATATTGAGCTATATTCATTTATCCTGAATGAGAAGACCAAACCGAAACAGGCGAAAACTGTGTTTAAGCAGAACGTCAATCCGCTCTCAAAACCTCCTCCTTACATTCAGAAGAATGTTAAAAAACTGTCGCCTCCATATCAGATCCAAAATATTTCTACTGTCCACCGAGTTAATAAACTGTGATTCCATAAGTGGGGTTGTATTTTTTTTTAACAGGATGCTAAAGAACACACTGTTTCATTTAAATTTCTTGCTACTAAAATTTTCAGCTTTTCTTTTTAAAATGCAATGGACAGTTTTTAAGCAGTACCGAAAAAGAAAGTCTTTTTTATTTAAATATTTGCTTAATTTTTCAACTTTTTTATTAAAGGGTAATTTACAGTTGTGTTTATTTCAACATACATATGTTCTTAAAAAAGGAAAGATCATGAACACATTTTTTTTTACATATTCTTTATGGAAACATCATCTACATCATTGTAATAGCAACATAAAGTAACAATTTACATAATTTTATTTTAATCAGAAAAACTTTCCCATTGCTCGCCGATCGTGAAATTCGCTTACCGAGAAGCGTTTTTGGTCCCTAATTAATCTCGGAGTAGTGAGTTCCCAACCTAGGGCACTTTTACCCCCGTGCTTTCCCCCTATGACGTCGCCGGCCACGCCCTCCCCTATGGCGTCACCGCTCACGCCCTTATTAATATTCATAATAATTCATAATTAAAAATTTATCCCCTCTTATTAGCCATCTGGCGACTATGAGGAGTATCATTTTCGGAAAAACCACTATTTTAGCTAATTTCCCGTTTTTTGACTCGCCCTTTATTAAAACCTTACTTACCCCCCGATAGGGGACCACCTTGTCGTGGTGGGGGGGGCCTAGGGCCCAGCAACCCGGCTGAAGGCTGTGCCGACCGGATTGGCGTCCTGGTTGGACATGGCTAAGGCCAACCGAGGTTGAAGATGCTGCTGGCCGGCTCGATTGCCAGTCGGATGGTGACGGCGTCGGAGACCTCACCTCTCAGGAGACCTGTGTGGTCTGTTCGACGGCTCTGCCGAAAGGTCTGAGCCCGCCTTGTAGGCACGAGCTGTCCAAAAAGTCTGGGTCTTACTAAGAGTCTCCACCCCGGGTGCCGATCGACTTGGATCTATATATCCTTGCACATTTGCAAACCAGGGAATAGATTAAAGTAAGGTTTCTTCCGGTGGTCAGCTTTCCTTCTATAGGACTGCTGCCATGTGAGGCTGGGGTTGAGGTGCGCCTATAGGGCGTATTCCTTGCCCCCGGCTCTAGATGGTCATGGCTTTTCATAACCAGGTAGTGCTGTACAAGCGGAACCGGGAATTGCCGTGGTTGCATAAGATCGCAACAAAAGAGATTCCCCCTTATTTAAAAAAACCCTTCCACCCCTCCCCCTTTTTTTTAAAACCCCTGGCGCCATCTGGTGACTATGATGAGTACTATTTTCGGAAAAACCTTTATTTGAACTCTAATTTCCCAATTTTTCAGCCAACCCATCATTAAAGACCCCTGAATGACCCACCTATATTTTAAGCCCTCCTTCTCGAATAGTCCTGATTTTTCTTTATTTCAGACCCCCATGGTTGACCCCCCTATATTTAAAGACACCTTAATCTCCGAATAAGTTCCTTACCAACTAAACTTCGGGATGGCAACGATTGGCTGATGCAAGCCTCAGAATAATTGCATGGGTGGCAACCTCACACAGAAAGGGATGATGCAAGTCTCTAAATAATTGCAAAATTTTCGATAGCAGTCACTCACAGAAAATCAACTCCCAAAGTTGTATTATAAAAATAAATACCCCCTCAAGCAGCTGCTTGCCACAGAGGTCTGACAGGAGCCTGTCAGTTTATATGCCACAGTAGAAGGATGGCAGGACCATGAGAGGATGGCTGGACCTCAGCAGAAAAACGACACATACATCCATGTATTACCCATTTTTTATTCCTTATTAATGAAACACTCATTAAAACCCCCTCCCCTTTATTAAACCCCCCTTATCAAAAGTTCACTCTATTAAAACTTCACCATGTAATAAAAGGAGAAAAATCTGATTTAAAAATAAATTATACGTAATTATGAAATGATATTGAGGTGTAATATGGTCTGTAGGGGTGACATATAAGACCCGTTTTAGAACACGCAACAGACGTTCGGTACCTCACTCTGGACCACGTTTTATTGACGGATCACTCTCAGCAGTGAAAATTTTTTCGAAGTCTCTAATCTTTCATCTGTGTCAACAATCACGTGGTGAGAATTGACCTTCCTTCAAATCATACGACAGGGTCGCATATCGATGGGTGCAATCGACCTTTCATCAACTCACGTGATGTGCATTTCGCAACAAGCGGGCTATGTACGATAGAACTACTGCTATCTGTACCGCAATATTTGCATCTGCTACTGATAAACGATTTCCTTCATTAAAAATAGAAACTTGGGAAATAATTCCACTGTATTCATTAAGAACACAAACTGATTTCGTGCTAAAACATCAGATTTCACCTTACTTGAAAAACTAATGTGAAAAATTTATGTGAACCAGTGAGTTGACAGATGGAATCACTCAATCTGTAGTTCCCAGGTTCGAGTCCCAGCTGGGTCAGCGTTGAGATTTATCTCCGCAAAATTTCCCCGCCCTGCCCACGGTCAGTAGGGGACACCGATGGGCTTTGAAAGGCCGCCGTCCGTCGGATGGGACGTTAAGCTGTGGCCCCGTGTGCGGGAGAGCCATACCCTGTGCACGTTAAAGAACACGCTGGATGGCCTTGACAGGAGGCTACCATCTGTCTCCCAACAGCTGTTTCAGTGGGTCCCCTCCCCCAACCTTCTCTGAGCCTTCGGGGTCCATGTGACCTGGCCATTTAGCCCATGGTGTGCAAAAAAGTGCCGCTCAGAGGTAAAACAACCCAACCTTTTTGGGAGGTATACGAGGGGGAATTTCAGTGAATCGTTTTAGCACGGCAAGCAACAAGCATTTAGAATGAGAGCACGATTGCAAGTTTGTTTAAACTAACTCTTCAAATGCACGTTTCTCCATACATTCGTAAAACTCTCATTATGTATTCGTTGCTTTCTCTCTCACAAGATAATTAAAGTTCAAACACTAATACATCCTCCCTATGTGTATCTTTCTAATAAACCATACGACCAAAGTAGATAAATCGCAAGCATCATCTGCGTCAGATCTGATTCCATATATCTGCTTACGACGAAAATTTCACAATACCCTGAAATGGACATTACTTTACCTAAGACACAGCATGTGACTAGGTCGTTTAATCAAACTACATGCATAAACGAAAATTAGAAAAACAACGAAATGGTTGGTAAATTCAATGAGAATCACTAAAATGTAAAGGGTATTGGAATATCTGTAAATACACACACATTTCAGTGGATAGGTGAATATTTTCACAATTCTTTGGAAGTGGAAGACACAATAACTGCAAAACCTACTGTGACGAGAGAGAAAGTATAAAAATGCAGTGGGATGGTTGTAAAAAATGCTTCAAAACAGCAAATTACAGCGCAAATACTGTAAATAGAAAAAACGACTATTAACAAGCGCCATCTAGTATGTAAAATAAGTGAACCTAAGGAGTAACTGATAAAAGTCACTCTTCAGCGGAAGGAGTAATACAGGAAAAATCATAAAATATTAAGGTCCCACGCTAAGTAAATCACGGTCCATTGAGTACACACGGATGGATGAATATCACAAAATACTTTGCATATAGAAAACATCAGTAAAGAACCACAGAAGTTTGGAAATTTAAAATCTGAAAACTACCTGTTTATAAGAAAACAACAATATTTTCAGTATTTCCATGAAAAGTTGGGCCCCAGAATCGAAACCTAGCTTTGCATTCTCTGACTTCAACCGCCGATAAAAGGTAATGTAAGCTCTCTCGACGGTTATTCCAAGCCGCTATCTCTTTTCAGAGTTCCTGGTCCCCTGGTACGTTTGAATAAGCGCATAAGTGTGTGAAGGTGGTTAGCTGCAAACACAAGTTTTTCGACAAAGATAGGGTGTTTCACTACAATCTAACACGGAGATGTCTGTTTAGTTATTTTTCCCTATTTCTATACTAGTGTGGAATTCTTAGAACAAGTGGTACTATGTATGTGTGAAAGTGGTTAGGGCAAACACAAGTTTTTTGATAATATTATGTATCTTGTTTGGAAATAACACTGTCTATGGAGCATTACTCCTGTACATACCATAAGCATAATGCCTCGCGATTCTAAGCGTTCCCAGAACCGATAGATAATACTTTGCGTTTACAGGACCTAACGTATAAAGTCTTTCATACTTCAAACTCAATCATCAAGACAATCAATATTGCAGAAGTAAGATTGAAAATGAAAGGAGAAGTGATAGAGAAGTGAAAGAAAAGCACCACACCCAGCATTCTCACATTATAAGAAAAGCATTCGCACATTAAAAGAAAACGTAAGCATTCATCACCTCAAAACAGATAAGACAGAGGGTGCTATGTGCCGGCTTGAAAAGCAGCAAGAAGGTTAGTAACCATGGTTTAACCATTCGTTTTTTAAGTATTAGGACGTTCATGTTACAATTTCTTGCAACAACGTTCATAGCTAGTGAAGATACAAGTCTGCAACATTCACTCTTCTGTGTAAGCATGTGAATATTACATTTCAGCTGTATGTGAACCAAACATTCACTTGAGATGAATATTTAAAAACATCAGTGTGAACTCATGGATACATAAAACGTGTCTCCTTCTTGTGTCTCTTCATATCTATACACTATTCTTACGAGCACAAAAGATAGAACTTTCGAAGGAAGATGAAACATGTATCAGTTTAATAAAAAACGATTTTCTGTGTTTTGGACGTTTAACCAGTGCCATCTAGTAAGAAATATGTTCACTATCCGATTCGAGTAAACGTAAGACAACAGCTGTCTGTTTATGAATGATTATGTATGTACGGTTTCTCTGATCTTATGCAAAGTATATTCAGTTTTATGTGGTGTATGGTGTTATACATAAGTGTATGCATACATCCATGCGATGGACTAAGTTTTTCTCCATATTGTGTCATGCACTTGTTTTCGTCTCTGTATATGTGTTAATTGTGCATGCATTGCATGTGTTAGTGTGCTTTCATGTTTGTTACTGTGAATCGGATGTGTGTGAGTGCGTGGGTGTTTCTATGAATCGTGTGTTCAAACATGTTATCACTTGCTTGCTACAGAAGAAGCTAACAATTTACAAACGTCATCAGATTGGCACTATAGCTCTATTAGGAAATCTCATCGAAAAGTCACTAAACAGATAAGTTTACTAAAGATGTACGCTTGTATACAGTTTTTCAGATTCTTTTACCTTTCTCGATTCTGTTAAGTAGAACAATGAAACAACATTGAAGGAAAAAAACTTTTATTCATACACTAAGAAATTACAATGACAAATCATCAGATATAGAACATAAATTACTCTTCTACAATTGTGTTTTTAATATTACTACAAATTAGATCTCGACCAATTGTAGGCTATTGTCAGATGGCATCAAAGTTTTAGGTATAAGTAGTACATTCGATGTCATAGTTTTGCAGTACTGAAGTGTTAACGATGGCTTGTGTTCACCCCGAAAGTGATCTTTCCATGGAGCAGTTTGCTAATGGAGACTACCAGCTAGGCTCTGACTTGTTGGTGAAGATTTGCAAGAACGTTTCCGAAGTCCACATATGTTTGTTTCAGAAGTGCAGTGACATTCCGTTTAGACCTTCGGCTTCGGTTATATTATCCGATGAAGAGTGGTATAGACTGACTTCTACACTCGCTTATACGTTTTCCTTCGAGTATGAACTGAACGGCATGGTGGTATTCAAGGGTAAAAAAGGGGTAGTCATTGAAACAGGTGTGTGTGACGATGGTACTACAATGATTTCTTCGTTACATCTCACCATCAAACAATGGACGTTGTTAAAAGATTCCCGCAACTCCATCACCTGCAACTTGTTGGCTCTGAAGTTCAATAAATTTCCTAATGCCGTAAGGGATGTCGAATTAACTACAGACCCTACTCCAAGATTGTCTAATGTTGAACTGCATGATCAGAGAGCAAAGTTAAGTTTCAGAAAAACATTAAATACACTCGTCAGAAAAGAAATTTTTCAGATTCTACGTACGAACTGTATTGGGTGTGAAGTAGATCATCCAAGTCAGCTTCGCCATTCGTGTGTTGTCATATCCCATGAATCAGTTGATACACATTTCACCGAAACAGTGAGAAACATTCATTTAAGCGATATCGCTAAACTTTTTGTGGAAGAGGCAGGAGTTGAAGATTCCTACATGTTACACTTTCCTATATTACTAAACGAAATGTATGACGAACTGGTGCGTGCCTCTGAATATGTACTATATAAATGTTAATAGTGTTACTAATTTCTGTTCTATATCTAATGGGTCATCATTGTAATTTCTTAGTATATGAATAAAAGATTTTTTCCTGCAATGCTGTTTCATTGTTCTACTTAACAGAATCGAGAAAGGTAAAAGAATCTGAAAAACTGTATACAAGCGTATTTCTTTAGTAAACTTATCTGTTTAGTGACTTTTCGATGAGATTTCCTAATAGAGCTATAATGCCAATCTGATGAAGTTTGTAAATTGTTGCTTCTTCTGTAGCAAGCAAGTGATAACATGTTTGAACACACGATTCATAGAAACACCCACACACTATCACACATCCGATTCACAGTAACAAACATGAAAGCACACTCACACACGCAACGCACACATGCACATACAATTAACACATATACAGAGACGAAAACAAGTGCGTGACACAATATGGAGAAAAACAGTCCATCGCATGGATGTATGCATACACTTATGTATAACACCACATAAAAATGAATATACTTTGCATAAGATCAGAGAAATCGTACATACATAATCATTCATAAACAGACAGCTGTTGTCTTACGTTTACTCGAATCGGATAATGAACATATTTCTTACTAGATGGCACTGGTTAAACGTCCAAAACACAGAAAATCGTTTTTTTAAACTGATACATGGTTCATCTTCCTTCGAAAGTTCTATCTTTTGTGCTCGTAAGAATAGTATATAGATATGAAGACACACAAGAAGGAGACATGTTTCATATATCCACGAGTTCACACTGATGTTTTTAAATATTCTTCTCAAGTGAATGTATGGTTCACATACAGCTGAATTGTAATATTCACATGCTTACACAGAAGAGTGAATGTTGCAGACTTGTATCTTCACTAGCTATGAACGTTGTTGCAAGAAATTGTAACATGAACGTCCTAATACTTAAAAAATGAATGGTTAAACCATGGTTACTAACTTTCTTGCTGCTTTTCAAGCCGCCACATAGCGCCCTCTGTCTTATCTGTTTTGAGGTGATGAATGCTTACGTTTTCTTTTAATGTGCGAATGCTTTTCTTTTAATGTGAGAATGCTGGGTGTGGTGCTTTTCTTTTGCTTCTCTATCACTTCTTTCATTTTCAATCTTACTTCTGCAATATTGATTGTCTTGATGATTGAGTTCAAAGTATGAAAGACTTTATACGTTAGGTCCTGTAAACGCAAAGTATTATCTATCGGTTCTGGGAACGCTTAGAATTGCGAGGCATTATGCTTATGGTATGTACAGGAGTAATGCTCCATAGACAGTGTTATTTCCAAACAAGATACATAACATTATCAAAAAACTTGTGTTTGCCCTAACCACTTTCACACATACATAGTACCACTTGTTCTAAGAATTCCACTCTAGTATAGAAATAGGGAAAAATAACTAAACAGACATCTCTGTGTTAGATTGTAGTGAAACACCCTATCTTTGTCGAAAAACTTGTGTTTGCAGCTAACCACCTTCACACACTTATGCACTTATTCAAACGTACCAGGGGACCAGGAACTCTGAAATGAGATAGCGGCTTGGAATAACCGTCGAGAGCGCTTACATTACCTTTTATCGGCGGTTGAACTCAGAGAATACAAAGTTAGGTCTCGATTCTGGGGCCAAACTTTTCATGGAAATACTGAAAATATTGTTGTTTTCTTATGAACAGTGAGTTTTCAGATTTTAAATTTCCAAACTTCTGTGGTTCTTTACTGATGTTTTCTATATGCAAATATTTTGTGATATTCATCCATCCGTGTGTACGCAATGGACCGTGATTTACTTAGCGTGGGACCTTAATATTGTATGATTTTTCCTGTATTACTCCTTCCGCTAAAGAGTGACTTTTATCAGTTACTCCTTAGGTTCTTATTTTACACACTAGATGGCGCTTGTTAATAGTCGATTTTTCTATCTTACAGTATTTGTGCTGTAATTTGCTGTTTTGAAGCGATTTTTACAACCATCCCACTGCATTTTTATACTTTCTCTCTCATCACAGTATGTTTTACAGTTATTGTGTCTTCCACTTCCAAAGAATTGTGAAAATATTCACCTATCCACTGAAATGTGTGTGTATTTACAGATATTCCAATACCCTTTACATTTTAGTGATTCTCATTGAATTTACCAACCATTTCGTTGTTTTTCTAATTTTCGTTTATGCATGTAATTTGATTAAATGACCTAGTCACATGCTGTGTCGTAGGTAAAGTACTGTCCATTTCAGGCTATTGTGAGATTTTCGTCGTAAGCAGATATATGGAATCAGATCTGACGCAGATGATGCTTGCGATTTATCTACTTTGGTCATATGGTTTATTAGAAAGATACACATAGGGAGGATGTATTAGTGTTTGAACTTTAATTATCTTGTGAGAGAGAAAGCAAAGAATACATAATGAGAGTTTTAGGAATCTATGGAGAAACGTGCATCTGAAGAGTTAGTTTAAACAAACTTGCAATCGGGCTTTCATTCTAAATGCTTGTTGCTTGCCGTGCAAAAACTATTCACTGGAATTCCCCCTCGTATACCTCCCAAAAAGGTACATTATAGTTTATCAACTATATTCGTCATCTTCAGGTATGAAGGCAGGAGCTGTGTAAACATGACAGAATCAATTTCATAGACACAGTTTTAGCACTTCTCCGAGGAGGCGCTCATAATACGTGTCATCCCAATTTTCAAGCTCCCTAATAATGTTCCAGTTATATTTCATAACTTAGGTTATGAAATATAACTGGAATAAATAATAAATATAATAAGATGGCTGTCCCTTAGGGGACAGCCATCTTATTATACAAGGAATGATCAAAAATAAGAAGATTAATTGTGTTCCCAATAATATGGAAAACAGCATTCCCCCTTTGAATTTCATAGATTCTTATCAATTTTTAATGGAACAATAATGCTGCTTTTCATCATCTGATAACAGTAGGAGATTTGCCTGCGCTTTAAATCTGAATGGCGTGATGTAGAGTGGGAACACCACTTTCTCGTATCCAAAAACATTGACCGAAATGTTGTTCATTTTTGCGAATTTAGATATATTTTTCTTTTAAATGTATATAGTTGTTAAGGCGTTCGATTTATTACAGGCTCATTCACAGTTAATACAGGATTTATATATGTGGAAAGTAGTCCCAGTGGTAATGGAAAAAGAGTTAATTCATAGTTCATTGGTAGCAAAATATCCCGTGCTTTTCCCGGTTGGTGCAGAAGAAGCTTCTAATAGCATGCTCAGGGTTGGAGATCATTTGAAGTCAAAGTAAACACAAGACGGCCATGTGTCCTATGTGTAAAGCAGAGAAAAAAAAAACTAACAAGAATTGTGTGTACTACATGTAACTCTTTGAAAAATTTTGTTTTTGCACTGTTTCATCAATATTCATGTTTTGTATTTCCTGCATTCATTCCAATAAATAATTCTGCGAAACATTAATATATACATCAACTCTTGATTTTTCTTGGCTGATCAACTGGTTTTCCGTGGTACAAAATAATAACAGACCGTAGATATGTAACTTTTTGAGGGCACTGAAGGTGTAAAATGAAAACATTCATTCTCTTTGGAAACGAACCTCCCATATTCCAACGATATGTTATTTTTCTCAGTCTGCTAATCTCCTACTTCCCACCTTCCTAGCGGCTACCAAAGGAACTCATTGAACTATGCAGAATCACACCCTGCTTGTCACTTTGAATGAATTTGCATACCTTGACCTTAGTTCTCGTACTTTTTACAGTTTTCATCATTACGAATCTTTTGAATAATGTCGCGTGTTTCTTCTCATCAGTTCTGGAACACTAGTGAGCGAATAATTCTTGTTCTCCATTTGACTCTCCTCGCCTCCATTCTCTAAATTCGTCTCTTTTTTTCGCATTCTTCCACTTCCTTTCGAAGTTTTCTTCTTTCTTTGCTTTCCCGACACTGCGCCGTAATAGTATATTCTTATGGTGATTGAGTGATTCCATCTGTCAACTCACTGGTTCACATAAATTTTTCACATTAGTTTTTCAAGTAAGGTGAAATCTGATGTTTTAGCACGAAATCAGTTTGTGTTCTTAATGAATGCAGTGGAATTATTTACCAAGTTTCTATTTTTAATGAAGGAAATCGTTTATCAGTAGCAGATGCAAATATTGCAGTGCATATAGCAGTAGTTCTATCGTACATAGCCCGCTTGTTGCGAAATGCACATCACACGAGTTGATGAAAGATCGATTGCACCCATCGATAAGTGACCCCGTCGTATGATTTGAAGGAACGTCAATTCGCACCGCGCGATTGTTGACACAGATGAAAGATTAGAGACTTCGAAAAAATTTTCACTGCTGAGAGTGATCCATCAATAAAACGTGGTCCAGAGTGAGGTACCGAACGTCTGTTGCGTGTTCTAAAACGGGTCTTATATGTCACCCCTACAGACCATATTACACCTCAATATCATTTCATAATTACGAATTATTTATTTTTAAATCAGATTTTTCTCCTTTTATTACATGGTGAAGTTTTAATAGAGTGAACTTTTGATAAGGGGGGTTTAATAAAGGGGAGGGGGTTTTAATGAGTGTTTCATTAATAAGGAATAAAAAATGGGTAATACATGGATGTATGTGTCGTTTTTCTGCTGAGGTCCTGCCATCCTCTCATGGTCCTGCCATCCTTCTACTGTGGCATATAAACTGACAGGCTCCTGTCAGACCTCTGTGGCAAGCAGCTGCTTGAGGGGGTATTTATTTTTATAATACAACTTTGGGAGTTGATTTTCTGTGTGTGACTGCTATCGAAAGTTTTTCAATTATTATTTAGAGACTTGCATCATCCCTTTCTGCGTGAGGTTGCCATCCATGGAATTATTCTGAGGCTTGCATCAGCCAATCGTTGCTATCCCGAAGTTTAGTTGGTAAGGGACTTATTCGGAGATTAAGGTGGCTTTAAATATAGGGGGGTCAACCAGGAGGGTCTGAAATAAAGAAAATCGGGACTATTCGAGAAGGAGGGCATAAAATATAGGTGGGTCAACCAAGGGTCTTTAATGACGGGTTGGCTGAAAAATTGGGAAATAAGAGTTCAGATAAAGGTTTTTCCGAAAATAGTACTCCTCAGTCACCAGATGGCGCCAGGGGTTAAAACGGGAGGTAAGGAAGGGGTTTTTAATAAGGGGGAGAAATTTTTAATAAAGGGGGAGTCAAAAATCGGGAAATTAGAGCTAAAATAGGGGTTTTTCCGAAAATAGTACTCTCATAGTCACCAGATGGCGCCAGGGGTTAAAAGGGGGGAAGTTTTTTCCAATAAGGGGGAGTAATTTTTAGTAAATGGGGGTTTTTAATAAAGGAGGGATTGATTATTTTTAATGAATTATTAGTTAATTATTAATTATGAATATTAATAAGGGGCGTGGTCGGAATTCGGCGTGGTCGGTGACGTCGTATGGGGTGTGGTTATAGGGGGGAAAGCACGGGGGTAAAAGTGCCCCAGGTTGGGAACTCACTACTTCTCGGTAAGCGGACACCTACTGCATTAAATTTTGTATTATGCTACTCTAGTACGTAATGTAACTGATTGGAAAATTGATTTAAAAAGAAATAATAAGCTGAAAACAAATTGGTTTTGCCGTGAATGGGATTCGAACTCAGATCTCCCAGTAACCGGCCAGTTATGTTAACCATGAATTTATATAAACAAAAAGTTACCAAATTTTATATTCTCCCCCTCAATCTGCAAATTCATTATTTTAAATTATGGAAGCCTATGCCTAATCGTCTCCATTAAAATTACCTTCCGTGGTTCTCAGAAATGCTACAATTTCCAATTCAACAGAATATAAAATTTACACCCATTCCTCGATTTACACAGTACATAGGTTCCGGGAAATCACAGTGTATATCGAAACCGAGCAAATCGAAACCAACAACTTATCGAAAAAAAGGGAATACGTTACAGAAAAAAAAACCTAGTTATGAATAAATCGTGCGTTAAAAGTTCTATTTATGAATATTTATCTCAGTTTTAGTTCAGCATTAATAATAAGCATCAATGTAACATTATTTTGTGCTTTATGTGCACTAATTTAGATAAGCTCAGATTAATTTCTCGTACATTTCTTTTGGTCACGAAAAATATTCCTCGTTAATGTAGTCGTACACTATCGAATTTGAAAGAGTTGGGGTGTTTTACATCTGAGAGGTACAAGAGTACTTTTCTGCACACAATGGGTTAAATGGCCATGCTGCAAGGACTACGAAGGCTCAGAGAAGGTTGGGGGACGAAACCCACTGGACAGCTATTGGAAGACAGATGGTAGCCTCCCGTCAGGGGCGGGGGTGGCTCAGTTGTTAGCTCGCCAGGCTCGTAATCTGTAGCTCCCAGGTTCGAGTCCCAGATGGGTCATCGTTGAGATATATTTCCGCAAAATTCCCCACCCTGCCCACGGTCAGAATGGGTCACCGATAGGCTTGAAAAGGCCGAAGCAGTCCGTCGGATGGGACGTTAAGCCGTGGCCCCATATGCGGGAGACCCATACCCTGTGCACGATAAAGAACACGCTGTTCCTGTGGGTCCCCTCCTCCAACCTTCTCTGAGCCTTCGGGGTTCATGTGAACTGGCCATTTAGCCCATAGCAAAAATTAACAAAAAAGTGCCGCTCAGAGGTAAAACAACCCAAAGCCTCCCGTCAAGGCCATCCAGTGTTCTTTAAAGTGCACAGGCTTAACGTCCCATCCGACGGAATAGAGCCCTGCGCTGATAGCAGGAGTCCTCTCCGCATCCGCTAGGTCTTATTCGCACCCGCGTATATTGCCTACTTAATAACTGTCGAGATTTTGCAAATGCAATGGCCGATGCAAATGTCCGATGTACGTTTGCGAGTAAAAGAAATCAGTCAAACAGTAAATATTGCCTGCAGTGCTCTGTGATGACAAATGAGCATGTTGACAAAGTGCCTATCAAGCCGTGCTGACGTCTGTCGGACAGTACCACTCCCTCTGCAAATCAAACGAAAACCTTTATTTCGCCACTGTTACCAACAGTTCGTACATCCTGATGAACATGGATAGTGACACGACGTGTAGTCCCATCCAGCTTCACATAGGCCTATAATTCTTCCTCTCTCAAAAGCATCCAAATGGGATACACCTGCCAACGTCATGTACAAGGCATTTTCAGCCTTCGCTGAACCATTTCCAAGCAGAACCACCTAATCTCAACCGTTCGCAAGACTTTCACCTGCATAAACACAATACCATCACTGTTCCTTCTTGCACCTTTTATCTCTTGAGCCACACACGCCATTGGCTCCGGATTATCATTTGCTTATCTCAACTGCGCACACCCACCCTTCTATTTGCATATTTGTACGACATGTCCTTCTGGGTGGGGAACTTTCAATGTCAAGCAGTGTATATCAATCATATTTATGAGTTGCTTAATATTATTGATGTATCAATAAATTTTAATGAAAAGCATTTTGCCAATATACGGGGCTCGAACCCGCATCTCTCCTGAAACATGCCAGAGTATTCCAACCATTTGAATTAATGAGCTCTGTCCTTTTTCCACTAAGTATGACTTATTTTTTCCACAAAATTTATTAATCTATAGAAGTTTAAAAAGTCAACAGGTAACTCTGTGATTGCCAATTATTGTTAAAATTATTGATGTAATTTATTTTCTATAAAAAGCATCAATGTGAACTATAATAAATATCTATTATCATTTACATAAATAACTTTTTAATAAAGATAAACCTTATGAACCCAGTCATTGCAATCAATGTCCATTTTGCATCTATCAAGGGAACCTAGTGTACTTAAACATTTTGTTGAATGCTTAAATGAAATCAGGCTGTTTTTAAATATGAAAAATGTAGAAGTTTCCTCAACTAACTGATGTGGCTTGGCTCAGTAGACATGTTTTTCATTGATTTGTCAGTACATCTGAATGAACTCAATATTAAATTAAAAGTTTTTGGAAACACTATTGGTGCAATGTTTAACTTGATCAAAGGCTTTGAAAACAGTATCTTCATAGGTTGAAGAATCATTTTGATGAAATGAAGTGCCAAGACAAAGACGACTTGGAAGAAGCTTGAGGACAATTTGTTGAAAATTTAAACTCCATAATTGAGCAGTTTTCAACAAGATTTCTGCACTTCAGAGAACTAGAAGGGAAAATAAATTTCATAAAATAACCTGATAATACTGTTTTTACAAATTTGAGATTAGATTTGTTTGACTGACTAGATTTAAATGACTTTGAAATGCAGTTAGTAGAGTTCCAATCGAACTCTATTTGGAAGCAAAAGTTTATTGATCTTAGATCCGAGTTAAAAACACTCGAGCGAGACCGCCTGCAGGGATCACTAAATAAAAATTATGACAATGAAATTCTGGAAGTGTGGAATTGCATCCCTGAAACTTCTGATACTCTTAAAAGATATATCAGAGCTATACTGACTATTTTTTCATCAACTTACTCCTGCAAAACTATATTCTCAGCCTTGAATAAGAGAAACGTTGATGATGTCAGTGTTGCTTGTATAGTATTAAAATATATGAAAGAACACTTCTATAAAAGTACTTTCCTCAAAAGTACAGCTTTGTTGTTTTACCTCTGAGCGGCACTTTTTTGCACACAATGGGCTAAATGGCCAGGTCACATGGACCCCGAAGGCTCAGAGAAGGTTGGGGGAGGGGACCCACTGGAACAGCTGTTGGGAGACAGATGGTAGCCTCCAGTCAAGGCCATCCAGCGTGTTCTTTAACTTGCACAGGGTATGGCTCTCCCGGACACGGGGCCACGGCTAAACGTCCCATCCGACTGACGGCGGCCTTTCCAAGCCCATCGGTGTCCCCCTACTGACCGTGGACAGGGCGAGGAATTTTGCGGAGATAAATCTCAACGCTGAATCAGCTGGGACTCGAACCTGGGAACTACAGATTACGAGCCTGGCGCGCTACCGACTGAGCCACCCCCGCCCCCTTCAAAAGTACAGCATGAAGAGAGCAGCAAAAAAAAAAAAGTCACTAAATAACAGCTAAAATTATAATTTTTATTTTAAAACTTTTCATTATCTTTTATTTTTCATGTATTGTTCAAATGAACCATATAATTTTATTATTATAATTGCAAGTTTCCTTTGATAACAGTGATCATTTATGTATGTAGCCTTAACTGGCATTGTGGTTTGGAAGCTAGAAATTGTTCCAGCAAGGAAAGCTTTGTGTGCTGAGGCAGTGGTTAGCAGTGACTTCAATCTAAGTAGGGCATGTCCTTGTATGAGAAGGCCTGTAAAAGCTAGGAATAGTGACTCACTTGAATATGATCACCAAATTTTTAAATTTTTAGTCACGTGTTGAAAAGGTTCACCATCAAACCCCTAGGCATTGTGCTTATTTATTTATTTTTATATATTATTTTATGTGCTCATAACAGTGATCAATATCTTTACTTTCTTACCACATTGTGTTTATGCAGAAATACATACTGCTAAATCAAATTCCTTTTTTTAATTTAAGGCTCCTACATTCTTTAGAAATTATTATAAATATTTGATAAAAAAATTAAAATCATATTATTTCGAACAAAAACACTTAGAAATAGTAAAAAACAGATAATTCTTGTGTAATTATCTCATCTATAGCTAAGAACGATTCATTATAACGATAGAGGGAATATCCGAAAAATAATCAAATGCCAAAATATTATAATTTTTAATTACTGAAAACTGGCTAAAAGATTAAAATTATAATGGAAAGAAATTATTTATATTTTTAGTTAGCTGTCACTGGAAGGAGAGCTATGCACCAATCCCCTGTGAAGATGCACAGAACCGGCCAGGCCTAGCACCTAATGTCTGACCCGCCTTCTCGTGGCCGTTAGAACCTTTCGAAAGAGATACTCTCTTGTGGAAGTGAACGGAAAAGGAGAGCTGCCAGATTAGTGAGGTCAACTGATCTGGACAACTCTGGCTACCTTTTATTCCTACCCAGCTGAGGAGTGGTCAACCGCACAGGGTCTGGTGCTGACCATATAAACCTACTGGAATGGACTGAAATATGGCTCATAGCTTGATTATGGATCCTGAATTTGTTGCACTGGTGGGCTTCTATGGAGGGATAATCTTCCGCTGTGTTTTCTGTTTGTGGGTTGACAGCCCCAAGTGAATAGATTCACAGGATATGTTTATCAGCTGGTGGATAATCCTGAGCAGAGGTCATCACAGGCACCTGAACTCTTTGCTTCTAGTGGCATCGTCAAATTCTACAGTGGAGGAAGTCTTCCAGTGTAGATGGCTTCAGTCTTTAATGGTGAGGGAACAGATCTTTGCCCCATGCCTGCATTTAGGAGGCTGTTTGATATTGTCAGCATTCCCTCTCTCAATAGTTTCTTTAAACATCCCACTAACCATTTTCTCTCCATAGGTAGTTGGAATGTGAGGACTCTGCACAAAGCTTATTCTCTTGATGTCCTCACACAAGAATTTTACCATTATAAATTAGATATTCTCGGCTTGCAAGAGACCAGATGGGCAGATTCTTCAAGATAACCATAAATTTCTCTTTTCAGGGAAAGAAGATAATAAGCATCACCAAGGCGTAGGTCTGCTTCTCAGCAGACACGCTATTGATGCTCTTCTAGGATACGAGTGCACTAATGAAAGGTTTCATACAGCAAAATTTCAGACAAGAATTAAAGACTTGAATGTTATCTGCTGTTATGCTCCCATTGAGGATGCTGATGAGGATAAGAATGATAGATTTTACGGACAACTTCACGATACTTTGAATTCTGTCCGGAGTTGGGTTTACCTCTGAGCAGCACTTTCTTGCACACCATGGGCTAAATGGCCAGGTCACATGGACCTCGAAGGCTTAGAGAAGGTTGGGGGAGGAGACTCACTGGAACAACTGTTAGGAGACAGATGGTAGCCTCCCATCAAGGCCATCCAGTATGATCTTTAACGTGCAGAGGCTATGGCTCTCCCGCACATGGGGACCACGGCTTAACATCCCATCCGACAGACAGCGGCCTTTCCAACCCATCGGTGTCCCCTACTGACCATGGGTAGGGCGGGGAATTTTGTGGAGATAAATCTCAATGCTGACCCAGATGGGACTCGAACATGGGAACTACAGATTACGAGTCTGGCACACTACTGACTGAGAAACCTCCACCCTTGAATTCTGTCAAGAAAGAAGATATTACCCTTGTTCTAGGGGCTTCAATGCCAAAGTTGGTACTGATTCTGACCTTTGGGGAGGGGTGATAGGCCCTTTTGGTATTGGTAGCTGCAATGGGCAACAGTTAAGTAAAGGTAAGCAAAGTTAATGGTTTCAAAATAACTAACACTTATTACAAACACCACGACTTACATAAGTACACATGGGTTTCACCAGATGGGCTGCATAAGAATATGATTGATTATATATTGATTAACAGCAAATGGGCTAGTTCTGTTAAGAATACCAGGTCACGTAGGGGATCTGAAATTCGATCTGACCATTACCTTGTTAAAAGTGTCTTGCAACTTAAACTTAAAAAGTGTTGTGCTAAGGTTAAAAAATTTACCTTTGATTCTGAAGCTCTGAAAGACCCAGTTATAGCCAAAGCTTAGCATGATAGGTTACTTAGTCATTATGACAGTCATGGTTTGCTTACTATTGAAGTTGAGGGAAAATGGGACCGTTTGAAAAAGGCTTTTTTGGAAACTAACAGTACTCTTATAGGAAAACTGGAGCAGAGGAGACAGAATTATTTGAGTGATAAGGCACTTGAGCTTATTTGAGAAAGAAAGAACTGCAGGAATGCCCTTAATCAATACCCTACTAATAGAAAGCATTACAGAGAGCTTAATAAACGTGTAAAGGATCAGTTAGCTGCTGATAAGAATCTTTGGCTTGATGGCTTGGCTAACAAAACCGAGGAGGCAGTTAGACAGCACAACAGTGGAGAGCTGCACCAAATAGTTAATGTTTTGTGTGATAAAAAAAATGCACAGATATACAGGGATTGAAGGATAAGCAAGTTAAGTATATTAAAGTTTAGGATTCTGTCATGGCTAGTTGTGCTGGGCATTTCAGTGATGTTCTAAACGTTGTGGTTAGTTCTACTCCCATTGTTGTAATGATGATAGATGAATTACTGTCTTTTTAATGTTGGCCTTATAACACAATCTGAAGTTATTTTGTCTATTTTTAAACTTAAACTTCATAAATCCCCAGGGGTAGATGAAATTACAATGGAAATGCTTAGAGCTGGGAATGTTTTGGTTACCACTTGGATGACTGAAATTCTGAATATCTTTTATGATAAAGACATGGTTCCTAAGAATTTTACCAGAGCTATTATTATCCCTATTTTCAAAAAAGGTGATTGCAGTTCTTGTGATAACTATAGGTGTATCAGCCTACTCTCTGTTCCAGGGAAAGTTCTTTGCATGATTGTGCTTAATAGAATTAAGAATCGGGTTGAGCAATGTGGATTCAGAAGGGTTAGGGGATGTGTGGATCAGATATTTTCATTTAGGCAAATTCTTGAGAAATGTTTATAGTTTCAGAAACATTTGGTTGCTATCTTTGTTGATTTCAAAAAGGCTTTCGACTCTGTTGATAGTCATAATTTGTGGTTGATTGTGAAATCATATGGTATACCAGACAAGTTAGTTAACATAATGAAAGCTCTCTATAATAACACTGAGTCGTGTGTGAGAGTTGGTAAGGCTTGTAGCAATTGGTTTAGCATTACTTCTGATGTCCGACAAGGGTGCATTCTGTCTCCTTCTCTCTTTAGTTTGGTTATTGATTATGTTATGCGAAATTCACTGCAAGGGAAGGATTTTGGCCTTAAATGGTCTGGAGATATGAAAATTTCTGATTTAGATTATGCTGATGATTTAGCCCTTTTGGCAAATGATGTTGAGATTAACTCTTTCATTAGAGCTGTTAATAAGACTGGTAGCAGAGTAGATTTGATGATAAACAGAAAAACTGATGAAAATTGGTCAGGCAGGTTGTGGTTCAGTTAATCTGAATGGTTGCGCCCTAGAGCAAGTGTTTCAGTTTAACTATTATGGGAGTTATGCAATAGATACTGGTGATATGTGGCTTGAGATAAACAGAAGAATATGGATTGCTGCTCGGACTTTTAAAAATCTATGGAGAGTGTAGAGAAATAAACATATACATCTAAAGACTAAAATTAGACTGTATAATAGTTTGGTTTTTTCTAAAATTAGTTATGGTAGTGAAACTTAGATGCTTTGTAAACCAGATAACAGGAAATTAGATGCTTTTGATTCTAGATTCTTATGCAGTATCTTGGGCATTACGTGGTTCAACTTTGTAACTAATGATGAGGTTAGGCAAAGGAGTCAGCAACCTCCTTTAAGCAGCATATTATGAAGAGAGGCCACTGGCCATTGGTTTGGCCATGTTGCCTGTATGGATAATTATAGATTGGCGAATAGGGTTATGAACAGTGTGCCTAAAAGCCTCAGAAAGAGGGGGAGAATTGTTAAAATTGGTAGGCAGTGGCCAGATGCAGCAGATGTAGCTCAGAACAGATATGCTTGGAGAACTAAATTGCACAATCTTGTTGGACCTCTGTAGGCCATAGCTGCTTGAGGATGAGGATGATTTTACAATTGCAAGAAACACTGGAAATTTAAATTAACTGAGCCTGAAGGTATATGTGCTATTTCATGCATGAGCCCAGCCTGGGTCTGAAATCATCTTTAGTATAGTCAAAAACATTTAACATGCAAATGGATAATGCAAAAGATCGAATAACATGAAACTATAGTCTGTTCCAGCGACAATACTTTTACATGCATAAATATTCTTTAAAAAATATAATCTCACTTACCTATCCCACACATCACAATGCTATTTTGAATAGCCATCCTTGTGTTCTCAGCAGTGTCTTTGGGGCATGGAAAATTTATATGATGAGTTCATAAGCCAAACAAAGAAGGCTCCCACTCCCCCCCACCACCACCACCAAAAAAAAAACTCTGTGCTACAAGTATAATCAAGAATGTGAACCTCTCCATAGTAGGATGCTGTTAACAAACCTCCCTTCTGGGTAAAGATGACTGATCATTATACAATAACCTTTACTGAATAAACACTCATGGACACAAAAAATACAGCACCCATAAAGGATGGGTGCAGTGACAACAAATCATTACCACATGTAGTACCCAAGGTCCTATACAGATAATTCCAGTGATGATAGCATGACATCACATGGAACCTGAAATAAAGGTGGTGCTATTGATCCTGGAACCCCAATAAAAGCCACCATGGCAGACAGAAGGTAGATCAGTGGAAATGATGAACACGACACATTATCAGCAGCTAGGCCTGCTCAAACAGGTTGCATCATGGGGATGCATGAGGCAAGTTGGTCTGCTGTCCATATAGCCGACCATCTCGGTCACACAGTGAGCACTGTAACATGGTTACCCCCTCAGATGTACTACACCATAAGAAGATAGCATCACCACTGAGAAGCAACCTCCAACCCCTGTGCAATATCTACAGCAATTGAGTGCAATGTTGGCACCTGAAATGCACGTACCAGTGTCCATAAAGACCATCTGACAAAGTCTGAATGAAGCAGAATTAATGCCATGGCATCCCTGTCGAGGTTGCCTCTGACTACTAATCATCACTATGCAAGCCATCTCTGGTGCAGCACATGTATTGTGGGAGGGAGAATGGCACCACATTGTCTTCTCTGATGAGTCATGCTTCTGTTTGGATGCAGATAATGGTTACATCAGGGTTTGGCATCGTCACCTTGCAGTAGGATCCAATGAAAAGATTCAGAATAAAAACATGCAATATTTCAAATTTATTTTGTACATCATTCAGATTTTATTAGTAGAGCAAACTGGTTGTTAAACATTTGGTAGTTCATCCCTGACCATAACACAAAGTTTTGTCTACTGTTGCTGAAAGCACTATATTTGATGTATCAGTATAGTAATTTTTATTTCAATGAGGTGTGTGTGTGTGGGGGGGGGGGGGGGTTATTAAGATATTTGGTTCTCAATGAGTCTGTCATAAGGTCAACGAGGTTGTGGACCCCTGCTTTAGAGGAACATCAACATTGTTGCCACAAAACACTTCAGAAATTTTTGTTTTTTAATTTCAAGGTGAATTTGTGTTAGTGAACAGCTTATTGTTCACATGGAAAGTTTCTTGGATGGAACATTTAAATGAAAACTGTGGCTACCAACCCTCACTTTTAATTTTTTGCAAATCTGGGCAAATTCATTATTGTGGGAGACAGAAGGTTGATGCTGAAAATATAACCCCGTTTTGACCATACTCTAAAGAGAGATGCACAAGAACTTGTGACCTTTTCATCATTGTAGATTAGTTTTAGTTACTTTTCTGAATTATACATTTCTTAAACCATACACAAAATTTTATGAACACAGTATAATGTTATTGCGGACTCATAATTTTGCTTGACTTGAATAATCAAATTTAGCTATTACACATGTAGGAATTTTATTCTTTTGCAGCAATTTAAAAACATTACTAATGATATTTTTATAGCTTATTAAAATTGCATTTATATACACTATGTTGAAAAAAGTGTACGGGCACTTCCATGTTATGTGAATGGAAAGCCACTTTCAAAGCTCCGTAACATTGAAAATAAACCTTTTGCGCAAAAAATGTTATTGGCGATAAATTGTAGATGTCACTCCAATCTCTCTACATATATTTTCAGCAATATTCATTTAACATTTAAAGAATGAATGGAAGCTGAAGCATTTATCTTCAACTTTCAATACTTGTGAAAAAATGCTTTAATAGATAAAATACAACTCTTATAACAATTTGTTCACTAACATAAATTAAATATCTGAAGTTTGTATGACGATTTTTTAAGATTTCATCAATTTGGAAGCAATGTGACATCAATTTTCAGCAATCTTTGATCAATATTTAAAGAGTCGTTGAAGCAGGACCATTTAACAGCAGATGACACTGTCACATTGCCTCCAAACTGATGAAATCTTTAAAAAATCGTCGTACAAACTTCAGGTATTTATGTTAGTGAACAAATTGCTACAAGAGTTATATTTTATCTGTTGAAGTATTTTTTTCACAAGTGTCAAAAGTTGAAGATTAATGCTTCAGCTTTCATTCATTCTTTAAATATTAAACACATATTGCAGGAAATATATTTAGAGAGATTTGAGCGACATCAACAATTTATTGTCAATGACAGTTTTTGCGTAAAAGGTTTTTCAGTGTTTAGGGAGCTTTGAAAATGGCTTTCCATTCACATAACGTGGAAGTGTCGGACACTTTTTTCAACATAGTGCATATTACACTGAAGGAATTGACAGCATTGCTTGGGTCTTAATATATAGTCACTGACAAATTGAAAGTAGCAAGCTTCTGTTTTATATAAACTCAATAAGATCTACTCCATGAGAGATTTTTCTCCACCTCTTTTCTGAAGTGGAAAGTAGGGGACATAATTTGAGCCAGTCCATAATGTTTCTCAAATAAATAGCTTTCATTTCAGATGTAACTTCTTAGGCTCTATAATCATTTACATAATTCTCCTTTGTCTTGGGGTAGGGAGTTCCATTAACCCCACTAACAGGTTCCCTGAATATCCCCATAATGAAGCTTTAGTCAAAAAACCAAAAACACAGTAACATTGCTAAGAGCATTTAAAGTCAGCATTAAAATAAGCAAAATAACTCAGTAACAATTATGGCTAATATTTATATAAATTTGTAGCAGAGGCATTAGTTCGAAATTGGCTTCTATTAAAGGTTTGGATTTGACTTTTGTTAACAATATGGAGTGTCAAGGGAGAAATCTATATGAAATTTGGGACCAAACATTCAAATATTTAAGAAGTTTATGAATAGTTTGAAAGTATCAAATTAAAAGTCAAAACAGGAACTGTTTGAAAATGGGGATATGTTACTAGTCTGCGAGTCTTATGTGAAATGATCTAATAGTTAGTCATGATTTTATGTCAACATGCATTGTTGTATCATGTTGCATATAAACTATTAAGAACACATTACACTTGCTTACTTTGCATATTAATCCCCATTTTGTTTTTGGAGGGAAGAGATAATTTTATGGTGTCTAAACCTTTATGTTGCATAAGTTATGATGGCATGAACTGTATAGCAAGTATGATAGTCCTAGCTCTTACCATTTGGAAGTTCTTGAATAAACAGACAAACTCTCTAAAATAAATATATAATAGATATTAGTTATATTTTTACAACTTCTCAAAAGTAGCTAAATATTAAAATTTAAAAATCTCAGGTCTGATAAAATTTTTTACCATAAGATTACCATTCTGCCAAAAAAAAAGTCTCTCTTCTGTTAATGTCTCCCACAATAGGGAAGCTGAGCCTCCAACCTCAGTTTATCATGCTTTGTCCAGTTTATACTGTCTATATTTTGTTAGTCCATCCTACGGCTGAATGGTTAGCATGCATGGCTGTTGATCAAAGGGACCTGGGTTTGAGCCCTGGATAAAGCATGAATATTTGTGTTTGATTTGGTTGTTTAGGGTTTAATTCCACATTATAGCATCTCAGGCTATAATGTGCCAAATGAATGTCCAAACAAAAGATAAAAGTCATAAGACCCTCAACCAAGTTTTAAAATAAACTACAAACACATACAAAAAATTTAAAACAATAAAAGGAAACATAGTCGACAACAAGAAACAAACATATAAATATGTTATAAATATAAAAGTAACCCAGGTGTAAGTAACCTGGGTTAAGCATAAAGAAAAATAAACATTGAAGCAAAACTATAGCCGAGTAAAATATCCTGTAAAATGTAAAAATTGAAAGGCAGCGTTAAAACAACAATGATCTGATAACAAATGTCCAAGTGTAAGTGGTCAGACATAAAATTATGAAATGTAAAATACAAATGACGTTCAAGGTTAAAACAAGGGCAATGAATTAAAATATGCTTGATAGTTAAAACGGTGTCACAAAACTCACACTTAGGTTCGTCATCCGCCCCTAGAAGAAAAGAGTGTGTAATAAACGAATGGCCTAAGCAGAGCCAAGCAAGTACAACTTCCTCCTTGCAATTCCTTGCAATTCCTGCTTGCAACAACTGCCATGGTTTGATGATAGGTTTGATCTCAAAGAGCTTATTGGTAAGCTGTTCTGACCAAGATCTCTGCCACTGGGCCCAGAGCTCGATGGTAAAACACTACTGGAAATACAGATATGGAACCAGCAACAGAGAGCTGGACAAGGGAGTGGCTGACTTGGCAGCAGCATCTGCCAAGTCATTGCCCCTGATACTGACGTGATTAGGCACGCAACAGAATTGGATGATCCACTGTTGTGCCAGACTTTGAGCCATCTGTGAAGACAGGCAAGAAGTCCGGGTACTCAGCACGATGGCTGACAAAGAGTTGTTGTTACACACAGTTAGGTGTAAAGGCCTTCCCAGACCTGCACAGAGAAAAATCACAGGAAGGGGAAACAGCGAGCCACAGTGGGAATCATTTGACTGTTGACTGTGTGACGCTACCGAAACTGGTGTTGATGTCTCTGAGGTATCTTCGGACACACAAACCAAAAGGACAAATGGCAGTCAGCCGATTAGTGTATAGCATTTCCCACTTTGGACTGAAAACACTGTCCCAAATGGGAATGCTTGGCAGGGATCGCAATTTAGATGTGTATTGTACGGACAACTGCTGATGGCAAAGAGATAAACACAGTTTGTCGGTCTCAACATAAAGACTCTGCACCGGTGAGGTGCGGAAGGCTCCTGTGCAAACATGGAGGGCCTGATGATAGCACATGGAGGTCCAGCATCTTCACCAACGAATCCCGGGCGAAGTCGTACACCTGGGATCCATAGTCCAGTTTCAACCAGACAAGCGCACGGTACAGGCGGAGCAGAGAACATTGATCAGCTCCCCAGGAGAAAACCTTGACAACGTTCAATGCCCACGTGCACTTGGACCAGAGATGGCGAATGTGTGATGAAAAGGTCAATTTCTGATTGAAGATGAGACTGAGAAACTTGGTCTCCGCCACAACTGGAATGATGTTACCCCTGAGCCGTAGCTTGGGATCCAGGTGAAGATTATGCTTGTGGCAATAGTGCACACAAGCAGACTTCTGTGGGGAGAACGAAAGATTGTTCAGGGCAATTTTAGGTTGTCTTTCAATGACCCTCATGCTGGATGAAGAGCAAAAGATGCTAAAATCGTCAACATAGAGGACATTGCCTACAGATGGAGGAAGTTGTCTAGTAATAGAATCAATCTTGGCAGTGAAAAGCATAATACTCAGAACACAGCCTTGTGGCACCCCCTGTTCTTGGGGGTATGGCCTGTTGTAAGGCTCTGTACTGACACTGGTGCTCAACAGGGAGAGAGAAGTATCCAGGAGCCATTGCTCCAGTACCCCGCCCCTCCCATTGGTGTCAGCAATGCCCTAAAATGGACTGTGTCCTTTGAAGTCCCCCATGATGAGGAAGAGGGATGGCAGCTGTGAGGCGAGATCATCAAGGTCTTCCTGGAAGATGATGCTTCCAGGTGGAAGATATATGGAGCAGACAGTCAGGGAGAAACCCAGAAACAGGCAGATGGCTACTGCCTCTAAGTTGGTGGTGAGGGGTATGACCTGGAATGGAGAATGGTTACTAACGAGGATGGCAACACCCCTGTAAGCTGGACCATCTCCATCCCAGTACCAGCAAACTAGTGTAAAGTGCTGGATTGTGGGATCTGTGACTGGCTGCAAGTATGCCTCCTGCAGGCACACACAGATGGGCTGGTGTGCCTGTAGGAGAGCCTTGATGTCGTCACTATTCCTCTGGAATCCACAACAATTCCATTGTAGGAGTGTGGCCATCTCAGGACTTAGAAGAATGGGCAGACGACTAGAAGAATGGGCAGACGACGAATTCCTATTCAACTTAACCGCCACAGAGGACAGCTTAGTGAATAGGGGGTGGTCTGTATCCATGTCCTCAGAATTGTCTGAGGGACATGGATCGGTAACCGCCATTTACGGAGGCGTGATAATTTTCTTTTTTGACCCCAGTGGGGGCCCCTTCGGTTTGGAAGGTCTAGCAGGGTTGCTGTCAAAGTCGACACCAACATTGGTTTTGTCTGCATCAGAATTTACTTAGCTGCAGGCAAGAAAGTCTCAGTAGGTGGTACATTGATGTCAGTCTGCACTGCAACCAAAGTCATTGAAATGAAGGACTTTCCAATGACTGCACTGGCATAGGATGCCTTGCCAGGTGGGGCAGGCAGTGCAGTGAACTTTCTCACCATAGATGTTATTGATGATCTCCAGGCATTGCATCTCCTTCCACTTGGGACAGTCATGGGAATATGCTGGATGGTCACCACTACAGCCTTTTCTGCTGTGCAGTCAGGATCAAAGTTATCCTTACTGCCACAGCAAGCACAGGTGGGTTTGCAGCTGGAAGCTGTGCAGGCATGACCGTATATCTGGCAATGAAAGCAGCAGAGAGGTTTTGGAATATATGGCCATACCTCACGATGCAAATAACCTGCCTTGATGGAAGAAGGCAGGTGTGGCATGTTGAAGGTTATAATCAGCACCAGGGTGGGTACCAATTTACCATCACATGTCAAAACCAGGTGGACTGCTGTTGCTCCTAGGGGAGTGAGCTCTGAGAGGATTTCCTCCTGAGTGACTTTAAGAAGGTCCCACTCAGTGATTACATCCCGAGAGGAATTCAAAGTTTTGTGGGGAGTGACCTCAACAACCACCCTACCAATCTCTCCAACTTTCAGGAGCAGTTCCGAGTGTTTGGAACAAGCAGTTCAACCTGCAAGTTGCCAGATCGTAAGTGCCTGACGGATTTTGGCTCTCCCGCAAGACCTTTCAAACCTTTGTTGATAAAAAATGGGGACATGTCCCCAAGTACCTAATCACCTGTGGAGTGATGATCAGGAATCTTGGGAACGAAGACAGACGAAGATGACAGCGTAGATAACAGAGACAATGAGGAAGATGGGGGGCTCATGTCAAGCCCTCTTAGTGGCATTGATCGCATTAATTTCTTTACCTATTCTCATGTTTGTTTTTGTGTGGTTCAGTGCCAGCTGCCCCCACCCTCCAAGGAGCCCAACAAGGGGATGCCCAGCCAGGCACCAGGGCTATGCAGGCACAATGAGCCAAGCCCTCACAAATAAATAAAAGGAAAATGAGAAATGTGCAGAAATAAACTTTCTACACAAAAGGAACTAAACGAAAAATAATCAAATTGTGAGGACAATTTCATTATTATATGAGTTAGTTATACTGACCAAACTGGCCTCACAAAGAAAGAGTAACTTCAAAAGGAAAATAAGTTGTGAGGAAACTTGCAAACCTGTACCCAGACGTGGGCAAGGTTACTCACCATTCTGCATAGTTGACCTTAGCAGGACCTTCCCACCAGCTGGTTGCTCCTGAGGGGGCCACCCCAGGAACTCCCGTTTAATGTAAGCAGAGGCCAAAGCAGTGTATAGCAAAGGCCCAGAATCAGCTGTCCAGCCCCGCGACAACAGGCTCCCCAATGGCAGGGTGGCCAAAGGGGACCCTGCCAGTCATGAGCTGAGAAGACGGAGACCCCCTAACAACTATCAGAATCCTCCTTCCCCAGACATGGGTCTCCGTGCATGGCAAACATGCATGTGAGCGTTCAAGACCCTGTGAAGGCACCCAAGCCGTTGGAATCTTCACATAGTGGTCCCCTCACTGCATACAGGAGCTCGCACTGAGGGGATATTTGTGTTGTCTTTCTGCTGAGGTCTCGCCATCCATAGTGTATAAACTGACAGGCACCTGTCAGACCTCTGTGGCAAGCAGTTGCTTGGAGGTTTGTTATTATTATATTTTGTTACAAAGTCAGTTTTAAATTTTGTTGGGTTTTTTTTGCAACTCACATATATGAGTGCAAATCTGTCTCTCTTGAAACATCTCAATCTTGAAGCATTGAGAGCGAATATATGTCCCTCCTGAAATTGGCAGTAGCCTTAAAAAATGTCTGTTGGCATCTCTTAGAAACTTTTCAAATAAATATTTTGCACTCTTCCCTAGGAATATAGTCAATGGTGCTTTAGCTCATTGCATTTCTACAAAAATTCAGGATTGGGTCACTCCAAAGAAATCGGGATCTCTGGAAATAAGGTCTTAGTGGTGGCTAAATGGTGTGCCTATAATGATGTAAAGGGTGTGACCACACCTGGGTTCAGACAGGATAGTGGCCCATGCTCTAATAATCTTTTTAGCCTTTTATCACTCTCCTTGCCATTTCTGGCAATTTCAAATCTTACAAAGTTTTCAGTATAACTAACTCATAAATCTATATGAAACAAATGCACTTGTAGTATTGTAGTTTCAGTAGAATTTTTATTAATGATGAGACTCTCAAATCCCATGTCTATTTTTCATTAATAGTTAAGTGTAACTCTAATTTCAGTCAATACTACAATAAGAATGTTAGGAACTGCCTCCAAAGGCAATAGATTCATTTATTCCTAGAAGAAGAGTAATTTAGAAGACTTGTTTTCATTATAATCACATTCAATATCCTAAAAATTTAATTGTATGCATTAATCATGCTGAAAAGTTTATTTCTATGTTGTACTATTAAATTTATTGTTATAAATAATCAGTTTTTTTTTTTTTTTTTTAAACCCTCAAGCAGCTGCTTGCCACACAGGTCTGACAGCCTGTCAGTTTATATGCCATTGTAGGTCTGAGAAGATGGCAGGTCCTCAGCAGAAAAACGACACAAACAGCCATGCCTTACCCGGGGCTCGAACCCAGGTCCCTTAGATCAGTAGCCAAGCACGCTAACCACTCGGCCATGGGACGGCTTATTAGCCAAAAAAACTATTTAAATAAAAAAAAAAGTTTTATAACATATCACCTGCCCAATTTGTAATACAGTGGCATACAGTGGGGCATCATGGGTTTTGAGGGTACTGAGCTAAAAAATGGTATTCAGTTGCCCTACTGCTAAAAAAAAACACCTTTAATAGTTTAAAGAGCATTTTCTATGAGCAAAAAATTCAATCTCAGAAATTTGCATAAATTTTTAATGTATCAGAGTTTTATTGAATATTGCTCTATAATACATCTATCGTTATACATATATATATACTTGATGATTACATTTTACATTTACTATTTAACAATATATTTAATATATATCTGTCGATTTTTATACAATATAAATGAGGGGTGGCATGAGGAAGGGTAAATTCAATCTGGAAATAATTGCATAAACTTTTAATGTATCAAAAACAGCCCATCTATATATGCAAGTTGCATGCTTCAGTTCTAATTTTCACATAAAGCCTGACAAATCTACTAGCATAGTGCAAATGGGAATCATTGGCTTGGGCCCTTTTTTAAGTGGTGAAATATACCTGTATAATATATCTATTATTACATATATTGATTTGACATCTTATATTTACATATTTGACAATAAGCTCACCAGACAAAAAATTACCTTACCTATTAGGTACATTCACCCCTGGCTGAATGTACCTAATAGCACGTAACGATTCTGTGACACCGAAGAACAGCTGAAATCCTGCCTAGCATGGATGCCACCAGTGTGCAGATGTAGTGCACATCAATATTCATCCACTCTTCCGGCAGCAAATGCCGCAGTTCGGCCAGATTGGCTGGATGGCTGGACAGTGTTTCACTCGTTGCCCCAAATAGTCCCACAAGTTTTCTATGGGATAGAAATCTGAGGATTTGGCAGGCCAGTCGAGATGTTTGAAGGCTTCAGAATGCTCATCGTGCCAATCTGACACACTTTGAACCTGGTGCTCATGACAATTGTTGTCTTGGAAGACTGGGGTATCCTTCTGGTGTTCACTGTGGAGATGCTGCACAAAAGGAACCATGTGGTCATCCAGTAGCTCCATATAGCCCTTCTGGTTCAAATGTGACATCACCGCAACCAGAGCCATTTCTTCATATGTGAAACACCCCCAGAACATCATAGAGCCTCCTTCAGCTTGAACAGAACCTTGCACACATTCCGCATGGAAGGCTTCGTGTGGCTTACACTGTACCTGTTGCCTCACATCATTCGAGTACAAGAACAAACGTGACTCATTCGACCAGATCATACATTTCCAAGAGTTGACAGTCATCTTTGTGGTGCTGCATCCACTGTAGTCGTGCATCCTTGTGCAAAGTGTTAACATGGGTCTCTTCCACGTTACTCTGCTCCAGATATCCATGGCATGCAGTTCACTTCGGAGTGTTCTTTCAGAAACAGCTTGTTGTAGGTCTGCATTGACTGACTGGAGCAATTCCTGCCTCGTTGCAAAGTGGTTTGCCCTAACAATGTATGATACACTGTGGTGGTCCCTTTTGGTGAGCACAGTCTTTCTGTCACAGTTCTGGTGACGATTAGCAGTGGAATGCGATGTACACTACTGCTTGAAGACACTTTCGAAAGTACATTTCAACACACCTGCAAAGGCAGCAACTTCTTGTACACTATGCCCTTTGGCTCAGCCAAACGCAATAACAGCTTTTTGCCACTCATTCACATCTTTGGCATGACCCATGTTTCACAGAGTGACTAACACACACGTGGTCATGTGTAACAACCACTTCTTGTCACTGTATGAAACCCGTAGCATCGCACAGCTATTTGTAGAACGCGTTTATTACTAGTGCACCCTCCATTGCTATCGAATGGACATAACCCTCTTACAGCAGGAGATGACTCATTTTTTTGTCCAGTGAGCTTATATTTAACATATATAGCTATAATTTTTTATACAACAGAGCTGAGAAGTTGTATGAGGGAGAAAGGGGCCTCTTTCATTAACCTGCACCTGGACCCTTATAAATCTCATTAATGCCCCTGCTGGTTAGGTTAATATCCAGATTTGGTCCAGTTTACTTCTAAATCTACTGTCGTGACTGTGACTAAAATTTTTGGTGGGTCACTTTGACTATTGCATGCAGTGCCTGAATGTAGGGAAATTTTTTGGAGAGATACTTGATATTAAATTGTCCTCTACTGGACAGAACAAGGTTCTTTAACACATATATTCATTTTTTTTTTTCATCTATTCTCAAAACCCATTATTTAGCAAAAAATTTTGGTGGGAAAAAACTCAGCAAGGCTTTCTTATCCTTTGTAGTACAATTCAGTAATTGGCCCCTGTAGTATATTCATCCTCCTCCTCCTCCTCAAGCAGCCATGGGCTACGGAGGTCCAACCTGACCATGCAGTTTAATTCTCCAAGCATATCTGTCCTGAGCTACATCTGCTGCATCCGGCCACTGCACACCAATTCTAACAAGGTCCTGTTTAACATTGTCAGCCCATTGCATCCTAGGTCTCCCCCTCCTTCTGAGGCCTCTAGGCACACTTCATAACCCTATTCACCAATCTATAATTATCCATACGGCCAACATGGCCAAACCAGCGGAGTCTCTCTCTGAACAATATGCTGCTTAAAGGAGGTTGCAGACTCCTTTGCCTAACCTCATTATTAGTTACAAAGTGAAACCACCTAATACCCAAGATACTACGCAAGCATCTAGAATCAAAAGCATCTAGTTTCCTGTTATCTTGTTTACACAGCGTCCAAGTTTCACTACCATAACTAACCCTAGAAAGAACCAAACTATTATACAGTCTAATTTTAGTCTTTAGGTGTATACGCCTATTTCTCCACACTCTCCATAGATTCTTAAAAGTCCTGGCAGTAATCCCTATTCGTCTGTTAATCTCATACTGCACATCACCAGTATCTGTTACATAGATCCCAAGATAATTAAACTGCGACACCTGCAACCATTCAGATTAACTGAATCACAGCCTGCCTGACCAATTTTCATTGCTTTAGTTTTCTCTTTGTTTATAACCAAACCTACTCTACTACTAGTTTCATCAACAGCTCAAATGAAAGAGTTCATCTCATCAACATCATTTGCCAAAAGGGCTAAATCATCAGCATAATCTAAATCAGAAATTTTCGTATCTCCAGTCCATTTAAGGCCAAAATCTTTCCCTTGAAGTGAATTTCGCATAACATAATCAATAACCAAGCTAAAGAGAAAAGGAGACAAAATGCACCCTTGTCGAACACCAGAAGTAATGCTAAACCAATTGCTACAAGCCTTACCAACTCTCACACACGACTCAGTGTTATTATAGAGAGCTTTCATTATGTTAACTAACTTGTCAGGTATACCAAATGATCTCACAATCAACCACAAATTATGACGATCAACAGAGTAGAAAGCCTTTTTGAAATCAACAAAGCTAGAACCAAAGGTTTCTGAAACTCTAAATATTTCTCAAGAATCTGCCTAAGTGAAAATATCTGATCCACACATCCCCTACCACTTCTGAATCCACATTGCTCATCACGCAATTGACTGTCAACCAGATTCTTAATTCCATTAAGCACAGTCATGGAAAGAACTTTACCTGGAACAGAGAGTAGGCTGATACCCCTATAGTTATCACAAGAACTGCGATCACCTTTTTTGAAAATAAGGATAATAATAGCTCTGGTAAAATCCTTAGGAACCATGCCTTTATCATAAAAGTTATTCAAAATTTCAGTCATCCAAGTGGTAACCGAAACATTCCCAGCTCTGAGCATTTCTGTAGTAATTTCATCTACACCTGGGGATTTATGAAGTTTAAGTTTAGAAATAGCCAAAATAACTTCAGATTGTGTTATAGGGCCAACATTAAAGCCGCCAATGCATCTATCATCATTACAAACAATGGGAGTAGAACTAACCACATTGTTTAGAACATCACTGAAATGCTCAGCCCACCTAGCCATGACAGAATCCTCCCCTTCTATAACCTTACCTTGTTTATCCTGCAATCCATGTATGCCTGTCCGTTTTCTACCACACAAAACATTAACTATCTGGTACAGCTCTTTGCTGTTGTGCTGTCTAACTGCTTCCTCGGCTTTGTCAACCAAGCCATCAAGCCAAAGATTCTTATCAGTAGCTAACTGATCCTTTACACGTTTATTAAGCTCTGTGTAATCCTTTCTATTAGGAGTAGTAGGGTATTGATTAAGGACATTCCTGCAGTTCCTACTTTCTGAAATAAGCTCAAGTGGCTTATCACTTAAATAATTCTGCCTCCTCCGCTCCTTTTTTCCTAAAAGAGTACTGATAGTTTCCAAAAAAGCCTGCTTAAAATGCCCATTCTTCCTCAACTTCAGTAGTAAGCAAACTATGACTGTCATAATGACTAAGTAACCTATCATGGTAAGCTTTAGCTATAACTGGGTCTTTCAAAGCTTTAGTATTAAAGGTAAATTTTTTAAATTTAGCACAACACTTTTTAAGTTTAAGTTGCAAGACACTTTTAACAAGGTAATGGTCAAATCCAATTTCAGCTCCCCTATATGCCCTGGTATTTCTAACAGAACTAGCCCATTTGCTGTTAATTAATATATAATCAATCATATTCTTATGCAGTCCATCGGGTGAAACCCATGTGTACTTATGTATGTCGCGGTGTTTGTAATAAGTGTTAGTTATTTTGAATCCATTGAGTTTATTTACCTGTAGGAGACGTTGCCCATTGCTATTGCAGCTACCAATACCAAAAGGGCCTATCACCCCTCCCCAAAGGTCAGAGTCAATACCAACTCTGGCATTGAAGTCACCTAGAACAAGGGTAATATCTCCTTTCTTGACAGAATTCAAAATATCCTGAAGTTGTCCGTAAAACCTATCCTTCTCATCCTCATCAGCATCCTCAGTGGGGGCATAACAGCAGATAACATTCAAGTCTTTAATGCTTGTCTGAAATTTTGCTGTATAGTAGTATATTAATTACCTATATATATATGTATGTGTGCATTTTTTTCCTCTCTGTTTTAGTGATATTTTATAAAACTATTTGTGCAAAATATGTGTTGTATATATATCTATAGCTTTACTATGTTTTTTTACTCTGTTCTGATTATAAATTTATATTTATTACTTTAAACTGAATTACTCTTAAATTATCACTTGAACAGTTGTCGTTTTTCAGTTATAATGATTATTTTTTATATGCACTGAAAGGACAATTTATTATGTCCACTTTTCACTGTCACAGGAGCAGCAACAAATCATGGAAAATATAAGTGGTCAGCACCAAGACTCTGTGAAGCTCCTCAGCAAGAGAGAAAAAAAAAGATCTTTTTAAATATCACAAATACTAGATATTTTGTTTGTTTGTTTTTTTCCTTTTTTTATATTTTAATCTCATCTTGTAATGTTTTAAACAGCGTGTAGCTGCAATCTGAATTTCTGTTTGAAGGAAATTGTTTTTACTATCACCAGATCTCCCAATATATTTCAAATATATTCTCAGGGATCTGACCTCACAATGATGATGTGATTCATTGGTGTACATAGCACCTTGTAGAAACTCAAACTTATTTCAAGTTTATTCATTCACTACACATCAAAATTAATCACTTTCTTCACATGGCGATCAGCTTACAATCACATGTTCAACTCTAAACCATTATAAGATCCAGAGTTGTATTGGTGACATGGTAATTTATTACGCTTCTCTCCTCCATTTCTTGAAACAGTAATGTGAACTCCTTCCTGCATAATGCCAAATGATGCAGATCAACTTCACTCAGGCTTCATGAAGTACCCAAGGTCATGTAATATTTGTTTTATTTTACACATATCAGTTTATTCTGCCTTTTATATCATGTTGCCGCTGCATTTAGTTGGGTTGTTTTTTCTCTGAGAGACATTTTTTTTGCAGACAATAGGTTAAATGGCCAGGTCACAAGGATCCCAAGGGCTCAAAAATGACTGGGGAAAGGAACCCACTGGACAGTTAGGTGACATTATAAAACAGATGGTTGCCTCCCATCTAGGCCATCCAATGTGTTTTTTAATATGAACAGGTTATGGCTCTCCTGCACACAGGGCCATGGCTTAACAATCCATCCAATGATGGTGCCCTTTCCAGCCCATCAGTGTTCCCTTTCTGACCAAGGGCACAGTGAGGGCTTGGAGGAGATATATCTCAGTGCTGGCCCAGGTGGGACTAGAACCTGGAACTGTAGATTATGAATCTGGCCAACCCCAGCTTCGCCATTGCATTTACTTATCACATATACCTTATAATATAACATCATCACAATCAAGTGGCTAGAACAACTTTGCCCATATGATCAGAGTCAGCTTTAGATGAGTGCAAAAAGTGCACTGCATCTGGCTCTGCAGTCAGAGAGGTCCCTTGGTTGAAAAACATGTCTAACTACCCATGCACTATTTTACAGCATAGAACCCAAAATGCTGAAGGTTTTTTGTGGGCAATCACCATCATTCCACTGATAATAACATTAAAAAATCTATCTCAAGAAATTAAGGAAGTATTTGAGGTGCAAGTTTTATGTGCGATAGCCTTATATCATTATTGATATTATCTTTTATTATTTTTAAAAATCACTAATTTTAAATAAAAGAATTGTTCTGTGGGTTAATATAGAATTCAGTTTCTAACCTTTTATGCTTTATCACATGACATGGAGGCTCCCCCAATGACAAACTATACCTGTCCAAAAAATATAGAAGCTGGCTCTGCATACAACACTAGTTTCTATCTACAGATTGAATTGTGCTTCTCTCAGTCAAATTTCGTGTACAATACCATATTACGAGTTGTCATAATATGTTATCTTTAAAATTCAATTAATACATCAAATGTACCAAACCAAACACACCCCCTCTAAAAATATCAAGAAGAGAGAATGGTACTCTCATTAACTTTCACATGTAGCTCAACCATATTGTTGTTTACAATGGCATTTCAACAATAACAAAAGCTCATCATCTTCTCTATATGGATTCATTATCAGAATTTGGAAGATCACTTACCATGATGGACCTCTATGATATAGAAAATTTTCAAACTCTGATCAACTGTAGATACCCTGTCAAAATTCCCTACCGAGTTATTTGTCAGACTTGGGCAATTGCAATAATTTTAGTACTGAGTATCGAATATAATTAGTTCTAGTGCAATATCAAAAATTAAATCTAGTTAATTCAATGATTGCACTATGAATTCCTCCTTTTTTTCATCTTAAAAACCTTTGGCTGCATGAAAATATTATATAAAACTGTACTGCTCAGGAAAGACAATGACAAGTATAACATATTAACTGAAAATGTAGCATTAGACTAATGATGACAGTATGTTGGTGGTGGCCCATGCTTTGATGATTTGTCTTTCTGGAATGGCTAACCTGAAATTGCAGGTTATAGCAGAAATCATGCAATTTGATAAAAATGCTTAAGATTTGGTCACAAATACAGTGAAAACATGAAACTAAAATTTGGTCCATTCTGGGAACAATACTTTTAATGCATAAAATATGCTTTTAACACGAAACTGGTAACACGAAAAAATTCCTTAACATGAAAATTTTATACAGTCCAAAGGAGAAAATTCTATTAAAACTTTCTCAAGTGATACAAAATTTATAGAGGAGTGAATAAATGTAATCCCAACCACTGTTTTATAAATTTGCAACTGCTTCAAATTTCTTGATAATTATTTATTTAAAAATGGCTTTTCATACACTAGTTAGTTTTAGACTCAACACCTGGGATGCAGGTTAATAATTTTGTCTGCCATTTACAACATCAGTTTCCTGCTCTCCATTCAGATTACTGGACCTTGGTAATCCTTGATTAGGAATAACATTCATAATGAAAGCTGGATGTGCTGACTCCGTATGTTTAACGAATAAAGAAAGGTCTCGTTCAAACTTTATCCTAATCTTCACTCTCAAAATATACTGTTAAAACAAAATATTACACTGGTCTGCTGACTGCATTATATACTGGAAAAGTTTGGAGATGGTTGTGCAGTTATGAACCAGATCACACAATAGTGATGAGAAGGTAAATAATTAGTAATTTATACACTGTCCTACCAAAAATATTTGAAAATTTACATGTTAGGTTAAAAGGAAGCTAACTTTGGAGCTCTATAACTTCCAAAATATGCATTTAATAGAAAAATGTGACTGAAGATAAATTAGAGATTATATTCAAATCTATTTAAATCTCGATTTTTCAATTATATTAGTTCAGTATTTAAAGAATTATGGAAGATGAAATATTTAACAATATCTTATTTCATAAAAATCATTCATATTGTCTAATATTGAAACAATCACTCAAAATAGTCTAATATTGAAACAATCATTACACAAACTTCTAAAATGCATATTTTATTAAATGGTTTGAAACAATACTTATTATTTATGTTTTAATTAATTTCTGATTCTTATGATGCAATACTTTTGTGAAATATTCTAGTTTCCACAAGTCTTTAAATACAGAATCAACTGTCAAAAAACAATATTTTAAATAGATTTGATTGTGATCTTTGTTTTTAGTCATATAAGTTTCCATTAAATGCATATTTAAGAAATTATAGAGCTCTGAAATTAAATTTCCACTGACAAAAACATCAAAATTATCTAATATTTTGGTAGGACAGTGTAAGTAGTTAGGTTACCTCTAAATTAAAACTCCACAAATCTCGAGGAATAGATGAAACTACAACTGAAATATTGAACTGGTTGGTTTATGGTAGTTAGGTTGGGAACTGGTAGTCATCTGACAGTGGTGTTGAATATTTCCTATGATAAAGGGGTTGTTCCAAAGGATTTTACTAGAGGCAGGCAAGCAGCTGCTTGAGGGGGTATTTATTTTTATTTTTTTTATTATAATCCTAATTTTCCAGATAGGAGATTGCAGTTCTTGTGATAATTATAGGGGCATGTCTACCCTCTGTTCCAGGAAAGTTTTGCACATTGTTGTTCATAACAGAATTAAAAATTTTGTTGATGGACTACTTCAGGATGAACAGTGTATTCAGAAGTGTTGCACAGACCAAATATTTATGCTAAGACAAAAATCTTGAAAAATGTTTACAGTTTCAAAAATCTATAGTTAATTGCTTTGTAGATTTTCAAAAAGGCTTTTGATTTTTTTTTTTTGATTACCATACTGTAGTTGACTGAGATCCTTCTGATTAAGATAATGATAGCTCTTGTAATAACACTGAATCATATAAGAGGTTTATAGCAATTGGTTTAGCATTACTACAGGAGTTAGAAAAGGCTACATTTGTCACCTTTTATATTCAGTTTCCTTATTGATTATGTTATGAGGATTTCATTGGAAGGGATAGTTGGTCTAGAGCAGGGTTCCCAAACTTTTAAACATTGTGCCCCGCTTTTGATTTTTGAGAAACTCTCATGCCTTCCCACCTCATTTATCATCAGCCAATTCCTCTGTTAACAATTTCAGTTTATAATTGAAAATAAACACAAAAATTTCATATCCTCATGCCCTTCTTGGAATCTCTTTACACATCCCAATTTCAAAACCTAGAACAATAGTTCTCAAAACGTTTTTGACTGCGACCTACTTAGGCTGACCCAAAAGATACACTATCCACCTACTCCCATTTTCCAGTGGAAAAATAACTTGGTGATAAAGGAGTAGAACACATAATTAGATTTAAAAATACCTATCTTCCTATATGCACCCTAAGAAGTAAAAAATAAAGGTGAAACATATCAATGGTGCAATCAGTCACTGAATTCATATTCATCTAAAAAGAAGATACGGAACCAAGAATCTTGTTCAATAGGTAGATCGGTGCCCTTCCTTTGAAGTGAATACATATTCAGTGACTGATTGCACCATTAATAATATTTTAGGCTTATTTTCTGCCTTTTAGGATGCATATAGGAAGATAGGTATTTTTAAAATTTTTTTAATTTATTTATATTTTTCTTTCTCATTAAAAAACCCACCTTCAGAAACTTTCATTTCATATCACTCATAAAAATTGACCATATTTCATCTCGCCACTTTTTTTTTTTTGGGGGGGGGGGGGGGGATGTGTTTGAGGTATCCCATAACACTGTAGACATCACAAGCTTTGAAATATAACTCATTAAGGTCTACCCCTGTGCAATTTCCACCTTCTTTTGGAAGGAGGGGAGAAGGTGAGGGGCATAATTCAAAGTAGTCCACAATGATCCTCATACACTTCCATTTGACATCTAACTAGTAACTGCAGATCCTCTTGTTCAGAAGATATAGTAGAATGAGGGGGAAGAATGCAAGGGAGGGCAAATTTTGATAACCCATAACACTCCCCATGCCACAAGCTTTCATTTGATATACAAGTTAAATTTGGCTTTTGCATTTGAAAGATATAGAACAATACTTCACATATTTTTCCTTTTTTAGGGGGAGGGAGAAAGCATGTTAAAAAGTATGGGGCCAATTTTTATAAGTTGTGACAGTGCTCATGTCACAAGTGTTCACTTGATCTGTATCCAGTTACTTTCAGCCATCATGTTCTGAAGCTATTGTAGAACAATCATTTTCATATTTTCACTTTTAGGGGAGGGAAAGCATAGGGGATAAATTTTTATATCCTATGACACTCCCTGCTACATAAGCTTTCATTTTACACATATATTATCTATCATGTTCGAAAGATATCATGGAGTAATTGTTTCGACATATCCACAAACTGGGGAACCAATAAATTATGAGTGAAGAATCAGAAATGGTACAAAAAGAATGATATACATTAGATGCATTAAATGGATTTACTCTCCAATAGCACAAAAAAAAATCTGAATTAAGGGGGGAGATAATTGGAGAGATTCTTTTGTGGCTTGAAGTACCATACTTTAAGAATTACTGGTCTAGAGATATGAAAATATCTAACTTAGTTTATGCTGACAATTTGGCCATTTTGGTAAATGCTGATGAATGCTTTTCTAAAAGCTGTTAATGAGACAGACAGAGTTACTGATAAAAAGAGAGAAAATTAAAATAATGAAAAATGGTAAGATGGATGATGCTCCAATATTTTTGAATGGCTGTGCTACAAAGAAGTTTTATCACTTTAATTACTTTGGGAGTGTTGTTACAGATATTGGTAATGCACAATATGAGATTAACAGGGGAATAGGCACTTATGCTGGGACCTTTAACTCTTCCAGTGTCCAACATCAATTATACACATTGACAGAATCTGGTGCCTAGAATTATTTTTATCATTCATCCTAGCATTCAACAGTGCTCTCCTGCTGCTGAAACCAAAACCAAACTGCTAGTAAACTACATCAGGGCCCAGCAAGATGAAGATGGCAGTAATTAGTAGCAAGCATTGGCATGTGTGCTGCATATAGTGTCATCAACATTGGATGGCTTTTCAATTAATTTAGTATTTTATTTGTACTTTTATAATTAAGCCTTCATTTTTATTTCCATTGATCTATTATTTTTTCATTTTCATTGATTATATGTATCAATCTTTTGGAGTTATGCTACATCGCTGATTGTGACAAGGCTGGCTTACAACTTGTTCGTTTTTATACTTCTGTCGATTTATTGGTTTTATTCCCATATATGTCATTAGCAATCTTTCAGAGTTATGATACATCATTTGGTATGGCAACGGCTGACTTACAACTTTTTGCTGTAGATAGCTTTTTTTAACATCAATTTAGGTTATATATTATTTTTTATTACTTCTTCATTTTCCAGTCAAAAAAATATTTTTATTGTTTCCTGAAAATGAATGGGGTCTTGGATATGGAAGCAAAAAGCCTTGGTATAGAAATCAGTCCTCCTACAGTTGGGAGGCTGGCTGTCCCATGGCCGAGTGATTAGCATGCTTCGCTGCTGATCTAAGGGACCTGGGTTAGAGCACCAGCTAAGGCATGGATGTTTGTGTTGTTTTTCTACTGAGGGCCTGCTATCCTCACAGACTTTTTATTATGGTGTTTAAACTGACAGGCTCCCATCAGACCTCTATGACAAGCAGCTGCTTGAGAGGATATTTATTTATTTTTTAATTACAGTTGGGAGGGCAATTTCGTTAAGGGTATTATAACTCTCCCTCTTCACAGCTAGCTGAGGGCATTTTACTGCTCCCCTCCTGAAAAAGTTTTATTTTCAAACAAGTAGTTTTTTAGTTTATATTGAATAGTTTTAAAATAATTTTAACCCTCCTCCCCCTCTCTTTCTTGACTTCCTTTTGGCCATTTGACTTCAACTTTTTTGGCACTTTGCCAAGATCCCCAAAATTACCCAAATGAAAAATGCATAATGTGCAGCAATAAAAACAGCCAAGTTTCCCATATGCCTCTACTTCATAAATGGGACAGAAAATCCCATGAATGTGGGAAGTCCAAATCATATTGTATAACATCGGCCAATGTTTTAAAATATACCATACTGAAAAGAAGTATAAAACAGAAATAAAAATCATGTTTCAAAAAAATATTATATTATTCAGCAAGAAATTTCTTTTCAATTAATATATAATTTAACTGTTTTCATTTATCAAGCTTTCTAAAATTAAGCCTTAATTGCATAGTCAGATCTATTTTTTTCACTATATCAATGTAAAAAAGTCTTATTAAAATTAATATGTTTGTAAATTTGTTTAAAATTTTTATTTACATAAAATTTGGAATTAAATTATGTTTAATTATATATATAACATGACATATTTCTGTTGATTGTTTTTTTTTTTAATTCTAAAGTTGACTTGTTTATATGACTCAGCACAGTTGGTGAAAAGACTGACTTTTCTCAAAGTATAGTATCAAGAAAAAAATGCAAAACGAAAGAATTTTCTTGCTTCAAATACAGTATTTGTTTCATCATTCTGAAATAAATAGTATTTCCATTCATACGAATAAAAATTATTTCTATTAGCTTTTTTTAAATAAATTTTTATTTGCATTGCAAGGTTTTTTTTTTACTACTCTAAAAAAGTCCTTTAAAATAAAACTAGTCATCTTTTTTGTTAAATTTTTTTTAAAGACATTCCCAAATTAAATGTTATGGCATCCTAACATGGCATAATTTTTTTCATTAGTTATTTGCCAAAAAAATTCTAATTTTTTTTTCTTGGTTGAGCTTGGAGAGAAAACAGCTTAGCTTCTTGATGTAAACCAGTTTTTCAAGCTGGTTACTGGCAGGGTTAAGGATCTATGGAGATTATAGAAAGTAGGCATATACATCTGAACATTAAAATTAGGCTGCCCTTTCATAAGGTTTGTTATGATAGAGAAACATGGAACAGTTTTAAATAAGATAAAAGGAAATCTGATGCCTTCGATTTTAAATGGCCGTGCATTATCTTGGACATTACGCGTTTTCACATTTAAGGGTGAAGTTAGATGAAGCAGTAATCAACCGCCTTTAGTGAAGGTTGGTATGACCAAGTTTCCCATATGCAGACCTACTGATAATCGAATAGTTACGAAGTGTCATTAATGGCCCACAAAAATAGGGAGCACCTAGCAGGGTTTCGTGATGCCTATGGCAAAATAAAAGAAGAGAAATACTCCTTCTTATAGTTAAAATATCAACTTTGAAAAACTAAAATGCACTTTTTTTTTATAGAAGAAAAACTTAAAATAGTATGGTATTATAAGAAAAAAAAGTTACATATAGACTTATAAAGATTATTCTTACATCTATTAAAAAAAATATAGCACTAAAAGGGGATTTTTTTTAAGTATATTTTCTTTTATGCTGGCAAAAGAAGTCACAAGGACCCTGAAGGCTCAGAGAAGGTTGGGGGAGGGGACCCACTGGAACAGCTCTTGGGAGACAGATGCTAACCTCCTGTCAAGGCCATATAGTGTGTTCTTTAACATGCATAAGGTATGACTCTCCTGCACATAGAGGAGAGCCATACACATTGGATCCTGCACATCCAACAGACACCAGCCACCAGCCTTTCCAAGCCCATCAGTATCTCCTACTGACCAAGAGGAAGGAGGGGAGTTTTGCAGAATTCAGTTTACATGTATTTTAATTAAATCACTATTAGATAAAATTCAACCAGTTGTTCTTATGATATAATAAGCTGAAAAAAATTGGTTTTGCCATGAGTGGGATTCAAACCCACATCTCCTGGAAACATGCCAGTTATGCTACCACTATACCACCAATGGCTAACGTTTTCTCAGCTTGTGTGATCATATAAACTTTCTGGATTTTTTTATTTGATTTGCACAGTGACACCATCTATCCGGGAAGTGGACAACTCTGTTGTGTCATATAGATGGAATTAATATATGTCACTCATGCTCATGGCATTAAATCAATAAATCAGTAGTAAATAATCACAGGATATGTCCTGTAGACATGGAACTCATGAAATAATAAACTGAAAAAAATTAGTTTTGCTATGAGTGGGATTTGACCCACATCTCCTGGAAACATGCCAGTTATGCTACCACTACACCACCAATGGCTAACCTTTTTTCAGCTTCTGTGACCATATAAACTTTTCGGATTTTTTTATTTGATTCGCACAGTGATGCCAAAATTATTTTCAGCTTATTATTTCACGAGTTCCATATCTACAGGATATATCCTGTGATTCTTTACTACTGATCAGTTGTGTTCTTATTTTTAAAAAGTTAGAAATTTAGTTTAAAATTTTCAATGCTATTTAATATAGTATTAAAAATGATTTTATATCATTTTAAATTAAATAGCTTATATAAAAAATATTATTTTAAACTAAACAGTTTGGTACTTAAATTTTAAAGAATTAAATCACTCAATATATATATATATTTCCCTAAGTCTATTTTTGCCACCTAAATAAGACCTGATCAGACAGCAACAGGACTGATCTTATCTAATAGATGATAATAAGTAGAGCCTAGGGTGGATAACAAAAGTTCATTCAGAAATCTTTATCAGTTTCCGCACATATTTGCTATTTAATATCCGTCAAGGTTAATATTTGTTAATTACTATTATTAGTCTGTAAATTAACTATCATTATTTTTAATTCTTAAAATTGATTTTAAATTTACTTTTTGTATTGTTAATTTGTATGTACTATAATAACCTAGTCAATTTTTGACTAGGTGTTGTTTATATGTTTATTAAATTCATTGTAGAATTTCTAATGACATTAAACTTTTGCAAATACTCGAGGTCCTCTACCTCACTAAATATATAATAGAAAGAAAGAATTGCTTAACTGTATTTTTTTTTAAATTCTTCTGGGTTAATTTTGTTTTTTCAAATGCAGTTATTGACACTCCTTTCCATTACCAAGCACTTCTTCTTACATTTCACTATATGAATTTACTAATCTCCATAACTGAAATTTTCAGTTTTAATTCAATTTTTTATGCAATGAGCATTTGGAGCCAATGAGCTTATATTTTGTTGTGTGTGAACAACGATCACTTGTTTTATGTAAGTTTTTTTTATTTCTTTTAAAGTGAGCATCATCGTTGAATTTCAAATAATGTTTTTTCATTCACTCAAGTAGATTTGTTTTTTTCATTCATCAGCCATAAATAATACAAGCAATGTTTGTCCATGTTCTTGCAGATTTATTGTATTCATGTTAACATCAACATTTTTACCCATGAGTTTATCCACTATCCACATTAACATTAATCTTTTATCAGCAGAGCACCTTCAAATGGGGATATTTGCATCTGACAAACGGCTTTAATAATAAGTATAGAGTGAGAAAACAACTTTTTTCATTTTAGGAGATATATGAGGAATTCTTTTTCTGTTATCTATGGCTATTACTATTTACATTTTCCCAATCCATCCATTTCTATGAATCTGTACTACAATGTTTGGAAAATGAAAAACTTTATTTTCTTTGAAAACGAGCATCCCATTTTTACCAGAGGTTGATATGTGATTCTTATGGTTTATATATAAATGATGGTAATATGCAAAAATGTCATTTGGCACCTAACACTCTTGATACCTATGGCCAGGGCCACTGCCTAGATATGGCTCTAGCACCTAGAATACATTGGGTGAAAATTGTCACAAGGGACATTTTTAGAATTGGCCTGCAGTGGACAAATGGAACAGCATTGCTCAGGATAGATATATATAAATAAATAAATACCCCCTCAAGCAGCTGCTTGCTCAGAGGTCTGACAGGAGCCTGTCAGTTTATATGCCACAGTAGGAGATCTGAGAGAATGGCAAGACCTCAGCAGAAAAATGACACACACATCCATGCCTAATCCGGGGCTCGAACCCAGGTCCCTTAGATCAGTAGCCAAGCGTGCTAACCACTCGGCCACGCATAATGTGGCTGAATCTCCTTTTACAGCTGCTTCACAATTAAGCATATATTAGAAATGAGATGATGTTAAAATTTTCAATCTTCGATATAATAATTATTAATATATTAATTTCAGAAAGTAATGTTAATAATTGAGTTGGAGCTCACCCAAGTCCAGATAGCAAGAAATTAATTTCTTTGACATATCATACACAGTGTGACAAGAATGTAATGACATGAAATAAAACAAAAATATGCAGTATGAGTATGCTCCATGAAGGGTCACTACAGATGCACTAAAATGTTACTTTGGAAGTTCCACCAACTATACCAGTTGGGTTTGCATTTTTGTTTCACATGGACATGCTTTGTTCATCATATATTACTGTGCTATCAGAAACTCTTTAATGGAACCTGTCAACAGCAATTTTTGCATAAATCTAGGGAAAATTACCCCTGACAACTGAAATATTACAAGCAGCTTATGGAGATGAGGCTCTCACCAAAGCAGCAACATTTCAATGGTTTAGGCATCATTCCTCAGGATTTTACCAGAGCTATTATTATCCGTATTTTTGAAAAACGTGAAAAAAAAGGAGAGCTATGCACCAATACCCAGTGATGATGCATAGAACCAGCCAGGCCTAGCACCTAATGTCCGAACCCGCCTTCTTGTGGTGCAGACCGTTAGTAGCTTGCAAAAGAGATACTCTCTTGTGGAAGTGAATGGAAGGGGAGGGCTGCCAGATTAGTGTGGACTACTGATCTGAACAACTATGGCTACTTTTCTTTTTTTTTCTACCCTGCTGAGGGTCCTACCCCACACAGGGTCCTGGTGCTGACCATATATGCCAACCTGAATGGAATAATGGCTCTGAGCTTGATTATGGATCCTGATTTTGCTGCACTGGTGGGCTTCTGTGGAGGGAAAATCTTCCGCTGTGTTTTCTGTTTCTTTGTGGGTTGACAGTCCCAAGTGAATAGATTCACAGGATATGTTTATCAGCTGGTGGATAATCCTGAGCAGAGGTCATCGCAGGCACCTGAACTCTTGCTTCTACTGGCATCGTCAAAATCTACATTGGTGGAAGTCTTCCAGTGTAGATGGCTTCAGCCTTTAGTGGTGGGGGAACAGGTCTTTGCCCCATGTCTGCGATTAGGGGGCTGTTTGATATTGTCGGCATTCCCACTCTCAATAAACATAGTTTCTTTAAACATCCCACTAACCATTTTCTCTCCATGGGTAGTTGGAATGTGAGGACTCTGCACAGAGCTTTTTCTCTTGATGTCCTCACACAACAATTCCACCATTATAGTTTAGATATTCTTGGCTTGCAAGAGAACAGATGGACAGATCAAGGTCAGATTTTTAAAAATAATCTTAAATTTCTAATTTCAGGGAGGGATGAAAATAAGCATCACCAAGACATGGGTCTGCTTCTCAGCAGACACGCTAGTGATGCTCTTCTAGGATATGAGTGCATTAATGAAAGGTTTCTTACAACAAAATTTCAGTCAAGCGTTAAAGACTTGAATGTTATCTGCTGTTATGCCCCAACTGAGGATGCCAATGAGGATGAGAAGGATAGGTTTTACGTACAACTTCAGGATATTTTGAATTCTGTCAAGAAAGGAGATATTACCCTTGTTCTAGGTGACTTCAATGCCAAAGTTGGTACTGACTTGACCTTTGGGGAGGGGTGATAGGCCCTTTTGGTATTGGTAGCTGCAATGGCAATGGGCAATGTCTCCTACAGGTAAATAAACTCAATGGATTCAGAATAACTAACACTTATTACAAACACTGCGACATACATAAGTACACATGGGTTTCACCTGATTGGCTGCATAAGAATATGATTGATTATATATTAATTAACAGCAAATGGACTAGTTCTGTTAGGAATACCAGGGCATATAGGGGAGCTGAAATTGGATCTGACCATTACCTTGTTAAAAGTGTCTTGCAACTTAAAACTTAAAAAGTGTTGTACTACGTTAAAAAATTCACTTTTATTACCGAAGCTCTGAAAGACCCAGTTATAGCCAAAGCTTACCATGATAGGTTACTTAGTCATTATGACAGTCATGGTTTGCTTACTGCTGAAGTTGAGGAAGAATGGGGCCATTTTAAGCATGCTTTTTTGAAACTAACAGTACTCTTATACGAAAAAAGGAGCAGAGGAGACAGAATTATTTGATTCGTAAGGCACTTGAGCTTATTTCAGAAAGAAAGAACTGCAGGAATGTCCTTAATCAGAATCCCTACTAGTACTAATAGAAAGCATTACAGAGAACTTAATAAACGTGTAAAAGATCAGTTAGCTGCTGATAAGAATCTTTGGCTTGATGGTTTAGCTGACAAAGCCGAGGAAGCAGTTAGATAGCACAACAGCAGAGAGCTGTTCCAGATAGTTAATGTTTTGTGTGGTAGAAAACGGACAGGTATACAGGGATTGAAAGATAAACAAGGTAAGGTTATAGAAGCTGAGGATTCTGTCATGGCTAGGTGGACTCAGCATTTCAGTGATGTTCTAAACAATGTGGTTAGTTCTACTCCCATTGTTTGCAATGATGACAAATTCATTGGTGGCTTTAATGTTGGCCCTATAACGCAATATGAAGTTATTTTGGCTATTTCTAAACTTAAACTTCATAAATCCCCAGGGGTAGATGAAATTACTATGGAAATGCTTAGAGCTGGGAATGTTTCGGTTACCACATGGATGACTGAAATTCTGAATATCTTTAATGATAAAGGCATGGTTTCTAAGGATTTTACCAGAGCTATTGTTATCCCTATTTTCAAAAAAGGTGATCGCAGTTTTTGTGATAACTATAGGGGTATCGGTCTGTAAATGGTAGCTAGGTAGTCACTGGAAGGAGAGCTATGCACCAATCCCCTGTGATGATGCATAGAACCGGCCAGGCCTAGCACCTAATGTCCGACCACGCCTTCTCGTGGTGCAGACCGTTAGTACCTTTCAAAAGAGATACTCTCTTGTGGAAGTGAACGGAAGGGGAGGGCTGCCAGATTAGTGTGGCCTACTGATCTGGGCTACTTTTTTTTTTCTACCCTGCTGAGGAGTGGTCAACCACACAGTGTCCTGGTGCTGACCATATATGCCAACCTGAATGGAATAATGGCTCTGAGCTTGATTATGGATCCTGATTTTGCTGCACTGGTGGGCTTCTGTGGAGGGAAAATCTTCCCCTGTGTTTTCTGTTTGTTTGTGGGTTGACAGCCCCAAGTGAATAGATTCGCAGGATATGTTTATCAGCTGGTGGATAATCCTGAGCAGAGGTCATCGCAGGCACCTGAACTCTTTGCTTCTATTGGCATCGTCAAATTCTACATTGGAGGAAGTCTTCCAGTGTAGATGGCTTCAGCCTTTAGTGGTGGGGGAACGGGTCTTTGCCCCATGTCTGCGATTAGGGGGCTGTTTGATATTGTCGGCATTCCCACTCTCAATAAACATAGTTTCTTTAAACATCCTACTAACCATTTTCTCTCCATAGGTAGTTGGAATGTGAGGACTCTGCACAGAGCTTTTTGTCTTGATGTCCTCGCACAAGAATTCCACCATTATAATTTAGATATTCTCGGCTTGCAAGAGACCAGATGGACAGATAAAGGTCAGATTCTTAAAAATAATCATCAATTTCTCTTTTCAGGGAGGGACAACAATAAGCATCACCAAGGCATTGGTCTGCTTCTCAGCAGACACGCTAGTGATGCTCTTCTAGGATATGAGTGCATTAATGAAAGGTTTCTTACAGCAAAATTTCAGACAAGCGATAAAGAACTGAATGTTATCTGCTGTTATACCCCCACTGAGGATGCCGATGAGGATGAGAAGGATAGGTTTTATGAACAACTTCACGATATTTTGAATTCTGTCAAGAAAGGAGATATTACCCTTGGTTCTTGGTGACTTCAATGCCAAAGTTGGTACTGACTCTGACCTTTGGGGAGGGGTGATAGGCCCTTTTGGTATTGGTAGCTGCAATGGGCAACGTCTCCTACAGGTAAGTAAACTCAGTGGTTTCAGAATAACTAACACATATTACAAACACCGCGACATACATAAGTACACATGGGTTTCACCTGATGGGCTGCATACAAATATGATTGATTATATATTAATTAATAGCAAGTGGGCTAGTTCTGTTAGAAAAACCAGGGTATAAAGGGGAGCTGAAATTGGATCTCACCATTACCTTGCTAAAAGTGTCTTGCAACTTAAACTTAAAAAGTGTTGTGCTAGGGTTAAAAAATTTGCTTTTAATACTGAAGCTCTGAAAGACCCAGTTATAGCCAAAGCTTACCATGATAGGTTACTTAGTCATTATGACAGTCATCGTAAGCTTACTACTGAGGTTGAGGAAGAATGGGATAATTTTAAATAGGCTTTTTTGGACACTAACAGTACTCTTTTAGGAAAAAAGGAGCAGAAGAGACAGAATTATCTCAGTGATAAGGCACTTGAGCTTATTTTGGAAAGAAAGAACTTCAGGAATGTCCTTAATCAATACCCTACTAGTACTAATAGAAAGCATTACAGAGAACTTAATAAACGTGTAAAAGATCAGTTAGCTGTGGATAAGAATCTTTGGCTTGATGGTTTGGCTGACAAAGCCGAGGAAACAGTTAGACAGCACAACAGCAGAGAGCTGTACCAGATAGTTAATGTTTTGTGTGGTAGAAAACGGACAGGTATACAGGGATTGAAGGATAAACAAGGTAAGGTTATAGAAGCTGAGGATTCTGTCAAGGCTAGGTGGGCTGAGCATTTCAGTGATATTCTAAACAATGCGGTTAGTTCTATTCCCATTGTTTGCAATGATGATAGATGAATTGGTGGCTTTAATGTTGGCCCTATAACAAAATCTGAAGTTATTTTGGCTGTTTCTAAACTTAAACTTCATAAATCCCCAGGGGTAGATGAAATTACTACAGAAATGCTGAGAGCTGGAAATGTTTCGGTTACCACTTGGATGACTGAAATTCTGAATATCTTTTATGATAAAGGCATGGTTCCTAAGGATTTTTACCAGAGCTATTGTTATCCCTATTTTCAAAAAAGGTGATCGCAGTTCTTGTGATAACTATAGGGGTATTAGCCTACTCTCTGTTCCAGGTAAAGTTCTTTCCATGATTGTGCTTAATAGAATTAAGAATCTGGTTGACAGTCAATTGCGTGATGAGCAATGTGGATTCAGAAGTGGTAGGGGATGTGTGGATCAGATATTTTCACTTAGGCAGATTCTTGAGAAATGTTTAGAGTTTCAGAAACCTTTGGTTGCTAGCTTTGTTGATTTCAAAAAGGCTTTTGACTCTGTTGATCGTCATAATTTGTGGTTGATTGTGAAATCATATGGTATACCAGACAAATTAGTTAACATAATGAAAGCTCTCTATAATAACACTGAGTCGAGTGTGAGAGTTGGTAAGGCTTGTAGCAATTGGTTTACCATTACTTCTGGTGTTTGCCAAGGGTGCATTTTGTCTCCTTTTCTCTTTAGTTTGGTTATTGATTATGTCATGCGAAATTCACTTCAAGGGAAAGATTTTGGCCTTAAATGGGCTGGAGATACGAAAATTTCTGATTTAGATTATGCTGATGATTTAGCCCTTTTGGCAAATGATGTTCATGAGATGAACTCTTTCATTTGAGCTGTTGATGAGACTGGTAGTAGAGTAGGTTTGGTTATAAACAGAGAGAAAACTAAAGTGATGAAAATTGGTCAGTCAGGCTGTGATTCAGTTAATCTGAATGGTTGCAGTCTTGAGCAGGTGTCACAGTTTAATTATCTTGGGAGCTATGTAACAGATAATGGTGATGTGCGGCATGAGATTAACAGACGAATAGGGATTGCTGCGGGGACTTTTAAGAATCTATGGAGAGTGTGGAGAAATAGGCATATACACCTAAAGACTAAAATTAGGCTGTATAATAGTTTGGTTCTTTCTAGGGTTAGTTATGGTAGTGAAACTTGGACACTTTGTAAACAAGATAACAGGAAACTAGATGCTTTTGATTCCAGATGCTTACACAGTATCTTGGGCATTAGGTGGTTCAACTTTGTAACTAATGATGAGGTTAGGCAAAGGAGTTTGCAACCTCCTTTAAGCAGCATATTGTGCAGAGAGAGACTCCGTTGGTTTGGCCATGTTGCCCATATGAATAATTATAGATTGGCGAATAGGGTTATGAACAGTGTGCCTAAAGGCCTCAGAAAGAAGGGGAGACCTAGGATGCGGTGGGCAGACAATGTTAAACAGGACCTTGTTAGAATTGGTGTGCAGTGGCCAGATGCAGTAGATGTAGCTCAGGATATGCGTGCTTGGAGAACTAAATTGCACAGTCTGGTTGGACCTCCATAGCCCATGGCTGCTTGAGGATGATGATGAAACATTTCAAGGGGGCAGAGAGGATGTGGAAGATGACCCTGTCAGGGGACAACCAAAAATAATCTCCAACCCAGATTTGGTACATAAAGAGCTTAATTTATTCTCTACAAACCATCAGTTGACTCTCAGAATGATGGCAAGAGAATTAAATGTGAATAAAAATATTCATATTTAATTCATTTGTAATTAATACTGCAGACTTGGGTTCATGATGACACAACTGCTTAAAGAGTGATCATCATTAGGACATTTCTAGTCAAAAAACATTGCAGTGCTTAATCACTGCCTTTATTCCCCCTCTGGCTACAGCAAACTTTTTCTGTTTCCCAAATTGAAATTGATAGGTCCCTGATCTAATAAAGTCAATAGCATTTAGAGGAGTGTGACAACAGAACTGAGTACTATCACAGTAGATGAGTTTTACAAAATTTATATGAGTACTGTAATAAGTGTATTGTCCCTCGAGAACTATTTAAAGGGAAATGATTAATACGTATGTTACCCTAGACATTGTTCTTATTTTAATTCAATATCATTACTTTCTTACCACACTTGTGTATGCAGAAATGCATGCTAACTAAACCTTTTTTACACTTCAGGCTCTTACATAAAATAATTAAAAATATTTGATAAAAAAAAAATAAAATATTGTTTAGGTTGGGTTGTTTTACCTCTGAGCAGCACTTTTTTGCACACAATGGGCTAAATTACAAGGACCCCAAAGGCTCAGAAAAGGTTGGGTGAGGGCACTCACTAGACAGCTATTAGGAGACAGATGGTAGTCTCCCATCAAGGCCATTCAATGAGTTGCTCTCCTGCAAATGGGGCCATATTAAAAGTCCCATCCATCAGACAGCGGACTTTTCAGCCCATCGTTGTCCCCTACTGACTGAAGGCAGGGTGCGTAGTTTTACAGAAATAAATTTCAATGCTGGCCCAGGCAGGACTGAATCTGGAAATTGCACATTACAGGCCTGGTGCACTACTGAGTGAACCACCCCAGTCCTCATATTCTATGGAACAAAAAATTAGAAATAGTAAAAACTGATAATTCTTGCGTAACATTTTCATAAATGCTAAGAGTGTGAATGACAGTGTGAATACCCCAAAAATAATCAAATGCTAAAGTATGATAATTTTTAATTACTGAAAACTGGTAAAAAGAATGAAATTATAATTGAAAGTAACTATTTTGTATTTTTGGATAATTTTTTTCACAATTACAAGAAAAATTAGCTGTAGCTCAGGAAGATGTGCATGGACAACTAACTTGCACAGTCTGTAGCCTATGGCTGTTTGAGGATTATGTACGAATATGTGTAGATAGTAGTTAGGATTTCAATTGACCAATTCTACTACATTAGTCATGTTATGGAGATTATTAAGTGAATGTAATGTATTAGTATGGACAGGCTACTTCAGAATGGGAGTTGAAATGCTTGTGACTAAGATTGTTAGAGGCAGTTAAAGGTAAGTTATGTGAAGCAGACCATTGAGACTACGAGATCCTCAGAACTCTTCCCCTAGTAACTGTTATATGGTAGCTATAAAAGAGAAATGGTAGCTGGTTAAGGATTTGAAAGTGGAGAAATGAGAGTATGAAGAATTAATGTTCCTACATTTTGAGTGGTCATTAAGGGAGCAAAATCATGAAAGAAAAGTAAAGCACAGTGTGTCTTGAGAAAAGAATTGTGATATGTTCTGAAGTTGCCAAATACATGGTGGTAGAATGTTTTCAGCTCCATCTCTTGGCAATGGATATAGCAGTTGTTCAGCATATGCATTTTGTAGTCTGCCACAGGATTATGAAAAGTCGGTTTGTCACTTGGAAGTAAAAATGAATGAAGGTAAAGTCAGGACTGGGGCATTAGTTTTTCTTAATATTTGTTGTTCAAATTTTATTAATTATCAAGTGTACTTATCCTCAAGTATCATAAATATATGTATCATCCTGGAATTATTCCTGCTGGTGGTCATATCAACCACCATTCCGCAGCTGTAACTATAATGTATGAAGCAAGGAGAAACATACGTATCAATCCATATTTATGAAATAGTTGGCATAGTTAGCACATATATAACTTGCATATTTACAATTTTCATGTTTTTAGGCTAGTTGTTTCTTCTGTGATTATTTAGTTATAGTATTTTTTTTTAAGTTCAGGTTAGTGGTGAATTGTTTAATTTTTGTGATTTTAGGCTAATTTTAACTAGCCTAAAATCTCTTAAAGTTATTTTTATTATATTCTTATTAAATCTTCTTAAATAATCACATCAGTGAATGATCTTTGATGTGATTATTCAATTCTGTATGGGAGGTGAGATTAGTGTGGCTCAGCAGTGCTGGTTCATGTGCAGAACCAGCATTGCATTTATGGGTTTTTTTTAGGTTTGTGCTACATGGTGTTTACTTATTTTCAGTGTTGATTTTGAAGTTGAGAATTTGCTATTGTCAGTGTGTTTACTGTAAGAAAGTTGGGTATTGTTGACATCTCACACAAGTTTTGTTTACATTCATTATGATGCTTTTTATTTGCTATTTTAACTAATATGTTTATTCCAATTTTGGTTTGTTTTTTTTCCCCCCTTTTCTTATTTAATGCTGTAGTCTGTGGTGACTGTAGTTCAAAAGTATGGTAAGCACGAACAAAATGGGGGAAGTCCTAACTAAGTCTTTTCACAGGAAATGCAATATATCATTACCCTGAAAATGTGATTATTTTTGGAGGTCCCTTTTGCATTACAGTCCAGAAACCCGGAGATCATTTGGAAAATACTGTATTGTTACACTGCATAAAAATAATAGTGACTGTGACACATAAAGTGCAATTCTGTCAATTACTATTTATCTATAACATGGAACTGTAGAAGTATATAGCAGTGTAAACTAAAAAACAGATAATGACTTCTAAAGTTCAAGCAACTATTGTTCAAAAGAAAATGCTAAGAATATCAAATGCATCTTAAGTCACTACAGCTAAGTCCATCTGATTCTTAACAAATATATAAAAAAACTAGAATCAATAAAATTTTAAAGTAGGAAATTCAAATATCTTAATATTATGCAAGCGAGAATAGGAAGCTAACTCAAACTTTTCACGTTACATATATTTAGCATCCATTGACAAACGATTACAATGAGTAAATAATACAGTTCAACACATTATTGAGAATTTCGTTTGAATTTCAAACTACATGTCGAATCAATATGACTTCATTTTCTACGTCTATCTAAAATGACTTTTTATAGACTGTCTCATTTGAACTATTGAATTAAAATATACAATTTGAAGAAACAAGATCAAAGCACATGTACACGGTAAATAAATACAAAAAAAAACTTACGTGTCCTGACGAAATAAACACATCATTCATAGTCACTGAACATAAAAATTTATCCAAAAGTTGTTTGAACGCTATATACTGAAGTAAACCTATTTGCTAACAATAACAATACATTTAACAACTCGAACTGATTAATATCTAGATAATTTTGCCTTTGAAATAACTAAACATTCACTAATTTATACACTAATACTCATCACATACCAGGTACTACACAAAAGCGACATACGGTTACGGAGCAGTAAGACTTTCCTTACTTTTTTGACTATTTCATGGTATGACTATTTATAGAAATTTAGCGAGATTCCTGATGTATTATTAAGTAAATAAACCATGCAATTATACAAAAGGCAAGAAAACCTTATCCTTTCAGAAAATAAACACTACCATATATTGCTATATTTCCTATAAATCATGTTTGGTACTTACCTTAGGGGCGCCAACGCAACAGGGCCACCCATCAGGGATACCATCATTCAGGTGATATATTTTATTTAAGTATAAACAAAATTTTGTCCTAGGAATAAAAACTAGATCCATATATCCAGTAGTGAAAGAAGGCCTGTACGTGCCGGTACGCCGTACCGGCAGGAAATTATTTGCCGCTAGGGCCCACCGTTAAGACATTTTTCAGTAGTGGTGCAGTTAACGATTTCTATTACACTTTAAATGCTCATTTAATTGATTATCTAATTTAAGAAAAAAACCTTCATTTTAAGAAAAAATTCTCAATTTTAATTAAAGTACTACAGTTTAAGTCTTTAAATACAAAGCTGCTTGAAAACTGTATACTTCAGGTTTCATTTCTCCAGACAGGGAGTGCCAAGGTGGAGGTAGAGTAAGCAATGCTTTTACTCTTTGAACGATTAGTAAGGAGCGGAGTACAAACTGATTGGCTCGTGTCAGACTAGAGGCTCTATATAGGTAGAGGTTAGCCATCTCAAATTTGGACACCATGTTTTGTCGTCACTCGGATTGTTTAGGTGAACAGCTGAATGGTATTGCGCTGTACTTATGGATTCCGGAAAAGGGTAGCGTAATATTTGATGCAGATTTCACTGTTCATGATTGGAAACACTTTAGAAAACGGCTAAAAAAGGAAAAGTAAATTTTAGAGCTTTTTTTTAAAAAAAAGACAATTTTGCTTTGTTTTGTATCTGTCTGTAGACATCGAACTTTTTTGTTTATGCAGATAAATAAAAAAATCTTTTACTGTTAGATAGGAATTAATGATATATTACGATTTGCATTTTTCGAATCTCCCAAAAGTTATAACTACGCCCTCTAACGGTGGAAAAAGTTGAATATTCCAAAATATCAAACGAATTTTCCAAACGATGTAATTATGTTAGAAGTTTGAAATTTTGGTGTTGAAATGTGAAGGTTACGAGGTTACCATTGACAACAATCACTTGACCCCTTAGACCCAGGGGGGAGATGAATGCAACTTTTTTTGTTTTAACAGAAAATTGTATGTTTTTAGAGATAAATTAAAAATTCTTTTTGGGTTGGACAGATATTGATGAAATATTCAATTTGCATTCTGATAATTTTCCAAAAGCTATAATTGCGGCTTCTAATGGTGGAAAAAATCGAAAAATCCCAAAATTTAAAACGAATGTTGCAAACGATGCAATTATGCCAAAAATATGCCAAAAACTTCTTACTCTTTAAAAATGAGATTCCTATATGCGCCAGAGGCGATATGCGTTCTTCTAGTTATTTTACACTTTTAGTACCCTCTGACAGTGGAAATTCGAACTACTGTATAAATGAGAAAAAAACTATTAATATTTTATTAGTACCTGTAATGTGCAAAAAAAGTTTTCAATTATCACTTAAAGCAGAAAAGTTGCAAATCGTTACTATTAGTGTAAGCCACTTGATAATTACACTCTGTGACCTTAACGTTAAGTTTTTAGCAAAAAATAGGTGTTTGCAATATTTATTTAAAGAATTACTATTTTCCAGCTTTTTTCTGCTGCTAGAGGTCGCCTTTCGAGTTTTCATTTACCGCCTTTAGCACTCCCTAACACTGGAAATTGCAACTGATGGGGAATCAAAAAATGTAAATATTAATATTTTTGAGAAAAAAAAATTCGCCGACATACGGGATTCGAACTCGCATCTCTTCAGAAACATGCATCAGAATTAATGCATGCAGAAACATGTGTATTCTAATCTGTTGAACTAATGCTGGCTTTTTTCAAAAAAAAACATTTACTGATTTATAGATGTTAAAACGTCTACAGGTAATGCTGAGATTATAAAATATTGTTTAAATCATTAATATTTTGTTAGTGTCTGTAAATAAAAAATATATATATTGTTTCGTTTATTTCTTAAAAAAAAGTTGAATTTTCCCACCCCCTTTTGACTAAGACGTTAAAGCCTTATTGTCATTGTAAATGGTAGCTAGGTAGTCACTGGAAGGAGGGCTATGCACCAATCCCCTGTGGTGATGCATAGAACCGGCCAGGCTTAGCACCTAATGTCCGACCCCGCCTTCTTGTGGTGCGGACCGTTAGTAACTTTCAAAAGAGATAATCTCTTGTGGAAGTGAACGGAAGGGGAGGGCTGCCAGATTAGTGTGGCCTACTGATCTGGAAAACTATGGCTACTTTTCTTTTTTTTCTACCCTGCTGAGAAGTGGTCAACCACACAAGGCTTGGTCCTGACCATATAAACCCACTGGAATGGACAGATATATGACTCTGAGCTTGATTATGGATCCTGATTTTGCTGCATTGGTGGGCTTCTGTGGAGGGAAAATCTTCCGCTGTGTTTTCTGTTTGTTTGTGGGTTGACAGCCCCAAGTGAATAGATTCACAGGATATGTTTATCAGCTGGTGGATAATCCTGAGCAGAAGTCATCGCAGGCACCTGAACTCTTTGCAGACACGCTAGATGCTCTTCTAGGATATGAGTGCATTAATGAAAGGTTTCTTACAGCAAAATTTCAGACAAGCGTTTAAGACTTGAATGTTATCTGCTGTTATGCCCCCACTGAGGATGCCGATGAGGATGAGAAGAATATGTTTTATGAACAACTTCACGATATTTTGAATTCTGTCAAGAAAGGAGATATTACCCTTGTTCTTGGTGACTTCAATGCCAAAGTTGGTACTGACTCTGACCTTTGGGGAGGAGTAAGAGGCCCTTTTGGCATTGGTACCTGAAATGGCAATGGGCAACGTCTCCTACAGGTAAGTAAACTCAATGGATTCAGAATAACTAACACATATTACAAACACCGCGACATACATAAGTACACATGGGTTTCACCTGATGGGCTGCATAGGAATATGATTGATTATATATTAATTAACAGCAAATGGGCTAGTTCTGTTAGAAATACCAGGGGAGCTGAAATTGGATCTGACCATTACCTAGTTAAAAGTGTCTTGCAACTTAAACTTAAAAAGTGTTGTGCTAGGGTTAAAAAATTTGCTTTTAATACTGAAGCTCTGAAAGACCCAGTTATAGCCAAAGCTTACCATGATAGGTTACTTAGTCATTATGACAGTCATGGTATGCTTACTACTGAAGTTGAGGAAGAATGGGATAATTTTAAATAGGCTTTTTTGGACACTAACAGTACTCTTTTAGGAAAAAAGGAGCAGAAGAGGCAAAATTATCTGAGTGATAAGGCACTTGAGCTTATTTCGGAAAGAAAGAACTGCAGGAATGCCCTTAATCAATACCCTACTAGTCCTAATAGAAAGCATTACAGAGACCTTAATAAACTTGTAAAGGATCAGTTAGCTGCTGATAAGAATCTTTGGCTTGATGGTTTGGCTGACAAAGCCGAGGAAGCAGTTACACAGCACAACAGCAGAGAGCTGTACCAGATAGTTAATGTTTTGTGTGGTAGAAAACGGACAGGCATACAAGGATTGAAGGATAAACAAGGTAAGGTTATAGAAGGGGAGGATTCTGTCATGGCTAGGTGGGCTGAGCATTTCAGTGATGTTCTAAACAATGTAGTTAGTTCTACTCCTATTGTTGCAATGATGATAGATGCATTGGTGGCTTTAATGTTGGCCCTATAACAAAATCTGAAGTTATTTTGGCTGTTTCTAAACTTAAACTTCATAAATCCTTAAGGGTAGATGAAATTAGTACGGATATGTTTCGAGCTGGGAATGTTTCGGTTACCACTTGGATGACTGAAATTCTGAATATCTTTTATGATAAAGGCATGGTTCCTAAGGATTTTACCAGAGTTATTGTTATCCCTATTTTCAAAAAAGGTGATCGCAGTTCTTGTGATAACTATAGGAGTATCAGCCTACTCTCTGTTCCAGGTAAAGTTCTTTCCATGATTGTGCTTAATAGAATTAAGAATCTGGTTGACAGTCAATTGCGTGATGAGCAATGTGGATTCAGAAGTGGTAGGGGATGTGTGGATCAGATATTTTCACTTAGGCAGATTCTTGAGAAATGTTTAGAGTTTCAGAAACCTTTGGTTGCTAGCTTTGTTGATTTCAAAAAGGCTTTCGACTCTGTTGATCATCATAATTTGTGGTTGATTGTGAAATCATATGGTATACCAGACAAGTGAGTTAACATAATGAAAGCTCTCTATAATAACACTGAGTCGTGTGTGAGAGTTGGTAAGGCTTGTAGCAATTGGTTTAGCATTACTTCTGGTGTTCGACAAGGGTGCATTCTGTCTCCTTTTCTCTTTAGCTTGGTTATTGATTATGTTATGTGAAATTCACTTCAAGGGAAAGATTTTGGCCTTAAATGGACTGGAGATACGAAAATTTCTGATTTAGATTATACTGATGATTTAGCCCTTTTGGCAAATGATGTTGATGAGATGAACTCTTTCATTCGAGCTGTTGATGAGACTGGTAGTAGAGTAGGTTTGGTTATAAACAGAGAGAAAACTAAAGTGATGAAAATTGGTCGGGCAGGCTGTGATTCAGTTAATCTGAATGGTTGCAGTCTTGAGCAGGTGTCACAGTTTAATTATCTTGGGAGCTATGTAACAGATATTGGTGATGTGGGGCATGAGATTAACAGACGAATAGGGATTGCTGCCGGGACTTTTAAGAACCTATGGAGAGTGTGGAGAAATAGGCGTATACACCTAAAGACTAAAATTAGACTGTATAATAGTTTGGTTCTTTCTAGGGTTAGTTATGGTAGTGAAACTTGGACACTTTGTAAACAAGATAACAGGAAACTAGATGCTTTTGATTCCAGATGCTTACGCTGTATCTTGGGCATTAGGTGGTTCAACTTTGTAACTAATGATGAGGTTAGGCAAAGGAGTTTGCAACCTCCTTTAAGCAGCATATTGTGCAGAGAGAGACTCTGTTAGGTTTCGCCATGTTGCCCGTATGAATAATTATAGAATGGCGAATAGGGTTATGAACAGTGTGCCTAAAGGCCTCAGAAAGAAGGGGAGATCTAGGATGTGGTGGGCAGACAATGTCAAACAGGACCTTGTTAGAATTGGTGTGCAGTGGCCAGATGCAGTAGATGTAGCTCAGGATAGACTTGCTTGGAGAACTAAATTGCACTGTCTGGTTGGACCTCCGTAGCCAATGGCTGCTTGAGGATGATGATGATGATGATGATGATGAAACTTTCTGACCATAACACTTTACTACCAAAATTTCAGATTTCCAGTATAAATAGTTTGTTTGCAATATTCGTTTAAAATTTTAGCATTTTCCATATTTTTCCACTGCTAGAAAGCGCTATTAAACCTATTGAAAATTTTCAAAATTGCGAATTGCGATATTTGTTCGACACCTATCCAACCCCAACATTAGCTCGTTTTTCAAACGAACCTTAAAAGAAATTATTTGTTGGTTTTCAGTTACCCCATTTCACTGTTGCAGCATTATGCCATTTTCTGATGGAGTTTCTCGGAAAAAATATATTCATTAATTTATTTCTTTGTGTGAAATTTTTACAACAAAATGCACCGCAGTGAGGCATTTATAAAATATGACAGCTTTCATAGGGAAAACAAGTGGTAGAAATATACAGGATGAATCTGAAAAAGTGGGCAAAACTTTACGGGGTGGTAGAACGCAGGTATACAAGCAATATTCGTCATAGAATGTATGGTCGGAACGCAAGCGGTGAGAAGTTAAAAGGTAGTTTTCCACTGTCACATTTAAAGAATGAACACAAGAAGGAGAGGAGATACTCTGTGCCTCACTTGCATTCCCGTCCGTCGCACCGTACACAAAGAGCATATCCGCCATTTCGTGGTTAGTATAACCAGCCATCCTCTCGGCAATCCACGGTAGAAATGCCGTTGGGTGCGAGGACCGGTAGAAATGCCGTTGGGTGCGAGGACCGACCCTTTTATACCATTTCCAACGCCACCTAGCGGCTCGCCGTTTGCGTTCCGACCATACATTCTATGACGAATATTGCTCGTATAGCTGCGTTCTACCACCCTGTAAAGTTTTGCCCACTTTTTCAGATTCACCCTGTATAAAACTATAACAACTGAAAAGTTTTAACTTGGTACAAGAAAGGAGATATTACCCTTGCTCTTGGTCACTTCAATGCCAAAGTTGTTACTGACTCTGATCTTTGGGGAGGAGTAATAGACCCTTTTGGAATCGGTAGCTGCAATGGCAATGGGCAACGTCTCCTGCAGGTAAGTAAACTCAATGGTTTCAGAATAACTAACACATATAACAAACACCACGACATACATAAATACACATGGGTTTCACCTGATGGGCTGCATAGAAATATGATTAATTATGTATTAATTAACAGCAAGTGGGCTAGTTCTGTTAGGAATACCTGGTCATATAGGGGAGCTGAAATTGGATCTGACCATTACCTTGTTAAAAGTGTCTTGCAGCTTAAACTTAAAACATGTTGTGCTACGGTTAAAAAATTTACTTTTAATACTGAAGCTCTGAAAGACCCAATTATAGCCAAAGCTTACCATGATAGGTTACTTAGTCATTATGACAGTCATGGTTTGCTTACTTCTGAAGTTGAGAAAGAATGGGATCATTTTAAACAGGCTTTTTTGGACACTAACAGTACTCTTTTAGGAAAAAAGGAGCTGAAGAGATAAAATTATCTGAGTGATAAGGCACTTGAGCTTATTTCAGAAAGAAAGAACTGCAGGAATGTCCTTAATCAATACTCTACTAGTCCTAATAGAAAGCATTACAGAGAACTTAATAAATATGTAAAAGATCAGTTATCTGCTGATAAGAATCTTTGGCTTGATGGCTTGGTTGACAAAGCCGAGGAAGCAGTTAGACAGCACAACAGCAGAGAGCTGTACCAGATAGTTAATGTTTTGTGTGGTAGAAAACAGACAGATATACAGGGATTGAAGGATAAACAAGGTAAGGTTATAGAAGGGGAGGATTCTATCATGGCTAGGTGGGCTGAGCATTTCAGTGATGTTCTAAACAATGTGGTTAGTTCTACTCCCATTGTTTGCAATGATGATAGATGCATTGGTGGCTTGAAAGTTGGCCCTATAACTCAATCTGAAGTTATTGTGGCTGTTTCTAAACTTAAACTACATAAATCCCCAGGGGTAGATGAAATTACTACCGAAATGCTTAGAGCTGGGACTGTTTCGGTTACCACTTGGATGACTGAAATTCTGAATATCTTTTATGATAAAGGCATGGTTCCGAAGGATTTTACCAGAGCTATTGTTATCCCTATTTTCAAAAAAGGTGATCACAGTTCTTGTGATAACTATAGGGGTATCAGCCTACTCTCTGTTCCAGGTAAAGTTCTTTCCATGATTGTGCTTAATAGAATTAAGAATCTGGTTGACAGTCAATTTCGTGATGAGCAATGTGGATTCAGAAGAGGTAGGGGATGTGTGGATCAAACATTTTCACTTAGGCAGATTCTTGAGAAATGTTTAGAGTTTCAGAAACCTTTGGTTGCTAGTTTGTTGATTTCAGAAAGGCTTTCGACTCTGTTGATCGTCATAATTTGTGGTTGATTGTGAGATCATATGGTATACCTGACAAGTTATTTAACCCTTTCACGACTAAGGGAAACATTTTTCCCATTTTAAAATTGGTGATTGTCGTATTTAATTATAACCTTATCGGCATTTTTTATACAGAATGTCAAAACAGAACGTATGCCGACGCAATTACGTAAACGGGAATGTTTAGAAAACAAAAACAGAATGTCAGGACGCATAATATATGTACTATGTGCAATGTCCATCTTTGCCTCACTACCAAAAGAAATTGCTTCGCAGAATATCATAATTAACACATCATTTTGTATAGTAATTTTATTTCACAATTTTGTATTATTTTAGTTAACATTTTGTTCTAATAAACCAATAAATATAAGACAATGCATAATAAGCCTAACTATAATTTGTGTTACCTTTATAGTCCATTGGGAAAAATATTTCCCATAAAATTCCAAAAAAACTACACATTGTTATGTATTTTTCTTATGATTTTTATTTATTTTACGTCTAAACAAACTAAAATAAACAGTTACATACTAATATTTACTCTTAGAAACCTTATGGTCCTGAAAGGGTTAACGTAATGAAAGCTCTCTATATTAACACTGAGTCGTGTGTGAGAGCTGGTAAGGCTTGTGGCAATTGGTTTAGCATTACTTCTGGTGTTCGACAAGGGTACATTTTGTCTCCTTTTCTCTTTTGCTTGGTTATTGATTATGTTATGCGAAATTCACTTCAAGGGAAATATTTTGCCTTAAATGGACTGGAGATACGAAAATTTCTGATTTAGATTATGCTGATGATTTAGCCCTTTTGGCAAATGATGTTGATGAGATGAACTCTTCATTCGAGCTGTTGATGAGACTGGTTGTAGAGTAGGTTTGGTTATAAACAGAGAGGAAACTAAAGTGATGAAAATTGGTCAGGCAGGCTGTGATTCATTTAATCTGAATGGTTGCAGCCTTGAGCAGGTGTCATAGTTTAATTATCTTGGGAGCTATGTAACAGATAATGGTGATGTGCGGCATGAGATTAACAGATGAATAGGGATTGCTGCCGGGAGACTTTTAAGAATCTAGGGAGAGTGTGGAGAAATAGGCGTATACACCTAAAGACTAAAATTAGACTGTATAATAGTTTGGTTCTTTCTAGGGTTAGTTATGGTAGTGAAACTTGGACACTTTGTAAACAAGGTAACAGGAAACTAGATGCTTTTGATTCCAGATTCTTATGCAGTATCTTGGGCATTAGGTGGTTCAACTTTGCAACTAATGATGAGGTTAGGCAAAGGAGTTTGAAACCTTCTTTAAGCAGCATATTGTGCAGAGAGAGACTCCTTTGGTTTGGCCATGCTGCCCGTATGAATAATTATAGATTAGCGAATAGGATTATGAACAGTGTGCCTAAAGGCCTCAGAAGGAGGGGGAGACCTAGGATGCGGTGGGCAGACAATATCAAACAGGACCTTGTTTAGAATTGGTGTGCAGTGGCCAGATGCAGTAGATGTAGCTCAGGATAGGCTTGCTTGGACAACTAAATTGCAGGGTCTGGTTGGACCTCCGTAGCTCATGGCTGCTTGATGATGATGATGATGATGATGATGATGATGATGATGATGATGATGATGATGATGATGATGATGATGATGATGATGATGATGATGGTGGTGGTGGTGGTGGTGGTGGTGGTGGTGGTGGTGGTGGTGGTGGTGGTGGTGGTGGTGGTGGTGGTGGTGTGATGATGATGGTGGTGGTGGTGGTGGTGGTGATGACGACGACGACGACGATGATGATGATGATGATGATGATGATGACATACGCTAACACAGGCTTTCGTCTCACGTTATGACAAAACATGGTGCCCATAAACCACGTGACTCAATCAACCAATGGCAGTAAATCACCGAGATGGCCAGCCTCTAGCTATAGAGGACCTCTATGTCAGACTATAGAGGTCTGACACGAGCCTATCAGTTTATACACCATAGATAACATCTTTGAGAGACAAATATCGTATATAAAAACATTATATATCACAAATTAGACATATATATGATACACAATTTTGTTCTTTCATTGATAAAAAAAAATAAATAAATACCCCCTCAAGCAGCTACCATTATAAAATTTAAAAGAAAGAATGATTAATTTTTTTGGAAGTATATGCAAAGCGTAACTTTGATTGGAACTGATAATGTGTTTAGAAGAATGTAAGGTACTGAACGAATAAAACATACGATGGAAAACGATTTCAAAATGAGTGTTTAGAACAAATTATTTTTTGAAACTTATTTCAGTCAAAAAGTCTAAACATGGTTAATTCAGTAATGAAAGAAAAAGTAAAGTTGTAAGTTCCTGGTGAAATTAGCCTCCAATAAGGGGTTCCCTACACCAGTCACAACAGGAAAACAAGATAGCGGAGTCAGTAGAATCTACCTCTCAGCTATCTCGCGAAACTATTAAGTATACTAATCAGGTTAAAGAAAAAGAGACCATTAGACCTTGCAGAAAAGGCCAATGTTCTGAAAGAAATCAGTGACCAGTCGGAAGCGCGTTCGTTGCAGCTTCAGATTGTTGTGGTTACCAAGTAAGGAGGTAATGGAGTAGTCGGTGGTTCTCATTGAGATAGTAATACTAGAGACAGGACTCCGATTTCCGTAGCATTGACCGCCATGATCACAGACAGCTGTGTCTGCCGTCTGCTTAGTGAGGCAAGAAACCCATGATGCCTTGCGAGTTGACTGCAAACATCGATGAAGGTTATTTAAAAATGTTTAAGAAATGATTTAACTGAGGCAGAAATTTGCTTTTCTTTGCTTTTTATTTCAATGATGTTATTCTAGTGTAGTAATTAAAACAAAATAGATGTGATTGAAGGCTTTAAGAAGCACAAGCAGAGCCTCAGATGACAGGTTAGCTAACTGAGTATAGCTGACGCCATCAGGGCCTGGAGCTGATGAGCGCTTTAAAGCCCCAATTGCAGAGATGAGTTCCTGCAAGGTGAAAGGATCATTATAGCAAGGCTCAGTCCCAGACCAGGGCTGCTGAGACATATCCTGATCGGTCACTGGTGAGGCAGGAAGGGAGGAGGTGAGGTGCCACAAGAAGGCATTAGCAGTGACAGCTAAATCCTCCCCAGGAGAAAGGGCAAGGTTATGAAAAGGGAGTGCAGACTGCAACTTCTCCATCAGATTCCTGATGTACTTCCAGACTTTCCCATAAGGGGTGAAGATATTGATGCTGGAGCAGAAGGATCGCCACCTGAACCTTTCATGACAGTTCATGTACCTTCTGAGCACAGCATGTAGCCTTCTGTCGTGAAGAATGTCTGGAAATCTACCAGAGTGGTGGGCATGCTTTTTGGCTCAGCAGCAAATGGTATGAGGCTGCTTATAGTGGATATCCGGAGGGGAAAGATGCCCGGGTGTTGAGATCGTAACAGCGCAGGCATCAGAGGCAGCAGTGAGGGTATCTGACACTACACTGAGGTTTGTAGCATCGATGGCAGCGAGTCCTTCAGACGAAATCTGCTGAAAGAGTTTCCATTTGTAAGCTTCGACGTTCTTTTCAGAGCTGCACTTCCCTTGGGAAGCAAGGTGATGTGCAGCGAGAAGTGATCACTGTCCCAGGTGTCAGGGTCAACCGACCAGCTGAGGCTTTGACCAATGGTGGAAGAACAGAGTGTCAGGTCAATGGAGCTGTAGGTACTCGGAGGTCTGTAGAACATGGGCGAGCCATTATTAGTGATAAACAGATTGCACTGCAAGATGACATTCTCGATATCCTCCCCTCTCTGATTACTAATGACTCCACCCAAGGCTAGACTGTGGGCATTAAGGTCCCCACAGAGAATCCATGGCCAAGGATACTGTGATAGAATATCCTGTAAGGTGCATACAGGAAAGAAAGTGGAAGGCCGGATGTAACAGGATATCAGGGTGATATCATGGCTGCTCAGCTGGATGCAGCATGTTATGAAATAACTGTTCGCATCAGTGAAAGTGAGAACAATAGTATGATTGTGACATCCTTGTGTCGCATTGCGGGAGAGTGGATGATTCTTGCACATGTACAAAATATAGGGCTTGAAGACATAGTGATCAGGGAGGTTGGCCTCACAGAGAGCAAGGTTGGGAACTGCCATGATGTTGATGTAGTTCCAAAAGTCAGCAGCCTTGTTCCTGAAGCCCCTGCATTTTCACTGTACAATCAAAGGGGTACAAGACACTCCAGTGGCCAAGTTCGTAGTTGGGGTGGAAAATAGAAACCAAGGAGAGTCAAGTGAACACGGAATGGCTAGCAATCCACAAAGTGCGATATGAGTGAGGCCAACTGGTTGAGGATCATCAACGTTTGAGGTCGAGATTCCTCAGGTAGAGCGGAAGTAACGACCTTACTGACATACACAAGTAGAGAGAAGATGGTGGGCAGGAGGACTGTTTCCCTGTGGTCCTTCCTGAAGTCCTGATTTGAGAAGGAGCAGGAGGGGTTCTTCCAATGAGGCCGACGAGCAACCCTGCTCTTCTTTGCCCTCTTTACCTTCTTGGCCAACTGCTTTGCCTGAATTGGACAGGAGTCTGCCACGAAGGCAGCGGGAGAATCCTACACCATAGCGGTACCTGCAGCACAGGGGGCCACAGGGATAGCAGCAGAGGACATGATCTCCAAAAGGGCGACAGTGGCCAGAGGAGCAGGGGCAGTGGAATATGCCTGTGGCATCTCTGCTGGCGCTACTGCAATATACTGCTATGTGCTCTGCTGGCAATATGGCATCTCTGCTGGCGCTACTTTCATGGCAGCAGCAGGGGTCACGTGACCCTTCATGACAGTGGCAAAGCTGACTGAGTGGTCAAAGAAACGCCTGCTGCAAAGGCCTTCTTAGGTGCAGGAGGAGGAGGAGGAGGTGTCTCCACGGAGCACTGGAGGCTTTCCTCTTCGTCTTGCTGGCGAGTTTCCTGGCCCGTCATCCAGAGAAGATGGCAGCATGTTGCTCAACACAGTTGGCACAGATAGGGGCCCTGGTGTGCTTGCACTGCTGGTGGAAGTACTGCTGTGCTTACACTGCCCCATTCCTCTGCAGTTTTTAGCAATGTGCCTGAAGCATTGGCACTTCAGGCACTGAGGAGGGGCTGGTTGTAAGGTTCCAAAAGGATCCTGTTGAAGCTTAGGACTACATTCCCAGGTAAAGGGAATTCACTGAAGGTAAGGACTACCTTCTAAGGGGAATCTTGTTGACCCCAGAGTCAGAGGGTAGATAGCGGTATATTCGGTGTACCACTCTCAGTCGCTAATCAAAAAGGGCACCAAGGATCGCTTTGTCAGAGAGGGAAGTGTCAATATCCTCAATGAGGCCCAGTGACTGACAGTATGAGACTGAGTAATTCACGGTAGTTACGGGGATACCCAGAATGGAGATAGTGGCCAGATGCGTATCGGCAATGTCACAACACTGATCTTGACCAATAAGCTTCCCGTCTCCACGTAGGAGGATTCTACCATCCGCTCGCCAAGAATCTTAACTATCTTGGCAGAGATGGGGTTCGGACTGTAGGATCCTAAGAGCCGGAAGTTGCCAGAAGACACAATGAGAGGGATAGGGTCAGCCCTCCTCTTCTTGTGGCTGATGATGACAAATCTGTTGTCAGGGATCTCGGGAACCTGTAGATAGACATCCATGATGTTGGACAAGTCGATCAGTGGCTGCTTGTCCTCCAGTATATCTGCTGGGGGAGGGCCGACAGTAGAAGATGCAGCTTCAGTGCCATCAGGAGCAGCTAATGGTGTTGCTGCAGCAGCATCCACTAGATCCATATCCAACATGACTGAGGCACAGAGGGTGGCATTGCTGGGGGTAGCACAAGAAGCACATGGCACAATATCACTCCACTCTTAGAAGCAGCAGTGAGGGGACCTGGTACCTCAGAGGAAGTGCCTGGGGAGACGATAGAGGAAGGCATACCGCACTTTGAGGCAGCAGCGGAAAAACCCGGCACCTCAGAGGAAGTGCCTGAGGTACCTGGACTTAGCATGCATGGGGACATAAATAAAGTCTTGTCTCTAGGCACAGAATTAGAGCGCATGTGACAAGATTTTTTGTCTGGAGAGGAGAGGGCAGGAACCCTCTCTCTAGAATAGGCCCTGTGGAGTCATTGCAGCAAATTACATAAAGTAACAGGATTCTCAGAAAGGCGAGAAGCAGGCACTTTGATAACAATGCATGTCGCAGTGCCCTTAGGAGAAGGTCTGACCCCAAGATACCAGGAGAGGTGGCAGACCCACTATTTTTCTGTTGAAGCCTGGACAAGACTGCTTCATTGTATCAGGAACAATTGAATCCCTAAAATACAATGATTAAGCACAGCACACTCAAACATAAACTCTAAAAGGTAGCTAAATAACTGACAAAGAAAGTAAATAAATACAGTAGTAATGGAATATATAAAAACACTTACCAATGGTAGCTGAAGAAACCCTTGTGCTGCAAATCAGGAAGAGAATCACGCAGTTAAAGACTAAACCAAAGAGTCAGCAAAAAACGTACTCTAAGGTGAAGTCGGGAGCTAGAAAACGCATGTCTGTAGCTCGCAGTGGTCACAGGACAAAGGAGATTGCACCACGCCTCCTTTGTGGTGCGATCAACAAGCTCCCACTGAGCTCCATCAATGACAACATCTCGAATTCAAATGAGCAGCCAAATCAAGCTGGGCGTACATGTTGTGAGGGCGCCACCTTCACCTTTCGAGAGTCTCGCATCTGTTCTAACTAATCTCTGCCTTGGGGTGGACTGGTTTAACACCACCTCTGGTTGAACGCCTCTGTAGGTGCTGCTGACCGGATGTGTGTTATAGTGGTCCTATACAGGGTGATTCAGAATTCATCATCAATATTTGGTGGGGAGGTAGGTAATAAGAAACGAAGGAGATTTCACATAGGAAAGCATGGGCGCATATGCCATGTAGTAGGGCAAAATGACCCCAGTTCAATGATGGAAAGAACACATAAGAAGGAAGTGGTAAGGAAAAAACATTTATTATCTTACATGTAACATTTCTTTGCATTGGTTGTACAGACTTACAAGAGGTGCTCGAACTGCCGACCATGTGCTGGAATGCATGACTCACAATGGCGTTGCATGGACAGCTGGACCCTGTGGAAGATGCCTGGCATTTCCCGGAAGTTTCAGGCAGCAACTGATATGCGTGCTACAAGATCCATAGCACTATCAACAGGGGTCTCGTACACCATGTTTTTCATAGCACCCCATACAAAGAAATCGATTGGAGATAAATCCGGTGAACGTGGTGGCCAAGAAACCGGTCCACCGCGGCCAATCCATTGACCACCAAACTGTCTGCGTAGGTATGCACGCACAGCATTTGCGAAATGTGCAGGAGCGCCATCATGCTGGAACCACATTCGCCGGAGACTACCATCAGGAACCTCGTTCAGAAGATCCGGTAACACAGTCTGAAGAAATGTTAGGTACTTGGCACCGTCCAAACGGGATGGTAGTAAATACGGGCCCAACAAACAGTCACCGACAATCCCAGTCCACACATTGACAGCAAAACGTTGTTGCGCAGCTCCAGGTCTTGTACCATGTGGGTTCTGATGAGCCCACACATGCCAATTGTGTGTGTTGAAGACACCCTCTCGAGTGAACAACGCCTCATCGGTGAAAAGAACATACATTGGGAAATTGGGATCAACGGCTGGTCTCTACATGAACCACTGACAAAAAATAACACGCTTAGGATGGTCGTCTGCTGTCAATAATTGCACTCTTTGCAGATGAAACAGATGTAACCCTTCATCGTGTAATATCCGCCACGCTGTTGCTTGCGAAATTCCAAACTGCCTAGCCATACCTCGTGTGCTAGCACCAGGTTGTTCCTCGATTTCCTGTAGGACAGCTTCCTCTACTGCTACTGTCCGTGCCGATCTGCGCCTCCCTCTGCGCCTCCCTCGATTAACATTACTAGCAGCAAACGATCCTGTTTCACGCAGTTGGCGATGAATACGTGAAAACATTTGATGCTGTGGCACACAGTGGTTTGGGAAGCGCGCTGCATACAATTGCCTGGCTCGAAGACATCTTTCTCCTGCCGCACCGTAAGTTACATGCATATCTGCACATTCATTCCACGTATACTGGTTCATGTTACTTCTGCAAATTCACCTTGTCGAATGACAACTGACTGCACGCGTCAAACAGCTGTGCTTCTGTATGAGAGGTGTGTACACACAGCGCCCTCTACACCACCATGCGTTCGTCTGCCCCCATACTTTCCTATGTGAAATCTCTTTCTTTTCTTATTCCCTTCCTCCCCACTAAATATTGATGATGAATTCGAATCACCCTGTATAGGAAGAGGTTGGTGAATGGCGTTCATGAGCGCAATGTTTGGACTCTGCGAGTGCATCAGTTAGTCTAGCAGACTGATTATCTAGCTTCTTTAACACATACATGGGGATGGAACAACTCTATAATAAGATTTTGTTACGGAAAAATCATGAAATGCTTTCTTTCAGGATGGTTGTTTCCTGTTCTCGTATTTTATAATAATATTTATTAATTATTATATTACAATTCAGTCAATTCATTAATTTTCAAATTTAAACAATAACTGTTCTTTCATACATTCAGTCCCAGATATTAAATTTTTACTTAAAAAGTAAAAATGCTGCTGTTGGGAATATTTGAAGTTTGTATATCTGTCGAAGTTTACGAAAATATTTTTCATATATACTGGTTTCCATAAATTAAGGAAAAGTCAGAAAAATTATGATAAACAAAAAACTATATGAATGATTTTAATGAAATTTGATGCAAACAGGAATTACAATGCTAGTTTCACAATGTCATAAAATATTTTACTCTAGAAACTTGTCCAAAAAATTAGGTGTCAGAATGCAATGGTCAAAGTTCTTTAATAAAGATTGTGGTCACCCCTTACAGAATGTAAGCGACAGCGATGTGGTGTGCTGTTTATGATGTTGTGAATTTGCTCAGTAGGGAGTAACGACCATTGTTCCTTTAAAGCAGTAATAAGCTCTTCCATTGTTGCAGGTGGAGATTTGAGGGGGTGCAACACGTCTTCCTAGAGCATCCACACATGTTCAATCGGATTTAGGTAGGGAAATAGAGATGGCCACTCCATGTGCAAAATGGTCTCCTCTTGAAGGTATTGATCCATTAGTTGAACTCTGCGTGGACGAGCGTTATCGTCTTGCAAGATGAATGTTTCACCTATTGCACAAACGTAAAGGACTTACCTAAGTATCCAGTATGTCATCTCTATATCTTTGAGCATTCAGGTCCCACTCGTCAACACATAAAGGTCTGTGTGTCCACCTAAAAAAATGCCACCCCAAACACCCATGCAACCTCCACCATAGCTGTCTCATTGACAGATGTTACTGGGATGATAGTGGATACCTCGTTCTCTCCACATCAGACAATGTCTGTAATCACTCTGCAAGCAATATCTGGACTCATCTGTGAATAGTACGGACCTCCATTGCTCTTCTGTCCAGTTAACATGCGTGCGTGCCAAATTCAACCACTCTCTCCTGTGACATGACATGAGGGGTATGAAAATTACTGGCCTTCTAGCATAGAGACCTTTCTCAGGAAGGCTTCTACACACAGTAGAAGCTGATAAAACCCTCCCAGTGACCCGCCCTTCTCCTTCGTGCTGTTAATTGCAGATATCGGTCTTTTACAGTTCGTAACTCTAGCTCTTCCTCTGCTAAACCTCCGAAACATGGAATCCGTTCTAAGAAATTTATTCCACAGTCTATGGACTACAGGACTCACATTCAGCCATTGTGCCACGTCTGACTGACTTTGTCCTGCTTCGAGCTGGCCAGTAGTTCTTCATTGCAGTTCATTTGGCAAATGACGTCTCGAGGTCATTCTTACAAAACGGTTATTTCGATCGAAGTTTTTTACTCACTTTTACAACACAAAAGAACGATCCATTCCGAAACACCCTTTTTATGCTGCTATCCAATTACGCAAATTGACGCAACCTAGACTATTTTGCGTATAATATGCTCACTCAGCATTACTTTACCGGTTCATGAACAAATTTTTGTTAGAATCGCACGATTTTTTGGCGAATTATTTATTACTTATGGTTATTAATTAATTTACCCCAGAAAATATTATTTATACCACTTTTGCTGCCCTTTAAACTGAAGGGAGCAAACGGGAAAAAAATCGCAAAGTCTCCAAAATGGCAGAAATAAAAAATATTCCGAAATTTTACTTTTTCTTTAATATTTTTTAAACTGTTTTGCTTCCCTCTTGATTGTATCGCACAGGGTCAAATTTCCTGCCAGTGATGGTAAGATCAAAGTTTAACTGAAGCTGAAAGAGTATGCTGCTCCTCTGACAGCATCAGAACTTTAGATGGAAAGAGTGTGGGGTGAAACAATGGTTTCGTGTTAAAGCAACGCGACTTGCAGGAAAAAACATCTTTACTTTGGGAAACTGGCAAAAGTCACTCTTTTCCTACAGCATTTTGGACGCAGGAATACTGAAATTTTGCATCTTTTGTCGTGGATATTGCAGAGGCGAAATTTCCCTAACTCAAGTGTCATTGATTGCATTTGTTGAAATTAAAATGTTACTCTGAATATCCGGCATAGGATATTCTAAAAAAATATTTAAATTTACCTCCTGGATTTAGAATATGCAAATTGAGTGATGAAACTTAAAATATTGTATAAGTTAAAAATTTATTTTTCTTTCCGAAAAAATTTGATTTTAATTTTAAGAACTAAAATCAGTTAAAAAGCATAACACAAGATAAAAACACTTTTTCTTTTCAATAAGGCCGAAATCCGCCAATACAACGAAAGAGCAAGTATTTAGGGATACATATATTGATATTTATTTCACATTGAAAACTCTAAATCATTCGCTATTTGCAAAACCATAGAGAGAAATAGTAAATACTAACACACTGTACTTTTGTCACCATACATATTACCCCTGTAAGATTACTTCAGGGAGTTATCGCCTGCGCACGATTTTCCATACATAGCTATGTTTTGAAGCATACTGTAATGGTAAGAAATAAAATCTACTTTCTCCATTGCATATATTTATGGTTCTAGTGTGGTTCAAAGAATTTTATTTCATGCCAAACGAAAGTGAGCTGTTAAAGGTTATGGATTATAACAATATACAGTTATTATCAAATGTATTGGAACCTACAATCATATACAAGACACACTGTGCCATCTCTCTGTTGTGGCGATGAATAGTCTGAAGTTGAGTCGGCAGGTTAGAATCATCTAGGAGAAGGCAAACAAATGCATATACAGATAGGAACTAATAAGAATGGATAACGCTTTTTTGCCGTTTAGATTTATTTGCACAAGTATAAACGGGACACTGCAACGTTCTAGTTACATGCTTATAGGGGCTGAGCTCTTTCTACTGCACTCAGCAGTCATCTCAGAACATCATACAGTACCTTGGGGAAGTGGATCGTTGGTGAAAGGTTAAGGTAAGCAAAAGCAATACCTTTTCTTGACGATATTTTGAGATGAGAGTCCTGCAGTGGAAAGAAATTTCAGCATCCTTGTAGTGGTGCAAAAGTTACTGAATAACAGAAGTTCAGGGCTTTGCCAGTAGGATTTCTTTTCAGTAGCAAGAGGCTCAGAGCAGTGAGCCATTTTCCCATGTGCCAGTCACGAACTTCAGAGGAACAATTAGTAACAATATGATATTTGTAGTAAAGATATTTCCATTTAGAGTTTTTAATTTGAAAGTTCAGAATGCATAGTTTTGCAAGTCCATAGAGAAAACGCACTGATGATTTCACTACTCTGAATACTAATTGTACATAACTGATTATTCTTTTACAAATTTTTGGATAATTTTTGATTAAAATTCCTATAACTTAATTTTGTCAAATAGTAAGGGAATTTGAGTTACAATTATGAAAAATTTTGAAGTCTCAATAACTTTCATTTAATGAAAGAAAACAGGTTTATATTACAGAAATGTGGTTTATTTATACCAGACCCAGATCGAGAAAAAATAAAGTAATGGTAGGGGCCGAGTGGTTAGCGCACTTGGCTACTGATAAAAGGGACCTACGTTTGAGCCATGAATAAGTCACGGATGTTTGTGTTCTCTTTCTGATGAAGTCTTGGTTTCCTCACAGATCTTCTCTATTTGTATTAAACTGACATGCTCTTGTCAGACCTCTGTGGTAAGCAGCTCCTTGAGAGGTAATTTATTTTTTAAAGAAGAGAATGAATCGAGCTGAAAAAAAAAATGGGGGGTAGCAAACACTAAGTAAATATATCGCTGTTGCTATATAAAATTTTTGCCTCTGTTTTAATGCCTTGTAAAAATATTTCTTGCAACATGCGTGTTGAATAATATGTTTAGATTTTTTTTGGTTCCATTCTCAGAATCAGGCCAAATCCTCACAGAGTGAAACGAGCGAAGCTTGTGAAAAGTAAGCTTGATTATGGCAATAGATGGTTTGCTTCGGAAGCAGCAAAATGCAGGGCCTACTTAAAGTTTCACAGGGTCGTAGGCACAAGATGCATAAAAGGGTCCCCAGGAGGCTCGCTCGATGTTATGTAACATTATTCTGACTTCAAAATGTAATTGTTTCTCTTCATCTTCTGATACTACACAGTTCTCTGCACTTTTACACTATAGAAAATGTTACAGATTATTCTAAACTAAATCAGTTTGAAAAGGTTATAGAATATAGTAAGGGCTTATAGTTGAAAGAAAAACAACAACAAAACACGAAGAAAAATCTAAACATATCCAATTGCACTGATCCAAACATTTTTCCGACTGATCAAAAATGTTATCCGATCTCTAGAACTTTAGAGTCCCCTAGGCCCAGGCCTTACAGGCCTAGTCAGCAATCAGGGCCTGGCAACATGGCCACCACTCTGCTGTGGCAGCATCGTGGGCTGCATCATACTATTGGACAGGGGAAGTGCATTGCAGGGTCTCCTCTAATACCCACCTCTGTGATTTGAAATGTAGTTGAAAAAAGAAAGTAGAAAGAAGTATTTAATATACCAATACCTAAGACGAATAAACCTACGGAAAAACGACATCCTAGAGGCAAATTACACTTTCAGCCACCATCTTATAGCTTTCAGAAAAAGTTTTCATAATTGTCTAGAATTTTTCTCAAAACTCACAAATTATTGCATCCATCACAGATAGGCTTTAGGGGCACAGAGCAATCATAGATTGGATTACAGACCTTTTAATAGACGCTCATTGTGTGATAGGATATGGCCATCCAATGATCATCTTTTTTTAATCTAAAACAAGACTTTGATTCCATCTTGTATGAAAGATTCACATATAAATTGCAACAAAACAATATGAATGGAATTCATTATAAACCCAATAAAAAATATAAAAATTAAAACAAAACTGGAAATATAACATCAGAAGAGGAAAAGAAACGAACCATGGTCTGCCCCAAGGCTACATGCTTTTTCAGCTGTTATTTATCATGTTAATGGCAGATTTACCAAAGAATGTAAGCGCAAAACTAATCAAAATTCTAATATTGCCAACGACCTGGCGGTTTGTACAAAAGCAAAATTCTTAAACATAATTAGCGAAATAATGCAAGAAGCAGTAAATGACACACGTGGTAACTTACATTCCTAATCTGTCACGATATATATATATTGCTAATAAAAAAAGCATTGTGTTTATTCATTTTTCAGATTTTCAGAGCTATTAAATATCAACCTTAAAAGTATAACTTAAGAGAATTTCACTTAGATTCGCCTATTCGCACCCATAGGATTTCCCCCTTCACCCCCGCGAAAATCCGATCGTCTTATACAAAATCTGTAAACTTGCCTACTTGCTTTGAAATCTCAAACAGTTGTTTTTGTATAATTTTGTTTTATGCCCACATTTTATGTCTGACACTAAAAATAGATTAAAAAAATTAACAAACAACTATAAAATCTTATTCCATATAGAGTATTATTATAACCTTTCCAGTTCGGTGGAATATTTAGCATTTTGGAAACCATTCTGAAGTCATTCTCAGGACCCCAACTCCTCTCCCCCGAAAACTAAAATCCTGGGCAAGTTTGGGGATATACGATATATTTCAATATATCCCATTTTTGCTTATTATTGCAAAACTAAATGATATCTTTGTGTAAAAAAATGAAAAATATTGAGATCCAATAAATCAAGTGCAGTAATAGATTTGTATAAGAACTCATTTATTCGACACTAATTTAACTGATACAAAAACAAAAGTGTCAACACTTGTTTTTAGAGATAAATTAAAAACTGCACATTAGATAGTTAATAATAATAATAAATACCCCCTCAAGCAGCTACTTGCCATAGAAGTCTGACAGGAGCCTGTCAGTTTATATGCCAGAGTAGAAGGTCTGAGAGGATGGCAGGACCTTAGCAGAAAAACGACACATACATCCATGCCTTACCCGGGGCTCGCTGATGAAATATTACTTTTCACATTTCTTCAATACCTCAAAAGCTAAATACACCCTCTAACGGTGGAAAAAGATGGAAAAATGACAAATGTTGAAACAAATATTTAAAAAAATCTATTTGTGCCAAAAATTTGAAATTTTTGTGGTGTAGTTGTTAATAGGTTTACATTGCCAGCAATAATCTTTTCGTTTTAAGGAAAATGAAAAATTCGTTGTGTGTGAACCAGGTACAAGTAAAATTATTATATATATTTCTCCAGTTTATTTGCATTCATGACGAATTTTCACTATTAGAGAATGCTAGAGGCTAAAAATGAAAAAAAGAAACTCAATATTTCCCTCTAACGGTGGAATTTGTAAATACCAAAATTTTAGACGAATACTCACGCTAGAAATTCCAAATTCGAATGGTAGGATGTGATAGTCAAGAAATTTATACAGCCAGCAATGATTTCCCCCTTTACTATGGGGAGGGGTAAGCGAAATGAAATATTTTGATTTAAGAGACGATGAAAAATTATTTTTGTGTCATTTGAAGCTCTCATTATGTCTTAGAGCCATTATGAGAGGTAGCTGTATATCAAATTCGGTAATCGTAGTTCTTACCGCTTAGGAAAAAATTCTTTTCTCTGTTTTATGTAGAAGGGCTTTTTCTGTGGGGGAAGGCAATCCTTATTGCTTAAAGTAAGAATAAGAGGAAGCTGCCTATCAAATGTGGTGACCTTTAATTTTTAGGAAAAATCCTTTGTATTTCCTTGTGTGAGGGAAGAAAGATAGGGAGATCAGGGCTGGTTTTGAACTTCCGAGGCCTTAAGCTATGACAAATTTGAGAGGCCCTAAGCTATACAAATTTAAGAGGCCCCAAAAGTTCGAAAGTCGAAATATATATAAATAAAAAATAAATACCCCCTCAAGCAGCTGCTTGCCACAGAGGTCTGACAGGAGCCTGTCAGTTTATATGCCACAGTAGAAGATCTGAGAGGATGGCAGGACCTCAGCAGAAAACAACACGAACATCCATGCCTTACCCGGGGCTCGAACCCAGGTCCTGTAGATCAGTGTCCTGTAGATCAGTAGCCAAGCGCACTAACCACTCGGCCACGGGACGGCTAATATATATATATATAGGGGTTTATCAAAATAATGGAAACACCTACTATTTGTGGAGAACATTTTATTAATAAGCTGTAGGCCGATGTCGGGTGTTCAGAACAGATGCAATTCGACATGGAATGGACTTAAACAAGTCATCATGGCCCCCAGAAGGGGAGGGCTGACAGGGCTCTAGCCTGGGGGGCCCTGGATTTAGGGGGCCCGGCATGGCGGGTCGGCCAGTTAAGTGAGATGAACAGAAGACAAAACATGACTTTATAAAATATTGACTTTTGATTTGTTCATCCAACTAAAATTATTTTGTTAGGCACATTACATTATCCTCTCATCATACCGACTTTTTGTTTCGTCTTTGTGATTTATTGCCATTCATACTCTTATTAATGCACATGTGCCTGTTTTGATATATTTAAAAAGAAAATCAATCGCTCTTTGTTTTAAAGCTCAAATTTGCAAACCCAATTAAAAACGCGGCATGTGACAGAAAGAGATTACTGGAGTTCCTCGTGTTACACCTACTATTATTCCGTTCTGGTTACTGAATATTCTGGACTATATTATAAAGCTTTTTTTTGTAACACACTAAAACTTGAAATGCATTCTTTGAGGCCCTTCATATTGCGAGATCCTAAGCTGTAGCTTAGTTAGCTTATGCGTAAGTCCACCCCTGGGAAGATCTAATCCCTAGGTTTCTTTAACCTGCTATTACTGGAAGTTTTATATTGAATTCGATAATCATATATAGCTCTTAGGTTTTTTTTTACCATACCTCTTAAATTTAATTAAGTATAAAATGTTTAAGAGATCCTTCCCTTTTTCCCTAAAGCAAAAATAAAAAGAACTTTCGGGATCTATTTTTTGAGGGGAGAAGAAATATTGAGGGCCAAACGTTTTCACTACTTTAAGTTGTGGCTTGAGGAAATTGTACACTGAATTTGGTGGTTCAAACTCTTATCATTTAGAAGCAGTTCCTGCCTTTTTTTTTGATGGAAGCATTTTTTGGGTAATGAATTTTTTTGTCCAAACCCTTATGTTTTCTAAGTTGCCATTAGAGGAAACTGTATAGAAAGTTTGACGATTTTAACTCTTATCATTTAGAAGCATTTTCTACCACTTCTTCGGGATGGGGGTAATTTTTTTTTTAGTGAAGAAACCTTTGGGGATCCTAAGCATTGGTTTGAGTTGCAATTAGAGGAAACTGCATTTAGAAACAATGGTAGATTATAAATGGCATTGTTGGTGTCAAAGAAAATTTCAGGAAAAAACCATACACTAAATGACTTGCATATTTCGGTAAATGAGATGAACAAATGTTTCACTGAAAACAATAATTCCCTTGACAGTTTCAGCATATCTTCTAATGATCAAAATCTGCTGTCATACAGTAATTCCATGTATGTGGCTAACACAGACCAAGATGACTTAAAAAGTGTTATTCATAACTTAAAAGATAATAAGGCAGTTGACTCAGATAATAATACAGTAAAATGTTTAAAATAATAAGTAGATAAGCATAAAGCTCTTTACACATACAATTAATACTTCATTAAGGAATTTTTTTGGAAGAATTTAAAAAGGCAAGAGTTGCACTAATATTTAAATTAGGTGACCGTGACATATTTTATAATTACATGCCTATTTCTGCGTTATCCAATTTTTCAAAAATAATTGAACAATTAATTAAAAAAAATTGAATTTCCTGAAAATAAAAGCAAATATTTTAAATAAAGAAGGAAAAATACAGAAATGACAATTTTAAACCATAAGGGAATATAAATAGCAGCATTGATAAAGGAAATTCAACAGCTTCAGTTTTCTTGGACATACACAAAGCATTCGACTCCATTGATCATGATATTTTACTAAGAAAGCTATATTCAGGAGGTATCAGAGGTATTGGTCACTTCTGGTTTTGAACTTACTTGTAGCACAGAAAACAGGCAGTGGAATTAGAAAATATTATCAGTGAATTTAAAACTGTACGAAAAGGAGTGCCTCAGTGATCAGTTATTAGACCAATATTATTCCTTATATACCTTAATGATATGTGCTTTCTAAAATTAAGGGTTAAATTCGTGTTATGCGGATGACGCAGTGCTGGTTTACTCAGCAAGAGTTATAAATGAACAAAAACTGGACATCGAAAACGATTTACATTTGCTAAATGAGTGATATAACAAAAGCGAATTAAAACTAAACACAAGCAAAAGTAAATTTATAATATTCTCCGGTACATGTAGTAACATTAACAATATGACAAATGTAAAAATATTGTTACGACAGATGAACGTGCAACAAGACAATGTGATATGTCATTTGTGATGCTCGAGTATGGTACAGCGAGAGATCTACGTCATTAACTGATTGGAACGGAGGGACTCGAAAATAATAATGGTGTATTTTTATGGAGAGATTTGTGAAGAATTAAATGGATTTTGATCTGTGAAGTTAGTTTAAAGAGTTTTTATTTCCGTGTGCTCGGGAGTCATGAAAATCACAAAGAGTTAGTGGAAATAGTGGACAGTTCATTGTTTAGAAAAAGTTGAGTTATTAATTTCTACTAGATTAGAGCATATTTACCATGAAGAAACCCAATTCAAATGATAGTAATGTGTCCATGAAATCTTCTTATAGAAAAGCCAAAGAGGCTTAGTGTCAATAAGGTGTTAAAGGTAAAATATCCAGATTGGAAATCTAAACGATAGGTTTATTTTCAAAGATGATTGTGTCGCCATTTGAATGTTAATTAAGAATCGTCTTATGTTTTGAATAGAATCTGTTAGAATTGTAGAACGACTGTTTCAAGTGTGGTTACAAATTGCTAGACATTCTTACATGTTTAATTTCATGAAATGCATTTGTGTTTGGTTTGAATTCTTATATTTTTATACTATTTGCCTAAGTAATTAAATTATTTTTGTTATAATTTGGTAAACATTCTTTTGAACTCACTCTCAGTTTTTATCTATTAAATTTATAAAAATATCATAATCTCGAATACAATAAAGAACATATTGTAATTGCTTGTCAGTTGAGAGAGATAAAAAATATAAATATTGAATTAGACAATAATCTAAAATGGAAGTGTCATGTTATGTACTTAACGAAAATATTAAGATATATATTGTATAGAATTTGTGCAATTCAGAGAATAATTTCAAGTAATTTTATGCACACATGGGTTTACTCAGCTATTCATTATGACTTAAGTAGTTGGGGAGGAGATTATAAACTGAACCTTGCAAAACTCAACAGTGTCCGTTATAAGATTGTTAAAAGAGTTTGTAAATAAATCTTGCAACATAAATTAATGAACCGAAACATTTTACTGAAATTAGACAAATTTATCTTTAGAGAATATTGTTTTTCCTTTTGTCAAATCCTACTTGGGTTGATGCAAAATGTAAAAAAGTTTTACTCTCGAATACAAAGAACTTTGTTTATTGTACCAAAGTCAAAAAAGAATATTTTGTAGTAGCATTTTCTGTTTCTGCCACCTAAATTGTTTAATTTCCTGGATTTCAACATAAGGAATGAAAAAATAATTTCTGCATTAAAAAGGAAATTAAGAACATATATTAAATATCTATGATATTGAAAAAGAAATAGTTTTCAGTCATTAATTAAGCTTGCTCTTTGTTCTTTCAGTTTCATCATCATCATCATTATCAAGAAGCCATGGACTACAGAGGCCCAACCAGATTGTGCAATTTAATTCTCCAAGGATATCTGTCCTGAGATACATCTGCTGCATCTCACCACTGTACACCAATTCCAAAAACATCCTGTTTGACATTGTCGCATTGCTCACTGCATCCCAGTTCTTCCCCTATTTCTCAGGCTTTTAGGCACACTGTCATAACCCTATTCGCTAATTTATAATTACGTATATGGGCAACAAACATCAAATTTCCTGTTATCTGCTTTACAAGAAATCTAGTTTCACTACCATAACAAACTCTACAGAGAACTAAACTATTATACAGTCTAATTTTAGCCTTAAGTGTATACGCCTATTTCTCAACATTCTTTATAGATTATTAAAAGTCCTGGCAGAAATATCTGTTCATCTGTTAATCTCATGCCACACATCTCCAGTATCTGTTAGATAGCTCCCAAGATAATTAAACTGAGAGATCTGCTCAAGAGTGCAGCCATTCAAAGCACCTGAAACACCATCTGCCTCACAAATTTTCATCACTTTAGTTTTTTATCTGTTTATCACAACACCTACTCCATTACCAGTCTCAAAAACAGCCCTAATGAAAACATTTATCTCATCAACATCATTAGCGAACAAGACCAAATTATCTGCATAACCTAAATCAGAAATTTTCAGATCTCCAGCCATTTAAAGACAAAATCTATGCTTCTCAGTAAATTTCGCATAACATAATGAATAACCAACAAAAGAGAAAAGGTGACAAATTACACTCTTGTTGAACACCAGAAGCAATGCTGAACCAATTGTTACGAACCTTACCAACTGTCACACACGACTCTGTGTTATTATAGAGAGCTTTCATTATGTTTCCTAATTTGTCAGGAATGCTATACAATCTCACAGCTAAGCACAAATTATAACCACCAATTTCAAACCCTTTTTGAAATCAACAAAACAAGTAACCAAAAGTTTCTGACACTCGAAATATTTACGAAGATTCTGCCTAAGTGAAAAAACATGATCTACACATCATCTACCACTTCTGAATACATACTTCTCATCATGCAATTGTCCATCAACCAGTTTCTTAATTCTATTAAGATCATCATCATCATCATCATCATCATCATCATCATCATCATCATCATCATCATCATCATCATCATCATCATCATCATCATCATCAAGCAGCCATGGGCTACGGAGGTCCAACCAGACCGCGCAGTTTAATTCTCCAAGCATATCTGTCCTGAGATACATCTGCTGCATCCGGCCACTGCACACCAATTCTAACAAGGTCCGGTTTAACATTGTCTGCCCACTGCATCCTAGTCTCCCCCTCTTTCTGAGGCCTCTAGGCATACTGTTCATAACCCTATTCGCCAATCTATAATTATCCATACGGACAACATGGCCAAACCAGCAGAATCTCTCTCTGCACAATATGCTGCTTAATGGAGGTTGCAGCCTCCTTTGCCTAACCTCATCATTAGTTACAAATTTAAACAACCTAATACCCAAGACACTACGTAAGCATCTAGAATCAAAGCATCTAGTTTCCTGTTATCTTGTTTACAAAGTGTCCAAGTTTCACTACCATAACTAACCCTAGAAAGAACCAAACTATTATACAGCCTAATTTTAGTCTTTAGGTGTATACGCCTATTTCTCCACACTCTCCATAGATTCTTAAAAGTCCCGGCAGCAATCCCTATTCGTCTGTTAATTTCATGCCGCACATCACCAGTATCTGTTACATAGCTCCCAAGGTAATTAAACTGGGACACCTGCTCAAAACTGCAACCATTCAGATTAACTGAATCACAGCCTGCCTGACCAATTTTCATCACTTTAGTTTTCTCTCTGTTTATAACCAAACATACTCTACTACCAGTCTCATCAACAGCTCGAATGAAAGAGTTCATCTCATCAACATCATTTGCCAAAAGGGCTAAATCTTCAGCATAATCTAAATCAGAAATTTTCGTATCTCCAGACCATTTAAGACCAAAATCTTTCCCTTGAAGTGAATTTCGCATGACATAATCAATAACCAAACTAAAGAGAAAAGGAGACAAAATGCACCCTTGTCAAACACCAGAAGTAATGCTAAACCAATTGCTACAAACTTACCAACTCTCACACACGACTCAGTGTTATTATAGAGAGCTTTCATTATGTTAACTCACTTGTCTGGTATACCATATGATTTCACAATCAACCACAAATTATGATGATCAACAGAGTCGAAAGCCTTTTTGAAATCAACAAAGTTAGCAACCAAAGGTTTCTGAAACTCTAAACATTTCTCAAGAATCTGCCTAAGTGAAAATATCTGATCTACACATCCCCTACCACTTCTGAATCCACATTGCTCATCACGCAATTGCCTGTCAACCGGATTCTTAATTCTGTTAAGCACAATCGTGCAAAGAACTTTACATGGAACAGAGAGTAGGCTGATACCCCTATAGTTATCACAAGAACTGCGATCACCTTTTTTGAAAATAGGGATAATAATAGCTCTGGTAAAATCTTTAGGAACGTTGCCTTTATCATAAAAGTTATTCAAAATTTCAGTCATCCAAGCGGTAACTGAAACATTCCCAGCTCTGAGCACTTCTGTAGCAATTTCATCTACCCCTGGAGATTTATGAAGTTTAAGTTTAGAAATAGCCAAAATAACTTCAGATTTTGTTGTAGGGCCAACATTAAAGTCAGTAATGCATCTATCATCCTTACAAATAATGAGAGTAGAACTAACCACATTGTTTAGAACATCACTGAAATGCTCAGCCCACCTAGTCATGACAGAATCCTCACCTTCTATAACCTTACCTTGTTTATCCTTCAATACCTATATACCTGTCCGTGTTCTACCACACAAAACATTAACTATCTGGTACAGCTCTCTGCTGTTGTCCTGTCTAACTACTTCCTTGGCTTTGTCAGAAAGCCATCAAGCCAAAGATTCTTATCAGTAGCTAACTGATCTTTTACACGTTTATTAAATTCTCTGTAATGCTTTCTATTAGGACTAGTAGGGTATTGATTAAGGACTTTCCTGCAGTTCCTTCTTTCTGAAATAAGCTCAAGTGCCTTATCACTTAAATAATTCTGTCTCCTCTGCTCCTTTTTTCCTAAAAGAGTACTGTTAGTTTCCAAAAAAGCATGCTTAAAATGGCCCCATTCTTCCTCAACTTCAGCAGTAAGCAAACCATGACTGTCATAATGACTAAGTAGCCATCCAATGGCCGAGTGGTTAGAACACTTGGCTACTGATCTAACGGACATGGGTTCCGAGCCCAGGGTAAGGAATGGATGTATGTGTTGGTTTTCTGCTGAGGTCCTGCCATCCTCTCAGACCATCTACTATGGCATAGAAACTGACAGTCTCCTGTCAGATCTCTGTGGCTAGCAACTGCTTGAGGGTGTATTTATTTTTGTTTTTTTTATAACCTGTCATGGTAAGCTTTAGCTGTAACTGGGCCTTTCAGAGCTTCAGAATTAATGGTTAATTTTTTAAACTTAGGACAACACTTCTTAAGTTTGAGTTGTAAGACACTTTTAATAAGGTAATGGTCAGATCCAATTTCACCTCCCCTATATGACCTGGTATTCCTAACAGAACTAGCCCATTTGCTGTTAATTAATATATAATCAGTCATATTCCTATGCAGCCCATCAGGTGAAACCCATATGTATTTATGTATGTCACCTTGTTTGTAATATGTGTTAGTTATTCTGAAACTATTGAGTTTACTTACCTGTAGGAGACATTGTCCATTGCCATTGCAGCTACCAATACCAAAAGGGCCTATCACCCCTCCCCAAAGGATCAGAGTCAGTACCAACTTTGTCATTGAAGTCACCTAGAACAAGGGTAATATCTCCTTTCTTGACAGAATTCAAAATATCCTGAAGTTGTCCGTAAAACCTATCCTTCTCATCCTCATCGGCATCCTCAGTGGGGGCATAACAGCACATAACATTCAGTTCTTTAACGCTTGTCTGAAATTTTACTGTAAGAAACCTTTCATTAATGCACTCATATCCTAGAAGAGCATCACTAGCGTGTCTGCTGAGAAGCAGACATACGCCTTGGTGATGCTTATTAGCTTCCCTCCCTGAAAAGAGAAATTTAAGTTTATTTTTAAGTATCTGCCCATCTGGCCTCTTACAAACCGAGAATATCAAAATTATAACAGTGGAATTCTTGTGTGAGGACATCAAGAGAAAAAGCTCTATGCAGAGTCCTCACATTCCAACTACCTACGGAGAGAAAATGGTTAGTGTTTAAAAACTACCTACGGAGAGAAAATGGTTAGTGTCTAAGATGTTTAAAGAAGCTATGTTTATTGAGAGAGGGAATGCCGACAATATCAAACAGCCCCTTAATCGCAGGCATGTGGCAAAGACCCGTTCCCTCACTACTAAAGGGTGAAGCCATCTATACTGAAAGTTTTCGTCCAATATAAGATTTTACAATGCCCGAAAAAGCAAGAGTTCAGGTACTTGCGATGGTCTGAGATCACGTTTATCCACCAGCTGATAAAATGTATCCTATGAGTCTATTCACTTGGGGCTGTCAACTCACAAAAAAGCACTAAACACAGCTGAAGGTTTTCCTTCAATAGAAGTCCACCAGTGCAGCAAATTCAGAATTCATAATCAAGTTCAGAACCATTGTTCAATTCCGGTTGGTGTATATGGTCAGCACTAGGAGCTTGTGTGGTTGACCACTTCTCAGCAGAATGGAAAAAAGAAAAGTATCCATAGTAGACGAGCACTGCTAAATTAGCACACCTCTTCCATTCCCTTCCACAAGAGAGTATCTCGTTTGAAAATTACTAACATCCTGCACCACGAGAAGGTGGGGTTGGACATTAGGTGCCAGGCCTGGCCTGTTCTGTGCATCATGATAGAGATTGTTGCATAACTCTCCTTCTACTGGATACCACACTAGATACATAGCTACCATTTACAGATAAAAAACAAATTTGAGAATATTGTTACGACAGATGAACTTGCTAGATGTGTCATTGACGCTAGCATAGGTTTCGCGTGATATTTACGTCATCAACTGATTAGAACAGAGAGAGAGAGACTTTGAATAATAGGAATTGAGGAGGAGAATGGAAGTTCTTGTTTAGTAGTAAAAAAAGGACGTATTTCATTGATGTTGTTAGGTTAGTATTGTGTGATTTTGAGTGAAAAGGCTGTTTATATTTTTTTCAAGATGAAGTCTAGTTCCACTGCTGAAAAGAAGTCAACAGGAATAGTTTGATTTAGGTCCTCTTTAAGGAGAAATCATCGTCTGATGCCTCGCATAAATGAGGTGTAAAGAAATGTTACGGTAATCATGGTATCACAAAGTAATTTCAACAAATATTTGCGTTGATTGTTAAATTTTATTAATTAAAAGGTTTTATTTTCTACTAGGAATAAATTTGAAAAACATTGTATTGTAAACTTCAGAAAATTAGTTGAGCATAATAAATCATTCTTTTTATGGTTTAACTTCATACTGATGAAAACAAATATTGGTGTTTAGATAAGAATGTTTTATCTGTATGGTTTTATATCTTTGTAATAAATTATTTCACTTAGAGTTATGTTTGGTAAGCATACGACACGCTCAGCATTCATCTATTTAATTTATAGCAATATGTTAAAATTTATAAATAATGCCCAATGGAGAACTGTTGCCCAAAAGATTTGTAAACAAAATCTTTGAAACTCGCCAGGTATATTTGCCTCTTGGTTAGCAGATTTTCAATAAACATAATTTTTTTAGTTTTTTCCTTTGTTTCACTTTTTGTGTCAATTTTGAATTGAATCTGAATTTGCTTTTAAAATTGTTATTGATTACAACCACTATTTTTTTTCACTGATAATTTATTCAGAAATGTAAAAATGTGCACAATCATATCAGAATAAAATGACCAACCACGGAATGAGTGTACATGACAAGGTCGACCACACGGAAATATAAACGGCCGGTCAGGACAGATGAGCCACAGTGCGTAATGTGAGCACAATGGGAAGAGGTATTGATTTGATGGACGTTCAAAAAGGAATGATCATCGGCTACCGCGTCAAGGGTTGAAGCATCCCAGAAACAGCACACTGTGTGGGCTATTCGAGAGGTGCTGTAGTAAGGTTGTACCAAGAATAGACCGCTGGCACACCGAGTACCTCCAAATGTCATAACTGTGGAGCCTCAAAGGCCATCGATCCCAGATTTACCGTCGCCTCCGTTGACAGGTAAAGGGCAATCGTTGACAAGTGCAGCAATTGACCACTCAAATGAACCCTGGGGCATGCAGGTATGTGTCCCCGATAACAGTAGAGCGAACCCTGTTACTCATGGGTCTCTGTAGCCGACGCTGTGTAAATGCGCCTATGTTAACCAAGGTCCATCGGCAACGATGCCTGCAGTTCGCACGGGACTACCGTCATTGGACATTGGAAGAGTTGAAAAAGGTTGCCTTCGACGAATCGAGGTTTCTACTCCACAGAAGTCATAGGCGGTAGTGGATACTGCGTCAGACACACGAGAACCAACACCCAGGCACCCTTGTTGGTCAAGTACAGGCCGGCAGTGGCAATTTGCATGTCTGGGGGATGTTTTCCTGGTATGATCTGGGACCACTGGTACCACTGGATGGGTCCCTGAACACCAATGGCTAAATGTCCATCCTCGCTGACCACATGCATCCCTTCATGTTGGACGTTTACCCTGGTGGTGATGGTGTCCACCAACAGGACCATGCGCCCTGCCATGTCGCTAAAGTAAAGCGTGACTGTTTCCAGGAACACGACAGCGATGTCTCTGTTCTGCCTTGGCCAGCAAATCGCCCAACCTCAATCCCATAGAGCACTTGTGGGACCATTTGGATCGACAGGTTCGGCGTGCGGACCCACATCCTCGTCATCTCCGAAACCTCCGTGCTCTGGTGGAGTCCGAATGGGTGCGTGTGCCTCTGGAAATCTTCCAGGGCCTCATTGCGTCCATGCCACACCGTTTCGCCGCTGTCATCCAGGCGAAGGAATAATCCCATTGTTAGGTAGGTGGTCATATTATTCTGATACGACTGTGTATGTTTTTGTACTTTTCTAATCAAATAAATATTTCAAATTAAAAAAAAAGAAAAATCTTTATACCAGAGTGAATATGAAGCAAGACCACTCTTAGTCAAGAAGATTGAAGATAAGATTTTTCTCTTTCATTTCGAAATTAATAGGAAATCATTAATTATATCAAGAAACAACAGAAAAAAAAAACTTAGTTTATACCAACATGTCCACCAAGGAAGTACGACACCCCGAAAATAAAATTAACTATTAATGTGATACATAACAATATTTCATCCGGCCAAGAACTTCATGATCACAATTTTCACTCTGTACTTGAAACTCTTCCAGTCTCATCGCTCTACTGTAGTATAGTGCTTATAGCACTAAAGCTGTGTGAGCTTCAGTCACAGAATATTATTATGTGAAGAACATATTGTGAATTTTTCCTAAAAGCAAAGATTCATAATTAAAATCTTGAAAAAAAAAGTTATTGAATGCCAAATGGATGTTTCTGTTTTAATTGATAGAGTATAGTAATAGTCATTCACAAGCATTACCGATTGCTGACCAGGACTACATCTAATTTAAGTTACAGCCCTTATTTAATTCCCGTTTTCAAAGAGCAATGAATGGCAATACTTGCTACAAATTTGTTTACTGTGTTTAAAGCGTAGAGCTATAGAGTTGTGTATTGAATTATTGCACACAGTAAACAAACACCTAAGGTTTTAACATCTATAAGTTTGATTTATTCTTTCAATAAGAATATTAATTTATTCTGGAGTTGGTGGTGTTGTGAAACATTATTTGTTTATTGTATTTATTGTAATTAATGCCCCGTGTAGATTAACCACATGTAAATAACGAAAGTATACGGCTGAAGCTGTTTTACCAGTTAAAAGATTTCAAAAGGTAATTTTTGAATTTGTATAAAATGGGAAGATCTCATGTACTTGAATTATATGTTGCATTACATACTCTTCATTATTAAAATATAACATAACATTTGTATGAACAACATGGCTGGGGAAGTTGAGGGCAGGGGGGTATCCTTCCTTTAGAAAATTAAGCAATTATTAGTTCACTAATAATAATAGAAAATTTTTCAAGTTCTCCCCCTTTCTTCAAAAATTCTTCCTAGACCTAACATGGTAACCAAACATCCCCATTTTCCAGTGACAGTCCCTGAATGAAAAGTTCTGTCCCTGACGAATAAATGTACCTGGAATTTGTTTTTAGATATTTTTAAAATAAAAACTGTGCAGCATAAGCATATTTTTTACTAATGGAACAAGTGACAACACTTTTAAAATTGGATTGTGTTGGGTTTTTGCCTCTGAGCTTCACTTTTTTGCACACCATAGGCTAAATGGCCAGGTCACAAGGACTCTGAAGGTTCAGAGAAGGTTGAGGGAGGGGACCCACTGGACAGCTGGTGGAAGACAGATGGTAGCCTTCCATCAAGGTCATTCAGCATGCTCTTTAATGTGCACAGGGTATGGCTCTTCTGTACACAGAGCCATGGATTAACATTTCATCTGATGGATGATGGCCTTTCCAACTCATTGATGTCCCCTACTGACTCTGGACAGGTAATGCTGTTGACTTTTTATATTTATTCCAACCTGCAATATCTATCACAATGCTAATAACATTTCTGCAGCCATTAATATATTACCTGTCATTTTCAGCAATTATATATGTATATTAAACTTCTTAACCACAAACAGTAATAAACAAAATTTAAACTGAATAATCAATTTTAAATAAAATAATCCAATATATCAATACTAATAAAATAAATATTCCTTCAAGCAGCTGCTTGCCACAGAGGTCTGACAGGAGCCTATCGGTTTAATACACCATAGTAGGTCTTAAGAATGGCAGGACCTTAGCATAAAAACCACATAATATCCATCCCTTACTGGGGCTTAAACCCAGGTCCTTAGATCAGTAGCCTAACCTGCTAACCACTTGACAATAAAAACACACATAAGCATACTCAATTAAGCTATCAGAAAAACTACAGCCTGCCTTCCATCCATTAAAAAACAGTTCATATTTCTAAAAAAAATAGTCCCCTAAATAACTCTTTAATATTCCTGTCTCCAATATGAACTATCATTTTCCAACACCGCCAATTCTACATCCAAAATTTCTATGTTAAAAAAATGCCACCAGCCTTTCCAAATATTCCCAATAAATCATATTAATAACATTCAAAATGTAATAAATATCTAACAAAATTAATATATCACTATACTACAAAAATAATAATACTATATATAAGTACTAACAAACACTCAATTCATCTCAAACTACTATAACGAGATACACATGCTTGTTACCACCACTATGTTCACTCCCACACTCAAAAAGTTCTTTCGCCATACTCCGCCCCACTACATTAGAATTCTCTGAAAACCCACTGTTCATGTTTCCCCCTGAAACTATTCTCCTAAAAACACTAAAGATAGATGCACACTTATAAGTAATGGTGGCATGCATTGGATACATTTCAACCACTGAAATTATTCTTCACTGTATTCTCTATGGGTCAATGCACATCTGTTTGCAATGGACGCAAGTGGTAATTCTTCGACAGAGAATGCAGCAGAAATGTCCAGTGCTTGTCTCCAGCAGAGAAATCCAAATGGATTCCTGCTGCTGGAGACAAGCCAAATTCCTTTCACAGGTAACAACAAGTGCCACATGTTCAATAAAATAAAATATCAAGGCATTTATATTGACAAAAATTTAAACTCAATATAAATATGGTTTTCAAACAAATGCAAAACAAAAAATGTTTTCAAACTTTGAACAAACTTTGAAGTCAAAATCAAGAATAATAATTCAGTAATATGTTGATTGTTAATTTCTATTATCCTTTGATTTACGATACAACTTACATTTTTCTTATGATTTTTATTTCTTGCAACAATGAAGCAATGATTGCCTTTGATTTTATTGTAAAATAGATTAGAGTGTGACCCATCCAAGCGCAATTGTAGCTGAGATTATCGAGATAAAAACTGGGTGCTTAAGGAAAAGTTTTTAAAACAAGTTTGGAAATATATATTCAAATGATTTTAGTAAATATATGGGATAACTAAACTTTTCTTTTTTTAAATATGGACATTTTCAATTTATCGACAAGGACAATGGGCATCCTCGTTGAATATGCATACTGTCCATAGAAAATCAGATGTATGTTAATGCTATATATATATCATGTTGCTCAAAAACTAAAATCGGCTACAAATTAAGTTCTTGATTTTAAGAGTTTTTGTTATAATTTAGAAACTTTAAAAGCAATTTGTTATACTTGTGTACAATGTTATATACAGCATACACTTCCCATGTGGGGTAGGGCTGGCAAAACAATGTTGGACAGGTTAAAGGTATTGCAGAAGTTTATTATAAAAATAATGATGAAAAAAATACATTAACACATACTGCACCAATATTTTTAGAATTTTAGATAAAAAAATACTTGTACATTTTTAGAATTTTATTTACATTTTCCATCATTTTACAGATTACAAGGCAATTGCATCATCTTATTTTATGAGAAATAATTGTAAACAAATAAACTCAGTACCCTGAAAAAAAAAAAAAAAAACCATACACTCAGTACCCTGAGTATTAAAAACAAAATTTAAACAGTGTTGAGTACATTGCCATTAGATTGTATAATCAATTTAATGATGAAATAGTAACATTAAAGAATTTAGTAACTTTCCAAAATTTTTTTGAATCAGTTATAAAATAGGGATGACCCTCATGCATTATTTAACTTAGCTTTGTTGTAACAAAATTTCTGATAAATTGTTTTATGTAGATCGGTAAAAAGGTTTATGTCTTCAGTGGATGTAAGTTGATTATATTCTATTCATAAATTGGTTTCCGTAACTTTATTATTATTGATTAAAAGAAGAAGCATGTTGTGGATTTAGTGTTTATTGTTTATGCAAAATAATATGTAAACATATTTTTTTAGGCGGTGATTATTCTCTCTGCCTGGGGATATTACGACCATTTGTGGTCAGTAGACACAGTCCTTGTGGTTCGACCCTTTCTCACCTTTTTATCACCTTATTATTATTGTGGTGGATCAATTCTTCTACTGATTTTCAAACTCTTTGAGATATCCTGTGGATCCAAAGGAAGTTTACCCCTAAAATGTTCAATGAAGTTAAACTTAAATATGAACACCAAGAAGTTGATTTTATTGGTGGAGCAGGATGACGAAATTTATAATGTTAAAACTGCTAATTATAGCAATAAACTGCACCGAAATAATATTTGCAAAGAAATGGTAGACATTATGGGACAGCCAGTTATAGGTTGAGTTAAGTAATGGATGTAAATATCTGTAGGCCCCAGATGAAAAAGATTTGAGAGGACTCCAGCTGTCTGTGAGGGACAGGGTGTTACTCATTCTGGAAAATGTTTTGCAACTTATGGATGGAAAAATATATGTAGCAGGTTAAATAAAATGAATTACAAAAATGCATAAATTGAAAATTTAATATGTATTATATAAATTGCATATACAAAACGAACAAAAACAGAATTAGGAACAAAAATAAATATATGTTCTTTATAGTATATTTTACAGAAGTCGTATGTTTAACCCTTCCAGGGTCCAGCCTGAAAAACAGGTTTCTATCCTAAATTAAAAAGTATTGTATTTTGAACACCTCTAAAATATAAGTTTTATGGGCATATATATTAAAAGTTTTAAAATTCAATATTTCTATTTTAAAAATGTCCTAAGACCGTATGCATACATCATCGGCTCTCGCAATTCAGATTCTCTGGATGTATACATATGGGTTGGGCCCTGGAAGAGTTAATATTAAACATGAAATATCATCAGAAAACACAAGAGTAGTAGACTATACTGATTGTGAAACATTTTAATAAAATGTTTAGAAAACCGAATATTGATTGTTTTGAATCCTTCCCCATGAATGTTGAAGCCCCTGATGGATGACTCATGCTCTTATGTGGCAATCCTCGACTTTTTGAGTTGTTTTACTCGTGAGCTGCACTTTTTTTTACACAATAGGCTAAATGGCTATGTCACAAGGACTCTGAGGGCTCAAAGAAGGTTGGAGAAGCTGATCCACTGGACAGACTATTAGGAGACAGATAGAAGCTTCCTTATCAAAGACCTCGAGATGTGTTTTAATGTTCAGGTGTTATGGCTCTCCTCCATGTGATGAGTGCAGCCTTTCCATGCCTGTCGATTTTCCATTTTTCATTGACAGCAAAATGGAATAATGGCAGATTAGGAGCCTGGCCGGCCCACTACCGATTGAGCTCTGGACCAAGCTTATTGCATGAGAGGTAATTATAACAAAACTTAGTATTTAAAACAAAGAGTCTGCCCATATTACCCCACTCCCCAGCAAGGTATGTGTTTCCAGTATATATTCTTTCATTGAAATTATATTACTTTAATGATAATAGCATGAAACAAAAGAAAGAAGTGTGTTTATGATTGCCTTACATTACCGATTTTTATCCCATTATAAAAAAAAAAGTTAATATTTTTACTTTGTTGTCTGTCTGTTTTCCCATTTATAGATTGAATTTTTTTTTAGAAATAAATTAAAAACCCTATTTAGATTGGATAGATATTGGTAATATATTACGATTCATACTTTCTGAATCTCCCAAAAGTTTAAACTACCCACTCTAATGGTGAAAATTTTTGAAAATAAAAAATTTTGAATGAATATGCAAACAATGTATTTAAGACAGAAATTCGAAATTTAAGTAGTGAAATGTGAAGGTCATGGAGTTTGCATTTTAAATAATGAGTTGAACCTTTACCCCAGGATCAGGATGGAAAATGCAACTTTTTTCTTTTAAGCGATATTTTGAAAATTATTTATTATCCAAATGAATTATTATAATTCACATTTTTAAATCCTTTGACAATTTAAATTTACATTCTTAGAGATCACTAAATATGGAAAAGTTTAACAAATATTGCAAGTGATCTGTTTATGGAAGAAATTTTGGTGGTAGAGTATCAAGAGCTATTCCAATAACAGGAAATTCTGCCCTCTTTTCTCAGAGGGTGGGAGAAAAGTAACTTCAGTTTTAAGGGATGAAAGACAAATAATTTTTATGATGTATAAGTTCTAATAAAATACTACTATTTGCATATTCCCAATCATCCGTTAATTCCAATTGAAACTTTTGAACAGTACAAAAAGTGGGTAAGCAAAAAACTTCATTCTCTTTGAAAATGATATTACCTTATTCAGCAGAGGTGATATTCATTATTCTACTTTTCGAGTGTTTATAGTCATCGCTAAATTTAGTCATTCAACTAAATCGCTGCACAAACTGCAAATTCCCAAACCTCATTTTTTTTCAACAAATAATGTTGTGTAATCAAAATATATATTTTTTTCACTTTAATCCTCTAGGCTTTTTTTTTCCAAACATTGAATGGAAACAATCAATTCTTTATCAGAAACATTCATTTTCAGTTAATTTTTATAAATTCATATTAAAAATTCTAGCTTTCAATCAAACCCATTTCCTTTGAATGAACTAGAAAAGTTGTGACTACCTCTCTTCCATGGCTTTTGATGCACACACATCTAGAGAGATCTGAGATTGTGACGACTAAGCTGCAGAAGTGTGCGATGTTGCAGAAGAAACTGTGATTAGTGCGGCCACTGTGTGCATCCGGTACTCACAAGTGTGCACTTACCTTAACACCCCTTTAAAACTTCCTACTTCACCACTTCATTTTCCCATATTCCAAATTTTGCCATTTCCTTCCATACTCAGAACAAAACACATACTACATCCTACTGAACACAAAAATATGATTAAAAATAGGTCTGACCCCCCCCCCCCCCTCAATCCTCACTCCAAAGAATTTATTTAAAAACATCCCTCCCACACACACACAGCCACAAAAATTAACCACCTCCCACTTTCGAATAACCTGCCCATAATGTTACCAAAGAGTTACTAACACTGTCAACAACAACCCTCTAAATATTAAATAATTTCAAATTCTAAATATCTTAAATAACTCATAATTTATCATATTTTATCAAAATTTAAAAAAAAAACAAGAGGGAGGACTAATTACCCCCTTTCTGCTTATCATTAAAAATTACTCATAAAATTGTACATATCCTAATAAATAATTAATGAAATAGGCTCGACATATTTCAAATCAACTCATAATAAATAGGCACTTTAGAATCAATTTAAATTTTAGAGGAAAAATTGTCTTGAGCCGGGTGGGATACGAACCCACAACCGCCTGATAACATGTCAGGTGCTCTGGACCACTGAGCTACCGGCCGCCGATCAAGATCTCCTCTAATTAGCGCAATGAACATTCCTTTTATGTTTCATATAGGTGCAATTCAGGCAATTTTAGCCACAAGCAGCATTTATATTTGCCAATAGATGGAAGCATGTATTATGAGTATGCAGATAATAAACAATGAAATAAGTTCGACGTATTCCATATCAACTAATAAATCAGCACTCTAGCGTTGATTTAAATTTTAGAGGAAAAATTGTCTTGAGTCGGGTGGGATACGAACCCACGACCTCCTGATAACATGTCAGGTGCTCTGGACCACTGAGCTACCGGCCGCTGATCAAGATCTCCTCTAACAAGCGCTACGAACATTCCTTTATGTTTCATATAGGCGCTATGCTGGAAATATTTTTTAGCCACAAGTGGCATTTATATTAGCCAATAGATTGAAGCATGTATGACAAGTATTCAGTAAGCATGTACAACAAGTATGCAGCCCACCTGGCTCAAGACAATTTTTCCTCTAAAATTTAAATCGACGCTAAAGTGCCTATTTATTATGAGTTGATTGTACATATACACTTACCTGTGACCCTATCGGCAAAGGTAATCCAAATCGAATGAACAAAAATGTCACATTCACATCAAATCTCATACAAGACACTCATTTTCACGTTACTCACCCAAAAGAAACAAATCAAAGAACCATAGGCCACCAACAAACCACCATTATGTTTCTTCGTCATACTTTACATTTCAATGCCTTATGTTTCCTGAGCAGTACCATCTATTGGTTGAGGACTGTGAATAATACACTGACCTAGAAGTGTACTGCCATCCTGTGGCCAAATGGTTAGCATGCTTGGCTACTGATCAAAGGGATTGAGTTTGAGCCCCAGGTAAGGCATGGATGTATTGTCTTTCTGTTGAAGTGCTGCCATCCTCACAGACCTTCTACTAAGGCATATTAAACTGACAGGCTCCTCTGAGACCTCTATGAAAAGCATCTGCTTGAGGTTTCTTTTAATTTAATAGAAGTGTATGTGGTTGTACCACTAGTCATTTCTGTTCTGGCCAGCTTGGTGTTTGGATAGCAATTTGATCACTATGTTACAAAAGCATGGATGGAAATCATGGTTGACTGTGTATAGTGGACAGTGATAAGTAGGATGGAATGGGTTAATCCGAGACAGGTGTTCAAGACACAAACCATTAAAGTGCCTACAGCAGTGCCTACATGATATACATGTCCACAGATTTCAGTGGGGTGGGGGTGGCTCAGTCAGTAGTGTGTTGAGTTCGTAATCTGCATTTCCCAAGTTCGAATCCCAACAGAGCCAATATTGAGATTTATTTCCACAAAACTCACTGCATTGCCCATGATCAGTAAGGAACACTAATGGGCTTGGAAAGGCTGCTATCCATTCGGATGGAATTTTAAGTAGTGGCCTTGTGTGCTGGAGAGCCGTACCCTGTGCACATTAAAGAGCGTGCTGGATGACAAAAGCATGATGATGGTGACCTCCCATCAAGCTCAAGAACATACTTGATGGGAGGCTACCGTCTGTCTCCTAACAGCTGCCCAATGGGTCCCCTTCCCCAACCTTCTCCTGAGGCCTTTGGGGGGTCCTTTAGCCTCTTGTGTGCAAAAATTGGCCATTTAGCCTCTTGTGTGCATTATGGTAAAAAAATTGGCCATTTTGCCTCTTGTGTGCAAAAAAGTGCTGCTGAGAGGTAAAACAACCCACCAATATCAGCAAAAATTCAAGGTATGGACTTCATTATTCAAATATTTCACATTTGTCCCATCAGGGAGATTTATTGTATATTTTGGTGCTAGTATATGGTTTTCCTTAGTTTTTGTAAGATGTGCTAGAAATGCCATACACTAGCACCAAAATATAGGCAAAATTGCTCCTAGTGGAATAAATAGGAAATAGTTGCACACACTTTTTCATAAAAATCATTCTACAGTTTCCAAAATTAATATGCTTACAGGGAGAATTAAGGTATCTTAAGGCACCAGGTGCAAGTGATTTAAGAGACTCCTAACTGGCATGAGTGTTTGTGTGTGTGTATGAGGGGTACTATGCACAAAAAATTTTCAACTTATGAATGGAAAAAATGCATGTAGCAGGCAGGTTAAATTACAGAAATGGATAAACAGAAAATTCAATATGTATTATATAAACTTGCACATGCTTAAAAATAAGCAGAAACTTAATTATAAACAAAAATAGATATCTGTTAATTCTAGTGTATTTAACAAATGTCACATCTTATTGGGTATTAATCTATAAGTAAAAGCATGAGATATGCATATAAATAGTACATTATATAATAAATATTGATTGTGAAATATTATACTAAATAAAATGCTGTAAAACATTGAATTTTGATTGCTTTGAGGCTCTCGTGTGTTGAGGCTGACCACCACTGATATGGTTTTTTTTTTCTCCCATAGAACTTTCCCATTGTAAAAGTTTTAATCAGGAAATTAAATTTCATAATTAATATAAATCTGATGATTTTAGATATTCAGTAACATTGCAAAAAAGAACTAAGAAATTGAAAGAAAGTATTACACTGCTGTGTCAGCCATTACTGACTATTTTATTTTTCAGTGTTGTTTTCTTTTAATGTTCCCAAACTAAAGTTTCACAGAGAGTGTTCTGTAAACTCCTGCCCTTCAGCTTTTTCTTGATCTTTTAAAATGCCCTCAAAAATAACCAATATAGTGACTTAGTAGTAAATGTTCAAATGACAAATGAAAGTGAACAGTTTAGTAATGCTGATGAAACTTTTCGCAGTACTGTACAAAAAAAAATATATAAAACTATACAATTATCCTATTTCATATAAATCTGTTTATATATTATTATGTCGCTAGATTTTCTTTTAGAATATAACATGCTGTGTTCTGTTCATTAGATATTTCAGAATGTGGTTCAAATCCAATTAAGTTACTCCTTTTATTACTACATTGTTTTAAAAGAACATAATAATAATTACTACGTTCTTTTAAAATGGAATGCATGATGTTTTTTTTATCAAATGTTTTATTTTGCAAAAATTCAGTTGCTTTTTATTTTGGTATAGGACATGACCTTTTCTATTGATTAGTTTTTTCAGAATAAAGTTTTAACGTATTTAATCACAGCTTAAATTATTAGTCTAAAGTCACCCTATTATGCTGTATTTGTCTTGTTCATCTTGTTAAGACAATCATTAAACACTTATTTTTATCAGGTGCACAAATTAAAAGTTTTTTCTTTATTTCATATACATATATTAAATTTATAAAGCATCATTCCTGGTTTAGCCATTTACACAAAGTTTTTACCATTCAATGCTCTTCCATTTTCATTACATGCTGTTCTATTGATATTTATTAGGGCAGTCTCTCTGCCTCGATGTCTACTACTTTCGGAGCCTTTGCTTAACTAGCCTGCTTTACCGTAAGTGACGTCACATCTATGGTTACACATGCTTGCTCTTTCATCTGGAATAGCCTAGTTTTGTTTCAATACTTAATAGTATTGAATCATGCATCCTGACGTGCTCTATCATTGTTCCTTACATACTTCATTATCTATCCCCAATGGCTTCCTCAGAAAAATTTGTCGTTAGTCCGTTTCTAAAATTCACAGTGCTGCCTTTTTTTGTACTGTTCTGCGCATGCACTGGTCAGCTCCATTGTGCTCCTTACTACCTATACCTTACTCATTATTTTCATCTCCCATAATTATCTGATCTATTAATAATCTCCATTCCAATGGTGTTATGTAGATTCCTTCATTAATACTGTACCATTAACATCTAAAAAGTCAATATTAAAATAATACAAAGATAAAATTTACCTGCAAGGAGGACTATATGAAATCCCAATAGAAGAAAAAAATCAAGTAGTGGATATGGGTGAATATATTGGTTAGACAATTTACTATGTGAATAAAACAACATAAATGGCATATTGCCTTCAGAGCAGAGAATACAGCATTGATGAAAGCAAGTAAAAAGAATCCCAATTTACTGGCAAAAGAAAGTAGTAGACATCGGTGCAGAGAGACTGCCCTAATAAATATTGATAGGCAGCATGTAATGAAAATGGACGAGCATTGGCATGGTAAAAAATTTGTGTAAACGACTAAACCAGGAATGATGCTTTATAAATTTAATATGATATGTATACTGAAGAGCCAAAACTAGGCACCTGCCTAATATGATGTTGGTCCTCCATGTGCTGTCAAAACAGCTCTTATCCGGTGAGGCATGGATGCTACAAGATTTCTAAAGGTGTCTTGTGGTATCTGGTACCAACACATTACCAGCAGATCCTTTAACTTGTTAGTTACATGGTTGAGCCACTGCAGATCAGATATGCTGTTTCAATACAAACCCAGATGCTCAATTGAATTGATGTCTGGGGAATTTGGAGGCCAGGGCAATACCTGGACGTCTTCCTCATGTTCCACAAACCATTCTCAAACAATCCGGGCAGTGTGGCATGGTGCATTATCCTGCTGAAAGAAGGCACTACTAGAGGGGAATACCATTGCTGTGAAAGGATGTACCTGGCCTGCGATGATGTTTAGGTAGGTGGTAGATGTCATAGTTTCCTGCACATAAATGACTGGACCCAGGGTTTCCCAGCAGAACATTACCAAAGCATTACACTTCCTCCACCGGTTTGTTTTCATCCCACAGTGCATCCTAGTGCCAACACTTCCCCAGGTAAACGACACACATGTACCCGCTGTCCAAATGATGCAACAGGAAATGAGATTTATCGTACCAGACAACCTTCTTCCAATCATTCAAGGTCCAGTTTTGATGCTTGCATGCCCATTGATGAATTGCTTGCATGCCCATTGGTGAACCGAGGTTAACATGGGCATTCTGAGCGGCCTGTGGCTATGCAGCCCCATTTTCAGCTGAGTTTGATATACTGTGTGTTGTGTACTGTATGTTTACACTTGTATATTCTTTGCTCTGTGCAGATAGTCATCATCATGCCCAGACTATCATACTGTTATAAAAATGGCCCCTTTTTCTAGCATTAGAGTGAATATCATACCATTTCATGACGTTAACACACACCATCGTTTACCTGTAGTTGCTTGGATTTGCATAAAGATGCGCTGGTCATAATGTTTTGGCTATTTAGTGTACCTGTTGACACATTACTCCCATCACCAGCATTCAAATTATGGGCGAGTTGCGCTACAGTATCCCTTCTGTTGGCTCATGCCATACGAGATAGCCTTCGCTCACCTCTAGCATCGATGAGCTGTGGTTAGCCCATACCTTGCCAGCGGTTCATTATTTTTCTCTCCTTCTACCACTTTTTGAAGGTATTAACCATGACTGACCATGAACACCCCACAAGCCTTGTCGTCTCAAAAATACTCTGACCCAGTCGTCTGGCCATTACAATTTGTCCTTTGTCAAACTCACTTAAGTCTGCTGCTTTTCCCATCTGAAGAACAAGAATAATACCGATTAACAGAGCTCAGTATCGGATGTTATTTATACCATTTCATAACCTTCACATGCACCATCGTTTACCTGCAGTTGCTTTGATTTGCATAGAAATGCACTGGTCATAATGTTTTGGCTCTTTGATGTATATGTATGTGAAATAGAAAGGAATTTTTTTTAATTTGTGCACCTTTTAAAATGAGTGTTTAATGATTGTCTTAGCAAGATGAACAGACAAATACAGCATAATAATATGACTTTAGACTAAGGTTTTAAAGTTCATTATGCTGGAAGCAGTTCAAAATTAATTCAGCTATCAAGTGAATTCTGCTCTGTAAGGGATAAATGCACCACAAAATGCTTCATAAAAATGCTCTATATGGGGAAAATGTACCACAAATTGTCAACACTTTGATGTCAGTTTCAAGAAACAGGAAAGATTAGTCATAAACCAGAATAAAAGGTAATCGAAGGCCACAACTGTTCAGGACAACTGCTATTTACTTTTAACAGCAAGATGACATAAGGATATAATAGCTAGACAGCTGTCTTGGAGCTATCACTGGTCACATGGATGAAAATTTAAAAATACTCTAATATATACTAAAATCTACTAAATTATATATCACTGGTCACATGGATGAAAATTTAATATACTAAGTATAGAAAGTGCATGAAGATCATTGCTTTGTGTTCTCCTCTACTAGACTAGGCTGGCAGATTAGTCCAGACTACTAGACTAGGTTGGCAGTCAAACGTGCTTTTCACTGATGATACCAGAGTTAGTTTGAACAATACCTGTTGACACATTCATCTGGAGAATAAAGGAGCTTGCCAAACATTCACAGTAATGCTAGAAAAAAGGGCCATTTGTGTAACAGTATGATAGTCTGGGCATGATGATGGCTGTCTACAGAGCAAAGAATGTACAAGTGTAAAGAAGGTAAGGCTCCATAGGCATAATGTAAACTGCATGCTACACTTTATCATGTGACAAGTTTTGTGGAGAAGCTGCATTTAGGCTTGGTGATAAAAAAAAATTGCTTGTCATGCTTAATGTCAAACTGACTTAGAAATCAAAAGATCTATCACAACATCTACTTACTATGGAACCATCATCCATGAGACAATTGAAATAATGACCTTGCCCATCCTTACCTGCAATGAAGACACTGGAATCACACTTCTTGACAAGTGGAAAGGAAGTTCTTAACCCTTCCTAGGTCCAGTTGTTTTTTCACTGTGATCAGGCAAAAAAAATAATTTTAGAACTTTTTTTGCCAAATAACTAAAGAAAGGAATTATGGCATGTAATATGCCAAATTAATCAGCATTTAATTTTGGATTTTCTAAAAATAAAATATTTAACAAAAAAGATGACTAGTTTTAATAGGAATTTTGAGTCATGTAGTAAAAAAATACATCTGGCAACACAAATAAAATTTATTTAGAAAACTCTAATAGATAAAAATGATTATAATGCACATGAATAGAAAGGCTATTTATTTCTGAATGACAAAAAATAATTTTCTTGTTTAACGTAAACATTTCTTCTGTTTTGTAATTTTTTTCTCTGTACCATACTTTGAGAAAAGTCCAGGTATGTTGGAGAGTCCAATGAACAAGTTAACTTTAGAATATTTTTAATAAATAATTAATCAACAGAAATAGGTCATGTTATATACCAAATTAAAGAGAATTTAATTCTGAATTTTATTGAAGTAAAAAATATGAACATTGTAGTAACAAATTAATTTTAATAACACTTTTTTACAGTGTTATTTACTATTATTGTCTATTTACCAAAAAAAGGTACATATTTCATAATTACTTCCAAATCTTCCATTTTTAAAAATAGCAATTTTTTGTTAATTTTTAAGAGATTTCGAAAATTTATAGAAAACTATGTTGATAATTTAAAGGAAAACTATGTTGATAATAGTTCAAATCAAACCAGTGAGCTTAAATCAAATGATTGCTTCAATACAGGGTAACATTAACAAACAAATCGGCAATATTGTATAGTGTTTCTAAAATATGGCAATCAGATGGCTTTATCGAATTTTTTATTTTGTAATTTAATGAAATGTGTATTTAAATGAAAAAAAAATATTTTTCAAGCTTGAATTACATTTTTAAAAGATATATATGTAAAGAAAATTTTTAAACTGCAATTTTTTTTAAATCAAAAATCAAGTTAACAGTCCTAACATCACCACATAGTGTCACTTCACTGAAGAGAGCACTGCCCTTGCCCCAAAAAGCTTCTGAGTTTGCTCCTAAAAACTTTTAACATGCAAATAGTTTGAAGGATAAGCTTAATAGTTTTATTGCTGAATGATAGAGGACAATTTTAATTATTTTCTGAACAAAAGGGGCATTTTAATGTTCCATCTCTGCAGAATGCTACTACCAACATTGGAAAGCATTACGACTTTATGTTTAACCTAATAATGCAAATAAGAAAGCACTACAACTCTGCTGCAGCTATAAATAAGTCAACATACCAAAAATCAAAAACCGATCGATAATCTACTACGGTAAACTAAATTGTTGCTACTTGAAGCTATTTACAGTGATTCAACATGTGCATACAATCACTGCAGGCTCAAATAAGTTTATTTTCTCTACTTTTTCATAATTTTTCCAAGCAGAATCAACAGGGGGGAAAATCTAGACTGAAATGTTATTTTCAAGATTTAACTAGAAACAGTTAAAAAATGCTGATTTCTTTTCGAAAAAAAATAACATTTATGAACTTGCATTATGGAATGGTAGAATGACTCTGGCCTCAAGAATCAGTAGATTGAAAATGGTATACCCAGCTTGGACGAGCAACAAAACAATGAAATGAATTATTTTTTAACTTTATTCAAAGAAACCATGAAGTATCAAAGTCCAAGTATGTGGTTTTGCAGATATAAGAATTTTGCAAACTATTTCTTTGAATCTCCCTAACATTTTGTTATTTATGAATAAATCGTTAAGATATCAATGTATTAGGGATTAAGTAGCAATAGAAGAAATAAAATAAAAATTAATCAGAAATGAAATGTAGATGTCTAAGTGCACTTAAAAATCTAAATTTTATACTGTGGTCAACAGAAATATCTTTTTACCTGGAAGTATCTAATAGCAAGCAAATTAGATGTCATTTTAGAAACATAATTTAGACAGTAATTTTATTGATATCATTTAAAATGCTAATTTGTAACCTTTTAAAATATGTTGTTTTTCTTCATTTCTTGTGTCACATCTTATATTTTGTATTACCCATAGTTAAATATTTACTTCTAATTTCTTTAAATTTATTTCAGAACATTTTAAATATAAGAAAAAAGTATGAACATGGGGAGCAATCAGTTTTGTTTGAAATGGAATAATCATAATTCAAATTTATTTGCAATGTTTGAAGAACTGCTTTCAAGCGAAGCACTTGTGGATGTAACACTTGTTTGTGAGTGCAAATCTCTTAAAGCTCATAAATTGATTCTCTCAGCTTGTAGTCCATTTTTCCAGAATTTGTTTTTGAATAATCCATGCAAACATCCAATTATTATTCTGCATGATATAAAATTTGTAAATCTCAAAGCAGTAATTGATTTTATGTATCGTGGGGAAATAAATGTATCACAAGATCAACTTTCTATCCTTTTCAAGACTGCAGAGGCATTGAACATTAAGGGATTATCAACAGACAGATGTGAAAAAGAAGAAATACCAGCTAATCATGAAGAGAATTTTACAAATAAAAATAACAGAAACCTGCTGTCTTCTAAAAATTCATATGAAAATCGCAAGCGAAAGTTGATTGACTCAGCTCACATACATAAGAGAAAACCTTCCATTAATTCTGATGATTTAAATCAGATATCTGAAAAAGAAATTGCAATTTCTATCCTTACAGTGAATGATAACAAAGCTCAGTTGCCTCAAGCAACAGAATTTAATTCAAATACATTAGAAGAATTGAATTTTTCCAAAGGAATTATATCTCAAACAGAAACATTTGATAATTCATCAGAAGAAATTAGTATGAATGATACTGTTAGAGGAACTATGATTAGTCCAGACAACACTACAGATAGACCAAAAATTATATCTAATACATGCATTGAACAGCCTTTAGATCTAGATGCAATAGAATTACGAGGGAAAATGGCAAGTACATTTTAAATTTTTTTTTTACCTTTTAAAAACAATAAAACACTATATACTGGTTAGAAAAGCTGAAGTTATATATTTTAATTCTGAAATATTTAGTTGAAATGCTTATATATATTGCAGACAAAAATTATTAATCTTTATGGAGCACATTGCTAGAGCAAATATTTTCCATTTTATTGCCATATAAATGCTAGATTTATTATAAGTAAGTTTTTTGAAGTTTTTATTTTCATTTTCACTTGATGAGCAAATTGCTAAAACCTTCTGTTGATCTATTAGTAAAATATATAATATGATTGAAGAATAATGCAAACCAGTGTCATAGCATTTTGACAACTGTTAGATTTTAAAGGATACTATAAATATAGGGAAAAATAAGATAAGGAAGAAGGATCTTAAACTATCTAAAGGTAGTTCTACCTTTTGTCTTAATTACTCTCTTAACTCTTATTTCAAATTAGATGATACTGTGAAACTATGCAGCCTTGACACTTCAACAATTCTCATATCATTGATGCATTTATCATTCTTATCGGTCACTGAGGGGATTGAAAGTGAATTTATAGATGGCTGATCTAGGTCAGTGGTCCCTAACAAGGGGCACTACTGCCTACATGGGAGTGTTTGAGAATTTTTTTTTTGTGTGTGTGGAAGGAATTCTTTAGTTTTTCCTTAGAAATAGATTAAATAAAATATTGAGTAGTTCTTAAATTAACATAGTTGTTCATATTTTGTTTCAACAGAAATACCTAGAAATTCATGACGCAGTATCAAAATACTCATAAATATTATTTCAACTGGTTTTATACAGGAAAAAATATTCTGAATTAGAAAGGATAAAGAGGGAAATAGATAGGGTAAAGGCTCTGAGCAGAATCTAAGTGAATCAGAGAAACACCGTGCATGGTTTAATGATCTTGTCTAGCTCAACAGTTACTGCTCACATTATCCAACTGACCATAATCCACACAGGTACATTCAAACAAAGATTGTTTATTTTAAAAAGACATTTTTTAATATCATCATCATCATCCTCAAGCAGCCATGGGCTACAAGGTCCAACTAGACTGTGAAATTTAGTTCTCCAAAGGTAGCTTTTCTCTTCCTGGCAAATATCAATAGAACACCTTCACACTTATTCATTGAGACTTGAAATAATACTCAGATGAGAAAAACATTTGAAAGCCTACAAATAGTTAAACTATAATTTAATGTAACCATATATCAAATGGTGCCGAGTGGTTAGCGCACTTGGCTACTGATCTACGGGACCTGGGTTCGAGCCCCGGGTAAGGCATGGATGTTCGTGTTGTTTTTCTGCTGAGGTCCTGCCATCCTCTCAGATCTTCTACTGTGGCATATAAACTGACAGGCTCCTGTCAGACCTCTGTGGCAAGCAGCTGCTTGAGGGGGTATTTATTTTATTTTATTTATAATTTTTGCACAGTCATCTCTAGCAATGTGCACCATGATTAAAAGTTGTATTAATGTAACATTTCATATACACAATTTTAATAACTTATGTCCAAAATATATGTTACCTAAATACCATTGAGATACATAAGTAGTTTTTCATAACTATGGTATACAAGGTGACTTGTTAATTCCTCTGCACTGTAAATATCTTGGGAAATGTATTTAGGATATATGTCTGAGAATAAAGCTTCGTTGTAGGCAGAGATGTTGCAGAATATAGCAGTAAAAAACCCTCATGGAGCTATGCTCATAATCCTTTAATATGGTCATAAAATTGCATCCAGTATACAAAAGCACCAAATGCTCTGTTTTTTGTTTCTTTAAATGTTATCTGAATTTTGATTTAATGGATTTTAAACCAAAATTCAAATAAATTTAAAAAAATATCAAAGTCAACAGCTTTGTATACACTGGATGAAAATCTGATTTTTTTTTTTTTAAATCTGCTTCCAATTTTACAATATTTTTGTCATTTCTCTAAAAGGAGACTGTTTAATAAAAGGGAAGAAATGTTTCCATTTTAGCTCTTTTACTGCAAACATTCAGTCCATTGTTGCATCCCATGGCTTCCACCCAACAACAATTGAAAATCTAATCAACAAGTATAGAAATGACACAGAAGAGATTCGGCTCTCCTCCCAACCACCAACTCCAAACAGGCAGTCTTTGCCAGATCTATATCTTAAATTCCTGTCTTATCCAAATCAGTCTGCAAATTACTTAGAGCCCAAAATATCAAAATTGTTTTCTGCCCAGCTCCAAATCTGAAGAAAATTATAGAAAGGGACAAAAACATATTTAGCCTCCTTCAAAAATAAGACATATACAGATATCCCTACATTTGCCAGATAATTCCATCATCTACTATATTGGAAAAACCATACGTTCACTACAGGAGAGGTTTACAGAGCATCAAGCAGATATCAGCCAAAACAAGCTAATGACTGCCACTGCTGAGCTGGCAATACAGCACACAGCAACCATAGACTGGGAGCATGTCATCTGTTAGCATGTGCATCTACTTATTGCAGAACCATAGTCCACAAGTCTATTGAAATAATGACCTTGTCCATCCCCACCTGCAACTGAGACACTGGAATCACCCTTCACAACATTTAGAAAGAAGTTCTTAACTGCCCTAAAGTCACCACATAGTGTCACTTTACTGAAGAAGGAGCACTGTCCTTGCTCCAAAAAGTTTGAGTTTTCTCCTAAAAAATTTTAACATGCAAATAGTTTGAAGGATAAGCTTAAAATTTTTATTGCTCAATGATAAAAAAAGATAAAATAAATACCTCCTCAAGCAGCTGCTTGCCACAGAGGTCTGACAGGTGCCTGTCAGTTTAATACACCATAGCAGAGGGATCTGTGAGGATGATGATGCCAACTGCACGCGGTATTCCCAGGTGTCACCTTCCTAGATACTGACTGGGCCCAAAGCTGCTTAACTTTGGTGATCGGACGAGAACCAGTGTTTCCAGCTTTGTACTGCCGTTGGCTTGCTCAATGATAGAGTATTTTTAAATTTATTTTAATTAATTTCTGAGCAAGAAGGTCTTTTTAAATGTATAATCTGTGCTTGATTGTGATCTCACCTATACACTGTAATGTCCCACAGATGAAATGAAGTCAGTAAGATTTCAGCTGACCATTTTCTAGATAGAACACCAGATAAAGGTTGCCCCTAAATTCTTTTACAGAGTTGAAAGCTGCAGAACCTATTCCAAACTCTCTGCTCTTGACAACTAATAGAAATTGGATTACTTAGAACTCTTGTGCTTTGAAGCTTCAGTATGATAAGGTCACATTCATAGATTAGCAAAATTCCCTAAACTGTGGACCATGCTTATCATTATAGTGGGAATGGATGTCATGCATGCAAATTTTTTCTGGGTTAGCTTATCTGCAGTTAATGCAGTTTTTGTTCAGTATTGTGTTAATTTATACAATATATCTATTAAACGATTGTTAATCATTGAATAATGCATGCATATTGATTATTGGTTATTAATTATTAGTATTGTCCCAGTGGGCAAATAGATAGTGTGCTTGGCTACTGATCAAAGGGACCTGGGTTCGAGCCCTGTATAAGGCATGGATGTTTATGTTGCCGGTCTGCTAAAGTCTCACCTTCACAGGTCTTCTACTAAGGCGTATAAACTGACAGGCTCCTGTCACATCTCTGTGGCCAGAAGTTGCTTGAGGGAATATTTAGTAATTAGTAGTAATAATAGTAATTATTAGCAGTTAAGTTAAATTTCATTACTATCAAAAAAGTACATATGCCAGGAACTTAGATACTGACCATTGTGTGGCTGCTACTTGCCATGTTGTCACTGCCAGCATCCCAGACATTTCCCAAAAATATCATTGGAGTAAGGGGCACAGGGCATTTATTGATTTTTTTCCCCCTCTGTATTGTAATGCTCTTTTTTGCAATATATTGATTTATCTACTATTAATCATTGAATGATGCCTTCATATTCATTATTAGTTACCAGTGTTTAAGTTAAATATCATTAATGTCAAAAAGTATGCATGTTGCAGACTTTATGCACTGTAAAAATGCATGCAAGCAGGTTAGGTCTTATTATAAACAATGAAATAAGCTCGACGTATTCCATATCAACTAATAAATCGGCACTCTAGCATCGATTTAAATTTTAGACGAAAAATTGTCTTGAGCTGGGTGGGATATGAACCCACAACCTCCTGATAACATGTCAGGTGCTCTGGACCACTGATTGGATTGGATGATTGATTGGCTGCCGATCAAGATCTCCTCTAATTAGCACTATGAACATTCCTTTTATGTTTCATGTAGGCGCAATTCAGGCAATTTTAGCCACAAGTGGCATTTATATTTGCCAATAGATGGAAGCATGTATAAATGCTGCTTGTGGCTAAAATTGCCTGAATTGCACCTATATGAAACATATATCATAGTGCTAATTAGAGGAGATCTTGATCGGCGGCCGGTAGCTCAGTGGTCCAGAGCACCTGACATGTTATCAGGAGGTCGTGGGTTCGTATCCCACCCGGCTCAAGACAATTTTTCCTCTAAAATTTAAATCGATGCTAGAGTGACGATTTATTAGTTGATAGGTCTTATTATGAGATAGGAAATTGAATTCATTCTAAATTATTAATCAGTTAATGAGTTTTATAAAGTGGCAATCTCATTCTACCCTCAGCCTTTGAATGAGAAAGTCTGTTTTGATTTCATCAGTAACGGATCAAGATTCGCAAGGCACTTCTACAGGTCTGGTGCAACAACCCAGAAACTGGGGCAGTCACCAAAGGCCCTTGCTTTGATAGTGAAATTTCCATGTCAAATCTTTAATGGATCTGTGCCACTGAATACATGCAAAATTTAATTTTTATTAATTCTCAGTGTGTGTACATTGTACCCATGCCTGTAATTATAATGTATAGATATACAAGGGTGCATCATTTAATTCATGGACTGCTGTCATCAACAGTTAGCAGCTTTTTGTACAAGTTAATACATGATTATTAACTCATACGAAAAAATATGCTAATTGTTGGTGACATTAGCCAACAAATTAAATGATTCACTTTATACATATAACTCTTCAAGTCCCTGCTAATTGCTTATCCACAGCCTTTCAAAACACTCTGCCAATCCAGTACCTCTCAACAAATGCACAACCTTAGTCAGCAACATATATACATACATACATACAAAATCCTCATGTGCAGGTCTCTCATGGGCTATGAAGTCCTACCAGATTGTAATTTTCCTCTCCAGACATGTCTGTTCTGAGCTACAGCTGCTGCATTTGGACACTGTAGGCCAATTCTAGCAAGGTCCTGTTTGATATTGTCTGCCCATTGCAACCTAGGTCTCTCCCCTTTTCCTGAAGCCTTTAGGCACATTGTTTATAATCCTGTTTGCCAATCTGCAGCCATGCATATGGGCAACATGGTCAAACCAACTCAGTCTCTCTCTGCACAATATACTGCTCAAATGAGGTTGCCAACTCCTTTGCCTAACCTCATCATTAGTTACAAAGTTGAACCACCTAATACCAAAAGATACTGCATAAGCATCTAGAATCAAAAGTATCAAAGTTTCCTGTTATCTTGTTTACAAAGGGTCCAAGTCTCACTACCATAACTAGAAAGAACCAAATTATTATGCAATCTAATTTTAGTCTTTAAATGTATATGCCTATTTCTCCACACACTCTATAGATTCTTAAATGTCCTGGTAGCAATTCCTATTTGTCTGTTAATCTCATGTCACACATCACTAGTATCTGTTAGATAGCTCCCAAGATAATTAAACTGAGACACTTGCTCAAGAGTGCTGCCATTCAAAGCAACTGAAGCACCTCGGTTTATCACCAAACCTACTCTATTACCAGTCTCATGAGTAGCCCTAATGAACAAATTCATTTCATCAACATCATTAGCCAACAAGGCCATATCATCTGCATAATATAAATCAGAAATTTTAAAATCTCTAGACCATTTATGGCCAAATACTTTCCCTTGCAAAGAATTTCACTTAACATAAATCAATAACCAAACTAAAGAGAAAAGGAGACAAAATGCACCATTGTCGAACACCAGAAGCAGTGCTAAACCAACACGCCTTCAACTGTTACATACGACTCAGTGTTATTATAGAGAGCTTTCATTATGTTAACTAACTTGTCAAGTACGCCATACGATCTCACAATCAACCACAAATTATGATGATCAACAGAGTCAAAAGCCATTTTGAAATCTACAAAGTTAGTAACTACAGGTTTTTGAAATTTTAAACTTTTCTCAAGAATCTGAATAGTGAAAAATTCCCCTATAATTATCACAAGAACTGTGATCACTGTTTTTAAAAATCAGGATAATAATAGCTCTAATAAAATCCTTAGGAACAACACCTTTATCATAAAAATATTTAAAATTTAAGTCAGCCACGTGACAACACAAATGTTCCCAGATCTAAGCAATCCAGTGGCGATTTCATCCTCTCCAGAGGATTTATGCAGTTTTAATTTTAGAGATAGCCAAAGCAACTTCAGAATGTGATAGAGGGCCATCATCAAAGCCAGTAATACATCCATGCTCATTACATACAATGGGAGTAGAAATAATCACATTGTTCTGAACATCTCTGAAATGCTCATCCCACCTAGCCATCACAAAATCCTCACCTTCAATCACCTTACCATGTTTATCCCTCAATCCCTATGTACATGTTTCTTCTCAGTCAAAACATTAATCCCTGCTATTGTGCTATCTAACTGCTTCCTCTGCTCTGTCAGCCAAGCTATCAAGCCAAGGATTCTCATCAGCACTTAACTGATCCATAACATGTTTTATTAAGCTCTTTGTAATGCCGTCGGTTAGGACTAGTAGGGCATTGATTCATATTAATTCTGCACTTCCTTCTTTCAGAAATAAGTTCCATAGCTTTATCACTCAAATAATTTTGTTTCCTCTGTTACCTTTTACTCAAAAGAGTACTGTTGGTTTCAAGAAAAGCCTGTTTAAACTGATCCCATTCTTAACTTCAGCAGTAAGCAAACCATGATTGCCATAATGATTAATTATCCTATCATGTTATGCTTTGGCTATATCTGGATCTTTCAGACCTTCATTATTAAAATAATTTTTTGAAACATAACACAACATTTCTAAAGCTTTATACATGCATTTATACAGTGGTTTCCATAAATTAAGGAGCAACTTTCTAAAATAAGTTTTTTTTTTGTTTTGAAAAATATGACAGCAGATAAAGGTCTTAATCATGTATTAATATGATTTTCTGCAATATTTGTTCATTATTTAATAAGTTATGGAAGTTTGAATATTTAACAATCACAATGCCGCAGGATACAAAAATCACAGTGTATCTATCATAAATTTAATGAAACTGTATAACACTGTTATATATAATATATAAGTAAAACATAATAAAAATGCAGCAGTATAATCTAACAGTAATGGCAACAATGGGATATCAGTATATATGGAGGGCATTCAAAAAGTTTTTGACGTGTTTGTAGATTTGCACTAGTTCCTCCAAGGCTAACGAGATGTAGCTTATTTGAAATCTTGTCTGTACTTGTCGTATGTTAAAAACAAAGGTTGTATCATCATTTCTCTCTTTGCTGGCAGCATGTAAATTTTGGTCTGCGAAATCTGCACATTGCTATGGAGCCACCTAAAGATGGGGAAAGGTTTTACATTTTCATAAGGATGCATCTTGGGGATGATGCGAAAAAATTCACACTGATTTATCACAAGTATATGGGGAACATGCCTGCTCATACAGCACTGACAGGATGAATGTGCAAATTCAGAAAAGGACAGCAGAGTTTCGAAGACCTCCCTTGTGCAGGAAGACCAAAGGAGGCTATGAATGAGAGAACCATCACTGCTCTTTGTAAACTCAATAAGGAAAACCCACACATCACCATTCAGGTAATAAGTATAGATGTCAGTGTATCAATTGGCAGTGTGGAAACAATTATTCATCAACATTTAAAGTTCCAAAAGATCTGTGCCAAATGAATATCCCACAAACTGACAGAACAGCAGAAAAAGCCTAGAGTTGGCTCATGCAAGGAGATGCTAGAAATGTTTTAACCTAGTGGTCCCAAATGGTTAACAAACATTGTCACAGGCGATGAGATATGGTTTTATTACTATACAGCTCCCAGAAAGATCGACAACTATGTTTGGGTTGCAGAAGATGAACTCTGTCCCCAAATCCTCTATGACAAGACTTTCACTCAAGGAAGAGGATGTTCTCAATTTTTTGTATTTCCCAAGGAGTGGTAGCCTTACCTGAAAAAATGACTATAAATGGCCAATATTACAGCAGCATTGTTTTACCCAAAATTGTTAAGGAGATGAAGAAGTAGCATCCAACAACAGGTGTGCCAAGGGTTCTGCTTCTTCATGGCGATGGCAGTGCTCACAGAACCTAGCAAGTTACAGCAAGTCTGGAGCAGGAAAAAAAATCAAACAGCTACCCCATCCTGCATATTCATATGATCTTGTACCATGCAATTTTTGGTTGTTTCCAAAAATTAAAAAGGAACATTCTGGGAAGCCTTTTTCAAGGGTAAAGGACTTTGCAAAATGCATTCATTCAGAGTTGTGGAGTATTCCCCAACAGGAGTACCATCAAGCGTTCCAGATTTTGCATAGACATCTGCAACTCTGCATAGATGCTGGAGGAGAGTACTTTGAAGAATAGTAAAAACTTTGTGTCTGCAAATGGTAGCTAGGTAGTCACTGGAAGGAGAGCTATACACCAATCCCATATGATAATGCATAGAACTGGTCAGGCTTAGCACCTAATGTCTGACCTCGCCTTCTCATGGTGCAGGCCGTTAGTACCTTCCAAAAGAGATACTCTCTTGTGGATGTGAACGGAAGGGGAGGACTGCTAGATTAGTGTGGCCTAGTTAGTGGATCTGGACAGATATGGCTACTTTTCTTTTTTTCCTACCCTGCTGAGGAGTGGTCAACCACACAGGGTCCTGGTGCTAACCATATAAACCTACTGGACTGAAATATGGCTCATAGCTTGATTATGGATCCTGAATTTGTTGCACTGGTGGGCTTCTGTGGAGGGATAATCTTCCACTGTGTTTTCTATTTGTTTGTGGGTTGACAGCCCCAAGTGAATAGATTCACAGGATATGTTTATCAGCTGGTGGATAATCGTGAGCAGAGGTCATCACAGGCACCTGAACTCTTCTCTTCTATTGGCATCATCAAATTCTACATTGGAGGAAGTCTTCCAGTGTAGATGGCTTCAGCCTTTAGTGGTGGGGGAACGGGTCTTTTGCCCTATGTCTGCAATTAGGGGGCTGTTTGATATTGTCGGCATTCCTTCTCTCAATAAACATAGTTTCTTTAAACATCCTACTAACTATTTTCTCTCCATAGGTAGTTGGAATGTGAGGACTCTGCACAGAACTTTTTCTCTTGATGTCCTCACAAAAGAATTCCACCGTTATAATTTAGATATTCTTGGCTTGCAAGAGACCAGATGGACAAAGGTCAGATACTTAAAAATAATCTTAAATTTCTCTTTTCAGGGAGGGATGACAATAAGCATCACCAAGGCGTTGGTCTGCTTCTCAGCAGACACGTTAGTGATGCTCTTCTAGGATATGAGTGCATTAATGAAAGGTTTCTTACAGCAAAATTTCAGACAAGCGTTAAAGACTTGAATGTTATCTACTGTTATGCCCCCACTGAGGATGCTGTTAAGGATGAGAAGGATAGGTTTTATGGACAACTTCAGGATATTTTGAATTCTGTCAAGAAAGGAGATATTACCCTTGTTCTTGGTGACTTCAATGCCAAAGTAGGTACTGACTCTGACCTTTGGGGAGGAGTAATAGGCCCTTTTGGTATTGGTAGCTGCAATGGCAATGGGCAGTGTCTCCTACAGGTAAGTAAACTCAATGGTTTCAGAATAACTAACACTTAATTACAAACACTGCGACATACATAAGTACACATGGATTTCACCTGATTAGCTGCATAAGAATATGATTGATTATATATTAATTAACAGCAAATGGGCTAGTTCTGTTACGAACACCAGGGCATATAGGGGAGCTGAAATTGGATCTGACCATTACCTTGTTAAAAGTGTCTTGTAACTTAAACTTAAAAAGTGTTGTGCTAAGGTTAAAAATTTTACCTTAATACTGAAGCTCTGAAAATCCCAGTTATAACTAAAGTTTATCGTGATAGGTTACTTAGTCATTATGACAGTCATGGTTTGCTTACTACTGAAGTTGAGGGAGAATGGGACCATTTTAAACAGGATTTTTTGGAAACTAAGTACTCTTTTAGGAAAAAAGAAGCAGAAGAGGCAGAATTATTTGAGTGATAAGGTATTTGAGTTTATTTCAGAAAGAAAGAACTGCAGGAATGTCCTTAATCAATACCCTACTAGTCCTAATAAAAAGCATTACAGAGAGCTTAATAAATGTGTAAAGGATCAGTTAGCTGCTGATAAGAATCTTTGGCTTGATGGCTTGGCTGACGAAGCTGAGGAAGCAGTTAGGCAGCACAACAGCAGAGAGCTGTACCAGATAGTTAATGTTTTATGTGGTAGAAAACGGACAGGCATACAAGGATTTCAGGATAAACAAGGTAAGGTTAGAGAAGGGGAGGATTCTGTCATGGCTAGGTGGGCTGAGCAATTTCAGTGATGTTCTAAACAATGTGGTTAGTTCTACTCCCATTGTTTGTAATGATGATAGATGCATTGGCGTCTTTAATATTGGCCCTATAACACAATCTGAAGTTATTTTAGCTATTTCTAAACTTAAACTTCATAAATCCCCAGGGGTAGATGAAATTGCTACAGAAATGCTCAGAGCTGGGAATGTTTCGGTTACCACTTGGATGACTGAAATTTTGAATAACTTTTATGATAAAGGCAACGTTCCTAAAGATTTTACCAGAGCTATTATTATCCCTATTTTCAAAAAAGGTGATCGCAGTTCTTGTGATAACTATAGGGGTATCAGCCTACTCTCTGTTCCAGGTAAAGTTCTTTGCACGATTGTGCTTAACAGAATTAAGAATCTGGTTGACAGGCAATTGCGTGATGAGCAATGTGGATTCAGAAGTGGTAGGGGATGTGTAGATCAGATATTTTCACTTAGGCAGATTCTTGAGAAATGTTTAGAGTTTCAGAAACCTTTGGTTGCTAGCTTTGTTGATTTCAAAAAGGCTTTCGACTCTGTTGATCGTCATAATTTGTGGTTGATTGTGAGATCATATGGTATACCAGACAAGTTAGTTAAAATAATGAAAGCTCTCTATAATAACACTGAGTCGTGTGTGAGAGTTGGTAAAACTTGTAGTAATTGGTTTAGCATTACTTCTGGTGTTCGACAAGGATGCATTTTGTCTCCTTTTCTCTTTGGTTATTGATTATGTTACGTGAAATTCACTGCAAGAGAAAGATTTTGGCCTTAAATGGGCTGGAGATACTAAAATTTCTGATTTAGATTATTCTGATGATTTAACCCTTTTGGCAAATGATGTTGATGAGATGAACTCTTTCATTCGAGCTGTTGATGAAACTGGTAGTAGAATAGGTTTGGTTATAAACAGAGAGAAAACTAAAGTGATGAAAATTGGTCAGGCAGGCTGTGATTCAGTTAATCTAAATGTTGCCATCTAGAGCATGTGTCACAGTTTAATTATCTTGGGAGCTATGTAAGAGATAATGGTGATGTGCGGCATGAGATTAACAGCTGAATAGGTATTGCTGCTGGGACTTTTAAGAATCTATGGAGAGTGTGGAGAAATAGGTGTATACACCTAAAGACTAAAATTAGACTGTATAATAGTTTGGTTCTTTCTAGGGTTAGTTATGGTAGTGAAACTTGAACACTTTGTAAACAAGATAACAGGAAACTAGATGCTTTCGATTCCAGATGCTTATGCAGTATCTTATGCATTAGGTAGTTCAACTTTGTAACTAATGATGAGGTTAGGCAAAGGAGTTGGCAACCTCCTTTAAACAGCATATTGTGCAGAGAGATACTCCGTTGGTTTGGCCATGTTGCCCGTATGAATAATTATAGATTGGTGAATAGAGTTATGAGCAGTGTGCTTAAAGGCCTCCGAAAGAAGGGGAGACCTAGGAGGCGATGTGCAGACAATGTCAAACAGGACCTTGTTGGAATTGGTGTGCAGTTGCCAGATGCAGCAGATGTAGCTCAGGATGGATAAGCTTGGAGAACTGAATTGCACAGTCTGGTTGGACCTCTGTAGCCCATGGCTACTTGAGGATGATGATTATGAAAAACTTAGTTGAGGTAAGTGCAATGGTTTTCGTGTTACAGATGAATGTCAATAACTTTTTGAATACTCCTCATAACAAGAATTTACAAGATAACTTCTGTAATGCTGTTTTATTTATACATTACATTATATATATTATCAGCTGTCCCATGGTTGAGTGGTTAATATTGCTTGTCTACTGATCAAAGGGACCTGGGTTTGAGTCCTGGTTAAGGCATGGGTGTTTGTGTTGTTTTTCTGCTGAGGTCTTGATATCCCCACAGACTTTTTACTATGGCATGTAAACTGACAGGCTCCTGTCAGACCTCTGTGGCAAGCAGCTGCTTGAGGTGGTATTTTTTTTTATTATACATTATTTTAGAGTTTTATTAAATTTATAACATTGATATTGAGATCTTTATCTGCTATCACATTTTTCAAAACGAAAAAGTTAATTAAGAAGTTGTAGAGCTTCGATGGTAGCTTCCTGTTGACACTGGTGGGGGTAGCTCAGTCGGTAGCACTCCAGGCTTGTAATCTGTAGTTCCCAGGTTCGAGTCCCAGCTGGGTCAGCGTTGAGATTTATCTGTGTGAAATTCCCCGCCCTGCCTACGGTCATAGGGGGCACTGATGGGCTTGGAAAGGCCGCTGTCTGTCGGATGGGACGTTAAGCCGTGGCCCCTTGTGTGGGAGAGCCATACCCTGTGCACGTTAAAGAACACGCTGGATGGCCTTGACAGGAGGCTACCACTGTCTCCCAATAGCTGTTCCAGTGGGTCCCCTCCCCCAATCTTCTCTGAGCCTTCGGGGTCCATGTGACCTGGCCATTAAGCCCATGGTGTGCAAAAAAGTGCCGCTCAGAGGTAAAACAACCCAACCCAATCCTGTTGACATCATAGGGTTGTTCCTTAGTTACAGAAAACAGTATATTATGGAAATTTAACCTAATCACAAATAATTAGTAACTGACAATTAATCAGTAGGCATATTCATTAGTAATTGATTAACATAAATATTGAATAAATTAACACTACAGTACAGAAGAAATGTCAATTTCCCTTGGTATTTTGAGAAAGTACTTGGACTGGCATGCAACCTTCAGCATGCTCATGGGAAGTAGTAGCTTGGGACATATGCACTTTTAGATATCGAAATTTAACTTACTTGCTAATAATCAGCAAACCAATAATCAATATTTATTATTTATGCATTCAGTGGTAAATTACTGCATAGGTGTATGGTGCTCACCTGAGGCCTCCAAATTCATAGGGAACCTCAGAACTCGTTTTTTTCCCCCAACTTTTTTTAAGCAAAGTATTTTGAAATTATTATAATCTAAATAAGCATCTCATGTTTTTACCTCAGTGTTGAGATTTATCTCCACGAAACTCCTGCCATATACATGGTATGCCTATGGTCAGTAGGGGATACCGATGGGCTTGGAAAGACTGTCATCCGTCGGATGGGATGATAAGCTGTGGCCTCGTGTGTGGGAAATTCATACCCTGTGCACATTAAAGAATGCTGGATGGCCTTGATGGGAGGCTACCATCTGTCTCCCAACAGCTGTTCTAGTGGGTCCTCTCCCCCAACCTTCTCTGAGCCTTCGGGGTACTTGTGATCTGGCCATTTAGCTCATTGTGTGCAAAAAAGTGAAGCTCAGAGGTAAAAAAAAACAACCAACATGTTTTTACCAAGGTTAATATCAAATACAGTGTGATTTTTGTTATATATGCTACAGATGATTAGTTTTGTTTGTTTTTTCAGTACATTCAAGTTTATATAATAGATATTAAATTTTCTGTTTATAGATTTCTATAAATTTTATATACATAGTTAATTTATTTAACTTGCTGCATGCATTTTTTTCCATTCACAAGTTATAAAAAGGTTTTGTATATTGAGTCCCCCTTCCAGCTAGGGTCTCCCAAACCTTTCGTGCATGGGGCCTTAAGTACCTTAATCCATCATTGCTTGCATTGATTAATAATCGATATATTTACATTGTGTCAAAACTGGAATTTATTATTTCTCATAAGTGCTTGTAATTGCTTTGAATTTTCCTTCTTCCAAATTGTAATTTTTGTGATGTAAGGTTTGGCATTTCTTAGCAAACCTTAGTGCAGTCAATATGTGTTATCAGATAATGTAAAAACAAATCTGATATGTTGAAAAGTTGCTGAGATATCAAAGGGAGAACTTCCCTTTAATGGAAATGTTGGTGCATTGCACATGCAAAGCAACCCCACACATTGAAATGCATGTGCAAAATATTTTAGCATTAGGATGATTGTTGAATACAAACCAGACATACAATGGATATGGCATCTGGTTCTGGTCTATTTGTCTAATGTCAACTGGCCCAATACCAATTTGTCCAATGCAGACTTATCTAATGGGGATGATTTGTCCAAAGAAAAACTGGTCCAATGAGACAATTCATACGAAGTTGAATCATCCAATGAGACAATTCATACAAAGTCATTCATCCAATGAGACAACTTGACCAAAGCTTATTCGTCCAAAAGTTCCAATAGCCAACGACAAAAAAAATTGTTATCAAGGCAAGATCTAGGGGGAGGGAGGCCATGCTCCCCCTGAGAATTATAAGGCAGGATAATAGAGATGAAAAATTGATAAAGTTATGCATATTTTTGTAATTTTATTATTATTATTGTTTGTAATTTTTTCAAGAAATTTTAAAGACGTCTGAAATAGAGGGGGAAATATTGTACTGCAATGGAAATCCAGTGTCTTGCCCCCTCCCCCTTTATTTTTTTCTATATCTGTGCCTGAATATTATATTTCATGGGCATTATTAGAAATCGCATTTTTTTTTTTCTTTTTAACACTTTTTCTTGAAAGTGAAACTTGCCTATGTTATTGCCTGGTCCAACCGTCATCCATCTGTCTGTGCACGCAATAATTCTCAAACTAATCAACTGATTTCGATATACTTTTTTTTTTTGCATTCAGTAGAAGAAAGGATCTAGTTTTGCACATCCATGTGTTTAGTTCCCAATAAGGGGGATGCTTAAAACAAGCTATTGCATCTTTGGTTTGGGGCCATTTCAAATGAAATATATCAAGGAAATATGACCTTGCATCCACTTTGGGCGAATGAAAATTTCCCCTTTTTTCGTGTAAGCTTTACCCCCCCCCCCCCATTTCCTCATAAAATCGTAATTCTTTTAATGTTTTCTAAATATACCTAAAACTTTTTAATGTTTATTGCAATATAAATATGCTAATCGAATGAATAATCAAGCTCAAATCCATAAACAAGTCCAGTCTAGTAGGTATTAATGGTCAGCACCAGGACCCTGTGAAGTTGACCACTCCTCAGCAGGGTTGAAAAAAAGAAAAAAGTGGCCGTAGATGACCAGATCAGCAGGCCATACTGAACTGGCAGCCCTCCCCTTCCGTTCCCTTCCAAAAGAGAATATCTCTTTTGAAAAGTATTAACGGCCTGCACCACGAGAAGGCGGGGTCGGACATTAGGTGCTAGACCTGGCCGGTTCTGTGCATGGGCTGGAGATACGAAAATTTCTGATTTAGATTATGCTGATGATTTAGCCCTTTTGGCAAATGATGCTGATGAGATGAACTCTTTTATTCGAGCTGTTGATGAGACTGGTAGTAGAGTAGGTTTGGTTATAAACAGAGAGAAAACTAAAGTGATGAAAATTGGTCAGGCAGGTTGTGATTCAGTTAATCTGAATGGTTGCAGTCTTGAGCAGGTGTCACAGTTTAATTATCTTGGGAGCTATGTAACTGATACTGGTGATGTGCGGCATGAGATTAACAGACGAATAGGTATTGCTGCCGGGACTTTTAAGAATCTATGGAGATTGTGGAGAAATAGGCGTATACACCTAAAGACTAAAATTAGACTGTATAATAGTTTGGTTCTTTCTAGGGTTAGTTATGGTAGTGAAACTTGGACGCTGTGTAAACAAGATAACAGGAAACTAGATGCTTTTGATTCTAGATGCTTACGCAGTATCTTGGGTATTAGGTGGTTTAACTTTGTAACTAATGATGAGGTTAGGCAAAGGAGTCTGCAACCTCCTTTAAGCAGCATATTGTGCAGAGAGAGACTCCGCTGGTTTGGCCATGTTGCCCGTATGGATAATTATAGATTGGCGAATAGGGTTATGAACAGTGTGCCTAGAGGCCTCAGAAGGAGGGGGAGGCCTAGGATGCGGTGGGCAGACAATGTCAAACAGGACCTTGTTAGAATTGGCGTGCAGTGGCCGGATGCAGCAGATGTAGCTCAGGACAGATATGCTTGGAGAATTAAACTGCGTGGTCTGGTTGGACCTCCGTAGCCCATGGCTGCTTGAGGATGATGATGATGAATCCAATGAATTAAAAACCACACTGCAGAATGGAAAAACTACACAGTTTATGTTAATGTGTTTTACGATGTTAATATTTGTTATCTGGATAAGGAAATCAGATGATATTATGATTAATGTGATTTCTCAAATGTATTTATTATAATTCGTTGATTGATAAATATTGTGTGGAAATTTTTTTTACCAACATACAGGACTTGAACCCACTTCTCTCCAGAAACATGCCAGAGTATTCTACCATTGAACTAATTTTTCCACTACTGCCACATTGATGGGCTCACGGCTGACAGAGTGGTCATTGAGCTCAGAGAGGAGCTTGTAGCCACTGCAGTCAGCCAAATCAAGCCTCCACCATGAGACTCGTGAAGGGCCCCCACAGGAGATGATGCACACCACAGGGAGGTGATTGCTTTTGTAAGGGTTGTCCTCGACCTCCCATGTAAAGATTGGAAGGATAGAAGAGGAGCAGATGGTGAGGTCAATGGCAGTGAATGTGTGGGTTGAGGAGTGAAGGTACGTACTAACACTGGTGTTTAACAGGGAGAGAGAAGGATCCAGAACCCCATCCCTCCTGTTGGTGTCATCATTGGCCCAAAGTGGACTGTCCATTGAAGTCCCCCATGATGAAGAAGGGGGAAGGCAGTTGTGAGACAAGGTTATCAAGGTCTTCCTGGAAGACGATGCATCAAGGTGGAAGTAATACTGAGCAGAAAGTCAGGGAGAACCCCCATGAAGAGGAAGATGGCTACCACCTCTAAGTTGGTGGTGGTGAGTACGACCTGGAATGGAGAAATGGTTGCTCACAAGGATGGTGACACCCCCTGCAAGCTGGACCATCTCCATCCCAGTCCTGGTGAACTAGTGAAAAGTGCCGGATCATGGGATCTGTGACTGGCTGCAAGAATGTCTCCTGGAGGCATACACAGATGGGCTAGTGTACCTAAAGGAAGCCTTGATGTTGTCAAGATTCCTCTGGAATCCATGACAATTCCATTGTAGGAGTGTGGCCATTTCAGGACTTAGATGAGTAGGCAAAAGATGAATTCCTATTCAACTTAACCACCGCAGTGGATGGTTTAGTGAATAGGAGATGGTCTGTATCCATGTCCTCGGAATCACCCGAGGGACATGGACTGTTATCGCCTTTTGTAGAGGCGGTAAAATTTTCTTCTTTGGTGCCGGTGGGGGCCCCTTCAGTTTGGAAGGTATAGCTGTCTGAGGATGGAAAGGAAGAGACCTTCCAGTGGAGGTGGAAGGCTGAGTTGCATGAATGGAAACCAGGGTTATTGTAGAAGTTGACACCAACATCGGTTTCACCTGCAACAGGAGGTATTTCACTATGGGTGAGAAAGATTCAGTAGGTGATATCTGTCTGCACTGCCACAGAAGTCACTGGGATGATGGGGTTCCCAATGACTGCACTGGCATAGGAAACCTTACCCGATAGGGTGGGCAGTGCAGTGAGCTTTCTCACCTCAGGGTAGGAGATGTTATGGATGGTCTTGAGGCATTGCACCTCCTTTTCCCCCTTCCATTCGGGACAATTGTGGGAATATGCCAGATGGTCACCACTACAGTTCACACTGCTTGCCTTTTCTGCTGTACAGTCAGGATCAAGGTGATCCTTACTGCCACAGCGAGCACAGGTGGGTTTGCCCCAGCAAGCTGTGCGGGCATGAATGTATATCTGGCACTGAAAGCAGCACAGAGGGTTTGAAATATACGGCCATACCTCACAATGCAAATAACCTGCCTCGATGGAACAAGGCAGGTGTGGCTTGTTAAATGTCACAATCAGCATCTGGGTGGGTACCAATTTTCCATAACGGCATGTCGAAACCCGATGGACGGCTGTTACACCTTGAGGATTGAGGCTCTGAAAGGATTTCCTCCTTGGTGACTTTGAGAAGGCCCCACTCAGTGATCACACCCCGAGAGGAATTCAAAGCTTTATGGGAAGAGTGTTTGGAACAAGCTGTTTCAACCTGCAAGTTTCCAGATCATAAGCGCTTGACAGATTTCAGTTCTCCCGCAAGAGCTTTCAAACCTTTGTTGACAAAAAATGGGGACATGTCTCCAATTACCTGATCAACTGTGGAGTGGATGATCAGGAATCTTGGGGATGAAGACACAGACAAAGAAGACGACAGCATAGATGACAAAGACAACGAAGATGGGGTCTCATGCCAATCCTTCTTAGCGGCATTGATCGAATCAATTGTATTATCAACTCTCATGTTTGGTTTTGTGTGGTTCAGTGCCCACTCTCCCCACCCTCCATGGAGCCCAAAAAGGGAACACCCAGTCGGATGCCAGGGCTATGCAGACACTATACCCACACAGACAGTGAGCCAAGCCCTCACAAATAAATAAAAGGAAAATGAAAAGAAATGTGCAGAAATAAACTTTCTTCACAAAAGGAACTAAGCAAAAAAAATAACAAAATTGTGAACAACCAAACTGGCCTCACAAAGAAAAGATAATTACAAAAGGAAAATAAGTTGTAGGGAAACTTGCAAACCTGTACCCAGACATGGGCAAGGTTACTCACCACTGCATAGTTGACCCTAGCAGGTCTTGCCCACCAGCCAATTGTTCCTGGGGGGACCACCCCAGGAGCTCCTGTTTACTGGAAGCAGAGGCCAAAGTAGTGTGTAGCAGTGGCCCTGGAACCCAGTCAGTCATGAGCTGAGGAGACAAGATGAATAACTTCCAGGATCCTCCTTACCCCAAGCAACTATCAGGATCCTCCTTTCCGAGGACACAGGTATCCACACATGGCAAATATGTGGACGAGCATTCAGGACCCTATAAAGGTACCTGAACAAACAGAACCTTCACAGGGTGGTCCCCTCACCATGGACAGGAGCTCTCACCAAAGGGAAGAAGGAATGGGTCTTAGCTAGTACTGTTTAGGAAAGAATCAAGGTACAAAATTGTCTGGGTCTGTGAAACCCAACATGACTGACAGAGGGTTAACAAGGTCTGCACAGTGATTATACACTGATCAGCCAAAACATTAAAACCACCTACCTAATATGATGTAGGTCTTCCTCTCACTGCCAAAAGAGCTTTCACCCAATGAGGCATAGATTCAATAAGATGTTCATAGGTGTCGCTTGATATTTGGTACCATGACTGCAACAGAATATCCCGACGCCTTAGTAAAATGCTCTTACTAAGGCATCTTGCCATAACATCTGGCCTTTGTCGAATTTAGATGAATCCTTTGATTTTCCCATGATGAGATGAAATACTGCCTGCGAGAGCTCCGACCCAGGTATTATGTATATCATTCACAATCTTGGCCCATGACTCTGGCTGCTTGCGTGCTCCTTTGCATAACTCAGAGGTGGTTTTAATGTATTGGCTGATTGGTGTATAGTGCTGTGAAGCTGGAGATGTCTGTGCACATCTTTCACATTCAATTATAAGGACTACAGTTTTGGGCATATGTCTAGAAAACAGTGTGTCTGGACATTAGTCCTTCTAGCAATACTAGTTATTAATGGGAAAATTCCATTAAAGGACACTTTTCCCTTCAATATCTCAGCCATTTTTCAATTTATCAGGTTCATTTTAACATTATATGACACACCCTACAACTTTCATATTGATTATACACAGTGCTGAAAGTAGATTTTGTTTCTTACCAGTATGCAAGCAGCTGCTTGAGAGGGTATTTTTATGCTTCAAAACATAGCTATATATAGAAAATCAAGCACAGGTGGTCACTCCACTGAAATCATCTTGCAGAGATATTAAAGTGAAGTGTGTTGTGACGAATAGTAAATACTGGGGTAGTGAAGTAGACTACCCCAGTATTTACTATTTTTACCTAGGTTTTCCACTAAAAGTGAACGATTTATGGTTTTTTAATGTGAAATATTAATATACCTAAATAAATGCCGATTCCATACATTTTGCCAGATTATGAACTTATTGGAAAACAAAAACTAATAATAAAATGGTATTAAAACAAGGGTTGTTATCTGGTGTAAAAATAAATAAATAAATATCCTATCAAGCAGCTGCAGTTTCTAAACTGATTTTAGTTTTTAAAATTAGAACCAGTTTTTCAGAAAGGAAAATAATTTTTTTCACTTAAATTTTAATTTTCATCACTCAACTTGCATATCCTAAACCCACAAGCCAAATTTAAGCATTTTTTTTTGGAATAGCGTACACTGTAGATTCAGAGTAACTTTTAAAATTAATCAACTGTCATCAAAGATTGCACAAGGTACAGAAATTTTGCCTGTGATATCTGCAACAGTAGATGCAAAATTATAGCGTTCCCTCATCCAAAATATGGTAGAAAAAAAGTGACTTTTGCCAGTCACAAAATAAATATTTTTCCTGCAAGTCACATTGTTTTAACAGGCACATCTCCCCTCTTTTTCCCTCCTCTCTTGATCATTAAAGTTGTGGTGCAATCAGAGGAACAGCATACTATTTCAGCTTGAGCCCAAGAGTCAAAAAGTTGACGTTATTATGTAGCTGGAGAATATGTTGTTAAAAGCTTCCATTTGAATCTAAGGGTAAATTTTTTCAAATTATTTTGGTCATCCAATTTACCCACTTTTTTTCCAAGTAATTGATGTTCTACTAATATAGTATGAAGATATCATTACTTGTTTTTCCTACTACTGACATAACACCATCATATGATCTATTCAACAGTAGCAATTTTTTGCAACTTTGAATGTGAACTTTTGTGGATGATAAAATAAAAGGAACATGTATTAGAGTCTGTATTATGCTACTCCATTATTGTAATGTTAGGTGATTATTTGGTAAAATTGATATTTTTAAAATTTTCCATGAATTTATATTAACAAAAAATACCAAATTTTAAATCTCCCAATAAAGTTTCAAACTCATTCTTATCATTCCCATTAATTCCATTCCATGGTTCTCCGAAATGCTAGAATTTTCAATTCAGCAGAACATAAAATTATTTCCTAAAATATATTTAAAAGACAAAAACAGAAAACATCAATATATGTATAACACGTCTCACAACAAATTGGGTAAGAATTAAAATAAGAATTCTAAAACCACAAATCTGTTTCCCTAGTTCTGCCTCCCTAGTTCTGCCTCTGGTGGTAATTAAGACTGAACCCAGACAGCTATGGTGGATGTGAATGAGTATTTTCTTAATGCCTCCCTGAAAGATGGCTTTAGTTGGAGTCACCTTTGTCTCATTCTGCTCGCTTTTACCAATTGTGATTACACCCGCTTATTTGATATGGCTCACTTACCCTGATTGTGATTCCTTGGCTTGCTAATTGTTCAAAGAGAGAAAGCACTCCTTATAACCTTAGCACTCCTTTCCATTAGAATGGAACCTGAAATATGCGGTATTCAAATAGCTTGGTATCTAAAGGGTGAAACTATAGTAGTGTAATTATAAAACAAATAATTGTTCTTAAAAGGAAGAATATGCTATTTTTAAATAAAATGCTCATTTGTAAGAGCATTAAAGTGTAAAAGAAATTGTTAACTGCACCACTACTAAAAATGTCTTACTGGTACACCATACTGGCAAATAATTTCTTGCCAGTATGGTGTACCAGTGCATACCAGCATACTTTCATCACTAATTATACATTTCATATAATGGATGCAGTTTCATGATTTCCAGTGCATAATTACAATTTCATGAGTAATTTTACCACTATATTCTGCAACATCTCTGACCATGAAAAAAACTTTGTCCCCAGACATGTTATGAAAAGTATGCATATTTCACAAAATATTTATAGTACAAAGGAATTAACAAGTGATCCTATAAGGGATGCTTTTATTACGTATGAAAATATGCATTGTGGATATTACATAACATTAACTGGCTTTTTTATTATTTTCAGCTAGAATAATCTGCTGAATGTTGCACAATATTCATAGTTGTCAATACATGTTAAAATTAAAATTTCTTATTATCTATATATATGTATTTTTCCTCTCCTCTCTAGATATGAGTTTACTTTTTTTTCGACAACATTCCAAATATAAATTCATATTTATTATTTTAAACTAAATTATTTGTCGTAAATTATCACTTGAAAAGTTCATCCATAGTAAATACACAGATTACCTGTAGATATAGAATTTAAACAACCATCAACAAAGAAAGATGCTGCTTATCCCTGGAAAAGCTTAATCGAGCTCTGCAAACCAAAAGACCAGACTTAATCAGCAGGATTTGTTTTTTCATAAGAGTTTCATCAGGATAATGCAAGGCCACATACAGCTCAAATGGCACTAGCAAAGATTGCAATTCTGGGATGGAGCAGGGCTGTGCCTAAGAAGTTGGCTGCCCATGGGCAAAAATAATTTGGCTGCCCCACTTATCAGATTTTATAGTCATGTCACTAGTGGGGGAGGAATTCTCCCCCTTGGAAAAAAAACTGATCGAAAATTTAATTTGTTAAACGATATCAGGTACGTTTTTCATTTTGTTGTCAGAAGTATTTTATTTCTTTTTATTATTACAAAAATATTATTTACATGTATTTTCAATAATAAGTTAATTTTTTCCTTTAGTTTTCGGGTAACTGACAGACTCTTGTCAGACCACTGTGGCAAACAACTGCTTGATGGGGTATTTATTTAGCTATTATTATCCTTAGTTGCATTATGGTATAATGTATACAGGGCCAGACTTTGATTCTCTGAAAAATTTTGTATTTTCTGTTTAAATTTGGTATTTTCAGTAAAAAGGTTAGATTTCAAATACTTATTTATTTTCTTATAACTTATTTGCTTAATCTCCCTTTTCTCTACTTTAATTGGGACCAGGGTGGTTCAATCGGTAGTGCATCAAGATTGTAGTCTGCAATTCCCAGTTTCCAGTCCTAGCTATGCCATTCATTGATATTTATATCCACAAAACTCCTTTCTTGCCCTTGGCCAGTAGGGGACACCAATGGGCTAGGAATGTTTGTCGGATGGGATGTTAAGCAATGTTCCATGTGTGGGAGAGCTATACCCTATGCATGCTAAAGAACACACTGGATGGCTTGATGGGAGGCAGCCATCTGTCTCCCAACAGCTGTCCAGTGGGTCTCCTTCTCTGAGCCTTCGGAGTCCTTGTGACCTGGCCAAATATACCATTGTGTGTAAAAAAAGTGCCGCTCAGTGGTAAAACAATCCAAATGCACTTTAACTAAGGTCAAGCAGCTGCTTGAGGGGGTATTTATTTTTTATTAAGTGACATTTAGATCAGGCTTGTCCAACCAAACTTAGTGAAGAGCCACTAAGGAAAAAAAAAACAATAGTCATAAAGAGCAGAAAAAAATGTATCTTCTTAAAAGCAAAAATATACAATACTAATGAGCAATAGAATTAAAAAAAATCTATATTCTTAAGGAATCAAGAAACTGTATTAAAAAAACTCCCCCCTCCCTCAACATTCCCCAGAATCAGTTAATCATATTCTCTTAAACTGTGAAAAATATGAATTTCAAAGAAAAAATTTTTTTCAACTTCTCAAAGACATTGGCATAAACAATTTTGAAACAAATATAATTTTAAATTGTATTCTTACAGACTTAAATATAAATTCTTACATACTTGCCCATGTGGTTCCCAACTTTAATAAAAAGAGAAAAAAATATTAAAAGAAATATATAAAAGTTAAAAAAAGAGAGATAAGATAAAAAAAAAAAGATAAGATAAATAAGATATAAAAAAAATTATCAAAAAAAAATGTTAAGATAGAAACGATATTAAAAAAAATTAATTACCAAAAAAAAAAACCTATTCTGTTTAATTTCAAGAGAAGAAAACCTCTCTTCTTAAAATATTTCATCCTATAAATCTCCAAAAATATTGCTTGAGTAAGCCTGAAAAGGAACTCTCATTATTCGTAACATTATTCAGTTCAATTCAATTCCCCTCCCTCAAGCTGCTGCTTGCCACAGAGTTCTGACTGGAACCTGTCAGTTTATATGCCATAATATAGAAGGTCTGTGAAGAAGACAAGACCTCATCAGAAAGACAGCACAAACATCCATAGCTTACAAGGTGCCCGAACCCAGGTCCACTTTGATCAGTAGCAGAAATATACATTTTTAATAAGTACGATGGATTTGGTAAAAGCATTTAGTTTGCACTTAAAAATGTTTGTCAAAATACAGAAAAAAGTGAAACAAATTCAGTATACTGATTATTTGTTTAATGAGCTGTGGGTTGGACAGGCCTAGTTTAGAATTTATACCACGTTTAGAAAAACAAAATTTTAATTAAAAAAAAAGGAAAAAAAACTTTTTAAGGCTTCAGTTTCACTTTAAATGATTTAATTTAAAAACATTTACATTTCACTGTTAAACTTCATACTTGAAACAAATATATCTTTTCTTCCCAATGTCCAATGGCTAGGGCCCTTCATTACTGATCAAAGGAACCCAGGCAATCTGTCATGTTTTCAAATATAAAATTAAAAAAAAAAACTCCATGAAATACTCTGGTGAGAAATGTTTTTACATTCCAATTTGAATAAAATCGGTTAAATTAATAAAACTTTTGTTTTTCTTTGCTGTACTTGTTCCAAACAGTTTTATGTTTTAGCTTCTTTCCGACTTCTACAGAAGCAATTTAAGGCATTCAAAAAATTCTGATTTTGCATTCTGTTTTAATGCAGGGCAAAACCACATCTCTCAGTAAACCCATGTGAAGCAAACATAAAATTAGAAAATGACCCAATATAAAAAAAATCCAGTCTCCAGTAGATGTGGTTCTTTAACAGACAACCACAAATAAGGATTAAAAATATCTTTTTCAATAGCTACGGTGATCCTTTTTTCCAGGGAAAATATATGACACTTATTGAAAAGCTTGTTTCCTGGAAATTTCTTTTGTTAAAAACTATTTGTTCGTGAATTTTTTTCACGATACTCTTTATGCTATGTCTAGAAAGTCATCTTCAAAAAGTTGTAAATATCCTAGAAAGCTATAAAATAAAACAAAAATATGCATATGTTAATTCTACTTAAAATGCAAACAAAATTCAAAAACATGAAAAAGAACAAGTATATCAATAAAATAACATTTTTAACTTGCCTAAAGTTCACACTGTTTCAAAAAGTATTTAATAATTTATTACAATAATAATTCTGAATTATAAATATTATAGTTATTAATTACCCCAATCATAGATGAACAAGCAACAATAAAACCATGATGTGATGTATCATTTTGATGCTTGTCTTGTGCTTCAATGTGAGAATTACATCACTAACAGATTGGAACAGATAAAACACGAATACTTAACAATGTTTAAAAGGGAGAATTGAAAAGTTGTTGGTAGTGGCTGAAAATGTATATTCATGTTTCTTTTAGTGGATTAGTATTAAGTTAATCATAGGAAAGTTGTTTCATAAGAGTTAATCATCTGATGCATGGTGATCTTAATATGAAAAAATAATTGGTAAGGTTAATCTTGGACTGGTTTATTCACAAAGATAATTGTGTCATTTATTGAATTATGTAAAAGTTTTCCTTTATGCTTTGAATAGAGACTTAAGAATTGTAATACGACTATTTGAAGTATTGGTGGATAAACCAAATAAATGATATGAAATATTCTTTTGATGGTTTAGTTTCATACTGATGAAGATAAGTATTTGTGTTAGTTGAATTTGTTTTATATATGTGGTTTTTATACTTTTATAATAAATTAACTCATTTATGAATTTTTGTTGCCAAACATTCTTTTGAACTCACGCTCAAGATTTCCCATTAAAAATTCATAACAATATCAGCAATAATAAGATAAATTTATCAAAATTAGTAGCAAGACAGGATTATTTTTATTTCATATCAAAAATAAGGACTTTTAAAGGACAGAAACCATTTTTCTCAAAATTTTTATAAATATATAGGAAAACGCCCCAAAATATAGATCTGTCCTTTAAAATATAGGACGAATGGTAACTGTAAAGATAGCATAAATTCCAATAATGGTATTTTGAAAGCATTCACCCTGTTTTGGTAAAAGGAAAAGAGCACAAAAATAAATCTATTAAAAAATATTGAAAAAGTCTGAATATTTTCCTTTTCGGCTTACAAGAGACCAGATGGACAGATAAAGGTCAGATTCTTAAAAATAATCTTAAATTTCTCTTTTCAGGGAGGGACGACAATAAGCATCACCAAGGCGTGGGTCTGCTTCTCAGCAGACACGCTAGTGATGCTCTTCTAGGATATGAGTGCATTAATGAAAGGTTTCTTACAGCAAAATTTCAGACAAGCATTAAAGACTTGAATGTTATATGCTGTTATGCCCCCACTGAGGATGCCGATGAGGATGAGAAGGATAGGTTTTATGAACAACTTCAGGATATTTTGAATTCTGTCAAGAAAGAAGATATTACCCTTGTTCTTGGTGACTTCAATGCCAAAGTTGGTACTGACTCTGACCTTTGGGGAGGAGTAATAGGCCCTTTTGGTATTGGCAGCTGCAATGGCAATGGGCAACGTCTCCTACAGGTAAGTAAACTCAATGGATTCAGAATAACTAACACTTATTACAAACACCGCGACATACATAAGTACACATGGGTTTCACCTGATGGGCTGCATAAGAATATGATTGATTACATATTAATTAACAGCAAATGGGCTAGTTCTGTTAGGAATACCAGGGCATATAGGGGAGCTGAAATTGGATCTGACCATTACCTTGTTAAAAGTGTGTTGCAACTTAAACTTAAAAAGTGTTGTGGTAGGGTTAAAAAATTTACTTTTAATACTGAAGCTCTGAAAGATCCAGTTATAGCCAAAGCTTACCATGATAGGTTACTTAGTCATTATGACAATCATGGTTTGCTTACTACTGAAGTTGAAGAAGAATGGGATCATTTTAAACAGGCGTTTTTGGACACTAACAGTATTCTTTTAGGAAAAAAGGAGCAGAAGAGGCAAAATTATCTGAGTGATAAGGCACTTGAGCTTATTTCGGAAAGAAAGAATTGCAGGAATGCCCTTAATCAATACCCTACTAGTCCTAATAGAAAGCATTATAGAGACCTTAATAAACTTGTAAAGGATCAGTTAGCTGCTGATAAGAATCTTTGGCTTGATGGTTTGGCTGACAAAGCCGAGGAAGCAGTTAGACAGCACAACAGCAGAGAGCTATACCAGATTGTTAATGTTTTGTGTGGTAGAAAACGGACAGGGATACAAGGATTGAAGGATAAACAAGGTAAGGTTATAGAAGGGGAGGATTCTGTCATGGCTAGGTGGGCTGAGCATTTCAGTGATGTTCTAAACAATGTAGTTAGTTCTACTCCCATTGTTTGCAATGATGATAGATGCATTGGTGGCTTTAATGTTGGACCTATAACACAATCTGAAGTTATTTTGGCTGTTTCTAAACTTAAACTACATAAATCCCCAGGGGTAGATGAAATTACTACGGAAATGCTTAGAGCTGGGAATGTTTCGGTTACCACTTGGATGACTGAAATTCTGAATATCTTTTATGATAAAGGCATGGTTCCTAAGGATTTTACCAGAGCTATTGTTATCCCTATTTTCAAAAAAGGTGATCGCAGTTCTTGTGATAACTATAGGGGTATCAGCCTACTCTCTGTTCCAGGTAAAGTTCTTTCCATGATTGTGCTTAATAGAATTAAGAATCTGGTTGACAGTCAATTGCGTGATGAGCAATGTGGATTCAGAAGTGGTAGGGGATGTGTGGATCAGATATTTTCACTTAGGCAGATTCTTGAGAAATGTTTAGAGTTTCAGAAACCTTTGGTTGCTAGCTTTGTTGATTTCAAAAAGGCTTTCGACTCTGTTGATCGTCATAATTTGTGGTTGATTGTGAGATCATATGGTATACCTGACAAGTTAGTTAACATTATGAAAGCTCTCTATAATAACACTGAGTCGTGTGTGAGAGTTGGTAAGGCTTGTAGCAATTGGTTTAGCATTACTTCTGGTGTTCGACAAGGGTGCATTTTGTCTCCTTTTCTCTTTAGCTTGGTTATTGATTATGTTATGCAAAATTCACTTCAAGAAAAAGATTTTGGCCTTAAATGGGCTGGAGATACGAAAATTTCTGATTTAGATTATGCTGATGATTTAGCCCTTTTGGCAAATGATGTTGATGAGATGAACTCTTTCATTCGAGCTGTTGATGAGACTGGTAGTAGAGTAGGTTTGGTTATAAACAGAGAGAAAACTAAAGTGATGAAAATTGGTCAGGCAGGCTGTGATTCAGTTAATCTGAATGGTTGCAGTCTTGAGCAGGTGTCACAGTTTAATTATCTTGGGAGCTATGTAACAGATAATGGTGATGTGCTGCATGAGATTAACAGACGAATAGGGATTGCTGCCGGGACTTTTAAGAACCTATGGAGAGTGTGGAGAAATAGGCGTTTACACCTAAAGACTAAAATTAGACTGTATAATAGTTTGGTTCTTTCTAGGGTTAGTTATGGTAGTGAAACTTGGACACTTTGTAAACAAGATAACAGGAAACTAGATGCTTTTGATTCCAGATGCTTACGCAGTATCTTCGGCATTAGATGGTTCAACTTTGTAACTAATGATGAGGTTAGGCAAAGGAGTTTGCAACCTCCTTTAAGCAGCATATTGTGCAGAGAGAGACTCCGTTGGTTTGGCCATGTTGCCCGTATGAATAATTATAGATTGGCGAATAGGGTTATGAACAGTGCGCTTAAAGGCCTCAGAAAGAAGGGGAGACCTAGGATCCGGTGGGCAGACAATGTCAAACAGGACCTTGTTAGAATTGGCGTGCAGTGGCCAGATGCAGTAGATGTAGCTCAGGATAGACTTGCTTGGAGAACTAAATTGCACGGTCTGGTTGGACCTCCATAGCCCATGGCTGTTTGAGGATGATGATGATGATGATGCTGATTTTATAATTCTCTATCTCTCCTGTATAACATTGACCATTTGACTTCAAGATATAGGGAATAAAACTACCACAACTGAAAAGTTACTGTGCTTTTTCACATTGCCTTAAGGGTTAGTCCCCCCCCCCCACCTGTCCCCCGCCCAAGTCTCATGCAGCACTCCCAACTTACCTCACTGCCTCCCATTAGGCCACTGTAAAGTCTGGTCATTATGTTTGCTTTAGCTGTGAGAAAATGCCCCTTCTCCTCAAGGAAACCAATTTCTGAAAACTGAAGTCTTCCATTTAGTGAAATCATCTAGCTATTCAAGATTAAAGGGAATCACTATTGACAACCAAGCGAAAATTTCTGCTGTGGACACCTTTGGGCAATGAGCAGTGTTCCTCAAACAACATCATTGTTAACTCCTATCATAAAACAATCTACTAAGTCCATTCTCCACATATCCAACCCTTCACTTGACATATGTAAATGATTCCCGAGAAGTAATTGTAAAATATCAAGGTTTTTAAATCGATGAAAGTTGGCCACATTATTTCCTCATTTTCAACTTATTGAGGCTGCCATTTTTATTCTTCTGCAGGGTTTATCATGTCCCTTCTGATATCTCCCTTTGTAGCTCCTTTATGGCCATCACATTTCCTTATCCCTGAGTTTTATTTACTATGAGGGCAACTTTTTCTGAATGCTCCCTGTGTGGAAAAATAATTTTGCACCCAACTGCATTTGTTTGTTGTTGGAAGAAAATTTAAAATGTGTGTATGTTTTATAAAAATGAAGATAAAAAATAAAATAGATGCTAATGTACCAAAAACTTGCAAGAAGGTTTTTATAAGCTGTAAAATGATATATTTTAATACAAAAATGCAGTTATAAAGTTGTGAAATTTTTACACAAAAATGTATTTTTTTACATTTTAAAGTATATTTTATTCGACCATTCCGGCCGCCCTCATTGTTTGGCCACCTGCATGTGGTGCACTTGTTGCATGCCCGTTTAGCACAGCCCTGAGATGGAGCATAATGCCTCTTCCACTTTACATCCCAGACCTCATCCCTTTTGATTTCTTATTGCTTGGTAGACTGAAAACATACCTGAATGGTAAGATGCTTGAAAGTGTTAAGGAATTAATTTTATGTATGAAAGAGTGGTGTGCAGATCAACTTCCTTAATTTTTACCAAAGTGTATTTACTGCATGGAAAGAATGCTGGAGAAAATTCATTGAGTGCAGCGAATCATTTATTGAGTAAAATTTTCACGCATATGGAGGATTGTATTTTTATTTTGGCAGTATGTTACATTATCTGAAATAGTAATACAGTTACAACTAATTGTACGTTACTTTTTGATCCAACCTTGTATACAACTTCCTCACAGATCTGAATTGTACCCTGTGGCCAGGCTTTTTTTTCTACTATGTTCTGGCAAAAAAAGTGAATTTTAGAACTTTTTGCCAAATAAAATAATTATGTTGTATGTCAAATTAATCAGCATTTAATTCTGGATTTTCTGAAAATAAAATTTTATAAGCATTGTTTTAAAAGAAAACTGTAAGGTTTTACTGTATTATTTGCATTTCAAATTAAGTAAAAAAAGTAAAAAATAATATTGCCACATTTTCTGAAGTATTTCACTACATTAATATATACATAATTATTTCTGAAGTATTTCACTACATTAATATATACATAATTTATATTATTTCTCTCATTACTTAAATCGCTAATTTTTACCAAACTATTTGGTCACATATACAAACAACATACAAATGCTGATTTTTTTCCTGATAAGCAAACTCTAAGGTAGCAGTGTTACAAAAATTTATTTTGCTTTAAAACAAGATTATTTAAATAAACACAGAGAAATGTATAACTGAAAAGGCATAAAGAGTTTGAAGAAATTAAAATATTTTAAAGCAAATATAGTTTATTTTAACCTCTGAAATTTGGGATCAAACCTTTTCAAATTAATTTGCATTTATACCAATGGCTGAGTGGTTAGCGTGCTTGGCTACTGATCTAAGGTACCTGGGTTCGAACCCTGGGTAAAGCATGGATGTTTTTGTTGTTTTTCTGTATCCTCACAGATCTACTATGGTTTATAAACTGACCATAAACAACCCATTGATCTGGACTCCAAGTGTAATGTTGACTATTTCATGTTAACAAGCTTGCCAGGTGGCAGGAGACACAAATAACAAGTCTTCTTACATAAGGAATTGTTAATGAAGTCTCCTGTAAACAGTATGCCTTGAAACCCTCGTCTGAAAAATTTCCTGTCTGTTGAAACTGTATCCAGAGTCTTGACAGGACATTTTGTGGAACATTCAATGCTCTGGAAACTTCTGTCTGGGACTGACCTACTTCCATCCTTCCAATTGCTCTCCACCACTGAATTTCATCCATGTGATGTCTTCAGGACATAATCAGCTCGACACACCACTAAAGTGAAAGCAAGAGTTACCTAGAACAGCTGTAATCTATGAGTAGAGGAGCGTCTTTTTAATTAATTCCTAATTAGCATGCTCTGGCTTACATGTGGCAATTGTAAATGCGGAATAGTTTTTTGTGTAGCGTATTTTCCATGTTTGCCCATTTTCAGTGCATTCTCTATTGGCAGCTATATACGTTTTTGTCTGTTATCCTTTAATTTTGAGCACCAGTGTAATCATATGTTATTGGGAAAAACAATCAGCTCATTGACAACTAATGGAGTAACTGATTGTTGTATATCATTGCATTGAAGTTCAGGTTAATTAGTCATACCTGCATTGTTTTTGTTATTGCATTCTTCTTGAGACAGTCTTTTCTTTTGTCATCATCCTCAAGCAGCCATGGGCTATGGAGGTCCAACCAGACCGTGCAATTTAGTTCTCCAAGCAAGTCTATCCTGAGCTACATCTACTGCATCTGGCCACTGCACACCAATTCTAACAAGGTCCTGTTTGACATTGTCTGCTCACCACATCTTAGGTCTCCCCTTCTTTCTGAGGCCTTTAGGCACACTGTTCATAGCCCTATTCGCCAATCTATAATTATTCATACGGGCAACATGGCCAAACCAACGGAGTCTCTCTCTGCACAATATGCTGCTTAAAGGAGATTGCAAACTCCTTTGACTAACCTCATCATTAGTTACAAAGTTGAACCACCTAATGCCCAAGATACTGCGTAAGCATCTGGAATCAAAAGCATCTAGTTTCCTGTTATCTTGTTTACAAAGTGTCCAAGTTTCACTACCATAACTAACCCTAGAGAGAACCAAACTATTATACAGTCTAATTTTAGTCTTTAGGTGTATACGCCTATTTCTCCATACTCTCCATAGATTCTTAAAAGTCCCGGCAGCAATCCCTATTCGTCTGTTAATCTCATGCCGCACATCACCATTATCTGTTACATAGCTCCCAAGATAATTAAACTGTGACACCTGCTCAAGACTGCAACCATTCAGATTAACTGAATCACAGCCTGCCTGACCAATTTTCATCACTTTAGTTTTCTCTCTGTTTATAACCAAACCTACTCTACTACCAGTCTCATCAACGGCTCGAATGAAAGAGTTCATCTCATCAACATCATTTGCCAAAAGGGCTGAATCATCAGCATAATCTAAATCAGAAATTTTCGTATCTCCAGCCCATTTAAGGCCAAAATCTTTCCCTTGAAGTGAATTTCGCATAACATAATCAATAACCAAGCTAAAGAGAAAAGGAGACAAAATGCACCCTTGTCGAACATCAGAAGTAATGCTAAACCAATTGCTACAAGCCTTACCAACTCTCACACACGACTCAGTGTTATTATAGAGAGCTTTCATTATGTTAACTAACTTTAACTCAAGAACTGACTTGTCTGGTATACCATATGATCCCACAATCAACCACAAATTATGATGATCAACAGAGTCGAAAGCCTTTTTGAAATCAACAAAGCTAGCAACCAAAGGTTTCTGAAACTCTAAACATTTCTCAAGAATCTGCCTAAGTGAAAATATCTGATCCACACATCCCCTACCACTTCTGAATCCACATTGCTCATCACGCAATTGACTGTCAACCAGATTCTTAATTCTATTAAGCACAATCATGGAAAGAACTTTACCTGGAACATAGAGTAGGCTGATACCCCTATAGTTATCACAAGAACTGCGATCACCTTTTTTGAAAATAGGGATAACAATAGCTCTGGTAAAATCCTTAGGAACCATGCCTTTATCATAAAAGATATTCAGAATTTCAGTCATCCAAGTGGTTACCGAAACATTCCCAGCTCTAAGCATTTCGGTAGTAATTTCATCTACCCCTGGGGATTTATGTAGTTTAAGTTTAGAAACACCCAAACTAACTTCAGATTGTGTTATAGGGCCAACATTAAAGCCACCAATGCATCCATCATCACTGCAAACAATGGGAGCAGAACCAACTACATTGTTTAAACATCACTGAAATGCTCAGCCCACCTAGCCATGACAGAATCCTCCCCTTCTATAACCTTACCTTGTTTATCCTTCAATCCTTGTATGCCTGTCCGTTTTCTACCACATAAAACATTAACTCTCTGGTACAGCTCTCTGCTGTTGTGCTGTCTAACTGCTTCCTCGGCTTTGTCAGCCAAACCATCAAGCCAAAGATTCTTATCAGCAGCTAACTGATCTTTTACACGTTTATTAAGTTCTCTGTAATGCTTTCTATTAGGACTAGTAGGGTATTGATTAAACACATTCCTGCAGTTCTTTCTTTCCGAAATAAGCTCAAGTTCCTTATCACTCAGATAATTCTGTCTCTTCTGCCCCTTTTTTTCTAAAAGAGTACTGTTAGTGTCCAAAAAAGCCTGTTTAAAATGATTCCATTCTTCCTCAACTTCAGTAGTAAGCAAACCATGACTGTCATAATGACTAAGTAACCTATCATGGTAAGCTTTGGCTATAACTGGATCTTTCAGAGCTTCAGTATTAAAAGTAAATTTTTTAACCGTAGCACAACACTTTTTAAGTTGCAAGACACTTTTAACAAGGTAATGGTCAGATCCAATTTCAGCTCCCCTATATGCCCTGGTGTTCGTAACAGAACTAGCCCATTTGCTGTTAATTAATATATAATCAATCATATTCTTATGCAGCTAATCAGGTGAAATCCATGTGTACTTATGTATGTCGCAGTGTTTGTAATTAAGTGTTAGTTATTCTGAAACCATTGAGTTTACTTACCTATAGGAGACACTGCCCATTGCCATTGCAGCTACCAATACCAAAAGGGCCTATTACTCCTCCCCAAAGGTCAGAGTCAGTACCTACTTTGGCATTGAAGTCACCAAGAACAAGGGTAATATCTCCTTTCTTGACAGAATTCAAAATATCCTGAAGTTGTCCATAAAACCTATCCTTCTCATCCTTAACAGCATCCTCAGTGGGGGCATAACAGTAGATAACATTCAAGTCTTTAACGCTTGTCTGAAATTTTGATGTAAGAAACCTTTCATTAATGCACTCATATCCTAGAAGAGCATCACTAGCGTGTCTGCTGAGAAGCAGACCCACGCCTTGGTGATGCTTATTGTCGTCCCTCCCTGAAAAGAGAAATTTAAGATTATTTTTAAGAATTTGACCTTTATCTGTCCATCTGGTCTCTTGCAAGCCGAGAATATCTAAATTATAATGGTGGAATTCTTGTGTGAGGACATCAAGAGAAAAAGCTCTGTGCAGAGTCCTCACATTCCCACTACCTATGGAGAGAAAATGGTTAGTAGGATGTTTGAAGAAACTACGTTTATTGAGAGAGGGAATGCCGACAATATCAAACAGCCCCCTAATCGCAGACATGGGGCAAAGACCCGTTCCCCCACTACTAAAGGCTGAAGCCATCTACACTGGAAGATTTCCTCCAACGTAGAATTTGACGATGCCAATAGAAGCAAAGAGTTCAGGTGCCTGCAATGACTTCTGCTCAGGATTATCCACCAGCTGATAAACATATCCTGTGAATCTATTCACTTGGGGCTGTCAACCCACAAACAAACAGAAAACACAGCGGAAGATTTTCCCTCCACAGAAGCCCACCAGTGCAGCAAAATCAGGATCCATAATGAAGCTCAGAGCCATTATTCCATTCAGGTTGGCATATATGGTCAGCACCAGGACCCTGTGTGGGGTAGGACCCTCAGCAGGGTAGAAAAAAGAAAAAGAAAAGTAGCCATAGTTGTTCAGATCAGTAGTCCACACTAATCTGGCAGCCCTCCCCTTCCGTTCACTTCCACAAGAGAGTATCTCTTTTGAAAGTTACTAACGGTCCACACCACGAGAAGGCGGGGTCGGACATTAGGTGCTAGGCCTGGCCGGTTCTATGCATCATCACAGGGGATTGGTGCATAGCTCTCCTTCCAGTGACTACCTAGCTACCATTTACAGACCAACTTTGTACAAGGAGGAAAACTCTGGATTGTATGCTGTTTGTCATGGGAACTGGTGCTTTTACAGGTCCAGTGTTGCTGTTTCTCACTTGTTGGAGACTGAGAGTTCTTTCATGCTGTGATGTTATTAATAAGCACTTTGCTGCCTCAGTGGTAGTTGCTGTGATACTCCAAAGACTAGAGGATGTGTGATAACTCACTCTATATTTTCTCTCATAGAAGCAAAGACACTTGTAATTGTTTGGGGGAAATTACACCATTATGTTCATGTTCCGGCCATGCTTTCTCAGTGAACTGTTTGTCTTTGTCTGTGCTCCCCTCCTTCCCCCTCCATACACAGACATAGATTTGGCTCTGCTAAGGGTTCTTAACCCAGGAGTTGTCATTTTTGGCCATGTTAGCATTTGGCCCAACAATTTTGTCAAAATGAAGGACATTGTTAATTCAGTATTATATTGCATTCCTTTTAAATCAGAAATAAGCTGCATTACCTTACTAAAGTTTATTTTGCCTTCTGTGCTCCATTTTACCCAGAAAAGTGTTGTTAGTCTGAAGCATCACAAGCTTAAAATTGTCTTTGCTTCTTGACCTTAGTTGTAATTAAGACAACTACATTTGTCAAAAATACTAAGCACCCTATCATGGTAAGCTTGTCTATTTCTGGATCTTGCATAGTCTCAGTATTTAAAGGCTGCTTGTTCTTAACAATATCTTTGCAAACATTGGTATCATTGTCAAAGAAGCCATTATCTCAAAATTAAAATATTCTCTGCTGAATGTAAATATACTATCTGTTCAGGAAAAAAATATTGCACTTAGTATTAAATAAAAGAATTAAAGATTTTGAAATAATCTCATTTTTATTATAATGTTAGAAAGCAATTAGAGAGTATTTAAAACTTTATAATTTTTTTCTCTAAACATAATCATAAAGCTGTTTTGATAACATTATTTTCTTTACTTATTTATTAATGTAATTGCATCACTAATAAAACAGTTACTATATACTATATTTGCACATATTACAGAGAATACTATATTTGCCCAATTTATCATCATCATCATCATCATCATCATCATCCTCAAGCAGCCATGGGCTACGGAGGTCCAACCAGACCGTGCAATTTAGTTCTCCAAGCAAGTCTATCCTGAGCTACATCTACTGCATCTGGCCACTGCACACCAATTCTAACAAGGTCCTGTTTGACATTGTCTGCCCACCGCATCCTAGGTCTCCCCTTCTTTCTGAGGCCTTTAGGCACACTGTTCATAACCCTATTCGCCAATCTATAATTATTCATACGGGCAACATGGCCAAACCAACGGAGTCTCTCTCTGCACAATATGCTGCTTAAAGGAGGTTGCAAACTCCTTTTCCTAATCTCATCATTAGTTACACAGTTGAACCACCTAATGCCCAAGATACTGCGTAAGCATCTGGAATCAAAAGCATCTAGTTTCCTGTTATCTTGTTTACAAAGTGTCCAAGTTTCACTACCATAACTAACCCTAGAAAGAACCAAACTATTATACAGTCTAATTTTAGTCTTTAGGTGTATACGCCTATTTCTCCACACTCTCCATAGATTCTTAAAAGTCCCAGCAGCAATCCCTATTCGTCTGTTAATCTCATGCCGCACATCACCATTATCAGTTACATAGCTCCCAAGATAATTAAACTGAGACACCTGCTCAAGACTGCAACCATTCAGATTAACTGAATCACAGCCTGCCTGACCAATTTTCATCACTTTAGTTTTCTCTCTGTTTATAACCAAACCTACTCTACTACCAGACTCATCCACAGCTTGAATGAAAGAGTTCATCTCATCAACATCATTTGCCAAAAGGGCTAAATCATCAGCATAATCTAAATCAGAAATTTTCGTATCTCCAGCCCATTTAAGGCCAAAATCTTTCCCTTGAAGTGAATTTCGCATAACATAATCAATAACCAAGCTAAAGAGAAAAGGAGACAAAATGCACCCTTGTCGAACACCAGAAGTAATGCTAAACCAATTGCTACAAGCCTTACCAACTCTCACACACGACTCAGTGTTATTATAGAGAGCTTTCATAATGTTAACTAACTTGTCTGGTATACCATATGATCTCACAATCAACCACAAATTATGACGATCAACAGAGTCGAAAGCCTTTTTGAAATCAACAAAGCTAGCAACCAAAGGTTTCTGAAACTCTAAACATTTCTCAAGAATCTGCCTAAGTGAAAATATCTGATCTACACATCCCCTACCACTTCTGAATCCACATTGCTCATCACGCAATTGCCTGTCAACCAGATTCTTAATTCTATTAAGCACAATCATGGAAAGAACTTTACCTGGAACAGAGAGTAGGCTGATACCCCTATAGTTATCACAAGAACTGCGATCACCTTTTTTGAAAATAGGGATAACAATAGCTCTGGTAAAATCCTTAGGAACCATGCCTTTATCATAAAAGAGATTCAGAATTTCAGTCATCCAAGTGGTAACCGAAACATTCCCAGCTCTAAGCATTTCCGTAGTAATTTCATCTACCCCTGGGGATTTATGAAGTTTAAGTTTAGAAACAGCCAAAATAACTTCAGATTGTGTTATAGGGCCAACATTAAAGCCACCAATGCATCTATCATCATTGCAAACAATGGGAGTAGAACAAACTACATTGTTTAGAACATCACTGAAATGCTCAGCCCACCTAGCCATGACAGAATCCTCCCCTTCTATAACCTTACCTTGTTTATCCTTCAATCCTTGTATGCCTGTCCGTTTTCTACCACACAAAACATTAACTATCTGGTACAGCTCTCTGCTGTTGTGCTGTCTAACTGCTTCCTCGGCTTTGTCAGCCAAACCATCAAGCCAAAGATTCTTATCAGCAGCTAACTGATCCTTTACAAGTTTATTAAGGTCTCTGTAATGCTTTCTATTAGGACTAGTAGGGTATTGATTAAGGGCATTCCTGCAGTTCTTTCTTTCCGAAATAAGATCAAGTGCCTTATCACTCAGATAATTTTGCCTCTTCTACTCCTTTTTTCCTAAAAGAGTACTGTTAGTGTCCAAAAAAGCCTGTTTAAAATGATCCCATTCTTCCTCAACTTCAGTAGTAAGCAAACCATGACTGTCATAATGACTAAGTAACCTATCATGGTAAGCTTTGGCTATAACTGGATCTTTCAGAGCTTCAGTATTAAAAGTAAATTTTTTAACCCTAGCACAACACTTTTTAAGTTTAAGTTGCAACACACTTTTAACAAGGTAATGGTCAGATCCAATTTCAGCTCCCCTATATGCCCTGGTATTCCTAACAGAACTAGTCCATTTGCTGTTAATTAATATGTAATCAATCATATTCTTATGCAGCCCATCAGGTGAAACCCATGTGTACTTATGTATGTCGCGGTGTTTGTAATAAGTGTTAGTTATTCTGAATCCATTGAGTTTACTTACCTGTAGGAGACGTTGCCCATTGCCATTGCAGCTACCAATACCAAAAGGGCCTATTACTCCTCCCCAAAGGTCAGAGTCAGTACCAACTTTGGCATTGAAGTCACCAAGAACAAGGGTAATATCTCCTTTCTTGACAGAATTCAAAATATCCTGAAGTTGTTCATAAAACCTATCCTTCTCATCCTCATCGGCATCCTCAGTGGGGGCATAACAGCAGATAACATTCAAGTCTTTAACGCTTGACTGAAATTTTGCTGTAAGAAACCTTTCATTAATGCACTCATATCCTAGAAGAGCATCGCTAGCGTGTCTGCTGAGAAGCAGACCCACGCCTTGGTGATGCTTTTTGTCGTCCCTCCCTGAAAAGAGAAATTTAAGATTATTTTTAAGAATCTGACCTTTATCTGTCCATCTGGTCTCTTGCAAGCCGAGAATATCTAAGTTATAACGGTGGAATTCTTGTGTGAGGACATCAAGAGAAAAAGCTCTGTGCAGAGTCCTCACATTCCAACTACCTATGGAGAGAAAATGGTTAGTGGGATGTTTAAAGAAACTATGTTTATTGAGAGAGGGAATGCCGACAATATCAAACAGCCCCCTAATCGCAGACATGGGGCAAAGACCCGTTCCCCCACTACTAAAGGCTGAAGCCATCTACACTGGAAGACTTCCTCCAATGTAGAATTTGACGATGCCAATAGAAGCAAAGAGTTCAGGTGCCTGCGATGACTTCTGCTCAGGATTATCCACCAGCTGATAAACATATCCTGTGGATCTATTCACTTGGGGCTGTCAACCCACAAACAAAAAGAAAACACAGCGGAAGATTTTCCCTCCACAGAAGCCCACCAGTGCAGCAAAATCAGGATCCATAATCAAGCTCAGAGCCATATATCTGTCCAGTCCAGTTGGTTTATATGGTCAGCACCAGGACCCTGTGTGGTTGACCACTCCTCAGCAGGGTAGAAAAAAAAAGAAAAGTAGCCATAGTTGTCCAGATCAGTAGGCCACACTAATCTGGCAGCCCTCCCCTTCCGTTCACTTCCACAAGAGAGTATCTCTTTTGAAAGTTACTAACGGTCCGCACCACGAGAAGGCGGGGTTGGACATTAGGAGCTAGGCCTGGCCGGTTCTATGCATCATCACAGGGGATTGGTGCATAGCTCTCCTTCCAGTGACTACCTAGCTACCATTTACAGACCGCCCAATTTATACTTTTGATTTAATATGATATATTTATAATTCGCAGTTCAATTGTGGGGCATTAATACACATCCCATGTTACTCATGATTACCTTGAAAAAGCACATTACTCACCCAGGGTTAAATGCTAACTCAAAGTATTAACCTGTAAAAAGTTAAAGAAAAAGATTCATCAAGCTAAAAATTGAATACATTGAAGCAATCGGTTTTTCTTGAACTTTTCACGGATTTTTCTTTCTTGAAACTTTTAAAGCTCTTTATGGATTAATACTTTGAATTCGCATTAACACTAGTAGGATAAAGATTTTGCTTTAAAAGGTGTCATCAATGGTGCTGCTGGTTTCACATGAAGTTAATCATTTGGAATTTGCACCAGAACTATTGCCAGAATCAGATTCCATATGTAAAAGTGACTATTCTACAAAATATCAGAAAATTAAAAAATAAACATTTGCTTTTCTCATATTTTCAAACTCAAATGATTAAAAATACAGGAGGTTTGGTGATTTGGAAACTATTTACTCAGTATCTAGTGAAATGAACATCCCATCATTTCTGTTGTAAAGCCAATGATTCAATTATACAAATTGTAAGGAAGTCTTTATCAGCCAGGAAATCTTAGATTATAGAATATAGAACGTTTTGCCCCAGCAATAACTATTTGATATTCACTTGAAACTGTAACTTCCTAAATTTGTGATTGAAATAGAAAGTACAGACACTGTAAAATTTCCTTGTTGTAATATAGTAGGGAAAACAATTTATCAGTCTACATTAGTACTGCACATTCATCTCAATTTAACAGGGCTTTTGTTGAATTACAATAATACTTGCATTCTTGTGCAGTATGTGATGATTCCTTCATCAAAAAGCAGTAATATGTGTGGAAGAGACCACTGTTATCTTAGTAATGCACATTCATTTCCAACATTCTATTCTGAGCAGTAAAGTATAATATTAATGATAATATGCAGAATGTCTAAAAATTATAAAAGAATATTCATTATTATTACTGTACTATAAATTGTGAAAAGTCTTATGTTTTAACTGAGTTAAAAAAATATTTGTAGTCTATGTCAGGTGGCTCCAAAATTATGAGGAACTACAAAAAAGTAGGAAATAAAAAGTTAATGTGAAAATTAAGCATTTACATAATGCAAAAATATTCAGATTAATAAAGTTTCAGAGAATACTATATTTGCCCAATTTATACTTCGAAAAATATTGTTTGGAGATTTCAAAGATTACAGTTTAATCAGAGGCCTCCTTTAGAGCTACATCACACAACTTTTACAGCAGTGGAAGAAGAGCAGCTAAATGATCTTTCCTCAGCTACCATGTTGAAAATTTGGTTTCCATCAGTGACAAATCCTTTTTTTTTAGCAATTTTTAAATAAAGAGAGTATCTTGAAATAAATTATAGAACTCTGTTCCTTTTTCAACTTTTTACAATATGTAAAGCTGAATTTTCTGCTATTGCAGTGATTAAATCCAATTATCAATCCAAAGTCAATGTCAAAAAGGAAATACACATAACTCTCTCTAAAATGATTCCAGTTTAAAAAATTGTGTTAGGAGAAATAAATCCATACTTCTACTAATGTTTTTATCGTTATGTATTTTTGTAATATTATAATATTATTGGCCTTTTTATTAAAAATAGGTATTTTTTTTCCAGAATCATGTGTTTTTTTTCTTTTTTCAATTTTGCTTTATGCTTCCTAAAAAGTTTTTGTTGCAAAAAATTTCTTTCAACTTTTTCTTGTACCATTTTATCTTTCTTCAATAAACAGTTTAAGCCTTAGAATTGGATTAGGAAGTGGGATATATAGACGAATTAGGTTTGGTATAAGAGAGGCATGTAAAAAATTTGAGTAGGCAAAGGAAGTGCAGAGTCAGAATGTTTGGGAATTTCTGATTGATAGAAACCAGCATCACTAAGGAGTAAAATAATATAGTTACACCTATCATAAATTTTATTCCATAGAATAGCATGTTAAAAGTGAATGGCTGAAGGGAGATGAATATGATATATCTCTTCCACCATATACTATTTCTTACTAAAGGAAAAAACATTGCATGTGAGTGCAAGATGAAAGTAGCTTTACCTCATTCAGTACATTATCACTATTATGCTGTATTTAGAGTGTAGATCAGTGATTCCCAACCTTTTCTGGACCATCGCCCCCTTCAGAAGAGAACAAAAATTTCAACGCCCCCCTAGTCCATAGGGGCGGGGGTGGCTCAGTCGGTAGCGCGCCAGGCTCATAATCTGTAGTTCCCAGGTTCGAGTCCCAGCTAGGTCAGCGTTGAGATTTATCTCTGCAAAAATTCCCCACCCTGCCCACGGTCAGTAGGGGACACCGATGGGCTTGGAAAGGCCGCCGTCCGTCGGATGGGACGTTAAGCCGTGGCCCCGTGTGCGGGAGAGCCATACCCTGTGCACGTTAAAGAACACGCTGGATGGCCTTGACGGGAGGTTACCATCTGTCTCCCAACAGCTGTTCCAGTGGGTCCCCTCCCCCAACCTTCTCTGAGCCTTCGGGGTCCATGTGACCTGGCCATTTAGCCCATGGTGTGCAAAAAAGTGCCACTCAGAGGTAAAACAACCCAACAACCCTAGTCCATAATAGTTAATTTTATATGAAATATTAAAATATTGTTGCATATTATCTGTACCTAATTTATCTGTTTATTTATCTATTAAAAATCATAAAGCAGAAATTAATAAAACGACAAACAAATGTACAATAAAATTGTTTATTAAAATTTTAAAAATAAACACAGAATCAATAAGAAATAAAAAAATAATGAGATAAACACAAAATTAATAATAAATAAAAAATTAATGATATGGTTGAGGCTGGTGGAGTGTTAACAATTTGTTAATGTCGGGTTCCAATTTTGTTAACATCAATTGCAGATCGCCACGTTCAGTAATATGTAGTCTGTTCCTCTTCTTTGACAGTAAATTAGCTACTGCACTGAATCCTCGCTTAGCCATATAGGACGAAGGAAATGCGATTAAAAACTTCTGTACTATTGCCCACAATCCAGGGTAGAGAACTGGTATTGATTTTTGAAGCCAGAACTCTTGGTATTGATGTTTGAATTTTACTTTGAGTACTTCGTTAGTCGTGAGTTCTAAGAGTTCCTCTTCCAAATTTGATTATTCTTCAGTATCTGTGTTTGCGAAAGGATCTAAAACCCAACTCGGTATATTCAAGTTTAAAATATCTTGGAAACGCTCCTTAAAATCAACATGAAGAACTTCCAATTGTTGGCAGTAAGTAAGTAAATCTTCCGGTTTTGCAGAGACTGCTGATAATGTGGGAAAGTGGTTGTATTCACCTCTATCTAGATTTCGTTTGAATAGAAGTTTTCCCGCAAAAGCAGCTATGACGTTTTTTGTTTTAATTAAATTCAACTCATCACCTTGCAATTGTAAATTAACTTGATTAAATATTTTAAACAAGTCTGTCAAATAAGCGATGTCATTTTTTGACCTATTCAGGTTTTCGCACAATTTTTCTTCTGTCTTCAAGAAAGTTCAGTACTGAGTCAAATAGATTGAAAAAACGATTCAGACAAGCACCTTTAGAGAGCCAACGTACTTCTGTGTGCAGCAGCAAGCGATTGTAATCTTCATCATTTTCATTACAAAGCTTACCAAATAATCGGTCATTCAATGAATTGCTTCTAATCTTATTGATTGCTTTAATAACGTAATGGAGCGACGTATGCAGACGTTCATTCAAATTTTTTGCAACCAAATGCTGACGATGAATAATACAATGTACAGCGAGTACATTTGGTACTGCTTGTTTCAAATGCCTATGAAACCCTTATGATGCCCTGTCATTGCTGGAGCACCATCAGTAGCAGCAGACAAAATATTGCAAATAGGAATTTCTTTCTCTTGAAAAAACTTTTGCATGGTATTAAATATAGATTTTCCCTTTGTATCAGATTCCAAATTTTTAGCAAATAATAACTCTTCATGAATTTTTTCTTCTTTTATAAACCGTACGCATGTTAAGAGTAGAGCTTCGTTAGTTGGTAGAGTTGATTCATCGAGTTGAATGGAAAATTTGTAAGTCTTTAAGTAATCACATAATGATATTTCAACGTCTTTTGCCATTTCATCTATTCTTCTTTGCACTGAATTATTACTGGGAGGAATTTTTTTGATGATATCTGACGGTGTCATGATGAAGAAAAGTTTTTAATATCTCTTTGACTGCCGGCAAAATTAATTCCTCGCCAATTGTGTGTGGTTTTCCTGCTTTTGTGATTAACAATGAAACGTTATATGAGCCTCGTAGTCCATCATCATCTTGTTTAGAAGACGACGCAAAAAGGTTTGACATAGTTGGCTGTTTTAAATATTGCTTTTCCAGTTCTTGAAAATAGGATAAATCTTTGTTCTTCTTATCAGCATGCATTTTATTTAAATGCTCTTGTAGCCTAGAAGGTTTCATAGCTTCATTTGAAAAACCTTTTCGGCAAATTAAACACATAGGTAATGATTGGTTTATAGGAGAGTATGTAAATCCATATTTCAAATACTCAATACTGTACTGCCGGCATTTCTTTTTAGATGTAGATTCAGACATTTTCAAATACAAATTAACTTCTCAACATATTTATAGATAGTTATAAAAAATAATGTTTATAATTACTTCTAACACTTATCACTCACGACTATTTATCACGGCGAAGCACATAAAAATAATAAAACATTCCTAGAGCTATCGCTTTTATAGATTTGATTTGTGCATGCATTAACTTGTATGTTTGGGATGCCGGTGCACATGCTCCGTAAACAAGTCATTTCAAGCTCCCATATTCTTGTCGAAACATATTAAATTGCATGAACTGCGTGTTGCCTACCAACTTACAAGGACTTGTCACCATCAATCTATTCTAAACTAAAACAAATTAGGTATAGGTATACCTAATGCTAATTTTAAAATGCTTATTGACGCGATAACAATAAGATAATTTACATAGCTAGATAAAATATTTATTCATGAAAACAGGTATTTTCAAAGTGTTTTATTATATTAAAAAAATAATTATAAAAAAATATTAAATATAATAAATTTATTATTATTATATTATTATTGCATCAAAGTTGATTTGCCTATCAGGATGGACACACATGTCCCACATAATAAGCTTGATATAGTAGTGCATGTTAAGGTATTGAATGAGATTACAATTATTGAAGTAGGAATAACATCTCAGGATAACCTGCAGACAGTAGAGGTTGAAAAGAAGAGGAAGTATGATCTGCTGGCTAATGAGTTGAGCCTAATTCACAAGTGTAATGTTAACATTATACCTTATGTTCTGACGTGGGATGGTATTGTAACTATGTACCATAAAGCATACTCAAAGCGACTTGGAGTGTGAAAACATATTGTAGCTTATATCCAATCTGTGATCTCGAAGAGAACTTTTGAGAGCATCTCAGTCGACTTCAGACGTACCAGTACGCTAGTAGGCGGTAGCAGGGAACTTATTCTCCAAGCTGCAGTTGAAAAGCTGTACATGACGGATGAGGTAGTGGATGACCAGAATCACCAGGAAGAGACCACAGAATAGAAGAGATAAAAAGGTTGTCACAGAAAATTCCATTAAATTTCTTTATTTATTTGACCGCCCCTCTTGACTGCCTCACGCCCCCCATTTGCCTCTGGATCTGCTACCGCCCCTCTTGACTACCTCACGCCCCCCATTTGCCTCTGGATCCGCTACTGCCCCTCTTGACTGCCTCACACCCCCCATTTGCCTCTGGATCCGCTACCGCCCCCATGGAAGGTTCCAGCGCCCACTTGAGGGTGGTATCTCCCCCGTTGGGAATCTATGGTGTAGATGATAAAGATGTGGTTACCAACAACATATCTTTGACTCACTTTTGCATAATTTTTAAAGAATATAATCCCATGCTGGTAATCTCTATGATTTTGCACTGTTGTCCACACGTATGTCCACAGTTTCTTATGTATTCTTATGTTTTGTGGTAATTCATTGTTATAGATCTGCTACATCTCAGCTGCCTTGGTGAGTAAACATTCTTTCATAATATTTTAGCATGTTCATTGTGATTTAAACTGTTTTGTGCATTTGATATCAAGTGATATTTCATATTTGTGTGGACTTTATTAGTACTATTAATAATATTATATAAACCTAAGATACTTTTTTGCATTATATTACAAAACAACCACAACCACTGTATAACTTATAGTAGCATTATTTGTTTTAGAATGAAGCAAGTAATGTTAGCTCTCACTCATCTGGAGAATGTCACAGAATTGCCAATGTGACCTCAGATATTTGTGAAGAACCATCAGAACTTTGTGTTAGCCCATTAAGTTTATCCAATCCTTTATCAGAACTACCATCTTCCAATATTATTCAAGTCACCTCACAAAGTAAGAAATTTTTAATTTAATAAAACAACTATTTTTTAAATGTGTAAAATTTATAAATCTTATTCTTTAAAATATTTTTCACTATTTAACATACTATTCACTATATTAACATATCAGTACTGAATTATTTAAAAACATTACTGCAGTCACTGTTTACAACAAGAATAGTGTGATGTTATTTTTAATATTTATTTTGCTTTATTATTTTATTAATATATAAATGAAACTGAAGTAAATATATACAGTAAAACTCACACAAAAAAATCATCAAGGACAGGGTTGTCTCAGTCGGTAACATGCCAGATTCATAATCTGCAGTTCTCAGCTCACCTGTGCCAGAGTTGAGATTTATTATCACAAATCCCCTAACTTGCCCTTGGTGGGAAAGGGAACAAAGGCCACTGTCTGTTGGATGAGATAGACATTAAGCTGTGGCATCGTGAGCAGGAGAGCCACACTCTGCACACTTTACACTAGATGGCTTTGATGAGCGGCTACTATTTGTCTCCTAACTGCTGTCCAGTGAGTTTCCTTCCCCCAACTTTCTCTGAGCCTTGGGGTCCTGTGTGTGGCAGTTTCGTTCATTGTGTGAAAAAAGTATTGCTCTGCAAGTTGATTCACAACACAAAAGCATTGATAGCAGCCAAAAGAAAAAAAAATCGAAAAACTTCTGGAAAATTTACGGAAGCTTTCTTCCTCAAGGCAGCCCATGCTATTCCAGATTGACATAAGACTGCTTTGGGAAAGGAAACTTATAAATGTTTCAAAAAGTGCTTGGATTTTACTCTGCATTTCCTCCAACCTGTTGAAAATGTTCTGTTGTCTGTGTGAATCAACTGTATCCCAGCTATTCTTGATATCCTGTGCTTTGTGTCAAAAAGGAAGCTACCAGTATATGTTCATTTGATCTGCATGTGATTGTTTTTTTACTAATCAGTTCATAGTAGAATGCAGCAAAGATCATAAAGTACTTTGCCTCCAAATTTTCAGGATTAAAGTGTTTTCATTTTTACTTAATACAAGTGTAGGATATTCATATGGTGTAAATTTTAACTTTACAAAAATGTTTAACACCTCAAGGAATTTAATCTGATTTTAAATTTCTTTTCAATTTTTGAGCATCAAACAAGGGTAGTCTTTCCCTTGTGGTATTGTTACCAAATTGAAATAAATGAGCATTTTTTAAACTCTTATGTTAACATTTCTAGATATTGGAATTAAAAGAAATGAATTACTGAAAAGGAAAAGAACTCATACTTATGATTGCTGAAAAAGATGCATAATTTCTTTATAGGTGGCAATGAATATGTTGATTTCAAAAAAATTAAACAATCTCTGAAGATGTTATGGAACTTGATAAATGATTTTGCATTCCTGAAAGGAATAATTTTTATATATTCCAGAAACTCTATAATAAAATAATATATTCCATAAAACGAAAATCAGATTGAGAATTAAATGCCGATGTATATTTACAGTTCAAACCTTCAATTAAAAAAAACTATTAATCATCATCATCCTCCTCAAGTTGCCATGGGTAACAGAAGTCCAACCAGATAATACAGTTTAGTTCTCCAAACACATCTGTCCTAAGCTACATCTGCTGCATCTGGCCACTGTAGCCAATTCTAGCAAGGTCCTTTTTGACATTATCAGCCCACTGCATCTTAGGTCTCCACCTCCTTCTGAGACCTTTAGGCACAGTGCTCAAAACTCTGTTTGCTAATCTATAGTTACACATATGGGCAACATGGCCAAACCAAAGGAGTCTCTCTCTGCACAATATGTTGTTCAAATGAGGTTTCGACAACTTTGTCTACCTCATCATTACTTACAAAGTTGAACCACCTAATGCCCATGGGGGGCAGGGGTGGCTCAGTCGGTAGCGCGCCAGGCTCGTAATCTGTAGTTCCCAGGTTCGAGTCCCAGCTAGGTCAGCGTTGAGATTTATCTCCGCAAAATTCCCCGCCCTGCCCACGGTCAGTAGGGGACACCGATGGGCTTTGAAAGACCGCCGTCTGTCAGATGGGACATTAATCCATGGCCCCGTGTGCGGGAGAGCCATACCCTGTGCACGTTAAAGAACATGCTGGATGGCCTTGACGGGTGGCTACCATCTATCTCCCAACAGCTGTTCCAGTGGATCCCCTCCCCCAACCTTCTCTGAGCCTTCGGGGTCCATGTGACCTGGCCATTTAGCCCATGGTGTGCAAAAAAGTGCCGCTCAGAGGTAAAACAACCCAACCCTAATGCCCATGATACTGTGTAAACATCTAGAATCGAAAGCATCTAGTTTCCTATTGTTTACAAAGTGCCCAAGCTTCATTACCATAACTAACTCTGGAGAGAACCAAACTATTATACAGTCTAATTTTAGTCTTTAGGTGTATATGTCTCTTTCTCCACACTCCATAGACTCTTAAAAGTCCAAGTAGCAATCCTTAATCTTCTGTTTATCTCAAGCCGCATATCACCAGTATCTGTTACATAGCTCTCAAGATAGTTAAACTGAGACACTTGCTCAAGGGTTCAATCATTCAGATTAACTGAACCATAACCTGCCTGACCAATTTTCATCACTTTTTCCTTGTTTATCACCAAACCTACTATGCTACCAGTCTTATTAATAGCTCTAATGAAAGAGTTAATCTCAACATCATTAGCCAACAAGGCTAAATCATCAGCATAATCCATATCAGAATTTTTCAGATCTCTAGACCATTTAGGTCCAAAATCTTCCCCTTGTAATGAATTCTGCATAACATAATTAATAACCATACTTAAGAGAAAAGGAGACAAAATGCACCCATTTCAAACACGAGAACCAATGTTAAACCAATTGCTGCAAGCCTTACCAACTCTCATACATGACTCTGTTATTATAGAGAGCTTTCATTATGTTAACTAACTTGTATGGTATGCTATACCATACCACGATCACCACAAATTATGATGGTCAACAGAGGCAAAAGTCCTTTTTGAAATACCCCTATAGTTATCACAAGAACTGTTATCACCTTTTTTAAAAATAGGGATAATAATAGCTATGATAAAATCCTTAGGAACAATGCCTTTTTCGTTAAAGATATTCAAAATTTCAGTCAGCCATTTGGTATCATACGTTCCCAGCTGTAAGCATTTCAGCAGTAATTTCATCTAATAGCCAAAATAACTAAAGATGTGTTATAGGGCCAACATTAAAGCCAGTAATGCATCTATCATTATTAAAAACAATGGGAGTAGAGCTAACCACATTGTTTAGAATATCACTGAAATGCTCAGCTCATCTAGCTATGAAGAATCCTCACTTTTGATAACCTTACAATGTTTATCCTTCAATCCCTGTAACATGTCCGTTTTTTCCACACTCAAAACATTAACTACTTGGTACAGCTCTCTGCTCTTACGCTGTCTTTGAACTTGAACTTTGAACTTTTTGGTTTTATTTTGATATAAATGTACATTATTACAATGTAAATAACACAAGAGTATATGCTCATCCAGGTTATTGTAATATTTAACACAGGAATAAAGTAATGAAAACATATTTTAACATAATATATACACTCTTAAACAACTTCAAATGATAGTTGAATATGCATTAACAGAAAAGTTTACATATCATTTTCTCGAACAGCAGTGGCAAATATATGTAAGTAATTTCATTTTTCTAATAGATCATCTTTATTTTGTGTTCATGTAGATGGAAAAGTGAAACTTTTAGGAGCTAGCATAAAGTATGAAAGTAAGGCTCCATATCAGTTTTATTTTAGAGCAACTGTTGTGTTCCTCAGTGGTCTAGTGGTTAAGATGCCCAGCATGCTGCTGGGTGGCCTGGGTTCGAATTCCAGTCAGGACAACCAATTTTTTTCAACTCTTTATTTCAAGTGTTCCTTGTGTACAGGACTTTTACTGTGATAATTTATTAACTTATTACTGCAAGATATAAATAGTGTTTGTGAAGTATTTCTTTTTTGCCATGGGAACCAGGTATGCCATTTCTTCATTTTGCAAACAATATAAGTTTTCATTTGAGAATTATGTTTATAAAGATAAAGCATAAGTTTGTATTTATAAAGGTGCCTTAAAGGAAATATATTTAATTCACAGTATATATCATATATGTAGAATTTTTTTTGTGGAATGGTTATACTCTTTATTATTTTGTTTTGCAACCTAAACATAGGTTTAAGGGCAGTTTTATAAGTTCCACCATAGCATAAAATTCCATAACTCAGGGCAGACTGGATGCAAGAAAAGTACAGTACCCTTAGCATATCATTATTCAATATTTTTCTTAAATAGTACAACTTGTGACACATTGATCTACTTTTTTGGTCTGATTATTTATGTTAGGTTTCCAGCATACATAACTTAAATTACTAACAATTTTTACTCCAAGATAATCAATCTCTTTGACCTTTTCTATTGGATTACATTTACAGTCAATCATTTTAGAACAACTAAGGTCATGAATTTTAATATTAAGAGAACTATTCTCTTTGTTTTTTTAAAACAATATAAGATATATTTTGTCTTTGAAATATTTATAGTTATTCAATTTGAACCATCCCTGATAATAGATAACTCATTATTAGTAATAATCAGTTCATCAAGATTATCAGTGCAGAATGTCACTGCAGTGTCATCTGCAAATGTATTAATCTTTCCATTTATATTCAAGGAACAAAAATTATTCATTAAAAATTTTAATAAAAATAAGGAAAAGCACTGGACCTAAAACTGACCCTTGAAGCATGCTGTATTTAATAGTCATTCAGAACTAATAGTACCAAGTATTTTTATAACTTGAGTTCTGTTAAGTAAATAACTTCTGAACCATTGTAGAACAGTTCCTCTGTTTCCAATTTGTTCTAGTTTACAGAATAAAATCGCATGTGACATACAGTGTCAAATGCTTTTTTTATATCCAGAAACACAGAGTTTTTATTTTTGTCAATATTTTTATAAATGATTTTAGTAAAATTGAGTAAAACATCCTCGGCACCCAAACCTTTCCTAAATCCAAAGTGATTTGATGAAAAAAATTTGTCTATTGTAAGAATCTGGAAGAACTGTGCATTTTTTACTATTATCAATTAAATTATTCACACACTTCCATTGTTTCTTGCTATCTCCATGACAATTAAGAAATTGTCTTCTATAGTAATTATTTAGCATTTACAATTGTCACATTTAGTTTATTTCTAATGGTTTTAAAATTTGTCTCATGAAGAAGATTAGTTGGATATTTTTTGTATTTACCAGTGTATTGCTTAGAACATTCAATTTGTTCCAGTACTTTTATCAACTCTTTATTTCAAGTGTTCCTTGTGTACAGGACTTTTCAATCAGTGCAGATTAAAGTCATTTGCTAATGTCTTGATCTCCACATCATTGTTTAATCTGTCGTAAGAATTTGTCTGTTGTAAGAATTTGGAACAGCTGTGCATTTTTTTCTATTATCAATTAAATTATTCACACACTTCCATTGTTTCTTGTTACAGTACTTTTATTTATTGCAATTTTTTATTCCAAATTATTGTTGAATTCTGTTAAGATTTTCTGCAATGTTTGAAAAATTGCCAAATTGTTTTTGAATTCTGTTAAGAAATCTATCCAAATTGTTGTTGAATTCTGTTTCTCTCTGTTCCAGTACTTTGTTCCAGTACTATTTTAAGAAGATTCACAAAAATTTTTAGGATTATTGTCATATAATATATCCCAGTTTCAATTCTTTAAATTATCACATAAAACAAAATAGTTTATTCTATATGTGATATTATAAGGCTCATTCTGAGAAGGGTAACTATCTGAATTAGGAAATTCAATTTTAATAGCAACAGGATAATAGTAAGATATATCCAGTTGTGTGCTGGAAAATTTTTAATAATTGGCTCACTAAAAAAAAAACAAGACCAAGAATATACACCGAAGAACCAAAACATTATGATCAGCGCATCTTTATGTAAATCGAAGCAACTGCAGGTTAACAATGGTACATGTGAAGGTCATGAAATGATATAAATAATATCTGATACTGAGCTTTGTTAATCAGTGTTATTCTTGTTCTTCAGATGGGAAAAGCAGCAGACATAAGTGAGTTTTGACAAAAGCCAAATTGGAATGGCTAGACGACTAGGTCAGAGCATTTCCGAGACGGCAAGGCTTATGTTGTGCTCGTGGTGAGCTGTGGTTAGTACCTTCAAAAAGTGATCCAAAGAGGGAAAACTCGCAAACCACCAGCAAAGTGTGGGCCGACCATCGCTCATTGATGCTAGAGGCGAGCAAAGGCTATCCCATATGGTACAAGCCAATAGAAGGGATGCTGTGGTGCAACTCGCCCATAATATGAATGCTGGTGACAGGAGTAATATCACAACACAGTACATCGAACCCTACTGAAAATGGGGCTACATAGCCGCAGGTCACTCTTAGTGCCCATGCTAACATCGGTTCACCATCTAAAATGCCTACAATGGGCATACGAGCATCAAAACTATCAGAACTGGATCTTGAATGATTGGAAGAAGGTCGTCTGGTCTGATGAATCTTGTTTGGTGGATGGCCGGGTACGTGTGTGTCATTTACCTGGGGAAGTGTTGGCATCAGGATGCACTGTGGGCTGAAAACAAGCCGGTGGAGGAAGTGTAATGCTTTGCGCAATGATCAGCTGAGAAATGCTGTGTCCAGTCATTCATATGTAGAAAACTGTTGTGTGTACCACATACCTAAACATTGCAGACTAGATACATCTTTTCATGGCAATGGTATTTCTCTCTAGTAGTGCCTTCTTTCATTAGGATAATGCACCATGCTTGGACAACAGGATGAATACACTTCCCAGATTGTTTGAGAATGGTTCGCAGAACATGAGGAAGACTTCCAGGTATTGCCCTGGCCTCCAAATTCCCCAGTCATCAGTCCAGTTGAGCATCTGTGGTTTGTGTTGGAACAGCATATCCGATCTGTGGCATCTCAACCACATAACATTACAAGAGTTAAAAGATCTGCTGGTAACATGTTGGTATGTACCACAAGACACCTTTAGAAATCTTGTAGCATCCAAGCCTCGCCGGGTAAGAGCTGTTTTGGCAGCATGTGGAGGACCAACAGGTCTTTAAGTTTAAGCAGGTGGTCATAATGTTTTGGCTCTTTGATGTATGTGTGTATATATATTTATCGTATATTTTACTGATTTACAACAATTTGGAATAAAAAATTGCAAACAATAATAAATCATTTTTTTATTGTAATTGTATACAGGGTGATTCAAAACTCTTGGGCCAAACTTTAAGGGGTAATAGAACACACCTAAACAAGCACTTTTCATCATACAATGCATGGTCAGAACTCAAGTGGTGAAGCACTAAAGGGCGCTTTCCAGTGAACACTTATAAGCTCTGGTTTTCGCACTCGTCATCATTTCTACCACGGATTGCAGAACAGATGGATTGTTTCACGAATCAGGAGAAGGCGGACATGCATTTCACATATGGAGCTGCGGACGGGAATGAAAGGGAAGCCCAAAGACTGTACCAGGAGCACTTTCCGACCAGATGCATGCATGATTGTAAAACCTTTCAGCGATTGCACCGGTATCTGTGCGAAATGGGCTCCTTTGTCAGCAGCTTGCAAGATACAAGACGTGCAAGGAGTGTGAGGACGCCATGTGTTACAGAGGAAATTCTACTTAGGGTTGGAGATCGGCCCAAATGTAGCATGCAAGTAATTTCCCATGCTGTAAGTGTGCCCCAATCGATGGTGTGGCGAGTTTTGAGCAGTTTCTGTAATTTTTTCAATAAAATTCTGTACTTTATGTTCTGTAATTTCTGCAATTGTTTCAAACCTCTTCTGTCATTCTTGTGTTTCTTCATTTCCTGACACAGTAACTGCTAACCCCTAGCGCTTCACCACTTGAGTTCCGACCATGCATTGTCTGACGAAAAGTGCTTGTTTAGGTGTGTTCTATCACCCCTTAAAGTTTGGCCCAAGAGTTTTGAATCACCCTGTATCGAAAAATGTTTCATTGGCCTTTGCCAAGCTCTTGTATCCATAGTCAATCTGGGGCGGGGGTGGCTCAGTCGGTAGCGCGCCAGGCTCGTAATCTGTAGTTCCCAGGTTCGAGTCCCAGCTGGGTCAGCGTTGAGATTTATCTCCGCAAAATTCCCCGCCCTGCCCACGGTCAGTAGGGGACACCGATGGTCTTGGAAAGGCCGCCGTCCGTCGGATGGGACTTTAAGCTGTGGCCCCTTGTGTGGGAGAGCCATACCCTGTGCACGTTAAAGAACACGCTGGATGGCCTTGACGGGAGGCTACCATCTGTCTCCCAACAGCTGTTCCAGTGGGTCCCCCAACCTTCTCTGAGCCTTCGGGGTCCATGTGACCTGGTCATTTAGCCCATAGTGTGCAAAAAAGTGCCGCTCAGAGGTAAAACAACCCAACCCAACCCATAGTCAATCTGTGGTTGTGATTCAACCATGATTTGACATATGGAGTTGCATCCCAATCCATTAACTCTTTTTCCCAACAAATTTATCATAATTAAATCTGGTATGTGATCTATTATTAAACTATTTCTCACCTACTACAAAATTTGTTTATTAAACTGAAATCTCTTTCAGCATCAGCACTACTGATTGCAATAGTGCTATCTTTTTAGCTTTTTGAATACTCAAAGGGATTGAAACTTTTTTTATGCTACATTATAATCTACAAAATCCCAAAAATCATTCAAATCAATTTCATATTTTTAAAATTTGATTTAAATGGTCCAATTTTTCCCCAGCATGCCCGACCTCACCTTCTCGTGGTGCAGGCCGTTAGTACCTTTCGAAAGAGATATTGTCTTTTGGAAGGGAACGGAAGGGCTACCAGTTCAGTATGGCCTACTGATCTGGTCATCTATGGCCTCTTTTTTCTTTTTTTTCAAACCTATTGAAGAGTGGTCAACTTCACAGGGTCCTGGTGCTGACCATTTATACCTACTAGACTGGACTTGTTTATGGATTTGAGTTTGATTATGGATCCTGGACTTCCTGCACTGGTGGGCCTCTGTTGAGGGAGAATCTGCCGCTGTGTTTTCTGTTTGCTTCTGGGTTGCCAGCCCTAAGTGAACAGAGGCATGGGATACCTTATATCAGCTGGTGGATAATCCTAATCAGAGGCCATCGCAGGTACCTGAACCTTACTTAGCTAGTTGGGCATCGTCAAGCCTAAACTGGAGTAATGTGTCTCAGGCAGGCAGGCCATATGGCTCTTGAAAAAGTCCACTTGAAAAGGTGGTGCCTGAAGTTCCTACCAGCATTGGTGACTTCAGCCTTTAGCAGAGGAGGAACAGGTCTTTGCCCCATGCCTGCGATCAGGGGGCTGTTTGATATTGTTGGCCCTACCAATCTCAATAAACCTAATTTCTTTAAAAATCCTACTAATCATTTTCTCTCTGCAGGAACGTGGAAAGTGAGGACATTACATAGAGATTATTCTCTTGATGTCCTCACGAAGGAATTCCAGTGCTATAACCTAAATATTCTAGGCTTGTAAGAGACCAGATGGACAGGTAAAGGTGAGATACTTAAAAATAACTTTAAATTTCTCTTTACAGGGAGGGAGGATGGAAAGCATCACCAAGGCATGGGTCTGCTGCTCAGCAGATATGCTAGTGATGCTCTTCTAGGATATGAGTGCAATAATGAAAGGTTTCTTACAGCAAAATTTCAGACAAGCATTAAAGACTTGAATGTTATCTGCTGTTATGCCCCCACTGAGGATGCTGATGAGGATGAGAAGGATAGGTTTTACAGACAACTTCAGAATATTTTGAATTCTGTCAAGAAAGGAGATATTACCCTTGTCTAGGTGACTTCAATGCCAAAGTTGGTACTGATTCTGACCTTTGGGGAGGGGCGATAGGTCCTTTTGGTATTGGTAGCTGCAATGGCAATGGACATTGTCTCCTACAGGTAAGTAAACTCAATGGTTTCAGAATAACTAACACATATTACAAACAAGGCGACATACATAAATACATATGGGATTCACCTGATGGGCTGCATAGGAATATGATTGATTATATATTAATTAACAGCAAATGGGCTAGTTCTATTAGAAATACCAGGGCATATAGGGGAGCTGAAATTGGATCTGACCATTACCTTGTTAAAAGTGTCTTGCAACTTAAACTTAAAAAGTGTTGTGCTAAATTTAAAAAAATTACTTTTAATACTGAAGCTCTGAAAGAATCAGTTATAGCTAAAGCTTACCATGATAGGTTACTTAGTCATTATGACAGTCATGGTTTGCTTACTACTGAAATTGAGGAAGAATGGGGCCATTTTAAACAGGCTTTTTTTTTAAACTAACAATACTCTTTTAGGAAAAAAGGAGCAGAGGAGGCAGGATTATTTAAGTGATAAGGCACTTGAGCTTATTTCAGAAAGAAGGAACTGCAGGAATGTCCTTAATCAGTACCCTACTTGTCCTAATAGAAAGGATTACAGAGAGCTTAATAAACGTGTAAAGGATCAGTTAGCTACTGATAAGAATCTTTGGCTTGATGGCTTGGCTGACAAAGCTGAGGAAGCAGTTAGGCAGCACAACAGCAGAGAGCTGTACCAGATAGTTAGTGATTTATGTGGTAGAAAACGGACAGGCAACAAGGATTAAAGGATAAACAAGGTAAGGTTATAGAAGGGGAAGATTCTGTCATGGCTAGCATAGCTGAGCATTTCAGTGATGTTCTAAACAATGTGGTTAGTTCTACTCCCATTGTTTGTAATGATGATAGATGCATTGGCGGCTTTAATGTTGGCCCTATAACACAATCTGAAGTTATTTTGGCTATTTCTAAACTTAAACTTCATAAATCCCCAGGTGTGGATGAAATTACTACAGAAATGCTCAGAGCTGGGAATGTTTCAGTTACCACTTGGATGACTGAAATTTTGAATAAATTTTATGATAAAGGCATGGTTCCTAAAGATTTTACCAGAGCTATTATTATCCCTATTTTCAAAAAAGGTGATTGCAGTTCTTGTGATAACTATAGGGGTATCAGCCTACTCTCTGTTCCAGGGAAAGTTCTTTCCATGATTGTGCTTAATAGAATTAAGAATCTGGTTGACAGGCAATTGCGTGATGAACAATATGGATTCAGAAGTGGTAGGGGATGTGTAGATCAGATATTTTCACCTAGGCAGATTCTTGAGAAATGTTTAGAGTTTCAGAAACCTTTGGTTGCTAGCTTTGTTGATTTCAAAAAGGCTTTCGACTCTGTTGATCGTCATAATTTGTGGTTGATTGTGAGATCATATGGTATACCAGACAAGTTAGTTAACATAATGAAAGCTCTCTATAATAACACTGAGTCGTGTGTGAGAGTTGGTAAGTCTTGTAGCAATTGGTTTAGCATTACTTCTGGTGTTCGACAAGGGTGCATTTTGTCTCCTTTTCTCTTTAGTTTGGTTATTGATTATGTTATGCGAAATTCATTTCAGGGGAAAGATTTTGGCCTTAAATGGTCTGGAGATACGAAAATTTCTGATTTAGATTATGCTGATGATTTAGCCCTTTTGGCAAATGATGTTAATGAGATGAACTCTTTCATTCGAGCTGTTGATGAGACATGTAGTAGAGTAGGTTTGGTTATAAACAGAGAGAAAACTGAAGTGATGAAAATTGGTAAAGCAGGTTGTGTTTCAGTTCATCTGAATGGTTGCAGTCTTGAGTAGGTTTCACAGTTTAATTACCTTATGAGCTATGTAACAGATACTGGTGATGTGCGGCATGAGATTAACAGACAAATAGGGATTGCTGCTGGAACTTTTAAGAATCTATGGAGATTGTGGAGAAATAGGCATATACACCTAAAGACTAAAATTAGACTGTATAATAGTTTGGTTCTTTCTAGGGTTATTATGGTAGTGAAACTTGGATGCTGTGTAAACAAGATGACAGGAAACTGGGTTCTTTTGATTCTAGATGCTTACGTAGTATCTTGGGTATTAGGTGGTTTAACTTTGTAACTAATGATGAGGTTAGGCAAAGGAGTCTGCAACCTCCTTTAAGCAGCATATTGTTCAGAGAGAGACTCCGCTGGTTTGGCCATGTTGCCCGTATGGATAATTATAGATTGGCGAATAGGGTTATGAACAGTGTACCTAGAGGCCTCAGAAGGAGGGGGAGACCTAGGATGCGGTGGGCAGACAATGTCAAACAGGACCTTGTTAGAATTGGTGTGCAGTGGCCAGATGCAGCAGGTGTAGCTCAGGACAGATATGCTTGGAGAATTAAACTGCGCGTTCTGGTTGGACCTCCGTAACCCATGGCTGCTTGAGGATGATGATGATGATCCATGGTGAAGTTAGTTCTTCATAAGACCAAGTAGATTTAGATGGTTCTTAAAAATTGAAATAATGTAAAACGTTTTTATCGTTATTTCTGTCTGATAAAAAACGTAAATTCATGTATTGAATTATATTTTCTAGTAACGTATTCCTAGGAAGAGCATTGAATTTATTATTTGTGTTAAATCTGTATATTGTTTTTATATATTTGTATTAAATCTTTAAACTTATGTGATTTAATGAAATATTCAACTTCAGATTCGTGTTTTTCAGGACCAGCCTTTAAATTTTGCAAAGCTCTTATTGTGTGTGTATTTAATTTATGTGCTTTCCGAATGTTAATTAATCTTGACTGAAGTACAGTTGAAAGTAATGAAAATTCTTCAAAAATGTCTATCATTAAAGCAAGGTCTTGCAAAAAAATTGATGTATAGCAAATTTCTTCTCCAGATCTTTATCATTCAATAGGTTCAAAAATTGTTTGTGTTGATTTTGATGCTCTTCAGTAATTTTTGACACTATCATTATTTTCTGTGTCTGTTTTCACCTTCTTCATATTTAAAAAACTTAATAGATTACTTTGTTTTGTCAACATTTTTGGCTCCTGCTGGATTTTAAATACCACCACAAACAAGCTTGTCACCCAAATGCCTCTAGCCATTGTGGATTGAAGTGCACTGTGCCCCATGGCTACAGTCTACAACCATTGTCGATTTAACAACCATCCTGCAGAATTCTTGAAAATTTAACAATCGGCTCATGCAAGCCAGCTTCAGCACACCACTGGATATATAGGGTGTCCCTGAATTCATGGCCCAAACACGAGGGGATGGTAGTAAACACCTAACCCACCAATATTCATCATAGAATATGCGGCCACAAACGCAACCCGGCGCTGGTAGGGGGTGCAGAGGAGACAGCAGCTTAAAAGCACTGGATTGGCCAAACCCCAGCATTCTCAGTGTCGACTAAACATGAGATGGAGCAGTTTACGAATGCAGAGAAAGCCGATATGCACCTGATGTACGGCATAGCCGAGGACAATGGTAGAGAGGCACAATGACTCTATCATGAGCAATATCCTATGCGCCGTGTGTCTGATCATAAAATGTTTGTGTGACTGCACTGCCTGAAGCAGGCAAACTTCCACATGAGTCGACATGATGCCAGACAAGCACGGATGGTCAGAACGCCAGCTATGAGCAAGGGCATCTTGCGTATGGTGACAGATAACCCAGGTACAAGCACGCGATTCGCCGCCTGGAGTCTGGGTATGCATCGGAACAGTGTATGGCGAGTATTGCATGAAGAAGGGCTACACCCCTATCACTTGCAGTAAGTGCAGGCATTGACAGCTGTTGATTATTCCCTGCGCATGGATTTCACTCAGTGGTTCTTGCAGTAAAGTGCCACACATCCCGATTTCCCTGCACATGTGCTCTTTACATATGAATCAACATTCTCGTGAAGGCGTAGGGAATGCCCATAATGTGCATTTGTGGGCAGCCCAGAACCCCCATGGTACACGTCCAAATTCGAACCAGCAACGGTTCGCCGTCAATGTCTGGTCGGGGATTGTGCATGACTACTTAATTGGACCCTACATACTGCCAGACTGCCTCGACGGGCGAACGTACTGTATTTTTCTGCAACAGGTTTTGCCGGAATTGCTTCAGGATGTTCCAGCCGCAATCTGTGCCCATATGTGGTTCCAGCACAATGGGGCACCCACCCATTTCAGCATGGACATGCATCAGCATCTTCATACCACATTTGGGAACCAATGGATTGGGCACGGTGGTCACATCCCGTGGCCCCCCAGATCACCCAATCTTTCTTGTATCGATTTCTTTCTGTGGGAACATTTGAAGAGTGTTGTGTACGAGATGCCCATACAGTCCATGGAGGATCTGGTAGCCCGACTGTTGTCGCAACCACCGATGTGCGCGACAAGCCCGGTGTTTACGAGCAGATATGCCGATCACTACTCTGCCATTGCGCCACCTGAATCAATGTTGGTGGGCGGACGTTTGAGCATTTGTAGTAATGATCTCCAATAAATGTCACTCTGGAAACCTCTGTGTCTGTCCTTCATTTCCAACTCCTCACTGCATTTGTGGCCGCATATTCTATGACGAATATTGGTGGGTTCGGTGTGTAATATCATCCCCTCACGTTTGGGCCATGAATTCAGGGACACCCTGTAGAAGTTCTTACTATTGCAGAATTAATATTAACACCTTTGCTTTCCTACCAAAAACACAATCTAGACATGAAACAGTAGTATTTGTTTCTCTAGTCTCATTAGTTACATAAGAAGATCTAAATATTCATTTACATAATTATTTTTAAATAGTAAATCATTGAGATCACTAGTTAGAATTACATTTCTACCTTTAATTTTTTTTAATATATTACCCAGTTTCTTAACAAACTGATATGGAGTATAGTGTTGGTAATGATATAAAGCAAATATATAAAAATCTTGTTTGCTTATAGACAAACAAAGATTCAGTTGTTACCATTTCAGTTTCTACTTGCGACACAAATACAGTATTTTTTACAAAAATCAATATGCCACCAGCTTTGTTATATTTCTACAATTATAAAAATTAATATAGCCATCTAAATATATAAATAGACCTCCATTTTTTATTCAGTTTTCAGTCACAATAATTGCATCTAACTAATAATTACTGTTATAAACAATTTCTTCAATATGACGGAACTTATGCCTGATACTATGAATATTAATATTTAACCCATTTTTGTTAGTCATATGAAAAGAGTTTAATTTATCAAAAAAGTACTCAGAGACAATATCATCAGGAAAAAAATTATCATTCACATTATCAGCCATTAAGAAACACAAAAAACTTAAACTTTCTATTCTAATTCAAAGATTAACAGGGCGTTCCATCTTCCTTCAAAGTATCATTTAAATCAGACTCATTTCTAATCCTCCAAATCTTTGAATTTTCTGAAAGCCACATTAATATTTTTTCTTCCTTAATTCAGACATATTTAAAATTAGAACATTTTCCACACTGTTTAGCCTTAAACAAGAGTTTTTTAAGAGCAGGAGTCAAGTGTTCATTTAAATAAACTTTGGGCTTTTTTAATTTTACATCTATGTCAGAACAAGTGAGATTATATTGACCATTTTCGTTTGCTTGATTGAAGCCACTTGTTTCTAATATCCTTGGCCCAGAATTTTACAATTATGGGTTTGATTTTTAATTTATTTGTTGTTGGCATCTTGTGAGCAACAATGATATCACCTTCATTAAATGGAACATTAATTTTATTAGAAATTTTGTTTAGGATCAATGGGAAGTTTTTATTTGACTCCTCGTGCACACCAACAACTTCCAGATTCAGATTTCAAGAATGCATTTGTAGATTTTGAACTTCTATAACCTGGGGTGGGGGTGGCTCAGTCAGTAGCGCGCCAGGCTCGTAATCTGTAGTTTCCAGGTTCGAGTCCCAGCTGGGTCAGCGTTGAGATTTATCTCCGCAAAATTCCCCACCCTGCCCACAGTCAGTAGGGGACACCGATGGGCTTGGAAAGGCCACCGTCCGTCGGATGGGACGTTAAGCTGTGGCCCTGTGTGCGGGAGAGACATACCCTGTGCACGTTAAAGAACATGCTGGATGGCCTTGACGGGAGGCTACCATCTGTCTCCCAACAGCTGTTCCAGTGGGTCCCCTCCCCCAACCTTCTCTGAGCCTTCGGGGTCCATGTGACCTGGCCATTTAGCCCATGGTGTGCAAAAAAAGTGTCGCTCAGAGGTAAAACAACCTAACCCAACTGGCAAAACTTACAGAAAAAATGGGGGGAGGGTGCCCTATCCTGCTGAAAATAAGTGCTAGAGAGGATGGATAAATTGTTGAAATAAAGAGAAAGTACATTTCCAAAATATCCAGGTAGATCCTTGAATTCGCATTTTCATCAAAGAAGCAGGGCCTGATGATTTGATCCTTGTGAATACCACACCATCACTCATGGATCTTGAAGATGTTGTTCCTGTGTCCAGGGGATGTGTATCAGACTAATACCTAAAGCAGGGAGGGTCAAGCTTTTGGATTCTGCGATTGGCTTTTAAGACAGAAAATCTTTCGTGATCGACTATAGTACATAAGTCATAATAATAATTTTACACTGCTTGACCATCTAAGCATAAAATAACAATTTAGCATGACATTGTTACATTAATTAAAATGCAACAATTTAGCATGACATTGTTACATTAATTAAAATGCAATCGTTCCCACCTAAAACTATTTATTATAAATATCCATAAAAGGTGATTGTTTTCACTAACTTTTCTATTGAGAAGTGGATGCATGACACTGCATATCTTCTGCTAGCTTACTAAATGAGGACTTGTAACTGCTGATTATATTAGAATTGCACAATTATACTAGAATTATACACTTTATTAAAAAAATCTGTTAAATCTAGCTGCAAGTTCACTTACAAACACTAAGACTTGTGATACAGTAATGTCAGTGAGCAGTGCATTCACATTAAGTATGCCAGTGCATTATATGTAGTAAGCTGATAACCAGCTATGCAAACAGTTGAATGAGATTGACTGGTTGATTGTGATAGACTGTTTGGCCACCTCTTGCCTAAAGGTTTGATGGTTAACATATCCAAACAGATGGAAAAGTGCCTTGTCTGAGATGATTCCTTCACCTATGTTGTTTCAATGATGCAATACCCATTCACAGAACTCCATCCTTCAGTCATAATAGTCAGGGTGGAGTTGTTGCACACATTGAATCTTATAAGAATGTAATTCAGGTGCTTTAAGAAAGCAACACACAGTTTTCTGGCTGATTTAACAATCTTGTGCCAGCTTCTATGTTGACTTTTGGAATACACCTTTATGGCAGGGGGCGGGGGTGGCTCAGTCGGTAGCGCGCCAGGCTCGTAATCTGTAGTTCCCAGGTTCGAGTCCCAGCTAGGTCAGCGTTGAGATTTATCTCCGCATAACTCCCCGCCCTGCCCACGGTCAGTAGGGGACACCGATGGGCTTGGAAAGGCCGCCGTCCGTCGGATGGGACATTAAACCGTGGTCCCGTGTGCGGGAGAGCCATACCCTGTGCACGTTAAAGAACACGCTGGATGGCCTTGACGGGAGGCTACCATCTGTCTCCCAACAGCTGTTCCAGTGGGTCCCCTCCCCCAACCTTCTCTGAGCCTTCGGGGTCCATGTGACCTGGCCATTTAGCCCATGGTGTGCAAAAAAGTGCCGCTCAGAGGTAAAACAACCCAACCCAACCCTTTATGGCAGCAAGATATTATTGCACTAATAGCCTCATCTGTTGAGGGAATAGGATAGCCAGATCATTGACAATCATTTACACTTCCTGCCTCTTCAAAACTGTTTGTAATTTTTTTTATTGTTGCTGGCATGATTTTTTTTACACTCTTTAAAACTAATTTCTGTGGCATTTTGTGCAGCTGCAAGCTTATGATCATGTGCAGCATACTGATAAATTATCTAAACATGAATATCTTTTGAATAACAAGGCATTGGATCATTAATGGAGAGAACAAAATAAGGTCAAGCACTAGATTGAACTTAGGGCCGGGACTGCTAAAGGCTGCTTAAGATATGTTTGTGCCCTGATGCAAAATGTCTTTTCAACTCCCCTTTTCAGACATATAAGTACTGTGTTGTTGAAGGCAACCTTTTGGAGAAGGTACCCCTATGCAGGATTACTTTTCTTACTGCCTTCAGCCAGTCCTGCTTAGGGTGTAGGCAAAGTGGCATTTAAAACACTCAGCTGAACTTCAGGCAGTGGTTGATATGCATAAAGTCACTCTTTCAAGTGCAGTAATTTGCATAGCAACCATAGACTTTTATGTTCTGAAGATGAAATTGTATATGTATCCAATCTTGTTAAATTTGGAGTTATTTTTAGACTTGTGATGGATACTTTATTCCATTCATGTGTTATACTCACTGTGTGATTTGGGAGATGGAGGTGGCACAGTCAGTAGTGTACTAGGCTTGTAATCTGCAGTTCCCAGGTTTGAATCCCACCTGGACCAGCTTTAAGATTTATCTCTGCAAATCACCCCACCTTGCCCTTGGTCAGTAAGGAATATCAGTGGGCTAGGAAAGGCCACCATCTGTCAGATGGGACATTAAGCTGTGGTTGTGTGTGCAGAATAGCCATACCCTGTGCATGTTAAAGAACATGCTGATGACCTTGATGGAAGGCAACCTTCTGTGATCATTGGTGACTGCACCCATAACCTTAATACATTTGTTTAACCCAGGAGTAGGTGCACTTTTTTTGTGATGTTAGTTAGCAAGTTTGATTGTTTAGTCACCTTTGGAAGATAACCCTCTTTAATATATTTTGCTCTAAATAATAATTCTAAACATTTTTTTTTTTCATTTTTCTCTAAAATTTTTTGAAAGAAGTATATTTTATGCTTTACATTTTAACGAATGTAGCAGAGAAAAGGCATAAAGAAGTTAACACTTCTTTCATTTTTATTTTTGATTTATTGTTTTATATATGCATCAAAATACTTGATATGTCTTTTGAATCTATAATTTATCTAAACATACCTAGAATATTCATCTGAAAAAATATATTAGGATGCAATGTGGAAAAAGTAAACCAAAATATAGCTAAAAATACCGAACAACATGAGATGCTATGGTCCTGTAGAGCCTCCCCTCCCCCATGGTTTTCCCATGTTATGGTGACATAATAAAATGCATTGTTAAAATGGCAAAATATTTTTGTGTTGATGTGGCTTGAACATTGAAGGCCAACTAGATAAGAAGTCATATGCAGATTCTTAAGAACTCATTTGTGTCATCAAAAAATGCATATGTGTAGGCTAAAAGATCAATACACAACTGCTGGTTGGTTTATAAAGCTTTTATTAAATTCTTAGAACAGATCTGTACAACATACAACCTGTAGAACAGCTTCCAGTTTTGGCGAAAAATGTCCAGCCAATCACTTTCTAGATCTTAAAATTTAAATTAAAAAATAATTTCAAGGAGTTTAAAGTGCTAATTTTGATAAGCGTCCTACCGAAATCTTATGTAAAACATGGAAGTGTTCATAATATATATCACATTGCTACTCTGTTGATCATTACAGTCTCGAAATTTCAGAATTGGAAAAAATTTCAGAATATTTAGATCTGGCATTGGCCTGTTTTAGTTATCAGTAAACAAAATGCATATGCCAAGATAATTCCATCCCTGCTTTATTTTTGCATTGAATTTGTATGGAGTTTTATGTCTTTATGCAGACTGGTGTGGCATTTGGTCTTGTTTTAGTTACCATAATTTCATTTACCATTTTGCCAGCATAGTAGCAAGGATGAGGCTACTGAGACACCTGTCTCAGGTGCAAAGTTGGAAGAGGGGGAGGGGGGTGCATGAGCCATAGTATTTTTTTAATGAAAATTTTAATTACGTGAAAACTTTGTATTTTAAGGACAACACCCAACTGTTTAGTTTTTTTTTTTAAAGATACATTAGGAAAATTTTGAAATAACTGAACTTGCTAATCTGTGTCCAAGTTGCTAGAGAATAAATACCTCATAGTGTAATCTATCTGGTATTTGTATTAAAAATGAATTTGGGCCAGCTCAATAACACATCTACACTTCGGATGAACTTGAGTTTAAAATACAGGTGACTTAGAGCTCAGCTCAGCTGAGTCATAATTTAAATTTCTGATATTTCTTATAATTGTGGAAAACTAGATAAAAAATAAAATAATTTCTTTTGCGTATGATTTCTTTTAATCAGTACTGAGTATTTAAAATTAATGAGCACTGTTCAGCTTTGGATTATTTTATCAGAGATTCTCTATTTTATTAAATAGCAACATTAGTATTTATAATAATTTTATTGGAGAATTTTTCTACCCATTTTTTATCAGTTGTTAAATTTTTATGTTTGAAGAAATAGCATAAGATTGTAAGTATGGAAAATACACTGAGATGCATGTTTATTTGGTACACCTACCTAGTACACATGGTGCCTCCTTTGCCTTCAGACCAGCCCAAATTCATCAGGACATGGAACTTAGAGATGCATTGTGTAGGACTGTTATACCATGCAGAAATGATTGTGTCATGCAGTTGTTGCAAATTGGATGGTGGCACAATCTCATTACAAACATCCTTTACTACCTCATCCCAAAGATGTTCAATAGGATTTTGATCTGGGGACTGTGCAGGCCATTGAAGCAAGGAAAACTTAGTTGGCATGTTCCTGGAACCTTTCAGTGATGATACATGCCTTGTGAACAGGTGCATTATCTTGCTGAACATGTCCATCCAAGTGATTATAAACTGTATCTAGGAAGGGATGAACTTGGTCAGCAATGATGTTCAAATATGGACATGCATTCAGATGCCCTTCAATGGGTAACAGGAGACTTAATATATGTCAGGAAAATATTCCCCACACCATCATACCACCACCACCACCGGCCTATATGTTGACACCAGACAAGATGGCATTCGCCTGTTTCATCCATGGCCTCATGTTGCACCTGGTAATTAACAGAGTGTTTATTCCAGTTGGTCAACATAATTTGTGGTTAATTGTTAGATCATATGAAGAAGACAAGTTAGCATAATAAAAGCTCTCTGTAATAACACTGAATCATGTGTGAGAGTTGGTAAAGCTTGTAGCGATTAGCTTAACATTGATATTGGAATTAGACAAGGGTGCATTTTTGTTGCTTCTCTTTAGTTTGGTTATTGAATATGTTATGTGGAATTCTTTGCAAGGGGAAGATTTTGGCCTTAAATGGTCTAGGGATTTCAAAATTTCTTATTTAGATTATGCATATGAATACTGTTATATGGAATTTGATAAATTAATACAATTTTAAATAATGAGTGTACTAGTCAATGAAATGCATTTTTATGACATTCATTCCAACGTTAATTTTTCACATAAGCTGCACTTATGAAATTAGTTAGTCAATAGCTAACTATGATTGCAGTGTGAAATCAAAATCTTATTAATGTACTAACTTATTTTACATATAAAATTTAGCATCTTGTTTCTTCTGTAGCATTATCAAATGAATTTCTCATTATGTATTAATCTTTTTGAATAAAAACTGTATGTAACCAAGTTTGTAATTCTTTGTATTCTATGTAAGAACATTATGTGTGGTATTTCTTTTGATAATTGACTTCTTTATTCAGTAGATGTCGAAGAATGTGTGATCAGTGTACATCATATCCTCACTGATAAAGAAACTTTTAAGCATTTGATAAACAAGAACCAAATGTTTGCATATTAATAATATTATTATTATTTGTATTACCAGAAATTAAATGTGAAATTGAAGATGACGATATATCAATAACACCTTCAGAAGCAGAGAATTCAAAAGGGCTGTCTCAGACTCCAATTGCTGTGGAAGAGATTCCAGAGAATTCACTGGGCATCAATAGAGATAGTATTTTATCACAAGGTAATAGTAACTTTTTGCATGCTTTTGCCATATAACTTATTTTAAAATTATGCCATTATTTATGTTGTTTTAATGATTGTGTGCATATGTTTCCTACAGGGACTGTCTATTTTTTTTAGTTATGCACCTGGTGATTCTAGCACCTTTTAAGTGATTGTCGTTATCATCTGTTCTAGTGAGCGTTCCTTCCTCGTTCAACTGTCTGAGCTATCAACAGCTTCAAGCTATCAACAGCAGCATATAAAAAAACAAAGTGGTTCATCTGAAAGTATGTGTTCGTTAATCATGTCAATTATATGACAATGATCAGCTTCCCAATGGAATTGATATAGAAAAGATGGCCAATATTCTGATTAGTGTGGCAGCTGCTTATAGGGGAAAATGTCCAAACGTTAAAAATGCATTAGAAAATACCAGACAGTGTGTAGAACACAATATATGCAGCTGAGTGAGTGTGAACTGGTAAAGAAATAAGCTTCTTGTTCACTGGCTAGTCAAAGCATGAAATTACCACCTATGTTGTGTGAACAGTGGCTTAACTAGAGGGGGGGGGGGGTTAATTGGACTGTTGCCTTAGGTGCCACAATCCAGAGGGTTGCAAAATAGCCTTTAACCCTTCCAGTGTCCAGCCTGAAAAATTGGTTTCCATCCAGAGGCCAAGTTATTTTCTCCCTATGCTCAGTCAAAAAAAATTGACTTTAAAACTTTTTTTCCAAATAAGTATTGAAAGGAATTATGGCATACTATATGTCATATTAATCAGCATTTAATTCTGGATTTTCTGAAAATAAAGTATTTAACAAAAAAAGATGATAAGTATTATTTTAATAGAACTTTTTTAGAGTCATGTAGTAAAAAAATGCATCTGGCAACACAATAAATTATAAAAGAAAAACTAATAGAAATGATTATAATACACATGAATAGTATTATAATCATTTCTATTAGTTAATAACTTTTTTAGAGTCATGTAGTAAAAAAATGCATCTGGCAACACAATAAATTATAAAAGAAAAACTAAGGAATGATTATAATACACATGAATAGAAAGGCTATTTATTTCTGAATAACGAAAAAAATTTTTTTTTTGGTTTCAAGTAAATATTTTTCTGGTTTTGTAATTTTTTTCTCAGTACCATATTATGAGAAAAATTCCAGGCTTTTAGTCAATTGTGCTGAGTCAGATAAACAAGTCAACTTTAGACATTTTAAAAAAAATAACCAATCAATGGACATAGGTCATGTTATAAACCAAATTAAAAATTGCAAATAAACAGAATTTAAAATTGCAAATTTTATGAAAATAAATAATATAAACAAATTTACAAGCATTTTGATTTTAATAAGCCTTTTTCACTGTGATACAGTGAAAAAAAGACCTCAATATACAGTTAAGACTTCATTTTTGGAAAACCTGATGAATAAAAATAGTTAATTTCTATACACAGTCACATCAGAATAAGAATATACCATAGTATATGTATGGTAGATGGTCATATTATTCTGATATGACTGTGTATTTATCAAAATGAAATTTCCACCTGAATAATATAATATTCAACCTGAAATATGATTTTTATTTCTTTTAATGATTCTTTTCAATATCGTATATTTTAAACACAGCCAGTGTTATACAAAGTGACTTGGACTTCTCATATTCATGGGATTTTCTGAACTGGTTATGAAATAGGAACAAACTTCCTTGGCTGCTTTTTTTGCTCAACGTTATGAATTTTTCATTTGGGTGTCAAAGTTTGGCAATCTTAGCTAAGTACAGAAAAGTTTGTGTGCCAAAGCAAAAAAAAAAGCTTTATATTATCTTTGTGGCACAGCCAAGGTACTGAGGGGCGAGGGGAGGTGCCTTTAAAATCTTTCAATGTAAACACAAAAACTCGTAATTTAAAAAAAAAATGTTTTTCTAGAGGGTGAAACTTTCTACTTGAATTTAGCAGAGGGGACACCTTCCCAAAATTGCTCTCCCACATGATGGCTGATTTTCCATAGTAAGGAAGTCTGTTTCGCTTTCGTATCCAAGACATTCATTTTCAGAAAATAATACACGTTCAAAGATTTTTTTACTAAAAAAAAACAAGAAATAAAAAAGAAAAATTACATATAACCTAATGGTATGTTAAATAAAATATCTGCAACAACTTTTAAGTCAGCCTCTGATCTACCATAACCTGGAAAGATCGATAAATCAGCTGATCAAAGATTGCTAACTAACGGAAGTAAATATACAGAAATAAATTTGCTTCTATATCCAATACCTCATTTATTTTCAGAAAATGATACCAAATCAAAGTTTTACTGGAAAAGTAATGAATAATAAAATAAAAATTAACATACACAGTCATATCAGAATAATATGACCACCTACTATAGTATATGTATGGTAGGTGGTCATATTATTCTGATATGACTGTATATAGCGTAAGGCGACGTTAAAATATCCATAGCAACAAGTTGTAGGCCGGCCATACAATGCAGCATAACTATGAAAACTTGATACTTATCGATCAACCAAAAGATTACAAATTTATGAAAATAAAATTTACTGAAATGAAAACTAAAGTTTAATAGAAAAAAATGTAAATACTAACTTTACAAAGGATATCCAATATAATGGACCAAAACTGTAAAAAACACTTATAGCACACAGAATGGAGACAGCCTGTGTCAGCCATCTGCCTATCGTTTGCCTCAGTGAAGCATAACTAATTAAATGCAGCTGTAGCCAGAACCCAGCTTGCAACCCCCAATACAAACGTGGGTTTGTATCCCACCCAGCTCAAGACAATTTTTCCTCTAAAAATTTGAATCAACTCAAAAGTGATAATTACTTAATGCATGCCAAAAAAGGCAAGTTTATTCATTATTTAATGCAACCAGAATTTCTAAGAAGGATGTGTTTTCTTCCAGTTTCGATTTTAAAAGTGGAAAAGATGCATAGAATGCTGGGAAAAATGATAAAAATAATTTAGGAATACTGAAATAGGTTTATGACAGAAAAGAGTGTGAAACAAAAAAAATGGTGGTATGTACTTTGTAATTACTTCCAAAATCTACCATTTTTAAAAATATCAGTTTTTTTTTTGTTGATTTTTAGGAGATTTTCAAAAATTTAAAGAAAAATTGTTGATAATAGTTCAAATCAAATTTGTGAGCTTAAATCAGAAGGTTGTTCAGCAAATAGGAATGTTAGCAAGCAAATCAGCAATACCTTTTAATGCTTCTAAGAAATGACAATCAGATGGCTTTATAAAATTATTTATATTGTAGTTTAATAAAATATACATCAAATTAAAAAACCAAGTATTATTTTTCAAGCCTGAATTATATATTTTTATAAGATATATATAAAATACAATGGCAATTTTTATTTTTAAAAAATCGATTTGTTTTTTGGTTGTACTAAAAATGCATACATATGTCCTTGGCTCTCATTTCGGAATCTGCGAACTTATACAGATGGTGTGGACACTGAAAGGGTTGAGAAGTAAAATTTCAGAATTTTTTTTTTTGCATTAGCTCTCCCACATGACGGATTTTTTTACATTATTGAGGTTTTTTTTACATTAGCTGCTCTCAATTTAGAGGGCTGCAAAACTAGCGCACTGCAGTGCCTGGACTATGAGAGTGACATTAACAGTCACTCACCCTGGGCTGCAAATTACCTAATTACACCACTGTGTGTGAAGGGTCTGATCACCCAGTGATTAACTGGAAGTGATGGTGTGAGAGATAACCAGATAAATGAACATTGCAACCATAGTTTGGTCTCTGTATGTCATGGATTAAATTTTCCAGAGTCACAGGTGCGATAGCATGTGTCAAATTTCTACCTATCAGGAACATAGGCACTGGTCAGCATTGCTAGCACAACAAATGAAACTTCAATTTTTGAAAAATAGAAATTCTCACTTGAATTTTTTTACCTGTAACTCATAAAAGTAGATAATTCAGACTTGAAAAATCATCTCTTTTCTGTTTCATGCACATTTTATTACAATGCAATATAAATAATTTCTTCCAGCTCTGTGATTGCCATTCCATAGATGTGATATGAGCTATTACCATTCCATTTCAGCATGTGTCAAATTTCTACCTATCAGGAACATAGGCACTGGTCAGCATTGCTAGCACAACAAATGAAACTTCAATTTTTGAAAAATAGAAATTCTCACTTGAATTTTTTTACCTGTATCTCATAAAAGTAGATAATTCAGACTTGAAAAATCATCTCTTTTCTGTTTCATGCACATTTTATTACAATGCAATATAAATAATTTCTTCCAGCTCTGTGATTGCCATTCCATAGATGTGATATGAGCTATTACCATTCCATTTCTTTTCTCCATTTCGAAGTAATCCTCTTATTTAAGCTCACAAGTTTAATTTGAACTGCTGTCAACATATTTTCCTAAAGTTTTGAAATTCTCTCAAACATTAACTAAATTTTTTTTAACTCAGGGGATTTTGTAAACAATTATGAAATGTGTAAGCCTTTTTTTTTCCATTTTACCATCTCTTTTTTTTTTCTGCTTTAGCCTATTTCAATGTTTTTAGAATGATTTTTATCATTCATCCCAGCATTCAGCACATAAATTTTTGAAATTGTAACTAAAACTGCTATTGTATTCTTTGTAGAATCAAGCAGAGAAGATGCGGCCTGCAATGTTGCTCAGTGTGCTGTGTGACCTACTTAGACAAGTGTATACATGTGGTCATCCTGCACTGGCATTGGAGGAAGATAGTATTTTCGTGGTTAGCATTAATATTTTCATTAAACTTGCATTTTTATTTTATTTTCATAGATTTTATAAATCATTATTGTCCATTTGGAGTTACAATAGACCTTTGCCATTCTTCTCTGATGAGAAAGTCTTACAACTTGTTGCACATATTCTTTTAACATCACTTCCAGTTAATTCTTAAAACTTCCTACCCTCAGTCAGTAGGGGACACTGATGGGCTTAGAAAGGCAGATCAGATGGTACATTAAGCCCTGTGTGCAAAAGAGCCATACCCTGTGCATGTTAAAGAACATGCTGGAGTGAACACAATGTGCATACCGAACACAAGTGAATGCCAGTAATAACTGATGGGAGGCTACCATCTGCCTCCCAACAGCTGTCTAGTGGGTCCCCACCCCCCAACCGTCTCTAAGCCCTCAGGGCCCTTATAACCTGGCCATTTAGCCCATTGTGTGCAAAAAAAGTGTTGCTCAGAGGTAAAACAACCCAATCCAATTGGTTAATTCTTATTTTTAATTGGTTCTTGGTTTTTAGAAAAAAACTTTGATTTTTTCTTGTTTTGCAAGAATGAATGAAGTGTTGGATATGGAAGCAAAATGGATTTCTTTGGCACAGGAATCAGGTTTCCTGCTTCCTACAGCTGGGAGATCAGTAATTTTGTATTTTGTCAAGTGCTTTGTACCAACCCCTCTCCCTTGTCCATCACTACATTGAGGGGTTTTTAAACACATACTCCCTGACAATATATATATATTATTAGTTTTTAAGTTTATATTGAATGGTTTTAAAAGAACAACTTACCCCCTTCCACTCCTTCAGGATCTTGACTGTGCCACTCTGAGGATAGCAATGGTTTTTCTAGCCTTGTGCACAAACTTTTTGGCAATTTGCCAAGATCTCCAAAATTCAACACTCAAAGAAAAATGCACGATATTCAGTAAAAAAAGAGTAACATCATTCTGAAATTCTTACAAATCAATAGGGAAAAAATTCCATAATAGCTTAAATAGCAGAGATTAAAATGCTTAAACAAGCCATTAGGACATGAAGGAAAGAAATGCAGCATTCATGGGATTTGGAGGTATACTAGAAGAGTATATATTTTCATCATCTTGTCTTTGTGCTGGTGTTATTCCACAACAAGAGAAGCCTGGATACCAGGTTCCTTCACACCTAATTTATAACCTCCATTCACATAGCCAAGAGTGTAGTGTCTTGATAATGAAGCTACAGCTGCAAAGTGCATTGACACTATGGTGCATGGAATTAGTGCACAGAGTGTAAAAAAGTGTTAAAAACTCCTTTGCCAATAGTCAACCAGCAAGTGACTGAACATAAGTGAATGCCAGTAATAACAACTGATGGAAATGTGGATGGAACAAGTGGACTACCTAAACATAACACTGCACAGTAATTTTATGACAATTTGCTTGTCTTTATTCTTTTACTATTGATGACTCCAGTGAATATTGAATGGTAAAACTTTCAATTGCACAGACAGCAACAATTGCTAAAAAAAGGACACTACAGTGTAATAATGTTATATATTTATATAATTCAAATGATATAATTTATATATATAATTTCAAATTTTGTAGTAGTCTTATATATTTGTTTTCTAACATAACCTCTATAGTGATTTGTAATGACAGCTTGGCACAGAAGTTTATCAGTGAACAATGCTTAATCGAAAGTTAGAAAACACTATTTTTTACTTGAACTTAAGAAAGGTACTGACAATAGAACTAGATAGCATCAAACATCATTCCGAAATTCCTATGAATCAACAGGATAATATTCAATAATAGCTTAAATCACATCCTAAACCTAGCAGAGATTAAAATGTTAGACAAACCATTAGGACATAAAGAAAGGAAATACAGCATTTAGAATATCAGGTATTTAAACAGTACAAGTAGAGAGTATCTGAAAATGCAGCAGCAGAAGTTGATGAAATCATGTGAATAACTTTCCAATGCATTGAGAAGAATAACATTGATATAGACAAAAGGCACAATAAGAAAATTATGTAGTTAGCAGCAGATATAAATTCGTCAAAAACAAACAAAAATATCTCGTTTTTCAACTTGACAGAGCACCAATTCAATAAGCAAGGAATGAATATCCTACATAATGGGCTGAAGTTTGCTTATCTGGCACAACCATTGCCACTTAAAGATTTGATTACCAATGTGGAACCAAAAATTAAGCACATACCCACCAAATATCAGGACAGAGCTAGATACCAAGCCTGCACACCTTTCAAGCTAACATATAAAATACCTGCAAAACACATATTTGTAAAGCTTGCAATAATATCAAAAGTAATGAAAACATAAGGACCATCGTGGCAGACAAAACTGCCACTATGGTAGTCATGACTAACAAACAAATTAATGCAAAAATGTAAAATATGATAATAGATCTGGATAGTGTCAAACTCACTAAAGATCCCATTAGCAAGTACTTGCCTGATTGTAATGCAGAAACAATGCAGACCACTGTATCCTACAGTCCTGCACATATTCATGAAAGCTAAGTTGCATTAACCTGATATCCCTTTAAGGCCACAGGTTGATAAATGCAACTCACCTATCATCAAACTTGAAAGGGTAATGTTTCAGTTCTTACAAAAATATTATTCTCCTACATTTTATACATCAATAACCCCTTACAAGTGAGAGAAGCTTTGCTGACTTAATTATTCCAGTGTCCATCCTGAAAAACTGGTTTACATCCAGAGGCCAAGCTATTTTCTCCCTCTGCTCAGTCAAAAAAATTAACTTTAGAACTTTTTTGACAAATAACTGATGAAATGAATTATGGCATATTATATACCAAATTAATCAGCATTTAATTCTGGATTTTTTTAAATGAAATTTTTAACCAAAAAGATGACTGACTAATTTTATTTAATATGACTTTTTTTAGTCATATAGCAAAAATATGCATCTGGCAATGCAAATAAAAATTTATTTAAAAAAAACTAACAGACAGAAATAATTATAATATATATGAATAGAAAGGCTATTTATTTCTCAATAACAAAAAATTTTTTTTATCTCAGTACTGTACTTTGAGAAAAGTACAAAGTTTTTGCCAAGTGTGTTGAGTTAGATAAACAAGTCAACTTTAGAATTTTTTTAAAATGACCAATCAACTGAAGTAGGCCATGCTATATGCCAAATTAAACAGAATTTAACTCCAAATTTTATGAAAATAAAAAATTTAAGCAAATTTACAAGGATATAAATTTTAATAAGATGTTCTCACAGTGATATAGTGAAAAAAATAGATTGGACTATGCAATTAAGACTTTATGTTGGAAAATATGATGAATAAAAACAGTTAAATTATATATATATTAATCAAAAGTAAATTTCTTACTGAATAATATAACATTTACCTTTTCTTTTAATGATTCTTTTCAGTATGATATAGTTTAAAACACAGGCCAGCATTATGCAAAGTGACCTGAATTGCTCACATTAATGGGATTTTTTTGTCCTGTTTATGAAATGGAGGAACCCTTTCTTGACTGCTTTTTAACTAAATATTATGATTTTTTTTTTCTTTGGGTGTTTAATTTTGGTGATGATGGCTAAGTGCTGAAAAGTTAGTGCACCAAAGCAAAAATCCCCCTCTATATTGTCAGAGTAGTACAGCCAAGATACTGAGGAACATTCAATGTACTGAATTATCAAGTACATTCAATATAAACAACTTAAAAATTCATAATTTTGTTTAAATGAAATTTTGCCACAGGGAAAGTAAACATTCTCAGTTAGTGAAGCAGGGAGGAAGGACAAGGGTGTAAAACACTTACCAAAATTTGCTTTCCCACTTGAGGACTGATATTTGTCTTTTTTGCTTCTTATCCAAGACCTTATTCATTTTCAGAAAATGGTAAAGAACAAAGTTTTTATACTGGAAAACAAAGAAATAATAAAAGATAAAATAACACATAACCTAATGCAATGTGAAATGAAATATCCACAGCAATAAATTGTAAGCTGACCATCCGATGTACCATAACACTGAAAAATTGATAAGTTTCTTGGGAGGAAATATTTGGACTTAAATCATCTATGTAAACTACTTGCCATGCAGCCACTTAGCAGATGGTTCTCTCCACTCCTTCACATGTGAGTGAGCTATTAGAACACCTGTGACTTCCTCCTCTGCTGTGCATTACAGGTAGTTTTCAAGAAGCTTTGCCTATGAAAACTTTTTTTTTTTTTTCGATTTGAAGAGCAGGAAAGATACATAGAATACTAGGATAAATAATAAAAATAATTCTAGGAATAGTGAAATCAGTTAAAGGCAGAAAAGAGTGTAAAACTGGGAAGGGGAACACAAGTATGTACTTGGTAATTACTTCCACAATCTTCCATTTTTAAAAATGACAGTTTTTTTTTGTTAATTATAAGGAGATTTTTTAAACTTTATGGAAAAATTTGTTGATAATAGTTGAAATCAAACTTGTGAGCTTAAGTCAGTGGGTTGCTTCACGAGTAGCACAGCCGAGACTTTGGTGGGTGGGAGGATAGTTTTTTTTAAAAACAACCCAATGTAGACTAATATTTTGTTTCAATTAAAATTTTGCCAAGGGATGTTATAAACCCTTCAATTTAGTGGCAGAGAAAAGGGAAGAGGGTAAAATGCCCTTGACAAAATTATGTTGTCATCCTCCCAACTGAAGAAGGACTTATTTCCAAGCCAAGAAAATTCTTTTGCTTCCACACTAAAAACCTGATTCATTCTCCGAAAATCATAAAAGATGAAAGATTTTTGATTAAAAACAAGAAATAATAATAATAAGCAACAAATAAAGCAATGTTGTAAAAAAATATTCGAGAAAAAGTTGTAAGACTTCCTTGAGAATAAAACTAACAAAGTAGCCATAACTCTAAAAAGGTTCGTTCAACCCACAGCTCATTCCAAAAGAATTTGTGGCTCATAAAATAAATAATGAATCTGGCTCATTTTTTCAAATTTTTGACCAAACATTTTTAGGTGCATAACTAAACGATTTTGCCAATTAATTTTCCAATCAAAATATTTTCTTGATTCTGTCAAAAATAGTTTTTTTTTTCCAATTTATAAATTATTAGAAATATTTTCATTTTATAAGCATGGAATTTTTCCTGCAGCTTTCTAAGAGTATAGTTTTTATGCAAATGACTCTTCACTGAATTGGAGTGATGATATATAAATCTATGGGAATTAAAGCAAAGTGGAATTATAAAAGTATGAAAGAAATACTAATTGAACAAATGGAGATGATATCCAATGTTCATGGTAATTGGGCTGATGCTGTATCATGCAACAGCCACTGTATATGTATCCAATTAATGATATCTGTGTCTTGTGCTCTGCTGTGCCCAAATTTTTTTTAAAGTGAAGAAGGTATTACACAAAGATCGAGATAACCTAGAAGCTCTTTTGGGCTTATTCTGGTTTCTCATACAACATAGAAACACAACTGAAATTGGTATATTCCTGGAACCAGGTGGTTTTGGCTTTAGTCTCAGGAAATTATGCACTGAATGATAAATTTATCTAGAAATGCTAAAATAGGTGTAAAGCAGAAAAGAGCATAAAAAAAACAAAGTAATTACTTGGTAATTCCTTCCAAAATCCTGTGATTTAAAAAATAAAAAGTTTTTGGTTAATTTTTATAAGTATTTCAAACATTTATATAAAAAAAATCAGTTAGCAATAGTTGAGGCTTGAATTATATACTTTTATGTAAAAAATTCAAATGGAAATTTCTACTTTTTAAAAGCAGAAGTTTCGTTTGTTGTGCTAGTGACCCTTACTAGCACCTGATCTGACTGCTAGTGACTCTCACTAGCATATGATCTATTGTGCTAATGACTCTGACTAGCACCTGATACACTCCTGATCTACTGGTGCAGGGAGCCCCTCAATGGAGGCTAATTTTACCTGAACTTACAACACCTTGAATCTTGCTCCTGATTTGCAGAAATTTGGTATGATCTATGATGTCAATGGGCCTGGAGGGTTTAATGGGTGTCGTACCTCATGCTGAGATGTATACATTGCTGTTTTTTACATCACTAAAACAGATCTAGGGTCTATTTACAGGAATCACAGTGTACAGATATACACATATACACAGTAATTTTGCCCAAATATGTGCATTAACATGAAATGTAAAGTAAAAAAAGTTAGTAAAAATTAAAAGAGTATTAGTTTTGTGGAAAGAGGTTTTGCTGACATGCAGGATACAAACCCACATTTCTCCAGATATATGCCATAGTGTTCTAAGACCCCTAAACTAATGTTGACTCAGTCTTTCCCCACTAATATGACATCAATCTCCTATGATTTCTGCACCTGGACTTGGTGCCATCTGTGATCGGGAATGACCACTATTTCTTTTTTAATTATACTAAGATGTAAATAAATAAGTAAGTCACTTCATGCTATTAGTGTTATTAATGCATAGGATATTGTATTTTCAAGCCACTCATCCTGGGTTTGATCCCTTAAATTATCCAACATTATGTCTAAGTCTTATTTTGGCATGAAAATGTTGTGAACTGCAAGAGAAATTTTATACAATAGGCTATTAGTTGAATAGAAATTATTGAATTTTTGAAGTAAATCAAATAGGAAACTTTAGTTGAAGTGTCTTGACCAAGATGGCAGTCTATTTACCAAATTAGTTAAAAGTAAGATTTGATCCCTGAGAAGACAAGTCAGTAGGTAGTCTATCCTACATATAATGGTGAGAAGAAAATTTTATAGGCTGTTAACTGAAATGTCTGATTGCAATTGGAAATATCACAGAAGTGGATTCCAACATCTTTGTGCTGACAGGATACCCATGACCATAGTTTTGGAAAGCAAATATTCAGTATACTAGACTAAACTGATTTTCTTGTCAATGTTTGGATATAACTATAAGCATTGAATTCCAACTGTAGTGAGGTTTACCATTATATGCCTCTTTTTGCCTATATTCCTATTACTGATTGTTTTTTGCTCATCGTTTGTCAGCTTTTGTGTTTGTCAAAGATGTTGTTCAACCATATTCTTCTAACACAATGAACAAACTAAATAATTTTTGTGTCAAATGAAAGCTTGTGATGTGGGGATTATCATGCACTATAAAAAATTTACCCCAAATACTTTCTCCTCCCCCCCCCCCCAAAGAAAGGGAAATATGAAAGTGATTCTTCTGCTATATCTTCAGAATGTAAGGGCTGAGTGTCACAGGTTATAAAAATTGTCTCCAAAAAAGGGGAAAGTATGTATGAAAGGTTATTCTACTGGGTTTTTTTTAAGGTGACGGCCACATGTGACAAATTGTATATCAAATGAAAACTTGTGATATGGGGAGTGTTGTAGGTAATAAGAATATATCCCCCTTGCTTTCTTACCCCCTAAAAACAGAAAGTGTGAAAGTCATTCTACTATACCTTCTCAACGCAAATGCCTACAATTAGTTAGAAATCAAATGAAAGCTCATATGAAGACAATCATAGCTGCTTCAAATAAACTCCCTCCCATCAAGAAAAGGGGGATAAAAATTTTGTAGGGGTCGACCTTAATGTGTTATGTCTCAAATTATAATTTGTGGCATCTCCAATGCCATGGGCTACTTTAAGCAACACCCTTCTCCCCAAAACTAGGGGAGGAGATAAATGAAAGCTTTTGAAGACAGGTATTTTTAGTGACAAAGAAAAAAAATGCAAATTAAAAAAAATACCTATCTCCCTATATGTGCCCTAAAAAGTAGAAAATAAACCTAAAGCATATTGATGGTGTAATCAGTGACTGAATTCGTATTCACTTCAAAGGACGATAGGGCACTGATTTACCTACTCAACAAGATTGCTTGCTCCCTAATCTACCTTTGAAGCGATTGCAAATGATAATTGGGCTATCCCAATTATCACAACTCGCCCATATTTTACAAGTATTTTGTTAAGTTTCCTCAATTTGTCCAACACTCCTTAATTTCACAAAACAAATCCCAATTTTCACAACTCGTCTATATTTTACCAAGTGCATTCGAATTTTGCCAACTAGTCTACATTTTACCAACTCACTGTAATTTTACAGAAAAAATCGCAATTTTTACATCTTCTCTGAATTTGACAAGTCACTTCGAATTTTATCTACTCTCCTTAATTGCACAAGAATGGCACAATTTTCACAACTCCCCTGTATTTTACCAAGTGGCTTCGAATTTTGCCAACTCCCCTAGATTTTGCCAAGAGTTTTTGGTTTTTCCAACTCTCCTTAATTTCATAAAAACCAATCCCAATTTTTACAACTCACCTGTACTTTTCCAAGTGGTTTTCAGTTTTGCCAACTTCCCTAGATTTTGCCATATTTTCTCGATTTTTGTCAACTCTCCTTAATTTCACAAAAACAATCCAAATTTTCACAAATTGCCCATATTTTACCAAGTGGATTCGAAATTTGCCAAGTTTCCTCGATTTTGCCATCTCGCCACAATTTTACAGAAAAAAAAAATCCAAATTTTACATCACACCTGATTCTTGCAAAGTCACTCTGAATTTTGCCAACTCTCCTAGATATTGCGAAGTTGCCTCGATTTTGCCAACACGCCATAATTTTATGGAAAAAAGATTGCAATTTTTACATCTCACCTGAATTTTGTCAACTCCACGATTTTGCCAAATCACTCCGAATTTTGCCAACTGCCCCAAGTTTTTGCCAACTGCCCCTAGATTTTGCCAACTCCCTAAGTTTTCCCAGCTCTCCTAGATTTTCCCAACTCACCATAATTTTACAGAAAAAAAATCCAAATTTTCACATCTCACCTGAATTTTGCCAACTCCCCATGATTTTGCCAAGTCATTCTGAATTTTGGCAACTCCCTACGTTTTGCCAACTCGCCATAATTTTACAGAAAAAAACCTAATTTTTACATCTCACCTGAATTTTGCCAACTCCCCACGATTTTGCCAAGTCACTCCAAATTTTGCCAACTCCCCAAGATTTTACCAAGTCACTCCGAATTTTGCCAAGTTGTCCCGATTTTGCCAACTCACCTGTATTTTACTAGGTGGCTTCGAATTTAGCCAACTGCTCTAAATTTTGCCATTTCTCCATTTTTCAAACTGCCTTAGATTTGCCAAGTTACCTCGATTTTGACAACTCCCCTTAATTTTCCAAAAAAAAAAATTACAAATTTTCACAACTCACCTAGATTTTATGAAGTCACTTCGAATTTTGCCAACTCTGAGTTACTTTTTTGGGGGGAGCCTCCCCCCCAAAGGAGCTACGCCCCTGATTATGCTTTAGATCTTTTTTTTTTGTACTTTTTAGGGCCCATATAAGAAGGTAGACATTTTGAATTTTTTTTAATATATATTTTCTGTATAAGATGAGGAGTCATTTCATTGTTGGAATCAGGGGATACCAGAGTTAGTGAGAGGTTTAACTGTTGCCTCTCCTTACTTTTCATTTGCCAACCACTATTGGTTTTATATCAATAAATATTTAGCGGAAAAAATTTTCCCCGACATACGGGATTTGAACCCGCATCGCTCCAGAAACATGCCAGAGTATTCTTCCAGTTGAACTAATGCCAGCTCGTCTTTCCTCCACTATTTTTAAGACTAAATTCTATCACAGAGTTTTTCGGGAGATTTTCGGAGATTTTTCAGAGATTTTCGGGCCAACCATTGGTGCCATCTATGATCTCCGGTGGCAATTATTACCTTAATATTGCACAGAGTGAGATGGAAATAAATAAGTCCCACCGCGCTAATTAGTGTTATTAATGACCTAAACATAGATGACAATCACAGCGTTACCTGTTGCTCTTTTGGCATTCATAAATCAATAAATATTTTGTGTAAAAAATTTTCACCGACATAAGGGATTTGAACCCGCATCTCTCCAGAAACATGGCTGAAAGAATATTTTGCATTATAATCTGACTGAGCAGGGAATGTTTCCAAACAGCAGAGAATAAAATAGTTGTACCAGCTAATGCATTTTTTTTAAAAGAAAAGCAACAACAGCAACAAATGGTTCAATAGCAGAGTATCACAGGAGATATCTTGTAAACATGAGAATCATGAATAGTTAGCTGAAAAAAATTGAGTGTGTCATGAGTGGAACTTGAACCCACATCTCCCATTTACATGCATGGTATTCTACCACTAAACCACCAATGGCTAACTCTAGTTTCAGGGATTAAAAAATAAATATGGCAAATATTTAAAGGTGAAGATTCTGTCAAAGCAAGGTCAGCTGAGCATTTAAGGATGTTCCAAATAATATAGTTGGTTCTCTCATTATTTGAAATCATGGAAAATTCCTTTCTGTCTTTAAATGTTGGCCCTCTATCACAGTTAGAAGTTATTTTAACAGTATTAAAATTAAAGCTAAATGAGTTGCCAGAGGTAAATGAAATTACTACTGAAATATATAAATATATTTCACTATGAAGCTGAAAGAAATTATCTTGTGTTATAAAAAAAAATAACTTCTCAAGGCCATAGAGGAAAACAATTATCTGTCATGGTTGAGTTGTTTTATCTCAGAGAAGCACATTTTTGCATAAAATAGACTAAATTGCCAGGTCACAAGGACCCCTGAGGGCTCAAAGAAGTTTAGGGAACCCACTGGATAAGGAGACAGATGGCAACATCTCATCAAGGCCATCTATCCTGTTCTTAAACATGCACAGGGTATGGCTCTCCTGCACACGGGGCTACTGCTTTACATCATGTCCGATAGATAGTAAGTCTTCCAAGTCCATCATTGTCCCCTATTGACTGAGGGCAGGATATGGAGTTTTGCAGAGATAAATCTCAATGCTGACCTGGTGGAATTCGAACCTGGGAACTGCAGATTATCAGTGTAGTGCCTGCCAACTGAGCCACCTCCACTCATATCAGACAGAAACCTGTTAGTATATTATGCTATAGAGAAGATCTGTGAGGAATGTGTGATTTTAGGAAAAGGAAAGTATAGTATTCCAATTTAAAGATAATTATTCCAATTTCCAAATAAAGTGATTTTAGTTTTTAAGGTAACTACACCTGTGGCCAAGTGGAAGCATGCTTGGATCAAAGGGACTTTGGTTTGAGCTCTGGTTAAGGCATGGTGTCTCCTTCCTCACAGACCCTCTACTATGGCATTATAAGCTGACAGGCTCCTGTCAGACATCTGTGACAAGCAGCTACTTGAGGAGATTTTTTTTATTTACAGAGTAATGGCTCTCTATAATAACAATGGCTCTTGTGTGGAATCTGTAAAGCTTGTAACAGTTGGTTTAGCATTGCTATTGGAGTTCAACGAGGGTGCATTTATCCCCATATATGCTTAATTTGCTTTTTGATTATGTTAAGCAAAATTCACTGCAATGGGGAGAATGGGGTTTTAGATTGCCTAGAGATTTGGAAATTTCTGATTTAGATTATGCACATGATTTTGCCCTGTTGGCAAATGATATTCATGAGATGAATTCTTTCATTAGGGCTGTTGATGACACTGATAATAGAGTAGATTTGGTGATAAACAAAGAAAAGTAATGTGATGAATAATGATCAGGCAGATGATGCTTCAATTGCTTTGAACAGTTGCACCTTGAACAAGTGTCTGGTGATGTAATCTGCACCAGGCTTATAATCTGCAATTCCCAGGTTTGAGTCCCATGTGTGCTAACATGAAATTTATCTCTGCAAAAACCCCACCTTTCCAAGCACACTGATGTGCTTGGAAAGGTCTCCATCCATTGAATGGGATGTAAAGCATGGTCCTGTGTGCAGGAGAGGCATATGTTATGTGCATTAAAGAACACACTGTATGTGTTTGATGGGAGGCTTTCATCTGCCTCCTAACGGCTGTCGTGGACCCCCTTCTTCCAGCCTTCTCTGAGGTTTTGGGGTCCTTGTGACCTGGCCATTTAACATAATGTGTGCAGGAGAGGCATATGTTATGTACATTAAAGAACACACTGTATGTGTTTGATGGGAGACCTTCATCTGCCTCCTAACGGCTGTCGTGGACCCCCTTCTTCCAGCCTTCTCTGAGGTTTTGGGGTCTTTGTGACCTGGCCATTTAACATAATGTGTGCAAAAAAAGGTGCCACTCAGTGGTAAAGCAAACCAACACTCTCTCACAAAAATTTAAAAATTTTCACATAAATAGATCATGTAACAGCATTTTTCCACCCCCTAGTAGTGTGTGGGTGGAGCAAATCATTGCTGCCAATGTAAACATCTTAACCAACACACTCACCAACCAAAATGCAAAGTTATTTTGATCGAAAGATTGTATAGTTGTATCCCCCCCCCCCTTTCCACTCTGGGAGTTAGGGGCCATATCATTGCTGTAGCATAAAGTTCTTTACCATCACACTCTACCTAAAAAAATTTAAGTTTCTCACATAAATAGATCGTTTACAATATTTATTTGATGTTTAGACATATTCCAACTTTTTTCCGCCATTAGAAGGGGCTATTGAGAGATCAGGAAATGCACATTGTTGACAGGTGTCTCAGTCAATCTGTCAGGACCAGGGTTCTTTTCAAGGCATCTGTGTGAGAGTGTGTGCAGAAGGGTACTTGTCTCTACCTTGTCAGGATGTTGCTGCTATCTAGGTGGCTGATAAACACAAAGATTTTACATATATATTCTTTATCTATTTATGCAATATCTACAATTTATGATATCTGCAACAAATTAATGATTGCCCATCCAGTAGAGTCACTTGCTATGGTAACAGCAGTCTGCAAGGAGCCTCAACAGTCCCACCACTAGATACAGGAACAAAATGTTTAAATCAAGCCTTAGACAATCCACTTGATATGTGGGATGTTTTATTATCAGAGCCTAGCTTTTTTCAAAGCTGTTATCTTGTTCAAAAGAACTGCCAGAAGTAGTCGTGTGATGTTTTCTTCAGGGGCAGTAGGATATCTTGACCAATGGGAAAGGACACAATTCCCTGTGCCATGGGGTGGGGGTGGCTCAGTCGGTAGCGCGCCAGGCTTGTAATCTGTAGTTCCCAGGTTTGAGTCCCAGCTTGGTCAGCGTTGAGATTTATCTCCACAAAATTTCCCCACCCTGCCCACAGTCAGTAGGGGACACCGATGGGCTTGGAAAGGCCGCCGTCCGTCGGATGGGACGTTAAGCCGTGGCCCCGTGTGCGGGAGAGCCATACCCTGTGCACGTTAAAGAACACACTGGATGGCCTTGACGGGAGGCTACCATCTGTCTCCCAACAGCTGTTCCAGTGGGTCCCCTCCCCCAACCTTCTCTGAGCCTTCGGGGTCCATGCGACCTGGCCATTTAGCCCATGGTGTGCAAAAAAGTGCTGCTCAGAGGTAAAACAACCCGAACAACCCAACCCTGTGCCATGTCGACTCTCTTGTTTCCTCGTAAGGAGGCATATACAAGTAGTCCTTAGGGGACTACTTGTGTATACTCCTTACATGGCTGGACTTCTCATGCTCTATACTTGGCTGGGACTTTAACCAAAAACATGTTGCATTTCTTCACCTAGCTCCCCCAAACTGGATCTACTGCTGGTGTTCTGTTGCTAGACAAAAAGGGCCCTACTACCAAAATGGGGATCCTGGTTCTCTCCTTTTCCACCTAGCCGACTGAGTCCCTACATACACACACATAATAATAATAATAAATCAATACCTATCCAACCCAAAAAGAATTTTATATCTAAAAACAAAAATGTTGAATGTCTGCAGACAGACAAGCAGACTACAAAATGGAAACATTAACTCGTTTACTCAGTTTTTTTTTCATGAGCTAAAAAATTACCCCTATTTACAAGAATGTCAATGAATATATCACTACTTGAACTTTTTCTGGATGTGGAATTTCTTGAAGCACACCCTGGATGCAGCCTCAGTTGCTTTGAACATGTCTTAGAAAACCAGAAACTGCAGTATCGTCAAAATCATTTGAAAGTTCACTAATATTTCCCTCTGTTTGCATTCATTTCTTAGGGTACACAATCGTCATTTGATCATGGAGAACAGGATGCAGATGAACTAAAATATATGGTACTTTCCATTCCAACTGATGCGTGTTGATTTGATGAACTCATATTGTTTATAATTTATACTACCAGATGGCAGCATAAATGAAATCCTAGATTAGCTTCAATAATAAAAACAGTGAAGTAAAATATTTGGTGAGGGTCACTCACCTAATGAGTACAAGGGTAAATTTCCATAAGTGGAAGATACCTGCCAGAAGAATGTAAAGAGTTAAGCATTGATCTGACCTGTTGCTTGTATGTCTAACTGCATATTAGAAAATAGTGCTATGAAAATTGTACCCAAGGACTTAAGGAAAAAGCTTAAATCTAGAATGTAGTGGGTGGACAATGAAACGAGGTCTTGTTAAAATCATCTGCAGTAACCAAATGCAGCAACTGTTGCTCTGTATACATGTGTTTGGAGAGCTAAATTACATCATCATCATCATCATCATCCTCAAGCAGCCATGAGCTACGGAGGTCCAACCAGACCGTGCAATTTAGTTCTCCAAGCAAGTCTATCCTGAGCTACATCTACTGCATCTGGCCACTGCACACCAATTCCAACAAGGTCCTGTTTGACATTGTCTGCCCACCGCATCCTAGATCTCCCCTTCTTTCTGAGGCCTTTAAGCACACTGTTCATAACCCTATTCGCCAATCTATAATTATTCATACGGGCAACATGGCCAAACCAACGGAGTCTCTCTCTGCACAATATGCTGCTTAAAGGAGGTTGCAAACTCCTTTTCCTAATCTCATCATTAGTTACAAAGTTGAACCACCTAATGCCCAAGATACTGCGTAAGCATCTGGAATCAAAAGCATCTAGTTTCCTGTTATCTTGTTTACAAAGTGTCCAAGTTTCACTACCATAACTAACCCTAGAAAGAACCAAACTATTATACAGTCTAATTTTAGTCTTTAGGTGTATACGCCTATTTCTCCACACTCTCCATAGATTCTTAAAAGTCCCAGCAGCAATCCCTATTCGTCTGTTAATCTCATGCCGCACATCACCATTATCTGTTACATAGCTCCCAAGATAATTAAACTGTGACACCTGCTCAAGACTGCAACCATTCAGATTAACTGAATCACAGCCTGCCTGACCAATTTTCATCACTTTAGTTTTCTCTCTGTTTATAACCAAACCTACTCTACTACCAGTCTCATCAACGGCTCGAATGAAAGAGTTCATCTCATCAACATCATTTGCCAGAAGGGCTAAATCATCAGCATAATCTAAATCAGAAATTTTCCTATCTCCAGCCCATTTAAGGCCAAAATCTTTCCCTTGAAGTGAATTTCGCATAACATAATCAATAACCAAGCTAAAGAGAAAAGGAGACAAAATGCACCCTTGTCGAACACCAGAAGTAATGCTAAACCAATTGCTACAAGCCTTACCAACTCTCACACACGACTCAGTGTTATTATAGAGAGCTTTCATAATGTTAACTAACTTGTCTGGTATACCATATGATCTCACAATCAACCACAAATTATGACGATCAACAGAGTCGAAAGCCTTTTTGAAATCAACAAAGCTAGCAACCAAAGGTTTCTGAAACTCTAAACATTTCTCAAGAATCTGCCTAAGTGAAAATATCTGATCTACACATCCCCTACCACTTCTGAATCCACATTGCTCATCACGCAATTGCCTGTCAACCAGATTCTTAATTCTATTAAGCACAATCATGGAAAGAACTTTACCTGGAACAGAGAGTAGGCTGATACCCCTATAGTTATCACAAGAACTGCGATCACCTTTTTTGAAAATAGGGATAACAATAGCTCTGGTAAAATCCTTAGGAACCATGCCTTTATCATAAAAGAGATTCAGAATTTCAGTCATCCAAGTGGTAACCGAAACATTCCCAGCTCTAAGCATTTCCGTAGTAATTTCATCTACCCCTGGGGATTTATGAAGTTTAAGTTTAGAAACAGCCAAACTAACTTCAGATTGTGTTATAGGGCCAACATTAAAGCCACCAATGCATCTATCATCATTGCAAACAATGGGAGTAGAACTAACTACATTGTTTAGAACATCACTGAAATGCTCAGCCCACCTAGCCATGACAGAATCCTCCCCTTCTATAACCTTACCTTGTTTATCCTTCAATCCTTGTATGCCTGTCCGTTTTCTACCACACAAAACATTAACTATCTGGTACAGCTCTCTGCTGTTGTGCTGTCTAACTGCTTCCTCGGCTTTGTCAGCCAAACCATCAAGCCAAAAATTTTTATCAGCAGCTAACTGATCCTTTACAAGTTTATTAAGGTCTCTGTAATGCTTTCTATTAGGACTAGTAGGGTATTGATTAAGGGTATTCCTGCAGTTCTTTCTTTCCGAAATAAGCTCAAGTGCCTTATCACTCAGATAATTTTGCCTCTTCTGCTCCTTTTTTCCTAAAAGAGTACTGTTAGTGTCCAAAAAAGCCTGTTTAAAATGATCCCATTCTTCCTCAACTTCAGTAGTAAGCAAACCATGACTGTCATAATGACTAAGTAACCTATCATGGTAAGCTTTGGCTATAACTGGATCTTTCAGAGCTTCAGTATTAAAAGTAAATTTTTTAACCCTAGCACAACACTTTTTAAGTTTAAGTTGCAACACACTTTTAACAAGGTAATGGTCAGATCCAATTTCAGCTCCCCTATATGCCCTGGTATTCCTAACAGAACTAGTCCATTTGCTGTTAATTAATATGTAATCAATCATATTCTTATGCAGCCCATCAGGTGAAACCCATGTGTACTTATGTATGTCGCGGTGTTTGTAATAAGTGTTAGTTATTCTGAATCCATTGAGTTTACTTACCTGTAGGAGACGTTGCCCATTGCTATTGCAGCTACCAATACCAAAAGGGCCTATTACTCCTCCCCAAAGGTCAGAGTCAGTACCAACTTTGGCATTGAAGTCACCAAGAACAAGGGTAATATCTCCTTTCTTGACAGAATTCAAAATATCCTGAAGTTGTTCATAAAACCTATCCTTCTCATCCTCATCGGCATCCTCAGTGGGGGCATAACAGCAGATAACATTCAAGTCTTTAACGCTTGTCTGAAATTTTGCTGTAAGAAACCTTTCATTAATGCACTCATATCCTAGAAGAGCATCACTAGCGTGTCTGCTGAGAAGCAGACCCATGCCTTGGTGATGCTTTTTGTCGTCCCTCCCTGAAAAGAGAAATTTAAGATTATTTTTAAGAATCTGACCTTTATCTGTCCATCTGGTCTCTTGCAAGCCGAGAATATCTAAATTATAACGGTGGAATTCTTGTGTGAGGACATCAAGAGAAAAAGCTCTGTGCAGAGTCCTCACATTCCAACTACCTATGGAGAGAAAATGGTTAGTGGGATGTTTAAAGAAACTATGTTTATTGAGAGAGGGAATGCCGACAATATCAAACAGCCCCCTAATCGCAGACATGGGGCAAAGACCCGTTCCCCCACTACTAAAGGCTGAAGCCATCTACACTGGAAGACTTCCTCCAATGTAGAATTTGACGATGCCAATAGAAGCAAAGAGTTCAGGTGCCTGCGATGACTTCTGCTCAGGATTATCCACCAGCTGATAAACATATCCTGTGAATCTATTCACTTGGGGCTGTCAACCCACAAACAAAAAGAAAACACAGCGGAAGATTTTCCCTCCACAGAAGCCCACCAGTGCAGCAAAATCAGGATCCATAATCAAGCTCAGAGCCATATATCTGTCCAGTCCAGTAGGTTTATATGGTCAGCAGCAGGACCCTGTGTGGTTGACCACTCCTCAGCAGGGTAGAAAAAAAGAAAAGTAGCCATAGTTGTCCAGATCAGTAGGCCACACTAATCTGGCAGCCCTCCCCTTCCGTTCACTTCCACAAGAGTGTATCTCTTTTGATAGTTACTAACGGTCCGCACCACGAGAAGGCGGGGTTGGACATTAGGTGCTAGGCCTGGCCGGTTCTATGCATCATCACAGGGGATTGGTGCATAGCTCTCCTTCCAGTGACTACCTAGCTACCATTTACACAGTCTGGTTAAACCTTGAAAAGAAAATGGCCAATTATTGTTGCAATAAACAACACTTTATCATGTTTATTATGATTGGACTGATAATATTTATAACTTCAAAAATATGGTTAAGTAGTTCTTTGAAAGTATGGAATCCTACGGTGAAGTTACATTGCATGTTTTAAAACAAATTCTTATTTTCTTAATTTGTAAACAGAATTTATTACAATGTTTGACATTCGATTTTTAAAAACCAAAACACATTATTGCTAGAATTATGTATGCAGAGAAGATGTTGAGAAAAACTAATTTTACTCTTTATTTCTAGATCTTGAAAACCATCATGAAAAGGATGATATATCTCATGGTACAGAAGACACAAGACATTCATCAAGTTCAACTAATTTTAGGCCACAGTGTCCATATTGCCATAGGATATTTTTTAGCCCTGGTAATCTGAAAAGGCATATAGAAATTCATTTTCTGAAACGCAAGAATTATGTTTGTCCCATGTGCCAGAAAAGATTCTCATGGAAAAACACTTTGAACTCTCATCTACGCAGGGATCACCATATTCAAATATAATGCAATTATCAGTGCATCAATATATCTCAGGTCATAAACAAGCAATCGTGCATATTATCAGTATCTGTAGATGTGTGGTGATAGCCAACTACAGGTTAAAAAAATGAATGAAATCATTTTTGTTAGTCATATTTTTATATTTTAGAAAATAGGCAATTTATAAAGATTATTGTTTTTGTATGTAAAACAAAAGAACTGCAGGTTCTAATATTAAGCTCTAGGCATTTATAAAGCAGTTCAAAATGCTTGAATTTTGATATAGGTAAGTAAATTTTTTTATTAAGTTAATTTATAAAATGTAAAATATGCAGTAATAACAAAAAAAAATCCAACTTGTTATTAAAAAGATAGCATTTTAAACAGTTGTACTTCAAATAAATTTAAAGTTATTTTGCCTCTAGACAGGTAAAAATGTATAACTTTTCTGTGGTATAGTTTTTTGATAACTTAAAAATCAGTTGGATGATATATACACTCTAGGAAATAAAAAAATGCAAGACTTGCAAGAAGTTATGCAAATGTGAAAAATTTTAAGGAGGCGGTAGTATATAGAAATGATTACGGTTTGCAGGATGATCGAAACAATTGGACAGGTGTGGAACAAACACAGATAAAGACAACCAAATGATAAAGATGACAAAATGTTGTGGAAATTGTTCCAAACCGCTAAAAATGCCCTTATGCAGATGTCTACATCTGTTCCAACAGTTAACAGACTTTGAGCGTGGAAGAATCATTGGTCTTAGAGAATCTGGTTTGTTATACAGAGATGTGGCCAACCTTGTTGATGGCTACCCAGCACCATAATATACATATGGCACCATTGGATACAAGAAGGATCCAGCACACACACTGACAAGGATCAGGAAGACGATATATGACCACTGATTGCGTGACAATATAATATACTACCATAATAGGACCTGATTGCGTGACAATATAATATACTACCATAATAGGACCACCATAATATACTACCATAATAGGACCACCATAATAGGACCACCATTGCATGACAGATTCATGACTACAATGCAACTGCAAAGGGATTGGCAACAGGTAACACATTGAATACCTACCAGGTGGATGGTAAGCAACAGGCTTTTACACATTTCATTGCAAGCCTATTGTCTGACACTACGTTTGCCTCTCACATCTGCCCACATGCAAACACGTCTTCAGTGCTTTGCCTCAGACAGAACTGGAACGAACAAGAGTGGAGTACTGTGGTGTTTAGTGACGAATATAGCTTTTGTCTTGGTCAGCACGACGGTAGACAACATGTTCGCTGTCATCCAGTGGAAGGGAATGCCATCCAGTGTGTGTGACATCACTCAGCTCCAGCTTCTGATGTCTTGGTGTGGGATGCCATTAGTCAGACATCTCAGTCAGAACTGGTCATCATAAGGGGATCTATAACTGCCCAATGATATGTTACCAACATTTTGCAGCCAGTGGCTGTCCCATTTGTTCAGCAGCACAGAACCTTTTACCAGCAAGATAACACCCGTCCCCACACAGCCCGCATTAGTTTGCAGTATTTACATGAGCAAAACGTTCAGGTACTATCACGGACAGCATGCTCGCCTGAACTTTCACCTATTGAACGTATCTGGGACATGATGGGCTGACAGCTCCAACAACACCCAAGAGATGCACCAACCACTGTCACTGAAATGGAACAGCGACTTGGCGTTCTATCCCTTGAGAGGACATTATAGAGCTGTACGATCTCCTTCCCCACCATGTTCATGAATGCATTGCTGTGCAGGGTGGTTCAATATCATACTAATTATACCACTTTACTAGGTTTTGGTAATGTAATCAATCGCACATCTCAGTGTATACTAAGAGCTGCCAGTGTTTCAATAAAATAGCATCAATCCTTCCAGGTGTTGCAATTTTTTTTCCTGTAGTGTATATATAAGGTGTTCATTTCATGGTGTGAGCTTGAGTTCAGTACTAAGGAAAAGGAAGAATTTCTCAGCATGCAATAACTAATATGAACTTTAAACCAGTTCTTTGTTTTAAAGCTGATATGTTTACTGTTTTACTAATCTATGTCTTCAGCCAATTAACAGACTTAGGAATAATATAACAGACATTTCTGAACCCAACATCAGAGAAAATTAATTATATGTATTAACTTTTTTAATGCTCTCAGTTACATTGATTTCTAAGGAATTCTATATTTGAATGTAGTAAAGGAATTAAGATAAAGTTCTATTTAAACAAAATATCTCTCACCTCTTTTACAATAAAGTGCACTGCTATTGTGTAACATGCTAGTTGACATCTTAAAGTTACAGTAGTCAGAAGGGTATTAACCCTTATGGTACAAAATTACTTTTAGAATGTTATTAACATCTTTTAATCTGTACATTTCATTGTCATTTCCCATGTTTCATGTGATATAGGTTATTTTTTTACTTTTGAACTGCATTGTACAGGATAGAGAAGGGTCCTGAAACTACTACTTGTTTATACAGGCCTATCTCATACAAGGACATGCCTTACTAAAACTGAAGTCACTACTGACCACTGCCTCAGAACTAAGAGCACTCAAAGTTTACCTGCTAGAACAATGGTTAGCTCTCTAACCATTATGCCACCTAGTGCACATTTATTAAGTGTATTCTGTTATATAAGTTTCATAAAATGTAAGTAGAATGAGAGTGTGGTAAGGGTGCACAATGATGTTTATGCGCATTAAATTCAAACATTAAATATTTCTGAAAAAGATTAACTGCTGTTCTGAAGAAAAACAATCTTCCAATGCACTGTATGATAAACACATACTGTGAGATTCAATAGCTGATCAAATACACAGTGCATACTTTTTTTTTAAGTATGGGATTACTCAGAAATGTTAAGTTAAAGCCTAGAAGTGGTGCAGCCTTTATTTTAGTACTGGCTCTTGTCCTTGAAAGTTGAAGACTACTGTTTAGACTTGACAGTTCAAATCAAGTTGGAGAGATCTTCAAGTATCAGTTCAATCAGTGGCATATTTTCCATGAATTGTTAACTTGAGTTATTGAATTATATAATAGTAATAAAAATATATGAATCATTTAAAAACAATAAATAATATTTATTTATCATTAAATATTTGATTATTTTAAACTTTTTCACTACTAAAGATTTAAATCATCTTCAATTTGCTTTTAATTTTTTTTTAATTTTTTAATGCCTTGTTTTCCTCAGTATATCAGATCTTATAGATCTTTAAGTCTCTTCAGTTAACTCTACTTCTTCGAACCATTTTAATATTTCAGTCAGATTAAAGAAAATGGCATTTCACAAAACTGCTATAAGAGATTAAGCTGCATTCTGACTGGTCACAGATTTTATCAAATCACATTTGATATTAGCTATTTTAATTTGATGTATTTTCTCTTAATAAATTGCTCTATATAGAAGAATAGCTTTGATAGTTTCTCCCATTAATAGCACATTGTGTATTATATAGAAAAATTCCATTATTTTGAACAAGTTACCTTTATGCTGGAAAGCACTGTGTTATTGATTGCTTTAGCTTGTAATTCATTCAATAATAGTTATCACTTTCATTGTGATTTGTTTAATCCATCAAATCTACTATTTTTAGGTGACATAATGCTATTAAGTATTTCAGTTTTCACAACTCTTTAAATATTGAAGGAATATTATTGTAAATGAGATTCAAATTAATGTTCAAAATCAAGAAAAATTTGATTGAGATCTTCAATATATTGTCAAATTTTTGTATAAAAAGTTTGCTTAAGAAGTTCTACCTTCTAAATGAAAATGCAGCTTAGCCATTCTCTGCATGTAGTATATTTTAGTCCTAAATTTAGTGTACTCCCTGTAGTAAATGGCAAGGGCATAACTACCATAAAGGGCACCATAAGCCTGAACCTCAAAGGGTCAAATGTAGCTCTATTTATTATGTTGATTTGATGATTACATTTTACATTTATATATTTGATATATTTATAAATAAATAAAATAAATACCCCCTCAAGCAGCTGCTTGCCACAGAGGTCTGACAGGAGCCTGCCAGTTTATATGCCACAGTAGGAGATCTGAGAGGATGGCAGGACCTCAGCAGAAAAACGACACACACATCCATGCCTAATCCGGGGCTCGAACCCAGGTCCCTTAGATCAGTAGCCAAGCGTGTTAACCACTCGGCCACATGTATCATTTCTTATACAACATAATTGATTAATTTGTGCATGCATGAGTTTAGAGGAGATCCTTATTACCAATCTCATTACATCCCTGAGTATGTGACTAAAATTTTAACAAAGTAATCACAATTTTTTCTCACCAGTAAATTTGAGCTCCCTTTGCCAATAATGTAAGGGGCAGGGGTGGCTCAGTTGGTAGCATCCTATGGACGGCAGTCTTGGAAAGACTACCGTCCATAGGATGGGACATTAAGCTGTGGCCCGTGTTCAGGAGAGTGTGAACTGTGCACCTTAAAGAACATGCTGGATGACCTTGAATGGAGGCTACCATCTGTCTCCCAACAGCTGTCTAGTGGGTCCCCTCCCCAAACTTTCTTTGAGCCTCCAGAGTCCTTGTGACCTGGCCAATTTACCCCATTATGTGCAAAAAAGTGCCACTCAGGGGTAAAACAACCCAACCCTATAATACAACTTTGATTTTGTGAGATATTAGTATAGTATAGTCATAATTTTTTTTATGCTCTGCTTCTTTTATAGTTCTTATAAATGGTCTGTAAATAGTAGCTAAACATACTGGAAGGAGAACTATGCACCATTCCTATGATGATGTACAGAACCAGCCAGTCTAATCCATCTAAAGTTCGACTCTGCCTTCTCGTGGTACAGCCTGTTAGTACCTTTCAAAGGAGATATCCTCTCCTCTGAAGGGAAACTAAAGGGGAAAACTGCTAAATCAGTTTGTGCTATTGATCTGGTCATCTGTAACTCCCTTTTATCCCCTCCACTCTGCTGATCAATGGTCAACTTCATGGTCTTTGTGCTGACCATTTAAACCTACTTGATTGTCCACTGGTTTTGAGCTAGACTACAGGTCCTAGACATCCTGCACTGGTGAACTGTTGAAGGAAATCTACAGCTGTAGTTTCTCTCTATGGAGTGCCAACCCCAAGTTAACAGATGCACAGAATACCTTATACCAGATGGTGGCTGATTCTGATCAGAGGCCATTGTAGGTGTTTTATTATAATTTTTTATCATTGTATGTTTACTATTTTTTGCCTTTTTTCCGGTTATTCAAATTCTTTACGGCCCTCTTGCCTCCTCACTCTCGAAGATGTGGCCCTTGTGAGAATGTGTTTGACAGTACAGAGGCCATTGTAGGGGTTTTATTATAATTTTTTATCATTGTATGTTTACTATTTTTTGCCTTTTTTCCGGTATTCTTTACGGCCCTCTTGCCTCCTCACTCTCGAAGATGTGGCCCTTGTGAGAATGTGTTTGACAGTACAGAGGCCATTGTAGGGGTTTTATTATAATTTTTTATCATTGTATGTTTACTATTTTTTGCCTTTATTCCGGTTATTCAAATTCTTTACCACCCTCTTGCCTCCTCACTCTCGAAGATGTGGCACTTGTGAGAATGTGTTTGACAGTACAATGTTTCTTTTATATCAGTTTTTAGTACTAACAGCAGGTGTACTGGAACGGCACCGGAGTATAAAAATTTGTGGCCCAAGGATAATGTGTAAAAAAGAAAGAAAATTAAAAATCAGAAAAACAAATCATAAAAAATAAAATCATAAGTAATAATAGAGGAAAAAACTGTCATTAGCCATGTGGGATCCGAACCCATGATCTCCTGATAGCATAGTTGAAGAAGAAAACTGTTTTTAGAAAAGAAATTTGGAAAATAACTTGGGAAGAACATGAAACTTAGTATGAAAACGTAACTGCTTTTTTCACCCCGTTCACATCTGGCCTATGTATGCATTTTGTTTTCAACTCTGGCCGACGAAGATATCTGAAAATGGAAAAACGAAACATTTGCGACTTGCTTCAAAATGTAATTGAGTAGCCCTGTTTTGAGGCCGAATTTGCATATGAAGCACCCCTAGGCACAATAGTATGGGGCGGTCTAGTTGATAGCGCGCCAGGCTTGTAATCTGCAATGTCCAGGTTCGAGTGCCAGCAATGAGATTTATCTCCACTAACTCCCACCCTGCTCTCGGTCAGAAAGGGGCCACCAATGGGCTTGGAAAGATCGTCGGCTGAGACGTTAAGCAGTGGCCCGTGTGCAGGAGAGCTATATCCTGTGCATATTAAAGAACTTGCTGGATGTATGGCCTTGACGGGAAGCTCCCACCTGTCTCCTAAAAGTTGCCAGTGGATCCCCTTTCCCAACTTTTCTGAGTTCTTGGGTTTCTTGTAACCTGGTCATTTAGCCCATTGTGTGTAAAAAAAGTGCTGCTCAGAGGTAAAACAACAGCAGAGCCTCAGTCGATACTATTTTTTTTCTAATTTTATATGAAAAAAAAATTAAAATTTCTTATATTTTGCAATCATAAAGAAGAGAAAGCAACGTAATCGAAAGGAGTATATGGATTTTAATGAAAAATAATACTTTATTTTTCAAATTCCATAAAAAGAGCGTAATAATTTATTATTCTATATATTTTAAAACATTCAATATTCAGTAACACATATAAATAAAATTCTTCATTTATAAATTTAAATACTTTTCTGCGTTTTCTGCTCTGCGAATGGAAAAAAAAAATCATTCTCATAATCCATAGCTTTAAAAAATTGACTTCGATTGTCAAGAAAGTGCGCATTTAACTGCTCATGAAACACGGATATTCACAAGTAATTTTTTACTCTTGTAAAAAGATGCAACTTTTTTTATGGCCGAGTGGTTAGCGCGCTTGGCTACTGATCTAAGGGACCTGGGTTCGAGCCCCGGATAAGGCATGGTTGTATGTGTTGTTTTTCTGCTGAGGTCCTGCCATCCTCTCAGATCTTCTACTTTGGCATATAAACTGGCAGGCTCCTGTCAGACCTCTGTGGCAAGCAGCTGCTTGAGGGGGTATTTATTTATTTTTTATTTTTATCAGTAAATCAGATGTAACGCTAGAATTCTGGTGCCCCATTAAGTTGGAGCACTCAGGCAAATTCCTTATGGGAAATCCGACCCTGCCTTGCTGTACAGTGCAAAGTATAATATTTTCAATTGCTTACTGTTTCTAATTTCACACAAACTTCCGACCTGTTTTGCGATTAGAAGTATTCTGCAATGATGCGATAGTACACTATGATCACTGCAAAATATCCGGAACCATATTGGGCAGGTGAATTCATGATTTTAACTGACATAACTGCCTTTTCAAAATTTTCGTTCACTGCAAAATTCGCTTCAGCCAAAGTCTCCTTGTTTTTTAGTTTGGCTACTAGAGGAATTTGACTAGACACATACAACCGTTTGCTTTTATTTGATGAAATTATCTCAGTTGGCATAGTGACGCCAGCGTCTGCAGTTTGATGACTCCTTTAGATACATTGAAGAAGTTTAACACATTTTCTTAAGCTTGTTTATAGAAACAATTCGAAAGAAACAGAACTCACAAAAAAGTAATACGAAATGATGATTATAATTAGAAGGCACATCGCCTCTAGCGCATATAAATAAATACCCCCCCCCCCTCACCCCCAAGCAGCTGCTTGCCACAGAGGTCTGACAGAGCCTGTCAGTTTATATGCCAGAGTAGAAGGTATGAGAGGATGGTAGGACAGCAGAAAAACGACATATATACGTCCATGCCTTACCCGGGGCTCGAACCCAGGCCCCTTAGATCAGTAGCCAAGCTAGCGCATATGGGAATCTCATTTTCAAAGAGAAGGAATTTTTCCGCTCACCTACTCTCCACTCCTTAAACGTTCAACTAATAGATTGGGGGGGATGATGAAAACTAGATTTTATTAGTGCTTGTAAAATAAAATAGTATTTGCCTTTTATTCCTTAAATTTAAAAAGTTTGCTTTTTCTCACACTCCTCTGTAAGAAGAGGGCAGATTGTTGTTTGTCAATGGAATATTCCTTGACACCCTATTGCCGAAATTTCTACCGTAAACAGATCACTTGCAACATTTGTTGAAAGTTTCGCCGTTCCCATATTTAGTGATCTCTAACGTGTAAATTGAAACCACCTAACGATTTGAAAAACGTGAATTATGATATTTCATTAGTACCAATCCAACTAAAAGAGTTTTCCAATTATTTCAAAACAGTTGTTTCCCACCCACTCTGGGCTTAAGGGGTTAACTCATTGTTGCCAATTGAAACGTCACGACCTTCCCATTTTACCACCAAAATATCAAGGTTCTAGCATAACAACATCGTTGGCAATATTCGTTTATAATTTTGGAATTTTCAACTTTTTACTCCGTTAGAGATCGCAATTATAGTTTTTGGGAAATTCGGGAAGGCTGAACCTTAATATTTCATCAATACCTATCTAAATAAAAAAAATATTTAATTTTATCTCTAAAATCAAAAATGTGCGTTGTCTACAGACGACAGCGTGAACACATTATTTCGTTGTTTTTTTTTCCAAAACGAAATAAAAAAAAATGCAAATTAAGAGAAATGAACTTTTTTGTAGCTGAAAAGGGTAAAGTTTACTTTTAAAATTGGGGCACAAAAATGAGATATCTAAAAATGTTGGGGTGGGGGTGGTTCAGTTGGTAGCGCACCAGGCTCGTAATCTGTAGTTCCCAGTTTCGAGTCCCAGCTAAAATCAGCGTCGAGATTTATCTCCGCAAAATTCCCCGCCCTGCCCATGGTCAGTAGGGGACACCGATGGGCTTGGAAAGGCCGCCGTCCGTCGGATGGGACGTTAGCCGTGGCCCTGTTTGCGGGAGAGACATACCCTGTGTACGTTAAAGAACATGCTGGATGGCCTTGACGGGAGGCTACCATCTGTCTCCCAACAGCTGTTCCAGTGGGTCCCCTCCCCCAACCTTCTCTGAGCCTTCGGGGTTCATGTGACCTAGCCATTTAGCCCATGGTGTGCAAAAAAGTGCCACTCAGAGGTAAAACAACCCAAACAACTCTAAAAATGTTGATCCTTCAAAGATAAATGTTGACTGTAAGATATTTCAGGTGTATAGTTGAACGAAAATTTTGAAAAGACGGTTATGTCAGTTAAAATCATGAATTCACCTGCCCAATATGGTTCCGGATTTTCGACCCTCTAAACTACCATAGCAATTCAGTTTTCTTATTTTCAGTTTCAGAAACTTGACTGTTAAAAATTTGAATTCCACTCTATTGCTTTATAACAGTTCAGTTCTTAACCTGGTAGATGGTAAAGCAGATAAACTCGCGAATATTTAATTACTATCAACCAGGCCCGGACGTAGAAAAATATAAAAGTTGCTGGGCATTAAGCAAACGACGCAATCGAGCTGGAAAAAGGTTAAATGGGGCCAAGAGACTGGATTACCATTTCAGTGTAACATTTTCTCCTTTTAGAGGTATTTAAAAAAAATCATGAAAATTATGGGAAATAAGCACAATTTTAATAATGTTTGGCCTCCATTACCCTTATTAACATTTCATTACCCTTACTAACATTTTTTCCTGCCCTTCTGCCAACATCTTGGTTTCAGTCTCAAAGGATAATGTGGCTATGCCTATTAAAAGTGAATAATTTGTCATGGTTTAGCTGAATTATTATCCAAGTTAAATGCTTATTTTTACCTATCTTCATATTGCTCTTGAGTCTCTGTTGAGCATTTGTCGAAATAGTAGTTCCATTATATATCTTTCGAACGCGAAGGACAAACGTAATATGTGTCAAATGAAAGATTGAAGTGAACAGGAATTCAATAACTGATTGCACCATCGATATGCATTAGTTTTATTTTCTACCTTTTAGGGCGCTATGATCGGTATTTCTTTTTATATTTTTTTTACCTATGTTTTAAAATTTAAAGTTACATGCTAATTTCTAGATTTATAGAAGATCATAGTGTAAAACTTCTTGTAATTTTTCTGAAATTTTTGTACAATTGAAATATATAGTTTGTTTAGTGTGTGTACTCAGTTTACAAGAATAATCATGATAACATATTACATTTCATTTCATTTCAGATATGCAGTCAACTTTTCCCAACTATTTTATCACTTCACAGTCACAGGATGTACAAGGTATTGATGAGAGACCGAGATGTGGTATCTGCAAGAAGCAGTTTTTCAATAAACAATGCCTCTCTCGCCACATGGACTGCCACAAGCTTCATCGGAAAGTTTATCGATGCAATGTTTGCCCTCAGACATATAAATATATTACTGGATTGTATCATCACCGGAAAACTCATGAAGGAATCTATCGTTTTCAGTGTCATATCTGTGAAAAAAAATTTATGTATGATGCAGCTGTTCAGAAACATCTTTCAGAAAAGCATTGATAGTCGGAGCACATCTGAAATTAAGTAAAGAAAAAAGTTGGTTTTAATAATAGGGCTGAGATGACGGGTATGTGGGAGAAATTTGATCGCTGGGAGAAAACGTAAAAAATTAAAATGTAATTGTTTTTGTTAACCAATGGGTGGAAAAAAAACGTTATATACTGCAATTGCGCGTGTGACCGCCAAAACGAAAAATTTCTAGCCCTCTTGCAAACTGAATAGCTTTGTTCTGTATTATTTAGATAAAAAAGAAGAAAAAAGTTCTGTTGCTTTTAACAAGTTTTTTGATAGGAAAAAAAGATTATATTTCTTTTTTGGTGGCTTTCATGTTAACATGTTTCGTATTTTTTAGAGCAAAGTACGAATGCACGAAAGATTTAAGTATTGTGAATATATTTGCAGTGTAACATTAAAAAAAAACCTGCAAGAGTAAAATAAACATTCTCTTCAATGCATTTTTGAATATCTACATTCTTTTTATCTCTACGTCGATTGCATACGAAATACATAGCGGAAGGAAACGTTTAAGATCTTCCTGAAATTATTTGTGAATTCCAGATAGCTACATTTTCCACTTAGTTATAATTTTAATGGCTCTTCGTGTTAACAACATTCACCAATTTCAAATTAATAGTAGCAACTCACGCTGAAAATTCAAATTCTAAGTTATATGTTAACTGTGCAATCCAAAAGTTTAGAATTTTATTATACATCGAAAATTCTCATAATCGGGGGCGGTCCCTGGAACCATATTTGGGTTGAGGGGCAGTAGACAACTTTGAAAAACGGAACTAAATGAAATTGCGCAATGGTTCTCTCTGGCTATCTTAACCTTTGGAGGGAGAGATTGCACCCCCTTGGGTTGACCCCCCCGTTCAAAATCTGTTTTTTTTTTATGCCTAGTGAAAGTCAATAACTAAAGAATAGCATGCTCTATTTCAAAGCAAACTTAAGTTTTTAAATGTGTATCTTTTAATAATAGTTATTCGTACTAATGGGTGATTGAAAAATATATAATTAGCTTTATATAACTCAAAAATAAAGTCTCATTTATCCCTTTCTCATCCCCTAAAAATTACCCTTAAGCAATACATAAGGGATGAGAAAAATGTCATGGTCATACCAGGATATATAAAATATTGAAACTTTTAAGAATAAAAAAATTACCGGTCGAATTTTTATTTAAAACGTGAATATCAATTATATTTCTGTTAGTAGGTAACTGTTCTTCAACTACACATTTTGCCACCAGAATTTCTGGCATAAATATATCGTTGGGAATTTTGTTACCTACATTTGGCGCCTTCTAACAACGTAAATTATGGCCTTTTGTAGGATTTGAAATCTGTGACTCGTATTGCGTTAGGACTTCAACTGAAATTTTTAATCTCTTAAAAAAGTTGCTTTTTCCCACGTACCCTGGAGGTGAAGGGACAAATTTTTATTGTCAAAGTAAACCCATTGATTATCATACTACACCAGAAAAATACGAAATTTCTAACCTAAATATACCATTTGTAATATTCGTTTAAAATTTTCCTCTGTCTCAAAACATTTTGGGAGATTACAAAGATGTGACTCGCAATAGTTTAATCAATACCTATACGCCCCAAAAAGAATTTTTAATTTATCTCAGAAAACAGAGAATTTGAATGTCTACAGACAATCGACAAAAGTTAACATGTTTCTTGTAAAAGATGAAAATTCATTATAAACTCGTTCGCTGCTTATCAAGAGCATCTCACGGCATGAAACAGTAAGGAGTCTGGTGATGCATTAGGGCAATCTATCATATTTGTTCCATCATAATCTTTTTAATAGATTGTCATAAACGATGATGAGACAAATAGATTGGGTTTCTGTTAATCCTGATAAAAATCATTGTACTAAAAAATGTATCGCGAAACAAAAGCTATAAGGATGAGGTTTCATCTATTAGCAGAAATTTCAGTTTTCACCGTGTAAATTAAAATTTGGTAGAATAATCATTTCGGTATAAAATAGCTATTATTCGAAAACGGCCATTTGTAATAATCTTTCAAGCAGTTGCTTTTCATTTTTGTACTTCATTAAGCAGTTAATAATTACCAATTCTCAGTAGTAAGTACCCTGAGATGAAAGCATATTAGGTACATCACGGCTCATATAAATGGTTCATTCCGACACGTATGTCATGTGACCGCGGTGTGCCGTATAACGGGCATACGAGCGACTTTGAATGTGACGTGATAGTTGGTGTGAGGTGTGCCGGTTCTAGCATCTCCGAAATGTCCTTCCTGGGCTTTTCACGTACAACCGTTTCAAGGGTTTACCAAGAACGTGCAAAAAGCAAAAAACCAGTGATTTGCGATCTTCTAGATAAAAACAGCTTGTGGTTCAGAGGGGTCAAAGGAGATGCGAGAATCATGCAAGCAAATCAAGCAGAATTAAACATTCATGCAAGCAAATCAAGCAGAATTAAACATTGCTGTGCAGAAGGTCATCTCCAAGCACACCACGTATTGAACCTTGTCACAAATGGGCTACAGCAGCCGACGATGTCATGAGTGTCTTCAATGGGTGCAGGAGCATTAACACTGGACCGTTGAAGACTAGAAAACGGTAACCTGGTTGGGTGAATCTAGGTTCCTCATGTATCCTAGTGATGGAAGCATCAGAAATTGGCACAAGCAACGTGAGGCCATGTAGCCATTTTTTCTGGTGTCAACAGTACACCAGGAAAACATTCCCCCAAACGATCACAATGTATTGTGATGGTGTGGGGAATGTTTTCCTGGCACACATTAGCCCCCCCCCCCTCCCTGATACCCACTGAAGGACATCTGAATGGCATAATTGAACATCGTTGACCAAGTTCATAGCTACAGTTTATCGTCGTGGAAGGACACATTCAGCATGATAATGCTGTATCTGCCCCTCCATGAGGATCCAATAAGTAGTACATTGTAAGCAAGACTCACAGGGTACTACTTATCGTCACCAAATGATTCGAGGAACATGCGGACGAGTTTTTCTTGCTTCATTGGCCTGCACAGTCCCCAGTCTAAACTCTATCAAACATCTTTGGGATGAGGTGGTAAGTGTCCACTTTGCAACAACTGCTTGACACAATCACTTCCACATGGTACAATGCATCGAGCATCTCGTAAATTCCATGCCTTGACGAATTCTGGATGTCCTGAAGGCCAAACGAGACACAACACACTACTAAGTAGGTGTACCTAATAAATTGACATCTCAGTTATATCTGCCGATATAATAAAATTATAATGTCCTCCAGCTTATGTGAAGATATTCGTTCTGAACTCCCTTGTGAAATGCAATTTTTTTTTCGGATATGTTTAAATTCTTAATATAAATCAGTGATTATCAAAGTGCAGTCACCAGAAAATTTCAATAATTGGAATAAAAAAAAAAATCCGAAAAGTACATCAGTATATATATTGAGACTTTACAGTAATCTTTATTTGATTATAAAATCCTTGAACCAAAGCTTATAAAATATAATAGCCATACACAATCTGGCATTTTTCATGATAATTGTGTGTTAAAACCGAAAATACGTCTAAATTATATGCTTAAAATTTCATTTTGATATTAATGCGGCCACAGCGAAATATTCGTGGCCGGTAAAGAGCCACGGAAAAGCATTTTGAGAACGACTGTTCTGGACCTGCCCTGTAAGACGAAATTGTATCTACCAACATATACAAGTATTGTATTCAGTTCATTATTTGGGGCGGGGGTGGCTCAGTCGGTAGCGCGCCAGGCTCGTAATCTGTAGTTCCCAGGTTCGAGTCCCAGCTGGGTCCGCGTTGAGATTTATCTTCGCAAAAATTCCCCGCCCTGCCCACGGTCAGTAGGGGACACCGATGGGCTTGGAAAGGCCGCCGTCCGTCGGATGGGACGTTAAGCCGTGGCCCCGTGTGCGGGAGAGCCATACCCTGTGTACGTTAAAGAACACGCTGGATGGCCTTGACGGAAGGCTACCATCTGTCTCCCAACAGCTGTTCCAGTGGGTCCCCTCCCCCAACATTCTCTGAGCCTAGGGGCGGGGGTGGCTCAGTCGGTAGCGCGCCAGGCTCGTAATCTGTAGTTCCCAGGTTCGAGTCCCAGCTGGGTCAGCGTTGAGATTTATCTCCGCAAAAATTCCCCGCCCTGCCCACGGTCAGTAGGGGACACCGATGGGCTTGGAAAGGTCGCCGTCCGTCGGATGGGACGTTAAGCCGTGGCCCCGTGTGTGGAAGAGCCATACCCTGTGCACGTTAAAGAACACACTGAATGGCCTTGACGGGAGACTACCATCTGTCTCCCAACAGCTGTTCCAGTGGGTCCCCTCCCCAACCTTCTCTGAGCCTTCGGGGTCCATGTGACCTGGCCATTTAGCCCATGGTGTGCAAAAAAGTGCCGCTCAGAGGTAAAACAACCCAACCCAGTTCATTATTTAAAAAAGTCGAACTAAACGGACCCTCACTGGGAATGAAAAGTTGAAACACTTCCCATCACTTGGGGTCCGAAGACGTTTAATACTTTGGGATTGTATTGGATTGTTTTACCTCTGAGCGGCACTTTTTTTTGCACACAATGGGCTAAATGGCCAGGCCACAAGGACCCCGAAGGCTCAGAGAAGGTTGGGGGAGGGGACCCACTGGAACAGCTGTTGGGAGACAGATGGTAGCCTCCCATCAAGGCCATCCAGCGTGTTCTTTAACGTGCACAGGGTATGACTCCCGCACACGGCTTAACGTCCTATCCGACGGACGGCGGCCTTTCCAAGCCCATCGGTGTCCCCTACTGACCGTGGGCAGGGCGGGGAATTTTGCAAAGATAAATCTCAACGCTGACCCAGCTGGGACTCGAACCTGGGAACTCCAGATTACGAGCCTGGCGCGCTACCGACTGAGCCACCCCCGCCCCTAATACTTTGGGTCTGAGGATTTTGTGGGAAGTGTGATCATCATATCTTTCATCTTTCCAAGGAGCCAGAGGTGGTACATGTATTAACTCAAAGTTTAAAAAAAAAACTGTCGTTAGAGCGCTGAGCGCCACTTTTTCGCACACAAAGTGCCAGATCACAAGGACTCGAGTTCCCGGAGGATTGGGGAGGGGATATGGTAACCTACCATCAAGGCTATTCATATTGTTTTTTTACCTACACAGGTATGGCTCTCTCTCTTGCACATGGTGCCGCGTCGGAACATCCCACCCGACGGCAGCCTTTCCAACCCTATTGGTGCCCTCTGCTGATTGAGAGCAGGGAGTTTTGAAGAGATAAATCAATGCTGGCCTAGCTGGGACGAATTTGGGAACTGAAGATTGTGAACCTACCATGCTATCGACTGAGCCACCCCCTAGCACTGGGTATTTGTACATGCTTAGATGCATTGAAATAGCCTTTTGACCTCAAGAAATTCTGAAATTTTTTTTCAAAAAATTGTTCAGTCCGTTTGTATGGTGTACAAATTTTGGCGTACGTTTGTATGGTGTTCCGAAAGTGCGAATCATATTTTATCTAACCATAAAAAGCCTTTTTCATTTATCCATAAATACAAACAGTTATCTGCTAAAACAAGAAATTGTCTTTTTCCACCCACCCTGGGTCGAGGTAAATTCATTATTGCTAATGGAAGCATCATAGCGTTCACATTCCACCACCAAAATTTCTAGCTTAAATACGGCTTTTGCTATATTGGTTTAAAATTTTGGAATTTGCAAATTTTTCCACCGTTAGGGGGCGTAATTAATGTTTTCGGAAAATTTGAAAAGCGTGAATCATATTTTATCAATTCCTATCTAACTTAAAAAGAATTTTTCATTTATCTCTGAAAACAATTTTCTGCTAAAACTAAAAAGGTGTTTTCTCACCCCCTCTGGGTCTAAGGGGTCAACTCGTTGTTGGCAATGGAAACTTTGTGACCTTCACATTCCACCACCAAAATTTCTAGCATAAATACACCATTTGAAATTTTAATTTTTAACTTTTTTTCACCACTAGAAGGCATAATTATAACTTTAGAGAGATTCGGAAAGTGCGTATCATACTTCATGAATACCTATCCAACACAAAGAATTTTTAATTTATCTCGGTAAACAAAAACTTTGATGTCTACAGACAGACGGCAAAGAGAAACTATTATCTAGTTTTCTTTGAAAACGAGATATATTATCTAGTTTTCTTTGAAAACGAGATAAAAAGCCAAAAAGTATAAATTGAATGCAACAATCAAAAAAAGTATAACTTGAATGCAACAATCAGAGTTACGAGAGGCATTCAACAAGTCCTTGATGTCCATCTGCCGAACAAAAACCATTGCACGTACCTCAAAAAACTTACTGTCCTTCAAAGTAGTCTTCTCTTATCATCTATTCCACGTTGTAGATGTTGATGCCAATTTTGGAATGCTTGGTGGTACTCTTTTGGGGAATACTCTGAATGAACGCATTTTGCAAGGTCTTGCACCCTTAAAAAGGCTTCCCAGAAAGTTCCCTTTTAAATTTTGAAAACAACTAAAAATCGCATAGCGCAATATCGGGTGAATATGCAGCTGTTCGATTTTTTCCTGCTCCAGATCGTCCATAAATTGTTGGGTTTTGTGAGCACTGGCATTGTCATGAAGGAGAACCCTCGACACACCTGTTGTTGGACGCTTCTCCATCTCCTTAACCATTTTGGGGAAAATAATATTGGTGTATTATTAGCTATTTATAGTCATTTCTTTCAGGTTAGGTATCCACGGCGACCATTCCTTGTCAATTGAAAAAAATTGTGAACATTTTCTTCCTTGAGCGAAAGTCTTGTCAGAGGATATGGAGACGCGGTTCATCTTCCGCAACCCATAGTTATCGATTTTTCTGGAAGTTGTAATAAAACCAAGTCTCAACACCTGTGGCAATGTCTTAACCGTTTGGGGTCATTAAGTTCAAACATTGCCAGCATATCTTTGCACGAATCGACTCTAATCCTTGCTGTTCTGTCAGTTTGTAGGGTACCCATTTGCCACAGATCTTTAGGAGGTTCCTTAACGAGTTAAAGAACAGCAGCAACGATTCTCTTCACAACCTCCTTCGGTCTTGCTGCATGGGTTGGGTTGGGTTGTTTTACCTCTGAGCGGCACTTTTTTGCACACCATGGGCTAAATGGCCAGGTCACATGGACCCCGAAGGCTCAGAGAAGGTTGGGGGAGGGGACCCACTGGAACAGCTGTTGGGAGACAGATGGTAGCCTCCCGTCAAGGCCATCCAGCGTGTTCTTTAACGTGCACAGGGTATGGCTCTCCCGCACACGGGGCCACGGCTTAACGTCCCATCCGACGGACGGCGGCCTTTCCAAACCCATCGGTGTCCCCTACTGACCGTGGGCAGGGCGGGGAATTTTTGCGGAGATAAATCTCAACGCTGACCCAGCTGGGACTCGAACCTGGGAACTACAGATTACGAGCCTGGCGCGCTACCGACTGAGCCACCCCCGCCCCCTTTTTCAATTTTCATTCGTTTGTTATTCATAGTTCGTTTTTGAAAATACACTTCTGTTTTTTTTTTTCAAAAATTTTCAAGAACCACAGAATACATTACTCCGCAGACAGCTACTTTAATACACAGAATAAGGGTGTTTTAATAGCCCTGATACAAAAACTAATGTTTCAAGATTAATACAATATGTATTTTAGTTCCTTTACTTCATGAGATAAGAAATCAATCCTTAAGGTTTTTGCGTTCATTAATAAATGCTTTAATTTGAATCGTGCTAGTTGAATGTCTTTTGGAAAATTTAACGATGAAATTAAAATTGGGTACTTTCACATTTTTGAAACGTGGCAGAATTTCTTATAACTATTTTAAAATTTCTGCCACTTCGATATTTTGTCCTTTATTTCTTATTTAGAATTTACATCCAGTTTAATTTAGAGTCCGAACCTGTCTTCTATTATATGTAATAGTTGGATTTTAAGAAAACGCGATTTGGCGTATGCTAAGCGATGCGTTCCTGGGAAACATCGATATAAGTAAACCTTGTTTTAGTAGGAAAAGTAATATACTGCAGTCCTACCATTATGTCTCTACGTTTAAAACTATTGTAAATTAAATCAGTATCGGTATGTGCAACATTTTCACTCAAAAGTAATTCGTATATACTGAAGATAGGCAAACGATGCACAATTATCCGTTATCAATTTGTTACATTAAGAGCAAGTTTCTACACAAACTTAATATCTGACAATCACTTCGGTTATCAACCAGCACATGACACGTTTCATTTACAAGAACTTTGTAGACCTAGTTGAAAGCCGATTATTACATACGAAAAGATTCCCTAGATCCGTTTCGTGTTTTTCAACGTTAAATAGTAAAATAAAATACTACAAATAAATACAAGTTTATTCAAAAATCTCCCACTTTTCCTTAATTTCAGCAGTAATTCCCAATATACTTGTGATAAATTGGTATTAATTTTTTCGCGTTGTCCCCAAGCTATCCTTGTGAAAACAAGATAATGGTCATATCTAATTTCAGCTCTCCTATAAGACCTGGTTGGTATTCTTAACAGAATTAGCTCATTTGCTGTTAATATATAATCAATTCTTATGGATTGCATCTGGTGAAACCCACGAGTATATGTCACGAAGTTTGTAAGAAGTGTTGGCTATTCTCAAATCAAAGTTTACTGTAGGAGACATTCCCCATTGCAGCTACCAGTACCAAAGGGACCACCACCCCCCTCCCCAAAAAGCAGAGTCAGTGTCAACTTTAAAGTTGCCTAAAACAAGGGTAATATCTTCTTGACATCATTAAAAATAGCCTGAAATTGCCCATAAAACCTATCTTTCTCTCATCACTGTCCTCAGTAGAGGCATAACAACAGATAACATTCAAGTTTTTAATGCTTGTTTCAAATTTAGCTGTGAGAAACCTTTCATTCATGCACTCATATCCTAGAAGAGAATCACTAGCATCTGCTAAACCTACGCCTTGGAGATGCTTTCCATCTTCCCTCCCAGAAAGACAAGTTTAAGATTACTTTTAAGTATCTGAGCATCTGGTCTCTTACAAGCCGAGAATATCTAAGTTGTAATGGTGGAATTCTTGTGTGAGGACATCAAGAGAATAATCTATGTACAGAGTCCTCACATCGTAACTACCTGTGGAGAGAAAATGGTTAGTTGGATGTTTAAAGAAACTATGTTTATTGAGAGAGGGAATGCCGACAATATCAAATAGCCCACTAATCGCACCTATCCCCCTCCTCTACTATTAAAAACTGAAGTCATTTACACTGGAAGACTTCCTCCAACGTAGATTTGACAATGCTCATAGAAGCAAGAATTAAGGTACCTATGATACCTCTGATCAGGATTATCCATCAGCTGATAAGACGTATCCTGCGAATCTATTCACTTGGAGCTGTCAACAAACAGAAAACACCAATGCAGCAAATTCAGGATCCATAATCAAACTCAGAGCCATTATTCCATTCCAGTTGGTGAATATGGTCAGCACCAGGACCCTGTATGGTTGACCACTCCTCAGCAGGGTAGGGAAAAAACAGTAGCCAAGATCAGTAGAGCACACTGATCTGGCAGCCCACCCCTTCCACAAGAGAGTATCTCTTTTGACAGCTACTAACGGTCTGCACCACGAGAAGGCTTGGCCAGACTTTTAGCTGCTAGGCCTGGTAGGTTCTGTACATCACAGGAGATTGGTGCAAGCTCTCCTTCCAGTGACTACCTACCTACCATTTAGCAGCAAAATTCGAATATTGTACAAGTGTAAAATTTATGTTAGAATAAACATAATTTAAGTTCTGAAAATACTTTTATGTCAAAACCTTTTTTTTTATACATCTTTTTCTAACATTTCTTAGATTTTTACGGGAAGTATAACTTCCTTGGGCGTTTCGCCACCCAGAAAGACTGACAGAACTGTAAAAGCTGCCAGATTTCAAACAAAGCAACGACGTCGTAGCCTGTCTTGAAGACCACAATTAAAAGATGACTGAGAATCAGGGCTGCTTTTGCAGAGGGTGATCAGGCGTCACCGTTTGTGGGTCAGTTTCTGGGTGAAAAATTCTGCCCTTGACAAATGTGTCCCAAGAATTTTTTAAATATTAACTGTACACCATGAGCAGATCTTTAATAAAATAGTATTGGCAACACCGTTATAAAAATTTCAATTGCTAATGGAAGTGACGGAATCTGAGATGCCCCAACTTTATGGAGACATCTGTTCACTCTAATTTAATTTTGAAATGTCCATAATTTTTTTTTTTCTTTCTGCGGAGGTCCTGCCATCCTCTCAGACCTACTGTGGCATATAAACTGACAGGCTCCTGTCAGACCTCTGTGGCAAGCAGCTGCTTGAGGGGGTATTTATTTATTTAAATCAGCTGCTACATGGCCGAGTTGTTAGCACACTTGGGACCTGAGTTCGTGTCCCGGGTAAGGCATGGATGTATGTGTTATTTTTCTGCTGAGGTCTTGCCATCCTCATAGACCTTCTACTATGGCATATAAACTGACAGGCTCCTGTCAGACCTCTGTAGCTAGCAGCTGCTTGAGGGGTATTTATTTAAATCTGATTATTCTAGATTTGCACTATTGGCTCAACAGTAATGGTGTGGGCAAAGCAGTTTCTGAGGTAACAGTGGTATTCTGTCATCTTCAGTGATGAATTCTGTTTATCAGTACCGTTACTAACCATTCTTGCACTCTGTAAGATTTAACCTCCAGACATTTTCCCAAAAATAAGGCAAAGAATCAGATTTGAGTTAGGTTGTTTTACCTAAGCACCACTTTTTTGCACATAATAGGCTAAATGTTCAGGTCACAAGGATTTGGGTTATTTTACCTGAGTGGCACTTTTTTGCACACCAGGGGCTAAATGGCCAGGTCACATGGACCCCAAAGGCTCAGAGAAGGTTGGGGGAGGAGACCCACTGGAACAGATGTTGGGAGACAGATGGTAGCCTCCTGTCAAGGCCATCCAGCATGTTCTTTAACGTGCACAGGGTATGCCTCTCCCGCACACAGGACTACGGCTTAACGTCCCATCCGATGGACGGCAGCCTTTCCAAGCCCATCGGTGCCCCCTACTGACTGTGGGCAGGGCGGGGAATTTTGCGGAGATAAATCTCAACGCTGGGACTTATTCCTGGGAACTGCAGATTACGAGCCTGGCGCGCTACCGACTGAGCTACCCCTGCCCCCCAGGTCACAAGGCCCCGAGAATAAGAGAAGGTTGGGGAGGGGGACTCACTGGAACAGCTGTGGGAAGCCAGATGGTAGACTCCCATCAAGGCCATCCAGGGTGTTCTTTAACATGCACAGGATTATGGCTCTCTCACAAAAAGGGCCATGGTTAACATCCCATCTAAATGACGACAGCCTTTCCTAGCCCATTGGTATTTCCTACTGACCACGGGCAGAGTGGGAGTTTTGTGGAGATAAATCTCGATGCTGACCCAGCTCGAACTCCAACCTGGGATGGGTTGGGTTGTTTTACCTCTGAGCGGCACTTTTTTGCACACCATGGGCTAAATGGCCAGGTCACATGGACCCCGAAGGCTCAGAGAAGGTTGGGGGAGGGGACCCATTGGAACAGCTGTTGGCAGACAGGTGGTAGCCTCTCGTTAAGGCCATCCAGTGTGTTCTTTAACGTGTACAGGGTATGGCTCTCCTGCACATGGGTGGCCATCCGACGGAGGGCGGCCTTTTCAAGCCCATCAGTGTCCCTTACTGACTGTGGGCAGGGCAGGGAATTTTGTGGAGATAAATCTCAACGCTGACCCAGCTGGGACTCGAACCTGGGAACTACAGATTACGAGACGCGTGCTACCGGCTGAGCCACCCCCGCCTCTCGAACCTGCAGATTACGAGCCTGGTGTGCTAACGACTGAGCAGCACTGCAAAGAACCAGAAAGCAAATCATTTTAGTAATATTGCAAAAACAAATCAGATATGCAATTACTAAATAATTTAAAATAATGATACTTCCATTTGGGCAAATTCGTCGATGTCATAATTCAAAAGCTTTGGGTCTCACTCTATTGAAATAATAACAAGATCTTGGCCGATATTCAATCTCAGGTAATTTTAATTTTTCTAATCTCCTTTCTCATGTAGCAGTAGAGTAGTGCTACAGTAATGTACGGGCAGGTTTCCATTAGTCCAAAGACACAAAGCACTTGTAGAATGTAAGGGGTGTTTCAAGTTCCGAGAACTGGTTTGCACACAATGGGCTAAATGGCCAGGTTCCAAAGACTGCGAAAGCTCAGGGGAGCTATTAGGAAATGTACTGTATACTTCCATCATCATGTTCTTTAATGGCACAGGGTATGGCTCTCCTGCATACGGGGTCACATCTTAACGTCCTATCTGACAGTGACCTTTCCAAACCCATCAGTGTCCCCCTACTGACCGAGAGCTGGGTGGGAACTTTTGCTAAAGCTCAACATTGGCCCAACTGGGCTCGAACCTGGAAACTTCAAATTACGAGCTTGGTGTGCTACCGACTGAGCCAACCTCCCCACCAAAGAACTGGTATTAACGTGGGGCTACATATTAATACCAGTTCTCGGGCTCAACAGGTCCAAATTTTCCTTTATCCTATCCTATTTGAAACTTTAAATTTCACATGTGAATTCATGTGCATTTGAAGCCCTGCTAATGTCAAAAACGAGTTAAAGCGGTATCTTAAGTACGAGCCGAAAAGAAATGACATTTCCTAACTATGACGAGGTTAAAACTTTACGGAGGGCTAAAATTTCAAACCAGGCCATGAAAATCGATAGTTCAAAAGTCTTGACTACCTTTGATCGCTGTCTTCAGCCATTATTCAGAATTTTAATTTTGTTTCTTCTGGATTTACCATTTTAAAATACGTTCTTTACACTTTAATCATTCTTAAAAAAAAAGTTTGTACTTTCTCTTAACAGATCTAAGCTACCAGTCAATGCTAAGCTTTTCAGTTACAAAAGCAAAATCAGCTACATTGCTCAATGGCAATTTTACCTGTTACTGTAATTTGAAGAATTTTCTTTACCTTTATTAATAAATGCTTTGACATTGTACTTCATTAATCAGGGGGATTGATTAATTCAATACACACTGTAGCTATATCTGAAGGAACCTCATATAGCAGCCATCTATTAATAAATGGAAATAAATAAATACCCCAAGCAGCTGCTTGCCACAGAGGTCTGACAGGAGCCTGTCAGTTTGTATGTCATAGTAGAAGGTCTGAGAGAATGGTAGGACTTCAACAGAAAAACGACACATACATCCATGCCATACCCGGAGCTCGAACCAAAGTCCCTTAGATCAGTAGCCAAGGAACTAACCACTCAGCCATGGGATCTATTAATAGTATATTTAAATGCTCTCCTAAACTTGACTCCTATGGAATGTATTGTTACTATGGGAATGCACATTACAAGAAATATATTCAAATATTCTATTGAACAATTATATCAAAGTAAATAACAAAATTGCACAAAGTAAAAAAAAAATCGTCGATATTTAATTTATATTAAATTTAAAAAAAAACTCTATTTACAAATATTTAGTCAGCATTAAAAGTTCATTGTTCATAGAACTTTAAGTATTATGAGGTACTTAACGCACAAAATGAGGTACTTAATTTTCATTAAAAGTCAATTTCAGAGCTCTATTTCTAGTAATTTTAGAACTGACTAGAAACCTCACAGATTTTACTATGCTAGAGATAGTGCATTCTTTTATGATATGAATAAAAAAGTGCAGTAATACTAAAAATTGAAATAAAAAAAAAATCTGCACAATGAATGGAACTGAAATAAGGGGGTAAAAATGCACAGCAAAGAGCAAGCATGCGACTACCAATGCTGACGTCAATGGCTTGGTTCATTGGCCTTCTACTACAGGTGTTTCAAATACATATTATATTAATTCACTGAATGCTGCTTCAACCAACCAAACAATCTTGCATCCTCATCCTTCACTTTAAACCATACATAAAACTCAGCTATTGGGATGACCTTCATTCATATCATGTAGCAATCTTGGCACATCAGTTTCCTACTTAGCATTTTTGTAAATATGGTGAATGCTTGCTGTACTTGTTCAGCTCACAAGCAATTTTACTTTTACAGATTTTTGTGGTGATCATGCAAATCACTGAAATACCTTATCAGAATTTTTCTCACCTGTTGATGAGTGGAGTCTCCCAGATTGTTACTTGAACAAATCTTGCACAGCATCATACATCTGAAAGTCATCATAAATTCTTAAAATTTTTATGATGGTTTTGTGTAAAATTCATGTCTCCACTGTCTTTGAACATCACACTGATTCTTGGATTTCCAGTACCACTTTAAAATCGCTTTGCATTCTTTGAACATTAAACCATCATGCTATTTACACTTTGCATTGGGAATCATTTCACTTTTGTTTTAAGAACAAATATCTTTTATCAGCATTATTCAGAAGAAACTATTCACAGGCAAAATAATCAAAGTTCAATTATTATGCAATTAAACATTTATGATGAAAATGCATGCAAATCTTTTTTGAGACATTCTGTATATATAAATACTATACATTTAGATTTAAAACCATTGCATATCTATTATATCAGCTATACATTGCAAAAATAATAAAATATAATAATTTTAAATAAATGCAATTTAATAATTAGCATTATCCAAAATATGGGCATCAGTGGTGGCATGGGAGGGCACCTACCCTCCCTGGAAAAATTGACAGAAATTTTATTGAATAATATCACGTTTGCCAAAATTTAATAATTTTTTTTTCCTTTAACAAAATGTAATCTTGATTTTTCTTTTCATTTTACAAGTACATCATTTTTATTTATTTATACGAAAAACTTTTTTCCATGCTCTTCAATATTAAATTTCCCTTTTTGGGCATCTTTAGTTTGTATTACGGTATGATGTATGTATGATTACTGTATCTGCAACTAACTCTTTAATGAACTGCTCAACCCAAATATCTCTTATCTTGAACAGATTAGTTTTTTTGCCCCCCCCCCCCCCCTTGAAACATTATTGCCAACACCTTCCTCCCTTCATTAAATTCACTCCATTAGAACGTTCCAGGTGCACTCCTTCATTTCAGTGTAAAAATAATCTATGCACTCAAGTAAGAAAAATTTATTGTACTAATTTTTTTGAATTTTCATTATGATTCTATTTTGTAACAATGGTTCAAGAAAAAGCATGAAATAATTTTAAAAATATAACTGTAACAAACTCTCCAGCATTTGGCTTTTGTAATTATGTTGAATGCTTAAAAATAAATTTATTCTATGTACAAAGCAAAAGGATAAACTTAACCAGGTCTCCCAAAAAAGGCACTTTCCAAATAATTCATTCTGATCTCTGCTGAGATGGTTCAAGTAAAACTTTTTACTGTACAGATTTCCACCGACAATCCTCACAATCTACTTCAGGTTTCAATTAACAATTAACCAAATTTATTTTGTAAAAATCCAGCGGATTTTCAACTGAATAGATCTGATTGTATTTGGCTTTACTGTTAGAGTTTTCAGATGATGCATAAAATGATTGTTTTGTGCAATCTAAAGTTCCTTTAATTGAAAATGGTGACACAGGCTGTTTGTTCTCACAATAATCATCTATAAAAGATTTCTGATTGTAACAATTATTAACGTGTCTCAGGTGGATTTCTTTTTCTTCTCCATTTTCTGAAACAGAGCAGAAAGTAAAGTTGCTCTGTCTTCTCCCAGATTTCTTTAGTTCAGTTATTAAATGCTTTGAGCAAGCCTGCTGATATTTCCTCTCTGCAGCCAAATGGACAAGATCTTCAATATCATCATTCTATTAATAAGTAAAAAAATTATTTATAATTAACATTTTTAAAACATTTGCACATCTTTTATGAAATAGAAAAATGCATGATTAAATAACTTGATTCAAAACAATACCTTGAAAATAGCAGAATACCTTTGAATACAAGTGTGTGTTTTATAGTGCTACTTTAAGGCTAATGGCACATATAAAATTCAAATCAATTTGTTACAACACAAATTTTACATACTGCCTTCATGAAAAAAAACAAACAAAAAAAAAGGTTTTTAGTCCATTAAAAAAAAGTTATTGAATAATGTAGCTGTCAATAGCTTAACGATTATGGTAAGAACCAGAGTTTGATTGAACAATTCTGGGGCACCTCAGAATTTTGAGGCTCCTCTGTTAAAATAATAAACAAGCAAGCATACAAAAAAAAAATACTGATTTAGTTTAGTAAAACTTTGCCTTTTACATTATCATCCTTCTTCGAGTAGACATTTGTAAGTCACTTATACTACATAAATAGAACAACCTATTGTAGCTGTCCCATGGCCGAGTGGTTAGTATGCTTGGCTACTGATCTAAGGGACCTGGGTTCGAGTCCCAGGTAAAGCATGGATGTATATGTCGTTTTTCTGTTGAGGTCCTGCCATCCTCACAGACCTTCTACTCTGGCATATAAACTGACAGGCTCCTGTGAGACCTCTGTGGCAAGCAGCTGCTTGAGGGGGTATTTATTTATTATTTTATTATAAGGATCAATAAAATGGAAGATACGTATGTCATGCTTAAGTTAAAGTCACTAGCAATGGTGCTAAGGGAAGTAGCACAATGAGGAAGGACCACCATGGGCTGAAACATATTTGTGCTTTTAATGTATATAGTAAATGAATTTAATAAAAGTTAATTCAAGGTGTATTGGTCTGAAGAATGAGTTTAGTGCTTAATGATTTGCACAAGCCCGATAACATCAAATGAAAATGAACTGGTAAGAATAGTGCCACCAGCAGAGTGAAAAGAAAGGGTGGCCAACAAGATAACATGAAATTACCAATAACATGATCTCAAGCAAAAACAGAAAAGTGGAGACACAAGGCAGCTAAGGAAGCCATAGGAAAAAAAGCAACAGATATAGATGCTTTACAACTAAATGCAAGTGGAACAATAGGTTGTATGTTTTTCTTCCTTTCTAGACTCAAGAAAGTAAACTGATAATACCATAGACATAACAGTTTAGAACAGTGTTTTAAATTACGAACTTAATACTCTTAATCCTTTGCATGTCCAATCTAGGGTTACTGTTTTCACTTTTCTGATTCTAGTGGTATATGAAGTGTTTTATCATTTCACACTTGCAAGATGCTAAATTTTAATTTTTTTAAACAAAAATCCACCTTTTTAAATTCTTTTTAATGAAATGTTCAAAGTAACATTTCAGTTCATGATATATATTTTCTTACCTATTGATTCTGTTTGAAAAAATTATGATGAAGTTTTAAAAAAAATCTGCTTGAGCCTCCTGTGATTGTACAGCAATGCTAAAAGTCAGAGTAAATAGCATCAAGTAGCAACATTTTAGCTCATTATTTTGCTTTACCATATGTAAATTATCAGTCAGTTGTGATTTCTGGTATTCTGATTGACTTATTATTCTAGCAAAGTTATAATGCTTTTTAAACTTTTAATGTAAGATATTGATTTTATTACTACTGGAAGTTGCTTGATAAATCCAAAATCACTTTTGGTCAATAATTTAGCAGACTTTCAGTTTTAAAAACTTTTTTTTTTTACTCTAGTGCTTTTGAAGTATTTTTTATTGTTTTTTATACTTTTATTGAAATCATAAAGAATAATTAATTTGAAAAGATTGAAAACAATATCAAATGACAGATATTGAAAGAATTGTAGGATTAAATCTTATGCTGCTATGACCTTGAAAATTCAATTCATGAAGCCTGCACATACAGCCATGAATGATAAGCTCCATCGTCAGTATGAAAAAAATTAACATTTTTTAGAAGTATTAAAATTTGAACTAATTTATATATAAATATGTAAAATAGATATTTCAGAGCTCCTAAAAATGCTAATTTTTTAAAATTATTTGTGAACTTGATGTATCAGAAAATAAAAAGCCTTTCTCTTGCTCAAACTCTATTAGCACAGTCCAGATTATATCTCTGCAGCTGCTGCTTTGTATTTAGAACATTTCCCCATTAGCTGGCTTAGAATTTCAGTGAGTTAATTATTTAGTAAACATCCAACCATCTGTGATCTCAATAAAACGAAGTCAGATGCCAAGGGAACATTCTTTTACTGGAAGTTTTCTGTGATTTCCACAAAAATCCAGCCATATACGTTTTTGCATCATTTTTGTATATTTTGCAATTAAAAACTATTTTAGAGCTTCTAAATTATTTTTATATATTACTAGATATCTTTAAGAAAAGGAATATAGAGAGAAAAAGGTCAACATTTCTTTGATCACGTAATTGGCATCATAGGTGCGCGATATCAATTTGTCAAACATCTGATTTGGTTTCAAACTTTGTGCACATGTTAGGCTGTACAGATTGTATATTTATACTGTGTTCAGAAAATAATGAAGTGTTTTTGTGTTTTGTTTTGCTGATGAAATATGGTTTTTGAAGGATAAAACAATGGATATTATCAAATGATTTGGCCTTGTTGGCTAATGATGTTGAGATTAACTCTTTCATTAGAGCTATTAATAAGACTGGTAGCAGAGTAGGTTTGGTGATAAACAGAGAAAAAGTGATGAAAATTGGTCAGACAGGTTGTGGTTCAGTTAATCTGAATGGTTGCAGTCTTGAGCATGTGTCACAGTTTAATTATCTTGGGAGCTATGTAACACATACTGGTGATGTGCAGCATGAGATTAACAGATGAATAGAGATTGCTGCCGAGACTTTTAACAATCTATATAGAGTGTGGAGAAATAGGCGTATACACCTAAAGACTAAAATTAGACTGTATAATAGTTTGTTTCTCTCTAGAATTAGTTATGGTAGTGAAACTTGGACCCTTTATAAGCAAGGTAATATGAAACTTGATGCTTTTGACTCTAGATACTAATGCAGTGTCTTGGGTATTAGGTGGCTCAACTTTGTAAGTAATGATGAGTTTAGGCTAAAGAGTCAACAGTCTCCTTTGAGCAGCATATTGGGCAGAGAGATACTCCGTTGGTTTAGCCATGCTGCCCATATGGATAATTATAGATTGGTGAATAGGGTTATGAACAGTGTGTCTAAAGGCTTCAGAAAGAGGAGGAGACCTAGGATGCAGTGGGCAGACAATGTCAAACAGGATCTTGTTAGAATTGGTGTGCAGAGGCTAGATGCAGCAGATATAGCTAAGGACAAATAGGATTGGAGAACTAAATTGCACAGTCTGGTTGGACCTCCATAGCCCATGGCTGCTTGAGGATGATGATGACTGAAAATTACATTAGGAACATGTGACTTAAAATGGTAGCTACTTTAGGAGAATCTGATTAGGACATTATAATGAAAAATTAAATGAAATGGTAGAACTTTTTAGTCCTATTTTTATTAAATTGAAGAAATTTCATAACTAGCATTCAGAATTTGTAATTTTTAAATCAAGTTTTTGCGATTTTTGCAAAATTCATCTTTTTCTTGTAGTAGTCAGTTATAATGCAAATTAATCTGGAAAGGTTTTATCTCAAATTTCACAGGTTAAAATAAAGTATATTTGCTTTGAAACATTTGTATTTAATTTCTTTACAACTCTTTATCTCTTTTCAGTTATTTATTTTTCAGTTTTTATTTAAATAATCTTGTTTTAAAGGAAAATAAATGTTTGTAACACCGCTACCTTAATCTTAGAGTGTGGTGATCAGGAAAAAATTGGCATTGTATGTTATTTGCATAAATGAACAAATGATTTTGTAAAAATTAAAGACTTAAGTAATGATAAAAATATTATGAATTATATATACACTGAAAAGCCAAATAATATGATTTTGGTCCTCCACATGCTGCCAAAACAGCTGTTACCTGGTGAGGCATGGATGCTACAAGATTTCTAAAGGTGTCTTGTGTATCTGGTACCAATACATTACTAACAGATCCTTTAACTCTTGTAAGTTATGTGGTTGAACTACTGCAGATTGGATATGCTGTTCTAACACAAACCAAGGAGATGGATATGCTGTTCCAACAAAATAGATGCTCGATTGGATTGATGTCTAGGAAATTTCGAGGCCAGGGCAATACCTGAAAGTCTTCCTCACATTCTGCAAACCATTCTAGAACAATCCAGGCAGTGTGGAATGGTGCATTATCCTGTAAAAAGAAGGCGCTACTAGAGGGGCATACCTTTGCCATGAAAAGATGTACTTGGTCTGCAATGATGTTTAGGTATGTGATAGACATAATAGTTTCCTGCACATGAATGGCTGGACCTAGGGTTTTCCAGCAGAACATTGCCCAAAATATTACACTTCTTCTACTGGCTTGTTTCTGTCCCATAGTGAATCCTGGTGCCAAACACTTCCTCAGGTAAACAATACATACCTACCCGGCCGTCCACATGGTGCAACAGGAAACAATATTCCTTGGACCAGATGTTGGTTATCTTCTTCCAGTCATTCAAGGTCCAGTTTTGATGCTCGCATGCCCATTTTAGGTACTTTTGACAATGAACCAAGGTTAGCATGGGCACTTGAAGCAACCTGCGGCTACGCAGCCCCATTTTCAATAGGGTTCAATGTACTGTGTGTTACGACACATTATTCCCATCACCAGCATTCAAATTACGGGTGAGTTGTGCCACAGTATCCCTTCTGTTGGCTCGTACCATACAGGACAGCCTTAGCTCACCTCTAGCATCGATGAGCAGTGGTTGGCCCACACTTTGCCAGCGGTTTGTGGTTTTTCCCTCCTTGGACCACTTTATTTTTAAGGTACTAACCATGGCTGACTGTGACCCCACAAGCATTGCCATCTCGGAAATGATCTGACACAGTCATCTGGCCATTACAATTTGACCTTTGCCAAACTTACTTAATTCCACTGCCTTTCCCATCTGAAGAACAAAAATAACACTAACCTAACTCAGTATCAGGTGTTATTTATACCATTTCACGACCTTCACATGTGCAGTGGTTTACCTGCAGCTGTTTCGAGTTGCATAAAGATGCACTGGTATAATATTTTGGCTCTTCAGTGTATATTAAGGTAGTGAAATACTTCACAAAATATGGATATTTTTTTTCTACTGAAATGAAATGCAAAAAATACAGTAAAACCTTGTATTTTTCTTTTTAAAAAAATGCTTATAAAATTTTACTTACCAGTCTTTTTCTTTTTAATTATATTATGTCCTTCTTTTAATATATAATATGTCAATATATGAATTTAATACATAACTTTTAATATATGAAAAGCTCTTCCTTTTGGTATATAACACGACCTATTTCTGTTCATTGGCTATTTATTTTTTTAAATTCTGAAGTTGACTTGTTTATTTGATTGGTCAATAAATATAATAATAATAATAATATAACTTTTAATTACATTTAAACCAAATACACTAATTAACATTTGAAAACTGATTTTTAATCATTTTGCAATTTTCAGCTGGTGGAAAGCCTGGACTTTTCTCAAAGTATAATACATTGAAAAAAAGTTAAAAAATAGAGCAATTTTCTTCATTTAAGAAAAAAGTTATCATCCTTTTATTCATAAACAACTTTCTATTGATATGCATTATAATAATTTTTGCCTATTTTTTTAAGATTTCTGCTTACATTGTCAGATGCATTTTTTTCGCTATATAACTCTATAAAAGTCTTATTAAAAAGAAATAGTCATCTTTTTTGTTAAATATTTTATTTTCAGAATATCCAGAATTGAATGCTGATTAATTTGGCATATAACATGTCATGAGTGGTTAGCACATTTGGCTATTGTTAAAAAGGACCTGGGTATGTCCTGGGTCAGGCATGCATGCATGTTTGTGTTGTCTTTCTGCTGAGGTCCTGCAATTCACACAGATCTTCTACTATGGAATATTAAACTGACATACTCCTGTCAGACCTCTGTAGCAAGCAGCTGCTTGAGGAGATATTTATTATTTTATTTAATACTTTTCATTAGCTATTAGGCAAAAAAAGCTACCAAATTCCCTTTTTTTGTCTGAACATAGAAAAAAATCCAAGGTAAAATTCAGTTTTTCAGGTTAAGCAATTAGCCAAAAAGTGTGATTTTTGAAAGGTAGGGCTTATATCAGCAAAATCTTTAATTACATTTTTAACTAGATACACTAATTAAGATTTGGAAACTGATTTTTAATCAACATTTTCGAAATTTTTGGTAGCAGTTATGCAGCTTTATACTAAAATGATTAATTTTTAATTTCAATATTTCAATTAAACTTTAAATGTTTTGAAACATTTTTATTCACATTTTTTAGTTCTTTATCCATATTTGGATATATTTTTTTCAGTTTTTATTATCTTGTTTTTAAAGCAAAATGAATTTTTTATTATACTACTTTCTTTAGGCTTAGAGCTTGCAGATTGCCAAAAATTTGAACATATGCATTATTTGTATAAATAATAATAAAAAAAAAAATAGAAAAATACTAAATAAAAAAATTAAGTATTAATACAAATATTAAATTATTTATACTAAAATAAATTAGAAAAACCAAAGTTTTATAAAAACTTTACTGAAGTTAAAATAAAAAAAAATATATATAACAAATTTTTGCAGTATTTAAAAAAAAAATGCTTTAGATTTTTAAACATTTTTCCCTTAAGATTTTGCTATTATTCATAACTAAATGTTCTTTTTCTTTGGTATATAACATGACATTTTTCTTTCATTAGTTACTTCTAGATGAGGTTCTAAAGTTGTGTGCTTTATTTTCTGAAAACATTTTAAAATTAACTTCGACACCAGAATGAGACCAGTTTCAGGCACTTAATACTTCAAGGGTTAAAAATAAAAAAAAAGTGCATCTTCTAATCAGTTACAGAAATATGATATTTTAAATACATAAATGTTCCAATATTCTAAACTTTTTTTTAAAACTACACAAAAAATTCTCATTATAAAAGAAGAATAAAGAAATTACTTGAGACCCTAATCTTCTTAAAAGACTCTGCAAATTTTCTTCATCATAATTAGCAAATGGGCAACCTCCTTCTTCTGTTGATGATATATGACATGACTGGAGGGATTTACAGCAGTGAGCTTTATAATTGGTGCAAGAGCCTTCTTTGCCATATAAATGCCGTATGCTGTATATATAACGTTTATTATCTCGCACCCAAGAATGGGAACAACCAGTTGGTTTTTTATCTGATGCACATGGATTAGAATATTCTTTTTCAAAAAGTTTAATAGCTTCTTCAAGTGGAAGTCCAATGTCTTTCAGAAAAAGAATGTACTGAATCTGAAAATGGAAAGTGTAAACAATATAGAACAATTCTGCACAAAAATTACTGATAACAAAGAAAATCCATTTTTAATTTTTTCCTTTAGCATTAAAAATACCTTGAAAAATTTCAAATTTCCTACAGAATTAATTGGAAAACTGCTCCATACCAGCATATTTATAAGAAACATGTCTTTACAGCACATGTGGCACAGAGATTCAATAAAACTGCAAGTAATTTACACTAATTGAAAAACTGATGCTTCCAAAAAAAAAAAAGGTTTCAACATTATTAAAAAACAACAACAAATTTTTCTGCACCTAAATTGCTGATATTAAAGCATATATTTGACTAACAGAATTTCAGACTATGGCATCAACACACAATAAGAATACAGAAAACTACAACTCAATTTCCCCTCTAATCCAAAGATAAATGAGGCTACTTGTGATTAAAAAAAAGCAATTTTCTCCATGTTTTTCTTCATTTGATGAAAAGTAAGCATTTTTCAACTTTTATGGTGAACTGCATATGGCTTGCAATGCTATAGGTTGTCTGTTCCCAATCTGAAGCAGTTACCGCTAATGTGATTATTTTTTGTCTCATCATAAAACTAGTGCCATTCTTTTCATACAATGTTGGTGCAGTTTGACCTAGTAACTTATACTATTAAATATTTTTAAGTGAGCATCAGCTTGGTGAGAAGGCTTATGTCAGTTATTATGTCTTTATCACTATTTTTGACATTTTTGCAATAACTCTGGAAGAAACAGTCTTGTAAACAGATTTAATGAACATGATTTGTCCTAAAAGATATTTGTTACCTTCCACTTCAACCATCTTCTAGCTCTTTAATATTTTAAATTGCCACCAAACTGCTTTGTTATGATTTGAATAATTTCAGTATTTGTTTTCCTACATCACTTCAGAACTGGAAGACAAGTGTTTATTATTTCACTCTGATGACATACAAGACTGACCAGGCCTAGCACTTAAAGTCTAACCCCCCCCCCCCCCCCCCCCCCCCGCTTTCATGGTGCAGCCTGTTAATATATTTCAAGGAGATATTCTCTCCCTGATGGAGAATGAAAGGAGGACAGCTATATCAGTTTAGTCCAGTGATTTGGACCTTCTGTGGCCATTTTGCCTTTTTTTTAACCCTTGCAGAGAAGTGGTCAACTTTACAATCTTGATGCAGACCACTTAGAGCAACAAAATGTCTACTACCTTTGATTTTGGATTACAGGCATTTCATACTATACACTATTTATTGAGAGATGGCAGCAATGATATCATCACTACTGCAAAACTCAGCCAGCAATAGGCTCTTTACCATTGTACACCTAATAACTCCACAAAAAAAATTCCTTAAAATAAACTCTTCTCAAAATCAAATATATTTAAGCAATAATGTGTAAATAAGCAATAATTTTACCAGTTTATGTTGAACATAAATTGTAAATCTCAAAAGTAATCGCTGTAAGTCAGAAAATTATTCTACACATTTTCAATGTGCAAAATAATGAATAATTCAATGTGCAAAATAAGTGCAGAAGGCAATCAAGAGAAAGGTACATATGAAGGTTTTTAAATCAAATTGCATTTTACACTTGCTAAACATTAAGTCTGTCAGTCTGAAAATGGTAGCTAGGTATATACTGGAAGGAGAGCTATGCACCAATCCACTGCGATGATGTACAGAACCGGTCAGGCCTAGCACCTAAAGTTTAACCCTGCCTTCTTATGGTTCAGACTGTTAATACCTTTCAAAAGAGATATTTTCTTCTGGAAAGTGAAGGGCAGCCAGAACAGTGTGGCCTATTGCTCTGGACTACTATGGTTACTTTTTAATTTTTTTCCTACCTTGCTGAGGAGTGACAGTCACACATGGTTTTGGTGCTGACCACAAATACTTATCAGACTTCAAATCTGATTATGGCTATAAGCTTTATTACTGATCCTGAACTTGCTGAACTGTGTGGGCTTCTGCCGAGGGTAAATCTACTGCTGCATTTTCTGTTTGCTTGTGGTTGACAGCCCCAAGTGAATAATGAACAGGATCCTTATATCAGCTTGTGGATAACACTGATCAGAGGCCATCACAGGTACTTGAACCCTTGCTTCTATTGGCATCATCAAACCTACACTGGTTCTTCCAGTCAGAGTGACTTCAACCTTTAGTGCTGGGGGGAAACAGGTCTTTTCCCCATGCCTGCAATTAGGAGGGCTACTTGATATTGTTAGCATTACCTCTCTCTATAAATATAGTTTCTTTAAAAATCCCAATAACCATGTTCTTTTCACACTCTGCACAGAGATTATTCTCTTCATATACTCACCCAAAAATTTCAGTGCTATAACCTTCATATTCTGGGCTTGCAAGGTATCAGATGGGAGGGTAAAGATCATATATTTGAAAAGGAGAAGACCTTTGAAAACGGGATCAAGAAGGAAGCCCCCGAATTCATCATGGGAGACCTGTTGCCCAATATTTATAACAGAGGACAGTTGGCAATGATCAGCAAACCAAACGGGACAAAAGGCAAGTGATAGATTACAGTTATATAGTGGAACCTAGTAAGACTTAAAAATAATTTTAAATTTATCTTTTCAGGGAGGAATGATGGAAAACATCTTTAAGGCATTGGTTTGCTTCTCAGCAAATATGCCAATAATGCTCTTCTAGGATGACTGCATTAATGAAAGATTTCTTACACCAAAATTTAAAATTAAGATAAAAAAATTTGAATGTTATTTGTTGTTATGCCTCCACAGAAGATTCTGATGAAAATGAGAAAGATAGGTTTTATGGAAGGAGATATTACTCTTCTGCTAGGTAACTTCAATGCTAAATTTTGTACTGACTCTGCTCTTTGGGCAGATGTGATAGGTCCTTTTTGCATTGGTAGTGACAATGAGGAATGTCTCCTACAGGTAAGTAAACTTAATGGCTTACTTACACTGTAAACTAAAAACACTGAAGCTCTGAAAAACCCATATATAGCCAAAGCTAACTATGATAGATTAATTATTCATGATGACATTTGCAATTTGCATACAATTGAAGTTGCAGAAGAATGGGACAATTTTAAACAGGCTTTCTTGAAACTAATAGTCATCTTCTGGGTAAATAGGGCAGAGGAGACAAAGCTATTTGAGTGATAGGCATTGGAGATTATTTTTGAAAGAACTACAGGAATAACCTTAATCAACACTCTACTAGTCCTAACAAAAAGCATTATGAAAAGCTTAATAAACATGTAAAGGATCAGTTAACAGCTGATAAGAACATTTAGTTTGATAGTTGGCTGACAAAGCAGAGGAAGTAGTTAGACAGCAAAATAGCAGAATATTGTACCATACAGTTAATGTTTTGTGTGGGAAGAAACATACAGGTATCCAGAGATGAAATATAAACATAGTAAGGTTATTGAATGAGGATGCAATGTCTCATTTCTGATCATTTACATCAACCCCACCACATTATAGATATAATTTATAACAGTTCTGGGGCATAGTATTTTTACTTTTCCTGTGCTTTTCCAGTTTTCCTGTTGAAGGGTCAGAATTTGCAGAAAGAAAAATAGCATATTTATCCTGTGATGCTTTGTTGTTATTCATGCTGTAGCTTTCTTGACTCTCATCATTTAAGTTTTAAAATATTTGGCCCCCTGAATTCAACTGGCCAGTCTTTTCTATATGTCCTTGTAGTTTCACAGCCACATCTCCCTCTCCAGAAGCATTTCCAACAAACTGGTGGAAAAGAAGAAATTGTCAAAGTATAAAATAATACCATTTTTGTAATAATCTGCTGTCATTGCAGTAAAACTTGTTTCTTTAACAAAAAATTTTGTTTTTAATTTTTTTTCTTTTGCAAATTTTATAATTCAAAAGATAACCATTTGTGCTATTCAGCTATATCTTATGCTTTTATTCCACTTTCATTCCTTTTCAAGACATATTATTTAAGGAGAAACCTGCCATTGAAGTTAATCATAGCCCTGTCTATTGACAGATCAAAACAGATATATATTGAGCTCTAATTTCTCAAAATGCTCGATACCTGTGGTTTTGCTTCATAGCTTAAGTTGCAATTATACTCTTCTGTTCCAGTCCTTAAAGTCAGTACATACTGAAAGTTTTTTTTAATTTATTTCAGTGTCATAGGCTTTCTCTGGAAGTAATAAACATATTTATTGGATTATTTTGCTACTTTCTTGTGGAATTTCCTGTCTACAAAAAAGGCTATTCCAGTCTTTTCAATGCTTCTGATAAGATCATGGAAAAATCCTACAAAACTTTGATATTCTATTAATTTCTACAAATGAAGACTGTGATTCCCATTAATATATATATATATTCATGTGTAGTCTAAACTCTATCTTTGTGTATCTTTTTTTTGTATCAGACCAATATTTTCTTCTTTTTTATCACTCATCTTCCAAAAAGAGTAACATTACTGTTTCTGCATTCTGCCGAAATACAGGAAATGTTACTTTCTGTTACTTTTTTTATGGACATGACATTCCAGATATAGATGCCATAGTCTTTAGCGCTACTGAATCAAACACCGATTGAATGCTCTCTCAACTGTGAAATTGATGGATGTGAAAAAAAAAATATTTTGAATTAAAACTATGGCAGTTTTATTACTGTTGATCACATATCAAAATTTATTAGGCATCTACCATGTGTGACATACTGTATAACATTTTCAGACAGAACATATGGCAAAATCCACACCTAAATTCTTTTTCAGAGTTGAAGGTCATAGATTGTTTCTAAATGGTGTTTATTGAACCTATACCAAACTCTCCCAGTTCTGGCCAACTAAATGCTAATTGGATGACTTAGAATTGGAAACTTTTCAGTGTCAAGGAGACAAGAGATCAGGGAGCTTTCCTGATTTCTTATCTTTATGACTGACATTGTAACTTGACATTGTAACGTATTCTTTAACGTGCACAGGTTATGACTCTCCCGCACAAAGGCCACGACTTAACGTCCCATCTGACAGATGGCAGCCTTTCCATGCCCATCAGTGTCCCCTATTGACCCTGGACAGGACTAGGAGTTTTGTGGAGAAAAATCTCAACACTGATCCAGCTGGGACTCGAACCTGGGAACTGCAGATTATGAGCCTGGCATGTATATATCTGGGTAAAACATACGGATGCAGTTCAGTTGGCTGTGGCAAGCACTATTTCTGGTGCTGTATACAAAGCTTGCCAGAATATCGAGCACTGCACAAATAATTGCTGCTATTCTCTCTGTATTGTAAATATTAACTTTTGCAATTTATCTATTGTTAATCATTGGAAGATGCCTGCTATATACTGTTGATTATTGGCAATTAAGTTAAATTATGTTAGTATGAAGAAGTACAAATGTAACTCTTGTAACTAAACTGATTTAAACTTTTTGTCTTATATTTCAAATCTTATAAGATAGGAAATTAATTCATAATCAGATCATAAATAATTAACATCACCATAAAATGATCATCACTAAACTCAGATTGCTTGAATGGGAAGGCTATTTTGCTTTCACCCATAACTGCGGGGGGTCACAAGGTGTCGAGACTGTTTTTTATGTTATGTAAACATATTTTAATCGCTAATAATTAGTAACTAATAATCAATATGTGCATAGACTTGCAGTTTACAGCACTCACTCATTGGATGGTGCCACAAGGGTAACTTTCTTAAGGTGTGTAAAGTAAGTGAATAATGTACAGTATAATAGCTTTTCATCTTATCGAACAATTTATTGGATTGCTGTTGATGCTTCATATGGCCTTTGGTTCTTGATTTTTTTTCGTGTCTCAACCTCTAAGGTGAATAAAAGTTATGAATTTATTTAATCGAAAGGCAGGCTATTCATATAATTGTATTTTTTTAATGCAATTTGGATTTAATTCCCATATATGTAGCATAACAGTGTAAATTTTACCTTGGGTAAATACTAAAAGTTGCAGCCAATTTATGATATTAAATGTAATAATGCATATTCCCTTTTATTGTGTTAAGCAGGAATGGGATGATTTCTTCTTTAGCAATATGCTCTGGTTAAAATGGTTTTCTCCGATGAGATTATCTTGTTCTAGTTTTTTTTTTTTAAATAATACAAATGGCAGTGTATTGTTTAGGAAAATTCTTGATTTTTAGGCTTGTTTTCTCTGATGGCATTATTTAATTCTGGGGGCTTTTTTTATACTGCAGATAGACGGATTTTACATTAATTCATGATTTCTAAGCTTGTTTTTACTGATGGGATTATTTAGTTCTGGGCATTTTTTTTATGCTGAGGACTGGCGTCGAGTTGTTTATGATAATTTGTGTTTTTTAAATGTATCTCTGATGGGATTATTAGTGTGTTGGGGGGGGGGGGTGAAAATGGCTGTTCATTGTTCAGCACTATGTTCAGGTTAAAATGGTCTCTGTTCATTTTGTTCTGTAGGCTCTCAATTCGTTGTTTAGCAGTATGTGCTTGTTAGAATAGCTTTCTCCAATGAAGTTATTGATATTTGCTAGTGACAATACTGTTGAAACAAGTAGCCTCTAATGACACTGACTGACATTCGTCATACAACAATATGCACAGTTAGGAAAATATGTAGATACTGTTACTTCTGATGGTTTTCTTTTATTTGCTGAAACCAAATTTTATGCTTAGGAATAAGTGTTTATCATTATATTCTTTAGTCAGCAAATCCTTGTTGTATGGTCTCTTCACTGCTAGTAATATGATTGCTTAGGTTATTATTTGTCAAACTTTCCAAGAAGTCGGATATTCTTTCTAATGTGATATTAAAACACGTTTTTCATTGGTTTAAATCGCATATTTATGGGGGGGGGGGGAAGGTTATGGAAGCAATTTTAAGTAACTTAGTATAAATCTGAAAAAAAATAATTTTTTCATTGAGCATTCTGTCAAGACATAATGCATTGTTATGTTGTGTTAAACAAATGGCACTTGAACACTGTAAACTGCAGAAAGCTGTGCTCAGATTTCCTCTGATTTTTCATTCTTCCAAATCGTAATTTTTATCTTGGAAGGTTGGCAGCTTTGTATTAACACATATAAACTGATAGGCTCCTGTCAGATGTCTGTTGCAAAGTAGCTGCTTGAGGGCATATTTATTTATTACACATTTTATAGGAAAATGATCTGTAACAAGATATAGATAAATACACACTTCATAAACATACCTAGAATCATTTCTAACTAAAAATGATCAATAGATCTTAAACTCACCATGTTACTCTCTAGTGGATATATTTACATATTGTCAAAATTAAAACCAGTTAAAATACTTATAAAGTCAGATACAACTCCAGAATCTTGCATCAATGTTTAAATTTTCTATAAAAAAATTCTTAAAAGTTTAGTTCTTAAATATTTATTAATTCTCTGTTAAAAATGTCAATAGTATATCTATGAGATCTGTAAAAAAAGAATAATAAAAGTTTGAACTACCAAGTAGGTAAAAATTCTTCTTTCTGAAAATGAAATCCATCATCCTCACATATAGTATCACACCAACTGATTTGTTTGAATCTCTATATTGGTAGAACATATCAAAGTTTTGATTTTATACAGATTAATTTCTTCTTCATTCATCCATGTTTCTGAGTTGCGTGTTTCACCTCTGGTGGTTTTTTTGCACACAATAAGTTAAATGGCTAGGCCACAAGGACCCCAAAGGCTCAGAGAAATGTTGGGGAGGGGTACTCATTGGACAGCTATTAGGAAACAGATGGTAACCTCCCATCGAGAGTGTTCTTTAACCATGCAAAAGGGCCATGGCTTTGCATTGCATCTGGCAGTCATCTTTCCCAAGCCTTTTCTGGCCAAGGGCAGAGTGGAGGTAAATATCAACACTCATCGAGGTGGGATTCAAATTTCAGAACTGCATAATTTGAGCCTAGCATGCTACTGAAGGAGTTATCCCTGCCATATCTATGTTTCTGACAAGAGAATTAAATCTAAATTCTGAAGAAAATCCACAAGGACCAACAATAGCTCAGAAAAGTTTTGTCTTATGCTTCTTATAACGAAATGAATAAAATTAAAATTTGTATTTCATTCATGCAAAATTTTTGGAAATCATATTGACTGTCAAGTCAAGCACAGAAGTTTTACCTTGAACAACCAAGTAACTTGCCATATCATCAAATGAGTGTGAAGTCATTATAGAATGACAAGAGATATCAAAGCCATATTTAGTGAATAAATAGCTTATGTTACAAGGATCAAATTATTACAAATAAAACTCAGTTAGACCTGTGGAATAAAAAGAAATCAGTATCTTGTGAAGCCACCATGAGCAACAATAACCACTGCTACATGGTCCAGCATTGAGAGGATGAGACATCGGATGTGTGTTTGAGAAATGTCAGTCCATGCAATTTCAATACGTAGCCAAAGTTTATCTGTTGTAGCAGCTGCTGGTGTCTGGTGTGCTAGTCATCGTGAGATCTGGACCAGACATATTCAATTGGGGACAGATCGGGATTGTTGGACGATGTATGCCACATGTGGTAGGGCATTGTCCTGTTGGTAAGTGGCACCAAAGAGCCCCTGAAGATAAAGTATGACCACAGGCTCCAACACCTCAGTGATGTAATGCTGGCTGTTCAAAGTACCGGTGATGCATACAAGATGTGTGCAAGTGGATTCCAATAGCACCCCATACCATAACACCAGAGGCCTGACCTGTATGACGCCACATCATGCATGTCTCACTGAGCCTGTCACTGTGGTACCGCCAGATATGGATTTGTCCATCATGGTGCCGCATACTGAAGCAGGATTCGTCTAAAAAGATGATGCGATGCCATTCGCACATCCATGCACAACGTTCTTGTCACCATTGCAGTCGCATACGCCTGTGCTGTAGAGTCAATGGTAGCCGAAGCAATGGCTGCCTAGAAAAAGATGCTGCAGACGACGTCGAACCATACATGCGGACACTCGTTGATGTGCAACATACCTTAACTGTTGAGCTAAGGTGTTTGTTGTTGTTGTTGTTGTAGTAGTAGTAACGACGACGACGACGACAACAACAACAATAATTTTGGAGTTGATTCAAATTTTTAGAGAAAAAATTGTCTTGAGCCGGGTGGTCAAATCGAGTTTCTTTCATTATTTATTCAAAGCCATGCACACGAGATATCTGTCCTCTCATTCATTTGTATGGCAGGGCAGTTGAGATCCCTCACGTTGGTGAGTTTGTTCCTCCTCTATTCACTGACACCATATTCTCATCACTATGGCAGCATTCTGTCCAATATGAGCACTGATGTCTTGGTATGATAATCTGCCTTCCCATAATCCCACAATTATCCTTCGATCAAAGTTGGAAACCTGGTTGTATCGATGCAGTGTTCTTTGACGGGGCATACTTGATCCTTTAGTGAACTGTGAGCAAACACAATTCCAGTGCTTTACACCAGCTCTTTGTAATCTCCTCATACCATTTCCAGGAGGTGTTATTGTCACACATGATGTGTGTATGTGCTGCGCTTTGAATCATTTACATGTTCTCCCATTATAACACTCCAAAGATTATTAACTTTTCAAGTTGGACTTTTGTCTGATCCAAATTTATTCAAAATTCTGGATAACTTTGTCGAACACCCGGCAATATTAACTTGCCAATTAAAGTTGAAATAGAGTTCATTTAGGTATTTTTCTAGCATTGCTTATCGAATAAGAATTCAAAAAGGATTGTCAAGTTTAATTAAAGTTTAAATCTAATCAAAAAATCAATTTACGTTGCTTAAGAGAAAAGTAGCAAAAATTCAAGTTTCTAAAACAAAGTTTATTTCAAAAAATTCAAAGACTCACCCAATTCAATACAAAAGTAGGAGTACTAACAACTCACATCTATCTAAATCTCGATTAACAACTCCTATCTACACAACACATACTACTTACAATTCCAATTCTACATCTCAACTTCCACTAACAGCACTCTCTCTCCACTAGCTAACTGCCAATTCTGACTACACTACTTCTGTGACCTAACATCACTTAGTTATAACATGCTGCATACAGATCCAGCATGTGTCTGTTGCATGCTGGGAAAACATTTGCATAATCTGACAATCACGCTAGCTATGACGCAAGAGGGGTCGTGTCCTACATGTACACATTAGCGGCTGACAATTGAAAGGTTGGAGTTGTGCATGCGCAACTCCTTCAGCTGAGAAACGAGAATTGCGAGCAGTCGAAAAAAAAGAAATAATCCCCAAAATGATAAATAAAACGTAAATAAAGCAAAACTGGTTAAGGAAATGCAAAAGTGAATGGTTGGACCATCACACCATGGGCTACCCATCTTGCATATTTTGGAACAATATGATGAGTTCTTTCTGGTGTTGTGTGTTACTATTTTTAAATTTAACAATAATGAGTTTAATTTTATCCTGTCCCATAGTTGGAACTCTATGTGCAATATGAACTTTATCCAATCCATGAAGATCAAGCAGATATGGGATATTTTCAACAATCATAAGCATATTTCATCATGGCTCTTCTGGAATTCCCACAATCTCAATATTTATGCTCTTTGGCCTCAATTCCAAGTCAATAAAATGAATCAGAACAATTCAATGCATTTGGAATGGAAGAAATTTTTACTGCCAAACTTTGCACTAAAAAATTTTGGACATCTTTAATTATAGTTCTATTTTCAGTTAGAGAATAAAGGAATAAATTAGAGTTCAGGAATCTTATTTAGTTATATTTCTTGAATCTTTATATCCACAATTAATTATCCATATCACAATAATAAGCAAGTTGAAACAGAACCCTTTTATGCTGAAGTTAAGTGTTAAGAAAATGCAAGGAAAAAAAAGCATAAATATTACTTAATTTCAATAAATAACCACAGATCACTTACAAAACCACATAGCAACCACTCAGTGTTATCATTGAATGGCCACTAAGATATCTAGACCTGAATTCCATTGAGCACAGAATGGGATGCTCTAGGAAGCCAGGTGTCTAGTTGTCAACCACATACCAGAACCTTACATAAAAGTTACAAACTGCTCTCCTGAAAGAGTGGATTGCAATATGCCTGTATATCCCCTAGTTAATCTCAGTAACAGCATGAGCCCATTGTGAATGTTGATTGCCTATCAGATGTACACTCCCTATTATAAGGTTCACAACCTCCTCTGGTTGATTTTCATTTTTGGATATGCATATGGTAATTTACATATCAATTGTGTTACCTGTATTTTCACACAGAGTACAATTGCATCATATTTCAATTTATTTCTGTACCAGTTTTCATTGCTTTGGAACAATTCACTTGTATACATTGCATTTTAATTGTTTATACCTGAACTTTTGCTGAATAATATATTTAGATACTTTAACTCTTCCAGAGTCCAGCCTGAAAAACTGATTTACATCAAGAGGTCCTGCTATTTTTTTTCCTCTGATCAGGCAAAAAAATTAACTTTAAAAATTTTTTTGCCACACAACTAATGAAAGGAATTATGGCATGTTATATACTAAATTAATCAGCATTTGATTGTGGATTTTCTGAAAATAAAATAATAAAATATTTAACAAAAAATCAGTCCTCCCAAAGGAGGACTGATTTTTTGTTTCAAGAAACAAAATTCTGTTTCTTGATTGATTTCTGTTTCAAGAAAGTTTTTTTTTTGCTTTCATATTCAAGACCTTATTGATTTTCAGAACAAGACACAAGATCAAAGTTATTTTACTGGAAAACAAAGAAATAATAAAAGCAAAAATAACATATAATCTAATGCAATGTTAAACAAAATATCTACATAACAAGCTGTAAGCCATCCATCCAATGTAGCAATAACTGAAAAATTGATAATTATTGATCGAGTGAAAGATTGATAACTTAAGGAAATAAAGTAAATCCACAGAAATGAAAACTAAGGTTTAATTATAAAAGGAAACAAAATAAATATATAAATAAAATAAAAATAAAAGGAAACTTTCTGAAGGGATGTATATCCTACTTGATTTAAATCATCTTACACGATGCAAACAATTTGCATGTAATACTTAGCTGACAGTTCTCCCGCGTGTGTGTGAGCAAGCAATTCCTATTTCTGTTGTGATGTGTCCTATTTCTGTTGTCCTATTTCTGTTGTGACCTATTTCTGTTGTGACCTGCTACTTCATATTTCTATTGTGATGCTGTGCATTGAGCCAGTCTTCAATTTGTATAAAAACGTTTTTTTTTAGTTACAGTTTCAATTTGAAGAATGGGAAAGACACATAGAATGCTGGGATAAATGATAAAAATAATTCTAAGAATAGTGAAATGATTTTGAGACAGAAAAAGAGTGTAAAAGAGAAAAAAATGGAAGTACATACTTCGTAATTACTTTCAGAATCTTCGGTTTTTAAAAATAACAGTGTTTTGTTAATTTTCAAGAGATTTTCAAAACTTAAGGAAAAATTTGTTGATAATAGTTAAAATCAAACTTGTGAACTTAAATCAGGTGATTGCTTCAATACAGAGTAACATTAACAAACAAATTGGCAATTTTACAGCACTTCTAAAATATTGCAATCAGATGGCTTTATCAAATTATTTATATTGTAGTTTAATAAAATATGCATCAAATGAAAAAATAAAATATTATTTTTCAAGCCTGAATTATATATTTTAAAAAAATACATGCAAGAAAATTTTCAAACGGCAAATGATAAACAATCGACGTTTCATGTTGTTGTACAAAAGATGTCTATTGATGTCTTTGAACTCTCATTGCAGATTCTGTCAACATCTATATCCAATAGTGATCTGAGAAGGGTTAAGGATTTTTTCCCTTATAATTTTACACCCTAAGAAGGGTTTTTTTTCTGAATACTTTTTGATTGGTTCATGAATATTAATAATCATTTTACAAAAGCCAATTCTATTGCAGGAAAAATTAGTTGACTTAGTAGATCACTGATTAGACAAACTGGCATGACATCAGCATTGTGTGGTCAAATCCCACTTAGCAACAAAAACTTTTCATTAATTAAAAACTATTTTCATCTTATTTTATTTCTCTAAGGCTAACAATACTCTTGATTAAGAAATAAAGTAAGCTGGCTTCTGTCAAGAAAGGAGATATTACTTCAATTATAAACACTTACTCTTGATTTGTGTTTTAATCTGTGACGTGTCCTAAGGATGTGGTGTAAGTGGCGCATACAAAGTGGAAACTTTTCACTGGCAGCATCGAGATCTGAATGAAGAAGCATATTTTCTTTTCTAAGAATCTTTTCTGGTCTATAGGTCAGCTTCCTAAACAACAACTAATAAATAAATTAAAATAATAAGTAAATGGTAATAACTTTAAGCATAGAAAATTTTATGTTTGACCTATAATGGATCTCATGACATGCTGCCTATGTGTCAGCTGCTTTTGTCATTTGTACTACTGATCATTAGTTTTGTAGTTTAAAATGCAGTATATAAATTTGCTCCCACCTGGATTAAACATATATTTTTCTATGCCTATTATATTTCATCTACAGGATGAATTTCTGTGATGTATTAAAATGCAAATTAGAAATTGTATTGACCATTTCTCTTTCTCGGGAAAAACAGTAATTTTTATACAATAATTTTGTTACCATAAAGATACAACTTGCAAATACAATACAAACACTGTGCTAGCTCACAGAAATTAAACGATAAAATATAAAAATACTGAAAAAATTGTACTTTAATGTTAAAAAAATACTTTGTTGCCCTAAAAAGTAAACAAAAATAAAAATAAAGCATACTAATGGTGAAATCATTCACTGAATTCAATTCACTTCAAAGGTAAATAGGTCACCAGCATTTTTTATTATGTTAATCAGCACTCTATAACTGTCTGAAGTGAATTCAAATTCAGTGAGTGATTTCACCATTGCCAAGTTTTAGTCTTATTTTTTAATTTTTAGGGCAAGGAAGACAGGAATATTTAAAGATTCAAATATTTATATTTTGTACTTTATCATTAAAAACACTTATTTTAAAAACTGCTTGTGTGACTCTACAGACTGATTCAACTTCCTTTCCCCTTTCTTTTGGAAAGAAAGCACAACTTGAGGTAGCCTATGGTAGTCTCCACATTACAAGCTTCCATTTGACACCTAAATCGTAACTGTGGATCCTCGGGGTTGGGAAGATACAATGGAAGAACAACTTCATCATTTTCCAATTTTAGGGGGGAGAGGGAAAGAGGGATACTTTTTTTATAACCTATGACACTCCCGACAACAAGTTTCATTTGAGACATAGCAGATAGAGATTAGTCAATGGGTTGGGATGATGTGTTGGAACCATCGTATATCTAGAAGAATGAGCCAGGTAAAAGTCACAAGTGAAAAAAAAAAGCAATAGTAAGGTAAAAATGCAAATCTGAAGCAATACAGATTTTTCTTTCTTTTAAAGTTACTTATTCTCCAGATCTGTAAATGGTAGCTTAGGAAGTCACTGAAAGGAGAACTAGACACCAATCCCTTATGATGATGCACATAATTGGCCAGGCCTAGCATCTAATATTCAAACCTGCCTTCTTGTGGTGCAGATCGTTAGTACCTTTCAAAAGAGATATTCTCTTGTGGAAAGGAACAGAAGGAGAGGACTGCCACAACAGTGAATACTGATCTGGACTACAATGGCTATTTTTCCCTTTTTTTTTCCTACCCTGCTGAGTGGTTAACCACACAGGGTTCTGGCACTAACCATATACACTAACCAGACTGGAATAAGGTCTCTGAGCTTGATTACAGATCCTAATGATTCTGGCTATAATTTCAATGCATTATTTTAAGTTGCAAATTCAAAACACTGTATTTTTTGGAGAATATTTTTCAAAAAAAAAAATGGACAATTTTTTTAATCAAAAAGATATTGCAGAAAGTATACAACATGTTTTATATGAAATATTCAGCAATTTATTATGATTTGAATTACATAAAATATTTTATTAATGATCCATTCTCAAATTATGACAAAACCACAATTGTAGTTCTCAGGATTCACCACATGTGGTATTGAGCAGGAAGGGGCCCATGCTTTGCATGTGTCGAGACATGCATCCTCTGTGCATGGTAGGGGTGTAATCATTTGTCTCATAAAACTCACCACACCGTTGATTGGGGCACACTTATGGCATGGGAAATTGCTCACGTGCTACATTCGGAACGATCTCCAACCCTATGTAGACTTATTCTGATATATACACTACTGTTCACAATTTAACAAAGTTCAACAAAATTGCAAGTACGTCAATAAATTCAAAAAATCCTCTTTGGAATTTAACACAAGTTTCAGAGGATATTTAGCACAAAATAACTCATATTTATCAGCTATTTAATTTGCATTTCTCAACGTAAAAGACTGCAATAAGCAAATTAAATAGCAATAAAAGCAGATTCATGAATGGGCACTTCTCAGTTTGGATTAGGAGTGGCTTTATCGATTGTTTCGGATTACAGTTTAGTTAAAATGGAAAGGAGGACCCATTTGGATGATGGTCAGAAGAGGAGGGCCAACAGATGGATGAAAGCATAGAGAGGTTGCCAGATTCATGAATGTGTCAGAAAGGGCAATTTCCAGACTTAAGATGTTTTCAAGACACTGGAATATGCTCTAGAAGAATGAGCCAGGGTAGGTCCAGAGCAACAACAGTTCAAGATGATCATTTCCTGTCCCTAACTGCAAGGTGTAATAGAATGTCTTACACATACCAACTTAAGCATATGAATTTGTATCTGAGCAGTCCAGAGTAACTGTGTCCCAATGACTTCATGAAAGTGGGTTATATGCTAGAAGACAATGTAGTGTGCACAGCACTATCCTCAGCTCACTGGAGGGCACCTGGAATAGAGCAGGCAGAGCCTCAATTGGACCAATGATCAATAAGAACAGGTTCTTTTTTCCAATTGAATCACAGCGTAATTATTGATTCTCAGCACCAATGCATTTGGAGAAAGAGTAGAAAATCCTATCACCCCCTAAATATCATAGAAAGGGACATTTGGGGGAGGTTTTTATTGGTCTGGGGAGTATCACATGGCTGCATTGACTTGCATGCCTTCTCAGGAAGGACTTTGCCCTAAAATACAGAAACAATATCCTAAAGCCTTATGTGATACTAATTTTGAGGTGCTATTGGGTCAGAATTAATTTTTATGACTAATACTCATTCAAAGAGAGCTCAGAGGATGGTGGAATACTTTGAGAGTGAAGATATCCAGAGAATGGATTGACCAATGAGGTCCCCAGACTCAAATCCCATTGAATACAAATGGGATGCTTTGGGAAGGCAAGATTCAAGTCATCACCCCCCCCCCCACACACACACACACACACACACACCCTCCAAGGACTTTTCATGAGCTGAGAAATGCTCTTATAGAGGAATGGGATTTGCTATCCTCTGCATTGTAGCATCAGAGCTCATTGTGCAAGCTGTATTTCTGTTAGGGCTAATCACACTCCTTACTAAATAATGTAAGCATCAATATCTGCAGTGATCTATAATTTTTCATTTTCTATTATATTATTTGATTGGAAACTTAATTTTATAAATGGACAAATATTCCAATATATTCTTTATTTCAAATGTGAATATTAATATGTGTGATATTAAATATCCTCTGAAACTTTCACTAAATTCTAAAAAGCATTTCTTGAAATATTTGCATTTTGTTCAACTTCCTTAAATTATGAACAGCAATGTATTTACATATTTACACTCAAATCTCAATATTTATGCAACTAAAAAGAAAAAAAAAACTTATAAAAAACAGGTTATCATTCAGCAGCAGGTACACAAGGCAAAACTAGGACATTTTTACATTTTTAAAATGCATCATCTGTTATTATTTTCTTTTTTTTTAATGCTGGAAAAAAAAATTATTGACATTTCTTGTTCTGCTAGTTGGATTTTATTTATCAATGTTTGGTCTGGGTAGAGTTAGACACAATTTCTGGTCATAGTTTGAAAAATCTTTGGGTTAGAATCCATAATGCAAAAGATGATGGACCATGAAAGTAAATATTACTTTCATGCTTCAAGATCTATTTTCTAACATTGTTTATTTTTTCAACCATACTTTTAGAAACTTGTGAATCTGTCAACCAGTGTAGAAGTTGGAATTTTATTAATCCTTCATAAAAAGCTCTTCATAAGTAAAATCTCAATGAAAGATTACAGTGCCAGAAACATATCCTTATTAGGAATGATTGAGAAACTTTGAAAGCTAAAAACCTACTTTAAAATTCTGGGATTCAGTAGAACATTCAACAAATTGCTTTGACATGCATATGCATGTCAAATAGCATTATTATTATACAATTGTAATAATATACAAATGTAATACTACATTTGTATTACATATTACAAAATGTAACTGGACACTTCATGTTATGTGAATGAAAAGCCAAAATGGAAGTTCCCTCACTTTGAAAACAAGCTTCTTGTAGAAAACTGTCACTGGGCATAAATTAATATTCCTCTAAACATTGATTTCTTTTTAAAGAATATTTGTTTAATATTTAAGGAGTTACTAAATCTCTAAAACCATCTAAAACTAAATAAACTGAAGCTGAAATATGCAACAGAAGATGTTCCTATCATACTGTAGTGAAAAAGTACTGAAATCATAATTTAAAAGCAGAATTTTAACTCAACAAAGTTTCTAAATCAGGCGTGTCCAACCTGTGGCCCTGGACAGCTAATAATGCAGCCCACAAAATCATAAAGTTTACATGTTTATGACATAAGCTTTCAACATGATTATGTGATTTTCAGCGAGTTTTTGATATCCCACTAGTTTTATGTTGCCCTTTTTTTATTTTATAATAAAAAATACATAAGAAAATAAATAAAGTTTTATTACTCATATACATTAACTATATTATATATTTTATGTGTGGCCCAAACAATTCATCTTCACTCAATGTGGCCAAGGGAAGTCAAAAGGTTGGACACGCCTGTTCTAAATCATTCCTAGTAGGGAAATGTTTCTGGCAATGGTATTTTCTGCTGAGATTTTATAAGGAGTTTTCCTTGTGAAGGGTTAGTAGCATTCCATTTTTACACTGGTTGACAAGCTTCTAGTACAGAGATTGCCAAACTTTTCGGTATCATGCCCCACTTTTGATTTTTGAGAAACTGTACACTTCTCCCACCTCTCATTTATCATCAGACAAACCATTAACAACAATTTCAATCATAACTAAAAATAAACACAAAAAAATTCCCATCCTTTTGCCCACCCCCACACCCAGTTTGGGAATCCCTATTCTAGAAGTTTGACTGAAAATATCAACAGTTGAGGAAATAAATTCTGAGAGAACACAAGTAAATAAGGTCTATTGTCTTGTGTCACATTCTTTAGCTTAAATGCTAGCCCAAAGATCGTCCAAGACCCTTCCAGACTTAGCGTCCAACAGCACCCAGAAAAATGGAACTATAACTACTGGAATAATAAATGGAAATCCTAACAACTGTCAATATACCTTTGTTTTTATCAGCATCTAGGAAAAAAAAAAATCAATGAGTTCTGAAACAGCTAAACATTTGCACTATGCAAAAGCTGCTAATGATGACGGGTTCCTATTAGCATTTTTTTACTTATAGCTATAAATATATAAATAGTAAATGCAAAATATTATATATTTGAGCATAAATATGTTAATCACCAAAGTACTATCAGGTTGAACCAAAAGTTCATTCGGATATTAGGCAAAAGTTCAAACATAAATATTAAATAGTAATAAGTACCTTTAATCGATAATGTATCCATCACTTTTTTTGATTACCTTAAGCCATCTGTTGGGAAGCTTCATTATTCCATCGGTGTAAAACTTGGTTGGTTTTTCATTGAAGAAGCAATCAAGTGGTTTTTGATGGCCTCCAAAGATTGGAAATCTTTACTGTTCAAACAGTTTTGAATTGACCAGAATAATTGGCAATCTGAAAGTGCAATGTCAGGTAGATATGACAGGTGGCACAAAACATCCCAACCCACTGCAACAATTTTTGCTGGGGGAGATCAAAGATACGTGTGGCCTCATATCGTCATGGTGGAACACAATTCCTTTGTGATTCACCAATTCTGGATGTTTTTCATCAAATGCTGCCTTCGGCTGATCCAATTGCAAGTGATACTGATCTGAATTAATCATTTGATTGCTTGGAAAATTCCCTTTCAATCCCACCACACACAGAACATGACTTTCTTTAGATGCAGGCCAGCCTTTGGATTATTGTGGTAATGGGGGCTCACCTCACTTGCACCAGAATCTTTTTCTTTGAACAATATTGTAAAGGATCCATTTTTCATCGCCAGTCACTAATCACTTCAAAACTGGGCTGTTTTCATTGCAGGAGCAAATCACAAGCAGAGATGCGGTCCATTAAATATTTTTCTCTCAATTGATGCGGCACCCACACATCATACCAATTCACGTATCCCAGCTGCTCCAAATGATGTTTGCAACATTTTTAGTGTCTCAGCAATATCTCTTTTGTGTGTTGCACTGATTATTTTGGATTAATGTGGTGATTTGGTTGGTTGTCAACTGTGGAGGGCCTTCCTGAATGTGGGGTATCTTCCAGAGAGAACTTCCTGGTTTGGAACTTTGCAAACCACTTCTGACACATTCAGTCATTTACAGCATTGTCTCTGAACACTACACAATTCTTTTTGGGTTTGTATTGAATTTTAACCCTTCCAAAAAAAAAAAGCACAAGGTGGCAAAAATGCACCTTTGATCTCCCATTTTCAAATTGACCTTCTATGAATATCACCGACTCAATCTGCATGATGAATCTGGAGAGATGCGGGTAATCTGTGTATTTACTATGGATCGATTTTAATCATATATACACTTAAGTGTTATAGACCTTCTCATTAACATCTAAAAATCAATAGCAATGATTAGAAAAAAGTTGCATCTCCTTGAGTATAGATGGCACTGTGTCAGCCATGTCTCAGTGAAGATTTATAAGGTCTTATTCTGAAAAATTTCATTGTCCGATGCATGGTACAATGGTAGTGCGCTCTGGCATGAATCTGGAGAGATGTGGGTTCAATTCCAGCCGTATCGGCGATGAATTTTTTTCAGAATCTTTTAACAAATATTCATGCTTTACCTGGGTCATGAACCCAGGTCCTTTTGATCACCAGCCAAGCATGCTAAGCACTTGGTCATGATACTTTAAAAATTTATTTAATTGTAAAATAACAAAATTGTTTAAAAATTTTATTGTTAACAAACATAAGTCAATGTTTCTAATAAAAATTGAATTCAAACATATTTAGAGAAAGAAATTACTAAAATAATCATTACCTTTAACTTGTTGCATAAAGCACCTATTCGAGAATCTTCAACAATATCCACCATAATAGCTGATGTTTTTAAATGCTTCAAGCCTTCTACCAGAGTTTGTTCAAAAAGAGAAGTAAGTAGTATCTTAATTTGCCTTGTGGGTATTAGAACAAAGCCATGTTGAAGAGGAACTAGCCTTCTTTGCACAAAGTCCAGTGCATGAATAAAAGGCACTAACATTGAAAAAATTAAATTCCAATCACACCCAGGTATTTGCATATAAAATAAGTACTTAAAACATATAAAAAAACAATATATATGCATATGAATATTGGGTGTTATATGAGCATGTAACCTAAAAAAAGTTAAAAATAAGGTAATCTATTCAACAATGTGTTGTAGGAAATTTTACATTTAGCTAGAAAATTGTCAAATGCAAGTTTTTCTCATAAACTGGTCACATATAAAACAATGTAATAAACAATAGTTACAGCTAGTGGATGAACTTTAAAACATATTTTACAACTCCATACAAGATACATTTCAGCTCAGTAATAGAACTGCAAAATAATTTATTAGAAAGAATAACAAAAAAAATTTCCTTTATTTATTTGAATTTTTATATTGTAAAATATTTAGTAGTATGTTACGTAAAAAACAATTATATTGCAAAAATAGCCAATATTGAAAAGTCAATCATTCATATTTTTACTTCCACAATATTTTTTCTATATGGGAATAAAGCTCCTTTTTTTTTTGTTCTTCTGAATAAAAAAACTCCTTCACAAAATATATAAAAAGGAGTATGGTTAATCTCACAATTCTCATTTTCAGCTTCCAAAAATAATAATAAAAAAATAAGCTAAATGTTTTCATTTTGTTGACTGTTTTCTCTAGATATTCAACTTTTTGCTTTTAGAGAACAATAAAAATTTCCTTTTGCATTTGATAGGCATGAATGAAATATTGATTCATTTTTATGTTTGTGTTCTGCTAATTGCTGTTCTATAGTTTGATAGGTTTTCCATGCATAATTATTCTTTTCTTGTAATTTGCTTTGTGGGTCAAAAATTTCAACTTTATATACCCTTCCAGTAGATATATTTTTTTATATCTCTATCATTTTATACTAGTTATTTAATATTATTATTTATGGGGTATGGTAATTTTAAATTATATTTGGTTACTACATTTTTTAAAGTACGCAAGACTCCCAGTGTGAATGGGAAACTTCTTGTACAATGCTGTGTTTCATTATATATTTTATTGATCTATGTATAAAATAAAATAATAAATACCCCCTCAAGCAGCTGCTTGCCACAGAGGTCTGGCAAGAGCCTGTCAGTTTATATGCCACAATAGAAGATCTGAGAGGATGGCAGGACCTCAGCAGAAAAATGACACATACATCCATGCCTTACCTGGGGCTCGAACCCAAGTCCCTTAACATCAGTAGCCAAGCACGTTAACCACTCAGGCATTCATTTATAAAACTGATTGCGTATCCAGCTTCTATGCTAATTTTATAAATATAATTTATTTCTTTTTCGAGATCTATTTTTTTGATGCAAAATCTGTATGCTCTTATCAGATATGGATTTATGCCTGATTTCTTATAACTGATTGGGTGTGGTGATACTTGTAGTATCACCACACCCAATCAAGATAGAGTAACTCTCCATTTACCTTTGCCTCATGAGTAAATTTTATTGAAGGCAGAACATTATTAAATATATTCATTAAATCTATTAATTTTGCTACAGGGTGATCTCAAAAAATTATAAAATCATCTATATAATGTAGATATAATAAGGTTGGTTTTAATTCAGCTTTTTGCAATGCAGTGTGTTCAACATGTCTCATAATAGCATTGGCCATGAGTCCCGAGAGTGGTGATTCCATTGGGATTCCCTCTCCCTGAACCCATGACCACCCACTGGCAACAAATCAATTAGATTTGGTGGTCAGGTCCAGCATCTCAATGAACACTAAAGTATTCTCAGACAGTGGGATTGGTGATCCTTAATCACTCAGATTTGATTTGCATTCGCACATCCAAAATGGGAGTATTTGGGTACAGCGATTGCTGTTGTATGCTGTATCGGTGTTTGTATGATGTACTGCTTGCACATGATATTAAAATATAATATATTGGAGTAAAGTATGGGGAGAAGAATTTAAAAAAGGCTTTTTCTAAGTTGCATATGATAGACCTTTTTTTACTGACCAATTGTCTAATGGGATATCCCTTCAATTCCTGTCATCATTATCCTCCTCAAGCAGCCATGGGCTATGGAGGTCCAACCACACCACACAATTTAGTTCTCCAAGCATATCTGTCCTGAGCTACAGTTACTGCATATGGCCACTGCACACCAATTCTAACAAGGTCCTGTTTGACATTGTCCATCACATTCTAGGTCTTCCCCTATTCTCAGCCTTTTAGGCACACTGTTCATAAACCTATTTGCAAACCTATAATAATCCATATGGGAAACATGGCCAAACCAAAGAAGTGTCTCTCTGCACAATATGCTGCCTTGCAGACTCCTTGACCTAACTCATCATTCCTTTTGCCTAAACTCAACATTACTTACAAAGTTGAACCACCTAATGCCCAAGACACTGTGTAAGCATCGAGAACCAAAAGCATCAAGTGTCCTGTTATCTTGTTTACAGTGTCCAGTTTCACTATGATAACTAAAACCAGAAAGAACCAAATTATTATACAGTCTAATTTTAGTCTTTAGGTGTATACTCTCCATAAGATTCTTAAAAGTCCTGGCAACAATCCCTATTCATCTGTTAATCTCATGGAGCATATCACCAGTATCTGTTACATGTTCCCAAGATAATTAAACAGCAGAAGGAGCAGGATGCTCAATGCTGCAACCATTCAGATTAACTGAATCACAGCCTACATGACCAATTTTCATCACTTTAATTTTCTCTCTATTTATAACCAAACCTACTCTATTATCAGTCTCATTAACAACTCGAAATCAAAGAGTCAAATCAAGAGAGGATATCATCATCATCACTTGCAAAAAGGGCTAAATCACCAGCATAATCTAAATCAAAAATTTCCAGATCTCCACACCATTTAAAACCAAAATCTTTCCCTGGCTGTGAATTTCACATAACATAATCAATAACCAAACAAAAGAGAAAAGGAACAAAATGCACCCTTGTTGAACACCAGAAGCAATGCTGAACCAATTGCTACAAGCCTTACCTACAAATTCTTACACGACTCAGTGCTATAATAGAGAGATTTCATTATATTAACTTATCTGGTATGACATATGATCTCACAATAAACCACAAATTACGACAGTCAACAGAGTTAAGTTTTTTTGCAATCTGCAAAGCTAGTAACCAAATGTTCCTGAAACTAATCTGCCTGTGAAAAAATCTAATTCAACACATTTTCTACCACTTCTGAATCCACACTTCTCATTACACAATTGCCCATCAAACAGATCCTTAATTATATTAAGCACAATCATGGAAAGAACTTTACCTGGAACGGAAAGTAGGTTGATACCCCTATAGTTATCACAAGAACTACAATCACCTTTTTTAAAAATAGGGATAATAATATTAGCTTTTGTAAAATACTTAGGAACAACACCTTTATCATAAAATATATTCAAAATTTCAGTCAACCATGTGGCAACCGAAACATTCCCAGCTCTAAGCATTTCCGTAGTAATTTCATCTACCCCTGGGGATTTATGTAGTTTAGGTTTAGAAATAGCCAAAATAACTTCAGACTGTGTTATAAGGCCAACATTAAAGCCAGGAATACATCTATCATCATTGCAAACAATGGGAGTAGAACTAACCACATTGTTTAGAACATCATTAAATGTTCAACCCACCTAGCCATGACAGAATCCTCACCTTCTATAACCTTACCTTGTTTATCCTTCAATCCCTATATACCATGCATTTTCCCATACAAAACATTAACTATCTGGTACAGCTCTCTCCTGTTGTGCTGTCTAACTGCTTCCTCAGCTTTGTCAGGCAAACCATCAAGCCAAAGATACTTAGCAGCTAACTGATCCTTTACATGTTTATTAAGCTCTCTGTAATGCTTTCTATTAAGATTAGTAGGGTACTGATTCAGGGCATTCCTGCAGTTCTTTCTTTCTGAAATAAGCTCAAAATACTACTTTTATTTTTTCATCATATTCCAATTTATCTAATATTACTATTTGTTCCGTTTTGCCAGCTAGTATAATTTTTCAATAATTAGGGTTAATTTTTAGTTGGTGCAAAATTTTAGCTTCATTAGTTTTAAAGTTTTCTCATTGAGGGTTCTGGAGTTGATATTTTATGCTTCTACATATTTTAAACCTTTCTTTATCTTTATATATATATATTGGGTATTAAGGTTTCAATTTTAGTTATTGGGGTTAGTTATACAATTGATTAACCTTATTTTACAGTACTTGAATACAATTAAATACTGCATGTGGCCATTATTAAAGAGGCCAAATCATTTATCAAATTAAGACTCTGCCTTATAATTTACTACTGTGGTTAAGATTCTTAATGGATTGTAGAGATTTAAAAATAACCCCTTTATTTCTTCACATAGGTAAACAAAAATTTGGTACATATTTATTAAAAACATTCGAAGTAGCAAACCTAAATTATTAAATAAAGTAATTAGGAAAACCAGGAAAGATATATGGAATGTAGAAATATATATATATAAAGGATATAAAACCTTAACTGAGAGCTTTAGGGTTGTTTTACCTCTGAGCGGCACTTTTTTGCACATCATGGGCTAAATGGCCAGGTCACATGGGCCTTGAAGGCTCAGAGAAGGTTGGGGGAGAGGACCCACTGGAACAACTGTTGGGGTACAGATGGTAGCCTCCCATCAAGGCCATCCAGTGTGTTCCTTAATGTGCACAGGGTATGGCTCTCCTGCATGGGACCACGGCTTAACATCCCATCTGATGGACGTCGGCCTTTCCAAGCCCATTGGTGTCCCCTACTGACCGCGGGCAGGGCGGGGAATTTTGCGGAGATAAGTCTCAATGCTGACCCAGCTGGGACTCGAACCTGGGAACTACCAATTACGAGCCTGGTGCACTACTGACTGAGCCACCCCCACCCCTTAACTGGGAGCATTGAACAGACTCAAGTGACCCAGCTAATGGGTAGAATACCGTACATGATAGAACAACAAACCATTAAAATTATTAACACACAAAATACTAAAATTAAGAAATTAAAATAGAAAAAGGAAAAAAGAGCAAGTAAATAGGGAAGGAATTAGTCTTTCCAAAGAGGTAATATAGCAAAAAGAAATAGGCAACAAGAATCTGATAGCTACCAACTACATTTAGAATGGAACCCCCTATATTTTTTCAGAACTGAACCTTGACTGAGTTAGAATAGCCCATCAGTGTCCCCTACTGACCAAGAAGAAAGAAGTAATCTAATATATCAACTATAAAATGTAAATATGTTATTTTATCTAAAGAACAATTAAAAACTATTGAATCTGAAATATTAGAACAAGGAGGAAAATTTGCATACCTAACCCCAATAACAAATTTAAATCTTAATACCCCAGACAGAACAAATCATAAATAAAATACCCAATATACATTGGCTTCAATAATTTAAGGAAAAGTGAGAAAAATTGTGATAATTTACCAAAAAAATTGTGTGATCCTCACCAAACTTGTTCATGCAATCACCAAGTGAGCATATTGTATGCAAATTAGTCTATGTTGCGTCAATTTCCATAATCAGATAGCAGTATAAAAATGGGCGTTTTGGAGTGGATCGTTATTTCGTGTTGTAAATATGAGTAAAGAAATTCAAAATAGCCATTTTGTAGGAATGACTTCGAGACATCATTTGCCAAATGAACTGCAGTGGAGAGCTACTGGCTGGCTTGAAGCAGGCCAAAGTCAGTCAGATGTGGCACATTCAGATAGCTAAATTCAGCTTCTGTGGTCCATAGACTGTGGAATAAATTTCTTAGCATGGATTCTGCATCTTGGAGGTTTAGTTGAGGAAGGGTTAGAGTTATGACCACTTACAAGACTGATATCTGTGATTAACAGCATGAAGGAGCAGGACGTCTACTCCCTTTCAGCTATGATCCTCTCTCGCAGCAGCCACTGGGAGGTTGTACAACTTCTACTGTGCATAAGAAGGCTTCATGAAGGAGGTCTGTATGCTAGAGGGCCAGTAATTTGTATACCCCTCATGTCATGTCACAAGAGAGAGCGGTTGAATTGGGCACGCATGCATGTTAACTGGACAGAAGAGCAAATGTACTCAACTGTACTCGACTGTACTCTTCACAGATGAGTCTAGATATTGCTTGCAGAGTGATTCCAGACATTGCTTGATATGGGGTGAACGAGGTACTCACTATCATCCCAGTAACATCCATCAAAGAGACAGTTATGGCAGAAGTAGCGTGCGTGTTTGGGGTGGCATTTCCTTAGGTGGACACACAGACCTCAATGCACAAAGGTATAGAGATGACATCCTGGACCCTTATGCTGGTGCATTAGGTGAAACATTCATCTTACAAGATGATAATGCTTGTCCACACAGAGCTCAACTAGTGGAACAATACCTTCAAGAGGAGACCATTATGCGCATGAAGTGGCCAACTCGATCTCCTGACCTAAATCCAATTAAGTATGTGTGGGATGCTCTAGGGAATCATGCTGTTGCCCTCAACCCACACCTGAAACAAAAGGAGAGCTTATTACTGCTTTAAAGGAACACTTTTACTGCTTTTAAAACATTTTTTAACATTTTTTAACATTTACTGCTTTTAAGGTCGTTACTCGCATTTCTGTAAGGTCATCCCTTACAGAAATACAGACATGATAGCAATGTTCTGTGCTTATTAAAGAATGTCTATTGTACATGCTTTCGATGGTGAACCGAGGTTAGCATGGGTACTTAGAGTGGCCTTTGGTTACACAGCCCCATTTTCAGCAGGGTTCGATGTACTGTGTGTTGTGACACATTACCTCCCATCACCAGCATTCAAATTACGGGCCAGTTGTGCCACAGTATTCGTACTGTTGGCTTGTACCATACGGGATAGCCTTCACTTACCTCTAGCATCGATGAGCCATGGTGTGTCCACACCATGGCAGCGGTTGTGATTTTTTCCTCCTCGGACCACTTTTTGAAGGTACTAACGTCCCATGGCCGAGTGGTAGGCGCGCTTGGCAAGTGATCTAAGGGACCTGGGTCCGAGCCTCGGGTAAGGCATGGATGTACGTGTCATTTTTCTGCTGAGGTCCTGCCATCCTCACAGACCTTCCTACTATGGCATATAAACTGACAGGCTCCTGTCAGACCTCTGTGGCAAGCAGGCTGCTTGAGGGGGTATTTATTTAGCCATCCCGTGGCCGAGTGGTTAGCATGCTTGGCTACTGATCTAAGGGACCTGGGTTCGAGACCCAGGTAAGGCATGGATGTATGTATGTATGTGTCGTTTTTCTGCTGAGGTCCTGTCATTATCTCAGACCTTCTACTATGGCATATAAACTGACAGGCTCCTGTCAGACTTCTGTGGTAAGCAGCTGCTTGAGGGGGTATTTATTTTTATTATTAACCACAGCTGAGTGTGAGCACCCCACAAGCTTTGCCATCTCGGAAATGCTGACTCAGTTGTCTGGCCATTACAATTTGGCCTTTGTCAAACTCACTTAAGTCCGCTGCCTTTCCCATCTGAAGAACAAGAATAACGCTGATTAATAGAGCTCAGTATCAGGTGTTATGTATATAGTTTCATGGCCTTCACATGTGCCATCGTTTACCTGCAGTTGCTTCGATTTGCATAAAGACACGCTGGTCATAATGCTTTGGCTCTTCGATATATATCCCCTATGTATCCTACTATTCCACAATTATTCACAAAAATTAAGTTACACAAACCAGGATATCATTTTTAGACCATTGGTCAGTAAAAGAAGGTCTCCCACATACAATTTAGAAAAAGCCATTTTTAAATTCTTCTCCCCATACTTTGCTCTAACACAGTATACTTTAACTTCATATGCAACAGCAGTACATATCTTACACTGATACAGCATAAAACAACAATCCATTCACCTGATGTGTCGCTGCACCCAAATACTCCCATTTTGGATGCGCAAATGCAACTTAAATCTGAGTGGTTAAGGGTCGCCAGGTCCACTGCCCAAGAATACTTCAGTGTTTATGAGGCACTGGACCTGACCACCAAATCTAATTGATTTGTTGTTAATGGGCAGCTATGGGATCAAGAAGAGTGGGACCAATGGGATCACCACTCTTGAGATTCATAGCCAATGTTGTTATGAGAAATGTTGAACACAATGCATTGCAAAAAGATGAATTAAAATCAATCTTATATCTACATTACAGAGACAAAATGATAATTTTTTTGGATCACCCAGGTAGCAAAATAAATATATTTAATAATATTCTGCCTTCAATAAAATTTACTCATGAGACAGAGGTAAATGGAGAGCTACCATATCTGGATATACTAATAAAATGAGAGAATTTTAAATACATAAGAAATCAGCCATAAATGCATATCTGATAAGAGAATGGAATACAGTCACACCCCTCTTCCCTGCTGCACAAGACTAATTTGACACTTCAACTGCACAGCATTGTTCCTCTGAAGTTAGTGACCAGTACATTGGAAAATGGCTCACTGCTCTGCACTCTCGCTATTGAGAAGGGATTATATCTAGTGATACTAACAAAGCACCGAACTGCTACTATCTAGTGACTTTTACTCCACTAGAAGGCTGAAACTTCCTTCTGCTGCAGGACTCTCATCAGTGAAAATGTCTGCAAGAAAAAAAGGTATTATTTTTTCTTAACTTAACCTGTCACCAACAATTCACCTCTACAAGTCACTGTACACTGCCCTGATGATGACTGCTGAGTACAGTCGAAAGTGCTCAGCTCCATGTAAATAGCACATTGCAGTACTTGTGTAAATAAATCTAACCAGCAATAAAGCGTTATCCATTCTTCTGAGTTAATAATGTGCCGTGAAATTATTTATCAATTTACCACTACATACTCTTTGGTGCAAGATACTGCACCAAAAAAAAAATCTCTAAAAAGAAATATATTTATAAAATTAGCATAGAAATTGATACACAATCAATTTTATAAACAGAATGCATAGATCAATAAAATATAAAATAAAAAACCATTCATAATCAACACTAGCATAAAATAACGAAACACAGCATTGTACAAGCAGTTTCCCATTCATACTGGGAGTCTCACATACTTAAAAAAAATATAGTAACCAAATATAATTTAAAATTACCATACACCATAAATAAGAATATAGAACAACTAGTACAAACAATAGAGATAAAAATAAACCTATTGGAGGGGTATATAAAATTAAAATTCCTGACCTATGAAACAAATTACAAAGAGAAAGATAATTATGTAGCAAAAACCTATAGAACTATAGAACAAGAATTAGTAGAACACAAATGGGATATAGAAAAACAAAACCCACAACAGCTCTAGTACAAGCAATAATAGATAATGAATTAGATATAGAACTATTAATGACATTACAAGCTGCACCCTCCTCCCCAAATATCAATTGAAATACACTGAAAATATTCATTTAATATGCAAAAAGAACACATTTGCAATACGACATTACATCCCTTCCGGCCACATGGAATCTTCTGCTCAAAGAGCATAACCATAACAGTAAGTAACACCACTAGGGGGTGAGTCTTATAAATATATGACTCACAACAGCATTCATTGCCAGAAGCCTCACATGTGACAGGCAAAACATGTTGCCTACTTAGTTTCAATGTTTTAATTTTGGGTTCATTTAAATGTTGCATAAGTTAACTATTTAGCAAATTTAGTGAGAATGCTTGAATGGAAGGGGTCAAATATGAGCCAGTTGAGCATGCTGCATAACTAAAGAACTTATGTATTGTAGCTGAAAGTACAACATAAGATAACTCATACTCAAGTCAACATTAAAGTGTAAGAATAAACTGGACTAGTATCCCAAAGACAAGTTAACAACAAGACTTCAAAGAGGTGTGCCAGCCAATAAATCTGACTTATGAACAATACAACTTGTTTCATGTACTCTTCATGCATGAGTGATAAGACTAAATGCACCATCCTGCCAACAGACACCATCTACATTACTGTGGTTAACAATCTAAAAAGCTACCATCCATCACTCCAGAACTTTTATATTGTGGTGAAATTTGGGTATGTTTTAAACTCACATGTGAGTTAAAGCAGATTATGATGTGGCAAAAGATAATGCAATACCAAATATTTTAATAACCTTAAAATATTATCTAACTTACTGTTATCATAAGTTATACTTATTACTTATAAGTATTGTTATAATAAGAAGAGTGGTAACTAGTGCCACTGACAAGGTATATTATCTTAGTAAGAACTTTACTTCATATACAGAAACCTCTGTAGTATAAGAGATATGAGTGTAATCTGTAAAAACTCAATGGTGTTTTCTATGGTTGCCTAAAGGCAAAAAAAAGTTAAACCGCAGAGTAGATAGTATGCATAATGGCAATATTAAACTATATTACAATCATGATAATTAAATTGATTTAACTTATTGCTGTGTTGAAACTTTATTGAAAAGAATAGTATTTCAAAATAATAAAATCAATATATATAAAATATATATTTTAGAGAGTTTGTCTCTCTGATAACTCCTTCTACATGACAAGAGTTAGGACCACTAAATATCACCTATAGCTTCATCTCATCAGAACTAGTGCACTGTAAAGGTTTATGCTACTCAAAAGTTGGGCTCAAGACATCTGTCCTGTGATAACTTTTTCCATCAATAATATTCTATTCCATTCATAATTTACAATTCCTCATTCCTACAGTAGGCAACAACAACACACCCAGAGATTACAGATATTTGCAGTGGGTTTAATCCCAACTCTTTGCAGCTAGGAACCCAACCACCACATCAAATTTGGCACTGATCGGTCAAGTACCTGCAGAAAGTTACAGGGAGCCAAAAACTTCCACCTCTAGTGATATTACTGCAGATGTATAAGAAACACATCTGCACACCCATTCGGAATACACCTCAAAGCTAGCTACTTTGAATCATTTACAATATATTAAGGCCCAGGAAATGTCAGCCAATTCTGCTAGTAATATATAGAGTAGATAAAAGCTCTTTTTTACTACTGATAATAGTATGATGAAAAAATTATATTCATAACAAACTGTTTTACTTAAATATTGTCCTAAAGGTATTATAATGATAATATCAAAAATGTGTAATAGTTTAGAAAAGTCTTTTATTTTACAGCAAAAGTTCAGTAGGATTCTAAACATATTTTTGCTTAAAATGAACATACAATCTTCAAGATGAAGAACCATTCAAAGACCACTATTAGATATCATCTATGGTATCTTTCATTGTATGTCATCTATGGAATTTATTACTTTAACGTGGGCATTGTTTGAAAGCGTCATCTGCTGTTGATCATATTTTATTTGTTTCTTAATATTTTCTCTATATTCATCAATGAATTCTTTTAAATATCACCAGCAATGAGAGTTTTCCACAGAATATGAAAAAGTGTAACACTCCAAAGATTATTAACTTTTCAAGTTGGACATTTTGTCTGATCCAAATTTATTCAAAATTCTGGATATCTTGTTGGGCACCAGGCAATATTAACTTGCCAAATAAAGCTGTAATAGGGTTCGTTTGGCACATCTAGCATTACTTATTGAGTAAGAATTCAAAAAGGATTGTCAAGTTTAATTAAAGTTTAAATCTAATCAAAAATCAATTAACATTGCTCAAGAGAAAAATACCATAAGTCAAAAAATTTTAAAACAAACAAAGTTTATTTCCAAAAAACTTCAAAGACTCACCAATTCAGTTGATAAATACAAAAAAGTTGGAGTACTAACAACTCATATCTACCTAAGTCTACTAACAACTCCTTCTATCTACACAACACATTCTTTCTGACTTCTCCTATTAACATCATTCTCTACTCACCTTCCACTAACAACACTGACAATACTACTAACAATTCCGACTCTGTGGCCTAATGTCACTTAGTTATAACATGCGGCATACAGTCCAGCATGTGTCTGTTGCACGTCGGGAAAACATTTGCATAATCTGACGATTGTGCTAGCTATGACACAAGAGGGGTCGTGTCCTATACATGCACATTAGTGGCTGACAATCAAAAGGTTGAAGTTGTTCATGAGCAACTCCTTCGGCTCAGAAGTAAGAATTGTGATCAGTCCAAAAATGAAATAATCTCCAAAATGATAAATATAATATAAATAAAGCAAAACTGGTTAAAGAAAAGTAAAAGTGAATGGCTGGACCATCACAAGAGGTTAATATCTGTATTGCAACAGTTTTTTTTTATTAATATAAATGATGTAATTATAAATTATAATAATGAATTCAGTAAGGAAGTTTTATGTATTTGAATTCAAAATTTATTAATCTTTCCTACCTAACTAAGAACAGTCCCAAGCATAATTATTAAAAACATATATTTACTATTTATATTGGCAAAAAGAAGAAATATACAGAAACGTATGAGACAAGAACAGAAACAAGTAAAAAACCTATACTATAAAAATAATGCAATTTTACTCCAAACATCATAGAATATAACATTATAATGAAACAAAAATACTTGCAGAAAAAATATATATTTACATCACAATTACAGCATTAAAAAGTAATAAACATTAAGAAATTTTTCTTAAAATATATTAAATTTTAAAGGGAAAAAAAGTACCTAATAGTTAGTTTTTCCAACATAATTATACCTTTCATTTTAACTTTTCAAAAACACTGCAAAAAGTTAGAAAAGAATGACAACATTTTTGTTATTGTTTTACCTTTAAGTGCACTTTTTTGCACACAATGTGTTAAATGACCAGGTCACAAGGACCCCAAAGGCTCAGAGAAGGCTAGGGGGAGGGGACCCACTGGACTGTTGGGAGACAAGTGGTAGCCTCCAGTCAAGGCCATCCAGTATGTTCTTTAATATGCACAAGGTGCAATTCTCCTGCACACAGGGTCATGGCTTAATATCCCATCCGATGGACAGTAGCCTTTCCAAGACCATCAGTGTCCCCTACTGACCATGAGCAGGGTAGGGAGTTTTGCAGAGATAAATCTCAACACTGGTCCAGCTGGGACTCAAACCAGGGAACTAAAGATTACAAGCCTGGCATGCTACTGACTGACTGCTGCTTTTTAATGGGAATGCCAGCCGATTTCTGAAATTCGGGAATAATGATTTAAACTCTCTATAATGAAAAATATTTTAAAAAATAATTGTGCTAAAATAGAAAATTATTAAACAATAATTGATAATCTCAGCATTATCTGAAGACGTTTAAAGGTCTATAAATCAATAAACGTTTTTGTGAAAAAACAAACAATAATTCCAATTCTGACTCTATGACCTAATGTTCACTTAGTTATAACATGCAGCATACAGTTGGATTGGATTGGATTGTTTTACCTCTGAGCGGCACGTTTTTGCACACCATGGGCTAAATGGCCAGGCCACAAGGACTCCAAAGGCTCAGAGAAGGTTGGGGGAGGGGACCCACTGGAACAGCTGTTGGAAGACAGATGGTAGCCTCCCGTCAAGGCCATCCAGTGTGTTCTTTAACGTGCACAGGGTATGGCTCTCCCGCACACGGGGCCACGGCTTAACGTCCCATCCGACGGACGGCGGCCTTTTCAAGCCCATCAGTGTCCCCTACTGACCGTGGGCAGGGCGAAGAGTTTTGCGGAAATAAATCTCAACGCTGACCCAGCCGGGACTCGAACCTGGGAACTGCAGATTACGAGCCTGGCGCGCTACCGACTGAGCCACCCGTGCCCTGCAGCATACAGTCTGGCATGTGTCTGTTGTGTGCCAGTAACAGACACATGCTAGATTGTATGCTGCATGACATTTTATGAGCAATAGATTTAAGCAAGTTCGTTTTGATATTAACCCTTCCAGTGTCCAGAATGTATATATCAGTTTTTAGTACAATAAAAGAAAACGATTTTTAAAAAAATAAAAATTGGCATTTTAAATTTTTTTAATAGATATCTGATAAAAATATGTAATTTAAGCTTGATAAATAATATATATCTTTTTTTATTTGATGCATATTTTATTAAACTATGATACAAATAATTTGTTAAAGTCGTCTGTTTGCCATTTCTTACAAGTTATATAAAGGTATTGCCAATTTGTTTACTCTGTGCTGAAGCAATCCCCTAATTTAAGCTCAGAAGTTTGATTTGAACTATTATCAACAAATTTTTCCTTAAAGTTTTTAAAATCTCCTGATAATTAACAAAGAACTGCTACTTTTTAAAAATGGAAGATTTTGGAATTATGAAATGTGTACCTTTTTTTTTGGTATATCATTGTAAAAAATGTTATTAAAATTAATATGTTACTACAGTGTTCAAATTTTATTCAATAAAATTCAGAATTAAATTCTTTTTAATTTGGTATATAACATGAGTTATTTCTGTTGATTAGTTATTTATTAAAAATATTCTAAATGTGACTTGTTTATTGGACACAACAAGCCTGGACTTTTTCTCAAAGTATAGTATGGAGAAAAAAATTTCAAAATGGAAGAAATGTTTATTTTAAACAAGAAAATTTTTTTGTTATTTAGAAATAAATAGCCTTTCTATTCATGTGCATTATAATCATTTCTGTCTATTAGCTATTTTTTTATAAATTTTTATTTGTGTTGCCAGACGCATTTTTTTACTACATGACTCTAAAAAAGTCCTATTAAAATGAAACATTTGGTCTTTTTTGTTAAATATTTTATTTTCAGAAAATCCAGAATTAAATGTTGATTAATTTGGCATATAACATGCCATATTTCCTTTCACTAATTATTTAGCAAAAAAGTTCTAAAGTTAAATTTGGTCTCTGGATGTAAACCAGTTTTTCAGGCTGGACACTGGAAGGGTTAATACCCTTTTTTTTCCCACAAAAATGTTTATTGAAAATTATTATCCATTAAAATCTGAAATTTCCAAGTGTTTACCCAGTAATATTATTTAACTAATTCTTTAAAGAACAAAATTTAATTTTCATTTCAAAGCAATTCTTTACCTAATTTAATAATTTTCATTATGTTGCAATAGAGCTTTATTATTAAGGGAGATGCATGAGCAATAGATTTAAGCAAGATCATTTTGATATTAATACCCTTTTTTTAAATAAGGATGGAGTGGAAAATTTTCTAAAAAATTAATGATTAAAAATAATAGTTTTTTAAATGCAACAGGCACAAAGTTTCAATCAACCACCAACAATCAATAAATACAATAATTTGTGGTTGATTGTTAGATCATATGGAATACCTGATAAGTTAGTGTAATGAAAGCTCTCTGTAATAACACTGAGTTGTGTGTGAGAGTTGGTACGTCTTGCAGCAATTGGTTTAGCATTGCTAGTGGAGTTAGATAAGGGTACATTTTTCTCCCTTTCTCTTTAGTTTGGTTATTGATTATGTTATGAAAATTCTTTGAAAGGGAAAGATTTTGGCCTTAAATGGTCTAGAGATTTCAAAATTCCTGATTTAGATTATGCAGATGATTTGGCCCTGTTGGCTAATAATGTTGATGAGATGAATTCTTTCATTAGGGCTATTGACGAGACTGGTAATAGAGTAGGTTTGGTGATAAACAGAGAAAAAACTAAAGTGATGAAAATTGGTCAGGCAGATGGAACTTCAGTTGCTTTGAATGGCTGCACTCTTGAGCAAGTCTCAGTTTAATTATCTTGGAAGCTATGTAACAGATACTGGTGATGTGTGGCATGAGATAAATAGAAAGATTGGGATTGCTGCTGGGACTTTTAAGAATCTATGGAGATTTGTTCATATGTTATTTATTTACTGTTCTGTCTACTTGCTGCCATTTTTAATTAGAAATGTGAATGATGATGCAGTGTTGTGTGATGTTTTGTAAAGGCGAAACTTATGAAACAAAACTCAGTTTCTATCAAATCCCTTCCAAATTGGATCTATGAGACAAGTTGCTGAAATCAGTATGTTGACAACGTAACATTGACATGAGTAATTGGAAAATTTTCAGAGATCACCTTTGAATAATTAATATTTTGGAATCACAGGAATTGTAAGCATGGGAAAGTTGGAATAACTTTCCCATGCTTGATAATTTATTATTAAATATTTCCAGCTCAAAACAATGAATATCTTTACAATATATGGATTGGATTGTTTTACCTCTGAGCGGCACTTTTTTGCACACCATGGGCTAAATGGCCAGGCCACAAGGACCCCGAAGGCTCAGAGAAGGTTGGGGGAGGGGACCCACTGGAACAGCTGTTGAGAGACAGATGGTAGCCTCCTGTCAAGGCCATCCAGCGTGTTCTTTAATGTGCACAGGGTATGGCTCTCCCGCACATGGGGCCACGGCTTAACGTCCCATCCGACGGACGGCGGCCTTTTCAAGCCCATCGGTGTCCCCTACTGACCGTGGACAGGGCGGGGAAATTTTGCGGAGATAAATCTCAACGCTGACCCAGCTAGGACTCGAACCTGGGAACTACAGATTACGAGCCTGGCGCACTACCGACTGAGCCACCCCCGCCCCTTACAATATATGAAATTGAGTTATACTGCCTAAGAAATTATTAGAGAATTTTCATGTTATATGAATGGAAATCTAACTTCAAAGCTCTGTAAGTTCTAAAATATTCATTTAATGGAAAAATGGCACTGAAAATAAATTAAAGATTGTAATTTTATCTATTAATTTTGATTTTCAACTGTATTTGTCTAGTATTTAAGGAATTATGGAAGCTAGAATATTTCCCAACAGTAATAGCTCATAAGAATTTATTTCAGATATTAATTGAAACTTAAATAATAAGTCTTGTTTCAAATTATTTAATAAAATATGCATTTTAAAAGTTTGCATAATTATTTCAATATTAGATAATTATGAATGATTTTTATGAAACAAGATAATTTATTATTAAATATTCCAGCTTTTATAACTCTTTAAATGCTGAACGAGTATTGATGATAAATCAAGATATAAATAAATTTGATTATCTTTAACTTCAGTCAGTTTTTCATTAAATGCATCATGCTTTTATGTAAAATTTGAGTTTGTGTCTATTGGCCACCTAGATAGTAGCAACATCCTGATAAGGTAGAGACACCTACCCTTCTGCACATACACACACAAGTGACTCTAAAAGAACCTAGTCCTGATGGGTCTACAATTTTTTATCTTCATGACATTTTCCCATTAAATGCATATTTTAGATGTTATAGAGCTTCAGAGTTAGATTCTCATTGCCATAACATGGAAAGATAATGCTCTAGTTTCTTTGAGTATAATATTGTTGTTGCGAATTTAAAAATTTTCACTAATTCAAATAATATATTACTTTAAAAAAATAGCGCTAGGTATAGTACTCAAAATGTTGCTCATTTTCTTGGGCACGGACACTCTTGTCCTCCCCCTCCCATAAAACCAATCCTGTATATGGGTAATGGAATGTGGAAGTTTATAACAGTTTGTCAGCATTTTGAACAGTACAAATATATTGTATATATGAACCGGAGTGGATTAAGCAATTGGGAGTCCTGGAGCCAAGTTCTAAATGGGTGCCCTGGAACAAAGTTCTAAATAAGAAACTTAGAGCTATATTCTAAACAGAACCCCCTTTACCCTTCTAAATTGAAAAATAATGAAAATTGAATTACTTTATGTAACTTCATCGATTGACGTGATAAAAAATAACATTTCTTTAAACAAGAAACAGGTTGGTTGCACTGTCACTTCACATCTTGAAATCAGTAGGCATTCTCATTAAGCAAGCACTGGACTGACTAACCTCACCCCAGGAATGGCAACAGTTTACAAATCGGTTTTTTGTAACCATCTTCTTTCTGAACAGCTAACTCAGAAAACAACCATCACCACTAATTGCCAAATGATTTCATCATTACAAATGCCAAAATAGTGTCAATGTTTTCTTTGAATTAGTTTTGAAGTTTCACTATTTTTTTGGATGCACAATTCAACAGGCATATATTTATTTTTTAACTCTGATTTGTCAGCCTTCAAAATGAAATAAAACCAACTTTTATGAAAGGCAATTTCTTTTAGGAGGAAAAGTATAGTACTTTGACACTTAAAATACGTTTTGGTTACACAAAGATAATGTCACAAATGAATGCTGAATCTTCCACAACATTAAGGGCTTATAATTGTTACAGGGAATGTAAGTGTATGCCAAATCTTATGTAGTAAACTCTTTCATTTTAAACTGGGACAAAGGTTGGCTCAGTCAGTATCATGCCATGTCTATAACTTAACGATTTTCTCTGCTAAACCCCACTATTCTTTCAGTGAAGAAAGGAGCAATGATTGGTTTGAAAAGGCTACTGTTCATTGTATGGATACGACGTTAGTGTGCAGGAAAGTCATACATTTGTGCACATTAAAAAATATGCTGCTTTCATGGTCTTTGTCACCAGGCCATTTGGTCCATCATGTGCAAAAAAAGTACTACTTAGAGGTAAAATAACCTAACAACTTATTTCAAAACTCAATATAAAAAAGAACATAATCAGAGTAAAAGTTGATAAAATATTTAATAAGTGCAACTGCTATCCCATTGTATGAAAAATCTTAGCATTTTACCTTTACATGTGAGTAAAGTAGTTTAAAGCTTATATGCAATTTAACCCTTTTTGCTCACAAGATGCTGATATATTGTCACTTAGATATATAAGTAGTTTGAAACGATGTTAAAGAGCTTCACTTTAATATTATTACAGAAAACACTTGTCATCTTATATTACTCAAATAGACTTATATAATTAAATTGAATGGCATACTCTAGTCTATATTAGTTATTGCTCTTTATTGCTGGCATTTGACGAATAGGCCTTTGGTGTTGTACATGACCTATAGGTTTCCACTTTATTGCAGATTGATCACTAAAGAAAGTCCTTTTCTACTAAATATAAGGATTGTAAAGTTTATGGAAGAAGTTTATGCTGTCACAAAAGTCACTATGGTGAAGTTTAAATGTATATGATATACTTCACCTGTTTTAGAGATCACAAAGCAAGGCTGGCAGGTTTATCACACCTACAAAAATTTAACAACCGGTCTATCTGGGGGATTGTTAGAATTTGACAAGCATCCAGAGTCAAGAACCAGATGAAGATATCAATAAGCATGCATCTCTATTTATAACTTCTTTTTAATCTTAGAGGTATGATTCAAACACATCAATTTTTATCTTTTTTTACCATACACAACTTCTACTAAAGTGAGATTAGGTGCTACTTTTTTTAGCCTAACACAATAGTTTAACTTTTTAACATATTTTAACCTTTACAAATGTAAATTATTTGCATGACACGTAAAAGTGCTGAATATTTTTATAAAGTGTAATTAGCAATTAAATTTATAAAATATTTGACCATTTCAAACTGCTTATACATCAGCTCCAAAGAGACAATGTATCAGCATCTTGTGAGCAAAAATCATTAACCTGTATAAAATATTTTAAGCTATTTTTACTTTTTAAACAGTTAATAATTCTGTTTTTATTGGACCATGGACTACATGTGGAAAATGATATTGAAAGCAATCTAAAATGGAGTAAGTTATCTGAATTGACTGTCCTTTTTTTAATTTGGTTACATGTTTGTGTATTTGATTTTTATAAATAGTCTGCATTACACAGACATTTGAGGTATCATTCAAAATGCATATTTTATTACAGAACATGAAAGTATATAACATGTGCTGTTCATATCACCCACTGTCTGTGGTAAAAAAGGCTTTTAATGTATTCATATGGTCACTTGAACATGATTATACACAATTATTATTTAATATAAAAAATGCATGTCATTTATCTACCTCTTATTTCTTGAGTGATAGCACATTCATTATCCAAGGCTTCAACTTGATCTCTTACATATAAAAGTGTTAACAAACATTGTTTATATGACTCATATATAAAATTTTCTCTAGAAGATACTTTAAGAAATTGTTGGTAAACACTATTCATAATTTTTCTAATGTTATACATATCTTGAAATTCCATGCGAAGGTGAAAGAGTAAAGTTTCAGCTCTTATAAAAAAATCCCTCATTTTGGCATCTTCTATACAGGCTATCCTATAAATTGCATGCATGCAACAAACTTTTTAGTAATGAAAATACATTTTAAGCAACAAATTTAACAAAGAAGATTTATCATTTTAACAAATTACAAACCATTTCCTATTATTACTTAATTTATTTTTACTTAAAAATGTACTAATTTCTTGAATTCTATTCCAATAAGTAATCTGCATATTTATTCTTGATTGATTCTATTTTTTTGTATATACTGACTGATTTGCTCCTTAACCCAATGGATGAAAGTATGATATATGCTTAATAAATAATTTTGTGGAAAAAAAGTTTCTATCGACACGCGGGATTCAAACCCATATCTCTCCAAATACATGCCAGATGTTCTAAGACCACTAAACCAATGCTGACTCCATCTTTTGTTTCCACCAATATGATTTATCAATCTCCCATGATTGATTAAATGATACATGCTATTAGTTTTGGCTAAAAATATAATATTTAACATCAGTTTTGGTGTTTCCACATTGAAAAATGCATCACTACTACAATTATTAAACTAGAAGAATAACATATCACCTCTGGTGAATATGGAAGTCTCATTTTCAAATTTTTAACACTTAAACAGTAGTATTTCCTATTAATGGGTGATTGGAAAATGTAAAGAATAATATATTATTAGCCCTAAACAATGCAAAAAAGAATTTCCTATTCATTCCTTAAGATGAAAAAGTTGCATTTTCTCATCCCCTAGGGTTAAAGGGCAAATCAATCAGTATATATATATATAAAAAGAATCAATCAAGAGTAAATATGCAGATTACTTATTGGAATAGATTTCAAGAAATACCTTTGCAGAAAAAATGGGTTCCATTTGATCCCCTTCAAAATTTTTTCTGAGTCATTGTGGTCCTTGGGCCCTTGCCATTTAGCCCAGTGTGTGCAAAACCCTTGTTTTGCACACACTGGGCTAAATCCAAATGGGAGTCCATTTTCTTTCCAAATGGATTCCATTTGGAGAGATATGGGCAAAGAGATCTTGGGTTATAAGTGGAACTTTTTTTGAACACAATGGGTGAAATGGCCAGGTCACAAGGACCCCAAAGGGGTCAGAGAAGGTTGGGAGAAGGGGACTCACCAAACAGGAGACAGATGATAGCCTCCTGTCAATGCCATCTAATGTATTCTTTAATGTGTACAGGATATGGTTCTCTCTCTCTCCTCACTTGGGGGCATGGTTTTATGTGTCATCTGATGGATGATGGGGCCTTTCCAAGCCCTTTGTACTTGTTTGGTACCCCCTTCTGGCCAAGAGCAGGGTTGGAATCTTAATTATTAGCAGAGATAAATCTCAAACTAGCACAGTTGGGACTTGAACATGGGAAATGCAAATTATGAGCCTGATGTGTTACCGACTGAGCCAACCACTGCCACATGGAAAAAATGAGTTTCGCTGATGAGTAGAATTTCAACCCACACCTCCCAGTTATATGCCAGATAACAAAGTCAGTGATAGTTTAATGGCTAGAACACCTGGCATGTAGCTGGGAGGCATGAGTTTGAGGGCTCTCATCTGCAAAAGTATTTCTCAAATCAAATTAATTTAATTATTATTACTGTATTAAAATATTATCAAATTTTTAAAAATCAAGTACTAACTTTTTAAAAATAAAAAGCAATTGGTTGAATTTCAACCAAGAGTAATTTAATTAAATCACACATGAATATAAATTAGACTTCTTTTAGCAAGTTATCTGGTTAACTGTTCTTGATCAATACAATCTACCATCAAAATCTCTAATTTGTATCATGAATACAGGGTGATTCAAAACTCTTAGGCCAAATTTTAAGGAGTGATAGAACACACCTAAACAAGCACTTTTCGTCATAAAATGCATGGTCGGAACTCAAGCGGTGAAGCGCTAGAGGGCACTTTCCAGTGAATACTTATAAGCGCTGGTTTTTGCACTCATCGTCATTTGTACTGTGGATTGCAAAACGGATGGATTGTTTCATGAATCAGGAGAAGGCGGACATGAATTTCACATACAGAGTTATGGATAGGAATGCCAGTGAAGCCCAAAGACTATACCGGGAGTGCTTTCCAACCAGACACATCCCTGATCGTAAAACCTTTCAGCAATTGCACCAGTATCTGTGCGAAACGGGCTCCTTTGTCAGCGGCTTGCAGGATATAGGGCGTGCAATGAGTGTGAGAATGCCACGTGTTACAGAGGAAATTCTATGTAGGGTTGGAGATCGTCCCGAATATAGCATGCGAGCAATTTCCCATGCTGTAAGTGTGCCCCAATCGACAGTGTGGCGAGTTCTACAAGACAAACGATTACACCCCTACCATACACAGAGGGTGCATGCCTTGACACCTGCAGATTATTGGCCTCATGTGGATTTTGCACAGTGGTTCCTGCAGCAGACTGCAGCACAACCGGACTTTGATGCACGTCTTATTCAATGACGAATGCACCTTTATATGTGAGGGCATTTTTAATACCCACAATTCACATGTGCGGGCCACCAGTAATCCGCACACCATATGTCCACATTCGTACCAGCAGTGTTTTTCCATAAATGTTTGAGCTGGAATCCTCCATGACTATTTGATTTGCACATACCTTCTGCCAGCCTGACTGAAAGGGAGAACGTACCTCATATTTTTACAAGAAGTCTTGCCAGAATTACTGAACCCTGTTCCAGCAAACATTCAAACACGTATGTGGTTCCAACACGACAGAGCACCACCCCATTTCAGCGCGGATGTGCGGAACGCCTTGGATGCAACATTTCCATGACGATGGATTGGTCGGGGTGGTCCCATTGCTTGGCCGCCCCGATCACCCAATCTCTCATGTCTGAACTTTTTCCTACGGGGCCATATGAAAAGCCTCATCTACGATAGCCCCATCAATTCTAATGAGGACCTTGTTGCTAGGATTTCTATTGCTGCTGCCACTGTACGAGAAATGCCTGGTGTTTTTGCCCATTTACACTGATCACTATGTCGAAGGTGTGAAGCCTGCATTAATGTTGGCGGTTGCTCTTTTGAGCATTTTCTGTAATTTGTTCAATAAAATTCTGCACTTTATGTTCTGTAATTTCTGCAATTGTTTCAAACCTCTTCTGTCATTCTTGTGTTTCTTCATTTCCTGACACAGTAACTGCTAATCTCTAGTGCTTCACTGCTTGAGTTCCGACCATACATTGTATGACGAAAAGTGCTTGTTTAGGTGTGTTCTATCACCCTTTAAAGTTTGGCCCAAGAGTTTTGAATCACCCTGTATATCATTTGTGATATACTTCAAGTTTTACATTTTCTACATTTAGCACCCTCTAATTGTGCAAAACAAAGCCTTCGAGAGGATTTGAAAACTATGAATCATTATTCTTTTTTACTACCCATTCAACTCAAAAAGAACTTTTCATTAATCTCTTAAAACAAAAAATTGTGCTTTCCCACCTCCCTTGGGGTGAAAGGACAAATTGTTGCTGGCAATGTAAACCCCACAATTATCACTCTATCACTAAATATCAAATTTCTAACCTAAATAGATCATTTGCAATATTCATTTAAAGTTTTAAAATTTTCAACTTTTCCATTGTGAGTACAATTAAAACTTTTTGGAAGCTTAAAAAAATGTGAATTCCATCTTACTCAAAGCAATAAAAAAAGAAATTGTTGCCACCTGAGATCATAAATGGCACGAATGGAAGGTGCCAAAATCATCAGTGAAGAGTTTAAAGTCTTAAAAGTGGAAAAAAGATGAGCTGGCATTAGTTAAATGGTAGAATACTCTGGCTTTTTCTGGAGAGATGTGGGTTCAAGTCCTGTATGTCAGTGAAATTTTTTCCACAAAATATTTATTGAATCATAACAGTTTATCAATACCTATCCAAACCACAAAGAATTTTTAATTTATCTCTAAAAACAAAGACGTTGAATGCTTACAGGTGGATGACAAAGTGAAAATATTAGCTCAATATGAACAAACTGATCTGAAAACAAACTAAAATACAATAATTCAGTTGTTTTGGGTTAAAACATTTACTAAATAAAAAAGGTACAAATCGAAATATAATACAATAACAAAGTTTTCATACACAGACATTCATTTTGCACTTAAATGATAAGCTGCTAAATTTATCACTTTGAATACATAAAATATTTAGTGCTGACATTTTTTCTTGCAGTTCAACTTGATATTTTCCAGTAATGAAAATGATATTTCTCTGAACTGTTTGATGCCACAAGAAACAAAAAAATGTCTGCTTATTGTTTCTAGAAGGGATACCAGAAAGAATGCATTTTTTGGTAGCTCAATGTAAAATTTGTTTACTGTGTAATGGTTCTTTTCAGTTAATTTTAACTGATGATTAAAGGAATAATAAACATCATAACTGTTTTATGGGGATAAAATCTGCAACAAAAAACAAAGATAAAATAACTATGCACATTCCCAAAGAAACTGATACACACATATATATATACATTGCATGTTCTATGAATTTCACAAGGGAAAGCAATTAATAAATAACCAAAAGAATATGTGATTATTTATGGAGATGTCATGAATGTCTATAAATTTCAAAGTTGGTTCAGCAAGTTCAAGTTATGTAATTTTGATCTTTCAGATAGTAATCATTTGAGGTGAATTGTTCATGAGATGAGAAATGGGATTTGTATACCAGTACCAAGTCTACTGGACAAAACCCAGTTCTGATAACAAAACCAGGTTGGCCCACAACTAGGTTGTCCACAGAATATCTTGGCATCTACCTCATTGCATATAATTAGCATAATTAACTTTAAGCTACTGGAATTTAAACGATACCATAACTGCAAAGCTCTGTTATCAACAATTGGACCATTAGCAATGGGCATTCATTAAGAAATGCCCAGAAATGGCCAATAGAAAAGGAATCTGGAACATGATGACCACATTCAGCAAAATTAACACAAAAATAAAATATCAGAAATGACCTAGAAAGTTCTACCTCACTCTCCATTACTATTCTTATATTCCCTTCCAATTATCATTCATTCAGATCACAGCAACACTTTCTCAGAGAGAAAGACATTCAGAAATAGTCACAATTAAAAGGACCTTCCTTGTTCAGAAATTAATTAAAAATATCAAAATTCTCTGTCTTGAGCAATAAATTTTTAAAGTTTATCCTTCAAACTCCTAAAAACTTTTAACATGCAAACAGTTTGAAGGATAAACTTTAAAATTTTATTGCTCAATGACAGAGAATTTTAAGTTATTTTTAATCAGAAATAGCGGTGTCAAAATTGCTCTTGCTGAATTATTTAGCTCAAAGCCAGTCTCTTTCTAAAACATGGAATAGAAAACTTAATAAAATGGTACAAAGTACTTGCTAATGATGGGAATTACATAACTGATTAAAAATAAAGAATACGGTTGAAAAAAAAACTTTCTTTGTATACATAAAAAAAACTACTTTCCAGTATTCCTTATGTGTTAGGGAAAGTCAAATGAATCTTATCTTGAACAATAATTTAATTAAGGTTCTGGTGGCATAAATGACTTTCATTTGAATAATTTCACTTGATGTACAGTTGTGCTTTATTTCCCCAATAAGATTCTTTATTTCATTTGCCCTTGTTTGGTGTCACAAAAATGTATCGAACAGTAATGAAGTAATTTACTCTGATCGTAGTATACAAAAACTTTTGAAGTCTCACAAGAGCAGGCTCGTTCGTATAGTGCGATAATGACATTAAAATCAGATTCCAACTCATCTCACTTCAATGTAATATTTGAAAATTTTAACTATTTATTCACAGCAAATTATTGAAAAACACAACCAAATTTCATTGCAATGGATTCCTAGCCATTGCAGCATTAAATATAACGATTATGTTGATCTTCTTGCTAAACATGCTGCTGAACTGAATACCCTTACTGAATCATATCATTTTTATCATCTGGTCAAGAAGGATATTAAACTAAATGGAAAAAAAAAACTTTATAAAACATTTTTAGACTTCAAGGTGCTTTTAAGGCTTTTAACAGATTTTTTCTTAGATGTAAATTTATCAAGCATTCCTAAACTTGACTTACCTAGAATTGATAACATAGGTGCAGAGATCAAATGTGCAGAGTTAAATCATCTCTATGTACCTCTTGTAACACTAAAGAAACTATCACTCAATTCTTGTTAAATTGCAAAAAATATGAAAATGAAAGTTCTATGTTTTTTTACAAACCTCTCTAATATTGGAATTTAACAATTTACTTTAGAAAATATTTTAAATCATCCTAACCTTGTTAACAGGAAAAGTTCCTTCCATCTATTATTTGTATTTAGCACCGAAATTTCTTTCCTCTCTCCCAGTCAGCATGAAAAATATCACGAATTATCATTTGTTTTCTAAAGTTCTCAAGAAATACATTTTGAAACTGGATGATGTGGAAACTTTTTTGCATTAATCTACTATAACTGTTATATGTAACATGGATATTGAATGTTTCTGACTTTCACACTTCTGGATTACTAGAAATTTTTGTTTTGAGTTGTTTTCGTTTTTTTGTGGTTAGCGCGCTTGGCTACTGATCTAAGGGACCTGGGTTCGAGTCCCGGGTAAGGCATGGCTGTCTGTGTCGTTTTTCTGCTGAGGTCCTGCCATCCTCTCAGACCTTCTACTGTGGCATATAAACTGACAGGCTCCTGTCAGACCTCTGTGGCAAGCAGCTGCTTGAATGGGTATTTATTTTTTTATTATTATTCAATGTGACGACTGATGTTTTCAATTGAAATTGTTTCTATATTGAGATCTCACGAACGAGCCTGCTCTTGTGAGACTTCAAAAGTTTTTGTATACTGTAAAACATTATCTGAAATAAAAAATTATCTTATCTTATCAGTGACTTTATACTGAGTCTATCTCATTCTTTGTGATTATAATTTGTTTAGTATTTCTGTATTTACTTACTTTTGTTATACAATATCCAATAGATACAGTATTTTGCAAATACCTATTTTGCTTGTTTTTAAGGACTTTCACTTTTTGTAAATTTATTGAGCAACAGGTGCTTAGCACTGATGGTTCTAAGTGATTGTAATGTGCAATAAATAAATAAATCATAAACCACCTACAGGTAGCATTTTATGAAATGTATTATATCTACTTTAATTTATTTAAAAAAATTATTTATAAAACTTTGCACATATACTAAGGGTTATCTGTGCATCTTGTAATCTTGAGGGTGTTGGGAACTGATCTAACAAATGATTCAAAAGTTCTGACATCATCACAAACTCTGATTCCTCTGCAGTAATAAATTATCACAGGAAAAGTCCTGTAGACAAGGAACATTTGAAAAAATAAGTTGAAAAAAATTGGTTGTCCTGAATGGGATTCGAACCCAGGCAACACCTCCTATAACAGAAAGCCAGTGGACCAAATTTATGATGCCAGCTAAAGTAGTCCTACCATATAGACACTGATGGCTCACATAGACACTTCTTATATTTTTTATTCCAATATTATTACTGATGGACTCTCTGCTAATCTTTATACTGTTTTTCTACAAATAAACTTTATTTAGGAGAAAATTTATTTACATTAATTAGCATTATTATATTTGGTAATAAATACAAATAATTTTCTTTCTAAATAAAATGCATTTATAGATAAACATTAGTGTAAAGATTAACACAGGAGTCCACCAATAATAATATTAGAATAAAAAATATAAGAATTATCTATATGGTAGGACTACATAAATGACATCATAAATTTAGTTAATTGGCCTTCTGTTATCAGAGATGTTGACCCAGGTCTCCCAGAACCTGGTTTCTGAGAACTTCAAATTATGAGTCTGATTACGAGATGCTACCAACTAAGCCATCCCCACCCCACTACTAAAAATAATTTCAAAAGCAGTGTAAAGGTAAATGGTATTCCACATAGTACTTGAAGAATAAGAGATAAAAAATTTAATAATCTGCGTGGCAAAATTCGCGGGCCACTTGAAAAGTGTCTGAGGGCGAGATGTGGCCCACGGGTGCCCGTGGTTGATGTAAAGCCATGATGTAATATGTAAATAAAAATATGAAGCTTTTCACTTGCTTCACCTGACAAGTCACCTCTGCTATGAGTACATATCAAAGTATAAACAAAGAGCAATATGTCATTAACTTCTTTTGTTGTTGAAGGGAGTTAGGTAGTCACTGGAAGGAGAGCTATGCACCAATCCCCTGTGATGATGCATAGAACCGGCCAGGCCTAGCACCTAATGTCCGACCCTGCCTTCTTGTGATGCAGACCATTAGTACCTTTCAAAAGAGATACTCTCTTGTGGAAGTGAATGGAAGGGGAGGGCTGCCAGATTAGTGTGGCCTATTGATCTGGACAACTATGGCTACTTTTCTTTTTTATCTACCCTGCTGAGGAGTGGTCAACCACACAGGGTCCTGGTGCTGACCATATAAACCCACTGGACTGGACAGATATATGACTCTGAGCTTGATTGTGGATCCTGAGTTTGCTGCACTGGTGGGCTCATAACGTCAATATCAGCTGCACGTGACTCATTGCAAAAGAACTTGTGGCTCTTAAAAATTACAGGGTTTTTTTCTAGTGGTTCTTCACTAAGTGTGGTTCGGACGGGCCTGGTCTATATACATTTTACCCAGGCTGGTGTTTTGAACTTCACACGATACTAGTTATACATATGTTTGTTTATAAATAGGCTGTGCTTTCTACCCTGCTGAGGAGTGGTCAACCACACAAGGTCCCGGTGCTGACCATATAAACCCACTGGACTGGACAGATATATGACTCTGAGCTTGATTATGGATCCTGATTTTACTGCACTGGTGGGCTTCTGTGGAGGGAAAATCTTCCGCTGTGTTTTCTGTTTGTTTGTGGGTTGACAGCCCCAAGTGAATAGATTCACAGGATACGTTTATCAGCTGGTGGATAATTTTGAGCAGAGGTCATTGCAGGCACCTGAACACTTTGCTTCTATTGGCATCATCAAATTCTACATTGGAGGAAGTCTTCTAGTGTCGATGGCTTCAGCCTTTAGTGGTGGGGGAACGGGACTTGGCCTCATGTCTGCGATTAGGGGGCTGTTTGATATTGTTGGCATTCCCTCTCTCAATAAAATATAGTTTTTTTTAAACGTCCCACTAACCATTTTCATGGGTTTCACCTGATGGACTGCATAAGAATATGATTGATTTGCGATTAGGGGGCTGTTTGATATTGTCAGCATTCCCTCTCTCAATAAAATATAGTTTTTTTAAACGTCCCACTAACCATTTTCTCTCCATAGGTAATTGGAATGTGAGGACTTTGCACAGAGCAAATGGGCTAGTTCTGTTAGGAATACCAGGACATATAGAGGAGCTGAAATTGGATGTGACCATTACCTGGTAAAAAGTGTCCTGCAACTTAAACTTAAGAAGTGTTTTGCTGTGGTTAAAAAATTTACCTTTAGTTCTGAAGCTCTGAATGACACAATTATAGCTAAAGCTTACCATGACAAATTACTTAGTCATTATGACAGTCATGGTTTGCTTACTACTGAAGTGGAGGAAGAATGGGACCATTTTAAACAGGCTTTGTTCGAAACTAACAGTACTCTTTTAGGAAAAAAGGTGCAGAGGAGGCAAAATTAGTGATTGATACGAACTTGAACTTATTTCAGAAAGAAAGAACTGCAGGAATGTCCTTAATCAATACTCTACTACTCCTAATAGGAAGCGTTACAGAAAGTTTAATAAATGTTTAAAGGATCAGTTAGCTGCTGATAAGAATCTTTAGCTTGATGGTTTGGCTGACAAAGTCAAGGAAGCAGTGAGACAGCAGACAGTTATACCAGATAGTTAATGTTTTATGTGGTAGAAAATGGACAGATATACAGAGATAAGGTTATAGAAGGTGAGGATTCTGTCATGGCAAGGTGGGCTGAGCATTTCAATGAAGTTCTAAACAATGTGGTTTAGTTCTACTCCCATTAATTGCAATAATGATAGATGCATTGGTGGCTTTAATGTTGGCCCTATAACACAATCTGAAGTTAGTTTGGCAGTTTCTAAGCTTAAACTTCATAAATCCCCAGGGGTAGACGAAATTACTACGGAAATGCATAGAGCTGGGAATGTTTTGGTTACCACTTGGAAGACTGAAATTTTGAATATCTTTTATGATAAAGGCATGGTCCCTAAGGATTTTACTAGAGCTATTATTATCCCTATTTTCAAAAAAGGTGATCACAGTTCTTGTGATAACTATAGGGGTATTAGCCTACTCTCTGTTTCAGGTAAAGTTCTTTGCATGATTGTGCTTAATAGAATTAAGAATCTGGTTGATAGGCAATTGCGTGATGAGCAATGTGGATTCAGAAGTGGTAGGAGATGTGTAGATCAGATATTTTCACTTAGGCAGATTCTTGAGAAATGTTTAGAGTTTCAGAAACCTTTGGTTGCTAGCTTTGTTGATTTCAAAAAGGCTTTCGACTCTGTTGATCGTCATAATTTGTGGTTGATTGTGAGATCATTTGGTATACCAGATAAGTTAGTTAACATAATGAAAGCGCTCTATGATAACACTGAGTTGTGTGTGAGAGTTGGTAAGGCTTGTAGCAATTGGTGTAGCATTACTTCTTGTGTTCGACAAGGGTGCATTTTGTCTCCTTTTCTCTTTAGCTTGGTTATTGATTATGTTATGCGAAATTCACTTCAAGGGAAAGATTTTAGCCTTAAATGGGATGGAGATATGAAAATTTCTGATTTAGATTATGCTGATGATTTAGTCCTTTTGGCATATGGTGTTGGAGATGAACTCTTTCATTCGAGCTGTTGATGAAACTGGTAGTAGAGTAGGTTTGGTTATAAATAGAGAGAAAACTAAAGTGATGAAAATTGGTCAGGCAGGCTGTGATTCAGTTAATCTGAATGGTTGCAGTCTTGAGCAGGTGTCACAGTTTAATTATCTTGGGAGCTATGTAACTGATAATGGTGATGTGCAGCATGAGATTAACAGATGAATAGGGATTGCTGCTGGGACTTTTCAGAATCTATGGAGAGTATGGAGAAATAGGCGTATACACCTAAAGACTAAAATTAGACTGTATAATAGTTTGGTTCTTTCTAGGGTTAGTTATGGTAGTGAAACTTGGACACTTTGAAAACAAGGTAACAGGAAACTAGATGCTTTTGATTCCAGATGCTTATGCAGTATCTTGGGTATTAGGTGGTTCAACTTTATAGCTAATGATGAGGTTAGGCAGAGGAGTCAGCAACTTCTTCTAAGCAGTCTATTGTGCAGAGAGAGACTCCATTGGTTTGGTCATGTTGCCCATATGGATAATTATAGATTAGGAAATAGAGTTATGAACAGTGTGCCTAAAGGCCTCAGGAAGAGGGGGAGACCCAGGATGCAGTGGGCGGACAATGTCAAACAGGACCTAGTTAGAATTTTTGTGCAGTCGGAGAAATGCAGCAGATATAGCTCAGGACAGATATGCTTGGAGAACTACATTTCACGGTCTGGTTGAACCTCCATAGTCCTGAGCCCTGCAGCCTCCATAGCTGCTTGAGGATGATGATGATGATATAATTATGAACTATAGTTGTAAAACCAATTTGTTGCAGCAGTTATTCATGCAGCACTAATTTATTCATGCAGTTACAGTTTGATAACAAAAATGTTAAATGACAAGATTATGTCCTGCAGATTAAATATTTTCACAGGCAAGAAAATTTTAAGGAGAATCCAATATTTAAAAACAAAATGCTACAGAAGAAAAAAAAATTGAAATAGGTGCAATACTTTTTATTTACTGCCTATAAAATATTTCATTAGATGCAATACAATGATAAATGGATTAATAAGAACTAAATACACACAAATGATTTCCTTTTTAAGCTTAAATTGTTATCATAAAAAATAAACCACCTCTCAGAAACTGATTACCACAGAGGTCTGACAGGCAGTTGTCACACATAATATGCTACAGAAGAAGATCTATGAAGAATGTAAGACTTCAGCAGAAAGAGGACACAAAAAATATATGTTTCATTCAGGACTGTAAGCCAAGTCACTGTGATGTGTAGTCAGCATGTTAAACACTCAGCCACTGAATGTCTTAGAATTTGGGAGACACTGCCTCAACAGTCAATCCCTGGCTATACACCTGTTGGGATAACCATTTGATTTATTTGAATGCCACACACATATATTCTTTCATAAGGCCCTGTCAATACCAAATTTCATAAAACATGACAAGCACAATGAACAGAAATCATGGCACAAGATGTATTTTGTTCATCTACCACATTTTGTTCTGATGATCACTGTTCATATGTACAAACATCAACTATAAATGAAAATGGTATCTATATTCATGAAACTATATAGTTTTGTTACATTGGGTCAAAAAACAAATGGCAGCTGAAGACCGTGAGCTGTACTACTGCTTGGAGCAGTAGTTTGTTTGCTTTCTATTTTTGGTGTTTCTTGTGCTAGTTTTAGCCCATTGGGGTAATCCCTGGGCTTTTATAAACTGAGGAATGGTGGTGCATTGTTTACAATTTAATGCCTTTTTTTGCTTTCAGGATATTTCAGAAAATTTTTTGGAAAAAAAAAATACCCGCTCAAGCAGGGCAAGCTTGCCACAGAGATCTGACAGGAGTCTGTCAGTTTATATGGCATAGTAGGTCTGAGAAGATGGCACTACCTTAGCAGAAAAAAAGACATACATCCATGCCTTACCCAGGTCCCTTAGATTAGTAGACTAGCCCGTTAAACACTCAGCCATGAGAAGGTTTATAGAGAAAATGGGGGCTATTTTCACAGCCTTTTCTAAAAAAGAAAAAAAATGGAGACATTATTCTAAATACACTCTTTTCTTATCCTATTACATTTGAACAAATTACGCATTTTTACCCTAAAGATGTAGTTTTAATTAGCTTATGAAGAAATCAGACACTACTTTTAGCACACATATTTGCAGAGTAGGCTACTGGTTATCACAACGAGATATAAAACTAACCTCAGCAGAAAATGGGAGACTTTATCTTTTGCAGTTCCCTCTATAAGGCACTCAGAAATTTTAACAGTTTCAGTTTCTTCAAATAGATGTTGAAAATCATTACCATTATTTGAACACAGTTTATGCAGAAATAGCAATCGTTCTTGTCCAAAATATAAAAATTTTGGGAGTGAAATACGTCCAGCCGGAGGTGAAATGTAAAAGGCCATAATTCTTACAGTCTTATATAGTCCAAACTCCTTGTCAAATTTCTATGCTTCAATAAAGTCATAGTTTTTAATTCAACAACACGATATATAAGTAAATCGCTGTTAACAGAGTAAAGTTTTTTTTTAAAAATAATAAACTGAATAAATAAATAAATAAATTGGGAAACATCCACAATGTTTAAAAACACCACCCATTACTCACACGGTTACCGTTCGTTGCAATACTGCTGCCAGATTTGTATTAAAACCTTTCTGTAGAGTTACTCCTTTTGCAAGAGCCATGGTTTGGCTCAGTATATCTTGGGTACAATTTCATTTATCAGTTTCGGCTCTTCGTCCTTTATTCATATTTTTAACACTTAAATGGTCAAAGCACTATTTCATCACCTATATTATGATTTTCACTGAATAAGTATTTTTAATATTATTTAAATTAAAGTGATAATATCCTTAGTTTTGAATATTATGTCACATTGAGTGTCAGAGCCGCAGCGAGGCTTAGAGATGTCAGTGTGCAAAGTAAAATGTGTTACTCTGGAAGGAGTATATTTTTTTCGTAGCTTATGTGTGGGAAGGGGATAAATTAATAATGCTTTGAATAACTACTGTAGCAGCACCTAACACAGACGGTGTGCCGTCCAAAGGCTACCTCAAAGGTTAAAGCCATGACAGTAATTGTGATGCCGTCATGAACGGAGGGAAATCTTTTAAAAACTTTACTATAATATTATTGCAGGTGGTTTCACGATATATGTAACAAAATAACATAATATTAAATATATTACTTTTACTACAGTGGCGCAAAATTGAAAAAATCACTGTTCACATGTGTAACTCAACTGTTAGATAATACATATTTAATTATTGTTGCAATCGTTATTGTCTTTTAATTTGCTAGATATTATATCCTAGAGTAGGGGTTCTCAATGTGGGGTAAGCAGTCAAATTTTTGTGATACGCCGTGAGAGCTCAAAAGTTGCTAGATCTAGTGACAAAGTCGCTAAGTTAAACACTGCTGCTGATTAATTTCTGAGAACTGAGTGACGAAGGCGGTGCTGTAGTTCTTGTCTGTACACTTTGTCAATCCTCCCTTCCCCACAGATTAGTGTGCCCTTCCCCTGGCCCTTCCCTACCTGAGAGCCGAACCTACCAGAACAGCTGATCGCCCAGTCAAAAACATCCATTCTAATTGAGTGAATGTCTTTGCTCTATGTATTTGTTCGGATTACTGCTCTATGTATTTGTTCAGATTTATTTCACTTGCTTTGCTTAAAGTTTTAGTTTTCAGTTTACTGTGAAGTTAAATGAACGTGTTTCTCGTAGTGACTTGAAACTAACGTGTTTCAAGTCTCGTAGTGAGTTTCAAGTCTCGTAGTGACTTGAAACTAACGTTTTTCCATGTTTCAAGTCTCTAACGTGACTTGAAACATGGAAAAATGGATAATTAAGAACGAAACTAACGTAGAGCGGGGCCGATTGCTTCTACATCTACGACTACGTGATCATCCCATGTCAGTAAAATGATGGATTCAGCAGTAACTAAAAGAACGTTAAATGTTAAATAATCAAGTGATAAAAAAATTAAAACACGTAAATATCATGAATCATATTTACAATTTGGCTTTACATGGACAGAAATTTAGTAGAAGCAAATCCATAGGGCGTTGTTTGTTCTGAAGTCCTGTCATAAAATTCTATGAAACCGTCTCTTTTACGGTGACAATTTGAAATAAAATATGAGCATTTAAAAAATAAGCCTTTAAGCTATTTTGAACATCCTTTGGAACACTTGAGTATTAGAGAAACCGTAATTAAGCATTTTTCTGGTGTAGAAGAAAATGAAAGTGCACTTAAAACATCTTACAAAGTAAGTCTTCAACTTTCCAAAGCTAGAAAGGCTCACAAAATAGGCGAGTTATTCATTCTTCCAGCAGCGGAAGAAATAGCTACTTGTATGTTTGGTCAAAAAGAGACAAACCTTGTCAGAACCATTCCTTTGTCAAACGACACGGTTTCCAGGAGAATTAAAGATATGGCCTGTAATATTAAGGACCAACTCATTCAAGCTATTCAATGTAGCCCGTGGTTTGCCATACAAGTGGATGAGTCGACGGATGTAGCTGGGCTAGCTCAATTACTTGTTTTTGTGCTTGGAAAATTCCAGGATGCAATATTCGAAGATATTACATTTTGTAAGCCTCCCAAAACTTCTACTACGGATGAGGATATTTTTAATATAATTGATTCATTTTTTGTTGAAAACAACCTTGAATGGGAAAATAGTATTTCTGTATGTACTGACAGAGCAAAAGCAATGAGTGGTTATATCACAGGACTAGCAAATCATATAAAATAAGTTGCACCAGAATGTAAGTTCACTCATTGTTGTCTTCACCGTGAAGCGCTGAAGCTAAATTTATCCCTGATGATTTCAAAAGAGTCCTGGATGAAAGTGTACAAATGGTTAATTTCATCAAAACCCAACCATTGAGGTCTCGACTTTTTTCACTTATGTATGAAGAAATGGGTAGCCTGCATAAGAGATTGCTGCTTCACACAGAAGTACGTTGGTTGTCACGAGGAAATGTTCTTTGCCGTTTATTTGAAATCCACAATGAAGTACGCCTTATTTTCATGGACCGCAAGTTTCGACTTTCTTTGAGACTACAATACAGACTGGCTTCTACGGTTAGCATATTTAGCTGATATTTTTGAAAAAATTAATATTTTGAACTTATCATTGCAAGGAGACAACTTTGATGTGTTCTATGTTGAGAAGAAAACAGAAGGCATGATATAAAAACTTCTTTCTGGGAAAACGGAATTAAAAAGTACAGCTGTGACCAATTTCAGCGACTAGATGCATTACTTAAAGAAAATGAATAAACGATTGCAGACTTTGAAGACATCAGACAACAAATAATCGTTCACTTAAGCACTCTTAAAACTCTTATAAGGCAGTATTTTCCACCCCCTGATGAAACGCAAGAATGGATTCGAGACCCCTTCACATTTGATTTGGAAAAATGCAAGCTTTCATTGTCCAATAAAAGAAGAGTTGATTGAGATATCTTGTGACAATAGCCATTGATTAGTTTTTGGATTGGAGAAGGTATATCCGACTTTGTCAAGAATTGCAGTCAAATATTTGTTACCTTTCACAACAACTTATTTATGTGAAACTGGTTTTTCACATTTAACTGCTTTAAAAAATAAATATAGGAACAGGCTGGATGTTTCAGATGACTTGTGACTCTACTTTAGCAAGGTAACCCCAACCATTGATGAATTGTTCAAGAGTAAACAAGCACAACCATTTCACTGATTACTCAGTAAAATGTTTATAATTTTATAAGATTTGTTAAATTGTTTATGTCATTTTTTGTGTTTATCTATATATGTAATTTATGAATACAAAGTTTAATGTGTATGTATGTACAGGGTTTTCCAAAAAGGACGCAACCGTATATTGTATTTTTCTATTTAAACTTGACAACAGTCACAAATTTCAAAAGATGTAAATTAGACATTTATCTACCTTTACAACGGATACTGAAAGTGATTTCCTGCAACCTGGATGTAGGTTCGTACCCGTTTCATAACATTTGCAGCTACCTTTCATAAAGTTTGTTTTCTTATGTTTAAAATCTCTCAATGTTGGTCTTCAAGTGTATGAGGAATTTTTTGAAGCATTACACATTTGAGATATTCCAAAGGAAAAAAATCTGGAGGAGTAAGATCTGGGGATCTTGGGGGTCACAAATTTTTTGAAATCAAATGATCACCAAAAAATTCCTGCAACATGACCATTGTGTCATTTGTAGTATGGGCGGTCACGCCATCTTGTTGAAACCAACACCTTCGTTTATTCACATCCAATAGTAGAATAAACTGTTGGATGAGGTCACGATAAACTTTAACCAGTTACAGTTGAGTCAAAAAGTAAAGACCCTATCACACGACGACGGGAAATTGCACAACAAACACCAATTTTCCATGCGTGTAATGGTCGTTCGTGAAAAATTGAGGATTTTTCACTGCTCCATATTTGACTGTTTAGACTGTTCACATACCCATCCAAGTGAAACCAAGCTTCGTCACTGAAATAAACATGGTCCAACACCTCAATTCCATTTTCATCAACAAAAGAACGAAACCAACGACAGCACCGTAAAGGTTTTTCATGATCTGGTTCTTTCAGTTCATGAATGACACCAATGCGGTAGGCATGAAATTTAAACTTCTTTGTAGCCCTGAAAACAGTAGTTGGTTACCTGTGAAGATAACTTTCTAAGAGATTTTCTGAGTGAGCGAGTTAAACGCTGAGACACATGATCAAGAACATCGGCAGTTAACAGCGATAGCCGATCTGGGCTCTTTCGATCCTGTACAGACCCAGTGTCACGAAATTTATCAATCAAACGAGATATTGTCGACTTGTTGTGAACTACAGACTGAGTAAACTTCAACTCAGACTCCTATCTCACACGTTTGTAAGATTTGTATGCACAATAAGTTTGAACAATAAATACACATTTGTTTTTGGAAAACGACATAGCTGACACAACACAAAGGAATGAGTGCTTAAGTGAAAGATTATTTCAACTGTTAAAGGCTGTTAACCTTTAGTACAGTAATGCCAACTGACTAATATTATGGCATAAAATGTACGTGTGTGTAAGTAGTACTCTCTTATATTTAGGGCTGCAGCCTTTTTGAAACACCCCGTTATATGTCCCTAATTATGCACACCTTCTTCTTTACCTTGATGATTGCACAAAGGTGTATGCGCAGTACATGCACTAATTTTTCTCTAATCACTCAGTGCGGCCTGCTAAACAAATCTAACTTTGAATATAGCCCCTGTATGGGAAATGGTTGGACCCCAATGTATTAGATAATGGTGATGAATTACAGTGAGTTTCATTGAAGATATTTTTAGTTCAATTTTAAAGAAATACTATCTGCCATCGGCAGTGTAGTATTTTTGTTGAAGATATATTACTTGATTACTACACTTTTGCTGTAAATTGCTTTTGTGAGTCCATTAAATTATTTCATTACACTGAATAACGTTTTGGAATATCTTTCTTGAGAAGTATCTTCAATGATTTAGCAGCATGCATTTAAATTGGCTGATCTCTATCATATTGCATGGCGCTCGAAATTAATTTGTCCAGGAACTAATTGCTTTGAATTGACAACTTTTACAGACTACTCAGAGGTGACTCATAATTACGGGTCACAAGCCCACCATTATAATTATATCTTAATTTAAGTCTTAAATAGGAATGAACAATACAAATCATAATTCACTTGAATGTTTATTTTAGTTTATTTTGCCACTTTATTTCCATTGAGTATGCATTCCATGAAGCATTCAAAACTGCAGTTGCTATGCCTTCATGAATCTCAATGGGTAAATTGGGTATGTGCACAGAAACCTCTGGCATTCTTCATTTTGAAGCACAATCGAGGTTATTCACCCTTGTTGATTTTCCTATAATTCATCAGTTTGGTGGCTGGGGTCTGATTTAGGCGAAGTCTGAAGCTTTCCTGAGCTTGTGAATCATAAACTATATTTAATTACATATAAGCAGATGAGTCGTCATTTATTGTTCTCCCATCTTGAGATTGCAAACAGCACTTCATTCTCTACACTGTCAACCGGAAAGAGCAGTTAGGTACAACAGCTGTGAATGTATCTAACGTGAACCTTGCCTGCTCAGACTGCAGTAAATAGGTGCTAGAAGAAAAATATTTGATGCAGTGCAAAAGCTGTAATGGAAAATATCACTTCTCTTGTGCTAGCATGAGTGAAAATAATTTTCGAAGAATGTCGAAAGAACGGAGAAATAAACGGATTTGCCATCATTGTTCCAAAGGAAATATAGAATCCGATATATCAGTTACAAAGAGAAATACTCCTTTGCAAATCATGACAAAGTCTGTAGCGAAACTGACTTCTCAGGACAATATAGCATCTGCCTTTCTTAACTTTCAGGTAGAGGATGAGACTTGGAGAGTTAAAATCAATATTACTTCGTAACATTCTAAGTTATCCATACTAATTGACATGAAGGATAAAATAGATTCTCTGGAAACCTCAATGAACTTCTTGTGAGAAAGGTATGAGGTATTCATGAACAAATTTATGGTGTCTGAGGAGAACAATAACAAGCTCACAGAACTATTGACCAAATGCAAAACACAAAACTCTGTGCTCGAGAAAGAGATTTGCAATCTAAAAACGGTCAATAATGATATAGAACAATGCAGCCAAAGCAAAAACATTGAAATATACGGCATCCCATTAAGAAAACAAGAAGATGAATGTGTTCTGCATGGCTATGTAAAAAATTTAGCTGATAAGTTAGACATTACTGATTTTCAAACAAAAGATATTGATGTGACTCACAGAGTCTGTGTTTGGGATAAGCAAAAATTACCCTATGTTATCGTACACTGTAAGAGTAAAAACCATTAAAAACAAGTGGATTGCTCGGAAAAAGCTAAAATTAATAGTGGTGAGGTTTTTCATGATAGTTCAAATAATTCAATATACATTAACGAAAATTTGACACAGGTGAACAAAGAAATTTATTGGAGATCTAGAGTTTTTGCTGGACAACATAACTATAAATATACATAGTAGAAGAATAACAGAATATTTGTTGAAAAAGGAGATAACAATAAGCCGATTAGGATTAATATGTTTGATTTTATTAAGCATTTAATTAAAGATTAATTTTTGTGATTTTTAGATTGTAATTTTCTGCGTTTTTAATCAATTATGGAGGTTATTGAATTAATTGATAATGAATCAGATAAGAATGGCCCTGTTACTGCATAAGAGTTTAATCGTATTTTTTTTTCACAAGGCAAAGAGATAATGAATTACGCATATTCTATATTAATGTGAGATCTGCTAAAAAAAATTGGGACCTCTTTACTGTTTATATCGATTCGTTAATCGATTATTTGGATGTTTTTATTTTAGTAGAAAATACAACTAACACTACGAAAAATTCACTTATCAATTTAGCTGGTTTTGATAAAATCACTATTGGTGTTAATATTTCATGTGACAGAGGTCTTAGAGTTTTCTATAGACGTAAGCGAAGTCGTTATGCAAACGTTTGCAACAATCTCAAATTGATCATGTGGTTCATAAATTTATTAACTTTGAAGCAGATGTAAGAGTCTATAAAAATAAGATTGCTGATCACTATGGAATATTAATTAGAACAAAAATAAAATCCTTAATTGAGAGAGATAGAAATCCTACAAATAAGATCAGTGCTCATAGTAATAGCTCTTACTTAGATACATGTGCCGGTGATAAAAACTTTCCCAAAAACTAGGCTTAATAGGTTGGGATGTTATTGGAACTAAGGTTATTAATCCTGAAGACATGCTAAAATTGATATTAGATGAAATTAACGAAATTTGGAATCAATGTTATTTCAAGGCATCTAGAGTTAAAAATTTCCAAAGGAAACCAAAAGAATGGATAACTGAAGGAATAATTAGAGCTATTGAAGAAAGAGAGCTATTGTGGGTTAAATATAAGAATAATATGCAAAGTAGTATATTATATAATGAATATAAAAAAAGTGAAGAACACTGTAAATAGTTTGATAAAGAAACAAAATTGGTTTTAATATAGAAATAAAATCAATTTAAATAAAGATAACAATAAGAAAATTTGGCAGCTGGTAAAAGATATTATTAATGACAAAAAGAAATTATATGTTGATATGCAAATAAAATGCAATTTTGGTAAAAATAGAGCAATGGAGTTGATAATGAATGATTTTAACAAAATCTTTTCTAGTGTTAGTGAAAATTTAATCCTGAAATATTTGAAAAATATAGATATAGCTGTCAAACAGATTATTACACCTTATTACACCCAGATTATACACCAAATGCAAATTTGGTAAAAATAGAGCAATGGAGTTGATAATGAATCATTTTAACAAAATCTTTTCTAGTGTTAGTGAAAATTTAATCCTGAAATATTTGAAAAATATAGATATAGCTGTCAAACAGATTATTACACCTTATTACACCCAGATTATACACCAAATGCAATTTTGGTAAAAATAGAGCAATGGAGTTGATAATGAATGATTTTAACAAAATCTTTTCTAGTGTTAGTGAAAATTTAATCCTGAAATATTTGAAAAATATAGATATAGCTGTAAAACAGATTATTACACCTTCTAATTCACATTCTATTTTTATACCTGAAGCAAATTTGGGATAAGGGATTACAAATCATTAGCAATTTATAAACTAGTAATGCAGTGGCCTATGATATGGTGAAAACTTCATATATAAAAAGAAATGCAGATTGTTTTTCCGAGATTCTGCAACGCTTGATTAATTTGAGTTTGAACACTAGCATTGTTCCTAACACACTCAAAACTGCAATTGTGTGTCCTATATTCAAAAAGGGATAAAGAAATATATATAATAATTATAGACCGTTCGTGATTTTTATCAGTTATTGAAAAAGTTTTAGAAAAATATATATATAAATATATATATTTTTTTAGATAAATGCAAAATAATTACAGAAAGGCAGTACGGGTTTAGAAAGAATAGAGAAACAATTGATTTATTAGAGAATTTCTCACAATACGTTAATACAGCACTCAATTCTGGAAAAAAGGTTTGTGCTATATTTATGGATTTGAAAAAAGCATTTGACATGCTTCACCATGACATATTGTTACAAAAGTTATCATTGGTGGGAATTCGAGGTTCACTGAATAAATGGTTCAAAAATTACTTGTCTAATAGGGCTATCATCACTAGAATTGAAAATTGTGAGAGTAGATCTCAAATTGTAAAATCAAGTGTACCAGAGAGTTCAGTTTTGGGACCACTTTTATTTTGAAATTTATACAAATGATTTTGCAGAACTAAATTTTCAGGGTAATTTGTTTATGTTTGCTGACAATACCGTTCTGTTAGTGAAAATTTAATCCTGAAATATTTGAAAAATATAGATATAGCTGTCAAACAAATTATTACACCTTCTAATTCACATTCTATTTTTATACCTGAAGCAAATTTGGGATAAGGGATTACAAATCATTAGCAATTTATAAACTAGTAATGCAGTGGGCTATGATATGGTGAAAACTTCATATATAAAAAGAAATGCAGATTGTTTTTCCGAGATTCTGCAACGCTTGATTAATTTGAGTTTGAACACTAGCATTGTTCCTAACACACTCAAAACTGCAATTGTGTGTCCTATATTCAAAAAGGGATAAAGAAATATATATAATAATTATAGACCGTTCGTGATTTTTATCAGTTATTGAAAAAGTTTTAGAAAAATATATATACAAATATATATATTTTTTTTAGATAAATGCAAAATAATTACAGAAAGGCAGTACGGGTTTAGAAAGAATAGAGAAACAATGATTTATTAGAGAATTTCTCACAATACATTAATACAGCACTCAATTCTGGAAAAAAGGTTTGTGCTATATTTATGGATTTGAATAAAGCATTTGACATGCTTCACCATGACATATTGTTAAAAAAGTTATCATTGGTGGGAATTCGAGGTTCACTGAATAAATGGTTCAAAAATTACTTGTCTAATAGGGCTATCATCACTAGAATTGAAAATTGTGAGAGTAGATCTCAAATTGTAAAATCAAGTGTACCAGAGAGTTCAGTTTTGGGACCACTTTTATTTTGAAATTTATACAAATGATTTTGCAGAACTAAATTTTCAGGGTAATTTGTTTATGTTTGCTGACAATACCGTTCTGCGGAAAGCAGGTGTGCAGGTAGAAGAGGTAGTTAGATGTGCACAAAACGACTATAATATAGCAAATTCTTGATTTCAGAAAAACAAACTCTTCTAAATGAAGAAAAAACGAAATATATGATCATACAGAGTAGGCACAAGTTAAATAACTTATACATTAAAACTCATAACTATAACTGTCAGTGTAAATTAAACATTAACCAAAATGCATGTCCCTGCCAAATTGTGTAAGAGGTTAATAAAATTCAATATTTAGGGATTTATATTGACCAAGATTTTAAATGGAAATCGCACATAAAACATATTTATGATAAACTAAGTTATGCATCTTACAAAGTGTTGAAGTTGAATACTCTTATTCCATTGGATGTCATAACAATGATGAATAAAGTTCTCTGTGAATCAATCATTAAATATGGTATCAGTACATATAGATGCACATATAAATCTGTTTTAAATAAAATTAAACCAATACAAAAAAAGTACTCTAAATAATGTTGTTAAATTCAGTAAACATGTAATTAATGAAGATCAACTAGCAATAGTTTTCATTATATATTTCTGTAACTATCATTAGTTATATAGTTAGGTTGCAGTCAACAAGGGTATCCCCCCTTGTTGACTGCAACCTAACTATATAACTCAGTTGTTTGACTTCAGTGTCTTGCAGTCAACAAGGGTATCCCCTTGTTGACTGCAAGACACCAAGGGGTCTTGCAGTCAACAAGGGATACCTTGTTGACCTTGTTGACTGCAAGACACTGAAAGATTAGGCTGCAGTTTGCAAAAGCCTATTGCAACTGGAGAGTGAACTAGAACCACGTTATCTGATCTGATGAATCACGGTTTCGACTCTATCGCGCCAATGGGAGGGTGTGTGTGTGACGTAAATCACACGAAGCGATAGACCCAGCTTGTCAAGTTGGGGTCATACAGGTAGGTGGAGGCGGTGTAACAGTTTGGGTTGCGTTTACATGGGCTTCCGTAGGACCCCTCATACCCGAAAGATCTCCATCACTGGCACAAGTTATGTGAATATCCTCGTCGACAATCTACACCCGTTCGTAATGATTCTCTTTCTGCACCATGATGCCATCTTTCAACAGGACAACGCCACACCGCATACTTCCCGAGTGGCAACCAATTGGCTTCAGGAGCATTCAAGTGAGTTTTCCACATTAGAATGGCTCCTTGATCGCCGGACCTCAATCCAATTGAGAATTTGTGGGATGAATTGAAAAGATCTGTTCGAGCCCGCCAATCCCCACCACCAACTGTGGATGCTGTATGCCAGGCAATGCTCGCTTCATGGATGGCAATACCACCTCCGTGTGTTCAACACCTTATTGAGTCGTTACCAAAACGTCTGGCTGCTGTTGTGAGGACAAAAGGTGGAGAAACATGTAGGTGCATATAATAATTCCTCCATTCAGTGTAGTTAACTGAGCGTGAATTCTATATACATAAGCGAACTATAAATGAACCGAGTTAATAACCAAGATAATGAAATTACATAAATCCTAACAATTTCAAAGAAAAACGATCAATGATACAGACACTTTGCTGATATACTTAAAACCGGTCTTGATTAACCGCTTCTGTACTTAGCACTTATCATGCTTCTAACACTAACTAATTCTCTGTATACTTCTTCGATTTCTACCTATAATTCATTAAACTACTTTCACAACTCCAGCACATACTTCAATAGAGATTTTCTTCTTTTCACTAACTGCACAGACGAAATCAACTAACTTTCTCCCCCACTGATTCTTCCAAATTACTTTGATCTATAGTTTTTTATGAAGTTTTTCATCGTTTGAACTGGCTAGTGACGCAACTCTTACTCCGAGTTATTTCGAGCGTCATATGGCACATTAGTCTCGCTTCATTGTTTAACGTGTTCCTTTCATTACAATATTTTAGCATTATGACATATGGATAATTACTGATTCCCAAATATTTCTATTCATTTCTTAATATTAATTTTGTCGCATATAAATTCTTGTTTGCTGATAATATGCCAGATGAAAGTAGCTTTTTTCCTGAGTCACGATTTCGATTGAATACAATCTAGAGCGATTGCATTAACAATTTAAAACACCAATTAGAATAGAACTATATAACAAATTTGATATTTATTTATTTAAATTAATGTATTTTAGCAATATCGTTCGAATTTCACTAGCTTTGCTTCCAATGAATACTTCATGTCCACTTGACTTGAATATTCATGTCATAAACATCTTGAATATTCATGTCCTAACGCATTAAATGCTAAAACCTTCGTTTTCTCAACAGTGGATGTGAGCGTAAGCAAATGAATTATACATATGGTTCTATACATACTAAAGGGAAAACTCGTGAAACTGCGCTAATGGAAGCCATGGTCCAATACATAAGTAGTATTTGGTGGGCAAAGCACCAGAATTGTAGTTCGAGTACATACACCTGATTAGGTCCCTATGAACGTTATGAAGGAAATAAAAAAAAAAAAATAAATAAATACCCCCTCAAGCAGCTGCTTGCCACAGAGGTCTGACAGGAGCCTGTCAGTTTATATGCCACAGTAGAAGATCTGAGAGGATGGCAGGACCTCAGCAGAAAACAACATGAATATCCATGCCTTACCCTGGGCTCGAACCCAGGTCCCGTAGATCAGTAGCCAAGCGCGCTAACCACTCGGCCACGGGAAAGATATATGGATATATTTTTCCAGTAACCGGAGCCCAAAGATATCAGCGTAATTACTATGTAGCTATTTCGCAATGTAGAAATATATTTAGCAGTAGAAAACCTGTTTTTTTTACGAATGTTCTAACATTCTGTTTATTGGTTACTTTCATCGTTTTTCTTGCAGTTGACATACCATTATGCACCTTGTCGAGACGTTCAAATATAAACGAAAATTGGATTCTAAAAATTTTATTTACACCAAAATAGAAAAATCACACACACTTCTTTTCAAGTAGTCCCCATTAGCTGCAATGCACTTGTTCCAACGTTCTGGAAGCTCCTTTATTCAGTTTCAAAGAAGGTTTTTGGTTGCTTCTCAATCCAACTTTGTACAGATTCAATGACCTTATCATTGCTCAGAATCTCTTTTAGCTTAAAACTCCTTTAGCGGTCCAAACAAATGGAAATTGGTTGGGGCCAAGTCAGGACTATATGGTGGATGAGATAGTATATCTCACTTCAGTTTCTATAGTCTCCATGGTTAAAGCGGCGGTGCATGGACGAGCTATGTCTTTATGCTATAGTAACAGAAGCTAATATACCATTATGCACCTAATTACTAAAAAAAAACAAAATCAAAATCTCTTCTCTCAATCACTTGTATTCGTTTACGAGGGATGTTAAAATCTAAACGAGATTTTGATTATAAACAATTTGTAGGTCATGATTATGGTTAGTTTTAGTCTTCCTGTCACTTGAAGCAATCATGGATTATAACATTACCAACCTTTTGGTTTTATATCTGTTACATTTAAATTACTGCAGTGAAACATTAGATAAAATAAAATTCAATGAAATATATAGTGATATATATAACAAATACGATTTTTTTATATTAATAATTATTCTATGGCTTCTCTTATATGTGTTTAACTATCCGTGACTGATAATTTCTGCTATATGTCGGATGCATTATTTGAGAGCGGTAACAGTAAAATTTTTTATTCTACTTCATGTTTAAATTGTTTAGAGTTCTTTACAAAGAATCAGTAAGAAATAATTTCGAAATCGGCCATAAATATTCGGAATCTGGCCATTTAACTTATTGTGTGCAAAAAAAGTGCCGCTCAGAAGAAAAGCAACCCAACCCAATCTCCTTACGAAATATTTAACCACTACATACAGGCTAAGCTACACTCTAAGCAAAATAAGTATATTTTAAACTATCATTAAAAATATTGCTGTTGTGATGCGGAAATTAAAATATTGAATATCGCTAACATATCACATTAAGCCTTATTGATGTTACTTAAAAATATGTAAAATAATTTGTACGCAATTATTTTTTCTAGTTTTCGGTTAAAATAATCATCAGCGGCTGGCAACCATTGTTTGAATACCATGTAGACCCGTGTCATGATTGGTGTAAATTAAAATTGTGGACTTGAAGAAAAGGAAAGTATTTTAATTTTCATATTAGCTATTAGCAACATTATGATGAAATTAACCCTTAATATAAAACGTTTTCAACTTTTGCAATAGTAAGCAATTTTTGCTGTTTAATTTTAATTTTTATTGCACATACTTCATATTAAAAAAACTGTTTTTAGATTAGACGTAATAATGGAGGTCAGTAGAATGCCATCCTCGTTCAAAGGGATTGATCACGCGGTACTGAACATTTGGAAGTCTTTAAATCAGCTATATTTTGATACCTGCATTGTGCATATAAAAATTCTTAAATGAAATACATTTAACTGCTGTGAAATTTTAGTGCTTTCACATATGTAAATAATGAGCAATTGTGGACGTAAGTTTTTTGTAGTTTACTCTCCCAATATTTATGAATATTCTTTTATTTATTTATCAAGTTACGTATTCAATCGTTTCCAAAGTAATACTTCAGATATAAATTGTCTATTTTGTTACAGAAAAGATATTGTTGTCTATATAGCTAAATTTTTATGCTGTATTTTAAAAAATCATGTTAATATTCCTGGATATGACACTGAAATTATAGGATTATGTATAAAAAAATTAACCCCTCAAGCAGCTCAACACATAGGCTTAAGTATAATGAACTACAAAGCTCTGTCAGGTAGGTTCTTTTGTTTTAGTGATAATTTAGAAGGAATGCATTTCCATATATGCGAAGGGCATGTTGAGATATTTCTTAAGGAGTGCAATTTTTGGCTATTTAGTATTGCTACTTCTACCGCCATTCTTTTATATTCCAAAATAGTCTTTTTTTTTCCTCCATTATAATCTCAAAATCAAAGTTTTACTAATTCACTTCTGTAACCTAATATTTTTTGTTGGCTTTTTTATAATGAAGCCGAAGGATACATATGAAACGAGTATTAATGACTATATGATTAAATATTTATAAAGCTTTGATATAAACTTATTTACTTTTTTTATTAACTGTGCAAATTCCAAATCGCCTTGTTCGAAAAATAACCGATAAAAATGGCGCCCGTTAGTAGCCAAGTGCAAGCAAGCAGAATAAAGAATTTCAATAATTATTTTATGACAATATTCAAAAGCTTTTATTATTAATTCTCGTTTTATATGAATCCGCAGGTTGTATTATAAAAATAACACCAAAGATAAAATGTCACAGAAGGAATAAATTGGTAAAGTGTGAAATCAAAATGTCGTTCATAACTCATTGTCGCATATTTTTGGGAAATGGCCCAGTGAGTTTGTAACTTAAACCTCGCTTTATAGTAACTAAATTATTATAAATTTATCGATTTATATATTAAATTTATTACTATAGCACATTTATCAAACATATTCTCCCGCGATAAAATAGTCTCAAAAAGCTAATTTGTTGTTACATGCCACAACATGGTCATTATAACTCCATAGACTTAACATTAGGTAACAGTAGCATGCCGCGATACAGAGTTCTTTAAAAAAATTTTTTTTTACCCCGTAATTAATCACAATTCATAAAATCGTTTCGTTTCTACGTTTCCCTATCAAAGGAACAGTTGTTTATCGTTATTTCAATTCCTTCAAAATTTTAATGACACGTGTCAATACAAAATAATAACCTTTTTTTTAACCATTCCCAAATACTCTGTGATAGGAAATGTGATTTTATATTTAAACCGAAATTGCCAAGCGAGTGTGTTATTTAAAGTGTGTAACTTCCTTAAAATATGCCTCTGCTCAGTATGGGAAATATATTGGGCAGTGCAGGAGGGTATCTTTTCGAAAGATTGCTATATAATATAGCTTGAATTTTAGAATTTATGAATACATAATTATACAATAAAAATTGTGGGCAGAAGTGCAGTATACTGTTCTGAGACCATTTTGCTTTTAAAATCATAGTCTTTGTCCAAAGTTGTTGAGCTGAAATTAACGAGGAAATCTCACGATAAATATCTGAGTTCTTACTGTTTTTTTATGCTGACTTGAAAATATGCGTAAGATCTTACATATTGCAAATTCGCGATATGAGTTTTACCAAAATGTCCTTAACGAGTATTTTTAATACGGAAACACCGTTTCGTATTTGGTGATATGAAATTATTACCGAATTGTGTTAAATAGAATTAATTAGATAGTTTTCCATCTATAGGATTTTGATTCTATAGGATTATGCATAAAAAAATTATCCCCTAAGTAGTTGTAGTGCTAGAGGCATGAGCATAATATACTCAGAGCTGGACTTAAGTATAAGCTAACCAAGCCTAGGGCCTCACAATATGAGAGGCCTCAAAGAAATGTAACATGAAGTTTTACATGCTTTACGAATTTTTTTGATATTTAATCCATTGTGAAAACACTGTTTAACTTTGCTTACCAATGCTAGAATAATGTTTACACTACACCAATTTCGTGTTTATTTTTTAATGTTCCCCTCAATCAGAATAATTATATATACACCCAATTATATTTTTACACGGTAGATAGGTTCCCGAAAAAACCGCGCAGAAAAAAACCGTGTAATAAAAAAAATACAGTGAATGAAAAAATAGAATATTGGTTCCAGGCGTGAAAACCCAGTACAATACCATATTTACCTATGGATGTTGAGCCTTCTCCAGTTGCAAGACGATCTAAAATTTGGATCTTAGTATCCAAAGGGATAGCTTTCTTTTTCTGCTTTTGTATAGTTGAATTATCCGACGTGGTAAGGTTTACGGAAAATATTTGAATTGTAATTAATAAATCAGATGATGAAAAATTGTAAATTACCTATCAGCAAAATTTAATAAATTTATATTACGAAACTAAAAAATTCAAAAAACAAAAATTATTTCTATTTCTTCTAATGAACATCTAAACACTTCTAACTTTAAACACGAAAGACCAAGACTAACGTATGTATTGAAAATAAAATTGAGGAGAATTTACGGAACTCAGTGTTGCTACTGTATTCCGAATGAAGTAGGTTTTGTACAATTTTTCCATAAAATAGAGAAAACGTGTTGTGTAACTACACAAAACGTTTTCTCTATTTTATGGAGTTATGTACACTGTGTTAGTGTAGTTTTTATTTTGGGGATTTTAGTGCACAAAATATGTAACTATAGTACATTTTCATAGTTAAAACTACTTCTAAAAATGTGACCATAAAAGCGGCATCTTTGTTATAAAGGTAAATTCTAGGAATTTTTTCTTGAATAGCAATATTTTCTCAGAATTAAACTCAAAAAGGTGCCGTTTGAACCGTGTTAGTTCAAAATAAATCGTATAAAAAGAGAATTGGAATTTTTTTCTAAACCGTGTTAGTTCAAAATAAATCGTATAAAAAGAGAATTGGAATTTTTTTCTAAACCGTGTTAAATCAAAATCGTGTAAAAAAAAAAGTCTTTGTAAAAACAGAATTGGGTGTACATTTCGACTTTCGAGTAGATCGTAGATCGTCATAGGATATTCGATGTACCGGGCAGTACAGTGCCCTTGACCATCTCCATCTAAAGTTGTGCTCAATTGGCATAAGTAAAAACAAAAGGTAAACCACCCTTGGGTGGGCCCCGAAGGGCAAGTAACTAAAAGAGCAAAAAGCAAGATCAGATCGCACAAGAGACCTAAAATGGGAAGTTCTCCTCGGAGAAGACCATCATTTTAGGCCTCTTGTACCTATTCAAAACAGAATGATCGTAATGTAAAAGACGAGAAATAATCTCGTTTGGATTTTCAGTCACACCCTCGAAGAACTTTTTCTAGGTGCGCTTAATATGGGTTTAGTAATGTGGTCGACGCCCAAGTCAGAATGAAGTCGTCTGTTAGTAACAAACCATGGGGCATCGACCGCAGCTCTCAAGATTTTATTTTGTAAGACCTGAATCTTATGAATATTGATGGCGGTGGTGTTCGCCCATATAGGTGATGCATATAAAATCACCGGTCTGATGATGGCATCATAAAGCAAAAGCTTATGATCCAAAAGGAGGATGGAGTTTCTCCGAAGCAGAGGACCTAGCTGGCCGCTTAGCATGTTTACTTTAGAGATGATATGATTAATATGATTGTCCCATTTTAACCTACGGTGTAAATGCACACCGAGGTTACTTGACTGAGTCTTCCCAGTCAATGGGAATGTCGTGGAGATGAAGGCAAGCAGGATTTGCAAGACGCTTGCCAGTAAAGAGGATGGCAAAACTCTTTTCCGAGTTTTCACTTGTCATACTAGTCTGCCATCTGGGTCAGGCCGCATTGCAACCTTTTAACAGCAATGGCTGGACCCAGGGAGGGAGACAAGATCGCAAGATCATCTGCATAAAGAGCAAGATGAATGCGTTCAAAAGAAGGCAGATCGTGTAAATAGAGAGAGAAGAGTGTCGGGCCCAAAAGGGATCCCTGAGGCACTCCAGCAGAGACAACTCTTCTAGTAGAGATAACAGACTTGATCTATATTTGAAAAGTCCTATTAAAAAGATAGGACTGAATGAGGCTGATCAGTCCCGACGGAACGGCTGCATGAGTGAGCTTGTAAATCAGACTGTCCAACCAGACGCGGTCAAAGGCTTTGGCCACGTCCAGAAAGACGGCCGCAACGCATTCCTTCTTGTTGAGGGATTCTGCTACTTTCTCCACCACCCTGAGGATCTGATGTTCTGTAGATCTCTTTCGCCTGAAGCCAAACTGGGCCTCAGGCAAAACAGGGTGGTGGACGAGAAAATCATCAAGTCGGATGATGATGATCCTCTCAAAGAGCTTGCTCAAAGATGACAGCAGGCTGATGGGACGATAGCTTGTAGGGAAGGTAGAATCCTTTCCTGGCTTGTGTAAAACTTTCACAATGGCATTTTTCCAAGCATTTGGAAATAAGTGACGTCTGAGTAGATAGTTGACGATGGAACACAGATGCGTTATAGCTTTCGCCGGTAGATGTTTTAACATCTTGTTAGTGATTCCATCCTGACCGGGGGCCTTATCAGGCTTAAGGCGTTTGATGGCCTGTTGGATTTCGAAGGGTGTGGTAAAGGTCACCGTGGATCGGTCAGTTTGATCGAAGTTAAAAAGAGTCTGCTCCACCATTTCACATGTAGAGAGATCAGACAAATCATGGTTTTCAGTAAATTGAAGTTCGAAGGCATCGGCAAAGGCCTCCGCTTTGTCTTCATCACTGTATTTGAGACCAGTTTCACCATGTATAGGTGGGAAACTGGTCATCGGATTTTTCAAAGCCTTGGTCATTTTCCAAATGGAACGGTCAGTCGTTGACAGTGACTGCACCTTTTAGTTCCATTGGTCATTTCGGAAATCTCTGAGCCGAGATCTCACCTCAAGTCTCAGGTAATTGTAAATCGTGTTGTCTGAATTTGATCTGAGTCGCTGCCACACATGCCTCGCCCTATTCTTCTCTTTGATAAAGCGAGTGAGGTGTCGTAGCAGGACGCAGAAATTAGGCTTGGGTCTAAATTCTTCACTGGCCTCACTCTTGGAGGTCAGTAACAGGTTAGTGAAATCCTCAATGACGCTATTAATGGTCCTGTCATTTAATGGTTGACGCGTACCAAGAAGACCAAGGAGCGATGTAAAACACGTCATGACTCTTCGAAGTCAGAGCACCAAGTCCTTCGACTTTCGAATTTTTGGGGGTCTCTTAAATATTCCTTAGTTTAGGGCCTCAGAAGGTCAAAATAAATAAATAAATAAATACCCCTCAAGCAGCTGCTTGCCACAGAGGTTTGACAGGAGCCTGTCAGTTTATATGCCATAGTAGAAGGTCAGAGGATGGGAGGACCTCAGCAGAAAAACAATAAAGGCGAAACTTCAACAGAAAGACAACGTGAATGAAAACGCTTTATCCGGACTCAACAAAGAGATTTGATTCGCTATCTTCAGGGGATGATGATGAAACATAACTTTTTTATGTTTTAAGAGATAAATTAAATATTCTTTTTGAGTAATAAGTATCAATTAAATATTAATTTTTTATTTTCTAAAATATCCATTAGTTCGAATTTCCACCATTATAGATGCTAAAGTATAAAAATTACAAATTTCATTTCTTTGAAAACGAAGAGTCCATATTCTCCAGAAGCGACAAGTTATTCGTCTCGTTTAGTCTGGCGTTGTCTATAATACGAATAGTATCATCGGTTATTTTAATTGCAAATGGCGCTTTGAAACATAGTGTGACATTTGATAATTAAAGCTTATAAACATAGCAAATAAAATTAGGTTGACGACAGTATAATAATCTTTTTAAAGCTAGCTAGAAAGTTATTTCTACTTTTTTCTTAATAACCGCCAAATTATACTAATAAAAATATTAAGAAAGCATAATAATTATGCTAACCAGTTTATATTTTCAAAAATGTTAAGAGATTTTTCTGTCCTCCTCCCTTTCTGAAAATCCTAGGCACCCTACAATTATTTGTTAGTTTTGTATTAGTCAAATAGCGACAGACTTTCTAATGCACCGTAAATTTTCGAATAGTATCCCGGGCAACAATTTGTATTTCTTGCCTGTATCCGGCTGCATTTTGAGGCCAAGCTACAAGTATGAGAACTGCACAATTATTGAGCTGAGACCTGCACAATTATTGGCGAAGGTTTTTCAATTAATTTATGAACATGTGATTCATCATCGTATCATCCCCAAGCAGCCATGGGCTACGGAGGTCCAACCAGACCGTGCAATTTAGTTCTCCAAGCATATCTGTCCTGAGCTACATCTGCTGCATCTGGCCACTGCACACCTATTCTAACAAGGTCCTGTTTGACATTGTCTGCCCACCGCATCCTAGGTCTCCCTCTCCTTCTGAGGCCTCTAGGCACACTGTTCATAACCCTATTCGCCAATCTATAATTATCCATACGGGCAACATGGCCAAACCAACGGAGTCTCTCTCTGCACAATATGCTGCTTAAAGGAGGTTGCAGACTCCTTTGCCTAACCTCATCATTAGTTACAAAGTTAAACCAGCTAATACCCAAGATACTACGTAAGCATCTAGAATCAAAAGCATCTAGTTTCCTGTTATCTTGTTTACACAGCGTCCAAGTTTCACTGCCATAACTAACCCTAGAAAGAACCAAACTATTATACAGTCTAATTTTAGTCTTTAGGTGTATATGCCTATTTCTCCATACTCTCCATAGATTCTTAAAAGTCCCGGAAGCAATCCCTATTCGTCTGTTAATCTCATTCTGCACATCACCAGTATCTGTTACATAGCTCCCAAGATAATTAAACTGTGACACCTGCTCAAGACTGCGACCATTTAGATTAACTGAATCAAAGCCTGCCTGACCAATTTTCATCACTTTAGTTTTCTCACTGTTCATAACCAAACCTACTCTACTACAGTCTCATCAACAACAGCTCCAATGAAAGAGTTCATCTCATCAACATCATTTGCCAAAAGGGCTGAATCATCAGCATAATCTTAATCAGAAATTTTCGTATCTCCAGACCTTTTAAGGCATGTGATTACATAAAAAAATATACTAAAACCTGCTCTTTTTTTTATACAATAATTTTAGAAATCTTTTTATGCCAAATCAACCATTTTTATAAAGAAAAGGTAGAGTTCCGTTTTCACGAAAAGGGAATCCGTTCATTCAAACAAATGTCTAGCATCCCTGTCTGAGACCTAGCCAAGATTTACAAATTCTGCGTTATTACCGGATACAATTTAAGCACAGGCTATTATTTAGGGTCGAGCGTTTATGTGTCATATACAGTAGTTCTCAAAGCTTGGTTCCGCCAATGTGGTGGTCTGCGGACTGGGCCAGGCACTGTCCCCGGCCGTCATTTGCCGGTGTCGCAGCGAGCTGCCACGAAAGAAAAAATATGTTTTCAGAAGCAAAATATAGATATGCCGTAGACTTTTTGTTCCTTTTTCTAACTAAATGTAATATCTTGTTTTAATATTTTCAATAAAAAAGTACCGTTTTTCAATTCAAAATTTTTTTTAATATTCCCTAAGTTGGCAACTCTACACAGGTTTCTGGCACCCTGTACAAAAATAATCGGTCCGCCACATCAGTCAGTTTAAGAAGCACTTTTATACGGTACATGCTTGTTTGTCATGAAAGCTACGCCTAAGGGTACCAATGTCAGTATAATGCATCAGAGCATATCTTCTAAATCTTAATACTCCCCACTACATACTTGGAATAGGAGTCATAAAACGATAAATTGTATCTCATGCGAAAGGTTTATTGTTAAGTATGTGTGAATCTGGGAAGGAGGGGATTATATTAAATTATAGAATTTAAATAAAAAAGAACCTTAGTTGTTGTTGGAGAGGGGGGAGTTGAAAAATTCAAATTTTTCACTGGGCTCGAGTTAGCTACTGCCCTTTTAGTGACTAAATGGAAATCAAATTGTATAAGGCAAGTTTACGTGGTCGTTTTAATAAAGCCTTCTTCTACATTTACAGCTGTATTGTACCGATCAGTAGGAACCTGGGTGTCTACATATGGTGGAAACGTTCCTCAGCATGCTATCCGTGGAGGTTACGACTATTGTGATGTCATCTATGTCGCCAGAGCCAACCACCTAGGAGACACTCTCGTGGGCAAACTGTTGCCAAGTCACTGCTGTTGTTACGTTCCTTGGGAAGGCCAAGAGTATGCCTATAAGCAGTACGAGGTTAGTCTATTAATTGCTTATTCTCTGTATCAGGTTATTTTACTTAATGTTTTCGGAGGTCGCAAATGTAAACTTACAGATATGAACGGAGTGAGAGTTAGTTATTAGGAAACTAACTGAGGGTAGGTAAAGATAGGTCCGGATTAAGGAAAATATTTAGCAGGGGGAGGGGGGGGGCAAATGACTGGTTTCAACCGGAACAGACTAGAACGCCTTTCCTCTACTTTTCGGCAAAAGTTATTCTTGCAAAAACCGTAGGACTCCGATCATGACCAACTTGGACCAAGGATGGGCAACTAATGTAAAAACGTATAATTGTAAAATTGTATATACAGTAAATGAAATACACGTGTTTTCATATTTTTAAATAATATATATATATTATTTTAACATTTTAATATATTATATATATTGGAAAGTTAGTATATTGGTTAGTTAGTGTAATGAAAGCTCTCTATAATAACACTGAGTCATGTGTGAGAGTTGGTATATCTTTCAGCGATTGGTTTAGCATTGCTAGTGGAGTTAGACAAGGGTGCATTTTTGTCTCCTTCTCTGTTTAGTTTTATTATTGATCATGCTGTGCGAAATTCTTTGCAAGGGAAAGATTTTGGCCTTAAATGGTATAGAGATTTCAGAATTTCTGATTTAGATTATGCAGATGATTTGGCCCTGTTGACTAATGATGTTGATGAGATGAATTATTTCATTAGGGCTGTTCATGAGAATGGTAATAGAGTAGGCTTTGATTAACACAGGAAAAAACTAAAGGATGAAAATTGATCAGGCAGTTGGTGTTTTAGTCGCGGGACGCCAACTGCCTGTGAATCTGGGAGTAGGTAGGCTAGGGTTTCACAAAAAGGGGAACCTAGGAAACCTAGAAAACCTAGGAAGCGATGGGCAGACAATGTCAAACAGGACCTTGCTAGAATTGACCTAGAGTGGCCAAATACAGCAGCAGTAGCTCAGAACAGTGTAGAGAGGAAAATTTCACAGTTGGTTGAATTCCGTAACCCATTGGCTGCATGAGGATTTTCTATGTATGCATGTATATTGGAAAGTTGTCTTATTGTCTTTTGCGTTCTCTATGCATTTGTAGACCTCTGAAGATGTCGGAATCAAATTTTGTATGATGTTTCTTGAGATGGAAGGAGAAGGTTTTGTCTTATTTGATTGTCCCTCAAAACTTTCTCCTCCTCCCCCCACAAAAACGGGAGAAATCTTAAACTGTAAGACTTGGAACCACTAAATTCGGCATCCTTTTACAACTTAAAGCAACTTTTGACCTTCGAATCTCTTTTCCCTTCGAAAAAAAAAAGGGAAAAATTGTAAAGGTTGGGATGGGTTGTTTTACCTCTGAGACTCAATCCTTTTGATTTATAGCCAAGAATGTTAGGCACTCGGCCACCAGGATTGCTCAAGAAACATTTCTTCCCTTATTTGGAAGTCCAACCAGGTACATTTACTTCGCAACCCAGTAATTCTTAATGAATGAATTACTTTTTTTAACAGAGAATTATTAACAGGCCATTAACCTGAAAATAGAATAAAGCTATGCGTTTTAAATTATAATTCTCTTGCATTTTCTTCTTGTAAAGCATATGCTCAATCATTTCCTAGGCAAAATAGAACATTCTCAAAAATAATTTCCTTTTCTTTCAATAAGGCTTATAAGTAGAGCCCTGAGCTGATGGCAAAACCCGCAAAGCCTTATGCGCAATCGCATCTGAAAAAACGTTTTCAGCATTCACGTATATTGGCTAGATAATAACTGACGAGGTTTTATGACTTCTTGAGGTCTGATAGATGTTTGCAAGTAAAAGAAATCAGTGTAATGGTTTAGTAATGATTAAAAATTAACGAAAAATAGACTGTGATTAAAATGTATCGCAGACAAACATGACTTACTAAATATTAGACGAAATTTGCATCAATGTAATGAAATAGCAGAAAAAAGTTTATTTTCGCTGTGATTCGAACCCACGTTTTTTACTACTGGATTACCTCATTGTAAGTTTGCAAATTCTTCTGAGTTAATTTTGCGCTTTTAAATACAATTATCTGCAATTATGGGAAGACTGCTTTTTATTATTCAGTACCTCCCTTGTACATTTCACTCTGTGAACCTCGTGATCTCCAGAATTAAATTTTCACAAATTTAATTCCAGTTTTCTATGCAAAATTCGAGTAATTCTTAAAAAAGAATTCTTTTATATAAAATATATTTGTTTTAATTTGGGGCTTTATCAAAATGTTTTTTTGTTTTTAAAAGTGAATATCAGCATTGAATTTTTAAATCAGCTTTTTCGTTATCTAAAGTAGTGGTTTTTCATTCATGTCAGCCATCAATAATGGAGTAATGTTTGCCTATGTTGCTACAAATTTTATCCGTTACTAGCGTTAATATTATTTTTTACCCACTGTTTTATCGACGTTAACATTAATCTTTTATCCGCTGAACGCTTTTAAGTGCGGATATCTGAGGATAAAACCCGGATATCCTGATCCGCGCAAGGCTCTACATGTAAATTATCCGAAAAAAAAAATTACGGATCTTTGGAAAATGTCCATTTGCATCACTTCTACCTTCATGCGGACAAAAAAGTAGATATCATGTCTATCTAAAGGATTTATCCTTTAGGAATGCAACCTCAACTTTTATGTTTAATTTTCCTTCAAATTGTTCATTAAGGTATTGTTTTTGAAATTTATTTTATCAAAGTATACCATACACGAATTATTGCGGAAATTTACCATTTCGTTATAATTTTTTAAACCTAAAAGTATTTATTTTTTTAATGTTTTGCGTAGCTCTCAAAAATACGGGAGGACGCACGGAGTTCCTACTAGAAAATCCTTCTCTGTATATGATTTTGAGCAATACGAATTTATTTGCATCACGCAACTCACCACTATTTTACGTTATTGAAATTAAATGTTTTTGGAATGCAAATCTCATGAGAAGAAAGTATCCTGTAAGTATACCATTATGAACAGGATGCAAATTCGTTTACCACACTTCACTTATATACTTAAAAACAATTATACCTTTTTAATAAAGGTTGGTACTAAAGGTTTTTGGAAGGAGGGGGATCTAGACCTGGTGGGTTCTTACCTGGATACGCCTATGCTGGGTGATCAGAAGAGAGCGAATCATTAACATTCAAATAAGACGTTTGATATCAAAACCCCGCGTCTAGCTTTGCATCCAAAATGTCCCGCAAAGATAGTTCCGAAGCAACTGTTAATAATTATTTATTGTTATAATCATTAAATATTTATATGAATGTTTCCTAAAACACAAATCTTTCTATACCAATTATTTAGCGTTACTGTGAAATATATCCATAACAAGATATTCCTACCAACAATATTACTTCATATAAGGAAATATTCCAAATTTATCTAGGCGGTTAATTAAATGCATTTTTTTAGTCTACTACTCTTTTATTAAACTTCTTGAATCAGTATCAATTTCGAAATCAGAATAATTTTCTATGACAAAGCCATAAAACACTTGCAAGGTAAAAGGTGGGACAGGTTGAAAACTGATAGGAAATGCGAATTTATTAAATAGGGTAAATTGTATAGTAACTGACACCTTTAAGGAATCGCATTATTTGAACTACTATCTGACTTTTAAGCAACATTCTGAAATATTTCTAATGCAAGCATGTTCAAAAATCTTAACGCTTTCGAATGGTGTTTTTCATTTTGCCATTACTATTTACTTTATGCAAAATATAATGAACTATTCGACCCAAAAAATATTTTTGTCCCGCATGAGCATTTGAAATTCTGGCAACTCTTATTTATACGGCACTCCAGCTTCGAATGAATGCAACCGATGGAACTTTTAGAAGAGCACTTCTTTTTTTCTCTTTCACAAGGTGCTGTGCAATCCCAACTTGGTGGAGTTGCAATGGAGAATGAACGACAACGGTCTTCTGCCTCCAGGAGCCCTGCAAGGAGGTCGCACGGCAGATGGAGAACCCCTCTACATTGGGAGACATAGACACGAAGGAACTCTCACTGTGGGATCCGTAAGGCCCAGCCAAAACTGCCTCTACATTCCTTTCGAAGGCAAGACGTTCGCCTATTACAACTTCGAAGTTCTCGTGTGCAGAACTCTACCTTTCTAATGAATCAAAGGAACATTCCTAAAACGCTAATTATCTTGCGTCATTTCTCGTTTCAGCCTGGTGGTTTCGTTGAAATATTTTAAATAAATTGATCAGAACTAAAACAGAGCTATGATTAGGTTTCTTTCTTTTGACGTTTTGTATTTAGTCTTCATCTTTTGGTTAGTTTAGTTATCGATGTGATGTGAGTGATTTAGTGATGCGAGTGATTTAGTGATGCGAGCTTATTCAGTTGAAAATGATTTAAAATCATCAAATGAATAATGCTCTCTATGTTAACTATATAATACTTGGAATAAGTACTCTGTGAAATATGGTTGAAAAATATTGTCCCCATTTGGGAGTAGGTAATTCTAGAAGCAGGAATCAACTAATGTAGACTTGAATAGGTAGTATTTTTATTTGTGTCGAATTCAATTTAGTGCTGATAGTTAAATTACTATGTAGACTCTGTGACAATGAAAGTTCATCATCCAGAAGGAGTAGACAGATTTGCATGTAAAATGAGCATGAGAGAACAGGGCTTGGGTTGGGTTGTTTTACCTCTGAGCAGCACTTTTTGCACGCCATGTGCTAAATGGCCAGGTCACAAGGACCCCAAAGGCTCAGAGAAGGTTGGGATACGGGACCCACTGGAACAACTGTTGGGAAGCAGATGGTAGCCTCCTGTCAAGGTCATCCAGTGTGTTCTTTAATGTGAACAGGATATGGCTCTCCCGCACACGGGGCCACGGCTTAACGTCCCAAGTACAGGGTAGTGATATATGCAAATGAATACATTTTCATTAGAAACGTGATATTTGAGGGGGATCACACGACAAAAGCTGAGTGGTTAAACCAAATGTTTCAGACATTGTAGTTTCCTGCAGTAAGCTACGAAAGAGTGTTGATAGATATTGAAGACAAAGTGTAGAAGATGTAGGATGCCCCTTTATCCAACCATATCAGCAGCTGGATGCATGTCAACATGTTCGGATTGTAGGGCTGTGTGAAGATGAATGAATGGTCTATCCGCCATATTGACTCACATGTGGGCTACGATGAGAGGATGGTTCGACGTTGTTGATGCCATTTTTCTGAAGAAGGGATTCAGAGTCATCTCGCAGGGTCAGATGCTGTCAGATGTACAATAGCACAAGTGAATCTCATGATTTGTCGGTACCGTAGCTACCATTTGGTGAAAAGTAACTGCTGGCATAGAAGTTCCCGACTTGGACAATTTCTAGGAGGCTGTACAGGACTGCAGGCTCGGCATCAATTGCATAGACTGATTATGCACCACCGCCAGGCTTTGCTGGACCTGGTTCGGGTTATAACTACCTGGAATGTGAAATGACAATGCGATGTCTTCTGTGACGAAGGATGTTTCCATTCCTTATTCCAAGTAGCTCTAACTCAACCCTCGTCTATCTGAGCCGACAGTGATACATGTTCAAGGTAAGTCTATGAAATGGATTCCGAACCCACCAGTTTCCTTACAATTTTCGTAGTCAGCCATGATGGGAACTTCTATGGCAACAGTTACAGTTTATAGAATGGTTGTAGTTCTGTCTTCTATCACTTGCTGATGGATGATGCAATTCACCCGTGATGTTGTGGGTCTGACAGTGCCTGAATCTGCGTAACGGCTTTGACTACTTTACTGATATAATTGGCACCAAAAACTTTCAACCATTCCTACACTACGGCCCACATGTGTGACGATGTGGTGGTTAGACCAACCAACTTCACATGTCTTGGTATGTTGAAGTTAATGTCTTGGTTGATATTGAAGACGAAGTGTGGAAGCCACATTTCGTCTTCAATATCAGCCATCAACATTCTTTCGTAGCTTGCTGCAGACAACTCAGCTCCTGAAGCATCTCGCTAACTGGACATCTTTTGTCACGTGATCTCCCACAGATATCACATGTCAGTCATGAAAGAGTAATCATTTGCATATATCAGTGCCCTGCATTCACATGCTGATTTGCATGCAAATCCGTCCACTCCTTCTGAGCAGCGCAATTTGAATATCACAGAGTGTATTTCAGAAGGTTTTTCTTTCAGTTTGACCAAGAAATCCTCATAAATGGTAAAAGCTAGGCCACCAAATTCGAACACGGCTTCCACTTATCCACTGATTGGCGACATTCATATGTGCCCTTGTATCAAGAAAATGATGTTACTGATACTGTGACGCATCCTGTTGCTTTTTTTACCTCCAGGAGTTACTTTTTGCATACAATATACTGAATAGGTCGCAGAACTCCAAGGAGACAGATGGAAATATCCCTTTAAGGCCATCCAACATGTTTTTTAATGTGCACAGGGTGTGGCATGGAACCATGGCTTAACGTGATTAACGATGGAGGACAGTTTTTCCAAGCCCGAGGGCAGGGTGGGGTTTAATCTCAAAGCTGGATATAATCTCAAAGATAATATCCAGCTTTGAGATAAATCTCAAAGCTGGCCCATTTAGGATTTCGAACATGGGAATGCAGATTACGAGCCTGGCCAATTTCATAACGTCATGAAAGGAGGGAATTGTTTTATATAGTTTAGTATAATATTATTTATTTTTGCAGGTTGCTTTAGGATATATCTAATAAATAAATGTAATAATAATTAAATATGTATTTGTCTAAGAGTTTTGATATTATATATTTTGTGCTCTAAAAGAATATATTTATTACTTATATTCATTTGTTAGATATATTCGAAAGTAACCTGCAATGGTATTACACTAAAATATATAAAATTTTTACTTTCGTTCATGATGTCATCAAAATTACTGTCAGGGCCTTTACTATTCAGGTAGCCTTGGCCTGGTGCACTATCTACATATAGAGGCAACCCCGGCCCACAGGGAGGAACTGCCCAATCTAAGCTATTAGGAAAATTTTTCCCACACTCTTAGCGAGAGGAAAATTAAAAATGAGAAAAGGAAATTAAACGAGAATCGATCTTAACGATTAATATATCAAATGAAAGATGAAATAATGCAAAGTAGCATAGGGAATGATGCAATTTTCTTCTTCTAATCAAATGAAAGATAGGTGTTTTTAGTGACAGCCTACAAAGTTACCATTAAAAAGCAAAAAATGAAAATTACAAATTGAACGATTTAAAATACATATCTTTTTATACGCGCCTTAAAAAGTGAAAAGGTAAAATATAGCATTATATAATATAGGAAAGCAGATATTTAAAAAACAAGTTTTAAAATTACCAATCATCCTGTTGTTTTCTTATCATTTGTCGGCTTGTTTGTGTGTTTTTCTAAATCCTGCGTGCACAAGCTCCGGCCCTTTTAGCAATTTTATCCAGCTCTCATGGAAATTGGAAAGCATAAAATAATATTATTTAATCTGGCTCTATTAAACTGAATGGTGTTTTAATAACACAAAAATCTGAATAATATCATACAACTAGCTACAGAGTCATTGAGGCAATGTTCAACTGCTCATTTCTGGGATCCAGTCCCATCCTTCATATACTGCTTCGAAGCGAACTTCAGTTTTGACGTTAAAGCAAATTTTATATATTAGTATTTAAACCTTTTCTTATTATTTTGTGCCTATACATGTGAGAAGTAAAATGCAGTAAACAAAGTCAAACTCTTTTTTATTATTGCACCTACCTCCTAATTATTGGCCCACAGCAAACGTAACAACTTTCCATTCGGCCGGATGCCAAAAAAAGTGTTAGCCTCCGGTTCAGAAAACTTCGGTTCTACACTATCTCCCCAACCCATTGACCGATTGCAAACTCTCCTATATTAAATGAAAGCATGTGAAGCGGGGCGTGATTGAGGATAAAAACATTTGACCTCTAGTGCTTTATTTCCTCCTAAAAATACAGTCACGAGTTGGGTGTCAAATGAATGTTTGTGATGTGGGTTGATGTCACGATCATAACGTCAATATCAGCTGCACGTGACTCATTGCAAAAGAACTTGTGGCTCTTAAAAATTACAGGGTTTTTTTCTAATGGTTCTTCACTAAGTGTGGTTTGGACGGGCCTGGTCTATATACATTTTACCCAGGCTGGTGTTTTGAACTTCACACGATACTAGTTATACATATGTTTGTTATAAGTAGGCTGCGCTTTCTACCCTGCTGAGGAGTGGTCAACCATACAAGGTCATGGTGCTGACCATATGAATCCACTGGACTGCACAGATATATGACTCTGAGCTTGATTATGGATCCTGATTTTGCTGCACTGGTGGGCTTCTGTGGAGGGAAAATCTTCCGCTGTGTTTTCTGTTTGTTTGTGGGTTGACAGCCCCAAGTGAAAAGATTCACAGGATATGTTTATCAGCTGGTGGATAATCCTGAGCAGAGGTCATCGCAAGCACCTAAACTCTTCGCTTCTATTGGCATCGTCAAATTCTACATTGGAGGAAGTCTTCCAGTGTAGATGGCTTCAGCCTTTAGTAGTGGGGGAACGGGTCTTTGCCCCATGTCTGCGATTAGGGGGCTGTTTGATATTATCGGCATTCCCTCTCTCAATAAAATATAGTTTTTTTTAAACGTCCCATTAACCATTTTCTCTCCATAGGTAATTGGAATGTGAGGACTGTGCACAGAGCTCATTCTCTTGATGTCCTCACACAAGAATTCCATCATTATAATTTAGATATTTTCGGCTTGAAAGAGACCAGATGGACAGATAAAGGTCAGATTCTTAAAAATAATCTAAAATTTCTCTTTTCAGGGAGGGATGACAATAAGCATCACCAAGGCGTGGGTCTGCTTCTCAGCAGACACGCTAGTGATGCTCTTCTAGGATACGAGTGCATTAATGAAAGGTTTCTTACAGCAAAATTTCAGACAAGCGTTAAAGACTTGAATGTTATCTGCTGTTATGCCCCCACTGAGGATGCCGATGAGGATGAGAAGGATAGGTTTTACGGACAACTTCAGGATATTTTGGATTCTGTCAAGAAAGGAGATATTACCCTTGTTCTAGGTGACTTCAATGCCAAAGTTGGTACTGACTCTGACCTTTGGGGAGGGGTGATAGGCCCTTTTGGTAGTGGTAGCTGCAATGGCAATGGGCAACGTCTCCTACAGGTAAATAAACTCGATGGATTCAGAATAACTAACACTTATTACAAACACGGCGACATACATGGTTTTCATCCGATGGGCTGCATAAGAATATGACTGATTATATATTAATTAACAGCAAGTAGGTTAGTTCTGTTAGGAATACCAGATCATATAGGGGAGCTGAAATTGGATCTGACCATTACCTTGTTAAAAGTGTCTTGCAACTTAAACTTGAAAAGTGTGCTAGGGTTAAAAAATTTACTTTTAATACTGAACATCTGAAAGACCCAGTTATAGCTAAAGCTTACCATGATAGGTTACTTAGTCATTATGACAGTCATGGTTTGCTTACTACGGAAGTTGAGGAAGAATGGGATCATTTTAAACAGGCTTTTTTGGACACTAACAGTACTCTTTTAGGAAAAAAGGAGCAGAGGAGGCAAAATTATTTGATTGATAAGGACTTGAGCTTATTTCAGAAAGAAAGAACTGCAGGAATGTCCTTAATCAATACCCTACTACTCCTAATAGGAAGCATTACAGAAAGTTTAATAAATGTTTAAAGATCAGTTAGCTGCTGATAAGAATCTTTAGCTTGATGGCTTGGCTGACATAGCCAAGGAAGCAGTGAGACAGCACAACAGCAGAGAGCTGTACCAGATAATTAATGTTTTGTGTGGTAGAAAATGGACAGGTATACAGGGATTGAAGGATAAACAAGGTAAGGTTATAGAAGGTGAGGATTCTGTCATGGCTAGGTGGGCTGAGCATTTCAGTGATATTCTAAACAATGCAGTTAGTTCTATTCCCATTGTTCGCAATGATGATAGATGCATTGGTGGCTTTAATGTTGGCCCTATAACATAATCTGAAGTTATTTTGGCTGTTTCTCAACTTAAACTACATAAATCCCCAGGGGTAGATGAAATTACTACAGAAATGCTTAGATCTGGAATGTTTTGGTTACCACTTGGATGACTGAAATTTTGAATATCTTTTAAGATAAAGGCATGGTTCCTAAGGATTTTACCCGAGTTATTGTTATCCCTATTTTCAAAAAAGGTGATCGCAGTTCTTGTAATAACTATAGGGGTATCAGCCTACTCTCTGTTCCAGGGAAAGTTCTTTACATGATTGTGCTTAATAGAATTAAGAATCTGGTTGACAGTAAATTGCGTGATGAGCAATGTGGATTCAGAAGTGGTAGGGGATGTGTGGATCAGACATTTTCACTTAGATTCTTGAGAAATGTTTAGAGTTTCAGAAACCTTTGGTTGCTAGCTTTGTTGATTTCAAAAAGGCTTTCGACTCTGTTTATCGACATAATTTTTATTTGATTGTGAGATCATATGGTATACCAGACAAGTTAGTTAAAATAATGAAAGCTCTCTATAATAACACTGAGTCGTGTTTGAGAGTTGGTAAAATTTGTAGTAATTGGTTTAGCATTACTTCTGGTGTTCGAGAAGGGTGCATTTTGTCTCTTTTTCTCTTTAGTTTGGTTATTGATTATGTTATGCGAAATTCACTGCAAGAGAAAGATTTTGGCCTTAAATGGACTGGAGATGCTAAAATTTCTGATTTAGATTATACTGATGATTTAGCCCTTTTGGCAAATGATGTTGATGAGATGAACTCTTTCATTCGAGCTGTTGATGAGATTGGTAGTAGAGTAGGTTTGGTTACAAACAGAGAGAAAACTAAAGTGATGAAAATTGGTCAGGCAGGCTGTGATTCAGTTAATCTGAATGGTTGCAGTCTTGAGCAGGTGTCACAGTTTAATTATCTTGGGAGCTATGTAACAGATAATGGTGATGTGCGGCATGAGATTAACAGACGGATAGGGATTGCTTCCGGGACTTTTAAAAATCTATGGAGATTGTGGAGAAATAGGCGTATACACCTAAAGACTAAATTACACTATATAATAGTTTGGTTCTCTCTAGGGTTAGTTAGGGTAGTGAAACTAGGACACTTTGTAAACACGATAACAGGAAACTAGATGCTTTTGATTCCATATGCTTACGCAGTATCTTGGGCATTAGGTGGTTCAACTTTGTAACTAATGATGAGGTTAGGCAAAAGAGTTTGCAACCTCCTTTAAGCAGCAACAAAGAGAGAGACTCCGTTGGTTTGGCCATGTTGCCCGTATGAATAATTATAGATTGGCGAATAGGGTTATGAACAGTGTGCCTAAAGGCCTCAGAAAGAGGGGGAGACCTAGGATGCGGTGGGCAGACAACGTCAAACAGGACCTTACTAGAATTGGTGTGAAGTGGCCAGATGCAGTAGATGTAGCTCAGGACAGACTTGCTTGGAGAACTAAATTGCTCGGTCTGGTTAGTCCTCCGTATCCCATGCCTGCTTGATGATGATGATGATGATGATGAATCAAGCCTCTTACTGCAAATAAACACTACATTTTGGCAATCATATATTGATATTGCATTAAGTCCTTATCTATAATATAACCAGAGAGACCTTTAAGTGGCTTGATAATCACTTTTAGGTTCGCTTGAATTTGCCCCTCTGTTTTAGACGGTCGTTAATTATGCTTCATTACTTGTTTATTTCAAGTTGAGGTTTTCATATTGAAAAGTTATGTAGACTCCATTATAGAGAAAATTTCTGGAACCTGTTGAAGTGTTTCGTATTTTTAAACTTTAGCAATTATTCAATCTATTCTAAAAAAGTTATGAAATACTTGATGCGACGATAATCTTAAATTATCCAAAAATTGATGTCGCAAAATTTGGTTATTAAAGATTTAATTGGTTTATTCAATAACCTTACGAATTGCACATGATGCAATAAAATGATAATCTCTTATTAAGTTTACAAAATAAAAAATGAAGTTCCCTCAAGCAGCTGCTTCCCACAGAGGTCTGACAGTTTAATATGCCATAGCAGAAGGTCTGTGAGGGTGGCGGGACCTCAAACAGAAAGACAACACAAACAACCCATGCCTTACCTGGGGCTCGAACTCAGATCCCTTTGATCAGTAGCCAAGTACGCTAATCAAGCGGCCACGAGGACGAAACTTGCAGAAAATGCAGATTACCTAACGAAAATACGGTTAAGGTTAATGAAATGATAACTCTGACGGTAAAAACTAATACTAATCTAGAAATGTAATCTGTTAGAAATTCCTCATGATTATATTTAATTCTTCTCATCATTACTTTATCAAATTTCATCATATTGCTGTTGACCTTTCAAAGTTCCCCGTCCCACAGGGCCGGGGAACTTATATTCCATTTCAGAACGCTCACAGTCTTTGATTGAAACGCAGAACAATAACAACAAGAAAACAAAAACATTTGCATCTCTTGTGGAATACAGCATAGAGGAGTTAAAACAACTGCATCAAGAAAACAAAGATATGTATCCAGAAATGTAACGCAGTGGGTCGGCCGAGCAAACTGTTAAATTTTTAATTTGTTCACCGCGTAAAACCAGAAGTAACTTTGTACACTCATTTTTGCAATTAGGAATTTTTTTCCATTTTCTGACGACAAAAACAGCTAACTTCTTTTTATGATTTCACATATAAGTAACTACTAAATCCTTCAACCGTGTAAAAAAAAATCACGATCCTTAGAAAAATAGAAATTGCTGCCATGGTGGCCCAGTGATATCGCATTGGTTCACGGTGACACTTTACTGCTGGTATCCAGGTTCGATTTACAGGATAGTATGGTCTTTTGTTTCTTGATTTATGTTGTGATACAGCATAGATGAACACTACACACACATACCTACAGTATACACTTGTTAAATCCTTTATACACCGAAGAGCCAAAACATTATGATCATCTGCATAATATTATGTTGGTCTTCCAGGTGCCGCTAAAACAGCTCTTACCCGGCGAGGCATGGACGCTACAAGATTTCTAAAGGTATCTTGTGGTATCTGGTACCAACAGGTTACCAGCAGATTTTTTAACTCTTGTAAGTTACATGGTTGAGCTGCCGCAGATCAGATATGCTGTTCCAACAAAAACTACAGATGCTCGATTGGATTGATGTCTGGAGAATTTCGAAGCCAGGCAATACCTGGAAGTCTTCCTCATATTCCGCGAACCATTCTCGAACAATCCAGGCAGTGTGGCATGGTGCATTATCCTGCCAAAAAAGGCACTACTAGAGGGCCATACTTTTGCCATGAAAAGATGTACCTGGTCTGCAATGATGTTTAGGTATGTGATAGACATAATAGTTCCCTGCACATGAATGACTGGACCTAGGGTTTCCCAGCCGAACATTGCCCAAAGCATTACACTTCCTCCCCCAGCTTGCTTTTTATCCCATATTGGAGGGGATTGGTGCTCTTGTATCAACTGAATTATCTTGAATATGATTCATTTCCCCCTGTAGTTCAGAAAATGACATAAGAGCGACAAAGGAATAGGGAAAATTAAAAAAAAAATGATAATTTTAGAAATTTTAAGAAAAAAATGATAATTTTAGAAATTTTAAGAAAAAAATGATAAAATTCCGGTTGTGAAGACCGAAAGTATAAATATAAGTTAGTCATAATATTTTGCTCTTTGATGTATATGTCAAAAATCACGTGTTCTTATTTTGAGACGTAAAGCCCTACTGACTGTAATTCCTATCAACCCAATTGAAAAAAAATGTCTCTCCAGTACGTATGTGTGTGGTGCATATAAGCCTTAAGTAACTTTATGTAAGGGAGAGAAAAAATTAAGGTGAAATAGTAAGTACTACGTAATTTCGAGATTCCTTAATTGACTGACAGCATACTCCTAGCTATAGCTGAATCTGATCCTACTGGATTGCCCTATTGACCGAAGAAAAATATGCAAACCAGTTTAAGACACTACATGGTTTTAGGAAGAGAGAGAGGTGATCTGAGCTGGAACTACAGCCCAGAATGTCTCTTGGAGAAGCATGCCGTCAGAGTTATCGGATGTCATCTTGCAGTATTTAAACCTTACTTATTCAACATGACTTCATACTTCCAGAATTCACAGTAATATGTCTGCACATAATTAATATCTGATATATATTCCCAATTTCGTTATGGATAATTCGACATTTTGGAATGAATTATTTTTACAACTTTCTTCATAAAATCTTGCTTTAGTTGTTTTCAGACGGGCGTAGACAAAATTTGCATTATAATGCTTACATAGTTTCAACTGAATTATTTTGAATATGATTCGTTTTCCCCTGCAGTGCAGAAAATGATATAAGAGCAACGATGAAATAGGGAAATTTAAAAAAAAATTACAATTTCAGAAACATTTCTAGTTTTAAGAGTTAAACAGAAGGTTGGCGTTATCGCAAGAAACTGCTAGTCTTATTAAAAAATTATTACCCAGGACTTTAATGCTGAAGTTTTGAGACAATGAGCTCTGGTCCACAGGAAGAACGGAGAAGACTTTCTAATGGGGAAAACGAAGCTCATTGTTTGCGGTCTGCTATTATTCGTTCAAAGCTATAGAAAGAAAGAATTCCCGGCTGTTTTTTTAAATTGTTGTATATAAAGTTTCATCATACATTTTTTTGCCGGGCATAGGTGATGAAATGCAGTTGGCTCAGGGCGAAAAAATAATAACTGTCCTGCCCAGTTATGCCTTGAAAGGACGGCATTTAACAATGGATGAATAAATTCTTAAACAATTAATGATCGAAGATGCAAATAATTCCCAGTGATCTAATGAGATGATCTGCTGCTAAGGCATTGAGAACGTGACATCTGATCATGACACTCAGGGACGGACTTTGAACTTCTGAGGCCCTAAGCTACAATTAGCCCCAACGTTGAAATAAGTTATATTTTTATTATTCTGATTGAAAGGAACTTTAAAAAATAAATATGAAACTGATGTGGTGAAAACATCATACTAGCATTGGTATGCAATAATGACTGTATAAAGCTGAGATGAACAGTGCTTGCACAATAGATTAATTTTAATATGAAAAAAATTGCGGCAGCGAACTTAAATTTTTGAGGCTCTTCATAACTGTGAGGCCCTAAGCTGTAGCTTAGTTAGCTTATGCATAAGTCCGGCCTTGATGACACTCCATGTTCAAGTAGGATTCAGAGTCCACAATGATAAGTAGGGTTGTTCCGTTTGGCATTTTCTGATGCAAAAAATTCTATTTAGAGAGAATAGAAGAACCTTGATTCGAAGTGTTAGAAATGTTAGAAAAAATGTTTTTCGTCTGAAACCGCTACAGAGTCCCGTGGTATAGAATGGATAGGATTTTTCCGTAGTGCAATCCCATATATATTGGCCATAATGTAGAATTCTTCAATTCGTGCCACAGAGCGCCTTTCTTGTTGCCAGTCTTTTCTGTTAAAGCAGCCACGAGACACCATTGGTAACGGACTTATGACTTGTCTTTGAGAACCAGCATTTCACATAATGTACAGCATGCCCAGATCTGGAGGAAAAAAATGGGGGGGGGGGGAAAGGATCGACGTGAATGTGGGAGAGGAGCAAGATCGAGTTGCAATGAACCGGGAAGCTGTTTCGGTATTAACATTTTGTCTCCGTTTTAGTGGTCTTTAACAAATTTCTGGAAAAATAAAGTAATTTCATTTTAAATTCAATAAGGGATGTTTCACGGTCTTTATGATTGCAAAATTACACATTCTTTACTGTCCATAGCCAACCAATCTTCTGAATTCTTCATGAAATCTTTGTGTACAGCGAGCAACATTTCACCCAATGTGACGTGCGCGGATATCTTTATCAACATCCTTTGTCAGCATTCGAGCATTAATGAAGTGCGAACAATCAGCACTTTCGGTCTTCGTTAACGCACATTCTAGCCTCCCGATACCAACATTCGACTTCTAGCTCGAAACACGGAGCATTGTGCTTTTCTTTGTCCAAAGCAATGACAGGTAAGATATCTCCAACCATGAACTTACTATTCACTGTAATGGACAGATTTAAATATTTTGTTGCCCTGGATAATTTTAATGTATTTTTCAGTGCAAAGTATTTAAAAAAAAAAAACATTATTCAGTCGACACGAAAACGGGTTGTTTTACCTCTGAACGGCACTTTTTTGCACACCATGGTCTAAATGGCCAGGTCACATGGACCCCGAAGGCTCAGAGAAGATTGGGGGAGGGGATCCACTGGAACAGCTGTTGGGAGACAGATGGTAGCCTCCCGTCAAGGCCATCCAGCGTGTTCTTTAACGTGCACAGGGTTTGGCTCTCCCGCACACGGGGCCACGGCTTAACGTCCCATCCGACGGACGGCGGCCTTTCCAAGGCCAGCGGTGTCCCCTACTGACCGTGGGCAGGGCGGGGAATTTTGTGGAGATAAATCTCAACGCTGACCCAGCTGGGACTCGAACCTGGGAACTACAGATTACGAGCCTGGCGCGCTACTGACTGAGCCACCCCCGCCCCAACACGAAAACGGATAAGGAGAATTATCTGTTAAAGAAAAACTAAAGTTTGATCCTTTTAGCCGAAAATGTTTTTACATTCATAAATATTCTTTTGCTGTGATGGTGGGGGAGGGGGTGGCTCAGTCGGTAGCGCGCCAGGCTCGTAATCTGTAGTTCCCAGGTTCGAGTCCCAGCTGGGTCAGCGTTGAGATTTATCTCCGCAAAATTTCCCCGCCCTGCCCACGGTCAGTAGGGGACACCGATGGGCTTGAAAAGGCCGCCGTCCGTCGGATGGGACGTTAAGCCGTGGCCCCGTGTGCGGGACAGCCATACCCTGTGCACGTTAAAGAACACGCTGGATGGCCTTGACGGGAGGCTACCATCCCAACAGCTGTTCCAGTGGGTCCCCTCCCCCCAACCTTCTCTGAGCCTTCGGGGTCCTTGTGGCCTGGCCATTTAGCCCATGGTGTGCAAAAAAGTGCAGCTCTAAGGTAAAACAACCCAACTGTGATGGTGACCGAAAAAATGTATATAAAGTATAGATTTTTTTTCTTTCTTTATAAAATATACCTTATTTTCCAGTGACGTTTAATGTTTCTGCTGAATATTCCCCTGCTCAATAAAGAACCTTAAAAATTTCAGCTAAATGCAAAGCATTGCAAGGTAGTCGTAATAACAAGCTAATCGGCTATTGTTCTGATAAAGTGTTTATCGCATTCTCTGTGCTAGCGATAACCTAACAGACAAGCCTCATCATCTGCACCATTCGAATCTAAATCGAATTGATTTGGAGATAATCTCAGCTCAGTGATCGTTGCCAAGGGCATGGGGTGGGAACGACTTCGCCGATATCAGTTGCACTTTCTTGCTCACGGAGATTCGACATGAAAACGATTTTGCTCTCTTTGTGATAGTTACTGCAATCGTAAGGTGTTTGTGGAATATCAGCGACAATGCACCTTTAACGAAACGACATTGAAAGGACTAGAAGGAAAGGAATTCGTCTTGTCTAGTCGGTTGTAGTTGAACAGAAATCAACTGGAATTTAAGCATCTCTTGGATATTGAACGAATAGTGGATTGACGACTTCAACAGTAAGTTCCTTTCTCGGAAAGAATTAATCTCACTTACAGTGATAGTTTTTTTGAGTAATTAGAAATATGTCGAAAAAAATCCGCCTAAAGAAATCGTAGCTCAACTGGTAGAGCAACTGGCGCGTAACCAGCAGATCCCGAGTCCAGGAAGCGGACGGGTAGATTTGTTTTTCACACTTGCTTAATTACTACAAAGGTTCTTTTTTTAATATTCTAAGCAAATGTGAATCCATGTAAGTGTTGGTTCTTACTTTCTCGTCGGATCTAGAAAAAAAATTGGATGGGGAGGGGGGGGGGGGGAGGGGAAGAAGGCAAATGACGCAATCGATCCAGAAAAAAAGTGTGGGGAGGGGACTAAAAATTGTATTTCCATTGCAATATATCATTTTCCTCTCCGGTTTAGAGCTCTTTAGAAAATGTTTTAATAAATGCGTGAACCATTCACAAGTTCAGTATTTTTTGCTTTCATTACCCTTAATTGCATTCTCAAGGGGAAGGGGGGCATGTCCCCCTTGTCTTCCTAGACCACGCTCTGATTACTTTAAAACGGTTTTATTGATTTCAATAGATTTGTTCAAATTCGTTCATTACCCCTCCTCTCCATTTTAAAAATTTCACTTCAGCATGATATCGTTTCATTCGAACTTTTAAACCAATACTGTTTAAAAGTTTTTCCTCACTGGTAATCAACTAACCGATGGCGTTTGTCTTCTGCGTCACACATAAAATTTAATAATTGTATTTTTTTATTCTTTACAAAACCTAGGAAACTTTCTCTTCATGACAGCGGAGCAGTTTTACAGGGACAATGAGGGCTTAGCGCCCCCTTCATCCGTCCCCTGAATGATTTTATTTCTATTCCTGTCATCCTGCTTGGCTAATCCACTTAAATATATAAAGGAAAGCCCTGCTATGAGGTTCACAAAGGTAGTCTCGGGTGGCACATTGACCCGCTGTGACACTGCAGTTGCCGATTTGGAGTCCTTTGTTTTCTTTGTCCTTCACTCTACATTTCTTCAGTTCTCTAAATATGTCAAAAAATCGCATGTTCCAACTTTGGGACATAAAGCACAGCTGGCTATAAATCACATCAACCCAGTTGCAGAAAAAGATCATAAAAACCAATCTCCGACTTCAGCTTTTGGATTGGAAGTCAATGTGGACCAGTGGTCTGCAACCTTTTTGAAAGGAGAGCGCCGAGGTATCCAAGAACAGAATTAACAAGCATCAAATATTTTGACCCCACCTGTATTACGACACCCTCCTATAAATGAAATCGTAATCTGTAACAAGTTATATTTCGCTAAAATTATATTCTTTTGTCATCGTAATGCAATCTATCTCGCGACATTTTAATGAAATGAAACTTGCTTTTGAATCGGGAGCGAAATCTGACTTTTCTAACTAATATAAATCATGTTTTATCTCATTTTTAGCAACAAGTTTAACTTTGTAACTATAATAAAATTAATACCCCCTCAAGCAGCTGCTTGCCACAGAGGTCTGACAGGAGCCTGTCAGTTTAGATGCCATAGAAGAAGGTCTGAGAAGATGGTGAGTCCTCAGCAGAGAAACGACACATACATTCATGCCTTACCCAGGTTTCGAACCCACGGCTACTCAGCTACGGGATGGCTTTTGTAGACTCTTATATGGGCTAAATATAGCTGATTCAAAAGTACAATCTTTCATAAAATACATAGCTATACTAATTTTACAAAATAAAGCACTAAGTGTTGGTACAAATGCTTAATTTCTATTCAGTTTTATTCTATTTTAATTCTGTTCAGCTTTCAAATTTCGTCTTCAAATTCTAAATGTACGTCTACATTAACGATGAGTATTTTCATAATATCCGAAAGAAATTTGTGAGAAATTAATCTAAAGATATTTGAATTAGTGCAAAATAAAGTACAAAATTATGTTACGTTAATGCTTCTTATTACTGCTGAACTGAAATTTGAGATAAATATATAAATAAAACTTTCAATGTGCTTTTTGTTCTTAACAAGAATTTTTTTGGAACCTATCCCCCTTTTTTACATAAGTTGTTGGTTTCGATTTACACAATAAATTCCCGGAACAAATCTACCGTGTAAATCAAGGGATAAAGTATTTCTGATGCTGAAAACTCCAAAGAAATTCTTTAGTTTTAATCATCAAATATAACGCTCACGGTAACAGCAGACATATTTTTGCTATGATCGTGCTTTCGAACACTAATAAAATGTGCGTCAACAAGCATCTTTAGAGTGCCGTACTCGTGTGTGTGTGGGGAGACAGGGTTACAGTTCCCCAATCGCCCCTCTCGTGTAAGACACTTGAATAATGTATATTTTCTAAGTAAATCCTTAAAAATCAGAAACTCAAGGGTATCCATCATATAAGTTGAGTTTTTTTTATCGCTGAGCGGATCTTTTTTTGAACATAATGGGCTAAATCGCCATGTCGCAAGTGCTCAGAGAAGGTTGATCCAGTGGACTTCTGTTAGCATACAGATGGAAACCTCTCATTAAGGCCATCTAGCTCTTTAGCATGCATAGGGTATGGCTTTCCTGCACAGAGGACCCAGGGCTTTACCTCCCATCCGGGGCAGGGGTGGTTCAGTCGGTAGCGCGCCAGGCTCGTAATCTGTAGTTCCCAGGTTCGAGTCCCAGTTGGGTCAGCGTTGAGATTTATCTCCGCAAAATTCCCCGCCCTGCCCACGGTCAGTAGGGGACACTGATGGGCTTGGAAAGACCGCCGTCCGTCGGATGGGACGTTAAGCCGTGGCCCCGTGTGCGGGAGAGCCATACCCTGTGCACATTAAAGAACACGCTGGATGGCCTTGACGGGAGGCTACTATCTGTCTTCCAACAGCTGTTCCAGTGGGTCCCCTCCCCCAACCTTCTCTGAGCCTTAGGGGTCCATGTGACCTGGCCATTTAGCCCATGGTGTGCAAAAAAAGTGCCGCTCAGAGGTAAAACAACCCAACCCAACCTCCCATCCAAGCCGATTCTTGTTCCTTTTCTGAACGAGAGCAGGGTGAAGATTTGCGGAGAGAAACCTCAAAGCTGGCACAAATGGAATTCAAACCTGGGAACTTCAGATTACGAGCCTGACGCAATATCGACTTCAACACCTTTACGAGTGGCTTTACGAGTCACACCTTACGAGTGGCAGCAAATTCTGCTTTTTTCAACACCTTTACGAGTGGCAGCAAATTCTGTTATTCGATGAAAGAGGTCTACTTTTACACTATATACTTCAATTTCATAGTGCTCGCATGTGTCCAGAGGTGCTGTGCAGTAATCAACCAATCACAGATGAATTGCTTAGTCCTGGGTGTTGTACAGAAAGGAGAAGAAATATCTGATTAAAGACAACTGTAACTAATATTTTTTGTTTCCCATTTCTTGTTCTCATCTACAGACATTAAACTTAACACACTATCAGCGAATCTCTCGGGCATTGGCTAATCTGTATCTTCTCTAAGAATGAAAATGAGTTTATTTTGTTTTTTGACGGCTAAGCAGGATGATGTGAACAACAGGCAGTGAGTGTTGAAACAGATGAGCTATTTCTTTCGGACTGTTGGGGTGTTTAAGGAGATAGATGGTAGCTTCCTGTCAAGGGCATCCAGCGTGTTCTTTAGCGTGCACAGTGTATGACCGTGGTCATGGCTTGAGGTCCCATCCGACGGACAGTCCCATTTCCCAAGCCCATTGTTTTACCCCCCTACTGACCGAGGGCAGGGCGGGAAGTTTTGTGGAGATAATTCTCAACGCTGGCCCAGATTGCACTCGAACTGCAGAATACGTGCCTGGTGCGCTACTGACTGAGCCACCCCCGCCCCAGGTATGGTGAACGTTCATTAATGTTTATAAGTGAATTTGGTTTCATTGCAATGACAGAGTTCTTAAAACTTGCCACATAGAGACGACAAAAGATTATTTATGTATACATCGTATCACAATGGCTGAAACTAAAGGTGATTAATAAATCCTCATGAGGAAGGAGGAGAATGATTTGATTAGTAGCGGCCTGTTAATATTCCGAAATAGACGACGAATGCGAAGACCAATAGAATTGGAAGAATCCGCCTGATCCGATTTCGAAATAATTCGATTTCATCAACTCCGCATGTTCGAAAGTTCGAACATGCGGAGGTGGGAGGGGGGCTCTATGATCTCAGAGACATATATTGCGGTTGGAACCTGAAAACGAACGAATTATTCTATTGTACAAAAGGCATACGGAGCACGTGAGCACCGTGATATTCACATGCGACGTAATTTGGAAGGATAGTTAGGATAATTTTACTTTGCCCTGATTGACAGTGAACTAAACCTCCAATTGAAAGCCTTATCCATTAGGTCATCCCCTAACATTGGAATGAATTGAACATTATCTGCAAACCTTATCATTAGCGAGCAGAGGCCGACAGTTTTCCCCCAATCTAATGAAATCAGTAACGAAAATGAGACGATCAGTGCGATTTACCGATGAAACATTTCGGTTATGATACGCCATGCTCAACAACACTAGCTAAGTATTAAAACGAAAAGTTAATAAATATTTATTGATAGTGCAATCAGTAGAAAGTTATCTATTCTGTTAATGAATAATGGCTGTCGATGTTATTCATTAACGAAATATGCTAATTTACTGGCACAAGAGGTTAGTGTGAAGAGATAGTCGCCAGTGGCTACAACAAATGAGGAGATTCGTACAGAATTCACCTCCAGTAAGGGGGCGGGGGATGGCTCAGTCGGTAGCGCGCCAGGCTCGTAATCTGTAGTTCCCAGGTTCGAGTCCCAGCTGGGTCAGCGTTGAGATTTATCTCCGCAAAAATCCCCACCCTGCCCACGGTCAGTAGGGGACACCGATGGGCTTGGAAATACCGCCGTCCGTCGGATGGGACGTTAAGCCGTGGCCCCGTGTGTGGGAGAGCCATACCCTGTGCACGTTAAAGAACACGCTGGATGGCCTTGACGGGAGGCTACCATCTATCTCCCAACAGCTGTTCCAGTGGGTCCCCTCCCCCAACCTTCTCTGAGCCTTCGGGGTCCATGTGACCTGGCCATTTAGCCCATGGTGTGCTAAAAAGTGCCGCTCAGAGGTAAAACAACCAACCCAACCTCCAGTAGGTGTCAGAGACGACGAAAGAGATTGAAGAAATATTTGGATACGATGATGTAGACATCACAGGGACGCAGATGAATGGCAACTGGAAGGATTATGAGACTGAGCAGTCCACATTTAGACAGTTGTCATAGATCATGATCCAGTGACCTATGCTATATGGAAATTGTTTAAGCCTGAGGTGCATAGTTTCCAATCCAATTATCACTCATACCCTCATATACTCATATCACACCACTTCGAGTTTTTGAGGGCTGGGTTGGGTTGTTTTACCTCTGAGCGGCACTTTTTTGCACACCATGGACTAAATGGCTAGGTCACATGGGCCCCGAAGGCTCAGAGAAGGTTGGGGGAGGGGACCCACTGGAACAGCTGTTGGGAGACAGATGGTAGCCTCCCGTCAAGGCCATCCAGCGTGTTCTTTAACGTGCACAGGGTATGGCTCTCCCGCACACGGGGCCATGGCTTAACGTCCCATCCAACGGACGGCAGCCTTTCCGAGCCCATCGGTGTTCCCTACTGATCGTGGGCAGGGCGGGGAATTTTGCGGAGATAAATCTCAACGCTGACCCAGCTGGGACTAGAACTTGGGAACTGCAGATTACGAGCCTGACGCGCTACCGACTGAGTCCTTTGAGGGCTGGGTGATAGGTATTTGTGAACATTTGGGATATGTTAAACTTTCCACAAACTCACAGAATAGAGTATATTGAGGAATTCATACAAAAGTTTGATACTTGAGTTTCATTTGCATTCTATGTGTTTTCCAGTATCTGGGTATTGGAGTCTCAGACACTGGAGGAAACTCTGAGTTCCGGAGTTGCACTCTGTCACAGTGAAGTGATTTCAAATAACACTTGGAATTCGTATTGCAGTATCTAATATAGTTTCTTGTGAATTCGATTCATTTAGAATAGTGGTTCCCAAAGGGGGCGTTTTAGAAAGTTGGGGGGGGGGGCAGGCATGTACCCACATATTTGTTTCGATTAGGGTCGGAGAATAAGACTTGAGAAGGGTTTCCCAATTACTAAAATATTCCCAGGACAGGAAAGATTAAAATGTTTATCGTTGACATCATCAAGGTAAGAAGGGAATAAGTTAAATTCACTTCCAACTACATTTTACATCCAATCTCCCAGTATATGCAAATAAGTATATCCACTACTTTTATGTAATTTGATATCTTGAAAAATAAAAGTTATGGTTTCTCAAGATGTCTGGGCGGTGTTGGGTAAGTCGGTAGCACACCAGGCTCATAATTTGGAGGTCCCAGGTCCGAGTCCCACCTGGGACAGCACTGAAATTTATCTCCGCAAAATTCCCCACCCAGCCCTCTGACAGCAGGGAACACCGGAGTTTGAAATAGGCCACTGTCCATACGATGGGGCTTAAACCGTGGTTACTTGTGCAGAAGAGCCATATTCTCTGCCCATTAAAGAACCCGTTGGATGGCCTTGACGGGAGACTACCATCTGTCTCCTAACAGCTATCCAATGGGTCCCCTTCCCCCAACCTTCCCTGAGCAATTGGGATCCTTGTAAACCCTGCCGTTTGGTCCATTGTGTGCAGAAAATGCCACTGAGAGATAAAAAGCTCAGAGAATAAAAACGAGAAGACTTTGCATATTTAAAAAATATAGCCATAAGCGAAAATTATTAGGTATTGCCATAAGAGAAAATCATATATTTCGCTTATGGCAAAAATAAGTTTTTCGTTAATCTAGTCTGAGGTTTCCCAAACTATGTTCTGAGAGATGTTAAATGGTTTTCCGCGAAAAAATCCATTCACTAAAAAGTAAATGAAAAACTAGAATTACAGTTTTCATCATTTTATGTGGCAATTTGCCAGTATAAAATCATTTTTTAATGTTCCGTGTTCCATCAGTTGTATTCCAAGAAAATTTTTTTCCATGGTTATATACGTTTGGGATTCTCTGAACTAGTCCGTTCCTATTCAACCCAATCACTTCTTACACAAAGAGAGAAATCTGAAATCCTTCCCTTTTTAAAGTTATATAGTCTGTGAATGTTACACGAATTGTGCAGTTATTAAAATTCATGACAAATTGACTGTGATGCTTATTTTTCATAATGCCAATTATACAATCAGCGGAGGTCTTAAGTCTTAGGCTTGGAGGGGGCCATTTAGGGACATATGAAGGATTTTACAGTTAAAAGTGCCATTTCTGGACTATAAAATTTTTATATGCCCCTGCATGTGCCTTAATATGGAGAACTGAAGGCAGGGGTCTGGCTGTCGGAATGAAAAAATGAAACACTTGCGAGTCTCTTGTAGGGGGTCATGACCCCCGTGGCCCCCCTCATCATGATCGCCACTGTTAGGTTGCTAAGTTAAGAAGACACTGGCAATTTTTGAGCCAAGGTTCTTGGCTGCAAATCCATAAAATTAACAATTGCAGATGATGTTGCCGCAACTTACTAACAATTTCGAATCACACATGATTGTAAGTAATCACTTCAGTGAGCGTCATTCAGGAATATTGAAATGACACTTCACTGGATCACTTGTTTTCTAAATTCATGCTTGCGCCAAAAGCCAAGTTAAGGTGATGCCAATAGAAGTTCAGAATCCTGTCAAATAATGCCTTGCCGTTCATCATACATAACGCTATTTAACAAGTCCACATTGGTTTACATTCAGTGGCCATTGAATAATGACAGCTCCTCCTCCACGTTATGTCAATGGAAGCTTCAAAGCTCTAACAGTGTCTCGCAAACTGTGTGCCGCGAGAGATTTTCAAATTGACACTAGATATTCGAAAGATTTCATTTTGACTTGTGTTATCGACGTGCTTTAATAAAAATCTTTCAGATTTTATCAACTGGGATCTTGTAAGTATTTATCAAGCTTTTTCCAAATTTTGGTATTAATTTTTGATTATTTCAAGCCATAGAATGGACAAATATTTAAAACAAACACCGAGTTATGAATTAAAGAACGAGAGCAAATCTTCAAGTAAAACCAGGCTGATGACTTCAACAAAGCGCAAATATAATGACGATTATATAGAGTTTGCTTTTATTCTTTTTTAGGTGTGCCGCGGAAAAAAAATTAAATTCAGTGTGCCGCGGAGTAAAAAAGTTTGCGAGACACTACTCTATAACTTCTAAAAATAAGCATTGTATGAAAAAATGCTACTGAAGATAGTTAAATATCTCGATTAAATCTATCGAAATCTCGATTTGGAACAACATACGTTTTATATTTAAAGATTTACATAATTTTCAATATTTGACAACAATGTAGTTTAAGAAAACTGAAAAACATCAAAAGAATTATTTACACAAGCTTTTTAAATATACATCTCGTATTAAATGGTTCAAAATAATGATTCTTATTTAAATGATAATTAACTTCTGAGATAAATGCTAATGTTAGGCATTGCTGTTGTTAAATATTAAAACTTGTTATGTAAAAAAAAAATCCTCTGAATACCGAAAAAATATTGTTGAAAAAAGAAAAAAAAAATCCAGATTTATATATATTTGACTGAGATATTTAATTTATTTTCTGTCACGTTTTCCCATAAAACGTTAATTTTAATATTGTAGAGCTTCGGAGTTAGCTTCCAATGACATGGAGAGAGATCATCATTCAACTACTACTGAGTGAGTTACTTTTTTTAATCTCGTTTTCAAAAATAAAAAAACCAGATAATGTGTTCACTTTGCCGCCTTGTCTGTAAACATCAAACCTTTTTTTTTCTTACCTACTGTATCTTCCTATTGCTTTTGGCTTTGACATTTGTCGGTTGGTCGGTTTGTGGATTTGACAAAATATTGTTCCACTATATCTTTCGAACGCGATGAAGAAACTTAATGATTTATGCGCCAAATGAAAGCTTGTGACGCGGGAAGTATCATAAGGCATAAAAAAATTAACCCCGTGCTTTCTTCCCCCCCCCCCCCTTTAAAAAGGGAAAAATGTGAAAATTGTTCTTAAGCTATATCTCCAGATCGCGAAGGCTAAATGTAACAAGGGGTGGGGTGGGGTGGCTGAGTCGGAGCACGCCAGGCTCGTAATCTGCAGTTCTCAGGTTCGAGTCCCAGTTGGGTCAGTGTTGAGACTTATCTCCCCGCCCTGCCCACTGTCAGTAGGGGACACCGATGGGCTTGGAAAGGCCACCGTCCGTCGGATGGGACGTTAAGCCGTGGCCTCGTGTACAGGAGAGCCATACCCTGTGCACGTTAAAGATTACGCTGGATAATCTTAATGGGAAGCTACGATCTGTCTCCCAACAGCTGTTTCAGTGGGTCCCCTCCCCCAACCTTCTCTGAGCCTTCGGGGTCCTTGTGACCTGGCCATTTAGCCCATGGTGTGCAAAAAAGTGCCGCTCAGAGGTAAAACAACCCAAACTTAACAAGCTATACGTCGAATGAAAGCAACTGACGCGGGGAATGTCTTAGGCTACGAAAAATTGGTTCTTTCTTACCCCCTAAAAAAGGAGGACAACTTGAAAATGATTGTTCTCCTATATCTCCTGAATGCGAGTGCGGAAAGTAACGAGCTATGTGTTCAATGAAAGCTTGTGAGGCGGGGATGTCGTAGACTATAAAAATGACCCCCCATGCTTTCTTTCCCCCTAAAAAGGGGAAAATGCGAAACAATTATTCCGTTATATCTCCAGAACGCGAATGCCGAAAGTAACAAGATATACGTCAAATGAAAGGGAAGAGCAAGATATACATGAAACGCAAGATATACGTCAAATGAAAGGGAAGAGCAAGATATACATGAAACGCAAGATATACGTCAAACGCAGGGAATGCCATAGGCTATGAAAAATTGACCCAAAAAGACTTGGCAGATTTAAAACAGGACATCGACGATTGCGAAGTTGCCGCTTGTTACGGGGATTCGCAAGCGGAAATCCCCGTTTCAAATAGATTTTCTGTATTAGAAAGGGAGGAGAGTGATTTTGTGAATCAGGTGGACATGTCTGAGTGTAAAGATCTGTCCGATGATTTTCGGTATGTAAAATACACTGCTGGGCATTAAAAGTGCAACACCAGGAAAGACAAGAGATATCAAAGCCATATTTAGTGAATACATAGCTTATGCTACAAGGATCAAATGATTACAAATACAACTCGGTTAGACTTGTGGAATACAAAGAAATCAGTACCTTGTGTAGCCACCATGAGTGGCAATAACTGCTGCTACACTGTCCGGCATTGAGAGGAATGTCAGTCCATGCAGTTTCGATACGTAGCCAAAGTTCATCTGTTGTAACAGCTGATGGTGTCTGATGTGCTAGTCGTCATGAGATCATGGACCAGACATGTTCAGTTGGAGACAGATCCGGTGAATGCGCAAGCCAAGGCAGAAGTGTCACGTGGTGGCTATCCGGGAATTGTTGGACGATGCATGCCACATGTGGTCGGGCATTGTGCTGTTGGTAAATGACACCAGAAAGCTCCTGAATATAAGGTACGACCATCACCTCAGTGATGCAACGCTGGATGTACCGGTAATGCATAAGAGACACATGAGTGAGTGGTTGGGTTGTTTTACCTCTGAGCGGCACTTTTTTGCACACCATGGGCTAAATGGCCAGGTCACATGGATTCCGAAGGCTCAGAGAAGGTTGGGGGAGGGGACCCACTGGAACAGCTGTTGGGAAGGCCATCCAGCGTGTTCTTTAACGTGCACAGAGTATGGCTCTACCGCACACGGGGCCACGGCTTAACGTCCCATCTGACGGACGGCGACCTTTCCACCCATCTGTGTCCCCTACTGACTGTGGGCAGGGCGGGGAATTTTGCGGAGATAAATCTCAACGCTGACCCAGCTGGGACTCGAACCTGGGAACTACAGATTACGAGCCTGGCGCGCTACCGACTGAGCCACCCCCGCCCCCATGAGTGAGTGGAGTCCAATGACACCTCATACCATAACACCAGGGGCCGGACCTGTATGGCGTTGCATCATGCATGTCTCACTGAGGCTGTCGCTGCGGTACCGCCAGGTACGGATTCGTCCATCATGGTGCTGCATACTGAAGCGGGATTCGTCTGAAAAGACGATGCGATGCCATTCGCACATCCATGCGCGACGTTCTTGGCACCATTGCAGTCGCATACGCCTGTGTTGTAGAGTCAATGGTAGCCGAAGCAATGGCTGCCAAACAAAGATGCTGCAGACGCCACCGAACCGTACGTGCAGACACTGGTTAATGTGTAACACACCCTAACTGTTGAGCTAAGGTGTTTGATGTGGCTGTATGATCATTCAAAGCTATGCGCACGAGATGTCTGTCCTCTCGTTCGTTTGTGTGACAGGACGTTGAGATCCCTCACGTCTATGAGTTGTTTCCTCCTCTACCCACTGACGCCATATTCTCATCACAGTGGCAGCATTCCGTCCAACACGAACACCGAAGTCTCGGTACGATAATTCGCCTTCCCGTAATCCCACAATTCCACTCGATCAAAGTAGGAAACCTGGCCATATGGATCTGTAAATGAGTATGTAAATAAAAAAAAATAAAAACGGGAACAGTATGAAAATGATTGTTTGTCTATATCTCCTGAATTCGAGTGCGGAAAGTAACCAGCTATGTGTCGAATGAAAGCTTGTGACGATGCGAGTGTCACAGACAATGAAAAATGATCCCCTATGCTCACCTACCGCCTAAAAATGGGAAATAATCGCTCTGCCATGTCGTCGGAATGCCAGGGCCTACAGTTACGCGTTAGGTGCCAAATGAAAGCTCGTGTAATGACGGTCGTACACTCTTTCGAATTTCGCTCGCACTATTTCCTCCTGAAAAAAAATGTGTGTGTATGGGGGGTGGGGGGTGGGGGGTGGGGATTTTCGCGGGGGTCGACTTTAAAGAGTCGTATCTCAAATTAAAGCTTGTGACGTTTCCAATGTCATGGTCTATCTCAAGCATGAATCCGAAAAGGTGGTAATTGTGATCGATGTTTATGAATCATATATCAAAGTTTTTGAAGGTAGGTGTTTTAGTGACAAAAAAAGAAATATAAATTAAAAAACCCTATCTTCCTCTAGTGCCCTAAAAAGTAGAAAATAATCCTAAAACATATCGATGGTGCAATTAGTCACTGAGTTCGTATTCGCTTCGAAGATAAGGCGCCGATTTACCTACTCGAGTTTGCCGGCGCCCTATCTTCCTTTGAAGTGCCTAGAACTCAGTGAGTGATTGCACCACCGATACGTTTTAGGATAATTTTCTACTTTTTAGGGCACTATAGGAAGATAAATAGTTTTTTAATTTACATTTTTTTACCTATCTTCCTATTGCTTTTGGGTTTGACATTTGCCGGTTGGTCGGTTTGTGGATTTGACAAAACGTTGTCCCACCACATCTTTTGAACTCGATGGAACTTAATGATTTATGTGCCAAATGAAAGCTTGAGATGTGGGGAGTGTCAGAGGCTATAAAAAATTGAACCCTCCGTGATTTGTTCCCACCCTAAAAAGGGGAAATGTGAAAATTATTCTTAAGCTCTATCTCCAGAACGCAAAGGACGAAGGTAACATGCTATACCTCGAATGAAAGCTACTGACGCGGGGAATGTCGTAGGCTGCGAAAAATTGACCCCCCGTGCTTTCTTCCCCCTTAAAAAAGGGTGACAATGTGAAAACGATTGTTCCTCTAAATATGCTGAACGCGAGTGCGGAAAGTAACGAGCTATGTGTTGCACTTAAAATATTCCTCATAGATTAAATTTAGTCAGATAAACTCTTGTATTACGTTAACAACTGGTTGTGTTCATACGCCACATGGTTTCAATATATCGGTGCGCCATGACCAACTCAGAACTTTAGAAGGTTGAGCGACAGGCTCGTGATCTACATTTCTCACGTTCGAGGCTCACCTGATTTATCTTCGCAACATTCAAACCGCCCTGCCGTCGGTCACTAGGGGACACCGACGGCTTGAAAAGGCCGCCATCTGTCGGATGGGACGAAAAGCCGTGGTTCCATGCGCAGAAGAGCCATATTCTGTGCACACTAAAGAACATGATGGATGGCATTGACGGAAGCTACCATCTATCTCCTAATAGCTGTTCAGTGGATTAAACCATCAACATCAATCATTAAACCAACAAAATCAGAGATTAACCCCCCCCCCCCCCCCCTCAGTCTTCGGGTAATCCGAATTGGACCGAATTTTGCCAACTTTCCTCGATTTGTCCAACTCTCTTTAATTTCACAAACCCAATCCCAATTTTCACAACTCGCCTGTATTTTACCAAGTGGATTCGAATTTTGCCACCTCTCCTTAATTTCACAAAAACAATCTCAATTTTTACATCTCTCCTAAATTTGCCAAGTCACAAATTTTTCAAACTCCACAAGATTTTGCCAACACGCCATAATTTTACAGAAAAAAGATTGCAATTTTTACATCTCACCTGAATTCTGCTAACTTCCCACAATTTTTCTAAAGTCACTCCGAATTTTGCCAACTCTCCACGATTTTGCCGAGTCAAGCATATTGATGATGCAATCAGTCACTGAGTTCATATTTGCTTCGAAGGAAGATAAGGTGCCGATTTACCTACTCGACAAGATTGCCGGCGACCTATCTTCCTTTGAATTGAATACGGACTCGCTGACTGATTGCACTATCGATATGCTTTAGGTTTATTTTCTATTTTTAAGGCCCCCCTATAGGCCTAGTGGTTAGCGCGCTTGGCTACTGATCTAAGGGACCTGGGTTCGAGCCCCGGGTAAGGCATGGATGTATGTGTCGTTTTTCTGCTGAGGGCCTGCCATCCTCTCAGGCCTTCTACTATGGCATATAAATTGACAGGCTCCTGTCAGACCTCTGTGGCAAGCAGCTGCTTGAGGGGGTATTTATTTATTTTTATTATTATTATAGGAAGATACGCATTTTTTAAAATATTTTAATTTATATTTCTTTTATTCGTTTTTAGAGACAAATTAAACATACTTTTTTGGTTGGATAGGTATTGGTGAAATATTACGATTTGCACTTTCTGAATCTCTCAAAAGCTATAATTATGCCCTCTAACGGTGGAAAATTCCAAGATTCGAAGATTTTAACGAATATTGCAAATGATGCATTTTATGCTAGAAATTTGAAATTTTGGTGGTGGAATATGAAGGTCATGAAATTTTCACTGTCAACAATGAATTGACTCCTTAACCCCAGGATAGGTTGGAAACGCAATTGTTTTAAGAGTAATTGGAATTCCTCAGTTAGTTTTAATTTATATCGTTAGCTTTAAAAACAGCTTTAAGTAACAGCTTTAAAAAGCTCCAATCGCATTAAGTGTAGAAATGGCAAAACGTTTAACGAATTTTACAAGTGTTTTGTTTATGGTAGAAATTATAAATTTCGCGGTAGAGTGCCAAGAGATATTCTGTTGATGTCAACAAATGCCCCCTTTTCTCAGAAGGATGTGATAAAACATTTTTTTAAATATAAGTTAAATTTAAGAAATAAAGACAAATAATTTTTATGTTGTATAATTACTAATAAAATACTACTATTTACATTTCCCCATTATTCATTAGCTGGAATTAAAACTTTTAAGGAGTGAAAAAGAGGATAAACGAAAAACTTCGTTCTCTTTGAAAATGAGATTCCCGTATAAGTCATAGGCGATATGCGTTCTTCTAATTTTAACGTAATTATTAACAGCTTTAAAAAGCTCCAATACATTCTTGGACAACTCGCACGATTCTTACTTCGTCTTTGGAGCAGTCGGAAACGCCTTGTTAGCTGTTTCACCATATCGATATATTTAAGGCAGAAAACGTATGATTTTTCGTTTTGCACAATAAATAAAAAAAAAATAAATATCCCCTCAAGCAGCTGCTTGCCACAGAGGTCTGACAGGAGCCTGTCAGTTTATATGCCATAGTAGAAGGTCTGAGAGGATGGCAGGCCCTCAGCAGAAAAACGACACAAACAGCCATGCATTACCCGGGGCTCGAACCCAGGTCTCTTAGATCTAGTAGCCAAGCGCGCTAACCACTCGGCCATGGGACGGCAAAAAAAAAAACGTGCAAGGACAGCAAAGCCTGCTATCTGTTTTACAGGGTAGCTATCATTAATACATCCCAAAATGTCTGATTCTTACGCAGATTTCGTAAATATCGGATAACATGGTAGTTTTTTAGTTGTGTCACTAGTTGCTACCTTTAATACATCCCCACAACCTAAGTTTTTTATTTCGCTTTTGAACCAATCACAGGATGGCATAGCCTACTAGCTGTTTCACTTGATGGGTGCCACTTGTGCATCCCAAAAAAACAATTAGTAATTCACTTTTCCGTCAATCGGAATCAACGCAATCCAGCAAATTAAAACAATGATACCTTTTCAGATGTATCGAAATCTATATCATACCAATTACATTTAAATATATATCAATTACATCTTAAAGTTGGCGACTTTCCACATCAGTTGGGTTGGGTTGTTTTACCTCTGAGAGTTACTCCTTTCCAAGCCCATCGGCGTCCTCTACTGACCGTGGGCAGGGCGGGGAATTTTGCGGAGATAAATCTTAACGCTGACCCAGCTGGGACTCGAACCTGGGAACTACAGATTGCGAGCCTGGCGCGCTACCGACTGAGCCACCCCCGCCCCAACTCACAGAAGGTTGGGAAGATGATCCACTGGACAGCTGTTAAGAGACATGGATTCCTCCCTTCAGGGCTAGTCAACGTGTTCTTTAACGTGCACAGGATATGGATGATTCTCCTGCACAAGGAACCATGACTTAACAACTGTCCGACGGACAGCGGTATTTCCATGCCTTTGTGTAGGGAAGTACCTCTTTTTCTCTCGGTGTCCCCATATCTCACCGAAGGCGAAAGGTAGTTAGCGCAGAAAATTGGGACTCGAACCTAGGAACTGCAGATTGCGAAACTGACTCGGTGGCAATTGAACCAATCCCCTCCCTACCATATCATTTCAGCTTATAAGAGTTAGAAATCTATTGTTCGCAATTTTTAACACCCGCTCTTTTTCTTCTGTAAAACAAAGTGAGAGCCCAATATGAATGCTTTAAGTTTCTGTTTATATTCCCCCACTGTAATGAAATTGCCCTAAGAGAAGCGGCGGATGTCATGACGATATATGCAAATTATCTGCTTAGTTTCCCGATAAAATAGGTTTAATCTACACAAAATTACCTTCCAGCAGTAGTTCGGGTTTTAAGAAATAATCGTTAACGATAAATCAAAACGATACTACAAATAGAAACAGCTAGTAGACTATGCCATCCTCTGATTGGCGCAAAAGCGAAGTAAAAAACTTTGAATCAAAGATAAAAATTGATACTTGGTGTCACATAGAGTCTCGAGAGCATTAATAAAAAATCGTCTTTTCCCTCACTGTCTTATTCTATTAATTAACAAGTCTCCCACCACTTAATGTCTGCGAAACTGTAAAGTGGATGGGATGGTTTGTTCCGCAGATCTCTTGGGGAATGTAAGTGCACTCTTAAAACGATATTTGTAATAGGAGAATAATTTTTTTCAATATGTGAGATATAACAAATCTTCATTTAAACATAAATTTTAATGTGAAGGCTAATATTAAATCTTTTTCGTATTACAGATTTGCCGTGAGCATGCCGTCCAATTCTGCATCACATAGTCCAAAGGAGCGTAGGTCTGGTCGCAGGAAGTCCATAGTTGACAGTCTACACTTCAGTGGCAAAGTGATAATGGCCAGTGTATTGTTCGGTTTCGGACTGCTTCTAGTTGGAGCCATCCTCATGGTGATTGCCGTTGGTGAGCAAGAGAAGCCAATACTTTTGGAAGAATCTCAGGAAGAAAAGTCTCCAATGACGTTCGTAGGACCAGGAGTCATGGGTGTCGGAGGGCTCTTTGTCGTAGTCGGCACCATTATGTGTCTCATTGAAACGCGGGTATTGAAAAGGAGGAGACTCACACTCGCAGACAACCGACCTTTAGTCACATCCGAAGATCCCCCAGCTGTATTGGAAGAGTCAATAGAAGCTGCCGAATCCTCCCAGAAGAGACAGGACGTGACGAAGGATGTAGAGGAAGAGATCTTATCTAACTCCATACAAGATACACAAATTGGAAACAACGTAGATGGGAAAGAAAATCTTGGAAAAAACCTTAAGGTGAAGGATAACATTAAGTTTTCCCATGTTGCAGAAGTACATTCTGAGGAAATAGTGGAAAGGCAAACGAATCTTGTAAAGAAAACAACTGACTCGTTCGATGACGGTGAACTTTCGTCTCCAGAAGAGAAATCGGGCAATGGAAACGCAGAGGAAAAAGTGGCAGAAGGTCGACCATCGAAAGATAAAGTAATTGATGCACAATCACGAGGTGAGGAGATGAATGACTCACATCGCACTCAGGTTAAAATCATCGATGAGGGAGGCAATGCAGATGCAAAAGGTCAACTTCATTCTTCATCGAGTGAGGAAGAAAAAATCCAAATCGAAATAGTCGAAAGTCAACAAAATGCACCAAAAGAAATAATTGATGGGGAAATCGACAGGAATCTGACTGATAAAGAAATATCTTGTGGTGATAAGAAAGTTGATGACAAGACAAATGTACAAATGATGGAAGGTGAGCAGTCTGTAGAAAAGGAGACAATTAACTAAGATAAAGAGAGAGACATGCAGTTGGAAAAAGAGGAAGCCAAAGCAGTTGATGCTGGAGATAATGCTCTTTCTGACACATCTCGTGAAAACTCTTAGTAATGCTTCTGAGAAATATTCTGTGGAAAATGAACTTGACTTTAACTATACATGACCCTAAAACAGTAATTGGTCTATCATTTGCTGTCAAAGAAAAACTTCTTCATAGTATGGGCCCCAGATACTAATTTATATCCGATAGGTTCAATTAAAACGTACAGTGTTGTACCTGGTGTTCAAATTCACAAATATTCATATACCATGCTTAATTAAAAGTGTTGAAAGAACTAAGATTGCTAGAATAAATCCGTTCTATCCTCGTGAATATTTTGTTGCTCAGAAACTCTTTCACTGTGCTGCTGATTTCACTTCAGTCTTAATGTAAAAACGTATTTAAATGAACTGTTAAGAAATCGCATTTTAAATTTATGCAGCAATAGTATTTTTTGTATTGATAAAATTGTAATTTTAAAGCGATGCTTATTTGAATGTCTTTTGTTCCTTGACTTATGCCTATAAAAATTAAATTTGTAGCAGAATTTTAAAAACCTAAAACTGAATATTCGAAATAAAGTTTAGGAATAGACGCGGAGCCTGCAATGATAAAGATCAGAAAAGTTTACTGTATATTAATTTGAATTGATTACCAAAATAAAACGAAGAAAGATCAGGAAAAAGAAAAATACGATGCATTAAATTATTCTGTATAATTATGCATAACATATAATGTAAGTAATAACAAAACTTATATGCTATGAAACGAAAATTTCGCCATGGGGAAATTTATTCTTTGGGTTTGTTTTTTTACCTCCTTTTCAGAAAGTCTTGCTGGCGTCCTTGCTTATTTCCAACCAGTACTTGTTAAAGATTATTCCTTTTGATTAGCCAGCTGGGGAAAAAAAAGTATCTGGTTTAAAGTATTGTGGGTATTTATAAATGGAGTTCAGATTTAACCTTTTCAAAGAGTGCTCCGAACAACAACACTTTCGGATCTCTTTTATTCTCTTAGTTTTTTTTATTCGATTTTGAGGCGAAACGAACCCCGAACCTTTTTTTTTGTGTTTATGTAAGAAAAATACAAAGCATTAATTACCTTGCAAATCTAAATAAAAATTTTTTCCCAAAATGAAGAGGACATCTCACTTGCCCCGGAATTAAGGAATCTTTCGGTATAATACGGCATCGAGAAGATCTGGAAGAAGATGAGACCAGCAGGAACAAAACAGAGATAAAAAAGAAAATATCTGTGTCTTGGGGATTCGAACCCGCATCCCTTTGATTTGCAGCCAAATACTAGGCCTGTAAATTTTCTTTCTACATCTTTTCAGAAAATTTCTCCTGCACTTTAATGAGCTTTTCACTTCTGCTAGATTTATGCTGCATCTTAGAAAGATATGAACAAAACATGCAAGTGAAATCCACAAAAATCTTTTAATACATTGATTTAATTCGAGCATAAAAATGAGAGTTTAAGTTAAAGATTTCAACGACCAGAGTACTCTTGTGCACAGCTAGGATAAAACATTTTTTGAAACGAAATATAACATTTAAGCTCTAAGATCGTTAATTCTCTTTACAAAGAAAAATTTACAAAACGAAGAAATGCATTCTTCGTTTTGCAATCCCCCCCCCCCCCTCTTTGTAAAGAGAATTAACGATCTTAGAGCTTAATCAGCTTTTTTTTTTTATGAGGTTGGGTTGTTTTACTTCCGAGCGGTGCTTTTTTTTGCACACATTTGGGCGGGGGTGGCTCAGTCGGTAGCTCGCCAGGCTCGTAATCTGTAGTTCCCAGGTTCGAGTCCCAGCTGGGTCAGCGTTGAGATTTATCTTCGCAAAATTCCCCGCCCTGCCCACGGTCAGTAGGGGACATCGATGGGCTTGGAAAGGCCGCCGTCCGTCGGATGGAACGTTAAGCCGTGTCCCCCTTATGCGGGAGAGCCATACCCTGTGCACGTTAAAGAACACGCTGGATGGCCTTGACGGGAGGCTGTTCCAACAGCTCTCCCAACAGCTGTTCCAGTGGGTCCCCTCCCCCAACCTTCTCTGAGCCTTCGGGGTCCATGTGACCTGGCCATTTAGCCCATGGTGTGCAAAAAAGTGCCGCTCAGAGGTAAAACAACCCAACCCAACCCTTTTGCACACACTGTGCTAAATGGCCAGGTTACAAGGACCCCAAGAGCTCAGAGAAGATGGAGGGAGGGGACCCACTGAACAGCTGCTTGGTGACAGACCAGATGGAAGCTTTCCTCCAAGGCCTTCTAGCGTGTTCTTTAACGTGCACAGGGTACGGCCCACCTGTACATGGGGTTAACGTCCCATCCGACGGACGGCGGTCTTTCCAAGCCTAAACAGGGCGAAAATGAGGTTAGTGGAAATAAATCTCAATGCAGACGCAAACGAGGCTCGATCCTGAGAACATCAGATTAGGAGCCTGGCACGTTGCCGAGCTAACACTTACCCCTTTTCTATGCCGCTATCTCCATTTGTTGTTGATGGTTTCGTTTTAATCCTTTCTGTCCTGAATGAATTTGGATAATTTAATAGGATTTGGAGCACAATAATATTGTTTATTTGGATCCAAATATTATGAGGGTAAAACAAAAATTATGAAAATGAAAAGTAGTAAATAAAAGAAAACTAAAATACAAATTAAAAAAAATCCTTTATTAATTGTAAAGTTATTTACACGTTCTCATATGGAAAACAATTTTCGAAAAAGTATGTTATTTAACAATTATATATTAATTCAAACTAGGTTTGCGATTAGTCCCAATGGTGAATTAAAGTGTTATAAGACCCCAGAGAGTTTGGAAATCTTAATAAAACCGAATCGCTCAGATTACTTTCAGTGTGACAGTACACTCGCTCAAAAAAGTATCCGAACGCTATGGTTGATTACAGAATTCAGAAAAAATATCTGGCAACGACTTTTTTTAGAAATTAGTGATCTGGCAACGTTCGCGTCACGTGACACGAAGGTTGCCAGATAACTAATTTCTAAAAAAATCGTTGCCAGATATTTTTTCTGAATTCTGCAATCAACCGTAGTATTCGGATACTTTTTTTAGCGATTGTACACATAAAACAAAACACGAGAATCATCGAAATGCTGATGGCTTCGTATCCTTTTCGCAGAGATGATTAAAAAACATATATTTTAAGATTTGTGCGACCAAGAATAATTTTATGTGGTTTCAAATATTAAAATCTGAGAACAAAATTTTCCCTCATTCTTCAACTATTTACGAAGGAATAGATTCATCCTCTCTCCATAGTTGGTTTTGGAATTGCTAGATATCGAAATCTACTAAACTTATAGATCTTCCGCAAAGGATTGGTGAATGTAACATTGATGAACTCAAATTGACCCAAATGTCGTAAAAGATTGGCAAACTACGCCTTATTTTTGTGGATCTAGGCTCCTGTCAGACCTCTGTGGCAAGCAGCTGCTTGAGGGGGTATTTATTATTATTATTTAATATTCAGTAATCTCATTCCTTTAAAATGAGAAACGCATCCTCTGACTTCCTTGCATCTCTTAAAGATATTTCCCACATCACAAATAACGTAATCTACATATTTATAAGCGAATCATATAAAATATGTTTCTTCATTTCAGTAGATCTTTCTAATTAATGCAATTTTCAAACTTTCTCTAAGATTTCTCTAGGGGAAGAGGCGAGGGGATAGCTCCTGTTCTTAGAGAATTATATTTTTCACTGTATAGTTATAACAAAATTTATAAGTTATGAAACGAAAATTTCGCCATGGAGAAATTTATTCTTTTGGTTTGTATTTTTACCTCTTTTTCAGAAAGTCTTGCTAGCGTCCTTGCTTATTTGCAACCAGTACTTGCTAAAGATTATTCCTTTTGATTAGCCAGCTGGGGAAAAAAAAGTATCTGGTTTAACCCTTTCAGGACCATAAGGTTTCTAAGAGTAAATATTAGTATGTAACTGTTTATTTTAGTTTGTTTAGACGTAAAATAAATAAAAATCGTAAGAAAAAATACATAACAATGTGTAGTTTTTTTGGAATTTTATGGGAAATATTTTTCCCAATGGACTATAAAGGTAACACAAATTATAGTTAGGCTTATTATGCAATGTCTTTTATTTATTGGTTTATTAGAACAAAATGTTAACTAAAATAATACAAAATTATGAAATAAAATTACTATACAAAATGATGTGCTAATTATGATATTCTGCGAAGCAATTTCTTTTGGTAGTGAGGCAAAGATGGACATTGCACATAGTACATATATTATGCGTCCTGACAGTTCTGTTTTTGTTTTCTAAACGTTCCCGTTTACGTAATTGCGTTCGGCATACGTTCTATTTTGACATTCTGTATAAAAAATGCAGATAAGGTTATAATTAAATACGACAATCACCAATTTTAAAATGAGAAAAATGTTTCCGTTCGTCGTGAAAGGGTTAACGTATTGTGAGTATTTATGAATGAAGTTCAGATTTAACCTTTTCAAAGAGTGCTCCGAGCAACAACACGTTCGGATCTCTTTTATTCTCTTAGTTTTTTTTTATTCGCTTTTTAGGCGAAACGAATCGCGAACCTTTCTTGTGTTTATGTCAGTAACGTATCGTGGGATAAGAAGTGTAGGGATGGGATTGCGTCCAAGATGTTTCGTTCTTGTTGTTTGTGGGAGGGATCCTTGACGGCTGCTTTCTCGGCACAGCAACAACTCTCTTCCTAGGTTTCCTCCTGCTTCTTCGGACACGCAGAGCAGGCGCAGGCTCCGGTCTATTCACACACCACCAATAGAGACACAGAGCAGAGCCAAGCATCGCGAAATTGGCTGCTGTGATGATCACTAAGATGGCAGCTTCTTCGAACTCATAAGGGAGCGAACGAAACCTGCTGAAAAGGAGCAAGATAGAGCTGAGGATGATGAGGCTGATGGATATCACCAAGATGACGGCTTCGCAGATGATGTACGGCGATCTCTGAGTTTTCCTCTCGTCAGTCTTATTTTTCTTCATGGTACATTTTGAGAATCTTTTACTTCTTCCTAGAACCAAAGAAAAGAACGATTCCAGATTATTTAGCACTTAGAATCAGGTGAATATAGAGTCATAACGCTGACTGTAGATATGATCATGTAGATCTTTAATATACGAAATCACTTGTAAATAAAAAATAAAATGAATACCCCCTCAAGCAGCTGCTTGCCAGAGAGGTCTGACAGGAGACTGTCAGTTTAATACGCCATAGTAGAAGATCTGTGAGAATGGCGGGATCTCAGCAGAAAAACAGCACATACATCCATGCCTTATCCAGGGCTCGAACCCAGGTCCCGCAGATCAGTAGCCAAGCGTGCTAACCACTCGGCCACGGGACGGCGTACATAAAGGAAATGCTTTTTATTTTGGAGCTGGGGTTGCTTTAGTCGGTGGCGTGCCAGGAACAGTAATCTGCGGTTCTCAGGCTGAAATTCCAACTGTGCCTGGGCTGAAATTTACCTCCGCTAAACTCCCTCCCTACCTTCGGTGAGAAAATGGACACCGATGGGCTTGGAAAGGCGGCCGTCCATCGGATGAAACGTTAAGCCGTGGAACCGTGTGCAGGAAAGCCATATCCTATGCACAGGGGTGGACTGGTAAAGGGTAGCTGAGCCTTTACCAGTCCACCCCTGCGTCGAGGGGCCCTTTAATGTCGGACCTCATATGAGCAGGTTTTTTTAAACAATAACTTATTCATTACTCTGAATTCCACAGAATTGGGGAAAACCTACCTCACATACGAACTCCCAAAGGAATAAATATTGAAATCTTGAAAAAGAAACCGAATTTTTTATCGCGGCCCGGTCCTCTCTGTTACAGCTGCATGCCTGAAAGTGCCATTCAGCCGTTTCCTGTGCAAGTTAAAAACACGCTGTATGGACTTGAACCGAGGATTCCATCTATCTTCTAACAGTTGTTTAATGAATCCATTTCCTCAAACTTCTCTGAGCCCATGCGATCATTATGACCTCTTCAATTAGCACATTGTGTACAAAAAAGCGCCGCTCAGAGGTAAAGCAACAAAAATTTTTAATTCTAATAAAGAATCGAAACCTGCGCAGCTTACATTACAGAAGCCATTACAGTTGGTATTCATGGATTCTATTGTTTTACCTCTGAGCAGCCCTTTTTAGCACATAAAGACTGAGCTACCAGATCACAATGACACCAAGGGATCAAATTTTTTCACTTCAAAGCTGCTAGGACAGTGATTCCCAACCTTTTCTGGACCATCGCCCCCTTTAGAAGAGAACAAAAATTTTAACGCCCCCCTAGTCCATAATAGTTAATTTTATATGAAATATTAAAATATTGTTGTATATTATCTGTACCTAATTTATCTGTTTATTTATCTATTAAAAATCATAAAGCAGAAATTAATAAAACGACAACCAAATGTAGAATAAAATTGTTTATTAAAATTTTAAAAATAAACACAGAATCAATAAGAAATAAAAAAAATGAGATAAACACAAAATTAATAATAAATAAAAAAAATGAGATAAACACAAAATTAATAATAAATAAAAAAAATTAATCAGATGGTTGAGGCTGGTGGAATGTTAACAATTTGTTAATGTCGGGTTCCAATTTCTTTAACATCAATCGCAGATCGCCACGTTCAGTGATGTGTAGTCTGTTCCTCTTCTTTAACAGTAAATTAGCTACTGCACTGAATCCACGCTCAGCCATATAGGACGAAGGAAATGTGATTAAAAACTTCTGTACTATTGCCCACAATCCAGGGTAGAGAACTGGTATTGATTTTTGAAGCCAGAACTCTTGGTATCCATGTTTGAATTTTACTTTGAGTGCTTTGCGTTAGTCGTGAGTTCTAAGAGTTCCTCTTCCAAATTTGATGATTCTTCAGTATCTGTGTTTGCGAAAGGATCTAAAACCCAACTCGGTATATTCATGTTTAAAATATCTTGGAAACGCTCCGTAAAATCAACATGAAGAACTTCCAAGTGTTGGCAGTAAGTAAGTAATCCTTCCGGTTTTGCAGAGACTGCTGATAATGTGGGAAAGTGGTTGTATTCACCTCTACCTAGATTTCGTTTGAATAGAAGAAGTTTTCCCGCAAAAGCAGCTATGACGTTTTTTGTTTTAATTAAATTCAACTCATCACCTTGCAATTGTAAATTAACTTGATTAAATATTTTAAACAGGTCTGTCAAATAAGCGATGTCGTTTTTTGACGTAATCAGGTTTTCGCGCAATTTTTCGTCTCTGTCTTCAAGAAAGTCCAGTACTGAGTCAAATAGATTGAAAAAACGATTCAGACAAACACCTTTAGAGAGCCTTCTGTGTGCAGCAGCAAGCGATTGTAATCTTCATCATTTTCATTACAAAGCTTACCAAATAATCGGTCATTCAATGAATTGCTTCTAATCTTATTGATTGCTTTAATAACGTAATGGAGCGACGTATGCAGACGTTCATTCAAATTTTTTGCAACCAAATGCTGACGATGAATAATACAATGTACAGCGAGTACATTTGGTACTGCTTGTTTCAAATGCACTATGAAACCCTTTTGACGCCCTGTCATTGCTGGAGCACCATCAGTAGCAGCAGACAAAATATTGCAAATAGGAATTTCTTTCTCTTGAAAAAACTTTAGCATGGTATTAAATATAGATTCTCCCTTTGTATCAGATTCCAAATTTTTAGCAAATAATAACTCTTCATGAATTTTTTCTTCTTTTATAAATCGTACGTATGATAAGAGTAGAGCTTCGTTATTTGGTAGAGTTGATTCATCGAGTTGAATGGAAAATTGGCAAGTCTTTAAGTAATCACATAATGATATTTCAACGTCTTTTGCCATTTTATCTATTCTTCTTTGCACTGAATTATTACTGAGAGGAATTTTTTTGATGATATCTGACGGTGTCTTATGATGAAGAACAGTTTTTAATATCTCTTTGACTGCCGGCAAAATTAATTCCTCGCCAATTGTGTGTGGTTTTCCTGCTTTTGCGATTAACAATGAAACGTTATATGAGGCTCGTAGTCCATCATCTTGTTTAGAAGACGACGCAAAAAGGTTTGACATAGTTGGCTGTTTTAAATATTGCTTTTCCAGTTCTTGAAAATAAGATAAATCTTTGTTCTTCTTATCAGCATGCATTTTATTTAAATGCTCTTGTAGCCTAGAAGGTTTCATAGCTTCATTTGAAAAAACTTTTCGGCAAATTAAACACATAGGTAATGATTGGTTTGTAGGAGAGTACGTAAATCCATATTTCAAATACTCAATACTGTACTGTTCTTTTTAGATGTAGATTCAGACATTTTTAAATACAAATTAACTTCTCAACAGATTTATAGATAGTTATAAAAATAATGTTTATAATGATTTCTAACACTTATCACTCACGACTATTTATCACGGCGAAGCACATAAAAATAATAAAACATTCATAGAGCTATCGCTTTTATAGATTTGATTTTGTGCACGTATTAACTTGTATGTTTGCGATGCCGGCGCACTTGCTCCGTAAACAAGTCATTTCAAGCTCCCATATTCTTGTCGAAACATGTTAAATTGCATGAACCGCGTGTTTGCCTACCAACTTGCAAGGACTTGTCACCGTCAATCTATTCTAAACTAAAACAAATTAGGTATAGGTATACCTAACGCTAATTTAAAAATGCTTATTAACGCGATAACAATAAGATAATTTACATAGCTAGATAAAATATTGATTCATGGAAACAGGTATTTTCAAAGTATTTTATTATATTAATAAATAATTATAAAAAAAATATTAAATATAATAAATTTATTATTATTATATTATTATTATATTATTATTGCATCAAGGTTGATTTGCCTATCAGGACGGACACACATGTCCAACATAATAAGCCTGATATAGTAGTGCATGTTAAGGTATTGAATGAGATTACAATTATTGAAGTAGGAATAATATCTCAGGATAACCTGCAGACAGTAGAGGTTGAAAAGAAGAGGAAGTATGATCTGCTGGCTAATGAGTTGAGCCTAATTCACAAGTGTAATGTTAATATTATACCTTATGTTCTGACGTGGGATGGTATTGTAACTACGTACCATAAAGCATACTCAAAGCGACTTGGAGTGGGAAAATATATTGAAGCTTATATCCAATCTGTGATCTTGAAGAGAACTTTTGAGAGCATCTCAGTCGACTTCAGACGTACCAGTACGCTAGTAGGCGGTAGCAGGGAACTTATTGTCCAAGCTGCAGTTGAAAAGCTGTACATGACGGATGAGGTAGTGGATGACCAGAATCACCAGGAAGACACCACAGAATAGAAGAGATAAAAAGATTGTCACAGAAAATTCCATTAAATTTATTTATTTATTTGACCGCCCCTCTTGACTGCCTCAACGCCCCCCATTTGCCTCTGGATCCGCTACCGCCCCCATGGAAGGCTCCAGCGCCCACTGGGGGGCGGTACCGCCCCCGTTGGGTATCTATGTGCTAGGAGAACGAAGTTTTCCGTGAAAACTGTCCAACGTGTTTTTTAACGATACAGGATATGCTTCTCTTACCCATGGAACACGTCTTAACATCTCATCTGACGAACGACTGCCTTTGCAAACCCATCATGATTAGAAGAGAAAATCTCAATGCAGATCATTAGCATGCATTGCTGAAGGATATACCTTTTTTTTGGAGAAAGAGATTTCCGAAAAAATTAATAAAATATAATGGAGACAGTTGAGATTAAAAATGCAATAGTTCTAGGAGCATCACAAGTGATGTTATATTTAGAGATAAAAAGAAACTCCATTTCATAATCATTACGAGAAGCTTCCTTTGATTGTGCCACTTCCCAATTGAATGAAAGGCAGGAGCGTAAATCAAATGGCCACTTCTCCCTATGGCCGATTCACTTCACAGATGAGCTGCGAGAGAGATTTTCTCCCCCCTTGCCCTCCATCCTCTCATGATTACAGCAGAACACTGTCATTACTTCGCTTTGGGAGAAAATAGTCACTTGATTGTCACACTACACCCTGTAATTGTGCATTTTATCGGCGATATTATTTTAGTTATTATAGGAGGAACAGGCAATTAAAAACAAAAGTATGGTGCACTGGCATGGCCATTGATTGGGTGGATAGACGAAACGCATTTTCCTCTCCATGGAAATCTCAGGGTCATGAAAATGCGCAATAAAAAAATAAATCGCACGAAATTTAAATTAGCCCAACAGACCGATTTTTCGGCTATTAATACTAAGACAAGCATTGAACAGGCTGATGGTTCGACCATTAATGTTCAATCGAATACAGAACAGGAAAGGCTCTGCCATGGCAATCGGCAGAAGTGATTCATTTTGAAATCAATTTTAAAATAATTCAATGAAATGTATTTTAATGACCACTTGTATTTGATGTAACCTAGTCAAACGACACTTTCTTTAACTCGCTTTCAAAAGTCGATCTATTGTTTTCACTTTGTCGTCAGTTTATAAATATAGCAACTTTTTTGTTTTGGAGTTAAATGACAATTTTTTTTTTTTTTGGGGGGGGGGGGGCGGGGGGTTAGATAAGTACTAATAAAATATTAGTATTCCAGTCTCCCGAATCTTATGATGGTGTTAATTTCCATCGTTAGAAGGCGCGAAAATTGAAAAATGGCAAAACTGAATTGGATATTCTAATTGTTTATTCATCTGGAAGTCAGAAATTCTCGTGGTGTGCCGATCAAGGGGGTTTAACTGACAGCAACAATTTACAACCCTTCCCGTGGAGGGTTGAAAAACGGAGCTTTTTCTTTCGCTTCATGTGATAAAAGTTCTTTCTTATGTAGATTCATCAATTGAAAATATTCCTATTCGCATTTTCGAACCTTCCATTAGTTCGTATTTCTGTTGCCAGAGGGCACTAAATTTCGAAAAATTACAAAACTTTTGATATTTGTAAACATTCCGTATTTCATCATGATGATCATCATCATCATCATTCTCAAGCAGCCATGGGCTACGGAGGTTCAACCAGAACGTGCAATTTAGTTCTCCAAGCAAGTCTATCCTGAGCTACATCTACTGCATCTGGCCACTGCACACCAATTATAACAAGGTCCTGTTTGACATTGTCTGCCCACCTCATCCATTGGTCTCCCCCTCTTTCTGAAGTCTTTAGGCACACTGTTCATAACCCTATTCGCCAATCTATAATTATCGATAAGGGTAACATGGCCAAACCTGCGGAGTTTCTCTCTGCACAATATGCTGCTTAAAGGAGGTTGCAAACTCCTTTGCCTAACCTCATCATTAGTTACAAAGTTGAAACACTTAATGCCCAAGATACTACGTAAGAATCTGGAATCAAAAGCATCTAGTTTCCTGTTACCTTGTTTACAAAGTGTCCAAGTTTCACTACCATAACTAACCCTAGAAAGAACCAAACTGTTATAGGTCTACTTTTAGTCTTTAGGTGTATACGCCTATTTCTCCACACTCTCCATAGATTTTAAAAAGTCCCGGCAGCAATCCCTATTCGTCTGTTAATCTCATACCGCACATAACCATTATCTGTTACATAGCTCTCAAGATAATTAAACTGTGACACCTGCTCAAGACTGCAACCATTCAGATTAACTGAATCACAACCTGCTTGACCAATTTTCATCACTTTAGTTTTCTCTCTGTTTATAACCAAACCTACTCTACTACCAGTCTCATCAACAGCTCGAATGAAAGAGTTCATCTCATCAACATCATTTGCCAAAAGGGCTAAATCATCAGCATAATCGAAATCAGAAATTTTCGTATCTCCAGTCCATTTAAGGCCAAAATCTTTCCCTTGAAGTGAATTTCGCATAACATAATCAATAACCAAGCTAAAGAAAAAAGGAGACAAAATGCACTCTTGTCGAACACCAGAAGTAATGCTAAACCAATTGCTACAAGCCTTATCAACTCTCACATACGACTCAGTGTTATTATAGAGAGCTTTCATTATGTTAACTAACTTGTCAGGTATACCATATAATCTCACAATCAACCACAAATTATGACGATCAACAGAGTCGAAAGCCTTTTTGAAATCAACAAAGCTAGCAACCAAAGGTTTCTGAAACTCTAAACATTTCTCAAGAATCTGCCTAAGTGAAAATATCTGATCCACACATCCCCTACCGCTTCTGAATCCACATTGCTCATCCCGCAATTGCCTGTCAACCAGATTCTTAATTCTATTAAGCACAATCATGGGAAGAACTTTTCCTGGAACAGAGAGTAGGCTGATATCCCTATAGTATCACAAGAACTGCGATCACCTTTTTTGAAAATAGGGATAACAATAGCTCTGGTAAAATCCTTAGGAACCATGCCTTTATCATAAAAGATATTCAGAATTTCAGTCATCCAAGTGGTAACCGAAACATTCCCAGCTCTAAGCATTTCGGTAGTAATTTCACCTACCCTTGGGGATTTATGTAGTTTAAGTTTAGAAACAGCCAAAATAACTTCAGATTGTGTTATAGGGCCAACATTAAAGCCACCAATGCATCTATCATCATTGCAAACAATGGGAATAGAACTAACCGCATTGTTTAGAATGTCACTGAAATGCTCAGCCCACCTAGCCATGACAGAATCCTCACCTTCTATAACCTTACCTTGTTTATCCTTCAATCCCTGTATACCTGTCCGTTTTCTACCACACAAAACATTAACTATCTGGTACAGCTCTCTGCTGTTGTGCTGTCTAACTGCTTCCTCGGCTTTGTCAGCCAAACCATCAAGCCAAAGATTCTTATCAGCAGCTAACTGATCTTTTACACGTTTATTAAGTTCTCTGTAATGCTTTCTATTAGGACTAGTAGGGTATTGATTAAGGACATTCCTGCAGTTCTTTCTTTCCGAAATAAGCTCAAGTGCCTTATCACTCAGATAATTCTGTCTCTTCTGCTCCTTTTTTCCTAAAAGAGTACTGTTAGTGTCCAAAAAAGCCTTTTTAAAATGATCCCATTCTTCCTCAACTTCAGTATGTACTAAAGGTTATTCGACTTTCTAGTTCGTGAAAAATTGAACTCTTAACTATTAATGTTCCTAATTTCTAGGGTAATTATTGACGCACGGTCACAGAGACGTGTCATATCCCTCTAATTTATTTATTTTTATTTATTGTTGCATTTTTATTGTATTTTTGTTGTTGTAAATATTTTTATTTATTAAGTGTGTTTTTGGAAGTGCTATTGTGGGGATGTGACTCAGAGATGTTATTTTTGGATATGAGCTGGCTACCTTTCCATGCCGACGAGTCCAAAAGCCCTTTCAAGGCCATTTACAACTAGCCTGTTGCACAAGTATTAGCGCAGGAGACAATCCGGGCAATAATAAACAACAGTCTTGAAAGTCACTGTCACTGGAAGGACGCTCGTCAAGGAACGCCGCTATTACTCAAACAAAACCCTTAAGGAGAGGGTTCGATTCTGTATGAGAATCAAGGTTCGGTTCTTGGTGAACCAAGTATAGTTCTGTGGAACTGAAGTGAGTTCTTTGTGAACCACGTTGTAGGCAACGGTTGGATATCCTTCCGTCGAGTTTGAGGTCGATAAAGCGAGAATCTGCAAAGTGCAGTTCTCCATCTCATTACATAATTGTTTACAGCAACAAAGCAGCAAAGGCCTACGGAGTCGAGCACAGCAAGTGACGACACAATTTATTCACATTTTTATGTGAATAAACTGTGTCGTCCCTATACATCTAGGGGCGGGGGTGGCTCAATCGGTAGCGCGCCAGGCTCGTAATCTGTAGTTCCCAGGTTCGAGTTCCAGCTGGGTCAGCGTTGAGATTTATTTCTGCAAAATTCCCCGCCCTGCCCACGGTCAGTAGGGGACATCGATGGGCTTAGAAAGGCCGCCATCCGTCGGATGGGACGTTAAGCCGTGGTCCCGTGTGCAGGAGAGCCATACCATGTGCACGTTAAAGAACACACTGGATGGTCTTGACGGGAGGCTACCATCTGTCTCCCAATAGCTGTTCCAGTGGGTCCCCTCCCCCAAACTTCTCTGAGCCTTCGGGGTCCATGTGACCTGGCCATTTAGCCCATGGTGTGCAAAAAAGTGCCGCTCAGAGGTAAAACAACCCAACCAAATCCAACCCTATACATCTCTCGTGCGTTAATTGTTGGGCATATCTCTATACATCACTTGGCACAGCAAGTCTGAGGCATACGTCCGGTACAGGTGTAACAACCACGAATCTGTTATTTCATCTAACCAATGGTTAAATCTAATTAATGGGCTAAGCGATCTCCTCTGCTAAAGAACGATATCTGTGTGGAGTCGCAACACCACATTTGGCGCAGTTCAAGCAGGATATCTAACTTGTCGTGACGAAATAAAAATTTGCGTCGTTCACTTACGACGGCTCACGACAAGATCCCTCACATATTTTTTATCAGGAAAAATGTTCTTTTTGATCAATGACAGTTATAGATTGGATTGTTTTACCTCTGAGCGGCAGTTTTTTGCACACCATGGGCTAAATGGCCAGGCCACAAGGACCCCGAAGGCTCAGAGAAGGCTGGGGGAGGGGACCCACTGGAACAGCTGTTGGGAGACAGATGGTAGCCTCCCGTCAAGGCCATCCAGCGTGTTCTTTAACGAGCACAGGGTATGGCTCTCCCGCCCACGGGTCCACGGCTTAACGTCCCATCCGACGGACGGCGGCCTTTTCAAGCCCATCGGTGTCCCTTACTGACCGTGGACAGGGCGGGGGAAATTTTGCGGAGATAAATCTCAACGCTGACCCAGCTGGGACTCCAACCTGGTAACTACAGATTACGAGCCTGGCGCGCTACCGACTGAGCCACCCCCGCCCCCAAAAAGCTAGGGAAAAAATGATCGAAGGGAAGTAATTTGCGTGAACCCTTTGGGTTCCTACTCGCCCATATTAGGCACATTAAGTTCAATTCTGCTTTTAATTAATATTTTCCTTTATGGTGCATTATACTGACGCACTCCTGACCTCAGTGACAAGTGAATTTCTTTTCGATTTCAATCGATTTTACAAACTTTGAAATCAATGCTCCTCGTATGAGAATGTGCAACATATTCGCCATTAATAAAGTAATTTTTAGTTTATTTTGCATCTAGTATACATTTCATAGAGTTTGTTTATTTGATCAAGAACTTACCCTAAATGGTAAGAGCTAGAACCACCAAACGATATACAGTTTCCTCTCATCGGGACTTAGAGCAATGTAAGGACTATTTTTTTACCCGCCATAGAGTAGGTCTGTGAGGAAGGTGAGATCTCAGCAGAAAGACAACAAAAGAAAAGAAACATCCCTACTTTATTCGAGACTCAGGTCTCTTTTCCCACAGCTTAAGCCCTTCTTTACCCAGGTCTCTTTTCACCACAGCTTAAGCCCTTCTTTACCCAGGTCTCTTTTCACCACAGCGTAAGCCCTTCTTTACCCAGGTCTCTTTTTCCACAGCTCAAGCCCTTCTTTACCCAGGTCTCTTTTCACCACAGCTTAAGCCCTTCTTTACCCAGATCTCTTTTCCCACAGCTTAAGCCCTTCTTTATCCAGGTCTCTTTTCACCACAGCTCAAGCCCTTCTTTACCCAGGTCTCTTTTCACCACAGCTCAAGCCCTTCTTTACCAAAGTATCTTTTCACCACAGCTCAAGCCCTTCTTTACCCAGGTCTTTTTTCACCACAGCTCAAGCCCTTCTTTACCCTGATATCTTTTCACCACAGCTTAAGCCCTTCTTTATCCAGGTCTCTTTTCACCACAGCTCAAGCCCTTCTTTACCAGGTCTCTTTTCACCACAGCTCAAGCCCTTCTTTACCAAAGTATCTTTTCACCACAGCTTAAGCCCTTCTTTACCCGGGTCTCTTTTCACCACAGCTCAAGCCCTTTTTTACCCAGGTCTCTTTTCACCACAGCTCAAGCCCTTCTTTACCCAGGTCTCTTTTCACCACAGCTCAAGCCCTTCTTTACCCAAGTATCTTTTCCCCACAGCTCAAGCCCTTCTTTACCCAGGTCTCTTTTCACCACAGCTCAAGCCCTTCTTTACCCAGGTCTCTTTTCACCACAGCTCAAGCCCTTCTTTACCCAAGTCTCTTTTCACCACAGCCCAAGTCCTTCTTTACCCAGGTCTCTTTTCACCACAGCTCAAGCCCTTCTTTACCTAGGTCTCTTTTCACCACAGCTCAAGCCCTTCTTTACCCAGGTCTCTTTTCCCCACAGCTCAACCCCTTCTTTACCCAGGTCTCCTTTCACCACAGCTGAAGCCTTTCTTTACCCAGGTCTCTTTTCCCACAGCTTAAGCCCTTCTTTACCTAGGTCTCTTTTCACCACAGCTAAGCAGTTAACCATTCAGATAAGCAGATTTCTCTCCCCCATCAGAAAAAGGGAAAGAACTGCTCCTAAACAGCAACAGATCCGTCAGATTTTCTCTGACCATAGCTTAAAGTAGCGTAATGATTTGGCTACTCAATCTTTCTCACCCCTTTAAAAATTTCCCTCACCCACCCACCCAAAAAGAGAAACAACAAAAAAATTGGAGTAAATTTTTTGAACAGTAAGAGCTACGAACATCGAATTTGGTATACCACTTCCTTTCATTGTAAGATAAATAAACATAAGGGACCTTTGACCTCTCGATCTCTTTCTCCTCCACAAAAAAAAAAAACAAACTCTCACATGAAACAGGAGAAGAATTTGTCTTAAAAAGTAACAGTAAAGATCACCGAAATCAGCGCACAGCTACTCTCATTGTGACCTAAAGCAACCTAAAGGTTTGATCCCTAACTTTTCTTGCCCTCCGCAAAACAGAGTTGAAATGCATAAATGGTTAATGAGCGGAACGAGTTATACATGAAAGTTTCTGACATAGGAAATATCATGAGTTACCTCAATTTATGTCTCCTCTTTTCTACCCGCAAATCGGGAATGGAAAATTTCTTGGTAGTCGATTAAGGACATTCGTGTTAAAAACGCATCATGTGTGGAGTGCCATCTACATATGTTTTAGAGAGCTAAAGACCTGATCAAAGTCTCTACAATTTAAGAGTAATATAGAAATCTTAGTTTTAAACATTAGTAGCAAATTTTCCTGGCGTTACTCGGGTCTCTAACTAAATTGACTAAATTATGTGCGTAGTAGATAACACCCCACGTCGCAAGCTTTCATTTCATATACAACTTCTTAGAATTGACCCTTGAGAAATTTTCTTCCCTATTTTTGGGGGTTTGGGGTGGGTGGGGAGGGGGAATAATTTGAAATAAGTCATGATAGTACCTCCTTTAGAAGCTTTCATTTGAGATGTAACTTATTACGGTCAACAATCATTTGTGCATTTCCCCTTTTTATTAGGAGGGGTAGGGCTATGGGGGAGCAATGGGGAGATGTGGGGAGGCTCCCCCCCAAAGTAAATCGGAGTTGGCAAAATTCGAAGCGACTTTGTAAAATCCAGGTGAGTTGCGAAAATTTAGATTTTTTTTTGTAAAACTAAAAATCTAGGGCAAAATTTCCTCTATGGTTTAATATTTCCTCTTGGCAAAATCTAGGGCAATTGGCAGAATTCGAAGCCACTTAGTAAAATACAGGTGAGATGGCGAAATCTTGGGGAGCTGGCAAAATTAGGAGTGATTTGGCAAAATTCCGGTGAGATATAAAAATTGCGATTTTTTTCTATAAAATAATGGCAAAATCGAGGAAACTTGGCAAAATCTAAGAGAGTTGGCAAATCTTTGGGATTTGGTAAAATTCAAAGTGACTTTGCAAAATTCAGATGAGATGCAAAAATTTGATTTTTTTTTTGTAAAATTATGGCAAATTTGAGTCAATTCGGCAAAAATCTAGGAGTGTTGGCAAAATCGCGGCATCTTGGCAAAATCGAGGCATCGTGGCAAAATTCGAATACACTTGGTAAAATGCAGGCGAGTTGTTGAAATTGGGATTGGTTTTGAGACATTAAGGAGGGTTGGCAAAATATTGGGGAGTTGGCAAAAATTCGAAGTGACTTCGTAAAATTATGGTGAAATATAAGAAGCGGTACTTTTTCTGTAAAATCATGGCAAGTTGGCAAAATCTAGGGCAGTTGGCAAAATTCGAAGTCACTTGGTAAAATATAGGTGTGTTCTGAATTAAATAATTTCAAAATACCTATCTTCCTATGTGGCCCTTAAAAGTAGAAAATAAACCTAACGCATACCGATGTTGCAATCAGTCACTGAGTTCGTATTCAAAGGAAAATAGGCCGCCGACAATTTTGTTGAGAAGGTAAATCGACATCCTATTTTTTTGAAATGAATACGAATTCAGTGACTGATCGCCCCATCGATATGCTTAAGTTTATTTTTTACTTTTTAGGACCATCTAGGAAGAAAGGTATTTTTTAAATGTTTAATATTTTTGTCACTAAACACACTACCTTCATAAACTTTCATTTGATATATGACTCATAAACATCGACCACATTTTCCCTCCCTTTTGGACTCGTGTTTGAGGCAGCCCCTGATCTGGTCATCTATGGCCACTTTTTTCTTTTTTTTTTCTTCAACCCTGCTGAGGAGTGGTCAACTTCACAGGGTCCTGGTGCTGACCATTTATACCTACTAGACTGGACTTGTTTATGGATTTGAGCTTGATTATGGATCCTGGATCCCTCTGTTAAGGGAGAGTCTGCTGCTGTGTTTTCTGTTTGCTTCTGGGTTGCCAGCTCTAAGTGAACAGAGCCATGGGATACCTTATATCAGCTGGTGGATAATCCTAATCAGAGGCCATCGCAAGTACCTGAACTTTACTTAGCTAGTTGGGCATCGTCAAGCCTAAACTGGAGTAATGTGCCTCAGGCAGGCCATATGGCTCTTGAAAAGTCCACTTGAAAAGGTGGTGCCTGAAGTTCCTACCAGCATCGGTGACTTCAGCCTTTAGTGGAGGAGGAACAGGTCTTTGCCCCATGCCTGCGATCAGGGGGCTGTTTGATATTGTTGGCCCTACCAATCTCAATATACCTAATTTCTTTAAAAATCCTACTAATCATTTTCTCTCTGCAGGAACGTGGAACGTGAGGACATTACATAGAGATTATTCTCTTGATGTCCTAATGCAGGAATTCCAGCGCAATAACCTAGATATTCTAGGCTTGCAAGAGACCAGATGGACAGGTAAAGGTGAGATACTTAAAAATAACTTTAAATTTCTCTTTACAGGGAGGGAGGATGGAAAGCATCACCAAGGCGTGGGTCTGCTGCTCAGCAGACATGCTAGTGATGCTCTTCTAGGATATGAGTGCATTAATGAAAGGTTTCTTACAGCAAAATTTCAGACAAGCATTAAAGACTTGAATGTTATCTGCTGTTATGCCCCCACTGAGGATTCTGATGAGGATGAGAAGGATAGGTTTTACGGACAACTTCAGGATATTTTGAATTCTGTCAAGAAAGAAGATATTACTCTTGTTCTTGGTGACTTCAATGCCAAAGTTGGTACCGACTCTGACCTTTGGGGAGGAGTAATAGGCCCTTTTGGTATTGGTAGCTGCAATGGCAATGGGCAACGTCTCCTACAGGTAAGTAAACTCAATGGTTTCAGAATAACTAACACATATTACAAACACCGCGACATACATAAGTACACATGGGTTTCACCTGATGGGCTGCATAGGAATATGATTGATTATATATTAACTAACAGCAAATGGGCTAGTTCTGTTAGAAATACCAGGGCATATAGGGGAGCTGAAATTGGATCTGACCATTACCTTGTTAAAAGTGTCTTGCAACTTAAACTTAAAAAGCGTTGTGCTAGGGTTAAAAAATTTACCTTTAATATTGAAGCTCTGAAAGACCCAGTTATAGCTAAAGCTTACCATGATAGGTTATACTTAGTCATTATGACAGTCATGGTTTGCTTAATACTGAAGTTGAGGAAGAATTGGGCCATTTTAAACAGGCTTTTTTGGAAACTAACAGTACTCTTTTAGGAAAAAAGGAGCAGAAGAGACAGAATTATCTGAGTGATAAGGCACTTGAGCTTATTTCAGAAAGAAGGAACTGCAGGAATGTCCTTAATCAGTACCCTACTAGTCCTAATAGAAAGCATTACAAAGAACTTAATAAACGTATAAAGGATCAGTTAGCTACTGATAAGAATCTTTGGTTTGATGGCCTGGCTGAAAAAGCTCAGGAAGCAGTTAGACAGCACAACAGCAGAGAGCTGTACCAGATAGTTAATGTTTTGTGTGGTAGAAAACGGACAGGTATACAGGGATTGAAGGATAAACAAGGTAAGGTTATAGAAGGTGAGGATTCTGTCATGACTAGGTGGGCTGAGCATTTCAGTGATGTTGTAAACAATGTGGTTAATTCTACTCCCATTGTTTGCAATGATGATAGATGCATTGTTGGCTTTAATGTTGGCCCTATAACACAATCTGAAGTTAGTTTGGCTATTTCTAAACTTAAACTTCATAAATCCCCAGGGTGGATGAAATTACTACGGAAATGCTTAGAGCTGGGAATGTTTCAGTTACCATTTGGATGACTGAAATTTTGAATAACTTTTATGATAAAGGCATGGTTCCTAAAGATTTTACCAGAGCTATTATTATCCCTATTTTCAAAAAAGGTGATCGCAGTTCTTGTGATAACTGTAGGGGTATCAGCCTACTCTCTGTTCCAGGAAAAGTTCTTCCCATGATTGTGCTTAATAGAATTAAGAATCTGGTTGACAGGCAATTGCGGGATGAGCAATGTGGATTCAGAAGTGGTAGGGGATGTGTGGATCAGATATTTTCACTTAGGCAGATTCTTGAGAAATGTTTAGAGTTTCAGAAACCTTTGGTTGCTAGCTTTGTTGATTTCAAAAAGGCTTTCGACTCTGTTGATCGTCATAATTTGTGGTTGATTGTGAGATCATATGGTATACCAGACAAGTTAGTAAACATAATGAAAGCTCTCTATAATAACACTGAGTCATGTGTGAGAGTTGGTAGGTCTTGTAGCAATTGGTTTAGCATTACTTCTGGTGTTCGACAAGGGTGCATTTTGTCTCCTTTTCTCTTTAGCTTGGTTGTTGATTATGTTATGCGAAATTCACTTCAAGGGAAAGCTTTTGGCCTTAAATGGGCTGGAGATACGAAAATTTCTGATTTAGATTATGCTGATGATTTAGCCCTTTTGTCAAACGATGTTGATGAGATGAACTATTTCATTCGAGCTGTTGATGAGACTGGTAGTAGAGTAGGTTTGGTTATGAACAGAGAGAAAACTAAAGTGATGAAAATTGGTCAGGCAGGTTGTGATTCAGTTCATCTGAATGGTTGCAGTCTTGAGCAGGTGTCACAGTTTAATTACCTTGGGAGCTACGTAACAGATACTGCTGATGTGCGGCATGAGATTAACAGAAGAATAGGTATTGTTGCCGGGACTTTTAAGAATCTATGGAGATTGTGGAGAAATAGGCGTATACACCTAAAGACTAAAATTAGACTGTATAATAGTTTGGTTCTTTCTAGGGTTATATATGGTAGTGAAACTTGGACGCTGTGTAAACAAGATAACAGGAAACTAGATGCTTTTGATTCTAGATGCTTAAGTAGTATCTTGGGTATTAGGTGGTTTCACTTTGTAACTAATAATGTGGTTAGGCAAAGGAGTCTGCAACCTCCTTTAAGCAGCATATTGTGCAGAGAGAGACTCCGCTGGTTTGGCCATGTTGCCCGTATGGATAATTATAGATTGGCGAATAGGGTTATGAAGAGTGTGCCTAGAGGCCTCAGAAGGAGGGGGAGACCTAGGATGCGGTTGGCAGACAATGTCAAACAGGACCTTGTTAGAATTGGTGTACAGCGGCCGGATGCAGCAGATGTAGCTCAGGACAGATATGCTTGGAGAATTAAACTGCGCGGTCTGGTTGGACCTCCGTAGCCCATGGCTGCTTGATGATGATGATGATGACATTGAAGACGTCACAAGCTTTAATTTGAGATATGACTCGTTAAAGTAGAACCCCGCGAAAATCTGCCACCCTTTTTTATCAGGGTTAAATAGTGGGGGCAAAATTCGTAATAGTTTAAGACGGTCAATATACGAGATTTTATGTGACATCTAACTCGCAACTGTAGCCCCCGCATTCGCAAGATATAGTAGAACAACTTTCACAGTTCCTATTTCTAGGGGGCGGTGGTGGCTCAGTCGGTAGCGCGCCAGGCTCGTAATCTGTAGTTCCTAGGTTCGAGTCCCAGCTGGGTCAGCGTTGAGATTTATCTCCGCAAAAATTCCCCGCCCTGCCCACGGTCAGTAGGGGACACCGATGGGCTTGAAAAGGCCGCCGTCCGTCGGATGGGACGTTAAGCCGTGGCCCCGTATTCGGGAGAGCCATACCCTGTGCACGTTAAAGAACACGCTGGATGGCCTTGACGGGAGGCTACCATCTGTCTCCCAACAGCTGTTCCAGTGGGTCCCCTCCCCCAACCTTCTCTGGGCCTTCGGGGTCCATGCGACCTGGCCATTTAGCCCATGGTGTGCAAAGAAGTGCCGCTCAGAGGTAAAACAACCCAACCCAAATCCTATTTCCAGGGGGAAAGCATACATGGGTGTGTCAATTTTTTATAGCCTATGACACTCACCGCATCACAAACTTTCATTTGACACGTAGCTTGTTACTTTCAGCACTCGCTTTTAGGAGATATAGGGGAACAATCGTTTTCATATTTCCCCACTTTTTTAGAGTTTTCCTTTAACCTTTCTTCCTTCTTCCACCCCCAGTTTTGGGGTGGAAGAATCCCCATCAAAGTATTTGTTTCATTGTTTGCAAAAGAGATTGATTTAGGTTTAAATGCGATAAATTTACATATAGATTCAAATTATATAGTTAATGATATGCATGAACGGATTTTTTGCAAGAAGTAAATTGATCGGTGGTATCCTTTTGGCAAACATTAACAATTTCATCTACCAAATCTAGATTTAGCCAAATTAATTCGGAAAAAGGTTAAAAAATGCTTTAAAGATGTGTAATACTGTCCCATGGCCGAGTGGTTAGCGCGCTTGGCTACTGCTCTGAAGGACCTGGTTTCGAGCCCCGGGTAAGGCATAGATGTATGTGTCGATTTTCTGCTGAGGTCCTGCCATCCTCTCAGACCTTCTACTTTGGCATTTAAACTGACAGGCTTCTGTCAGACCTCTGTGGGAAGCACCTGCTTGAGGGGGTATTTATTTATTTATATGCATTTAAAACTTCACTGGTTAAGGATATTAAGTTTCGGTAGGATTTTCATTGCTGTTTGTGACATTTATAAGACCCAAATTCTTCTCTGTGCCCGCTCCATGGGAGACTTGAAGCGTTCTTGAAATTGATATTGTTGGATACCGAGACTTTCCCTTAAAATAGATTTAATTGATAATTTTTAACTTATGATAAGTCTCATTTTTAACAGAAAAACTCATTTTATAGCCTTTATTCTAAGGCCTTATCCTTTTATAGCCTTTATTCTAAGGCCTTATCCTTTTATAGCCTTAATACTCTCTCCACTCATTACATGGGGCTAATCGCTTCAGATTTTATATCATCGCAAGAGTTATAATTATAACATATATAAGTTCAGTGTTTGTTAGTTTTCAAACACCTTCCGATCTTCCATCAATTAACTTCCCATTCTTCTCTATCCCACACCTTCCAGCAATTATTGCTGCAAGGTGTGGGAGGTCCAATCTTAGCTCTCTTCTCCACACTTCAAAACTTCCTGGTGACCAACCGACTACTTTACTCCTTTCAAAAATTCGTTCATGCATATCATTAACTATATAATCTGGAACTTATATGTATATATTACTGCATATTTAATATATTATTAATATGTGCCTGTATGCGAGAATTTGGAAGATGTTCGCCACTATCCAAACCTATCCATGCTTACTAACAGGCACGGATCTCGTTTAATAATTTTTGGCCTCCATTTTCCTTACTAGCATTCTCAAACTGGATGGGGAAGGGGCATTTTACCTCTAAGCGGCACTTTTTTGCACACCATGGGCTAAATGGCCAGGTCACATGGACCCCGAAGGCTCAGAGAAGGTTGGGGGAGGGGACCCTCTGGAACAGCTGTTGGGAGACAGATGGTAGCCTCCCGTCAAGGCCATCCAGCGTGTTCTTTAACGTGCACAGGGTATGGCTCTCCCGCACACGGGGCCACGGCTTAACGTCCCATCCGACGACGTCCTTTCCAAGCCCATCGGTGTCCCCTACTGACAGTGGACAGGGCGGGGAATTCTGCGGAGATAAATCTCAACGCTGACCCAGCTGGGACTCGAACCTGGGAACTACAGATTACGAGCCTGGCGCGCTACCGACTGAGCCACCCCCGCCCCCTATATCCTGCCCTGCTTATTAATCATTAGACGTTAAAACACGAAAAACACAACCACAGTATTCGCAGCTGTCCTCTTCTTATTTATAAGCAAATTAAACGTGGAGAAAATGTTATGAAAATTAGACTCCTGAAATTTAAACGATTATTAAAAGCTAAAAAAATATAAATACCTAAATATTAAAACTATTTTTCTTTGAGCAATTTAGCGTCTGCGAGAGCGTACTTACAGTTAAGCAAGAAACATCGAAGTCAAACGACGAATCATGCCATTTCCGCCGGTGAAGCATTTCTCTGGTTGAACGGACAGCAGCGGAGAGCCTCGGCGTTTGTCTTTCTGTCTCCTGGCAACTTCGTCCTTTCGCCTGCCAATGGCGATGTCAGGGTTGGACGCGCGTCGCTGGGCTGGTCAGGGATAGTGGACGTTGTGAAAGGTCGGCCAGCAGAAGGGCAAGGAGGTTCCGGCTGTCATGGAACGAAGGCCAGATTCGTGTTAAGGATTTTTGATAGAGTGGATTTTATGGTCATTTCTTAATGCAAAAGAATTTGGCTTTAAATAGCGGTAGAAATAGTTCCGCCCTCATTGCGAATGTTTCAGGGAAGTTTCAAGTGATAGTGAACCGATAAATTTCTAAGCAAAATTGAAATAGTTCAGCTGAAAATATTTTGTTTTGATTAATGATTCCCTTTACAACTTATAGTCAGTGCTGTACTTATAGGTGCGCGGTGTACGCTATGGATCCTGCCATCTAATTACTCTGTGTACTCACCACTCCATTTTATGTACTATGCACGTGCCAATCTGGTGTAAAGATACATCATGTATCCACATTCTGATTATGTGATAGACTCACTACTCTAGATAGCCAATACACCTACGAACATGATATACTCAGAGACTGTGTGAAAAAACTTTCGTGTAGTCACTGATTATCGTAAATATTCTTGTACAAACCTTCTACTATGGCATATAAACTGACAGGTTCCTGTCAGACCTCTGTGGCAAGCAGCTGCTTGAGGGGGTATTCATTATTTATTTTTTATTTATAATAAAAATACTTTCGTTCGGGGTTCTAGGGCGCAAGGGCAACTAGACCATATTGCGCTCTTGTACACAACTGATTTCAAGTTGTAAAGAAATGGAATGTGTCTGGAAATTAATCCACATCTTCCAGCATTGATTTTATATTTGTAAAATCAGAACACTGATTATAAATTTATAAAATCTTAGCATAACCCTGCAGTTTGCGTAGATTCAATTGCTATGCACAAAGCTGCATGCATGAGATGAAGGTAATCATCTCTTCTAACTAGGTTCGAATCTAAAAAAAAAAACTGATGGAGGAGGGTCAAGAAATACAATCGAGCTGGAAAAATGTAAAGGAATGTATTGTGTGGAAGATACCATTTCTTTCTTCGTTTTACAGAACTGTAAAATTTCTTGAAAAATTCATGAAATATAAATAAGTTTAATAATGTTTCCCATCTATTACCATTTTAGTATTCTAAAAGCGGGGGGGGGGGGAAGGAGGCCTTTCCCCCGACCTGGCTCTGCTTCTAACTGTTCTGAAAATAATTTTGAAAACATTTCCAGTGAAGAAGTTTTTAAAACTTTACGTAGTTTATTTTTAGATATCTTGTCCGCTGCAACGGAATTTCTTTGAACAGTTTTTCAGGGGTTTATACATTGAAATCCGAACCCACAGTGAAAGAGGAAAGGAAACTGTAACAATGACCCTTTCCAGACTACTTGGGAATCATAGATTTAGTAAAAAAAAAGTGCTTGGATAATACTTCTGTAAATACAGTATTTTCCAAATGCGATGTTGCACTTTTTGTTACAATTGTATGTCCAAAAATCGACTGTTCATTATATTCACTCAGTTCCAATTTAAAAATCTACCTGATTCAACTGAATCATTCCTTTTTGTTTTCAATGAGTCATTTTGTATAAAAGTTGTGATACTTGTTTACAGCTGACCACATACATATGCTTACTTCTATACGTTTTCGACATCACTTTTTCCCGAAAAAATTGCAAAGAAATTTTACGACGAAAGAATCTGAAGGGCTAAAAACGGACCACACTAAAGAAATTTGATCTTATTAGACTCAAGAACTTTTTAGAAGTTTGTTCTTATTAGCCAGTTGATAAGAACGTATGCTGGTACGGATACACCTCTGTCGTCAAATTATGATACACCAGTTAAATGTATGTAAAACTTAATTGTAAAGAAAGATTTCCGAAATTTCTAACATATGGACTAGTGGTTCTCAACCTTTAATGTTTCACGTACCCCCTGGAAATGTGTATGTAACTGGCGTACCCCTTGTATAGATAGATAAAACTATAATTATAGTATAACAGTGGGAATAAAACTTTGTTACTAGATCTAGCGATATTTGAGCTCTCACGGCGTACCCCACGTTGAGAACCCCTACTCTAACGAATACAATTCAAACGACGTGATTAACTTTTGGATAAGTGTTTTATAAGTGTTTAGTATAAGGCCATAAACTTGAGAAAATCGTTTGAATCAAAATACACACATATGCATTTTATGTAGCAAAGTGTAAAAATTTTGGTTTTATGCAAAAATATCTATGGGTTATAAAAGTTTATGTTAAAAACAATAATTAAAAATAAAAGGAGAAACTACAGAATATCTTGAAACATAGCTATTAATAAGAAACCTAATTATAGATAGTGTTTGTATGTTGTATGCGAAACCAGGGCAAGCCTAATATAGCTTCTAGGTTATCTCCTCCCATTTTTAAAAAATTAATTTTATGATTAATAATAAGATTTGAATAATTGAACGCTGCTAGATTTTCTCAACCTTTCTTGCGAGGTAGTCCCGAAAATTTACCGGTCCGCCGCTGACCACCATACCAGATTTGAGGCATACTGATCAAGTATCTGCCGGATTATAGGGAGCAGAAGGCTTTCTCCACTTCCCACTAGCCACGTCCACTTCCGGGGTGACGACATCCCGGAAGTACAAGAAACGTTTCCGGAATAGACATGGAAGCTTGCTACTCTAAGTCGTTCACTAAATGTTGAGATCCGAGCAACACCGAGCTATTCTTCTAGTTGGTTTATAAAATTCATCCGAATTTAATTAAAACTTTGTTTCAAGTTTCAGCATTAATTTGAAGGGAAACCCCCCCCAATCTCCCTTTTGCCCTAGGGCCCCGTAAACTCCGTAACACACGGAGATGCACAAACTCCAACACTCTTAACAGTGTTATCCAGTCCATGTGGAAATTTGAAAATGTTAAATAATTTTTTTTATCTGGCTCTACTAAAGTTGGGTTGTTTTACCTCTGAGCGGCACTTTTTTGCACACCATGGGCTAAATGGCCAGGTCACATGGACCCCGAAGGCTCAGAGAAGATTGGGGGAGGGGACCTACTGGAACAGCTGTTGGGAGACAGATGGTAGCCTCCCGTCAAGGCCATCCAGCGTGTTCTTTAACGTGCACAGGGTATGGCTCTCCCGCACACGGGGCCACGGCTTAACGTCCCAGCCGACGGACGGCGGCCTTTCCAAGCCCATCGGTGTCCCCTATTGACCGTGGGCAGGGCGGGGAATTTTGCGGAGATAAATCTCAACGCTGACCCAGCTGGGACTCGAACCTGGGAACTACAGATTACGAGCCTGGCGCACTACCGACTGAGCCACCCCCGCCCTTGGCTCTACTAAAGTAAATAGTGTTTTAATATAACAAAAAATTTGAATAACATAATAATTTGAAATCATCATCAGGTAGATTTGATCATCATCATAATCTAGCTACACGTTGTTGAAGCCGAATGTTCAGCAGTTTATTTTTAGGATCCAGTCCTACACTTATTATATTACTTATATACAGGGTGATTCAAAACTTATCGTTCAAATTTCGTGGGGAGGTAGGGAATACGTCAGGAAACCGATTTCACATAGGAAAGTATGTCCGCAAACGTCATCTACATGAACAAAACGGACAAGTAAAGTGAACACAAGGAAACAGTACAGTTAAGTGGTAACGAATGTGACTTTTATTCCAACAAGGTGAAGTACAGGTTCACAGTAGGTGCTCAAAATTGCGACCATTTACACGGACACAGGATTCACAGCGCCGTTGCATTGACCGCCGAACATTTTCAAAAACGCCTGGCATATCAAAGACAATGCCTGCGGCGGCCACTATTCGTGCAACAAGGTCCATTTCACTGTCGATGGGGTCTCGTACACATGGTATTTCACTAGTAAGTACTCTTTCACTAGTAAGTCAGCTCGTACACTGATGACAGCGGGAGTGGTCGGGCGAGCTGTACACTGGTTGGGTACACACAGCGCCCTCTACATACGCATTCGTACATTTGCGGACATACTTTCCTATGTGAAATCGGTTTCCTGACGTATTCCCTACCTCCTCACGAAATTTGAACGATAAGTTTTGAATCACCCTGTATATATTACTTTATATTCAATTTCTTATTATTTTGCACTACAAAATTAATGTTTTCTTCAAAACAAATTAGATACGAAATAGTTACTCTATTTGCCCGTATATAATGCGTACCAGAACTTTGAAAGACTGAATTTGAAAAACATTAACCTACATTAATCTACTAAGTATTGGATACCTATAACCCCAACATGGGATCATCCAAAATATGAGGTACACATGCTGAACAAAGATTATTTGAAAAATAGCCCGAATTTTTCGGACTCCAAGGTTGTAAGTCTGACCCTACCCCCACTGGCAACGTTCTTGCTTAATTTTTATTAAGAATCAGGCAGCATAGAATGCTTGATCCCCCAATCTTTTTCCCCTTTTCTTTCCCTCCAAAGAAACGGAAATGTGTAAACGATTGCTGAGATTAATGAGTTGTACATACTTCAAATGAAAGCTTCTGATGTGGGGAGAATCGCGGGACACATCAAAATATATTTCCCCTTTCTGACAATTGAAGAAAAGGGAGAGAAATTTTAGAGAAGTCGATTCTAATGAGCTCTATGTCAAATAGTAGTTTGCGACATGGGAGTCTCGTATTTTTAGAAATTCTTTTTCCAACTGAGTTAAGGATCTTAGCAAGGATACTTAATTTAGCTGTCATTTATTAATTTTCAATATCTTTTTTCCCCCTGATGCATTCGTCTTTGTACAGTCGCTCAAAAAAGTATCCGAACGCTATGGTTTATTACAGAATTCAGAAAAAATATCTGGCAACTGTTATTTTAGAAATTAGTGATCTGGCAACCTTCGTGTCACGTGACACGAAGGTTGCCAGATGACTAATTTCTAAAATAATCGTTGCCAGATATTTTTCTGAATTCCGTAATCGACCATAGTGGTCGGATACTTTTTTAATATGTATATAATGCGTATGAATATATAATGCAATGAATATGGAGCGTGTGCTGTTACCGTTCATAGCAAACTGGAGCGGTTGCGGTTAATCTTCACAGCACATTGGATCGTGTGAGCTCACAAAGACCTGGATCGTGTGGGGTCACTTACGGAAATATTGAGCGTGTGCAGTTACTGTTCACAGCAAACTGGAGCGTGTGCAGTAACTGCAGACGCTCCCGTTTGCTGTGAATGGTAACTGGAGCGTGTACAGTTGCTGTACACGCTTCAGATATTTTTCCTGAATTCTGTAATCACGTGACACGAAGGTTGCCAGATCACTAATTTCTAAAAAAATCGTTGCCAGATATTTTTTCTGAATTCTGTAATCAACCATAGCGTTCGGATACTTTTTTGAGCGACTGTACTATGGATTTGAAGTTAGCTAATTTCCCTTAGTGACGGCTTCAGTTTTTTCCGTTTGCGAGTTGTAACAAAATACTCCTACATTCACCGATTCAAGCATGAATAAATGCATAAATGGTTGCGTTTACCTTTAAAAGAAGAGACCGTGATGGAAAGTCATCAGAGAAGTCATGCAACCACTTCGTTATTCGCATTGCTTGCTACCCGAGTAGTCAGTCAGCAGATTGAAGGCACGGCCTTTCGCAACGGTGAGCTATCGTGATCATAATACGAGAATCATTATTTGCTCTCGACATTTGGGACTGTGAGCAAATAGGCGTGGCTTCTGGGAACTGAGCTTGTACACGGATGTCGTCAATCAATGAGTCCATCTGATGTCGTTAAACATTTGATGCACGAACTTAATGCTTTCGTTCGTGAGATTTCAGCTCTCACGAGTTTCTCCCCATCTCTCTTTCTCCTTGTTTCGTCACTTCCACATTTCTGATCTTTCTAAACAGAGTTGCGTATCTTTCTTTTACCATTAAACGCCACTTTTGGATACACCATGGGATAAATGACCAGGTTTCAATGACCCTAAACACTCAAAATTGAGTAGAGGAAGGGAATCCACTTGATTTTAATGTGCATCGGGTCAGTGGCGGCTCGTAGCTAAAATTAGTGGGGGTACTGCTCCAGAAAATATTTAGCCTTTGTACCTCTTTTACCTCTTTTCTTAACTGCAACTTTCTCATGGAGAGACAGCTGTGAAAACGTAAGCTGTTGAAGTTCACTTACAGTCACAGAACTTATTTCTTGGGGTTGCAAGGCCATGGTTAAAGTTTTCTGTTAAATAAATGAACCGAAAAAAAAAATGAATCAAATAGAATAGCTGGAAGCAGGATAATAATCTAATTCTACACTTTATCACATTCAAGAATATGGTACACGGTTTTTAAGCACAACACACGCGGAGTAAAAAAAAACTTCCTTCAACCAGCACGCCAGGGTCGGCACTGCGGCAACGACAGTGCTCTCTCTCCCTTGCAGCCTCGCGTGTAGCTTCCTATGTGCGCATGCGCACAACAGTCAAACACTTCGCCGCTAGTACTGTGAAGCGCACAGTTCCATACAAAGATTTTTGTATCTTTTTCATTGTACAAGTATAAAGAAAGAATTAAAGAAAAAAGGACTCATTATATTAAATGTTATCGATAATATCAAGTTGAAATTGGGGGTGCTGCAGTTCCACAGTGCCTATACGCGAGCCGCCACTGCATCGGGTATGACTCTCCATTGACTGTGTCCACTTCTTACTAAGAATAGGGGAAAGGAAATAAAGGGAGGAAGGAAAAAAGGATTAGGGGATCAAACATTTATCCTGCGTGACTTAATAAAAGTAAAAGAATGAACGTTGCCAGTGGTGGTGGTTGGGGGGGGGCTGACTTACCACCTTGGAGTACGAAAAATTCGGGCCATTTTTCAAATAATCTTTGTTCAGCATGTGTACCTCATATTTTGGATGATCCCATGTTGGGGTAATAGGTCTCCAATACTTAATAGATTAATGTAGGTTAATGGCCTGCTGATCTGGTCATCTACGGCCATTTTTTTCAACCCTGCTGAGGAGTGGTCAACTTCACAGGGTCCTGGTGCTGACCATTTATACCTACTAGACTGGACTTGTTTATGGATTTGAGCTTGATTATTGATCCTGGACTTGCTGCACTGGTGGGCCTCTGTTGAGGGAGAGTCTGCCGCTGTGTTTTCTGTTTGCTTCTGGGTTGCCAGCTCTAAGTGAACAGAGGCATGGGATACCTTATATCAGCTGGTGGATAATCCTAATCAGAGGCCATCGCAGGTACCTGAACCTTACTTAGCTAGTTGGGCATCGTCAAGCCTAAACTGGAGTAATGCGTCTCAGGCAGGCCATGTGGCTCTTGAAAAAGTCCACTTGAAAAGGTGGTGCCTGAAGTTCCTACCAGCATCGGTGACTTCAGCCTTTAGCGGAGGAGGAACGGGTCTTTGCCCCATGCCTACGATCAGGGGGCTGTTTGATATTGTTGGCCCTACCAATCTCAATAAACCCAATTTCTTTAAAAATCCTACTAATCATTTTCTCTCTGCAGGAACGTGGAACGTGAGGACATTACATAGAGATTATTCTCTTGATGTCCTCATGCAGGAATTCCAGCGCTATAACCTAGATATTCTAGGTTTGCAAGAGACCAGATGGACAGGTAAAGGTGAGATACTTAAAAATAACTTTAAATTACTCTTTACAGGGAGGGAGGATGGAAAGCATCACCAAGGCGTGGGTCTGCTGCTCAGCAGACATGCTAGTGATGCTCTTCTAGGATATGAGTGCATTAATGAAAGGTTTCTTACAGCAAAATTTCAGACAAGCATTAAAAACTTGAATGTTATCTGCTGTTATGCCCCCACTGAGGATGCTGATGAGGATGAGAAGGATAGGTTTTACGGACAACTTCAGGATATTTTGAATTCTGTCAAGAAAGGAGATATTACCCTTGTTCTTGGTGACTTCAATGCCAAAGTTGGTACTGACTCTGATCTTTGGGGAGGGGTGATAGGCCCTTTTGGTATTGGTAGCTGCAATGGCAATGGGCAACGTCTCCTACAGGTAAGTAAACTCAATGGTTTCAGAATAACTAACACATATTTCAAACACCGCGACATACATAAATACACATGGGTTTCACCTGATGGGCTGCATAGAAATATGATTGATTATATATTAATTAACAGCAAATGGGCTAGTTCTGTTAGAAATACCAGGGCATATAGGGGAGCTGAAATTCGATCTGACCATTACCTTGTTAAAAGTGTCTTGCAACTTAAACTTAAAAAGTGTTGTGCTGGAGTTAAAAAATTTACCTTTAATACTGATGCTCTGAATGACCCAGTTATAGCTAAAGCTTACCATGATAGGTTACTTAGTCATTATGACGGTCATGGTTTGCTTAATACTGAAGTTGAGGAAGAATGGGGCCATTTTAAACAGGCTTTTTGGGAAACTAACAGTATTCTTTTAGGAAAAAAGGAGCAGAGGAGGCAGAATTATTTAAGTGATAAGGCAACTGAGCTTATTTCAGAAAGAAGGAACTGCAGGAATGTCCTTAATCAGTACCCTACTAGTCCTAATAGAAAAGATTACAGAGAGCTTAATAAACGTGTAAAGGATCAGTTAGCTACTGATAAAAATCTTTGGCTTGATAGCTTGGCTGACAAAGCTGAGGAAGCAGTTAGGCAGCACAACAGCAGAGAGCTGTACCAGATAGTTAATGTTTTATGTGGTAGAAAACGGACAGGCATACAGGGATTGAAGGATAAACAAGGTAAGGTTATAGAAGGTGAGGATTCTCTCATGGCTAGGTGGGCTGAGCATTTCAGTGATGTTCTAAATAATGTGGTTAGTTCTACTCCCATTGTTTGTAATGATGATAGATGCATTGGCAGCTTTAATGTTGGCCCTATAACACAATCTGAAGTTAGTTTGGCTATCTCTAAACTGAAACTTAATAAATCCCCAGGGGTAGATGAAATTACTACAGAAATGATCAGAGCTGGGAATGTTTTGGTTACCACTTGGATGACTGAAATTTTGAATAACGTTTATGATAAAGGCATGGTTCCTAAAGATTTTACCAGAGCTATCATTATCCCTATTTTCAGAAAAGGTGATCGCAGTTCTTGTGATAACTGTAGGGGTATCAGCCTACTCTCTGTTCCAGGTAAAGTTCTTTCCATGATTGTGCTTAATAGAATTAAGAATCTTGTTGACAGACAATTGCGTGATGAGCAATGTGGATTCAGAAGTGGTAGGGGATGTGTAGATCAGATATTTTCACTTAGGCAGATTCTTGAGAAATGTTTAGAGTGTCAGAAACCTTTGGTTGCTAGCTTTTTTGATTTCAAAAAGGCTTTCGACTCTGTTGATCGTCATAATTTGTGGTTGAGTGTGAGATCATATGGTATACCAGACAAGTTAGTTAACATAATGAAAGCTCTCTATAATAACACTGAGTCATGTGTGAGAGTTGGTAAGTCTTGTAGCAATTGGTTTAGCATTACGTCTGGTGTTCGACAAGGGTGCATTTTGTCTCCTTTTCTCTTTAGTTTGGTTGTTGATTATGTTATGCAAAATTCACTTCGAGGGAAAGATTTTGGCCTTAAATGGGCTGGAGATACGAAAATTTCTGATTTAGATTATGCTGATGATTTAGCCCTTTTGGCAAATGATGTTGATGAGATGAACTCTTTCATTCGAGCTGTTGATGAGACTGGTAGTAGAGTAGGTTTGGTTATAAACAGAGAGAAAACTATAGTGATGAAAATTGGTCAGGCAGGTTGTGATTCAGTTAATCTGAATGGTTGCAGTCTTGAGCAGGTGTCACAGTTTAATTATCTTGGGAGCTATGTAACTGATACTGGTGATGTGCGGCATGAGATTAACAGACGAATAGGTATTGCTGCCGGGACTTTTAAGAATCTATGGAGATTGTGGAGAAATAGGCGTATACACCTAAAGACTAAAATTAGACTGTATAATAGTTTGGTTCTTTCTAGGGTTAGTTATGGTAGTGAAACTTGGACGCTGTGTAAACAAGATAGCAGGAAACTTATATACGAAATAGTAGTGTAAACAAGATAACAGGAAACTGCTTTTGATCCTAGATGCTTACCCAGTATCTTGGGTATTAGGTGGTTCAACTTTGTAACTAATGATGAGGTTAGGCAAAGGAGTCTGCAACCTCCTTTAAGCAGCATATTGTGCAGAGAGAGACTCCGCTGGTTTGGCCATGTTGCCCGTATGGATAATTATAGATTGGCGAATAGGGTTATGAACAGTGTGCCTAGAGGCCTCAGAAGGAGGGGGAGACCTAGGATGCGGTGGGCAGACAATGTCAAACAGGACCTTGTTCGAATTGGTGTGCAGTGGCCGGATGCAGCAGATGTAGCTCAGGACAGATATGCTTGGAGAATTAAACTGCACGGTCTGGTTGGACCTCCGTAGCCCATGGCTGCTTGAGGATGATGATGATGAGGTTAATGTTTTTTAAATTCAGTCTTTCAAAGCTGGGGTACGCATTATATACGGGCAAATAGAGTAACTATTTCGTATATAATTTGTTTTGAAGAGTACATTAATTTTTTGCATAAAAAAATTTAGCTGTCTCTTGGTGCCTTTGTCATCTGCCAGGTATTATCATCCGTCTATTATCGTCCGCTTCTATCGATATACGATATTTGGAAATGGGAAGATCTCTTCCTTTTGTTTTCCGTTCGCTTACTTTTCACTTTCGCGAGAGTGTTTGATGATTGTAAAGAATTTTTATAGGTTAATGAGTGAAATAAAAAGCTTCAAAATTATCTGCTACAATTTAAGATTTTGTCTTTGTTATCTGATCGTACTCTTCAGCATTCCAGTGTTGTCTTTGAACTATTCCCCATTAGATCTTTCGTTTAAAAAATTAAAAAATGCTCTTCGGAGTTCATCTAGAAGGCTTTTTAACACCATTCAACGATATCCAAAAATGTCTTATTACGTTTTAAACTCTTGTTTATTGCGAGAGCATATTGAAATGGAAGAGAACTATGGATTCTTCAAATACTCTTAAACATCGGTTTTGAAAGCACATGTTGTGGTTTGCATAAGGGCATAAATTTTTTGGCATAGCGCAGAAAAGAAAGATATTAGATCTGCTATGGTTCAATAGTTGGGAGGGGAAATATATAAAAAGAGCAAAAAGGAAGTTTGACTTTGTTTATTGCATTTTGCTTGTCGTATGTATAGATACAAATAATAGGAAAAAATACAATAGCAATAAAAAATTTATTTTAACGTCAAACTTGGTGGTATAAACTTGGCTTGTGGAAGCAGTAGATGATGGATGTGACTTTGGATATAACTTGGCTTTGGTATAAACTTGGCTTGTGGAAGCAGTAGAGGATGGATGTGATTTCAGATCCGGTGTCATATTCGAGGTCAAATAGAGGTACGAGTGACAGGTTACAAATCAAGAGGTGCCAAAGACACCAATTGATTTCTAGTATTTCTATATGCGCCCTGAACGGTAAAAAAAAAGTAATACACATCAATGAAATCGAATTCCTATTAACTGCAAAGAAAGATACTTGCCGTCAATTTTTTTTCTCGATAATTGGCATAGATTTGTGCCATAGCTTCCTTTGAACTTAATCGGGATTCAGTAAGTTAGTTCATCATTGGTATATTTACTTTTTATTTTTTACTCTTTGGGGTGCATATAGAAAAATAGGTAGTTTTAAATGTTCTATTTTATTCTTTCTTTGCTTTTTAGTTGCAACTGCCGAAAGAAATATGCCACTAAAACAAATATCTTTGCTTCTCAGGGGAAAGTTACTACATCCCTACTACACATATTAAGCTTTCGTGTGACCTTAATAATAAACACCCCCTCAAGCTGAGGTCCTGCCATCCTCTCAGATCTCCTACTGTGGCATATAAACTGACAGGGCTCCTGTCAGACCTCTGTGGCAAGCAGCTGCTTGAGGGGGTATTTATTTATTTTTTTATTCAAGCAGTTGACAAGAGCCTGTCAGTTTACACGCCGCAGTAGAAGGTCTGTCAGGACGGCGGGACGTCAGCAGAAAAACAACACAAACATCCATGCCTTACAGGGGTTCTAATGCAAGTCCCTTTGATCAGTGGGGCGGGGGTGGCTCAGTCGGTAGCGCGCCAGGCTCGTAATCTGTAGTTCCCAGGTTCGAGTCCCAGCTGGGTCAGCATTGAGATTTATCTCCGCAAAATTCCCGCCCTGCCCACGGTCAGTAGGGGACACCGATGTGCTTGGAAAGGCCGCCGTCCGTCGGATGGGACGTTAAGCCATGGCCCCGTGTGCGGGAGAGCCATACCCTGTGCACGTTAAAGAACACGCTGGATGGCCTTGACGGGAGACTACCATCTGTCTCCCAGCAGCTGTTCCAGTGGGTCCCCTCCCCCAACCTTCTCTGAGCCTTCGGGGTCCGTGTGACCTGGCCATTTAGCCATGGTGTGCAAAAAAGTGCCGCTCAGAGGTAAAACAACCCAACACAACCCTTTGATCAGTAGCCAAGCGTGCTAACCACTAGGCCACGGAACGGCTTTTCGTTTGACATACGACTCACAAATATTGCCACCCCCGCCCCCCTTTAAATTTCTATATCCCTTTCGTTGGGAAGGAGAATGAAAGGGATAATTTAAAGTCATCTAGGGTATTCTCTATGCCACATGTCACAAGCATGAATTTGAGATATAATGTTGCTGTACCTCCCTTGAAATATCTCTCCCTTTCAGGGGGCGGATGAGATGAGCATAGGTTGTGGGCATAAGATGAGGAAGGTTATGATATGCCCACATCTCAAACATTCATCTCATACTTAATTCGTTACTCTCAGACAGGGCCGGCGTGAACTTTTGAGGGCCCGGGTTCAAAAATTGTGTGGGCCAAAAAAAAAAAAACTCATTTATATGTACTTCTAAATTTTATAATAATAAATTATTTATTATATGTACAAAGAAGCCGTCCCGTGGCTGAGTGGTTAGCGCGCTTGGCTTCTGATCTAAGGGATCTGGGTTCGAGCCCCGGATAAGGCATGGATGGATGTGTGTGTGTGTGTGTTGTTTTTCTGCTGAGGTCCCGCCATCCTCATAGACCTTCTACTATGGCATATAAACTGACAGGCTCCTGTCAGACCTCTATGGCAAGCAGCTGCTTGAGGGGGTGTTTATTTTATTTTTATTATTTATGTACAAAGTGCGGTACAGTCGCTCAAAGAAGTATCCGAACATTATGGTTGACTACAGAATTCAGAAAACATATCTGGCAACGATTTTTTTAAGAAATTAGTGATCTGGCAACTTCGTATCACGTGACACGAAGTTGCCAGATCACTAATTCATCTATCATTAAAGAATGATAAGATCAAACTTATCATTTAATCAGAAAAATGATAAAAATCATAATAGTTTCTTTTTTTTTCTCTCCAATAGCTGATATTAAAGAGTTAAATTATAAGGAACAGCTATTTACCGATGTTCACACAAAGCATTTGTCGCATAAACGAAATTTTTGCTTTCAAACAATCTGAAGTGCTGAGATCCGGGCCCTTGTAAACACTCAATAGAAGAAACTTCTTCACGGTTATCAACACCTTACCTACGAGTAAAGTATGTATTCTTAAATAGTGATGAAACAAAAATTATAAAGGCATATATGTATTTTTTTTTCAAAGGGTTAAATCTAGATACTTTTTTTTTTCTTTCTTCAGTGTACTGATGGTAAATGTTCCTTTTTTATATATTAGTAAATTTCTTGAATCGTTCTACTGGTTTATTTCCTATTATAAATTGTTACAAATATTAAAAAAAACACACATTCTATTTCCCTTTTCTATTTAGCTAATGGTGAATCACTCAGCCATCCTGGTGGCTCAGTGTACCACGCTTGGTTACTGGTCAGAGTAACCTGGGTTCGAGCCCCTGCTAGCATATGGACGTTTTGTCTTTCTGCTGAGGTCTCGCCTTCCTCATAGGTCTTTTCTATGACTTATTAAACTGCCAGACTGTGGCAAGCAGCTGCTTAAGGAGTAATTATTTTCTTTAGCTAATAAGTGGACTGATTTAATTAACAATCACCTAACATCAGTTTTGTGACGATTTTACATGTTTTAGAAACAGTAAAGAATGTGGCTGAGTTTCACACATTGCTCAAAGTGGAAACCATGTAAACGCCTGGACTTACAGGACAGAAGCTATGAGGTAGACGCGAAAAAAAAAATCAAAAAACGGAACGTGAGAAGACAAGGTACGTGGGTTTATTACAGATTCATCAGTACATAGTAAGCCTACCTCGGGCAGTTATACAAGCCTGTAGATTGGGTTGCGTTGTTTTACCTCTGAGCGGCATATTTTGCACACGATGGGCTAATGGCCAAACGATGGGCTAAATGGCCAGGTCACATGGACCCCGAAGGCTCAGAGAAGGTTGGGGGAGGGTACCCACTGGGACAGCTGTTGGGAGACAGATGGTAGCCTCCCGTCAAGGCCATCCAGTGTGTTCTTTAACGTGCACAGGGTATGGCTCTCCCGCACACGGGGTCCCATCCGACAGATGGCGGACTTTCCAAGCCCATTGGTATCCCCAACTGACTGTGGGCAGGGCGGAGAATTTTGCGGATATAAATCTCATTGCTGACTCAGCTGGGACTCGAACCTGGAAACAACAGATTACGAGTCTGGTGCGCAACCGACTGAGCCACCTCCGCCCCACAAGGCTGTAGATGTCTCTGCATTCCATCAATCAGATGGTTAATGGTGTCCTGAGGAATGGCGTTCCAAACGGCATCCAATTGGGTACGCAACTGTACGGTCGCTCAAAAAAGTATCCGAACACCATGATTGATTACAGAATTCAGAAAAAATATCTGCCAACGATTCTTTTAGAAATTAGTGATCTGGCAACCTTCGTGTCACGTGACACGAAGGTTGCCGATCACTAATTTCTGATCACTACTTTCATTTTTTCTGAATTCTGTAATCAACCATAGTGTTTGGATACTTTTTTGAGCGACTGTACCAGTTTTGCCGATGGAAGGAGCTGGCTAAGGCAGCGACTCATGAGGTCCCACGCATGCTCAATGGACGATAAGTCTGGGGAGTATGGTAGCCATGGGAGAATGTCCACACCTTGGGGACTGTCCATCGTTGCGCGTACAGTGTGTGGGGGTGGCATTGTCCTGCTGTAGAATCAGTCCAGGCATGGTATTAAGAAAGGGTCGTGCCACAGGATTAATGATGTTATCAATGTAACGTCTCACTTTTAGCGCACCAGACATGGAGCAGAGGTGTTTGGCCGCCATATATGATGCCATTCCATACCATTGTGTCACGGTGGGGAACCGTACAGTGGCTATTGGAATAGCCTTCCTCATGTCGTTGATGCTGCCAATGTCATGTGGACAAATGGTCTTTGGCAAGCCGAAACAGAATCAGGACTCATCTCTGTACAACACTCTTCGGTTTGGTTATTGATTATATTAGGGGTTCTCAGCGTGGGGAACGCGGTAAAATTTTTTGCAGTACGCTGTGAGAGCTCAAAAGTCCCTAGATTAAGTAACAAAGTAAAAATAACCATTGTTAAACTATAACTATAGTTTCATCTGTTACTCCAGTTATATACACATTTCCAGGGAGTACGTGAAACATAAAAGGTTGAGAACCACTGGATTAAGTTATGCGAAATTCTCTGAAAGGGAAAGATTTTGGCTTTAAATGGTCTAGATATATCAAAATTTCTGATTTATATTATACATATCATTTGGCCTGTTGGCTAATGATGTTGATGAGATGAATTCGTTCATCAGGACTGTTGATGAGACTGATAATAGAGTAGGTTTGGTGATAAACAGAGGAAAAACTAAAGTGATGAACAAGTGTCTCACTTTAATTTTCTTGGGAGCTATGTAACAGATACTGGTGATGTGCGTCATGAGAGAAATAGAAGAAGAGGGATTGCCGCTGGGACTTTGAAGAATCTATGAAAAGTGTGAAAAAATAGGCGTGTACACCTAAAGACTTAAAACTAGGCTGTATAATAGTTTGGTTCTTTCTAACGTTAGTCATAAATGGCGCCGTTCTGCGGAATGTTGCGAAGCTGAAAGTGGCAAATTGGTGTGCAGGCACAAAAGCAACTGTAAGGAGCGGTATGCTCATGCGCAGTGCAATCATTTTAGCCCGCTGCAGCTATGGTTTGTCTTATTCTTGATATATTTAATATGATTTAATTAGTGTTTCAACCTATCTAACACCCATGGCTGTTTGCACACAGTGGTAGCTGACCCTAAAGCCATTCAGTGAGTATTTTATCCCGTTCAGAAGGGAATTTTACGATACCTGGAAAAGCCGTTTATGTTTATTTTGAGTAATTTTTGCAGAATTTTTAAAATTGATATGTAAATTAATACATTTAATCGTCTTACGAATATATAAGTCAATGTATGATGCAGGTTTGTTCTCCCTGGAGCATAGCGATGTCTACAGGTTTCTGCACTTTGCTCTAATTGTGTAATTCTTTTTCATGGTTGATACGAGAAGTACCTGCTGCCATCTGTTGACAGTTTATACAAGTAAAACTCGATATGTTTTTATTGAAAATATCTACAATTGTATAAAATATAATTATGCAGAACATGTTATCGTACATTGACATATAAATATCAATTTATTATAATATATTAAATATTGTAGAGTGTTCAAAATATTAAAATTTTCTTGTTGAGCAGAGCTGTTACCTATTTTATAAAATGAAATTTTATTAAAGAAAATAATTTTAATTAATCCTGATATTTTCTCCTTAAACGAAGAGAAAATTATGATGCTGCCTCATAAAGGAGATATTTTCGAATGAACAATTTTCAGTCAAAGTGTACATAAAATTAGTCTCGTGGTCTAAGCCAGTGCTGTTCAACTTCTCTAAGACCGTGGGTCATTTTTTTTCTTTTGTCAATATTTCGCGGGCCAAAAAAAAAGAATAGGACAGGTTAGGTCCTGACCTAACCTGTCCTATTTTTACATCACCAAATATCCATAGCGGACATCAAAATGATCTTTTCTTTAGCGATTAGTTTTGTCTGGCAAAATCTTCACCATATGCATGCGCAGTGAGAGCGATTAGTGCTGTCGTTAGATGCTTCTTATTACTGCAGCTTCATAAAAAGATTTGCTTGATGACGCCGCACCGCTCTTAAAAGGTTTCAGAAGTTTGCTGATCTGCTTAAGAACGTTTTGTAAACTTTATAGAATGAGTAAGTTGAAGAAGATTGCATATCAAGTAAAGTAATATAAGTTGACAAAATATTATAAGGTGGATTACAGATATTTATTTAAAATTTGAAGTAAAAACTTGATTTTGTTCGCGGGCCACAAAAATCCTTGTGCGGGCCGTAGGTGGCCCGCAGGCCGAATACGGCCCGAATCTCTTACAATTAAGGATGGCCCAAAATGGTCGGCAGATCTTAAAATTTCTGATTTAGAATATGCTGATGATTTAGCTCTTTTGGCAATTGATGTTCATGAGATGAACTCTTTCATTCGAGCTGTTGATGAGACTGGTAGTATAGTAGGCTAGTTGGACAGCGCTGCTCTAAGCAATTGAAAACCTTGCTCGGCACTGGAAAAATAACGCAGGGAACTCGCTCCTCTCCCTGGTCAGGTGGCTTCACTGCAACGCATAAATTTGCCATGTTTAGAGGGCGCTGCAATCGAAAAGTTTGCATTACGCCTATGGAAGCTGGCTCTCTTCTCCTTTAAACACTCCTTGCCTCGGGGTCCTTGTGACCTGGCCATATTCCCATTGTGTGCAAAAAAAAAGTGCCGCTCAGAGGTAAAACAATCTCCTTTTTAATTTCGATTTCTCAATTAGTAAGCCCAGGGTCTTAGTATATCGATATTGTAAAAATATCCTCACGCTGTATATAACCGACACCTTCCCTCCCTTTGTAATTAGGAAAAACTCTCGAAAGCAAATTATATCTAAAATCAGTTTCACTTGAGTTTTTCTTAATCCCTTGTGCCGTTGAACTAAGATTCAGACACTCAGCTGTCGGGCATAAGGTTAAACTAATTTAATGTGATCAGCGAGACAGCCTCAGCAAAACGTAATGTTCTCTGCCAGCTGTCCCACAAAAACACACATCTTTCAAACAATTTTCATTCTTTCACACAACATTCACTGCCCCACACGCGTTTGGGATGGGGTGTGCTTGCTAGGCAAAATTCCCAAGTCTTATTAGACGGCGTCCATCCTCCTTCCCAGCATGCACAATTGAGATGCGTGTTGGGCTTCAAGAGAAAGACAAATACAAACCTTTCGCTATAACCGAAGAAAAACGTAAAACATTTAGCACCCTTGAGGGGAGAGGGGTCCAAATCCGGGTTCCTGCCATTGCACAGGAAATTAAATTTCGGCCGCATAAAGTAAAAAAGGCTCTCGCCCCCCTTTCCCTTCCGAAAACCTGGACAAGGACCCCGTTCAGTTCAAGTCACACTTTTCCTTCCGAAAACCTGGACAAGGACCCCGTTCAGTTCAAGTTTTCTTCCGAAAACCTGGACAAGGACCCCGTTCAGTTCAAGTCACAAGTCACTTGTGACCACAAGTTATCCTTGAAAAATAATTGTAGGGTGATCTCGGAGATCCGTAAAAAGTGATGAGCATGAGACATCGGATGATAATTAAATTAAAGGAAAGGGATTTATTTTCTGTGTGAGGAAGGAATCAGAGTCAAAGAAAGTGGAAGAAAGAAAGGAGGAATGAATAAAAAAAGGGAAAAGACGAGGGGAGAAGGGGGAGTCATTAGTAGTGGTCCTACATAGGGAGAGTCTAACATCCTTCTTTAAAAACTGGACCATTTTGTAAAAGGGACCTTGGCCCCTTTATCATCTGGTCCACGAGAAAAAGTTTTTTTGTGTGCGTCAAAAAGTAGGGACCAGTACAGTGAAGTGCTAGCGACCCTACATGTTGGCGATAGGCTTTTGGCCGCAGGCCGCCTAAAAATGAAGGAGGTGGTTGAAGTTTCGTGCCAAGGAAGTGCTGCGTCGTAGTTTTGTGGCAAGGGGCTGGGGAGGGGAGAGGTTTGGAGTAAAATTCTTCTGGGAGTGAAAATTGTAGCGTGTGTGATCACTGTGTGGCTCATGTTGGCCGGAAGTTGGTAAGAAGGGTACAAGGTGTATAGTTAGAGTCTAACATCCTTCTTTAAAAACTGGACCATTTTGTAAAAGGGACCTTGGCCCCTTTATCATCTGGTCCACGAGAAAAAGTTTTTTTGTGTGCGTCAAAAAGTAGGGACCAGTACAGTGAAGTGCTAGCGACCCTACATGTTGGCGATAGGCTTTTGGCCACAGGCCGCCTAATAATGAAGGAGGTGGTTGAAGTTTCGTGCCAAGGAAGTGCTGCGTCGTAGTTTTGTGGCAAGGGGGTGGGGGAGGGGAGAGGTTTGGAGTAAAATTCTTCTGGGAGTGAAAATTGTAGCGTGTGTGATCACTGTGTGGCCCATGTTGGCCGGAAGTTGGTAAGAAGGGTGCAAGGTAAATATTCAAAATCGCCCCGAATCTCTTACAATTAAGGATACCCCAAAATTGTCGGCAGATCTTAAAATTTCTGATTTAGAATATGCTGATGATTTAGCTCTTTTGGCAATTGATGTTCATGAGATGAACTCTTTCATTCGAGCTGTTGATGAGACTGGTAGTATAGTAGGTTTGGTTATAAACAGAGAGAAAACTAAAGTGATGAAAATTAGTCAGGCAGATGGTTTGCCACCACTAGTAATCATTTTTGAAAAAGGGTACTTTGGGAGTTGTAGTCTTATTGTTACAGAGTATAATTATGTATGTATATTTTTTTGAAAACATCAATACAATTGCACTAGGGAAATAAGGTGGTGCAGTAATGTGTCCAAAATGCTTCTTTTTTGTCCCTTTGGATCTTTTTGGCATCTGGATCTTTTGGTGTCCAATGGATCTTTCGAGTAGGAGGTGTCTGCAGGGAGGAGAGTCATATTTCACATATTGAGATGGAGAGTCTGCAGGAAGTTGGAAGGTTAAAGGATTTTGCCAGTACTTTGTATGAAATGGGCCAGGGCCCTGAAATGTGATTTTGCCTTTGTATGGGTGGGGTTTAGGATGGTCTGTAAGGTGAATGTGGTGAGGTCGGCAAACGGCGATGTCGATTTCTATTGGTTGTCGCTGTCACGTGTCTCGTGGGCACCATTTCTGTGCGTCGATTGTCGATTACCTCTGTGATAGTTACAGGTAAAGTGTATACGTGTGTTGGTTCTATGCTGAATTAGATCGCTGTGTTATAACGTAAATTGCTTAATATATTCCTCATTTGTTTCCCTTGATCAACATAAGGTATTAAGCTTGTTAAAATGCCACATTGTGCAGCTTTCGGCTGCACTAATTCTGCATAGAAAAGGAAATTGATGAAAGCTTTCCCAAAAGATCGCACTAGAAAAAGTATCTGGGCAGCTAAAGTGAAACGGGAATTATGGGAACCAACAGATTATTCTCGCTTATGTGAGATAGGTTAAATTTAATCATATCTTTAAAAACACCGAAAATATAGTTATTCACAATATGCTGAATATTCGGATAATATTACTAATACATTCCGAATAGTTTGTAGACCTCAATGACATTATTGTAAAAATCTATTTTTAAAGTTCACTTGCTAAAATGAATACTGCGTGAGAAATTTGTGTAATCATTCAATTAATTTTGAAGATGTTAAAAAGCAATGTTTATTGCTAAATGTTTTCAACTTAATAACTCTAAATATTAAAAGAATGTTGCTGAAAATTGAGAATTTGCACGAGATCTTCAATTCATTTCTAGTGACATTTTTAAAAAAAACTTGTTTTCACAGTTAAGGAAATTTAGATGTAATTTTCCACTCACATGACATGTAAATGTCGGGAAACTTTTTGTAAAATACTGCATGCAATCAAACACATTCCAAGTTATTTATCTTGAAACAACACGATGTCTATATTCAAACAATTTGTATCCGTTGGATATATTCTAGATGGTAATGAATAGAATAACCGACCACCTTAGAAGCTGAGCGAACAATTCCAATTCATACTTTCTTAGCACTATAAATAAAACGGAAGGAAAGAACATATTAAATTACAAGGGATTCAGAATTATGCTACTTTGATTACAATTCATTAATTTTTTCATTTATATCGTATCTCAACATTTAGATTTATTGCAAAATTCCGTTTCAAATATTTATAGTGACTGGTGAATTTCATTATTATAGCAACCCTAACAGAACGGATCTAGGGAAACAAGATCAGATCATATGACAATAGAACTTGATTTTGGTGAACTTTGAAATTATATTCCCCATCGATAATGAAAACATTTCTTTGTTACAACCTAATACACAATGTCCTCCAAAAAGGCATTACTATTAAAATTTTTGTATTCTAATGGGCACTTATTTATTTTAACGTGCGCAAGATATGGCTCTCCAGCATACATAACCATGGCTTAACGTCACATCTGACGGACGACGCCCTATGGAAGCTCATTGTTGTCCCCTATTGACGGAGGGCAGGACGGGGAGTTGGACCAAAGAAGGCCAGCTTCACACAAGCGTAAGTGGCGCCGCACTGCGGAATTTTGCCGAAGCTGAAAGTGGCAAATTCCTGTGCAGGCACAAAAACAACTCTAAGGGTATCTGCGCATGCGCAGTGCAATCATTTTAACCTGCTGTAGCTATGGTTTGCCTTACTCTTGAAATATTTAATGTGATTTAATTAGTGTTAAAAACTGTCTAACACCAATGGCTATTTGCGTACAGTGGTAGCTGACCCTAAAGTTATTCAATGAGTATTTTATCCCGTTCAGGGGCGCATTTTACGATATCTGGAGGAGCCATTGTATGCTTTTTTTTTACTAGTTTTGCAGAATTTTGAAAATTAATATGTAAATTAATACATTTAATCATCGTGCGAACATGTAAGTCAATATATGTTGCAGTTTTGTTCCCTTTAGCATATCGAGTTTCGACTTTGTTCTAATAGTATATTTTTTTTTGTGGTTGATACGAGAAGTGCCTGCTGCCATCTGTTGACAATTTATACAAGTAAGAAACTCGATATGATATTTTTTGAAATTATGTGTAATTGTAAAAAATATAACTGTATAAAGTATGTTATCGTGCAGTGACACAGAATTCTCAATTTATTATAATATACTAAATAACGTAGAGTGTTTAACCCTTTCGCTACCGTTCCGGCCGTACCGGCCGAATCCCTTTCGCTACCGTACCGGCCCGTCGGCCGGGAGAAGGTAGGTTGAACGGGTGAACTCTTCCTCCCCTCCTTGTGCATCTCCCGCTCAGAGGGTTCAAACGACCATCAATTAACGTTTAAATGACAAACTGCCTGCATCCCTCCAGGCAACAGGGGGTCTCTAAAGGCAACCAGGCAACAGGACAACTCTCCAGGCAACAGGAGTCGACTGCAGAATGTGGTGTGTTTATTTCCTTTTTGAAACTTGTATTTTAGCAAAAAGCAAAGGAAACATGGAATAATTCTTTTGGATTTGAAGGGGAGATCAAAAAGTCTTAGGACTGAATAATAAATTCATGCATTAATAGTTTCTCAACAGAAAGTAGAAACAGTTGAAATATTAAATGTTTGATCAAGAGGGAATCAAATTCACAACTCTACAATTTCTTAAAAGCGCTTTTTATAGAAAAATGTGATTATTGGCAATCATATTTGAAGATCTGACTGCGGTCTGCCTAAATACCTGCTTTTGATATTTTTAATATTTAATGAGTTATAGAATCTGGAATATTTAACATTTACTTACCTTGTTAACCAAAAATCATTCAAAATTCATATACTGTTCAATCATTAGATCTTCTACTGTGGCATATAAACTGACAGGCTCCTGTCAGACCTCTGTGGCAAGCAGCTGCTTGAGGGGGTATTATTTTTTACAGAATGTTTCTTTTTCATTTTAATATGTTGCAATAATTTTTCAGGTTTTAATTGAGTACATTTTCCAGCTTACAAAATTATTTGGATACTGAACAATTATTTGTGAATAATTCTACATTTAAAGAGATTTGATAGAGACCTCAAGTATAACTATAGTCATATTTTGTCCATATTAATATTACTTAAGATGTTACTGATATCTGAATATGACTCCATATTCAAATAACATGAAACGTTTTTTCTGTTCAGTACCTACGTATAGATATAATGTTTAGACAACAATATAAAAGAATTTCCACATTTTATTAACAGAATGCTAACTTTTGAAGCTTTCTAACTTGAAATATTAAACTTTATGGTAAAATGCTACAACAAAACAAAAAAGAAGATCTACATTTAGTGGAGATAATTCTTAAAATTCAATAATATTCTCTTATTATTTAAGGAGTTTCGTATGCTGGAATATTTAACAGAAACAATGCGTAAGGAACTTATACATATATATACACTGCACGATATTGAAATTGCCCTAACCAGAAGGAGTGAGGGAATAGGGGTGAAATGTAGCACACACATAGCAATATATATTGGCATACCATGATCTAATTTGCAACCACTTACAGTGGTTAGAAGATGAGATCATGCAACACAATGTGACTGCCTCAGTAGGTGGTTGCACGCCGTGAACGGCAATACAGGCAGCAATACGGCGTGGCATGGAGTCATATAGTCGACGGATATGGTCCTGAGGAATTGCACACCAAGCAGCGTTGAATTGCTCCCATAATTCATCGAGATTTTGCGCCAGCCGCTGAGAGGTTTGCAAACGTCATCCAATGTGGTCCCACAGATTTTCTCTTGGGGATATATCTGGAGATCGCGTTGGCCACGGTAATACTTGAACATGTTGTAAACATTGTCTGGAGATCGTAGCAGTGTACACAGGCTTTGTCATGCTGGAAAATGGGCTGCTGCCTGCCTCCCAAGAACGGTAACAAAACGGGCTGCTGCATGCTCCCAGGAACGATAACAAAACGGCCTGCAGAACCGTGATAACATATCGTGCAGCTGTCAGCGTTCCCGTGATGCAGATAAGAGGTGACCTGCTGTCATATCCAACAGCATCCCATGCCATTATGTCTGGCTGACGGGTGGTGTGCCAGTCACGAACAAAAGCTGGATCCATCCTCTTGCCATACATGGACCCATCGATAGTCAGCTCCCAGACAAAAATGGGATTCTTCACTAAACACAACAGTGTTCAATTCATGGCCCAGTTCACACGACTTCGACACCAAGCCAGACGAGCGCTGCGATGGTTTACAGTCAATGGCAGTGGACGTAATGGTTGCTCAGAGCACAGGTGTGCCTCATGTAACCTTCGGTTTACCATTCAGGTGGTTGTGGGGACATCCATGGTTGCTGACACAGTCCGTCGAATATCGCCTGCAGTGCTCTGGGGTGACGAACGAGCATGTCGAACAATGTGCCTATCAAGCAGGGCTGACGTCTGTCGGATGGTACCACTCCCTCTGTGACACATGCTAGAACCTTCATTTCGCCACTGTTGCCAACGGCATTCAACAGTTCGTGCATCCTGATGAACATGGACAGCGACACAACCTGTAGTCCATTCAGCTTCACATAGGCTTATAATTCATCTCTCTCAAACGCATCTAAATGTTAATAAACATGATGATGGCGTGTACCAGGCATTTTCGGCCTTCGCTGAACAATTTCTAAGCAGAATTCTAATCTCAACCGTTCCAGCACCGAATCTCAACCTTTCGCACAACTTCCACCTGCATAAACACAATACCATCCCTGTTTCTTCTTGCACCTTTTCTCTTGAGCTACACACGTCATTGGCTCTGGATTATCACCATTTGCACATCTCAACCGCTCACACCCACCCTTCTATTTGCTAGTTTGTACATGTTCTTCTGGGTGGGGCACTTTCAATGTCGAGCAGTGTATATGCATACGCATATCTAGAAATTAAAATAACTCCCAATCGATATATGCGATATTACAAAACGTTTTCCGACATTTGCATGTTATGCGAATGGAGAGTCATATTCAGAGATCCCTAAATGTAAAAATAATATTTTTTCTGGAAAATGTCACTGAGTATAAATTAAGGATCTCATTCAAGTCTCTCTAAAGCTCAATTTTCAGCAATATTCTTTTGATATTTAAAGAGTTTTGGAGCCCAAAGCATTTAAAATCAGCGTCACCGAACATAACAATTTACTTCCAAAAGCCCATTAAAACACAAATTATATTTGTTACAACAAGCCGCTTACTGAAATAAATGCAAATTTAGATGTTGGTGTAATGATTCTTGCAGTTAATTAATTATCAGTCCAGTAATTAATATTCAGCGGATCCCCTTCCCTTGCCCCGAGAAGGTTAGAGGAGGGGACCCACTGGATAGTTCGGAGATAGGACGTAGTCTCCTGTCAAGGCCATCCAGCGTGTTCTTTAACGTGTAGAGGGTATGATTACCTTCATACGAAAATTTTTAGAACGAATTTAAGAGCAGAGTTTGCTGTTAAACGTATCCAACTTAATAACTGTAAAAATTTGAGGAAAATTGTTGAAAACCGAGAATTAGAAAGATTTCAGGGAATCATCAATTTATCTCGAGTGACGTTTTCCAGTAAAAAAATCATTTTCAAATTTAGGGAGCTCTGAATGTTACTTTCTATTTACATAATAATATGGAAGTGTCAGGAAAACGTTTTGGAGCATAGAATACTTTTATTTTAGTTACGAGGGCCGGGGGGGGGGGTGCTGAGTCGGTAGCGCACCAAGCTCCTAGTCGTCAGTTCCCGGTTCGAGCTCTACTTTGGTCAAGTGTTGAGATTTACAGCCTCGAAACTCTACTCCCTTTCCTGGTCAGTAGCGGACACCGATAGTCAAAGAAAGGCAGCCGTCCGTCGGATGGGACGTTAAGCCATGGCATCGCATGCGGGAGATCCATACCTTGTGCACGTGAAACAACACACTGGATGGTCATGACGGGAGGGTTCCACCTGCCTCCTAACAGCTGTTTAGTGCACGCCCTTCCCCCAACCTTCCCTGAGCCTTTAGGGTCCTTGTGACCTGGCTGTTTAGCTCATTGTGTGCAAAAAAGTGTCGATCAGAAATGGGTGTTCCATAATATGAGTTGAGTCCCGTGATTCCAGCGACAGGCATTGCCCTTCTGATATTAGTTAGTAAAACCCAGAGGTTAAAAGCTCTCACTAGTTGGAAGAAACGGTTGGTTTGATCTTATTACAACTGAGCGCCACTTTTTTTTGCACGCGATGGGCTAAATGGGGGGACCCATTGGAAAGCTGTTTTGGGAGACAGATGGTAGCCCCCATCATGGCCAGCCACAGATGGGGTAGACCCCGTAATGGCCACAGATGGTAGATGCCGTGAATGCCGTTAAGCCGTGATGGCCACAGATGGCCCCGTAGACCCAGCCACAGATGGTAGCCCCCGTCATGGCCAGCCACAGATCTCCCGCAGATGGGGCCACGGCTTAACGTCCTACCCGACGGATAGCTGAATTCCTTTCCAAGGCCATCGGTGTTCCCTACTGACCTTGGGCAGGGCGGGGGAATTTTGCGAAGATAAATATCAACGCTGACCCAGGTGGGAGTCGAACCTGCGAACTGCCGATTACGGCTCTCTACCCACTGAGCCAATCCCTCCCTCACATTAGTTGGAATGTCCATTCGCTTTTGAAGAAAACTAAAATCGAACAATTACGAAATGCTTTCTCTTTGAAAACTACAGAAGGATAACATATCGCCTGTGGATATTTTTTTCCAGCTGCTACTTTTCCAATCCTCCACATCCATTTTTTTCCTTGTGCATTCTTATTTGTGCTCCTATTGTAACATTACATTAAACCATTTCTAGTGCTTGTTTGCAGCCGCAAGTCATTGGAACACTGAAAAATCCCGGTAAGAATTGACTTAAAAAATAGACTGCGCCAGAAGCGGAAATAACGTTACAGAAGCGGAAATAACGTCTATTACGAAAAAGGAAATGAGATTGCCCTGCCCGAACTTGGCCAGCTATGGCCAGACGCAATACGGCTGAAAGTGAACCAGAGGACCTACTTATTATTGGGTGTCATCTACTTCTGAAAGGATAGTGGGTTGGAAGATACGGTTGCGGTTTTTTGGTTTATTATATATAAACCAAAAAAGCATTTGCAGCACAAGTGTTGCATTTTTGAAAGCGAACATGTGTAAGGGTAAAACGGGAACTAGGTCTTAGGATAAGAAGGGGTTTGTTTTTATTTGGGAAATCAGAGAAAATGAAGCAACCAATTCGGTGCAGTTTAATAAGGATATTATACTGCCCTATAAAAGAATTAAATATTAATTAAATCATTACGCAAACTTTTAAAAATGAAGATTTATTTTATTCCTTGGTTTGGAACAATATTTATTAGTTTAGTTTTATTTATTACTGTTTTGAAATATTACATCTTCTATTTAAGTAATGAACGAATAGTGTTGAAAATCGAGATTTAAATATGCAGATTTGATCCTATTCTTTATTTTATTCTCAGTCACATTTTTTCCATTAAATACACATTTTAGAAGTTACAGAACTTCGCAGTTAGATTCCCATTGACATAACCTGGAAATTTTTTGATATACACTGCCCTGACAAAATAATATATATGTAATAAAATATATTTTTATACATTTTTATATAATATTATTTTACCATTTTAATATATCTATAATAGAAATAAGGAGAAAATTGGGACTAGATTATTACAATAAGAATAGGAACTTATTTTTGTTGGGGGAGGGTGGGTTAATAAAAACTGAGATAATGAAATAGAAAATTCTACAATTCAGTAAAAATATTATTTAAAAAAATATTTCACAATTTTTTTGTAGTTCTTTTAAAAAACGAGCTCATGTCATCGTTTTGTTGTTTGTTTTCTCTGTCTGTAGACATTCAACTTTTTTGTTTTACGAGATAAATTTAAAATTCTTTTTGAATTGGATAGGTAAATCATACGATTCGCCTTTCAGAATCTTCCAAAGGTGTTAATAGTGCCCGCGAACTCTGAAAAGTTTTTGAATTTTCGTAGTTTGAATTTCTATCGTTAGAGGCCGTTAAATGGGCCGCGCAAAAGTTCCGCTCATAGGTAAAACAACCCAATCGACCCTTATGTGACTTTGAACACAAAACCGTAACGGAAATTTCTTAACCGTCCTGAGTTCTACGACCATAAATAACTCGACACACCAATTCACTTACTAGCAGATAGATACATAGACAAACTCGAGGTATTCGAAGGATCAGAAATACAGTGCCGTTTCCAAGATATAGAAACCAGCAGACATCATTTGGAATTTCAAACTCCCACGTGGATCGAAATTCGACCTCTGGTCGACTTCAACGGATTGGTGAATCCAGAATTTCGCAACTCTTCAGAGATGCAGGACTCGAATACCCCTGTACATGATGTTCCACGTTTCTGTTAGGTGTAGTTATTATTATTATTACAGTTTGACTGAAATATGACCTCTAAATGGAGACGTCGGATCCAATTTTTCATAACCTTTCTAAGATCTACGACAAGAAATATCCTCGTAGGCAGGGGAGGTACAGTCGCTCAAAAAATATCCGAACACTCTGTTTGATTACAGAATTTAGAAAAAATATCTGGCAACGATTTTTTTCGAAATTAAAAATCTGGCAACCTTCGTGTACGTACACGAAAGTTGCCAGACCACTAATTTCTAAAAAAAATTGTTGCCAGATATTTTTTCTGAATTCTGTAATCAACCATAGCGTTCGGATACTTTTTTGAGCGACTGTACGTCCCTGCCTACGGGGTGTCATCAATACCCATCCAATTCAACAGGAATTTTTAATTAATCTGTTAAAACTCAAAAGATGAAAGTGTACAGACAGATAAAACAAACAAAATGATGACATTAGTTCGTTTGAAAAACGAACTACCAAAAAAAAATTGCAAAAATATTTGTGAAATAATATTAATGAATTGTGTAGAATTTCCTTTTTCATTACCTCTGGGTTTTCATTAACCCACCCTCCCTCAATAAAAATAAGCCCGCTGAGAACCCTGTCGTCTTCTACTAAATATCGAACTCGTCTATCTGCTTTGAACTCCAAAACAATTGTCTTTATTTCGTTCAGTTTAAAAATATTAAAAAGAAATTGAACAATAACAGTTGGAAGTTTTATACAAATTTATCTTAGCACCATATATTATTCTGACACTAAAAATATGTTAAAACAACAATTATAAAATCTCATATAGAATATCATTTTAATCTTTCCTGTTCGGTGGAATGTTTTAGTAACTGGGAAACCCTACTCAAGGCTTATTCTCAGACCGCCCCGAACTAAATTCTAGGTACGTCCTTGCCCGTAGGCATCAAATTAACTCTCTAAAAGTGGTAAATTAAAATTTAATTTTTGATCTCGAAGCCCCAACACACAAAGAATCCGAGATTTTTAAAGCTTCTGGGATCTGTGATCCGAAGTACTCCTATATACCAATATTCACATTTCTAGCACTTTTACGTCAAGCTTTGATCTCTGCTTCACCTCTCTCTGACTTTGAAGGACAGGTCGAAGATCGAATTTCGGATTTTTTCTCCCGAGAACTACGATCTGAATTACCCCTAAGTGCAGATTTTCAGAGCTTTACAACTTCTGCATGATGGTCGTAATTAGCGTCATCCTTTGTCACGCACTAACTCACAATCAGCTAATTTTTAATTGTCAACTGCAATTCACGAAATAGATGTCTATAAGAAAATATATAGGTAAAAAACATATCCTATTAAAGTATTCCGATCGAGAATGATCGCTGAAAATAAGGCAAAATCTAGCGAATTTCTGCGATCCTTTTCTTATTTGGAAAGAAATTCCTGTGATCCTAATTAAACCAAAAAGAAAAATCCGTTTTAATGTCCCCTAAACAGCGTCATGGGCCTACTTTTCCACTGTTCAATTCTAAAAAACTGTTTTTTTGGGACCTAGAATTTCAGTTGTGAGTCAAAAAAAATAGTGTCACTCGGAGGTGGTGTTGATGGTGGATATCCCGCCTGGATCGTAATCTGCAGTTCCCAAATTGGAGTCCCAGCTGGGCGAATGTTGAGACTTATGTCCGCAAAACTTCCCACACTTCCCTCGGTCAGGAGGGGACACTGATGGGCTTGGAAAGGCAACTGTCCGTCGGATGGGATGTTAAGCCGTAGCCAAGTGAACCTGAGAGCCATAACCTGTGCACGTTAAAGAGCACGTTAGGTGAACTTTACGAGAAACGACCATCTGTCTCGTAACAACTGTCCAATGATTCCCCTCCCTCCAAACCTGCTCTGAACCCTCGGAGTCCTTGCGACCTGACCATTTGGACCATTGTGAGCAAAAAAAGTGCCGCTCAGAGATAAAACAATTCAACCCTTTCCTGTATCTACATCTGAGCCATTAAGTCCTAGTGACTTCATTTGGCCAGTGAAGGTAAAAAAAAAATCATGCTGACAATTAATACAACCCAACCAAAAAATAATAATTAAGACCTTTGATTTTGAAATCAATAGGATATGAATGATATAATAATAATTTAACGATTTGTTTCCATTTTGAAAGTTTTAGAAAAAAAATTTCGAAAAAATGTTTTTTTTTTATTTATTATTTTTATTCCAACGTTAATCTAAATATTTCAATTGATTTCTTCAAATCATACGGAAGCCCGAATAATTCAAAAACACGAATATTCTAATTCACGCAATTGACCAACAATATCAGTGTAGAACAATGTCACGTAACAGCCAACAGATCCATTATTAGAATGCGATCACACTGTGTCGTAACGCAAGAATTACAATCAGAGAATATCCGTTTTCAGAGCGGCGGCAATCATTCAGCCTAAGATGAGACTGCGCAGTTGACGCTTTCGAAAATTCTCGTATATCATTGGTTCACTAACAGGAAAAGCGATCGTGTCGACCTATATGACCTATGAGAATTTTCAAGACGTTAACTGAGCACTCTTCGCCCCCCCCCCCCCCTCCCACCCTAACGTGACCCGAGCCGTTGGTCTACTTTGGTTGTTTTACCTGTCAACGGCACTTTAGTTCGCGTAATGAGCTAAATGATCAGGTCAGAAGACCCAGGGCTGGATCTGGGGGGACCGTGCCTTGACGTATCCTCTGACGTGTGACCGTGCCTTGACGTGTCCTCTGACGTGCGACCGTGCCTTGATGTGTCCTCTGACGTGCGACCGTGCCTTGACGTGTCCTTTGACGTGCTACCGTGCCTTGACGTGTCATCTGACGTGCGACCGTGGCTTCACACGGACCATGACCTGAAGTTCCTTCCGATGCTTATTACAGGTATGTAAATAAGTACAAACTGTTTTACTAGGAGCTGCAACTTTTTTTACATACAATGTACTTAGTGATCAGATGATAAGGACCGCAAAGGTTCAGAGAAGGTTGGATGAAGGGAAACCACTGGGTAGCTGTTAGGATACAGATGGTAGCTCCCGTCAAGGCCATCCAACATGGTCTATAACATTTGTTCTGTTATTCTATAGCATGCACAGTGTATGGCTTTTCATGCATATACCCATGTGCATGAAAGCCATACACTGTGCATGCTATAGAATAACATAACAAATGTTATGTCATTTGACGGACGGCGGCCTTTCCAAGCCGATCGGTGTCCCCCTATTGACAAAGGGCAGGGCGGGGAGTTTTGCGGAGATAAATCTCAACGCTGACCCAGGTAGGACTCGAACCTGGTAAATTCAGATTATGAGCCTGGCACTTCACAGACTGAGCCACCACCAACCCAATACCTTTAACAACAAAACTCAGGTTGATGCCTTCATAGTAGCGATGGCGATCTTATGACACGCGTGCCAAAGATAACATGCACGATGATTTTTGTTGGCACTCCCTTGAGAGGTGAAGAGAAATAGTGACTACGGCTAGTATAGAGAATTAGAAATAATGGCCACAGCAATTCAGTACATGTTTATGGATGAAATCATTGGTAGCAAGGTGATGACTAGGTTGTTATAATTAGTTACTTATTCATTACGAATTTCAATTGTGCATTCACATGTTTAAAATACCTCGCCAAATAACTGATTACATAATTTTTCTAAAAAACAGGCTCAAAAACAGACGAATTAAAGCTATCAACTGTTCATTAATTTCCTTTAAAGCACTTCTGTAGAACTTAAAATTTAGTTAAGGTTTCTGTTTTTGCTTCAGAGAGATGTACTCTGTCACTTATAAAAATTCACTTCATTCTATTAAAGGTATCGAAATATCAGTGATGCATTGAGCACAGTAGTTGAAAGTAGTATGTGAATTTGTGCGTGTGAAGGAATGATTTTGATTTTCACTTGTGTAATGGCGAGCCTAAAACTTAGTGTTCCGTATCCTTATATTTGAACAGTTATTTGAACTATTTGATTTGCATTGTATGAGGAACTGATAGGTTTCGTCCATTAGATTTTGAAATAATATAGGTTTTTATTTGTTATAATGTTCAATCGTTCAATAAATTCTTCTTGTAATTAATTTTATTTTGTGGCCTGAATATATATGATTATATTGTATCGTGGCCAGAGTTTTAATTTTTGTCATGGCATGTTAAAAGAAATGTTACTTGATTCAAAATGATAGTAAATCGTGGGTTTATAATGGAAAAATCTATCTCGCCATGTTAAAAAATGTTGAACAATGCTCTATGCATTAGTATTATACACTGAACGGCAGGTCAAGAGTAACTCATATACACAGTTAAGTAACTTCTTAAATAAGATTTGTATGAAAGAATTTAACAAGGAAAAAACGAAAAAATATATTTATAATGAGAGCAATCAAATCTCGTAAAATCTCGGTTTTCAACAGCATTCTTTGGGTAGTTACGGAAATGCGAATACTTAACAGCAGCAATGTAATTACGAAAATAATTAATTTGAATTCGAAAATAATTAATACGAAAATAATTGATTTGGATGAGAATTTAAAAAGGTTAAACGAAAGCAATAACCGCTATGGAAACTTTAACAAGATATGTAGCTATATTTTCAGTAGATCGAGTACTGATTAGTTAAATTTTCCCCAATTTGGAATTTTTTTTGCAGAACGAGATAACTTGCTAACGTTTCAGTTTCAAAGACTCTTTAAATATTGAAGAAAAGCTTCTATAAAATCAAGGTTCAAGTAGTTTATTACTGCAATTAAATCTTTAGCTAAACACACATTTTCCTATTAAAGCATGCATAATATATGAGTGAAATGTCCGCACATTATTTTTTTACTCTAAACTAAAAACATCACCAATAATAAAAGTGCCCATGTACAGTCGCTCAAAAAAAATATCCGAACACTATGGTTGATTACAGCATTCAGCAAAAATATCTGGCAGCGATTTTTTTAGAATAGTGATCTGGGAACCGTCGTGTCACGTGACACGACGGTTCCCAGATCACTATTCTAAAAAAATCGCTGCCAGATATTTTTGCTGAATGCTGTAATCAACCATAGTGTTCGGATATTTTTTTGAGCTATTGTACGCAAATAATTCATTTGGAGAGAGAATTTAAACAGGTTAAACGAAAGAAATTAGCGGTATAGAAACCTTACCTAGATATGTAGCTGTATTTTCAGTAGATCGAGTACTGATTAGTTAAATTTTCTCCAATTTAGAATTTTTTTTGCAGAACGAGATAACTTGCTAAACGTTTCAGTTTCAAACACTCTTTAAATACTGAACAAAAACTTCTATAAAATCAAGATTTAAGTAGTTTATTACTGCAATTAAATCTTTAGCTAAACACATATTTTCCTATTAAAGCATGCATAATATATTAGTGAAATGTCTGCGCATTAGTTTTTTACTCTAAATTATAAACATCACCAATAACAAAAGTGACCATGTACAGTCGCTCAAAAAAGTATCCGAACAATATGGTTGATTAGAGAATTCAGAAAAAATATCTGCAACGAGTTTTTTTTAGAAATTAGTGATCTGCAACCTTCGTGTACAGTTCACGAAGGTTGCCAGAATACTAATTTCTAAAAACTCGTTGTCAGATATTTTTTCTGAATTCTATACAAATAAGAATAATAAACATTTACTACTTATATTTGATAATATTATTCGAAATAGTGAGTTCAAAGTAATTAATTATGTATTTACGTAACCAGGCGTATTTACAAACACGTCCAGCGGATCTATTGGTTCTAAATTTTCAATTAATTCTAACTTCTATTTTACATTTCAATCTATTCCTTTGCCTTTTAGGCCTACGTTTCAAAACATGATTGATTAAAATTTCAACATTTTATTGTAAAATATCAGGAAAACTCCAAAAGACGTATAGGGCGATCCAAGATGTAGCTCTACACACTGAGACAAGAAACACACTCAAATACAACGGATAACACACAATAATTCGGCACTGACACAAATATCACACTGCACCACTACGGCTGAGGGTCCAACCTAGAGAAGTGGAGGGAGAATATATTCAAGTACATATTCCGACCATTTCAGCTTTCTAAATACACAACTTTTAACACTCTACACTCTGCACGCACTAAACACAATAGATGATGTAATCGAAAGAAGCAGAGTAATTAATCCGCTCTGTGATCTAATGACTGAATGTGATCTATTGCTTCTGATGAGAGTGATTGCCATTTGCTGAAATGGCTGAATGCAGACAACTATTCAACCAGTGTCTCTCGAATAACAAATCCATTCACAGACTCAAATAGGTATTTGACTCATTTCACTTTCCTATTAATAACCTCTCACACTTTGCACTATATGCAAAACAACACACTTCGGACGCTAATCCAAACGGACAAAATAACTACTCCTTTGTGCGCTCTTATTACTGCACGTTTTCTATAAGATTTGCGGTAGGAGATTTCTGTTCGCCCAAAGGGCTGAACGTAGTCACCTATTCAACCAGTGACCCTCACCTACATATTAACAGTTTAAAATATGTATTTGTCTGCTTTCACCCTTTGATTAACAGATCTAACATTTTCCACTAGATACACAACAACACGGTTAAACGCCAATGAATAGGGATAACGTAATTATTCCGTTGTGCGCTATAATGGCTGCATGCGTTCTATATCTTCTGTTGAGAAAGATTGCTGTTCGTCCAAAGGGCTGAACGCAGTCACTTATTCAACCAGAGACCCTCAGATACACATTGACAGATTAAAATGCGTATTTGTCTGATTTCACATTTTGATTAACTGCTTTAACGCTTTCCACTAGGTACAAAACAACACACTTAAACGCCAAAGAATAGGGAAAACTTAATTATTCCGCTGTGCGCGTAATGGCTGCACGCGTTCTATATCTTCTGATGAGGGTGATTGCTGTTCGTCCACAGGGCTGAATGCAGTCACTTATTCAACCAGTGACCCTCAGACACATATTGACAGATTAAAATTCGTATTTGTCTGATTTCACACTTTGATTAACAGCCTTAACCCTTTCCACTAGGTACAGAACAACACACTTTATCGCCAATGAATAGAGATAACTTAATTATTCCGATATGCGCTATAATGGCTGCACGCGTCTTATATCTTCTGTTGAGGGTGATTGCTGTTCGTCCAAACGGCTGAACGCAGTCACTTATTCAACCAGAGACCGTCAGGCACACATTAGCAGATTAAAATACCTATTTGTCTGATTTTACATTTTGATTTACTGCTTTAACCCTTTTCACAAGGTACACATCAAACACTTAAACTCAAATGAATAGGGATAAAGTAATAATTCCGCTGTGCTCTATGATGGCTGCACGCGTTCTATATCTTCTGTTGAGGATGATTGCTGTTCGTCCAAAGGGCTGAACACAGTCACTTATTCAAACATTGAACCCAAGATATATATTAACAGATTAAAATACGTATTTGTCTGATTTCACACATTGATTAACAGCTTTAACCTTCTCCACTAGGTACATAAAAACACACTAAACCGACAATTAATAGGGATAATTTAGTTATTCCGCTGTGCGTTTTAATGGCTGCACGCGTTCTATATCTTCTTTTGAGGGTGATTGCTGTTCGTCCAAAGGGCTGAACGCTGTCACTTATTCAACCAGTAACCCCTAGGTGCATATTAACAGATTAAAATACGTATTTGTCTGATTTCACACTTTGATTATCAGCTTTAACCTTTTCCACTACATACGTAACAACACATTAAAACGCCAATTAATAGGGATAACTTAATTATTCCGCTGTGCGCTGTAAAGGCTGCACGTGTTCTATATATTCACTTGAAGGTGATTACTGTTCGTCCAAAGGGCTGAACGCAGTCACGTTTCAACCAGTGACCCCCGGGTACATATTAACAGAATAAAATACGTATTTGTCTGATTTCACACTTTGATTATCAGCTTTAACCTTTTCCATTAGGTACACAACAACACACTTAAACGCCAATTAATAGGGATAACTTAATTATTCTGCTGTGCGTTATAATGGCTGCACGCGTTCTATATATTCTTTTGAAGGTTAGTGCTGTTCGTCCAAAAGGCTGAACGCAGTCACTTATTCAACCAGTGACCCCTAGATATATATTAACAGAACAAAATACGTATTTGTCTGATTTAAAATTTTGATTAACAGCTTTAACTTTTTCTATTAGTTACACAACAACACACTAAACCGCCAATTAATAGGGATAACTTAATCATTCCGTTGTGCGTTATAATGGCTACATGCTTTCTATATCTTCTGTTGATGGTGATTGCTGTTCGTCTAAAGGACTGAACGCAGTCACTTATTCAACCAGTGACCCCCAGATATGTGTTAACAGATTAAAATATATATTTGTCTGATTTCACACTTTCATTAACAGCTTTAAACTTTTCCAGCAGGTACATATCAATACACTAAACCACCAATTAATAGGGATAACTTAATTATTCCCCTGTGCTTTATAATTGCTGCACGCGTTCTATATCTTCTGTTGAGCGTGATTGCTCTTCGTCTAAAGGGCTGAACGCAGTCACTTATTCAACCAGTGACCCCCAGGTACATATTTAAAGATTAAAATAACTATTTGTCGGATTTCGCACTTTGATTAACAGCTTTAAACTTGTCCACTAGGTACATAACAACATACTAAAACGCCAATTAATAGAGTAATTTAATTATTCCGCTGTGCGATATAATGGCTGCACGCGTTCTATATCTTCTGTTGAGGGTGGTTGCTGTTCGACCAAAAGGCTGAACGCAGTCACTTATTCAACCAGTAACCCCAGGTACATATTAACAGAATAAAATACATATTTGTCTGATTTCACACTTTGATTAACAGCTTTAACCTTCTCCACTAGATACATAACATCACACTAAAACGCCAATTAATAGGGATAACTTAATTATTCCGCTGTGTTCTCTAATGGCTGCACGCTTTCTATATCTTCTGTTGTGGGTGACTGCTGTTCGTCCAAAGCGCTGAACGCAGTCACCTTTTCAACCAGTGACCCCCAGGTACATATTAACAGATTAGAATACGTATTTGTCTGATTTCATTTTGATTAACAGCTTTAACCTTGTCCCCTAGGTACATAACAACACACTAAAACGCCAATTAATAGAGTAAATTAATTATTCTGCTGTGCGATATAATGGCTGCACGCGTTCTATATCTTCTGTTGAGGGTGATTGCTGTTTGTCCAAAAGGCTGAACGCAGTCACTTATTCAACCAATAACCCAGGAACACATTAACAGAATAAAATAGGTTTTTGTCTCATTTCACACTTTGATTAACAGCTTTAACCTTCTCCAAAAGGTACATAACATCACACTAAAACGCCAATTAATAGAGTAATTTAATTATTCCGCTGTGCGCTATAATGGCTGCACGCGTTCTGTATATTCTGTTGAGGGTGATTGCTGTTCGTCCAAAGGGCTGAACGCAGTCACTTATTCAACCAGTGACCCCCAGGTACATATTAAAAGATTAAAATAAGTATTTGTCTGATTTCACACTTTGATTAAGAGCTTTAACCTTCTCCACTAGGTACATAACAACACACTAAAACGCCAATTAATTGGGATAATTTAATTATGCCGCTGTGCGCTATAATGGCTGCACGCGTTCTATATCTTCTAATGAGGGTGATTGCTGTTCTTCCAAAAGGCTGAACGCAGTCACTTATTCAACCAGTGACCCCCAGGTACATATTAACAGATTAAAATACGCATTTGTCTGATTTCACACTATGATTATCAGCTTTAACTTTTTCCATTAGGTACACATCAACACACTTAAAGGCCAATCAATAGGAAAAAATTATTATTCCGCTGTGCGCTGTAATTGCTGCACGCGTTCTATATTTTCTGTTGAGGGTGATTGCTGTTCGTCCAAAGGGTTGAACGCAGTCACTTATTCCACCAGTAAACCCCAGGAACATATTAACCGATAAAAATACGTATTTGTCTGATTTCACACTTTGATTAGGAGTTTTAACCTTCTCCACTACGTACAAAACAAGACACTAAATCGCCAATTAATAGAGTAAATTAATTATTCCGTTGTGCGCTATAATGGCTGCATGCGTTCTATATCTTCTGTTGAGGGTGATTGGTGTTCGCCGAAAGGGCTGAACGCAGTCATTTATTCAACCAGTGACTCCCCAGCTATATGTTAACAGATTAAAATACGTATTAATCTGATTTCCCACTTTGATTCGGAGTCGTTCTCCGTGTATATCACTTTAGAAATAAAAGTTAATGAATCGTCAGGTAGCACAGCATCTGGTTTAACAAGTTTCCTTTCGGACCTGTATTAGCGAGGGTCTATGAGTAACTGCTATTGCAATTAACATTGCTTAGATATAGATAAGGCACTCATTGTCTAAAATAAATGAGTGCAGGGTTTAGGTAGGTTAGTGTAGTCAAATGATGGCCAAAATCAGATGCCGTGAAGACCGTTTCATTTTCCCTATGATGTGACTATAGGTAGGTTAATTCGAACTAACACTCTTAATGTCTATATACCTTTTAGGTGAAGGTTATAAAAATATATATTCAGCTGTTACGATGACAAAATGATTGATTAGGAGTCGTTCTCCGTGTATGTCAATTTAGAAATAAAAGATAATGAATCGTTAGGTAGCACAGCATCTGGTTTAACAAGATTCGTTTCGGACCTGTATTAGCGAGGGTCTATGGGTAACTGCTATTGCAATTAACATTGCTTAGATAGAACAAGGCACTCATTGTCTAAAATAAATGAGTGTAGGGTTTAAGTAGGTGAGTGTAGTCAAATGGTAGCCAAAATCAGATGCCGTGACCGCCGTTTCCTTTTTCCTATGATGTGACTATAGGTAGGTTAATTCGAACTAACACTCTTAATGTCTATATACCTTTTAGGTGAAGGTGATAAAAATATATAATCAGCTGTTACGATAACAAAATAATTGATTGGGAGTCGTTCTCCGTGTATGTCACTTTAGAAATAAAAGATAATGAATCGTCAGGTAGCACAGCATCTGGTTTAACAAGTTTCCTTTCGGACCTGTATTAGCGAGGATCTATGGGTAACTGCTATTGCAATTAACATTGCTTAGATAGAATAAGACACTCATTGTCTAAAATAAATGAGTGTAGGGTTTAAGTAGGTTAGTGTAGTCAAATGATGGCCAAAATCAGATGCCGTGACGACCGGTTCCTCTTCCTTATTGTGTGACTATAGGTAGGTTAATTCGAACTAACACTCTTAATGTCTATATACCTTTTAGGTGAAGGTGATAAAAATATATATTCAGCTGTTTGCGATAACAAAATAATTGATTCGGAGTCGTTCTGTCACTTTAGAAATAAAAGATAATGAATCGTTAGGTAGCACAGCATCTGGTTTAACAAGTTTCGTTTCGGACCTGTATTAGCGAGGATCTATTGGTAACTGCTATTGCAATTAACATTGTTTAGATAGGATAAGGTACTCATTGTCTAAAATAAATGAGTGTAGGGTTTAAGTAGGTTAGTGTAGTCAAATGATGGCCAAAATCAGATGCCGTGACGACCGTTTCCTTTTCTTTATTGTGTGACTATAGGTAGGTTAATTCGAACTAACACTCTTAATGTCTATATACCTTTTAGGTGAAGGTGATAAAAATATATATTCAGCTGTTACGATAACAAAATAATTGATTGGGAGTCGTTCTCCGTGTATGTCACTTTAGAAATAAAAGATAATGAATCGTCAGGTAGCACAACATCTGGTTTAATAAGTTTCCTTTCGGACCTGTATTAGCGAGGATCTATGGGTAATTGCTATTGCAATTAACATTGCTTAGATAGAATAAGACACTCATTGTCTAAAATAAATGAGTGTAGGGTTTAAGTAGGTTAGTGTAGTCAAATGATGGCCAAAATCAGATGGCGTGACCACCGTTTCCTTTTCTTTATTGTGTGACTGTAGGTAGGTTAATTCGAACTAACACTCTTAATGTCTATACACCTTTTAGGTGAAGGTGATAAAAATATATATTCAGCTGTTACGATAACAAAATAATTGATTGGGAGTCGTTCTCCGTGTATGGCACTTTAGAAATAATAGGTAATGAATCGGTAGTTAGCACAGCATCTGGTTTAACAAGTTTTGTTTCGGACCTGTATTAGCGAGGGTCTATGGGTAACTGCTATTGCAATTAACATTGTTTAGATAGGACAAGGCACTCATTCTCTAAAATAATTGAGTGTAGGGTTTAAGTAGGTGAGTATAGTCAAATGATGGCCAAAAGCAGATGCCGTGACGACCGTTTCTTTTTCCCTATGATGTGACTATAGGTAGGTTAATTCGAACTAAATCTCTTAATGTCTATATACCTTTTAGGTGAAAGTGATAAAAATATATATTGAGCTGTTACGATAACAAAATAATTTATTGCGAGTCGTTCTCCGTGCATGTCACTTTAGAAATAAAAGGTAATGAATCGTCAGGTAGCACAGCATCTGGTTTAACAAGTTTCCTTTCGGCCCTGTATTAGCGAGGATCTATGGGTAACTACTATTGCAATTAACATTGCTTAGATAGAATAAGTAACTCATTGTCTAAAATAAATGAGTGTAGGGTTTAAGTAGGTTAGTGTAGTCAAATGATGGCCAAAATCAGATGCCGTGACGACCGTTTCCTTTTCCTTATTGTGTGACTATAGGTAGGTTAATTCGAACTAACACTCTTAATGTCTATATACCTTTTAGGTGAAGGTGATAAAAATATATATTCAGCTGTTACGATAAAAAAATAATTGATTGGGATCGTTCTCCGTGTATGTCACTTTAGAAATAAAAGGTAATCAATCGTTAGGTAGCACAGCATGTGGTTTAACAAGTTTCGTTTCGGACCTGTATTAGCGAGGGTCTATGGATAACTGCTATTGCAATTAACATTGTTTAGATAGGATAAGGTACTCATTGTCTAAAATAAATGAGTGTAGGGTTTAAGTAGGTTAGTGTAGTCAAATGATGGCCAAAATCAGATGCCGTGACGACCGTTTGCTTTTCCCTATTATGTGACTATAGGTAGGTTAATTCGAAATAACACTCTTAATGTCTATATACCTTTTAGGTGAAGGTGATAAAAATATATATTCAGCTGTTACGATAACATAATAATTGATTGAGAGTCGTTCTCCGTGTATGTCACTTTAGAAATAAAAGATAATGAATCGTCAGGTAGCACAGCATCTGGTTTAACAAGTTTCCTTTCGGACCTGTATTAGCGAGGATCTATGGGTAACTACTATTGCAATTAACATTGCTTAGATAGAATAAGTAACTCATTGTCTAAAATAAATGAGTGTAGGGTTTAAGTAGGTTAGTGTAGTCAAATGATGGCCAAAATCAGATGCCGTGACGACCGTTTCCTTTTCCTTATTGTGTGACTATAGGTAGGTTAATTCGAACTAACACTCTTAATGTCTATATACCTTTTAGGTGAAGGTGATAAAAATATATATTCAGCTGTTACGATAAAAAAATAATTGATTGGGATCGTTCTCCGTGTATGTCACTTTAGAAATAAAAGGTAATCAATCGTTAGGTAGCACAGCATGTGGTTTAACAAGTTTCGTTTCGGACCTGTATTAGCGAGGGTCTATGGATAACTGCTATTGCAATTAACATTGTTTAGATAGGATAAGGTACTCATTGTCTAAAATAAATGAGTGTAGGGTTTAAGTAGGTTAGTGTAGTCAAATGATGGCCAAAATCAGATGCCGTGACGACCGTTTGCTTTTCCCTATGATGTGACTATAGGTAGGTTAATTCGAAATAACACTCTTAATGTCTATATACCTTTTAGGTGAAGGTGATAAAAATATATATTCAGCTGTTACGATAACATAATAATTGATTGAGAGTCGTTCTCCGTGTATGTCACTTTAGAAATAAAAGATAATGAATCGTCAGGTAGCACAGCATCTGGTTTAACAAGTTTCCTTTCGGACCTGTATTAGCGAGGATCTATGGGTAACTACTATTGCAATTAACATTGCTTAGATAGAATAAGTAACTCATTGTCTACAATAAATGAGTGTAGGGTTTAAGTAGGTTAGTGTAGTCAAATGATGGCCAAAATCAGATGCCGTGACGACCGTTTCCTTTTCCTTATTGTGTGACTATAGGTAGGTTAATTCGAACTAACACTCTTAATATCTATATACCTTTTAGGTGAAGGTGATAAAAATATATATTCAGCTGTTACGATAACAAAATAATTGATTGGGAGTCGTTCTCCGTGTATGTCACTTTAGAAATAAAAGAAAATGAATCGTCAGGTAGCACAGCATCTGGTTTAACAAGTTTCCTTTCGGACCTGTATTAGCGAGGATCTATGCGTAACTGCTATTGCAATTAACATTGCTTAGATAGAATAAGACACTCATTGTCTAAAATAAATGAGTGTAGGGTTTAAGTAGGTTAGTGTAGTCAAATGATGGCCAAAATCAGATGCCGTGACGACCGGTTCCTCTTCCTTATTGTGTGACTATAGCTAGGTTAATTCGAACTAACACTCTTAGTGTCTATATACCTTTTAGGTGAAGGTGATAAAAATATATATTCAGCTGTTACGATAACAAAATAATTTATTGGGAGTCGTTCTCCGTGTATGTCACATTAGAAATAAAAGATAAGCAATCGTCAGGTAGCACAGCATCTGGTTTAACAAGTTTCCTTTCGGACCTGTATTAGCGAGGATCTATGGGTAACTGCTATTGCAATTAACATTGCTTAGATAGAATAAGACACTCATTGTCTAAAATAAATGAGTGTAGGGTTTAAGTAGGTTAGTTTAGTCAAATGATGGCCAAAATCAGATGCCGTGACGACCGTTTCCTTTTCCTTATTGTGTGACTATAGGAAGGTTAATTGGAACTAACACTCTTAATGTCTATATACCTTTTAGGTGAAGGTGATAAAAATATATATTCAGCTGTTACGATAACAAAATAATTGATTGGGAGTCGTTCTCCGTGTATGTCACTTTAGAAATAAAAGATAATGAATCGTCAGGTAGCACAACATCTGGTTTAATAAGTTTCCTTTCGGACCTGTATTAGCGAGGATCTATGGGTAATTGCTATTGCAATTAACATTGCTTAGATAGAATAAGACACTCATTGTCTAAAATAAATGAGTGTAGGGTTTAAGTAGGTTAGTGTAGTCAAATGATGGCCAAAATCAGATGGCGTGACCACCGTTTCCTTTTCTTTATTGTGTGACTGTAGGTAGGTTAATTCGAACTAACACTCTTAATGTCTATATACCTTTTAGGTGAAGGTGATAAAAATATATATTCAGCTGTTACGATAACAAAATAATTGATTGGGAGTCGTTCTCCGTGTATGGCACTTTAGAAATAATAGGTAATGAATCGGTAGTTAGCACAGCATCTGGTTTAACAAGTTTTGTTTCGGACCTGTATTAGCGAGGGTCTATGGGTAACTGCTATTGCAATTAACATTGTTTAGATAGGACAAGGCACTCATTCTCTAAAATAATTGAGTGTAGGGTTTAAGTAGGTGAGTATAGTCAAATGATGGCCAAAATCAGATGCCGTGACGACCGTTTCTTTTTCCCTATGATGTGACTATAGGTAGGTTAATTCGAACTAAATCTCTTAATGTCTATATACCTTTTAGGTGAAAGTGATAAAAATATATATTGAGCTGTTACGATAACAAAATAATTTATTGCGAGTCGTTCTCCGTGCATGTCACTTTAGAAATAAAAGATAATGAATCGTCAGGTAGCACAGCATCTGGTTTAACAAGTTTCCTTTCGGCCCTGTATTAGCGAGGATCTATGGGTAACTAGTATTGCAATTAACATTGCTTAGATAGAATAAGTAACTCATTGTCTAAAATAAATGAGTGTAGGGTTTAAGTAGGTTAGTGTAGTCAAATGATGGCCAAAATCAGATGCCGTGACGACCGTTTCCTTTTCCTTATTGTGTGACTATAGGTAGGTTAATTCGAACTAACACTCTTAATGTCTATATACCTTTTAGGTGAAGGTGATAAAAATATATATTCAGCTGTTACGATAAAAAAATAATTGATTGGGATCGTTCTCCGTGTATGTCACTTTAGAAATAAAAGGTAATCAATCGTTAGGTAGCACAGCATGTGGTTTAACAAGTTTCGTTTCGGACCTGTATTAGCGAGGGTCTATGGATAACTGCTATTGCAATTAACATTGTTTAGATGGGATAAGGTACTCATTGTCTAAAATAAATGAGTGTAGGGTTTAAGTAGGTTAGTGTAGTCAAATGATGGCCAAAATCAGATGCCGTGACGACCGTTTGCTTTTCCCTATGATGTGACTATAGGTAGGTTAATTCGAAATAACACTCTTAATGTCTATATACCTTTTAGGTGAAGGTGATAAAAATATATATTCAGCTGTTACGATAACATAATAATTGATTGAGGGTCGTTCTCCGTGTATGTCACTTTAGAAATAAAAGATAATGAATCGTCAGGTAGCACAGCATCTGGTTTAACAAGTTTCCTTTCGGACCTGTATTAGCGAGGATCTATGGGTAACTACTATTGTAATTAACATTGCTTAGATAGAATAAGTAACTCATTGTCTACAATAAATGAGTGTAGGGTTTAAGTAGGTTAGTGAGTCAAATGATGGCCAAAATCAGATGCCGTGACGACCGTTTCCTTTTCCTTATTGTGTGACTATAGGTAGGTTAATTCGAACTAACACTCTTAATATCTATATACCTTTTAGGTGAAGGTGATAAAAATATATATTCAGCTGTTACGATAACAAAATAATTGATTGGGAGTCGTTCTCCGTGTATGTCACTTTAGAAATAAAAGAAAATGAATCGTCAGGTAGCACAGCATCTGGTATAACATGTTTCCTTTCGGACCTGTATTAGCGAGGATCTATGCGTAACTGCTATTGCAATTAACACTGCTTAGATAGAATAAGACACTCATTGTCTAAAATAAATGAGTGTAGGGTTTAAGTAGGTTAGTGTAGTCAAATGATGGCCAAAATCAGATGCCGTGACGACCGGTTCCTCTTCCTTATTGTGTGACTATAGCTAGGTTATTTCGAACTAACACTCTTAATGTCTATATACCATTTAGGTGAAGGTAATAAAAATATATATTCAGCTGTTACGATAACAAAATAATTTATTGGGAGTCGTTCTCCGTGTATGTCACATTAGAAATAAAAGATAAGGAATCGTTAGGTAGCACAGCATCTGGTTTAACAAGTTTCCTTTCGGACCTGTATTAGCGAGGATCTATGGGTAACTGCTATTGGAATTAACATTGCTTAGATAGAATAAGACACTCATTGTCTAAAATAAATGAGTGTAGGGTTTAAGTAGGTTAGTTTAGTCAAATGATGGCCAAAATCAGATGCCGTGACGACCGTTTCCTTTTCCTTATTGTGTGACTATAGGAAGGTTAATTGGAACTAACACTCTTAATGTCTATATACCTTTTAGGTGAAGGTGATAAAAATATATATTCAGCTGTTACGATAACAAAATAATTGATTGGGAGTCGTTCTCCGTGTATGTCACTTTAGAAATAAAAGATAATGAATCGTCAGGTAGCACAACATCTGGTTTAATAAGTTTCCTTTCGGACCTGTATTAGCGAGGATCTATGGGTAATTGCTATTGCAATTAACATTGCTTAGATAGAATAAGACACTCATTGTCTAAAATAAATGAGTGTAGGGTTTAAGTAGGTTAGTGTAGTCAAATGATGGCCAAAATCAGATGGCGTGACCACCGTTTCCTTTTCTTTATTGTGTGACTGTAGGTAGGTTAATTCGAACTAACACTCTTAATGTCTATATACCTTTTAGGTGAAGGTGATAAAAATATATATTCAGCTGTTACGATAACAAAATAATTGATTGGGAGTCGTTCTCCGTGTATGGCACTTTAGAAATAATAGGTAATGAATCGGTAGTTAGCACAGCATCTGGTTTAACAAGTTTTGTTTCGGACCTGTATTAGCGAGGGTCTATGGGTAACTGCTATTGCAATTAACATTGTTTAGATAGGACAAGGCACTCATTCTCTAAAATAATTGAGTGTAGGGTTTAAGTAGGTGAGTATAGTCAAATGATGGCCAAAATCAGATGCCGTGACGACCGTTTCTTTTTCCCTATGATGTGACTATAGGTAGGTTAATTCGAACTAAATCTCTTAATGTCTATATACCTTTTAGGTGAAAGTGATAAAAATATATATTGAGCTGTTACGATAACAAAATAATTTATTGCGAGTCGTTCTCCGTGCATGTCACTTTAGAAATAAAAGATAATGAATCGTCAGGTAGCACAGCATCTGGTTTAACAAGTTTCCTTTCGGCCCTGTATTAGCGAGGATCTATGGGTAACTACTATTGCAATTAACATTCCTGAGATAGAATAAGTAACTCATTGTCTAAAATAAATGAGTGTAGGGTTTAAGTAGGTTAGTGTAGTCAAATGATGGCCAAAATCAGAAGCCGTGACGACCGTTTCCTTTTCCTTATTGTGTGACTATAGGTAGGTTAATTCGAACTAACACTCTTAATGTCTATATACCTTTTAGGTGAAGGTGATAAAAATATATATTCAGCTGTTACGATAAAAAAATAATTGATTGGGATCGTTCTCCGTGTATGTCACTTTAGAAATAAAAGGTAATCAATCGTTAGGTAGCACAGCATGTGGTTTAACAAGTTTCGTTTCGGACTTGTATTAGCGAGGGTCTATGGATAACTGCTATTGCAATTAACATTGTTTAGATAGGATAAGGTACTCATTGTCTAAAATAAATGAGTGTAGGGTTTAAGTAGGTTAGTGTAGTCAAATGATGGCCAAAATCAGATGCCGTGACGACCGTTTGCTTTTCCCTATGATGTGACTATAGGTAGGTTAATTCGAAATAACACTCTTAATGTCTATATACCTTTTAGGTGAAGGTGATAAAAATATATATTCAGCTGTTACGATAACATAATAATTGATTGAGAGTCGTTCTCCGTGTATGTCACTTTAGAAATAAAAGATAATGAATCGTCAGGTAGCACAGCATCTGGTTTAACAAGTTTCCTTTCGGACCTGTATTAGCGAGGATCTATGGGTAACTGCTATTGCAATTAACATTGCTTAGATAGTATAAGACACTCATTGTCTAAAATAAATGAGTGTAGGGTTTAAGTAGGTTAGTTTAGTCAAATGATGGCCAAAATCAGATGCCGTGACGACCGTCTCCTTTTCCTTATTGTGTGACTATAGGAAGGTTAATTGGAACTAACACTCTTAATGTCTATATACCTTTTAGGTGAAGGTGATAAAAATATATATTCAGCTGTTACGATAACAAAATAATTGATTGGGAGTCGTTCTCCGTGTTTGTTACTTTAGAAATAAAAGATAATGAATCGTCAGGTAGCACAGCATCTGGTTTAACAAGTTTCCTTTCGGACCTGTATTAGCGAGGATCTATGGGTAACTGCTATTGCAATTAACATTGCTTAGATAGAATAAGATACTCATTCTCTAAAATAAATGAGTGTAGGGTTTAAGTAGGTTAGTGTAGTCAAATGATGGCCAAAATCAGATGCCGTGACGACCGGTTCCTCTTCCTTATTGTGTGACTATAGGTAGGTTAATTCGAACTAACACTCTTAATGTCTATATACCTTTTAGGTGAAGATGATAAAAATATATATTCAGCTGTTACGATAACAAAATAATTGATTGGGAGTCGTTCTCCGTTTATGTCACTTTAGAAAAAAAAGGCAATGAATCGTTAGTTAGCACAGCATCTGGTTTAACAAGTTTCGTTTCGGACCTGTATTAGCGAGGGTCTATGGGCAACTGCTATTGCAATTAACATTGTTTATATAGGATAAGGTACTCAATGTGTAAAATAAATGAGTGTAGGGTTTAAGTAGGTTAGTGTAGTCAAATGATGGCCAAAATCAGATGCCGTGACGACCGTTTCCTTTTCCTTATTGTGTGACATATAGGTAGGTTAATTCGAACTAACACTCTTAATGTCTATATACCTTTTAGGGTGAAGGTGATAAATATATATATTCAGCTGTTACGATAAAAAAATTATTGATTGGGAGTCGTTCTCCGTGTATGTCACTTTAGAAATAAAAGGTAATCAATCGTTAGGTAGCACAGCATGTGGTTTAACAAGTTTCGTTTCGGACCTGTATTAGCGAGGGTCTATGGATAACTGCTATTGCAATTAACATTGTTTAGATAGGATAAGGTACTCATTGTCTACAATAAATGAGTGTAGTGTTTAAGTAGGTTAGTGTAGTCAAATGATGGCCAAAATCAGATGCCGTGACGACCGTTTCCTTTTCCTTATTGTGTGACTATAGGTAGGTTAATTCGAACTAACACTCTTAATGTCTATATACCTTTTAGGTGAAGGTGATAAAGATATATATTCAGCTGTTACGATAAAAAAATAATTGATTGGGAGTCGTTCTCCGTGTATGTTACTTTAGAAATAAAATGTAATCAATCGTTAGGTAGCACAGCATGTGGTTTCACAAGTTTCGTTGCGGACCTGTATTAGCGAGGGCCTATGGATAACTGCTATTGCAATTAACACTGTTTAGATAGGATAAGGTACTCATTGTCTAAAATAAATGAGTGTAGGGTTTAAGTAAGTTAGTGTAGTCAAATGATATCCAAAATGAGATGCCGTGACGACCGTTTCCTTTTCCCTATGATGTGACTATGAGTAGGTTAATTCGAAATAACACTCTTAATGTCTATATACCTTTTAGGTGAAGGTGATAAAAATATATATTCAGCTGTTACGATAACAAAATAATTTATTGGGAGTCGTTCTCCGTGTATGTCACTTTAGAAATAAAAGATAATGAATCGTCAGGTAGCACAGCAGCTGGTTTAACAAGTTTCTTTTCGGACCTATATTAGCGAGGATCTATGGGTAACTACTATTGCAATTAACGTTCCTGAGATAGAATAAGTAACTCATTGTCTAAAATAAATGAGTGTAGGGTTTAAGTAGGTTAGTGTAGTCAAATGATGGCCAAAATCAGATGCCGTGACGACCGTTTCCTTTTCCTTATTGTGTGACTATAGGTAGGTTAATTCGAACTAACACTCTTAATGTCTATATACCTTTTAGGTGAAGGTAATAAAAATATATATTCAGCTGTTACGATAACAAAATAATTGATTGGGAGTCGTTCTCCGTTTGTGTCACTTTAGAAATAAAAGGTAATCAATCGTTAGGTAGTAGAGCATGTGGTTTAACAAGTTTCGTTTCGGACCTGTATTAGCGAGGGTCTATGGATAACTGCTATTGCAATTAACATTGTTTAGATAGGATAAGGTACTCATTGTCGGAAATAAATGAGTGTAGGGTTTAAGTAGATTAGTGTAGTCAAATGATGGCCAAAATCAGATGCCGTGACGACCGTTTCCTTTTCCTTATTGTGTGACTATAGGAAGGTTAATTGGAACTAACACTCTTAATGTCTATATACCTTTTAGGTGAAGGTGATAAAAATATATATTCAGCTGTTACGATAACAAAATAATTGATTGGGAGTCGTTCTCCGTGTATGTCACTTTAGAAACAAAAGTAAATGAATCGTCAGGTAGCACAGCATCTGGTTTAACAAGTTTTCTTTCGGACCTGTATTAGCGAGGATCTATGGGTAACTGCTATTGCAATTAACATTGCTTAGATAGAATAAGACACTCATTGTCTAAAATAAATGAGTGTAGGGTTTAAGTAGGTTAGTGTAGTCAAATGATGGCCAAAATCAGATGCCGTGACGACCGGTTCCTCTTCCTTATTGTGTGACTATAGGTAGGTTAATTCGAACTAACACTCTTAATGTCTATATACCTTTTAGGTGAAGGTGATAAAAATATATATTCAGCTGTTACGATAACAAAATAATTGATTGGGAGTCGTTCTCCGTGTATGTCACTTTAGAAACAAAAGTAAATGAATCGTCAGGTAGCACAGCATCTGGTTTAACAAGTTTTCTTTCGGACCTGTATTAGCGAGGATCTATGGGTAACTGCTATTGCAATTAACATTGCTTAGATAGAATAAGACACTCATTGTCTAAAATAAATGAGTGTAGGGTTTAAGTAGGTTAGTGTAGTCAAATGATGGCCAAAATCAGATGCCGTGACGACCGGTTCCTCTTCCTTATTGTGTGACTATAGGTAGGTTAATTCGAACTAACACTCTTAATGTCTATATACCTTTTAGGTGAAGATGATAAAAATATATATTCAGCTGTTACGATAACAAAATAATTGATTGGGAGTCGTTCTCCGTTTATGTCACTTTAGAAATAAAAGGCAATGAATCGTTAGTTAGAACAGCATCTGGTTTAACAAGTTTCGTTTCGGACCTGTATTAGCGAGGGTCTATGGGCAACTGCTATTGCAATTAACATTGTTTATATAGGATAAGGTACTCAATGTGTAAAATAAATGAGTGTAGGGTTTAAGTAGGTTAGTGTAGTCAAATGATGGCCAAAATCAGATGTCGTGACGACCGTTTCCTTTTCCTTATTGTGTGACATATAGGTAGGTTAATTCGAACTAACACTCTTAATGTCTATATACCTTTTAGGGTGAAGGTGATAAAAATATATATTCAGCTGTTACGATAAAAAAATTATTGATTGGGAGTCGTTCTCCGTGTATGTCACTTTAGAAATAAAAGGTAATCAATCGTTAGGTAGCACAGCATGTGGTTTAACAAGTTTCGTTTCGGACCTGTATTAGCGAGGGTCTATGGATAACTGCTATTGCAATTAACATTGTTTAGATAGGATAAGGTACTCATTGTCTACAATAAATGAGTGTAGTGTTTAAGTAGGTTAGTGTAGTCAAATGATGGCCAAATTCAGATGCCGTGACGACCGTTTCCTTTTCCTTATTGTGTGACTATAGGTAGGTTAATTCGAACTAACACTCTTAATGTCTATATACCTTTTAGGTGAAGGTGATAAAAATATATATTCAGCCGTTACGATAAGAAAATAATTTATTGGGAGTCGTTCTCCGTGTATGTCACTTTAGAAATAAAAGATAATGAATCGTTAGGTAGCACGGCATCTGGTTTAACAAGTTTCCTTTCGGACCTGTATTAGCGAGGATCTATGGGTAACTGCTATTGCAATTAACATTGCTTAGATAGAATAAGTAACTCATTGTCTAAAATAAATGAGTGTAGGGTTTAAGTAGGTTAGTGTAGTCAAATGATTGCCAAAATCAGATGCCGTGACGACCGTTTCCTTTTCCTTATTGTGTGACTATAGGTAGGTTATTTCGAACTAACACTCTTAATGTCTATATACCTTTTAGGTGAAGGTGATAAAGATATATATTCAGCTGTTACGATAAAAAAATAATTGATTGGGAGTCGTTCTCCGTGTATGTCACTTTAGAAATAAAAGGTAATCAATCGTTAGGTAGCACAGCATGTGGTTTAACAAGTTTCGTTGCGGACCTGTATTAGCGAGGGTCTATGGATAACTGCTATTGCAATTAACACTGTTTAGATAGGATAAGGTACTCATTGTCTAAAATAAATGAGTGTAGGTTTTAAGTAAGTTAGTGTAGTCAAATGATGGCCAAAATGAGATGCCGTGACGACCGTTTCCTTTTCCCTATGATGTGACTATGAGTAGGTTAATTCGAAATAACACTCTTAATGTCTATATACCTTTTAGGTGAAGGTGATAAAAATATATATTCAGCTGTTACGATAACATAATAATTGATTGAGAGTCGTTCTCCGTGTATGTCACTTTAGAAATAAAAGATAATGAATCGTCAGGTAGCACAGCATCTAGTTTAACAAGTTTCCTTTCGGACCTGTATTAGCGAGGATCTATGGATAACTACTATTGCAATTAACATTGCTTAGATAGAATAAGTAACTCATTGTCTAAAATAAATGAGTGTAGGGTTTAAGTAGATTAGTGTAGTCAAATGATGGCCAAAATCAGATGCCGTGACGACCGTTTCCTTTTCCTTATTGTGTGACTATAGGTAGGTTAATTCGAACTAACACTGTTAATGTCTATATACCTTTTAGGTGAAGGTGATAAAAATATATATTCAGCTGTTACGATAACAAAATAATTTATTGGGAGTCGTTCTCCGTGTATGTCACTTTAGAAATAAAAGATAATGAATCGTCAGGTAGCACAGCATCTGGTTTAACAAGTTTCCTTTCGGACCTGTATTAGCGAGGATCTATGGGTAACTGCTATTGCAATTAACATTGCTTAGATAGAATAAGACACTCATTGTCTAAAATAAATGAGTGTAAGGTTTAAGTAGGTTAGTGTAGTCAAATGATGGCCAAAATCAGATGCCGTGACGACCGGTTGCTCTTCCTTATTGTGTGACTATAGGTAGGTTAATTCGAACTAACACTCTTAATGTCTATATACCTTTTAGGTGAAGGTGATAAAAATATATATTCAGCTGTTACGATAACAAAATAATTTATTGGGAGTCGTTCTCCGTGTATGTCACTTTAGAAATAAAAGATAATGAATCGTCAGGTAGCACAGCAGCTGGTTTAACAAGTTTCTTTTCGGACCTATATTAGCGAGGATCTATGGGTAACTACTATTGCAATTAACATTCCTGAGATAGAATAAGTAACTCATTGTCTAAAATAAATGAGTGTAGGGTTTAAGTAGGTTAGTGTAGTCAAATGATGGCCAAAATCAGATGCCGTGACGACCGTTTCCTTTTCCTTATTGTGTGACTATAGGTAGGTTAATTCGAACTAACACTCTTAATATCTATATACCTTTTAGGTGAAGGTAATAAAAATATATATTCAGCTGTTACGATAACAAAATAATTGATTGGGAGTCGTTCTCCGTTTGTGTCACTTTAGAAATAAAAGGCAATGAATCGTTAGTTAGCACAGCATCTGGTTTAACAAGTTTCGTTTCGGACCTGTGTTAGCGAGGGTCTATGGGTAACTGCTATTGCGATTAACATTGTTTAGATAGGATAAGGTACTCATTGTCTAAAATAAATGAGTGTAGGGTTTAAGTAGGTTAGTGTAGTCAAATGATGGCCAAAATCAGATGCCGTGACGACCGTTTCCTTTTCCTTATTGTGTGACTATAGGTAGGTTAATTCGAACTAACACTCTTAATGTCTATATACCTTTTAGGTGAAGGTGATAAAGATATATATTCAGCTGTTACGATAAAAAAATAATTGATTGGGAGTCGTTCTCCGTGTATGTTACTTTAGAAATAAAATGTAATCAATCGTTAGGTAGCACAGCATGTGGTTTCACAAGTTTCGTTGCGGACCTGTATTAGCGAGGGCCTATGGATAACTGCTATTGCAATTAACACTGTTTAGATAGGATAAGGTACTCATTGTCTAAAATAAATGAGTGTAGGGTTTAAGTAAGTTAGTGTAGTCAAATGATATCCAAAATGAGATGCCGTGACGACCGTTTCCTTTTCCCTATGATGTGACTATGAGTAGGTTAATTCGAAATAACACTCTTAACGTCTATATACCTTTTAGGTGAAGGTGATAAAAATATATATTCAGCTGTTACGATAACAAAATAATTTATTGGGAGTCGTTCTCCGTGTATGTCACTTTAGAAATAAAAGATAATGAATCGTCAGGTAGCACAGCAGCTGGTTTAACAAGTTTCTTTTCGGACCTATATTAGCGAGGATCTATGGGTAACTACTATTGCAATTAACGTTCCTGAGATAGAATAAGTAACTCATTGTCTAAAATAAATGAGTGTAGGGTTTAAGTAGGTTAGTGTAGTCAAATGATGGCCAAAATCAGATGCCGTGACGACCGTTTCCTTTTCCTTATTGTGTGACTATAGGTAGGTTAATTCGAACTAACACTCTTAATGTCTATATACCTTTTAGGTGAAGGTAATAAAAATATATATTCAGCTGTTACGATAACAAAATAATTGATTGGGAGTCGTTCTCCGTTTGTGTCACTTTAGAAATAAAAGGTAATCAATCGTTAGGTAGTAGAGCATGTGGTTTAACAAGTTTCGTTTCGGACCTGTATTAGCGAGGGTCTATGGATAACTGCTATTGCAATTAACATTGTTTAGATAGGATAAGGTACTCATTGTCGGAAATAAATGAGTGTAGGGTTTAAGTAGATTAGTGTAGTCAAATGATGGCCAAAATCAGATGCCGTGACGACCGTTTCCTTTTCCTTATTGTGTGACTATAGGAAGGTTAATTGGAACTAACACTCTTAATGTCTATATACCTTTTAGGTGAAGGTGATAAAAATATATATTCAGCTGTTACGATAACAAAATAATTGATTGGGAGTCGTTCTCCGTGTATGTCACTTTAGAAACAAAAGTAAATGAATCGTCAGGTAGCACAGCATCTGGTTTAACAAGTTTTCTTTCGGACCTGTATTAGCGAGGATCTATGGGTAACTGCTATTGCAATTAACATTGCTTAGATAGAATAAGACACTCATTGTCTAAAATAAATGAGTGTAGGGTTTAAGTAGGTTAGTGTAGTCAAATGATGGCCAAAATCAGATGCCGTGACGACCGGTTCCTCTTCCTTATTGTGTGACTATAGGTAGGTTAATTCGAACTAACACTCTTAATGTCTATATACCTTTTAGGTGAAGGTGATAAAAATATATATTCAGCTGTTACGATAACAAAATAATTGATTGGGAGTCGTTCTCCGTGTATGTCACTTTAGAAACAAAAGTAAATGAATCGTCAGGTAGCACAGCATCTGGTTTAACAAGTTTTCTTTCGGACCTGTATTAGCGAGGATCTATGGGTAACTGCTATTGCAATTAACATTGCTTAGATAGAATAAGACACTCATTGTCTAAAATAAATGAGTGTAGGGTTTAAGTAGGTTAGTGTAGTCAAATGATGGCCAAAATCAGATGTCGTGACGACCGTTTCCTTTTCCTTATTGTGTGACATATAGGTAGGTTAATTCGAACTAACACTCTTAATGTCTATATACCTTTTAGGGTGAAGGTGATAAAAATATATATTCAGCTGTTACGATAAAAAAATTATTGATTGGGAGTCGTTCTCCGTGTATGTCACTTTAGAAATAAAAGGTAATCAATCGTTAGGTAGCACAGCATGTGGTTTAACAAGTTTCGTTTCGGACCTGTATTAGCGAGGGTCTATGGATAACTGCTATTGCAATTAACATTGTTTAGATAGGATAAGGTACTCATTGTCTACAATAAATGAGTGTAGTGTTTAAGTAGGTTAGTGTAGTCAAATGATGGCCAAATTCAGATGCCGTGACGACCGTTTCCTTTTCCTTATTGTGTGACTATAGGTAGGTTAATTCGAACTAACACTCTTAATGTCTATATACCTTTTAGGTGAAGGTGATAAAAATATATATTCAGCCGTTACGATAAGAAAATAATTTATTGGGAGTCGTTCTCCGTGTATGTCACTTTAGAAATAAAAGATAATGAATCGTTAGGTAGCACGGCATCTGGTTTAACAAGTTTCCTTTCGGACCTGTATTAGCGAGGATCTATGGGTAACTGCTATTGCAATTAACATTGCTTAGATAGAATAAGTAACTCATTGTCTAAAATAAATGAGTGTAGGGTTTAAGTAGGTTAGTGTAGTCAAATGATTGCCAAAATCAGATGCCGTGACGACCGTTTCCTTTTCCTTATTGTGTGACTATAGGTAGGTTATTTCGAACTAACACTCTTAATGTCTATATACCTTTTAGGTGAAGGTGATAAAGATATATATTCAGCTGTTACGATAAAAAAATAATTGATTGGGAGTCGTTCTCCGTGTATGTCACTTTAGAAATAAAAGGTAATCAATCGTTAGGTAGCACAGCATGTGGTTTAACAAGTTTCGTTGCGGACCTGTATTAGCGAGGGTCTATGGATAACTGCTATTGCAATTAACACTGTTTAGATAGGATAAGGTACTCATTGTCTAAAATAAATGAGTGTAGGTTTTAAGTAAGTTAGTGTAGTCAAATGATGGCCAAAATGAGATGCCGTGACGACCGTTTCCTTTTCCCTATGATGTGACTATGAGTAGGTTAATTCGAAATAACACTCTTAATGTCTATATACCTTTTAGGTGAAGGTGATAAAAATATATATTCAGCTGTTACGATAACATAATAATTGATTGAGAGTCGTTCTCCGTGTATGTCACTTTAGAAATAAAAGATAATGAATCGTCAGGTAGCACAGCATCTAGTTTAACAAGTTTCCTTTCGGACCTGTATTAGCGAGGATCTATGGATAACTACTATTGCAATTAACATTGCTTAGATAGAATAAGTAACTCATTGTCTAAAATAAATGAGTGTAGGGTTTAAGTAGATTAGTGTAGTCAAATGATGGCCAAAATCAGATGCCGTGACGACCGTTTCCTTTTCCTTATTGTGTGACTATAGGTAGGTTAATTCGAACTAACACTGTTAATGTCTATATACCTTTTAGGTGAAGGTGATAAAAATATATATTCAGCTGTTACGATAACAAAATAATTTATTGGGAGTCGTTCTCCGTGTATGTCACTTTAGAAATAAAAGATAATGAATCGTCAGGTAGCACAGCATCTGGTTTAACAAGTTTCCTTTCGGACCTGTATTAGCGAGGATCTATGGGTAACTGCTATTGCAATTAACATTGCTTAGATAGAATAAGACACTCATTGTCTAAAATAAATGAGTGTAAGGTTTAAGTAGGTTAGTGTAGTCAAATGATGGCCAAAATCAGATGCCGTGACGACCGGTTGCTCTTCCTTATTGTGTGACTATAGGTAGGTTAATTCGAACTAACACTCTTAATGTCTATATACCTTTTAGGTGAAGGTGATAAAAATATATATTCAGCTGTTACGATAACAAAATAATTTATTGGGAGTCGTTCTCCGTGTATGTCACTTTAGAAATAAAAGATAATGAATCGTCAGGTAGCACAGCAGCTGGTTTAACAAGTTTCTTTTCGGACCTATATTAGCGAGGATCTATGGGTAACTACTATTGCAATTAACATTCCTGAGATAGAATAAGTAACTCATTGTCTAAAATAAATGAGTGTAGGGTTTAAGTAGGTTAGTGTAGTCAAATGATGGCCAAAATCAGATGCCGTGACGACCGTTTCCTTTTCCTTATTGTGTGACTATAGGTAGGTTAATTCGAACTAACACTCTTAATATCTATATACCTTTTAGGTGAAGGTAATAAAAATATATATTCAGCTGTTACGATAACAAAATAATTGATTGGGAGTCGTTCTCCGTTTGTGTCACTTTAGAAATAAAAGGCAATGAATCGTTAGTTAGCACAGCATCTGGTTTAACAAGTTTCGTTTCGGACCTGTGTTAGCGAGGGTCTATGGGTAACTGCTATTGCGATTAACATTGTTTAGATAGGATAAGGTACTCATTGTCTAAAATAAATGAGTGTAGGGTTTAAGTAGGTTAGTGTAGTCAAATGATGGCCAAAATCAGATGCCGTGACGACCGTTTCCTTTTCCTTATTGTGTGACTATAGGTAGGTTAATTCGAACTAGCACTCTTAATGTCTATATACCTTTTAGGTGAAGGTAATAAAAATATATATTCAGCTGTTACGATAACAAAAAAATTGATTGGGAGTCGTTCTCCGTTTGTGTCACTTTAGAAATAAAAGGTAATCAATCGTTAGGTAGCAGAGCATGTGGTTTAACAAGTTTCGTTTCGGACCTGTATTAGCGAGGGTCTATGGATAACTGCTATTGCAATTAACATTGTTTAGATAGGATAAGGTACTCATTGTCTGAAATAAATGAGTGTAGGGTTTAAGTAGATTACTGTAGTCAAATGATGGCCAAAATCAGATGCCGTGACGACCGTTTCCTTTTCCCTATGATGTGACTATAGGTAGGTTAATTCGAAATAACACTCTTAATGTCTATATACCTTTTAGGTGAAGGTGATAAAAATATATATTCAGCTGTTACGATAACATAATAATTGATTGGGAGTCGTTCTCCGTGTATGTCACTTTAGAAATAAAAGATAATGAATCGTCAGGTAGCACAGCATCTGGTTTAACAAGTTTCCTTTCGGACCTGTATTAGCGAGGATCTATGGGTAACTACTATTGCAATTAACATTGCTTAGATAGAATAAGTAACTCATTGTCTAAAATAAATGAGTGTAGGGTTTAAGTAGGTTAGTGTAGTCAAATGATGGCCAAAATCAGATGCCGTGACGAACGTTTCCTTTTCCTTATTGTGTGATTATACGTAGGTTAATTCGAACTAACACTCTTAATGTCTATATACCTTTTAGGTGAAGGTGATAAAAATATATATTCAGCTGTTACGATAACAAAATAATTGATTGGGAGTCGTTCTCCGTTTATGTCACTTTAGAAATAAAAGGCAATGAATCGTTAGTTAGCACAGCATCTGGTTTAACAAGTTTCGTTTCGGACCTGTATTAGCGAGGGTCTATGGGTAACTGCTATTGCAATTAACATTGTTTAGATAGGACAAGGCACTCATTCTCTAAAATATATGAGTGTAGGTTTCAGTAGGTTAGTGTAGTCAAATGATGGCCAAAATCAGATGCCATGTCGACCGTTTCCTTTTCCTTATGATGTGACTATAGGTAGGTTAATTCGAACTAACACTCTTAATGTCTATATACCTTTTAAGTGAAGGTGATAAAAATTTATATTCAGCTGTTACGATAACAAAATAATTGATTGAGAGTCGTTCTCCGTGTATCTCACTTTAGAAACAAAAGATAATGAATCGTCAGGTAGCACAGCATCTGGTTTAACAAGTTTCGTTTCGGACCTGTATTAGCGAGGGTCTATGGGTAACTGCTATTGCAATTAACATTGTTTAGATAGGATAAGTTACTCATTGTCTAAAATAAATGAGTGTAGGGTTTAAGTAGGTTAGTGTAGTCAAATGATGGCCAAAATCAGATGCCGTGACGACCGTTTCCTTTTTCTTATTGTGTGATTATATGTTGGTTAATTCGAACTAACACTCTTAATATCTATATACCTTTTAGGTGAAGGTGATAAAAATATATATTCAGCAGTTACGATAACAAAATAATTGATTGGGAGTCGTTCTCCGTGTATGTCACTTTAGAAATAAAAGATAATGAATCGTCAGGTAGCACAGCATCTGGTTTAACAAGTTTCCTTTCGGACCTGTATTAGCGAGGATCTATGGGTAACTACTATTGCAATTAACATTGCTTAGATAGAATAAGTAACTCATTGTCTAAAATAAATGAGTGTAGGGTTTAAGTAGGTTAGTGTAGTCAAATGATGGCCAAAATCAGATGCCGTGACGACCGGTTGCTCTTCCTTATTGTGTGACTATAGGTAGGTTAATTCGAACTAACACTCTTAATGTCTATATACCTTTTAGGTGAAGGTGATAAAAATATATATTCAGCTGTTACGATAACATAATAATTGATTGGGAGTCGTTCTCCGTGTATGTCACTTTAGAAATAAAAGATAATGAATTGTCAGGTAGCACAGCATCTGGTTTAACAAGTTTCCTTTCGGACCTGTATTAGCGAGGATCTATGGGTAACTACTATTGCAATTAACATTGCTTAGATAGAATAAGTAACTCATTGTCTAAAATAAATGAGTGTAGGGTTTAAGTAGGTTAGTGTAGTCAAATGATGGCCAAAATCAGATGCCGTGACGAACGTTTCCTTTTCCTTATTGTGTGATTATACGTAGGTTAATTCGAACTAACACTCTTAATGTCTATATACCTTTTAGGTGAAGGTGATAAAAATATATATTCAGCTGTTACGATAACAAAATAATTGATTGGGAGTCGTTCTCCGTGTATGTCACTTTAGAAATATAACTAAATGAATCGTCAGGTAGCACAGCATCTGGTTTAACAAGTTTCCTTTCGGACCTGTATTAGCGAGGATCTATGGGTAACTGCTATTGCAATTAACATTGGTTAGATAGAAAAGACACTCATTGTCTAAAATACATGAGTGTAGGTTTTAAGTAGGTTAGTGTAGTCAAATTGTGGCCAAAATCAGATGCCGTGACGACCGTTTCCTTTTCCTTATTGTGTGACTATAGGTAGGTTAATTCGAACTAACACTCTTAATGTCTATATACCTTTTAGGTCAAGATGATAAAAATATATATTCAGCTGTTACGATAACATAATAATTGATTGGGAGTCGTTCTCCGTGTATGTCACTTTAGAAATAAAAGGTAATGAATCGTTAGTTAGCACAGCATCTGGTTTAACAAGTTTCGTTTCGGACCTGTATTAGCGAGGTCTATGGGTAACTGCTATTGCAATTAACATTGTTTAGATAGGAGAAGGCACTCATTCTCTAAAATAATTGAGTGTAGGGTTGAAGTAGGTTAGTATAGTCAAATGATGGCCAAAATCAGATGCCATGACGACCGTTTCCTTTTCCCTATGATGTGACTATAGGTAGGTTAATTCGAACTAACACTCTTAATGTCTATATACCTTTTAGGTGAAGGTTATAAAAATATATATTCAGCTGTTACGATAACAAAATAATTGATTGGGAGTCGTTCTCCGTGTATGCCACTTTAGAAATAAAAGGTAATGAATCGTTAGGTAGCACAGCATCTGGTTTAACAAGTTTCGTTTCGGACCTGTATTAGCGAGGGTCTATGGGTAACTGCTATTGCAATTAACATTGTTTAGATAGGATAAGTTACTCATTGTCTAAAATAAATGAGTGTAGGGTTTAAGTAGGTTAGTGTAGTCAAATGATGGCCAAAATCAGATGCCGTGACGACCGTTTCCTTTTCCTTATTGTGTGACTATAGGTAGGTTAATTCGAACTAACACTCTTAATATCTATATACCTTTTAGGTGAAGGTGATAAAAATATATATTCAGCTGTTACGATAACAAAATAATTGATTGGAGTCGTTCTCCGTGTATGTCACTTTAGAAATAAAAGATAACGAATCGTCAGGTAGCACAGCATCTGGTTTAACAAGTTTCCTTTCGGACCTGTATTAGCGAGGATCTATGGGTAACTGCTATTGCAATTAACATTGCTTAGATAGAATAAGACACTCATTGTCTAAAATAAATGAGTGTAGGGTTTAAGTAGGTTAGTGTAGTCAAATGATGGCCAAAATCAGATGCCGTGATCACCGTATCCTTTTCCCTATGATGTGACTATAGGTAGGTTAATTCGAACTAACAATCTTAATGTCTATATACTTTTTAGGTGAATGTGATAGAAATATATATTCAGCTGTTTGAAATAACAAAATAATTGATTCGGAGAATATTATACATAATATGTGTTTGCAATGAATAGAAAGGTTATCTCCGATTTAAACATCAAATTATTAATGTGTAAACACGAAAATAATATATTTCAAAAACAAAACCCATATACAATGGATTCTCTTTACGTCTTTGAAGACACCACCCGTTACAAAGCAATATAACGATGCAAAGTCGTTTATCGTATAGTAAATATTCTTTTTACACTAAAAGTACTATAACAGCTATGCATTGTCGCTTTTCATTCTTTTATGCAAGTTTTTTAATGGTAATTTCCTTGTTTGTAGTTTTCTCTATAACTATAAACCTCGCTTTCAATCTTATTGATAACGTCTATTACGCTTCCACATCAAATCACTTAACGTGCTTCAACATACTCCAAAGCTGAGGCATACGCGACATAATAGACTTTTCTTCGTTCCCACTGTTATCATAAAACTTTTCTCATTTTTTCTATCCAGGGATTTATGCTTAAACTGTAATAAGCAGAGTATTTCAATAGCCTTTGTTTTCATAACCATAATAATAACTAACATAGTTTAGTAAATTATAAGCATATAATTAATTTCAATGTAATTCTTCCATTTCCATATTCTTTCTGAGCATTGGAGTCTTGTGCTTGGACCTTTATTCCATCGCCAACAATGAATTCGCAATGAAGCTAGAAAATAAAGCAGAGGAAGCCTTTTCTACATCTTTGAAGAGATCCTTTAGTGTTCTGATGCCAAAGAGATAATTCAACATTTCTGAATCCATCTCTCGACCTAACCCTGCGTACATTTGTTTCAACACTCAATTTCATGTGAATCTTCTGTATTTTCCACATTTGAAGCAAGCGGATACCTCAACGAACCGACACCGACAACTTATTAAGTGTAATAGTGTTGTACAATACGATATTTTGGAATAAATGTATATTTCATTCATTAAACTGTAGCCTTTTCACTTCCTCAATGTCTCTCAGGGTTGGATACATACTAGGATCTCTTCCGTTGAAGTACAGTCGCACAAAAAAATATCCGAACACTATAGTTGATTACAGAATTCAGGAAAAGTATCTAGCAACTATTTTATTTAGAAATTAGTGATCTGCCAACCTTCGTGTACAATACGCGAAGGTTGTCAGATCACTAATTTCTAAAAAAATCGTTGCCACATATTTTTCCTGAATTCTGTAATCAACCATAGTGTTCGGATATTTTTTTCAGCGACTGTAAACGCCGTCCCATAGCCGAGTGGTTAGCGCGCTTGGCTACTGATCTAAGGGACCTGGGTTCAAGCCCCGGGTAAGGCATGGATGTATGTGTCGTTTTTCTCCTGAGGTCCTGCCATCCTCTCAGACCTTCTACTATTGCATATAAACTGACAGGCTCCTGTCAGACCTCTGTGGCAAGCAGCTGCTTGAGGGGGTATTTTTTTTATTTACAACGCATTCTTGAATTGCAGAACTATTAGCTGTCTTGAACTCGGGTTTTATGATAGAAGCACAATTGTTATAATGCAATATGGGATGGCAGAGAGGATATCATAGAAGGAATTTGGGGGAGGCACAGACAAGTCTCTGTGTAGCTACAAGGTTAGGAAAAGAGCGAATTAAAATGTTTAATCAAACAAATGTACAAAAGGGGTAAAAAGAAGTATTATTGAATCTAAATCGCATACTGCTACAGATAAAGACAAAGAATATTAATTCAACACTGGGTGGAAGAAGGAAAAAAATTGCAAAATTGCGGACAAGAGATCAAGTATTTTAGGTATTGGAAGGGCCGAATTCTGTTTAAAAAAGGTAAATATATTTCGACAGTTTGTATAGTTATTGACCTCTCACTGATAACATTCGAAGCTAGTGCACGTTGGAAAACTTCAAAAAGTTACATCACCATGTGGGAAAACCATGCACTGTTGGGCAACCTACTTCAGGCCGCTGCCCATGCGCCCAACCATGAACGAGGAAATAATATTACCTTAACGTCACCCGGAGCTACCCATGGCCAGCGGGGGACAGCTGAGCTAAAGGATTTACATTATCGTCTGTTCTTTCGTTCCTTTCTTTGTACTTCGCTTGGTTAACCTTTCTCCTTAATATATTTTAAACTAAAATAGTGTTTAGATTAAACTTTATGAGAAGTAAATAATCGTGTACTTTTTAAAAAGTAGCACTTTTACATTTAAATACATCGTGATTTTTTTAATGTACATTTGCACTTGCTACGAAAAACAGCATTAAAGCCAGTTTCCGAAATTATTAGTTTTTATAGATCCGAATGAAGCATAATGCACAAAGGACTAAATGGTAAAATGTTAGTTATTGCTCAGATAATGCATTTAGGAGTGCAGTGGCTAAGAAAGTTTATTAAACTTTCTTAGCCACTGCACTCCTAAATACTGATAATTACTTACTGATAATTGCAAAATTTCAAATAATAAATTTTAATACACAAGCGACCTGCGTCTTTGAATGGCATTATGAAACAGTTCCCTTGCTAATCCCCATGCCTTCCACAAAAACTAATAAGGAGCAAAGATTACTGGAAAAGTAATAAATTTGGTACTTCGAATTAAAATGCAACTGAGGTAGAATTTCCAGTATTTAAACTTTGAACTTTTTAATAATCAAGTGCATCTTTCTCAAACAATTTGTTTTTACACGTAATTTGGATTGCAACGTCTTGAAGATATTAAAAATTATGACTAAAATGGAAATTTGATTGCTTATATATAAAAGCAGTTTCGGTCATTGCTTACGAATATCAGTTCCATGTATAATGCTTATCTGTTTGATATTCCAAATCGAGTTATGTCCTTCCTTGTGGTAGTAAAATATTGAACTGAAGGGTTTGGGGAAAACAACTGATATTGTGATCAATCAGGGTCGAGTGTAGGGGGCATGCCTCCCCCTTTAAAATGTAGTAAATCTGATGGAAGCAAAATGTTATTAAAATCGTGCATATTTCACATGTATTTCAAGAAAGTTTTTCAAATCCTCTAATCAAATGGGAATGGGAAAACTTTATATTGCAATGGAAATCAATTCTCTTGCTTGGACTCTGCCGCCCCTTTCTCCAGATCTCATCTTAGACATGAAAGTTTAATTTAATTAATTTTAATGTGATTTTTTAACAGATTGAAAATTTTCTCTAAAAAATAGGTCTTACTAATTCTGTTTAATCTTACTACAGCTGTGGTCATTAATTTGCATGCAAATTTGCCGCCCCTAAAAAGTGCAACCCGTGGAACAACGCCGCCCCAGCTGACAAGCTGCAACTTCTTTGTTTTCTTTCATACGCACTTTCAAATAACATAGAGTTTTTCCCAAAACAATGAACTGTTCCTATAAATAATTTTTTCATTTTTCAATGAATTGAGCTTTCAATGAATTGAGCTTTTCAAATGAATTGAGCTTTCAAAGATTTTTTAGGGGAAATGCTTTAGCACCCTCCCCACGAATAGGCACCCATAACAGTCTGCCGAGTGGTTACAGTGCTTGGCTACTGATCTAAGGGACCTGGGTTCGAGCCCCGGGTAAGGCATGGCTGTTTGTGTTGTTTTTCTGCTGAGGTCCTGCCATCCTCTCAGACCATCTACTATGCAATATAAACTGACAAGCTTCTGTCAGATCTCTGTGGCAAGCAGCTGCTTGAGGGGGTATTTATATATTTATTTATCTGTTTTTTTATGATAAAGGCATGTTTCCTTAAGATTTTTTCAGAGCTATCATTATCCCTATCTGCAAAAAAGGTGATCGTAGTTCTTGTGATAACTATAGGGGTATCAGCCTACTCTCTGTTCCAGGTAAAGTTCTCTGCATGATTCTATTTAATAGAACGAAGAATCTGGTTTACAGGCAATTGCATAAAGACCAATGTGGATTCAGAAGTGGTAGGGGATGTGTAGGTCAGATATTTTCACTTAGGCAGATTCTTGAGAAATGCTTAGAGTTTCAGAAACCTTTGGTTGCTAGCTTTGTTGACTTCAAAAAGGCTTTCGACTCTGTTGATCGTCATAATTTGTGGTTGATTGTGAAATCATATGGTAAGTTAGTTAACATAATGAAAGCTCTCTATAATAACACTGAGTCGTGTGTGAGAGTTGGTAAGGCTTGCAGCAATTGGTTTAGCATTACTTCTGGGGTTCGACAAGGGTGAATTTTGTCTCCTTTTCTCTTTAGCTTGGTTATTGATTATGTGAAATTCACTGCAAGGAAAAGATTTTGGCCTTAAATGGTCTAGAGATGCGAACGTTTCTGATTTAGATTATGCTGATGATTTAGCTCTTTTGGCAAATGATGTTGATGAGACGAACTCTTTCATTCGAGCTGTTGATGAAACTGGTAGTAGAGTAGGTTTGGTTATAAACAGAGGGAAAACTAAAGTGATAAAAATTGGTCAGGCAGGCTGTGATTTAGTTATTCTGAATGGTTGCAGTCTTGAGCAGGTATCACAGTTTAATTATCTTGGGAGCTATGTAACAGATAATGGTGATGTGCGGCATGAGATTAACAGACGAATAGGGATTGCTGCTGGGACTTTTAAGAATCTATGGAGAGTGTGGAGAAATAGGCGTATACATCTAAAGACTAAAATTAGACTGTAATAGTTTGGTTCTTTCTAGGGTTAATTATGGTAGTGACCGTGGACGCTTTGTAAACAAAATCACAAGAAACTAGATGCTTTCGCAGTATTTTGGGTATTAGGTGGTTCAACTTTGTAACTAATGATGAGGTTAGGCAAAGGAGTTTGCAACCTCCTTTAAGCAGCATATTGTGCAGCGAGAGACTCCGTTGGTTTGTCCATGTTGCCCGTATGAATAATTATAGATTGGTGAATAAGGTTATGAACAGTGTGACTAAAGGCCTCAGAAAGAGGGTGAGAGCTAGGATGCTGTGGGCAATGTCAAACAGGACCTTATTAGAATTGTTGTGTTGTGGCCAGATGCAACAGCTGTAGCTCAGGACAGATATGCTTGGAGAACTAAATTGCACGTTCTGGTTGAACCTTCGTACCCCATGGCTGATTGAGGATGATGAGGATTACAGTTTGTTACATATTTGTTGAAGATGGTGCAAATGGAGCGAAAGGGTTTTACGAAAATTCAATTTCTAAATCACATAATAATGGTTCCACTGAAATATACTGCATATCTTAATCTATTATAGCATGAGTAACTAATATTCTGTTATACCTACGGTGTCCAGATTTCCCTTAATAAAAACCAGGATATTTAAGTAAGTAATAAAAGTCAGTATATTTAAGCATAATAATATCAACCAGGATATTTAAGTAAATATCCAAACATTAGAAAGCTTAAACTAGTACAGTTTAGTTATGATTCCTATTTAATTTAAATGAATTAGTGTCATTTTCCCTTGGAAGTTGTAAACGCACAGAAAAAAATTAACAAAGGCAGTTGTACAATCAGCAATAATCGTAACGTTTGGTATGGCCCCATGAAGGATTATTTTTAGGAGGTTGCTGAACCCAAATTTTTTTAGTGGGGTGTTGAATCAAAAATTTTTAGTGGGTTTCTGAACCTAAGTTCTTTTATGGGTGAGGGATGCTGAACCTAAGCTTTTTTATTGGTGAGGGATGCTGAACCTAAGTTCTTTTATGGGTGAGGGATGCTGAACCTAAGTTCTTTTATGGGTGAGGGATGCTGAACCTAAGGGGTTTATGCTTAAACAACGCTAGCTCCGCAGGTGGCTCAGAAAACAAATATTGTAGAAAATAACTGATATTTTATTTGCTTTCTGATTAGTTTTTGCTTCATGTTTATCTTTTCTTACCATTCAGTAGAACTGGCATTCTACTGACTGGCAAGATGTTGGTTATATACACCGTACAGATATTTTTAAAATATCGATAGCTAAAGACCATGGGCTTGTTAATTAACAAATCTAAAATGAAAGTAAGGGAAATTTTATTTCGAGAACCTTCAGTGAATCTGAATCTTTAAAATCAACGTATAATAGTAATGGTCACCTTTCTAAACAAGGAAGCTTATGGTTTCCATGGTTACGTGTTTTGTTTCGGTATTAGATATTATTTGTCTGTTTGAAAACAATGTGACTCTAAAATTTATGACTTTTCTTATTTCATTAGACTAAAATCACGTAAGAAAATAAATTAAAATTCATTTGTTTCCAGCTGTGAATCCAAGGGGTCCAAGGGGTGTCATCCACCAACCATTTGAGAATGCTTTTAATGGTAATTGAGCGAAGAAATATTATTATTATTATGAATTTCTCGTGCATTTTTTCAGTAATATTTTAAAGATCTCTGTCAAGATTCATTTTATTTATTTGAGAGATCTGTTAGCCAAATGTCTTTTCTCGATCTTAATCACACAGTAGTTAAGGTACTCAATGAACCCATCAACTCGGTACCTCTTGGTTAAATAATACGTTTAATGAATAGCATTTTACGTTACCTACATACATATTTAATAAGGGCGCAGCTTTAATCCACTGCCCCACCAATAATATCCAGTGACACGCTCCAAGAGCGTTGACCCGACTTTATTGAAAAGTCTATCAAATGTTCTAGCTCCAAGAGCATAGCAAACCATTTTACTTCCGACTCTTTCAATGGTCAGGAAAGAAGTTGCTTTTTTTAAATGTGCTGCACTCCCCGTTTACTTTCCGCTGTAAGCACGCAGCAAATCCCGCGTCACGGTGTTACACGATGCGCCGTCAGAGTTCCGCAGATCATCTGGGTCACACAACATTCTCGCCTAATAGAGCATACATCGGAGAGGCAACATGAAAGTCGGGGATAAGGATATTATATTTTGACTTTGGAAGAAGAGATCGCATTGTGCTTGGCTTAGACTCTAGAATTGTTTATTATGATTTCGAAAGTTTAGAAGAATACTGCAAACTTAATTTTGAGAATCACCACTGAATGTCACGTTTCAATGGCAAAAATCCAGGAGGCGGGAGTGGCTCAGTCGTAGCCAGCCAGGCTCGTAAACTGCAGTTCCTAGTTTCGAGTCCCAGCTGGGTAAAACATCCCGCCCTGCAAACGGTCATTAGGGGTTACTGATGGGCTTGGAAACGCTGCTTTCCGTTGGATGGGACGTAAAGCCGTGGCCCAGTGTGAGGAAGAGTCATACTCTGTGCACATTCAATAACACATTTGATGGCCTTGACAGGAGGCTACCCTCTATCTCCAAACAGCTGTCCAGTGGGTCCCTCCCCCAACCTTCTTTGAGCCTTCGGGGTCCTTGTAACCTAGACATTTAGTCCATGTGTTGAAAAAAGTACCGCTGCGAGGTAAAACAATCCAATCCAATATACGTACAAAATAGCCTTTCGGAAATAAGACAACACACTAAATAAGCAATTATCTCCATATGCTTATTGCATGCAAGTAAGGTGGTAACAAATACATTTTTTCTATACCGATGCAGAACAAAGTTTTCTAAAAAAATATTTCGAAAAGGTGTTCTGGTGATTTTTCTTTACATCTAGACGCATTCCTTTACAATTTCTATCCAGACACGATTTGGTAGTGGTCATAGAGAAACAAATATTATCTACTGAATTATTACAAATAGTTTCAAAATAATTTTATAATGATTCTAAAGGTAGAATTATAAAGCACTAATAAGGGAAACCCATGGAAATATTTCTTACTGTCTTGCAATTAGGTCTATTTTTACTCCCATAGTTATTGTAGATTACTGTAAGAACTGGTATGGTTTAATGTAGCTCTAGAGAATACTGATTTGCTACTTTGAATCACAAAAAAATTGCTTTACTAAGAATTTAAAGTAGACACAGATGCGTTACCTCACATGTGAAACCTTTTGAAACATCTCTAGTATCTTGGTCTTGTTAAACGAAAATTCAGAGGAAGAAATATGGGAAACCTCATTTCTGGAAAGCTTGTCCTTTGGATTTCTTTGTAGCCAAGCGGTTATCACGTTTGGCTCCTGATAGTAGTAGCATAAATGAGTGTTCTGAGGCAGTAAATGGGTCCAGAAAATTCTGTGAAAATCCATGGGAAAAGTTATGGGGGATGAGGAAAAAAGTATGTTTTTTGTGGGTTTTTGTGAAAATATGTGTGAAAATTAGAAAAAACGGTGGTATTTTTTAGCATGTGAAAAACTAATTTAAGTTTTTTTTAAAGATGAGGTTTAAATTAATTTGTGAATTAGTTTAAATGGATTAGTTTGAAATGAGGTGTGTGTATATGAGATAAAATTGATGTGGTTTGTTGAGTTATCATACACTTCAGTGGATTATTCGATTGTAAAAAGCCATGGAAATCGGTGTTGTTTTTTGTGAAAATATATGTGAAAATCAGAAAAAACCGGGATGTTTCATGTGAAAAAAAGGTAATTTAAATTTTTCGGGCAGACGAGATATTTACAAATTTTCACAAAAATGAGGTGTGTGTGAAAGAGATAAAAAATGATGTGGTTTGTTGAGTTATCATACACTTCACTGGATTATTCGGTTGTAGAAAGCCAGGTAAATCGGAGAATTTGACAAATCGAGACAGTTTTGAGAAATTTGTTTGAAACATATGACAAAATCAACCGGTAAAATGACATTTTCGGGGACGGGGGTCTGATGAAAAGATAGACTTTGAATATCTGTGAATGTATGAAGAGAGGGTACTAGAAATTTTTTTTGAAAAATATTTTTTTGAAGTGAAAAGTAATTTAGGTTTTTTTTTTAAATAGTCGGAAAGAATTTGAAGTGAAAAGTGATGCCTTAACTGGCATAGTGGTTAGGCAGCTAGCGACTGTTCCAGCAAGGCAAACTTTGTGTGTTGTGTTAGCTCTAACTAAGGCAGTGGTCAGCAGTGACTTCGGTCTTAGTAGGGCATGTTCTTGTATGAGAAGGCCTGTATTAAGCTAGGAGTAGCTTCCAGGATTCTTCTCTGTCCTATATGTCGCAAATCAAAAAAAAAATGTAGGTTAGAATAATTTTGAACATGTATGAAGTTTGCAAAGAGAGAGAAGAGTTTTATGTTATCGTGCTAAACGGAAATCAGTCTCGATCTCTACAAAAGAACAACGGGGTCGAGATTTACTTTCATTGAACTAAATGGTTCGAGAAGTTGCACTTCGAACCAGTATTCATTCCGAATATCTTATTCGGTTCGATGCACGGCCCTTCTCCCTCTGTCCCCTCCTCCCCTATGCCCTCTCTTCCTCTCTCTGTCCCCTCCTCCCCTATGCCCTCTCTTCCTCTCTCTCTCCCCTCCTCCCCTCTGCCCCCTTTTCTCTCTCTGTCCCCTCCTTCCTTCTGCCCTCTCTTCCTCTCTGTTCCCTCCTCCTCTCTGCCCTCTCTTCTTCTCTCTGTCCCCTCCTCCCCTATGTCCTCTCTTCCTCTCTCTCTCCCCTCCTCCCCTTTGCCCCTTTTCTCTCTCTGTCCCCTCTTCCCCTCTGCCCCCTTTTCTCTCTCTGTCCCCTCCTTCCTTCTGCCCTCTCTTCCTCTCTGTTCCCTCCTCCCCTCTGCCCTCTCTTCTTCTCTCTGTCCCCTCCTCCCCTATGTCCTCTCTTCCTCTCTCTCTCCCCTCCTCCCCTCTGCCCCTTTTCTCTCTCTGTCACCTCCTCCCTTCTGCCCCCTCTTCCTCTCTCTGTCCCCTCCTCCCCTATGCCCTCTCTTCCTCTCTCTGTCCCCTCCTCCCCTCTGCCCTCTCTTCCTCTCTCTGTTCCCTCCTCCCCACTGCCCTCTCTTCCTCTCTCTGTCCCCTCCTCCCCTTTGCCCTCTCTTCCTCTCTGTCACCTCCTCCCCTCTGCCCCCTCTTCCTCTCTCTGCACCCTCTTCCTCTCTCTGCATGGGCCATGCTCTTGTCCTTTTCCATCCTCTCTGCTTGTTTTAGTCATTTGCTTAATTGAATCACTTACTGAATTACTTTCCAATGTAATTCATAAGTAATGATACACAATTTCATTCTTTTCACCCTCCCAAGTTCAGGCTGTGTGGTACAGATCAACTCTCTCTCTCCACTTATATTTATCTTTGCAATCTTGGTCTTGTCTTATTCATATCTCAGACTTCGCTACCTGCTTTGAAATCCAAAACATTTGTATTTGGAACTAAAAATAGATAGAGTTACATTTGGAACACTAAAAGTAGATTAAAAAAAACTAAAAAAATTTATTATTATTTATTAGCATGTTTGTCTACTAATCAAAGGGACCTAGGTTTAGAGCCCCGGATAAGGCATGGATGTTTGTGTTGTTCTTCCGCTGAGGACCAGCCATCCTCACAAATCCCTTCTACTATGGCGTATTAAACTGAAAGATTCCTGTCAGACTTCTGTGACAAGCAGCTGTTTGACGAGGGTATATAGATAATATCTACCCTGCCCTCGTGGAGAAAATATGACACTGAGGGGATTGGGAAGGCCGACGTCAGTTAAATGGGAAGTAAAATTTTAGCCTTGTGTGCAGGATAACTATAGTCTCTGCCATTAAAATAGTAAGATTGAGGCAGGCTTCCATCTTTCTCTTAACAGCTGTACAGTGGGTCTTTGCTGTAACCAGGACATTTAGCCCATTGTGCAGAAAACAGAACCGTTCAGACGAAATGTGTTAACTCAAGCATCATTCCATCCTCCTCACCCCAATAGACACGAGCAAGCCCGGATTATCTGAAAAAAAAAAAAGAGAGGGAAACAAGAAACACAATCGAGCCGAAAAAACGTAAGGGGGCGGGGGGGGGCAAGAGGCTGTATTTCCAATGCAATATATCATTTTCCCCTCGTTTTATAAATTTTTTTATATTTCTTGAAAAATCCATGAAACAAAATAAGTTTAGTAATATTTATTTCTATTACCCTTACTAGGACTCTGAAAAGGAATAGGAGATGCCCCCCCCCCCCTCCCTAGATCTTGTCCTTGGACTCGAGTATGTAACCCTCCACCCATAAGACTTTTTTAGTCACATTACTGATGATCTGAAATGTAAAATAGAACAGACTACTTTTGATTTAATCATTTGCCGAATTGAATCACTTACTCAATTACTTAACAATGTATTCTATAAAACTTAGATACAAAATTTTATTCTTTTCACCCTCCAAAGTTTAAGTTGTGTGGTCCCAGTCAGCTCTCTCTATCCACTTATTTTTATCTTTGCAATCTTGCTCTTGAAGTCCTCTTTTCGGCATTCTTTTTTTCATACCATTTTTCCATCTCTTTCACCGTCTTCTTCCAGCGGGTTCTCATTTCCATATTAAATTTATCCATCTTCCTTTATCCATCATATTCATAAGTCTTTCCCATTTTGATAATATTTTTTACATCTCCAATATTTTTATGTAATCTCTGATTGCTTTAGTTTCTTTATTTCTCATTTTATCTAGTCTTTGCTTCCTCGGATATCTTTTGCAATATCCACTTCAATTACTTTTATCTCAGATGCAAACCTTTCTCACAAAATCGTTTTTGATTCTTATGTTAGAGTACTCTCTACAATTGTATTAAAATCTATTCTTTAAAAATCAATTCAGCACTCTTACTGCTTTCTATTTTTGGTCCTCTTATTTTAATAATTTTTCTTTAATTTTTTTTCATCATACATTCCACTATTAATAACAGCTTTCTCTTTGTTGGGTGTTAAAAAACCGACATCAGAATCCAAAAAATGGAAACATTGGAAACTTTTTTCTTTGAAAAATTTTTAATTATGACATCTATTTTATGTAAAAAGATATAATCCAAGTAATTACAATCTTATGCCAGTTTTTAAGTAGAAAAACAAATTTAAATAGCTTTTAAAAGTTGTTATTAAAAAATAATAATAAAAAAACTTTTCAAAAATTGACACATGCATGCGTTTTAAAAACTGCTTTGGGAAAGGAATTAAGAGCAAAAGTCACAAGAGTCTGATATCTCATGTTCAATGGGTTTATGTATGACCATATGGGTTTCGAGGTGAAGGGAGGCTCAGCTTAATGAGAGTCAATTTACGGAGTGGAGGGGAGCTCTGCCTGGCTCGGCTGCGGTTAACTCCGTTCTCCCTTCGGGTGAAGGACGGGGGGGGGGGGGGGGACGACAAACCAGGAAGAGTCCATTTCAAAACTCGGCCGGTTTGGTATTCTGAGGTACAGTCGCTCAAAAAAGTATCCGAACACTATGGTTGATTAGAGAATTCAGAAAAAATATCTGGCAACGATTTTTTTCAGAAATTAGTGATCTAGCTACCTTCGTGTCACGTGACACGAAGGTTGCCAGATCACTAATTTCTAAAAAAAATCGTTGCCAGATATTTTTTCTGAATTCTCTAATCAACCATAGTGTTCGGATACTTTTTTGAGCGACTGTACTTCGTTTTCCAAGGCCCGTGGTAGTTAAAGGGTTAAAATATTAAAATTTTCTTGTTGAGCACAGCTTTACCTGTTTTTCAAAATAGGATTTTATTATGACAAATATTTTTTATTTCCTCTCCAAAGAAAAAGAGATTATAATGGTGTTATTCTAATTGGCTTTGGGCGATCCCCGAGGGGGACTGATCTCACGAACAAAGCATAATTTCCGACATTTTCGGGACCCAGGTTTGGGGACACCAATTACTCCGACAAAGTTAAGTAGCATTATCAGAATGCATATATATATATCCTATGTAACTTTTGAAACTTCACACGGTTTTCAAATTGCACATATTCTGTGCTCTGAAACAAATCAAAATCATTAGTGACATAGGAAATACACTATACATTCCTGAGAATGCTATATAGAAACAGGTGGGTTTCTCAGACCTGGAGCCATTGAATATGAGATCTGGCGACAGGAACCTGAGAGAAAGACCTACCCAGTAAAACATAAAGTTGGACATGAAAGTACCGGAGTTCAAAATCCTGATGACGGAATAGATTGCCACAGCAGTGAAGTGGTGTTGGAGATCGGAAATGTCCCATCCACCGGAGTCCTTGGCCTGGTTTACTCCATCTCTCTTCACCAACTCAGGCTTCCCTCCCCAAAAGAAGGAAAACAAGAGTTTGGTCCAGTGACAGATCACGTGCCATGGGATGGGTAGAACTTGTGCAGCATATGAGAGGCATGGCATGAAGACCTATCTGATTACATGGGCGTGAGCTGAATAGGACAGGTCGCGCTCGCCCCACGCAGAAGCTATGGCTGAACTTTCAGAGTGCTAGTCTTCCAGTTCATCCACAGACTACGACCAAAGTAAACACCAAGAACTTTTACTGGGCCACAGGTCTGTCACAAGTCGTCGGAGGTTTCAGGGCAACCCGTACTCCGCCCAAGCCATGAAGTGATGGTTTTCTCCTGGATAAACAGGGCACCAATGGTCCTGCAGTAATTTCTGACTTCCATCAAGGCCCAGGTGAGGGAGTGTTGGTTGGCTAGGAGAAGTGTGACATCGTCGGCATACATGACACATTTCAGATTGATGGAATCATTGCCAGGGACAGTGATGCCCTGATGTGGTGATTACTCTGGATCTTCCTACCAAGACATTCAATGACCAAAACAAACAATAGAGGAAACAGAGGACGTCCCTGTTGAACACCCCAGGCCATTTGACCTCTTTGGAGAGAAACCTGTTGAGAATGGAACTGCGATCCTCGGTGTAGAACAACCGAACCTAATAGATGAAGTTGGGGTGAAGCTGAAGGCACCCAAGCATGTGAACAAGAAGCCGTGATCCACTCGATCGAAAGGTTTGCTCTGATCGAGGTTCACAAGACAGGCTAAAAGGTCCTTGGAGTCAACGTAATCCAAGACGTCTCTAACTAATTGGAGTGAACTGAAACTGGAGCGTCCCGGAACTCAAGTCTGATTGGGACTCACCAGCAGGAAGAGGACACCACCAAGTACAAAAAACTTTGGTAAGAATCTTGTAATGGACATTAAGCAAGGTGATGGGTCTCCAATAGGAGAGGTCGTCCCGCTTTGCATCATCCTTGCAAAGAAGCGTTATGACCTTGCGTACCGGGAGGTGGACAACAAACCATCATCAATGCAACACTGGTAAACATCAGTAAGGAGCGGCCGCAGGGTGGGCCAAAACTTACGGTAAAACTCAACCGGTAGCCCATCTCTACCAGGACTCTTACCATTGTGGAGTTGTGAGAGAGCTATGGTGCTCCAAAGTCACTGCTCTCCTAGGACTGGAGGCAACAACTCGAAGAAATAGTCCCATTCGCGGTGATCAACGGTGCCCTCAGCAAACAAATCCTGATAAAATGGACTTTCGCCTCATGGTCCTCATGGTCAGAAATGCCGTAAGTGAGTCACTTGCAGCATATTCAGGTTCATGCTCATGGTCAGAAATGCCGGAGTGACAGTCTGCAGTAAAAGTCTGCGGCATGGGCCAGCATATCCTCTGTGTGCCTAAGCTGCTAACCATCCTGGCCGACTAGGGAAACGAAACCTCTATCCTGACCATTATCTCTCTTTCGTTTGAAGAAGTGGTTAGAGAATTTCTCCTCGGCATCTTGGTGGGAGGCGCGTGACCGAAAGCAATACCCCTCTCTACAGAGCCAGGCACTGAATCTGGTTCTGTAGAGAGACCAGCTACAACTGGATGACCGATGCAGAAGAATTTCCACTGGATAGGAGATTGTACGTCGAGTACAGCCGTGAAAGTTGTGGTCTCCACTCCCTGGCCCTCTTCTTTCCCCACTGCTGGAAGAACTGACGAAAAAGCACTTTGTACTCCTCCTACCACTCAACATCATGAGATGGGCTCTGGGTGATGGAGGTGAAAAGCTCGAGGAAATTCAGAGAAATTTCCTCATCCTCCAAAAGGGAGGTGTTAAGCTTCCATAAACCTGGACCTCTAGGAGAAGGACAGAAATTGTGAAACTTGGTGAGCACCAGCTTGTGATTACTGACGTAAACAGAAGCGGAACCCACGGGAAATGCGTCACTATTGACGGTCACTATTGACAATGTGAGGGGTCAGACCTCATGGAACATAGATCTGGTCTAGCCTACAAGACATGCCCCTACACAACCAAGTGACGCAAGCGTCAGTCAGATGGAGGGAACTGCAGGCATCATCCAAGTCAAAGTCCGGCAGAGCTCCTGCAGTTGCAGGGATCCAAAAGTGCCATTCGAGGACTGACCACCCATCTTGTCAATGCTGGGATCCATGATGCAATTCATGCCTCCCCCGAGGAAAGTATCAGACCTGGTAAGGAGGAACTCATCGAGAGACCTGAAGAAAGAGGTGCGTTCGTGCATGCCATTAGGGGCGTATACATTAATGAAGTGCAGTGGATGGCCATGGAGAGAAATGTCGACAGAAGTGATTCTGCCGTCTTGGTCTCTATGACTGCTGGTGACAAAACCACGGAAGCTAGAGCGAAAAATCACCTCCACTCCTTTGGTGTGGTGTGCCCTGAAACTCCAACAGGAGTGACAACCAAACTGTCTCTCCAGCCATTTGATCTCGTTCAGCCTGGAAAAGTGGGTGTCCTGAAGGAAAAGAACATCGATTTGGAAGTGACGCATCAAAGAGAAAATGATGCCCTGCTTCTCTGAAAGGAGGAATCCCTGAACGTTCAGAGAAGCGAGGACCAGGTAGCAAAGTACCATTGTTGATCCAAATAAAGTAAAAGGAACAAACGGATGGAAACCCTGGAAAAAACTATGGAGAGAAACTCACCACCTAAAAGGAAAAACTCACTTACTTACCCTTCTTCTGACTCTTACCGCCCTGGCTGCATGCAGGGCTGACGTCTTCTCGAGATCGTCTCAGCAAGAGATTCGCCGCCTCTTTCACCCCTCGTGGGATGTGTGGAGTCTGCGTCTCCATGGCTTCATCTTCCTCTTCGCTGGAGTCAGACCAATCCGAGACTGGATTTTCCGTCAATGAAGGGGCTGCTTTGATCCTCTCCTCCATGCTCTGTGAATCAGAGCTTCTCTGGCTGTCAGCGAGAAGGCCTCCATCCGACTCCAAGTCCACAGGGTCAGACGACTCGCCTATAGTGGCAGCCGCCTGAGAGGATGGCTCAGAAATGGTTGGGGAGGTGGGTTCGTCAGCAGACCATCTTCCTGAAGGGTGGAGGCAGCTGAATTAGTAACAGCTGCTCTCCTCTCCTCCAAGATAGTGGATGCTACCTTCTTACCCTTCTTCTTGGCCTTGGACTTCTGCACAACAGTGGCCACACTATCGCTGCCAGACTTGTCGTCAGAAGTGGTGGAGACCTGATCTTTGGCCAAGGTACCCTCAGCAGTAGCAGCAGCAGTCTGTTTGGAAACAGATGAACTGGCCTCCTCCGATGCAGCACCAGCTGCATTCACGTAGGAACCCTTTGGACACTGCTTGCAAAGATGGTTTTCCCCCCAGATGCCGCACGGTCAGGTGCACTTGCCAGTGGTGTGGCCTTTCAACTTACAGTTGCCACACACACCCTGAGTATACGTCACCACAAGGTGATCTGGCGACCTGCACTTAGGCATATTCTGGACATGCACGAGTAATTGACCATGAGGCGAAAAGTCCCAGCCTGAATAAAATTCGGTACAGGCTGTGTTATCTCCATCTTGACACAGTGATTACCCATTTCCAGTTCAGGGAATGTCATCCAGCATTCATCCTCCATGGTCAGCACTTTCCCATAGTGAGAAAGACACGGCTTGATTATGCTATTGTCCATCTATTACGATACGATGTTCACGAGCAGACGTCGATACTTGTTGCTCAGCACCTTCACTCCAATACGTTGCTCCTTCCAGTTGATGCCTCCTTGGGTTGGGTTGGGTTGTTTTACCTCTGAGCGGCACTTTTTTGCACACCATGGGCTAAATGGCCAGGTCACATGGACCCCGAAGGCTCAGAGAAGGTTAGGGGAGGGGACCCACTGGAACAGCTGTTGGGAGACAGATGGTAGCCTCCCGTCAAGGCCATCCAGAGTATTCTTTAACGTTGCACAGGGTATGACTCTCCCACACACGGGGCCACGGCTTAACGTCCCATCCGACGGACGGCGGCCTTTCCAAGCCCATCAGTGTCCCCTACTGACTGTGGGCAGGGCGGGGAATTTTGCAGAGATAAATCTCAACGCTGACCCAGCTGGGATTCGAACCTGGGAACTACAGATTACGAGCCTGGCTCGCTACCGACTGAGCCACCCCCGCTCCAATGCCTTCTTGTTACTGCAACTTGTCGAAGATCTCTTCGCTATGGAAGGTCATAATGTAGCGACCATCCCTTAAGCAAGAAAGGCAAGTGCAGCACTTGTTGCCAAACTGCTGGTAGAGGCTGTTAACCCGCTCCATAGGAGAATCCTGGTCACCGATGAGGAAAACCACCGATAGATGGCTCCTCAGAACTCTGCCATTGTTCCTGGAAAAAAAAAAAAAAAGGCAAGTGCAGCACTTGTTGCCAAACTGCTGGTAGAGGCTGTTAACCCGCTCCATAGGAGAATCCTAGTCACCGATGAGGAAAACCACCGATAGATGGCTCCTCAGAACTCTGCCATTGTTCCTGAAATCACGCCATTGTTCCTGGAAAAGACAAAACAAAAATTGAATAAATCAATACAAAACACAAAATTTACCACTATGAAAATAAATACCCGAAAATAGGCGTCAGCTACCACCCGAAATCAGAGATAATGGTCTGAACAGAAGAAACACTTTGATCCATTCAAACCTGTCCAGCTTAAATATGTCGGTTATGCAGACGACATAAATTTTATTTTCGAGAATGAATTTTCTTTAGATAGGTTTTTTTTAAAATTTTTAAATTTTACTCAGAAGCCACAGGTGCAGAGTTTAATCTGGATAAGACAAGAGCTCTGACATGGGGCAAGTGGAAAGAAGATACTCACAATATTATGTGCCAGTTAACGAACCTATTAAAATACTTGGCGTATATTTTGATAGGAAAGGATGTCATAATAAAACATGGACCGATGTGCTAAAAAAAGCGAATGAAATTCAACATAATTGGCTGATTGTTAATTTCTCCTTCGCCAATCGAGCCAAATTGGCAATTCAATTTTGATCACAGAATTTACTATAATAGGCAGCGTTTTCAGACCACCTATCCAGTTTCTTTCGGATTTCACAAAAATTATTTTTAGCTTCATTTGGCAGGGCACGAGAGAGAGAATCGCAAGATTTATGATCTATCGCCCCTGTAGTGAAGGAGGTCTGAATATCAAACATCCCGGTTCTTGGCATAGAACAGTTTCCCTGCGAGAGGCACTATTTAATATTAATTGTGTTGATCATCCAGGTGCTGCTTTCAGAAATTATTTGGGTTGGAAATTCTGTGGTCTGGCATGCCAGAGCTCAGAATATCGCGGCCGAGAATCAGCCAAACAGTCCCATCGTTATCGAGAGCTGGCGGAGTCCTGACAAGTCCTGTGAGAGGCACAGTAGTGATACTTCGGTTAGCGAAATGCCACTGGCGGACTTGTGTATGTCCTTTTTGCCACTCTGGTTGGCTCCCACCTCTAATCGTTACCCTAATATCGATTGGAAAAAAGCCTGGGACAATATTTTTAATTCTGGTACCATTGATGAATATCGTGATATCACTTGTTTTACGGCTCACAATGTCCTTCCAACTCGTACAATTCTGCATAGCAGAATGGCCTTTATCTCCGATAATGCGATTTTTGGGACGAAATCGAAGATATTGGCCACATATTATGTTTTACTGTCCATTTGCGGCAGCGGTTTGGAAGGACATATGTAAATGGATGAAAATCAAGAGCCTCACACTAAGTGAGGTCCTTTTTTCACACTAATGTATATACTAGAAATAAATATGTTATGAATCTAACACTGGCCACGACCAAAGCATTGCTCTGGAAGGTCGGTGTTTTCGACTTTTTAATCATTCATATTGGACCCTCAATACTGCCTTTAGAGTTATTACTAAATGTATTTGTATGACAAAAAGAATCGACAGAGGGTTCAAAAAGAACCCTCAATTCTGGAAGCAATGGAAGGATATCCTTTTTTTTGCATTAATTTTTGTTTACCGCGGCCTGCGTGCCCGGAATTTTATCTTCGTGTCGTTTATACCACACTAGAGTACTACTTTCTGTTTTCTTTTTTGTTTTTGGCCTGTAAATAATTTTGTTTATTGTTTCAAAGTCACTTAGTCGAATCGCGTTTGCTCGTTAGCGCGAGCAATCGCGATTTTTTTTTCTAAATCCAAACATATACTTCTCGGCCGGCGCTGGCACCAAGTGTCTACCGCTGGTCGGGGGAAGGGGCCGGCACTCGGAGCGCTAAGCCAATGATCTGGCTTAGATCTGCTGCGAGCACCGCCCCCTCCTGTGTGACTGACGCTTCTCTCTGTTGCCCTTCACGACCAAGGAGTGTTCACGACGGCGTGGTGGTGATACACAGGGCGCATCTATCAGGCCGACCCGTATGGTGTATTGGTACCGATCTGGAGCGAATGTTTCTATTGCGAATGTATGTTGCGTTAGGGTTAATATTTTTTCTGTTAGAGTTTTCTTTTAAAGTAAGAATGTGATTAGGAAACGTTTTCTATCTCTTTCCTTTTCTTTCTCCTTTCTTTTTAATCTCTCTTTCTTCTGAAATGAATTGATTGGTGTATGGAATAACCGCCAGAAGAGCTTACGTTTCTTACGTTACGTTCCGACGGCGGTTGAAGTCAGAGAATGCAAAGTAAGGTCTAGCGGATCGATTCTGGGAGCCCAACTCCTTCAGAATCGTGAATTAATTAGTACTTTTCATGAAAATACTGAAAATATTGCTGTCTTCTGATAGACAGTGATTTTTCAGATTTTAAATTTCCAAACAAAAGCCAAAAGGCTGAGAATATATTTTTGAGTTACTGGCACTGAAAGTTGTTTTTGAACTGGTCAGAAACACACGTAAACACTCGCTCTAACCCACGTTAACGTGCAGGCTACTGCAGCAGAAATATTTCGTGATATAGGCTTCGGAAGTAACGCAGAATGACGCCAGTCTTAGGAATTTGTGCCTTTGACCATAAAAAAAATAAAATAAATACCCCCTCAAGCAGCTGCTTGCCACAGAGGTCTGACAGGAGCCTGTCAGTTTATATGCCAGAGTAGAAGGTCTGTGATGATGGCAGGACCTCAGCAGAAAAACGACACACACATCCATGCCTTACCCGGGGCTCGAACCCAGGTCCCGTAGATCAGTAGCCAAGCGCGCTAACCACATAAATCTTGAAAACTTGACTGTTTATAACACAATTGCAATTCCTAAAATATTCGCTACGCTTGAGTCAAACAGCTACTCACACGAAAAAAAAAAGAACTAGTTTTAGAATTAAATATTTCGAAAAATAATTTAAAAAGTACGAATAAGTCATCTGACTCCAATTTTACTGAAAAGTGGCAATGTGTACGAAAATTTCGTGGCGAAAGAAATTAAAATTCGAATAACAATTATCAACTCTGGCGCATACCTGATAATCTTGTTTTCAAAGAGAATGAAGTTTTTCCTTTACCTACTCTTTCACTCTTTAAAAGTTTAATTTGAGTTAGCGAATGATACGGAAAATGCAAATAGTATTTTATTAGCAATTATACAACATTAAAAGTATTCGCCTTTTAATCCTTAAATTTAAAATGTTGCATTTCCCACACTTCTCATGGAAAAGCGGGTAGATTACTGATATCAGTGGAATAACCTTTGAAAAGCCACTATCTAATTTTCAAACTTATATCATATTCATATTATTAGAAAAAGTCGTGAATAGCTGTACCGTCCCCATAGGGGCGGGGGTGGCTCAGTCGGTAACGCGCCAGGCTCGTAATCTGGTTCCCAGGTTCGAGTCCCAGCTGGGTCAGTGTTGAGATTTATCTCCACAAAATTCCTCGCCCTGCATACGGTCAGTAGGGGACACCGATGGGCTTGGAAAGGTCGCCGTCCGTCGGATGGGGCATTGAGCCGTGGCTCCGTGTACGGGAGAGCCATATCCTGTGCACGTTAAAGAACATGCTGAATGGCCTTGACGGGAGGCTACCACCTGTCTCCCAACAGCTGTTCCAGTGGGTCTCCTCCCCCAAACTTCTCTGAGCCTTCGGGGGCCATGTGACCTGGTCATTTAGCCCATGGTGTGCAAAAAAGTGCCGCTCAGAGGTAAAACAACCTGACAACCAGCCGTCCCCATATTTAGTGATCTCTAACGATATAACTACCAGGTATTGGAAAAATGGGAATTATAATATTTCGTTAGTACCAATCCAACTAAAAAAGAGTTTTCTAATTATGACTCTTATTGTTTCCTTATCTGAACTCATCATGACGTTCAATATTCCACCACCAAAATTTCAAATTTGTAGCATAAATGTATCGTTTGCAATATTCGTTTGAAATTTTTGATTTTTAAAGTCTTCCACCATTAGAGGCCACAATTATAGTGTTCGAAAGATATCAGAAGTGCGAAACATAATATTCTATCAACATCTGTCTAACACAAAAAAGAATTGTTCATTTATTTCTAAATACGTGCAATTATCTTCTAAAACAAAAAAAGTTGTGTTACCCCCCCCCCCCCCCCCCGGGTCTAAGGCGCCAATTAATTGTTGTTCAATAAAAATTTTGTGACGATCACGTTCCACCACCAAAATTTCAAAATTTTTCATAGATACATCCTTTGCAATATTCGTTTCGAAATTTTTGAATTTGCAACTTTTTCCACCTCTTAAGGACGTAATTATAGCTTTAGAGTGATTAGGAAATGGTCTAATAGGGGGACACCTATGGAACACAAAAATAATTTTTAATTTCTCTCTATAAACAAAAAAGTTCGATTATCTCGTTTTCGAAAAAACGAGCTAATAGTTTGCTCTAATTTTTCATCTAGTTTTCTTTGAAAACTTCGAAAAATGCTGTAATCCTACAATGCATTACTGCATGAAGCGCATTTTTTGCTTTTTCTTATAAAACAAAAAAGATTAAATTATATAGTTTCGTTTTGTTAAAGTTTGCTATTTGGTACTTTTAAAACTGCTATGGGAACAAACGTGGTCCGATACAGTCATATTAGCTGCGAAATAATTTTCTGTGGTTCTGTCTTCGAAATGGATAACTATAATTAATACGAATCTTCAAACATCTGTTACAGACTTATGGAGAGAGGGATCTGACCTCGATTCATTTATTAAATCTATGCATAATCCAAATCCGTATGATTATGTAAAGTTATTGACATGGTCAACGTGATTGATGACTTAATTACTTCAGAATTTGCCGCCAATTTATTACTCTCCATCTAAAAACCAAGATTTCGATATTCTTAAATTTTGGATTGATGTCAGAGTGTGATATCCTCAAATAAGCAAGGTGGCCTTAACATTGCTTAGTATGCAACAGATGTGACGTTCTTTCTGCTAATCTTTTAGCTAATTAAATCATCTGCCACTGCCTTGGCAGAAGTAAACTCGCCGAAGAAACAATGGCGATATATCTGTTATGTCAGTAATAAAATTATTACCTAATATCTGAATATTTTAATTACTTTTATTTCAACACGAATTAAAAATAAATATTTATATTGCCTGGAGAATTATCCTTCTGATGGAGATTTTTAACTTTAAAAAGTCGTACCATATGTAAAAAAGGTTCTTTCTGCTGTGGTCGCGCCTTCCTCACAAATTTTTTCTATAGCTTATCGTATTGGCCGTCCCGTGGCCGAGTGGTTAGCGCGCTTGGCTACTGATCTACAGGACCTGGGTTCGAGCTCCGGGTAAAGGCATGGCTGTTTGTGTCATTTTTCTGCTGAGGTCCTGCCATCCTCTCAGACCTTCTACTATGGCATATAAACTGACAGGCTTTTGTCAGACCTCTGTGGCAAGCAGCTGCTTGAGGAGGTATTTATTATTTTTTTTATCGTATTGACAGGTTCCTGTCAGACCTTTGTGAGAAGCAACTGTTTGAGGGATAATTTATTTTTATTTTTATTCCATTACATAAATTTGTTATTTCGATATTTTGGAGAAAACAATTTGGAGAAATGAAACAAAAATTTGCTTTTGGTAAAACATATTTGTGTCGAAAAGCCATTTTACTGAATTGAATCTTATGTCTAGAAACTACCCTTCAGATTGTCACTGAGAGCAACCAGTTGTTAAAAATGTGACCACCAGCTACGGGAAATAATTGAAGTGCGATTTTGGCTGGCATTGTGCATGGTGACAGTTTGAAGTGGTCAGCAGCAAGCACATAAACATTCTCTCTAACCGCCCTAACCATTATATAAAAATTTTACCAGGAGAGGGGTCTTCTCCCCTCTTCTGGTAAAATTTGTCGAAAAGTTAATTAGTGGTAAATAACACAGGAGTACAAAATAGTAAAGTTTTTCCTTACGAATTTAATATTGATTTTTCTTTTTCTGTTTTCTTTTGTTTTCCGAGGCATGTCATTTATTGTCATTGATAAGAAAACGCATTTTTACTTATATTTTTAAATATGTTTCTCAATTTTTTCGTTCTGTTTTTGAGCATCTTTAGTTGCTTTGTTGTGTGATATATACATGATTATTGCTTTCACAACTGCTTTTGATTAATGAACGACTTGAGTTGAATATTTCTATCTTCAAATATTGATATGCTTATACCCTACCGGAAAAAAAAAATTGCTCCACAGTGAAATAATTTTTCCTCCCTCATGAAAAAATTTCTCCCGAAGCCCATAGTGCCATGCAAAAAAATAATTGTTACTCAAAAAATTTTAAAGATTAATATGATTAAGATTTAAAACATGAGATTTAATCAGTGGGGTGGAAGATTTAAATCAAAGTAAACAAGCATTTTATCTACATAAATTTCAATCTTCTACTTGGCCAAAAAAAAACTATGTTGCCTTCCGCAAGAATATTTCCGAACTACGTGCAAGGTCCAATTAATTAAAAAGTAATGAATATTCCCTCAAACAACTACTTGCCACAGAGGTCTGACAAGAGCCTGACAGTTTAATACGCCATAGTAGAAGGTCTCTGAGGCAGGCGAGATCTCAGCAGCAAAGCAACATAAACATCTTGCCTTACCCGGGGCTCGAACCCAAGTCACTTTGATAAGTATCCAAGAAAGGTATTTATAAATTGCATACTGGGCTGTGCTGCTGAAAATGGTTCAGGAATTCATCAGATGGTGGTAGCATCACAACTTCAGTATTTTTTACTACCAGCCAGTAAATGAAGATCTGCAATACGATTATTGATTCTGCGAAGAACTTTTCGTGTTATAGCCTCTTGAGCTTACGTGGAATGACGCCAATCTTAGGAATTTGTGCCTTTAGCTATAAATCTTGAACACTTGACTATTTACAACACAATTGCAATTATTGTAATATTCCCTGTCACTTGTAACAACACGCTACTCCCACGAAAAAAAAAAAATCGAACCAATTTTAGAGGTAAATGTTTCAAAAATAATTTAAAAAATACGAATAAATCATCTGATTCCAATTTTACTAAATGTTGCAATGTGTACCAAAGTTTCGTGGCGAGAGAAATGAAAAATTGAAAAAAAAAGGATAATCCTAGTTACTTTGGCAAAATATCAAGAAAGTTTACAGTGTTGTAGTTACAAAACTATTTAAATGTTTGTGGATGTGAAATAGGTATTCAAAAGAAAATGTAGTTTTAAGCTCATTATATAAAAAAAACTTACTCCACTTTATGATCTGTTTGTTAGTTTGTACATGTTTTGTTTTTCGTATTTGGAAATATTATTGAAAATTCATTTTTGTTGGATAGGTATTGATTCCCCGAATCTTTCAATAGTGTGCTATAATGGTGGAAAAAGTTTGAAGATGCCGCAATTTTTGAGAAATATTTCAAATGATTGGTTTATGATAGAAATTTAAAATTTGTACAGTAGATTGTGGTGGTTACATGATTTACGTTCTCAGTAATGATTTGCCTCGTACTTGCAAGAGGTGGGTGGGGAAATCAATTTTTTTTTAAATTTCATTTCTGTGGTAAAGGTACCAATAGAATATTATTTGCATTTTTCCGATCATCCATTAAATCAAATTTCTACTATGAGAGGAATGTAAAGGTAGAAAACATAAACTTCATTGTTTTTGAAAAACGAATATCCCTTATTCAGCAGAGGGGATATGTATTATTCTAGTTATTAATTGCGTTCCCTTTTCTTCTCTCGTAAGTTATATGGGAAAAGTACTGTGATTTTACCTATAGCGGTAAAACGGCTCAAGATATTCAACTGAGATTTATATTGAAGTATACTGTATTTCGAGTGGACTAATATCCTAATATCTGGTAGTTGTCAGAGGGAGCTCTATTTGTAGAGCGCCAAGTGTGGTATGGCTATGTTGGTAGTGAGTTGAAAATTTCCTGTCTTAAATTTCCAGACATATTTCTCATTAATTATGAGGGTATTCCTTCAAAACCGTAAAGAAAGCAATGCTCATTGTAAAAACGGGAATAACATTGAAATTACTGCCTAAAAGCAGCAGGGGGACTGTTTGGCTCAGTCAGTAGCATTGGAAGCCTCTAATCTATAGTTTCCAGGTTCGAGTCCGAAATATACCAACGTTGAGATCATTTTCCATTAAATCCAAATCCTTCATTTGCTGAGAAAGCTGACACCGATGGTTTTGGAAAGATGTTTTACTGCGGATGGAACGTAAAGCGTGGCCCCGTGTGGAGGTAAACCACACTCTGTGCACTTTTATTGATGGCCTTGAGGGGAGGTTTCCATCTGTCTCTGCCCAAAGAGTCTTCCTTTCCCGTCTCTGAGCCTTTGAGGCCCTTGTTATCTGAGAATTTAGCTAACTGTGTGCACAAAGGTGCGACTGAGAGGTAAAATAACTCTACTCAACTAAAGGTATCTGCTGTAGTGGTTTTATAAAATGGATTTTCAAATAACATTTCTGACAAAGCTTTTCAACAAATTTTGCTATTTTTTTTTTCAAACCGTAATCCCAAACTATTGTATGGAACTTATGTACTTTTCCTCCTAAAAAAAAATATTGTTCATTGGAAAAACGCGACGTTTTAATTTTATTGTTCCTTTTCCAAATCATCTATTATTTTGAATTATCACTGTTAAATAGTACAAAAGTTGGAAAAGGATATATTTCGTTCTCTTTGAAAAGGAGCATCCTACATTCGCCAGAGGAGATATATGTTCTTCCAGTTTTGTCAGAAATTATTCTTGCCGAAAAGGGCAACCTATGGTTTTCTCATCTTGGAAGCGATCTTTCAAAAACCATTTTTCCAAAGTATGTGTACGGTACATAAAAATCAATATGGACCCCACTAAGACCTCCCCACCACCACCAGGGCCGAAACAACGGTGAGGCAAATAAGGCCTCAGGCGCATAAAATGAGAGGGCGCAGAAAAATACAAAATGAAAGGACGCAGAAAAATACAAGATGTGGGGTGTAGAAAAAGACTGCTATGAAACTACATTGTGGGCGCATTTTTCTATTCTTGCCTCAAGCACAAAAGGAGCAAGTTACGGCTGTGTCCCCCCACACAATCTGGGGTGTCTCTCTGTGTGTGGTTGGGGGGGGGGGAGGGACAGGTTAACTCAGTTAACAGAGCTCCAGGCTCACAATTTCATGTTTCTAATTTACACTCTCAAATGCCCTTGCGTTCAGATTTTTCCACAAACCACCCGTGAGAAGAACGTTGGGCTTGTGAAGATTCCCCTCTGTCAGATGGGACATTAACCTGTGGCTTGTGTGCAAAAGCGCCATACCCTAGGCAAGTAAAAGAACACACTGAACGCACTACTGGAGATTACCATCTATCTCCTAACAGCTGTCCAGTAGATCTCCTACACCAACCTTCTCTGAGCCCTTGTGACCTGGTCAATTAGCCCATTGTGTGCAAAAATGTGCAGCTTAGAGGTTAAGCCTAAGACTTAACCAACCACCTCAGTGCTAAGTATAACAACTTTGTCTCTATGCTTTCTTTTACTTGGTTACTAATCAGAGGTACACGAATTTGCACATCGTACCATCATTTATGAGGGTATATTAATCTTTCATCCCTGAATTTTCGTACTGTAATACATTGATAATATATATATTCTGAATAGACTTCTTGAATGGAATTCTTATCATATTGAAGTGCGCTTCGCTAATACCAAAGGGGCATGGGTTCGAATCACTGATAAAGCATGGATATTTCTTTTCTGTGTTGTCTTTCTACTGAGGTCTCGCCTTCATCACAGATCTTCTCCATTGCGCATTATAAGTATTAATAGACTCCTCTAACATCTCTGTGACAAGCTGCTGTAATAATTTAACTTTTCATTCATTTTTACTGCACTGAAATAATACGAACATCCTAAGCTTTATCAGAAAATTTTCTTACAACACGTTTTCAGCATGTTCGCGTAAAGCACATGTTTATGTGAAACATATTTCCATAGGATTGGGTTAGCATTGAATAAAAAGTGGGTTGATGAAGGTGGACAGATTCAAACTCTTCGGAATGCAGCAATGTGCAGTAATACATCCACTGCCGACTTAGAAAGAGCATTGCATGATGTGAAAGGGTGGGTTGTTTTACCTCTGACCGGCACTTTTTGCACACCATGGGCTAAATGGCCAGGTCACATGGACCCCGAAGGCTCAGAGAAGGTTGGGGGAGGGGACCCACTGGAACAGCTGTTGGGAGACAGATGGTAGCCTCCCGTCAATGCCATCCAGCGTGTTCTTTAACGTGCAAAGGGTATGACTCTCCCGCACACGGGGCCACGGCTTAACGTCCCATCCGACGGACGGCGGCCTTTTCAAACCCATCGGTGTCCCCTACTGACCGTGGGCAGGGCTGGGAAATTTTGCGGAGATAAATCTCAACGCTGACCCAGCTGGGACTCGAACCTGGGAACTACAGATTACGAGCCTGGCGCGCTACCGACTGAGCCACCCCCGCCCACTGATGTGAAAGGGAAGCATATTCGAAGGTAAAGGAAAATTTTAGTGAAAAGTGTTTTATTGAAGATAAATTAGTCATCATAACATTCGACTCTTTAATTCTACATTTTCAAGATAATTCACTCATATTTAAAGGGTTATAGAAATTTAGATATTTAACAACCTCATTATATCAGAAATCTATTTCAGAAGTACTTTAAAATTATATAACAGTTTAATATAGGCCGGCTCAAGAAAAAAAAATGTGAGAGAGCAATTAACCAGATCGAACAGGAAAAAAAAAAATAAACAAAAAATAGAAAAATAACTGGATTGCTGTTTCAGTATAAAATTCCCTCTCCGTTATAAATTTTTGTTGAAAAAACGTGTTACATATTTGTTCATATTATTTTCATCTCCAATCCGATTACTAACATTCTGAAGATGAGGGAATATGCCCTCCCATCGACCCCACTATATTCAGGATATTTTGTTCTAACCAATTTTTTCAAATAATTGTTTATTTTGGAAGTCTGCATAAATAATTATTGCTCTATTAGTGAAGATTATATAAGTTCCTCACGCATTGCTTCTGTTAAATGTTCCAGCATCTGCAACTCCTTAAATGGTAAGAGAATATTATTGAAATTTAAGAATTAGCTCCAATAAATGTAGATCTTCATTTTTTTTTGCAACATTTTACCATAAAATTTTACATTTTAAGTTCGAAAGATTCAAAAGTTAGCATTCCACCAATAAAATGTGGAAATTCTGTTATATTGTTGTCTAAGCAGTATACATATACGTAAGTACTAAACAGAAAAAACGTTTCATTTTTTTGAATATGGAGTTACATTAAGATATCAGTAACTTAGTGACGGAATTTTTACTTAAAAGTCCTTCTATCCTGTTGTAGGATATTTTTATTAGCCTTTACGTGTTGTTGGGTTGGGTTGTTTTACCTCTGAGCGGCACTTTTTTTGCACACCATGGGCTAAATGGCCAGGTCACATGGACCCCGAAGACTCAGAGAAGGTTGGGGGAGGGGACCCACTGGAACAGCTGTTGGGAGACAGATGGTAGCCTCCCGTCAAGGCCATCCAGTGTGTTCTTTAACGTGCACAGGGTATGTCTCTCCCGCACACGGGGCCACGGCTTAACGTCCCATCCGACGGACGGCGGCCTTTCCAAGCCCATCGGTGTTCCCTACTGACCGTGGGCAGGGCGGGGAAATTTGCGGAGATAAATCTCAACGCTGACCCAGCTGGGACTCGAACCTGGAAACTACAGATTACGAGGCTGGCGCGCTACCGACTGAGCCCCCCTCCCCCCTTTAAGTGTAATTCTAGCTGCCATATAAAGCCACACAATTTAAAGACGCAATTTTTAATATCAGCAAAATAATAAACAATAATTCTGAATTTTTTGTTTTTGCTTTTTTTTATAAAGCTCAATCAGACATAAGTTTTTCAAGTTTTTCAAGTTTTTCCAATATATGGCCTTTTCCAGTGCTCACTCTCATAATCGTTTTACTTGATTAAAGCACAATAAAATAAAATAAATTAAAGATATTCTTTTATTAATTCTTAATCCCTTACGAGTAATACATAAAAATTACAGAGAAAATAAAATGTTATTTTACCTACATAATATATTAAACAGAAATTAATCTTTACCATTTTTTAGCAGAAAACATCAAATCAAAACCAGAGAATAAAAAATTGTGGACGTTTTATTTATTTAGCATCAGTGAGACTTCTACTGCTGCATCACTGATCACAGATAATTTATATCAGGTTTATATTTTGTAGCCTTAAAAATATGCATGCACTACTAATTTCATCTGTAAGGCTACTCTTATTACAAGACTTAACAAAGTTCATCACTGAGAATAATGATTCACAAGAATATGAAGATGCAAAAATGGATAGTAATGCTGTTGCAAGGGTTTTTAAACATACAGAAGTTTTTGGAACAATATTCCAAGTCCTTAATACCTCGTTTTCCGTACTTCTCTCTGTTACTCCAGTCTCTAATCGCTCCTTTTCGATATTTTGCAAGTCAACTCCGAGGTCAACAAATTTCTGTCTCAAAATTGAGCTACTTTGAAAATCAATCAACTGCATTTCAAAATCATCCACGAAATTTTTCGTGGATGATTTTCCACGAAAACATCTGCAAGTTTAATTCATCCAGTTTTATAGTGTCTGGAAATTTAATGAATTTTGCAGTCTCTTCTGATTCTCTGAACTTAACAAATCTTAGAGAGAACTGCTCATCAGTTGACTCAATGACGTTTAAAAATGGCTTTTGAATACATTGGCGGTCTGTTTTGTCATCCTTTTGGAGATCATTGATGTATTTCTTTAGGTTTGGAAAATATCTGAATCTCTCATTGTTTACATTCCTCTTAAAAACTCCTAGCTTCATTTCAAATCCCTTTATGTCATCAAACATAACATCAATAATCTTACCAGAGCCCTGTAGTTCAAGTCATTTAAATGTTCGCAAAAAACTGCAAAAAACATCAGTTTACAAACCCACACGATGTTATACATTTCTTTATAAGACATTTGTTGATTAGTCAAAAAGAGGTTTGTCTCATCCAGGCATTCAACAAATCATTTCAGAACAAGACCTCGACTAAACCAACGAACATTGTTGTACATTATTAGTCTTTTGTACACCGAATCCACCTCATTCAATAGATTCTGAACTTGTCTTTTATTCAAAGCACGGACAGAAATGTAATTAACAACCTTAGTTACTGTTTGCATCACTTCTTAAAGTTCCTTTAGGCCAGCTTTTGCCCATAAAGTCTTCTCGTGTATGATGCAATGAAAACCTATCAGTGGATGACCAACATGTTTTGCACACATGTTGGTTATCCACTGATAGGTTTTCATTGCAGCTTCCTTATCAATAAATGCTGGGTGCACCATCTGTTGTGACGGATACCACTTTTGAAATAGCAATTTGTTGAATAAATAATTCTTTCAAAACTGCTTTACATATTTCAACTCCAGTGGTATGCTCAGGTAGTGTTACAAGGTTAATCATCTCTTCCCATACTTTGTCAACCCTATAAAATCGACCAAAGATTGCTAGCCTAGCTGTCATGGTCGGCTAGTAATCTTTGTAATGTTTGTGCTCTCATCAACATAAATAGAAAAGAATTTACATGAAGACAAATCTTTTGTTAATTGTTCTGTTGTATTCCTTTCCAACTTAAGTATCCTATCCTTAACTGTTTTTCTACTCACAGACAAATCTTTAATGCGCAGAATAATTCCTTCCTTTTCTGAAGGATCGTCAAAAAGGAAAGGAGCACATTCTAGCCATGCTTCTTTAATATACTCCCCATCACTGAGTGGTTTTCCAATTTGGGCAATCCCAAACAACTTACAACAACTCCAGCAACCGTGTCCGCATAACAAATGAATTGCTAACAGAGTTTTCAGTTGCAACTGGTGTTCGGCAAGGTTGTGCCATCTCACCATTGCTTTTCAATGCTGTTGTTGATGCCATGGTGCGACAGGCTTTTGCTGCTGGGCGGGGAGTAGAATACAGTACGAACAAATTCCTAATTGACCTTATGTTTGCCGATTACGGTGCCGTTTTCGCCCAAGATGATATTGATGCCACTGATATCTTATCAGCGATTACAGATGTTGCCAAACCATATGGACTATAGATCAATGTCGATAAAACAAAGGCCATGATAACTGATGGCCTTGCACTGTACATCTTAATGGCACCCAAATCGAACAAGTGAATAAATTCAAATTCCTAGGCTCACTCATTCAAGCAAGGAAATTTGCATGCACAGCCGAAGTCCATAGTAGAATTGGCTTGGCAACTGCAGTATTTGGTTCCCTTAACTGGTGCCTTTGGCGAAAACGAAACATCTCATTCAAAACCAAGATACGCCTCTACCGTACACTGGTTATACAAGTCCTTCTGTGTGGATCAGAGACATGGACACTCCTAAAAGCCGACATTTGCAAACTTGAGACCTTTCAAATGCGATGCTTACAGCATATACTACGGATGTCACTATTATACCGCATTCAAAATATAACCAGAATTGTGCAATAACCAATGAACAGTCAAAGAAGAAATCCAAAAACGCAGACTGCATTGGTTTGGACATGTTTGCCGAGTGCATGATCATCGCCCACCCTATCAACTACTATAGAGACAATGACCTACAAACTGGAAGGTACAACAAACTGCCCCAAAGATAATCTAGAGTAAACAAATCAAAAATGACTTGAAGAACATGCGACTATGTCTCAGTGATGCCAAGCAAAAGGCCACTGACCGAATATTATGGAAAAGAATTATAATAATAGCATTCACTGTCCAGCGGCACCCACAGCAGTGTACTGATAGCGGAGTCATCCTCAACTAGTCAACAGCTAAGGGATGAAAGAAAAAGAAGCATCAGCAACAAAGTTGGAACTAGGCCTACCTAAAATAAATTTCATCAAAGTATCGGACTGTTTTTTTGTCTTCCTCAGTTCACGAGAAATTAATTCTCTTTGTTCTTGCTCACTTTTATTGCTTAAGTTCTTATGAACAGTTTCAAACTGCCTCTTTACAGAAAAAGTCCTACAAACAACTGATTCGCAACATAAAATGCATAATGCTTTATTATCTTTCTTAATCATATCAAATTTTCAGTCCAGTATTCTTGAATTCTCCAATATCCTCTTCATTTGAATGCATGTTTCTCTGCTGCTGGTTGTGATGTTCTGTACAATCTGTAAAGGGCAGGAAGCAAATAAAAAAGTATGAAAATGGTATATATTTATATACAGCATAAATATGAATAGAAAAAAGGAGGAAGAAAGAAAGTTAGTCAAGAAGGGAATAAATCGAAAAGCAAAAGGAAAAAAGTACATGACAACTGGATGACCAAAGTTGTACAACCAGAAGGTACAAACAAAAAATAACTGCTTTCTTCATACAGCTTCCAACTTTAATGAAAATCGGATCATGGGGTGTAGAAATGTGGACAGAGATGTATGGACACTGACAAAAATTATAATTTGGACTCAGAAAATCTCATCATAATCACTCTCTGCATACACCTACCAAGTTTAAGCAAACCAAAAATTAGTATAATTATAAGCTTACCTACAACATGCAAATAAAAAAGAAGGGTACGCATTCCATCTAATCACGTGCAGATAAAACTTCATAATCCTGAATATTGATAATACATTTCACATAGCTTTAACAATAACTTATGTTTATGGCAAGGTAAGGAAAATTTGCATTTACTCCCAATCCATATTTTAATGACTTACGATTTAATTAAATCCGAATTCACATATGTAAACACTTTAGAAAACCGGCTTTACGAAACACGAAAAAGTATATAAAATGATGGTAAAGGAGTCACGCCACGTCCAGCTGCCTGGCGAATGATGCAACAACTGAACGGGACAAAACTTGTACACCAGTATATCGCTGAGATAGATGGCTTGGAAATAGGATGCTTGTTTCATTTTCTTACTGCTTATTATTACTAAAACAGTTGATAGCGTTTGTTTCTTTATTGCATTTTTATTTCGTATCGCTCTACTTAATAAAATTGTATTCTATTAAGTTAAAATATACAACTGAGCGAAGATGTTGAATATCTATTTATTTACTTTTTGAGTCCTGGGTTGCGTGCCGGAAAAAAGTCGTTGGGGTGCCACGTACGGCACGCGTGCCAAGGGTTCCCCACCCTTGTAATAGATTTTAAAATACGTTTATCATTGTCACTGTTTTAAACGGGTTTAAAATAAAGTCCGCTAAGTACTTATTTGACTACTACTGTTGCTACATATTAGAGCATATCGAATTTTTTTCGAAATTTTCGATATAAAAACCTCAATTTGAAAGAGAAGCAGTTTCCAGCGTCTTCGTTTTTCATCCGCTATAAATCGATAAGTATGCATTTATTACTTCTATTTTGTTGTTTTAATTATACATTAGAAAAACCTCAATGAGATAAAAACACAAAAAAAAACAGCAAAGTTCTGCTTCATTTCAATCATTTGGTGCAAATTATTTAATAGCATTCATCGTCGTTTGAAACATTGAGGGTTTGAAACTATTCGCAAGGCATCATGGGTATTCTTGCCTCCTTAAGCAGTCTGCAGGCACATCCGCCTTATCTGTGCATCCGCTTGTGATCATGACCGTCAATGCTACGGAAATCGGAATCCGATCTCTAGTATTACTACCTCAATGAAAACAACCGAATATGGGGACCTACACATCCGCATGATGTGCCCTACACTCCGACTATGTAACTATATGGTGTGGGTGTACCGCAAATTTTATAATCGGACCACTTTTCGTTGAAGAGATCACGCCTCAAGGTCCCGTGCATCGATCGGTGAATGGACAACGTTACACAGAAATTCTCCCCGCAAGATTATTCCGGCTTCGCAAGAAAGAAATTACTTAACTTTCAAGCAGGATGGGGTGACACCCCATATTGCACGTACGGAAACGCAATTGTTGCTTACCACATTTGGTGAGGACAATTATTCTCGAACGTTCCAATGCTTGGCCACCAAGTTTGCCCCATCCTAAACCCATGTGATTTTTGTTTATGGGTTTATTTGAAAAGCAGAGTTTACCAAGGCAATGTGAATAGCTTGCTGAACTGAAGGCAAGAATAACACAGCATGTTGCAGCCATTCCCCTAGATATGTTTCAAGCAACTGTGGACCATGCCGTATTACGTTTCCAGCATATTTTGCATATGTTCTTGCCTCCTTAATTCACATATTGAGAATCTTGATTTGTAAAATAAAGGTTATATTTGTTCAACTTGATATTTTCTTTATTTTAGCGCATTCCCGCCACCAGGTTTCACTAATACTAAATATTTTTTTTATTCGCAAATTCCCTACCTCATGTTCTTATTAAGGTATCCATCACTTTTCGCTGTGATCCACCGAGTAGATCCTTCTCTACATCGCTCTGAGTACTGTCAACTTAATTATAATCACCTTGTATATTTTCTTTCAGGGCTGGATCTAGGGCGGAGGTGGAATGGGCTCGATTGTAATTCTTGGCTCCCCTCCCTTGATTTTTTTTCTAGATTCGGGCCTGTCTACGTTAAAGTTTACAAAGTACATCACCAAACAGGTGTAAACACCCCAGGGTACACTCAGATCGCTGCATGTGACTGTAGGCACAACGCAGCTCTGCACAATGTTGTCATGCATTCGCATTATAATTTGGGGGAAGTTATGCAGACAGCGCTGCCGACCGAAATTATTTTGTCATAGTCATATATAGATTTATACATATATGGTACATTATTTTAGAAACTAACGATTTATGAATTAATGTTGAAATCATTATATTTGTACCATAAATAACTGAGCAGAATGTTGCTTTTATAGTTACGTTGTCCATGGCCGAGTGGTTAGCGCACTTGGCTACTGATCTAAGAGAACTGGGTTCGAGCCCCGGGTCAAGGGGCTCGAACCTTGTTTTGTGTCGTTTTTCTGCTGAGGGCCTGCCATCCTCTCAGACCTTCTACTATGGCATATAAACTGACAGGCTCCTGTCACACCTCTGTGGCAAGCAGCTGATTGAAGGGGTATTTTTTTTTTGTATCTGTAAAGTTTACAGAATGTTGCTTTACAGCTTATAAATCTTTCATGTTTTGCATTAATCTGGAAAACTGATCATTTTATCTCCGGTGAGATGCAAAATTTTCGGCCGGACAAACATGATAAAAACTGACACCTATATCGGTTATAAAATGTATTTAACGATAATATTGCTTATATTGAAGCCGTAACTGTTTTGTTATGTTTTTTTTTCTGTGCTTGCTGTTTGTGTTGGAAGTGTATTAAATGCATTCAGCGGAATAAAGCAATTTCAGTTTTAATAATATTATGACAGAATTTTAGAATATTTGCGTATGCAGCATTTGATATATTCAGCATCGCAATATTCAAAACCAAAAAATTTTAACCTGATATTTTGACACTTGTAAATTGCCTAAGGTATTGGGAAATTACTCAGCTGGGTGCTCGAAGCATCAAGCTTTTATGACAGATTATTGTTTAAGGTATGTAAGAAATATTTTGTAAAGAGAAAGAAATGGAAATTTTTATAAAAATATAGAAAAATTCTGTTTTTATCTCTGACAGCGGCTCACGATTGTTTACTGTTAAAACCATCAAATCATTCACCTTGTATTAAAAGTTACAAGTCGGGAACCAAAACTCTCAAAAATAGATATCAATGTAGCATTTAAATAAAAAAAGTTTTAAGCAAACCGAGTAGCGATTTGGGAGAAATACCCAAAATAATTTAATTTTTAATGCCTATACTTCAAATTTCGTTATATCATTAATTGGAAACGAAAGGTTCTTATGTAATCGAAAAATAAGTTTTAATGTAATGTTTTAAATTCCACTGTAGTGAGTTGAAATCTTTGATTTATAATGCAATATACATGTTTTGAACCCATTGACCAAAGTATGTGTGGATTACATATATGTAGCCCTAGTGCATATTCACGCAAATTTTTTAATTAACTGCACATTTTATAGCCATTAGTGTCATGTAAGTTTCAAACCTGAGGTATTGTTCTATGTATTTGTTCCAGTAGGCCATAGTAGTGCAAAAGTAAATGATATAAAATATGGTAACTAGTTTTTCTAATGAGGTATATGCTATTTTTATTTAATTTCTAAAAAGTTAAAATACAAAGTTTTTTGTCATTGAGCAATAGAATTTTGAAGTTTATCCTTCAAACTATATGCATATTGGAATGTTTTTAGGAGCAAACTTGGAAGCTTTTCAGAGCAAGGACAGTGAAGTGACACTATGTGATGACTTTATGACTGTTAAGAACTTTCAACCTGTCGTGAAGGGTGATTCCAGTGTCTTAGTTGCAGCTGGGGATGGGTGAGGTCATTATTTCAATAACCTCATGGACAGTGGTTCTGTAGTAAGTGGATGCATGTAGTGGCAGTGTAGCATGCTCCCAGTCATAGTAGCTGTCTGTTTTATTGCCAGCTTGACAGCAGCAGTTGTTTGTTTTGGCTGACATCTGACATGCTATATTAACCTCTACTGTAGAGAATGTGATTTTTTTAATGTAATAAACAATATAATTACCTGCCAAATGTAGAGAAAATCTGCATGCATCTGATTTTTGAAGGAGGCAAAATTTGCCTCTTTTTCTTTTTATGATTTTCTTGAAATTTGAAGCTGGGCTGAGAATAATATTGATATTTTGGTCTCTGAGTAATTTGTGGACTGATTTGCACAGGACAGGAATGTAAGATATCTATATCCTTTGCCAGATCCATGTTTTTCCTCTGAGTGGCACCCTTTTGCACACAATAAGTTAAAATCAATCCATAGTGAATGCACGGTATTCCCTGTTAAGATAGACGTCAAACATTAATTAATAGATTCTGAAAAAAATTCATCGCCAACATGGTGGGAATGAAAATTCCTGCTGTGTCGGCATTGAATTTTTTTCAGAATCCACAATAGGTTAAATGGCCAAAACCTGAGGGCTAAGAGAAGGTTTTGGTGGGTGGGGGCTGGACCCCACTGGGCAGTTGTTAGGATACAGATGGAAACCTCCCATCAAGGCTATCCAGCATGTTCTTTAATGTGTGCAGGGCATGGCTCTCCCACACTCAAGGGCCACTGCTTTATTTCCCATCTGATGAAAAGTAGCTATTCCAAGCCAACTGATGTCATCTACTGACAAAAGGCAGGGTAGGATTTTGTAGCTATAAATCTCAGTGCTGGCTCAGGTGGGACTCAAACCTGGAAACTGCAGATATGAGCCTGGCACACTACCAACTGAATCATTCCTAGCCCCAGTAGTCAGGTATAAGCTAGTTTTGCATAGTAAAATTCTGAGTAACAAAAATTACAGTAGAGATTCACAGTGCAGTAATTATAATTAAATCTTAAATATCTGGCAATATTCCAAGGAAGAATTAAAGAAATTAGTATCTAAATTTAATAGTCTTTTTCACCCTTAAATTAGATTCTGAAAAAAATTCATCGCCAACATGGTGGGAATGAAAATTCCTGCTGTGTCGGCATTGAATTTTTTTCAGAATCCACAATAGGTTAAATGGCCAAAACCTGAGGGCTAAGAGAAGGTTTTGGTGGGTGGGGGCTGGACCCCACTGGGCAGTTGTTAGGATACAGATGGAAACCTCCCATCAAGGCTATCCAGCATGTTCTTTAATGTGTGCAGGGCATGGCTCTCCCCCAGTAGTCAGGTATAAGCTAGTTTTGCATAGTAAAATTCTGAGTAACAAAAATTACAGTAGAGATTCACAGTGCAGTAATTATAATTAAATCTTAAATATCTGGCAATATTCCAAGGAAGAATTAAAGAAATTAGTATCTAAATTTAATAGTCTTTTTCACCCTTAAATTTACATTTGAAGACAAAATGGATACCTGTCTTATACATTAACTTACATCGTACTTCCACTAAACTATATACATCTGTATACAGAAAACCTACATTAATTCATAACATAATTAGCACCTTCCTCATCCAAACAACTACAAATTATCAACTTCTACTCATATTTTACCAAAGCCTATATATACTGCAATACCCAAAAAGCACTAAACAACAAAATAAAATACATTTTTGAACTCGCTGAACAGGCTGTATAAATTCCTTATTGCTTTAAATTAATTATTGCCAAAGTGCGAGAATAATTCACTTTGATACGTTTGTTTCCAGAAAGCAACTGAGCTATGGTTGAGTGGTTAGCATGCTTGGCTCCTGATCTAAGGGACCTGGGTTAGGTAGGGATGTATGTATCATTTTTCTGCTGAGGTCTGCCATCCTCTCAGACCTTCTACTATGGCATATAAACTGACAGGCTACTATTGACCTCTGTGGCAAGTAGCTGCTTGAGGTGGTATTTATTTTATTTGAACAGGTTGAATATATCTCGCACACTACCAACGAAGTTCATAAACAAATCAAGTGCAAACAATTCCAAAACCCTCCAATACCTATAAATAAAGAAATATATACAATTGAAAAATACGCAATAGCCCTACCATACATCAATAATAATTTCACATATTCTGTTAAAATACCCTAAAACCTTTCCATTATAAAATCCCAATTAAAATGTCACACACTATATCCCAACTTGTTTGAAATGATTGTGGTCATATACCCAGTTTTATATACCAGTTCTTAAAGAGCCCACAGGTAAAATTTTCCCCAAAGACAAATACATAAGGAAAACCTCATGCCCATTTAACACCCAACTTAAAGAGCATAAATATGACATCTTAAACTACAAAAAATCACACTATCTCAAGTAATCACTGAAAACAATCTACCCGCTGATTTCCACTCGGCTAAAATTATAATATCCCCACTAGGGGCTTAGCGAAGGGACTATTGTTGGCGAGGGGGGGGAGTGAACGAATATTTTTCAACTCTGCAATCAAAATTTCAGAAATTATATAAATTTGATACTGTCACAAACTTACCTGGATTTCATTAGGGGGATGAGGAGTCTGCCAGTCATTTTCCAGTTTGCCTTGATTTTGCCAAATTGCCATAATTTTACAAACAATTCCCAAATTTTACACCTAACCTACATTTTGCCAACTCACTTCAATTTTTGTGTAATCACCAAGATTATTGAAAGTACTTCAGTTTTGCAAACCCACCAAGATTTTTCAAAGTTCTCCAGATTTGGCAAACTCACCTACATTTTTCCAAATATACTACATTTTGACAACTACTAAAGTTTTTCCCAAGTTGCCTTGATTTTGCCAACTCTCCTTCATTTTAGAACAACAATCCCAAATTTCACAACTCACTTATATTTAACCAAGTGGCTTTGCATGTTGCCAACTGCCCTAGAATTTGCCAAGTTCCCTCGATTTTGCCAACCCGCCAAAATTTTAGAGAAAATATCTTGATTTTTACATCTCACCTCAATTTTACCAAGCCACTTCGAATTTTACCAACTGCCCTAGGTTATGGCAAGTTGCCTCGATTTTGCCAACTCCCATTAATTTTACAAAAATTTTTTTTTTTCACAATTCACCTGGGTTTTATCAAGCTACTTCGAATTTTGCAGAGTCCAATTTACTTTGGGATTGGGGGGTCTCCCCCCAATCCTCCCCATAGCTGGCCTTCCCAATCCTCCCTATAGCATAGCCTCCCCAATCCTCCCCAATCCTCCCCTGATTCCCACCCACCAAATTCCAGCTTGCTGACACAGAAAACATCCTTATTAATGTAAAATTAACTAAACTCCCCCAGCATGGTGTCCGATCCTTTGACAGTGCAATTTATGGCACCCCATTCCTCTCCCAGCTAACAACCAACTGACAATGTGCCCAAAATAAGGGCGTGAAACATGCATTATGGACCTCAAAATTTTTAAGCACTCTATGCTACCAAAAGTATAATTAGTTACTTCTGACACTACTGCAGTCATGAAATCTTGATCAAATAAATTATCAGCATCCCACATCACTTGAAATTTTACTCATTTGCTGGCAAGAATGCCGAAAAATAAACTTGTCACTCACTAGCATCCTAGAAGCTCCTCTCACTACTCATCCTCTATGGTACATAAAATCTTAACATTTGATACTTGATAGCATAGATCATTTGTTGAAATAATTAAAATCATGTGTCATAGAGAATTATTGTAATTTAATTTTAAAATTCTGAGTCCTGCATTGAATGTCAAAAGTCCCCAGACTAAGGATTAAAAGGCAATTAAACATCCTCCACGATTGCCTTATCTCTCCCATCATTACTTTCAGTGTCAGTCAACCTAGATGGCCCCTCCTCCAATAAGCACCTCATCCTCTCCACCAGCTCCAAAAACTTGTCTTGGGCAGCAATTAATGTGACTTTGTTAAAACATATTTGCCTCTGATCAAATATATTTTATTCTGTGCTTTAAATTGTATTACATCTTTTGTATTTTAAAATTTGAAATTTTGGTGCTGTTGGGTAGGCTAATATAGGAATTTACTCTCTTATACCCTGGACATTTCAATTATTTTATATGAGAATATTGTTCTAGCTTTGTATGAATTTCATATATACAGTAGTTTTCAGGAGCATATTAGCTATGCAAATTGAGAACTACTGGTATTCATGGTTCAAGGTAAGTCTCAGCAAACATTGACCCAGATAAGCTCTAGTCCAGTTATAAGCAGTCTTGTGATGGTGTAATGTACAAAGTTCCAGATGTTAAAGGGGGGTGTCTTAAACCCAAGTGGAAGGGGATAATTTTCTAAAAACATGGTGTAACTGGATTACTAGAGTAATGTAATTTAATGTTTTTCTAATTTACCATTGAGAAGCACATTTGTAGAAATTCTTAATCAAATGATTTTTATTTTGATAAATATTTTATGAAAGTTTTTTTCTGGTTACTATACAGAGAATACAGAGACCTAGAAGGAGCAGTCATCTATGATTATTAAGTTTTTAATAGATAATATTTAACAGAAAATCAGATGTGAAAGTGACAAAATTTTAAAGAACTATTTGGCTAGAACTCTTTGAATTTAGAATCCAAGATTTAAGTTATCCAGTGGCCTTCTATGAGGTTGTGCTCATTCTAGTGTTTATTGGTATCTTTAGTAATATATTTTAAAGTAACATATATTTTTTAAATATGTAACTATTGATTATTGAGTTTTAATTTTTAAATTATAAGATTCTAATTGATATGTAGAACACTAATTAATTAACTTTTTTTTCTTCCAGGCTGCAGATTAAAATGAATAGAAAAGATCTAGGAGGAAAGAAATAAGTTGATTGGGTAACTGTTAATATGTAATGATCTTTTTTTAATTAATTTTCATGAAAAAAAAAAGCAATATCAGAACTGTAATGTATAAAAACTATTAGAGATAAAATAGAAATGACTTTGTTTTTGTATAGGAAGAAAATATAATTTGAAATAAAAAATGGATTTAACATCAGAGTAACGGAATAGCTGTATGGGTGTGAAATACTCAGTAAAGTGTTCTAATGGAAAAATAATGTAAAACTGCTTTCACAGCAAAATAAAAGGGGGAGAGGAAAATATTTGTGATTAAACAATTTCTTAATGCATATGAAGGGTTGTTTGTGCAGTTTTAGTAAACATTTAAATGAAGTATTAATCTTACAGTTCACTTAGTATATAAAGGAGAACAGATGTAATGTTTGCAATTAAACATTTTTGCATAATTCAAATCTGTCTCAACACTTGTTCATACTGGAGAATGACCATATTGCAAATATCTGCAATAAAACATTTACATGAAGATTCACCTTGTCTGAACACATTAACACATGCAGAAAAGCTATTGTATAATTGCAGTGTTTGTGGTAAATGATTCACAGAATGACCACTTGACATATTTATAAAAGCATGCAGATGATTAACCACCTACCTGTGAAGTTCCACTCTGAGCACGTGTTAAGATTGCTCAGAGAATGACTATACAGCTGTCATGTTTGTGGTAAATGATTTATGCAAAGTGGATAGAGGGATCAGTTTGGGCTCAAAATAGCACTTCAGGCTTCAGCTAAAAATAATTTAAATTTCAGATATTTCTTGCAGTTGTGAGAAAAATAAGTAAAAATTTAAAATATTTCTTTATTATAATTACCATTTAATAAATCTTTAGCAATTAAAAATAAGAACTATGCAGCTTTTGATTATTTTTTTATTATTTTCTGTCCATAACCTTACCCCATGTCCAGCCTGAAAAACTGATTTACTTCCAGGGTTCCAGCTATTTTTTCACTCTGATCAATAAAAAAAATATTAACTTTAGAACTTTTTTTTTGCCAAATAACTAATGAAAGGAGTTATGGCATATTATATTAATTATGGCAAATTAATCAGCATTTAACTCTGGATTTTCTGGAAATATAAATAAAAAAAATAAATACCTCCTCAAGCAGCTGTTTGCCACAGAGGTCTGACAGGAGCCTGTCAGTTTATATGCCACAGTAGAAAGTCTGAAGATGGTAGGACTTCAGCAGAAAAAAAAAACACATCCATTCCTTACCCGGGGCTTGAACCCAGGTTCCTTACATTAGTAGCCAAACATGCTATCCACTTGGCCACGGGATGGCTCTGGAAATATAATATTTAAGAAAAAGACTAGTTTTATTTTAATAGGTTTTTTTTTAGTCTTGTAGTAAAAAAATGCATCTAGCAACACAAAAAATTATTTAAAAAAACTAATAGACTGAAATGATTATAATGCACATGAATAGAAAGGCTATTTCTGAATAGCAAAAAAAATAATATTTACTTGAAGCAAGAAAATTACTCTCATTTTGTAATACTTTGAGAAAATCCAGGCTTTTAGCTAATTGTTCTGAGTCAGAGAAACAAGTCAACTATAAATATCGTATATTTCCGCAGATAAGACGACCTTCAGATAAGACGAGGTATAAATTTTCATCAAAGTTTTATAGTTTTAGCATATATCTGTCCTATAAGATGACCCCAAACTATCAACGGCCTATGAATTTAGTTTAGATCGGCGATTTAGATTAGATTGGTGACCTTTAGACGTCTCTCTGAATAAACCATTCAAAGATCACATGCATGAACAATGGAATAACTGGATGATGAGTGACGAAAAGTCGTATACGAAAGGTGGAGCTATGCGGGCTGCTTCACTTGATGTGTTGTGTGATTTCGTGATCAAATCATGGGAAAAAGTGAAAGTCGAAACAGTGATCAAATCCTTCAAAAAGTGTGGGATTTCTAATGCTATGGATGGCACTGAGGACGATTTGTTAATGGGATACTGATGACGAAGCGGAAATCGACTCACTAGGTACAGAATGGGACCCATATGACGAGCTTCTCAACAACGAAAGTGAGGATATACTTGAGGAGCTATTTGCCTTAGATGATGAATGTGAGGATTTTGCAGGATTTTAAATATATTGGTGAGTGATTTGTTTTATTTTATAATGGTTTCAATTTATATAAATTTCAATATAATTTTTTTTGTATCTGTCCTATAAGATGACCCGGATTTTGGGGGCCTTTTTTTATGATTCAACTATCGTCTTATCTGCGGAAATATACGGTATATAGAATTTTTTTTAATATAACCAACCAACAGAAAGAGGTCATGTTATATACCAAATTAAATAGAATTTAATTATGAATGTATTGAAAATAAGTAATTTAAACAAATTTATAAGCATATTGATTTTAATAAGCCTTTTTCAGTGTGATATGGTGAAAAAATAGATTGGACTATATAATTAAGGCTTAATTTTTAAAAGGAAATTTCCTCCTGAATAATATAATATTTAACCTGAAACATGATTTTTTATTTCTTTTAAAATTTCCTTTCAGTATCGTATATTTTAAGCATGGCCAATATTATACAAAGTGACTTGGACTTTTCACATTCATGGGATTTTCTGAACTGGTTATGAAATGGAAAAAAAAAACTTCCTTGGCTGTTTTTTTTTGCTAAACATTATGATTTTTTTTCTTTGAGTGTTGAAATTTGGCAATCTTGGCTAAGTGCAGAAAGGTTTGTGCACCAAAGCAAAAAGAAAAATGTTATGTTGTCAGAGGGGACCAGCCAAGATATTGGTGGTGGTGGTGTGTGTGTGTGTGTGGGGGGGGGGGGGGGGGTTGTTCAATGTAAAAGGTGGTTAACTTTGTAACTAATGATGAGGTAAGGCAAAGGAGTCTGCAATCTCCTTTAAGCACCATATTGTGCAGAGAGAGACTCCGCTGGTTTGGCCATGTTGCCCATATGGATAATTATAGATTGGCGAATAGGGTTATGAACAATGTGCCTAGAGGCCTCAGAAGGAGGGGGAGACCTAGGATGCGGTGGGCAGACAATGTCAAACAGGACCTTGTTAGAATTAGTGTGCAGTGGCCGGATGCAGCAGATGTAGCTCAGGACAGATATGCTTGGAGAATTAAACTGCACGGTCTGGTTGGACCTCTGTAGCCCATGGCTGCTTGAGGGTGATGATAGTTCAGAAAAAGCCTGGCCACCTTTACATCCTTAAGTTTTTACATATTCGGTCCCCACCAAAAATAATCACAAGAAAGGATATGAAATTTTCGTTTCCAACTCCTTGAAATTATTTTGAATTTGATTTGAATTAGATTGATCCAGGAAATGATGGATCATTTTACATTAAATAGGAATAAATATTTCACAGCCTCCAAATTTTTCTGCCAGGTTTGGCTTAAAGCAATTTTCTTTAGGTTAACACACAGGACGAATTGCATTTTTTTCTGGTGTACCTCAGATGTGCTCATCGGGTTAATATCATGACGACCAATCCATGTGGTTGATGAATTGATCATTCTGATTTATCCAGTATTTTGACCGGTTGCATATGTGTTGCATCATTTCTTCTCTGAAGTGTGTGCAAATGTAGAAGACAGTAAGTTTCGCGAATTTCTTTACCTGACGTGCAGTTTACAATTTTTGCCTTCCCGTGGCCGAGTTGTTAGCGTGCTTGGCTACTGATATAAGGGACCTGGGTTCGAGCCCTGGGTAAGGCATGGCTTTTGTGTCGTTTTTCTGCTGAGGTCCTGCCATCCTCTCAGACCTTCTACTGTGGCATATAAACTGACAGGCTCCTGTCAGACCTCTGTGGCAAGCAGCTGCTTGAGTAGGTATTTATTTTATTTGTTTATTATTTATCTGTCGGCAGTGTTTCCATCCCAATTTTATTGAAAATCGATTTTCTTCAACTGTTTTTGTTCTGTTATTTTTAATACACGTTTCGAAATGCATTAAGTAAATTACCTCATGAGTGAAGGAGCAATTTAAGTTTTTATATGTATATATATATCTACATATATATTGTCATGCCCAACTCCAGCTTGTGGAGGACAGACTTTAGGGCAAATAATAAAAATTAACAAACAGCTGTCTGTGCACCTAAACTGTAGAAAATAAACCTAAATCATATCGATGGCGCAATCAAGTCACTGAGTTCGTATTGACTTCAAAGGAAGACAGGGCGCCGGCAATCTTGTTGTGAGTAGGTAAATTGGCTCCCCATCTTCCTTTGAAGTGAATATGAACCCAGTGACTTGATTGCAGCATTGATATGCTTTAGGTTTATTTTCCCCTTTTTAGGTAGCATATAGGAAGATACGTATGTTTTAAATTATATATTTTTCTTTTCTACTAAAAGCACTTACCTTCAGACACTTTCATTTTATATATGACTCATAAACATCGACTACATTTTTCCTCCCTTTTGGAGTCGTGTTTAAGGTAGCCCATGACGTAGACATTACGAGTTTTAATTTGAGATATAACTCGTTAAGGCTGACCCCCGCAAAAATTCAACAAAGTTTACGACGGTCATTATATGTACTTGCATTTGACACCTAATTTGTAACTGTAGGTCTCGCGTTCGGGAGATGTAGTAAAACGACTTTCCCATTTTTAGGGTTGGGTTGTTTTATCTCTGAGCGGCACTTTTTTGCACACCATGGGCTAAATGACCAGTTCACATGGACCCCGAAGGCTCAGAGAAGGTTGGGGAAGGGGACCCACTGGAACAGCTGTTGGGAGACAGATGGTAGCCTCCCGTCAAGGCCATCCAGAGTATTCTTTAACGTTCACAGGGTATGGCTCTCCCGCACACAGGTCCACCTCTTAACGTCCCATCCGACGGACGGCGGCCTTTCCAAGCCCTTGGTGTCCCCTACTGACTGTGGGCAGGGTGGGGAATTTTACGGAGATAAATCTGAACGCTGACTACAGATTATGAACCTGGAGCGCTGCTGACTGAGGTCCCTCCGCCCTTCACATTTTTAGGAGGAGGAAACAAGGAGAGGGGGTATACTTTTGTTATCCACAATACTCCCCAAATCACAAGCTTTCCATTTGATACGCAACTTGTTACTTTCTGCACTCGCATTCCAAAGATATAGGAGAACAATCATTTTCACATTTCCCTTAGGAGGAAAGAATAGGGAATAAATTTTTTTATAGCTTATGACACTCACTGTGTCACAAGCTTTTATTTGACTCGTAGTTTGTTACTTTCCGCACTCCTGTTCAGGAGATATAGGGGAATATTTGTTTTCATGTTTTCTCTCTTTTAGGGGGAGGGAGAAGAAAGAGTGAAATTGTACCCCTGCATAAGGTTGCACATAGGGGTTTAGGACCACATCTCTATCAGCCACCAACTTGATAGTAGGGACTATGTGGATGCCTGCCCAGATCATGACACTGTCCTCCAAAAATATCTCGACGGCTTCTAAGGGATGATTGTGTGTTTCTTGTTCAATTCAATATCCATCTTGACTCACTCTGCTCGGCAAATCTGAACTTATTAGTAAAGAGTACTGAGCGACATTGATCTTCAGTCCAATCATGAAGCTTGGCCAACTTCAGTTGCCCCTCTTCCCATTCTCCAGTCGGCGAGCATTTGGGAAGCCTTCTATTAATGGAGGAAGTTTAAACAAGAGTTCCAGTAGCCTAAGGAGGGGTGAACACGGCTGAACCATTGATATGTGATTTCGTCTTTTAGTTTTAAGTCAAAATTAAATTCATATGGTTTAGTGGTTAGCGTACCTTGTCGCATTTACTGTTGTTGCTCTTGGATGACTTTTTTAAAGGTATTTTGGAAACATTATTTGTTGCATGAAACAGTTGCCTTAGCTTGTTGACTAGAGTCATTTAACGACCCCAGGACGTGAGTGGTTCAGTCAATAGCTCACCAGACTCGTAATCTACAGCTATCAGATTCAAGTGACAACTTTGAGATTTATCTCTGCTAATTCCCACCCTGCACCAGAAAGAGGCTGTCTACCATCGGTGGGATGTTAGGCTGTGGGTTTTGTGTGAAGGAGAACCTGTACCCTGTGCGTGCTAAAGAATATGTTCGATGGCCTTGACGAGAAGGGGGCGGGGGTGGCTCAGTCGGTAGCGCGCCAGGCTCGTAATCTGTAGTTCCCAGGTTCGAGTCCCAGCTGGGTCAGCGTTGAGATTTATCTCCGCAAAATTCCCCGCCCTGCCCACGGTCAGTAGGGGACACCGATGGGCTTGGAAAGGCCGCCGTCCGTCGGATGGGACGTTAAGCCGTGGCCCCGTGTGCGGGAGAGCCATACCCTGTGCACGTTAAAGAACACGCTGGATGGCCTTGACGAGAGGCTACCATCTGTCTCCCAACAGCTATTCCAGTGGGTCCCCTCCCCCAACCTTCTCTGAGCCTTCGGGGTCCATGTGACCTGGCCATTTAGCCCATGGTGTGCAAAAAAGTGCCGCTCAGAGGTAAAACAACCCAACCCAACTTGACGAGAAGTTACCAACTGTCTCCTAACATAAGTGAAGGTTGGGGAAAGTGGACTCACTTTCCCCAACCTTCTCTCATCCCTTGGGGTCCTTGTGAACTTGCCATTTAGCCCCATGTGTGAAAAAAAACAGCTAATTATCCTCCTTCAATTTGTCCAATTACTCTCTATCTGAAACGTTCTGGTAATTGTCTAGGTTCCATTGTACATAATGGGGTGGGGGGGGGGATCACTTAGTAGTTAGCACAACCAGACTCGTAATCTGTAGTTCGCAGGTTCGAGTCCCACGTAGGCCAGCATTCATATTTATCTGCACAAAACTTCCCTCCCTGCCCTTGAGCAGTAGAGGATACCGATGAGCTTGAAAAAGCTGCTGTCCGTTTGATGCACATTAAGCCGTGGTTCCGTGTGCGGCAGAGCTATACCCTGTGCACGTTAAAGAACATGCTGGGTGGCCTTGACGGGAGGTTACCATCTTTCACCTAACAGATATTCAGTGTGTCCCCTTCCTCAACTTTCTCTGAACACTTGGGGTCCTTTGACCTGGCCATTTAGCCCATTGTATGCAAAAAAAAGGGCCGTTCAGAGTAAAACAACCCAACCCATTGTATAAAATATAGTCAAACTTCTGATGACGTAGTGATGATTCGAGACCATTTATTAAGATCAATTTTTATGCATCTGCGCATGCGCGAATATTCATTTACTGTCCGTGTGATTATTGTATTCAATGACTTTACATACTTATTGCAGCATGTGTTTTGGTTATATTTTATCGCCATTTTGAATTATTTTAAACTTTTACAAAATTCTTTTTAAATTGCATGGTAGTGTAGTTGTATTGCCATAATGTCTAGTGAATAGCAAGGCCAGATTTGAAACCTGACAGGCCCTAAGCTGTGTCAGGGTTTAAGAGGCACCCAAAGAAACCGAAATATGTATTATTTTGACTGAAGGTAACATTAAAAAATAAACATGAAACTCGTGCTGGAAATATTTTATAAGTTCCAATAGAAGTTTACAACTACTACACAGTAAAACTTAAAGTGTTTTTTTTTTTGAGGCACTTCATATCGTAAGCCCTAAGCAGAAGTTTAATTAGCTTATGGGGAAGCCTGGTCCTTGTGAATAACCAGGGAAGGTAATCGCAGCAACCTTAATGAAGTTTTCGGAAAATTTGTGGGAATATTTTTTACAATCTGCTGACACAGGGCCTGATATAGGTTTTTTGTTGAAGTGGGAAGAGGTAATTATGTCGAACTACTATACTAACAGCTAGAAAGAAGAGTCTGGCGAATATGCAGTGCTTTTGAAAACGAATAGTTTGTCAGTAGTAAAGTATCATATGAGATGTCCCGTAGACATGAGAGTTATGAAATAGCTCAAAATATTTAGTTTCGCTTTGAGTGGATTTCGAGCCTCGCCTCCCTGTTACATCTTGTCATTTTTCACTTGTAATGTCCACTAGCCGTCCCGTGGCCGAGTGGTTAGCGCGCTTGATAAGGCATGGACGTTTGTGTTGTTTTTCTGCTGAGGTCCTGCCATCCTCACAGACCTTCTACTCTGGCATATAAACTGACAGGCTCCTGTCAGACCTCTATGGCAAGCAGCTGCTTGAGGGGGTATTTTTTTTAATGTCCACTAATGGTAGAAATTTAAACTAATTGGAGGTTCGAAAAAATACGAATGACAATACAGTAATCATTCGTTATAAAGCGGTTCGCTGAGCGTTAATTCCCTATGACGCTGTTATATAATTACACCTCACACAGCTTTGTCACAACACGCTATAACGCTGTTACAACTGTCTCGTGACGTATTAATAACAGCTATGGATTTGGCAACAGAACTGAAGCCTTCATAAAAACGGGTCTGGCATGTATTGTTTCGTATGTAAGGTAATTTTTTAGCGCTTTTTCTCGAACATAATTTTTAAGTTGTGACAGTGGATGATAAGAATGCAAGAGCATAATCTTCTAGTGTCGGTGAGAATGAAAGGAAAAGTCTGAGTTTAGAAACTAAATTATAAGTTTTGGAAAGAATTGATTATTGGGGATGGCAGGTCGATGTGTGCTGTAGTTTAGGACTGGCAGGTTCAGCAGTAAGAACAATAATAAAAAAAGAATCAATTTTAACAGCGGGAAAGTTGGCTGTTCGACCGCAGGTAGGGTTACCAGATGCCTTTGTCATAAAAGGAGCACAAAAAAGCTAGAAATGGAGGAAAAAGGAGGACATGCTTTCAATTTGTAAAATAAGTTTTTTCTACTAAGTTTTAATTATCGACAGTTGAATCAGGAAAAGACATAATATTTATTAAATATACTTTTAAATATATGATGTACCCATTTTTATTCCCAACTTGATAAACAATAAAGAATTATTTTTCCTTAAGTGGTATAATGGTTAGTAACTATCTGCTGTTGCAGAAGCCAAATATTGTGTGTTTCCATTAACTCTGTCTGAGGTAGTGATCAACAGTGATTTCGGTCTTGGTAAGGCATGATCTTGTATGAGAAGGTTTGGGTGCACGATATAAATTAGGAGTAGGTCTTAATTCCTTCACTGTCTTTTATGTTTCGAAAAACGAAAACTTGGTCTCAATGTCATAGGTCCACCTATCTGTGGTCGGAAATAAAATTTTTTGCAGTTTCTAAAGCGCATACTTTTTTCAATCTGGTATATAAATTGCTAATATTAACAAAGTTAATTTGGCATTCACGATTTGCGTTTGCAGTAAATTATTTCACGGTTAACAGTAAATTATAGTCATAGGTCCAAGAAAAAGTGCTTTTAGTTTGAAACATGAGTTATACAAAAAGGAGGACATTTCATGTTTTTTCAAAATTCTGGGAGGACATGTGATGAAAAAGTAGGACATGTCCTCCTTTTGGAGAATGTAGAGTAACCCTAACTGCAGGCAACAAAATTGACTAGGGTAGGCAGGCTATTATGATTGAAGTGGAAGACTTCTAAATATTTTTATTGATGGTAATACCCAATGTAAAATTCCATTAGGTTCAACTAATTATTCAGAAAAAAATTATCCTATATGAAGATAAAAAAAAATTGCTCAGGTTGAAAAATATGGAACCATTTACCACTAGTAAGGGGCGATTCGAAAACGCGCTGTAACATTCAAAATATATCAATCCAGGAAGAAGCCGCAAAGACAGATCAGGAAAGAGATAAAAATTAAAAAATCAAAAAACTTATTATGAAAGAGGGGGCGGGGATTATACTGTTCAATAAGTTCCTAACACTGATGAAACGGGGGGGGGGGGGCTCAGTCGGTAGCTCGCCAGGCTCGTAATCTGTAGTTCCCAGGTTCGAGTCCCAGCTGGGTCAGCGTTGAGATTTATCTCCGCAAAATTCCCCGCCCTGCCCACGGTCAGTAGGGGACACCAATGGGCTTGGAAAGGCCGCCGTCCGGCGGATGGGACGTTAAGCCGTGGCCTCGTGTGGGGAGAGCCATACCCTGTGCACGTTAAAGAACACGCTGAATGGCCTTGACGGGAGGCTACCATCTGTCTCCCAACAGCTGTTCCAGTGGGTCCCCTCCCCCAACCTTCTCTGAGCCTTCGGGGTCCATGTGACCTGGCCATTTAGCCCATGGTGTGCAAAAAAGTGCCGCTCAGAGGTAAAACAACCCAGCAACTGATGAAACGGGACTTCTTGGGAAACGAATGCCTAAAAGAATTTTCATATCCCAAGAAGAAGGGGAAAAGTGTCGGGCTTCAAGGTGGCAAAAGATCATTTGATTTTATTGCCGGTTGGTAACACAGCCGGAGATTTAAAATTTAAACTGCTTTAAATTTGCCATTCCTAAAAATCCAAAGGCTCTTAAAGGTTTTGCGAAATTTAAACCCCCGTAGTTTGGAAATTTAATAAGAAGCTTAAGTAACTAGGTATCGTTTCGTCCATTGGTATGCTGAATACTTCTTTCCGGCAGTGAAGAAATATTGTGTGGCAAATTATCCTGCTTAACAAATCAATCTTGATCATGGACAATGCGCCAGGACATACAAGCAGAGAGAGCCTAGAAATTATAAACATCCTAAACATTAGAGCCACAAATAGTGAAGAAAATTCGCCTGGTCTAAGGGAGTTTTGGAAATCCTACAACATGAAAAAACGCCATCGATAGGATTTCAAGGGCCTAGGAAGAAATGACTTGTAAAACTATGAATGGAGCGTGGTGGAAAGATTGCATGAAGGATTTACAAGGATCCGACGAACCCGTTGAGAAAATCAGAGAGCAAATTGTTGAGCTTGGAAAATAAGCGGAGATGTAGGAAATTTGCCACGACGACGTCAAAGAGCTGATCGACAACGACAGAGATGGTCTTTCTAATAAAGAGCTCATGGAATCGGAGAAAGAACATGAGCGTGTAATTGCAGAAGGTGATCACGATGCTGCAGATGTAGAACAAATACAGTAATGTGCGAATTAGTTGGGACAAGCGAAGGAATGCTAAGTCCCTTCCGCTGCAGAGTCTAAACTGCTGCAAGTCTAAACTTGTTCGTAACCTTCTGCTGCAAGTCTAAACTAATCTAATAGACGCTTCACCCATTGAAGGAATGATGGACAGCAAAAAGTACATACATAGGCGTTCTGGAGGCGAAAATGGTCCCAACACTACAGAAGCTGTTTCCTAACGGCGATGGGGTATTTCCACAGGATCTGGCTCCATGCCACAATTCTAAGCTTGCTAAGAGCTTCTTTACCCAGCAACATTTGAAGGTAATTGGAGTGGCCAGGAAATTCACCCGAACTAAACCCCATTGAAAATTTGTGGGTCATTATTAAAGCGCTCATATCTAAGATGGATTGTACGACGAAAACCAAAATGATAGAAAGTGTCATGAAAGTGTGGTACCACGACGAAGTGAAGAGATGTGTGGAAAGCTAGTGGCATCAATGGTTGAGAGGGTGAAAGAAGTATTTAAAGCTAAGGGGGGGGGGGGGTCACATTCACTATTAACTACACTATTAAACAAATACATATTTTAGTTGTGTCTTGTCCCAACTAATTTGCACAGTACTGTAAAGTCGCTGACGTCGGAAAGACAGTAAAGCTATTGAACGTTTCGAAAAAAAAAATGTTGTGCTTGTTTCCGAAAGAACGACACTGACAGGGAATGAAGATCGAAAGTGATAAGGAATTTAGAAAAAGAATTTTTACATGATTTTGTAGAACTAGAGGAAGAGGGCTGAAGTACAACTCTCAATCAACTCGTTTTTCAGGCCGAAAATATGAAATCTTAACATCCCAAGGCCACCATATGAATATATTCATCGTTTAAATTGAACTGTAGGTTAAACTTGAATACAGTGCACACAATATGTGTAGAATATTGAATAATCTTTAAATGTTTAATGTTTTTGATTGATATTTAATTGAATGACTTTTTAATTGATTATATTCGCATATACCCTACTAGTAACGTAAGTATCGAAATTGTCTATCGCAATGACCGGAACTTACTAATTAACACAAATTTTTATGAAAATCCGTTGCTCACTTAGCGCTCTGTTTTGCTGGGATCAAATAACAGCGTCAGACGAGATATTTCTTTATTAGTATCTGTCCAACATAAGAAGAATTTTCTTTTTTCTCTCAAAAAGTTCAATTACTTGAGAAGTGTGTGTGTGGGGGGGGAGGTTAGAAGCTAAATGGTGACAGCCAGTGTAATCCATTTGACTACACTATGGCCTGAATTTAAATCTCCAGCATGATATATGTTTATAGTATTCGTTTGACGTTTTACCATTTTTGGACTTGTCTTCCAATGGTAGGAATTAAAGCTGTTGGAAGATTCTGAAAATGTAAACCTAATTATTTAATATGTTATTAAAGATCAAATCAAAATGTCTTATTAGTTCCTATCCAACCCAAAAATAATTTATTTATTTCTGGAACAGTGGCATACTCAAAAATAGGAGGGTGTGATTATAACCCCTCTACCCTGAGGGCTTCAATAACTTATTTTCTGAGATTTTGGTGAAAAAAAGACTAACCACCTCAACATTTCCTCACATTATAGAGATTACTGCCCTAAAAAAAGTACAGTCGGACAGATGATAAAGTGAAACAATAACTTTTTTGTTGAGCTAAAAATGCCGGTGTTTTATAAATTTTTACTAATTATGACAATCTGTATTAATTGTAATAATGGTAACAATCATTAAATATTTTTGCATTGTTTGATAAGGAATTATTTATATATATCTTACCGTGGAATTATTTGTTACAGGTAGAAACGAAAATTAAAAAAACAGAAAGTACAGATCCTAACTTCTAAGGGTACGGCCACACAGAAAGCTCTTCAGGTATTTAGTCGTGGCAGATGATCAAAGGCTTCGGAGATTCTGATGGCTTCACAAGAAAATTTCAAAGCCAACGTACCTATGCGATCAGGATCAAAGTTGGCGTTGTCGAAAGTGGCACGCAGATTGATACTACTAGAAAATGTTGCACTCAAATTAGAAGATGGACGAAGAGTTTGGGTGCACGATATTAACTTGGAAAGACCGAAATATGGCGAATATCATACACTGTTTCAGAAGGTGCGAAAGGACAGCGCTAAATTCTCTGAATATTGCGGGATGTCTAAACAGACATTTGAAAGACTTTTAAAAGCAGTGAGTCCGAGACTGGAGAAAATTGAGTTAAACTACAGGAGAGTCATTTCGCCAGAGGAAAGATTGGTGGTTACCTTAAGGTAAGGAAGTAAAAATTATTGTTTTAAAAATTAATTAAATATATTCTTCGTATTCGAAATGTGATATAGTAGTCTCCAACATATGTTTCAAGGGGCGCATATGGCCCATGGATTATTTCGTGCGACCTTCAGTATTTTTTTGCAAAATGGACGTGTTGTATGAATGTTATTAGAGTATATGAAATTATGTTGAAAAATGTTATAAATATTGAGTGATATGATAAAGAAAGAAAACGAAGAAAGAAAAGATAAAGCACAGTCAAGTTTGTTTATTCTCTATAAATTTTTAAGTTATATGTGACCCTCACGATAAACTTGATAAGTTAACGCAGTTTTAATCTTGTCAGGAACAGAAGCCCAGGGATTACCACTATTCTAATATATTCACAATTTTGGTTTGATTACATGTGGTATTAACATGATGCAATTAATCTTGTATGTTTTGATAAAGAATTTATGTTTATTTGGACGATTAAGTTGCATTTAATTGCTTATAATGCTAAAAATATGAATATTAATGCATTAAATTTCAGTGTCGGATTTATTGCATTAAAGTGTCTCATAGAGATGGGCTCGAAATAGCACAGATGATCTCAGTCATAATTTAACTCCGATTTTTTAAAGAAAAATTAGAAGTAAAAGAATTTCTTTTATATTATATATTCATATACCTATGTTATAATTTCAACGTTAATGTTTAGTAATTAAAAATAAACACCATTCAGCCTTAGTTTTTTTAGGTATTCTCTTTTATTAATGAATCGTTTTCAGCGTTTATAAAAACGTTACTTAAGAATTTTAATTTTTTTAAAAATTATTGCTAGTTGAATTAAGATTTTAATTTTTGTCAGGAATAATTATAATTAAAGTTTGCAATAACTTGTAATACGAAAAATTAAAAAACAGTTTAGCTCTATAAGTTTTTTGCGTATATGTTTCATGATATGTCAGAGAAATTTTTGTTATATAACTTTTGAGCTCAAAAAGTATGCAAATCGTTAAGACTGGAAAATTTGAGCCCAAAACCATCTCTGATACCTAACCTATACATTTTTAGGTTTCTACACGCTTCAGTAAATAAACTTTAATTTTGCTTAAATGTGTAATGTCAATATTGCTTTTATTTTGCTTAAGTGTCTAATGTTAATATTACTTTTAATACTTTACAATTGAGCCAGAGTGTTTTAGTGGTCTTTTTTAAAAATATGTTCCTGCAAAGTCTGTGTAATATATATATGTTTACTATCTTTTGTCTTCTTTCCAGTTATGGGGCGGGGGTGGCTCAGTCGGTAGCGCACCAGGCTCGTAATCTTTAGTTCCCAGGTTCGAGTCCCAGCTGAGTCAGCGTTGAGATTTATCTCCGCAAAATTCCCCGCCCTGCCCACGGTCAATAGGGGACACCGATGGGCTTAGGAAAGGCCGCCGTCCGTCGAATGGGACGTTAAGCCGTGGCCTCGTGTGTGGGAGAGCCATACCCTGTGCACGTTAAAGAACACACTGGATGTCCTTGACGGGAGGCTACCTTCTGTCTCCCAACAGCTGTTCCAGTGGGTCCCCTCCCCCAACCTTCTCTGAGCCTTCGGGGTCCATGTGACCTGGCCATTTAGCCCATGGTGTGCAAAAAAGTGCCACTCAGAGGTAAAACAACCCAACTCTTTCCAGTTATTAAACTTCTCAAGAGAAATAACATGGCCCATCCCCCCACACTAATTAGTTCCTGTCATGTATAAAACAACAAAATCAATGAAAACTTCCTACTTGTTTAGTGAATAACAGTTATAAGAAAATATTCTGATAAATGTAGCATAACAGCCAAAGTGATATTGTAATGTAAAAATTGAGTTATTTAATTTTTTTCCGAAAAAAAAAAAAAGTAGTGAAGTATTGTCGATTTTTTTTTAGGCTAAAGACATTTTAAAATTACTAACATTTTAATTATTTTCCAGTTTCCCGTTCTATAGCTTGTTGGACACATGCAAATTAGTCAGCGAAAATATCCTTTTTTATTTTGGGTATCGGAAAAATTTTATACCTTTAATTTGAAAATAACTTACAGTTTTCCATTTACTTTTCTTAAAGAAACAATGACTCACGTGTCCCTCCTTCCACTTGAAAATTAGTCACTTGACCCATGACATGCGTTGAAGCTTTGATGTAATTTTATTGATGTATAAACATTCTTGTATTTTGAGTCTCATGAGCAATTTACGTTTCCAGGAAGAAACATAAATTTTGTAACAATAATGTCTATTTTTCTGTTACAAATGATTTAGGAGTTCGTATTCCAGTTTTATCATTTTATCCCCATAGTTCTATTGTGTTTTATTTTCTCTGATGATATTGGCAAATTTGTTTCTAATCATTAATTTTTCTTTCGCCACATTCAACATTTACTAGTTCTAGAAATATACTTTCACCTAGACCAGTGATTTTTAACCTTTTTTCTCTTGGCGACACTCTTCTAAAAATCCATTTACTGTGACACATCTGTGGGAAAAAGTAAATTTTTTTTGTTTTATATCATAAATTCAAATTATTTGAACAAAAACGCATATTAAGCTAAACATTTGACAAAAAAAAATCACAGTTAAAAAATGTTAAAAGAAGTACAGATTGTTATGTGGTATTTTTAATAAAAAATAATAAATACCCCCTCAAGCAGCTGTTTGCCACAGAGGTCTGACAGGAGCTTGTCAGTTTATATGCCAGAGTAGAAGGTCTGAGAAGATGGCAGGACCTCAGCAGAAAAACAACACAGACATCCGGGGCTCGAACGCAGGCCCCTTAGAACAGCTGCCAAGCGCGCTAACCACTCGGCCATTGCTTTTCTTAAATTTTCTCGACACACTTGAACGTGACTCCGGTTAGGAATCACCGACTTAGATCTTTGTCTTTCGGCAAATGAAACCGATTTCCATTGTGCTCTTGGATGATTTCCGAAATTTTTTTATAAATTTTGTTCTTTTACATATAGTGAAACAATACAGATGACTTGGCACTTTGACTATTGTGAACTGTCATTATTGAAGTTCCTAATGGAGGTTTCTTGTTTTTCCACAACTAATCGATGCTAATTTGTTAGCCAGTTCGATTTATGTTTCATTACTTCATGAATTAAAATAAAAACTCCCCTGTCTATAAATGTTAGCATAGGTATAGACGTATAACGTAATAACATAATCATAGAAATATATATTTTTAAAATGTGCATAATGCTCATATCGCAATCTTTTTTTACAGGTATCTTGCGACTGGCTGTTCTTTCCGGTCTCTAGCGTTTACTTTTAGAATGGGGAAAACGACAGTGTCAAATATCATCAGAGAAACTTGTATAGCTATTTGGGACGTGCTGCATAAAACCTATTTACCAAATCCAACACCTGAAAGCTGGCTTGAAGTAGCGAAAAATTATTACGAGAAATGCAATTTTCCGAATTGCCTCGGTAGTATAGATGGTAAAAATATTAGTGTAATATGTCCATCAGGAACAGGATCTTACACCATCAATTTGGAAGCTGTTGCAGATTCTTCGTGTAGGTTCATCGTAGTTGATATTGCTGCTTATGGACGGGGAAGTGATGTAGGAGTATTCAGAAGTTCAACATTTTACAAGTACTTAGAGGGAAACCAACTGAATATTCCTGAATGTATCGAACTTCCAGGGACAACCACTAAAATGCCTTTCGTTTTTGTGGGAGACGAAGCATACCCTTTGCTCCCTCATTTGTTGAGACCTTACCCGAGAAACCAACTACATTATAGTAATCGGATCTTTAATTATAGATTAGCAACAGCAAAGAGAATGGTCGAATGCGCTTTTGGGATTCTGACTTCTAAATGGAGAATTCTGAACAAAAGTATCCAAACAAATGTTGAAAATGGAATTACTATCACCAAGACTGTGTGTTTGCTGCACAATATGGTTATCATTCATGACGGTTTACCACATGGAATGGATAAATATATAAGTGAAAGAGACAGTGGCAAACAACATAATCCCTGCTCAGGTGAAACGAATAACCCTTATTGTAGAGACGCAAGGAATATTCGAGACTCATTTTCGACGTATTTCAACAGTGCTTTGGGAGCAGTGCCTTGGCAGTGGGATATGGTTTAATTTTGTGAATAAATTGCAGTAGCAATTTGACAGGATAAAATCACTCAAAAATGCTTCCCAAATTTATATCTTCATGTACATCTCGTGGTCCTTTACACTGCAGTCAGAGGAGTGTTTCGACACATGCATGTTATGCGGGTGGAAAATCAAATTTAAAGTTCTTCAGCTCTTTTGTTAAGAGTTCATTTAGAAAACTTTTCTGTATAATTAGATCTATGCAATCATGATTTTTTCGTGTTTCTTAAAATCAAATTTTACCTCTGATTATGAAAAACTTGAATAAATCTTATGTCAAAATGTAGAATTTTTTTTATTTATTTGTGTATTGTTTCCGTGATTTCTTTACAGTTTGAAAAAGATTCACCAGTTGAGTGACGCCGCTATTAACTGTTATGGCTTTTCCATAACTCTAACTATTAAGCGATTGTTCAAAATGCAATCTCGATAGACTTGAGGCTAGTTTCCACTGGCACGGATTACTGGTGCCAATAAGTTGGGAATTTTCGACTTTAATTTTTTCTGCCTGCGTAGATCAATTCTATGTTTATATTGAGCCAGTGTAAATATGATCTATTAAAAGATATAAATTTAGATGCATGCATTTTTCTGCTAATCTTTTTTAATGAATAGTATTTTTTTTTTAATTTGTATTTGTCTCTCCATTGCCATAACATGAAGTGTCACTAGGCGTTTCAAAACAAGTATATATTTCAGAAATATGTTCTTATTAGTTCTACCAGTTTATGCAAGATTTACATTGTTGTAAATAAACAGTTATACCCTGTGCTTTTAATTACAATGTACAACTTTTGAAGAGAAATAAATTATGTTTGACCAATTCGGAACATATGGTACTTGTTATTTTATTCGTCAAGGAATTACACTAGATTTCTAGTGTAATTCCTTGACGCCCTCAGGTGTAATAGGGGCGGGGGTGGCTCAGTCGGTAGAGCGCCAGGCTCGTAATCTGTAATTCCTAGGTTCGAGTCCCAGCTGGGTCAGCGTTGAGATTTATCTCCACAAAATTCCCCGCCCTGCCCACGATCAATAGGGGACACCGATGGGCTTGGAAAGGCCGCCGTCCGTCGGATGGGACGTTAAGCCTTGGCCCCGTGTGTGGGAGAGTCATACCCTGTGCACGTTAAAGAACACGCTGGATGGCTTTGACGGGAGGCTACCATCTGTCTCCCAACAGCTGTTCCAGTGGGTCCCCTTCCCCAACCTTCTCTGAGCCTTCGGGGTCCATGTGACCTGGCCATTTTAGCCCATGGTGTGCAAAAAAGTGCCGCTCAGAGGTAAAACAACCCAACTCGGGTGAAATATGTTACAAACCCTAGATTTGCAGTACAGAAAACGAAATGAACAATTTATATTATTTGCTGAAGATAACTTTTAATTGCATATTCAGCTTAAAGAAAAAAGTTCCATCCTCCTTCCCACTCTTCCAGCTGAATCCGTACCTGTTCGTATTATAACTCGGGAGGGAGAATTGTTAACCAGTTGGAAGTAAATATTTCTGGGGCAAATGAGCCCACGATACAGATTTTTGTCTGCTGGCAGCCTTTTTAGGAATTTGGAAGTTGATATGGGAACAGAAAGGTACTATTTATAATCGGTTGTATTTCCGGAAAGTAAATCTGGTTTCCGTTTCAGAAGTACTGTATTTAATGGAGGTAAATATTCGTAACCAAGTTGGTACCGTATTGTTGCGGATGGACCTAATTAGGATTTCCACTTTTCTATCAACGCTGGGTAATGGAAATACCAAATTTGATTCATAGACGTTAAATTTGAAATTCATTCGTTGATTTGCAGTCTTCATTTTAAAAATTTCTTTTGGAGAGTATGATGACATCCCTTTAGATGCCCGATGGGCTGGGAAAGGCCTCCGTTCGTCGGATGGGACGTTAAGCCGTGGTCCCGTGTGCGGGAGAGAGACTTCACGTTAAAGAATACGCTGGATGGCCTTGACGGGAGGTTACAATCTGTCTCCCAACAGCTGTTCCAGTGGGTTCCCTCCCCCAAACTTCTCTGAGCCTTCGGGGTCATTGTGACCTGGCCATTTAGCTTATGGTGTGTAAAAAAAGTGCCGCTCAGAGGTAAAACAACCGAACCCGACCCCTTAGATGCTCCATTCTTTTGAGTACACATTCCGACACATCGAACCACTGAGTGATGTCACATTGTATCTGATAACTCTCCAAGCCACTAGCTTCTGTTTATCCCTCAGATTACAAACAATCGATATATGCTGCTGCTTCACGAAAACGTATAACAGTGTTTACTATGCAATCGCCTCTCGTGAACGAGGTGCGTCTTGATAGGGTATAATGGGAGATATAGCTGCTAAGCAGGAAATATTTTTGGGATTGGTGGAACACTAACTGAGAATTTTGTTTTCTGCTAGTTTTTAACGTTAACCCTTTTATTATTTATGGATGCATAGAAAGAAATAGGTATTTTATATTGATTTACAGGTAATGGATGAAAAAAAACCATAAACTACAATGTAAAATCACTACTACGATGTTGGATCGCTACGTGAATCCAGTACAGCCTGTATACGTTGTGGCATAGGGTCTACCAGTCTGAAATTCAGCAGGAAGGATAGACATTAGTTGTTCACAAGAAAAGTGATCAAAGCCTCATTGTTCGATGGAGCTGGAAAACGGCCGCTGAAACGTCGTCCCAGATGTTTCCAGTGATTTCTAGCAGCTTGATATCTCGGTAATGCAATTGCCATGTATGTGAAAAGATCAGTCTCATGCTCCTGAAACCACGGGTAATCCCCCTTGTACTCTGTGGATGGGAGCATTGTAATCCTGAAAGATGGCTCTCTCTCCATGAAAGAAATCCTGTACCATTGGATGAAGATGATCACTCAGGACTGTTAAATAGCGATTGGCATTAATCTTGCCTTCTAACAGAATGAATGTATCCAAACCGTGGCACGAAAAAGCATTCCACATTACAGAACCGGCAGAATCCTTAACAGTTGGGTTGTTTTACCTCTGAGCGGCACTCTTTTGCACACCATGGGCTAAATGGCAGGTCACATGGACCCCGAAGGCTCAGAGAAGGTTGGGGGAGGGGACCCACTGGAAAAGCTGTTGGGAGACAGATGGTAGCCTCTCGTCAAGGCCATCCAGCGTGTTCTTTAACGTGCACAATGTATGGCTCTCCCGCACATGGGGCCACGGCTTAACGTCCCATCCGAAGGACGGCGGCCTTTCCAAGCCCATCGGTGTCCCCTACTGACTGTGGGCAGGGCGAGGAATTTTGCGGAGATAAATCTCAACGTTGACCCAGCTGGGACTCGAACCTGGGAACTACAGATTACGAGCCTGGCGCGCTACCGACTGAGCCACCCCCGATCCTTAACAGTAGAAAACAAGCAATCAGAGTTGTAAGCTTCCTTCTGTTGACGCCACACTCGTCCATAAGTCAGAGACGAAGTGTAGGATAATTGGTCACACCATATCACATTCTGGGACGGGGGTGGCTCAGTCGGTAGCGCGCCAGGCTCGTAATCTGTAGTTCCCAGGTTCGAGTCCCAGCTGCGTCAGCGTTGAGATTTATCTCCGCAAAATTCCCCGCCCTGCCCACGGTCAGTAGGGGACACCGATGGGCTTGGCAAGGCCGCCGTCCGTCGGATGGGACGTTAAGCTGTGGCCCCGTGTGCGGGAGAGACATACCCTGTGCACGTTAAAGAACACGCTGGATGGCCTTGACGGGAGGCTACCATCTGTCTCCCAACAGCTGTTCCAGTGGGTCCCCTCCCCCAACCTTCTCTGAGCCTTCGGGGTCCATGTGACCTGGCCATTTAGCCCATGGTGTGCAAAAAAGTGCCGCTCAGAGGTAAAACAACCCACAACCCATATCACATTCTGCCACTGCTCGCCTCCACTGCTTGTGCTCTTTGCGCCACTGAACATGATGGAAGTGACAGGTATGAGGAGTGGCTTATTAGGTACAACTCTGCCGTGATATCTAACTCTATGGGGTTTTCGACGAAACTGGCCTCTTTATCCTGCATTGAAATCCGTGCACAATTTTTCAGCTGTAGCTTGCCAGTTTCACTTTGTACATCGCAGAACGTCCCGATTCTGGAGTGTATGCTTGCAGATGATTTCTTCCCTTTAGATTCCTATGCAGACATGACTTTGGAAACTCTTCGTCGTGAAACAGCGAGTTCAACTCTTTTATTGACTGAAGCTCCTGTCAAACGCGCACCAATAATTATAAACCTTTCCAAATCTCTAAGGTCTTGTCTTCATACTATGGTACCAATAATTACATGCAGTTTTCCCGGGTTAGACGGGGGGCGGGAGTGGCTCAGTCGATAGCGCGCCAGGCTCGTAATCCGTAGTTCCCAGGAACGAGTCCCTGCTGGAAAGCGTCGAGATTTATCTCCGCAAAATTCCCCGCCCTGCCCACGGTCAGTAGGGGATACCGATGGGCTTGGAAAGGCCGCCGTCCGTCGGATGGGACGTTAAGCCGTGAACCGTGTGTGGGAGAGCCATACCCTGCGCACGTTTAAAGAACACACTGGATGGCCTTGACGGAAGGCTATCATCTGTCTCCCAACAGCTGTTCCTGTGGGTCTCCTCCCCCAACCTTCTCTGAGCCTTCGGGGTCCATGTGACCTGGCCATTTAGCCCATGGCGTGCAAAAAAGTGCCGCTCAGAGGTAAAACAACCCAACTCATATAGACGGCGCTAAGCATGCTGGGATGTCATTTATGTTTCATGTCTTCATCGATGGCACCGAGACGCCGCTATTTAACAAACCGAAAGCTTTGTGCAAATCTTGGTGTTTCTTTCTTTCTACCCATTTATCTGTGTTGTGTATTTTGCTTTTCAGTGGCAACTTTGCCATTAAAAACACCCATCTTTCACCTTCTTCAGAAGAGACAATTGTTGCATTCGCTATGCTCCTCTGCCTGTCTTAAGCTTTCATTTTACAAATGACCCGTAAAGATTAATCCTCGTGAAAATTCAGTATCCCATTTTTAGGCAGGAGAAAGAGGGCATAATTTGAGTTAGCTCATGACATTCTCGACATCTAAAGCTTTCATTAGATATTAAGTAGTTGCGATAGACACTGTGAAATTTCCTTGGGAAAGAAGGGGGCGGGGAGGGAAACTGAAAAGTAGCTTTTAACAGCATTCATTTGCATATAACTCATTCTCTTGGCCCAACCCAATGCCCTAACATTATGATAAGGATTTAAAATTAACATTATGATAAGGATCAATGCCCTAACATTATGAAAAATCTCTGGGCCCAACTCAATGCCCTAACTTTATGATAAGGATGCCCTAAAATTATGATAAGGATTTACAGGTTCGTAATCTGTAGTTCCAGGAGTTGTGCTAAAGTATCACAACAACAGAAACGGAACTACACTGCGAAAAGTGTTCATTTTCCGCTGTTTTTGACCAAGGAGTCTCACTTTACGTGGGGCGGGGGTAGCTCAGTCGGTAGCGCGCCAGGCTCGTAATCTGTAGTTCCCAGGTTCGAGTTCCAGCTGGGTCAGCGTTGAGGTTTATCTCCGTAAAATTCCCCGCCCTGCCCACGGTCAGTAGGGGACACCGATGGGCTTGGAAAAACCGCCGTCCGTCGGATGGGACGTTAAGCCGTGTCCCGTGTGCTGGGAGCCATACCCTGTGCACGTTAAAGAACACGCTGGATGGCCTTGACGGGAGGCTACCATCTGTCTCCCAACAGCTGTTCCAGTGGGTCCATTCCCCCAACCTTCTCTGGGCCTTCGGGGTCCATGTGACCTGGCCATTTAGCCCATGGTGTGCAAAAAAGTGCCGCTCAGAGGTAAAACAACCCAACCCAACTTTGGGCCCTCATTCGAAAGATAGAACTATCTTTTACATCTCTGCCCCTTTTTGTGGTTGTAAAAAAGCATGGGGGATCATAATTCGTTACTCTTGGAAAATACAGTAGAACAATTGTGTTCACAGTTTCCATTTTGTAGAGGTGAAAGAAGCATGACTATAAATTATTATATCCTACGACATTCAACGCATGAAAATATTCCTTTGAAAGTTGACTTTGTTGACTAAGTTCAGTTCTTGCTTTCGAAAAATGTAGTAAAGCAATCTTTTACTTATTTCGTCCCTTTTTTTAATGTTACTAAAACAATGTGGGGAGGGGGGCTAAATATTTTTATAACCAATGAGACGCCATCTTTTTAATTGACGCATAACTAGTTACTTTCAGCCCTCGCTTTAGGAAGATATAATGAACAACCATTTTCATATCTTGTCATTTTTTATAGGGATGAATAATACACAGGGGGCAAAGTTTTTGTATCCTATCATACTTCCACATCACACGCTTTCATTTGCTGCATAAGTTATGTTCGGAAGAAAACCATTTCGGCAAAACAAACACAAAAAAATGACGAGAGAAAAGGAGGGGCGAAGCTGAAAATGCATCAGTTGCTGAAAGACCTTTTTCCTCAAGACTTGCATTTGACAAAGAGACTTCTTCTCTTCCAGCTGTAAGCACAAAATTCCCAACTCGTATCTGGTTTCGATCTGTTGTTTCATGCAATGATATTTACATAAAATTATTATCTCTCAGTTATTTGAAGTAGCTTTATAGACTTCTGGAAAATAAATTTTCTTTATCATTACTTTGCATTTGTATCTTATCTACTTTTCAAGGAAAACGGCGAGTTTCTGGTGGTGGATCCATGGGCACGTGCTTCTCCCGTCCCCCCCCCCCCCCCCATCTTGAAAATTGGTTGAATTATCTGCGTTTATTCTATTCATTCATAATGTGCAGTCACTTAGTATGACCTACGTTTTTACTATGTGCTCTCAGCAAAATGTTTCTGAATCCACCTGTGGTTCCTAGTTCTGCAGCTTAACTTATGGTACTATGTCGACTGAGATAAAGGCTTGGTGCGAATTTTCATGAACTCTGGAATGTTTTGGTCCAATTTCAACGATGTTGTGGTTATAATAGTTTCTGTTTAATGGAGGTTTTTCGGCTTTTCGACACATTTCATTCATACCTTGTGCACATTAAAGAACACTCTTGACGGTAGACTTTCATCTGTCTGTTAGGAGTTCTGGACTCCTTTCCCAAACTTCTTTGATCCCTTGGGGTCTTTGTGGACATGGCCATTTACCCCAATGTGTTAAGGTGCCAGATTTCGATTGATAAAATTCGGGGTATTTCAGTAAATATCCCGGTTTCAGCTTTCTGAAACCGGGATATTTACATGAAATAATTCATTATATAATAATATTAATACAGAAAACTTAATTAAATCTGAAACATTAATATCAATTAAATAATAATATTAATACAGAAACTTAATTAAATCTGACTAAGACTATGACGGAGCAATGGGCATGACACTTGTATAATGGCCAATTCGCAGTAGATGTGAGGAACAATATGCATAATTATTCTGCATAGATTGACTGTAACCCAATGTCTAAGAGATGTGTGACTTTTATTGTTTCTGGGAGATTGTTGGAGAGGGATGACTTGGGAGATTGGGATGTCTGGGAACATCCAAATCTCTGAAAATGATCAGAAAATGATCAGAATTTGAATGATCTCTGAAAATGATCATCAAACATCCCAGATGTATGCTTGCAGATGAAGAAATCATCTGCAAGCATACATCTGGGAGTTTCTGGGAGATTGTTGGAGAGGTGCGACTTTACTTGTGGCATCTGTAATTCAAAGCTCCTACTTGCAATGTTTGCGGTAAAGTTCGTACCTCACCGATAACACTCAACTATGTTGTCAGCGTGCACGACTGTCTGGTGCTTAGTACAAACAGCGTTATTTCATAAAGAAGTCCACTAAAATTTAAAAAGAAGCGTAAACACTGTGACATTCCATAAACCCGTTAATTAAATCCACTTAAATCGAAAGCCGACTCTATTGTGACAAAAAACTGGGACATTTCGACATCCTGAAGATATTTTTTGGGACATCACGATAGTTCTCCGAAAACTTACATTGTGTGCACAAAAGGTGCACACAATGTAAGTGAATTGTGTGCACAAAGGTGCACACAATGATTGTGTTCACTTAGAGGTGAAGTAAGCGAATCTACTCGTGAACGGGTCTTTGCCCCATGTCTGCGATTAGTGGGCTGTTTGATATTGTCGGCATTCCCTCTCTCAATAAACATAGTTTCTTTAAACATCCCACTAACCATTTTCTCTCCATAGGGAGTTGGAATGTGAGGACTCTGCACAGAGCTTTTTCTCTTGAAGTCCTCGCACAAGATTTCCACCGTTATAATTTAGATATTCTCGGCTTGCAAGAGACCAGATGGACAGATAAAGGTCAGATTCTTAAAAATAATCTTAAATTTCTCTTTTCAGGGAGGGACGACAATAAGCATCACCAAGGAGTGGGTCTGCTTCTCAGCAGACACGCCAGCGATGCTCTTCTAGGATATGAGTGCATTAATGAAAGGTTTCTTACAGCAAAATTTCAGACAAGCGTTAAAGACTTGAATGTTATCTGCTGTTATGCCCCCACTGAGGATGCCGATGAGAATCAGAAGGATAGGTTTTATGAACAACTTCAGGATATTTTGAATTCTGTCAAGAAAGGAGATCTTACCCTTGAAAAGGAGACCCAAGAAAGGAGATCTTACCTTGGTGACTTCAATGCCAAAGTTGGTACTGACTCTGCCCTTTGGGGAGGAGTAATAGGCCCTTTTGGTATTGGTAGCTGCAATGGCAATGGGCAACGTCTCCTACAGGTAAGTAAACTCAATGGATTCAGAATAACTAACACTTATTGCAAACACCGCGACATACATAAATACACATGGGTTTCACCTGATGGGCTGCATAGGAATATGATTGATTATATATTAATTAACGGCAAATGGGCTAGTTCTGTTAGAAATACCAGGGCATATAGGGGAGCTGAAATTGGATCTGACCATTACCTTGTTAAAAGTGTGTTGCAACTTAAACTTAAAAAGTGTTGTGCAAGGGTTAAAAAATTTACTTTTAATACTGAAGCTCTGAAAGATCCAGTTATAGCCAAAGCTTACCATGATAGGTTACTTAGTCATTATGACAGTCATGGTTTGCTTACTACTGAAGTTGAGGAAGAATGGGATCGTTTTAAACAGGCGTTTTTGGACACTAACAGTACTCTTTTAGGAAAAAAGGAGCAGAAGAGGCAAAATTATCTGAGTGATAAGGCACTTGAGCTTATTTCGGAAAGAAAGAACTGCAGGAATGCCCTTAATCAATACCCTACTAGTCCTAATAGAAAGCATTACAGAGACCTTAATAAACTTGTAAAGGATCAGTTAGCTGCTGATAAGAATCTTTGGCTTGATGGTTTGGCTGACAAAGCCGAGGAAGCAGTTAGACAGCACAACAGCAGAGAGCTGTACCAGATAGTTAATGTTTTGTGTGGAAACGGACAGGTATACAGGGATTGAAGGATAAACAAGGTAAGGTTATAGAAGGTGAGGATTCTGTTATGGCTAGGTGGACTGAGCATTTCAGTGATGTTCTAAACAATGTGGTTAGTTCTACTCCCATTGTTTGCAATGATGACAAATTCATTGGTGGCTTTAATGTTGGCCCTATAACACAATATGAAGTTATTTTGGCTGTTTCTAAACTTAAACTTCATAAATCCCCAGGGGTAGATGAAATTACTACGGAAATGCTTAGAGCTGGGAATGTTTCGGTTACCACTTGGATGACTGAAATTCTGAATCTCTTTTATGATAAAGGCATGGTTCCTAAGGATTTTACCAGAGCTATTGTTATCCCTATTTTCAAAAAAGGTGATCGCAGTTCTTGTGATAACTATAGGGGTATCAGCCTACTCTCTGTTCCAGGTAAAGTTCTTTCCATGATTGTGCTTAATAGAATTAAGAATCTTGTTGACAGACAGTTGCGTGATGAGCAATGTGGATTCAGAAGTGGTAGGGGATGTGTGGATCAGATATTTTCACTTAGGCAGATTCTTGAGAAATGTTTAGAGTTTCAGAAACCTTTGGTTGCTAGCTTTGTTGATTTCAAAAAGGCTTTCGACTCTGTTGATCGTCATAATTTGTGGTTGATTGTGAGATCATATGGTATACCAGACAAGTTAGTTAACATAATGAAAGCTCTCTATAATAACACTGAGTCGTATGTGAGAGTTGGTAAGGCTTGTAGCAATTGGTTTAGCATTACTTCTGGTGTTCGACAAGGGTGCATTTTGTCTCCCTTTCTCTTTAGCTTGGTTATTGATTATGTTATGCGAAATTCACTTCAAGGGAAAGATTTTTGGCCTTAAATGGGCTGGAGATACGAAAATATCTGATTTAGATTATGCTGATGATTTAGCCCTTTTGGCAAATGATGTTGATGAGATGAACTCTTTCATTCGAGCTGTTGATGAGACTGGTAGTAGAGTAGGTTTGGTTATAAACAGAGAGAAAACTAAAGTGATGAAAATTGGTCATGCAGGCTGTGATTCAGTTAATCTGAATTGTTGCAGTCTTGAGCAGGTGTCACAGTTTAATTATCTTGGGAGCTATGTAACAGATAATGGTGATGTGCGGCATGAGATTAACAGACTAATAGGGATTGCTGCCGGGACTTTTAAGAACCTATGGAGAGTGTGGAGAAATAGGCGTATACACCTAAAGACTAAAATTAGACTGTATAATAGCTTGGTTCTTTCTAGGGTTAGTTATGGTAGTGAAACTTGGAGACTTTGTAAACAAGATAACAGGAAACTAGATGCTTTTGATTCCAGATGCTTACGCAGTATCTTGGGCATTAGGTGGTTCAATTTTGCAACTAGTGATGAGATTAGGCAAAGGAGTTTGCAACCTCCTTTAAGCAGCATATTGTGCAGAGAGAGACTCCGTTGGTTTGGCCATGTTGCCCGTATGAATAATTATAGATTGGCGAATAGGGTTATGAACAGTGTGCCTAAAGGCCTCAGAAAGAAGGGGAGACCTAGGATGCGGTGGGCAGACAATGTCAAACAAGACCTTGTTAGAATTGGTGTGCAGTGGCCAGATGCAGTAGATGTAGCTCAGGATAGACTTGCTTGGAGAACTAAATTGCACGGTCTGTTTGGACCTCCGTAGCCCATGGCTGCTTGAGGATGATGATGATGATGATGATGAAATCTCAACGCTGACCCAGCTGGCACTCGAACCTGGGAACTACAGATTACGAGCCTGGCGCGCTACCGACTGAGCCACCCCGCCCCAGTATTTTGAAAGCAGCAGTTTTCTGTGAAAAGGAGAGTCCTCTTATTTGCGCACACATATATTTAGAAACGAGATTAACATATCTCCAATTTGGAATTTTAACACCTTAGTACTCTCGCTGAGATTTTTAACTTGCCTATGGTAGCTAGGTAGTCACTGGAAGGAGAGCTCTGCACCAATCCCCTGTGTCGATGTATAGAACCGACCAGACCTAGCACCTAATGTCCGACCCCGCCTTCTCGTGGTGCAGACCGTTAGTACCTTTCAAAAGAGATACTCTCTTGCGGAAGTGAAAGGAGTGATCAACCACACAGGGTCCTGGTGGTGACCATATATACCAACCTGAATGGAATTATGGCTCTGAGCTTGATTATGGATCCTGAATTTGCTGCACTGGTGGGCTTCTGTGGAGGGAGAATCTTCCGCTGTGTTTTCTGTTTGTTTTTGGGTTGACAGCCCCAAGTGAATAGATTCACAGGATATGTTTATCAGCTAGTGAATAATCCTAGGCAGAGGTCATCGCAGGCACCTGAACTCTTGCTTCTACAGGCGTCGTCAAATTCTACATTGAAGGAAGTCATCCAATGTAGTGGGCTTTAGCCTTTAGTAGTGAATGAATGGGTCCTTGACCCAAGCCTGCGATTAGGGGGTTGTTTGATATTGTCGGCATTCACTCTCTCAATAAACAGTTCCTTTAAACATCCCACTAGCCATTTTCTCTCCATAGGTAGTTTGAATGTGAGGACTCTGCACAGAAGTTATTCTCTTGATGTCTCGCACAAGAATTCCACCGTTATAACCTTGGTATTCTCGGCTTTCAAGAGATCAGATGGACAAGTAATGGTCAGATTCTTAAGAATAATATTAAATTTCTCTTTTCAGGGAGAAAAGGTAAAAAGCATTTCCAAGGCGTAGGTGTGCTTCTCAGCAGAACGCTAGTGATGCTCTTCTCGGTTAGGAGTGCATTAATGAAAGATTTTTTACAACAAAATTTCAGACAAGCATTAAAGACTTGAATGTGATTCATCGGTGCTGTTGCACATCTGAGAACGTGTGACCCTGTGCGGTGACTCTTAGTAACTTTTTGAAATGAATGGCGGCAATGAATGTCTGGTCCTCCTTGTATCACAGCTCACATGTGTGGTTGGGTTGGGTTGTTTTACCTCTGAGCGGCACTTTTTTGCACACCATGGGCTAAATGGCCAGGTCACATGGACCCCGAAGGCTCAGAGAAGGTTGGGGGAGGGGACCCACTGGAACAGCTGTTGGGAGACAGATGGTAGTCTCCCGTCAAGGCCATCCAGCGTGTTCTTTAACGTGCACAGGGTATGGCTCTCCGGCACACGGGGCCACGGCTTAACGTCCCATCCGACGGACGGCGGCCTTTCCAAGCCCATCGGTGTCCCCTACTGACCGTGGGCAGGGCGGGAATTTTGCGGAGATAAATCTCAACGCTGACCCAGCTGGGACTCGAACCTGGGAACTACAGATTACGAGCCTGGCGCGCTACCGACTGAGCCACCCCCGCCCCCACATGTGTGGTGATCTGGTGGATAGACCAACTGGCTTCATCACAGCCCCACAGTCTGACCATGCTGAAACACATTCAGCTGCTGATAAGGTTGGGGAAAGGGTCGTCTTGGTATCTTCTACACATGGCCGTCGCCAGATTACATCGCGCCCTGAGGCAAACAATTAAATATCGCCCCCGATGTATTATAAGACAAAAATATAAGAAAATCTCCAATTGCTATTTTGTTTTTATTACAAGAGAAACATTAATGCAAAACAATTATATAATAATATTAATTAAATATTTGCTCTACGTGGATATCGCACAATAAAACGGTTTATAAGCTCTTCTAAATTTAAATTATAAGCTATGTCCTCCTCTATCGATATAGTTGCTAGACCAACCAATCTTTCTTGGGTCATTGCTGTTCGCAAAATGAAATAACAATCCCCAAAATGATAAATATAACGTAAATTAAGCAAAACTGGTTAAGGAAAATTAAAAGTGAATGTGTGGACCATCGCAGGCGCCGTGATGCAGGCTGCCTCTATGCTACACCCTGCTGTCGACGGTACTGCTTCTACACTACATCCTCAATCAAACTCTTTCGGAGCTTGCTGTAGATAACTACACCGCCCCAACCACTGGCTAAGACACTCAGATTTTGTCATCTCCCACAGATGCCAAATGTTCGTCAAAGCAATTTCATTTGCATATATCAGTGACCTGCATTCCCGTGCTGATTTGCATACAGATCCATCCACTCCGCCTGGGTGGTGCAATTTCAAGTCACAGGGTGTATTTAAATTCCAGACTTTATTACTAAGATTGCGAATAAGTGAATAAATTTAGTTAATATCTGCCCGAATCCGTTAGTTCGAAATTCAAATGCAATTTTCATGTCGATGTTTTGAACTTTTGTTGTTTGGATAAAATAGGCCCTCTTCCTTTGTTCTCGGAGGATACATTCTTTGGAAGTGCAGCGAATACGAATCCGCTACTGGGAATACTGCGAATAGGAATCTGTGAATAGGAATCCGCCACTCCTATCCCCCCAATTATAATATGGGGATTAGGACTGGTCTCACATTAATCGTATTTACATAAATTCAGGAAAAACCAAATGGATGAGCTTTCATTCACCAGGATACTATGATCTTTCATCTTATATAATTAAAAACCACGAACCCTTGTGTCCCCACAACATGATAAATCATGACCCTGACTGCTGCGGCTGTGATGCTATTGAGCGTGTTGAGAGCCATAAATATCTTGGACTTTACATGGACACAACCTTCCGATGGAATACAAATATTCAAAAGTTAGCAGGAAAATTGCGTCTATGTGCATCTAAACTTTATAAACTATAATTTGTTGCAAGCACACATACATGTACTTTGGTTTACAAAGCTATCTGTGAATCTATATTGACTTATGGTTTGACAATATACGGCTCAACTAACCTCACAAATATAAAGAAAATAGAAACTATTCAATCATCCATTGCTAAAAATATAATCCCATACAATTTAAGAAATTCATTTTATCATAGCGAAGAAAGACTAAATTTTCTAGGCATACTCTCTTTTCACAACCTTTACAAATACAGCATCACTTTAAAATATTTTTTTGATAATCAATTTAAATCTAAAATCTCTCATGGGAAAAACACAAGGTTACAATCCAAAAATTATTTCCAACTTCCAAAAATATTAAACAATTATGGGAAATGTACAAGGGCATATACAATACCTTACGTGTTCAATCAATTGCCAAGGGAAATTATTTTATTGAAGAATTTTAAAGAAATCAAAAATAAGACTAAAAATTTTCTTCTCGACACTAAATTTTAAATAAAAATTTGAACCATCACAATGGAGCTTCCACTGAAATTCACATAATTCGATGGCATTGTTTTAAACTATATCTTATGTATTTTCATGTAACGTTATTATTCTTCTCTCCTGCAGATAAGCAGATGCTTTGCGGGTCATTTGTTTAAACTTTTGTATAACTAACATGAATATGAATAAAGATTATTATTATTATTAAAAAAATACATTCTCTAGCCATCCTAAGAAAAATGGCAACTAGAGTGTCCAATCGCTTCTGACGAACATGGAATGCTCGCTTTCAAAAAGCAAAACTATTCAGTCTTCTCTTTTGTCCTGGGAGATGGAGAAAAGCGCCGGCTCTCAATGCAAATCCTTTTTCCAACACACTTTACCTTAATATTAATTGACTGGCATAAATAGACTTTTTGTGATATCAATTTTTTTTTATTTTCCAACTTTAGCGTTTTGTAAAAAGTTTGGATTTCTCTCTCCCTCGGAAGAATGGACCAAGTTGCAGCTCTCAATGCAAACTCCTTAGCCAGTCTCTTCTTAACTTTATCACATCAATATTAAATTTATAGAATTAATTTAATCTTCCCAAGTTTCACAATTTTTTCCTTTAGCGCTTCTTAACAGTAGAAATTCCAACAAATGGAAAATTCCGATAATGAGAAATAGTAATATTTTATTGGCATCTGTCTACTAACAAAAAAAAAATTAACAATTCTTTGAAAAAATAGCTTAAGTCTTCAAACGGAAAGACAATAAAACGAAAATGATAGAATTTTTTTTACAAACAATTTAAAAAGGTCGTTGCCTCTCTACATCAGCAAATTTGGGTTGGGTTGTTTTACCTCTGAGCGGCACTATTTTGCACACGATGGGCTAAACGGCCAGGTCACATGGACCCCGAAGGCTCATCGAAGGTTGGGAGAGGAGACCCACTGGAACAGCTGTTGGGAGACAGATGGTAGCCTCCCGTCAAGGCCATCCAGCGTGTTCTTTAACGTGCACAGGGTATGGCTCTACCGCACACGGGGCCACGGCTTAACGTCCCATCCGACGGACAGCGGCTTTTCCAAGCCCATCGGTGTCCTCTACTGACCGTGGGCAGGGCGGAGTGTTTTGCGGAGATAAGTCTCAACGCTGACCAGCTGGGACTCGAACCTGGGAACTGCAGATTACGAGCCTGGCGTGCTACCGACTGAGACCCCCCGCCCCCTACATCAGCAAAGATGGTGCCCAAATTCTTCAGCTGAAAAAAAGCAGGAAACTGAATCTGTGTGCACGCGATTGGGGAATTTCCATGTATAGCGGAAATTGGAAACTGCGAGTGATAAACCGAGAAAAGGAGTGCAGATTGTATTGACAATTGATTTTAGCAGGGACTTAATGAATTTAAAAACCCTGAGAGTTTGTTTCGAATTGTTAGCTGAGCGAAACAGTTTGATGGTTGCGGCGGGCTAAAATGGATCACTTCATCTGACAGCTAACTGCTTCTGCAATTGGATAATATCTTTTTCTTTGGGTTGGGTTGGGTTGTTTTACCTCTGAGCGGCACTTTTTTGCACACCATGGGCTAAATGGCCAGGTCACATGGACCCCGAAGGCTCAGAGAAGGTTGGGGGAGGGGACCCACTGAAACAGCTGTTGGGAGACAGATGGTAGCCTACCGTTAAGGCCATCCAGCGGTGGGGCGGGGGTGGCTCAGTCGGTAGCGCGCCAGGCTCGTAATCTGTAGTTCCCAGGTTGGAGTCCCAGCTGGGTCAGTGTTGAGATTTATCTCCGCAAAATTCCCCCGCCCTGCCCACGGTCAGTAGGGGACACCGATGGGCTTGGAAAGGCCGCCGTCCGTCGGATGGGACGTTAAGCCGTGGCCCCGTGTGCGGGAGAGCCATACCCTGTGCACGTTAAAGAACACGCTGGATGGCCTTGACGGGAGACTACCATCTGTCTCCCAACAGCTGTTCCAGTGGGTCCTCTCCCACAACCTTCTCTGAGCCTTCGGGGTCCATGTGACCTGGCCATTTAGCCCATGGTGTGCAAAAAAGTGCCGCTCAGAGGTAAAACAACCCAACAACCCATCCAGCGTGTTCTTTAACGTGCACAGGGTATGGTTCTCCCACACACGGGGCCACGGCTTAACGTCCCATCCGACGGACGGCGGCCTTTCCAAGCCCATCGGTGTCCCCTACTGATCGTGGGCAGGGCGGGGAATTTTGCGGAGATAAATCTCAACGCTGACCCAGCTGGGACTCGAACCTGGGAACTACAGATTACGAGCCTGGCGCGCTACCGACTGAGCCACCCCCGCCCCTCTTTTCCTTTGAGAATATTTTTTGAGTTTCTAGCCTCTTGGCACCACTTGGAGTCGTTTTCATAATTTTAGTGTATGGAGATCTAATAATATAGAAGCCAATACATTATCTAGTAGTTAGCGTACCTGACTACAAGCCAGCGGGCATATCCTTGTGTGTATGTTTGCATGTTATATGAAAAATCAGGTTATCTGAGTCAATTGTGTGGAGGAGTACCACATTCCGTTTGAAAAAAATTAAAATACTAAAAATATTTCTGAAGGAAACGTGCAGTACAGTGACTCAAAAATACTATGGCTGATTACAGAATTCAGAAAAAATATCTGGCAACGATTTTTTTTTAGAAATTAGTGATCTGGAATAGGTGACACGAAGATTGCCAGATCACTAATTTAAAAAAAAATCGTTGGCAGATATTTTTTCTGAATTCTGTAATCAACCGTAGTGTTCGGATATTTTTTTTTGAGCGACTGTAGGTGGTCATATTATTTTGATACTAGATCGTGTGGGCTCACTCACGGAAATATTGAGAGTGTGCAGTTACCGTTCACAGCAAACTGGGTTGGGTTGTTTTATCTCTGAGCTGCACTTTTTTGCACACCATGGGCTAAATGGCCAGGTCACATGGACCCCGAAGGCTCAGAGAAGGTTGGGGGAGGGGACCCACTGGAACAGCTGTTGGGAGACAGATGGTAGCTCCCGAAAAGGCCATCCAGCGTGTTCTTTAACGTGCACAGGGTATGGTTCTTCCACACACGGGGCCACGGCTTAACGTCCCATCCGACGAACGGCGGCCTTTCCAAGCCCATCGGTGTCCCCTACTGACCGTGGGCAGGGCGGGGAATTTTGCGGAGATAAATTTCAACGCTGACCCAGCTGGGACTCGAACCTGGAAACTACAGATTACGAGCCTGGCGCGCTATCGACTGAGCCACCCAGCCCCATTTTATAATTAAATAAAGGTAAAAGCAACTTATTATACTTAGATACTTACAACTCATATTATTATATATATTTAAATATGGTGCATAATTTCAAAAAATAACATGATCAAATTTTAAATCAAATAATTAGTCTTTACCAGGTAAAAGGTAAGTTGCATGCAAGAGATACCCTCCACCCCCGAGCTCCAGTGTGCAAGAGATACCCTCCACCCCCGAGCTCCAGTGTGCAAGAGATACCCTCCACCCCCGAGCTCCAGTGTGCAAGAGATACCCTCCACCCCGAGCTCCAGTGTGCAAGAGATACCCTCCACCCCCGAACTCCAGTGTGCAAGAGATACCCTCCACCCCCGAGCTCCAGTGTGCAAGAGATACCCTCCACCCCGAGCTCCAGTGTGCAAGAGATACCCTCCACCCCCGAACTCCAGTGTGCAAGAGATACCCTCCACCCCCGAGCTCCAGTGTGCAAGAGATACCCTCCACCCCCGAGCTCCAGTGTGCAAGAGATACCCTCCACCCCCGAGCTCCAGTGTGCAAGAGAGTGATGCTCAGTGCATCCCTTTCCCACAAGATGGTTGCAATGTGTTGGGTTGTTTTACCTCTGAGCGGCACTTTTTTGTACACCATGGGCTAAATGGCCAGGTCACAAGGACCCCGAGGCTCAGAGAAGGTTTGGGGAGGGGACCCACTGGAACAGCTGTTGGGAGACAGATGGTAGCCTCCCGTCAAAACCATCCAGTGTGCCCTTCAACGCTGACCCAGCTGGGACTCGAACTTGGGAACTGCAGATTACGAGTCTGGCACGCTACCGACTGAGCCCCCCCCCCCCCCGCCCCCCGGTTGCAATGCGTATCGCTCTTTTGCACACTGGGGTCATCTATTACATACAATGACCAGCGGCGGAACTAGATCGTCATGGGCTCTGGTGCAAAATATTCGAGTGGGCTCCTGTCATATAGTATAAAATGGGGTTACACAGCCCCCAATGGGCTAATAGTTGCACGGAGTGCCTGTACATTACATCGCCTGCCCCAATGGCAGTTTAACCCATGCGTACAACATACAGACGGAGTCCCATTGTTGTTCGGAATCTTTGTCATGTCCGGAGTGTTTTTTTTACTGAAATAAGCAATACGGGCAGTCTCACAACAGTAATTATTGAATAAATGCGTATAAGTATTGTTCATGGAAAAGTCTGTCATGTTCTAGGGATTCTTATCAAGTTACTTTCATCTGTAACGTATACAAAGTTATGCAAAACACTTTAAAGACTGCCGGGAAATTATGATACTAGAAATCTTTTCTAAAACTGTCAGTGAGCAGCTATGAATAGCCCAGATGTTTCGCAATAATGCACTACATCTATTGGGATAATGCCATGTTTTACGACTATCCACCGTTGCGGCTGAACAGTACTGTAGAAGTCCAGCCTTTTGCAAAACTTAACTTTAATATTCGTCCTGGGTCGCCACAGACAAGGATATTGGGGGCGGGGGTGGCTCAGTCGGTAGCGCGCCAGCCTCGCGTTCTGTAGTTCCCAGGTTCGAGTCCCAGCTGGGTCAGCGTTGAGATTCATCTCCGCAAAATTCCCCGCCCTGCCCACGGTCAGTAGGGGACACCGATGGGCTTGGAAAGGCCGCCGTCCGTCGGATGGGACGTTAAGCCGTGGCCCCATGTGTGGGAGAGCCATACCCTGTGCACGTTAAAGAACACACTGGATGGCCTTGACGGGAGGCTACCATCACAACCCGCAGATCTGTCTCCCAACAGCTATTCCAGTGGGTCCCCTCCCCCAACCTACTCTGAGCCTCCGGGGTCCATGTGACCTGGCCATTTAGCCCATTGTGTGCAAAAAAGTGCCGCTCAGAAGTAAAACAACTCAACCCAAAACAACAAGGATATTGAGAATCCAAGTTGACTCGGCGCCCGTGATTGGAGAACAGCTATGAATGCCAACATTAATATATGCGACTTTTTTTGTTGGTATGAGAGAGTTGCCCTCATCCGAAATTGTCCCATTTCATTTCTTTCGGCCCGCCGTGTAGAGGGCGGACCTTAGACCGATGAGAACTACCGCTACACAGCGAGGAGGCACACCCTCTTAGCAGACGCGGTGCAGGGGCGAAGACCTGTAGGTGGCCAGACCGGTTCCGTCTCAGCTTCATCGGATCAGAAGCTTCTTGTGGACTTCACGGATTGAGGCTGTACCACGGGGTCTGACCTGCTGGCCGCTGGCAAAATGTGGGGACTGTTCCTTCGCCCCTGACCCAGACATCTACACTGCCAAGGTAAGTAGGTCTACTGTTGTTCCAGAACTTGGTGATATAGTCAATAGTAGGAAAATATCTCTTACCTCATATTACTGTAGAACGAACATAGCTTTGTCGGACTGTGCAACTTCCTTATTCAACAACGTACTTGATAGAAGGCCATGACGAATAATCGCTCTTTCTTTACAAGGTTTTTGCTGTAATGGTTGAGAAGGAGTTTATTTTACAGGGATCACTTCACGTGAGAACTACTTTTTTAACCAGAACATTTATACGTAAAGTGAGTTGTTGGGTTGTTTTACCTCTGAGCGGCACTTTTTTGCACACCATGGGCTAAATGGCCAGGTCACATGGACCCCGAAGGCTCGGAGAAGGTTGGGAGAGGGGACCCACTGGAACAGCTGTTGGGAGACAGATGGTAGTCTCCCGTCACGGACATCCAGCGTGTCCTTTAACGTGCACAGGGTATGGCTCTCCCGCACACGGGGCCACGGCTTAACGTCCCATTCGACGGACGGCGGCCTTTCCAAGCCCATCGGTGTCGGTTTGCGGAGATAAATCTCAACGCTGACCCAGTTGGGACTCGAACCTGGGAACTACAGATTACGAGCCTGGCGCGCTACCGACTGAGCCATCCCCGCCCCACGTAAAGTGAGACTCCTTAGTCAAAAACAGCGGAAAATGAACACTTTTCGCAGTGTAGTTCTGTTTCTGTTGTTGTGATACTTAAGCACGGCATTTTAAATCTTTATCATAATGTTAGGGCATTGAATATTTAAGCACAGATATCAAAAACGTATTATTTTCCTTCAAAAGATCCTATTGACCTATTGACACCGAAAGTTCCATAATGTAGAATTTCGGTGCTAACATTACTGTTGCTTTTGGGGCGAGGGTGGCTCAGTCGGTAGAGCGCCACGCTCATAATCTGTAGTTTCCAGGTTCGAGTCCCAGTTGGGTTCAGCGTTGAGATTTATCTCCGCAGATTCCCCGCCCTGTCCACTGTCAGTAGGGGACACCGATGGGCTTGGAAAGGCCGCCGTCCGTCGGATGGGACGTTAAGCCGTGGCCCCGTGTGTGGGAGAGCCATACCCTGTGCACGTTAAAGAACACGCTGGATGGCCTTGACGGGAGGCTACCATCTGTCTCCCAACAGCTGTTCCAGTGGGTCCCCTCCCCCAACCTTCTCTGAGCCTTCGGGGTTCATGTGACCTGGCCATTTAGCCCATGGTGTGCAAAAAAGTGCCGCTCAGAGGTAAAGCAACCCAACTGTTGCTTCTAGCTGAAGCCTTCAACTTTTTGAGTTGGGGAAAACCCTGTAATATAGTTGCAACATCTTAAAAACCCCAAGCACCAAAATATATTTTTGGTGTATGTCTAAGTGACCTGGGTTCGAGCCCCGGGTAAGGTATGGATGTTATGTGTCGTTTTTCTGCTGAGGTCCTGCCATCCTCTCAGACCTTCTGCTATGGCATATAAACTGACAGGCTCCTGTCAGACCTCTGTGGCAAGCAGTTGCTTGAGAGGGGTATTTATTTTATTTTTTATTTTTTAAGAGAGAAGTGTACCAATGAATAAGTTAAAGAATTTCTAAATTCAAATGTAAAAAATACTATTCAAAGTTTCATTTCATTTTATTGATTAATTATTATTATTATAAGTCATTAGTAAAATTAAAACAATTGTCCAATTAAAATTAAGAGCAGCAATAAATGCAAATATTCGAATGTTATAATCGTCTTTAACTTCCCAATATGAAACGTGAGCTTGATGGTTGTCGCACATTTCTTCGATTCTTGGTGTAAATTGCCAACAAACATAGACTTCGTCGGAAGAGCATTTTTGTTCTTGAATTTCCTGTTCGCAAGAGTATCAATAAATTTTTTAAAAAAATTTTAAATACCCGCTCAAGCAGCTGCTTGCCACAGAGGTCTGACAGGAGCCTGTCAGTTTATATGCCATAGTAGAAGGTCTGAGAGGATGGCAGGACCTCAGCAGAAAAAACGAGACTAACAGCCGTGCCTTACCCGGGGCTCGAACCCAGGTCCCTTAGATCAGTAGCCAAGCGCGCTAACCACTCGGCATTCTTGAAAATTTCAAAAGAATTCTCGGAATCTCTGCGAAATGATTACGGATTGGGTTGGGTTGTTTTACCTCTGAGCGGCACTTTTTTGCACACCATGGGCTAAATGGCTAGGTCACATGGACCCCGAAGGCTCAGAGAAGGTTGGGGGAGGGGACCCATTGGAACGGCTGTTGGGAGACAGATGGTAGCCTCCCGTCAAGGCCATCCAGCGTGTTCTTTAACGTGCACAGGGTATGGCTCTCCCGCACACGGGGTCACGGCTTAACGTCCCATCCGACGGACGGCGGCCTTTCCAAGCCCATCGGTGTCCCCTACTGACAGTGGGCAGTGCGGGGAATTTTGCGGAGATAAATCTCAACGCTGACCCAGCTGGGACTCGAACCTGGGAACTACAGATTACGAGCCTGGCGCGCTACCGACTGAGCCACCCCGCCCCAATGATTACGGAAACCCGGTTCTAAAATGTTGTGATAGAAATTTATAAACTGAGCAATTTAATTGTTTTAATTTTAAAAAGTAACTGATCTGCATTTTTGAACTCTCAAAATATTTCCAAGAAGAAAAAACAAAGAAAAAAAATTTAAATTTCTTTACAAAAACTGTTGGTTTAGCATTTTCTCTGAAGTTTTAAATTGTCGTTTCAATTGACTATGGATCCTACTTGTTTTTACATGGCCTGTGTGTTAAAAAGTAGGGTTATGGGAAGGAACGCAGATAATTCTGTTGTAAATATCAAAATTTTCGTTGTCCTGTTTCTGCACGACACTCAATAATCGAAACTTCGTATTTAGAATATTTAGGGAATCTCCAGACTTTATTTCCCATACATTGGATTCTGCTGATGAAGATACAATAATCTGAAAGCAGAAGGATAAAAATGGAACCACGAAGAAAGAAATCTGTAGAGTTCTGAAATTTTGCTACAGCACGGCTTTGAAACAAAGAGGTTCATCATTTTTAGAGAGAAATCTGAAGGAACTAGTAACTATCACTGAAAAAGATCAGAATTTCTGCTTATCTGCGCCATGAGTTGCTTAGTGTTTATGATCTTTTAGTAAGCCTCTATGGTGTTAATCAATGTCTTGGGTTGGGTTGTTGGATTGTTTTACCTCTGAGCGGCACTTTTTTGCACACCATGGGCTAAATGGCCAGGTCACATGGACCCCGAAGGCTCAGAGAAGGTTGGGGGAGGGGACCCACTGGAACAGCTGTTGGGAGACAGATGGTAGTCCCCCGTCAAGGCCATCCAGCGTGTTCTTTAACGTGCACAGGGTATGGCTCTCCCGCACACGGGGGGCCACGGCTTAACGTCCCATCCGACGGACGGCGGACTTTCCAAGCCCATCGGTGTCCCCTACTGACCGTGGGCAGGGCGGGGAATTTTGCGGAGATAATTCTCAACGCTTACCCATCTGGGACTCGAACCTGGGAACTACAGTTTCGAGCCTGGCGCGCTACCGACTGAGCCACCCCCGCCCCCAATGGCTTGGGTGAATACCAACTGGGTAGCTTATGAAACTGCGCAGTTGATGTTTTTCAATTCCCGCAGATCATAGGGTGATTGAGTGATTAATAGGCTGTTGACCTGTGATATATGAGGTTTGCCGGAAGCGTCAATTACGCAGTGTCATAGTTTCCCCATTGCCACTCCCAACGTGTCACTGGTTGGCTGGCTGGTTATTGGCTGCTAGATACTAAGACTACATTCCCTCAAACAACTAATACACTGGTAATCGTGACCTGCAGTAGAACGATAATTTAATCAACTTAGGAATGTATTATATGAAACTTAGATTATTTTACCTCTGAGCGACACTTCTGGGCATGCAATGGACGGAATGGCCGAGTCACAAGGGCTCGGGGAAGGTTAAGGAGGAGGAGACACTTAACAGCTGTTACAAGAGAGATGGCAGACTCCCGTAAGGGTTATCCAGCGTGTTCTGTAACGTGCACAGTGTATACACGGGGCCACAGCTTAACGTACCATCTGATGGAGGGCGGCCTTTCTATGCCTATGGCAGAATGGGAGTTAGGAGAGAAAAAATTCTTAAAGCTGGCACAAATGGAATGTAACCACTAAAGATCTTAAGGGTGCTCGGTCAGGTTCGCGATTAATTTAAATTTATGAATTGAATATTAAGTTGAATATTAATAATCATTAAAATTATTTAATAAAATTTAACATATTGATTTATTTATTGATTAAATAATTAATTGAAAATTACCTACTGTATTGTTAAACTTTTACTGGTTCCCGGAATCCATTGTTAGGAACAGAAATGATTTCGTTAGTCAAATTAATTATTATTTATTAAAATATTTTCTAGTAATACTATTTAATTAGAGGAGTTTTTTTTTAAATATGAGTAATGGACTCTCTGTCAACATAATGGAAACTTACTAACCAAGCTTATTTTTATTCCCATCGATTTCCATTTGCCTATTTTGAATCCATTGTTAAAATTATTGGTAAGCCCGATGAAAATTGATTGGCATCACACACGTCATGATCCTGAATGAAAAGGTGATACTATCATTTAATTCTCTTCGAATGTTTTCCATTTTATCAATTTCAAATTAAATACAATAAATGTCAGGACAAAATGCTGCAGATTGCGTTAAGAATAAGAATGACTGAATGGGATATGTTTGATACGATTAATTTCTAATCTGTTTTCAGTCCTTTTATATTTACATCACGAACAAGAAATTCACAGTTGTGAAGCGAGGATACTAGTCAGAGATGGGAAAGAGTGGAAGAGAATGACACCATCCTCCTCGGAGCTGTTTGGTCACGCTCCAGTTGATCTACCAGTTAAGCCAAGGTGATGGCCCTTTCACACTTTCCTGAGAAAATGTTAGGAAGGAGGTGGTGGAAGGCTTTCGCTTCCAGATACTTCTTTATGATTGGGGCGCTACCATTTTTTTTTTAAACCGACGGGGAACATGGTGGTTTTTACACATATATTCACCAGATGTTACTCTTAACCTTATACTTAGAGTACAACATGCACAATATATCACTGACAAGAAGTCACAATTGTGATGATTTGGCTTTTTACGTTTTACGAAGTATTATAATGTGTTATAATTTTTTGGCCTTGTCATTTATATTCTGTGTGATCTGGTTTTTTACACAAGTGTTGGTTATTGTTCCAAACCTTTTCACTTTTATTTATATTATTTACATCTGTCGTTTTTGTCTCTTTACACTCTTTTTTTTTAAAATCTGTTTTGGCTTTTGGCGCATTATAGACTTAGTTACCAATGCTCTATAAAGCTCCAACCAACCACAGTTGTAAAGCCAGAGTACTAATCAGAAATAAAAATAAGCTAATAAATACTCCCTCAAGCAGCTGTTTGCCACAGAGGTCAATATATGAGTGAAAGAATTCACATCATGCAACTCCAGTAAAATTGCAACTATCAAAAATGGCTGCAGAAGCTTTGGGACGAACGGATGAATCTTTCGACCAGCGGAAGAATTTTAGTTTCTTTTTAGTGCATTGAAAGCACGAAACAGTACGTTGTGTCGGGAACTATTTCAGGCAATCAAAATTCTCATAACGGAAAGATAAAAATTATCTGATGAAATATTTGTCAAATGGGGAATTTTGCAAAGAGATAATGAAAACAAAATTTTTAAAAATTTGTAAAGATTTGATGAATAAATTATTCAACAATGGTCATTGCCCCAGAACATAATACTATTAAGGAGTGTGAATCTGAAAACTCTGATTCGGATTTAGAAAACAATCAATCCAACAGTTCAAGTGAAAAATTGGCAGATACCATTAAGGCAGCCTTAAAACCTAAGAAGATGCTTTGAAAAGCAGACTTCAATAAAATTGTGGAAAACGATATACGTATTTGTGAAGGAATCCCCAAAGTAACAGAAATTTTATCGAAATTACTCTGTCATTGGTTCTCAACCTTTTATGCTTTACGTACCCCTTGGAAATGTGTATATAACTGGCGTACCCCATGTATAGATAGATAAAACTATAGTTATGTATAATAATGCCAACTTAGCGACTTTATTACTAGATCTAGCGACTTTTGAGCTCTCACAGCGTACCCCAAAAATTTTACCGCGTACCCCACGTTGAGAACCCATGCTCTATGCACTAAAAACTATACAACTAACTTCTCCAGAGAGCAAACGATTGGTCTCCATTCTCTCGGACTTTTCTGCCAAGAGACCAGCTGGTTGAAATGTTTAAACGACTAGTCTCTGAACATGTTACGGCTTTTGAAGTCGTGCAGAAATGTTTTCAGGGAGGGGGAAGGGAGGAAGGTTTTATTACGGGACAAGACTTTTTCGTAGAACTGGGTGTTTCAAGAGTGAATTATTTAGCGCGAGTCGTCCATTAATAAGCGCTGTTGCGAATGCAGCAATCATGCAAATAAGATATCATAATACAACTAAGGAAAACAAAAAGGAAAACTTATTATTGAAAATATATTTAAAATTTATTGTGTGAATTTTACAGAATAAATTTAATAATATAAATTTACCCAAGTTGTTCAAATTTAATATGAGATTATTTGTCCGTATTAATAAATAAAAAGAAACGAAAGATACGAAGAATCAAGATTACATTTCGTTATGGAGAAAACATCAATATTTGATACATTTATATTATTTATCACACATTAATTTTTCGATGAACTTTTTCACAGGGAGAGAGCAACTGCATCTCTTGCTACCACCCCCCACCCCCCTCTCACTACCACCACCCACTGCTAACGCTCATGTTTGAAGTGCTATTTTATTAGAGAAGATTTGCATCTTTTTTTAATAAAAGTCAATCTGAATAAATTTTCTGTTTTGATTAATATGTTGTGATAGTAGCATCGCAACGTTTTTTTTCATGTTTAAAAAAAATTAAATTAAAAAATTCCCAGGTCGTGGGAATCCCGGGATTAGAAAACTGCAATGAGAAAATGACCTCTGGAAGTGGCATTGATTTGTTTGCGTTTGCAGACAGCACTTCTCTCCAAATAGGGGTCGTTTCTTTTTTCTATTACATAAATCAAGGTATCCAACTTACAGAAAACAGAAGACGGATATTTATAGTTTAGATATTTCATCGGTGGATCTACTATATCATCATCTTCACAATCACCTTCTTTCAACCTTTCCTCGTCTAGCTCAATTAACTCCGTCTTGCCTCGGATGTTTTCCGTGCAGCATTAGAAGATGCTGAACATTGTCTTTGTAGACTTCATCGATTTCTGCATCGATTGTCAACCTAAGTTATTATTTAAACCCGACCAAGTTGCGAATATATTTGGGCAACAGATTTTTCATCACCCCACTCATGTTGGGTTTTGTGATATTGCTCGATCATGCGGCAATGAGCTCGATAAGCCATTTTTATGTTATAATCCTTCCAGGTTGGGTTGGGTTACCCCTGAGCGGCACTTTTTTGCACACCATGGGCTAAATGGCCAGGTCACATGGACCCCGAAGGCTCAGAGAAGGTTGGGGGAGGGGACCCACTGGAACAGCTGTTGGGACAGATGGAACAGATGGCCACTGGAACAGATGGTAGCCTCCCGTCAAGGCCATCTAGCGTGTTCTTTAACGTGCACAGGGTATGGCTCTCCCGCACACGGGCCACGGCTTAACGTCCCATCCGACGGACGGCGGCCTTTCCAAGCCCATCGGTATCCCCTACTGACCGTGGGTCGGACGGGGAATTTTGCGGAGATAAATCTCAACGTTGACCCAGCTGGGACTCGAACCTGGGAACTACAGATTACGAGCCTGGCGCGCTACCGACTGAGCCACCCCCGCCCCATAATAATCCTTCCAGAGCTGCTTGATAGAAAATTAATTTTTTGCCTTCTGAACCTCGGACAATATATCCCATAAGCAGATGAAGATAATAAGCTTTGAAAGTGCTTATCACTCCCTGATCTGCAAAATAGAGGCAAAAGGTAATGGAAATTGGGAGGAATCAAAACAACACGATGTCAATTGGCATAATCACGACAATATAAGAGTATCTAGTAGAGTTATGTCGATGACATGAAGAATTTTCTTATCCAAATTGTTTTCTACATAGCATGACTTAATGTAAGGGGAGAAATAATCTATAACGTAACTAGTGAATAGAATGTTATTTACCCAAGCTTTCTTGTTTGCCGTCCAGATCACAGATAATGCGCATTTGTTCAAGGCCTGAAATACTCTAGAGCAGTGGTTCTCAACATTTTATGCTTCACGTACCCCCTGGAAATGTGTATATTACTGTACGTACGTACACCCTTTGTACACTGTATTTATTTGCGTACAACCCTTGTATAGATAGATGAAACTATAGTTATGGTATAACAATGGGAATAAAACTTTGTTACTAGATCTAGCGACTTTTGAGCTCTCACGGCGTACCACCAAAAAATTTACCTCATACCCACGTTGAGAACCTCTACTCTATAAGATTGAGTGAATGGTAAGCGAGTAGAAGTTTTATCTTACATTGCATTCAGGATTGCCACCAGAAGGTGTGGGGCGGGGATGGCTCAGTCGGTAGCGCGCCAGGCTCGTAATCTGTAGTTCCCAGGTTCGAGTCCCAGCTGGGTCAGCGTTGAGATTTATCTCCGCAAAATTCCCCGCCCTGCCCACGGTCAGTAGGGGACACCGATGGGCTTGGAAAGGCCGCCGTCCGTCGGATGGGACGTTAAGCCGTGGCCCCGTGTGTGGGAGAGCCATACCCTGTGCACGTTAAAGAACACGCTGGATGGCCTTGACGGGAGGCTACCATCTGTCTCCCAACAGCTGTTCCAGTGGGTCCCCTCCCCCAACCTTCTCTGAGCCTTCGGGGTCCATGTGACCTGGCCATTTAGCCCATGGTGTGCAAAAAAGTGCCGCTCAGAGGTAAAACAACCAACCAACCAGCCACCAGAAGGAAGGCCGAGTCGCTCCTTTGACACTGTAAAGCCTGGTATATTCGGAAACAAATAATAATGCGAAACTGCATTCATTTTCAGAATAAGCCAATTTCATCTACGTTGAATATCTGCTTCGGGAATATTTCTCCTCTTCCAGGATTTAAACATTTCCTGCTGGAAAATGCCTCCTCAGCTTGATCGGCACTAGCTGTTCCTTCTATTGCACAAAGATTATGTGCGCAAGTCAGCACGGATTAGGAATCTCTCGAACCATACACGACTTGATTTAAAATCCAAATTCTGTGGAAGGGACACGTCATCTTCCTCAATACAAGTGCTTTATCTTGGATAACGAAAACGTTTAAAGGATTTATTGCTATTAATTTATTCATCTTTCCAATTTCTCCATGATTGCCTTCCTGCCCTTTTGTTATACGATTCAATTCTGTTCCACTAGCACATGCTTCAGCTTTCAATTTGAGTTTCTCTCTCTCTCTCGAAAAAAGAAATGGTACGAACTGTTGAAAGCGCATTACGAAGCTTTCCTGTTATTACTTTTTTTTAATCAGCTTCAACACTCCTAATTTCACTGCTGTTGTTGTTGTTTTACCTCTGAGCGGAACTTTTTAGCACACCATGGGCTAAATGGCCAGGTCACATGGACCCCGAAGGCTCAGAGAAGGTTGGGGGAGGGAACCCACTGGAACAGCTGTTGGGAGACAGATGGTAGCCTCCCGTCAAGGCCATCCAGCGTGTTCTTTAACGTGCACAGGGTATCTCTCCCGCACACGGGCCACGGCTTAACGTCCCATCCGACGGATGGCGGCCTTTCCAAGCCCATCGGTGTCCCCTACTGACCGTGGGCAGGGCGGGGAATTTTCCGGAGATAAATCTCAACGCTGACCCAGCTGGGACTCGAACCTGGGAACTACAGATTACGAGCCTGGCGCGCTACCGACTGAGCCACCCCTAATTTCACTGCTTTTTTATATTTCTTTATCTTGGACATCACAACATCACTGCCAACATGTTTGGGATGAATATTGATGAAATTAAGAGCAAACTGAAAGGAAAACCACAAAATCACTTGAGTTTACTGTCAAAGAACAAAGCTGATGGACTGAGAGATCACGGGATGCATTTGCGGTTAGAAGCAATATTATTTATTTACATTTCACTGTCAAATGAAGTGAAGACAAAGAATTATTATTCTGTGAATAGAAATTATTTCACTCCCTACCTGGGATCGTTTTCGAAACCAAATTCCTCCTCCTGTTGTTTTTTTTTTTCTTGCCATCTCGTATTGCGTTAAAAATTCAAGTCTCTAGCTGTGATAGAAATCGAGTTCGAGTTTAAATACATTTGTTTTTCCGTTTCAAGGATTCGTTGATTTTCGATGGAAAATTTGCGAGTATTGCAATAAAAAGGAACATTTGGGGATCGCCAAAATGGTCAGAGAATAACACTAACCACACAAATGCATAAAAGTTACTTCTTGAAGGCTTTTCAGCAAACTTGTTTGTTTTGTCCATCAGATGTGATTGACATAAAAAGGCCTCTCTCCAACTCTTTCAATTTCTTTACAGTTTTGACATCAGCACTGGAGAAAATGCTTTATCACGACCTCAAATGACCCTACTGCTCCCAAAAAGTAGGAATTGGGTTTCCTTGCTCCTTTACCTCTTATTCTGGCTCCTGTTTTCCTCCACTTCATGGGGCGGGGGTGGTTCAGTCGGTAGCGCGCCAGGCTCGTAATCTGTAGTTCCCAGGTTCGAGTCCCAGCTGGGTCAGCGTTGAGATTTATCTCCGCAAAATTCCCCGCCCTGCCCACGGTCAGTAGGGGACACCGATGGGCTTGGAAAGGCCGCCGTCCGTCGGATGGGACGTTAAGCCGTGGCCCCGTGCGCGGGAGAGACATACCCTGTGCATATTAAAGAACACGCTGGATGGCCTTGACGGGAGGCTACCATCTGTCTCCCAACAGCTGTTCCAGTGGGTCCCTCCCCCAACCTTCTTTGAGCCTTCGGGGTCCATGTGACCTGGCCATGTAGCCCATGGTGTGCAAAAAACTGCCGCTCAGAGGTAAAACAACCTACAACTCTTCCTACTCCTTTTCCTTGCCATCGCACATGATCTTGCACTAAATTCAGGTTATTTACTTAATCGAAATTCGCGTAATCGATTAAGTAAATAAATTAATAATAGTCTCAAACTCAAGTGATTTTGTGACAGGAATATAATGCACTGTTCATATTGGGCTTCTGCTGGGACCTAGGTAAGGGTTGGAGGTGGGGAGTTCAGTCGGTAGCGCGCCATCCTCGTAATCTGCAGTTCTCAGGTTCGAGTCCCACCTGGACCAGCGTTGAGATTTATCTCCTCAAGTTACCCTGCCCTCGGTCAGTACGAGACAGCGATGGGCTTTGACAGGCTGCCATCTGTTGGATGGGCGGTTAAGCCGTGGTCCCATGTGCGAAAGAGCCATACCCTGTACACGTTAAAAAACAGCTGGATGACCTTAACAGGAGGCTATCATCTGTCCCCTAACAGCTGTTCAATAGGTTCCCTTGCCTAACCTTCTCTGCACCTTCGGATTCCTTGTGACCTGCCATTTAGCACATTGTGCGCAAAAAAGTACCGCTCAGAGGTGAAACAATCCAAATCTGCTGGGACCATAAAAATTGACTGAACACGCGACCTCTCGAGATGCGGGATTCCGCTGTAAATATGGAGGCGTCCGAGCCCATCCCTACGAAATGCGATTGGGTAATGTCTTTTATTTACTTGTAAAATTCGCAATTACATGGGGCGGGGGTGGCTCAGTCGGTAGCGCGCCAGGTTCGTAATCTGCAGTTCCCAGGTTCGAGTCCCAGCTAGGTCAGCGTTGAGATTTATCTGCGCAAAATTCCCCGCCCTGCCCACGGTCAGTAGCGGATACCGATGGGCTTGGTAAAGGCCGCCGTCCGTCGGATGGGACGTTAAGCCGTGGCCCCGTGTGCGGGAGAGACATACCCTGTGCACTTAAAGAACACGCTGGATGGCCTTGACGGGAGGCTACCATCTGTCTCCCAACAGCTGTTCCAGTGCGTCCCCTCCTCCAACCTTCTCTGAGCCTTCGGGGTCCATGTGACCTGGCCATTTAGCCCATGGTGTGCAAAAAAGTGCCGCTCAGAGGTAAAACAACCCAACATTAAAGAACACGCTGGATGGCCTTGACGGGAGGCTACCATCTGTCTCCCAACAGCTGTTCCAGTGGGTCCCCTCCTCCAACCTTCTCTGAGCCTTCGGGGTCCATGTGACCTGGCCATTTAGCCCATGGTGTGCAAAAAGTGCTGCTCAGAGGTAAAACAACCCAACCCAAGCTTTACTTCAAATGCAATGCTTGCTATTCCTGTAGTGAATCTGTGCGCATTTGAATTATTGCCACAAGTGTTACTCTACCCTTGGTGTAGCCAAAATCTTGCTTAATAAAGGGAAACCAAGGTTATCGAGCATTCACTTTCTCTGTCCAAGGACGTCGAAAATGTCCACCCACTTTCCAGTGGTGAAAATGTGCGTAGGCATTAGCAGCGACTCAGCCAGTGAGTGTGTCATGCGGCCATGCGATTGTTTTGGAATGGAGACACTTCCGCGGGTGTGCCGAACGAAACCGTTGCCTCTCCCACGTGCATATTCCGAACACGTTTATCGATGCTGCAACCAACTCCTTCTCTTGGCGAATGGAAGACTTCTAGAGGTGTATTGCATAAACCAAGACACTCCCATTAAAGGCAAAACAAGTACTGACGTAAATTAATCCATGAGTAAACAGTTCTTTGAAATAGCGTTGATGGTTACCCGGTTGGTTGATTGTTTTACCTCCGAGTTGCCCTATTGTGTACACAATGCCCAAGTAGCAAGGTCACAAGGACTCCGAAGTTTCAGAGAAGGTTGTGGAAGGGAATCCACTGGAGACAAATGAATTCCACCCATTAAGACCATCCGATATTCTTTATCGTGCAAAGCTTACGACTTTCCTGCACTCGGGCCCACGGATTTATGTCTCATACAACAGACGGCAGTAGTCCTTCGGTGTCGAACCTGGGATCTTCAGATCACGGGACTGGAGCGCTACCGTCTTAGCCAAATCCCTCCCCAAAGCAACCGGGGATTTCGATTATTTAATTACTGGTATAGAAGAGACATGGGTTCGAATACTGGACTAAAGTTTTCCATCTGTTAACGTTTCTTACTTTTCAAAGCAGTGCTCTCCATGGGAAATTATGTTTTCCTATTTCCGTGGTAATTGACTGTTTTGAGAAGGATGTATTCCTTTAATTTCTTTAAAAGGAAAGGAAGTATTTATTAACCTCTTCTTTTTTGTTTACTGTACTTTTATACTCAGTCGGTGTTTTCTTTAGCACCCTTAACCACAGCCTTCAAATTCTTCTCTACATCTAAGCATGGCTTCAACTTTCAAGGCACTCATATGATGAAAGTTCTAATATTTGAAGCAGTAATTTTCAGATTTTTCTTATTTACGGTTGTTGCTGTTGTTTTACCTCTGAGCGGCACATTTTTGCACACCATGGGCTAAATGGCCAGGTCACATGGACCCCGAAGGCTCAGAGAAACTTGGGGGGAGGGGACCCACTGGAACAGCTGTTGGGAGACAGATGGTAGCCTCCCGTCAAGGCTATCCAGCGTGTTCTTTAACGTGCACGGGGTATGGCTCTCCCGCACACGGGGCCACGGCTTAACGTCCCATCCGACGGACGGCGGCCTTTCTAAGCCCATTGGTGTCCCCTACTGACCGTGGGCAGGGCGGGGAATTTTGCGGAGATAAATCTCAACGCTGACCCAGCTGGGACTCGAACCTGGGAACTACAGATTACGAGCCTGGCGCGCTACCGACTGAGCCACCCCCGCCCGATTCTTATTTACGAAACTCAGTTTTCTTTCAATAGGTCGAGGAATGGCCCAGCCAGTAGCGCGCCGGTTTCTTAATCTTCTGTTACGATGTTCGAGTTCCAACTGTTCCTGCTTTGAGATTTTTCCCCTCTAAACCCTCACCTTGCCCTCGGTGAGAAAGGAGACACTGATGGGCGTGGAAAGACCTTCGTCCATCGGATGGGACGTTAAGCCGTGACCTCGTATGCCGGAGATCTATCCTATGCGCGTTAAAGGACAAGCTAGATGGCTTTGACGGGAGACTTCGATTTCTCTCCTCAGCTGCCCATTGGCTCTCCTACCCTCAACTTTCTCCGAGCCCTCCGGGTCCTTGTGACTTAACCATTAACTCATTTTGTGCACAACCGTGATGCTCAGGGGGAAAACAACCAATCCATTTCTCTCATTATCTTCACTGGGGCGGAGGTGGCTCAGTCGGTAGTGCGCCAGGCTCGTAATCTGCAGTTCCCAGGTTCGAGTCCCAGCTGGGTCAGCGTTGAGATTTATCTCCGCAAAATTCCCCGCCCTGCCCACGGTCAGTAGGGGACACCGATGGGCTTGGAAAGGTCGCCGTCCGTCGGATGGGACGTTAAGCCGTGGCCCCGTGTGAGGGTGCATTGGCTCTCCTACCCTCAACTTTGACCAACACCCTGTGCACGTTAAAGAACACGCTGGATGGCCTTGACGGGAGGCTACCATCTGTCTCCCAACAGCTGTTCCAGTGGGTCCCCTCCCCCAACCTTCTCTGAACCTTCGGGGTCCATGTGACCTGGCCATTTAGCCAATGGTGTACAAAAACCTGCCGCTCAGAGGTAAAACAACCGAATCCAACGGTTTGCTTAACATTCGAAATCTTCCCTAAACATTAGATCTCAGTTTTGGCAAAAATTGAAAAATCTCTTTCGATTTATGCAGTTTATTGCAATTAAAATCTAAAATTGTAAATTCTTCGACAGAAAGACGAAAAGTTTATTATTGGAAAGAACATTTTGCCTCACAGTTAGGGTGCTCACTTATTCAGGACCTTTTGTCTTGAGCTGTCGAGAAAAGCAGACAAAGTGAAATGGAGGAAAATGTTAAAGAACGAGCTTTTCTTCTCTCTGTATGTCATCGATAAAAAAATGCAAAAAAGAATAACATACGAGACACATAAAACTGATCATTTGTCGCTTGCCGGGAAATAAAGGAATTCCTAGCTTAAGAAAGTATTAAGTCACTGACCTACTGTGTTGGCAAATCGAAAGGTGATAATCATTTGGGGCAAAACCCCCAAACAGAAGGCGTGTTTTCGAGCTAAATATCATGAGGAAAAGGAAGGTTTTGTTTAATTTGTGAAAGAATAAAGATAATATATCTAAATTTAATCCGGGGCGGGGGTGGCTCAGTCGGTAGCGCGCCAGGCTCGTAATCTGTAGTTCCCAGGTTCGAGTCCCAGCTGGGTCAGCGTTGAGATTTATCTCCGCAATAATTCACCGCCCTGCCCACGGTCAGTAGGGGACACCGATGGGCTCGGAAAGACCGCCGTCCGTCGGATGGGACGTTACTCCGTGGCCCCGTGTGCGGGAAAGCCATACCCTGTGCACGTTAAAGAACACGCTGGATGGCTTGACGAGAGGCTACCCTCTGTCTCCCAACAGCTGTTCCAGTGGGTCCCCTTCCCCAACCTTCTCTGAGCCTTAGGGGTCCATAGGACCTGGCCATTTAGCCCATGGTGTGCAAAAACTTGCCGCTCAGAGGTAAAACAACCCAACAACTCTAAATTTAATCCAGAAATCTAAAGAATAAACCTAATTTACTACTGCAAATTGAGAAAACAGAAAAAAAAAAGAAATATGAGTTGTTTGGTAGCAATGAGTTGACAATCTCTTGTGACTCATACAACATACGTCAGAAAAGTTATTTTTAGAAACTTGGAAGACTGTTGAGAGACTCTGAGACTGTGCAGTTGATGTTTCGACAATTGTCCCAAATCACCGATTGATAGGCCATCGCTCAATGAGCACTGTCAAAACGTCAGATGTGCAATCTCGTCCTCGCTTTAGTCGACCCCTTATGCACTCGCACTATGCCACTGCTTCAGAGAGATTAGTGGGTTTAAAACCTTCCAATTCCAAAACTTTACATTTAATTTTTCTTCTGGAACCTCTACATTAATTGTTTTTCATCCCAGGATCCTTTACACTAATTTTTTTTCTCGCGCGTAAACATTTATATTGAATTTTCTTCTCCCGAAATCCTTTACATTTAATTATTTTGTTTCTTCCAGAATATAGTAATACATTTAATCTTTTTCTTCTGCAACCCTTTACATTTAATTTCTTTCTTCTCGAATCATTTGCAATTAATTTCTTCTTCTTCTAGAATCATTTACCTTTATTTATTATTATTTTTCTTTCGGAATCATTTACCTTTATTTATTTATTATTTTGGAATCCTTTACATTAATTTTTTTAATTTTTACTCCGGAATCCTTGACATTACATTTTTTTCATCTTCCAGAACCCTTTACATTTAATTATCTGTTTCTCCGAAATTCATTTAATTTAATATTTTTCTTCCGGAATCTTTTACATTTTTCTTTTGTAATCCTTTACATTCTCTCCTCTGAGATCCTTTACATTTAATTCTTTTCATCTGGAATCCTTAGCATTTAATTTTTTGGAATTATTTCTATTTAATTATGTTTCTTTTGCAATCCTTTATATTTAATTTTTTCTTCTTAATTCTTTTACATTTGATTTTTTGTGCTATAACTTCACTTTAGAATCTGGGTATAGTATTACAAATTAGCTCTAATTATTCTAATGGCTACAGTATAGTTATTTTCATCCTGCATTTCATTCGTTAGAAAAATTAAATATTTTCCTTAAATCTGTAAACATCCCTTCATCAAAATTGACACTTCCATAATTAAACTTTTTTAAGAAAAACACTGAGTGACTCAAGTGATAAATAGACAAGTACTAAATAGAAAAGCATTAAAAGACAATACTTTAGTATTTACATAAAAAGAAAGAAACAACTCTACGAAAAGTAAGTTATCTCAAGGTTTTAGATGAAAAATATTTAAATAACACTACTGAAGAGGAAGACTTGATTTAGACGTTAACGAAATTTTGAATTTCATTTTATTCATACGAATATGGAATTCTTCAGTCCTTACACAGTTATACCCTTTAGAAAACTTTAAATAAAATAAATTTTAAATAAGCTAAATATGTTGAAGAGTTAGATGAAAAAAAGAATATTGGAAGGTGTGGGACTTTATCACATAACCTCCTGAAAACATATCAGGCGATCTATCCATTTGAGTTAGCCCAACTAGTTGAATGTTTTGCTAACAGGGGGCGGTATGGAGATTCTGGGAAAGGCTTGGGTTGTTTTACCTCTGAGCGGCACTTTTTTGCACACAATGGGCTAAATGGCCAGGTCACATGGACTCCGAAGGTTGGGGGAGGGGACCCACTGGAACAGCTGTTGGGAGACAGATAGTAGCCTCCCGTCAAGGCCATCCAGCGTGTTCTTTAACGTGCACAGGGTATGGCTCTCCCGCACACGGGGCCACGGCTTAACGTCTCATCCAACCGACGGCGGCCTTTCCAAGCCCATCTTCTGGGAAAGGACCGCAGCGGTTGCGTTTACAATTTTAATTATTGTATTTGTATATTTTTGCCTAACATATTTATGATCATGACTTGGCTTTAATAATTATGATAATATTAGTCAAAAAAAAAGGCATGGACTTAAGAAAAATTCATTGTAATAAAATATATGTTTGTTTTTATCCGTATATGATAATGTAAGTTATCTACAAAAAAAAAATAGAAATTAGCAAAATTTATCAAACAGAAATTTCTCCACGTGCCGTTCTTTCACAATTAGTCGGAGAGCAATTTGAAGATTTTTTGTTTTACAATTTGTTGCGCTGCTCATTTTTTAAAAAAGTGAAGGGCGCTCGAGATGCATTATACCGTATTAAATAACCAATTATTAAATGGGAAGTAGTTAGTTTAAAAAGCTAGACTTTTGTGTTGTAATAACGACATATGACAAAGACCAAAGCTCTTTTAGTAGAAGAATGAACGTTTAGCTACTTAATTGAACTTTATCTACATAAATAAATACTTAAATTTCTTAAGTAGAGTAAAAATTATTAAAAAAATGCAAAGTTTTAGACATTTTAATCTTTATGAGCCTATTTGGTATTCGTTTCCTAATGCGGCAGGGACTGACTCAGCCGCTAGTGCGAAGCTCGTAGATCTACAGTTCCCAGGTTCGAGTCCCAATTCTACCAGGGTTGAAATTCGTCTCTACTACCTTTTGTGATAAAGGGGATGCTGATAGACTTTGAAAGGTCGCCGTTCATCGAAGGAGATGTTAATCTATGGCCCAATGTGCAAGAGAGTCTTACCCTGAGCGCGTTCAAGAACTCGCTGGATGGCCTGCAGGGAAACTTCTGTCTGCCTCCTAACAGATCTCCGATGCATATCCCCTTCTCGAAATCTTCTCTGAGCCCTTGGGTCTTTCTGGACTGAACATTTAGTACACTGTGTGAAAAAACATCCCAATCAGAACCGAAGATGTATATAACCCGAAAATTTATACAAGTGTGCATTTATTACAAGTTTTGTTTGCATCCTTGAAATCGATTAACAGTCTATATGCAGATCGAGAACTCTATTGCAGCAGTAATAACAAGTATTGTTGAAATGAAGTAACTTGTATAGCAGATACGGACCCAAAAAGATGTGTCCATGACCCCCCCCCCCCCGAAATCTAATAAGAGTAAAAATTTAAGTGGTTAAATTTGAAGAAATCGTGTTTCTTTTTTTACTTCCCTAGTGTGCAAAAAAGTGCCGCTCAGAGGTAAAACAACCTAAAATCCCCATCTGTCGAAAATATTTCCCGGATATGTGTTCCGATGTATAAAAAAAAATAGAATAACTTATTTTAAAATAAAGAATAAGAAAATAACTCACTAATAACTAAATACAAAAACTATTTAAGTATTCACATCAAACGTAGATTGGATGCATTAAAATTAGTCGGTTGGCTCTTTTTTTTAAAATCTGGCTTGTTTCGGTGTTCCTTTTTAAAGAATAATTAAGTTCCATTTTTTTTCATTAGCTTCTTCACACTTTACAAATGCTGAGATGAGCTTAGACACTGAAAAGAAAATGATGGTTAGAGAACCTGTTTAGCATTTGGCGGGCTTCTTCGTGCGTTTGTAAGTGTGCGTAAACCATGACAAACTATAAATCGTTTACAGGGTTACTGTGTTGACTTAAAAAAAATACTCAGACTTCTGCAGAAGGTTAGTACCATCATACAGTATTCATTTGCTTACTAATGTTGGGTTGTTTTATCTCTGAGCGGCACTTTTTTGCACACCATGGGCTAAATGGCCAGGTCACATGGACCCCGAAATCTCAGAGAAGGTTGGGGGAGGGGACCCACTGAAAGAGCTGTTGGGAGACAGATGGTAGCCTTCCGTCAAGGTCATCCAGTTTGTTCTTTAACGTGCACAGGGTATGTCTCTCCCGCGCACGGAACCACGGCTTAACGTCCCATCTGACGGACGGCTGCCTTTCCAAGCCCATCGGTGTCCCCTACTGACAGTGGGCAGGGCGGGGAATTTTGCGGAGATAAATCTCAACGCTGACTCAGCTGGGACTCGAACCTGGGAACTACAGATTACGGGCCTGGCGCGCTACCGATTGAGCCACCCCCGCCCCCTTACTAATGTAAATAAGTATGTAATAAAAGAGTCTGCTATTACTTTAGCGGTGTATAAGGAAGTTATTATCTGTTAATTGCTGATTTCTGAGTGTGGACATCAAATGAAACCCACATAAGGTACTAATTAGTAACGACGAAGATTTTGAAATGTTTTGTAAGGAAATATGAGAGAAATTCTTTCAGAAGAAACTCTTCAAAAAAACTTTTTGTAAAGAAAATATGGAATAACTATATTCCAGATTTATTACTGTAAACAAAAATTAAAATATTTTTCATTAGTAAAATAATTTCTTTTTTAATTAAGCTAATTTTAATCTCTTTCAGCTTTCCCGATAGGAAACCGGATGAAATCGAACATCAAGTAGCAATCCTTTAAGACTTGATCATGGTTTTGGTAAGTTACATCCGAAAGGCATCAGCCACTCCTCGTCGTTACTTCAACTTGGGCCTTATCGCCTGTTCCTTGGGAGGCCTCATCTTCAGTGTGGGCATCATCCTGGTCGTGCTCGGCTCTTCCCCTCAGGAAGCAGAGGCTCTCTGGATCTCCGGCATCGTCCTCCTTTTGATCGGAGCCTGCCTCTTCTTCTTCGGCATCAGCTCCATCGGGCTCTACTTGGCCAAAGAGGATCGTCGACGAAGAGAGGAGGAGAGGGAGGCCTCGAGAGTGTATGCAGAGAGTCTACGAGGCTCCAGTCAGTTAACATTAGCCTGATGTTGGCTGCACACAAATGGGGAAAAAGACTCATCACCAGCATATCCAGACATCCGATTCGAGGAATAATTGGGAACTTCATATTGATGTCTTGGACCTTGTGGTGTTGTTTTTAATCATCTCTTCGACCACTGACGAAGTGCAGAGATTCATAAGTTGCCTTCATAGCTTGGAACAAGCAGGAATCGAAAATTCAGAGCAATGTCTTCTAACGAATGAAAGTAATGATTAAGGTTGATGGTTGCTTACAGTTTTCGACTCTTCCATTCATCATTTAATGGGTTCAATCGGAGGATATTGAAATATGTTTATTTTTACTACCTTTGTAGGATTCATTGAACTTATAATAAGGATTTGCTCTTATTTAGTTCCTGAAAACATTTCCATAACCAAGAAATAGTGTTTCTCTGCTAAAAATAATAAAATAATGCATAGCTACAACACTAAACATCGATATAAAATATAATTATTCATTCGTTACCTGGTTATAGTAGTTGTAGTGCATTACTGCCAAGTTTCCAAAATCTTTCTTACCATTGCAAATAGAAATAACTTCGCCATTGATTACAGAGACGGATTTCGCATACGTTTAAAATTTCTGGCGAATTAGTTGGAAAACAATGTGAGAATTTCCCTGTACATCCTCTTTATCTCTCCACTTTGATACGAAAGATTGTAGAAAAAATTCCCAAAGGTATGATGCAGATGATTCGTTATTCACAGAGAAAATTTACCTACATAATTTCAGAGCCATGGTGAAGTGTTTCGTTTTTATTTTGATAACACCAATAAATGCATTTACATTATGCAATTTCATCTTGTGGAGAAAATTTGCAACATTCTTTACAAAGCACGAATGTAAAACGCGATAAACTCTTGTCTCTGAACTTTTAAGACCATCATTATAATAAACTAAGGGCCAAGGCCTTATATTTATACTCTACGGCCCAAGCCACCAACCCCGCCAGAGGGGGTTGGTCCCCTGGAAATTGTTTTTGGTCCGCATCGCCCGCTCCTTCCGCAAAACTGACTCGTCAGACAAATCCATGTGAAAATTTGTATTTATGGATGATATGACAAAGGACAAGCTACTCTTGTAGCCAGCCAATAGGGTGCATGCATTGGTTTACAAATTTGTAAAATCTGCATAGACAGGGATAAAATGCATAAAATATACGACTGCTATATCGTTTGTATATTAATCATAAATTCATTAAGAAAAATATCCCTCTTAGAGTTTAGGCTTTTATACGCCAGAAAGACTTAAAGTATTTCACTCGATTAGAACCATTAGAATATGAAGTACGAAATCTTTATTGTGACCATGGGTCCATGACTGTAACGGTGAAGTCAAGTTGCCATTCAACGAAAACTAATCTTCTGATAATCTAGTAAAATTGATTTCTACTTATAATTAATTGATAATTTCCTTTGATGAAAGATTGAAGACTAAACAACTATATAAAATAAGGTTAAAAAACTTTTATTACTCAATCTTTACTTATATATATGTATAATTTTAAAGGTTAATATATATAGGAAAGCAGCTGACTGAACTTCACATCAGCTAACGTATCTCGTTTCTCCTGTGGCAACCGGACTCGAGCACACACTGAGAAAGCGTATTATTATAATTATAGATGATGATTCTGTATCTAAATGTCTGAAGGGAATTGAAACAAAAATTAGTAATTTTCAAAAATTCCCGGCGAATGAGGGCGGGGGTTACTCAGTCGGTAGCGCGCCAGGCTCGTAATCTGTAGTTCTCAGGTTCGAGTCCCAGCTGGGTCAGCGTTGAGATTTATCTCCGCAAAATTCCCCGCCCTGCCCACGGTAGGTAGGGGACACCGATGGGCTTGGGAAGGCCGCCGTCCGTCGGATGGGACGTTAAGCCGTGGCCCCGTGTGCGGGAGAGCCATACCCTGTGCACGTTAAAGAACACGCTGGATGGCCTTGACGAGAGATTACCATCTGTCTCCCAACAGCTGTTCCAGTGGGTCCCCTCCCCCAACCTTCTCTGAGCCTTCGGGGTCCATGTGACCTGGCCATTTAACCCATGGTGTGCAAAAAAGTGCCGCTCAGAGGTAAAAGAACCCAACCCAAATCCCGGCGAATGAAAAGAGGAACCTACATTCTCATCCTTATATTAATGCTCTTCAGTTAAAAAGCCCAAGAGTTGAAGTTTTCAAGTTAAGGAACAAATAAGTCAGCATAATAGTTTTCTTCGCTTACCTGCACTCGACTCTCTAAGAAAATGGACACCATCAGGTTTGGAAATCAAGGAAGCACTTGCAATTGTGGTGTAATCAAAATAAAGTCATTTTAAAATTCATTGCAACTGGGTTAGATTCGTACCGCAAACATTTTCATATATTCATTAAGAAGAAAAATTTGTATTCGGCCTAATTTTTCTAATATCAGGAAAAATATGCATAAATTTAATTATTTTATAATAAATTACGTGAAGATCGGGGAAGAGTTTTTACGCTTAAGATTGCAGCTAAGAAAGGATAAAGATGCGGCTTTAAGATTACGGCTTAAGAGCGACTTCGCTCAGTCGGAAGCACTCGAGGCTCATAACCTATGTTAATCAAGTTCGAGTGATGCTGTGACTGTGTTGAGATTTTCTCCGCTAGTACATCTCTGCCATTGGGGAGAAAGGGACATCGACGGACTCGAAAAGACTATCGTCGACAGAAGGGGACTTTAAGTAATGGCTTTGTGTTAAAAAATCCCTCTATGTACCTTAAAAAATATTCTGCGTCTTCTTGACGAAAGTCTACTCTACGTCTCCTTAAGAGCCATCTAATGGATTGTCTTCCTTTACCCATCCCCGAGTCTCAGGGTTATTGTGACCTGATGATTGCAAAAGAACAAAGTGCCACTCAGAGGTAAAACAGCAACTCTTTAGAGTGTTTTTAAACTTCGAAGTGTATACCTGTGAATTCTTTCCACTAAATTTAATCACTTGCTTTCCATTTTAACGTTATTTTATTTTTTTCATGCTGGCTCATTATTATTTAATTTTTTAATGGTGATAAATTTGAATATAAATCTGATTTAATAAGCTGATCAACATCCAATGTCACCTGCGTAGTAGCGTCGGCAGCAGAAGCAGCTATTATTTCTCTTTAGTTCGTTTCCACAAAAGAACATTTCTTTCATTTTATCACTGTTTGTCCGAACGACTATCGGTCTGTACACATTCAACATTGCTTTTCTTTAGAGATCAGGGAAAAATTCTGTTTGGATTGGATAGGTACTAATATAATATTAGCAAATCCCGCTTTTCAGAATATTACGATAGTCTGTCGATATTGGAAATTTGAAATTTCGATGTTAGGGAATGGTGGTGAAAGGGGTTTGCCTTCTTACCCAAAGGTGATGGCTGGGAAAGGTGGTTCATTTTTTATGCTGGGAAAAGGTGGTTCAAATGAAAAAATAATCTAGTTTTTGGGATTTGATAGGTACTAGAAATGAGTTAGAAAACTGTCGAAAGAGGGTTTGAGGATAAGACTTGAGAGTAGGGTTTCCCAATTACTAAAATATTCCAACGGACAGGAAAGGTTAAAATGATATTCTATATGAAATAAAATTTTAGTTTTCTTTTAAATCATGTTTAGTATTCGATGTATAATATGGGGCTAAAACAAAATTATACGAAGAAATTGTTTTGAATTTCAAAGCAGGTAAACAAGTTTGAGATTTAGTATAAGACGATAGGATTTTTTTGTGGGGGGAGGGGGGATTGACTCAGTGATGTATCCAGGGGAGAGGACCCATCTGCATATTGTTTCAGTATCTGAAAGACTTTCTTTGAACTCAATGTGCAGTCTCATTTGATTTCGTGGATCATCGATTGTTTCAGGATCACAACTCTATCAATAACTGTGTGCATTGTCAATTATTCCTTTCCCGACTTATTTTTCATGGACTTTCAACAAAACGTTTCTTTTTGTAATCGCTTTTAAGGTAAACAAAAACACAGGAAACTTGCATTTGTATTTTCTTTTGCCAGGGCTACTCAGTTTCGTTTGCAAGTGGACCAAATGTTTTTATTTTCAAGTCGTTTTGTGGACCTGAAACGGGGAGAGAAGAAAAAAACGCACACCATTATCTTTACACAACGTGTTTCGTTTATTTTTCGTATTTCTTTTACTCGTATCGTACTCGGACTACAAAATTTCTTTCAAGACATCGGAACACATATGGACTCGTTCTGAAAGGAATTCCGCATTTCAATAACCTTGACCCAGACATTTCCTAATGTGTATAATGTATGTCCTTTTATATTCAAGGAAAAATGCATTTCTTACATAATATGTATTCAAATATTGGCAAAATAGTTAATAATTATGAATGTGTTTTTCATATTTATGCAAATTATTTATATTTTAATTGTAATACGCATTGTAATTTTAATCCTTTCATTCTTAGTCATTGTAATCACCATTACTGTGTAATAAAATATTCTTCAGATGTTTTGCTTTCAGTGTTACAAATAATTTGCTTCAAACTTTTCTGTTAAACTCATTAAACAGAAAATTTTTTTAATTAAACTGTAAAACCTATTTGCACTAGCAAAAGGAAGTTGGATTATTGGATTGAAGTTTTTCTTGGCTTATCAACTGCTTCGTGATTCTAGGAGCCCAGAGACCAAGTTGATGCTCACCAGGCTATACACCTGTTACCAGGTATACACTGAGACGCCAGTTTATTAGGTACACCAGCCCTCGTCAGATAAATGGTTCCTTTTAACATGCAATATGTCACGTGACAGCGGTGTGAGGTGTAAGCCAGGCAGACCAGCTCTTCAAGCATCAATTGCAGTTGGATTGAGCGTCAGAATGGGCAAAACGAACGACCTGAGCGATTTTGAACGGGGATGATAATTGGTGTTAGATGTGCCGGTTCTAGCATTTCCCAAACGGCCGTCGTGGGCTTTTCACCCACAACCGTTTCAAGGGTTTACAGGTTGGGTTGGGTTGTTTTACCTCTGAGCGGCACTTTTTTGCACACCATGGGCTAAATGGCCAGGTCACATGGACCCCGAAGGCGCAGAGAAGGTTGGGGGAGGGGACCCACTGCAACAGCTGTAGACAGATGGTAGCCTCCCGTCAAGGCCATCCAGCTTGTTCTTTAACGTGCACAGGGTATGTCTCTCCCGCACACGGGGCCACGGCTTAACGTCCCATCCGACGGACGGCGGCCTTTCGAAGCCCATCGGTGTCCCCTACTGACCGTGGGCAGGGCGGGGAATTTTTGCGGAGATAAATCTCAACGCTGACCCAGCTGGGACTCGAACCTGGGAACTACAGATTACGAGCCTGGCGCGCTACCGACTGAGCCACCCCCGCCCCAAAGGGTTTCCAGAGAATGATGCGAAAAGAAAAACTACTAGTGATCGGCGATCCTGCGGACGAAAATTGCTTGTGGATGAGAAGGGCGAAAGGAGACCGGTGAGAAACATGCAAAACAACAGCTGGGTCAGAACCGGGTTGGGTTTTACCTCTGAGCCGCACTTTTTTGCACACCATGGGCTAAATGGCCAGGTCACAAGGACCCCGAAGGCTCAGAGAAGGTTGGGGGAGGAGACCCACTGGAATAGCTGTTGGTAGACAGATGGTAGCCTCCATCAAGGCCATCCAGCGTGTTCTTTAACGTGCACAGGGTATGTCTCTCCCGCACACGGGGCCATGGCTTAACGTCCCATCCGACGGACGGCGGCCTTTTCAAGCCATTGGTGTCCCCTACTGATCGTGGGCAGGGCGGGGAATTTTGCGGAGACAAATCTCAACGCTCACCCAGCTGGGACTCGAACCTGGGAACTGCAGATTATGAGCCTGGCGCACTGCAGAACCAGGCAAATCACAGAAGAATTAAACATCAGTGTGCAGAAAATCATCTCGGAATGGACCACGTATCTCAAATGTGCTACAACAACTGCCGACCACGTCGAGTGGCGATGTTGTCAGCGAAGAACACAAAAGCTTGCATCCAGTGGGAGCAGGAGCATCGACACTGGACGATTGAGGACTGGAAAAATGTAGCCTGGTGGACGAATCAAGGTTCCTTTTGCATCATGCTGAGGGATCAGAATTTGACGCAAGTAACATGAGACCGTGGAGACATCTTGTCTGTTGTGAACAGTACACACCAGTGGTGGTGGTGTGATGCTGTGAGGAATGTTTTTCCTGGCCCACATAAGATCCTTAATACCCATCAGGATATCTGAAAGTTATGGCATAATATCAGGGCCGCCGACATGGGGGGGGGGGGGCAAGGGGGACTAGTGCATAGGGGCCCGTCAGCAATAAGGTCCCGTCAGATTAAGTGACTCTTCACTTTTTCTTACAAAACTTATTCTTAGTTAGGCTATATTTCGATCCTATAAAATTCCATAAGAACATTATTTGTTATAATATGCTTTTAAAAAGATCACTAGTTGGATTATGACATATTATCTCATTAATATTAGTTGAACAAGCCATTTCTTAACATCTTCTTTTGTCCGCGTTAACTTACAGCATTTGCTTGTATTTTCCCTGTTAACCACCCCACCCCTGCAGCAGTAGCAACAGTTGGACTCTCCCAAATCCAACCCGTGCGATCAGGTATATTACATTGTTCATGTTTCGAGATTCCAGTAACATCGTCTATGGTCTGTGTGTCAGTGGTTACAAATTATAACAGTTTAAAAGTCTCTTGTCGGCACATTTGTTTCAGCATTTCGTTGTCATTTGTTTAGTAAAATGATATATTCATTGGTGCTATAGTCTAACTGAACAATGGATAAGTATAAGCGTAAGTCAGGAGCTGAGAAGCGAAAGGAGAGAAATAAAAAATTGGAAGTTATTAAGAAAGGGAGTAAAACTTTTTTTGAAGTCGGTGTAAAAGTGAATGCGGACAGTGAAGGTGCAAAAAATGCATGCCTGACTGCGCAACAGGCCTTTTTTTCCTCTGAATGTCATCATTGTGTCCAGAATAATTGCTATTAATGATTTGTAAAGATAAAAAGTTTTCAAGGGGGGGCCCCGAGCATAATATTACATAGGGGCCCATAAATTCTCTCTGCGGCCCTGCATAACATCGTTGCTGACCAAGTTCATCCCTTCGTGTCTACAGTTTATCCTCACTCGGATGGACGAGTTCAGCATTATAATGCACCCGCTCACAAAACGCTTATCTTCACCGAATGGTTCCAGGATGCACGCCAACCAGTTTTCCTCGCTTCATTTGCCTGCACAATTCGCAGACCTAAACCCTATCGAGCATTTTTGGGCTGAAGTGGTAAGGGCTGTTCGCAGCGAGACTGTGCCTTCGTCCAATTTGCAGCAACTGCGCAAAGCCATCATTTCCACATGGTACAGTCGCTCAAAAAAGTATCCGACACTATAGTTGATTACGGAATTCAGAAAAAATATCTGGCAACGATTTTTTTTAGTAATCAGTGATCTGGCAACGTTCGTGTCACGTGATTACAGAATTCAGAAAAAATATCTGGCAACGATTTTTTTAGAAATTAGTGATCTGGCAACCTTCGTGTCACGTGATTACAGAATTCAGGAAAAATATCTAGAGCGTGTACAGCAACTGTACACGCTCCAGTTACCGTTCACAGCAAACTGGAGCGTGTGCAGTTACTGCACACGCTCCAGTTTGCTGTGAACGGTAACTGCACACGCTCAATATTTCCGTGAGTGAGCCCACACGATCTAGTATCAAAATAATATGACCACCTACAGTCGCTCAAAAAAGTATCCGAACACTATAGTTTATTACAGAATTCAGAAAAAATTTCTGGCAGCGATTTTTTTAGTAATTAGTGATCTGGCAACCTTCGTGTCACGTGATTACAGAATTCAGGAAAAATATCTGGAGCGTGTACAGCAACTGTACACGCTCCAGTTACCGTTCACAGCAAACTGGAGCGTGTGCAGTTACTGCACACGCTCCAGTTTGCTGTGAACGGTAACTGCACACGCTCAATATTTCCGTGAGTGAGCCCACACGATCTAGTATCAAAATAATATGACCACCTACAGTCGCTCAAAAAAGTATCCGAACACTATAGTTTATTACAGAATTCAGAAAAAATTTCTGGCAGCGATTTTTTTTTAAATTAGTGATTTGGCAACCTTCGTGTCACGTGATTACAGAATTCAGGAAAAATATCTGGAGCGTGTACAGCAACTGTACACGCTCCAGTTACCGTTCACAGCAAACTGGAGCGTGTGCAGTTACTGCACACGTTCCAGTTTGCTGTGAACGGTAACTGCACACGCTCAATATTTCCATGAGTGAGCCCACACGATCTAGTATTAAAATAATATGGCGACTGTACAACAATCCTGCATAACCCATTTCACATCTTGCAAGTTCCATGGCTCGACGAATTTGGGCTGTTCTGAAGATCAAAGGAGGCGCAACACGCTACTTGGTAGGTGTACCTAATAAACTGGCATTTCATTGTATGCATTTACTATACAAAATATATATTTTTCTCCATTTATTCACTCTCTACCTTTGGGGAGAAAGGGGACTGCATTAGGTCTGAGAAGGCAACTATTCACTGAACTGAATGTTAAGGTAGAATTTTAGGTGCAGGTGAACCATATGTTTCCCACTTTTAAAAAAATTATATATCTATATATTTTAATATAAATTGGTATGGGTAATGGTAAATAAAATTGGTAATATAATAAATATTGGTAATATAATAAAATTGGTAATATAATAAATTGGTAATATAAATATGAGCAAATACTTTTATCCATATATTATTTTAATATAAATATTATATTATATTAAAAAAGGTGATTTTAGTTGTTCAACAATTCGATCCTCATATTTTATGTTAATTTAGCCATCTCACAAGAGATTAGTTTTAAGCATTCGTAAACAATAGATATAACCTCGCTGAGCCACCCCCGCCGCCGCCCCGCCCAGAAACTGAGCCACCCCCGGCCCAGCTTATCAAGAATTGAATAGCTAATCTATTCCTCTCCTTATATTTTCCAAAGAATTTCTCCTCGGCGCATTTTGTCATAGGAAGTTTGGGATAAAAAGAAGATACTTGTTTATATTTAGGAAAACTGCAAGATACTATGTTACATCATAAAATAGCATAAATATAAACTGCAGAAGTAAAACAACACAACTCTGTACTGTTTACGGTGTAAACAAAAATGTATTAAAAATGTTTAGGTTTCATTGCAATTTGGGATCTTTTTACAACTATTTCGGGGCGGGGGTGGCTCAGTCGGTAGCGCGCCAGGCTCGTAATCTGTAGTTCCCAGGTTCGAGTCCCAGTTGGGTCAGCGTTGAGATTTATCTCCGCAAAATTCACCGCCCTGCCCACGGTCAGTAGGGGACACCGATGGACTTGGAAAGGCCGCCGTCCGTCGGATGGGACGTTAAGCCGTGGCCCCGTGTGCGGGAGAGCCATACCCTGTGCACGTTAAAGAACACGCTGGATGGCCTTGACGGGAGGCTACCATCCGTCTCCCAACAGCTGTTCCAGTGGGTCCCCTCCCCCAACATTCTCTAAGCCATCGGGGTCCATGTGACCTGGCCATTTAGCCCATGGTCGGCAAAAAAGTGCCGCTCAGAGGTAAAACAACCCAACCTTCCCTTCCGAGTTATAGCATATTTTGAGAGTGTATGTAAGGAAGCCTGTCAAAAGGTACGATGCTAGGTAAATTTTTCATCATTTGCATATCTGAAGGCATAGCAGGTGTATGTAAATATTGGACAAAATCCCTCCCCTCCTGGATGAGGTTATTTTACATAAAGTGAGTCGGCAGTTGTTCTCAAGTTATGTGTAAGTGAATCAGCTGTTATTGTCAATCCACGTGTTATTTGTGACCTTGGCCATGAATAACATGATGAATTGGCCATGAAGTTCTCCAATGCTGGAATGGCAGACACTGATTCCATTGATGGACAAGCGAACGGAAACTGCGGTGAAGCTCAGCGTCTCTATAAGACAATTTTTCCGCACTGACGATGTCCAGCCAAGAATGCCCTGGTAGCCATCCATCGGCGTCTTCGAGAGACAAGATCCTTTTTCTCTGTCACTGTAGATTGGGGGAGGCACCGAACACTTTCTTTACAGGAACAGGTGCTGGACATGGTTGAGGAGGATCCTGGGTCTAGCACCAGAAGGGCAATAGCAGACGTAAGTGTTTCACGTTCAACTGTCTGAGAAATTGTCGTCAGGACTAACTCTACCCATGTCACTTGCAGTCAGTACGGGTCCGCTCACCAGCTGAATTTCATCCACTGGTCGTGTTTTTGAAATGACTTCTGCAGCACTATACTGCACCTGGCTTTCTGCTTTGTCCGCTTTTCACCAATGAATCGCAGTTCACACTGGGCATGGGAAAATACTCATGAAATCACCCAATCTCGGCATCAGCAGAGGTTTCATGTGAATGTTTGGGCTGGTAACATTGACGACTACCTGACGGCCCATTTTGCCAGCAACCCTCGATGGACAGCAATAATACGTGTTCTTGGAGGCGGAACTATTTGCATTGACGGAAGATATCACATGTGGTTCATGGATGATAGAGCTCCAGCAGATTTTAGTCTCACTACTCGAGAACATCTCAGTTGTACATACCTGCCCTTTGGATTGGTAGAGGTGGACCAAATGCATACCTACACGCTCCTTCGTTTTGAATCCACTGGATTTCTTCTTATGGAGATACGTTAAACCTGATGTTTACGCCATCCCGGTTCCTAATACCCAAGCTCTCGAAAAACGGATCGTGGATGGTTATGAAAGAATTCAGAACTATCCGGGACTTTTCGGACGTGTTCTCGACAGTCGATGGAAATGGAAGACGCTGTGAGGCGTGTTTTGTTGCTGAGGGTGGCTATTTCGAACACTTGCTTTGATGTAGTATCATAAGTAACTGATTTGATGTAGAACATAAGCTTTGATGTAGTATCATAAGTAACTAATTTGATGTAAAACATCGGGGCGGGGGTGGCTCAGTCGGTAGCGCGCCAGGCTCGTAATCTGTAGTTCCCAGGTTCGAGTCCCAGCTGGGTCAGCGTTGAGATTTATCTCCGCAAAATTCCCCGCCCTGCCCACGGTCAGTAGGGGACACCGATGGGCTTGGAAAAGCCGCCGTCCGTCGGATGGGACGTTAAGCCGTGGCCCCGTGTGCGGGAGAGCCATACCTTGTGCACGTTAAAGAACACGCTGGATGGCCTTGACGGGAGGCTACCATCTGTCTCCCAACAGCTGTTCCAGTGGGTCCCCTCCCCCAACCTTCTCTGAGCCTTCGGGGTCCATGTGACCTGGCCATTTAGCCCATGGTGTGCAAAAAAGTGCCGCTCAGAGGTAAAACAATCCAAACAATACAATGATGTAAAACATAAGCTTTGATGTAGTTTCATAAGTAACTAATTTGATGTAGAACATAAGCTTTGATGTAGTATCATAAGACATGATTGTTGTCATCCATCACTTGCAGTTTGCTGTGATAGCCGGGTTAAAAGCTAAATAACTTCGCAGGCTTTCTTATTTGCACTCTCAAAATGTGCTATAGCTCGGAAAGGAAGCGTTTCTGGCTCCAATGTTTATAGGAACCTTTTTCATCACTATGCGCAGTAGAAGACATTCCCAAAGATTGACCAGACCTTTTGGAAACACACTGTATACAAATTTAGAAGAAAGCTTTGAGTGACTTCATCGTAATAGCTTGATTCCTCCTTTGGGATCAGTGGATTACAATTTGAGAAGAACTGCTCTAACCCATGGAACGAATGTTTCATTACATTCATATTTTAAAATGCATTTAATATCCATTCCGTGAAGTGTTTATCAACTTCCTTTTAACAGCTCTTGAGCAAGGAGAGGTTGCGTTAGTTTGACGGTTATCCGTAAATAAGATAAATACGAATGTGACAATAAAACTGCTGTGCTGTTTCACTTTTTAGACGGGTAAAAGATTTCGGAATTAGCTGAAATGTACATTGTTAGTAAGTTTATGCCCTGTGGATTTTTTTTCTTGCCGAGTCAAATTTCGAGGACGAGTCAAAACGATCGTCTATAAAATGGTGTCGTCGTTAAAATGCAGCCAAAATATGCTGGGTTGGGTTGTTTTACCTCTGAGCGGCACTTTTTTGTACACCATGGGCTAAATGGCCAGGTCACATGGACCCCGAAGGCTCAGAGAAAGTTGGGGGAAGGGACCCACTGGAACAGCTGTTGGGAGAGCCATACCCTGTGCACGTTAAAGAACACTCTGGATGGCCTTGACGGGAGGCTACCATCTGTCTCCCAACAGCTGTTCCAGTGGGTCCCCTCGGCCAACCTTCTCTGAGCCTTCGGGGTCCATGTGACCTGGCCATTTAGCCCATGGTGTGCAAAAAAGTGCCGATCAGAGGTAAAACAACCCAACCCGCACACGGGGCCACGGTTTAACGTCTCATTCGACGGACGAGCGGCCTTTCCGAGCCCATCGGTGTCCCCTACTGACCGTGGGCAGGGCGGGGGAATTTTGCGGAGATAAAACCAAAATATGCTGCAATAAATATGTAAAGTCATTGAATGCCATCAGTGGTCTATCCAGAAACCTCCATTGGTGAGGTTTGGATTCGTTTGAGCCATGTTTCGTTGTAATTTATTTTTGAGCTGCTTCAGACTTCAGATTTCCTGGAATTTCTTAGAAAATATGAAATTCGCCACCTCAAGAGGGGACAGAGTTATAACCCCAAAGTAAACCCTCATATTCTCAAATGAATATGATGACCACATGGAAATGAATGCTCTGTGCGTGAACAGATGCTTATTATCTTGATAAGTGCTTTGGAATAATCGCTGTATCATTAGATGTTTGAATATTCGTTTTGTAAAAGTATTCGTTTTGCTGAATGGGATTATATTATGAATGGAATGGAAAGTATTCGTTTTACTGAATTGTGATTTTCTGTTACACAAAGGAACATAGGCATCTATCAGAAAGCTTAAGACAGAGGGCCACTGGACGAATTGAAGGAGGGTAAACACCTGTTGAGGCCGCGGGATTCTTCAGTGTGAGACCTGCATTGTCAATTTGCTGTGGCATTCGAGCAAATAGACGAGAAAATAGCAAATGACGAGAAACATCTTCAACTTACAGGTCGAAGTCATAGTTACTCAATTGCGTTCTCACTTAGATGGGACTGCTGGAACTCACTTAGATGGGATCACTTAGATGGGACTGCTGGAACTCTCGTTTCAACCTCCACCATGCTACAGAAGAGAGTGAGTGAATTGGGCGAGACAACATTGTTATTGGACCAATGACGCTCAGTGCTCTTTAATGATGAGCCCACATTTGCTCAGTAGAGCGACTCGAGAAGGATTCTGAAGGGAAACGCACCAGGTTAGGGCAGACATTTCATTGGGTGGTTCGCAAAAATCTCTACATGGTTGTTACCTGCATGATGACATCTCAGAGGTACAGAGATGACCCTATGTGTAACCTTATACAGGTGCAATAGAGTATACTCTCATTTTTCAGGACAATAACGCCAATCCCCATAGAGTTCCATTAGTCGACCAATCAGGTGAATATCATCAATAGTGTGAAGTGACCAGCACGTAATCCTTACCTCAGTCCCATGGAACATGATTGGAATCCTTTAGGAAGCCAAATTGCGCTCTCGAATTCCTTATCCGAACCTGCTATGAGCTGCAAGTGGCCTCTGCAAGTGAATGGCATTTCATAGCTACTAGGGGCTGGGGTGGCTCAGTCGGTAGCGCGCCAGGCTCGTAATCTGTAGTTCCCAGGTTCGAGTCCCAGCTGGGTCAGCGTTGAAATTTATCTCCGCAAAATTCCCCGCCCTGCCCACGGTCAGTAGGGGACACCGCTGGGCTTGGAAAGACCGCCGTCCGTCGGATGGGACGTTAAGCCGTGGCCCCGTGTGTGGGAGAGCCATACCTTGTGCACGTTAAAGAACACGCTGGATGGCCTTGACGGGAGGCTACCATCTGTCTCCCAACAGCTGTTCCAGTGGGTCCCCTCCCCCAACCTTCTCTGAGCCTTCGGGGTCCATGTGACCTGGCCATTTAGCCCATGGTGTGCAAAAAAGTGCCGCTCAGAGGTAAAACAATCCAAACAATACAATGATGTAAAACATAAGCTTTGATGTAGTTTCATAAGTAACTAATTTGATGTAGTATCATAAGACATGATTGTTGTCATCCATCACTTGCAGTTTGCTGTGATAGCCGGGTTAAAAGCTAAATAACTTCGCAGGCTTTCTTATTTGCACTCTCAAAATGTGCTATAGCTCGGAAAGGAAGCGTTTCTGGCTCCAATGTTTATTGGAACCTTTTTCATCACTATGCGCAGTAGAAGACATTCCCAAAGATTGACCAGACCTTTTGGAAACACACTGTATACAAATTTAGAAGAAAGCTTTGAGTGACTTCATCGTAATAGCTTGATTCCTCCTTTGGGATCAGTGGATTACAATTTGAGAAGAACTGCTCTAACCCATGGAACGAATGTTTCATTACATTCATATTTTAAAATGCATTTAATATCCATTCCGTGAAGTGTTTATCAACTTCCTTTTAACAGCTCTTGAGCAAGGAGAGGTTGCGTTAGTTTGACGGTTATCCGTAAATAAGATAAATACGAATGTGACAATAAAACTGCTGTGCTGTTTCACTTTTTAGACGGGTAAAAGATTTCGGAATTAGCTGAAATGTACATTGTTAGTAAGTTTATGCCCTGTGGATTTTTTTTCTTGCCGAGTCAAATTTCGAGGACGAGTCAAAACGATCGTCTATAAAATGGTGTCGTCGTTAAAATGCAGCCAAAATATGCTGGGTTGGGTTGTTTTACCTCTGAGCGGCACTTCTTTGTACACCATGGGCTAAATGGCCAGGTCACATGGACCCCGAAGGCTCAGAGAAGGTTGGGGGAAGGGACCCACTGGAACAGCTGTTGGGAGACAGATCTCTCGTCAAGGCCATCCAACGTGTTCTTTAACGTGCACAGGGTATGGCTCTCCCGCATACGGGGGGGGGGGCTCAGTAGGTAGCGTGCCAGGCTCGTAATCTGTAGTCCCCAGGTTCGAGTCCCAGCTGAGTCAATGTTAAGATTTATCTCCGAAAAATTCCCCGCCCTGCCCACGGTCAGTAGGGGACACCGATGGTCTTGGAAAGGCCGCCGTCCATCGGATGGGACGTTAAGCCGTGGCGCCGTGTGCGGGAGAGCCATACCCTGTGCACGTTAAAGAACACACTGGATGGCCTTGACGGGAGGCTACCATCTGTCTCCCAACAGCTGTTCCAGTGGGTCCCCTCGCCCAACCTTCTCTGAGCCTTCGGGGTCCATGTGACCTGGCCATTTAGCCCATGGTGTGCAAAAAAGTGCCGCTCAGAGGTAAAACAACCCAACCCGCACACGGGGCCACGGTTTAACGTCTCATTCGACGGACGAGCGGCCTTTCCGAGCCCATCGGTGTCCGCTACTGACCGTGGGCAGGGCGGGGGAATTTTGCGGAGATAAAACCAAAATATGCTGCAATAAATATGTAAAGTCATTGAATGCCTGGGGCGGGGGTGGCTCAGTTGGTAGCGCGCCAGGCTCGTAATCTGTAGTTCCCAGGTTCGAGTCCCAGCTGGGTCAGCGTTGAGATTTATCTCCGCAAAATTCCTCGCCTTGCCCACGGTCAGTAGGGGACACCGATGGGCTTGGAAAGGCCGCCGTCCGTCGGATGGGACGTTAAGCCGTGGCCCCGTGTGCGGGAGAGCCATACCCTGTGCACCTTAAAGAACACTCTGGATGGCCTTGACGGGAGGCTACCATCTGTCTCCCAACAGCTGTTCCAGTGGGTCCCCTCCCCCAACCTTCTCTGAGCCTTCGGGGTCCATGTGACCTGGCCATTTAGCCCATGGTGTGCAAAAAAGTGCCGCTCAGAGGTAAAACAACCCAACCCAACCCATTGAATGCCATCAGTGATCTATCCAGAAACCTCCATTGGTGAGGTTTGGATTCGTTTGAGCCATGTTTCGTTGTAATTTATTTTTGACCTGCTTCAGACTTCAGATTTCCTGGAATTTCTTAGAAAATATGAAATTCGCCACCTCAAGAGGGGACAGAGTTATAACCCCAAAGTAAACCCTCATATTCTCAAATGAATATGATGACCACATGGAAATGAATGCTCTGTGAGTGAGCAGATGCTTATTATCTTGATAAGTGCTTTGGAATAATCGCTGTATCATTAGATGTTTAAATATTCGTTTTGTAAAAGTATTCGTTTTGCTGAATGGGATTATATTATGAATGGAATGGAAAGTATTCGTTTTACTGAATTGTGATTTTCTGTTACACAAAGGAACATAGGCATCTATCAGAAAGCTTAAGACAGAGGGCCACTGGACGAATTGAAGGAGGGTAAACACCTGTTGAGGCCGCGGGATTTTTCAGTGTGAGACCTGCATTGTCAATTTGCTGTGGCATTCGAGCAAATAGACGAGAAAATAGCAAATGACGAGAAACATCTGCAACTTACAGGTCGAAGTCATAGTTACTCAATTGCGTTCTCACTTAGATGGGACTGCTGGAACTCTCGTTTGCTGCCATCACCATGCTACAGAAGAGAGTGAGTGAACTGGGCGAGACAACATTGTTATTCGACCAATGATGCTAGTGCTCTTTAATGATGAGCCCACATTTGCTCAGTAGAGCGACTCGAGAAGGATTCTGAAGGGAAACGCACCAGGTTAGGGCAGACATTTCATTGGGTGGTTCGCAAAGATCTCTATATGGTTGTTATGTAAAGATCTCTACATGGTTGCATGATGACATCTCAGAGGTACAGAGATGACCCTATGTGTAACCTTATACAGGTGCAATAGAGTATACTCTCATTTTTCAGGACAATAGCGCCAATCCCCATAGAGTTCCATTAGTCGACCAATCAGGTGAATATCATCAATGGTGTGAAGTGACCAGCACGTAATCCTTACCTCAGTCCCTGGAACATGATTGGAATCCTTTAGGAAGCCAAATTGCAGTCTCGAATTCCTTATCCGAACCTGCTATGAGCTGCAAGTGGCCTCTGCAAGTGAATGGCATTTCATAGCTACCACTCTTTTCGATAACATCTGCTCATAGATAGCATAAGGAACAGTTGTGAGGATTGTATTGCTGTGAGAAGTGATCACACATATTATTAGCAATCGATTTGTCTCAACTGGGTTGCCCTTTTGAAACCCTGAAACATTTTTAGGGATAGGATGATGGGAATTTGGCTGCACTTTCAATATTAATTCAACACACCTACAGATACTTCCTCACCAACTTTCTTGCAAATTGGTCGAGTGATATTTGTTTTACAGTCTTTTTTTCTGAAAATTACCTTTAAATTGTAAGGTTGTGTAATTATTGAATAAAGCAGATGACATTTTGACACCTAAAATCCGGTGTTGCAAGTATCCAAAATTCACAGACGTCATCTACATCGAGATACAAAATTTTATGAGTGGCTGGGTTGGGTTGTTTTACCTCTGAGCGGCACTTTTTTTGCACACCATGGGCTAAATGGCCAGGTCACATGGACTCCGAAGGCTCAGAGAAGGTTGGGGGAGGGGACCCACTGGGACAGCTGTTGGGAGACAAATGGTAGCCCCCCGTCAAGGCCATCCAGCGTGTTCTTTAATTTGTACAGGGTATGGCTTTCCCGCACATGGGGCCACGGCTTAACGTCCCATCCGACGGACGGCGGCTTTTCCAAGCCCATCGGTATCCCCTACTGACCGTGGGCACGGCGGGGAATTTTTGCGGAGATAAATCTCAACGCTGACCCAGCTGGGACTCGAACCTGGGAACTACAGATTACGAGCCTGGCGCGCTACCGACTGAGCCACCCCCGCCCCTATGAGTGGCTGTCAAACAAGAAAATAACGTGAAGTTGATTAATCTCATTCTTCTAAAATGATTTCATGACAGGTCAGTTATGACAAGATCACAGAGAATCGGATAGATATAAATAATCCCTTCCCTCAACTCCCTCCATCCCAAAACCTCCAAAAAACTGAAATATACGTTTAAAAGAACACTTTTGTTATTGTTCTCTTCCAGATCGAGAAGTAAACAAAATATTTCACATTCTTATATATTGCAACAAAATGTTTTAAGGTTTTAAATACTTGGATATTTAAAAATTAATTTTATTTAAAGAGTGCTTTCATTATTTTAGTACTTTTGAAATATTTTTTTTTAGTTAATAAGAACTTTAGAAGCATTTAAAGTGTTAGATAATGTGACAAACATGAAATTATATTCAATTCGACCAAGGTGAGATTTAATATACAGCTCACATCACATCATATCACATCATCAACTCCCTCCATCCCAAAACCTCCAAAAAACTGAAATATATACGATTTAATAATAAAATTTTAATATGTTTTGCTTTCAAAATTTTTTTATAAATGATTTACACGTATGTGTTTAAACGTATTTGTGTTGCAGTAAGATACACGTATGTGTTTAAACTGCAGTTGTGTTGCAGTATATAAAGGTTAAGTTAAGTGTTGCAGTATATAAAGTTTAAACACATACGTGTAATATAGATTACACGTATGTGTTTAAACTGCAGTTGTGTTGCAGTAAGACACTCTCTTAGTCAGTCTGACTGATTTCTCCATTTTAATAACTTAACTAAATTCTTCAAGATCTCATTGCTTTTGAACATAATTCAAATAAATTCTGTTTTGGAGGAAGTCCACCATGAAATTAGCTGTTATCATCACCGCCTGCCAAATTTGCTTCTTCGGCTTTATTTGAATGTTAAGAATTTTTTTCTTTAATGTTGCCCCTAAGACAGCTTCTGGTGCGGATGGCTTGCTTATTTTGACTAGTGAGCGTAGCTTGTACTTCTCCTCGCATGTCGTATTTGCGTTATTCTCCATTTCTCTGTGCCCACTTTCCCTTGACGTCCTCCGCAGCAGAAGGAATCGTTGTCTGCGGTTTGTTCATCTCGAGGCACGGAATATCTGTCATGTAAGTTGGTGGCTTTCGGCGCCATCCAGCTGCTCCTCTCACACAACAAGCCCACACTACCATCCCTACCATGATGATGGTGAAGATGAACACAAAGATCAGAAAGAATAAATCTTCGTCATCAAGGTTCATTCTTGTCACGGGAAGATCAAAGGAACTAAATGTTGGGTGGCTGCAGTCTCAATGATGCACAGGATGCGACAGTAAAAGAGGAATTTTCTGCAAAGAAAGAAGTTTAAATTAACCATTATAAAGACCTGCACTAATTCCATGATATTAGAATTGTTTTAATAGTAATAAAAATCTTTTACACAGGTCCTTTTAAAGGGGTGACCAGGAAATCCATTTCATCTGGATCTGAAGCCCAACATGTTTAGAAAATCCTTAAGCAGCCATGGGCTATTTTCAACTAGACCGTTCAATTTAGTTATCCAAACATGTCTGTCTTGAGCTACAACTGGCTCCTGTAGACCAATTCTAACGATTTCTGTTTCATATTGTCTACTCACTGTTTCCTAGGTCTCCCTCTCTTTCTGAGGCCTTTAGGGACACTCTTCATACCCTATTAACCAATCTATAGGGTTGCATACGGGCAACATGACCAAACCCATGCAGTCTCTCTTTGCACGATATGCAGATCAAAGTAGGTTGCCGACTCTTCTCCTAACCATATCATTACTTACAAGGTCAAACCACCTAATGCCCAAGATGCTGTGTAAATATTTAAAACCAAAGGCACCAAGTTTCATGATATCTTGTTTACAAATGGACCATGTTTCACTACCATAACTTTAGAAAGGACCAAACTATTGCATAATCTAGTTTTAGCATTTAGGTGTATACCATCTTTTTCCATACTCTCTGTAGAATCTTAAAAGTTCCAACAGCAATCCCTATTCTTCTGTTTATCTCATGCGGCACATCACCATTATTTGTTACATCGCTACCAAGATAATTAAACTGTGACACTTGCTCAAGAGTGCAACCATTCAGATTAACTGAACCACAACCTGTCTGATATTTTAGTTTTCTCTCTGTTTTCACCAAACCTAATAAACTATCAGTCTCATCAACAGCTCTAATGAAAACGTTCATCTCATCAACATCATTTGCCAATAGGCCAAACCTTCAGCATAGTCTAAATCACAAATTTTCAGATCTCCAGACCATTTAAGGCCAAAATCTTTCCCTTGCAGTGAATTTCGCATAACATAATCAATAACCAAACTAAAGAGAAAATGACACTAAATGCACCCTTGTCGAACATCAGTAGCAAAGCCAAACCAATTGCTACAAGCCTTATCAACTCTCTCACACATGACGCAGTGAAATTAGTCTTCATTTTTTTAACTAACTTGTCAGGTATGCCATACGATCTCACGATCAACCATTCGTTATGACAATCAACAACACAGTCAAAGCCTTTTTGAAATCACTAATCCATTTTTTAATTCTTAGTATAGTGTATTACAGGTCTTCAAAATTATAATATTTGGGCAAAATTAAATCAAAATGTTATTTGGAGATAAAAATGGTAAAAGTAATGATTTGCAACTGGTGATTGTTGAATTTGTGAGAAACGATCCAAATTACATTTACCAATATATACGATATAATAATAAAATTTTCATATGTTTTGCTTTCAAATTTTTTTTTATAAATGATTTACACTTATGTGTAGCGTTTGGATTTTCTCTGATAACCAACCCATAATAATCGGCTTACATGGCTAGAGTCCACTTCCGTTTACATTTTACGTTTTTTTCCTTCCATCTGAAAGAATTATGGAAATTGGAATATTGAGCTCAGCCTCGCAAGGACAAAACATGGTCTTTTCGAAAAATGAAGGTAGCGGAAAGAAAATTGTACACTTAAACCGGTTAACTTTAGACAGCAAAATATTGAGGTTAATTACATTCCATGGCGCTGATTTCATCTGCAAATATACATACCTCGCTGACGTGCAACCCACGACGAATAATACATCGGATAATATATGAATAATATCGTTTTGTGAGCATTAATACCACGAGGTCGTCGTCCCTCGGTTGGTTGGTTGGTTGTTTGGGGTTTAATGGCGCATCGGCAACAAGGCCATAATGCGCCAAACAAAAGACAATATAAAAGATAAAAGTCATAGAACCCCGTAACCAAAAGTTAAAATACATTTTCAACATTGTAAAGTGGTAAAATAACAAAAAACAAGTGTATATGAACAGAGTAAAACAATTGTAGAAATATGAAATAAAATAATCCCAGGTGTAAGAGACCTGGGGTAAATAATGCATAAAGTTAAGGTAAAATCAAATTCGGTTAAAATATCCACAATATTTCAAAAAGGTAAAAACTGAAGATAAAATGCAATGGTCAGATAAAAGATGTCCGAGTGTAAGAGGCTCGGACATAAAATTATGGAAATTAAAAATCAGACGTCATTCAAAGTTAAAAGCGGAGCATGAGATTAAAATATGTTCGATTGTTAAAACGGTGTCACAAAACTCGCACTTAGGTACGTCGTCCCTCGGTGGGTTGGGTTGTTTTACCTCTGAGCGGCACTTTTTTGCACACCATGGGCGAAATGGCCATTTCACATGGACCCCGAAGGCACAGAGAAGGTTGGGGGAGGGGACCCACTGGAACACCTGTTGGGAGACAGATGGCAGCCTCCCGTCAAGGCCATCCAGCGTGTCCTTTAACGTGCACAGGGTATGGCTCTCCCGCACACGGGGCCACGACTTAACGTCCCATCCGACGGACGGAGGTCTTTCCAAGCCCATCTGTGTCCCCTACTGACCGTGGGCAGGGGCGGGGAATCTTGCTGAGATACATCTCAACGCTGACCCAGCAGGGACTTGAACCTGGGAACTACAGATTACGAGTCTGGCGGACTACCAACTGAGCCACCCCCGCCCCGTCGGTGGTGTATCTTGTGATAGGCCACCGAGTTCCAAGCCCAATGACGTCACTTTTTTTTATCGATGTCTGGGTGGAGGTTAAAGGAAGAAATCGCAGCCCATGAAGAGAGGATCTTCGAACCGAATTGGAAATTTCTCTGATACAAAGAGATATGCATGCTGAGAACTCTTCTTTTTAATTGAATTTTTTTGAAAAATTTTAGTTGTGGGAAAACTTTACCCTCGCAATGATTATGGAAAGGTTTCGGCTTTGAAAATTTTAGTTCTAATTATTTCTAGGATATAGGGTATTTTTATGCTCGAATTAGTGTCAATTTCATTTATGAACAAAACATTGATTATTACTTAATTATTAAAATTAATTTTTAAAATTAATTTTGTTAAAATTAATTGAAAACGATACGGTCAAAGCAATTAGTTTTGAATTCATTACATCATAGTTAACGGAAAAAAGGCTGGAGGCATATTTGTTTCAAATGCCTTTTATACCCTACTCTGCTAAAATTTATAATTTCAGTATTTAATGAGTGCAGCAATTTATATTTCTAATCTTATATATTTGTTGAAATTAATATTTTAGAAGGATATTATGTGAAAAACATACCGATAAACAGTTTAAACAACGATTGAATATTTTAGGCAATAAATAGTTTTGAAAGAATAGGAAATCATAGATATGCACCTGTTCGGAGAGTTGAATAAAATATAGGGGAAAAATTGTCATTAGCCGGGTGGGATCTGAACCCACGACCTCCTGATAACATGTCCAGTGGTCTGAGCTACCGGCCACCAAGCAATCATCCACTATTAATGGCTTTAATCATTAGATCATAGAGTTAGTCATTGAAAATGTAAATTGAAATTGGACGCTGGTCTAAAGGCACTTATCTAGAAGGTACTTAAAGTGTCTTCGAGATAAGTTGGGTTGTTTTACCTCTGAGCAGCACTTATTTTGCACACCATGGGCTAAATGGCCAGGTCACAGGGACCCCGATGGCTCAAAGAAATTTGGGGGAAGGGACCCACTGGAACAGCTGTTGGGAGACAGATGGTAGCCTCCCGTCAAGGCCATCCAGCGTGTTCTTTAACGTGCACAGGGTATGGCTCTCCCACACACGGGACCACGGCTTAACGTCCCATCCGACGGACGGTGGCCTTTCTAAGCCCATCTGACCGTAGGCAGGGCGGGGAACTTTGCGGAGATAAATCTCAACGCTGACCCAGCTGGGACTCGAACCTGGGAACTGCAGATTACGAGCCTGGCGCGCTACCGACTGAGCCACCCCTGCCCCTTCTTCGAGATAAAGAAATTATAATAATTAAGATAATTTATTATATTAAATTATAATATTAAAGTGCCTTCTAGATCCATCTGATTCTAATGAAAGACGCTGGTCTAGAAGTGCCTTCTAGTAGTCTGTATATCGTTATTGATATTACCTTTAGCCATTTTCAAAGATCCTTGTTCAATTTATTAATCAATTTTGTTTTTATGTTTATGCTGATTTAATTTATAACCTTTTAAGCTTTATCCCCTTACAAAGAGGCCCCGCGATTTGCAAGTTGCATCAGGCCTCGCAGAAAGGGGCGCCAACTGTGAATATTAATTCACGCCCCCCCCCTCCCAGTACCACCACTTTGTGAATGCTGGTAAGGATAATAATGGACCAAAAGAATTATTACTTTTCTGCATGTTTCGCACTTTTCTCAAGAAATGTTTTAAACAATTCCCAAAATAATAAGCAATAAGTCTTGAAAAATGCATCCACAATATTTACGGTAGTTTTAAACATCAGATTGCAACTTTCAGAATCATGATCACTAAACAGGAGAAGCCCACCTAGGGGCTAGTACTATGTGTGTTTCCGGCAGGAATTTTAATGCCCCTTTTTCGAATTTTCAGGAATCCTCTAAAAGCCCCCAAAATACACCATTTCACATGTTTGACCTCTCCCATGGAAATAAATTAAGCAAGATTTTGCACCGATCGTGAAAATTTAGCTGCCAGTGTACAGTCGCTCAAAGAAGTATCTGAACACTATGGTTGATTACAGAATTCAGAAAAAATATCTGGCAACGATTTTTTTAGAAATTAGTGATCTGGCAACCTTCGTGTTCGGATATTTTTTTGAGCGACTGTACATGTTCCGAATTAAACAAAATAGTCCAAGTTGCATATCAAAATGCCTCCTAAAGAGTGCTTCAATGAATGGAACAAATTTTATACATAGCATACACTCTAGAACAAATTCTATATATACATATAAATATTCTATTTATACTTTCTATTAAGCATATATTTTGTGTTATAAGTCATAAGGTCAGAGTTAATGAGATTGGATGCACACATATAATTTCATCTCCAGAACACAAAAGTCTACGGTTGCCATGCAATCTATTACACTTGGAAAACGACGCGTATTTATGCAAATCAGCCAGCGCCTGAAACTCATTAAATGCCACTCCGACGATGCGTGGGGCGGGGGTGGCTCAGTCGGTAGCGCGCCAGGCTCGCGTAGTTATCTGTAGTTCCCAGGTTTGAGTCCCAGCTGAGTCAGCGTTGAGATTTATCTCCGCAAAATTCCCCGCCCTGCCCACGGTCAGTAGGGGACACCGATGGGCTTGGAAAGGCCGCCGTCCGTCGGATGGGACGTTAAGCCGTGGCCCCGTGTGCGGGAGAGCCATACCCTGTGCACGTTAAAGAACACACTGGGTGGCCTTGACGGGAGGCTACCATCTGTCTCTCAACAGCTGTTTCGGTGGGTCCCCTCCCCCAACCTTCTCTGAGCCTTCGGGGTCCATGTGACCTGGCCATTTAGCCCATGGTGTGCAAAAAAGTGCCGCTCAAAGGTAAAACAACCCAACCCAACCGACGATGCGTTAAGGCAAGAACAGCTAGAAGAGAAGGCCATGACAGTGATCCTGTGACGTCACGGACGGAGGGAGTACAGGCGATCTCCGTTAAAGCCAACGCAGCAAACAAGCTTTTAAACAGCGCAGTTCATTCGCCTGTTCTCCCTCCATCCGTGACGTCACAGTATCGCTGTCATGGCCTTCTCTTCTAGGAGGCCTTGGTTAAGGTCAGTCTGGTGCTTGCAATCTTTGCGTTCGCTTCGTTAAAATCCAATGCCTTGGTATTCAAAAGACATTCATGCCCAGATAATTTATCTGTATGCTGCACATGGTTGTAATCTTTCCGCCAAAAGAAATGCTGCAAAAATTCGTTTTGAAGAGTGCAAACAGTGCAATAGCAAACGGTAAAGAAATTGTAAACCGCTTTGAACAGAAAACAAGAAATGTAAACGATCGTCAACAAACTAGCTTTCCAATTTCCGCCACACATGAGACTACTAGCACGTCATGTCTTCCTCTCAAAGCGGTGAATCCCAAGAGGTCAACACGGAAGTAGGATTATTAGACAGAAATCTGTGCATTGCATTCTGAAAGCATGCGAATTGCATCCTTACAAGATTCAATCTGTGCAACAACTCCACCCCGAAGATTGTGACTAGCAGGATGCTGTTCTGTGAATGGTTGCTGCATCATAGAGGCAACAGAGGTGAAAGGATCTCTTTTCAGACGAGGAGATTTTCCTTCTGTCTGACACATTAACATCAAACGTTTAGGTAATGGTCTGATGCAAATCTCCATTAGACACAGGAACAACCTCTTCAATATCCGCTAGTGAGGATGTAATATTCACAAGTGTCAAATCATCAGGCCCTGTTTTTTTGATGGAAATGTTAATTCGCGGACCTACCTGGATGTTTTGGAAAACTCATTTTTCTGTAAGTGTTTGCCAGTGGTTAGATCATTACCTTCCTGGAAGGCGAGGTCCCCTTGAGTGGCCACCTCGCTCACCCGATTTTTTTTTTTTTTTTGGGGGGGGGGGAAGGCAAGGGTGGCTCAGTCGGTAGCGCGCCAGGCTCGTAATCTTCAGTTCCCAGGTTCGAGTCCCAACTGGATCAGCGTTGAGACTTATCTCTGCAAAACTCCCGCCCTGCCCACGGTCAGTAGGGGACACCGATGGGCTTGAAAAGGCCGCCGTCCGTAGGATGGGACTTTAAGCCGTGGCCCGTGTGCAGGAGAGCCATACCCTGTGCTCGTTAAAGAACGCACTGGATGGCCTTGACGGGAGGCTACCATCTGTCTCCTAACAGCTATTCCAGTGGGTCCCCTCCCCTAACCTTCTCTGAGCCTTCGGGATCCATGTGACCTGGCTATATAGCCCATGGTGTGAAAAAAGATGCCGCTCAGAGGTAAAACAACCCAACACAACTCGATTTTGGATTTTCTCCTATGGAAACATCTAGAATCCAGGATTTATCAGAATTCCTTTCACTCAATGTAGGATTTAAAGGATGCCATTACTGCCGAGGTGACCAATATCGCTAAAGAAACGTCATTTGCGGTCAATGGAGCCTATCACAGGTTGCTTACCATAGTTAATATTTAGTATTTGGTTTGCTATATTATTTTGCATATGCTTCCCAATTTCTATTGTGATGGGGGAAAATATTACCATTGTACGGTATTCACAACATTGAATAGTCAAATATATATATATACAATATGTGCTTTTAACACACATTGTATATGTGGTAGCCGTTCCGTGGCCGAGTGGTTAGCACGCTTGGTTTCTGATCTACGGGACCTGGGTTCGAGCCCCGGATAAGGCATGGATGCTTGTGTTGTTTTTCTGCTGAGGTCCTGCCGTCCTCTCAGACCTTCTACTATGGCATATAAACTGACAGGCTCCTGTCAGACCTCTGTGGCAAGCAGCTGCTTGAGGGGGTATTTATTTATTATTTTATTTTATGTAAATATATTCTTGTGTGTCAGTTCATATACAGAATATATTTGACATTGCATTGTTTTGATACATCTCGGCACTATAAACAAGCTATATTATAGGTTAGAGCTTTTCTGGAGAAAAAAGTTGATACGAGAAAAAGATTTGAGTAGACGAATCAGATGATGAGGCTAACACAATGGTTTCCAATGAGGACATTTTAGAAATTTCGGTGGGGATTGGGGACATGCCCTTGAGTATTTCCGTTCAAAAAGATTATATAGAATATTGAATACTTTTTAGATTAACATAGTTAGCATGCTTTTGTTTCGATAAGAAAACTCCAGAAAAATCAAAGAAATAGTAGCGAAATATTTGTAAATATGTATACACGGAGACTATTATTTCAACTAGTTTTATAGAGAAAAAAATATTTTTAATTGCATGAAGTTAAAAAGTTCATTAAAAATGTAAAGGGGCCCCTGTGCTCAAAACGGTTGGGAACCGCTGTTCTAATCTAGTATAATCCTGAAAACATTTCATTTGGGGGCGGGGGTGGCTCAGTCGGTAGCGCGCCAGGCTCGCAATCTGTAGTTCCCAGGTTCGAGTCCCAGCTGGGTCAGCGTTGAGATTTATCTCCGCAAAAATTCCCCGCCCTGCCCACGGTCAGTAGGGGACACCGATGGGCTTGGAAAGGCCGCAGTCCGTCGGATGGGACGTTAAGCCGTGGCCCCGTGTGCGGAAGAGCCATACCCTATGTACGTTAAAGAACACGCTGGATTGCTTTGACTGGAGGCTACCATCTGTCTCCCAACAGCTATTCCAGTGGGTAACCTCCCCCAACCTTCTCTGAGCCTTCGGGGTCCATGTGACCTGGCCATTTAGCCCATGGTGTGCAAAAAAGTGCCGCTCAGAGGTAAAACAACCCAACCTGGAAACATTTGACATTTTGACCCCTTTGACTCCTTAGTTTATCCTCGAATGTTTGGTCGAAAAGAACGTTAATTGTCTCTCTTTTTCTTTCTTCCATATTAAAGTTCCTATTAAAAATAAAAAAACTCAAAGGGGGTTTCAACCTAAAACTTTTTCACAATCACTGATTTAGAGCAATTTTTTGATTGCTCTAGAAATTCCCAATTTTTACTTTCTCTATCTGTATTATCACCTTCTGAAACTCTCATCAAAGAAGAATATTTATTCTTTCATCTCTTTAAGAAATATCAATGAATATTTCGTCTTGTGAATTTGTTATCGCTATACAGATTTAGGATTGGCTTACCTTTTATGGATTTTTGCAACATCCTTTACATGTAGAGAGAGAACAAGACTAGGATGCGGGATAAAACTCTTGTCTGTTGCTTCACATCACCGCTGAAGACAGTCGCTTATCTTAAATTATTCGAGATAGAACTCTTATCTGTTGCTTCACATCACCGCTGAAGACAGTCGCTTATCTTAAATTATTCGAGATAGAACTCTTATCTGTTGCTTCACATCACCGCTGAAGACAGTCGCTTATCTTAAATTATTCGAGATAGAACTCTTATCTGTTGCTTCACATCACCGCTGAAGACAGTCGCTTATCTTAAATTATTCGAGATAGAACTCTTATCTGTTGCTTCACATCACCGCTGAAGACAGTCGCTTATCTTAAATTATTCGAGATAGAACTCTTATCTGTTGCTTCACATCACCGCTGAAGACAGTCGCTTATCTTAAATTATTCGAGATAGAACTCTTATCTGTTGCTTCACATCACCGCTGAAGACAGTCGCTTATCTTAAATTATTCGAGATAGAACTCTTATCTGTTGCTTCACATCACCGCTGAAGACAGTCGCTTATCTTAAATTATTCGAGATAGAACTCTTATCTGTTGCTTCACATCACCGCTGAAGACAGTCGCTTATCTTAAATTATTCGAGATAGAACTCTTATCTGTTGCTTCACATCACCGCTGAAGACAGTCGCTTATCTTAAATTATTCGAGATAGAACTCTTATCTGTTGCTTCACATCACCGCTGAAGACAGTCGCTTATCTTAAATTATTCGAGATAGAACTCTTATCTGTTGCTTCACATCACCGCTGAAGACAGTCGCTTATCTTAAATTATTCGAGATAGAACTCTTATCTGTTGCTTCACATCACCGCTGAAGACAGTCGCTTATCTTAAATTATTCGAGATAGAACTCTTATCTGTTGCTTCACATCACCGCTGAAGACAGTCGCTTATCTTAAATTATTCGAGATAGAACTGAAATTGATAAAGACTGATCCGATAGTCATAGAGAAAGAAACAGATATCACTTGACTAGTTGGTGATCTGATAAACCTGGACGTTGAGTCACAGGAATCTGGGGCGGGGGTGGCTCAGTCGGTAGCGCACCAGGCTCGTAATCTGTAGTTCCCAGGTTCGAGTCCCAGCTGGGTCAGCGTTGAGATTTATCTCCGCAAAATTCCACTCCCTGCCCAGGTCAGTAGGGGATACCGATGGGCTTGGAAAGGTCGCCGTCCGTCGGATGGGACGTTAAGCCGTGACCCCGTGTGCGGGAGAGACATACCCTGTGCACGTTAAAGAACACGCTGGATGGCCTTGACGGGAGGCTACCATCTGTCTCCCAACAGCTGTTCCAGTGGGTCCCCTCCCCCAACCTTCTCTGAGCCTTCCGGGTTCATGTGTTATTGTTGTTATATTTCCGTTCAAAAAGATTATATAGAATATTGAATAATTTTTAGATTAAACATAGTTAGCATGCTTTTGTTTCGATAAGAAAACTCCAGAAAAATATACATTGTCATTATTCTGGAGTATAATGATAATGTATATTTTTCTGGAGAAAACTCCAGAAAAATATACATTGTCAAATATACATTTTGTACACTCAGTATTGGCCATGGCCATTTAGCCCATGGTGTGCAAAAAAGTGCCGCTCAGAGATAAAACAACCCAACCCAACGCAGATTCTTGAGAAATGTTTAGAGTTTCAGAAACCTTTGGTTGCTAGCTTTGTTGATTTCAAAAAGGCTTTCGACTCTGTTGATCGTCATAATTTGTGGTTGATTGTGAGATCATATGGTATACCAGACAAGTTAGTTAACATAATGAAAGCTATCTATAATAACACTGAGTCATGTGTGAGAGTTGGTAAGGCTTGTAGCAATTGGTTTAGCATTACTTCTGGTGTTCGACAAGGGTGCATTTTGTCTCCTTTTCTCTTTAGCTTGGTTGTTGATTATGTTATGCGAAATTCACTTCAAGGGAAAGATTTTGGCCTTAAATGGGATGGAGATACGAAAATTTCTGATTTAGATTATGCTGATGATTTAGCACTTTTGGCAAATGATGTTGATGAGATGAACTCTTTCATTCGAGCTGTTGATGAGACTGGTAGTAGAGTAGGTTTGGTTATAAACAGGGAGAAAACTAAAGTGACGAAAATTGGTCAAGCAGGCTGTGATTCAGTTAATCTGAATGGTTGCAGTCTTGAGCAGGTGTCACAGTTTAATTATCTTGGGAGCTATGTAACAGATACTGGTGATGTGCAGCATGAGATTAACAGACGAATAGGGATTGCTGCCGGGACTTTTAAGAATCTATGGAGATTGCGGAGAAATAGGCGTATACACCTAAAGACTAAAATTAGAATGTATAATAGTTTGGTTCTTTCTAGGGTTAGTTATGGTAGTGAAACTTGGACACTTTGAAAACAAGATAACAGGAAACTAGATGCTTACGCAGTATCTTGGGCATTAGGTTGTTCAACTTTGTAACTAATGATGAGGTTAGGCAAAGGAGTTTGCAACCTCCTTTAAGCAGCATATTGTGCAGAGAGAGACTCCGTTGGTTTGGCCATGTCGCCCTATGGATAATTATAGATTGGCGAATAGGGTTATGAACAGTGTGCCTAAAGGCCTCAGAAAGAAGGGGAGACCTTGGATGCGGTGGGCAGACAATGTCAAACAGGACCTTGTTAGAATTGGTGTGCAGTGGCCAGATGCAGTAGATGTAGCTCAGGATAGACTTGCTTGGAGAACTAAATTGCACTTTCTTAATGGACCTCCGTAGCCCATGGCTGGTTGAGGAGGAGGAGGATGATGACTTCTATTTATTAATTTCTCTGTTGTTGTATGATTTAGAGGTAGCTCGTTGTTACATTCTGCTCTGCCAAGTTGTACGTGATGTAAAAAGGTTGGGTTGGATTGTTTTACCTCTGAGCGGCACTTTTTTGCACACCATGGCCTATATAGCCAGGTCACATGGATCCCGAAGGCTTAGAGAAGGTTAGGGGAGGGGACCCACTGGAATAGCTGTTAGGAGACAGATGGTAGCCTCCCGTCAAGGCCATCCAGTGTGTTCTTTAACGAGCACAGGGTATGGCTCTCCTGCACACGGGCCACGGCTTAAAGTCCCATACGACGGACGGCGGCTTTTCCAAGCCCATCATGTCCCCTACTGACCGTGGGCAGGGCGGGGAGTTTTGCGGAGATACGTAAAAGGGTTAGATTAAATCTGATTAAAACTCTGATCTAGTTCTTTTTAAAACTCCTTGCATGATGAACTCACCATTCATTTTCTTTTTACTTTTTTAAAAAGAACTTCTAATTTTTGTGGGGAAAAAATTGTAATTTTGAAACTTTTTCTGAATGGGAATCATTTGTAAAATATTGTCATTTTTTTCCCTACATTTTCTGACCTCCTCTGCATCCCAATTCAAACGATAAACTTTTCGCTTTCTCTGCTATACATCACAGTTTCCCAATTGCAAAATTTCTTTAAAATCCTCCGTACGAGCAAACCACATAGAGTCAGATTAATTAAATGTGAATCAAGTCAGATTAATAATTGTTCATTGTTCTAACCAAAAATCATCGCCCTCTGGTAGAATGCTTATAAGACGAGGTGGCTGAGAGGTTAAGACGATGGACTACTAATCCATTGGACAATGTCAGCTGGATTCGAATCCCATCCTCATCGAAGTTATTTTTGCTGAGATCTCGCCATCCCACACAAATTCCCTACGATGGCGTACGTCAGCTGCTTGAAGAAATATTTATTTTATTTATTTTTATTAATATTTCTTTTAGATTCTTCTGACATGAATCATACTCTAATCAACATTTTTTTGCGTTTTCTGTTAGACATCATCACACTTTAGATAACCGATAAACTCTTTGGTAGGAGTAGTAAAAACAAAAGCTCTCTTTTTTTCGTTTCTACTTAAGACTCCACTGGAAATTAAGCAGAAAGAGGAATTTCAGCACTCAAAAATATTCTTTTTAAAAAAGAAATTTTAAGTAGAATGAGCAATAAACTTACGTTTGGGAATCCAATTTACTTTCTCCTCAGCGTCCGATCAACGACCGCTGTTTTAAACTTCTGCGTGCAACTAGAAGCGAAAGAAATCATTCGATATGCAAAATGAAGTGTCAAGACTTCCTCCTCAAAGAGCGATGGTGGCAGAAAAAAGTGCAATGTCACTGCAGAAGGAATGCAAAAATCTGAATCATGACTGTCGCTTAATACTCTGCTACGGATGCTCCATGGGGTTTTGTGCCATTTAATCCAATGCCTTGTTAGAAACTGATTTTGCAATTTGAGCATCTGTTACGGATGCTGTTGTTGGTAAAGCCTTCTTAAGGGTCTGTAAATGAAAAATAAAAATTAAATCCCACTTATAGCAATTTAAGAGGGATTTCAGCCGAGATTTTATTCAAATGTGTGATTTGGAGACTATCACGAAACGAGAGGAAAGTCTTATCTTCTCTTTCACCTTCAACCTTTCTTTTTAGTTGGGTTGGGTTACCTCTGAGCGGCACTTTTCTGCACACCATGGGCTAAATGGGTAGGTCACATGGACCACGAAGGCTCAGAGAAGGTTGGGGGAGGGGACCCACTGGAACAGCTTGTTGGGAGACAGATGGTACCTCCCGTCAAGGCCATCCAGCGTGTTCTTTAACGTGCAAACGGGGCCACGGCTTAACGTCCCATCCGACGGACGACGGCCTTTCCAAGCCCATTGGTGTCCCCTACTGACTGTGGGCAGTTTCTTTTTAGTACTACATAATTTAGAGCAGGATTTCCCAAATTCTGTATAGCTGGGAACCGCCTTTTTTCAGTACCATTGTTTGGCAGCCCAAAAATATAAATGCATATTTAAAAAAACGAATAACTCTTCAACCTTCATTTAATCTTTGAAAAATAACTCATGTGCGATCTTCATGTGTTTCTTGCTACAGGCTTGCAGTGCACAGGGGTGGGAGCATTCAGGCTGGAGGTCCCCCCCTCGTTTTATCCCCCTCTAACATTTTGCACCAAGGTCCATGACGATACTGTTTCGCCAATTACTTTATAGCTTTTAAATAACTAAGTAAACCAAGAAGAAAATGTGAACCATGCGGTGGGAACCGGTGATATCTTTCTGCGTTCATGAATGTTGAGAGAGAAATAATAAGATCATGCGATTATTTGTGTATTTTCAAAGGACCGGTATTTTTTCTCCAAGAACCGGTAATGGGTTGAGGACCACACGTTGAGAGAGAAACGACAGTTTGGAGGAATTGGTTGTCTAGTTTTATTATCAGAAGTTTCTTATTTTTCTTTTTTAGGAATCGGATTAATCTCATCTAGCGAAGGTTTAGAAGAGAACAATTGAAAAAAAACTCACTGAAAAAGTTTAGAAGCAGGTTAAAAAAAAACTTGCCAGAATAATACAATTGTCATATATTCTCCGCCAAATGTTAATTAATAAGTGCGGATTGATATATATTATTAGTTCGACGTGCGTTGTCGATCCTGTGTATTCTTATCACTCAATCTCAGTGTTGGCGAAGTTCCCATGTCTTACGTTCTGCACTTGGTCACGCTATCAGCTGGTTTTCCACACCACTCAGTTTAGGAATCCTAAAAGATATTCCTGAAAATGATGTGATTTGCTTACTACCGATGAATGAGGATACTGCCAATTTATACAAGCTATACTTCGAATAACCTGATATACTTCAACCAAAAGTACTTTAACGGGCTATTCTTCAAATCAAGGTTTACTTCAAATTAACTGTTCTGGATCGAATGAGTCAGAGAAGAGAGTCACTTCAGGTATAAGGCAATCAGCATTAGTTCTCACAAAATAATGAAATCCAACTGATTCAACATCCTGATATCCTACACAGCTAGTAACGGTTTAGAGGTCGAGGGTTGGGTTGTTTTACCTCTGAGCGGCACTTTTTTTGCACAACGTGGGCTAAATGGCCAGGTCACATGAACCCCGAAGGCTCAGAAAAGGTTGGGGGAGGGGACCCACTGGAACAGCTGTTGGGAGACAGATGGTAGCCTCCCGTCAAGGCCATCCAGCGTGTTCTTTAACGTGCACAGGGTATGGCTCTACCGCACACGGGGCCACGGCTTAACTTCACATCCAACGGACGGCGGCATTCCCAAGCCCATCGGTGTCCCCTACTGACCGTGGGCAGGGCGGGGGAATTTTGCGGAGATAAATCGCTGACCCAGATGGGACTCGAACCTGGGAACTACAGATTACGAGCCTGGCGCGCTACCGACTGAGCCACCCCCGCATTAGAGGTCGAGGAGTCCTCAGCGGAAAAGCATTTAGGGCACTACGTTGTGCGGTTGAAATGACCTCTACGATTAATTTAGCCCGTTGATCGGTAAATCCGTCCCTATTCACCGAAAGAGAAAGCTTCATTAATGTTTGTAAGGCAATTCTTGTCATGATACCATATCAAAAAGAGCAGAGAAAGCTGCTACACAGCATAGTAATAGAGACAGGTAGAAAAAAAAGTAAATATTTGCTTGGGAAAAACCATAATGGTGTGCAGGAATTAAGAAAAAACGTTAGCAAAATTATGGAAGGTAAAGATACTGTTATGGCACGGGGCGGGGGTGGCTCAGTCGGTAGCGCGCCAAGCTCGTAATCTGTAGTTCCCAGGTTCGAGTCCCATCTGGGTCAGCGTTGAGATTTATCTCCGCAAAATTCCCCGCCCTGCCCACGGTCAGTAGGGGACACCGATGGGCTTGGAAAGACCGCCGTCCGTCGGATGGGATGTTAAGCAGTGGCCCCGCGCACGGGAGAGCCATACCCTGTGCACGTTAAAGAACACGCTGGATGGCCTTGACGGAAGGCTATCATCTGTCTCCCAACAGCTGTTCCAGTGGGTCCCCTCCTCCAACCTTCTCTGAACCTTCGGGGTCCATGTGACCTGGCCATTTAGCCCATGATGTGCAAAAAAGTGCCGCTCAGAGGTAAAACAACCCACAACCCTGTTATGGCAAGGGGTGTCACGAAATTTGTTCGACAGAATTTTGCTCGAAATGGATATTTGTTTGAAACGGAATCAAAGCTATTTTAGGAAAAATGGCGGGAGGATTGTGCAATCTCCAGTACGAAAGATTTTGGAGTGGTTTTCAATGGAGGGCTGGGTGGCGATGGGGTAGTTTTTACTTTCCTTTAATTCTGACGGTTTTTCTTTTTTCCTATTCTGTTAAATAGTGGACATTTCATTTCGTGTGAAAATGTGTATTAGCCATGGCGATAAAGCTCACACTAACAGAGGGGAGGGGGTGGCTCAGTCGGTAGGGCGCCAGGCTCGTAATTTGCAGTTCCCAGGTTCGCCGCCGTCCGTCGGATGGGACGTTAAGCCGTGTACGGAAGAACTATACCCTGTGCACGTTAAATAACACGCTGGATGGCCTTGACGGGAGGATACCATCCAGCGTGTCCGATAGACAGACTCCTTCCAGTAATATGTTCGCCGAAACTTTTTTGAACGCACATGAGATATTATCTGTGGCTGAGGCCCAGGGGGTTAAGGAATGCACTGTCCGGATAAAGGGCAGGGACCGTCCTATCGCGACTGCCAAACCGAACGTTTTGAAACAACAATTAACAGGTCAACTATCGGCCCCAGAGGAGATAAAATGGGTGCGTCGCTCCCGAAACAATGAGATTTACATAACGACTAAGACAGCAGCTTGCATGCGGGATATATTGAATATCAAGCAATTACTACATACGTCAGTTGAACATGAATTAATGACTGGCTCGTTGTCCACGAAGTTTTTGTTGAAAAACATAGATCCGGATATTCCTATCCAGGAGCTGTATTAAGAGTTATATGAGCAAAGCATGCCAATTTATGACATCCGTCGCTTTGCCAAGGAAGAAGGGAATACCTTGAGACCACTGCCCTGTGTTCTCGTCACAAGTATAGGTCCCACCATGCCTAGGGAGGTCTTTTTGTGGTGGGAACTTCACCGCCCATCCCTTTTTTATAGATAAACCCCGTCAATGTAGAAATTGTCGCCGTTTTGGACATGGGAAGCAGACATGTCGAAGTAAAACCCGTTGTGCCCGCTGCGGGGAAGAGCATTTACGGACTTGTGTCAATCAACAACACTAAACTGCTGCTTATGTGGGGAACGGCATGAGGCCAAACCTCCCTCCTGCTCAAAATACAGGTTAGAATCTAGAATTCTCGAATATAAGTGCCTACACCGTGTAATATACTCGGAAGCCAGAGCGGTCATTTCAGCCACGCATCCAACCTATGCCACTGTGGGTCAAAAGAACTCTCGATTACCAACAGGAGTTCCCTCTTTTTCGCTGGACGATATGCCAAGAATTACAGATCTCATCACTTCGCTCATTGAAAAAGCATTCGCAGGGTTCGAAAAAAAAAATCATGGGACTGTTTCCCAACATATCTGTTACCGACCAGGGGACAGTTCGTTCTTCAGATCAGGGTAATAATGGCAGGGAAAGTACTTTCACCCTCTCTGGAGCCCACTCGTCCATCCTCATCACAGACTAAAGACAGCACAAATGGACAACGTAATAATGCGTGACAATCCCGGTGCACCGCAGTACTGTGACTGCATATCACCATAAGGGAGTTGTCATAGAAACCACAATCGACTCACCAGGTTCCTGTCTGTTTAAGCTGCCTTACATTGAATCTGCCTACAGCGGAAGAAGACTGAGTGAAGAGAAAAACACTGCTCGGGATTTTTAGCCTGTCGGTAGAAATAATCATTGAGGTGCAGTGAGAGTGGGATCTTTGGATTTTTTTAATCAGAGCCTAGGAATATGCCCAATCACTCACTGGATTTTGTCCAAATAATCTGCCAAAATAATCAGATGGTATCGTTTGAATTTAGAGCCAAAAAATATAATATAATGTCCTAACTTTTTGCTTGGGGAAGCTAACCTGATGGAGAATCTTCAGGCTCTCCCATCGATAAGTCACACCTAATAGGCCTGCAGTCCCATTCTGCATGACCTTCAATTTCGTCCTCTCCGCCGGGACACCAACCGGCGGCCTCCCCAGCAATACCTCGAGCCGGACTTTGCTGCAGCCAAGCAGATGACCCACATGACCGGGGGATTCCCATTCCGGTCTGCAGGCCCCACAAGGTCACTCCATCCCAACTCCATGACATCCCAGACTTCGCTGGGGCGATAAAGGGGTCCACTCGACTGGGTATCCTTTCCAGTCGGCAGGCCCTCAGTAAAGCCTCTGCATCGGAGCGCCAAGACGACCTATTAAGTCCGCAGGGACCGACCAATTGACAGAAGACTGGCACTATACACGAAGTTACTCCAGTAGCATTGCGTCCAGCTCAACTCAAATTCCCTGCGGAGGATTCAGGAAAGGGAGCCTAACCCTCCATTCAGGAGATGGACGACTCTATCACTTCTTTTCTTGAGATGGACTTCTTGGACAGCCCCGCTGCTCCTGATCGGCGGAACTCTAAATCTAAAGCCTCTGCCAAATCTCGCTCTCGGTAATTCTTGGTTTGCTGTGTTTTTGTTTTTGGATGGCTCTAAACATTCTTCAGTGGAACGCTCGTAGCATTAGGGCTAACCATGCCCTGTTTTCTATTGGTCTTCGATCTATTCGGCCAGATATCATTCTGTTGCAAGAGTCCTGGTTAGATCCAGGAGCGCACTTTAGCATCCCGAATTACACCATTTATTGTTCGGATCGCTTGAATGGTAGAGGTGGTGGACTGTTGTGTGCCACACGGAAAGATCTAGCTAGCCGTGTAATGGATCTCCCTCGCCCAACTCCCAGTGGCACAGGAGAGATGGGGCGGGTGGGGCTCAGTCGGTAGTGAGCCAGGCTCGTAATCTGTAGTTTCCAGGTTCGAGTCCCAGCTGGGTCAGCTTTGAGATTTATCTCCGCAAAAATTCCCCGCCCTGCCTACAGTCAGTAGGGGATACCGATGGGCTTGGAAAGGCCGCCGTCCGTCGGATGGGACGTTAAGCCGTGGCCCCGTGTGCAGGAGAGACATACCCTGTGCCCGTTAAAGAACACGCTGGATGGCCTTGACGGGAGGCTACCATCTGTCTCCCAACAGATGCTGTTCCAGTGGGTCCCCTCCCCCAACCTTTTCTGAGCCTTCGGGGTCCATGTGACCTGGTCATTTAGCCCATGGTGTGCAAAAAAGTGCCGCTCAGAGGTAAAACAACCCAACAGGAGAGCTAATGGTCATACAGATATATCTGCCTGGATACACATGGACAATAGCCAATGTCTATACCCCCGATGGTTCCGAAGCATCGAGGTTGCTGGATCTTATTCATACCACTTACTGAGATATTTCTTTAATATGTGGAGACTTTAATGCCCATCATCCCCTTTGGGGATCTACCCACACTACAGCTTCAGGATCTGAGGTGGCGGAATGGTTACAAGGGTCTACTCTCTGCCTTCTCAATAAAGGGGATGTCACCAGACAGAGTGCCGTAGCTGCCTCTTGCATCGACTTATTGTTCTGTGCGGCCACACTGCATCTGGACGGTTCTTGGTCAACATTTCTGTCTCTTTGGGGCAGCGACCATAATCCGATTTCCATAACTTTCAGGCTCGATGGTCGAATTCATTCACATTCCACTAGCAGGAAATCATGTAGTATCACTGATCAAGCAACATTTCGTCAGACACTACAAACAGATCGGAGAAAACTTGCCATGGACTACGAAGACATCGTAAGCCTCATTGTCTCAGCGCAAAACAAGACTACAACTGTCCGCCATTTCCAGGAACATCCTACAGCTCCGTGGTGGAACTCTGCATCTCAGGCAGCGCTGTGCAGGAAGCACAGGGCCTTTTACACGGCCAGCATTACCCTCGATCGGACAAATTGGATGAGGTATAAACATACACTGGCGAAATTAAAAAAAAAAAAAACAATCGGCGCAGAAAAAACTAAATACTGGAAAAGATTTGCAGAAAACATTCGAAGCCCTACGGACATATATCGCCATTTCCGCCATTTACGAAGCCGCCAGATATTAGAGCATAATACCTCGGAGAACATTATTCGGGATGGAAACTCTTATGTTACACAGGGCAATGAACAAGCAGCTTTGTTTGCAAATCATTGGCTTTCTCTGGCCCGACTTGTATCTCATCCGACGCTTCCTCAAACGGGACGAGATTACTCGTCGATATTAAACCTGAATTTTTCTCTCGAGGAATTCCAAAAATCGATCTCTGGCCAACGTATCTCTGCCACTGGCCCGGATCATCTAGCTGCAGTCACGATAAAGGCACTACCGAAGACTTTGTTGATAGAGTTGCTACAAATCTTAAACAAATTGTGGTCGGAGGGAAAGATCCCAGTGTCATGGAAACAAGCAACAGTAATACCTATAAAAAAAGCCTGGGAAACCATCAGATTTTCTTGATTCATATCGTCCTATATCCCTTTTGCCGATAATGGCAAAAAGTTTTGAACGAATGATCTGGTCAAGAATTCAATGGCTGCTTCTCAAGGAAGCCGTTTTTCCCAAGGAATTCTACGGATTCATGCCGTTCCGAGGTACAGGACAGGCTTTAAATCCAATAATTCTATTGGCACAGGAAGCTCTTCAACGTCGTAGGTACACAATTCTAGTGAAACTGGACATACAACAGGCCTATGATTCAGTTCCTATACAGGCACTTCTACACAAGTTGGATCGCCTAGGAATAAAGGGAAGCTGTTACCAGTGGTTTAAAAATTACCTTTCTCATAGAAGTTTCCAGGTACGATGGAGGGGAGAGCACTCAGGCCCAGTAACCCTTACCAAAAGGGTTCCACAAGGAAGTGTGCTTTCTCCATTCCTGTTTAATGTTTACATGAGTGACTTGGGTTGTTTTACCTCTGAGCGGCACTTTTTTGCACACCATGGGCTAAATGGCCAGGTCACATGAACCCCGAAGGCTCAGAGAAGGTTGGGGGAGGGGACCCACTGGAACAGCTGTTGGGAGACTGATGGTAGCCTCCCGTCAAGGCCATCCAGCGTGTTCTTTAACGTGCGCAGGGTGTGGCTCTCCAGCACACGGGCCACGGCTTAACGTCCCATCCGACGGACGGCAGCCTTTCCAAGCCCATCGGTGTCCCCTACTGACCGTGGGCAGGGCGGGGAAATTTGCGGAGATAAATCTCAACGCTGACCCAGCTGGGGCTCGAACCTGGGAACTACAGATTACGAGCCTGTCGCGCTACCGACTGAGCCACCCCCGCCCACACATGAGTGACCTTACCCAGCATATCCATAGGCCTTTTGCGATCTCCATAAATGCGGACGATCTGCTATTATACTGTTTTGGCGCCAACATCCGGAGACTGATTAAACTGTGCCAAGAAAACCTTGACAGGATAGTGTCATGGACTCAACAAGGGGGCTCTCAATTCTAGCCTCAAAGTGCTCCGCTATGACAATCACTCTAGGAGGCGGAAAATCATTCCTGATCAATTATTATTAAATGGCACCCCTCTCCAGTGGGTTTCCACAGTTCAGATATTAGATGTCTATTTTCAGTCCATTGGCTCTTGGAAGAGTCACTTTCAAAATCTCCGTATCTCTGGCTTACGGTCATTGAACCCTATACGCGGTTTAGCGGCCAGAAAATGGGGTGTGCCCACCCAGGTACTACAGATTGTTTGATCTACTCTTCGAGAGAAATTACTATACTGTGGGCATCTATTTTCATTTGCACCTAATTATCTCTGGAATAAGATAAATCCTGTGTACCATGCTGCTCTTCGGGCAGCCACTGGTCTACCACGTGCCACTCCTATACCGGTTCTCTATAAAATCACGTCATCGATGCCTCTGCATTCTACGGTGAGACTACAGGCAGCGAAAATGGTTCTCAAGGACCTTAATGGGCCATACGAAGCTTCGCGTCTGGATTCACGTCTCCTCATGGATCGGTTATCTACTTACAAATGGAGTCACTGGAACATATCATACTCACAGGGGGCGATGGAATTTCTGAGGGCTGCAAATATAACCCTAAGGGCCCAGTACACACAACCCCTGAGCCATCCTCCCTGGCGTCCAAAGAATTTCCGATTGGTGCTTCAAGAATACAGATTCCAACGAATTCAGGACCGTCATTCTCTGGAGATCGCTCATGAATTCAACCAGTCTGCGCATCTACAATGGTCTGCTCACGTTCTAATCGGGACAGATGCTTCGAGATCAGGACACGGGGTTGGAGTGGGAATCGTTTGCCCACAGAAGTCACAGTTAATTACTCGGAAGCGTCCTTCTTTTTACTCTGTGTTCAGTGCAGAGGCCGCAGCAATCAGGTTAGTCTTACGGGAAATAATATCGGACACAGTGGACTATGTCATATGTTCTGATAGCAAATTGGTTTTAATCGCATTGAGTAATATCAACACACGCTCCCACTCCCCCATTGTAGCATTTTATAATGAATACAGATCACAATGACATTGGCACGGTCAGTAACATTAGTCTGGACCCTGGTCATTCTGGCATCACGATCGATGAAGAGGCTGATGAGGCTGCGAAGATGAGGGCTTCACAACAGTTAACGGTAATGCATCTTCCATTTCATTTGGAGAATACCATGCAGAATTTAATTCGGTATCTCAAAGAAAAGTTGACATTGGAGTGGGAGGCATCGGCCATTGCGGGATCACATCCCACACTTAGCAAATCTGCGAATATCCCGGAGATAACATTCTCATCTCGGAACATGGAAATCCTATTTACAAAATTTCGAGCGAGGGTCGCCCCGCTAAATTTCTTTTTATATCGCTGTCATCAGGTGGACAGCCAGTGCTGCCCATACTGCACAGAGCCAGAAACAGACGAACATTTTCTGATTCAGTATATCCGTTATGATGCGGCCAGATCAATACTTTTCCAGTCCATCCGAAAGGCTGGTTTTCTCCTTTATTTCCTCTGACCGGATATGATTTACTTTCCATGTCTTCTCCGCGTTTTGTCCGTGCCATGGAACAGTTTATTTGTTCGACGCAACGATTCTCAATATAGTGGTACGATTCTTCCCTTAGGCTTATCTACGGTGTACTTCGGTTGATTCAGCTCAATTATTTTACTCAACTTAGCCTGGGATATAAGGCATATGGCCAGAAATCCCAAGTTGGGTTGGGTTGTTTTACCTCTGAGCGGCACTTTTTTGCACACCATGGGCTAAATGGCCAGGTCACATGGACCCCGAAGACTCGGAGAAGGTTGGGGGAGGGGACCCACTGGAACAGCTGTTGGGAGACAGATGGTAGCCTCCCTTCAAGGCCATCCAGCGTGTTCTTTAACGCGCACAGGGTATGGCTCTCCCGCACACGGGGCCACGGCTTAACGTCCCATCCGACGGACGGCGGCCTTTCCAAGCCCATCGGTGTCCCCTACTGACCGTGGGCAGGGCGGGGAATTTTGTGGAGATAAATCTCAACGCTGACCCAGTTGGGACTCGAACCTGGGAACTACAGATTACGAGCCTGGCGCGCTACCGACTGAGCCACCCCCGCCCTCTCGAACCTGGGAACTACAGATTACGAGCCTGGCGCGCTACCGACTGAGCCACTCCCGCCCCCCAGAAATCCCAAGATTCCTGTTCGAAGAGCAGGGTATAGAAGAATTGTTCTCCAGCGAGATGCCAGATGGAGTTATCGAGATAGCAGATTTGTAGGATATGTCTAGCAGACATCACTTATTGGAAGTAGTATGGTGGCGAGCTACAGGTCTGCTCGAGGCACACCAAAATCAAACAGATGGTTTCTTTTTTCTAGAGCATGGGGGTCGGACTTTACCTCCCCCCTGAAGACGCCCATGTTATGACAATGGATAAAAGTATGAAAAATTGATCTGAAATTTAATTTGTTGAACAATACGAAGTGTACAAAATATTAATGTTTTTATTTTAACGAAATGTTATGTTGACTTTTTTTCACGTTTTCTTTTCTTTTCTGAAGCATATCATTTATTTTTATTCATTAATGTGAAAAAGCATTTTTTTATATTTATTTTAAGTAAGCAGTTTTTTTTTTCGCTTAGTTTTCGGGCATCCTTAGTTGTATTATGATATGACGTGTGCATCATTGTTCTATCCACAACTGCACTCATTAATGAACCGCTCCATTTTAATATTTCTATCTGAAACATTGATGAGATTTTATCCTCCTTAAAAACAATTTTTTCCCTCCTCATGAAAAAATTGCTGCAGATGTCCATACAATGTAATACCGTAAATGTCTCTTAAGTGCAAGTCTCTTCTGATTGACGGAATTTAAAAGAGCTGTTTCCATTTAGAATTTTCTTCCTAACCTTCACTTTGTAAACATGATATAACAAGAAACTAGATGCTTGCGCAGTAACTTGGGAAATATGTGGTTCAACTTCGTAGCTAATGATGAGGTTAAGCAAAGGAGTTTGCAATCTCGTTTAAGCAGCATATTGTGCAGAGAGAGAATCCGTTGGTTTGGCCATGTTGCCCGTATGAATAATTATAGATTGGCGAATAGGGTTATGAACAGTGTGCCTAAAGGCCTCAGAAAGAGCGGGAGACCTAGAATGTGGTGGGCAGACAATGTCAAACAGGGCGTTATTAGAATTGGTGTGCAGTGGCCAGATGCAGCAGATGTAGCTCAGGACAGACTTGCTTGGAGAACTAAATTGCACAGTCTGGTTAGACCTCCGTAGCCCATGGCTGCTTGAGGATGATGATGATGATGATGATGAACCTTCTCTGAACACTAAATGCCTTGAGAGATTTTGCTGCTGTGCACGTTAAAGAACACGCTTGAAGGCCTTGACGGGAGGCTACCATCGGTCTCCTAACAGCTGTACAGTTAATCCAATTCTCTGAGCCCATATTGTCCTTGAAGCCTGCTCATTTAGCTCATTGTATGCAAAAATTGCCGCCGAAAACCCAACCGATACTAAAAATATGAACTGCTTTATATGGAACACCTGAAGATAATTTCTAAAACAGTATGATATTCAACGACTGAAATGTTTCTAATATCTGCTACGTATTACGCATTCCTGCGAAAATGATTAAGAAGCAGTATTGATTATGCAAACAATTTAAATTTAAAACTATTGCTGAAATTTAAATGGGAGTTTTGGTCTTAATAGCCGAACGAAGCATCCTTGGAGTACGTTTCACGAGAGAACCTCTTACTCTCTGTAAGAGACGCCAATATTGCTAAGAAGTGGAAAATTTTCCAGTTTATGATTAGAAATCATTTTTCATTTTTATTGTTTTTTTCTAAAAACTTCTGAAATGCTTCGGTAATTTTCTTGGAACATCAAAGTTCCTCGTAACATCTGTTAAGGAACTTTAAATTCCATCACTCATTAGAAAAAAGATGGTGACAACTAACGCCTGAAATTCTATCATCTTCAATAACTATAAAAAATTTGAATCCTAAACAAGTGCAAATAGTTGAAAAAGGGTCCAATGTCAAATGCTTCGTACTTTCACGATTATCTCATCAGCTTACATGCTTGAGCTATCTTAACAATTTGCGATTTAGCAAGAATGCGAAAATTTTGCGTTGCAACTTGATGTAAAATGTTGTTTTGTTCTGAAATTTTTTTACCGAGTACTGTAAAGAGAAAAAAAGGCACATCAAATGCCTTGAAAGAGAGAGTTGAGTGAAAATGAAATGAGCTTTGATAGCATTTCGTGATAAGGTTATCAGAATGATTAATTATTAACTCAATAAATGACACAAAAGGAGCGTAAACTTTCATAATGTTTTAAAATCCTTGAAAAACATTTTGCACAAATACTCCAAATATACATTACATGCATTAATCAAAGGTTCACCTTTGTTACGAGTCTGGCAGTTATTTGAGTGAGCACAAAACATAAATTTCCTCTCTCTACACTTTTTTTTTATCAGCACATGACTCTTGTTTTTCAAAAAACAATGGGACCTACGAAACATAAATCCTTCGTAGTAAGAAGAAAAACGTAAAAATATCTGTTTGGCAGTGACAAAAAAAAGTCTTTAGCACAACAGTCATGAATATCATTAATACTTTTCAGAAGGTAACAACTGTTTTTTAATGAACACTCTCAATAGAAGACAATGTTTCTGTTTTTCTAGTTTATTTTAATCACAATTTCTGGATTTTATTCTTCAGTTTATGGAATGCATACATGAAAACTATCTCTAATATTATGAATGTTTCAATGAATCTGTTCGGTGACTGTACGAAATTTGAGTCGAATCTCCAATTTGCCATCCTAAACAGTGAAACACTGCCGGCAGGAACAGAAATTTTAGACGTTCTTCAATTTTCACCTGTCGTCAATGTCTGTAGGGGTGTCATAAAAATATTATAATAGTTAACAGAAAACTAGTTTTTATTTTTTACGGTCAGAGATATGAATCATGACGGCCTCAAATATTATACATCAAGGTAGCCAGCGAGGCTACCTTGATGTGATTAGGCCATGACAGCTTAGAATCACATGATTGATGACGTCATTGGGGGGAGCGTTGTTATATCGTTATAGCGTTAGTGATACCGTAAAATTCTGTAATTTATATGTGAACTGCCTAGAGTTAAAGTGGTTGACAAATGTGTATTTGATTGCCTGTATGTTTAATTACTTTACAATTTAGTTTTAAATAGTTTTTAATCAAGATAATAAAACGTAACTTTAGTCACAGTATGCTTTTAATCAAGATAATAAACGTAACTTATCTCACAGTATGCTAAATGTTTCTTTGTGTTTCAAACATTAGATTATTATTGACGAAACATATCTTCGCTTAATGCTGCTATAAACTTCGTAATTAACTAAACGAAATTTAACGAAACTACAACACTTTTAAAACATTTATTGGAAAACGTAAAGGGAAAGTTTGTAGAATGCAAAAAAGTCTTTTATCCAAGCTTATACACATTAAGAGACGTGCACCGTAACTTTAATACATTTTGCATTGTTATATTTCTTAAAAATCTGTGATTCAGTTTTTTTTTACTCTTGTTAGAATTGGTGTGCAGTGGCCAGATGCAGTAGATGTAGCTCAGGATAGACTTGCTTGGAGAACTAAATTGCACGGTCTGGTTGGACCTCCGTAGCCCATGGCTGCTTGAGGATGATGATGATGAATTAAACTCCTGATTTACAGAGATATGTTGAAGCAGATGAGGAAAGGACGTTATGATTGTTTTAGTAAATAAAAGGGATTTTTTTTCTCTGAGGTAACTCCTAATTTTATCAAATGATTTGTTTTCAAAAGTGACTCTGAGTATCTCGTAAGAAATTATAATTGTTGTTGAAGAGAAACCTTTGGCATAATTCTGGCAAAATAAGTTTTCATTAGTGCATATTACCACTGATCTAGTATTATGTATCTGTCTTCATTAAATTCTGGTTCCAATTCTTTTAGTTTTCTTTCAATTAGTACAGTTGATGATATTCACTTCTGGTACAGTCGCTCAAAAAAAATATCCGAACACTACGGTTGATTACAGAATTCAGAAAAAATATCTGGCAACGATTTTTTTAGAAATTAGTGCCAGATATTTTTTCTGAATTCTGTAATCAACCGTAGTGTTCGGATATTTTTTTGAGCGACTGTTCATAAATTATCAGAATTTCTGTATTGAACTGAATGTAAAGAAATCAATTAAATTTTTTTGCCCTTCTTTAAGGAAGAGGTAAAAAAAAAATTCACAAATGAACATACTTAAATTCTTTAGGTTAAAAAAATACTTTACTTAGGTCAATATTCTGTTTTAACTCAAGGTATTGTCATTTTTTTTTCTTTATGCAGACTATAGCCTTTCTTTTTTTAGCTGATAATTAAAAAGGGCATAATACAAAACATAATATGGCGAATAAATATGATCAAATATAAGAAAAATACTTTTCTGGAAAAATTGGCTAGGTATAAGGAACATTATACAAATCTGTAAAATTATATTTATTTTAGGGAACGATTTTCTTACAACAGTTATTATTTGTATTTTCATTTTTGCAGTGTATTGTTAATAGCAACAATTGACTTTAAAGGTTCTGTTTCCATAATTCTTGAAATGTTTAATGAATATTGTCGAAAATAAATTTTTCCAAAAATTTCATTTCGATTATCAATTGATCGCTATTGATATTTTCTCACGAGAAGCATGTTTTCAAAAATGTTCTCTTGTCTTTCCATTCCCATAACATGGAAGTTTGGAAATACAACGTCAGATTTCGAATAGCGTTTCTCCTACTTAAAGAACTACATAATGAAATTAATTACATGTTCGTACTATTGGAAAAATGTTATTGTGCAAATGCTATTCAAAATATCTAAATACGGCATAATTTCATATTGATATGCTATTGCAATTAATACTTTTGTATTTTATACAAAAAGCAGTTAAATTTTTAAAAATACCTTATTCATAAAATGTTGAAAGAATCAGTTCTTTCCTTCAGTAGATTAATTTTTACTACATATGGTTTGGCTATCCCATGGCCGAGTGGTTAGCGCTCTTGGCTACTGATCTAAGGGACCTGGGTTCGAGCCCCGGATAAGGCATGGTTGTATGTGTTGTTTTTCTGCTGAGGTCCTGCCATCCTCTCAGATCTTCTAATTTGGCATGTAAACTGACAGGCTCCTGTCAGACCTCTGTGGCAAGCAACTGCTTGAGGGGGTATTTATTTATTTTTTATTTACATATGGTTATTTCAGTTATTTTTCAAACAGATATGTTTCCTACGGGATGTAAAAACCCGATATATTTATCTTGTGTCTAGATTTCTTTCTTAAAGCAGTCAGGTGGATAATTATTGATTAATCATAACACACTTGAAATACATTTCCCAAACTCTAGTGTAAAACATGTAACGTTGAAAAAGTCGAATTTTTTCCGTTAGACAATATTTTACGATGATCTTAATCTCACTAAAGCCATAACGTTTTCTATAGAAAAATATATCGGTTGCATGGTTTATAGTTTCAAGAGAGATTTGTAGAAAAACTGATGTGAAATTAACTGATTGAAGGTATCTCAATTTAAAAAGTGTTTTAAACAAAAGAAACTATGCTGAAAGTGATGAGTTTATTTTTGTACAGTAATATTCACCTACTTAAGATAAACTGTGAGAGCAAGTATGTTAAAAATGATACCAAGAAATTAAAATCCCTTCTGGCGAATGTGGAATGCTCGTAAGCTATGTGGGATGAACAGAGACAGCAGGAGAATTTCGTCCAATGGGATAAAGGCAAAGAAAAAGAAGGGATTCCTCCGAGACCTCGGCGGCAAGTGAACTTTTCTGAGGAATAATTATTTATTACATGCAGGGTATTTTGGATAAAGGAAAGACTTATTTTATGAAATTCCAAGGAAAGAGCAATAGCAACTTTTTTTAATGAAAAATTTCATGGGATGAAATTTTCCATTCAATAAGTATATTTCATTACATATTAAATAAGTATATTTATTTATTTATTTATATTATTATTATTGTTGTTATTTAACTAAAACATTATGGTCGAAGAATCGTCTATTGCAGTTCTCCGCAAAATTCCCCGCCTTGCCCACGGTCAGTAGGGGACACCGATGGGCTTGGAAAGGCCGCCGTCCGTCGGATGGGACGTTAAGCCGTGGCCCCGTGTGCGGGAGAGCCATACCCTGTGCACGTTAAAGAACACGCTGGATGGCCTTGACGGGAGGCTACCATCTGTCTCCCAACATCTGTTCCAGTGGGTCCCCTCCTCCAACCTTCTCTGAGCCTTCGGGGTCCATGTGACCTGGCCATTTAGCCCATGGTGTGCAAAAAAGTGCCGCTCAGATGTAAAACAACCCAACAACGTCTATTGCAGTGGTGGTCAAATCTGCTCGCGAAAAGCATGCGACTACTATGACGTTTCTTGATGCTCGCGAAAAGCATGCGACTACTATGACGTTTCTTGATGCTCGCGAAAAGCATGCGACTACTATGACGTTTCTTGATGCTCGCGAAAAGCATGCGACTACTATGACGTTTCTTGATGCTCGCGAAAAGCATGCGCGTACTATGGCGTTCTCTTGATGCTTGCGAATGATATTTAGTATGAAGAGCAAATTTTAGAGAAATATGTTTTAAATGAAGCCTGACGGGTCTGAAATCTATAACTATTACAAATTGGGTTTCTATATTATTTATGTTTAGCACGTTACATATAACTTTCTATTTTTCAACTTTTTATTTCAGAATAAAATTTCTGGTAAATCAGTGTCTTTTTTTAAAATTGAAATCAGTTGCAAATTGCAAAAAGGAAAATTTTACGCAAACAAATTTAAAAAGTAACTGAAATCTAGAAGTGTGATGATAACTAATTGTGATAAACATTATGAAGATTTGGTCTGTTGCTCACGTTAGATTTGAGAGTTATTAATGTGGCTCTCTCTTCCTTTAAGAATCCTGTAAGCGGTTGTCTGTTAGGATGCTTTCCCACTCTTGTTACATAACAAGTCTAGTGATTCGATCATTTAATGAAACCTATTGCGATATATTACGCAGATAATAAGGTTGTTTAAATGTTTAAATTGTTGCATAAATTATTAATGATTCAAGACATGGGTCTTTGAAGATGTCCTGAAACAGCAAATGCTAAATGATGAAGTCTTCATATACTGTATATATACAGGGTGAATCTGAAAAAGTGGGCAAAACTTTACGGGGTGGTAGAACGCAGCTATACGAGCAATATTCGTCATAGAATGTATGGTCGGAACGCAAACGGCGAGCCGCTAGGTGGCGTTGGAAATGGTATAAAAGGGTCGGTCCTCGCACCCAACGGCATTTCTACCGTGGATTGCCGAGAGGATGGCTGGTTATACTAACCACGAAATGGCGGATATGCACTTTGTGTACGTTATTTTTATGCCGTTGGGTTCGCACCCAACGGCATAACCATTCCAATAACCATACCATTTCCAACGCCACCTAGCGGCTCGCCGTTTGCGTTCCGACCATACATTGTATGACGAATATTGCTCGTATAGCTGCACCACCCAGTAAAGTTTTGCCCACTTTTTCAGATTCACCCTGTATATATGTGAGATTTTTAAAATGTAATAATTCACACTTCTTTTACTAAAGGCAACAACATCACCAATATTTAAAAAGAGAAATGTAGCCTGTGGTAAAATAGATGAAAACATTGAATACGATGGACATGGTATCATGATTAAATATATTTTTTAAAATCATTACACAAAATACACTTTATATATTGGTCGTAACATTTTCTCAACGTTGTACTCTTCACTAAATTGGTAAATCATTTGGAACAGTTTTTTGTACATCTTTATTACTTAGTTGTCGTATAATTATTTCGCTAGTAATAGGATGCATTCTGATATGTTACTTTCGGAACACGAAACTAAATACCTCTCTGAGCGCTCCAACAACACTCAGAATATTTCAGCAACGGAAAAGTCGAGACATGTACACCATCTTGTATCTACTGCTGTCAGTGAGCGATAATAATCCTTGAATTATCGAAACATTCGCTCCAGAGATTTACTCTTGACCTTAGTGTTGCCATGGAGAAAACAGTTCTGTCTGCGATGTACATCAATCAATACTAAACCGTGTGTGTTGATCCTGACATGGAGAAGCTGTCTCCCCAGTAGTGACCCCTCGGGCCTTTGCCGCAATGGAGGAGACACTTCCATTTTCCAGGTGTCCTGTACCATACTAAGTTGCCGATGAGACAGCCGATGAAGACCAGAATGGCAGAACCAATACAGCAAACCCAAATGAGCGTGTGAAAATGGCTTCCTAAGAAGTTAGGAATGATGTACAGAGGCACCAGGAGCCAGGGACTCAGGATGCAGAGAACGGTGCCCGGCACGAATAAGCAGAGGGAAAAGCAGTCCGTGCAGAGTTGAAGCCTTCGCCTTCTTCTCTCGTTCTGACCCGCATCTTCTTGGGGAGCCCTCGAGGACTGCTCGGAATTGCTACTGAGAAGACAAAAGGAGAAAAGAAATCATTAATTTCTGAAACCGAGTAATCTTACATTAACGAACATCGAAAATTAAACTAAACTAGAATGGGCGAACTATTGTATTGTTTTTGATAACTGGGAAGAAACACCTTTAATGAATTCTAAAAATATCTTAAAATATGTTAAAGGTAGATTATCAAAATATATTTAATATATTTTTACGGAATTTCTATTTAGATTTATACTAGGTAAAACATTTACTCATTGGAAAGATAGGGGCGGGGGTGGCTCAGTCGGTAGCGCGCCAGGCTCGTAATCTGTAGTTCCTAGGTTCGAGTCCCAGCTGGGTCAGCGTTGAGATTTATCTCCGCAAAATTCCCCGCCCTGTCCATGGTCAGTAGGGGACACCGATGGGCTTGGAAAGGCCGCCGTCCGTCGGATGGGACGTTAAGCCGTGGCCCCTTGTACGGGAGAGCCATACCATGTGCACGTTAAAGAACACGCTGGATGGCCTTGACGGGAAGCTACCATCTGTCTCCCAACAGCTACTGAGCCTTCGGGGTCCATGTGACCTGGCCATCTTAGCCCATGGTGTGCAAAAAAGTGCCGCTCAGAGGTAAAACAACCCAACCCATTGGAAAGATTAGAAACTTTGAAACTTTTTCCTCAAACACTGAAGAAATGAAATATAATCGAACCATGGCAAGATTCTAAAGTGGACTGAAGAGTTCAATCTCTTCAGCAAATATGGAATGTTCGTTTTCAAAGAAAACGGAAGTTTGCCATTTCCTGATTTTTAACGTCATCTAACGGTAGAAATTCGAACTAATAGATAATTCAGAAAATGATAAATAGTAATATTTCGTTATTACCTAGTAGAGTTGGGGCTCAAATTTTCGATCCCGAACCCAGTTAGCGAGGAAAATTTCTGATACAGCATAAAAGATATGTTCAGAAAAATGTATTATTGGCTCATTATTTGGTTTGATTTACCAAGTATTCCAATATGCTGGAAAATTATAACTGGCTTTATAAACGAAAGTATCTGAGACTACATGTGCTTTTGATCACGATTTTGTCATGTTCTTTGAATTACGTAGCATTTTTAGGTGTTTTTAAGATCAGGGTACATCGATTGTGGCAAAAGGTAACATAAATGAAACTTACAGACTGAACAATAAAACATGCAAAAAATAATAAGATTCTGTAAGCTTTACCGAGTGTGGATAGTTGAAGGAGGTGATCGATGTGGAAGCAACTTGTCCCCTTTTTTATCACTGCCACCTTTGAACCCGTTGGATACAACAACCCTCCTGCCACTGATCGAGAAGACTGCCGGGTCATCTTCAAGAACAGGGTCACCTTTCCGGTCATTTTTCGACCTGGGCCCCGCCAGTGAACCGTAGGTGCTCGGGATTTTGGGACAGATCGCTCTTCTGCAGGGGTCGGGTCTTCTTATGTCAGGAGCACTGTTCCAGGGGCTGAGAGGCATTCCCGTGGCTATAGGCAAAGGATTAGGCAAGAATATCTTGTCAGGAATCACTTTGGTTTTCTTGGAAGACGTCTCCTGAGAGCTGTTGCCAACGAAATTGCAGTGGCCATTGGGTACTAACTGAGCATAGATGTGGTCTGACTTTTGACTTCTCGGCTCCGAAACATTGTCGCGGTTAGAGAGACTGGTGGGTACTTGGCGATCGGACATTGAGGTCAACGACAGCAGGGAAGCGTCCGGAAGAGGAGGAGCTATATCCAGAGACTCCATCCTTCCTCTAGCTGCTGGGGACTTCTGTGGATCAGCAACCCTGAGAGAAAAATAAACGTTTCATGGTTTATTGAAATTTAGCGTAATCATTTCATATAGGTTTTTACATTAATAGCTAGAACAAAGGTCAAATGCACAGAGGACATAGAAGAGCGGTCAGAAAGTAATGAAGCGGTCATAAAAGTAAGCTCTATTTAATTAATGATGCGGAGGCAGATAATTACACCAAAAACAATATAGTGGAAATATCCTCACATATATGTTTAACATCTCCATATAGCCACCAGACTATGTTGAGCCTTTTCGTAATGACCTATCAGCTTATTGAAGTCCTGATGATAGAACAATGTAGATGATAGAAGGATGCTTCCTGCTTCTGAAGTCACATTAGGACGTCTCTTTGACGGCGTCATCCCATAGAAAGAGGAACATATTCACAAATGACATATGAGGTAAGACAGGGACCTAGATATGAATTTTGTGATATATTGGGAAATCCTCAGAGATGTTTCTTTAGCTTCCCAAGCAAGGGAAAATCAGAGGGCACGAAGTGTGAACTATGTAGTGGTGGTGAATAGTTGCTCATCGCCACGTGTGGAGAAGGTTCATCCTAGAACTTGTCATTACCATATATGTTGGATTAACACGACATCTGAGCAGTACACAGCAACAAGTTATCGATGAATTTCCACTGGTTGCATTGCCCACTGAAATCGAATTGCTGTTCAAATCTTCAGCTTCGTATACGCATACTTCACTGCGACTCTGCACCTCACATAAAGGGTATGCAGTAGTAATGATATGATATCACTTAGTGCCACTCTTTGGCTATTTGGTACTAACATGCTGTGGTAGCATAGCCCCATATGATTGCATGTTTGGCAGGGATTATATTACAAATGTAAATCAAGTAGAAGAAATACATAATGGTAAAATGTGCACGAGTTAAGATCATAATCGTGTTGGGTTGGGTTGTTTTACCTCTGAGCGGCACTTTTTTGCACACCATGGGCTAAATGGCCAGGTCACATGGACCCCGAAGGCTCAGAGAAGGTTGGGGGAGGGGACCCACTGGAACAGCTTTTGGGAGACAGATGGTAGCCTCCCTTCAAGGCCATCCAGCGTGTTCTTTAACGTGCACAGGGTATGGCTCTCCCACACACGGGGCCACGGCTTAATATCCCATCCGACGGACGACGGACTTTCTAAGCCCACCAGTGTCCCCTACTGACCGTGGGCAGGGCGGGTAATTTTGCGGAGATAAATCTCAACGCTGACCCAGCTGGGACTCGAACCTGGGAACTACAGATTACGAGCCTGGCGCGCTACCAACTGAGCCATCTCCGCCCCTCATAATCGTGCAATTGACATGAAGGAGTAGTCCATGGAACTGTACTTAAAGCCTATTGCGTACTACGACATTCGTTATGTTAATATGGAATATGATCACCCCTGACAGCCAATGCAGCTCAAGCATATGCAGCTCAAGCATATGCACTTTCAGCAGCCAATGCAGCTCAAGCACTCTTCATACTGTTTATGAGGGTATTGATAAGGTATTGAGGAACTGATGACCACTCCTCGACAACTGTTGTTCTGAGTTCGTGGAGTGTTCTGGGAGGGGGCTGGCGAGCTCCAATGCGTTTTCCTAGATCATCCCATACATGCTCAATGGGATTGAAGTCAGGAGATCTGGGTGGCCACTCCATTCGGCGAATATCTTCCTCTTCGAGAAAATCGTTGACCACCTGAGATTGATGATCGTCCATAAGATTGTTATCGTCCATAAGAATAAAATCTGGGCAGACGGCTCCCCGGAATGTCCTGACATATCGGTTCAGGAACTCTTCTCTATACCGCAGGGCAGTAACAGAGTCATTCGAAAAGAGGTGCAGGTCTGTATGCCTGTTTGTCATGATTCCAGTCCCAACCATCACACCATGGCCCGTAGTCCCTTTCTCCGATGTTCGAGGGACTGTTGCAGGTCCCTGGTTCTCTCCAGATGGAATACGTCGCGAATCAGTACTTAAGCTGAATTGCGATTCATCTGTGAGCATAACATGCACCCACTGTTCCGGACTCAAAGTGTGATGTTAGCTTGTCAGGTTAACGTTAAAAGAGCTTGCCGGGTGGTGGGAGTTAGAGGGACAAAAATATTAAGTCTCTTGGCATAAAATAATTCCTCACGAAGTCTCCTGTAAACAGTATGATTTCAAACCCTCATTCCTGTAGCTGCTGCAAGCTCCAAAGAAGATGCCTAGCGGTCATCACTCTGTTCCGTCTGGCAGTAAGACTCGCACAGCGATCGTCTGCAGCAGTTGTGGCTCTGGGACGGCCTTCTCCTGGTCGACAACGAACACTTCCTGTCTGTTGAAACTGTCTCCAAAGTCTTGACAAGTCTTTTTGTTTAACATTCAATGATCTGGGAACTTCTGTCTGGGACTGATCTGCTTCCATCCTTCCAATCGTCCTCCCTCGCTGAAAATGATCCATACGATGCCTCGGAACGTAATCAGCTCGATATGCCAGTGAAGTGAAATCAAGAATTTTGTAAAATAGCTACAACTTGCGAGTAGACTCGCGTGTCTTTTTAACGCATTCCTAATTTGCATATTCCGGCTTACGTGCGGCAACTGTAAATGCGGGATAGTTTTCCGCGTAGCTTATTTTCCATGTTCACCCATTTTCAGTGCATTCTTTTACATATATATATATCAGCAGCTACATACGGTTTTGTCGATTATCCTTTAAGTTTGAGCACCAATATATTTCAAGACTTATGAAATATTAAACCTTGGACTATGATATAAAAGCTCACAAATCAACTTTTTTTTATAACTTTCTTAATAAACATTTATTTTGATTTCTGTAATCCTATTTGATTTCTATTAACCATAACATGTTCTGTACATGTTTGGAGCACTAAATTGCTCAGTCTGGTTGGATCTCCGTGGCCCATGACTGCTTGAAGATTCTGTATGTTTGTACGTTTCCATGCGTAATTAGAAAGCACTCAAATAATTTTGCAACTTTTCCTTCGTATCTAGTAGTAAAATTATGAACGTTGTTAATGGGTAATGGAAAAAAGCAACAACATTGGATTCAATTGGTATTTACAATGGGATCACATAATGTATTATTTTATTACAAAACCATTCAACATAGAATGATTTAGTTCATTAAAGTATTAGTTATCTTAGAAAGGGCCAAGGGCAACGAGTGAGGTTTTAAACGAATTCCTATGATATGGGGTTGGGTTGGGTTGTTTTACCTCTGAGCGGCACTTTTTTGCACACCATGGGCTAAATGGCCAGGTCACATGGACCCCGAAGGCTCAGAGAAGGTTGGGGGAGGGGACCCACTGGAACAGCTGTTGGGAGACAGATGGTAGCCTCCCGTCAAGGCCATCCAGCGTGTTCTTTAACGTGCACAGGGTATGGCTCTCCCGCACACGGGACCACGGCTTAACGTCCCATCCAACGGACGGCGGCCTTTCCAAGCCCATCGGTGTCCCATACTGACCGTGGGCAGGGTGGGGGAATTTTGCGGAGATAAATCTCAACGCTGACCCAGCTGGGACTCGAACCTGGGAACTACAGATTACGAGCCTGGCGCGCTACTGACTGAGCCACCCCCGCCCAAATATGATACGGGGACTGTTGTGGATGTTTCAAGCTTTTCTCTCTACCCTTCTTTCTCCAGAAAAGTGTGAGGGAAGAATTCAATGAGATCACTGAGATCACAATCAGTTGTATCCCATATGAAAGCTAGTGACGTCATATAAGAGTACCTCTTTCTTCCACTCGAAAAAGGGGGGTGAAAATTTAACGAGGATGATCTTCACGATTAATTATGTTCAATGAAAGCATGAGGCGGGCAAAAATTTTCTCCTCCTCAGGGGGCAGATAGGAGTTTTCACTGACAAAATCTCCTGCTAAGCTGCCAATTAAAACTCAAACTTACAAAAATAAAAATATCGATGACAAAATTCCTCAGTAAATCAATATTAACTTCAAAGAACGATAGAGCACCAAAATTGATATCTCTTATCAACTAAAAAAAAAAAGGTCGGAACTCTTTCCTTTCAAGTCAATTAATTTCGGTAAGGAATATCACCATTGATATGTTTTACTCTTATATTTTACCTTTTAGGTTGGCGTAAGGCATGGATGTTTGTGTTGTGTTTCTGCTGAGGTCCTGCCATCTTCACAGACCTTCTACTATAGCGCATTAAACTGACAGGCTCCTGTCAGACCTCTGTGGCAAGCAGCTGCTTGGGGGGATTTTTTTATTTATAGGAAGATAGGTATTTTAAAAAAAGTTAATTTATATATTTTTTAGACTTTTTGTGTGCTTTGTGAAACCCTTGTGTACAGAGACTCCCCTTCGCCCACTGAATAAAACATTTTGGCACGTGTTGAAGTTCCCCCCCCCCCCCCTTACACCTGTCGCCTATAGCAGTGGCTCCCAACCTTTTTACACCAGAGGACCACATTCCCAAATCACATTTGAGTTGCGGACACACCACTCGGCCCGGTTTCACATCCTTCGTTGTCATCAACATGTTTTTTTTTAAATATCCAACAGTTTAATTTGCTTACTCATTTTCAATGGAAGGGATAAAAAATAACATGTAAAAAAGAGTCCCTACTAACACCATCCACAATAACTAAAGTTCACTCATTTGCAAGACGGACTAGATGTTAACAAACATTATCACTTGCTAGATGTGTTGTGTTGCGATAGGTCTCCTCACTCTCACACAGACAGCAGTTCGCAGTTCGTAGATCGTATAATCGTATTCGATGTACCGTGTAATAATTTTACCCCTAACCATCTCCATCGTAAAGATATACCTATTTGGCATGAGTAAGAACAAAATATATAAGTAAACCACCCTTAGGTGGACCCCTAAGGGCAAACATAAGAAAAACTAAAACTAGCAGTAAAATTGTATAAGAAACCTAAAACGGGTAGGTCTCCTCAGAGAACGCTAGCGTTTTAGGCCTCTTGTACTTGTTCAAAACAGTATGATCGTAAAGAATCAGAAGAAATAATCTCGTTGGGATTATTGCTTACAGCCTCAAAAAATCTTTTTGAGGTGGGTTTTATATGTGTATATATATATGGTCCATGCCCAGGTCTTTATGAAATTGTCTGCTAGTGACAAACCAGGGGACATCGACCGCAGTTCTCAAAATCTTGTTCTGTAACACCTGAATCTTACGAATATTGGTGGGTGTAGTATTCGCCCATATGGGTGAAGCATAGAGAATCACCGGTCTGATTATGTTTGCCTTTCGGCTTCGGTCCGAACTTTATCTTTTCTATGCTTAGTAGACGGCATCGGTGGTTGAGAATTAAAGATGAAAAATTTTATATTATTGGCACCGCAGTCACGGACCACAGGGTTGGGAAAAAACAATTTCAAACTTTTGCCGTCTGCAATTAAAGAAATGTGCAATGATGCACGTAAAAAAAAACTTCGGAAGGTTCAATACAGTACTGCCATCTGTTGGCTGTTTAAGAAATCAAAACTTCATTAAATCGTAGGTGTAAAAGTTCTTTTCCACAAGAAATATTTTTATACTCCCTTGTACAGGCCGGATTCATGGGGGGAAGGGAACCATCCCCCTAATAATGCTAGTAAGGGTAATCATCATCATCATCATCCTCAAGCAGCCATATGCTACGGAGGTCCAACCAGACCGTGCAGTTTAATTCTCCAAGCATATCTGTCATGAGCTACATCTGCTGCATCCGGCCACTGCACACCAATTTTAACAAGGTCCTATTTGAGATTGTCTGCCCACCGCATCCTAGGTCTCCCCCTCCTTCTGAGGCCTCTAGGCACACTGTTCATAACCCTATTCGCCAATCTATAATTATCCATACGGGCAACATGGCCAAACCAACGGAGTCTCTCTCTGCACAATATGCTGTTTAGAGGAGGTTGCCGACTCCTTTGCCTAACCTCATCATTAGTTATAAAGCTGAACCACCTAATGCCTAAGATACTGCATAACCATTTAGTTTCTTGTATCTTGGTTACAAAGCGTCCAAGTATCACTACCATAACTAACCCTAGATAGAACCAAACTATTATACAGTCTAATTTTAGTCTTTAGGTGTATACGCCTATTTCTCCACACTCTCCATAGATTCTTAAAAGTCCCGGCAGCAATCCCTATTCTTCTGTTAATCTTAAGCGTACCCAGAGGGGGAATTCCCCCCTAAATCCGTCGTTTTTTATACGAAAACTCAAACTTGCCTATCTGCTTTGAAATTCAAAACGGGTGTCTTTGTATAATTTTGTTTTAGACACATATTATATGTACGACACGTAATTTGCCTCGCCCCCACCCTCCTCTCACTGAATTTTTTTGCAGCTTCCGCCCTGCCCTTGTATGAGTTTCTGCTCCTGGTGGTGGTGTATGTGTGGGGGGTATAAGCCGTTAGTACGTCAAGTTCGTAATCTGCAGTTATCAGGTTCGAGTCCCAGCTGAGCGATCATTCAGATTTTTCTCTGCAAAACTCCTCGCACTTCCCTTGGTCAGTAGCGGACACCGATGTGCTTGGAGAGGTCGCCGTCCGTCGGATGGAACGTTAAGCCATGACGCTCTGTGCGTGAGATCCATACACTGTGCACGTTAAAGAACACGCTGGATGGCCTTGACGCGAGGCTACCATCTGTCTTCTAAGAGCTGTTGAGTGGGTCCCCTCCCCCAACCTTCTCTGAGCCTTCGGGGTCCTTGTGACCTGGCCATTTAGCCCACCGTGTGCAAAAAAGTGCCGCTCAGAGGTAAAACAACCCAATCGCTTCTGATGCGGGTATCAGACTTCATCTTCCATTATTTATTTCTCATTTATATTACTCTAAGAAAAGAATCTAAAATATTCAAATCACTAGTTAGAATTCCACTGTCCTTTGCCGAACATCGCAATTTGAAGTTTCTTATTCTTCTATCTTAAACATAAAGAAGAGAGTTTGTGCATTTGTTAGTTTGTTTGTCCGCTTATGCACTCAGCCTATAAAGAGGCAGAGCACCAAACTTCATATGACCTTTCTCATCGTCCAGGGAAAATTTAGGGTGTGTGCAAACCTCTAGGATTAACTAAAATTGTGCCGAATTCCACGAAATTCCCAGAGTCAACAGAGATTAAAAACCGGTGTGGACCAGGTTGAATTTCTCTGCTCCTAAACGGAAAGAGCTAGGACCACCAATCTCATCATACGCAGCTTCCTCTCATCGTAAATTAGGGCAAAGTAAAAGTTTCAACCCTCCAATCTTTCTTCCCTCCAAATGGTTGTGTTCCGCTGACCAAATGATTCAAAAGCCGCTCTAAAGTCTGGGAATTCTTTTTGCTACTAACCCCCTCCCCCCCCGAAAAGAAAGGGGGGGGGGGTTGGTTGTTGGGTTGTTTTACTTCTGAGCGGCACTTTTTTGCACACAATGGACTAAATGGCCAGGTCACAAGGACCTCAGAGAAGGTTGGGTGAGGGGACCCACTGGAACAGCTGTTGGGAGACAGATGGTAGCCTCCAGTCAAAGCAATCCAGCGTGTTCTTTAACGTACACAGGGTATGACTCTTCCGCATTCGGGGCCACGGCTTAACATCCCATCGGACGGACGGCGGCCTTTCCAATACCATCGGTGTCCCCTACTGACCATGGGTTGTTGGGTTGTTTTACCTCTGAGCGGCACTTTTTTTGCACACAATGGGCTAAATGGCCAGGTCACAAGGACCCCGAAGGCTCAGAGAAGGTTGGGGGAGGGGACCCACTGGAACAGCTGTTGGGAGACAGATGGTAGCCTCCCGTCAAGGCCATCCAGCGTGTTCTTTAACGTGCACAGGGTATGGCTCTCCCGCACACGGGGCCACGGCTTAACGTCCCATCCGACGGACGGCGGTCTTTCCAAGCCCATCGGTGTCCCCTACTGACCGTGGGCAGGGCGGGGGAATTTTGCGGAGATAAATCTCAACGCTGACCCAGCTGGGACTCGAACCTGGGAACTACAGATTACGAGCCTGGCGCGCTACCGACTGAGCCACCCCCGCCCCGATTCGAACTGCAAATACTAATACGTTCAATAGTACCTATTGAAAGATAAATGTTCATTTATCTATTAAAATAATGCTCTTTCCCCTCACTTCTAAGAGTGGATCAGTTGAGTTGCTTTACCTATGAGCTGCACCTTTTTACTCACAATGGGTAAATGGAGAGATTACAGGGACCCCAGGGGCTCAGAGAAGGTTGGGAAAGGGATTGGGTTGGGCTGCTTTACCTCTGAGCGGCACTTTTTTGCACACCATGGTCTAAATGGCCAGGTCACAAGGACCCGAAGGCTCAAGGAAGGTTGCGGGAGGGGACCCACTGAAACAGCTGTTGGGAGACAGATGGTAGCCTCCCGTCAAGGCCATCCAGCGTGTTCTTTAACGTGCACAGGGTATGGCTCTCCCGCACACGGGGCCACGTCTTAACGTCCCATCCAACAGACGGCGGCCTTTCCAAGCCCATTGGTGTTCCCTACTGACCGTGGGCAGGGCGGTGAGTTTTACGGAGATAAATCTCAACGCTGACCCAGCTGGGACTCGAACCTGGGAACTGCAGATTACGAGCCTGTTGCGCTACCGACTGAGCCACCCCCGCCCCTCTAAATCTGGGGAAAAGGTTGATACCGGAAACGGCATTCCGGTTCATTCAGAATCGATCTCAGCCGCCATTGTTATTTTTTCCAGTTCTTGGACTGTCATAGAACATCAGGGAGACCCTCTGGAACATCTTATATAATCCGTAGTGTGGATCATCATCTTTTTTCAGTTGGATAGGTATTCATGAAATAGTATGATTTCACTTTCCGAATCACCCAAAAGTTTAAATTGAGTCCTCCAGCGGCAAAAAAAGTTTAATTGCAAATTTTTTAACAAATATTGCAAGCGATGAATTTATGCTAGAAATTTGAAGCTTTGATGTCGTAATGTGAAGGTCATGAGGTTTACATTAATAACAATAAGTTGTTCCTTTATATCCATCATCATCCTCAAGCAGCCATGGGCTACGGAGGTCCAACCAGACCGTGAAGTTTGTTATATCCAGGGAGTGAGAAACGCAGCTGCTTCCTTTTAAGAGACAACTGGAAAATTCTTTTTTAGTTGGATAAGTACCAATTAAATATTATAATTTGTATTTTTGAAGTCCCATGGCCGAGTGGTTAGCGCGCTTGGCTACTGATCTAAGGGACCTGGGTTCGAGTCCCGGGTAAGGCATGGCTGTCTGTGTCGTTTTTCTGCTGAGGTCCTGCCATCCTCTCAGACCTTCTACTGTGGCATATAAACTGACAGGTTCCTGTCAGACCTCTGTGGCAAGCAGCTGCTTAAGGGGAAATTTATTTATTTATTATTTTTATTTATCTAGTTTGAATTTGCATTGTTAGAGGACATTAAATATGGAAAGTAAGAAACTTTTAACGAATACCTGGTTTAGTGGTTAGCATACGTGACAAATAAACCAGTGGACAAGGTGTGATGTAATAAACCAGTGGACAGGCGTGATGTATCGAGGTGACCTCAAGGTCACCTCGATACATCACGCCTGGACACTGCAGTAACAAAAACCTAATTTTTAAATATATTTCAGTTTCAATTATATATCTATTTCTAAAAACTCAACTGCAAGTGACTTATTTTCAAAAATTTTGTAATTAGCTTTAAAATGTTTTAGAATTTTTAAATAAAATTCTAATGAGTAAATTACATTATTTTAGCTGATTTTAAAATAAAAAAATTTTACATAAATTTTCGACAAATTAAATGACATATTTTATGCATAATAAATTTCGCTCCTTTCTACCCTCCTTTCGCTGACGGCTGTCCAGGCCTCGTGCATCAAGGTGGTCTTGGCATGTTCCTATCTATGTGCTTCATTTATGAAGAGGAAGGTACAAAAATACATGCTAACACCGCTCGAGACATCAAAAACAGAGAAATATTTACAATGTGATTGACACTTGTGGTTTACACTATGGTTAACATTTTGAGAATATATAATTACATACCTAAAGAAGATTAAAACTTAAAACATTTTAGAAAATTTGTTAGTCGACTGTATTTAGTCGATTTTTGAAAATACGCAAGATTGGGGACAACACGACATCAGGAAGTAGTGAGTTCCAAACACGAGCGACTCGGCATATGAAGGAATGATATTTACAGTTTGTTCTCGCATGAGGAATATGTATACACTGAGAATGCCTTCTTGTTCTGCTGAGTCCAAGACATGAACTAATGGCTCGATCGGATTTCAATAGAGAAGGTTGTTAATGATTTTATAACAGATTTTTAGATGATGAACCGACCTTCTCCATTCCAAGGAGTGAATATTTAGAACTTTCAATTATTCCTCATAGTTTGAGTTGGAAAGTCCAGGTAGTCTCTTACTAAACCATTGGAGCGGATGTTCAACTAGACCGATATCAGAGATCATATGGGGAGACCAGACGGCAGATACATATTCAAGAATAGGCAAAACAAAAGTAGTGAATTGCCTTGAAAAGAGTGCATTCATACAGCACAAAATTGTGAAGAGCAACACGATTGGCTTTATGGAGATATTTTGGCAATGTAAAGAAAATGAGAGGTTGGGAGAAATGGTAAACACCCAAATCTAATTGAGATAATACACTGATGATTGGTGAGCCATTGATAGCATAATTCTTTTTCTGACGCTTCGACCCAAGCGTCAGAAATTGGGTCTCTGCTACGACCCAAGTGCATGATAGTTGTTTTGTCTGCAGAAATTGGTAATTGGTAGGATATACTCCAATCTTTAACGTTGTCGCATGCAAGCTAAGTGGAACGACAATTGTTTAAAGAACCAGGATTGGTATAAAATTTAATATCGTCTGCAAATACGTAGCAGGCCACTGGTCGTAGAACAGAAGGTACGCTTCAGGTGAACAATGCGAAAAATATAGGCCCAAGAACACATCCTTGAACAACACTACTGCTGACCATCCTTGATTTGAGAAAGGGCATCTTCAACTGTAATTTGTTGAGAGCGTTTGGAAAATAATGCACAGATTAATGTTACGATGATTTGGGTCCCAATCGAAGAAGTGTGTCAAAGACGAAAGATCTCTTTACTTTATCGAAGGCTTTTTCGAAATCTGTATAAATAACGTAGATTGTATTACCAGCGTCAATTGATGAAGCCCAATTATTAATACAATGAAGTAATTGCACTGTAGAGGAACGGCTTGCCATGAAACAAAATTGTTCTTATGGAATAAGATTATGCACCTGAAGAAAGTAAAGAAGCTTGGATAGTATGAAACGCTTCATTATTATTCATTATTATTTTAGGAACGATGTTCATCAGAGAGATTGGACGGTAATTGGTAGGATCAGTGGGATCAACTTTTCTCTTGTAAATTGGAATAACTATGGCTTGAGTCCAGTCAGGAGGAACCCGGCTAGTTTCCAGGCAGGAGTTGAACGGAATAGATAATCTTTTGCAAACAACGGAGTTTAGCTGCTTATAAAGTTGGTGGAATCTTGTCTGGTCCAGGTGATGATTTGGTAGGGATTAATGAAATGGCAGTGCTAACATTTTGAGCGTCGAACATGTCAGGGAACAGAGGGTCGTTTTATTGGTCACAGGAAGTAAGTGATGTAGGTATATCAATAACATGGACTCTAGCAAAAGTTAGCGCAAATTGTAAAGCCTTTTCGTAATTTGAATGACAGTTGAAGAATCGTGGTTTTTCAGAGGAGGGATAGATAACTCATGAACCTTTAATTTACCTCTTGCACCTTTGTAAAACTCATTTGCATTTTTTGTATTGCAAAGATGAAGAAAGTGTTTAGAAGAGCATTCTTGTGAAGTATCTGAATATGTCTTGGATGCTGCGTTATAATTTGCTTTACTAATAGAATTATTATTGTTTCGAATCCGGATGTAGGTTCTAATTGGCCTTGCAATTTAAGCTTGGCCAATTTTCATAGGTAGGTATTGGAGGTCTTACTTTTCACAGAAATATGTAGAATTAGCTGCCCACATGAATGCATAATATCGGAGAACTCAGCTGCCAGTTGGTCAAAACGTTGAGGAAGAGCAGAACCATGATGAGTGAATATTTTGCTGACTGACTGAGATAAAATATCACAATCTGCATTTGTAAAAACCAATGACTGAAGATAGACATGTGTAGAAGTGCAGAGGTTAAGGTTAAAAGCAACAGGAATATGAAGAGGTGTATCACTGGTAGAAAAAAAGGCAGAATGCTTCAATGCTCAATATGAACGTATCGCGGTTGCAGAAGACCAAGTCAAGGTAATTTTCGTCTAAGGGTTACAAATTGTTGGAATCGTAGGAAATTTAGACTTGAGACAGCAAGCCCTTGAACATTATACACAGTCGCATCAGAATAATATGACCACCCACGGAATCACAATGTACCCATCCAGGCACGTCACAGAGTGCACATGACAAGGTCGACCACACGGAGATATAAGTGGCCGACCAGGACAGATGAGTCATAGTGCGTAACGTGAGCACAATGGGCATAGGAATTGATTTGACGGACGTTTAAAAAGGAATGACCATCGGCTACTGCGCTAAGGGTGGAATCATCTCGGAAACAGCAGACTTCGTGGGCTGTTCGCGATGTGCTGTAGTAAGAGTGTACCAAGAATGGACCACTGGCACACCGAGTACTTCCAGACGTCATAACTGTGGATCCCAAAGGCCATCGACCTCAGAGGAGAACGTCGTCTTTGTCGACTGGTAAAGGGCAATCGATGCGCAACAGTGCATCAATTGACCACTCAAATGAACGCTGGGACACCCAGGTACGTGTCCCTGATAACAGTAGAATGAACCCTGTTACGCATTGGGTCTCCAGAGTCGATGCTGCATAAAGGCACTCATGTTAACCAAGGTCCATTGGGTTGTTGGGTTGTTTTACCTCTGAGCGGCACTTTTTTGCACACCATGGGCTAAATGGCCAGGTCACATGGACCCCGAAGGCTCAGAGAAGGTTGGGGGAGGGGACCCACTGGAACAGCTGTTGGGAGACAGATGGTAGCCTCCCGTCAAGGCCATCCAGCGTGTTCTTTAACGTGCACAGGGTATGGCTCTCCCGCACAAGGGGCCACGGCTTAACGTCCCATCCGACGGACGGCGGCCTTTTCAAGCCCATCGGTGTCCCCTACTGACCGTGGGCAGGGCGGGAAATTTTGCGGAGATAAATCTCAACGCTGACCCAGCTGGGACTCGAACCTGGGAACTACAGATTACGAGTCTGGCGTGCTACCGACTGAGCCACCCCTGCCCCAGGTCCATTGGCAACGACGCTTGCAGTTCGCACAGGAATCATCGTTGGACAGTGGAAGAGTGGAAAAAGGTGGCCTTCTCCGATGAATCGAGGTTTCTACTCCACAGAAGTGATGGGCAGTGGCGGATATGGCGTCAGACACACGAGAACCAACACCAGGAAACGCTTGTCGGTCAAGTACAGGCCTGCAGTGGCAGTGTGCATGTCTGGGGGATGTTTTCCTGATATGACCTTGGACTGCTGGTATCACTGGATAGGTCCCTGAACGGCAATGGCTACCTGTCCGTCCTCACTGACCACATGCATCTCTTCATGTTGAATGTTTACCCTGGTGGTGATGGTGTCTACTAACAGGACAATGCACCCTGCCATGTCGCTAAGGTGGTTCGTGACTGGTTCCAGGAACACGACAGTGATGTCTCCGTTATCTCTTGGCCGGCGAAATCGCCCGACCTCAATCACATAGAGCACTTTTGGAACCATTTGGATCAATGTTTCCCAAAGTGGGCGATACCGCCCCCTGGGGGGGCGCTGGAACGATCCAGGGGGTCGGTAGTCTCGGGTGCAATTGGGGGTAGGGGTGGAAGCATAAAGAAAGAAGGGAAGATAAGAAAATTTTGAAAAATCGCTCGTACATGTTTCATCTGCTGTGTAACATAAAGTTAAAGTCGTAGTGATTACTTTATTTTCAAAATAAACACATAAAATTATTCTTCGTTTTCTGTGTGTAATGCGAATGTTACTATGGTTGATTTTAATAAATAATTTAATAATTTCAAGCTTCAAGGTGTCTCATTTACAACATCTTTCTTTACTATGCTGTAGGACCTAGGTAGAAATATAGATACATAAAAGAACGCAAATTTGTCACTGCATCTTTCTGTTTATTCGCTTAAGTTCGCTTAAGTGTTTAATTCGTAAAGAAGGTAGATTTCCAGGGGGGCGCTGAGTAATTTTTTTTCTGAAAAGGGGGCGGTAGGACAAATAAGTTTGGGAACCACTGATTTGGATCGACAGGTTCGGCGTGCGGATCCACAACCACGTCATCTCCGGAACCTCCGTGCTCTGCTGGAGTCTGAATGGCCCCGTGTGCCTCTTACAACCTTCGAGGGCCTCATTGCGTCCATGCCACACCGTCTTGCTGCTGTAATCTGGGCCAAGGGTGGTTATTTCCATTATTAGGTAAGTGGTCCTATTATTCTGATACGACTATGTATGTAGTGAATGGTGTTGCCCAATCGATATTGGCAAAATTAAAGTCATCAGTGAGAACTACTAGAATATTGACACTAGTGACATATTCAATGCAATTGATGATGTGGTTGCTAGAATTAGAAGGAGGGATGTATTGCTCTGCACTTATGCAACTGCCAGATTCCCCGCCCTGCCCACGGTCAGTAGGGGACACCGATGGGCTTGGAAAGGCCGCCGTCCGTCGGATGGGATGTTAAGCCGTGGCCCCGTGTGTGGGAGAGCCATACCCTGTGCACGTTAAAGAACACGCTGGATGGCCTTGACGGGAGGCTACCATCTGTCTCCCAACAACTGTTCCAGTGGGTTTCCTCCCCCAACCTTCTCTGAGCCTTCGGGGTCCTTGTGACCTGGCCATTTAGCCCATGGTGTGCAAAAAAGTGCCGCTCAGAGGTAAAACAACCCAACCCAACGCAACTGCCAGATAAATAAATGTCAAAACCAATAATTTCATACTCGCTGGAACGAGTAGGCATTGATATTACATTGCAGTGACATGAATTTTTTATGAATATACTCACATCACTACCTTTAGCATTAAATCTATCCTTGCGAAATATTGGAAAGCTTTAGGATCCACACAACCGCCAGTGTAGATATCATCGAGCCATGTTTCTGAGACACACGATATATCCAAGTTGTGAGAATAAATAAAATGGGGGTAGAGATTGAATTTTGTTGCATATGCTGCACGGATTCATAAAAATAGCTCTAAAGTGCTCGAAATTATTAATAATAATAATACTCTTTATTCATATTCATGTTAGTTATACAAGAGTTGAAACAAATGACTCGCAAAGCATCTGCTTATCTGCAGGAGAGAAGAATAATAACGTTACATGAAAATACATAAGATATAGTTTAAAACAATGTCATCGAATTATGTGAATTTCAGTGGAAGCTCCATTGTGGTAGCTGAATTTTTACATTGAATGTGCCTAGAAGAAATCTTTTAGTCTTATTTTGATTTCTTTAAATTTATTTAATAAAACAATCTCCCTTGGTAATTGATTGAATACGTAAGGTACTGCGTATGCCCTTGTACATTTCCCGTAATTGTTTAATATTTTTGGAAGTTGAAAATAATTTTTGGATTGTAACCTTGTGTTTTTTCCATGAGAGATTTTAGATTTAAATTGATTGTCAAAAAATATTTTAAAGTGATGCTGTATTTGTAAAGGTTGTGAAATTTGAAAGTCATTGGTGGTTGTTGGATTGTGAACTTGAACCAACAGGAGTTGGAGGGCAACGTAGGTTCTGTAATAAGGTGCCTTGGAATCCCTTTAAACTCAGTGATGAAAGTTCCTTTTGGCCAAAAATTCAGATTTAAGAAATAATCCAGATTTTGATTATCACAGGTTATGGCAAAGGAGGCATAGAAATCGATTTTTTTTTGTTCTGAATTTTACACATTCATAAGCAATATCTGTGTTGCCAGGCATATTCACAATGTCACTTGAAGTAGTAATAGGGCTAAATCCATTAACTAAAATTAATTAAAATTCCCTTTTTCTGCTCACCATAGTAACACTGGAAACTTCTCGAGTGCCCAGTATAAACGTTTTTGAGCTGGTCGAATGGGTTTTAGCAATAACCTTTGGGTCAAATTCCTGCGAGCTAGTAGAGGAAAACGACTGACTAGATTTGCTGTTGCTTAGACTATTTCGATTAGGATGATGATTGTCAGAGTTGGGAAAAGGATGGCCACCGACAGCACTGGAACATGAATATTCAAGAGAGGCTGATAAAATGCTATTTGGAATATTGGATGACCTACAGTTGATAGCCAAATTGTTACAGATGGCATTATAATAGTCAACAATTGAATTTATATTTGTTCTGTTAAAAGCTATTTCGCTATTAATTATTCCAATTTTTTTTTTTCCAAAAAGCCCCCCAATTTTTTTCCAAGTCCGATAATGGCGAAAACCCAATGGGCTCCTTTCAAGGAGGCGTTTTCATCAGCTCCTTCTTTCACAGAGTCCTCAAAGATCTTAACAACTTCTTGCTTGGTATTGTCGAGGGCTATTCTGGTTGGCAGATTTTTTATCGCATATTTTGGAAAATAGGGAACACATGTTCTCGATCTGCGACATCAAATTACTTCAGAGAATGGCAGGATTACTTTTAAGTGGAGTATCAGTTGAAATGTTGTGCAGACCGTCGTTTGTCATAATGATCTGATTCTACAGAGGAGAAATATACATACAGTAATTTTACTACACCGTCAATGCCGAGACTGGGGTAGTGACCACTACCCCAGAGTCTCTGCATGTGATGAGTTGTTCGCGAACGATTCGTTGAAAATAAACGAATCAGGCAAGTGAGTCATTTGTTCGTGACTCCTTCCTGAAAAGTTTCGATTCTTTGAATCATTTGACCTCACCATGGATTACTTTTCATAACAAAACATAAAGTCACTAATTCACTAAAAAACTACAGAAGCCAAAAATATTGCAGTTAAAATCACCTTTTTTTTTCATACAAAGTTCCTTCAGAATGAGCCGATAGAGTGAGAATGAACGAATCGGACCTACTGACTCATTGGCTCAAATGAATCCTTCGACTCCTTCGTTCGCGATTCAGATGGGCTAACTGACTCATGAACTCTTCGAAACTAATTCACATGATTCTTTTGATTCCTCTGACTCCGCGAACTATGGAATTATTTCTTGATTCCTATTTCCTTTGTTAATAATAATAAATATAAGTAGATGAAATACCAGGGAAAGTTGACCTAAATAAATAAAGTCAATTTTAATAGTTGCTATGATTTAAATATAATTCTATTTCAGCAATTTCTTCAAATAAAGCAGATGAAAAAGATTGTTTTATATTTTTTTTTATATTTTCAGTTGTTCTATAGCTTGCTAGATTTTTCAAGTGATTATTTCAACAACCAGTGAATGAAACCACTTCGACAAATCTTTTAAAGTTGTGTTTCAATTTCTACGTGCTAACGAAAAAATTAATAACAACATGATAAGACTGTCTGGAGAACTCTTGAACACAAAGCGAATGATTTAGTAAAGTGCAAACATTAAAAGTTATTTGTCTAATATTTTAAAAAATTATCTGCAAAGTATATTTTTTTCAAAATCTGGTGAAATATGATGATTTAGTTATTGAAATTAAAAAAACTGAATTTTTCTGTATTAATTAGTGGCTACATTTGAAACAGTTCACCTACTAGATTACGCTATTAACTTAACTAATTCGTTCAAAATGAACGAAATAGTTAAGTGAGTGATTCATTCATGACTCCTTTCTGGGAAGAATCGATTCTTTGAAGGAATCAGTTCAACTCATGATCGACTATTTTCACTTTTCCTAATAAAACACAAAGTCTCTAATTAAGTGGAAAATTACAGAAGCTAAAATTTTTGCAAATAAAAATCATCTTTTTCCGATGAAGCCGAAAGGATCGGAATGAACGAATCTGTCGTACTGAGTCAATCGTTCAAATGAATATTTCGATTCCTTTGATTCCTGTCGCTCGCGAAGGAGTTGAATCAGAATGAACGAATCGGCAGTATTGACTCAAACGAATCCTCCGATTTCTTTCGTTCGCGAATCAGAGACAGAATCTTCCGAACTGACTCAAATGATTCATTTGATTCTTCTGACTCGCGAATGAATCTTGCGTTCCTTATTAATCATAAATAGCAGTAAAATGCCAGAGAAGATTAAATAAATTTTTAATAGTTCCTTTGATTTGAATATAATTCTGTTACATTCATTTCCAAAAAGCAGTTAAAAAAAAGGCTCTTTTCTCATTTTTAGTGCTTGAATAATTTTTGTTCTATTTCCTTTTTCTATAGCTTACTAGATTTTTCTCAATAAATTTTTAGCGAAAAATAATCTATAAAATAATTTTTCTCAATAAATTTTTAGTGACCGAAGTGGTTTCATTAACAGCCAGTTAATGAAACCACTTCGGACAAATCTTTTAAAGTTGTGTTTGAATATCTACATCAGTGGTTCTCAACCTTTTATGCTTCACGTACCCTCTGGAAATGTGTATGTAAAAGGCGTACCCCTTGTATAGATAGATAAAACTATAATTATAGTATAACAATGGGAATGAAATAAAACATATATATCAGTGGTTCTCAACCTTTTATGCTTCACGTACCCCCTGGAAATGTGTATGTAACTGGCGTACCCCTTGTATAGATAGATAAAACTATAGTTATAGTATAACAATGGAAATGAAATAAAACATATATATACACACATTAAATTTTGTATTCAGGAATTACACATATCGATAAACACAAAAATTGACATTTCTGCAGAGCAGTGTTGCCAACTTAGCGACTTTTGAGCTCTCACGGCGTACCCCAAAAAATTTTACTGTGTACCCCCAAGGGGTACGAGTAACCAAAGTTGAGAGTGAAACAAAGTTGAGAGTAACCAAAGTTGAGAGTGAAACAAAGTTGAGAGTAACCAAAGTTGAAGTGAGTCGATTCAAAAGATCGAATCTTTGTAAAGAGTCATTTTGCCCATCACTAGTGGTCACACAGGTAGGTAGTTCATGGACATACTGTAGCGGCGACTCCGTAGGTCAAGGTCACTTCGTTTCTAAATATAGACTCCCCAGAAGCAAAATGATCGAAGACACAACTGGACGTTAGGATCAGAAACAAAGACTACGATTTTAAAAACTTAAATTTACTGATCCTTCACTTACGTATCAAGAAGTTCACTGCTGAAATGGATAGCTTCCAATGAGTAGATCACGTAATGTTATAAGAATCACTAATTTACGTCTTAAAGCAACTTAAAATAAACATAAAATCGGGAGCTACAATCTACTACAAACTGCTGCTCCTATGCGCAAGCTTGAACAAAATGTACGAGAAACGAGGACAAGCTCAATAGAGCTTCGATGTCATCTCCGTCCTTTTCTTCAGGAGAGTACGTTCTTCTTTATAAAAATAAATATTGCAAGTGTTAGTGCAGTTAAGTTATTGTTATAGCAGAAAATATATAATAAATATATAATAAAATAATAAATAATAATGGAAAATATATAATAAAATATAGCAGAAATAGGAAATTTCTGTGATAGCGTGTAAAGAGATGACAGCAGCAAACTGACCCTTTTCTCAGGTAGGGTATGATAAAGAAACTTTTTCATTTTAAGGAATAAAAGATAAACACCTTTTGTGTTTTATAAGTACCAATAATATATTGCTATTTTTTTTCACCGAATAGTTCGAATTAAAACTTTTAACGAGTGCAAAAGATGGTAAATGCAAAACATCATTCTCTTAGAAAACGAGATTCCCATATTCACCAGAGGCGATATGTGTTCTTCTAGTTTTTAAAATAGCACTTACCTGGGTTTAGAAAGATGATGCACTCTCTGTGTCAGTAGGCTTAACGCTAGCATTTCCAGAGCGCAGAGCAAAAGAGAAATTTGGGTCACCGTAATTTTCGGTTTCTTGAGGATCGTACATCATAGGAATGCATAGTTTTCTGAATAAAGAAATATCAACTGCAACCGAACTGCTTATTGTAACTACGAGTCACCTTTGCAACTTAATTTTCCAAATAAGGAAACATTTTCTTTTACATATTTCTGAGATTTTGATCTTCATTTGATCTCTTTATCTTAAGACCGAACTTAGACATCTTCTCTACCTCATATCGAATTAGAGCCCACTAACAGAACTTTCTACCTCAAAACTAAAACCAGTCTTTCGCTCTACTTTTTCCAACGATACAAGTAAATGAAACAAGCATTACAGATTCCATTGACTTTATCTGACAGTTACTTCTCGCATCTGCTACGCAATCGAATTTGTTTGTTGGCGGCAATTTCTTTTCCTCCTCCCCAGCAGCGCCTGTAATCGCTTTTTCTTTCTAAACTTTCGTCCTTTCTCGCGCGGCAGCGACTCCTGTAACCCACTTTTCGTTTGGAAGTTGTTGGTACCGTTTGAGGTCATCATTCTGCCGCACTAAACCACGTGATGCGAAACGTCGACTGCTCCAGAAAGTCAGCACGAGGTGTCAGCGGCCGCGCGCCTTCCTTCTTTAACTCTGCTACCTCGGGAAGCAGGTGACCCTGACATCAGGAAAAGTGCATCGAAAGAGTCGAAAGCCCCCCCCCCCCCTCCCAAACACACACACTATGCACAGAAACGGAGCCAGTCTCCTCTGCGGTATGCTGTTGAATACTTAGGTCATGTGACAGGTGGAATCCATTCGTTCTCTAAAAACCGGTGTGGGGAGGGGGACCTATTTTATCCGCAGTCTGGATTTCTTATGCCTGCGTGAAGCTTCATTGGGTTTTGGAGAATGCTGAAATGGAGCTTTCGCCTACGGAGAAGGCTGCGTGGAGGATGCTCTACATTGTTTTGTGGAATTGCTGCTGTACGAACGAACGAGTACGGAGAGAATAGCAAGAGAAAATGCAGAAATGATAGATTCACTTTAATCTCGCCTAAGTTGACATTTTTAGTTTGAACGTTTTGGATTTAAGCTATTTGAAACTATTTACTGGTCTTGCATTTGAAAGCTAGAAAATGATAAAAGCACAAAACAAATTTTGTTAAGAGGGGAGATAAGTAGAAAACTGGGAGGGGGTGGAAATCAACAGAAAGTGTTGGGGGGTTGAAAAGTTGCAAAGATATAGGGATAAAAATCTAACTTCTGGTAGAGGGATCTTAAGTTCAGTTTTCTGCTTGGTAACTTTTTTTTTTCCTTTTAAGTTCAGTTTCTGTTGGTTTCGTGTTTGGTTTTATGTGGTGTTGTTTAATATTTCTCTGTTTGGTTCGGTTGTTTTACAGCGATTCAGATGCGTATTTAGTAGGGAGGATCAAATATTTGAAGCCTTGAGCACAGTCGTATTTAACCTAGAGTCAACCAGTTCAGTGGGCACAGAAAGGCTTTTAAGGACTCCAAAGTCGATTTAAAATTAGAGATGCAGCTTACATTGCACAAAGTTTCTCAAGTGCTTATAATATTAACGTTGATTAATAAATCAACAGAAGATTTAGTTCCAATTTCCATCAAGCTTCAGGGGTGAAGATCTGTAACTACTGAGCTCAATGTGCAGTTCCCTAAAGCGAACGAACGAAGATAATTTTTTTATTGGACGTCCACAGCATTTCTTGGAATAGACGACCTATAATGTAATGCTAATAATGCACTTCCTATAAATAGAAAAATTTGTATATGAAAACAACTCTATAGCAGTTATCTCTAATTATTGAGTTACAACAACTACATGGGTTTGGGTCGCCAATTTATTATCCCCAGACGTTCCATTTTTTCCATTATATCCCACTGTCTCAGTAATCTTTTTTTGGGGACATTAATTTTTCCTGATTTTAAAATGCAACTTATTTATTCATATCGAACGGCTGAGTACTCTTTTGGAATATTCACACATTTTGCTTCATTCACTACAAGAGCTACACCAAGTTTAGCAAAATAAAATACTTTTAAATATTTGGAACATTTTTATTTTTAAAATTTCAACTGCAAATTTTTTTCATAATTATGAGTTGTTATGGCTGTTTTGCAAATGATAGCTATGATATATTAGAAGGGGAGCTATGCACAAATTTTCTGTGATGATGAAGAGAAACGACCAGGCCTAGCATGTAGCTAGTCCGACCCCGCATTCTTGTGGTGCATGTCTTTAGTACCTCTGAAAAATTTTTTCTTCTGCAAGGGAACGGAAGATTAGGGCAGCCAGATCAGTTTGGCCTACGGCTACTTTTTATGGACTACTATGGCTAAGTTTTGATTTTTGTTCCTAACCTGCTAAGGATCGATTAACTACATAGAGACTTGGTGCAGATCACATATGATTATGGATCCTGAAACTTGTTCTACTGGTGGGCTTCTGTGGAGGGGAAATATTCCGTTGTGTTTGCTGTTTGTTTGTGGGTTGACAGCCCCAAGTGAATAGATTCATAGGATATGTTTTATCAGCTGGGGGATAATCTTGATCTGAGGTAATTGCAGGTACCTGAACTCTTGCTTCTTCGATCATCGTCAAACCTACATTGTAGGAAGTCTTCCAGTGCAGTTGGATTCAGTCTTTAGTAGTGGAGGAACAAGTCTTAGCCTCATGCCTGCGATTAGGGGGTTATTTGATATTGTGGGCACTTTATCTCTCAATAAAATCATTTCTTTAAACATTCCACGTACCATTTTTTCTCTACAGGTTCTTAGAATGTGACGACTCTTCACAGTGATTATTCTCTAGATGGAACTCTACCATATAATGGATCTCCTATAGGAACTCCAGTGTTATAACTTAGATATTATGGGCTTGCAAGAGACCAGATGAACAGGAAAAGGTCAGCTACTTAAAAATAATCTCATTTTTTTTCTTTTAAGGGGAGGGAAGAGGGAAAGAATTTTAAGGCGTAGGTTAACTTCTCAGCAGACACGCTAGTGATTCTTTAGAATGATTCTAGGATATGACTGCATTAGCAAGCTATTTTGGCTATCTCTAAACTTAATCTACACAAATCCCCAGGGTTACATGAAATTACTACTGAACTGCTTAGAGCTGAAAATGTTTCTGTTATCATACGGCTCATTGAAATTTTGAATCACTTTTATGATAAAGGTGTTATTCCTAATGATTTTATCGGAGCTATTATTATCCTATTTTTAAAAAAAATGATTGCAGTTCTTGTGATAACTCTTTATCAGCCTAGTATAAGTCCACTTTCTGTTCCAGGTAAAGTTCTTTGCATGATTAAGCTTAACAAAATTAAGAATCTGGTTGACGGGTAATTACGTGATGAGCAATGTGGATTCAGAAGTGGTAGGTACTGATCAGTCAGAAACCTTTGGCTACTAACTTTGTAGATTTCAAAATGGCTTTTCACTCTGTTGATCATCACAATTTGGTTGATGGTGAGATCGTATGGCATACCAGACAAGTTAGTTAACATAATGAAAGCTCTCTATAATAACACTGAATTGTGTGTCAGAGTTGATAAGACTTGTAACATTTGGTTTAGGATTACTTCTGGTGTTCGACAAGGGTGCATTTTGTCTCCTTTTCTCTTTGTTTCGCTATTGATTATGTTTTGCGAAATTCACTGCAAGGGAAAGATTTTGGCCTTAAATGGTCCAGAGATTTGAAAATTTCCGATTTAGGTTATGCGGAAAATTTGGTCCGTTTGACAAAAGATGTCAATCAAATGAACTATTTCAACAGAGCTCTTGATGAGACTCGTTGTAAAGTAGGTTTGGTGATAAAAAAAAATACCCCCTCAAGCAGCTGCTTGCCACAGATGTCTGAACAGAGAGAAAATCAAAGTGACGAAAATTAGTCAGGCGATTTTGAATGGTTTCACCCTTGAACAAATGTGTCAGTTTAATTATCTCGGAAACAAGGTTACAGACACTGGCTATGTGCTGCATGAGATAAACCGAAGAATAGAGATTGCCGTTGGCAATTTTAAGAATCTATGGAGAGTGGGGAAAAATATTTATATAAGCCTAGACCGAAATTAGGCTATACAATATTTTGCTCTTTCTAAAGTTAGTGATGATAGAGAAACATGGATCTTTTTTCAAACAAGATATCAGAAATTGATTCTCGTTTAATAATAAAATATCACAGGAAAAAATCCTGTAGACAATAAACGCTTAAAACAATTAGTTGTCCTGAGTGGGAGTGGAACCACGCCTCCCAGAAGCATGCCGGGCGTTCTATTCACTGCACCAATCAGAGCTGCAATTCTTTCAAAGAAGTGATGTTTTGTGTATTCTCCAATTTCTGCTGATTCGCCAGTGGCGCCATCTATTATCAGGTAATGGGTTGTTTATGCAGTGTCTTGAGCATTAGGAGGGTTGACCTTGTGAGTAATGATGAGCTTAGGAAAAGGAGTCTGCAACCACCTCTGAGGAGTATATTGCGCAGAGTTGGGTTGTTTTACCTCTGAGCGGCACTTTTTTGCACACCATGGGCTAAATGGCAAGGTCACAAGGACCCCAAAGGCTCAGAGAAGGTTGGGGGAGGGGACCCACTGGAACAGCTGTTGGGAGACAGATAGTAGCCTCCCGTCAAGGCCATCCAGCGTGTTCTTTAACGTGCACAGGGTATGGCTCTCTCGCACACGGGACCACGGCTTAACGTCCCATCCGACTGGCGGCGGCCTTTCCAAGCCCATCGGTGTCCCCTACTGACCGTGGGCAGGGCGGGGAATTTTGCGGAGATTAATCTCAACGCTGACCCAGCTGGGACTCGAACCTGGGAACTACAGATTACGAGCCTGGCGCGCTACCGACTGAGCCACCCCCGCCCCATATTGTGCAGAGAGACTTCGTTGTAGATTGACCATGTTCCCCTTATGCATATCTATAGATTAGCGAATGGGGTTTATGAACAGTGTTCCGAAAGACCTCATGGGAAGGTGGAGACCTAGGAAGCAAAGAGCAGATAACGTTAAACAGAATCCTTTGGAATTGGCCTGCATGACCAAATGCAGCAGCTGCAGCTCAGGACAAACAAGTTTGGAGAACTAAATTGCAGAGTCTGGTTGGGCCTCCATTGCCCAAGGCTACTTGGAGATTCTGTATGTATATTATGCCATGGGCTAGAGTGAATGATTAATATGAATAAAATTTTAAAAATCCTAATTTAATTATGGTACAATGTTTTTCCTCCTACAGTTTGGGGCACTCGAGTCTGAGATTAGCAGTGTATAAAAAATTGAATAGAAACTATTTTTGCATATTGTTAGTGGTGTTCTAATTGATTGTTTTGTCCTGTTTTCGGTAAGCTAAAATAGGGACCCTTCCTGAAATATCTCGGGATTAACTTCTGAAAAAATCGAAACCCTACACTAGTCCTGATTCAAATGTGTCAAAATGTGAATTTCAAGCTCAACAACTTGAATCCTTTAACCATAAAAACCTAATTAGACCAGCTGACCGGCAACTGACAGACAGAGAGATATACAACGCTGCAAAAACCCTTTTTTGGAGTTCAGAGGTCCCTAAAATATATTCCTAATCAAGAATTTCCAGGTTGGAAATTTTCATGATCACAGTACTACAGTTTATTTTACATGAGAAAGCAAAAAAAAAATATTGCGCTTTAGTATCAGAGTGTAGTGTAAGAAATATACAGGTAATGGACAGAAAAATGGGAAACACCAAAGTTTGCGGAAAAAAATAAATAAAAAAATAAATACCCCCTCAAGCAGCTGCTTGCCACAGAGGTCTGACAGGAGCCTGTCAGTTTATATGCTATAGTAGAAGGTCTGAGAGGATGGCAGGACCTCAGCAGAAAAAACGACACAAGCCTCCGGTTTATGTCAAACAGCTGTGTCTACGTGTGTGACGAAGGCATGGAACATTCAAATGACATCCCAACATGCTTAGCGTTATGTCTATAAAGGCTAACCCGTCGTAACTGCATGTAATTATTGGTACTACGTCTTCTAGAAAAGACCTAAGCAATTTTGAAAGAGGCATGATTGTTGGAGCCCATTTGTCAAGAGTTCAGTAAGACAGCTGAACTTGCTAATGTTTCACGAGGAACAATTTACACGGTTGTGTTTGCATTAAGTTGGGAATCTAAAGGAAAGGTATTATCTGCAAAAGTCTACAGTGGGCGAAAGCAGATACTCCAGAGTCGGGATGTTCCAGCGTTAGTGCGATGTGCAAAGCGAAACCGGCGAACTGCAGCTACTCAATTGTGCACAGATTTCAACATAGGAAGCTAAAGGCCGGTTTCGTCAGAAGCAGCACGTCGAGAACTCCTTAGAGCTGGATATCACGGTCGAGTTGCGCTTCACAAACCACTCATCACACCTGTCAACGTACGTCGTCGTTCCCAGTGGTGCAAGGAGCAGAAGCAGTGGAGGAATGTGATATGGTCTGACGAATCATTCTACACTTTGTGTCCGACAAATGGACGAGTGCACATGTGGCGCCAACTAAAGGAAGCTTACAACTCTTATTGCTTGTTTCCTACTTTTAGGGTTCTGTAATGGTGTGGGGTGTTTTCCCGTAGCATGGTTTGGCTGCACTCATCCCGTTAGGAAGGAACATTAATGCCTATCGCTATTTGACAGTCCTAGGTGATCATCTTCATCCAATGGTACAGCATTTCTTTGGTGAAATGAGAGCTGTGTTTCAGGATTACAATTCTCCCATCCACAGAGCATATATAGTTCCCCAGTGATTTGAGGAGCATGGAATGAACTTTTCCACATACCATGGCCACCACAGTCACCAGAATCAACCTGCTGGAAATCTATAGGAACTTCTGGAACGATGTCTCAGGAAGCGTTTTTCGACTCAATCGGACGAACAAGAATTGTTCACGTTTCTTGTGGACGAATGGTATCGTATCCCTCCTGCTGACTTTCAGACACTGGTAGACTCTATGCCACGACGTATACAGGTTGTACTGGACTCAGGTGGCAGTCCAACACCGTGTTTAGGGATTTTACATTGTTGTTTAAGTTTTTTTCCGCCTATTATCTGTAGTGTTACGACCTGGCTGTTCACGGCAGTGATTATCGGAACCTTATATCCAGTGTCGTGATGATGATGAATTCGCAGTTTTAACAACTAACGCGTGTACATTGTTAAAACTGCAAAACGGGGAAATTATTAGTAATTTGTACGGTTCAACCATATTTAAAAGATTTGTGGTAAGAGTCACCCCTGTAGCCAAGTGGTTAGCGTGCTTGGGTACAGATCAAAGGCACCTGGGTTCGAGCCCTGGGTAAGACATGGATATTTGTGTTGCCTTTCTGCTGAAGTCACAGTCTATGGCGTATTATACTAACAGGCTCATGTCAGACTTCTGTGGCAAGCAGCTCCTTGAGAAGTTATTAGAGATGAGTGCAGGATCAAATTTTCGAGCCCGAAAGAAATTATTACTTTCACTAATCTTTTTTTCACAGTTACGGGAAAAATTAGAAATTCAAATTGTGACTGAGTTCAAGCTCTTCCGATGTCCGAAGTCGTCTGGGCCAACAAAACCCGGAACCAAAGTTATAATTAATGTTATAGATTGAATTCTGAGTTTTGCTCTGCTAAAAGTGTGTATTGTTTGCGTAGGAATATCCATAAACTTTGTAGATTAAGTTGAGTTACATAATCTTGGCTATGAATTTATGTATTCATGCATTGCTTTTACGAACAGTCTTAGTGTTTCTTAACGTATTTTAAACGAGTAAAACCTATTTTGTACTGGCATTGTTCAGTCTATATAGAAAACTTGTAAATTAGTTCCTTACGTCTCGTGCTTGTAAAAGTTCATAACAATTTTTATTTTGCATCAATTTTTAATGTTGTCTCTTATAAAAAGCACTGAGTAGTTCCCGGGGTTGGGTTTTGACTCCAGGGAATCGTAAATTTCTTGAGATTTTAAACCAGTGCTTTATTTGGCATTAAACTTCCTCATTTGCATTATCATACTTCCGAGAACCCGTGTTATAGGTCACATTGCATAAGTAAGATGAAGACAACCTATTTCGTGTCATTTATTAACTCGGGAGAAATTTCAGAGCTCATTAACCTCTTAAAAAGACAAATATCCATGTCACACTTAAATATCTACTTTCTTTCACTATTGAAAGAGTTGTCAACGATGAACTTACTTCAATTACGGAATAGATCTCAAAGTTGAATCAGTTATGGAATTTGATTTTTGGAAGAGCTGAGAGGAAAGGTGGTTAACGAACCATTAAGTAGCCTTTCTTCCAGCCCTGAATTTCTTCTTTTTGTTAATAAGACTAAAGACATATTAAAAAAAAAGAATCTCAGGATTTATTATTTTTACATTTGCGTCCCATGGCCGAGTGGTTAGCGCGCTTGGCTACTGATCTAAGGGACCTGGGTTCGAGCCCCGGGTAAGGCATGGCTGTTTGTATTGTCTTTTCTGCTGAGGTCCTGCCATCCTCACAGCCTTCTACTGTGGCATATAAACTGACAGGCTCCTGTCAGACCTCTGTGGCAAGCAGCTGCTTGAGGGGTATTTATTATTTATTATTACACATAGATATTCAAAAATACCTACATGTGGCTAATGCTACCAACAAATCTGATGACCTATTACTTATTATAAATGTTTATAAATTATTATTTATTACATTATTTATTTTACAGTTTTGAAAATGCAGCTGAGCTACCAGCAATGTGTTCGTTTCCTCCAGCAGCTATGCTTAACAATCGGTTTCTCCTAACTTGTAACTTCTTGACTCTGCTACATATCAGTTTTAATGGTGGCTAATACAGTCACGAGGATTATGCAGAAGAAAAATAAGTCTGCTGTAGAAATTATCACCTCTGGTGGCATTTGCCATTGGTAGGGCACCCTTATACTTTTCATTTGCACACAATGGTCTAAATAAAGAGGTCGCAAGGACCCCAACGCTCAGAAAGGGTTCGGGGAGAGGGGGGAATACACCGGACAGCTATTAGTAGACAAATGGAAGCCTGCAGTCAACGCCATCCAGCGTGTTCATTAACGTGCAAAGGATGTGTGTGGTTCTCCTGTACACGTGAGCACCGGCTTCACATCCCATCCGACAAGATGGCGACCTTTCCATGCTCATCGGTGTCTCCTTTCTTGCCAAGGAAAGGTTGGAGGGGTAGCATACATTTTTGTAAAGTTTAATGAAACTATTATTACTTTCGTTTTAACTTAATTGAATTAACTTCTCCGTTCAATTATTTTAACTCTCATTGCTGCTGCTCAATATTTCTTCTTTCATAACTCTTTAAATACCAAATGAATATCTTTGGAAATATAGATTTCGAAAGATTTGATTGAAATTTTTATCTTTCGTCAAATATTTTGGTAAAAAAAATTATTTAAGAAGTTACAGATCTCCAAATCTGACACCCTTTTGATGAGTCTGTTTGTATTAAAGTGGTCATTACATATTTTTTCAGCTAAAATATCTAATTTCCTGCGAACCAGAAAAATAATTCTGGATGTTACAGTTAAAACGAAAATGTTTGGAATCTTTTGAAATTTCTTATTAAGAGTCTAATTTTTGCTATGATGTACTTTGAGTTGGGTTGGGTTGTTTTACCTCTGAGCGGCGCTTTTTTGTATACCATGGGCTAAATGGCCAGATCACAAGGACCCCGAAGGCTCAGAGAAGGTTGGGGGAGAGGACCCACTGGAACAGCTGTTGGGAGACAGATGGTAGCCTCCCGTCAAGGCCATCCAGCGTGTTCTTTAACGTGCACAAGGTATGGCTCTCCCGCACACAGGGCCACGCTTAACGTCATATCCGACGGACGGCGGCCTTTCCAAGCCCATCGGTGTCCCCTACTGACCGTGGGCAGGGCGGGAAGTTTTGCGGAGATGATATGATGTATTTTGATAAATAGTTTATATATACATAATTGGAAAAGGCCATTAAAACAAGCTGACATTTGGAATGAAAACAGTTTTTTAACTGTTATGCAATAAATATGTTAGTTTATTACAAATTCAAATATCACATCATTGTCTATGCATCTGATACCTCTTTTATCACAACTTTCTTCGTGAATGCTTCGAAATCGATCAATAATCTTCCCAGGCATTTTCTTCAGGCATTTCTTTCCAGGCATCATTCGTTCTTCACAAGTATTCTCAAACCGAATCCATCTCTGGTTCTTCTTAGCGGAGTGTCGTACACGAAAAGTTTTCCAATGGGAGAACGATGGCTATTGAGATTAATAGAGAGGAACAGAGGGAGGGCGGACATGACACACTTTTGTCTAATTTTTCTTAGGTAATATACACTACTGAGGCCTTCAAGGCAGGGGGGGAGCTTATAACCCACTAACCTCCCCACTTGGGTACACCGCTGCCTACACGATACGAAGCCGTCTATTAGTAAAATCCGCCCTGCCCACGGTCAGTAGGAGACAGCGATGTGCTTGGAAAGGCCGCCGTCCGTCGGATGGGACGTTAAGCCGTGCTCCGTGCGCGGGAGAGCCATACCCTGTGTACGTTAAAGAACATGCTGGATGGTCTTGACGGGAGGCTACCATCTGTCTCCCAACAGCTGTTCCAGTGGGTCCCCTCCTCCAACCTTCTCTGAGACTTCGGGTTCCTTGTGACCTGGCCATTTAGCCCATGGTGTGCAAAAAAAGTGCCGCTCAGAGGTAAAACAACCCAACCCAACCTATTAGTAAAAAATGGTCTGAAAAATATTCCTTTTTAATCGAATGTTTGTCCCTTTGTTTAATCAATCGCAATATGTTCATTCAATTCATATATTCAATGTTTGTTTTTATTAAATTGTGACGAAAGACAACTTTGATGCAAACGAAGGATATGAAATATGGCAACTGATGTCTTGTTTCGCCAATAATAATTATTTATTGAACGATTTACACAATAATTGACAAAGTAGGCATTAGCATTCTCTGACATCCTATAGAGATTATATGTCATTTATAAGAATTAATACAGATACCAGACGAAAGTTCACAAACAGAAATTATCATTTTTGAAATGTTATATAAACATATTTTGAAAATTATTTTCCTTAAAATTAGCGGAATGTGCCTATTTTCTTTGCCTTCATTTCAACATCAAAGCTACTCAATTACCAATCTCATCAACAGCTCTAATGAAAGAGATCAACATCTTTTTCCAAAAGGACTAGGGGCGGGGGTGGCTCAATCGGTAGCGAGCCAGGCTCGTAATCTGTAGTTCCCAGGTTCGAGTCCCAGCTGGGTCAGCGTTGAGATTTATCTCCACAAAATTTCCCCCCCCCTGCCCACGGTCAGTAGGGAACACCGATGGGCTTGGAAAGGCCGCCGTCCGTCGGATGGGACGTTAAGCCGTGGCCCGTGTGTGGGAGAGCCATACCCTGCGCACGTTAAAGAACACGCTGGATGGCCTTGACGGGAGGCTACCATCTGTCTCCCAACAGCTGTTCCAGTGGGTCCCCTCCCCCAACCTTCTCTGAGCTTCGGGGTCCATGTGACCTGGCCATTTAGCCCATGGTGTGCAAAAAAGTGCCGCTCAGAGGTAAAACAACCCAACCCAGGTTCGAGTCCCAGCTGGGTCAGCGTTGAGATTTATCTCCACAAAATTTCCACACCCCCCCTGCCCACGGTCAGTAGGGAACACCGATGGGCTTGGAAAGGCCGCCGCCCGTCGGATGGGACGTTAAGCCGTGGTCCCGTGTGCGAGAGAGCCATACCTTGTGCACGTTAAAGAACACGCTGGATGGCCTTGACGGGAGGCTACCATCTGTCTCCCAACAGCTGTTCCAGTGGGTCCCTTCCCCCAACCTTCTCTGAGCCTTCGGGGTCCATGTGACCTGGCCATTTAGCCCATGGTGTGCAAAAAAGTGCCGCTCAGAGGTAAAACAACCCAACCCAAAAGGACTAAATTATTCGCATAATCTAAATCAGAAATTTTGAAATCTCTAGACCATTTAAGGCAAAATCTTTCCCTAGCAAAGAATTCCGCATAACATAACCAATAACCAAACTAAAAAGAAAAGAGGGCAAAATGCACCCTTGGTGAACTTCACTAGTAGTGCTAACCAATCGCTACAAGTCTCATAAACTCTCACACATGACTCAGTGTTATTATAGAGAGCTTTCATTATGTTAACTAACTTGTCAGGTATTCCATATAATCAAATGATCAACCACAAATTATGTCGATCAACAGAGTCAAAAGCTTTATTGAAATCTATAAAGCTAGCAACCACAGGTATCTGAAACTCTGAACATTTCTCAAGAATCTGCCTAAGTGAAAATATTTGATCAATACATCCCCTACCACTTTTGAATCGACACTGCTCATCACGCAGTTGTCCATCAACCAAATTCTTAATTCTCTTAAGTATAATAATACAAAGAACTTTACCTGGAACAGAAAGTAAACTGATGCCTTAGAAATTACTACAAGACCTGTGATCATTTTTTTTTTTTTCATAAATAGGGATTGCAACCTGTCTAGTTTAGTACAGAAATATTCCCAGATCTAGGATTTCAATAGTAACTTTATCTTCCCCTGGAAATTGAAGAAGTTATAATTTAGAAATAGCCAAACTTCAGTTTGTGACAGAGGGAGGGCCAACATCACAACAACAGAGAAAGGCTGTACTGCGTCGATCTTTATTGCAAACAATGGGTTTTGGAGATTGCAATCGTTTTTTTTTTATGATAAACTAAAATCTTTTAGCATTTACACATTTAAAATATGGTTACCTGTTTTAGGTCATCTCCCAAATACAAATGATGGTTAAAACCAGGGCCGGATCCGGGAAGGGGGGAGGGGAGACAAGACTCCTTCTTTTCAGAATACTAGTAAGGGTAAAATAGAGGCAAAAACTTATTAAAATTATTTGCATTTCACACATTTTTCAAGAAATATTTTAAAAACCTGTAAAATGGAGGGATGTTATATTGCATTCACTATCCAGTCTGTTGCCCCCCCCCTTTACATTTTTCAGCACGATTGCGTTTCTTACTCAGTTTATAGGGGCGGGGGTGCTCAGTCGGTAGCGCGCCAGGCTCGTAATCTGTAGTTCTCAGGTTCGAGTCCCAGCTGGGTCAGCGTTGAGATTTATCTCCGCAAAACTCCTTGCCCTGCCCACGGTCAGTAGGACACGCCGATGGGCTTGGAAAGGACGCCGTCCGTCGGATGGGACGTTAAGCCGTCGCTCCGTGTGCGGGAGAGTCATACACTGTGCATTTTAAAGAACACGCTGGATGACCTTGACGGGAGGCTATAATCTGTCTCCCAACAGCTGATCCAGTTGATCCTCTCCCCCAACCTTCTCTGAGCCTTCGGGGTCCATGTGATCTGGCCATTTAGCCCATGGAGTGCAAAAAAGTGCCGCTCAGAGGTAAAACAACCCAACCCAACTCAGTGTATATTGATTTTTTTGCCAGGATTAGCCAATATTTTTGAGGGGATGGGGTAAAATTTTAAAAATATATTTGTTATTGTAAGTTAATAAACTAATTTTTTTGGGCATAAAATTTTCCTGAGAGAGTGGGGGGACACTTTACTTACCCCCCTGGACTACGTCATTAGTTAGATATTTTGCTATTCTTTAATACTAAGCAAATTATCACTAGTTTCGATTTTCGTCACTTGTGTTAAAAATAACGATGTAAGAGGAAATGAAAATTTTAGTTTCGTAATCGCTAACAGCAAGATGCAGTTGGAGTGATAAATATAATCTGCTTCCGTTTTAGCATTGCCGGAACAAGTTGCTCCAGATAGGTGATCGAAACAACTTCCTTTACTTAAGGCGATGTGAGATGACGTGTGAAGAATTGATAGGATTGGAAATAGAGATCTGAACCCTTCATCCGGGATACGGAAAGGAGATCATTTCTCGTTACTTGAACAGATTAGAGTGTTATTGGTTTGCATCAGCAGTAAGTGTAGATAAGAGTAGGGATATAGGCTGTGCCAATATTCCTTGCAATATAGGAAGCAGAATATTCAATGGTAGTGGTGCAAGCGAAGGAAATAGTACAGATTGCATCAGTAGGTGGTATAGATAGCGGAAGTAACAGAGGTTTACATTAATAATCAGTATGAATAACATAATTATAAAAGGTTGAATCAATAGTTTGCATATATACAATAGACAACAGAAGTTATAAGCAAAATAATAAAGGTTAAGTCAATAGCATAAATAACGGAAATGACATAGTTTGCATGGACAGATATGTAGGTAGCAAAAACGTCATAGGTTGACTCAATAGTTAGTGTAAATAATGGAGGCAGTATAGGTTGCAAACGTCATAGGTTGACTCAATAGTTAGTGTAAATAATGGAGGCAGTATAGGTTGCATCAATGGTTTATGTACCGGGTGATCCAAAAGTAACAGAAAAAGTAAAAATGCAATAATTCGAAAAGTAGAGACAGTAGCACGATACGGTTTTCACAGAAATGCACAGAAAGACATGGGATTTTTTTTAATAACGAAAAATCTTATTTGCCTGAATAGTTACATTGGCCACCGACAGGTGGCGCTTCAGTTGTGTCAGTAGTTTGTACAGTGGCGCAGCACAGTTCGCAACGCAGCTAGGATTACAAATGTTCATTTTGACGGCCGTCATTCGTGAGAATGGCAGTCAGATGTGGCATCACACTCTGCACAGCATCGAAGAGGGTTTCAGATGTAATTCCTGTCACATGATGGCGAATAGCTTCTTTCAACATGACCAATGACGTCGGTCGACCTCTGTACACCTGTGACTTCAAATAGCCCCATAACCAAAAGTCACAAGGTGTAAGATCTGAAGACCTTGGTGGCCATTCGTGCGGGAAAGAGCGACTGAGGACATGGTCATCGCCAAATGTCGGACGCAGCAGGTGCTTCACAGGAACTGTGACATGCAGAGACGCTCCATCCTGCATGAATGTTACACTATGGAGCGCTTGCCTCTCTTGGAAGGAGGGAATGATGCTGTCTCTTAAAAGCGCTGCATAACACTCGCCTGTGACAGCAACAGTTCGAAATGTACCGCTTTGGACTTCCTCAAAGAAAAAGGGGCCTATAATGAATGACACAGTGAACCAGCACCACGCTGTCACCTTTGGCTGATGCAAAGGGGTTTTCACAATCGCATGTGGGTTCTCTCTCGCCCAGATGCGGCAGTTGTGTTCATTTACACTTCCATTAAGCGAAAAGTGCACCTCGTCAGTCCACAGGACGTTTGACAGCCAGTCCGCATTGTTTTCCATCTGTTGAAAAGCCCAATTTGCAAATTCATGACGAAATCGGTTGGTTTCAGTTCCTGTACGTGTTGGATTTTGTAAGGATACCTCTTGAGGATGATCCTGAGTGATCACCACACAGTTCCGTACGAAATGCCAGTTCGTCTTGAAATTTCACGCACACTGCATTCCCCATGTGCGAAAGCTGCCAATTGTGTGTCGACCTCATGTTCGGCCTCGTGCACAACTGCAATAGTTTTTTGGGTCTCCCACTTCTTGCGCGTGCTTCCAAATTGCCAGTGTCCTCAAACCTTTTCATCATAGTTATCAGTGAGGAACAAGACATCAGTCCCTTTCCACTTCTAATACCCGGCATTGAACGATAGGTGCACAAAACCGCACTTGCATATTCAGAGTTCTGATAATACAGCTTAACTAAAAGTGCTTTATCTCATAACGATAACATGCCTCACCTTTGCAGAACGTTTAACTTCGGTAATAAACATTAAATGCTGAAAGTTTAACTTCAATATTCACTACATCTGAAATTACTATTATCTACAACGTTTAACTTTGGAACGTTTAACTTCGGTAATAAACGTTAAATGCTGAAAGTTTAACTTCAATATTCACTACATCTGAAATTTACGTACCTCACGGCAAAGTCAGATTGATCAATGTTCGCAGTCTCGCACCGTTTGAGGAGCGACTGCCAGTGGATCTGTTAAAATATATATACCGGGACCGCTATGGCGCCACCTGTCTGTGACGCCATAGCGGTCCCAGAGTCACGTGGTTGCAGGACAAGGACGCCATTTCAAGAATTCTCTATTCTTGAAATGAGAATTCTTGAAATGAGAGAATTCTTGAAATTCTTGAAATTCTTGAAATGACGTCCTTGTCCTGCAACCACGTGACTGTCCCTCTGTGGGAACCGTTGAGCAGTGGTTCAGGGGAATTCCTCTGGGCATCCGATGTTGTCAGGTTGAATTTCAGACATGGCGCTAAGCGCTACTCTGATAGAGGCTTTCCAAGGACGAGAGGACGCCTCCTTTTTATATGCTACTCGGATTATAACTGGCCAGCAACAGGTAAGTGGCTGTGCCCTGCCAGGCAGTGCCTAATGGACTGGTTTGCCTAAGGTGCGGACTTAGCGGATTTGTCTGCTAAGATAATCCTCATCATGGCGCCGGAATGTAGGGTTGGGTTGGGTTGTTTTACCTCTGAGCGGCACTTTTTTGCACACCATGGGCTAAATAGCCAGGTCACATGGACCCCGAAGGCTCAGAGAAGGTTGGGGGAGGGGACCCACTGGAACAGCTGTTGGGAGACAGATGGTAGCTTCCCGTCAAGGCCATCCAGTGTGTTCTTTAACGTGCACAGGGTATGGCTCTCCCACACACGGGGCCACGGCTTAACGTCCCATCCGACGGACGGCGGCCTTTCCAAGTCCATCGGTGTCCCCTACTGACCGTGGGCAGGGCGGGGAATTTTGCGGAGATAAATCTCAACGCTGACCCAGCTGGGACTCGAACCTCGGAACTACAGATTACGAGCCTGGCGCGCTACCGACTGAGCCATCCCCGCCCCCCCCGGAATGTAGGAAAGGAAGCTGAAAGCAGGCACTCGAAACCGTTCTATGTGAATTATGCAAATTCATGCAGAACAATTCAAAAATGGAAATATTTAACCAATGGGCAACTATTACGTTGCGAAACAGTGTCAGAGTACTGACAAGTATTGGAGAAGGGAGGAAACTAAATTCTTCTCTCACTGCGCAACTTCTGCGTAGGGCAAGCTCAAGCCTCCAGCCAGCCACTCAGCAGAACAGTTATTGGATCCTCCAACCACTGGAACAGTTATTATTCGATTCTCTTTCCAGTTAATAACTACTGTTAGGGGTAAAATTGAAATCCCAATACATCAAACACAGTCTGTTTTCCGATTACTAAGTTTCACCCTTAAGACAAAAATTTTATTTTCTCACCTTAGACGTTAATTAATTGAACAATTATTTCCTTTTATTCCTATTAAAAAATTAAATCTCTTGGTATTTTTTTTTTAAAGTTTCTCAAAATTCGTTCGGGAGTTATTGCACTGGAATTTCATTCAGAAAGTAGCTGTCATCAGTCATTCTGGGTCGACTAGTGAATCAAGTAACAAACTACTCGAGGTGGTGAGAATGAAGAAAAAGAATAGGGTTACACGAAAAGACAATATTGATTGATTAATGGAAACCGGCGCCCACTTCTCACCACCAGCCCTTGGAAAACCAGTGGCGTGTCTTGTTTTTGTTCATATTACCCTTTAAAACCAGTAAGTGCATAGGAAGCATTTCCAGCATCTGCAACAGGTTCGTCATGCTCCAGTTACATTTCCTCTTATCCTCCTTTCCTTCTCTCCTAACATCTTCTTCTCCATGGCGACCGTTACCAGGGTCAATACTCGCCTTTTTGATTCATGGGAAAGTCCGGGACAGTTTCGCTACGACGCTTTGTTTACTTCGACGACAGGGAATGTTCCAAATTTAGAATAATTACACGATGAAAGTGTTGTTATGCAAAAGCTTTACGAAAGTTATTTCTTTCCAACCTCCGTGATATTGCAGCAGACAAATTTGGCTTCAGCGAAGCGTAGACTTCTCCGAGGCATTTTGTTCAGCTTGGAGGAGGACTAAAATGGTTGGGGGAGGCGCTGAATGTTGCGTTTGGGGGAGGACTTGGTCGTTTCTCTGTGATTTATGATAAAGCTCTTTCTTCTCCCACTTATTTCTTTCAAAAGAAGCACATAAAGAGAATGTTGATAAAGGATCACACTCACTTTGAGATAAAACTGATAGCGAATTTATAAAGTAAACGTTTGGCGCATCAGGGTCGGTTTCAGGGCTGCTACGTTGTTCCGGGTCCTCGCATTTGAACAAGCCAAGAACAATGTACATCAATTGCTCTCAATCTGACAGATACTGAGAGAAAACCTTACAGGGAACTAGCTTATTAATATTTTTCATAATCTGTTCCTGGATTTCTATGTTAGCTATCGTGATCCAAGAACAAATTGCATCGGCGAAATTCATTAACCAAATTTGCTTTACAATCAGTTATTTTAATGTCACACTACATTACGATGTAATCAGGGTCATCGGCAGCCTGCTTCTCGACTGCCTGGAGATCTACCGACCCTCCAGGGTCAAGGTCAGCACTTGTGGCTCGACCGTTTCTCTCTCATAGTGGGGATGTATTAGTGTTCTACTGAGTTATAGATATCCTGAGGCTTTGCCAAAGGAAGTTTACCCCTAAAATTTTCAATGAAGTGAAATAAATGTGGAGGGATGAAGGGGGGGGGGTGTCAAAAAGTGACAGTTTCTCCCTTTGCAAAATGAAAAAAATTTATCGGACAATTAATTTACGTTGAATAATATCGTGTACCAAAAAGTAATGTTTTTTCCTTAACGACATGTCATTTTGATTTTTATCTCATGGTTTCTTTTGTTTTCCGAAGCATAGCATATATTTTTATTCTTTAATATGGGTAGCCGTCCCATGGCCGAGTGGTTAGCGCGCTTGGCTACTGATCTAAGGGACCTGGGATCCAAGGGACCGGATAAGGATACTGATCTAAGGGACCGGATAAGGATACTGATTTAAGGGACCGGATAAGGCATGGTTGTATGTGTTGTTTTTCTGCTGAGGTCCTGCCATCCTCTCAGATCTTCTACTTTGGCATATAAACTGACAGGCTCCTGTCAGACCTCTGTGGCAAGCAGCTGCTTGAGGGGATTTTTTTATGTAAAAAGAACTTTTTTCCCGTTTTCAAATTAAAAAAACAACGAGATATTACTTTCACTTTGTTGTCTGTCTGTCCCTCTGCGGACACGGAAATTTTTTATTTAAAAAGATAATTTAAAAATTATTTTTGTCGAATTGATATTGATGAAATATTATGATTTGCACTTTCCAAATCTCCCAAAAGCTATTATTGCGCACTCTAACTTTGAAAAGAAAAAAAAATCCAATTTTTTAAGGAATATTGCAAATCATGTACAAATATTGGACATAAAAATGGAAACATTCCCATGTTAAGTAAATGGAGAGTCAAATTCAAAGATTCGTAATTTCTACAATAAACATTTTGTAGGAAAAATAGGACTAGATAAATTTAAATCTCATCGAAATCTATAGAAATCTCAATTTTGAACAATATTTGTTGGGTACTTAAAGAGATATGGAGGTCTAAAAAACTTGTGTAAAACTGACAATTATTGAGAGATAAAATAAAAAATAAATAAATACCCCCTCAAGCAGCTGCTTGCCACAGGGGTCTGACAGGAGCCTGTCAGTTTAATACGCCATAGTAGAAGGTCTCATCATCATCATCATCCTCAAGCAGCCATGGGCTACGGAGGTCCAACCAGACCGTGCAATTTAGTTCTCCAAGCAAATCTATCCTGAGCTACATCTACTGCATATGGCCACTGCACAATAATTCTAACAAGGTCCTGTTTGACATTGCCTGCCCACCGCATCCTAGGTCTCCCCTTCTTTCTGAGGCCTTTAGGCACACTGTTCATAACCCTATTCGCCAATCTATAATTATTCATACGGGCAACATGGACAAACCAACGGAGTCTCTCTCTGCACAATATGCTGCTTAAAGGAGGTTGCAAACTCCTTTGCCTAACCCCATCATCACTTTCAAAGTTGAACCACCTAATGCCCAAGATACTGCGTAAGCATCTGGAATCAAAAGCATCTTGTTTACAAAGTGTCCAAGTTTCACTGCTATAACTAACCCTAGAAAGAACCAAACTATTATACAGTCTAATTTTAATATTTGCACAAAATTCTAAAGCCCACTTATTTTATTAAATGGCTTGAAATAATGCATATTTTTAAGTTTTAATCAACTTTTGAGGTGAATTCTTATGATTGACATTTCTGTTATTTAATATTCAAACTTCTATAAATTATTAAGTATTGAACGGATAATGTCCAAAATCGAAATTTAGACAGTTTAATAAATTTTGGATGGATAAAAATGGATGTTTCCACAAAAATTTATTTAACTAGTTACGGAACCTTGAATTTGATTCTCTTCCGACACAAGATGAAAATGTTTCCACTTTTTTGCCCATTGCCTGCATTTATGCCAGATACTTGAAACTTTGATGGCGGACTGGGGTGGTACATTTGTTTTGTTTTTAAGAGGTAATTAAAAAGACTCTTTTTTGTTGGATTGGTACTAATGAAATATTACATTTCTCATTTTTCAAATACTTAGGTAGTTTTAATTTATATTGTCAGAGTTGGGTTGGGTTGTTTTACCTCTGAGCGACACTTTTTTGCACACCATGGGCTAAACCGCCAGGTCACATGGACCTCGAAGGCTCAGAGAAGGTTGGGAAGGGGACCCACTGGAACAGCTGTTGGGAGACAGATGGTAGCCTCCCGTCAAGGCCATCCAGCGTGTTCTTTAACATGCACAGGGTATGGCTCTCCCGCACACGGGGCCACGGCTTAACGTCCCATCCGACGGACGGCGGCCTTTCCAAGCCCATCGGTGTCCCCTACTGACCGTGGGCAGGGCGGGGAATTTTGCGGAGATAAATCTCAACGCTGACCCAGCTGGGACTCGAACTTGGGAACTAGATTACGAGTCTGGCGCGCTACCGACTGAGCCACCCCCGCCCCATATCGTCAGACCCAAAGTTTCGGCTTACAAATATAGTAAAGCCGAAACTTTGGACGAATGTTGCAAGTGATCTGTTTATGGTAGAAATTTGAAATTTCGGTGGTACGTTGTCAAGAGATATTCCACTGTTAGCAACAATCTGATCCATTTTTCAGAGTGAGAAGAGAAACTTTTTAAATTTAAGAAATGAAAGGCAAATAATTTTTATGTTCTATAATTACTAATAAAATGCTGCCATTTACATTTCCTACATAATTCATTAGCTCAAATTAAAACTTTTAAGAAGTGAAAGAGTAGGTAAAGGAAAAACTTCATTCTCTTTGAATTGAGATTCCCATATGCGTTCTTCCAATTTGCATGCATTTTCAATAATAAATCTCCTTTTTTTTCATTTTGTGTTTGGGCATCCTTATTCGCATTAGATTATTATGACGTATGCATGACTGCTGTATTTACAACTGAACTGATTAATGAGCGGCATTTTTTTCCCCTCTGAAACATTTTTTCCCTCCCTGAAGGTTGCCTGATCACCAATTTCTAAAAAAATCGTTGCCAGATATTTTTTCTGAATTCTGTAATCAACCATAGTGTTCGGATTCTTTTTTGAGCGACTGTATACTTTGCTCTCATGTTTTGTAATCTCGAACGAATGCTTATTTTTTACATAATGCAAGACATTATGCTTCAGTTGCAATGCTTTTGCGAAAAGAAAACTACTAAGAAGGATATTCGTTGAGTGATATTTTGGATGACAACAAATGCGGAGACCTGGGGATATCACTAATATTTCTTGGAAGAGCAAATACTATTTGCCATTTATACTCAGTGTCCACTTTAAATGGAGTTTCACGTGATATTATTACAGAGTGAGATTCAGAGCTCAGCATTTGCTTCTTAAAAATGTTTCTTAAATTTTTATTGAGGAAAAATATGACTGAAGAATGATCTCAATCAAATCCTTCAAAATCTCGATTTTTTAACAGTATTTGTTCAGTAATTTAAAGAATCACGTAGATGGAATATTTAGCAATAATTGGGTCCTTCTAAAAATCGTCTAAAATTGGTGACTATTTTGACATATTCATTATACAAACTGTTAAAGATACATTCATACATTTTAATACAGTTTAATAGTTATTCCACTCTTTTAATTTAGTAGTTGAATTAACTTTTCAGATTGATTCAAATATTCCAGCTTTCATAATTCTTCGAATACTGAATGAATAAAGGCGGCTCAGTCGGTAGTTCCCAGGTTCGAGTCCCAGCTGGGTCAGCGTTGAGATTTATCTCCGCAAAATTAACCCGCCCTGCCCACGGTCAATAGGGGACACCGATGGGCTTGGACAAAGCCGCCGTCCGTCGGATGGGACGTTAAGCCTTGGCCCCCTGTGCGGGAGAGCCATACCCTGTGCTCGTTAAAGAACACGCTGGTTGGTCTTTACGGGAGGTTACCATCTGTCTCCCAACAGCTGTTCCAGTGGATCCCCTCCCCCTATCTTTTCTGAGCCTTCGGGGTCCTTATGACCTGGCCATTTAGCCCATGGTGTGCAAAAAAAGTGCCGCTCAGAGGTAAAATAACCCAACTGAATGAATATTGTTGAAAAATCCGAATTCAGCTGAAATTTTATTGAGATATTTAATTTGTTATCATTTATGTTTTTCCGTAAGAAACGATTATTTAAGACTTTACTAAGTTTCAACATGATTATTTATTGACATAATATGCAACTGTTTCCATTGAAGTTCCTAGTAAGCGTAGTTTAAAGTTGTCTATATTCTATACATTTATGGAGAAAAAGAGCATTTTTATAGAAGCAACAGAGTTTTCTTTGTAATCCAACTTTTTTGTTATGAGAGCCAAATAAAAGAACGCCAAATTAAGAGAGAGTTTGAGATTTCTTAGGCGATAAAAATAATAAATAAATACCGCCTCAAGCAGCTGACTTGCCACAGAGGTCTGACAGGAGCCTGTCGGTTTATTTGCTACAGTAGAAGATGGAGTGATGATTGTTGATTTGATGATGGTTGTTTGCTACAGTGAGAGGATGGCAGGACCTCAGCAGAAAACAACACGAACATCCATGCCTTATGCGGGGCTCGAACCCAGGTCCCGTAGATCAGTAGCCAAGCGCGCTAACCATTCGGCCACGGGATGGCTGGCGATAAAAAAGGGGAAGAAATTAAAAGAGAATCTGGAGCATTCCGAGGACTGCATTGTCTGCGAAGGAACTTGAAACCAACTAACAGAAATGAAAGAAAACTTGTCTGCGAAAATTTTTCCTCACATCAACAGAGAATATTATCAGATGCGATTTCCTACAAGAGAACACGTGGCGATATTTAACTAACTCTGCTTCCTCGTTCCATTTCACTGTTCATTTCCTGCGGATCTACGTTATTGATGGTCGCTGGAAAAATGAACACTGTCAATTTGTTTTTTTTTAGTCTCATTAAGATATTATTTGTTATAAGAACCGTATCCAGTTCTTAAAATTGGGGCGGGGGTGGCTCAGTCGGTAGCGCGCCAGGCTCGTAATCTGTAGTTCCCAGGTTCGAGTCCCAGCTGGGTCAGCGTTGAGATTTATCTCCGCAAAAATTCCCCGCCCTGCCCACGGTCAGTAAGGGACACCGATGGGCTTGGAAAGGCCGCCGTCCGTCGGATGGGACATTAAGCCGTGGCCCCTTGTGCAGGAGAGCCACACCCTGTGCACATTAAAGAACACGCTGGATGGCCTTGGCGGGAGGCTAACATCTGTCTCCCAACAGCTGTTCCAGTGGGTCCCCTCCCCCAACCTTCTCTGAGCCTTCGGGGTCCATGTGACCTGGCCGTTTAGCCCATGGTGTGCAAAAAAGTGCCGCTCAGAGGTAAAACAACCCAACTCTTAAAATTTATGTTCTCGATCACCATCGAAGAAAAAATCACAACATTTATTTACAGCCATTTTCTACATTTTTCTGAGGTTCGATTGTTTTACCTTTTAGTTGCCCTTTATTACACATAATGGTCTAATTTACCAAGTCAAAGGACCCAAGGACTCAAAGCTGAGTAAGGGAAGTGGTACCATTAGATAACTGTTAGCAGATAGGGATGCTCTTGTCAAGGACATCCAGCAGGTTCTTTAGCATGTACAGAGTATGGTTCTTCTGTACGAGGACCACGCTTAACGTCCCATCCGAAGTACGGCGATCTTTCCAAGCCTATTGGTGTCCCCTCTTTTGAGGACAGGGTGAGGACAGTTGGCACAGTTGAGACTCGAATCTGGGAACTGTAGATTACGTGCCTGGCGTGTTACCAGAGAAAGCAACCGATGACCTAGACTCTCGTCCAGATCACCCAGAGTGTTCTTTGATGTGCATTGAACAAGATTGTCCTGTATCATCATCTGCCATCTGATACATGGAGGCCTAGCAAAGTATAGCAGTGACCTATAGTACTGTGAGAATTAGTTGGGACAAGCGAAGCCTGGAGAACCTCTTCGATCCGGCCACATCCAGCAATCCCCCAAACACCCACCCAAGGTCATGTTTTGGGGATGTTTCACAGCTTCCGGGCCACAGACGCTTCACCCTATTGAAGGAATGATGGACAGCAAAAGGTACATAGGCGTTCTGCAGGCGTAAATGGTCCCAACACTGCAGAAGCTTTTCCTGGCGATGGGGTATTTCAACAGATCTGGCTCCATGCCACAATTCTAAGCTTGCTAAGAAGGTTCTTTACCCAGCAACATTTGAAGGTGTTGGAGTGGCCAGGAAATTCACCCGATCTAAACCCCATTGAAAATTTGTGGGCCAGTCACTGCTATACTTTGATAGGCCTCTATCTGATAGATGGAGGCCTATCAAAGTACAGCAGTGACCTATGTATTACTTACAGAAGGCAAGTGGAGGAGAGGCGGGTAGCAGAAGGAATGGCTCGTCATTTAGAACATTTTGATGGGATATTGTTCCACCAAAAAACATTAAAAGAGGTAGTGAACAAATCTGAAATTCAACATTTTTTATTTGTCTTGTCTAAAAATCCAAAAATCTTCGTTATTTAATCATTATTTATCATGTTGTATAAATCATCATAACATTACAAGCAGACATGGACTAAAGTGATTTAATCAGACTGCGTAATTTAATCCACCAAACACCTCTGTCCTGAACTACGCTGCCGCGTTTGGTCACTGTAGTCTAATTGATATGTCTGCCTACCCATTGCATTCTTAGGTATCCTCTTTCCTGAAGCCTTTAGGCACACTGTTCTTAACCTTATTCGCTAACATATGAACATCCATGCGAGTGTGAAATCCGCATTTTCTTTTTACGTCGTTTCCATTAGTTTTTACAAAACTATGGTCACCTGCGGGGATTTCAGTCGTTTAACTTTATGGCATGACATACTTAATATATATGCAACCTTCGATCGGGGTGGCTGAGTCGGAAGTGCGACAGGCTCTAATCGGCAGTTCCCAGGTTTGAGTCCCACCTGGGCGAGCGTTGAGATTTATCTCCGCAAGCCGCACCTTGCTTTCGTTTGTAGAGGTCACCGATGGGTTTGGAAAGGCTGCCGTTCGTCGGATGGGACGTAAACCGTGATTCCATGTACAGGAGAGCCATACCTTGTGCACCTTAAAGAACTTGCTGGATGGCCTTGACGAGTGACTACCATCTGTCTCCTAACAGCTGTCCATTGGATCCCCTCTTTCAACCTTCTCTGAGCCATCAGAGTCCTTGCGACTTTGTCATTTAGCCCATTGTGTTCAAAAATCGCTGCAAGGGGTGAGGATTTAAAAAATATTGAGAACCCCTGATTGAAAGTATCAGGTTTCTCGCAACAATTCATGCAATTGCGTCCAAAGTAATTTTTTAACTTTTTCAGCAAAAAATCAGTTGAACTTTCGAACTTTATCATGCAGTGACTAACAGATATAAACCTGTCTAAAAATAAAATACCCCCTCAAGCAGCTGCTTGCCACAGAGGTCTGACAGGAGCCTGCCAGTTTATATGCCATAGTAGAAGGTCTGAGAGGATGGCAGGACCTCAGCAGAAAAACGATACAGACATCCATGCCTAATCCGGGGCTCGAACCCAGGTCCCTTAGAGCAGTAGCCAAGCGTGCTAACCACTCGGCCACGGGACGGCTAAACCTGTCTAGTTACATATTAAATGAAAGTGCATTTCATTTTAAATAATAAAATAACAGAAATTCAAATTTAAATGAAGGCTATCTAAGCCTAATTTTAAAAAATGGTAAACTCTCTTTGAACCATTTGGACACTCTAAGGTTTAAACACTACTAGCCATCCCACGTCCGAGTGGTTAGCGTGCAGGGCTACTTGATCTTAGGGACCTGAGTTCGAGCCCCGGGTAAGGTGTTTTTTCTGCCGAGGTCCTGCCATCCTCTCAGATCGTCTATTATGGCATATAAAATGACAGCTCCTGTCAGACCTCTGTGGCAAGCAGCTGCTTGAGAGGGTATTTATTTATTTTTTAGTTCATTTTTGTTGTAATGCATAGGCACTGTGCAAAGGCCGTACACTGGTGCTGTAGATGGTGCCCATTGTAACATGATTGGCTGCAATCAGTTAATAAATAATTGCCGTTGTAACATGATTGGCTGCAATCACCTAATAGATGGCTTCCTTTGTAACATGATTGGCTGCAATCACCTAATAGATGGCTTCCTTTGTAACACGATTGACTGCAATCAGTTAATAAATAATTGCCGTTGTAACATGATTGGCTGCAATCATCTAATAGATGGCTTCCTTTGTAACATGATTGACTGCAATCACCTAATAGATGGCTTCCTTTGTAACACGATTGGCTGCAATCAGTTAATGCTTTAGCCAATAGTCTAAAATCTTGTTCCTTTGAGAAAATCTTCGGAAACCTTTACTCTGAGAATAATCAAGTAATTTGTAATTAATCTTCTGTACGTCATATCAAAACTATTTCCTACACAGTACTGCAATAATCAATTCCTAAGTTATTCAACGAATGTTCCACATGCAAAAATAAAAATGATTTTTCGCAGAGTATAAAAGAAAAGGTCTCGGCTTTTTCTTATAAAGTACTGTCGCTCAAAAAAGTATCCGAACACTACGGTTGATTACAAAATTCAGAAAAAATGTCTGGCAACAATATTTTTTAGAAATTAGTGATCTGGCAACCTTCGTGTTCACGTGACACGAAGGTTGCCAGATCACTAATTTCTAAAAAATCGTTGCCAGATATTTTTTCTGAATTTTGTAATCAAACGTAGTGTTCGGATACTTTTTTGAGCGACAGTACTCCTGACAGTTACATAATGAGTTTTAAAATTTACTACCCACGATGAAATAAAGTTTAATTACTCATTTTACACGTTTATCAAATATTTTAATTTACCGAGAATAAACTATTTAACCAATTCTAAAAAGGACTGAGACAGATATTTCTTTCCTGCCTTACAAAACCCCGAATCAACGGTGGGCTGCGGTGTCTTCTCTGTTACTGCTAAGCAGAAAAAAAATTTCTTTCATGTCAATGGTTGAGTGGTATAATGTTCTTTCTAACTCGTCGTTGCATCATTTTCAATTGCAGGTCTGAAACTCCATCTCACGGTGAGATTTATCGTTTTCCTAAAACATATATTCTTTAAATTCTTCTTCCGTTCCAAATGCTTCTCAGGGCTTTATAAAGTTTCGAGTCTTTGTTGGGTTGGGTTGTTTTACCTCTGAGCGGCACTTTTTTGCACACCATGGGCTAAATGGCCAGGTCACATGGATCCCGAAGACTCAGAGAAGGTTGGGGGAGGGGACCCACTGGAACAGCTGTTGGGAGACAGATGGTAGCCTCCCGTCAAGGCCATCCAGCGTGTTCTTTAACGTGCACAGGGTATGGCTCTCCCGCACACGGGGCCACGGCTTAACGTCCCATCCGACGGACGGCGGCCTTTCCAAGCCCATCGGTGTCCCCTACTGACCGTGGGCAGAGCGGGGAATTTTGCGGAGATAAATCTCAACGCTGACCCAGCTGGGACTCGAACCTGGGAACTACAGCTTACGAGCCTGGCGCGCTACCGACTGAGCCACCCCCGCCCCATGAGAAAAAGGAGTTTGATGGAAGTTTTGCTTAGAAAAGTGTAAATTTTTAATTGCGTGTGTACGTAAAATGCAAAATAGAAAGTTAATCAATTCGTAAGTTGAAACAAAATTGGTTTCCTAGAGGTTGACTATATGATTTTTTTTTTCATGAAGATGAATCTGTAATTTTAATATTACGTATTAACGAATTAATTTCTTATTGCGTATTTAATGACAATATAATTTTCCAACAATATAATTATTATTATTCAGTATAGAAAATTAACCGCTTTTAAAATTTGTTGTTCTAGACAGATATCTAATGAAAATGGAGCCCTTGATAAATTTTGCCATTGCGGTCCCTTTGGGTTTTATGTGTTTAAACTTTGTTATTGCCAATAAGCACTATTTTAGACTTCGAGATATAAGCCCTAGGCTTGGAGCTCTAAAAATTAATTAAAAATATCAGATACCAGATCTCTTGATGATGTCAAGGGACAACGATATTCAATTTCAGAGAGAATTAGAGAGAGAAATCTCCTAACAAGTTAGAAAAACCTTTCCTCGATATTTCTTTATACCTCCGAATTAATGAAGGCCTATATGAACATATAGTTATTTACAGACTTTGGATTGCTAAATGTTTCCGAGGTGTGGTGATCAATGATAATAAGTAGTCCCAATAATAGTTCCCCTCCTCCCTTAATTTTTTTTCTAGGACCTGGGGATCCTAGAAAAAAAATTAAGGGAGGGGAGAAGAAGAGACTGAATTTCCATTATAGTATATCCCACTCCATTTTCGAGATCTTTAAAATATTTCTTGAAAATTTCACAAGTTTCGTAATTTTTGCTTCTCTTACCCTTGCCAGCATTCAGAAATGAGATGCCTGATAATAAGCATACATCCAACAAAGACTCTCCCAGCTGGGTCAGCGTTGAGATTTATCTCCGCAAAATTCCCCGCCATGCCCACGGTCAGTAGGGGACACCGATGGGCTTGGTAAGGCCGCCGTCCGTCGGATGGGACGTTAAGCCGTGGCCCCGTGTGTGGGAGAGCCATACCCTGTGCACGTTAAAAACGCGCTGGATGGCCTTGACGGGAGGTTACCATCTGTCTCCCAACAGCTGTTCCAGTGGGTCCCCTCCCCCAACCTTCTCTGAGTCTTCGGGATCCATGTGACCTGGCCATTTAGCCCATGGTGTGCAAAAAAGTGCTGCTCAGAGGTAAAACAACCCAACCCTTTTTCTCATACTGCTACGAAAGTTTAAAATTGTAATTGAGAAACATTAAACTAAATTTTAAAATGCAAGATACAGTGGAAAATGCATCTTTGGTCTGGTAAAACTTATACTCGGGAGGAATACAGCAACCAACGAATTTGAGTTGGACATGCCTGCGTAAACCGTTCAACCAAACGTTTTATGAACGAGCCGCCATTTTGTAACAGTTAGAAACAATGAGCGAATCTAGGTTTAAGAGGTCTTCGTCTGTGGAAACAACAATCAGATCGAGTTGATCGCATTAATAAAAAAAGAAAAGGAATATTAGAAAAGCAAAGAAGCAAAAAAGGGAGAGGAAAGCAGAGGAGAAAAAATTATGTGTAACCTAGAATTGTACTGAAGTATGTATCTGAATGTGTATTGTATGCATATGAGAATATTTACTTGTTCTTATTTCCTTATTGAGCTTTTTCTTCTTCAGAACAACTATATTTGTTCCAATCTTTGATATATCGCATTTCGTTCAATTTTCCCTTTTGTGCATTCCCACTGCTTTGAAGTAGCCCAGTGGTCTTCTCAATAAGGGATCAAAAAGTTCCTAGACAGCTGCTCTCTAGAGGATCTTAGAGAGTCATGAATTTACTTCTCGATTAAGAAGTAGAGCTCTACTCATTAAAAGGTCTTGTCTATTAATATTCCCACTGTGCTTTGCTTGAATTGAGATTTTCTCCTCACACTGCACCGATGAGAAAAGGGATATGAGCGCTTGGAAAGGTCACCATCCTTCGGATGCAAAATGCAGCCGTGACTCCATGTGCAGGGAAGTGATACACTCCACAAGTTAAAGGACACACTAGATGGCCTTAATGGGAAACTTCCACCTGCCTCCTAACAGATCTCCAAGGGATCCTTTCCTCTACCTTTCCCAGTTGGGTTGTTTTGCCTCTGAGAGGTACTTTTTTGCACACCATGGGCTAAATGGCCAGGTCACATGGACCCTGAAGGCTCAGAGAAGGTTGGGGGAGGGAACCCACTGGAACAGCTATTGGGAGACAGATGGTAGCCTTCCGTCAAGTTCATCCAGCGTGTTCTTTAACGTGCGCAGGGTATGGTTCTCCCGCACATGGGGCAACGACTTAACGTCCCATCCGACGGACGGCGACTTTTCCAAGTTCATTGGTGTCCCCTACTGACCGTGGGCAGGGCGGGGAATCTTTCCCAGTTCTGAGCATTTGGAAACCTTGTGACCTGGCCATTTAGTCCTCTTGTATGTTAAATAGTATCACTCAGAAGTGAAACAACCTTTGTTATTACGTTTCGACTGCAATTTTTTTTTTGGTTTAATTAGACCTTCAAGGTATGAGAGCAAATTATTAATCAATTCGTGATTTTAACACCAAGTCGAACTCTGAATAATCGCACTAGGAAATTCTTTCTTTCTTGTTTTGTATTGACGAGGAAAAAATACAATTTTAAGGCGACTACCGTTAAGGAATATTCCTTTTTTAAGGAAAAATTGTTTGCTTTTTACGCGTGAAAATCAGCCATTGAAATATTATGAATACACTGTAAGAACCTTTCATTTAAAAATAGTAGAGTAATTTCGGCATCAAAATGATCTAAATTGTAGACTTTATTAGTTTTTCAAACGAATTATAAAAGTCAAATAAAGTAGGCACTGCATGCTTTGTATTTCCAATATACCAGTACACGGCGACGAAACATCCTTCAACTTGGGAACCTTAACGGTTCATTTGGGTGCCTTCTGTGCTGTAGCAGTAGTTGCGATTGGTTTGTGGGCCAAGTGCAAGGTTACTCTTGGGAACGAGTGAAGATTCAACAACCCGGAACCTAAACTGACGGACCGCTTAGTCTTGTTTCCTGCAACGTGAAGCATGCGACGAAGACTGCCTCCTACCCAAAACGAGGCAGAATACGCCTCTTACTAATACGATTACTTCAGCTCTCTTATTTTCGAAACACCTAACGTTATATGAAAAGTCGCTTAATAATTCAGCTTTGCGATGATGAATGAGGCAAGACTATGACTGAGAAAGCTGTCTTTGTTCGCTTCACCTCAGCATAAAAATTGCAGTTTTCGAGTTACTATAGATTTTGAAATGCCTACGCCATAGAGTGTATAATATGTAACGAAATTTTGCTCCAAATGGCTGAAGTCTGGAACCAACGCTATAAGCATCATCTGAAATGCTATTTTTTTTTTAATCAAGGAAGCCTAAACCTGTGCTTTTCAGCATGTGGGATATCGAGGAATACCCAAAGATATTAATTACATTGTGAGGAACATCTTCAGTTATAACTGTGTGAAACTCTCAGGGGTGGCTCAGTCGGTAGCGCGCCAGGCTCGTAATCTGTAGTTCCCAGGTTCGAGTCCCAGCTGGGTGAGCGTTGAGATTTATCTCGCAAAATTCCCCGCCCTGCCCACGGTCAGTAGGGGACACCGATGGGCTTGAAAAGGCCACCGTCCGTCGGATGGGACGTTAAGCCGTGGCCCCGTGTGCGGGTTAACCTGTGCACGTTAAAGAACCGTGCACGTAACCCTGTGCACGTTAAAGAACACGCTGGATGGCCTTGACGGGAGGCTACCATCTGTCTCCCAACAGCTGTTCCAGTGGGTCCCCTCCCCCAACCTTCTCTGAGCCTTCGGGTTCCTTGTGACCTGGCAATTTAGCCCATGATGTGCAAAAAAAGTGCCGCTCAGAGTTAAAACAACCCAAACAACTGTGTGAAACTCTCATCAAAAAAGCTTGTGTATAACTAGAGATGAGTATGGACTCAAAAATTGTTATCGAAATCGAGCTCAAAATTGCCAAAGCCTCAGACCATCTGTCCTCAGACTATGGCGATGATAACTGATACTTATCCTTAGGGTTAACCTTATAGTAATCCTTAGGGTTAAGTCCGTTTAGAGAAAGAAAAATTCTAACATTTTTTTCATCCTTCGTAGTATAAGCTCTTGCAAACCTTAAAATAATTACACTTATTTGAAGATAAAATTCGAAGCGTAATGTATTTGAAGATAAAAACACTAAAAATAATTCTTAGACATGGAAAATTCTTGAGTAACATCATTATAAACGTTAAGAGACTTAGCTAACGTGAGAGAGAAAATCCCTAAAAATTATCGAGAAGGGAGTAGTGATTATTAATTTTAATTACAAAACCTAAATTCAAAATTTGAAATCATAATCAAAAGTAATTTTTATTTTTCACTTAATAATTTTTTTCCTCAGTAAGAGAAATTGGAAGTTTAAATTTTGACTGAACCAGAAGTCTTATGTGCTATTTGAAGCACGAATTTATCTCCAATAAATACCCAATGTAGTATTTGTAAAATCTGATAGTATGCGTTCCTATAAAACGATGTAGGTAACCTAATTAAAAGCAATTTTACTCAAAAGTTTTTATTTTTCACTTTTAACGAGGGGTTAAAGGGTCAGGTCACAATGTCTCGAGAGCTCAAGGGAAGGATGAGGGAAGAGGATGCTCTCAGGAGACAGATGGAATCCTCTCTTCAAAGACATTCAGAATGACTTGAAACATTCACGATAATAAACTACGTGACGTCCCATCCGATGGGCGGAACCCTTTCCAAGCCCATACATGTGAAATGAAAGCTCCTGATGTGGGAAGTCGATATAGAGCCTGCTAGATATTCTGTTCCCTTCCTTTGCTTTCACTCAAAAGTGTAAAGTTTGTAAATATTAATTTTGCCAATTCGCAGAGTGACCATAATGAGTTTTTCACATGGGGAAAATGCTATAAGTTATCCTCCATACATATATACACAAAAAAAACTCCTTTTATATCACTTAGAGATGAATTCGAGCTCAAGGGGCGGGGGTGGTTCAGTCGGTAGCGTGCCAGGCTCGTAATCTGTAGTTCCCAGGTTCGAGTCACAGCTTGGTCAGCGTTGAGATTTATCTCCGCAAAATTCCCGCCCTGCCCACGGTCAGTAGGGGACACCGATGGGCTTGGAAAGACCGCCGTCCGTCGGATGGGACGTTAAGCCGTGGCCCCGTGTGCGGAGAGCCATACCCTGTGCACGTTAAAGAACACGCTGGATGGCCTTGACGGGAGGCTACCATCTGTCTCCCAACAGCTATTCCAGTGGGTCCCCTCCCCCAACCTTCTCTTAGCCTTCGGGGTCCATGTGACCTGGCCATTTAGCCCATGGTGTGCAAAAAAGTGCCGCTTAGAGGTAAAACAACCCAATCCAACAAATTCGGGCTCAATTTTTCGAGTCCAAACGATTTCGACAATTGTTGAGCCTGACTGCTGAAAATTTTGTTTGAAAAAAAAAAACTTTTCTCTGACTCATCATAAGACATATGGACACAAATGCATGTCGATAACAATTCACTTATTCCTATCTTATTAATTTTAATAATTTTATGAAAAATTGAAATGTTAATCTTGGAAACTAAATATATAACACAGTGCTCCACAATTCGGAGATATGTACACATGTACCACTATTGCACTGTAAAGTCCTTGTTTTAGCAATTGTTACTGTCCGTGCAATCGAAAGTTCTACCGTTCAATTTCCACCGGAGCAATCAATAGCAAAACAACAACTAATATTCATAAAATTATTATGCAGTGTGATGCTTATGTTTTAGGCGATCCGCTTGCTCAGCCCACACTTGCAGCAGTTGTTTTGACTGGCGTTCTCTTGTATCCGGTCGTTTGCTTTTTGTCTTTCGCATAAGGGAGTCACTTTTCACTCTGCAGACTAATTCCACGAACCAGTGTCGACGCGTTTCAAAGCCGTAGCTTCATTTTCAAGATACTACTCTCGGCTAGGGTGAAAAGAGGTTATTAACAGTAACAATTGTTGAAAAGGACTTTACAGTGTAATAGTGGTACATGTGTACATATCTCCGAATGTTAATGCTGTTTGGAACGAAAACATTAGTAAAAACTGAAAATTCGTGGGCAACATTCCAAGCCCATCGGTGTTCTTTACTGACCGTGGGCAGGGCGGGGAATTTTGCGGAGATAAATCTCAACGCTGACCCAGCTGGGACTCGAACCTGGGAACTACAGATTACGAGCCTGGCGCGCTACCGACTGAACACCCCCGCCCCCTCGGCTAGGGTGAAAGGAGGTTATTAACAGTAGCAATTGTTGAAACAAGGACTTTACAGTGTAATAGTGGTTCATGTGTACATATCTCCGAATGTTAATGCTGTTTGGAACGAAAAACATTAGTAAAAATTGAAAATTGGTGGGCAACATCATTATAAAGGTAAAGAGCCCTTCATATGTTAATAGTAGACGGAAACCTTTTGTCAAAAGCATCTGGAGTATCTTTAACAAATACAGGGTACGACTTTCTTGAATACAGAACCGCGGTTTAATGTATCATCCAGCAGCTATCCTTCTTTTACAAGCCCGTAGGTGTTTACTTTCTCACCCGAAGCCGGAATGGACTCAGCCCAGACACAGTGCAGGCTTGTAACTAAGAGCATTGGGTGATGAACATGGTGCGCTCTCGACTGAAATAATTTCCGTTCCTCTGCTGTAAGAAATGAAATTATTAGTAATGTAAAAAATGCATCTAGCTGTCAATTTTTTTTCCTTTTTTGTTTTCGTGAGAGTGTACCAAAATTCAACTTACGCAGCTGGTTTCTCTTTCCTTGTTTTCCTAAAATAAACGTTTTCCTAAAAATATCTCTCATCAAATGGTGCTGAAGGCAACGAGAATGAAGACTCAACCACGAACCAGAATCAGAGAGAGTCGAATTCCACTCTGGATTTAGGCTCAGAGAGACAAAGTGCTTTGTGGAATTTTCCTTTTCTCTAAGCTCAACAGAGTTCATTTTAAGAAACGACAAAGATTGCGGGGGAGAATGACGAGCTTTCAGGGGATCTACAAATAGTATTTCAATAGATTCTCTCCCATCATTTTCAAGTGATCTCAGAGACCAGAACAAAACCGGAAGCAAAATTTCAAATCAACTCCGAAACATTAGTTGACTTAGACATTGCTGTTTAATGCAAATCGGAATAAGAACAATTCACCATATAAACGGGTTTTTTTATTTTGGATAACTAGTGACGGTACAACACGTCGATTTCTTTGCGATGTGATCATGCGGATGTGCTTCAGATTTCAGTTTCTTCCGAATTTTCCTACATCAGTAATCTTCTCGTTTTTATACACTTAAATAATCCAGAACAGATAATATATCTTTTGAGTCTGATATGATCAATACCAAGCTTAAATAAAAGCTAATCAGTTGCCGAACATTTTCAGAATCTTTCGGCTGGTGACATTTATCGCTAAGACGATCAGGATTTAAACATTAACTTTTTTTTTGCGCTTAAGAAAGAAGCTTTTGTCTTCTGAAATATTTAAACTAAAGAGATTATTCAAGGAATAAAAGATTTTAGAAAGGTGAATATATATAAAGTTTTGTGGGAATGTGTTTCACATAATTTCAACTTCTTCCGAATTTTCATTTAAGCTATTAATCTTTCTATTTCAAACATTTAAATCTTTCGAAACAACTCATATCTTTTCGAGCCTCTGTAAATCTCGACACCAAGTTTTAATAAAAGCTAATCAGCTGCCGAGTAATTTTATTTTCGGAATCTTCCGGCTGCTGATATCTACAGTTAGAGGATAAGGATTTAATCCTTAACTTTTTCAGGATTAAGGACGAAGTTTTTTTATCTTTATAAACATTTTAACTAAAGCGATTATTCAAGGAAAAAACAGTTTTAGGAAATTCTTACTTTTGAAAACACTTAAATTTGTCGTTGCATTTCTCTTTAGTTTGTTGAGACTCGATTGCAATCATACAGATCTTGACGGATGAAATCGTGTACGAAAAAGGTCTTTGAGGAAGGCGAGGACTCAGAAAGACAACACAAATAATGAAACATCTTTGTTTTAACCCGGGGCTGGAACCCAGGTATCTTTGATCAGTAGTAAGCAGGCTAACCACTCGGTCATGGGACGGCTACAGAAAAAGTAGACACCCTTTTAAGAAGAGAAATGTTCAGTAACACGGAAGAGAAGGCGGAGTCTCTCAAGCATAACGCCGCATTTAGGACGGTAATATTTCTCTAAAATAGCGTTATGTACTATGTGGGCGACTCCCATATTGTCAGCGTATGTTTAGGTCCCACTGGAACAAAACCCGATTTTTTTCCAAGCTAACATTCCATTTGTCTCAAGTTCGACTGGAGATTTGATTATAAGTAAGGTATGATGTTTTCAGGTTTTACCCGATTTCATCCGAAATTTATCATCCGATCTCTCCGAGCAAGAGATTTATTACTCTGGTTAAAACGAAAAAATCCGGAACAAAATATGCATTTCATAACATCAAGGTGCTTTTTCTTATTAAAAAAAAAGTGTAAATTGGTTCTCTGTAGATTTTTGGCAGGTTGTTATTTCCCAATATTACATATGCATATGCAAAGATAAGAGAACGACTTATCATTAATCATTCTTAGTAAAAGAATCACATGAAAATGTCCTGTAGATAAGAAAGAGTTGAAATAAATTGGTTTTGCCCTGAGTGTGATTGGATTGGATTGTTTTACCTGTGAGTGGCACTTTTTTGCACACCATGGGCTAAATGGCCAGGCCACAAGGACCCCGAAGGCTCAGAGAAGGTTGGGGGAGGGGACCCACTGGAACAGCTGTTGGGAGACAGATGGTAGCCTCCCGTCAAGGCCATCCAGCGTGTTCTTTAACGTGCACAAGGTATGGCTCTCCCTAACACGGGGCCACGGCTTAACGTCCCATCCGACGGACAACGGCCTTTCCAAGCCCATCGGTGTCCCCTACTGACCGTGGGCAGGGCAGGGAAGTTCGAGGAGATAAATCTCGACGCTGACCCAGCTGGGACTCGAACCTGGGAACTACAGATTACGAGCCTGGCGCGCTACCGACTGAGCCACCCCCGCCCCGCCCTGAGTGTGATGTGTCAGTGCACGCATACTACTGATGCAAAATGAGGAACGCCACATTATGTTAGAATAATACAGGGAGTTCTCGCTCTAACGAAAAAAAATTATTCCAGAATTAATCCATTCGTTAAACGAATATGAAAGTCTCATATCAATGCATGAGAAATTAGTTTATTCGTTCTCGACATTTTGCATAATAGTTGGGTTGGGTTGTTTTACCTCTGAGCGGCACTTTTTTGCACACCATGGGCTAAATGGCCAGGTCACATGGACCCCAATGGCTCAGAGAAGGTTGGGGGAGGGGACCCACTGGAACAGCTGTTGGGAGACAGATGGTAGCCTCCCGTCAAGGCCATCCAGCGTGTTCTTTAACGTGCACAGGGTATGGCTGTCCCGCACACGGGGCCACGGCTTAACGTCCCATCCGACGGACGGCGGCCTTTCCAAGCCCATCGGTGTCCCCTACTGACCGTGGGCAGGGCGGGGAATTTTGCGGAGATAAATCTCAACGCTGACCCAGCTGGGACTCGAACCTGGGAACTACAGATTACGAGCCTGGCGCGCTACCGACTGAGCCACCCCCGCCCCTTGCATAATAGCAAAATGTCGAAAAAAACAACAACAACATATTTATTGATATTTAAAAACATTGTTGGTACGTTAAAAACGTTTTTATAGACGAATGTCCGTTGTGAACTCAAAGAATTAGACGGAAGAGTTCGTACGGAAGTGGAAAAGGGGCCAAGCGCTGAGAATGGTAATAATAGAGGCAAAAAATTGTTAAACATTATATTTTATGAATTTCAAGAAATTTTTAAAGACTTCTGAAAAGGAGACTGCAAAAGAAATCCAATATCTTTTACCTTTTTCCAGCACTCGATTGAGTTTCTTGCTCCCCACCCTCCCCCCTCCTCCATTCCTTCATTTTTTTCTAGATCCGGGTCTGTACAGAAGAAATCTCGCTGAAGAAACATTAGAAATGCATGTTGTTGCATTTAAAAAAATAAAATTAGTGCCTATAAATTTGCATTATTTCTATTTCAAATCGAAATTGTATTTTCATTTTTTTTTCGATCCAATTTAAGTTCGAATTTGTAAAAAAATTGCACAATCCGAAAGTTAAATTATTATAATGGGAAAAAAAATCTGTATTCACAAAGTTTTTAATAATCATCAATTAGAGTATAATCTCTCATCATTCGAGGTATGTGTTTGGTAATATCTGTTTCTCATTCATCATCTTCATCATCATCATCATCATCCTCAAGCAGCCATGGGCTACGGAGGTCCAACCAGACCGCGTAGTTTAATTCTCCAAGCATATCTGTCCTGAGCTACATCTGCTGCATCCGGCCACTGCACACCAATTCTAACAAGGTCCTGTTTGACATTGTCTGCCCACCGCATCCTAGGTCTCCCCCTCCTTCTGAGGCCTCTAGGCACACTGTTCATAACCCTATTCGCCAATCTATAATTATCCATACGTGCAACATGGCCAAACCAGCGGAGTCTCTCTCTGCACAATATGCTGCTTAAAGGAGGTTGCAGACTCCTTTGCCTAACCTCATCATTAGTTACAAAGTTAAACCACCTATACCCAAGATACTGCATAAGCATCTAGAATCAAAAGCATCTAGTTTCCTGTTATCTTGTTTACACAGCGTCCAAGTTTCACTACCATAACTAACCCTAGAAAGAACCAAACTATTATACAGTCTAATTTTAGTCTTTAGGTGTATACGCCTATTTCTCCACAATCTCCATAGATTCTTAAAAGTCCCGGCAGCAATACCTATTCGTCTGTTAATCTCATGCCGCACATCACCAGTATCAGTTACATAGCTCCCAAGGTAATTAAACTGTGACACCTGCTCAAGACTGCAACCATTTAGATGAACTGAATCACAACCTGCCTGACCAATTTTCATCACTTTAGTTTTCTCTCTGTTTATAACCAAACCTACTCTACTACCAGTCTCATCAACAGCTCGAATGAAAGAGTTCATCTCATCAACATCATTTGCCAAAAGGGCTAAATCATCAGCATAATCTAAATCAGAAATTTTAGTATCTCCAGCCCATTTAAGGCCAAAATCTTTCTCTTGAATTGAATTTCGCATAACATAATCAATAACCAAACTAAAGAGAAAAGGAGACAAAATGCACCCTTGTCGAACACCAGACGTAATGCTAAACCAATTGCTACAAGACTTACCAACTCTCACACATGACTCAGTATTATTATTGAGAGCTTTTATTATGTTAATTAACTTCTCTGTTATGACATATGATCTCACAATCGACCACAAATTATGACGATCAACAGAGTCGAAAGCCTTTTTGAAATCAACAGAGCTAGCAACCAAAGGTTTCTGAAACTAAACATTTCTCAAGAATCTGCCTAGGTGAAAATATCTGATCTACACATCCCCTACCACTTCTGAATCCACATTGCTCATCACGCAATTGCCTGTCAACCAGATTCTTAATTCTATTAAGCACAATCATGGAAAGAACTTTACCTGGAACAGAGAGTAGGCTGATACCCCTATAGTTATCACAAGAACTGCGATCACCTTTTATGAAAATAGGGATAATAATAGCTCTGGTAAAATCCTAAGGAACCATGCGTTTATCATAAAAGATATTCAGAATTTCAGTCATCCAAGTGGTAACTGAAACATTCCCAGCTCTGAGCATTTCTGTAGTAATTTCATCTACCCCTGGGGATTTATGAAGTTTAAGTTTAGAGATAGCCAAAATAACTTCAGATTGTGTTATAGGGCCAACATTAAAGCTGCCAATGCATCTATCATCATTACGAACAATGGGAGTAGAACTAACCACATTGTTTAGAACATCACTGAAATGCTCAGCCCACCTAGCCATGACAGAATCCTCACCTTCTATAACCTTACCTTGTTTATCCTTCAATCCCTGTATACCTGTTCGTTTTCTACCACATAAAACATTAACTATCTGGTACAGCTCTCTGCTGTTGTGCTGCCTAACTGCTTCCTCAGCTTTATCAGCCAAACCATCAAGCCAAAGATTCTTATCAGTAGCCAACTGATCCTTTACACGTTTATTAAGCTCTCTGTAAAGCTTTCTATTAGGACTAGTAGGGTACTGATTAAGGACATTCCTGCAGTTCCTACTTTCTGAAATAAGCTCAAGTGCCTTATCACTTAGATAATTCTGTCTCCTCTGCTCCTTTTTTCCTATAAGAGTACTGTTAGTTTCCAAAAAAGCCTGTTTAAACTGGTCCCATTCTTCTTCAACTTCAGTATTAAGCAAACCATGACTGTCATGATGACTAAGTAACCTATCATGGTAAGCTTTAGCTATAACTGGGTCTTTCAGAGCTTCAGTATTAAAGGTAAATTTTTTAACCCTAGCACAACACTTTTTAAGTTTAAGTTGCAAGACACTTTTAACAAGGTAATGGTCGGATCCAATATCAGCTCCCCTATATGCCCTGGTATTTCTAACAGAACTAGCCCATTTGCTGTTAATTAATATATAATCAATCATATTCCTATGCAGCCCATCAGGTGAAACCCATGTGTATTTATGTATGTCTCGGTGTTTGTAATATGTGTTAGTTATTCTGAAACCATTGAGTTTACTTACCTGTAGGAGACGTTGCCCATTGCCATTGCAGCTACCAATACCAAAAGGGCCTATCACCCCTCCCCAAAGATCAGAGTCAGTACCAACTTTGACATTGAAGTCACCTAGAACAAGGGTAATATCTCCTTTCTTGACAGAATTAAAAATATCCTGAAGTTGTCTGTAAAACCTATCCTTCTCATCCTCATCAGCATCCTCAGTGGGGGCATAACAGCAGATAACATTCAAGTCTTTAATGCTTGTCTGAAATTTTGCTGTAAGAAACCTTTCATTAATGCACTCATATCCTAGAAGAGCATCACTAGCATGTCTGCTGAGCAGCAGACCCACACTTTGGTGATGCTTTCCATTCTCCCTCCCTGTAAAGAGAAATTTAAAGTTGTTTTTAAGTATCTCACCTTTACCTGTCCATCTGGTCTCTTGCAAGCCTAGAATATCTAGGTTATAGCGCTGGAATTCCTGCATGAGGACATCAAGAGAATAATCTCTATGTAATGTCCTCACGTTCCACGTTCCTGCAGAGAGAAAATAATTAGTAGGATTTTTAAAGAAATTAGGTTTATTGAGATTGGTAGGGCCAACAATATCAAACAGCCCCCTGATCGCAGGCATGGGGCAAAGACCTGTTCCTCCTCCGCTAAAGGCTGAAGTCACCGATGCTGGTAGGAACTTCAGGCACCACCTTTTCAAGTGGACTTTTTCAAGAACCACATGGCCTGCCTGAGACACATTACTCCAGTTTAGGCTTGACGATGCCCAACTAGCTAAGTAAGGTTCAGGTACCTGCGATGGCCTCTGATTAGGATTATCCACCAGCTGATATAAGGTATCACATACCTCTGTTCACTTAGGGCTGGCAACCCAGAAGCTAAAGAGAAAACACAGCGGCAGACTCTCCCTCAACAGAGGCCCACCAGTGCAGCAAGTCCAGGATCAATAATCAAGCTCAAATCCATAAAGAAGTCCAGTCTAGTAGGTATAAATGGTCAGCACCAGTACCCTGTGAAGTTGACCACTCCTCAGCAGGGTTGAAAAAAAGAAAAAAGTGGCCATAGATGACCAGATCAGTAGGCCATACTGAACTGGCAGCCCTCCCCTTCCGTTCCCTTCCAACAGAGAATATCTCTTTTGAAAGGTACTAACGGCCTGCACCACGAGAAGGCGGGGTCGGACATTAGGTGCTAGACCCGGACGGTTCTGTGCATCATCACTAGGGATTGGTGCACAGCTCTCCTTCCAGTTTACGCCTAGCTACCATTTACAGGTCCTAACATTTTTCACGAGCCAATTAATCTCTTCAGTTTCATTTTGGTTATTTGAGGTTTCAGGTATTCGCTGGGGATGTTGCCTTTTTATAATGTGAATGTTAGAGTGCTTGACTGTGCATTAAAAAAGTGAGTCCGAGTCTTCGATAAGGCTTGCTTCTTTTCTCTTCAGTGCTTCTCTTCCTCCTGAGGTTTAAATCTTCCTCGCAGATCTTCCCTGTTACGTATTATACTGACAGGCACTTTTGTTAATTCTTTCTGGCAAACAGCTGCTTTAGGGATAATTCATTATTTTAAATTTGCCATTGGCGACCGGCCTCTGATTATTCTATTTTTTTTAGGTTAACTCCCTCCTTCAGGAGTGGGGGGGGGGGGGTAAATCCAAGTCTCATAACCTGAGGCTTGGGTTGGACTGTTTTACCTCTGAGTGACAATATTTTGCACAAAGACAGTAGAATAAATGACCAGGTCACAAGGACCCCAAGGGCTCAATGAGGTATGGCTCTCTTTCACACGGAACCATGGCTTTACCTCTCATCCGACGGATGGCTAATTCCAAGCCCATCAGAGTCCCCTTTTTACTGAGGGCATGGTGGGACACAGTTCAGAAGCTGAGAACGTGAACCTGGGAACTGTAAATTACGAGCCTGGTGCGCTATCTACTGAACCCCTCATAAACTTAGGCTCCTAGATTCGAGTCCAAACTATGATTCCGATAACCCTTGCTCTGCTCCCAGTGAGAAAGGGACATTGATGAGCTTGAAAGGCCAACGTCAACCCAATGCTGCTGAAAGAACATGCTGGATGGCCTCGACGAGAGGCTTCCATCTGTCTGAGGCGGGAGTGGCTCAGTCGGTATCGTGCCAGGTAATCTGTAATTCCCAGGTTCGAGTTCCAGCTGGCTCAGCTTTGAGATTTATCTCTGCAAAACTCTTCGTCCTTCCCATGGCCAATGGGGACACTCATGGACTTGGAAAGATTCGGATGGGACGTTAAGCCGTGGCCCGTGTGCGGCAGAGCCCTACTCTGTGCACATTAAAGAACATGCTGGATGGCCTTGACGGGAGGCTACCATCTGTCTCCCAACAGCTGTTCCAATGGGTTCCCTCCTCCAACCTTCTCTAGGACTCCAGGTCCTTTGTGACCTGGCCATTTAGCCCATTGTGTGCAACAAAAAAATTGCAGGTTAGAGGATAAAACAACCCAACTCAAATCCATCTGTCTCCTAACAGCTGTTCTATAATGCCCTCTCCCTAAGAAGCTTAGTCCTTGTGGTCTTTATTACCTGGCCATTTAGCTAACTATGTATAAAAAAATGTCGCTCATTGATAAAATAACCCTCCTCTTAGTGGTCTGGTCATTGTTCTTCGCCTTTGTGATTGTTTAACTTCCTTTTTAATAATGCTCACTATAAAGCTGATGAGTAGCTCGCTCGGGCTTTACATACGACAGTCGAAGTGTCTCAGGAAGAGGCGTTGGAGGAGGGTTGACTCAAAGGCATTTGCTTAAGATTCAAAATTAATTTAGAGACTTCATGTGAGCTGTTTGGTGAGCTCAGCCCCTACAAGGAAGTTTTACAAAACCTACAGAAGAAACAAAACAAAAGCAGATATCCATTACTGTTTGTTTTTCGAGTTAGAACATTCATTTTCAACCACCGCTACCACCTCTAAACTCTCTGTGGGTCCCCATCTTCCCCGGATGATCTCCAAAAGGGAAAGCTAAATTAACACATAATTAAACTAAAAATAAATTAAACTAAATGTTGACATTAATGATAAAGACAAATTTGGTGTGAATTACGGCTTGTTTAGTCAAATATTCATAAAAATTGCGTATTTGTCCTCTAAATCTCAACGAAACTTTTTTTACCGAACAGCAAAAGTTAACATAAATTTTGCTAATCTGTGAGTTGAACAGGTTGGACTCAGTGTGCTCTGCAGCAGAGTAAAGAACAATCGAAATGACCTTCACGGGAATCTGCCATCTCTTCTTATCACCTGTTCAGTGGATTTCCTCAGTCGTTGGGGCGGGGGTGGCTCAGTCGGTAGCGCGCCAGGCTCGTAATCTGTAGTTCCCAGGTTCGAGTCTCAGCTGGGTCAGCGTTGAGATTTATCTCCGCAAAATTCCCCGCCCTGCCCACGGTCAGTAGGGGACACCGATGGGCTTGGACGCCGTCCGTCGGATGGGACGTTAAGCCGTGGCCCCGTGTGCGGGAGAGCCATACCCTGTGCACGTTAAAGAACACGCTGGGTGGCCTTGACGGGAGGCTATCATCTGTCTCCCAACAGCTGTTCCAGTGGGTCCCCTCCCCCAACCTTCTCTGAGCCTTCGGGGTCCTTGTGACCTGGCCATTTAGCCCATGGTGTGCAAAAAAGTGCCGCTCAGAGGTAAAACAACCCAACGTTAAAGAACACGCTGGATGGCCTTGACGGGAGGCTACCATCTGTCTCCCAACAGTTGTTCCAGTGGGTCCCCTCCCCCAACCTTCTCTGAGCCTTCGGGGTCCTTGTGACCTGGCCATTTAGCCCATGGTGTGCAAAAAAGTGCCGCTCAGAGGTAAAACAACCCAACGTTAAAGAACACGCTGGATGGCCTTGACGGGAGGCTACCATCTGTCTCCCAACAGTTGTTCCAGTGGGTCCCCTCCCCCAACCTTCTCTGAGCTTTCGGGTCCTTGTGACCTGACCATTTAGCCCATGGTGTGCAAAAAAGTGCCGCTCAGAGGTAAAACAACCCAACCCTCAGTCGTTTTCGTAACTTACTCTGCCCAGAGCCTTGAAGCACATTGTGCAGCAAAGAAAGTGCTACGAAAGGAAAACAAAAACTCAAATCGACTTCAGAAAGAACAAAAGAAAAAAGGTAAAAGATGTGGCATGAGATTCATTTTACATAGAATCTTAACATAATTTAGTGATGAATGGATGGTTCTTCCTCCAAAAGCAACGACTAACTTCACTGGTTTCCATAATTAAGGAACAACCCTATATTATGTGAATGTCAAGTTAACGTCGAAGTTCTATAACTTCTAAAACATATTTTTTTAAGTGTGACACCAAATAAAGATCTCTATGAAATATATCGATATCTCGATTTTCAACAATATTCGTTCAATATTCGCTGAATTATGGAAGTTTGAATATTTAACAATAACATTGCCAGCCACAAAAATTTATTAACACACATGTTTTGTTAAACACTTTGATACAATATTTATTACTAGTTTTTAATTACCTAGTAATAAATATTGTATCAAAGTGTTTGATAAAATATGTGTGTATTTTAGAAGTTTGTGTAAAGAATTCTTCCACTATTCATCAGTTTTGTATAAGTTTCTTAAGACTGGCATTGCTGTTGTTAAATACTCAAACTTTCATATCTCATTAAACAATAATAATAATAAATAATATCCCCTCAAGCAGCTGCTTGCCACAGAGGTCTGACAGGAGCCTGTCAGTTTATATGCCATAGTAGAAGGTCTGAGAGGATGGCAGGACCTCAGCAGAAAAACGACACACACATCCATGCCTTACCCGGGGTTCGAACCCAGGTCCCTTGGATTAGTAGCCAAGCGCGCTAACCACTCGGCCATACTGAACGAATATTGTTGAAAATCGAGATATTGATATATTTGATCGAAATCTTTATCTGCTATCACATTTTTAAAGACATAAAACTGATTTTAGAAGTTATAAAACCTCGACGTTAGTTTCCCATTGAAGGTGTAATTTACAGTGGAAGTTAGAATCTCTTTCTTTTACAATCTGTGAACTGAGGTGAATGACTCTAATCTATCGCCTTTTGCTTTTTATTCCTTTCTGATGATTCGTTATTAAGTCATAGAGTGGAACACTTCCTTTACTTCTATTGAGGGCACCGCCACCATCATCATCCTTTCAAAAAAGCTGAGCCTTATTATCCTGTTAAGCATTCGCCTGATCAAGGCAGCAGAAGAGCATTGAAGCGGATTTCTGGGAGAAAGATGAAACTAGGAGATGTTCAGAGTTGTCTGAATCATCAAATAACTCCTCATTCCGTTGGAAAGGATTTGGATCTCAGAAAATACTATGAGCTTATACTATTATGTTAAACCCATAATTTAAGATTGCCTTCATATTGGGGCGGGGGTGGCTCAGTCGGTAGCGCGTAATCTGTAGTTCCCAGGTTCGAGTCCCAGCTGGGTCAGCGTTGAGATTTATCTCCGCAAGCCGCCGTCCGTCGGATGGGACGTTAAGCCGTGTTCCCATATGCGGAAGAGCCATATCCTGTGCACGTTAAAGAACACGCTGGATGGCCTTGACGGGAGGCTACCATCTGTCTCCCAACAGCTGTTCCAGTGGGTCCCCTCACCCAACCTTCTCTGAGCCTTCGGGGTCCATGTGACCTGGCCATTTAGCCCATGGTGTGCAAAAAAGTGCCGCTCAGAGGTAAAACAACCCAACCCAAAGCCTTCATATTTTAATTACAAAACGATGGAATACAGTTCTGGCATATCCTCCTTGAATGCAATAATTGCATGTTTAATTCAATTTACTAAATATGTTGATTAACAATTACAATGAAAATTAATGAATATAATTTTTTTGTATTTAATTATTCATCGCTTCTTTTTATTAAAGGTTTCCAAACATGAAATTTTCTCTTTCCAATTCTTTCCTATTTTACCGTCTTATTACCTTTTTAATGATAAAACTACCAGAGCTTCCATTCTAACAAATTTACTCTTTAAATCGATTAAACCGCCCACCTGAACTCGGTCAGAAATGGGACACCGGTGGGGTTGGAAAAACCGCCGTCCGTCCGATGGAAAATTAAGCCATGTTCAGGACAGCCGCATGTTAAGCATGTTAACATGTGCATGTTAAGAACCCGCTAGATGGCGCTCAGGCGACGCTTCCGTTTGTCTGCTGGCAACTATCCAGCAGATCCTCTTCCCCAACTGGATCTCCTCTCCCCTCTTCCCTGAGCCCTTGGAATCTTTTTGAACTGTAGCCCATGGTGTGCAAAAAGTACCGCTCAGAGGTAAAACAACACAACACTCTTAAGTTTTTCAAATGTGAAATTCTCGTTTTGAAATACTTAGTGTCCTATTTAACCTCCTTATTAATTCTAATGATAAAACCACTCGATCTTCCATTTTGATAAATTTCCTTTCTGAATCAACTCACTAGTTGATTCAGAAAGGCGCAAATCACTAAGGCGCAAATTGTCTCTCGAAACATTTCAATTTTGATACAAGAGATGACGTGGCATTCAGATGTTGGATTTGGGTTGTGTTGTTTTACCTCTGAGCGGCACTTTTTTGCACACAATGGGCTAAATGGTCAGGTCACATGGACCCCGAAGGCTCAAAGAAGGTTGGGGGAGGGGACCCACTGGAACAGCTGTTGGGAGACAGATGGTAGCCTCCCGTCAAGGCCATCCAGCGTGTTCTTTAACGTGCACAGGGTATGGCTCTCCCGAACACGGGGCCACGGCTTAACGCCCCATACGACGGACGGCGGTCTTTCCAAGATCATTGGTGTCCCCTACTGACCGTGGGCAGGGCGGGGAATTTTGCGGAGATAAATCTCAACGCTGACCCAGCTGGGACTCGAACCTGGGAAGTACAGATTACGAGCCTGGCGCGCTACCGACTGAGCCACCCCCGCCCCAAAAATTCTAATGGAAAGTAGGCTTTAAGATTAACGCTTTCAAGAGAGTTTGTAAGATTACTAATGCGTGATTAAAAGTTATTTTCATAATTCACTCTAAATACTATAAGACAGTTTGGAACGTCGCACAGAAAGCATTTATTTTGCGATTATACCTAAATGTATTATTGATATAAGTATATCAATGATATTAAAATTGATTAAATTGTATAAGCTTATGTTTAACATTCTGTTTAATGTTTATTTCAGTTTTCCCCAATTTTCCATGACGTTTGCAGATGAATAGAAGTTTTTGTTTATCGTTTCAACTGCCATAACGCTTTTAATACTGAACAAATATTGCTGGGAATCGAGATTTGGATACATTTGATTGAGATCTTTAATATATCCTCCATCACTCTTTTGGATAAAAAACTTATTCAAAAAATGACTGAGTTGTGATTTTGACCCCTTATTGACATCGCAGTGGATGTCTTCCAAAGTGCCCTTGATGCAGAAGTATTCTAAAATTAAAGTTAAGATTTGAGGTATCATGTCTAAAAGAAATAAAAGAAACATTTGAAAAAAAGACGAGCTTTTATGTAAAAATGTGCTTATAAGAAATTCCTTTCTTTAGTTCATTTTGCTATCTTTTTTAACGTATCAGTAACAGAGAGCCACAAATTCGGAGCTCCTACTCTAAGCAGCTGAAGGTGATTCCTATTAAGAAAGCCGCTGAAGGTGATTCCTATTAAGAAAGCCGCTGAAGGTGATTCCTATTAAGAAAGCCGCTGAAGGTGATTCCCATTAAGAAAGCTGCTGAAGATTTTTCCTTCCAACAGGAAAGAACCTCAAAACGAAACTCGAGAATAGAATCAATGAACGAGACTCTCCTTAGCTGAAGGCTTCTTCTGCTCCTCAATGCTTTTCTGTGAGATTTGCATTAACAGGATCCCTTGGCAAGAGGATGCTTTACGATGATTCCTCTTAGTCTTTGATCATGTGACTCTCAAGCCCCATGACCTAAAACTGGAATTCGCGCTTTGAAGGAGAGAGGTCAACCACGAGCGAGATGAACAAGAAAGAGGTAACAGGAACGCTCTTTCTTTTTTTAATGACCAGTTTTTGATTAACTTTGTTACATGCAAAACAAAATTTTAAACTTATGTTTTTTCTAGCTGTTTTTCTTTCTTATTTCTAATAACCTGTACACATCTAAAATTCACTCTCTTAAATGATCGCCTACGTATTAAAAACAATTATTTTAGTTATTTTAGTATAAACAGTTTACTGTAGGAAACTTCGCTGCAGAATTTAAAAATAGGCACTTACTCTAAGCAGCCCTTTTTGTACAAAACTCAATAAATACCCAGATCATAAGAACCCACAAAGGCTCAGAGTTGGATAGGGGATTTAACCGACATTTTTAGGGGTAAAATGGAAGCCCCTCCCATCAAGACCATTGAACTTGTCTTTTAATATGTATAGGGGTCATCTGTGGACGGCGGCCTTTCTAGGCATATTGTGACTCCTCTGTTACAGAGATAGCAGCTAAGTTTAGCAGAGAAAATATCAATGCAGAAACAGTGGGGATCCGAACTCTTCCCCCTTCGACGTAATTATCTACAGTAGAGGTTCTCAACGGGGTTACGCGCACCCCCAAGGGGTACGCGGTAAAATATTTTGGGGTACGTCGTGAGAGCTCAAAAGTCGCTAGATCTAGTAACAAAGTCAGTGTTTTATTTTATTCCCATTGTTATACTATAACTATAGTTTTATCTATCTATACAAGGGATACGCCAGTTACATACACCTTTCCAGGGGGTACGTGAAGCGTAAAAGGTTGAGAACCACTGATCTATAGTGATATCTTAGAAAAGTTTAAAAAAAATGGGAAATTCTAAACTTTCGTTCTCATTGCTAAAAACGAACCAATTCCAATAAGATGTCAGCGAATGTGTTCTTACCTGTTGTCGTCGTCCTTTCTTCCTGTTCATCCGTTCCTTCAGAAAGTAACTCTCAGAGATGAATGAGAGAGAAAGATTAATGAAGCTTATCTCTGAAGTAAGACGCTCCCTTTGCCAAGGTCGCGTGTGCAGCTGGGCTTGATCGCTCCAACTACTGAGAATTCTTTAACGGCGAGGACGACAGTGAATCTCATGCATTGTTTCATTGACCTAGAGCAGTGTCTCGCAAACTATGTGCCGCGGCACAGTAGTGTGCCGCGAGAGATTCCAAGTGCGCCGCGAGAGATTTTCAAATTGACACTAAGTATTCCAAAGATTTCATTTTGACTTGTGTTATCATTGACTTGTGCTTTAATATCATTGACTTGTGCTTTAATATCATTGACTTGTGCTTTAATATCATTGACTTGTGCTTTAATATCTAAGTGCTATCTAAGTGCTATCATTGACTTGTGCTTTAATATCGAAGTGCTATCGACGTGCTTTAATAAAAATCTTTCAGATTTTATCAATTGGGATCTTGTAAGTATTTATCAAGCTTTTCCCAATTTTTGGTATTAATTTTTGATTATTTCAAGCCATAGAATGGACAAATATTTAAAACAAACACCGAGTTATGATTAATTATATTAATTATTATATTTATTTTAAATAAAATGCATTTAACGAAACTTCAATTTTCCTCTTTTTACGTAACCATCAAAAATTCTTTTTTAGGTGTGCCGCGGAAAAAAACTTAGATTCAGTGTGCCACGGAAATAAAATAGATTCAGTGTACCGCAGAGTAAAAAAGTTTGCGAGACACTGACCTAGAGCATTGCTTTAATGGCTGATTTATACAGCGTGGGTTGTAAAGCGATTTCGGAGTTCGAAAAATTGAAATTTGACTCCGATGAAACCCGACACTTTGCATCATCTGCAGTGAAATATAAACAACACTACTTTTTTTTTCAACTTAAGCAGATTAGCTAATACTTCATTCTGCTTTTGATGTAGCTCATTCTGCTATGCTTCATTAGCTAGCAGATTGAGCTAATGCATAGCTAATGCTTCATTCTGCTTTTGTGGTAGCCCAGTCGTACTTCCGTCGGATCATCCTCGTGTGCAGGAGAATTTAAGAACACTCAGAATGGCGGACACTGTACATACCGTACGCTGCCAACCAAAGAGAGCTGGCAGGGGAATTGTATATATTATACTTTCTCAGCCAAAGCGAGCTGGCGGGCACTGTACATATTGTACGCTCTCTGCCACAGAGTGCTAGCGCGCCATATTGCACTTTCCTCAGTTTGAGTGGTGTTCGCCAATCTCTTTGTTTGCTCCTCCGTGGTCTCTCTTTCTTTTATTATTTCGTGTTCTGGTAAACAGTTTTAACCCATGGATCTGGACCTCTTTACTGAAAATGAAGCAGACTTTAACTGCAGCACTGCAGTGAAGAGATTTGATGTCGTTGTGATCTCCTGCTACAAAGCAATGCTCCGGGAGAGGCAGCTGCGGGCAAGGCAATCAACCCTTGATGCCTTCTTTAAGGAGCAGGATGTATCACAATATGGTCCAATAACTCCTATTTTATCTCTTAAAATTGCGATGTTCAGGGTTGCGCCATGCACTGGCGAGTACAGTACACTTTAACTTTATTAATTTTTTTCGTTTATTATTTTTCATTTGGCAACACATAATGTAATCATAAAATCATGTTTATCATCTGTATTAATATGTTGATCGCAAGAAATAGATTACAATTTCGGGGGGGGGGGGGGCTCAGTCGGTAGCGCGCCAGGCTCGTAATCTGTAGTTCCCAGGTTCGAGTCCCAGCTGGGTCAGCGTTGAGTTTTATCTCCGCAAAATTCCCCGCCCTGCTCACTGTCAGTAGCGGACACTGGTAGGCTTAGAAAGGCCGCCGTCCGTCGGATGGGATGTTAAGCCGTGGTCCCGTGTGCGGGAGAGCCATACCCTGTGCACGTTAAAGAACAGGTTGCATGGCCTTGACGGGGGACTATCATCTGTCTCCCAACAGCTGTTCAAGTGGGTCCCCTCCCCCAACCTTCTCTGAACCTTCGGGGTCCATGTGACCTGGCCATTTAGCCCATGGTGTGCAAAAAAGTGCCGCTCAGAGATAAAACAACCCAACCCAACTTATAATTTTGGGAGCGCATCTCCATAGCGACCTATGCTATAACGACTTCATACGTATAACACTGACTCGAAACTCACATTTCCACGAACGCATCTCTCGCGCTGAACGGGGTATGCTTGTATCTCTCCTCGGCGCTTCCTATTACAAAAGAGGTTCAGAACCCATACTGTCAAACATTCATAGCGACACCATGCCCCACAATATACGATTAAAGCAGCGTCAGCTCCGTTACAATTGCGTTTACCAATTTAATGAGTGTCACATGACAGAAGTATGCTGCTAAATTACCCAACTTAAGTAAAATATAAATCTTAAAAAAGTAACCTATGCGCCATAAATGATTAGTAGAAAAAAATCATATTGCTGAATACATCATTTTGCAAACCGTTCAAAAAAGATTTGCTGTTTAATAATAGCACCAAAAATACTAATAATTTTAAACAATATTAATTTTCCTTAGATTTTCAGAAAGTCGATAATAAATGCGTTTGCAGTGTATTTGACATTCAGTCGCTCAAAAAAGTATCCGCACACTATGGTTGATTACAGAATTCAGAAAAAATATCTGGCAACGATTTTTTTAGAAATTAGTGATCTGGCAATCTTCGTGTCACGTGATTACAGAATTCAGGAAAAATATCTGGAGCGTGTACAGCAACTGTACACGTTCCAGTTACCGTTCACAGCAAACTGGAGCGTGTGCAGTTACTGCACACGATCCAGTTTGCTGTGAACGGTAACTGCACACGCTCAATATTTCCATGAGTGAACCCACACGATCTAGTATCAAAATAATATGACCACCTACAGTCGCTCAAAAAAGTATCCGAACACTATGGTTGATTACAGAATTCAGAAAAAATATCTGGCAACGATTTTTTTTAGAAATTAGTGATCTGGCAACCTTCGTGTCACGTGATTACAGAATTCAGGAAAAATATCTGGAGCGTGTACAGCAACTGTACACGTTCCAGTTACCGTTCATAGCAAACTGGAGCGTGTGCAGTTACTACACACGATCCAGTTTGCTGTGAACGGTAACTGCACACGCTCAATATTTCCGTGAGTGAGCCCACACGATCTAGGTCTTTGTGAGCTCGTGATCTGGCAACCTTCGTGTCACGTGACACGAAGGTTGCCAGATATTTTTTCTGAATTCTGTAATCAACCATAGTGTGCGGATACTTTTTTGAGCGACATTCTGTAGCCAGTTGCTTTCAGGACAGAAATACCTTCTGTTTCGCAAAGGCAACGAATCGTTTGATTTCTATTTATTTATCACAGAAATGAGGCATTTTGATTTCAAGATATTTGCATTTTTGAATATCAAAATGCCTCATTTCATATATATTTATACATTTGGCAATCAAATATTACCAAAATTTTCGATTGCCAAATGTATAACAAAGCAATATGCGCAGCTGTCAAGCAGGAGAGCGTCAATATAATTTAAGAGGCATGATTTCGAAAAATAATAACACGAAAGCAAAAAAAGCTGCTAACACCAGAAAGCTTTTCCAGTTAAGTACTAAATAGTATGTCGATAATCTCTCTGAGATGTCGCACCTTTCGCTCAAATAACTTTACCTGATATCGGTTACGGGTCACAGTAACTTCTTGTGATCATTTATTTTTTCTCTTCTGCAGTTTTCATATCAAACATATTTCAATTCTCTAATCAATAATCCAATTTCCACGCCTAAGTTTCACATGTCTGAGTTTCGGAATTGTCCGCCCAACTGCTACACTACAGCTGGGTCAGCGTTGAGATTTATCTCCGCAAAATTCCCCGCCCTGCCCAGGGTCAGTAGGGGACACCGATGGGCTTGGAAAGGCCGCCGTCCTTCGAATGGGACGTTAAGCCGTGGCTCCGTGTGTGGGAGAGCTATACCCTGTGCACGTTAAAGAACGCGCTGGATGGCCTTGACGGGAGGCTACCATCTGTCCCCCAATAGCTGTTCCAGTGGGTCCCCTCCCCCAACCTTCTCTGAGCCTTCGGGGTCCTTGTGACCTGGCCATTTAGCCCATGGTGTGCAAAAAAGTGCCGCTCAGAGGTAAAAAAAAAACCAACAACAACTGCTACACTGAATCGATGTTATGTTCATTCTAGAGGCTACATTTTTTTAATCTTTTTTAGTACCAAACACCCTGCAGCATACAGCTCGACATCTGTTAAGTGTTTCCAAGGTATTGAAAAAGTGTTAGATAGTAAAGGATGTTGAAGGCATTGCTCTGCTTTTTAAAGTGTTGAAATGAGGGAGGAAAATTTATTAAAATGTCCACACTGGCTGCAACTAGGTTACATCCTAAGCTTAAGGGATTCAAGAAGGGTGTCGAGAAATTCCCGATCTCGGAACCTATAATTTCGAGAAATTCCGATCTCGGACGCTATCATTATCGGACCCTATCATTACCTTATCAGTATCGAGAATTTCTCTACTTATCTGCCCTTTCATCGAGAAAGCGCGCAGCGATTGGATTGCACCATCCGTTGTATGAAAATGTAATCCGTGGTCCCATCTAAGAGTGCACGTTGAAAACTCTCTGGATGGCCTTGAACATCTCTGATGGCTCTCCGGACAGGAAAAAAAGACCCAGTCCAGAGCGTTGCAGAGTTTGATGTGAGCAACTGGTCAGCAAAAGAAAGCGTCGACGAGAGGGAAAATGGTCAAAATTACGTCTAAAATTGATTGGATTGGATTGCTTTACCTCTGAGCGGCACTTTTTTGCACACCATGGGCTAAATGGCCAGGTCACATGAACCCCGAAGGCTCAGAGAAGGTTGGGGGAGGGGACCCACTGGAACAGCTGTTGCGAGACAGATGGTACCTCCCGTCAAGGCCATCCAACGTGTTCTTTAACGTGCACAGGGTATGGCTCTCCCGCACACTGGACCACAGCCTAACGTCCCATCCGAATGACGGTGGCCTTTTCAATCCCATCGGTGTCTCCTAATGACCGTGGGCAAGGCGGGAAATTTTGCGGAGATAAAATTGGTTGTTTCGAAAAATGAGAATTTAATTCGTAGAATTTTCATCTTGTTGGAAATTTTCAAAACCTTTATGCTTTTATTACATTACTTCCATTATATACGAACATAACCTAATTCATATTAAAAAAAATAAATCTTGCATCTGAATTAATGCACGTACACACAACAGCGCTGAAGAATTCGTAGATCAATCTTAAGTTGAATTCAGATTCCCAACGATCTTCGTTTAAAGAGTTGCGGATTCTCGTATGTTTAACAGATTGACAATAAAATTGATTAAAAACTGGAGGTCATATTAAAAGTTTTGATACGGAATCTATTTTAATTAACAACCGTTCCGTGGCCGAGTGGTAAGGGTGCTTAACTACTGATGAACGGGACCTGGGTTCGATCCCCGGTGTAAGGCATGGATGTTTGTGTTATATTTCTGCTAAGGTCCTTCCATTCCCACAGTCATCTACTGTCAGACCTACGTAACAAGCTTCAGGAGTTTTTTTTTTTAAATTAACTTTCAAAACAAATTTTTGTGACTGATAACGATGTGTAAATATTTCCTTAACTATTCGTAGACTACATGAATGCCATTAAAAATCAAGATCTCGATAGAATGGATTTAGGTGTTTCATTTATATTCAGTTATTTGTCTAGTAAAAATCTTTTTGTTTTTAAATACCGAGATTAAAGTTTGGCTTCTTTTATCTTTTGTCACATTTTCCCATAAAAAAACTTTTTTTAATGGCAATGCTATAATTTTTTTAGCTTTCTGTAATAAATGGTTTAGGCACATAATAAAAAAAAAAGTGTTAAAATAAGTCAGTTTTGTAATTCATTTGTTTGATACTCTCACAATTTCTGGGGCGGGGGTGGCTCAGTCGGTAGCGCGCCAGGCTCGTAATCTGTAGTTCCCAGGTTCGAGTCTCAGCTGGGTCAGCGTTGAGATTTATCTCCGCAAAATTCCCCGCCCTGCCCACGGTCAGTAGGGGACACCGATGGGCTTGGAAAGGCCGCCGTCCGTCGGATGGGACGTTAAGCCGTGGCCCCGTGTGCGGGGGAGCCATACCCTGTGCACGTTAAAGAACACGCTGGATGGCCTTGACGGGAGGCTACCATCTGTCTCCCAACAGCTGTTCCAGTGGGTCTCCTCCCCCAACCTTTTCTGAGCCTTCGGGGTAAATGTGACCTGGCCATTTAGTCCATGGTGTGCAAAAACGTGCCGCTCAGAGGTAACCCAACTCACAATCTCTGAGCGTAAGCATTCACTATTTACTATTCAAAGGATTGTCGAATTGACACGAATCTCGAATGAAGCATGTCAGAATAAGTTAAGCACGTGATTCACAAGGCAAGCCACCGAAACGTAAGCAATTATAGAGAACACGTTGCAGCGCTCTCATATTTAGCTAACAGCCGTGGTAACGATGTTTATGGATAAATGAATTATGATCATTTGAATGAGTCAGGGTTCTATGTAAGCAACTGTTTTACTCCGTTGCAAGAACATGTAATCAAGTAAACCAATAAATCGTAAAACAAAAGTAGGTCCTGCAGCAGAATACTTTACAACAGATTCCAGTAGAATATTATTTCCATTTTTATTTTTTAGAATAGTCAGCAGATTTTTTTTGCAGAACTGTGACTTGCACGAAATGTTGAGTTATAGAGTCATAATACCATACTCTCCCAAGAAACGTTTTAAAATTAAAGAACTTTTATAAATGATGAGATTTACCTCTTCAAAATTTCGTTCCATGATAGATGCATTTAAAACAAAGAACTGCGATTGGCAACTAAGAATGAAAAGTTAAAATGTGTTCACAAAAGATTCAGTGTGTCTTGTCTAAAACAAAAGTTCTTTCAAATTGTTCATAAATTTAGATCGCTTCAAGATGTGTTCGCCTTTCGAAACTTTTTGGCTCATCTGCGCAAAGATAAGGCTTATTTTAAGACGATATCCTCTCGATTTTTTTTGGGGGGGTGGGGCGGGGGCGGCTCAGTCGGTAGCGCGCCAGGCTCGGAATCTGTAGTTCCCAGGTTCGAGTCCCAGCTGGGTCAGCGTTGAGATTTATCTCCGCAAAATTCCCCGCCCTGCCCACGGTCAGTAGGGGACACCGATGGGCTTGGAAAGGCCGCCGTCCGTCGGATGGGACGTTAAGCCGTGGCCCCGTGTGCGGGAGAGCCATACCCTGTGCACGTTAAAGAACACGCTGGATGGCCTTGACGGGAGGCTACCATCTGTCTGCCAACAGCTGTTCCAGTGGGTCCCCTCCCCCAACCTTCTCTGAGCCTTCGGGGTCCTTGTGGCCTGGCCATTTAGCCCATGGTGTGCAAAAAAGTGCCGCTCAGAGGTAAAACAATCCAATCCTCTCGATTTTGTCTTCACGCTAACATTTGTTGTGTATTCAGCTTGAGCTAATAGGCTAAAAAAATAAAGGAAGTGTTTCTGATTCGTCTTTTCTGTTGGATTTCTGATTTGAGTCACTTTTTAGTTGCTCAAAGATCTGAAGTGGAAAGATCCAAAAATTGCGACAGCAGGTGAAACAGGACGAGAGGATCCTGATCAGAGGTGAAGAATGCTCTGATGTGTGGAAAATGAAACTTTACCTCCTCATCCAAAAAGACGATGCCCTTCCCAATCGCATCGTCGCTTGCTTTTCTTCTTTTTCGCATCGATAATGGGAAGCAAAGAAGAGGAGAAAATCTAATTGCCGATGATATGAAAATTGAACATGAAACATCAAAGAATTTTTACTGACATTATATGAGAATGTGAGTTCGCGCTCGCATCCCTCATTCAGACTTGTAGAACATGACTAAATATATTCTTTGAACATCGGAAGTAGAAAAGATTTGCTGAAAATAAAACTCAGTTTTACTAGGTTCCAATCATTATCAGCTGTAACCCATTTCATGTTTCACTGTCACATAATTTTCCACAGAAGTTAAAAATCTCCAATTCGAAATTTAGTAGAAATTTCGTTAGAAATAAACCATACAACCTATAATTGCCACTCACCTCCTTCGGTAAGGGTGGGATACTTTTTTTTTGTATTTTTTTTCTTTTGCAAACAATGAGATAAATGGTCGAATCATAAAGACATAAAGAAGGTTGGGGGGGGATCCACTGAATAGCTATTAGTAGACAGAAACCTCCCTTCAACTCCATCCAGTGTGTTCTTTAATATTCTCAGTGTATGGCCCTGTTGCTCAGCGGCATGGCTGAACGTCCCATCAGACGGACGGTGACCATTCCAAGCCCTAACGGTGCCCCCTTTCTCACAAGGGAAAGCAGAGATAAATCTCAACTCTGATACAGTTGGGACTCGAACCAGGGAATTGCAGATTATGAGTCTGGCACTAACGACTGAGTTAACCCCTCCCCACTTCGGTAAGGAAATTATTCCAGGAAACAACTACCAGAGTTGGATCATCCGCCATAGTCATCTGATCTTTCAGCATACGATTTCTTTCGTGTTCCTAAAAGTGAAAAACTCCTTGTAAAGATTTTTTTGAATGAACTGAAGGCATTTAGAGCCCTGATAAAACGCAGCAATATTGAAAGGATTTCTGTAAATCGTTTCCAGTCATGTTTCCAGGTAAGGCAGAGGTACAGGAATGTGCAAATCAGAAGAAGAATACCCTGTAGGTGATACTTCAGTCACTGAACGTTACCGGGAACTTCAGCCAAAGGTTAGTGATGAATTTCGATTTTACGGAATCAGTTTGGTTAATTTATTGTAACCTGACTCGTATATAAGGCCACGTAATAAAGACTGTCTATATTTAATCATTAAAGATAAAAGTTATTATAAAATGCAGAATATCGACCATTACAAGTGCTTGCGTACTATAGGTTGGGTTGGGTTGTTTTACCTCTGAGCGGCACTTTTTTGCACACCATGGGCTAAATGGCCAGGTCACATGGACCCCGAAGGCTCAGAGAAGGTTGGGGGAAGGGACCCACTGGAACAGCTGTTGGGAGACAGATGGTAGCCTCCCGTCAAGGCCATGAAGCATGTTCTTTAACGTGCACAGGGTATGGCTCTCCCGCACACGGGGCCACGGCTTAACGTCCCATCCGATGGACGGCGGCCTTTCCAAGCCCATCGGTGTCCCCTACTGACCGTGGGCAGGGCGGGGAATTTTGCGGAGATAAATCTCAACGCTGACCCAGCTGGGACTCGAACCTGGGAACTACAGATTACAAGCCTGGCGCGCTACCGACTGAGCCACCCCCGCCCCACATACTATAGGTGTACCCTTTTATTTACTCAGCTTTTTGTGAAGAGAATTGATTCCAACTAGCAGAGGAAGCCAAGTGCGTTGACCAGTGAGCAACGGTGGCAGTCCTGGTTTCAGATATCGAAGCCCTCAATAGAGTTCGCTGCATTGTAGTGATGTGCACATGAAAGGGATTAATGGCACTCCCTTCCTTCTCCTCCCCCCCCCCCTTCCTGTCATTATTCTCCATCCAGACAATCAGTTGCAAAGTAACCCTTTGTCTCTCCAGGTTTTGTGCTCATCATCCTCAACTGGAAGAAATGCCCCCCGAAAGCAGAAGGTTACCTGCAAGTAAGGAAATCAGACCATGGAGAACGCGATACTGATGATACAGAGATCTGGGATATTCTAATGAAAGAGAGTCATCAAACTTTATGCTAATCCAAGATTTTGGCTATTGATGAAGCCAACATTCTCAAATTTCAAGCACATCAAGATGGGATAACATTATCAGTGGCCTTCTGTAATCCGAATGAGCGACAAATTTTAAAGGCTCCTCGTAAAATCTAAAGTAAGAAAAAAAAGAAGTTGTCGATGCACTATGCATCCTATTTCATCATAAAAACAATAATATAAAAGTGCACTGCAATTCCTCTGCACCCTCCTCCTCCTACCCCCCATCCCGCATCCCAGAATCTCATGAGTGATTGTTAGGATCTTTCATACTATAATTTAGCGATAAATATGTGAAATATAAAAAGCTTATTAAGTTTTTGCATGATATTCGATGATTATCCATTGACATGACAAGGAAATTTATTAAAAAAATTAACAAAGGTAAATAAGTACAGGTTTTGAATGGTAAAAAGTTTCATATATTTGATTAATCAGGTCTCTGAACAGAATAATCTTTGACTTCAGCGCACATTTTCTGGCGTTTTTCCACAAGTTAAAATTTATCTAGTTTTGTTGTGAAACCTCATCCCTGATCAATAGCTGATCTAATTTATTTCAAATCAATGTAATGTTGCAGACACTATGGTCGTAGATATGTATAGGATTTACGGTTAGAAATACGAAGAGATCCATTTTTAAAAGTGGAATTCTTCACAGATACGTTATAAAAATATTCTTCAGAGATATGTTATAAAAATAGGTGTTTTTTAATTTTACAAGCATTAGCAATTTATAACAATTTATAATTTGCATCAATGGGAAAAAATTCTACTTCATATAATTATAAAATACGGTAATGTGCATAATTTGCGCTATTTATTATTCAATCGAAAAGCATATTTTCTTCTATTTTATTGCATAAAGAGCAAACAGGTGTTATCACATTTTGGAAAAAAAAAATGAATTCCACCTTAATCAGTCGACTTCGTATGCAGAAGTTGCTGAACGTTACCGGGAACTCTTTATCGAGTGCTGCTTTAATTAGAAATTTTTTTCTCTACTGCTTCTGAGCTATGTAAAAAGAATAAATTCCTCTGCGGACTAGATCAGTCTCCTCATGAATAAAAATATTTATCATTAAACTGCAATATGCATATAAATCTGATTTGATGCAAATGAGTGTTTTTCAGGAATAATAATAAAAAAATACTGGATTACCAACATAGGTGATTCATTTTTTTTTTCAGCCGGATGGGATGGCAAACCTTCCCCACTTTCTTCCTTCTTGATTATCCGAAAAGTTATCCTGTAACAATATAAACTTTTTTTTCCGTCTCCTCTCCTTGAATATAGTCCGAGTTGGGTTAATCTTTCCCAAAACAAAGAATGAAATCCACGCTATACCGAAAGTTACAACTTCTGCATCTCGGAAGCAAATCAAAAGTACAGTCGCTCAAAAAATTATCCGAACACTATGGTTGATTACAGAATTCAGAAAAAATATCTGGAGCGTGTACAGCAACTGCACACGCTCAATATTTCCGTGAGTGAGCCCACACGATCTAGTATCAAAATAATATGACCACCTACAGTCGCTCAAAAAAGTATCCGAACACCATGGTTGATTACAGAATTCAGAAAAAATATCTGGCAACGAGTTTTTTAGAAATTAGTGATCTGGCAACCTTCGTGTCACGTGATAAATTCGTGTTCGGATATTTTTTTGAGCGACTGTACGAATCGTTTTGCTCATATGCCTTATTATTGTTAGTGTAATTAATATCTTTATTTCATTGCTTGTACTCTTCTGTTAAATATCATTTTTATCCATTCTTTTCCACTTTAGTTAATTTACCTCACCGTTGCGAAACGTGAGAGATCGTGAGTACAAACCTTCAATTTTATGTTATTTACAACCTTTGAAATATATCTGCTGCATCCTTCTATTTTATCACTTCGAACACAGCACATACCTAAAAAAAAATCAATTCACTTAACTTATCAGTTTGAATCTCTTTGCTGAAACTTTACTGGGAAGAAGAAAGATTCCGAAACAATACTCCAAACTAAAACTTCTTAAGGAAAAAAAAACTCCTTTAAAACAGAATCACGGCGTTTTTGTCTTAGGCAAAGCCATCGTAAGATAAACTCCTACATACCTCAGTGACCCATTCCACCACATCTGACCTGCTCCATGTCTGCGACAGAAAGTAAGTACTCCAGCAGCGAGAGGATGGAGATGCTACCTCTCGGTCTCCATGACAACGTATGTCTCGGCGGTGGCGGCCTTGAGTTAGCGGCCCCACTGTGCAACAGGTGTCAGTGGCCGCCGCTGCAGCAAAGACCTATTTCTGGATGTGTCGTTCCCCGCGGGCACGTGGAACTAGGTGACGGGAGAGTCATCCGCCAGCTGCGGTGCTTGCCAGGTCGGTTTCCTCCCGTTCTGGGAGTCGCTTCAGGGAATATTGTCTTTAAATCATCTACCTCGTGGAGTTCTTTGTTCCCTGAACCACGAGGCACGTGAGCTCTCACCGTTCTCTTTGATTGGAGAGAGGAACGCTAAGAGTCCAATCACGGATCACTTTTCAAACACTCTTATCACGTGATCCTCTTTATAATAATAAGACTCTTACAAAGGCCTCATTACTCTAAAAAAATAGAACAGATCAGTGTTGCAAGTTAATTGCGTAGTAGGAATTGACACGTCCGCTTCTCCACATTACAGATCCCTAAATTCTAGCCATTCGTTTGCACGCACCGCAGTTTGATCTTTTGAGGTGTGGGTCGCACCTCTTGACGGCTGGATTAACAACTTATACAAGCATCACTAGAAGATTGAGAAACCTGCTGTTATGACGTAGCAATATGTTGTGTAAAACTGGGCTATTTATACTTCAACTGTTTGTTTTTAAATAGTCGAGTTTCACTATTTTGCCTTCTGATATATCGTATTTGATAACGTAGCCATCTTTTTCTAGAAAAAAAAAAAGACCTCTGGCTATATTTAAATAATTTGAAATAGAAATTTTAATCTTCGAAGTTTCGAATTTCTAACGATTAAAGCACGTGTGGCCAAGCGAAATCTTTAATTTTTACAGCAGCAAAGCATTTAAACTTTAGAATATAGTAACTAACAAAGAGATATACAGTACATAGACAAAGTATCGAATAATTATCATGTTCCATGGCCGAGTGGTTAGCGCGCTTGGCTACTGATCAAAGCGACCTGGGTTCTGAACCCCGGGTAAAGCATGGATGCATGTGTCGTTTTTCTGCTGAGGTCCTGCCATCCTCTCAGACATTCCACTATGGCGTATAAACTGACAGGCTCCTGTCAGACCTCTGTGGCAAGCAGCTGCTTGAGAGGGTATTTATTTCTTTTATTATTATGTGATAAAAAGTAAAATTATAAACTCAGTATCTTGAAGAATAAGTTTTTTATGGGAATGAGATTGAAGATGAGATTTAAATCAAATCAATCAAGTAGTCGTTCAGCATTTAAAGCGTTATTATGGTAGTTGGATTATTTAAGAGTCGCGTCATTTGCTCCTGAAGAGATTAGAGTTGAGTGTGGAAAGGGATTGGGTTGTTTTACCTCTGAGCGGCACTTTTTTGCACATCATGGGCTAAATGGCCAGGTCACATGGACCCCGAAGGCTCAGAGAAGGTTGGGGGAGGGGACCCACTGGAACAGCTGTTGGGAGACAGATGGTAGCCTCCCGTCAAGGCTATCCAGCATGTTCTTTAACGTGCACAGGGTATGGCTCTCCCGCACACGGGGCCACGGCTTAACGTCCCATCCGACGGACGGCGGCCTTTCCAAGCCCATCGGTGTCCCCTACTGACCGTGGGCAGGGCGGGGAATTTTGCGGAGATAAATCTCAACGCTGATCCAGCTGGGACTCGAACCTGGGAACTGCAGATTACGAGCCTGGCGCGCTACCGACTGAGCCACCCCCGCCCCTGTGGGAAGGGAATCCACTGGTTAGGAAACAGATGGAAGCTTTCCATTGAAACTATCTAGCATATTCTTTAATATGCACAGAGCATAACTCTTATGACTATGGGGACTGTTACTTAATTTTCTTGGCAAGGATGACGACCTTTCAACCTCTTGATGTTCCCTTTCACTCCGAGGACAGAGTGGAGAAATCCCAACTCAGCCCAGTTGGACTCTGCTCATTGTATCCAAGTGTTGAATAGTAGTTTGATAAATCATTAATCAGCTTTGGATAACCCCTAGTTAAAAAATTAAATGCAAAAATATTTTTTAGTTAATTATTAATTGCTTCTTAATAGCAAATAAATTTTTTAGAAGAACAAACATTTTTGTCAAGGTCGAATAAATTTTAATTTTAAAGAACTGATTGCAAATATTTCGGTAGCTCTCACTAATGGATGTTTAACTTTTTAAGTGTAGTAATAAAAAAATAAAATAAATACCCCATCAAGCAGCTGCTTGCCACAGAGGTCTGACAGGAACCTGTCAGTTTATATGCAAGAGTAGAAGGTCTGAGAGGATGGCAGGGCCTCAGCAGAAATACAACACATACGTCCACGACTTACCCGGGGCTCGAACCCAGGTCCTTTAGATCACTAGCCAAGGGACGACTTAAGTGCAGTGGCTTGCCTATAAATTTGTTAAGTTGGTGGATTTACAAATCCAGTAAACTGTCAGTTATCCTCTGTAACGGAAGGAATAAACAGTGTGCGTAATCCAAAGCTCGTTAACTTTTTGTTGTTAAGGGTATTTTCGCAGATAATTTTTCATTTGAATGTAAAGGTTTAAGAATTTAAGAGTTCCCTCTATTTGCAAATAAATCTAAACCATCCAAATTAAAGCGAATCAGCTTAAGTTGGGTAAAATCATTGGAAATGAATTTGAGCTCCAAACAACACAGATGATTTCGGACTCGGACGAACTCAGTCAAAATTTCTAATTTTTTGAGTTTCAAAAAAGTAACTAGAAAACTTTTTTGATTATAATTTCCACCATTTGAAGTCTTTAGTAATCGCAAATCAACACCATTCAGACTTTGATTATTTTTAAATATTTTTCCTCTTTTGATAATGAAATGCCAATAGCGTTTATAATGATGCTATTCGAGAATCTCCAGTTTCTGCGAATCGATTCTAAAGAGCATTAAGATTTTAATTTTGCCATCAAATAAATTATGATTATTTTAAGGTTTGTAGTAGCCTATAACACAAAGAACTAAAAAGATTTTTTAGAGGATGCATTTCTGTACACATGCTTTACGAGAGTCAGAGAAATCTTTTTTACTCTAATCGAACTCTGGCTCAGTATGATCGATTTCACTTTTAATTAAAGTTTGAGATAATTTCTTTTGACTATTGTTTTTAGTACGCTTGGCTATTGATCTAATGGGACCGGGTTCGAGCCCCGGGTAAGGCATGGATGTGTGTCGTTTTTCTGCTGAGGTCCTGCCATCCTCTCAGATCTTCTACTCTGGCATATAAACTGACAGGCTCCTGTCAGACCTCTGTGGCAAGCAGCTGCTTGAGGGGGTATTTAATTTTTTAATTAAAATTGTTTTTGAATTTGTTCGCTTCTATAACATATTTATTGTGAAAATCGAACTTTAGAGAAATTTCAGCGTGATATTAAATTTGTCTACAGGGAAAGTTTTCCGTAAAGGATTTATTTTCAATATTAGGAATGGCGTTTTCCATTCACAAAGATTGAAAGTGTCCCAATGCGTTTAGTAATACAGCGCAGAGGTGGATCTAGGGGGGAAACATGTCCCCTCCTTTCAGAATACGAGTAAGAGTAACACAGGCAAAAAAAAATATGAAACATTTATATTTCTATGCATTTTTCAATAATTTTTTTAAAATCCGTAAAACGGAGGAAGGAATGTTATAGTGCATTGAAAAATAAGGTCTCGTCCCCCCCCCCCCTAATTTTTTTCTAGATCCGGGCCTAATGCAGCGTATGTTGCATTACCAGAAGGAACTCTCGAAATATTTCCATATTAGAGATTAAATTTTTGTCCCAATGACCCACCTTTAATGTCTTGATACCAGAACTGTGGGAAGAGCAGCATTGTCCCAAGTTGTATGACCCACATCCAAAGTAATCTGTCTGAGAAAAACACAATAGGGTCGTTTGTCGAAGGTGTGACGATGAAGTTCGCAGACTGCAATTAAAATGTTATCGATGCGAATAAAGATTAGGAAGGAAGCAACGATTGGAAATGAAATGTCACGGGACGAAAATATTGGATGGGTAGAATTTGATCAGAACCGTGAAATTATTGAATGGCTTCAAACATTTGGTAGTTTATATTAGCGGAAGGTACGGTGGCCGAGTGGTTAGAGCAATTGGCTATTAATCAAACGGAGCCAGATAAGGTAGGATGTTTGTTTTTTGTATTGTCTTTCTGTTGAGCGTCGCCTTCCTCACAGATCGCTGTAGGAAGCTGCTGCTTGAGGGTTAATTTTTTTTATTAATTATGAAAAAAATAAAGATTGAATGGATATACATGAAGAAGACTAAACTTGATAACAAATATGGAAATTGATGTAATGCACGAAGAAAAGAATCATCCTAGGAAGGAGTGAACGTCAACTGATGCAATGCAACAAGAACGATATCCGACTCCTAAGCTTTATGATTCTCATTCACATTAGGAGAAATATTCTCAGTGGAGAATTACTGCATAGGAGCTCGCCTGGGACATCAAAGCAATCAAAACTCTATTTTTCGAGCATTTTATTGAGTAAATTATTTTACAATCAGCGTAACGTACATTTTACGTTTCAGTTCTCTTGTGTTACTACCAAACATGATAGGATTTATTAAATATACTGAAATGAATAGTTATTTGCTTTTGTTTATAATTTTGTTTTTGCTATTTTTAAATGCGCAAGTTTATATGATGCATATTAAATTTTCAATTTATTATTTTCTGTAATTTAATATACTTTACCTGCTGCACGCCATTTTTCCATTCATAAGTTGCAACACTATTTATGTAATAAGTACCCCCCCCCCCCCCCTCCACACACACACACTCCCGAATAGTTAGGGCCTCTCGAATCTATTGCGCCTGGGACCTTCATATGACATAATCCGCCAGTGAGTATTGGGAGGATAGAAGAAGTGGAAGTTTCGTGTTGTGAAAATCGATTCGCAGCTTGATGAGTTGTTGGGTTGGGTTGTTTTACCTCTGAGCGGCACTTTTTTGCACACCATGGGCTAAATGGCCAGGTCACATGGACCCCGAAGGCTCAGAGAAGGTTGGGGGTGGGGACCCACTGGAACAGCTGTTGGGAGACAGATGGTAGCCTCCCGTCAAAGCCATCCAGCGTGTTCTTTAACGTGCACAGGGTATGGCTCTCCCGCACACGGGGCCACGGCTTAACGTCTCATCCTACGGACGGCGGCCTTTCCAAGCCCATCGGTGTCCCCTACTGACCGTGGGCAGGGCGGGGAATTTTGCGGAGATAAATCTCAACGCTGACCCAGCTGGGACTCGAACCTGGGAACTATAGATTACGAGCCTGGCGCGCTACCGACTGAGCCACCCCCGCCCCTAGCTTGACGAGTGGCAATCCATTGCGAGTTTTTGGAGGGTACAGTTAAAATACCAAACAATATTTGATTCCCATTAAATAATTCTTCAATATTGATTATATATTATGCTTTCTATACTACGAATTTAATTTTATTTCCTTGAAATTTTATCGTCATCCTGATGGGAAATAAATTACTTCGATCCCTGTTTAATTCCGCTTTAAATTTTGAAATATATTTACTGGAAAAATGTGCAAACAAGTTAGTGCAATTAATCTTCAAAATTTGATAACGTGTCAAAAAACAACCCTACTTATTTTCATTCATGAGTGATTTTTACAATTCAAATATGTTCGATCCGTTGCATCCTATTTTAAAACCCAGGATTCTGTTTCATTTATCATGAGTTTTCTGAGATTACAAGGTATATTTCATGGCCGCATGCTGAAAAATAGACTATGGTAAATAAGGAGGTGATGCTGATTAAAAGTTTAGATGAATTGCAACTCCCCGTAGCTATCATAATTGGGAATCATTTTACAAAGTTTTATCTTGTAATGAAACGGAATTTAAACTTGAAAATTAAAGCAAGCACGTGTCGATCATGAGAAACGAAAACGGGAATTAAAAAAAAATGTGTAAAAGTGAATCTCAAATGACATGGTGTGGCATCAGGGCAAAGAGGAAACAATACACCGCAAGGTTGGGTTAGGTTGTTTTACCTCTGAGCGGCACTTTTTTGTACACCATGGACTAAATGGCCAGGTCACATGGACCCCGAAGGCTCAGAGAAGGTTGGGGGAGGGGACCCACTGGAACAGCTGTTGGGAGACAGATGTTAGCCTCCCGTCAAGGCCATCCAGCGTGTTCTTTAACGTGCACAGGGTATGGCTCTCCCGCACACGGGGCCACGGCTTAACGTCCCATCCGACGGACGGCGGCCTTTCCAAGCCCATCGGTGTCCCCTACTGGATCGTGGGCAGGGCGGGGAATTTTGCGAAGATAAATCTCAACGCTGACCCAGCTGGGACTCGAACCTGGGAACTACAGATTACACCGCACAATATGCATATCACGATTAACATGGGCTGGTTACAAATGACGAGGGGAACTAAGCCTCGCAAAAATGTGATGGTGAGTCAGAGACAGGATACAATATTTGGAAAAGATAAAAGTGAACTATTTTATTGTATATACAATATGGCAGTCAGAAACAAGAAGTGTTCCTGCATTAAAAAGAAAATAATATATTTTTGGCAAAGTATTAAGTGCTTTTTGTTTATCTGTATATAAAATTCTTGTTTATTTTAAGATTGTAACAGAATAAGGGTAGGTTGACAGTTATTTTCGAGTAATTCGTAAACTATTTGTTTACCTTGCTGAAAAGAAGCAGAAGCAAACAGCTTCATTTTTGTTTGTGTTAAATCAGATTCTGTTCGGTTTAGGCGAACAAGTTCCTAATCTTTTTCACCAAATTCAATGAAATCCTAAAAAATTTAATGTTGCAGAGAATTCGCTCTTAAAATTATAGCTGTAACATGCTTGATTAAAAATTTACCTTTGTTTTCATTTTGAGAAAATGTTCATCAGAGAATCCCTCTTTGAAATGTTCCAGTTTACTATAATTTTGCAAAACAGAGAGAATATTATTGAAAAAAAAATGTACACTAATATAATTTAAATTGTAGATCTCCAAACATCTTCTCTAGTCATATATTTTAACCTTTCTTTCAGAAGTGACAGTTTGGAATCTGTTTTCAGTCATTCATCAAGTCGAGTGCTTTTGAAAAGTGCCATTCAATGCCAGTGAACTCTGGATATTAGGGTTGGGGGTTGGTAATCTAATGTGCTCAGGTTGGAGCCCAACTGTGCCTGTGTTGAGATTTATTCTGTTAACCCTCACTCTGCTGAAGAAAAGGTCCGTTAAAGAGCACTAAATGGCCTTGAAAGGAGGCTTCAATCTATCTCCTCAGCTGTCCAGTGAATCCCATTCTTCAATCTTCTCTTAAGCCCTTGAATTTTTATGACCACGCTGGTCAGTCCATTGTGTGCAAAAAACAAAACTGCTCAGTGATAAACCAGCCGGAAAAATGTTTACTAATCCCCTCACACTCCATGGCGTAAAATGTTTACTAATCCCCTCACACTCCATGGCGTAAAATGTTTTGAAATTTCTGAGCGGGCTCTCTGACAAGCCTTTTATATTCCGGGGAAGCTAAAATTTTCATAAGTATCAACCAGGCCAGGATATAAAAAATAATATGAGGAAGGGGGGGGGGGGGGGGTAGTATGACCACGCTGGTCAGTCCATTGTGTGCAAAAAACAAAACTGCTCAGTGATAAACCAGCCGGAAAAATGTTTACTAATCCCCTCACACTCCATGGCGTAAAATGTTTACTAATCCCCTCACACTCCATGGCGTAAAATGTTTTGAAATTTCTGAGCGGGCTCTCTGACAAGCCTTTTATATTCCGGGGAAGCTAAAATTTTCATAAGTATCAACCAGGCCAGGATATAAAAAATAATATGAGGAAGGGGGGGGGGGGGAGTAGAAGAGGCAAGAGACGTAATCGAGCCGAAAAAGGGAAAAGGCGGGGGGGGGGAGAGAAACCGATTTTCATTGCAATGTAACATTTTCTCCTTCATTTCAGTTATTTTTTAAAATTTTCTTGAAAAATGTGTGAAATATGCAAAAATTAAATAATTTTTGGCCTCCATTACCCTTATTAGCATTCCCAGAGAGTGGTCATGGCCTCGTTCCCTCCGATATCCGGCCCTGGTATCTACCATAATGATAATATACATATACTTAAAAAAAATTTTTGGGTAAAGAGTATTGGGAGGCGGAGGTCCCTTGATTTTATTAAGGAACCGCCACTGTTAACGCGTCAGGCTCGTAATCTGCAGTTCCAAAGTTCAAGTCTCAACTGCGCCTATGTTGATAATATTTTTTTTTTGTTAACTCCCTTTCTGATGGGGGGCGGGGATGGCTCAGTCGGTAGCGCGCCAGGCTCGTAATCTGTAGTTCCCAGGTTCGAGTCCCAGCTGGGTCAGCGTTGAGATTTATCTCCGCAAAACTCCCCGCCAGGGGACACCGATAGGCTTGGAAAGGACACCGTCCGTCGGATGGTACGTTAAGCCGTGGCCCCGTGTGCGGGTGAGCCATACCCTGTGTACGTTAAAGAACACGCTGGATGGCCTTGACGGGAGGCTACCATCTGTCTCCCAACAGCTGTTCCAGTGGGTCCATTCCCCCAACCTTCACCTTCTCTGAACCTTTGGGGTCCATGTGACCTGGCCATTTAGCCCATGGTGTGCAAAAAAGTGCCGCTCAGAGGTAAAACAACCCAACAAAACACTTTCTGATTATGGTTAGAAAGGGACACCGATGTGCTTGGAAAGGCCGCCTTCCGTTGGATGGGATGTTAAGCAGTGACTCTGTGTAGGGGAGAGCCATATACTGTGGACATTAAAGAATACGCTACGTAGCCTTGATGGGTAGCTTCCCATCTGTGTCTTCACAACTGTCCAGTGGATCTCCTTTCCCAATCTCCTGTGAGCCCCTGGTGACTTTGTGACTTGAACATTTAGCCCACTGTGAGAAAAAAGGGCCGCTCAGGGGTAAAACAGCCCATGCCTTGACAGCGCTGTGATTCACGACAATCACTGCAGCTGCCTCGTGGTTGGGATTGTAATCCCAAGTGATCATTTTTATGGCCGAAAATTAGAGGAACTCTTTCTTTGCTCTTATACAATATTAGGTGGTCACAGAGGGAAAATATTTTCATCAATGTATCCCTTCAGAAAATATGCTATATCAAGAAAAATAATGAATTCCCCTCCCTGCCCACGGTCAGTAGGGGACACCGATGGTCTTAGAAAGGCCGCCGTCCGTCAGATGGGACGTTAAGCAGTGGCCATACCCCGTGCACGTTAAGGGCACGGGGTATGGCCACTGCTTAACGTCCCATGTGCACGGGGTATGGCTCTCCCCGTGCAGGGAAAGCCATACCCCGTGCACGTTAAAGAACACGCTGGATGGCCTTGACGGGAGGCTACCATCTGTCTCCCAACAGCTGTTCCAGTGGGTCCCCTCCCCCAACCTTCTCTGAGCCTTCGGGGTCCATGTGACCTGGCCATTTAGCCCATGGTGTGCAAAAAAGTGCCGCTCAGAGGTAAAACAACCCAACAACCCAAGAAAAATAATGACTAATATGATGATTATTGTATTACAGTGGATAATATTATTATTGAATTTCAAAATTAGTTCTTCCAAATCCTGTTGGCACGGCAAATCCATAAAACACGATTTCAGACTTCACTCTTCGTGGATGTTGGACAAAATGTGACCTCGGATAGAGAGTTCGGATGTTCAGTTAAGGTTGTTTCCTCTCTAAAAACACATTTTTGAAAGCATTGAGCTAAATGGCCAGTGATTTCGACAGCCATCAAGAGCCCATGGGAAAACAATCTAGCGGAGATTAGAGTAAAATCACAGTAAGTTTAAAGGAGGTATGGAATCAATAAGAATAAGCTATTAAGAGTAATAAATTTTTAATACATAAGAATACGCTGACTATGGGACATTATTGCTTTTATTTTCAGAAAAATGGCGGAATAATGTCCCATAGTCAGTGTATCCTCTGTGCTCTCGACGCCCTTGTACAGTCGCTCAAAAAAATATCCGAACACTATGGTTGATTACAGAATTCAGAAAAAATATATGGCAACGATTTTTTTAGAAATTAGTGATCTGGCAACCTTCGTGTCACGTGATCAAAGAATTCAGGAAATATATCTGGAGCGTGTACAGCAACTGTACACGCTCCAGTTACCGTTCACAGCAAACTGGAGCGTGTGCAATTACTGCATACGCTCCAGTTTGCTGTGAACGGTAACTGCACACGCTCAATATTTCCGTGAGTGAGCCCACACGATCTAGTATCAAAATAATATGACCACCTACAGTCGCTCAAAAAAGATATCCGAACACTATGGCAAACGAACGATCTGGCAACGTTCGTGTCACGTGACACGAACGTTGCCAGATCACTAATTTCTAAAAAAATCGTTGCCAGATATTTTTTCTGAATTCTGTAATCAACCATAGTGTTCGGATATTTTTTTTGAGCGACTGCAAATGGCCAGATCACACTGGATCGATCGGGAACAAACTGGAACGACATTTCAGTATATATGTTACCGCTAAAGCTCGAAAGCCGTTAATGTGCCCATTACCTAGCTAATCTGCAGATTAACTGATTTGCTCCGTTAACGTGCGGAATCAAGAGTTTTCCGCATTTTACCTAGGTAATGTGCACATTAACGGCTTCCGTATCGTTAAAGTTCAAAAGTTTGTTTCTCTCATAGTGGTGAATCTCTTGAATATGAATCTTCGTGTCACGTGATTCACTCGTCCGCATTATGAAAAACGCCCCGGATGAGCGGAGGCCAAGTGAGAACGAATCGGTAAAGTGATTCATTCTTGATAACGAATCACTAAAATGATTCGTTCTCACTTGGCCTGCTCATTTTGGGGGCGTTTTTTATAATTCGGACGACTGATTCATGTTGACAGAGGGATGACCCTGGTTTCAACTCTACTCTCGGGCACTAGATAAATAACATTTTGTTAATTTAAGCGTACAGAAACGTTCCTGTTCCAGCAAAGGATCGTATTTTCACTTTAACGAGTGCCTAGTAGGTAATGTGCAGATTATCCAGGTAATTTGCAGATTACCTAGGTAATTTGAGAAATGAAACAATTTTCCGCACGTTAACGGATCACCCTAGTTAATCTGCACAGTACCTAGATAATCCGTAGAATAACTGATTTCTGCACTTTAGCGGTAACATATACAATAATTATCCCTTCTGTTTTAGCACTCTTTTAAATTTCTTTTTAAAATTATATCTCTAATAATAAAAAGAGATGTCTGTGGCAGCCATATCTGCCAGTCTGTAGATGCTTCAAATTTTTAGAGAGATTTTCTGGTTGTCATCTGAGTTAAGTAGTGAATTTCAAGTTAAAATTCTGAAAGGGGGGCTTGCTAGAATAAAACAATATTTACCATGCTATTCCTGTGGGAAACCGATGACTCTGCCAGATCCGTTGTTGCCATTTACTGCTCCCTATATGTGAACGTAAGAGTCATAACAATAGGCAAACCTGCTGCCGTTGCCAAGTCTCATATTCCCAAAGGCATTATTACAATAAGGCGTCTCACCGCAGGTAGGAGTCTGATTTTTTTCAACCCATCACGGGATCACTCAGGGTTGGGTTGTTTTACCTCTGAGCGGCACTTTTTTGCACACCATGGGCTAAATGGCCAGGCCACAAGGACCCCGAAGGCTCAGAGAAGGTTGGGGGAGGGGACCCACTGGAACAGCTGTTGGGAGACAGATGGTAGCCTCCCATCAAGGCCATCCAGCGTGTTCTTTAACGTGCACAGGGTATGGATCTCCCGCACACGGGGCCACGGCTTAACGTCCCATCCGACGGACGGCGGCCTTTTCAAGCCCATCGGTGTCCCCTACTGACCGTGGGCAGGGCGGGGAAATTTTGCGGAGATAAATCTCAACGCTGACCCAGCTGGGACTCGAACCTGGGAACTACAGATTACGAGCCTGGCGCGCTACCGACTGAGCCACCCCCGCCCCGGATCACTCAGGTGTAACTGGCGTAGGAAATTTGGGACCATTTTTTCGGGGGGAGGAGAGGGGGAAATACTCACCGAACTAACCTATAGTGTATTGAAAATCAAGATATTCAGATTAAAAGTCGCCGGGTACCATTCAGCTATTGTTTAAGTTTTTTTTTCTTTGGTTTAGTTTTGCCGAGAGGTTAGCGCGCTAGGTTACTGATCAAAGAGATCTGGGTTCGAGCCCCGGGTAAGGCATAGATGTCTGTGTTGCTTTTCTGGTGAGGTCCCGCCATTATCACAGACCTTCTACTATGGCGTATAAACTGACAGACTCCTGTCAGACCTCTGTGGCAAGCAGCTGCTTGAGGGGATGTTCTGAACGCTTGGGGTGGGTGTGCACGTCTCTTGTCTCCTCTCTAGATCGTGCCGTGGGCGTTCCCTTTATCCCCGAGGCCCAGCTAAGGTTAGCAGGCAAAGTGTCAACGCTGACACAGTGATGACTGGAACCTGGGGGGCGGGGAGGGCTCAGTCGGTAGCGCGCCAGGCTCGTAATCTGTAGTTCCCAGGTTCGAATCCCAGCTGGGTCAGCGTTGAGATTTATCTCCGCAAAATTCCCCGCCCTGCCCACGGTCAGTAGGGGACACCTATGGGCTTGCAATAGGACGCCGTCCGTCGGATGGGACGGTAAGCCGTGGCCCCGTGTGCGGGAGAGCCATACCCTGTGCACGTTAAAGAACACGTTGGAAACACGTTGGATGACGAAAATCGTTGTTAGATATTTTTTCTGAATTCTGTAATCAACCATAGCGTTCGGATACTTTTTTGAGAGACTGTACAACGGCTTACTCGTCCATTACAAGTGCCCATATAAAGGAGGTGGACCATCATTGTTTGTCGTTATTTTATATTGTGATAATCACAGGAAAGAATATCAATGCTTCCAATTTTGGGGATTCAACCTTACATTAATAGGTCCTTGACTCCCAATATGTAGAAGCAAGCGTTAATGTTTTGGGTTGTTTTAAAATAAACTGCGGTCAAGCAGCTGGCACAGCTGGGACTCGAACTGGGGAACTGCAGAACTGGCGCGCTACCGACTGAGCCACCCCTTCTGCAAAAGACCAAAGGAGCAAGGAAAAGGAAAGGATCCTAAGGAATTGAAAGAAGGAGCTCGACTTAGTAAAGGGAAGTAGAAGTCATCCTTTTTCCGAAAGGTTTAAATCGGAGAAATGTCAAATGGGAAATAAATAAGAATATAAAGCAATAATTACAATGGCATAATGTAAGTGGCTTCTGGGAGACTATGAGACTGAGCAGTTGAGTCTTCCATAGATCAAAAGTCAATGACCTCTATATCACCTGTAAATCTATTAATTATTTGTATTCAAATGGAATCTACACCTGCAACAATGAAAAAGAGATTACTATGAGACTGTGATGTGAACTGTGATTACTAGAGACACGAGAGATACAACACAGAGTGCGAATTACGTCACGAATGGATTGGAAGATGATCGATTTAAAAAAATCATAATGACAAAAGAATAGAGTTGTGCTAGTGTGAAAAAGATTTCCTTTGGTGTGCGCGTGAAGATGACTAAAAATTGTCGACATACGGTGGCAAAAGTAGTTTCGTTCGGTAGTAGAACAACATTGCATTTTTAATTTGTGTAGAGCCCATGCTTTGATTTTCGAATGTTATATTGGTTTATCAGTTAGTATTTAATGAATATTTAGAATCATTTTGCATGCTTATTTAACATATTGGTATTTGAAATGACTAATACTTAAATTTGTACATTACGGATTTAAATTTATTGCCTCAATTATTAAATCAGTTCTTTTATTTATGACGTATTCGGGTATGGTTGTCAAATAAAAAAATGCAACTAAAAATATTTAGCAATATTTATATCAAAAACAATGTAAAGGCAGAGTGATTTGCATACCATTTGCATGCCAGTTCCAAGAGGCAGTAGACCTACATGGAGCATACGCTCCATTAATTTCTTGTGCGCAAATAATTGTTTTGACTCCAATAACCAAGCGGCATACTGAAAAGTATTTCAATGAGATAGTAATTAAATGTTACGCAATGGTCATCTCAGGGACTTCCAATGGAGATTCACTGCAGGAATCTTAAAATGATTAAAACAGATTGCAAAATAATTTCCTTCGATTTGTAAATTCTTTACAAATCGAAAATCTTTTTTCCTAACGTTTTATAATTGTCCTCAGATAGAAACAAGGAAATCGCTCAAAGCTCACTCGTATATGGATTCCTGTTACTGAAAAGGTTCAGCCTCATTACGATGAAACGTAGTCATAAATTCATTCCAAGAAAAAAAAATGCTTATTATCTATTAAAAAAACAACACCTACACTAAGTTCTTACTTCTTATTAAGAATTAGAAATTTCTTTGGATGGATTTGAACGTCTTTGGAATAGATGAATAAGCTATAGTGCAGTATATACGTATACAATGTACAGTCGCTCAAAAAAGTATCCGAACGCTATGGTCGATTACAGAATTCCGAAAAAATATCTGGCAACGATTTTTTTAGAAATTAGTGATCTGGCAACCTTCGTGTCACGTGACACGAAGGTTGCCAGATCACTAATTTCTGAAAACATCGCTGCCAGATATTTTTTCTGAATTCCGTAATCGACCATAGCCTTCGGATGCTTTTTTAATATGTATAATGCGTATGAATATATAATGCAATGAATATGGAGCGTGTGCTGAATTCTGTAATCACGTGACACGAAGGTTGCCAGATCACTAATTTCTAAAGAAATCGTTGCCAGATATTTTTTCTGAATTCTGTAATCAACCATAATGTTCGGATACTTTTTTGAGCGACTGTAGGTGGTCATATTATTTTGATACTAGATCGTGTGGGCTCACTCACGGAAATATTGAGCGTGTGCAGTTACCGTTCACAGCAAACTGGAGCGTGTGCAGCAACTGCACACGTTCCAGTTTGCTGTAAACGGAACTGGAGCGTGTACAGTTGCTGTACACGCTCCAGATATTTTTCCTGAATTCTGTAATCACGTGACACGAAGGTTGCAGATCACTAATTTCTAAAAAAATCGTTGTTAGATATTTTTTCTGAATTCTGTAATCAACCATAGCGTTCGGATACTTTTTTGAGAGACTGTACAACGGCTTACTCGTCCATTACAAGTGCCCATATAAAGGAGGTGGACCATCATTGTTTGTCGTTATTTTATATTGTGATAATCACAGGAAAGAATATCAATGCTTCCACTTTTGGGGATTCAACCTTACATTAATAGGTCCTTGACTCCCAATATGTAGAAGCAAGCGTTAATGTTTTGGGTTGTTTTAAAATAAACTGCGGTCAAGCAGCTGCTTGCCACAAAGATCAGATAAGAGTCAGTCAGTTTAATACATCATAGAGAAAGGTCAGCAGGAAAAAGGAAGCATCACAGGAAGGCAATACATAATAACACATATCCTTATCCGAGGTTCTAAACCCGCATGCTGGCCATTTAATCGCAGTAGCTAGGTAATACAGTCGCTCAAAAAGTATCCGAACACTACGGTTAATTACAGAATTCAGAAAAAATATCTGGCAACGTGACACGAAGGTTGCCAGATCACTATTTTCTAAAAAAAATCGTTGCCAGATATTTTTTCTGAATTCTTTAATCAACCATAGTGTTCGGATATTTTTTTTTGAGCGACTGTACCTTCCAATTACTAACCCCAATTTCTGTAGGGAGAGGATGCGTGTAGCTTGATTGTTCTTTGGAATTGTGCATGACGAATTTCAGAAGGGAGGAAAAACATCTCTAGTGATATCTGTGTTTCGTGTTCGCCAATACACTTAAGAACCAAAATTCAAATCCTTACTTCGGGAAATGCGATAAATCAGGTTTAAACAATCTTTTCATTCAATACAAAGATTTCTCGTTTCTTTGACGAAAAATAAAGCTAATATAATACTTGAGACATTTGATAGTGATCGCGTTTTCTCAGCTCCTATGATAAAAAATGTAAAAAAAGCTGACTTACCAGTGGTAATATAAGTGCGTTTTTAGTGTCTTCACCGAATTGATCAGTAAAGAGAGCAAGAATTGAAAACAACACGCAATTAAATATTCATTTCTCATTTCATGAAGATCAAAGTTAATGGTTACAGTTGAATTTTGATTCCGAATGATATCCTTCCCCTAAAACATCCTCGACATGTTCTCAATCCATTTCCAAGTTCAGATAGCGACAGAAGTGACCGGGTAAGTCCAGTTGCCATATGCCGTGAGGAAGTTGCCCATTCTCTCTGAGCTTCCTCCTCAAGAAGCATCTGCAGTAATGCTTCAAGCTGCGAGGCTCACGTATCCCTTCGCTCATATCGGGGAAAAAAGTGCGATAAAGTTCACAGAGGTCATTGGGATCAGGAATATCGTTCTCCCGGTCACGAGGCTGAGTGTGTGCGGCCCTTGCAAAGACGGATCCCGTCACGAAGGCGTAAGGGACGGCTCTCCACAGCAGACGGAATGACACACAGATCTTCTTGACATCGTCTGGGGCATTGCCAGGGATCATCACCACTTCCCTTCGCAGTCCGGTCTTTATTAGCTTCTCCAGGATCCATGCAAGGACCGTGTAGACCATCTTCGTAGCCTCAGTGAAATGCTCGGAAATCTGGAGATTGTCAATGGCAAGATGATCCATTCTAGAATGAGAAGTTGTGGCAAGTAACATTTTCACTGTCAGTATTGCACTGCGGACTGGTTATAAACCGAATACAATTTATTTTAGAACGTTTGAAACAATAAATCTAAATCTGTTTAGAAACAAAGATAAAATAATGCTCACAACGCTTAATATAATATCTGATAGTTTCTCAAAGGGAAAAAAAGAGACAGAGTCGAGAAAAGGATTAGTCGGTAGCACTCTAGATTCGTAATCTAATGCTCTCTGGTTTAGAATCCCAATTGCATGTGTGTTTCGATTTTCTCCGCAAATCCCATTCTACGTCTGTCAGAAACACATGGCTATCTTGGGGCGCGCGCCAGGCTCGTAATCTGTAGTTCCCAGGTTCGAGTCCCAGCTGGGTCAGCGTTGAGATTTATCTCCGCAAAATTCCCCGCCCTGCCCACGGTCAGTAGGGGACACCGATGGGCTTGGAAAGACCGCCATCCATCGGATGGGACGTAAAGCCGTGGCCCCGTGTGCGGGAGAGCCATACCCTGTGCACGTTAAAGAACACGCTGGATGGCCTTGACGGGAGGTTACCATCTGTCTCCCAACAGCTGTTCCAGTGGGTCCCCTCCCCCAACCTTCTCTGAGCCCTCGGGGTCCATGTGACCTGGCCATTTAACCCATGGTGTGCAAAAAAGTGCCGCTCAGAGGTAAAACAACCCAACCCAACCCATGGCTATCTTAATTTGAATTTGGGTTTGGTCCTATACGAAGTACAGTGGCTTAAAAAAGTATCGGAACACTATGGTTGATTACAGAATTCAGAAAAAATATCTGGCAACGATTTTTTTTAGAAATTAGTGATCTGGCAACCTTCGTGTCACGTTACACGAAGGTTGCCAGATCACGAGCGCACAAAGACCTAGATCGTGTGGGCTCACTCACGGAAATATTGAGCGTGTGCAGTAACTGCACACGCTCAATTCCAGTTTGCTGTGAACGGTAACTGGAGCGTGTACAGTTGCTGTACACGCTCCAGATATTTTTCCTGAATTCTGTAATCACGTGACACGAAGGTTGCCAGATCACTAATTTCTAAAAAAATCGTTGCCAGATATTTTTTCTGAATTCTGTAATCAACCATAGTGTGCGGATACTTTTTGAGCGACTGTACACAGGATTAACCGTGTACAGGAGCTCCAAGAGCATGCTGGATGGTTTGACGGGAGACTTCCATCTGTCTCCTAACAGCTGTCCAGTGTCCCTTTCCGCAACTTTCTCTAAGCCTTTGGGGTCCTTGTGACGTGGTCATTTAGTCCATTGTGTCGTAAAAAAGTAATAAAAAATTCATAGGTAAAACAAACAAATCTAATTCAAAGAAAATAATTTTGATTGAACGATACGGTAGTGCCATTTTCATATTTTTGAAGATAAAATCATAGGAATCCTCGATTATAATTTAAAATGATGTCAGCATTTGGGGATAGAACAAAGAAAGATACGGAAAGACATGGAAAGAAAGATACTTTTAATCTTGGATAAGGGAAGGGTTTTCGTATTATCTTCTTGCTGAGGTCCTTCATTTATCATAAGAGCTTCCTGTAACGAATTTGGGCAGATAGGTTCGTGTAGCTCTTCTTATCAATGGACTAATTGAGCAGAAATTTTTACTGTTCTCATAGTGAGAAAAAATTGTTGATTTGGAACGGATTTTCGTTCTTTGGTACTCCGTTGCTCTACATGTTACACTTTATTTCGTTAAAGGAACTTTACCGAAAATGCAACGAAAATTTTTACGACACAAAAACAACGAGAAATGTATTTCGTATCAGATGAATGCCACATTCAAATTGATTCGTAGCTTTTGTCCACCTTGGTAAATTGGATGACCCTGAAACAGCTGTAAAAACATAAATATGTAAATATATTATGTGGCATAAAAATTCTTTTTCACGACTGCATTTTATCATAACGAGATGAGAGAATGGTAAGTACTCTCATTGGATAGGGTTATTTAAATCTTTGAGCCTCACTTGTTTTGCACACAGTAGGCTAAATGTCACAAGGACCCAAGGACACAGAGACGGTTGGGTCACTAATGGTCACAAGGACCAAGGATTCAGAGACGGTTGGGTCACTAATGGTCACAAGGACAAAGGACTCAGAGACGGTTGGGTCACTAATGGTCACAAGGACCAAGGACTCAGAGACGGTTGGGTCACTAATGGTCACAAGGACCCAAGGACTCAGAGACGGTTGGGAAAGGGAACCCAGAGGGCAGCAGCTGTTAGCAGACAGCTGGAAGCCTCCTTTCAAGGTCATCAAGCGTGTTCTTTAATGTACATAAAGTACGGCTCTCCCGTACACAGGATTAACGTTCCATCTGACAGAGGACATCCTTTCCATGTCCAACAGTTTCTCCTTTCTCAGTGAGGGCTTGAATATGAATGAATATGAATGAATGATGCCATCCGACATTCCACTATACAGGACAGTACTACGTCATATGGATGGCACCAAAAGCCACCTTCGTGTGCTGGTTGAGGCCTATCGGAATACTTAAATTGAGGCTGTGAACCAGCTGAGAGAGTACCTATCTTCTACATTACTTATATATTATTGAAATCTTCTGTTCGTTCATATCTCTGAATTTGGTACTTTCGAATTTTGAGCATTGTGTGCTGGTTGATGTCTATCAGAACGCTGACATTAAGGTTGCAGAGTAGCTGGGAGAGTACCTATCGTCTACATTAGTTTGATATCATGGAAATCAATCTGTTCATTCATATCTCTAATTATGAGACTTGCAAATTTTGAAACGTGCCAATTATTTATTGCCAATATGGTTAGGTAGCCAACGAGTTTAGTGGAAAAAGAGATGCTTGAGCTCTTGAATGTCCAGAGGAGGGGTCCCGGGCCCCCTCCCCTGGACATCATAGGCACTACGTTTTTAAAAATAATATTAATTCGTACAAGTTCCACAGAATTCGGGAAAAAAATTCTATTCCTGTGAGCACAGAATGGGAGGAAAGGAGGCCCCTTTTTGTTAATAATACTTATCATTATTTTAAATAAAATTAACATATTTTTTAACGTACAAAATTTTAAATTGATAATAACAATACTATATTAACATCTATTTACTCTTTTATCTATGTCTCATTTCTGATAACGTGAAGGTAAGCCCCAAAATCTTTTAAGTGTCTCAGGCTCCAGAATTGTTTAATCTGGCTTTGGCAGCGAGTACGAACTATCAACAGAATAAGTATTGAAATCTTGCACAAAACGGGAATCGAGTTTTTAACCCCAAATGCATGCATGCATACACACACACACACACACACACACATACATGCATACATACATACATACATAATCCTCATGCAGCCATGGGCTTATGGAGATCCAACCAGACTGTGTAATTTTCCTCTCCAGACGTGTCTCTTCTGAACTACTGCTGCTGCATTTGGCCACTCTAGGCCAATTCTAGCAAGGTCCTGTTTGACATTGTCTGCCCACCGCATCCTAGGTCTCCCCTCTTTTTCTGAAACCCTTAGGCACACTGTTCATAATTTTGTTTGCTAATTTGCAGCTATGCATACCGGCAACATGGCCAAACCAACGCAGTCTCTCTCTCTGCACAATATGCTGCTCAAATGAGATTTTTGACTCCTTCTTCTAACCTCATCATTACTTACAAAGCCAAACCACCTAATGCCAAAGATACTGCGTAAGCATCTAGAATCAAAGGCGTCAAGTTTCTTGCTACCTGCTTACAAAAGTTCCATGTTTCGCTACCATAACTAATCTTAGAAAGAATCAAACTATTGTACACCTTAATTTTAGTCTTTTGGGTAAAAGGGAACAGAGGAAACAACCCTATTTTGACCCTATTTTCCACACTCTCCATAGATTCTTAAGTTCCTCCTCTCTTATTCTCTTATCCATAGATTCTTAAGTTCCTTCTCTCTTATTCTCTTATCCATAGATTCTTAAGTTCCTTCTCTCTTATTCTCTTATCCATAGATTCTTAAGTTCCTTCTCCCTTATTCTCTTATCCATAGATTCTTAAGTTCCTTCTCTCTTATTCTCTTATCCATAGATTCTTAAGTTCCTTCTCTCTTATTCTCTTATCCATAGATTCTTAAGTTCCTTCTCTCTTATTTTCTTATCCATAGGTTCTTAAGTTCCTTCTCTCTTACTCTCTTATCCATAGATTCTTAAGTTCCTTCTCTCTTATTCTCTTATCCATAGATTCTTAAGTTCCTTCTCTCTTATTCTCTTATCCATAGATTCTTAAGTTCCTTCTCTCTTATTTTCTTATCCATAGGTTCTTAAGTTCCTTCTCTCTTACTCTCTTATCCATAGATTCTTAAGTTCCTTCTCTCTTATTCTCTTATCCATAGATTCTTAAGTTCCTTCTCTCTTATTCTCTTATCCATAGATTCTTAAGTTCCTTCTCTCTTATTCTCTTATCCATAGATTCTTAAGTTCCTTCTCTCTTATTCTCTTATCCACAGATTCTTAAGTTCCTTCTCTCTTATTCTCTTATCCATAGATTCTTAAGTTCCTTCTCTCTTATTCTCTTATCCACAGATTCTTAAGTTCCTTCTCTCTTATTCTCTTATCCATAGATTCTTAAATTCCTTCTCTCTTATTCTCTTATCCATAGATTCTTAAGTTCCTTCTCTCTTATTCTCTTATCCACAGATTCTTAAGTTCCTTCTCTCTTATTCTCTTATCCACAGATTCTTAAGTTCCTTCTCTCTTATTCTCTTATCCATAGATTCTTAAGTTCCTTCTCTCTTATTCTCTTATCCATAGATTCTTAAGTTCCTTCTCTCTTATTCTCTCATTCTCTTATCCATAGATTCTTAAGTTCCTTCCCTCTTATTCTCTTACTCTCTTATCCAGATTCTTAAGTCTTCTTAAGTCCCGGCAGTAATCCCTATTCGTCTGTTAATCTCATGCAGCACATCACCAGTATCTGTTACATAGCTCCCAAGATAATTAAACTGAGACACTTGCTCAAGAGTGCAGCCATTCAAAGAAACTGAAGCACTACCTGTCTGACCACTTTTCATCACTTTAGTTTTTTCTTTGTTTATCACCAAACCTACACTATTACCATTCTCATGAACAGCTCTAATGAAAGAATTCATCTCATCAACATCATTAGCCAACAGGGCCAAATCATCTGCATAATCTAAATCAGAAATTCTGAAATCTCTATACCATTTAAGGCCAAAATCTTTCCCTTGCAAAGAATTTCGTATAACATAATCAATAACCAAACAAAAACAGAAAAGGAGACAAAATGCACCCTTGTCTAACTCCACTAACAATGCTAAACCAATTGCTGAAAGACACACCAATTATTACACACAACTCAGTGTTATTATAGAGAGTTTTCATTACACTAACTGACTTATCAGGTATTCCATATTATCTAACGATCAACCACAAATTATGTCGATCAGCAGAGTCAAAAGCCTTTCTGAAATCTATAAAGCTAGCAACCACAGGTTTCTGAAACTCTAAACATTTCTCAAATATATTCCTAAGTGAAAATATTTGATCAATACATCCCCTACCACTTCTGAATCCACACTGTTCATCACGCAGTTGTCCATCAACCAAATTCTTAATTCTATTAAGTATAATCATGCAAAGAACTTTACCTGGAACAGAAAGTAAACTAATTCCCCTATACTAGTAGGGTGTTGATTCATATTAATCCTGCACTTTCTTCTTTCAAAAATACATTCCATAGCCTTATTACTCAAATAATTTTGTTTCCTCTGTTCCCTTTTACCCAAAAGAATACCGTTGGTTTCAAGAAAAGCCAGTTTAAACCGATCCCATTCTTTCTCAACTTCAGCAGCAACCAAACCAGGTGTGTCATAATGACTAAGTAGCCTATCATGGTATGTTTTGGCTATATCTGATATTTCAGGCATTCAGTGTTATAGCTAATTTTTTAACCTCAGCACAACATTTCTTAAGCTTCAGCTGCAAAAAATTTTAACCAGGTAATGGCCAGACCCAATTTCGGCTCCTCTGTATGATCTGGTATTCCAAACTGAACTAGCCCATTTTCTGTTAATTAAGATATAATCTATCATATTCCTGTGCAACCATCAGGTGAAACCCATGTATATTTATAAATGTCCCGGTTACTTTGTATGTGTTAGTTATTCGCAAACCATTAAGTTTACTTGCCTGTAGGAGACGTTCTCCATTGCCATTGGAACTACCAATGCCAAAGGAACCTAAAATTCCTGCCCAAAGGTTAGAGTCAGTAAATAATTAATATTACTTTAGGATGCATATAGGGCCACAGATAATACGCAAATCCGTGGCCCTATATGCGGGAGAGCCATACCCTGTGCACGTTAAATAACACGCTGGATGACCTTGACGGGAGGCTACCATCTGTCTCCCAACAGTTTTCCAGTAGGTCTCCCTCCCCAGTCTTCTCTGAACCCTCGGGGTCCTGGCCACTTAGCCCATTGTGTTTTCAAAAAAAAAGCGTTGGTCAGAGGTAAACCAACCCAAGGAAAGAATAAAATACAGTTTTCAGTCTTCTTTAAAACTCCAATTAGAATTAATTCACACCGAAACTGCCAGCTCAGTAGCCTGAACATTTCAGTTGGTACGAAGAGGTCATAGGCTCTTCCATTCATCAGAATATCAAGCTTTCTCACTTTAATCTTTCATTTTTATATATGAGTTATTAACGTTACTTGCAACAGATGCAAAAATATGCATGTTTTTATATGGAATGATTGGAAATGAATGTAACCATTTATAAACTTATAAAAAAGCCTGAACACGGCAACTGAACAAATCATGCATTTCGAAAGAAAAAATACGAAACTTTATTTTACGATATGAATATCTACAGACTGCAATTGCTGCATACTATCAAGCGGATGATACAGAAAAAAATCATTTTTTTACGTAACTTCCAGCAATTATTCGAGAACTATGAAAGTGTTGCTGCAGGGTTAATCTTCTCTCATGAACGAACCTTTCACGAAAGAGGTAAGATCAGTCTCACAACGAAATTTAGGGCACCGAAACTCCTAGGGATGTTCTGAAATATATATTGGGATGTTTTACCTCAGAGGGGCACTTTTTTTTGCACACAGTGGACTAAATGGCCAGGTCATAAGAATCAGGAGAGCTCAGAGAAGGGATTACTGGACAGCTGTTAGGAGACAGATGGCAACCCCTCCCGTCAAGGCTATCCAACGTACTAGGAAAAATTGGGCTTTATCTCATATTTGGTAACAAGTTTAACTTTGTAGACTATATATAGGCTAAATACAGCTGATTTGCAAGTATAAATAAAGTAAAATAATAAATAACCCCTCAAGCAGCTGCTTGCCACAGAGGTCTGACAGGAGTCTGTCAGTTTATATGCCATAGTAGAAGGTCTGTGAGGATGGCAGGACCTCAGCAGAAAAAAGATACATCCATGCCTTACCCGGGGCTCGAACCCAGGTCCCGTAGATCAGTAGCCAAGTATCGTATACATACTAAATTTGCAAAATAAAGCTTTAAGTGTTGGTAAATATGCTTAATTTGTAATTAATATTCAGTTCATAATTACATTTCTTTCAAATTTCGTCTTAAAATTCGATAGTGTACGTCTGCATTGAGCATTTTTCGTGACAAAAAAAAAAACGCATGAGAAACTAATCTAAGTTAATCCGTAGTAAATACACCGTCGGCAATAATTTTTTCCACATAATTATTTATTGTAATCTAAGTTATCTGAATTACTGACAAAAAAACTACAAAATAATGTTGCATTAATGCTCATTATTTACTGCTGAGCTGAAATTTGAGATAAATGTGTATAAATGAAACTTTCAATGTATGTTTCATTTATAACAAGGATTTTTTTGGAACCTATCCCCCATTTTCTCCATAAGTTTTTGGTTTCGATTTGCACTGTAAATTCCCGGAACCAATCTAAGATGTGAATCGAGGGATGTTGTATGCATGTAATTTTTTTCTGATCTGTAAAACATTTTTGTAATGTTCTCTCAAAATATATAGAATTTGCTTACGTTGCATTTATAGTTTTTCGTACAATAAATATTTAAAATCGTTACATTCATTTGTAATCACCCGGTATAGAGTGTCTCCCAAAAATCTACACACTTTTCATTAATCTTTTTCTGAATCTATAGAAGTCTTTTTGTCTTTCACTTACTTATATAGGGTCACAAATGTTCAAAATGCGCAACATTCAGCAACAGTTCGTTATCGACAATAATTCAGAACATATGGGCACAAAATTAGGTATATTACTGAATGATAACTGAATGATAACTTGTGGAAATACAGATAGAGAAAGTGGTGAAGTATCGAATTCCGATCTCTTGCCCTAACGCCACTACCTTCTACTTATGGGGGCGGGGGTGGCTCAGTCAGTAGCGCGCCAGGCTCGTAATCTGTAGTTCCCATGTTCGAGTCCCAGCTGGGTCAGCGCTGAGATTTATCTCCGCAAAATTCCCCGCCCTGCCCACGGTCAGTAGGGGACACCGATGGGCTTGGAAAGGCCGCCGTCCGTTGGGTTGGACGTTAAGCTGTGGCCCCGTGTGCGGGAGAGACATACCCTGTGCACGTTAAAGAACACGCTGGATGGCCTTGATGGGAGGCTACCATCTGTCTCCCAATAGCTGTTCCAGTGGGTCCCCTCCCCAAACCTTCTCTGAGCCTTCGGGGTCCATGTGACCTGGCCATTTAGCCCATGGTGTGCAAAAAAGTGCCGCTCAGAGGTAAAACAACCCAACTCAACTTCTACTTATGTGTACTTGTAAATAACGCTATATATGCTAGAAAGGCAGTCTGGAAGAGTTGAGATGCGGGATTGAACTTGCTTGTACTCTTGTTCTCTCAGAAACGTGACGAAACGTGTGTTAGTCTGTTGGGAATCGTTGTCTGCTATGCTCCTGTCTGATGGTATGCCTCTTGAACATTTGTAAGAGACACTTGTTGTGCGCATAATAGGGTAAACAAAGTCACAACACTTCCAAGGGCACAGATCTGAAGAGAAGGGAATACACGACGCAAATAAACAAACTCTTAATCGCCGAGGGCAGGGTAGGGATTACTAGCGAAAATCTCAATGGAAGCACAGTTTGGACTCGAACCTAGGAGCATCAGATTACGAGCCTGGTGGACCACCGATTGAGCGAACAACACTGCCCTTCTTGGGACCAAAAATAAGTAAGTATAATGTATGTACATTTTTTGGATCACCTCTATGTGTGTGTGTTTATGTACATCGAAGAGCCAAATCATTATGACCACCTGCTAATATGATATTGATCCTCCACGCGGCGCCAAAATAGCTCTTACCCGGCGAGGCATGGATGCTACAAGATTTCTAAAGGTGTCTTGTAGCCCGAAACACTTCCATACACCAATTTTCACATTTCTAGCCCTTGTAAATCAAGGTTTGACTTCTACGTGACCTCTATTGGACTTTAAAGGACACGTTGTAGGTCACATTTAGGATTTCCCCAAGATCTACGACCCGGACTACTCCTAGGTGCGAATTTTCAGAACTACACCATTTTTGCTTCATAGTTAGAATTAGCGTGATCCCCTGCTAGTCAGTCAGTAAGCTGTAAATTACTCATAATCGTCTCTCTCTCTATATATATATATATCAGATATATCAACTTGAATATTCTTAAAATTATGGAACTCTTAACTGTTTTAAAAGATTTCTGATTCAGTGAGAGTTAGCTCTACCTGAAATATGTGGATAAGACGTCACAGTATCGCATGGGATAAAGAGCTGTCTCGGGACCAAAGAGTGGCGAGAAATCGTGCTGAAGCAACGACAAGACGGCTTTTGTTGTTCCATACTTCACTGCGCTGTATACTGGTAAAAACCCGAGTCCGATTTGTGTCGATTCACCGCTCCAAAGACCCCCAACCACTAAGGATTCCATAGAGTGATCGAGTAGGTTAAAGGCCACGTAGCACTTCTTCGAGTACTTGACTTGTTCGGGATCATCAGCATTCGGCTGGAAAGGGCATTCCTCGGCCACCACGAAGAAGAACATGTTCCTGTGTCTCCGATTCTCCGAGTTCGCGGGAAAAGCGTTTCTATCAATAATCGCGTATCCCTTGAAGTTCCCGTAGTCTTCGTCGATTCCAAAAATGGGAAACCCGAAACGATCGGGGATATTGAAAAGATCTAATAGCCGTATCAGAAGATGAATCTTTGTCACAGCATCTTCGTCGGAGAGATGAGCTATCTCCTCCTCCATGTAGCGGACGAGCTCGGGGAAGATAGTTCCCCAAGGTCTACGCCGACCGCATCGTTTGGAATTCTTTGATCTGAAAATAGAATCGCAAGATTCTGTGCTAAAGCGATTTCCATCTCTGATCTGAGAGCGCTCTTTTCCCACCACGTCTATTGCACTGCAAGAGAGCTTCCTTCTCAAGCTTTCGAGTTGATGGGGAAACGTTAGGAAAGGAAGTTTCTTCCTTCTCCATTTTTTCTTAATTTTTTCCATGAAGCCGCCACACGTTGCTTTCGATCCTTATAAGCACTTCATGGTTTTTTGAATGGAGGCTGAGAATTTGGTGGACGAAACCAGAGGCCGAAATGGAACCATTAAGGAACATTAATTACTTCATTGTTAACATTTCCGTTTCCGTCTGATCCGGATATTACGTCACGGCGAGACCATAAGAGAAATACGTCTCTGGGATATTTTTACTCAACAATATGGCGATGAAACTTTGGTTTCAAAGATTTTGCTTTCGTATCTTGTATCTCTATAGTTTCTTATATCGTCGCCTTGACAAGAGACTTCCATCTGTCTCCTAACAGCTGTACAATGGGTTCCCTCCCCCAACCTTTGAGTCCTCGAGATTGTGTGGAAAAAAGTGTCGCTCAGAGGTAAAAGAATCCAACTAGCCCAGACGTCTTCAACCTTCTTGAAAAGAGATCACCAACTCGACCAAAGACGAACTTGGCGAATACCAAATCGACTACAGGAGAATTTGGTGAGTACCAATGCATCCAAAGGTACCGTTGGAGAACACCAAAGAGCTCAAGTACAGACTTGTCATACACCAAATATTTTTCGAATCCTCATCCGAATAAAAAGTAGTATAAGATTAATTTCGCTTTTGCAGTTGATTCTTCCAATGAATAACAACTGGGATGCCACAATATTTTAATCAAGAAAAATTCAGTATTTTTATACATCGTTATAGAAAGGTGGAATGTAAATCGCTGTGTTTCGGTAAATAAAATATCAGTTGTTTGTTTGTCCATTGTGAGGAATTCTTTATAGTTTTTAGGCTCAAATGCAGCGCTCTCTCTAAAAAGCAGAGAAAATTTTAAGTTATTATCGTACTCACGAGCATTCGTAAAGGATGGATTGGCGATTTATAGTTTGGATTCTAGAGCAGGAGAGTTTAGGAAAGTTTCAAGAAAAGTTATTCGAACGAAAAGGAAATTAAGATACAGTATTCGTTGTCGGGCAAGGATTGGGTTGGGTTATTTTACCTCTGAGCGGCACTTTTTTGCACACCATGGGCTAAATGGCCAGGTCACATGGACCCCGAAGGCTCAGAGAAGGTTGGGGGTGGGGACCCACTGGAACAGCTGTTGGGAAACAGATGGTAGCCTCCCTTCAAGGCCATCCAGCGTGTTCTTTAACGTGCACAGGGTATGGCTCTCCCGCACACGGGGCCACGGCTTAACGTCCCATACGACGGACGGTGGCCTTTCCAAGCCCATCGGTGTCCCCTACTGACCGTGGGCAGGGCGGGGAAATTTTGCGGAGATAAATCTCAACGCTGACCCAGCTGGGACTCGAACCTGGGAACTACAGATTACGAGCCTGACGCGCTACCGACTGAGCCACCCCCGCCCTGTCGGGCAAGGAGGAAAAAAGACTATTTAGGTTAATTTTATAAACTATAAATCTCTGCTACACTTATTATATTAAAGAAAAAAAAAACAATTTACCCCTCAAGCAGCTGCTTGCTTCTGACAGGAGCCTGTCAGTTTGATACTCCATAGAGATGATCTGCGAGGAAGGCGAAACCCCAGCACAGAGACAACACAAACACCTATGCCTTACCCTGGGCTCGAACCCAGGTCCCTTTGATTAGTGGCCACTATGGACGACATTAATTATTAATATGAAATTGTGTTTGCCATTGATGTGGCACTACTGTTACATAAAATACTCATACAGGCAGTTCTCACTTACGAATTCTCACTGTTGCAAATTATTTCAATTGCCATCATTTCTCTCCATTTCCACATTATTCCCATTTCTCTGTGATTGCTTAATTCTCAATATGAAGAGTTGGAAGACAATGAGCAGATGGAACTGCAAAATCAGAGAGTCATTCCAAAGCCACCAAAATTAATTCAAAAAATAATAAAAGAATTTCAAATTTAGAATTCATTATTCTTCATATCTAAATTAGCATCACCATCATCATCATCATCATCCTCAAGCAGCCATGGGCTACGGAGGTCCAACCAGACCGTGCAATTTAGTTCTCCAAGCAAGTCTGTCCTGAGTTACACCTGCTGCATCTGGCCACTGCACACCAATTCTAATAAGGTCTTGTTTGACATTGTCTGCCCACCGCATCCTTGGTCTCCCCCTCTTTCTGAGGCCTTTAGGCACACTGTTCATAACCCTATTCGCCAATCTATAATTATCCATACGGGCAACATGGCCAAACCAACGGAAAACAAGATATTATTTTGATATTCGCTGTGTAATAATGATTTGCCTTGTTATGTAAACTATCGCAGCACTCTCTTTGTGAATAGGGTGCTGCATCGTCTGATTTAGTTTATACAATACGAATTTTTCCATTACGGCCACCGCCCGGAATCTTAATATTATTTATTATAGCAAATACGCAAGTTAACACAAGTGCGCCTGCGCCGAAATATAAGAGCAATGAACTGTAGGAGGTGGGTCATTGATTCAGAGTGGCCCGTGAAACTTGATTGGCTAATTGAATCAATGCAACCAATAGTCAAAGCTTTTATTACTTAGCGAAAAATCTTCATTTGACTGTGCCAGACCAAAGCCGTCTGAAGAGAAGGCCTGATGTCACGTGACTAATGACGTCAAAAGCGGGGGCCGTGCATCGCATCATAGTTTGAGCGAGCGGATCTGATTCATTTCTAATTCGATTAGTTTATAAATAATAATAAATAAATATATTTAAATGATTTTATTTCCTGTACTGAATTGAATCAAATATCAATTATAAAGCAAATTATCATAAATGTGGCGGAGAATTTCATTCTTGTAGGAAATATTTTATTTTCATAGACGTGAAAACACCTTCATTTCTCAATGGCAAAAATATTCAATAAACATATTATCTGAAAATAGTTACACATATTGTTTTTATTAATTATATTTAATTGTAAATGGTATTATACGAAAGTGAAATTTTAAAGCCCTATCTGAAGTTAGTATGTATATATTTTGCTAACCTGAGAATAGGTATTTATCTCTTCCAATATATTTGCAAATGTAGCTCATATATTTCGTTTCAAATGTAGCTCATATATTTCTTTTCTCACCAGAACCAGAGCTGGGATTCGACAAGAGGAAATCTCAGCACAATGGGGACTCGAATGGGGAAACTTCAAGTTATGAACCAACCTCCATCGTTTAGTTAACTAATGATTGTCTAAAGAAATAAGTCCAGTGGGATCTTGCAAATAAAATCAACCCTCATCCGTCAGTAACCAATAATTGTCTAATGAAATACAAAGGGAGTTGCAAAACAACTGGCTTCAATATTCTACTGTAAACTAGAAGCAATCTTTAGAAGCCGGGCGAATGTCTCGTAACTACTCATCATACTGTCTCGTAACCATGACAATCGTTGTTTAGTTTCTTGCGGTGTTCTGTTGCGCATAGAAATCGTGTGATCTTCGTGGCAGTATGTGAAATGCATTTTTGTGACTGTTTCTTTCAAGTTTTTTGCATTATGGATATCAAAATTGAAGGGCGCTGTGAGATCCACGTCTGTCGCCACATGACATCTGATTATTTCCATTTTGAAGAAAAAGTGAGAGGACAGAAATTCAGCGCAGTTTCGTAGGTGGTTTCAAAAAAGCTGGCGATTTTGAAAACGGTTCCAAACCAGAAGCGTTTCACAATTGACAGAGGAACGCTGAAACCAGTCTTTCAATAATTGCACAATTTCCAAAACATTTTTTCCAAATCGCACACGAAATTTTATAGCACAACGTTGTTCAATTTTGATATCCAAAACGTAAAAACTTGAAAGAAACAGTCCCAAAAATGCGTTTAATCTCATTTCAAGCTATTTCTAAGCGTAAAAGAACACCGCAACTAAATGACGGTTGTCGTGGTTACGAGCCAGTATGATTAACCAATGGGTACACTCGTGAGGCTTCTAAACAGTGTTGCCAATTTACAGTAGAAATATTCTCAGTTGTTTAGGGACACCTTTTGTAAAACTAATATCCAGTGTGAGTTTGCAACTGAATACCTGATGTGATTAGACGTGGAGCGAGTTTAGCGCTGTTAGAAACATTTCTTCCGTGGATGTAGCAAACAGAAGATGGAAATGATTCTTTGACCTGGAAATAGAATTCTGTGCGAGTATTGACCTAGCTGCTTAGGAAAAGCGACATCTCCCTACTGGCTCTCAAGACCCCTGGGGCGCTGCGGTGGAGGATCAACTCCCCAAGGGATAACACGGAACATCGCTGATGACCTACTTCCCCATAAAGGCTTTTCCACAGTGTACTAACTTCAGCAAATGACAGCTTTTATATCAAATGAATGCAAACACGGCTAAGTCAGTGAAGATACGTTATCAATTGCTTCTTTTGCGAGAGATAATGAAACTGGACTCGCTCATCGAGCTAAGAGGATAAAAAAGACTCGATGGCCAAGAAGAATGAAGAAATTACCGCCAAATGGGAAGACAGAGGATGAGGTGAAAGTTTGCTTAACTTGCTCAACGAGAAAACATCTCTGATGACATCTCTGACCTGGCGATTAAGAGGAGATGTGGGGGGCAGGCAAAGGGCATCTTCCCCATGGAAAATTTTAATAACCAGAATGGCGGAAAGGAAACATTATAAACATGTCTCATATATAACATATTATCCTATATTTTGCAAGAACATTAAAAATAAAACACTACAGCAGAGAAGGGAAAACAATGACACTGTTTCGTGATGATTTTTGATGAAACGAAGTGCGTCAGAACTGTGTTCCTGTTCAGCCCATTTACCTTTGTTATTTAGTTATTTTACTGATTTTTTGTTACAGATCCTATCCTGTATTTCGCATTTCGTATTTGTGTATTTATCCCGTAATAATTCTTCAACTGTTTTGCGGAATATTATCATTTTTAATAATTAGATTTTTTATATATATAAGAGTAGTCTTCAGTTTGGAAATGGAGAAAATGGAACAAATCCACTTTTTTAGAAGAAAATGACAACGGAAATCGGTAAAGTTCTGCCCAACAATCAATTAATTAATAAAAATATCAAATATACTAAACAACTTATTTTACGATATTTTTTCGTTCGAATGTAATTCATGCCATCAGCCTTACTAAGTACGACATGTTGCAATGCCGTAATAGAACCTGCAAGGACATTGAAAATTATGTCATTGCATAAATCGATCGAATTACACGAGATCAATGAATCCCCGACTACACTATTTATGAAGGGAGACCTTGATGCGATTTTGCGATTTTGACTCTTGGGAAATTCGTACCGACACGGGTTGGGTTGTTTTACCCCTGAGAGGCACTTTTTTTCACACCATGGGCTAAATGACCAGGTCACATGGACCCCGAAGGCTCAGAGAAGGTTGGGGGAGGTGACCCACTGGAACAGTTGTTGGGAGACAGATGGCAGCCTCCCGTCAAGACCATCCAGCGTGTTCTTTAACGTGCACAGGGTATGGCTCTCCCGCACACGGGGTCACGGCTTAACGTCCCATCCGACGGACGGCGGCCTTTTCAAGCCCATCGGTGTCCCCTACTGACCGTGGGCAGGGCGGGGAAATTTTGCGGAGATAAATCTCAACGCTGACGCAGCTGGGACTCGAACCTGGGAACTACAGACTACGAGTCTGGCGCGCTACCGACTGAGTCACCCCGCCCCGTACCGACACGATTTTCACATGAAAGTCGGATGCAAACCATCACAGTTGGGCAAGACATCTACCTCGAAGTATTTCCTTGATAAATTTTAGTGAAGACTAAAAGCTAATGAAATAATTTGTCTAACGCAAAAAAAGAGAAGGGAATGGGACTTGTAAATAACTAGAATGAATGGAATTAAAAGTATGAATCGAAAATTGAACCAATTCCTGAAGTCCAGCCTGTTGCATCCGTTTGCACCAAGATTTTAGCAGGTTTTACAGCACAAGGACACAGTCCTATTTGACGAGAAAGATCCCGACTGGTCTATTACAGAAGTTTCATGGGAGTTAAAGACATCTCTAAGGAGCTCTACAAAGAGAAGATAAAGTGTGATAATCAGCTGTCTTTAAACAAATTCTTTAAACGTGGAACAAAAACATCACTTGATAATGATTCATAGCCGTCAACTTCATTTCGGAAACAGTTAAATAAAAATTGCTTTAATTTGCTTTCGATATATATTCTTAATAAAACGATGTGCATCATGGGAAATAAATAGAAATGCATTCATTATTTTCTTTCTTTAATCGAAAGTAAGATAATTTCATACAGAGAAGTGAATTTAGGAGGTTGGGATTTATAGCCAATGCCTCGCTTTACGGGGCGGGGGTGGCTCAGTCGGTAGCGCGCCAGGCTCGTAATCTGTTGTTCCCAGGTTCGAGTCTCAGCTGGGTCAGCGTTGAGATTTATCTCCGCAAAATTCCCCGCCCTGCCCACGGTCAGTAGGGGACACCGATGGGCTTGGAAAGGCCGCCGTCCGTCGGATGGGACGTAAAACCGTGGCCCCGTGTGCGGGAGAGCACATACCCTGTGCACGCTAAAGAACACGCTGGATGGCCTTGACGGGAGGCTACCATCTGTCTCCCAACAGCTGTTCCAGTGGGTCCCCTCCCCCAACCTTCTCTGAGCCTTCGGGGTCCATGTGACCTGGCCATTTAGCCCATGGTGTGCAAAAAAGTGCCGCTCAGAGGTAAAACAACCCAGCCTCGCTTTACCTCCCAATGTGAGAGAGAATTTTTTTTGACACGCCGAGAAGTGAACACTTTTTGTTCCTGAGGGGCGATCACAACAGATGTGATACAGCAAACGATCATGCCATCCCTACCTGGCACTCGAGAGTCGCAGTGTCACCCACGGAGCCACAGAGCCAGCTGTCACATTTATTGCTCTGATGAAAAAGAATTCGAATTATATGACCACTCTTCTGAATGCAATTATCGGATTAGTCAAGGCCACCTGTATTGGAAATTTACTGATGACCATGCGTACTTGGAACACGAGATAAACGTTTTGCCTTACATTTCTGTTTTCAGGAATCTATCATTACATTTACAGATGCAAATGGTAGTTAGCATAGAGAGGGAGGAGAATTGTGCCTACATATATAAGAAATACTGCGCAAAAGCAACATATAGCACTAAATAGAGGTATTGGCAGATCCTCTCTAGCGGACGTCATTGGCCACTATTTCTTTATCATGTGTGACACTTTTTATTTTTCCATTCTTCTGTAAAATCGTCAGTTTCACATATTCTTGATGCTGACATTTAAACTAGTAGTATTTAATGTGGGTTTTTTAGAATTTTTGGCATGCTATTCTAATATTGAGTTGATACGGAAAATGGGCGGTGAACTTATTTCAAAAAGAAAAATATAGTAAAAGTGGGGGTGAATTAATTTAAATGGTAAATAGGGTAGAAATGAGAGGTGATCAATTTAAATGGCAAATAGAGTAGAAATGGGAGGTGATCAATTCAAATGGCAAATAGGGTAGAAATGGGAGGTGATCAATTTAAATGGCAAATAGGGTACAAATGGGAGGTGATCAATTTAAATGGCAAAGAGAGTAGAAATGGGAGGTGATCAATTTAAATGGCAAATAGAATAGAAATGGGAGGTGATCAATTTAAATGGCAAATAGGGTGGAAATGGGAGGTGATCAATTCAAATGGCAAATAGAGTAGAAATGGGAGGTGATCAATTTAAAGAGCAAATAGAGTATAAATGGGAGGTGATCAATTTAAATGGCAAATAGAGTAGAAATGGGAGGTATCAATTTAAATGGCAAAGAGAGTAGAAATGGGAGGTGATCAATTTAAATGGCAAAGAGAGTAGAAATGGGAGGTGATCAATTTAAATGGCAAAGAGAGTAGAAATGGGAGATGATCAATTTAAATGGCAAAGAGAGTATAAATAGGAGGTGATCAATTTAAATGGCAAAGAGAGTAGAAATGGGAGATGATCAATTTAAATGGCAAATAGAGTAGAAATGTGAGGTGATCAATTTAAATGGCAAAGAGAGTAGAAATGGGAGGTGATCAATTTAAATGGCAAAGAGAGTAGAAATGGGAGGTGATCAATTTAAATGGCAAATAGAGTATAAATGGGAGGTGATCAGTTTAAATGGCAAAGAGAGTAGAAATGGGAGGTGATCAATTTAAATGGCAAAGAGAGTAGAAATGGGAGGTGATCAATTTAAATGGCAAAGAGAGTAGAAATGGGAGGTGATCAATTTAAATGGCAAATAGAGTAGAAATGGGAGGTGATCAATTTAAATGGCAAAGAGAGTAGAAATGGGAGGTGATCAATTTAAATGGCAAAGAGAGTAGAAATGGGAGGTGATCAATTTAAATGGCAAACAGAGTATAAATGGGAGGTGATCAGTTTAAATGGCAAAGAGAGTAGAAATGGGAGGTGATCAATTTAAATGGCAAAGAGAGTAGAAATGGGAGGTGATCAATTTAAATGGCAAATAGGGTAGAAATGGGAGGTGATCAATTTAAATGGCAAAGAGAGTAGGAATGGGAGGTGATCAATTTAAATGGCAAATAGAATAGAAATGGGAGGTGATCAATTTAAATGGCAAATAGGGTGGAAATGGGAGGTGATCAATTCAAATGGCAAATAGAGTAGAAATGGGAGGTGATCAATTTAAAGAGCAAAGAGAGTAGAAATGGGAGGTGATCAATTTAAATGGCAAATAGAGTAGAAATGGGAGGTGATCAATTTAATTGGCAAACACAGTTGAAATGGGAGGTGATCAATTTAAACGTCAAATATAGTAGAAATGGGAGGTGATCAATTTAAATGGCAAAGAGAGTAGAAATGGGAGGTGATCAATTTAAATGGCAAAGAGAGTAGAAATGGGAGGTGATCAATTTAAATGGCAAAGAGAGTAGAAATGGGAGGTGATCAATTTAAATGGCAAAGAGAGTAGAAATGGGAGGTGATCAATTTAAATGGCAAAGAGAGTAGAAATGGGAGGTGATCAATTTAAATGGCAAAGAGAGTAGAAATGGGAGGTGATCAATTTAAATGGCAAATAGATTATAAATGGGAGGTGATCAGTTTAAATGGCAAATAGAGTAGAAATGGGAGGTGATCAATTTAAATGGCAAAGAGAGTAGAAATGGGAGGTGATCAATTTAAATGGCAAAGAGTGTAGAAATGGGAGGTGATCAATTTAAATGGCAAATGGAATAGAAATGGGAGGTGATCAATTTAAATGGCAAATAGGGTGGAAATGGGAGGTGATCAATTCAAATGGCCAATAGAGTATAAATGGGAGGTGATCAATTTAAAGAGCAAATAGAGTATAAATAGGAGGTGATCAATTAAATGGCAAATAGAGTAGAAATGGGAGGTGATCAATTTAAATGGCAAAGAGAGTAGAAATGGGAGGTGATCAATTTAAACGGCAAAGAGAGCAGAAATGGGAGGTGATCAATTTAAATGGCAAACAGAGTAGAAATGGGAGGTGATCAATTTAAACGTCAAATATAGTAAAAATGGGAGGTGATCAGTTTAAATGGCAAAGAGAGTAGAAATGGGAGGTGATCAATTTAAATGGCAAACAGAGTAGAAATGGGAGGTGATCAATTTAAATGGCAAAGAGAGTAGAAATGGGAGGTGATCAATTTAAATGGCAAATAGAGTAGAAATGGGAGGTGATCAATTTAAATGGCAAAGAGAGTAGAAATGGGAGGTGATCAATTTAAATGGCAAAGAGAGTAGAAATGGGAGGTGATCAATTTAAATGGCAAATAGAGTATAAATGGGAGGTGATCAGTTTAAATGGCAAAGAGAGTAGAAATGGGAGGTGATCAATTTAAATGGCAAAGAGAGTAGAAATGGGAGGTGATCAATTCAAATGGCAAAGAGAGTAGAAATGGGAGGTGATCAATTTAAATGGCAAATAGAGTAGAAATGGGAGGTGATCAATTTAAATGGCAAAGAGAGTAGAAATGGGAGGTGATCAATTTAAATGGCAAAGAGAGTAGAAATGGGATATGATCAATTTAAATGGCAAATAGAGTATAAATGGGAGGTGATCAGTTTAAATGGCAAAGAGAGTAGAAATGGGAGGTGATCAATTTAAATGGCAAAGAGAGTAGAAATGGGAGGTGATCAATTTAAATGGCAAAGAGTGTAGAAATGGGAGGTGATCAATTTAAATGGCAAAGAGAGTAGAAATGGGAGGTGATCAATTTAAATGGCAAAGAGAGTAGAAATGGGAGGTGATCAATTTAAATGGCAAAGAGAGTAGAAATGGGAGGTGATCAATTTAAATGGCAAAGAGAGTATAAATGGGAGGTGATCAATTTAAATGGCAAAGAGAGTAGAAATGAGAGGTGATCAATTTAAATGGCAAATAGAGTATAAATGGGAGGTGATCAGTTTAAATGGCAAAGAGAGTAGAAATGGGAGGTGATCAATTTAAATGGCAAAGAGAGTAGAAATGGAAGGTGATCAATTTAAATGGCAAATAGAGTAGAAATGGGAGGTGATCAATTTAATTGGCAAACAGAGTTGAAATGGGAGGTGATCAATTTAAACGTCAAATATAGTAGAAATGGGAGGTGATCAGTTTAAATGGCAAAGAGAGTAAAAATGGGAGGTGATCAATTTAAATGGCAAATAGAGTAGAAACGGGAGGTGATCAATTTAAATGGCAAAGAGAGTAGAAATGGGAGGTGATCAATTTAAATGGCAAATAGAGTAGAAATGGGGGTGATCAATTTAAATGGCAAAGAGAGTAGAAATGGGAGGTGATCAATTTAAATGGCAAAGAGAGTAGAAATGGGAGGTGATCAATTTAAATGGCAAATAGATTATAAATGGGAGGTGATCAGTTTAAATGGCAAATAGAGTAGAAATGGGAGGTGATCAATTTAAATGGCAAAGAGAGTAGAAATGGGAGGTGATCAATTTAAATGGCAAATAGAATAGAAATGGGAGGTGATCAATTTAAATGGCAAATAGGGTGGAAATGGGAGGTGATCAATTCAAATGGCCAATAGAGTAGAAATGGGAGGTGATCAATTTAAAGAGCAAATAGAGTATAAACGGGAGGTGATCAATTTAAATGGCAAATAGAGTAGAAATGGGAGGTGATCAATTTAAATGGCAAAGAGAGTAGAAATGAGAGGTGATCAATTTAAATGGCAAAGAGAGTAGAAATGGGAGGTGATCAATTTAAATGGCAAAGAGAGTATAATGGGAAATGATCAATTTAAATGGCAAAGAGAGTAGAAATGGGAGGTGATCAATTTAAATGGCAAAGAGAGTAGAAATGGGATGTGATCAATTTAAACGTCAAATGTAGTAGAAATGGGAGGTGATCGTTTTAAATGTCAAATAGAGTATAAATGGGAGGTGATCAATTTAAATGGCAAAGAGAGTATAAATGGGAGGTGATCAATTTAAATGGCAAAGAGAGTAGAAATGAGAGGTGATCAATTTAAATGGCAAATAGGGTAGAAATGGGAGGTGATGAATTTAAATGGCAAATAGAATAGAAATGGGAGGTGATCAATTTAAATGGCAAATAGAGTATAAATGGGAGATGATCAATTTAAATGGCAAAAGAGTATAAATGGGAGGTGATCAATTTAAACGTCAAATATAGTAGAAATGGGAGGTGATCAATTTAAATGGCAAATAGAGTAGAAATGGGAGGTGATCAATTTAAATGGCAAATAGAGTAGAAATGGGAGGTGATCAATTTAAATGGCAAATAGAGTAAAAGTGGGCGATCAATCAAAAGTGGTTGATGTCTAAACCATCAGGGTCACTTTTCAGCTTGATCCCGATTAAAGGAGCGTGGATTCCCTCCCTATACGGTGGACCTTGTTTGAAAAAGAATCCATCATTCAGTATACAATTTATTCTGTGGTCTGCCTACTCTAGGCGGATGGATAGGAAGACTAACTTACATCAGCTGATGACTTATACTAAATAAAAACCTCCCGTTCGAATGTAATTCATGCCATCAGCCTTACTAAGTACGACATGTTGCAATGCCGTAATAGAACCTGCAAGGACATTGAAAATTATGTCATTGCATAAATCGATCGAATTACACGAGATCAATGAATCCCCGACTACACTATTTATGAAGGGAGACCTTGATGCGATTTTGCGATTTTGACTCTTGGGAAATTCGTACCGACACGGGTTGGGTTGTTTTACCCCTGAGCGGCACTTTTTTTCACACCATGGGCTAAATGACCAGGTCACATGGACCCCGAAGGCTCAGAGAAGGTTGGGGGAGGTGACCCACTGGAACAGTTGTTGGGAGACAGATGGCAGCCTCCCGTCAAGACCATCCAGCGTGTTCTTTAACGTGCACAGGGTATGGCTCTCCCGCACACGGGGTCACGGCTTAACGTCCCATCCGACGGACGGCGGCCTTTTCAAGCCCATCGGTGTCCCCTACTGACCGTGGGCAGGGCGGGGAAATTTTGCGGAGATAAATCTCAACGCTGACGCAGCTGGGACTCGAACCTGGGAACTACAGACTACGAGTCTGGCGCGCTACCGACTGAGTCACCCCGCCCCGTACCGACACGATTTTCACATGAAAGTCGGATGCAAACCATCACAGTTGGGCAAGACATCTACCTCGAAGTATTTCCTTGATAAATTTTAGTGAAGACTAAAAGCTAATGAAATAATTTGTCTAACGTAAAAAAAGAGAAGGGAATGGGACTTGTAAATAACTAGAATGAATGGAATTAAAAGTATGAATCGAAAATTGAACCAATTCCTGAAGTCCAGCCTGTTGCATCCGTTTGCACCAAGATTTTAGCAGGTTTTACAGCACAAGGGCACAGTCCTATTTGACGAGAAAGATCCCGACTGGTCTATTACAGAAGTTTCATGGGAGTTAAAGACATCTCTAAGGAGCTCTACAAAGAGAAGATAAAGTGTGATAATCAGCTGTCTTTAAACAAATTCTTTAAACGTGGAACAAAAACATCACTTGATAATGATTCATAGCCGTCAACTTCATTTCGGAAACAGTTAAATAAAAATTGCTTTAATTTGCTTTCGATATATATTCTTAATAAAACGATGTGCATCATGGGAAATAAATAGAAATGCATTCATTATTTTCTTTCTTTAATCGAAAGTAAGATAATTTCATACAGAGAAGTGAATTTAGGAGGTTGGGATTTATAGCCAATGCCTCGCTTTACGGGGCGGGGGTGGCTCAGTCGGTAGCGCGCCAGGCTCGTAATCTGTTGTTCCCAGGTTCGAGTCTCAGCTGGGTCAGCGTTGAGATTTATCTCCGCAAAATTCCCCGCCCTGCCCACGGTCAGTAGGGGACACCGATGGGCTTGGAAAGGCCGCCGTCCGTCGGATGGGACGTAAAACCGTGGCCCCGTGTGCGGGAGAGCACATACCCTGTGCACGCTAAAGAACACGCTGGATGGCCTTGACGGGAGGCTACCATCTGTCTCCCAACAGCTGTTCCAGTGGGTCCCCTCCCCCAACCTTCTCTGAGCCTTCGGGGTCCATGTGACCTGGCCATTTAGCCCATGGTGTGCAAAAAAGTGCCGCTCAGAGGTAAAACAACCCAGCCTCGCTTTACCTCCCAATGTGAGAGAGAATTTTTTTTGACACGCCGAGAAGTGAACACTTTTTGTTCCTGAGGGGCGATCACAACAGATGTGATACAGCAAACGATCATGCCATCCCTACCTGGCACTCGAGAGTCGCAGTGTCACCCACGGAGCCACAGAGCCAGCTGTCACATTTATTGCTCTGATGAAAAAGAATTCGAATTATATGACCACTCTTCTGAATGCAATTATCGGATTAGTCAAGGCCACCTGTATTGGAAATTTACTGATGACCATGCGTACTTGGAACACGAGATAAAAGTTTTGCCTTACATTTCTGTTTTCAGGAATCTATCATTACATTTACAGATGCAAATGGTAGTTAGCATAGAGAGGGAGGAGAATTGTGCCTACATATATAAGAAATACTGCGCAAAAGCAACATATAGCACTAAATAGAGGTATTGGCAGATCCTCTCTAGCGGACGTCATTGGCCACTTTTTCTTTATCATGTGTGACACTTTTTATTTTTCCATTCTTCTGTAAAATCGTCAGTTTCACATATTCTTGATGCTGACATTTAAACTAGTAGTATTTAATGTGGGTTTTTTAGAATTTTTGGCATGCTATTCTAATATTGAGTTGATACGGAAAATGGGCGGTGAACTTATTTCAAAAAGAAAAATATAGTAAAAGTGGGGGTGAATTAATTTAAATGGTAAATAGGGTAGAAATGAGAGGTGATCAATTTAAATGGCAAATAGAGTAGAAATGGGAGGTGATCAATTCAAATGGCAAATAGGGTAGAAATGGGAGGTGATCAATTTAAATGGCAAATAGGGTACAAATGGGAGGTGATCAATTTAAATGGCAAAGAGAGTAGAAATGGGAGGTGATCAATTTAAATGGCAAATAGAATAGAAATGGGAGGTGATCAATTTAAATGGCAAATAGGGTGGAAATGGGAGGTGATCAATTCAAATGGCCAATAGAGTAGAAATGGGAGGTGATCAATTTAAAGAGCAAATAGAGTATAAATGGGAGGTGATCAATTTAAATGGCAAATAGAGTAGAAATGGGAGGTATCAATTTAAATGGCAAAGAGAGTAGAAATGGGAGGTGATCAATTTAAATGGCAAAGAGAGTAGAAATGGGAGGTGATCAATTTAAATGGCAAAGAGAGTAGAAATGGGAGATGATCAATTTAAATGGCAAAGAGAGTATAAATAGGAGGTGATCAATTTAAATGGCAAAGAGAGTAGAAATGGGAGATGATCAATTTAAATGGCAAATAGAGTAGAAATGGGAGGTGATCAATTTAAATGGCAAAGAGAGTAGAAATGGGAGGTGATCAATTTAAATGGCAAAGAGAGTAGAAATGGGAGGTGATCAATTTAAATGGCAAATAGAGTAGAAATGGGAGGTGATCAGTTTAAATGGCAAAGAGAGTAGAAATGGGAGGTGATCAATTTAAATGGCAAAGAGAGTAGAAATGGGAGGTGATCAATTTAAATGGCAAAGAGAGTAGAAATGGGAGGTGATCAGTTTAAATGGCAAATAGAGTAGAAATGGGAGGTGATCAATTTAAATGGCAAAGAGAGTAGAAATGGGAGGTGATCAATTTAAATGGCAAAGAGAGTAGAAATGGGAGGTGATCAATTTAAATGGCAAATAGAGTATAAATGGGAGGTGATCAGTTTAAATGGCAAAGAGAGTAGAAATGGGAGGTGATCAATTTAAATGGCAAATAGGGTAGAAATGGGAGGTGATCAATTTAAATGGCAAAGAGAGTAGGAATGGGAGGTGATCAATTTAAATGGCAAATAGAATAGAAATGGGAGGTGATCAATTTAAATGGCAAATAGGGTGGAAATGGGAGGTGATCAATTCAAATGGCAAAGAGAGTAGAAATGGGAGGTGATCAATTTAAAGAGCAAAGAGAGTAGAAATGGGAGGTGATCAATTTAAATGGCAAATAGAGTAGAAATGGGAGGTGATCAATTTAATTGGCAAACAGAGTTGAAATGGGAGGTGATCAATTTAAACGTCAAATATAGTAGAAATGGGAGGTGATCAATTTAAATGGCAAAGAGAGTAGAAATGGGAGGTGATCAATTTAAATGGCAAAGAGAGTAGAAATGGGAGGTGATCAATTTAAATGGCAAAGAGAGTAGAAATGGGAGGTGATCAATTTAAATGGCAAATAGAGTAGAAATGGGAGGTGATCAATTTAAATGGCAAAGAGAGTAGAAATGGGAGGTGATCAATTTAAATGGCAAAGAGAGTAGAAATGGGAGGTGATCAATTTAAATGGCAAATAGATTATAAATGGGAGGTGATCAGTTTAAATGGCAAATAGAGTAGAAATGGGAGGTGATCAATTTAAATGGCAAAGAGAGTAGAAATGGGAGGTGATCAATTTAAATGGCAAAGAGTGTAGAAATGGGAGGTGATCAATTTAAATGGCAAATGGAATAGAAATGGGAGGTGATCAATTTAAATGGCAAATAGGGTGGAAATGGGAGGTGATCAATTCAAATGGCCAATAGAGTATAAATGGGAGGTGATCAATTTAAAGAGCAAATAGAGTATAAATGGGAGGTGATCAATTTAAATGGCAAATAGAGTAGAAATGGGAGGTGATCAATTTAAATGGCAAAGAGAGTAGAAATGGGAGGTGATCAATTTAAACGGCAAAGAGAGCAGAAATGGGAGGTGATCAATTTAAATGGCAAACAGAGTAGAAATGGGAGGTGATCAATTTAAACGTCAAATATAGTAAAAATGGGAGGTGATCAGTTTAAATGTCAAAGAGAGTAGAAATGGGAGGTGATCAATTTAAATGGCAAACAGAGTAGAAATGGGAGGTGATCAATTTAAATGGCAAAGAGAGTAGAAATGGGAGGTGATCAATTTAAATGGCAAATAGAGTAGAAATGGCAGGTGATCAATTTAAATGGCAAAGAGAGTAGAAATGGGAGGTGATCAATTTAAATGGCAAAGAGAGTAGAAATGGGAGGTGATCAATTTAAATGGCAAATAGAGTAGAAATGGGAGGTGATCAGTTTAAATGGCAAAGAGAGTAGAAATGGGAGGTGATCAATTTAAATGGCAAAGAGAGTAGAAATGGGAGGTGATCAATTTAAATGGCAAATAGAGTAGAAATGGGAGGTGATCAATTTAAATGGCAAAGAGAGTAGAAATGGGAGGTGATCAATTTAAATGGCAAAGAGAGTAGAAATGGGAGGTGATCAATTTAAATGGCAAATAGAGTATAAATGGGAGGTGATCAGTTTAAATGGCAAAGAGAGTAGAAATGGGAGGTGATCAATTTAAATGGCAAAGAGAGTAGAAATGGGAGGTGATCAATTTAAATGGCAAAGAGTGTAGAAATGGGAGGTGATCAATTTAAATGGCAAAGAGAGTAGAAATGGGAGGTGATCAATTTAAATGGCAAAGAGAGTAGAAATGGGAAATGATCAATTTAAATGGCAAAGAGAGTAGAAATGGGAGGTGATCAATTTAAATGGCAAAGAGAGTATAAATGGGAGGTGATCAATTTAAATGGCAAAGAGAGTAGAAATGAGAGGTGATCAATTTAAATGGCAAATAGAGTATAAATGGGAGGTGATCAGTTTAAATGGCAAAGAGAATAGAAATGGGAGGTGATCAATTTAAATGGCAAAGAGAGTAGAAATGGGAGGTGATCAATTTAAATGGCAAATAGAGTAGAAATGGGAGGTGATCAATTTAATTGGCAAACAGAGTTGAAATGGGAGGTGATCAATTTAAACGTCAAATATAGTAGAAATGGGAGGTGATCAGTTTAAATGGCAAAGAGAGTAGAAATGGGAGGTGATCAATTTAAATGGCAAATAGAGTAGAAACGGGAGGTGATCAATTTAAATGGCAAAGAGAGTAGAAATGGGAGGTGATCAATTTAAATGGCAAATAGAGTAGAAATGGGGGGTGATCAATTTAAATGGCAAAGAGAGTAGAAATGGGAGGTGATCAATTTAAATGGCAAAGAGAGTAGAAATGGGAGGTGATCAATTTAAATGGCAAAGAGAGTAGAAATGGGAGGTGATCAGTTTAAATGGCAAATAGAGTAGAAATGGGAGGTGATCAATTTAAATGGCAAAGAGAGTAGAAATGGGAGGTGATCAATTTAAATGGCAAAGAGTGTAGAAATGGGAGGTGATCAATTTAAATGGCAAATAGAATAGAAATGGGAGGTGATCAATTTAAATGGCAAATAGGGTGGAAATGGGAGGTGATCAATTCAAATGGCCAATAGAGTAGAAATGGGAGGTGATCAATTTAAAGAGCAAATAGAGTATAAATGGGAGGTGATCAATTTAAATGGCAAATAGAGTAGAAATGGGAGGTGATCAATTTAAATGGCAAAGAGAGTAGAAATGAGAGGTGATCAATTTAAATGGCAAAGAGAGTAGAAATGGGAGGTGATCAATTTAAATGGCAAAGAGAGTATAATGGGAAATGATCAATTTAAATGGCAAAGAGAGTAGAAATGGGAGGTGATCAATTTAAATGGCAAAGAGAGTAGAAATGGGATGTGATCAGTTTAAACGTCAAATGTAGTAGAAATGGGAGGTGATCGTTTTAAATGTCAAATAGAGTATAAATGGGAGGTGATCAATTTAAATGGCAAAGAGAGTATAAATGGGAGGTGATCAATTTAAATGGCAAAGAGAGTAGAAATGAGAGGTGATCAATTTAAATGGCAAATAGGGTAGAAATGGGAGGTGATGAATTTAAATGGCAAATAGAGTAGAAATGGGAGGTGATCAATTTAAATGGCAAATAGAGTATAAATGGGAGGTGATCAATTTAAATGGCAAAAGAGTATAAATGGGAGGTGATCAATTTAAACGTCAAATATAGTAGAAATGGGAGGTGATCAATTTAAATGGCAAATAGAGTAGAAATGGGAGGTGATCAATTTAAATGGCAAATAGAGTAGAAATGGGAGGTGATCAATTTAAATGGCAAATAGAGTAAAAGTGGGCGATCAATCAAAAGTGGTTGATGTCTAAACCATCAGGGTCACTTTTCAGCTTGATCCCGATTAAAGGAGCGTGGATTCCCTCCCTATACGGTGGACCTTGTTTGAAAAAGAATCCATCATTCAGTATACAATTTATTCTGTGGTCTGCCTACTCTAGGCGGATGGATAGGAAGACTAACTTACATCAGCTGATGACTTATATTAATCGGAGGTCATTAAGGGACCTGTAGCTTAAAGCTCCTAGAGGTACCAATAACGATATTCCTAGGAAATCGATATTAATCCGGAGTAATATGTTTCAGAGAAGCTGATTCCTTTCGTTCTTGAAAAGGCTCGCTGCAATGGCTGTGTGTAAAGCTCCTACCAACATGATGGATTAAATTATGGAAAAGACAGTGAGGGTTTTTTTGTTTAATATCTACTCATAAAACTTCTGTTATAGAAGTTTTGTTAAAAACTTTTTCTCCATAGGTAGGTTACGACTGTAAATCTAGGTGACTACCTTGATGTCTTTGGACCAGAATTCAGTGTATAAGCACAATATTCTGGACTTTAAAATGTCACAATATAAAAATATCATGACTAGTTTTTTTTTTTTTTGTTTTGTTTTCAGGTCAGAAATAGTATTTTTAGGCGAACAATCAGACAATGACTACGGTGCTGTTTTATTACTGTCAGACTTTCTTTAATTGCGTTAAAGATTCCTTAAAGCAAGGTAAATATTAAAGAGATGACTGTTACCTGCTATCCTATCTCAGTTGTAGACTTTGATATTGGAAAGGCCGCCGTCCGTCGGATGTGACGTTAAGCCGTGGCCCCGTGTGCAGGAGAGCCATACCCTGTGCACGTTAAAGAACACGCTGGATGGCCTTGACGGGAGGCTACCATCTGTCTCCCAACAGCTGTTCCAGTGGGTCCCCTCCCCAACCTTCTCTGAGCCTTCGGGGTCCTTGTGACCTGGCCATTTAGCCCATGGTGTGCAAAAAAGTGCCGCTCAGAGGTAAAACAACCCAACCCAGACTTTGATATTCTTATCAGAGTCCAGATGGGCAGGATTTATGGGTAACATACGAAAATTTTGATTTCTCTTAGGAGAAAAAAAATAGATATTACTCTTTTGCTGGTTATTTGTAACATATACGAGAATAATTAGAAATTGTATCTTTAAAGTTATTGAATAATTAAAATTCTGGTTGTTATGAAAAACGTAATTATAAAAATCTATATATAGTTTTTGTATATATCCTAAAATTGCATCTTCTCCCTGAGATCGCTCAACTGGCGCACAACAATGCAAGCCTGAAAACAATGCACAAAAAAGATGTCGCCCTCCCCAATTCCTAAATGCGCGTGAGGCGGGAGTCATGAAAGTTAAAGAATTCTACAAAATCACCGATTGCCAAGACCATACCTGTTGAATATTCGTGAAGACTGGCGATGACTGATGATTGACTAGTGGCGCCATCTCGTATGATAAAAGGAAATAGCTTCATAGGTAGGTCACTATTCCTTTAAGGCGATGACCCCCGTAGCAATCCGTCTTTCCCAGCTATCTACGCTCTTAGTAATATGTTGCAATATCCCGAGACACTCTAGCTTGGATTTTTGTGCCTGTGAGACTGGGTCCTTAAACTGATGTCCAACCCCCTTTCCAAGCTAAATAAAAAATGTTTAGAGAAAAGAATGAGTCACGAGACTAATACGTTGTCAACTGTTATACTCTCATAACTGTCATTAGTAATTTCCGGTTTAAAGGTTGGGTTGTTTTACCTCTGAGCGGCACTTTTTTTGCACACAATGGGCTAAATGGCCAGGTCACATGGACCCCGAAGGCTCAGAGAAGGTTGGGGGAGGGGACCCAATGGAACAGCATGTTGGGAGACAGATGGTAGCCTCCCGTCAAGACCATCCAGCGTGTTCTTTAACGTGCACAGGGTATGGCTCTCCCGCACACGGGGCCACGGCTTAACGTCCCATCCGAAGGACGGCGGCCTTTCCAAGACCCATCGGTGTCCCCTACTGACCGTGGGCAGGACGGGAAATTTTGCGGAGATAAATCTCAACGTTGACCCAGCTGGGACTCGAACCTGGGAACTACAGATTACGCGCCTGACGCGCTACCGACTGAGCCACCCCCGCCCTTTCCGGTTTAAAGAGAAGGGGGGGGATTAATTGGATGAAGAAGAGAACTTAATCTGAGTGGCAGTTTCCAGTTCTTTGCTATTGCTCTTTGCATCTTCACTATTGATGAACAAAAGAGTCCTTTCAAAGGAGATATTTAGTTCCAATGCAGTAAGACCTCACTTAGCTCAATGTTGCCTATAAGCTGGACAAATTTGCAGAAATCCGGTTAAAAAAACACAGCTTTATGGTAAGGGTGGAAAACCCCATTAATAGTTCTGGAACCACATTTTGGACACGTAATAACTATTTTCAGGAATAAAAAAGATCCAAAAATGAAGAAAAGCAATTAATACATTTTTTAATTTCTTTCAAAAGTCTAAATTTTTCTTTCTTACTAATAAGTAATAATAATAAAATTCCCCCAAACTTAGGGTCTCAAAAAATGGATTGCAAATTTTACTGTGTAGCAGCTGAGAATTTGTATTATAAAAATAAATAAATAAATACTCCCTCAAGCAGCTGTTTGCCACGGAGGTTTGACAGGAACCTGTCAGTTTATACGCCATAGTAAGTCTGTGAGGATGGCGAGACCTCAGAGAAAAACAAAACACACACACACATCCATGTCTTACACGAGACTCGAACCCAGGTCCCTTTAATCAGCAGCCAAGCGAGATAACCACTTGACCAAGGACAATTTGAAAAAAAAAACAAAATAAATGAGACAATCACTGCGAAAATTGCATTTTGCATGGAAAGTGTTAGTTAAACATTATCGGTCATACACATCAATGACATCATACAAACATTTCATTTAGAACATTTTTTTAGTTTAATCGGATAAATGTGGAATATTTTTTTACAGTGTGTAAATATAGTTTATATTTTAATAATCTGAATATTTAACTTATTTTGTTTTAACGTTAAACATTTCACTCATTTTGTCATGCTGAGATGTCACGTATGAGAATTATGCGCCCTGTGTGAGTCTTTTCAACGGTTCTTTCGGCTCTGATTTCATCTTTACAAAAGGTAATGCGATTCCCCATAGGGCTCTTGTCGTTTCTTCTAACGTTAAGGGGCGGGGGTGGCTCAGTCGGTAGCGCGCCAGGCTCGTAATCTGTAGTTCCCAGGTTCGAGTCCCAGCTGGGTCAGCGTTGAGATTTATCTCCGCAAAATTTCCCCGCCCCGCCCACGGTCAGTAGGGGACACCGATGGGCTTGGAAAGGCCGCCGTCCGTCGGATGGGACGTTAAGCCATTGTCCCCTGTGCGGGAGAGCCATACCCTGTGCACATTAGAGAACACGCTGGATGGCCTTGATGGGAGGCTACCATCTGTCTCCCAACAGCTGTTCCAGTGAGTCCCCTTCCCCAACCTTCTCTGAGCCTTCGGGGTCCATGTGACCTGGCCATTTAGCCCATGGTGTGCAAAAAAAGTGCCGCTCAGAGGTAAAACAACCCAACCTTCTAACATTAAATACTAATTAAACTCACATAAAAAGTTTGGCGAGAAACATATCCATTGATAACTCTTTCCGTCGATAAGTTCATTCGCAGCTTTCCACTGTTAATGTACTGCTCCATTCACGAGGTAGTCAACGGCAGCGCCACCAGAACTTTCGGACACTTTTCGAGGGATCACTCCCGACCCACTGCAGCCAGGAACACAATCTGCTACCTCAACAGGGCTACAACTAAGTGGAACCACCCCACCAAATTTGGAACTGATAACTCAAGTGCCGGTGGAGCCATAGGGAAAACGATCATTTCTGCCACCAATGAGGTTACGCATGTCGGCCGGAATTACGGCTATTATGCATTATGATTTTAAATATGTTACCTTAATATTGGATACTCTACTTGCTTCGGTTTCATGTTAAACATTTCATTTATTTTATCTCATACCTTCATACTACATTTATTTTCTCTGCCTGTTGATTAACTTCAGGAATCATCTTATTTCATGACTTGACTAATATTTTAGAAGAGTTTCTGCAGATGCCATTCTGATATTTTGCGCATGATTCCAGTTATATTGAAAATATAACAGTTCATGGCGCCAAATGTAGGAGCTAGGTTCTTCTTTAGTCGATCGTGTGGAATGTAGAAGGATGCTTGTTCCTGCCTTTCCTGGTTGTCACTGGTTAGGTGAACAATAAAAAAAAATCACAAACTCAGATGAACTCTTTACGTATGTGATTCTACCATTTATGCAATTCTGTATGTAAAAAAGTGCAGCTCAGGATAAAACAACCCAACCCTTTTTCAGTGGATCTGTTTGTCAATGATTCTCCTGTGCATGTTAAAGAACTCGCTGGATGGTCTTGACGGGAGGCTACCACATTCCCCTCCCCACAATTCCTTGAGTCCTCGGAGTCCCTGTGACCTGGCGATTTAACCCATTGTGTGCAAAATAGTTCCGCTTAGAGGTAAAACAACCTGCAAAATGGTAAGAGGTACGCTTAGTCACACTCCATATTGGACCACTTGGGATCTCAGTTGAACTTCACTTTTTTATCAACGCGACGAATAATTTTGAGAATTGAAAGTTTGTTCCATTTTTCAATTATTATCCTTACGCTCAGCGTTTATAAACATCTATCTTCCAATTCAGAATGCAGCATAGCCAACGGATTTTCAAGTTGTTCCTTAATTTACGGAAACCAGCATACGCAGCGATCTGAAAGTTGGTTTGTCGAAACTGGGTTCTGCTTCAGCAGTAGCTGCCAGTAAGGGTTGGGTTGGGTTGTTTTACCTCTGAGCGGCACTTTTTTGCACACCATGGGCTAAATGGCTAGGTCACATGGACCCCGAAGGCTCAGAGAAGGTTGGGAGAGGGGACCCACTGGAACAGCTGTTGGGAGACAGATGGTAGCCTCCCGTCAAGGCCATCCAGCGTGTTCTTTAACGTGCACAGGGTATGGCTCTCCCGCACACGGGGCCACGGCTTAACGTCCCATCCGACGGACGGCGGCCTTTCCAAGCCCATCGGTGTCCCCTACTGACAGTGGGCAGGGCGGGGAATTTTGCGGAGATAAATCTCAACGCTGACCCAGCTGGGACTCGAACCTGGGAACTACAGATTACGAGCCTGGCGCGCTACCGACTGAGCCACCCCCGCCCCTACTACCAGTAAGGAAGGTACAGAATATCTGAAAAAGCTATTCTAATGTCCCTAAACACCTAAACTTTCCCAAATAAACGCAGATTTAATTATCTGAAACACTAACTGAATTTCCTTTCTAGCAAATTTATGCAAGAAGCATCAGAGGTGTTACTTCTACCTTGATGAAGAAATTTTTTTTTAATTAATGAGTTATAAAAGAAAAATTGGAGAGCGATTTTGTATCGAATATTTACATATATTTCATACTACAGCTAAAAAAGAACAGGAAAGAAAGTTTGCTAAAAAAAATTTAGTAATTTTCACATTCCAACCAAAGACCTTTCAATAAAAAGTTTAAAAAAAAGTGCTCCGCTTAACTTTGCTTACAGTAATGGATATTAAAATAACTTATTAGCATCTTAATATAACGCAAATATGCTTTCCTGTGATACTTTGATATTGATTATGTTTCATAACGTAATAAGATTGAGATCTGAGGGGTAAAATTAAAAGATTTATAAGTAACTAAACCGATAATAATTCTCTTTTTTTTTTTACTCACAGATTAGGCTATCTGGAAGAAATGAAAATTTAAGATTTACTGTGCTTTCCAATCAATTATACGAAAATTAGTCAAAAAGTAAGGTTCCCATTTCGTTCCCAGCCAAACTAACAAACATCTGGTGTTGTACCACCCATGGAGGTAGGACTAGGGGAGGCTCCCTTACTATCAATTAGCATAGTTGGCTAGTGTAGCCGAAACTACTATGTTACTCCTACCCTGATAGTCGCGCTAAACGGGCAGTTGTAATCGCATGTGTCAATGTTTTGTATGAAAACTGGCACATTTCGTGCACTGTTAGGAACTATTACGAGTGGGGACCACTCGTAATAGTTCCTAATAACATCAGTATTATTAGATATAATGGAATTTACTCTTTTTTAATTCCTTTTTGTTTCTTTTTTGTGTTTGAATGTGTTTGCAAAAGCTGTAGTTGAACACCATGATCAAATTTGTCTGTGGGATTTTTATAAACGCTTGTTGAGGTCCATATTGGACCTCAACAAAGTTGTCTTAGACGAAGGTTGCCAGAATTAGTGATCTGGCAACCTTCGTCTTAGACGAAGGTTGCCAGATCACTAATTTCCAAAAAAAATCGTTGCCAGATATTTTTTTCTGAATTCAGTAATCAACCATAGTGTTCGGATATTTTTTGAGCGACTGTACACAATTATAATGTACTTATTGCATGTAGATAATATTTTAATAGAATTATTATTCTTGCTATTAGTGAATGGAAATAACGTTTGGATGGTTTGTTTTTACACGCTATGTAGTAAAATATGAATAGTTTGTTACTTATTCTCTTACACCTCCCACTGGACTCTCCGTTATTATTAAGGGTTAATAGAATCAAAATACGATTTACAAAGATGATTATGCGATGCACGTGTACTGAATTTTTTTAACACTGCAATACACTCTCTTTGATTCAAAGATCGTGAATTAGTCATAAGATTATTTTGTTTCATTAATTCAAATCATGCTCATAGAATCTTTTTTTCAATTGAATTATATTTATCGAATAATAAGAGCAAACAGATCAATTAATTGAAATTAACGTGGCAAGAGTCGAAACTTGCGTGCTGGATTCTCAAAAGTTAGAATATAAGAAGTAAATGTGACATTTTCTGGCAACAAGAAAAATATTTGCATTATTCTTATTAATCTGCGTTTGTTTGAAACGAGTTGTCCCTCAGTTTTCTGTACGAGCAGCAGGATTTTCCAAGTAGCGTTGTTTGATTCGATAACATAAATAAAATTAAATGCTTACGTGATTAAACAATCGATAAAGGATGGCCACAAAGAAAGCTATTTGACCGGTTTAGCGTTATCAACGTTTTCAAACTTTCTGGCGTCTTGAAACAAAACCTTACAAACAACGGAGGTGACCAAATACCATTCTGGAGCGCACACGGTGGAGTTCTTGTTGAGAAATAATCTGTATGCGTTCGAATGGCTGCGAGGACAATTCCATTGGCTCTGTTAAACCTCTTACGTGATTAAAAATTGGATATCCTTGGCGAATCTTACGTGAAGCAAAGTGAACTCTGAGTTGTGAATGACCAATAGCCACGCTGCAATCGATGCATGTCAGTCCCATCGCTTGCATTGTCAGCTGACAGCTCCTGCTGCCAACTCGCGCCTGCGTGATCCACGACTTGCCCCTTCTGTTGGCTTTTCGCAGGTGTCGTCGTAACAGGTTGTCAACAGGGTCTAGCTGTCAGTTTCGAGGACAATCTTCTGTGGACGTTGGGAATTATCGACGATGTTTATCGGTGACTGACGCTCAGCGTTGAATACATTAGTGGCCAAGAAATAAATGTGGTTGGAGCCCGGATGTCTACAGATTTTCTCAGTTGTTTGTTGTTCCTTTAAGCTATGCTGTGTGGTTACTAAGAAACTTTGTTTGTTGGCAACAAATGCAAATCGAAAAATGCCTGAGGTAAGTCACACACACCGGAAACATTTCCTTTTTGTCTTAGTGCTTCACCCTTTTTTTGCAAGTCGGCTAGACCGTTTAATATAACTACCGATGCCAAGTCTCGGATTCATCGACGCTGAGATTTTTTCCATTACGTGATATTCTATCGATAAGAAAATGGAAATGATGTGCTAGCAAAGGCTTCCTATACCATCTTCTCATAAAAGTCGAGTATATTATATGTTATTAAGAGCATGCTGGATGGGATTCGAAGTCTTCCACAGTGCGGCTGGTGGCTAAAACATTTGATGGGGAACTTTAACTATCGGAGGCACCAGATGTAGGAAAAGTCTTTAGGCAGCTGCCTGATGTTGAATTGAACTGTATCGGCGGAAACGACGCTCTGTAATGCACAGATTCTTTATTTTTATCAGCTGTTATCAAAACGCATTATCTAGGAAAATTTTTCGGGGAAAAACAAACTCGGAAAGGCTTTCGTGTCCTTTCCAGTAGTATTTTAAAAAACTCTTCATGAAAAGGTGCGGGGGTGGCTCAGTCGGTAGCGCGCCAGGCTCGTAATATGTAGTTCCCAGGTTCGAGTCCCAGCTGGGTCAGCGTTGAGATTTATCTCCGCAAAAATTCCCCGCCCTGCCCACGGTCAGTAGGGGACACCGATGGGCTTGGAAAGGCCGCCGTCCGTCGGATGGGACGTTAAGCCGTGGCCCCGTGTGTGAGAGAGCCATACCCTGTGCACGTTAAAGAACCCGCTGGATGGCCTTGACGGGAGGCTACCATCTGTCTCCCAACAGCTGTTCCAGTGGGTCCCCTCCCCCAACCTTCTCTGAGCCTTCGGGGTCCATGTGACCTGGCCATTTAGCCCATGGTGTGCAAAAAAGTGCCGCTCAGAGGTAAAACAACCCAATCCTTCATGAAAAATATGCGTAATATAGAGGTTGACTCTTTTTTCGACTCCGTTCCTTCTATAAATTTATATTTTATTATTTTTAACTGATATTAAGCGTTGCAAATTTTCACTTGAACAGTTGTATTTTTTGGTTGTAATAATGAATTTATATTATTAATTTATTTTATATATATATTACATATATTTATTGTAAAAAGGTGAGTGAAAAAATTTCTAAGATGTCCGCTGGTGAGACTTTAACATAGCGAATCAAATGACTAAAATATTTGGTGGGACACTTTGGCTACTACAGGGAGGGCCCGGATGTAGGAAGAAAAAGTGGGGGAATGTCTGTATTGAACTCAACCTAATAGGACTGAAACGACTTTTCGTAATAAATATATTCTTTTTTTTTCAGTCATTCTCAACACGCTTTATTTAACACAAGACATTACTATTCCTTTTTTTTTCATCAAATCAGAGCATTTTAGCAGTCATTGAATTTCGTCTAATTCTAGGCGCCGTGCACCTGCATCTTCTGTAGCTATCTGTTGGTGCCCTGGTCGTAGAATACTAAAAAGCAAGTGTCTTCTCGAGATGTTATTTATAGATTCATTATTATAAACATCATAGTTCTTAGCTACTAAATATCATCTGGAACACTAGATGCCTATGTAATAATCTAATGGAAATCTCAGGTAGTGAGATGGACGTTTACGAAAAACAATTTGAAATTTCAATAGCCTCTGATATCGCAGATGCCAATGTCAACCCTCTTGACTCCCCCCCCCCTCCCCACATACACAGAATCTTGTCCATACACTCGACTCCATCACCTATATATCAGATTTCCAGCATGAATAGATTGTTAAAAACAGCAGTTAAAAGTTTTGTTCTTTTTCAACTGTAGCGACTCTTCACGGCGGAAATTCAAATTAATTGGAGATTCGTAAAACGCGAAGAGTAATATTGGTTTAATAAACATTTAGCCAATTTTTTAATTTATTTCGTAAAATAAAAATAGACGGGCAATAACGTGATATGAATAGGTTGTTTTCTTTTTTTTTTCTTTCTAAAACGAACTAACCATCCCGAAAGTGACCGGGTGGTTAGCGCGCTTGACAACTGATCTAAGGGACCTGAGTTCCAGCCCCGCACAAGGCATGGATGTTTGGTGTTGTCTTTCTTTTGAGGTCCTGCCATCTCCACAGACCTTCTACTATGGGGTATAAACTGACAGGCCTCTGTGGAAAGCAGCTGATTGAGGGGATTCTTTTTTAAAACGAACAAAGAAAGAGTAAAAGGATTCGAAAGCATTGTTAAAACTTTTTCTTGTTCCATCAATGGCTTGATTAGGTTTCTACTAAAAAAGACTTAAATTATGTCATTGAATTTGCTTAAAATGAAAATTTCTATTTTTGGAGCAAATATTTCTGTGTTTTTTATTTTATGCATTTTTCAGATGGAACATTTGTGCTCCATCAATTTTTAATAAACCACAGAGAAAACAAAACTGTTCCGTTTTTAAAAAGACATAAATGCCGAAAGTTGAGCATTTATCAAATGGCTTAAATTCCCTATTACCTTCAGATTTATATTTGGCATTTATTTCATTTTATTTTTATTTTTAAAATAAAGAAAATTGGTTTCATATGCAACCTTGGCGATATTATTTGACATTCACTACAGAAATATTCAGAACTTCCTAAAAAAAATTATTCCACTTACCTTTATACAAATGTACAGTCGCTCAAAAAAGTATCCGAACACTATGGTTGATTACAGCATTCAGAAAAAAATTTCTGGCAACGATTTTTTTAGAAATTAGTGATCTGGCAACCTTCGTGTCACGTGACACGAAGGAAAAATATCTGGAGCGTGTATAGCAACTGTATACGCTCCAGTTACCGTTAACAGCACACGCTCAATATTTCCATGAGTGAACCCACACGATCTAGGTCTTTGTGAGCTCGTGATCTGGCAACCTTCGTGTCACGTGACACGAAGGTTGCCAGATATTTTTTCTGAATTCTGTAATCAACCAAAGTGTTCGGATACTTTTTTGAGCGACTGTACATTTTACTTCTTTAGTTGTTGTCTTTTTTATTTAGTCATTTTTTTCATTATATGTCATTTTTCTTTTTTGTCTAATCTGACGAATTCCAATCTGGGTAGCTTGTGCTCCTTAAAATTCCAAACAGCCCAAAATAATCTCTTCTTCTCTTTTATTTATTCATGTTGAAAGAGAAAGTAAAATTTAGAATTGTTCGAAACGTATCTAACTCTATCTGAACCACTCATAAATGTAATTATAATCAGGGGCATGTTCCGCAACAATAGAGTCATCAACTTCTTGGATAGCTACGTGTAAATTAAAATGGGTTCGGTAAAAATAATCTCACGCATTAGACTAGGAGTTCTCAACGTGGGATACACGGTAAAAGTTTTTGGGGTACACCGTGAGAGCTCAAAAGTCGCTAGATTTAGTAACAAGTCCATTTCACTGATTACCCAGTAAACTGTTTGTAATTTTATAAGATTTGTTAAATTGTTTGTCATTTTTTGTTATCGATATATGAAATTTATGAACATAAAATTTAATGCATATATATATGCTTTATTTTCTTCCCATTGTTATATTATAACTATAGTTTTATCTATCTATACTAGGGGTACGGCAGTTGCACACACATTTCGAGGGGTACGTGAAGCATAAAAGTATGAGAACCACTGCATTAGACTATTATCGATTTGAATAGTCCATTTCTTACACGGGTATATCTAATTTCAGTTCTTTTTAAATAGTGTCATTAAGCTGAATACAATACAATGCATACAAGGAAATAAAACAAACCATCACTCCTGGGGAAATGCCCTCTCAGCCGGCACCTCTCAATCAAGAAACTTTCAGTGATATAGAGTCCAAAAGCTCTAAAGCCTTCCTGGAAACCAAATTCTATTATTAATCAATTTGCATATAAAGATTTGATTATCTCACTGCATGAGAACTTTCTGTCTGAGTACTCTTTCAGCACCCAATAGATTGCCAAGTTTCCATTCCTTAACTCTAAGTTCTTCCAAATATTTAAACATTGTAAGTCTCTCATTATCGTAGGATGGACGATTCAACAAAACATGTCCAACTGTCTCTTTAGTGTGAAAAGAAACACGATTAGAAGGGTTGGGTTGTTTTTTACCTCTGAGCGGCACTTTTTTGCACACAATGGGCTAAATGACCAGGTCACATGGACCCCGAAGGCTCAGAGAAGGTTGGGGGAGGGGACCCACTGGAACAGCTGTTGGCAGACAGATGATAGCCTCCCATCAAGGCTATCCAGCGTGTTCTTTAACGTGCACAGCGTATGGCTCTCCCGCACACGGGGCCACGGATTAACGTCCCATCCGACCAACGGACGGCGGCCTTTCCAAGCCCATCCGTGTCCCCTACTGACCGTGGGCAGGGCGGGGAATTTTGCGGAGATAAGTCTCAACGCTGACCCAGCTGGGACTCGAACCTGGGAACTACAGATTACGAGCCTGGCGCGCTACCGACTGAGCAACCCCCGCCCCACGATTAGAAGAATCCACCTTCCTCATTTTGTACAACGCATCTCTTAAGAGGGCTACCACTGTTCTGAGCAGTTGGATAACAGTTTTATAATAACAGTGTGATGAAACAAAATAACATTTTCGAGTTTAAGAAATCTGAAAATGTTTTGGCAACAATTTTGCTGTGAGAATATTTAAAAGAAGTAGTATAGTCATTTTAATAAAAAATTAAATACCTTTTAGTTTAAAGAAATTACTTTTGGTTTCCACCATAGGCTCTCTCGAATACAAGCAGCCCGATGCTTTACATTCCTGATTTAATCTATCACTTAACTTTAGGCATTCAGTAATTGTTTTTACTGTCTTCTTTTTAGAAAGAGACGGAGCCACACATTCATTGACACATAAAACATCGATAATATCCATATACGTATATATATATGCAGAGTTATTTGTTTGTTTATATAAGGAAAGAGATCAATAGTCCCAAAATGTGCTTAACTTTTTGAGTCGCTCCATATATGAAAAAAAAAAAAACTCTAAAAGTATTTAATCAATATAATACTATTGCATAAAATATATTTTGGGTTGGGTTGGGTTGTTTTACCTCTGAGCGGCACTTTTTTGCACACCATGGGCTAAATGGCCAGGTCACAGGGACCCCGAAGGCTCAGAGAAGGTTGGGGGAGGGGACTCACTGGAACAGCTGTTGGGAGACAGATGGTAGCCTCCCGTCAAGGCCATCCAGCGTGTTCTTTAACGTGCACAGGGTATGGCTCTCCCGCACACGGGGCCACGGCTTAACGTCCCATCCGACGGACGGCGGCCTTTCCAAGCCCATCGGTGTCCCCTACTGACCGTGGGCAGGGCGGGGATTTTTGGGAGATAAATCTCAACGCTGACCCAGCTGGGACTCGAACCTGGGAACTACAGATTACGAGCCTGGCGCGCTACCGACTGAGCCACCCCCGCCCCAATATATTTTGGAAAACTGTTTCCATAAGAGAGCAGGGCTATATATATATGCAATTCATGAATATATATATTGCAATTTCATATGTATATTGAAATTAATAATTTTTTTGCATTATTCTATTTACTTTCATTACTTTAAAAACATTTTCTAAGGTGTTTATTTGGGTACAAATAATATTATTATTGTGTTGTTTTAAATATTGTTAGATTATTGAAATTAAATATAGAACGGTAAATAAATATATTTTAATTATCTAATTAACGATAAGTTAAGATATTCTTACAGCTGAGCTTTATATGAATCCTAAAAAAAGCCCCGATTTAAAAAGATATCTCAGCTCTTTCATAATTTTTATCTCTGATTAAGTAATCAATTTAGTGTATGATGAAATCTCTTAAGAATTATTTTCACAAAATAATGTTTATTAATGCTATAATATTATTACGTTTCATCTTCAAAATATCCAAATACCAATCATGTTTCCATGAAAAATGGGTGTCTACCAATTAAAAAGGAAAAAAATAACTACTTCAAAAACCACATATAATTTTTGGAATGAAAGTTTAGAATGCCGTAGATGTCGTGTTAATGTTGTACTTAAGGGAGATGAACTTTTATTGCAGAAATAAATGTATTTATCGTGGAGATACCCGTGTCAGGAGTTAATAAGTTAGGTATCAAGTTTGTGAAATTATCAAATGATTGCTCATTTTTAAATTGTATTCTTCTATCCCAGTGGTTCCCAATGGGAGCATTTTCTTGAGTTATTTTATGGAAATACATTAAACAGAATATCGAATATATCATAGATTAACGTAGTCTTCCATAAAGTCAGCCGACAACTGTTAGGACCACTGCTCTAGCCTTTGGCTCCATTCTCTGTCTTCTTTTTAAGAGAGTAAATATCAATACAACATGAACTCTGGGAAAGCCTGAATAAGGACCTCCCAATTTAGTGTAACGTGTAAGCAAGCAAGCAAACAACATGAACTTGTGCTTTCATCTTTATTCGCAGAATGCCATTATTTCTTTCCATTCAGCATTTCGCAATCAGTTCTCACGGCTGAGGGTTTTTATCTTCTTCAAGTATAAAGCCACCGATGGTCAGAAGAGAAGGTGATGTTGCAATAACCTCCGGAAGGTCAATGACATGCAATTGTTAGCCTTCCAGATCATTTCAAACGATCCGGAAGTTCTCTGAGGTTTCCTCTCTCCATCCTGTTAACATTCAAGTTCGACGTCACGTAAATGTCTCTCGACGGTCAATAATCCAATATGCTTGTTGACTGGGAATATGAAATATTTATTTGCTTGGGGGGGGATTGGATCGTCGGTTGCATTCGAAGCAAGCTATTTTTACCATCTAATATTCTGCCGACCGTATGACTGCTTTTCCACAACAAAAACGTAATACGTAGTTCAGATGCGTGTCTGTTAGAGACAGAATAGAAAATCATCAATTACATTTGTGGCAAACTATTCCTCTGCTAATATTGTATATCGACTTTTTAACGAGTTTTATTCCATAGCCTCGCAATTACTGACGTGAATTCCTAATGATTGTAGCTTCCATTAATAGTTAATATCACAGCTTTGGTTAGCCAGAGAATTAAGTCTAAGTTGTCTTAAAATACGTCACTGTTAACTTTACCTCATAGCTCCATCATTGTACACTCTTTCCTATTTCGTCTGTAAAATACGGAAAATGAATCTACATTTCGAAATCTCCGTGGTCTTTCGGATTGATATCCTAGCTAGGTGATAGATTATCCCCAGAATAATATTTCACCACCGAGACGCATTTTTGTCGAATTAACAGATATACATTCTATTAACAGGAAAGGATTTTTTCTGTCGCTGACTCCCAACAGCTCTATGTGAAGCTTGAGTGACTTTTATTTATGATTTAAATCACGCAAAGTGAATTGGCTTGGGTTGTTTTACCTCTGAGCGGCACTTTTTTGCACACCATGAGCTAAATGACCAGGTCACATGAACCCCGAAGGCTCAGAGAAGGTTGGGGGAGGGGACCCACTGGAACAGCTGTTGGGAGACAGATGGTAGCCTCCCGTCAAGGCCATCCAGCGTGTTCTTTAATGTGCACAGGGTATGTCTCTCCCGCACACGGGCCACGGCTTAACGTCCCATCCGACGGACGGCGTCTTTCCAAGCCCATCGGTGTCCCCTACTGACCGTGGGCAGGGCGGGGAAATTTTGACGGAGATAAATCTCAACGCTGACCCAGTTGGGACTCGAACCTGGGAAGTTAAGACAGATTACGAGCCTGGCGCGCTACCGACTGAGCCACCCCCGCCCCCACGCAAAGTGAAAACATTAATGTTGAGAAAACACAAGTTGCTGAATCTTTGTGTAATCAGAGATAAAGCCACCCACGTGTTTCTGTCAATTGAAGTGTTCACTGGCGGTCAAGCAAGTATTTCTGTTGACTGACTGATTAAAGCATGTAACCACCATTGAGAGAGCAAGGGTTGATCCGTGACAGGTGGCTCACCGGAAGAAGGTCAGATATCCGTCAGGAAGTCGTAGACTGGATTCGTATACCACAAGGCGCAAGACCATATTTCTTCTGTAATGAAGTAAAAGCATGTTGCACTTCAAAATAATAAGTAATGGTTTAATACGAGATTATTTTAAAAGAATACACAGGGAGTGCGAAAAGTAATGTTGGGGTTTCGAAAACCAATATATAAAAAAATTACATACTTCAGAAAGTAATATTTTAATTGAAAGTGTACAGTAGTTCAAAAAAAAATATCCGAACATTATGGTTGATTAGAGAATTCAGAAAAAATATCTGGCAACGATTTTTTTTTAAATTAGTGATCTGGCAACCTTCGTGTCACGTGACACGAAGGAAAAATATCTGGAGCGTGTACAGCAACTGTACACGCTCCAGTTACCGTTCACAGCAAACTGGAGCGTGTGCAGTTACTTCACACGCTCCAGTTTGCTGTGAAAGGTAACTGCACACGCTCAATATTTCCGTGAGTGAGCCCACACGATCTAGGTCTTTGTGAGCTCGTGATCTGGCAACCTTCGTGTCACGTGACACGAAGGTTGCCAGATCATTAATTTCTAAAAAAATCGTTGCCAGATATTTTTTCTGAATTCTGTAATCAACCATAGTGTTCGGATATTTTTTTGAGCGACTGTACCTCGAATAGTTCAGTAGTCTATCTTAGTTATATGCACAAAATCAATAATATATATCAAGATAGTATATATATATGAGATATATATATATGCATAGGATCTTATATAGTCTAGCAATTTGAACATAATTGGTAAATGTACACAATCGTGACCTTGGATAAGTCCAATTGGTATTACACTTCTTGCCATACACGTTGCAGCCTATCTCTCGTTACTCACCCAGTTGCTTTTCTTTTCCTGGCTTTCAAATGATTCAGGTCTCGAATTTTGTGCATATAAGCTTAATTCTTTACAAAACCCCGCGCAAACAAAAGAAAATAATCAAGTATTTGCCAAATCAAAGCTCCTTGGTGGCCACAGAATTGGACATTAGACTGTCCCGGCCGATCCATCTGTCAAGAAATGTTGCACTAAGAACTTCCCTAACAGTTCTTTGCAAAGTCACTAATTATGTTGCAAACTATTTGAGGTAAGCTTTCAATTAAAATAATATTTCTTTCTTCAATAGGTAAATTATTTTCTTACATATTGGTTCTATAACGCCACCTGCATTTTTCGGACACCTTGTTTATTAAAAGGAAACGGAATTAATGTAATATTAAACGATCAAACGAAAATAAAGAATCATACAGAATGAATATAAATATAAAAGAGATGAATTAGAGGTAGAACAGAAAATCATCAATTACATTTGTGGCGTGGGAAGTGACGATTGGTTTCTAACGGATTCAGATTGCTAACGACTGGTTTCTAAGTATAACTGATATTTCAGCCTCATAACTAAGTCCATATTTTATCGACAGATGTCACTGTCAGTAGATTTGTTTCCTTTTATTACTCTAAAATATCAGAAATAAAGAAGAATATGTGCTGCTTGGAAATATTTGTTTAAAATGGTATCTTAAGGTATAAAAATATTTCTTTAAGTTCTTTAACTTCTCGGTGCAGGAATTCTTAACTTGAGATTCTTGTAGCTCTCAATAATCCTGATTAAGACTTATTAATTCTACAGTTGGTGAGCTTTTGTCTTTAAGCCAAATGCCGGTGACCTTTTCTCTAGGGGGCGGGGGTGGCACAGTCGGTAGCGCGCCAGGCTCGTAATCTGTAGTTCCCAGGTTCGAGTCCCAGCTGGGTCAGCGTTGAGATTTATCTCCGCAAAATTTCCCCGCCGCCCTGCCCACGGTCAGTAGGGGACACCGATGGGCTTGGAAAGGCCGTCGTCCGTCGGATGGGACGTTAAGCCGTGGCCCCGTGTGCCGGAGAGCCATAACCTATGCACGTTAAAGAACCCGCTGGATGGCCTGGACGGGAGGCTCCCATCTGTCTCCCAACAGCTATTCCAGTGGGTCCCCTCCCACAACAATCTCTAAGCCTTCGGGGTCCATGTGACCTGGCCATTTAGCCCATGGTGTGCAAAAAAGCCCTGGTGTGCCATTTAGCCCATGATGACCTGGCCATTTAGCCCATGGTGTGCATTAGCCCATGGTGTGCGCTCAGAGGTAAAATAACCCAACCCTTTTCTGTAAGCATTTCGACACAGATTAACCAGACTGCTATTGTCTAAATGTAAAATTTTGCGTGTAAGCAGATTTTTAATAGATTAACTTCGTTTTTCTCTTTCTACCTGCTTAGTCTGCCACAAATTTCGGCATAATTTCGTTTTCTCCTTTTTAATCACGTTACAAAAAAAAGAGGCGCCATCTGTTGTGGTGAAGAGAAGAGCAGAGACTTAGAGCCACTTGCAACTCATGATGCCAATCGTAATATTGAATTCCTAATACATATCATGCAATTGACTAATTAATTATAATTTATATGTGATTGGTAAAAGATTCATAGATTTTAACACAAAGTTTTCCGAATAACCAACTTAATGCCGATTACTTTCCTCGTTTCTGAAGGCACTTGGAATTTGGCCTTTCTCATGGTGCGTTTAGTTTGTGTGAGTCTGAATGCAGAGACACGTGACTATTATCAACAGTTTGAGAAGTAGTCAATCTCATTGCCTTTAATCAATGGTCAGTCATCATTGACTTCAATCAAATGTCGGATCATGCGGTTGTCTTTCCTGTATAGATGCTTTTCTTGTATAATGCTTTGTCTTGCTGGGAAAGAACGATTCGTTTTATCTACATTGGCGGAAATTGAAAAAAGAACACCCAGAAGGAATTCCTTTAGGAACGTCATATTATAATATGTTAATAGTTAAGGGCAACAGAAACCGTGATCCAAGATTGACAGTCATTGAATGAAATAATGACGTCATGAGGATGACAACATGCAAATGTACGCAGCGTGTATTTAACGACTAGGTCATCAAGAAAGAAGTTATTCGTCTTGCGTCGAGCTGTTATTGCTCTTTGTAGAAGCCTGGATGACGCAGGCGCGCAACATTTGTTCAGTTAGCGGAGTTTGAGCATGGTCATATAGTGGGTTTTTGGAAAGCAGGTTGGTCTTTTCGTCAAATTACACACCGCGTTGGACGAGAGGTATTGGCAGTGGTACGGTCGCTCAAAAAAGTATCCGAACACTGTGGTTGATTACAGAATTCAGAAAAAATATCTGGCAACGATTTTTTTAGAAATTAGTGATCTGGCAACCTTTGTGTCACGTGATTACAGAATTCAGGAAAAATATCTGGAGCGTGTATAGCAACTGTACACGCTCCAGTACCCGTTCACAGCAAACTGGAGCGTGTGCAGTTACTGCACACGCTCCAGTTTGCTGTGAACGGTAACTGCACACGTTCAATATTTCCGTAAGTGAGCCCACACGATCCAGGTCTTTGTGAGCTCACACGATCCAGTGAGCTGTGAACATTAACCGCAACCGCTCCAGGGGCGGGGGTGGCTCAGTCGGTAGCGCGCCAGGCTCGTAATCTGTAGTTCCCAGGTTCGAGTCCCAGCTGGGTCAGCATTGAGATTTATCTCCGCAAAATTCCCCGCCCTGCCCACGGTCAGTAGGGGACACCGATGGGCTTGGAAAGACCGCCGTCCGTCGGATGGGACGTTAAGCCGTGGCCCCGTGTGCGGGAGAGTCATACCCTGTGCACGTTAAAGAACACGCTGGATGGCCTTGACGGGAGGCTACCATCTGTCTCCCAACAGCTGTTCCTGTGGGTCCCCTCCCCCAACCTTCTCTGAGCCTTCGGGGTCCATGTGACCTGGCCATTTAGCCCATGGTGTGCAAAAAAGTGCCGCTCAGAGGTAAAACAACCCAACCCAACGCAACCGCTCCAGTTTGCTGTGAACGGTAACTGCACACGCTCCATATTCATTGCATTATATATTCATACGCATTATATTTATTAAAAAAAGTATCCGAACACTATGGTCGATTACAGAATTCAGAAAAAAATATCTGGCAACGATTTTTTTTAGAAATTAGTGATCTGGCAACCTTCGTGTCATGTGATTACAGAATTCAGGAAAAATATCTGGAGCGTGTACAGCAACTGTACACGCTCCAATTACCGTTCACAACAAACTGGAGCGTGTGCAGTAACTGCACACGCTCCAGTTTGCTGTGAACGGTAACTGCACACGCTCTATATTCATTGCATTATATACACTGCTCACAAAAATTAGGGGATATTTCAAAATGAATATGAAGCGATGAAATATCCCCTATTTTTTGTGAGCAGTATATATTAAAAAAGTATCCGAACACTATGGTCGATTACAGAATTCAGAAAAAATATCTGGCAAAGATTTTTTTTAGAAATTAGTGATCTGGCAACCTTCGTGTAACGTTGCCAGATATTTTTTCTGAATTCTGTAATCAACCATAGTGTTCGGATACTTTTTTGAGCGACTGTACGATGGGGGGTGTCGATGGTCAGAAGCGTATTCGCACACTTGCAGACGTGGTTTCAGGCAACAAAGAGTTATGGACGCACGAGAGGATCGGCGTATCAGGAGGGTGGCGGTGGTAGAGGGGACAGCTACGGTGTCTCAATTCCATCCTCTGTCGTACCAAGGGTGTCTACAAGAACGATAAGCAATCGTCTTTTGGAAGCAGAACTATGAGCACACATGCCGCTGGCACGGTTACCACTGTGACATCGTCTATGAGATTATATTAGAATATATCTCGTCACTGTCGAGCACATTTGCAGTGGTGTCCAGAACGAGTTCATTGGAGGAAGAATGGCAGTCTGTGGTTTTCAGTGATGAAAGTCGATTCTGCTTAGGAGCATCTGATGGTAGCTTATGCGTCCGAAGTCAACAAGGTGAGTGGCTTCTTCCATCGTGTATCCGCCAGCGACACGGAGCGCCTACGCCAGGCATCATGGTGTGGGGAGCGATTAGCCGTCACTCTTGTATGTGTGTGGTGTTTGTACGGGGTACACTAAATAGCAATACCTAAGTCAGCGACATCGTATAGCCGGTCGTCCTGCCATATTTGAGTGTAAACCAAATGCGACATTCCAGCAGGATAACGCCCGCCCACACTCGGCCCGTGCATCTTCAGGAAGTGCACCAACTCCCTTGGCCAGCGACTCTCCGTCTTGTCTCCAATCGAGCATGTCTGGGATTGGATCGGACAAAGACTCTACCTCGGACCGCGGCAGGCAACGACCATCATCCAAGTTGAAAGCGCATGGAATGGTATCCCCTAGCGTGATATCCAGCATTTGTATGACCGATTGCATGTAAGATTGGAAACTTGTATTACTGCTCGAGGAGGTTCAACACCTTATTAAAATGTGCCTTCTGTAAAATGCAATACTCATTAAAAAGTAAAATAAACATTGAATCAACTTCACACGTGTGATCACTGTCCTTTCTCAACAAGTTGTTTCTACTAAATAAATCTCATAGATTACGCTTCAATTTTAATGGTGTTCTTTTTTCAATTTCCGTTCTTTTTTCAATTTCATTTATGTTTCCATCATTCTAATGCAATATTCAAATGCTTTCTTCTTCAGTTTGCTTTGAGTTTATTCTATAGTTCCTTTCGCTTCATCGTTTCGTATAAAATACATCGAACATTCTGTAAATCCAGGACATATCGCACTTAGATGTTTAGTATATCCTGCCATCCTCTCAGATCTCCTACTGTGGCATATAAACTGACAGGCTCCTGTCAGACCTCTGTGGCAAGCAGCTGCTTGAGGGGGTATTTATTTTTATTTTATTTATTTTATATCTAACCACCTAAACCGAAGAAGCGGCCCTCAAATTAGCTTGTTTGTTCCAAAATAATAATCACAACCTCAAATAACTTCGTCTCATAATCATGAAAATAACCGGATATTTATTTGATTTGACTTTTGGTGTTCTCTGATTCTTTTCTAAACTCTCTTGTTCTGAACTTTGATCATTATTTTGTCAATTGTTCAGCAGTCAATTTCAGTTGGCCATTCAGTCAATTGTTCAGCAGACGAAACGTTCTCGCTGTAAATAATAAAACCCATAATTTAAGGAAGATATCACTCTGAAATTAACGTCGATCAATTTTAGAGGAAAAATTGTCTTGGGCCGGGTGAGATACGAAGCCACGACCTCCTGATAACACGTCAGGTGCTCTGGACCACTGAGCTCTACCGGCCGCCGATCAAATTATCCTGTAATTGATGCAATGACCTTTCTACCAACAGTACACAATTCTCCATGTCTCGTGAAGGTATTTGTCCCAGCTGCTCTCAGCCTCAAGAAACAATGACAAGAATGTCATGAAGATCGTAAGTATATTCTGAGTACACAATTGGTTAAATTGAAGAGATATTTTTCGTCGTATTTATACATATATTAAGGAAGATATCACTCTGAATTTAACGTCAATCAATTAATTAATATTGTTGCGGATTACAAAAATGGATAGCCGCTGAGCGTGAGTATTAAAAGCTATATTTCAAAACCAAATTCAATACAAGGTAAATTGTTACAAAGGAAATATGGATGAAGTATCTTATTAACAAATCAACTATTAACATGCACAAGTCATCAATCTTCACGTAGAGCACACAGCATCAGCTCTGTGTATTTTACTAAATACTACCTTTTACTTGATTTACCAGGTCACCCGAAGATCTTCACTCGTAAACCAATTCTCGTCCTGTGCTAATAACTTTTCACACACTAGCCGAACAAAAAGACAGTCCGTGTAGACATTCGAAGTTAGCCATAAAAGTTCCCACTTTTATACTTCCGCGTATACACAACACATCAAGTTACTTCTTGATACTTAACGATAAAAGATCCCACTTTTATCCTTCCGTGTATACACAACACATCAAGTTACTTCTTGATACTTACGCGCCTGTCTCAGAACAGCTCACCGTCCATTTTCGAACTCTCCGACCGTTACAACACAACGACCGTTACAATACAAAACGACCGTTAACGCTCCACTCTTCTTCTCCAAATTCTCCCAACGTTCTTATTCGTTGGCTGAAACTTTTTGCTTTCGGTTGCCAGATTCCTTCTGTCGTAACACTGCCCCCTTCCTAGGTCTTGTTCGTCCCGAACAATTCTGGATTCCAAAGTTTCTTCAGTTCTTCGATGAAACGGAGCCAAACGATCCACGTGAACCACCTTGCACTTTGTAGCTGGACGTCGACGAATGCGATACACCACGTCATTAATCCTGTTAACTATTGTATATGGACCTTCCCAAGGTTTCTGAAGTTTTGGAGATAGTCCTTTCTTTCTATGTGGACTGTATAGCCAGACAAGATCTCCTTGATTGAAAATAGTTCCATTTATTTTACTGTCATATCTTGTTTTGGTTCTGTCACTTGTTATGTCGATGTTATGTCTAACGGAGTGATGGATTTCTTCTAGTCGTTGTTGCAATTTTTGTACGTATTGTGGAGTGGACACAGGCATTGCTTCGGGCCGACCATATAAAAGGTCACAGGGAAGACGTAACTCTCTTCCAAAAATCATCATGGAAGGTGTCTGTCCAGTTGTCTCATGCACTGCCGTTCTATATGCCAGCAAAAGGAGTGGTACATGGCGATCCCAGTCACGTTGGTGGTCGTTCACAAATAATGCTAAATGCTGAGCAATTGTTCTATTGAACCTTTCAACCATACCATCCGACTGAGGGTGTAAGGGAGTTGTTCTGGTTTTCTGAATACCTAATAGTTGACAGATGCCTTTAAACACATTGGATTCAAAATTCCGTCCTTGATCAGAGTGGAGTTGTAAAGGTACTCCATACCTACTAATGAAGTTATTAACTATCATCTCAGCCACTGTTGTTGCTTCCTGGTCTTGGATGGGATATACCTCAGGCCACTTTGTGAAATAATCCATTACCACTAATAAATATCGATTTCCATCATCAGTTCTAGGAAACGGACCCATTACATCAATGGCTATTCTTTCAAAAGGGGCACCAACGTTATACGTCTGCAGCTTACCCCGACTCCTAGTCTTAGGGCCTTTCTTTGCTGCACAGGCTTCACATTGCCTACACCATCTCTCAACGTCTGCCCTACTTTTCAACCAATGAAATCGTTCCCTGGCTTTGGCTAATGTCTTATTAACACCGAAGTGTCCTCCAGTGGCACTATCATGTACATCTTTCATCACAAGTTCCACTCGGGATCGAGGAAGGATTATCTGCCAACGGATCAGCCGTCCAGTGGGATTCTCCCATCTTCTGTATAATACTCCGTCTTCCATTTTTAAGGAGTCCCACTGTGCCCAGTAACTTTTAGTAGTTGGACTATACCTCGAGATTTGCTCCCAATTAGGTCTTGCATCAGATTTTTCAATCAATTCCATTATTGGTTTTATGTCTTCATCATCTAGTTGAGCCTTCCTGATTTCAATTGGATTCCAGATGTTAGGGGTGTCACTGTTTGTTTGTGTCGATACTATTTGTCTTATGGGCATTATCTCTTTAGTTCCAAATTTCAGTTCTGCATTATAGCAATGTTTACAGTTGTCAATACATGGGCGCCTGGAAAGAGCATCTGCATTCTTATGCATTTTACCACTTCGATGTTCGATGGAGAAATCGTATTCTTGTAACCGTTGTATCCACCTAGCGATTTGTCCTTCAGGGTTTTTGAAGTTTAATAACCATCTAAGTGCAGCATGATCAGTACGTATAAGGAATTTCTGGCCATAGAGATAGTGATGAAAATGTTCTATTGCTTTTACTATTGCTAATAGTTCTTTGCGTGTTACACAGTAATTCCGCTCTGGTTTGGATAAAGTTTTACTAAAGTATGCAATAACTCTCTCCTGTCCGTCTTGTTCTTGTGAAAGCACAGCACCAACTCCTGTGTTACTTGCGTCAGTATCTATTACGAATTGTTTTCCAGTTTGTGGGTACGCTAGCACTGGTGCTGTGGAAAGAGTTTTCTTCAGCTGTTGAAAGGCTATATCGCATTCGGTGGTCCACATAAACCGCTGGCCCTCTTCTGTCAGACGATGTAATGGCCTTGCGATGTTGGAGAAACCTTTGACAAATCTTCTATAGTAGGTGCAAAGTCCAATAAAACTACGAAGTTGATGAACATCTTGTGGTGGAGGCCAGTCCCTTACAGCTTCTATCTTACTAGGATCAGTCTTAATCCCTGCTGTAGTGATCACATGACCAAGGTAATGAACTTCTTGCTGGAACAGTTTACACTTTGTCGGTCCCAATTTTAACTTGGCTGCCTTAAGTTTTTCAAATACTTGACGAAGATTTCTCAAATGTTCTTCAAAAGTTCTTCCAAGAACTATGATGTCGTCCAAGTAAACCAGGCAGACCTCCAAAGACAAACCTTTGAGCACTGACTCCATTAGTCGCTCAAATGTGGCAGGTGCATTACAAAGTCCAAATGGCATCACCTTAAACTGCCAAAGTCCATTCCCTGTACTGAAAGCCGTTTTCTCACGGTCTTCAGGACGTATACCAACTTGCCAATAGCCGCTCTTTAAATCTAATGTTGAGAACCATTCTGACCCAGATAAAGTGTCTAGTGTATCGTCAATCCTGGGTAAAGGAAAGGAATCTTTCTTTGTTACGTCATTTAATCTGCGATAATCTACACAAAATCGTGTAGATCCATCTTTTTTCTTGACAAGAACTACTGGTGATGTCCAGGGACTCTGTGATGGTTCTATAATGCCCTGAGCTTCCATGTCCTTTATGAGTTGTTCCGTCTCCTCTCTTTTTGCCAATGGAAGCCTTCTTGCCGGCAGATGGACTGGAGGAGAATCACCAGTGTTGATTTTATGTTCTGTCAGGTTAGTACGGCCATAATCATTTGATGTGGCAGAAAAAATGTCAGAAAATTCTTTTAATAGGTTCTCGGCCTTAACAGCTTGGTTTTCAGCTAATATTTGTCTTGTTTCTCTCCATAATTCAGTAAGATGAGACGGGATGTCTGTATGATTTTGATATGAATCGGTAACTTCTATTTTATTTATACTTGTTACACAGGTAACAGCTTCACATATTGCTAATTCCTCACCTTTTTTTAACATTCTACTGGATTTGTTACAGTTCATCACTCTGATAGGGATCTGTTCTTTATCTATTCTGACTAAAGTCCTTGCAACCAGGATATTATGAGCCAAAGCTCCTTTACCAGAGGCATCAGTAACTGCCAATCGGAAGGCCCCAGAAGTCTCCGCCCGATGTCCACGGACTATAACTTCACTTTGTGCTGGGATCTCTGTGTCTTCCGTCACTAATATTGGAGTTACGCTTGATAAAGAATCAGTCGTCCGGCTAAGCAGAGGAATCTCTTCTGTCTCATAGATGAGTAGGTTATCACTGGGTCTAATGTTGAATCCATGTTTCTTAAGAAAATCAAGGCCTAATATGCATTCGTCGTAGATGTCAGCGATGTAAACAGGATGGCGAACCAGACAGCTACCAACTCGAATATTAAGTTCTATTTTTCCATGAACCTTTGCACGATCTCCAGTGGCCGTTTGTAGGCTTATTCTAGACTGTGTAGTATTCAAGTTTGGGTGAGGTATTATTTTCTTTATTATATCCGTTCTGAGTAAAGTTACATTTGCACCAGTGTCGACTATCATACGGCAAGGTATTCCATTTATGGCTCCATCAGCTACTAATCCATTATTATCGCCATGTAATGTTGAAACGTGGGCGACTTCCCCTGGGGCCAACCAATCAACTGCCAGCCTTTGCCCCGCAAGACTGACTAATTTCTGTTTCCCTGATCTTGTTGTCTAGTTGATGGACTTGGACTCCTCATTCGTTTCCTAGTGCAGTTGGTACGAATGTGTCCGGTCTTGCCACAATTCCAACACTGGAGGTCTGTTGTAGGTTTTGAAGAACCTTTTATATCTTTCAAAACGGATAGTATGGCTTTGGTTAGTTCTTTCATTTCATTATCCTTTTCTACAGTTTCTTCTGCACTCACAAATCTCACTGCACGTTTGTTCGCTCGGGAGGAAAGCCTGGAGCACTCGTATTTCATAGCATGTACCACAGCTGACTTTAAGGATTCACCTTCCAACATCCTCAGAGATTGCTGAGTGTCAGGGTCAGCAATAGCATCAATAAATTGTAATTGAGCTAAATTATCTTGAATTTCTGGTGGACAGTTACTATAAGCCAATCTAGCTAGACGCTCAATATCACTAGCAAGCTCTTGCAAAGTTTCACCATTTTTCTGCATGCGATGTTTAAATTGAGTCACGTAATATTGTTTTAAATAACTATCACCAAACCTTAGTTCTAATGCAGAAACTAGACTTTGATAATCAAGTCGTTTTTCTTCTGGAACAGACTGCAAAACTTCCGCAGCAGAATTTCTTAAGGAAGCTGCAAGAAAACTGGCCTTTTGGAATTCATTCCACTCATTGGCTGTAGCGATAACTTCGAATTGTGTTTTAAATACTGTCCAAGATGATTGACCATCATATGTAGAAGGTTTAGTTGTATTTTTAGCGATATGTGTAATAACATTATTTCCACTAGAATTATTATTATCACAGGCAGAAGGTAACATTTCATTTCTCAAAATCTGAAACTGGCGTTCACAATCAGTTTTTACAATTTCAATTTCGTGTTTATAATCTAACTTAACACTATCAAGATCATCTTTTACACTATTTAGTTCGGTCATAATGTCCTTACACTTATCAGAAATCTTATCAATTTGAGAAGCCACTTCAGCTCTCATCTCAGTATTTTGTGCGGCCAGGTCACCTATTTTATTTCTCAACTCATTATTTTGTGCGGCCATTTCGGCTTTCAAATCATCTTTTTGAGAAACTATCTCAGTTCTTAACTCATTATTTTGTGCGGCCATTTCGGCTTTCAAATCATCTTTTTGAGAAACTATCTCAGTTCTCAACTCATTATTTTGTGCGGCCATTTCGCTATTTTGACTTTTAATGTCATTCATCTGTGTAGCCATATCAGTCATCTGCGTAGCCATATCGGCTTTCAAGTCACCTATTTTATCGCTTTGGGCAGCTATATCGGCTTTCATATCGGCTTTCAAGTCATTTAACAACTTTACTAATTCATCCATACTTCTAGTTAACGGCATTCAATAAATTAATCCCACTTCTGACACCAAATGTTGCGGATTACAAAAATGGATAGCCGCTGAGCGTGAGTATTAAAAGCTATATTTCAAAACCAAATTCAATACAAGGTAAATTGTTACAAAGGAAATATGGATGAAGTATCTTATTAACAAATCAACTATTAACATGCACAAGTCATCAATCTTCACGTAGAGCACACAACATCAGCTCTGTGTATTTTACTAAATACTACCTTTTACTTGATTTACCAGGTCACCCGAAGATCTTCACTCGTAAACCAATTCTCGTCCTGTGCTAATAACTTTTCACACACTAGCCGAACAAAAAGACAGTCCGTGTAGACATTCGAAGTTAGCCATAAAAGTTCCCACTTTTATACTTCCGCGTATACACAACACATCAAGTTACTTCTTGATACTTAACGATAAAAGATCCCACTTTTATCCTTCCGTGTATACACAACACATCAAGTTACTTCTTGATACTTACGCGCCTGTCTCAGAACAGCTCACCGTCCATTTTCGAACTCTCCGACCGTTACAACACAACGACCGTTACAATACAAAACGACCGTTAACGCTCCACTCTTCTTCTCCAAATTCTCCCAACGTTCTTATTCGTTGGCTGAAACTTTTTGCTTTCGGTTGCCAGATTCCTTCTGTCGTAACAATATGATTAATTAACAGTTATGACATCCTTTACCCAATAATCATCTTCATCATTAAAAGAAAATATTTGTAAAATAATAAAATAATAAATCCATGAATGGGACTTACCCATAAGCTACAGAATTATAAATTTTACTATGTAGCAGTTACGAATTTGTATTAACAATTATAAATAAATTTAGTAATTATGAAATATAATAAACATTTTTTAACGTCATTTCCTGTTTAATCCTTAATTTTCTCTTCAGAAGGAATAATAAATATATATTTCGACTTTAGAATTTTTGCGGACTCTTAAACTCGACATAGCTTAGATCCTTAGAAGGTGAAAGCCCGAACATAAATTCCATTCACCTACATTTACAGTTTCTTATACTCAGAAGGTGAAATCCTCAGAAGGTGAAAATCCTTGACAGGAACAGACTTACAGAGACTGCTTAAAGTAAATAACGAACATAAATTCCATTCACCTACATTTACAGTGTCTTATACAAATGGGTTCCGAAACAATAAACTTCGCGCAATTTAATTGATGCAAATACCATACTTTGACGATGCATCAACCCTTTAGAGACAGGCACTAAGTCTACTAAATCGTTTTCTTAGAAACAAAGGATTTTTAAGCACTTATGGAGAGTGTGAAGAAATAGACGTATACACCTAAAGACTAAAATTAGACTGTATAACAGGTTTCTTCTTTCTAACTTTGAGTTAGTTACTCTACGTTAGAAAATAGTTACAGAAATTTTCTAATGTTGTGTTAGTTCTAGAGTTAGTTATGGTAATGAAACTTGGGCGCTTTGTAAACAATAGGAAACTAGATGCTTTTGATTCTAGATGCTTACGCAGTATCTTGGGCATTAGGTGGTTCAACTTTGTAAGCAATGATGAGGTTAGGCAAAGGAGTCGGCAACCTCCTCGCTGTAAATAAGGAGTCGGCAACCTCCTCGCTGTAAATAAGGAGTCGGCAACCTCCTTTGCCTAACCTTTGCGTAGGAGGGAGACTCCGTTGGTTTGACCATGTTGCCCATATGGATAATTATAGATTGGTGAATAGAGTTATGAACAGTGTGCCTAAAGGCCTCAGAAAGAAGGGGAGACCTAGGATGCGTTGGGCAGACAATATCAAACAGGATCTTGTTAGAATTGGTGTGCAGTGGCCGAATGCAGCAGATGTAGCTCAGAACAGATATGCTTGGAGAACTAAATTGCACGGTCTGGTTGGATCTCCGTAGCCCATGGCTGCTTGAGGATGATGACTAAATCGTGTATTTCATTTTCAAACTTGGCGATCTACGCGATTCTGATTGCACTGCATTGCAAGTAATGGTTGCGTCAGCGAAAAGTTCTTTCAAAGCAGTTACAATCCACGCATTTTATTTTATTATTAAATTTAAGTTATTTTTGCATTTGTTCGTTATTATTATTGTTTCGGTTACATTTTTTTATTAGTTCCGCAAGTAGCAGCCAATATGGCGCGAAGTCTTCGCCGTTTCGTAATGACACGGAAAGATATTCCAAACAATGTGTTCGAAATATCTTTCCGTGAATAAATAATACACGGTAAATTTCTTTCATAATGAATATTTTGTAGTATGTAAATAGTTTGGTTCTTTCTATGGTTAGTTATGGTAGTGAAACGTGGACCCTTTGTAAGCAGGACAACAAGAAACTTGATGCCTTTGATTCTAGATGCTTACATAGTATCTTGGGCATTAGGTGGTTTGACTTTGTAAGTAATGATGAGGTTAGAAGAAGGAGTGATCAACATCCCTTGAGCAGCATATTGTGCAGAGAGAGAGAGACTGCGTTGGTTTGGGCATGTTGCCCGTATGCATAGCTGCAAATTAGCAAACAAAATTATGAACAGTGTGCCTAAGGGTTTCAGAAAAGGGGGGGGCGACCTAGGAAGCGATGGGCAGACAATGTCAAACAGGACCTTGCTAGAATTGGTCTAGAGTGGCCAAATACAGCAGCTGTAGCTCAAAGGGGACTACGTCTGGAGAGGAACATTACACAGTCTGGTTAGACCTCCGTAGCCCATGGCTGCATGAGGATTTTCTATGTATGTATGTAACTATGGTAGCACTTCTTTCATTGCAATTTAGTATAACGAGTATATTTTGATCATGCTCTCTATTTCGTTATACTGACATTTCCCTGTACTTGTTGCATGCCACTCAGAAAGGGTGGCTCAGTCTAAGTTCGTAATCGGCTATTTCCAGGATCGATTCTCAGCTGTAGAAACACTGAGATTTATCTCCACTAACCCCCAAACTGCTCTAGGTGAAACAGGGGACACCCATAGGCTTGGAAAGACCGCCGTCCGTTGGATGGGACATTAAGTCGTGGCCCTGTGCGGGAGAGCCATACCCTGTGCACGTTAAGGAACACACTGGATGGACTTAATGAGAGGCTTCCATCTCTCCCCTAACAGTTGTCTGGCGGAGGATCTTCTTCCCCAACCTTCTCTGAGCCCTTGGGGTCCTTGTGACCTGACCATTTTGCCCATTGTGCTCACAAAAGTGACATTCAGAGGTAAAACATCCCAACCTCTGAGAAATTTAACGCAAAGTTTTTTTTTATTGGCGAATCTACTTCATTTTCGAATTTTAGATTTATTTTTAATCAAGACTCTACTTGCCAAAAACGAATGGGAACGAAGCAATAGTTCGAAAGTTATTTTGCGGGACAGAGAAGCGAGAGAAAGGCTAAAAGGCAAACGGAAACAGACTTCGCTTACCCATTCAAGAAAGAACGAAAACATCGTTAGAAGTATTGTTTACAACAGATATCAGATGTGGGAAAGGAAGGAAAGTCAGCACGAAGTCTTTCTTCCGCAACTTCCTAGTTCTAAAACGATCATTCCAAATATCATGACCTTCTCAATGCAGTTGCCTGTCATTAAGTGGGAAAAGAATGCACGATATTCATAACGAGTTTAGTTGAATCAGCCAGAACAATTTTTCATACCGATCATTTTCAGAATTTTATTCGTCTCTAGAAACATCGCATGGAGTAGACGCAGAACTAGTTCAATGCGTGCAGAAGGTGATGAATGCAAAACAAGACAGACATTGAATTTAGATGAAGTGCAAAGAGCAAAATTTGCATTTTCGGATCGATCAAAACAGCTTTTGTCCCAGAACATTTTTTTTTTCTTATTAATGTAAAATACATTGACTTTGACGAAAATTGTTGAACGGTCTTTAAGTGCAAAAACCATTCCGAAGATGCGGGCCAAGAAGTGAGATTGATGACGATCCCAAGTCTTCCGTTAAACGAATCAAATGTGATCAGCAGAGTTGAATCCGAGAGACATAATATATATAAAGAGAACATAAAAGAAGGATAATAGGGGAACATAAAAAAAATTGTTTATGCGAAAAACCCAAACTACGTTTTCACAAAATATTTCCAAAAAATCAGAAGCTTTTGCAGAAATAGATTGCGAAACCAATAAAAGCAATTCAGGTTTAACAAGAAAATATTAGAAATTAATACTAAACCTTGTAGACTAAACCTTGTAGTTAATACTAAACCTTGTAGAACTGGATTTCGGATAAAGGAAGGGAAGTGAGCCATTCCCTCTATAGCTATAAAGACGGAAAGAAAATAACAACGCATACAGTGTCCGGCAAAAAAACAGAGAAAGGGGAAGGCGGGGGGGGGGGGGGGGGGGGGGTAGTATTCTCAAAGTAGTGCCATACCCCCCCCCCCCTTTGGAAATGTTATTTACAGGAACGGAGGCGAAATAAATATTATACATATATATATTTTTCCGGTATTTTCCAAGAAATTTGTTAAAAACTACTACAACTGGTGTAAACATTTATACTGGAACGGCGTTCCGGTCCATTCCGATGTTATCTTCCTTCCCCCCACCTTTGTTATGTATATTAGAGCCTGAACACATCGAACTGATACTGGCAGTTAATAATTATTTTAATATTTTTTGAAATTACTGAACTAAATTTAGCTAAGCATAATAAATGAATAAATACCCCCTCAAGCAGCTGCTTGCCACAGAGGTCTGACAGGAGCCTGTCAGTTTATATGCCAAAGTGGAAGGTCTGAGAGGATGGCAGGACCTCAGCAGAAAAACGGCACAAACGTCGATGCCTTACCCACGCATTTTTATAATATTTATATTATTACATATTATTAACTTTTGTATTATATATAATAAGCCTTTTTAGACTTTTATATAACCTCTTAACTGGCATAGTGATTAGGGAACTAGCGACTGTGTCGTATCCCTACTCTATGCTGAGCCGAGAGGAGTGGATAACAAGAAAAAGTACTTCTAAGGGACCGTTGTGATTTCTATTAAATGTAAGGCTTTTGATCGTGCTTGTTAAGTTGTTACTTTTTCGTTCTGGGCTCTTCCTGAGATCATCCCTCTACTCGTCTTATTCGCCTGGATTCGATGACTAAAGACGTTGAATCGGATACCAAAAATTTAACGTACAAAACACATTATCATTTTTCTTTAATACCAAGATCAGTTCATTGTCCTCCTCGGGCTTACACTCACTGATACGGGCAACAAAGCGTGGCAACGGCACCACTGTTTTTCAAAAACGGCATCATCCGGTAGTGTTTTATTTAGAAGGGTTCGTGCACTTGGCGCAAACGAAATAAAAAGGGAGGAGACAGAACGTTCGAAAAGGTTGTGATGGATACCAAAAATTAAACACTTGGTTCTGGTGAGCATGCGCTATCGGATCTTTCAAATTACCTTTCTTTTCTGCGTTTCCATTCGCTTAAGTGTTTACATTGGCTATCAAAAGGATGGTGGTCAATGCTAAACTGTGGCGCGTGGTTCCCCTAAGTAATGCAATCGTCTTAGCTACAGCTAAGCTGTTGTCCTTTTGTGCGGAGCTCCCATGCACGAGCAGAGATGTTGACTCTATGGCATCGAAGACTGAGCAGGGGTCGACCACTCGTCAACAAGGTTCGATGTGGTTGGTCGGTGAGAGGGGGGGGGGGGACTGATAACCTCCAGCTGATCCCTCTTGGCTGGGATGAGGGAACGAGTGCGTGGAGCTGAAGAAGGTTCTGAACAGTTCTTCTTTTGACTTGGCCCGCCCCCGGCAAGCTTCTTCTTTGCGGATATCAACACAAAGATGCAGAGTTATGGGACTGGGAGAAAAATGGCATCCCATTTCGCGAAACAGCGCCATTGTGAAAGCTGCAGAAAATGTCGGGCTCTCATCTCAAGTATGTGCGGGCATGACAACTGTTCCAGCGAGGCAAACTTTGTGTCTTGCGTTTGCTGTAACTGAGTCAGAGTCAGCAGTGACTTCGCTCTTAGTAGCACATGTTCTTGTATTAGAGACCTGTAAAAGGCACGAGTAACTTCTAGGATTTTTTTTTCTGTCTGTTGCAAATTAATAAAAAAATAATAATTACAATTGATCCTCGGGTTAACATAACTTTATTTAAGTTTGTCTCCCTTAATATCGTGCTCTAAACACTCTCATTAAATATTAAAACTGATATATTTATAAAGAGATGAAGAGATGAACAGGAATTTGCCACGACGCAAACTCGGGTTCACATCTTTATGGCTGCACCAAAAACGGAAAGTACTCACACGCGCAACGAGGGTGACCATATGGTTAAAACGGAAAAAAAGATTTTCCTGCTGAAAATGCCAAAACTTGCCAGAAAACATTTTTTGAAAATCTAATATAATATGGGTAAAAGAGAAACCTCAAAAGATCCTCTCTGACATGCGGAAAGTCTCGGCACAGGCACGCAACTCATTTTCAGTTCGAAAGTTCTCCAGTTCGAAAGAACCTCCGGATCTGGTCACGTGGTGCTTCTTGAGGAGGCGCTGGAGTATCTCAGCGAATGGGACGCGAACACCACACACTGAGTCACAACATTCTTGTACTCAACTCAGAGGTGAGTCTTAACTAAACACAGTTTAGTCTTTAACTAAACACAGATGCTGTTTTCCTTCGCCTGCCCCCCCCCCCCCCAAATTCAATCCGCTTGCTGGTGCTCTCCCATTACGTCCTAGCTGGCGGGGCGGGAGTGGCTCAGTCGGTAGCGCGCCAGGCTCGTAATCTGTAGTTCCCAGGTTCGAGTCCCAGCTGGGTCAGCGTTGAGATTTATCTCCGCAAAATTCCCCGCCCTGCCCACGGTCAGTAGGGGACACCGATGGGCTTGGAAAGGCCGCCGTCCGTCGGATGGGACGTTAAGCCGTGTTTCCGTGTGCGGGAGAGAGCCATACCCTGTGCACGTTAAAGAACACGCTGAATGGCCTTGACGGGAGGCTACCATCTGTCTCCCAACAGCTGTTCCAGTGGGTCCCCTCCCCCAACCTTCTCTGACCCTTCAGGGTTCATGTGACCTGGCCATTTAGCCCATGGTGTGCAAAAAAGTGCCGCTCAGAGGTAAAACAACCCAACCCTAGCTGGCAGAGTTGCTCAGTCGCACAATTGAACAAAGAGCAATCCCTTAATAACTAATAATATAATAGTCGAACCAACAGGGCTCTGGTTAGCTTGTAGATGTCCACAGTTGCTCTCCTCTCGAGTCTGGTAGCTCAACGTTTATTTACTCAACAGGTTCGATTCAGATTATAATGATCGATCAATGCGACGTTTCAGTGCAAATATGAAATATCTTTGATCTCTATTATCCGAAGATGTTGGATATTAAAAGTCACAATCAGTACACATAATTCTTATTCTCTTGCATGCAAATTCCATGAATCATTTGTTTAGAATGAGGACAACGCTTTGTCATCGTTACAGTTGCTGTCAGTAAAGATCGCGATCTAGTTTTTATTTTGTGGAATAGAAGAGAGATCACAGTCAGCTGGTCGATATAACTTCTGCAAGGTTTAGTTTCTGTTTCTCCGAATGTAAGCAAAGTTTAAGGCCAGTCGAGTGGTTTGCCACATTTAGGGCATCGACTCCTTTAGCGGACGAAACCCCACGAAGAGTGAGACTGACACAATGGCTCATCCGCTGATGCACGGAACTCATCCAAAATGGGTCATCATCTTCAATTTTCCGTTGCATTAAGGTAATGACTGAGAGAAAAGCTTTGAAGCTGAAGCCTTCGCTCCACTGATGGCACAATTCAATCCGAAATTTTGCATTTATGTTGTAAAGGAAATCATTTTGAAAACAGTTTTATGTTGAAGTTTTTTTGCTTAGGGAAAATAACTGACGAGAGAACAGAATAAATTTAGGACAAAACCATTCTTGGAATCAGGAATATAAAATAGAGGAACAATATTATGAAAAAAGTTGAATGAACTAAGGCGATGTAGTCAACTGGGTCTCTCGACCATTTTGGATAATCAGCCAGATCCGCTAAATACTCATCCATGAACAGGCACGCTCTCAGGCAAGTGCTAGAGCTATCCCCAGAGCTTATAGAGGACCATTCACTACAGCAAAAAATTAAAATTAGTGGAAATGAACTAAGGCGATGTAGTCAACTGGGTCTCTCGACCATTTTGGATAATCAGCCAGATCCGCTAAATACTCATCCATGAACAGGCACGCTCTCAGGCAAGTGCTAGAGCTATCCCCCGAGCTTATAGAGGACCATTCACTACAGCAAAAAATTAAAATTAGTGGAAAAGAAATAGAAAACATACAAAAATGAAGAAAGCGCAGTAAGGGTAACCTACCTTAACTGGGCCAGCGTTGAGATTTATCTCCGCAAAACTACACCACATGTGGGTAGTTTTTTCCTCAGTCAGTATGATTTGCCTCTACTGACTGAGGGCAAATCATCAACCTTGCCCTCAGTCAGTGATGAGCGTGGAAAGGCCGCCGTCCGCCAAATGGGACGTCAAGTTGTGGCTCCGTTCGCGGGAAAGCCATAACCTCTGCACATTAAAGAACATGCTGAATGGCCTTCATGGGAGGATTCCATTTCTTGCCTAACAGCTGTATAGTGGGTCGTCTGTTATACGGGGGGAGGGGAAGAGGCAGATTTATATACATTTGCAATCCTCCCGTTCCGTATTAAGTTAGCCGTGATCCTGATTGACTCCCTTCAGATGGAACTAGCGCCTTTGCACTTCCAGGCACAGGGGGAGAGTTGTCTCTCACTTCAACTCCCTGGGGAGGTTATCACTATTTGCAGGACAGCAGACGTGGATGTAAATTCTGGCGCCGGCCAGTCAGAACCCACCGGAAATGACCCGCAAGTCTTCTGTTCCTGTGCCAACAATGCTTCACAAAGAACAACGGAGCACGTTTCATATCATTCTGCGTAAATACAAAAATCTACGCAGAACACCTTCCTCAACCTTCTTTGAATCGTAGGGGGTCCTTGTGACCTGGCCATTTAGCCCCATTGTGGGCAAAAAAAGTGCATCTCAGAGGTAAAACAGCTCACAACCCACTCTACCAACAACTCGGTTTCTCCTTGCTACGCGACATTCCTCCTCGCTACCTTACGCTTATCAACTGAAATCGACATGCGAGAGGGAGGAAATTGGACCACACTCTATTACAAGGTTGGGTTGGGTTGTTTTACCTCTGAGCGGCACTTTTTTGCACACCATGGGCTAAATGGCCAGGTCACATGGACCCCGAAGGCTCAGAGAAGGTTGGGGGAGGGGACCCACTGGAACAGCTGTTGGGAGACAGATGGTAGCCTCCCGTCAAGGCCATCCAGCGTGTTCTTTAACGTGCACAGGGTATGACTCTCCCGCACACGGGGCCACGGCTTAATGTCCCATCCGACGGACGGCGGCCTTTTCAAGCCCATCGGTGTCCCCTACTGACCGTGGGCAGGGCGGGGAATTTTGCGGAGATAAATCTCAACGCTGACCCAGCTGGGACTCGAACCTGGGAACTACAGGTTACGAGTCTGGCGCGCTACCGACTGAGCCACCCCCGCCCCCTATTACAAGGTACGAAATATAAAACATATGCTAAAAATTGCGCGATATCGATCACAGTCAGAAGGAGGAAAAAATACGGAAAACCTGTTTCACATCTCCCTAAAGGGTTGGGTTGTTTTACCTCTGAGCGGCACTTTTTTGCACACCATGGGCTAAATGGCCAGGTCACATGGACCCCGAAGGCTCAGAGAAGGTTGGGGGAGGGGACCCACTGGAACAGCTGTTGGAAGACAGATGGTAGCCTCCCGTCAAGGCCATCCAGCGTGTTCTTTAACGTGCACAGGGTATGTCTCTCCCGCACACGGGGCCACGGCTTAACGTCCCATCCGACGGACGGCGGCCTTTCCAAGCCCATCGGTGTCCCCTACTGACCGTGGGCAGGGTGGGGAATTTTGCGGAGATAAATCTCAACGCTGACCCAGCTGGGACTCGAACCTGAGAACTACAGATTACGCATCTCCCTAAAGAGAACTCGAAGGTAAACCTTGTGCGATGATAAAAAGAAGGAAAATTTCATTAGTAGAGTATCACAGGAGACATCCTGTATCCATTTCATGGTATTCATGAAATGGTTACCTGAAAAAATGAGTTTCGCCGTGAGTGGGATTCGAGCCCACGCTTCCCAGAGACGTGTTGACCGCTGTATCTATCAGCACTTCCCAGACCTATGCTGGGCGTGCTGACCGCTATATTATCAGCAACTGACTTTTGCTTTAGCTTATACGAATGACTTTTCCCGAACATTGGCTGATTGGCTCGTATAGCCATCTATGTCGGGAGTAATAGATAGTAATAGATTCGCGATTTCTTTTCACATGTGATTGTACTACTATTACATTCTTTTATTTCGAATTTAATTGATAGTAACGATGAAATAATAAACTAAACAGTAACTAAATCAGTCAGTGATTTACTAAATCGTATGTTGGTAGAGATCCGCTAGCTTAACATCGACTATCTGCTATCCTGTCTTGACTATCATTTCCGGTTGTGGTTTTTCCCGAACTTAATTCAAGAAAACGAACTTCAATGGAGTAGAGAAAAATGTTGAATAATAATGATTTCTAGGTTCCAGATGGTCGCGAAATTATCCAGGTAAAAGTATAGGTTAATTTGTTTTGCCTCTGAGCAATACTACTCCCAAAACACAATGGGTTAATTGGTTAGGTCACAAGCAGGCCCGAATCTAGGAAAAATGAATGGGAGGGCGACAAAATCGAGCTGATGAAAGGGGAAGGGGGAAAGAGGTTTCTTGAGTGACCATCCTTCCAGTTTTCCGAGGAAAGTTCCTGGATTAAAGGCACTTTCTCCTTGACGAATAAATGTCTCCGGAATTGGTTTTAGATATCTTTTAAATATTAGATTGGTTGTACAGATTGAGAAAATTTTTGCTAATATAATAATATTTCCAATACTATTATAAAAAATTTCGGCCGCAAAGCAGATGACTGAAAAATTGAGGCTAGAATCATCATCAAAATGATATCCATGCGGACACCAGTAGCGAATGCATGTCTTTCTTCTACTTGCTGACACCATCGCCTGCCCTTGGGTTGCCAATGGCCTAAATTACTGTACAGTCGCTCAAAAACGTATCCGAACACTATGGTTGATCACAGAATTCAGAAAAAAAATATCGGGCAACAATTTTTTTAGAAATTAGTGATCTGGCAACTTCGTGTCACGTGATACGAAGTTACCAGATGACTAATATCTTCACACCTTATTTAAATTACAGGGTATTCTTCTAAACGTTGGTAAGACTAAACAAGTGTACTTCGAGATTAAAGGAATTACAGAATTTTGCTCTGTATTGAATATTTTCGTACCACCTTACACGGATATATCGGAAAATCGATAATCCCGATATTTCAGTATATTATTTTCTACCTCGTTCTTAGATTATATCTGGCATGTTTTCGCTTTTTAATAGAAAAGCATTTAAAACAAAAATTTCAGTGTTTTATTATTTTCTTTAAACATATGCAAATGTTTCATTGGAAAATTGTGTTTCTCGTTCTCTTTTAATCCTTAACTATTCCAGTGGCCGAAATTTTTTAAATAACCCCCCCCCCCCAAGCAGCTGCTTGCTACAAAGGTCTGAGAGGAGCCTGTCAGTTTATACACCCTAATATATGGTCTGTGAGGATGGCGGGACATCAGCAGAAAAAAAGATACAAACATCCATGTCTTACTCCGGTTCGAACCCAGGTCTTTTAGATCAGTAGCCAAGCGCGCTAACCACTCGGCCACGTTAGCTCGTTTAAAAGAAACGAGCTATTATTTTCACTTTGTCGTCTATCTATCGGTTTGTAAACATTTCAGCTTTTCGTTTTATGCAATCAATAAAAAATTCTTTTTGTGTTTTACAGGTGCTAATAAAATATTACTCTTAGCATTTTCACAATCACCCATTAGTTCGAACTTCCACAGTTAGCGGAAAAGTGAAAAACTCTATTTTATTTGAAAGCGAGCATCCCATACTCGCCAGAGGCGATATTTATTGTTCTAGATAAGTACAATGATTCAAAATCTATATTAAGCATCATACATTTAAGTCAGTTTACCACAGAAGTTAAATTTACTCGACAAAAGATTAATAATATCGAAGTCTATTTCTCGTGTACATTTTTGTACAAAGTGTATACAGAAGTGTAGATTGGTATTATCCACATGAAATGAATATCATAATAAAGGAAATTAACATAAAAAAATTGAAAAATTTTTTAATTTGCAACATATAGTACAGAGAATAATCCTAGCTTTTTTTTTATACAAGGCTTCTTATAAAAAGGACATGCCCCTACTAAGCTCGAATCACTGCTAACCACTGACTCACTTAGAGCTAAACAGAGGACACCAAGTTTGTCTTGCTGGAACAGTAGCCAACTGTCTAATCACCTTACGAAGTTAGTTGTTTAACCTTAACTAATAACATGCCAGTTAAGGCATTCATAACTGTTATATTCTTTAATCATTATATAATTCGTTTTTAAGCTTTATTATGTTAAACATATTTTGGTGGGGGGGGGTTTAAAATGTTTAACCTTTTAGAACCAGAAAATCAAAATATTTTTTAATAGTTCCTTATTTGATTTTGAGAAGATCATTTTTTTTTGGTTTCTATGCCCTAGTATTAAACAAATATTCAATTCTATTAAATATTTTTTATGTCTGAAGAATAAAAGTTTTACTTTATAAATTTGTTGCCCTATTACTAAGATGGCCAGAGTGGCTCTTATTTGTTCCGATCTTTTTTTTACTCTTTCTTATGGGTTGGGTTGTTTTACCTCTGAGCGGCACTTTTTTGCACTCCGTGGGCTAAATGGCCAGGTCACAAGGACCCCGAAGGCTCAGAGAAAGTTGGGGGAGGGGACCCACTGGAACAGCTGTTGGGAGACAGATGGTAGCCTCCGTCAAGGCCATCCAGCGTGTTCTTTAACGTACACAGGGTATGGCTCTCCCGTACACGGGGCAACGGCTTAACGTCCCATCCGACGGATGGCGGCCTTTCCAAGCACATCGGTGTCTCCTACTGACCGTGGGCAGGGCGGGGAATTTTGCGGAGATAAATCTCAACGCTGACCCAGCTGGGACTCGAACCTGGGAACTACAGATTACGAGCCTGGCGCGCTACCGACTGAGCCGCCCCCCTCTTTCTTATCGAAGAAATGTTTTCTTTGTTTTCTTTTAAATGCTAACAAAACTTTTTTACTTCTGAACAAGTTAACAATATAAAAATATGTTAATATTTGGAAAAAAATTAAAAAAATTCAAAGGAATTAAAAATTACGATTAAATCAAAAGAATAAAACAGGATCCATGAAGACTGAATAGTATCAAAATTGTCAAATTCAAATGATTTTCATTTCCTTATATGGCATAAGGTCAAAAACGTTAAAACAAGTTCAAATAATTAATTTCATAAAAAAATTATATAAAGCAAGTTTCAGACAAATCAGTGAAATGCAAAATAGTTGGTTCTATTCCTTTCGAAGCTCAGCGACTCTTTCGATGTTCACAATGTTAATCATTTGCTGTCAGTCTGTGACCCATGGATCAGATGGTGACCTGCAGTCATGATTTTCGTATTATACTGAATGAAAAAATATTAACTTAAAGCCCTTTTTCTAAAGATACTTTTTGTAAAATAAAAAAAAAATTATCCTTGAAGCCAGGACCGGATTTGACCTTCTGAGGCATTCCCCGCCCTGCCCACGGTCAGTAGGGGACAACGATGGGCTTGGAAAGGCCGCCGTCCGTCGGATGGGACGTTAAACCATGACCCCGTGTACGGGAGAGCCATACCCTGTGCACGTTAAAGAACATGATGGATGGCCTTGACGGGAAGCTACCAACAGCTGTTCCAGTGGGTCCCCTCCCCCAACCTTCTCTGAGCGGTCCATGTGACCTGGCCATTTAGCTCATGGTGTGCAAAATAGTGCCTCTCAGAGGTAAAACAACCCAACCCAACCTTCTGAGGCCTAAGCTACAGTAAGTTTAATGGACTCCAAAAATTCGAAAGTGGAAATATATGAATCAATCAAAAGTAAATACACATATTACTGTTGGCACAGAATTCAACCTGGCAAGTAACTGGGAGACGTGGGTTCGAGTCCTACTCATCGGTGAAAAACAAATTTGTCCAAATATATTGTATTTATTATTCTGATTGAAGAGAACATTAAAAAATTAAATACTAAATTGATGTGATGAAAACATTATACAGCATTGGTATTCAGTAATGACAATGTAAAGCTGAAATGAGCAATGTTTGCATGATAAATTAATTTAAATTGAACAAATCGTGACACAGTAAACTTAATTTTTGAGGCCCCTCATAATCGTAAGGTTCAAGGAGTTGTAAGATCATGGTTAAATTAGCCTCCATTGAGGGTTTCCCTACACCAGTCACAACGGGAAGGCAAGACAGCAGAGGCAGAAGAAACTGCCTCTCAGCTATCTCGCGAATCTATTAAATTAATCTCGTGAAAGTAACAGACGTTTGACCTTGCAGAAAACGCCAATGTTCTGAAAGAAATCAGTGACCTGTCGGAGGTGTGTTTGCTGCAGTTTCATGTCGTGGTGGTGACCAAGTAGGGAGGTGATGGAGTAATGGGTGGTTCCGATGGCATGAAGCTCCCGGAACAAAGTTTCTCTTTCAGCATTGTGGAGCAGTTGAGCAGTACGTGAGATACAGCCTCAGGTGTGCTGCATGTGGCATAGTTAGGACTGTACGCTCTGCCGAGAGTGTGAAGCGTAGAGTTGCTGTAGATGACACCAACTGGGAGACGATGAAGGAGGGTCTCCTCAGATCTGCGGAGGTTACCGAGGTTAGGAGCAGTGAGAGAAGGGTCAGCCAGGTACAGTCGCTCAAAAAAGTATCCGAACACTATGGTTGATTACGGAATTCAGAAAAAATATCTGGAAACGATTTTTTTAGAAAATAGTGATCTGGCAACCTTCGTGTCACGTGACACGAAGGTTGCCAGATCACTATTTTCTAAAAAAATCGTTTCCAGATATTTTTTCTGAATTCCGTAATCAACCATAGTGTTCGGATACTTTTTTGAGCGACTGTACCTGAATGAGGAACAACTGGAATCCCTCTTCCAATGGGCAAGCCGATACTGGTTCATCAGTTGCGAGACAAACGTCTTGCAGTCGCTGGGAGAAAGAGGGCAATTAGGTACATACCTTTGATTCTCAAGCGCCTCCTTCGCAGTGCAAAGGTATCTCTACATGGGATAAAATGATTCCGGCAGAAGTGATCTTGGAACATGTCTACATGATCTTCTGGATGAGGAAGGGGTTGCAGCTCTTGCTGTCTCACTTCTGGAGACCTTCCAAGGCTGACTTGGAGTCGCAAAGTCTGACAAAGTTGCCACTCTCGAGGCTGAGGATGTAGAGTACAGCTTCAAGGATAGCATGAAGCTCCGCACAGGTGGAGAAAGCGATATGCGAGAGACAGAAACCTCTGGAAATGCCTGTATCGGGGATGGCAAAGGCAACAGATAGCCTCTCCCGGTCAACAGATCCATCAGTGTAGATCTCAGTACATCTCTCATATCGTGCAGTGACATAGGAGGCGGAGAGAAGTCTGACGACCACTGGATCAAAGTCGTTCTTTCGACCTAAAGAATGTACACACTTAATGTTCATCCAGGATGGAAGGTCAGGGAAGAGCGTGCTAGCAGTGGAGCTGGCAGAGACGACTCTGTCCTAGAAGTCAATGGCAATCACGGCGATGGCAGGTGTGACCTGTCTTGAAACTTCCTGAGAAGCTCGTGGTTAAAGTGGAGGGAATGGAGCCTCGAGTGATGACACAATATATCTCTCTTCCGGTGCAAGCGGAAAGGCATGTCATCAGCCTCTGCAATGACAGACACATTGGATGTGTTAGGGCAGAGTCCGAGACAGAGGCACAGAGATATAGTGTGTACAGTGGCCAACTTGCTCAGCAGTGAAGCAGAGGCATTGCTCAGAAGGTGACCACGTAGTTAATGCGGGAAAGGATCAAGTTTCCTACCCACTGGGGAAGTGCTGCAAGACCAGGAGGGTCTTGCAGCAACTTCCCCAGTGGGTAGGAAAGACAGTATATTTGTCTGCGGAGTGGCAACTGTCTTAAGATGCTGGATGAGAATGTAGAGTACAGCTTCAAGGATAGCATGAAGCTCCGCTGCTTCAGAGGTTTCAAGAAGGCATTAGTAGACCATTCTTCTGCAAGAAGGCATTAGTAGACACCTGAGACAGTATCTCCTATGTCACTGCACAATGAAACTATGCCACATGCATCACACCTGGGACTGTATCACCAGGTCAGTAAGGTCCCCAGGTCAGCTTGTTGTCCAGGACCACACCAAGGAACTAATGCTTTATGAAGACATTGATGTGGTCTGGGACAAGCATGAGGCCAGGGAAGGTGGGTGGAAGACGTCTCTTCGTGAGAACCATGGCCACAATCTTATCGGTGGAAAGAGCGAGGCTTAGGTTGTCGAAGAACTTGACGACCGTGGACACAGTTCGTTTCATCTTGAGCTGAGCATAGGAGGGGTCCTGGCTAGGACACCAGACGCAGATCACCCACGTAGATGGAAATACTCACTCTATTCTCGAGTCAAGAGGGTAGGCCTGACAGCAAGATGTTCCGTAACATCGGGCTGAGGATACCCCCTTGAGGCACTCCATGATTAACAGTGTGAGAGGCACGGAATGTGTTGCACAGCTTCACACGAACCATCCTGTTGGAGAGGTAAGCTGAGATCCAGTGGATGATATTGCCTCTGAGGCCAAGATCATGGAGCCTGCAGAAAATATTTGAGTGGGACAGGGAGTCGAATGCCTTCTGAATGTCGAAGGAGACAGCGACCGTAGTCTGTCCCTCGGACAGTGCCTGATCAGCACCGGAGGTGAAGTCGATAAGATTATCGGACATGCATCTCCCTTTGCAAAAACCCAAGAGGCTGTCAAGGAGTAGGCCCTTGAACTCTAGATACCATTCTAGGCGCTCTAGGGTCTTGCAGAGGCAAGATGATAGAGTAATGGTCCTGTAAGAGAACAGCTCAGTGGCGGGTTTTTCCTGCTTCCAGATAGTCACGATGTGTATTCCCTTCCAGGAATCAGGTATTATGCAGATGATCCAAGAGGGATTGAAGGCTTTAAGAAGCACAAGCAGAGCCTCAGGTGACAGATTAGCAAACTGGGTATAGCTGACGTCGTCAGGGTTTGGGGCCGAGGAGCGCTTCGAAGCCCCAATTGCAGAGATGAATTCCTGCAAGGTAAAAGGATCGTTATAGCTAGGCTCAGTCCCAGAGCAGGGCTGCTGAGACGTATCCTGATTAGTCATCTGTGGGGCAGGAAAGGAAGAGTTGAGGTTCCGCAAGACGGTATTAGTAGTGGCGGCTAAATCCTCCCCACAGGACAAGGCAAGGTTATAAAAAGGGAGGGCAGGCTGCGACTTCCCCGTCAGGTTCCTGATGAATTTCCAGACTTTACCAGAAGGGGTGAGGACATTGATGCTGGAGCAGAAGGATCGCCACCTGAACCTTTCACGGAGGTTCAGGTACCTTATGATCGCAGCATCTAGCCTTCTAGCATGAAGAATGTCTGAAAATATACCAGAGCGGCGGGCACACTTTTTGGCTCGACAGTGAATGTTGCGAAGCTGCTTATATTGGATATCCGGAGGGGGAAGATGCCCGGGTGTCGAGATCGTAACAGTGCAGGCATCAGAGGCAGCATTGAGAGCCTCTGATACTGCACTGAGATCTGTAGCATCGATGGCAGCGAGTCCTTCAGACGAGATCTGCTGAAAGAACTGCCAGTTGGTAAGCTTCGACGTTCTTCTCAGAGCTGCACGTCCCTTGAGAAGCAAGGAGATGTGCAGCGAGAGAAGTGGTCATTGCCCCAGGTGTCAGGGTCAATCGACCAGTTGAGGGCCTCTGACACTGCACTGAGATCTGTAGCATCGATGGCAGCGAGTCCTTCACCAATGGTGGAAGAACAAAGGGTCAGGTCAATGGAGCTGTAGGTACTCGGAGATCTGTATAACGTGGGCGAGCCATCTTTGGAGATAAAGAAATTGTGCTGCAAGATGATATTCTCGATATCCTCCCCTCTCTGATCACTGCTCTCTCCGCCCCAGGATGGACTGTGGGCATTAAGGTCCCCACAGAGAATCCAGGGCTGAGGGCACTGCAATAGAATATCCTGTAAGATGGATACAGAAAAGGCAGTGAAAAGTCAGATGTAACAGGATATCACGGCTGTTCAGCTGGATGCGGCATGTTGCGAAATCACTGTCCGCATCAGTGAAAGTGAGATCAATAGCATGATGCGTGACATTTTTGTGCACAAGAATCACCGCATTGCGGGACAACGGATGACTCTTGCTCGTGTGTAGAATATAGGGCTTGAAGACATAGTGATCAGGGAAGTTGGCATCACAAAGAGCAAAGATGGGAATTGGCATGATGTAGCATATGACGTAACTAGCATATAGAGGCCCTAAGCGGTAGCTTTAGCCCTGCCTCAAGCAACTGCTTGCCACAGAGGAGTGAAAGAAGCCCCTGTTAGGCTTCATACGCCATAGAGAAGGTCAGGGAGATTTCAGCAGAAAGACAACATGGAAACCTTATCCGGGTTTCGAACCGCGCCATTGGATCAATAGCCAAAGCGCGGTAACCTTTCGGTGATCATTAGAAGCATAATATTATCGTTTAAATTTTTAGCGTTTTTAAACTAACCGCAGAAATATCTGTTGGAGTAGTTAATAATGAACAAACAGAACCTGAAGAAAAATGAATCCCAAACAGAATCTCAAATATTTTCTCCCCCACTTTTGTGAGATAGCTGAAACCTTCTAAAGTATAGAGTAGATGGAACTTCCCATATCACAAGCTTTCATTCAGCACAAACCTCATTACGATCGTTTCGCCCCCTCCCGCTACTTCCCCCCCCATGTTAAAATTTAGCCCTCTCTTCAAGAAGAGATGTGAAACCCACTAAAGCAGTGGTTGAAAACCACTGCATTAGAGGCCTAAAGCAGTGGCCTAAAGCAGTGGTTGAAAACCACTGCATTAGAGACCTAAAGCAGTGGCCTAAAGCAGTGGGTTTCTGCCCTAAAGCAGTGGTTGAAAACCACTGCATTAGAGGCCTAAAGCAGTGGCCTAAAGCAGTGGGTTTCTGCTTTAAAGCAGTGGTTTTCAACCACTGCATTAGAGGCCTAAAGCAGTGGGTTTCTGCCCTAAAGCAGTGGTTCTGAACTTTTTATGCTTCACGTACCCCCTGGAAATGTGTATGTAACTGGCATACCCCTTGTGTGGAGAGATAAAACTCTAGTTATATTATAACAATGGGAATAAAATAAAACATATGTATTTTTACTGGATCTAGCGACTTTTGAGCTCTCACGGCGTACCCCAAAAAATGTTACCTCGTACCACCAAGGGGTACGTGTACCCACATTGAGAATCCCTGCTCTAAAGTAAATAGTAGATGGCACCCCCACGTCATAAGCTTTTATTTGGCATAAAACTCATTACGATTAAATCGTCATCCCATCGGTATAATTTTTCTCCTCCTCTTTAAGGGAAGTCTGAAACTCTCTGAAGCTGCAGTAGATAACACTCCCATTTGAATAACAGCTAATCCTAAAGTCTATGAGAGACCCGATTTTTAACCATTAATATTAAGTCTATGGGGATTTTGAAAACTGAAACCCGCCCACTCCAATTTTGATTGACTCCAGCGGGTACATACATATCTTCCCTTGGGTGAAAGGAATGTTCATGCAAAATTTGGTGCCTTTAGCTTTTCTGCGGACCAAGTACACAAAGTCGACTCACAAATATAAACAAGATTCACAAACAAGCATTATTTTCTTTATATTAGATTAGTTTTTTAAAATAAGTTTTTTCTGACAAGTCTTTGCGTTGAAAAAAAGAAAGTTCTCTTTTCCTGTATTACTAAGTTACACATCGGGAATATTTTAATATAATTTAATATATTGTCATTTAGATCCCTTGTCCACAACTGTTTGATGCTTTCAAAGTCTGAACGCTAGGTGTTGCTATATTATAATAACAACAAGAATTATGAACTGGAATCAACATCGGTTACATCCTCCGAAGTTATACAGGTGAATCTGAAAAAGTGGGCAAAACTTTACGGGGTGGTAGAACGCAGCTATACGAGCAATATTCGTCATAGAATGTATGGTCGGAACGCAAGCGGTGAGAAGTTAAAAGGTAGTTTTCCACTGTCACATTTAAAGAATGAACACAAGAAGGAGAGGAGATACTTCAGAAAACATTTTATTAACAGGAATGTAATTGAGGTACATGCTCAAAGAAATTGCTCAAAAGAGCTGCCGCCAGCTGTAATGCAGGCTTCACACCTGCGGGTTAGGGACCGACGCACATTTGCAAAGACACCAGGCACCCTTTTATACCATTTCCAACGCCAGCTAGCGGCTCGCCGTTTGCGTTCCGCCCATACTTTCTATGACGAATATTGCTCGTATAGCTGCGTTCTACCACCCCGTAAAGTTTTGCCCACTTTTTCAGATTCACCCTGTATAAACGGTGACAGAAAATTTGTGGATACTGCAGATGACTGTGAAATCAAACATTTTATGGGGTTACTTTGATCATCATCAGAACAGTTCCATTACAAATTTGGCTGGAGTAGTTAAGAGCAAAGTATAATCCTTTCCTTGAAAATATGTTCCCACCTCGTGATCCCGTTTTTACTCATCTCTTGCTACTGTAGATATTGATAACAAAAACTTTTATTTCTATAATTAATGCCTTTAGCAGAGAATAAGAATCTTAACACGTTTTAGACTTTGGATTTCCGAAATTTAAAATGACCTCTTCTGCGACCAACCTATTTAGGCATCCTCATTCTCTTTCACTTTTAAGTACTTCGCTTTATAGATCAGGATGCAAGGAAAACTTGCTTAGTGTTGTGCTCTGCGTGTAGCGTTTATGCGATCCCCATGGCAACACAGACATCAAAACGCGCGGCGCGGAGAGAGTCAGAATCTGATTGGTCAATTCCGTTCAATAGCCAGCGGTATTTTTTTTCCTCCCGTTTCATCTGCAAGGGAGAGCTAACATCAGCAATGAGGAGCGAGGCGCTGTCCGAATCGACACTTCTCCACACGCCAATTCGGATAAATGTCCACTAGTCACGAATCACGTGGCAAAAAAAATCCCTTTTGCTTAATCATTGCAATCTGTTGTAAGCTGTGCAACATTTTCGATTCTCAGGAGAACAACATCATCATCATCTGTTGTCGAATTCCTTGTCCATCTCTGAGAACAAATCGTAAGATGCATCTTGTCCACTGACGGTGTCATTGGCCGCGCAAACTTTATTTCCTATTGATACCGCGTTGTTTAATTAATTGATTGAACTATTTTCTAAACAAATTTCTTCGAAGTGTTCTTCTGTTTATCCATAAGGTTAATGGCATCATCACGGAACAAATTCATTCATTCGAAATTCATAAGAGGAGCAAAAGACGTCTAACACTAAATACTCCCGTGAAACATGTTCAGCTGTAGTTTCCTCATTTTCGTCTAATTTAAGTGTTTCCAAGACTTTTCGGGAAACTGTACATTACTACAGAAAAAGGAAGAATCTACAAAAAAATACCGGGGGGGAGGGGGGTGACCAGAGTGAGCTAGAACGGAGAGGTATGCCGTTCAGATATATTCCACAAAATGATTAGTTTTAAGGCAATGGGCTATATTGTTAGGATCAAAGCACTTTTATCTAAAAAAAATTATTATACTAAAAGCAAGCAGAATTTGGAGATCATAACCAGCAACGGATAAAGAAACCCATGGGCCTTTATATATTTATAATATTTTTTAATATTTTTAATATTTATAATATATAAATATTTAAGATTCATAGACCACACGCATAGCAAGTTGAAACTCCAACCACATGGTTAAAATGTAAATGAAAATAACGGTAATCTAAACATTTAAAAATATTACTCTTTTTTAAATTTAAGATACAGTTCATAAAACATTAAATAATGAAACAATATTTGTTTAGCGCGCAACTCATTTTCTTACAACTTTGAAAGCAGCAGGACACATTTACGAAATCTAAAAGTGGATTAAAAGGACTAAAAGCGTCTGCCCACTGTAGGGGCCCTCTTTTTCTTTGGGCTCCCACGCACTTGCTTTCTTTGGGCTCCCACGCACTTGCTTTCTTCGGGCTCCCACGCACTTGCTTTCTTCGGGCTCCCACGCACTTGCTTTCTTCGGGCTCCCACGCACTTGCTTTCTTTGGGCTCCCACGCACTTGCTTTCTTTGGGCTCCCACGCACTTGCTTTCTTCGGGCTCCCACGCACTTGCTTTCTTTGGGCTCCCACGCACTTGCTTTCTTTGGGCTCCCACGCACTTGCTTTCTTCGGGCTCCCACGCACTTGCTTTCTTTGGGCTCCCACGCACTTGCTTTCTTTGGGCTCCCACGAACTTGCTTTCTTTGGGTTCCCACGCACTTGCTTTCTTTGGGCTTCCACGCACTTGCTTTCTTTGGACTCCCACGCACTTGCTTTCTTTGGACTCCCACGCAGTTGCTTTCTTTGGACTCCCACACACTTGCTTTCTTTGGGCTCCCACGCACTTGCTTTCTTTGGGCTCCCACGCAGTTGCTTTCTTTGGGCTCCCACGCACTTGCTTTCTTTGGGCTCCCACGCACTTGCTTTCTTTGGACTCCCACGCAGTTGCTTTCTTTGGACTCCCACACACTTGCTTTCTTTGGGCTCCCACGCACTTGCTTTCTTTGGGCTCCCACGCACTTGCTTTCTTTGGGCTCCCACGCAGTTGCTTTCTTTGGGCTCCCACGCACTTGCTTTCTTTGGGCTCCCACGCACTTGCGTGTTTTGCGTACCATGTTGTTCCAGCCATGACCAGAACGAGCATGAGTTAAACTCTCTACAGTTTTACTGTGTTTTTCTGAAAGCTTAAGAAAAATCGATTGAACTTGTTTTTGGGAAGTAAATTGTCAATTTGTTTCACTTGCATTCCGTGTATTAAAATTCTAGGCGTTGTGGGGAGGAGAAGAGAGAGCTGGTACGACCCCCTTGTTCCTCCTTCTTCTCTAAATCCCACCCTGTCACAGGACGTCGTCGTTGTTTGATTATAAAATTATTCTACGGGTTCGATTCAGATCAAAGAGTAGATTCTGAATTCGATAATGAACTAATTGAAATGAAATTTAACAGCGATCAATTTCTGCTTATGAATAGCTACAACGCAGAATTCATGGCAGAGGACACACGTTCCAGGTGATTTGAAGAAAACTAATATTGCAATTTCATATCAATCAATTTCATGCCACTTCATAGGGGCGGGGGGGTGGCTCAGTCGGTAGCGCGCCAGGCTCGTAATCTGTAGTTCCCAGGTTCGAGTCCCAGCTGGGTCAGAGTTGAGATTTTTCTCCGCAAAATTCCCCGCCCTGCCCACGGTCAGTAGGGGACACCGATGGGCTTGGAAAGGCCGTCGTCCGTCGGATGGGACGTTAAGCCGTGGTCCCGTGTGCGGGAGAGCCATACCCTGTGCACGTTAAAGAACACGCTGGATGGCCTTGACGGGAGGCTACCATCCGTTTCCCAACAGCTGTTCCAGTGGGTCCCCTCCCCCAACCTTCTCTGAGCCTTCGGGGTCCATGTGACCTGGCCATTTAGCCCATTGTGTGCAAAAAAGTGCCGCTCAGAGGTAAAACAACCCAACCCAAAGTCACTTCATATCGTTTTCCCATCTAATCTTGGTTCCCTCTCTTTTTACAGTTGCTTTTGTCCTGATCATGACATTTGTTTTATATTACAAATAGAATTAAAAAAAACTCCGTTTGCATAGGAACATGTTAAAAACGAATAACCTGATAAAATTTTCCAGCTTTTTAATTCCTGTCAGAATGCAAAATGCGTTTTCTCCTTAAGTCAAATTTTATCGCTTCCTATTATCCAATCAAAACTATTTATTCTTGAATTATTATTTTTCCTTCCGTCAGTTTTTATCCCCAGTCAACGATCCTCATCTTACACTTGCCTCTCACCAGGCGGCGTTCTTCCCTCATTTAAAGGCAGCGCCGGTGAGTGCGTGGGCAGAGGGCGAGGAAGAGCAGTTGCGGTGGCATCGTCATCCTGGATATGGAAGGAGGAGGGATCTTTTGCGTGCGCCAGGAGAGAGGCTGAGCGATACTTTGGCAATGGCTCCCATGGAAGTGGCCAGGAAGAGAAAGCGTAAAAGGTGAAATATTGACTCTCGTGTCTCGTGGTAAGACTTTGCATTCAATTTATGTTTATAAATCTTCCTTTTTTCGATAACGGAACACATGAAAAATAAAGAAAATTTTGACGGAACTATCAATTGGCATATTTAGTTACGAAATAAATCAGCTGTACAGTCGCTCAAAAAGTATCCGAACACTATGGTTGATTACAGAATTCAGAAAAATATCTGGCAACGATTTATTTAGAAATTAGTGATCTGGCAACCTTCGTGTCACGTGATCACAGAATTCAGGAAAAATATCTGGAGCGTGTACAGCAACTGTACACGCTCCAGTTACCGTTCACAGCAAACTGGAGCGTGTGCAGTTACTGCACACGCTCCAGTTTGCTGTGAACGGTAACTGCACACGCTCAATATTTCCGTGAGTGAGCCCACACGATCTAGTATCAAAATAATATGACCACCTACATACGATAATCTTCGTGAGATTTATCAATCTTATAAGAAATGTGAGGATGATGTAAATAACTTTTATTATTTTAATGAATAGTCGTGAAATTTAAAATCTTTTTGAGTGGAAAATTAAACCATTTCGTTGAACACTTGTGAAGTGTCCGTGGCACATTGGTAGGAAAGCACTGCCTTAAATACTTGGTTTGATATTATTTTCCTACTGGCTCATTAAATTTCTCAAAACAAACTTTTTCTTCTCATTATTCATTGTCAGAAAAGTAAACAGAAACAACAACAAAGCTTTGCCATCATGCATTGTTTATTTTGACCCGCATGCTTCTGCTATTAGACATAATTCCCTTAACTCATCAAGGGATCTTTAGAAAACTTGGTAGGACATCTCATAACAGATCCATATTCTGTTTGGTTTAGTAAGCAAATGATATTTATAACATATGTAGCTTTTCTCCCCCTAGAACTTGAACTCGGAGAGGATAGATATTCTATCACTGCAGAAAGTGAAATAAAGGATGTAACTGATTAAACTGGGGACACTGCTTGTAATTTGTTCATCACTATAGGGGGATAAACAGACTGGATTGTTTTACCTGTGAGCGGCACTTTTTTTGCACACCATGGGCTAAATGGCCAGGTCACATGGACCCCGAAGGCTCAGAAGGTTGGGGGAGGGGACCCACTGGAACAGCTGTTGGGAAACAGATGGTAGCCTCCCGTCAAGGCCATCCAGCGTGTTCTTTAACGTGCACAGGGTATGGCTCTCCCGCACACGGGGCCACGGCTTAATGTCCCATCCGAAGGACGGCGGCCTTTTCAAAACCCATCGGTGTCCCATACTGACCGTGGGCAGGGCGGGGAATTTTGCGGAGATAAATCTCAACGCTGACGCAGCTGGGATTCGAACCTGGGAACTACAGATTACGAGCCTGACGCGCTACCGACTGAGCCACCCCATTTTGACTCCACTCTCATGAAGATTATCGTAAGATTATCTTATTATTGAATATATAATGCAATGAATATGGAGCGTGTGCAGTTACCGTTCACAGCAAACTGGAGCGGTTGCGGTTAATGTTCACAGCTCATTGGATCGTGTGAGCTCACAAAGACCTGGATCGTGTGGGCTCACTCACGGAAATATTGAGCGTGTGCAGTTATCGTTCACAGCAAACTGAAGCGTGTGCAGTAACTGCACACGCTCCAGTTTGCTGTGAACGGTAACTGGAGCGTGTACAGTTGCTGTACACGCTCCAGTTACCGTTCACCAGGATATAAACCAGGGATAAACAGAAAGATTAAGATAATATTTAGAGGGGACGTGGTTATAGAAATGCTAATAACACTTCAAAATGAGAGTAAGGGTAATAGAATGGTTGAAGTTTTTGAATTAAAATTCGAAATGTTGTGACCTCAGAATTATACTAAAAGTTAAAGCTGAGAACATTTATCTTCTGTGAAGCATAATAAAGAAAGCATAACTTGAAATTAATTCATGAAAACTTTAATCTTTTATATCTCCGTATTCAGTTAAAAGATAGGTTTTCTAGTATTATGGGGGCGGGGGTGGCTTAGTCGGTAGCGCGCCAGGCTCGTAATCTGTACTTCCCAGGTTCGAGTCCCAGCTGGATCAGCGTTGAGATTTATCTCCGCAAAATTCCCCGCCCTGCCCACGGTCAGTAGGGGACACCGATGGGCTTGGAAAGGCCGTCGTCCGTCGGATGGGACGTTAAGCCGTGGTCCCGTGTGCGGGAGAGCCATACCCTGTGCACGTTAAAGAACACGCTGGATGGCCTTGACGGGAGGCTACCATCTGTCTCCCAACAGCTGTTCCAGTGGGTCCCCTCCCCCAACCTTCTCTGAGCCTTCGGGGTCCATGTGACCTGGCCATTTAGCCCATGGTGTGCAAAAAAGTGTCGCTTAGAGGTAAAACAACCCAACCTAGTATTCTGTTTTCTTACCTCTTCCACTTTTAATACTTTAATGAATGTAATATCTGATTTTCTTTTGCAAACTATGTATAAGAGATTGAGAAAAGAAAAAGGTTTGAAGAGTAAACCGAAGCTGCTCAAATTACAAGCCGCGTGCCATATCTGACACGCGAAAAAATTTTTATTACCAACGGAGAATGTGTAAAAAATATAATGGCAAAAAAGTATTATTAAATGTGTTAAAAATATTTTGCAAAAAAATTCGTAAATCAAACGAATGGATGAAAAATATGAAACTTGATTTGCAAATGAAATTATGTTCTTTTTTCCCACCTACACCGCCAGTACTTAGAAAAATCCTAGATTGAAAACTTGAAAAGGTTGGGTTGGGTTGTTTTACCTCTGAGCGGCACTTTTTTGCACACCATGGGCTAAATGGCCAGGTCACATGGACCCCGAAGGCTCAGAGAAGGTTGGGGGAGGGGACCAACTGGAACAGCTGTTGGGAGACAGATGGTAGCCTCCCGTCAAGGCCATCCAGCGTGTTCTTTAACGTGCACAGGGTATGGCTCTCCCGCACACGGGGCCACGGCTTAACGTCCCATCCGACGGACGGCGGCCTTTCCAAGCCCATCGGTATCCCCTACTGACCGTGGGCAGGGCGGGGAATTTTGCGGAGATAAATCTCAACGCTGACCCAGCTGGGACTCGAACCTGGGAACTACAGATTACGAGCCTGGCGCGCTACCGACTGAGCCACCCCCACCCCCCCTTGAACAGGAATTGGGGCCTTTGAAAATGACATTGCTTTATAATAGGGATGTAAAAGCTGTGATAATGGTAATTCCCCGCTGCAGCTCTATCGTTGGCTATTTTTTCCAAGAACAAAAACCTAAAAATTAGTAAATACTGATATTCCAGGAAATAAGGTCTAGCGTCAGATACATGCAGGGTTATTCGTAATAATTCACCTACCTTCAAAAAATTAAAACACTGCCACAAATGATTTGATAGGAATATTGATGTCGAAAACGGTAGCGGAACTGAAAACGTTTCACGTACAGCTTTGATATTTTTTTTAATGTGGGAACCTTTTGATGAAATTCTTCCCTTTTTAAGTGGTTTCCATCCACCAATTGTACAGCAACAGTGATCTGTTGCGGACGCTCCTGCAACGCAAACTGTAAAAAGGGATTGTACGCATGCAGGGCTGGTTCTAGAGGAGCGAGGGATGGGGGGGGGGGGGGGGGCATGAATCCCCCCAACCCTTCAGAATGAGAGTAAGGGAAAAGAAGCAAAAAAATTATTAAACTTATAAGTCATACACTGAGGAGGAAATGTTACAGTGCACTGGAAATTAAATATTCCCCTCCCCCCCACCTCGGGGCGGGGGTGGCTCAGTCGGTAGCGCGCCAGGCTCGTAATCTGTAGTTCCCAGGTTCGAGTCCCAGCTGGGTCAGCGTTGAGATTTATCTCCGCAAAATTCCCCGCCCTGCCCACGGTCAGTAGGGGACACCGATGGGCTTGGAAAGGCTGCCGTCCGTCGGATGGGACGTTAAGCCGTGGTCCGTGTGCGGGAGAGCCATACCCCGTGCACGTTAAAGAACGCGCTGGATGGCCTTGACGGGAGGCTACCATATGTCTCCCAACAGCTGTTCCAGTGGGTCCCCTCCCCCAACCTTCTCTGAGCCTTCGGGGTCCATGTGACCTGCCCATTTAGCCCATGGTGTGCAAAAAAGTGCCGCTCAGAGGTAAAACAACCCAACCCCAATCCCCCCCCTCACTTTTACCTTTTTTTGTCTCGATTGTGTTCCTTTTTTTTTTAGATCCAATCCTGTACGCATAACATTTCACAGAACTCTCACATGAAGAGGAGGATCCTCTTCCTGGTGGGGGAAGGGAAAAGAAAAGCACGATTTTCAATTCGTGGATTATATTTTTGTAGATTAAAATATATCACAATATGATTTTGATATATTTTAATCTATAGAAGTAAAATCTACGAATTTTAAATCATGCTTCCGATTGAATTTCGAAATCTAGATTTTCGTAATCAAAGGTATTCGAGTGCCGATTATGTCACAATTATGATTTTTTTCCGCTTGTCTCCACAGGCAGAGAGAGAAAGAGATAAAATCATCAGAATTTGATGACAACACCATTCATCGGATGTAGCATTAAGCCCCGTCCACGTGTTCACGAAAGACATACCACGTGGACATTGGAAAATTGTGCATAGCATTGGCATGAAGTACCTTCTGCTCTTCAATGTCCGGACAATCAAGTGTCCTGAGCTTTGTAGACTCATTGTAGAGCAAAACGGAATCTCCATATGCAGAAACAATCCAAACAATTCTTAATCTTTCATTGTTTTGAAAAACACAATATTTCCAAAATCTGCACTAGTTTTGGTATTTTTGTTTCGTAACTAAACTCGATTGTTCGTTTTATTTTTAATTTTCTGACGAAGTGTTTCAACTACTCTTTTTATTTTCTTTTTTTTGTCCTTTTCGTGCTAATTAGCATACAGATCAGAAAACATGAATCGGAAAAGAAAATTCTGAGCACAAATCACACATAAACAACAAGGTCAATGTAAAATTTCACAAATTTTACATTAATAACTTTTAATTCTTTTTTTGGTCCAATTTTTTTCCCACACAGGGAAGAATTTCTTCTTATTACGGGCCTTATCAGGCAGTCCTAATAATTTCTGGGTTATGGGCAGAGGATTCCGAAAGAGAAAAGATTTCCTTGCAGAATTTAATTCAAAATATCATGTCATTTAGTAATACTTTGCAGAATACCTTTCGTCTTATTACCAAGGGACCTGGGTTCGAGCCCTGGGTAAGGCATGGATGTATGTGTCGTTTTTCTGCTGAGGTCCTGCCATCCTCTCAGACTTTCTACTATGGCATATAAACTGACAGGTTCCTGTCAGACCTCTGTGGCAAGCAGCTGCTTGAGAGGGTATTTATTTATTATTTTTAGTCGTCCAGTGGCCGAGTGGTTAGCGCGCTTGGCTGCTGATCTAAGGGACCTGGGTTCGAGCCCCGGGTAAGGCATGGATGTATGTGTCGTTTTTTCTGCTGAGGGCCTGCCATCCTCACAGACCTTCTACTATGGCATATAAACTGACACGCTCCTGTCAGACCTCTGTGGCAAGTAGCTGCTTGAGGGGGTATTTATTTTTTATTTATATCAGTGTCATATCCCAGAATACCCCCACAGGGAATATTCCGATATCGGAGTATCCTATTATCGAAAATATGACGACCTCTAAAATTTGCGGCCCTGTGCAGCTGCGTATGTGCCTAATGAAAAAGGCCGAGCGATACATCTCATCAAGCGACAGAAACTTCATATTGGATCAAGATTATCTGATAATACCGAAATGAAAAGATATTTCAGACCTCGAATTTAAAAACGAAATAATAATTCTCATGCGTAAAAAGATTGCTCCAATTAACAAACGTTTTTCTAATTATTATGTCTTCGCTTCCCTGCTTTTTAGTAGCAACAACTAATTATTTATGAAGCAAATTAAGGTTTTAAACCATTTCATTTGTAGGAAACAATTATTATACCTAATTGTTAATACTAAAGTAGGTTTATTATATTAGAGCTGTCCCCCTTTTGGGAACTTCTACAGGGAGCTGCAAATGCAAAGTTACTATTTGGACCCCTTCCAATTCAACCCAAGATTTAAAAATTTAAAAAAAAATGTTGGTTGGGTTGTTTGGGTTGTTTTACCTCTGAGCGGCACTTTTTTGCAGACCATGGGCTAAATGGCCAGGTCACATGGACCCTGAAGGCTCAGAGAAGGTTGGGGGAGGGGACCCACTGGAACAGCTGTTGGGAGACAGATGGTAGCCTCCCGTCAAGGCCGTCCAGCGTGTTCTTTAACGTGCACGGGCTCTCCCGCACACGGGGCCACGGCTCAACGTCCCATCCGACGGACGGCGTCCTTTCCAAGCCCATCGGTGTCCCCTACTGACCGTGGGCAAGGCGGGGAGTTTTGCGGAGATAAATCTCAACGCTGACCCAGCTGGGACTCGAACCTGGGAACTACAGATTACGAGCCTGGCAAAAAGAAATGTTTAAACGAAACTTAAACCTGCTTAACATTTGTAACCTAAAGTGTAATTTAAAACCAGAATATTCTTTTTTGAAAAAATTTGCAATATAAGCGATGCATTTGAATTAAAACATCCTGTAAGAAAAGAAGTCTCGCATGCTAATTAAACATTAGACAGGTCCAGAGTTTAAGTTACATCAAGGACGGATTAAGGATGCCTTTGGCCCATACGTAAAATGCCCCTGCCATTATAAAGAATATATGATTAAAAAAAAAACGTTCAAAATATAGTTTGCAGTTAGACCACATTTAAAATCATTGACAAATGTTTCTTGATGCTTGACAAAGTTCAATCTAAACTTAGTGAAGAGCCGTCGGAAAAAACAAATTCTTAAAGAGCTGCATGAAAAATTATGTACTTAAAAACGAAATCATATATTTCCAATGAAATGGATTTTTTTTTCGAACGAAGTGGAAAAAAAAAATATATTTTTAAGGAATCATGAAAATATCTTGATTAAAAAAATGATACATTTTTAATGTGTTCTATGAATTTTCAAAATCGATTAGTTACTTGGGGTGGGGGGTGTCATAGTTGGTAGCATGCCAGGCTCGTAAACTGCAGTTCCCAGGTTCGAGTCCCAGTTGGGTCAGCGTTGAGATTTATCTCCGCAAAATTCCCCGCTCTGTCCTCTGTCATTAGAAGACACCTATGGACTTGGAAGAGCCGCCGTCCGTCGAATGGGATGTTAAGTCGTGGCTCCATGTACGGGAGAGCCCTTCCCTGTGCACATTAAAGAAGACGCTGGATGGCCTTAACGGGAGGCTACCATTTATCTCCTGTCCAGTGATTCCCCTCCCCCAACTTTCTTTGAGCCCTTGGGGTCCTTATGACCTGGCCATTGTGTGCAAAACAGAGCCGCTCAGAGATTAAACAGCCCAACCCATTTAGTTATGCACTTAAAAATATTTGGTCAAAATGTTGGAAGAAATGAGTCTGATTCAGTATAATGATTATTTGCTTTATAAGCAGCAAGTTCTTTTACAATGAGCCTCGTGTTCGACGACTTTTGATTAAATGATGAGGACTATCCCGATTATCTTATCATCTGAGTCATCCACTTGGGCTCTGGTAATTCTGCACAGTTGATTCAACTTTGTTCTTGTAAAGGAAAACATCGCTCCTTACATTTTTAAATGATCATTGTGCTAGTCTGCCCTACACTTAGTGCTGAATATAAGAAATCTTTATTATCCATATTTTATGTTCTTGCAACTGGTCTTTCATCGATCCTAATTTAAATACTGGGAATTAAGCAATTTGCACAAAAATGAAAGTCGCAAAATTACACCCAAGAAGAAACACTGGCAGATTAAACTTTAAACGATAATTAGTAAAACTTGCTATTAAACCTATATTGCACAGAGACGTAGGAAATGTTTGAGAACTTTTGGGTAGAGTTGTTTTGCCTCTGAGAGGCACTTTTTTGCACACAGTGGGCTAAATGGCCAGGTCACAAGGACACCGAAAGCTCAGAAAATATTGGGGGCAGAGGATTCACTGAACAGCTGTTAGGAGACAGATAGGAGCTTGCAGTCAAGACCATCGAGCGTGTTCTTTAACGTGTACAGGGTAGGACTGTCCCGCACAAGGGGTACGGCTTAAGGTCCCACCCATCCAACAGATGACGGCCTTTCCAAGCTCATCGGAGGGAGATAAAGAGGGAGATAAAGAGTGAGATAAATCTCAACGCTGGTTCAGGTGGGATTCAAACCGGGGAACTACAGACTACGAGTCTGGCACGCTACCAGCTGAGCCACCCACGCCCCTAATTTTTAGGGTAGCAAACACTACCTAAGGTATATTTGAAGATGCGACGATCTCGTCTTCCATGAAGCAAACAAAATTCAGGATGAAGCCTAATTGGCGGTTGAAGATGAATTGCAACCAAAACGAAAGTACCATAATCTTCTGTGAGATAGTATGTGAGTGACTTCAGCAATTACGGAGGGACAAGAAGGAGTCTGTGAATGGCTTCAGCAATTACCGAGGGACAAGGAGGAGCCAACAGCAACAATAAGGCGAGTCTCAAGATAAAGGAAGTGGCTTCCATTTCCTGGAACTCTCATCATCGAAAGATAGAAATGTGAGAGAAAAGACTTCAGCTCACGTCGATTTTTTTTGCTAAACAAACACGTGTCCGTCATAGTTCGCATCTAGATCTCTTCCACTGCTAAACTCATTCTCGGACGAGTTTTATGTTGGGCATCAGCTCCTTTATTGCGCGTTGCGACGGCCGTAGTGATGTTTGCATTTGACTGTGTCGCGTGATCTGTGAGGATCGATCGAGCAGAGAACGACTCTCCACAACATTGAAGCTTCATGGTTGTGCCCACTTACACCTTGGTTGCAACTGGCGGTGCGACTCTGGTCATTTGAATTGGCTTCGCATAAATTCGCTGAATTTCTCTGCAAAGCACCTTTCTCTTTTTTTTTTTTATGGGTATGGAGACTTGCCCTACCACGCAAGCAATGGATTCATCAATACCAAACAAAAGAAAAGAATCTATTTTGAGGAAAGTAAAGCACGTTCAGAGCCGTTTAATGGCCGCACGTAACACAATGCCACATTTATCAGGATAAAAGCTCTTTCTGTTCTGCTTTTAGGGCGAAATGTGTAATCGTTCGAAAGCAAAACGATTCGAGACTATTAAGAAAAGTGCGTTTTTCGCCTGAGAATATATAGCTGCACCAGCGAAACAATAAATCATCAAAATGCAGATGATTTTTGTTGTTGCATCAGTGGACAACTCTCCAGTGAAGCCAAATAGCTACTCAAGTGAATGCCTCAGATGCCAAAAGAATAATCAATGTTGTTGTTGGGTTGTTTTACCTCTGAGCGGCACTTTTTTGCACACCATGGGCTAAATGGCCAGGTCACATGGACCCCGAAGGCTCAGAGAAGGTTGGGGGAGGGGACCCCCCATATTTATAACATATGTGGCTTTTCTCCCCCTAGAACTTGAACTCGGAGAGGATTCTTGAATTGAACTCGGAGACATTCTATCACTCCAGAAAGTGAAATAAAGGATGTAACTGATTAAACTGGGGACACTGCTTGTAATTTGTTCATCACTATAGGGGGATAAACAGATTGGATTGTTTTACCTTGAGCGGCACTTTTTTTGCACACCATGTGCTAAATGGCCAGGTTACATGGACCCCGAAGGCTCAGAGAAGGTTGGGGGAGGGGACCCACTGGAACAGCTGTTGGGAGACAGATGGTAGCCTCCCGTCAAGGCCATCCAGCGTGTTCTTTAACGTGCACAGGGTATGGCTCTCCCGCACACGAGGCCACGGCTTAACGTCCCATCCGACGGACGGCGGCCTTTCCAAGTTCATCGGTGTCCTCTACTGACCGTGGGAAGGGAGGGGAATTTTGCGGAGATAAATCTCAACGCTGACCCAGCTGGGACTCGAACCTGGGAACTACAGATTACGAGCCTGGCGCGCTACCGACTGAGCCACCCCCGCCCCGAATAATCAATGAGATTAACATTGATGTAAATAAAATATTCTGTGAGCCCTTATGAATTTATCAGATACAGTCCACTATGATCTTTAAATCGCGGAAAGCACAGGTAAGAACAAATATTATAGCTTAAAAACATTCCCTCTAAGATGATTCTAAAAATGATACGTTCGTTAACAAGCACTTAAAACAAGTTATGTGCATCTTGGTATGTGGCAGTCCTGAGCATCGCAGTCTTATTTTTTCCCACCTCTACAAGATTTATAAAATGAAGACTTTTTTCCTTTTATTACCGTGCACTGAACACGATTACCCCTTTCTCATGTCGTCATTGGACACCAATTCAGGTTGACCACGTTCTTCGTTGAAACAAATCTGCCATCACTTATATCTGACCAAAGATCAGAGAAACATTTGGTACGTAGAAACCGAACTTGCTCTCTCGCTGCCAAGATTCGACTCGCTCCATGCTGTTCGAATCGAAACTCATTCCTTTCTGGGGGCGGGGGTGGCTCAGTCGGTAGCGCGCCAAGCTCGTAATCTGTAGTTCCCAGGTTCGAGTCCCAGCTGAGTCAGCGTTGAGATTTATCTCCGCAAAATTCCCCGCCCTGCCCACGGTCAGTAGGGGACACCGATGGGCTTGGAAAGGCCGCCGTCCATTGGATGGGACGTTAAGCCGTGGCACCGTGTGCGGGAGAGCCATACCCTGTGCACGTTAAAGAACACGCTGGATGGCCTTGACGGGAGGCTACCATCTGTCTTCCAACAGCCGTTCCAGTGGGTCCCCTCCCCCAACCTTCTCTGAGCCTTCGGGGTCAGTGTGACCTGGCCATTTAGCCCATGGTGTGCAAAAAAGTGCCAGAGGTAAAACAACCCAACCCATTCCTTTCTGCTTCCCCCCACAGGCTCACACAGCCCACGAGCTTTCCAAACACTTCACGCATTAATAGACGGCATATTTGTGTTTCTTCTAGATGCTCCCTGTTCGTTCCTACATAAACGCATCCACCGTTTTTTTTTCATCCACTAAATAATTTCAGCTGTTATGTCTTTTTCAGGCCATCTACCTCGATTTTCCTGTGAAGGAGGGATGTTTCCAGGGTGGATGGGGATTAGTTCGTCTTTAGTGCTGGTGTGATATTGCAGAACCTTGCTTCGCTTTGATAATGCCGTTGTCCGTGTGCTAATGAAGTTTCCAAATACGACTCCCAGAAAGAGTGAAGAAATGGCGAAATAGAAAGACTGAAAAAGAGTCTTGGTGTTCGTAATGTATAGTCTGAAGTGGTGAAATTGTTTCAGTCCTGAGAAGGACTTTCTTTGGTGTCGTGTGGAATGAATGTTGTTGTGGAGGTCTTCGTGTGTTTGGTTTAGTCCTGAGAAGGACTTCTAGATGCGTGTCCTAAAAGGACGTTGTTGCTCCTGCTTGTTTCTGCGTTGCGGTATGTGGATAGAGAAATTATGATATTCTAGAAGCATTTTATTCTTTTTTTGTTGCAAATTACCTGGATGGAAGCAAATAGCTTTGTAATGTAGGGAATAAATGCCAACACAGAGAATCATCAACAATCAATCAGAGAATGAAAAAAGCTCAGTGAGTTTGAGTTGTTTGGATTTAATAGGTCGAGAGAAAAATGAAAACTATCTTTCAAGTAGGAAGGCAGCTGAAAGTTATTCCATGAGGTTGCCTTGTGAAAAAGTTTTTATTTGGGGGGGAGGAGCGGTTTGTATTTGATTTCTATAGGTAGATTTTTAAAATTTGTAAGTATAACTCTTAGTGCGTTTTCCTTTTTTAATTAATTTATTTTTATATATTTCTTTAAAAATATATAAAAATAAATGCACTAAGACATTTCAGTTGCTGGCCTTTGACGCCGGACAACGAATACCATTAAACGGTGGTTCGAAGGATCGTTCTACTAGAGCACCAACGAAGTGAACATGCGATCCTTTAAAGGAACGAACACATTTGTTTACACGAACAAATTATGCATTTTGAAGGAGATTACAAATAACTAAAATCAATATTAATAGAAATCAAATGGTGCTTTCGTCCCCTCTTGCTTTCTAGCCAGTCGGCCTCCTTTAGCGCAACACCGAATCTGAAAATTCCTCGCATTTCTGAGTTCTTCTCCCTGAAATAGCTCTATTGACCAATTTTTAGCTCTCCAGCACCGGTATATAGAAATTTGACCTTTGACCTCGAAGGACCCTCTCCTCCAAAATTTGGCATAATTTCGAAGACCCAATTCATTTAAATCTTGTCAAAATATCCCAGGCACCATTATTTAGCCTTCTAGCAGTGGTAGATATATATTTGACCTTTGACCCCAAAGGACCCCCGGATTTTGTATCATTTCTAAGATCTACAATCCGAAACACCCCCGGACATTTTCACGTTTTTAGCACCCGTATATTAAGGTTTGACTTCCATTTGACCTTGTAGTTTCAGCATTGAGGACTTATTTTTTTACGAAATCCAAACACCTCATAAACGAATATTAAATTAGCTTACAGGAATTTTATTTATGATTTTTGTACAATACTGATGTTATATTTTGAAATAAAAAATGTTGTTTAAAAAAATCACTTGCGTGAAATTATTTGTAAAAATTTAGAAAGGAAATAGAATTGCCGAAACTCAGAAGTTGGAAAATAGCAAAAAAAAAAAAGCTCTGGAATGCAATGACGATATATGCACATGTTGATTATGAAGTTTCCTATTATGTTCTAAATCAGGCATGTCAAGCACGCGGCCCGCCGGGAACTGTTCTGCGGCCCACCAAGATTGATAACCGTTTATTTAACTTTTGACAACACTGGATTCTTTAATTAAAATTATAAGTACGTACACGGTACATGAATTAAATAAACGTATTTCAGAAAACATTGCCATTTATATATAAGGGAAACTATTGCGCATAAATGTATATGTCGGAGCCCGATCGTAGAATTGCTCATATCATGAAATGCCCGATCATTTCATGAAATAGTGGCATTTCATGATATGAGCAATTCTACGATCGGGCTCCGACATGTATACACATGTCTCGAGGTCATTCAAATGTACGTACTTTGCGCATGGCAATGAGTCACGAAATGCCAGTAGAGTCGGAAGCTATTCGTTAGCAGTCAGTGATAGTATACGGGCTCCGACATGTATACACATGTCTCGAGGTCATTCAAATGTACGTACTTTGCGCATGGCAATGAGTCACGAAATGCCAGTAGAGTCGGAAGCTATTCGTTAGCAGTCAGTGATAGTATACGGGCTCCGACATGTATACACATGTCTCGAGGTCATTCAAATGTACGTACTTTGCGCATGGCAATGAGTCACGAAATGCCAGTAGAGTCGGAACCTATTCGTTAGCAGTCAGTGATAGTATACGGGCTCCGACATGTATACACATGTCTCGAGGTCATTCAAATGTACGTACTTTGCGCATGGCAATGAGTCACGAAATGCCAGTAGAGTCGGAAGCTATTCGTTAGCAGTCAGTGATAGTATACGGGCTCCGACATGTATACACATGTCTCGAGGTCATTCAAATGTACGTACTTTGCGCATGGCAATGAGTCACGAAATGCCAGTAGAGTCGGAACCTATTCGTTAGCAGTCAGTGAACGAATACTGCGTTCTAGTCTAGTTTGCACATAACAATTTTCATCTGGTTTTTTTTTTGTTTTGCGGCCCGCGATTTAATATATAATACTTAATATGGCCCTCGGTGGTTAACGAGTTTGACATGCCTGCTCTAAATCATTATCTAAGAAATAAATAATCACCCAAAGCTGATAATGGACATCATGACAATCCAGAAATTATTTTGCTAAAGATGTAGTTAAATATAAAGATGTAGATAAATTCAAAAATGCCCATCTATCTTTAGCAATTAATGTTGAAACGTAACTTTTTAAACCGGCGAAGGAATAGCTGAAAATAGCATTGAGAATGAATGAACCAGAAAGTCGTTCAGGTACTTAACGATTTAGATTTTTTAAGTTCCGGAAGTTCTATTTTCTTTCGAAAATTTTAAAATAATTTTAACCAACTGCGTTTTAAAACAGTTATTTTTCTTTTATTTCAACATTTGATATTATGGCCGAGTGGTTAGCGCGCTTGGCTACTGATCTAAGGGACCTGGGTTCGAGCCCCGGGTATTACGCATGGATGTATGTGTCGTTTTTCTGCTGAGGACCTGCCATCCTCTCAGACCTTCTACTATGTCATATAAACTAACAGGTTCCTGTCAGACCTCTGTGGCAAGCAGCTGCTTGAGGGGGTATTTATTTTATTATTTATTTATTTCACAATAGCAATGATAAATAGGAGAGGAACATATCTCCTCTGCAGCCTACTCTTTCAAAAAGGGATTGAAATTACACGCTTTTGAATTCTGCGCCCTTTACGGTTGAGGAAATGGAAATAGTAATTTTTCATTACTACTTAACCAAACAATTTTTTTTTATTTTATGTCTTAAAGTTGCGTTTGCTCCCCCCCCCCCTCCCCCGGGTGTGTGGGTAAGGAATCAAATCATTTCTTCTAATATAAATCCGTTTACCATCACACTCTACAGCACAAATTTCAAATGTATAGCATAAAGAAATCTTTTGCAATATTCAAATTAAATCTTGTCATTTTTCGAATTTAGCACCCTTTGAAATATTAGGATTCATATTTCCCGAATATATGAATAAAGTTCCCCCGTTATTTAATAATAATAATATTTTTTATTTCCATTTTATTATGTAGTACAAAGATGTTATGCTCGTTCATATAATACAATTCACATAAAAAACAGAAAAGGGACACTCAGTTAAAAAATTTAATACAGAATTTGACAAGACGGAGCATCTTAATTAAATTACATTAAATTATAAACCTGTAGCTAATATTTACTCTATATTAGCTACAGGTTTATAATTAAATATATCTCCAGTATTTTAAGTGTTTGAAGCATTAAAAGTATTAATGGGTTAAAGTTGTTAACAAAGTACGTTGGAATGACGAACACTTTTCAGTTTCTTTTAAATTATTATCAAAATTATTCCAAACCTTCACACCGTGAAAGGTCAGTGATGCCTGTCTATAATTTGTTCTACATTATGGTAATTCTAGGTCAAGTTGCTGTCGATTTGGGTAATAACACTTCCGTTCGAATTTTGTATAGATCCGGAAGTTGTAGAATTTTGGCTTTATCAAAAAATTCTTTAGTATGCTCATTAAAGTTTAGATTATACAGAGTTCTGACGAATGTTTTTTGAAGATGTAGTAGTTTCTTATTATTCGGATTACTTGTGTTACCTCATATTAAAATGCAATACTGTAGATGGGTTGTTTTACCTCTGAGCGGCACTTTTTTGCACACAATGGGCTAAATGGTCAGGTCACATGGACCCCGAAGGCTCAGAGAAGGTTGGGGGAGGGGACCCACTGGAATAGCTGTTGGGAGACACATGGTAGCCTCCCGTCAAGGCCATCCAGCGTGTTCTTTAACGTGCACAGAGTATGGCTCTCCCGCACACGGGGCCACGGCTTAACGTCCCATGCGACGGAGGTGGCCTTTCCAAGCCCATCGGTGTCCCCTACTGACCGTGGGCAGTTTTGCGGAGATAAATCTCAACGCTGACCCAGCTGGGACTCGAACCTGGGAATTACAGATTACGAGCCTGGCGCGCTACCGACTGAGCCACCCCCGCCCCCGTTTTTTTTTGTGTGTAAATTGTTATAATTAAAAACAAAAACTAGTACTCTTTTATAAATTATTTTTCCATGACTTTAGCGAAAATAGAAAGAACTGATATTGGTCGGTAAATTGATGCGTCATTCTTATCTCCAGATTTGTAAACAGCTACTACACGATCAAAAATTGCTTATCATTAATATGCAATTTTTAATTCATCAGAAACGATACTTTTCGCCATTGAAGCATTTAAAAAAAGCGGCTAGTGGTGTAACGATTCAATTAGCAGCAAACTTAATGGGTTTTGCTGGAATACCATCAATTCCAAAACTTTTCTTAACGTTTAGTTTTAATAATTCATGATACACTTCGTTTGTGGAAGTTGGAAACAGAAATAGACTATTAATACAATTCGTATCTTTTAAAAACATTCTAAAAGTGTCTGCATCGTTTGAAAAGTATTGACTTATATTACTTCCAATAGTTTAAAAATAGTCACTCGCTCAACATAGCACAGGCTACAAGGAACCTCGGCTGTCCCACCGCTAGATGAAGAACAAAAGGCTTAAGCGAGCCACAGACAATCCGCCTGACATGACGATGGTTTCGTTTCCGCACGCAAGTCCCAGTTCGAATGAACCACCAGATGAGGTCACGTAATGTTTCCCGAGGACGTTAGGGTGTTTCGGCCAATGGGACATGGACATCATTCATTGTGCCACGTCCACACTCGTTCCCATGTAAGGAGGCGCTGGGCTCTAACTAAACGCACACGTGGCATTTCTTCCACCATCCCCCCCAAACCGGATCCGCTGACAAAAAGTGCCCTGCCGCCAAAATGGCGATTCTGGCTTCCCCTCTTTCCTCCCTGGCTGACCGAGTCCTTACATACACCAATGGGAAACACACCTCCAATGGCAGATGATACATTAGTGATACCCATATCTATGGCAGTTGAGCCTAGAACATGTGACTCTCGTAGGTAATTGGATCAGATAAATAAATATCAATTAATTCATTAAATCCAATAACATTATCATTCTATCGTAAGATGTCAATATTAAAGTCATCAATTACCTAAAAATTATAATTCTTAACAATTGCATATTCTAGAATTTTCGAAAAGAAATCTAAGAACATTTGTACATCAGAGGCTGAAACACAGTACTTTGCCACTTTCAAAAACAATTGATTCAAATTGCAGTGAAGGAACAGTCAATTCAGCATTAATGGTACAACTAATACATGACTTAAAATAGAGAGCAAAACCCCCACCATTTTTATCAGTTCTATTTGCGTCGTTTCTCTGCTGAGGTCCTTGCCATCCTCTCAGACCTTCTACTATGGCATATTAACTGACAGGCTCCTGTCGGACCTCTGTGGCAAGCAGCTGCTTGAGGGGGTATTTGTTTTTTTATTATTTATTTTAAAAATAACCTTTATAATCTAAAAGATCACGGTTGAATCATCCAACCAAGTTTCAGTTATACAAATAATATCGTATTGTGGATATAGTTCCTCATAAAAATGTTCAATTAATTAAGTTTTATTATTTATACTTTTATATGAGATGTGGGATATTGTTGGTAGACCGTAGATCTTATAATCGTATTCGATGTACCGGGTAATATTTTTACCCCTAACCATCTCCATCATAAAGATATACCTATTTGGCATGAGTAAGAACAAAATATATAAGTAAACCACCCTTAGGTGTGCCCCTAAGGGCAAACATAAGAAAAGCTAAAAATAGCAGTAAAATTGTATAAGAAGCCTAAAACGGGTAGGTCTTCTCAGAGAACGCTACCGTTTTAGGCCTCTTGTACTTGTTCAAAACACTATGATCGTAAAGAATCGGAGAAGAAATAATCTCATTGGGATTACTGCTTACAGCCTCAAAAAATCTTTTTGAGGGGCTTTTTATATGTGTATATATATGGTCGATGCCCAGGTATTTATGAAATTGTCTGCTAGTGACAAACCAGGGGACATCGACCGCAGTTCTCAAAATCTTATTCTGTAAGACCTGAATCTTACGAATATTGGAGGGTGTAGTATTCGCCCATATGGGTGAAGCATAGAGAATCGCCGGTCTGATGATACGGGATATTATATTTTACATGAGCATTTATATGAGATATGGAAAAATCAAAAGAGGTATTTTTAGTTAAATCACAATAAGATAAATTGTTATAATACTGATCATTTAGAAAACTAGTTCGAACAAAATTATCAATTATGTACAATTCAAACAATGTTACCGAGTTAAGTCATTCAAAATTCTTAATATGCAGAGATTACGATCCATCTTCCTTAAGAATAAGAATTTTACCATTTTAAGTGAACAGAAGAATGGGATACCTTATATCAGCTGGTGGATAATCCTAATCAGAGGCCATCGCAGGTACCTGAACTTTAAATTTCTCTTTACAAGGAGGGAGGATGGAAAGCATCACCAAGGCGTGGGTCTGCTGCTCAGCAGACATGTTAGTGATGCTCTTCTAGGATATGAGTGCATTAATGAAAGGTTTCTTACAGGAAAATTTCAGACACTCATTAAAGACTTGAATGTTATCTGCTGTTATGCCCACACTGAGGATGCCGATGAGGATGAGAAGGATAGGTTTTATGGACACCTTCAGGATATTTTGAATTCTGTCAAGAAAGGAGATATTACCGTTGTTCTTGGTGACTTCAATGCCAAAGTTGGTACTGACTCTGACCTTTGGGGAGGAGTAATAGGCCCTTTTGATATTGGTAGCTGCAATGGCAATGGGCAATGTCTCCTACAGGTAAGTAAACTCAATGGTTTCAGAATAACTAACACATATTACAAACACCGCGACGTACATAAATACACATGGGTTTCCCCTGATGGGCTGCATAGGAATATGATTGATTATATATTAATTAACAGCAAATGGGCTAGTTCTGTTAGAAATACCAGGGCATATAGGGGAGCTGAAATTGGATCTGACCATTACCTTGTTAAAAGTGTCTTGCAACTTAAACTTAAAAAGTGTTGTGCTAGGGTTAAAAAATTTACCTTTAATACCGAAGCTCTGAAGGACCCAGTTATAGCCAAAGCTTACCATGATAGGTTACTTAGTCATTATGACAGTCATGGTTTACTTAATACTGAAGTTGAGGAAGAATGGGGCCATTTTAAACAGGCTTTTTTGGAAACTAACACTACTCTTTTAGAAAAAAAAAGGATTAGAGGGGGCAGAATTATTTGAGTGATAAGGCACTTGAGCTTATTTCAGAAAGAAGGAACTGCAGGAATGTCCTTAATCAGTACCCTATAGTCCTAATAGAAAGAATTGCAGACAGCTTAATAAACGAGTAAAGGATCAGTTAGCTACTGATAAGAATCTTTGGCTTGATGGCTTGGCTGACAAAGCTGAGGAAGCAGTTAGACAGCACAACAGCAGAGAGCTGTACCAGATAGTTAATATTTTGTGCGGTAGAAAACGGACGGGTATACAGGGATTGAAGGATAAACATTTCAGTGATGTTCTGAACAATATGGTTAGTTCTACTCCCATTGTAATGATGATAGATGCATTACTGGCTATAATGTTAGCCGAAATAACTTCAGATTGTGTTCTAAGGGCTATTTCCAAACTTAAACTACATAAATCCCCAATGGTAGATGAAATTACTACAGAAATGCTTAGAGCTGGGAATGTTTCGGTTACCAATTGAATGACTGAAATTTTGAATATCTTTTATGATAAAGGTATGGTTCCTAAGGATTTTACCAGAGCTATTGTTATCCCTATTTTCAAAAAAGGTGATCGCAGTTCTTGTGATAACTATAGGGGTATCAGCCTACTCTCTGTTCCAGGTAAAGTTCTTTCCATGATTGTGCTTAATAGAATTAAGAATCTGGTTGACAGTCAATTGCGTGATGAGCAATGTGGATTCAGAAGTGGTAGGGGATGTGTGGATCAGACATTTTAACTTAGATTCTTGAGAAATGTTTAGAGTTTCAGAAACCTTTGGTTGCTAGCTTTGTTGATTTTAAAAAGGCTTTCGACTCTGTTTATCGACATAATTTTTATTTGATTGTGAGATCTTATGGTATACCAGACAAGTTAGTTAAAATAATGAAAGCTCTCTATAATAACACTGAGTCGTGTGTGAGAGTTGGTAAAATTTGTAGTAATTGGTTTAGCATTACTTCTGGTGTTCGACAAGGGTGCATTTTGTCTCCTTTTCTCTTTAGTTTGGTTATTGATTATGTTATGTGAAATTCACTGCAAGGGAAAGATTTTGGCCTTAAATGGTCTGGAGATACTAAAATTTCTGATTTCGATTATGCTGATGATTTAGCCCTTTTGGCAAATGATGTTGATGAGATGAACTCTTTCATTCGTGCTGTTGATGAGACTGGTAGTAGAGTAGGTTTGGTTATAAACAGAGAGAAAACTAAAGTGATGAAAATTGGTTCTGAAAATCTGCCAGCGTAGCCCATGACTGCTTGAGGATGATGATGATGATGCTTTGAGATATAATTCTTTGAAGTAGGTAGATAAATGTTCCTTAATATAAATTGGATGTTCCTCATTAACAATATCGGCCTCATTAGCATTTAATGATCGTTTTTTCTTCTTTTGAGTAATAATATGATTTCTGAGAGTTCAATCCTTGAAAGATACTATGATAGGACGGGGAGTTTGTCTATTTGGATCTTTAAGTTTTATTCGATGAGAGATTTCAATGTTCTCTTCCTTGATATCAACCTGTAAGGATTTTGCGACTTTAACTACAATATTAGTTGCGTCTTCATTTATCGTTTCAGGTATTTATGTCTATCTTACCAAAAAAAAATTAAAATTAAAATAAAAAGAAAAATTGCTCAATGTAAAGAGACAGACAGATAGATCAGCTGGCAAACGAACAGACGATAAAGTTAATCAATGATCATGGATTTTTGGAAGTACATACTAATAACAAACTCTTGTTATAGTGGTGATTAGCTATTTTCAGCTCGGTTTCAACTATTGTTTCTATTTTGCCGTCCGTTAATATATATATTCATTTTTTTTTTACTTTTAGACATAAATGAAAAATTCTTTTTGTGTAGGATAAATGTTAACGAAATATTAGGATTCGAATGTTCCGAACTCTCAAAAGCTTTAATTCCACACCGCTAGAGGGAACTAAAAGTGGAAAATGGCAAAAATTAAAACGACTACTACAAATGATCTATTCGTGTTTGAAATTTCACATTTGTGTGATAGAGTATGATAGTCAGGCGGATTTTCATCGACAGAAGAGATTTGCTCCATTACGTTATAGTGGGCTTTGCAGCAAGTTGTTTATCTCTGCCAGGAAGCTGCAATATAGGCCAAAGAAAACGCTTTTCGGATCATTTGCCAATTGATTATTAAGAGTTACAATTCAAAAACGGTACTTTTATTTCATCAATATTACTCCAATATGATTTTTAAAAATAATAGGATAAATGTCACTCAGTATAGTGTTTATCCGTCAGAAGTCTTTCATTTAATAAACAGAACATGCAGTTATACCAAGATGTACTGATAAGAGACAGAAGTCGCTGGGGTTCCCCCATTTGTAACCAAGGTTACAGAATTCAAGTTGCATTTATGTCAAGATAAGGATTTCCTCCACTTGAATTCGTCCTCTAGGAGGTTGGAAAAGATCCACAGTTGGCTTTGAAACGGCATCGTCTGTCTCAATTAGGGATTAGCCGACATTTTTAAAATTCGGTATTGTTTTTTATCGCTTTAAAAATATGAACAGCATCTGTCCCACTTGCTGAAGAGAAGATACTTTTAAAAAGAATTTCAACTTTTCACTTAGTTGCAGCGTAAATGAAAAATAGGGAGCAACAACTTCTAATGCATCTACGAAATGACCTCTTCTAAGTGAAGGTGTGAAGCTGACTGTTTTGCTGATTTGGTCCATGGGATGATATCGTTCTCCAATCCCGTCAACTACTAGAATAATAGAACAGAACAATTCAGAAATGTCATCACGTAGTCGTGCTCCAATCAATCCATCTCATACTGTACAAAGATTTCAAGTTTAGTTTTTTAAAAAGGAAAAATCGTCAGTTTGGAAAACAACATCTATCAGGGTAGCAAGAAGTTTAATTAATGGTTAAAGCAGTTTTGTTTCTACTTTGTCGTCAGTTTACAGATATTATTTTTTGTACTTTTAGAGAGAAATTAAAAATTCTTTTTGGGTAGGATAAATATTAAAATATTTACAATATTTCATTAATATGTAAAATGCCAGCGATTGTTGAGTCGAAATTGACTCCTACACTCCATTACCCTTTTCGAGTCTACGGACGAAAAGGATCGACTTTCTTGACCTCTCGCAACCACCATCCGATTCGCTAGTCAGTGAAGGATTTTCAATTCTCGAAACTTGTGTTTTCAAATGACATGTTTTTTAGGAGGTGGTCCTTTGTGTTCTAACACTAACTAATGAAAAGAAACAAGATACGAAATGAGATACTTCTAAACAATGTCAGAAAGCATTATATAATATATTTCCTTGTATGAAGGAGTATCACAATTCATGAATATTTCAAGTAATTCAATTTATTTTAGATCTCTCCTAAATTTAAAATAGTTAATTGAGGTCTTGCATCCTCACAGACCTTCTACTATGGCATATAAACTGATAGGCTCCTGTCAGACCTCTGTGGCAAGCAGCTGCTTGAGGGGGTATTTATTTTTTTTTATAACTCATGAAAATAAAACTTTAGAATCATCAACAACAGCAACAACACAGAGAATGATCCACCTTTTGCTCCAAATAATAGGATTGATTAAATATCATACATCTAATAATATGTCTAACCAAGGGTGGAGCTACCAAAAGAAAAGGGGGCGAGGGGCAACTCACCCGAATCGAACTGGAATTGGGTTTCGATATAAAACTTTCTTTCTATTTTAGTCAGGCCCGGATCTAGAAAAAAACTAGAGAGGGGGGGAGAGGCAAGAAACTCCATAGAGCCAGAAAAAGGTAAAAGGAGGGGAAGAGACTGGATTTTAATTGCCGTATAACATTACCCTCTCTGTTTCAGAGGTCTTGAAATTTTTCTTGAAAAACGCATGTAATATAAATAAATAAATACCCCCTCAAGCAGCTGCTTGCCACAGAGGTCTGACAGGAGCCTCTCAGTTTATATGCCAGAGTACAAGGTCTGAGAGGATGGCAGGACCTCAGCAGAAAAACGACACACACATCCATGCCTTACCCGGGGCTCGAACCCAGGTCCCTTAGATCAGTAGCCAAGCGTGCTACTGATCTAAGGATACTGATCTACTGATACTAGCCATTCGGCCACACAGAAGTTAAAAAGTTTTTGCCTGTATTGCCATTACTAACATTCTGAAGGGGAGGAGGCATGTTCCTTTCTCTCCTGTGCCCTAGATCCGGCCCTGGTTTTAGTTGTCTTTAAAAGATTTCTTGAAAAATACATGCAATATACATATGGTTAACGTTTTTTTTTTGTCTTCTGTTCCGGTTAGTAGCACTCCCAAGAGGGGCCATGACCTTCTTACACCCCTACCCCCCACCCCTAGATCAGTCCCATGTTTAACAGTAACAATATCTAACGATCTGCTATCGCTATTGAACCTAGGTCTCAATTCTTTCTTTACGTCCTTCCAAATCAAGAGCTTTGTTTTTCAGATTATCGCGAAAGAGATTCCCAATTCCCCTGACCGAAAACTCCACTCTCCTGAGTTAAGGGGCGAGGGTGGCTCAGTCGGTAGCGCGCCAGGCTCGTAATCTGTAGTTCCCAGGTTAGAGTCCCAGCTGGGTCAGCGTTGAGATTTATCTCCGCAAAATTTCCCCGCCCTGCCCACGGTCAGTAAGGGACACCGATGGGCTTGAAAAGGCCGCCGTCCGTCGGATGGAACGTTAAGCCGTAGCTCCGTGTGCGAGAGAGCCATACCCTGTGCACGTTAAAGAACACGCTGGATGGCCTTGACGGGAGGCTACCATCTGTCTCCCAACAGCTGTTCCAGTGAGTCCCCTCCCCCAATCTTCTCTGAGCCTTCGGGATCCTTGTGGCCTGACCATTTAGCCCATGGTGTGCAAAAAAGTGCCGCTCAGAGGTAAAACAATCCAATCTCCTGAGTTAATAACTCGGAGACAAGGGCAACTCGAGAAGTCCATTTTGGTAACTGGAAAACGAATTCCCTTCCTATTCCCTTAATAGAAAGTGTCGGATTTCCTTTCCACTTAGGATGATCACGCAAAGGAGTCTGCCACAGCCACCCATTGATTTCCTCTCAGGACTAATTCTATCTCGACTTCATCATTCGTCACGAAGCTCTCACAGATTTTCTTTTCATGACCTTGACTTTGCTACAAGAAAGCAGCCGACACACGGAAGTTATCATTTCCTAATATCGCGACTCTAATCTTGGCATGTTGTAAAACTATTTCTCTCAAGACGCGTCTTCCCCTCACGGAAGTCAAGATATCCTGATCGTGCTGAGTTGCTAATTTCCCTACTGATGAGTGCTCTGCAGAAACATCCGCCGAATAGTGTCGTTACCACAAGAGTTCTGATTGTCACGGCTGATCCAAATCCTTGTCGAGATTGCAGCTAATGAGTCACGATGTATCAAAACGGTAGCACTGGTAATTTTTGTAGTAACCTGACATTCTCAGGTTCGAGTCTATACAGTTACAGCGTTGAAAGTTTACATAAGTTTAGTAATTTTTGGGCTCCATTCCCCTTACAATTATTCTCACGGGGGAGGGTGGTCAGGCTTCCTTGCATATCCCGACTTTGGTTGGGTTGGGTTGTTTTATCTCTGAGAGGCACTTTTTTTGCACACCATGGGCTAAATGGCCAGGTCACAAGGACTCCGAAGGCTCAGAGAAGGTTGGAGGAGGGGACCCACTGGAACAGCTGTTGGGAGACAGATGGTAGCCTCCCGTCAAGGCCATCCAGCGTGTTCTTTAACGTGCACAGGATATGGCTCTCCCACACACGGAGCCACGGCTTAACGTCCCATCCGATGGACGGCGGTCTTTCCAATCCCATCGGTGTCCCCTACTGACCGTGGGCAGGGCGGGGAATTTTGCGGAGATAAATCTCAACGCTGACCCAGCTGGGACTCGAACCTGGGAACTACAGATTACGAGCCTGGCGCGCTACCGACTGAGCCCCCCGACCTGGGTATGTATACTCTGATTATATACTATATTAAATGCAATCGCTCAAAAAAAATATCCGAACAATATGATTGATTACAGAATTCAGTAAAAATACCTGGCAACAGTGTTTTTAGAAATTGGTGGTCTGGCAACCTTCGTGTCACGTGACCCTTTCCTAATCATATAACTTTATGCAACGCATTCACTGAAAAAATGGACTTACAACTGAATCAAAATTTCTTCTGCGATATACGTGTAAATACTGGAAATATTTTTGCATATTTTTACCCTAAACTTGTTTTGCGTGGTAAAGAAGGATGGAAAAGACTTGTTCCTAGATCACGGCGGGTCACGAACCTTTTACTTCGACCACTTCGGTCACATTCTGTTTAAAATTCAATTTCTCCATTTTTTTTTTTTTTAAATAAATGTCTGCAATTCGAAATAGAAGCTGAGAAGATGAACGCATTTTGAAAGGATGCCTTATGGTTAGCCTTTAAAATTTAGATGTTTTAAAGGTTCAAGAACTGATCTAAATAACATTGAAATGTTTTCAAAATGAAAATAACTTTATCTCTGAAGCCAGTAAGACCTATGTCTAACCTATGAAGGAAATATTTCAAACAAACGATTTAAAAAATGTAATACTTTAACTTGTATGCTTTATTTCTTATGGTACAGGGGGCATTCAAAACGTTCTTGACTTGCATCTGCAGAACAAAAATCATTGCACTTACTTCAACAATTCCCTAGGTTCGAGTCCCAGCTGGGTCAGCGTTGAGATTTACCTCCGCAAAATTCCTCGCCCTGCCCACGGTCAGTAGGGGACACCGATGGGCTTGGAAAGGTCGCTGTCCGTCGGATGGGACGTTAAGCCGTGGCTCCGTGTACGGTAGACCATACAATGTGCACGTTAAAGAACACGCTGAATGGCCTTGACGGGAGGCTACCATCTGCCTCCCAACAGCTGTTCCAGTGGGTCCCCTCCCCCAACCTTTTCTGAGTCTTCGGGGTCCATGTGACCTGGTCATTTAGCCCATCGTGTGCAAAAAAAGTGCCTCTCAGAGGTTTAACAACCCAATCCAACCCAATCTGAACAATTCTTTTACTCTCCTTCAACGTAGCCCCCTTCAGCATCTATGCAAATTTTCAGACGTCTACGCTGATTTTGGAACGCTTGGTGATACTCCTGTTGGGGAATACTCCGCAAATCTGAATAAACGCATTTTGTAAGGTCTTGCCCTTTTGAAAAAGGTTTTCCCGTAAGTTCCTTTTAATTTTTGGAAAAAACCAAAATCGCATTTTGCAAGATCGGATGAATATGCAGGATGGGATAACTGTTTGATTTTTTCCTGCTCCAGATACGCCGTAACTTGCCATGTTTTGTGAGCCATCTTGATTAATAAACAGTGATTTTCATGAAGGGGAAAAAATCTTTGACACGTCTGTTGTTCGACGCTGCTCCTTCATCTCCTTAAATATTTTGGGCAAAACAATATTGGTGTAGTATTGGCCATTAATAGCCATTGTTTCAGTAAAGTCTCCACGGCTATCACTCATTGGGAATTGAAAGAAAATTGTGAACATTCTCTTCTTTGAGCGAAAATCTTGTCGGAGGATTTGGGGAAGCGGTTCATCTTCCGCAACCCAAACATAGTTATCGATCTTTCTGGGAGTTGCATAGTAATAAAACCACGTTTTAACACCTGCGACAATGTCTGTTAGCTATTTGGGACCACTAGGTTCAAACATTGCCAACATCTCCTTGCACGAATCGAATCTAGCCCTTTTTTGCTGTTCTTTTGGTTTGTAGGGCACAGATCATTTGGCACAGATCATTTGGAACTTTAAATGTTAATGAATAATAATTGTTTCCGCACTGCCAATTGATACACTGACATCTGAACTTATTACCTGAATGGTGTTGTGTATGGGTTTTCCTTAATGAGTTCGCGAATAGCAGCGATGGTCCTCTCGCTCACCGCCCCCTTCGGTCTTCCTGCACGAGTGATGTCTTCGAAGCTCTGCCGTCCTCCTCTGAATTTGCGCATCCATACCGTAAGTGCCATATGAACAGACTTGTGAATCCCCATATACTTGGGGCGGGGTTGGCTCAGTGGGTAGCGCGCCAGGCTCGTAATCTGTAGTTCCCAGGTTCGAGTCCCAGCTGGGTCAGCGTTGAGATTTATCTCCGCAAAATTCACCGCCCTGCCCACGGTTAGTAGGGGACACCGATGGGCTTGGAAAGACCGCCGTCCGTCGGATGGGACGTTAAGACGTGGCCCCGTGTGCGGGAGAGCCATACCCTGTGCACGTTAAAGAACACGCTGGATGGCCTTGACGGGAGGCTACCATCTGTCTCCCAACAGCTGTTCCAGTGGGTCCCCTCCCCCAACCTTCTCTGAGCCTTCGGGGTCCATGTGACCTGGCCATTTAGCCCATGGTGTGCAAAAAAGTGCCGCTCAGAGGTAAAACAACCCAACCCCATATACTTGTGATAATTCGGCATGAATATTTTCGCGTCGTCCCCAAGTTGCATCCTTGAGAAAATGTAAAATCTTTCCCCGTCTTTAGTAGCCTCGACAGCAACAACTCGCAGATTTCGCAGGCCGAACTTTACGCCCCTCAAGCGAAGAGAGAAATGATGATACGGTCTTTGTTTTTAACACGTAAGGCAAGTTTAGACAAGCTTTCAAGCAAGTCGTAGCTCGTTAACTTTGGAGGAATGAGTGAATATATATATAGACACTTGCCAAGAACTTTTTGAACCTCCGTATGAAAATAACATTTTATAGACTTTAATCAATGTGAAGACCTTTTATTGATAGGTAAAAGAACTTTAGAGTCAGTTTATGCTTTTGCTTTTCTGACACGAATTGTAACTGCTTATTAACTTTAATGATAACATTTTCTTAATTGTAATAGTTCTGTTTTCTTAGATCTAACTTTCTGAACGTTAATGGCGCAAGTTTTTAATTCTATTATTTTTGTTTTTTAAACTTACTGTTAACGTTTTCTTAACTGAAATATTTATACTTTCATAACTCTAATACTTAGACATTTTCCGAACTCCAATACTTTAATTCATAATTAGGTTTTCTTAACCCTAATGGTTTCGATAATCGTAACGTTAATGTATTGTTCATTGTAAACTTGTTTTGGTGTTAGAAGGATTTTTAGGGAACTTTTTAGACTTGTAAGATTGCAAAAGGCGATCTTACAAGTCTAAAAGGTTCCAATTTTTAAGCTCACCAATCTATTTTCATTTCTGGATTTTCATCTGCTGTTTTTCTAAAAAAAAATTAAATCATCTACACGACACATCGTAAGCAGAATACTGAAAGTTTCCCAGATCATTTCAATTCAACCATTTTTTTCCTTTTAAGTCAGCAGAGCCTGAGCCTGCAGCAGATTTGAAGTAGAAAGAGCAAATAAAGGGTGAAATCGCACAGAAACAAGTCTGAGCGTTTGTAATAACTGCACACGCTTGTTTTCTGAGAGACCATCTCCGGTGTTGGTCAGGGCTTTAAGAGGCCGAAATTTAGAAAATGCTCCGTCGCAATTTCCATCTTTCTCGTTTGCCATCACGTGATGCTGAGAAGCATCGGAAGTCGGACTTCTGAGAATATCGGGACGGAACCAAAGTAAATAAACCGTCACGTGATGCATCCCAGTAGTCCTCCCAATTCAGTTTCGATCTGAAATGCCGGTTAGAATCGATCGTGCCTGAAGCAGGTTAAAGGGATGAACTGTGCGTGCGTTGTGCCTTGTGCTCCGCCGTTTCGACTGAGCGCTCACGTGTCCTATTTCGTTACAGAAGTCAATCAGTTGGAGGGTGCGCTTGGGCTAGGTTTAATGAAACAGGCCAAATCCATTCCTCAGATCGCAAAACAAGGAACGCTCAACAAGCGATAAGTCGCCTGAAAAGTGAAAAGAAACAAATGAAAGTCGCCCTTTGATCATGGTCGCCAAGAAATATACTGAATTTTATTTCTCTTTCAGTGAAGCTTGGCGCCTTGAATAAAAAATTGTGAAGGCACGAGACCATTACAGCAACTAGGGTCTAATTTTTTGGGAAGTGCTTCTGAGGGGCCTTTGTAATTTTTGGAGAGTCCCATTGCATTTTACAGATGTAATATAAGTGCGGTCATAAATTGAAAGACGTGTTCGAGGGCCCTAAAGAAGAAGAAAACTAAACACTTGCTTTTAAAATTAGTTTTATTTCTAAAAGATCCTTTTCTTTTCCACAAGTAAAACATTTCGTGTTCACTTTATACCAGTGTGGTGTAAATTGGAAGTCAGAAGTTTCTGCAGAAATGAAATAAGAGGCGGATTCGAAATGAAATGGTTATACTCTATTCGGAGATTTATGTTTGATACGCTTTTATAGATTTTCATTTATTCCAAATAATCGTTCTATTCTACGTTTTTCTCTAAAACTGAAATTAGGGTTTTTCCTCAGGGGAGTTTTTTAAGGGGGAGTTTCATTTTTTAATCCAAAATTCGGAATGTAAATTACCAACTGAGAATATTGCAGACAACAATACAATGCCAAAGTTACCTGTACCTTGGCTTTACTGTAACCCCCTGCATGGAATAAATTATTATCATTAAGTAGTTCCGTGGCCGAGTGGTTAGCGCGTTTGGCTACTGATCTACGGGACCTGGGTTCGAGCCCCGGGTAAGGCATGGCTGTTTGTGTCGTTTTTCTGCTGAGGTCCTGCCATCCTCTCAGACCTCCTACTCTGGCATATAAACTGACAGGCTCCTGTTAGACCTCTGTGGCAAGCAGCGCTTGAGGGGGTATTTATTTAGCCGTCCCATGGCCGAGTGGTTAGCGCGCTTGGCTACTGATCTAAGGGACCTGGATTCGAACCCCGGGTAAGGCATGGATGTATGCGTCGTTTTTCTGCTGAGGTCCTGCCATCCTCACAGACCTTCTACTGTGCCATATAAACTGACAGGCTCCTGTCAGACCTCTGTGGCAAGCAGCTGCTTAAGGGGGTATTTATTTTATTATTTATAGTTATCGTCGGGGAGAAGGAATGAAGAGAATTCCTTGATGGTAAATTCCACTCTTGGGAGGGTCGCAGGGAAAGGTTCCATGCGAGATCTTGTCCTCATTCCTCTTACCTCCAGGATAATGGCGCAAACGGAAATAAAAATGAAAAGGCTTTTGGAAGAGGGGGATGAAGTGTTTCTTAATGTATGGATGGGAATCGTGCACCGATATTTGGAGACCCAGCTGCAAACATGCCGTGTAGGACCACTTTTCTTATGTGGATTAAATGTTTTCATTTTGTAGTAAAAATAAAGGGAAAATATTTAAAACCTACTCTTGTAGGTCTGTAAATGGTAGCTGGGTATAAACTGGAAGGAGAGCTGTGCACCAATTCCCAGTGACGATGCATAGAATCGGCCAGGCCTAGCGCCTAATGTCCGACCCGCCTTCTCGTGGTGCAAGCCGTTAGTACCTTTCAAAAGAGATATTCTCTTTTGGAAGGGAACGGAAGAGCTGCCAGTTCAGTGTGGCATATTGATCTGGTCATCTATGACCATTTTTTCCTTTTTTTCTGCTCTGCTGAGGAGCGGTCAACTTCACAGGGTCCTGGTGCTAACCATTTATACCCACTAGACAGACTGGATTATGGATTTGAGCATGATTATGGATCCTGGACTTGCTGCACTGGTGGACCTCTGTTGAGGGAGAATCTGCCGCTGTGTTTTCTGTTTGCTTCTGGGTTGCCAGCCTTAAGTGAACAGAGGCATGGGATACATTATATCAGCTGGTGGATAATCCTAATCAGAGGCCATCGCAGGTACCTGAACCTTACTTGCTAGTTGGGCATTGTCAAACCTAAACTAGAGTAATGTGTCTCAGGCAGGCCGTATGGTTCTTGAAAAAGTCCACTTGAAAAGGTGGTGCCTGGAGTTCCTACCAGTATCGGTGACTTCAGCCTTTAGCAGAGGAGGAACAGGTCTTTGCCCCATGCCTGCGATCAGGGGGCTGTTTGATATTGTTGGCCTTACCTCTCTCAATAAACCTAGTTTCTTTAAATATCCTACTAATCATTTCTCTCTGCAGGTACGTGGAACGTGAGGACATTACATAGAGATTATGCTCTTGATGTCCTCATGCAGGAATTCCAGCACTATAACCTAGATATTCTAGGCTTGCAAGAGACCAGATGGACAGGTAAAGGTGAGATACTTAAAATAACTTTAAATATCTCTTTTCGGGCAGGGAGAATGGGAAGCATTTCAACGGTGTAGGATTGCTTCTCAGCAGACATGCCAGTGATGCCATTCTAGGATATGAGTGCATTAATGAAAGGTTTCTTAAAGAAAATTTTCAGACAACATTGAAGACTTTAATGTTTTCTGCTGTTATGCCCCCACTGAGGATGCCGATGAGGATGAGACGGATAAGTTTTACGGACAACTTCAGGATATTTTGAATTCTGTCAAAAAAGGAGATATTGCCCTTGTTCTAGGTGACTTCAATGCTAAAGTTGGTACTGTCTCTTACCTTTGGGGAGGGGTGGTAGACCCTTTTGATATTGGTAGCGGCAATGGGCAATGTCTCCTACAGGTGAGTAAACTTAATGGATTGAGAATAACTAACACTTATTACAAACACTGCGACATACATAAGTACACATGGGTTTCACCAAATGGCTGCATAAGAAAATGATAGATTATATATATTAATTAACAACAAATGGACTAGTTTTTTAGGAATACCAAGTCATATAGGGGAGCTGAAATTGTATTTGACCATTATCTTGTTAAGTGTCTTGCAACTTAAACTTACGAACTGTTTTGCTAAGGTTAAAAAATTTCTTTTGATTCTGAAGCTCTGAAAGACCCAATTATAGCTAAAGCTTACCATGATAGGTTACTTAGTCATTATGACAGTCATGGTTTGCTTACTACTGAAGTGGAGGAAGAATGGGACCTGCAGTTTAAGTTTGACGATGTTTGAACAGCCTTTTCTTAAAATTAAGAGTACTCTTTTAGGAAAAAAGTAGCAGAGAAGGCAGAATTATTTGAGTGATAAGGCACTTGAGCTTATTTCAGAAAGAAAGAACTGCAGGAATGACCTTAATCAATACCCTACTACTCCTAATAGAAAGCATAACAGAGAGCTTAATAAACGTGTAAAGGATCAGTTAGCTGCTAAGAATTTTTGGCTTGATGGCTTGGCTGAGAAAGCTGAGGAAGCAGTTAGACATCACAACAGCAGATGGTAATGGGAAGAAACAGACAGGCACACATGGATTGACGGATAATCATGGCAAGATGGTTGAAGGTGAGGATTCTCTGATGGCTAGGTGGGCTGAGCATTTCAGAGATGTTCTAAATAATGTGATTATTTCTACTCCCATTGTTTGTAATAAGGATAGATGCAGTACTAGCTTTAATGATGGCCCTATATCACAATACGAAGTCACTTTGGCTATCTCTAAATTATAACTGCAAAAATCCTCAGCGGTGGATGAAATCACCACTGAAATTCTTAGAACTGGGAACATTTGTGTTGGTCCATGGTTGACTGAAATTTTGAATATTTTTTATGACAAAAATTTGTTCCTACTAGAGCTATTATTATCCCAATTTTTAGAAAAGTTGTCGCAGTTCTTGTGATAATTACAGGGGAATTAGTTTACTTTCTGTCCCAGGTAAAGTTCTTTTTATGATTATACTTAATAGAATTAAGAATTTGGTTTATGGACAACTGCATGATGAACAGTGTGGATTCAGAAGTGGTAGAGGATGTATTTATCAAATATTTTCACTTAGGCAGATTCTTGAGAAATGTTTAGAGTTTCAGAAACCTGTGGTTGCTAGCTTTGTAAATTTCAAAAAGGTTTTTGACTCTGTTGATCGACATAATTTGTGGTTCATTGTTAGATCATGTGGAATACCTGAGAAGTTTGTTATTGTAATGAAAACTCTCTACAATAACACTGTGTCATGTGTGAGAGTTGTTAAGGCTTGCAGCGATTGGTTTAGCATTGCTAGTGTAGCTAGACAACAGTACATTTTGTCTCCTTTTCTCTTTGGTTTGGTTATTGATTATGCTATGGAAAATTCTTTGCAAGGGAAAGATTTTGGCCTTAAATGGTTTAGAGTTTTCAAAATTTCTGATTTAGATTATGCAGGTGATTTGGCCCTGTTGACTAATGATGTTGATGAGATGAATTCTTTTATTAGGGCTGTGACGAGACTGGTAATAGAGTAGGCTTGGTGATAAACAGAGAGAAACTAAAGTGATGAAAATTGGTCAGTAAGATGGTGCCTCAGATGCTTTGAATGGCTGCACTCTTTAGCAAGTGTCTCAGTTTAATTATCTTGGGAGCTACGTAACAGATACTATCTTGGGAGTCTTGGGAGATTAATTATCTTGGGAGCTACGTAACAGATACTGGTGATGTGCGGCATGAGATAAATAGAAGAATAGGGATTGCCGCTGGGACTTTTATGAATCTATGGATAGTGTGGAAAAAATAGGCCTGTACACCTAAAGACTAAAGTTAGGCCGTATAATAGTTTTGTTCTTTCTAAGGTTAGGTATGGTAGTTAAACACGGACCATTTGTAAGCAGAATAAGAAGAAATGGATGTCTTTGATTCAAGATGCTTACGCAGTATCTTGGACGTTATGAGCTTTGACTTTGTAAGTAATGATGAGGTTAGGCAAAGGAGTCAGCAACCGTCTTTGAGCAGTATTTTGTTCAAAGAGAGACTGCGTTGGTTTGACCATGTTGCCCGTATGCATAGCTACAGATTGGCAAATAGAATTATGAGCAGTGTGCCCAAAGGCATCAGGAAAATGAGAAAACCTAAGATGCGTTGGGCAAAGTCGAACAGGACCTTGCTAGAATTGGCCTGCAGTGGCCAAAATGCAGTAGCTGTAGCTCACGACAAGACAGCTGTGGAGAGCAAAATTATTCAGTCTGGTTGGACCTCCGTAGACCATGGCTGCATGTGGATTTTGTATGTATCCATCCATCCATCCATCCATCCAATTAATTTGTAACTTATGCTTGTGCGACCAAGAGTCGAAGGTGTTCGGTCAGAGCAGTGGTTCTCAAACTTTTTTATACTGAGGAACCCTTAACATTATACAAATGGCCTATATATATTCGCAGTAAAAATGTAACTTTTTACACTTCATGTTTGTTCTGTTGTATGTTTGGTTCTGTTTTTGGTTTATCAGGCATATTTATGGGGCAATTCGGCCATTGTTTGAAATTTTCCGCTATTACAGTTTTTTTTTCTCGGAGAACCACTACAACTGTGTTCCTTCGCCGCGAAACCCTGGGATTTCGCGGAACACAGTTCGGGAACCACTGGTCTAGAGTATAAATATTCATTGAATCTGATTTTTATCATTATCATGGTTTTCTTTTTAAACGCGTTTGTGTTATGTGTGGACGCGTTTTCGATCATTAATTTCTTTGTCATTTGAAAACCCTGAAAAACTCAAGAACAGATTTCTTTAAATTTATTTCAAAACTGAAGAAAATAAACCATATTAAAAGAACATTCGAGATGTTTAATCTACAAATAAGACAAATTATCTCAAACCGACGTTTGGCTGCATTAATAAAAAATGTACATACTTTCTTGGACGTCAGCATATTATTTTTTTAAAGAGGGCAAACCGTGTTGCGTTGGAAAGGGGAGAGGAGACATTTGTTTCCCCCCAAAATTCGAATTTTACAAATCTCAAATTTTATATATAGGCATTAAATTGTGTATACGGGATTAGGGAGTAAAACCTTTAGATCACAAAAAATTCTTTAAACTTTAAACAGTAGTCTATAACGTTAGATAAGTATTATACAAAATCTTAGCCTTTTCAATTTCGCCTTTCTTTATATTGAGAAAAATTTCCTTCCCCGTAGAATAATTGCAGCCGAAATCCACGAGCAAAAAAGCATATCTATGCGAAGGAGCAATTTATAGCTTTATTCAAATAACACTTATGTATAGAAAAGTATCTATAACGTAGTTAAGTGAAATAATAACTTCAGAGTGAAAATTGTGCTCGTTTATCGATGCATTAAGTGCATGCACGCATACAAAATTCAATTAAAAAAAACGAAGTTCAGTGAATGGGAAACTTGCAAAAAAAGCGCCATGTTTCGATTTGCAATATGCACCGTAGATTTCGTTTTTCATCAATACAAGCTAACACGGAAAAGATTGAAATAAAAATTATTTCATTAAATTATCTCTTAGTGGAAAAAAATATACCTATCGGAGGAACAGAATAATCTAGTTAAAAGAAGCGAATAGTTTTTAAAATAAAATAATTTGATTTTAATTAACATAAAAAATCGTATTTTTCAATCTCTTCGTCAGTGCAAAAAATGTTCAATTTAGTTATTAATAATCTGGGTTGTTGGGTTGTTTTACCTCTGAGCGGCACTTTTTTGAACACCATGGGCTAAATGGCCAGGTCACATGGACCCCGAAGGCTCAGAGAAGGTTGGGGACCCACTGGAACAGCTGTTGGGAGACAGATGGTAGCCTCCCGTCAAGGCCATCCAGCGTGTTCTTTAACGTGCACAGGGTATGGCTCTCCCGCACACGGGGCAACGGCTTAACATCCCATCCGACGGACGACCGCATTTCCAAGCCCATCGGTGTCCCCTACTGACCGTGAGCAGGGCGGGGAATTTTTGCGGAGATAAATCTCAACGCTGACCCAGCTGAGACTCGAACCTGGGAACTACGGATTACGAGCCTGGCGCGCTACCGACTGAGCCACCCCAGCCCCCGATATTATACTGGAATATGCCATTTGCACAATTTTTAATAAAATATTGCGAGGGGAAATCTCTTGCCCCTTACTATGAACATTCTCTTTTAAGATCAGTTTGAATGAATTAAGTTAAAATTACGATTTTTTTTAAGAGTTATTTTGTCTTAACTTATACGTTATTTTTTGTTTAATTAATTTTTTTTATATCTGTGAGGATTTGCATTTGATACTTAATATGAAAATATCGGCACCAGAAAATACAACTCAACGACGTAACATTTGAAAGGATTCTCAACCAATAGGGAAAACAACTCTTCAAGAATGGCTGATCGTGACTAGATTAAAAGTAATGAACTAATAGAAATGAATCATAAACTTCTCTTCAAGCTGCGTGTCATTCAGTTCATGGGGCGGGGGTGGCTCAGTCGGTAGCGCGCCACGCTCGTAATCTGTACTTCCCAGGTTCGAGTCCCAGCTGGGTCAGCGTTGAGATTTATCTCCGCAAAATTCCCCGCCCTGCCCACGCTCAGTAGGGGACACCAATGGTCTTGGAAATGCCGCCGACCGTCGGATGTGACGTTAAGCCGTGGCCCCATGTGCGGGAGAGACATACTCTGTGCACGTTAAAGAACACGCTGGATGGCCTTGACGGGAGGCTACCATCTGTCTCCCAACAGCTGTTCCAGTGGGTCCCCTCCCCCAACCTTCTCTGAGCCTTCGGGGGCCATGTGACCTGGCCATTTAGTCCATGTTGTGCAAAAAAGTACCGCTCAGAGGTAAAACAACCCAAACCCATTCAGTTCATCAGAGAGAAGATCTGTGAGGAAGGCAAGACCTCAGCACAAAAGATATTTCTCAAGCATCGTTGCCACGAAAGTCTGAGAGGAGCTTGTCAGTTTAATACGATATTCGAGATAGACCTGTGAGGTAGGGGAGACTTCAGCAGAAAGAGAACACGAACATCCATGCCTTACCCTGGGTTCGACGCCAGGTCCCTTTGATCAATACTGGAGCAGCTGTTGAGAGACAGATGGTAGCCTCCGGTCAAGGCCATCCAGCGTGTTCTTTAACGTGCACAGGGTATGGCTCTCCCGCACACGGGGCCACGGCTTAACGTCCCATCCGACGGACGGCGGCCTTTCCAAGCCCATCGGTGTTCCCTACTGACCGTGGGCAGGGCGGGGAATTTTTGCGGAGATAAATCTCAACGCTGACCCAGCTGGGACTCGAACCTGGGAACTGCAGATTACGAGCCTGGCGCGCTACCGACTGAGCCACCCCCGCCCCTCTCAGACACCGGGAGAAAGTATAATTAATTTTTCCTTTTCTGGAAATAAATGCAAGATCCTTTTGCTTTGAAGCCAAACTCTAGCTATTACACAAAAAAAGTGAAGAAACGTTTAGACATTTTCTTTATAAAAATCAGGAAACGGCGTAAAATATGAAACTGTAAAATTATTGTTCGTGTTGTTCGAAAAAAGGTTATTTTTTTTTAAAATAACTTCTGTCTTTCTGATAGGTCACATATCTGAGATGACTGATTCCCATTTTTCGTGTTCTGGCAACACAGAGACTGCGAAACGCCAACGAAAATCCTTTATTCGCATATTAGGTGCGTTTGCATCAATAGAATGTGCGGTTCACGAGCACCATTGCTATTCGTTCTGGCGTATAAACATTTATTTTGATATATAGAGTATACCTCAGCCTCAAACGTCTAATAAATACCTCAAGAGATACTTGTTGCCTTATTTAGCTTTGTGATATATAGTTGGAAAGATCTTGAATATATGTATTTGTTGTATGAATGGCACGCATTTCTTTTTTTTTATCTCGTTTTCAAAAATAAAAATCACGAGAAAATAGTTTCACTTTGTTATAGGTCTGTGAGTCTTTAGACATTGAATTTTTTTGTTTAGGCAGATAAATTTAAATTTCTTTTTGTGTTGGATAGGTGTTCACGAAATATTATGATTCGCAACTTTCCTAGAGCTATAATTGCGCCCTCTAACGATAGAAAAAGGTGAAATTCCAAAATTTCAAATCAATATTATCTATTTATGATAGAAATTTGAAATTTTGGTGCTGAAATGTGACGGGCATGTAGTTTTCATAGGCAACAATGGTTTGCCTTAGGTTACCTTTAGACCACGGGGGTGGTAAAATGCAATTTTTTTTAAAGAGAAAAATTGTTTGTTTATAAAGAAAAATTAAAAATTATTTTTCTGTTAGATAGGTTGGGTTGTTTTACTTCTGAGAGGCACTTTTTTTGCACACCATGGGCTGTGCCAGGTCACATGGACCCCGAAGTCTCAGAGAAGGTTGGGGGAGGGGACCCACTGTTGGGAGACAGATGGTAGCCTCCCGTCAAGGCCATCCAGCATGTTCTCTAACGTGCACAGGGTGTGGCTCTCCAGCACACGGGGCCACGGCTTAACGTCCAACCCGACGGACGGCGGACTTTCCAAGCCCATCGGTATCGCCTACTGATCATGAGCAGGAGTTTTTCGGAGATAAATTTCAAAGCTGACTTAGCTGGGACTTAGCTGGATCCCAATAACTATAATTGCGCCCTCTAATGGTGGAAAATTTTGATAATTCTAAAATTTCAAACAATTATGGCTAGAAATGGCTTATACTAGAAATTTGAAATTTTGGTGGAGGAATGTATGCGTCACGAAGTGTCCATAGGTGATAATGGCTTGGCTCTTTAGATCCAGAGGAAGTGAGAAAATACAAGTGTTTTTATTTTAAAAGAAAATTATTTGTTTTTAGACATAAATAAGAAATTCTCTTTGTGTTGGATAAGTATATATTTAAATACTATGATTTGCATTTTCCGACTCTCCCGAAAGCTAGAATTGTGCCCTCTATCAGTGAAAAAATTGAAAATTTCAAACGAATATTGCAAATGATGTAGTGATGCTAGAAATTTGAAATTTTGGCTATGGAATGTGAAGGCCACGAAGTTTTCACTGACAGCAATGAATTGACCCCCCACACCCAGGGGGCGGGGGGGGGCTCAGTCGGTAGTGCTCCAGGCTCGTAATCTGCAGTTCCCAGGTTCGAGTACCAGCTGGGTCAGCGTTGAGATTTATCTCCGCAAAATTCCCCGCCCTGCCCACGGTCAGTAGGGGACACCGATGTGCTTGGAAAGACCGCTGTCCGTCGGATGGGACGTAAAGCCGTGGCCCCGTATGTGGGAGAGCCATACCCTGTGCACATTAAAAAACACGCTGGATGGCCTTGACGGGAGGCTACCATCTGTCTACCAACAGCTGTTCCAGTGGGTCCCCTCCCCCAACTTTCTCTGATCATTCGGGGTCCTTGTGGCCTGGCCATTTAGCCCATTGTGTGCAAAAAAGTGCCGCTCAGAGGTAAAACAACCCAACCCCACACCCAGGGTAGGTGATAAAAGTAACTGTTTTGTTTTAAGAGATAATTGGAGAACAATTTTTTCAGTTGGATTGGTGCTAACAAAACACTATAATTTGCATTTTTCAAATACTTAGATAGTTTTAATATATATCGTTAGAGATCACTAAATATGGAAACGGTAAAACTTTTAATCAATGTTTCAAGTGATCTGTCCATGGTAGAAATTCTAAATTTCGGTGGTAGGAGTGTCAAGAGATATTCCGCTGACAGCAATAATCTGCCACCTTTTCTAAGAGGGGTGGGAGAAAAGCAGATTTTTTTTAATTTACGAAATAAAAGACAAATAATTTTCACGTTGCATAATTACTAATAAAATACTACTATTTGTATTTTCCCTATCCATTACCTGAAATTTAAACTTTTAAAGGGTGAAAAATTAGGTAAACGAAAACTCCATTCTCTTTAAAACGAGATTGCCATATGTGCCAAAAGCGATGTGCGTACTTCTGGTTTGTTTGTTTTTTTTTCCTTTCTTTTTTTTACGCATTGCGATAATAAATCTCGCAGAACTAAACGATGGAAGGATTGGGTTGTTTATACCTCTGAGCGGCACTTTTTTTTTTGCACACCATGGGCTAAATGACCAGGTCACAAGGACCCCGAAGGCTCAGAGAAGGTTGGGGGAGGGGACCAACTGGAACAGCTGTTAGGAGGCAGATGGTAGCCTCATGTCAAGGCCATACAGCGTGTTCTTCAACGCGCATAGGGTATGGCTCTCCCGCACACGGGGGCACGGCTTAATGTCCCATCCGACGTCGGCGGTCTTTACAAGCCCATCGGTGTCCCCTACTGACCGTAGACAGAGCGGGTAGTTTTGCGGAGATAAATCTCAACGCTGACCCAGCTGGGACTCGAACCTGGGAACTACAGATTACGAGCCTAGCGCGCTACCGACTGAGCCATCCCCACCCCAACGATGGAAGGGATCATGTTTGTCTAAAAGATTATTTGTGAAACTCAATAGAATTATGCGGCTCCGATGCATGGCGGGAAAGAAATACATTTGTTTTGGCCTTGCGCGGTTGGTGTTGCTTTGCATCGCAGTCTTCTTTTGCCAAAGGGAATTTCTTTTGAAACTGCATTCTTCTGTTATCAGATTCATCTCTAAACATTCACAGAGATTTATCCTTTTCTTAACTGGAACATTCTCGAAGGATTTCAGCGTCATAATCCTTTATTCTCCTTTATCACTTGGTGAAAATCAGATTCACCGGAAACACTTTTTATGGTTTTAAAAAGATTTAAAATGCTTTAAAATGACACAAATTCCTATTAGCCCATTAAATTACTCCGTTCAAATATAAAAAAGTGCAGATTCTAATATTCGTTTTCCTTCCTAAGCACCATTTTATTCTCGTTGTTTATCATAAAATATATTTGATCCCAATTTTTCATATTTCCTCTAGGATTTCTGTACTGCCTCGACTAATCTGCCACCTTTTCAAGTCAGGTGATTCCATTTCTGGGAAAGACCGCCGTCCGTCGGATGGGACGTTAAGCCGTGGCCCCATGTGCGGGAGAGCCATACCCTGTGCACGTTAAAGAACACGCTGGTATGGCCTTGACGGGAGGCTACCATCTGTCTCCCAACAGCTGTTCCAATGGGTCCCCTCCCCCAACCTTCTCTGAGCCTTCGGGGTCCATGTGACCTGGCCATTTAGGGGCGGGGGTGGCTCAGTCGGTAGCGCGCCAGGCTCGTAATCTGTAGTTCCCAGGTTCGAGTCCCAGCTGGGTCAGCGTTGAGATTTATCTCCGCAAAATTCCCCGCCCTGCCCACGGTCAGTAGGGGACACCGATGGGCTTGGAAAGGCCGCCGTCCGTCAGATGGGACGTTAAGCCATGGCCCCGTGTGTGGGAAAGCCATACCCTGTGCATGTTAAAGAACACGCTGGATGGCCTTGACGGGAGGCTACCATCTGTCTCCCAACAGCTGTTCCAATGGGTCCCCTCCCCCAACCTTATCTAAGCCTTCGGGGTCTATGTGACCTGGCCATTTAGCCCATGGTGTGCAAAAAAGTGCCGCTCAGAGGTAAAACAACCCAACCCATTTCTGGAGCACTTGTTGCATCAACATCCGATGCCCCATTGTAGAAAGTTGTTCGTATTAACAGATTTCACGAATGAAGAAGTTGTTCGTATTAACAGATTTCACGAATGAAGAAGTTGTTCGTATTAACAGATTTCACGAATGAAGAAGCAGATTCAACTGGCGCTTAACTGATTTTCTGTACATCTTCTTCATCTACCCCGATTTAAACTGTAGGGTTTTTGTGACTTCGCCATTTACCACATTGTGTAGGAAAAGTAAGCGCCATTCATAGTTAACCAGATTACCATAGCATCATATTTACTCGCATTCAATTTCGTTTATCCAACGCAAAATGTTACCATTGCAGCATTTCTTGTCTTGATGAACTGAAACATGTTTCATCAATCGGAGGAGCAGAAGTCGATAATTGACCTGTTAATTCTGTACCTCATGTCACGAGATATCGGACAGATTTACAGTCGCTCAAAAAAGTATCCGAACACTATGGTTGATTGCAGAATTCAGAAAAAATATCTGGAGCGTGTACAGCAACTGTACACGCTCCAGTTACCGTTCACAGCAAACTGGAGCGTGTGCAGTTACTGCACACGTTCCAGTCAGACCTCTGTAGTAAGCAGCTGCTTGAGGGGGTATTTATTTTTTTTATTTAAATATATTACTAACTATATTTATTTATAATATTCAAATAATATTTATTTAATATTAAATTAAACAGTATTTTGTTAGAATTAAAAAATCGAAAGGAATTAACAATCTATATTTTCTTTGTTTATGAGTAAGGCTGGCGCCCTTAGGCGATCGCCTAGGTTCGCTTAATGGTAAAACGGCCCTGAGGGTGGCAGCGACTAGATAAAGTCTGATCCGAAACGGATTTTATGTCGAGTATTCCGGATAAGATCTGAGATAAAATTTTACCTTCTGATTTAAAGGTCTTCAAAGAATTTCTTGAAACATGTAACAGACACAAGTTTAATATTTTTAGCATCCCTTTCGGTTACTAGCTTTCTGAAAAGGGGGGGGGGGGATATGATATAAAGCATTAAATATTGTGACTGCTAATTCACTTTGCTGAAATCCGCGAATGAATACTTCCTCTCCCAGTCTCGAAAACGTGTTGGTCCTTTTTTTGTCAACAAATCCCGATCCCTCGACTGGTCGTTTGTCCTGTGCTCTGAAGGATTGGTTATCGGTGTAACCATGGTAACGACAAGCAAAACCACACCACGTGCTGCTTTGTGCAGGTGTGTACATAAAAGCTGAGTCATTTCTTGTCGCTGCTGGGCGTAAGCAACCTGCTGCCATTGGGAACGTGCGACGCCTTTCAGAACGGGAAGGATAGCAGGTGACAGAGAATGACGTCTAAGATACACTTATCCTTAAGTCATAGTTTCAGAAAAATGACAGTTTTGTAAGGATGTTTTATCCGTTTCTGATGAATCCGTAATAAAGCTATCACGATAAATTAATCCATAGAACTATTTATAAATCTCCCCTGCCATCTATAAATAGTTACATGAATGGCTTCAAGATTTCTTGCAAAGGCTTTAGAAATTGAGAGAAGCGAAAACAAAGAAATGGAAAGTTAGTTTCACTTTTACGAACAATGAAATCGTGGGAAATAGTTTTTATTTTCAGTTTTTAAACCATTTTTTTTTCTCCCACACATATTTCTAACTAGTGTGCTATGGGTTATCCTAAATTTCAATGATTTGCGTTGTCAACTGGAGGCCATGAAAATTTTGGGCAAGTGTTTAAGAAAACTTTATTATAACATATCGCAAAACTTTAGCGCAACCCCAAAAGTGTCGCCAAGTGTGTATGGGTTGGGTTGTTTCACCTCTGAGCGGCACTTTTTTGCACACAATGGGCTAAATGGCCAGGTCAGATGGACCCCGAAGGCTCAGAGAAGTTGGGTGATGCGACCCACTGGAACAGCTGTTGGGAAACATGGTAGTTTCCCGTCAAGACCATCCAGCGTGTTCTTTAACGTGCACAGGGTGTGGCTCTCCCACACAAGGGACCACGTTTAACGTCCCATCCGACGGACAGCGGCCTTTCCAAGCCCATCGGTGTCCCCTGCTGACCGTGGGCAGGGCGGGGAATTTTGCGGAGATAAATCTCAACGCTGACCCAGCTGGGGCTCGAACCTGGGAACTGCAGATTACGAGCCTGGCGCGCTACCGACTGAGCCCCTCCCCGTCCCCCAAGTGTGTATGCATATGTGAGAAGGATGGGAGTGCGGTTTAACCCCTTGGTGAAATTCTGTATTTACAGGAGCATTTCTCACAGTACAGAAACATAGCGTATGTAGCATTAATTTCAGTTGTTTAAATCATTAATATATGTACTTGTTGCATTTTGTTTTGAAATAAAGTCCTTACAGCAATTGCAGAAATTCGAGTGATCTTTCTCTCCATGTTGAAGTGTGTGGAAAACTACGATAAAATTGGAAATCATTGACACCAAATTATTTTTCATTAATCCCAGGTCCGGCGCAAGCATCAGTTCTTACACGAAACCGACCAGCAGTGAGAAAGCTCTTTATCAAAATCGCCAAAATCAACTACCTCAAGCTGAATTTCATATAAATGGGTAAGTACAAAGTTAATACGTTACGATTTGCGATCTTATTGTTCTGGCCGAGCAGTTAGCGTGCTTGACTAATGACTAAAGGGACCGTGGGTCGAACCTCCGAATTGGGCATCGATTATTTTATTTCTTGTGTTGTCCTTCTGCTGAGGTCTCGCCTTCCTCAAAGAACTTCTCTATGGCGTATTATACTGACAGACCACTGTGGCAAGCAGCTGCTTGAAGGTTTTTTTTTTTGCTACAGTAGTAAAGGACGTCTGTTCTATATTCCACTATATTATGATATTGCCTTTTGTGTGAGTGTTTATGCTGTTATTAATTTATCGGACCCTAGAGGAACACAGGTTCGGCGCATTACACAAAACTGAACTGTTGGGTTGTTTTACCTCTGAGCGGGGGAGCGGGGGTGGCTCAGTCGGTAGCGCGCCAGGCTCGCAATCTGTAGTTCCCAGGTTCGAGTCCCAGTTTGGACAGCGTTGAGATTTATCTCCGCAAAATTCCCCGCCCTGCCCACGGTCAGTAGGGGACACCGATGGGCTTGGAAAGGCCGCCGTCCGTCGGATGGGACGTTGAGCCAGGGTATGGCCCCCCGTGTGCGGGAGAGCCATACCCTGTGCACGTTAAAGAACACGCTGGATGGCCTTGACGGGAGGCTTTCATCTGTCTCCCAACAGCTGTTCCAGTGGATCCCCTCCCCCAACCTTCTCTGAGCCTTCGCGGTCCATGTGACCTGGCCATTTAACCCATGGTGTGCAAAAAAGTGCCGCTCAGAGGTAAAACAACCCAGCCTCTGAGCGGCACTTTTTTGCACACCATGGGCTAAATGGCCAGGTCACATGGGCCCCAAAGGCTTAGAGAAGTTGGGTGATGGGACCCACGGGAATAGCTGTTGGGAGATAGATGGTAGCCTCCCGTCAAGGCCATCCAGCGTGTTCTTTAACGTGCACAGGGTATGGCTCTCCCGCACACGGGCCACGGCTTAACGTTCCATCCGACTGACGGCGGCCTTTCCAAGCCCATCGGTGTCCCCTACTAGCCGTGGGCAGGGCGGGGAATTTTGCGGAGATAAATCTCAACTCTGACCTAGCTGGGACTCGAACCTGGGAACTACAGATTACGAGCCTGGCGCGCTACCGACTGAGCCACCTCCGTCCCAAAACCGAACTGTAGTGAGAAAGTTCCCTGCGGCTCTTCCTGTGTCAGATATGTCCTCAAAGTTTACAAAATTCGTCATAAAATTACATGCTCTGATTGGCTACGGTCGGAAAAAGAAATGCAATGTGCAGAATTGAGTCATCAAAAATGTTCAGACTCACACCTCACGAGGGTAAAGAGGGGCGTGAGATTGGGATTCTTTTCTGTTGTTGTTGTTTTTTTTCCCCCGATATTGCGAGCCCAATGATAAGACGTGAATGATAACCAAGAATTTAGTTTTGGTGGTGTTGGTGTGTGTGTGGGGGGGGGGGGGGATAAGACTTGAGTAGGGTTTCCCATTTACTGAAATATTCCACCAGACAGGAAAGCTTAAAACGTTATTCTATATGGATGAGATTTTTTAGTTGCTTTTTTTAATCCATTTTTAATGTCGGAATAAAATGTGGGCCTAAAATAAAATTATACAAAGACAACTGTTTTGAATTTCAAAGAAGGCAGAAAAGTGTGTGTTTTCGTATAGGACGACCGGATTTCCGTGGAAGGCGTCCCCCCTTCCCCTGGGTACGTGCCTTCCCTGTTAGGCATCGTTGGCAGATTATCTGCAAACCATTGCCGCTTTCCTCAGAGTGCGACATACCTAGATTTTTAAAGGGTTAGGTTGCGTGGGTTTTTTTTACCTCTGAGCGGTACTTTTTTGCACACCATGGGCTAAATGGCCAGGTCACATGGACCCCGAAGGCTCAGAGAAGGTTGGGGGAGGGGACCCACTGGAACAGCTGTTGGGAGACAGATGGTAGCCTCCCGTCAAGGCCATCCAGCGTGTTCTTTAACGTGCACAGGGTATGGCTCTCCCGCACACGGGACCACGGCTTAACGTCCCATCCGACGGACGGCGGCCTTTCCAAGCCCATCGGTGTCCCCTACTGACCGTGGGCAGGGCGGGGAATTTTGCGGAGATAAATCTCAACGCTGACCCAGCTGGGACTCGAACCTGGGAACTACAGATTTCGAGTCTGGCGCGCTACCAACTGAGCCACCCCCGCCCCATCTTTAAAGGGCATCAGCTTTCAAGCCATCTGTCGTCGCTATAGATTGGCCACTGCGTCATTTTCTAAGAAGGAAATGCATTTGCAGGGTCATCCCTCATCAGCGGCGCATCACCTGCTAAGACGCCTTGGCATAGTGATGTGAAACGGAAAAATGGCTGGGAGAAGTCACAAATCGACTTTCTGTGAATCACAGAAATTCTATGCCGCATTGAAGCTGTCCCTCCGAAACTTTTTTTCTTTTTTTCTTTTTTTTTTTTTCTTTTTTTTTTTTCTTTTCACCCCTGGCAATCAGGTGGCCGGCCTTGTACAGGTGTTGCCAGGACCGGGCTGGCCTACCTGAAGGCCTTTCCCCCCTTCCAATGGCCAACTGGGTGTCTGCTGGATCGGGGTGTTACTCTGATCCATGCGGGACTTCGTTGGCCACCACATCTTCTGTAGGTAATTTACAATGAAAGTATCTCTTTCAAGTTTGGCATTCTAAATTCGAAATTTAACTTAATCGTTCAGATTATAAAAATATTTGGCTAACTTCATTCGACTGAAATTTCACAGATTGTTTGGCAAATTTGTTTAGACACCGATCAAAATTCAAAAGACCTCCCACTCACCTCAATGATTAAACACCCAGACTTATCCTGATTTATCAGTACGGTCTTGCTCGTCATAACAGGTCCTTTCTCCTTCCCGCAGGTTACATTTAACCGTCACAGGATTCTCTGGATACAGATAGGGGAATCATGGCTTCACCCACTCGATGTAGTGCTGTCTTTGTATAGCGGAACATCGGGCGAAGCCATTCAATTTACTACAATTGTCCCTCTGAAACTGCTAATTTATGGAGCAGAAAGAGAAAGCTGTTCAGCAGACTCCCTTTCTCCTTCACCACCCTGCGCGGAAGAGCCATACCCTCTGCATGGCCTTGACGGGAGGTTACCCTCTGTCTCCTAACAGCTGTTCAATTAATCCCCTCCCCACAATTGGGGCGGGGGTGGCTCAGTCGGTAGCGCGCCAGGCTCGAAATCTGTAGTTCCCAGGTTCGAGTCTCAGCTGGGTCAGCGTTGAGATTTATCTCCGCAAAATTTCCCCGCCCTGCCCACGGTCAGTAGGGGAACCGATGGACTTGGAAAGGCCACTGTCCGTCGGATGGGACGTTAAGCCGTGGCCCCGTGTGCGGGAGAGAGCCATACCCTGTGCACGTTAAAGAACACGCTGAATGGCCTTGACGGGAGGCTACCATCTGTCTCCCAACAGCTGTTCCAGTGGGTCCCCTCCCCCAACTTTCTCTGAGCCTTCAGGGTCCTTGTGACCTGGCCATTTAGCCCATGGTGTGCAAAAAAGTGCCGCTCAGAGGTAAAACAACAACAACCCAACCCCCAACTTTCTCTGAGCCTTCAGGGTCCTTGTGACCTGGCCATTTAGCCCATGGTGTGCAAAAAGGTTCCGCTCAGAGGTAAAACAACCCAACAACAACCCAACCTCCCCACAACCTTATCTGACCCCTCGGGGTCCTTGTGACCTGGTCATTTAGTCCATTGTGTGCAAAAAAGTGCCACTCAGAGGTAAAACAAATCAAACCAACCCTCCACCACCAGCAAGTTGGGCCATCGTCGCTTTCGTCAGAGTAACTCCTAATTTTTCAAGGGATATCAACTTCTTAAGCCATAACATGCAAATTATTATTATTATATTATTATATAAATATATAATTAGCATTATTATTTAATAGTGCTTTTCGTATAAGCTTCTAATAATTTACATTATCAATATGTGAAAAATAAATAGAAATATGTAAATTTCCCCTCAAGCAGCTGCTTACAACAGAAGCGTGACAGAAAAACATCTGTTCAGAAGGCATCAACAGAATTTTCATGCCTATGCAGCTCGAACCCAGGTTCCTTTGACCGCAGCCAAGCACGCTGATCAAGAAGATTTACCAGAGTTCCTCATTATCAGTTCTCAAACTCTCTATATCTATTATGACACTCCTCATATCAGAAGTTTCATTTGACGTACAACTCGTCAGGATCAATACCCGGAAAATTTCCATTCCTTTTTCTGAAGTTGGGAGCTGAGAGAAAGTAAGGACTCTTCGCTTCAGAAGCTTTCATTTAGATAGAACTCGTTACACTCGGTAATCGTTTATGCATTTTGTCATTTTTGGGGAATTTTTTTCTGATGGAATGATATAGATTGGAGTGTAATCCCTCATGTTGCTTTAAGTTAAAACATGAGGATTCTGTATTCCGAATTTAGTGATCTGAACTTTTACCGTTCAGAAGAAATTCTTCCTCGTTTCTCGGGAGGCACCTTTTTTGTGAGAAGAGAAAGGTTGGGTTGTTTTACCTCTGAGCGGCACTTTTTTTGCACACCATGGGCTAAACGGCCAAGTCACATGGACCCCGAAGGCTCAGAGAAGGTTGGGGGAGGGGACCCACTGGTTGGGTTGGATTGTTTTACCTCTGAGAGGCACTTTTTTGCACATCATGGGCTAAATGGCCAGGTCACATAGACCCCGAAGGCTCAGAGAAGGTTGGGGGAGGGGACCCACTGGAATAGCTGTTGGGAGACAGATGGTAGCCTCCCGTCAAGGCCATCCAGCGTGTTCTTTAACGTTCACCGGGTGTAACTCTCTCTCCCGCGCACGGAACCACGGCTTAACGTCCGATCCGACGGACGGTGGCCTTTCCAAGCCCATCGGTGTCCCCTACTGACCGTGGGCAGGGTGGGAAGTTTTGCGGAGATAAGTCTCAACACTGACCCAGCTGGGACTCGAATCTGGGAACTGCAAATTACGAGCTTAGCGCGCTACCGAGTGAGCCATCCCCGCCCCCAGGACATAAAGGTTGGGGAGAGCAAAATTCTTACGTTGTTTTAAGTTTTCATGACTGGAAATTTTTATGCTGAATACGGTGATCGTAGCTGTTACCGTTTAGGAGAAGATCTCCATTTTGGGGGGATAGGGCCTAGGGAAGATGTTTAGGTATTCAAAGTATGCACAGAGTTTGGCCCCGTGCTACTGAGGGGATCAATGAATTCCGATTTCCGAACATAATCACATTTATGTAGGTCAGTGGTTGCCAACCTCTTTGGACTGAACTTTACCTTTTAGTTTTCTAAAGCCCGCCCTTCATGAAAGGCTATTTTAACAAGCGAAGTAGTCGATATGTTACCGCTAAAGTGCAGAAATCAGTTATTCTACAGATTATCTAGGTATTGTGCAGATTAACTAGGGTGATCCGTTAACGTGCGGAAAATTATTTCATTTCTCAAATTACCTAGGTAATCTGCAAATTACCTGGATAATCTGCACATTACCTACTAGGCTAAGATCTTTGCTGGAACAACAGGAACGTTTCTGTACGCTTAGATTAACATAATGTTATTTATCTAGTGTCCGAGAGTAGAGTTGAAACCAGGGTCATCCCTCTGTCAACATGAATCAGTCGTCCGAATTATTAAAAACGCCCCCAAAATGAGCAGGCCTAGTGAGAACGAATCATTTTAGTGATTCGTTATCAAGAATGAATCACTTTACCGATTCGTTCTCACTTGGCCTCCGCTCATCCGGGGCGTTTTTTATAATGCGGACGAGTGAATCACGTGACACGAAGATTCATATTCAAGAGATTCACCACTATGAGAGAAACAAACTTTTGAACTTTAACGATACGGAAGCCGTTAATGTGCACATTACCTAGGTAAAATGCGGAAAACTCTTGATTCCGCACGTTAACGGAGCAAATCAGTTAATCTGCAGATTAGCTAGGTAATGTGCACATTAACGGCTTTCGAGCTTTAGCGGTGACAGATATTCTTTTTAATCTCTTTCCGCAGAAGAACTCAGAAAAACGCCCCACAAATTAAGCAGAAAAACTCAGGAAAACATCCCCGTTGAGAATCACTGATTAAGGAGAACGAATGAGGCCACCAGAAGTTCGGAAATATTGATATGTTTAAACCTCTCAAAATGCTTTCTCTATGGCCGCACTCCTATTCTGCATCGTTTTCCTAAGAAATATAACAGGAGAATGGCAGCCACGAGACGCTAGCTGCAGGAGTGAGCGACTCATGTCTACCGAGCACCTTACGTCATCGTAGCTGTTGAAAGTGTTAGTCGCTTCATCTTTATTACCGGTCGCGACAATCATCATGAAAAATCGCATCTGCTGTTACGACAACCTATATTTTTTGTGCAAAAGCATTGATGAGTTTTTACAGCCAGTTCTCGAAACAAGACAGGGAGTACCTTCAGAAGAAGGCCCGACTCGCTCGGGCCTGCTTCTGAAGCCCAAGGTAGCGAATTCCTGCGCCAATCACTGGAGCAGAGTTTGAGTCATCAAAATTATGTCTGTTTTCTTCCACATGGTGGCGCTCCCTTCCCTCCTCGCAAAGGAACGATCTCCGCCTCATCTGTCACCGAATCAACCTCCTTGCGTGCTGGTTTCACAGATGCGGAAGTGATTTCGAACGGCTCACGGCCATTGACCTCCGACCTCGAAGTAAGTAATCGCATCCGCAAACTAAGGCAATTAATGTTTTGCATCCATCCTTTCTCAACACGAAACGATCAGAATTCACTTCCAAGTGGTGTCCAAAATTTTAATCCGTGAAATTCAGATTCCATTTCTTCTCCAGTCACGTTTTCAAATTTGTAACGATGAGATAGGAGCAAGATCACCTATTTGATATGCAAATCACGTGGGAGCACAATGACACGACTTCCTCTCAAAAGATTTGGCTTTAGGTTTAAATCTCTCTTCGCCAGTAAAAAGGGTTGGGTTGTTTTACCTCTGAGCGGCACTTTTTTGCACACCATGGGCTAAATGGCCAGGTCACAAGGACCCCAAAGGCTCAGAGAAGGTTGGGGGAGGGAACCCACTGGAACAGCTGTTGGGAGACAGATGGTAGCCTCCCGTCAAGGCCATCCAGCGTGTTCTTTAACGTGCACAGGGTATGGCTCTCCCGCACACGGGGCCACGGCTTAACGTCCCATCCGACGGACGGCGGCCTTTCCAAGCCCATCGGTGTCCCCTACTGACCGTGGGCAGGGCGGGGAATTTTGCGGAGATAAATCTCAACGCTGACCCAGCTGGGACTCGAACCTGGGAACTACAGATTACGAGCCTGGTGCGCTACCGACGGAGCCATCTCCGCCCCCCAATAAAAAGGGACCACGAGTGCAGAGAGATCTGTAAGAGTCGGGTAATGAAGAGGGCTTCCCTCAAAAATGAAGCATCACGATCATTGAATGAAGCACGCACGATTCTTAAGCAATAGCAGAAATATCTTTCTATTGCTTAAGAAACGAATAATGTATAAATATGTAAAATATAATCTTAAAATTCATATACAGACCCGAATCTAGAAAAAAAAATAAGAGAGGGGGGGGGGTAGGAAAGCAAATGACTGAAATATCATTGCAGTGTAGCATTTTTCTCTCCGTTTGAAGTCTTAAAAGATTCCTTCAGAAATACATGAAATATACATACGATTAGAAATTTTTTGCCTCCATTACCCTTACTAGCCACGTGTGCCAGCGTTGAGAAAAATGCCTGCCCTAGGTCAGTAGGGGAGGCCAACGAGCTTGGAAAGAGAGCTGTGGGATGGGACATTAAGCCGTGGCTTCGTGTGCGTCTGAGCCACTGTGTGTGCACCCAACTGTGCACGTTACAGAACAGTCTGGATGGCCTTGACGGGGAGGCTACCATCTGTCTCCTAATAGCTGTCCAGTGGGTCCCCTCCTCTCAACTTTCTGAGACCTTGGGATCCTTGTGACTTGGCTATTTAGCTTATTATGTGCAAAACAAGTGCCGCTCAGACGAAAAACAACCCAACCCAAACCTTATTAGCATTCTCATGGGGCAGGGGACCTTTCTTTCCCCTTCTTAAGATCCATCCTTGTCCACACATATACGATAAATAAAGAGATACGGTTGACTCTTTAAAAGAGGGTTTTTTGAGGTTCAGTCGCTGACAATGGAGCCCCTTTGCTCTATGGTAGTTCTGCCCCTAATAAAGATCAGGACAGAACTACCATAGGGGGAACTACCAAAATTCATCTTTAAGAAAAGGAGTATTTTAAACGATATAATTCAGGTCTTAAATTATATACGATCGGCAAAAACAGCGATTTAAAATATATTTCAACTTTAGTATAGTAAATCTTCAAATAATAATGGTAGTCAGCTGAATGGCGATCATTTTCCTCGCAGTTCTGTACACTTAAAGCAGTGGTTCTCAACCTTTTATGCTTCACGTACCCCCTGTAAATGTGTATGTAACTGGCGTACCCCTTATATAGGTAGATAAAACTATAGTTATAGTATACAATAGGAATAACATAAAACATATATATATAACATATATCTATCGACTTTTGAGCTCTCACGGTATACCCCTCGTTGAGAACCCCTACTCTAAAGAAGAAACTGGATAACGTTGACGGGAAGCTTCCATCTGTCTGCTTCCATCCCTTACCAAGCTTTTCAAAGTGGAATGCGATTCGCAACCGCGAAAGACTACCGTTCGCTCAATAAGATATAAAGAGGGATTTCTTCAGTTGGCAAGACTTTTGTATCTTTTCTGAGAACGGAGTTCAAAACGTTGACAGTCAAGGACTAAAATTGCATAGTTATGGTGGAAGTGGCTCAGATTTGACCATTTGGAACACGAACTCCAACAGAGATTAAAAAAAACGGAATTCATCTAGCGAGTTCTTTAACATGTACAATGTACTGCTCCTCTGCATGGAAAGACCACGGTTTAACGTCCCATCCGACGGACGGCGGCCTTTCCAAGTTCATCGGTGTCCCCTTTCTCACAGAGAGCAAGATGAGAGTTAGCGAAGATAAATCTCAACGCTCCCATCCTTTACTAGCCACACGGTTGGGACTCGAACTGGGAAATTCAGATTACGAGTTGTGTTTTACCTCTGAGCGGCAATTTTTTGCACACCATGGGCTAAATAACGAAGGCTCAGAGAAGGTTGGGGGAGCGGACCCACTGGAACAGCTATTGGGAGACAGATGGTACCCTCCCGTCAAGGCCATCCAGCGTGTTCTTTAACGTGCACAGGGCATGGCTCTCTCCCGCACACGGGACCACGGCTTAGCATCCCATCCGATGGACGGTGGCCTTTCCAAGCCCATCGGTGTCCCCTACTGACCGTGGGCAGGGCGGGGAATTTTACGGAGGTAAATCTCAACGCTTACCCAACTGAGACTCGAACCTGGGAACTACAGATTGCGAGCCTGGCGCGCTACCGACTGAGCCACCCCCGCCCCACAGATTACGAGTCTGGAGCACTACTGATTGAGTCCATCATCCGTCATGAATGGAAAAAGGCTAATCATTAAGCAGATATTTTAATAACAGTGATGCAGTGGAGCCAGGGCACACTAGGATTTCTCTCTGGTATTTAAGTAACCAGGACTCGCCAAACTTCGATTTTTCAAACAACTTCATTAAATTTTATAATAACCCTAAAAGAGCGATGAATTTCATCGTATCTAAATTTCGAACAAAACTTTAAATAACAAACATATGCATCACAATATACATTCACTTCAAGAAATCGATCTCCATTTGCACTGGAGAGGAATAAAGTTCCGTACGTGATATTATGTTTGTGGCACGTCAACAAACCAAGTTCGGATGTAGAAAAAGATTAAGGGAATCCAAATGATTTGTCTTGAGCCGGAACGAAGTGGAATGCCGCTCCGATGCATAATTTTTCTCACCATTTTAGTCATGTTTAAAAAACGTGTTTTGAGAAATATAGGAAATATATATGCTCAACATTTTTTCCACCTCCGTTCTCTGCTATTGGCATTCTCAAAAGGAGGGGAAGAATGACATCTCGGATTGGGACTACCATTATTCAGCAGACGTTTAGTCCACAAAATTATTTCTTTTCCTCCCCTTGGTGACGTTGCCTCTCTATCAGCTTTCCACTTCGCTTCATAGCCATGCAGTTTGAGTCTCTGACTTTCAACGATTTGAACTCCGTCCTCTCAAAAGATACAGAAGTCTTGCCAACTGAAGAAATCCTTCTTATATCTTATTGAGCAAACGCTCGCCGTTCGCGGCTGCGAATCGCAATTCAATTTGAAAACCATCCGTGAGGACCGCAGAACTTTTAAAACATGCTTAAACGGAAGAACACAATATCATCTCATCATCATCATCATCCTCAAGCAGCCATGGGCTACGGAGGTCTAACCAGATCGTGCAGTTTAATTCTCCAAGCATATCTGTCCTGAGCTACATCTGCTGCATCCGGCCACTGCACACCAATTCTAACAAGGTCCTGTTTGACATTGTCTGCCCACCGCATCTTAGGTCTCCCCCTCCTTCTGAGGCCTCTAGACACACTGTTCATAACCCTATTCGCCAAGCTATAATTATCCATACGGGCAACATGGCCAAACCAACGGAGTCTCTCTCTGCACAATATGCTGCTTAAAGGAGGTTGCAGACTCCTTTGCCTAACCTCATCATTAGTTACAAAGTTAAACCACCTAATACCCAACCACCTAATACCAATCATCCGTCATGAATGGAAAAAGGCTAATCATTAAGCAGATATTTTAATAGCAGTGGTGCAGTGATTCTATATATAACCTATAATAACCCTAAAAGATTTACCCTTTTGATTCTAGATGCTTACTGCGTAAGCATCTAGAATCAAAAGCATCCAATTTCCTGTTATCTTGTTTACAATGTGTCCAAGTTTCACTACCATAACTAACCCTAGAAAGAACCAAACTATTATACAGTCTAATTTTAGTCTTTAGATGTATACGCCTATTTCTCCACACTCTCATAGATTCTTAAAAGTCCCGATAGCAATCCCTATTCCTCTGTTAATCTCATGCCGCACATCACCAGTATCTGTTACATAGCTCCCAAGATAATTAAACTGAGACACCTTTTCAAGACTGCAACCATTCAGATTAACTGAATCACAACCTGCCTGACCAATTTTCATCACTTTAGTTTTCTCTCTGTTTATAACCAAACCTACTCTACTACCAGTCTCATCAACAGCTCGAATGAAAGAGTTCATCTCATCAACGTCATTTGCCAAAAGGGCTAAATCATCAGCATAATCTAAATCAGAAATTTACGTATCCCCAGCCCATTTAATGCCAAAATCTTTCCCTTGAAGTAAATTTCGCATAACATAATCAATAACCAAACTAAAGAGAAAAGGGGACAAAATGCACCCTTGTCGAACACCAGAAGCATTGCTAAACCAATTGCTACAAGCCTTACCAACTCTCATACGTGACTCAGTCTTATTATACACAGCTTTAATTATGATAGCTAACTTGTCTGGTATTCCATATGATCTCGCAATCAACCACAAATTATGACGATCAACAGAGTCGAAAGCCTTTTTGAAATCAACAAAGCTAGCAACCAAAGGTTTCTGAAACTCTAAACATTTCTCAAGAATCTGCCTAAGTGAAAATATATGATCTACACATCCCCTACCACTTCTGAATCCACATTGCTTATCACGCAATTACCTGTCAACCATAATCTTTATTCTATTAAGCACAATCATGCAAAGAACTTTGTCTGGAACAGAGACTAGGCTGATACCCCTATAGTTACTGGTAAAATCCTTAGGAACCATACCTTTATCATAAAATATATTCAAAATTTCAGTCATTCAATTGGTAACCGAAACATTCCCAGCTCTAAGCATCTCCATAGTAATATCATCTACCATTGGGGATTTATATAGTTTAAGTTTGGAAATAGCCGAAATAACTTCAGACTGTGTTTTAAGGGCTAACATTATAGCCAGTAAAGCATCTATCATCATTACAATGGGAGTAGAACTAACCCCATTGTTCAGAACATCACTGAAATGTTTATCCTTCAATCCCTGTATACCAGTCCGTTTTCTACCGCACAAAACATTAACTGTCTGGTACAGCTCTCTGCTGTTGTGCTGTCTAACTGCTTCCTCGGCTTTATCAGAAAAGCCATCAAGCCGAAGATTCTTATCAACAGCTAACTGATCCTTTACACGTTTATTAAGCTCTCTGTAATGCTTTCTATTAGGACTAGTAGGGTATTGATTAAGGGCATTCCTGCAGTTCTTTCTTTCCGAAATAAGCTCAAGTGCATTATCACTTAAATAATTCTGTCTCTTCTGCTCCTTTTTTCCTAAAAGAGTACTGTTAGTTTCCAAAAAAAGCCCGTTTAAAATGATCCCATTCTACCTCAACTTCAGTAGTAAGGAAACCATGACTGTCATAATGACTAAGTAACCTATCACAATAAACTTTAGTTATAACTGGGATTTTCAGAGCTTCAGTATTAAGGTAAAATTTTTAACCTTAGCACAACATTTCTTAAGTTTAAGTTGCAAGACACTTTTAACAAGGTAATGGTCAGATCCAATTTCAGCTCCCCTATATGCCCTGGTATTCCTAACAGAACCAGCCCATTTGCTGTTAATTAATATATTATCAATCATATTCTTATGCAGCCCATCAGGTGAAACCCATGTGTACTTATGTATGTCACGGTGTTTGTAATAAGTGTTAGTTGTTCTGAAATCATTGAGTTTACTTACCTGTAGGAGACGTTGCCCATTGCCATTGCAGTTACCAATACCAAAAGGGCCTATCACTCCTCCCCAAAGGTCAGACCAGCTTTGGCATTGAAGTCACCTAGAACAAGGGTAATATTTCCTTTCTTGACAGAATTCAAAATATCCTAAAGTTGTCCGTAAAATCCTTCTCATCCTCATCGGCATCCTCAGTGGGGGCATAATGGCATTCAAGTCTTTAATGCTTGTCTGAAATTTTGCTGTAAGAAACCTTTCATCAATGCACTCATATCCTAGAAGAGCATCACTATCATGTCTGCTGAGAAGCAGACATACGCCTTGGTTATGCTTATCATCTTCCCTCCCTGAAAAGAGAAATTTAAGGTTATTTTTAAGAATCTGTCCATGTGGGCTCTTGCAAGCCGAGAATATCTAAATTAAAACGGAATTCTTGTGAGGACATCAAGAGAAAAAGCTCTGTGCAGAAGAGTCCTCACATTCCAACTACCTAGGAGAGTTAGTGGTTAGTGGGATGTTTAAAGAAACTATGTTTATTGAGAGAGGGGATGCTGACAATATCAAACAGCCCCCTAATCGCAGACATGGGGCAAAGACCCATTCCCCCACAACTAAAGGCTGAAGCCATCTACACTGGAAGACTTCCTCTAACGTAGAATTTGACGATGCCAATAGAAGCAAAGAGTTCAGGTGCCTGCGATGACCTCTGCTCAGGATTATGCACCAGCTAATAATACACATCCTGTGCATCTATTCACTTGGGGCTGTCAACCCATAAACAAACAGAAAACACAATGGAAGATGTTCCCTCCACAGAAGCCCTTCAGTGCAAGAAATTCAGGATTCATAATCAAGCTCAGAGCCATATTTCAGTCCAGTCCAGTAGGTTTATGTGGTCAGTACCAGAACCTTGTGTGGTTGACCACTTCGCCAGCAGGGTAGAAAAAAAAAGAAAAGTAGCCACAGTCGTTCAGATCAGTAGGCCTTACTAATCTGCAGCCCTCCCCTTCAGTTCATTTCCACAAGAGCACAACTGTTAGGAGACAGATGGTAACCTCCCGTCAAGGTCGTTCTTTAACGTGCAGAGGGTATGGACTCTATTGCACATGGAGCCAATTGCTTAACGTCCCATCCGATGGACGGCGGCTTTTCAAGCCCATCGTTGCTTTCTACTGACCATGGGCAAGGGGGGGGGGGGGGGCTTTTGAGAGAGAAATCTCAATGTTTGCCCAGGTGATTGAAATTGGGATTAAATCATTTATGAAGCTGCATTAGTACTAAGGAAAAGTCGAATTCTGTAGCAACAGTAAAACTTTCAATTGCAATTTCTTAATGCTAGTTTTGAAATTACTTTTCAATTGAATTAAAAGGAACACTAAAATAAGTCTGATCTTTCAAAGATCATCATCAGATTTGTTGTTGTGATCCATAATCTGAGCTCGTTTGTTTTACTTCTGAGTGATACTTTTTTGTACATAATGGGCATTACAAGGACTCCTTGGGCTCAGAGAAAGTTGTGAAAAGCTCTCTCCCACACATGGGTCCAAGGCTTAACGCCCCAACCAACAACGGACCGGCGGTGCTTTTCCAAGTCCATCGGCTCCCCTACTAATCGAGAACAGGGCAGGGAGTTTTGCAAAGACAAATCTCAATGTTGGTCCAGCTGGGACTCGAAACTGGGAACTGCAGATTATGAGCCTGGCAAGTAGTAGTGAAGAGAAGTGTCATTAACTGAAGAGACTGAAATTTTACAGAATCTTAGAATTGATACAAGTAAGCAAACATTACGGCGTTAATGAATTAAGGTACATTAAAAATACAAAATCGATTACTCCTCAAGCAGCCGACTTGTCAGAGAGGCTTGACAGGCATTTGATCAATATCACATGCCATCCAGAACACCGTTGAGAAAGGCGACACTTCAGCAGGAAGACCAACTAGTCAGAGAGAAAAATCCATCACTGTTCCGAGATCTAAACACAAGCACGCTAACCAATCTGTAAAATATACAAATTACTACGGTGATTCATAAGTCTGTCCGTTTATCGCCATGCAAAGTACATTTGCATACATCTGAATGTCTCGTGGCCAACTGGTTAGCGCGCTTGGCTACTGATCTAAGAGAGCTGGTTTCGAGCTCCGGATAAGGCATGGATGTTCGTGTTGTTTTTCTGCTGAGATCCCGCCATCTTCACAGACCTTTTACTATGGCGTATAAACTAACAGGCTCCTGTCAGACCTCTGTGGCAAGCAGCTGTTTGAGGGGTATTTATTTTATTTATTTATTGAACGTTAAATTAAGGGAAAGTATAAAGTAAAATGAGATATTTTACTCAGAGGTAAAATGACATAATAAACATTTCTGCAATTTTTGTTGATTTGTCAGTGGCGCCATCTGTTACCAGAAATCGGGAGGCCACGGTGCCACATTTTGATGGTAGTGATATTCGTCACTCACGCTTAAAGCTTATATGAATTATTCATTAATAAAACATCAGGACAGTCCGGACAACAAAATTTTTAAAACTAATTATTTCAAGTAGATAGGTTTTTTTTTTGTCGATGCAATAAAAATATTTGAAATTATTAAGTCTCTATACGTTGCAACATATATTTAAATCCGCCCATTAACATCATGTTATGGGATCTCTGTTCAATGTAGGCCCCTGTGAAACTGCCCCTTTGGCCCTCCGTCCCCTTGGCGGTAATCATGCCTCCGACTAATCATTTTTCCGGACTCCTGAAGAGCAGGGGTGGCTCAGTCGGTAGCGCGCCAGGCTCGTAATCTGCAATTCCCAAATTCGAGTCTCAGCTGGGTCAGCGTTGAGATTTATCTTCGCAAAACTCCTGCACACGGTCAGTAGGGGACACCGATGGTCTTGGAAAGGCTGCCGTCCCTCGGATGGGACGTTAAGCCCCTTGTGCGGGAGAGAGCCGATTTTTGATGGCAAAGTTTTGTGTGTAATGTTTCTGTAAATGAGAATGGAAATAAATATTATTATTATTATTATTAAAAAAAATATATCTGAGCATTTCGTATACATGGTCGTTAAGAATATTTTAGTTATAAAGTTCTGGGTAATCAGACAATGGCTTCATAGGTTGTATTAACTCTGAGCGACACTTTTTTTCACAGAATGGCTAAATGGTCAGGTCACAAGGACCCCGAGGGCTCAGAAAAGGTTGAGGGAGGGGACCCACTGGAACAGCTGTTGGGAGATAGATGTTAACTTCCCATCAAGGCCATCCAGCGTGTTCTTTAACATGCACAGGGTATAGCTCTCCCACACACGGGGCCACGACTTAATGTCCCATCCGAGGACAGCAACCTTTCCAAGCCCATCGGTATCTCCTACTGACGGAGGGCGGGAAACTTTGTGGAGATAAATCTCACCACTGGTCCAGGCGGGACTCGAACCGGGAAACCGCAAATTACGATCCATCCCCGCCCCCTCGGACAACGACCATGCAGATAAAATAAACCTTTATGGCGCACTTTAGTTTATTAGAAGTCGATTTCAGTCACAATATCCATGTTTCAGTTTTACGTCTGTGGCGTTTCGAAAAATCCACAGACTGACAAACATTTACCAAAAGAAAAGCAATGGAAGACAGGTTTAAAAAAAGGGGCTAATGGAAATGGAAATGCTACTGTTGGATAAGCTCGAAAATATGATTTGTTAGCGTGCTTGATTCTGTTTAAGAGAAAATCGAAAAACATTTAAACATGTGGATTAAAGAAGCATGTGGATTCAGAAAAAAAATTTGTTAATGGAGCGGTCATTCACAAAAATGCTTTGTATATGTGTAAATAAAAAAAAATTAATCCTCAATCAACTGTTTCCTATAAAGGCTTGAGAGGAGATTGACAGCATAATACTTAAAGACTTTTATGTCCACTTAACTATTTTTTTAGAATTAAACATTTATTTGCAGCAAAAAATGATTTGTAAAAAAATGCAGGTCATACTAAGATTTTCTGTCTTCAACTTCTTTGAATTAGGATTTTGCAATACGCAAAATTTTTAACGCACTTTACCCACGTGAATGTGTTGGGTTGGGTTGTTTTACCTCTGAGAGGCACTTTTTTGCACACAATGGACTAAATGGCCAGGTCACAAGGACCCCAAAGACTCAGAGAAGGTTGGGGGAGGGGACCCACTGGAGTAGCTGTTGGGAGACAGATGGTAGCCTCCCGTCAAGGCCATCCAGCGTGTTCTTTAACGTGCACAGGGTATGGCTCTCCCACACACGGGCCATGGCTTAACGTCCCATCCGACGGACGGCGGCCTTTCCAAGCCCATCGGTGTCCCCTACTGACCGTGGGCAGGGCGGGGAGTTTTGCGGAGAGCCCTCGTGAATGACATTTGTTTTTGAATAAGAATCACTCAAAATCATTATATGCATAGTACTTCTGCTTCTCGTAGTTTTAGTGATTAAGCTCTTATAGTTGGCAACGAGGAAAAATATAGACGCCATAACTCATTCAACAAAATCGACTGTTCTCATTCGGTATGAACGTGTATTTGACGTTTTCAAATTGCAGCAGAAACGTTTTCCTGAAGTGCTCCGAGTGTATTTACGACCCGCCTCACCCCTGCGAGCAGTTCCCTTTGTTTCTATACCTTCCGTTTACGCCATTTGAAACTGAATCAGGAAAAACGCTCCCGTATGAGGGCTTCGATTGTGAAGTTTCCCTGCAGGAGTAAAGCTGACGTCAACATCTCTGGTGCTTCTGGGATAATCATCTTAAGGGTGCGGGGGGACGGGGCTTGCTCAGTTGGTAGCGCGCCAGGCTCGTAATCTGCAATTCCCAGGATCGAGTCCCAGCTGGGCCAGCGTTGAGATTTATCTCCGCAAAACTCTCCGCCTTGCCCACGGTCAGTAGGGGACACCGATGGGCTTGGATAAGGCCGTCGTCCGTTGGATGGAACGTTAAGCCGTGGTTCCGTGCGCGGGAGAGAGAGTTACACCCTGTGCACGTTATAGAACACGCTGGATGGCCTTGACGGGAGGCTACCATCTGTCTCCCAACAGCTGCTCCAGTGGGTCCCCTCCCCCAACCTTCTCTGAGCCTTTGGGGTCCTTGTGACCTGGCCATTTAGTCCATTGTGTGCAAAAAAAAGTGCCGCTCAGAGGTAAAATAACCCAATCGATGTTAAGGGCTTTGTCAGAAAATGAACCAATTAACTTCAAATTTTGTATATTTTGGTTCTATGAGATTGTCTCAGAACTGTATATTATCAGACAACAACAAAAACTCATTGTGAAACTATGCTTTAGGTAATTATTATGTGTAACATTTTATTGAATTAAATATTTTCACGATGCAAATAACATCGGAAGAGACCATCCTATAATAAACCAACTTGTATCAATAGGAATGCCTATTCGTCTATATACATTTCTACTTGCCTACTTAAAGTATTCGTATTATGAGTTGTGCTAATGGGTTCCTGGGAGGGGAGGGAGCTCTAAGGAAATCCCTATGCTAGGTAAGACACAAAAGTGATAAGTAGAAAAAAATTGAGCATCTCCAGGCAAAGTGAAAACATAACTCGTTTTTTCTTAAGTTAATAATCATTCAGTTTTGCAAAAAATAAAAAAATAATAAAACCTCAATGATTATTAACTTAATATATATATATATAATTAATAATTTATAATATAACTTAATTAATATATAATAATTTTTTAATATTTGTCTGTGGAATGTCACAAAGTTTTTCTTTCAACAACACAGCTTTATTTATTAGTAGCTGAAATATGTAAATATGCATACTGATTGTACTAATAAATATATTTATTTTAATGAAATGTGTAAATATGCATACTGATTGTACTAATAAATATATTTATTTTAATGAAATATGTAAATATGCATACTGATTGTAGTAATAAATATATTTATTTTAATGAAATGTGTAAATATGCATACTGATTGTACTAATAAATATATTTATTTTAATGAAATGTGTAAATATGCATACTGATTGTACTAATAAATATATTTATTTTAATGAAATATGTAAATATGCATACTGATTGTACTAATAAATATATTTATTTTAATGAAATATGTAAATATGCATACTGATTGTACTAATAAATATATTTATTTTAATCCATAGGTGAGCACGGCCTAGTTGGAGAACAGCGGGCTCAGAGGGCATGCTACGCAGCCTCCTCCATCTGCCTCATGGGAGGTTTGCTTCTCGGATCTGTGGGAGTTGTTATGATCCTGGTTGGTCTCTACACCACAGATAAGCTTGAGGACGAAGTGTGGTCGGTCTCTCTGCTCATCGTCGGTGCCTCTTTCCTCATCATCTTATTCGGCTCTCTCGGCTGCGCGTGTGCCTGCAGTCGCCAGATGCTGCTCAGTCGAGAACAGAGCATCATCAAATGCATCGCGTTCCACGCGGGGATGTCCGAGATGCCAGACGGTTCTCTGCCTCCGTGCTGCTCTCGAAACTCGGCAACGATGAGGGTGTGGAGCACTGTGAATCCACATTCGCGCATGGCGTGGAACTCTGACCTCCCTGGGCAACCGGAGATGGAAGAAGAGAAGAAAGAGGAAGAGGAGAAGAAAGATGAGGAAGAGGCTGAGTAGGACATTTCTCACTAGCAGTGACTAACTTGAGGAGATGAAATAAAACAGCGGGATGAGAAATGTGAGAGTTATCGACAACGTCGAAGTATTCCCTCAAATGAATGAAGTAAAGTTGAAAAACAAATGCATCTGCTGCGAAATTCTAGAAAGAGAGAGTGGAATGAATGCGAAACTATTCTTCGATCAATGAATGAATGGCGAGAATGGCTCTTGTTGCATTAGGAATTTCCAGAGTGAATGTAAGATGCATGTTAGAGTCCCTTCTGCGTTCATCACAAGCAGCTGAGACATATCGAGAGCGATCGATAGAGAACAAAAAATCACTTTTTTTTTAACGGAAATCGCTTTCTGATGTGCCAACTTGTGCCTTCAAAGTCTTTGATTATTTTCCCTGTGAATTTAAATGGCAAATTAAGAATTGTAAGATCAGTTAGATAGTTGGGTTGTTTTTCTTCTTAACGGCATTTTTGTGCACAGATGGCTAAATAGACCAATCACAAGAACTCGAAAGACTCAGACAGTAGGGGACACCGATGGGCTTGAAAAGGCCGCCGTCCGTCGGATGGGACGTTAAGCCGTGGCCCCGTGTGCGGGAGAGCCATACCCTGTGCACGTTAAAGAACACGCTGGATGGCCATGACGGGAGGTTACCATCTGTCTCCCAACAGCTGTTCCAGTGGGTCCCCTCCCCCAACCTTCTCTGAGCCTTCGGGGTCCATGTGACCTGGCCGTTTAGGAGCGGGGGTGGCTCAGCCGGTAGCGCGCCAGGCTCGTAATCTGTAGTTCCCAGGTTCGAGTCCCAGCTGGGTCAGCGTTGAGATTTATCTCCGCAAAATTCCCCGCCCTGCCCACGGTCAGTAGGGGACACCGAGGGGCTTGGAAAGACCGCCGTCCGTCGGATGGGACGTTAAGCCGTGGCCCCGTGTGCGGGAGAGCCATACCCTGTGCACGTTAAAGAACACGCTGGATGGCCTTGACGGGAGGCTACCATCTGTCTCCCAACAGCTGTTCCAGTGGGTCCCCTCCCCCAACCTTCTCTGAACCTTTGGGGTCCATGTGACCTGGCCATTTAGCCCATGGTGTGCAAAAAAGTGCCGCTCAGAGGTAAAACAATCCAATCCAATCCGAAAGACTCAGAACAGGGAAAGGTTAAGGGCTTCACTGGTCAGCTCTTATGACACAAAAGAAACTTATCAAAGCATCCATTCGGTCTTTTAATATACACGAGATATAATGACTTGTACACGGATACATGGTTTGAAGTTCCATGCAAAGGACTGCGGAATTTTCAAGTCTATTGACGTCCTCTTTTCCACAGAGAGTACAGTAAGAGGATTTTAAGATAAAACAATTACTAGTACGATTTCTTTATCCTATATCAGTAATTAGAAATAATTCAGTTTCTCCTAGCTACATTTTCAAACTAATTTTCAAAATATTCAAATTTGTTCATCAATAAACAGATGAAATATGAGTTTAAATTTTTTTTTAAATCACTCATATTTTTGGTATCCTGATAAATACTATTTAAAAAGTTTCATTAACCTCCCTACTTTGAATAAGGAGCATTTTTCTCTCAATGTGTTAAGCCCCATAGTTTAAGGACACTATGAAGATACGCTCTATTGAATTTTGAGGAAATTGTGGAAAAAAATCGGCGTTTAACCGAAGCTTTAAGAGCAGTGATGAGAACCCCGTGGTGCGAGACCACAAAAGAATACGGAGTTACTTTTAATACATGGGAAAATGTTTTTGTGGTTACTACTGATCTAAGGGACCTGGGTTCGAGCCCCGGGTAAGGTATGGCTATTTTTTAGCCGTCCCGTGGCCGAGTGGTTAGCGCGCTTGGCTACTGATCTACGGGACCTGGGTTCGAGCCCCGGGTAAGGCATGGATGTTCTTGTTGTTTTCTGCTGAGGTCCTGCCATCCTCTCAGATCTTCTACTATGGCATATAAACTGACAGGCTCCTGTCAGACCTCTGTAGCAAGCAGCTGCTTGAGGGGAATTTATTTTATTTATACATTTCACCTATTTGCTATTAGCCGTGAATAGCTATTAGCAAAGTGCTAATGAGTTTTAAAAATAATATCTCTTGAGGCAATTATGGAATTCGTATATATCATTCAAAACCTTAGTAACACTATAAAACTTTTAGAGAACTTTCAGATTTATAATTTCTCATAAATCTTAATTTTTAGTAATGTTAGTCTGCATTTGAAGAGTTCTGGAATATTAAGTACCGCTTATATATTGAATTATATTTCTGGAAATATAAATATACCGCTTATTATTGAATATATAATGCAATGAATATGGAGCGTGTGCAGTTACCGTTCACAGCAAACTGGAGCGGTTGCGGTTAATGTTCACAGCACATTGGATCGTGTGAGCTCACAAAGACCTGGATCGTGTGGGCTCACTCACGGAAATATTGAGCGTGTGCAGTTACCGTTCACAGCAAACTGGAGCGTGTGCAGTAACTGCACACGCTCCAGTTTGCTGTGAACGGTAACTGTTCCAGTTTGCTGTGAACGGTAACTGTTCCAGTTTGCTGTGAACGGTAACTGTTCCAGTTTGCTGTGAACGGTAACGCTCCAGTTTGCTGTGAACGGTAACTGGAGCGTGTACAGTTGCTGTACACGCTCCAGATATTTTTAAAGAACAAAAAATCCTATTTGAAAGTTTGTCTTATGTTCTATCATCTTCACACGGCTTCCGTGTGAAGATGATAGAACATAGAACAAACTTCAAATATTCAAGACCAACTGAAGTGTTTGAGGAGGTCGTGGACAGAGACGTATGAATCGTTTGGCTCGGCGTTAGATCTCTCCGCCCTTTTTGACAGAATACGTCTTTTGAATTTATCCGAATCTTCATCAGGTGAATTTATTTCAGTTGTCTGAAGTGGAACATTGAAACATCCAAAATTTCGTGGACATTAATATTTCTTAATTTTTTACTTTCACCTGCAAAACAAACAGTTGACATTTGGAAACGCAACAGAACCAAAATTAATAACTCTACCTTTGTACAGTCTCTCAAAAAATATGCGAACACTGTGGTTGATTACAGAATTCATAAAAAATATCTGGCAACGATTTTTTTTAGGAATTAATGATCTGGCAACCTTTGTGTCACACATGGAGGTAGGAAGATAACAGGAGGAGCCCTAAGCACTTGAAAATGATGCTTCGGCGACTGCGCGGCAGCCATGTTGTTCTATACAGTAATTCTGTATGGAAATATTAATTGCATTAAAAAAAAGCAATATAAATTCCAAATAGCTTAAATGGGCTTTCTCTTAGTCGTAAAAAAAAATCTTCCCGTATATAACGCACAGTAAAACTGAGTATAGCACGTGAAAAGTAGGCTTGATTGCAGCGGCAGACGGTTCGTTTTGAATGCAACAATATGGCTACCGTCCTGCTGCGTCTGCATCATTTTCCGTGGACAGGGAAAGCGCGTTAGGGCGTCTCCTCTCATACCTCCGTTGTGTCACATGACACGAAGGTTGCCAGTTTCCATGTTCAATGCTCAGCCGATTGTTCTCTTACATCAGTGTTTTTCAATCTCTAGTAATCCGGGAAAGCTAAAAGCATTGATTAAAGCATATTATGCAGAATATCCAAATGTATTTTGCTTTGTGCAGAACAGAGGATAAAAATTTTCTTGATAAAAAAAAATTTGACAAATGGCCGTAATTGCTCAAAATATCAACTCGTTACACATTCCTGCAAAAACGTTTCAAAAATCCGAATTAAATATAATTTTATTTAAACATAAAAGGAGTTTATTTCTAAAAACTTACGATACGTACACGATGAATATAATAATTATAATTTTTTTTTAATTTGGTTTCTTGGACTTATAGCCAATATTCGCTTTATGTCCCACTGAGAACATAGTTTTTTTTTTTGACGTGTCGATAAGTCAACAGTTTTTATTTTTACTGAGGGACAATCATAAAAGAACTCCATATGATATATTATGAATTTTCCATTCTTAAAACTTATTTTAAATTTACTTATTGTACTATCAAATGTATATTGCAATACAACAACCCAGTTAAACTTCTGCTCCTCGGTTTTATATGATGATTAAATTTAATGTAAAATTTCTAATGATAATGAACTTGGGTAATATTAGTTTCAATTTGAAGTTGTTTTCAATTCCACGATCAATGGTATCGCGTTGGATCGCGGTGCTACTGCAACTGATGGGATACGGGTTCGAGATTTGTCATGTATGTTATGATTGTCCCTCAGTAAAAATAACTCTTCACTTATCGACATGTCAAAAAAATTATGTTCTCAGTGGGACATAAAGCGAATATTGGCTATAAGTCCAAGCAACCAAATAATAAAAAAATATGATAGTCATCATGTACATATCTGAAGTTTTTCAGAAAATTTCTAAATTATACGTATTTCATTTTATTAATATTAAAAAATGTAACTATAAACTTTTAATAAATAGTGGTTCTCAAGTCAAAAGGGCGGAGTGAGTATTCTTGATATTTTATCATCAAGAGCTACTTTTTTTAACCCCTTTTTATACAAAAGCAATCCACCATTATGATTTCTTAAATCAAGAGGTAAATGATTAAATATCTTAGGAGCTAAATAAGTTATTCATTTGTATATTAATTCCTTTTTAACAAGGGGAATTTCATACTTCTTTCTCGCCCTGCTTCTTTCCATTTGATCGCAATAATTATCTGCTTTCAGATTATAGGTTACCATTTACAAAGAAGTGTATCATTAATTTATAGTCAAACAATTTTCCCAAAGGTAATAAGTTAACTTTAATATAGCCATTATGTAGACTATCTCTAAATCCATTGTTATCAGTTAATGTTTTTATTATTTTATTTTGTAGATTTATCACTGGTCTAAGGATTGATGTATAAGTACCTCCATAGCAAAGTAGACCATAATTATATCAGACTGTATCTATGAGTTATAAATAACGGATAAGATTTTCCAATGAAAACTTTTTTTTTTATTTTAAATATATTTTACATAACATTGGTTTGGTCTTAATTTTTTTTGTCAGATTATTGATATGTGATTTCCAATCCAATTTTTAATCTATTTTTATCCCTAAATGCAAAATTTCTGGAACTGTTTGAATAGAAACACAGCCACAATTATCCACTATAACACAGTCTGATTTTTGAATTTTTATTAATATAACATTAGAACTATTTTCTAAATTATACATATTTCATTTTATCAATATTAAGAAATGTAACTATAAACTTTTAATAAATGGTTGTGGTATCTATATAACGTTTAATAAACGGTTGTAAACTATAGTTTTAAACCATTTATTAAACTTAATTAAATAATTTGTTATCCACAGAGCAAGTTATTATAATTTTTCGCTCAAAACGTTATGGCTCTATTATCAGCAAAGCAATTTATCTGTCCACTTATTTTTAAAAAACTTAAATCATTCAAAAATATCAAGAAGTGAATTGGTCCTAAAATTGTTCCTTGTGGGACACCTTGTTTGAAACTCAATCATTGCTTAGAAAACTGTCGAACAGAAAATTAATTCCCGAAGTTTGGTCAGTCTTACAATGGTACGATGTTGTCAGGTGTTGCCAACTCGTGAAAAATTTTCCATATTATAATCACCTTTGTTTAGATTTTTGGATTTTTTTAAAAAGCTCGCAGAACACCTGTTGAAAAACACTGCTCAGTACTTAATGAATCTCCATGGAATGCTCCTTTAAGCAGATGGAAGAGAAGTGACAAGGAATTCCTTAAGGTTGATATCAATTATGTTTGCAAAAACTCTAAATGTTCATTCATGTTTTCATTGCAATTTATTCACTTATTTTATTGTAATGTCGACAGCAATTGAAGATGAACTTAACGGTTGTGTCGTTCATCGAATTTTACTCAAACATAAAAGGAGTTTATTTCTAAAACTTCACTTATGAACATGATGATTATAGCACATTTGCGAGCCAAAGATGTGTTTATCATTGATAAAATTGCGAACTTTTCAATCTGTTTAAGTGCTTAAAATTAAGGTCATGCTATAGAGGACATCCCCTGTAGCTTCAATAGCCTATGGTAGTTTTTCCCTTAATGATTCCATGGAGAAATTAATTATCATATGCATGTTATTTCTAGGGACGGAAGAAGTCGGTGACTACACAGAACAATAGACTCACGAAAGTTCAATGTTTAACCCGTAACTGATATGCGGGGTCTACCAGACCCCACAGCGTTGAGATTTATCTCTGCAAAATTCCCCGCCCTGCCCACGGTCAGTAGGGGACACCGATGGGCTTGGAAAGGCCGCCGTCCGTCGGATGGGACGTTAAGCCGTGGCCCCGTGTGCGGGAGAGCCATACCCTGTACACGTTAAAGAACACGCTGGATGGCCTTGACGGGAGGCTACCATCTGTCTCCCAACAGCTGTTCCAGTGGGTCCCCTCCCCCAACTTTCTCTGAGCCTTCGGGGTCCATGTGACCTGGCCATTTAGCCCATGGTGTGCAAAAAAGTGCCGCTCAGTGGTAAAACAACCCAACCAGACCCCAGCGCTATTATTTTTCTTGATAGTTCAAATAATCAATAATTCAAATAATTTGTTAAATATCTGAAAATCAATAGTAACCTATCAGTGAGATGCCATGACGTCATGTATTTTGAGCCACTAAGACTCCCTGACCCCACCTTACCAACGCCGTTCCAGAAAATGTACCATACCAGTTACGGGTTAATGTCACAAGAAATTTTTTTTGTAAAAGTAAAGTCTAAAAAAATTGTTCGAAATTGGAAAAACATTTAAATATTTCTTAAAACTTATTTAAAACTCTACGGATCATACTATTTATTCACACTACCGCCAACTTAGATCGAATAGGGTGCAGCTGTCTTGAACTTCCATTTTCCTATTAGACAACAAAACGTAGTAAAATCTGTAACACTAGAATCAACTAATGCAAATACCATCTGCCATATATTAGCATAATGCTTGAAATGATATTAACGATGGTGATAATTTTCGTTATCATAGGTCTTATAACTACTAAATAACTCGTTGCTTGTGACAAGACTGGATTATCCATCACTGATTCACTTTATTAAAAGGTTTCTACTCATTGTTTTAGTAAATCAAACCTTGCGCCAATTTCATGCTTCACATCTTTCGTGTATGAATGAAAAGTAGTCTGATCCTGAAAAGTGATCTAAATTTTGAGAGTGAGTGTTGTTCATTTGTGTAGATATGAGTCGCATGAATGCTATTCATCTTCAACTGGGATGTTAAGTTTATCAAGATGCCAAGGAAAAGAGAGAATAGAGTACAGATAAATGCATGACATGATGTTAAAAATGAATAGAGACAAACTACAGTGAAGCATTAATTCAAAGGCAGAGAAATGAGTGGACATTGAAGGAAATTTTTCTCATACGCACATAATAACACAGGTTGTTTCTACTTTGTTATTCACATTGTTGATGATATGTATCGTATCATGACATCACGACCGTGGATATTCCACAAGACGTATTTTAACTCGTTAATGAGGTTGCTGTACATATCAGAATTTCTGTAGCTATTATTCAAGCATTATCAATCGCCCAATGATTTTGGGCTAATTCTAATGTTCAAATAAAAGAAAATTTAAAAAAATTATGCTTTTGAAAGTTTTGTTCTGTAAGGTTATTGAACTTTACTTAACTGGTCCTTTTTGCAAACTCCTCTTTGAAAAATGGAAAAAAATTGCTAACACGATTAATTTTAAAAGTCCTAATTTTCTATCTTGTGATATTAGAAAACGAGAGTAGAAATCAAGGACAGACTGGCACTATTTTTTCAGGAACGGACCTACATGGGGGTGGGGCACTGTGTTGTTGGGTTGGGTTGTTTTACCTCTGAGCGGCACTTTTTTGCACACCATGGGCTAAATGGCCAGGTCACATGGACCCCGAAGGTTCAGAGAAGGTTGGGGGAGGGGACCCACTGGAACAGCTGTTGGGAGACATGGTAGCCTCCCGTCAAGGCCATCCAGCATGTTCTTTAACGTGCACAGGGTATGGCTCTCCCGCACACGGGGCCACGGCTTAACGTCCCATCCGACGGACGGCGGCCTTTCCAAGACCATCGGTGTCCCCTACTGACCGTGGGCAGGGCGGGGAATTTTTGCGGAGATAAATCTCAACGCTGACCCAGCTGGGACTCGAACCTGGGAACTACAGATTACGAGCCTGGCGCGCTACCGACTGAGCCACCCCCGCCCCGGGGCACTGTGATGAAAAACTCAATTTTTTTGCAAAATTTCAATGTTTATGCTCATGATAGTTCGCACTTACCTCTGAAAATATATTTCCTCCGCATTTCCGTAGAGCTTCTGCCAATAATTCCGTGAAACTTCTGTCGATAATTTCTTTGACGGAAGGTACTAATATCATCTTCAATGATGTCATTAACAGTGATTTCTCTAAAACGATACTAATGCTATGCTTGCGTTACACGTAGCATCTAACGCGACAATAACATAATATGTAAAATTAACAATTACTATTATTCAAAAAGAGGGCCCAGAAGTTCTAGACGTCACAGCCAGAGTTGTCACCTGTCCCAAATTATAATAATTTGTCCTGCACAGACAAAACATTGATTCGGATCCAAAATGTTCCGAATTTTGTATTTTTTTAATTTTTAATCACAAAATCGGAAATACGGTAAATATCCTCTTGAACGTTGAGTCAAATAGCTCAGTATACCAACACACTTCGAGCACTGGATGATGCCGCAGTATTAGGGCAAACCGCTTTGCAACGAGGCAGGAATTGCTCCAGTGTGTCGAATATGGAGCTACTGGACGACCACATGTTGCCTTTTGTGCAGCATCTCCACAGTAATTTTATCCATGCAAAGCTGTAAATTGGTTTAAGCGGACTGTCTTGTTAATAACACCATAAAATATTCATTTCAAAGGTTGGACTTTGAAATCAAATCGGTCGAGTTGAGAGTTTATGGCCATTTTTCATCGTCAGCTTCTCGGAGAAAATTAAAAGGTTTTGTGGATTACATTGAATTAGAATGGGAACAGCTCATTAAACAAGTTCCTACTTGGTGGCGCATACATTAGGCACATACCATTAGGACCAAACATTCAAAAAATTTATAAAATTAAATCCAACGTTAATGCCCTATTCAGTGTTTCCAGATTGGGGTTTTTCCCCCATCTAGGTTTTTTTTAGCATCTGGGGTGAAATCTAGGGGAACATAAGCTCACCGGATAAAAAATTAGTCTTCTCCCGCCGTAAGAGGGTTACATCCATTCGACAGCAACAGAGGGTGCATCAGAAATAAACGCGTCCTACATATAGCTGTGCAGTGCGCTAAGGGGTTCAGACACTGACAAGAACTGGTTGTGTGCCATGTGTATTTAGTGGGTCGCGCCAAAGATGTGAATGAGTGGCAAAAAGGAGTTATTGCGTTTGGCCGAGCCAAAAGAGCATAATGTACAAGAAGTTGCTGCCTTTGCAAGTGTGTCAAAACGTACTGTCCAAAGGGTTTTCCAGCACTAGCGTACATCGCAGTCCACCGCTAATCGTCGCCAAGAACTGTGGCAGAAAGACTGTGATCACCAATAGGAACTGCCGCAGTATTAGGGCAAACCACTTTGCAACGAGGCAGGAATTGCTCCAGTCGGTCAATGCAGGCCTACATGAAACTGTTTCCAAATGAACACTCCAAATGAAACTGCATGCCATGGATAGCTGGAGCAGAGTACTGCAGATGAGACCCATGTTAACAGCTCTGCACAAGGCTGCATGGGTACAGTGAGCAAAACGCTACAAAGACTGGACTGTCGACTCTTGGAAGCATGTGATCTGGTCGGAGAGTCACGTTTTTGCTTGTACTCGAATAATGCAAAGCGACGGGTACATCGTAAACCGGATTGTGTGCAAGATTCTGTTCAAGCTGGAGGAGGCTCTGTGATGTTCTGAGGGTGTTTCACGTTCAAGGAAATGAGTCCTTTGGTTGCGGTGACATCACACTTGAACCAGAAGGGCTATATGGAGCTACTGGACGACCACATGTTGCCTTTTGTGCACAGTGAACACCAGAAGGATACTTCAGTCTTCCAAGACAATAATTGTCGCATGCACAGGGCTCGAAGTGTGTCGGATTGGCATGACGAACATTCTGAAGCCGTCGAAAATCTCGACTGGCCTGCCAAATCCCCGGATTTGAATCCCATAGAAAATTTGTTGGACTATTTGGGGCAACGTGTGAAGCACCGTCCCAGTCAATCTGACATAACTGCAGCATTTGCTGCTGGAAGAGTGGATGAATATTGATGTGCACTACATCCGCACACTAGTGGCATCCATGCCAGACAGGATTTTGGCTGTTCTTCGGTCACAAGGAGGCATTATGCGCTATTAGGTGACATTCACAGGGGTGACTAATATTTTGGGTGTAAAGATTAGGGGAAATTATAAATTTTTGGGAATAATTTGGAAGTTTATTTGCAGTTCTTGTAACAAATTAAAATAATTGTGCGTGGGAGGGAAGACAAAATTGACTAATGGCAACCTGCATTTGTAAAATTCCACCTTAACTGCAATGGGGAGGCCCAGTCTGTAGTACGCCAAGCTCGTAACCTGCAATTCTCAAGTTAGGGTTCCAGTTGGGCAAGTGTTGAGATTTTCTCTCCTATACTCCCTGCCCTACATACAATGAATAGGGTTCACTGTTGGGCTTTAAAGGCCGCCGTCCGTCGGATGGGACGTTAAGCCGTGGCTCCGTGTGTGGGAGAGCCACACCCCACGCACACTAAGGAGCACGCTGGATGGCCTTGATGGGAGACTAACACCCTTTTCCCAACAGCTGTCCAGCAGGTCACGAGAAACCATGAGAGCTTGGAATTTCGAAAATAGTTCCAAATAATTTATATTTAGGTAGCGAATATCATTCTTTTTTTTTTTTTTTTAAAAAAAAGCTCGAAATTCCCCTTCAAAAACGGTCGACGTTCGCCACAATTTATGTAGTTAAGTATAAACCTAGACCATAATGCTATCAAATCTTATTGTCAATAAATCATTCGCACGGCTTAAAATTCGAAAAGTTTCAACAATCCAGATTTTATTGAACTGACAGAATTAGATAACTTTTAAGTAATGCAGAAAATTTCGACAGTTAACATCTCCGCTGCTTCGCAGCTTTAATATCAGCTTTCTTTTAGGCCTCATTCAGCACACGAATGTGACGTGGTGCCATCCATAAGATGTAGTATTTTCCTGTATAGTGGAGTATCGGATGGCATCATTCAATTACATTTCCACCTTAACCTCAATTGCTATTTTGATCATTGTTTGGCAGTTGAACGTATATAGAGATCAAGTTCAGAAAAGAGATATCAGTTACTTCGATTTGAGGAACATATATTTTATATTACACTGCAGAGCATTAATGAGAATATTCATTTAATCAAGCTTCAAATGGCATGGCGAGTACTGACTTTTTAGCTATTAAAAAGCATTTTCGGATTTGCGAATGACAACGGAAAGAATCGTCGCTTGCCGTAAAATATCGAAGTATTAGAGAAATTGAACTTTCTTTCTCCTCAAAATTCAATCTGCCAGTCGAAAAACGATATCTCTATATTCAGATATTGACGCATTAAAAAAACAGAAGCTAGTACACTGGAATGAAATGGAAATCTTTGCAAAACACTGAAAGTTTCCTGGTTGAAGCGAAAAGCCAATTAGATGGTGGAGGGACAAAAAAATAGGGAAATATCGCCAGACTGTCGTTAACATTGCTCGGTTATTGTTTCTAAATGCGTCTATGGAGAGAATATTTTTCCTTGTAAATATCATCAGAAATAAATTGAGAAATACTGTAGAATATTTCTGAATACAGTTGATTCATTGGTTCAAGTTTAAAATTATATAAATAAAACGAAAATTTTTTTAAAACTTCAATTTAGAAAAGGTTGTGAGAACACGTTGCCTCTCACCGATTATGCTAGTCTTCAATTCAGAAACCACGTATAAAAAATGATACCGAATGAATATCATAAAGTTAGCGATATTTATTGATACTTAATATTTACCCTCGTAATCAAAATGAGCCGTCCCATGGCCGAGTGGTTAGCGCGCTTGGCTACTGATCTAAGTTCGAGCCCCGGATCTAAGGCATGGCTGTTTGTGTCGTTTTTCTGCTGAGGTCCTGCCATCCTCTCAGATCTTCTACTTTGGCTGCTGACAGGCTCCTGTCAGACCTCTGTGGCAAGCAGCTGCTTGAGGGGGTATTTATTTATTTATTTATTTAATCAAAATGAAAATTTTACCTAGTTCAATCAAAATGGTTACTAATATCATAAGAACTAGGTAAAAATATCGAACGGGATAACAATATTCAATTCAGAAACCACGTATAAAAAATGATACCGAAGATGATAGCATTTTGGAAGCATTTAAAATGAATATCATAAAGTTAGCGATATTTATTGATACTTTAATAAATGTTAATAAGCAACCTTCGAAAGTAATATTATGTGCTATTCATGATGTACATTTTACCCTCGTAATCAAAATGAAAATTTTTCTTAGTTCAATCAAAATGGTTACTAATATCATAAGAACTGTGTAAAAATATATCGAACAGGATAACAATTCATAGGGAGACAGCGAAGGTTGGTGTTAAATCGCTCAAGTTTCCTGCGACTCAGTAACACTTACCTGTCTTTACTTAGGCTGTTTGCTTTAATAATCTTTCATTTAAGGAGAATCTGAATTTTATTTCGATTAATTTTGACGAAAATCGTCAACCATAAAAGAAATTTTTTAACTTTATATGCAAAAGTTGAACCTTTATTTAGTTGAAATCGCGGGAAAATTTTATTGCATCGTATGTAGTATTACTCCCTCATTTTCATCTGAGCCTGTCCGGACCATGTTTTAAAGCGCACTAGGTATAGACACAATATGCCACGACAGAAACGATAGTTTTTCCAAGCCCACAGGGTAATGTATTTTCTCGAAGTGTATCCAGGGGCGGTCATAAGTTTCGAGCCTGCAGTGGGCCATTTAGGGACGTATGGAAGATTTTGTAGTCGAGAAATGACACTCTTAACTTTATTAATGGATTGTTGTTTATAAATCGATTTACTTTTTAACAGCTTTTCATTTGATCTCCGAGGATATTAGAGGTTTTCCTTCCTAAAAAAGGGAATGACGATCAAATCTTGCACCCCTTTCCTTTAGGAATGAAAAATAACTGAAAAAACGCAGGTCTCTTGCAGGGGGCCATGGCCCACTCTTAATGACCGCCATTATCTGGACACATTGGGTTACGAGCCTGTCGCACTAGTAACTGAGCTTACTGATGCTACACAATTATGTATAAACTTTTATTCAACTGTACTCTTAATTCCTGCATGTGTTCCTTGCACTACTCTTTCATAATAGTGCAACGATCACAAAGCAATTAAGACGTATGCAACTGCGGGTGGAGGCAAAATTTAAATTCTGTTCAAGGAATAAATTTAACTAGCTATAGCTTTTAATTCGATATAGGTATACAACCATCTTTATACTTTAGTCACATACTGACTTCAAGTCTGTTTACAATCAAGTGGCAATCGGGATTTTCACGTTAAATTGCCCTTTACACTGGGAACGTATAAAAAGTAAATATGTGCAGTAAAACCTCGCTAACTAACGATAAAACTAACTTATTTCTATGTCGTTTACTTTCCTCAGAATTTTGCTGCCAATTTTTATAGCTTTCATAAATATTCAAGCACAAGAAAATCATCTGTCAAGTCTAAATAATTTTAACTTCAACATCCTTGCTACACATTTTTGAAGCCGACTTTTCATTGTTTTCTTTAAAGATGAGCTACTTTACTGATTTCTCACGTTTGTCCCCATTCTAACCAAATCTATATCATTCTGACTGTGTCATATGCTGTTTAGGAGAACCTAGGCACCGTTTGTTTCCAGCCAAGCACTCTTCAGTCATGGGCAGATGATAGGGTTTCAGGGATTGTCTGGAAAATCATTTCCCCCCCCCCCCCTAAGATTGATTATTCCTTCCCACTGATCGTCGAATGCTCGAAAGTCTAAACGTTCACAGGGGGTGCATCAGGTGGCTTTCCCATTTAAAGATCCGGTTCGAGTCCCAGCGTTGAATTATCTCAAAACTCCCCGCCCACGGTCAATAGGGAGGACACTGCTGGGCTTGAAAAGGCCGCCGTTCGTCGGATGGGACATTAAGCCGTGGCCTGGGTGCGGGAGAGCCATACCTTGTGCACGTTAAACGCGCTGAATGGCCTTGACGGGAGGCTACTGCCTGTCTCCTAACAGCTGTTCCAGTGTATTCCCTCCCCCAACCTTCTCTAACTTCGGGGTCCTCGTGACCTGGCCATTTAGCACATTCTGTGCAACCCATTTAAAGGTTGGTGCGTGCAGGTTCTGAACCTCTGTCAACCATACTTCGCAGCTATTCTCTTTAGATTATTCCCGTGGATATAATTTCATATTTATGCTTTATTTGCATTTTTTTTTTACCATTTGCTTTACTGTTTAGACCTTATTTCCAGTGGGTTTCTCTAGCTTTTATTAACTGTGTGCTATCTGACCCAACCCTTTTCCCAGGCACATTATCCAGGATTGTTTTACTTTCATTTTTTTGGGGAAAGGGGGGATTTTTTCCCAATAAAACATGAGTAGTGTTCCCCAATTACTAAAAGATGCTTCACTGGACAAGGTTAAAATGATTTTCTATACGGGATAAAATTATAGAAAGAGGCCTGTTGATTCCAAAGCAGGCAGACGACGGGATTTCGGGTACGTCCTTGCCTCCCTAATGTAAGTCGGTTAATGAAGTTGTCACTGTACTTGGGGAAGGAAAATCAACACAACAAACCTTAACATTTTTAAATATTTTATTAATATTTTTTTTTACAAAATTACCACAAAAATATGGTCTTCTTACAATGCTCAATGTTAGGATAAACGCTGTGACTACTTTAGGAATGTCTTGATTTGAGATGTGATTTGAACATGAAATATATCAGCAAGTACTGACAAAGCTGCTTTGAAAATTCAAAACATGTTGATCCATGAAAAATGTCTCATTATATAAAACAAATTTGCCACTATACTATTTTTTTTTTACAACAGCTCTTGACATTAGAAATAATTTGATGTTTTGGCCACATCACACTTTGCTGTAGTAAACGGTGATTAAGTTCAGAAAAGATCACTAATCGCTTTTAATAATGCACGGAAATTGCCATTTCATTTATTTTCATTTACTTTTACAATATGCACATCTGTTAAAGTATTTAAATTCGAATATCACAATCACAGACTGTCATCAGATGGAAACATAGAAAATGGAACAATAACAAAATCGTTTTTAACAGTCCCAGATATAACATAACAGTTTGGTCATTTAACAGCTAATATCTGAAAACTTTAAAATTCCTTCTTTCAGTATTAGTAATAGCAAGCTGATATCTCTAATGAAAGTTTTCAAAACTAGAACAAATCTAAAACCTATGCATTTCTATTTCAGTCCTAAAAACATTAATATACGACAGAATATTGATTTGCCCTTTAAATATCTTTTGAAGGAAATCAGAAAAATATCACATTAAAACTAAAAGTACAGTTCAATTTCTGTTTAAAAATAAACATGGTTATAGAGCTGAAATTTACTTTTCCCTTTGCATATATCTTACATTAAAGTGTGCAGCTAAAAAAATGCTGGGATGTAGGTGGACAACCTCCTTTGAGCAGCATATTATGCAGAGAAAGACTACGTTGGTTTGGCCATGTTGCGCGTATGCATAATTATAGATTAGCGAATAGGGTTATGAGCAGTGTGTCTAAAGGCCTCAGAAAGAGGGGGGGGGGGAGGCGACCTAGCAGACAATGTCAAACAGGACCTTGTTAGAATTGGTGTAGTGGCCAGATGAAGCTCTGGCCAGATGAAGCTCAGGACAGATACGTTTGGAGAACGAAATTGCACAATCTGGTTGGACACCCGTGGCTGCTTTAGAATGACGATGATTTGTTCTACAGAATAACTAGGCATTATATAAACATTTCATCTCAAAGATATGAAGTATTGAAGTTTATGTCAGTGTTCCTAACCTTTAGGCCTGCTTAGCGCACTTACTTCGCCTATCAGCAGTTGAAGGAACACATAGCATAAGCTATAGGAGAGTTATGAAGCCTTCCATTCTCTTAATGTCGATGCATACAGATTCCTCGAGACACACTGCTCTAAACTGCGAGTCAGTGAAGTGACTATCAAAGTATAAACTTTTACAATTCATAATGTGTTTTTTCGTCCATTTGACTGATTAAACTCAGACCGGCATCTAAAAAAAAAATGGTGGGAGGTAGGTGGGCAAGTGGCTGTAACCTTAGGCAGGAGCGAAAGGGGTCACACTATAGCGAAAAATAAAAAATAGAGGGGGGAAAACAAAGAAAAAGAGAAACCTTCTCCGAGATCTCTAGTTTTAAAGAGAAACAAGGAGCCCGAGAATGCTACAGGCGGCACTGATTGCAACAAGCTGGAACGGACCTGAACTCTGTTCAGAGATAAAAATTTTCTCTACGTTTCGTCTTCACTATATGTTAAACACATATATTGAAATTTTATCGCCTCCGTTCCGTTTAATACTTTCAAGGGTGGGAGAAAAGGGCATGGCTCTCTTAAACTGTACACTATAGTTTTCAATGAATTTGTCGATCTGAACTACAATAAAAGGCTCACTTATCATTTGGGATACAATGTGAACAGCACATTAACGCAAATACTAGAATGTAAGAGAAATGGAAAAGATGCAATTTTACTTCTTATCATCGTTATTAAAATAAACAACGGAAGACTAAATACTGACTTTTCTCATTAACTCTACAGGATTGGGTTGTTTTCTCTCTCAGCGGCACTTTTTTTTAACACAATGAGCTAAATGGCCCGTCTCTGACCCCGAGTGCTCACAGACGTTTGGGGTACGAGACCTACTAGACAGTGTTAGGATCTAATGGGACCTTAATGGCATGACCTAATGGGCAGATGGTAGCTTACTGTCAAGCCATCTAGCGTGTTCTTTAGTATGCACAGGGTATGGCTCTTCCGCACAAATGGGACATGGCTTTATGTCCCATCCGACGGACGGCGGCTTTTCCAAGTTAATCGGAACTCCATAGGATTTTATGAAAAGATTTCTTCAATCCGAATGCAATGTTGAACCAATACTGCAATGATTCGATCTTGCATTGTCGAAATATTGCTGCAAGTCAGTAGTACAAATGACTTTTACTGAGCTGATTGTATCTGTATCTAGCAAGCATGCTTTTGAAACTATCTCGTTTATACATCCGTAGAGCATAAGAAGCGCACAAATGCAATCGCAGTTAATTTCCATACGCCTTGGAAAAAGTTAGTATTATTTGTTCTGTGTACTTACAGTTAGAGATCGCTACTCAGGTAATCTCGCAACAGATCGTACAGACAGAAGTTTTAACATAACTACGAATTAGGGCGACGCAAGTGCACTAGTTAGAATATTTAAGTTTATTACATCCTACATATTTTAACTAGAAGTCATTCTACAGAATAACTATGTGAAGTAGGAAACTTCATAATTTGATGGTTTCAGTCACGGCCGGATAAAGTTCTTATACACCCTAAGTCACTGTCTAAAGTTGGTACCGCCAAATTTCAATTGCCAATGTATTTTGTTTCTTTTCCTCTTTCTCACATATTTTTTAACTGAAAGTTTACGTTAAAATAAATATACGTTAAAGTTTTTGGGGTGTTGAAATATTTTCAGGGTAGTATTTAGTAATTTCCGGTATTTTTCTCGGATAGCAAAATCATATGTAATAGCTGCTATGATCGCTATTCAAAAAGAAATATTTGTTAGTTTTCATCATACAGAGGAAAAAAAAGTGGTCAAAACTTATTTAAATAGGTCCTAAGTAGTGATAGGTCTAAGCTAATGGATAATATGGCTATGGTTTTAGTTATTCTTTAGCACGTTTGCTAGAATGAACAATCTATTTTTATAACACCTTGTTTTACTTCTTAGCATCATTTATCTGTCTGTAACTTTTCATTAACTTTTAATAAATGAACATTTTGCGAAGAAAAAAACAACTACATACTGGCTAGGTAATGATAGAAAAAGCAGATCTTAAAATCTGAAAGTGTGGAATTCCCTGCTTTACGAAATAACGGATTTCACATTTTAATGGCAACATTACAATCTTATAGAGATACTGCCTTAGGAAACATAATACAAAAGTTCACTTCTTGGTTTTCTGAAGAAAGCAAATTCTTCTAGGATTCTTTAAAAAACTTTTTAATATCAATCTGAATATTACCTTTAATGTAGACAATAAAAATAAGAAATGCCAAAGATTTTCGCTGCATGAAACACGTGAAAAATTAAGATTTCAAGGTGCATGCTTACATACTTTTAACACTGATCTACTGATACTATAAACACTAACAGCGGCAACAACCACAACGGCATTTCACCCAAATACAAATGATTATCTTCGCAGTATAAAGCTATGCTAATATTGATATTCAAGTTAGTAAAATTAATGGCATTTTTGACGTGAACAAGCTGAATAAAACTACAATCAGTGTTACCAAGTACAAAGATGAGCAATGATATTTGATACTGACATGATGTTAGATATAATTCAATTCTGCACCTAAACGCTACAGATAATACTTTGAAACGCTTACGCGAATACCATTAGCTACTTTAAGCTAAATGCAATTAAGCAAAAATACTCATGTATAATAATCGTTTCCTTTTGTTACTAAATATCATCAAACTATGAAAATTCGCATATTTGATTCTAGAGTGCTTTATACATATTATTTTTCTATTACGAATTTTTCAAGAACAGATTCATTAAGATTGCTTTTCTCAATTGAATTAGTATTTAAGTTACTTCTAAATTGCTACGAGTCCAATTAGAAAACATTAGGCTCATAGCTTTTGGAAACGAATGATTCAATTCCAAAACAAGCAGGAACTTTCTATTTACAGGGAAAAAAATGGCAATAGGTAATATAATAAAAATGACGATACAAAATTGTAATTATATCGAAGTTTTTGCTATACACACCTACTTTCTTTCAAGGTATTTTCATACCCAATTGTTACTTCTAGCATTATCTAATAGTTTCATAATATACAATTTCAAAACTAACAAAAATATTTGAAGTAGTTACATTGAAAATGTTTTTTTTTATCAGTCTTTACATGCAAAGGGTGCTTTCAATTTCAGAGCGTTTGTACATGCATCAGTATAATGAGTACATATTCATTTGTTTCTTAAATCAACAAAACTTGTGATTGTTTCCAAAAATTTGCCATTTTAGATTACCACTCCATAAAAATCCCTGGGTCTTATTATAGGCTTTATTATAGAGTTCATCCATTGATCAGTGTGCAATAGCAAAAAATGTTTAAACTAGAACGGAATTTTCACTTAATTTTACCATTTCACTTTATTTCTGAGAAATTACCATGGGAATTAACAAAGAATATGGATAAACTATCTGAGTAAATACCTCAGATAAAAAGAAAAAGGAATTTTTTCACCCCTTACACTTATAACAATGTGAATGAATATATTTTAAGAATGCAATGTTCTCACTCAGAATGCGAATATGCTGAAAAGCTATTGATCATATATGCATTAAATCAAACAACTTTACAAAACATGATTATTTTTCAGCTTCCTACATTGCTTGAATTTAGTGATAAATAAAGTTATGTATTTCTGCAATATTATAACTGGCAAATTCCGATGTAAAAATTAAATACACAGTGCTCGAAAAAACAGACAGACAATGAAACATTATATCTCAATAATTAAAATTGCTCAAATTTTGTTTAATAATGGTTTTGATAAGGGTTTAAAACTTCTATTAAAAACAAAATTTTCCGGGCCAGTTATATTCGGAGGTTTGCAAAGAAAAAGTTCTGTAAAACAGTATTGAGGTAGGAGACCCACCCATCTGTCCATAGGTCGTCATTAAGGTCCCATCCGATCGGATGGGACCTTATGGACAGATGGGTAGCTTCCAGTCATTTCTAGATGAAGTATCTGTTTTAGCAGATGGCCATTGAACAGAGGTTTCAAGAAATACATTAAAAAATAATACTATTTTCAGTCATTGATGCCAACTCCAAAAGATCGAATAAATACTAGGTAAGACATGGATATTGCATTTCAAATTTATGCTGTCCTTTCTGTATCTCATTACAACCATTCTGCCTAAGAATTATAATAAATGGGTTCCCACATTTTTTTCACTAATCTCTTAAACTTCCCTGCGTTGCAAAATGTTTGCAATTTGCATTTGCCCACAGCAAAATTCATTCAGTAATATAACTTTAATTGGTATCCCTCAAGTTTTTTTTTTCAGTCAGTTTTCCTTAGTTTTACTTTTTTTTTTTGCAATCGTGTCTAAATACCTTAAACCTACTTGATTGGACTTCAAAAGACAAACGAATGGTTAAAAAAAAACAGATTTACAAATTTCAGAATTATTACTAAACTTAATTAAAAAATTTAATTCTCAATTTTATTGTGCTAAAAAGCTACAACACATTAAAATCATACATTTTGTTATAAAAATATAGTACATCCTAATGGCAGTACGGTAACATACTTAAGACTATTTTCAACATCTCAAAAGATTTTCAGAAAAGAAAATTTACAATTTCCTAAAGAGCTTACACGAATGGCATTATTGGGGTCAGTTAGCTTCCAATTCTAAGAACAGATTGTTCACATCCACCTTAAGCAGGTAGTCGTGAAATGCAGGTTTTAAATGCATTATCCTTAAGAGAATATATAATCATGCTACACACAAAAAGAAATGCTGTGTGACAAGTATCCATAAAATATACGTCTACCAAGTTGGATATAATTTTTGAAAGGTCAACAACAAGCACAAAATATTGTAGTGACTTGTATTTGACTAGTATTTTGGCGATTCTTGTCCAAAAATATATCAGATATGCTATTCTACTTATGGTAGTTCTGGGCATTTTTTACAGAATAAACTTTTGCGATATGATCACCAATGGTGTAAAAGAGCATAGAATATATCTCCATGACAGACACTGATAAAACTGTGAAATTTATGTAATACTATCTAAATTAATTTTAAAACTTTTCATGTAAAAATTTAAGATATTTATTGGAGTATTGGTATTACCAGCACATATATAGGCCAAAAATCATCTGCTCTATATTTCACCACATATATTTTTAAACCAATGACTAACTTTTATAAGACTGTGAGCCTTCTGAATGTGTATTGAATTTGTAGTCTAAAACTCCATTAATCCCCGAGAAATAGGTTGCTTTACTTCGGAGATATTATTTTTTCCTGCACAATAAGCTAAATGACAAGTTACAAGAGTCCATCTCCACCAGGAGGGAGTTGGTTATAAGTTAAACGAAGAATTTATATGTGCACCATATGATTAGATCATTTCATTGTATATAAAATATACCCTTTTCCAATCAAAATAAAAAATTATAAAATTTAATGGTCACAAAATCATTGTTATAGCTAAGATGTTCTCTAAAATGTTACCTCATTACAAAGGTTCTATTCTAACAATATCGCATTTTAGCAAGAAGGAAGACTTTGCTGGCATAAATAAAATTATGCAACATGGTGCTCTTTAAAAGTGCAAAACCTATATACTAGATTATGCTAATGCAAGTCAAGTCCTTAAGTAAAAAAACTGCATATTACCAGTTCTTTTTGAATAGGAGCAACTGGCACATTTTCACATAAAGCTAATGAGAAAGTTCACATTGTAAGATGGCTGCTGGGAGGGGGGGAGAAAGTGCCATGTAGTTTACTGTTGTGTCACACTATGTCGAATTACCAGTCCAACTTTGATGATAGATGTTAAATGAAACCATCAATCATGCACTGCATTGCTGTTGTAGTATCACAAGTGTATTATCTTGGGAATTATACAATGGCTGAGAACTACTATAGTTTCTCAAAAAGCCTAGGAGTAAAATATTTTGGAAGAGTATCAGCATCAAAAGAACATATTTAAACAAAAAAAAGTTAAAATCGATGTTACAAGTGACTCCTACATGATATCTTCTAATTGTGACACAAGCTAAGGGGACCCCTACACCAGCAAAGTCACACATCTTGCTAAAATGCAACATTGTTAGATTGACGTGTAATGGCGCTAAAAATCCTTGTAATGAGGCAACCTTTTAGAGAACATCTTAGCTATAAGAGTGATTTTGTGATTATTAAATTTTATATATTTACTAATTCAACTGGAATTCATTTAACTTTCAAATAAAATTGTTGATTCTGTTCCCTAGATAAAATTCTAATTACCTCTACTACTATAAGGTAGTCAATGTTCCAGGGCAGAGTTGGGGAAAGGATAACACTAGACAGTTTTCGGAGGAATATAAAAGATCACCCATGCTCTTGGGGGTTGGGTTGTTTTACCTCTGAGCGGCACTTTTTTTCACACCATGGTCTAAATGGCCAGGTCACAATGACCCCAAAGGCTCAGAGAAGGTTGGGTGAGGGGATCCACTGGAACAGCTGTTGGGAGATAGATGGTAGCTTCCTGTCAAGGCCATCCAGTGTGTTCTTTAACGTGCACAGGGTACAACTCTCCCACACATAAGGCCAAGGCTTAACGTCCCATATGACGGACAGCAGCCTTTCCAAGCCCATCAGTGTCCCCTACTGACCATGGGCAGGGCGGGGAATTTTGTTGAGATAAATCTCAACGCTGACCCAGCTGGGACTCGAATCTGGGAACTACAGATTATGATCCTGGCGCGTTACTGACTGAGCCACCCCCGCCCCTGCTCTTGGGGGATTTTACAGTTAAGATTAACAGCTTGTTTTCATTATGCACAGAATAATTTATCCTACACAGAGGGTATGACTTGATATACCATCTCCTATATAATTTTTTTTTTTGAGACCAGTGATGTACACTTCTTTGCCAAAGGTAGGTTACACCAGAGGATAGAAAACCTCAACACTGAAACAGCCGAGATTCAAACTTGAGAGCATCAGACGATGAAGATAGCATGTCTGAGATTTTGTGTTGTAAATGTGAGTAAAGAAATTCGAAATAGCTATTTTGAAGGAATAACCTTGAGACATCATTTGCCAAATGAACTGTGGTGGAGAGCTATTGGTCGGCTTGAAGCAGAACAAAATCAGTCAGACATGGCATGATGACTGAATGCGAGTCCTTCTGTGGTCCATAGACTATGGAATCAATTTCTTAGCTCGGATTCAGTGTCTCACAGGTTTAGCTAAGGAAAGGCCAGAGTTACGACGGCTGTACAAGACCGATATCTGCAATTAACAGATCAGAGGAGCAGGACATCTACTCCCTCTCAGTTATGATACTCTCTTGAGCAGCCACTGGGAGGGTTGTATCAGCTTCTACTGTGCATAGAAAGCTTCATGAGGGAGGTCTGTACGCTAGAAAGTCAGTAATTTGTATACCCCTCACATCAAAGGAGAGAGCGGTTGAATTGGGCATGCATGCATGCATGTTAAATGGACAGAAGAGCAATGGAGGTCTGTACTCTTGAAAATTATACAGACGAGTCCAGATATTGCTTGCAGAGTGATTCTGGGCATTGTTTGATATAGAGAGAACGAGGTACCTGATATCATCCTAGTAATATCTGTCAAAGAGGCAGTTACGGAGGAGGTAGTGTGCTTGTTTGTGATGGTATTTATTTAGGTGGACACACAGACCTCTATGTGATGACGAGTGGGAACCTCAATGCTCAAAGGTATAGAGATAACATCCTGGACCCTTATGTACATCCTTACGCTGGTATAACAGGTGAAACATTCATCTTACAAGATTATAACACTTGTCCACACAGAGCTCGACTAATGGATCAATACCTTCAAGAGGAGACCATTATGCACATGGAGTGGCCAGCTCGATCTCCCGACCTAAATCCAATTGAGCATGTGTGGGATGCTCTAGGGAGACGTATTGCTGCCCTCACCTGCCACCTGAAACAAAGGGGAGCTTATTACTGCTTTAAAGGAATAATGGTACTGAACAATCCCCACTGAGCTGCTTCACATCATAAACAACATGGAACATCTCTGTCATGCCTGCATTGTTGTAAGGGATGGCCACACTCCTTATTAAAGAACTTTGCCCATTGCATTCTGACACCTCATTTTTGGACAAGTTCCAGTGTTATTTTTTAACAAAAAATATTTTTATAAAAAAAAAATTATTTTTTGGGGAATGCATGTAAAATATTTTATGCCATTCTAAAACTAGCATTGTAATTCATGTTTCCATCAAATTTCATCAAAATCATTCATATAGTTTTTTTTGTTTATCATAATTTTTTTAGTTTTCCTTAATTTATGGAAACCAGTGTAATATTGAACTGGATACATATCAAAGACATTATACATTTATGATGTAGATACAGGGATGGTATGAGGAACCACATTTGTGTGTGTGTGAGGGGGGGGGGGGAGCAATAAACAACTCTAAAAAAAACTAAGGAATTGTGCAATGGTTCTCTCTGACTCTCTAAGAGAAAAGGTTGCCCTACTGCCCTCTCCAAGGGGGGGGGGGGGGAGGAGAGTAGTAGGGACACAGTTACCCCATGGGACCACCCCTGCATAAGACATTTTTTTTTGGCATTTGCATGCAGGATCTGAACACAGCTGAATGAAAAATATTCCAAAAGTATTTATATACATAAACATCTGTGATTACTTGTACAAATGTGAAAGAGTAGTATTTAGGACATTTAATACCTAAATATGGTTTAAGCAAACTATGAAATATTATTAGCTGCCATTATTTACTTATTGCAGCATTGTTGCACCATTTAAATTGTGTTCACCAGGCAAGAATAGTGGGCATGGGCATTAGATGATATATTTAGCAGTTGATCTAATGACCTAAAAAAAGGCTAATGCTGAAGCACCAATTGCCATTTTAATGAAATGTACAGTTTCTAAACCACTGATGCAGCATATATTATCATACAATATTCAACCAAGAGTAGAACTGGACTAATTATGGCAGTGACAGCTCTATTTGGGAATGCAATGGTGAACTTGCTATGACAACTGCTGTGATTGCTATTGCACAACTACATGACACTTCAAATGTTACAGAGATTCTTGTTAGGAGTGAGCATACAATACTTTTACATGGTCCCAACACATTTAAAATAAACATGAAACAAATTTAAATGAGATTCAATTTACTAAAAAACATTAAAATGATACATATATCAAGTTAAAATGACTAACATTTCCCTAACAGTGATGATAAAAAATTTTGATTCCTTCACCTGGTTTAAAAAAAAAAATACAAATTTTTAAACCTACAAAAGCAAAAGAACATTAAAAGAATACAATGAATTGCTTAAGCACAGCATGGTATCATTCTTTACAGGAGTGCTAAAAACGTGTTTAGGAGATGTTATGACTAATGTATAATGCTGAGTCCACAATGACCTTTAATTTTACATAGTTTGATGGCAAAAAACAATAATCTTAATTCTTTATGATTTTGTTCATATTACAAAATAATCTTTTAATGAAATACCTTCATATTTTAAGACAGCTGTAAACAAGAATTAAGCACACACATTAAGTATTGAAGTGTATAAACTCCAAGAATTTTCTTTACACTTTAATGTTCTTTATTAATTCTAAAACATTCTCTTCAGCTTTTAAGCACAGAACTATATATTCACAAATTCAAAATAAATGTGCCAATTTAAAAGCCAATTCAGAATTATTTTTAATTTCACACATTATTTCAATCTATTCTTTTTAGATTTCTATTAGTTTCGTTTTTAAAATGTTTATCACTTAGATGCAGTATATTAAAAAGTAAACCACTTTTTAAACCACATTTTATTTTTACTTAACAATATTGTATCATTGTATGGAAGGTGCTCAGCTTTATGCAGGAATTATTTATGTTTATTATCTGACTGAATTTCAAACAGAATTATTTACATTCTAAGTGGTATATTTTATGCTGAATGTTAAGCCTAGAAATAGCAGCATATTCTAAAACAACAGACTTTAATAGAAAAAAATATAATCTTTTAATTTGTATATTATATTTACTTTAAACTACACTTAGATGGATGTTTGGACTTCTTACAGACAGTGGTATTACCTGCTGTTAATGACAGAAACTTATTCTGGAGGAAAATATAATACCTCATGCTACTCTTGACAAACTGACAGTGCACTTTAAGAACTACCTTGGATGTCGAAAATTTAACAGTTGCCACTCTAGTGTTAATTTCTAAAACTTGTTGCTGGTTTCTGCTTGCAATATTTTACTATCTAGCTGAATTAAAAAATAGAATGTAAAAAATTGTTAATCAATAAAATTCTGTTTTAATATTTTGCATCTCGATTTTTTTAGTGTCTGTTAAATATGTTTGATATGAAAATAATTCATATGGTATGTATAGTGGATACAGATGTTTAAAGACTGATAGAATATGATGAGCTTGACCCTAAACTAAAAAGGAAAAAAAAATGCAAAAATATAATTCGATAGGAATAAATATAATCAATAAATATAAATCAAATTATTTTTAAAATAAATCTGTGTAACGTTTATTTGAGCTACATATTTATAACTTTATTTCTGTAAGCATTTACTACAAAAAAAAAGCAACTTTTAATACTACCACACTGTGGGATAAATGCACAAGCAGTTCTAATACATCATACATGCATTCTGTTTAGTAAGCTATATCTATTACAAATTTAATTTGGCTACACCAGTAGTTTTCAAAGTTTATTTCCTATAATAGTTTTGTACTAATGAATTTGTATATTGTTTCATAATCAAATAATTTGTAAAAAATCTTAAAATGAAGTAGCTTATTTACTAAAAAAAAAAGGTTGTTATATATTATATATTTTTTGTTTGTGAAAAGTAAAAAATCTGGCATATATTTACATTAATTTCAAATTCTATTTAAACATTGACATTATTAATATTTTTTTCTCACTGAATTCTGTAGCTTTTAAATATCTATGGATATTGGTGAATATTACCTCAAATCAAACTTTTATTAATTCTAAATACAACTGTAAAGACAAACCCTGCTTTTAAAATGGAGAGAGATTCCTATACATCTCTTTAATATTTAATTATATAATGCATATCCAACAGCTGATGCAATTATTAATAAACCTGTTATAACAATTTTGCAAATAGCAAAATATTTCTGTGTAATTGGGGGTGGAAAACCCTGTTATATGAATTTCACATAATCGAAAAAATTGCCTTTTTGAGTCAGATGGAATAGAATTTAAAGTTATTGGTAGTTTACTTTGCTGTTATATTTACAGAGTTTCTGATAATTCACTAAGGGGAAAAGTGATTAAGTATTTATTTGGTGTATATATACTTTTACTTTCATGTAGTTTTGGACTGCAGTTTCTAGCTGCAGAATATGTTTCATTTCAATATAGTCAGTAATTTTATCATTTCTCCTCATAACTGAACTTCAACTTCATTAGCTCTTATTAACAAACGAACTCTAATTTACATAGCCTTTATGCAACACTATTTTCTAATAAAGATACATTATTATTACAAATTTAAACCTGCAATAAATGCTAGCTATTTCATAAATAAAAATAATAAAACAGTTCTACCTTTTGCATTACTGATTACTGAAACAGGACTCCAATTATGAGCCAAAAAAAATTTGTATCAGAAGATAATCCCATAATATTATGAGAGAATGTTCCCCTTTCATTTTAGATTTCATCATGGATGTGACAGAGGCCTACTGTCCTATGCTATCACTTGTTAAAGTTTTTTAATTTATTTTAAAATAATAAATGGTATTAATCATATACAATGTAATTATATATCACACTTTACAATTTAAATAAACTTTCTTTACCCTTTTCATTTCTAACTTTGAGATATTAAATTACAAACATTATATGGTTAATGAATAGTCATAAATTTGCTTACAATCTTATAACTATTCATTATAATTATGAATATTATTATTCATAATTTAATTATTTCTCTATAATTTAGAGAAATTATTAAAATAACTAAAATGAACAATTTACAGTGCTGAAAAACTTAACACATTCAAATATCCAATTTTCAGAAGTGTAATCCACTTATACAATTGCGCTTAGAAAATGAGATCTTTTTATTATAATAATTAAAAATGCCAATTCAGGAATACAACCTGTATGTTTACATCTTTATCAAGGAGCTATTTTTTCTCAATATACTGTATAGAATATGTTTTATTTTTCTTCAACAGAAGTTGCATCAACAATAAATTAATTTTACTGCAAGAATGTTCTATTTTAACAAATTTTTAAATAATTGCTCTTGTTTAGATGTAGCTTCAAAGAAAGAACTTAAAAAAAATTATTTATTTTGAGGTAGATCACTTCCATGGGAAACAATACGAATGGATAATTAAATGATCAATCAGCAGAAGACTAAAATTAGTCAAATTTGACTATTAAATGTAAATTAGTTTAGCAGAAAATTACTGGAATGTCATCAAAAATTAACTGCATATTAACATCATAGCTGATGAACAGTAAGCAGTTTGGCTGAGGAACAAAGGGTTGGGATTTCATGTAGTGTTATCTTTCTGCGGAGTTCTCACCAGACTCATAGGTTTTTTTCTACAGCATTATCTACAAGTCTAATAAAGAGTATAACTTTTTAATTATTAATTGCATCATGAAGACTAACAATAACAATAGCTACACTTAAAATTGATGCCTAAAGCAAGTTTGTGTAATGTTGGAAGACTGTACCATACTGTACTTACAAGTAAAATGACATCAGCAAATGAGTACCTAAAATAAAGCTGTCTAATACAATACTTATACATACATATATAAAATTTTAACATGAAATATTTGACAAAATTATTCCCCAAACACAACAAAAAATAACCCTAATATTTATGCAAAATAAGTCTTATAAATATTATCTAAAATATCATTCTGATTTACAAAACAAGTGAAAAATACCAATTATGCTTTCATAAACAATACATGTGGATATGCAATTACACTAGCATAAGTTGAATATGCTCAGATTTGTGCTAAAGATTGTTACAGAGCAAATGTTCAAAACTAAGGCATTTGAATGACTAAAGGCAGCAACCAGAAAAAGGCTGAACCTACATCATATTGCAGTCTTTCAACCACAGAGACAACCACAATGATTCATATGATGATACTGTGAAATACTGATGGTAAAATTTCAGCACTTAATGCTTTTAATGATACATCTTATGGCGCAACCTAATAGCTTCTCAATCTGAACTAATAAACCCATGAAATAGGCACCCACTGTGGTTCAATTCCAAGAGCATCAATTGATTCTTTTAGCTGCTCATAAGTTTTATCAAAGTTGTTATTCAGGAGTACCAGATCAAAATACTTTTCATAAGCTCTCTGTAGCCTTGCACTTTCTTCTAATGTGTTCTTTAGATCTTCTTCCTAAAATTATCCATTCAATATATATATTATTCCAGATCAAAATTATTTTGTGTTAAATGCTGCATAAATCTTAGCATTAATTTTAAAATTATAAATAAATATTAGTAAAAATTCAAGCTATCTATATTTATTTAAAAACATTAAAAAATAAATCTCTAATATCAGTTTCTTTTCCTTTGTTACATTTAAAATATATCAATAGTTTTGCAAGTTTAAGAACTAATTCTCAGCTACTGAATGTTTTTTCTTTTTTTCTTTTTTTCTTTTTTGATACTATCCATTGTAGGGCTGTAAAATTTTCAGCCTTACAATTTTGGGAACAAATTTCTGCAACAATTTACACAAATTACAATGCTTTTTTTTTTGTTTCTGCAAATTTCCAGTTTTTTATTTCTAAAATTCTGTGGCTTATCAGATTAATTTCAAATTGTTGGTTATATTTAGTCAGTTTTGGTAAATTTCCAACTTTTTACATTTTTTTTAATTATGCTATATTTTCTGAAATATATGAAAACATATGTTTTGAGAAATTTGTATGGAGGTATGATTTTTGCTTTTTAACGACCTTGCTTTTCTTTTTTAACTAGTTTCTACACTACTAACTTCTCCCCACATTCACTCCTTAGATGGGTGAATCTTTTCTAATCATGGTTTTATATTTGTGAAATGGGAAATGTGGAATTCAGTGATGGAAGTCCACATTTCCCCAATATATTTTAATCTGATAATATTCCTCTTGTAGCACTTGACAATAAAAATTTGATAATTATCTTGAAAGTTCTTTGGAGGACATCCGAGTAATTCCCAATAGTCACCAGTTAAAAAATAGTTATTTTGCAAAATTTTGCAATGTATGAAACATATTAAAACAGCTATTTGTAACATATGAAAAAGACATTAAAACCGAAGCACAGAATCAGTATAGTAACTGACAAAACAACAGATGTCGAGGATAGATATATTCTAAACATTCTTGCTATTCCATGCTTAGATCAGTCCTCTAAATATGAAATTGAAACCTTGCTAATCACTATATCACTTGCACACATTGAGTTGGTGAATTCAAAAACTGTCAGTGAAGTAATTAATCAATGTATAAAAAATTTTAAATTATCATATTCTGTTGTCATAGCTTTCAATACAATGTTTTGTAAATGTTCACAGCACGAGAAAAACAATTTTTTTTTTATGCAGCTGATGTGCCCTCTTTTATACTCCAGTAATGCTCATTTTCAAAATCTGGATTTGGGGGAAATCTTGTTGGGGGAACCACAATTCAAAACTATCAATGCTTTGATTGTAGCAGATTTACCACTTATCCTGCATGTAAAGTTAATTTTAGAGTGTTTCATCAAGAAAAAGGAGGTAAACCTAGCAAACCACCAGTTATTGTTCAAAGTGGTACAGTTGGACCCAAGCTGTATTCTATCACTGCAATCACAGAAAAGATTGCAAGGAGTTGCTTGAGCAGAATGTAGAAAACAGCTCCAGTAGTATATAAAAAGATATCACTGTAAAGTGCAAAAATGATTTCTTAAGAAGTGATATGAATTAAATCAAAACATATGGATAAGATATATCTGTTGCTTACTTTGTTTGAAAGTCCTGGTATTATCAGCACAAAGTTTGCAACTAAATGAATGATTTTACAGTCTACTCAGTAAAAGACATGAGTGTGACCACACTCACTTCAGTATGAAAAATCTCCCCAGACTATCACAGATAGGTAGTTATCTGATGTTTGTCAATGCCAACAAACAGCATTGATGTAGAGTGATCTTTTTTTCAAAATATGGTTGTGTTCTGCAAGAAGAGCCAGACTATAAATGAGAGCAGTTATATGTGCATAATATGTTGCATCAGAATTCATCATTACTGATTGGTATAATTTAAAAATATTGATAAAGAAGAAAAATAATATTTGTGAAACAGGGGTATATCAAAAACCAATTTATATACCAAATATAATCCCATTTAACTCAGTGCACCCTTTAAAATATAAAAAATCCACAATTATACTATATTTCATGAGGGTTCCAGTATTATAGTGAAACAACAATGTTAAGAAAGGAGTTAAACTTTATAAAGCAAATAACTAGTGAAGCTGGATACCCCCCCACACACACACACACCATAAAACGTTTGGAGAAAATTGCGAGGTACCATTCTCAAAAAGACTCCAAACCTGCATCAAATCCAGGGAAAAAAACCTAATAAATATGCACATAGCTTTCCATATATGGAAAATGTATCTAACACTTTAACCATATTTTTAAAAATATGATATACAGTTACCTAGTACTATGATAAAACTATTAAAAATAATAAATATTAAGATAAACTCAGATAAACTTGACAGTTCAACATCCAGTAATAAATAGGCACTTTTTGACATCGATTTCAATTTTAGAGGAAAAATTGTCTGAGCTGGGTGGGATATGAACCCACGACCTCCTGATAACATGTCAGGTGCTCTGGACCACTAAGCTACTGGCCGCCGATCAAGATTTCCTCCAATTAATGCTATGAACTTTCCCTTTTATGTCACATGTAGGCGTTATTTTAGGCAATTTTTATCCCTAGCAGCTTTTTATTTGCCATTAGATGGAAAGTATGCCTTACAAGTATGCTAATGATAATAAATATTGAGATAAACTCAGATAAATTCGATATCATTATCATTAGCATACTTGTAAGGCATGCTTTCCATCTATTGGAAAATAAAAAGTCACTAGGGCTAAAAATTGCCTAAAAAAACGCCTACATGTGACATAAAAGGGAATGTTCATAGCATTAATTAGAGGAAATCTTGATCGGCGGCCAGTACCTCAGTGGTCCAGAGCACCTGACATGTTATCAGGAGGTTGTGGGTTCATATCCCACCCGGCTCAGACAATTTTTCCTCTAAAATTGAAATCGACGTCAAAAAGTGCCTATTTATTACTGGATGTTGAACTATCAAGTTTATCTGAGTTTATCTCAATATTTATTATCATTAGCATACTTGTAAGGCATGCTTTCCATCTATTGGCAAATTAAAAGCCGCTAGGGCTAAAAATTGCCTAAAATAATGACTAAATGTGACATAAAAGGGAATGTTCATAACGTTAATTAGAGAAAATCTTGATCGGCGGCCGGTAGCTCAGTGGTCCAGAGCACCTGACATGTTATCAGGAGGTCATGGGTTCATATCCCACCTGGCTCAGATAATTTTTCCTCTAAAATTGAAATTGACGTCAAAAAGTGCCTATTTATTACTGGAAACTATTAAAAAATTACTAATTAACGATAAGGATAAGAAAGAACCCACTGGTGGAGTATATGAAATAGATATCCCAGACCCCTTGAATAAATTAGAAGGAAAAAATAGCTATATAGAGAAAAACCTATTGGAAATTTGAACAAAGAATGCAGGAACACTATTCCGACAGTATAAACAAACATCCAAACACAGCATTAGCTCAAACGATTGTTGATAATAATTTGGAAATAGAACAATTAACATATAAATGGCAGCCCCACAAACTAAGTTTCAACTTTCTTACACTGAAAATATGCTAATTTATACCAATCAACATAGGCTCTGCAACACGGATATTCCACCCCTTCCAGCAGCGTGAACTCTCCTGTTGTGTGAGCAAATGCACAAACATAATGGCAGCAAACCAGTGATGTCAATGAGATACATATTTAAACTATGGAACATCTGTAATTGGGAGCCTGAGGAAGCCAAAACCATGGAAGGTTGGCGAAATGCATAGCTCAATGAGGGGGCCTCGTATTTTAAACTTTTAACTTTTTAGAAGTCTCGGGGATGTGTCGGAATATCATAACGTCAGTCTAATATTGACCAGTTCAGTGAGTGAGGAGATGAATGAATTCATGTATGAGATTTATAACATCTAGAGGCTATTACGGAAATAGATAACAGCAATTCTCCTGAGGACTGTATATAGCTATTGCACTGAGCGGTACAACTGTACCGATGGTCACATCAAGTTCATCAAACAACTAAGCAAGAATACATAGTGCATCACAAATGACTACAATCTGTTGTGATGATAACAACTTTCCTAACACCTTTGCCAATCTTCAACGAACAGTCAAAAATAGAGCAAGATATGATATCTAACTATAAGCTGTACCTGTGCCAGCAGACATTAATTAAAGTTCATCGCAGTACTGGTAAACATTGTTCCCTTTTTACTTGAGCACCTTTACAGGATAAAGAATAGCTTAAAAAGTGTACCAATGGAGGGTACAAAAATCAGGAACATATTGGTAGCAGTTGAATAGCAGCCGTGATGGCATTAAGCTGATACGAAACTACATGAGATATGTTGAGTACTCCTCTGGACTTATAATGTTTAATGTGTTAATGTACAGATATTAGTCGTGGTTATTAAATTTTATCAAATTAGCTGAGTTTTAATTTGAGCTGATTGGTATGTAAGGTGCAAGTTGAGTCTGAATCAAGTCAATCATCTAATATTTGTTTTTTGTTCTTTTTAAGAAATTTATGTATCCAATCCAAATCTTTTGATGTGCACACCATAGATGTTTAATTTTTATGATTTGTGAACTTAAAAGGTGCACAAATTTCACAATCTGACTGAGAATTTTGCCACTTTTCAGCATTTTTTCACGAATTTCACCTTTTTCTCCCAACAATAAATAATCACATTTTAATGAAAAAATATTCCAAACTATGAGCAAATTGTTTTACTGAATTATCCAAAGTAAATATATCAAAAATAATGCAATACTTATTTCATACCTGTCTTAAAAATTATACTTACCCAGTATTGTCAAAATGACACTTCAAAATTTTAATTCCAAATAATTAGGCAAAAATATGTTATCATTGAAAGATTTTCAATTTTTCAGCACTAAAGACAAACTGATGTGTAGACAAGTCACTGCATCACAGTCACTCAGTTTATTGCAAAGAAAAATTACTAGAAGAATGCATATCATCTTTGTCATGTATGGGAATCTCGTTTTCAAAGAGAAAGTTTTTTATTTATCTACTTTTTGCACTCTTTAAAAGTTTCAATTTGAACTAATGGATAATTGGCAAAATGCAAATAGTATTTCTATTAGTATTTATATAACATAAAAAATGTTTGTCTTTTATCCTTAAAATGAAAAAAGTGATTTTCTAACACTCCTCTGAGAAAAAGGACAGTTTCTTACTATCAGTGGAATATCTCGACACTACCAATAAAATTTCATATTTCTACCATAAACAATTCACTTACAATATCCCATAAAAGACCATAAACAATTCACTTGCAATATCCCATAAAAGACCATAAACAATTCACTTGCAATATCCCATAAAAGACCATAAACAATTCACTTGCAATATCCCATAAAAGACCATAAACAATTTACTTGCAATATCCCATAAAAGATTCACATTTTCCATATTAGTGCCCTCTAATAATGTAAATTAAAACTACCTAAGGATTTGAAAAATGCAAATGTTTCATATGGATAGATTACTAATGAAAGCATAGCATTTCATTAGCATCTATCCAACTAAAAAGGTTTCCAATTATCTCTTAAAACAATTGTGTTTTCCACTCATCCTTAAGGTAAAGGACCAACTCATTGGAATGCAAACCTCATTCCATCACCAAAATTTCTGGCATATAAATGTCATTTGCTATATTCATTAAACTTTTTGTAATTTTCGAATTTTTCACCATTACAAGGAAAAATTTAAACCTTTGGGAGATTTGGAAAGTGCAAATCATATATTTCATCAATACTTATACAACACAAAAATTATTTTAAATTTATCTCTAAAAACAATTATTTCTTTAAACAAAACAGTTGCATTTTCCCATCTACCCTGGAGCAAATTAGGTCAACTCATTATTACCAATGCAAACCTCATGATCTTCACACATTCAACTACCAAAATTTCAATTTCTAGCTAAACACATCATTCTCAATATTCATTTCAAATGTTACAATTTTCAACTTTTTCCACCATTAGAGGGCACAATTATATATAGCCTTCGGGATATTTGGAAAGTGCAAACTGTTATATTTCGTCACCACCTATTCAACTAAAAAACAATTTTTAATTAATCAATAGTAAATACACAGATTACAACTGATGTAGAATTCAAGAAATACTTTTTGTGGAAAAAATAATTTTTGTGATGCATGGAACTTGAACCTATGTCTTCCAGCTACTTGCCAAGTGCATGGATGTTCATGTTGTTTTCTGCTGAGGTCCTGCCATCCTCTCAGATCTTCTACTGTGGCATATAAACTGACAGGCTCCTGTCAGGCCTCTGTGGCAAGCAGTTGCTTGAGGGGGTATTTATTATCCTAGCTATGAAACCAGCACCAGCTACAGAATTTATCCACTATTGCGACTTATAAAACTTCCAGATCTTGTCACTCACGTGCTATCCATCAACGTTTGGGAGAGACAACTTTATTCAATATTGCTTTAAATAAGATGTAAATTAGTCACTTAAAGTGCTATTGATGCAAGAATCAATCGATAGCAAATATGAAATTTGACACAGAATTCTACAAATACTTTTTGAAGATAAATGAGTTTTGCTGACATGTGAGACTTGAACTCCCAGTTTCATGCAGGATATTCCATGGAGGTAGGAAGAGGGGGAGGCTCTTAGCATAGATCGCTAGTGTAACCGCGGAGAACGGTGGTAGCCATGTTGTTCTACTCAGAAAGCTGCGTGCTGCACTTCAATTGCAATATATCTAAATGTTTTATACGAATACTGCTCAATAAAATCGCAACTGTTTCATGTATGAAAAAGAGTCTTATTCAGCATTTAAAGGTTTTTATATATTCCTTATAGTAATAGTGATTGAAATCCTTTGATTAAATTAGCAAACTATTTTGACAATTATTGCTAAATAAAATCGATTTTTTCTTTGGAAGGTCAAGATTTTTTTTTTTTAAGTAAAAAAAACTACCTTTTTCGGCTTCAGATTTGCATTCACTTTCATTTTTAGACACAATTTTTTAACCCCATTTAAGGTTAGTCAACAAATTACATATCAAATGAAAGCTACGGAGCATCTTTTTCGTAACACTAGGAATTGATTGTAGAACTATAACCAATGCAGGGCTGTATCTATGGATTACCCACCCCTTTCAGAATGCTAATAAGGGTAATAGGGACAAAAAAATTATTGAACTTATTTATATTTCATGCTATTGAATAATAAACTTATGCTTCATTATTTTAGACTTGTAAAATGGAGGGAAAAATGTTATACTGCATTGGAATATCAGATCGATTGAGTTTTTTTTCCCCCACCCACTTTAACTAGATTCTTTTCTAGATCCTCTCCTGATTCAGCAGAACTTTGGGAAGGAAATTCTACCTAGAGAAAAGTTCAAAATGCAAATTGGAATATGTCAAATGTCACCTTATCTTTTATATAAGCTACATAAAATTAATTTCAAGTTTGTCAAAAGTTTCTAATGTTGAAAATGGATATTTAAATAGATTTGATTATGATTTTTAATTTATCTTCAGTCACATTTTTCCATTAAATGCATATAGTAGAAGTTATAGAGCTTCCAAGCTAGGTTCTCACTGGCATAACACGGAAGATTATTATTTAATATTCCAGCTTCCACAACTATTTAAATACTTAACAAATATTCTTGAAAAATCGATATTTAAATAGATTTGATAATGATCTTTAATTTATCTTCAGTCGTATTTTTCGATTAAATGCATATTTTGGAACTTACAGAGCTTTCAAATTTGAGAAATACTTTTGAAATTTACTTTGTTGACATAGAATTTAAGAAATACTCTTTTCAGTAAAAATTAATTTTGTTAATGCATGGGATTCACAAACCTATGTCTACCAGTTACATACTGGATAAATGGGAGACATGGGTTCGAGTCCAACACATTGGCAAAACTCAATTTTTTTCACAAAAAGTATTTCTGGAAATCTATTTCTACAGGTAATCTGTGTATTTTCTATAAGTTGACTCTTGCATTAAAAACACTTTAGTGTGAGTGACTTTCTAATTTACATCTTATTAAGAGTAATTAAAATTGGGCAAGGTCAGGAAGAGTTATAAATCACATTAGTGGATAAATAACAAGAGCCAGTACTAGTTTAATGATTAGAATGCCCAACATGTAACTGAGAGATGTGAATTTGAGTTCCACACATTAACATGAATCTGCATTTTTGCTATTGACTGATTCTTGATAATAATGCTTCAGCATGAATAACTTCCTAATTTACATCTTATTCAGAGCAATATTGGATAAAGTTGCCTGTCCTAATCATAGATGGTTCAACAAGTGACAAGATTAGAAAGTTTAGTGGCTAGAATACCCAGCATGCAACTGGGAGGTACAAGTTCAAGTCCCCCACATCAGCAAAACTCATTTTTTCTGCAAAAAGTATTTATATAATTTTTAATTTATCTTTAAAAAGAAACAATTACCTCTTAAAACAGAAAAGTTGCATCACCCCTGGGGGTAAGGGGCCAATTCATTGTTACCAAATGAAACTTCATGACTTTTACACATTCCACCACCAAAATTTCAAATTTCTAGCATAAATACATCAAATGAGTATAGAGGAAAAATTGTCTTTAGCCAGGTGGGAGCAGAACCTATGATCTCCTGATATGTCAGGTGCTCTGACCACTGAGCTACCAGCTGCTGACCAAGATCTCCTCTATTGGTGGCTTTAAGCATTATACCACAGAATCAGTCATTGGAATCTAATATTGTTGTAATATTGTCAATGATCATATAATTTACAAGATACAAATAATCATGTAAAAGAGTATCATAATTTACACAATTACATTATAACACTGATATAATCATGCAAATTATTATTAATTTTTCTTTTGATTTCTTATAAAATGCTATTCAATTTCATGTATTTTTTACATGCATTTAAATACATATACATTCAAAACAGAAAAATTATGATACAAAATCTACAGTTAAAATCATACCTCATATAAAGATGCCAAGCTTTCAAGGGTTCTAGCCCGTCTTGATCCATGACGGCCCATGGCACGATCAAACTATATAAACAAAAGGCATTCATACCAAACATGCATTAACAAAATAAAAATTTCATGCTTAATATCATGCAATAAAATCAAGTTTTCAAGTTAAAGACTATATCAAAACGTAAAATATAAAGTATACACTTTCTGGTTGCAACAAAATATTAAGGTATATAATAAAATATTAAGATATACTTAAAAATAGTAAGATATTTAGTAAAGCCATATTTTTGTCCAACACTGAATTTAATTAATATTTACTTTGCAGTTCACTAATTCAAAAACAAATTATCACATGGAGCAGAAACATTGACTGGTGAATTTATGATCACACTTAAATTATTTACACAGGATTGTGATCTTAGGAACAACTCTGCAAATGAACTACAGGGAATATACAAGAAATGTTAACAAATTTAGAATGTGAAAAGGTCCTTAAGGAAGCTTAAGTGACCTTGACAGCATCTGGTATGGCAAATGTATTTTATTCACACAAAAAAAAAACAATGGCAAAGATACTGGGGTCTGTGCCAAATCTTGCCTTTGCTCATTTAGTGGCTGTTAGGCATTTAATCTCCTTAGCTACCTAAGAAACTAAAGAGCCACTTCAGGTTTTTTGTTATCAAACACTCCCAGTGTGAAATACCACAATTATATTATTAGAAGCCTTTATTATTTATTGGCTTTGAAGAAGAAATCAATATTAAACAACTTATTTGGAGTAAAATGGTTGATCATTTGGATTTTAATGGCACACTAACAACTGAGGCATAAAGTCACCTTAGAGTGAGAAGAAAAAAAAATCGGTTTTCTGACCTCAGAGTGGGGGTGAAATTTCGTTTTAATATGTTACTTCTCATGGCACAAAAATCTTCTAAGTATTGTGATTTAACTAATTAGAGGTGCCATCTGTTTAAAAAGACAATAATTATATAATTTTATATATAAAAAGAACCAAGCTACATTTACTTAAACCTAATTTCTTAGCAATATTTTAAATTTATTAATACTATTCAAGGTGAATGATGGTAGGGTAGTGACACTCTCGAGAGGGAACATTTTTGATGGTCATCATTGGCTAGGAATTCTGATGTCATACCGGGGAGATGACAGTAAACAAATCTTAGAAGAAGCATACTGTAAGATAGGTTTATTTTGACAGAAAAATGTGAAAAATTAAAATTTCAACTTTAACTCAAAAATCTATTTAAGGTCTATGTAGCTATCAGAGAAGAATTTAGTGTTACAGATATACACTTAGAGGCCACTTTATTAGATACAGTTTCATGTTATGTCAATAATAACTCAGATACAAAACTTGGTAACGTCTTAAACTTTTTATTAAAAAATATGACTGAAGATAATTTAATGATCTCAATCGAATCTCATTTCCAACAATATTCATTCAGTATTTAAAGAGTTACAATAATCGAATATTTAATGGCAGCAGTGCCAATTTAAATAATTGCTTCAAAAATTAATAAAAACAAGTTAAAATGAAAGCAAAAATCGTTATACTAAACTTTACCATGTCTAAGAATATTTTCAACAGTTAACATAATAATTTTCAACAATTTTGAATTTTTTTTTTGCAGAACTAGCTAATTTGTTAAATGTTTTAGCATCCATAATTCTTTAAATACTGAACACATATATAATAAAATCAAAATGTGAATAGATTTAATTGAATTTTTTAAATATCTCCAGTCACATTTTTTCATAAAAAGCTTATTTAAGAAGTTACTGAGTATTGTGTCTGAGTTACTACTGACATAACATAGAACTGCACGTAATAAAGTGACCCTTTCAGTGTATATTGATATTATGGATTTCATCATCATCATCATCATCCTCAAGCAGCCATGGGCTATGAAGGTCCAACCAGACCATGCAATTTAGTTCTCCAAGCATGTCTGTCCTCAGCTACATCTGCTGCATCCGGTCACTGCACACCAATTCTAACAAGGTTCTATTTGACATTGTCTACCTAAAAGCTAAGTCTCCCCCTCTTTCTGAGGGCTTTAGGCACACTCTTCACAAATCAATTCGCCAATCTATAATTATCCATACGAGCAACATGGCCAAACCAAAGGAGTCTCTCTCTGCACAATATGCTGCTTAAAGGAAGTTGCAAACTCCTTTGCCTAACCTCATCATTAGTTACAAAGTTAAACCACTTAATACCCAAGATACTACGCAAGCATCTAGAATCAAAAGCATCTAGTTTCCTGCTATCTTGTTTACACAGCATCCAAATTTCACTACCATAACCAACTCTAGAAAGAACCAAACTATTAAACAGTCTAATTTTAGTCTTTAGGTGTATATGCCTATTTCTACACACTCTCCATAGATTCTTAAAAATCCCGGCAGCAATCCCTATCCATCTGTTAATCTCATGCCACACATCACCAGCATCTGTTACATAGCTCCCAAGATAACAAACTGTGGCACCTGCTCAAGACTGCAACCATTCAGATTAACTGAATCACTGCCTGCCCGACCAATTTTCATCACTTTAGTTTTCTCTCTGTTTGCAACCAAGCCAATTCTACTACTAGTCTCATCAACAGCTCGAATGAAAGAGTTCATCTCATCAACATTATTTGTCAAAAGGGCTAAATCATCAGCATAATCTAATTTAAATGCCTTTAAATTATCAGATGAAGTATAATGCACTGATTCAATTGAATAAAAACTTATTGTCAGTGTATCAAGGTCAGAATCTATGCATAAATTATTACAATATTATATCATGACAGAAAAATGTTTTTTTTTGTTCTGTATTTCATGATTATATCATTAAATACTACTACAAACTATTACATATTTAATTACTACAGAATATATGTTATATTATTTGTATTGTATTTATGGATGATGAAAATATAAAGCAAAATATTTTTTGCCTCCTAAATTAGTTTCTTTTTTTCTCTTCCAAGAGATATTTAATCTGACCTGGAGTAAATGCAGTTTTTAATTTACTAAGAAAATTTTCTTTGTAATTATCCAATAAAACAATGTATTTTTTTCACTTGAATTCTGAAGTTGTTATTCTGCTGAATCAAATTGTATTTACATAATTTCCACTGAACTTTGAACTTATCTTGTTTGCACTGAAGAGATTTTTCTCATGGCTTTATTTAGTTTTTTAAAGGCAATTTGCAACTGCTACTGTAATAATTTATGCATAGATTCTGACCTTGACACACTGACAATAAGTTTTTATTCTATTGAATCAGTGCATTATACTTCATCCGATAATTTAAAGGCATTTAAATTATCAGTTACCTGTGATAATGCTATTTTTTCATTGGTTATATTGTCATGGTTTTTCAGGGTCATCAGTTTATTTTTCCAGTCTGTGTTTCTCCAGGACAACATGCATTTAGTCTGAATAAAATCTGATCATCATAACCAAGAATGAATTTTCATGTGGCAGGTTTTTATCTAGAATGAAATTATTCTTTAGTTTACTTACATCTAACAGGGAGTCATGAGAATTTGTTTCATGAGTCACGTCACGATCATAACAGGCATCTGAAAACAAGTTTACTACATATCCTATAGTAGTGATGGTTCATGTGCCAAAATTCCACAAATAAGAGGACATTTCCTAGCTTGTGTGCCAACATAACCAAAATACTTCAAAATGCCATTTATACCAATTAAGGTTTAGATTCACCATTATACAACAGAAAATTAAAAAATAAAACATCTAGCATAACCAAAAATCATTCAATCACGTGACTTTCCACTTACTAAGCCAAGTGCATCGCTAATGCTATGCTACCGTTATCAGAATGAAGTGATTTTTCTTTGGCCAAGAGAGTAAAATTGCTCTCCCTCAGACCTAGCAGTAAAAGAAACCATAATTAAATTTTAAGATATAGAGAAGTGCTTTAAAGGAAATCAATGAATATTAGGCAGATGGAAGATTTAGTGCAATGCGTAATCAGTTATTTGATGAGATCTTTGTAACATGTGGCCACCATATTGAAGTTAATAATTAATAAGTAACTAATTATATACAGTCTTATAATCAGTGATTCATTCATAATAGGCACTGAAGTATTAGTGCCATTGTTTCCAAGTCTCTACACTAACCCTAGATGTATTTCTTTTTACCTCCCAGTGGTGTACCAGCAAAAATCATCTCGCATGCCATAGGTTTGCAATCACTGTCCTATATAGCATGCTGCACATCGAATTTATATTGACACTGACACTGTATCTATCATCCATTTCTTACATATTTTTCTTCTGATGTGTATGTATATGAAACACTGCTTTTCTTATTGTTCAAAATATAACTCAAGCACTTTTTACTGCACAGTTTGGTATGATCAGAAAACAAAAATTACCTGAAAGACTTTACCAGAGAGAAATATTCACCAAGTCAAAAACAAAGAAAGACTTGAAAACTGTCCCCATTGTGACATCATAGAGGATGCCTTCTCAGTGAAGCTATAAGACCTTGATAAAACAGAGTCATCTGGCACCACCCTATCTATATTCATCTTGGTATTATTTATAGATAACTTTCGTAACATTTTAAAAATAAGCATAAATGACTGTAGTTTCATATTTATGGCAACAATTTCCAATGATATTTTTTTAGAAGAATGCATATAAATCTAGCAGTTAAATAGCAAATTTACAAAACTCAAAATTACATAAAATTATTAGTACCAATTCTTGGGTAATCAGGCAATGATTTTTCTTTTCCTTACTCATTATGACACATCCATGCAACACTCATGTCTAAGAGGATTACTAAGCATGCCAACAGATTTGACATACAAATTTAAAAATAGATACTGTAAATGATTTTTCTTTTCCTTACTCATTATGACACATCCATGCAACACTCATTTCTAAGAGGATTACTAAGCATGCCAACAGATTTGACATACAAATTTAAAAATAGATACTGTAATACACATTCCCATTTTATATGTTTTTTAAAACAAAACATCTATCATAGCATTTACAGAAACACTTTATGGCAATGAAACAAGAGATCTCTAAAAGAGAGAGATGCTAAATTTATTGGAAATTTTTCCATGCATAATAATCAAGCTATTCATAAGCAATAAAATTAAGCAGCAAACATTTAACATATAATAATTGTGTTCTTGATTAGAATACAAATTAATAAACAATTGCATACTGTTGTTGATGTGAGTACATGTTTAATTAAATACTCAAAATGGGTAATTCTTCCCTTTTCCAATAATTTACTTTGACAAGTGGTAGAAAGGAAGAAAAGGCCTTAAATGTGCAAAATATGTAAAAGTTTTTACACAGTAGGGCACATTTCATTTACATTATCACAAATGTTCAATATGTCCATCTACAATTTCCTAAGCCCCTGATATGCAGTCAATCTCACATCAAATTTTATTCAGATGTACATTCTCCACTACAGACTTTTGGCTTATTATAATATAAAACTTTTCTTATCAAATTAAAAGTGATGGAGCATATATATCTAATACTAACCATCAATGAACCAAAAAAAAAAAACTGTGCAATTCACAAAAATTACACAGGTAAAAACTGATTCTTAACATAATGCAAAAAAACCTCTATAGGATGAGATCACATAAAATATGGATCTTAAGACATCAGACCATTTCTACCTATCAGCTGACTAATTGCTTATTCAGAAATGCTGTAATGTATGATGTGTATCTGAATGTTATCTTGTCAAAAGGTATCCTTTTCTACTTCTAATTTTGGAACTAGAATGATTACTTAAAACTACATTTCCATCATAGTACATTGCAGCAAAAATATTTCAATGAATATCAATGCTGAGCATAAATTATATGTCCTTTAATGGAGTTTAGCTGTTGAGTTCTAAACATTTGTTTATCTTTAGCAACTATTTTTTTAAATTAGTATGCAATGAAATTTTCCTACTTACAAAATGCTACTATTTATGAGGAAATACCTACATTACTATATGAACAGTAGAGGATGCATAATTTACATTTTTGTCAAAGAAAAACTTGAATATGTTTTTTATGCTTTCCTACTATTTCTTTGTTATAATACAGTACTGATGATGCAAAAACATTTTTGAAGCATCCTATAGTTTAAAAGATTTAAACAATTTTCCAGTGATGGCTCATGACTAAGATATTTGGTGGGGCACTTTGACTAGCAGAGGCAGTGCCCAGCTGCAGGGAAAAAAATTTGGGAAGACACTTGATATCGAATTGGACTGAAAAGGCATTCCCTAATGCAGAACTTCTTTTTCTCAGCTATTCTCAAAATGCATTATTTAACAAAACATTTTTTTTTTTTTTTTGGGGGGGGGGGGGGTTAAAAACTCTGAGAGGCTTTCTGGTACTTTTTAGTTCAATTCAGTATTTTGCTCCTCCTCTATAATAATTACCTATATATATGTAATTTTCCTCTCACTTACTAAGGTATTAAAAAAAAACTATTTATGAAAATTATGTCTAATATGTCGGTTTACTATTTTTTTTGACTCCATTACAATTTTATTATTTTAATATTTTAATTTTAAATTATTTTTAATTTATTATTTTAAACTGAACTACTCATAGTAAATTATCACTTGAACAGTTGTCTTTTTTAATTATATTTAATCTACAATATTAATTTATTAAATATGTATAGTTTATTATATACATATATTAATTTATTTTAAAACAAATTGTAAAAAACTGATATGGTAACAAAATGAATTATTAAAAAAAACTATTATGAGAGCAACTGGTATTGAAGCAGAGACCTTTGAGTTGTACTGAGTTAAGCACTGCTTATGAAACATTTGTTATTCCATTGTATACCAAATGTTCAACACATTTTATATTTTCATATCTACTATTTTTCTTCAACTGTTCATACATAAATATCCTTCCTAGGCAAAATAAAAAGTTGGCAACCCAATCCAAGTTCAGTTCAAACACTACTTGCTAGGAAAATTAGGCCTATTGAGCCTGGCACAATCAAATGAAGATTTCAACTAAGTAACAAGATCTTCTTATTGGTTGAACTCGTAGAATCAACCAATCAAGTGTAATGGGCCATTCTGAATCAGTGCCTCCTGCAGTTCATTGCTATATATTTCAGCACATGCACATTTGTGTAATTCTTAAAATAGATAATGCTAAGATTCTGGGAAGTGACTACATTAGAAAAATTTCTATTGCATAAACTAAAGCAGATGGCAAAGTCCTGATTCACGAAGTATGTGCTGTGATTGTCTATGCAATGATTAACAAACAAATATCAAAATGATATTATATTGATTTAGACATGACAAATTATGAATACTAAATTTAAAATTCGTTTATTATTTCTTGTTTCCAATGATGAATGACCAGACTGAAACTGATTTCATCAGTTATAGTCAAGTTCATATGATAGGTTCTTTCTCTGCTGTCTCACAGTATGAACATTAATTTAGATCTGAAGACTTCCCTGGCAGTACAAAGTGGAATGTGGCAGCAACATTAAGATGTAGTACTATCTTGTATAGTGAAGCATTGGGTGTTGTCCCACAAATAATATTCTCTAATATTTCTTGTGATTATTTTCAATGATGCAGTGCTCCAGGTGACCTAATGGACAAGCTGTCATGGCAATTTGAATATCTCAATAATATCTTTGCATCTCAAAAGTGCAATGGACATGAATGATGATAATTAAACAACACACTTTCACATTCTGCACACATTAAACAGTATATCAATACAAGCTTTTATTTTCCAACTCTAGAATTTATTTTACAAAGTAAGTATTTTTTACACTTGAAACTGATTATTTTATGGTGTATGAATCATTGAATGAAATTTTCTTTTAATACCTTTCAATGTTACAATGCCCAAAATCCTTCAGAATTTCTGAAAACTAAAATTTAGAAGTTTACAAAAAAAATCTATAAATCATTCAAGTAGACAAAACAGGGTGATACAACATTTGGCATCATTTTCAAAGCATAAATTCCAGAGATTTAGGTACATACAAAGAAAAACCTTAGGCTTTTTACATTTATTGAAATGTGAATTTCACTGACCATCATTATCATCATTATTCTAAAGCATTGTGCTTTGATTCACTGTAAATACTTATCTGATCTCAGAGAAATTTTTGTTTCAAACAAGAATTCTTGAGCCTGCTAGAAGATACAAGTTCTAGGATCTCACAATTCCATTAAGCTGCCTGATACTTATTATATATACTGGAGATAAACAAGCCAAATGGCTTGTTTAATATTATATATATACTGGAATAAACAAGCCCTGATATCATCAGTATTCCTCTGGACAATTCCATTATAGGAGTGTGACCATCTCAGGTCTTAGGAGATTGGGTGGACGACTTTCAATTTATTTTAACTGTCACCAACGATGATTTTGGAAAAACAGGGTGGTCTGTGTCCATGGAGTCGTCTGAGGAACATAGATCTGAGACTACCGCATGAGGAGGGGTGGTAATTTTTTTTTTAGGCCCTGGTGAGGGTCCTTCAGGTATAGAAGGTCTGGCTTTTTGCAGTCGGAAAGGAGAGGGTCTTCCAGAGGTGGAAGGTGCACAGCAGGAATGGAAACCAGAGTTGATGTCACAATGGAAATCGACATTGGTTTCACCTGCTTCAGAAGGTACTTCACTGCAGGAAAGACTCAATGGTGGGACACTGATATCAGTCTGCACTGCCACGGAAGCCATTGCAACAATGGGCTTTCTGATCACCTCAGCAAGCTTTCTCGCCTCAAGATACGTGACGTTATTAGTGATTTGAGGTGTTGTACCTCCTTCTCCTCCAGCCACTTGGGACAATCATGGGAGTACACTGGATATTTGCCACTACAATTCATGCAGCTTACTTTTCCTGCTGTGCAGTAAGGATTTAGGCTGACACAAGCTGACACAAGCACAGGTGGTTTTGTCTCAGCAAGCTGTTTGAGCATGGTTGTACCTCTGGCATTGAAAGCAACACAGAGGGTTTGGAATATAAGGTTGTACCTCATAGTGAAGGTATCCTGTCTCGATGGAAGTTGGCAGGTGGGTGTGTTGAACATAAGGATTAGTACTTGGGTAGGTACTAACTTCCCAGCATGGCATTGCAAAACTCAGTGGACTGCTATCACTTGCTGGGATGAGAGCTCCAAGAGGAGTTCATCCTCATATACCTTGAGGAGGTCTGACTCAGATATCACACCCTGGGAGGAATTAAGCATCTTGTGAGGAGTGATGGTGACTGCCCCCACCAATCACTGTTACATTCAGAAGTAGCTCAGAATTTTTGGAGCATGCAGTTTCCATCAGCAAGTCACCAGATCTTAGGCACTTGATTGAGTTCAGAAATCCAGTAAGACCATCCAGACCTTCACTGAAAAAAAGTGGCCCCATCATGCGAGTGGATGATTGGGAATCTTGGGGACTAAGAGACAGACACAGTAAATATGTGGTGGAACTCATAAACCATTGCCCAGATGTGGGCAAGGCACTCACCACATGGCACAGTTGGCCCTAGCAGGTCCAGCCCACCAACAGATTGATCTGGGAGGGGGAGGGCACCACAGATCCTCCCATTTACTGGAAGCAGAGGCCAAAGCAGTGTATAGCAGCAGTCCTGGAATATACTGCCTAGCCCCATGCTAAATAGGCTCCCCAATGGCAAGACAGCCAATGGGACCCTGCTAGTCATGAACTGAGGAGAGCCAATGAGACCCCCAAGCAACTACCAGGATTCTCCTTTCCTGGGACACGTGTCTCAGGAAAGTTCTCTGAGCACGGCAAACATGTAGGCGAATGTTCATGATCTTGTAAAAGTACCCAGGCCAGCAGAACCTTCAGAGGTGGTTCCCTCACCACATACAGGAGCTTGCTCCGAGGGATTTAAGCACAGTGATAACATAAATGTATGATATCAAATGCTTAGATAATGAAAGGTTAAAATTGGCTTTACCAAATATATCAATGTTTCAAATTCCTGAAATACAGGAATACATATCTTCATGATGTACAACTATTCATCATTTCCTATGTCAATATAAATTAGAGTTGTATTAATATTTGTGAGTAAATATTTGACAATTAATTCACCGTTTTTTGTTTCGATTTGTTCTGCAACATATATGACAGAAGGATCCTAGAAATTACACCTAGTTTGTATAAGCCTTTTCATATAAGGAAATGACCTACTAAGATCAAAGTCATTACTGCCTCAGTGCTAATATGCAAAGTTTGTATGCTGACACAGTAGCTAGCTTCCCATCCACTATGCCAGTTAAGGCCAACTTTTCATTTTGAGCATTTGCCATTCAGTCAAATATTAGTTGAAGCCATCAAATATTAAGTTATTCTAACAATCAGTTAATTCCACCACACTAGTCAGTTAATTCCAATATTTCTATTACTTTACATTGAATATCAATAAAATGTTTTTTATTATATTCATATAATAAATTTTTTATTCATTTCATTAATTTAGATAAATTTTTAAACCACATTAATTATAAGAATGAATAAATACAACTATACAGCATCAAAATAAGTTTCCTCCCCACAATAAATTCGTCACCAGAAACATAACTTATTGCTTTCTGATAGCATGGAGTTTTGAAGACAAGTTCTGATACAGTATATACAATTTGATTATCCCATAACTTGTTTAGTACCATATTGTCAGAAATAGCTTGTTTAGTAGCAAATACATGTTATATGCAATCCTTAAAACCATACAGCATCAAAATAAATTCCCTCCCAACAATAAATTTGTTACCAGCAGGGTCAGTTTTACATCTCACATCCTCCTGAACACATGAAGTAGTAGTGCATGTTTATATGTGGTAGTTTTTATTTTCTCTTAAAAATATTTTTTTTTAGTAAATAAATTATCACAGAAAAAAATCCTGCAGACAAGAATACACATCTTCATGATGGACAATTATCCATCACTTCCTATGTCAGTATAAATTTGTTTTTTGTTTGCACAACCATGAAGAAAGGAATAATGTAATTGAAATGGGTGTAGGAATTTTAATGAAAAATAACTCAGTTTCATTAATAAGTAGTAAAATGTAGTTACTGTAATTATTCATGCAAGCTTCATTCCTACATGTGCTGTGTGCTTCCCTTTCAAACTTATTGCACAAAAAAAGCTAAAATCTAAAAACAAAAACACTTAATGTTTGATAAAAAAAAAATTAAAGGCATACTAACTACACAAGGACCATGTAACTAATAACAGTATAAACAAAACACAGACGCTTTTGAACACTGACAGTTTTGTTTACTCAGAGGCTATCTGTTTATTGCACACCTGTTCCTAATTAAGTTGCTGCCTCGTCTAGGTTGAACACAATGTTTCCAGAAACAAAGTTTTAATTTAACAGTAACCAGGAGATCTAGTGTTCGAGTTGGGGAGGCAGATGGGTGGATTTTTTCACACTTGCTTTATTACTACAAATTATTACTGTAATGAGATTCATTCTTTTTTTATAAAATTAGTTGCCTACCTACAATGGAGAGGTTATGTATATAAGTATTAATGGTTTGAAGACATTCTGGATGATAAAAAGATAGCATATTCCCCCAAAATATTTGGAAACCTAGGCTCTAAATCATCAATCTGAAACAGTTTACTTAGATATGCAAGCTCTCATCAGATGCTATCAGCTAGTTGCAGAATTTTTAATGAAAAATACTTCAAAACATTATGGACCAATAGGGTGCACAGCCACTATTCACTCCAAAACCTAACAATGGATTTTTATTTTTGAAGTCATATGAGAACAGGTATTGGTCAGATGAAACAATAATAAATATATAAAAGTACAAGTATTTGTGAAAGTGCTACTATAAGGGGTGTTGAAAAATTTCTTGACATGTATCTGGCAGAACAAAAACCATTGCACTTACCTCAACTTTTACTGTCCTTCAAAGTACTCCCCCCCCCCTCCAGCATCTATGTAAAGTTGCAAATGTCTATGCCAATTCTGGAATGCTTGGTGGTACTCCTGTTGAGAAATACTCCAAAACTCTGAATGAATTCATTTTGCAAGGTCTTGCATCCTTGAAAAAGGCTCCACAGCAAGTTAATTTTTAATTTTTGGAAATAACCAAATATCACATGGTGCAAGATCAGGTAAATATGCAGGATGGAGTAGCTGCTTGATTATTTTCCTGCTCCAGATAAGCTGTACCTGCTGTGTTATGTGAACACTGGCATTGTCATGAAGATGGAAAAACCTTGACACACCTGTTGTTCAATGGTGCTCCTTCATCTTAACCATTTTAGGCAAAACAATGTTGGTGTAGTATTGGCTATTTATAGTCATTTTTCAGGTAAAGTGTCTATAAGGTGCCACTCCTCAGGAATTGAAAAAAAAAATTGTGAAAATCCTCTTCGCTGAATGAAAGTCTTATTGGAGGATTTGGGAATGTCATCAACAACCCAAACATGGTTGTTGATCTTTCTGGGAGTTGTGATATAGTTTTATTACTACATCTCATCACCTGTAAAAATATCTGTTAACATTTGGGGAACAATGAATAATTGCAAATAACACTGCAATTGATATACTTATATCTAAGCTTATTTCCTGAATGGTGATGTGCGGGTTTTCCTTAATGAGTTCATGAACAGCAGTGATGGTTCTCTTGATCATGACTCCTTTGATCTTCCTGAAAGAGGGAGATGTTCAAATCTCTGTCATCCTTCTCTGAATTTGCACATCCATCCTGTAACAGTGCCATATGAACAGGACACATGAACTCTATATACTTGTGAGAAATTTGCATGATTTTTTTTTGCGTTGCCTCCAAACTGCATCCTTGTGAAAATATAAAATCCTCCCCCCCATCTTTAGTATGCTCCATAGCAACAATGCACGGATTTTGCAGAATGAACTTTACACACCACCAGCAAAAAGATGATACAACCTTTGTTTTTAACACATAATGACTATATTTAACCATCTTTCAAACAAGTCATAGCTCATTAACTTTGGAGATTGGGTTGTTTTACTACGAATGACAATTTTTTGCACACAATGGGCTAAATGGCCAGGTCACAAGGACCCCGAAGGCTCAGAGAAGGTTGGGGGAGGGGACCCACTGGAACAGCTGTTGGGAGACAGATGACAGCCTCCCATCAAGGCCATCCACGTTCTTTAACATGCACAGAGTAACAGCTCTCTCACACATGGGGCCACGGCTTAATGTCCCATCCAACAGACGACGGCCTTTCCAAGCCCATCAGTCCCCTACTGACTGTGGACAGGGCAGGGCAGGGAATTTTGCGGAGATAAATCTCAACACTGATCCAGCTAGGATTCAAACCTGGAAAATGCAGATTACAAGCCTAGTGCGCTACCGATGACCCCTGCCCCTAACTTCAGGGGAAAGTGCAAATCTAAGGAGTCAAGAACTTTTTCAACATCTTCCATAGCTTTAATTTTTATATTATTTATTTATATTGAATGTTCTAAACTAATAAAACAGTGGAAGAGAATCTCAGCATTATTTTTAAAACTTAAGTTGTAAAAATATATATATATTTAGAATTATTTTGAACTTATGTATGAAAAATGTGTAGACATCACACAGTTTCTTTACTTAAAAACAATATAATAAACATACAGTTAAGTTTTTACTACTGTAGTTATGCTGACGTCCATGTTCATGCATATGCCTGAGTTGATCCACTTGAGGTGCTGCAATGAACACGACATATGGCATAAATTCAGATGTTTTCAAAACTTTCAGTGCCTATGATAAAATAGAAAAAATGGAAATCAGCATTACACAATTTTTTTTAATTCTTCCAATGCCAATTTTACTTAACTCATGAACTTTATAAAATAATATAGTATGTACTCAATAGAAGAATATTCAAGTTGATTAAAAAAGCACAATCAATTTTGGAAATCCCTACTTGCTTGCCTGAGACAAGTTGATTTTGACAACTGGCGAGCCAAAAGTATAAGTAGTTTTAAGTTTTCCTGAAATAACTTTTTTGTTAACTGTCATTACTTTATTTCTACACTTTTCTTAGGGGGTCAGTTATGCTGATATCATGTAGTTTCACCACCAATGCAGTGAAGTCATGCAATCAGAAACAACTAATCTTGGGTTCAGCAGTAGTATACTGTGTGCATATTCAACATAAGCAATCATATAATAATTAAATGTATATATGATTCTTTATGAAAATTAAATAAGTCATTACCCAAAAAAATTATTGATGGTAGAGTTAAGAGTGCAAATTACATAGGGCACTTAAGAGGCAACATGATAGCAACACACATTAAACATTCAAAAATGTTCAGAGTCTGTGAGGAAGATATTAACAAAAGGAATGGGTAGCACATGTGTGGTATTCCCATAAGTATTAGAAAAAGATAAAAACAATCATGGAGCATACAAATGTTCTGTGAAAATCATTGGAGTCAATTTTACTGCTAGATAATCATGAAAGTAATTAGTACAATCCACTTTCATTATTATTTAACAACCACAGTTATGATTCCAATAGTTTGAAACAGGGCTTCAAACCAACTACAACCCAGAATGAAAACAACCCCCATCCATTTTACTTCAACCCAAACAATTTTTTTTTTCATGTTAAGAAAGCAAAACAAAAAAATTCAACTGATCAGAATTTCCTAAATGGTTTAGATTCAAACATAGAAAAATAAAAATTATTTAGAAAGTTTCCAAAATATTATTCGTTATATTAATAATTACATTAAAGTAAAGTAATTTAATTCTCTATGACACTGTTAAATGCTTTTAAGCACTTCAACACATGGACTATGCTATCAAGTATCAATAATTAGTATAGAGAGATTTACGTACCATGCCATAGAGGATGGGAAGTAACAGGAGCTTCTTGGAATGCTTTTGGTGAGAAATTTAAAATTCGACGTTGTTGCCGGCAAATGACATCTCAGTGGAGATTAAGATAATGATGACTGCTGCCAATGGTCTACCCGCATTGGCGAATGACATAATCATTTATACTTTTTGATAGCATAGGGTGCTTAAAAAGTTTTAGTCCATGACGCGCGTTTCGCGCCGTTCCTATTGGTGCTTCATCAGGTGAGAAGTGAGGGACTTAATGCAGGAAAGGCAGTTGGTTGGTGAGCATGGGAGAGGGGTGGGGTGCCATAAATTGACATGTCAGTTCAGATCCAAGGATCAGAGTGGTCAGCGGAAGTGTGGGTTGCAGTAATGCGATCTGCATGTAACGGAGGTTGGGAGAGTGTGGGATTATGGGAAATCGCCAAAGTATGCGGATGTCAAAGGAAAAATGGGAAATCGCCAAGACATACGCATATCTTGGTGATTTCCCATAATCCCATACTCTCCCAATCTCCATTATATGCAGATCGCATTACCGCCACCTGCACTTCTGCCGACCACTCCGATCCTCGGAGCTGAATCACTAACATGTTAATTTATGGCACCCCACCTCTCCCCAACCAACTGCCTCTCCTGCATTAAATCCCCCACTTCCCACCTGATGAAGTGCCAATAGGAACGGCGTGAAATGCACGTCATGAATCTAAAACTTTTTAAGCACCCTTTTTAAGTGCTATCAAAAAGTATAAATGATTATTCATTCGCCAATGCGGGTAGACCACTGGCAGCAGTCATCATTATCTTAATCTCCACTGAGACGTCACTTGCTGGCAACAACGTCGAATTTTAAATTTCTCACTAAAAGCATTCCAAGAAGCTCCTGTTACTTCCCATCCTCTACGGCATGGTACGTAAATCTCTCTATAATAATTATTGATACTTGATAGCATAGTCCATGTGTTGAAGTGCTTAGAAACATTTAACAGTGTCATAGAGAATTAAATTACTTTACTTTAATTACCACACTGTGTACCTCTACTGTAATATTTGTAATAATTACATTGATGGCTGTTTTCCACTATTAGATATATGTAAGTGGCATAGCATCAGGGGAACCTGTTAGATTGTCTTCCCAAAGGAAAATTAACTAGATTATTTTAGTTGATGGCATTTACAAGAATAATACATAATAGTAAATTTCAATATTAAAAGCTCAGCTATAACTAATTATGTTTATATTATTTCACTAAAATTCTATTCTTAGCACTGTAAACTGTTCTGAGAATTTAATTAAATAATAATTGCTATGGATATGACAACAGAGCCTAACTATTTTAGTCTAAACAGCTTTGGCTATAAATTTGTACACAACATCATGCAAACTATGACAGTACTTTTACAGAATGGAATAGCCAACCTCCAAAAGATACTATAATACTATAAATTTATTTCAAAATCTTAAAAATGAAGAAGTAGTAATATAAGAGATATCCACCAAATCACTTCACCAGATACAGATGAAGAAAGTGATATTCCTTAAGAATATTTTAAAAACAAGATACAAAAAAAAATCAAGAAAATGGTATCAAGAAAGAAGTGTAAACTAGAAGAATAACATATTGCCTTAGACAAATAGGATGCTTGTTTTCAAAGAGAAAAGTTTTTCATTTTCTGACAGTGAATATTCCACTAATGAGAAAATGGAAATAGTAATGTTCCATTAGAACCTATAAAACACAAAAAGAACTTTTTATCTCTCAAATAAAATAGTTGTATTTTCTGAACCCTTTGGGGTAAACGGGCAAATCATTGCTCTCAGTACGAAGTATTTCATCTAAAATGAATTTTCTATTTATCTCTAGAAGCAAAAGAGTTGAGGGAGGGATGGAGGGAGGGAGTACAGACAACAAATGAAAATTATAGCTAATTTTTTCAATCAGCTAAAAATGAATTCAAGCTTTATGAACCAACAATCATCAATTACAAAAAGATACCAAGATAATTATGTTTTGGGTACCACATAGAGTAAATACAAATTCTTATATAATTTCTGCATTAAAATTAATTCTATCATTGTAGTGATTCATCTGCTACACAAATGATATAAAACATTTTACTGATTTGTTCAAAATAATATTTCCTAAGCAAATGTACTATTTAGTCAATATTTTTCATTTAACTTTATATATAACAATAAAAAAATTATACAATATAGTGCATCATCTCTGTGGCAAACAGCTGTTGAGGGGTAATTTTCTTTTTATTTTTGTCATATATATATTACTTTATAATTGAACCTGAACCCATTTTAATTTTATTCACAAAACTCAAACCAACCCTGAGCCCAATTATTTTGTCAATCATTAAACCTAAACTGAACTTGAATCTATTTTTGGGGGGTTGTTCAATGACCTAGTTTGAGCAAATTATCTCCATGTTCCAAGATTAGCCAGCGATTATTCTCTAGCACAATGCCATGTTTCCTTTCACCTTCATCCAGATTGTACTATGAATATCTTTGATCCATGAATTGCTTACATGCTGTCTTTTGGATATCTTAGGTCAGTGTGATCCAATTGGTGGCCAGCATTATTGTGCTGTTTTATTATTATAGGATAGAAGCATAGTTTTTTTTAACACCTTGTGATGCCCCCTCATTCACTTTTACTTTAGCTTAACCAGTTTTGCTTAATTTACGTTATAGTTATCATTTTGGGGATTTTCATTTCATTTTTGGCATCACAGCGCTCGTTTCCAAGAACATAGGAGTTGCACATGCGCAACTCCAAACTTTCGATTGTCACCCACTAAAGCGCATGTACAAGAACACGCCCACTCTTGCATCACAGCTTGCGCTGATCGTCAATTTATGCAATTGTCTTTCCTGGCGTGCAACATGACACGTGCTGGCTTGGTAGCCTCTTGTTATAACCTGGTGACATGTTAGTCACAATCAGAATCAGAGTTATTTTTTTGTTGAACAGCACAGTTGGAGTTGGAGTTTTGTTGAAGAGTTTGTAGTAAGAAAGAAATGATGTAGTATCTTCTTCATTGAAGTTTGGTGAGTTTGAAATAATTTTGGAAATAAATTTGTTTGTTATATAAACCCTCTTTGAATCTTTACTAATTTTTCTCTTGAGCAACGTTAATTGTTTTGATTAGAATTTACATTAAAATGACAATCATTTAATTTTTGAATTATTACTCGTTAAGTAACACTTGCCGGTATTCGAACCCTACTTGAACTTTATTTTTGGCAATTTTGTTAATTATTGCCTGGCACCCTACTCAGCTATCCGGAGCTTAAATAATTATTGGATCAGACAAAGGGTCCAAAACTTAATAAACTTAAAAGTATTTTCAATTCTTTGGAGCATTACAACCTAACATCAGAACATAAGAAAAAAGTGCTCGAAAGTTTTTGTGCTGTTTTGTTTATACATCCTGCATAGAAAGGTATGGAAGGTTAAAAAATTATGTCCCAGAAAAGTATAACTGACCATGTAAAGAAAACATCCATAAAGAATGTGAACAATGCTGAAGAAAAACTGTCCTTTGATAATACTTTTTTTTATCACAGATTATAATAAAAAAATAAATATAGAAATTCATTATTAACTTTTGAAAACAGTGTCTCAAGATTTATGTTCCTTATGAGAAAATGTTAGATATAATTTTGGAGGTCACCTTGTATTGTATTCACTATAAAACTGCTCTTGGCCCAGTGAGTGGTGAAAGAGTTGGACCACACTGTCGTAAGTAATCTCACTCAACCTACTATCAGCAAAATGACTGGTGTATTTGCTTATAGGAAAATTAGTAAATTTACCCTACATTGCTTGGGTCCTTAATTGATTAACCCTTCAGTGATGTACAGCATTTAAATTGTACCTATAAAATAAATTAACCCTCAAGTAGCTTCTTGTCATAGAAGTCTCTCAAGCAGGCTATGACATGTCTTACTGACAGGCAGGATAGAAGCCTGTCAATAAGATATGCCATATATGAGATCTGTGAGAAAGGCAAGACCTCAGCAGAAAAACAACACACTAAAAATTTTTTTATGCCTCTTTAGTCCTTAGCCAAGCATGGTGACCAATCAGCCACTGGAACAGTTCTTCTATAAAAATTAGTTCTAACTCCACTATTTAGAACTGCCATCCCCCCCCCCTCCTTTTTATTGGGGAGAGAGAGAGAGAAAGTTTGGAATATTAAACCTTTACATTGCTCTAAGATATAAGAAGAAACTATATAATTATAATAAGTGGCATATAAAATTTTAATTCCTAGCTCTTACTATTTCCAAGTTCTTTTTCAAATAGACAACTATCAAAACATGTGTAGATTAGGCAATTAATACTAACCCTCTGAAGCTATTTAAACCAGTTAATTTTAAGCCTTACAGATTTATAGAGAAGGTCCTTAGAATCAGCCGGAAAAACTGAATTACTATGGAGGTGTAATTTTTTTTTTAACTACGTTCAGCAGCAAAAAAATTAGACTATTACATGTGAAAGTACATGCTACCTCTCAAAATAAAAAGTATTTAATTCTGTGTGGAGAAAAAAAAGAGGTAAAATATTTTTTCATATTATTTTCTAATAAGAGAGAAAAAAACTTATTTCATTAACTCAATAAAAATGAATTTAACATTTTACTATTTTAATTTTTTTAGCTTTGTAAGTAACAAACCAAGCCAGAAAACTCACTCACTGTTAGTCAGCGGATTTCCCTGACGTTCACTATAATTGACTGTAACACATTAGGATTTGCCACCTTAAATAGCAGCTATATTAGTGAATATTGAGACTGTAAATTCCATTCTTAATCCTTCCAGGGCCCACACTCACTATACAAATTGACAGAATCTGAAATGAGAGACAGCCATTTGATGCATATTTTATTAAACTATGATATAAATAATTTGCTAAAGCCATTTGATTGCCATTTCTTAGAAGTGATATATGGTATTGTCAATTTGTTTGTTAATGTTACTGTATGCTGAAGCAACTCCTGACTTAAGCTCAGAAGTTTGATTTGAAGTATTATCAACAAATTTCTCCTTAAAGTTTTGAAAATCTGAATATAAACAAAAAACTGCTATTTTTAAAAATGGAAGATTTGGAAGTAATTACAAAGTATGTATCTCTGTTGTTTTTTCGTTTTACTCTCTTTTCCTCCTTAAACCTATTTCAATATTCCTGGAATTATTTTTACCATTGATATCATTAATCCCAGAATTCTTTGCATCATTCCCACTCTTCACATTGGAACTATAACTAGATTTTGATGCTGAAGCTTTTAAAAGCCTGAGGCATAAAAGTCACAACCATGAAGAGCAGATGATAATAATTATACGTATTTGTCTTTTGTGTGTCCCATAAGCCAGCTGGCTTGAAGGTGGATTGTTTACAGCATTTGATATTTATTCACTCAGTTAGTATTTTATTTATAATTTTACAATAAACTTTCATTTTTATTTCTGTATATTTATTTTGATTACAGGTAATTACCAATCTTTTGGACTTAGCTACATTAGTAGCTATGACAATGATCAACTTGCAGCTTGTTGCTTCAGTTTTTTTAATATTAGATTAGGTTATATGATAATATTTCTTTTATTATTTCCTCATTTTTCAAGTCAAAAAGCTTTGATGTTTTATCATTTCCTGAAAATAAATGAGGTTTTGTTATGGAAGTCCGTTCTCTTGTGGGAGGGAAACCTCCCACATGAGAAATTTCAGCAAGTATTTTAACCCCACCCCCTGGCAAAATTTCATTTTATTTAAATCAAGAGCTTTTAAGTTTATATCAGATGGTTTTAAAAGAGCTTACCCCCTATATCTTGGCTGTGCCACTCTAAAAATATAGTTTTTTTTTTTTGCCTTAGTGCACTAACATTTTGGCACTTAACCATAATCTGAAAACAGTTTTAATTTTAGTTTCACATGTTGTGATTATATTATAATGATATAAGATTACGCTGACATTATATATAATTTTTTTATACTGTGAACACTTTTGATTTTCTTTCAATTCTTTTCAACACCCAAAGATGTGGATTTTAATGCAAAGATGGATATTTTATTTAACATCACATTAGGTGTATGTTAATTTTTATTTCATTATTTCTTTATTTTCCACTATTTTATTTTATCTTGTGTATATCATTTTCTGAAAATGAACGAGGTCTTGGATACAGAAACAAAAAGGGAATCTGGAAAAGTTAAAAGATAGAACTATATTTAGGGTTAAGAAGTACAAAAAAAAACCATGTTTAATAGTTGAGAAGAAAAAAAAATGTGATTTTGAAATAAAATTTCTGCCATAACTTTTAAAATTTAATCTGAAAACAGTTTTAATTTTAGTTTCACATGTTGTGATTATATTATAATGATATAAGATTACAATGATATTATATATAATTTTTAATGCTATAAAACACTTTTGATTTTCTTTCAATTCTTTAGTTTTTAGATTTCCATAAGTTCTCCTTTTTCCCTCCTAAATTACCTTGTTTTAAAGCAAATAAACTTCCTAAGGATTACTTGTTATGTTTATAGTGCCCAACAGCTAAAAATCCAATGTACAGTCGTATCAGAATAATATGACCACCCCCCATTCCCATTATTAGGTAGGTGGTCATATATTCTGATACAACTATGTATATATTTCATATATAAAGTGCAAATATTCGTATCAGAATAATATGACCCCCCCCCCCCCATTCACATTATTAGGTAGGTGGTCATAAATTCTGATACAACTATGTATATATTTCATATATAAAGTGCAAATATATATATATATTTAAGAAATTAAAATAGTTTTAAAAAATCAAAATAGTAATTAAAATTTAAAAAAAAATTAAATACCCCCTCAAGCAGCTGCTTACTACAGAGGTCTGACAGGAGCCTGTCAGTTTATATGCCACAGTAGGTCTGAGAGGATGGAAGACCTCAGGAGAAAAACTACACATACATCCATGCCTTACCCGAGGCTCGAACCCAGGTCCCTTAGATCAGTAGCCAAGTGCGATAACCACTCGGCCATGGGATGACTAACTGAAGTTAAAATGAAAAAATACAGTAAAATGTTACCTGTATTAAAAGAAAATGCCTAAAAATTTACTGAATTTTTATTGTCTTTGAATTTTATTTTATTGCTCAGAATTAAATGTGCTTATCTTTAATATTCTGTTAGTTACATTCAGGACAAAATTCTCAAATTCTTTTTTTTCACCTGTTGAAAACATTTCAAAATTAACTCAGTAATTAGGATTAGTTCAGTTTCAGAAATACAAAGCTTATGGGTTAGTAGAATTTTCTACTAAGGACATAAAACAACTGGTGTTTATTCTGCTATGACAATTTTTTTAACCTATTTACATTTTTTGGTAAAGATTTTTTTTCTCTCCAACATCCATTATTTGATAAACAGATTAATGTCTAAAAATATTATTTACCATTTATTTCATAATGTTTTATATTAAACTTTAGGAAAATAAAACTAACCTGAGGATTGCAATCCATTATGCACATTTTTCCTGATCGTATTATGGCTCTTACTGATTCTAACTTGGTCCCATATAAATGACCACTATGTTCACCAAATTCCAAATATTTACTTTCTGCTATGTCAGCTTCCATAGCTTCCCTTGTAACAAAAAAATAATTTTTTCCGTCTTGTTCAGTTTCCCTGATTGGTCTTGAAGTATCTGAATTAATAATAATAATATTGTTGTGTGCTGTTTAAATATACAGATAGGTATCAATGAGCTTACAGATATTTTAACTGCAGTAGTTAAAAATAATTAAAAACTAAATCATGATATTGTTTAAAAAACAGTCAACAAAAAAAATAAGAATTACATTATATCACCATCTCTGATTCTTGGAAATTATTACTCAAATAACATCAAAGCTAATGCCCATGTCCATCTACTTAGTAACCATTCCCTAATTTATTTAGGATGGGTACTTTTTTTCAATTTTGTCTTTTCTCTCTTTTATTTTATATTTCAGATAAATATTTATTCTCCCCCACATCTGGATGTTTCTCATTTATTCTTATCACCCATTTTCATTTTATTCTCTGTTATTTCTTCTGCAAGCATGTGTACTGCTCTGACATTCAATCTGCCCATGAAATTTCTCCAATATTATTGTTTACTTCTCACACATTGCCTTTTGATGAAGGGTGGGGGTGGCTCAGTCGGTACCGTGCCAGGCTCATAATCTGCAATTCCCAAGTTCGAGTCCCAGCTGGTCAGCGTTCAGATTTATCTCTGCACAACTCCTGCCCACGGTCAGTAGGGAAACCCTGCCCACAATCAGTAGGGAACACCAATGGGCTTGGAAAGGCTGCCGTCCATCGGATGGGACATTAAGTCATGGCCCTGTGTGCAGGAGAGCCATACCCTGTGCACGTTAAAGAACATGCTGGATGGCCTTGATGGGAGGCTACCATCTGTTTCCCAACAGCTGTTCCAGTGGGTCCCCTTCCCCAACCTTCTTTGAGCTTTCGGGGTCTTTGTGACCTGGCCATTTAGCTCATGATGTGCAAAAAAGTGCAGCTCAGAGGTAAAACAACCAAACCTTTTGATGATACCATAGTAATTTAATCTGTTGGCATTAAATCTGCGACTAGTTTTTTTTTTTTTGCAATGTTATTTGAAATAACATTGCAAAAGATTTTCTGCATACCCAGCAATTAAGTATCGGGCATGCAGAAATTACAAAAATAACTTACTAGTCTAAACATTCTTGATAGCTTTGTACACTTATAGACAGCTTATAGTAAATAAAACATCTGCATTACAAATATAGTCTCTAGAGTGTTAGAAATTTATATAAGATGAAGCCTGATTAAGAGTGACTAGTTGCTACTCCTAAAAATGTTCAATGAATATTTTGGTAACACAATGAAAAAAGAAAACCTTTAAACCACAAATTGCTTAGAAGAAAACAAAACGTAAGGTTTAAAACACTGTCCTGCAATTTTGCAATACAAAACAATATTTTTTTTCTCAACAATTTAATCTAAAATACTTAAAATCTTGGAAATTAAATGTTTAATGGTAATCTCATTTGATTCACTACATGGTTAATGTGGTCAGAGCATGTTAAACCACCCAAGAAATAGTGCGCCTGAAGGGATAAAAGTGAGTGTTTTTCTCTATTCCATCTGACAATGGTAGCAAGTAGGAGGGAATGGTAGAGTGATCCAATGTTAAAAAAGGAAAGGACAAATGACCTTTAGATATTACCATTAGAAAAGACTAATTTTGATAATATCATATTTTTGTAAAACCAAAATGGAATATCAGTGACTTTTGTTCAATCTATGATTTATGAAAACGTAACATTCATGCAAACAGGCTGGATTAACTTAAAAATATAAAGGCTGTATATAGTGGAAAGTTATTCATTTTCCAGATGAAATCTAGCCATAATTACTCTCACACATTTTTCATAATAAAGGAATACTAAAGCACAGATTAATATTTATCTAACCATGAAAAATAAAAACAATTGAAATAAATATCACTTACGTGGAATAGGAGTACCAAATTTAGATGGATCATCTTTGATAAGTCGCGTTTTCATTGAACGACGTCCAACACCTTGAGCCCCAAGCAAAATAAGTGTCTTGCGTTCAAAAGGAGGCATGCGAGCAACTTCTTCATATAAAAGAAGTTCGGCTTTGTCGAATTCTATGGGGGAAAAGAAAAATTGCTGAAGTGCATTTAAATATTATATTTCATTCAGGAACTGACTAATTCAACACTGTTCTGCTAAAAATACAGAAACTTAAATGCCTATAAAACTTAATCCAGTTAGCACCAAAGCATATATATTCAAAATTTTTCTTGGACAAAATTAATCAAAACATTTTCTTTAAAATATAAGTTTATTAAAGAAATGCAAAATTATTTTTTTTTAATTTGTTTCAAATAAAATAATTTTTTGAAGACTACAAAGAAAAAGCATTCTGAGCCAGATTTTAAAAAGCCCTTCCCACCCCCACTCACCAGAAAAACACTGAAAACCTAGAAAAAGAAAATTAGAAAAATGCATTGATTGCAAATAAATATACAAAAGCAAGTAACATATATAGAAATAAAATAAACACAAATATGAAGAGAATTATTCATTAACACAAAGATGCCACTACACAACAAAATTTAATGAATGCTAGTCAACCCCAGCTGTTAGGAGACAAATGGTAGCCTCCTGTTAAGGCTATCCAGTGTATTCTTTAACATGCAGAGTATATGGCTCTTCTGCACACGGGGCCATGGCTTAACATTTCATCTGATGGATGGAGGCCTTTCCAAGCCCATCATCCTCTACTGACTAAGAGCAGGGTGGGAAGTTTTGCAGAGATAAATCTCAATGTTGGTCCAGGTGGGACTCGAACCTGGGAGCTGCAGATTACAAGCCTGGAGTACTACCAACTGAGCCATCCTCACACATGGTCATCTTAGGTCTAAGATCTGAGATAGCGAGACTACTAAAATAGAATTGTCATTGATTCCAATGACATCTGGACAAGTCCTCCTGCAGTCATGAATCTATCTGCATGTGTCTGCAGGAAACATACTTGTAGGTAGTCAACAGTCCGACTTATACTTAAATATATCATGGAGAAACAAAACAGTACAGCTATAATCAATTACTATAAAGTTTACAAACGTTTTCATTTCTTTAACTTGAGAGCAACATTGCACTCATCAAATCTAATAGCAGAGGTAATTATACAACTTTCAGCCAAAAGTGTATGCATATCTACAAAATTTATTTCTTCTTCATGTACAGCATCTTTTTTTGAGTGGTTATATATACAATATTTAACACCAATGGAATATGCTACAATTGCATAAATAATGCTTTGAACATTTTTTTTGTCAGGTTGGCTATTAGTTATACAATGATGCAAGCAAGTTATTTTTAAAATGAATTATTAAATGGACTTTCAACTGAGGACTATATTATTAATATTTTCACTACTACTATTCTTTCACAGGATTTTCCCTACTTTAAGACAGCATCTCTCTCCATTTCTTTTTATCCACACAATCTTTCCTCTTGAATACTTCTTTTCCTTATTATTTTGTCTTATCTCTTCTTTGGTTGGGTTGTTTTACCTCTGAGTGGCACTTTTTTGCACACCATGGACTAAATGGCCAGGTCACAAGGACCCTGAAGCCTCCGAAAAGATTGGGGAAGGGGACCCACTGGAACAGTTGTTGGAAGACAAATGGTAGCCTCCCATCAAGGCCATCCAGCATGTTCTTTAACGTGCACAGGGTATAGCTCTCTCTCGCACACAGGGCCACGGCTTAATGTCCCATTTGATGGACGGTGGCCTTTCCAAGCCCTTGGGGGCGGGGGGGCTCAGTCAGTAGCGCGCCAGGCTTGTAATCTGTAGTTCCCAGGTTCGAGTCCCAGCTGGGTCAGCGTTGAGATTTATCTCCGCAAAACTCCCCACCCTGGCCACGGTCAGTAGGGGACACCGATGGGCTTGGAAAGGCCGCCTCCCGTCGGATGGGACGTTAAGCCGTGGTCCTGTGTGCAGGAGAGCCATACCCTGTGCACGTTAAAGAACACACTGGATGGCCTTGACAGGAGGCTACCATCTGTCTCCCAACAGCTGTTCCAGTGGGTCCCCTCCCCCAACCTTCTCTGAGCCTTCGGGGTCCATGTGACCTGGCCATTTAGCCCATGGTGTGCAAAAAAGTGCAGCTCAGAGGTGAAACACCCCAACCCAACCCAAGCCCTTGGTGTCTCCTATTGACTGTGGGCAGGGTAGGGGGTTGTGCAGAAAAAAAACTCAATGCTGGCCCAGCTGGGACTCGAACCTGGAAACTGCAGATTATGAGGCTGGCACACTACCAACTGAGCCACCCCCACCGCTCTCTTCTTAGGTCTTCCTTTTCTTCTTCTTCCAACAGATTCTCATTTCCTTTGGCCATCTTCCATCATCTATTCCAGTCAATATCCATATCTAGACTCCCTGGGCAGATATCCACATTTAAGTGCTTCGCAGATAGAAAAAAAAAGCAATGTTAACAAGGACAGTGGATAAAACTGCAGGCAAAAAGTTTATGTCAATGTAGATAGCAGATAAAATTGTGGATAAGACACTAAAAGTGATTTTCACTAAACAAAAATTCAGCACATGAAGTATTTGTGTTATCACAATGCTCTTTGCAATACCCCCCTATGTGGAAGATCTCTTCAATTAAGATAAGTCTGAGAAAATAATTGATGCATAACAAGCTTGTAAAATTAATTTAAATATTTTAAAGTGATATACTTTTTATGTATTTTTGGCTGAAAATTGTAACATCTTTACACTCTACCTTTACTTATTAGTTATTGCAGAATCAGATCCAAGCGTAAGAGGGCAAAACAATCATCATCTGTTAATCTCATGCTGCACATAACCAGTATCTGTTACATAGCTCCCAAGAAAAATAAACTGAGACATCTGCACAAGAGTGGAACTATTCAAATTAACTGAACCACATCCTGGACAACCAATTTCCATCACTTTAGTTTTCTCTATGTTTATCACCAAACCTATTCTAGTACCAGTCTCATCAACAGCTCGAATGAAAGAGTTCATCTCATCAACATTATTAGCCAAAAGGGCTAAATCATCAGCATAATCTAAATCAGAAATTTTCAGATCTTCAGCTCATTTAAGGACAAAATCTTTCCCTTGCAGTGAATTTTGCATAACATAATCAATAACTAAACTAAAGAGAAAAGGAGACAAAATGCACCCTTGTCAAACACCAGAAGCAATGCTAAACCAAATGTTACAAATCTTACCAACTCTCACACACGACTCAGTGTTATTATGGAGAGCTTTCATAATGTTAACTAACTTGTCTGGTATGCTATATCATCTCACAATCAACCATAAATTATGGTGATCAACAGAGTCAAAAGCCTTTTTGAAATCAACAAAGCTAGCAACAAAGGTTTCTGAAACTTTAAACATTTCTTAAGAAACTGCCTAAGTGAAAATATCTGATCCACACATCCCCCACCACTTCTGAAATCCACATTGCTCATCACGCAATTCACTGTCAACCAGATTCTTAACTCTATAAAGTGCAATCATGCAAAGAACTTTACCTGGAACAGAGAGTAGGCTGTTACCCCTATACTTATCACAAGGACTGTAATCACCTTTTTTGAAAATAGGGATAATAATAGCTCTGGTAAAATTCTTAGGAACCATGCCTTTATCACAAAAGATATTCAAAATTTCAGTCATCCATGTGGTAACTGAAACATTCCCAGCTCTAAGCATTTCTGTAGTAATTTCATTTACCCTTGGGGATTTATGTAGTTTAAGTTTAGAAATAGCCAAACTACCTTCAGACTGTGTTATAGGGCCAACAATTAAAGCCAGTAATGCATCTATCATCATTAGAAACAATGGTAGTTGAACTAACTATATTGTTTAGAACATCACTGAAATGCTAAGCCCACCTAGCCATGACTGAATCCTCACCTTCTATAACCTTACCTTGTTTATCCTTCAATCCCTGCATATCTGTCCATTTTCTACCACACAAAACTTTAACTAGCTGGTATAGCTCTCTGTTGTTGTACTGTCGAACAGCTTCCTCGGCTTTGTCAGCCAAGCCATCAAGCCAAAGATTCTTATCAGCAGCTAACTGATCCTTTACATGCTTATTAAGCACTCTGTAATGCTTTCTATTAGGACTAGTAAGGTATTGATTAAAGACATTCCTGCAGTTCTTTCTTTCTGAAATAAGCTTGAGCCTTACCACTCAAATAATTTTGCCTCCTATGCTCCTTTTTTTACTAAACAAGTACTGTTAGTTTCAAGAAAAGCCTGTTAAATATGGTTCCATTCTTCCTCAACTTCAGTAGTAAGCACACCATTACTGTCACAATGACTAAGTAACCTATCATTATAAAAAAAAATATCCCCTCAAGCAGCTGCTTGCCACAGAGGTCTGACAGGAGCCTGTCAGTTTATATGCCATATGCCTACTCAAATTTCAGGATCCTCAGGAGTGATGAGTCTGCATATATAGAAAACATATAAATGGGCATTTAACCCTTCCAGTGTCCACGTCGTCTGTATACGTTCAGAGAATCTGAACTGAGAGGCCAAAGGCATATGTATAAGTTTTTAGTATTACAAAAAAAAATCGATTTTTTAAAAATGAAAATTGCTGTTTTAATTTTTTTAATATATAACCTATAAAAATATATAATTCAGGCTTCATAAATAATATTTTGTTTTCTAATTTGATGCATATTTTATTAAACTACAATATAATTTTATACAGCCATCTGATTGTCATTTCTTAGAAGCACTAAATGGTATTATCGATTTGCTTGTTAGCATTCCTATTTGCTGAAGCAACCTTCTGATTTAAGCTCACAAGTTTGATTTGAACTATTATCAACAAATATTTCCTAAATTTTCGAAAATCTCCTAAAAATTAACAAAAAAATGCTATTTTTAAAAACGATAAGATTTTGGAAGTAATTACAAAATATGTACCACCATTTTTTTTTTCGTTTCACACTCTTTTCTGTCAAACTTATTTCAGTATTTCCAAGTTATTTTTATCATTTTTCCAAGCATTCTTGCATCTTTCCCGCCTTCAAAATCGAAACTGGAAGTAAACCCATCCTTCTAAGAAATTCTCTGGTCCCTGACAGATAACTAAAAAGGATTAAGAACCTCTTCCACAAACAAAAGCTAGAATTTGGTAGTTATTAAACTATGTATAGAGAAGTAGAAAATTATGAATATGTCCAGCAGTATTTTATATTCATTAAATAAGATAATGACAAGAACATAATCTGCCATTGGCAATAAAACTAGCAATACTAATGGCAAACAATATGGAACATTATATATGATATACAGGGTAAAAAAATTTTACAAATCCAGAACATTTATTTTCTTTCAGCTTAATTAACTCAATACAGTAAAGCTCCAATGAAACAAATCACTATATAATGAACATTAAAGCAAATGTTTTTTATGGCAAACATCAGCTTATCCACTATATAAAAGGTAAGTAATTTTCTTAATCAGTTTTTGACAAGAACTAATCTAATCAGCAGTTCATTATTCTCATAAAGCATACTTTATATATCTGTCAAATGATTATAAGTATTAAACATATTTTTTAAATATATTAATAAGACAATATTTTTTATTCTTTTTTTCAACATTTTTCATTTGACATTACATGAACAAAATAACTTATCTCGATTTTTTTTTTTTCTGTATGAATAATTACTTAAATATTTTTTAATCACAAAATAATTATATCTACCAGCATTTGCCTTGCTCTGATACATCGTCTTCCGTTTCTTCTTGGTCATTTTTGTCCCACACATAGCTAAGGTAAAACAATAAAAAAAAGGGAAATTATAATAAAATACACCATATTTTAATCTCTTAACCACTTTTATGTCTAGTTTTTTCAATTTCTATTTGAGAAAAATAAACAATTTTTGCTGCATATTTCAGATCAATGGTTCATCCATTAATGATGATAAAAAAATTCCAGATTTTTTTTAGCAATTTTTTTTTATTGAGAGAGATTATGTTAAGAATTCCAATATTTTAATGAAGTGTTATTAGAAAATATCCATACTTATTGATTGAATTATAAACTAATCTAATATTTACTAACCAAAAAAAAATGAAAAAAAAATGCATTTTTAAAACAATGTTCCATAGAAGCTCATGTGCTGGACAATATTTGGATCTGAAAACTGTTCCTTGAAAAATTATTTCTACATAAAATTGAACTACGAATGGAAAATGATTTAAATAATAGGTTTTGCTACTTGCAACTCTCATTCGTTATGATGCCCTCAGAGATGTCTCAAAATGTAAAAACTATTTCTTATCTTTATGAAAGCAATGCAGCATAACCTATTGCATTTGGCAATGGACTAAAGAAAAATGCTGAAAAAAAAAAGCGTGAAACTTTAAGGCACCAACCATAAATCCCTAGATGTTTTAATGTGAATTTTAACTGCCTAAAACATGCTTGTGGATATGTTGAACTGTTGAAAGTTTGGTTTAAATCACTTATGCATTTTTTGATTTATAAGCTAACATGGAGATATATATATAAGCTTTCTGTCATAGGAGAGATAATCTGTACTTTTATCATTATTTTGGACAAGTGGTGCACTCACTAATCCACTTTTTTTTTACTTGAGAAGTAGAAAGTCACTAATAGGTCTGCTACATGTAATATCTGTCCAAGTGTTGCATTAATATGCATTACTGGGAGGAATATGGTCAGCAAGAAATATAGCTAGCCTGAATATATGAAATTTTAGGAAAAATACTGTTTTCTCACCACGTATTGACCTATTGAGTTAATATTTTGCACAGCACATCTATGTGCTACTTCTTAGCTATATCAAAAATTCCAGCTCCTATCAACTAATAAATCAGCACTTTTGCGTCGATTTAAATTTTAGAGGAAAAATTGTCTTAAAGGATGGCACTGTGGACTTCAGTCACTTTTCAGTGTCCCATCCAACTGTTTGAAATTTTCTGGACATCATCATAGCACTAATTAGAAGAGATCTTGATCGGTGGTTGGTAGCTCAGTGGTCCAGAGCACCTGACATGTTATCAGGAGGTCGTGGGTTCATATCCCACCTGGCTCAAGACAATTTTTCCTCTAAAATTTAAATCGACGCAAAAGTGCTGATTTATTAGTTGATATGGAATAGGTCAAGTTTATTTCATTCTTTATTCCAGCTCCTAGCCTTGCAATTAACAGGCTCCTGGGAGTGAATCAGCATCTCTCTTCTCTTTGATATACCACTGCTTTCAATAATGCCAAAAGATCATTTAAATAAAACTGATAAATATATACTAAAAAAGTTGTAAAGAACTATGAAAAAATTAAAAAAGATATTTCAAAGGATGCAAAGCTTATTTTAAGCACTGAAATTGGGATCAAATCATTTATGAAGTTACATTACTATTATGTAAAAGCCAAATTTTGAAACAACAGCAAAATTTGCATTTAAAAATTGCATTTTGTTATTACTAGTTATGAAATTACTTTCAATTTAATTAAAAAGAACACTAAAATAAGTCTCATCTTTCAAAGATAATCATGAAGTTTGCTGCTATAATCCATAATCTGATGTTATTTGAGCTGGGTTTACTTCTGAGTGACACTTTTTTTGTTCCCAATGGGCTAAATGGTCATTACAAGGACCCCATGGGCTCAGAGGAAATTGGGGAAGGAGATCAACAGGACAACTGGAAACCTCCCATCTAGACTATACAGTACATTCTTTAATGTGCATAGGGTGTGGCTCTCCTGCACACAGGGCCACAGCTTAACACTGCTCTAAATGGTGCTCTTTCTCACCAATGGCAGAAAGAATGTTAGTGGAGATAAATCTCGGTGTTAGGACAGAATTACACAGGAAAAAATTACACAGCAAAAATTGCACAAGTCCGAAATTGCACATAGTACAAAATTTGTATCCTCTGTTGGCAAATTCATTATTTTGTAACTATTCAGTTTAACCCAGAGGCAGAGCTGGATTAAAACCAACTGATGCCCTAAGCACAGCCCAACAATGGTGCCCCCTCAGCCCTTCCATTGCTTAACTGACAAGACATTAAGACTCAATAAGTGCTTAAGTTATAAGTATGCAACAATTCAATAAACATTATTTTGTATCTTTTGATCCATGTATGCTGAACTGCTATATATCTTCAAGGTTAGAAAGCAATGGAATAAAAGATGCTTTGTTTCGTACAAATAATGATATTTCTCCATTAGAATATCTTTCTTAAAAATTGTACACCAACATCGATTTCTGTAGAAAGAGGATTTTCAAAATTGAAAAGTATGTTCTCGAGATCACTCATCTCCTTTATTTCGAACGTACATATGTTTGGGATCAACAGCTCAGGAATGGCACTTGCAAACAACCTCTATTTAATATTTCTATTTGAAATCATAGGCAATCTGCAGCCAACTGTATAGCAAGGACTACAAATTGTATCAAAGGATGGCACTATGGACTTCAGTCACTTTTTCAGTGTTCCCATCCAACTGTTTAAAAATTTCTGGACATCATCAAAGAATTATCCTAACAACATACAAACTATTTGCAGCATTTAACTGGTCACAAAACACTGGACGTGGTAGGTACATTTCTTAAAACAACATATTTCAAATATTGTACAGAATTACGACTCTAATAGACGATTAGATTTCTTGCATTGTATAGCTCATATGACTTAATGTTTTTTATTTGATGTTTTATATTTAAATTTAATTTTATCTATGTATTTTTTTAAGTGAAAATTTTTGTAATTATAGGAAAGTTTAAGTATTTGATATGACAACCAAATAATTTAATAAATTTTAAATAAAAACTGAATAGTGTAATTTTTTCTTTGTGGAATTTCTTCCATTTGTAATTTATTCCTTGTGTAATTCTGTCCATGTGTAATTTTAGCAGTGTAATTTTATCATGTGTAATTTTTTCTGTGTAATTTTATCATGTAACCATAAATCTCAACACACAGTTGGGACTCATACCTGGGATATGCCGATTATCAGCCTGGCATGCTATTGACTGAGCCAACCTTTGGTTGATATGGTTGATATGATTATAACCCTTGGGAGACAACTGCATTTTGACGTTAGCAATTTCTGACATAATGTAGATAGTTTGTTTCTAGTAATTTCACAATAATCATTTTGCATTTCAAACACATACTTGTAGGAGGAGCAGGTAAACATAATTTCAGAACAGCACAGAAAAAAATACATTTTTACATTTGAAAGTCTAGTAAAATATTGATTGCAGGTAATATAAGTAGTTGCTGGATGACACAACTTACACTAATAATAAAAATTGATATTTTATGTCAACAAACTCAAAACCAATTAATAATCTACTTATGGAAAGGAAGAGGAATAGCTTAAACATAAGCATTGGCATTATTTATGGTGATTCAGGCACATGTAATTGACACATGCACAAATGGATTTTTTTTAACTATCACTTTATTAAGTGGAATCAACATGTAAATATATATACATATTATAGTTTTAAAAATGCTTTTTTTCTCACATTTGATTCAAAAGTTTTTAAAAAATTGATTCTTTATACAACACAACATTCAGAGCAGTGGTCAGTTCTGAAGTTTACTTGTATTCTGTACACACTACTTTACTGGGTATGTGACTTTATTTAATTTCATTTTCACCAGAAAATTAGATAAATATAAACAGACATTAATAATGCTACATAAAACTTTAAAAGAATTTTACCTTTAAATATTCCCCTAATTTTCAAGATTTCCTCACCTCTCACACACAAAATTTACACATAATTATGCTGAAAATATGATTATTTGTTAATAAATAGAATGCTTGCAATTCCAGTGTAAAAAAGAAAAATATTGGCATTAAAATTCTTGTTAAAAAAATTATAAATTCTCTAAACAGAATTAATCTAAGAATATTTATTACTCAAAATTAATCAACTAACTGCATGTGCAAATTTTGGCTGCTGCACACGCAGTTCTGGTACTTAGCACACTTAGCACCTGACAAAAAGTAAGATGCTATGCATAAGCAAAATGCATAGCTAGTGTCATAGCCCAACTCTCCTCTATAACATATAAACAGCTATACAAGCACCATCAGTTTCTACTGTCCATCATGCTAAATGGTGGACTTGCAACCATAGCTGGTGGACTCAACCCATAAGAGCTGCCAATTACTCTGATTTTTGGTTTAAAATCCGAATTGGTCTTTGAAAATTCGATTTTTAGTGTGTGTGTGTGATTTTTTTTTTTTTTTTTTTTTTTTTTTCTTTTTCAGTTTTACATTTATGAAAATTTGCCCTTAAATTGTAGAGTATTTTTTTGCCCTTTCCCTAAAAAAGAATGTTAATGAAGGGAAAGAAATGTTTCCAATTTAGCTCTTTTACTGTACTAAAGGTGCAGCTGTTCCCCACTCCTTAACCTTTTTTTGCTTGTGGCCTCACCTGTGCACCAACCAAAGGAAATCTCTAAAACTCAAGATGACCATTTCCTGACAGAACACATGGAAAAGTCCAGACCTAAATTCTTTTACAGAGTTGAGTTCAAGATAGTTTCTAAATGTGTTGAGTTGTTTTCCTCTGAGCAGCACTTTTTTGCACACCATGGGCTAAATGGCCAGGTCACAAGGACCCTGAAGCTCAGAGAAGTTTGGGGGAGGAGACCCACTGGAACAGCTGTTGGAAAACAGATGGTAGCCTCCTGTCAAGGCGATCCAGCATGTTCTTTAACGTGCATAGGGTATAGCTCTCTCGCACACAGGGCTACGGCTTAATGTCCCAATGGACGGTGGCCTTTCCAAGCCCACCAGTGTCCCCTACTGACAGTGGACAGGGTGGGGAGTTTTGCAGAGATAAGTCTCAATGCTGACCCAGCTGGGACTCGAATCTGGGAAGTGCAGATTACGAGTCTGGTGTGCTACCGACTGAGCCATTCCATTCCCATTTTCTAAATGTGTGTTTATTGAACCTATACCAAATTCTTCCAGCTCTGGCCACCTACACATTAATTGGATTACTTATAATCAAAAACTCGGAATGAAGGAGATAATACAGGTTAGAGAACTTCCCTAATTTGTAGTCCATGATTGACATTGCAACGTGAATGGGTTGCATGCATGTCTATTGTTATCTGGGTTGATAAAGGATTAAAACTTTTCTTTCACTAGAGTTTGGCACTTTTAATTATAATCAGTTATGCATTTTATGTTCCCTATGGTTATGTTACTTATCTTCCTATTAAATTTTGCTGCATTTGTTGGCTAATGTCAGTTTTATTTCACCATACCTCGTTACCTGGTAGCTGATCACAAAAGGTATGCATTTGGATTATTTTACATCAGAGCTGTATGAAAATGCTGCTCAGAGGCTATTGGTCGATTATTAATCAATGAATGATATTTATATATTGATTGCTAGTTATTAATTATTAGCAATTAGGTTAACTTTCATTAATATCAAAAATGTACAGATGGCTATGGTAAATATGTATATGTATATGTATGTGACTTGGCTATGGTAAGCCACTGCATGATCCAAGTGCTTTGGAAAAAAAAAATTATGTTATTGTTGTTGTTTTACCTCTGAGCGGCACTTTTTTGCACACCATGGGCTAAATGGCCAGGTCACATGGACCCCGAAGGCTCAGAGAAGGTTGGAGCAGGGGACCCACTGGAACAGCTGTTGGGAGACAGATGGTAGCCTCCCGTCAAGGCCATCCAGCGTGTTCTTTAACGTGCACAGGGTATGGCTCTCCCATACACGGGGCCACGGCTTAACGTCCCATCCGACGGACAGCGGCCTTTCCAAGCCCATTGGTGTCCCCTACTGGCCGTGGGCAGGGTGGGGAATTATAAAAAAATTGACGTCGCAATAACATCTGTTGTTATTCATAATGTATTACAGGGCTTACAAGGTGCCAAAATTTTTTTGGATTTTTTTATTATGTAAATTTATTGATAATAACTAGTAATTAATAATCAAAATAAAAGTACACCTGCAGTTTACGGCACTCAGCTCACTAGATCGCATCACGAGTGGTGAACTGAACATTCTTAAGGTGCATAAAGTAACATAAGTGAATAACAGAGTATAATAGTTTTTTATTGTGATTAATTGGGTTGGTATGTTTTGTGTAGCCTCTGGTGCTTTTTTCACTTCTGTCTAAAGTGAATATGAGTTTATTTTCACGAAGGTGGCAGGCAATTCATCAAATTGTATTTTTTTAATACAATTTAGATTTAATTCCCATATATGTAGTATAAAGAGATAAATTTTGTTTCAGTTAAGTACTGAAGTTGCAGACAATTTATTATATTTAGTTAACGTATATTCCCTATTATTGTGTCCAGTGGGAAATGGGATAAGTTTTTCTTTAGCAATAAGCTCTGTTTAAAATGGTTATTTGTGATGAGATTATTGTGTTCAGAGTTTTTTTTTTAACAATATGGATCAGATGTTTCGAACATTTTATACTGCGAATCAGGGGGCATATTGTTCATGTTAATTTGTGTTCTTTGCATTTGTTGTCTATGATGGCATTATTTAGTTCTGGGGGCTTTTATATACTGTGGATCGGCAGAAATTGTTTACAATAATTAGTGTTTTCAGACTTGTTTTCTCTGATGTGATTATTTAGTTCCAGAGGCTTTTTATATTGAGGACCTGCAGCGAGTTGTTTACAATAATTCGTGTTTTTTAAACTTGTTGTCTCTGATGGGATTATTTAGTTCCAGGGGATTTTTCATACTGCAGGTCAGTGGTGAATTGTTTACACTGTTTTTAGGCTTGTTATAGATTGGTTGTTCTGGTAGATTGGTAAAAAGGGCAGAATGGTTATTCATTTATTAGCAGTACTTTAAAGTTAAAAAGGTTGTTTAAGTTATTATATGTAGAACATTCCAAAAAGTTGAATATTCTTTCTAATGTGATGTTGAAACACATATTTTTGATTAGTTTGAATCACATATTTAGTGGGATTTTTTTTTTTACAGAAGTAATTTTTGTTGTGCAAGGTAGGCAGCTCTGTATATATACAACGTTCCTGATGCAAACTCCACTTAGTACAGCCTTCAACATATTTGTGACAGACCATATGCTGAGTGTAAATACATCTTCCTGCTTACATTACAGTTCATCGCAGTCAGATAGACTACAACTTCAATGGTGATTTGCTAAGTCTGCATATTTTATTTATGTGATTTTAGGAACTATTTTCATCAGGAAAATGTTACATTAATTTGGTCATATTATTAACATATAGAGTGACAGATTTCTAAACAAAATTATAGCAGTGCTCTCAAAGATATTAAGGAAGAGGCAATGACTGAGAATGAAATGGGCAGATGATGCTGACCCAACATGTTAATCTGGACCGTTTATATTAAACTAGCATACATTTCACTTTGCGTAATATGCAGTGTATATTCAAACACAATGCAAACCTTTTATGTCACTAAATATCGTGACTGATCATATAACATATTATGCTAAATGATGGGAAGTTTAATGGCTACATCAGATTGGCAATGTAATCAGGTGTTTAATACCTGTACTTGGCTATTTTAAACTTCAATAATGTTTCATTAATACATATATTTAATGATACATACTATATATATATAACACTAAAGTGATGAAAATTTATCAAGTGCATTCATGACTAGTTTCAATATAATTAACCACATAGTCCTTTTCAATGAATAAAGTTCAAAGCAAATATCCTAGTTTAATTATTTGGCAGTTGGGTGACATGGATGCAATGCTTGAAGTAAACAGGAGAATGAAGCCTTCTGCTGGATTATTTGGAAGTAAAGGTGAATAAGCGTAATGAATAAATTTAGGCTTTATAATGTTTTGCCCTCTTCTAACATATGCATAGTTGGAAAATTTGGATTCTTTGTAAACAATATATGTGTATAACAGAATTATTAAGCAGAAATAGTATATCACATTAGAATGAATCTGAATATTTTTGACTTTTGATACTGATGACAAACTCATGCATTAGATAATTTGATTATGTGAATAATGATGATGCTTGATGAAAAAGTCATCAATCATTTTTAAGATTATCCTTGGCAGGTAGGAAGAGGTTGCAATAATTTGACCATGTTACCAACACATAGGTGACATATTTCTAAATGAAATTTGGGCTCTTAAATGCATTAGGAAGAGACACGTTGACTGAGAAAAAGATGGGTAGACAACAACATCTTGGAAGATGGGTTTACTTCCAAACAAGTCCATATCATCCTCATCATCCTCAAGCAGCCATGGGCTACAGAGGTCCAACTAGACTGTGCAATTTAGTTCTCCAAGCATATCTGTCCTGGGCTACATCTGCTGCATCTATCCACTGACTGCACACCAATTCTAATAAGATCCTGTTTGACATTGTCTGCCCACCGCATCCTAGGTCTCTCCCTCTTTCTGAGGCCTTTAGGACACTGTTCATAACCCTATTCACCAATCTATAATTATCCATACAGGTAACATGGCCAAACCAACAGAGTCTCTCTCTGCACAATATGCTGCTTAAAGGAGGTTGCCGACTCCTTTGCCTAACTTCATCATTAGTTACAAAGTTAAACCACCTAACGCCCAAGATACTACAAGCATCTAGAATCAAAAGCATCTAGTTTCCCATTATCTTGTTTACAAAGCATCCAAGTTTCACTGCTATAACTAACCCTAGAAAGAACCAAACTATTATATAGTCTAATTTTAGTCGTTAGATGTATACACCTATTTTTCCACACTTTCCATAGATTCCTAAAAGTCCCAGAGACAATTCCTATTCGCCTGTTAATCTCATGCTGCACATCACCAGTATCTGTCATATAACTCCCAAGGTAATTAAACTGAGACACTTGCTCAAGGGCAACCATTCAGATAGACTGAAGCACCAACTGCCAGGCCAATTTTAATCACTTTAGTTTTATCTCTGTTTATCACCAAACCAACTCTATTACCAGTCTCATCAACAGCCCTAATGAAAGAGTTCATCTCATCAACAGCACTAATGAAAGAGTTCATCTCATCAACATCATTAGCCAACAAAGTCATCATCTGCATACTTTAATCAGAAATTTTGAACTCAACAGACCATTTAAGGCCAAAATCTTTCCCTTGCAAAGAATTTCGTATAACATAATCAATAACCAAACTAAAGAGAAAAGGTGACAAAATGCACCCTTGTCAAACACCAGAAGCAATACTAAACCATTACTACAAGCTTTACCAACTCTCACACACAACTCAGTGTTATTATAGAGAGCTTTCATTATGTTAATTAACTTGTCAGGTATACCCATATGATCTCACAATCAACCACAAATTATGACGATCAACAGAGTTGAAAGCTTTTTTGAAATCAACAAAGTTAGCAACCAAAGGTTTCTGACTTCTGAATCCACATTGCTCATCACGCAATTCACTGTCAACCAGATTCTTAACTCTATAAAGTGCAATCATGCAAAGAACTTTACCTGGAACAGAGAGTAGGCTGTTACCCCTATACTTATCACAAGAACTGTAATCACCTTTTTTGAAAATAGGGATAATAATAGCTCTGGTAAAATTCTTAGGAACCATGCCTTTATCACAAAAGATATTCAAAATTTCAGTCATCCATGTGGTAACTGAAACATTCCCAGCTCTAAGCATTTCTGTAGTAATTTCATTTACCCTTGGGGATTTATGTAGTTTAAGTTTAGAAATAGCCAAACTACCTTCAGACTGTGTTATAGGGCCAACAATTAAAGCCAGTAATGCATCTATCATCATTACAATGGTAGTTGAACTAACTATTGTTTAGAACATCACTGAAATGCTAAGCCCACCTAGCTATGAATGAATCCTCACCTCCTATAACCTTACCTTGTTTATCCTTCAATCCCTGCATACCTGTCCGTTTTCTACCACACAAAACATTAACTATCTGGTATAGCTCTCTGTTGTACTGTCGAAAAGCTTCCTCAGCTTGGTCAGCCAAGCCATCAAGCCAAAGATTCTTATCAGCAGCTAACTGATCCTTTACACGTTTATTAAGCTCTCCGTAATGCTTTCTATTAGGACTAGTAGCTAGTAGGGTATCGATTAAGGACATTCCTACAGTTCTTTCTTTCTGAAATAAGCTCAAGTGCCTTATCACTCAAATAATTCTGCCTCCTCTGCTCCTTTTTTCCTAAAAGAGTAGTTAGTTTCCAAAAAAGCCTATTTAAAATGTTCTCATTCTTCCTCAACTTCAGTAGTAAGCAAACCATGACTGTCATAATGACTATGTAACCTATCATTATAAGCTTTAGTTATTACTGAGTCTTTCAGAGCTTCAGTATTAAGGGTAATTTTTTAACCTTAGCACAACATTTCTTAAGTTTAAGTTGCAAGACATTTTTAACAAGGTAATGGTCAGATCCAATTTCAGCTCTGCTATATGACCTGGTGTTCCTAACAGAACTAGCCCATTTGCTGTTAATTAATATATAATATATCATATTCTTATGCAGCTCATCTGGTGAAACATGTGTACTTATGTATGTGACAGTGTTTGCAATAAGTGTTAGTTATTCTCAAACCATTAAGTTTACTTCCTGTAGGAGACATTGCCCATTGCAGCTACCAACACTAAAAGGGCCTATCACCTCTCCACAAAGGTCAGAATTAGTACCAACTTTGGCATTGAAGTCACCTAGAACAAGGATAATATCTCCTTTCTTGAGAGAATTCAAAATATCCTGAAGTTGTCCTAAAACCTATCCTTCTCATCCTCATCCACAGATAACATTCAACAAGTTCATATAACTAATGATAACCCATATAAGTACTTTGTTATCCTTGTTTACTTCTCTGAAATACATTTAGTTACCACAATTTAAACTTTCCCCCCCCCCAAAAAAAAACTTGAAAACACCAATAAGCTATTCTAAATAATTACCAAATTGACTTTAGTTATAACATTTCAAAGTGTTTTATTTGTATAATAGAAGCTGAAAGATTATTTAAATAATGATTTAAACTTACTGCATTTTTTACTCCTGATGCAATTACCGAGAAAATATTAAAGCATTTCACCTCTTTAATCCATATGCATGAATGAGGAGAAAAAATACTTTCCATAACAAAATAAAAAATGACGAAATATAACATAACAAAATAAATATTAATGAAATGTATACACATTTGGCAATTGATGTTGGGTCCATCTTATTACATATATATAAACAAGTAACCCCTATATTAGATGACTAATTTAAATATTTAGACCCAGCTATTACTTAGCTCAGTATTTAGTGTTTATTTCATGAATGGCGTATTAACTTTCATATTAATAAGCAACTAACAAAATAGTTTTATTAATAGCTATTACCTGAAATATTAATACATAATTTAATATATGTATCATGTATAGTTTAAATGAATACCAAAAGTTGGTGTTCATTTAAACTATTCATGATACCATTAAACAATTATAAAAAATACAACTTCATAAAAAGTATAGTACTTCATTAAAATAGTACATATTGCTTTAGCCAGCTTTCGATGAAAATCCCTATTTCTGCATCGTTATTATAACAAATGTATGTAATGCAAACTAACCCAATAATATACACATTACGTAAACCAATTCTCTGACTATATGTGACAAATAATTACTTACCAAAAGTTACCAGTAATGGCAAAGCTTATGTTATAGCATAGTAAAGATTGTAATTTTCAATAATAACCTAAAAATGGCATTGTAATCAGTGATACGATTCATCTATGTTGTGGATAGCTTCAGAATAGCCCAAACCATACCTTAACTCATAAGTGGTGTGGCAAATGATTCACTTACGTAGTAAATGATGGAAATTTCTGGGCATATTTAGAGCTCACCTGTTAATATCCTTGAAGGCTACTCATGGTAGCTACGCACATTACTTCACTAAATGTGTACTGAATGAAAGTAAAACTGTCAAGATGTTTAAAAAATTTTTTTAATGTAAATTAGGATTTTTATTATTTATTCTAATTCAGTTTTAAAATTTTTTAGCATATTTAACAAAAATATTGGTGAGGCCTGGTCTCTCCAGCTCCTAATGATCAGCTGCTTTTGCAAAATAGTTTGCTACAGGACACTGACATCACCTACTGAGAGATGCAACAGTGCTCAATCCAACTTTGAACAGAAGCAGGCTATTATTAATTCTCAGCTATTTATTAAATGGTAAATGACAATTTGCATCTCTCAGGTACAAATATGAAAAAGATATCAACTTTAGTCAACATCTTTGTTGCTGCAAGAATGACCTAATACTTATGACATGTATATAGAAGTTCCGTGTCTGTTATTTTAAAATTTGGTAAGTCAGCATCAATATATGCTAGTAATGAAATTTCCTTATATGGCCATATGTACAAATGCGCACCCTGATGTATATATATACTAGCATATTTACCCAGCATGGCTCAGGTCTGAAACTTTCTAAAATGCAGAGCAGATGGCACTTCACACATTGCAAGCTTTCATTTGGCATAAATATCATTACACTTGATCTCCTCCCTCTCTGTGAAGCACGGGTGGCTCAGTCAGTAGCACGCCAGACATGCAATCTGCAGCTCCCAGGCTCAAGTCCCAGCTGGGCCAGCTCTTTGATTCATCTCCGCAAAACTCCCCACCCCGCCCACAGTCAGCAGAGAACACCAATGGGCCCGGACAGGCCGCTGTCGCCAGATGGGATATTAAGCCGTGGCTCTGTGTGCCGGTTTGGTTGTTTTGGGTTTTATGGCACATGGGCGACTAGGCCATAATGCGCCAAACAAAAGACAATATAAAAGATAAAAGACGTGTAACCCGCAACCAAATTTAAAAGAAATTAGCTAAATTGTAAAATGGTAAAACAACAAAGAACAAGTGTAAAAATACAAAGTAAAACAACAGAATACCAGGTGTAAGTGAACCTGGGATATACAAACAATGTATAAGGTGGTATAATCATTTATATAAAAAGCTGAAGAGTAAAAACTATATGCGAGTAAAATATCCAGTAAATCGTAAAAATTGAAAGAGAGAGGTAAAAGTACAATGGTCGGATAAAAGATGTCCGAGTGTAAGGGGCTCGGACGTAAAATCATGAGAGTTAAAAAACATACGTCTTTCAAAGTTAAAACAACGACATTCAATTAAAATATGTTTGATTGTTAAAATGGTGTCGCAAAACTCACACTTAGGTACGTCGTCCGCCCATAGAAGAAACGAATAAGTAATATACGAATGACCTAAGCAGAGCCGAGCAAGTACAACTTCCTCCTTGAGATTCCTGCGGTAACAAGACTGCCATGGTTTGATGATAGGTTTGATCTCAAAGAGCTTGTTCGTAAGCTGTTCTGACCAAGATCTCTGCCACTGTGCCCGGAGCTAGGTGGTAAAATGCTGCCGGAAATCCAGATAGGGAACCGGCAACGGAGTGCCAGACAGGGACGTGGCTGATTTGGCAGCAGCATCTGCCAAGTCATTGCCCCCGATACCGACATGGCCAGGCACCCAACAGAAATGGATGGTGGTGGTGGCTGCCAGACGATGCAGCTGCTGGTGGATCTTAGTAAGAACTGGGTGAGGCCAATACCTCACCGAGATCAAAGCCTTTAGCGAGCTAAGCGAGTCAGTGTAAAGCACACACTGACAATGATGCTTAGTCGCCACGTGGTCCAAGGCGAGGCTGATAGCATGCAACTCTGCAGTGGGATCTGGTCTGCAATGATTACAACACAGCTCTGTGTGCCGGAGAGCCACACCCTGTGCACATCAAGGAACACACTGGACGGCCCCGACGCAAGCCCACCATCCGTCTCCCAACAGCTGTTTCAATGGGGGTAAACACCAATTGGTAACAAACAACCCAACCTCCCCCTCCAGTTAAAAATTTATCCCTCTCTTTTAGGGGAGAAAAGAAATGGACATAGTTCGAAGCATCCATTTTCTCCCCATGTCAGAAGTTCCTAAACCAAAAATCGAAATTTCCTTGCTCAGATAAATTAACTTTTCAAACCACTTTGTATCCATCAGAGTTCCTCAGATACAATTTGCCAGGCATATGTAACTTTATAGCAAAAGAAAATTAACTATGGTCTGAGGTGCATAAAAAAATGTAAAGATACAAAAAATTATTATTATTAAACCAAATTATTTATTACTTAACATAATATTTAAAACATTTATTAATTATTTGTATATACTTTTATTAGCTTTTGCATATTTTTCAAATTAAGTTATGATTTTAACTTCCAACAAAAATTTAGTTTTGAATCTTGTTTCTGCTCGTGCTTAATTAGAACAATTTCAATATCCGTGAATGCTCACACTCTTGACCCAACAAACTGAACAAAGAGTCTATCATGCGAAATCAGAAAATTAGTTTGATGTATTCATTATTTCAAATTTTTAATGGTGGCACCAGTTATTTTGAATAATTTTCAACTGTTCATGTTTAATCACACAAAATCAGATATTAGTTTGATGTATTCCATTTTTCAAATTTATTAGCAGCAAGTTATTTTGAATAACCTTCAACAGTTAATGTTAAGTTTATGGGAATTTGAGAAATTCAAACCTGCCCACAATTTTGGTTCACCCCAGTGAGTTCGCACATAGCCTATATTTTTCCACTGGTTGAAGGGAATGTTCATGAAAAGTTTGGTTCTCTAGCTCTTCTGGGAGCTGAGTACATAAGCTGACAGACACACAAACTTTCTTCTTTATATATTAGATATAAATTTCAATAAATGTCCTAGCTTCTAACTTTTTAAATCTTAAATGAACCATTGTACCATATAATGCTAAGGACAGATAAGAGCATCCTATTAAGGTTATCCATTATACTTTGACTCTCTTGCAAATGAGATTAAAGTTTAGTGTCCAAGAAGCAAATCAAGGGCACTGTGTCAACTTGGATTCTCAATATCCTTGTTTGTGGCAACCCAGGATGAAGATTATAGTTAGGTTTTGGCAAGTGCTTGGACTTTACTTCTATAGTACTGTTCAGCCCCGATGGTGGATAGTGGTTGTTTGTTGTTTTACCTCTGAGTGGCACTTTTTTGCACACCATGGGCTAAATGGCCAGGTCACATGGACCCCGAAGGCTCAGAGAAGGTTGGGGGAGGGGACCCACTGGAACAGCTGTTGGGAGACAGATGGTAGCCTCCCGTCAAGGCCATCCAGCGTGTTCTTTAACGTGCACAGGGTATGGCTCTCCCGCACACGGGGCCACGGCTTAACGTCCCATCCGACGGATGGCGGCCTTTCCAAGCCCATCGGTGTCCCCCTACTGACCGTGGCAGGGCGGGGAATTTTGCAGAGATAAATCTCAATGCTGACCCAGCTGGGACTTGAACCTGGGAACTACAGATTACGAGCCTGGCGTGCTACCGACTGAGCCACCCCCGCCCAGGTGGATAGTGGTAAAACATGACATTATCCCAATAGATGTAGTGCAGTCTCTGAATTGCGAAGCATTATTTTGTAACTAATTATATTACCTGTCCATGAAGCAAACCCAAAACTTATCACTGAGAGCAGAGCACAGACAAGCAGTAAATCTCAAACCCATGAACCCCACTTTATATTATAAATCCGGTGCATTGTTGACTGTACTGCAGCATTTCTAAGATTAAGTGAAAACTATTTTGAACAACTTTTTTACAATTTATTAATTCCAGTTGTTCTGCAACTGAATTGAGAAAGCAGAATATCTGTCAATTTGGGTAATTCATAATATGCAGCAACAGCTCATAACATAAATCCATCAATCAACATAAACTAAGTACAGCTAACCAAACTAAAACTGGGGAAGAATACCTTAAAACAAATGATAATATGATGTAATTTTTTCAATCCAAAAATTTATGTTCTATTGCTTTTTATGAGGGTAGTAACATTCTTTCACAAAATCGAAAGGGGAGGTAATTACTAGATTCTGTAAATCCCTTTGGTCTAGTTATCATTTATATTCCATACTTATGTGCTAATACCTGGAATTTGATTGCACTGAGCATAATTTTAATATTATCAAAAAGACACTAACAAATATATATATATTTTATTATGTCAGCTCATATGTAAAATTGTGAAAAACAATTCTCCTTTATACAAGATATCTAAACTTTGCACCTGACATGCTGTAACAATTTTCTTCAAGTTTAGTAGTATACTTACTGCTTTTTGAAGCATAATCAAATTCTGGTCTTACAAAAGCTCTCCTTCTTTCTTCTAGTTCTTGGGACGGTATTAAACCTGCTGGGCCTAATGCATCTAATCTTCGAGCCTGAAATTTATAAAATAAGAATTACAATCAGTAACACAGACAAGCAACGAAGAATATTAAAAGGAAATTAAATTTTCCTGCATTTTCCTCCATTTCGAAGGAAAGCATTACTATCTTATTAATACATATCCCCCCCCCCCCAAAAAAAAGAAAAGCAGAATAATTCCCCTAATAAAATGTCTAAGCAAGAAGACAATGCTTCTCAAATATCCACACCACAATATTCCCATCTACAAAATTAAAATACATTAGTTACATTTTTATGGCCCAACTATATTCAAATACTTTGCCAGTGCTTGTACTGCTAAAAAAGAGTTAGCCTTCCAAAATTAAACTTACTTTGGTGAATACATACACACATGTTTTCAACAAAATAAAATGGTACTTTATCATGAAGAAACAAACAATGACTCAAATGAAATACAGTGACCTTGTAAATAATAATATAAATTACCCCTCAAGAAGCTGCTTGTCACAAAGGTCTGACAGGAACCTGCCAGTATATCACAGAAAAAGTCTAGAAGACTGAGAGACCTCAGCACAAGAGCAACACAAATGAACAAACAACTATTCTTACAACCCAAGTTCCTATGATCAGTAGCCAAGTATGTTAATCACTCAACCATCAGGATTGCACCATAAATCAGGAAACAGTATTGGTGTATGAAACCGACTCAAAGATATCTAATAAGTGTGTATAAAATTAATTAGCTCAGTTGAACTATGAACATTAACTTCCGTATGTATTACATACATATATTTGACTCTTGTTGATTGTGGATTCGACAATCAGAGTCGACTATTCATGAAAAACGTTTTGAGACTGTTTCCCAACTGTATGTCAGGAGACTTGACTATTCACAGATTGGTAGGCATTTAACAATTAGTAAAATGTTTAAATATACAAAAACAGATTACTTCATTTGTTTGTTGAGTGATAAGATTAATATAAAAATGTGTAAATTTGTACAACTACAGTGGTGCTCAAAAGTATATCAGGGAATGACATGAAATCTGATGTACATATACATTTTGCATGCAATGTGGAAGAAAATGCATGCTTATTTAACACAATGTGGTAAAGATCAGATCTTTTCACAAAATCGATTATCAACATCCAGTATACCTATATCACAATAACCAAATCACTGCTGCAAGATTAAGATACCGATAATTCGAAAAAGATGAATAGAGAGATTGTTGGGGTCTCCAATGTGCTTAGGGTGCTTTTATAGCAATCTATTCACATATAAAGAATAAAAAGCAATAATATTTTTCTAGAGAAAATGCCACACTAATAAATATTAATATTTTAATTTTGTGATAAAATGATTATGATTAATAACATAGGAATAAAATGATTAGCGACATGCATTTCTGTTTATATATCTTATGATGCATTAGAGATTTTTTTGCCAAATCAGACTTGAACTGAATAATGTGGTTTGGGTGGACTCTAAAAATTTAACCTGAACTCATCCCCCCCACCCCACCTCTCCATCTACACATGCTCCCTTGGAGATCGGCCCTTCAGTAGTGCTTCAGATTTAAACACTGTAGTTCTGTTTCGGGTTGCAACTGGGCTAGAGATTCACTTAATCCCAATTCTGGCCTCGTTGAGAAAGGGGATTCTGATAGGCTGATTATGGCCTTAGGTGCAAGGAACCATACCAACACAGGTAAGAATTCCAAGCAAACCTATTATTTTGCCATCCCTCAAGTAGATCTGCTTTTTATCACCCTCAATAAAAGTATTCTTTACTGCTCCAAGTGAATAAACTTTTTTTTCTTTTTAAAGAAATCAGTATATTTTTCTGCCTCCACATCTGAAATCAAATAGCTGTGCCGTGCACTACGGAGTTCATACAGTGACAAGAAGTGGTTGTGTGCCACATGTATGTTAGTCACTTAGTGAAACATGGTCGCACCAAAGATGTGAATGAGTGGCAAAAAGGTGTTATTGTGTTTGTCCAAGCCAAAGGACACAGTGTACAAGAAGTTGCCGCCTTTGAGGGTGTGCCGAAACGTACTGTCCAAAGGGTCTTCCAGCAGTAGTGTACATCGCAGTCCACTGCTAATCACTGCCAAAACTGCAGCAGAAAGACTGTGCTCACCAATAGGGACTGCCATAGTGTGTCATGCCCTGTTAGGGCAAACTGCTTTGCAATGAGGCAGGAATTACTCAAGTCAGTCAATGCAGCCCAACAACAAATTGTTTCCGAACGAACACTTCAAAGGGAACTGCATGCCATGGATATCTGGAACAGAGTATCACAGAAGAGACCCATGTTAACAGCTCTGCACAAGGCTGCATAACAATAGTGGGCACAGCGCCACAAAGACTGGACTGTCGACTCTTGGGAGTGTGTGATCTGATCGGATGAGTCCATTTTTGCTTGTACTCAAATGATGCGAGGCAACGGGTACATTGTAAACAGCATAAAGCCTTCCATGCAGACTGTGTGCAAGGTTCTGTTCAAGCTGGAGGAGACTGTGATGTTCTGGGGGTGTTTCACATACCAGGAAATGGGTCCTTTGGTTGCAATGATGTCACACTTGAACCAGAAGGGCTATATAGAGCTACTGGACAACCACATGTTGCCTTTTGTGCAGCATCTCCACAGTGAACACCAGAAGGATACCCCAGTCTTCCAAGACAACAACTGTCATGTGCACAGGGCTCGAAGTGTGTCGGATTGGCATGATGAGCATTCTGAAGCCTTCAAACATCTTGACTGGCCTGCCAAATCCCCGGATTTGAATCCCATACAAAATTTGTGGGACTATTTGGAGCAATGTGTGAAGCACTGTCCCAGTCATTCGGCCAATCTGACCAAACTGCGGCATTTGCTGCTGGAAGAGTGGATGAATATTGATGTGTGCTACATCTGCACACTGGTGGCATCCATGCCAGACAGGATTTCAGCTGTTCTTCGGTCACATGGAGGTGTTATGTGCTATTAAGTGACATTCAGCCAGGGGTGAATAATTTTTTGTCCAGTGAGTTCATTATACTTTATATACAGGATGATTAAAAAGTCGCTGTGCACCTGATAAGGAATGAGAGATTTGTACCTGTACAATTACAATAAATGTTGAAAGTGTGTCCCGCGCATTTCGAGACATTTAGTGACACACCGAACTGTGTTCTTGAAAATGTCGTTCAGCACAGCATGGTCTACATTCTGAATGTATTCTGTGATGGCTGTCTTCAAATCATCAATTGTGTGGGGATTGTCCGAATACACAGAGTTTTTCATCGCACTCCAGAGATAAAAATCGGGCAGAAAGATATCCGGGGATCTTGGAGGCCAAATGTTTTTCGAAACGATTCTGTCCCCAAACATGTCATGCAAGAGTGCCATATACAAATGCGATGTGTGGGCCATACCACCATCCTGCTGAAAGTAGGCCCTGTTAATTCCATCTTCTGACAATTGTGCAAAGAAAGGATAAAGAATATTGTCACATTATCATTGGGAGTTGACAGTGTCAGAGAAAAAAAAATGGGTCTGACTATGTGCCTACATGAAATTCCAACCCAAACACCAATCTTCTGATCATGCAGTGCTGACTCGTGGAACTCACAGGGATTGTGTGAGGACAAGAGGCATCAGTTTTGACTGTTTACGTATCCCAACAAATGGGTTGGTTTGTTTTACCTCTGAGCAGCACTTTTTTGCACACCATGGGCTAAATGGCCAGGTCGCATGGACCCCGAAGGCTCAGAGAAGGTTGGTGGAGGGGACCCACTGGAACAGCTGTTGGGAGACAGATGGTGGTCTCCCATCAAGGCTATCCAGCGTGTTCTTTAACATGCGCAGGGTATGGCTCTCCCACACACGGGGCCATGGCTTAACGTCCCATCCGATGGACGGTGGCCTTTCCAAGCCCATCAGTGTCCCCTACTGACTGTGGGCAGGGCGGGGAATTTTGCGGAAATAAATCTCAACGCTGACCCAGCTGGGACTCGAACCTGGGAACTATAGATTACGAGCCTGGCGCGCTACCGACTGAGCCACCCCCGCCCCCCAACAAATGGGAGTACACCTCATCTGGGAAGAACGTGATGTCGAAAATGTCCTCTCCTTCGTGGTCAAGAAAGTCTACAAAGTACCTGCAGTACACACTCCGCTTACCACTGTCAGCATGTTTTAATTCATGCATGGATGTGATTTTGTAAGGGTGTAGGCCTAGGCATTTTTTTTTACAGCCGTATGGGCTGTGCCATATGAAACACCAACCTGCTGTGACAATCTACAGATGGACTTCTTCAGGCTTCCGAGCATGCAGTCTGTGATACCCAACACTTTCTCCTCTGTCAGAATTGATAGCCTACCAGATCTGGGCATGTCACACACAGAACCGGTTTCCCAGAATTTCTGAATCAACTGCTGCACTGCATTACGATGGGGCACCTTGGTTTCCAGAAACTGTGCCTGGAATCGTTGTTGAATGTCTTGTGTGTATTCTCCGCCACATTGAAACACATTCCACAAGGAACGTACAATCCTCAACAGATAACACCATTGCCACAATCTACAGGCATCTACAGGCCTGACTGCTTGGCTTAATGTGGCTTACTGACTGCTTGGCAGGCAGTTGACCACGACTTTCTCACTAACATCACACTAATGCCATCACATATTTCTAATGTCTCAAGATGCACTAGACACACTTTCAACGTTTATTGTAATGGTACAGGTATTCCTCATCAGGTGCACAAAAACCTTTTGATCACCCTGCATTATATTCATTTTTATACCAAAAATGTGCATAGTAAAACATCAAAAACCCACAGAAGTTATGTATTTTATGCAATTCCTATCTCTGAAAAACTTTTCCCATCAATATTCCTGAAGAAGCTCTTAAACACATTTCTGTTAATATTTTCCAATAAAGTACAGTGATGACAACAACAGTTTAAATGGGCATTTAGTTTTATTGCAAAAAAGGTTACTGAAAAGTTAGTTAATTCTGGTTTTATTTCAATATCACTAAAGTAACCAGATGTCCCAGTTTTTAGAGAACTGTCTGTGTCCCGAAATAAATTTTTGGGATGCCTATGACCCAGTTTCTTGTGATGATATACAGTCTACTCTGCATTTCCAAGGAATGAATTAGCACATTTTTCAAATAACGTAATCAATGTATTATGGCTATTTTTGTAATTTTTGTGGATACACTTATTTGGTAATTTTTATGGATGGCTAAATTTACATCTTTTTCTAATTTACATAAACATTTATTTGCCAGCAGATTACAAATTGCTGCAAGCACAACATGTATGGCCTTTGAATTAGCCATACAATGAGAAAAGTTACCTTCTGCAATTTACACAGCATAACTGAAATCTTTACTTGATGCACTTAGAGTGGGTGAATTATTGCACCTCCCACCTACTATGAGCTACCTGTCATACCAATTGCACTATTCTACAATTTCTTTAGTTAAATTTTCTGTGGGGTTTAGTAATCTTAAATCTGAACATTTAATAACTTGTCTAGATTTTTACCAATTAAAATCCAGTCACCCTGTGTATCACTCAATTTGTCCCTCAAAACTGGGCTTTCTTTAGAAATTAAGTAAACACTATAAGCTGGTGGTCTGCTCCATACCAAGTTTATTAAAACTGATATCAGCTGTATTAAACAAATTTATCAAAGGGTTGCGATACGATAATCACAGAAAGGCAAATTAAGAAATGAAATTAGGCATTCTTACATTTAATGATAATATCAATTAAATTTACACTACATATATTTAATCTGTATATTACAATCAGTTATATATATATCTAAAAATGTTTTCATATCACATTTGTATTTCATACCTGCCACCAATTTGGGTCATCTTGATTCAGAATTTGAAGAATATCACCTTGCTTGAAAAATAAACCAATATTTTTACATGGTAAGAGAGAATCTTTGGACGGATCATACGCATACAGAGCTTTAACATAAGTCTGAAATGAAGAAAGCAAAAAACAAAATAATGATGCAGAGTTCAAATAATTGAAGCACTATTTACAAAATCTGCAAAGATAAACTTGAGGTTGCACACCACTCTTCAACTGTGATGGTCCACCCATTCACTTTTACTTTTCCTTAACCAGTTTTACTTTATTTACATTATATTTACCATTTTGGGGATTATTATTTCATTTTGTTTTAGACTGATCACAGTCTTGTTTCCGAGCCGTAGGAGTTGCACATGTGCAACTCCGACCTTTCGATTGTCAGCCGCTAATGCGTGCGTGTAGGACATGACCCCTCTTGCGTCACAGCTAGCACAATTGTCAAATTATGCAAATGTTTACTCGCCGTGCAACAGACATCTGCCGGATTTGTACACCGCATGTTATAACTAAGTGACGTTGGGTCACAGAGTCAATAGTAGAATGAGTTAGTGGAGAGAGTATTGTGAGTAGTAGAGATGTAGGAGTCAGAATTAGTATTGTGAGCAGAGAGAAAATTGGTATTGTTAGTAGTATGTGTTGTGTATATAGAAGGAGTTGTTAGTAGAGATTTATATAGATGTGAGTTTGCTAGTACTTCAACTTTTGCATTCATCAATTGAGGGAAAGTCTTTGAATTTTTTGGAAATAAACTTTGTTTGTTTCAGAAAATTTTGCATTTTTGCTATTTTTCTCTTGAGCAACGTTAATTGATTTTTGATTAAATTTAAACTTTAATTAAACATGATAATTCTTTTTGAATTCTTACTTGATAAGTAACATTAGAGAAATACCTAATGAACCCTATTTCAACTTTATTTGGCAAATTAATATTGCCTGGTGCCTGACAAAGTTATCCGGAATTTTGAACAAATTTGTATCAGACAAAAGGTCCAACTTGAAAAGTTAAAAAACTTCGGAGCATTACAGAGCAGTAAAGAAAGTGGCGCACCAAACACAGGGACTCGATATAAATGTGTATAAATTGTACATTATTTAACGTGATTGTCAAAGACAACAAACTTTTGAGCTCATTAGTTATATGTACTATTCATAGACTTAACGGCAGGTTAAGTTGAAATTTTTGTTGAGCAAAAAACTTAACTTTTGTGTATTAGTCAAAGGTAACGAAGTTGCAACGCAGTTATTGCTGATAGTTAAGATATTTATTGTATGTATGTTAAGATTAGAAGTGTCTGGACACATGATAGATAAACTTTTTGATAAGCAAGTTTATTTGCAAGCTTAGTATAGCTTATGTATTCTATTGTTGTATAGCAGTACCTTTGAGTGCTACTCAAGATAAAAAAGTTTCAAAATTTCGGCAGACCACTAAACATGTCTGCTAGTAATATGGTCGATTCTGCCATAATGAATCCTAAGTTAGAAAAAGTAAAAGATAGGTTGCAGGATATGATGAAAGAAGCAGAAGTATTAATGAATCTGCTTAAAGAGACTAGGAAGAAAAGACGAACGACAACCCCTAAATTTGCTGACAATGTTATGTCAGTTCACAAATCAATAAACTTTGAACGTAAGATTCCATTTTTTGTTCCATCAGAAGAAATGATAGAACAGAATATTATCAACCACCTCAACAACGAGTTGTCAATCCATTTATTAACTATAATCCTTATGTTAATTGGCCTTTACTTGTGATAAGTTTGACGGTTCTAAACGTCAGTCATTGTGGACATTTGTCAAGTCCATGGAATAGCATTTCCATTTACATGAAGTGCCTGGCAACAAAAAGGTGGTTTTAGCAGTATCTTGTCTAATTGGATGTGCTAAGCAATGTTGGAATAACGTATGATGTCATCATGGAATAGAAAATTGGGTAGGTTTTAAAAAACGAACTCTTGGAAATCTATCCAGTTTATAATGATTTCACACAGTTAGGTACAGAACTGTTTTCACGAAGACAAAGGGAAGGAGATAATATCGAAAAATTCGTCTGGGGTACAGTAGAGTTATACCAGATGTACGATGCTGATACTGCCGAAACTGACATTATAAACTGCATATTGTCTCAATTACTTTTGCCCATTAGAGAATTTTTAGAAGTACGAAATGTAAATTCAATTTCAACTTTAGTCAAATTGGCTCAGCGGTACACCGCAAGAGAATCTGCAAAAACAGCATTAAATCAACAATAGATGCAATCCTCACCAAAGCAGTGCTATCAGGTTGAGTCTCGCAAAATGACTCCCGCACGACGAAGTTACACAGTCCTGACAATGATGCAAAATGAATGAAGCAGAGATTATGTTCCACATCAAGCTTCAAACAATGACACTAAACCAAAAACCATTGCTACAAATAATAGAAAGGCTTTCAGATGTAAATTTTGTGGCTGACTAGGGCACACAGAGCAATATTGCTACAGAAAAAACGGCAATCTGGAAACTTAAATTTCCTAATTTCTCTTAAAGATTTTTGAAGCGAGAGGCCAAAGTTCATCAAGAAAAGTCCTCTCATGTTAAGTCTTGCCACTGTGGGTATTTATATAATACCCTACATTTACCTTTTGTGAAGCTTTATCACAAAACTGAATTCATAGCTCATATCGACACAGGAGCTAATATTACATGTCTACATAAGAAAGTATGGGATAAAATTCAAAGAAGTTGTAAACTGAAATTGCAGCCGTGGTCCCTTGGATTTTTTAACTTAGCTTGTGCTCCCAAGCAGTGTTTTCTGCAAGGAACTGTTGAGTTACCTATCACTTTAAATAATGTGGAGATAAGACTTGAATTTGTAGTAATACATGAATTATTATATGACTCCTTGATAGGAATAGATGCAATATGAAAACACTTGATTGATTTTGATTTTGCTAATAATACTATTTCACTGAAAGCAACAATGAAAGAAAAACTTGATGTCGATCAGATTAAATCGGATATTACAAAACATGCTTACAGGGCTCATTTAGATAGTAATGAGAGAGTTCAGTTAGAAGCCCTGCTCAATCCTAATCATGAACTTAACAAGCCTGGCAGATGTCAGATTTTGGAGCATCATATGGACACGGGCAATAGTAGACCTGTTTATAGCAAACCATACAAGTATCCTGTGAAAGAGCAGAATTTGATGTAATTAATTTTTTTTCTTTAACCATTTCAGAAGAAGGACAGGAGTATTATTAACCAGCTTTTTGTACAGGTTATTGTATGCAACTTTTGAAGTTTGTATCAGAATGTGAAAGTCTGATAAATTTTAGTCTGATTCATTCTTGTATCAGAATGTGTAGTCTGATAACACTAGTATGCAGTTAACTGCCACAGCCATTGGTATGTATATACAATAGGTAGCTTTACACATTTTTAGTGGAAAGGGAGAAGGTACATTTGGTTATGATGGAAAATTGTGTCGAAGTGAGAGTAGATCGTCTTATCAAAATTTATGTAAGCATACTTTTACTTTATGTTCAGCAATGTGTAAAAGACATGAGGAGTGTCTAATTTTTGCTCATCAAAATTTTGAATTCTAAATTTGCTCATCAAAATCTGTTAGGTCAAATTTTGATTCCCTTTGGGAGAGGGAGTTGTGATGATCCACCCATTAACTTTTACTTTTCCTTAACCAGTTTTACTTTATTTACGTTATATTTATCGTTTTGGGGATTATTATTTCATTTTTTTTAACTGATTGCAATTCTCATTTCTGAGCCATAGGAGTTGTGCATGCACAACTCCAACTTTTTGATTGTCAGCTGCTAATGCGCGCGTATAGGACACTACCCTTCTTGCATAATAGCTAGTGCGATCATCAGATTATGCAAATGTTTACTCGCTGTGCAAAAGACACATGCCAGATTTGTATGCCGCATGTTATAACTAAGTAATGCTGGGTCACAGAGTCAATAGTAGAATGAGTTAGTGGAGAGAGTATTGTGAGTAGTAGAGATGTAGAGTCAGAATTAGTATTGTGAGGAGAGAGAGAATTGGTATTGTTAATAGTATGTGTTGTGTAGACAGAAGGAGTTGTTAGTAGAGATTTAGATAGATGTGAGTTTGCTAGCACTTCAACTTTTGCATTCATCAATTGAGGGTGAGTCTTTGAATTTTTTGGAAATAAACTCTGTTTGCTTCAGAAAATTTTGAATTTTTGCTATTTTTCTCTTGAGCAACATTAATTGATTTTTGATTAAATTTAAACTTTAATTAAACTTGACAATCCTTTTTGAATTCTTACTCAATAAGTAATGCTAGAGAAATACCTAGCGAACTCTATTTCAACTTTATTTGGCAAGTTAATATTGCCTGGCGCCCGACAAAGCTATCTGGAATTTTGAACAAATTTGGATCAGACGAAAGGTCCAACTTAAAAATCTTTGAAGCATTACACAACTTCATCCAAGTCTGCACAAATGAATAAAGAAAGCACAAGCTGGGAAATAATAGCAGATTTACCAAGAGTTGCTCGGGTATGAAACACTTTAGAATATAGAGTAGATGGCATTCCCCACGTTTCAAGCTTCCATTTGGCATAAAAAATCATTATGATCAATCCCCTTCAGTTTAATTTTTCTCCCTCTCTTTTAGGGAAGGAAAGAAATGGACATATTTCGAGGTACCATATGTACATCCCCATGTTAGAAGTTTCTAAACCAACAAATGGAATTGCCTCTCTCATATAATCGAACTTTTCAAATTATTTCATACCCGGCAGTCCTTCAGATAAAGTTTGCCAGGCATATGCAACTTTATTGAAAAAGAAAATTAAATGTGTTCTGAGATGGTTAAAAAATGTACAGATACTATGAAAAAATTATTATTATTATTGAAAAATATTATTTATTACTTAAAGAATTAAAACTTTTAGCAATTAACATATTATGATTTTTTAACTTTACATATTTTTCAAATTAAGTTAATGATTTTAATTTCCGATAAAAGTTCTTAATTTTTGAAGCTTTCATTTCAACAAAGAAGCTCATCCCACTCATGCTTAATTAGAATGACTTCAATATCCACAGATGCTCATGCTCTTGACCCAACAAACTGAACAATGACTTTATCATGAAAAATCAGAAAGAAATTAGTTTGATGCATTCCTTCTTTTGAATTTATTGGTAACAACAGTTCTTTTGAATAACTTTCAGCCATTAGTGTTAAGTCTATGGGGATTTTGAATAATTCAAGCCCACCTACCCGAAATTTGGTTGACCCCAGTGGGTTTGCACAAAGCCTATATTCTTCCCCTAGGTAAAGGGAATGTTCATGTAAAGTTTGGTGCTTCTAGCTCTTATGAGGGCCAAGTTCATAAGCGGACAAAGATATAAACAAACTTTCTTCTTTATATATTAGATGAAAATGCATATGCTATCTTGATAAATATCAAATCTTATTGTCACAGTTCAAAAGCTGCAAATAATTGCTCTTATCACAGATAGTAACATAGGTAAAGTTGTTTCAACAGTTTTGATATTATTATAATAAAATCTTCAATATAAAGACAACAGCAGAAAAATCATAATGTCCTTAGGAATAGTTCTATGACAATTTATTTGCTGATGCAGTTAGTTTACAGAAGAAATTATCAATCATTGATATAAAGTAATGTTAAAAATGAACTATAACAACTCACTAGACTTGAACAACAATTGCATAATTATTGCAATTTCACATAATATTAATATCTGCCTTTATATTGTTTATAGATGATTCAAGTAAGAAGGCTTCAACTGAAATTATTTTTAGATAAATAAGAACAAATATGACATATGTATGTTTTTAATACTTATAATTGTGAATATACAGTCATTATAAAATATCCATATCTTAAATTGATATATTTTATTAAATAAGTAAGTAAAAAAGTAATTATATATACAAAATATTAAAAACTCAGTTTCATTTTGTGAATTCAACAGGGCTTAATTAATGTGGGTAGTGTTTGTGGTGTGATATTTAACTTCTGTCTGTACTTGGCTCAGCAAGTTTGGTGTAACCCTTGCAACAGCTGTATTAATTCTTCCTTTAAATTATGTTTTTTCTTTAATAAACAGTGCCTTTAATTTAGCCCCCTCCCAAAAAAAAGGTCCAATGGTGTTGAATTGGGACTTTGGTCCACCTCTGCCAGTCCAGTGATTTGGAAATTTGGTATTTATGATATTAAAATAAATACTCCCTCAAGTAGCTGTTTGCCACAGAGATCTGACAGGAGCACGTCAGTTTATAATGCCAGAGTAGGTCTGTGAGGGTGGCAGGATCTCAGAAGAATTACATGTCATAAATGCCAAATTTCTTAACATTTTGGACATAGTATTACTTCTGTTACTTAATTATGTAATAAAATATAACATTTTAAAATACTGGCAAAATATTGTATTACCCTATATTATGCAACAATCACATAATGTTATATGATCATTATGTCTCCTCAAAGACAACAATAAGTATTAAAAATGTGCATCTTATACTTATTATATCACATTTGATACAAGACATGCATATGTCATAATTCTTCTTATTTACTTAAAATTAAATAATTTTAGTTATACTTGAATCATCTATAAGGTGCCCATTTTTTCAGAAATGAAAACTGGGACAGTTTTGAAAGCATCCTGGTTACAGTTTACTAAAAATGGGGTAAAATAGTCAATCAACAAAATATCATTAAAAACAAATTTCTCTTATTCATTTTGTATAAAGGTTTAATTTCAAACTACTTAATAACTTGGAAAACTTTAATTAAACAAGTAGAACATTCAAAACTTCAACTTGCGCAATGGAAACATGGACAACGCAAACTGAACAGTAATAACTCACTCGTCACTCTGCCATACCATCCTACAGTGCACATGCCTTTAACCCATATTGTCAGGTGCAATAGTCAAAATGTTAATATGCATTGTCAAAAATGCTGCATTTTTATGACAGAAAAACCTGAGACATTTGTGTCCTAAACCAAATTTGTGGGACACTGTGACAGAGTTCTGTAAAACTCAGTAAATCAGGATTGTCCCAGGAAAATTAGGACAAATCGGATCCCTAATCATCTGTAAATAATCTGAAGACATTAATAATTCAAAGTTACAATAATTGTGCTACTTTTCTTCAAGTATGGTGAGTTGCAGTTCATTTTTAACATAATTTTATACTATTAATGAGAGATAATTTCTTTTGTAAACTACATTCTTCAGAAAATAAATCATTGTCATACAACTATTCCTAAAGATATTATGACTTTTCCTACTGTTTGTGTTACTATCAAAGATTTTGTTATAATATTGAAACTGTTGAAACAACTTTACTTACATTATTATCAGTGATAAAAGTGATTCTGTGCATATGTTAGATTATCAACTTGTTTGAGAGAAAAAAAGTCATTTTTTTAAATACATTTAGTGTTTATTCTCACTAGATTGCACCACTACAAACATAAACATGGCAACAACTCTCCCACAATCCAAAATGTACCATGCTATGTAGAATGCATACAAAATGGTAAAAATACTATAATCTACTAATTAATTTTCTAAAGAACATGGACTGTTTAAATTCCTTATAAAAAAAATAAATAAAATAATATAAAAAAAGAAATGAAATCTATCAAAAGTGCCTGAATGAGTCTTCGGGCTCAGATATTAAGGTATTAAAAATATCTAAAAATTTTGTTTAGAAAACCTTGAAGGAATATTCAATTTTTGATATGTAATATGTATGTATGTATGTATGACATTCATATACTGGATGTGTGTGCAAGGTGCAAAAACAAAGGTTTGTGTTCTTCATATCTTTTTCTGCATATTTCCATGCAAATCAACAATATAGATGGGTATGAATTTGCTTCTACTACAACCTAAAAGTATGAAAACTTCACTGGAAATTACTTGATAGGAGGAGCTAGAAGTAACAAACTGATGCCCTAACACATGATCAATGCCATCATGAGGTATGTTAAATTAACAGCATTGAATAAATCCAGTTTTAAACTTTCACTATGTATAAGTTACAGACATAATATACTGATGTATTGGGATTGTAGACAGGAAGAACTATGCAAATTTTTAGATATTTTTAATACCTTTATATCTGAGGCAGAAGTTAAAAGACAAATACCATATTTAGAGCTATTAATCAAAATGGGAAAATATTAAATGTTAACTACATGGCATTGAAAACACATTTACACCCTAATTTAAATGCAAGAATATGAATTCATATTTTTTCAATTCAAAGGTTTTGCAAGAATATGAATTCTTGCAAAACCTTTGCCATCAGATCTTATTTTTTCTGTGCTTATCAATCTTTTTCAACACCCAACCTTTTAAGAAATAATACACCATATGACATTGGTATTGAAGCTGGTTAGTTAGAATCAAAAATTAATAAAACACTTAGAATCATAAATTAATAAAACACATAGGAAAATCAACTGTAAAATAATAAATATATCACAACCCACCCACGTCACAATCCTAATAAATCCAATCTTATATGCATTACATATCATTTCATTTTATATCTAAGTTTACCAAAACATTCTTTCTTAAAACTTTGCAATTCACAACTCCCAATAATTTAGCATTATTATATCAATACTAATAATAAAAAATTTCTGTTAAAGTACTGGGTCTTGATACCCTCTCTAGTGGTACATACAATATTAAAATAAATTACCCTGAAAATGCATTGAAGTCTCAAGATAATTATGTTGGCTGCACATATATAACTTTGAAGTACAACTTAAAGAACATGAACAGGACATACAAAAAACATATATCACAAACTACCCTAAGATCATCTGGCAGAATAAACTACAATCAGTATATCTATCAGCACAGATAATAGCATCTCCCCACTTGCTTTCAAGATAAATGATATAGTGAATCTGATTGCTAACATTACAATATCTTTTGCAATACTAACATGGAACTCCTCCTGCCAGCATGGAAACTACTGTTACATAATTGCAAGCTTACCATACAAGAGCACTACTAGGGTTTGGCCATATATATAGTCAATCACATACCAGTGCAATGCATAGCAATCACCTGATGCTGTTGTTACTAGTTTAAAGATAATGAAATACTTAGTGACTATGTAGATAATTTTACTATGTAAATATCATTTAAAGATTTTTAAAAGTTATTGTTTGATGCTATGATGGATTCAAGTGAGTTGTGTACGTTTATTTCTGCTGCCTTTATATAATTTATGGGTCTACAAACAGCATCTTCAGCAAAGTTGATAGGCATCCATCAATGGACTGGTATCCATATTGTCATTACAATATGACATGGTAGTCAATATTATTTTTTACTGCATTGGACACATCAGAAATATGTGTGAGCCAGCAACCTTCAACACAGAATGCCAGAGACTGAACTCTGCTTGTGACTGTTTCAACATTTTACAGCATCTCCTAATTTACTGCTAGCAGAACTTGTGCTTTAAAATTGTCTATACCAGCAATTCTTGCAATAAATCAATGGAATGATATGCTTCCATTGACTAGTACAGTGTCATCTGCAATCAACATGTTAAAGTGGTATGCACGACTCATTCACCTTACTGTAAAACATAATTAAAATAGAATAATTTTAAGATATTGACCTACCTGAGCTGGAGGCATGGCATCCTGGTTTGAAGGACGAATTTTAAATGTTACACTACCCATTGATTTGGTTAGTTGCTGCTGGAGATCCATAGGCGTATGTACTTCTTCACCATTCACTTCCATGATAGTGTCACCTACATGTAGGAGACCTGTGTGAAAACAGATATATCATTAAATGTAGTAAGGCAAAACATTATTATTACTAACATAAATGTAAGAAACATGGTTAAGAAAAAAAAAACTATTAAGATTGCAAGATAACTTCTTTCAATATATAGCTGCCTCAATGCTGCAGTGGTATTGTATTGGTTCACACTGACACTGCAACTGCTAGGGTCAAGTTCCAGGTGGTATGTTATTTGTGTGCTATTAACTCTGAGGAGGTGGTCAGCAATGACTTCTGACACATGTCCTGGTATGCAGGTTCCTGTACAAACTTAAGAGTACTTACTAGGACCCTTTTCCATCCTAAAAATCTCAAAAAAAAAAGGTTCAGAAACATCCAGATTTCCCCAATCTCTTAATATTCCTGATCCAAAATATTCGTATTAATTTACTGTATATTTCAGGTTTGTCTGATCAAGAACTCCTCCTAAATAATAATAAAAGACCACCAAATTTGATATACAGTTCTATCTCATCATAACTTAGTGTAATATCTGAAACCAATAAAATTAAGCCAAGCCCCCCCCCCCCCAAAAAAAAAAAAACTTAACATATAATTATTATATAATAATATGCAAGCCTAATGACATTTTAACAACAGCTGTTATTTCCAAATAGCTACAACAATGCATATCAATATCATGTTCTAATGCATATCAACATATTCAACAAATGCATATCAATGTAACAAGTTCTCAGCTGCTGTACAAAAGTACAGCAGCTGAGAAAACAGTGAAATTTATGGAGTCATTGAAACTCCCAATGAAAATATTGCAAATATTATTCAGAAAGTTGGTGAGGCCATTAATATAAAGAAAGCATTAAGTTTAAGATTGCTCATCGAGTTCCAACACAAAACAAGAACAAACAAAACAGATCATAGTTCAGCTAACATCGAAATAAGATAGGAATTTATGGATTACAAAATGGAAAGTCATTCGAGAATTAAATAATAAAGACTTTGAAACAACATATAATGATGAACAGATATTTACCAGAAAGCATTTATTACCAGAAGCCAAAGACAATCTTGTATGAAGTAAAACAAAATTAAAAACAGAAGAACTACAAATTTAATTGGGTTCGTGACAGGAAGATATATTTGAGAAGGGATGAAAATTCCCTAATTTTAAATATCAAATGTGTAAATGACTTCGCTAAGTTGTAGATGTAAGTACAGTGGACTTTCGTTATAGCGCTGCTCGCTATACCGCGCACTCGGTTATAGCGCGGGCGATGTTCGCGATAAGTTCAAACATGTTTATACAGGTCCGTGCGGCGTTAGTGAGTATCGCATTTTATTGTTACTGCGTATTGAGTAATTGTGTATGTATTGAGTTCCTGCATGTATTTTGAATAGTGTTTAATTATTGTATGCATGATCAGTAAAAGAAAAGCTTGCAGTGTGAAATTTATTGTGTCGCCACCATGCCGCTGGGTATAACGCGGTTCACCTTACAACGCGGGTGTTGTTTCCCGCCCGACATGTGCGTTATATCGGGGGTCCACTTTATTAATATTCAAACTAATAGCTTTGATCCCTTTTTGGAAAAACCTGATTATGTCCTAGGAAAAAAAATTCTATGATTTCCCAATGAATATTAGACTGCTAAGAATTTTTTTTTGATTATTTCCTAGTTTTATTGTCGATAATAGAAATATCTCCTGCTATTATTGTATTATCTGAAATCTGGGTAAAGTATAGTGAAATCATGTTATAATATAAACGGTTATAATACATTTTATAAATGTGGTGAACTGAATAGGTCTGGAGGTACAATTGCATTTGCTAAAAGTGATTTAAATGTTAAACAAGTTGATATTAAATTTGATAGTGCCAACATTGTTGTATTAAAATTTAATCATGCTGAATTAATTGACGGATGGCCTACTGATTAATATTAGTATATAGCTCATCAAGCTCGGATAAAATATCCTTTGCACTTGAATTGTGTGATTTGTTACTAAAACATAACAATAAGGATATTTTTATTGTTGGGAATGTCAATACAGATACCTTAGATAATAATAATATATCACAAGAATACTGCAAAAGGCTTTCATCACTTGGATTTTTACACTGCATTAAGACACCTACTAGAAATGTAAATTCATCATATACAGATCATATGGTGGTTAAACTCAGAGGGAACAAAGACCTCCATGCTGGTATTATTAAATCACATGTGACTGATCACTATATGACATTTATACATAAAATTTTTCTAAAGGAAATTCAGCCACATCTGACAAAAGAAGTTATTGATTTCAAAAGAGTTAAAAACAAGCTTCAATACAGGAAATAGAGCATGGATCCCCCAAAAAAAATATTGATTCAAATTCTCTGAATTATCATAATGACTTGATAAACAGATTAAAAAATTGCACCAGAGATATATCCATTATATAAAAATGATAATTTAAAAACCATGGATTACTAGGGATTTGTTGGTGCTATTAAAGAGAAAAACAAGATTTATAAAAGTATCAAAAATAGGTTATGAGATAGTGAATTATCGCATTCATTTACTTTGTTTGGAAATACACTAACAAATTTACTTAGATTTGATAAAGGAATTATTACAAAAGTAAGATTTCTTTGGCGTTAAATGATACTAAGAACAATGGAAAGCAATCAAAAAATAACAGGCAACAATAAATAAATTACCGGAAATTATAAGAATAGTATTAAAGAAATAAAAGTTGGAAAAAATATTTTATCTGTAAATGACAATAAAACTCAAATTGCTGAATACTTTAATGAATATTTTGTAAATATAGCTTCAAACTAACCTCAAAAATACCTGAATACAAATAGTTTGTAGAAAAAATTTCACCGACAAACAGGAATTGAACCTACATTTCTCCAGAAGCTGCATCTCCACGTTACTCTGGCACATTTCTGGAGAGATACAGGTTCAATTCCTGTATGTCAGCGAAATTTTTTCCAAAAACTATTTATTGATTTATAAGGGACCTGGGTTCGAGCCCCGGGTAAGGCATGGATGTGTGTGTGTCGTTTTCCTGCTGAGGTCCTGCCATCCTCTCAGATCTTCTACTATGGCATATAAACTGACAGGCTCCTGTCATACCTTTGTGGCAAGCAGCTGCTTGAGGGGGTATTTATTTTTTTCTATTTTTATAAAAAGTCAATAGGTAACACTGTGATTGTCATTTATGTTTATACCTGAATATTCTATAGCATACAAAAAATTTATTGATCCAGAAATTCGTATATTAAATTCAATGACACTTTTACCAGCAACTGAATGTGAGATTACAACAAGTATTGTAAATGCTTTTAAATTTAATAAATCCCCAGGTGAAGATAACTACTTTTGTATTAAGGGAAATTATTCCTTATTTTTGTCATGATTTAGAACAAATGATTAATCTTTCCTTCAAAAAAGGAATCTTTTCCTTCTGCTCTCACAAATTCATTCATCACCCTTATTTTTAAATCAGGAGACTTAAAAATCAGGATAACTTTTGATACAAGTAATTTTCTCAAAATTGAGAAAATTGTAAATGCAAGAGAGTAAGTTTCTCGAATAAAAATAATACTATTTCTGATAATCAGTTTGGGTTTTTCAAAAAACCAGGATACTGAAGAAGCCATTGCAATGCTCACAGGTAAAATTTACAATGGGTTTAATAAAAACAAAAAGTAGCTCTTTTATTTGTTGGTATTTCTAAAGCTTTTGATTCGTTATCCATGTATATTTTCATTAAAAATCTGGAAAATTATGAAATTAGGGGAATTCCATTAAATTGGTTTAAATTGCATTTAACAAAGAGAATGCAGAAAGTAAAAACTTAAACTGTTTTGAGCAGTTCTAAAATAATAAATTTTGGAGTACTCAAAGTTCCATTTCAGGACCACAATTATTTTTTCTATTTATATATATAAATGATCTTTTAGAGGTAAAATTTAGGAGTAGCATTATTTCCTTTGCTGATGACATGGGTTTAGCATATATTGTTGATACCAATATTGAATTATAGCGGAATATTAATATGGATTTGGCTGTTTTCAAGAAGTGGTTTGATAAAAATAAATTTTATTAATGTATGCAAGACAAAATATATGTATTTTAATATATGAGGGAATGATTTACAGAGTGGAAATTATTAGTGGATACTTAATGAGTTGAGTTTAATAATAATTATTTCTCATACAGCATACAAACACATAAACAGGGACATGCCTGCTGGTTTGTAGTCAAATGCACCAAGCACTTGTCTCAGAGGAATAACTCTTTACATAAGCCAAATAAAATTTCATACCGCCAATAGCGTACACCTGTCATGTACACTGAAGAGCCAAAACATTTTGACCACCTGCCTAATATGATGTTGGTCATTCATGTGCCACCAAAACAGCTCTTACCTGGTGAGGCTTCGACACTACAAGATTTCTAAACATGTCTTGTGGTATCTAGTACCAACACATTACTAGAAGATCCTTTTAACTCTTGTAAGTTACATGTTTGAGTCACTGCAGATCGGATATGCTGTTTAAACTCAAACCACAGATGCTCAATTGGATTGATGTCTGCATAATTTGGAAGTCAGGGCAATACCTGGAGGTCTTTCTCATGTTCCTCAAGCCATTCTTGAACAATCTGGCCAGTGTGGCTTGGCGCATTATTCTGCTGAAAGAAGGCACTACTAGAGGGATATACAGTTGCCATGAAAGGATGTACCTAGTCTACAATGATGTTTAGGTAGGTGGTAGAACATCAGTTTCCTGCATATGAAAGACTGGACCCAGTGTTTCCAGCAGAACATTGCCCAAAGCATTACACTTCCTCTGCTGGCTTGTTTTCATCTCACAGTGCATCCTGATGACACTTCCCCAGGTAAATGATGCACATGTGCCCGGCCCTCCAGATGGTGCGAAAGGAAACAAGATTCATCAGACTAGACGACACTGCTTCCAATCATTCAAGGTCCAGTTTTAATGCTCCATTGCCACTTTCGATGGTGAACTGAAGTTAGCCTGGGCACTCGGAGCGGCTATAAAACCCGATAACCCGATTTCCAGCAGGGTTCGATGTACTGTGTGTTGTGACACATTATTCCTGCCATCAGTATTCAAATTACGGGTGGTCTCAGAGTATCTCTTCTGTTGGCTCGAACCATACGAGATAGCTATCACTCACCTCTAGCATCGATGACTAGTGGTCGGCCCACACCTTACTGGCAGTTTGTGGTTTTTTCTTCCTCAGACCACTTTTTGAAGGCACTAACCGCAGCTGACTGTGAGCACACCACAAGCCTTGCCATCTCAGAAATGCTCTGACCCATTCGTCTGGCCATTACAATTTGACTTTTGTCAAACTCACTTAAGTCTGCTGCCTTTCGCATCTGAACAACAAGAATACAACTGACTAACAGAACTCAGTATCATGTGTTATTTATACTATTTCATGACCTTCACATGCACTGTCATTTGCCTGCAGTTGCTTCGATTTGCATAAAGATGCGCTGATCATAATGTTTTGGCTCTTTGGTGTATATTAGCCATGTTCCACTGATATACCACTACTAATCATATTAGAGGCATGGAATGGTAAATAATCCATTACAGATTTTCTGAAAAATAAGGGTACATGAAAAGGTGGCAGTTGCTTTACAATTTATGATTGGGATAAAAGTTCCAGAAATTCAACTAGCTCAGAGGTATTCAAACTTTTTTTTACCAGACCATTTTTGAATAATGGTGGCTACTTTCAGGCCATCTATCTATCTCTCTGTAAAAATGAAAATCAGGTCAAAACATTACTATATTATATCAATTAAAAGGTACTAAAATCAGAAATAATACAGCAACTTTGTTTTCCACTTGTATCTTTAGCATGCCGACTGAATTCAGTTTTCTACAGTTTCTCTTTATGAATAAAGATAAACTGTGTCAAAGTGAACATTAGTTATCAATCATGCAAAATATTAATATCCATTTATATCCAGTGGGCCAGACAAAAGAACTTTGCAATCAACATGTTGCATATTCCTTAATTAGTTAAACTGTTGTTTATTTTGTTGCCAAGCTGGTGAAACTAATCATTAAATTAATAAATTAAATCAACTATTTGGATGAAACAGATCCTATTTCATCATGAAAGTTTTTCTCTCAGAGATGCACTTCAGGACTGCCTCAAAACAAAAAAGATAATTACGTTAGAGGCAAAGTTGAATATCCCATAGATATTGGGACTATTATTTCTGACATGAAACATGCTGCCACTGTACTACTTAATAAAAAGATGGAACTTACCTTGCCTATCAATAATGCCTCCTGCTAAAATTCTGGCAATTATAAGATTTTCATCTTCATTTCGCACAGTGATTCCCTATAAAACACTTTATTAATAAGAAATCAACCATAATAATAATAAAACAATGAGTTACTGAAATTTAAAATTATCAAATATCAGTCTATAGAGAATAAAGGAGGCAAGAAAGTTAGTTTTATACCTTAAAACACATCAGATTACATCTATTACAGGATACAGAATGCAGTATTAACACTAAAAGTTTTTTTAAAAGCAGCTATTTTCAGTTTATGAATATTTACATAATCACTGAACAAAAGTAATAAAATAATTTCATAATCTTCATATAGGTTTTAATGTTTTCAAAACTTATCCTATAATATTAATAACAAATTTTCCAGAATCTTTTAGGAGATTGTATATTCCCAAAATGCATATTAACCCTTCCTGTGTCCAGCCTGAAAAACAGGTTTCCATCCAGAGGCCAAGCTATTTTCTCACTATGCTCAGCCAAAAACTTTAGAACTTTTTTGCCAAATAACTAATGAAAAGAATTATGGCATGTTGTATACCAAATTAATCAGTATTTAATTCTGGATTTCCTGAAAATCAGGTATTTAACCAGAGAATTTCTAAGAAGGATGTGTTTACTTCCAGTTTTGATTTTGAAGGCAGGAAAGATGCATAGAATGCTTGGAAAAATGATAAAAATAACTTGAGAATATTTAAATAGGTTTTATGACAGAAAGTGTGTGAAACGGAAAAAAAAACTGGCAGTACGTATTTCGTAATTACTTCCAAAATCTATCATTTTAAAAATAGCAGGGTTTTTTTGTTACTTTTTAGAAGATTTTCGAAAATTTAAGGAAATATTTGTTCATAATAGTTCAAATAAAACTTGTGAGCTTAAATCAGAAGGTTGCTTCAGCAAATAGGAATGTTAACAAGCAAATTGTCAATACCGTTTAGTGCTTCTAAGAAATGGCAATCAGATGGCTTTATAATTATTTATATTGTAGTTTAATAAAATATGCATCAAATCAAAAAACAAAATATTATTTTTGAAACCTGAATTATATATGTTTATAAGATGTATATAAAAATTATGATAATTTTTATTTTTAAAAAAATCGATTTTTTTTTTGTTGTACTAAATAAAAATGCATACATATGTCCTTGGCACCTCAATTCATATTCTCTGAACATACAGACAACGTGGACACTGGAAAGGTTAATAAATATATATATTCAATATATCATAAATGAGTTAATAATAAATAATACATATTTAATAAATAAATGAATAAGTAACTGAATTGGCTTAAAAAATTAAAATTTACAGCTAAATAACTTTGAATTTTAATTAATCAGTTTTAATTGAGGTAATAATAAAATACCGTCAATTCCAGTTTTTGTTCACATTTGTTTAGTTTACAATTGATATAAACTGCCAAATTTAAAAATATACATTGGCATAATATAATAATGACTTATTATTTTATATGCTGAATTTTTCATTGTTTATTACTAGATTTGTGCAACCTCTATTACCCCATTTCTTAGCATATGGTGAGAATATTAACTTGCATTGTTAAGTGATATGATAAAGAGGAAGTTCTGCTTCACCATCAAGGACAAACATTCCTGGATGTTGATAAAAAGAATCATTCTTTTATTTGACAAAGCACCCTCACACTATGAATTTGACAACAGATTCTGCTGTCAGTGAGGTGGAAGGTATTTAGCTATCCAGCTTACACAGGCAATGAAATGAAAACAACTGTTTGACAGCTAGTTTTGGTAAATGATTTTTTTAATGGAATTTATGGTTTAATAAACAGTTGAGAGCATTCAGGCATATTAGGGAATATTTTCAATAAATGTTATTTGATAAACAATACCCTATCCTATTGCCTATTGTGATGCCCCACCGTTCACTTTTGCTTTACCTTAACCAGTTTTGTTTAATTTACATTATATTTATCATTTTGGGGATTTTTATTTCCTTTTTGGCATCACAGCGCTCACATCCAAGAGTAAAGGAGTTGCGTACACGCAACTCTGATCTTCCGACTGTACCGCTAAAGCGCGTGCCAAGGACACGCCCCTCTTGCGTCATAGCTTGCCTCGTTCGTCATAGTATGTAAATGTCTTTCCCGGCATGCGCCGGCTATTGTCAAAAAACCGGTGACCTGCGAGTCACAGTAGCATAAGCACAGCACAAGCACAAGTGAGTGCACGGGGAATTAGTGCAGAAGCACTAAGCACAGTGCGTGTAGCACAGGAGTTGTATCTTCATTGATGTCTTGGTGAGTTGAATTATTTTGGAAATAAATCTGTTTTGTTATATTTAAAACCTTTTGAGTCTGTACAGTTTTTTTCTCTTGAGCAACGCGAATTAAGGATTTTTAAATTATATTTAAATTTACTTGACAATCATTTTGATTCTTACTCATTAACGCTAGCTGGTATTTGAACCCTAAATCAACTTATTATCAACTTATTCTACTTTTGGCAATTTGTTAATTATTGCCTGGCGCCCGTCTAAGCTATCCGGAGCATAAAACTTCAAGTATTTTGCATTTGTTTGGAGCGTTACACTATCAAATTTCCATTATTAATTACATGTACTTACATACTTGCCAACATACTATTATGCATAGTTTGCAATATATAGGCACATCTGGATAATTTTCAAACTTATTACTTACCAATGGTTCTTCATCTGTTTTACGAATTCCCACCATTCTTATAGCTTCCATTGGTAATCCATTACTTTGAGGAAGAGGAGGTGGTGTTAAAAGTGGTGGTGCTTCGGGTGGCTCATAATTTTTGGTTGCTACTGTATCATGGGCATTAACCATAGCCTGAACATACAAAAAGTAAACAAATAAACAAAGAGAAATGGCTAAAACTGGGCTAAACTATTCTATTGAACAAGAATGTCAACTTATATTTAAAGCAGATCCATGCACATTTACATTTTTTAAAGTATAATGAGATGGGATAAGTGTGTAAGATAATTTCTTTATTCTAAAAGATACCATACTTCTAAATAACTATGCATCAGGTAGTCAATGCTTTAACCTTTGAATTAGTGGTTCTCACTACACAACCTCTATGCAGCCCTTAAAATGAAAAAAGCAGGTCTGAAATTCTCAACCATGATGCCACTGTTTGCTGGTAGGTTAGATTATTACAAATCAACACAAAATTAAAACATGAAATGCATTACCAATGATCAAAACAAGTATTTTATTATGATTCTTATGTATTGTTTTTATTAAAAACAGATTAACAGAATAGAAATTATACCATGTCTATAAGGGTTTTAAACATTGTTTAGTTAATTTCAATTTCAGCATTTTCCATCTTAGAACATGCTTTCTGAAGGACAATATCTTTAAATATTAATCTAGGCCAAAAATATATTATTGCTCTTTAGGTCTACATATCTATTCTGCTAAACTTTTAACAAGATAAAACTTATAAAGAATAAACACAGGAGCTGACTAATTGATGTGCACTTAAACCACCTGCTTAGTGTTTTGCAATGATCAACAAATATTAATAAAACAATGGTAAAACAATGGAGGAATGGGAAAGGTTTTGTCCACCAATATCCAAATAAAATCAAGGAGCATTACTTATATCAGTGGTTCTCTTAGTCTTCACGTACCCCATGGAAATGTACATGTAACTGGCATACCCCTTGTATAGATAGATAAAACTATAGTTATAGTATAACAATGGGAATAAAATAAAACACTATATATATATACACATTAAATTTTGTATTCATAAATTACATATATTGATAAACACAAAAAATGACAAACAATTTAACAAATCTTATAAAATCATAAACATTTTACTGGGTAATCAGTGAAATGGACTTGCTACTAGATCTAGTGACTTTTGAGCTCTCATAACGTACCGCAAAAAATTTTCCCATGTACCCCACGTTGAGAACCCCTAACTTATATCTTACTATAATGGATTATTTTCAGTGAAAAAGATTCTGCCACTTTTGGAAGAAATAAAACACAAAGACCTAGACTTATGGACATACTGCAGCAAAAAAGATGCAGGGTGATAAAAACTGCATTTAATATAACTTTTACAGAATTTATTATATATACAGTGCATGTTGAATATTAGGATTTAAATGTTTTAAACCTGATTCAAAGGCAGACAAATCAAGGTCACTGAGCATGTTCCTTGATGCAGTGCTCTTAGAATACTTTCCTACACAGCCTAACAAAATATTATTTACCCAATCTTTATACAACAAGGAGTTAAAAATTTATTCATAATTTAATAATTAATATATTATTCATAGTTTAATAATTAAACTTATATATATATGAATAATATATCTTATTCAGTGGCCTTGATTTGTCTGCCTTCTCCATGCAGTAGCTTTCCAATATAGCAATTTAGTGCCCTTAACTGTCTCTTCCCTTGTATTGTTGATTTAGTTATTCAACCCACATTACCTGTTGCCAAAAATTTAATGAAATTGTATATTGCATTAAAAAAAATGTATAAAGTGATAAACATTTAAATTCTAAAATTTAAGATGCACTGTATATACAGGGTGTTTCGAAACTCTCTGTACAAATTTCAATGGGAGATAGCAAACACCAAGACAAACCTTTTTTGTATACGAATGTATGTCCGCTGACATAACCCTTCGGTGCTAGAGGGCACTGACGGAAATATCGGTGGAGCTGGTACATAAATGAATGGAAACAAGTGTGAACGACAAGTTTATTTAAAGAAGGTGCTCAAAGTTGCGACCAGCAACAGCATTGCATGCATGACAGCATCAAAGAATTGATTGCCATACACGCTGGAAGATTCCCGGAATTTCACGAACATTTGCAGCAGTGATAGCAATTCCTGCGACAAAGTCTTCATCTGAGTCAATGGGACTCTCGTACATGAGGTTCTTCATGTGTCCCCAGAGTAATAAATCGATACATGTTAAATGAGGCAATCTTGGTGGCCAGGCAATAGGTCCATCCTAGCCTAACCATCAGCCCTCAAAAGTGGCTTTCAGATAATCCCACGCATTATTGCTGAAGTATGCTGGTGCCCCATTGTGTTGAAACCACATTCATCTCCGAATAGCCATGGGAATATCCTCCAGCAGCCCCGGCAATGTTTCTTCAAGAAATACCCAATGAATCTGCCTGTTGAGTCGGGGAGACAGCAGGTATGGCCCAATCAAAATGTCATTGATGATACCTGCCCAAACATTGACAGTGAACCATTGTTGATGACCATGCGCCATTGTGGATTTTCATGCACCCAAACGTGAGAAATGTGCATATTAAACACACCCTCACATGTGAAAAAGGCCTCATCTGAGAAGAGCACATGAGCCAGAAAATCAGGCTGTACCACAATCTGCTGCAGAAACCAGCACACAAATTCCACATGAAGAGGGTAATCCTGAGGTTGCAATGTCTGGACTCTCTGATGATGGAACGGATGTAACTGCTGCTAGTGCAACAGTATCCACATGAGGGCATGGTTCACACTGAGGCTATGTGCAACAGCTCGCGTGCTTGTGCCTGGATTGTCCTCAATTCACCGTAAGATCTCTTCTTTCATGTCAGGAGTGCACATGTTTCTCTCCCGCCTAGTGTCATGCATGTTTGCATGGAATGTTCGTTTCTCGCAGTTGCCAGTGCAAATGGGCAAATGTTTGGTGATTTGGCACACATCTGTTTGGAAAGCACTGCAGGTACAAACTCACAACAGCTCTTCCGTTTCCATTGGCAGCCCTATATGCCATATGCATATCAGCCATCTCAGCAGTCATTAAAAACTCCATGTTACACAAAATGTGCCTGATTTACGAATGCTGAATGTAAACACAAGTCCGTTCCCACTTTGCCTCTCTAGCCAATTGCAGCACCACCAAACAGTGCCCTCTAGACCAAAGGGTTATGTCAGCAGACATACATTCATAGATGAAAAAGGTTTGTCTTGGTGTTCCCTATCTCCCATTGAAATTTGTACAGAGTTTTGAAACACCCTGCATAATAAATTATGTAAAAGTCATATTAAATACAGCTTTTATTACTCTACATCTTTTTTGTTGGGGTATGTCCATAAGTCTAGGTCTTTGTGTTTTATTTCTTTCAAAAGTGGCAGAATCTTTTTTCACTGAAAATAATCCATTATAGTAAGATATATTATTCATAGTTTAATAATTAAAAAAAAGTATTACTCAAAAAGACATCTAGTAAATCTGCTGGGAACAAAGCTATAAGAAATTATTTCATTACCAACAGTCAAAAACTGTCTTAGACCCTGCTTGTGTGTGCTCAAATGGGACTGATGGAATTATGACGGTAAAGAACTCCACTATTGTCCAACTTCCCACTAGCATGGCTTAATCCCTTCAGTGCCATATCAGTCCAAAACAGCAGAGATTTAAATGGATGTTTCCAAACGATGCTATTCTCTCTCTTTATTACCTTCTATTGGTAGTTTGGGCTGTTTTGGGTTGGTATGATAGTGAAAAGGTTAATGGCCCTCCACACACACTTTTTCCTATACACCATTCCATAAGTGGCTCATACCAACCATTCCTAATCTCCCCTAATGAGCTTATCACTGTGAACGGCATGGCATGTTGGGGGAAATTTGGAGTTCCGTGCATGTTGAAATTCCAACCACCTTCCACCCTCTCTACCTGTCCCTTCCATAAGCCTAGAGGTGTTTGAGGGTTGAAACAGAACCATGTTGTGTTTTTGATTGATAAGCACATCACAATGAGGAGATTGTGTGGCATTTGAAATGGAAGCAGAAATATCCAGTGAGAAGGCAAACCAATTAATGTTCACATGCCAGCAATTAGGGTGGGGGTTTGCATTGCGTAATGTGAAAGAAAAAAGTGTGTGTGTGTGTGTAGTGGGAGCTAAGCTTCTAACAGATGGGATTGTTTCACCTCTGGCACATTTTGTGGCACATTTTTACACACAATTGGCTAGATGGTCAGATATTAGAGGCCCCAAGGGCTGAGAGAAAGTTCTATGCTAAGAAACTTTTAACAAGATAAAATTTATAAGGAATAAACACAGGAGCTGACTATTGATGTGCACTTAAACTAGTTGCTTAGCGTTTCCAGCTGCTCTTAAACCAGCTGTGATTGATAACCTATTGTGGAAAGGAGAAGGGGACTCACTGGACAGCTGTTAAGGAACAGATTTAGCTTTCCATCAAATCCATTTAATGTGTTCTTTAGTGTGTACAAGGTATGTCTCTCTTACACATGGGTAATGGTTTAATGTTCCATCTGATGGACAGTGGCCTTTATGAGCCATTGGTATGTCCTTTCTAACTGAGGAATATCTAACAGATGGGGAACAGGCTTTAAAACTGTACCTGCAACTAGGGCACTGTTTCATATTGTTGACACTTCTCTCAATAATTCAACTTTCATTAACCCTAAAAGTACCAGGTTTCTCACAATGCATGCAATTGTGGCCAACGCAACATTTAGCTATATTTTCAGTTGAAAAACAATTGAATTTTACATCCTGCAATGACCAGCATACCTACATATAGAGGTCGTAATATATTCAAGTGAAATGGCAAATCATTCTAAATAATGAAATAACTTTAAAAAACAGATTTAAATGAACACTATTTAACCCTAATTGGAAAAAAAAAAACTGGTTTACTGCACATTTTAAGGCTTAAAAAGTTTACTAACCATTTTCTTCCAACAACTACTGAGAACATGAGTATTCTAAAAAGCCTATTCGTTTGATGTCCTCACACAGGAATTTAAATTTTCAATTACAAAAAATAACCGTTTAGAAATAATTCATATTAACATCAGAAGCTTTGAAAAATATTGGGATAATTTCAACATTAACATGAAAAAATACGTACAACACATGGAAGTAATCATACTGCCCACAACTAATATTGTGAACACTAAAAGACATTTGTACAATTTTGAACAAGTTTACAATGAAAACACAAAAAAAGGTAGATGAGAAACTTTCATATACTATTGAAATACAATGGTAGTACAAAATTTACACACAGAAATTATACCAGCAGAAACTTTGCATTTAAAGATTAAAAAAGAATTGACCTATAAAATGCTAGCAATTAATAGATCTCTCAGTGCAGATATAAATATATTTTTACAGAATATAGCTAGCTGGCTCAACCGTAATGATAGAACAAGAAACCAAATATTGATTGGAGACTTCAATATTGACACTATGAACAACATAAAATAAGGTGTAGAGAAATATATAAATATATTAACAGAATCAGGTCATGACTAACTCATTATTGACATCACTCGAGAAGTTATTATGGATCATTTATGCCAAACCTCTATTGATCATTCAAATGCTAAATTAGAAAAAAGAATTTCATTAAATTCAATGATACACAGTAAAACAGCAGATCATTATATCATCACTGCTGCAATTGGACTTAAGGAACAGAAAATACACAATACAAACAACTATTGAGATAGTTAATACAATATAAACCACCTGTACATATAACCACAAAAACATTAACAAAGCAATTTGCAGTTGTCTTTTGGCAATTTGCAGTTGTCTTTCAATGACCCTCATGCTGGACAAAGAGCAAAAGATGCTAAAGTCATCAACATAGAGGGCATTGCCTACTGATGGAGGAAGTTGTCTAGTAATAGAATTAATCTTGACAGCGAAAAGTGTAACACTCAGAACGCAGCCTTGTGGCACCCCCTGTTCTTGGGGGTACGGCTGCGACAGAGTGTTACCGACACGGACACGAAAAGAACGTGTTGATAAGAAGTTGGAGATGAAGATCGGCATGTGACCTCTCAAGCCGAAGCTGTGGAGGTCACGAAGAATGCCGAATCTCCAAGCCGTGTAGTACGCTTTTTCGATGTCGAAGAAAATTGACACCAGGTGCTCTCTACGTAAAAAAGAATTTCTGATAACCGATTCAAGGCGTATCAGATGGTCAAGAGTTGACCGTTGCCTGCGAAAGCCACACTGGGTGTTGGAAAGAAGGTTGTGGTGTTCTAAATACCAGATGAGTCTGGCATTTACCATTCTTTCCAACACCTTGCACACGCAGCTCGTCAACGCGATGGGACGATAATTAGAAGGAATCTTGGGATCTTTGCCTGGCTTGGGGAAGGCCAAGACGATGGCCTCCCGCCAGGAGTCTGGAAACTGCTCCTCGAGAAAAATGCGATTGAAGACATGGAGCAGCCGATCCTTACTCGATGGTGAAAGATATTGGAGCATGGCATAATGGACATTGTCCGGCCCTACAGCAGAGGCACGAGAAGAGTGCAGAGCAAGGCGAAGCTCCTCCGCTGTGAATGGCCTGTTGTAAGGCTCCAGGCCATTCGAGTGGAAAGACAGCGGAGAGCGTTCCGCCCTGCCCTTCTGGGCCAGAAACTCAGGGGGAGTAAGAAGAAGATGAAGAAATGGAGGGAAATGACTCCCCCAGAGTGTTGGCAATTGCTTTGGGATCAGCAATTGCCTGTCCATTGTGCTCCAGGATCGATAACGAGTGGGACGTGTAGTTCGCATCCATCTTCCGGACTTTATCCCACACAACCTTAGAACTAGTCATGCGGGTGATAGAAGATGTATACTTGATCCAAGATTCCTTCTGGCTCTGGTGTCGGACGAAACGAGTTTTCGCCCTGGCGCGTTTGAACTTTTTGAGGTTGGGGGTCGTCGGATATCTCCGAAACACCCCCCAAGCCTTGTTCTGAGCCTTACGAGCTGCGGTGCAATCTGGATTCCACCACGGTTTTGGAAAGTGAGGAAACTGTGTAAGCGTTTGAGGAATTGTTGATGCAGCTGCATCTACGATACAGTCCGTTATCTCTGCTACTGCCACATTGATGGGCTCCTGGCTGACAGAGTGGTCATCGAGCTCAGAGAGCAGCTCGAAACCACCCCAGTCAGACGATTACAGTGGCGCATCAAGTGATGGCAGTAGCCGGAAAATGGTACAACATCGTCTTCACTGATGAATCACGCTTGTCTATTTGAATCTGATGACAGAATCCCCATCCACAGACGAGTTGGTGAGAGATACAAAGAAGAGTATTCAGACGAGGAATACAGCACCAACATGTGGGATTATGGTGTGGGGCGTGATCAGTTATGAAAGCAAATCCACTCTAGTACAGATCCACATTACCATTACCAGTGCTCATTACATCCAGGACAATTTATAGCCAATAGCTCATGAAAAAGAAAAAAAAACATATTTCTCATACAAAATTAAATGATGAACTGAATTTCATTATTTCCTTCCTAAAATACAGTCCCAGTTGCAATAAACTTCATCTTCTCCAAGTATCAAAAGCAAGTTTTTTTTTTTAATTATTTAATTGCCAAATTGTAGTTCTTACATCTGATACACTATGAATATTTTTTTTTGTCCTTTTCAAGTTCATTTTCAAAAAATGGACAGTTGTTTCACTTTTTTTCCATCCATCTGAAGATATTCAAATGTTTTCGTTTCTAGATATAAATTAAAAAAATTCTTCTTGGCTGGATAGGTACAAAGAAATATTGGGATCTGCATTTTCTGAATGTCTCAGTAGTTTTAATTTTCACCATTAGAGAGAATTCATGTTGGAAAATGGAAAACTTTAAAAACAATTTATCCATGCTAGAAGTTTGAAATTTGTGTGGTAGAGATTGTGGTAGTCATAGAATTTACATCAACATAAGCAATTTTCCCCTTATTCTGGAGAATGGGGGGAGGGACATATAGCTCTTTTATTTTAAGAGATAAATGAAAAATTGCTTACTGGGTTGTATAGGTACTAATGAAATATTACTACTTGCATATTTTGTATCATCTATTAGACAAAATTTTCACTGTTAGAGAGTGTAAAAGGCAGAAAATTACAAAATTCATTCTCTTTTAAAATGAGCATTCCATACTTCACACATTCACTACATGCATAAGTTATCATAGTTTTTCTATTATCTAGTTTTTAATTATTTTCAATTAGAAGTTGAAAATGTTACATACTTCAAGATGAGGATCTTCAAGAATATCTGCCAATTCCTGAGCATCCCTATTAGTGAAATGTCGGCAGAGTTTCTGAACCTCCTTTAACAGTTTACTATTTCCTGTGCCCACAGGTTTCATTGTTTCATTATTATCTTCTAATCTATCTTGTACCTATATACGTTACATTCAAATGTTTCAATTAGTATAATTATTCAAAAGAACAGAAAAATTTGTTTAAAACAGATTATTATTGGTTTAAAGAAATGTAACAAATTTAAACAATTGCTTGCAATGAAGGTCTGACAAGAGCTTGCCACCTTAACCTTTTGCTCTCGAAGTTTTATTTTTATAAGTGTTACCAGTTACTCAGGCAATATTGATGAAAAATAGTTTTTTCACGTTGTAGCTTAAAATTTGTTAAATATAAATATTATCAAAATACTTGCCTGCAAAAACTTTTTTTATTGATAAGGACCTTTATACATATTTATGGAACAAAAATAACAGTGATTTACAAAAAATTAAAAAATTAAATAAAAACATACATATTAAAAAAATTACAACTTATAATTTTTTAATGTGTGATACTGTTTGAAACAGTCGCCAACATGCATGCAAGGTTTTCGCAGGCATACATCACAAAAAAAGTGGGTTTCATGTCTACCACCCAGCATTTTTCAATTGGAACAAACTAGTCTTTTTTGATCCTATTACGCAACGTATGTATTGTTTAGTCTATCCTCTCCATCCACCACAAAAGTTGGTTTTCTTGAAGAAGAATTCCGTCGATAACTCCCAATTAATTGGTCTACTAACAATTTTACAAATTTGAGGTGTGACATTGGCTTTTGAGATTTTTGTTTTTGTATTGTTTTGTATAATATGTATGAATTTATCACACATATTTCCAACCCCTCAAAAAATAGCTTCCTCCACCACTTGAGCGATTTCCTCAGCAAACAGTAATGTTGAAACATACTGGTTGTCTTGATCTACTCCACTCATATTTTTGATATAATTTATTACAAATTTTGGTTTTTGGACATCCACAACATTCCCACCATGTTTTCTTCTTTGAATAAGGTGATTTCTGCATCTCCACAGATACTGAACGATATCACTTCCACTGGAACAGCTTTAAAAATTTGATTCAGAATCATTACTAACATTTCTGCTTTCATCACAGTTGTTTAAAACAATTCATCATCAATGCTATCAATTGCACTATAACTTCTATTACTGGTATTTATTTTATCTGTCATGTTTATGGGTAAAAATTATGATCACAAATAATAACACAGCACACAGATATGACACACAACCATCCACTACGGACTGACTGTAGCGAGTTGCCCGCGAGTTTTACGATAAAATCAAGATGACATCGCTCTGGCACCCTCAGGTGCAAAAGGTGAATTAACCATCTATAAAAATGAATTTTTTCTCGTCACTGACATATGAGAACTAAAGGAAATATTACTGAACTAAAGGAAATATTACCTGAAGATGAAACTAAAATTCTATTTCAAATGATGATGTTTATGTAGGCAGCTCAGTATTAGGCAATTTATGCCTTATGGTCTGAGCACTTTCGTGTGGCTCTAATGTAGCTACAGATCTTCAGAAACATATCTTAGGCAATTAAACATGTTAGCTAATATTTAGGTAGTTCTATACTAACAATAATAAATGAGGAATCTATTATTACATATACATGTTCTGTGATGTGTAATAATAGATCCCAAATTTATTGTTGTTAGTATAGAACCACCAAAATATTAGCTAGCATGTTTAATTGTTTAAGATATGTCTCTGAAGATGTGTAGCTACTTTAGAGCTGCATGAAAGTGCTCAGACCATATGGCATAAATTGTCTAATACCGAGCTGCTTAAATAAACATCATCATTTAAAATCAGTGTTTTAGTTTCATCTTCCTACTTAATTAACCATACTGAACTATGAAGAAAGAGCTGAAAAACAAACATATATTGGAGAGAAAAAAAATTCCTTATCAAGGACTTAAATCAAAGTCCTTTTTTACTCTTCTATTAAGCATGTTAATCACTTGCCAACAAATATCTAAAAAGAAAAATCCCCATAAAACATTTCATCATAGTGGTGAAAACTCTAAAGAAACTACTGCTTTGGTCACTTATATTAAGCAAGCCAGAAACCATAAATTAATGAAAAGCTAAATCAAAGCTCTATAACTACTGAAATAAGTTTTTTTTTTGTTTTGAAAAATGGGATAGCAGATAAAGATCTCAATCAAATAGATCAATATCTTTATTTTCAACAATATTCGTTTAGTATTTAATGAGTTATTGAAATTTAAATATTTAACAAATTATACAAAACTAATAAATAGTAAAATAATTCTTTACACAAACTTCTAAAATACACACTAATTTTATTTTACACTTTGATACAATACATATTACTAAGTTTTAATTAACTTCTGAAGTCAATATTTAGACTGGCAATGTTATTGTTAAACATTCAAACTTCCATAACTCATTAAATACTGAATGAATATTGTTGAAAATCGAGATATTGATTTATTTGATTGAGATCTATACCTGCTTTCACATTTTCCAAAGAAAAATTTTTTTTGAAGTTACAGAGCTTTGATGTTAGCTTCCCATTGCCATAACATAGGGTTGTTCCTTAATTTTTAGAAACCAGTGTAGTACAAATTGCTTTATCCTTAGAAAATTTATACCTATCAATCTTGAAAATTAAAAAAAAAGTTGTACTTGTATATTTTTTCTTATGGTGAAAGATTTAGGGGAGAATTATAAATTTATGCATTTATGGTTATGTGGATTATGGTTCTCATTGTTTCTTCGTATTTATGAAAATTAGAATTTGCATATATTCAGATTAGAAAGTTTTACTGTACTTAGCATGCAACTCATCATCATCATCATCATCCTCAAGCAGCCATGGGCTATGGAGGTCCAACCAGACCACACAGTTTAATTCTCCAAGCATATCTGTCCTGAGCTACATCTGCTGCATCCGGCCACTGCACACCAATTCTAACAAGGTCCTGTTTGACATTGTCTGCCCACCGCATCCTAGGTCTCCCCCTCCTTCTGAAGCCTCTAGGCACACTGTTCATAACCCTATTTGCCAATCTATAATTATCCATACGGGCAACATGGCCAAACCAGCGGAGTCTCTCTCTGCACAATATGCTGCTTAAAGGAGGTTGCAGACTCCTTTGCCTAACCTCATCATTAGTTATAAAGTTAAACCACCTAATACCCAAGATACTGCGTAAGCATCTAGAATCAAAAGCATCTAGTTTCCTGTTACCTTGTTTACACAGCGTCCAAGTTTCACTACCATAACTAACCCTAGAAAGAACCAAACTATTATACAGTCTAATTTTAGTCTTTAGGTGTATACGCCTATTTCTCCACAATCTCCATAGATTCTTAAAAGTCCCGGCAGCAATCCCTATTCGTCTGTTAATCTCATGCCGCACATCACCATTATCTGTTACATAGCTCCCAAGATAATTAAACTGTGACACCTGCTCAAGACTGCAACCATTCAGATTAACTGAATCACAGCCTGCCTGACCAATTTTCATCACTTTAGTTTTCTCTCTGTTTATAACCAAACCTACTCTACTACCAGTCTCATCAACAGCTCGAATGAAAGAGTTCATCTCATCAACATCATTTGCCAAAAGGGCTAAATCATCAGCATAATCTAAATCAGAAATTTTCGTATCTCCAGCCCATTTAAGGCCAAAATCTTTCCCTCGAAGTGAATTTCGCATAACATAATCAACAACCAAACTAAAGAGAAAAGGAGACAAAATGCACCCTTGTCGAACACCAGAAGTAATGCTAAACCAATTGCTACAAGACTTACCAACTCTCACACATGACTCAGTGTTATTATAGAGAGCTTTCATTATGTTAACTAACTTGTCTGGTATACCATATGATCTCACAATCAACCACAAATTATGACGATCAACAGAGTCGAAAGCCTTTTTGAAATCAACAAAGCTAGCAACCAAAGGTTTCTGAAACTCTAAACATTTCTCAAGAATCTGCCTAAGTGAAAATATCTGATCCACACATCCCCTACCACTTCTGAATCTACATTGCTCATCACGCAATTGCCTGTCAACCAGATTCTTAATTCTATTAAGCACAATCATGGAAAGAACTTTACCTGGAACAGAGAGTAGGCTGATACCCCTATAGTTATCACAAGAACTGTGATCACCTTTTTTGAAAATAGGGATAATAATAGCTCTGGTAAAATCTTTAGGAACCACGCCTTTATCATAAAAGTTATTCAAAATTTCAGTCATCCAAGTGATAACCAAAACATTCCCAGCTCTGAGCATTTCTGTAGTAATTTCATCTACCCCTGGGGATTTATGAAGTTTCAGTTTAGAGATAGCCAAACTAACTTCAGATTGTGTTATAGGGCCAACATTAAAGCTGCCAATGCATCTATCATCATTACAAACAATGGGAGTAGAACTAACCACATTGTTTAGAACATCACTGAAATGCTCAGCCCACCTAGCCATGAGAGAATCCTCACCTTCTATAACCTTACCTTGTTTATCCTTCAATCCCTGTATGCCTGTCCGTTTTCTACCACATAAAACATTAACTATCTGGTACAGTTCTCTGCTGTTGTGCTGCCTAACTGCTTCCTCAGCTTTGTCAGCCAAGCTATCAAGCCAAAGATTTTTATCAGTAGCTAACTGATCCTTTACACGTTTATTAAGCTCTCTGTAATCTTTTCTATTAGGACTAGTAGGGTACTGATTAAGGACATTCCTGCAATTCCTTCTTTCTGAAATAAGCTCAATTGCCTTGTCACTTAAATAATTCTGCCTCCTCTGCTCCTTTTTTCCTAAAAGAGTACTGTTAGTTTCCAAAAAAGCCTGTTTAAAATGGCCCCATTCTTCCTCAACTTCAGTATTAAGCAAACCATGACCGTCATAATGACTAAGTAACCTATCATGGTAAGCTTTAGCTATAACTGGGTCATTCAGAGCTTCAGTATTAAAGGTAAATTTTTGTAACTCTAGCACAACACTTTTTAAGTTTAAGTTGCAAGACACTTTTAACAAGGTAATGGTCAGATCCAATTTCAGCTCCCCTATATGCCCTGGTATTCCTAACAGAACTAGCCCACTTGCTGTTAATTAATATATAATCAATCATATTCCTATGCAGCCCATCAGGTGAAACCCATGTGTATTTATGTATGTCGTGGTGTTTGTAATATGTGTTAGTTATTCTGAAACCATTGAGTTTACTTACCTGTAGGAGACGTTGCCCATTGCCATTGCAGCTACCAATACCAAAAGGACCTATTACTCCTCCCCAAAGGTCAGAGTCGGTACCAACTTTGGCATTGAAGTCACCAAGAACAAGGGTAATATCTCCTTTCTTGACAGAATTCAAAATGTCCTGAAGTTGTCCGTAAAACCTATCCTTCTCATCCTCATCAGCATCCTCAGTGGGGGCATAACAGCAGATAACATTCAAGTTTTTAATGCTTGTCTGAAATTTTGCTGTAAGAAACCTTTCATTAATGCACTCATATCCTAGAAGAGCATCACTAGCATGTCTGCTGAGCAGCAGACCCACGCCTTGGTGATGCTTTCCATCCTCCCTCCCTGTAAAGAGAAATTTAAAGTTATTTTTAAGTATCTCACCTTTACCTGTCCATCTGGTCTCTTGCAAGCCTAGAATATCTAGGTTATAGCGCTGGAATTCCTGCATGAGGACATCAAGAGAATAATCTCTATGTAATGTCCTCACGTTCCACGTTCCTGCAGAAAGAAAATGATTAGTAGGATTTTTAAAGAAATTAGGTTTATTGAGATTGGTAGGGCCAACAATATCAAACAGCCCCCTGATCGCAGGCATGGGGCAAAGACCCGTTCCTCCTCCGCTAAAGGCTGAAGTCACCGATGCTGGTAGGAACTTCAGGCACCACCTTTTCAAGTGGACTTTTTCAAGAGCCACATGGCCTGCCTGAGACACATTACTCCAGTTTAGGCTTGACGATGCCCAACTAGCAAAGTAAGGTTCAGGTACCTGCGATGGCCTCTGATTAGGATTATCCACCAGCTGATATAAGGTATCCCATGCCTCTGTTCACTTAGAGCTGGCAACCCAGAAGCAAACAGAAAACACAGCGGCAGACTCTCCCTCAACAGAGGCCCACCAGTGCAGCAAGTCCAGGATCCATAATCAAGCTCAAATCCATAAACAAGTCCAGTCTAGTAGGTATAAATGGTCAGCACCAGGACCCTGCGAAGTTGACCACTCCTCAGCAGGGTTGAAAAAAAAGAAAAAAAGTGGCCGTAGATGACCAGATCAGCAGGCCATACTGAACTGGCAGCCCTCCCCTTCCGTTCCCTTCCAAAAGAGAATATCTCTTTTGAAAGGTACTAACGGCCTGCACCACGAGAAGGCGGGGTCGGACATTAGGTGCTAGACCTGGCCGGTTCTGTGAATCATCACTAGGGATTGGTACACAGCTCTCCTTCCAGTTTACGCTTAGCTACCATTTACAGACCAGCATGCAACTACAAGATTAAAAATATAATGCACTACAAGACCAAACATATTTCTCTAAAATGTGAATGGCAATCTGAGCATTATAAAATCTTTAAGTTGTTTTGTGCAGTGTATGAAACTTTCTTCAAAATATTTATTTGGCATTATTAATAAAATGCAATATGAATACTGACTTCCATTGAAATTGCTCCACCAGGAAAGAATAGTCAGAAAAAGCTGAAAATTTGCATGTCTAATGCCACTGATTTGCATGACACTGCTAGGCATAAAAACACTGCCAGTTGTTCCTGTGACATAAGATCACCTCACCGGGTGCTATAAAAAGCAGTGTGAATGATTGCTAGTAAACAGAAGTGTGCGTGAGACAGACCTCTGTGAAGTAGTCATGCCTTTACAATGCCAAAAACGATGTTACGTGCAACTCATGGACTTTGAAAGGGGTTGGGTTATTGGAATGGTAAAAGCTGGATTGTTCAATTAACAAATTGCTACACATATGGATCATTGTACAGGAACTTGTGGATGCCGTTGGCAACAATGGATAACAGAAAATCTGCAACATAGTAGCCAGATTCAGTTGCTCATAGGAGAAAGAGTAGCTGGAGCATTGGATCCATCGACAAGCTATAAGTGACGAAACTTAAATGGTATGACAGATTACTAGCACCTTAATGCTATCCCCTGCCTGTTCCCATATCTACCAGTGCAATCCAATGATGATTACAAGACATGGGCCTGTGTGCATGCTGTCACTAGGTGACTCCATCCCATTGTCGTGCACATCTGCAGTGGTACTGGGAAAGAAGTTCCTGGGGATTGGAGTGGCATCATGTTGTCTTCGGTGATGAATCCCATTTTTGCTTAGGTGCTAGTGATAGTCCTATGCATGTGTGTAGCATGTATCCAGGAGTGCCATAGGAAACCACCATATGGTCACCACTGGTTGTCATTGATGGCAGTTTGACAGCAATGAGGTACGCTGAAATCATGCCTGTGCTGCTGCCTATCTAAAAAAAAAAGATTCCAGAGAAATTGCATATACTAAAAGGAATTGCAAGCATATCTATGTACCAGGTCTAACACTATTTTCCAACAGGATAATGCACAGCCACATACTGCCTGGGTCTCCCTGCAGTGCCTCTGTGATGTGGCTCTCCTTTCTTGGCCCATGCATTTCCCAGCTGTGTCACCATCAAACACAATGGGATACGATGCAGCAGTACACTATTTCCAGTGCTCAGCCACTTATGACTGCTGCCGAACTGACAGCAAGGGTGCATGAAGCACAGCTGCATATCACATAGAATTACATTCATCACCTATTTGACTCCCTCCCACATCTTGCCTTGTGTATTGCACCTCATGGTGGCCATACTATCTACTGGCTCCATCCCATCATCATGCACATACCTATCATTTTGTTATTAAATATTGGTAGAACTCTCTGTCTCTCTAATCATTGCTTCATGTTTATAGCTACCACTACAACACATTTGATTCACATGCAAGCATTCCTTCTGGGTCAGGCAATTTCAATAGATGACAGTGAATTTCAGTTAAATAATTTTAATAGTTTTCAATAGGGTATAGGAAGATACAATAAGAAATTATTGTATCTTCCTATACCCTATTGAAAATATATAATTTTAATATTAAGAATTATAATAATTGTTAAAATTAATATTATATATAATTGGAATATTAAGAAAATACAATCCCACTACCTTGTGTATGGATTTACTTACACTGAGGAAGAAAATGCACCTTCATCATTGTAAAGGAAAAAAGTTAAAAGTCTGTTGAAGCCCCATATTTTAATATTCTTGTCTTTTTTGGTAAAGAGAATTACATAGAGTGATTGCAAATGATCTAAGCCATATTAATAGATTCTGAAAAAAAAATTTTATCGCTGCCACATTTTATATATTTAACGCGGTAGCATTAGCGACCTTCTCGTTAACATCTGATAATCAAATGCAACGACTGAAAACGTTGCATCTCCTTGAGTATGGATGGCGCTGTCTCAGTCACATCTCAAGAAGAAAATTTATAAGGTCATATTCTGAAAATATTCGTTGTCCGACGCGTGGTGCAATGGTTAGCGCGCTCTGGCATGAATCTGGAGAGATGCGGGTTCGTTTCCCACCGTGGCAGCGATGAATTTTTTTCAGAATCTATTAATTAATGTTCTTAACAGGGAATACTGTGCATTCACTTTGGATTGATTTTGATCTAAGCCATAGGTTCCCAAACATATTGTACGAAACAAAGTACAGTATGCGTACCACAGGTGGTACACATATTGTACGAAACAAAGTACAGTATGCGTACCACAGGTGGTACGTGAGCCACTGCTCAGCAGTACAGAGTCGGTTGATAGAAAATATAATATGTAATGTACAAAAATAAGATAATGCAACAGGAAGTCAAAGTTCAAGCTATTCATTTATTTTTAATGCCATTTATATAATATCTATGAATGTCCAATGAAACATCGCCACAATACAAGCAATGAAGATGAGAGTCAACTCAAATGACCAACTGAAAACAATCTGACAATATTCTCTTAATGCAGATATAATATATAATTCGGGGGAAATTGACAATGAAGACATTCTGCCACAAAAATCACTGAACATGGAATACCAAAACAATGGTCCAACATCCTACCAATGAGAGGAGATTTCATGCCCACAACTCAAATTTCTGTTACAACCGTACATTCAATTATCAATATCTGTATGCAAAAATCTTTTAACATGAGCACCACCTTTAAAACAATAACTGATTTTCTTAGAATGTTCCCTACCAACTCAACACAATTAGATCAATGCAAGATTCACATTCCACAAAAACAAATTGCTTTCATTTTCACTTTGATGATGTCCTGTGTTAACCCGTGAGAACTGCCTGTGACATTGCAGTCAAGTAAAGTGAGAACTGTATGCATACACATGTTTTGGAATAAAGTTCTGCTGTGCAGAGCAGTGTTGAGTGCTATGGTTTTTGTGAAATTTGAAATAAGTGTTATTCAGTTTTTTTTTTTAACAGTAGTTAATTTATTTCCTTAAATGAGAGGGTAAGTCTTAATAAGTGGTTAAAAATTGATTCTCGTAAAAGAAAAAACAATCAAGTCCAAGAATCAGAAGCCAGCACTTCAGCATAAAAATATCCATGCAGCTGGGGATGACTGTTCAAAGACTAAAACAACATGCTCAAAAAAGAAATATACTGCAGTTTTAATAAAATACAATCCCACTACCTTGTGTATGGATTTACTTACACTGAGGAAGAAAATGCACCTTCATCATTGTCAGAAGGTCAAACCATTGCATGAAATCATCTCTTCTATAATGACATTTAAAACAACTACAAACCATTGAAGTATTTCCAACAGAAATTATCAGATTTGTCAGCAAGTAAAAGTCAAATAAAGCAGTTCTCTGGAATTTATATGATGCTTCGGTCACCTTCATATTAAGCAAGTTTAAGGATTGCCAAAGCAGGAAAACCTCATATAATTGGTGAGCTCTTGATACTACCAGCAGCTACAGATATAGTACTTTTAATTTTTTGGGAAAAAGCAGCTACTCATTGAAGACTATCCCCTAATCAAACAATACCATTTCACAACACATTTCAGACATGGCTTCAAATGTCTTGGAACAGTTAATCAAAAAAGTGAGAGCTAGTGTATATTATGCCATTCAATTGGATGAAAGCACTGATGTAAGTAACCTGACCCAACTTCTTACATTTATTAAATTTGAAGACAAAGAAAGGGTCAATCAAAGAAAAATTTCTATTCTGCGATGCCTTGCCAGGACAAACTACTTCAAAAGACATTTTTGAAAAGCTAATGTGTTTATGAAGCATCATAATATTGAACGAAAAAAAATGTGTTGGTGTTTGTTCCAATGGAGCATTTGCAATGACTGGGAAACATAGTGGAGTTGTTACCCAATTTAAAAATGTTGCTCCCGAGGCAAAATTTGTACATTATAGCATTCATTGTGGAGCCCTCGCCACGAAAAAAATGCCATCATATTTATCAAGAATGTTGACTGAAGCAGTGAAAATGGCAAATTATATTAAATCAAGAGTGATGAACTCAAGATTATTTTCAATATTATGTGATGAAATGGGCAGCGAGCTTCATCAACTTCTCCTTCATACCAAAGTAAGATGACTGTCTCGGGGGAATGTATTAAAATGCATATTTGAACTGCATTCTGAAGTTCATTTATTTCTCTCAAACAGAAATCAAGCTATCACTTCTAAATAAAATGTGGCTTTCCAGCTAGCATACTTGGCAGACATATTTAGCCACCTCAGTGATGTCAACAAAAGTTTACAAGGCATCCACACTACAATATTTTTTGTACATGACAAAATACAGAGTTTGATAAAAAAAAAAATGACCTTTTTCATCAATGAAATAGAAAAGACCTAAAATTTATCTTCATTTCCACTCCTGGAAAGTATCTTTAAATGAAAATGATATTGCATTGAATATGGAGCTGGAGGGAAATATTAAGGAGTATTTTCCAGAAAACTTGTGAGCTGAATTTTGGATTAGGGATCCATTTGCTCTCGATGTCATCCTATTACCAGAGTCATTGACTTTACAAGAAAAAGAAGAGCTCTCCTGTGATGGCAGTCTCTCCCAAGAACTTAAGAAAATGGTTTTGGCAGAATTTCAGATAGCAAGGCGAAATGAATATTCGCTCATCACTCATAAGGCAGTAAAATTTTTGTTACCATTCAGTACTGCATACTTGTGTGTCTGGATTTTCCTTAATGATGTATATAAAAAATAAATTCAGGAGTAAATTAAATATTTATCCAGATTTAGGGCTACAATTAAGTCAAATCAAGCCAAATATACAACAGTTATGTTTGGTTGGACAAGCCCACTCCTCACATTAAAGACTTTCATATTATTTTGAGTTACGATATTTTTCCTTCTAATAAATAAGCATTTCTCTTTTGTTCATTTTGCTTTTATATTCACATCTGCATCCTGAGAGCCTGACTCAATAGCTCAATAGTTAGAATTGTTAACTTATTGGTAGAATGCCAGAAGAGTAGAATGTTAACTTATAGGTAGCAAAGGTTCTCCAGTTCGAGTCCAGAGTAAGCTATGGGTGTTATATCACGTACTTTTATTACCAGCACTTCATAATCATTTCATCCATTATTTCATACTGATATTGTCATTTCGATCCAGATAACCAAACACAGTGAAGAAACATCATTGCACTGACCATGCAACCACTGTCTCTATACCCATATACTTTCAAGGTAACAAATGACCATGGTAAAAAATTAACACCCCCAGGTTGAAACCCATTACTGGTACATGTATGTAGCTCAGTAGAGTGGTACATGGTTGAAAAAGTTTGGGAACCCCTGATCTAAGCAGTTTCCAAAAAAAAAATTTTCTTCAAAACACTAAAAGGCATATACAGAAAGGAAACTAACACTATTGAAAGCACAACTCAAAATAATTTTTCTACTATATTGATGTTCGATGTATACTCTTCCTCTACAAACATCAAAGAAATATTTATTTTCCTAACAAACATTATTCAATATATGATCAGTTTGCTCAACAGTGATTCACAGGATCAGATCTTACCCCCCTCCCCTTTCAGAATGCTAGTAAGGGTAATAGAGGCAAAAATTATTAAACTTATTTATATTTCATGCATTTTTAAAGACCTGTAAAACGGAGGAGAAAATGTTATACTGCATTGGAAATCCAGTTTCTTGCCACCTCCCTCTTACATTTTTCTGGCTTGATTTTCAATTCATTGTTGCCAACAGAAATATCATAGAGTTCATATTCCACCACCAAAATTTAAAATTTCTAGCTTAAATACGTCATTTGCAATATTTGTTTGAAATTTTGAAATTTGAAAATTTTTTCCACCATTAGAGGGTGCAATTATAGTCTTCGGAAGATTTTAAAAAATGTGAATCATATTTTATGAATTCCTATTTAACCCAAGAAGAATTTTTCATTTATCTCTAAAAACAAATAATTATCTGCTAAAACTAAAAAGATGTGTTTTCCCAATTCCTCTGGGTCTAAGAGGTCAACTCATTGTTGGCAAAGGAAACTTTGTGACCTTCACATGAAAATTTCAAATTTCTAGCATAAATACGTTTACAATTTAGTCTGAAATTTTGGAATTTTTCCACTTTTTCCATGCTAGAGGGCATAATTATAGTTTCAGAGAGATTCGGAAAATGCATGTCATAATATTTCATCAATACCTATCCAACACAAAAAGAATTTTTAATTTATCTCAGTAAACAAAAAGGTTTGATGTCGATGGACAGACACAGATAGATGACAAAGTGAAATTATTATCTCATTTTTTTGAAAACGAGATAAAAAATGAAATCAATAAGGATTAAGGGCAAAATATTTTCTACAATTTTCCAATATAGTTGGCTGCAGTGTATTCAGCCCACAGCTAGCTTGACATAGTGCTTTCTTTTAACTCTGGCAAAAAGAACTGTTGAACATACAAGCAATTTCTGCACTCCTGAACTTTCCCTCTTGCACAAGCAACCAGTCTCTGTAAACCTTTGATAGAACTGTCACATCGGATTTTCACTTGGGGGGGGGGGTCTTTCTGGTATTTCCTCTGAAAATCTCATTGAAGAGTGGTCAGATTCTATTGAATGAAATGCAAGTATACAAAATGCCTTCTCGGGTTGAGTCATCGTTTTACTACCACATCAATGATACTGTCCTCCAGTGGTAACACTTGGACTTACTTTACAGCACATTTGCAAACAATAATTTTTGTGCTGTTCTTTCTAATGGTCCAAGTTCATTTCTGTATAACTTTTAGCTTTTGAAAATAAATTTTTGAAACTACTCAAATCATTTCTAATCTCCCTAAATATTTTTGCCTTCATACTGAAAGAACTCAACAAGTATAAACATGGATGAAGTGTTTCCACAAATCCTAAAAAAGAAAGCACAAACTAAAATAGCAAGAAATAGAATATTTGTTACAAACATCATATTAAGAATTACAGTTCCATCAGAGTAAAGTAAAAACAAAAACAACTGTTCTACATGTTATTTCAGTGTACTATGTATGGTATGACAGGGATTTGAAGAGAAGAGTTTCATACATCAAATGCTTAATTAGATTGGCTTTAAGTTTACACTCACTGAAAGAACCACCAGTTACACCAAATACCACAAAAACTGTACTTTACTCAAGAAAATTGCACTTAAAATTCTAATATAAGCTTACATATAAGTGATTGAGGAAGTAATTCCTCAATAATTTATCAACAATAATTTCCCTGCTTTCCCTGGAGGGAAAAGCTTTTATCAACTCTAAGAATCAGATATTAGATATCTAAGATCCATGTAGAAATGTAATTAAGTGTTTGAGCTCTACTTAAATGCCCTCCTGCTTGAACTAAATCAATGATCTTAACTTTTTATGTAAGTGGGCCACATTGAATCATTAAGCCTACACTGAGGGCTACAAAGAAGAAAATAAATGGGAGTACAAGTATAAAGTTATTTTAAAACATTATGAATATATAAATACATCAGAAGATGAAATACTCCTTTCCTACTGAGAGTGAAAAGGAACAAAAAATTTTTGTCATCTGTTTCTGATAGCATGAAATATTCAAAACACGTGACCTTGAAATAAGCAACACAGATGTGGTACAGCTTTCTGAACCCCCACCCCAGTAACTAATCTCTGGGAAATTGTTTTTATAGGTGTGAGACTTAATAAATGTCATTTCCCCTAAAATTCTATTTGCAATGATATTCACAATGAGTTTAACTAAATAAAATACATAAGTTATATAGATAATGAATCAGAATTTTGTGTACATACATATATACAAAATCCTCATGCAGCCATTGATTACAGATGTCTTACCAGACTGTGTAATTTCCCTCTCCAGACATGTCTCCCTATATATTTTCTGAGCTGCAGCTGCTGCATTTGGCCACTGTACACCATTCTGATAAGATCCTGTTTGACATTGTCCACCACATCCTAGGCTCTTTTTTCCAGACCTTTAGGCTCACTGCTCATAACCCTATTCATATAGTTTTGCATATGGGCAACAATGGCTAAATCAACAGTCTCTCTGCACAATATTACTGCTCAAAGGAGGCTAATGATTCCTTCTTCTAACCTCATCAATACTTATAATGTCAAATCACCTAATGCCCAAAATTCTGTGCAAGCATCTAGAATCAAAGGCATCAAATCAAAGGCCTATTATCTTGCTTAAAAAAAGGTCCATTTTTCACTACCATATCTAACCTTAGAAAGAACTTAACTATTATACAGCCTAATTTTAGTCTTTAGATGTATACACCTATTTTTTACTCTCTCCATAGATTCCTAAAGGTTCAAGCAGTGAAAGCACCATCTGTCTGACCAATTTTCATTACCCTTAGTTTTTTTCTCTGTTTATCACCAACCTACTCTATTACCAGTCTCATCAAAAGTCCGAATGAAAGAATTCATCTCATCAACATCATTAGTCAACAGGGCATAATCATCTGCATAACCTAAATCAAAAATTTTCAAATCACAAGACCATTTAAGGCCAAAATCTTTCTTTTGCAAATAATTCCACATAACGTAATCAATAACCAAATTAAAGAGAAAATGAGACAAAATGCACCCTTGTCTAATTCTGCTAGCAATGCTCAACCAATCCCTCCAAGCCTTACTAGCATACACAAAAATAGGGATAAATAATAAGCTACAGTAAAATCCTTAAAAACAAGACCTTTATCATAAAATATATTTAAAATTTCAGTTAGCCATGCGACAATGCAAATGTTCCCTGCTCCAAGCATTTCAGTGGCAATTTCATCCATCCCTGGGGATTTATATAGTTTTAATTTACAGGTAGCCAAAGTGACCTTAGAATGTGATATAGAGCCTACAATAGAGCCAGAAATGCATCTATCCTCATTACAAACAATGTGAGAAAAATAATTACATTGTTTAGAACATCTCAGAAATGTACAGCCCACCTAGCCATCAAAGAATCTCACCTTCAACCACCTTACCATGTTTATTCCTCAATCCCTGTGTACCTGTTGGTTTCTTCCCACACACATGATTAACTATCTAGTATAACCCTCTGCTATTGTTCTGTCTAACTGCTTCCTCTGCTTTGTCAGCCAAGCTATCAAGCCAAAGATTCTTATCAGCTGTTAACTGATCCTTTATACATTTATTGAGCTCATTGTATTGCCATCTGTTAGGAATAGTAGAATGTTGATTCATATTATTCCTGTCCTTATTTCAGAAATAAATTCCATTACCTTATCACTCAAATAATTTTGCTTCCTCTATTCCTTTTTACCCAAAAAGTACTGTTGGTTTCAAGAAAAGCCTGTTTAAACTGATCCCATTCTTTCTCAACTTCAGCAATAAGCAAACCACGACTGTCATAATGACTAAGTAGACTATTATGGGCACACACTCCCATGAGTACACTTTTTTTTTCATGTACAAAATGTTTCTAAGATAAATAATGTCTCAATGATAAAATTAATTTCTATTTGGATGACACGAACAGAAGAAAAGTTAACAATCATGTACGTATAAGAATTGAAAAACATATTAAGAAATGAAACCAACCAATTACCCTTTCATGATCAGATGGAATTTTAAGCTTCACATTTACAACCTAAAAATCTAAAAGCTGTAGCTATATAATGTGTGGCTAATATGAATTTATTGATACAGGATTAATATTTTGTTTAAATTCAGCAGTTTATTTCTCATGAACAATTCTTAAACCCTTTTCCTGATGATGTCAAAGTAAATTGCTCATGTTTTTGTAACTGTTTAATTACTTGCCATTGCTTACATAGAGAATGGAATATCCAACTTGAATCAAATTGTAAATAAGGAACTTTTAGGAACCTGATATTTTATGAAACTCCATTTGTAATTACCTTATTGGCATTTCCACCGATATCTCATTCAATTATCCACGATTCTTTATTTATTTAAACTAGATTTATAATGAGCTTCCCTTGGGTGTGCACATAACTGTGGCTATCTTGTCTTCATAAGAGTTGGTGTTTTTAGTTTCATTTTCTGTTGAAATTCATAAATCTCCTGATTGTTAGTATTAAGTGCTAATAAATGGAACACATCATCTAGGAACCAAACAAATTAAATTCATTTTTTGTAAACTTTGTTTTGTTGAAAGCAATATATCAGGGAAATCTCCATATATATTTTTATGTGGAAAAACACATTTATAAGTAGTGATGAGGTTGAGGTCTTTAGCCAATAGACAAAGAGTAGTTTGCTATCAGGTCTCAAGTTAGGTAAAACGGAGTCTAAGTGAAATATTCTTACAAAATTCTGCATCAAAATGACAAATACAGTGATCAGGCAATAAAAAAAAAATGAATAACTAGTCAGATACATAGCTGCATGCAAGACCCACACATTTTGAAAGCTAAAGAGAAAATAAGAATTATGGCCAACTATTAATGGTGATGCTACAAGCAGTGGTGATTAGTTGTTTATTTGTGCTAGCTAGTTAATCTGTCGGTTGGTCAGAAACTGAGGCAGTGTCACAGCTTGACTCTTCAGTTAATGCATTACAAGCATCAGGTAAAAGCATATGTATTTCTGAAATAACTGGAAAAAGCTGACAAATTTGTTTTGTTAAAAATTATATGTAGCATTTCAAAGAAATTGAAGGAGCAAATACTGCCATTCGGAGAAAATGCTATATTTGAAAGTGTGTATACTTGCATTCGTGTATACTTGCATATTGTTAATATCTTGCATTCTGAGATATAATTTTGAACATGGGAGAAAGATTTAGTTAAATTATTCTGTCCGATTTTTCCTCATCACAGTCCTCACCAAAACAAACAATTTTTCATGAAAATTCATATAAATATTTGGATATAACAAGTAATGTAATTGAACTGAAAATGGTAAAAGGGGTAAAAAAAAGTAAAGGGCAAGAGACTGGTTTTTCATTCCAGTGTAACATTTTCCCCTCCATTCGATATTATTTTTTGCCTCTGTTACTCTTAATAGCATTTTCAAGGGGATGAGGGGGCCATGCCTCCTTACCTCCCAGCCTCCTTAGATTCAGCCCTGGATATAACTATTCTGCCCCCATGGTAAAAGTCTGAACCTATGGTATTAACCCCATACACATTCTGCAGTCACTTGTGGATGTTTCAAACAGTCTCCTTATCAAGATTCAAAGATCAAGGTGTTGTAAGATCATGGTGAAATTAGCCTCCAATGAGGGGCTCCCTACACCAGATCTCCTTATCACACACACCTAATATTCATTAAAGGCACACTGTTTCAACCAATGTCAATGACAGCTGCCATGTTTAATCAATGCTACAACAGCAGCACTACCTGTTAGAAGACAATGAAATTATGGTAAAAAGAGGTGGGAAGGATTTGCCTATATATTGTACAAGCAACAATACTATAAATACTGATCTGTAAATAAATTTGGTGCATTAATTTCAGATTGACCTTTTATATTAATGATCCAACAAGAATTTTATCAAACCAATATGTTATTTTGTTATCATAACGAGCCACTAAGAACCACACTTTAAGCCAAATTAACAAACAAAATATTCAGCTAAATAACTTCAAAGTTTTCCTTAATCTGTTCAAGCTCTTATCATTATTAACAAACAATTCTTTGATTAAATATATATAAAAAAAAATAGCTTGATCATAAATAAACTGCAAACAGTCAATACAAGCAATTAAAAAAGCTACATTATTATAATCAAGGAATGTTTTAGCTTTTGCATGATTCAGGCACTCTACTTCAGGGAAATTATGAATAAAGTTCTTCTGGAAAGTCCAGAGCAAATTTACATTTTAATATGGATTATGCTGTTTGCACAACATTTTGCATTTCGATTTGCTCATAGTCATTTAAAATTATAACACATAGGGTAAGCAAAGTTCAGGGTGTGTGTTGTTTATGTGTTTTTTGCTAACAGTTGCTAGATGTGAGACCTATTACTCTGTGGAATAAATACCATAAATACCACCTCCTTCAAGAATGCACAGTGCTGACACTCTCAGTTGAGCAAGTGATGCCACAGATAGGTTTATGTGTCAATTATTTCGCTAGAAGATGAGTTCAGGCTTTTCCAGACTGAGCGAGGGCCAGCCCAGGCTCAAAATAGCACACAACTTCAGGTGGGGGCTCAGAATAACTTCAATATTTCTTGCAATTTTGAAAAAAAAAAATCTTGTCGATTATTTTGTATTCATTTTACGTATTTTCTAACTTTAATAAATGAATGGCTCTTTGTGTTTATAATAAAGTTACCCATGAACTTTCATTCAGTTTTCACTAATATTACAAAATTTTTTCATTACAAATAGCACTAGCATCTTGTCATAAAATGATTATAATAATATAGAATAAAATAAAGTATGGCAACATGCATTTCTGTATATATGTCTTATGATGCATCAGAGAAATTTTTCTCCAAAATCAGGTATGTTTCAGGTGTTTCTGGTTCAATAATTTCAGGCACAGGCTCAAAAATTGAGCCCAAACTTACCTTTATGCTCCACAGTGTATAAACTATTCCACATATTATTTCAATACACATTGTGCAATAAGAATATATAAAAAAATCTAAGGTTAAAAAAACAAATTTTCAGTTCTGTTTCTTGAAAGTGTCATTAGCTGATAACAAAAAAAAAGTATAACCTGGGGTATAACTAGCTATCTTTTTGTTATCAGCTAATGATGATCCTGGGGTATAATACTCTTTTTCAAGGTATGGGTACCTTGACTAAGACTATCTAAGGTAGGTAAGGGTATCTTGACCAAAATAGAAACTTTAATACTATCTTAGTCAAGGTAAGGATATCTTGACTAAGAGTGTGTGCAGCATAAGAGTGCACATATTCTTATGTAAAATTCAAAGTTGTTCAAAGATGTATGCAATTTTACTGTTTCTACTGCATTTGCTTTTAAAATATCTTTACATCAAATTCCATATTATTTTGTTTAATATATATCCGTAACAGACAAGTACAATAGGAAAACTGATGGAAATTTTTTTCTTTCCAAAGAAAATTTTAAACAAACACGAGAAAGAATTAAAAGGAGAAAGTAAGCAGAGAATAGTAACTAGTCTTGAAGTCCATGAAACTCTTATGATGGTAACCATATATCTTGCTAAGAGTACACAGGATAAGAGTGCACATATTCTTAGCTGGCACCCAATAAAATACATAATTTTGCTAATTTGATTACATTTGTTTACAGTTTATCTTGATACCTAATTTTATATTATTTTGTTTTGCACATTTCAGTAATGGAGAAATGCAACAAGGAAACTGAGACAAAACTTGCTTTCTTGGAGAAAATTTGAAACAAACAAGATAAAAAAATCAAAGTGGGGAAAGCATACCTAGTATAGTGGCTAGTCATGGAATCCTTGAACTTTCTTTTAACAAAAAGATAATGAAAAAAAGCAATAATAGCGACAAATATTTAGTGATTTCAAACCAATATTTTATGAAGCTGTAGAAAAGGAATTTCCAACATACTGAAAAGAAGCTGCTAGCAAAAAAAAAACATGGAATGGTCAAATAAATTTTCCAAAAGAAAAAAAATCATATATTAACCAGAGTGCAAGAATTACTAAAAAAAATATATACGGTAACACCATCTGCTAAAATCATTATGTTCAAATGAGTAAAACCTCAAGTTGGCAAATTCCTACTGTTTCACACAGAAACATTTAATATAAATAAGTTGGACAAATTATTCATTTGCAAAGTAGTAATTAAATATTTTAATTACAACATGATTCTATTGTTCACTAAGTCCTAAATGCCTCATTGTGTGATATGTCAAAGTCCGTTAAAGATACCAAGCACAGAAGAATGCAGATAAATAGTCCATTTGTTGAAGAACAAATGTAGGTATCTCAGATAAAGATGACTGAAATTCCATATATAGAATTCATCAACAGAGTACTGAAGCCAACTAGCCATAGTAAATAAGAAAATTGGAGATTTCTCTTAGAATCCCCATTTAAGTATTTTCAGTTGACTGTCATTCATCTTTGCAGCATTTTTCCTTTGTACTTTTTAAGTGTTTTGTCAAATGCAATATCATGATTATATGTTGTGTAATCATTACTTCATTCATTTACACTGTACAAATATTTTTAAGTGCACATTCATAATACTCTATCTTAATAGATAACACTTCTGCAAAATATTTATCTTTGTGACCTCTGTCAGCTTTAAAAATTGGTGACTGGGAACTGTACCCCATGCATCAAGAAAAAAAAATGCAACCTTCATTTCATTTTCAGAATTTCATTCTTATCCCCTTGTATAATATGTTACGCAATCACAGAAAATGATAGGGCATTGGTGGCCAGTTGATAGCTTGCCAGGCTCTTAATCTACAGTTCCCAGGTTCAAGTCCATGGATCAGTGTCGAGATTTATCTCTGCAAAACCCCTATCCTTCCCTCAGTCAATAGGGGACACTGATAGGCTTGGAAAAGCCGCCGTCCATCAGGTGGGACGTAAAGCCATGGCCTTGATGGGAGGCTACTATCTCTCTCTCCTAACAGCTATCCAGAGAGTCCCCTTCCTCCAACCTTATCTGAGCCCTTGTGACTTGACCATTTAGCCCATTGTTTTTTCAAAAAAGTGCTGCTCAGAGGTAAAACTACCCAACACAGAAAATTATGCATTTCTCTATAAAAAGGGAAAACATTTGTTCTTAAGATCAAGTACTACCTGATGGCTAACTGATTGGCATGTTTTTCTGCAGACAAAGAGATACAGCCAAAGTTGATTGTGATTCAAGCTCAAATACGGCATGGAAGTTTCTTGCATTACCTTTCTACTGAAGTCTCATCTTCTTAATAGAACTTATCTATTGTGTACTCACTCACAGATTCTTGTCAGACCTCTACGAAAAACAACTGCTTGAAGAGTAATTTTTTTTATTGTCAAAAACTTCATTGTACAAGAACTTCCTTAATTTATTGCCTTTCTTGCAAAAAGTTGTCAAAATCTGATTTTCTAGCAAACAACACTAAGTTAATAACCGTGTCAACAAGATTTCTCAACTTGCAATTTTAAGTTCCCTTTAAACTTTATGTCATAAATATACAGTCAACAATCACTTTGGTTTCATACATCAACAATCCATCAGATAATGCTAAAGAGCTACTTGGAAAAATTAAATTTTTCACATATTTTATTGAACATTTCCCTTCATTACCTTACATTAGATAAAGCATAGTAGTTTTAATTTAGGAATTAATCTTAGTTACCTTCACAAGAGAGCTAACAACAGGTGACTCCATAAGTCCTTTTAAAAAAATTATGTCTGTATCCCTAACACCTACTCTTCCATTTAAATCTTCAATATTATCACGAACATGCTGAAAAGCAGCTGTGAAAACATCCAAAATTAGAAGAAAAAAAAATCCCATTCATAATATAGCAAATAACATAGAATATAATCCAATGCACAAGAAAATTAAATAATTAAGTTTCATATCATAAAAATATATTATTACTAATTTATATCATAGAATAATAAAAGAAAATTAGAGTAGTTGATTATAAAAATGCATTTTTTTTAATATAATATCATCAATCACATTGCTACATTTAAATGCATATTACAAACACAAAAATGCCAATTGTTATAAAAGATCTCTGTGGATTTTAAGTTTATATATACACTAAAGTATATATATATATACACTTAAGTTTTAATAAAAAGGAAAGCTAACTTCGAAGCTCTATTTATTTTTAAAATAAGCTTTTTATGAGAAAATGTGACTGAAGATAAATTAATCATCTCAAATCAATCTAAAATCTCATTTTCAACACTATTCATACAATATTTGAGAATACAGAATTTTGAATATTTAACCACAGCAAAGGCAGTCATAAGAATTTACTAAAAAATAAATTAAAACTTAATGGGTCATTCCATGCCAAATCAACCAAAATTTTGGAAAAAGGTTCACCACCCATCACAGATTTCATCATCTTTGGTATAAATGTAGTACACATAAGATGTCTAATTGTCCAAAATATTTTGAGTGAAAAAAAATTTTGTAAGGAGTATATATAAATCCCCAGGGGTCGATGAAATTACCACAGAAATGCTTAGAGCTGTGAATGTTTCAGTTATCACTTGAATGACTGAAATTTTGAATATCTTTTATGATAAAGGCATGGTTCCTAAGGATTTTACCAAGGCTATTATGATCCTTATTTTCAAAAAAGGTGATTGCAGTTCTTGTGATAACTATAGGAGTATCAGCCTACTCTCTGTTCCAGGGAAAGTTCTTTGCATGATTATGCTTAATAGAATTAAGAATCTGGTTGACAGGCAATTGCGTGATGAGCAATATGGATTCAGGAGTGGTAGGGGATGTGTGGATTAAATATTTTCACTTAGGCAGATTCTTGAGAAATGTTTAGACTTTCAGAAACTTTTGGTTGCTAGCTTTGTTGATTTCAAAAAGGCTTTCAACTCTGTTGATTGTCATAATTTGTGGTCGATTGTGAGATCATATGGTATACCAGACAAGTTAGTTAACATAATGAAAGCTCTCTATAATAACACTGAGTCATGTGTGAGAGTTGGCAAGGTTTGTAGCAATTGGTTTAGCATTACTTTTGGTGTTCAACAAGAGTGCATTTTGTCTCCTTTTCTCTTTAGTTTGGTTATTGATTACGTTATGTGAAATTCACGACAAAGAAAGATTTTGTCCTTAAATTGTCTGGAGATACGAAAATTTCTAATTTAGATTATGCTGATGATTTAGCCCTTTTGGCAAACGATATTGATGAGATGAACTCTTTCATTCGAGCTGTTGATGAGACTGGTAATAGAGTAGGTTTGGTTATAAACAGAGAAAAAACTAAAGTGATGAAAATTGGTCAGGCAGGCTGTGATTCAGTTAATCTGAATGGTTGCAGTCTTGAGCAGGTGTCACAGTTTAATTACCTTGGGAGCTATGCAACAGATACTGGTGATGTGCGGCATGAGATATAGGACAATAACAGACAAATAGGGATTGTGGCTGGGGCTTTTAAGAATCTATGAAAAGTGTGGAGAAAGAGGCGTATATATCTAAAGACTAAAATTAGACTGTGAAATAGTTTGGTTCTTTCTAAGGTTGGTTACAATAGTGAAATTTGGCCATTTTGTAAACAAGATAACAGGAAACCAGATGCTTTTGATTCTAGATGCTTATGGGCATTAGGTGGTTCAACTTTGTAACCAATGATGAGGTTAGCAAAGGAGTCGGTAACCTCCTTTAAAGCAGCATATTGTGCAGAGAGAGACTCTGATGGTTTGGCCATGTTGCCCATATGAATAATTATAGATTTGCGAATAGGGTTATGAACAGTGTGCCTAAAGGTCTCAGAAAAAGGGGGAAACCTAGGATGCAGTGGGTAGACAATGTCAAACAGGACCATGTTAGAATTGGTGCTTAGCGGCCGGATGCAGCAGATGTAGCTCAGGACAGATATGCTTGGAGAACTAAATTGCACAGTCTTCTTGGACTTCGGTAGCTCATAGCTGCTTGAAGAAGATGATGATGTTATAATCGTTTAACCTAAGGAGAAAATATACAAATTGAGATTGCGACTAAGCATTTTTCTTTTCTTCTATGGTAGATGAGAAATCCAAACTTGGTGTACTAATGCAGATTAGGTTTATAAATTCGTTAAAAAAAAACTGAAAAAACAAATAAAAACTGAAAATTTTAAAATGTGAAAAAAGTGTTTAAAAAAGTTTTTAAAAAGTGTTCCCCATACATTAAAAAATTAAAACTGACATATGTTGTACATTATGCTCCATAGAAATATTGTACAAAATATAAAGTATGGTCATTTCTTTCATAACAAGTAAAAAAAAAATTGAAATTTTACTAACATCATGGTTAATGATGCACTTCAGGCAACTGCACTGATGCCTTGCACCTGCACGCTAAATGATGGTGAAATGAAAATGTGACTGAAGATAAATTAACCATCTCAAATCAATCTAAATCTCTTATTTTCAACACTATTCATTCAATATTTGAGAATACGGTTTTTTGAATATTTAACCACAGCAAAGGCAGTCATAAGAATTTACTAAAAAAAAATAAATTAAAACTTAATGGTCATTCCATGCCAAATCAACCAAAATTTTGGAAAAAGTTCAAGGTACCAACGTGGCCTCTACTTGCACTCAAATGCGACTTTGTAACTCCCAATACCATTCAGCTGCTACTCACAACTGTGAGTATCTTTGATACAGATGAGCAATCAATAAAGCCACGTTTTTGAGGGAACAAAGTTAGGAATACAAATGTTGAAAGATTTGATGACCTGGCCATTTAGCCCACTGTGTGAAAAAAAAGTGCCACTCAGAGGTAAAACCAACCAACCATCTCTAGAATGTAGTGGTAGGCCATAGCTGCAGGAGAGCCACATCCAGTGCTGGTAAGATGTCCCAAGCAAACTTATTATTTGGATGCCCCTCAAATAAATCTGCTTTTTGCCAACCACAAAAAATGATTTTTACCACCCAAGTGAATAAACGTTTTTTGCTTAATTTTATTTTATTTTTGCTGCCTTAAGTGCCTTTAAGTATTAAATTTTTGTGGCAGAATATATTTTTTTTGCCTCCACATCTGAAATCAAATGCCATCTAAATGATTATAAAAAAATGAAAATAAATACCCCCTCAAACATCTGCTTGCCACTGAGGTCTGACAGGTGCCTGTCAGTTTATATGCCATAGTAGAAGGTCTGTGAGGATGGCAGGACCTCAGCAGAATATAAGGATTTCAAAATTACTATGCTCACAAAATTACATATAAAAAAAACATTAGCACTTTGCATTTATGGAACTTTCATTTTGAGGTGAAAATAAAACAAGCCCATCTAATTATTAGCATGCCACCCTTAAAATTCTTTCCTACCCCAAGCATCCCCTTCATATGCTTGCAATATCGGGCAGGCTTTGTGTACTATACCCTATGTATTAATTTTCATACCAAAAATGTTCATAGTAAAACAACCACCTATAGAATTTGTGCCTATATAAGACCTATATCTGAAAAAAAAAGTTTCCCAGTTGCACAAGAAGAATCTTGTAAACAAACATATTTTAGCTATTTTTCAATGAAGTGCAGTGTTGACGACAACAGTTTAAATATAAATTTAGTTTTAATTAAGCAATGCAAAAAAACTTAATAAGTTTAATAATAATAAATAATAAGTTTTTTCTGTAGATTGTTTTACCTCTGAGCAGCACTTTTTTTTTGCACACAATGGGTTAGGAAGGCACAATGGCACAAGGATCCAAAGACTCAGAAGGTTGGGAGAAGTAAACCCACTGGAACAGCTGTTGGGAGACAGATGGTAGCCTTCCATTAAGGCCATCCAGCATGTTCTTTAACATGCACAGGGTATGGCTCTCCCACATATGGAACCATGGCTTAACATCCCATCTGATGGATGACGACCTTTCCAAGTCCATCAGTGTCCCCTACTGACTGAGAGCAGAGTGGGGAGTTTTGCAGAGATAAATTCTCATACTGGCCCAGCTGGACTCGAACCTGGGAACTGTAGATTATGAGCCTGGTGCGCTAACAATTGAGCTACCCTAGCCCCAATTAATTCTGTGATCTGGTTATATTTCGGTGATCACACATCGCCAGTTTTAAGGGAACTGTCCCCGTGTACCAAAACAAATATTTGGGACATCTAAATGACCAGATTCTTGTGATGATATGCAGTACATACTCCATTTGCATATATTTAATTAATGCATTTTTAGAATAACGCTGTCACTGCATTGTTTTCGTTGTTTTTTTTATTTTACATGGACATTATATTTAAGCCTTTTTTAAATTTGCATGAACATTTTTTTTTGTACTACAAACTACCACAAGCAAACACATGCTTCGAATTTAGTCATGCCAAGAGAAAAGTCGCACTTCTGAAATACACAGGCTTATCATCAATCTACACAGCATAACTAAAATCTATACTGAACTGGCTTAAAGTGGGTGAACTCACCCATCATCATCATCATCATCATCATCCTCAATCAGCCATGGGCTATGGAGGTCAAACCAGACCGTGAAATTTAGTTCTCCAAGCATATCTGTCCTCAGCTACATCTGCTGCATCCGGCCACTGCACACTAATTCTAACAAGGTTCTGTTTGACATTGTCTACCTTCCATAAGCTAAGTCTCCCCCTCTTTCTGAGGCCTTTAGGCAGACTCTTCATAAACCTATTCGCCAATCTATAATTATCCATACGGGCAACATGGCCAAACCAAAGGAGTCTCTCTCTGCACAATATGCTGCTTAAAAGAAGATGCAAACTCCTTTACCTTACCTCATCATTAGTTACAAAGTTAAACCACCTAATACCCAAGATACTACGTAAGCATCTAGTTTCCTGTTATCTTGTTTACACAGCGTCCAAGTTTCACTACCATAACTAACCCTAGAAAGAACCAAACTATTAAACAGTCTAATTTTAGTCTTTAGGTGTATATGCCTATTTCTACACAATCTCCATAGTTTCTTAAAAGTCCTGGCAGCAATCCCTATTCATCTGTTAATCTCATGCCACACATCACCAGTATCTGTTACATAGCTCCCAAGATAATTAAACTGTGACACCTGCTCAAGACTGCAACCATTCAAATTAACTGAACCACAACCTGCCTGACCAATTTTCATCACTTTAGTTTTCTCTCTGTTTATAACCAAACCTACTCTACTACCAGTCTCATCAACAGCTCGAATGAAAGAGTTCATCTCATCAATATCGTTTGCCAAAAGGGCTAAATCATCAGCATAATCTAAATTAGAAATTTTCGTATCTCCAGACAATTTAAGGACAAAATCTTTCCCTTGTAGTGAATTTTACATAACGTAATCAATAACCAAACTAAAGAGAAAAGGAGACAAAATGCACTCTTGTTGAACACCAAAAGTAATGCTAAACCAATTGCTACAAGCCTTGCCAACTCTCACACACGACTCAGTGTTATTATAGAGAACTTTCATTATGTTAACTAACTTGTCTGGTATAATATATGATCTCACAATCGACCACAAATTATGACAATCAACAGAGTCGAAAGCCTTTTTGAAATCAACAAAGCTAGCAACCAAAGTTTTCTGAAAGTCTAAACATTTCTCAAGAATCTGCCTAAGTGAAAATATCTAATCCACACATCCCCTACCATTCCTGAATCCATATTGCTCATGACGCAATTGCCTGTCAACCAGATTCTTAATTCTATTATGCACAATCATGCAAAGAACTTTCCCTGGAACAGAGAGTAGGCTGATACTCCTATAGTTATCACAAGAACTGCAATCACCTTTTTTGAAAATAAGGATCATAATAGCCTTGGTAAAATCCTTGGAGACCATGCCTTTATCATAAAAAATATTCAAATTTTCAGTCATCCAAGTGGTAACCGAAACATTCCCAGCTCTAAGCATTTCCGTAGTAATTTCATCTACCCCTGGGGATTTATGAAGTTTAAGTTTAGAAACAGCCAAAATAACTTCAGATTGTGTTATAGGGCTAACATTAAAGCCACCAATGCATCTATCATCATTGCAAACAATGGGAGTAGAACTAACTACATTGTTTAGAACATCACTGCTCAGTCCACCTAGCCATGACAGAATCCTCCCCTTCTATAACCTTACCTTGTTTATCCTTCAATCCTTGTATGCCTGTCCATTTTCTACCACACAAAACATTAACTATTTGGTACAGCTCTATGCTGTTGTGCTTCCTAACTGCTTCCTCGGCTTTGTCAGCCAAGCCATCAAGCCAAAGATTCTTATCAGCAGCTAACTGATCCTTTACACGTTTATTAAGCTCTCCGTAATGCTTTCCATTAGGACTAGTAGGGTATCGATTAAGGACATTCCTACAGTTCTTTCTTTCTGAAATAAGCTCAAGTGCCTTATCACTCAAATAATTCTGCCTCCTCTGCTCCTTTTTTCCTAAAAGAGTACTGTTAGTTTCCAAGAAAGCCTGTTTAAAATGGTCCCATTCTTCCTCAACTTCAGCAGTAAGCAAACCATGACTGTCATAATGACTAAGTAACCTATTATGGTAAGCTTTAGTTATAACTGGGTCTTTCAGAGCTTCAGTATTAAAGGTAAATTTTTTAACCCTACCACAACACTTTTTAAGTTGCAAGACATTTTTAACAAGGTAATGGTCAGATCAAATTTCAGCTTTATCATTGATTTACAAATTCACCAAATGATGTCTAATAAATAACTCAATTTTCAATTCCATATATTTTTAAACATATTAAATTATTATAACTTCTGCACTTGAATATATGATCAGGATTACAGGTTTATATTAGAAACGAATTTTATCACAGTTGAAAAATACAGGTAAATCTTTTGTCATACTGAAATGCATTTGAAGCTCTAGAAATCAGACAACTTCTTGTTTCACTAATACTATAATATTTGTCCAAAAAAACAGCAAAACTAGAAAATCATCTATGGTTAAATTATTTTTATGGTGATTGGCTGTTTGGGTTCTACGACACATTAGCAACCAAGACTATAATGTGCCTATTTTAAAACGAACAACTTTCAACTAATTGAAAGTGACTAATTAGCAAATACACCCTGAAATTACTTTCATATTAAACCTCAGTGTTAGGTTTTGTTCCCCAAGTTGCTAGTGCTCAGAGGGATAATGATCACAATATACAATAAAAACCTAAGGCAACAATTTGATGTCCCAAATAAAATGAATTTTAATAGGTGATCATTAAGTACAAGTTTAATCAATATAGTGGGGGGAAAAACTCTCAAAAACCAGAGTAATATATGAGAAAATTAAATACTTATTTTGTGTGAGAAAACAACCTCATTTACATGCATAAAAATATTGTTAATGTTTGACATTACTTTTAATTTAAACATAGATGACTCTTTAGTGTTGATAAATGACCTGCCGACTCTTTAGCGTTGATAAATCAATAAATATTTTGCGGAAAAAATTTTCGCCGACACAAGGGATTTGATTCATAAAAAAAATACCCCCTCAAGCAGCTGCTTGCCACAGAGGTCTGACAGGAGCCTGTCAGTTTATATGCCACAGTACAGGATTGAAATTTTTTAGGGGATAGAATTAGTATTTAAGACTAAACTTAGTTTAGCCTTAAAATTAGCGAAAAAAAAAAAGACAAAGCTGGCATTAGTTCAATTTGAAGAATACTCTGCCATGTTTCTTGAAGAGATGCAGGTTCAAATCCCATATGTCGGCGAATTTTTTTTCCGCAAAATATCTATTGATTTATCACTTTTAATTAGGATAGGTTCATTAACTCTCCAAGAATTGCACAATTATCCCTGTCTCTTAAATAGCACAGAAAGTCATATTACCCACTTTTCATTAAATCTGGTTCAGTAACATTACTGACTTGGTACTGTCATGCCAGTTGCACTACTGGATGAACCAATACAGTGATGATAGTTGCTACTGTTTCAGTGGCATAGTATTTTGGTGTAGTTCCAACTGCTACAGCTGTCAGAGAACCTGACTATTATCTCAGTGGGCAAGTCTTGTTTGCAAGACCTGTACAAGTTAGTAAGATTTTAAGTTCCAATGTATAATAACATACAAAAAAAAAAATCCTCATGATATACATACACCCTCTAATTTGAATAAATATTTTTAAAAACAATGTATACATATATTTCATCAGATATTCTTACGTGTAATGTGTAATGCATGCAAATGAATTCAAAATATTTCTCCTCAGGAATCCCACTTGCTTCAGAAGTTTGACAAGAGCCTGCCAGTATAATACATCATCAGATGGTCTGTGAGATCTCAGCAAAAAGCATAAAGAGAAAGAAAACATTATGCCTTATTCAGGATCTCAAGTCCAAAAAAGCTGACTACTTGGTGACTGGAATTTCAGATGACAAAAAAAAAACACATTGATTTTACTAACCCAAAAACACACATTGGTGATGCTTAACTCTAAAACAAAATAAATAAATACTCCCTAAAACAATTGCTCACCCAGAGGTCTAACAGGCCTGTCAGCTTATGCATAACAGATCTGTGTGGTAGGCAAGACCTCAGCAGAAAGACATCACAAACGTCCATGTCTTATCTGGGGTTTGAACCCACATCCCTCTTATCATTAGCCATGCACATTAACCATTCAGCCAAGGACATCTGATGCTCAACTCCATACCTCATTAACTCAGAATATAACAACTCAGAGCTCAGCAATAGGTGACATCATTTTTGTGAAATACATTTCTTCAAAAAAAGACCATCACTCATCATTAAAATTTCTATTATGAGTGATATGTATTATTTTAACTAACTCATTTGATAATACTGCCTTTACCAGAACATTATTTTAGAAGAATTCATTTATTCAAAAACAATTATAAGTGTTTTGAGAATAGAATGCTTGGGTTTCTTTATAAAAGAAAACGTCAGGCATGGTCAGCCCTAGAAAGTGCAGGGCACAAATAACCCTTTTTGGGGGCCTTGGAATCTGGTTGTTATGGATAACAATTTTTTATTTGAGAGAGAAATAATAGCATCTTTTTTTCAAAATATTACTAGAAATGAAATACAAGGCTAATATAACTATAACAATATACTGTTTGCGAACATGCACGTTAAAAGCTTTAAAAGTATTTTATTAATTGCATTATAAAAGGCAATATTTCTTCCGTAGTATATCCTCTTTCAACACGTACTAGGCTATAGCCTAGTATATTTTATATATATTTCAAGAACAACAATGTGCGATGTTTAATTATTGTCATACTAATATAAATCATAATAGTTTAACTAATAGTCTTAACTGTATGGGATGATTTAAAATACAACCTGTACTCGTACATCTATATTTATCCCATATTCAAATTACGACATAAAATATGATTATATAATTCAAAAAGGAAGCATACTGTGCACATAGAAAAATACCTCATCTGCACTTGTGTAAAGTACATGAAAAATACTTACTGCCTTGTTTTTGCTCGTTTATTTTTTCCATACTTCTTAAAAGTCTTTTGCTCTCATCACTTTCGTCATGTTTGCTGCCACAGATCACCATGGTGACAGGTGTCCACACTACCTACAACGAACCCCGCCTGACCGAGAACCAGGAACAGCAAGTCGCACAACGGCGCTAAATTCAATTCCGTGCCAGTGGAACAGCGTCTAATCATTTAAGCTTTGTACATATATAAAGCTCGTCATATAAATGATGAAATACTGGATATGGTATTGTTTGATAGAGTCGTAAACCGGGCAATGGCCTGCCAATACCAGCAACGCTCTGCCTCGGCCATACCTGCAGCCACAGCTGCTTCTGCCACTATCTACTGGTGTTCGCTTCTCTGCCTTTGTCTCTGTCAGGTGACGCTTCCTTGAGCCAACGCCTGATCTCCGGGTTGGTCGCCACCGACCGAGCAAGGAAAAGAAAAATATCACCTGAAGCAAAATTCCACTCTCTAGACGTGGAGCTTGGGTGTCAAAAGAAAAACAGTCAATTCTGAAAAAGTGAGTCACACTTTTTAAAAAACTCCAGTTGGAAAAACATGTGCTGACTAATAAATTAATATAATTTTTCTTCAGTAATGCAAAAAATGTCAAAATTTACGTTATATAGGGGTTATTTTTGATGCCATCTGAAGAAAAATGTTTCCTACATTACAATCTTATAGGTTCTCAATACGACAAAAAACATTAAGTGCTATAGCAATGAAATGTATATTGGTTAAATAATAATTTTGGATTTTTGCGAAAACGATAATTTAAAAATTTATATTTTGATGTAACTATTTCTCATAAAGTTAATATCGTAAATGTTCATAGTTGGAAAAAACATTTAATGTTAGGCGTGAACAAAATTATTATTTAATCAATGCATTTTCATTGCTAATAGCACTTAATGTTGATCTTTTTTTTAGGTTGGAAACATTGCTAGAGCACTTAATGTACGATTAGTAGCAGGGCTTCAATTCTTGTTTGTATAAGGCTACAATTTGAGCCCATGCTACAAATTAAAGCTACCTGAGAACCACAAAATTATTGCAGGGGAGTATTTTCAATTAATTTATGAACATGTAATTACATAAAAAATGTACAAAACTATCTCAGTTTCTACATAAAAAAAATTAGAAATATTTCCATGGCAAATGAAACTTTTTTCTAAAGTAACTATATAATTTCTTTTTCACGAAAAGGGAAACCGCCATCCAAACAAACGTTTCGCATTTCTACGACCAGGCCACAATTTACAAATTCTGTGCTATTGCTTGGCTCCAATTTAAGCATAGACTACTTATTTAGGTTCCAGTTTTTAATCATACGTCATATACGATAGTACGTCATATACGATACATTAAAAACATACATGCACTTTGATTTCTAAGTTGAATTGTGCTGTTTTATCCTTAAAAGGCACGAATTTGATGTGCCATGGACTAGCCAGTAACGCCACACGCAAGGCTGTTTTATCAAGGGCAGTTAGTCCAGGGCTCCAGTGTGCTTAGGAGGCCCGCACCACTATTTGAACTCAAAATAAACAGGCAATGGAAAGAAAAATGGAAACATCTTCGTTTTATGTCAACAGAGAATCAAATTCAAGGCTCGCAACTGCTTAAATAATTTTTATAGAAAGAGATGACTAAAGAAAAATAACAGATATCAATTAAAATGCCTAAATTTCGATTTTGAACAATATCCGTTCGTACTTAGAGTTTTAGAAGTTTGAATATTGGAGAACATATCAGTCATGGGAATTCACCTCAGAAGAATTTAAAACCATTTAACAAAATAAACGTACGTTTTACAATTTTGAGTAAATAATTCTTGTAATAATTATTAGTTTTACACGTTTCTTAAGATTGACTTTGTTGCTGTTAAATATTCGAGTTTTCATAGCTCTATAAAACCAAAAAAATTGCTAAAAATCGAGATATAGAGAGAGATTAAAATAATATTTTAAATTTACTATTCCTATGTTCTTATGAAAAGTTTATTATAGAAATTACAGATTTTCGTGTTTATATGTTCATTGACTTAGCATAGGAATTCTTCCATTTCTCTGTCCAGTATCTGTAAATCTTCAATTGTTAGCGTGCCTTTATTTTATTTTTTATTCGCCTCAATCGACGATTTTACATAAATATAAATTATAATTTTATATCTTATATGCAGTTGTTTATAAATTAAAAGTAGCCCACAATTTCAGTTTAGAAGCACAGAAGCACTTTATTTAGAACTTGGCTTCACTGACCACAGTTGCTTAATCCTTGTCTTGATCACACTAACGCTACGAATTACAATATGGCTGGGAAAGAGGAATGAGCATTGGATTTGCCACTGTGGGGAACTGTTCGGGGAAAAAGCAGCAATCGAATGCGTTTTTAAAGTTCATAGAATGTGGAGTTCCTCACAAGGGTCGATAGCTTCATTTCCATGGCCAAAGGTGTCTTTCTCCTCACCGAGGATAAATTATTGGCAAATGGGAGAAAATCTCGACACCTAGAACACTTGGACCTACATATTTCGGGTTACGGGTGTCGCGGGCACATGGGTTAAATTCACTCTATAGTGCCCCAAGCCAAGTTCGAGACTTCACTGTGCCTACACCGAGATTCTCGGCAATGCTAAAAAAGAACGCCGATGAGCTAGGAAAGCCTACCGTCCGTCAGATAGGATGTTAACCCCTTCAGACCCGAATTTTTGTTATAAAAGAAAAATATTTCTATTCCAAAGTGCTTTATTTATGACCAAAGGAATAATAAAGAAAAAAAAAAAACATTTCACTAAAATTCATCACATACATTATAATGTAGAAATCGTCCCAAAAGCTGCAAAATTCGGAAGCAGTAGTAAAAAGAAGAATAAAAGAATTATAATTTATATGCACTTTGTCACGATAAACACATCAAATGAATGACACCTGTGAAATGTAGCGAAAGTTTTTGCTGCGTTTCAGACAGTTATTTTTAATGTTTATCAGTAACGATTGATTTCGTAATAAGAATAGGTAAATAAATTTACCTGTATGATGAACTTAAGGTCAAGAGGTTCACTTACTTGTGAATAACTATCCTAATATTTCAACCCCCGACTATGGTCGTCATTCGGGAAGGCGAGTTCCAACAGAGCTGCAGCCTTCTCGGATGACGGCCACAGTCAGGAGTCGAAATATTACGATATTTATACACAAGTAAGTGAATCCCTTGGTCTTAAGTTCATTATACAGTTAAACCAATTCTATGTTATTGTATGTAGTTTTTATTAGTCATAAAATACACCGAATTCCAGTTCATTATTGTACACTACAAATGATCTTCATTCTGTAAACATTGCAAGACCACAGGCACCCATTCCTGTGTTAAAAAATATTCTAAAACATAATGTACACAGGGTCTAAAGGGGTTAAGTTGTGGCTTGTGTACAGGAGAATCATTCCCTGTGCACGAAAGAACACGCTATATTTCTTATCGGATGGGTTACTAATGTCCCCCTTTTTTTACCTCATGTCCTCTTTTTTTTTTTGCTCATAGCACTCATAGCATGTTTTAAATTAAAATTAAAACACTCATTTATTTGTACTTTATTTTTTTAAATTTCTTGAACCCATGATTATAATATAATTTATTGTCACCGTGAAATAATTTATTCTAAATGCAAATCATGAATTCTAAGTTAATTCTGTTAATATTACAAAAAGTTACAACGTAATAATGCGTGACAATCCCGGTGTACCGCAGTTCGAAGACTGCATACCACCATAAGGGAGTTGCCACTGAAACCACAATCCAGGTACTTTCTATCTTGGTCTGCCTGCATAGATCTGCCTTGCTGCGGGAGAAGATCTCGTGAAGAGAAAAACACTGCTTTTCGTAACAAGCCTGTCTGTTGAAATAACCATTGAGGTGCAGTGAGAGTGGGATCTTTTGGAATTTTTGAAACATTGCCTAGGAATATGATCAATCAATCACTGGATTTTGTCCAAATACTTTGCCAAAATAATCAGATGGTATCTTTTGAATTTAGAGCCAAAATATTATAAGAAGTCCTAGCTTTTTTGCATGGGGAAGCTAACATGATAGAGAGTTCTCAGGCACTCCCATCGATAAGTCACACTTATAGGGCCGCACTCCCGTTCGGCATGTCCTTAGACTTCGTCCTCTCCGCCGGGACACCAACCGGCGGCCTCCGCAGCAATACCTCGAGTCGGACTTCGCTGCAGCCGAGCAGATGAACCCACATGACCGGGGACTCCAATCCCGGTCTGCAGGCCCCCCACAAGGCCACTCCATCCCAACTCCATGACACCCCAGACTTCGCTGGGGTGATAAAGGGGCCCACTCAACTGGGGATCCATCCAATCGGCAGGCCCTCAGTAAAGCCTCTCCATCCGGGCACCAAGACGACCTAGGACTTCGCAGGTGCCGACCAATAAGTCCACTCGACTCGGGACTTCAGTCCCAGTTGGCAGACACCCAGACAGCCCCTCCATCGAGGCCGGAAGGCACGCCAGAAACACCGACGAGCCGGCACCCAGTTTCACAGAGGCACCTTCAAATCCTCCACCATGTCATATAAAAAAAAAATAATAAATACCCCCTCAAGCAGCTGCTTGCCACAGAGGTCTGACAGGAGCCTGTCAGTGTATATGCCATAGTAGAAAGTCTGAGAGGATGGCAGGCCCTCAGCAGAAAAACGACACAAACAGCCATGCCTTACAAGTAACCTAAACTTGGAAGCCTAAAGAGTTACTGGGGACTCTTAGTTTGGCTTTTCCATCGATAAGCCCGTCAACCGGGGGTCACCACTCCCAGTCGCGAGCCTTCAACTTCGTCCTCTCCATTCTGAACGGGCAGAAGCCCCCCAGAGAACAGTATTCCGACCCCGATATCACAGAGACAACATCGAAGTCCACTGGACCGGGTCACCACTCCCAGTCCGCAGACCCTCAATACGGCCTCTCAACCAGGGCTGCAGCTCGAAGTTTCTCAGGGGCATCCCGGAATCAGAGGCTCTCTTACCGTTCACGGGTAGCCAATGCCCCTCCACCAGAGACTACAAGAAGTCGTGAACCACGGAGAACCAGCGATCCGAACCCAACTTCTCAGAGGCACCGTAGGCCCCCCCCACCACCACAGCAAGGTGGTCCCCCTCGGGGGGAGGGGGGTAAAAAGTTACAATTTTCTCTAATCTCAATATTAGCAATTTACATACCACGTTGAAAAAAAGAAGCGCTTCAGATAATTCCATAAAATTTTGCTTTCGCCCACGGAAAGATGGAGCAATGAAAGTTGACAAGTTTTATTATTTTCGATTTATAACATAAAAGGACAGCGAAGGAATTACTCCTAGTTTGTACAAGCTTTCTCATACAAGAGCGTCTCTACCAAGATCGAAATCATGCTGACCACTACCTCAAATCAGAGTTAATACAAGAACACACAGTTTCTTGTATTAACTCTTGCTTTCTGGAACAGCAGAATTACTAACTACTATGCCACTTAAGGCCAAATAACTCTTGATTGCTTAGTGAGTATATACGAATAAAAATCAGAACATCATATATTTTGAAGTGTACTGAATAATTAAAATTATGCCTTTTTATGACTGAACTTGAACTTGTTGTTTAAGTCGGTACTTGAAATAAAACTTAGTTGAAAAGATTTAGTGTATTTCACAAATTGAAAGCATGTCCTTCATTTCTAGCTTTTTTACCCTCCATTTAGGACACTGGCATCTGGTAACTTTACATATCGGGAGGCTTCCGCCGTCTCTTAACAAATGCTTCGTGAATACCCAATCTTCTGTAAGTTACATTAGCCAAATTTTTTAAATTAAACCATTTTTGTGAGATTTTTCCCATTATTCTTATATATTTTCCCTAATTTTTGTTTTATTGCAAAAAAAAAAAGCAAATTACCGTTAATGTTAGATTAAAAAAGCCAGGGTTTAACTAGTAGCCTGGGCTCGAGTTGCAGCCGAGAACTAGCATACAAATGTAAATAGTAGTCCAGGTACTATTTAAACCTTTACAGGTATTGGTTACGATGAAGAAATATGGCTTATCTTTCCCGTGCGCATTATTCGCCTGATTTACAGGGAGCTAACAAATAATTTCATATAAATTTTGTTAAATCTATCAACTCCTCGCTATCTTGACGGCAGAAAACAGGATGATGGTAATGTTCCTAAAACAGTCGATTTGGTAAAAACAAAATCTTTGGCAGAGTGGTTAGAGCGCTTAGCTACTGATCTAAGGGACCTGGGTTCGAGCCCCAGGTAAGGCATGGATATTCGTGGTGTTTTTCTGCTGAGGTCCTGCCATCATCACAGGCCTTCTACTGTACTACGGCATATAAAACTGACAGACTTCTGTCAGGCCTCTGTTGCAAGCAGCTGTTTGAAGGTGTATTTATTTATTTATTTTTATTGAAGATTAAAATCCCTATGTATATGAAGTACCATAAATTATTCGTTGTCTTTTTTTTGTATTTCAGGCTCATAAAAACAAATTTGTCTGTTTTCTAATTGGGAATACAACTAACAAATTATCGTATCACTTTGCAATTAAGCTTCGAACGAACATACTTCCACTTCAACGACAGCTAGTAAGCGAAACAGTCGACGGATAATGCCTGAAACGCTACTAGTGTTTTAAACACCACACATGCAGTCCAGTGTATCCAGCCGTGAAGTATTTTCATTACAGAAGTAGCAAAGACTGCACCTGGTCACGGAGGATGCTTACTGAAAACAGAGATGGGCCAACTATGTAACGATAAACAAGCATGATAACTGATATGAGCACATATTTATGCTCATTAAATACTTCTCAGCTCCGCATCAACGAAAATTATTCCATCACTAATCACACGCAGAGTTTTGCAAGCCTTCCGCATGTCTATCAACCAACTAAGTTTAAAAACTACGCAAAATATCTAGGAAATAGCTTTTAAAATTTTGGGCCTTTACGCAGCATAAAAGTATAAATGAATTATACGAAACAATTTTTAATCGGACAAAAATTTAGACGTTTGTCACCTAGCTGCGTAGTCACGAAAATTACTGAATTACTAATATAACTGAAATACGAAAATTATTTAGTAAAGAATATCAAATAAATCATACAAGACATTTCATTCGTGTGCAAAACTTTTTCCGCCTCATTTTTTTTATCCTTTTCTAGTGGGTGAGAAAGAGGACACTGATGGACTTGGAAATACCGCCATCCGTCAGCTGGGACGTTAAGCCGTGGCCCACTGTGCAAGAGACCCATACCCTGCGTATATTAAAGGACACGCTGGATGGCCCTGATGGGACAGTTCCATCTGTCTCCTAACAGCTATCTAATGGATCCCCATTCTTAAACTTCTCTAATTCCTTGGGGGTCCTTGTGAACTGGCCATTAGCCCTTTGATTTAGCCTATTGAGTGAAACTGGAAGGTAAAACAACCCATAATTTCCGGACGCATGTTTAACTTGGAGATTTCCAAGCCCAACTGTTTGGCTTGACTCAAAGTCTAACTTAAAAAAAAATAATAAATACACCCTTAAGCAGATGCTTGCCACAGAGGTCGAACTCTTAGGATTTGCAATTTCGAGGCTCTGGAAGTTAATCCAAATTATCGTTTATATACATATTAGATGAAATAATAATTTACAATATGTATAATTAATAAAATTTATTATTATTGCCATCTCTAAAAATAAAAAAGAAATATGTATGTATCTATGGTCGACATAATTCTTTCTACAAAAAAGGCTGGGTACATGAAAATTTGGCAGAAAGAATAGCATGAGGATATGCAGTGCAAAATATTTACTTAACATGTGGCTAGAAATTGGCATTTTAGATAAATATTAATAGATCTTTAGGCTATTATTCTTTCTACCCTGATTCATCTCCCAACAATACATGATTACATAACAGTTATGGTTGGTTGGTTGGTTGGTTGTTTGGGGTTTATTGGAGCAACAGCAACTAAGGCTATATTGCGCCAAACAAACGATAAAAAGGGATAAAAGTCTCATAACCCACAACCAAAGTTAAAACGAACACAAACAAAACGGCACAAAAACGATAAGTAAGAAAGACTAAAAAGTAACAACAAGTGTAGAAGTTAACAATAAAAATGGGTGTATAGGACCTATTTAAAATCACAAACAAGAGTAAAAACTAGGAAACAGAGTAAAAATCAAATACGTGTAAAATAACCAGTAAAACGTAAAAAGTCGAAAACAGGAGTTAAAAACGATTCATCAGATAAAAGATGGCCGAGTGTAAGAGGTTCAGCCATAAAATTGTGGAAGGTAAAATACATTTTGCGTTCAAAATTAAAAGCTGGACAATGAATTAAAATATGTTTAACAGTTAATGGATATGTTGCATTTGAAACATCCATTATTCATGCGCGATTTGATCGACTGTTTAAAAAATTGCTGTCGTTTTAGAATTGGCTACATGTTAGTACCCAAATAAATACACCCTCAAGCAGCTGCTTACAACAGAAGTCTGTCACTTAATACGCCATAGTAGGTTTAACAGTTTGCCTTACGTAAAGATTAAGAAACTCATTCCTCGGTTAAGAAACATTCGCTTTACGAATTTTCGCAATAATGAACTGTACAAGTTTATAATATTTTTCGGTATACGAAGAAATTTTCTCAATAACGAAGAGAATGCGCGTAACAGAGAGTAGAAGATAAAAAAAATGTCGTCGACTAGTCGTTTTCGAACAGAGCAAGTTTTTTGGTACGTCTAAAATTCATGAGATATTTCGGGAATGAAACTGACACAATACCACTGGAATTTGCAAAACGAAACCGAGTTTCGCGATTGCTAATTAACATTCAAATCTATGAGAATCGACACTGCTGTCTAACGATACAACTGAACCACAAAATGACTCCTATCTGAACACCCATTCAAACAATGTCGACTTCTTTCGGTGAGTATTACAAAGCTTATTTTTTTTCTTCATTTCCTTTAGACGTACAGTATTTAATGAATGATAATCAGAATTGAAAACAAGAATTATTTCATTTTTCATGTATTATGAATTCCGGCTTTTTTTTTTATCTAAAAATGCACTATAATTATGTAAACAGAAATACAATTCATAGGAGTAAAAATTAGGTATATTTAAGTAAACTAGATTAGTAGTCTCAAACACGCTAGATTAGTAGTCTCAAACACGCGAAGTCATTTTGTGCGGGCCCGCAAACAATATGTTCATATATCATAATCATGGTAAGGAACTGTGGCTTACTAGCTTGGCTCAACTAAGGGTTACAATTTACCTCCCAAAGGAGAGCATGTTGTGTTTTTTTTTTATCTCATGTCTCCCCATTTTGAAAAATAATGAAATGTCCTCCTTTTTATGCAAACTCATCAGAGCTTGTTTTAAACTAAAATTAAAATTTTTTGTATTTCCCTTTTTTTTTTAAATTTCTTGAACCCATGACTGCCATATATTTTACAGTTAACTGTGAAATAATTTTTGGTAAATGCAAAACGTGAATGTTAAATTCATTCTGTTTATATTGTAAAAATTACTATTTTCTGCAATACTCAATATCAAATAAATATAGAGGAAAAACTGTCATTAGCCGGGTGGGATATGAACCTACGACCTGCTGATAACATGTCAGGTGTTCCGACTGCTGAGCTATGAAAAAAATAAGCACGAAACATCATCCTCTATTAGTGGCTTTAAGCACTTATTAAACACAGATTATTTCAATACCAGCAATTGACATGCCAGATTGAAAAAAGTATGCGCTTTAGAAAATTACTGCTATGCAAAATTTGCCACCACCTATGAATAGATGAGGCTATGAAAGTTGACGGCACTTTTTCGTATTTGCAATATAAAGGACAGCGAAGGATCCAAGAAACTACTACTGTTTATACAAACTTTCTCATATAAGCGCATCTCCTACCAAGACAGAAGTCACTGCTGACCACTACCTCAGTCAGAACTGATAGAAAACAAACGAAGTTTGCCTTCTGGAACAGTAACTGTTTCAGACTATTATACCAGTTAAGTTAAAAAAAAAAATCTTGATTGTTATCACGTATGAATAGAAATCGGCATGTATATATTTTTAAGTGTACTGAATAATTAATGTTAAGCCTTTTTCTGACTGAACTATTAGTCAATATTTCAAATAAGTTTAATGTGGAAAACTTCATTTTATTTCACAAATTAAAAACATGTTTTCCATTTCTATCATTTTTGTCCACCTTTTAGAACATTGGCATCTGGTAACTTTAGTTCAACTGCGATAATCTCGTTCGATCGTATGGAGAATATGGTCACGTTCAACCGAAGATCAAGCCACTATACATTATTTTTAGGTTTATGTTTTGGTATTAAAACTGTGTAATATTTAAATACTAAAACAATATAATAATTATTAAATAATTATATATATTAAATTATAAAATTAAATTAATTAATTATTAAATATTTAAATAATTAATAATAATTACTATATAATAAATAATTATATAGTAATTATTTAATAAAACTAACAAATTTGTCGACGTTTATTTCAACTGAAAAAAGAAATTATCACTTAATTTAACGTCGATATGACATTTAGAGGAAAAATTGTCTTGCACCAGGTGGGATACAAACCCACGATTACTGAACTGCAGGTAGGAAAGTTTCATTTCATTAAATAGAGGAGACTTTAATCGGAGGCCAGTAGTTCAGATCTCAGAGCACCTGACATGATATCAGGAGGTCACAGGTTCGTATCCCACTCGGCTCAAGGCAATTTTTCCTCTAAATTTAATATCGACGTTATATTAATAGTGATAATTCCCTTTTTATAAGTAATTATTTTTTGCTTATTATTGGTTAAAGTAAAATGCGTCTAAATGGTTTGAGATCCCTGGACTAGAATCAACTATAGTTTGTGACAACTAGCATACACTAGTGTACTATGTTTTTATTTGAAAAATTCTTTAATATTTTAGCATATATGAAGAATAAATAATTGCCTTTCTGGAGACAATGAAAACAGTATTATTCTTTTTTACTTACCTTTCCATTGCTTTTTGCTTGACATTTGTCGGTTTGTCAAAATAGTTGTTCCACTTTATCTTTCGAACGCGATGATGAAACTTATCGATTTGTGTCAAATGAACGCTTGCAACGCGAAGAATGTCACAAGCTATAAAAAAAATTGACGCCCCATGCTTCCTTCCTCCCTAAAAAAGGGATATATGAAAACGATTGTTCCGCTATATCTTCTTAACATGAGGGCCTACAATTATGCGAGTTAGGTGTCAAATAAAAGCTCATATGTGGATCGTCGTAGGCTGTTTCGAATTTTGCTCCCCACCCCCAAAAAAGAGAGAATTTTCGCGGGAACTTTAATGAGTTATATCTCAAATCGAAGGTTGTGACATCTCCAATATCATGGGCTACCTTAAACAGGACTCCAAAACAGGGGGGGGGGGGAATGTGGTCGATGTATACGAGTCAAATAGCAAATGATGATGGTAGGCAATTCTGATGGTAGGCGTTTTTAGTAATAAAGAAAAAATATAAATAAATTTAAAAAATCCCTATTTTCCCACATGCGCCCCAAAAAGTAGAAAATAAAACTAAAGCGCATCGATGGTGCAATCACTCACTGAATTCGTATTCACTTCAAAAATAGGTAATGATGTGCATTATCATCCCAAGAGAGGTAAAAGAGGCATTTGATTTCCGTTAGCATAGTAACAAATAAATATTGCATTTTGAAAAATATTGTAAAATGCATTTATCAATAAATAAATTATGAGCTTGAAAGCTGTTCTTCCTCCCCAACGATCAAAATCCAACCTTTAATTTTGCTGTTATCATCAGTGGCGTAACTGTAATTTGCCGCCGAAGCGAGTGACTGTTACTGTCGCCCCTAATAAGTCCAGTGCATTAGTTTTGCTGCCCTCTGAACTGACGTCAGGGGCGCCGGAGAAGCTTGGATTCTCAATCCAAGCTGCTCCGGCGACCCAGGATGTTTGTGGCGACCCAGGATGAAGATTATAGTTAGTTTTGTCGAGTGCTGGACTTTACTATAGTACTGTTCAGCCCCGACGGTGGATAGTGGTAAACGTGGCATCTCCCTTATGATGTAGTGCAGCCTCGAGCTGGGGAGCATCGGGTTTTGTCATAAATTATATTACCTGCCCTCTGAACTGAGGGCACCAAACGGGGAAAAAATCGCAAATTCCCCAAATGGGCAAAATGAAAAAAAAAATTCTGAGATTTTTGTTAAAGGCTATTTTGCCACCCTCTAGATTGTGGCACCCGGGGCGAGAGCCCCACCCCTCTCTTTTCCTTAGTTACCCAACTGCTTGTCATCATAACAAGCGTTTCTCCCCTCCCAGCTAAAACGAACACTTATTCACACTTCATTTGGTGATATCGAAATGAAAAACAATTTGCCTTTTCTTTCATACTACTATTATACGAAACTGCATGATGTCTAGTAGCTTTTACAAGTGCTAAAATGATAAATGTAGCTTTCGTATAGCACATGACTGTTTTCATTTCATTTATCCTGTCGCATTTTACTACCTGGTCTTTGCCAGTCACGAGAAGATCTCGTCGCAAGACATACCTTACCTCCATGACTCTGCGTTCATATATGCAGTAATTAACTACAGTGTTTGCAATAGCATGAACTTACATTCCAAAAGCTGGCAAGACGAGACCAGCGGAAACGAGTCCTAAAACCAGTAAGCGACCGTTAGGCAACTCTTGTAGGTCACCAACGGCCTGACGAAATCAACACTCCAGTCGCAGACAGGTACCAACTAATACGCTTGTGTCGCCATCTCTCGTTGCAAGAAATTAGTTCTACATTTCGAAATAAATATTGCTTGCAATTGTTATGAGTGCATTCGCTATTGTATAATATTACACTGTTATTAAACGAGTCATAATAACAATCATATTAATATCATATAATACTGGAAATAACAAATAATAATAATATTACACTGTTATTAAACAGAAGACTCGAGGATTTCTGCATTTTTCCAGACTGGCAACAATAAAGTTATAAATCTGTCGTAAATGAAAAATCACGGCAATTTTTCAGAAATTTTGACTTTTTGTGCAGTCAGTCGGATAATGTCTTAAATGGCGTACATATCCTACAAAGGGCATTTAGTATTGCTTAAACATTTTATTAAAGTCCATACCAGGAGTTGGAGCAGTTCGTAAAAGCAAGAAAGTAAGACAAAAATAATCACGAGGGTTGTGGAAAAGAGATTTCCTCTCGTTTCTAAGGAGTGTAAAAATGCATCCAATACATTTTAATATAATTTGTTTACGACTTCAAAAACAATTTAAACTGATATTGACACAGACTATGGGACTGGTCTTGGACTCCTGCTTGCCCAGAGTTTAAGTTGCCCAAAGCCCTACGGAAAAATCGCACTCTACTAAACAAAATGTTTTTTAAAGGAAGCATCGTCATTTCGACTGATGCTTACACATATAATTTACAAACTGGATGAATATCTAAAATGCTAAATAAAAGCTTCAGACGCCCTATTATTTTGATTTCCGATGCAAATCTTATTCTCAAAGTGCTTCCCTATATCATATCTGAAGATCTCTAACATTTGTCGGAGTTTCTCTTCTGGGCCCATAAAATTTACGGTTCACAAGCATTACCTCGTGATGTTTACCATCAGGCCAGCTCTGATATAGGCACAACTCTTTGAAATTCTCAGGTAGATCAAAATGACGCAAGGATAAAAACTGAGAAAAGAGGGGGGGGGGGAAATGATGATTTATTTTATTCATATCTTAATATCACACAATACTGAGTAGAAATTTTTAGGATTTGCTTCAACTAATCATGAAATTTCAGCTTTGCAAGTAAAATCAAAAGACCTTATCACTTACTCTCTAATGAACGATCATTTCCTGATGGTTAGGGTAGCGCGCCAGGCTCGTAATCTGTAGTTCCCAGGTTCGAGTCCCAGCTGGGTCAGCGTTGAGATTTATCTCCGCAAAATTCCTCGCCCTGCCCACGATCAGTAGGGGACACCGATGGTCATGGAAAGGCCGCCGTCCATCGGATGGGACGTTAAGCCGTGGCCCCGTGTGCAGGAGAGCCATACCCTGTGCACGTTAAAGAACACGCTGGATGGCCTTGACGGGAGGCTACCATCTGTCTCCCAACAGCTGTTCCAGTGGGTCCCCTCCCCCAACCTTCTCTGAGCCCTCGGGGTCCATGTGACCTGGCCATTTAGCCCATGGTGTGCAAAAAAGTGCCGCTCAGAGGTAAAACAACCCAACCCTGATGGTTAGATGAAATATTACGACTGTCCAAATGGGTTCACAAAACCTCTGTTGGATGTAATGGCAAAGACGATTTCATTTATGAATTTTCTTAAACACAGCTTCAAGGTTAATAAAGATTAATAATTTAATAAAATAATTGTGACAATGGAATATTTACACACTAAAAATCTCATCTGCTGTTTTAGCTCAGTTTCCAAAAATAAGCTATTGTTTTCACTTTGTCGTCTATATGTCTGTAGACGTTCAATTTTTCTGTTTTAAAAGATAAATGAAAAAGTATTTTTGGATTGAAAAACAATTAATAAAATTCTCATTTTCCTACCCTTCTATTAATTTAAATTTACACCTAGAGAGGGAGCTGAATTACGAATAGGCAAAACTTTCTTTGAAAACAAGTACACTGCATATTGGCCAGAGGGTATTAATTGAAGTTAATTTAACATGATGACAAATAGAATGTTAATCAACCAAAAGTCAAACTGAAGTACAATACTTTGTGTTTTCTATATTCAAAAGAGTTTAAAACTCCAAGGGCATTTATGTAATTAAATTTTCACACATCTTCTATACAACGCAGAAAGAGTAAACACAAATATTTAGCATAAAGAAAAAAAGAAACTATTTCATTAGAGAATTTTTTTGGAATTCGTGTACGAGTATATGCATTACCGGAAAGAAACGAGCAGTTGCCAAGGTTACGATGATTGTTTTTCTTTGTTCGCAGAACTGCTTTTTTTGAATCTGCAAGTATGCATTCGACCCACTCCTGCAGCCATGCAAGTTTCAAACTTGACCTTGTACGAAAACTCATGGCTGAGAGTCTACGATGGTATACGATATTTTCATACTTTTCTCTTTAATATATTTCGAAATTTACACGTGTTACTGCTGTAGATATATTAGTATATTTACTGATATATGTATTTTTATATTAAAATACAGAGGTCATAGTAAACCCTTGATATATATGTATAGCCCTTCAACCACTCATCTGAAGAAACAAAATGTGATGCAGAATAATCCTCGAGATAACGTAGAAATATTGAAAACAAATAATAGCAACAGTACACCAAGAAGTGGTTCAGTTCAAACGAAGCGGCGCTTTTTTTTTTAATGATTAGACAAAAAGATAAATTCCTAATAGCAAAATATCGATATGTATCTATGTTAAAAATAAAAGAATTTGGGTTTTACCTCAGAGTGACACTTTTTGCACACATTGTCTCTTAACTAATGCTAAATGGCCAAGTCACAAGGATCCCGAAAGCTCAGAGAAGGTTGGGGGAGGGATGGGAGCCTCTCGTCAATGCTATCCAGCACGTTCTTTAACGTGCAGAGAGTATGGCTCTTCTGCTATATCTCATCCGACGGCCTTTCCAAGCCCATTGGTATTCCCGTTTCTAACCGAGGACAGAAAAGAGAGGTGGGGGTTCGGAAATAAATCTTAATCCTGGGACAGCTAAGACTCAAACCTATGAACTGCAGATTATGAGCCTGGCACGTTATCAACTGACCCAACTCCTGCTCATAAGCAATAGTATCGATTTCATAGTTTTCATAAGAGAAAAAAATATAATTTGAAAAAAATTCAACATTTTCAACTAGATTTTAAAATATTGTAATATGTTTACATTAATTTTTTGAAACAAACGACTATTAACTTAAATATAAAAGAAGAATCTGAATTGAGGCTTTAATGGAAACAAATCGCAACAGTGGCACAGGTGGGACTAGAATCTCGGAACTGCAGATATGAGCTGGCGCGCTACCGACAGTCAACTCCTGTCCCAAAAATAGAACACAAGCAATAAATTCAGTGCAGCTTAATGCAGGATGAAATGTTAGCTGTAACTAATAGCTGTGAACTTTATTTGAAGCCACATTGTTAGCTATTGTATTTTGTTAACACTGGGTATAGGAGGAAAATTGTCTCGAGCCGGGCGGGATTCGAACCGACGACCTCCTCAGGTGCTCTGGCCGCTGAGCTACCGGCCACTGATCAAAATTTCCTTTTTGTTGCTGTTAAATCTCATACCATAGTTTCAAGTAATGTTATGATTGCAGATAAAGTCACCATTCATCGGAGCTATTTCAGGTCATGTACACCATAAGCGCATCAAGGCGATCCAACTGGTATTTTTATTAGCATATTTTAAGCCCTCTCCATGTATTATGCATGTTGGTATATGTTAGTAACCCATAGTCATCTTCTTTTGCATTCACAGCGATCATCAAGTTTATTTGAAGCCACTATTATTATTACCCAATGTTAGCAGAACACAACAGCTAAGATAGTGGCTTCAAATAAACCTGATGATCACTGTGAATGCAAAAGGAGATGAATAGCTGTCAGCTATTATTTTACTTTTCAAATATAAGACAGAGTTTTCAGATGGGGAATACATAGTCAACTTTCGATTATCCGGGGACGGATCAACCAGTTTGCGCATTACCTATGGTAAAAAATAATAGCCCGTGCAATGTAAACTTTCGGCCGTTTTTATCATGAACTATACACCGAAGAGCCAAAACATTATGACCACCTGCCTAATATGATGTTGCTCCTCCATGTGCCACCAAAACCACTCTTACCCGTCGAGGCATGGACGCTACAAGATTTCTAAAGGTGTCTTGTGGTATCTGGTACCAACACGTTACCAGCATATCCTTTAACTCTTGTAAGTTACGTGATTGAGCCACCGCAGATCGGATATGCTGTTCCAACACAAAATGATGTCTGGAGAATTTGGTTGCCATGGCAATACCCGGACTTCTTCCTCATGTTCCATGAACCTCTCTCGAACAATCCAGGCAGTGTGGATTGGCGCATTATCCTGCTGAGAGAAGGCACTACTAGAGGGGGAATACCATTGCCATGAAAGGATGTACCTGGTCTGCAATGATGATTAGGTAGGTGGTAGATATCATAGTTTCCTGCACATGAATGAATGACTGGCCCAGGGTTCCCAGCGGAACAATGCCCAAAGAATTAACTTCCTCCACCGGCTTGTTTTCATCCCATGGTGCATCTTGGTGCCAACACTTCCCCGGGTAAACGACGCACACATACCAGACCGTCCACATGGTGCAATAGGAAAAGAGATTCATCAGACCAGATGGCCTTCTTCCAATCATTCAAGGTTCAATTTTGATGCTCGCATGCCCATTGTAGGAGCTTTCGACAGTGAATCGAGGTCAGCATAGGCACTTGGAGCAGCCTGTGACTATGCAGTCCTATTTACAGCAGGGTTTGATGTACTGTGCGTTGTGACACATTATTCCTGTCACCAGCATTCAAATTACGGGTGAGTTGCACCACAGTATCCTTTCTGTTGACTCGTACCATACAGGATAGTCTTCGCTCACCTCTAGCAGATATGAGCCGTGGTTGGCCCACATCTTGCCAGCGGTTCGTGGTTTTTCCCTCCTTGGACCACTTTTTGAAGGTACTATAACCACAGCTGACCGTGAGCACCCCACAAGCTGTCCTATCTCGGAAATGCTCTGACCCAGTCATCTGGCCATTACAATTTGGCCTTTGTCAAACTCACTGCCTTTCCCATCTGAAGAACAAGAATAACACTGATTAACAGAGTTCAGTCTCAGGTGTTATTTATACCGTTTCGTAACCTTCACACACACCATCATTTACCTGCAGTTGCATCGATTCGCATAAAGACGCGCTGGTCATAACGTTTTGGCTCTTTGGTGTATGTGATATTTTGTGTTCCTAAACAATTGTACTTGCATTGTTTTTACACTTTTGGATGACGTTAGTAGAAAGGTAAATGTGTTCCTAAATACTGGATACAACTGAAACTAAGTTTATATTAAATTCATTTTGTACCACGTTCAGACTTGTTTTAACCGTGTGTTTTGGGTTATCGTGATGCCCCTCCCCCATTACCCCAGTTAATCGAGAGTTGACTGACTTCTATTGTTAGCTTTTAAATAGCGCAGAAGAGTTCTAGTGAGACCTATTCATATTACTTAATCGGTTTGAAAACTTTAGGAAGGACAGGTTAAGCATACGGTTATTATTACGAGATTTAATTGTCATTTTACCAAGTAATACATATAAACAAACATATCTGCTTTACGAAACAGGGAGGGAACGTTGGGTTTCCATTATTTTTTTTTGGTTTATATCACTACAGAGAAAAAAAAGCAGTTTAATTAAATATTATATGGATAGTTATTTTAAAATAGGGGTCATAATGGCCCCATATCCGTTATTTGTCGCATTACACTGGCAGGCCTAGTGTTGAATTCCATTTTTGTAACTTCTTAAAGGTAAAGATTGGATTTGCCAGTTGGTCATGTGTGTTTTTTTTTACAGTACACTTTATGAACTTCCAATAATACGTTTCAGAAATTTTAACCTAAGCAAAAAATGAATTTAAAATAAAAGCATGGATTTAGCTTACTACCGATACTTTCCCCAATTATGCAATTAACACAGATTTCCTTTTTTGGTCAAGACCTATGCAAAGTTAGCAAACCATGGGAAAGACATACACGGCCAAACAGTTGCCAAGAATTTTGCAATTCTGCAAAATCTCAGGGCTTGGGGTTCGAGTTGCAAAACACAAATAGGTAGACAGGAAGATGCCTTCGCTTCGCAGTGATGCAAAACGGAAAAATATTGGGACAAATGCCGAAAATAGACTTTTTTTTGAGAATCAGAAAAATTATACATAATACAGAAGCCAAGCTTCCGGTGTATCTGTAATTGCTAAATTCAGAAACAATGAGGCAAAATTATAGTAATTCTGCAACAATGAGGTTAGATGAAATTTCATTTCTAATCCCATTGTTTACATTTTAACATTTATTGTGTAATTAATAATGATTTTTAAACATTATGTGTGTATGCAGTGCAATTATTGGTAATCTTTCCCTCATTCTCATTGCATTGTTTTAATGATATTATAGGTAGTAGCACAACATTATATATCTATTTCTCCTTGATAATTAAAACAGAAATTGTAAAAAGAAACATAAAAATCTGTAAAAGTGTCCCCACAATAGTACTGTAACGTGATTTTCTTTTGGGGTAGTAGAGAAAGGTTAAAATTTCATTTTGGACAATTTTAATTGCGATTTTGATTTATAAGGCAACCGCGATTTCACTTCAATACTGAACTATGTAGAAATCTCGTTTGCACTGCAATAACTAAAAATGATTTTTTACATTTTTTTATTCAGATTGCATTCTTAACGTTTAAAAAAAATACTCAAGCAGCTGCTTACCACAGAGATTTGATAGGAGCATGCCAGTGTAATACGCCATGGAGAAGATCTGTGAGGAAGGTGAGACATTAGCAGAGAGACAACACAAGAAAGAAAACATCCATATGTTATCCGAGTATGCTGTCAGTGGTGTGTTAGTAATCAAGAGGGTTAAACACATCAACAAAGAATTTTTCTGGAAAAAAAAATATTTATAGGAAGCAATCAGGACATATTTTCTTCTGATGCTGCGAACAAATTAGTCTTCTGCAATGAATAACTATGTCCAGTACTTGCAATCTCTGTTTCTCAGACTGGATAAAACAGCAATCTATGACAGGTTCTTCCGAGTGTTTCACTTGGGGGTCTAATTTCGGGATGACACAAATGCTTTCCCGGAGCGACCTTGACAAATATGAACTGTCCAAACCTGAACGCATGCGAGTCTATAACGATGCATTTGGGATTTTAAATATATACATCTGTTTGAAATAGAATTTCCATTTTGGGCTGATGAAATGGGCATTCAAAAATATTATTATTGAGTTTATTCCAATTGCGATCAGGAGTTCATAGAAAATACATCAGGGAGGGCGTCTTGTTTTGCGAGATATTTAATATCGATAGCATATTTGATCGAAAGTAGCTACACCACAATTTTGTTCAGTGGCGGACTGGGCCCCGGGACACCTGGAGATTTCCCGATAGGTCGGTCACAAAATCTTACCCGGAAGCCAGTCGGTAGTTGATTCTTAATTAATTAAAATATAATGGACTGAAGACCATGGCCAACTCTGGTGAATTGACTAGTGGAAAATATAAAAGAATGGAATTGAAATCTCACGGCTTGGGGTTGGAGTTGCAAAACAAATAGGTAGACAGAAAGATGCCTTTGCTTCGCAGTGATGCAAAACGGAAAAATATTGGGACAAATGCCGAAAATCGACTTTTTTTTGAGAATCAGAAAAATTATAAATAATACAGAAGTCAATTTTCCGGTGTATCTGTAATTGTTATTGTTTTACTGTGAAATAATATAAACTTATTTTTGTTACTCCTAAATTTGAGGTATTGAGAAATGCAGCTTTTCCGACTAAAACAATGTTTGAGATTAATTTTAATACTTTTATTTCTATCTATGCAAAAAGTTTTCGAAAAGATTTCAAAGGTATTTTTTTTGCTCTTTTCGATGGTTTAAAATATAATGTATGTGAAGAGGGTGATATAGTGAAGTAAAAATTCCTTAAGATTTTCAAACTAAATTTGTAACTTTTGCAATCTGTAAAAAATTAGTTACTCCTAGATGCTCTCTTGAGAGAAAAGGGTATTTATGTTATAGTACAGAGGGTGTTTAAAGATGCTTGTCACATCAATGAGAAGGCAAGATCGAAGTTCCGTAATTCCTTATAATTTGTGTGTGTGAAAATGTCACAGATGAATTAAATATATATATACTGCTCACAAAACTTAGGTGATATTTCAAAATGAATATGAAGCGAAGAAATATCCCCAATTTTTGTGAGCAGTGTGAATGAAATCTTTGAGAATCTGGATATTTCAGCAATTTTCATTGAATGTTTAAAGAGTTCTGATAGCGAAACAATGTCTGGCTTAATGCTCGTCGTAACAGTTTTAAAATGAATTTCGAACAAATGCTCCATATACTTAACAATTCTTAATAATTCAAATACTTACTTATTAATTCAAACAGATGAGTCTAGTGACAACAAATGTATTAAAGACTTTAGACATCTAACAAATTGTAAATGTTTTTCTTATAAATTACCAAAAAAGCAACAACTTCAAGGGGGAATTGGAATATTTGATTTCAAAATAGTTCAATTTGAAAAATAAATGAAACATATACAAACAAACGAGTCTGGTGAAATTTCGAACAAATGCTCCATATACTTAACAATTCTTTGTTTAATATAGCAGATGATTTGAAATACTAATGTTTTTATGGATTGTTCAAACGTCAACACTGAACTGGTAATGGAAGAAAATGTTCCTGAAGAGAGAACCCGAAAATGACTACTAATGTTGATGAAATGAATGACGACCACGAGTTACATAATACAGGGTGATTCAAAAAGATGGACACAATTTCAATTGTTTATATTTCCTGAACTATACGTTTTATTTGAATTCTGTAAATTACATTTGATTATACACACATTAAAGTTTTAATATTTTAACTAATAAATATCTTGGTAAGTTTAGTTATATATTGAATATCTGATGATAATTGAAACCTAAAATTATTTTGCAAATTACCATTGAGTTTAAAGTAATTGTTTGTTAGGTGAAATTCATGATTATTAATTAACTTTTTGAATTGAGCATAAAAATTGATTGTTTGTGTGCTATTTATAAAATGAAGAGCATCTTTTGCAAGTTCATCAGCTTTTTCATTACCTGCAATATTACAATGAGCTGGGATCCACTGTAATATTATGTTATTTTTAAGATATCTAATATTAAAATCAGTTAGAGTGATAATTTGATGAATGAATTGTGGATAATTAGTATAGTATAGGTCTTGTTTAAGTACATTTAAGGCACATTTAGAATCAGAATAAATAACTATATTTTTATGCTATTAATATTTATATTAATTTCATATTTATATTCTATTAAAAATTTTAATTTGCCAAATTGCACTTAATGCCAAACCTATGAATCTATTAATCATGTAATACTTAATTGTCCAAAATATAACACCTCTAGAACTAAATTTTTTAATGAATTAAAATTAATTGGAATTAATGACTTCACTATTTCAAATATTTTGGATCATCCAAATTTAGTAACTAGAAATAATGTATATAAACTATTAAGACGTTTTCTTCAAGAATCAGAATTATGGGGAAAAATATAATTGATACATATTTAAAGGACTTTCTTATAATTTAATTATTCTAAATATATCTATATAACTTATTCTTTTGAAAAAGCTTTCCACCTTTTCACTTCACTAACAAATATTCCTAAATTTTGATTGGAGCATTGAGAAAGCCGGCAATCGGACCTCTCAGTGAGCGTAAGGTATCTACTACTACACACATTAAAGTTTATAGATGCGGTAGTCCACGTTCTCTACTTGCTCTACGGGTTGACTTCACTGGGCTACGTTCAAAACTCACTCGAATGCGCTCCACGTTCTCCTCCGATACACGCGGTCGGTCCGGGCTTTTACCCTTACACAGAGAGCCAGTTTCATCAAATTGTTTATTCCAACGACAAATGCTCTTCCTCATTGTAGGTTCAATGTTAAACTTACGACGAAATGCACGCTGCACCGCAGTCGCAGACTCACTTTTACTGAACCCACGAATACAAAAAATCTGGTGTTGCATAGTAGCCATCTTGCTTACAACTGACGCTGCTGTGCGGCGCTATAGGTAGTATTCGAAACTTTACAACATCCTCTTTCAAATGTAATTTACATATTTCAAATAAAACGTATAGTTCAGGAAATATAACCAATTGAAATTGTGTCCATCTTTTTGAATCACCCTGTATAAGAACCAGTTGTTCTTTTTTTTAATTTGATTCTAACAAGTAGCGGATTAAGGTATCTGATGCATTCAGGAACAAAAGCTTTGGGAACCCTCACCTATTAGAACATTTCCAGATGAAATTTTTTTATGTAATTATGAACATCACAATAAACTCAACCGAGCGACGTTTTGAAAATCGCGAAAAATTATTTGCTGACATTGAGTTTTAGATACAGGGGTGGATTAAGACAAAGGGGCTGGCCTCGGGCCTCGATTTCTTTTTCAACATTTCATTCAGTAAAATATTTCACAATCACTGCAAGCTACTACTTACGCACATCTCATGTTTTTCTCAAGGTGTTTTTTGCTAAATCGTAAATTATAAAGCAGATATATAGTTCTATTTATAATTCTTGCTTTGTTTACTTTTCACTATGTGCAATTTTTATGATACATATTAAATTTTCCATTTATGCATTTTTCTAATTCAACCTTCTGCATGTTTTTGCGATTCATAAGCTATTTTTCCCTCCACCAGATAGTTGCGGGTTTCCCGTTGCTTTTGCGCCTGGATCCTTCAGATACCTTAATCCGCTACTTGTTAAAATCAAATTAAAAAAACAAAAACTGGTTGTCCGAAAAATTCTATGAAGAATTTAAATGCTTGCTTATAAAATACCAAAAAAAAAAGGCAACAATTTTAAGGGGGAATTGGAATACTTGATTTCAAAATAGTACAATTTGAAAAAATAAATAAAACATATACAAACAGACGAGTCTAGTGATGACTCAAAAAGAATCGGCAGCGATGTGCCAACCAATCATGCCGTAAAGATTATTTTTCAAATATTGTCCAAGTGTAATTTATATTGTAATGCGTATAGCAATAAATATGCTACTACTTGGAATCTATCCAGGTTGCATGTGAACGTTTTTCTCGTTTAAAAATTTTAAAGATACCAAGGAGTTTACTATCCCAAGAGAACTTAAATTAAGTTAAATATAGTTAAGAACTTGATTAGTTTACTTAAATATATCTTCTATTACGTTTATCTCGTTTAAATTTTTTAAAGATACCAAGGAGTTTACTATCCCATGAGAACTTAAATTAAGTTAACTTAAATATAGTTAAGAACTTGATTAGTTTACTTAAATATATCTTCTATTACTAGTATGAAGTTTGCTCTGCGTCCCCCGTCCCCCGAGAGGAAGGGCTGTCATGTGTAGTACGTATCCGAGGCAGGTCCACTGACTATTTCCAAGGCCGTTTCCATTTACCAGTCCGCTACTGATTTTGTTGTAAAACTATAATTGCTAGTAGACTAGATGCATATGTGCGATGTTCTTTCTAGGGTTAGTTATGGTAGTGAAACTTGAACGCTGTGTAAAGAAGATAATAGGAAACTAGATGCTTTTGATTCTAGATGCTTACGCAGTATCTTGGGCATTAGGTGGTTTAACTTTGTAACTAATAATGAGGTTAGGCAAAGGAGTCGGCAACCTCCTTTAAGCAGCATGTTGGGCAGAAAGAGACTCCGCTGGTTTGGCCATGTTGCCCGTATGGATAATTATAGATTGGCGAATAGGGTTATGAACAGTGTGCCTAAAGGCCTCAGAAAGAGGGGGAGACCTAGGATGCGGTGGGCAGACAATGTCAAACAGGACCTTGTTAGAATTGGTGTGCAGTGGCCGGATACAGCAGATGTAGCTCAGGACAGATATGCTTGGAGAATTAAACTGCACGGTGTAGTTGGACCTACGTAGCCCATGGTTGCTTGAGGATGATGATGATATGTGCGATCACCAATCTCTCTGTGAATTGTGGATAGCATAAGCATTTTAATTCTTAGGTTTGGGAATATGGGTGTTTTGACTTCGTCAGATGCACACATTGAGCTGCCACTTTCCTGGCCTCTGATAGCTGTGAATGAAGGTAAGATCTCTGGCTTGTTATAAAATTGCTACACCATGTGCATTGAACTTTATTTCAGTTGCTGTCAGACAACGTAGTTGTCAACTCCAACATTTAAATCGGTATTGTAAACTGGACAGCTAAAATGAGTTATGCAATAATGAGTAGCAGAAATTTCAGCAGGAAGCACATAGTATGCTTCTGTGCAGCATATCATCACATTTTTTATGCCATGTTAATCTGTTTTCCATGGGTAAGGAGGGGGGCTCAGTCGGTATCGCGCCAGGCTCGTAATCTGTAGTTCCCAGAGGTTCGAGTCCCAGCTGTTAGCGTTGAGATTTATCTCCGCAAAATTCCCCACCCTGCCCACGGTCAGTAGGGGACACCGATGGGCTTGAAAAGGCCGCCGTCCGTCGGATGGGACATTAAGCCGTGGCACCGTGTACGGGAGAGCCATTCCCTATGCACATTAAAGAACACGCTGGATGGCCTTGAAGGGAGGATAACATGTCTCCCAACAGCTGTTCCAGTGGGTCCCCTCCGCCAACCTTCTCTGAGCCTTCGGGGTCCATGTGACCTGGCCATTTAGCCCATAGCTTCTTAAACTATGGGTCGCGAAAAATTTGGCAACAGTAAAAGGTTTATGAACGCGCAGCGATCAAAAATTAATTCAAAATGAAATGCGTAATGAATCCGAGGTGTTTCTGGCAGCTCGACTTCACTGTAGCCTTGTTCTTAACACACAACATGCTCACTTTGAACAGCGCATGACGTCACGCCACGCAACGTCAACGACGCTGCCAGAAACTCCTCGGCTCGGATTCGAGACTATTGTATTATATGATTAGCATTGTTTTGTTTGTACATATAAAGTTTTCTGCTCTTATAAAAACATAGTAGTTTAATTACGGAAAATTCCTCAGCATGTATCAAAATAGTATATCTTTGGATTGTATTGGATTATGGATAAGTGGCTAAATTTAGACAGAAGAGGTAAAAATACTGATGACAATGCGGCAGAGTCTTCGCTACTAAGTTGTAGTACACCTAAATTGACAAGAAAAAGAAAATATGTCGAATCATGTTTGCAATATGGATTTACTTCTAATAATCATGATGGTGTGGAAAAACCTCTTTGCTTAATTTGTAATGAAGTTTTGGCTGCGGAGAGCGTGAAACCAACCAAACTAAAACGACATCTTAATACCAAGCATGCAGCGTACTGCAATAAACCAAAGGAATATTTTGAACGACTTGTAAAATCTTCAAATAAAGAAAAATAATGTTTTGAGAAATTTGTTACTGTCAACAAAAAATATTTACTTGCATCTTACGAAACTTCTTATTTAATTGCAAAAAATAAAAAGCTCTATGCGATAGGAGAAGATCTCGTGTTACCTGCTGCTATTAAAATGTCAGAGATAGTTCATGGGAAAAAGTATGGGGATGAAATTCGTAAAATTCCTTTATCGAATGATACTGTTTCCGAAAGAATTTCAGAAATTGGTAAAGAGCAATTCCAGCAGTTTATTACCAGGCTTAAGGGTAGTCCAAAGTTTGCAATTCAGTTAGATGAAACAACTGATATTTCTAACATGGCAGAGTTGTTACTTTATGCAAGAGATGTTTATGAAGGAAGCATACATAAGGAATTATTGTTTTGTTGCCCTGTGGAAGGGCACACAAGAGGGGAAGATATATATCTTAAAGTCGATGTTTTTTTTTTTCAAAAATGAAGATTTACCGTGGAAAAATTGAGTTGGAGTCTGTACAGACTGTGCTGGAGCAATGATGGGCGAGAATGTTGGATTTGTAGCAAAAGTCAAAGCTGGTGGCAATGAACATATCCCTTTTACTCACTGCATGATCCATCGAGAGGTTCTCGTAGCCAAAAAAAATCACCGGAGTTAGATGTTGTGCTTCGCGATACTATCAAAATCATTAACTTCATTAAAAGCCGTACGTTTGTTTTCAAACCTTTGCAAAGATATGGACTCCGATTACAAAAGCTTATTACTACATGCAGAGGTAAAGTGGCTCTCAAGAGGGCGAAGTTTAAACAGATTACTGAAATTAAAAGATGAAGTTGTTATATTTTTGACTGAGAGAAATCCGATTTTGTTAATTTTTTTTATAATGACTTATGTCTTTCAAAACTATGTTATTTGTCGGATATTTTCGAAAAACTCAATGATTTAAACATGTCGCTTCAAGAAAAAAATGTAACATATTTATGTTAAAACATAAAATTGAAAGTTTTACTAAAAAATGTTAACATATGGAAGAATAGGGTAGAAAATGGTTCTTTAGAAATGTTTACAGCTACAGATGATTTTATAATTGAAAATAACCTTCCTAAAAATTTAATCGTAAGAGTTATAATTGATCATCTGAAGTGCCTGGAGACACAGTTTCAGAAATACTTCCCTTCAAATTTTGATTCTAAAACACTAAGTTGGGTTCATAACCATACTCAATTGAAATCAAAAACGTCAGTCATCTGCCATTAAAAGTTCAAGAAGAATTTGTCGAGTTATCAAGTGACACAGGTTTAAAACTTAAGTTTCCTAAAAAATCGTTAAATGAATTTTGGCTTGGGATTAGGGCGGAATTTTCAACAATTTCTGAAATGGCCCTAAACATACTTCTTCCATTTTGTACTACGTATTTATGAGAAGCGGCGTTCTCAGCATTGACGATTATAAAATCAAAATATCGATCAACTCTGAAAAACGTTGAAGATGCTCTACGTCCTGCAGTGTCAAATATTCAGCCGATTTAATTCTTTATGTAAAAATAACCAAGCACATCCATCTCATTAGTATGCCAATTTGCTTTCGTCTTTAATAAATGGTAAAATTATATGCATGCCAAAAAATTGTTTTAAAATAAAAATCTTTATGATTTATTATCAGTAAATGTTTGATTTGTATACCTATTTTATAAACCTATATACCCGGGTCGCGTAAAAACTTCTCGGGCGAAAAGGGGTCGCGAGTGGAAAAAGTTTAAGAAGCCCTGATTTAGCCCATGGTGTTGTTTGGGTTGGGTTGTTTTACCTCTGAGCGGCACTTTTTTGCACACCAAGGGCTAAATGGCCAGGTCACATGGACCCCGAAGGCTCAGAGAAGGTTGGGGGAGGGGACCCACTGGAACAGCTGTTGGGAGACAGATGGTAGCCTCCCGTCAAGGCCATCCAGCGTGTTCTTTAACGTGCACAGGGTATGGCTCTCCCGCACACGGGGCCACGGCTTAACGTCCCATCCGACGGACGGCGGCCTTTCCAAGCCCATCGGTGTCCCCTACTGACCGTGGGCAGGGCGGGGAATTTTGCGGAAATAAATCTCAACGCTGACCCAGCTGGGACTCGAACCTGGGAACTACAGATTACGAGCCTGGCGCGCTACCGACTGAGCCACCCCCGCCCCAGCCCATGGTGTGCAAAAAAGTGCCGTTCAGAGGTAAAATAACCCAACGCTCTGATTTCCATGAGGCGATATCTATAAGGGTAGTTCAAATGAAAAGTGCACAACCCCTACAGCTGAGTAATGGACTGTGATCTTTGTGCCTCACATAGGGAAACGGGTATACATAGAAGGAACTCAACAACAGAATCAATGGCAAGTATCACCTGATTGTGACAGACGTCCAAACAAAACACATTCCACATGGGAGCATTTAAAACTGAACAATGTGCGGTATTTAAACTTTTAATTTGACTATCAGTCTGCTGTTGCGTTTCTGGACTGTTGAGACACCATAAACTTGCAACGATATTGCCACACTATAAGCATTTGAAAATAGACAATAAAGTCAATGTAAAAATATAATTTTTATTTCACACTATAAAAAAGAGAGATTAATTTTTGCCTTTTTTTATTTTCAGTATGTGCAAGTTATAATTATATATACGATTTTCTACTTAAGCATTTTTGTAATTCAATTTATTTAACCTTGTGCATAAATTTTTTTACAATTATAAGTTGCAAATATTCTTACAGATTGAGTACCCCCGTCCCCTCCCTGAGAGTTGGGGGGCCTTCCGACCTTTGTGCCTGGGGCCTTCAAGATACCTTATCTGTCACTGTGTTGAAGCTTTTACCAACAAAAATTTCAGCACGTTTTTTTACAGTACAACATTTTTTTTATACCATGTACTGACTTGCATGGGAGACGATTTCTAGCAATTTGGAAGGAAAATGGCAACTAAGGTACCCCAAAGTTGAGTACGCATCAACACTACCTTGTGGTACATTTGTACGGTCACTACTATTTGTACCCCCACTAACTCACAGCTGAGAAACTGAAGGAGATTTGATAAACATGAAGCAATAAGGTGGGCATAAATTGCTGGCGCCACTTACTGAGAGATGGCATCACTGTGCGAATATAGTAGGGTATTGATACGTCCCAAGTAGGATTGCAGTAACATAGGTATTTCACGAGATTTTGTATACACGGCGGTCACTTTTTTATGTAAAGTTCTATGTTCTGTCAATATCAATAGTAACTCAGATACAGAATTCAGTAACTTCTTAAATAAGCTTTTTATGAGAAAATGTGATTGAATACAATTTAAAGTTCTCAAATCAAATCTATTTCAATCTCGATTTTCAAAAATATTCGTTCAGAATTTAGTTACGTTTAACTGCAATATTTAATAGCAACAACGCTAGTTTAAATAATTTCTGCCAAAATTTAATTACAACAAGGTAAAACGAAAGTAATAGCCATTACACTATACTAACACTTGTAAGAATATATTTAGTAGTACTTACAAAGTAATATTAGAACTTCAAATGTATATATTTACTATATTTGACACACGAAAGTAAAAATTACACGACAATAAAAAGAAATAACCCAAATTCATAGATGTCTTAATATGGGTGTCGGAGGTTGGTTGGCTGCTTTTACCTCTAAGCGACACTTTTTGCACATAATGAGATAAATGGCCAAGTCACAAGGATTCCGAAGACTCAGGGATGGCTGGGGGAGGGGACACACTGGGACAGCTATTGAGAGACATATGATAGCCTCCCGTCAAGGCCATATAGCGTTTTCTTTAAAGTGCAGAGTATATGGCTCTCCCGCACAGGGGCCCACGGCTTAACTTCCCAACTGATGGACAACGGCCTTTCCAAGCTCATAAGTAGCCCCTACTGATCATGGGCAGGGAGTTTTCAAGAGATAAATTTCAACGCTGGTCCCGTTGGGGGCTCGAACCTTGGAACTGCAGATTACGAGCCTGGTGCGCTACTGATTGAACCCCACCCCCCAGGCGCCGGCGGTGGTGTGTAATAATTATGTTCATTTTCGCAAATTTTTTTCTTTTTTTTGCAGGACGAGCAAACTTGCTAAATGTTGCAGCTTACATAACTATTTTAAAACTCTAATGAAGGGGTTCTCAACGTGGGGTACGCCGTGAGAGCTCAAAAGTCGCTAGATATATGTTATATATATATACGTTTTATTTTATTCCCATTGTTATACTATATAGTTTTATCTATTTACAAAAGGGGTACGCCGTGAGAGCTCAAAAGTCGCTAGATATATGTTATATATATATACGTTTTATTTTATTCCCATTGTTATACTATATAGTTTTATCTATTTACAAAAGGGGTACGCTAGTTACATACTCATTTCCAAGGGGTACGCTAGTTACATACTCATTTCCAAGGGGTACGTGAAGCATAAAAGGTTGAGAACCATTGCTCTAATGAATCGCATAAATATTGAAGCATATTGTTGGAAATCGAGATTTAAATAGATTGGGTTGTTTTACCTCTAAGCGGCATTTTTTGCACACCATGGGCTAAATGGCCAGGTCACAAGGATCCCGAAGGCTCAGAGAAGGTTGGGGGAGGAGACCCACTGGAACAGCTGTTGGGAGACAGATGGTAGCCTCCCATCAAGGTCATCCAGCGTGTTCTTTAACGTGCACAGGGTATGGCTCTCCCGCACACGGTCCACAGCTTAACGTCCCATCAGACGGACGGAGGCCTTTCCAAGCCTATCGGTGTCCCCTACTGACTGTAGGCAGGGCGGGGAGTTTTGCGGAGATAAGTCTCAACGCTGACTAAGCTGGGACTCGAACCCGGAAACTACAGATTACGAGCCTGGGACGCTACTGACTGAGCCACCTCCGCCCCGATTTCAATAGACGATTGAGATTTCAAAACTATCTTCGGTAACATTTTTTTTTTCATAAAAAGCTTTTTTTCATAAAAAGCTTATTGAGGAATCTAATGGGTTCTGTATCGGAGTTACTATTGACATAACAAAGAACTGTACCTAATAAAGTGACTGCTGAGTGTATATTTCATAATATACAATATATATTATAATGTTTATATACTTAATTATTTTTGTCACGCATTTTTTAGATTGCTTGTAGGCAAAGGTTGAGTTTAGAGAAAAAATATTGTGAACATAATTCAGTAGAAAATAAAAATACAAGATCGAAATGATTAAAAACATAAAAAAATTTGCATTTTTTAACGAAATGCTTTGGCTTACTTTTCCATGTAAATGTCTTAATGGTTGGCCATTTCTTCAACAATATATTAGATAGATTCATACTTATTTGTGGGTTGGCTACCTCTAAACTGGTCGCCTGTACATGGTCTCATTTATTTAATTACTGGAATATGAACCTGACATGTCATCAGGAGGTCGTGCGTAGGTTTAACATCTGACCTGATTAACAATTTTTCCTCTAAAGCTGATTTACACGTATTAGAGTGACTAATTATTTTCAATTACATGAATTCCCTTTTTCGTGCAGTTATCTTGAATTAGACTTCGCGTTAAGTCCAAATGTTATCCACACAACTGAACAACCACCCTGTACTTACATAACTCCTAGGTTTCTGAGGATGAAAAAGCAGGTAAAAAACAATAATACTTTTTAGTTTTTTACTACTTAGTTTCTGATTGGTATGACATTTGGATTGTAAATATTAAAGAATAATCCCTGAAGGTCAATATATTCTCTAACTCTTTTACTTTCCAACTTGTTCTATCCTATTTTCATACTCTCATTATTACATAAAAATTGCGATTCCATTTGAGATGAGTTGCAAAAAGATTTTCTTGAAGTAGAAAGGCTTCATACCTAAAAAGGATTGTGTTCATATTTATCTTATTTTTAGGTACTATCCAGTGTCATTCTTTCTCTGGCAACCATACGATACATAACACTGACAAAATGAGGGGTTGTTCACACTGCAACGAAACAAATCAAGGAAGTGAATGGATGACCACTGCCGGAAATATGACGTGTCCCATAAGGTCATGCTATTGTTATCAACCAGCCCAGTAGCCAGATCAACTGATGTTTGTGATAACAGAATAGGATCTTATATTAATATCTTACTTAATAAGTTATACTACTCTAAGTTCATAACGTGATTGTAGACAAAATTATAACATCCAGATTAACTAAAAAAAAATTAACATCAAGATGAAACTGCTTAGTTCTGAAATCGTGACATAATTAGGAGTCTCTGGGGGGGTGTAATATGCGCTAAACAGAACGGAATTATTCTAAACTTAGTAAATGCCTATCAGTTTTTTAAAAATTTCGAGCCGTTCAAACTATCAGATCCTCTCAGCGTTCTACAGTACGTCCCAGCCCAAAATAGATGGCTATTATTAAAGCAGAATTTTTTCCAGAGAATAACGCTTCTAATGAAATATCAAAATAATTTGGTAATTGTTACAAATATATCATGATAAACACAATGTTCAGATTTTAGAACACATAGAACTTAAGTTTTCTATTTCATCCTTTGCTATTGAAGTACAACATACTCTAACCATCAAATATCACGAAAACTTAAGTACTCTTATACGTAAACGCACATTGCTAATGGAAACTGAGAATAATACATATCACATAATAAAACGGGTATTTTAAACAGCTTATCTAATTGCGAAAAGTTTTTAAAAAATTGCATGTTTACAACTTCACAATGTTTTCCATTTCCAACAAGTATAGAAAATAAAAAAAAAAACTGCTATTAAATCACCTAATAGGGACATCCGCGGACTGGATCAGTTTGGTGCAGTTCTTATACAGGGCAATTACAAAGTAACGTTACAACTTCAAACGTATATAATTACTATGTTTGTCACACGAATGTAAAAAAAATTACATGACAATAAAGAGAAATACATGAAGTTTATAGATGCGTTAATAAGGGTGCTGGAGATGATGTGGCAGACATCCCATTGAAATTCAATTATTATCTAGGGAGGGCTGCCAGATCAGTGTGGCCTACTGATCTGGACTACTATGGCAATTTTTCTTATTTTTCTACCCTGCTGAGTGGCCAACTGCACAGAGTCTTGGTGCTGACCATATACACCAATCAGAATGGAATAATGACTCTGAGCTTGATTATGGATCCTGAATTTGATGCACTGGGGGCTTCTTTTGAGAGAAACTCTTCCGTGTTTCTGTTTTCTGTTTGTCAGCTTACAGTCACAAGTGAATAGATTCACAGGTTTTACAACCACAAGTGAATAGATTGCAGGTACCTGAACTCTTGCTTCTGGCATTATCAAACCTACACTGGAGGAAATCTTCCAGTGTAGCTGCCATGTGTCTCTAATTTGTTTTTATTATTTAATCTTTATTATTGTATATATCTATATTAAGTGTATTTTCTGAAGTATCCAAAACGGGAACGTAGCTCATTACTTGCCATTCAGGGCCAGCTGTGCTCGGGAGTGATTTGATGACACTGTGCGCCACTTGTAGCTGGGAGGCTGGTGCGATAAATAAAAAATGAACAGATTGAGTTTTGCAGACAAACAGAAGGGTCATTTATGTTAGCGCATCAGAGTGGTGTAGTTCCTTCGTGGAACCTTAAAGGAACAGGCTTCGGTTCTTTGCGAACCAAGATGCGGTTTTGTGTTAACGGGGTTTGGTTCTGAATGAATCAAGTGGTATAGGCAGGGATTCAAATATCCTCTTGTTGAGTATTGAGATCAGTAAAGAGATTTCTGTAAAGTACAGATTTCCATCTCATCAAATGAATGCTTGCATTAGTAAAGCAGCATTCAGATTAAATTTTGAGCAGATTGGAAAAAGTTCACAAGTACATTTATAAAACCATTAACTTCTATTGAGAATTTGTGTGCAGATAAAGCCCACAGAAACTAGCACATTCCCATATGTACATAAACCATAGAGCCAAAACATTATGACCAGCACGTCTTTATGCAAATGGTAGTAACTGTAGGTAAACGACAGTGCATGTGAAGGTCATGAAATGGTATTAACACCAGACACTGAATTCTGCTAATCAGTGTTATTCTTGTTCTTCAGATGGAAAAGGCAGCGGATAAGTGAGTTTGACAAAGGCCAAATTGTAATGGCCAGACGACTGGGTCAGAGCATTTCCGAGATGGAAAGACTTGTTGGGTGTTCATGGGTTGGGTTGTTTTACCTCTGAGCGGCACTTTTTTGCACACCATGGGCTAAATGGCCAGGTCACATGGACCCCGAAGGCTCAGAGAAGGTTGGGGGAGGGGACCCACTGGAACAGCTGTTGGGAGACAGATGGTAGCCTCCCGTCAAGGCCATCCAGCGTGTTCTTTAACGTGCACAGGGTATGGCTCTCCCGCACACGGGGCCACGGCTTAACGTCCCATCCGACGGACGGCGGCCTTTCCAAGCCCATCGGTGTCCCCTTCTGACCGTGGGCAGGGGGTGTTCATGGTCAGCCGTCATTAGTACCTTTAAAAAGTTATCCAAGGAGAGAAAAGCTACGAACCACCAGCAAGATGTGGGCTGACCATAGCTCATCAATGCTAGAGATGAGTGAAGACTATCCTGTTTAGTACGGGCCAACAGAAGGGATATTGTGGTGCAACTCGCCTGTAATTTGAATGCTGGCGACAGGAATAATGTATCAAAACATATAGTATATCAAACACTGCAGAAAAATGGGGCTGCATAGCTGCAGGTCACTCCGAGTGCCCATGACAACCTCGGTTCACTGTCGAAAGCACCTACAATAGGCATGCAAGCATCAAAACTGGACCTTGGATGATTGGAAGAAGGCCATCTGGTCTGATGACTCTCATTTCCTGTTGCATTATGAAAAAGGCTGGGTATGTGTGTGACGTTTACCTGGGGAAGTGTTGGCACTAGGATACACCAAGGGATGAAAACAAGCCAGTGGAGGAAGTGTAATGCTTTGGGCAATGTTCTGCTGGGAAACCCTGGGTTCAGTCATTCATATGCAGGAAACTATGACATATACCAGGTACATCCTTTCATGGCAATGGCATTTCCCTCTAGTAGTGCCTACTTTCAGCAGGACAATGCACCATGCCACAATGCCTGGATTGTTCGAGAATGGTTCACAGAACGTGAGGAAGACTTCCAGGTATTGCCCTGGCCTCCAAGTTCCCCAGACATCAATCCAATCAAGAATCTGTGGTTTGTGTTGGAACAACATATTCGATCTGCAGCAACTCAACCATGTAACTACAAGAATTAAAGGATCTGCTGGTAATGTGTTGGTACCAGATACCACAAGACACCTTTAGAAATCTTGTAGTGTTCATGCTTTGCTGGTGGTACGTGGAGGACCAATATCATATTAGGCAGGTGGTCATAATATTTTGGCTCTTTGGTGTATATGTGTGAATGTAAATAATAGTGTTGTCCTCTACTATGGTGCATTCATTATTTCATCTAATTACAAAACACTTAGCACAGCACGTCTAAAGCACACCTAAACATGGACATAAAAACCCACAAATCTGTTGTTCCACCTGGGGTAATGGCTGAATATTCATTAATTGTTATCCATGAAGTGCATCAGCAGAGAGTATACATATGCTCCCACTCCCTGCATACACAAAAATGGCTTCATCCTTTAGTAGTAGAGGAACAGATCTTTGTCCCATGCTTGCGATTAGGGTGCTGTTTGATATTGTCAACACTTCCTCTCTCAATAAACATAGTTTCTTTAAACACCCCAATACCATTTTCTCTCTCCAGGTAGATGAAACGTGAAGAATCTATAATTCTCTTGATGTCCTCTCACAAGAATTACACTGTTACAACTAGATATTCTCGGCTTGCAAGAGTCCAGATGGATAAAGGTCAGATTCTTAAAAATAATCTTAAATTTCTCATTTCAGGAAGGGAAGATAAGAGACATCTCCGAGGTATAGGTTTGCTTCTCAGCAGAATATGCTAGTGATGCTCTTTTAGGATATCAGTGCATAAAAGAAAGGGTTCTTACAGCTAGATTTCAGACAAGCATTAAAGACTTCAATGTTATCTGTTATCTCCCCACTGAGGTTGTCGATGAGGATGAGAAAGATAGGTTTTATGGACAACTTCAGGATATTTTGAATTCTGTCAAGGAGATATTACCCTCATTTTAGGCGACTTCAATGCTAAAGTTGATACTGATTCTGACCTTTGAGGAGGGGTGATAGGTTCCTTTGGTATTGGTAGCTGCAATGGCAATGTATGATAAAGTATATAAATTTAAATGTCCTATATATGAGAATTTGCATATATGAAAGCTGTATCATGGCCAAGTGGTTAGCAAGCTTAGCTACTGATCTAAGGGACCTGGGTTCAAGCCCCAGATAAGGTATGGATGTTCATGTGATTTTTCTGCTGAGTTCCCACCATCCTCACAGACTTACTATGGTGTATAAACTGATAGGCTCCTGTCAAACCTCTGTGGCAAGCAACTGCTTGAGGGGGTATTTATTTATATATATATATATGAGAATAACTAACACTTATTACAAACACTGCAATACACATAAGTACACATGGGTTTCACCACATGGGCTGCATAAGAATATGATTGATTACATATTAATTAATAGCAAATGGGCTAGTTCGGTTAAGAATACTAGGTCATATAGGGGAGCTGAAATTGAATCTGACCTTATTCAAAGTTCTTGGAACTTAAATTTAAGAAGTGTTATGTTAACATTAAAATTTTTACCTTTAACAGTGAAGCTCTGAAAGACCCAGTTATAGCTAAAGCTTCCCATGATATTTAATAGATTCTGAAAAATATTCATCGCCGCCACGGCGGGAATCGAACCCGCATCTCTCCAGATTCATGCCAGAGCTGTTTCTCCTGGCAAATCTCTTATTTCTAAAATTTTGACATGTATTCCAGATCGGTATGAAAATTGTAATAACATTAAGGCAGCAGGACATCCGTAACTATTGCCTCGCATTTTGTTCTAGAATATGTAAACTTGGCATTAAAACATGTTTTAATCAGTTTGTAGGTACAATCCATTGATCTGAATGAGTGATTATGCGTTACCATATGGTACGCCCATATTCCTTCAGCTGCAGCTAGTTTTCATCATTTTCAAATTGTTTTTTCTTAAAATATGATGTCACACTTGTACTTGCAATTGCTGCAGACACGGCCCGTTTATGTTTGACTGTTTGTATGTGGTTTTCAATGTCGGTTTTTCCACTGTTTGCAATAGAAAATACACCTGCATTTTACACATTCTACATCACTATTGTCATTCTTAGTATTTGCTTTGGTAAATGTATATTTTCATTTCAACTCAATCCAAAGTGAATGCACAGTATTCCAAAATTCATCGCCGCCACGGCGGGAATCGAACCCGCATCTCTCCAGATTCATGCCAGAGCGCGCTACCATAGCACCACGTGTCGGACAACGAATATTTTCAGAATATGACCCTATAAATCTTCTTCCTGAGACGTGACTGAGACAGCCCCATCTATACTCAAGGAGATGCAACTTTTTCAGTCATTGCATTTGATTATCAGATGTTAATGAGAAGGTCGCTAACGCTACCGCGTTAAATATATAATTAAAATCAATCCAAAGTGAATGCATAGTATTACCTGTTAAGAAACATTAATTAATAGATTCTGAAAAAAATTCAGCGCTGCCACGGCGGGAATCGAACCCGCATCTCTCCAGATTCATGCCAGAGCGCGCTAACCATAGCACCACGTGTCAGACAACGAATATTTTCAGGTATTATAAGGTCATATTCTGAAAATATTATAAGGTCATTTCTGAAAATATTCGTTTCTTAACAGGGAATACTGTGCATTCACTTTGGATTGATTTTAATTATATATTTAACGCGGTAGCGTTAGCGACCTTCTCATTAACATCTGATAATCAAATGCAACGACTGAAAAAGTTGCATCTCCTTAAGTATAGATGGGGCTGTCTCAGTCACGTCTCAGGAAGAAGATTTATAAGGTCATATTCTGAAAATATTCGTTGTCCAACGCGTGGTGCAATGGTTAGCGCGCTCTGGCATGAATCTAGAGAGATGCGGGTTCGATTCCCGCCATGGCGGTGATGAATTTTTTTCAGAATCTATTAATTAATGTTTCTTAACAGGGAATACTGTGCATTCACTTTGGATTGATTTTAATTATATATTTAACGCAGTAGCATTAGCGACCTTCTCATTAACATCTGATAATCAAATGCAACGACTGAAAAAAGTTGCATCTCCTTGAGTATAGGTGGCGCTGTCTCAGTCATGTCTCAGGAAGAAGATTTATAAGGTCATATTCTGAAAATATTCGTTGTCCGACGCGTAGTGCAATGGCTAGCGCGCTCTGGCATGAATCTGGAGAGATGCGGGTTCGATTCCCGCCGAGGCGGCGATGAATTTTTTTCAGAATCTATTAATTAATGTTTCCTAACAGGGAATACTGTGCATTCACTTTGGATTGATTTTAATTACTTCCTATGATACATTACACAGTCATGGTTTGCTTACTATAAAAGTTGAGGGAGAATGGGACCTTTTTAAACAGGCTTTTCTTAAAACTAACCGTATTCTTTTGGGTAAGAAGGAGCAGAGGAGGCAAAATAATTTCAATGATAAGATACTGAAGCTTATTTTGGAAAAACAAGAAAGCAGGAATGTTCTTAATCAATACTTAATTCTTACTAGTCCTAACAGAAAATGTTACAAAGAGCTTAATAAATGTGTAAAGGATCAGTTAGCAGCCAATAAGAATCTATGGCTCGATACCATGGCTGACAGAGCCGGGGAAGCAATGGGATAGCATACAGCAGAGAGCTATACCAAATAGCTAATGTTTTGTGTGGTAGAAAATGGACAGGTATACAGGGATTGAAGAATAAACAAGGTAAAGCTAATGAAGTGAGAATTCTGTCATGGCTAGGTGTGTATTCATAGATGTTTTAAACAATGTGGTTAATTCTACTCTCATTGTTTCTAATGATGAAAGATGCATTACTGGTTTTAATGCCAAGAGTAGATGAAATTACTACTGAAATGCTTAGAGCTTGGAATGTTTTGGTTACCACATGGATGACTGAAATTTTAAATATCTTTTATGATAAAGATATTGTTCCTAAGGATTTTGCCAGAACTATTATGATCCCTATTTTTAAAAAAAGGTGACAACAGTTCTTGTGATAACTATAGGAGTATCAGCCTATTTTCTGTTCCAGGTAAAGATCTTTTCATGATTGTACTTAATAGAATTAAGAATCTTGTTGACAGTCAATTGCGTGATGAGCAATGTGGATTCGGAAGTGATAGGGGATGTGTGGATCAGATATTTTCACTTAGGCAGATTCTTGAGAAATGTTTAGAGTTTCAGAAACCTTTGGTTGCTAGCTTTGTTCATTTCAAAAAGGCTTTCGACTCTGTTGATCGTCATAATTTGTGGTCGATTGTGAGATCATATGTCATACCAGAGAAGTTAATTAACATAATGAAAGCTCTCAATAATAATACTGAGTCATGTGTGAGAGTTGGTAAGGCTTGTAGCAATTGGTTTAGCATTACTTCTGGTGTTCGACAAGGGTGCATTTCGTCTCCTTTTCTCTTTAGCTTGGTTATTGATTATGTTATGCGAAATTACCTTCAAGGGAAAGATTTTGGCCTTAAATGGACTGGAGATACGAAAATTTCTGATTTAGATTATGCTGATGATTTAGCCCTTTTGGCAAATGATGTTGATGAGATGAACTCTTTCATTAGAGCTGTTGAGACTGGTAGTAGAATAGGTTTAGTGATAAACAGAAAAAAACTCAAGTGATGAAAATTGGTCAGGCAGGCTGTGGTTTAGTTAATCTGAATGGCTGCATTCTTGAGCAGGTGTCTCGGTTTAATTATCTTTGGAGTTATGCAACAGATATTGGTGATATATGGCATGAGATAAACAGACCAATAGGGATTGCTGCTGGGACTTTAAGGATCTATTGGGGAGTGTGAAAAAATATGTGTGTATACCTAAAGACTAAAATTGGACTGTATAATACTTTGGTTCTTTCTACAGTTAGTATGGTAGTGAAACTTGGACCCTTTGTAAACAAGATAACAGTTTTGATTCTAGATACTTACACAGCATCTTGGAAGTTTTAAAGGTTCAATTTTGTAAGTAATGATGAAGTTAGGCAAAGGAGCAGCAATTAACACTTGAGCAGCATATTGTGCAGAGAGAGACTCCATTGGTTTGGCCTTGCCGTCCATATGCATAACTATAGATTAGCAAATATGGTTATGAAGTGTGCCTAAAGGCTTCAGAAAGAGGGGGAGACCTACGATGTAGTGGGCAGACAATGTCAAACACCTTTAGTTTGTTAGAACTGGTCTACAGTGGCAAGATGCAGCTGATATAGCTCTGGAGGGATGTGTTTGAAGAACTAAACTGCACAATCTGGTTGCACCTTTGTAGCCCATGGCTGCTTGAGGATTACTCTAACCGTTGGTTACAAACATCCATTTGCACAATTTTTGGTGACATTTGTACACAGACCTGCTACGAAGATTTCAATTGCAATAGACAGGAACCTTCACTGCACTTGTGTTGCTCAGTCTCCTCAAACCAATAGAAAACCAAATAGAAAGCATAATGTGTGTTTTACACATCATGCTTCCTACGCATCTGTGTAATTTGTTTCTCATTTACCTATGAGAATAGTGCTTCCCATATATATAACAATTGTAAACCAGTGGAAAAAAACAACTTGAAACATTTCTATTTATTATGATATCATTAGGTTTTCATTTTGTGTGCAAAGAAGTTAAATACACTGAATGGACAAATTATTATAAAAGAGAACCCAAAAACAATATGCAAAGCAGAAATATCACGTCGTTATGTGGGATGCTGAAATTGGAAATGCCTATAAATAGAGCAAGTCTCTACACATTGGAAACCAGTCAGGAGAAATAATCAAATAATAAAGGCAGTGACATAAGCGAGTTGATTGTGGCCAGACAGTAGGTGCTAGGAAGGCCATTGTTCAATCACAGCAATTGTTGAACTGTTGGAATTTCCATGTCAGATCATCGCACATATATACTAAGTGAAATAAGGAAAAACTTTAAACTAGCAGGAGAAATGTGAACATAAATGTGCAACTGACTCTTGAGGTGCGTGCAGACTATCCGGCATCATTACAAGGAATCCCATGCTGCAATGGAACAGATAATGTCAGAACTGAATGAGGGTGCATCCACAAGCTTATGCACAAAGACTATCCGTTGTACCACGAAAAAAATAGGCTATGCAATCGACGTCTGCATCATGTCCCTTTGTTGGCTGCAAAGCACTGAAAGATTAGGCTGCAGTTTGCAAAAGCAACTGAAGTGCCAAGGACTGGAAACATGTCATCTGGTCTGATGAATCACGGTGTCAACTCGATCATGTCAATGGAAGGGTGCATGTGTACATAAACCACATGAAGCGATGGACCCAGCTTGCCAAGTTCAGGTCATAGAGGCAGGTGGAGGTGTGTAACAGTTTAAGGTGCATTTACATGGGTTTCCTTGGGGTCCTTCGTACCTGTCGAGACTGTCACCAGCACAAGGTATGTGAACATCCTTGCCTGCCATCTACACTTGTTTGTAATGATTCTCTTTCTGCACTTTGATGCCATCCTTCAACAGGACACCACCACACCGCTTATTTCTGTGTGGCAACTAATTGGCTCCAGGAGCATCCAAGTGAGTTTACCACACTCGTATGGTCCCCTCAATCTCTGGGCCTCAACTTCATTGAGCACATTACCTCAACGAAACTTTTACTGTCCTTCAAAGTACTCCCCTAAAGAGTTCATTTGGCTCATAACCTGCAGTTCCCAGAATTTGCGGGATGAATTGGAAAGATCTGTTTGAGCCCGCCAACTCCCACCGGCAACTGTGGATGTTAAATACTTCCCTAAATAATCGGTTTGGCTCATAATCTGCAGTTCCCAGATTCAAGTTCCACCTGAGCCAGCATTGATATATAAACAATTAAAAGGACTTTCTTCCTCAGAAATTAATTAAAAATAACTTAAAATTCTCTGTCATTGAGCAATAAAATTTTAAAGTTTATCCTTCAAACTATTTGCATGTTACAAGTTTTTAGGAGAAAACTCAGCTTTTCGGAGCAAAGACAGCGCTCCGTCTTCAGTGAAGTGATGCTATGTGGTGACATTAGGTCTGTTTAGACAAAGAGCTTCTTTCCACATGTCGTGAAGGGCAAGGTCATTATTTCAATAGCCTTGCGGACTATGGTTCCATAGAAGGTGGACACACGTGCAAGCAGTGTGGCATGCTCTCAGTCTATTGTTGCCATGTGTTGTGCTGCAAGCTCGGAGGTGGCCATCATTAGCTTCTTTTGGCTGACATCAGTTTGGTGTTCAGCGAACCTCTCTTGTAAAGAATGTATGGTTTTGCTGATATAGTAAACAACGGAATTATCCAGCAAATGTAGGGGAAATCGGTATATGCCAGATTTTTGAAGTAAGCTAAATTTGTCCCTGTCGATTAATTTCTTCCAATTTGAAGCTGGACTGAAAACAATTTTGATATTTTGGGCTCTGAGTAATTTGTAGACTGATTCACATTGGACAGGAACGTAAGAAATAGGTCTGGCAAAGGTTGTACGTTCGGGGTCAGTGATTGGGAGGTGAGCTGAATCTCTTCTGTTTTTGTTTCTATATTTGCTGATTAATTTGTCTATTGTTGTTGAGTTGTAACCATGGGAAACAGAAATGGAATGGATGTTTTGAATTTTTTTTTTTCAAGAAGCAGCTCGTTTGAAGACACGGCGAAGGCCCTATGTGTGAGAGAACGGAAGGCTGCAATTTTGTATGCCCATGGGGTGCATGGACGCCGTCCATGGCTGAGTGGTTAGCGCGCTTGGCTACTGATCTAAGGGACCTGGGTTCGAGCCCCAGATAAGGCATGGTTGTATGTGTTGTTTTTCTGCTGAGGTCCTGCCATCCTCTCAGATCTTCTACTTTGGCATATAAACTGACAGGCTCCTGTCAGACCTCTGTGGCAAGCAGCTGCTTGAGGGGGTATTTATTTTATTTATTATGGGGTGCATGAATCTGCATGTATGACGGAGAGGATGTAGGTAGGCTTTCAGTATACCGACATCATCAAGGCTCCTGCATCATCTTTTTAGATGAAAAAATCTAAATAGGGGATGGCACTGCTATTTTCCTCCTCCTTTGTAAAACATATAGTAGGATATATATTGTTGGTAGAGTCAATGAGGCTGTTTAATTGCTCATTGCAGCCATTCCAAATTAAAAATATATCATCGACATAGTGACACCAGAAGGGTAAAATTGCTGCTAAGTTGAATAATTTTGTTTCAAGATCTTGAAAGACAATCTCGGATAGGATGCCGGAAAGTTGTTTTTGGTGACGAGTTTTAGAGCCTCAAAAATTTTTGCATTTCAATTGATGCAGTCATGTTGTTTCGGACAAAATTTATTAACTTCTGTTGGGAAATCCTCCTGTGCAAGTTCCTTTTAAATTTTTGGAAACAACCAAAAATCTCATGGTGAAAAATCGGGTGAAATTTGAATAGGTATATATATACAAAAGTTTAATTGTTTACACATATTGTTTATTCAGGGCATTGGATGTTTGTGTGTGTAGGGGAGGGGGAATTTAGAGCGTTTAATGCAATAACTAAGGATCTGGTCTGTGGCAACCTCAAAAATCCTCATCTGATCGCTCATGAGAAACAGTTGCTGAGCCCTGCATCATCATCATGGGCTATGGAGGTCCAACTAGACTGTGCAATTTACTTTTCCAAGCATATCTGCCCTGAGCTACATCTGCTGCATCCGGCCATTGCACACACCAATTCTAACAAGGTCCTGTTTCACATTTTCTGTCCATTGCATGCTAGGTATCCCCCTCTTTCCGAGGCTGTTAGGCACACTGTTCATGACCCTACCTACAGAAACTTCTGTGTTTCTGAAACTCAGGGTAGCCAAACTCAATCTATGCCTGATGAAGTACAAGCTATTTCAAGAAGAAATGCATTACCTCTGACATCATCACACCAGAACAAATTAAGACTTAAGGCAAAGCCTTAGAGAACAGAAGCCTTCCAACATATGTACACCAACTTTAAGTTTACTAGAGACATTAATATACTACAGGAAGTTTCTCCCATGTTTCTCCAACATTGTAAAGCCACTACACCTCCTGATGTAGAAAATTGGAAGTTTACATGGCCAAATGTATACAGCATTGTCTTCTGAAACAAACAAGCTTTCTCCACAACACCTGCATTAGTTTATCTACAAGTAGATAATTTATAATGGACACTAACTCAAATAACACTGAGATAGCTGATGTCTTTGGGAATGTCCTCTAGGCACCCACAAAATTAAAATTGTTAGCACTGTTCTAATGCACAAAATATGAAGCTATAGAGATATTGCCAATTCAACAGCTGACATCTGAACACAATGAAAATTACACACCTGAAATTTGGAGTCATATGGAAAGCTGAGGTCACTATTACATGATGCAAGTAGAATTATATGAAAACTGAAGTGTAATTACTAGTAGAACCAGCATGATGCATGATGATGATCCACCAGAAACATGCAACAATATTCTACCATTGAACTAACGCCAGTTGGTGTTAGTTCGATGATAGAATACTCTGGCATGTTTCTGGAGAGACGCAAGTTCAAATCCCACATGTTGGCAAAACTTTGTTTTCCAGAAAAATATTTATTGACACAAATGTTATGTATAACATGTTGCAATATATAATTATATCAAAAGATGGTTTGAATGTGAATATACACAGTCATATCAGAATAATATGACCACCAACCTAATAATGAGAATAAACACCCTTGGCCCAGATGGCAGTGGTGAGATGGCATGGCATGGACGCAATGAGGCCCCGGAAGGTTGCCAGAAGCACACATGCCCATTCGGACTCCAGCTGAGCACAGAGGTTGCAGAGATGACAAGGTTGTGGGTCTGCACACTGAACCTATTGATTCAAATAGTCCCACAAGTGCTCTATAGGATTGAGGTCAGGCAATTTTGCCAGCCAAGGGACAAGGAGACATCGCTGTTGTGTTCCTGGAACCAGTCACGCACCACCTTAGTGACATGGCAGGGTACATTGTCCTGTTAGTAGACACCATCACCACCTTAGTAAACATCCAACATGAAGGGATGCATGTGGTCAGTGAGGATGGAAAGGTAGCCATTGGCTTTTAGGGACCCATCCAATAGTACCAGTGGACCAAGGTCATACCAGGAAAACATCCCCCAGATGTACATATTGCCACCACCGGCCTGTTCTTGACCGACAAGCATGCCGGGTGTTGGCTCTCGTGTGTCTGATGCCATATCTGCCACTGCCCATCACTTCTGTGGAGTAGAAACCTCGATTCATTGGAGAAGGCAACCTTTTTCCACTCTTCCACTATCCAATGAAGGTAGTCCCGTGCAAACTGGAGGCTTCATTGCCTAAGGACCTTGATTAACATGGGCGCCTTTACACAGTGTTGACTCCAGAGACCCATACATAACAGGGTTCGCTCTACTGTTATCGGGGACAGGTACCTGGGTGCCCCAGTGTTCATTTGAGTGGTCAATTGCTGCACAGTTGCGCATTGATTACCCTTTACCAGTTGACGAAAGCGACGTTCTCCTCTTAGGTTGATGGCCTTTGGGGCTCCACAGTTATGACGTCTGGAGGTACTCAGTGTGCCAGTGGTCCATTTTTGGTACACCCTTACAGCACCTCACAAACAGACCACGAAGTCTGCTGTTTCCGAGATGTTTCCACCTTTGGTGCGGTAGCCGATGATCATTCCTTTTTGAATGCCTGTCAAATCAATACCTCTGCGCATTGTGCTCACATTCCACACTATGGCTCATCTGTCCTGGCTGGCTGCTTTTATCTCCATGTGGTCGACCTTGTCATGTGCACTCTGTGACACACTTGGGCGGGTACACTGTGATTCCATGGGTGGTCATATTATTCTGATATGACTGTATATATATATATCTACTTTCAATGATACAGGGCCAGGATTTTCTTAATGTAGCAGTCAGGATCCCTGCTGTAAAATGCTTCACAGATCTACAAAAATCTGCTTAATATAATTAAAATGAACAATTTAGGGTAAATTTTCTCCATTTCTTGGAATTCCTCTGAATATCACTTGATTGCTGATGGCTGTTTCAGAGCACTTGGGATGTCATATCTAAGCTGATGATATGTGGTGACATATGAATGTAGTCAGCCTAACTCTAATTACCTGGGTCTTAAAAATGGGTAGTGGGCAAGAATCTGTCAATGTACAAAATTTAAAACAACAGGGTTGAGTTTGACTGACAAAAATTAACTGCTCGTTGTGTAACAAATTTGTCCATTTTCCTATAATTTCAATTGCTTCCAAGTAGGGGATAATGCAGTAAACGAAAATAACTATTCACTTGTGTGCTTTAGCTTTCAAGAGTGGTATGTTTTGCTCTTGACAAGTCTAATGGTTTTGCTCTAACAGGGAGAGTAACACATACACACACAGTTTTGAAAATATATCTTTTAACAAATTAAATATTAAAAATGATATGTTGTGAAACAGATTAGTGCTTTTACCTTCCTTACCCCTGAACAAAATGTTTGAATTTTCTTTTGTTTTATCCTCTAAAATTTAGTAAAAATCCATGAATCAATAACATTAATACAGTATATTGATCCATGACACTAGGATTGTCAACTCATATTAAAAAAAACCCTGAAAAAGTCAGGTTTTTTTTTGTTTTCAGCAAGTCCAAAATTCTCTATTTACACTAAAAGTTAACAGATTTAGAACTTTTAACATAATAAACAGCATTCTAAATGTAATTGCAGTGTAAAATGCAATAAAGTATTTTAAGAACTCATTTTTCACTTTCATAAATTAAAAATGCTTATATACTTCTGAAAAAAGAATACTGACTAATGACAATTTCTGATATCAACAATAACATATGTAAATCACGGAAATACCCTAACTGAAGGTTTATGGTCTAATCTGGAAGCTAACCATAAGCATATACACTGAAAGCACAATTTATTACACACAATGCATCCATCTACAAATCTGCCCTATTTCGCCACAATAATGCAGCCACTCGAAATCCTTTGTGGGCTATAAAATTGGTCAGATACCTACCTGATGTATAGTGCACCTGCAATCATTATGATGGTTAACACAGCAACCTGAATGAGTTCTTTCACAGGCAGATAGTCAGTGCAAGGAAGACAAAGGTTCTCCATATCCGCAAATGCAGAATGTCTAGAATTTCCATATGCAACCATCACACATTGTGTACCAGGACTACATCAAAATCAACAAAACCTGCAACTGCCAAGAAAAATGTGGCTGTAACTGAGACATTAATGTTCAAGGTGAGCACTATTATGCTCACCTTGAACATTAATGCATAACATAATCCCGTATCATAATATCAACGCAGAGCCTCAGTGCAGATGATAACATCAGCATTCAATGATGGGGCAGCTACAAAGGTTTGTGCAAAGACCATTTGATACAAGATGGCACAACTGGGCTATGACCTTTTTCCACTCTTCCACTATCCAATGACCATCAAATTGACCACATTGAGCACTCTTGTTAACAGCACATCACCAGGGCTATGAGGCTGTAGTAGGTGAAGGAACATTGCCAACGGACCGTAGAAGACTGGAAATGGGTAGCTTGGTCCGAGGAATCGAGGTTCCTACTATAACACGCTGATGGGAGGTGTGTGTGTGGCATACACCACATGAAGCCATGGACTCCAATTGTCAATCAGGATGTTACAGGCCAGTGGAGGAGGTGTAATGTTCTGGAGCATGTTTATGTGGGCATCTTGGGACCCCCTTGAACCTATTGAAGCCACCATTACTGCACAAGGCTATGTTGATGCACTTGCCAACCACCTACCATTCATGGCTATCCATTTCCCACAGCAAGATATCTTCGTTCAACAAGTCAATGCCCCATCTCATTGTTCCTATTTGGCAAAGGACTGGTTGGAGAATTCAAGTAAGTTCACAACCCTCAAATTGCTCTCTGGATTTGAACCCTATTGAGCAATAAAATAGTAGAGCGATGCGTTTGAGCCCAAAACCACACTGGCAACTCTCAGCACTTTACAGACAACTGTCCTGGAACATTTCCAATGTCTGGTAGAGTCCATGCCACCACATGTTGCTGCTGTTGTGAGGGTAAAAGGCAGACCCACATGTTATTAGGTTGGTGTGTATAACTAATTTCCTTTCAGTTTATTATTAAATAAAAGTAATAAAACATAACAAAATATTAAAATTACTTCAGCAATTCCATAAGGAAATTATGTTTAGTCCTAAAAAGTAACATTTTCTACTAAGCATTATAGAGCAGCATACATTTCATTTAAATGTATTTTTAGAAATTTTTATAACTATATGAATTATAAAAAAAATACTATTTGCAAGTGATAAATTTTATATTTACTAGCAGATTTACACAGCATTGTTCAGGTCTTAATATACAGTAGATGACACACCCAATGTAAATGGTACTGTTAGAAAGCTTCCATTTCATATAAAACATGGAGATTTTCCTCCACCTCTTTGGTGAAACAGGGTGTAGTAAAAAAAATTTGAGCCAGCCCATAATACAACCCACATAAGTAAATTTCATCTCAGATACTACTCATTATGTTCTGTAGTCATTTGCATAATTCTCCCTTGTTTTTTGGACAGGAAAAGATTAAACATTTTTGCAAGAATGCAACTTGAGAACAATGTGAAAAAAATTCATGCCGATTTATCACAAGTATATGGGGATCCTGCCTGTTCATATGGCACTGTTACAGGATGGATGTGCAAATTCTCAGGAGGGTGAGCTTTGAAGACCTTGCTCATGCAAGAAGACAGAGGCAAGTTGAGAACAAGAGAAACCCATCATGCTTATGGATCTACTGGAAAGGCTCCAACCAGGCACACCATTGCTGCAGTTCATGAACTCATTGATAAAAAATCCTACATCATCATTCAGGTAATAAGTTTATCTGTCACTGTATCAATTGGCAGTGTAGACACAATTATTCATCATATTTAAAGTTCTGGAAGATCTGTGCCAAATGGATACCCCCACAAATTGACAGAACATCAAAAAAGGGCTAGAGTCAACTTGTGCAATGAGATGCGAGCAATGTTAGCAACTACTGGCCCCCAAAAGTTTCACATACGTTGTAAAAGTGATGAGACATGGTTTTATTACTATACAACTCCAAGAAAGATCGACAACTATGTTTGGGCTGTGGAAGTTGAAACATCCTCAAAACCTCCAACAATATCTTCACTCAAAGAGGTTGTTCACAATTTTTTTTTTTTTTTGAAGAATTGTGATTGTGATGTGTGATTTTTGTGAAAGAAATGACTATAAATGACAAATGTTACACTATTGTTTGGCCCAAAATGGTTAAAGAGATGAAAGAGCAGTGTCCAACAACAGTCATGTCAAGGGTTCTCTTTCTTCGTGATAATGCTAGTGTTTAAAAAACCTGGCAAGTTATGGGATATCTGGAGCAGGAAAAAATGAAACAGCTACCCAATCCTGCATATTCACCCAATTTTGCACCATTCGATTTTCGGTTGTTTCCAAAAATTAAAAAGGAATTTGCTGAGAAACCTTTTTCAAGGGTATTATGACCTTGCAAAATGTGCTTATTGAGTTGTGTATTCCCTAACAGGAGTACCACCAAGTGTTCCAGAATAACCAGTACTTTGAAGGACAGTAAAAGTTTTGTTGAGGTAAGTACAATGGCTTTTGGTATGAAACTGCATATCAAAACTTTTTCAATGCTCCTTGTAAAAATTTTTTTTTTCAAATTGGTGTTTTTCTTTCTTATTCTGTTAATATTTCTGTTCGAATCAACTCTTTGACTTGGAATAGAAATATGCTTCACCTATATGTCATATATAAAAAAAATAATAACGTTTGAATGAAAAAATAATTATTGTTGATTTTTTTTTATTTACCAACTTTTCAAGGGAGTTCTTAAGATGTGCTTCTTTGGATGAGCAACAACTGTCTCAACCGAAATGTTTTTGCAGTCTGAGGCCACTTTTCATTATACTTAGCTGGTGTTTATATTACTTTGTCTATTCTTCTAGTAACATAAAAATAAGCACTCACCATGACCTGTATTATCATTAGCAATAGGCATCTTGTCTGTCTTAGTGCACAAATACTCAGAATGCCTAAAAAGATGCAATACAATAATTTTCACATTATATTTAATAATCATGCTTAGTCAAATAAGAAATAAAGTGTTTCCTTTAATTCATTCTGTTTCTACTATAGACTGATTATTACACAAACATAACTTATGATAAAGTATCAGAATAAAATATAAAATATTCAGTCTAAGGGGTTAAAAACTTTTAATAAACTCTATAACCACTGTTCAGTATGGTTATAAGCTTTACTAAATATTTTAATTACTATATTATATGTTTATAGACATTAAGTAAAATCATGTAAAAATCAGTAATATGATATGTAGATGTATATCAATATACAATATCCCCAATGGGAATTAAACGGTGAAAGGAGTTAGATTAAAAATAGGAAATGCCATATATCTACCTCAGAGAAAATGAGAATTTAATGCAAGCAACATATTTTAAAACCACTACATAAGAGTGCATTAACTTCATTAAAACCACAATTACTTATTTAAGATCATTAATACATAATTAGATAAGAAATTTAAAACTGCATTTGTGTACAAAGGTTTGTCTACTGAAATTCATGGCACAGTTCTTCACTACTTAAATTTAATGATGTAAGGCTATGAAGCTGACTATTCAGTTAAGCATATTGAATCTTCATTTAACAATGTGTACTAACTCTCAAATCACCAGAGCTTCATCTTGGTAAAATGACCTTTCTCTGGACAGAGTGAGGATCCAGCTAAGTGAAGATGTCAAATGTTCTAACTAAAATTTCTGTCTAAAATAATAAGTGGATAAATTAAGAGAAACAAAGATATTAGAATTATGGATATCATGCCAGTCTCCTTTACAAAGAAGTGCTTCAGGTCTCTCAATTACTGCAAATAAGTAGTAGTATGAAAAATAAAGTTGGAACCCTTAATGGAAAATGGGAAAGAAACCCAGCAAGATAGAAATGCCAAAACCAATACAGCCCTAAACAGTTAATTTAAGGATTATTTTCATCTACATGAAGTCAGGATAGTAATGAGATGTTGAACCTTGCAGTCACAGTTGCTACACTCATATAAAATTTCTGAAATTAAAAACTTTATTTAAAATAAATAATATTGAGATTCAAACAGAACTGTTAGCTAGTAACAATGTACATAGTGGTCTGAAAGTCTTGTTACTCCATTTTTCTTTGAAATATTTAAATATAATTAATGGAAAGTGTGGACAGTACAAGAATCTTCTGAGTTTCAGATAGCTAACACAGGCTACTCGAGTGTGGGAGAATGGATTCTTGTGAGTGTATGGGTTCACAAAACATTCAGACTAGGAAAACCACAAAAGTATGCTATGGGGTTTTTCTCCAAGATTTGTCAAAGGAGCCCTTCCTAAAATGAAAATATTGTAATAGGAACATAGTTGTTAGCAACTGGATCCATTCTGGATAAAAAGGATTAGATAATGACCAACACAGCAAGAACAATGTGAAGCAGTGGCAACATCAGTGTTTCTATCCCAAAAAACATCACTACAGAAACAGTCATCTGATCTCTGTATTCGAAAAACTGCAATGCTAACACACGTGATTTTTAATTGAAATCCTCCAGGCCCCTGTATTTGTTAATGAGATAAGTGATGATGACATGCAAAAAAGAAGTACATCATGTGCCAGGTTATTTGAGGTTTTTGTAACCCCCCCCCCCCCAACATGGTAAGGTTTTCTTCTCAGATGAATATGCAATTTATTGAATCAACTGTAACATGAATGTTCATTTCTGGTGTAAAAGTAAGCCACATCATTCTGAAGAGATAGCACAATCCACCATTAGATGTAAAACTCTTGGAATAAATGCCAAGGTGGTTAAAGATGCCCCTTCTTTGAGTGATATTCCATGTTATGATCTGGGGAGAAATGTCCAGTAAGCATTTGATAAATCTCTGGTCTCCTTAATGGTCTGTTAATCAGAATTCATACCTAGCCATCTTGAAGGTTTGGCTTGTTCCACAACTCCAAAGACTGAATCTTCTGATGGATTGTTGGTTTCAACAGGATGGAGCTCCTTCTTGCTATGCCATAATGTCATATCAATTGTCAATGAATTCTTACAAGATGTATTTGGGGATAAGTGGATAGGGAGAATATCAGTACATTTAGAAGCACTGACTGATTGGACTTCCAGAAATCCTGATCTCTCCTCCTGAGATAAGACACTTTTGGGACATTATTAGAAACTATGTATACAAGGAAATGCACCAGACAACAGGACAGTTGGAGGAGGCTGTGAGGGTTGCATTTGCATAAGGATATAGCTATGCTATACAAAATATCCCATATGAAATTTTATGTCAAGAAAATGATGGGTGTCATAGTGACCTTCTGGATCTTGAAACACCTTGCATTAAGTTTCTTTCAAAATATCGTTACCTCAATTAGTGCTTAGCTAACCCTAGACAATTTTGGAATAAATGCCAAGATGGTTAAAGATGCCCCTTCCTTGAGTGACATGTAACAAAACACTCATTTATGCATCTTCTCTCTTTGCATCATACATGGTGGATTACACCTTGGGGTGGGGGGGGAGAAGACGTTTGGATCATCTTATACTTTAAGCTGTAGGATCTTTGAAATCCACCTGAGCAGTCTTTAACACCCTTTTGTATTCTCCACAGTAAATGCTTAGAAACTTCATTCTGTATCTTAACCCTAAATTATACGAAGTCTTAGATACTGTTGTGAAAATGTTATAAAACTACTTTCACAATAACAATTTCCTGCCAACAGTGCTATTAACAGCTGATCAACATTGGTTGTGGGATTTCATCATCTTTCCATTTATACATAGTCATCACTGTAGCATCTTGTTCTGTGAGACCTGTGTGTTTATGTTATTTATTTTAATAGGATCAGTGGTTTTATTCCTTTGATATCTGTACATATACCAATTTAAGTATTTTTTAATAATTTTGAATATAATTTATTTTTTAAATATATTTGACATTTAAATTTATTAATTTTCTGCCCTTTTATTGAATATGTTCTGATCTTTTACAATACATTTTTGTGGACTCAAGTACATGCTTCTAGGTGGTATTATACCATTCACATTAATTTCTGCTGGACAATAGTCATTTTATTATAGCATTTGGTCTTTAAGACCTTAGATGTGTAGGTATGTTACAAAAATTTATATGTATGTAGTTTAGGGTTAATATAAATATGCCAACAAAAAAAATATTGTTCCTACATCACTTTATGATATGGAGCAATCCTGAAGTTTTTCCATTCTATATTAAATAAAAGTTTTGCAAATCATGTTAATATGAGAATCAGAACTCTTACTAAAGTACCATAAATGAGGGCAGCTAAAATACTTTATGTGACTAATATTTACATATAAATTCTTGTTTTGAAATTAAATTTAAGAAAAAATAATGTTATTACCTCAAATATATTTGGACACTTAAAATAATTATTTTCAAAGAAGTAATGTAATGAAAAGGTCTTTTTTTTTTACCTTGTATCAGAACTGAATTAAAGCAAAGAGGGTTTTACACCTGGGTAATATTTAAAGCTCCTCATGCTATATAAAATAAGAAAATTCATAAAACAAATTACACATTTGTATGGTCAACAGGCCCTGTATGGCCAGAGCCTGGTCATAAGACTCATTAATCCTGTATTACCTCTTGTAGTTATGCATTGTTTTGAAATGACAATGTGTTTTTCTCCAATTTCCAGCACCTAAAAACCAAGGGCCATCTTGAAATTACAAATTTAAAATTCAGTTTTACTTATGTCTTGGCAACAATGTGCAGAGTGTTAAGTCTAGAACAAGAATGCCAAACTCTCACAAATGTGTGTGCCAAAACTGTAGAGATCATAGGAATTGCAGCTACAGAGTTCCTTACACTTTCTAAGTCAACACTTTGAAAACTGGGACATTAACAATTAAGTTGTCTCTCTAACAAAACAATCTTAATTTGAATCTCTATTTCAAGTAAAAATAACTATTGACAAGACACTAATGCATTTTTTAATCCATTAGAATTTTTAATTGGTCTTTTTTTGCATTATCACAGATCTTCTCTACAGCATATTAAGCTGACAGGCTCCTGTCATACCTCTGTGGCAAACGACTGCTTGAGGGGTAATTCATTTTCATAAGTAAAACTATAATGCTCATTGTATCATTCTTCTTTTTACTTCTAAAAAAAGCATTTTGAAGCTAATCTCTTGAAAAACATTTTAATGGCTTCATTGTATACTTGTAAATTGGAAAAACTTTTGATATGTACATAAATTATTGATTTTAACTGTCTGAAATATGCAGCATGCATTACAAACCAATATAAGAATTACAAATAATTACAGATGGAAGTGATATATGAAATATTTTATGGGTAAGGCATGGATGTTTGTGCTGTTTTTCTGCTGAGGTCCTATCATCCTCACCGACTTCTACTATGGCATATAAACTGACAGGCTCCTGTCAGACCTCTGTGGCAAGCAGCTGCTTGAGGGGGTATTTTTTTTTTCACTGTAGTGAGAGCAATAACTCCTGCACCACTCATGTGAAGTGAGGGTAGCTCAGTTAATAGTGCATCAGGCTAAAAATCTGCAGTTCCCATGTTCGAGTCTCATTTGGGGCAGTGTTGAGATATATCTCCACAAAGCTCAGTGAATAGGGGGTAGTCATGCACTGAGGGATTGGAAAGGCTATCATCCATTGGATCAGACATTAACCCTTTCTCTACCATACCACCCAAACTGCAGGTAGGAAGTATTGATGATGGAGGAATACCATTGATTGGACTAGTCCATTTATAATCTCGGCAGTTTTGGGCTGATATGGTACTGAAAGGGTTAAACTGTTGCCCTGTGTGCGGTAGAGCCATACCCTGCACACGTTAAAGAACAATGTGGATGGCCTTGACAGAAGGCTACCACATATCTCCTAACAGCTGTTCAGTGGGTTGCTCCCCCCCTCCCCCAACCTTCTTTGAGCACTCTCCTTGTGACCTGGCCATTTAGCCTATTGTGTATAAAAACGTGCCACTCAGAGGTAAAAACCCAACCACCTATCCAAAAATTAAAATTATGAATTTTAATAGCAGTTAAAAATATGTGTGCAACAAAGAATATGTCTATACATAGTAAAATGTCAGTGTAATGACATTTTTATTGCAAACGCCAAAAATATTGCAAATCTGCAGACAGTTTGAGAAACAGGCAATTTCCATAGTGATTTATATTTGATTGGGATAGAAACACTAGGGTAAGGTGACCATACGTACTGGTTTTACCAGTACAGTACTGGTTTTTTGGACATTGTACGTTGTATTTCATGACTAACCAGTACAGTTTCATCATCATCCTCAAGCAGCCATGGGCTACGGAGGTCCAACCAGATGGTGCAATTTAGTTCTCCAAGCAAGTCTATCCTGAGCTACATCTACTGCATCTGGCCACTGCACACCAATTCTAACAAGGTCCTGTTTGACATTGTCTGCCCACCGCATCCTAGGTCTCCCCTTCTTTCTGAGGCCTTTAGGCACATTGTTCATAACCCTATTCGCCAATCTATAATTATTCATACGGGCAACATGGCCAAACCAATGGAGTCTCTCTTTGCACAATATGCTACTTAAAGGAGGTTGCAAACTCCTTTGCCTAACCTCATCATTAGTTACAAAGTTGAATAATCCTAATGCCCAAGATACTGCCACCTAATGCCCAAGATACTGCGTAAGCATCTGGAATCAAAAGCATCTAGTTTCCTGTTATCTTGTTTACAAAGTGTCCAAGTTTCACTACCATAACTAACCCTAGAAAGAACCAAACTATTATACAGTCTAATTTTAGTCTTTAGGTGTATACGCCTATTTCTTCACACTCTCCACAGATTCTTAAAAGTCCTGGCAGCAATCGCTATTCGTCTGTTAATCTCATGCCGCACATCACCATTATCTGTTACATAGCTCCCAAGATAATTAAACTGTGAAACCTGCTCAAGACTGCAACCATTCAGATTAAATGAATCACAGCCTGCCTGACCAATTTTCATCACTTTAGTTTTCTCTCTGTTTATAACCAAATCTACTCTACTACCAGTCTCATCAACAGCTCGAATGAAAGAGTTCATCTCATCAACATCATTTGCCAAAAGGGCTAAATCATCAGCATAATCTAAATCAGAAATTTTCGTATCTCCAGCCCATTTAAGGCTAAAATCTTTCCCTTGAAGTGAATTTCGCATAACATAATCAATAATCAAACTAAAGAGAAAAGGAGACAAAATGCAACCTTGTCGAACACCAGAAGTAATGCTAAACCAATTGCTACAAGCCTTACCAACTCTCACACACGACTCAGTGTTATTATAGAGAGCTTTCATTAGGTTAACTAACTTGTCTGGTATACCATATGATCTCACAATCAACCACAAATTATGACGATCAACAGAGTCGAAAGCCTTTTTGAAATCAACAAAGCTAGCAACCAAAGTTTTCTGAAACTATAAACATTTCTCAAGAATCTGCCTAAGTGAAAATATCTGATCTACACATCCCCTACCACTTCTGAATCCACATTGCTCATCATGCAATTGACTGTCAACCAGATTCTTAATTCTATTAAGCACAATCATGGAAAGAACTTTACCTGGAACAGAGAGTAGGCTAATACCCCTATAGTTATCACAAGAACTGCGATCACCTTTTTTGAAAATAGGGATAACAATAGCTCTGGTAAAATCCTTAGGAACCATGCCTTTATCATAAAAGATATTCAGAATTTTAGTCATCCAAGTGGTAACCGAAACATTCCCAGCTCTAAGCATTTCGGTAGTAATTTCATCTACCCCTGGGGATTTATGCAGTTTAAGTTTAGAAATAGCCAAAATAACTTCAGATTGTGTTATAGGGCCAACATTAAAGCCACCAATGCATCTATCATCATTGCAAACAATGGGAGTAGAACTAACTACATTTATTTAGAACATCACCGAAATGCTCAGCCCACCTAGCCATGACAGAATCCTCCAATTCTATAACCTTACCTTGTTTATCCTTCATTCCTTGTATACCTGTCCGTTTTCTACCACACAAAACATTAACTATCTGGTACAGCTCTCTGCTGTTGTGCTGTCTAACTGCTTCCTCGGCTTTGTCAGCCAAACCATCAAGCCAAATATTCTTATCAGCAGCTAACTGATCTTTTACACTTTTATTAAGTTCTCTGTAATGCTTTCTATTAGTACTAGTAGGGTATTGATTAAGGACATTCCTGCCGTTCTTTCTTTCCGAAATAAGCTCAAGTGCCTTATCACTCAGATAATTCTGCCTCCTCTGCTCCTTTTTTCCTAAAAGAGTACTGTTAGTGTCCAAAAAAGCCTGTTTAAAATGATCCCATTCTTCCTCAACTACAGTAGTAAGCATACCATGACTGTCATAATGACTAAGTAACCTATCATGGTACGCTTTGGCTATAACTGGGTCTTTCAGAGCTTCAGTATTAAAACAAAAATTTTTAACCCTAGCACAACACTTTTTAAGTTTAAGTTGCAACACACTTTTAACAAGGTAATGGTCAGATCCAATTTCAGCTCCCCTATATGCCCTGGTATTTCTAACAGAACTAGCCCATTTGCTGTTAATTAATATATAATCAATCATATTCCTATGCAGCCCATCAGGTAAAACCCAGGTGTACTTATGTATGTCGCAGTGTTTGTAATATGTGTTAGTTATTCTGAAACCATTGAGTTTACTTACCTGTAGGAGACGTTGCCCATTGCCATTGCAGCTACCAATACCAAAAGGGCCAATCACCCCTCCCCAAAGGTCAGAGTCAGTACCAACTTTGGCATTGAAGTCACCAAGAACAAGGGTAATATCTCCTTTCTTGACAGAATTCAAAATATCCTGAAGTTGTTCATAAAACCTATCCTTCTCATCCTCATCGGCATCCTCAGTGGGGGCATAACAGCAGATAACATTCAGGTCTTTAACGCTTGTCTGAAATTTTGCTGTAAGAAACCTTTCATTAATGCACTCATATCCTAGAAGAGCATCACTAGCGTGTCTGCTGAGAAGCAGACCCACGCCTTGGTGATGCTTATTGTCGTCCCTCCCTGTAAAGAGAAATTTAAGATTATTTTTAAGAATCTGACCTTTATCTGTCCATTTGGTCTCTTGCAAGCCGAGAATATCTAAATTATAATGGTGGAATTCTTGTGTGAGGACATCAAGAGAAAAAGCTCTGTGCAGAGTCCTCACATTCCAACTACCTATGGAGAGAAAATGGTTAGTATGATGTTTAAAGAAACTATGTTTATTGAGAGAGGGAATGCCGACAATATCAAACAGCCCCCTAATCGCCGACATGGGGCAAAGACCCGTTCCCCCACCACTAAAGGCTGAAGCCATCTACACTGGAAGACTTCCTCCAATGTAGAATTTGACGATGCCAATAGAAGCAAAGAGTTCAGGTGCCTGCGATGACCTCTGCTCAGGATTATCCACCAGCTTATAAACATATCCTGTGAATCTATTCACTTGGGGCTGTCAACCCACAAACAAACAGAAAACACAGTGGAAGATTTTCCCTCCACAGAAGCCCACCAGTGCAGCAAAATCAGGATCCATAATCAAGCTCAGAGCCATATATCTGTCCAGTCCAGTGGGTTTATATGGTCAGCACCAGGACCCTGTGTGGTTGACCACTCCTCAGCAGGGTAGAAAAAAAAGAAAAGTAGCCATAGTTGTCCAGATCAGTAGGCCACACTAATCTGGCAGCCCTCCCCTTCCGTTCACTTCCACAAGAGAGTATCTCTTTTGAAAGGTACTAACGGTCTGCACCACGAGAAGGCGGGGTCGGACATTAGGTGCTAGGCCTGGCCGGTTCTATGCATCATCACAGGGGATTGGTGCATAGCTCTCCTTCCAGTGACGGTTTTAGGAGTACAAAATCAAAAATTATTAATTTATATAGAGATCGAGTACATAAATCCTTGATAAACCAGTCCTAAATCAATTTTATTAATTTATCCTAGTTTTAGTTTTATTTTACACGTATGTTCATATTACCGCCACAGCCAGGGTTACCGGAAATTACTGTTGTCAAATCGCTAAGATAGTCAATCAATCAAACTCTGGCAACCCTGGTCACAGCGTAGACTTCCTCCGGGCTCGGCGGTCCTGAAGTTTGGAATAATTGCTTATTTTTGGATACCCCTTGCGACAAAACGACGAAAATGCGTCTTTAATAACGAGTTGAAAAGATTAATAGATTCTGAAAAAAAAATTCATCGCCGCCACGGCGGGAATCGAACCCGCATCTCTCCAGATTCATGCCAGAGATTTTTAATTATATATTAACGTCTTAGCGTTAACGACCTTCACATCAACATCTGATAATCAAATGCAACGACTGAAAGAGTTGCATCTCCTTGAGTATAGATGGCGCTGTCTCAGTCACGTCTCAGGAAGAAGATTTATAAGATCATATTCTGAAAGAGTTCGTTGTCCGACGAGTGGTGCAATGGTAGCGCGCTCTGGCATGAATCTGGAGAGATGCGGGTTCGATTCCCGCCGTGGCGGCGATGAATTTTGGAATACTGTGCATTCACTTTGGATTGAGTTGAAATGAAAATATACATTTACCAAAGCAAATACTAAGAATGACAATAGTGATGTAGAATGTGTAAAATGCAGGTGTATTTTCTATTGCAAACAGTGGAAAAACCGACATTGAAAACCACATACAAACAGTCAAACATAAACGGGCCGTGTCTGCAGCAATTGCAAGTACAAGTGTGACATCATATTTTAAGAAAAAACAATTTGAAAATGATGAAAACTAGCTGCAGCTGAAGGAATATGGGCGTACCATATGGTAACGCATAATCACTCATTCAGATCAATGGATTGTACCTACAAACTGATTAAAACATGTTTTAATGCCAAGTTTACATATTCTAGAACAAAATGCGAGGCAATAGTTACGGATGTCCTGCTGCCTTAATGTTATTACAATTTTCATACCGATCTGGAATACATGTCAAAATTTTAGAAATAAGAGATTTGCCAGGAGAAACATCTGACATAGTTACTGATTATATTTTGGAAGTGTTAAAAAAGCATCGTTTAGATACCATATTACTTGGATTTTGTGCTGACAACACCAATACTAACTTTGGAGGAATGAGAAGAAGTGGGAAAAATAACATTTTTACCAAGCTGAAATCAAATTTGGGGGAAGAGACCTTGTGGGGATTGGTTTGTGCCACTCATAAATTGGACAATGTTATACAAACTGCAGCCGACTGTGTACCAATTGATGTGCAAGCTTTCATCACAAAGATTTATTCATACTTTTATATATATACAGTGCGCGTTAATGAATTGAAAGAATTTTGTGAATTCGTGGATATAGAATATAAGAAAGTCTTGGGATACAGTTCCACACGATGGTTGGCATTAAGACTCGCTATTGAGCGCGTCCTTCAAATATATCTTGCCTTGAAATCATATTTTGCCTCAAACGAGAAGACCCCCACAATTATCACAAATTATTTTGATAATCCAGAGACAGTCTTGGCTTTACTTTTTGCATTATGTGTCATCAATGTTCCACAATGCTATTTTGAAAATAGGACAGGAAATTTCTATTATAGAAACTAGCAATATTTACAAGGACTTAAAAACAAAATTAGCCGACAGAAAAGCAAACGTTTTCTTGCCGTTACGGCAAAATTTGAAGCAGCTTGACGAAGAAGGCATATTAAAACCTGTTATTTTCAAAGAAAAAGCGGTGGAATTTTATGACACGTGAATTCAATATCTGAGGAATGGGAAGGACCTATTAGGCAAACGGAAAAATTCAATTGGGTTTTGTTAAACATTAACCCCACCCATGACAACATTCAAGTATGCAGTGATTATATTCATCAGCACTTTTCTGAAGTCAATTTAGTAGAAGATGAACTGTTTGATGAAACCCACTTTCTCCTACATTACAGATGAAAAAATTACTCACTGGAGACAACATTCTGTATCAGTATCGAACAGATGGATTGAAATATTCAAAGCCCTCAATGAAAATTATGTTTCCTGCAACAATATTGCCAAATTGGTAGAATATTGTCTCTGTTTACCAGGAACCAATGCTCCTGCCGAACGTCTTTTTTCTTTGATGAACAATATGTGGTCCAGCGATAAAACTCAATTACATGTTGAAACTTTGAAATGTATGTTAATCGCTAAATATAATTTTTATCAAACTTGTATGGAATTTTATAAAAACATTCAGGAAAACGAATTATTATTAAAATCAATCCACTCTTCACAAAAAATATATGAAGAAAAATTAGGAATGTAAATAAAGTACTTTTGTACCTTTTTTTTAATTAAAACCATTTTGTTTTACTGCTACACTTGTTTATTACTTAAATTCAAAAATTCTAAGTATACAATTATGTATTCTACCCATATCAAATATAACAAAAGATAAGCATACTTCGCAATATTTTTTCAACTTATATTCTATGACAGCGACTATTACTCATGCTGACTGAGCTATTGTAAATGTCCTGGTTTTGAATTTGAAAAAAATGGTCACCTTACACTAGGGGAAAGAAAGGGACCACACGTGATGAAAAATGGGAAGAATTTTGAAACAATTTTTGTGAAAATAACATTTCAGTTGCTAATCATTTTCAAACTGAATTTATCTTTCGTTTACCTGGAATATGAGCTCCAGCTGAATGACTGTTCTTAATCATAAACAACTTCCATCACAAGACCAGAGTCTTATGTCAGTACCTACTGTTCAAGCATTGTTTTTGGGGAGAGTTAAAATTCCAGACCTGTTCAGTCAGTATTATGAAAAAATGAAGAATGGTAAAAGTTTCTGAAAAAGTAATTTCTAGTGAAAAATATTAATAGTTTAAAAAAATAAAAAAATTTTTGCACTCTGAATAAATTAAAATTTTATTTTATTTCTTTAAATTTTATTTTATTATTTAGATTTTAATTCTTAAATAAACTTCTATTTTTTATACCGCTCAAAACAAGCATGCAACCTTCTTTTTTTTTTTTCAACTTTTTTTTTCTTTTTTTTTCAACTTTTTCCTTAAATGTCTCAAATTTGGTTGCATGATTTTCCTAAATGTCTCGGTTCGGTTGAATGAAAGTATGGTAAGCCTGCAAGATAATTATAATGAAAGAAACTATGAATTTGTGTTCAGATGCTAAAACACAAAACCGTAAAGATTGAAAAGTGCATATCATTTTGCAAGTCCAAGCTTGGATTTGCCGTTTTCACTTTTCCGATTCTAGTGGCGTATTATTTTATAGAATATTTACTGCTCCGTAACGTAAGATAGTAAATTTTTTCCGAAGAGAAATTGGCATTTTTTAACCATTTCTAATTAAATGCAGAAAATGACATTTTAATCTATAATATGTATTTTTACCTGTTCATTCCGCTAGCAAAACTTGTGATAAAGTGTAAAAATAAATCTATTCTTGCCTGCAATGATCGTACATATATGTTGAGTCACCAAGTAGCTACAAGGAGAGAAGCATTAGTTTACTGCTTTCTTCTGCTGTACTATATATAGATTTTTAATCAGTTTTGGTTTAAATGACCTTGGACCACTTTTCCGTCTACCAATGTTGAAATGTTTTCTAAATTTTTAACCTTATATATCGTTTTTCATTGCTACCGGAAGTTTGGTCATCCAGTAACTATATACATCGCTTTCGGTCAATTTTCGATTTTAAAGACGCTTCTTTACTCTGTTGCTTCTAGAATTATTTTTGATTGTTTCTCAAATATAAACTACGATTTGAAAGAATAACCAATTTTAAACGTTATTGAAAACTAAATCGGTAGAGATTTCAAACGGCGGCTATGCCAAGAATCGTCGGATTAGGCAAGCCTAAAAACGGGATTTTTAAAAGGCAGTACTTCTTAGCGATAATTTTATTACATTTTAATTAAACCACTAATTAAAGTAAGAAAATCTCGTTTTTTTTAACTGCAATTTTAAAATTTAACTTTTCCATAGCAATTATGCAGCTTCATAACAAAATGATTCATTATCTATTTTACTTAATCTTTAAACGCTTTGAAATGTTTTAACCAATTTCTTCATATTCTCTTTGATTCATTTTTCAATTTTTATTCAAAATATCTTGTCTTTAAAGCAAACTAATATTTTTCTGGCACACTTCCTTAATTTGAGTTTGCCGATGGCTGGAAATCTAAGCATATGCATTTTTAGAAAATTTATTTAGAAATTTAGAAAAAAAATAAATAATGAAGTATTAACATAAATACTTGAAATAATGAGTTGAAAAAAATTGGTTGTCCTGACTGAGATTCGAATCCAGGTCTCCAAAGCATGCCGAGCGTCATAACCGTCGAATCTCGTCGTAATCTCCCAGAAGCAGCCGGACGTCATAACACCATCGTTATGACGTCCGGCTGCTTCTGGGAGACCTGGGTTCGAATCCAGTCAGGACAACCAATTTTTTTTTCAACTCATTATTTCAAGTGTTTCTTGTCTACAGGACGTTTTCCTGTGATAATTTATTACTGAATTAACATAAATATTCTGAACTACTTATATTAGGATAATAAAATTAAGAAAAAAATTAATATTTTTTTAAATTTGCTGGTTAAAGTGGAAAAAATACAGTAAAAATTTGCATATTTTTAAAAACGCCTTATAAAAATGTATTTTTTTCTCTGAATATTTGCCCTTTTATTAATCAATTTTAAATGTTCTTTCTTTTAGTATGTGACGCGACACATTTCTGTTTTTTTTTTCTGTTTTTTTTTTTTCTGAAAACACTTCAAGTTAAACTTGGCCACCAGAGTGAGATCAGTTTCAGAAACCTGACACTTCAAGGGACGGATTTCTTTTTTCCGAATTTCGTTATAACTTTAACCTAGAAATCTCTCATATAAAAATGAAAATTTGCGTGTTTGTCTGTCCGCTTATGCACTCGCTAGAGCCACCAAACTTTGTATGAACGTTCCCTTCACCCAGGGAAGAATATAGGCTATGTTCGAACCTGCTGGGACAACCAAAATTGAGGTGGGCGAGTTTGAATTTCCCAAAATCTCCATATACTTAACATTAGAGATAGTCGAAAATAAAATTTGCAATAATAATTATTGCGTTTGAAAAGGAAAATAGTTCAGTTTAATTCTTTCTATTTTGCATGATAAAACCATTATTCCAGAACTGATTAAAGTACATACAAAAAAGCAAATTTTTTTTCTGTGGTGGTTCTAAAAATAAGAAGGGGTACTTTTCGTGAGAGTGATGCGATGTTTGCTTACTTTCCGTTGCTTATTAATTTTACAATTGTTTAATTTCAAAGTTGTAGTATTTCAAATTTCTGTGTCTGGTATGTGACAAGCTCGGATTTTATCAAGTTCATATATAATTGAAACAGTGAGTGTCGTAAATTTTTTTTTATTATTAAAAATTTATTATTATTAAAACTCCGGTTATATACTATTCATTCATTATCGCAATTCATATCAGATAATGCATTTTATTTAAATTAAAGAATGCTGTATTACACGGGAACCGTGTCGTATAGGTTTTAATATTTGGCACAGTGGCTTATCGATTGCCGCGCCCTACGTGTTGTTTTTTTTAGGGTTCAGGATTAAATGAATCCACCATGCGCGTTATTTGGGACTACCTAGAGTTCTTTCTTTTACGGCTTATCTAGCTGAGTCCTATACACATTTCAGTAATTATATCAAAAATTTGTATGTCCTTGCAAATGCCGGAAAAATGAAAAACATTTTATACAGAATATATTTAAAATAATTAATGCAACTTAAAAAAACTGTTTACTTCTGTTATTTAAAAATTACATTAATAATTTTGCATTATTGAGCTAGCGACATGGAGAGTGCCATCTACTATATACTTTAGAGACATTAGAGTTTCAGACCTTTCTTAAAACAGGGAGAGAAACTTGACCAGAGTTTATGCCAAATGAAAGCTTGAGACGTGGGGAATGCCAGAGTGTCATCTCCTATATAGAGTTTCAAATCCGAGAAAAGCAGGGTAAATCTGCTAGTACGGAGCATAAATGGCAGGGGACGGAAAATAATTTCGTTTTAAGGATGGAAAATATTTCTTTACATCGACATTTTACTGTATATCACTGGATGCAGAATTTAATGGCCACTTCGTTATATTTTACAGAAATAAAATATTCCTTAGACCTATGTGGCAAGCAGCTGCTTAAGGCGGTATTTATTTATATTTTTTATCCATTCACACAGAGGCGTAGCTATGGGGGATGCCTGCCCCCCATTCCAAAGTAAATCGGAGTTGGAAAAATATAGGGAGTTGCCAAAATTCGAAGCGACTTGGTAAAATCGAGATGAGTTGTGAAAATTGGGATTATTTTTGTGAAATTAAGAAGAGTTGGGAAAATCGAGGCAACTTGGTAAAATACAGATGAATTGTGAAAATTGGGATTGTCTTTGTGAAATTAAGGGGAGTTGGCAAAATCCGAAGGAACTTGGTAAAAATTCAGCCGAGATGTAAAAACTGGGATTTTTTTTTTTGTAAAATTATGGCGAGTTGGCAAAAATGTAGGGAGTTGACAAAATTTGAAGCCACTTGGTAAAATACAAGTGAGTTGTGAATATTGGGATTGTTTTTGTAAAATTAAGGAGTTGGCAAAATCAAGGCGATTTGGAAAAAAAATTTAGACATCTTGACTCCTTAGAGTTCAGAGAAGGTTGGGGAAAGGGACCCACTGGACAACCGTAGGAGATAATCGGTAGCCTTCCGTCAAGGCCACCTAGCGTGTTCTTTAACGTGAATAGGGGCCACGGCTTTACGTTCCATCCGAAGGATGGCAGTCTTTCCAAGCCCATCGGTGTCCGCTTTCTGAGCGAGAGCAGAAGCAATTTCAATATTTCGGAAAGCATTATGGAAATGGTAAATTTATCGCGATTACATAACCGCGTTCACTTTTGTTGCTTTTGTCTGGAATTAGATCAATTCAGTATGGCAACACTGACTATTTCACGCTGATCACAAAATACATAATCGGTTGTTGATGACATAAGAATTTCTGGAGCAATGAAAATCTCAACGCTAGCACCAGCTGGGACTGGAACCTGGGAACTGCAATTTATGAGCTTGATATGTTATCGACCGCCTCAACCCCTACCCCTTTAATTTGTGGGTGGTAGAATGTTTTACATTGCGATATGCTCCTTTACTACCAGATGCCATAAATGCAACTTTTTTCTTTCAAGAGTGTTTTTTGTTTTATGAAAGTCTTTTCGGGTTGCATAGATATTACTATTTGCATTTTCTGAATTATTCATTAGTTCGAATTTCGACCTTTTTACAGGGTCATTTTACACGACGATATTACAGTTTTTACGCCAACCTTCGGTGCTAAAGTCAGAAAATGGCGAACTTGGTTCTCCTTGAAAACTAGCATTTCTTATTCGTAGAGGCTATGTATTATTATTCTAGTTTTTTTCGTCTGTAGAGCACTGCAGTTAGTCAATCAGATAGTTGATAAAAAGGTTTTGAAAACACAATTCTTCTTTTATATCGAAATGTAAATATGGAATCAAATACATTTTGAAAAAGAAATTGGTTTACAAAAGGTATCAGTAAAACAAAGAAATCTGTAGTTTATAAAAAAAAACATTTTAATCTCGTTTTCTTAGAAAACGAGAAATTGCTTCACTTTGTCGTCTGTAGACATCGAACTTTTTTGTTTACAGAGATAAAAAAATTATTTTTGTGTTAGACAGGTATTGATGAAATATAACGATATGCACCTTCTGAATCTTTCTAAAGCTATAATTACGACATTTAGCGGTGGAAAAGTTTAAAATCCCAAAATGATGTATTTATGCTAGAAATACGAGATTTTGGTATACAAAGCTACCGCTAAAATGTGGTGGAATGTTAAGGTCATGGAATTTTCATTACCAACAATGAGTTGGTGCTTTAGACACAAGAGGTGGGGGGGACACACAATTTTTTTGTTTTACCAGATAACTATATTTAGAGACAAATGAAAAATTGTCTTTTGGTTAGGAATTGATAAAATATTATGATTTGCACTTTCGGAATTTTTCGAACACTATAATTTGGCTCTCTAACGGTGAAAATTCCAAAATTTCAACGACTATTGCAACCAAGTATTATTGATAGAAATTTGAAATTTCGGTGGTGGAATGTGAACGCCATGATGTTTCCAATGGAAATAATGAAAGTGATAATTAAAAAAGTCTATTTTAGTTCCTTTTTCAAATCGCTAAATACGGAACCGGTAGAAATGTTATCGAATTTTTCAAATAATATGCATATTATAGAAATTTGAAATTTTAGTGGTAGCTTATTCCACTGACGGCAATAATCTACCCATTTTTCTGAGAGGTATGGAAAATGCAAATTTTTAAATTTAAGAATTAAAAGACGAATACACTTATGTTGTATAATTACTAATAATATATTATTACCCATCATCCGCTGGCTCAAATTAAAACTGTAAGGAGTGAAAGAGTAGGTAAAGAAAAAACTTCATTCTCTTTAAAAACGAGATTCTCATATGCGCCAGACCGATATGCGTTCTTCTAGTTATGTGGTGAAAATAAAATTGTTCCCGACATAAATTATGCAATCAGCGTTTCAGCCTCAACTCCGGCAAGATTTTGCCTAGACATAACAACTTTTTGTATTCATCTGTGTTTTAACAGAAGAGGAGAAATTTTAAACACATTAAAATTACATAAAGTAACAACTAATTACTAGGTTTGTTATGTAACAAATATAAAAAGAAACTAACCTGAAACTTCTAATATATATCAGCACAGACCAAGGTCACTACGAAACTACGCGCTGGACTAGAACGTGACACATTCAACAGCCACTAGTGACATAGACAACAACAGCAGTATGCTGAGAATCTTTGACCCACGCACCTCCACGAGAGCAGGCGTGTAGGTGCTGCTATAGGGACAACGACATGCACGCTACTCTCTGGTCCGTGACTGAATAATACATTTATGCTTCTATGAACGCTGCTTTTGCAGTGATGGGCCGACCTTCAATGAGTAACTAATGTGCACAAAGGAAAAATTCGCGTTCATTTCCTTCACGTCATGACAGAGGAAAAAACACCAAGTTATGCGCTGGCAATGTTTACAAAACTGAAATAAAAGTTGGGTAGAGCAGTGTGGCTCTAATCAATATTTAAATGAATATACGACAACTCCATTTCTAATACACCACATAACAAATCATTGGTCAGTACCATAAGATTAAAAAAGACTCACTACTTTATACTTCGTAATAAAACAAAATAGATACAGTAAAAAGGAATTTCCAAAACTGTGGAGGCACGTTCATTTTATAATGACGCAAGAATGTATAAATTTCTTATGACTACTAAATATCTTATTGGGTCTACTTCTAAATACACACAAAAATTTCGTTTACTACTGTAAATTTTACCTTTTTTTTTTACCATCGTAGAATTTTGAAGTGGAGGATAGGTGGCCCATGCCACCCGACTGGCTATGTGTCTCGACTGTTTCTTTTTATTAAATACTATGCACTTAGTAAGAACCATCACTTTCCTCCAAAATCCATTCAATGTATTGGGTTGTAAATTAAGTCCTTGCGTTTTTTCGATGGATTTTGGTTAAAAACAAAAACGTTTCAGATTTCGTTTGGCTTCTAATCATTTGCCATCTATTTATCAATTTTTCGGTTATCTGTATGAAAAACATCCTGAGGTTTTGAGTCCAGGAACTTCTGCATTGCTTGTTTCTCCGTCATCCGGATTATTGAATTTTTTTTCCATCTAAAATATACGGAAGTACCGAAAAAGATGCCTGATGGAACAATGTCAACCTGATGGAACAATGTCAGATGAGTAAACGGATGCTGTAAAACTTTCCACTTCAGCCCTATATCTTGTCCAAGGTTACTCTTCCATATGTGATTGGACATTATCATGCTGAATAATAACCCTTTTTTTTTGGGGGGGGGGGGGATTGATGTTGTTCACACTCTATTTTGGGTACTTCGGAATTAGCTGCATTGCTATACTTGAATTTCTATTCTCAGTGAATATCCATACTATTTAGCTAAACTGGAGCACTACTATGCAATCAAATAAACATGCAAAAATCAATTTCTGTGGTCATGACAGGAGGAAATTCCATAAACTTGGAAACCCAAGAATGGATTTTGGTTAAAAACAAAAATCTAATAGACAATCTAATAGATCTATCTTATACAATCTAATAGAACCCTACTTCACAGAAGGTCGATATATTTTTTAATTAGTCTGTACTTATTATACTGTAGTTAATACAAAGAATGCTCAAATGAAAAGTGGAGACGATGGAAATAAGTCAAAGGATTTACTAATCTGCAGGCAGGTGTGGAACTTGCGCTTTTATTTTTTCAGGGATGCAGCTATATAGTAAGAACAGGAAATCGATAGAAAAAACTTTCAATTTGCAAGATTTTCGGTGTTGATAGTACAGCTTAAAAGGTTTTTCCTTAAAATTCGTAGAACTTGTGTAAATTATTATTTTTTTAAAAGTCTTATTAATTGCCATTCCGCGCATGTCTACAGGTATTGACTAGGCATGTTGAAACATTTGTCCTAAAATGATGAATGACTTTGGCTGTTAAGGAATTTTATGACCATGCTCTGCAATCATCGTCAGACTATATAACCTTTCATAGCCTTTTTCGTTTTCAAAAGACCGAAAATGTGAAAATCGCATGGGGAGAAAACTCATGACTGTAAACAGAGTATTTCAGGTATTCCCAACGATACATGTATCGTTGGGATTAATTAAGCACTATGGAGGTAGGTTGTCATGCAACAAAATAAGCTTACTGCTTAAGAGTCGTGGCACTTCGACTTTATTGCCTTTCTTAAACTATCCAAAGTTTCGCAATATCGATACCAGTTGATGGTGTCACTTTCTCCAGAAACTCAATCAATAGCATACCCTGATAGCCAAAGAAAAAAGTATGTATAACTTTTCCTAAGCTGGACTTTCCTAGGCGAGAGATATGTAAGAGAGGATATGTTTCCACTACATGCTAATTTTGCTGCTTTGGAATGAAATGGTGGAACCATGAATCGTCATCTGAAAGAACACGGTGGAGAACATCGTTACCTTCCTGTTCTCACCTATGAGATTTTACAGGTTACATACTCATCCTCATTGCTATTTGCTTGGTAGAGAGGTGTTTAGGGGCATCATTGAGCATATATACATGAAGGTTGAAGTCAGGGTTGCACCTGTCCCGAATTTAAATATTTTGTCCAGTACAGACAACGTTCGGGACTCAAAACGTGCGGAATTCTGCACTTAGTTTTCTGCAAAGTTCATGCGCTTTATCTTGGAGGGCATTAACCGAAATGTATCTGATTGTATGAAGTGCCGAGTCACTTTCTTAAAGTCTGTGATTATTAAACACTGCATTGGACGACCGCGTGTTGTTTATCAAGTGAAAACTCCTTTCATTACGAAAGGTAAAAAAAAGAATAAAAACAAATGCATTTACGACAGTTGAAGCAATCAAAAACAGGTTATATGGAGATGGTTCTGTCGCCATTCGAACATGTCAAAAATGGCTTAAGAAATTTTTATCTTAGATCACCAGAATTCTGGACGACCTACTGGTGTTGATTTTCCGTACAGTGGTCCACAATAACCTACAGTTAAGGGAACTTGCAGAAATGTTTCACGGGTTCAAAACAATCGCTGAAGATCATTTCAAATCGATGGGGATGACAATGGTGTTCATCTTTTGACAGGAAAACATCGAAAGCATCGAGTTATCACGTGTTTTCCTGTTTGGCAGTTGTAAACGGAAGCCGAAACATTTTTTTTACAATAATATAGAGAGAAAGCGGCAATAGTCAATGCGAGGTGAACCCCCTTTTTCCGGCAGTTAAACCCCGATTACACCCAAAAAAAGTGAAGGCTTTTTTTATTTATAAAAGGAATCATTTATTTCGAACTGCTACAACCATATGAAACTATTAATTCAGAGAAATATTTTATTCGTGTAGATAATTTGAAATTGATATGAAAAGTCTTTCTTGGCGAACCGGAGGGGTGTAATTTTCCACCAACGCAAGCTCGCCCCACATCGCAATCAGGACACAATAAAAAATGAAAGAACTGAAAACTGCTAAGTCATCCTCTTAATTCTACAAATATTGCTCCTTTTGACTGTTATACACTGCTCACAAAAATTAGGGGATATTTCAAAATGAATACGAAGCGATAATATATCCCCTAATTTTTGTGAGCAGTATATTTGTCACATATGTTTTGATAACCCATGTTATATATGTTTTGATAACCCAAAAATTTTCGAAATGGAAACCATTTTGAGAATAAAAAAATAAACTCGTGATTTTTTTTACAATCAAAATCTCCAAATGTTTTTTGAAATGGAATAACGCAGTTATCTGGTAGAAAAATTCATAAATGCAGATCAACATTTTAATCCTTAGAATATATCAAGGATTTCATTTTAATTTTTATCTAGAAAACGCACGAACTTTCAAAGGTTACTTAATATTTTCTAAGGCAATATTTGAAAATTTCAACGAAAATCCGAGCCTGTTTTTTTTTCCTTTTTTGGAAGGAGAGAGATTTGACTTAAAAATACATATTTAATCTTTTAAGCTTTTTTTTATTTGGAGGGGGGGAAGAGGTTATAACGAGACTCAAGCATATCAACCCCTCTAGCCCATTAATCTTTTTGGGTACGCCACAAGCATCCAAATGTAGCCGTACATATAATATACCACAGTTCCTAATCAAACTTGAAATAATTTTATGAAAGCTATGAAAAAATGGTGCAGGATTTCCTATATTGAAAGAAAAATATACCAAAAGTGAATAGAGCGAGGTCGAAGAGGAAATTTTTACGAGCCCATGAATTAGAGAATTTATGACAATAGGTAATTTCAATGGCATTCTAAATACAAACGAGTAGCATGAAAAGATCCGAGAGCAATTATCAACAACTTCTGCGTTGAGCTGTACTATCTCTGAACGGCATTTTTTTTTTGCCGACAATGGGCCAAACGGCCAGGTCAGAGAGATTCCAAGAAAAGTTGGAGGAAGGGGACACACTGGATAGCTGTTAGGAGTCAGATAAAAGCCTGTCATCAAGTATGTTAACGTGCACAGAGTAAGGCTATCTCCTGGACACGCGCCACGTCTTTACATTCAATCCGATGGACGGCGGCCTTTCCAAGCCCATTTTTTCATCGAGTAGAGTACGGATTAGCGGAGATAAATATCAACGCTGGCTCAGCTGGGACTCTAACCTGAAAACTGCATATTGCAAGTCTAGAGGGTTACCTACTCAGGCCAACTCCAGCCCTCAAACTTTTGGGTAACACAAGGTTACCCCTGCCTTGTAGAAATATGTTGTAGACTTTTTATCCACAAGACAACAAAGGAATGTATGCAAAATGTCCCTAAAATTAAATTTTCTACAGTTACTTTGATTTTTTTAAGCCGAATCTTAAAAACTTTAGTAATATGCGTGGAGAAAAGTTTAATCAATGCATTTCTGAAAGGAATAAAAGGTTTAAAGCAAAGAGTCGTTTCCAGAAGCAAGTCGCAAGAGTAGCCGAGGCGGGGGTGGCTCAGTCGGTAGCGCGTCAGGTTCATAATCCCCCAGTCTCCGCAAAATTCCCCGCCCTGCCCATGGTCAGTAGGGGCCACCGATGGGTTTGGAAATGCCGCCGTCCGTCGGATAGGACGCTAAGCCGTGGTCCCGTATGAGGGAGAGCCATACCCTGTGCACGTTAAAGAACAGGCTGGATGGCCTTAACAGGAGTTCTACCATCTGTCTCTCAACAGCTGTTCCAGTGGGTCCCCTACTCCAACATTCTCTGAGCCCTCGGGGTCCTTATGACCTGGCCATTTCGCCCATGGTGGTCAAAAAAGTGCTACTCAGAGGTAAAACAACCCAACCCTAAGAGTGGCCCAAAAGGTGTCTCTAAATGTAAGGAATCAGTAAACGTTTTATGCGAATTTCAAATAATTTTTTGTTTAAAAAATTACACTAAATCAATTGACATATCGTAGAAAATTATTTACATTTAATTACTTTTTAATTACTTTTTTAAACACACTGCCTGGACAATTTTATGAACATTGCATCGTGCGCGAAGTGCCATAAATATGTATGTAAAATTTCTTACTGACTCTCCGTCATTAAAGTCCTATAAAAGCCGTAAAGGCAATGTGGAAAGCTAAGTGCGACATGGGTAAAAAGGTTGATCTGACTGACTTCGAAAGGTTCAGGAACCACATGGTGTGCTTCAATCTCACATTGCCATGTTCCTCATTTACCTTGTTCAAAAACACAAAATGATATATAGAGTCAGGACGGATCTAGAAAAAAAAAATAAGGGGGGAGATGGGGATTCAATGGAGCCGAAAACATTAAAAGTGCAACACACTAGATTTCCATTGCAATATAGCATTTTCCCCTTCATTTCAGAGAAATTTTTTTGAAAAATGCATGAAATATGCCTGTATCTTTGAAACACGATGGACATCCTTAACGGATGTAATGGAACTCAGCGAAAAATCATGGGGCACATTATTTCAAGTATATGGAGAATGGCAAGAGTATAAAAAAACTTTCACCAATCGTGGCAAATGCTGGAAGAAAACGGCTCTGACACAGAGGGGAGGGACTGGCATTTGTTGGCACGAAACGTATGGCAAAACAGAGCTGTTACAGTTCATCGGCTGAGAGGTGACCGTTAGCTGTATTTCAAAAACCATTTTAACGAGAACTATGTGCAGAGAACTGAATGAAATTTGGAAACTGTACCACAATACATACGACGAAGTATTAGATAGGTGTCATAATAACTAAGTCAGGCGGTGTATTCCAGATTGCTTTAAGAATTTCATAAAAAATCTACAAGAATCGCATGCTCTTTTATAAGAAAAAACGTTTTTTTTTATCTGTTCAGTGTTATTCGCCAGAAGAATATAACGGTCTTTAAAACTCCAGATACATTATAATTATCTCATATATTTTAAACACAATTTTAAAGAATCTGACTCAATGACGTATGTTCAATAAACCATTCTGTATATGCTACAGAATTCCAGCGAACATTTCAGCTGTTCAAAATGATGAATACTCCGCATTCAAAAACACAAACTACCCTGTACCACATATGTGACTGTTTACGATGTGATAGACGTGTGAACGTGCCATTTCCGCTTCCTTTCTTTGTTTCATTTCTCTCCTTTCAACTATAGTTGGCACAGGGTGAAGTATACTCATTTGTCACGATTACAAGCATCGGCACGATCAACATGCACGGTCCAATATATATTTAGAGTTGAATTCCAATTTTTTTTTCACTTTCTGTTCTCGTTAAAAATCTATGGGGGGAAAACCAAAACCGAATACACATTTCACTAAAAATTTCACGAAAAGACTTTCAGAGGAAGTATTTCTAAGCAAAATAGAAACAAGTTAAAAAAGTTTCCCTTTTTTCTAAGAGCTTAGCACATTCTTCGTAACTCTATCGTGCTGCATTCAGGCAACATTACCAAACCAATATAGTCTCTGTACACAAGATGGTGTTCAATGATAATTGATAACTGCTTTGCCTAACCAGGGATGGCCAACCTTTACTGCAACGTGTTCAGATTATGTTGAAAATCTGCCGCATGCCATCCCGAGGCAAATCGAGAAGCCACAAAAGTAGGTTTACCAGATGGCAATGTTCTGAATGGCCAAAAAGGCTAGAAATGGGGAGCAAAGAATATAGGTAATTTCAGTTTGTAAAATACTTTTTTTTTCTGCAAAGTTTATTTCAAATACCGACTAACAGTTCAGCCAGAAAAATGCATAATACCAATTATTCAGTACACTACAAAATGTGCCGATTTCTATTCATATCTGATTGAATTGATAAGCCAAAGATAATCAAGAGTGCCCTGTACATGCTATTTACAATCTGGCATAAATTGCTGATATAAGCATTACAGAAAACAGTAATTTTCACAACGTTAACAGAATGATTTAGCATTCATGATTTTCGTTTAGAGTAAATGATAGCCATGGATTCAAGAAATTTAAAAAAGGGGAAAAAATATACTTTTATTTTTAAACAAGTTTTTATTACATACGGTAACCCTACACTTACGGCGAATTGAATTTGGAAGTGCAAAAAAATCAGGTGAGATGCCAGTAACAAGAGCTGCAGACCTTTAGCCTATCATTATTAAAATAATCAAACCACTCGTACCCAATATAACTGCCTAAGCATCTAAAAATATAGGCATAAATTTTTTAATAATAAATTTTTACATTATACCCGTTTCCTGTTATGAATACGTAGAATCGTCAAATGTAACGGTATGTTTCAAGCATCATCTATGACACAGCCAAAAGCATATCTAAGGCACACAAGATTGAGTGTCAGTACCGTGGCAGAGTGGTTAGCGCGCTACTGATATCACCTGGGTTCGAGCCCTACATAAAACATGGATGTTCGTGTCGTTTTTCTGCTGAGGTCCCACCATCCTCTCAGACTTTCTGCTACGGTGGTATAAACTGACGGCCTCCTGTGAGACCTCTGTGGCAAGCAGCTGCTTGAGGCGATATTAATTTTTTTATTTTCTTTATACCTAAAATAAGGTTTGTCAAAAGTTGAAAATATGAAAACTTTTCCCAAAAATCTTTTAAAAAAAGGACAAAAAAGGGGCAGACATAAAATTTAAATATAATTGTTGATAGGTATATAAAAATGCGATTTTTATATTTTATAAAATCAGCATAGACACTAAAGAATATGCAGAGAACGTGAATGCAAAAAAAGGTGTTATAATAACATTATAATAAGGTTCAAGGAGTTGTAAGATCATGGTAAAATTAGCCTCCAATGAGGAGCTCCCTACACCAGTCACAACAAGTGATGAGATAACAGAGGAAGAAAAAACTACCTCTCTGCTATCTCACGAATCTCTTAACTATGCTAATCTCGTTAACCTGGTAGAAATAAAATATATTAGACCTTGCAGAAGGGCCAATGTTCTGAAAGAAATCAGTTAGTAGTCCCATGCGCGTAGTAGTAGTCCCCATGCGCGAAATCAGTTAGTAGTTGCTGCAGCTTGTTGTTCTGGTGGCACCAAGAAGGGAGGTAATGTAAATAGTCAGTGGTCCGATAGCATGAAGCTCCCCGAAACAAAGCTTTAGCATAGTAGCGGGAGCAGTTCAGCAGGACGTGAGATACAGTCTCAGGTGTGCTGCATTTGGCACAGTTAGGACTGTAATTAAATAACATTACATTATTACTAGAGCAGCCGCGCAGAATATCTGCTCGCGCTAGTCATTGTTGCAATGTTTAATGTCCTATCCCGAGGACCGAGGACTCTGGAAGGAAGGCACGCTGCATCCAGGTGGTCTTGAACGTTACAGAAAAAAGGCTTTGTTTTATATTAATTATAATTCACATTGTAATAACAAATGATACGATGTTCTTAGTTAGAAGGCCGAAATAAATAAATTATATACTTTTTAATACTTGATCTGTGGTGAAGTTACGTGTGAAGCCTGGCTGTCTTTTGTCCTGCGATGTTGTAGTTCCTCGACGTTGTTGCTGGGGTTGCCACAGCATGTTGATTGAGTCGCCACACGTCATATTTCATTAATATTTTTGATTGACAACAGAGGGCATTTCGATACAAAAAAAAAGAGAAAAAGAGATGCTCTGGCAACCCTACCTAAAATGGTTGGCCACAAGTAGCCATTCTAGCTGGTTTAGACTATTTCACCTCTAAGTAAAATTTTTTTCCCTATGCAAGGCTTCCATCACATGAATTCCAAAGCTGAGAATAGGCAATAATGTTAAAGGCCATTAGGAGCACATGAATACCTATCATTAAAATAATAGGATTTTTTTTTTAATCTGAACGTAATATAAATCTCTGAAGAACAGAGTCCATTTGATGGAATGCGGCATTCCAGACCCAATGGTATCCTCTTTCTCAACCCAATGGCGAAACGTGACTTTTAAATAGGGGAAGCAATTTTCAAAGCATTGTCCAAATTATCGGAACGCCATTCGGTACTTAGTTTCCAAATCATTGAACCGGATCACCGTTCTGGTACTTATGTTTGCAAATTATTACACCGGAACTCCGTTTTAGCACTTATGTTTCCAAATTATTGAGCCAGAACGCTTTACGTTACTTATGTTTCTAAATCATTAAGCGAAACTCTATTATCCAGGGCCATTAGGTTTTCAAATCATTGAGCTGGAACCGCATTCTTTGACTTTTCAGAATAAGAATTTGCAACACAACACTGTACTAGTACTTGATGTTTCCGAATCACTGAGTTCGGGTAATTCTATAGTTTTTAAAGCAAAAATTTCAGTATATATTTATATAGGTTTATCATATTTTTATAAAATCAAATTGTGATATTAAAGAAGAAAATTGAAAATGAAGTGACCTACATGTGGGCCTACAATTTTTTCAGCTGCTTAAGTCTCAGTTGTGGACTCGAGTTGTTACGCTTCTCCCATCTAGGTTGTGAGGGTCGCGCCTCTAGCGGAGAATCCTCATGCTTGGGAGGCTCAGGCTTCCACGTCATTTTCCATCTAAGTTTTGGCTTGAGGGGAGGGGGTCGCATTGGAACCGCGGGAGAAGTCACAGGAGAGACGGACGGTTCTGGGGCTCTCCGGCGTTTAACATACGGCAGGTTTTCTTCGTCATCACAAATAGGCGGGGTGTCTTCACTAAAATAGACAGGATCTTCTTCCTCTTCATTGAACAAGTCCCACAAAGGAAAAGCCTCTAATTGACCGTGCGGCTGCCTGATTAATGAGCGATACATTGCGAGTGGTGTTTTTCAATGTACTCATTCATCCACATGCTAAATACTGTAGTATCGGCTTGAGAACAGTGCACGTAACAACCCTTGTAATAACCGCATTCCGTTCCAGGTATATTAGGCCTGTAAATGGTAGCTAGGCGTAAACTGGAAGAGTTGTGTACCAATCCCTAGTCATGATGTACAGAACCGGCCAGGTCTAGCACCTAATGTCCGACCCCGCCTTCTTGTGGTGCAGGACGTTAGTACCTTTCAAAAGAGATATTCTATTTTCGAAGGGAACGGAAGTGGAGAGCAGACAGTTCAGTATGGCCTACTGATCTGGTCATCTATGGCCACTTTTTTCTTTTTTTTCAAACCTGCTGAGGAGTGGTCAACTTCACAGGGTCCTGGTGCTGACCATTTATACCTACTACTTTTGTTTATGGATTTGAGCTTGATTATGGATCCTGGACTTGTTGCACTGGTGGGCCTCTGTTGAGGGAGAGGCCGCTGTGTTTTCTGTTTGCTTCTGGGTTGCCAGCTCTAAGTGAACAGAGACATGGGATACCTTATATCAGCTGGTGGATAATCCTAATCAGAGGCCATCGCAGGTACCTGAACCTTACTTAGCTAGTTGGGCATCGTCAAGCCTAAACTGGAGTAATGCGTCTCAGGCAGGCCATATGGCTCTTGAAAAAGTCCGCTTGAAAAGGTGGTGCCTGAAGTTCCTACCAGCATCGGTGACTTCAGCCTTTAGCGGAGGAGGAACGGGTCTTTGCCCCATGCCTGCGATCAGGGAGCTGTTTGATCAGGTTTTCTTCATAAGTTGGCCCTACCAATCTCAATAAACCTAATTTCTTTAAAAATCCTACTAACCATTTTCTCTCTGCAGGAACGTGGAACGTGAGGACATTACTTAGAGATTATTCTCTTGATGTCCTCATGCAGGAATTCCAGCGCTATAACCTAGATATTCTAGGCTTGCAAGAGACCAGATGGACAGGTAAAGGTGAGATACTTAAAAATAACTTTAAATTTCTCTTTACAGGGAGGGAGGATGGAAAGCATCACCAAGGCGTGGGTTTGTTTCTCAGCAGACATGCTAGTGATGCTCTTCTAGGATATGAGTGCATTAATGAAAGGTTTCTTACAGCAAAATTTCAGACAAGCATTAAACACTTGAATGTTATCTGCTGTTATGCCCCCACTGAGGATGCTGATGAGGATGAGAAGGATAGGTTTTACGGACAACTTCAGGATATTTTGAATTCTGTCAAGAAAGGAGATATTACCCTTGTTCTTGGTGACTTCAATGCCAAAGTTGGTACTGACTCTGATCTTTGGGGAGGGGTGATAGGCCCTTTTGGTATTGGTAGCTGCAATGGCAATGGGCAACGTCTCCTACAGGTAAGTAAACTCAATGGTTTCAGAATAACTAACACATATTACAAACACCGCAACATATATAAATACACATGGGTTTCACCTGATGGGCTGCATAGGAATATGATTGATTATATATTAATTAACAGCAAGTGGGCTAGTTCTGTTAGAAATACCAGGGCATATAGAGGAGCTGAAATTGGATCTGACCATTACCTTGTTAAAAGTGTGTTGCAACTTAAACTTAAAAAGTGTTGTGCTAGGGTTAAAAATTTTAGTTTTAATACTGAAGCTCTGAAAGATCCAGTTATAGCCAAAGCTTACCATGATAGGTTACTTAGTCATTATGATAGTCATGGTATGCTTACTACTGAAGTTGAGGAAGAATGGGGCCATTTTAAACAGGCTTTTTTGGAAACTAACAGTACTCTTTTAGGAAAAAAGGAGCAGAAGAGACAGAATTATCTGAGTGATAAGGCACTTGAGCTTATTTCAGAAAGAAGGAACTGCAGGAATGTCCTTAATCAGTACCCTACTAGTTCTAATAGAAAGGATTACAGAGAGCTTAATAAACGTGTAAAGGAGCAGTTAGCTACTAATAAGAATCTTTGGCTTGATGGCTTGGCTGACAAAGCTGAGGAAGCAGTTAGGCAGCAGAACAGCAGAGAGCTGTACCAGATAGTTAATGTTTTGTGTGGTAGAAAACGGCCAGGTATAGAGAGAATGAAGGATAAACAAGGTAAGGTTATAGAAGGGGACGATTCTGTCATGGCTAGGTGGGCTGAGCATTTCAGTGATGCTCTAAACAATGTGGTTAGTTCTACTCCCATTGTTTGTAGTGATGATAAATGTATTGCGGGATTTAATGTTGGCTCTATAACACAATCTGAAATTATTTTGGCTATTTCTAAACTTAAACTTCATAAATCCCCAGGTGTAGATGAAATTACTACAGAAATGCTTAGAGATGGGAATGTTTCGGTTACCACTTGTATGACTGAAATTTTGAATATCTTTTATGATAAAGGCATGGTTTCTAAAGATTTTACCAGAGCTATTATTATCCCTATTTTCAAAAAGGATGATCGCAGTTCTTGTCATAACTATAGGGGTATCAGCCTACTCTCTGTTCCAGGGAAAGTTCTTTGCATGATTGTGCTTAATAGAATTAAGAATCTGGTTGACAGGCAATTGCGTGATGATGAGCATAGTGGATTCAGAAGTGGTAGGGGATGTGTGGATCAGATATTTTCACTTAGGCAGATTCTTGAGAAATGTTTAGAGTTTCAGAAACCTTTGGTTGCTAGCTTCGTTGATTTCAAAAAGGCTTTCGACTCTGTTGATCGTCATAATTTGTGGTTGATTGTGAGATCATATGGTATACCAGACAAGTTAGTTAACATAATGATAGCTCTCTATAACAACACTGAGTCGTGTGTGAGAGTTGGTAAGACTTGTAGCAATTGGTTTAGCATTACTTCTGGTGTTCAACAAGGGTGCATTTTGTCTCCTTTTCTCTTTAGCTTGGTTACTGATTACATTATGCGAAATTCACTGCAAGGGAAAGATTTTGGCTTTAAATAGACTGGAGATAGGAAAATTTCTGATTTAGATTATGCTGACGATTTAGCCCTTTTGGCAAATGATGTTGATGAGATGAACTCTTTCATTCGAGCTGTTGATGAGACTGGTAGTAGAGTAGGTTTGGTTACAAACAGAGAGAAAACTAAAGTGATGAAAATTGGTCAGGCAGGCTGTGATTCAGTTAATCTGAATGGTTGCAGTCTTGAGCAGGTTTCACAGTTTAATTATCTTGGGAGCTATGTAACAGATACTGGTGATGTGCGGCATGAGATTAACAGATGAATAGGGATTGCTGCCAAGACTTTTAAGAATCTATGGAGATTGTGTAGAAAAGGCATATACACCTAAAGACTAAACTTAGACTGTATAATAGTTTGGTTCTTTCTAGGGTTAGTTATGGCAGTGAAACTTGGACACTTTGTAAACAAGATAACAGGAAACTAGATGCTTTTGATTCCAGATGCTTACGCAGTATCTTGGGCATTAGGTGGTTCAACTTTGTAACTAATGAAGAGGTTAGGCAAAGGAGTTTGCAACCTCCTTTAAGCAGTATATTGTGCAGAGAGAGACTCCGCTGGTTTGGTCATGTTGCCCTTATGGATAATTATAGATTGGCGAATAGGGTTATGAACAGTGTGCCTAGAGGCCTCAGAAGGAGGGGGAGACCTAGGATGCGGTGGGCAGACAATGTCAAGCAGGACCTTGTTAGAATTGGTTGCAGTGGCCAGATGCAGCAGATGTAGTTCAGGACAGATATGCTTGGAGAATTAAACTGTGCAGTCTGGTTGGACCTCCGTAGCCCATGGCTGCTTGAGGATGATGATGATGATATTAGGCAAGTATATGAAACACAGACAACCAATTTTTTCCAGATCGAGTGAGACTATACTGAGTCTGTCCAATAGATGCTTCTTGTAGAATAGTCCTTGTAAGCAATGACAGAAGTAAACAGTCTATGGTACTTTTCATGGATGTGGAGCACAATATCATCCAGACAGTCATACTCCCACACCACTTCACCGACACGAGGGTAAAAAGAAAGTCCAGTGTCGTGCTTGGTCACACATTCCGAGGAATGTCAGTCACAAAGGAAAGATCAAATCTGTAGACACCCATCAGTCCCCTACAGTCCTCCTTTGAGACAAGAGATGCTTTCGCTCTTCTACTTATCTTCTGCATTTTTTATAGCCAGGCTGTGCTCTGCAACCCCTGTAACACCACCCATATTCCAAGTCCCTAATGGTCTCCTCTGAGACAAACTTAATCTTCTATTCCAGGCTTCTCATGCCGCTTGTGTAGTGTCTTGACGATGGGTTGGGTTGTTTTACCTCTGAGTGGCACTTTTTGCACACCATGGACTAAAATGGTCAGGCCACAAGGACCCTGAAGGCTCAGAGAAGGTTGGGGGAAGGACCCACTGGAACAGCTGTTAGGAGACAGATGGTAACCTCCCATCAAGGCCATTCAGTGTGTTCTTTAACGTGCAGAGTATGGCTCTCCCACACACGGGGCCAAGGCTTAACGTCCCATCCGACGCATGGCAGCCTTTCCAAGCCCATCGGTTCCCCCTACTGGCCATGGGCAGGGAGGGGGAATTTTGCGGAGATAAATCTCAATGCTGACCCAGCTGGGACTTATCTTCTGTATTTTTTATAGCCAGGCTGTGCTCTGCAACCCCTGTAACACCACCCATATCTCAATGCTGACCCAGCTGGGACTCAAACCTGGGAACTGCAGATTACGAGCCTGGCAGTCTTGATGACAAAGCACAAGTTTTTCCCCATGGGAAGTGGAACCTTTGGGACCTCCCCCCCCCCCCCCTCCAAATACATCAGAGTCCCCTACAGTCCAAATAACCTAGCTCCCGGGTCAGGAATATTCCCTTCACCATCTAAGACACAGCAGACATGTCGTATTCTATACTGCTCTGGAACACAGTTAATATCTATTGTTTGCATACCTGTGTTCGCATCGACAAGGTGAGGCCTCACACACGACAGACTTCAGGGGAAAATGATGAACAGTCTCGGATACAGTTCACTGTGAGAGGATGTTGGCTGCCTTCACAGTTTCAAGCATGTCTTTGAATATCTGGGTACCCATATTTATGCACTTTCAGTGTGAAGACAAGCGCCACTTTCTTCACAGTAAGGTCGGACAACTGACTGATGATGCTATCGTACACTGATTGTTCCAGGAGTCCGGGAAATACAGGCACTAATTGTTCGTCGGGCTGGGCACACCAATACTGCTCCACAGATTCCAGAACAATGTCTGCATAAGCCATGACTGTGGCTTTTCATTCGAACCCTTCACCAATGAGCAACATGTCCAACCACAATACAGAAAAAATTAGGTCAACCAATTAAAATTTTAGGGACAAAGGGGTTAATGGCCAAACAAACCTAGAGACTAAAGGGCTAACAACCAACCAGACCCCGAAAGGGGTAACGGCAGGGATCGAAGAACTGTAGCCCCCAGTCCCTTAACCTAGCCTATTCCTATGCTAGAAGCTTAAGGGAGAAAGAAATGGGGGGAGTAAACAAAACTCCAGAAAAAAATTCTGCAATCACGCCCCCTCAGGCCATCTAGGCTTTCAACAAACACACAGGGGGGGGGGGGACCTAACTTTCATTCAGTAAAAACACACTACTGTGGAACTATGCCAGCAGCATGTGTGCCCATAGTCCTGCTTCCAAAAGAAGATTGCATATTGTTCTTGTAGACACTCTTGGTATGACAGAGGATCGAATTTCTGACACCGTAGCTGTCCACTCTGCCATTGCTGCCCTCCTAATATTCCGATTCTCTCGTGCGTTCATAACTGTTGCCCGGAACCAAATCTGTGAGTGTGCAAATGCTCTTCTGACAATAGACATCACCATTGTACCACTGCCGATACCTCTCATCCAATGCAGTGTGCAATTTGATGAAAAGACCAACCTGCTTCCTGAAGACCCACTATACGACCTCGCTCAAACTTTGCTAACTGAACAAACGTTGCGCACCTATGTCATCCAGGCATGGTAACTCTTCAAAGAGCACTGAACAACATGACACAAATAACTTTTCTTCATGACCTAGTTCTTAAATATGAGCTGCATACATTTGCATGTTGTCGTGCTTAGTGACACCATCATTTCATCCAATGACTGTCAATCTTGAATCACGGTTTCTGCTGCCTTTAACTATTAACATATTATGACGTTCCGAAAGGAATTCCTTCTGTGCATTCTTTTTTTCAATTTCCGACAGTGTATAGAGAAAGTTGTTTGTATTCTGTCCACTTATGCATGGCCTCTCAGAAAAGCTAGAGGCACCAAACTTTCAAACTTTGTCTTCACACAGGAGAAGTGTATGAACTACATGTAAACTTGCTGGGGTCAACCAAAGCTGGGGTGGGTGGGTTTGAATTTCTCGAAATTCCCATAAGACTAAACATTAGTGGTTAAAAATTGGTCTCTCTCATAGACTTGGCTTTAGCAGTTATTCAAGATCATGCCATCACTACAACTATAGAGAGTTGCAAACTTCCTCTAAAGAGGAGAAAAATTATATCGAGGAAGTGGGAAAACCATCTGCTATATACTTTAGAGTTCAGACCTCCCTTAGAAGATGGAAATAAAATTCGTACCACAGAGCAGGAGGGGGGGGAGCACAATGCTCATAATCTTATGCAAAATGAAAGTTTGTGACATGGGGAGCACCATCTACTATATAATTTAGAGGGATTCAGATATCTCCCAAAAGTAGGGGAGAACATTTTTGAAGAGGAAGCAGAGGAGGGACAAATACATCGTAATGAATTTTTGTGTGAATGAAAGCTTGCATGGTGGGGAATGCCTTCTAATATATACTTTGGAGAGTTTCAGACCCAAGAAATGCTGGTTAAATCTTCTAGTTAAGCGCAGATGTTGATAAAGGTTTGCAGATGCGGCTACAATTTTGAAAATGAAGATAGAACTTTTATCATCCATGCAGTTCTAAGGAAGGCCAGATTAAACAACTAGGAGCCCTGGAGCCAAGTTTTAAATGGAGTCTTTCTGTAGTGGTAAACTGCATTATTGCATGTAAAATAGTCTCTTGAGGAAATTAAAAAATAAAATAGCATAGCTTAAATCTGGTTCCAGCACTGGATTACTGCATCTCAGTAAATCCGGCCTGGCTCTAAACACAAGTATTTAACATAAAAAGATTAAAAAATCTAACTCTATAGAAAATATAATTGTGTAATCCTGACCTAAAAGACAAGATACTGCAACTTTCCTGAATCTCATATTAAGGGGTAGGGGTGATTCAGTCGGAAGAGCACCAGGCTCTCAATCTGCAGTTTTCAGTTCGAGTACTACTTGGGCCAGCATTGAGATTTATCTCCACAAAACTCCCTGCTCTCGTTAATACGGGACACCAATGGGCTTCAAAAAGCTGCCATCCATCGGTTACACTAAGCTGTGGTGTCGTGTGAATGGCACACATTACAGAGCATGCTGGATGGCCTTAACGACAGGCTACCATCTGTCTTCCAACAGCTGTCCCAACCTTCTCCAAGTCCTCATAATCTGCCCATTTAGCCCATTGTGTGCAAAACAGTGTCGCTCAGAGGTAAAACAACCCAACTCATTAATACTAGAGATGGACGAGATTCACTAGCAGTGGTCCTGAAACTTTCTGACACTGCAGCCTCCTAGAATTGCGATACATTGATGCAACTGCCTAGAATTGTAAACAAAATTATGCGACCCCTTCTCTCTTCTTTACAATGTAGGACATACAATTAAATATAATGATTGCATAATAGATGGATTTAACACAATCCAATTGTCACAAATACTTTTATGTAAACACTCTCTCACATAATAAAAAAAATTAGAAATATCCCTTCAAGCAGCAGCTTGCCACAGAGGACTGACAGGAGCCTGTCAGTTTATATACTATATAGTAGAAGGTCTGTGAGGATGTCAGAACTTCAGCAGAAAAATAAAACAAACATCTATGCCTTTTACCCAGAGCTTGAACCCAGGTCCCTTTGATCAGTAACCAAGCACGCTAACCACTCAGCAAAGGGACGGACAAAAAGAATTCACTAAAAACATTATCAAATATAAAATTATCAGTTTTATGATCCCTTTCCAAGCTGCTCGTGAACCACAACATTAATGAAGTATCATTTTTAAATGGTCTTCATTTTCTATCGTTCAAGCTTCCTAAAATACAAAAAAAGAGCCAAAACAGCTCTTACCCGGTGAGGCATGGACACTACAAGATTTCTAAAGGTGTCTTGTGGTATCTAACATGTGTACCAACACGTTACCAGCAGATCCTTTAACTCTTGTAAGTTATGTGGTTGACCCAGGGCAGATCGGATATGCTGTTCGAATACAAATCACAGATGCTCAATTGATGTCTGGAGAATTTGGAGGCCAGGGCAATGCCTGGAAGTCTTCCTTATGTTCCACGAACCATTCTCCTATGCTCAATTCTAAAGGCAACAAAATCTTCCTGATGATGGAGGTAGGAGTTGGCACAGTTGTCAGTATTCAAAAGTTACTAACCTGGTGTTCTCAGGTTAAAGACCCACTGGGACAGAGTCGAGAGGACTCCTGTTCTGTCCTTGGTCATAAAGACTGCTGGGCTTGTAATGTCAGCCATCCAACAGATATGGCTTTCAGCCATAGCCACGTGGAAGGTCGGTTGTTTAGAGTTTTATGAGGGTTTCATCAGTTTTAAACAATAAAATTTATGAAACCCTACAAAGACACCAACAGAAAAAAAGTGTTGCACAACAAAAATAAATGAAGTAAACAACTGTTCTATAAATAGCAGGTAAAGCAACAAAAGTTAAATATAAACATAAAAGCAACCCAGGTGTAAAACACCTGGATTAAATACATAGAATAAGAAACAGTGAAGTAAAATTACAAGCAAGCAAAATATCCAGTACATCATAAAAATTGAAATACAGGATAATGCAGCAATGATCTGATAAAAATCACACATCATTGCGCAATGTTCTTGGCATCATTACAATCGCATACACCTGTATTGTAGAGTCAATGGTAGCCGAAGCAATGGCCGCCTGTTGAACTAAGGTGTTTGATCTGGCTGTATAATCGCTCAAAGCCATGCGCATGAGATGTCTGTACTCTCATTCATTTGTGACAGGCCCATTGAGATCCCTCACATTCACGAGTTCATTCCTCCTCTACCCGCTGACGCCATATTCTCATCACTGTGGCAGCATTCTGACCAACATGAGCACTGATGTCTTGGTACGATAATCCGCCTTCCCGTAATCCCACAATTCTCCCTCAATCAAAGTCTGAAACCTGGTCATATTATATGGATCATATGGATGCCGTGTTATTCAACTGGGGCATACTTGATCCTTTAGTGCACAAGAACTGCAAGCAAACAATTCCAGTGCACCGGCTCTTTCTAATCTCCTCTTATACAACTTCCAGGAGGCATTACTGTCACACATGATGTGCATATGTGCTCCGCTTTGAATCATTTACATGTTCTCCCATGGGCTACCCATCTTGCATAATAATCTGACGATCTCAGATAATCTGACGAGTTCTTCCTGGTGTTGAACTTTTAATGGCCAGCAGTGTATTAGGTGTGTGAAAATCATCCAGCTGTTCCTCTGACTTTAAGTTGAATCTATTGGTTATGTGTCAGCTGCTCTATTATAATTTGAGTTAAGACAATGATGTTTACATTTTCTCATAAGATTATAAGCTATAGATTCTATGATGAAGTTCCCTTGTTGTGCTGTTTAAAATGACTGAAGAAAAAAGTTAGAATAATCAAAACAAACAAATCTTTCAGTTTTTCCCACCAAATTTCTTACTTTCAATAGTTCTTTGACATCAGTTTATTCTTCCCAAATACTATAAAAATAAATTTTTAACAGATCCAATTGCTCTTTTAACTTTTGAAGTATCCAAAGCCTTCTTTTTTACAATTAGCCTCTGAATGGTTAACATGCTTGGCTACTGATCAAAGGAAGCTGGGTTTGAGTCCTGGGTAAGGCATGGATGTTTTTGTGCTGTCTTTCTGCTGGAGTCTCGTGATCTTCATAGATTTTCTATATCATGTATAAACTGACAGCCTCCTATCAGATCTCTGTGGCAAGCAGCTGCTTGAGGAGGTATCTTTTACTTATGTCTAACCTTCATTTTAATATAAATTTATATTATTTTATTATTAAGAATGAAATACCCTTTCATTTGATATAACAGAATCTGCAAAAACGAGTTAGTTACTACAGAACAGAGTTATAGACTTCAGTTGTTTTTCTTCTTAAAAAAATTATCTTCATCATAAATGTATTCATCACAAGAAACCAATACTTTAAGGATTTATCCTTCATTAAGGTATTAAGCTCCAGTGCCATAGCATGAGTGGCAACTGGGAAAGCAATGGGGACACTGTGAAGTTGATTTGACAATTCTCATAAGTGTTGTTGTGTAACATTCCCCATTGCTTCCACAGCTATCATTCATGCTACTGTTAAGCTCTCTATAGTTCTACTGCTAAAACTAGTAAATTATACATAAAGTATTTCCTACACTCATTTCTATTAGATGTAAATTGTATTACTTTCATTAGCATATCTATACTGCTGTTTTAGATCCAAAAATGCTTTCAAATGCACTATTAAATATGGTGGCTGCTCACAGTTTCAGCTCAATAGGTCCAACTCACTTAGCAACTCTTTCTTTCTATCCCTTTTTGAAAGAAATATATAATTTTTTTAGGTACCTATTATCAGTATGGCCCTTATTAATGTGTGATCATACATTGGTGCTTGGCTATTTCTATACGTCATCACAAAGGAAATTGTCAATGGCTATCTTTGAGGTTTATACCCAGTTCCACATAAAAATAAACAAAATAAATACCCCCTCAAGCAGCTGCTTGCCACAGAGGTCTGACAGGAGCCTGTCAGTTTATATGGTTTATATGCCAGAGTAGAAAGTCTGTGAGGATGGCAGGACCTCAGCAGAAGCAATATTCTAATCTACATCAGTTTGGTTTTGCTCTTTCATGGTGTAAAATAACACTTAAGGTTACAGGACACTAGACAAATAAAAACTATCACAAAGTAAATGCAACAATATACCAAAATGGTAATATACTACCAATAAGTTTTTTTTTTTAACTCTTATGTTATTTATAAGTGGAAAGACTTGCATTTGTGCTACAACTATTTCTAATTTATGAATATAAAACATTTTAATCTCATATTTCATTTTAAAAATTAATTTTGATTTTTCAACAAGGCCTAAAAATGCCACTTGGAAAAGAAAATGCAAAATCTGATATAGATTTTTTTTTTAATTTCATTTCTTTTAAAATTACAACTATAAAAAGGGGTTTAATGAAATATGCATAAAATTTTTCAAGCAGCCAACATAGAGGGCCAACTAATGCAGAATTGAATTGTACATGTTAATCAGTCCTCTATGATGTACTTAGTTAGGGTTACCAGATGCCAGTTCTAATAGAAGGGCTAAAAAGCTAGAAATGGGGGACAAAGGAAAACATGCTTTCAATTTGCGAAATAAGCTTTTTCCCACCAAGTTCTATTTTAGGTACCAACTAAGAGTTGAGTCAGAAAGAGGCATAATACTTATTAAATATACTTTAAAATATATGATATTCCAATATTTATTCATACTTGATAGGCAATTAATAGTTATTTTGCCTAAGTGGCATAATGGTTAGCAGCTATCTGCTGTTGCAGCAGGCAAACTTTCTGTTTCTATGATCTCTGACTGAGTTAGTAGTCAGCACAGATTTCAGTCTTGGTAGGGCATGCACATGTATGAGATGACTCTTACAAAGTAGGAGTAGTTCTTAATTCTTTCACTGTCTTTTATGTTGCAAAACACAACTGCTCTTAACTTTCATAGCTCCATCTACCCATGGACAGAAGCAAAAATTTTTTGCAGTTTTCTAAAGTGCACACTTTTTTCAATTTGGCATGTAAACTGCACATATTGAAATTACATAAAACAGTAACTTTTACAACATTAACCGAGTTAATTTAGTATTCAAGATTTCCATTTAGAGTAAATTATAGTCATGGGTTCAAGAAATTTGAAAAAAAATACAAAAAAAGTAATATTTTAGTTTAAAATTTAATTTTAGCTTGAAATATGTAGTCAGTTTATAACACATTTTAAACAAATACAAAAAGGATATTTCGTGTATACATAAAAATAATAAAATAGAATAATTTTGTGTATAATAAAAAAGTAGGGCATTTTGTGTTTTTACAAAATTGTGGGACAAGATAAAACTAGATTATTGACAGTATCCTATCAGACACTTCTAGTAAACAGGATTCAGGGGTATTTTTTTAATCAAGTGTAGCATCAAATGCACTTTTTAATCAAGTGTAGGGTTACCATAGGGCATGTCCTCCTTTTGGAGGTCTTATGGTAACCCTACACTTGATTAAAAAGTGCATTTGATGCTGCTCTTGATTAAAAAAAATACCCCTGAATCCTGTTTACCACAAATATCTGATAGGATATTGTCAATACACCAAAGTGTTGAAAATTAATACTAATAAGTTCTTGTTTGATACTGTTACCCAACTCATTCTAGAGCTGCTTTTTTCTCTTACCATTACACCGTTTATAACTCTTTCCTTAAAAAACACTTTTTTTTTGGAAGCATATTTCATGAAAATACTCAAAGATTTTATATTTTTTATGTAGGGATTAATATCAAACATATATGCTTAAATATCAAATTGACCACCAAAATTTACTTTAAAAACATTAATTTTTTTCAATATCTTTTGGTAATTGAATAACAAAATGTCATTAATACTGATTAGAAAAATTATTCCTAAAAGTTTTAATGTCACTGGCATATATATTAGGCTTATTTCTAAAAAATTAGTGTTCATCCATGAACACTAATTTTGTACGACTTAGAAACAAAAGACTGAAGAACACAAAATTAGTGTTCTTCCATTAAAGAACCAGTCAACGTATAGGTATACACTTAAACCATCAGCTAATTTAAACTGAAAAAAAATCTGTGATCATTTTCCTTGAAGAAAAGCATCGAAGAATCTGCAGTGATTACGTCAAACTTATTTTCTTAATTTGAGGGAATAAATTTTGAAAATACTCTTATCCTCAAATTCTAACGTAAAAACCTTACTGTTAAATTACCGAAAGAACAGGTTTCACTCAGTTCATGTAAACAGTTCTTATCATCCATCAAAATACATAGCTTCTTATTTGTTATTGTGGCCTCGTTACTGGAAACGCTGTATTATTTAACGATAAACAACACACAGCAACCGTCAAAATTAGATACATTCTAAAGGCAATTAACCACGTGTTACTTCTGTTTATCTATTGTAGGCTAAATACTTGATAACATACTGTTCTTACAAATTATGGTTTCCATGGCAATTAACTATCAAAAATATGCTAAAAGCAGACGAAATTAGCCTTCTACCGAAGCATGGCATTACTAAGAAACTCTTTCCCAACACTTACGCGAAGGCGTTGTGATTAACATGACGCAGATCTATTACTTAGGACGATTCAGAAATGGTATATTACACTAATTCCTTAACTCGCATTAAATCACAAAATTAGAAATCACTATGTTACGTAACATATCTGGAAGATAAACTTTAACATTTGTTTACTTACCATCCTTACGTTTCCTTATCAATGAGTATCACGATTACCGCGCCACGACTGTTAAATTTGAAGAACGACGTCAGAAGGCACGATTCTAATAGTACTTCCATTCCACATCTCATCATCAGTAAATATAGCTACGGTTTATTTTTGAGACACATAAGGGAAAAATCCTTAAAAATGAACGAAATAATTATCTAACAAAAGTGTCTACTAAGAAAATCTGCAAAGTTTTATAGAATTAGAAGAATTCAGCAACACCAGAGCAGAGATATTTTATTAATTAAAAAAAAAACACCGTTGTATGATTAGGATAAAAAAAATTTCACCAGAATGATAAATAATGCGAAATTTTTCTTCATTATTAATTGGTTGGAAAACAACATTATTTTTTTTAAAAGAGTAAAATAACTGATCAGAAAAAAGACACCAATTTATAATGCACAGATCTGGGTTTCCACAGTGTCACTCATCATCATCATCCTCAAGCAGCCATGGGCTACTGAGGTCCAACCAGACCGTGCAATTTAGCTCTCCAAGCATATCTGTCCTGAGCTACATCTGCTGCATCTGGTCACTGCACAACAATTCTAACAAGGTTCTGTTTGACATCGTCTGCCCACCGTATTCTGGATCACCTCCTCTTTCTGAGGCCTTTAGACACACTCTTCATAACCCTATTCGCCAATCTAAAATTCTCCATACCGGCAACATGGGCAAATCAACGGAGTCTCTCTCTGCACAATATACTGCTTAAAAGATGTTGCCTACTCCTTTGTCTAACCACATCATTAGTTGAACCACCTAATGCCCAAGATACTGCATAAACATCTAGAATCAAAAGCATTTAGTTCCCTGTTACCTTGTTTACAAAGCGCCCAAGTTTAACTACCATAACTAACCCTAGAAAGAACTAAACTATTATACAGTCTAATAGTAGTCTTTAGGTGTATACGCCTATTTCTCCACACTCTCCACAGATTCTTAAAAATCCCGGCAGCAATCCCTATCCGTTTGTTAATCTCATGCCACCAACATCTGTTACATAGCTCCCAAGATAATTAAACTGTGGCCACCTGCTCAAGACTGCAACCATTCAGATTAACTGAATCACAGCCTGCCTGACCAATTTTCATCACTTTAGTTTTTTCTCTGTTTATAACCAAACCTACTCTATTACCAGTCTCATCAACAGCTCGAATGAAAGAGTTCATCTCATCAACATCATTTGCCAAAAGGGCAAAATCATCAGCATAATCTAAATCAGAAATTTTAGTATTTCCAGACCATTTAAGGCAAAAATTTTTCCCTTGCAGTCAATTTAGCATAACATAATCAATAACCAAACTAAAGACAAAAGGAGACAGAATGCACCCTTGTCGAACACCAGAAGTAATGCTAAACCAATTAATACATGCCTTACCAACTCTCACAGACGACTCAGTGTTATTATAGATAGCTTTCATTATGTTAACTAACTTGTCTAGTATACCATATGATCAACCACAAATTATAACGATCAACAGAATCGAAAGCCTTTTTGAAATCAATAAAGCTAGCAACCAAATGTTTCTGAAACTCTAAACATTTCTCAAAAATCTGCCTAAGTGAAAATATCTGATCCACACATCCCTACCACTTTTGAATCCACATTGCTCATCACGCAATTGCCTGTCAACCAGATTCTTAATTCTATTAAGCACAATCATGGAAAGAACTTTACCTGGAATAGAGAGTAGGCTGATACCCCTATCGTTATCACAAGAACTGCGATCACCTTTTTTGAAAATAAGGATAATAATAGCTCTTGCAAAATCCTTCGGGACCAATCATCGTTACAAACAATGGAAGTAGAACTAACCACATTGTTTAGAACATCACTGAAATGCTCAGTCCATCTAACCATGAAATAATCATAACTTTCTATAACCTTACCTTGTTTATCTTTCAATCCTTGTATACCTCTCCTTTTTCTACCACACAAAACATTAACTATCTGGTACAACTCTCTGATGTTGTGCTGCCTAACTGCTTCCTCAGCTTTGTCAGACAAGCTATCAAGCCAAAGATTCTTATCAGCAGCTAACTAATCCTTTACACGTTTATTAAGCCTTCTGTAATGCTTTCTATTAGGACTAGTAGGGCATTGATAAAGGACATTCCTGCAGTTCCTTCTTTCTGAAATAAGTTTAAGTGTCTTATCACTCAAATAATTCTGCCTCCTCTGCTCCTTTTTTCCTAAAAGAGTACTGTTAGTTTCCAAAAAAGCCTGTTTAAAACAGTCGCATTCTTCCTCAACTTCAGTATTAAGCAAACTATGACTGTCATAATGACTAAGTAACCTATCATGGTAAGCTTTAGCTATAACTAGATCTTTCAGAGCTTCAGTGTTAAAGGTAAATTTTTTCACTTTAGCACAACACTTTTTAAGTTTAAGTTGCAAGACACTTTTAACAAGGTAATGGTCAGATCCAATTTCAGCTCCCCTATATGCCCTGGTATTTCTAACAGAACTAGCCCATTTGCTGTTAATTAATATATAATCAATCATATTCCTATGTAGCCGATCAGGTGAAAACCATGTGTACTTATGTATGTCGCGGTGTGCGTAACAAGTATTAGTTATTCTGAAACTATTAAGTTTATTTAACTGTAGGAGACGTTGCCCATTGCAGCTACAAATACCATAAGGGCCTATCACCCCTCCCCAAAGGTCAGAGTTAGTACCAACTTTGGCATTAAAGTCACCTAGAACAAGGGTAATATCTCGTTTCTTGACAGAATTCAAAATTCCCTGAAGTTGTCCGTAAAATCTATCCTTCTCATCCTCATCAGCATCGTCAGTCGGGACATAGCATCAGATAACATTCAAGTCTTTAATGCTTGTCTGAAATTTTGCTGTAAGAAACCTTTCTTTAATGCACTCATATCCTAGAAGAGCATCACTAGAGTGTCTGCTGAGAAGCAGACCCACGCCTTGGTGATGCTTTCCATCCTCCCTCCCTGTAAAGAGAAATTTAAAGTTATTTTTAAGTATCTCACCTTTACCTGTCCATCTGGTCTCTTGCAAGCCTAGAATATCTAGGTTATAGCGCTGGAATTCCTGCGTGAGGACATCAAGAGAAAAAGCTCTGTGCAGAGTTCTCACATTCCAACTACCTATGGAGAGAAAATGGTTAGTGGGATGTTTGAAGAAACTATGTTTGTTGAGAGAGGGAATGCCGACAATATCAAACAGCGCCGTAATCACAAACCTGATCCCCCACCACTAAAGGCTGAAGCCATCTACACTAATTGATTCTGATGCAAACTAACTTTCTTAAATTTAGTTAATTTGAGCAAAAAACTATCCTTTTTAAAATATTCTTCGTTGTTTTCCTGTAATATATTCTACATATATGAACTCTGTATAATAAATAGAAGTGCCAAGACGAGCAAGCATATAGCGAAGAAATTTTCTGCCAATTCTCTAATAATAGACATTCTTCATTGCCATGAAGAAACATTATCAAAAACGAGTTGGTTTTTGATACATTTTACAACGTTTTTTTTATATGTGTGTTGTTAGGATTGTATAACTTAAACTGGGAAGGAATTATTCGTGCCTAATCCCAGATGTGTGTCGTGTTTGATAAATAGCTATATCATAAGCATCCTTGGAAATTGTTCTTTTTATTTGACTCAGCTAGTTCGATAACACATTACTGAGGATTGGGTTGGGTTGTTTTACCTCTGAGCGGCACTTTTTTGCACACGATGGGCTAAATGACCAGGTCACATGGACCCCGAAGGCTCAGAGAAGGTTGGGGGAGGGGACCCACTGGAACAGCTGTTGGGAGACAGATGGTAGCCTCCCGTCAAGGCCATCCAGCGTGTTCTTTAACGTGCACGGGGTATGGCTCTCCCGCACACGGGACCACGGCGTAACGTTCCATCCGACGGACGGCGGCCTTTTCAAGCCCATCGGTGTCCCCTACTGACCGTGGGCAGGGCGGGAAATTTTGCGGAGATAAATCTCAACGCTGACCCGGCTGGGACTCGAACCTGGGAACTACAGATTACGAGCCTGCCGCGCTACCGACTGAGCCACCCCCGCCCCACATTACTGAGGAAGACGAGCAAGCATATAGTGAAGAAATTTTCTGCTAATTCTCTAGACGCCCAATGAAAAGACAAATTCTCTTTTTACCATTACCATTCTATGTCCGACAGGGAAATATTGCTTAATACCCTCCAATTTTCACTCCCTCTTAATTAATCCCAGATTAATTTTGATCTACTGCTTGGGCAGCAAACCTATTCATCGTCGTTCGCCTTCTCGTCACACCGTGAGAAAGATGGCATTCGCTGAATTGATTTCTAACTTACTTGAATGACTATTACTGCTCATTTTTGCAATAGTAACTAGTGAGCATATTCTAATGTTATATGCCCATAACAGAAAGACTATATGAAACAAAACAGTTGTCAGTAGAAATAACATAGAAAATTACTAATAATATAATCCGTCATAAGACCATAGCTGTAATTCACTAAGATGGGGGAAGGTTCTTATGATACATTTCACTGATTTCTTGAAAGCGAATACTGCAAAAATAACTTCCAGCAATAGAGAAGTTAAACTATTAGAAGATTATAATTTTTTTTTAAATAATAAATGAATCTTTATTTTCTCACAAGAATATGTTACAAAACTACGGTATTTCTTCGATTCTAAGACGCCATCGATTGTAAGACGCACCTTAATTTCAAAACCACCAACAGAAAAAAAAAAGCTTTGATTCTAAGAAAAACAAAATAAATAAAATTAAACACTGAAACATATCTAAAAAATATTTTTATTATAATATAATTCAATTTACTAACAACAATAGTACCTATTTATCAGTAGGTATGCTATTCATCACTTTCTTCTGAATCAATATCAGAGTCTGATTCTTCTGAGCCGTCGATATCTGCATCTGAAACAATATCAGAGTCTATTTCACATTCAGAGTCTGATTCTTCTCAGCCGTCTTTATCTTCATTATCCCATAATATATCGTCTTATGAGCCATCGAGAGCGTTGGTAATGCATTTTTTAAATACACTATTCTTTCTGGGATTAGCTTTCAAGCTGTTGCGCCAATTTTGATGCCTGCACTTTCTTAATATTTCCGGAAGATGTCGGGAGAAAGGTTGTCAGTCAACAGCAAGGTTTCATATTCCTTTCTCAAGTAATCCTTAAGTGGTCTGTTGACTGAAACGTTGAGTGGCTGCAGTTGGCTAGTCATGCCACCAGGAATCACAACCTAGTCACCACGTTTCTGCGCGATTTTACTTTCGATATGTTCCAACAAATGTCCACGAAATGCATCAAGTACTAGCATGCTAGATGGGTTACAAAGACAGGATGTCTATTCCACACAACATTTAGAAAGTCTTCCATAAGCTCTGCCGTCATCCGTCCGTTTTTTTGTGCACGCACAATAATATCTTTGGGGAAAATTTCATTTTAGGGTATGGTTTTTCGATTTAAAATTAAATATGGTAGCAACTTTCGACCATCAGCGGTGATGCATAGCATCACAGCGATACGCTGCTTTTCGTAGCCCCTGCTTATCTTGATTTCTTTAGCCCCTTTAGTGTTGACGGTGTAATTTCGAGGCACATCAAAGAAGACGGGGTTTCAGCATTTCCAATTTGAATAAACTCATAATTTCTTTTTTTCCTTAATTTGATCCCATGTCGCTGAAAGTTAACCAGCTTCTGTTGAAAGTCTGCAGGAATTTTTTGACAGATAGATGTTCGGGTCCTTAACGATAACCCGCTACGACGCAGGAGTCTGTCGCACCAGCCACAGCTCCCTTTAAAAATTATATCCTCTATTCCGAGGATTTGGCAATTTCTCCGGCTTTTTTCTCCGGCAATTTCACCCAAGCTACTTTATTCTCCAATGGAATTGAAGAAAGCGATAACGGTCAAACTTGGAGGCGGGGGTTTCCGGGTAAAGACAAAACGTGTGATGCAGTGTACAAAGCACGGGAAAATTCGAAAAAAAAAAAAAAAAAAAAACTGCGATTCTGAGACACACCCTTTTTTAAGAGACGTTTATATGAGAAAAAAAGTGCGTCTCAGAATCGAAGAAATACGGTATTTATAGTTGTCCAAACTGATGTATTTGTGAATAATTTTTCTTATTGCATTTGGTCATAAGGTGGTTTAGTGTCAAACTTTCCTAGAGGTACAGTGGCGTAATCAGAATCTTCCAATGGAAAAGGGTTGGCATGTCCAGTATCATTAGGGGGGATGGGAGTTGATGTACCTAAGTCAGATTTTCGAGGACTTCCTCGGAAAACATGTTAATTGTAGCCTTCAAGAATCTATAATACCTCCCCCCCCCCGGCATTCTTGGGTATGACACCGAGGAGACAAAAACCATGTTTTTTAATTACTTGCTGTTCAATTTGAACTCTCATACCCTCTATTTGTGCAATTTTGTTTCTGTTTTAAAGCACAATATACTTCTAATACAAAACCAAAGTAAACGTTTTATGTATTTTGGTATAATTATCATATGATCACAATTTTTGCACCGAAAAATAACGATCTTTTAAACAAAGAGGGTTCCCTTTGTTTCAGGCCATCACACGAGATAGGTTATGTAAACAAAGTTTTGGAAATAATCTTCATCCTCTTATCGAAACTTGTTAAACCATTTCTCCTTTATGATAGATCAGTTATTTTGTAAATAAACAAAGTACCGCATCTGAAGAAGACAATTCATCTTGAAATCTCCCAAGTGTTGTGTCTCTCTTATTGAAAGTAGTCTCCATCTGGTTGAAGTTTGATGCCATCATATATTTGTGTTCAGACATATTCTGCACACTTTACGAGTCCCCTAGTGTCAGTGCTTGCTGTGGAACGATGAAGTGATTTTACCTTAAATTTTTTTCCCCATCATGTCTCAATTCATAATTCACCATATTTTCATCTATACGATAAAAGATGTCTGTGGCAGCCATAACTCGTCGGAAAATCATCGTACAAACTCAAAATGTTTCGAGAATGTTTCTGGTTGTGGTCTGGGTTGCAGGTGCTAAATTTCAGGTCGAAAGTCCAAAAAGGGGGGGGGGGGGGTTGCTATAATCAAAATATTTACCATGCTGTTCCTACGGGAAACACGAATCGCTGTCAAATTTACTCTTGCCATTTTCTGCTCCCTAACTGCGAAAGTAAAGTGTTAAAATAGCATTTAAAAATTCTGCTGCAAATCTGATGCCGTTACCAGATCCCCACATTTCCAAAATCATTATTTAGGCGTTCCATTGCAGCTAGGGACTTGATTTTCTAACTAAACATGAGGTCAGGCACGGGGAACCCGCCTACGAAATTTGGGACCTTTCGTTGAAATACGTCGGGAATTACAGAATGCCAAAATAAATTCGAATGCCAAAATAAATCGATCATTTGTCACGGGTTCTGAGAGTGCGCGCCCAATCAGCAATGACCTTGATTTAAATGAGAAAAAAACAAAACTGATGATTATTCATTCACCAGGATTTCATATTCATCAAAACCTCTTTATCAAAACTCATAAAATAAATTGCAGAAAAAAGGATGCTTCAAATTATGAATCATTATGCAGTTGCCCACTTGTTGAGCAAGTAAATAAAATAAATTACTTAGGAATCATTTTTGATGAATATTTTAGGTGGAATGCCCATATATCCCTCATATGTGAAAGCTTGAGAATATCGGCGATATAAATTCAAAAATTGAAATACGTATTAAATATGGGAACATGTGTACTATTTTATAAAGCAATATGCGAATCTATTTTAAATTATGGAATAATTGTGCATGGAATAACTAACTTAACTAACATAAATAAAATAGAAAAACTGCAGTCTATAATAGCTAAAAATATTATTCCGTTTCATTTGCAAAAAATTTATAAAACTTCTACCGATAGATTAAAATTTTTAAATCTTTTATCCTACAGCAATTTATATAAATATAATGTAATAATTAAAAAAATTTTTGACGAAACTTACAAACTAAAAATTCAACATAATAAAAATACAAGACTTCAAAACCAAGGTTATTACAAATTGCCAAATTTTCGAAATAATTACGGGAAACATACCTCCGAATATCAAGTACCACTTATATTTAATGCTATTCCAAAAGAATTACTAAATATTGATTCTTTTAGAAGACTTAAAATGGAATTAAAAAATTATTTATTTCTAGTTAGCTGATTTTTATGTGTTGTGTTTTGTGGATTTATTTGATGTACACCATTTTTGTGGCTGAATGACCTATGTTTAATATAATTTATTCATTTTCCTGCAGATAAGCTATTTAGCTTTGCGGGTCAAAGTGTAAATGTATTTGTATTCTTTATTCTTATGATTAAAAATTATATTCTAAAAAAAAACACTGGGAAATTCTTCGTGTTCAAACTGTGATAAAATGTTGGGGGAAGGATGATACTCACTAACCTTTAATGGAGGAAGCAACAAAATATGCAGATTAAAAGTGATACACGAGCTGTCACAATTCGTGTAAAAACGAAGCCATGGGCTAAGTGGGAATCTGATTTTTAAACCAATCACCGGGCCACACGGGGGATGCTGTGCAGGAAATTTGGACCGTGCGAATGTGTTTTTAGCACATGTCAAAAATGTGGAGATATAAAACACAGTACCAGAGATGCAGTTTTTTTGTAAATATTTAGTCTGAAACAATATGTAATAGATGGTTTTTAGTCCTCTGCGGAAGACCACTATGTGTATATATATATGTAAGACCACTGTGTGTATATATATATACTATTTTTTTCAACTAACCATCATAGTGCAGGCGAAGAATATATAGTATATTCGAAATCTAGATTCTATGATATGTGGTAATATATTCTCCTGGCCTTTTTTATGCAAGTATATCCAAACATTATGACGAGCTAAACAACTTTTGATTTGAAATTTGGGAAATTTCTGACAGAAGTTAACAATTTATCCTTTAGTGCTCTGAATATATGAACTATAAAGTTACACTGATATGGATTGCTGGTGCTAGTTCAAATAGCGTCAATTAGTTAGGACTTTACAACTCTAATTTTTCATGCACGTATAGATCGATTCGAAGTTTGCATTGAGCCAGTAGTTCGCCAGTCGATTATTGGCGCCAGTATTCCATGCCAGTGTAAACTCGCCTTTAAGTGCCCCTCCACCGCATTTTATAATAAAATTTGAACTCTTATTCCTTTTCTTCAATCCCTTGGATGGAAGCAACATATAAGTGTTTAACTTTCGAATACAATGAACTTTCTTTGCTGTACCAAAGGAAGAAAAATATTTTGCACGCAATTTTCTGTCTCTGACTTCTAGATTTTGACACACTGAACGAAAAGACTGATGAATTGCATGTAGAAAACAAGCCGATGGAGGAAGTGTAATGATTTGGGCAATGTTTTGCTGGGAAACCCTGGATCCAGTCATTCATGTGCAGGAAACTATGGCATCTACCACCTACATCATTGCAGACCGGGTACATCCTTTCATGGCAACGGTATACCCCTCTAGTAGTGCCTTCTTTCAGCAGAAAATGCGCCATGCTACACTGCCCGGATTGTTCGAGAATGGTTCGTGAAACATGAGGATGACTTCCAGGTATTACCCTGGCCTCCAAATTCTCCAGACATCAATTCAATCGAGCATCTGTGGTTAGTGTTAGAAGAGCATATCTGATCTATGGCGGCTCAACCATATAACTTACAAGAATTAAAGGAGCTGCTGGTAACGAGTTGGTACCAGATACTACAAGACACCTTTAGAAATCTTGTAGCATCTATGCCTCGCCGGGTAAGAACTTTTACATTGGCATGTGAAGACCAACATCATATTAGACAAGTGGTCATAATGTTTTGGCTCTTTAGTGTGTATGAGACAAGAACTGCAAACCTGTAATAGTATAAATAAAAAATCCCATTTCTTGTGGTCAGCTCATTCTGTTTGTTGCTGAAATAATATGTCACACAGACAGCATGATTGTTCTTTCACGTGGTTGAGCTATCGGGATGTTGGAATCAGGCCAAACACAGAGCGATGTTGCCAGGGCAATAGGTGCGCACCAATCCATGGTGCTAGGGCTTTGGAGAAGGTACCAAGAGACAGGAACTCTTGTGCACTTGTGAGGGTCCACCACGATTTACAATGGCTCAGGATCACCGCTGTGTGGCACTAACGGCGAGACGTAACAGACATATCGCCGTTAGACATGACAGACATGTCGCCCTTTTACAGCTCGCTGTAAAACTGTTCCTCATGGACGGTTTCGAGACAAAAGATATAGGGAAGTCGTCATGAACAATGACTTTATGGATACGGCCTACAGTTTTCATTCCACTCACTGTATCAGAGAGAAGAGGTAGGTTTTCATATTGCAGACAACAGTAGGATTGGACCACCAACCAATGTTTTCTTCTGTAACGAATCCAGATTCAGTTTACAAAGTGATTGCCATCTGGAGAGATGTAACATGGCTGTACACAACTCCATATTTTTTCTGGAGGATTTGACAGGCCTCAGATTACTATTTCCAGGTACTGTTGGCTTACATTTCCTGTTTATGGATGACTCACATCCACATAGAGCTGCGATAGTGGATAATTTTTTTAGAAATGAAGAAATCAAGCGTATGGCATGGCTAGCATATTAGTCGGATCTCAACCCAATAGAGCTTGTGTGGATGCATTGGGGAGAGAGATTTTCAGCTCGTTAATCTCCTCCCAAAATTCTCCTGGAGCTCCAATCTGCTCTTGTACAGGAGTGGGATTTAATGGTGTAGGACCCTTCTTTAACAGGATCCAATGTCAATGTGATAATTGTATTGCTGCAAAAGGTCATCAGACACCTTACTGAACTCTAGTGTACGAGTGACCGTGTCTCCAAGTAACTTCACCAATTTTCACCCTTTTGAAATACAGTGCATTGCTCCAGTTTATATTGTGCTGTAATGTGCATCTGTTTTTTCCATATTCGCACATTTCTCTATATCGCATTATATATTCATTTTACCCATTTTGTTAACTATGCTTAACTTCTGGACACCAGTGTAGTTTTAAATTTTAAAATTTTTGAGGAATTTGGCAGGCTTCAGATATAGAGACGCTACTCTGATAATATATCCAGAAACGTAAAATTTGTACTTAACCCAAAATAAATATTTCGTTCAAAAAGAAAAAAACTATGCCACAATTATCTCTTCTCTTTAATAACGTGTTATAGCTCATCATACATCAACAAGATAATTGATCAACTTTGTGTATCACACATCGCTGTTCAATGGCGACTTTAGTAAATATATATTTACTAAAATAAAAATAGTAAAGTTTGGTGTAAGGATTATTGCTTTAATTCTAATTCATTTTTTAACTTTTGAGATCAATTACACTACAGGAAGTAAAAAATTCAACACTTGTAAGAAGTTATGAAAATGTGACGAAATTTACGTTGGCGGTAGAATATGGATATCAAAGAATATGTAAGGAGAAATTGCTACTACCGCCTCTCAACTCCAGATACACGCTCTGCTGCGAAATGTGCTTGCAGGGAGCAATGCAGCAAACCGGTTGTTGGTAGTCTAGGATTGAATTCTCTCTGCGCATGCGCGATTTGTGGCTTTTTAGCATTTTGCTTCTGAATGACAGCGATTATGATCTCGAATTTCAGGTACGTTGAACGTTTTTTTTTTCTCTTTCAGCACTTTGATATATTTACTACTCCTCCCCCAAAAAATGCTAGTAACAGCTTGATTTGTAACAGTATAGATGAGTTTTCCAAATGCAATCTTTCTTACCAGATGCACCTGGTTTACCTTAAACGGTGCAGAATATTGGCAATTATGTCAGTCGTTGACTTTTAACGTGTCAAGCAGTATTTGTTTTTATTTCCTGTACACTGAAGTGCCATTGAATTAGGAATAGCAACCTAATAGCGTTTTGGATCCCCTCTGGCCCTGAAAACGGCCACCACACGACGAGGCAAAGACTCTACAAGCTTGCTTAAATGTTCCTCAGGTATGGGGACCCATGCATCCTCCAGAACTGTCCACAATTCTCTCCAGGTCGTCGCTGATGGGAAGTAGGCCCAAACACTCTGCTCAACGATATCCCAAAAATTTTCGATGGGATTGAAATCTAGGCTTCTAGTTGGCCAATTCATTATTTCAAAGTCAGCAGAATGCTCCTGCAACCATGCAGTAGCCAACCTGGACATGCGAGATGAACGGTTGTCTTGCTGGTAGATGCCATCTTCATTGGGATGCATGATGGCCATAAATGGGTGTAAATGATCAGCCATGAGTTATGTGTACCGGGATGCATGAACACGTCTGGTACATGATGGGCCAACAGCTCCAACAACACCCAAGAGGTGCGCCAACCACTGTCGCTGAAATGGAACTGCGACTTCACGCTATTTGGCGTTCTATCACTCAGGAGGACATTATAGAGCTGTACGATAACCTTCCCCGCCGTGCTCATGAATGCATTGCTGTGTGGGGCGGTTCAACATCATACTAATTATACCACTTTACCAGGTAGGTAAAGTGGTAATTTTCGATATTTTTTTGATAATGTAATCAATCGCACTCTAAGTGTATGCTAACAGCTACTGTGTTTTAATAAAATGGCATTAATCCTTCCAGGTGTTGCAATTTTTTCCCCCTGTAGTGTATTAAAAGTGGCATTGTTGATGTCAAATATTTAAATTTCTGTAATTCTCTAAATACCGAAAGAATTTTATTGAAAAATCAAGTTCGCAACTAAGCTAAACTTGATTTTGAATAAAATTCATTTTCTTCAATCACATTTTTTCATAAAAGCTTAATTACAAGGCCGGGTTCGAAAAGTTCTCGACACTAATCTGCAGAACATAAACCATTGTACTTTCCTCAACAAAACCTTTACTGCCCCCGTCAGCATCTATGCAAAGTTACAGCCGTCTACATCAATTCTGGACCGCTTGGTGGTACTCTTGTTGTGGAATACTCCGCAACTCTGAATGGACGCATTTTGCAAGGTCTTGCATCCTTGAAATGGACCTTGCAGCAAGTTCCTTTTTTTGGAAACAACAGAAAATCGCCTGGTGCAAGATTGGTAGAATCTGAAGAAGTAGGTAGCTGTTTGATTTTTTTCTTACTTCAGATGGGCCATATCTCTCTTCACTGGTGCCACACAGGGTACCAGTGAAGTATACAATATTGACCATTTATAGTAATTTTTTCAGGTAAGGGGGTGTCCATGGCTACCATTCCTTGGGAATTGAAAAAATTGTGGATATACTCTTCCTTAACGAACGTCTTGTTGGGGGATTTGGTTCTTCCACACAACCCAAACATAGTTGTCGATCTTTCTGAGAGCTCTATATGAGGTCCTCTCTCTGTTACAATGCCTGCTAACCGTTTGGGGCAACTAGGTTCAAAATTGCCAGCATCTCCTTACACAGATTTTCTCTAGCTCATTTTTACTCTTGTCAGTTTGTGGGGGCCCAGGTCTTTCAGAACTTTAAATGCTGAATAACTGTTTCTGCACTCCTATTCGAGATACTGACATCTGAACGGTGATGTGCGAGTTTTCCTTGATGGGTTCACGAACAGCAGCGATGGTTCTCTTGTTCACAGCCTTAAATATTCCTGCACGAGGGGTCTTCAAGGCTCTGCTGTCCTCCTTTGAATTTATACATCTATCCCATAACAGTTCCATATGAACATGCATAAATCCCACATACCTGGGATAAATCGGCATGAATTGTTTTTTTTTTTGCATTGTCTCCAAATTGCATCCTTATGAAAATGTATAATCTTTCCCCCATCTTTTGTAGGCTCCATAGCAACAACACACAAATTTTGTGAACCAAACTTTACGCGGCACCAGTGGAGAAAGAAATGATGATACCCTTTGTTTTTAATACGTAATGACAAGTGTAGACAAGCTTTCAAACAACTCATAGCTTGTTAACTCCGTAGGAACGAGTGCAAATCTACAGACATGGGTCAAGAATTTTGAATGCCCTCTGTAAGAAGTTACCGAGTTCTGTTTCAGAGTTTCTATTGACAGCACAGAACTGTACTCGGACTTAATAAAGTGGCTGCTAAGTGTATATCTTAAGATTAATTCTATTCCAGTGGGTCCCTTCCCCCAACCTTCTCTGAGCCTTCGGGGTCCATGTGACCTGGCCATTTAGCCCATGGTGTGCAAAAAAGTGCCGCTCAGAGGTAAAACAACCCAAAAATGTCGTATTACACTGACAGGCTCTTATGAGACCTGGTTGCTAGGATACGTTTTGAAGAGTTTAAAAACAAAATATCTTTTGCTAAGAAGATCTTAGCAAAAGATATTTTGTTTTTAAACTCTTCAAAACTGCCCACTGCATCTAGAAACTACTATTCTAGATGCAAGCACTGCATCTAGAAACTACTATTTTAGATTACTAAAGGCATACATTTGGTATCAATACTTTTAAAATATGAATATCAGAAAAAGGAAAAAACTAGTCGAACATGAATCACTCTGTAATCTTAGATTGCAGCAATTATTTATATCATGGGTCTTTGAACACCCACGGTTTAATACCGAAGTGAGAAGTTACAACACCGCCCGTTGGGTACGTCACTGACATATAGTTTTGAAATTAATGAGAAGAGAGACCAGGGAGTTATACGCTTTATTTGTTAATTAGTCAAGGCAAAATACACATGCTATTGCATGGTGTCAGATCACAGTTCAACCATGTCCCTCACCATCACATTATGTTCAGGTTTATACCCGACATCGATGCAGCACCATTTAGAGTATTCCATTACAATGCACACAAGTATCTTCTTTATATACAGGGAGCGTTAAGACCTGGCCTTTAACATTTCTTAGACTAATAGCACGGCATGAGCAATATGGCGTGGAGTTAGTGTTATTTATCGTCAAAGGGATAGCTCACTCAGTGACGAGCATTTCCAACGATATTCTTTGAAAAGCACTGTTACATGATATTTTTTGCTATGTACTAACTAATAGTACAAAGCTTCATAATACAGTATGAACACTATTCAAATCTCTAAAACAGCGACAGTGCTGAAGAATAAGAATGCCTCCTAAAATTATGATTATGTATAAACTAACGTTATACATGCAAGACAACATGGGCTATACAAGTTACCTTAATGCTACAGATGGAAACAAATGCAACAGGAGTTAGGCTAATGATAGCCCATATACGGAATGCCGACTCCTTTGTTCATTTATAACCATGTAGCAGAAATATCCTGACCATCGGTAACATTACACACACATATATATATGCAGTATAACTTGGTGCTATCACAGAAATGGATAAAATTCTACATAACATATGTTCATTAGAGTTGTATATTACAACCGTCAAAACAGACCACATTCACTAATGTCAAAACATATTAACGTTCCTTGAAAATGGCAGTTTTCATTCTTTCCGTAACACACACTGATTTCTCGTGGCAGCACAAAATAATATTCATATTGCGTACTCAAAGAGCTTTTATTTAAAAATGTACAGTGAGCAGCAGAGTGATATGAAATTGCATTTCCTCTTTAAAGCTGTGGAAAAATATGCTTATTATGTACTAATATTAAATCGAGTGTAATATTCTAAATGAAAACTGAAATGAAAACTTTGAACATAATTGATCTCATAGTATTTTTTCTAACTATAGCATTTGAAATTTTAAGTGGATTTCACAAGGTCAATTGATGATTACCTAATTAATGGTACATTAATTTTGTTACTTGCGTGATTAAATATGCTAAGCACTTTCTCATTAAGAGCTCAATGTATTGCAAAGCCCTCTCAAAAACAATTAACTGGGCAGCTATATATTTTTGAATAACGATAAAAAAAATATAGTAATATGTCAAAAACTTTGCTCTATCATTATTTATAACAACTGTAAAGTAATATTTTTAATTATTTGGAAAATTTGATAAAATGCTGGCCTTTTTAAAATTATTAAGGTTTTCAACTCTAGTATTGCTTAAGTGCAAAACCTTAATAAATAGAGAGTCACAGAGAAATTTAATAAATAGAGAGTCATAGAGAGTCTCGGTCTCATTTTTCAATGAGACCGAGAGAAATATTCTATTTGCTTCGATATATATTTATATTTTCTGTACAGATTGCATGCCATGGGTGAAAGTATTAAATCAATTATTAAATCAAATATTGAATGCCATCATGGTTAAAGAAAATGTGTTCCATTTTTCGTTATTATCAAAGATTTCCTATTAATCAGTGTTGCCAATGGCATTATAATTGTGATATTTAAAATAATAATAATACCCTTTCAAGCACTACTTGCCACAGAGGCGTGACAGGAGCCTGTCAGTTTATATGCCATAGTAGAAAGTCTGTGAGGAAGGCGAGATCTCAACAGAAAGACAACACAAGCACCGACGCCTTACCCGGGGTTCGAACCCAGATCCCTTTGATCAGTAGCCAAGCGAGACAGCCACTCGGTAATGAGACGGCGTTTTTCACATCCTTCAAATTTAGTAAAGTGATGTACTGGCATTTCAGTCTGCCAATTTCTTAAAACAAGATGAAATATGCATTATGATAATGGATTTTTGAAATAAAAAACAAACACCTCAAGAGTGCCAGGGCACATCACATCCAACATACACGATTTGTACAGGGTACTGCAATTTTCCAAGCCAGTTCAGGAAATGATCCTATATATATATATCACTGTTCCAGAGCATAACTCCACAGAACTTGTGTAGGATATCATGCAATGAATCAAACAAGTCTTTTCTATTGCCTACAAATCAAAATGGGTTGTTTACTACACTTTGAAGAGCTGGGTTGTTTTACCTCTGAGCGGCACTTTTTTGCACACCATGGGCTAAATGACCAGGTCACATGGACCCCGAAGGCTCAGAGAAGGTTGGGGGAGGGGACCCACTGGAACAGCTGTTGGGAGACAGATGGTAGCCCCCCGTCAAGGCCATCCAGCGTGTTCTTTAACGTGCACAGGGTATGTCTCTCCCGCACACGGGGCCACGGCTTAACGTCCCATCCGACGGACGGCGGCCTTTCCAAGCCCATCGGTGTCCCCTACTGACCGTGGGCAGGGCGGGGAATTTTGCGGAGATAAATCTCAACGCTGACCCAGCTGGGACTCGAACCTGGGAACTAGATTACGAGCCTGGCGCGCTACCGAATGAGCCACCCCCGCCCCCACTTTGAAGAGTGTGCAACTCCATTCTTTAAGATGCACTGAATAGGTACACTGAAACATGCTAAGGTAGTTTATAGCAATCATAGCCAATCTTCGAAAGGGTAGAGTATTATTTATTCGCACATTAATTCACAGTGTGCATGTCTGTATTTCATATATTCTACAAATTTTCTAAAGTATCTTTGCATCGATGTAGCTTTATGTAGTCATTTATACTGAATTTTCATGCAATATAAATTTGCTTCAATTATATTGCATTTTCATGGTACTATGGTAAATATCTCTTGGTACCCTTGCAGTATGCTTTTTATATTCAAAAATGCAGTATCGTAGTGGAAATTTCATATTTTTAGGAATTTAGCAAACTGAAATGCCAAGACATCATTTTACTAAATTTGGCAAATGTGAAAAACTCTTTTCCAAAGTATTTTTCTGAAAATTTTACATTTAGTCTCATTTGGGTTTTTTTTTTTACCTCTGAGCGAAACTTTTTTTGCACACAGTGGGTTAAATTCTCAGGTCATAAGGACCCCAAAGGCTCAGAGAAGGTTGGGGGAGGGGACACATTAGAACAGCTGTTGGGAGACAGATGATAGCCTCCCGTCAAGGCCATCGTGTTCTTTAACGTGCACAGGGTACGGCTCTCCCATACATGGAGGCCATGGCTTAATGTCCCATCCAATGGAAAGCAGCACTTCCAAGTCCACCAGTGTTCCCTACTGATAGTGGGTAGGGCGGGGATTTTTGCAGAGATAAATCTCAACGCTGGCCCAGGCAGGACTCGAACCTGGGAACTGCAGATTATGAGCCACCCCTGCTCAAATTCTCACTTAATTCAAATAAACTTAATTATTTAAATATAGTTTATTTCATTTGGAGCTGAAGAAAATTAATTGCCTTGAGTATTAATTCTAACGGTGGGTGCTTTTCTATTTTGAAATCTTTCTTTTTGACACACTAAGTTGGAATGTTGAGGAAAGAATTTTATGAACTTTTATGAAAAAATATATATATTTGTATATTATCCTCTATTGTATTATTATGTTATCTTATGTTGTCCAGCTGTTGTTGCTGTCCATGGTGGGCATGCATAATATTTTATTGCAGAGTGATTCTCTGGCTAGTTTTAACTGGATCATGCATTTTGCTGGGAGGAAGGTGGGAGAGGTAGGTTGAATGTCATCATTACAGAATTTTTTATTTTTCAGGCTCAATTAGTTTTTGTAAATTTATAACATTTCAGTGCATGTGAACGATTCATATAAGTTGGATTTATCTTATTGTTTTTCGAAGAAGTTAATAAATTTCATACCAAAATATTACAACTTCACTATAAAAAAACAAAACAAAATACTTCAAGACAAGCATTTAACTATTACCATTGAGGTTAAAGGAAATTAGTTTCCTTTAGCTCCAAATGTGGATGAATATGCTTAAATAATTATAAAAAAAAATTGCAGGTCATGAGGATTTATAGTCATCAGAGATATAATCATATAGTTCATGAATGATGACTTTTGTTTCATTTCAGCTTTTGTTAGCCAAACATTTTACAGACATACATGCTAGGATGTAACTGGACTTCAGCCAGCAGAGCAACTAATGCCAAGCAATGATACCACACACCTAGTGGTGAGATTCATCCGGTTTGAACCGGTCCATTGGAACCTGTTTCTAGAATTTCCCAAGTTCGCCGAACCAGTCCTAAATTCTTTCGGATAGGGTGCTATTCAAATTCAGGGGTCTCAATTATTGCTCGCGATATTCCACGGATGATTATTATATGCACGGATGATTATTACCCAAATCAAATTTTAATAAAATATTTTTGGTTTTTATTTTTCACTATGAAAGGGCGGTGAAAGAGAGAACTGGTTACTAGAATTTTTGAATCCCACCATGAGATGATGCATACATCATCATCATCATGGCAGCTTCTTCAATATTTGAGGGTGTGGATAAGTTTTCTAGAAATAGCAACAGAAAGAGAATAATTTACGAAACATTACTCAAAATGTGTTTGATTTTGATTGAAGTAAAAAACCAAAGTGGAATTATATACAATATTGGATACCCCTTTAAATGATGCTCGTACTAAAACATTGAAGAAATTATTATAACTATTAAAATGCTGAAAATAATGAAAAATAATAAAATGCTGAAAATAAGAAAAGAAACGGGTCTAGAAAAAAATTTACACTTTCAGAGAGTAACAAAACTGTGTTAATTAAAATTTTAACAAGGAAATCAATTCAAATTATGCATATTTTAAAGATATTTTCCATCAAACATAGAGGCTGATACAATATTGTTTCTATTAATCAAAACAGATCAACCCCATAGTTCTGACAATGCAGTTGAACATTAAATAGTGAGCCATATGCCACTAACTATTGCAGTAGAAACTTGATTATCCAAGATTAATAGAGGTAGCATAAATGAAAATTCAGAAAATTTCAAATAAAATAGATATATGCATTTAGCCGTCCCGTGGCCGATTGGTTAGCACGCTTGGCTACTGTTCTAAGGGACCTGGGTTGGAGCCCCGGATTAGGCATGGATGTGTGTGTGTGTGTCGTTTTTCTGCTGAGGTCCTGCCATCCTCTCAGACCTTCTACTATGGCATATAAACTTACAGGCTCCTGTCAGACCTCTGTGGCAAGCAGCTGATTGAGGGGGTATTTATTTTTATTTTTTTTTATTATGTATCTATATATATTTTATTGCATATTAAAGAAAGTATTACAAGAAAATATATTTAACTAATTGAATTTTGTTTTGAGTAATTTTACAGATAAAGTGAAAAATTGCATACAAAATTAAGAAATAAATCCATGGTGAACGATTTTCCAAAATGTGCCATGCAGCTCAGACAAAAGGGGGTCTGGATAAACGAATTTCTATTTTGCATTAATGATTCAAAAGAATGTAACACTTGAAAATATACGTGCAAGAGCACGCTAATATATTAGAGGGAGATGTCTTAGATGTATTGAAATGTGTTTTCTCAGTTTAAGTATCTATACTTCAGTGTTAACAAATATTAACCATATTTTGGCATTTTAAGTATGGGTTAAAAATCTTGTTATTCAAACCATAAAGTTTACTTTGGAGAAAAATTTGATGTCCTTAATTATATTGGGTAATTAATTATTTAATTTAGGATTAAGTTCTGTAAACAATATCTTCTTTAAGGATAACGTGTTAAAAACAAATTAAAAAATATTCCATTTATTATATCAGTTTAAAAAGCCCTTTAAATATGGCAAATGACAATAACTTATAAAGTCCATATTCAATGAGACAGTGCAAAATGTTTCTAGCAAATATCTATACAGGTTAAGTATATTTTCAGATTTCTAAAAATACAGAGGATTTATTTGAATATATAACCCAATAAACTGCTCCCATTTATCATCGTATGCATTTATTTAAGGAAAATAAAGCAATATCATAATGCAATTTTTCTTGCTTTTACTTTCTCGAATGGAAATTTCATTCAAATACTGAAATCAGAAAATATCTTCAAGCACTCTTTAATATTATATAAGGAATGTGCAACATTATTTACAATTGCTTAATTGCTAAAAATAGCAAAATGTTATACACAATCACCAGGACACAAATATATATATATACAATAGCTAATTCTGATGAATGACAAATTAGAAAATGATTATGTAATATGAGTGAAGATGTCTACTAAATTTAACTTTTCAAGGTAGCCATAGGCAAAAGTGTACTAAAAATAAGGTAAGATGACATAACTGATAACATTAAAATATTCTGAATGTGTAGAAAATATTTTTTTTTATCTTTCCATTTCATGTTTCAAAACTATTTGTCTCAGTTCATTTTGAACACATTTTACATTTAGATTTTATATCATTTTCTGATATTCAGGCAAAAAATATCTAGTGAAAAAACACAACAGCATTATTCACCAGGTGAAAAACAGCTGTTTAGAGCTGTTTTACTTTACTGTATACACATGAAAACATTATATGTAGTTTGGATAGATGCAGCCATATCATGCTGGACTAAGTGAGTTTGGGTATGCAGTTTCAATATTGTGCAAATAAGGATTTGGTGAAGTGTGGCAATTTATGAATTATCAGATATTATTTCTTCTGAATCTTAAAATTTAGACATCTAATTAATGTGAATGTTAAAAGCACTTAATAAATAAGCAGTTCATTGGTGTAAATGAGTGTAGTAAGGAAAGCACTAGGTATAATTGGCCATATCAAAGTCAGAGAAGTGTTAAGTCCATTTAATCTTTTTCGGAGATACAGAGTCTCAGTTCATACAAGTATAATTTTTTTAATACAGGAAAACTTAAGTACTGTATGATACATATCCAGTTAATTATTTATTATTGAACCATGATCTAGTACTCTAGTATAAATACAATGCGACATACAGAAGGCATTTCTGTTGCTACTCAAAACGTTATTTTGACTTGCATCAACTTTTTGTAATGCAGCCAATTGATAAAATAACAATTCATATATGAAAACCACAATCTAAACAGGTTCATTAATAAAAAAGAAATATATAAAACGAAATTTCCTACTGTTGAAACCATTAACCCTTTAAGTGCTGGAAACAGATTAAACAGTTTTCAAATATCACTAAAATGAAAAGTCAACATGCTTTTCTATGCTTACCTACCAATTTTCCCTTATAATTTTTATATTTTGCGTTCGGAATTAAATGCTCTTTTAGCATGTAATGCAAACTATTTCATTCATTAGTTGTTTCATAATGAGGCTTAGACAATCCTCGAAAAATGCTAAATATACCAGAAATATCATAATAATACCCAATTTTGTATAAATGGTGAAAACAAAAAGCACTGTATAGTGCAGATTTGTTCTTAACCCTTAGTGTTAGGTTATTTTGTTAATATTGCAACTTAATTAAGTTGCAATGTTTCTATTAATTACTTAATTAAGCAAATTAATAAAAATATTAAGTTGCAATATTGGCAAAAAGCAAAAGAAAACAACCTAACACTGTAAGGGTTAAGAACAAATCTGCACTATAGAGTTTTTGTTTACTTTCACCATTAATACAAAACTGGGTATTAAGTTATTTTGATATTTCTGGTATATTTAGCATTTTTCGAGGATTGTTCATGTGCTATGAAAGATTTCACTAATTTTGAAACATCATCCGTTTATGCTGTTATATTCATTTTTATGAACTAATGAAGTTTATTGTGCTGGCAGCTATTGTTCAAGGAAGGAAATGCACAAAACGAAGTGTTTTTCAAGCAGGTTGTGCCTCAACAGTCTTCAGCTGATATTATTTTGAATATCTACACTTCAATACCTAGATAATACATATGAAATAAAGATTAGTTGTGGCTCCAGCTCAACCTGACTCTTCAGTTATACTTGAAATAGCACAGACAACTTTGGGCTCAGACATAATTTTAATTTCTAACATGCTCTTGTAAATGGGAAAAAAATTTTTTTTTCATTGCATTCAACCTTTTAATAATTAAAAGCAAGCAGATCCATGTCTAGAAAACATTGGTGGGGGAGGGAGACCAGGTTTGCAATGGAGTCTAACATTTCCCCCTTCATTTTAGAGGTTTATAAAAACATTTAATGAAAAAATATCTGAAACATGCACAAGTTTAATAAAGTTTGGCCTCCATTACCCTTACTAGCATTCTCAAGGTGGTGGATCAGTACAATAATCTTTTAAGCGAGGAAGTTTTGAAAGTCTCATATTTCTTTAATATTATTGATAAATTTCCAATTTAGATTCGCATTCATTTTGTTTTCCTTTAGACGTGGACCTTCCAACCCAAACTTATTGAAGAGGCACTAAAAAAACCCCCACTATATTCTGAAAGAGCAGCAAGGGAAAATTCTCAACTTAAAAATGAAAACATATATTTCAAAAGAATTAGAAAAACACTCCTTTTAAGAATCAAGGAAATATCTTGATTAGACAGAAAAATAATCATTAAGTTGTGCATTTAAATATATTTAGTCTTATAATTTGAAGAAATGAGCCAGATTCAGTCTATTTTTTGTGTGTGCGCACACTTTGAGCTGTGAACTGAGTATGCTTGCTTTAGATTATCAACATATCAGTTCGTAATGAATTCACTTATGTTATTACTCAGCAGTAATCATAAAGTTCCAGAGGGTTCCGATCCTACTAATAGATTGGTCTGTCTCTGAAAGAACTGGTCTATCTCTATTTTCATGAGCAATCCAGGTCATTGATTCATTAAGGATTTAGTTGGATTATGAAATGTCCTCTAGCATCACTTACACAGTACTGTGTAGCATCACTTACACAGTACTGTATACTAGCATCACTGTGTAGTTGTTGTAGGGTTGAAAAATCCTTTTTGCTCCGTCATTCAGTGCAGCTAAATATTCTTGGTCGATTGCAATTGAAACCTCTTTCTCTTCAGATAATCTGAATTCATTGACTTCATTCTCTGAACTATCAATGGCTATATTCTCTGAATTATAATTTCTTCCTCCTTCGAACCTTTTTGTTTGCGGAAAGTCATCTCAAACAACATAATATAATAAATATAAAAAAATACTCAGCTCCAAAATTATATCGAGTTTTAACAGCTGAGTTCCAATCCTTAAAAAGTAAACGCATATGTTCCCTTCTTGTTGTAGGACTGGCTTGACTTCTTCCTCTTCGTTTAAATAAAAATATATGTATCATACCAGAAGTTAGAACCGTTAGGTCTAGTGCAACCACACTGTGAGACAAATTTGCCAATAAGCTAACCACAGCTACTGTAAATCTACCCGAGTTAATGGCACATCTGAAGGGGTAGCAGATATCCAAATTCGCTCAGTGGCAAAGCAGATGCAACCATTAGCACCACCGAACTTCCAGCCACAGGGCAGCATAAAACTCTCCTGTTCACCCCACGATTGACCAAACCTGCCCGAGACAATAAAGGTGACTTGGGGCAGACCCTTGGGATCATATGAGTCATGCGCACCGATGGTGTATACTCTACTGTTCACTGGTCAGTGGAACTTACCAATGCTGTCAACGGCTCCCAGAAATGTCACCAACAGTTTGAAAAGTGATATTCCCAGATAGCATTTCTCTGGTTGCTAATGAAGCCAAGCCTAGATTCCTTCAATGTCAGAGCCTGCACCACACTTCCTTCAAAGGAATGGTGATTGTCCTTCTGCCACAGCTATTGATATGCCTGCAGCTATAGTAATTGGAGAATCTAACGTTAAATCCTTACTTGTGTGCAATACAAAAGAAGGAATGTCAACTTGCAAAACTGTAGATGAAGTATTAGCTGCGCTGGAATATCATAGTGAACTAAAACATGAAGAATGTTCAACTTCAGTTGACGGTGCATCAGTTATGATGGCTATTTCCAGTTCTTGCATCTTTAATAATGTGATAGGAATGATATAGATAAATGACTCAATTTCTTCTATTGATAACAAAATCAGATGTTAGATTGATGATCAGAGATAGTTTTGAGATAAATATGTATAAATAAATGTATGTTTTATTTATCACAATTATTATTGCTGAACCAATACCCGCTTTTTCCATAAGTTATTGGTCCCGATTTGTACAGTTTTATTTATAATGGTATCCCGGAACCTATATACGGTTTAAATCTAAGGATGGGTGTAATTTTATTTTATTAAATTGCCTTTGTGCCCAAAAGAAAAAGAATAGCTGTTTTTCAGCCAAAAGGCCTAGTTAAGTTGTGAAATCCATTTCTTTTTATCAGCGCATCTCTTAATTTGAAAAGAAGCCCTACCTTGTATATCACCCCCACTCCAAAGACATTTTCTAGATCTGCACCTGCTGGTAGGGGAGGTACTGCCCCCCCCCCCAAATCCATCTTCTGATTATTCTATTTTAGGTATTCTATTTCATTAATGAATTGCTCTTAGTGATTACAATAATGTTACGAAAGAATTTTCAGTTTCTATGAATTATTTACATAATTTTTCATTCCAAATGACATTACGAACTTAATTTTGTCATCACACAATTAAATTAAAATTTGGAACAGCCTGAAATGTAGAGAATAGAAAAATGGTTTAATATATATATTTGCATATATGTTTTATGATGTGTCAGCGAAATATTTTCCCCCTAACCAAGCATGGGCTCAGTAATTATTGAAATAGTTCAAGTCAGGGTTGAAAATTCGAGCCCAAACTCATTTCTAGTATGAATAATAAACTGGATTATAGGCAATAAAACTAAAATTAAGTAAAAAATCGCAAAAAAAAATCAATAATTTAGTAAAAATTACACACACAGTCCATTTGCCAATAGCTTTGCCAAATATATTGACAAGTGCTTGTCAATATATTTAGGAAATTTATTAGTATAATATCACAGATGATTATCAGTAATGTTATGGCTACTTTTAAAAATTTATTTCTTTCATATTTTGGAATTGAAAATTGGGAATATCAACATTATTGTAAGAGAATAATTAAGTGGAATTCAGTTAAATGCAAAAGTGTGTGTTACATGCTGTGAAAAAAAGTCCTGAAGGATTTAAATATATTGCATGTTTCAGACGCAAAAGAAAATTTAATTTTTTGTTGTTCTGGAAACTGATCAAAAGTCCTGCTGCAACTATGTCAGGAAAACAAAATGTTTTTTGGGTTACCAATTATGGTTGTTAATACTTTTATTGCACTTACTATACAGCTTTACTGTCAATATAATTACAAATATGAATAAATGATATTTAGTGTATTTCATTTTATTTGTGAAGGCATTGCTACACCCATTTTTGACTTTTTTTTCAGCAGCTAATAACAAACAATATATTGACATACTTCTTAAAACTTGATTCTGAGGTAAATTTATTTGCCATAATGAATTTGATCAGTACTATATACAACTAAGTACAATTGTAGATGAAAACATTAGTAATTCGGTGACGTATCACATTGAACACAATAAAATTTTAAAATATAAAACTTTATATTACTGAATAAGAAAAAAATTAAGAAAATTCTGATTTTCTTGAATTTTTCTTTTTACAAATGTTATAATTCCATGGTTTCTGCAAAAATTATGTTTCAAACTTTAAGGTTTGCATACGGTTTATTTAAGAATAATTGCAATTTTTCTTCATCAATGTTTACATTTTGTTAATCTTTTGATGTATACTCTACTGCTAAGATAATGTTAAAAAAAGAGCATTATCTATCAACACACTGGGAAATTTCACTCTTGCTGATACATTGTACATACAAAAAATATAATTATGTGTAATCTATTGCTCAGTTGTTACAATACCTACTAGTCCAGAATATATATATATTTTTTATCAGCATTTATTTGTATTGCATCAAGGAAACAAACATTCATATGATAAATAGAAGTGAATATGGTAGACAGGTGGGTGGAACTATGAACTGCAAAACCAGTGAATTTTGCTTAATATCACAGAAAGTGGAATAATTGATTGTTATAATTTGATATTGATTAAACAAACTGTTACATATGTAATATACAGCATTATTCTATGAGAATTATACAACATCTAATGACAAAAAAAATTACGCTTATGTACACCACACAGATATATACTTCTGTACAATTTGGTATATGAAATGTCTTTACAATACTATACAATGCTTGCTTCCTAGTCATATTCGAAAGAGTGTATGTATTTTATGAAAATGATAGTTGAAGCACAGAAAAATCTCCATATAACTAAAAATTTCAATTGAAACAAAAAAAAACATGATTTCCTATCAAGTCTGCTACTACATGCATAGAATATGAAATTTGAAATAAAATCTTTAATCTTTATTAAAAAGACTACTATTGAAAGTTGAAGAGTGAAAACACGTTTTATAAATTAAGCCTGTGTTTTCTTTTTTCTTTATTATTATTTAGAGTTAAAGCCTCTTTTGTTTGATATATAAGAAGCCAATGCATGTTCATTAATTACTTCAAAATAAGGTTTCAAAGCTTTGCTTTCTGTTGAAAAAATACTTTAGGCACTATAGTTTTTTTTTTTGTTTAAAACCTTCTATTGTAAGGTTAGTATACTGTATCATCATCATCCTCAAGCAGCCATGGGGGCTAAGGAGGTCCAACCACACCGTGCAATTTAGTTCTCCAAGCACATCTGTCCTGAGCTATATCTGGCCACTGCACACCAATTCTAACAAGGTCCTGTTTGACATTGTCTGCCCCCACATCTTATATCTTCCCCTCTTTCTGAGGCCTTTAGGCACACTATTCATAACCCTATTCACTAATCTATAATTATCCATACGGTAACATGACCAAACCAAGACTCTCTCTCTGTACAATATAATGCTCAGAGGAGGTTGCCGACTCCTTTACCTAACCTCTTCATTACTTATAAAGTTGAACCACCTAATACCCAAGATACTGTGTAAGCATCTAAAATCAAAAGCATCTAGTTTCCTGTTACCTTGTTTACAAAGCATCGAAGTTTCAAGACTAGAACTAACCCTAGAGCGAACCAAACTATTATTATATACTGTATATGTAGATAATATTCCAAAGTTAATTCCCAAATTTCACATTGTAGTTAGACTAAACCAAAAGTTTTTAGGTAGCAATAAACAATGATAAATATTCATTGGATGCATTCTTTAACACAAGAGAAAAATGCATTTTGATCTTTCTTTGCTTTTTGTTTTCTAATACAGCAATTCCTCACTTTATTATATTATAATGATGATATAACAGAGATAACATATTTATTTTATGTTGAAAAATTTGCTATTATATTGTTTGCCAGTGTACCATGACAAACTACTTTGTTGACTCATACATTTTTCTCTATTTTTTGAGTTTCTAGTACTTCAGATTGCAGAAATTATTTTCAATGTAAAAGTGGAACCATATTAAACTGGAAGACTACAAAAGATTTCTGTGAAAAATAATCACTGGTTACCATAATTTGTATGACAATAGGGAAATCACATACAAAAAGAATATTAATGTATTACTATTTGTTTCTTTCTCCACAGCCAGTTACTTTATTTTTTCACAAAAAACAGCACAAAGACTACCCTATTAGGAAAGTGAAAAACAAAGAACATGCACCTATACGCACTCCTTGTACAGATAGACAGAATGAGTGGTAGGACTATGCAGTATAAGGATGTTTTGAATGTATATGATTAATCAGAGCATCAACAGTGGCTCCTTTACACTGCATGGTTAACCATATATGTATGAAAGTGGTTGTAGATATGTTGACTGCCAAAGGCCTGTGAAGATAAGTGTTATCACCATTTTTTACTACCCTACACTTTCAGTCTCTTTTCCATCCCAGTATTGTGTCTACAAGTCCATCATGTTTATTTGAGTGTTATAGAGCTATTTCATGTGGCAAATATTTTAATTTATGTGTAATTTCCCTTTTTAATTATCTTGTAAAAAAAAAGGGAGATATATATATATATCTTTGGAAAATTAGTTTTCCAGTAATAATATCAAGTAAATACAACACTTTGTACCACACATAGATGTATGAAAAGTTGTTGAATGGAAGTTTAACAAAACTGGAAATAAAGCAAACTGTTGAAATACCACCCCATCAAATGTCAGTAACAAAATGATTATCAAAAGCTTTTCAACATATTGAAGCAGCAAATGGAAATCTACTTAGGGTAACTCAAAGAGAAAACACAATTCCATAGTGAATATGACAATCAAGACATTGGCACTGAGTACAGGGGTGCTTCCCCTGAAAAATTTCTATCATATATAATAGACAAAATAAATATGTTTGGTATCCTGTTATTGTATGTATGTGAGCTCCCCCCCCCCACTCCCTGAGAATTACAGAAGTATCAATAACTCAGTGAGATCAAAAATTACAGTTTAGGTTCACAGTGCAGTAATTAAATTAAAATCTTTAATTCTCTATGATACTGTTAAATGTTCTTAATTTTTCTGTGCTATCAAGTATCAAAAGTTATTAAGGAGAAATTTACATACCATACCACAGAGGATGGGTAGTAAGAGGAACTTCCGGGCATCGAAGATTAAACTTCTCACTTGCAAGTATCCCAGAAGTTCTTCTTACTATCCATCCTCTGCGGTACAGTATGTAAATTTCTCCTTAATAACTTTTGATACTTGATAGCATAGAACATTTGTTGAAGTGCTTAAAACCATTTAACAATGTCAGAGTGAATTTAAGATTTCAATTTAACTCAGTGATAGATAATAAGAGTTTAAAATATAAAACTTTCCATATTGCATAGAAAAAATAGACGCTTATATTTTACATTTCAACCATAGAGAAAAATAAAGTACAAATATATCTCTTTCTTTCTCCATTGCCCATTACTTTATTTTTTTCACAATTTTTTTTATTTCTGACAAGAAATGATGAAAAGAACTAAAATTTACACATTAATTCTTACAAAAAAAATGGATTTGATTAAAGACTTTTCACTTAAAAATATATATATAAAATAATATTTCACTACAGAAATTTTTAAAATTTTTCAAGAATGCAATAAGATATTATATGAGGAATTACTGTATGAGCAAAGTGAATTACCCTGTTCATTACTGAGGTTTTAATTCAAGCAGTTTTGTATCCTAGCATATTTAATGAAGCTATACTCAAACTACACTAAAAGCTATACTAAACAGCCAAAATAATAATAATTCTGCTCAGCATTTAATAGCATAACCACTTGTATTAAGATCAATAGATACTTTAGGACAAAAACTGAATGTTAACAAAAATCACTATTAATAAAAAATATCAATGTTTTAACTAATGAGCTACTTTGGATCACAGAGAGTGTTATCACCTATCTGAGCCACTGACCAGAAATTTAGATTGGGTTGTTTTACTCTGAGAGGCACTTTTTTGCCTACCATGGGCGAAATGGCCAGGTAACAAGGACCCTGAGGGCTCAGAGAAGGTTGGGGGAGGTGACCCACTGGAACAGTGGGAGACAGTGGTGACCCACAGGTGACTGTTCCTGTGGTCAGTCACCTGTTCCAACCCACAGGTGACTGTTCCTGTGGTCAGTCACCTGACACCAACAGTTCCTGTGGTGACCCACAGGAACTGTTGGGAGACAGATGGTAGACTCCCATCAAGGCCATCCAGCGTGTTCTTTAACATGCACAAGGTATGGCTCTCCCGCACACAGGGCCATTGCCTAACTTCCCATCCGACGGATGGCGGCTTTTCCAAGCTCATAAGTAGCCCTTACTGACCATGGGCAGAGAGTTTTGAAAAGATAAATCTCAATGCTTGCCATGTTGGAGCTTGAACCTTGGAACTGCAGATTATGGGCCTGGCATGCTACCGACTGAGTCCCTTCCCCAGAAATTTAGAATTAGCTAGTGACATGAGGAATTTGGCTAATATTATGCAATATCAAATATAACTGTTCACTTCATTGTTCAGTTATTGAAAGAAGCAAAACAATGAAATAGAATCATTAAAAAATGAAACTTGAAGTATAGGTATGTGGTCCTGGTTAATAGACATTCACTGGAGGTTTGGCAATGTTTTTTTTATACAGTAGTAGTATTTTTTGCTGCTCACCAATTAAGTCATATTACAAGGATGCAAAAGATCAAATGTATAATTTGACAAGTTTACTGAAATGAAAGAGGACCAACTGAATATTTGTTATGAGCATATTAAAGCTTTCCACTGAAATCAAAAATTTTTTTTAATGTGCAAGGAGTATGGCTTATACCTACATGGATATATGTTATGTCCATTTGATAGCAGATTTTCCAAGCTCAGTGATGTCCCTTTTCTCATTTGGGACAGGATGTGGATAGCAAAGAAATCTTCATGGATATGAAAATACATTCATTGTCAACTTTATTGTCTTATGGCTACCTCAGTAAGATTCAAAGATAATTTGACTATTTCACTTCTGTGTAACAAGCTGATTCTTTTACATATTCAAAGGTACAGTTAGTTTATTATTAGCCTGTACTTCAAAATACTATTTACACTGCTACTTAATATTTAGTACTCTTACTTGCAAGTGGTCAAGATCAGCTTTTAAAGAGTAAAAATAATGCAGTCATTAAAGTCTGTAGAATATTATTGAAGAATACAGATATAAAGTTTTGCATCCCATTGCCTTTTTTATTTGATATTCATTATAATTAAAATTACAAGAGTATACCCAGAAATATACTTGCTTGAATGAGTTTAGAAATGGTTGGAGAAGAATTTCCTGGAGAAGTGACACTCCTAGTCACAAGACAAATCAGAGCATCCAGTATTTTAAATTATGTTTATAAAGAATTTGAATACTCATTTTCTTTTAACGAATGAAGAATGCATCACAAAGCTACAGCATGAAAATGAATAACCTACCTATCACCTTATAATATGTATTTAAAATGTATAGAAACCAGTTACTAACTTTACTGAAAGCATATGCAGTACTAATAATACATTTTGATTCATATTGGACTTTATTAAATGATGAATGAATTTTGTTACATCATACTGAGTATTTACATAGGCTTCAATTTTTATTTATTTGATAATGAACTTATTTTTTGCTTAATACATACAACTTATTTTTCAAATTTGGTTTATCTGATCAACAAAACAATTTTATTTTACTTTATTTATTAAGGTATAAAATTTATTATAATATTAAGGTATAAATAAAATTTATTATGTATTAAAACAATTTTATTTTACTTTATTTATTAATTTAAATGATTTTATTTAAATTTTTTATTACAGAAGACTTAACAGATGTATTGCAATTTAAATTTAAATTAAAATAAAATTACAAGAGCAAAAAAATGTCATTTAAAGTGACTAAAGATAATATTGAACTCAGTTACTTGAACAATGAATTCATTATGTAACCAAGCAAATAATGAAAAGAACTGAAAGTGTATCATTTAATATCATTGAACTTAAACTATCAGCTAGAAGAATAATATTACTTGTTTATAATTACTAAACAGTATATAATACTAAAAGTTGTTGAATGGCCCAATATTATTCTGAAGTATTTTTTTTTGTTATGAAAGAAATAGATTTATACTATTTGATATATTATTATGGAGACCAGTATTGATAATGGTGCTAAAAAATATTCAGCAAAATCCTATTTCAGTGCAGTAGAAATGTTTGCTCCTTCTCATATTTGATATTTATGATTAACAAATAAGATAAGATAGATAATTTTTATTTCAGATAATGTTTAACAGCATACAAAAAACTTTTGAGGTCTCACAAGAGTAGAATATTTTTATATTTATAACTTTCAAATTTCTAATAACTGGAAACATATTACCAAGGGCTCTTGAGGAACAGATTTTTGAAAGTTATGGCTTTCAGCAAAGGATTGCCTTTATTCCAGTAGTTAAGGGTTATGGATTGTTTTTACCTCTGAGTGGCACTGTTTTGTACCCAGTGGGCCAAATGGCTAGGTCACATGGACCCCAAGAGATCAGAGAAATTTGGAGTATGGCAACCCATGAACAGCTCTTAGGAGACAGATGGTAGTCTCCCATCAAGGTTATCCAGCAGGTTTCTTAACATGCACAAGGTATGGGTCATGACTTTATGTCCCATTAAATGGATGACAGACTTTTCAAGTCCATCAGTGTCCCCATTTTAACTGAGGGCAGGGTGGAGGATTCCTGGAGATAAAGCTCAATGCTGGCAGTGGTGGGGCTTGAACCTGGGAAGTACAGATTATGAGCTGGTGCACTATTGACTGAGCCAACCTCCACCCCCGGTAGTAGAGGTATATCTCTTTTCACAAGCTTAACACACAATGAAAAAAAATACTTGTGCTGTACAGATTGATCTAATCATAAACAGTAGCTTTTAAAAATAGTTTGTGTTAAATATCACCCCAAAAATAATTAAATTACTGTGCTTAAGTACTATAAAATTACAAGTAAAAAAAAGAGCCAAATAAAGCCAAAACTGTCAAAAATACTTCAAAAATGTCTGATAGGTACCTTTATATAAAGATAGAATGAATGAAGAACTCTAATTCTGAACACACAGGAAATCAAAATATTAAATTTTTTTATAGGTGTGCATTGCACAGAACATAACGAAGACATTTCATATTTGAGAATTGCACATATGCAATGTTTACAAAGCTAAGCTGTAAGGCATTTTCTTTACTATTTATAGCCCATTATGCATCTGAAGTACACATTGATGAAATGGCTAATAAAATATCTCATTGCTAAACATATTTATATCCTTTTCTTATTGATACAATTCATATATATATATCACTAAACTAAATGTATAGATTTGATTATTTTCTTTATCATGATACATAATGAAACGTAAAAGCAAATCAGTACTAAATTAATGACTAGTATTATTTATTCTCACAATTTTAAAACAGATGTACTTATGACTAAGTTTAACAGCAACTATATTTTTTTCTGTCTCTTTAATACAAAATCTATAAAGACTAGTACCTTTCACATGTTTTTTAAATTAATATAACTCACTGCATTACTTATATTACTAAACATAGCAATAACTACAAAATTGTCCTACTTCTTGGAAAAAAAAATTGTCCAAGTTATAAAAACAAAACTGCATAAAACTTTATACTGAACATAAATTTTGAAAGCTAATTATTTAATAAGTGCACAGATATGTAACATTCTTACATATTAAAATATTTATCAACACATTAAGCTAAATGTACTAGAAAAAATATTTGAAAATATTCTCCAGTTTAAAATTTTAACATATTTGGATATATTAGCAAGCAAGACTGTTTTCATATTTGACCATAAAACCTGTGTATGATGTACATCATGGACATTCAACTTTTTTCATTGTGGGGGTCATTTTTCCAATCATCATTGATTAAAGTTGAATCAATAAATATTTTTATTCTAAAACTTTTTATACTGCTTAATCAGTAAAAAATATTAGAATTGACAAGTTAAACACATTGTTATCATTATAAGATTTAACAGTCATTTTCTGTAGTGTTTTTTAGTCTACTTAATATACATAAACTTCCTTAAATCAGAGGGAACTTTAAATCCAAGTACTTGAAAATTCTAATATCAAAATACACTCAGCAAACCAGTTTATCTTCTTCAGACTGTAGAGGTTGCATGTCCCTGGTGTGCAGTGCACCATGAAACACTGTTTCATAAAGAAACATAATTTATGAAAAACAAATTGCTGCTTATTTTCATTTTAAATAACAGCAAAAAACCTCAGTTGTTCTAACTCACATAATTATAACAACACAGTTCTTTAGCTGCACAGTTGCTTCATTATTTGTGGACTATGGCATTAATATCATGACTTGTACTTGATATTTTTGTACAAAAGATAAAAATGATAAACATTATTTCGTTATACACTTTTATTATGATGAGATAACTGAATTTAAGGTTTAGTGAGAAAGAAACTGGGGGAATTCACAGCTAAAATAATATATAGATATCACTGAGATCAACTGATATGAGGAGAGACAATATAAATAAAATGTGTTCCATGCAACCAGGTGATGAGAAATGTTGGCATTAGAAATTACATTCTTGGTATGATGTCATATTTTATGTATTTCAGCTATAAGCTTATATGCAATATGGAAAACATAAAAAATAAAAGCCCTGGTAAAATAGCTTTGGTAATAGTATTTTGCCTTACAGTATTCAGATGTTTGATAATTAATAACATTAAAATTTTTTTGTCCTTTCTAGTGATAAATCATGACTTATCTAAGGGTTTGAAGCTATTAAAAGTATTTTCTGGCCAATTGAATTTTAAATGTCCCAACGTAGATAAAAAGTATAATTTGTGGGTCGGTTTTCATTGACTGAATTCAATTTTCAGCTAATGTTTCTATTGATAAAAGTCAACAGGATACTTATTTATATTGTTACAAGGCAATAGGACACCTGTGAGATAATACTGTTGAACTTATTTTAACTACCATAACTTCTTTGACATTGAATATTGTGAAAATCGAAATTTATATAAATTTGACTGTGATCCTTAACTTATTTTCAGCTATTTTTTGTACAAAAAGCATATTTTATAAAGTAACTGAGCATTGAATTTGATTTTACACTGGCATAACATTAAAGTCTGATAATAGTTACTCACTATAATACTGTTTCATTAACCCAATGTCCGGAATTTCATAACCCCATTGTCTTTACCTCAGTGATGGTGCATATAAATTGGCACTGGGAATATATCCTGAAACTTGAACAGTGGCTTTGTAAAGATATAGAATCTTTGGTATACTGCTGTGAGAACACTTACAGTCCTGATACAAGTTGGGCATGCACACACACACACACACACAAAATAAAGCCAGTTTATCAAATATACTAATTTTTCACTATAATGAACATATATTAAACATATAAAATTAAATTGAAAGGCACATGCATTCTGCTTTGTACTTTAAGATTTCTCAGGTACATTACACTAAACAGAAATTCCAAGGATGTATTTAGTAGGTGCAGTTATTTGCATATGGGCTGCTCATACAGTTCCAATGCAACCCATATTCTACCATGGGTATGCTGTCAGTTGTTGATTGACAGCATACCCATGGTTGTTGGAAGTTCCATAAAACTGATGCTGGTTCCTTGAAAATGAGAGCAGAAACATGTGACTTATAATTGTTAATCAACACTCTTAATGGATATAGAGGTTCAGCAATATCGTCATTAACACATATTTCTGTTATGATACATGTATAGTTGCTCAGTGATTTTAAGTTGAAACAGTTGGTGAGATATTTTACTGTCTTTAAATTTAGGTAACTGGAATTTAGACAGTAAAATATTATCCTCCCCACTGCATGGTGGACCAGACAGAGTGGCCTTTTTTGTGAGTGCAGTAACAGGACTGTAAGGTTAGTGTTCTGCAGCAAGTCATAGTAGTACTTGCAGCATACCAAAGATTCTACATCTGGAAGAAGTCAGTGGTCAAGTATCACTCTAGATACACAGCTTTATTGAGATAAAGAATTCCCAGTCATTGGATAGGCAAAACAGTATTATAGAAAAAAAGCATGTTTTTATTGCATATTTTATTTGGAAATTAGATTTTTTTTATCTAGGCAATGTAAACATAATTGTAAAAAAAATTACCAGTTTATTAACCCTTTACATGCCAGTTTTGTATAGCAGAATTCACTCTTGTGGCTAGGTTAATTTTGAGGAATTTTAAGGAGAAAAAAAAAATCAACAACTTTAAAATCTTACCCTGAAAAAACTAATAGACATAATTGGTCATGTCTCATATCAAAATAAAAAACATTTAATTGTGAATTTTCAGAAAATAAAATATTTGAAAAAAGCAGCAAACATATTAATTTTAATAGCACACTTTAAAAAAAATAGAGTAAAAAAAAGTAATTTCATTGAATTTCAATCTTATTCTGAAATAACTAATGAATAGAATATGACAAGTAATATCTTAGATGAAGGAGCATTAATTCTACATAATAATATAGAAATAGATTTTCCTGAAACATTTTAATGAACAGTTTTTGAAAATGATTTAAAAACTGGAAATATAGTAAGAAGTGCAATGCTTAGATATATACATTAGGAAATGATGCATTTCATTTAAAAACATCCATTTTTCAGTCTTCTTTTGTGGCAATTTCAAAAGATTAAGAAAAAAGTTGAATGACTACAGTTCAAAGAATGTTCTGCATGAAACTTTATAAACATTACTAAAAAGAAGAAAACTACCGATGAATAACATTAAAATTGCCGAGAGTGATTCATTGATGAAAGAAAGAATACCTAAATATATTCAATATAACTGGGTGAACATTTTTATAAGAAACACTTTGGTGTGAAATGAGGTCACAAAAATGGCTGCTATAGCAACATAATAATTTCTTTCTTTTTCAACTTTACAGAACAGCTGAATAATCAGGTTGCAAATATTTATTCATGATTAATTTAAAAAAAACCTTAAAAGCAGATTATTTTTATGGGAAAAAAATAAACTTGGAGCATATTCTCTTGGGAACTTATAGTTCCCATTGGATATGAGACTGAAATTGGCTCAGAGAACTATAGTGTCTTCCAGCATGTAAAGGGTTAAAAAAAATGAGACAGTTTTAAATTTCCCAAATGTTTGTTAGGCAGTGTGAATAAAATATGAATTGATATACATATGTGAAAATAATAAATTTTAAATGGAGTAATATAATAACATAATAATGTGTAACAATATGAAATTCCAAAAGTTGCTAATGGAAAAGCAAATTCTAAGCAACAATTTGAAATTAAAAGTTTTCTATAAGGCCTTGACACTTATGTCAATTACACACCATGTCTGTTATTTTACAAAGTCAGATGAATTCACCTTTTTTGTACAAATAACTATTTTCTATCATTTTTGATTTCTCTCAATATCTCATTATCTGTAAAATTGATAATTTATGAGGTGGGGGGGGAAGCTTACCAAACCAAAGTTAAGCCAAGACAGTTTAGGCAATTCTCAAAGTACTAAGTACATACTGTAAGATGTAACAGATCATATGAAACAACCATGTTTCTTATGTTCTGTTACATCTAAAGGTAGTTTCAGGTTCTACTTTCTGAGTGTACAATGAGGGATAGGACAAACTATATGGTGGTAGCAAAAGGATTTTAAAGAAAATATGCCATTTAATGCAAATTAATGAAATTATGCCCAAGATAGTTGGGTTGTTTTACCTCTGAGCAGCACTTTTTTTGCACACCATGGGGTAAATGGCCAGGTCACATGAACCCCGAAGGTTCAGAGAAGGTTGGGGGAGGGGATCCACTGGAACAGCTGTTGGGAGACATGGCAGCCTTCCATCAAGGCCATCCAGTGTGTTCTTTAACGTGCACAGGGTATGGCTCTCCTGCACATGGGGGCCACAGCTTAACGTCCCATCTGATGGATGGCGGCCTTGTCCAAGCCCATCGGTGCCCCCTACTGACTATGGGCAGGGTGGGGAATTTTGCAGAGATAAATCTCAACGCTGACCCAGCTGGGACTCAAACCTAGAAACTACAGATTATGAACCTGGCACCTACCGACTGAGCCACCTGCACCCCTATCAAGATAGTAATTTTTGTCTTCTGCTTTAAATACATTATTATATATATAATAAATAATACAAATCTTCAGGAGTAATCTACATTATAGACCTTTAGAAAATTTTTAAGTCCATCCCCCAAGATTATAGAGTCTTACATGATGAAATACAGAAAGTCCAAATGTAGCCATTTACACTGGATGTGGTGGTAAAAGGGAAAATGGATAAGGCCAGGGGAAATTTTTCCTTTTGTAGACTGATGTATGTAGTGTACCATTCTCACTATGTAATACTTGGGGGATGGACTATGTAATGACCTCAACTATGTAATCTTGGGGGATGGACTAAATATCCCAAAATGTCCTTTGGGGGATGTCTAAATATCCCAAAATCTTTGGGGGATGGACTAAATATCCCAAAATGGCAGAGTTGGAAACATAATCCAATTTTAAATTATTGATCTTGAATGGCTGATATAGATCCACTTTATGAACAATCTGATTTTATATAATTCACAGTTATAAGTTTATATAACTTTAAATTTTGGATCCCTAACAAAAATTAATCTAACTTTAAATTGATCCAAACCAAATGTATTGGTTCTGATAATTTGGGGGATGGACTAAATATCCCAAAATATCCTTTGGGGGATGTCTAAATATCCCAAAATCTTTGGGGGATGGACTAAATATCCCGAAATGGCAGAGTTGGAAACATAATCCAATTTTAAATTATTGATCTCGAACGGCTGATATAGATCCACTTTATGAACAATCTGATTTTATATAATTCACAGTTATAAGTTTATATAACTATAAATTTTGGATCCCTAACAAAAATTAACCTAACTTCAAATTGATCCAAACCAAATGTATTGGTTCTGATAATTTGGTCCAGTTTGAAAATCTTAAGCTTTGCACAACCTTAGTCATTACCATATGTATGAGAATGTCCGAGAATTGTCTGAGAATTCTTCTTTGGTCATGCATGATGCTGGGATTAATTCAGCTTGGAATGGCCATAATATTAAGACTTTAGTCCACATCTAATTAAGAAGTTAATGACGCTATATTAGGTGCTATTAAAAAAATTATGGTATGAGTGAACTAGGCTGTAGTTTAATTAATATATAAAAAATCAAAGCCTAGCATTCAGTTTTGTGGAAAAGATTAAACCTGCAAATAGATTCGATTTAAAATACTGAGTCTTAATTATGCTGAATGCATGAAAATAATATAAACTAATTTTAATGCACATTAAAAGTAATTACAATAAACTCCTGGTTATCTGGCATTCATGGGGAATTGGGGGCTACCAGTTAGATGAATCTGCTGGTTGCATGAGAAATGCTTTTATAGAAACCCAAGTACAATATGAACAAGTGTAAGATCTTTTGCGAGAACCATTCATACAACACACTATCCAAGTCTTCAAGGATTAGGGGTATGAAGTGTGTATGATGCCATTCTATGCTTTTATCACTCTCGGATTTTACAAAGAACTCTTGAAGCTTTTTACTTTGTGCTTTAATGTCAAAGATCATTGATGAACCAACACTGAATTCCTTCACAAGCACATTGATTTTCAGCCTTTTGCATATTTAAAATTTTTGCTTCAAAGTCAAAACAACCCATTTTCAATTTAGTCCTTGCCTAAGCATTCTTCTTTGACAGATTACAAATAGAGTGGTGAAAGATTTCCGATTAACAGAACAATGTAATTCAACCACCTGACACTTTAATGGCAGTAACAGAACTAGTGTGTCATAGCATGAATATAACAATACATGAAACAATCCCAGTGGCATTGGGGAGAACTTTCAAGTGCAATGAAATTTGCCATACCTAATTCAAATGTTCAGATTGAAACTTATGCCAGTTGAATGAGAATTTTAGATGCTTGAACACTGGGTAACTGGGAGTTTACTGTATATTAAATTATTCAAACAAAATTATATAACAATTCAAAATTGTAATCTTATATTTAAGTAGAAGTTAAGAAGCAAGAATAACAAACTTAAGACAACCATTTTAAAATGCAATACAATATACCAAACAAAATACAAAGAAAAAAACTGTCATGATTAGTGATTTCTTTTGCTGGGGTCATTTTTATTTTATCGAAAGCCCTCTCAGTGATTTCCAAGGCATATATACTTTAATTTATGTTTATTATCATTTTATTTCAATTATTATTATATCAAAGTTCAATACATTTCAAGTAATATATATACATTATACATTATACTAAACAGCCAAAATGTCAACCATAACCAATTTAGAACTCAAACTTAGGTATGAACTGCAAAGATAATGTTTCACCTTTAAGGTAATATCTAATGTGCCTAAAATAAGTTCCTAAGAATTGTAAAACGCTTTCATCTATTGTAAATTGCTTCACATTATCAGATGTATTATTGATAGTACCTATGATTTTGGAAATGCTCAATTATGCAATGAATCCTTGTTTTCAAAGGGCTGGTAGAATAGAAAGATGAAGAAATATTTCAAAGTTTCTTGAATGTTACATTTTTTAATATATTTTCTATGTTTAAAATTTTTATGACAGAAATATGGTAAGAAACAATTATGTATCTGTTCAAGCAACATAATGCAACTAAACTTAGTTTAAATTAAATATAAATTTAATAATTGTATGACTTAAACATACAAAATTGAAAATGCATTTTTATTCTCTTCTCCTACTAGTTTCTTTAAAAATGGTTCATTATTCATGGATGTTTTCTAGTTGCATTCCAATTTTAGTTCGAAGCAAATTTATCTTGTTTCATATGGAGGAAAGCCTATGCACTATATTTAATTTTAAAAAGTTTTTATGCTTAATTTGATCTTTTCATAAAATGAATGTGTTGCAATCTTTACTACAAACAAAGTCAGTTTATTATTTGGTTCTGCAATTATTACTTTGAGGAAGAGGATCAATAATATCTTATTTTAGATTTATGAATACATCTTAAGTTACAGGAACTCTAAATTTTTTTGTATTATTTGGTTTCATGATCATAAAACACTACATTTTATTTACACACACAAAAAAACAAGAGATTATTCAAAATAATGAATTATTATTGCAAGAAATAAAAATGAAACATTTTTACAATGCGGTTTATAAGTTCTGGCATAAACTAATACGAACCATGTCCTTTTGTTGAAATTAAATATATTTCATTTTCAAATATTACAGCTTTATAATTAAAATTATTTAAAAAAAATTGCCTTTAAAATTTAGAAATTAACATGAGGAAAAAAAATTCAAAGTTCATAAATATAAAGCAAAAAATCCTATAAAAATTCAGAAATTTAAAATATTAAATTATTTAAACTAAATTGTAACATGCCAAAGGCACTTAAAACTGAATTGCCTTTAAATATAGCATACTGGTCAAAGCTTATATATGTGTGTGAGTGTGTGTAAAAAGATTGAAATGCATCATGATTATGCTAATGAATAAATTCATATGTTTTTATAGTAAGTATTTTATTCTAAGTATGATGTAAGAGAATGATGATTTAATTATTAAGACAATACTACTATTATTAATCCATGATCAGTGGCATTGGTCTTTAAGCATCTCATGTGCATATTTGATTGACACAAATTAATTCTTTGGCATCTGCAAATGTCCATTCATCTAGCTGGCCTTGAATTTTCATGATACAGGCACAAAGGAATTTTGCTATTCAAACAACATTTGAGCTAAAAACTATAATGTGATTAATGATAATTGTCATTTTGCCCATATTTTAGTATACATTGCTCCATCTATTTTTTTTTGTAACATACATTTGATTAACATTCAAAATATGTTTTAGTAAATTATGGATGCAAAAGTCATATTGTCTTGTATATGCATATAAAATTTAAAAAAATGATAAAAGAAAAAAAAAAGTGTTATTTTGCAGTAACATATTTAAAATGACCCCAAGCAAGCTTATATACCCTCAACTAAATCAACAAAAAAGCTTATTTACTTGTTTAACCTGAGATAAATTGATTGCAAAACTTTAATTATTCTTAAAACTAATGATTGCTTTAAATAAATAATTTATATAGTTAATTACATGATTGATAAGTATATAATGCAAGTAAAATAAAATTTTGTTCTAAATCAGTAAAACTACACAGATGACAGAGACAGAGAAACGATCAACTGGATTTGACAGCAAAATTTCTACACCCTTCTTCCCCCTCCTTACATAACAGTGCAACAAAATATTATTATAAGCATAAAAATAAATACAGATTGCAAAGTAGCAAGATTTTTACAAGCTAATAGTCATAACAGTATAAAAATAATGAATCAACATTTTAAGTAAAATTACTATGATTTCATGAATCACAGAGATCTAATACATCTAAATATGCATTCAGCCCTGCTGCATATTACTGCATATCCACAGTATGGCTTTATACACAAAAATAGCACAGTAGAAATAATAATAAAATACAATTCTTTTCATTTTACATTGCAGCTTTGAGAAGCTTAATATAATCTGAAAATGCTAAAGATTAAAATTTTTTATAGGTTTTTGAATCTAACTACAAGAAATAATTCATTAGTGTATATATAAGATATTTAAATAAGATTTTATGTGCTATTTATTACTGCATTAATTTAGATAATTAGTGGATTCTGCATTAGGTAATTAGTAATAAATTTCTGTGCCATATATATGACAATTATATTATTTTTCCAAATGGAAGTAGTTTGAATTATACAGGATATTTGAGCTACATACAAATTTAGATATGACAAATGCACTTCTTTCTTATTTCAAGCATAAACAAAGTTAACTATTGCAGAGTAGTTATAGAAACTATTCATTATGTAAAATTAGACTTTGCATGAAAACACTTTCTGTATATTAATACATGCAACAATTATAATTTGTAGCTACCACAAATTTTCAGGAAATAAAATATTAATGAAGCCAGGATTTGACCGCGTTTCCCAGTACTTATGAGTATATACCCACTGCTCTTTTCCATCTTCTGTTATTTCCTTCCTGTAAAACAGTTTAAAGGGATAAAAGCATTGAAAAAATAGTTGAACTTAAAATGTAAATTAATAATTTACACACACAAAAAGTAAATATAAAAATTCATTCATAAAATAAACTAAGATAAACTGGTGGAAATTAAAAAATAACACCCAGAAAGAATTCCTTTAGGGATATCATATTATAATATGTTAATAGTTAAGGGCAGCAGAAACTGTGATCCAAGATTGAAAGTTACTGGGTGAAATAATGTCACTGAGGATGACAACATGCAGATGTAAGCAGCACATGTTTAAGAATTAGAGTATGAAGAAAGAAGTTCTTCATCTTGTGTCATGTTGTTCAGTGCTCTTTGAAGAAGCTACCATGCCTGGATGATGCAGGCATGTAATATTTGTTCAGTTAGTGGAGTTTGAATGAGGTCATATAGTGGGTCTTCAGGTTGGTCTTTTCGTCAAATTGCACATAATGTTGGACGAGAGGTATTGGCAGTGGTACAATGGTGGCATCAATGGTCAGAAGAGCATTTGCAGACTTGCAGACGTGGTTCTAGGCAACACAGAGTTATGGACACATGAGAGGATCGACGTATCAGGAGGGCAGCAGTGGCAGAGCGGATGGCATCACAAATTCAATCCTCTGTCATAACAAGGGTGTCTACACAAATGATACGCAATCATCTTTTGGAAGCAAGACTATGGACATGTGTGCCACTGGCACAATTACCACTGTCACCTTGTCACTGTTGAGCATGTTTGTAGTGGTGTCAAGAACGAGTTCATTGGAGGGATGAATGGCAGTCTGTGGTCTTCAGTGATGAAAGCCGATTCTGCTTAGGAGTGTCTGATGGTCATTTATACGTCCAAAGGAGACAAGGTGAGCAGCTTCTTCAATCATGCATCCACCAGTGACACAGAGTGCCCATGCCAGGCATCATGTGTGTGGTGTGGGGAACGATTAGCTATCACTCTCGTGTGTCTGGTGTTTGTACAGGGTACACTGAATAGCAATACATACATCAGCGCATCGTACAGCCGGCTGTCCTGTCATATTTGAGTGTAATCCTGAATGCGATATTTCAGCAGGATAAAGCCCGTCCACACTCCACTTGTGTAATTCAACATGCTCTTCAGGCAGTGCACCAACTCCCGTGGCCAGCATGCTCCCCAGACTTGTCTCCAATCGAGCATGTCTGGGACTGGATCAAACAAAGACTCTTCTGCGGGTCATGGCAGGCAAGGACCATCGCTGAATTATGCATTCAAGTTGAAAGCACATGGAATGGTATCCCACAGTGTGATATCCAGCATTTGTATGACCGATTGCATGTCAGATTGGAAGCTTGTATTGCTGCTCGAAGAGGTTCAACACCTTATAAAAATGTGCTTTCTGTAAAATGTAATACTCATTAAAAGGAAAAATAAACATTGAATCACTTCATACATGTGATCACTATCCTTTCTTAACAAGTAGTTTCCACTAAATAAATCTCATAGATTACCCTTCAATTGTTAATGGTGTTCTTTTTTCAATTTCCACCAGTATATAATAGAAATTATTAATACTCTTGCATGCAATCAAAATTTATTAACTGATGTACTATTTGTGCAATGTTAAGATTAGGTGTAGTACTGAATTTAATGTTTTATACAAAAATTGTATAATCATTTAGTATCGTATCTATATTTTGAAGTATAGAAGTTGTCTATAGTGCTCATATACTGAAAAATATTGCCATTGATGTTCAATTATATGTGGAATCTGCTTTTATGGTTCTAATACCATGCACAATAAAAGGAGAACTGAAGTAACACACATATATTTTTCCTCTCCCCATTCGTTATTCATTCTACTATTCTTAATAATTTTTTTTAACACTATTGCTAATGTCAATGTCATTTGTAAAGTAACCGCTTCTCTGATTATCCTGAGATATTTTAAGTTGATACAATTTGCAACAATATATTATACCCAGGTAACTTGGGGACTATATTTCAAAAGTGGAATAAAAAAAGAGACTTTTTGGATTATATTTTCAGAAAAAAGAAAAAAATTAGAAAAGTATTTAAGGACTGCAGCTTAAGATTTCAAAATTACAAAAACATTGAAATAGCATTAAAAAGTTGCACGCAGAGGTAAAACAACCCAACCCAATTAAAAAGTTGATGTCTCTTAGAAAGATGTGTTCATGAACCATATCAATTCTGAAGAAGAGGACACCACATTTAAAAAAAAATAAGAACATGTCAAGCAATTGCAAATGACTCAGAACAACTGCCAACAAGAAGTGGAAAATCTATATTTTAGTGCTTCTTCAAAGAAGAAAGACTTTGCTATAAGTGGGCTGACTTTGAACAAACAAGCTTGCAATTGTCTCATAATGCTCAGAGTATAAAGATTTAATGCTTCTTCTAGCTGGTTGCACTGTTTTTGCAAATGTCACAATGCAAATTTTAAAAATTTGGTGGGATAAATTTGCAATTTATTGGAGAAGGGAGCCCAAGTAGCCCTATCCCCCCCAAATAAAATTATACAATATGGATGAAAACAGAAACACCTGCTGAAAAATGCCTTAAATCTTTCTACTCTAAGCATTACAGCACAATTACAAGGTTGCTCATGTTTTTTGGGTGAGTGGGTTTCAAAATATTTCTTAATGCTCCATCCAAGTCAAGCAAATATTCATATCCATAATGTTCAACTGAAAAGATTACAAACGAATGCCATTTCTTAACTGGACCAAAGAAACAAATACTTATTGTTCAATTTCCTTAAATGGTTTTAAAAAATCCAATCTTCATGAGCAACAAGTTGTACAACTGACAAAGATGTAGTCATAACATAAAAAAAAAACTGAAAAAGCAAAACAGATAAATATAAAAATAGCCTTACTGAGTAAAGCCGCATTTATCCAACATTTTAAGAAATTGGAAGCTTTTACACAAAAATACTGCATGTGATGTTTACTCAGAGTATACCAGAACGAAACAATTTTTGCAGAGATTATGACTGAAGGAATGTTGTTTTGTGAATCAATATAATATACAATTAAAAGAACCTTCTCTCTCAAAAATTAATTAAAAGTAACTTAAAATTCTCTGTCATTGAGCAATAAAATTTAATCCTTCAAACTATTTGCACATTAAAAGTTTTTAGGAGAAAACTCAGAAGCTTTTTGGAGCAAAGACAACGCTCTGTCTTCAGTGAAGTGATGCTATGTAGTGACATTAGGTCTGTTTAGACAAAGAGCTTCTTTCCATATGTCGTGAAAGGTGATTCCAGTGTCTCGGTTGCAGGTGGGGACGGACGAGGTCATTATTTCAATAGCCTCGCGGACTATGGTTCTGTAGAAAGTGGACGCACGTGAAAGCAGTGTGGCGTGCTCCCAGTCTATTGTTGCTGTGTGTTGTACTGCTAGCTCGGTGGCACCATCATTAACTTCTTTTGGCTGACATCAGTTAGGTGTTCTGTGAACCTCTCTTGTAAAGAACATATGGTTTTGCTGATGTAGTAAACGACGGAATTATCTGGCAAATGTAGGGGAAATCGGTATGTGCCCGATTTTTGAAGTAGGCTAAATTTGTCTTGTTCCTTTTGAAGAAATTAATCAAAAGTGACAGAGACAAATTTAGCCTACTTCAAAAATCGGGTGCATACCGATTTCCCCTACATTTGCCAGATAATTCCATCATTTACTACATCAGCAAAACCATACGCTCCTTACAAGAGAGGCTCGCAGAACACCTAACTGATGTCAGCCAAAAGCAGTTAACGATGGCCGTTGCCAAGCTAGCAGTACAACACATGGCAACAATAGACTGGGAGCAAGCCACACTGCTTGCACTTGCATCCACTTTATACAGAACCATAGTCTGCGAGGCTATTGAAATAATGACCTCATCCGTCCCCACCTGCAACCGAGACACTGGAATCACATTTCACGACATATGGAAAGAAGCTCTTTGTCTAAACAGACCTAACGTCACTACATAGCATCCCTTCACTGAAGACGGAGTGTTGTCTTTGCTCTGAAAAGCTTATGAGTTTTCTACTAAAAACTTTTATTGTGCAAATAGTTTGAAGGATAAACTTTGAAATTTTATTGCTCAACGGCAGAGAATTTTAAGTTACTTTTAATATAATATATATATTGTATAAAAATAATGTATCTATCTGAATATAAATAAGTGAACAGAAATTAAAAGAACTTAAAAAAGCTGAAAATATAACAAAATATAGTGGCAATGCAAAATCACTCAGTTGGTGAACAGGTGCCTTTTCTTGAATTTTAAAGAAAATCCTTTTTTTTATCATTTAACCTGCCCATTATCGAACATATTGGTAAGGCAACAATTCAGACAGCATTTTATTCTAAAACATTTGTATTATGTAGAAAATAATCAGTATAGTTAATGCCAACTTTCTTACGAGATCATTTAAGAAATTTCATCAATATGATGAATTAATAATTAACAGTATAACACTTGAAATAATTAGTTGAAAAAATTTGTTGTCCGGAGTGGGATTTGAACCCATGTCTCCCAGAAGCATGCCAGGCATTATAACTGGTAGATCACCAAAATCTAACCATTTCTTCAACAAGAAAGTTGAAGAAATGGTTAGCCTCTGGTGGTCTAGCAGTGTATGTTAAAACAAATGGAGACATGGGTTTTAATCCCATTCAGGACAACAAATTTTTTTCAAACCCATTCTCATCTACTGGACATTTTCCTGTGATACCCTATTACTGAATAATTAACAATAATTTTATTTTTTAAAATATATTAATTAAATTTTAGATTTAATTTATTTAGATTTGTTTCTAACATATATTGACTTGACAGTGTAGGCATGACCTTGACTTTTGTTCTCACTGAAATAAAAGTATTTCAAAACTGTTGACCAATAATATTTTACAGCAGCAAGGTGGTATAACTGCAAAGACTCGCTGTTGTGCAATCAGCAATTACTTTTCTTCTTAAAGTTTGTTTTGTAATATTTAATTCAAAAGTGCCTGACTAGGTAATATTTCATATGATTTATTAAACTGTTTGTAATATATTTTCAATATATATTGTAATATATTTGTAATAATATATTTGTAATACATTACAAATATATTACTTTTTTAAATCCATATTAAAATCAAGGACTTGTCCTAATAATGAGATGTTTATTAGAGCAATAAGGGCAGGGCTCAGTTGGTAATGCACCAGGCTCGTAATCTGCAATTCCCAAATTAAAGTTCCACCAAAAACAGCATTGAGATTTATTTCCACAAAACTCCCTGCCCTCCCCGCAATCAGTAGGGGGGAGAGATGGGCTTGGAAAGACTGCTGTCCATCAGAGGGGACATAAAACCATGGCCCCATGTGTGGGAGAGCCATACCCTGTGCATGTTGAAAAACATGCTAGATGACCTTTATGGGAGGCTACCATCTGTTTCCTAACAAATGTCTGGTGGGTCACTTTCTCCTCATTTTCTCTGAGCTCTCAGGGTCCTTATGACCTAGTCATTTAGTCTACTGTGTGCAAAAACATGTCACTCAAAGGTAAAACAACCCAACCCATCAGAGCAAACTATTTCTTACAGTTCAGTCTCAATGTAGCAAACATTTATTGTACTTCGAATGAAAGTGAGTCAAACTTCTTATATACATAGGCATGCATGGCACATTTCATTAGGGTGTGCAAACAGGAAAAAAAAATTTAAAGGCAAACTTTTTTGAATACTCAATTACAAAAGACACTATTTTTATTCATCAAAGAAACTGACGAAACTAAAACTTAATAGTTTAAAAACTACCAACTAAACTTTAGTAAAAAAATACAAACTTAAAAAATGAGACAGAATACCAAATTTTTGGTGTAATAAAAATCGAGTGTATAGAAAGATACAGTTAATTTTCATGATCTTTATCTTTAATCAGATAATCAGCTAACCAAAATTTGCCAAAATAGATTCAAGTTTCTTCACCTTCCTGACCTAGAGAATGAGGCATGGGCACACCTCATATACATGCCTTTGTCCTTATAGCAGTGTAAAAAAATAAATCCAATAGAATGGATATCAATAATAATTGCCATAGTAATGATAAAACCTAACTATTAAAAATAAAGAATTACACTCATGAACTAAGAAGTGACAAACACTTTTGTTGAAAATATTAGTTCAAAGTCTTTTACTTGCATTTTAAACATTAGTTTTTTCGTCTTTATTTTTGTAAAATTTTGAACAATTTTGCACACAATTATCTTCAAGCGTGGTGATTTGCTGCTTCATAATATTACACTCTGTTAATATTACAAAATACACTAACTTCATAGTTTTCAATAATAAATTCTTTTTACCTAAACCACATAGGTTTGTAATCGAAACCTAATTCATCCCTTCGTTTTCTTCTGTCTCGTTGAGCTTGTTCTATTTGCTGCTTACTTGTTTCTGCTGCAGCTATACTACCTTCCTCCAGAAGTCTGCAGAATAATGTTAAAGCAGGATATAGAATAAAATTAAATAATAATGTATCACTTGCATTTTTTTTTAGCAACAGTAAATTAAACATGGAAATAAGAACGTAAAAGATTAAAGTATACATATGGACCATGTATCTGTATTTCCTTATATGCATATATATTTCCTTATTTGTGTAAACAGTTTTCCTTTAGTAATTATTTTCAAATGTTGTTATTGTTTGAACTGCTGTATATTGAAAATGATTTTTCAGGTATGTGCAGAGATCAGTTCTTCCCATGAAGGTTCATAAGACATACAAAAATAAATAAATAAATGGTGATGCTGGCAGTCAATTTAATAGAGCTAGATTTAGTAGGTTTTCAAAACATTAAGATATCTTTCATATTCTTTATTTTCAAGAATTAGCAACTTTACAATAATTGTTTTAAAATGATGTCCAAATTCAACAATAATTTTGAGTATTTACCCAAAAAATTGGCATCATTGATTGTTGCAGTAAATCATACTGGTGCAATATTGCCTATGTCCAACAACCAAATTAAAGTGTAAGATGCCAAAGCACAGTTATACTCTGTTTCAGCAAAACACAGTTTTCTTAGGTCTACTAGCATAGTTTCAAATTATATCTGCCAAAGTAAAACAGAAGAACAATAAATAAAAAAGCAAGTCTAATAATTATTCTTTAAAAAATTATTTCTTTTTATTGTTTGTAATCCCTATAATAATGTGGGCTTCTTCCACATTATTATGATGCTACATGTCTCTGCAATTGTTGCATATATCGCAGCTATGTCACTGTGTCACGAGTTACAAGTTGGAGCAGATCAGTAGAATGGGTAGGAAAATTAGGAAAGTTTAACACTTTAGTAATATTAAATAGATTAAAGTTTAAATATTATTATTTTATGCAGTAATATTCAATTATTGATGTACAGATGGTTACAAATATTTTTTTCAGCTTTGGAGGTGCAAATTGCAGTAACAGTAGGTCTGAAAGAACTGAAATTACACAATGTGACCAGTAATATGCTTTCAAGGATATAAAGCACTGTTCCAATGACTTACTAACAGTACTGTTTATCAATGCATGATATTTTTTGTGATAACAATCTATGGTGGTAACATATATTGGCCACAAAAGAGCATTTGCTGGGACAACAAACTCAGATATGTCCTATATAGTTCCTTTGTGTTTCCAGCACACATTGCTTATGTTGAATGATGGACATCATTGCAGTAGCATGCAACTTTGATGGTATAGCTGTCACCTCCCTGAAACAGAGTCCTTGAGTTCCTGGATTGCTTGTGGAACACAGCGGTGCATGCATGCTTTCATATAACTCTTATATCCATAATTCTGCTGGAATGAGTTCAGACTTAGGAGCCTGGAGAAATACCCCTGTCCCTGTTGCAATGCATGCCTTCTAGCAGGAGTGTTGAGAGCTCAAAGAAAATTGTCTCTAGTATAAAGTCAGCATTGAAACCCACACTAGACCATGTGACTTGGACAAATTCATATGTGCTTGCCTCTGTTCAAATGATGCAACTGCTGAGAGTGAAGTCGGTTTGGCTCTGGCTCAACTAAAAACCCCAGATATAGTCAACAAAGAGAATATTGGCATCTTAAGAGTGAATATCATCAGGAAAGTATAAGCAGTGTACCTCTTTTGAAAGATGTTATTAATGGCTATCCACATTTCTGACATCATGAAAAGACATAAGATGTCGCATATACATAAGTAAACATTAAAAAAAAGTAATGGAATTTATTTCTATACTAAACTGCTTGACAAAATTAAGATAATGCTAACAAAATGTAACATAAATTTTTTATTGTACGATGTAATTAAAATTTGACCAGAAATGTATTTTAGTGTAACAAAGAAATTAGTAGAGATTGAGAACCCCCAACTGTAAATGAGTGTATTACGATGACATCATTAAAACAAGATCATAGAAAATTACTTCAGATGCTGAAAAATATGCACATATGTCATCAATATGGAATATAATCCCCCTTGATGGCTAAAACCCGACAGATTTTTTTGATGGCTAACACCTGATATAATCCCCTTTGATGGAAGACACCTGACAGTATCGATCCATTTCAATATAAGTTTGTTCAAAAGAGCCTAAGGCAAGAGATCCCATTCTTCCACATGAGCTAACTTTATCTCATGGAGTGACTGAGGAGGTGGCCGATGGTTTGTAATACATCTCACTAAGGCATTCCATGCATTTCAATGGGATTTAAGCCTGGTCACTATTAGATATCTTGCATTTCTAAGTAATCCTGCACCCATGGTGATTAGTGGGACACAAACCACTGGCCCCACTTGCAGAAACCTTTTCCCCTTACTTAGAGCCCACCTGCATTACACCTTCATGACACTGCTCTGTCAGAAATCCTTTCACCTGTGGCCACAGAAACCTTGAGAGACAGTTGATGCAAAGTCACCATACTGTTCTGTCTTGCTATTAGAACCAGATAATGGTTAATTCAGGTTGAAGTAACTCTTGAGTGACCTTGGCAGCTCTTTTGGCAATGGTTTCTGTCATCTGGAATTATTTTCAAAGTGCTGATAACACCTTTCTTGATATATTGAACCATCTTGCTAGCTCCACCTGCAACTGTCCTGCACACATCTTCCATAGTCTGCCATCTTTGTTTAGATGATGAACATATGAAAAGATCAGTAGAAATAATGAGATTAATCATCCCTGCAAGCAACAATTTTGAAATGGAATGATCTAATAGCAACCCAGGATTTTAGAGGCATTAGTAATTTTCTTGTTGCAAGAAATTGTGGAGTCGTAGATCAATTTTAATTGTATATTCGAAATTTGAATGTAATATTGCCTATAATAGTGTATTTTTACCTTTGTGGATATTCAAAATTAAAATATTGACCAAACACACTGTACTTTTTGTCAACCAGTGTACACCACAGAAAGATAACAAATAATAAAGAAAACTTCCATACAAAGCAAAATACACACTTCATCCCACATATAAGCTATGTACAATTAATTTTTTCAGAAAGATTTCACTTTACTTGTTTAATTACAAGTAGGTTGAAATAATTTTAACCTTGATATATTGGCTTGACAATTATATCATGATGATGTATATCACATGAAGTCAACATATAAGTGTGTAAGTGTTATTTCAATTTTCTTATGACCTATCGCTGAATTTTTCACATTGAAATCACTCTAAATTATAATACATTTTAAATGTTAGATGTGAAAAAATAAAAAAAGTGTACTTCAAGGTTTAGAAAATAAAAACATTGTTCAAATTTACTTCACATACCTTTGATCAGGTCTCCACCTTGTATCAGTGGGTGGTAGATATTTTGCAAGTTCTTCATCAATTTCATTCAATTCTATCGAAAATCTTGTGAACCCATAATACAGTTCATAGTCTTCTGGCATTGTTCCTATAAAAATTGAATCATACGTTTTAAAAACATGTCATATTAAAAAAACATCATTATTATTTGCTAAGCAAAAAGAATCATAGCTAGGTCAGGCCAAGTATATACCTTCCAGAGTGACAATGTTAAGTGGACACAATTCCTAAATTGCAACTAAACAATAATTGCCTGGCATTACAACTCTAAATTAGTGGACAAACTGTTCTGTGCTGTGGGCAACATGAATCCACCAACTCCTAATTACATGGCAAATACTGTACCATTGAGTTGCTAGTAAAGCCCTCCACTAATGGGGCAGGGGTACTCAGTCGGTAGTTCGCCAGGCTCATAACCTGCAGTTCCCAGGTTCGAGTCCCAGCTGGGCCAGCATTGAAATTTATTTCTGCAAATCTTCCCACTCTGCCCTCAATCAGTAGGGGATACTAGGGGCTTGGAAAGGCTGCCATCCATCAGATGGGATGTTAAGCATGGCCCTGTGTGGGAGAGCCATATCCTGTGTATACTAAAGAACACATTGGATGGCCTTGACAAGAGTCTACTATCTGTTTCCCAACAGCTGTCCAGTAGGTCCCCTCCCCCAACCTTCTCTGAGCCTTTGGGATCTGGCCATTTAGCCCATTGTGTGCAAAAAAAGTGTCACTGGGGTAAAACAACCCAACCCACTAATGAAAACTATGAAAAGATCTGACTGAAAGAAACATCCCATGACTTTATGTGTTAATCAGAGAGCACAGAATAAATTCAGTGTCATGCAGAAATATTTTTATAGCCTAACATACTAATCCAGTGTTATACATGAGAACTTAGTATTATTGTGAATCATAAGACAACAGCTGGTTAAAGAGAATTTTTCCACTAATTTGAAATTGTTCTTTAATTTACACAATATTGCCTGTGCTTATTAATGATGTGTTTGTCTTGTATGATGCTGAATTAACAGGGTGGGTTATAAAAATATTATTTTTCTATGTGACACAGGATTTTTTTCTGCTTTCACTGATTGATGTGTGAAGTCATATAATGTTTCATTCAATCTAAATGATTGTAATGTTTCTTAGAAAAGATCTTGATCAGTGCAGAGCATCTGATATGCATCAGGAGGCAGTAGATTTATATTCCACTCACCTGACAATTTTTCTGTTAACCTAAATTTTTTTTGTCATATTTCAGATTATTGCTGTCAACTTAATGATAAGTTGAGCTGTATTACTTGACTTCAAAAAAATTTATATTCAATAAAGACAAGAAAGCTCACAGAAAATTACATTTGATAAAATTGAATATATGTATATATGGTATACCCAGTCGTATCAGAATAATATGACCACCCACGGAATCACAATGTACCCACCCAGGCACATCACAGAGTGCACATGACAAGGTCGACCACACAGAGATATAAGCGGCCGGCCAGGACAGATGAGCCATAACGTGAGCACAATGAGCAGAGGTAGTGATTTGATGGACGTTCAAAAAGGAATGATCTTCAGCTATCACGCTAATGGTGGAAGCATCTCGGAAACAGCATAATTCATGGGCTCTTCACGAGGTGCTTTAGTAAGAGTGTACCAAGAATGGACCACTGGTACACCAAGTACCTCCAGACATCATAACTGTGGAGCCCCACAGGCCATCGAGGCCCACAGGCCCAGAGGAGAACGTCGCCTTCATCGACTGGTAAAGGGAAATTGACAAGCAACAGTGCAGCAATTGACAACTCAAATGAACGCTGGAGTACCTAGGTACGTGCCCCCAATAACAATTGAGCAAACCATGTTATGCATGGGACTCCAGAGTCAACGCTGCACAAAAGTGCCCATGTTAACCAAGATCCATCGGCAACGACACCTACAGTTCGCATGGGACTATCGTCATTGGACAGTGGAAGAGTGGAAAAAGGTTGCCATCTCCAACAAATCGAGGTTTCTACACCACAGAAGTGATGGGTGGTGGCTGATATGGCATCAGACACATGAAAACCAACACACAGACACGCTTGTCAGTCAAGTAGAGGCCAGTGGTGGCAGTGTGCATGTCTGGGGGATGTTTTCTTGGTATGACCTGGGACCGCTGGTACCACTGGATGGGTCCCTGAATGCCAATGGCTACCTGTCCATCCTAACTGACCACATACATCCCTTCATGTTGGACATTTACCCTGGTGGTGATGTTATCTACCAACAGGACAATGCACCCTGCCATGTCTCTAAGGTGGTGCATGACTGGTTCCAGGAACACAATAGCGATTTCTCCGTTCTCCCTTGGCTGGCGAAATTGCCTGACCTCAATCTCATAGAGCACTTGTGGGACCATTTGGATCGACATGTTCAGCGTGCAGACCCACAACTACATCATCTCCGGAACCTCCGTGTTCTGCTGGAGTCTGAATGGGAACGTGTGCCTCTGGCAACCTTCCAGGGCCTTATTAGCCACGCTGTCTCGCTGCTGTCATCCAGGTCAAGGGTGGTTATTCCCATTATTAGGTAGGTGGTCATATTATTCTGATACAACTGTGTATAAGAGTAATGATAAATAATTACATACAACTAAGCAATTTTGTAAAAAAAAATTTAATTCACAATTTACACTACATTTAAGGTAGAGGTGCCAGACCCACCTTGCAATTACTTTAAGACTACTATGCTGATGGATATTCATTATATTTACTGCAATACTTACAGCCAGTTATTCAGCTATTTACAAACTTGGAGACCTTTTACACTGTAAAAAAGTTCCTAAATACTTAAAGATGTTGAATATAGTTGTTAAAAATAAAGGTTGAATATTACCCATGGATTCTGATGAATAAGACTGGCACAACAGTTCGCTTGATTTTTGGCTGTTGTTCTAATGTGCCAGTCTTCTCCATTGGGGAAGGTTGCTATTTGTTAAACCATATACCAGTCCTTTTTTCCAGAAATTCACTATCACTTGCTGGTGGTTACTTTGTAGCTCATATGAAGCAAGTAATGACTTGCACAGTTACTGTCATATCATGAACACATACGTGATAAAGCATACTGCATTGGCAACATTCAGTTTGCTTCTACTTGCTGAGATAACTTAATCTATTCATTTAACTACTTGGAGAACAACTCAAAAATGTCTCCTTGAACAATTCTTAACTCAAGCATTAAAATATATAACATTTAAACTTTAAACACAAAGTCTTAAAACAAATCTTAAAAACGATTGCAACATGTTTCACTCACTTCATATTGGAGCTTCATCTGGCACTGGGCCATTAGATGGAATGGCTTACATACAATTTTCTCGAGAAAGGATGTCACTATTTTGATTTCTCATGCAGCAGGAGATTCCACACTGAAGGCAGGGGCGATATCTCTGTATTGCATATTCTACTTTAAGTAAAATTTATTAACATATTTTCGGCATAGTGTAATTGAAATATAGTGGGTGGTGCAGAAAATGGTTTATAGAATAATTTACTGGTTTTTATATCTTTCTTAATTATAGTTCGAATTAATGCAGTATAATTTTTTTTATTCTTTATGCTTTGTTCATGTTTGGTAATTCTTTGCTCATAAGTCCTTATGTTTTCCCGATATATCAGTTCCTACTAATTTATTGTGGTGATTGGGGAGTTCTATGTCATATACCCCCCCCCCCCCTTCTAGTGGGTGGCATATTATCTCTATCATTAATCACTAATATTTTAATACTATTACTTAATATTAGTGGTACTTCAAGTTCATGCTTATTTAATATTTTTCTTATAGTCTGTGTTATTCCAGTGATGTTTGAGCAGCTATGAGCATATTTAAGTGATTTTGCTTGTTGGCCTGTGACTCTTGCTGAGTTTCATATTTTGCAGAATTATTAATTTATCTAAGAACGTTTTAGGATATCCTACTTATTCTGCTATACTTTAAATTAATTTTAATTATTTATTCAACAGCTCCTTATTGTAGGCATATCAGTGAGCTCTTACAAAAATAGGTGTTTATTGCCGATTTTTGATAGTTAAAGTGAAAAGTTAATTGGACAGTCCAAGTCATAGGGTATAAAGGTAGGTTTCCTATGTACTGTGGTTATATATTTAGGTGTTTTCCTATTAATCAGGATGTCTAGATAAAGTATTTCATCATTACTTTATTTTTCGTGGGTGAATTTTATACTGGAGAATATGTTATTAAATGTATCTATTAATCCCTAAAGTTCTTGTACAGGATGATCACAAAAAATGAGCACATCATTGATGCAATGCAGATACAACATTGGTTTTAATTGTATCTGCTGCAACACTCAATTTTCGAAATTGCACATAACCATGTTGGTCATGAGTCCAAAAATATGTTATCAATTTTACATAAAGATAGCATATGCAATATGGAGATACCACTCCTGTCTTCAGTGTGGGATCCCCTGCTGCATGAGAAATCAAAATAGTGACATCCTTTCTTGGGAAAATCGAATGTAAGCCATTTGATCTAATGGCCCAGTGTCAGATGAAGCTCCAATATGAAGTGAGTGAAACATGTTGCAATCGTTTTTAAGATCTGTTTTAAGACTTTGTGTTTAAAGTTTAAATGTTATATATTTTAATGCTTGAGTTAAGAATTGTTCAAGGAGACATTTTTGGGTTGTTCTCCAAATAGTTAAACGAATAGACTAAGTTATCTCAGCAAGGAAGCAAACTGAATGTTGCCAATGCAGTATGCTTTATCACCTATGTGTTCATGATATGACAGTAACTATGGAAGTCATCACTTGCTTCATATGAGCTACAAAGTAACCACCAGCAAGTGATAGGATATTGATAAAGGCAAAACCCAGATGCTCCGCAATATAAAACTGCACTACATCTATCAGGATAATGCCAAATCTCCACTACCTCCATCAAAGGCATGACAACACCATATAGATGCAGCTCGCCCCACGACTACCTATGGTGAACAATCCTATAGAAGGAAAGTTATCCATCGGTCAAAACCTAAATTTAATCTGTTCCCCTGTTAGCCACAAAAATGAATATATAGATCCAAGTTGACTCAGCTCCCGGGGTGGAGACTCTTAGTTTGGCTTTTCCATTGATAAGCCTGTCAACCAGGGATCCCACTCCCAGTTGCAAGCCTTCAACTTCGTCCTCTCCATCAGAGTCATGCACCCATGGCCCTCAGTCGCAGTCTTCTGACCCACAATTTCACTGAGGCTGCACTGATGAGCCCAGTCTGCAGACCCTCAGCCACAGCCCCTCCACTGGGGCTTCAACCCGGAGCTTCTCAGGGACAAGTCAATAAGCCCACTTGTCTGGAGGCTCTCTTACAAGATCTCGTGCAAACCAAGAACCAACGAGCCATGACCCTACTTCAGAGAGGCACCAGTGTGCTCCCTCTCTCTCACACACACACCACGTCAAGGTGGTCCTCTATCGTGGGTGGGGAGAAAGGGTACTAAACAAACCAGCAAGTGATAGTGAATTTCTGGAGAAAAGGACTGGTATATGGTTTAACGAATAGCAACCTTCCCCAATGGAAAAGACCAGCACATTAGAACAACAGCCAAGAATCAAGCGAACTGTTGTGCCAGTCTTATTCATCAGAATCCATGGGTAATATTCAACCTTTACTTTCAACAACTATATTCAACATCTTTAAGTATTTAGGAACTTTTTTGCAGTGTAAAAGGTCTCCAAGTTTGTAAATAGCTGAATAACTGGCTGTAAGTATTGCAGTAAATATAATGAATATCCATCAACATAGTAGTCTTAAAGTAATTGCAAGGTGGGTCTAGCACCTCTACCTTGAATACAGCGTAAATTGTGAATTAAATTTTTTAATCAAAATTGCTGTAGTTGTATGTAATTATTTAGCATTATTCTTACATATCATATATACATATGTTCAATTTTATTAACTTTAATTTTCTCTGAGCTTTTTTTGTCCAGCTTAGTGCCATTTCATACATCATGGTAAGCAATAGTGGCATCAGAATATCAGTGTTCTAAAAATGTGTTTGCTCAAAAAGCACCATCTTTCATTAAATAAAAATTATGCTGACTGAAGTAATAGTTTTGGTAACATATTTTTTAAAATTACCTGGTCTCCATATGCACTTGACAGAAGGAGCTACACCCCAGTAAAGCGCTTCTGTCCACTTCCCAAAAAGATTATATATTGTTTCTCCTTCTCTTGTAGTAACTGAGCCAAACACTTCATGACGTTTACTTGACCAGTAACTTGCCTAAATGAGAAATAATCCAGTTTAAAACCTAAAATGGGAAATTAAAAAAAAAATAAAACATAACAAAAATTACAATACAACATAAAAACTTGTTGAGGTATTGTGAATTTGCACTGATAACTGACATCTTAAAAGGCATAACAAAGTAGCTGCATCAACAAATATACCAAAGGTATCAAATATACCAGGATGGAAACAGACATTTCAATTGAAAAGAACATGGATAGCTGATAAAATCATGGATATGAATATAAAAGCAATTTGGTTTGCTTTTTGTCTGCCTTTACAATATACTAAATATGAAGTTCAGATTCCATGTTCAGTTTACAAGTGTGCAGATTAAGTTTGGTAGCAGGTAAAGTTAAAGAGAAATTCAACATTTGATTATTGCTTAAATCAGGAATAGTCAATTTTTATGTGTTTGAGTTGAGGGTCAGGTATCAAGTGCTTTAGTTTTCAACTTCTGAAAATAACCAAAAACAGTTTTTTTTTTAAATCAGAGGATTTTGGAAGCAATTATCAAGTATTGTATGTCTATTTTTTTCCTTTACATTTTTGGAAAACCACTTTTATCCTGCAAATTCACTATGTAAACTAGGTCACAGCATAGTACAAGATACAGATGTGATTCACTTTGACACATTGTGCATGCTTGCATACAGCATCAGCCCAATTTCCACAGCACTCGTATCTTTTCAATTTTTCCATTTAGTATTTTATTTAAATTTTACAATTACACCTTCATTTTTACTTTTATTCATATTTTTGACTTTATTTCCATAGATTTATATATCATTATTGATCTTTTAGAGTCAGTCATGGTACATCTTCATTTTTCCTGATGAGTAAGTCTTATAGCTAGTGGTTGTTTTTTTTAACATTGCTTTAGGTTATTTCTTAAAATTTTTACAATTATTTCTTGGTTTTTCAGTAAAAAAAAAGAATTCCTTTAGAACAGCAATTTGTCCTTCTACAGTTAGGAAGACAATTTGTCAAGGTGTTATAACTTCCTGCCCCCCCCCCCCCTTCTTCACTGCTACACTTTGAATTGGGTGTTTTAATCCCTCATGGCCAATTAAAAAAATTATCCATTATTGAGTATATTGAACAGTTTTAAAAGAGTTTACTCCCCTCAATATCTTGGCTGTATCACTCTGAGGATATTGATTTTTTTTTGCCTTGGCACACAAGCATTTTTAGCACTTTGCCAAGATTCTCAAAATTCAACACCCAAAGAAAATTGCCTAATGTTCAGTAAAGAAAACAATCAATAAAGTGTTCCTCCACTTCATAAACAGGACCAAAAATCTCATGAATGTGAACAGTCCAAGTCACCTTGTGTAACACTGTCCATGTTTTAAAATATACTATACTGAAAAGAATTATAAAGCTAAAAAACTAAATGTACTATATTGAAAAGAATTACAAAGCATAAAGAGAAATAAAATTCATATTTCAGGTAAATATATCATTATTCAAAAAGAAGTTTCCTTTCCTTGATGTATAACAACTGTTTTTATTCGTCAGATTCTTCAAAATTAAGCCTTAATTGATCAATCAGATCTATTTTTTCACTATTACTGTGAAAAAGTCTTATTAAAGTTAATGTTTAAATATTTTATTTTCATAAAATTCAGAATTAAAAGTTGTTTAATTTGGTATATAACAAGCTATTTCTGTTGACTGTGTTTTGTTTAAAAAAGTCTAAAGTTGATTTACTATTTAATAATAATTGTCTTGATTGAATAAATAAATAATTGTCTTGAATAATTGTTCCAGATTCCATCTGGTTCAAGACAATTTTCCCTCTACACCCATCTTCCTCTTGTTACTTAAACAGCTTAATAGTGATTAAATACTTAGTAAATCAATGACTAACTGTAGATTCATTTGTGTAAATCTAAAGTTGACTTGGTTATTTGACTCAGCATAACTGGCAAAAAGCCTGGACTTTTCTCAATACCACTGAGAACAATTTTTCATACCACTGAGAACAAAATGAGAGTAATTTTCTCCTTTCAAATAAAACTTTTTTCCTATTTTTCAGAAAGAAATTTCCCTTCTAGTCATATGTATTATAGTTATTTTGATCCATTCATTTTTTAAAATAATTTTTTATTTGCATTGCTAGATACTTTTTTCTTATTATACAACTCTAAAAAAACTATTAAAATTAAATTTGCCTTCATTAAATTTGAATAAACTCTACTTATCTGGTTCACAGATTAGGGAAGTACCACTCTTACGTCGATCTAATTTTTTTTAGAGGAAAAATTGTCTTGAGCCAGGTGGGATCAACCCACAACCTCCTGATAACATGTCAGGTGCTCTGGATGACTGAGCTACCGGCCACTGATCAAGCTCTCCTCTAATTGATGATATGAACATTTCTACCTACAGTACACATTCCACTATGTCACAAGTAGGCACTGTTCCGGCAATCAAGCCTCAAGTGGCAGACAACAAGCATACCATGAAGATGGAAAGTATATTCTCGAGTATACAATTGATTAAATTTGAATAATCTCGACTTATCCACAGATTAGGGAAGTACCACTCTTACGTCGATCCAATTTTTTTTACTGATTGCTGGAACAGTGCCTACATTTGACATAGTGGAATGTGTACTGTAGGTAGAAATGCTCATATCATTAATTAGAGAAGATCTTGATCGGCAGCCAGTAGCTCAATCATCCAGAGCATCTGACATGTTATCAGGAGGTCGTGGGTTCATATCCCACCTGGCTCAAGACAATTTTTCCTTCAAAAAAATTGGATCGACGTAAGAGTGGTACTTCCTTAATTTGCCTTCATTTTTTTTGGTTAAATATTTTATTTTCATAAAATTCAGAATTAAATGTTGATTAATTTGGCATATACCATGCCATAATTCCTTTCATTAGTTTTGTTTAAAAAAAGTACTAAAATTAATTTTATTTGGTTGTGCAAAATAAAACGGTTTGCTCTGTGGTGTGAAAATAGTGAAAAAATAGTTTGCTCTGTGGTTTCACTCCAGTTTTTTGGGATGGATGCTAAAAAGGTTAATAATAGGCAGTTGACATGTTTCCAAAGAGAAATGGTGCAATGAACATACTGAATTATTTTATGCAAAAAATTCAGCTAAAATTTCTGGCACTACTAATACATAACTTTCAACTTCTACAAAAGCCTTCATAAAAAATTTAGGATGTGTATTATACATGAAGGTTATGCATAAGTAAATAAAGTAAAGTATATGGATTTTAATACACAGCATAATACACTTTTAATTTTTATTCATTATCAATGAAATAACACAAAAAGAATTACAATATTCATAATTCCAACATTTGCTAAAATGCCACAACATGTCTAACACCTCTAGCCAGTATATTAAAGGTAACATGTAGAATAGCAGAAACTCACTTCAGTGACAACTGATAATCAATCAAATGTTAAGCAAGTGTGAAAATTTCAGTAGCTGTCCCCCTAGATTAGAATGTGATGATATTCTCTTGCTTGAGCTAAGACAGAGGCAATTCATATTTGTTTATAAAAGGTCATAAACTGTAAACTCCATGTTGGGGCACTTTTAATTAATGAAATTAATGAGGAACAATAAATTACTTATTGTAGGGCTTCCTTTGATATTTATATTTTGACAGCAATCATAACTCCAATGCGCTTTAAGCTGACAGAAAGTACAATAGTAGAAACTCAACTAAGATGTGTGTAAAACATTCGTTATTTTAAGCAGTTTGTACAAAATAAAGTTTGAAATAATTTTTGCATGGTATATACATTGAACGGACAAATCATTATACACAACCTGATAACAATATGCAAAGCAGAAGTATCACATCACTCATCATCATGGGACACTGAAATTGGCAATGCCTATAAATAAAGCAGGTCTCTATGCATTGGAAACCAGTCATGGAAAAGTAATCATGGGTAAAGGCAGCAACATAAGTGAGTTTGACCATGGCCAGATAGTAGGTGCAAGAAAGGTTGGCTGTTCAATCACCACAACTGCTGAACTGTTGGAATTTCCACATCAGACTGTCACCCGCGTATACAAAGATTATGTGAAATAAGGCAAAACTTCCAATCAGTAGGAAAAATGTGATGCAAACATGCAATTGAGTCGACACAGACTGTCTCGCTTCATTACAAGGAATTGCATGGCTACCATGGATCAGATAATGTCAGAATTGAATCAGGATGCATTCAAAAACTTATGCACAAAGACTATCCATCATACCATGGAAAAAAGAGGCTATGGCAGTCAACTTCTACATCGTATCCTCTGGTTGACTGTAAGGCACTGAAAGATTAGGCTGCAGTTTGCAAAGGCCTATCACAACTGGAGTGCAGAGTACTAGAAACATGTCATCTGGTCTGGCAAATCATGGTTTCAACTCTATCGTCACTGGCACAAGGTATGTGAACATCCTTGTCAACAATCTACACCCATTCACAACAATTCTCTTTCCACACCATGATGCCATCTTTCAACTGGACAATGCCACACCACATACTTCCCAAGTAGGACCAATTAGCTCCAGGAGCACTCAAGTGAATTAACCACACTCAAATGGCCCCTCGATCACTGGACCTCAACCCCATTGGGAATTTGTGGGGCGAATTGGAAAGATCTGTTTGAGCCCACCAACCCCTACCAGCAACTATGGATGCTCTATGATAGGTGATCCTCGCTTCATGGGTGGCAATGCCACCACTGTATTTTCAACACCTCATTGAGTCCTTACCAAGACATCTGGTTGCTGTCGTTTGTGCAAAAATTGGAGCAACAGGTAATTAGGTAGGTTTATATAATAATTTGTTCATTCAGTGTATATTAAAAAGCAAATAATAGTATTAATTTTAGTTTTTCTGTTAATATCTACCATCCTTTAAAAATCATTTCATTTTCAGTGATTTCACAGCTTTGTATGAATAATACTATTTTTCCCAACCCTTATCAAGCTACACTGATAAAATGTTCATCAGTTAATTAGGAGTACTGCAAAGTCTACATTATAGGAAATACTGAGTATATTTGAAAAGCATGATGGAGGAGAACAATGCAGAAGACAGAATTCACATGAGATAGAACATAATGTAAAAGAAGTTTTGGAAGTTAGTGCCATGACTCAATTACATGATATGGATATTTCCTTTTTTCATTTAAAAAAAATTCACATAACTTGCAATTAACAGTGATGAAGCCTGCAACCAAAAATTGACAAACTTTTATTAGAGTAGATCCTTATTTGATATAGGCTATGCATTTATTTCATTCTAGCAGCAAAATAATAAGAAATAAATCACCCTCTAGCAGCTGATGGCTACAGAGGTCTTGACAAGAGGCTGTCAGTTTAATACAACACAGAGAAGATCTGTGAGGGTGGCAAGACAAAAACAAACATCCATGTATTATCTGGGTTGAAACCCAAGTCCCTTTGATCTCTAGACAAGCATGCAACACTTGGCCATTGGATGATAACAAATAATATCTTATTAATAATAGTTAAATTGTTTAACATTTTGTACAAACTTTCATACATGCAATAATTAAAAAAAAATCATGAATATTTTATTCATCTTATCAATTATGTGTTGTTATAATGCATAGCCTATTCCAAAACTCTTTTGTGTTCACTGTAGCTACTTTCATTTGTAATTTCCAAATACAACAAAAATCCAATCATAAATGATAAATTTTTTTAGAAATATTACTTTTTATTATTAGAAGCAAATATATGTGGAAATCTGCAATGTTACATTTTAACCTTTTTATTGTATACTGAGTTTGTTTTGCATTAGCAACCCATCGCACCCCCTCCCCCCTGTGCAGGAGTGGACTGTTTGTGGCACTGGTGATGGTTCAAGATTGTGAATGGCTGATATACGATTGTAGAGTACACAATTGGCAATCAGTTTTCACATTACTTTGAGGAAGAATGGGACCACATCATGATCTTTATGACCTCAAATGTGACATGATTGTGGGCATGATATGTCAGTATCTCTACAACAGCCACCATGGTGAATTGCTCCTGTTCCATGCTGTCATGAGCCTACAATGATTGGTTCAACAGTGGGCAAAACAAAGGTCACATATAGAACAGTCATGGTGAATGACATCTCCTATCTCATAACACGGCAGCAATACAGCACAGTAGCCTGCTAATAAGCCAGCACAATGTTGGAATAGTAAGACCAATATCCACGTGGATAATGTACCTGACATTAGCTTGTTTGAGCTATGACAGTCAATGGCCATCATGGGTGCTCATTCTCACTGCAAGACATTAGAAACTACACCTTGCATGGGTGCTTCAGCACCAATACTGGACCACTAAGTGGAAATCTGTCACCTGATCAAAAGAATACCATTTCCAATTCCATCATACTGATGGGCATGTTCACTTTTGGAGAAATGGCACCAGGAGGCATCTTCAGTGTTGGGCACGCTGGAGGATTTTGTGTCATGCCTTGGGTCCATTGATCATAACGAATCAAATGCTCAACAGGACTGCTTAACTTTCTGTCTTTGCTGACCAAGTACACCTCTTTGTGATCACAGTGTATTGAGACAACTCTGGCATCTATCAATAAGATAACGTGCTGTGTCACATGACCCAGCAGGCTGCAAACTGGTTTCAGGAACATAACGAATTCTTTTCCTCCCATGACCATCCAAACTCACCAGATCTCAACCCAATTCAGCACATTTGGGACCTACTGGAAAAGGCAATTCGATGCTGTGCAGGTATTGCAGGTTACATTGTGGAACACATGGGTAGCACTCCCACAGGACACCATGCAACACCTTGTGTAGTCCATGCACTGTGTATGGGCTGTATTATGGCAAAGAGTGGCTCCACAAGGTATTAGGTACTTGTTGCTAATGCTAAGCCAATTCAGTGCATAAGGCAATTATGTCATGAAAAGTGGTGAAATTAACATGTCCTCATTGACTGTACTGAGACCAGAATTAAAAACTCAGCAGTAAAAGGATTAACTCTAAATTCTGCATACAGAATTTTATTAATTTGAACACAATTGCATTTCTATTGACTGTATAGAAATGATATGTGTATGGCAAATAAAAGTTTCTTAGCTCAATATTAAATCATTAGAACAAATTCCACTTACTTTTACAAATGTAAGTTTGCAAGATACCTCTCCACTCCTTTCAGTAATAACCATTTCTCCATACTGATCTGCCCACCTTTGACCACTGAACAGATTATGGACACATGTGGTTACCTTGTTCCACTGGTAGTGATCATTAGTTCTAAACAAAAAACATGCATATATATAAATAAAATTCCTACTGTGCAAATGTATTGCCAACAACAGTTAATTTTATTTCTGTAGATATAAATACTAGGTATGCAATTCAAGTTACACATTCAAACTTGACTAAAGGATGTGCTGCTAATGAGCATTAGTATAGCATTTCTGGAGAATGAGGGAAGAGGAGGAAAATATGCAAATACACTTTTTTATTATTAGTTGTTACCACCCATGCTAGTAACAAAAAGATTTTAATCTAAAATTTTTACACTTTTCTGTTTAAAACGCTCTTAAATTTTTAAATAATAACACTGCTTTTTTTTATCTAACATATAAAATACAATTTTTTTTTGTCTAACACAGCTTAGGCTCATTTTAAAGTAATTAAAATCCTATTATTTTCATTTTGACATTTTTCTGTTTAAAAAACTCTTAAATTTAAGAATAACAACAATCTTTTTAACTTAAATAATACTTCTTTTCATCTAACATAGCTTAGTCCTAATTTTAAGATAATTTAAATCCAATTTTCAGAGATGATAACTAATTTATATCTCTCTTAGATTGGTGATTTGTTGCAGCATCTAGAATCATATTCTTTCCTTGTGAACACTTCATTGCTACACATACAGGAGAGATTCAGTATAACTTTGTCTGTTAAAACAATTGCATGATATTGTTCTACAAAATATGAGCACATTAGCTTTCCAATCTTTCAAGGCATGCTAATGCATGGCAGAATACTACAATTAAAGGGCTTAATTTTGCATATGAAAAGTTTCATCCGAGGCAACTTTTTACTAGTTCATCATCATTTTTGTCATATTTTACCTACTGCTGATACACCTATTATAAAGTTTCTAATCATTTATTAATAAATTTCCATATTAACAATTAAATTTTTATCATAATTTTGGTGATGCAAAATGCACCTAAAATATATGCCCCTTATATTTTTAAGCATCTTTAATATCAATCTGTTTTAGAAATATATCTACATTCATGGCTAGCTCTAGGTAAAATAGCAAACCTGGGGAAGTCTACTTTTAGCCCCTCCTCCCAGTGACTGTGATTTAGGATAACTACAACATAATTTTTTCCCTTTTTATACCTTTCTAGATGGCATATAAACTGACAGACTCCTGTCAGACCTCTGTGGCAAGCAGCTACTTGAGAGGATATTTTTTTTATAATAAAAATATAAATATAAAATCTCTAAAAATATTTTTTCTTGGTTTGAAATTGGCAAATTTCTTTCCTGCACAAGACATACCTATATTTTGCACTAGTTTATTTCCTATTGGCAAAATAGCTAATGAAATCAGTGTTCTTGTGATATATTGGAATGAAGGAAAGTTTTGACCTAACTTATTAAAACTTATTTTACCCATTGACACAGTTGACATCTTGAAAGTTGTTGTTGCCATTTATAAATTTCAGAGCATCTGTAGTGGCTTTGACATTTTTGAGAAATGTAGCATTTTGATGGCTTTAATTACATCAGTAAGTTTTTAGCATTAATGCTACTTTTTGAAGGTATTTTATAGTTGCTCTTATAGCTAATGACACACTTTTACTAATCTTTCTTCAGCTGGCAAATCTAAATTGGTTAAAAATCCCCAGGTCTCTTTAAAATGTTTTATTAATTTATGTTTATATAATGTTTTATAATGCTGTTAACATATAAAAATAGCTTATGAGCAAGCTTTAATAACTCCTAGCAGTTTGCTATACATTGGCTTTTCAGCAAATATAGTAACTCATATATGAGTTTAATATTACTCAAAGATGCTTTTACCTTATAAAAAGTTCTCGAGTTTTTGATGTTACATTTTTAGCTCAGTGCATCTACTCAATAACGTTTTTCCCAACTAAAAGTTTTTATAGTTTTAAAAATGGAAGAATTAAAGGTTCATACAATATTATGTTTCTTTGTTGGCCTGTTCACCTGGTCTGTGTCACAGTATCTTGATGGCTGTTCTTCATCAACATCCCTTATTGGTGACTTGACATTATAAAGAGCAGTATATAGCAAACCACTAGTAATTATTAAGGCTTGCTCATAAGCTACTATTTATATATTAAGAGCATTATCATGACTAATTAAATTAATTTAAACAATTGCTGTGTTTGTATCTTTAATTATAAAATGCTTTAGTTGTTTGTTACATAGCACTTGGCACCTTTGGTTCATGGTGCTCTGGGCAACTGTCGATCAATATGTCAAGCTAGCTGACTACATCACAAAAGTAAAAACATATGCCTATAATGTTAATAAAATTAAAGTTTAAACAATAAAAAATTTTAAATGCTTAGCAAAACTGTATACAAAAATTTAATTACATTCCAATGTAAATAGTCTAAACTTTGAGCTCAAGTTATTAAATTGTGTTGGATACTTAAATATTGCAAATCACATCTCAAGTAATATTCTACACCATGTCAAAGGTTGTTCTGATTGTGGGAAATGTAGTAATTATTAAAATACTGGTTCAGACCTTTCCCACCATCCCTGAGAATGCTGGTAAATGTAATAGAGACAAAAAAATTATTAAACTTATGAATTTTCGAACTGATTTTCGAACTAAAATTTATGTTGATATTCAAGGGGTCCAAAAATGGGGTTAGAGAAACTCCCTAAAATTCTTCACCCACAAACATGGGAGAATAACATCAATGATTACAGATCCTAATCAGTTATAACTGAAATGAAAGCTACATATGTGGGGAATATTATGGGCTAGCTCAAATTATCCCCATACTTTTGGCATAATAAAAGAGGTGAAGGAAAATCTCTCATGGAGTCACCTTATTGAGTGTTATATAAAATGAAAACTTGCTACTCTAGGTGTATCATTTACTGTATATTACGATCCAAACAATGCAAGCAATTCTTCTAGCAAGTTAAATAATATAAACTTGAATTAACATGTACAAAAATAACATTAAATTTAATATTATAAAAAGTCGTGATGTCAATCAACTCTAATAAGAAAAAGTAGAGCTTAATAATGTCTTGTAACATATGAATGGGTTTGACACTAATAATAAATTATCCACTTTTCCACAGCTATTTTGCTCCGCAAAATTCCCCACCCTGCCCACGGTCAGTAGGGGCTTGGAAAGGTCTGTCGTTTGGATGGGATGTTAAGCCATGGCCCTGTGTGTGGGAGAGCAATACCTGTGCACGTTAAAGAACACGCTGGATGGCCTTGACGGGAGGCTACCATCTGTCTCCCAACAGCTGTTCCAGTGGGTCCTCTCCCCCAACCTTCTCAGAGCCTTCAGGGTCCATGTGACCTAGTCATTTAGCCCATGGTGTGCAAAAAAAGTGCCGCTCAGAGGTAAAACAACCCAACCCAGCTATTTTGCTCTCGATTGATTTTCAGTAGAATTTGAAACTATACAACATGCATTAAATTGAAAAATCTCTGCAACAGACAAACGAGGCAACTATCAAAAATGGGTAAATCTGGGAGAAGTGATTTTAAGAAATTACTATTTCGATTTTTGCCTAAAGTTGTAACAGTAAAGCTTTTCAGCTAAAAATAATTAGATTCATATTATTATTGATTGTTACCATTTTTATTATGCTAATGTGTCTGCATTGAAGTGTCAAATCTGCTCTTACCAGTAGAAGTAAAAAAAGGATTTACCACACTTTTGTTAGTCATCTCCTACCTTATTCAACAAAAATAACTTGCCTGGGAAGATGTACATGTATTGTTCCTATTGGTAGGATTTCCATAGATTTCCCCCAAAACTTGGTTTTGATTCTCATATCTAGATTACAGAACACATTACACAATGCTATTAGAAGATTTAATAATGCAAAACCAGTATATATTGATGCAAACAAAAATATTTATTACATAAAAAAAACCAATAAATAATGAATTAATTTTAGAATTTATGTATATAGCATTTCATCAATTAATTCTTAAGGAATGTGTGAGATCGTTATTTTAAATTTGTTGCCATTATCCTAAACAATGTAATCTGAACTTCTGCACAAATTCAAAAATTATTTATTTTTGTAAAGAAAGGAAGATTAGTGAATTGTAGTTATGATATTGTACTGGAATTATACCTTTCACATATGAAAAACTTTAATCAGTCTTAACATTCTTACTACAGTGATAAATGATGAGAACAAATGTGGTATGATAAGGCAATTGGGGGTATGGCATCAACATGACCCAAAGGTTTAAATATAATGGAAAATACTTTTAATTTTTACCTTGATTTGATAATGTGAAAGAAAGCTTAAAGTTCCATGCTTCAGTTATTGGCTAGTTTGAAAGCCTAGACCTTAAGCTTACATAATCATAACAAGCTGAAAAAACTTTTCACCTATGATTACTTAATCTTCACTGAAATGTCTCTCATACTATTGGGCAATAAGAAGGTTTGTTGCTGTAGTTGCAAATTACAATTGACAGTTTTTAACATGTAATGCAATTAGATTACCTTTGGGATATTCCACGAAAAATTATCAAGTGACATTTGATTGCAGATTTTTTATTTTGATAAAATTTAGTATACTAGAAGGCATTTTCTGCTCAGTCTTATTTATTCTTTTTATTCCTGACCTATAGAGGTCTTATATAATCAATGGAAATCTGAATTTCCCAATTTGAAAAATTTCTAAAAATATGTTTTTAAAAATATTACAGCTATGAAAATCTCGAAAACAGTTTTGCAATTAATAAAGGCTATAAAAATGGCTTATTACAATATGCACCAAGTATAATACTCTAAATATGTTCAGCAAAAATGTAAAAAAAAAACTGTTTTACTTTAAAGGTGACTCAATGGCATTCTTGCATTTTGTAGGATTAATCTACTCATCCAAATCAATTAGTATTGAATTAATATTTAGGTCTCATTCCTATGAATTTGAGCCTTGACTTCCTACAAAATAAAAAAAGCTTCTTATGTTCCAATTTATTTTGTAAAACTCTAATGCAGTGCTTTCCAAAGTGGGTGTCACCAAATTTCAATTTGGTAATGCATTAACAGATTTTTTTCCTCTAAAGTTTTAACCTTTCTTTTTCACATTTTTTTTTTACCAAATAAATTGTTTTTGGGGGGTCAAAATATTTTCAGTGTGTGCACAAAGTATTGTGATAAAAAAAGTTTGAAGGCTCTGCCTAATGACAATGCAAGATAAATATAATTGTTTAATCCCAACTGCCACAATCGGAGTTCATTATAAATCAGATTACAAAAATCTCATATTTAAGCATTTGATTAAATTATCTGATAACAATTTATTTAGATGAAACACTCTAATATATATAATGGGCTTTATCTTTAAAATAACCCACAGCTTCTATAAAAAAAGATGATAAGAAAGCCTTTGTTTGTGATCTATAAACAGTACAGTAATCCCTCACCAACCATGGGGACTAAGTTTCTGAAAAGTACCATGGTTGGCAAGATTAAAATCCCATAGAAAATAGGGAGTTAGGAGAAAAGCAATAAAATATATGAAAAAAAACAAAAAAACACAGAAAACTCTATTTCTTATTTATACAACATAAAATCATTGATAAGGTTGACAGTTAAATATGAAAAAAAGAGATAAGAACAGGGTGATGGAACAAGATATACATACACAAAATGCCAACTATTCTCCTAGGTAGCATCTTCATTTGATATGATGACATTTAGAGGCCATAAAAGTGTGATTAATGTTAATTTATAACAAACAAGGTAATCATTACAAAAAGTGCTACAAAAACAAGTCCAAAATGCATCCAAGGAAAATAAATATTAGTCCAAAACAAGAAAATCTAGAGAAAGGTGATAACACTCGAAATGTAACAGCTTTATTGACATGTACCATTGAGAAGGTGGATCACAAATAGATTCTCTCCCTCTACAGTACTCACTAGATCAGCTTCCATGATCTGTGGGAGAGATAGGAGCAATAACTGTCGTGATCCTTAGTTTAAAGGCCCCCATATACTTACATTTCCCTCCTGTGTTAGTTCAGGACAAACTCTTCATGGTACCCAAATCTTGCAGGGAAAGTTCAAAAACACCTTGGTTTAGTCACAGTGAGGCTTTTTAGGGCATGGGCTTTATGATAGTAGAGTGGGGAGACAACACTAATTCTAATCCCCAAACCTCCCCTCATTCTTCAGGGGAACAGAAATAAAAGGAAAAAATATGAAATGAAAATCTTTGCTGTAGAAATATAAAACCATGTTATCTCAAATCCAGAGTTGGCAAAGGATAGTTGTAAAAATTCTTATTTCAGAAAACATCTGTCAGTTGAGCTGTAAACTTTTGAGATTGAAACTGTTGGCAAAGCATTGGCTCTAATTTATAACTGATTACTTATGGTCAGGGATTTTTTCCCCGGTATAAACCACTATACATACTGGTTTACAAAACAGGTGTAACAATAACTATCTCACACTGCATGGTATAACTGGTATATTAATTTCAGTCTTCTGTTTTTTTACCTGTGTTTTGTGAACATACTGGGAAACTTTTCTTAGCAAAAGGCTCATCATATGGTAAATGTAATATGATTTGTAAACAGTCAGAAGACTGTTAATTTTACTTTGATATCACACATCACACACTAACTAAATCATTTAAAACTATTTTAAATTTTACTACTAAATACAAATTACAATATGAAGCCTTATTGTAAGTCAGTTGTATTATTATAATTATCATGAAAGATTTATACAAGTAAACTGGTTATTAATATCTTATATGCAATGACAGTACAGCTTTTGCTGATATTGGAGATACTAAATCCTACAAGACAACAAAAATTACGTTGAGGTTTGTGGGATGGAATGAGGTTATAACACATTTGAATTATCAATGTCTATAATTTTAGACAGTCCCCATTTCTAGAAACAAAATGCTAAAAACACATTTTTATTCATCAGGAATTTGAGGTCATATTTTTGAATGAAAGAAATCTACAAAACCCTTTAAAATTTTTGGCACTGATTTGTTAGGATAAATAGATTAAGTATACAAAATATGAGAAAGATATTGCCCATTTTCTGCATAAAAGAATCCTTTTCTAACGATTCTGATGTACACATTTAGTATTTAGTACTCATACTTGGGGGACTCATTTGAAATCATCATTATTTTGAGTATTATTAGTGGAAAAGTAGATCTTAAATTACTTACTTATTTTTAGCATATTTGGAGCTTTAGTAGTTTTTTAAATATAAATATTTTAAGAAACAGTACAAATTACTAAATTTGGTCTAATGAATTTTATATAGAATGAATATTCTGAAAAATATTATATATGTTTTAAACAACATTTCTAAATTTTAGACTCACTTATTTCAATTTTTTAGAAAATTTTAGGATTACTTTTATCAGTGTTTAATTACATATTTTAATTATCCCAATGTGAAAACAAAATTGCTCATATTGTGCATTTATATTATTCTTATCATCACTAACAATATCACTTAGTTTGAAGAATACATTCAATTCATAGCTGATTGAAATTAGAGAAGAATAGAGACAAAATCATGTATAATAGAAATAATGAAGAAAATGCATAACAGTTAAATAAATAACATCATTCTACAAAGGTTATATGTTTTTTTTTAGCCTGTCAGTAGAGTCTAGAAGCAAAGAGAATATCTGAATTGTTAATTCTGAGTTCCTGAATGAACTAGCTACATTCACGACTCCCTCCCCTATCTCCCTCCATCCTACATTCATTATTTACAATAAATAAAACTGAAAATTCCAGGATTACAATTTCTAATAAATACAGATTTAGGTGTTATTTGAGAGCAATGGAAATTTGATCATCATGTTTAAGAAAAAAATGAGACAATATTTTTAAATTCTCATCTGTCTGTTGACAGATAAACCACTACACATACTAGTTTACAAAACAGGTGTAACAATAACTATCTCACATTGCACAGTATAACTGGTATATTAATTCAACATTCAACATTTTATTTTTAGAGCTAAATTAAAAATTCTTTTTGGGTTGGATAGGTGTTGATGAAGTGCTATGATATACACTTTTCTAATCTCCCGAAAGTTTCATTTTGCACCCTCTAATGGTGTAAAAATTGCAAAAATTTAAATGAATTTTGCAAATGATGTTTTTATGTTATAAATTTTGGCAATGGAATGTGAAAGTTGATGAAGTTTGCATTGGAAACAATGAGTTGCTCCTTTCACTAGGGTGGCTGGGAAAATGTAACTTTTTATTTTAACCCTTCCAGAGTCCCCAGTGAATATAGACATTGATAGAATCTGAAATGAGAGGCCCAAGACATCTATTTCGTTTTTAGTACAACAAAAAAATTCAATTTTTTAAAAATAAGATTGCCATTTTAAAATTTTCTTACATGTATCTTATAAAAAATGCAATTCAAACTAGAAAAATAATATTTTCGTTTTTCATTTGATGCATATTGTATTAAACTGCAATATAAATAAGTTGTTAAAGCCATCTGATTGCCATTTCTTAGAAGCACTATACAGTATTGCTGATTTGTTTCTTAATGTTACCCTATGCTGAAGCAACTCCCTGATTTAAGTTCACAAGTTTAATTGCAATGATTAGTAAATAAATTTTATCTTAAAGCTTTCAAAATCTACTGAAAATTAGCAAAAAACTGTAATTTTTAAAAAATGGATGATTTGGGAAGTAATTATGAAGTACGTACTTTGGCTGTTGCTTTTCCATTTTACATTCTTTTCTGCCTTAAACCTACTTCAATATTCCTAAAACTATTTTTTTCATTTATATTATTTATCTCAGCATTCTAGGCACCTTTCCCACCCTTTAAATCGAAACTATAAGTAAAAAGATAGTTCATATGTAAATGGTTTGGAAGTAAAATAATTTTTTAGCAGCAGCAACAGAGTTAATTGGGCTGATAAATTACAATAATCCACAGGCAAATATATTGTAGAATCTATAACACTGAAGAGTTTAGCAGAAGAACTAAGTTCTGATCTGATTAGGACATAAGACCAGGACTTCCTGCTTACCTGCCAAGAACTTGTATATATTGAGCTATCAAGTCATAGCAATTGCTAAAATAAGTTAATTTCTTCATCTGTGCTCTAACTATGGTGCTAGTTATTGACCAGAAATGGAACATATTCAGTGTCCCTTTTCATACATTAATATCATCATCATCCTCAAGCAGCCATGGGCTATGGAGGTCCAACCAGACTGTGCAATTTAGTTCTCCAATCAAGTCTATCCTGAGTTACATCTACTGCCTCTGGCCACTGCACACCAATTATAACAAGGTCCTGTTTGACATTGTCAGCCCACCGCATCCTAGGTCTCCCCCTCTTTCTGAGGCCTTTAGGCACACTGTTCATAACCCTATTCGCCAATCTATATTATTCATACGGGCAACATGGCCAAACCAACAGAGTCTCTCTCTGCACAATATGCTGCTTAAAGGAGGTTGCAAACTCCTTTGCCTAACCTCCTCATTAGTTACAAAGTTGAACCACCTAACGCCCAAGATACTGCGTAAGCATCTGGAATCAAAAGCATCTAGTTTCCTGTTATCTTGTTTACAAAGTGTCCAAGTTTCCCTACCATAACTAACCCTAGAAAGAACCAAACTATTATACAGTATAATTTTAGTCTCTAGGTGTATACGCTATTTCTCCACACTCTACATATATTCTTAAAAGTCCCGGCAGCAATACCTATTCATCTGTTAATCTCATGCCGCACATCACCATTTGCTGTAACATAGCTCCCAAGATAATTAAACTGTGACACCCGCTCAAGACTGCAACCATTCAGATTAACTGAATCACAGCCTGCCTGACCAATTTTCATCACTTTAGTTTTCTCTCTGTTTATAACAAAACCTACTCTACTACCAGTCTCATCAACAGCTCGAATGAAAGAGTTCATCTAATCAACATCATTTGCCAAAAGGGCTAAATCATCAGCATAATCTAAATCAGAAATTTTCGTATCTCCAGCCCATTTAAGGCCAAAATCTTTCCCTTGAAGTGAATTTCACATAACATAATCAATAACCAAACTAAAAAGAAAAGGAGACAAAATGCACCCTTGTCGAACACCAGAAGTAATGCTAAACCAATTGCTACAAGCCTTACCAACTCTCACACACAACTCAGTGTTATTATAGAGAGCTTTCATTATGTTAACTAACTTGTCAGGTATACCATGATCTCACAATCAACCACAAATTATGATGATCAACAGAGTCGAAAGCCTTTTTGAAATCAACAAAGCAAGTAACCAAAGGTTTCTGAAACTCGAAACATTTCTCAAGAATCTGCCTAAGTGAAAATATCTGATCCACACATCCCCTACCACTTCTGAATCCACATTGCTCATCATGCAATTGACTGTCAACCAGATTCTTAATTCTATTAAGCACAATCATGGAAAGAACTTTACCTGGAACAGAGAGTAGGCTGATACCCCAATAGTTATCACATAACTGCAATCACCTTTTTTGAAAATAGGGATAACAATAGCTCTGGTAAAATCCTTAGGAACCATGCCTTTATCATAAAAGATATTCAGAATTTCAGTCATCCAAGTGGTAACCGAAACATTCCCAGCTCTAAGCATTTCGGTAGTAATTTCATCTACCCCTGGGGATTTATGTAGTTTAAGTTTAGAAACAGCCAAAATAACTTCAGATTGTGTTATAGGGCCAACATTAAAGCCACCAATGCATCTATCATCATTGCAAACAATGGGAGTAGAACTAACTACATTGTTTAGAACATCACTGAAATGCTCAGCCCACCTAGCCATGAGAGAATCCTCCCCTTCAATAACCTTACCTTGTTTATCCTTCAATCCTTGTATACCTGTCCGTTTTCTACCACACAAAACATTAACTATCTGGTGCAGCTCTCTGCTGTTGTGCTGTCTAACTGCTTCCTCGGCTTCATCAGCCAAGCCATCAAGCCAAAGATTCTTATCGACAGCTAACTGATCCTTTATATGTTTATTAAGATCTCTGTAATGCTTTCTATTAGAACTAGAGGGTATTGATTAAGGACATTCCTGCAGTTCTTTCTTTCTGAAATAAGCTCAAGTGCCTTATCACTCAAATAATTCTGCCTTCTCTGCTCCTTTTTTCCTAAAAGAGTACTGTTAGTGTCCAAAAAAAGCCTGTTTAAAATGATCCCATTCTTCCTCAACTTCAGTAGTAAGCATACCATGACTATCATAATGACTAAGTAACCTATCATGGTAAGCTTTGGCTATAACTGGATCTTTCAGAGCTTCAGTATTAAAACTAAAATTTTTAACCCTAGCACAACACTTTTTAAGTTTAAGTTGCAACACACTTTTAACAAGGTAATGGTCAGATCCAATTTCAGCTCCCCTATATGCCCTGGTATTCCTAACAGAACTAGCCCATTTGCTGTTAATTAATATGTAATCAATCATATTCTTATGCAGCCCATCAGGTGAAACCCATGTGTGCTTATGTATGTTGCGGTGTTTGTAATAAGTGTTAGTTATTCAGAATCCATTGAGTTTACTTACCTGTAGGAGATGTTGCCTATTGCTATTGCAGCTACCAATACCAAAAGGGCCTATTACTCCTCCCCAAAGGTCAGAGTCAGTACCAACTTTGGCATTGAAGTCACCTAGAACAAGGGGTAATATCTCCTTTCTTGACAGAATTCAAAATATCCTGAAGTTGTTCGTAAAACCTATCCTTCTCATCCTCATCGGCATCCTCAGTGGGGGCATAACAGCAGATAACATTCAAGTCTTTAACGCTTGTCTGAAATTTTGCTGTAAGAAACCTTTCATTAATGCACTCATATCCTAGAAGAGCATCACTAGCATGTCTGCTGAGAAGCAGACCCATGCCTTGGTGATGCTTATTGTCGTCCCTCCCTGAAATGAGAAATTTAAGATTATTTTTAAGAATCTGACCTTTATCTGTCCATCTGGTCTCTTGCAAGCCGAGAATATCTAAATTATAATGGTGGAATTCTTGTGTGAGGACATCAAGATAAAAATCTCTGTGCAGAGTCCTCACATTCCAACTACCTATGGAGAGAAAATGGTTAGTAGGATGTTTAAAGAAACTATGTTTATTGAGAGAGGAAATGGCGACAATATCAAACAGCCCCCTAATCGCAGACATGGGGGCAAAGACCCGTTCCCCCACTACTAAAGGCTGAAGCCATCTACACTGGAAGACTTCCTCCAATGTAGAATTTGACGATGCCAATAGAAGCAAAGAGTTCAGGTGCCTGTGATGACTTCTGCTCAGGATTATCCACCAGCTGATAAACATATCCTGTGAATCTATTCACTTGGGGCTGTCAACCCACAAACAAACAGAAAACACAGCAGAAGATTTTCCCTCCACAGAAGCCCACCAGTGCAGCAAAATCAGGATCCATAATCAAGCTCAGAGCCATATATCTGTCCAGTCCACTGGGTTTATATGGTCAGCATCAGGACCATGTGTGGTTGACCACTCCTCAGCAGGGTAGAAAAAAAAAGGAAAGTAGCCATAGTTGTCCAGATCAGAAGGCCACACTAATCTGGCAGCCCTCCCCTTCTGCTCACTTTCACAAGAGAGTATCTCTTTTGAAAGGTACTAATGGTCTGCACCACAAGAAGGCGGGGTCAGACATTAGGTGCTAGGCCTGGCCGGTTCTATGCATCATCACAGGGGATTGGTGCATAGCTCTCCTTCCAGTGACTACCTAGCTACCATTTACAGACCTATATAATACAGATCTAATATGCAGAATGACAATTAACATACCATTTAAGCAAAGATGACTGATACATACACAAAATTATTCAAGACAGTACTAATTTATGAAGAGCTTGAGAAATGCAGCCATTCACATATTGGAAGTGTTTATCCATGATCAACCAGTCAGCTGATATTACTCAATACAGAATTATGCAACACAAAAACTGATAAATATAAAAACAAGTACTATTAAAAAAATCTTTTTCATATTTGCCTACTGTTATAAAAGGAATGTGTTTGTTTACCTCAGGCAAAAACTTAAATCACTTTCAGTTTATTTCAAGATACAAACAGCAAAAAATATAAAACTTTTTAAAATAAGCTAAAAATGCTTAACTAAAAAGCAACTAAAAGCAATATATATATTTAATTATTTTAAATGTTTTGTGTGTACATATGCATACATAGAAAATCCTCAAACAGCCTCAGGCTAAGGATATCCAACCAGACTATAATTCAGTTCACCAAGTATGTCTATTCTGAGCTACAGCTGCTGCATTTGGCCACTGTAGGCCAATTCTAACAAGGTCCCTGTTTGGCAATGTCTATCCACAGCATCCTAGGTCTCCCCCTTTTTCTCAGACCTTTAGATGCACTGTTCATAATTCTACTCACTAATCTGTAGTTATTCTTACAGACAACATGGCCAAACCAATACAGTCTATTTCAAATTAATATGATGCTCAAAGGGGGGTGTTACAAAGTCAAACAACCTAATGCATAAAATACTGAGTGAGCATCTACAACTAAACACATCAAGTTTCCTATTATTTCATTTACAAAGGGTCCACGTTTCACTACCATGACTAACTTTAAAATGGGTGGCCAAACTAATATATAGCCTATTTTAGTTTTCACTGTATATGTCTATTTTTTCCTCTCTCCACAGATTCTTAGAGGTTCTAGCAACAATTCCTATTCTTCTTGTTAATGTTAATCTTATGCTGAATATCACCAGTATCTGTTACACAGCACCTGTAATAATTAAACTGAGATGCTTGCTAAAGAGTGCAACCATTTAAAACAACTGAATCACCAATTTTAATCGCTTCAGCATTCTCCTTGTTTATCATCAGACATACTATATTGTCAGTCTTTTAACAGATCCAATGAAAGAGGTAATCTAATAATCACTTTCAAAAAAGATCAAATCATCAGATATAATCTAAATGAGAAATTTTCAAATCTCTATACCATTTAAGGCAAAATCTTCTGCTTGCAGTGAATTATGCATAATACAATCAATAACCAAATTAAAGAGAAAAGCATTTTGTCTCCTTTTCTGTATATCAAATTCAATATACAGAACTCACAACATCAGGCCACACAATAAAATACTAAAACAAGAACAAGATATTACAAAGAGATGGTATTAGCTTGAAAAGGTGGCCATTGGTTGATACTATTTGAAAATACACTGGCATATGAAGAAAAAAAATCAGACTATACAATAATTGATAGTCTTATAAAACAATGAGGAGCATTCTCATTTGAATACCCCAAAACACAATTTTAAAATAAGCAAGATAGGATATATGGGCTAATGCTATGATGTGTGAAAAAAAATTTCTTAGTATATGAAAACATTATTTAAGGCTAATTCAAGAAACCTCTGCTTAAAAAGTAAGAGATGTTCTGTTTTCAAAAATTTTGTTAATGCAATTCTTTACCTTGCTGAAAAAGAAAATTCTTAGATTCTGCATAGCAAACAGACACAGGAGGATGATGACTGACCTAAAAAAGAACAAAACAATGAAAAAAACCATCAGAGCACAATTAATTGTTAAACAAAAAATTTCTGTGATTACACTATTTAAATATGAATTTACTAATTCATTATAAACTTTAAAAAGTCACAAATTTTCCATTGAAAATACTTTGCAAATGCATTAACAAACTGTGGATCAGTTGTTATTAATGCTTTCACATAACAATATGACACACTGGAGAAATAATGTCAGTGTTCTGATTCATGCTTTTAATTTCAACCGATATGACTACCATGTCTAAATTCAATGGTGAATTTATTACAGTGTAATTATAGTGAAAATCTTGGAATATTAAGCATAAATTATCAATAGACAATAAAATTAAAGAATGTTTAATATTAGTGATAAAGTATTTTGTTTGGAGTCCAAAATTTATTAACCCTTCCCATGGTCAGCAATGCTGTAATAAATTCACCCTAGAATCCTCTAAGAATTTTTCTAAAAAACTGAAATAAACTGGAGATAAAGTGTTGTTTTATATCTTCAGTGAAAAAATAAACTTTAAAACTTGCCAAATAGCTATTGAACAAAAATAGGCTACATCATATATCAAATTAAACAACATTTCTTAATTTTATAAAAAAATATTTTTAATGACAATGAGAAACATATTAACTTAAATAAAGCTTTTTCAAAGCAATATAGTGTGAAGAGGATCTCGTGTGAAAATTAAGAGTTAATTCTGGAAAACCCAATGAATAAAAATATTACATTCAATAAAAAAAAATGTTTTTCTGAATAATATAATAATGAAAAAATCCTGAAACAGAAGTATCATTTATTTGCAAAATTTCTCTGTGTCACACAGATAGACCAGGATTATACAAGGTGATTTGAACCATTCACTCTCATGGGAGCTTTCTGTCCTGTTTGAGGCAGTGCACACTTTCATCTTGGCTGCTTTTTGTAATGTACACCACATTTTCTGTTCAGAAGATGCATTTTGGGATCTTCCTGAAAAAATTCTTATAAGTTAGATGCATTCAGGTTAAAAATATTTATAAAAGTGTGGCATAACCAAAACTTTTTGAGGAGAAAAGGTTAAATACTCTTTTTACCATTTAATGCAAACTCATGGACAAATAATTTCTTTAAAATAAAAATTTACTAAGGGGAGTGGAGTGGTTAAACTTCTCACCTTAGAAGTAAAGAGCAAAAGAGGTAAAACTCCCTTGACAAAACTGCATCATCCCCCCCTTACAAATGTTGAGGTGGGTGTAATATACCCAATGGATGCCAGACACTCAAAACTTAAAGAGTGTCAAAAGTTAAATTTATGAGATTTTCTAAAGTGCAAAATAAAAAATTCCACCTGAATGTGTTATCCAAGGTCCACGGCTAAATAAGTGATAAACACTTAAATTTGAATAAGATAAAATTTATTTATTTACAATTCAATCTTTTAAAAAAAGTATTTAGAGCATATAAAGACACACCTCCAATTTCAGTAGGGAATATTTAGGAAAAAACTTTTTAATGTATTTAAGCATTTAATGTTTACTCGTACTAATATGGAACCTGATAGAGTAAGTCTGCATGTCTATAAATGGAATAAATCTTCAGCTATAAATTCTGGAAGCTAAATCTCATCATCATCATCCTCAGGCAGCCATGGGCTACGGAGGTCCAACCAGACTGCACAGTTTAATTCTCCAAGCATATCTGTCCTGAGCTACATCTGCTGCATCCAGCCACTGCACACCAATTCTAACAAGGTCCTGTTTGACATTGTCTGCCCACCACATCCTAGGTATCCCCCTCTTTCTGAGGCCTCTAGGCACACTGTTCATAACCCTATTCGCCAATCTATAATTATCCATACGGGCAACATAGCCAAACCAATGGAGTCTCTTTCTGCCCAACATGCTGCTTAAAGGAGGTTGCCGACTCCTTTGCCTAACCTCATCATTAGTTACAAAGTTGAACCACCTAATGCTCAAGATGCTGCATAGGCATCTAGAATCAAAAGCATCTAGTTTCCTGTTATCTTGTTTACACAGCGTCCAAGTTTCACTACCATAACTAACCCTAGAAAGAACCAACTATTATACAGTCTAATTTTAGTCTTTAGGTGTATACGCCTATTTCTCCACAGTCTCCACATATTCTTAAAAGTCCCGGCAGCAATCCCTATTCATCTGTTAATCTCATGCCGCACATCACCATTATCTGTTACATAGCTCCCAAGATAATTAAACTGTGACACCTGCTCAAGACTGCAACCATTCAGATTAACTGAATCACAGCCTGCCTGACCAATTTTCATCACTTTAGTTTTCTCTCTGTTTATAACCAAACCTACTCTACTACCAGTCTCATCAACAGCTCGAATGAAAGAGTTCATCTCATCAACATCATTTGCCAAAAGGGCTAAATCATCAGCATAATCTAAATCAGAAATTTTCGTATCTCCAGTCCATTTAAGGCCAATATCTTTCCCTTGAAGTGAATTTCGCATAACATAATCAATAACCAAACTAAAAAGAAAAGGAGACAAAATGCACCCTTGTCGAATACCAGAAGTAATGCTAAACCAATTGCTACAACTCTCACACGACTCAGTGTTATTATAGAGCGCTTTCATTATATTAACTAACTTGTCTGGTATACCATATGATCTCACAATCAACCACAAATTATGACGATCAAATGAGTCGAAAGCTTTTTTGAAATCTATAAAGCCAGCAACCACAGGTTTCTGAAACTCTAAACATTTCTCAAGAATCTGCCTAAGTGAAAATATTTGATCAATACATCCCCTACCACTTCTGAATCCACACTGTTCATCACACAGTTGTCCATTAACCAAATTATTAATTCTATTAAGTATAATCATGAAAAGAACTTTACCTGGAAAAGAAAATAAACCAATTCCCCTATAATTATCACAAGAACTGCGATCACCTTTTTTAAAAATTGAGACAATGATAGCTCTAGTAAAATCCTTAGGAACAACATCTTTATCATAAAAAAATATTCAAAATTTCAGTTAGCCATGTGACAACACAAATGTTCCCAGCTCTAAGCATTTCAGTGGTGATTTAATCCACCCTGGGGGATTTATGCAATTTTAATTTAGAGATAGCCAATGATATATGATAATGCAAATGTGATATAGGGCCATCATAAAAGCCAGCAATGCATCTATCCTCATTACAAACAATGGGAGTTGAAATAATCATATTATTTAGAACATCTCTGAAATGCTCAGCCCAACTAGCCATCACAGAATCCTCACCTTCAACCACCTTGCCATATTTATCCCTCAATCCCTGTGTACCTGTCTGTTTCTTCCCACATACATAAAACATTAACAATCTGGTACAACACCCTAATGTTTTGCTGTGTACTACTTGCTTTGTCAGCCAAGCTATCAAGCTAAAGATTTTTATCAGCTGTTAATTCATCCTTTACACAGTTATTAAGCTCGTTGTAATACCTTCTGTTAGGACTAGTAGGGTGTTGATTCATATTAATCCTGCACTTCCTTCTTTCAGACATAAGTTCCATAGCCTTATCATTCAAGTAATTTTGTTTCCTCTGTTCCCTTTTACTCAAAAGAGTACTGTTGGTTTCAAGAAAAGCCTGTTTAAACTGTACCCATTCTTTCTCAACTTCAGTAGTAAGCAAACCACGATTGTCATAATGACTAAGTATCCTATCATAGTATGCTGTGGCTATATCTGGATCTTTCAGATGTTCAGTGTTGAAGGAATTTTCTTAACTTTAGCACAACATTTCTTAAGCTTCAGCTGCAAGACACTTTTGACAAGGTAATGGTCAGACCCAATTTCGTCTCCTCTGTACGATCTAGTATTCCTAACTGAACTGGCCCATTTGCTGTTAATTAAAATATAATCTATCATATTCGTGTGCAACCCATCAGAAGAAACCCATGTATATTTATAAATGTCCTGATGTTTGTAGTATGTGTTAGTTATTCGTTCCATTGGAACTGCCAATGCCAAAAGGACCTAAAACTCCTGCCCAAAGGTCAGAGTCAGTACCAACTTTAGCACCGATGTCACCTAGCACAAGAGAAATATCTCCTTTCTTCACAGAATTCAAAATATCCTGAAGCTGGCTGTAAAACATATCCTTCTCGTTCTCATCAGAGTCCTCTGTGGGGACATAACAACAGATGACATTCAAGTCTTTAACGCTTGTCTGAAATTTTGCTGTAAGAAACCTTTAATTAATGCACTCATATCCCAGAATGGCATCGCTGGCGTGTCTGCTGAGAAGCAAACCTACACCGTGGAGATGCTTTCCATCCTCCCTCCCTGAAAAGAGAAATTTAAAGTTATTTTTAAGTATCTCACCTTTACCTGTCCATCTGGTCTCTTGCAAGCTTAGAATATCTAGGTTATAGTGCTGGAATTCCTGCATGAGGAAATCAAGAGAATAATCTCTATGTAATGTCTTATTAAATTTAAAAAGAAGATTTAAAACATGGAATCGTTTTTGCACATATTTTGTAATGCTAAACAAATTTATACACTCCTCATTAAAAAGATTACCCTTCCCAGAAGAAATGTGCTTACGATACAGTGACATGATAAAAGGTGTAGACTAAGCAACAAATGATCATATTTGTAGACTGTTTAGTAAGATGGCTACATGGATATTAGGGTAACATCAGTATGAGATATGACTCCCTTATGCAGCAATATAAGCATTAATATGGTTAGGAAATGAGTCAAAAGAGATTCCTAATAAGGTCCTGGTCTACAATTCTCCAGATTTGCTGCACTTGCATCTGATAATCAGTCATGTTATGCGCTGGAGTCAGTTCTGTTCTCAGACCACATTTCACGATGTCCCTGGATGAGCTCAATTGGCAATAGATCTGGCAACTGGGATGGCCATGGTACCAAGGGAATGGCCTCAAACACTGTTGAACAATTCATATGGTATATGGTCTGGCATTATTGCGCTGAAATGTGGTGTTTGGCATGTTCTGCAGGACTGGTAAGACTAGAGGGCAGAGAATAGTATCCACATACTGTTAGGCAGTTAAATTACCCTTGATGACTATGAGAGATGACTGACTGTCATAGGAGATGATGCCCAAAACCAGGATCCCAAAGCAGGCATTGTATGGCACTCAACGATACCTGACATGAAAGCTCTTTTGATGGTATATCACCACCCACTTTGATGGTAACCAGAGTTACAGGCCAGGTTCAGTTTCTTTAATCTACACTGTACATTTTTTCCCAAATACAACCTTCCCTATATCTAATGGAATCCATATAATCTGCCATATTTTAATTATACCAGACCTGCATTTCCCCCTTCATTTGCATATATCACTGTCCCACACTTCCATACTTATTTGCATAAATGTAATTCCCTCTGGGTGGGGCAATTTTTCTGATGAGTATATTTGAACCAAACATGACTTTATGTTTACAGAATAGTTTATATTAGTACCTGAAGCTAAAAAACTCATAATAGTTAATTTTCATGTTGTGTGTCTCTAAATTCTAAAATATTGTTGTAAGCTTTATTGTGTTGCTCTTACTATGCATGGAAATTCTATTGATTGATAGAGAATTTTGTTTTATTCTCTATAAGAACTATGGAAAGTATGCTCAGAATAAGTATCCAAACAATAAGTTTCACTTCACTTAATCATCAAATGTATATAATAATTTTTATTGTGCTGTTTTACCTCTCAAAGACACAGAATAAATCCAATAAAATGGATCGTGGATTTTCCAAGCCAAAAGTTTCCTCTTTCTCAAAAACAATAAACAGAAGAAATCTCAATGCTGACACAATTAGAACTGAAACAATTCAATTTCAGGTTGAGCATCCAGAATGCTAACAAACTACACTCTCTAATACTTATAACATTTTGGTACACCTCATACTCGATTGTTGTAAATAGGTACAATTGAGAAATAAGTTAGGAAATAAAACATTTTAGCTCAAATTTTATTTCAAAAATCAATTACAGCCAAAATCTTATAGCTGCATCACTGATAATGAAGCTACAGCATGGCATAACTAGTTGGCATTTTGAAACCCATTTGTGAAAGGAAATTCAGGCATAATTTTCGAGCAGAATTGATGCTGTGTTTCAAAATTTCAAACAGCATTTTGCACAACAAAGGAAACTTTAATTAAAAAATAAATAAAATCTTGCTTAAAATTTCTTTTATATACACTGCACCTTGCAATTGAAAGGAGATTTTTGGGAAAACAAAATAGTAAAACTAATATCACTTAATCAACTTGCAAGAAAATTGGCAAGTAGGGGTCTAAAAATGTGTTGAATTAATTACACATTCATTATTAATTCAACATATTTTTAGACCATCCAAGTTCCATCATCCTATCTTTGAAAATGTCACAACAGTGTTAAAAGTGACTTGCCAGTTGGGATGCAATAATTATCATTTACAAAGAATGAATGAGCTCTTACAGAAATGAAAAGGATTTCTTTGGCTTGAAAATCAGTTCCCCTAAGTTGGGGTGGGGGTGGTGGGGATGAAATCTTGCCAATGAGATTTAACAGAATAATTAATGCAGAATATAGTTCTGAAATATTTTATTTTAAAATTATTAATTCATGAGTTTATATTGAATGGTTAAAATATTTAACCTTATTCCCTCAAAAAAGTCTTCACTATCAAAAATGTTTTAGCCTTAGAGCACCTAACTTGTAGGTGCTTTGCTAAAAAAATCCCCAAAGTGCAACATCCAAACAAAAAAGGCATAGTGTGAGTGAAAAAAAAAACAAGACACCAGACAAGGAAGTGTTCTTTCACCATTATCAATATGACAGAAAGTTTCCATGAGTGTGAATAGTACAAAGTCAATCAATAATAAATTCACCTATTACCTGTTGACATATAATTCAAGAAATAATTTTGTGGAAAAAATGAGTTTTGCTGAGGAGTGGGATTCCCAGTAGATAAAAACAGAGCTGGTGATAGCTTTATAGTTAAGAGCACCTGACAGTAACTGGGAGGTGTGTTCAAATTCCACTCATCAGCAAAACTCATTTTTTCCACAAAATTATTTCTTGTAGTAAAAAATAATCGTGTACAACTATGTCCCAAGTGTGCAAATGTATAAAATATAAAAAAAAAAGCCTTATTTGAGGCAAATTTTTTATTATATCATTCAAAAAATATTATTTCCATTGATAATATACCTTATTCATCAGGTCTCCCTACAATTAAGTCTTAATTGTCTTTCCAGATCCATTTTTTATTATATCATTCTGAAATTTTTTATTCAAATTAATATGTTTCCCATTTAAGTACAAAATTTTATTTTCACAAAATTCCTAACTAAATGCTGTTTAATTTAGTATATAACATGATCTATTTTGCTCAAAAATAATTTTTCAGAAATAGTTTTAAAGCTATTTTATTTAGCTGAGGCATAGTGAGAATATAAGTGCACCTAAAGAGTCTTTCAGTTTTTCAGGCTGGGTATGAGAAGGATTAAAGATATTATCAAAAGAGTATGATTACAGGAATTAAAACAAAATTAAAATTTCCAATGCATTTTAGTCTATATTTTATTTAAATTTTTTACCTGCTCAGCAATGAATCTAAATCCCTTATCATCCCTTATACATTCATATGTTTCTCCCAGTACTGGATTAAATGGTTTGTGGCATGCTCTATGATACGAGGAACTATACGCAGATACTGCAAAAGCTGCTATGTACACCTGAAAAAAAAAATTTAAATTCTGTGAACAATGAAGCAATATTCTAAACAACACAAGAATTATTTAATCAAAAACATTTGTCAGTGAACATCATGGGTTGAAATATATCTTACATTGTAGGCAATCATTTGCTGAAATTCTCTCGACATTTTCATTTTTATATAAAATATCAATAATTAAATTTTTTAAATTAAATATACTCTATGTCTTCTGAAACACTTGGGATTTTAAAACACAAAAAATTACCATATTAATTAACTACATAGATGAAAAACATTACCATATTAACTATTAACAAATATTGATATACTGCAATGTCCTCATTTCATCAGCTTTCACTGACACTTCTAAATTTAGGTTGAAAAGAACAATTTTAATTTTTTTCCTTCTTTTTTGAGAGCGAGAGATGTTATAAAAAGCAAAACAAACATACAATGCAAGTATCAACATTTTATCAGCAGACTAAACCAAATAAGAACGTCAACCTATCCATTTGGAAAAAAATATGAAATTTTATTTCCTCTATTTCCACCAGGTGAATTTACATACGAATTTGCTTTTGAGTATATAGAAATACTCAAAATATATAAGTTCAAAAAACCTAACATCAAAAAAGCCTAAACATCAAAATTATAAGTTCTCATCCTCAAAAAGGAATAAGGTATTCAGTAATATGTACTTCAGTGATCATCTATATTAGAAGTGCAACAAGTAAAACAGTTGTCCATCTCAAACCATCAAGATCAACACATTTTACTTTATACTTTAGTTCTGAAACTTGGCAACATTAACAAATTATTTTTCTAGACTTTTTTTTTTTAATCAACCTTTTTTTAATCATGGTTTTGTTTGCATGTATGGCTCCATGGGCCAAATGTACCTATTGAGTCTTGTAGGCAAGCAAAAGGTGGGTTTAATTTTTTTCTGCCATAGTCCCACATGTCTCACAGTTTGAAGACCTGTACTCAACTTCTGATGAATGAAACATTTACACAATATTTAATCTTATAATAGTAGTTCCAATTAATTGTAAACAACATCACTACACAGAAAGATATGTTAATGATAGATAAAATGATGATATTAAATCAAATACTTTAGCAAGATTAAAAAGTCATCTATTCATCTCCTGGATTTATATTCAGATCCTGTATTAGAATCTGAAAGATGGATGGATGAATATTTCACACTTGTTAAAATGTGTCATTAAGCAACCTTAGTTACAAATTTATTACAAACTGCAGGTTATTTTATTGTGCAACTGATATATACTTACCATTCTTTCAAACTGATCTGATGTTTCAGCAGCTTTATCCAAAAGCTCACTATATTCCAGCTCTTCACATAAACGCTGAAACAACATTTATACATGTTTATAATTAATATTAACAATAATCACTTCTAATGAAGAAACAAACTTAATTTTCATTGTTGATTATACATCTATTAAGTTTATAGCTTTGTTCCATAAAAAAATATTTTCCTCCTATTCTAATTACAGAAAGGGCATACCTTTATAGCTTAATTATTACCTTCATGGGAATGTTAGACAGCACACTGGAAACAACTATTCTGATCATAATTAATACTGAAAACAATTACTATATATACCATGTGCAGTGTAATTGCTATCAAAACTTACTCAAATAGGAATTACAATTAATCTTAAAATTTTATTGTGTAAACAGGAAATTTTACACACTTGTACATTGCACAATACAATACTTACTTAACTTCTAGATGCTAAATGTCAAGTTCAGCATTATTTATCATAGTAAGTACTACAGATTATTCAAACCTGGGGTGGTCTCATGCTAGAAATTGTACAGATTACCTTGGGCTCAGCTGTAATTTAAACTTTCAATTTTGCATATGATTGTGAAAAAAGTAAAATAATTTTAATTATAATTATATTAATCAGTGTTTTGTAATTAAATTTATAAGCTCTTAATCTAGCTTTCAGAATATTTTTGCTGTATTCTCTCTCATTAATGAATCAACCTCAGCATTTGTAATGACTTTATTGAAGAATTTTCAGTTTCTATGAATTGCAGTAGCATCTCAAGGTATGCAAACTCAGATTATACAACAGCCCTCAAGAGGATTGTTAACATTGTTTGTCAGGTGGTGGCAAAGGATTCAACGACATTGTGAAAGACAATATAGAATAATTACTGAATGGTAATATGGATGAGCTAACAAAAGACCTACAAGAACTTGTTGAGAGTGCAGAGGAGGATGAATTAGAAGAGGAGGAAGTGGAGACCAAGTGGGCATTTGGGACTTCCATAATTTAAGTAAAGTCTTTCAACTCTTTAAACAGCTAACTGAGAAGGTGCAGAAGTATGATCCTTTGATGGAAATGTGTTTAAAGATCATTAGGAAGTGAACAGATGTTTCTTCCCATTAAGAGAGAGATTCGAGAAACTAGAGTGCAAGAAGATGCACCATGTTCATCAAGTTCTATCATCATATTCTTCAAAAAAACACCATAAAGAATGCCATCTCTACTTCTGCTATCACAGTCTCCTACTGCATTGCCACAAAGAGCCTCCTTATACATTCCTGTTTCATTGCCTGTGTGAAAAAGGCTGCAAAATAACCAACCAAAATGCCTGTCAAATATTCAGTTTAATCCACGATAACTTTAATTAATATTATAATAAAGTTATATATTATAATTAAAATTATTATAATCATATGCAATAATAAAAATTAAATTGATTATTTAATTAACACATAATTTTAATTAATGCCTGTCAAAATTCAAGCTGAAGTAAATCCCAGTGGCCCTTTATCTATTGAGGAGTTGGAGGAAGAGGCTTAGGAATAAAAAATATAGTGTTCAGGTGTAGTATTTTATAAAATTCACACTTTTAAATTTATGTATATTTAATTTACACAAAGGATTCAACGACATTGTGATTTTATTGTAAATAAAGTTTATAGGGTTGGGTTGTTTTACCTCTGGAGCAGCACTTTATTGCACACAATGGGTTAAATGGCCAGATCACAAGGAATCGAGGCCTAGGAAAGGGTTGGGGAAGGGATCCCACTGGACAGCTGTTAGGAGACAGATGGTAGCCTCCCATCAGGGCCATCCAGCATGTTCTTTAATGTGCACAGACTATGGCTCTCCCACACACAAAGAAACCATGGCTTAACATCCCAACTGACAGACAGCAGCTTTTCCAAGCCCATCGGTGTCCCCTTTGTATGTAATTAAGTTTTGCAGAAATAAAATTTATATACACATACATGTTTATAGGAGTTAGCATAGTTTTATCTTTGTATATGTACAATAATTTTCTATAGGGAAGCTGCAATTTATGCGAATTTGCACACATGAGGATACCAGGAACCTAACCCTCACCTCACTTACTTTGAGATCCTACTGTATTTCTAGTATTGTTATTAAAAAAAAAAAACCCTGAGATTTTAATATTGCTTTCAAATAATAATATTAAACTTTGCAAAAGCCTATAATCCAAAAAAAAAACCTTATAAAAAAAAAAGGCTTAGCAGCATGTAATTCTGTATATAATATACAGTATATTTTATGACTATGCCAGAATATTTCTTCTCTAACTGGGCTCAGCAAATGTTTGAAACAATGTAAGGTCCCCTTTTGTTTTTGAATACTCAATTAGTTAATCATTTGTTTTGTAACACTAATTTACAATGCTTTCCTCATTACTGACAAGTTTCCATCTGTGGTTTTTTTTAAATATTAATAGCTAATGCAGTGCTATAAATTTTCAAACAGTTTATAGTCTGTTGATTGAGTAGAGTAAGCCCATATAGCTAAAAGATCCTGGAGTATGATTTACTCACAACAGGATTATGATCCTTGGAACATGCAGTTGATTTACCAAATATGTTAGTGATGTGTGGAGGCATTCGATTATGAGAAATAAAAAGATGCATTTTAGCCCATTTATCATGGAGTTTCCGTAGTTATCCAGTACTATTTTCGGCTTTCAGCTCATGCTATAATTGCATTGGATACATGGCATGAAGTTTGCTATCAGGGTTTTCCACAAAATCTGCATATATATATATGAATTTACTTCATGGATTATTCACTATGAATTTTACTGATCTGTCATTAAAAATAGTATCTTTAAATTTGCTTCTCCAAGAAAATGACCACTGGCCACGTGATTTGATAATAGTGCTATTTTTCAGTTAGGAGAATTTTTATTGTGCTGTTTTCATTTAGTATAATTTTATAAGGAACACACTGAACAAGAAAACATCAGTATTTCATTCATGACACAATAATGAAAAGGAAAAGATGTCTGTTCCAACTGAAATGGCAGAGAAATTTGTTGTTTTTTCTATTGGCTGATGCATTTCCTGTCATGCAAAATATAATTTCTTTGAAGAGGGTAAATGCTGCTACAATTGTCAAATGATTGAATCTTATTCTTAAAGCAATTTTCTAGATAATGCTATTTTTACAATGAAGCCTAATGATGATATGGGTCAGTAGGGCACCTGAGTATTACATTAAGTATTCCATATTCAAATGTACTACTTGAATTTTGATGCATACTAATTACTAAAGTTACAGCTTTATTAATGCAGAGATAGCTTCAAAAAGCAAACAATCTACCAGTAATGGTTCAGAATGCAGATTGATCAGTCACTGGAAAACTATATTAAATTTGTTACAGCAGACTTGCATAACAGCTACAAACTCGCTTTGCTTATTACAACAAATTTCCTATATTTTTGTTAAATTCTCTTTGCAAACACAGGTGTACACAATCCCATCTATAAACTCAGAGAGTTTCATTAAATTCCATGGGGTGGTGTAAAACTTTTTTTTTTTTAAATTGTAGTGCCACCCACTTCTCAGAGATCAAAATCAAATTAGCTATTATATACAAATGGTGTCTCATAATGCTAATGAGCTTCTATTATGTAAATGGGAAGTTAATTTTGAAGATCTATGATCTCGCAAATAAACTTTTTATAGTAAAATGTAACTGAAAATACAAATTTCAATCAAATATCTATCTAAAATTTTGTTTTCAACAATATTCATTCAGCACTTAAGAGTCATAGAAGTTTGAACATTTACCTAACAATTGCAATGTCTGTCATAAGAATTTTCCTCCAAAGTTCTTAAAATGAAAATACTAAGTTTCATTTAAAGAAGTTATTAACTTTGAATTTAGTTTCCTTGACATAGCAAGGGGTCATATCTTAACTTTTGGAAACCAGAATATATACACATTGCTCAAAGCAGACTCTAACAACAGTATGGATATAAAAACAGTTTTAATGCATGATTATGCTGTTCAGAGGGAAGTGAGCTAGAAAAGCAATTACACTACACAGAGACTATACCATATAGTCTAGGTAAGAGTTGTTATACATGCCATGACATAGCTTAAGGCAATCTTTAACAATATTAAAAGTTCCCAAGTAATGTCATAATATATTACCATTTATGGAGTAGTCCTGCTGGCTTCAGCTGGTTGAGCAAGTTGATTAATTCTCTTCCATGATATCTTCATCAAGATGTTATTCAGAAGTGTTGACCATTCACAGAATATTAAACACAGATGTATTTATGTTACGCACCAGATGCCAGTCCGGAACACTACGTTGAAATCACAAGTACTATATTGAAAATGGTAATGTTGGTCGAAGTATCAAATAACAAACTCGTTGATGTGAAAAGGAGTAAGCTAACAAAGCGATTCCATGGTTAATGTCCAATGCAGATTGCTTTTGACTTATTTAAGTTTGCTTTGACAAACTCCATTAAACAAGCATATTCAGCGCAAGTTCATCAAAACACAACCAAAAGCTCTAAACATTTACAATGTTAAAAACATGGGCCCACAGGCTAACAACGCAGTGACATGTTTCGTCCCGAACGTGTGCAGGGCTTCGTCAGGTGAAGTGATCATCAAAGTAAGAGTATATATGAGAGCATCCCCCTATCGGTGATTTAACAAATTTGATTGATGCTCGCGCAATAGGAGGTTCAACGCCGCAGGTAGGGGTGGAAACTCTGTGTAGTTTCTAGCTCACTTCCCTCTGAACAGCATAATCATGCATTAAAACTGTTTTAATCTTAGTGCTGTGAATTTATAATTGCTTGAGTATGGATATAGCCAGCACCCTTAACAAGGAAATTGCTAATAAATGCAATTTTGAATATAGCTACTACAGGATAAAGCAGGTACACTAACATACTAGCATATTAAAGACTAAAAACTAAGAAAAGGGAGAAAAAAAAATCAAAATCCAAAGAGGTCATGGCTAGGTGGACTGAACATTTCAATGATGTTCTAAACAGTGTGGTTAGTTCTACTCCTATTGTTTGTAATGGTGATAGATGCATTACTGGCTTTAATGTTGGCTCTATAACACAGTCTGAAGTTATTTTGGTTGTTTCTAAAACTACATAAATCTCCAAAAGTGATGAAGTTATTACGGAAATGCTTAGAGCTGGGAATGTTTTGGTTACCATATGTCTGACTGAAATTTTGAATATCTTTTATGATAAATGCATCATTCCTAAGGATTTTACCACAGCTATTATTATCCAATTTAAAAAAAAAAAGGCGATCACAGTTCTTGTGATAACTATAGGGGTATCAGCACACTTTCTGTTCTGGTAAAGTTCTTAGCATGATTGTGCTTAATAGAATTAAGAATCTGGTTGACAGTTAATTGCGTGATGAACAAGATTCCAAAGTGGTAGGGGATATGTAGATCAGATATTTTCACTCAGGCAGATTCTTGAGAAATGTTTAGAGTTTCAGAAACTTTTGGTTGCTAGCTTTGTTGATTTCAAAAAGGTTTTTGACTCTGTTGATCGTCATGATTTATGGTTGATTGTGAGATCGTATGGCATACCAGACAAGTTAGTTATAATGAAAGCTGTCTAGAATAATACTGAGTCATGTGTGAGAGTTGGTAAGGCTTGTAGCAACTGGTTTAGCATTGCTTCTGGTGTTTAACAAGGGTGCATTTTGTCTCGTTTTCTCTTTAGTTTCATTATTGATTATGTTATGCGAAATTCACTGCAAGGAAAAAAATTTGGTCTTAAATGGTCTGGAGATACGAAAATTTCTGATTTAGATTATGCTGATGATTTAGCTCTTTTGGCAAATGATGTTGATGAGATGAACTCTTTCATTTGAGTGTTGATGAGACTGGTAGTAGAGTAGGTTTGGTTACAAACAGAGAGAAAACTAAGGTGATGAAAACTGGTCAGGCAGATGGTGTTTCAGTTGCTTTGAATGGCTGCACTCTTGAGCAAGAGTCTAAGTTTAATTATCTTGGGAGCTATGTAACAGATACTGGTGATGTGTGGTATGAGATTAACATATGAACAGGGATTGCTATCGGGACTTTTAAGAATTTATGGAGAATACAGAGAAATAGTTGTACATACCTAAAGACTAAAATTAGACTCTATAATAGTTTGGTTCTTTCTAGGACTAATTATGGTAGTGAAACTTGAATGCTTTGTAAACAAGATAACAGGAAACTAGATGCTTTTGATTCTAGATGGCTGACAAAGTGCCTTGAGAATTGGGTGGTTCAACTTTGCAAGTAATGATGAGGTTAGGCAAAGGAGTTGGCAACCTCCTTTAATCAGCATATTGTTCAGTGAGAGACTTGGACCTCCATAGACCATGGCTGATTGATGATGATGATGATGATGATGATGATGATGATGATGATGATGATGATGATGATGATGATGATGATGACGACGACGATGACACCTTTATAAAAGCCATATTAAAACAAAACTAGTCATTTTTTTGCTAAATATTTTACTTTTAGAAAATCCAGAATTAAATGCCTGATTAATATGGCATAAAATATGCCATAATTCCTTTCAGTAGTTATTTGAAAAAAAAAAAATTCTAAAGTTCACTTTTTTTCCTGAACATAGTGGAAAAAAAGCCTGGCCACAGGGTACAATTCAGTTTTTCAGGCCTGGCAACAGTTAAAGGCAAATATACCCAAAAGGCCACAAAAATTTTGGGCAAGGGTTAAACTCTGGCAATACATAATCAGTGGCAGATCCAGGCAAGGATAACAACTGTCCTATCTACACTCTTAAAAATGAAGATGGAAAATAACTCAAATGTAAATTAACATACTGCACAACTGCATTTTATTTCTTCTGCAATTACTGATAAAATATCATGGTATTTAGCCTGTTTGAGTTCTTATGCATGAATAAAATTGATTTCCTTAAAGATTGGAAACTATACCCAAGAGTATAAGTTAAGGTTATGGTTTCGATTTGTAACATCTGAGATTCTGCTTTTTCAGCCAATGAGAGTTGTTTTAAAATCTTTCCTTAATTTAACTGTCATATATATATGTTTGAAGTTTCTGTATTCTGCATATCTTAATGCAAATGTTCAATGATATTTTTATATATTTATCCAAAGTTCTCTTTTTCTTAATTACTTTGGGTCAGAAGTATATAACTAATCGCCCCAGAGGAGTATAGTGTTGAAGAAATGAATTGATAATGAAAAAAATCTTAAAGCAACGGAATCAAACAAATTGAATTAACATAACCTTACATGTCAGTGCATCACCAAAATATATGAAGGAATTTGACCAACTAGTGCTATTTAAGTTAAAAAAATTATTTTGATATAAATGCAACATTTGTGCAACACTAATGAAATGCAAACACACATTTGATGATTGGTTCATCTTATTTTATATATATATATATAAATATGTAAACCAAGCATTAGATGCCTAATTTAAATATTTAGACTCATCTATTACTTAACTCAGTATTCAGCATTTATTTCCTGAATAAATGCATTATTGAATGTTAAATGAATAAAGGATTGTCCTTTAAAATTTCTATCACACTCACATACATTCTAATTAGGTAGCTGTATTCAAATTCTCATCAACAGGCAATATGATACCGATTGGAGTACTTAATTAATTACCAGCCAACATGGTTTTATTGGTAGCCATTGTCTGAAACATTAACACATAAATTCCTGAACACTAAAATCTCAGTGTTTGTATAAATTACACAAAATAAAGTACAAATATTTCAAAAATGTAAGCTTCATTAATATAGCATATATCACTTTAGCTAGTTCATATTGGGAAGCCATATTGGCAGTGACTCCTTCACACAGCTGTTATTGAATAACTTCAAATTTCCTACTGAAATAGTAATACTCTCACTAATATTGACTGAATTGATAAAATACAATCATCATGTACACTAATGCATACTACATATTACTAATGTATAACTAAACATATTTTTGCTGCATAATAAAATATTACTTACCCGAAGGCACCAGTAATAGTACCTCTTCCATCACATATTACTAACTGCTGAGTTTCCAATAATCACCTAGTGATGGCACTGTAATCAGTGATATGATCTCTACATATTGTGACTGTTGTGGACCTATATCACAGCTGTCCACAGCCTGCACAACTGTACACATTTGTAGGCTGTTGGTTGGTTGTTTTGGGTTTTATGGTGCATGGGCGACTAGGACATAATGCACCAAAAGAAAGACAATAAAAAAGATAAAAGATGTGTAACCCACAACCAAATTTAAAAGAAAAGAGCTATATTGTAAAATGGTAAAACAACAAAGAACAAGTATATAAGTACAAAGTAAAACAAAATAATCCCAGGTGTAAGCAACCTGGGATATATAACAACGTATAAGGTGGTAAAATCAAAGTCTAGTACAATAACCAGTATATCATAAAAATTGAAATTAACAGGTAAAACAACAATGGTCTGATAAAAGATGTCCGAGTGTAAGGGGCTCGGAGGAAAAATTATGAAAGTTAAAAAACCGATGTCTTTCAAAGTAAAAACATTGACATTCAATTAAAATATGTTTGATTGTTAAAATGGTGTCGCAAAACTCGCACTTCGGTTCATTGTCTGCTTATAGAAGAAACGAATGAGTAAGAAATGAATGACCTAAGCTGAGCTGAGCAAGTACAACTTCCTCCTTGTGATTCCTGTGGTAACAAGACTGTCATGGTTTGATGACAGGTTCGATCTCAAAGAGCTTGTTCATAAGCTGTTCTGACCAAGATCTCTGTCACCATGCCCGGAGCTCGATCGTAAAACGTTGCCAGAAATCCAGATATGGAACAGGCAATGGAGAGTCAGACAGGGGCGTGGCCGCCTTGGCAGCAGCATCTGCCAAGTCATTGCCCCTGATACCGACGTGACTGGGCTCCCAACAGAAATGGATGGTGATTGTGGCTGCCAGATCTTAGAAACAGGTGAGGCCAGGTCGGGTGAGGCCGATGCCTCATTGAGATCAAAGTCTGTAGTGAACTAAGCAAGTCAGTATAAAGCACACACCGACGATGATGCTTAGCTGCCACGTGGTCCAAAGCGAGACTGATAGCATGCAACTCTGCAGTAAAGATGGAACACTGCAGTGGGATCTGGTCTGTAATGATGACATTACAGACCATGGCCAATCCCACTAATGTGCCGGACTTCGAGCCATCTGTAAAGACAGGCAAGAAGTCCAGATGCGCAGCACGATGGCTGGCAAAGAGTTGCCGGTACACACAGTTGGGTGTAAATGCCTTCCCCGTCCTGCAAAGAGAGAAATCACAGGAAGGGGAAACAGTGAGCCACGGTGGAAGTGGCTCAACTGTCAACTGTGCGATGCCATTGAGACTGATGTTGATGTCACTGAGGTAGCCTCGGACTCACAAACCAAATGGACGAATGGCAGTCAGCCAATTTGTGTAAAGCATTTCCCATTGTGGACTGAAAACGCAGTCCCAAGTGAGATGGCCACGCAGGGATCGCAATTTAGATGCATATTGTAGGGACAACTGCTGACAGTGAAGAGATAAAGACGGTTCGTCGGTCTCAACGTAAGACTCTGGATCGGTGAGGTGCTGAAGGCTTCCGTGCAAACAGGAAGGGCCTGATGATGGAGGGGATCCAGCACCTTCACCACCGAATCCTGGGTGGAGTCGTACACCTGGGATCCGTAGTCCAGTTTTGATCGCACAAGTGCATGGTAAAGGCGGAGAAAAGAACATCGGTCCGGCCCCCATGAAAGGGAGGAGAGGACCTTAACGATGTTCAATGCCCGCATGCACTTGAACCTGAGATGACGTATGTGTGGTAAAAAGGTCAATTTCCGATCGAAAATGAGACTGATTGGTCTCCGCCACAACTGGAATGATGTTACCCCCGAGCTGTAGCTCAGGATCCAAGTGAAGATTATGCTTGTGGCAAAAGTGCACACAAGTGGTCTCCTGTGGGGAGAACCTAAACCCGTTTGCCGTTGCCCAAACTGAAAGATTGTTCAGGGCAATTTGCAGTTGTCTTTCAATGACCCTCATGCTGGACAAAGAGCACAAAATGCTAAAGTCATCAACATAGAGGGCATTGCCTACTGAAGGAGGAAGTTGTCTAGTAATAGAATTAATCTTGACAGCAAAAAGCGTAACACTCAGAACGCAGCCTTGTGGCACCCCCTGTTCTTGGGGGTACGGCCGCGACAGAGTGTTGCCAACATGGACATGAAAAGAATGTGCTGATAAGAAATTAGAGATGAAGATCGGCATGTGACCTCTCAAGCTATGGAGATCATGAAGAATGCAGAATCTCCAAGCCGTGTCGTACGCTTTTTCGATGTCAAAGAAAATTGACACCAGGTGGTCTCTATGTAAAAAAGAATTTCTGATAGCCAATTTGAAGCATATCAGATGGTCAAGAGTTGACTGTTGCCTGCGAAAGCCACACTGGGTGTTGGAACGAAGGTTGTGGTGTTCTAAATACCAGATGAGTCTGGCATTTACCATTCTTTCCAACACCTTGCACACACAGCTCGTCAACGCAATGGGACGATAATTCGAAGGAATCTTGGAATCCATTCCTGGCTTCTGGAAAGCCAAGACGATGGCCTCCCGCCAGTAGTCCAGAAACTGCTCCTCGATGAAAATGCAGTTGAAGAGTCGGAGCAGTTGATCCTTACTCGATGGTGATAGATGTTGGAGCATTGCATAACGGACATTGTCTGGCCCAATGGCAGATGGACGAGAGGTGTGCAGAGCAAGGCAAAGCTCCTCCACTGTGAATGGCCTGTTGTAAGGCTCCAGGCCATTTGGGTAGAAGGACAGCTGAGAACGTTCCACCCTGCTCTTCCGGACCAGAAACTCTGGGGAGTAAGAAGATGAAGAAGAGATGGATGAGAATGACTCCCCCAGAGTGTCGGCAATTGCTTTGGGATCAGCAATTGCCTGTCCATTCTGATCCAGGATTGATAACGAGTGGGATGTGTAGTTCCCACCCATCTTCCAGACTTTATCCCACAGACCTTAGAACTGGTCATATGGGTGATAGAAGATGTGCAATTGATCCAAGATTCCTTCTGGCTCTGGTGCTGAAGGAAATGCGCTTTCACCCTGGTGCGTTGAACTTTTCAAGATTGGGGGACGTCGGATATCTCCAACCCCCCCAAGCCTTGTTCTGAACCATGCTGTGGTGCAATCTGGATTCCATCACGGTTTCGGAAAGCGAGGAAACCGTGTCGATGTTTGAGGAATTGTTGATGCAGCTGCATCTATGATATAGTCCGTTATCTCCGCTACTGCCACATTGATGGGCTCCTGGCTGACAGAGTGGTCGTTGAGCTCAGAGAGCAGTTTGAAACCACTCCAGTCAGCCTGATCAAGCCTCCACCATGAGACGCAAGAAGGACTGCACCCCACCCCACGGGAGATGGTGCACACCACCGGGAGGTAATCACTTCCGTATGGGTTGTCCTCGACCTCTCATGTAGAGTGGAAGGATTGAGGAGGAGCAGATGGTAAGGTCAATGGCAGTGAAAGTGCAGGTTGGGGAGTGAAAGTAAGTGCTGACACTGGTGTTCAACAGGGAGAGAGAAGGATCCAGGAGCTACTGCTCCAGGACCCCACCCTCCCATTGGTGTCAGCACCACCCCAAAGTGAACTGTGTTCATTGAGGTGCCCCATGATGAGGAAGGGGGACAGTAGATGCGAGACGAGGCCATAAAGGTCTTCCTGGAAGACGATGCTTACAGGTGGAAGATATACAGAGCAGACAGTGAGAACCCCACGAAGAGGCAGATGGCTAAAGCCTCTAAGTTGGTGGTGAGGGGTACGACCTGGAATGGAGAATGGTTGCTCACGAGGATGACAACACCCCCGCGAGGTGGACCATCTCCATCCCAGTCCTGGCAAAACTAGTGTAAAGTGCCAGATCGTGGGATCTGTGACTGGCTGCAAGTATGTCTCCTGCAGGCACACACTGGCTGGTGTGCCTGAAGGAGGGCCTTGATGTTGTCAATATTCCTCTGGAATCCACGACAATTCCATTGTAGGAGTGTGGCCATCTCAGGACTTAGAAGAGTGGGCGGACGATGAATTCCTATTCAACTTAACTGCCACAGAGGACAGTTTAGTGAATAGTGGGGGGGGGGGGGGGAGGGTCAGTATCCATGTCCTCAGAATCGTCCAATGGGCATGGATCGGTGACCACTCTTTGTGGAGGTGGTGTGATTGTTTTCTTTTTGGGCCCCGGCAAGGGTCCCTTTGGTTTGGAAGGTCTTGCTGTCTGAGGAAGGGGAGGAGGAGGCCCTTCCGGTGAAGGTGGAAGGCTGAGTAGTAGGTATGAAAACTCCGGTGAAGGTGGAAGGCTGAGTAGTAGGTATGAAAACTGGGGTCGAAGTCAACACCACCCTCGGTTTTGCCTGTGTGAGGAGGTACTTAGCTGTAGGCGAGAAAGACTCGGAGGGACACTGATGTCAGTCTGTACCACCACCGAAGTCACTGGAGCGATGGGCTTTCCAACGACTGCACTGGCATAGGATACCTTGCCAGGTGGGGTGGGCGGTGCAGCAAGCTTTCTTGCCTCAGCGTATGAGTGTTATTCATTACTTTCAAGCATTGCACCCCCTTTTCCTCCTTCCACTTGGGACAGTCGCAGGAGTATGCCAGATGCTTGCCACTGCAGTTGACACAGCTTGCTTTTTCTGCTGTGCAGTCAGGATCAAGGTGATCCTTACTGCCACAGTGAGCACAGGTGGGTTTGCCCTGGCAAGCTGTGCGGGCATGACCATATATCTGACACTGAAAACAGCGCAGAGGGTTTGGAATAAATGGCTGGACCTCGCAATGCAAATAACCTGCCTTGATGGAAGAAGGCAGGTGTGGCGTGTTAAATGTCACAATCAGTACCCGGCTGGGAACCAATTTCCCATCACAGCATGTTGAAACCCGATGGACCGCTGTTACTCCTTGAGATGTGAGCTCCGAGAGGATTTCCTCCTCAGTGACTTTGAGGAGGCCTCACTCAGTGATCACTCCCCGAGAGGAATTCAAAGTTTTATGGGGAGTGACTTCGACAGTCACCCCACCAATTTCTTTGACTTTCAGGAGCAGTTACGAGTGTTTGGAACAAGCGGTCCCAACCTACAAGTCGCCAGATCATAAGCGCTTGACAGATTTCGGCTATCCCGCAAGACCTTTCAAACCTTTTTTGACAAAAAAAGGGGACATGCCCCCAAGTACCTGATCACCCATGGAGTGGATGATCAGGAATCTGGGGAATAACACAGACAAAGAAGACAACGGCGTCGATAACAGAGACAGGGAAGATGGGGGCTCATGTAAAGCCATCTTTGCGGCATTGATCGCATTAATTTCATCATCAACTCACATGTTTGTGTGGTTCAGTGCCTGCTGTCTCCACCCTCCATGGAGCCCAACAAGGGGATGCCCAGTCAGGTGCCAGGGTTACCCAGGCACTATACCCACACAGACAGTGAGCCAAGCTCTCACAAATAAATAGAAGGAAAATGAAAAGAGAAATGTGCAGAAAGAAACTTTCTACACAAAAGGAACAAAGTGTAAAATAATAAAATTGTGAATGACCAAACTGGCCTCACAAAGAAATTATAACTGCAAAATGAAAATAATCTATGAGGAAATTTGCAAACCTGTACCCGGACTGTGGGAAGATTACTCACCGCTCTGCATGGTTGACCCTAGCAGGACCTGCCCACCAGTCGATTGATCCTGGGGGATCACCCTAGGAGCTCCCGTTTACCGGAAGCAGAGGAAAAAGCAGTGTATAGCAGAGGCCCCGGAATCCGCTGCCCAGCCCTGCGACAGCAGGCTCCCCAATGGCAAAACGGCCAAAGGGGACCCCACTGGTCATGAGTTGGGGAGAGAAGACAGTGACTCCCGAGCAACTACCAGGATCCTCCTTTCCCGGAACACAGGTCTCCGCACACGGCAAACATGAGGGCGAGCATTAATGACCTTGTGAAGGTAACCGAGCCAGCGGAACCTTCACAGGGTGGTCCCCTCACCGCATACAGGAGCTCGCACCGAGGGGCATGTTTTTTGTAGGCAGTGGGTTGATACTAGTATGGTAAATAATGGAAATTTCTGGGCACACTTAAAGCTTGTCCCATAATATTTTGTGTTTAAAATTAAGGTGGTGCAAGACAGTTTCGAGTGTATTACTTCACTAAATACTTATTGAGTTGAAATAAAATGGGAAAGATATTATAGAAAACGAATATCCATGTAAAATATTATTTTTACTATATATTCTAATTTGGAGTTTAATATTTTAATATATATATATATATTACAGGAATGTTGGTAGGGCCTGGCCCCTAATGACAAGCCACTCCTACCCTTAGGCATAATTCCAACATTAGTCCAGGTTGCCCTAGATATGAGCTTGTTCTGATGCACAATGTCCTATGTGGCCAGGTTACAAGTACCTGAAGCTCAGAACAGGGTTGTAGATGGACTCATTAGACAATTGCTAGGAGCAAATGAAAGCATTCTAACAAGGTATTTATGAAATAATAGTGCATATATGTGCAATGCAGATATGTGCACTTTACCCTAATCAGCAAGCTATCATTCCTGCACCAAGTAGATTTTTACGTTTCTTATCCCAACAATCTCTTTATACCCCTAAAAGAGGTGTCCTTGCAATAGTGGGAAAATGACAGATTAAATCAACATAAAACATTATTTCAGGACTACTGATCAGGCCCCCAAAATATGCTTACTTAGGCTATTAAACAGTAACATAACCACAGACTAGTTAAGTGGCTGAGTTTATGTAATGTGCCCCAAACAAAATAATCCTTTTTTTTCTCTTCATTGGATTAAATTTGTGAAAAATCTTTCATTTGTTATCCAGAATTTGAGAAATTAGCAACAATACTAAAAATATATCCATCTACAATGTCTCTCTCAAAATACCTAAAATCTTCCCCTAGGATAATGTAGTTGTTAGCAACAAAGCATCCCACTCAAAACCAATTTCTATTAAAATTATTTATGCCTTGCTCCATGATGTTTTAAATAAGTCAGTGACATTCAATGCTTATAATGTAATGGATACTTCATTTTTTTTTATGAATTAGCCAAAAGAACAACCTTTATCTGTAATAATAATACTAGGACCAATGGCAACAGCATGAATACTTTGCACACAACTTAAAATACATTCAAGGGTTAGGAGTCACCCATAGTTGGGCATTACTGGACTAAGTGCTAATCACAAGCAGGCCATTCTCCATAATGTCTGAGCACCTAAATTTATTGCTTTCACCCATTAATGAATTCCAAAAGTCAGTGTGAAAAAACAAGTTAAAAATATTATTTTAAATACAACCAATTTATAATTTTGAAACTCTCATATACTGTACATGTATGAATGGACTAATATAGAATATAGCCAAAATTTAAGCATTATATTTAAAACAAAGAGAAAAATAAAATTACCTGAAGAACACAAAGTGGTTCATTTAAAGTTACTGGCATACTGACTTTACACAAATCTTTTCCTATATTTTTGCAAAGTAGATTCCATAAACTAAAATCTCCTGTGTCTGGTTTTGTAGCTGGCAATTTTGACCGTCTTCCCGTATTGCAAGTTGGAGTTGGAGGCACTTCAGTTACTAATTTAGAACAGATATAAAACTAAAATATATATTTTTCTTTCAGCAATTAGTGTTGAATTGTAATAATTATGACAATCATTATGCTACCAAGATACCTATAAGCTCTTAAAATTATTTACAACTTATCTCTAACAACAAAAGATACTTAAAAACTATAGAAATCTATCCTCAATATGTCAAAATCTACAAAAATGAAATAATTTGTTCAAAACATGCTTTACCACATTGTAATATACAGTTCATTTGTTCTTGCCATTACCAAATATTTAATTCTATTTGGCATGATGAAACATAAAGTGATTAATGCTGTAATTCTTAGCAATAAACTACATTTTATGAACTTTCACTTATATAGTTTCACTGTTTTTGCTGTTACTTTAGTTGTTACCAAAAGTTAACAAGGATGCTAGTACAATTAAAGTCTGTTTATTCGAATATATGTTTAAATAGTATAAATATTCATACACACACAAAGAAAACATTGAATTTATTATGTCTGCTCATGTTTATTTTAAGACCATTCATGAGTTCTGTCAGTGATGCAAAAATAAGTAAATAAATAAGTTTATGTATAGGTAACTCCTGATGATTGTGGGTTTGCCCATTGGTGATTTGATTATATGCACTTAAATAAATGAGACACTTATTTTTCTAACAGATAAAATATTTGATTACATGCAATCTTGAATCCCACATCCAACTTAGTTATGTAAAGTAATACCTTAATCAAATATTAATAATATGGTAGAAATTTAATTAAAAACACATGAATGACTCAATTAGTCTCACATGGCTGACATATGGACATAATGTGTTTTATTGCACACATACAAACTCTGGACTGGGTATGTATCTAATACATTACAAGTGAGCATGAACTTGCACTCTTGCTCTCAGTTAAGTTATTCTTGATTTTCGAAGAAGTTGTTGACGATATGAAGTTATTTAAATTTTTTTGTTTTTTACATTAAACCTTCATTTGATTTTGACTTCAACTGATTTTATGGCATCTAAAGAAAAAGCTTCAAGTGTTAATGCAGTAAAGAAATCGCACAGAGTTATAACCTTAGTTGAAAAATTAGCATTTTAGACAAATTTTATGGCAGTACAAGTGCAAATTCTCTTGGAGAATGCAAGTGAATGAGTACTAAACTGACAAAAATTCATGCTAGCATACAGGAATCTGCATCTATAAATGCAAACCTAAGGGCATCTATTGGTGAATAAAGTGTATTATAAAATATGGCTACATTCTTACTTTTATTGTTTATTTCAGAATTCACTGTGCAATAAATGAATTTTAGTGTAATATTTTCTTGTTTTGAGTATGTTTATATTGTTTTTAGTATGTTTATATCATATATGTACAGGCATTTACTCTCAGGCTTTTATTGCAAAAAATATATATATATTTCTTAAGTGGTTAGTTTTTTAGGGTTTTATGATGTATTAGCATTTAAGGCTATGATGCATAAAACTAAAGATTCAAGAGGCCAAAAGATGTACAACTCTTAGCAAAAGTTAAAAAAAACAACAAAAATACACAAAGACCGCAAGTGCAAATCAGCAATTAATAAAATATATAAACATCAAAAAGAGTATAAACATCATATAAAACATCAGATATATGTAAAAAGTAAAAGCAAGCCAGGTGAAATATATAGAAAAAAATAACAAGGATATGGAATTAAAGTCGAGTAAAATAGCCTATATAATGTAAAATAGGCAAAAACAGGTGATAAAAGTGAATGATCAGATAAAATAGGGTTGGGTTGGATTGTTTTACCTCTGAGTGGCACTTTTTTTGCACACCATAGGCTAAATGGCAAGGTCACATGGACCCCCGAAGGCTCAGAGAAGATTAGGGGAGGGGACCCACTGGAACAGCTGTTGGGAGACAGATGGTAGCCTCCCATCAAGGTCATCCAGTGTGTTCTTTAATGTACACAGGGTATGGCTCTCCCGCACATGGGGCCATGGCTTAACATCCCATCCGATGGACGGCGCCTTTCCAAACCCATCGATGTCCCCTGCTGACCGTGGGCAGGGCGGGGAATTTTGCAGAGATAAATCTCAACCTTGACCCAGCTAGGACTTGAACCTGGGAACTACAGATTACGAGCCTGGCATGCTCTACTGACTGAGCCACCCCCACCCCTCAGATAAAATATGTTTGAGTGCAAGATGCTCGGACATAAAATCATGGAAAGTAAAATAAACATGACCTTCAAAAATAAAAGCTAAATACTCTATTAAAACGTGTTTGATAGTTAAAACAGTATCACAAAACTTGCATTTAGGTTCGTTGTCTGTCTCTAGAAGAAATGAATGAGTAAGAAACAGATGACCTAAGTGGAGTGATCCAGTACAACTTCCTCCTTGTGATTACTGCAAATACATTGACCGCTGTAGTGTGAAAATAGGCTTGATCTCAAAGAGCCTGTTCCCAATATTTCTTAAGTGATATTCTGTGGTCATGTATCCCCATTTAAATTTTTATCTTGTTTCAGTTAATCTGAATGGTTGCAGTCTTGAGCAGGTGTCACAGTTTAATTATCTTGGGAGCTATGTAACAGATACTGGTGATGTGCGGCATGAGATTAACGGACGAATAGGGAATGCTGCAGTGGCCAGATGCAGCAGATGTAGCTCAGGACAGATATGCTTGGAGAACTAAATTGCACAGTCTGGTTGGACCTCCATAGCCTATTGCTGCTTGAGGATGATGATGATGACTAAAAAACAAAATGTGATAATATTTTCAATTTGTTGTGCATTCATCTGTCTGTAGACCATCAACTTTTTTTTTAGAGATAAATTAAAATTCTTTTTGGGTTGGATAGATATCAATGAAATATTATGATTTGCACTTACTGAATATCCCAAATCCACTGGTTTCCATAAATTAAGGAAAATCCCTATGTTAAGTCAATGGGAAGCTAACGTCAAAGCTCTATAACTTCTAAAATGAGTATTTTCGTTTCAAAAAATATGATTGCAAATAAAGATCTCAATCAAATAAATCAATATCTCGATTTTTCAACAATATTCATTCAGTATTTAATGAGTTATGGAAGTTTGAATATTTAACAACAGCAACGCCAGTCTTAAGAAACTTATACAAAACTGAAGAATAGTAAAAGAATTCTTTATACAAAGTTCTAAAATACAAACTTATTTTATTAAACACTTTGATAGAATACTTATTACTAAGTTTTAATTAACTTCTGAAGACGATTTTTGTGGCTGGCAATGTTATTGCTAAATATTCAAACTTCCATAACTCATTAAATACTGAACAAATATTGTTGCAAATTGAGATATTGATTTATTTGATTGAGATCTTTATCTGCAATCACATTTTTCAAAACAAAAAACTTATTTTAGAAGTTACAGAACTTTGATGTCAGCTTCCCATTGACTTAACTTAGGGATTTTCCTTAATTTATGGAAACCAGTGTATTATAATTGAGCCCTTAGGCAAGATCTCCTCTCAAGTAGAGAAGTAGAAAAGTACTAAATATGGAAAATGCAAGCTTTTAATGAACATTAGAAATGATGTATTATGGTAGAAATTTCTGAGGTAAAGTGCCAAGAGATATTCCCTGACAGCAACAATTTGCCCCCTTTCATGGAGGAAAAAGTTAAAAATTGCACACATTTTCAGAAATATTGCAAGCGATGTATTTATGCTAGAAATTTTAAATTTTGATGGTGGAATGTGAAGGTCATAAGGTTTGCATTGGCAACAATTTGCCCCTTACATCCAGGAAGGTAGGAAACACAACTGTTTTGTTTTAAGAGATAGTTGGAAAATTCTTTTTTTTACAGTTGGATAGCTGCTTATGAAATATTACAATTAGTATTTTTTCAAATCTTCAGGTAGTTTTAAATTTACATCATTAGAGAGCACTAAATATTTTTATTTTTATTTTAATGAATACTAGAAGTGATGTATTTATGGTAGAAATTTCGGTCATAGAAAATGCCAAGAGATACTCCAATGACAGCAACAGTTTGCCCCTTTTCACAGAGGTGGGTGAGAAAGGCCACCTTTCCATTTTAAAGGATAAAAGAGAAATATATTTTATTTTGTACAAGTGCTAATAAAATATTCTTTTCTGAATTTTTCCCAATCATCCATTAGTTTGGAATAAAACTTCTAAAGACTTCAAAAGTTGGTAAATTAAAAGCTTCATTCTCTTTGAAAATGAAATTCTCATATTCATCAGAGGTGATATGTTTTCTTCTAGTTTGCAAATTACGGTTTCGCCAATCATTCTTCAGTCTGCAAGGGTTTTGTGTACTAAGCTGAGTTTAGTAAAATTCTGCTGGTTGTTGATACCTGAAAATTAATTTTCTTATAAAAACCATGGTTCAATTGTTTGAAGTTTTATGACATACAAGTAACTGAGGCTATAGTGTGCTAAATATGATAAAAAGTAGTTACAGATAATGGAAAAAGCACTGTGATTAGGGAAAATACCGAACTGTCTGTATATATATATATACACACAACTGTCTATGAATAAAAAGATTTTTTATAATGATATTGGTCACCCTATCTATGCATATCTATAACATCTGAATAGTTCAAATTATTAAGCTTAAATTTTTCATATTTAAGTATCTGCCCCATGACACTAGTGGCTATGGAAATATGGACCTTGTGATGCAATTGTTATCTGCCATATAATGACGCTATTAAATGGCTGCTGATTTCTATCATAATTTTGCCTGTTTATAGGGAATATAGTGACAAACAATACTGTATTTGCTTATATAAAAAAATGGACATACACACTCTCTTAATAAAGTTTATCTTCTTCTTAATCTTGCACTATAGAAGACTGTGTGTTATTGTCTATTGTTACAGATCCCTTGAACTAAAAACTTAACAAATATTTTAGATGAGACTGCATTTTATGTTGATTAATTATCTATACTTATGAAATCGTTTGTGCAATGTGCACTAAAATTCCTAGTTAGAATAGAAATCTTAAATATTTGATATCTCAGTCTTCAACATGTATAGTATAATAGATAACAGTGAACTGTAACTAATCTGGAGTCAAAACTGATTGATTAAAGGAGATCTGAAAATGAATCTGGTCTGTTCTAACCAAGGGTTAAACTTCTAACTGATATAAAAAAAAAATACCCCCTCAAGCAGCAGCTTGTCACAGAGGTCAGACAGGAGTCTGTTAGTTTATATGCCATAGTAGGAGATCTGAGAGGATGGCAGGACCTCAACAGAAAAATGACACATACATCCATGCCTTACCCAGGGATCGAACCCAGGTCCCTTAGATCAGTAGCCAAGTGTGCTAACCACTCAGTCATGGGACGACTGCATCATATAAAAGATATACTCTTATTACAAAAAAGTTTAAGGTTTATTTCCTTTCATACAAATTAAAGGAACATTTTTTACATGATGATATGAGCAAAAGTTCTGTGAAAGTAAAAGTTTATATTACAACCAGCATGTCTTTATGCAAACTGAAGCAATTGCAGGTAAACAGCAGCACATGTGAAAGTTATGAAATTCAATAAATAATACCTGATACTGAGCTTTGCTAATCAGTGTTATTCTTGTTCTTCAGATGGGAAAGGCAGCAGACTTAAGTGAATTTGACAAAAGCCAAATTGTAATGGCCAGACGACTGGGTCAGAGCATTTCCAAAGACAGCAAGGCTTGTGAGGTGCTCACATGCCTTGCCATCTTGGCTGTCGGTGCTTGTCATCTTATGTGCCCGCCATGGTTAGTACTTTCAAAAAGTGGTCCGAGGAGGAAAAAACCATGAACCACCGGCAAGGTATGGGCCATCCACAGCTCATCAATGCTAGAGGTGAGTGAAGGCTATCTATCCTGTATGGTATGAGCCAACAGAAGGAATACTGTGGTGCAACTCACCCATAATTTGAATGATGGTGATGGGAGTAATGTGTCATAACACACAGTACATTGAACCTGCTGAAAATGGCGCTGCGTAGCCAGAGGCTACTCTGAGTGCCCATGCTAACTTCGGTTCACCATCGAAAGCACCTACAATGGGCACGCAAGCATCAAAACTAGACCTTGAATAATTGGAAGAAGGTCATCTGGTCCAATGAATCTCGTTTTCTGTTGCACCATGTGGATGTACCAGGTACATACTTTCACGGCAATGGTAATCTCCTCTAGCAGTGCCTTCTTTCAGCAGGATAATGCACCATGCACTGCCTGGATTACTCAAGAATGATTCCAGAACATGAGGAAGACTTCCAGGTATTGCCTGGCCTCCAAATTTCCCAGACATCAATCCAATCGAGCATCTGTGGTTTGTATTGGACAGCATATCCGGTCTGTGGCAGCTCAAACCATGTAACTTACAAGAGTTAAAGGATCTGCGGTAGCATGTTGGTACCAGATACCACAAGACACCTTTAGAAATCTTGTAGCAGCCATGTTTTACTGGGTAAGAGCTGCTTTGGTGGCACATGGAGGACTAACATCATATTAGGCAGGTCATAATGTTTTGACTCTTTGGTGTATATTTAAAATAGATATTTTAGAACTCCTAAATAATGCAAGTTTTTCCAATTTATTCCTCAGCTTGATGTATCAGAAAATAAAAAGTCTTTTTTGTTGCTCAAACTGATATTAGCATAGTGCAGGAGATGGGATTGCCTCAGGCTAAATTTACTTTCCCCATCACTCCCCCACTGAAAGAGAGCTCCAGTGATTTGAGTTCTTTACTAAATATACAACCGTCTGTGTTCCCAATAAAATGAAGTCAGATGCCAAGGAAAAAAAAAAATTTATTGGAAGATTTCACCGATTTGCATGAAAATACAGCCATATAAATTTTTGCTTCATTTTAATATATTTTGTGATTAAACACTATTTTAGTGTTTATAAATTTTTTTATCAATTATCAGATTTTTTTTTTGAAAGGAATACAAAGAGAAAAATCGATATTTCTTTGTGTGATTGGCAACATTATAAGAGCATGATATCGATCAGCAAATACCTGGTTTCATTTTTAAACTTTTAATTTGCACATGTTAACCCTTTGCACTCCAGATGTTTTTTTAGTATGATGTTAAATAGTATTAGTATGTCGCCAGAGAGGCACCTATGGAATGCAAAGGGTTAAAGCTGTACAGCTATATATTTATACTGTGTTCAGAAAGTACTGAACTGTTTTTTGCAGTTTATTTTGCTGATAGTAGTTTTTGAAAGATAAATAGTGTTTGCCAAATACTTCAATGAATATTTTAGCTAATGTTGAACCAGAAAAATCGGGAGTTATTTCTAAACAATTTATTGACTTTGATAGTGATTTACATCAATTCCACTACTACTTGAATTATTTGAAGTTTGACTGAAAATTAAATCATTAAACATGACTTAAAATGGTAACTACTTTAGGAGACATCTGAAAAAGGCATTATAACTAAAAAGTTTTAAATAATAGGAAAAAGTATAGCACTATTTCTGATTAAACTGAAATAATTTGATAACTAGCATTCATAATTTGTAATTTTTTTAGTCAAGCTTTTGTCATTTTTGCAAAGTTTAACTTTTTTTTGTAGTAGTCAGTATATAATGCAAATTGATCTGGTAGGGTTTGATCTCAATTTCAGTGGTTAAAATACATTTGCTTTGAAATATTTTAATTTCTTCACAGCTTTTTATCCAGTTTTAATTATATATTTTTCAGTTTTCATTTAAATTATTTTGTTTCAAAACAAAACAAATTTTTATAACACTGCTACCTTAGTTTCATAATTTACCTATTGAAAAAAAAAAACATTATATGTTGTTTGCATAAATGACCAAACAATTTTGAAAAAAATTAGATAAATGTAAGATTTATGTAATGAGAAAAATATTATGAATTATATATATTAAAGTAATAAAATACTTAAAAATAGAAAATTAAAAAAAACTTTTACTGAATTTAAAATGCAAAAAATACAGTAAAAGTTAAACCTTGCAATTTTCTTAAAAAATGCTTATAAAATTTTACTCATGTTTTATTTAATTTTCATAATTTTCGTAACCCCAATTAAATGTTCTTTCTTTTGTTATGCAACATGACCAATTTCTGTTGATGGGTTTTATTTTCTTTTAATTCTAAAGTTGACTTGTTTATTTGGCTGCTTACAGCTGGTGAAAAGCCTGGACATTTCTCAAAGTATAATACTGAGAAAACAATTCAACAAATAGAGTAATTTTTCTTGGTTTAAGTAAAAATTTACTTTTCTGTTATTTCAAAATAAGTAGCCTTCCCATTCATATGCAGTATAGTTATTTTTGTCTATTGGTTTTAACTAAATTTTTATTTGAATTGTCAGATGTATTTTTTTACTACATGCCTCTATAAAAGTCCCATTTAAACAAAACTAGTCATTCTTTTTATTAAATATTTTATTTCTAAAAAAATCCAGAAATGCTAATTAATTTGGCATGCAACATACCATAATTCCTTTCATTAGTTATTTGGAAAAAAAAGTTATAAAGTTCACTTTTTTATGGACTTCAATGCAGTTGAAAAACAGCTTGGTCACAGTGTACAATTCAGTTTTTCAGGCCTACCATGGCAGGGGTTAAAGAAAGCTATTCTACTAGCTCAAACCTCAGGGAATAGAAGGCAATAACCTGAATAGTGTTTTGATCATTCGGTTACTTCCATATGATGGGCCATCCATAAAGTTGTAGTTCCATTTCTAATTGAATTCTACAGATAACATAAGAATCAAAGTCTATTTTCTATATATGAATCATCTTGATCAATCTGGTTTCTTTTAAATTTACTCTTACTAAAACTGTTGGGGGAAAAGCAGGTATGTGAATATGAAACTTTCTCAGAAGACTAAAAAAGAGGCAACACTAGGTAGCAGAAAGTCTTTATTAATAAAGATAAGAAAAGCAACCTTTTCTCTCACTATGAGAGTGTTTATATTTTTTTCTGAATCTGTTTTTAAAATTTAAGCATTTTTTAAAAAGTACAACACAATTTTTAGAGAGTGCCCAGTGCAGTTGCAATAATGGCATCTCCATCAAGCAGGCCTATATAGTATATGAAAAATTCTGCTTTTTAAAAAATTTAATTCCACATTCAAGGGTTAAAGGAAAATTAAACCCATAATGGAAGAGTTAATGCTGTTTTGATATAATTGCTAAATCTTAAATATGCAATAAATTATTATACATGATTTGTTGTTTAAAAATATCTTACCACTAGGAATAGGAGTATATTCTGTCCCTTCATCTGAAACATCACTCAGAAAGCTGCCACCTTCTTCAGATAACGAGGCCTTCAATGAGGGAAAAATTCCATAACAATAAATAATAGCTTTCTACATGATGTCAATAATATATCAATGAAAAAAATATAAAACAATAATCTTATATAAAAAAATAGCAGAAATAAAACTGAAAGCAAAAAATTATACTTAACAAGGCCTTCTAGATATCTTTGAAAGCTTATATAGAATACAAATTTCAAGCCTTTCATCTGCAATTTAAACCTTGTAGTAATTGATAAAAAAAGCAAGATTTCTTTTAATGGTAGGCCAAGTGCACCTACCATGAAGCCAACCCTGCTTAATAAAGTCAACTATTCCATTGGCTCCTATTAGATATATGTGAATTTCTTTTGCAATAATAAAATGTTTTACACAGACCTTATTGAGTGCATACTTGAAACAGAGTTTCACAAATATGATCATAGCAGTGATTAAAATATAGGAGTACAATCTGGAAGTATGCATTGACAGAAATACAAAATATAACACTATTCATGATTTGAAAAATTCTGAAGGCAACTGTAAGATCACTCTAAGAGAACAAAATAGGAATGAAGATTGGATAAGTTACTCATAAGTGGGTGTCTTTTCTTTGATAAATATGTAACAACCATATAGTCTTAGTACCATTCACATAACTTGACTGACCATCAAATATATAACAAAGAATGTGTGTTAAGTTCATTAGCAGGATGGTACAATTAGTAACTCCAATTTCAGGCATATAATTTGGTAAAAGGATGTATAAAATGGTTGGGTTGTTTTACCTCTGAGCGGCACTTTTTTGCACACCATGGGCTAAATGGCCAGGTCACATGGACCCCGAAGGCTCAGAGAATGTTGGGGGAGGGGACCCACTGGAACAGCTGTTGGGAGACAGATGGTAGCCTCCCGTCAAGGCCATCCAGCGTGTTCTTTAACATGCACAGGGTATGGCTCTCCCACACACGGGGCCATGGCTTAACGTCCCATCCGACGGACAGCGGCCTTTCCAAGCCCATCGGTGTCCCCTACTGACCATGGGCAGGGCGGGGAATTTTGCGGAGATAAATCTCAACGCTGACCCAGCTGGGACTCGAACCTGGGAACTACAGATTACGAGCCTGGCGCGCTACCGACTGAGCCACCCCTGCCCTGTATAAAATGGTAAAAGTATGCCAATAACTTTTGTATGTAAAACTTCAAGATTCAAGATTTAGCAAATACACGGTGAACTTGATAAAATCAAAAATTATTTACACAATAATACTGTAATTAAAACAACATAAAGCATCTCAATGCCCCATTTTCTCCTAAAAGACATGCAGAACTCTGCTTAAGATAATATCAGAACTTAAGGTTCTGAAGCCTATCTAATTAACTATGCTCTTTATACTGAGAGACTAAATTCAGTATCTTTCTAGCTTATAAAGGTGAACAAGTCTATTGTTTTATAATACTTTAAATTGTAGAGATGTTAAATAGTTGCTGGTATGCTCATTGTTGCTGAAGCTGTTATACATCAGATGGAGAACAATGACGAGTATGCCAGTAGGTATTTAACATCTCCACAATTTAAAGTACTGTAAAACAATATCATTGTTTACCTTTATATTCTAGAAAGATATTGAATTAAGTTTCAATAGTAATTAGATATCAAAACTTAGGGTTCTGAAACCTATCTTAAGAAGAGTTCTATATGCCCTTTAGGACAAAATGGTGTGTTCAGATGCTTTATATTTTTCAATTACAGCATAATCGTGAAATTAAATTTTTATTGCTTCAAGTAGTTGCAATGTATATTAAACAACGGTTATTACAAATGTCCTTTAAATTTATTTCTTCTAAAATAAATGTTTATAGAAAACAATCAAGAAATTTTCAAAAGGGATCGCTAAATTGAAGCTTGGTGCTGTGATTATTTCGTGAATATAATTCAGGGTTTGTAATCATCTTTCAGAATTTATTTTGCTACTCTAAAATATGCTTAATTTTAGATTTATATTCTAAAATTTTCAAACATTGAAATTTTCAAACAATTTAATTGTTTCAAAATTCCATTCAAAGTAAAAAATTCAATAACATTTGGTATTCACAGTTAAAAACTATAAATGAACATTAAAACCACTGTATTTCTAAAACACACAAGGGAAAAAATTAATGCAGATCAGCAGTCTTTTCTGATTAAACATCCATTCTTTAAAATGATTTTTGTCATTTTCCATAATTGCATACATTTTTAAAAAAATGTGCACAAACATAACATTAAATGCCTTATATTTAGGTGATAATGTAAAGAGAAAAATGTTAAAAACTTGAACACTTTTGTTTTATTTATTTTTTTTCACTTTATATGCAATATTTAATATAGTTTTTTTTGCATTCATAATTTAAAATATATACTTTGAATGTTATCTGGGGGGAAAAAGGGGAATGTATACCAAAATATGGCTAAAAACATCTGTTGGTTGTCCAAATCATGAGTTTCTCACACTGCCACAGTAAAATGCATTTATTTTAAACATGGTTTAATAACTTAATTTCCATATTAAACTATATTTATAATCATACTCTCTGTGCTCTGTTCTAATGAGTGACATCTTTTCATTTTGAACTCTTTTCTGGTCAGGTTGTTGCCATTGTTCATTTAGTTTCAAAATATGTTTCTTTTAAATTAAAAAAAAATGTTATTTTCTCTTTATATATTTTTGAAGTTTCAAGATATCAGTTGATTACTTGAAAGCATAATGAAATATCAAATTAGTGCAGTCATAGTGTCAATGAGAGTGAAATAGGGCTTGGATGTAATAGAATGATAAGTGGGGAAAAGGGTGGGCAGAGAACTGCCTAAGACTCAAACATCCATAATTCATCATTGATAGTATGACATAAAATTGTTGAAAATTCAAGGTAATCCAATTGAGGTAGTCAGTGCAAGTCGATGCACATAACAGAAGTACATATGTACATTAACCACAACCCAATGAACAGACAGAATCCTGTGAAATAAATCCCTCCAATATTTCACTTTAGAGGCAATTTCAGAGTTCATTTGAGAATAAATATCAGTTCCATGATGAAGTCTTCTTTCCAATCCTCTCCATTCAATATAGCATTTTTTGTGATTAGCACTCATTTCATGAACTGGCAATTTGTTATATAGTTTACGCCAAGAATAATCCTTTTTCCAGCCTTCATCACTAACTAAAACGGATTTGTGGGATTCAAGGTTGCGACCAAATAATCTGCAAGGAAAACAGTATAACGACTGATTTGTTTCACTCCACACTAACCAGTCTCTAGGAACACATTCTCCATTCTTGAGTTTTGAAAATAAAACTGTCTTCGGAAAGGCTCTTGTTCCATCACTTGGAAGGTTATTAGGCATAGAAGGGGGACCTTTTCGAACTATACCTTCAATTACACTTACACTTGGGCTGCCAATTTTTAATTTTCCAAGATCACACGATACTTGCCATGACTCAGAGTTCATAACTGGAGCGGGTAAGTTCGCTTCACTTTCATAGTTTATAGAACGCGCATCATTTTCACTGCTGTTTGGTTGTTTCGTTTCAATACTGCTGTCATCATAATTTTTTTTAAAAAAACCAGAACCATCATCATTCCCCTCTGAACTTGAAATTTCTTTTTTTTTTGAGAGCGGGAACAGACGAGCTTGAGATTGGGATTAGTTAATTTTTTGCACCTTCACTGTCCACATTCACTTTTACACCGACTTCAAACAAAGTTCTACCCTCTTTCTTAATAACTTCCAATTTTTTATTTCTCTCCTTGCGCTTCTCAGCTCCTGACTTATGCTTATACTTGTCCATTGTTCAGTTAGACTATAGCACCAATGAATATATCGTTTTACTAAACAAATGACAACGAAATGGTGAAACAAATGTGCCAACAAGAGACTTTTAAACTGTTATAATTTGTAACACTGACACACAGACCACAGACGATGTTACTGGAATCTCGAAACATGAACAATGTAAGATACCTGATCACACAGGTTGGGTTTGGGAGAGTCCAACTGTTGCTACTGCTGCAGGGATGGGCTGGTTAACAGGGAAAATACAAGCAAATGCTGTAAGTTAACGCGGACAAAAGATGTTAAGAAATGGTTTGTTCAACTACTATTAATGAGATAATATGTCATAATCCAACCAGTGTTTCTTTTTAAAAGCATATTATAACAAATAATGTTCTTATGGAATTTTACAGGATCGATATATAGCCTAACTAAGAATAATTTTTGTAAGAAAAAGTAAAGAGTCACTTAATCTGACGGGCCCCTATGCATTAGTCCCCCCCCCCCGTCGGCGGCCTTGGATCTTTTACACGTTTATTAAGTTCTCTGTAATGCTTTCTATTAGTACTAGTAGGGTATTGATTAAGGACATTCCTGCAGTTCTTTCTTTCCGAAATAAGCTCAAGTGCCTTATCACTCAGATAATTCTGTCTCTTCTGCTCCTTTTTTCCTAAAAGAGTACTATTAGTGTCCAAAAAAGCCTGTTTAAAATAGTCCCATTCCTCCTCAACTTCAGCAGTAAGCAAACCATGACTGTCATAATGACTAAGTAACCTATCATGGTAAGCTTTGGCTATAACTGGATCTTTCAGAGCTTCAATATTAAAACTAAATTTTTTCATCCTAGCACAGCACTTTTTAAGTTTTAGTTGCAAGACACTTTTAACAAGGTAATGGTCAGATCCAATTTCAGCTCCCCTATATGCCCTGGTATTTCCAACTGAACTAGCCCATTTGCTGTCAATTAATATATATAATCAATCATATTCCTATGCAGCCCATCAGGTGAAACCCACGTGTACTTATGTATGTCGCAGTGTTTGTAATATGTGTTAGTTATTCTGAAACCATTGAGTTTACTTACCTGTAGGAGACGTTGCCCATTGCCATTGCAGCTACCAATACCAAAAGGGTCAATCACCCCTCCCCAAAGGTCAGAGTCAGTACCAACTTTGACATTGAAGTCACCAAGAACAAGGGTAATATCTCCTTTCTTGACAGAATTCAAAATATCCTGAAGTTGTTCATAAAACCTATCCTTCTCATCCTCATCGGCATCCTCAGTGGGGGCAAAACAGCAGATAACATTCAAGTCTTTAACGCTTGTCTGAAATTTTGCTGTAAGAAACCTTTCATTAATGCACTCATATCCTAGAAGAGCATCACTGGCGTGTCTGCTGAGAAGCAGACCCACGCCTTGGTGATGCTTATTGTCGTCCCTCCCTGAAAAGAGAAATTTAAGATTATTTTTAAGAATCTGACCTTTATCTGTCCATCTGGTCTCTTGCACGCCGAGAATATCTAAATTATAATGGTGGAATTCTTGTGTGAGGACATCAAGAGAAAAAGCTCTGTGCAGAGTCCTCACATTCCAACTACCTATGGAGAGAAAATGGTTAGTAGGATGTTTAAAGAAACTATGTTTATTGAGAGAGGGAATGCCGACAATATCAAACAGCCCCCTAATCGCAGACATGGGGCAAAGACCCATTCCCCCACCACTAAAGGCTAAAGCCATCTACACTGGAAGACTTCCTCCAATGTAGAATTTGACGATGCCAATAGAGCAAAGAGTTCAGGTGCCTGCGATGACCTCTGCTCAGGATTATCCACCAGCTGATAAACATATCCTGCGAATCTATTCATTTGGGGCTGTCAACCCACAAACAAACAGAAAACACAGCGGAAGATTTTCCCTCCACAGAAGCCCACCAGTGCAGCAAAATCAGGATCCATAATCAAGCTCAGAGCCATATATCTGTCCAGTCCAGTGGGTTTATATGGTCAGCATCAGGACCCTGTGTGGTTGACCACTCCTCAGCAGGGTAGAAAAAAAGAAAAGTAGCCATAGTTGTCCAGATCAGTAGGCCACACTAATCTGGCAGCCCTCCCCTTCCATTCACTTCCACAAGAGAGTATCTCTTTTGAAAGGTACTAACGGTCTGCACCACGAGAAGGCGGGGTCGGACATTAGGTGCTAGGCCCGGCCGGTTCTATGCATCATCACAGGGGATTGGTGCATAGCTCCCCTTCCAGTGACTACCTAGCTACCATTTACAGAACATCTTTAATCTAGTGTACCTCACAGATTTAAACATACGGTTTCTAATTAAGTACCAGTAGCTCTATTAGTTGAGATAAGGTGGTGATGGTGGTGATTTACATTTATTTAAGAAAGGCTGCAGATGATTGTTGAGGTACAATTCAACATGAAGTTCCTCACTGTTTAAAATAGAACATTGAATTTCACTCAGTGAAATTCAATGTTCTATTTAAATTATTCTTTATTAACAGCTGGAACTCCCTTCATTTATAAGTTTTTATTTACAAAGTGTGAATTGTGACCTTCTTAGCCCAACTGTGCATAACAGGATAATGGGAGGTAGATTGTTTTTGCATTTTTCGTACTTACCTAACTTGATTTTCTTATACTATCACTAATATGGGTTTCATTGTTTCAAGATTACTTGATGGCCTACAAAAGTGGTTGTGTTATAAAGTAATGGATAGCTGTGGATGCTATTGCATAATTTTATGTGACAAAACATGCTTCCATACTATTTATGAGGGATACAACTAGATTTTAAATGAAGAAAGCCCTTTCATTTAATTGTCAAAAATATCATGGAATTCACTGATGGGAAAAATATATCACTGGCAATATAGTTCCATGATACATTCCTTTGTTTTTCCTGGGGGCAAAGGGGTGGCTCAGTCAGTAATATACCAGGCTCATAATCTGCAGTTTCCAGGTTCAAGTCCCACCTGGGTCAGCTTTGAGATTTATGCCTACTAACCCCCATTCCGCCCATGGTCAATAAGGGACATTGATGAGCTTTGAAGGGCTGCTCTCCATTGGATGGACACTAAGCCATGGCCTCCCTGTGCAGGTGAGAGACATGCCCAGCACATGTTAAAGAACATATTGGATGGCCTTGATGGGAGGCTACCAACTGTTTCCTAACAGCTGTCCAATGGGTCCCCTCCTCCAACCTTCTCTGAGCTCTTGGGGGTCCTTGTGACCTGATCATTTAGCCTATTGTGTGCAAAAAGTTTTGTTTTATTTTTTTAAAATCACTCTCAGAAGTAACACAAACCAATCCTTTGTTCTTCCTCTTAGTACATTTCAAATCGAAATATACAATTCTTGCTTTTCTTTTTTTCCCAATAGGTTATAGTTTATTATATGCAAGCTTTATATATACTCTTAATTATATTACAATTAGATGTTTTCTGAATCTTATAATAAATATTATTAATTTTTGGATTTGAATTGAAAATTTGTATATATATGATTGCTAATTATGTATATATTCATCTTGAAGGTTCTTACAATGCTTTACAATAAAGAATGGTAACTAAATTAAAAAAATGGTATGATACTGGTATTCACCATGGCAGAATGGAAGATGTTATTAAATGAACATCCCCAATAAATATTAACTAGAAAATTGCTTCAATATTAATAAAAATCATATCCAGCCAACATGGGTGTGGACAATAGTTAACATGTCATAGAGCAGATAAAATTTGCCTCCATTATTAAGAGATAGAAATACAACCCACTAATAAGACTATGACACAGCTGTATTAAAAAAAATAGTTCAGCCCTTAATATTTGAACATTATTTACAGAACATCTTTAATCTAGTGATCCTCATCTATTAACCCTTCCAAGGTCCATGGCAAATATAGATGTTGACAGAATCTGAAATGAGAGACCAAAGATGAATATAGACATCTTTTGTAGAACAAAAAAAAATTTAATTAAAAAAAAATAGAAATTGCCATTTGAAAGTTTTCTTACATATATCTTTTAAAAATACATAATTCAAGCTTGAAAGATTTTCTTTTTTCATTTGATGCATATTTTATTAAACTACAATATAAATAATTTGATAAAGCCATCTGATTGCAATATTTTAGAGGCACTATACAGTATTGCCGATTTGTTTGTTAACATTACTCTGTATTGAGGCAACCACCTGATATAAACTCACAAGTTTGATTCGAACTATTATCAATAAATTTTTCCTTAAAGTTTCCAAAATCTCCTGAAAATTAGCAAAAAACCTGCTATTTCTAAAAATGGAAGATTTTGGAAGTAATTGTGAAGTACGTACCTCTGCTTCCCCTCTATTTTCCCCCGTTTTACACTATTTTCCACCTAAAACCTATTTCAGTATTCCTAGAATTATTTTTATCATTTATATCATTTATCCCAGCATTTTATGAATCTTTCCCACTTTCAGATTGAAACTATAACTAAAACTAAAAAGGAACGAAAAGACACCTTTCCCAGAGAAAGGCCAGAGTTTGTTATTGTTAGAGCCTTAGTTATTGTGAAACTGCCAACAGTGTCAAAGGAGATGGGGAGAGCCATTTGCCATGACCTTGTTACTACTTACTGGCCTGTGTGGCAGTCAAGTGGTTATGCAAGTATTATTCTCACAATTTGGATAAATTCATCATGCACTGTTCTCACATTTTGGATAATCTAATAATATTTATTGACTGGTTTCCATAAAATTAAGGAAAAAGAGAAAAAATTTGATAATTTGCCAAAAAATTGTGCGATCCTCACCAAACTTGCTCGTGTAATCAGTAATGATGAATGAGCATATTGTAGGCAAATTAGTCTAGGTTGCATCAATTTGCATAATCGGGTTGTGTAATCATATAGCGGCATAAAAACAGGAGTGGATCGTTATTTTGTATTGTAAATGTGAGTAAAGAAATTCGAAATAGCCATTTTGTAGGATGACCTCAAGATATCATTTGCCAAATGAACTGCAGTGGAGAGCTATTGGCCAGCTTGAAGCAGGACAAAGTCAGTCAGACGTGACATGATGGCTGAATGTGAGTACTTCTGTAGTCCACAGACTATGGAATCAAATTCTTAGCATGGATTCCATGTCTCGGAGTATTTAGCCAAGGAAGGGCTAGAGTTATGACTCTCTCTCAGCTATGATCATCTCTAGCAGCAGCCAGGGTGGTTGTATCAGCTTCTACTGTATCTAGAAGGCTTCATGAGGGAGGTCTGTATGCTAGAAGGTATGCTATTTGTATCCCCTTCATGTCACATCACAGGAGAGAGCGGTTGAATTGGGCACGCATGCATGTTAACTGGACAGAAGAGCAATGGAGGTCCGTACTCTTCACAGATGAGTCCAGATATTGCTTGCAGAGTGATTCTGGACATTGTTTGATATGTAAAGAATGAGGTACCAGCTATCATCCCAGTAACATCCGTCAAAGAGACAGTTACACCAGAGGTAGTGTGTGTGTTTGGGATGGCATTTCCTTAGGTGGATGCACAGACCTCTATGTGTTGATGAGGGGAACCTCAATGCTATAGAGATGACATCCTGGACCCTTATGTACATCCATATGCTGGTATAATAGGTGAAATATTCCCCTTGGGTACATCCATACACTGGTATAATAGGTGAAATATTAATCTTACAAGACTATAACACTTGTCCACACAGAGCTCGACTAGTGGAACAATACTTTCAAAAGGAGACCATTATGCACATGGAGTAGCCAGCTCGATCTCCCAACCTAAATCTAATTGAGCATGTGTGGGATGATCTAGGGAGACATGTTGCTGCCTTCAACCTGCCACTTGAAAAAAAGGGGGAGCTTATTACTGCTTTAAAGGTACAATTGTTGTTACTCCCTACTGAGCTGATTCACATCATAAACAGCATGGAACATCGCTGTCGTGCCTGCATTGTTGTAGGGGTGACCACATTCCTTATTAAAGAACTTTGACCATTGCATTCTGACACCTCATTTTTGGACAAGTTCCTGTGTTATTTTTTGACGGAAAATACTTAAATATTTTATGCCATTCTGAAACTAGTATTGTAATTCACGTTTTCGTCAAATTTTATTAAAATCATTCACAAAGTTTTTTGTTTATCATAATTTTTCTGAGTTTACTTAATTTATGGAAACTAGTATACTTTACATTTAAACCTTTGTTTTCATTTCTATACATTAATTTCTGAAAACTACTGATCTTTTTCTTACAGTTATGCAGCATCCGATGCTGCATAACTGTAATTTCTGCATAACTTCATAATAATGTTTAATTCTGCATAACTTACAACTTGTTGCTGTGGATATTTGATTTAACATCATATTAGGTTATATGTTAATTTTTTTTAATTTTTTGCTTTTCAATAAATTAAATATCATTTTGTATTTTGTATCATTTTGAAATTTGATCTTGTATAATTTTCTGAAAACGAATGAGGTCTTTAATACAAAAGCAAAAAGGATTTCCTTGGCACGGAGGTCAGTCCTCCTGTGGGAGGGCAATTTCTGAAAGGCAGTTTTTTTTTAAAGTTTTTGAAGTGTTTATATTTAATGGTTTTCAAAATTCCTCCCCCTCTCAATATATTTACTGATTGATTTGGAATATAAAATGTCATAATTCCTTTCATTAGTTATTTGGAAAAATTTCTAAAGTTAATTTTTTTTTGACTGATCATAGAGCAAAAATAGCTGGACCTCTGGATGTAAATCAGTTTTTCAGGTAGGACCCTAGAAGAGTTAAGACATCTCAAGATAAAGGCATTTATAATTACTATCATGATTATGACACTGAAGGTACATTTCTCCTCCAGTTCTTAAAACAGTTTTATTAATACATATTTTAAGTTACTTTAAAAAGTTGTAAATTTTATAAAATACAGGGTATAAGTCTGGGATTTTTAGAGTAATATACACTTTTATATAAAATATTCAAACCCACTGTCCTAAAATTAAGAGATCACTTTTTGCTTGTGTTGCTGGCAGTCTCTCTTCCAAGAAAGCCAAAATATCATTTTTCTATGCAAAAAAAATATTATTGTCCTAAGATTCTGAACTTCAATTCTCTCCTGAATAATCGATCTTGCCCCAATATACACAGTTGTATCAGAATAATATGACCACCTACCTAATAATGTGAATAACCACCCTTGGCCCAGATGACAGCAGCAAGATGGCGTGGCATGGATGCAATAAGGTCCTGGAAGGCTGCCAGAGGCAAAAGTGCCCATTTGGACTCCAGCAGAGCATGGAGGTTCTGGAGATGACATGGTTGTGGGTCCACATGCTGAACCTGTCGATCCAAATGGTCCCACAAGCTCTATGGGATTGAGGTTGGATGATTTCACCGCCCAAGGAAAAACGGAGACATCACTGTTGTGTACCTGGAACCAGTCATGCACCACCTTAGCGACATGACAGGGTGCATTGTCCTGTTGGTAGACATCATCACCACCAGGGTAAATGTCCAACATGAAGGGATGCATGTGGTCAGCGAGGATGGACAGGTAGCCATTGGCATTCAGGGACCCATCCTGTGATACCAGCAGTCCCAGGTCATACCAGGAAAACATCCCCAGACATGCACACTGCCACTACTGGCCTGTACTTGACTGACAAGCATGCCCAGGTGTTGGTTCTCATGTGTCTGATGCCATATCTGCCACCACCTGTCACTTCTGCGGAGTAGAAACCTCGATTCATCGGAGAAGGCAACCTTTTTTCACTCTTCCACTGTCCAATGACGTTAGTTCCGTGTGAACTGCAGGCGTTGTTGCTGATGGACCTTAGTTAACATGGGCACCTTTATGCAGCATCAACTCTGGAGACCCATGCGTAACATGGCTTACTCTACTGTTATTGGGGACAAGTACCTGGGTACCCCAGGGTTCATTTGAGTCGTCAATTGCTGCACTGTTGCATGTTGGTTGCCCTTTAGCAGTCGATGAAGGCAATGTTCTCCTCTGGGGTTGATGTCCTGTGGGGCTGCACAGTTATGATGTCTGGAGGTACTCAGTGTACCAGCGGTCCATTCTTGGTACTACAGCACCTCACGAACAGCCCACGAATTATGCTGTTTCCAAGATGCTTCCACCCTTGGCGAGGTAGCCGATGATCATTCCTTTTTGAACATCTGCCAAATCAATACCTCTGTCCATTGTGCTCATGTTATACACACTATGCTCACTTGTCCTGACTGCCCACTTATATCTCTGTGTGGTTGATCTTGTAATGTGCACTCTGTGATGCACATGGGAGGGTTCTGTGGGTGGTCTATTATTCTGATATGACTGTGTATTCCATTATAAAAAATTGAATTTTCATCAGGCAGCAATCTGCCACAAATGCCTGCTACATAATATACCACAGAAATATACTGAGGAGAGATCTCAGCAGAAAAACAATATAGAAAAAAAAAATGACTTCTCTACAGTCTTGTTTATTTGCTGTGCAGTAAAGGAAGCTAACCACAATAACTTTTACAAAAAAATGAGAGTAAAATATTGTTATTTAAAATGCAATAGCAATGAACTAAGAAATAATGAATTGTCTCATGAAATTATATTCCTGGTGATATATTTTCCATTTAGCAAATATTGCAATTGTGCTTTTAACAATTATAGCAAAGGGAACATCTTCATGAAAAGCAGTTATAGAGATAAATTGTCGTATCACCATCATTACATTACTGTAATGATCGTTACATTACTGTAATGATGGTGATACCATAATAAATGTTCATTAAAGTTAATTGTTTTAAGAGCCCAGAATGCTGAAAAAATGCTCTTTTTAGAACTTTTACATCTTTTAGACACTAAATGGTAGAGCATATAATTTTATTCATTTCACAGTGCAAGCTCATTAATTATCATCATTCAATAATGTTAATGTTTATTATGCAGGGCATTTTGTAATATTCAATCTTTTTACTTATAAGTGAAAATTTTCTTAAATTTCTTTGGAATTTTCCTTAAGAACCACATATGGAGTACAGTATTCTCCCCAATATTGATGTATCAATACTATATGCACTGCTATAAGCAAGTTATCATATTATAATAAGGTGGTGGAACAGTTTTGGTTTGATTTCTCCAGCTACTCAAATTTACGATATGCAGGTAGCAACAATAATAACAATAATGTTTGGAAAGTGGGTATTATGAAATCAATTCCAAGTTGATATTTGCTCACTTGGAAATATAGATATAATTTTAACATCTCATCAAGATTTCCACATGACAATATAGAAATACTACATAAAAGTCAACCCTGATTGCAATAATAATCTCTAGAATTTCTATATTAGCCACTATTTTCCTTGCAGACCTTAACAAGACAGCCAATAACAAACTTTTTCTAACTGTAATACATTTTACTACAGCTGAAATCATATTAAGAATTTCCTACATCAAATATTAATTCTGCCACTACTTTCTTAATAAATACTGATGTTGAAATGTTAACTAAAATTGTTAAGAAAATTTACTACAATAGTGCAATGAGAAAGTATAAAGCAATGAAAAGCTTAGAATATATAAAAATATATCTCCTACCTCTGAAGATGTACTGCAGTTAGAAAAATTCTCTGCTGCATCAAAGAATTCAGATGCTGATAGGACAGATGAGCTCTCATGGGACAGGGAAGGCTGTAGAGGTTGATGAATGAGCTGTAAAGGGCCACCATACCACACACATCAAGTTGATTTTAACAAATGCATTAAACCTATTCTATAGCTTAGATTTACATTATCTTTTCATGTTATCATTTTGCCATGAGGAGAAAATGATTTTAATTTCAAATTTGTTGCTTATTAGTTGCATGATTATGACAATGCAATTAAGTTTATAAGTTTTCCAGGCATTTATCTCAAAACTAATAGTAGATTAATGCTGAAGCAATTATGCTTCCAAATATTCATTGCCATGCGACTATAGGAGTCAATCCTGAGAGCAGCTAGCTATGGTTAACTGAGTGATAGAAACTCAATAGCTAGGTGCCCCAATCAGTTTACAAATTTTTAAACATTAGATGAAGATTTCCACATGACAATATAAAATACTATTCCCTAGAATTTTTATACAGTTGCAATTTAGTTAAACTGAATGAATGCAAAAAGCAGGTGTGAGGAATCTTAAAATAATTATGCAGAGCAGTTGGAAACTTCAAGCACTCAGCAATATCTATTACCTGAAATCAACTTTATCAATGTACAATATTTTATTAACCTTATATAATTTTCATGGTACACATATATGAATATACAATTATATATATACAACTATTATAGTATACAATTCTCATGGAACTATATATTCAAAGGAACTAATCATAAAGACTAAGAAGCCTACGACATGAAAATTTATTTTCAAATTAGTTAAAACAAAAAAATTCTACCCTCAGACTACTGTGTGTTATCAGCTAAAATCAGAAATTTCCAATGTATTGATGATTACTAGCATCATTTGAATTGGAATACTAAATTAAACAATTAAACCAACTAGACATCCTTCTTTTTTTCAATTTATTAAATTTATATTTTTAGTAAAGTAAAACTCCTAATTAAGAAAAAGTAACCCAAAGAATTCATGAGAAAGGGAGAGTTTGCTAATAAATAATTTTAAAACAATGTGAATTTTTATGGTTTGGTTTTATATAACTTTTGTCTACACTAAATGTAGACATGACAAAAAATGATTTAATACATAAATTTAAATTCCTTCTACACAAAAAAAGTTATTCTTGACAGAAAAAGTTTATTTTATTGTCACACTTTATCAATTAGTTTAAAGAATATATGAGAAAATAAAGATTTTCTCAATTTCAGACTATTCTAAGGTAAAACATATTACGACCATTAAAATAAAGCTGGAAACATCAATGGTTTCTAAGATTACTAACAATAGCCCATCAATAATAATTCAAATTGTAGGAAAGTTGTGCAACATTCAGATGTGCTCAAGGTGATTCCACTTTCATCAGATGCTTTATTGTTGAAGACAAGTCTTTTCTCAACAGCTTCACATTCCTTTGTGGACCACATTTATAGACATCTCATATGTGCTAAACACTGACTGACTAATTGGTCACTTTTAGCAAAGTTTCAAGTGTGACATCACCCTACTCAAATTCATCGTTATCCTAGTTATTAAGGAAAATTATGTTCATATTGAGGGAGGGTCAGTGATTACATAATTAATCCATTTCCTTAATGATTTTTTTTTTCTTTTGCATATGATGCCTTTCCTAAACAGATATCTACCTGAAATCCTTTCCCTTTTTCCTACATTAATTTAAAAGTTCAGCAAATCTGTCTCTTTGAGTGTCATCAATAAGCAATGCAGTAAGATTTCAAGGTTTAAAGCTTGCTGACAATATTTTTTTCTCTTTCCAGTTAAGAGAAATTTTATTGGTTAAAACCTTTTGATTGCCAGTAACAGAAAAAAATTTAAACTAAGTTTTTTTTATCAAAAAAGTTCCATTTTAGAGAGATTTTACTATAACAGAGAAATGCACTGATATTAGTAACTTTCAAAGAGGTGTTACTATAAGTGCCTCTGGGCATTACTGCATGCAGCAGCTATATTGACCAGTGTGTCCATCAAGATGGCTGCAATATATCGATATATATATATATATAGTTTGAATGGAGGTAATATTAATAATTCACAATAATTTTTTCCTCTTGATTCAATATTGAATAAACTCGAATTTCTTGGTATATACTAAATATTAACCACTTTGTAAGTCGATTTAATTTTAGAGGAAAAATTGTCTTGAGCCGGGTGGGATATGAACCTACGACCTCCTGATATATCCCACCTGGCTCAAGACAATTTTTCCTCTAAAATTAAATCGACTTAAAAAAAAGTGGTTAATATTTAGTATATACCAAGAAAGTCAAGTTTATTCAATATTTAATCAATTGTATACTTGTAAGATATACACTCCATCTATAAGGCATTTATTTGCCGAATTGTGGCTAAGATTGCCCAAACAGCGCCTATGTGTGACATAATGGAATATCTACTATAGGTTGAGAATGTTCATATCATCAATTAGAGATCTTGATCGGTGGCTGGTAGCTCAGTGGTTTAGAGCACCCGACATGTTATCAGGAGGTAGTGGGCTCATATCCCACCGGGCTCAAGACAATTTTTCCTCTAAAATTAAATCAACTTACAAAGTGATTAATATTTAGTATATCCTCTTGATTCAATAACATTTTGTAAACTACTGAAAAAAAAAAAGAGCAGCTGGCATGTTCCCATTGTTGGGTAGTTCGAGTCCCTCTTCAATCAAAAATAAATTTTTAATTCCTGGAAAATTGTTGAAATTGGGAATTTAGCAAAAAATTTTAAACCTTTAAAAAAGAGGGCATGGGCCATTCTACAATAGTAGATTAAGAAATCCTGTGGCCTTTCATGCTACTGGCAATGGATAATAAATAAGTGTGCTAGATCACTTTAATAAAACAATCTTCTTTATGCAGGTTGATTCTTAAGTCCTTAAACAGGACAATAACTCAGAAATAGATAGGAATAGTAATAAAATAAGGTATGTGGTAGCAAATCAATAGTGAGAAATGCAACTGATTTAATGGTAGTGTTAGTTATTGGAAGAGTTAGAGTTATGATGATTGTCAATACAATGACTGCACTGCACATGGTTGTAGTCATGTTTTCATATGAGTACTCAACACATGCAGTGAGCTAACATGCAGTCTCTTATCTTTGTGACACAGGAACCACCATGGAACAACAATGCTCAGATTAACCACACTGAGGTAAAATTGAAATTGTTTAAAGTGTTCAATCTTATCCCTATTATAGTTCATGAGAGGCAAGTTAATAGTGTGGGCTTAGTTAAAGTATGGTTAAGCAGAGACAAGGTTTCAGTTCTACCATTTTGATCCCTAATGGGATTTGTATACTGAGATGATGTCCAGTGACTGGACTAGCGAAACTTTGTGGGAGAAAACAGGAAAAGGATTTGACATTCATCTTCAATATACTGTTGACATATAAAATTAGGTTTCCCTGTGATGGTATTGTGAACTGCTATAATCAGTAGTATTGGGATTCAACTAATCTGCATTAAATCAGGGATACCCACCATCTGTTTGAATAAGTGATAGATCTAGGGCATAGTTATATTAATTTATATCTTTTATGAATCTACTTTTATCGACGCTAATAAAATTAAGCTATGCAAAAGTTCTAACATATTTTAATAAAAATTAAAGTCAAATATACACAGTCAAGTGTCCATCTCTTTCCTGGTATTCCATCTTTCCAATCAAAGCTGCCCACTTAGCAGCCAAAAAACATCATCAACTTTGAAAAGGACCAAATAGAACAAGTATTTGGAATTCAATCAGTAAAAAATTTGTAGCCACATGCTATTCATAACCATTTGAGTCACCATAAACCCATAAGTGATGTTCAATGGGTGTATACATTCCATTCACATTTGGTAGGTGTATACATTTGAGTAATGATTAAAGCAGGTGTGTTCACATGAGTCTTGATTCACACTGTTCCACTGTGATGGTAAAGCTAGAGTGTGAAGAAAATCTCATGAAAACTTTAATAATGGCTTGGAACTAGCACTATCTCCTTTAGGGAATAATGACCTCTGACATATATCTGAAGAGCCACTTATCAGGTCACTGCAGGAAGTTCATAGTTTGATAATTTATTCATATGGTGATGGTGCATTTCAAGACATATATTCAAACTAAATTGCACGGTCTGGTTGGGTAGCCCATGGCTGCTTGAGGATGATGATTCATGCACTGGAAACCAGTTATGCAAGAGTGTTCAGCAAACGTGACAGAATTTCCATCATTTATCCTTACGACTATAGGTTTTTGACACCAATTCAACTGAGAATGTGGCATCCTAAGTTTCCAGATCTGTAGCACCTCTATAGTTTCAATATTCAATAGTCCCCAATCATCCTGCAGCAACTACTGGAATCCAAGCCATGTTTTGCAATGGCTATTATAAATAATTTATAATATAAATAAGCAAATAGGAGATATACATAACATTGAAACATATTTCATAATTTTTTTGCCTTGGCAGTGTGCTGGGGGGTTGATCAGCAGATACAAAACTATTTCCATTCTTATTTTTTGATCTGCATAGGAATTCCTATTCTTTATGAATTTATGGGGCATGTCTAAATATAAAATAAATAATTGTGGATGCACTTTAAACAGTTGTATGAATTGGGAGCTGTTAATGTGATGGTGTAGTAAATTTGATAATAAACAATTTTAGCTAATTTACATATTTTTTTTACTATAAAACCAAATTAGTATATTAGACTGCTGGCCATTAAAAGTGCAACATCAGGAAGAACTCATCAGATTGTCCCGAAATATGCAAGAGGGAGAACATGTACATAATTCAAAGCGCAGCACATACACACATCATGTGCGACAGTAACGCCCACTGGAAGTGGTATAAGAGGAGATTACAAAGAGTCAGTGTAAAGCACTGTGTTTGCTCGCAGTTCTTGCGCACTAAAGGATCAAGTATGCCCCGCCAAAAAACACTGCATCCATACAACCAGGTTTCTGACTTTGATTGAGGGAGAATTGTGTGATTACAAGAAGGTGGATTATAGTACCAAGACATCGGTGATCGTGTTGGATGAAATGCTGCCACAGTGATGAGAATATGGTGTCAATGGGTAGAGGAGGAACGAACTCACCGACTAGTATTTGGTGTAATTTATGAGATATATCAATTATTAATCAATGCATAATGGATACATATTGATTATTGATGGCTAATTATTAGTGATTAAGTTAGATTTCAATAGCATCAAAAAGTATACAAGAAGCAGATTTTGGTCCTGGCTCCCACAAGCCACTTCCTATGCTGTGCTACATACGAGAGTCACAATTGCAGTCGAAACATTATTGCAAAACATTCTGGGTGATTGGTAATTTTTGCTATCCCCTCTGTACTGTACCATTGATTTCTGCAATTCTTAAGTAATTGTTTATTAACTATTCGCATGTCAGTACCCAATTAATCTTTTTCATTTTTCAAATTCTAGCAAACCTGAAAATAATACATCATTTCCATAGTACATAGTTGTCATTTTTTTTCAAATACAAATCAGCAATTTTTTAAACTGTTTATAATCAAATGCCAAAAAGGACATGCATATACTATATATACATTGAAGAGCCAAAACATTATGACCACCTGCCTAATATGATGTTGGTCCTCCACTGCCACCAAAACAGCTCTTACAGGCGAGGTTGGATGCTAAAAGATTTCTAAAGGTGTCTTGTGGTATCTGGTACCAACATGTTACCAGCAGATCCTTTAACTCTTGTAAGTTACATGGTTGAGCTGTCGCAGATCAGATGTGCTGTTCCAATACAAACCATAGATGCTCAATTTGATTGTTGTCTGGGGAATTTGGAGGCCAGGGTAATACCTGGAAGTTTTCCTCATGTTTTGCGAACCATTCTCAAACAATCTTGGTAGTGTAGTATGGTGCATTATCCTGCTGAAAGAAGGCACTACCAGAGGGGAATACTGTTGCCATGAAAGTATGTACCTGGTCTACAATAATGTTTAGGTAGTGGTAGGCATCATAGTTTCTTCCACATGAATGACTGAACCCAGGTTTTCCAGCAGAACATTGCCCAAAGTATTACACTTCCTCCACCAGCTTGTTTTTGTCCCATGGTGCATCCTGGTGCCAACACTTCCCCAGGTAAAGAATGCACACTTTCCCAGGTAAAGAATGCACACATACCCGACTGTCCACATGGTGGAATAGGAAATGAAATTCATTGGACTAGACAACTTTCTTCCAATCATTCAACATCCAGTTGCGATGCTTGCATGCCCAATGTAGGTACTTTCGATGGTGAACCCAGGTTCCTGGGCACTCAGAGAAGTCTGTGGCAATGCAGTCCCATTTTCAGCAGGGTTTGATGTACTGTGTTGTAACACATTACTCCCATCATCAGCATTCACATTATGGGCAAGTTGTGCCACAGTACCTCTTCTGTTGGCTCACACCATACAGGATAGCCTTAGCTCATCTCTAGCATCGATGAGCCATGTCAGCCCACACCTTGCTGGCAGTCCATGGTTTTTCCCTCCTTGGACCACTTTTTGAAGGTACTAACCATGGCTGACCCTCAGCACCCTACATGCCTTGTCATCTTGGAAATGCTCTGACCCAGTTATCTGGCCATTACAATTTGGCCTTTGTCAAACTCACTTAAGTCAGTTGCCTTTTCCATCTGAAGAACAAGAATAACACTGATTAACAGAGCTCAGTATCAGGTGTTATTTATACCATTTCATGACCTTCAAACGCACTATTGTTTACCTGCAGTTGCTTCGATTTGCATAAAGACGTGCTGGTCATATGTTTTGACTCTTTGGCGTATATATATTTTATTTGTTGATCGGCTTGAAAAAAATGAAGTAAAAAATAAATCATTTGAACCTGTGTTGCATCGCATACACAGCTTGAGTCATCATAAGTAGCATGCAGAAGCTATGCATTAGTTTATCCTTTTTTCTATTGTACCATACATAGATTAGCAATCGGTTTGATTTCCTTGAATTTGATCTATTTTCCACCTAGCAAAGTTGTAGTGCTTTCTAAACTTTTAATGTAAGATTGATTTTTATTATTGCCAGAAGTTGCTTATCTAGAAATTACACAATTGCTTTTGTTCAATATTTTAGTAGATTTTCAACTTTTTCAACTTTTTTTTACTTTGCTGCTCCTAAAATATTTTTTCACTGCTCCTCAAATATACAGTGTGATTAAAATGAATGACTATTTTGAATCAACCAGAAATGAAACTATACTACATTATCATATGACATTGATTATGGATTACGTTAGAAAACTCAATTTTTAAAAGGTAGGATTTATTTTAGTGCTATTTTTAACTAAACTGAAAGTAACTTCATGATTAATGTTAAAAAATTGCAATATTTCAATAAAATTTTTTCATTGTCTGAAAATTTAACTTTTTGTACCAGTGTATAACTTGAGCCAAAGATACATCATTTTCAATTTCAATGCTTTGAAATATTTTTAATTTTTTCACAGCTCTTTACATATTTCTAGTTATATGTTTTTAAATTTCTTTTTAAATTATCTTGCATTTAAAAAAAATTGAGCAGTACTTCCTTAGTCTTAAATTTCCCGATTGTCAAAAATGTAGGCATATGTACTATGCATTTGCATGACTACAAAATTTAGAAGAACCAAATAAATGAAATAATTTAGAAAAGGCAGCTAAATTAATTTTTTTTTAATTTTTACTAAAGTTAAAAATTTTATAACAAAGAGACAAAATTTGTTTATTTATATTTTTTGTGGTAAAAATAGTATGTGGAAATGTATACTTTTTGATATTAATGAAATTTAATCATCAATAATTCAATATGTAGGCATCATTCAGTGATTAATAATAGATTTATTGATATATTGAAAAAATGAAAGTTAGAATACAGAGGTAATGTTGTTGAATGTTGAATACAAAGCTGTTGTTGTGTCTATTTCTCCAGACATTTTCTTTAGTTCTTGCAATGTCTAGCAGCTTGGCATGAAGCACAGGAGGCAGTGGCTAATGGTAGCCATGACAAAAGTCTATGGTGTGTGTACTTTTTTTTATAGAATTGTGGATAACATGTATAGCAATTGTCTTTCACTAAGGATGCTACATATTCACAAGAAAATTTAATTTTTTCTCATCAGTTAACACAGAAAACAATAATTAACCATTTTTTGATACGTTTGTGATACTAGAATTTTTTAAAATATTTTGCAAAAACCTCACAGTGCTTTATATTAAGAACAAAGAATACAAATATTTTACTTTATGTAAGGCAATAATTTTATTGCACAATCTTAACAAAGAGGGATATAAAAACATCTCAGGGGAAATGGTTACTTATTTAGAAAGAAAAATTAAAAAACAGCAGGAACTATTGTATATACTTGTATGTAACACATTCACATAGAATGGGAACTTGAAATTTTAAGTCTTAAAATTGAAGAAAACCTTATGAACTGCAGATAAGCTAAAGTAGAAAATTAATAATATGCATGAAACCCATTTCCATTGCAATGCCAATCATGGCCCACAGATTAGGGACACTTTCTAAGCTGTGACCTCCCTCATCTTGAAGCTTCAAGGTACAGGGATTCTAAGTAATCTGATTTGCACTTTGTTGTCCAGAGCAGGGTGGCTGGGGATAGGTACAAGTTATATACACACATTTAGATACAAATTTGCAGCCTTCAACTGTGTAAAAGAATCTAGGGGAGACCTTTGCCTAGTGTTTTGTCTGGAAATGATCATCTAAGTCCTATCTGACCTTCAGGGAATTAGTGTGTGTGTGTGTGTGAATTAGTTGCTCATAGTCAAGCACAGATTAGAAAGTGGAGACAGGAGAGCACTTGAATGTTGTTAAAGAGCTAAAATTAAAACAATTTTTCCCTTTTATTATCTTTCCTTTTGTAAAAATGAAATAAAAAATACTGTAAAATTTGGGAGCAGATTCTCTTTAAACAAAAAGGCAAAACTAAAAAATCCAAAATTTATGTTTTTGGATAAAATGTAAAATAATTGGAGTAGCTGGCAGCTCTGTGTATAGATAGGTTTGGTAGGCAGTATATCAGATTATTTTGTTTTCTTTCGTTTTTGCAATATGTGGAAACTAATTTATGAATCTCTAACATGTGTGCAGGTATCTGAATAAACTTTGGTGGATGACATGGCACCAAAGTGCACTGCATTGGGAACCACTAGTGTAGTTTTACATGACATCCTTATGCAGGGTGTACAATTTCTATAATATAATTTCTGTATTAACCCTAACTTTACTAACTTTATATAATTAACACTTTAAAAATATTAATACCATTGTTTCTAATTTTATGATGTTAATATTTTAATTGAAATGAATTTTTAACTCCTTTAGTGATTTGAATTTAGAATAACTAGCAATTTGAGCTCGTCAACTGCAGATAAAGTCATTTTCCTCATGTAGGGGAACACTTGTATAGCAATTGTCTTTCACTAAGTATGCTACATATTCACACGGAAATTTAATTTTCTCTCATCAGTTAACACAGAAAACAATAATTAACCATTTTTTGATACATTTGTGATACTAGAATTTTTAAAAATATTTTGCAAAAACCTCACAGTGCTTTATATCAAGAACAAAGAATACAAATATTTTACTTTATGTAAGGCAATAATTTTATTGCACAATCTTAACAAAGAGGGATATAAAAACATCTCAGGAGAAATGGTTACTTATTTAGAAAGAAAAACTAAGATAAAATGAATGGATAGTTAGTTCATAGCTGGATCTAGCTGAGGTGTGACCACTTGGCTAGATTGGTGACATTAAATCCTTTTGAAGAAAAATATAATGAAAATAAAAGAAGGAATGAAATATCAAAATGAATTGTGGCAAAATTTATTTTGCTATTTACTTATAGAGGGGGGTAGGGGTGGCTCAGTTGGTAGTGTGCCAAGCTTGTAATCTGTAGTTCCCAAATTTGAGTCCCACACGGGCCAGTGTTGAGATTTATCTCCACAAAACTTCCCATCCTGCCCTCTATCAGTAGGGGGCCACTGAAGAGCTTGGAAAGGTGCCATCCATTGGATGGGACATAAAGCAGTGGTTCCATGTGTGAGAGAGCCATACCCTGTGCATGTTAAGCATGCACTGAATGTTAGTTAAAGAACACAAACTGGATGGCCTTGACAGGAGGCTACCATCTGTCTTCTAACAGCTGTCCAGTAGGTTCCCTCCCAACTTTCTCTGAGATCTTGGAATCCTAATGACCTAGCCATTTAGTCCATTGTGTGTAAAAAACTGCCACTCAGACAAATATAAAGCACTTTGTCAGTAAAAAAGTGCCACTCACTATAACCAAACTTATATAGACAAGGCCAGCAAAATATGTTTTGGGGCTTGAGTGTAAACATCAGGGGAACCTTCATTCATGCTAGTTTACTTGATCATAACCTATAGTGGGATTACTTTAATGGTGAGATTCACTGAAGTGCACCCTTTTGTCTATAGAGCTAGGATTGGGGAATCATATAGCTGACAAAAAAGAAATTGCATTTCTAGCAAAATATTTATAAAATAATAAGGTTTCTGACAATAAAATTTTAAGTGCTTCAGAGTGAAATGAAAGTAAAATTTCTGGTCATCTATTTTTTCAAAAATATTTTAAATAGCTATTTGGATTTTCAACATCTGGTTCCTATATTTTGAACACTATGCTTAACCAAATTTCAGATTACTAAATGTACATTAGTAGGAAAACTTCTGTATAATTACTAATTTTTTAACTATTATTTTAAGTTAACATTTAAGAAACAAAAGCACAATTGCAAACCAATAAAAATATATTTTTTATTCTGTGCCATAATTGCAGTAAATATGCAACACAATTTTAAAATATGAATTAATTTCAATATACAACTCACAGTTGGCTCATCTCCATTTTCACCAGCTGGTGTACCTACAAGAGGAGGCATGTAACTCACATCAGTTAAATTATGAATATCCTGTAACTTGGATTTTAGGTCCTTGTTCTGTTGTAGTGTCTGAATATTTGGAAAAAAATAATATATGGCTAAAGTTTCATTGACCAATGCAAATGTATATAATTTTCATTATATAACATATACAATAAATGCTATCACACATAATGTAGAATTTCTCTTTTCAGTTTTCATAGTATTAAAAAACATTATTATAATTTTGGATTTAAGAATGAGGTATTGAGGAAGCATACTGCCTCACCAAAACTACATATTTAAAAGATAAAAGCTGAACATATTCATTTCAATATTCACATTTATTTTATGACTCAATATCAAGATGTGAGAAAATTACATTGTTGCATCCATTACATTAGAAGTAGGGATTCTCAATGTGGGATATGTGGCAAAAATTTTTGGGGTATGCCGTGAGAGCTCAAAAGTCACTAGATTCTTATTCCCATTGTTAGAATATAGCTATAGTTTTATCTATCTATACAAGGGGTATACACATTTCCAGGGAGTATGTGAAGCATGAAAGGTTGAGAACCACTGCCTTAGAGAATCAATCCTTCAAAATAAGCCCAAATGCTCACATGTCAAGAAACATATAACAATTCTAAAAATTTGACAAATTAGTATTTTTACAAGAACAGTTGTTTAGTATATGTGAATATATGGAGTTAGTAATGAAATTTTTAAAATCTCCATAAAAAAAGCTTTTTTCATGTTTTTGAAAATAAATATGAACTATATACATAATTGCAATTTGGCTTGCTTTATATATAAATAACTTTGTTTATTAAATTAAGCTAACATTCATAAATATTTGTGAAAATTCATCCAAATCCTTAGGAAGTGACTGAAATCTAAAAAACTAGGCAAACAGCTATAATCCATTCCTTTGGAAAATATAATACATTCAAGCAATATGATTTAAAGTTGATTTTATGCAATGCTTCAATTGCTATTTTTTGCAGTCAACTGTTTTTATGTACAAAAATCAATAGTTCAAAGCTCTGAATGTTTGCTCAGAAAACTTGCTTCAGAATGTTGAAAATCTGTTACATGTTGGGATATATTATGACTTTTTAGAGGTTTCTTTATTGCATTGTTCTTGTTTTGTATAGCTTGATAGAAATGCTCTGAAATTATTGAGTGTTTTCTGAACTATGCACAAGAATTTTTAATATGAATACAAAACATTAAGTTTTGCAAAATCAGTGGAGAAATGATTAAAATCTTTTAATTGATGAGCAGAATATTTGATTTTCTCAGGTAAGATATTGGTGTTTATGTTGTCTTTTTTAAGGGGTGTAACCTCTCTGACAAGCCTTTTTTTTACTGAAATTATCTAATAGTTTCCCTGCAGGCCTTTGTATCGAGTAGTTATCTGAAAGAATTTAAGTCTGAAGAGGTATTTTAGTGTGCAGCCATGAAAATTTCAAATGTTAAAAACATATTTAAATATGAAAACTATTGTTAAAATTTTTATAGCATTACTGACATCTATATATGACAAACTATATGTATATAAATGTTTGTGTATTTTCCCCTAGTGATTTATATGGGTAAAAGAATATTAGCATCAACTTTAAATACAATGCAATGCTCTTACTGTAAAAATATGCTCAGTGTTGGGCACTTGTTTTTGACTTTAAGATCTTTTAATCCTATGATAAATATTATGTCTTAGGGAGACTATGTGTTTTAATACTTATAACAAAAATTATCTTTCATTAGAGCAGCAGAAAGAGTTCACCATTTAATAAAGGGGCAGAAATAAAAGTCACCAAGGAAAAAAATCCTGTATTTATTTGGAAACATCTGAAATAACCAAAACATAAAACTGTAGGAACTAGAGAAAACACTATTTCAGTGTGATTGTGCATTTGATCACATTTGCTATCTAGTCAAATGGTCATTCTTTTTCAGATAAGGATTTCATATCCCAGAGTCTTTGCTTTTGGATATTTTGAATGTTAGTCTAATGTAGAGTGCCTACAATACAGTATAGTTTGCTCTATTCTCACAGTCTTTCTCTCCTACCACTTTGTGTTGGTGAGTAGTATTTAGTAGTTTAGAAGTAACTAGCACAGAGCACATTTAGGCTACTATCTTGAGACTAGATTTTTAATTAATTACATCAATACTTTTACTGTATAACTAAATCTTAACACTCAGAATTCTATGTAATTTAATATTTAGCATAATGGAAGAAATGGGGGGGGGGGGATTTACTTACTAATACAAACACTTACACAAGTAATAGAATGGGTACAGATAATTCAAAAACACAGCAAAGAAATGAAAAAGCTTGTTTCATGTATCTTTAGGAAAAAATAAAAAGAAAACTAGTTCGAAACAGATTTTTCTGTAATGTACATTAAAAAAGCCATATATAGAATCTTTGTGATAGGCTCTACTAAAATCATTAAAATAATCACTTAAGTCCTTGAATGTTTTTGGGTAACCATTTAATGTCCTGCACACAAGTAATTGAGCATGTACTGTATTTACTTTATATATCCATATATTCCAGCACAATTCTGAAGATCCTCAGAGTAGGAGATGTTTAAGAATTCACGGAATCTTGTACATAATAAGCACTACATTAAAGGTTCCAGAAATATCCGATAAATACATTTTAACTTTGAATTTTTACTACAGCCATAGTTTGAAGGTAAAATTTGTTACAAAATATTGATTTCTCTTTTTCTGAAGGAAGAAGGTACTTCTGTATACAAAGGACAGAGATAACCTAGAAGCTATATTAGGCTTGTCCGGGTTTCTCATACAATAAATACTTACATGAGGACATGCCCTGCTGGTCTTAGTAGTCAGGTAGGCTAACCACTAGACCAGGTAGGGCTCTTGCCAACATTTCTTTTCCTTAAACATTTAATGAAAGAGAATCCCTCAACATTGTGCAACAATACAAAATAGTGATCCAAAAAACTCCAGAAAATAACAAACAACTATTGATAAATAAATACATTAAAAATATTTTGGAGTACGACAATACACAATTTACATTTTATTAATTAACTATTGTTACTACCAAATATATATAAAGGTAGTGACTTCACTGAAATGATAAAATGAATAAAAAAAAAGAAAAAATGTACACAATAATTCTAAACACATAACATTTCATTCTTAAATACAAATATTAAGTTGATGATTAGAAACTACTCAAAAATGTTAATTTTAAATGCATAAATGAATGTTTATCATCTTTAGAGTATTTTTACTACTTTCTACAGTAAAAATATTAATGCATAGTTTTTGCATTACAAAGTGCACAGAGTCAAAGATAATATGCTACAGTACTACAATAAAACACACATGAAAGAAAACAATAAAACAAGGAATATAATACAGTACATATATACTGGTTGGTAAGGAAGTTCATAACCAAGGAAATGTCTTGCAAACACATTTTAATATAGTAATAATTATGAGTGTGTGTAGAAAATTAGTAGTGACTGGTAAGCCACACAACTGCAGCACCCCTGTGAAGCATATTTGAAAAGTTGTCATCACTAATGTCAACACCAGATAAAAAAAAATTTCAAAGTTGTAGAGTTTGGGTTGTTTTACCTCTAAGTGGCACTTTTTTGCATACTATGAGCTAAAAGACAAAGTCACTAGGACCCCAAAAGCTCAGAGAAGGTTTAGAGCAAGGGAACCTACTGGATAGCTGTTAGGATACAGACGATAACCTCCTGTCAAGACTAACCAGTATGTTATTTAATGTGCACAGGGTATGGCTCTCCTGCACATGGAGCCACAGCTTAATGTCCTATCCAATGAACAGCGGCCTTTCCAAGCCCATCTGCATCCCTTTCTCACTAAGGGCAGGATTAAATGGTTGTATGAGAAACCAGGTTAATGAAGATAAATCTCAACATTGGTACAGTTGGGATTTGAACCTGAGAACTGCAGATTATGAGCCTGGCATACTATTGACTGTGCCACCTTCACCCCAAGTTGCACAGTATCAATTATTCAGTAAGAACAAACCTCTTCTGTTATGAAACAGGAAGAATATAGCTTGAAAACAATGAAAAACAAGAATGGATCTCTGTAACAAGTAATACTGTAACATATAATCTGTAACAAGTACAATGTAATCTCTGTAATTCTTCTGATCAAACATACTGTGGATTGACAAATTTCACACAACAGTGTGAACACCTGGAACAACCAAATTTTAAGCCCATTGTTTTACTAAGAACATCTAAATGGCTACATCTAATGCTACTTGCAAATACTAGACTTCAAGTCAGCAACTGGCTTGAGATGCCAGAAAATGCACCAGCATGACAGAGCTCCATCAAACAGAATCTTATAGAGTTCATTAGTGGTTGGGTTGGGTTGTTTAACCTCTGAGCGGCACTTTTTTGCACACCATGCATTAGTGGTTGACTAAGAATTTCAAGTGCTAGTGAAATTGAACACAGTTGACAGAGTTGTGAGGTTATCTAGATCACCTCTCCACAAAACTCCCCACTCTGCCCTCAGTCAGTAGGGGACATTTATGGGCTTGGAAAGGACATCATCTATCAGGTGGGATGTTAAGCCATGGCCCTGTGTGTGGGAGAGTCATAACCTGTGCACATTGAAGAACACACTGGATGGCCTTGATTGGAGGCTACCATCTGTCTCTTAACAGCTGTACTGTGGGTCCCCTCCCCCATTCTTCTCTGATCCCTCAGGATCTTTGTGACCTGGCCACTTAGCCCATTGTGTGCAAAAAAAGTGCAACTCAGAGGTAAAACAACCCAACCAAGGTCACGTGACAATGCTACTGGAGTTTTTCTTGTGGGGCTACAATACAGTTTGTGCAATACACCCACTGACTAGACAAGATCTCAATGAACTACTAGACTAGAATGAAACTACTGACTAGACAAGTCACATCATTCTACAAGCCTACAAGAAAGTGCAGTTCAATAAGACCAATCCTACATCATAGTTAAAGAGGTCATTTTTAAACCTGCACTTCAACAACCATATGTCTGTTTTCCTACTGCTTTAAAACCTACTAAAAATAAGAATACAGTTTATATTTTTTTAAAGAATATAGTTTATTTAAAAACTAATTATAGTTTATTTTAAAGAATATAGTTTATTTAAAAACTAATTATAGTTTATTTTAAAGAATATAGTTTATTTAAAAACTAATTATAGTTTATTTAAAAACTAATTATAGTTTATTTTAAAGAATATAGTTTATTTAAAACTATATTCTTCCTCTTGCAGTGCTGGTTAGTTTTGTTCCTTACCAAATCAATGATACTCTATAACTCTGAAATTAATTTTTTCTTGCTATCTATCACAGGTTTAAGTTTAACCATTTCACAGTGGCTGGGACAGCCCCTGTCCCATCACATTTCTGTGCCTGCTCAGTGGCTGGGACCAAATGCCCAGAAGCAATGAAGGTGGGAACACAAGATGAATAACTAATGGACAGAGAGGGTCACTGGAAACTGGGAATGGTGGGTTGCCTCTTCATATCCCTCTGCAAGAATTTGGCAGGAAATGCACCACTACAGAAGAGAAATTTCCGAGAAACTGAGCAGCCATCAAAAGGTTAAGGATGATAACTTTTCATATGTATGACATGGGGCACTACAGTCATGCCAGACCTAGTGGTCGTTATTAGTTCTTAAATGTATCATATCACTCCTATAACATTGAGTTTGCAAGATATTGCCCTGTTTATGTATTTTATTTATCACACTGTATATAATATTAAAAAAAGATGTTTAATAGTGCTTAATCCCTGTATTAAATATATTCTACTGCAAAAAATTGCCTTACTCTGAAGAAATGAGTAAATTTATCAGGAAGTAACATGCAAAAGATAAAAGCAAATGATCTTTAGTGTAGAGAAAAAACTGTCAAGCTTACAGGTGATATCATCCATGATTGCTTGATATTTGAGCAAATGATCTAATTATATACTAATATTACTACGTTTTGAACTGAAGTAAATTGATGACCTTGAATGTCAATCTTAATGGTAATGATGATAGAACTTCTTAATAATGAGGATTTTCTGATTAGTAATAAATTTGAAATTATAAGAGAAAATTTTGTTTAAAAAAAGGACTCAAAGCTTGTCTAAAAATTTATAAATTTGTTGAACCAATGTTTTCACCATAACTGTTGTATCACTTTCTAGTTCATGGGTATTGTCTTTTTGGTGTTACTGTGGTAAGTTAGCTGTTGCTAATATCCATGATGTGTGGTGGAAAGAATTTCTATTGCTTGGCTGTCAGGTGATTCTCTGATTTTTATTGGAAGGTGTTCCTTTATTATGATTTTCTACACTCTTCTCTGTGTGAGACAGAAGGGAGGGTAAAAATTAAATAAACAAAATCATTTATTATTTATCATAATGGTGTATCTCATAATAATGTCACCAAATGTGAATCATTGGTTTTCTTTTCTATCTTGCTTGTCTATACATGTACTAATCCTTCCATTCCTTCAGAGTGGGATAATTCTGATGAAGAGTTAAATAAAAATATTTTTCACATTTAACCTTATTATCAACTTTTTCAGCACTAAATTGAAGACTGCAAAAAGACTAGAAACTTAATGTTGTTGTGTGCTGTTATTACAACATAATTTTTTTTATCATTTTCCATAATGGTGTTTTAAACAGTGAGAATGCATCATGCCTGTATTACTGCCAATAGGGTCCTCATCTGAAATGTATTAATGCTAATAAGGTCCTATCCTGTAATGAAACGTATTGATTTCTATAATTCCACTTGATACAACAGCACACATTTCACTTCATGAAAATAACAGAGAACTATTCCTCCATATATTTAAACCATATGGTTGTGGCACTGAATAATAATAAAAATCATCATAGAACTGAAAGGGTTAATAAAAGCATCAATGCCTTTTTTTAATTCTTCTCACTCTTCATGCTCAATCTGGTTATACAGTACACAATTTAAATATATATTTCAGTTAACTCTAGTAATTTCCTATATTTAAATTATCCTAATCTACACATAATTTCTATACTACTAAAGCAATATTTTCACAGCTTTGGGATTCTTACAAAAACATTAAATACATTGATTATTTTTCATTAATACATGCTACTTCTTATAAAGCATTCACCCATCAACTCATTACTCTATTATGTCCAAATTTTCATTCTACATGCACATATTAATCAATTTGCTCAAAATCATGGCTGAGAAAACTACACTTGCTCTACATGCAGGGCACTACGAGTTTTTAAAATCTGCCTATAAAACACCAAAGCTACACAAAATCAGGACCTTGAAGTTGCAAAAATTAAAACCACAGAGTTGCATGGACTGAACCAATTTCAGTTATAATCCTACGCATACAATAGTTTATTATCAGTAACTGCTTCTACATTGGTAACCAAAATTAAAGCACCAATGTGAAATGTAGAAGTATGGATAACTACTCTAAAAATATATGTATTATGTTAGTTGATACAATAAAACACATTATATGTAGATCTCTAAACATATAAATGGGGCTCTCTGTAAAATACATAACAGTAGTTTGATAGCTGAGTAGTTATTATTGGATGCCATCTATTTGATTCTGGTTAGAATATTATTGGCTACAGAATATATAGCAAAATATTATGGGAAATATGAACATATTTTTAATAGATATATGCCATAAGGTAGCACAGAAATTATAAACACTTGTAAAACAACTGAAAATGTTGAAAATTAAGTAGATTGCTTTATAAACTATTTCCACAATCAGTAATATTAAATAGGTCAGTAAAATAATCAGTAATATTAAATTTTTACAAATACATGACATTCAGGGTTGAACTCATTTCAAAACTGTAGTATTAGCAGTCATGAATTTTTCAGAGGATAAGTTGCCAAATTTAGGATGTCCATTTACTTATGTCTATATATCATGTACTTAAAAATCAAGGAAAAAAACGTTTGTTGCAATTAAATTATTTGTTAAATTATATATTTTCATATATCTTGTGAAGAAGAAAGAAGTAAACAAAAATGATATAACTTTTTATAGGTAAAACATGCACCTCTGAAGAGAGGTAGAGCACATAGTGTGTGACTTTAATGTTGTTTTAGTCCCCCCCCCCCAATTGTATGTGCTGATCATCAGATCAATACATAAGAATGTGTTCATGAATGCGTAGAGACAGTGGTGTAACTAGGTAATTTGTAGCCTGGGGTGAGTGACTGTTATTGTTGCCCTCATTATCCAGTGCACTGCAGTGCATCAGTTTTACTGCCCTCTGAACTGAGGGCAGCCAAAAAGAAAAAAAAGAAAAAAAATCTCCAAAATGGGCAAAATGTAAAAGAAAGTTCTAAAATTTTGCTTCTTAATTATACTTCAGGGAGGTAGGGAACAGATAAACTGACAGCATTTGAAAATTATTATTTTTAACACAATATTATACTGATATGTTTATACACAGTCTCTTACATTTTATCCTCAGGATATATATATATAAATATGCATTTCAATATGCTTAGTTAAGATAAAATGCCACAGCAATTACCACCAAGGCAGCAGAGTGCTTATTAATAACATCACAGCAGGAAAATATTCTCAGTCCACAATGAGTGAGAAGCAGCAACACTGAACCTGTGACAGCACCAGCTCCCATGAGGAACAGAACACAATCGGGACTTTTTCTCTGTGTACAACTGAAGAGTCTATCTCAAGAAGAATGTGGTAACAAAGTCAATGCAAGGTATGACTGATTAATCTAAACTTCACCGCACTGATATACGACTATCAGTTACTCCACTAGTTGTCAATGAGCTAATTGATTTTCCTGATATCATGTGACTAGTGTAGCACCTATAGTGTTTATAGGGTAATTTTATCTTAATTTAATTCTGAACACTGTATTTATATTTTCAATTTTTAATTAAGGTATGTTATGAAAACAGGCCCAGATCTAGAAAAAAAATTCGGGAGGGAGGCAAAAGACTGGATTTCTATTGCAGTATACCATTTCTCCCTCCATTTAAGGGGTATTTAAAAAGAATTTTGTATATTTCAAAAATGCTTGAAATATACATAAGTTTCATATTTTTGCCTCAATTACCCTTACTAGCATTCTCAAAGGGGCATGCCCCCCCAGATGAAATATATGATTTCTAATTTAGATTAATTACAGATACTAGTGTTTCAGTGCTTTTTTTTCTGCAATTTGATTTCTAATTTTTCTAATTAAGTTAACTTTAGTTTAAATCTGGAATTACAAAGGAGCTAACTCATTTTCCATATAAATTTTCAATTCTTGGAATTTTATATAAATTAAATTTTAAATTCAAATGATCGTTTGAATTAAAAAGGGTTCTATCACAATTGATTTGGCAGGTGTTGGACCTGAATCCAAGTGGCCTACTGAGTTAAGAGGAAGAGGGTCCATCCCAATTAGTCTCGTGGTTTAAGGAGATTGCTTCTAAGTGGTTGATTGAATTAAGAAGGGTTCCATCCCAATTTGCTTGGTGGTTTTAAATGTGTGATTTTATTTAATTTCATAGTCAGAATTTTAGTCTTTAAAATAGTCATGTAGAAATGTGGATACTTCTATTGATAAAATGTTAAATGTATGTTAAAATAAAATGTAAAATGTTAAAATTTAATATGAATAACAGTTGTTCTATTGATCATCAAAAGAACAACTGTTATTCATATTAAAAAATGTTAATGTTAAGATCTATTGATCAAAGAATAATTTTTTAAAAATAAGTTATGTAACTATTACTTAAATTGTTAGTTTGCAATGAATTAATTATTCTTATAAGGAGAGGATCTAAAGAGAAAATGCATGATGGGGAAAAAGAAAACTCACTAAGTAGATTCTAATGAAATAATTAATCAGTCTGTTGCATAATTTATTAATATGTGAGGTACCATGTTGGTACAATCATTCCAGTGACAGCAAATGTGTTTTGTAGCAAAGCAAAAGGACCATGGTCTTAATTACAGATACTAATGTTTCAGTACTTTTTTTCTGCAATTTGATTTCTAATTTTTGTATTTTCTAATTAATAATCTAATATTTTAATTAAGTTAATTTTAGTTTAAATCTGGTTTAGTTCAAATAAAAATTAGAATCAAATCAAATCTCAGAGAAGGCATGGATATTTGTTTTTTGTTTTCCTTTTGTTGAGGTCTCACCTTCCTCACAAATCTTCTGTATAGTTACTGAGAAACTCCTGTCAAATATTTTTGGCAAGTAGACTACCTGATGAGTAATTATTTTGGGTACTTTCACATGGACAATAATATTTGGATTTATAGGACATCAGGTTTATGAACTGGGCTGCCATATTTTCTTGATCACAATCTTAAACATGTTTGGTGTCCCTTAGGTTATCCCTTGGTGGCACTGTGGCATTGCATTGATGTTGCAATTGCTGAGATCTGGATTCAAGTGGTGGGATGGGATAATCATTTGTTCTGTCATAACTTTCAGATAAGTTAGTAGCTTTGTAGGTCTGATCGCAATATATATGCATTAGTAACCTTATTAGCATATGCACTAATGCTGTGAGCCTATTTGACTGTTAGAGAAAAACATTTTCTACATTGGTGGTCATTTTTATTACAATACTTTTAGAGTTCATGTAGCTTTTTTTTTCCTAATAAAACTACAAATTTTGCTTTGATAATCTACACCTGTATCATTTATTTCTTCCCTTGTAAGCTCCAATCTCTATAATGGTTTATATGCTATTATAATTTTTATGGTTTGATGCTTTAATTCTGATTACCAGTTGATTTTGAGCTGGTGGGGTCAATATCTACTGACCAACCACTAACCTTGGTGATCTCATTGGAGGCTGTCTTTGAAGAGACCACTAACTCTTCTCTCATGAGCAGAATCTGTTCCTGTCATAAACAGAATGGAGGTTTAGTTGATACTGATTTCAAGTTAAAGAGTATTAAATATTTCAAATCATTAATGGAAGATGGACTAGTCTTAAAATTGTACCTTGGAGGCTATAATGCTCTGGATTAATTTTAATCTGTCTTAATAGAAGCATATATTTAAAAAAAGAATTTTGGTAGTTGCAATACTGACCAATCCTTTTCTTCACACTAAGGAACCCCCAACTCAGTGTGATAATATTTCAGGAGCTTTGTATAAAATGTCTATGCACTGGCTTCAGGCTAATCACCCAATGTTGAAAACTCTTCTAGGACACACAATGAAAATTATTAGCTTTAATACTACACATTATAACTGTTATTTTCAGATGAGCAAAAGAATTTGACTTTCATTATTAGTTCTTTTCCTTTTTATCTTGCATGGGTCTCCATCCATTTCTTCATTTTGCACCTACAGATCAAAGTGTAAAAATTGTTTGATGCCAAAGAAGAAAACAGATGATAAAATCAAATGACTTTCTCGCTAAAAAAATAAGAGTCAATGTGGGGTAATCATATACATCAACAGTTCAAACAACTAGCTTATAAACTAAAAAAAAATAATGAAAGGATAATAAAATCTCAGAGAGGTTACAATAGATAAGCTAAACAAGGTTAAGTCCTTTTTATCTCAGAAAAATGAATTTTAATGAAAGAATAGAGGAAGTAAATATAGTAACCATGACACAAAAAATAAGAAGGTATGAATATGAGATAGAATTAGATTATAATACTAAGATGTATAACTAAGGAAAAACTAGAAGAATAATATATTGCTTCTGTCAAATAGGTAATGCTCATTTACAAAGAAAATGAAGCTTGTTATTTTCTGACTTTGGCATCCTCTAATAATGGAAACTCAAATTACTGGATGATGCACAAAATGTGAATAGTAATATTTCATCAGTATTTATCCACCCAAAAATAATTTCTCATTATTCTCTTAAAGAGTTACATTTTCTCAACACCAAGGTAAGGGAAGAAAAATCATTCTACCACCAAATTTCCAGCATTTAATAGATTGTTTAATATTCATTTAAAGTTTTTACTTTTCCAAATTTAGGGCCCTTGCAGAGTTAAAATTCAAACTACACAAAGACCCAACTGTGTAATTTTGCAGTTGTATCATTCATAGTTGCATGACTTTCTAGGTGGCAACTGTAGTGGTGCCTCATTTATTAGGCTGCCATGGATAGCAAAATGAAAAAATATTGGGAGAAATGTCAAAAACTGACTTTATTACGAATCACATATGTCATATTAAAGTTAAATGTCTAGTGAATCTGAAATTACTCATTTTATCATGTTTAATAGACAAAACCCCATTTTTTCACTCCTAAATTTAAAAGACTAAAAATTGTAATTTTTCATTTAAAAACTGTGCATTTTTAGGATTAAGTTTAATATCTTCATTTCCAAATTTGTGCAACTATCCTATAGATTCTGAAAGCATTTTTTATGCTCTTTATGATGACATAAAATAAAAATAAACTTTTTTGTGAAAAGGCTTCTTTTAGCATGATTTCCACTTAATAAAAAAGCCTTTCATGAAAAGTGAAAACAGTTGCAAGAGTTATTGTGCTAAATTTTATAACTACTTACTTATTCTCTTTATTATATTTATTTATTAATTATTATATATTTTCAAATGTTACAATATTTGAAATTTGAAAAATATTATGTGCTACAAATGGCAAAGACAATAGCCAATGATATCAGTCGCTACGATGCAATTTACACGAAGAATAATCGAAGGCTATTTTTAGCATACTTTGGACACTTCTTGTCTATCATCCCACAGGCTGTTGAGTTGTTAGCTGAGTTATCATTGTTTTCATCAGAGTACCAACTAAATTTTCCAGGATAACTTCTTAAGACATGACATACAAATTTTTTTTATTTAATATTACTTTTATATAAAATTTTAATATGTATTTTACATTACATATATATTATTGTGTTTTTTAATTCTTTCTCTATTATTTCTATTAATATTAATTATTATTGCTGCTTGAATTTTATTTAATTGTGGGTGTAGAATTTAGATTTGTTGTGTTTACATAGGGAAATTTTAATGCCAGAACCTATCTTAGGTATTTCAATTATTTCTTATGGGATCCCATGGCTGAGTGGTTAGCATGCTTGGCTACTAATCTAAGGGACCTGGGTTCGAGCCCTGGGTAAGGCATGGATGTTTTTGTTGTTTTTCTGTTGAGGTCCTGCTGTATTCACAGACCTTCTACTATGGCATATAAACTGACAGGCTCCTGTTAGCTGTCTGTGGCAAGCAGCTGCTTGAGAGGGTATTTATTTTTTTTTAATTACATATATCAATTTGTGTGGTTACAGTATGCATTGTAATTTTTGACACAAAAGGAGTTCTTGGCATACTGGAAGATTCTATCCACACCCAAAAAAAATTCATTCATGAATTAAAACAAAAAAGAATGTCTAAGGAGGATAGAGAACAACAAATACAAAAAAATTAAAACGACAACTAATTTAAAAAAAAAAAACGAGCTAAAAATTATTCTTAATGGGAAATATACAAATATTTTTTAATTTAAAAGAATTAAACTTTGAAAAAAAACTTATTTTACCTAATGTTGCAAATCAACAAAATTCAGCAGACCAAAACAGATTTAAACATACATGTGATACTGCTAGACATATTAAAAACATTAAATATTAATTTAAACCAACTACTTCATATTGGGAAAGTTTTGAACTAAAATATTATGACTTCGTGCAAAATGAAATATATTCAGCATGTACAGAAGCCAAATTAAAAAAAAGACTGTTCCAGTAAAAGCATAAACAAACAGTGACTTCAACTGCATGATAAAAAGAATTTTTTTTCTCAAACTACATTGTTTGTGGGTTGACAGCCCCAAGTGAGTAGATTCACAGGATATGTTTATCAGCTGGTGGATAATCCTGAGCAGAGGTCATCGCAGGCACCTGAACTCATTGCTTCTATTGGCATTGTCAAATTCTACATTGGAGGAAGTCTTCCAGTGTAGATGGCTTCAGCCTTTAGTGGTGGGGGAACGGGTCTTTGCCCCATGTCTGCGATTAGGGGGCTGTTTGATATTGTCGCCATTTCCTCTCTCAATAAACATAGTTTCTTTAAACATCCTACTAACCATTTTCTCTCCATAGGTAGTTGGAATGTGAGGACTCTGCACAGAGCTTTTTCTCTTGATGTCCTCACACAAGAATTCCACCATTATAATTTAGATATTCTCGGCTTGCAAGAGACCAGATGGACAGATAAAGGTCAGATTCTTAAAAATAATCTTAAATTTCTCTTTTCAGGGAGGGACGACAATAAGCATCACCAAGGCGTGGGTCTGCTTCTCAGCAGACACGCTAGTGATGCTCTTCTAGGATATGAGTGCATTAATGAAAGGTTTCTTACAGCAAAATTTCAGACAAGCGTTAAAGACTTGAATGTTATCTTCTGTTATGCCCCCACTGAGGATGCCGATGAGGATGAGAAGGATAGGTTTTATGAACAACTTCAGGATATTTTGAATTCTGCCAAGAAAGGAGATATTACCCTTGTTCTTGGTGACTTCAATGCCAAAGTTGGTACTGACTCTGACCTTTGGGGAGGAGTAATAGGCCCTTTTGGTATTGGTAGCTGCAATGGCAATGGACAATGTCTCCTACAGGTAAGTAAACTCAATGAATTCAGAATAACTAACACTTATTACGAACACTGTGACATACATAAGTACGCATGGGTTTCACCTGATGGGCTGCATAGGAATATGATTGATTATATATTAATTAACAGCAAATGGGCTAGTTCTGTTGGAAATACCAGGGCACATGGGGGAGCTGAAATTGGATCTGACCATTACCTTGTTAAAAGTGTGTTGCAACTTAAACTTAAAAAGTGTTGTGCTAGGGTTAAAAAATTTGCTTTTAATACTGAAGCTCTGAGAGACCCAGTTATAGACAAAGCTTACCATGATAGGTTACTTAGTCATTATGACAGTCATGGTATGCTTACTACTGAAGTTGAGGAGGAATGGGATCATTTTAAAGAGGCTTTTTTGGACACTAACAGTACTCTTTTACGGAAAAAGGAGCAGAAGAGGCAGAATTATCTGAGTGATAAGGCACTTGAGCTTATTTCGGAAAGAAAGAACTTCAGGAATGTCCTTAATCAATACCCTACTAGTACTAATAGAAAGCATTACAGAGAACTAAATAAACGTGTAAAAGATCAGTTAGCTGCTGATAAGAATCTTTGGCTTGATGGTTTGGCTGACAAGGCCGAGGAAGCAGTTAGACAGCACAACAGCAGAGAGCTGTACCACATAATTAATGTTTTGTGTGGTAGAAAACTGACAGGTATACAGGGATTGAAGGATAAACAAGGTAAGGTTATAGAAGGGGAGGATTCTGTCATGGCTAGGTGGGCTGAGCATTTCAATGATATTCTAAACAATGCGGTTAGTTCTTTCCCATTGTTTGCAATAATGATAGATGCATTGGTGGCTTTAATGTTGGCCCTATAACACAATCTGAAGTCATTTTGGCTGTTTCTAAACTTAAACTTCATAAATCCCCAGGGGTAGATGAAATTACTACAGAAATGCTTAGAGCTGGGAATGTTTCGGTTACCACTTGGATGACTGAAATTCTGAATATCTTTTATGATAAAGGCATGGTTCCTAAGGATTTTACCAGAGCTATTGTTATCCCTATTTTCAAAAAAGGTGATCACAGTTCTTGTGATAACATAGGGGTATTAGCCTACTCTCTGTTCCAGGTAAAGTTCTTTCCATGATTGTGCTTAATAGAATAGTTTTAATTATAATTAATAGAAGTTTAATAATTACATAAAAAAGATTACCATGGCTTAAAGTTTAAATCCATTTACAAAATTAATAAAAAATCTCCTCGACTTTTATGCATATTGTGTAAAATAACACGTGAAGTTTGCTTTATAGTACAGCTTATAAGCATAAGAACACTTTTTATAACTCCACATAATTCATAGAGCATTTCCACATATAAAATCTTGATTTTTATAATGAGAGATAAAAAGAAATTGCCTCGCAATTTGAAAGTTTACATTTAACAAACAAAAAATAAATCATTATTTCTCAGTAATTCTTTTATTCAGTTTTTTTTAGGTTACTATAAATATTTTTCACATATTTAACTTTTCTGTTGCAACAAATGGGTAATTTATATATCAAATTATTAAGTTATTTTTATGTTACTTTTTATTCCTTCTTCTGCATATGTTACATATTCTATACTCTTCTGTTTAGTAGATCTCTTCTCACTTAAGTGATACTGACATTTAATATTAAGCAAAGTGTGCTACACTCATCTGCCAGATTAGAACATGGATTCTGGTTATGCACCAGCTGTTCTACCATTTGAGCTAAGATGGATGTGATTCAAAGTAAGGTTGTAGGCTCCATGTCAAGACAATTCTTATTGCATTATTTAAATTGATTGAGAAACATTATTATTACTAAGTTGGTAATTATAAGAAGTCCTTTGATAATCATACTTTAATGGTAATCATAACCTCACTATATCTCCAGGCTGACATGAAGTAATAGCACAAACTCAACTAAGTGACAAATTATTTTCAATCAGATATTTGGCATGTGTGAAAAATTAATTCACCCATCTACTGGATTTCAATGTGGGATTTTACAATAATGTTAGTTGTTATACTTTATATGACTGCCAAAAGACATTCTATAATAATTATTTTTTTTTATTATAAATTTGTTGGTTTAAATAATAAAATGATTTTCAACCAAACATAAAACTTAAATTATACAATATACTCGTAGTTTCACTCTTAACCTGTATCGACTACAGTTCATAAAGAATTTATTGACTTGAGGCATCTGCTTCCTTTACTCCATTGACATCTGGTGCAGTCAAGCTTCGTCGCTGGCAGTCACTGGCTATTACCGATGCTCCTATGTGGCAGTGGGTTTTCTGCAGGTTTCTTCACTGTGCGGTTCACTAAATCCTGTATTGTGCTGTAGATATGTGCTCATGATCTTGTGCATTATTCAAAGTTAATTCAAGTCCCTTATCAGTTTTGATGACTTTTTTGCATCATCTTCAGAGGATATTACAACTTCTGGGTTTGGTGGAGGGTGTCATTAACCCCTACAACATGCCCAGAAGATGTAAACTCTCTGAAGATAACAAAAAGTCATCAAAACTGATAAGACTTGAACTAACTTTGAATAATGTGTGCAGATCATCAGTACACCTTTACAGCATAATACAGGATTTGGTGAACTGCGAAAACCCACCCCCGCAATGAAGCATTGGTAATAGCCACTGGGAGGGCCAAAGACAGAACCTGACTGCACCAGAGGCCAACAGAGTAAGGAAAACATATGCCCAAAGTCAGTAAATCCTTTATGAACTGTAACATTTTAACTGTAGTCAGTATAGGTTAAGAGTAAAACTATATTGTATAAGTAATCTGATGAAACTTGTGTTTAAACTATGAAAGAATACAACTTAAAAACCTTACTTGGGCAGGTATCAATTGCTATTGTTTCAATTGAAATGGTAGAGAAATCAGAATATAACTAGATGATCCCATCAAATCTGAACAAACAGCTCAATGAATTTTTACACAATTGCCTAATATCTGATTGAACATTGTCACTAAATGCTAAATATTTCTACTCTTTTGTACTATAGTGTACCTGAGAGCATGTTACAGATACAAATGCCATCAAAATATGGATGCTAAAGGGCATTCCATACCAACCAAATAAGTTATAATATTGTTCTTCAGTTGATTTATGTAGTACAACAGAAAGTGCCATAACAAAGAACCTACAGTTTATACTCTTATTTATGCAGGTGTGAATCACTTCTTTGTTCAAATGGTAGAGTAACTGGTGTATAACCAGTAGATAGCTGAATAAATTTTTTCAAAATAACAAATTTCTAATATTCTATTATTTTCCAAAGTGCAGTCATTTGTGCACGAAAGGGCAGTCTTATTTAGTTCTTGATGTAGAAAGAGAAGGTGTACTACTACTAAGGCTAATAATAAGAAGGGCAAGAGAAACTGGAGGGCAAAAAACCAAGTTAAAGATTAACAGAAAATCCTCCCCCAAATTCACTGAACTAGTATTTTTCCAAAATATGGAATAACTCAAAGAAGATTAGTAATCACTGTAGCAGCCCAGAAGGATATTTGACCTCACAGTAGAACATATCCTGAACATAGCATTCCATTCCTATGGTAAGAATGGGGTCTTTGCCCCATGTCTGCGATTAGGGGGCTGTTTGATATTGTCGCCATTTCCTCTCTCAATAAACATAGTTTCTTTAAACATCCTACTAACCATTTTCTCTCCATAGGTAGTTGGAATGTGAGGACTCTGCACAGAGCTTTTTCTCTTGATGTCCTCACACAAGAATTCCACCATTATAATTTAGATATTCTCGGCTTGCAAGAGACCAGATGGACAGATAAAGGTCAGATTCTTAAAAATAATCTTAAATTTCTCTTTTCAGGGAGGGACGACAATAAGCATCACCAAGGCGTGGGTCTGCTTCTCAGCAGACACGCTAGTGATGCTCTTCTAGGATATGAGTGCATTAATGAAAGGTTTCTTACAGCAAAATTTCAGACAAGCGTTAAAGACTTGAATGTTATCTTCTGTTATGCCCCCACTGAGGATGCCGATGAGGATGAGAAGGATAGGTTTTATGAACAACTTCAGGATATTTTGAATTCTGCCAAGAAAGGAGATATTACCCTTGTTCTTGGTGACTTCAATGCCAAAGTTGGTACTGACTCTGACCTTTGGGGAGGAGTAATAGGCCCTTTTGGTATTGGTAGCTGCAATGGCAATGGACAATGTCTCCTACAGGTAAGTAAACTCAATGAATTCAGAATAACTAACACTTATTACGAACACTGTGACATACATAAGTACGCATGGGTTTCACCTGATGGGCTGCATAGGAATATGATTGATTATATATTAATTAACAGCAAATGGGCTAGTTCTGTTGGAAATACCAGGGCACATGGGGGAGCTGAAATTGGATCTGACCATTACCTTGTTAAAAGTGTGTTGCAACTTAAACTTAAAAAGTGTTGTGCTAGGGTTAAAAAATTTGCTTTTAATACTGAAGCTCTGAGAGACCCAGTTATAGACAAAGCTTACCATGATAGGTTACTTAGTCATTATGACAGTCATGGTATGCTTACTACTGAAGTTGAGGAGGAATGGGATCATTTTAAAGAGGCTTTTTTGGACACTAACAGTACTCTTTTACGGAAAAAGGAGCAGAAGAGGCAGAATTATCTGAGTGATAAGGCACTTGAGCTTATTTCGGAAAGAAAGAACTTCAGGAATGTCCTTAATCAATACCCTACTAGTACTAATAGAAAGCATTACAGAGAACTAAATAAACGTGTAAAAGATCAGTTAGCTGCTGATAAGAATCTTTGGCTTGATGGTTTGGCTGACAAGGCCGAGGAAGCAGTTAGACAGCACAACAGCAGAGAGCTGTACCACATAATTAATGTTTTGTGTGGTAGAAAACTGACAGGTATACAGGGATTGAAGGATAAACAAGGTAAGGTTATAGAAGGGGAGGATTCTGTCATGGCTAGGTGGGCTGAGCATTTCAATGATATTCTAAACAATGCGGTTAGTTCTTTCCCATTGTTTGCAATAATGATAGATGCATTGGTGGCTTTAATGTTGGCCCTATAACACAATCTGAAGTCATTTTGGCTGTTTCTAAACTTAAACTTCATAAATCCCCAGGGGTAGATGAAATTACTACAGAAATGCTTAGAGCTGGGAATGTTTCGGTTACCACTTGGATGACTGAAATTCTGAATATCTTTTATGATAAAGGCATGGTTCCTAAGGATTTTACCAGAGCTATTGTTATCCCTATTTTCAAAAAAGGTGATCACAGTTCTTGTGATAACATAGGGGTATTAGCCTACTCTCTGTTCCAGGTAAAGTTCTTTCCATGATTGTGCTTAATAGAATAGTTTTAATTATAATTAATAGAAGTTTAATAATTACATAAAAAAGATTACCATGGCTTAAAGTTTAAATCCATTTACAAAATTAATAAAAAATCTCCTCGACTTTTATGCATATTGTGTAAAATAACACGTGAAGTTTGCTTTATAGTACAGCTTATAAGCATAAGAACACTTTTTATAACTCCACATAATTCATAGAGCATTTCCACATATAAAATCTTGATTTTTATAATGAGAGATAAAAAGAAATTGCCTCGCAATTTGAAAGTTTACATTTAACAAACAAAAAATAAATCATTATTTCTCAGTAATTCTTTTATTCAGTTTTTTTTAGGTTACTATAAATATTTTTCACATATTTAACTTTTCTGTTGCAACAAATGGGTAATTTATATATCAAATTATTAAGTTATTTTTATGTTACTTTTTATTCCTTCTTCTGCATATGTTACATATTCTATACTCTTCTGTTTAGTAGATCTCTTCTCACTTAAGTGATACTGACATTTAATATTAAGCAAAGTGTGCTACACTCATCTGCCAGATTAGAACATGGATTCTGGTTATGCACCAGCTGTTCTACCATTTGAGCTAAGATGGATGTGATTCAAAGTAAGGTTGTAGGCTCCATGTCAAGACAATTCTTATTGCATTATTTAAATTGATTGAGAAACATTATTATTACTAAGTTGGTAATTATAAGAAGTCCTTTGATAATCATACTTTAATGGTAATCATAACCTCACTATATCTCCAGGCTGACATGAAGTAATAGCACAAACTCAACTAAGTGACAAATTATTTTCAATCAGATATTTGGCATGTGTGAAAAATTAATTCACCCATCTACTGGATTTCAATGTGGGATTTTACAATAATGTTAGTTGTTATACTTTATATGACTGCCAAAAGACATTCTATAATAATTATTTTTTTTTATTATAAATTTGTTGGTTTAAATAATAAAATGATTTTCAACCAAACATAAAACTTAAATTATACAATATACTCGTAGTTTCACTCTTAACCTGTATCGACTACAGTTCATAAAGAATTTATTGACTTGAGGCATCTGCTTCCTTTACTCCATTGACATCTGGTGCAGTCAAGCTTCGTCGCTGGCAGTCACTGGCTATTACCGATGCTCCTATGTGGCAGTGGGTTTTCTGCAGGTTTCTTCACTGTGCGGTTCACTAAATCCTGTATTGTGCTGTAGATATGTGCTCATGATCTTGTGCATTATTCAAAGTTAATTCAAGTCCCTTATCAGTTTTGATGACTTTTTTGCATCATCTTCAGAGGATATTACAACTTCTGGGTTTGGTGGAGGGTGTCATTAACCCCTACAACATGCCCAGAAGATGTAAACTCTCTGAAGATAACAAAAAGTCATCAAAACTGATAAGACTTGAACTAACTTTGAATAATGTGTGCAGATCATCAGTACACCTTTACAGCATAATACAGGATTTGGTGAACTGCGAAAACCCACCCCCGCAATGAAGCATTGGTAATAGCCACTGGGAGGGCCAAAGACAGAACCTGACTGCACCAGAGGCCAACAGAGTAAGGAAAACATATGCCCAAAGTCAGTAAATCCTTTATGAACTGTAACATTTTAACTGTAGTCAGTATAGGTTAAGAGTAAAACTATATTGTATAAGTAATCTGATGAAACTTGTGTTTAAACTATGAAAGAATACAACTTAAAAACCTTACTTGGGCAGGTATCAATTGCTATTGTTTCAATTGAAATGGTAGAGAAATCAGAATATAACTAGATGATCCCATCAAATCTGAACAAACAGCTCAATGAATTTTTACACAATTGCCTAATATCTGATTGAACATTGTCACTAAATGCTAAATATTTCTACTCTTTTGTACTATAGTGTACCTGAGAGCATGTTACAGATACAAATGCCATCAAAATATGGATGCTAAAGGGCATTCCATACCAACCAAATAAGTTATAATATTGTTCTTCAGTTGATTTATGTAGTACAACAGAAAGTGCCATAACAAAGAACCTACAGTTTATACTCTTATTTATGCAGGTGTGAATCACTTCTTTGTTCAAATGGTAGAGTAACTGGTGTATAACCAGTAGATAGCTGAATAAATTTTTTCAAAATAACAAATTTCTAATATTCTATTATTTTCCAAAGTGCAGTCATTTGTGCACGAAAGGGCAGTCTTATTTAGTTCTTGATGTAGAAAGAGAAGGTGTACTACTACTAAGGCTAATAATAAGAAGGGCAAGAGAAACTGGAGGGCAAAAAACCAAGTTAAAGATTAACAGAAAATCCTCCCCCAAATTCACTGAACTAGTATTTTTCCAAAATATGGAATAACTCAAAGAAGATTAGTAATCACTGTAGCAGCCCAGAAGGATATTTGACCTCACAGTAGAACATATCCTGAACATAGCATTCCATTCCTATGGTAAGAATGGTAATCCTGATGTTTAATACAATTTTATTTCAGCATCTTTTGTAATATAAGCCTTGCCCAATATGAAGGTAGACTAGAATGAACAGAGAGATGATGAATTGAAAACATTACCTTATTTATTTTAATATGAGCTATGGGACCTGGGTTCGAGCTCCGAGTAAGGCATGGATGTTCGTGTTATTTTCTGCTGAGGTCCTGCCATCCTCTCAGATCTTCTACTGTGGCATATAAACTGACAGGCTCCTGTCAGACCTCTGTGGCAAGCAGCTATATATGCTAACCACAATGCTAGAAAAATAGTTTATTTTCTTGCTTCTACTGTGGCATATAAACTGACAGGCTCCTGTCAGACCTCTGTGGCAAGCAGTTGCTTGAGGGGGTATTTATTTTATTTTTTATTTATTAAAAAAGAGGTACACTCCCAACAGCCAAGTATTAGTTTGCAGCTTGGAATAAAGGGATCTGGGTTTAAGCTCCCAGATAAGACATAGATGTGTCTTTTCTTGCATTGCTTTTCTGCTGAAGTCTCACCTTTCCCACAGACTTTCTCTATGGTATTTATACTTTATGGCTCTATGGACTTAACAAAATGCGTGATAAACATACTCGTACAACATAATATTAATGAACTTGTGTAATAATTTAACAACATATGTGGAAATTTATTTATTTGGATTGCTCATCTGAATGTTTTAAAACAGGCGTTGGGTTGCTTTACTTCTGAGTGGCACTTTTTGCACACAATGGGCTAAATGACTAACTAGCTTCCTAAGTAGAATGCTAGAAAAATAGTTTGTGAAATGCAAGGCTAAACTGTTATTGTAATTTAAAAAAATAATTTTGCACAGGATTTAGTATGGCTATACCACTCACATTACTTTATGGACCTAACAATGATGACCTTATCAACCAATGAGCAGAATCATTTAATATAAAACCATTACTGGATATGGGATTGACACTCCAGGTGTTGGACCAAGTTCTCCTTGCAACATCTATTTGGTTCAATTGTGTGATTGACCTAACAAACATTGTCAAATAACCACTGCTTATGGCTTTCTGGATTTATGAGGCCATTAGAGCAATAACATTATAACAATGGGTTAAATCATAAGCTATCATGGAGTGGTTAGCATCTTGTCCATAAGGTCATCCCACTCCTATTTGAACTTTAGAGTAATGCAACTTGGACAGTATTATTGACTGTGTATGTTACCTAAGTCCATCTCCATAAGAATAACTTAATAATGCATATATGTACTGATATGATTTAATACTGATATGTTAATAGATATATGTCCATTATTTACATATGAAAGATAATCAAGCAATGCAATTAATTCAAAAATAATATGTGCTTGGTTACACAGACAACTTTAAATCAAGTTCAGCACAATTAATATCACACATATGGTTGTACATTTTTTGTCACATTAGTACTGTACACACACTTTATTCAATATCTCTGATGATTAATTATCATCAAAATTTATAGTTGTTTTCAGTCACAATGAATACTAAATGTCTTTAGAAACAATTTATTAGCGAGTACTGCAATAATTCATCAAAAAAAAACTGAGCTTCCATCCAGTTTTATTCATCAAGCAATGTCCTACCATTGATCATTGCATAGTTAACATGATCTCCTTTAAGATCATACTATGAATGTCCCTATTTGCACACTAGTCCTTGGGTACTTTAATTATTTGTTACTTGATGACAAAAGAGTGGTTATTTTAATATATTTTGTGCCAAGATTTCTACTTTAATATAAAAGATAAATTAAAAAAAAAAGAGAAATTATTGGTCATAATTTTTGTAATTTTTCAAAGGCTTCCAAAATGATAGCATTGGTGCTTTCGAAATATCTAACAAGAAAACCTGAAAGGAAGAAATTACTCTAGTGCGACTTTTCTGAAATATTTATAATTTTATAATTCAAATAGATAATCACATAAATATCTTACTGTTACAATCAATTAGATGAAATACACTTTAAACACTTATGAAAATGTAGTAATAATTAGAAAAATAGTTGTCTAAGAGATGATAATAAGATACTTCCTCATGAATAAATATGGTCACTTAATGAAAATATCCTAGTGACTGAAAACTATGAACATATTATATGTATTTAAGTCTATTTTTTTTTCTCTTCACCTCTGGCCTGGGTATGTTTTTTGCATTCATCTCTAGCCTCTGAAAAATTCAAAATTCAGAAGCAAAGGAGCTGAAAATGCAAATTAACTCTACTCTAGATAAATAAGAGAGAAAGATTTAGCAATCCACTTTTTGGATAATGATTTATTACATGTTGAAAAACTTTGTAATGCCTCATTCAGCATTAATGCAACTTAAGTTTAACAAAAGGATCTTTATTAGTTTAGAAAATTTGATAAAAGCATCCAGCAGACACCTGATACACATCACTCAATGGATGCATGCTTCAATACTGGACTTTCAGCTTTGTCTTCTGTAGGTAAAAGACAATGAAAAAGACTTCACATCTGCACCTTTTATGGTGTTTGGGTTCAGATTTTTTAGTTTGTGCTCAGATTTCAGAATAATATGCATAACTGATGGCATGCTAAAGAAAACCTGTATTGAACAAAAGTTTAATATTAAAAAAGGCAGTTGAAGATGGGAGCAGCCAGGCAGACATTTACTATAAGACTCATTACAAAAATACAATGATCATACTGTTTAATCGTAATATAATTAAATTATTAATACGATTAAAGTGAAAAAGCCTAGATTCTTTATGTATCTCCCAGATCTTTCTCAGTGTAATAGGAGAAAGCAGTGTTTTTGAAATTGATTGGAAATACTTGGTGCAATCCAAAAGTTCTCAGACTTACCCTGTGTAGTGCCATCTAGGCATAGATCTGATTTCTGCTGCTAGATATTGCAGCCTACTCCTTTTGTCATGCAGTCTGGCATGTTTCATAATGAGAGGTGGAACCAAGTCTTTTTTAAGAGCATTTTAGTGCATTTGGGACACTTTGCGATTTTTTTTAACAGAAAAATGGAAGACATGAAAGAACAGTATGTTTCCATTAAGTTTTGTTTCAAACTTGGTAAAACTGCTTCAGACTCACAAAATATTTAAACAAGCATTTGGTGATGACACCATATGCCAAAACTCACTTTTCTGAGTGGTTCTCATATTTAAATGTGGGCAAATGTCGGTGGAAAATATGTTCTGGTGGAAGATTCTGTTCCAGTTAACCCTCAACAAGTCGAATGGACAAGTATGTGGAGAAAGTGCATCAGGCCATCCACAAGGACTGACGAACAATTAATTATATCTGTGGAATTGTTAGACTAATGTATGGAAATGCCAACAAATCCTAATGGAGGAACTCAACATGAGATGCCAAATTCGGGCCTTGACTGCTGAATCAGGACCATAGACATTGCCTCACTGTGTGCAGGGATCTTCAGAAACAAATAAAAAAGGACCAAAATGCCCTTTCCAAAATTATAACTGGAAATGAAAACTGAGTTTATGGGTATGACCCAGAAACAAAGCAGCAATCATCCCAGTGGAAGAGTCCTCCTTCCACTGGATCTTTCATTGTGACCAAAGAAAGTGAGGCAGGTGAAGAGCAATGTGATGAGCATGCTGATTTATCTCTTTGATGTGGAGGGAATCATGCACAACAAGTTTGTTCCTACAGGCCAGATATTGATTCAACATTATTACATTGAGGCCCTGAAGCATTTGAGAGAGAAAGTGAGACTGAAATGCACAGGAAAATGACATACACAGGACAGGATAGTGAATCATAACAATATGCCAGTCCACATTACTTTGTTCAGCAGTTTTTGGCCACAAAAATGGCAGTGGTCCTCCTCCCTCCTCCTACTCATCAGATCTCATTCCCTGCAACTTCTTCCTGTTCCCCAAGATGAAGTTCCACCTTAAGAGTTCTGATATGACTGTGTTGAAGTGATTAAGGTAGAATCTAAGGAGGTACTGAATAACATCTCAAAACAGAAGTTTCAGAGGTGTCTTCAACAGTGGTAAAAGTGTTGGGCTTACTGTATTATCTTCCAAGGGAACCACTTTGAAAGTGATAACAGTGATTAAAACCAAAGATAAGCCTGCATTTTTTATCAGTCCAATCCAGGAACTTTTGGATTGTACCTTGTATTTCAGAAGTCCAGTTCCTTTATTAAGAACCTTGTTTATAACATACGTTTTTAACAACATTTGTTTATAACAACGTTTTTTACGTCTTACAGGGTTGGGTTGTTTTACCTCTGAGAGGCACTTTTCTGCACACAATGGGCTAAATGTCCAGGTCACAAGGACCCCAAAGGCTCAGAGAAGGTTGGGGGAAGGAACCCACTGGAATAGCTGTTAGGAGACAGATGGTAGCCTCCCGTCAAAGCCATCCTGAGTGTTCTTTAACGTGTGCAGAGTGCAGTACCCCCACCCCCTAATCTTACAGGTTTCCATACCCAGATATGACTGCATATATGATAATTCTTGTCAACATTGAACACACTTCAAAGAAGTAATGTGTGAATTAAATGATTGCCAGTTCTTCTAAACATGAAACCCATTAAGCATGCATGGGAAGATTTAGGGGAGAAGCATTATTTTTTGTAAACCAGTTTCTTATTTGCAGAAAAATTTAATAAGAAATGAATTGCATTTAATGAATAGATGACATTTACAGTCTTGTTATAAGTATGAGACCAACTCTGTAGTATGGATAATGTTTAATGAAATCATCCCATACTGAACTTTTTTTTAATCATTATTTAAATATCTTTCTTATTATTCTTTACCTTTACCCAAAAGTGTTTTATAATATGAAAATATAACCAAAATTTATGCAATAGTATTTTTTAATGACCCAGAAAACCCATTTTGCTTGTTAAAGAACAAATTTGATAATAACCAGTTTAGATATATATACTGCAAAAAATTTCTTCATATGCGGAAAAATTTATAAAATATATTATACCAAACAAATAAACTTGCATCTTTTTCTTTTTTCAATACAGTTACATCTGATTAGCATAGCTAATATTTATCTATACTTACCTCTATAGTGTATTATTGCTGTAATGAACTTAATAACCAAAATGTGCATTTCACATATCAATGCAATATTTTTATTTGCTATTTTTTGCATTTTTTTTAAATCATATATCAACTAATGCAAAAAATTCCACTGTAAAACATAAAAAATGGAAATTGATCTAACCTGATTGAGAGCATTTCGTAGGCTGGTAATCAATGCACCACTAGTGCTATTACTAGGGACACTTTCAGCTTCCAAAACTTGCTTTAACCTTTCTCTTTCTGTTTGAAGACTATGAAGCATTGTTTTTAATCCACTGTGAACTAAAATGGGAATTTTATGGTTTTTAATGTAATAGGTGCAACACTGCAAAAACATTCTTTTTGTACAAATATTTAAATGTTTTGGTAATTGAAACATGAACAACACAAATTTCATCAGCTAGTCACTGGAAGGAGAGCTATGCACCAATCCCCTGTGATGATGCATAGAACCGACCAGGCCTAGCACCTAATGTCCGACCCCGCCTTCTCGTGGTGCGGACCGTTAGTAACTTTCAAAAGAGATACTCTCTTGTGGAAGTGAACGGAAGGGGAGGGCTGCAAGATTAGTGTGGCCTACTGATCTGGACAACTATGGCTACTTTTCTTTTTTTTCTACCCTGCTGAGGAGTGGTCAACCACACAGGGTCCTGGTGCTGACCATATAAACCTACTGGACTGGACAGATATATGGCTCTGAGCTTGATTATGGATCCTGATTTTGCTGCACTGGTGGGCTTCTGTGGAGGGAAAATCTTCCGCTGTGTTTTCTGTTTGTTTGTGGGTTGACAGCCCCAAGTGAATAGATTCACAGGATATGTTTATTAGCTGGTGGATAATCCTGAGCAGAAGTCATCGCAGGCACCTGAACTCTTTGCTTCTATTGGCATCGTCAAATTCTACATTGGAGGAAGTCTTCCAGTGTAGATGGCTTCAGCCTTTATTGGTGGGGGAACGGGTCTTTGCCCCATGTCTGCGATTAGGGGGCTGTTTGATATTGTCGGCATTCTCTCTCTCAATAAACATAGTTTCTTTAAACATCCCACTAACCATTTTCTCTCCATAGGTAGTTGGAATGTGAGGACTCTGCACAGAGCTTTTTCTCTTGATGTCCTCACATAAGAATTCCACCATTATAATTTAGATATTCTCGGCTTGCAAGAGACCAGATGGACAGATAAAGGTCAGATTCTTAAAAATAATCTTAAATTTCTCTTTTCAGGGAGGGACGACAATAAGCATCACCAAGGCGTGGGTCTGCTTCTCAGCAGACACGCTAGCGATGCTCTTCTAGGATATGAGTGCATTAATGAAAGGTTTCTTACAGCAAAATTTCAGACAAGTGTTAAAGACTTGAATGTTATCTACTGTTATGCCCCCACTGAGGATGCCGATGAGGATGAGAAGGATAGGTTTTATGAACAACTTCAGGATATTTTGAATTCTGTCAAGAAAGGAGATATTACCCTTGTTCTTGGTGACTTCAATGCCAAAGTTGGTACTGACTCTGACCTTTGGGGAGGGGTGATTGGCCCTTTTTGTATTGGTAGCTGCAATGGCAATGGGCAACGTCTCCTACAGGTAAGTAAACTCAATGGATTCAGAATAACTAACACTTATTACAAACACCGCGACATACATAAGTACACATGGGTTTCACCTGATGGGCTGCATAAGAATATGATTGATTACATATTAATTAACAGCAAATGGGCTAGTTCTGTTAGGTATACCAGGGCATATAGTGGAGCTGAAATTGGATCTGACCATTACCTTGTTAAAAGTGTGTTGCAACTTAAACTTAAAAAGTGTTGTGCTAGGGTTAAAAAATTTACTTTTAATACTGAAGCTCTGAAAGATCCAGTTATAGCCAAAGCTTACCATGATAGGTTACTTAGTCATTATGACAGTCATGATTTGCTTACTACTGAAGTTGAGGAAGAATGGGATCATTTTAAACAGGCTTTTTTGGACACTAACAGTACTCTTTTAGGAAAAAAGGAGCACAAGAGGCAAAATTATCTGAGTGATAAGGCACTTGAGCTTATTTCGGAAGGAAAGAAGTGCAGGAATGCCCTTAATCAATACCGTACTAGTACTAATAGAAAGCATTACAGAGACCTTAATAAACTTGTAAAGGATTAGTTAGCTGCTGATAAGAATCTTTGGCTTGATGGTTTGGCTGACAAAGCCGAGGAAGCAGTTAGACAGCACAACAGCAGAGAGCTGTACCAGATAGTTAATTTTTTGCGTGGTAGAAAACAGACAGGCATACAAGGATTGAAGGATAAACAAGGTAAGGTTATAGAAGGGGAGGATTCTGTCATGGCTAGGGGGACTGAGCATTTCAGTGATGTTCTAAACAATGTAGTTAGTTCTACTCCCATTGTTTGCAATGATGATAGGTGCATTGGTGGCTTTAATGTTGGCCCTATAACACAATCTGAAGTTATTTTGGCTGTTTCTAAACTTAAACTTCATAAATCCCCAGGGGTAGATGAAATTACTACGGAAATGCTTAGAGCTGGGAATGTTTCGGTTACCACTTGGATGACTGAAATTCTGAAAATCTTTTATGATAAAGGCATGGTTCCTAAGGATTTTACCAGAGCTATTGTTATCCCTATTTTCAAAAAAGGTGATCACAGTTCTTGTGATAACTATAGGGGTATTAGCCTACTCTCTGTTCCAGGTAAAGTTCTTTCCATGATTGTGCTTAATAGAATTAAGAATCTGGTTGACAGTCAATTGCGTGATGAGCAATGTGGGTTCAGAAGTGGTAGGGGATGTGTGGATCAGATATTTTCACTTAGGCAGATTCTTGAGAAATGTTTAGAGTTTCAGAAACCTTTGGTTGCTAGCTTTGTTGATTTCAAAAAGGCTTTCGACTCTGTTGATCGTCATAATTTGTGGTTGATTGTGAGATCATATGGTATACCAGACAAGTTAGTTAACATTATGAAAGCTCTCCATAATAACACCAAGTCGTGTGTGAGAGTTGGTAAGGCTTGTAGCAATTGGTTTAGCATTACTTCTGGTGTTCGACAAGGGTGCATTTTGTCTCCTTTTCTCTTTAGCTTGGTTATTGATTATGTTATACGAAATTCACTTCAAGGGAAAGATTTTGGCCTTAAATGGGCTGGAGATAGGAAAATTTCTGATTTAGATTATGCTGATGATTTAGCCCTTTTGGCAAATGATGTTGATGAGATGAACTCTTTCATTCGAGCTGTTGATGAGACTGGTAATAGAGTAGGTTTGGTTATAAACAGAGAGAAAACTAAAGTGATGAAAATTGGTCAGGCAGGCTGTGATTCAGTTAATCTGAATGGTTGCAGTCTTGAGCAGGTGTCACAGTTTAATTATCTTGGGAGCTATGTAACAGATAATGGTGATGTGCGGCATGAGATTAACAGACGAATAGGGATTGCTGCCGGGACTTTTAAGAATCTATGGAGAGTGTGGAGAAATGGGCGTATTCACCTAAAGACTAAAATTAGACTGTATAATAGTTTGGTTCTTTCTAGGGTTAGTTATGGTAGTGAAACTTGGACACTTTGTAAACATGATAACAGGAAACTAGATGCTTTTGATTCCAGATGCTTATGCAGTATCTTGGGCATTAGGTGGTTCAACTTTGTAACTAATGAGGAGGTTAGGCAAAGGAGTTTGCAACCTCCTTTAAGCAGCATATTGTGCAGAGAGAGACTCCGTTGGTTTGGCCATGTTGCCCGTATGAATAATTATAGATTGGCGAATAGGGTTATGAACAGTGTGCCTAAAGGCCTCAGAAAGAAGGGGAGACCTAGGATGCGGTGGGCAGACAATGTCAAACAGGACCTTGTTAGAATTGGTGTGCAGTGGCCAGATGCAGTATATGTAGCTCAGGATAGACTTGCTTGGAGAACTAAATTGCACGGTCTGGTTGGACCTCCGTAGCCCATGGCTGTTTGAGGAGGAGGAGGAGGAGGAGGAGGAGGAGGAGGAGGAGGAGGAGGAGGAGGAGGAGGAGGAGGAGGAGGAGGATGATGATGATGATGATGATGATGATGATGATGATGATGATGATGATCTGTGAAGTCCAGAAGCAGTTAATGTAATGATACTAAATATTTTGGCTGCTAAAACTGAAGTTAAGATTACTAATAACAATTATGTTTGTAAAACACTGTGAAATTGTAAATGTTAAATACAAATTAATAATGAGCGGAAAATAGTTGTATTTTGTCAATATCTGCCCATTAACTTACTGCTCTAATTTCCTATAATAGTCAATTAATAATAAGAAATTATTTAGGACATACAATGAAAACTGCTCAAGAAGTTTCTATGTAATGCATTTTCCCCCATTTAAGAAGTTTCATTTAAAAATCTGAAGATATTCCCCATAAATATATTTTTTCTCACGCTTAAAATGTATTTGTTTAGCATGCATTCTTAATTAAGAAGCTATTTGACCTGCATCTGTATTACATACTTATTCAAAACATTTTCATGTAATAAGCTATTTCAGACTTCAAAATTCATAAGAGTGAATTTATTTTTACACGTTATCTCTGATAGGTCTTAATAAATCAGAAGCTAGCTCAGCAATGTAGGAAGTCATTGGAGATTAGAAGGGGAGTTACAGCAGAGTTTATAGCTTACTCACCAGAGAAAGTTCTTCAACACATGGTCAAGGGTTGGCTCAGTCAGTAGTGCCCCAGGTTCATTACCTGCAGTTTCCAGGTTTGAGACCCAAATGTGTTATTATTGAGATTTATTTCCTCTAAACCCCCACCCAGCCTCAGTCAGAAAGGGGATACTGATGAGCTTGGAAATGCTGTCATCTTTTGGATGGGATGCTAAGCCATCACCCTGTGTGCATGAGGGCCATACCCCTGTGCACATTAAAAACACACTGGATGGCCTTGACAGGAGGTTTCCACCTATCTCCTAACAGCTGTCCAGTGGGTTTCCTTCCCAATCTTCTGAGCCTTTGGGGTCCTTGTGACATGGCCATTTAGCCCATTGTGTGCACAAAAGCCACTCAGAGGTAAAACAACCCAATCTTACAACACATATCTCACAATGTGTTGGAAACAAAATTGTTTTAGTTTCAGAACACAGCAGATGAGACAAAATTTGTGCTACACAAGAATGTGCCCTTCTCAGTTATCTCTGTGGGTTTTCTACTCTGGAGCTCATTTAGCATGAGCTCTGATTAAGAAAGAACTAATAAATCTGCCAGTGACACTAAATGAGATAGTAGCTAAATAGGAATCTTTGTTGTGAGTTCATACCCTTAATGAGTATAAAAATTAAGAAAGAAAAATTTGATAATTTGTGACTTAAATTGCTTGTTTGGTTTAAACAAACAAGAATTGGCAATGTTTCCAAGTGGAACAATTCTTCACAAAAAAGCAAAAGAAACTGTCAAGAACTGAAAATGGAATTCGCACCTTCCAATAGATGGATCAATGAGTCAAGAAATGAAGTCTTATGATGGAAGATTGTGTCACAGCAAGAGTAGATTGTATTATCAACTTTGTGTATACCTACTCATTATTTATGTTCTGCAATATGTAAATGACGTAGGAAGTGTCCTTTTATTCCAAAATTGCTCATCAAAATCTCATAGGTAAAATTTTGACTCCCTTTGGGAGGGGGAGTTAAGATGGTCCACCCATTCACTTTTACTTAACCAGTTTTTACTTTATTTATGTTATATTTATTATTTTAGGGATTTTATTTTCAGTTGGCATCATCACTTTTTCTCACCCAAGACAGCTAAAGGAGTTATACATGTGCAACTCTGACTTTGATTGACAGCCGCTAATGCGTGCATAAGGATATCTTGCATCATAACTAGCGTGAGTGAATGATCGTAAAGTTATGCAAATATACTTCCCAGCGTGCAACATATATGTGTCAGTTGCATGCCACATGTATAGTAAGTGACATTAGGTCACAGAGTTAGTAGGAGGTAGTTGAGATGTGAGTAGTTTTGAAGCTAGTCAGAATGTGAGTTTTGAGGTAGGAAGAATGTTAGTAGAGAGAGGTGTGAAGGAGAGGAAAGATGTTAGCTGAGAAGTTTGTCAGTTTTGGAGATGTTGTTTTAGAGTGAGATTTAGTTGCTCAGAATATTTTGAAGTTTCTTGGTGAGTCTTGATTTTTTGGGGGGGAAACAAATTTTGTTTTATGAAATATTTTGACTTTTCTAGTTTTTTCTCTTGAGCAGGACAAATTGATTTTGATTAGATTTAAATTTTAATAATTTTACAATATTTTGAATTGTTTTCAATTTGACTAAGTGATGCATAATATACTTAGCAAGCCCTTATTTAACTTTATTTGGATTTCCTCACTGCTGGCACATGCATCCACTTAATTCACCCAAGACCACAATCCACTTATTTGGCAAGATTAATTACCTGGCACCAGATGCTATTTGGTAAATTTATATATTTGGATTAGTCAAAAGGTCCAAAGTGAAGAAGTTAATATACATTTGGAGCATTACAGTCTGAAAACTTAAATACATACAAATAGACATTACAGTCTAAAACTTAAAGGGAAAAATATAAAAGCTGAAGAATTGGAAAATTACTGTTTTGGCCAGTATTTGTACTCTTGATAAAACTCAAAAGTTGCTTTTAATGCTGATGAGAATGATGAGTTATTCAATAACCTTTTTTTATGTTCAAAGGAGAAAAATGCCTTAGGAGAATATTAAGAAAAGGCACATGGTGATAGATGTGGTGAACATGGAGAGATAAGAAAAACTTCTTTTAATCACCAACATATTAGAGAAACCCCAATGCTTCAAAAACATGAAAACTTTTACATGAAAATACAAAACGAATAAAACTATTATGGATAAAGATGAAATAAAAAAACATTTTGAGGGGAGAGGGGATATTTGAATGAACCAAACAAAAAAAAATGGCTTATGAAGGCAGATAAATTCTGCTATTTGCTTGACTTGAGTTTTTTCTTCCTTCTTCTTGGAAGTAAAAGACTGTCAATAATTAGTATATAGTATCATATCTGTCGATAATTAGTATATTCATGAAGAAATCTATCCCTATGTGAGAACCATTCTAGAAGGAAGAATTTAGTCTCTTCAAGATTTTCTCTTCCAATAACTTCACCCTTTATGGGGAAGCCAAGTCTCTAACTCAATTTGTCACGCTGTGTTCAGTTTCCATTCTCTACAGGCCATTGGGAGTCATGTTGAAGGTGCTCTAGAGATTCACATTCCAGTATAACATGCAAGATTGTCTTCAATGGCATTAGGACATAAAGTACATTTATCAGAACAATTTAGAAATTTATTAAGACTTCTATTCATTCCCAATGAACCTGCTCTAGCTTTAGAGAGAAGTGATTTACCAATGTGGGTAACTAGTAAGTTTCTGTGGTATAAACAGTCTTCCTATCATACACTTGTCTTAGGCTAGGAATCTTAATTCCTTCTCTTCTCCATAATCCACGTGAAGATCCCTTCACATTTTTAATAATCCTATTTTTCCATCCCATGGCAATTTTCGAATTCCAAGAATCTGATTTAGGATTGAATTTTTTGCTATAATTCTTCTAAACCATATAAAATTACATACTCGAGGAGTGAGTGCTCTACAATATGAAAAAACTTTTCTGGCTTTCCTGTTTTCATTCATATTATGAAGGCATAGTAAAAAGAGAAGTTTGTTTTTTGCTTCTCTGCTTTCAAAAGTGCTTCAACCTATTTCACCTTGAATTGTCACATTTGGAGTTAACTGGTTTGCTCTAATTAAAATAACTTAAAGTTCTGTCATTGAGCAATAAAAGTTTTCAGCTTATTTTTCAAACTAATTCTGTTGTTCTACTATATCAGAAAAACCATGTTCTCTACAGGGGAGGTTCACAGAGCATCAGAGAGATGCCAGCCAAAACAATCTAACAACTGCTACTGACAAGCTAGCAATAAATAATGCAGCAACCATAGACTGGGAGCATGCCACACTGCTAGCAAATGCATCCACTTACTATGGATCCATCATTTGCAAGGTTATTGAAATAATGACTTCATCCATCTCCACCTGCAAGTGAGACACTGGAATAACTCTTCATGACACATGGAAAAAAATTCTTAACAGCCTTAATGTCACCACATAGTGCCACTTCACTGAAGATGAAGTGCTGTCCTTGTTCTGAAAAGCTTCTGAGTTTGGTCCTAAAAACTTTTAACATGCAAACAGTTTGAAGGATAAACTTAAAATTTTTATTGCTCAAAGACAGAGAACTTTAAGTTATTTCAATTTATTTCTGAGCAAGGTCTTTTTAATTGTGGTTTGCTATAACTACAAACCTACCAGCCCAGATCTGCAATGCTTCACAAACTTTTCTAAGATTGAAGAGAATGCAAGCACCAAAGTCCTAGTGATTGCTGGTACATCAACAGATTTCCATAATATTCTGGTGACTTCATACTTGTGTAAGAAAACATAGCTTTGTTTTTTATAATTCCAATGTATCAAAAAAAATTTTTTTTTCTGATAATATCCTCAAGAATATTTAGGTAGTTTGTTTCTTGACTGAAAATATGCCCAGATACAAAGCTGAGTCCACTATACAAATCTGACGATTTCCAAACTTGACATCAGGTATATCTTCCCTGCAATTCCAAGACAATCAGCATACATTTTTAGGGCTAAAATTAATTTTAGAGCTCCTGCTAAATCATTCACAACATTTAATAAATTATCTGTTCCTGTTTATTTTCAACAGTTGATAAGAATCTTTGACTTTATAACTTGGCTGACAAAGCACACAAAGTAGTTAGACAGCACAATAATAGGGGGTTGTACCAGATAGTTAATGTTTTGTGTGGGAAGAAACAGACAGGGATTGAGGGATAAACATGGTAAGATGGTTGAAGGTGAGGTTCTTTGATGGCTAGGTGCGCTGAGCATTTCAGAGATGTTCTAGACAATGTGATTATTTCTACTCCCATTGTTTGTAATGAGGATAGATGCATTACTGGCATTAATGATGGCCATATATCACATGCTGAAGTCGCTTCGGCTATCTCTAAATTAAAACTGCATAAATTCCCACTGAAATGCTTAGAGTTGGGAACATTTGTGTTGTCACATGGCTGACTTTGAAATTTTGAATATTTTTTATGATAAAGGTGTTGTTAAGTATTTTGAATCCACTCTACAAAGCTCTAGACCTATTATTATCCCAATTTTTAAAAAAGTACAGTTTTTAAAAAAGGTGATTGCAGTTCTTGTGATAATTACAGGGGAATTAGTTTACTTTCTGTTCCAGGTAAAGTCTTTGCACAATTATATCTAACAGAATTAAGTATTTGGTTGATGGATAACTGCATGATGAATAGTGTGAATTTAGAAGCGGTAGGGAATGTATCGATCAAATATTTTCACTGATTCTTGAGAAATGTTTAAAGTTTCAGAAACCTGTAATTACTAGCTTTATAGATTTCAAAAAGGCTTTTGAATGTGTTGATCGACATAATTTGTGGTGGATCATTAGATCATGTGGAATACCTGGCAAGTTAGTTAGTGTAATGAAAGCTCTCCATAATAACACTAAGTCATATGTGAGAGTTGGTAAGGCTTGTAGTGATTGTTTAGCATTGCTAGTGGAGTTAGACATGGGTGAATTTTGTTTCCTTTCTTTTTATTTTGGTTATTTATTATGTTATGCAGAATTCTTTGCAAGGGAAAGATTTTGGCCTTAAATGGTCTAGTATTTCAAAATTTCTGATTTAGGTTATGCAGATGATTTGGCCTTGTTTGCTAATGATATTAATAAGATGAATGCTTTCATTAGGGCTGTTGATGAGACTCGTAATAGAATAGGTTTGGTAATACCTTTGTTTCAATAAATTAAGGAAAACTCAGAAAAAGTATGATAAACAAAAAACTATATGAATGATTTTAATGAAATTTGATGGACACATGAATTGCAATGCTAGTTTCAGAATGGCATAAATATTTTTACACTAGAAATATTTTCCATCAAAAAAATAACACTTACAGGAACTTGTCCAAAAATGAGGTGTCAGAATGCAATGGGCAAAGTTCTTTAATAAAGAATGTGGTCCTTACAGCAATGCAGGCACAACAGCGATGTTCCATGCTGTTTATGATGTGAATCAGCTCAGTAGGGAGTAACAACAATTGTTCCTTTAAAGCAGTAATAATTCCTCCTTTTTTTCAAGTGGCGGGTTGAGGGCAGCAACATATCTCCCTAGATCATCCCACACATGCTCAATCAGATTTAGGTTGGGAGATCGAGCTGGTCACTCCATGTGCATAATGGTCTCCTCTTGAAGGTATTGTTCCACTAGTCGAGCTCGTGTGGACAAACGTTATCAACTTGTAAGATGAATGTTTCACCTATTGCACCAGTGTAAGGACGTACATAAGAGTCCAGGATGCCCTCTCTATACCTTTGAGCATTGAGGTTCCCATTCGAAAACACATAGAGGTCTCTGCATCCACCTAAGGAAATGCCATCACAAACACACACACTACCTCTGGTGTAACTGTCTCTTTGACGGATGTTACTGGGATGATAGCAGGTACCTCATTCTCTACATATCAAACAATGTCCGGAATCACTCTGCAAGAACTATCTGGACTCATCTGTGAAGAGTACGGAGTTCCATTTTTCTTCTGTCCAGTTAACATGCATGCATGCCCAATTCAACTGCTCTCTCCTGTGATGTGACATGAAGGGGATACAAATAGCGTACCTTCTAGCATACAGACCTCCCTCATGAAGCCTTCTAGAGACAGTAGAAGCTGATACAACCCTCCCAGTGGCTGCTGCAAGAGAGGATTGTAGCTGAGAGGGAGTAGATGTCCTGCTCCTTCATGCTGTTAATTGCAGATATCAGTCTTGTACAGTAGTCATAACTCAAGTCCTTACTTGGCTAAACCTCTGAGATGCAGACTCCGTGTTAAGAAATTGATTCCACAGTTTATGGACCACAGAAGGACTCACATTCAGTCATTGTGCCACGTCCGACTAACTTTGGCCTGCTTCAAGCCAGCTAATAGCTCTCCACCGCAGTTCATTTGGCAAATGATGTTTCGAGGACATTCCTACAAAATGGCTATTTCAAATTTCTTTACTCACATTTGCAACACAAAATAACAATCACTCCAAAATACCTGTTTTTATGCCACTATCCAATTATGCAAATTGACACAACCTAGACAAATTTGCATACAATATGCTCACTCGATATTACTTTATGAGTTACATGAACAAGTATTGGTTGGATCACATAATTTTTTGCCAAAATATCAAGATTTTTCTCATTTTTCCTTAATTTATGGAAACCAGTGTAAATAGAGATAAAACTAAAGTGATGAAAATTGGTCAAGCAGGTAGTGCTTCAGTTGCTTTGAATGGCTGCACTTTTGAGCAAGTGCCTCAGTTTAATTATCTCAGGAGCTGTTTAACAGATACTGATGATGTGCAGCACAAGATAAATAGAAGAATAGGTATTGTTTCTGGGACTTTTAGGGATCTATGGAGAGTGTGGAAAAATAGGCATGTACACCTAAAGACTAAAATTAGGCTGTATAATAGTTTGTTTCTTTCTAAAGTTAGTTATGGTAGCAAATCATGGATCATTTGCTAGCAGGATAAAGGAAACTTGATGCCTTTGAATATAGATGCTTATGGAATATCTTGGGCATTAGGTGGTTTGATTTTTTAAGTAATGATGAGGTTAGAAGAAGGAGTAAGCAACCTGCTTTGAGCAGCATATTGCAAAGAGAGATTGCATTGGTTTGGCCATGTTGCCCATATGCATAGCTGCAGATTGGGTTGGGTTGTTTTACCTCTGAGCGGCACTTTTTTGCACACCACGGGCTAAATGGCCAGGCCACAAGGACCCACAGGCTCAGAGAAGGTTGGGGGAGGGGACCCACTGGAGACAGGGAGACAGATGGTAGCCTCCCGTCAAGGCCATCCAGCGTGTTCTTTAACGTGCACAGGGTATGGCTCTCCCGCACACGGGGCCACGGCTTAACGTCCCATCCGACGGACGGCGGCCTTTTCAAGCCCATCGGTGTCCCCTACTGACCGTGGGCAGGGCGGGGAAATTTTGCGGAGATAAATCTCAACGCTGACCCAGCTGGGACTCGAACCTGGGAACTACAGATTACGAGCCTGGCACGCTACCGATTGAGCCACCCCCGCGGTCTCAGATATTTAGGATACTGCAATATGTGGCAAATGAGTTTCTCATCAGCTGACATTTGATTTGAAAGCCAAGAGAGTGGAGGTGTACACTGAATTATTGGTGATGTGTACACTGAATTATTGGCGAAGACGAAGAAGATCAAGTGGGTTTATTTCGTTGCTTTTATAATAATAATTTGATATAAATCAAAAATTTTAAATTTCATCAATTCATTTTGATTTATATAAAAATCAAAGAGAAGAAAAATAGAGATAGAACTATTGGCCCTGTTGCTTTGAATCACAAGCCTTGAAACATTTAACCCTCTAATGCTTATACCGACCGATTTTCAATGGATCATTCTAAACAATTTTACTCCTTCCTCTTCAATGCCTTCTATTGGCCATTTGAACTTCATATGTGTTAAATATTTTTTTATCAACTTTGGCTTACCTTCTTTAGCTAACGAAACAAATTCTTCATGATATTTATGAAGACTGCTGTGTGTGGAAGACGTTACAGATTCAGTAAGGGCACAAGTCATTAGTGATGTCGAATCAGGCAAGCTGTGAGGACGAACCATGTCTTCACTACTTGCAAGAGACGGGTGAGAGCAACTTAGATGTGCCATTTCTTGAATTGGTAATGCAGTTCCATACACCATCTAATATTTATATATAAATATAAGAAAATTACTACGTATACATTTTTATCATTTGATTTTAAAATTACAAAAAATAAATGCAAAAAACCAAATAAAGTTATTATTTTTTTTATATAGATGGCACTAAAATTAAACAACCTCTAATTGTATGTCAAATACTTTTACTGTTTTAGCAATTAAGCTTTATTAGTTTTCATGCTTAGTTTGACTATGAATAAGCTTTGATGTCGTTTTATTTTATTATTAACAGATGACATATATATATACTATCTACATTGTAGATAATTTAAAGGCAGTCATCATTTGTAATCAATTACATCTTTCATTTAAAAATGCATCAGTATCAGATATAGTTTAAAATTTATGTTATCCTAGCTATTGAAAGTGACCTTTATCTCAATAAGTTATTATTCTCTCTTCTTAAGTTAAAGACATTTCTTTGATAACAGCATTCATCTTTGTCCTCATATAACCATTATTCTTGTTCTTTTCATTTTCTAAAATAAGAAAATAAAGGGCTTGCATGTTCTACAATATTTAGAGGAAATCTATGCTCAACAAGAAATGCAGTATACGGATATTAGGTACACAAAATATCAAATTTAGTCATCAGGTTAAAAAGCTAATTTTATAAGTTTTGCATGCTTTTGTTTCATACAATATTATCTTGTCTCAGCTTACTGATAAGCTGTTCCAATACCTGCTTTACCCTCATGTACAATATTTAAGTCACATCAACATACTGAACATGCAAACAAATCTCTTTTCCTACACTTCAACATAATTAGATATTCTTTGGTAAATGATTAAAAAATATTTACTTGTTTATGGTCTTTTCTTTGTACACTGGCATATTAACCCTTCGAGAACTATGACTGCAGCTGTATGCTTACAGTTGTTTTTGCAGTAAAAGGCTATGAATGCATCAGTGGCTCAGCTAGTTCAAATATATACCACTTGATTGACAGCCACAATGTACTGCACTCTCTCTGAATGTTTTAGGGCAGATTTTATGGTGGAAGACTATTATCGATTAAATTATTATAATCTTTTAAAGTATATTGTTGCATAGCACAAATCATGGATCATTCAAGTAGAAATCATTCATTTTGAGATAGTGAGAAAGTGAATGTGATTTGGATGATTTAGAATTATACACATATTTGTACTTGAAAGTAACTCTTATCTTTCTAATTTCAAAGTTTTGAATACTTTTTTAATAAATTACATTGAAGAACTGATTTTTATAAAAAAAAAATTCTGTTAAAATTTTTTCTTTTAGCACATGTATCACAATAAATTGACACATATAAAACATGAACATATTAATCCAATCTGAATGATTCTTAATTAACAAAAAAATAAAGAATACAGTAAAAAAATATATATAATGCTCAAGAGAAAGCAGTTTTATATATCCTTAATATCTAATATTTCTACATAGATGTCAGAAACTTCATTTAGTAAGCCTATTCCCCTTGATCAGGAAATGCCATCTAACATAAAGAAAATAAACATTAACTACTGAAGGGGGGAAAAAAAGAGTGAAATCTGGAGTATCTCATCATTAGGGGCCACAAGGGCCAACCCCCACCAACATTTCTAAAATAAATATATTTATCTTAATTCAAATTTTAATATTGTCTTAATTTAAACCTTAAATTAGAATGGATAATAAAAATTATAATTCACATGAATGCTCGAATTGAAAAAAAAAAATATTTTGCCAGTTTTCCATTCAGTACATATTCACTGAAGCATTACACTCAAAACTGCAGATGTGTTGCCTTCATGGATCTCAATGGGAGAACTGAAAATATGCCCAGAACCTTACATCATTCTCTATGCTGGGGCAGAATCGAGGTTATTCATCTATTGGCACTTTTCATCAATTGCAGCAATTTCCTGATTATATGGGGTTTTCCAAAAGGGACTTTAGGAAGTTGTTTTGTAATAAAAAGGAAAATACAAGAAATACATCTGATTTGTTTATTGTAAATTAAAGTTTTATCAATTACAATTAAACTTGAAAGATGATGTCATTTAAATGTCCACCACGGCTACATTTACAGGTATCGATACCAACATCATAATTTTGTAAGAAATTCTCAATCATTGAGACATTAATCTCTCTTATGATGGCTTGGATGTTATTTTTTAGGTCTGGTATGTTATCTGGACTGTTGACATAAACTTTACTTTTCAAATAGCCCCAAAGGAAAAAGTCCAATGGTGTTAAGTTGCAAGATCTTGGCAGCCAATTCACATCTCCATTTCATGAAATTACACGTCCAGGGAATTTCGTGCGTAATAACTCTATGTTTGCTCATGTTGAATGGCTTGTAGCACCATCTTGTTGAACATAAACACCAGAAATGTCAATTCCATCAATTGGAAGCCATAAAAATTTTGCAATCATCGCATTATAACACTCTGCATTCACCGTAACAGCATTGCTGCGATCATTTTCAAAGAAAAATGGGCCAATGATTCCTCCAGACAACAAACCACACCAAACCATACATTTTTGTGATGAAGTGATTGTTCATGAATAATTCGATGATTTTCTTCCCTCCAAAGTCGAATATTTTGTTTATTGACACTTCCATTTAACGTGAAATGTGCCTCATCGCTGAAGATGATTTTACGTGAAAACTGAGGATCTGTTGACCTTTGTTCTAACACCCAAGTAACAAAATTTCTGTGTTGCAAATGGTTCGTTTTCTTCAGTTCCTGTATTAACTGAATCTTATAAGCACGCAAATGCAAACCTTTACGCAAAATTCACCATAAACTGGTTTGAGTAATGCCTAATTCTTGAGAACGTCGTGGAATTGATGATAATGGGTCATTTGTGATACTTTCACATACAGCAGTAACGTTCTTAGCAGAACTTGCAGTTTTTGGTCTCCCTGAAAGTGGTTTATTACGAACAGATCCAGTTTCTACAAAATTTTTCACTAAATTTCGAATTGCTTGTTCAGTAGGATGATTGAATGCGCCAAAAAAAAATCAGAAATGCAGAAAAACGAATTTTGCGATGTGTTTCATTTACTGAACACTTATTTCCATAATAAGTTTTAATGATTTCAATATGTTGTTCTTGTGAGAGCGATGCCATAGTTATACTTGTATATGACTGAAGTTTCCATGAAACACATTATTTTTCCAGTCAAAATAGCATTAAATTTCCGAAAATATTTTTGAAAATAATAAATGTTGATTGCATTGTTTAGTTACTCTGTTTATGTTACATCAGAATATACCAATCTCACTGTTCTACCAATTATTTCACTCTTTATTAAATGTTCTACCCCAAAAAAGGATAAAAAATCTCCAGATATTTGAATTAATAGCCTGCATATGTTATGGACATGATGTAGTACCTGCATCATCAGTTTTTATATCTATATGAAAATAGTGAGTGGACTGAAAATAACTATTGACCATCAAAAATAATAAAATGGAAGATGGTGTGACAACAGAAAACACATAACATGTTAATTCATATTAAATGAAACATAATCAAAAGGAGAGTTATTCAGGACAACTTGTATTTATGGCCATTAATATATTAATGCACTCAATAATAATGTTAATTATTTAATTCATAAAACTATATACTTACATTTTTGTCTTGCAGATTACCTTCTGCAACATCCAGAATATTTTCTATGCTGCTGTTGTAAGCTGCTGAGCTTGTTTCTCTGGATACAATGATTTCTACACTTTGTTTATTGCTACATTTTCCTTTATTTGAAACAGACTGATTAAAATGGCTCGCATTTTTCTGATTTTTATTTCTTTTTTTCAAATGGAAACGTTTTCTTTCCTTCTTTGCTATTGATGGCTCTTTTTCAGGCAACTAGATTATTTTTCCAAACAACAAAACTTATTAAATAAATATATTCAGAAAATTTACAGTCATCATATTCTTTAATCTTTTTTAATTAGGAACAACTGTAACTTCATTTTGCACAAAATATGGTACTATACATATAGGACAGAAACTACTAGCTATTATGCTCTTTTAAGACAGTTTTTTTTATAGACAACTTGAAGATATTTTGAATTCTGCCAAACAAGGGAACATTACTCTTGTGACAGGTGAATTCAATGCAAAAAATGTCAAATATCTGTTTGCATTTTTACTTAGGTTAATGTCAAATATGATGTGATTTTTATTAAATAGAGTAAAATGAATATTTATTTTAGCTAACAATCAGTATGTGCAAATTCATATATAACATATTAAATTTTCTATTTATATATTTCAGCAATTCAATTATTTAACCTACTGTATGCATTTTTTCCATTTGTAAGTCACAACTTTTTTGTGAAATGAGCAACCTCCTTCTCCACTTAGACACACCCACACACACCTAGACAGTTTGGAACCTTTCAAACTTTTGTGCCTGGGATCTCCAGACACCTTAATCTGCCACTGGATGGATTATTGTTTCATGAACCTGCAACATATATCTAACATGTAAAATAATTATTGAATAGAATAAAAAAGCCTAAAGTTGTAAAAATAACAAAATAACTTGTATGTTGAATATGTATATTTCCATGAATCATAAAGGAAAACTTTTGCAACTGATTACAGTGGAGCTTTTAATTGCATGGACAGCAACAATTGCTGAAAGTAGGACTTTACAGTGTAATAGTGTTATATATTTATATATCAATATAAACATATAACACTATTACACTGTAAAGTCCTGATTACAGTGGAGCTTTTAATTGCATGGACAGCAACAATTGCTGAAAGTAGGACTTTACAGTGTAATAGTGTTATATGTTTATATATAATAAATTGTTAAGGCAACAGTTTATAATGCATTTCATTTAGAAACATTTATATTAAGTAGAGAATACTCAGTATAGTCAGTGTGATGAAATGGTCATGCTGACTTCATTATGAAACTATTTAACTGATTTCATCAACTAATAGAAAGAAATTAACAAGTAATTTTTCGTTTTAAATTTAGATTTAACTTTTAGGCTGAATTTGTCAAGATATCAAACAGCATTTAAATAGTTTTAACTATCAGTTAACTCAGCAATCTAACTGAACTGAGGGTGCTTGATAACAAGATGGTGATGCTCATGTTTCATAGGTGCAAGGTTAGTGCGATTCCAACAAGTGCATTAGCTAGAAAATAAATATATAACATGTGATACACAATTCGAAGATATATAAACATATAACACTATTACACTGTAAAGTCCTACTTTCAGCAATTGTTGCTGTCCATGCAATTAAAAGCTCCACTGTTCAATTTTCACCAGAGTCATCAATAGAAATTAATAGTTATGAAATTACTGTGGAATGTGATACTTAAGTTTTAGGCAGTCAGCTTGCTCCAACCACACTTCCAGCAGTTGTTATTACTAGCGTTCACTTGTGTCTGGTCACTTGCTGATTGCCTATCACCAAGGGAGGAGTTATTTACTCTTTTTCACTCTGTGCAATAAATCCATGAACCACTGTGTCGACATGTTTCAAAGCTGTAGCTTCATTATCAAGACATTACTCTTGACCCACAAGAAAGGAGGTTGTATTCTAGGAGGTGAAGGGATCTGATGTCCAGGCTTTTCTTGTTGTGGTTAAGCTGTTATTTTGGTTGGCGAGTCCACTATTGTTGCGGGGGCTGGGTTTTCTGTCCTCTTACATTAGAGTTGTACTTGTTAATCTTTTATTTTTTATTTTCATCTATGATGAACTTTCATGATAGTAGAGGTTGATATATCTTGTCGTTATATGTGTGTCACAGGGTAGCTACAATTTTTATATTTTTGAAGTTAGTGATATCTTGTTTTTGCTGAATGATTCGGTTTAGGGCAGTATTTTTTTGTTGTTGAATATCTTTTTTGGTGTTCTTTTATTCTTATGGCTGTAGAACATTTTGTTTTACATTTTTTTTAGTATGGTCGGGATTCATTATCATTAAGATACGGTAACTGGGATCTTATAAACACTACTGGTTTTCTTTTCAGAATCTTGTCTACTGACCAAGTTTACACTCCATACACCATTGTAGTCTTCAAATACTATTGTTTTTGGAAATGAAAGGCTTTAGTACCATGGTATGGTTTCCAAATTTCAAAGATTTCAGTTCTCTGCACATAGTTATCATAGAAATAGGTTTCGAATGGAAATCTGCTAGAATCATCTCTCTCGGCTGGTGAACTGCAGCAGATCTATTTTGCTGTACAGTTTGTGCCTTTTCCTCCTGCATTTGCCATAACTGGCAGTCATTTTTTAGACTGTTACCATTTTCCACACACTTTATATGTTGTGCACTCTGATTTTCCACTGAGTTTCTTCACCTCCATTACAGATGCTCCTGCCCATCACATTCCAAAATGAACCCCTTTTCAAAGTCAATCAGATCAGTCTTTTAACCATGTCATACAACTTTGCTTTCTACCATACTTTTATGACTTTTTAGGACTTCACAGTGATGTAGAATACTAATGTCAGTAACAAAGTTTGCATACATTGGCATGTTTCAGGGTGGGGTGGGGGTGGCTCAGTAGGTAGTGCACCAGGGCTCATAATATGTAGTTCCCAGGTTCGAGTCCCATCTGGGTCAGCATTAAGACTTATCTCCGCAAAACTCCCCGCCCTGTCCACAGTCAGTAGGGGACACTGATGGGTTTGGAAAGACCACCGTCCATTGGATGGGATGTTAAGTTGTGGCCCCGTGTTTTATTTGGCCAGGCAGTGTGTTTCTCTTACACTTTTTACTGTATTCAGGATATTATTATCATGCCAAAATTATCTTGCATACATTGGTATAGATACACCATTTATCTTTAAAAAACTTCAAAAATATACATTGCAGGTAGCATATCTCAAATGCAGTGATCATTTCCTGATACATGAACTACAATAGTGATGTATTAGTTATAAGAAAGACAATTTTGACTGTTATATATATATATGTTGCAAAAGATTCAAGATAAATTTGGTGACTAGGGGCATTGTTGATAATTGAAATGATTTTTTTTTCTTTGAAAGGTCATTCCTCTTACAGTATCATTTAACAGCTGGCAAAAATCACATATAAACCATTCTTTAAAAATATCTTGCATAACCCATGCTTTTTGGTTGAACACCATTTTACAAGCAGTCTTAATTCTTTAGTGTGCTAGAATTTTCTGCACAATAAACAAGGGATTATTGTAGATATAAAGCAAAGTTTTAATTTTATATCTCCTATTGAGTTTATTCCAAGCAAAATGTAATGCTTCAAAAGTATGTTAAACTTCTTCTCTTTGGATCTTTTGACTGATCCAAATTAAACTAAACATTCCGGATGACTTCGGGTACCAGGCAATATTAACTTGCCAAATAAAGTAAAAATAAGGGTTCGCTAAGTATATTATTGCATTTCTTAGTCACAAAGAATTTAATTCAAAGAGATTGTCAAATTATTAAAGTTAAATCTAATCAAAATCAATTTATCATTGCTCAAGAGAAAAAATTAGAAAAGTCAAAATTATTCATATAACAAACAAAGTTTATTAAAAAAAAAAAAAATCAAGACTCACCAAATAAACTGATGAATGCAATATTCTGAGCAACTAAAAGCTTACATCAAAACGTCTCAACTACTCCATCTCTACTCAACAACAAAAACTACTAACTTCTGACATTAAAAACTTCTCTCCACTAACTCCATGACCTAATGTCACTTACTATACATGTGGCGTGCTATTGAAATGTGTGTTGCACACTGGGAAATACAATTACATAACCTTATTATTGCACTATGATGCAAGAGGGGGCAGTGTTCTTAACACATGCATTAATGGCTGTCAATCAAAAGTCGGAATTGGGCATGCACAACTCCTTTTTAGTGGTCATGGATGAGAAAAAGTAATAATCCAACCTGAAGAACAAACCTCAAAATAATAAATATAACATAAATAAAGTAAAACTGGTTGAAGAAAAGTAAAAGTAAATGGGTGGACCATCACAAAAATAGTCATGCAGTCTTTGGCTGCCTTCAAAGTCTTGCACATGTATTTCTTCACAGGCATTACATTTTCAAAAGAGGATTATTTCATACATAAAAAACAATATTGGAGAATATTCCCTTTTTTTATTATGGCCTATTTTCAGAGTATTCCTCTGCTGCCTGTTTTCTTGCACTTTCCAGAAAGGTAGTCTGTACCTTTCAGCCTCTCCAGAAATTTTGATGCAGTACAAGATACATTTAATCATTAGACTACACCACAGATTAACTTTTGGATTACTGCATTCAAATTTTTTACGAGGTTGCATGTTTTCAGAGCCCTAAATGTGAATTTTATGTTTGCTCACAGTCCCAGAAACATGGAAAGTTGATTTATTAGAGTTAATTTTATTTACTGCAATTTACCATAAGGTTTTAGTGTATGAAATTTCAAATGTTTATGCAATACCTTATGGTTGAATGACCCATTTCCAACTCTCTGGTTGCTGTTTGAATGATATATAAGGATAATGCCAAAACGTTTCATGCATGAGGTCAATATCTGCATCATTTGTGCTCAACAGCCTGTACCAACTTGGCATAAGACACTGCCTGTCTACATAATTTTTTTACATTAATAAATTATAGGCCATGATGGAGGTTTCTGTCTACATGTATTTTGGAAATTTGTTGAACCAGTATGCTATTTGAGTGAAGAATGAAAATTTTGTTTTGTGTTTTTCCTTCTTTTTTGTTTCTGCAATGCCATTTACTCTCCAGAAAAGATTATGTCATCTAGCAAGGTGAAATTAAGCCCAAAAAAACTTTGAAGCTTTTATATGTATACAGTAATCAATAGGTCTGTATCTCTTTCTTTTTTGTTTTGTTAATTTCTAAAGTTATGCATATAATTTATGATACATAATATATTAATAAAATATGAAGTTATAGAAAATGCATAGTTACTAATAATTCTTATTTTACAATTACTTCATTAATGTAAAATATATAGCAATAATTGATAAATTCTGATGCATCTGATCTTGTCTGGATTTTGAAGAAGCAGAGTTTTAAAGCATGAAATAAACTCAAAACACAAAAGATAACACATATTGGAAAAAAGATGAAGTAATATGTTTTATGAATAACTTGTTATGCTTCTGTCTGGCATATAACACAGTACCCTCTTTGAAATTTCTTTCCATCAAAAGTTCTTAACCTCATTTTCCTAAAATAATGTAGCTTTTTTTAGCTATTTCGTTATTGCCTTATTTTTAGAAATTATGAAAGTCTGTAATCGTACTCCACAATTTTTTAATTTCATATACACCCTATGCATTCTTAGGACTGCATCATATCTTACATGATTAGCTTCTATGGCACAAAGCAAAATAATCTAATGTATGACCTAAGGTGTCTTGCCAGCATTCACACAAATAAAATAAAACTTATACTAGTCATAGCTTTTGCTCTTATTGTTGGCTTAAAGGAATTTATAGATAATGAACTAAATAAAATAGTAGTAGACTTAATTAATACTTCTGTATTGAGAGAAAGAGAGAACTGCCTTTTTAATGTTCTGGTTTCAAGAACTGATGGAGATTTTACAAACTGTGCAAAAAATTTGGTTTGACCCTTGTACTAATGATACACATGTGTTTATATTAGAAAATTTCTATTAATGATAAAACAAAGCACAGATAGTTTGCAATGTAAATTAGTATGCTATTATCCCCAATAAGTTGAAAAATAAAATTGAACAGCAAATTAAAACCATTACAATTAAATTGCCATTTAAATATTTTAAAAGAGACACACAGTATCTAAAAGTTCTTCTCCTATAATTATTTCAATGGTGCATATTAATCATTCACAAAAAAAGTTTCAAGATGTATTGTTTTTCTAATTTTTTAATTTTATATTTTCTGCAATGTACTTAAAAATTGCTTAGAAGGAACATATTCTTGTAGAAGGTGTTCTATTTGCATTATGGTAGACACACAGTTTCTTTAAAAGAGACACACAGTTTCTAAAAGTTATTCTCCTATAATTATTTCAATGGTGCATATTAATCATTCACAAAAAAAGTTTCAAGATGTATTGTTTTTCTAATTTTTTTATTTTATATTTTCTGCAATGTACTTAAAAATTGCTTAGAAGGAACATATTCTTGTAGAAGGTGTTCTATTTGCATTATGGTCAAGTAAAATGAGTGATGCTACAAAGCATGTCATCTTCATAACTGGAATGCCTTTTTCTCCACTATAATGGGTAAAATGATTATTAGATGATAGAATTGCCTTATTTATGCAGTTATTGATTTTCAGAAAAAAAAAACAAGCTTCTGTGTCTTTGAGTCAGCTATCAATATCAAAATTTAGATGATCATGATCATACTTTGATCTAATGGGAGAATGTGCTTAATGATAATTTTAGCAAGTAGCTTTACATAACATTATCTGATCATTTACAGGAAATAAAAATAGAATTATAAAGTAAACATTCAATTCTCATAAGAACTCTATTTAAAATAAGTTGCATTAATTGAGCAATACTGCTTTCTAAGGAATATGGCATGATAAAAAAAAAAGCAAAAGCCATTCACTCATAAACTTGCAGATATTTTTAATTTCATCATCCTCACTTAGCAGAAATTCAATTGCATAAAACTTTATCTAGTTGTAGGATTGAGTGCTAGTAGGGAAATAAAATTTTATCATTTTCTTAATTGATTTAAAATACAAAGGCATCAGAATGAAACACAAGAATTTATAGAAATTGTTATCTACCTCTAAATGGCTTTCTGTACAAGAAGTAGAAGCTATTTCCAGTTGTTGCAATAAGGTCTCTAACTGGTAAAGTTTATCTTGTAAACTTGATAAATCTTAAAATAATAAATAAATAATAATACAATTATGTATATGCTTGAACTAAACAGAAACTAGAATATATCATTTATAACAAAGGATATAAAATAGTGATAGCCTTAAATAATTCAATACTTATTATATTGAAAAATTTTCATGGAAGTTGTGTTTATTAACCCCTTAAGTGCCAGATTATTTATCATTTCTGTTGAATATGAAAATTCAAAATTCTGTAGAATTTTATTCTGAAATAAGTAGCTAACAGAACTTGGTCAGTAACTTTGCTAATTTTAACATTTAATTTGAAAGAATTTTTAAAAGGGAACTTTCTTTTGATAAAAATATAAAAACTTGCAGTAAGTTCTCTGGGAAATATAGTGTCTTCTGGTACTTTAAGGGTTAAGTTTAATACAAGTAGCAATTCACTATTTATATTCAGAGATGCTTTGTGGAGTAGTTGTATATTAAAAACAATTTGGAAATGATTATACTAAATGACAACTTATAACCTACAGCAGATTATAGCACATGTTGCAAACAACTTAAATTAAACTAACAAATTAACTTTTAAACAGTAACTTTAGGTAAGATGGCTCTGTATTACAAAGCATCAGAAAAATGTTAGCCATAGTAAAAAAAGCTTTAACCCTTTCACTACCATACTGGCCCAAAACGGCTGAGATTTGAAATGCACTTGCCCAACCAATGCTATTCTTTCCTCTTCACCTATCTCCTTCTGCAGCTTAGGCTGTTTTGGGACGGTACGGTAGTGAAAAGGTTAATGCATGGCATAATGAATAAACTAGTCAGCCATTTTTTTAATGTTTTTCCTACATAATACCCATATCTAAACATAGACACAAGTATGTGAAAATCATCTAGTATTTTAAATATTACAAAAAATACTTCCTAGAATGTGCTAATGGATGATAAAACCTAGGTATTTGTCAGTTCCTAGGATATCAATGAAATCACCTATCATGCATGTAACCTTAGCGCAAAAGTGTCACCATATTTGCCATATTCCCAGACATGAAACCATATATTTTTGTCTCTGTATCTAAAGATTATGCTCAAAGGAAACTATTTTAACTGTTTGTCTTCAACAACTAAATTGAAGAAACTTCAAAATTTGCAGTGAAATGATCTGCATCTCAAAATAATTTGGGTGCAGAAGCTGAAGAACTTGTCTGATTACATAAAAAAAATAACAAAATGCACACAGCATTTTAGAGATATATTTCACAGTATTTGTCTAAAATATGAATGAACCCCAATACTTATATGGTAAATGATCATACAGTGCACAAACACTTCATATTTTTACTTGAAAAAATACACACTATATTTAAATATCTTAGAAAATGAAAATTTACCTTTATTCCCTTGATCAATTGCAGATGAATCTAATATCCATGCTGCTACCCGACTTTGCTGACTTATTGGACTTCGAATGTGACGGGATGTTTGCCAAGGTGTTGATGTTTCTTTACCTATAATTGATGTTACAGGTGGTGTACATGTAATGGGGAAAGGAACTGCGAAATAAAATGCAGCTGTATAATGTATGAATAAGAATATATAAAGCATCATTTCATAATGTAACAACAAACAAATTAGATGTCTCAAATTGAAAATGTGAAACTATTTTAAACAGAATAATGTTTTGATATATAGCCATGATATTATTGATGAAAATAAGATACCCAACGTAGTTTATTTATGGCACATTTTTTTAGAAGTTCAATTTTTTTTTTAAAATATACACAGCAATTTATTCTTAAATAATGTCTTAAAAATATAAATCTCATTTTATTGGCATTTATAATTTCTGCCATCAATTTTATATTTTAGCTAGTGTCATAAACTGGAAAGAAACAAAAAAGTATGAATGAATGAAAATGAACATGTGAACCATAAGTATCTGAGAAGTTTTAAAATTCGAAATTCAAACATTTTGTACATAAACTTATAAAGTTCAAAATTTTCTCTTCTTATCAAATAATAATTTTTGTTAGGTGTAATTATATGTGGTTTTCAAAATCCAGTTTAAACCATTGATTTAATCATATACAAAAAATATTGATTTATGACTAAAGATTATGATTATGATTATATCATATACAATATAATATTTCAAAATATTACCATACAAAGTTAGTTATTAATCAGAGCTCCCCCTCATGAAAGAAAACAGTTATTGAATTACACTAAAATAATAAAACAGAAATTCAACAATATAAAACACAGGTAATGTCTTGTTGCTTTATAGCAGTTGAAGTGTTAGCTGAAAAAAATTGAATTCCAGCAAGTGCAGACCTGAACCTACAGCCACTTGAACAGGTACAGGTACTTTTAATCATTTGAGCTAACCTACCTAGTTCATTCCTCAATAATGGGAGATTGATGTTAATTCCCAGACTGGGTGGTGTTCTTCATGAAATTAACTTCATTATCACTCATTAATTATATATTATAATATGTGAACTAGCTCAAATGGTTAGAGTATTGACAAGTCTTCTGGTGGTTGTGGGGTTCAGGTCTTATAACTGCCAAAATTTAATTTTTTTCATATAATTATTCAATTGTTAAGTAAAATAATGACAGAGTAGGCATTTTCAGGTGCTAGTTTAACCATCATTTATCTAGCAATAATGAATTCATCCACCTCTTAATACCATCTTTGAACTCACCAACAAAACACAACCATCAATTACTGAGAGCACTATAAGTAGCAACTCACTAGTGGTAGATTAAACTATACAGTGGTGAAGCTGAACTATTTCTTCTGTAGAGGTGATATGCACATGGTACATTCACAAGTGGCCATCTTGTACTACATCCCTAGCTATGTTGTGTGTACATAAGTAGTGTTTTCAATGTATTTTAACTGATTAAACTATTAAGCCATTACAACTACTTTTCCCAAGTACAATGCAAAGTTCAAGATTTTGTAAGATCATGGTGAAATTAGCTTCCAATGAGATGCTCTCTACACCAATCACAACAGGAGGATGAGATAACAGAGGCAGAAGACACTGCCTCTCAGCTATCTCATGAATCTATTAACTATACTAATCTCACAAACATAGAAGAAAAAAAAAGAGACATTAGACCTTGCAGAAGAGACCACTGTTGTTAAGAAATCAATAAGTAACCACATGGGTGTTTGTTGCAGCTTCTTGTTCTGGTGGGTACCAAGAAGGGAGGTAATGGAATAATCCGTGGTTCTGATAGCATGAAGCTCCCGAAACAAAGCTTCTCTTTCAGCATTGCAGCGGGAGAAGTTCAACAGTATGCAAGATACAGTCTCAGGTGTGCTACATGTGGAAGAGACTGTAGGCTCTATCAAGAATGTGAAGCATAGAGTTGCTGTAGAAAACACCAACTTGGAGACAATGGAGGAGGGTCTCCTCAGATAGGTGGTCTCAGAGGTTAGGAGCAGTGAGAAAAGGGTCTACCATAAATACAATGCATATTAACAATGTGCTGAATAATAGCACAGACAATAGACTTGTGTTCAACAGCAAAAAATACATCTCCAATAAAGGCATAAGATGGACTCGAGCAGTATTTCTCAATAACTGGTCTATGGCTCACTGGCAGACTGTGATCTTATTTATTCCAAAAAATATACTCAAACTTTCATAATATATTGTTTCAAATATCTAGGATATTAATATATCTAATATGTAGAGCAGGCAGAAAGTTTGTGTGCATTCCTTGTGGTTCTCGAAAGAAAATGGCTAGTATGTATGTATGTTTGTTGAAAATATTAAGGGTAATTGGAGGAGGTAAAGTCAACATATTAAAAAAAAATTACCCCTTAAGTAGCTGCTTGCCATGAATGTATCAACAGGAGCTTGTCAATATAATATGCTTTAAGAGAATATCTGTGAGGAAAGCGAGATTTCAGCAGAATGAACATAGTGGGCTGCCAGGCCAAAAGAACTCTAAGGACTCAGGGAAGGTTAGGGAAAGGGATCAATTGGACAGGCTGTTAGAAGACAGATGGAAGTCTGCTGTGAAGGCAATCCAGTGTATTCTTTTGTATGCACATGCTTCTCCTACACATGGGTGTGGGCAGGGGTGGCTCAGTTGCTAGTGCACCAAGCTCATAATCTGCAGTTCCCAGGTTTGAGTCCCACCTGGGCCAGCATTGAGATTTATCTCTGCAAAACCCCACCCTACCCTCAGTCAGTAGGGGACATTGATGGGCTTGGAAAGGCTGTCACCTGTTGGATGGGACATAAAGCCATTATTTTACATACATGATATGATTCTCCATGTGTAGGAGAATCATCCTCTGTGCACGCTAAAGAACATGCTGGATGATCTTGATGGGAAGCTACCATCTGTATCCTAGCTGCCCAGTGGCTCCTCTTCCTCCAACCTTCTCTGAGCCCTCAGGTTGCTTGTGCCCTGGCATTTAGCCCATTATGTGCAAAAAAAGTGCAGCTAAGAGGTAAAACAACCCAACCTATACATGGAGCCATTGTTTAATGTCTCATCCAATGGACAGTAGTATTTCCAAGCCCACGGATGTCCCCTTTGTCACTGAAGGGAGAGTGGGGTTAGTGGGGATAAATCTCAATGCTCACACAGTTGGAACTCAAACTTTGGGAACTGCATATTATGAGCATGGCACACTATTGACTGAGCCAGCCCCCACTCCCTTAAACCTGTGTCCCTTTGAACTGTAGCCAAGAATGTTACTTGGCCACCAATATTATACACCAATAACAAGATTAAATAGCACCTTAAATTGCAAGAATGGAACAAACATCCAGCTCTTACTGCTAAGGGCCAAGTCATCAATATTCATAAAAAACTTCAGACACCACCTTCGCAGAGAATCTTTTCAAGAGTCAGATATATTGGCATGCCTGAGATACATTACTCTAGTTTATAATCAGTAATTAATTTAGTAAAATGAGTTCTGGTACTTTTCAAAGACCTCTGATTTAGATTAGCCACCAGTATGTATCTGATATCAAGTTGTTTATTTGTAGCTGACAACTTGTTGAGTTAGTAGTTATCATGGTGATATCCTGTGGACATGAAACACACGAAGTAGTTAGCTGAAAAAATTTTATTTCACCATGAGTGGGATTTGAACCCATGCTTCCCAGTTACATGCCACCGATAGTGCAGTGGTCTGTATGCCTGGCATATAACTGGGAAGCATGAATTCAAATCCCACTCATTGCAAAACTAAATTTTTCAGCTAACTAATTGTTCACTCAGATTCAACAAGTTCATTGGGGCTTTCAGCAATAAATATGCAGAAAACTCTATGATATATATTCTCTTAACACAGGCCTACCAGAGCAGCAAGCCCAAGATCCATCACCTAAAATCAACACCAGTAGACAGTCCAGGTAGTTCAAATGGTCAATACTGAGACAATAGAAAGTTTGCCACTAACAAGTAGGGTGGAAAAAATTTATAAGAAATGACCATAAAAGACCAGATTAAAAGGTAATGCTGATCTGTCAACTTCCCTTTATGGTTGTTGGTATTTCCCTATTTACATAGGTGAAAGGCAAGGCCATTACAAGTGCAAAATTGAAAAGTTTTAGATACTTATGCAGCTCCATAAATAATAATTGTTGGCTGTCATTTTGCATGGCATATAACATTACTTCAGAAAATATAATGGAATTATTCAAATAGTAAGTGATTATTGCATTCTTTGAATTTAATTAATCAGTCAACCTCAAAGCATCATTAACCAGTTTTGTGTCACAAAAGTAAAACTAAGAGGTTATTTTTTTTCTACATAAATTAACACTTTTTTGCTTAAAATGATTAGTACATATATATTTTACTTACAAACACACTACGTACTTTGCTTTTTTTAAAGCCGAAACCTCAACTTTAAAAATATTTAAACTTTTAAAATATGTAGTTTAATTTAAAAATTTTAAAATTTAAACCCACACAAGCAGACTTTAAATCAGAATAAAAAGTTTAAGCATATCGGTATTCTTTTAATTTTTAAAATTGATTGATCTTTACCTCCAACTGGCATTTCTTCTACTGGAGTGGTAATTTTTGGGGCTTCCCGAGTACCAAATGCAATTTCATGTTGCCTATATAATCTGTGATGTCGTAACTGTGCAACCCATTGCTGGAAGTGTACTTGATTTTTGACCTTTGACATAAATAAAATATAAAATAATTATGACTATCAACACAGTAATAAGAGGCAATGGTGGATACATTGTTAGTTAAACTGCAACTGAATAATAACATGCAATTCTTTCAGAATAGTAGCTGAGCTGCTTTTTATAATAATGAACATACTTTTCCAGTTGCTCCTTTTCTTTTACAAAATTGTTGAATTAACATTAAATAAGTTATAAAATTAATGATAATTTTTAGACATGTTTAGTGTAGTTAATAAATTTAAAAATTTGTCTGTCTGTGCTTTCTCTAATTTAGGAATTTTATTCCTTTACCTATCTTCTTATGGCTTTATCACTTGTAATTTGTCTCTTTTTGACTGAATTTCTCAAAATAAATGTTTCTCTATATCTCCCCAACAATAACTAAAAGAAAATGAAAGGGTTAGGATATAAAAATTTTTCCATATTCTTTTCTGTCCCCCCCCCCCTCCTTCAAAAAAAAAGGGTTACTTTGTAAACAGTGTAAACAAAAAAATGTGAAGGGCCAATCATAATGAGTTATATGTCAAATGAAAGCTTATGAGTGAATACAACAAAAAATATATCCATAAACACAAATGCATTCCCACTTTGATTTTTTTTTCACTCCAAAAAAGTCATGTTCTAAAATACTTATAACCATATCCTTCCCATAATCCAATAGCTGATCATAACAGATTATATATAAAATCAAAGCCTATGATGTTGGGAGTGTCAAAGGTTATAAATATATTGCCCATGTACATTCTTACCAGTAAAAAAAATTGGGAAGTTTGTAAATCGTATATATCAATGGTATATAATCAGATATATATCAATGCTTATGATGTCAAGAGTGGCAAAAGGCAAATAAAATTTCCTCTTAAACAGCAGAAAGATTTAGTGACAATGTCCCATGTAAAATTGTCTTTTGATGGATGGAAGATGAAAATACTAGTCATATATATGTATATATACTAGTCATATATATATGTTTATATATATACCATAAAAGAATAATAAAAAAAGCAATGCCACTACTAAATTACATAATCAATTCATATTAATTTTAAAGAAAGATAGATTATCAAAAAAGCTTCTTTCGTTAAAAAATTTAATTGATAGAAAGTATTGAAAGCTGAAAATTTATATATAGTTTTCAGCAGATTTAATTCTCTAATAATGCCAGTTCTTTAAATGATAACTCCATAAGATATATACAGGGTGAATCTGAAAAAGTGGGCAAAACTTTACGGGGTGGTAGAACGCAGCTGTACGAGCAATATTTGTCATAGAAAGTATGGGGGAACGCAAACGGTGAGCCGCTAGGTGGCGTTGGAAATGGTATAAAAGGGTCGGTCCTCACACCCAATGGCATTTCTACCGTGGATTGCCAAGAGGATGGCTGGTTATACTAACCACGAAATGGCGGATATGCACTTTGTGTACGGTGCGGAGGACGGGAATGCAAGTGAGGCACAGAGACGTTACCGCGACCGGTTTCCGATGAGATGCACTCCAGATCGGAAAACCTTCGAGCGTTTGCATCAGCAGCTGTGAAACGGGATCCTTCGCCATGGCCAAGCAAGATGCAGGGAGTGAAAGGAGTGTCAGGACGCCGCAACTTGCAGAGGACATTCTGCGTAGGGTGGAAGAGCGAACGGGATGTAGCACGTAAGCAGTTTCCCGTGTACTACAGGAGGAAGGAATGCACCCCTATCGTACGCAGAAGGTACAAGCGTTGTCACCGGCAGACTATCAGCCATGTGTCGATTTCACACGTTGGTACCTCCAGCAGAATGCAGCGCAGCCAGATTTTGGTGCACATGTTCTGTTTACGGACGAGTGCACTTTCACCCGTGAGGGCGTTTTGAATACCCACAATTCACACACGTGGGCATCTACGAACCTGCATGCCACACATCCTCATTCGTTCCAGCAGCGGTTCTCCGTAAATGTTTGGGCAGGGATCCTCCATGACCATTTGGTTGGATCATACCTCCTGCCACACCGTCTGGACAGCAAATCGTATAACACATTCCTACGAGAGGTGTTGCCAGAGCTGCTGCGTCCGATTCCAACCCCCAGCAGGTCGAGAATGTGGTTACAGCACGACGGTGCGCCTGCACACTTCAGCTTAGATGTGCGGAACACTTTACATGCAACGTTCCCAGGGCGATGGATTGGTCGAGGTGGTCCCATAGCTTGGCCACCAAGATCGCCGGATCTCTCGTGTTTGGACTTTTTCCTGTGGGGCCATATGAAAAGCCTAATCTACGAGTGCCCCATTGAAACCGATATGGATCTAGTTGCCAGGATCGCTGTTGTTGCCGGCGATATTCGGGAAATGCCTGGTGTCTTCGCAAATGTGCGTCGGTCCCTATCCCGCAGGTGTGAAGCCTGCATTACAGCTGGCGGCAGCTCTTTTGAGCAATTTCTTTGAGCATGTACCTCAATTACATTCCTGTTAATAAAATGTTTTCTGAAGTATCTCCTCTCCTTCTTGTGTTCATTCTTTAAATGTGACAGTGGAAAACTACCTTTTAACTTATCACTGGTTGCGTTCCGACCATACATTCTATGACGAATATTGCTCGTATAGCTGCGTTCTACCACCCTGTAAAGTTTTGCCCACTTTTTCAGATTCACCCTGTATATATTTGCCTTTTATACATACTTTATAACATGATATATTGATTAAATTACAGAAAATATTAATCTTCAATGCAAAAATATTTAAATGATTTTTTTTCTGAAGCATTTCAAATGCTGGTTAATAAAATTAATACCCATAGAGTACAAACAATAAGATGCCAGTTTATTAGGTACCTTCCTACCTAGAAGTGGGTTGACCCTCCTTTCGCCTTCAGAACAGCTTGAATTTGTTGGGGCATGAAAATACAAGATGCTGGATATGTTGTGCAGGAATTTTGTACTATGGGGAAATGATTGTGTCGTGCAATTGCTGAAAATTGGACAGCAGCAGTCTTGCTGTGAACAGTCATTACCACCTTATCCCAAAGATGTTGAACAGGGTTTAGAATTGGGGATTGTGCAGGCCAATGAAGCAAGTTCATAGAACCATTTGGTGATGATACACGCCTTGTGAGCAGGTGCATTATTATGCTGAATGTGTCCATCCAAGTGAGAATAATGTAGCCTTGAAGTGATGAAATTGGTAACCAACAATGTTCAAATATTCTGTGGGGCTCAGATGTCCTTTAATGTGTAACAGGGGGCCTAATGTGTACCATGAAAACATTCCCCACACCATCACACTGTACTGTTGACACCAGATAAGATGGCTCCATGGTGTCAAGTTGCTTGACTCAAATTCTGATCCTTCCATCAGCATAATGCAAAAGGAACCTTGATTTATCTGACCAGGCTACCTTTTCCCAGTCTTCAACAATCCAGTGTTGATGCTTCTGCACCCATTGGAGAAGAGCTTTCATGTTCTCCACCGACAACATTGGCACTCAAGGTTGGCTTTGTAGCCATTCATGACAAAATCCAATATGTGATGTGTTCAGAGATGACCTTCTATACACAAATTTTTAATTCTGCCCTGTCTTTGATTTGAAATGAACCATTTATGTGACGAGGGATGGTGTACCTAATAAACTGGCATCTCAGTATAGAATATAATGATAAAATTTACTCAATCTTCCAGCTGCATTATTCATTTTATAATTGAACTTGCTATTTCTCCAGAATGTACAGAAAATAACTCCAGAACAAAAGTTACAGTATGCATCAATTTTTCTTAATAATCTGAAAAATATATGGTATTAAAAATAAAAAATTTAGTTCTTATATAATATTATATGGTAAATATGTAAATTAGTGGTAAAATTGCTTCAGAGGCTCCAAAAGCACAAATGAAATATCAGTACAAAATACATTCTCTCAATAGTTAGTGCACTGTTTATTGTTTGCCCATTAGTTTTAAATTGTCATTTAGTTAAAAATAATTCAAAGTCATTATTCAAATGACTTTTTAAGGTGCAAGATGTTACTAGATGTGTGTGTTTCCAATTCCCTACCACAGAAGAGTCCACCGCAATATGTACATGACACCCAGGAATAATGGGCCGATTCTTGAAGAACATTCATCTGGAGAGATCATAGGACACAATATTATTCCTCTAACATTCAGGATGGTTTGATGGTTGCACATCCATCAATGGATATACTGACCTCCACATGCTTCATAAAGGATCCCTGACTGCCAAGAGGTATCAGGATGAGATCCATGAACATTATGTTTGCCCATTTGCAGGTGCAATAGGCTCAGGGTTCATTTTAATGGATGATAATACCCATGCAAAAAGAGCTCGTCCAGTGGACCTTAACTGTATGGAGTGGCTTGCAAGATCCCTCAATCTCAATCCTATTAAGCATATCTTGGATACATTGGGGAAAAAGGATTGTAGATTTAACCCTCTTTCCATTGTTCATCCAGGGTTCTCCATGATTTAGGGCAGTTTTTTTTTGCACCAGTGGACAATCCCATTTCCATCCAGGGTTCTCCATGATTTAGGGCAGTTTTTTTTTGCACCAGTGGACTTGACAGCCTTCAGAATTGATTGAAAACATTGTTGACAGTAAGAGAGACATTGCAAGCCTTTCATTACAGTTGCTTGATAATGATTGTGCAATGATATGCATTGTAAGACTGTTAAAGGTGATCACATCTTTTATTAATGTCAATTTTTATTCACCTTCTTGGACTTACTTTTGAACCTTCATGTAAACATGACAATTAATCATACTATTCATCTTTATTTATTCTTATGCAGAATTGTAATGATACTAAAACTTACCTATATTTCAAGTTTCCTTAAAATCCATGCAATATATATAAGATCAGTGAGTATACAAGTTCGTTATACAACAACAACAAAGTAATGTGAATTCCATTAAAATGATTTAGTTCCAAGCATTGTCAGAGGTGTGCCAGTTATCGCCTCAACTACAGCTGATTGTAATTAAGCATATTCTGCATCAAGGAATTTCCAGCTGTGCAATATGATGAACAAGTGAAGAATTATTATATTGAATTGCAAAAGGTGAGCTTGAAAAAGTATAAATATGTGAATATCAACAAATCCCATTAAGAAACATGTATACATTAATGCAATACATGTTATGTTGTGTTCAACCTGATGTAGAAATTTGAGGTAAAAGGATGATTCTAAACATATACAGAGACTCATTGCAATTCATCAGCAGTTCCATTAATTTTCTTAAAAATACATTATAAAAGCCTTGACAGAAGGTTTCCATCTATCTCCTAACAGCTGTCTAGTGGGTCTCCTTACCAATCTTCTCTGAGCCTTTGGGTCTTTGTGACCTGGCCATTTAGCCCATGGTGTGCACAAAAGTGTTACTCAGAAATAAAACAACCTTACAACACATCTCTCACAATGTGCTGGAAACACAATTGCTTTAGTTTCTGCCCACAGCAGATGTAACAAAATTTGTGCTATATAAGAATGTTCCTTTTTCAGTTGTCTTGTAACGCTCCAAAAGTACGTTAAACTTCTTCACTTTGGACCTTTTGACTGATCCAATTTATATAAATTTTTCTGGATAGTATCAGGTGCCAGGTAATTAATCTTGCCAAATAAAGTTAAATAAAGGTTCACTATGTATATTATGCATTACTTACTTACAAAGAATTCAAAAGATTGTCAAATTATTAAAGTTAAAGCCTAATCAAAATCAATTTATCCTGCTCAAGAGAAAAAAATATAGAAAAGTCAAAATATTTCATAAAACAAAGTTTATTTTAAAAAAATCAAGACTCACCAAATAAACTTATATACAAAATATTCTGAGCAACGAAAGCTCACTCCAAACATCTCCAAAACTGACAAACTTCTCAACTAATATTGCCTAAACTATCTTCATTCTCAAACATTTCAACTACCTCTCCTCAACTAACGTCTCCTACTCAACTCACAACTACTACACTGTCTCAACTCTAACTTCTATTAACTACTAACTTCATGACCTGATGTCACTTACATTACATGTGATGTGCAACTGACACATGTGTTGCACGCTGAGAAGTACATTTGCATAAGCTTACGATCATGCACTAGCTATGACGAAAGAGGGGTGTGTTCTTACACATGCATTAGCAGTTGTCAATCAAAAAATGGAGTTGCGCATCCTTTAGTGGACTTGGGTGAGGAAAAGTGATGCCAACTAAAAATAAAAACCCCAAAATGATAAATATAATGTAAATAAAGTAAAACTGGTTAAGGAAAAGTAAAAGTGAATGGGTGGATCATTACAGTCTCTGTGGGTTTTCTATTATGGAACTCATTTAACATGCACTCTGATTAAGAACTAAATCTGCCAGTGACGCTAAATGGTGTGACCTGGACATTTAGCCCACTGTGTACAAAAAAGTGCAGCTCAGAGGCAGGGCCGTGCAGTAGATTTTTTCACTATGATGCAAGTCTTCGAAATGCTGCCCTTTAAATGTTTTTTCTTTAAAATAACCTTCGATTGTGATTTAAAAAAAAAAAACTGCACAAAATGTACGAATACTCTTTTTAATTTGAAAATATAAACTACTTTAAAAGAATGATATCAACTACAACAATCTACTACAGTTTTACCCTTCTAACTTTAACAAATTCGTTAATTAGAGATGTGTAGTCTAGAGTGGCAACCAATGTAGATTCAATAGAAATTAATGACAGATTTCTAAGTTTTGTTTGGCTTATTGAACTTCTTAAGTAGTGTTTTATTAATTTTAATTTGGAAAACTTCTTTCCCCCTAGCTACAGAGACAGGGAGTGTTAATAAAATTCTCAGAGCTACAACAGTATTCGGATACAAAGCAATTAAGTTATTTTGGCACAAATAATTTAAAACATCCAAAGGTTTCTTAGAATATGGTAGCATTCGGGATACATCACGTAATTCTTCTTGAAGATCATTTGCATTTATATCTGATTCATTTTCGACCGGAAGTATTGACTGGAGACTGGTACAATAATTTTCTAGAGTTTTGTCATCTATATCCTTGAGTTTTAAAATGTCATATAAAAACTGAAAATTTTTGATATGGGTTTCCAGAAGCGTGAATCGTTTATTCAGAGAATTAAGGGTAATGTCCAGAATATAATTGAAAAAGTTTTTTTTTAATTTATTCTCCTCTGCTAAGGGTTGATCGACAGCTTCTTCATAGTCAAATTGACGCTTTTTCCTTCTGGCTCTAACTTCAGTTTCGGCAGGAAATTTTGCACTGCATTCAAGATTCTTTGCAATCTCATTAGCAGCAATTTTCATCTGATCATATCCAGATTGTCTATAACTTTTCACTTTTTCTATGGTTTCTGATAACATCCTTACACAATCTGACAAATTTATAGTTACAGATTGCAGTAGCTTCAAATAAAATATCATACCAAAGAATTACACCGCATATGGCCGAGTGGTTAGCGCGCTTGGCTACTGATCTAAGGGATCTGGGTTCGAGCCCCGGGTAAGGCATGGCTGTTCATGTCGTTTTTCTGCTGAGGTCCTGCCATCCTCTCAGACCTTCTACTATGGCATATAAACTGACAGGGCTCCTGTCAGACCTCTGTGGCAAGCAGCTGCTTGAGGGGATATTAATAAACTTGTAATTTTTAATATTTTTTGCTAATCATCTTGCTTTAACTTTAGTTTCTGCATCTCTGTTGATGTCTTCTATTATTTGGAATAATGCATCATAGATTTCGCAAAGTTGAAATCGTAAAGGTTTTAACGTATCTACTGTGCTTGACCACCTAGTAGCACTCAATGGTTTTAGAGTTAGTTGTGAAACATATTTTTTTAGCACTTCCCAACGCTTTGTAGAACCAGAAAAAAAAAGTGTAAAGTTCTTGTACAATGGAAAAAAAAAAGTTGTTGTTTCTGTAGAAGAAGACGCTGCATCATTAACAACTACGTTTAAAGAATGACATGCGCAGGGCACATGAAACGCCCTTGGATATTTTTAAAATATTCTATTTTGTACACCCTTTCTTACTCCTTTCATATTAGCTGCGTTGTCATAGCCTTGTCCTCTAAGCCACTTTAACTCAAAACCTAACTTTTCTAAATGTGTCAGAATAAGTTCTGCCAAACCCTCTCAGGTTGAATCACTAGCTTCAAAAAAACCAATAAAGAATTCTTCAATTTCATATTTATTTTGAATGGAGTTTAAAGCGACAACTCTTATTGTTAAAGAGAGCTGTTCAATATGACTTACGTCTGGGGTACAATCGGCGATTATCGCAAAATATTTAGCGATTTTTGTTATTTCGACAATTTTGCTTAAAATTACATTTCCCATCAAATTCATCAATTCATCTTGTATATTACTGCTTAGATAAGTCACAGACCATTTATCAGACTCGCGTTGAACTCTTCCGATATGTTCTTCCATAACTGGATCAAACTCAGAAAGCAATTCTACCAATTTTAGGAAATTTCCGTTATTAGGCCGAAACAAATGTTCAGTTGTTCCACGAAAAGCTAAGCATTGTGAGGCCAATAGTCTAATTATTCACATAATTCTTTTTAGAACTCCTCTCCAATGCTGAATTTCCATAATTCGTTGATATTCAGCGTCAATAGTTATTTTCTGCTCCTAATCGAATGTCCAATTCTTTCCATGCTCTAAAAGCATTTCTGTGATTTACAGACTTTTCGTGCATTGTGAGGGCTCTTATAAGATTTCCCCAGTCAGAATAACCTTTTTTTGGGCCAGTCATTAATAGCAGACGAATTATCAAATAATATACAACAAAAGCAAAAAACGGCATCATTTGTAACAGAGTAAATCAACCAACTTCTCTCAACGACTTCACTATTGCTCAACACTTTCAAATAATGCGAGGGCAAAAATCTACGCCTTCCTTTATTAATAGGAAACTCGAATTCTTTAATTTGATGTGGACCCCTCTCAACCAATATTTGAGGAGTTTCAGATGACATGCAGAAAGCATTCCATAATGCAGGAGCAGAAGGAATTTCGTTTAATATCTGCTGGCTGCCACTGCTACTGTTACCCGGCTCTTGATGAACTTCTGATGGTGTTATTTTTTGGCTCTCTTCAACAACTTCTTCTGGAAGTGATTGGGGTGGCACTGAGTTTTTATTTGCCAAATCTGAATCAGCAGCTGTTGATGTGGATGTAGATGACTTATCTAAACAGGACTTTTGTACTAAGAATTCCTTCATAACGTAGCTTAGCTTTCTTCCTTGTTCCTCTTTCTTTAAGCGTTTCTTTTTATATTGACTTACAGACAATTTTTTCCTTTTCTGTTCCATACTGTAATAAAAATTCACAGTCCTTCGCAAAAATGCAACCGGGGGGGGGGGGGGTCATTGAAAATGATTAAATATGATGATGCTTATCATGCTATTAAAATAGGGTAGATAAAATAACGATAGAAATGAGTTGCAAAGCTAGTAAGATTTGTAAGTAACAGAACATAATAAATAGATAACGAATATCTGTCAAATTGACAGCTAGCAGCTGTTTTGACAAATGCCTTTCTTTAACTTGTTATTGTATTGTCTCCACTTCAATGTATATGAATTTGGTAAAAATACAGCAATAAATAACGAACGCAAAAGTAGGCAAATGCAAATATTTCCTAAGCAACTCTCTCTCTGTATCACACACAGAAGGCAAAAGTAGCCCAATATTACTTAAATAACTTTCTATCTATCACACAGAGGCCCACGTTTCGCACCTGAGATATACCCAGTCCATGCAAATGCTACTTTTTAATTCAAGTCCCTATTGTCACAACATAATCATTTTCAGTGCTAATAAGTAACTACATTGCTGTAAAAAACAATAATTCTCTTACCTGATCTACTTTTTAAACACAAAAACTGAATTAGTATAAATGCACAAATATTATACTGATACAGATATATTATATATCTGATTTACTGATTTAAATACATCACAGCCACTTGCCACTTCTCATGACAAACTAACATTAAAATCAAATATTGTCAATAATTGTAAGCTCAAAGCAGAACTATCAACACATAACACGTGCAATTGTCTTTTGTGATAATTGCCGCCTCAGTTTTTAGGAGCGGCCGCGAGGTATATTACAAACAAAAATAATAACTTCGCGCTGTCAGATCAAAAGTCTTTCGGCGAGCGCTCACCAACAATGCACTTGCACCAGAAACCGAGATCAAAGGGTACCGAAAGCGCTGAGGCAGAGGCGTACGATAAATCATAAATCGTATACATCAATATCGGAATAACATAGACCAATATAGAAAAGCGTTGCGTAAAGATTTTTAATTATTAAATGGTTCAAAATGTATTTTGATTTCGCTGATTATGCCGCCCCCTTACGGTGCCGCCTGATGCGGCCGCCTCTCTGCATCATAGCACGGCACGGCCCTGCTCAGAGGTAAAATAACCCAATGCAAAGGCAACATTTCAAACAGTTTTTTGATTTGCAAGTATAGACAGTGAGATTCACTGACTAGTTTCTACAAACACATTAAAAAAAGGCTTCCTTAATGAACTTGTGTGTTAGATATTATCTTGCATGAAAAAAATTGTAAGCAACCATGAAGATAGTGTGATGCGCTACCAGTTGGAAGTGAACTACACTACATGGAAAAGGTTGAATTGTGTGAAAACTTAGATGGGAAATGTTCAACAAAAATATCATATCACCTTTTGTTTGCATGACTTGCATACTATCTTGGCTCTATACTGGAATAGCTAGTATGTAATCAGAAGTTTTGCAGTTCAAATTACAATTTGATCACGAAAAGCTTTCACGGTGGTTTAAAAATTTGATTTCTTAGTTGTAGTTCTGCTTAACAGCTTTCCTGACATCTCGAGAATTTTGGGTCAATATATTTTGCAAGCAAATATTGCTTTAAGTTAAATTGGTTACATTGGAAGTATATTCCGAAAGTCAAATAAAAATGTTATTTTTTGGTGTCAGATTTTCAGTAAAAAGTCAGTCAAGGTAAGCAGTTACATCATGTACTGTGAAAATCATGCAAAACTCATGGACTTGCAGGGCTATTTATTCAAAAGTTAGCAGAATTCTCAATAAGATTCCCATATTCATAATAATGTTTGGCTGCTAAATGCATTACAAAATACTTTATGCAGCCAAGAAGGATGACTTTGGGTTGGGTTGTTTTACTTCTGAGCGGCACTTTTTTGCACACCATGGGCTAAATGGCCAGGTCACATGGACCCCGAAGGCTCAGAGAAGGTTGGGAGAGGGGATCCACTGGAACAGCTGTTGGGAGACAGATGGTAGCCTCCCGTCAAGGCCATCCAGCGTGTTCTTTAACGTGCACAGGGTATGGCTCTCCCGCACACGGGGCCACGACTTAACGTCCCATCCGACGGATGGCGGCCTTTCCAAGCCCATCAGTGTCCCCTACTGACCGTGGGCAGGGCGGGGAATTTTGCGGAGATAAATATCAATGCTGACCTAGCTGGAACTCGAACCTGGGAACTACAGATTATGAGCCTGGCGCACTACCGACTGAGCCACCCCCGCCCCACCAAGAAGGATGACATGAACACTACTATATATATTGTTTGTAGTTACCCACAGTTAATACATTATAGATATAAGTGGTGCACAAGTCGAAGAAAATGTATAAGGGAAAACAATGTGGTTGAATTTTATCCTTGTAGATATTATCATAATCTGATCAATCACTGCAAAGTACATGTATTAAGTAGCACACCTTTTAAAATAGAGAGTAATAGTCATTTAGATTCCATATTGGGGAAAATGTCCTAACAGTGTATTTACAAAATCCATTTATAAGCTATACAGTTCTGAATTAGTACATTTCCTTATAGTGTGATTCTTATATTTTTAACAATACTAAGCCATGACTTGTTGCTCAATCTGATATATGTGCAAACAATTTCAGAAGCAAGTCCCAAAGGGAAATGCTTAAAATGAGCTTGAAAAAAATTCTTGAACTATTTAGAAGTTTAAAACATTAGTTTTTGATAATAACCCTATATTTTTCAATTAATATTGGCTTTATTTATCTTGCTTAGGTTTAATTTATGAAATTAGGCTTTTATTATTAATCAGTGAATTTTTTTAAACCCTATCTTTATTTGTAAATCATACAAAATTAAAGACAATGTAAAAAATCTATAAATTCCAGCTTTTATATTTAGAATTTCTACATACCTTCAAATGATATATATGCTCTTCAGCATCAATATCAATTCGCCTCCTCTGACTTTTGGTTGAAATTACTGATAGCCCTACATCCACTGATCCATGGATTTTACCCCGAGCCATCTATTAATTTGTAAATAAGTAAAGATTATTAGTAAACAGAAATTGTGCTAAAAATAATCTATTATTAAACTGTAGTATGAGAATTACTACATTAAGAGTTTTATTAAGTTTTGGACCTATCAGTGTTTCTTTCATAAAAATTAAAACATTTCAACCTACTTATTTTGATAATTAGCAGAGGGAAGCACTTTAAGTTTAGTTTATACATTACTTTAAGTATTATTTTATGAAACTTGTTGGTTTAGTAAGCATAGCAGAAATGTCCATTAACTTGGGGTAAAGTATTATTTATACCGTCATCATACAATTAAATGCTATCAGAATACATCAAGATCTATTCAGATCTAGAATCACTATCTATTATACTTGATATATTCTGATATACTTGATATAAATTTAATCATACATGATTTTTGGCTCTATTTACAATTAAAAAGTATATTCTTGAGGAAAGCTATAACTGCTCTCTACTGAATATAGCTAAATTGCCTCATGGTGCAATTTGCATGTACAATTGCATTTTACATCTGAGATTACTCAGGTACCTTTTACAAATACCTCTATCTTATCAAAGGTTGCCAAGTATGAAAATAGAGTAATTGCCAGTCCTTAAGCTTATACCTTGCTGGTGCAGATGACAGTTGTAAGTTAAGGTTGTAAGTCCTTTTTTTCACTCTTCCAGCATTTTCGTAGTTAAGTTGACAATGATGTTCACATCACCACAGCTGCAGTTACCAGTCCTGGTTTTGCTGAAAATTGCTGATATCACTGGTTTTCTGTCAATTTTACAGATGCCTGTTGATATCCATGCACTGACCGACACTAGTGGTCATATTTTCCTGATGTTAGGCTTGTGAATTGTTTCACATAGTGAGCTGGTGATTTACTAAGCACTTCCGCAAGAACTCTAAAAACATTTAACATTATCAACTGAACTAAACTTTTTTGAACTTTGAACTTTTTTTCTTTCGAACAACTGAACTAAAAAAAAAATCCTTAAAATCCAACAGCATTTCCCATGACATGACAAGTTTTACCCTCTCTCCCCAGATGGAAGCATTGATAAAACCTGCCATGTCATGGAAAGTGCTGTCAGATTTTAAGGATTTTTGAAATCTTTTAAATTTTATTTCATTTGATAATGTTAAATGTTTTAGAGTTCTTGAGAAAGTGCTTAGTAAATCACCAGTTCACTATGTGAAACAGTCCATGAGCCTAACATCAGGAAAATATGACCATTAGTGTCGGTCAGTGCATGATATCAACAGGCATCTGTAAAATTGACAGAAAAACAATGACATCAGTAATTTCCATCTAAACCAGGACTGGTAACTGCAGCTGTGGTGACGTGAACCTCATCAATTTAACAACAAAAACATTGGAAGAGCGAAAAAAGGGACTTGCAATCCTAGCTTACAGCTATCATCTGCACAGCAAGGTATAAGCTTAAGGACTGGTAATTACTCTATTTTCATACTTGGCAACCTTTGATAAGATAAAGGTATTTGTACAAAGCACCTGAGTAATCTCAGATGTAATATGCAAATTGCACTATGAGGCAATTTAGCTATATTTACTAAAGAGCAGTTATAGCTCTCCTCAAGAATACTTTTTAATTGTAAATACAGCCAAAAATCATGTATGATTAAATTTATTAGAACTAGAGCTGTGACTGTAATTAATTTAAAGCTACTTAATAAAATATGTACAGCACTCATGAGTAACTGCTTAGTTTCATAGCAGATTTTTTTTCTTTTCAAAGTAAACAAAAAGTTTCATGGTTTCTTTTACAATAGGGTAGAATATAAAGTAGATGCTTGTGGGTTAAAAGCTTACCACACAATGTTTTTCCAAGTGGTGAAGGTATTATTATTTTGTTCAACAAGGAACCATTTTTTGGCAAAGTTTGACTTGTCTATTTATTCATAATTGGTGCAGATACATTAGTAAATAATTTAAAGTTAACTATTCGAGCCCCGGGTAAGGCATGGACGTTTGTGTTGTTTTTCTGCTGAGGTCCTGCCATCCTCACAGACCTTCTACTATGGCATATAAACTGACAGGCTCCTGTTAGACCTGTGTGGCAAGCAGCTGCTTGAGGGGGTATTTATTTTATTTTTATTTATTTTTAAATCAACTAAATCAGATGGCATGGATGTTTGTGTTGCTTTTCTGCGGAGGTTCCACCATCCTCACAGACCTTCTACTATGGCATATAAACTGACTGGCTCCTATCAGACCTCTGTGCAAGCAGCTGCTTGAGGGTGTATTTTTTTTTCGTTTACAGTTGCAGCTTCATGTTGGTTTGAGTATTACAGGGATCAATAAATTTTCTTTACATGGTTTTTCAATTAAAGGAGACATTTTATGAAGACAAATAACTCAATAATAAAGGCAACAATCATCCATGCCTTACTTTCTGAACTCAGGGGACTTTGCACTTCAACTAAGACACTGTCAATGAGGAAGGGGTAACTCCATTAAAAAACAACTTAAAAAATACTCTATTAAATTAAGCTATACTTTTCAAACAATGAGAAATTTAAACTAGAAAAAAAGCTTACCTCAGTGGTTGATTTTGCATAAGTTAATATTCCCTTATCTAAAGAAAAATATCGCTGTAAGATGGAAAATAGAATCAGTACTATATTCATTTAATATTGCTAATGTTTTAATTAACTAAACAATAAATATAAATTAGATTATTAAACTGTTTTAACATTAAAATATATTTAATTTTATTCAAAGTACTACATTTAATTCTCTATGACACTGTTAAATGTTTTTAAGCACTTCAACACATGGACTATGCTATCAAGTATCAACAATTATTAAGGAGAGATTTACATACCATGCTGTAGAGGATGGGTAGTAACAGGAATTTCCGGGTAGCTTTTGGTGACAAATTTATTAATCAATGTTCTTGCGTCAAGTGATGTCTCAGTGGAGTTTAAAGAAAGGATGACATCTGCCAATGGTCTACCTGCCTTGGCAAAGGAAATAATTATTTATACCTTTGATAGCATAGAGTGCTTAAAAAAGTTTTAGAACCACTAAAACTTTTTTAAGCAAAATATGCTATCAAAGGTATAAATAATTATTTCCTTTGCCAAGGCAGGTAGACCATTGGCAGCTGTCATCCTTTCTTTACACTCCACTGGATGCCACTTGCTGGCAATATTGTCGATTAATAAATTTGTCACCGAAAGCATCCTGGAAGTTCCTGTTACTATTCATCCTCTAGAGAAAGGTATGTAAATCTCGCCTTAATAATTGTTGATACTTGATAGCATAGTCCATGTGTTGAAGTGCTTAAAAACATTTAACAGTGTCATAGAGAATTAAATATATTTAATTTTAATTACCACACTGTGTACATCTACTCTACTTTTTGTACTTTGATTAAAATAATGAACATTAAAAATCATAAATTTTAAAAGCTTTTAAAAACTTTCATGCATATTCTTATTTAGTAGGCATGTAGGTAAACAATAAATATCAGCCTCCTATTATTTAAACATAATATTTTGTATTTTATTACTTTTATTGTCTGATTAAATAATTTTAAATTAATATAAATATATAAATTTTTATATAATAATTATTATATGTTTCCATAATATTTTAATGAAATTAATCCTTTCAGAATCATATTAAAAGAAAAAGTAAAATGAAGTTAAAATGCTAATGCATTGTTTAATTAGCTAAAGATCTAAAAAAAACTGTCAATAAAATTTACATTTAATTTTTTGGTAATAATCATATATTTAATATAAACTGAAAGATCATTGTTGCAAAAAGTCAAATAAGAGAAACAAAACAAAAAATCCAATGGCATAAAATAGAAACTGATAATGATCTGTTACTATTTTTGGAAATCCCAAGTGTCTTTCCAAAATGGTACTAAAATGATGCAAAAACTGGGATTATTTTTAAAGTCAAAAATAAATATATAAATGGAATTTGTTCAAGATTTTTATATGCATATTTTCAAGTGTACATGACTGTGTATGTATACCCTATTTTACGCACTATCATTTGTATACAAAATATTCAAACAAGATTTGTTTTTACTGTAACAAAACAATCATTTACTCACAGTGTTTTATATATAATGCAATTCTTAATTTAATAATACAATAAATATTCAATAAATTCCCAACATTAAAAACAATAGAATGTAATTCTAAGTTAACATCTATGGGTGATTTAGCATATATATTAAAACCAATAACATTAGTTCTTTTTTTTTTAAATATCTGTTAAGATCAGTACCAGATTAAGTTGCAGTGGAGCCCCCTCATGCAGTATAAAATCTTAAGATTCACAACAAAATTACTTATTTGAGTTATTGGTGGACACCTTGTACAAACAGAGCCCTGGCCAAGTGACCTGTGTTCTAATTTGGTACTGGCTGAGTTAGCATATTCAGTTTCCACCATTTTTAAGTGATGATTGATATCTTTGGGTAGTGGTTCACCATTTATGCAGAAAGTACATTGTTGAACTTTTGATATTTGAAATAATAAAGAACTATGGTTTCTATTCTTCATGTATTTGTGACTAGTCTGGGGATGGCATATTCTTCTCCGAGATGTACTGGGAGAAAATCTACTGAATAGCAACATGAAGAATGCATATGAAACTTATCCAAGAATGTCCTATTGGACTAGCTTTTTAGTGCAGCTCATAAGCAAGCAGTCTCTTCGCAATCAATTGTAGTCTCTTCTCTATGCAGAACTGCATAAGGCTGATATAAGATTGCTATCTGTCCCATTATTCAGCAAGATTGTCCTGAAATTGAAAACTTTGTCCTGTGTCCTGAGCAAGGATCCAAATATCCCTGAATCTACTGCCCAATGTGCTATGATGGATGCTGTGCAAATTTTTTATACATTTTTATGTATAAAAATCATGATGGGTGCAACTATATAGACTAGTATTGTTTTAGTTTCACTGAACAATCACAACATTGAGCACACAAGTGGGATCCCACTCATGGCAAAACTTTTTTTTTTTCAGCTATTTCATGAGTTCCAAAAGTTAGAAATTTTTGTTTGAACAAAATTTTAATTAAGTCCTGAACATTTTCACTGATTTCTTCATTTCCAGACAAAAGACAATATTTTTAACTTCACTATTTCTTTTCAGCCACTCAACATACATTTCAGATTTCTATTTATATACTAATATGTGTCTCATCTCAATTAATAGTGCAGAAAACAAGTATGTTATAAAATAATGACACACAGACATGAATGTTTTATGGTGCAAACATAACTTATAATTATAACTATCACTATGAGACACAAGAGGTGGATTAGGAAAAACCTTTCCTTTACACACTATTTTCAACTTTCTTCTGTATTATTCTCCTTTGAAATCAATCATGTTCCAATACATCTATGCAAAATTATAACACTGTGCGATATCTTGTGTCTCATAGTGAGCAATCATGCTTTTATTGTTGCACATTCATTATGTTTTCACTATAATAAATTACTACGTTTATCCTTCAAACTATTTGCATGTTAAAAGTTTTTAGGAGAAAATCCAAAAGCTTTTTGGAGCAAGGACAGCGCTCCGTCTTCGGTGAAGTGACACTATGTGGTGACATTAGGGCTGTTTAGACAAAGAGCTTTTTGTCTAAACAGCCTACTTACTTTTAACAAGTAAATAGTTTGAAGGATAAACTTAAAAATTTATTGCTCAATGACAGAGAATTTTAAGTTATTTTAAAATAATTTCAGAGCATGAAGGTCCTTTTAATTGCTTACTTAAATTATTAATGTCTTATAGGGTAGCCTACGAACAACTTTTATATGTGTACAAGTGTTTGGAAAATCTGTTAAGTTTGGATATTGTTTATTTTCTGTAATAAGGCAAACTAAGCAAATTTTTAGTGAGTTCTCTAAATTCTGTGAGAAACCTGAGGATTACTAACCTTCAAGTTTAAGATGCTATTTTTTAATCCTGTATTATGTCTAACTTCTAGAACAACAAATCAATCCATAATTATTTTGTTTGAAGCATAGTAATCTTAGGGGATCTTAAAACATCTGTCAAAAAAAAGATTCAAAAGTGTAAGGGTTAAACAGTAAAAGTTGGATACTCATTAAAAACGTATTTTATAAAATGTCATTGTAGAACTTTCATCAAGATTAGTCATCTAACAATGGTTCTGAAAGAAATGAATGTATTGAAAAATTCAAGAAATATAGATCTGAGCAAACATAACTTCATTTTTGGGATTTCTATGCAAGAAAAACTTCCACACTTATATAAATGTTAAACTTTAACAACTTGTTGGTAATCTGTTCAGTCTAAGATGATTGAATGAATGATCACTGAATCTAGAGTACAATGGTAGAACACTAATGGAAATTTTAAGCTAGCATTAGCTGCTCAAACCTAAATAAAATCACTAAGCCATGATCATTCACTCAAATCTTAATGGCAGGATTCTTATTGAATTATTCTCAAAGCTGTTTGTTCTATTTCTGTCCCAAATAGCTGTAAGATTTTGTATATTAGTATTACTTTTAAAAGTCAACAAAATATTCTCAAAAACTGTTATGTAGTTTAAATTGAAATTGAAATTTTTTAAGTTTAATCAGTTCAAACTACATAATATTTTATTTACATTTCATAAACTCTGCAATTTATAACTGCCAAAATAATTTCAGTTTCAAATATTCTATTTTAGGAGACACCTTTTGAGTGTATAATACATACACAAAAAAGTTCTTAGTGTTTTTAGTTACACTTACCTTATGCCAACCTTTCAATGGCCATTTTCTTCTTTTCATTAAGTAGCCCTCATATTTTTCTGGCTTAATTTCACATTTTTTGCCATCTCTCAATCCCTCTAAAATTTCCCATTCACTGCCTCTGTGAGTTGTATGCCTTGAAGTTGGTGGTGACTGTTTAATATCAGGTTCAACTTCAGCAGTTACCCCAATAGAATTAGGACCATTAGAAGCTTCTAAAGGCAAAGTCAAAGGAGCTCTTATTTGAGGGGGAGGTTCTGACTGATGAGAACTGTGTGAAAGACTATTTGTGCCAACACTTAGTTCCTAAAAAAAGAACAAATTAAACAAGTCTTAATAAAGCATTAAAAACGTATAATGATAGCATTAGAATAATTTACATTAAAAATGAATTGAAAATCCAGTATTTGGATATTTCCTGGTGAGGTAATCATAAATTATGTTTAATATTTTGCTGATGACTGCAAATTGTGTTTGCTGATGATTGTATTTGTTCAAAAAGAAAACCATATATATATATACAACTATAAAGAAACAAGTTGTACATAACATTTAATAATTGTCAACAATGAGTGTTTATTTTATATTAACTTATTAGGAAAATCTGAAGTACAAAATATTTACTATCTAAATATTGTTATAGATTTTTAGTTACAGACTGTAAATGAACTGATTTAATAACTAAGGTAATAAGTTTACATAAATCATAAACAAATTTCATTACTAGTCACACTAAACACCAATATGCTATTCATCTGTACTAAATGATCCTGATGATCATAATTACTAAACTGATAAACCAATAGCATTTGAAAACCGATTCACAAATCAATGGTGGAATGTTTACCAGATACCTTATCAATAATTATACATCAGAAATGAAATACAGGATGCTCTCTACACTGATATAGATGTACAGTTATTTTTATTACCAAATAAAACTTCTTTACCATTATTAATCAACAGTTCTTTTATTGCTTCCAAGCACACACCAATGAAAAACCTTTCCTTTACATACTTAATTTTCAACTTTCTTCTGTATTATTCTGCTTTGAATTCAATCATGTTCCAATACATTTATGACATAATTATTACACTATGTGCAATATCTCATGTCTCATAGTGAGCAATCATGCTTTTATTGTTGCACATTCATAGTCTGCTTCGGGGCCAATATCAAAAGTATATACACTTCTTTTTTTTCTCTAAAATTAGCACATTGATTTGTGTGTGTTTGACAATATAAACTTTGCAAAGTTGACACATTGTTTGTATTTATCATGAAGACATCTGTATTTTATGAACAGTTGAAACAATTTCTGTAATAATATCAGTGCAAAAAAAGACATATTTACATACTTTTTATTTACTATCTGTTGTGTTAACTCTCATACACCTGTTTACTTTTATATTTTTAAATCCATTTCCATACAAAAGACAAGATATCTTTACACTTAAAAGAGCTGAAGGAAATAATGCACAATCACAGACTTACCACATTTTCGAAATTAAACACTATGGTATACACCAAAGAGCCAAAACATTATGACTAACGAGTCTTTTTGCAAATCGAAGCAACTACAGGTAAACAATGGCACGTGTGAAGGTCATGAAACAGTATAAATAACACCTGATTCTGAGCTCTGTTAATCAGTAAATCAGTGTTATTCTTGTTCAGATGGGAAAAAACAGCAGACTTAAGCAAATTTGACAATGGCCAAATTGTAATGGCCAGATGACTGGGTCTGAGCATTTCCGAGACAGCACAGCTTGTGGGGTGCTCATGGTCAGCCATGGTTAGTACCTTCAAAAAGTGGTCCAAGGAGGGAAAAACCCAAAACCACTGGCAAGGTGTGGGCCGACCATGGCTCATCAATGTTAGATGTAAGTGAAAGCTATCCCATATGTTACGCGCCAACAGATGGGATATTGTGGTGCAACTCGTCCATAATTTGAATGCTGGTGATAGTAGCAATGTGTCACAACACACAGTACATCGAACCCTGCTGAAAATGGGGCTGTGTGAAAGCAGGCAGCTCCGAGTGCCCATGCTAACCATGGTTCACTGTCAAAAGAACCTGCAATGGGCATGCAAGATCAAAACTAGACCTTGAATGATGCAAGAAGACACATTTAGAAATCTTGTAGCATCCATGCCTCACCAGATAAGAGCTGTTTTGGCAGCATGTGGGGGACCAACATCATATTAGGCAGGTGGTAATAATGTTTTGGCTTTTTGGTGTATGTAGTATATACTTATCAAAAGTTTGGTTTTATAAAGCATAATTAACAAATTTTTGGGGAAAAAAATAACTAAAATGAAGAACAAACGAAGTTTAATAAAGCCAACATTATTACTACTACACATAAAATATTTAATTTGCGCTACAGTCAATGAATAACTTCAAGTAGAGACTGGCCAGGCCTAGCACCTAATGTCCAACCCCACCTTCTCATGGTGCAGGCCGTTAGTACCTTTCAAAGGAGATACTCTCTTCTGGAAGGGAACAGAAGGGATGTCAGATTAGTGTGGCCTACTGATCCGGACAACTATGGCTACTTTTTTTTTTCTACCCTTCTGAAGAGTGGTCAACCACACAGGGTCCTGGTGCTGACCATATAAACCTACTGGACTGAAATAAGGCTCTGAGCTTGATTATGGATCCTGAATCTGCTGCACTGGTGGGCTTCTGTGGAAGGAAACTCTTCTGCTGTGTTTTCTGTTTGTTTGTGGGTTGACAGTCCCAAGTGAATAGATTCACAGGATATGTTTATCAGCTGGAGGATAATCCCGAGCAGAGGACATCGCAGGCACCTGAACTCTTTGCTTCTACTGGCATCGTCAAATTCTACATTGGAGGAAGTCTTCCGTGTAGATGGTCTCAGCCTTTAGTGGTGGGGGAACAGGTCTTTGCCTCATGCCTGTGATTAGGGGGCTGTTTGATATTGTCTATATTCCCTCTCTCAATAAACATCCCACTAACCATTTTCTCTCCATAGAGAGTTGGGATGTGACTAATTTGCACAGAGCTTATTCTCTTGATGTCCTCACACAAGAATTCCACCATTGTAATTTAAATATTCTCAGCTTGAAAGAGACCAGATGGACAGATAAAGGTCAGATTCATAAAAATAATCCTAAATTTCTCTTTTCAGGGAGGGAAGATAATAAGCATCACCAAGGTGTGGGTGTGCTTCTCTGCAGACACACTAGTGATGCTCTTCTAGGATATAAGCGCATTAATGAAAGGTTTCTTACAGCAAAATTTCAGATGAGCATTAAAGACTTGAATGTTATCTGCTGTTATGTCCCCACTGAGGATGCTGATGACGATGAGAAGGATAGGTTTTATGGACAACTTCAGGATATTTTGAATTCTGTCAAGAAAGGAGATATTACCCTTGTTCTAGATGACTTCAATGCCAAAGTTGGTACTGACTCTGACCTTTGGGGAGGGGTGATAGGCCCTTTTGGTATTGGTAGCTGCAATGGCAATGGACAATGTCTCCTACAGGTAAGTAAATTCAATGGTTTCAGAATAACTAACACATATTACAAATACAACGACATACATAAGTACATGTAGGTTTCACCTGATGGGCTGCATAAGAATATGATCGATTATATATTAATTAACAGCAAATGGGCTAGTTCTGTTGGAAATACCAGGGCATATAGGGGAGCTGAAATTGGATCTGACCATTACCTTGTTAAAAGTGTCTTGCAACTTAAACTTAAAAAGTGCTGTGCTAGGATGAAAAAATTTAGTTTTAATACTGAAGCTCTGAAAGATCCAGTTATAGCCAAAGCTTACCATGATAGGTTAGTTAGTCATTATGACAGTCATGGTTTGCTTACTACTGAAGTTGAGGAGGAATGGGACTATTTTAAACAGGCTTTTTTGGAAACTAACAGTACTCTTTTAGGAAAAAAGGAGCAGAGGAGGCAGAATTATTTGAGTGATAAGGGACTTGAGCTTATTTCAGAAAGAAAGAACTGCAGGAATGTCCTTAATCAATACCCTCTAGTCCTAATAGAAAGCATTACAGAGATCTTTATAAACATATAAAGGATCAGTTAGTTGTCGATAAGAAACTTTGGCATGATGCTTGGCTGACGAAGCCGAGGAAGCAGTTAGACAGCACAACAGCAGAGAGCTGCTCCAGATAGTTAATGTTTCGTGTGGTAGAAAATGGACAGGTATACAGGGATTGAGGATAAACAAGGTAAGGTTATAGAGGGTGAGGATTCTGTCATGGCTAGGTGGGCTGAGCATTTCAGTGATGTTCTAAACAATGTGGTTAGTTCTACTCCTATTGTTTGCAATGATGATAGATGAATTGGTGGCTTTAATGTGGCCCTATAATACAATCTGAAGTTATTTTGGCTGTTTCTAAACTTAAACCTTGAGGCCATGAACCCCAACTGTTGATTCGGGGTGTTACAGGCTGGTGGAGGTGGTGTAATGTTATGGGGCATGTTTATAAGGATACCTTGGAGGCCCTTGAATCTATTCAGACAAACATCACTGCACAAGGCTATGTTGAGGTACTCACTGACCACCTATAACCATTCATGGCTATCCATTTCCTACAGCAGGATGACTTCTTTTAACAAGATAATGCTCCATCGCATCGCTCTTGTTTGGCGAAGGACTGGTTTGAGGAGCATTCCAAGTGAGTTCAAAACCGAGACCCAGGATTTGACAATAGGGTTCAAATCTGGAGAGGGAGTGAATTCTCTTCAGATTTGTACCCTACTGAGCATCTCAGGGAAGAAGTGTAGCAATGCATTCAAATCCAAAACCCACCACTGCCAACTCTCAGCACTTTACAGATGGCTGCACTGGAATTGTGGATCGTAATACCATCTGAATATTTCTAATACTTCGTAAAGTCCATGCCACGATGTGTTGCTCTGTTACAAGGTAAAAGATGGACCCATATATTATTAGGTGGTTGTGCATAATAAATTGTCCTTTCAGTATATTAATTAACAGTAATTGGGCTAACTTTGTTAGATTGTCAGGACACTATGTTTTATAGGGGAGCTGATATTGGGTCTGACCACTACCTTGTTAAAAGTGTCTTGCAAATAAAGATTAAAAACTGTTATGCTAAAATATGTTTTTAACACTAAAGCTATGAAAGATCTAGGAATAGCCAAAGTTTAACAAGATAGGTTACTTAGAAGTCATGACAATCATGGTTTGCTTACAGCTGAAGCTATGAAAAAAATGGGACCATTTTAAATAGGCTATTTTTGCAACCAATTTCAGTCTTCTGAGTAAAATGGGCAGAGGGGACAAAGTCATTTGATAACGATGATAGGGCAATGGGTCTATTTCAAAATAAAAGAATTGTAAGGATAAATGTAATCATCACCCTACTAATCCTAACTGACAGAATTATAAAGAGCTTGACTAAACAACTAAGATATCAATTAAAAGCTGAAATGAATCTTTGGCTTTATTATTTGGCTGATAAAACAGGGAAAGAGCTAGCAGCACAACAGATAGTAAAGTTACTGAAGGTGAAGATTCTGTCATGGCAAAGTGGGATGAGCATTTCAGATATAATCTAAACTATGTATTCATGTAGTTCCAATCCCATTGTTTGCAATGAGAAAAAAGACATTACTGGCTTTATTGTTGGCCCTATTTCACAATTTAAAGCTATCACAATATTAAAACTACACAAATCCTCAAGGGTTGATGAAATTACTACTGAAGTGCTTACATTTCTGTTGTCACATAGCAGAATGAAACTTTGAATATTTTTAAAATAAAGGTGTTACTCTTAAGGATTTTATCAGAGGTCTTATTATGCTTATTTTCAAAACAGTTATCACAGGTTTTGCAATAATTACAGGAAATTAATCTACCCTCTGTTCCAGGTAAAGTTCTTTGCATTATTGTGCTCAATAGAATTAGGAACTTGCTTGATGGACAACTTTATGAACAATATGGGTCAGTAGTGGTAGGAGATGTATACATAAAATATTTTCATTTCAGCACATTCTTGAGAAATATTACGAATTTCAGAGACCCATGGTTACTAGCTTTACAGATTTCAAAAAGGCCTTTGACTCTGTTGATCATTGGATTGTATGGTGTACCATACAAATTAGTTACCATAATAGTGGTTATCTAATACTCTGTGTTATGTATATTAATTTTTTTGGGGGACGAAGTCTCCCTAGGAGGGAAAACTATGATAAAAACTGGTCAGACAGGTTGTGCTTCAGTTATTTTAAATGGTTTCACCCTTGAGTATGTTTCTTAGTTTAATCATCTCAGGAATTGTGTAACAGATAGTGGTGATGCCATGAGATAAGCAGAAGAATAAGGATTGCTGCTGGAGCTTAACAACCTGTGGAGATTGTGGAAAAATAACCGTATATACACCTAGATTAAACTTTGGTCACATAACAGTTTGGCCTTTTCCAAAAATTCCTTTAGTACTGAAACCTGACCTTCTGAAAGCAAGATAATTGGAAACATGTTACTTTCAATTCTAGATGCTTACACAGTATCTCAAGCATTAGGTAGTTTATGTACATAATGATGAGGTTAGATGTAGTCAGTAACAATCATCTTTGAGCAGTATCTTATATATTGAGAGTATTGGTTTGATTGTTAGTGCAGAACTACGCATTAGTCAATAGGATTATGAAAATGTGTCTCAAGGAGCGGCAGTTTTCTGCATACAATGGGCTAAATGGCCAGGTCACAAAGACCACGAAGGCTCCGAGAAGGTTGAGGGAGGGGATCCACTGAAAAAGCTGCTGGGAGACAAATGGTAGCCTCCTGTCAAGACCATCCAGAGTGTTCTTTAATGTGCACAGGGTATGACTCTCACACACACACACAGGGTCATGGTTTGAAGTCTCATCCGACAGAGGGCAGCCTGTTCAAGCCCACCAATGTCTCCTACTAACTGTGGGCATGGTGGGGAATTTTACAGAGATAAATCTCAGTGCTGGCCCAGCTGCCATTTGAACCTGGAAACTGCAGATTATGAGCCTGGTGTGCTACCAAATGAGCCCCCTAAAAAGGGGGAGTCAAGTGTGGTGCACAGACAATGTCAAACAAGACCTAGTTAGAATAGGTTTGCAGTGGCCAAATGCAACAGCTGTGACTCAGGATATATGTGTTAAGAAGACTAAAATACATATTCTGGTTAGACCTCAGCAACCCATGGATACTTGAAGAATGAAAAATGAAAATCATAAATATGCAGAAAATAACTAAAATAACACGTATCACCTCTGGTGAATTAGGGATGCTCATTTCCAAAGAGAATGAGGTTTTTCATTTCCCAACTTTTGCACCTTCAACAATACTAATTCAAACTAATGGAAAATGCAAATAGTAATATTTTATCAGCATTTATAAACATAAAAATAATTTCTCATCTATTCCTTAAAATAAAAAAAAAGTTGTGTTTTTTTAAATTGCTTTTGGGTTGTGAATGTCTTTGGATCAAAACTGAGTATAAAGATTTGAACATTTGCTAAAAAGGATTGAAAAGCATGAGTGTAGGTGTTCCACATGAATAACTTTGTCAAATTGAAATATTGGGTGCTATGAGTATTTTATCCTAACTAGATGATGATATGATCTTTCCACTTCATTCAGATTTAATTCAGATAGTAGTAGGGGGAGTAAATGAGTGCAAGTTTTAAAAAGTTAAGAAAATTAGAAAATAACCAATTTAATTTCCTATGTTACTGCCAAATTAAAGGTATCTCAACTATATTCTGTACTACTCAGCATCAAGATTACTATAAAGGCTTTAAGTTTTAAGAATAATTAAACATGCCAAGTATAATAAGTTCACAAGAAAGTCTTGGGGTAATTGTCTTTATTAGGTGAGAGTTTGGAACTTCGCTGTATTGCAAAGTACATAAAGGAAACTGAAGGGTTCAAAACTGGAGAAGGCATCCTACAAAGGGAGATCATGAGTGGCTGCCAATGCTGGAATTTGTTGCTTGTAAAAAGTTTTAACTCTGACACAGAGTAAGTCAGCTATGATATTGTGCTATTCTCTCCCAAGTTCCATATGAAAAACCACATACTAAAAGCTTGAGCTATCATGCAGAGAATTTTTAAACTCATTCATATATCAAGTGCTTCCAAATCAGTCCCTTAGAAATGTCAAGAAGAAAGTGTGATGCCTTCAGGACCTGTTTGTAGTGTAATTGCATCACTGTTTATGATGGCATTCAACAAATCAACATAAAAAGTCCATATATGAATTCACTTGTAAAGTTTAAATTCAGCTAAAATTCCATAAAGCAACAAACACCAGCATTGGCAGTTGATCAGAATTTACCATGACTCCTTCTCTGGATCTGAGACAGAGATCTTCACTTTCTTATGGTATCTTTGTGATAAAAGGAAATTTTGAACTTTCAACTACTAAAGACAATTACTCCTTCAACATTTTCCTGTGAATTGATTATATTGCAGTATGTTGATTTGTACAGTTTGGGGCAATTACGATAATTTTTATACTGGTTAGCATGAATTTCTCCATTCTTTTTCGTTATTTTTTAAGATTAAGATTTAAGAAAGCTTTTTTTTATTTGCATTCATTTGTATTTAACTCTTTCATTATTCTGTTACATGTATTTTTAAACTTAAATAGAAGTAAATACAAATACGGGGGTGGGAGTTAGCTCAGATGATAGTGCACCAGTCTCATAATCTGCAGTTTCCAGGTTCGAGTCCCAAAGGGACAACATTGAGATTTATCTCTGCTAAATCCCTACCCTGCCCTAGGTCAGAAAGGGGACATTGATGAGCTTGGAAAGGAAGCTATTCATCATATGGGACCATACTGTGTACATTAATAAGGCAATCCAGTGTGCTCTTTAAGAGACTACCATCTGTCTCCTAAAAGCTGCCCAACAGCTTCCCCCAACCTTCTCTGAGCCCTTGGGTTTGTTGTGGCCTTACCATTTAGTTCAGTGTGAAAAAAAAAGTGCTGCTCAGAAGTAAAACAATCCTACCAAAATAAAAATATTTCTCCTACAGCAAATTTTTACTTCATTATCATTTTGCCCCCTGTCCCCCATCCCCCCCAAAAGAAATTACCCCTTCGAATATTTTCTGGCTGTGTGCCTGATTCTATTGTGTAAATATTTACTCTTTACAACCCCCCTCCTACACACACCTGTTTAGGAGTTAAGGGCCATAACTGGTCTCTATTAAAGATAAAAAAAAAAGGTCAGTTGTGAAATAGACTGAAAATTATGACTTTACAGATTGCAATATCTTTATGATATTGCAATCCAGAGAATATACATGAAAGGACAACATGGTCTACTGAGTATACAAGAAAGGACAACAGTTTCTCTAATCCTTGCTTGATTTGCATAAGGTCCATGAATAAATGCTTAGAGCAGGTATGTCAAACACGCGTCCCGCCGGGAACTGTTCTGCGGTCCGCCAAGATTGATAACCAATACGTTTATTTAACTTTTGACAACACTGGATTCTTTAATTAAAATTATAAGTACGTACACAGTACATGAATTAAATAAACGTATTTCAGAAAACATTTCCATTGTTCATTTCCATTCTACCGCGCATAAATGTATATGTCGGAGCCCAATCATAGAATTGCTCATATCATGAAATGCCCGATCATTTCATGAAATAGTGGCATTTCATGATATGAGCAATTCTACAATCAGGCTCCAACATGTATACACGTCTTGAGGTCATTCAAATGTACGTACTTTGCACATGGCAATGAGTCATGAAATGCCAGTAGAGTCGGAAGATATTCGTTAGCAGTCAGTGAACAAATACTGCGTTCTAGTCTAGTTTGCACATAACAATTTTCATCTGGTTTTTTTTGTTTTCAGCCCACAATTTAATATATAATACTTAATATGGCCCTCAGTGGTTAACGAGTTTGCCATGCCTGGCTTAGAGGAATGATTATATATAACATTAATTACAATATTAGTTGACTTACAGAATCTGATGTACGACTTGGACTTTTCTCTCTTTCACATATCCTAAGCTCATTGAGTCCTTTATCCGAAGTAGATGTTGTTATCTTCTGACTCAGATTGGCTGGTTCTGTGGCAATGTGGCGTAGAGATGATGCCATTGCAAAATGACACTGTTTAACCCCACTGATAAGTACAGCAATTAACTAAGATATTCGCAGTCATCTGATAGTGCTTTGAATGTTTATAGCCATTTTTATCCTATAGGTAAAAACAATTTATTAGAATAGGAATTTAGAATTTAGTATTTACTTAAATGTGATTACCTAAATTCCATGAAATAGAAATATATATATTGTAAAATATAATCATAGAATAGCACATAACAGTTAGAACAGATGAAGGATTTCTAAAAAGTAAACTCAACGTTTGTGAAACTGAGTTTCAGAATTTATAAATAAAAAGTGTAAAACTCTGGTTATCTACTTTTCATTCATAATTGCAATTCATATTGGATAATACATTTTGTTTAAACTAAATAACACTATATGATATGAGTAGTTTGATGTATAAATTTTAATATTTGGCAAGCTGGTTATCCATTGTTGCACCCAATGTATCATTTTTAGGGTCACGATTAAATGAATCCACATCCGAGTTTATCTGGGTGCTACCTGTGTTTATCTATTCATACAATTTTTTTATGGTATATGTCTTATATACATTTCAACAATTATGTAAAAAATTTGTATGTCTTTGCAAATGCCAGAAAAACGAAAAATACTGTATATGAAATTGCTTTAAAATAATTAATGTAAATTAAAAAGTATGTTAAACAATGTTCTTTATAATATAGGTATATACACGCACCGGCCACTGAATTAGAAACCTTTATGCAGATGTATGTAAATGTCACTTGTGCAGGGTGCGCAGAGGTTTTCGAAAATCAATTGTTCAAAACAAGTTTTTTGAAAGTCAATTTTTCGAATAACAGTTTTCCGAATGACAAATTTTTCGAAAATGGAGATTTGTTTGAAAAACTAGGGTCTGTCTACTTATTGTGTAAGAGACTTATTTTTTGTTATTAGAGATAAATTAAAAATTATTTTTGGGTTGGATAATTATTGATGGAATATGATCATTTGCATTTTCAGAATTTCCCAATAGCTTTAATTGCGCCCTCCAATGGTGGAATTTTTTGAAAATGACAAATTTTTAAATTTATTTATGATGGAAATTGGAAATGGTGGTGGTGGTGTGTCACACTCAAGGCATCTCACTGACAGCAGTGCTTCAGCTCCTTACACAAGAGGGGGGAGGAGAAGCAACTCTCTTGTTTCTATACATAAATGAAAAATTCTTTTTCTCTCATTTACTAATGGGGCAGAAATAGAAAAAGTGAAGGTGGGTGTTGTAGTAATCCAAGTTGGGGGTATGCTCAGTTTAAACTAAAAAATAGCGGTATCATTGGAAAAATGTTTTTAACTTTATAAAAGCCTAATTTAATTTTGGGTTGTTTCATTATTAGGTATATTTGAAATAATAAAACTCGGAGAAAATTTCGATTTTGAATCTTCTTTTTTCTTAATCTAAATCTGGTAATATTCATGTCTAACATGTTTCATGAAAATTGCAAAATGTTTCAAAATTTTTCTAGTTGTTATTAAATATATATGAACTCAGTAGGTGTATCCACCACTAAGTGACACTCAGTGTCCATTTTAAAATAGGAATATTACCATATTGTGTGAATGGGGAGACAAATTCAAAACTATAATAATATAAATTTTAATAATATTATTACTAAATTCTTTTGCTAACTTTTTATGGAAAAACTGTAAATGGACTTTTAATGTAAAATAAATTAATATATGCAATAAAATTTATATAAATAAATAAATAACCTTCAAGCAGCTGCTTGCCACAGAGGTCTGACACGAGCTTGTCAGTTTATATGCCATAGTAGGTCTGTGAGGACGGCAGGACCTCAGCAGAAAAACAATACAAATATCCATGCCTTACCCAGGGTTCGAACCCAGGTCCCTTAGATCAGTAGCCAAGTGCACTAACCACTTCGCGCAAATTAACTATAACCAAAATAGAGACCTGGGTTCGAGCCTTACCTGGGGCTGGAACCCAGGTCCCTTAGATCAGTAATATTTACCCTCTAAAGCCATTTCTGCTGGCTTTGACCGAATTTCCGTATATTACATTTTAAGTTTCAGAACTCGGCTTGTCACTTTTTCCGCCACCCCCTCCCAAACACACATTTCGTATCTTTACCTCTCTGCTGCCGTGTAAGGTGCTTTCGCCCAAACTCAAATATGAAAATAATAAATCTTTAAGATTGAATAAATGGAGAAAATTCTTTTATTTTCTCACATTTTTCTTTCTTTTATTCGTAAAATTATTATTAACATAGCTAATGATATCGATATGGTTCTGCACATTTTAAATACGGTCCTTAGGGTCGTTATGTACACAAATTCTTAAAAATATTAAAAAAATAAAAATAAAAAAATAAATAGAATCAAACCTATTTTTAAAATTACTGAAACTGTGTGTTTCCATAATCGCCTACTTGTAAATTTATTTTTCAGATTATAAAATTTGTCTAAATATTTCATTTCTTTCCAAAGATCACAAGTATTTTTACAAAACAGCCACTCTGCGTAAGCTCTGGCAGGCTTGCATTCACTTCCTTCCCCCAACTTCCCACCTACCCTTGTCATGCAGTCTCCACAGACAAGATCGGATGATGCCTGTCGGGGATTGCCTCGACTTGTGCCATCTTCCACGTGACTGCTGGACCGAAGGACGCCCGCGCAATCTCCGTTATGCCACAACTTGCGGAGCGCTAACGGCGTCCGTCTCTCATCTCAGTTTGGCGTAGTTCGATGTTCGTGGCAGCACCAATCCACGTCGAGACGGATTTTGTGAACGCTTTCGCCGCCACGCCCCCTTTTTACACTTTACTATACTTCGTATCCTTCCAAAATTAAAATTAATTATATCAGTAATAATAATAATAAATATTTCTTAAAACTTAAAAGTATTCTCATGATTCACATTCCTAACCATAAACAAATAACAAATTCAAACAATGTGTGGACTTCAATCAAGAGTTCATATCTATTTTTTCTATCTCCCATCTTCCTTATTTTATTTCTCACTATTTCCATCCTTCCTTTCTCTCCCCCCTCCCTTTACTTATTATTTTTTATCACTATTTTCTTATCATTTCATTCTGCCTCATTACTATTTACTCACCTATTTTTTGTCACCATTTCTTTTTTCCTTTTCCCTCCTTCTTTCTATTCTTATTATTCTTTTTTTTTTTTCCTTTTTATTATGTGGACAGGGGAGGCTCAGTTGGTAGCGTGCCAGGCTCGTAACCTGCAATTATCAGGTTCGGATTCCAGCTGCGCAAGTGTAGAGATTATTCTCTGCCAAACTCCCCGCCCTGCCTACAGTGAATAGGGGTCACTATTGGGTTGAAAAGGCCGTCATCCATCGGATGGGACGTTAAGCCGTGGTCCCGTGTGTGAGAGAGAGACACCCGCGCACGTTAAAGAACACGCTGGATGGCCTTGACGGGAGGCTCACACCCTTTTCCCAACAGCTGTCCAGTGGGTCCCCTCACCCAACCATCCACAAAACTACGAGAGCTTCGAACTTGGACATCTGTCCCAAATAACTGATATTTAAGTAGCGAATATCATGTTTCAAAAATTTAAAAGAGCTCGAATTTACCCTTAAAAATGGTAGACTTTCGACACATTCATGTACAGAGTTGCAATAAAATTAGACCATAATGCTACCTAACCATATTGGTAATAAATCATCGGCACGGTTCAAATTTCGAAGTTTCATAATCAGAGATAGAATGAACTAATTGATTTCGATAATATTAATCTAATATAGACGATAGGTATTCCCCCAGCTGCTCTGCAGTCTTAATGTCAGCGTTCTGATAGACATCAACCAGCACAAAAGGCTCAAAATTCGAAAGTATCAAATTAGAGCTATAAATAAACAGGAGATTCCGATAATATAAAGTAATGCAAACGATACGTACTCTCTCAGCTGCTTCATAGCCTCAATGTAAGCATTTCGATAGGCCTCAACCAGCACACGAAAGTGGCTTTTGGTGCCATCCATATGATGTAGTACTGTCCTGTATAGTGGAACGTCGGATGGCATCATTCAATCATATTTAAGCACTAACCACTTGGCGCAAATTAACTATAACCAAAATAGACAACTGTTCAAGCGATAATTGGAAAGAAGTAAAGAAAAATGGTAATTCTATATGTTAGAATATTTTTCATGAATAGCTTTTTAAAATGTCACTGGAATGAATAGAAAAAAATGCATATATATAGGTAATTGTTACAGCGAAGGTGCAAAATACTGAATTGAGTTAGGAAGGACTAGAACTCCTTTCCAAGATTTTTTGGAAGCATTTTGTTAAATAATACATTTTGAGAATAGATGGGAAAAAATATGCATTATGGAACATCTTTTCAGTCCAATTCAGTTAAACATGAGGCATCTCCCAAAACATTTTTCCTACATCGATTCTCTGCTTGTGCTACTTAGTCAGTGTCCCACTAAAAACTTTTGTCACAAGCCACCACGGTATACTAGTATAGGACAGTGTAAGGCAGTCTAGTCCTTGTGTAGATTCGAGTCCCAGATGGGCCAGTGTTGAGTTTATCTCCGCAAAACTTCCCACCCTGCCCTCGGTAAGTAGAGGACACCGATGGGCTTGGAAAGGCTGTTGTCCATTGGATGGGATGCTAAGTCATGATCCTGTGTGCTGGAGAGCCAAACCCAGTGCACGTTTACAGAACATGCTGGATGACCTTGAAGGGAGGCTACCATCTGTCGCCCAATAGCTGTCCAATAGGTCCCCAACCTTTTCTGAGACTTTGGAGATCCTTGTGACTTGACCATTTAGCCATTGTGTGCAAAAAATGCCGCTCAGAGGTAAAATAACCCAACTCATGTTCCTGTGTATGTGTTTGTATGTTGTACTAGAAATCAATCAGTGCCTCTGGCACCTCTTGATTTCTAGCCTTTCACTCTGAACGAGATACCAGATCCGAATATTACTCTTATTTCTGAGTTGTACTGCCTGAAATAGAGCTATTCAGCATTCTATGTTTAGCTCTCCAGCACATCTATATTTGATTTTCTATATATTTATATCTCAAAGGACCCATCACATTCAAAATTTCACATTTCTGAGATCGATGACTCAAAATACCTCCAGGAACCAATTTTCAGCTCTATAGAACTGGTAGATCTAAGTCGGATTTTTGACCTCGAAGATCCTCTGGATCCAATTTTTGGTAACGTTTCCGACATCTAACCCCTCCCCCCCCCCCACACACACACCAGTTTTCATATTTCTATCACTTGCAGATCATGGTTTTGACTTCTACACGACTTTTATTTGACCATGAAGGATTCTTCTCAACAAAAATCCGAGATTTGACAATCGGAGGTCAAATTCTCGGATTTTCATCGAGATGTACGACCTGAATTTACCGCAAATTTTCAGAGCTATATCATAGTTAGAATTAGCGTTATCACCAGTCAGTTAGTCAATCACTTCCAATCGTGTATATATATTACACAAGAAACCAAGAGAAGTCTAATAGGGCTTCTAGGATATTTCCGTCCTTTGTGTAGGGAAATACCAACTTTCCTTTTTAAAAAATCACGGTTTGAATTTCTTCATGAAACTATTCTTTCCGTCAAATTACAAAGAAACTATGTAGTAAAATATTTTTAAATACGAATATACTGAAATACGAATTAAACGTGAGTTGTATTTTCATTCAATATAACTCGTTCAATTTATATTTCAATACAAAAAATCTTTTATATAAAGAAGAGTGATTGTATGTTTCAGAACCGTATCTCGCCTATGGCCCCTGTCTAGGTGCCAAACGATATTAATAGGCTATGTGCGAACCCATTGAGATCAATCAAAACCTGTGTGGACAGTGTTTAATATCTCGAAATTCCCATATATGGTTATTGAAAATAATTGTTGCCATGAATAAAATAAAAAAAAAATGGTTCAATTAATTTCGTTTTACCTCCTCATGATAAAGCCATAGTTTCAGAAACGGATACATAAATGTCAGGAACTGAAAGAGAGAGAAGGAGAAGCACGAGAGGGGAAAACTTTTTTGTGGAATCGAAGACTTTCGAAAACCATTGCTAAGCCACGTAAATATGCTAGTAGCATAATATAATAAATAAATACCTCCTCAAATACTTACAAAGTAGCAACTTAACAATAATTTGTTATAGCCTAACATAAATCAGAAATTGTCTATTGACTGTACAAATTCCAGCATACAGATCAAATATGTAACTAGTGTAGGAAAACTGTTTGCTTTTATTGTTACCTAAATGTAGATAACCTATTATCAGTACATCAGATATTTGTTGACTTGATGTTATATAATCATATGTTAAAAGTAGCTTCCTTGTTGGTGCTGACAGGTAGTATTTAGCCACAATTCTACAGCCAATTTGTGGTTTATTGAAGAAACTTCCGTTGGCATACAATCATGATCTACCTGAAATTATGCGCTCTTTCTCCCTCCGAAAAAGGGGGAGGAAAATTTAACAGGGTCTCATTACGATAGTTATATCAAATGAAAGCTTTGGGGAATGTAGCAATTTTCTTCTCTGAAGCAGAGGAGTGTCAAGTGTTTTAAGTGATAAAGTTCCTTGCAAAGTTGCCACTAAAAAAAATAAAAAATGTAAATTAAAAAAATTCAAAAATACTATCTTCCTCTATGCATCCTCAAAAAAAAATGAAAATGAAATCTTTTACTTAAATACCTATTAACTTCAAGGGTGATGACACAAAAATTGATTTGTCCTATTGACTGAAGAAAAATTGCCTGCATCGTATTTTCCTTTTGAAGTTTTATGAATTCAGTATGAGATTTCACCATTGATATGCTTTAATTTTTTACCTTTTACAACGCATAGAGGAAGATAATTTTTTAAAATTATTTTTAAATTTTTATATGTTACTAGGTGCCAACGGCAGTACCAAGCTGAAAATACCGGTTCTCGTCCGATCACCGAAGTTAAACAACTTTGGGCGCGGTCAGTACCTGGGAGGGTGACCACCTGGGAACACCGCGTTGCAGTTGGCAAAAAATCTGCTGAGGATCCGCTATCCTTACAGATCCTTTCTACTATGGCGTATTAAACTGACAGGCTCTTTGTTAGCGCAAGTTGGCCGCATTACGCATAGAATGGATGATAGATTAGCATATTGTGTTGTTTTATCTCTGAGTGGCACTTTTTTTTAACACAATGGGCTAAATGGCCAGATCACAAGGGCTGAGAGAGTTGGGTGGAGCAGACCCACTGGACAGCTGTTAGGAGACTGATAATAGCCTCCTGTCAAGACCTTCCAGCGTGTCCTTAACGTGCACAGGGTTCTCTCGCACACGGGCCATGGCTTAACATCCATCCAACGGCGGCAATCTCTCTAAGCCCATCTGTGTCCCCTACTGACCGAGGACAGGATGGGGAGTAAAGGCCAGAACGAGATTAGCGCACTACCGGCTGAGGATACCCTATAGTCTGACAGACCCTAGAATAGTATGTTAGCGGAATATATATTAATGCAGCTGACTTCTGTTTGAAAACTTAGTCCCTCATAATGAGGTAGTATATCCCTTGCTTATTATAATGTTGAATTTCTTTAACGATTATGACGTTCTCAAATCACTAGATTTCATTTGAAATATAACTCGTTGAAATCGACTCCTGTGAACGACTTTTTTGAGGGACGAAGAGTGGGTGCAACACCTGAGGAAGCCTAGGGCAGTCTTCACCTCATAAGCTTTCAAATTTAACACCTGACTTGTTACTCTCAGCACTTGCATTCGGAAAATACAATGGAATAATGATTTTCCCATATCCCTTTTTAGGGGGAAAGAAATCATCAATGGGTAAATGTTTATAGTCTGTGACACTCCCCACATCACAAACTTTCAGTTCACATATAACACACTAATTCGACCTTCAGCAAAAGGTATGTGGAACAACTGTTTTGGCAAACAACCGACAAATGAAGAGGGAAAGGCAATAGGAAGATAAGTAACAGCATTTTTTGCTGTCAATGTACGGTTTCAGAACTTAGCGAGTGGAAACTATTGCCGGATTTTTTCCTCAACTGAAATCGCAAAACTTCTTCTCGTGAAAGCCCTATGTAACCAAGACGGGAAAAAGTGAAAAGGGGAGCCAAGAGACTGCATTTTCATTGCAGTATAATATTTCACCCTCCGTTCTAAATTTAAAAAAAATTATCCCTCATGCAGCTGCCTGCCACAGAGGCCTGATAAGAATCTGTCAGTTTAATAAGCTGCATGAGAGAATATCTGTGAGGAAGGTGAGACATAAGCTAAAAGAAAACACCTGACTCGGACTGAAATGGAGAAACACACATGCTTACTCGGGGCTCGAACTCACGTCCCTTTGATCAGTAGCCAAGAGTTCTACCACTCGGCCACTGTGATTAAAAGGTAGCTGGGAGGTGTCAGCAGGACCTGGACGTCGTGAGCAGCTTGGGTGAGACATATACACTATCACTAGCGGTGTTCACAGGGACGTAGCGAAGGGACTAAGGTTGAGGGGGGAAAGAAGGAAAATTTTCCAACTCGGAAATCAAATTTTGCCAACTGAGAAAATAAGTACTTTACATAAATTTAATTACGTCTCTGCCAGGGACGTAACCAGAATTTAGTTCAAGGGGGAGGGGGACAGTTCTCCAAAATTTTGTTGCTAAGTTGCCTCGATTTTGCCAACTCGACACAATTTCTGAAAAAAAAAATCTCAATTTTTTCATCTCATCTGAATTTTACGGTCACTTCAAATTTTGTCAAGTTGCCGCGATTTTGCCAGCTCTCCTAGATTTTTATCAGGTTAACTCGATTTTGCCAACTCCCCTTATTTTACAATAAAAAAATTCCAATTTTTGCATCTCACCTGAATTTTACCAAGTCACTACGAATTTTGCCAACTCCCCACGATTTTATCAACTCTCCTTAATTTCACAAAAATAATCCCAATTTTCACAAGTCACCTGTATTTTACCAAATGGTTTCGAATTTTGCCAACTCCCATAGATTTTCCCAAGTTATCTTAATTTTGCCAAGTTGCCACGATTTTGCCAACTGTCCTTAATTTCACAAAAACAATCCCAATTTCCACAACTCACACGTATTTTACCAAGTGGCTTCGAATTTTGCCAACTCCCCTATATTTTGTCAAGTTGCCCAGATTTTGCTGACTCCCCTTAATTTTACAAAAAACAAATCTCAATCTTCACAACTCACCTGGATTTTACCAACTACGATTTACTTTGGGGGAGGAACCTCCCACCATCCCCTCCCCATAACTACGCCCCTGGGTGCTCAATAACTCAGGCACATCTGCATTATTATTTATATGTTTAATACTATACTGGTTAAATATTAGTAAAAATTTGGCGTGAAGAATCAATCCACAACTTTTTCAATCTACAACCTACTATACTCATTCAGAACCAGTGTTGGAAAACGTACGTGTAACGTAACGAAATAACGGAATAAGGAAATAATTTTTGAATAACGTTAATGGAATTTCAAAATATTTATAAAGATAAAAAGTAGCAAACAAAAGAAAAAATAATTTCGTTTTTTCATTATTTTCACTGCTTTTGTGTATATATTTCAGATTTTTCCTTTATAAGATATACTTAGAAATTGTGTGAAACAGACAGACGTACAATTTACTTTTATGATCAAAAAGAACAAAGCCCTTCATTGGCCCATTCCACCTTCGTCATAATTGGCGCTCAGAGAAAGTGCTTTGTGATAGCCAGATAAGAGCTGCAGTGGAAAAGGCGAAGGTTCATACAAAAGGGAAACATGGCAATTATAATAGGGCGAAAATTCCAGGTATATTACAATTCCCTGTGATCCGCTTAAACACTTGGAGAATGAACTACACTCAGTGCTCACTGAATTGACCCCCTCCCTCTATTTTATGTCAGTGGTAGGTAACTTCGAAGCTCTATAACTTCTTAAACTAAGCTTAAGAAAACTTAAGCTTTTTTTTTAAACTTAAGCTTTTTGTGACTTAATGGGACTGAAGATAGATTAAAGATCTCAATCAAATCTATCTAAATCTCGATTTTCAACAATATTCTTTTAGTATTTAAAGATGTATGGAAGTTTCAATATTTACAATACTAAAGTAAAAGTTAAGCAATACCTAACGTCAGAATTTAACTCAGAAGTTAATTATAATTTAAAAATGAAGAAGCATTATTTCACACTATTTAATACAACAGATGTATTATTTGAAAAGTTAAGAAAATTGAAAAATATCGAAAATTACATTAAGACTTTTATTGTTACGGTTAAATATTCAAAGTCCAAAGCGAACATTATTGAAAATCGAAGTTTAGATAGATTTGACTGAGATCTTTATTTTCCGTTACATTTTCTCATAAAATGTTTAGTTTAGAAGCTATAGAGTTCCAAAGTTAGCTTCCACTGACATAACATGGAGACAGTTGGTCATATTTCAGTGAGCACTGAGTGTATGTAAGTGGAGTAATTGGGAATAGGACAGAGAACTGGAGGAAAGGGCCATTAACTTCTTGACAATAGTTGAAACTTTTGGTTTTCCCACCAAATCTTCGACATCTCTTCATGCTCTCACCCCGAAATATTTCTGTTGTACACGTTTGCAAATCTTTTAAACAATCAGTCTCACTTTGTACATATGTTGAAAAATATAAAAGATGTAATTCTCGTGTTTCAATCGAGAAGTGATGAAGCGTATCTTGTACTTCTCTGCAGCTCCTTTAAGAAGAAACTGCATAAAGTTAAAAAAAGTTCAGTAACTCATGTTTCAATCTCTTTACTTATATTTATTCATTAAAATTTTTAATGCTATCTGAAGTCTCTTTCAGCGAAAACTCATTTAATTATTTTGCATGAGTACATTAAAAAAAACACAGCAAATCCCTTGTACAGGAAAGCATCAATTAAAGCAGCTTAGTGTCATTATATGACTTAAGTGAAACCAAACAAATGGGGTCGAAAGAAAATAAAATTTCAATTTTATTAAAATAATTCGGAAGAGCAAAGAGAATTTCTACAAAAGAAAATATTTTTCACTACTGGAAAAATCAAAACAAAGCATTGCGAACGCTTGTAAGAATTGTTCTAGCGTTATGACTGGACAGCTGTTAGAAGCTACAACTCAAGTATCTGAGAGTTTTTTCTGTGCTTAAATGGATTCTCTCTAAAATAAGAAATAATTTGGATTTAAAATTATTAGAAGATATTTTGCTTATAATGATGAATAAAATAGTAGAATAACATTGATTGCATTATATCATCAATATTTTTTGAATGAAAACCGTTTATTTTTTAAAATTCCCTCGACTATCCGTTATGATGTTACTATTTCAAAAGGATATTTAATTTTTTTTAAATTTTCCTCCAGTCATTTTAACAAATAGTTTTAAAAATATTTATCTCTGCACAAAAATCATTATAGCACTAAGAATTATGAAGGCATACTTATGCTCAGAAATTTTTATCAATAATGCTCCATTTTATTGTATAAAAATTTTATAGCCAAAGAACTAAGAGGAATAAAATTTTAAGTCGTTCCTTCGCATTATAGACAATTCCAACCAAATTCAAACAATGTGCTGAACAATTCCTAGAAATTTGGTGTAAATTTTTTCAGTAGTTTCATTAGTTCGACGACTTACAGTATTAGAATACCTAGAATGATGCCATCATTCTAGGTATTCTAATACTGTAAGTCGTCGTCCATTACATACAGTATTAGAATACCTAGAATGATGCCATCCTATTTATTTATAACTGGGTCTCCTAACTACAATTTTTATTTCATTATTATTTTTAAACCATAATTTTTAAGAACCAGTAGCATAAAAAGAAACTGCAACAACAATTCTATTTGCATACATGTATTTATTTCGTTATTAATAATTGTTATTAATATCGGTAATTATCCTGTTTTTTACGTGTTTTTAACAAATGGAGCCGTCCCGTGGCCGAGTGGTTAGCGCGCTTGGCTACTGATCAGAGACCTGAGTTCGATCCCTGGATAAGGCAAGGATATTTGTGTCGTTTTTCTGTTGAGGTCCCGCCATCCTCACAGACCTTCTATTATGGCATATTAAACTGATAGGCTTCTGTCACACTTCTGTGGCAAACAGCTGCTTGAGGGGGTATTTATTTATTTATTATTTTAACAAGTGAAATGATTGAAGTACGAACCACCGGACGACGCTACTGTATACACATATGATAAAAATGAAAACATATATTTCATTATTTTTTATTTGTACTAAAAATATTTCGCTATTTTCGAAATTTAAATTTTGCTGTAACAAAAAACATAACGAAAAACGTTATTAAATTTTTGTCTGTAACGAAAAAGTACATAGGGTGTGGCCATCCTGCACAAGGGATCATATCTTAACACCTCATCCGACGGACTTTTTAAAGTCCATATGTTCCTTTTTTTTCACCGAGAGTAGAATGAGGCTGACGAAGAAATATTTAACATAGGCGCAGTGAGTCCTCTCAAACTTGGAAACTTGAATATGAATTACGGGTGTTACCGACTAATCCCTCTGCTCTTCCAAAATTTTTAACGAGATTTAAAAATAAATCTATTAGCCAGTATATATCACGGTTTCATTCAATAATGTAGTTTAGAATGCTAAAAAATGTTCGATAATTAAAGACGGTGTTGCATTCCAAAATATCTAGCTGCCCATTAGACTCTATAACCTGATGGAGGGAATACGGGAGGCATCTCTCTTTTCTTTGCCACAGTTTATCGCTCGTTAAACCATTAGCGAAATTAGAAGTCCAGGGACCCTACGTGGAACATTTAGATAACCTATGGTGAGTAGTGGAAAGGAACTCTACAATTTTGAAAGCAATTCACAGAACGATTTGAGAGCCCCTCAGTAGCAGGGGCCCTATGCGGAAGCTTATTTCGCTTATCGGTAAATCCATCCCAGCTCTATATGTTCGTATTCATTTAGCAACAGAATAATTTTGATTATAGGTTTTGGCATATACACCCAATTCTGTTTTTACACGGTAGATAAGTTCCCGAAAAAAACATGCAAAAAAAAAAAATACAGTACATAAGAAAAAATAGAAGATTGGTTCCAGACGTGAAAACCTAGTACAAATAATAAGTTGTTTTCAAACAAATCATATCAAAATCTTTAATTAAATCTTTATTTGATTTTTATTCATTTAAACACATTTTTTATTTTATAAACTTATAAAGATACTTATATGTCCATATATAAAGTAAATTATCCTTCATAAAGAAAATAATATGTCACTAATTCAAGAATACAAAAGTGAAAAAAATATGACTTAATATACTTATTAACTAGATTTTATTCGTTGTCACTTTCTGACAATAGACGCATTCGTTTGCGTAAGACTGGAAGTAAATCACTTTCATCGCTTGAAACATTTTGGCCGTCGTGTTTATACTCCAATGGTGAAATATTTAAATTGTAGTTAATGAATCAGATGATGAAAAACTGTAAATTACCTATCAGCAAAATTTAATAAATTTATATTACGCACACAAAACTTCAAAAAAAAAATAATTTTTTTTTTCGATTTCTTCTACTAAACATCTAAACACTTCTAACTCTAAACACGAAATGAGAGACTAAGATTAATGTATGCATTGAAGATAAAAATTGAGGGAAATTCCCGGGACTCAATGTTGCCACTTTATTCCGAATGTAGTATGTTTTTGACAATTTTTCCATAAAATAGTGAATAAAATAGAGAAAACTTGTTGTGTAGTTTTCATTTTGGGGATTTTCGTGTACAAAATGTGTATCTGTAGTACATTTTCAAAGTTAAAACTACTTCGAAAAATGCGACCATAAAAGCGGAATTTTTGTTATAAATGTCAATTCTAGAAATGTTTTTCTTGAATATTTTTTCAGAATTAAATTCAAATGGAGGTTTTTAAAAAGGCGCCGTTTCAACCGTGTTAGATCAAAATAAATCGTATAAAAAAAGTCCGTGTAAAAACAAAATTGAGTGTATTATGAACATTTTTAATAATTATTCTGACTACTGCTTCGCAAATTGCAAAATATTAACTTTTAATATGAAGAATGGAATTTATTTTAATACTAACTTTCGTGTTATTCATTTTAAGCTTTCCTTAAAAAGGTAAGCTATGGTAAAAAAATAACTTTGAATGATTAATATTTTCCTACTTTTTTCTGGTTCAACCTGGGCTTCTTTAAAACGGTTTTTGGGCTTAGAGAAAATTTATTTCCCTTCTATACCAGTCTAGAAACCACTCTAGAAAATTGGCTTCGTAATTCCATACATAAAACACCTACGGTTTTTCTGTGCATGCTCATCGAAAGCCAATCCAATATTCTCGAAAGTCTGTGACGGACGTTTATCAAGCTTGGCAACTGTTGTGTCTGTGATGACGGCCTGCCTTGTGATTTCTATGGGAAAACGCTACTCGGAAGCTAACTTTAAACCTTCCACTAAATCGTGATTTGACTCGGTTTTTCTCTTCTTGACCAGTGTTGTTATAACTAAGGTAGAGAGCGCACATCTACTCTGACCGCGTCAAGAGTGATCCCATTTCTTGGGAAACGGGGTCATCGATTCAAAGGGAGGCACAACAGCCATGGTCCTAACTGTGGCTATCTGCCAGATCGTTGCGACCTTGATTAGCAGAACAGTGGGTCGGTGTCTGTGGGATCATGCCACTGTTCAGGTGCAGCTTAGTATCCAGGTCTACTGCAGACTGAAATGTTGCGATGCATCTGCAAAATTCATTTATTTTTGGCTTTCATCCAAAATATTATTCAAACGGTGATTTCGAAATGCTTTTCTTTTTTACTGCTTTCTATGCATTAAGTATATTAGAAAATATAATAAGATAATGATATTCGTTGAAGCAGTAACTGAAAGCGGTACTTTAAGTGCAATGTTCTTTCGTGGAAATAACCAAGAAAGTTTAAGTGGTTTCCTTAACAATAATTACATGCTTGACACGATATACGTAAATATAGGAACATTTCCATTCAAAACTAAAATTTGATGAACTTTCCAAAAGCTTAATATATCAATATACACTCCAAAATAATTGCATTAATGTTTTCAACAATGAAATTATAAGGAACCCAATTACAATTGAAATTATAAGGAGCCCAATTACTAATTTTGTTTTCAATTGTTTATTTCTATGAACATATTCACACTTTAATTCGACTGTTTCAATTGAATTTAATTAATTTAGACGATGATCAACTTCTAAATTTGTTTCAAATATTTAACATTGCTCAGAATTCAGTTTCGTAAAGATAAGTGTTTGTCGAGTATCCCGAGTGGTGTCCTTAAACTTTTTTTCCGGTTAGATGCCATTTCACCTGTGGTTATAGGTGGATTCACGGGTTTTTACTGCCGTGTTCTGATGTTCTTAATAAAAAGGATGCAATGTCCACTGTTCTTGATGAAAAGATGCAACTGCCCTAAGCAGATGCCAACGGTGACACTTATTTCTATTTACAGCTATATATATATCTACAGGCTTATGGGAAGAAGTCTTCTTCTGTGGGCGTCACTTTGCCTGATACTTTATGAATATTAGCTGCTATTCTTCGATGCCTTATTTATCTTATACGCCTATTCCCTAAAGTTGGCTTACTGGCGTGGCTACATATTGCCCTTTTTCATGCAGCATTCAAACACTAGACCTCAAGATTCGGCGATGGGAATTCTTCCCCTCTTCCTGCTATGTTCAGTTCTCTCTCAAAAAACAAAACCCTTTTCTTCTGGGTTGGAAAGAAAGCAACATTCTTCTGACACGCTAAATGAACTACTTCTTTTCAATTCATCTGCCAAAGCTATTGTCCCTTTCCACACTTTCCTCAACTTCCTTCCCCCTCAGCTTCCACGAGGGGTAGAGGATAGGCTCCTGAAGTGATCACGATAGAAGAAAACATAAAGTCGCCTTGTTAACTCTCCACTTTCGAGTAACATCTGAGGTCGGTGGGCTATAACCATGTTAGTAAGTTCGTACAACTAGCCTAAACATGATTATTTGACAAGAACTTCTCATTTAAGACAAAGCTGGGAATATATATGTATATATGTTACCGCTAAAGTGCAGAAATCAGTTATTCTACAGATTATCTAGGTATTGTGCAGATTAACTAGGGTGATCCGTTAACGTGCGGAAAATTGTTTCATTTCTCAAATTACCTAGGCAATCTGCAAATTACCTGGATAATCTGCACATTACCTACTAGGCACTCGTTAAAGTGAAAATACGATCTTTGCTGGAACAACAGGAACGTTTCTGTACGCTTAAATTAACATGTTATTTATCTAGTGTCCGAGAGTAGAGTTGAAACCAGGGTCATCCCTCTGTCAACATGAATCAGTCGTCCGAATTATAAAAAACGCCCCCAAAATGAGCAGGCCAAGTGAGAACGAATCATTTTAGTGATTCGTTATCAAGAATGATTCACTTTATCGATTCGTTCTCACTTGGCCTCCGCTCATCCGGGGAGTTTTTTTATAATGCGGACGAGTGAATCACGTGACACGAAGATTCATATTAAAGAGATTCACCACTATGAGAGAAACAAACTTTTGAACTTTAACGATACGGAAGCCGTTAATGTGCACATTACCTAGGTAAAATGCGGAAAACTCTTGATTCCGCACGTTAACGGAGCAAATCAGTTAATCTCCAGATTAGCTAGGTAATGTGCACATTAAGGGCTTTCGAGCTTTAGCGGTAACATATATACATGTCAAAAAAGAAAAAACTAGAACAAATATCTTCTCTGAGAATATGGAATGCTCGTTTTCAAAGAAAACGAATTTTTTCATTTTCTGACCTTTGCATCCTTTAACAATGATAATTCGAACTATGGATGATTAAGAAAATGCAAGTAGTAATATTTTATTCGTACTTATAAAGCATAAAAGGACGAATTTCTCACTTATTCCTTAAAATAAAAAAGAAGTAAAAGCAATAGGCTAAAATTAAATTTTTGTGTCATTTCTTATTTCAAATTTGTTCATAATTTTGCAATAAAAATTATTAATATTGCAAGTTACCTAGATATTATTAATTCGTGGGCTTATAGGAGAAATTGACCAAATCAAATATTGATAAAATTGAGGTAAAATAACCAAGGATATTTTGAAAATGTAAAAAAAAAAAAGTTGCTTGGCCCTTATATACATTTTAATAATAAATTTCAGAAAATCATAAATATTAAAAATCTGATTTTTCACAAAATGTTTAATATTTAAATGTATTTATTATGCTATTTTTGACTTGGTCAATTTATCCTTAAGTCCATGAATTGTTTGAATTTGTATTTTTTCTTCTCCTTATAAATATTCCCCCTTGCCAAATATTACACTCCAGCCCCAGCGACGATGTCAAAAAATGTCAGTATTTCGCTTCCTAAGATTATGGTAACGCTATTAATTCAACAGAATAGCGAAAAGTACATATTTAAATGGCATTCTTTTCTGATACTAATCAAGCGGCGGTGCCGTTTTTTTAAGAGACTTCCAAAGGAATTAGCAATAATTTATTTTTCATACGGCTAATTAAATTCGTGTAATTAGAAGCCACATCGCAAATAATCATCAGTTACAAATCATATGATTTCGAATGTTTCAATCTATCATTACGAAACTTTTATATCAGACAGGAGTATTTCTCAACCGTATTGTGTTTATTGTATCCGTATTGTATCTGCCAAAGGGCCTTAATTTACCATCATTAGAGGTTCAACTTGCACACACTGCTTCATGTCCTAATAGAGTGTCTACATTGTTACATATCATGTATTAGACCACTAGTTAGTAATTCATATGAAAAGCTACTAATTGTGGGCAACAGCAGTCCACGAATTAAATGATCCACCTTCATACATCGTCCGACATTACCGATTTTTTCTTGCCTATCTTGTGGATATCACCAGTTAGGAAACACTTCTGCATCATACAGCATAGAAGATAAGAAAATATAATACGAGGATAATACATTGAGCATGAACTGGTCAGCTGAGTTATATGCTCTGAATCCAAATAAAAACTATTTTTTATTTAAAATGGCATTATTATCAGAACATCAGCAATGGATAAAAAGAAACGAAATTAATATTTTCTTGACTGGAAGTTTTAAACGAGAATCACTCAATAAGCAAATAACTTACCACAGCAATAGAGAAATACTTTGTTTAATGGCATTTCGTTATATTGACACTGGCAAATTATGACAAAAATTCGATTTACGACATTCCAACTTGTTTAATGACACTTAGTGTTTCGCGCCAAACGTAGTGTGAGCGTGAAAATGGACTGACATCATAAGACGGATTCTAAGATCATCGAACAAAAGCGTTTAACCAGAAAGGGCAAAATAGAAGTTAGAATGTCGGCTCGTAATGAAATCATGGAAAAATATATAGGTTCAGCTGTGCATAATCTGTCATTACCTCTTATAGCTACAGAAAAAGTATAAGATGCAGAAAAATAGAAATAAAATAATGCAAATATTTTAAACAACGCTTTGAATTGGCTGTGGATGACCTGAAACAAGAGTAGCGCGCCAAGTTAGTAATCTGCAGGTTCTAGGTTCGAGTCTGATCTGGGCCAGCTTTGAGATTTATCATCACTAAGCCCCCACTCTTCCGATGGGCTTGGAATGGTCGCAGTCAGTCGGATGGGACGTAAAACCGTGTCCGGGACAGCATACTTTGTGCACGTTAAAGAACACGCTGGATGGCCTAAACGGGAGACTTACGCATGTCTATTAATAACTGTCCAATGGGACTCCTCCCCACAACCTTCTGAGCCTTTCCATTTTTTTGTGACCTGGCCATTTTGCCCATTGTGTGAGCAAAATTGCCGCTCAGAGGTAATACAACTCATCCTTGAAACAAGCTGAGCACGTAAGTCTTGGGTAGTTAGGTTGAAGCCAGTTTATTCGAACTGTTGCAGCCAAAGTTGGATGGATGTTTATAACGAACTTTTTTTTTTTTCCGTTCATACCGGATATTCCCTATAGGATTCATATCTGGACTAATCGTTGATTACGCTGAATGTTAGATAATGTGTTGCAAAAATGAATCAATCTTCGTAGTGAAACACAGTCGGCTTGGAAGATGAACTCATCATCTCCAAAATACATCTCGATTGTTTGTAGACCAAGTACTAAAGAATATCGATTAAGTGATATCGTATTTTACAATGTAACATTATTCCATTTCATGAGACTCGTACAAATCCTGACCATCACACTTTTTGGAAATGTAATAAAATTTCTCAAGCGGTTACCAAAATATTTTCGTTTTTCTCCAGATGAAAATACTAGCTAGCACTATCACCGATCTTAAACATGCACGCTATTCATCCATAAATAGAATTCATCCGTCCTCTTCAAGTCCAATTTTGATGCCATTGGAAAGTGCGGAAGTAACTGAAGAACCTCATGAATTGTCTGCTGACAATAAGCAACGACGATTCACCTACTCATCATTTTCAGACAGTATTAATAAACGCTCCTACCAATGGTTGTCGCCTAATGATCTAGCAAAACACATTTTGAAGAACAGATCTTCTTCCCACCAAAGAAATGCTTTTCGTTTGGTGAATAACTGTTGGAATCATCCATTTAACGATGTTAGAAAGTGGTTGGGTTGTTTTATCTTTGAACGGCACTTTTTTTCACACCATGGGCTAAATGACCAGGTCACATGGACCCCGAAGGGTTGGGTTGTTTTACCTCTGAGCGGCACTTTTTTGCACACCATGGGCTAAATGGCCAGGTCACATGGACCCCGAAGGCTCAGAGAAGGTTGGGGGAGGGGACCCACTGGAACAGCTGTTGGGAGACAGATGGTAACCTCCCGTCAAGGCCATCCAGCGTGTTCTTTAACGTGCACAGGGTATGTATGGCTCTCCCGCACACGGGGCCACGGCTTAACGTCCCATCCGACGGACGGCGGCCTTTCCAAGCCCATCGGTGTCCCCTACTGACCGTGGGCAGGGTGGGGAATTTTGCGGAGATAAATCTCAACGCTGACCCAGCTGGGACTCGAACCAGGGAACTACAGATTACGAGCCTGGCGCGCTACCGACTGAGCCACCCCCGCCCCAGGACCCCGAAGGCTCAGAGAAGGTTGGGGGAGGGGACCCACTGGAACAGCTGTTGGGAGATAGATGGTAGCCTCCCGTCAAGGCCATCCAGTGCGTTTTTTAACGTGCACAGGGTATGGCTCTCTCCCGTACACGGAGCCACGGCTTAACGTCCCATCCGACGGACGGCGGCTTTTCCAAGCCCATCGGTGTCGCCTAATGATCAAGTCAGGGCGGGGAATTTTGCGGAGATAAATCTTAACGCTGATCCAGATGGGACTCGAACCTGGAAACTACAGATTACGAGCCTGGCGCGCTACTACGCCCCACTTAGAAAGTGGCAACACCATTAGCAGAGATCTATTTGGAGCATATTAAGTGAGTTCACAGTGAATTACTGGAAAAGCAACCACCTGTTAGTCAATCAAAATGGCGTTCTTTTGTTACAGGAAAAGACACGTCCATTTAAGGCGGAAAATTAACCAAGAAAAAATCAGCAACCTCAACTGAGAGTCTTGCCTCATCCACTCTATTCCCCAAATATTTCGCCATACGATTTCCATTTTTTTTTAGCTCGTTTTCAGAAAAAAGTGCTAATGTTTTCACTTTGTCGTCTGTAGACAACAAACGTTTTTTAAAGATAAATTAAAAATTCCTTTTCGATTGGCAAGATTGATGAAATATTGCCATTCGCACTTTCGCAATATTCCTTTAATTATAATTGAGCCCTCTAACGGGGGAAAAAGATGAAAATTTGCAAAATTTCAAACGATTTCAAACGATAATATTGCGAACGATGTATTTAAGTTAGAAATCTGAAATTTTTGCTGTGAAATGGGAATATCATGAAATACATTGACAACAATGATTTTTCGCCTTTACTCCCAGAGGGGGTGGGAAAACGAAAGTTTTGTGTTTTAAGAGATAATGTTTCTTTTTAGAGATAAACTGAAAATTCCCTTTGTGTTGGTGTTGATAAACTATTATGATTCACACTTTTAGAACCTCCCAAAAGCTTTAACTGCACCCTTTCGATGGTGGAACATATTTAAAATTTCAAAATTTTAAAAGAATATTGCAAATGATCTCTTTCAGCTAGAAATTTGATATGTTAATGATGGAGTGTGATGATGAAGCAACAATTTTCTTCTTCACCCCAGGGTAGGTGGGAAAATGGAACATTTTGCTTTGAGAGATTAATGAAAAATTTGTTTTTAGTTGAAGAGATACTAAAGAAATGTGATGATTCATAGTTTTCAAATCCATCAAATGGCCTTAATTTACCATCGTTAGAGGGCGCTAATTCTAGAAAATGTAAAACTTGAGGTAATATTGCAAACGATATATTTATGATAGAAATTCTGGTGATCGAATGTGTAAATTAAGAACTAAATAATTGATAGTCATGTGTTTTAATTAAATTACAATTGGTTAGAATTCCTTATTTTTATAAATTTAGTACGTAATTTAGTGCGTAAATTTAGTTAGCAATTTAGTAGTTAATTTAAAAATTTTCAATACTATTTCAATGTAGTATTAATAAATTATTTTATACACACTGTACGATTTGCCCCTTAACTCTAGCGAATAAGAAAATCCAATTTTTTTCCTTTTTTGGGATAAATGAGATATACATTTTGCGCTTTATAGGTCAAATAATATATTTTTATTTACATTTTCCAATCACCCATTAGTACGAATTAATGAAAAATTTCATTTTCTCTGAAAATGAGCATATCATATTCCCCAGAGGCGATATGCTATTCTAGTTTTTTGTCACTTGATAATCATACGCGAAATAAGCGGTTTAATACTCTAGACCTTTTATGCTTCACGTACTCCCTGGAAATGTGTATGTAACTGGCGTACCTTTTGTATAGATATATAAAACTATAGTTATAGTATAACAATGGGAATAAAATAAAACATATATAAATACACATTAAATTTTGTATTCATAAATTACATAATCGATACACACAAAAAATGACAAACAATTTAACAGATCTTATAAAATAATAAACATTTTACTGGGTAATCAGTGAAACGGACTTGTTACTAGATCTAGCGACTTTTGAGCTCTCACGGCGTACCCCAAAAAATTTTACCGCGTAGCATACGTTGAGAACCCCTACTCTAGAGGGCTTGCAGGAAGATTTATCAACTTTTTTTCGCCTCTAAACATAATAATTTCTACTAGCGAGGTGTGTGTGTGTATATATATAAGTTTGTTTATCGCTGGGGGAAAGTGGTGGAGAGTAACAGAGATAATTTTAACGAATAAAATTTGATTAAGCCCATTTTATAATGATTTGAAGTTGCGCATCACAAGCGGAAAACCCTTTCGGGGATTTGACACTTACATTTAAGAACAGTTTACTGGGTTCTGTTGTTTTATCTCTGAGCGCACTTTTTTGCATACAATGGACTAAATGGCCAGGTCACAAGAACCCCAAAGACTCAGAGAAGGTTGGGGGAGGAAACCCACTGGACAACTGTTGGGAGACAGATGGTAGTCTCCCGTCAAGGCCATCCAGCGTGTTCTTTCACGTGCACAGGGTATGGTTCTCCGCACATGGAGTCACAGCTTAACGTCCCATCCGATGGACGACAGCCTTTCCAAGCCCGGAAGTGACCCTGTTGACCGTGGGCAGGGCGGGGTTTTAAACTCTTAACTCTGGCGTAGCTGGGGTGACTGGTAAGAATTAGTACTGTAAGACGATCTAACAATTGCTGCACGACGATTGCTAGGTAAAATGTGATTTGCGTAATATTTTCCACCTTGAATAAATAACTACTATCTACAAATTGCAGAGATTAAATAATTTTAACACGCAGTTTATTTACAATGTTTTCTAGTATTATACACCATTTTATATTATGTAGATTTTTCCAAACACAATGATCTTTCGTTTGTACCACTCTGATACTTACCCAAACTAAGGAATTCAGTGTATCGAGAAACAGTAAATAGAAAGACACGACCATTTCCCTTCGGAGTGGTGCCTTCGCTGGCATTTAGTATAAAGTCAACGTGCTGAAGCGTAGAATTAGCTCATCTATTCTTCGCAAGTGGATGACCGGCTTGCTTGATCAGTGACTGCGAGACGACGGCTTGCGAAGGATAACGGAGCCAATTCTACGCTTCAGCACACTGACTCTACACCGGACAGACGCCAGCGAAGGCATCCCACAGAGCAGCAAGCCGAAGGAATAAGGCTACATCCATTTCTTCTTAATGTTTCGATATATAAACTAAGGGATTTGGGGTATCAGAGTGAGGCAAACGAACGATCTTTTTGGTAATGGATGGGGTTATACAGTATAAAACAATGATTTTTCAATTAATGTTGTTGCTGCCTTCCGTCGGATAAGATGTTAAGACGTGGCATAGCGTTGGGTTGGGTTGTTTTACCTCTGAGCGGCACTTTTTTGCACACCATGGGCTAAATGGCCAGGTCACATGGACCCCAAAGGCTCGGAGAAGGTTGGGGGAGGGGACCCACTGGAACAGCTGTTGGGAGAGAGATGGTAGCCTCCCGTCAAGGCCATCCAGCGTGTTCTTTAACGTGCGCAGGGTATGGCTCTCCCGCACACGGGGCCACGGCTTAACGTCCCATCCGACGGACGGCGGCATTTCCAAGCCCATCGGTGTCCCCTACTGACCGTGGGCAAGGCAGGGAATTTTGCGGAGATAAATCTCAACGCTGACCCAGCTGGGACTCGAACCTGGGAACTACAGATTACGAGCCTGGCGCGCTACCGACTGAGCCACCCCCGCCCCCGTGGCATAGCGTACAAAACATCCATACCCCTGCACGTTAAAGAACACGCTGAGTGACCTTCACGGGAGGCTTCGATCTGTCTTATAATAGCTGTCCAGTGAGTCCACTTTCCTCAACCTTTCTCGATTTCCTTATAATCAGTGGAGGGATTCAGCCGGTTCATGCGAACCTGTTCCTAGAATTTCCCAAGTTCGCCGAACCGGTCCTTAATTCTTTCGGATAGGCTGCTATTCACCTTCCGGGGTCGCAATTATTGCTCGCACTATTCCACAGATGATTATGCCCAAACAACAATTTCAATAAAATATTTTTGGGTTTTATTTTTCACTATGAAAGGGAGGTAAGATGAGAGAGAACAGATTGCTAAAATTTCTGAATCCCTCCATTGCTTATAACCTGGCCATTTAGCCGTGTGTGCAAAAAAAGTGCCGCTAAGATGTAAAACAACGAATCAACTTTTCGATTAAAAATTTTTTATCCAGGTGTTGTTATGAGAAGGTGGAAGAGATCTTGTTATTGAAAAAACAAGATATATCTATTCTTTTCAACGAACATGGATGGCATAAATGAAAAATCTAGGAGGCCCCATTTATCATCTATTATATTAATATATAGGCAAGAGAACAGATTTCTAAAAATTTATCTTCATATCAGATATATCTTCATGAACTTAATATTCCAGAAAACATACATTCCAGAAAGAAGAAAATGCTCCTATGACGTCAGAAGCGACAGCTGCTCTAAGAAAAAAGGAGCATATAGATGTCGACTCATTTATTAAACGGCTTCATCCACCAAAATATGCATAAAACGATAACAATAGAAAAAAACTTATTACTTTCTAAAAACAACAGTAATTAAAAACTACTATATAGTTTTTTCTTCGTGGAACGCATTTCTGAATTATATCATGGAAGTCTAAGGGAAATCGCCATTCGCCTGAAGAGGAATTTCCAGAGAGTAACCCTGTCGTTAAACGCTATATGCCTATACCTTAAAAACTTATTTGTATAACAATATACGAACACCACGTTAAGTCAATCATTTAAAAACTTCCAATATTAACTGTGGTTGTCGCAATACGCAGGTAATATTAATTATCGTGTTCTGTTACTTGGTGCTTCAGTTGGATTGTTTTACCTTGGAGAGGCAAAATTTTGCACAGAATGGGCTAAATAGTCAGATCTTAAGGACCCCAAAGGCTCAGAAAAGATTGAGGGAGGGGACAGCTGTTAGGAGACAGATGGTAGCCTCCTATCAAGGCATCCAGCATGTCCTTTTACGTGCACAGAGTATGGGCTCTTCAGCACACGGAGGGGTGGGGTGGCTCAGTTGGTAGCGCACCAGGTTCGTAATCTGCAGTTCCTAGGTTTGAGTTTCAGACAGCATTGAGATTTATGACCACAAAAAACCCCGCCCTGCCCAGTCAGTAAAGTCACCGGTGGGCTTGGAAAGGCCGCCGTCCATCGGATAGGACGTTAAGCTACATGTGCGAGAGAGCCATACTCTGTGCACGATAAAGAACATGCTGGACGGCAAAATACGAGCCTGGCGCGATACCAACTGAGCCCCCCTCCCCCCCTGAGCCCCAGCTATCTTACTAATTATCTGATTTTAACCAATTTAATATTCTAATTATCACGAAGCTGCTTTAAATGAATCATATGCATACGGTAAATCAAGTTTTATGCAAGAAAATACAAACTTTCGAACATTAAAATCCAGCAAAAATATCTGTTGCCGATGACAATTGTAATTATCCCAATTTTAAACGTTAATCTCAAGGACTGGAAAGCAATTCGCGTGTCAGATTATATACCGACAATCGAGGAAAAGATCAAAAATGGAACCAGTGGCTCGAGAAATAACAGGGAATAATAATAGAAATAATTGTTTTCTTTGCAGGAAAGTAGTCTGACTGTTAGCAATATTCACAAACATCTGTGGTTTCTGAGAAATAACTAGTTCCTTTAATAGATATCAGAAATATTTCTTTTTAATCAGGCTAATTCCTGAAACCGATTTTCGAGACTAGTTCTGTTTTAAGAATGCGTACACTTTTAGAGCTCAGCTTCAAATATTCGTCTCCACTATTTCCATATTCCCTTTGCATTCCAGTTGTTTTCTACACTAATAATGAAGTAGCAGGAGGGCAAATGAATTAATATCAATTAATGTTTTTATTAGATTAAAATTGCAATTAAGGAAAGAGTAACATCCCATTGGCAGAAAAATATTAAGGTGAGCGAATAGGAAAATCTCAAATTTTCCTTCCTATTTTCTTTACTCACGCTCGAATGGCCTTCAAGTGTGCAGCTCACTTTTTCCTTGTAAGATATCTTCGCAATAAACCATAAGGAAAAAGTAGCAATTGTAAAATTTTAGAGTAAAGTGTTAGAATATCAACTTATAAAACATCCTACTTATTCTAAATAACAGTGTAAAAATTACATGGGATTCTACTTACAGTTAACTTCTCATTCCCAATTGTTTTTTTTTCAAATGGGTTTCCACAATTTGGCTGTAGGTTTCACTTTTCCCAAAGCATTCTCTTCAACCACTTTTATTTCATTACTTAAGTATTGCGGTGACTAAGTTTTCGACCTTGCTGATTTTCACTTTCCTTTGTTCTCAATGGAACCAGTCATATTGCTGCGGGATAACACACTTGGTCTACTTTGATAATTTCTAATGTTTTTTTTTTGCATCCCATTCACCAGCCGCCTTCTGACTACATTAAGATGAAAAATCGTGAGGAATACTAATAACTGATTAAAACTAGAAAAATAACATATCGCTTTTCGCGAATACGGAATGCTCATTTTTAGAGAGAACGAAATTAGTCGTTTTCTGAATTTTGCTCTCTCTAAAGGTGGAAACTCCAATTAAGGGATAATTCAAAAATGCAAATAGTAATATTTCATTAGTACCTATCCAAACCCAGAACAAAATTTTCATTTATCTCTTAAAACAAAAAAGTTGCGTTTTCTCCTCCTCTGGAAGAAAGGTGAACAAATTGCTGCTGTCAGTCGATCCTTGACCACAACATTCTACATCCAAATTTAAAATTCTTAGCATGAAGAGATCGTTTACAACAGTCGTTTAAAATTTTCCCGTTTTCCGACTTTAGCCGTTCAGACGGTGGAAATTTAAACTATTGGGAGATTCGGAAAATGCAGACCTAATTGCCAAGTTTGGGGTCTCTGGCCGGAGTGGTCATTAAGATGAGTGAGACATAGGAATAATTTATTAATGATGTTCGATAACTCAGGTACGCAGCAATCCTATTGTAAAAAGGATTATGTAAAAATGTATTTGTAAAAGACTATTGTAAAAATGTATTTGTAAAAGGTACAATCCTATTGTAAAAAGGTAACAGCTGCCCCATCTTATTAATGATGTTCAATAACTCAGGTACGCAGCAATCCTATTGTTAGAATAAGTAGGATGTTTTATAAGTTGATATTCTAACGCAGCATTCCTATTTACCTCGTATTTACATTTTATTGCTATCCACATATCTATGTACATCTACTTGAATAACACAGTGCATACTTTGCACTCTCAGGGTCACAATACTCCCTTAGCTCGGCAGCTACGCACTGCTCTGAACGATACTAGCTGCCCTAATCTTATGGGCAAGCTAGGAGGCAGTTCTCATTCCACCAGCTCTCTCTCTTGCGCCTAGACACACACACATCTCCTCCTCAAGATGTTCAGAGAGGGACTCTTAAATCTGCGCTCTTTTCATAGTCGGGGAAAAACATCACAGAGAGGAGTGTTCAGCCCTCACCCCTTGTCACTATGAGTGGTCCAATAGTTTACACTGCCACTAATGCCCTTCATTAGTAGCGTAGCATACGGAACACGAGAAGCTGACCATCTCCACACCATCGGACTTTCATAAAACTGTCAGCTCCCCCATTGGAAAAGGAGCTGAACGTGCATGAGTTGCAGCTAGGAAGGAGATCCGCATCCCACTCTTCGAGATCTTCAAGAATCGGTAGTCTATCAATTGAGGGGAGGGGGGGGGGGGGGCAAACTCATGTCGAAAGAGTTCGACCACGACAGTAATATTTCATTAGTACCTATTCAAACCAAAAAACGTTTTCGATTTACCTCTAAAATCAAACAGTTGAACGTCTACAGAAAATTTCCTTTTGGAAATTTGGCATCCAACTTGTAACTGTCCTGTGTTGATGAATACTCGTATTATAATACTGTATGATCCCCATCCTGGAAAAATTTTTGTTTCACATGCTGCTTGCAGACACCGATTAATTTTATTGGCTACTTTTCCCTTACTTTTCATGCAGAATCACTGCTTTATTTTAAAGCGAAATATCAATGGTCAAAATGCGTTCCTCAATCGTCTAACAAAATTAATAGTTTATTAGAATACAAATGGGTATTTATGTTCTTGCGATTTGGCTCTCTGTTGAGAAGCCTTAGGTTCCGTTTCATTGAAACGTTTATCTTTACTTGCCACAAACTGACTGAAATTGTTTGTTCAATTCGTAAATCCTACATAAAAAAAATACTTCTCAGGCAGCCCACTTTTAACAGAGATCTGATAAGATTTTGTCAGTATAATACGCCATACAGATATGTAGAAAGGCGAGACCTCAGTAGGAAGACTAGTTGTTTTTCCGACATTCATATCCCACCTACACAGTCATCAGAAATAGTCCCGCCCGGATATGGAGGAAGGGGGGGGGGGGCTTTGAAAATGGTAGTAAGGGCAATGGAGGCAAAAAATTATTAAACTTGTGCACATTTCGCGCATTTTGGAGAATTTTTTAAAGATCTCTGCACGGAGGGGGAAAATGTTATACTCCAATGGAAATCCAGTATCTTGCTCCCTTTTATTTCGGCTCGATTGCGTTACTTGCCTTCCTCCTATTTATATTTTTGTTTTCTAGATCCGGGCCTGTCCCATCATATACCTTTACTGCCAATATGCATACGGTCTGTAGTCAGAACTGATACTAATTATTAGAATTGTAGATTTTTATTTTTTAGTCCTATGTGTATATTGTCCTACGTGTATATTTTTTTCCTATGTGTTATTTATTAGTCCTATGTGTATTTTTTAGTCTATATGTATATTTTTTAGTCTATTTTCCTCGAGTGAAAAAATCGCTTTCCTATAGGAGAAGTTTGGAGGTATGTTTTCTATGCAGAAAGCCTTAAACTAGGTAAATGAATTGCTAGAGAGAAAAAAAATGAAAAGCTGAATAAATACTAACCAACACACGACAATATGACTCAAGATGACTTCTGAAAAATTTTTGTGTTTTTACTTAGGAGAAGCAAAAAGTGGGGCAGTCGACTTAATTTTTTTCTTGCAAATGAATTTTTCTCATGGATATGAAAGCTGCATCCGAGGCAAATATAACACAAGGGCTACCGGATATACCTTGATATAATTTCAAAGTCCACATATTGGAAACCTCCGGGCTAGTGAATCTTTCGTGTTAATTGAATACAGGAACAGATTAGGACTTCTAAAATGTGCCGGGATTGCCCTTATTTATGCATAATAATACCGGTTACTTTATCCCTATGTCGAGCCAGACCACTCAAATTTCGTATGCTGCAGACCCTCTTCTTTCCGGAGATGGGTTTTCATTTCTCATGTTTTAACAATTGAAATTATACAGAAATTTAAAAATTGTAATATTTATTATCACTGAACGTGTACTTGTTACAACTTAGGTTGACTCTGACAAAATATAAACGCAAAATGTCATCTACGATTTGGATTCATACGCATGCATTATGCATAATTAGAAAACACTAATTATCGGCTTATATTTTTCCTTTTTCACTAACGAATTGCTTAATACAAATAAATGTTTCTGTTACAGTGAAATAAACTTTTTTAAATGAATTATCTTTTTTGCAATATGTCAGCCAAAACACAATTTTAACATGATGGAACATTTTCCTGCTATAGTAGTGAATATTACTTTAACGATGCTTCTGAAGACTGCTATTAGAAGAGGATCAGTTACATTACTTGAGAATATATAAAGGAAAAAGTTACAGAATGGATCCATGGCAGTTTTGAAGGGCAATTAAGCAGTTCGAGAAGCACACGGCCTGGAAATTTGAACCATTGATGATGGCTTCGGATAATTTTCTGACTACGTAAAAGATGGCAGTCGAACTGTTGACTTAACAGTTTGAGTGTGTGTAACTTCATTATTAAAAAAATATTGAACTTTTGTTTTAAAATATGTTTTTATTCTTGATCTCTACCTGAAGGATAATAAAGAAAAAGGGCGCAATTGTATATTTTGTTCCCTGCAGTGAACAGCAACGTAAAGAAGTAATTTAAGCGAAGACTAAGAAAGAGCAATTAAAAAAAAAGATAGAAAAGGAAATTAGCCATGATCGTTATCTGAAACGATATGAAATTGTGCTATAGGTTAACCAGAAAATGAATAAGAAAAAGAGAGGAAAATGCGTTTTCGTTCTACACTAACCTACGCACATAGGGAGTGTAATTATATCCTCTTCCGTTTTTATTGAGCCACAAAAAAGTGGGTATCACGAAATAGACATGCAGGAGGAGGAATATATTACATTTCTGGTTGAGAGCAATATACGTGTAGCACAGAATGGTCACGGATCTTTTATCTCCAATAAATGTTCACATTCTTTCACCGTTACGCAGCCATGCCTTATAAGCTCGATAAATATTTCTCCGTCTGAAAATGACAGACGAATGCAAAAGATTATATGTAAAGATGTGCAATAATTGACATAAGGATAGAGATTAGAAGTATATTTAATTCGATATTTCATCAACATGAGAACTTTAATTAGTTCATGTTTAATCAATCAGTGGGATCATTGTGCTTCGAAGTTAATGATTCACACTGAAAGAGGATGAGGCAGTTTTTGAATGATTACAAATATCATTGGTACATAGCGAATAAAATTATTAACCCTTCAAATGGTCATTTCCTCTCCTCACAAAAGTACAATGTTTTTTTTATCCTTAATTCTAACTGCATCTTTTTTTGTAGATACAATTATTAGTTTCCTAGCAAGAAACTGAAGTAATGCAGACTAATTCTAAATGTAATACGTAGAATTAGGCTGCATTACTTGGGCGGTGAAGTACATTCAGATTAGGCTGATTGTGTCAGAACTCTCTAAGGTGTGAAGGAAAACATTCTAAATATGAATCAATTTAAATATTTCCTAAAACTATATATATAAATGCATTAATACGAAATTTAACGAAATATTTCCTATTTGATCCTCCAAATTGTCCATTAATAGTAAGCGGAATAATTTTCTACGAAAAACAGATTTTGTTATCATAAAATCATTCAAGTGTTTTACAACCGAAGCTTAAGCAATGCAAGCCTTATATAAGTCATTATATTTGCGACAAAACAAGACGACTTAATACTTGCCACGTGATTACTGACTGTGGTACTTGCCATACACCGTTCAAAGGTATATATACTTTCTTCTGATCAGGCAATATGTAATATTGAAGATTTCAATTTACAATAGCGTAGAACCTCATAATTCCGGAATTATCGAAATTCCAGCGCTTTTTAAAATTTTTGCAATGTTTTCTGTTATGGTATGGGGATACGGAGGTCCAATTAAACTGTAATTTAGTCATCCTACTATGTTTATCCTGAACTACAGTCGTTGCATTTGACACCTGCAGGCAAATTCAAACTATGTCCTAACTGATACTGTTTCCATTAGTCCAAAAAACAGGGAAGATCTTTTACGAGAAAAAAAGAAATAAGTTTCAAATTCACCAGACATCATTAAAGGCTTTCACGCATTCGGACTTACTGAAATTCGTTAAAAAACAATTAGTGAATGTTGATGGTCAATATAGGGGCACTGCATAATGTCAGTAATATTATCAAATAATTATACTGATAATGGTACATTTCCTAAATACTATAAGTTGTATTGTTAGCAAATGATGTAATTAAAAACTACAGATATACCATCTGGCCAAATTATTATGAACACCTACCAAATACTTCATCGCATGTATGTATCGATCATCTTCATCGCAAATGTCGCATGTCCAGTACCGAAATGTCAAAGTTTTCAATTCCTTGAGCACAGTTATCGTTAAAATGGGTTTTGAAGTAATTTTAACGATAATTTCTCTCAGCTGGTGAATTGTAGAAGCTCTGTTTTGCAATACAATTAGTGCCAGCAAACGCCTGGCCAGGTCAGAGCCTTTTCTTACCGCATTTGCCACGATTGCCGAACTGCTTTGAGACCGTTGCCATTCTCCATACATTTAGGATACCGTGCTCTATGATTTTACGCTTAGTTTCATCACCACCATTATTACTCCAACGATCAGCCTTTTTATCCTTGTCGCATTTGGTTTTGCTTTCCACTATGCCTTTACGGTTTTACAGGACTTCGTGGTTGTCGTAGAATATTTACATCGGTAAGAAATTTTGCATACATTAGCTTATTTCATGGTAATTCACGTATGACACGATGCACTATTCATAATAATTTGGCCAGGTAATGTACATGTTTCTACTGTGCGTGGGAACTTTTTCACGCCTGAAGTGGTTTTGCGTCTTTTGACTGATGTGTTGGGGAAAGAGACTGCGGTCGGCGAAAATCATGCAAGCAGAGAGTCATTTATTTGCGATCACCTGGGCAATAACCTGGATGCAGGTGCCTTCATTAAGGTCTATTTAGTACTTTGCATCTTATGGAATATGATCCCATGGCCATCCAATGTAAGATTTTTCTCTAAGCAAGGGATCGAGAATATGCACATAACTTTTTTTTTATTTAAGGAAAGGAACTTTGAGAAATTTAAGATTAAGACCAAATTAAGGGTCAAATGGTATGACTGCGAAATTTTAAATATCCCAAAGCTTAAGCATGTTATAAATCATAGGAAAGTGCATTTTATTAGATATATAACAAGTTTAATCTGATCTCCATAGCTCAAATAGTAAATTAATTTACGGTGAATGACGTTTTTAACACAACATTTTGGGCAAAAAAAAAATATTTTTCGAGACAAAAAATATTTTTAAAACTTGGAATCCTCACCCCTCATAACTAATATACGTAAAAGGCTATAACTGTGCATTAATACTTAAGTAAAGTAAGCATACTCAACAAATTTTGTTAAAATCGGTTGGGTTGTTTTACCTCTGAGCGGCATTTTTTTGCACACCATGGGCTAAATTGGCCAGGTCACATGGATCCCGAAGGCTCAGAGAAGGTTGGGGACCCACTGGAACAGCTGTTGGAAGACAGATGGTAGCCTTCCGTCAAGGCCATTCACTGTGTTCTTTAACGTGCACAGGGCATGACACTCTCGCACACAGGGCCACGGCTTAACGTCCCATCCGATGGACGGCGGCCTTTTCAAGCCCATTGGTGTCCCCTACTGACCGTGGGTAGGGCGAGGGGAATTCTGCGCTGATGTTAAAATCGGAAGGAGCTGGGCTGGCTATTATACTTTCCCATAAAGGTAAGAGTAAACTCTGGTTTTCTTTGAATATGCTCATCTGTTTCGTAATGCATGATCTCATCCATTCAAGCTAGTTTTGACTCTTTGAGAGCGATATACATTTTTAAAAATAAAATCAATTTATTATGGATTAAAAAGAAAGATATTTACTGAGTTGCTTGAATCATTAGTTACATACTCGCATTTGCCCTTTACATATTTTCATTCATTGTTACATTTAACGCGTTTTAAATTCCGGTTGAAATTTAAAGGAAACATTGTTTTGTACTAAAATGATATAAACTAATGAAAATATCAGTATTAGCTGCTTGATGTAGTTGCGTCAAATATTCGGCACATTGAGCATTCTATCGAATATTCGGTGTAGTCCTATTAGCAACTACCCGCTTGAAAGTGTGAGCAACACCACTATGTGCATTTTCCTTAGTTGGATTCAGCTTACTTCGAAACACACAAGAATAATAAACATATAGATCGTAAGTGTCAATAGGCCGTGCTTTGAGCCGGTCAGCAAAAGTCTGCGCTTCGTACAATTGATGCAAATGTAAAAGTAGCGATTATGCGCATTTAAAAGCATTACTTATGATAAAGCAAAAAAAGGTTTTTCTTAGCATATGAATATAAGACCGAATTTTTCAACGCTACAAATAGGACGAAAACCGCTTTGTTCATCAGGTATATATGATGCAGGACAAAAATTCACTGTAGTTTAAGTCATAAATTTTCAACGACGCAAGAAAAGTTTTATTAGTTCATCGAAAGAAGCTAGAAGTAAAATATTTAACCTTCCTCTGTCAGACGTCCTTGGAAAGCCCTGAGAGGGGAAAATAAGAATCGCAAAGAGCAGTATGTGATGCGAATATCAAGTCATCTAAATTTTACGTTTGTTAACTTGCAAAGTAGCAATGTTTTTAAGATATGATGGCAATGATTTTAAGCAATCCGAATGTTTTTAAACAGTGATACAATAACCTTAGTAAACTAAACCTGAATCTTACACAAGAAATTAATTTAGATATTTAGCAAGTAAAATCATTTATTTTTCCAAAAATATTTTAATCATAAAGAAAACACTCTTTTAACCAAAAAAGCTTTATTTCTTGTTTCTATACAACGAAATCTTAGTAATTGTAATGAAATTTCATAAGATTATCACCAGCTTATATAAGAGGCTACATGTTTTAACTAATTTTTACTGAGTTTAATTGGATTAGATTGTTTTACATGTGGATAAAATATACAATGGACTTAATGGCCAAGTCAAAGAGATCTAAAGGCTCAGAGAAGGTTAGACAGCTGTTAGGAGACAGATGGAAGCCTCCCATGAAGACCATTCAGGGTGTTCTTCAATGAACACAAGTTTGATGATCTCTTAAACACAGGGCCACAGTTAACCTCTCATCCATATGTTGTGAAAGACAACATCCAAAAGAATAGAAAAGAAGAAAGAAATACCTAAAAAAAATTGAGTCAACAATAACTTCAACGATAACAAGAAAATATGTTAATAATGTGATAGACCTGCATAATTTAAATGCCTTAGCCGCAACATTTATATCTTCCTGTCGCTTTCACATCATTTCAGCATTAAATATCGCGGTGTCGTGCAAAAAGTTGATAAGTCTACGTTTTTTTCCGAAACAAAGTTATCATTGTTTATTTAGCATTATAGAGAATGAGTTTGTACACGAAAATGTTGCCTAGTGCAAAGAGCTGAAACTTCTTTATTAACGTTTTGCAGCCACCCCACAACATATCCGTATTCGGGATATTTAATTATTCGGTATAATAAACCAAATAATAGAAACTAGTAGAAACATAAACTGTACGTCATATTCTATTCGCAGCTAAATAATTCGTAACTAGAAAACCATACTTATACCTTAAAATCAATAGTGGAACTTGCTTCTCTATAGCTGTGTAACTCGTAAAATACATTTCATTATTTACGAATTCGCTTCTTTGTTACTTTTCTGTTAAGGATTATTGAACCAGTGAGATATCGCAACACAATGCCATTTTTGTTTTGTCTTTAGTTTAATGTTCTTTACTTTCCTGAACACTGGCAGGAAATTAGGGCCAAGGTAGATCAATTATATAAATCGTTCATATGCTACCTGCGTAACGAAATCCAATATTTCTTTCGTTCATTTTTAGAGTTACAAAATCAAATTACAAACACACATTATTCAAAATTTGGGAAGCATAAAATCTGTTGAAAACGGTAACGAGTTTTCACTTTGAAACCCTTTTAGATTGGCGCATTTCAGGAGCACAAATCCAAGCGAGATAGTAACACGAACGATGAATCATGTCTAAAATGATGTCTGAGCCAATAGAAGCCACTCGGTCAACACAAAGCAACTGCAACTAATGATTGTACTGAGAGAAACGATCGATCTAATCCATTTATTACAAAATCCCTCCGTCGATTACGAAAGCAGAGGCTTTAACAGTAACATCTCATTGAGTTACACCGCTACCTTCCTATTTTTTCGGCAGGGAACTCTCGGCCACTAAGTCTGTCAGTTTCTCTTTATGTGCTAGCATCGATCCGCTTGCTGGTCCGCAATGGGTTGGGCCCCAATGCACCCGAGACACATTCACCTTCTACGTGTGGGTGGGGCTCGACGGTCACGCCGTTGCCTCGGCTCCAGTTTCGTAGTGTCGCATACGTGATCGAACGAAGGGCACACGCTACTCTTGACATAATAAGCCATGAGAAGGTCACTTCAACAGATCAGACTGATCCAAATTTAAGCAAGAATATGAGATGGCATTGCGATGCTAAAAACTCACATAGCACAGAAAAATATTTCAAAATATTTAAAGTAGTTGCATTCATGCTTTAAAACTAATGATGAGAAAATTAACAAGCTATTAAAATGTCAGAAAGAGCAGCACATCATTACTTATATACTTATTTAACTACTGGCAACTTAATGATTTTGAGTGTGTGTTTGTGAATTCTAATTTGTTCGACAAGTAAATGCATATTGAACAGGTTAACAAGGAAACAAGTTATTAGTTTCCACATTTTTTATGGTAATAAGCATATCAGAAAATGAAATGGAAGCAGTATCAATATTTCCAAATAATGTCTTATTTCATTTAAATGTTGAAATTTATATACATAAATTGTTTAGTTCCTTTAGTTAAAATATTAATATTTTTAATTTAAAATTTATACCTTTGTAACAAATGAGTCTACTAATGAGCGTAGATGTTCGTCTCCATCACTGTGAAACAAGTGGAGAGATCTCAGTGCTGGCAAAGTCTGGGATTAAAACTATGAACTTCCCGTTGTCAGATTGAATTTTTTGCACCCTGAAATTTTCATCACAATATAATCATGATCATAGTCAAATGTTACTCTTCACATTTTAATAAAAAGAAAATACTAGTTTTATTGAAATCTTTGCAGAAGAAGCATTTTTAACACTCCTGCACATGAGACTAAGGTGTAACATCTCCTCAGAAGGACGGTGGCCTTTTTAAAGCCGATCGATGTTTCCTTTCTCCCGGCGGAAAAACGGGCGTTAGAGATTGGGTTGTTTTACCTCTGAGCGGCGCTTTTTGCACAAAATGGCGTAAATGCCAAGGTCACAAGAACCCAAACGGTTCAAAAACAAGGCTGGAGAAGGGGACCCACTATCCTCTTCTGTATATGACTCTCCTTCACACGTGGTCACAGCTTTGATTCACATCCGATGGACGGCGGCCTTTCCAAGCCCATCGGTGTCCCCTTTGACCGAGAGTAGGGAGGGGATTTAAAGGAGATAAGTCTCAAAGCTGGCACAGTTAGGACTCGAATCTTGGAGCTGTAGATTATGAGTCTGGCCCGTCTGTCCGGACATTAATCCGTGGGTCCCTGTGCAGTACAGCTATACCCTACCAGCTGTCTAATTCGCGTCTCCTAATAGCTGTATACCTTTCGCTTCCCCAGCTAAGAATTTTTTGTGCACACTAGCCAGCTTACACATTGTGTGCACAAAAAATACCACTCAGAGATAAAACAACAATTAAACAACGTGGGCACAATGGGACCCAGAAACTTATAAAAATTAGGTTACGAGTTTGCTGTAATACTAACTTGAGCAGTCCCTGCCCAAACACTTTTAAGTATTTTAACCATATTCTTTCTTCCTGTTGGTTCAGGGTTTAAAGATATTTATTTTCATCTGGTGGATTCGAAATTTTTATTGCTTTTAAAAATTATGCGTATTTAATTTATGAATAGGTATACCCTCATTAAATAATAATAAATTACCACAAAATATTCACAAAATCTGTACTTTAAATTGAAGAATTAAAAATATTTTTACTCAATTATAGAAGAACAATAAAAATTTGCTTTGTGTTGGAAATCTGTTTTCTGTCTTACAGTGGTTTGAATTCAGCTCAAATCCCGGAATCTAAGCAAAGTATATGACAGAAAAGTATTGATTTTTTTCCTATATATTCTACTTTATATACTTCCAATGAAGTTTGCACAAAACGCTAGAGGAAAGTAATGTGTGCAATATACGGGACATTGTGATTAGGATTTTCTGAAAGTAATATTAGAATATAATCCTGATAATTTTATAATTTTACGAGTGCATCTAGCACTAAATATCTTGCTAAACTATTGTATCATCTCTCCTCCAGATGGCCAATTTTGTGACGATATAACTATTTTTTATAGAGCTCAACGAAATAATTTCACTAAAAAAATTAAATTTCGAATCAAGAATTAAGTACAACTTACGAAAACTAAATTAATATCACATTAATACATATTTTTCATTTTTGAATAAACTTTTTTATTTTTCATCTGTAACGTAACCAACAATTAGTTAGTTACCTTACACAACATATTTACATTTAGAAAGAAAAAACCGTACACTTAGCTTCAATATATTTGTCATTTGCAATATTAGAGCTTCGGTAACACCACTAGGAAAGCAGCACTTGACGATGTGGGATAGAGGATGACTGAATTGACAGCTGAGCCAATTATTCATATTTAGATAATGTGCTTAAGAGGCCGCTGTATCTGTCTATTAGATAATGTGAAACTGTAGTAAGACTAGAGTAAACCACTCTTATTTTTACCTTAGAGATTTTTTTCAAATTAAAAGCCACTGAAAGAAATGCATGCAAAGATTGTTTTTTCCATGTAAGCCAGAAAACTATTTCGATTGAGAATAGGGATATAAGTCCTGCCAAAAAAAGGAGGGGCGGAGGGTAAGCTGGCTCAGTTGGTAACGCGCCAGGCTCGTAATCTGTTCCCAGGTTTGAGTCTCACCTGTGCAAGTTTTGAGATTTATCTCCGCTAAAAACCTCACCCTGCCTCGGCCAGAAAGGGGACACCGATGGGCTTGAAAAGGTCCCGTCATAGTCGGAGGAGACGTAAAGCCTTGTCTCCGTATCAGCAGAGAGCCTTACCCCTGAGCACGTTAAAGAACACGCTGGATGGCCTTGACGAGAGCTACCATCTGTCTCTAACAACTGTCCAATGTGCCCTCTTCCCTCCCCCCTCCACCTTTCCGAGCTCTTGGGGTTCTTATGACCTGGCCATTTAGTCCCATTGTGCGCAAAAAAAAAAAGTGTTGCTCAGAGGTAAAACAACCCAACCTGCCAAAACAAGTAATGACGCCACCTTTCGATATTGTAGAAAACGTAAAATTCTGCATTCCGCATGCAACAGATATAATTTTATTTTATTTCGTTACATAATCATTGTATCATGGAACAATGGCACAAGAAAACATGATTACTTTTTAATTTCATTTCATAAAAGACTGCTTGAGGCTTTAAAGATCGGTCTGTATGTTAGCTTTAATACCAATAACAAAAGACAATGCTTCCATTCAGCGTATAAAAGAAGCCCCCCCCCCCATCAGTGGCAGTTGAGGTTGTTAAATGATGTGGGCCATTTAACAACCACTAATGAAGCAAAGGTATAAGTAGCACTTTAGTAGGAAGGAAGTTACGTTATAGAGCTGTCGAAAACGAAACAATCAGAATGCTTGGCGTCAGCGAAAAGGGCCCCTTCATGAAAACCTGTTGTCTCCTGCATTGCACCGCGACTGTAGCCGAGCTCATGCTGGCGCGATCAATACAGCGCCTGCTGCACTGTATCAGTATCTCATCACAGAACATGTCACGGAAAGCCTATAGAAGGGCCTAAACGCTGCTCAGACGAGACCAAATAGTAATAACTCATCATGCTCGCTCTCTGCACTTCCTTCATATCCAGGGAGACATTTCTGTTTTATTCAGATGGGTAAGTGCCGAAAGTGCAAACTTCTGCCTGGTCTGGAAATAGTCTGGTTTCTAACATTTATATTTTAATAAAGAAATGAAATCAGAAAATTTTTATCGCTTTTAATGATTTCTTATACGTCCTTATTTAATATTGAGTATAAAGTATCACCTTTCCGAAATATATATAAATGACTTCGCACTCAGTTCACGGTTTATGTTTCTTACTGATTAATGGGTATTTAAAATATATATTTCAAATTCAAGAAGCCCGTTTTGTTCCTCTCCTTAGCTTAAATTATTGTCTTTGAATTACATGACTTTTCAACATGGAAAAAGGTACTCAATTCTTTGCAGTTACAGTCATTTCAAACGTGTTTGATCGGATTTTGTGACATCAGCGAAATACGATCAAGAATAATCGTAACAACTATAAAAGCCGGTCAGCTAAACCAGTTATAAGCCCTTACGATTTTAAAGAAAATCCCATAGTAATATTAAGGACGCAAAAAAGCAACACTCATATGAAGACAACCTTATTAAGCAATCAATTTGTGAGTATCAGATATTTCCAACGGATATATATTGAATAATTCACATCTGCTAACTGATTTTCGTTTGCATCAAAACGAATTCCTGCACAGATAAACCGCTTGACATACAAACAGAAACAATATACTCAACCTTCACAAAAGTTTAAATGCATTTTTCTGCGTATTGCAGAAAAGTGATAATCATAGTCCAAAACGAAATCTCCATGATTTGATTCAGTAATAATTAACGGTAGTACGTAATAGCTGTTGGCTCACTAACAAAATTACGAGATGAATATCGATTATCCCTAACATCACTAACTCTTCCTCTGCTCAAGTTGTTTCATTGTTTCTGATGCGATATTAAGCAGTAGAATCTGTAGAAGTCTTATTCTCTGCATGTTAAAGAATATGCAGGATGGCCATCCAGCGTATTTATTATTATGAACACCTATCTAATACTTCGTAGTATGTATCATGGTACAATTTCCAAATTTCATTTATATGTATAGAATGAAAGAACTGAAAACTATAATATAGTTTTCAGTTCTTTTAGTATAATTCTCGTTGAAATGGGTTTTGAAGTACTGCCAGCGGTCATCTCTCTCTCAGCTGAGGAACTGTAGCAATCCTATTTTGTTGTACAGTTTGTGCCAACAAACTCTCGTTACTTAAACTCTCCGTTTACTTTAACAAACTCCCGTTACTGTCTGTCAGAGCCTTTTTCCTCCCACATTGGCACCGATGGGCTTGGAAAAGCTGCCGTCCGTCGGATGGGAGGTAAAACCGTAGCCCTGTATGCAATAGAGCCATACCATGTGCACGTTAAAGCAACGCTGGATGGATTGGAAGGGAAGCTTCCATTTGTGTCCTAACGCAGTCCAGTGAAGCCGAAAAGAGGAAAGGTGAAAACAGCTTTCACTATATTTTCGAAACGCGAGGGACGAGGGCAACGAGTTATGTGTCAAAGCTTGTGACGTGGAAGAGTTCTCTCAAGTTATGCCTCTCTTTTCTTCCTCCCAAAATGGTGAATGGTAAATTTCACGAGGAGTCGATCACAATGACTTAATATCTCAAATGAAAGCATGTGACGTCGAGAATGTTTTGCTATCCGTAATGAAATCTTCCAACACAAAAAAAAAGAAGGTGGGAGCAATTTAACGGAGAAATAATGGTGAGTCATACGTCAAATAAAAGCTTAAGACGTGCAATGTAAAACGGAACAGTTTTCTGCTCCAAAAAAGGGAAAGTTAAGTGTTTTTAGTGACAAAGTTTCTGTAAAGTTGCCACTAAAAAGCAAAAATAAAATGCACAAATTTAAAAAAAAAATGTCTACTTTCCTGTTTGTGAACTTAAAAAAAAGGTAAAACATAACAATGTTGAAATCACTTAATTCCTATTAACTTCAAAGAAAGGCGACAAAACTGGTTTCTCTTACCAAAAGAACAAAAACTGCTTGCACCCTATCATCCTTTGACGAGAAAATCTTTTCAGCTCCGAATTAATTTTGTTAGACTAAAAATGTTAGACCATGATATTATTATTTGTACCGAAATAAATATCTTTTTGGCAAAAAAATGAAAATAATGAAAATGAAAAAGTTATATCAAAATAAAACTAAAATATTAAATAAAAAATTACCTTTATTAATTGTAAATATATTGCATGGTCTCACAAGGGAAACAATTTTCCAAAATGTATGTTATTAAGTTTTATGTTCATTAAAAATAGCTTTACAGGTAGTATTCTAAATGGGACTGAAAGGAGTACTGCAATTGAGTGATTTCATCATTGGCATGCTTTACTTTTTTAAGGCATATATAGGAAGACAGATTTTTTTCAATTTACAAATATTTTTATCCATTCTTAGCCACTAAAAAACCAACGTTCGCCATGAGTGCTTCATATGCAACGCTTAATGAATAATAAATATTTAAAAACACTTATATGACTAAATGGCATCCTCTGCCTCCTGAACTTCAGAAAGAGCTCTCCCTTTTTCATTGACTTCCAAGTTCATTCCAAACGTCATCCTTCTTTTCATTCAGATCACGTTCAGCGAGAAGCGCAATAGACGTGATACGCTAATTTCGTTTATAGATGTGCAACTAAGCTACTTTTAATCTTTTCCAACGGCAGTCGAGCTGTTTATTTTTTGTAGTTCACACACACGTCAATCAGCCCTTTTCATTAAGCGTCATTTCCTCTTAATTTCACATATAAATACGCGTACTTTTTCATTCAAAAGTTCTTTTTCCGTCACCTCTTCACATTGTCCTTATAAGGTAGTAGTTTTCAGCATTTCTCGTCTCATAATCCGACAAATTTATATATTATACTTTTAAACCCATTTTGTTCCATACAACTTTTCATTGTATTCGAGAAAAAAATCCTAAATTTAGGTCAATGAAAAGCCCAGAAAAATACAGCGATATTGTCATAATAACACGAGATGATATATACTGAGATGCCAGTTTATTAGGTACCTAGTAGCGTGTTGCGCCTACTTTGGCCTTCAGAATAGTCCGAATTCTCGGGGCATGGAACTTACAAGATGCTGGATGCGTTGTGCACAAATGTTGTACCATGAGGAAATGATTGTGTCGCACAGTTGCTGCAAATTGAACGGCGGCAGTCTCACTGCGAACAGCTCTTACCACTTCATCCCAAAGATGCTGGATAGGGTTTAGATCTGGGCAATGTGCAGGCCAATGAAACAAAGAAAACTGGTCGGTATGTTCCTGACGCCATTCAGTGATGATGGAGCATGATATGTGCATTATCATGCTGAATGTGTCCATCAGAGTGAGGATAAACTGTAGTCATGAAGGGATGAACTTGGTCAGCAATGATGTTCAAATATGCATTGGCTTTCAAATATCCTTTGATGGGTATCAGGGGACCTAATGTGTGCCAGGAAAATATTCTCCACACCATCGCCACCAGTCTGTACTACTGACACCAGACAAGATGACTATGGCCTCATGTTCCTTGCGCCAACTTCTGATCCTTCCATCAACATGATGCAAAAGGAGTCTTGATTCGTCCGACCAGGTTACTTTTTTCCAGCCCTGAATGATCCCAGTGTCGATGCTCCTGCACACTGGATGCACGCATTTATGTTCTTCGCTGACAATATCAGCACTCGACATGGCTGGCTGCTGTTGTAGCCCATTCATGACAAGGTCCAATACGTAGTGCATTTGGAGATGACTTTCTGAACACTAATGTTTAATTCTGCTGTGATTTGCTTGGTTGTGACTCATCTGTTTGCTTGAACGATTCTCACAGGTCTCCTTTGACCCCTCTGATCCGCAAGCTATTTTTGTCTACAGGATCGCCAATCACTGGTAGTATTTTGCTTTTCGCACCAATCTCGGTAAATCCTTGAAATGGTTTGCATGAAAAGCGCAGGATGATGGCCGTTTGGGAGATGCTGAAACCGGCACGCCTAGCACCAACTATCATGCCACGTTGAAAGTCGCTCAGATAGCTCATTTTGTCCATTCTAACACTCGATCCAACTCTAACTGCTCAAAGTGCTGGTCTGCCTGATTTATATCACACACCACGGTCACGTGATGTATTACATGTTGGAATGATCCATTTATGTGACGAGGGATACTGTACCTAATAAACTGGCATCTCAGTGACATGTGACACTTATTAAATCCCGAAAAAAGTTTGGTGCGAAATATCCATTGATAACTTTTGCCATCGATAACTACATTAACAGCTTTCCACCATTAACCGTACTACTCCACTCACAACTGTTGTCGATAACGTACTACTTCATTCACAAAGTAGGCGACGGCAGCGCCCGAGAAATTTCAGACATTTTCAGAGGGTTTACTCCGGAACCACGGCAACTAGGAACTCAATCTCTTCACCCAACACGGCTAGAACTAGTGGAATCCCCACTCCAAATTTGTGACCGATCTCTCAAGTACCCGTGGAACTTAGGGAACCGAATATTTCTGCTACCGATGATGTCAGACGTGTCCACCCAGAATTACGGCTATTATACATAAAGATCTCTGATTTTCTTTTGCTCAAAAAAAAAACATATCTGTTTGAGAGACAAAACTTAGTAAAAAGAATGATCAACTAAAGCGTATACTTGCATTTCCTTGCAATGTGTTGTCACCGAACATCAACATTGGTAAATGAGTTTTTAAACGATGCGAATGGGTCGCTGAGTGAGTATTTTAGCGCAACTCAGGTGGTCAGCAGCGTGGGAGTTTAAGAGTTATTTCCCCGCTCAACACTGCCTATGAGTCAGTTCGTAATTTTATTAAGCTTGAACATGAGAATAACAAAGTATTCTTTTGTAGTCTAATGATATAAAACATTTTCAGATATTAATATCCTGAAAACTGAATAGAAACCTCAACGCAGGTAGTTGTTATTCGAACTTGGAAACATCATATTACGAGCCTGACGTGCTACCGATTGCTCAGACTCCCTTCATATATTAAGCTGAATGGCTGTCAAGATTCCGAAAGTTGAAATATGCCGTATATAATTTAAAACTACTGACAAAAGATAATAGAGGTGAGAAGTGCTAGCCGCCTGAACACGCTGAATACTTTCTCGCGATGGCGAGATTTCTCTTCGCCCTCACAAAGCACCCAAGGTCGAATGTGTGGAAAGCATATTTTTACGGTTCAACGAATTGACCTCTTTGCTTCGAAGCCTCGTGTTCAACTCGTTAACTGTCATTTCCGCCTGGAAGGCAAACGACAGTGAGAGAATTCTGATTTAATTATAGCTCGAAACATCTAACGCTGCTGCTGAGGAAAATTGCAATATAAAATCATGTTAAGCGAACTCATAATTAAGTGTGTTACGCAGACAAACAGGAACATCTGCAAGTATTAAAATGGCATTATCCTAGGTGTCAGCTTAATAAAGAAAATAAAGCTGCACATAAGGGCAAATTTCAAAGAATGGACTGACAAAACACTTTGGACAATGAGACATTTCTGAAGCATGCCGATATAAATAAATAAAAAATAAATTATCCCACAGATGTCCGAAAGGCTATTAGAATTAATACGTAATATAGGACAGATCTCTGAGGAAGCGAGACTGCAGCAGAAGCAAAATATAAGGGAAAAAATCCCATGACTTATACGGGGCCTTTGAGCAGTACAAAGTACACTAAGCACTCGGCCATCGAGATGGTATCACGTTGATAAAAAAAAGAAATATTTAGAAGTTACATAAATACAGGGTCTGATCTAGGGGGGAAGGGAAGCCACGACCCTACCTATATCATAAACTCAACTTTGCATATAAATAGAGGCATTGGAGGTCAAAAAATTAATATACATTTGAGTATTTCACATATTTTACAAGAATTTTTTAAAAACCTCTAAAACAAAGGGGAAAATGATACACTGGAATGGAAATTCAGTTTCTTGCTCTCCCCATGTATCTTTATCATCCTGACTGCTTTATCTTTATCATCCTGACCATCTTTGCCATGTATCTTTATCATCCTGACTCTTTATCATCGCTTGCTCCCTCCCCTCCTCACCCCACTTTTTTTCCTAGATCCGGGCCTGCATATATGTATAAGGGTTCAAATTCTATATTAAAGATAGTTAGAAAACCGAATACTTTTGTATTGAATTCAATTGAAACGACACAAAGAGACAGGAAAAAGTCATTAGAAAAGTAAATATGAGTATTACCGTTTGAAAAAAAATAAGTAAATTTTCTTTTCGTAACCGGGGCTGCCACATGTTTTTGCGGGGCTGCTTTGTCATGTGACAAAGCATAAAAGTTTAAAAATTTAATCAGCCATAAACCTGCAAAAAATGTTCATTTAAAAATAAAATAGCATGATTTTCGTAAACAGCGAAAGATAATATCAATAAAATATATACAGGCTATTTCACGTAAAAACTCTGGCCTCAAATACCTCCTTAATTTCTTGAGATAATGTTTGGCCTGTATCACAGTCTGAAATTATTTTTGGCTATTTCTACACTAATCCCCGGGAGTAGATGAAATTACTACTGAAATGTTTAGAGCTGGGAATGTTTCTGTGACCACATGGCTGACTGATATTTTGAATATCTTTTATTATAAAGGCATTGTTCCTAAGGATTTTATTATCCCTATTATTAAAAAAGGTGATCGTAGTTCTTGTGATAACTATAGGAGTATCAGCTTACATCTGGTTGACGGACAATTGCGTTATGAGCAATGTGGATTTAGAAGTAGTAGGGGATGTGTAGATCAGCTTTTTCACTTACGCAGATTCTTGGGAAATGTTTAGAGTTTCAGAAACTTTTGGTTACTAGCTTTGTAGATTTCAAAAAGGCTTTGAATCTGTTGACAGTCATTTGTGGTGGATCGTTAGATCTTATGACATACCAGACAAGTTAGTTAACATAATGAAAGCTTTCTATAATAACACCGAGTCATGTGTGAGAGTTGGTAAAGTTTGTAGGAATTGGTTTAGTATTGCTTCTGGTGTTTCACATGGTGCATTTTGTCTCCTTTCTTCTTTGGTTATTGATTATGTTATGCGAAATTCATTACAAGGGAAACATTTTGGGTTCAAATGGTCTAGAGATCTGAAAATATCTGATTTAGATTATGCTGAATATTTGGCCCTTTTGGCAAATAAAAATGTTGATGAGATGAAATCCCGCAGCGGCCTGCTCTTGTCTGCCCGGGGATCTACTGACCATCTGGGGTTAAGGTCAATCCTTGCGACTCGACCCTTTCTCTGCCACAGTGGGGAACTACTGTTCTACTAAGTTTCAGATACCTGTGCTTTGTCCAAAGAAAGTTTACCCTTAAAATGTTCAATGAAGTGAAATTAGAGCTGTTGATGAGACTGGTATTATAGTAGGTTTGGTGATAAACAGAGAGAAAACTAAAGTGATGAAAATTGGTCAGGAAGGCTGTGGTTCAGTTAAACTGAATGGTTGCATTCTTGAGCAGGTGTCTCAGTTTAATTATCTTGGGAGCTACGTAACAGATATGGTGACGTGCGGCATGAGATTAACAGACGAATAGGGATTGCTACCGGGACTTTTAAAAACCTAGAGAGAGTGTGGAGAAATAGGCGTATACACCTAAAGACTAAAATTAGATTGTATGATAGTTTGATTCTTTCTAGGATTAGTTATGGTAGTGAAACTTAGACCCTTTGTATATAAGATAACAGGATAGGTGCTGCTTTTGATTTTAGATGCTTACGTAGTATCTTGGGCATTAAGTGGTTCAACTTTCTAAGTAACAATGAGGTTAGACAAAGGAGTCGGCAACCTCCTTTAAGCAGCATATTGTGCAGAGAGAGAGACCTGTTGGTTTGGCCATGTTGCTTGCATGCATAACTATAGATTAGCGAATAGAGTTACGAGTAGTCTGCCTAAAGGCCCCAGGAAGAGAGGGAGACCTAGGATGCAGTGGGCAGACAATGTCAAGCAGGACCTTGTTAGCATTGGTATACAATGGCCAGATGCAGCTCACGACAGATGTATTTGAAGAACTAAATTGCACAATCTGGTTGGGCCTCCGTAGCCCAATGGCTGCTTGAGGATGATGGTAAATTATCCAGAATGATAGAATTCTGCAGGTTGGGTTGGCTTGCTTTTACCTGTGAACAATACTTTTGTACATACAATGGACTAAATGCCAGGTCACAAGGATCCAATGGGATCAGAAAAGGTTGGGGAAAGATTTACTGACAGGACGCCGTGGGTACCCATCGTGTTCTTTAATGTGCAAAACGTATGGTTATCCTGCATAAGGGGCAACACGAATGGCAACCTTTCCAAGCCTATCGGTGTGTGATTGACCAGCTTTTGAGTAGTTTCAATGATGTGTAGATGTTATGTTACAGAGCATGATAATTAAAATTACATTTTCCCAAAGGCCAATAGAAAATTTATTGGGTTTACGTATGGTCATGTTTAAAACGCAGAGTGATTATTTACCGTATTTTGCACCATATAAGAAGCATGGACATTTCAGCAGGGAATATTTAGGTAAAACACTTTTTACCGTATTTAAGCATTAATGTTTACTTTTATAAATATTGAGTATGATACAGTAAGTCTATATGATGTTCCATATTAATGGAATGAATATAATTTATTTAAATAAATCTTCGATAAGGCATGAATGTTCGTGTAGTTTTGTGCTGAGGTCCCGCCATCCTCACAGACCTACTTTGGCATATAAACTGACAAGCTCCTGCCAGACCTCTGTGGTAAGTAGCTGCTTGAGGGGGTATTCATTTTTTTTAAACTTAATGGCATATGACAGAAAACACCAAGTTTGTTTAACAGTAGAAAAAAAAAGGGATGCTTCAAAATATAGTGTATAAAATTCACGCCAAGTTCATGATGGCGTCTTGATTCTTCACTCTCCCGGGGAGTTGGGTTGTTTTACCTCTGAGCGGCACTTTTTGCACACCATGAGCTAAATGGTGTGCAAAAAGGTATGGCTATCCTGCATAAAAGAACAAACAACAGACATACTAACACACACATACTTACGTCACATGGACTCTGAAGGCTCAGAGAAAGTTGGTGGAGGGGACCCACTGGAACAGCTGTTGGAAGACAGATGGTAGCCTTCCGTCAAGGCCATCCAGAGTGTTCTTTAACGTGCACAGGGTATGGCTCTCCCGTACAAGGGGCCACGGCATAATGTCCCATCCGACGGGCGTCGGCCATTTCAAGCCCATCGGTGTCCCCTATTGACCGTGGACAGTAGGGGACACCGATGGGATTTACGGAGATAAATCTCAACGATGACTCGAACCTGGGAAGTACAGATTATGAGTCTGGCGCGCTACCGACTGAGCCACCCCGCCCTACTCCCCGGGAGAGTGAAAAAAGATCACGGCGACTAAAAAATGTTGATTTTTTGGTATTTGAGGCTTTCTATCACAAATTTCATAAAGTGACAAATAAGTTAATGGGTTGATCAAGAGATTTTATTGAATATTCATTTACATGCTTATCCCTACGCAAACCCATCCTCATCGTTGCTAAGCAACAATGGCTGTCGATGTTATTCAGGGAGATTCTTTAGCCTACGGGAAACTCGTACCTTTACCCATTGGACGCAAAGTAATTTTTTATGCCTTTTCAGTAAAAATTGCACCTTTTATGCGGTAAAATACAGTATATATATCTTATGGTGAGGAATAAACACAGACAATTTTTTAATAAGAAGCCTATTAAAGTTGAGAAAGAAAATCAAATGAAACTGTGGGGCAGGGAAATTTGAAGCATAAATATGAAATCTTTTTTGTGTTGCTAAATGGATAATAAACTATAATGAGCAGAAAAGAACGGAATTTGTTGGAAAGGAATTAGGTTAAATCGATGATGATGACATTTGCTTTTTTCTCCCTGCAAAGTTTATGAGTTAAGGTCAGGCTTAAACGTATCAGCAATGTTATGAATATGTAATGTGCAACAGAGTGTAATTGATGTGCTGGCATAGTTCAGTTATGTTGAAAGAACGGACGTGGCGACATTAACTACGAGAATGATGGACAAATTGTTGGCAAAAAAAGAGGAAGGAACACATCGTAAATATTTATTACGATGATAAAATTTTAACGAGTTGGTGTACAAATGAGATTTCAATGCACTGAATGAAGTACTAAATTCATATAACATATAATATATATCAAGCTTTGAACATCTCTGTTCTATTTCACAGATGCTGAACCTCCAAAACGTATAAAAAAATAACTTTTCGAAGGCAAAGAAGTTTTTACTTATTACAAAACACTCACTACAAAAACAATTAATCTACACATATTTCATTTCTGGAAAGAAATTAGGAAAAATTATTATTTTGGTCTTTCTGTTGCTATTTTGTCGTATTTGTTTCTTTCTCTTGATGGTTTAAATACAGTTCTGTTCTTAACACAAACGTTACGCTTAGCGTTAGGTTTTGCTGCGTCACATTCACGAAACATCACAATTCAGAATTAGTACAATAGATAAGCTGAAATATCAACGAACTAAGGAAAAAAATACTGAAATTAAATTCCAAATGCTCAATGAAATCGGCAAATTTAATTAACAAAAAAGCCAAACACTACCTTTTCGCTCTTTTTTTTTTCAAATCATTTTCCAGTTAATCAAATCCTATCTTCTTTTTACTGGAATGTTTGTAATAGTGGAAATCAACTGAACTGATTTTTACGAAGAAGTATGACGAAATGGGCACTCAAAAACGAGGGTGGCATATGCATGGTGCCGAATACCGAGTAATAACGTAACTAATATGTATTTATTAAAGTGCTAATTAATTAATAATATTAAAGTATAAACAGCTAAAATACTATTAACTGTCCTTAATAAAAAAGATAACGTGACTCCCTTCTTTCATTCATGTGAGCAGTGATGTCAGTCTAAAAATGTAAAGCCACATTGCCACTTTTCATCTTCGATGACAAAGAAAAAAACGAAATATTTACTTTTTTAATAAGGAAATCCCGGATTGTCACTAAAAACATCTACCTTCAGAAACTTTCATTTGATATATGACTCATAAACATCGACCAAATTTTTTCTTCCTTTTGGAGTCGTGTTTGGGGCAGCCCATGACAGTGGAGACGTCACCAGCTTTGAAATATAACTCAAGATCGACTGCAACAAAAATCCACCCCCTCCCTCTTTTATCAGAGGGAGAGAATGGTAGGTGAAAAATTCGAAATAGTTTACGACATTATGTGAGCTTTCATTTTACACCTGACTCGTAACTGTAGGCGCTCACACGTTCGCAAGATATAGAAGAACAGCTTTGGCTCTCTCGTTTTTAGGGGAGAAGAAAGAAAGGGGAGTACATTTCTATTACCCACAATATTCCCCACGTCACAAGCTTTCATTTGATATACAACTTGCAAGGTCGGACTGATTCCCTAAAACTAAACCTAAAACTGATTCCCTAAAAATGGTGCCCCCCTCGGCCCTTCCATTGCTTAAGTGAACACGTTTCATCTTGGGGTCTGAAAATACAGAAGCAAAAAATTAAAAAGCAAGGAAAGAATATGGATCATATATATTTGTAATGATTAGAAACACATTGAAATCCATGCAGAAAAACGTTGGTAACACTGGGTTGGGTTGTTTTACCTCTGAGCGGCACTTTTTTGCACACCATGGCCTAAATGGCCAGGTCACAAGGACCCCGAAGGCTCAGAGAAGGTTGGGGGAGGGGACCCACTGGAACAGCTTTTGGAAACAGATGGTAGTTTCCCATCAGGGCCATTCAGTGTGTTCTTTAACGTGCGCACGGTATGGCTCTCCCGCACACAGACCACGATTTAACGTCCCATTCGACGGATGGCGGTCTTTACAAGCCCATGTGTCCCCTACTGACCATGGGCAGGGTGGATAATTTTGCGGAGATAAGTCTCAATGCTGACCCAGCTGGGACTCGAACCTGGGAACTGCAGATTACGAGCTAGTGCGCTATCGACTAAGCGTAAATTTGATCTTTGATCCAAAGGACTCTCAATATGAAATTTCAGAACATTCCGACATCTACAGCCTGAAACATCACTCCAACAAAAATTTTCCCTTTTCTAGCCCACATAAATCAAGTTTTGACGTCTACGTGATATGTATTTCACTTTGAAGGACAGGAATCTGTATTCGACCTTGAAGGAGATCAAATTTCGGATTTTCCCCGCGACCTACGCCGGATTACTCTTAAGTGCAAATTTTTAGAACTCTACCATTTCTGCATCATAGTTAGAATTAACGTGACCCCCTGTCAACCAGCAGTATCTCATATTTTAAGTGCTATATTTTATTATTTAACAAAAGTAATATGTGTATAAAATGTCAACAGACTTCAACGCGGGCGCCATTAGCGGCCTGATATTTAACTTCCGTCCATATTCGGCTCAGCATGCCTAATGTAACACTTGCAACAACAACTACAGCAAATCTTTCCATTAATGCTTGAATTAATACTTTTTTCGTAAAAAAATGCTGTTTTTAATGTATTCGTCCCAAAAACGAAGTCTAATGGTGTCAAAGCTAGATTTCTCAGAGACCACAAAGTCTCTCCTACAAGTTCCACCTCTACCAATCCAGCGAGTTAGAAATTTAACATTTACGACATTACATGGGATACATAATTCACGCCATCACAAAGAGGAAATTCGAGAATTTATAGATATTTTGAACACGCAGGCCTGGATTTAGAAAAAAAAAACCTTAGGGCACAGATTACCTCTGAGCGGAACTTTTTTGCACACAATGGGCTAAATGGCCAAACACAAGGATCCTGAGGCTCAGAGAAGTGTGGTGGGAGACAGATGGTAGCCTCCCGTCAGGCCATCCAGCATGTTCTTTAATGTGCACAGGGTATGGCTAGGGGCCACGGCTTAACGTCTCATCCGAAGGATGGCGGCCTTTTAAAGCCCATCGGTGTCCTCTACTGACCGTGGGCAGGGCAGGGAGTTTTGAGGAGATAAATCTGAACGCTGACCCAGCTGGGCCTAGAACCTGGGAACTACAGGTTACGAATCTGACACGCTACCGATTGAGCCGGGGGGAAGGAATAGGTACAAAAACACAATAGAACCGAAAAAATGCAAAGGGGGGGGGGGGGGGAAACATAATTTTTAATGCAGTAAATCACCAGTGGTAAATGAAATTACTACCGAAATACTTAGAGCTAGGAATGTTGCAGTTACCACGTGGATGACTGAAATTTTGAATATCTTTTATGATAAAAGCATGGTTCCTAAGGATTTTACCAGAGCTATTATTATCCCTATTTTTAAAAAAGGTTATAATTATGTGATAATTATTGGGGTATCAGCCTACTCTGTTCCAGGTCAAGTTCTTTGCATGATTGTGCTTAATAGAATTAAGAATCTGGTTGACAGGCAATTGCGTGATAAGCAATGTGGATTCAGAAGTGGTAGGGGATGTGTGGATCAGATATTTTCACTTAGGCAGATTCTTGAGAAATGTTTAGAGTTTCAGAAACCTTTGGTTGCTAGCTTTGTTGATTTCAAAAAGGCTTTCGATTCTGTTGATCGTCGTAATTTGTGGTTGATTGTGAGATCATATGGTATACCAGACAAGTTAGTTAACATAATGAAAGCTCTCTATAATAACACTGAGTCGTGTGTGAGAGTTGGTAAGGCTTGTTGAAATTAGTTTAGCATTACTTCTGGTGTTCGACAAGGGTGCATTTTGTCTCCTTTTCTCTTTAGTTTGGTTATTGATTATGTTATGCAGAAATTCACTGCAAGGGAAAGATTTTGTCCTTAAATGGTCCGAAGATCTAAAAATTTCTGATTTAGATTATGCTAATGATTTAGCCCTTTTGGCAGATGATATTGATGAGATGAACTCTTTCATTCGAGCTGTTGATGAGACTGGTACTAAGAGTAGGTTTGGTTATAAACAGAGAGAAAACTAAAGTGATGAAAATTGGTCAGGCTGGTTGTGATTCAGTTAATCTGAATGGTTGCAGTGTTGAGCAGGTGTCACAGTTTAATTACCTTGGGAGCTATGTAACAGATACTAGTTATGTGCAGCATGAGATTAACAGGCGAATAGGGATTGCCTCTGGAACTTTTAGGAATCTATGGAGAGTGTGGAGAAATAGGAGTATACACCTAAAAACTAAAATAGACTGTATAATAGTTTGGTTCTTTCTAAGGTTAGTTGTGGTAGTGAAACTTGGACGCTGTGTAAACTAGATAAAAGGAAACTAGATGCTTTTGATTCTAGATGCCTACGCAGTATCTTGGGCATTAGGTGGTTTAACTTTGTAACTAATGATGAGGTTTGGCAAAGGAGTCGGCAACCTCCTTTAAGCAGCATATTACGCAGAGAGACTCCGTTGGTTGGCCATGTTGCCCGTATGGCTAGTTATAGATTAGCGAATAGTGTTATGAACAGTGTGCCTAAAGACCTCAGAAAGAGGGGGAGACCTTGGATGCGGTGGACAGAATGTCAAAGAGAACCTTGTTAGAATTGGTGTGCAGTGGCGAAATGCAGCAGATATGCTTGTAGAACTAAATTGCACGGTCTGGTTGGACCTCCATAGCCCATGGCTGCTTGTGGATGATGATAATGATAATAACATTTCCGTTTTACAGGCCTGTAAGAAATTTCTTGAAAAATGCATAAAATATCAAAAAGTTACCTAATTTTTTGCCTTTTCCACCATTATTAGCATTTAGAAAGAGGGGACCCTAGATCTGGCCCTGTACACACATAATTACTTTTGTTACTTAATTCTTTAATAATACTTTTGAATATGTATATCGTTTTATAACGATCCTGCAAAAGGCAATTTAAATAATCAATAAAAAGTAAATATTAAGAAATACGAGGTAAAATTAACTTACACCCAGAAAAGATGTCTCCAAGTGCAGGGGGGCCGCAAGGCAGGAAAAAATCTAAAAAAAATAGTGAACGACAATATCAATGGTTTACAGTTTCGTTATTCAATGATAGAAATTAAAAAAAGACACTGAAAAACGTTAAATCATAGAACTCAATATATGTAAACATCTACGGAGTTGCCACTTTCCTCGTGACATGTTAATAACAATAAATACCCTCTCAAGCAGCTGCTTGTCACAGAGGTCTGACAGGAGCCTGTCAGTTTACATGCCATAGTAGAAAGTCTGAGAGGATGGCAGGACTTCAGCAGAAAAACAATACAAATATCCAAGCCTTAACCGGGGCTCGAACCCAGGGTCCCTTAGATCAGCAGCCAAGTGCGCTAACCACTCGGCGCAAATTAACTATAACCAAAATAGACAACTGTTCAAGTAATAATCGGAAAGAAGTAAAAAAAAAATAGTAACCCTATATGTTAGATATATTTTTCATGAATAGCTTTTTAAAATATCACTGGAATGGATAGGAAAAAATACATATACATATATAGGTAATTGTTACAGCGGAAGTGCAAAATACTGAATTGAATTAGGAAGGACTAGAACTCCTTTCCAAGATTTTTTGGAAGCATTTTGTTAAATAATGCATTTTGTTAAATAATGCATTTTGAGAACAGTTGTGAAAAAAAATGCATTATGGAACATCTTTTCAGTCCAATCCAGTTAAATATGAGGCATTTCCCAAAAACGTAAAAAACGTTTTTGGGAAAAAAACTTACATTTTTAAAAAAAAAAAAGTTTCTACTTCAAAAACTTTCTCTTCTTGTGCTTAGTCAAAGTATCCCACTAAAAACTTTTGTCACAAGCCACCACTGTACACTAGTATAGGACACAGTGTAGTCATTGTGTAGATTCGAATCCCAGCTGGGCCAGTGTTGAGATTTATCTCCGCGAAACTTTCCGCCCTGCCCTTGGTCAGCAGGTGACCCCGATGGGCTTGGAAAGCTGCCTCCCATTGGATGGGATCATCTTATTTAAAATATCTGGCTTTTAAAATTTTTCTGCGTACCGTTAAAGTATTTTAAAGAAATATCCAATTTAAGAATAATCACTAATGCGAGTCTGTTCACTATCATATTCGTTCGATTTAAATAAACCAGGTTTCATAATATAAAAGTTTACCAATTAACAGACTTTTGCAATTTGGGCAACTGCGTATCTCCAACTCTTATTCTGAAATTGCTCGATCTTGATTCAGGAATATACGCCTTGATAAAAACCGTACATTAAATCATAGAAATAGTATATACCAAATCTAATGCCAGAATTTAAATCGAATCAATCGCATGGTCTGATGAATTTCATGCAAGCTACATTCTCACGTGTCATAACTGTCTTCAATCATCCAACCACTACATATTTAGTCTTGGCGACATATTTTCTATCCAGTCTATAATATTTTCGCCAGATCTGTAATAATATATTACTAAATGTTTCATCTATCGACTCAGTCGATAGCGCGCCAAGTCCAAAACCCGGATATAAGAAATGATGACAATGATATTTCCAGATAGAAGTCCTCACTGTGCCTGTGTTGAGTTTTCTCCACAATCTCTGTGAGAAAGGTGATACCGATGGGCTTGGAAAGGTAGCCGTCCATTGGATGGAACGTTTACCAATTGCTCTGGGTGCAGTAGAGCTAAGTGGTTTACTTCATACATGTGCTGAGTTTCTCTTCACATGTAACATGCACTTGTTTCAGAAATTACGAGGACAGTTCAAATTTCACCCGGAATTTTCATGGTTTCTCGTAAAAAGCGTATGGATCGGCGTCATTTTTGCACAGTGATATTTTCCTCCGTCACACATTAATCGCATCTGCGTGCGTCAGCTTAATATTACAGCATCCGAAAAATTCAAGGAACCCTTCTTAACGACAACGCTCGGTGCTATACTACCAATGCGACCATTGCAACACTCTGAGTTGGACGATCATGGACCACAACTTTAGAGTTCAGATAAGTTTCCTTCAGTTTTCTCTTAGGATTATTAAAAGAATTTTTTAGAGGACGTAAGTTTGATGGCGACGCGGCTCAGTGACTGCGAATCCGTTCTAAAGAATTCTATAATTCACTAGAACTTCCATGCCGATAGAAGCATGTATATGTTGAGGGAGATTACCTAGAGAAGATTACCTAATACTGAAAAATGTATGACGATTTATTAACACAATATGAACAATATTCCAAATTTTAAATCACCTTTGTAAATAATTTTGTAGAATACGTAAAAGGTCTATATTATAAGCATATTTTTAAAACCCATAAGTCTGTATAATCTTTAAAAAAGTACTTTGCGGGATGGATAATATTACGCCGAGCTCAAAAACTGATCACCGGTCCTTGTCATTTAATCCATTGTGCGCAAAAAAATGCCATTCCGAGGTAAAATAATCCGCACTTCATAAATCATTTTTTCCATTCGTAAATTGATGAACCAAATATTTAACACGCTCAAAATTTTACTTCAGTTTTCAAATGCGTTCAAGTGAGGGGGTTCTGAATCTCCACATTGAAAAGAATTTCATTCGCATTTTTCTACTCTCCCGCTTGTCGATTTTGTGTTTTCGTATTGGTGCATTTCATCAAGACATTGGTTCGAATCATTCTATTCCAAGGAGAAAACCACTTCTCGATTCCTTCTGAGCGGATTCTTATACATACATCATACGGGACTCCGTTTAATAAGTTTCACAGAGCAGTTATATATATATATAGTTATCAGAAAAAGCAGCAGTAGTTTTGAATGGCAATATTGATATATTGAATGTCACGAATTTGATGTCATAGAACAAGGTTTCTCAGCTGGTGGTATACCCTTAGGGCAGAGTTAACCCTCGGCGGAACTTTTTTTGCACGCAATGCGCTAAATGGCTTGTTCATAAGGAACCTAAAGAATAACGGCTAAGGATTTGGGTTAAGTGATGAGCAAAAGATGGGGGAAGGAAACCCACTGGACAACTGTTAGAAGACGGGTTGGGTTGTTTTACCTCTCAGCGGCACTTTTTTGCACACCATGGGCTAAATGGCCAGGTCACATGGACCCCGAAGGCTCAGAGAAGGTTGGGGGAGGGGACCCACTGGAACAGCTGTTGGGAGACAGATGGTAGCCTCCCGTCAAGGCCATCCAGCGTGTTCTTTAACGTGCACAGGGTATGGCTCTCCCGCACACGGGGCCACGGCTTAACGTCCCATCCGACGGACGGCGGCCTTTCCAAGCCCATCGGTGTCCCCTACTGACCGTGGGCAGGGCGGGGAATTTTTGCGGAGATAAATCTCAACGCTGACCCAGGTGGGACTCGAACCTGGGAACTACAGATTACGAGCCTGGCGCGCTACCGACTGAGCCACCCCCGCCCCCGTTAGAAGACAGATGGTAATCTCTCATCAAGGCCATCTATTATATTCTTTAACGTGCACAAAGTACAGCTCTCTCCAGTATACAAGGGTCATGGCGTTAAGTCGCATCCAATGGACAATAGCCTTTCCAAGCCTATCGGTACTCCCTTTCTGACCAAGGGAAGTGAGAGTTTAGCAGAGATAAATTTCAAAGCTGGCACAGGTGAAGCTAGAACCTGGAACTGTAGATTTACGATGGCACGCTACCGACTGAGCCAATTCCGCCCCTATTTATAGGGGTAGGTGCGAGAAGTCTTGGTATATGAAATCCAGATCCGGAGTACACGAAATCCGAATTTTTATTTTAAGTTTTACATAGCTATATTGCTTGTGCTTTTCACACCCGAGAACAAGTTGGAACAAATTTCTTGCAGTGGTAAAGAAAATTGTTTGAAAATTTATGATACATGGAGTACTTTAAAAATTAAAAAAAAAAAGGGTTGGGGTACTTCAATTTTTGTTTTTAAAAAAAGGGATATTTTATTCAACAAAAGTTGAGAAAAACTGCCATTAGAATACATAATAGTTGGCAGTATCAGTTAGTACTACTCCCTAGCAGGAATTTTTGTAAACAGTTATACTCAAGATGTTGAACACTACTGAGCAACATCTGCTTTGTGTCAAGAGGTTTTATGAACCTGACAATGATATTATCGGGCATTGTGAGTTCAAAAGTTAGATTTTACTGCAGAAGATGTCCAAGCAGAACAGTAATCGAGAGATCAGTGATCAAGTTAGAAGAGACTGGTGCTGTATTGACAATAAGCAGATCATTGTTGGCAGAAAGAAGATTGTGAGATCCTGAAAAAAAAATACCCTCCTCAAGCAGCTGTTTATCCACGTAAAAAAAATGCTTGCTCATAGTCCATCCAAATCTGTCTCATGACTGTACCAACAGTTGGGGTTTAAAACAAACCTCCTCTAACCACTGGTCGATAAGAGATGAAAAATATTTCCCTACAAAATTCAGATGCAAAAATCTTTGACCGTTATGGATCAAGTAAGCTAGTCGACTTTTGTTCATTTCGTCAATATTAAGAAAACAATCGAATAGTTAGGGATCGTAGTAAATTATGTAACGCATTTTTTGGGAAATATACACCCCCTACTTAACGCCCCCTAATGTTTAATAGGAATCCTCCCCCCCCCCCATTTAGCGTTAGGTAACGCTTCTCTTTTTTATAAGGGTCATCACTTTTTGTACGATAATTAGCATAGCAAGTGGGTGTTACGATTTTAGTAGTTAATTATAAGTGATATGATAAAAAATCAGCTAATTTATTATATGTGAAGGAAATCGGAAAAAATTTTAATCGCAGAAATAAGTATGGTTGCAGCGTTATGTAATGCAGCTTTCCCCCTCCGAGGTAATACATAACATATGGATATCCCTTATTCATCACATTCGGTTACCAATGAAACGCACTTCTACCTCGACAAGTAGGCTAATATACAGAATATGAGTGTATGAAGGCATTAAAAATCCCATACATTCATGCTTTTGAATCCACAAAAATGTACGGTGTAGTGCGTTATTTCACCTGCAGGAACTGTCGGACCAGTCTTTCTGGATGACAGTGTATGTTGAACTCTACCAGAAATACGTCCAAGACCATTTTATTCCAGTTTTTCATGTCATATGGGAATGAATATGGAAGAAATATTTTCGAACAAATGCGGTTCTACATTCCTTAAATGAACATTTTCAATGAAAGGGTCATCTCTAATCGATAACCTGAACGATTTGGAATTGGATAGCCTTACCTACCTATCTCTCCGGATTTTAAATCCTTGTAATTATTCCTGAAAAACTCAGTTTTCAGGAATTAATCAGCCTATAGGTGAAAAATAGAAAGCAGAACTCACTATGGCTGTGAAAAGTATTATAATGGAAAGTATTAAAGAAATGCTAGCTACAGTTAAGTGAAATATGCTAAATATTATGTATAACATTTCCAATGTTTTAGTAGCATTGTGATATTAGAATGAGTGCTGTAAGTGCAATAGATATATATAGGTTGCAATAGATTAAATAACATAGGTGAATAATACATACGATCTATTGGCCTTTCTGATGACACCGTATATTTACACCAAAGGACAAATTAATTTCATTGCTTCGACTTCGTAACTTCTCTCTTTACGAGAGAGGAGCAACCTTCCCTATGCCAGACTTATTCCCGTGCGGAGTGAGTGACCTCCCCCAAATTCTTCCTTGCTCCATTAATTTCGATGTTAAACACGGACTCCTCTCCGGACAAAACTAGTTTTCGTTTTTGGGGAACAAAAAGCGATTTCCTATCTGCTGACGTTCAAATTTCGCTGGCTTCTCTAGCTATATGGCCTTTTGCAGTAACTGAAATACGTATTTGCATTAACATTTCGAATTCCGAATAAAGCATGGATGATTTCTCTCTGATTTATGCTGTTTCTCTGCAGAGATCTCACTTGCAGGTCTTTTATGGAACGTTACATCGACGTGCATTTGTCAGACCTTCGGGGCAAATAGACTGCTTGAGGAATTTATATTTAAAATTGAATATACGTAAAATATGCATAAAAATAGGATGGAAATAAAATATTTTAAAATCTTACGAGGCTCCTTTACTGTTACACGTTTCTTGCATTTTTTTTCATAAATTTAATTGAGCATTGTTTACTGCAATGTCGTCTATCGAGAAATAATAAAATGACCTTGTGGTTAGCTTCAATAAAGCAGCATAAAATATGATAAAGTTAAATTATGTTATGCTTTTTTTCCTCACTTAATGGCAGTGATGAGACCAATCGATCTACATAAAAAAAAATTGATATTTTATTGAGCAAAAAATAATTAGAAGTCATCGCCAGCGAAACATTTCGAATCACAACTCCTCTATCAGAGCAAATAAATTTCCTATTTCCTTTGGGGTATATTTACAACAAGGCCTAAGCCTCAGATTTTCGCGAAAATGATACAATTTGACGACATATATTGAAATATATAGAGTTATGAATGGTATCACTTAGTTTTACTATAATGGTTAAGCAAGTAAATCATAGAATTTTCTTCAGTTGTAATATATTTATGGCTTGACTTATATAACTCTATCAAGATAAAAAAAAGTGCTTTTATGATCAAAACTTTCCAAGATGGTGAACAAGGAAAAAATGCAGGATTTATTTGCTGTTCTCGAAAATTTAATTTTAAGTTGGACAGTGCAAAAAAGAGCTATCTTTCTTTAAAATATTCTAAATAAGCATATGCTAGAATAAAATCTGATTTCAATTAGTCACACAGGAATCAGTAACTTTTTGATTATATATATATAGATAAATTCTGATAACTATTTCAGCCTTTTATAGCTTTTTAAACATTAAACGAATATCCATAATTCGAGATAGAGATCCGGTTTAAATCTTTATCCACAGTCTCATTTGCCCATTAAAAGCTACCATCTTTCGAATTTCGTTTTCTGCTGACGTATATGAAAGTGCTCTAATAATTTGACCGCGCAAAATATAATAATCAAGAGACAGCGCGAACACTAGAATGAAATCGAAACCATTATTATCTGTTTGTATAATGTAACACAACCATCGCGCTTCGTAATGTAAATTTAATGCAGTACAGTAGCTATCAATGTCAGAAGACAATCCGTCCGATATAAGTGGATTTAGACTTCACCGAATCGGGAGAACATTGCGTGGATTCATAAAAAATTTCTTTCGAACTCCAATAGTGACATGAAATAGTTAACAAGAATATATAAAACTTTAGTTATATAAAACTTTATACTAACGTTTGTATAATTCTTTTTTTAGATTCCTCTGTTTATATATGATAAAAAGCGCTGATTCATCCTCTTTCTACATTTATTGACAATAGGTTGTATAATAGAGTTTTGCCTTTTTTTTTTACTACAACTATAGTAACATATCTCCTCAGGTGATGCTCGTTTTCAATAAGAATGAAGTTATTTTCCAGTTTTATCACCCTCTAACAGTGTAAATTCGAATTAGTGAATTATAGTGAAAATGCGAACGGAAATAGACTATGTTGAAAGAAGTCATCGGACACCCGAGTGTTTGACAAAATGTCGCATTTATTGAAATTTCAGTATGGTGTCGGCCCATCTTTGCCACAATTACACTCTGCACTCTTTTGGGCATACCTTCAATCAATTTTTGATAACATGCGGCTGGTATTTTGAGCCATTCGTCCTTCAACATGATGGTTAGAGTCGACAGGAAGTGGGACGTGTTGGTAAGGCTCGCAACCGACGTTCGAGTTCATCCCAAAGGGCCTCTATTGGATTCAGGTCGGGGCTCTGAGAAGGTCAGGGCATGTTCTCCACATCTGAGTCATGAAACCACTGCTGAACGGACCTTGCAGTATGACATGGTGCATTATCATGTTGATAGACGTATGGCCCCTCTCCGTTACTGGAACAGTGTTGAAATAATTGTCTAGAATGTCCAAGTACGTCTTGACATTCATGCTACTAGCTATAGGAACCAATGGTCCAAGTCCATGCCACGATACGCAGCTCCAAACAATCACGCTACCACCACCGACTTCCACAGACTTCACCACGCGTTTCAGAGCTCTTCGATTGCTTTCTGCCAGTTTTCGTGGTCTGCCTGACCGTTTCTTGACTGTCGTGACATCTTCACGTTCCATTTAGTAATCACATCCCGCACAGTGACTTAAAATGCTCTAATTTGGTCGCAATCGCACGCACAGATAAGTTACTCAAATGGCATCCTATAATGACCCCTCCCTGGAAGTTTGTTAACTCAACACGCTCACTCATGTTTCGTATCAACATCTCCACTGAAGCCTGTTCTATGCCAACGCTCTTCTTATATCCCCGCTAGTACCGATCACGTGAATGGAAATTACGTTTTCCCTTTGCCAATCAGGTATCCGGACACTTTTTTCAACATAGTGTATTTTATTAGTACCTGTATAACACAAAAGTAATTTTACCTTCATCTCTTGAAGCAAAAACGCTGTGTCTCACCCTTCCATCTGGGAATAATAGGTATATAATTGTCGCAAAGGCAAAACCTTGACCACCTCCCCCCCCCCGCCATATTTTCAATTCCATTCTTTACATTTTCAAATTTCTAGCATAAATACATGTCGTTTAAAATATGCTTTTAGTTTTGCCATTTTCAACATTTTATATAAGTAGAGAGCGCTATTACCGTTAATGGAAGATTCGAAAAGTCGGATCGTAATATTTAATCAACACCTATCAAACGCAAAAAAGAATGTTTAGTGTATTTCTAAAAACAAAAATGTTGAATATCTACAGACGACAAATTGAACACATTACTCGTTCTGGCAACCATATTAAAGATATAATGCAAAAACACAAAAAAATTTTAATTAAAAAACAAAATTAACACCCAGGAATGAGTTGTTTTCAGCATTTGCGCGAGCAATGCTATTACAAATGCATTAAACGAAGTTTAATTTTGTTCATGTGCTCATAAAAAGAGGAGAACGTATAAATACTTCTTCAATACACTTCAGCGCTTTAAACTAGCATCTGCAAGTGAAATAAATCTGTGGCAATATATTTCTTGAAATTTTACCCAATTAGTAATATAGATTTTGGAAAAGTTTTCCAGAAAAATTTTCAATGCAAGTACAAAAAGATTACTAACATTTTCTCAGACTTATAAAAGCTATCGCATGAAAAAAGGATTTTGCTGTTTCGAGCTACAGCAAAAGTGCATTCCAATTTGACACAGAAGAAAAATGCTGCTATGTTATAATCAGGCGTCTTCTTCTCAGATATCCTCTCTCCACTAAGAGTAAGGATTTCGGCTGTTTCACCTCTGAATACTTTTTTTAGCACACAATAGACCCCAAGGGCTCAGGGAAGGTGTGGGGAAGAGAACTCTGGACAGCTGTTAGGAGACAAATGGAAGCCTAACGTCAAGGCCACCCAGCTTTTTCATTAGTATTTGGTATCTCTCCTCAGGAACGATTAAACCGATTGTGTCCAATCGTGCCCCGCGCAAGGGTTATAATTTAACCTTTCCCTAAGTGAAGGGAGGAAATTTTTATTCTAAAGAGGAAACTGTCCTCTTTTGTGAGAACTACAGATTTTGGAGTTAGCAACATTGTGTACAGTGTAAATTTTTTAGCTGTTTGGTTTTTGTTTAATTGTTGTTTTCAAACGTATGGGCCCAGCATTTGCTAAGACTGGGAATGGCTGTCCTGTACAAGAAAACACGGCTTAACGTCCCATCCGACAGCCTTTCGAAGACCATGGTGTCCCCTTTCTGACCGACGGTTGGGTGGGGACCTTTCCAAACCTGACGGACGGCAACCTTTCCAAGCCCATCGGTATCCCCTACTGACCGTGGTCAGGGCGGGGAATTTTGAGGATAAATCTCAACGATGACCCATCTGGGACTCGAACCTGGGAACTACAGATTACGAACCTGGCGCGCTACCAACTGAGCTACCCCGCCCCTCCAAGCAGGGTTTGTCTGGAATTCACACAGCATCTATCACGTTCAAACCGATAGTTGCCACTGATTCTGGTATTGATGAGTTCCTTCTATGTGCATTTCTTTCCTTGTGCGAGAGCACAAAGATCACTCAGTCCACGCAGATACAGTTGTTCACTTCATTGACTTCATCGACGATTATAAATAATTTTCTCCTAGACCTTCCGAGCACATGGAATAAATCCTTATGATTTTACAAGAACCTAGCGTAACGAATTATGCGTCAAATTAAAGCTTATGACGAGGGAATGAATATGTTACCACAAATTATGCTCCCTTCATTTCACTCCCCTAAAAGGACGAGGAAAGCATGAGGGCGGGAGAATCGTAACGAGTTCATATGCATGTTCAGTAAAATTTATGACGTTAAGAAAAACATTGGAAATATAATAATTTTCTCCTACAAAGCAGTGAAAAGATAGGAACTTTTGTAAATAGAAGTTCCCTACCATTAAATTGTAATGAAAATGTAAATATAAAAAATACCTATCTTTTTCCAACATATGTCCCGAAAATTAAAAAAATAACAATGATGAATAAAACTAACTCGATTAATACAAACTTCAAATGAAGATAAGTGAAAGAAGTTAGTACGGTAATTGCGAAATAGATTTCATTATTGGCATGTTTCTATGTACAGCCATAGAGAAAGATTTTTTTCATTTTATAGAGCATTTTTCAAACCTTATGTATATATAATTTTTGCTTTCAGTGGCAGGAGACTTTTTACTAAAAACACCTATCTTTCCACTACTTTGGAAACGGAAATTGTTATATCCCCTATGTTATTCTTAGGGTCATAAATTTTAATTGGACTCAAGTTACGATAAACCCTCCTTAAATTTCCCTTTCTGGGAGACTAAAGAAGAGTAAAAAACCGTATCTTCTTATATATGCCTAAAAAATAAATCTGAAAGTGATGATTTTTACTCAATTCATATTAATATGCGGATACAGCGCAAGGAATATTTTTTTTTAATTGATAAGCTGAAATCAGTTTTGACGCCCTATCTTTGGAAGTTTACATGAATTGAGTGATTTCATATTTTAGGATGATTTCTATTTTCCTATTTCTTAGGATAAATATAAAAAGATAAGTATTTGTATATTTATTAGGCAACCAAACGTAAAAGGAAGAGTTAAGCAAGATAAAAAAGAACTAAAAGTTTATTCAAGTCATAAACATTTTTCATTCAGGATTCATGTCTAGGAACTATTAGAGTAAGAAGCCAGAATATAACTAGTGAGAGAAATTAAATGCACTAAAAGTTCGAATAATAAAAATATAAGTTTTCATCGATTTCGGAGTTCCAGGAAAATAATTGAGCGAGCCTCTAGGACGCACAAGATCGTTTTTACTCAACGACAGGAACAAAATTAATGGTTTTTTTCGTGAATGGATATCAGTAAAAAGCATATTAATTCTCACAGATGTTCAGTACGACCGAATTTAGATTCCGAAATCGCAACAGCTTTTTGTACCTGGAATGATAGCTTTAAAAATTAGTTTCAATTGTTTATATGAAACTTAAGCATGCCAAATACGTCTGACGTCGAGCATCGAATTAATTGAATAATGTTATTTACTTTTTTTCGCTTATGTCTTAAACAGGTTTAATTTTTCGAGTACTGATAACTTATTTCGAATTAAGAGCAAAATATCTATATTGGACGCAGCTGCTTCCCGCCGGTTTATAATCCGCAAGTACAGCATGGTCTAACGGAGAAAATATGAATTTAAGCACATAGTAATGTTGGTTTTTTACAAAAGTGATGACGCGAACCTAGAAACAACATATATGCAGTCCGACACTCCACCGATGGAGAGCGATTCAGAATAACACTGACATGAGTACTTCAATATTTCGAATAAACGTTTGTCTGCAATTTTCAGTTTTCGGATGTTTTTCAAATAAATGCTTGAACTTTATTTTCAATTTTTATTACATTTGTTTTTGCCTGCGATCTAACGGACTATATCGAGTTCAGTGCTCGATATATCGAGTTCAGTGCTCGATATAGGGCCTCTTAACTCTTAAGACAAAAAAAAAATCGACGCACCTCAAAGCAAGCGTCCTATCGTAATGAAACATTGCATGACCAATGTCAATGAACCAAGGGAGAGGTAAAGAAGTGATTACAATATCACAGCAAAAGGGTTCTATTTCAGAAGAGTCGTAGCATAACTGTTACAGATTAGTACTTCGTAAAGCTACCTCTGACTGCAATGCACGCTTATATACGGCGTGGCCTGGAGTCAAACAAAACTGATGTTGTCCTGGAGAGATTATGCCAAGAATCCCCGTAATTGCTGTACAAGATCCCCTATATTCAGTGATGGTCCCATCATGTACCAGACATGTTCGATAGGAAAAGATCCGGGGACCTGGCTGGCCAAGGGAAGGTTACAACACTAGAGCCACTCCAGGAAGAGGTGAGCCATTGTGTGGCTGGATGTTTATCCTGCTGGTAAATGGACCCTAGCAGACGTGACATGAAAGGTAAGACAACGGGTTGCAAAAAACGTATTGTCGTGCTGTTAACGTCCCTGTTATCTGGGGGGGGGGGGGGGGGGGTTCAGTTGGTAGCGCGCCAGGTTCGTAATCTGCAGTTCTCAGGTTCGAGTCCCAGCTGGGTCAGCGCTGAGACTTATCTCTGCAAAACTCCCCGCCCTGCCCACGGTCAGTAGGGGACACCGATGGGCTTGGAAAGGTCGCCGTCCGTCTGATGGGACGTTAAGCCATGGTCCCTGTGCGGGAGAGCCATATCCTGCGCACGTTAAAGAACACACTGAATGGCCTTGACGGGAGGCTACCATCTGTCTCCCAACAGTTACTCCAGTGGGTCCCCAACCTTCTCTGAGCCTTGAAGGTCCTTGTGACCTGGCCATTTAACCCATGGTGTGCAAAAAAGTGCCGCTCAGAGGTAAAACAACCCAACAACCCTGTTACTACGACAAGGGGCTCCAGAATATGAGCTACTACTAGGGGCAGCCAGAATGTGAGGAAATGGCTCCCCACACCATTAGTGTTGGCGGTCTGCCGCTCCACAACTGAGTCCAAATGTGAGCGCTGCCCAGTCCTTCTACATATGCGATTCGATGATCATTCGTTTCAAGGCAGAAGTGGGATTCATCACTAAAAATGATGCGATGCCAGTTGGAGGCCTGAATGATTCCAGGGCACGACATCACTGCAGACAGAGCCGTCAATGTAGGGTGGTTGATGAAAGACGTCGGAAGGGGCGACAAAAAACACCTTTTCGGCGTGAATTCATGCCCTCACGCACCCAATTGTTGCCAACATCATCTCACTGCTACATCACTACGGCTCTGATGGTGGGCGATTCGTCGACATGAACAGCCTGCTTCCCGCAGGCCAATGATGTGGCCCCTCTCAAATGTGCTGTTGTTCATAGGGTTTTCTACGTATGGCGACATCGAAACATGATTAACGGCAACGAAGTGAACGAACCCATAATGTTCAGAACGAGTAGTTCTTATCTAGGCAATAGGTGGCGATTCAAATGTGCTCTTGGGAACGACCTGGACGTTCATGGGCAGTGAAACTAGTCATTTGCATGCCTGGCCAAGAGGTATTTGCACACACCGACTTTCATAGTTCATGGATTATTTTATCGGGTGCATCAATTTGTCTAAGAGTATATATATATACTACCAATTAGAACTGCAAATGAGTAATGTACAGTTTCGTAATCTTACCTAGTCTAACAATTACCACTCATGTTACGACACTGATAATTAAAGAAAATTTTCGCAGTATACCTCAAATGAGTTTGAAGCGTTACTTTTTCAATCAGTTTCTACAGCATGTTTTTTTTTTTGTTAAGTACACAGTAAGATCTTGAAAATACTTCAAGAGTAATTTGTTAGCAAAGATTACCATTCGGTCTCAATTTTTACTTCAACTGATACGAATTTACAGCGACATAAATTCCCAACCAAGTATCTTAAGGTAGCTTCTAAGTCTCGCCTTTAATACCAGAGAGTAGATTATTCAGATTTAGAAGCCAAACGAAAGAAAAGTACTGATTGCTGAATACAGTAAACTTAAGGAATGTTTTATTAAGTTAATAACTGTTTTAAAAATTCCTTGTAATACTCACTTTGAACATTCTCATTTCTTTACAACAAAACTTCATAAAAGTATACCTTTTTTTTTCACATAGAACTTAAATAAATTTAACAAAAGATTATTCAAAAAATACAGGTTAAGTTTTGATGTAAAAGGCTATTTTTAATAGATCCAGGTTTCGCCGAATTTCACTATATATCAGTATCTTATACATGAAAACTATGCAGAAATTTTACCTTAGGTTGTTCCATGTTTAAAAATCGGGTTTATACAATGTTGTTCTCGTGAAACTTTTTATTATCGATTTCACACGAGGTTTAAATATAGAAATTTTGAAAAGAACTTTTTAAAACATGTCAGAACTATGTGATGGATGTGATACGTCGAGGCTGCCTTTTGTTCAGTAGAATGGCAGCAGCGAGTGTTAAAGTCATCGAGCGAAGTTTCCTTGCATGAACACTGTTCCTTGTCACCGGAAACTACGTTACTGTTCGCCGCAGTTCTCCGTAGGGTCAGTGGTTTCCAGAATGTATTTGTTTTCTTGTATCACGCTAAGTGATAATTTGCATCAGCTGAATTGTTAGTTAATTCCACTGCTGCTGCATTATTCTGATTCTCTCGAAAATTATTCTTTCTCGCTACGTACACTAATTTACAACCTCCTGCCCCCAAATTTCATTACAGTCTTACTGCTTCCGTTTTCATTCTCTATCTGAAAAAATCATCCATAAAATATTCAAAAAATTTACATATTCAACAAAGTACTAAAAATAAACAAAATTGATCTTCAATGACTGTCATTTACTCAACAAATGAATTTAAAGAGAAGACACCAGCAATTTTTTTCCACTCCATCAATAAAAAAAGCCTTCTTAGTGCTCCATTTCCCTTTGAAACTAAATTTTAATAAATAATATAATAATTGACAAGCTTTTGACTTATTTTTAACTTTCAAAGTGCATATAAAAATAATCAATTTTTTTTTTTCATTTTTAGTGCGAAGTTATCGATAAAAAAAACTTTCTATTGTAAGATGAGAAAGCAGATGGGAAATTTATATATATATATAGAACCTAAGTCACTCCCCACGTCATAAGTTTCTATTTGACATCTAACTCGTTATGAATGGCTTTCGGGCAATGGAGATAAGGTGAAAGAACTTTTGACAGACAGCAATAGAAGATAAATAAGAATGCATGTTATCTGCATCAAAAGCGAAAAGGCATTTTCCACCTAAAAATAATATAAAGAAATTTTAATAGGGCTGGTTCTCATAATGAATATTTTATTAAACGTTTTTGCCGAGGTTTCGCCTTTCTCACAGACCTACTTTGTGGTGTACACTGACAGGCTCCAGTCAGACCTCTGCGGCAAGCAACTTCTTGAGGGTGTATGTATTATTTTTTAAAGTGTTTATTGTTAATTTTATGTTTCATGATAAACCATGACAAGCTATATAAAATTTCTAGAGTAATCACCATGTGTTGAGATATCTCGCTTCCTTTAACCCTAACTGTAATACTAGTTAAAGATACTAGTTCTATTCCGGGAGCATGACTTTATGTGTTAGTTCTAACTGATGCAACAGTCAGAGAACCTAACTACTGTCTGTATGGGCATATCTTTGTATGAGAAAATCTGTACAAGCAAATAATAATTTCTTGATCCAAAATGTAGCGTTCCAAAAAAAATTATGCATAGCAATAAAAGCTGGAATAAAAGCTAAGAATTTAAATTTTACTAATATTTCTAGTGAAGAAATGCAAATGTTTTCTACTCGTTTTTCATTTCTATGAAAATTCATGCTATTCTACTTAAATATACTTTTACCTTACAATAATAAACGCTTCGGTTGAATTGATTTTAGGGATGTCATCCACTTTTCTTTTCACCATTTTGTCCTCCGAAAGGTCTCGAAAGTTCTCCTTTCATAAAACTTTTGTCTACTGAGAAAATCCATATTAAATATCAACATTTGCCAGTATAGTTGATTTTTTTCTCCATAATAATGTTTAATAACACACACACTACGACTAAATTGACTGGCTGAATAGGGCAATAGCTAATGAGTTTGGGAAACGCCAACTTGAAACACCTTTAAAATTTACATTCAAAGTATATATATATATAAGTAATCATTAGCTCGGATGCATTCATTAAGAGCTGCTGCTATATCTTGTTTTTCAGAGAGTTGCTGCTATTAAATGTGTTTGATATTCAAGATTTGATCAAGTTGTCATACGTTCAAGATTCTCCGGGATTACCCTTGATTAGACTTAATTTTCCTGTGTCCCTAACAATATTAAGATAGACACCAAATGTAATGTGTTTTTAGCTTACAGCTTAGTTTACAAAATTCCATAATAAAAAAAAATAGATTCCTAAAGAGTGAACAAAAGGAATGCTCTCAAAAAGAAACTGATACTGGATTAGTGGTAAAAATAGAGCAATTTGTTAATATTCAACCTAAAAACTGCTTCTTCCTTCTGATGAAGAGGAGTTAGCAACCGTAGGTGATTTGCTCATGAATGTCACCATTTTCTGCACAGAAACTCGAAGACAATAGGTTTGGTGAAAACTATCGAACGTTTGTTAAGGTCAGGTGGGAAATTTTAATCAAGGCCATCCAGCTTGTTATTTGAGGTGGAGTGGACATGACTGTCGCAGAAACAAAGGACTTAGGTTTAACTTTCCATCCGAAACATAACTTTCCAAGTTCATCAGTGACCCTTTTCACATCGTCATTAGCCTGATGATTCGCTGCTCAAGGAAAAAGAAATCGAAGTTTAGAAAGCTGGCACAGTTAGGATCGAACGTCAAGATGCCAAACTTTATAATTAAAACCAATAATAAACAACATTTGCGCAAGAAAAAAATATGCTATTTATCAAAAAAGTATATTACTTTCTTGCGTGACACTCGGGCTATTCACAGGAGGCTTTTTCAATACTTTTGGCAAAAATTTTCATACCTTTTTAATTAGGGAAAACAAGTGTGTGCTAACAAACATTCAAACTTCATAACACAGCCAGCAAAAAAAAGGGCAGTGTTGAAACGTAGCTGTTAAACCAGTAGTCAAAGGCGTTTGCAACTTACAGTGTAGGAGTCGAAACAGTATTCCATTTTATCAATTTCTAAGAGGGTCAGCCAACGTCAATGGACATTCATTGTCCTCCCTTTTCTTCTTCGGCTACATTTCATAGAGTTCTTTTTATTTAAAAGCGATCTGCAAAGTTTATACGCAGAACTTTAAATAATGTTTTTCTACATCCCTTTCATCTTCTGTATCTATTTCTGTAACCGACATAATGATGCTAATGTCGGATTACGAAACTGATACTGCATCTCTGCTACGAAAAACTGTTTTTTAGCTAAATTCTTCGGATATGACTTACTAGGAGAAAGATAGATGCGTCTCCCCATTCTTTCTTTGCCATATCTGATGAAACTCATATCAATGATACACAGCATTAAAGTTAACTCCATATCAAGGATTGCCAATTGTCCCAATTTTAAAGAACCGTATTGTTTTATGACTTTTTTCCCGTATTTTGTGTCTATTTCAAAATACACTACTTTTTTTTTAATTTGAAAAGTTTGTTTACAAACCATTTTTTATTCTACAGACTTAATCTTGTATTTATTCAATATTTTTCTCGTTCCAGTTGAAGACCAACATATTATATTCCCATATTTAGTGAATTTCGATTTACCAAGAATCCGCATTTGGTGTAAGAAATTTTCAACCTTCCAAACGATAATCGATTTCTTTGCTGGAAATCACTACCCAACCACATTTGGTGAGTGACGCCATATATTGACCACACACCATGGTCACACTGCTTGAAGAATCATAGCCCTTTTGATTTTCAACTACGGTGCCTGTGCTTTGTGCGCAGTATTAATTTCGGTCACTTTACGGTACGTTTAGGTATAAGAAATCTCATTAAAACAATCAGTATCTTAGAAGAGCGTCATTGTCATTCCTATCGAGTGGCGAACCTACGCTCTGCAGACGTTTCCTATCCTAGTGTTCTGAAAAAAAAAATAAAAAATAAATAAATACTCCCTCAAGCAGCTGCTTGCCACAGAGGTCTGACAGGAGCCTGTCAGTTTATATGCCACAGTAGGAGATCTGAGAGGATAGCAGGACCTCAGCAGAAAAACAACACACACATCCATGCCTAATCCGGGGCTCGAACCCAGGTCCCTTAGATCAGTAGCCAAGCGTGCTAACCACTCGGCCACGGGAAGAGAAACTTAATATTTTTCTTAAGTATCTAGTCTTTATTTGTTGCTATATTCTCTTGGAAGATAAGAATATCCAGGTTATAAGACTGGAGTTCTAATAAGAGATATAGTAGTTGATATATAGTCTTCACATTCCAAGAGCTATGAAAAGAAAATAGTAGGATTTTGAAAGGAACTACGTTTATTGAAAAAGATGTTGAACAATATCAAACAGTCCTCTAATTGCTAGCAGGGTCAAAGACTTTTCCCACAGCTAAAGGGCTTCAGCCACCTATGCTATTAGGAACTTCAGATACCGCCTTAACAGGTAGTTGTTTTTAAGTACCACCAGCATCAAAAGGAAAACTGACTTGCCTGAGAAGAGTTTTCGGGGCAAACTGATGATCAGTACAAAGTATAGGACATATGCTAACGTGACATCCGATAGTCTTCATATGTTAACGTGACATCCGATGTGGCATATAAACTGACAGGCTCTAAAATAACTGACAAAATTAATAACTGTGGTAAAAAAAATTATCCTGAAATTTGGAACAGCAACTGTTGTAACATATTTAAAAATAGTTGGAATGTACTGGATATTTACCAAATAATTTACATAAAATTTTGAAGAGAAATAAAGAGAAAAAATACTATGGCCCAGATAGAAGAGCAAATTATGCTATGACATCCGAAACATACTGGGAACGGTGGGAATATGCTGCATATTTTCCGAATAATACATATGAAGTTTCTGCGCCAATGCTATTCAATGAGAAAATTCTGAGGAGCTTCCGTGTTAAAAGTGCAGATACATTTTGTTACATTTGAGGGGAAGTGACGTTTGCAAGCCAGAAAAGGGTCATCACTCCAATAGTGAAAGTGGCGTACGAGTTTTATTTTGGATGCAAGATCGGGGACCAGGACAAGGCCTTGGCCCCACACATATGCTGCAGTACATGTTCCAGAAATCTTCCAAAGTGGCTGAAAGGCGAAAAAGTGACAATGCCGTTTGTTGTTCCTATGGTTTGGAGAGATCCAAGCAATCACACAAATGATTGCTACTTCTGCGTGGTTCCACCTGTTTCTGGAGGCATCATAAGGAAAAAGAAGTGAACAATAGCATATCCGAATATACAATCTATACAATCTGCTCTCTAACCAGTTCCGCACGGCTAAGACCTTCCCGTTCCTGAACCTCCAAAAGAATTTTCCATCGATTCAGACAATGAGGAGGGAGGCATACTGACGTCGGGTTCTCCACAGCCTTCGGTGTCTAATGATGATCCATACTTCTGCCATGGTGCATCATCTGCGCCACACATTCTCACTGAAGAAGAAATGAACAATCTAGTTCGCGATCTGGAGCTGTCCAAGGCCAAAGCAGAGTTACTTGGATCAAGACTTAAACAATGGAATCTTCTCAAGGAAAATGTCCCAGTGACTTCGTTTCGAACTCGTCATGAGCAGTTTGCGCCTTACTTCAGAAAGGAAGATGATCTTGTGTTCTGCTCCAATGTAGATGACCTGATGAATGCCCTCGGAATCAAACATGGCCCTCAAGAATGGTGACTATTCATAGACTCCCTGAAATTGAGTCTAAAGGCAGTGTTGCTGCATAATGGATATTGACTTCCATCCATTCCGGTCGGACATGCTGTCTACATGATAGAAACCTAAAACAGCTGTTGCACTGTCTTCAATACAGCAAGTATGACTGGCATTTCTGTTGTGATTTGAAGATAGTAGCTCTGTTGATGGGTCTGCAGCTGGTATATACGAAGTATTGCTGTTTCTTATGTGAATGGGAGAGTCGAGCAAAGACTTTGAACTACGTGAAGAGAAACTGGCTTCAGAGAAAATCTCTGAAGATCGGAGAGATGAATGTGGAACACCCAGCACTGGGAGAAATGCACAAAATCCAACTACCGTCCTTACATATGAAACTCGGTGAGATGGAAAACTTCGTTAAAAGCCATGGACCGGACTGCATCAGCTTTCAAGTACTTGGCTGACAAATTCCCTCAACTCAGCAAAGCGAAAATTAAGAGGAAATTTTTGTGAGTCCTCAGATCCGCAAGCTGTTCAGAGGCCAGATGTTCGATAATCTGCTTCAGGGTGACAAGAAAAAGTTTTGGGACGCATTTCGTCTGGTGTCAACTAAATTCCTCGGGAATGTCAGGGCAGACAACTACAAGAAACTGGTTAAGGACATGTTATTCCTGTATCACAAACTTGGCTGCAATATGTCCTTAAAGATCCACTTTCTCCATTCCCACTTAGATTTCTTCCGCTACAACTGCGGCATGATTAGTGATGAGCATGGTGAACGTTTTTACCAGGACATTGCAACGATGGAGAAAGGATAACAGGGAAACTGGTCCACTTCAATGTTGACTGATTACTGTTGGACGCTCGCCAGAGATGATCCTGAGCAGCTGTACAACCGACGGGCAAAGCGACGTCGGAAGTAGAAGAGGAGTTTTACCGATACATGTCATATGTACGTATTACTCTATTATATATAAGAAACTATTGCGGATTTCTCAGAAATCGCAGCCAATTTTGCATTTTCATTGTCATATACGTGTTCAGCACCTTGAAATGTTTAAGAAATGACTACTTTTATCTCAGAAGCATGACTTTTAGGAAAATCTGTTGCCCAGTGTAATAGTGTATCAGGAATGCAGTTCAACAGATTGACACACAAAAATATGAAATTTCGTGATGTGCATCGCACAAAGAGAGTAGTGCGAAGCCTTTCCTTCCGCAGATTAGAGCTAAAATGAGAACTGACATTGTAACTCTATAACAGTCAGGAAACGCCTTCAAAATGTATTCAGAGTGTAAGGATATTTCTTTCAACTTGCTGATTTTAACAAAGAAACTATCGAGGTGGAAAAATAATTCCTGTTTCACTAGTAAATTTCACAGAATAAAATTGTATGTTCTAATGAATATTCTTATATAAAGAGTATTCTGCATTCTTGTCTCTAATTTTAAGCGATGTGGGTGGGTATAATTAAACGAGCTTTAGAATTTAAAGAGCTGATGGTTAAAAGTATTCTCTTTGATGTAACGTCATATTTGACGAATTACTTCACCATATCTAGCCGAATTGAGATCAGGATATATCATCAAGCAACAACATTTTGTAGCAGATATGTTGCTTGGATAGTTTCTGAAGCAATATTTATAGCACAAAAGATACTGAGAGGGAAATATTCCATTTGTAAAATGAAATCGATGAAGTAAATTTAGTTTCAATTATGCAAAGACATCTCTATCCTATCGAAGCCAACAAAAACAAACTCGCAGCAAACATCAACGCTTCAACTCGTGATTCATTTCCCATTTTCTCTTCATGAATGTTACATAAAGAAGCACGACTTGGCTACATCACCTGGCGCACTACGATGCGGACCGATTCCCCCAGAGACGGAGCTAGAACGCATAAGGCAATTCAACAGAGATTTCGCGACAGCTGGATGAGGCAAATACGCAAATGGTTAGAGGGGCCGGTTTCTCCTAGAATAACGTTTATTAATTTGTCTCTTCCGCCTCTATTGTATACCACTACTGTTAGAATATTTCCCCAAGTAGCAGGAGCAAAACATATCGTTTCCTCTCCTTGTAATGTTGGCTTATGACAAATACTTCATTGCACCAACTATGTGCAATCCACCTATTTAAGAAAGCCTCAGAAGACATTTCAGCTTTGACGCTTTCTTTTATTCGTAACTTTCATTTGCAGTAGAGAGTTTTACATAAATTAGAAATCTGTACTATGCAAAGATGAACGCGAGCAAAAATTCCCGAAATGTATGCTTGATTAATCAAGTTAAAATAAAAGAAATTAATTCTTTCCGTAACATTTGGAGAGATGTGATATTTATAAAAAAATACTGACTAAAAATCTCATTCATTAATTTGCAATTTTGAAAATGTTCTGTTATCTGTAAGTTACTCAGTAATTCTGTGTTGTTATTATCCAGCTACTCAATGCTGAATATGTGAAGGCACGAAAGAATGGAGTCGTTCATAAATTATATAACATCTTGAGAGAAGCAGGGGATAAGTGATTCGTCATGTTGCGTTACAAGAAAGAGGAGTGTGGGGATAGATATTGTTACTAAAAATGCCGTATTTATTTCTGCGATTGGTATTTTTTTGAATTTTTTTTCTGATGAAAAAATTGGCTTTATGTTATCGTTACGATACTCAAGTGCAAACGTTATAAGTGGCAATTCCATGCTTTTTATATCTTTCTCTAATTTCTTCATTTCCAATCATGTCCTACCTTTCTTAGTATTGTTCTTAAAAATTTCATCCCCATTGTTTATAATCTAATTTTATCCCTTCCCGAAATGTTCAGGTTGTCGAAGAACGTGTCGAAATAGTTAGGAAACGCATCTCATCTAACAGCAATTTACATCCGATAGAAACCTCATTCGTCCATACCGTATTACATATATTTTTATAGAATCTTTGTTATAACCTTCTTGCAATATCTTGATTACTCTTCCCTCTTTCATAAGTACGCACCATAAATATTTAAATTGTTCTAAGATTTTTATTTACGAGTTCCAGTCTGCATTTCATTCTTTCATTTTTGTTCTCCAGTTGGGTTGTTTTACCTCGCACAAATTTTTGCCCATGGTCTCGTGGGACTCATTGATGTTTCTAAATTTGACAATGTTCTGAAAGTATGACACTTTAGCAACATGCCAACCATTATTTTTAATACGATGGCTTTCGCCACTACCTATAAAAAGCTGTCGATAAAAAACACTATATGTATCATCGGAGGTGATGCCAGAAATGGAACAAATGGAAGAAATTCCCACAAATGGAAATAAATTATTTGAAAAAGGGCCACAATGAATAATCAATAAGTAAATGTCACCAAATTAGTTTTTCGATTATATTTCAGTCACATGCGTTTTAATGAGAACGTCCTATTTTTAGCCCGTGGCGGCGGATATCTAATGATTGCCGTTCGTATATATTGACTGTTCGTATGTACATATGATTGCAATATGACCAAAGTTCGACTGGTGGCATGAACAAGTGTTCGTTACACCACTTAGTCCCAATAAACATGCGAAATCCGCAATAAATTAAAGCAAATATATATATATCAAGAGATGTAAATCTTTATCATACATTTATATATTATCCCGATGACCAAGGGGCGGGGGTGGCTCAGTCGGTAGCGCGCCAGGCTCGTAATCTGTAGTTCCCAGGTTCGAGTCCCAGCTGGGTCAGCGTTGAGATTTATCTCCGCAAAATTCACCGCCTTGCCCACGGTCAGTAGGGGACACCGATGGGCTTGAAAAGGCCGCCGTCCGTCGGATGGGACGTTAAGCCGTGGCCCCGTGTGCGGGAGAGCCATACCCTGTGAACGAACACGCTGGATGACCTTGACGGGAGGCTACCATCTGTCTCCCAACAGCTGTTCCAGTGGGTCCCCTCCCCCAACCTTCTCTGAGCCTTCGGTGTCCATGTGACCTGGCCATTTAGCCCATGGTGTGCAAAAAAGTGCCGCTCAGAGGTAAAACAGCCCAGCCCGATGACCCAGCAGTAAGTGTACTTGGCTGCGGATCAAAAGGACCTGGATTTGAATCAAGAATAAAAACGGACTCAAAATTTCGAGCTCGATCAGCCCCAATCAAGTTACGAGAAAAAAATGATTCAAAGTTTTACAGATACGGAAAATATAGAGTAATACATTCCGCTAAATCCTTTGTAATTGTTCATATTATAGGTAATTATTAATAGTAAAATAATTATAATTATTCGGGGCAAAATTAAATTTCAAATGCTATTCGAAACTTAAATTACTAGAATTGATAAATACGAACAATTCCTGAGTAAAATCATTATAAATGCTAAGGGTGATTCATTAATAAAACAGAGAGGATCTCAGAAGAAGAAAAAATCGAAAGCTGAATGCTTATTAATTTTAAATGCCGATTAAAAGGCTGAAATCGAAAAAAAAAAATTCACATTCTAAGCAAAATTAAAAATTTAAATCATGACTGATTGAGCCAGAGTTGCCATAGCCCAAAGTTATATTTCCCGTCCGAGCCGCTCAGATTCGAACTCCTCCAGTGTTTCTACCGTGGTTTCATTATTATTCAAATGACCTGTAGCGAATGTTTCAAATCCTTATTTGCATAGTTATTGTAAATCACGTATCAGGCTACGTTTCGTGGGTTGGAAAAGTAAATAGTTTTGCCTCTTTATCATTCACTACATTTTTTGAGAAACTATGCGCAGTATTGTCAGAAAAGTAAGTAGTAAAATACGTTTTTTTTTCTGCTTACTTTTATGATGATAACGGAATTGATAATTATTTTATCAATTCCGTTATCATTTTCGAAATGATAACGATCAGTAAACATGTATTACTGATCGGATCAATTAGCAAGCAGGCATTAGATTAACATTATTTTTCATGTCGCGGTCAATCTGAAGCACTGGACAAATTTCTAAATAATTATATGGTTATAAAAATATTTAATCTCGCATTTTCATACCGAAAATTATCAAACAAGCATTTACAAATCAACAAAAAAAAGGAAAATTAGAAAACTAATTACTCATATTGAAAAACAATGTCTACCATTACAGAATTTTCCTTAATGCAACTTCATAGGTTGCTTCTAACTAGTGACCTTACATGTGTGTGAAAAAAGAGTATGGAACTTTTTTTAAAAAAATGTACTTAAAGCACTTTTCCAATTTATGAAGTTTTAGATCACCGATGTGTTTTTAATGCCCCTCCTTCGTCTCGTTTTCTTCCGTGAAATTTATTGCACTTTTCATCCCAGGTTTATAACAAAAGCTGAATAAAAGTTCGGTAAGTTGACGAAAAAAATAATCAGGAGTCACTTGAGTTCCCTTTCGGTCTGCTAAGCTCCATCGGTACACACAGATAAAAAATAGTGAGAACTAATAATATTTCAAAAATTTGCACATGAAAACATTACCTTATATAGGCATTTAGAATTAGGATGATAAATTTCACAGTGCTCTTATTGAAACAGATGAGCATGATTCAGAGTTGCAAGGATTTCCATCCTGGGTACTATTACAGACACGACACAGTTTTTTTAACTCCACCATCCCATGGATTTTTCAGGATAAGAGTTGGGTTGAGTTTTTTTCCTCTGAGCAACACTTTTTTCTACACAATGGGGCTTAATGGACAGGCCACAAGGAGGGGATCCACTGTATAGCTGTTAGGAGATAGATGGTATCCTCTTGTCAAGGCCATTCATCCTGTTCTTTAACGGGCACAGGGTATGGCTCTCCCGTACACGGAACCACGGCTTTACGTCCCATCTGATGGACGGCGACCTTTCCAAGCCCATCGGTGTCCCTTACTGCTGAGTGCAGGGCGAGGAGTATTGCGGAGATAAATCTCAACGCTGGTGAAGGCGGGACTCGAATCTCGGGATAAAGGAAAAGGGAAGTTCGATAAAACTGCTAAAATTTATCGAATCGGTTGAACGTTCTTACACAATGATCGTTTTTGCAAGTTGAGCAAAGTGAAACAGTTTCTTTTCATTTTGGAATCTTGCCACAGTTGAAAATGGTTTTCTTTGATCAATGTTGGCGAAATTACAAAATTCTATTTCTTACTGCAAAAGAACTGCCTGTTTTCCAATACTATAAGTCTTAAGAGAGGTTCTTCTAAAAACACTCTAATTTTACCAAAATGATTTTCCCAATAGTTTTAAAATAAATTACAACAGTTCGTACCCTATAATATAGTACCTTTCGTGTCCCCATAAAATGCGACTCTGATATGACGATAACACTCTCCTGAAATTTTTACACAAAAAACTTCTTTGCAATTTTTCTGCCTATATATGAGGTAAATCATATAAGGTGTCCAAATCAGTTACTTTTCAATATATAGCAGGCCAGGTTTTAAGCAGTCATATATAGGTCAAATCAGATACTTCTCAATATTAGTCAGGTTGCATTTTAAGCAACAATGGGTAAACAATAATTATTTTCACTGTTGCTTTTATTATTTAGACACAGCAGACACAGTTGAGGATTCAACCCTGTTGCTTTTATTTACCTGCGATCGCTTTTTTTTTTTTATCTCTGAGCTTTCTTTTTCTAACTTTTTCATTGTGAGCACTTTTGTGCTCACAGTGAGCTAAATGGCTAGGTCTCCAGGATCCCAAGCAATGAGAGGTTGAGGGAAAGTAAACCAATTGGACAGCTGTTAGGAGAGATGGTAGCCTCCCATCAAGATGATCTAACGTGTGCACACGGTTTCACGGCTTAAAGTTATATCCGATGTACGGCAGTATTTCTAAGCCCATCGACGGCCCCTTCTTCAGCGAGGGAAGGTGTGAGTTGGTGGATATAAATTTTAATGTTCGCACACTTGCGATATGAACCTGGGGCATTAGGGATTGAGCCACCCCGCTCCCTCACATATGAGATCGTCAGATCAGAAGTACCGACTGATCCAACCCAAGCCCCACTAATAAATAAGAAGTTTCATTGATGGAAACCTAATTTCCAACGTGGCTTTGTGAAGAAATATCAGTTAGTCTCTTCCGTTGTCTTAACGTTTTTGGTTGTGTAGCTTTCTGATAGACGAAATCTTCTGGAAAGTAATTTCAAAGTGCGACAGAAAAAGATCCACATTAAAATCGAGTAAATACGGTACTTCTGAAACTTTACAAACTTGAAAAATTTCTATTTTATACGGAAGTTTAATTTTCAGTATTCTCACTATAACTTATTTTCACTCACTAGAAACTCACCCCAACCCAGGGTGTCGCTAAGCAAAGTTTGAAAACCACTACTCCAAGAGTTGGATTTTTGTAACCTGCCCATATTCTGTGATCATTACGAAAAAATTGCTTCTGAAAGGTAAAATGAACCAAACATTCGATCGCCATTGTGATTATCATGTAAATTTGTTATCTACTCAGCTTCGACAAAGATCCTCGCTGGTGCTCATTATTATGAGAGTAGCAAACATTTTTAAGGACTTAATATTCAAACAAAAAAAATGTACTATATTAGACAAGTCCACTAGTGCGAGCTTCCGGTGGAGTCTGGAATTTAAACTTTTGAAACTTTCCAATTTTTTGTGATTTTATTAATCTTCGGGAGACAGAGGCAAATGCGTCGACTGTCTTCGCTTTCGATGCAGCTCTGTATCATTGATCATTATCAGAAAATAATCAGCAATGGTTATTTAACCATGGAAAGCTAACACAATGCTAACAGCAGTGCTGTCCAACTTCTCTAAGACCATGGGCCATTTTTTCTTTCGCCAATATTTCGCGGGCCAAAAAAAAGAATAGGACAGGATAGGTTATTGAGAAGGCAGCCCACGTCACCTCAAAAAATTATTTTATTTATACCAAAAATAATAAGTAATAATAAACCAATATAAATTTTCTAAACCTTGTCAAATATTTAATAAATTTTATTGGGAGCATTGTGGCCGTAGTTGTTGAGCAATAAGAATAGAATGAGTAAGTTGAAATAATGCAATAATGATTGCAAATAGAAAGAGTAAGTTGAAGATTGCATATCAAGTAATATAAGTTGACAAAAAAATCATAAGGTGGATTACAGATATTTATTTAAAGTTTCAATTAAAAACTTGATTATGTTCGCGGGCCACAAAAATCCTTGTGCGGGTCGTATGCGGCCCGAGGGCCGCTAGTTGGACAGCGCTGCTAACAACAAAGATGAAAATTCGTCCGACACAAACTTTTAACTTCCACTACCATTGTATCGAGATAAAAAAAATAAATAAGATTGATTTGGTATGTTTCACATATAAAAGGAAAAACTGGGAAATTTAAAACCGGAAAAATTATTATTCTAAATCAGATGATATTTTACTTTTAGAGTAGATTTTAACGACTGCCTTTTATTAATGAACTAAGCAATATTTTAAATAGCAGATTTATTTCATAAGTCGAAGCTAAAAAACAACAAGGAATTACTTGATTATTTTAATAATACCCTTCATAAATATTTATTGTTTTATAATATCCTCTATAAATAGAATGGGTTGATTTTTTTCCTCCTACCCATGCCAAAATTTTGTTCATTTGTGATTTATTGTTTAACAATAGGCTCAGAAAGGGGTTTTTCAGCAAAAAAGATATTCCTTCCGATAGATTTGTAGCTTTGTCCGCAAATTACCCATTTCCTAAAGAAAATTATTGATAATGCTAGTCGTCTAAGATGAACCGATTGCAGAAAGCCGACGCCTAAACAACGGAGCTATTACATATTCACAGAACAAGATTTCAATCCCTCTTGTAGGAAATGTCGAAGTGGGGCGTATTTTATGGTACTTTGTTGTAATCGCCTTCAGCAAAAATTTGCACTCGGTATTAGGTTATCTTTGATTTAAGAACGAAGAAGTGGGTACTTATTTGGCTATAGTGAAAAGGCTATTTATTCATTTAGGATTTTATGACACACACGCAATTAAGACTATATTGGACAGGGAAATAGGGTTCATTTTCGAAAAAAGCATCGATGTTTGTGCGCTTGTTCAGTTAAGCATTTAGCACCTTTAAAGTATTCTTCCGAGTTTCCAGAGCAAGAGGGCAACTGCTGAAGAAATATTTCTTTTCTAATGGAGTTCTTGCAATTTTGAATATATTATAAACACGATTCTGTAAACCCGATAACTGTGGTAACAGATACTACAGATATATAATACAATGTGAAACATTGGTTCAAATTCATCGCTTTTAAGATTTTCGACACTTATAGCAGTGGTGCAAATACTAGGGATCCACCCTCTGAGGAACATAAGAGCTTCTCTGCAATGGGATGCAGAGAAGCTCTTATGTTCCTCAGAGAGAATTTTAAATAAGAAACAGAAAAAAGTACGGGATGTTTAAAAGCATTAAAGTTTCGAAACTGCTAGCGATAACCATGCATGGAAAGATTTCTGAAATTCTCAGAACCCTAGTGTTGTGGTGACCCATTCATAACGAAAACACCGCTTCAGCTTTCCGACAACATAAAGTACGGGTACAAGTTATAGAAACGATGGAGAAAGCCTGAGTATACACACACACACTGCCTGGCCAAATTCTTATGAATATTGCATCGTGACCAAAATACCATGAAACATGCCAATGTTTGCAAAATTTCTCTCACGTAACTATTTACGTCATTACGAAATCGTATAAAAGCCGTAAAAGCATGGTAGAAAGCAAAGTAGACATAGGTGAAAAGGTTGATCTGACTGATTTCGAAAGGGAGTTCATCGTAGCCAAACAGGCAGGAGCATCCGTAACCAAGGTGGTGGAACTCAGCGGAAAATCACGGGGGACGATATTCCAAGTGTATGGAGAACGGCAAAGGTCTCAAAAAAGTCCAATTGTGACAAATGCCGGAGGAAAAGAGCTCTGAAAGACAGGGACAGGTGTTTATTGACACTAACTGTACGGCAAAACAGCTGCTTCATTTCATCAGCTGAGAGAGACGACCACTAGCAGTATTTCAAAACCCATTTCAACGAGAACTATGCGCAGAAAATTGAAAACTTTGAAATTTGGCAACTGTACTATGATACATACGACAAAGTATTAGGTAGGCGTTCATAATAATTTGCACAGACAGTATATAAAATATGTGTGGCTTCACATTAATACATACATAAAGACCATGATTAATAAAGTTCACCCTTTCCCACTAACCTTCTCTTTTCAGTTCTCGCCCAATTCCCGTATACCCCACCGAAATATATATATTGTAATCGAGATTTGCCTTGCTTGAAAGCATTGCTTAATATTTTATTTCTTCTTAATACTTCGGGGTGGTAGGGGCTCAGTCAGTAGCGCGCTAGGCCGCAATATGCAGTTCCTAGGTTATGTCACAACTGTGTCAGCGTTCAGATTTATCTCCGCTAACTTCTACTCTGGCCTAGATTAGAAAGATGACACCGTTGGGCTTAGAAAAGTTGCCGTCCGTTGGGTGGAATGTTAAGCCGTCCCTTTACACGTTAAAGAACACGCTGAATGGCCTTGACACAAAGCTTCCATCTATCTCCTAACAGCTGTCCTGTGGATAACCTTCTCCGAGTCCTCGGCGTCTTTGTACCAGGCCATTTAGCTCATTGTGAGCAAAAAAAAGTTAACTCGGAGATAAAAAAAAAAACGCAACCGAACCCTGGCCATTTAGTCTACTGAGTGCAAAAAATGTCGCTCAGAGATAAAACAACTTAATGCTTCGGGAAAAACTTGGCTTCTCGATCAAATTAAAATGGAAAAACTAACAGAAGAGTAAACTCGAACTCCTGACAATAATACCAAAAGACTAGACAGAGAAAAAAGGGCAATGTTGGTGGCCTTTTTTTTTTAAGCAGTCTTATGTTGTCAAGGCATCGACTAAGTTACAAAAACTCTGAAGTGAGACGTCTTCAAATACGGAAGATCGAAAAGTGATTAAAAAAAACTCCACTCATTCTTAACTCTCTCCTCAACCTTGTAGGACGAGACGGTGGAAGAGACTGCTTTATCAGACTGGCTTCAAAGCTGGCGTAGCGCCATATCACAGATGCAATAATAGCAAAAGGATGTGTGACGAGATGGATGCCGACATCTGTGAAGAGTTATATTTTCAGTTTAGAACATTTTTAAAAGAAGTGTTAGGCAGAGGTTTTTTTCAACTATATACTTACAATATTTCAGGGAAATCTTATTATATTTCAATAACATAAAATGCTTTATATTGAAAGCATTCACGAACAAGGGAAAGTTTCGAAACATAAGTTGCAAGGACGTCTTTAACGTACCAAGATCATGAGGTTCGATTCCGGAACTTGCCAATGTTAAATTTTCATTAATTTATCACAGCTTAGGTGTTTCTTCAGAAAGAAGACAGCGATGGACTCGTAAAACATGCTGTTTACAGAATAGAACGTTAAGAAGAGATTCGATGTACAAGCAAAAGAATACTTGCTGGCCGACCTTAACACCTTTTACTGCTTCACCTTAACATCTATCTAGTGCAGAGGGGAAAGATAGGCTCTGAAGAGCTAGAGGACACATTCCGAAATTCAATCCGCTCACTGGCCGCATTGTGATAAATTCTAAACATCGCGGGTTGCAATTCGAAAATAGCGTATCGTCGTGAGTCACAAGGCCATTCGTAAATTAAAAAGCAAAGGTACCACTGAAAGTACAACACGGAAGTTTCGACAAAATAAAAATTTAGCCACGAATAGCACAATTCTAAAAACATATACATATTTACTCTTCCTATTACTTGTAAAAGAAAAATAAGTCGCGGATAATTACAGCTACCGCAGAATTTTTCTCATCCCATATATAGGAGTATTTAAGGAATGCAACCCCGGGATCCGCTTAATATTAGAGCCTCTAAATCATGGAATTTTTATTAATAAAATCCAGAAATTTCGGATTTTATTAAAAGCATTTTTTTTAAGTTTATCAGTAAAAATACCAAACTTTTGTAGATTTCAAATGGCTAATGTTAATAACATTTTCTCAGAGATTTGCTCAGGCGCGTATTCAGGGTGGCGGGGGGTGATTAAGATGCTAACGCACCACCTTAAATCTCTGAAAGCTCCAAACTGAAAAATGATAAAACTATTCACAAGCACATGTCATTGTTTTAGGGAAACCGTTGTGTTAACTGAAAGTGAGTAAAATAGATATGCATATCGTCATGGGTCACAAAGGCCATTCGTAAATTAAAAAGCAAAGGTACTGAAGAAAGTACAACACGGAAGTTTCGACAAAATAAAAATATAGCTGCGAATAACGTTCCTTCATCTATATTTATCTAACAAATTACTACCAGGTGTATATCTGAGAGATTATTTCAATGCGAAGGAAGTTGCAGCTTGTCAGGATATGGCCCAAACTAAAAATAACTCATATTTTTAATCTACAACCACGAAAGAACAGACAGAAGACATTAATCAGCAAGTGATATTATCGGTTACATTGTGAAAGCTTTTTTTTTTCTAAACCACCAGTAAAGATTACATTGTTTCCAACAAGGTAAATCACTTCTTATGATTAAAAGAAGAGAACAAGTTTCTTTTACATAAACTGCTTTGAATGCATATATACAAAAAAGAGACACAATCCTCACCCGACCAACACAAATGTCTTGACCATGCTGTTGTGCTTCATGTATGTGGCGTGTTAGATGTTGTGGACGCCACATACATGAAGCACAACAGCATGTATGCTTCTATACTACTGTATGTGGCGTGTCAGATGGTTTTCGAAGCTATTTAATAAAACTTAGGTTCAGCACACACACCCGCCCCCCTAAAAATCCTGGATATGCACCTGATCGTACTTTTGTTGGGTTACCTCTGAGCGACACTTTTTTGCACACAATGGGCTAAATGGCCAGGTCACAAGGACTCCGAAGGCTCAGAGAAAATTGGGGGAAGGGACCCATTAGAACAGCTGTTGGGAGACAGATGGCAGCCTCCCGTTAAGGCCATCAAGCATGTTCTTAACGTGCAAAGCCATGGCTTAATGTCCAATGCGACGGACGGTGACCTTTCCAAGCCCATCGGTGTCTCCTTATTGACTGTGGGCAAGGTAAGGAGTTTTGTGGAGATAAATCTCAACGCTACCCCAGCTAGGACTTGAACCTGGGAACTGCAGTTTACGAGCCTGGTGTGCTACTGCCTGAGTTTTAATGAAGATCAGAAACAATTCCGAACTACACTATTAAAATGGCATGAGTCATATATACTAAAGTTAAGACTGGAAAATGCAGTAAGATCAAGCGCATATCCAGTGGGGTTTTTTAGAGGGGGGAGGGGTGCTGTTGCTGAACTTAAGAATTTTTTGGGCCTCGAAAACACTCTGGCACCCCATACAGATAGTTTTGTTTTTACCAAGGCCTTTATGGTTAAAAGATAACGAGATTTTTCTACACACATTGCTTCGACTGCATATATACAAGCATCCCCCCCACCACCACCACACACACCAACACAAATATCTTGGCTACGCTATTGTACACTGAGATGCCAGTTTAACCACGTAAATACATATGTCACGTGACCGCGGTGTGTGGTATAATTCAGGCATACCAGCTCTTTGAACATCAGTTAGAGTTGGATTGAGCATTAGAATGGGCAAAATGAGCGACTTTGAACGTGGCATGATAGTTGGTTCAAGGCATGCCGGTTCTAGCATCTCCCAAACGACAGTCCTCCTGGGCTTTCAAACACAACCGTTTCAAGGGTTTACCAATAATGGGGCGAAAGGCAAAAGACTACCAGTGATCATGTGGATGAAAACAACTTGTGGATCAGACGGTCAAAGGAAACTGGTGAGAATCGCGCAAGCAAACAGAAGGGCCACAACACTGATGTTCGGCACGCCAAAATTAAACATTGGTCTGCAGAAGGTCATCTCCAAATGCACGGCATATCAGACCTGGTCACAAATGGGCTACAATAGCAACCAAAAATGCCGAGTAACAATGATGCAGAGAAGAACACAAAAGCATATCTCAAGTGGATGCGGGATCATCAACACTGAATCATTGACTGGAAAAAGGTAGCCTGGTCGGAAGAATCTAGGTTCCTCTTGCATCATGCTGATGAAAGGATTAAAATTGGAGCAAGCAACATGAGGCCATGACGCCATCTTGTCTGATGTGAACAGTACAGACCTGTGGTGGTGGTATGCGGAATGTTTTCCTGGCACACATTAGGCCCCTGATACCCGTCAAAGGGCATCTGAATGTCATGGCATATTTGAACATCGTTGCTGACCAAGTTCATCACTTCATTGCTAGTTTACCCTCACTCGGATGGACATGTTCAGCATGATAATGTACCTGCTCAGAAGGTACATATCGTCACCAAAATGTTCCAGGAACACGCTGACGAGTTTTCCTTGTTTCATTGGTCTGCAGAGTCCCCAGATCTACAACCTATCAAGAATCTTCGGGATGAAGTGGTAAGGATTATTCACAGCGAGACTGAGCAGCGGTCCAATTTGCAGCAACTATGGGACATTATCATTTCGTGTGGTACAACATACCTGCACAATGCATCCAGCATTTTGTAAGTTTCAAGCCCCGAAAAATTCCAGCTGTTCTGAAGGCCAAAGGAGGTGCAACACGCTACTAGGTAAATGTAGCTAATAAACTGACATCTCACTGTATCTCACGTTAGATTTTTCTTCAAGACTATTGAAAGAAAAATCTTCGGTTCTCAGATATAACAGTTTCCATAATTTGAGTAGAGAAGCCACGGGCTATGAGAGTGTATGCTGACGTCAGCAAAGACGTGAGGAACTTGAAGTAGGTGGTTAGAAATCGCTATTTTGGATAAAATGTCTTTCTACTCCGTTCGTAGCTTATGCTCATTTGCAAATTCTAATCGAGAAAGCCACCTGGCAACAGTTGGTGGTAATAATATCTTTGTGAATGTGAATTCACAAAGATATTATTACTCTCCTAAAAAAAATCCTGGATAAGGGCCTGGATTTACTGTTTTTAAATATCAGTGTTTCATTTTACAGTGAGATAAGTCGAAAAAAAAAATCATTATCGTATTTACAGGAAACACTTGGCGAGCACGGGTTTGATCACACGTACTTAAGATGCGACACTTATTTGCCCAATGGGAATAAAAAAATTTAATCTAGTTTCGGATAAGGAAATTCTTTTTTTTTAAACATCAGCTGAACGTAACCCGCCACTGTCAGAATCTCACTTTCTGCATATTCTGATTTTCACTGCACTAAAAGTTAGTTTTGTGAGTCCCCCTCCCTAACCCTTTAGCATATAGATTCAACACGAATAATTGCCAGGCATTGCTGCGTCAGCGTGAGCTCTCATACCCCGTTTCTTCGTTTGTACGCAAACTATCGAGATTTTTATTTCAGCGACAGATTATGGTGCCTTGTGATTCCCAATGTATTTAACCGAACGGTCCCAAATTTCGTAAGCAGGTTCCCCTTGCGCGACTCCGTGTTGGGTTAAAAACACCAGTTCCTTCCTGCAATGGAACGCATAATGTAATGCCTTTGAGAATGAAGAGGATCTGGTAACAGGTTGAGATTTAAAAGTTGACTCTTACATTCACAGCTAAGGAGCAATAAATAACAACAATGGATTTGGCAGTGACTATGGTTTCCCTTAAAACATAGCATGGTAAATGTTTTTTGCTTCCAGCAAGCCCCCCTTTTGGAATTTCGACTTCAAATTTGGCATTGCAACACTAGAAAGCGAATGCCCGCTGGTCTTTGTGGATCACTAAGACTACTTTTGTTTCATTTATAAATTTATTCATTTCAAGTCTCCTTTACAAATATCATAAATTCAGAACCTGTTCACTTTAACGCCCTACATGCACTCCTTTTTCTAGCTATATACAGTCTATTGAAGAATACTTTATGAAGAGCCTAATAAATATACGGGTGGACAAAGAAGTTAATATACACGAAAATACGTATCTAAAATTTTAAACGTCTAATTTCGAGGAAAAGATCCGATGCTTCAATTTCTATAATTATATAAATACTGAACGAATTAAATTTCATCAATTACCCCTCATTTAGCCGCTTGCCACAAAGGTCTGACAAGAGTTAGTCAGCATAATAAGTCATGCAGAAGATCTATGAGGATGGCTAGCTCTAACCAGAAAGTCAACACAGAAAATAAAAAAAAAACACCTTATCTGGGATTAGAACCAATGTCCCTTGGAATAGCCAATGCGCTAATCCCTGGACACCGATTTAAGAGATCTAATTAAGATATTTAGCTAATTACTGGGCGAAATTTTTCTCAGAGCCTCTACAAAGTTGGATGCTTTGAACACGGCTTCCCCCTTAACCATAACATACATTATTACCTAGTTGTTTTGCGCGGTGCGATATGCTTTCTTGCACATAGTTCAAAATGTTCATTATTATCGAGTTCTTAACTGTAAACTCGGAATTTTTTTTTATATATTCAAAGTTCACTGTTCATAGTTTTAAAAAAAAATCAAATTTTAAAATAATTAGCTGGTGATGTTGTGCCGTCACTGTATGGATTGATTCTTAGTTTCTGTAACATACAGATGTGCTACATGTCTTATCTCTTGTCACAACTTTCGAAGAAAAGATGTCTTCTTCGTCTTCGCCAATAATTCAGTGTACACCTCCACTCTCTTGGCTTTCAAATCAAATGTCAGCTGATGAGAAACTCATTTGCCACATATTGCGGTATCCTAAATATCTGAGAGCGCGGGGGTGGCTCAATCGGTAGCGCGCCAGGCTCGTAATCTGTAGTTCCCAGGTTCGAGTCCCACCTGGGTCAGCGTTGAGATTTATCTCCGCAAAATTTCCCCGCCCTGCCCACGGTCAGTAGGGGAAACCGATGGGCTTGAAAAGGCCGCCGTCCGTCGGATGGGACGTTAAGCCGTGGCCCCGTGTGCGGGAGAGCCATACCCTGTGCACGTTAAAGAACACGCTGGATGGCCTTGACGGGAGGCTACCATCTGTCTCCCAACAGCTGTTCCAGTGGGTCCCCTCCCCCAACCTTCTCTGAGCCTTCGGGGTCCTTGTGGCCTGGCCATTTAGCCCATGGTGTGCAAAAAAAGTGCCGCTCAGAGGTAAAACAATCCAATCCTAAATATCTGATGATTGTTTTCATGACTGTAGACCACGATGCTTTCTCCTGGAAGGTTATATGTCTGTCAGCACGAATCAAGTTATCCATCTATTGTCGATTATCATCAGTGGCTGCAGTTCACAGCCTCCCAACTTCGAGATATGTCCTCGATGATTGTTTCTCCTTGTAAACTTTTTCACTTACTCTCTTCCATCGCTGACTTCGATTGTTTGCTCACCGTACATCTTGGCTAGCCTGGCATAAATGCCGGAAGTACTGCAGCCTTCCTTCGTCAGAAAACTCCATGAGAGCTCTTTGCTTTAGCTTCGTATTCATGGTTCGCCAACACTGATATATTTAAAAGATGATACGAAAGACATAAGAAGGCGAAATTTACGTCTTAGAAAGTACATAAACACACAGCTATTGCTATGGATATTACAACCCTACAGGCACTACTTTCGATACGACCGGCTTACAACTTTTTTGGGTGCCTCCGGTTGTTTTATGTGACACGTAATCAATTCGTTGAAGGTAACAGAAGGCTTCAAGCCTTCTTTCATCTTCAACGAATCAATCTTTCGAACTTTCAACGAACTTTTCTGAAACTGCCTTAATTTCAAATTCGATTTTGAAATTTACAAGTCTCGTTATTACTAATATAACTAAGATCTCTTATAATTTATGAATCCAGACAATATCTACAAAGTAAATATGATCTAATGCTTTCAGTCCCGCCATCCTCACAGAACTTCTACTACGGTATAAATTGGCAGGCTCCTGTCAGATCTCTGTGGCAAGTAGCTGCTTGAGGGAATATTTTTTTTTATATTTCAGAATGAAAATCGAAACCTGTTTTTCACCCACAGAATGAAAATCGAAACCTGTTTTTCACCCATTGAGAATAGAAAGTAGTGATTAGACTTTCAACAAATGACTACATGTTTGCTTAGATGGAATGTATAGCACGTTGATTGACAAGTACAGGGCAGCTTCAGACTTGGCCCAAATCACACCTCAACCAGCAAACAGTTGCAACAGATCAAAAAAGCATGAAAGGGAGCTTAGCCACGACTCTACTTCAGCATGGTAAACGATTCTGGCATATTTTCAGTCGCCCGTTGCGATCGACGAATGCAACGCAATCTGGAGAGTTGAAAATAGAGCTTCACCGAATACGTACTAAATGGAAATAAAGCGGCAAAATGCTTTAAAAAATATTGAAGTGAATTATAATTTTCGTTATTCATTTTAATTTAATTTTTAAATTAAGATTATAATTCATATTAAGATAGAATTAAAATTAAGATAAATGTATATTATAGAAATATTGATTGGGTCGGGGAGCTATGGCCCCAAATGACGAACTATCCCTAATACTGTATTCTGTTTGTAGATTGACAGCCTGATGTATTCAGGGCTGTCAATCTACAAACAGAAGACGATTTTCCCAACAGTCGCTCACTAATGCAACGAGTGCAGAGTCAGTAATCATGCTCAAAACTATATTGGTTTACATAAATTGAGGAAAATTCCTATGTTAAGTCAATGAGAAGCTGACGTCAGAGCTCTATAACTTCTAAAATAATTTTTTTTTGTTTTGAAAAATGTGACTGCAGATAAAGATCTCAATCAAATAAATCAATATCTCGATTTTCAACAATATTCGTTCAGTATTTATTGAGTTATGGAAGTTTGAATATTTAGCGATAACAATGCCAGACACAAAAATTGACTTCAGAAGTTAATTAATATTTAGTAATAAGTATTGGATCAAAGTGTTTAATAAATTTGTATTGTAGAACTTAGTGTAAAGAATACAAAACTGAAGAATAGTGAAAGAATAAGTTTCTTAAAACTGGCATTGCTGTTGTTAAATATTCAAACTTCCATAACTTGTTAAATACTGAAAGAATATTGTTGAAAATCGAGATATTGATTTGATTGTGATCTTTATCTGCAATCACATTTTTTAAAAGAAACTTATTTTAGAAGTTATAGAGCTTTGACGTTAGCTTTCCATTGATTTAACATAGCGATTTTCCTTAATTTATGGAAACCAGTGTATTAGGAGAAAGATGATAGCCTCCCTTCAATGCAATTCAGCGTGATGGTTAACGTAGACAGGGTATAGCTCTCTCATGCACAGGGGGCCACACTTTAACATTTCATCCGAAAGGTGGTGACATTTCCAAACCCAACGTGTTTGGAAATTTAAAACAGTCGTGTTTTAAACCTAAAAACCGTAGATTGCAAGCCTGGTGCGCTACCGACAGAGACAACCCGCGCTCCTTTCTGTTGAGAAATGAAACACTGAAAATAATTAGATATATCACGTCTGCGATAAGGCGCATTCGAATCTGTAACTGAATAAAATATCACTCTAAATTAAAATATGAAACAAATCTTAAATGTTTAACAAAATTAGTTCATCTATTCCAACATCTTTTTTTCAGTTTAGAAAAAAAAAAACCCCAACATATCCAGCTTTCAGGCTTGCTCGTGAGTTTTAACGAGCTATTCTATAGTACGATTGCTCATATTTCAACACTGAGGTGTCGTCTATAAAATGTGTTTATGTAACGCTTGGGGGGGGGGGGGGTTCTGTTACGTCGCGTTAGCAACATAATTAACTCCTACCACAAATAACAGTCACTTTATATGCTGATTACCGTAGCAAAAGTGAAGCCTCTTACAAAGAAGATAAAGCATTACACAAAATGTGTGGAAGAGAAGGATTGTCCGGCCAAGTGTTACATAAGAAAAGGAGAGTTTAAATTTAGGCCGAAACACCGTTATCTAATTTAAAGACAACACCTGAATTCTTAAAAACGTTTCCTACGCTACCCACTTAAAGAATGTGAAAATGTTAAATTTTCTTCGTCTATAAGATTTAGCTTTTTTCTGTGGTTTGATAGCAATCTGCAGGAAAAAGTTACGAAACTAAAGACAGAAGAGAAGTGAAATTTAACACCGTCTGCTTGATGGTTTGACTGAAAGATTGTAAAGCCAGTAGTAATGCGAGGACCGAAAGGCAATTTGTTCGTGATGGTGAGAAAATCACTGAGATAAAGTTACTACAGCAGCTGCTCGGGAACAGAATTGAGTGAATTCAGAAAGTTTCTGAGAAATAAATGTCCTTAATGCAATGAGCCAAAATGTTTGCCTATTATTAAGTACACTTTAAAAAGCAGCCATCAGGAACTGGAATATTTTGCGAGAAATTTAAAACTTTACGTTCGACTTTTTAAATCTGCGGACCTCGATCAAGTTCGACAGTGATTTTACACGAAATATGAGACTTTAGTGTAGAAACTCTTCCAAAGTTCTTACTTTAATATAAATGCATAAAAAAAGGCACGCGATCAGATCTGAATAGCGGATTTATTTAATATTTCAAAATGTGATCTATTTAATACCTTCTATTTTCTACGCTTTAAATTATTTAAACGTTTTCAAAAACGAATATTTTGTACATGATAATTTTCCATATAAAGAGCCCGGATATATAATTTTAGTTAGTTCTGTCTTACTATTAATCCCCTTCCATTATTTTGCGTTTATGTACTATTTCATCGTCACTACCTCAAGACTGAACTTAGTTTGCAACTAACAAATTACATTTTTTCTGTCTTATTGGAGTATTTGACAGTTTGCATTGAATTTCAGCTTTTTTTAATGCTGCATATGTTGGTCAATAAATATATACAGGGTGGGATCTAGAAAAAAAAAGGGGAGGAGGGGGGGGGGGGGCAAGCGACGCAATCGAGCCGGAAGAAAGTAAAAGGGGCATAAGAGACTGGATTTCCATTGCACTGTAATGTTCGTTTTAGAGGTTTAAAAAAAATGTCATGAAAAATAAATGAAATATGCATAGTGTTAATAATTTTTGGCCTCCATTACCACTAATAGCATTCTTAGCATTCTTAGGGTGCCTTTAAAAAATCAGTGGAAGATTCTGTTACGTCGCAACAGAATCTTCCACTGTTTTTTTTTTCAGTGGAGAGAAATCAAATGGAGATGTGGAAAAATAAGCGCAAACATCTAAAGATTAAAATTGAGCAATAAAAGAGTTTAGTCATTTCTAATTTGATATGGTAGCGAAACTTGAGCCCATGATAAGCAAGATAATAGGATATGTGATGCATTTGATTCTATCATAGATGCTTTTACAGTATCTGGGGAATTAAGTGGTTTGACTATTTAAGCAATGATGAGGTTAGACAAAGGCGTGATCAACCACTATTGAGCAACATTTTGTGTATGGAGAGGCAATGGTTTGGTCATGTTGTTTGCATCGGAGTTACAAATTAGAGAACAAAGCTATGAATAGTATGCTTAAAGGAGTTAGAACAGAGAGACCTAGAATAATGCAGTGGGTGGACAATATCAAACAGAGTCTTGTTAGAATTGGCCTACAATGGCGAAATGCTCAGCATAAACTGTATGGGGAACTAAATTGCACAGTCTGGTTGGATCTCCATAGCCTTGCCTGCTTGAGTATCTGCCACAACACTTGGCTTATAATTAGTTTGTACATTTCAGATTTCACATGTCCACCGAAAACGTTAAGCTAATTTAATTTCTGTTTCTTGTGCTATAAAAAGTGTTCAATGTTTGCAGAATATTTTGGCAAATAGACTAGAATTATTTTATAGTGAAGAGTATCATATATTGGTGAAAATTACATAAGAAAAATAAACTTAATTGCAGAACTGGAAGTAAAGAAACATTATATTCATTTTAACACCAAAAAAAGGAGCAAAGCAACATCATATTAATGTAAAAGTTTACGAAATGTGAAACCTAACACGAACAGGTATCGGTAATATTCATATTACTGCTGTTTTATATTCAGAACAAGCCAACAACACTGCACATAGCTTCATCTGCAATACTCTGGTACCTGACAGGAAACACACTTATACAGGCAAATCGATTTCTCTGGCAGTGATTTTGTGTTATCTTTCATTCCGGTGCGAGTGGTTGGCGCCCTTCGCTTCTTAGAGAAACTGGTTTCGAGTTCGGATAAGGACAGATATTTGTGTTTGGCTTTCTGCTGGTCTCCCTTCCTCACAGATCTTATATATGGCGTATTAAACTGATAGGTTCCTGTGAGAGCTGTGTAAAGCAGCTGCTTGAGAATTAATTTATTTTTATTTCTTCACCATGATATGGTGTTAAATATGAAATTTTAAAATTCTGACCTTACATAATTTTGTGTGCAAGTTTTTACCATAAACTTCTGGAGTTCTACATACTGCACAGTGTAGACTTTTTAAGACATAAGTTCCAATTAGCTGTCAGGCGAGATCCGTTGTTGGTAATGGATTCATTTAAAAATGCAGGAAAGTTCGGAAATTTAATAAAGTAATCCGCACAAATCACTTCCTGTGTATCCTTAATTAAATATGGATAATCGAGCTTTTCCACACAAAAGGTAATTTTCCCGCGAGAATTCAAATTTTGGGAAATTTTAACATTATAAAATATACCTAGAAGCAGTGGCGAGGGAAGAAGAGGGTGGACAATGAAAGGGAGGGCAGATGGACTCACCCTGACAATTTGGAGAGGGGAATGGGGCAAAGTGTATATTTTGCCCACTTACGAATTTTGTATTTTATTTTAACCTTGCAAATGTCACGTCACTGGTATAACGTCTATATGTATATATATATACCTTCTGCTGGCCCTGGCTTTTTTGGGCTTAGCACGCCACTAGCTACAAGAAATTATGTACGGAGAGCGTTCAAAACGTTCTTGATACGTGTCTGTAAATTTGCACCTATGAAATTAAGTTTTTTCCTCCGAAGTTAATGAGCTATAACTTGTTTGAAAGTTGTCTAAATTTGTCATTACGTGTTAAAAACAAAGGCCGTATCATCATTTCTCTGTTCACTGTTAGTTGTTTAACACATATTACAAACACCGCGACATACATAAATACACATGGGTTTCACCTGATGGGCTGCATAGGAATATGATTGATTATATATTAATTAACAGCAAATGGGCTAGTTCTGTTAGAAATACCAGGGCATATAGGGGAGCTGAAATTGGATCTGACCATTACCTTGTTAAAAGTGTGTTGCAACTTAAACTTAAAAAGTGTTGTGCTAGGGTTAAAAAATTTAGTTTTAATACTGAAGCTCTGAAAGACCCAGTTATAGCTAAAACTTACCATGATAGGTTACTTAGTCATTATGACAGTCATGGTTTGCTTAATACTGAAGTTGAGGAAGAATGGGGCCATTTTAAACAGGCTTTTTTGGAAACTAACAGTACTCTTTTAGGGAAAAAGGAGCAGAGGAGGCAGAATTATTTAAGTGATAAGGCACTTGAGCTTATTTCAGAAAGAAGGAACTGCAGGAATGTCCTTAATCAGTACCCTACTAGTCCTAATAGAAAGCATTACAAAGAACTTAATAAACGTGTAAAGAATCAGTTAGCTACTGATAAGAATCTTTGGCTTGATGGCCTTGCTGACAAAGCTGAGGAAGCAGTTAGACAGCACAACAGCAGAGAGCTGTACCAGATAGTTAATGTTTTGTGTGGTAGAAAACGAACAGGTATACAGGGATTGAAGGATAAACAAGGCAAGGTTATAGAATTGGAGGATTCTGTCATGGCTAGGTGGGCTGAGCATTTCAGTGATGTTCTAAACAATGTGGTTAGTTCTACTCCCATTGTTTGCAATGATGATAGATGCATTGTTGGCTTTAATGTTGGCCCTATAACACAATCTGAAGTTATTTTGGCTATTTCTAAACTTAAACTTCATAAATCCCCAGGGGTGGATGAAATTACTACGGAAATGCTTAGAGCTGGGAATGTTTCTGTTACCATTTGGATGACTGAAATTTTGAATAACTTTTATGATAAAGGCATGGTTCCTAAAGATTTTACCAGAGCTATTATTATCACTATTTTCAAAAAAGGTGATCGCAGTTCTTGTGATAACTATAGGGGTATCAGCCTACTCTCCGTTCCAGGTAAAGTTCTTTCCATGATTGTGCTTAATAGAATTAAGAATCTGGTTGACAGGCAATTGCGTGATGAGCAATGTGGATTCAGAAATGGTAGGGGATGTGTAGATCATATATTTTCACTTAGGCAGATTCTTGAGAAATGTTTAGAGTTTCAGAAACCTTTGGTTGCTAGCTTTGTTGATTTCGAAAATGCTTTCGACTCTGTTGATCGTCATAATTTGTGGTTGATTGTGAGATCATATGGTATACCAGACAAGTTAGTTAACATAATGAAAGCTCTCTATAATAACACTGAGTCATGTGTGAGAGTTGGTAAGGCTTGTAGCAATTGGTTTAGCATTACTTCTGGTGTTCGACAAGGGTGCATTTTGTCTCCTTTTCTCTTTAGTTTGGTTGTTGATTATGTTATGCGAAATTCACTTCAAGGGAAAGCTTTTGGCCTTAAATGGGCTGGAGATACGAAAATCTCTGATTTAGATTATGCTGATGATTTAGCCCTTTTGGCAAATGATGTTGATGAGATGAACTCTTTCATTCCAACTGTTGATGAGACTGGTAGTACAGTAGGTTTGGTTATAAACAGAGAGAAAACTAAAGTGATGAAAATTGGTCAGGCAGGTTGTGATTCAGTTAATCTGAATGGTTGAAGTCTTGAGCAGGTGTCACAGTTTAATTACCTTGGGAGCTGCGTAACTAATACTGGTGATGTGCAGCATGAGATTAACAGACGAATAGGTATTGCTGCCGGGACTTTTAAGAATCTATGGAGATTGTGGAGAAATAGGCGTATACACCTAAAGACTAAAATTAGACTGTATAATAGTTTGATTCTTTCTAGGGTTAGTTATGGTAGTGAAACTTGGACGCTGTGTAAGCAAGATAACAGGAAACTAGATGCTTTTGATTCTAGATGCTTATGCAGTATCTTGGGTATTAGATAGTTTAACTTTGTAACTAATGATGAGGTTAGGCAAAGGAGTCTGCAACCTCCTTTAAGCAGCATATTGTGCAGAGAGAGACTCCGCTGGTTTGGCCATGTTGCCCGTATGGATAATTATAGATTGGCGAATAGGGTTATGAACAGTGTGCCTGGAGGCCTCAGAAGGAGGGGGAGACCTAGGATGCGGTGGGCAGACAATGTCAAACAGGACCTTGTTAGAATTGGTGTACAGTGGCCGGTTGGTTGTTTTGGGTTTTATGGCGCATCGGCGACTAGGCCATAATGCGCCGTACAGTGGCCGGATGCAGCAGATGTAGCTCAGGACAGATATGCTTGGAGAATTAAACTGCGCGGTCTGGTTGAACCTCCGTAGCCCATGGCTGCTTGAGGATGATGATGTTAGTTGTTGGGAGATATATGGCAGCCTTCCATCAAAGCCATCCAGTGTGCTCTTTAACATGCACAGGGTATTCTGTCCCACACCTGGGGTCACGCCCTAACATCAATCCGACAGATGGCAGCCTTTCAAAGCCCATCGGTATTCCCTATTGACCCTCTCAACGCTGACCCAGTTAGGACTCGAACCTGGGAACTGCAGATTACGAGCCTGGAATGATACCGACTGAGCCGCCCCCACCCCGTCACATATGATGAGATGTGGTTTTATTACTATACAACATAGTTTCTGAGAGAGAAAGATTGACAATGTTTGGGTTTGCCAAAGATGAACTGCGTCCCCAAATCCTCCAATAAGACTTTCACTCAAGGAAGAGAATGCTCACAATTTTTTTCGATTCCTAAAGGAGTGGTAATTGTAACTCACCAAATTGTTTTGCCTAAAATGATTAAGATGCAGGAGCCGCATCTAACAGGCCTATCAAGGGTTCTCCTTCCTCATGACAATGTCCGCACTCACAAAACACGGCAAATTACGGGCTATCTGCAGCAGAAAAAAGTTAAACAGCTACCCCATTCTGCACATTCATCCGATCTTGCACCATGCGATATTTGGTTATTTTCAGAAATTAAAAATAAACTTGCTAGGGAGCCTTTTTCAAGTGTGCAAGACCTTGCAAAATGAGTTGATTCAAAGTATTCCCCAACAAGAGTACCACCAAGCGTTCCAGAATTGCACAGATGTCCACAAATTTCAGAGATGCTGGAGGGGAGTATTTTGAAAGAGAGTAAAAGTTTTGAAAAGAGCAATGGTTTTATTTTGCAGATGCATGTCAAGAACACTTTGAAAGCCCCCTCATAAATGTCTATGAAATAGCAAATTTCCAAATGTATGTGCATATATATATATAACACAACGACCAATCCAGAAATATAATCATCTGACAATTACAAGATACTCCTTGTACAGTGACAAATACACTTGTACAGACAAATACAGAGCAAGCCATTCACAGTGCTTTCTCTTTGCTTTTTGAACAAAGATCGAACCGAAGAAACTCAGCTATTTGACTTACTACTGCACATTCAGATATGAAAGTAGGTGAAAATTGTTGGTGAAAAATGCTGAAATATCAGCAAAAGTTGGGGATTGACTTTCTTTACACCAGCATAAAGCAGCTTTGTTGCTTGGTTTTGTAATGGACTATATGACCAGTTCACAAGGACTCAAGACTCAGAGAAGGTTGGGGAAAGGGAACCCACAGGACAGCTTTTATGAGGCAGATGGAAACATCCTGTTAAAGTCTTCAGCATGTTATTAACGCACACAGGGTATGGCTCCCCGGCACATGGACAAGTCTTGACGTTCCATCCAACGGACGGCGGCCTTTTCAAGCCCATCATTGTTCCTCTTTCACACCTAGAGTATGGTAAGGGTTTAGCGATCATAAAGAACATTTTTATCATGTGTCTACAGTTAAGATTATTAGAGCTCTTCGCGGATAGCAAAAGTCCTATCCGCAAACCTTTATCAGCATCCACGTACATTGGATGCTTAATAACTATTGAAGATTTGCAAATGCTTGAGGTCTAATGTATGTTTTCAAGTAATAGAAATCAGTCTAATGGTTTTAAACGACCAATTATTATTGTGAAGATCTTTCTTATTTATATGAGAGATCTGTTGGCTTAACGTCTCTACTAAACTTGACGCATTACAGCTAATGTGTTCATTAAGAAAACCAGACACTTGGTATCTCTTGGTTAGATATAACATTTAATATCACACACTTCACACATAAACATTTATAAATACTTTACTTGGGCACAGCCTTAGTTCACTGCCCCACCGATACAATAAAGTCAAGCACTCCCTGAATGCTGACACTAGACTTTTCTACAAAGTCTTTCAATATGGTGACTCCCAAAGTCAGCGACCCATTCTCCTTCGGACCCGTTCGGCGGTCAGGGGAGAAGTGCCACTCTCTCTTCGCTCTCCCCTTCTGCACAAACGGCTGCACACCTAATAAGGAATCCTTCTGTTCATGACACCCTGAGGCGCCCGGGTCCGAGTTCTGAAGTCTCACATACTCTTGGCAGGTCATATGGGCAGCACATGGCTCTCGCCTAACCAAATGTAGTATCAGGTTAGGTTTATTATCAGGAGGGTGCATGCAAACTCCAAGATGGAAACATCCTTGACAATTATTATCTCAAAAAATATACTCTGATAGAAAAATAAGCCTTACTAAATATTAGTAAAAAATTTACTTATATCTAATTTTACAAATTCTTCCGGGTTTATTTTGCTCTTTTAAATGCAGTTATTATGGGAAGACAATCCTTTATATTACCCAGTAACTCTCTCTATACATCACTATGCATACTCCGTGATCTCCACTACTGAAAGTTTCACATTTTAATGCCAGCAAAAGGATCGTTCATTTTAGATAAGATAAATTTCTATTTAAAACCAAAAATTGTGACTTTATCGCAATGCATTTTTTAAAGTGAATATCATCATGGAAATTCAAATCAGGTCTTTTTTAATTATCTCAAATAGTTTATTTCACTAGTGTCAGTCATCAATAATGCAGTAATATTTGCTCATGTTCCTGATACCTTATCAAAACCGAGATTTTATCTCGGTTGATTTCTATTACTTGAAATTCATCATCTGACATCTTATTATTATTGATTTCTATTACTTGAAAACAGATAATATGATCTTATTATTATTGATTTCTATTACTTGAAAACATACATTAGACCGTTCATGACAACAAGGAGTCATGAACGGTCTAACAACAATCCGTTCATGACAACAAGGAGTCATGAACAAATTACGGGGGGGGGGGGGGGGGAGGTTCTTAATCTTTTATCCGCTGAGAGCTTTTAAATGCGGATATCTGCATCCACGCTTTTCTAACGTTTCCTAGAGCGCAGATTCACCCACAGGATGGTTAAAAAATATGTTCAATTGTAAAAATTTATATTAATAATATAGCGCGATGATATTCCTTTACAGGCGGTTGAATAACGCAGTTAAATTTGGCGCAAAACATGAGTAATTATTTTCGAATAATACATAACTGCTACAACTAGAATTCCTAACGTTACGTTATTCAAATATATTTATTTTAAACTCTAAAATTCGCCACCTTGGGAATTGAGAGGTATACTTTGTGGTTGAGCAATTTCGGTGAAACATATACATTGAATATTAAGCACGACAATCGAACTTGTTCATACATGTAAGCATTTATTGATTTAAAAAATATAATACTAGTGCTTACAAATGTAAATAACAATTCAATTTGTTAAAAGTAAACAGATGACATGAACACAAAGTCACAGTAAATGTGTCATGTACTGTATTTTTTTTTATAACATGTTTAGTATTCACGTTGGATTCACCTAGCTCAGGAGTGGGCAAATAGCGGCCCGCGGGCCACATTCGGCCCGCTAAGAGTTTTTTGTGGCCCGCCAAGACGGTCAGAAAAATCCGCCTTGAACCGAGATTTCCTTCCCGTGCGCGACCGAAGATTCGTCTCGTATTTTCCACTAGGACGGCCACGTCAATACGCATGCGCAGTGTAGATACGAAAACAATTGCCCACCCCTGACCTAGCTGATTCCTATTACGCGCATTTCTAGAAATGTATCCCCACGTTCTAGGAGAGTCTATTGCAAGGTTTCTGAAACTGGACTGGGTTGTTTTATCTTTGAGCGCCACTTTTTTTGCACGCAATGGGCTAAATAGCCAGGCCACAAGAACTCAGAGTAGTTTGGAGGAAGAGTATCCCCAATAGGAGCACCTGTCAAGTTCTGGGGTAGTTCAGTCGGTAGCGCGCCAGGCTTGTAATCTACAGTTCCCAGGTTCGAGTCCCAGCTTCCAGTGTTGAGATTTATCTCCGCAAAACTCCGATGGGCTTGGAAACGTCACTGTCCATCGGACAGGACATTAGGCGTGGCCCTACATGTGCGGGGGAGTCAATTCACAATAATATTCGAGGTCATTTAATAATAACTACTGATATTAAAAAGACATAAATGTATATAACAACAAAAGATGTGACAAATTTTATCAAAGTTATATATGAGCGGGACCGTAATTGCTCACTTCTTGTCTCCTGCGCCAAGGCTTGGATCGGAACACAATGTAGTAGACTGAAACAGCTAGGGGCGGGGGTGGCTCAGTCGGTAGCGCGCCAGGCTCGTAATCTATAGTTCCCAGGTTCGAGTCCCACCTGGGTCAGCGTTGAGATTTATCTCCGCAAAAATTCCCCGCCCTGCCCATGGTCAGTAGGGGACACCGATGGGCTTGGAAAGGCCGCCGTCCGTCGGATGGGACGTTAAGCCGTGGCCCCGTGTGCGGGAGAGCCATACCCTGTGCACGTTAAAGAACACGCTGGATGGCCTTGACGGGAGGCTACCATCTGTCTCCCAACAGCTGTTCCAGTGGGTCCCCTCCCCCAACCTTCTCTGAGCCTTCGGGGTCCATGTGACCTGGCCATTTAGCCCATGGTGTGCAAAAAAGTGCCGCTCAGAGGTAAAACAACCCAACCCAACTGAAACAGCTACTGTAACATTTGCTGTATCAGCTTATGACAGGTATTTAACGTTTTAACACTAATCGCAAAGAGCCAAATCTAAAAACAATTGATTATTGCTGTTTTGTAGAATTTCAAATGCTAACCGCCTTCTTAAATGCATTGTTTATTCTGATTTTACTAATTCGCTGGGTGCTTCCATAACGAATTCATTGGAAGTCGGTGTGTCACGAGTAGCAAAGAAGGAAGTAGCTACTACAGTGACGTCGGCATCTAATCGATAAGTGCGTCAAAAAAATGGCGAACTTCCGGAAGTGGCGCAGAGTGGCAGCAATGATAACAAGGAAATTGAAAATAGATTATTACGAATATAATACATATTCTCCACTTGCACGTAACTGTATTATTTCCTGATCAAAGCGATCAGGAGATTAGTTACTACAATTCCTCTACGACAATAGTTCCGAAACTTATTACAGGACGTAGCGCAATCCCTTTGATATTCAAAGGCTGGCATTTCAAAGTGGAATTTCGAATCATACATTCACTATAAGCACAGCAGGAGTTTCACGGATCGAATAGATTTTCTATTAATAATTTTCGATCATCCATTCAGTTACGTTGATAAGAGATTGGGGCACAAATTCAGGGGAAGGAATAGATTTTATTTCCTTCACGTCTCAAAATTCATTTTATGATGAAGACATTATATAGTATATATGGTGTCATCCATATACAAAGGCGTCAAAAAATAATGGTGGGATTTCGAAAACCAACATGTAGGAAAATAATTTACATATTCAAAAAAGTAATATTTTAATTCAAAACGTATATCAAATAGTTTCCAACATAATTCGAGAATTTCAACATGTGCACCGCACCGTTCGTGACCCTGCATAAGTTCAATGGGTATTCCACTTCTTGCCAAACACATTTTCCGACAGATGGATTGGCAGGGGTCGGGGGGGGGGCAATTCTGTGAGCACGAAGGAGACTGACAACCCTCAATTTTTTCATCTGGGTCTTTGCAAAGAATTATTTTACTACGGACAAAATTCGAGACCTGAATGATTTGAAATTCAGGGTAAGAGAAACAACTGAGCACATAATAAGAGATATGCTGCAGTGTCTATGGCAAAAAGTGGATTTAGGTTGTTTTTCCTCTGAGCAGCCCTTTTTTGCACACTATTAGTTAAATGGCCAGGTCACAAGAACCCCGAGGGCTTAAAGAAACTTGGGGGAGGGGACCCATTGGACTGCTGTTCTGAGACAGTTGGTACCCTCCTTTCAAGACCATCCAGCCCGTTCTTTAGCTAACATTGGGTATGTCTCTCCCGCACATGGGGCCATGGCTTTACATCCCATCCGATGGATGGCGGCCTTTCCAAGCCTACAGTATCCCCTACTGACGGAGGTCAGGGTGGGGGTTTTGCGGAGATAAATCTCAATGCTGGCCCAGGTGGGACTCAAACCTGAGAAATATAGATTACGAGCCTGGAGCGCAACCAATGAGCCGACCCTGGCAAGAAGTGGAATACCGTTTAGGCATATATTAAATATTACTTTCTTGAATATGAATACTATTTTCCTACATTTTGGATTACGAAACCCCGCCATTATTTTTCGGACACCCTGTATATCTTGTGAAACACAGGTCCTCTGATCCTCTAAAAGCATCCACTTGAGCAAGCAACCCACAAAAGGAATGGAAAACACATAGGGCATCCCATCCTGCAAAAGAACACACCAGCGAAATACTAAATGCAATAAATCATATTTGAAGTCATTGAACATTCCAGTTGTTCACTATGAATTCCGAGACACCGTAAAAACGACTACATTCAGCAAGTTGAAAAAAAAAAAATTAAAATTGGAAAAGAAGTTTTTAAGTTATTGATATGGTAGCTCTCCATTTCTATTCTGCTTCCATCTTCCTCATTTAACGGTTTTCATGTGAAGGTAAGTCAAACAATAGATGCTATATATTATTGGTTCCTTGCATCACTTCACTCCACTGATGCATAATCTTCTCCCAATTTCTGTTAACTCACCATGAAAATGATTCCATGAAAAGAAACACTGGTTTCCGTTCCACTAATTTTATTATCATATATAAAACACCCAGAAGCAATAGGGTCATAATTACGTCTGCTAATTATACTTCACCAGAAACACAAAGCACCAGAAAAAAAAAGCATTTCTTAGGTGGAATGCCAACAGAGTCCTGTTCAGGTGGCACATGACTAATGAGGCGTTTAACTGTACAAATTTTCGCTGTAAACGTATTTTTCTGTTCTTTTAATATTATTTTTAATTTGCAAACTAATGTATATTATGTTTCGAAATACCGTATATTCTGTTCGTTACATGACACAAAACATTCCATATACAACACGAGATAGTTACAGAAAACACTAAACGTCTGGAAATCCAAGTTAGGACATGATACCGAAACTCAGATAATACCTAGTAGCAACTCAGATGAAAAAGTAGCAAACCTCAATAAATTTATCTCAACGAATATTTACAGTGCTTCCTTTTCACGAATTATAAATTTGGCAATTCAAAAATCTTTGGGGTTAGGTTGTGTTATCTCTGAAGCACCTGTTTTTGCACACAATGGGCTAAATGGCCAGGTCACAAGGATCCGAGAAGGTTGGGAGAAGGGGACACACTGGATAGCTGTAAGAAAACAGAAGTCTCGCATCAAGGCCATCCGGCGTGTTCTTTAACGTAGAGTATGGCTCTCCCGCACACGGGGACACGGCTTAACAACCCATCCGACGAACGGCGGCCTTTCCAAGCCATCGGTGGATGACCGGAGCAAGGTGGGGGTTTAGCCTAGAAAAATCTGAACACTGGCAAAGGCAGGGCTCAAACCTAGGAACTACAGATTACGAGCCTGGAGTGTTACCGACTGAGCCACCCCCGCTTTCTATCGATATAGCAAGGGCATTCTATAATGATTTGGTAGATCTCTGCATGCACTATACGGCTTAAGTTAGGTAATGTTAAAAAAGATTTTTTTGGGAAATTACTGTCTCGTATACGATATCTTAAACTACATACGGTATAACACATTATTCCAGAAGTTTTTAGTTGATCGTATACGGGATAATAATTTTCCCCATTAGCCGTATAGTGCATACAGAGATCTACCAATCATTATTCATGGGCTATTTCCCCCAATTGGTAATCTCTCCTATTTAAAATCTCGCCATCACTTTAAGGTTAACAATCACTGCTGAAAGCTGAAAAGAGTAATATCGTGCAACTAAATCAATGGCACTGATCCACTGAAGAGAATCCACAGTAGAGAGAGCACATGCCATTATTAATGTTGAGTGCGAGAGATTCGCTATTGCGCAAGTAAGTGTGTTGTTCCAGTAAATTAATACTAATAATTCAATGCTTTAGCAGTTCCAACAACTATTGTTAATCAGTCAATAAATCAATTGGCAAATAATTGATGGATCAGTCAACCAATGACCTTGGGAACTATCGATATCTTCATTGTGCAGTCTTCAGCTGCTTCCAAAGTTGCCATTTACACTTCGCCACTGTCTCTAACATTATTTATTTAGAGTAGGGGTTCTCAACGTGGGGTACGCGGTAAATTTTTTTGCGGTACGCCGTGAGAGCTCAAAAGTCGCTAGATCTAGTAACATTATCAATATATGAAATTAATACAAAATAATAAGTATATATATGTTTTATTTTATTCCCATTGTTATACTATAACTTAGTTTTATCTATCTATACAAGGGGTGCGCCAGTTACATACACATTTCCAGGGGGTACGTGAAGCATAAAAGGTTGAGAACCACTGATCTAGAGTATCGCCACTCCCCGGAAATCCTATAACTGTTCTCGACAAGACCCTACAACCACATTTAGGTTTCCCTGGGAGCGACTTTTACAGCAGTCACTTGGTCGTTCTAAGGAGACTTCTCTTTCAAACTCTTCTTTTGCTTTATTTGCGTATTCCTTGTTAAATCCGTAAAATATTGGATTTTATCGTTTCATTCGTCCCAATTGGTAAATCAATCAATTAACAAATGTGAGACTATAGGTATGTTAACGGCGCTATCTTTTTTCCAATCAACATCGGTATCCACATCTGGACTAAAAGTCTTCTCTTTTTGCAAAGTTATTTTTTGTCTTAAAGAAACCTTTATCAAGTCTGGTCCCCTTTCGGCACATTTAACATTTTTTCCCCAGATTTTCCCAATGTACGCAATTGCAACCGAGAAAATGTTTTACTTTTTTCTACAGAAAAACGACTAAAATTTAGAACTACACTGCTCGGCACTGAAAGTGCCCTCACCCAGAAGGAGTGAGGGGATAGGGGTGAAATGTAGAACACACATAGTAATACATAATAATGGCATACCATGATTTAATTTGCAGCCACTTACAGCAGTTAGAAGATGAAATAATGCAGCACAATGTGACTGCCTCAGTAGGTGGTTGCACCACTGTGAACAATACAGGCAGTAATGCGGCATGGAGTCATGCAGTCGACGGATATGGTCCTGAGGAATTGCACACCAAGCAGCGTTGACCTGCTCCCATAATTCGAGATTCCACACCGGCTGGTGAGAGGGTTGCACACGTCATACAATGAGGTCCCACAGATTTTCTATTGGGAATAAATCTGAAGATCATGCTGGCCATGGCAATACTTGACCATGTTGCAAATACTGTCTGGAAACCCTAGCAGTGTGTACACGGCGTTGTCATGCTGGAAAAAGGGCTGCTGCATGCCTCCAAGGAATGGTAACAAAATGGGCTGCAGAACCGCACTAATGTATCATGCAGCTGTCAGTGTTCCCGTGATGCCGACAAGAGGTGACCTGATGTCATATCCAATAACACCCCATAACATTATGACTGGCAGATGGGCGGTGTGCCAGTTGCGAAGAAAAGCTGGATCCTTCCTCTCGCCAGGTTGTCGCCATACATGGACCCATCGATCGTCAGCACCCAGACAGAAATGGGATTCATCACTAAACACAACAGAGTTCCATTCATGACCCCAGTTCGCATGACTTCGGCACCAAGCCAGATGAGCGCTGCAATAGTTTGCAGTCAATGTAATGGTTGCCTAGAGCGCAGGTGTCCTCATGTAAGCTTCGGTTTACCATTCGGATCGTAATGGATACATCCATGACTACTGACACAGCCCATCGAATATTGCCTGCCTGAAGGCCTCTATGGTGCATGTCAAACAATGCACCTATTAAGCCATGCTGATGTCTGTCAGATGGCATCACTCCCTCTGCGACGCATCCTAAAACCTTCATTTCGCCACTGTTGCCAACAGTTCGTGCATCCCAATGAACATGGTTAGTCCAAGCGACACAACGTGTAGTTCATCCAGCTTCACATAGGCCTATAATTATTCCTCCCTCGAAAGCATCCAAATTGCGATTTTCGGCTTTTGTTGATTTTTGTTGTATTCGGCCTTTGTTGAAAGATTTCCAAGCAGAACCACCTAATCTCAACCGTTCGCATGACTTCGACCTGAATAAACACAAAACCATCCCTGTTCCTTCTTGCACCTTTTATCTTTTGAGCCACACGTCATTGGCTCCTGATTATCATCATTTGCATATCTCAACTGCACACAACAACCCTTCTATTTGCATGTTTGTACGCCGTACTTCTGGGTAGGTTCCCAGGTTCGAGTCCCAGCACTGATTTATCTTCGCAAAACTCCCTGCTCTACCCTCGGTCAATATGGGGCACCAATAGGCTTAGAAAGACTGCCATCCGTCAGATGGGGCATTAAGCTGTGGCCCCATGGGATTTGAGTTGTTTTACCCTGAGAGCACTTTTTTGCCTACAGTGGGTTAAATGGCCAGGTCATAAGAAACCTGAGGGCTCGAAGAAGGTTGGGGGGGGGGAGGGACTCACTGGACAGCTGTTAGCAGATAGACAACTTTACCACTAAGATCTCCTCTAATTGATGTTATGAAACCTACTTAAAGTACGCAATTTTCTGTGTCTCATGAAGGCATTGTCCCAGCTTATTTTTATTCCCTCTGTCAAGGTTACTTTTCAAACGGTTGGGAGATCCCTCCCTAGTTTCGGCCCTGTTCTAGAAGATACTTTGTTAAGACTCCTTGTCTGAAAAGTACACCAACCTCTAGCAAAGCTCCAAAGCCTTTAATTAGGTCAACTGCCATATTGCACTCATTATATATCTATTTGCTTTGGAATCAACCAAAATTCCCTTTGTCTCATGTTGAATTTCCTCTCAAAGTTTTTGGGAAGGACTGGGCATATATCTTTTTTTGTCACCACTGTCAAGATACCATAGTGTGGGGTTTATCCATTTGGTAATAAAATGTATTTTGATTTCTATCTCTTTGAAAAAATATTAATATTATTTTTAAAATGCTATGAATTTTCAAGCTCTACATGAACTTACATAACCCTTATTTTATGCCAGTGGTTTTCAAACTTTTGGTTGTTACACCATCCTTGTCTTACAGAATTTTTTTGCAGCCCCTTTGTCTTATAAATTTTTTCTTGCACCCCTCTATGTTCTGAAAAATCTTTATTGTTACTACTGCCAAAAAAAAATATTAATACAATAATTTTGAAGTATTTTCTATTAAAGCTTTCAGTAATGGATGCTCAACACTATTTTGAAAGGGAAAAACACAATATGTTCAAAACAGAAAGAAGCCACTCACAAAATATACTTGCTATCCAATTACTCTCACGAGACTGATTCAAAACCGTCAGAAACAGAACGTAGAACTTGTATTTTGGGTTTTTCGCAAAATCCTATTCAACTATTTCTTTATCTGACATAAAGAACAAAGAATGCAATATTCTAGAGCCACATGTGCATATTAGTTTTCGTTTGTATTGTAGTAGTTTGTTTAAAAAAATATTTTGTTGAAACTTTTGGAAGGGTATTTATTCCTAAAAGAGTATTGACTACTAAGATAAGTGGGCTTGTGAAACGTATTTGTATGTTGCATGAGAAAACAGGGCAAGCTACATTAAAGCTTTTAGGTTATCTTTGTCCTTTTTTTAAATATAAAAAAATTAAAAATAATGTCTCATCTGTCTCAAGTCTGGCACAATCCCTGTGCTGCCCTTGGTACATCCTCCCCCCCCCCCCTCAGGGGGAAATGCCCCAGTTTGGAAACCACTGCTTTATGCTAATCATATATTTTATTCTCTTTTCAATCATATATTGGACTATAAAAACATAAAAATAAATATCCCCTCATGCAGCTGCTTGCCACAGAGGTCTGAGAGGAGCCTGCCAGTTTAGCATGCCATAGAGATCTGTGAGGAAGGTGAGACCTCAGCAGAAAGACAACATTCATGCCTTAACTGGGTTCAAACCCAGGTCCCTTTGATCAGTAGCCAAGCATGCTAACCACTAAGCTATATGATATGAAAACTCGAATATATATTAGAGTGTTTGCTTGTGGAATATACATATTTATAAATATTATTTATATAATTATTGTAACATATGATAACACATTACACCAAGGATGGCTAATCTTATTCTGTAAGATGCCACATACTGTGTTAAAAATATGTTCTGATCCACCAAGAGATAGATTCAGAAGCTACTCAAAGTGAATAGAATTTTGAAGAGCAAAAAAATTGGGACACATGCTACTGGTAACAGTTGGGCATCCCATAGTTTGGCCACCCTTGCATTACACCATCATTAATTAGGTTATTTTTCTGATGTGGCCTTGCCTCTTTCACAGATCTTTTTTATGGCATACTATATTAATAGGCCCTCTGTGAAAAATAAGTTACTTGAAGATAAATTAATTTGCTTATAATAGGGACAGGAGAGTATAATATAGTAAAACATTTTATTTCCATTAATTTCCAAATTTCAGATACTGTGCAACTAGACACATCGAAAAATACAAATGCATATCAAAATAACAATTAGATTAATAACCAGGGGCAGAAATATTTAAGCAGATAATTTCATTCATGGAACAAAGATGTTATCTACACAAGGTGAATTCCAAAATACTGGCTTATAAAATTTTTGTACAAGTCCAAAGATTGTCAGAAATTTTTCCATCCATTTCTGTTGCCAAGTGGTTAGCACTCTTGGCTACTGGTCAAAAGGGCCTGGGTTTCAGCCCTGAGTAAGGCATGGATGTTTGTGTTGTTTCTCTGCCATCCTCACAGACCTTCTACTAAGGCATATAAACTGACGGGCTTGTCAGACTTCTTGTGGCAAGCAGCTGCTTGAGGGAGTAATTATTTTTTTAATTTTTACTGATAATTTCTGAATAAAATGGATGTAAATAAGAAAATCTTTTTGCCTTTCTATTGATATCAAGCCTTTGCCTATGGAGTTAAATGAGAAAATCCTCCAGATGTATATATGGAAATTAAGCTGGATTTCTGTGTATTATGCAGTTTGCATAAACAATTAAGGAAAGCAACATTTACAAGCAAAAGCTACTGTTTATCTGCCAATACATATGCTTCCATTTGTGATCTATTACAGTGCTTCTGCAATCATGCTACAACACAAGAAAGCATAAAAGGATTTTTATTAAGTTTTATTTCCAGTATTTTACTTTTTAATATTATTTTTGCAGCTTGTAGCAACTTTGTCTTTATAATGAGGAAAGTTCTCAGAGAAGAACATGATCTACTGAAACAAAATTACAAGTTCTCTTATTATCTTAGAACTGCTGTAACACACATACTAATAACTAACACCCGAGGATATGCCCAATGAACAGTCAGTAGTTAGCTCCCTAACTCTATTGCAGTTAAATTTTTTAACACTGTAAATTAAAGTTATATATTATAGGCAATAAAAATATCACTTCTTTCTCTGTTGGCACTTATAGACCCTGAGGGCTCACAGAAGGTGGAGGAGGGAGGGGGACCCACATGGACAGCTGTTAGGAGACAGATGGTAGCCTCCCATTAAGGGCATCTAGCAGTTCTTTAACATGCACAGGGAATGGCTCTCCTGTACATGGGGCCATGGCTTAAGGTCCCATCTGATGGACGGTGGCCTTTCCAAGCCCATCGGTGTCCCCTACTGACCAAGGGCAGGTAATTTTGCAGAGATAAATCTAAATGCCAGTTCAACTGGAACTCAAACCTGGGAACTGCAGATTATAAGCCTGGTGTGATCACTTATCATTATAACATCTGCTAGTTATATAATGATAAGGAATCAGTTTGCACTAACAGATGTTATAATGATATGGAATCAATACAGTTTGCATTGAGCCATCCCCACCCCAAACTTGAGTGCATGTTGTGAATTATATGTACACTAAATTGCACTCTATTCTTACTATGAGCTCCAGTCAGCTCTGAATAGCAATATTTTAAATGTAGCAACATTATTTAATAACTCAGTAACAGTTTCACAATATGTAGAAAAGACACTTTTGCACTAGCAGATGCTATAATAAGGAATCAGTACAGTTTGTATATTAATAATCACAACTTGATATGCTGTAAAAGATAAAATAAGTCCATAGTCAATCAACCTGGATGAAATTTGATTTTTTTTAATATTCTTAAAGTTATAGCATCATATATACAAAGTGATTCAAAATTTGTGCAACCTGAAATGTAAATGCTTATTATTTCGTGCCAACTGAGCAGAATTAAATACCGATTCTAACATCTGGCAATCATGCAGTCACTGACATATGCAACACTGTTTAGTTCTCACACTGTCAGTTCTTTGTTGGTGATATGTATTGTACTAGTTGTCCATAATGAAATTTTTCCATGCCGAACATGTATACATAATCGAATGTTATTTAACTAAATCTTTTTTAACTGTTCAAGCTGACTTCAATGAATATTTCCAGATTCACTTCCAACATTTATTGTAACCCTTTGTTATCAATTTATAAACATAAATTGAAAATATATGAAATTTTCTTCTATGGGTTGCACAAATTTTGAATCACTCCATACTACACTGACTCTTTATACCATTGTAACATCTATCAGTGCAAAAACATGCTATCTGCATAATACAACATTATTAGTTTATTTTACCTTCACTGATCCTTAATGTGTTACTGGCTCCGTCAATGGAAATAATGATGAAACTAAACAATGTTAAATCAACATTACTTTATTAAGATATATGGATGATAAAAAAATTGTAAGTGACTAAAAAAATGTGTGCTGGTGTTTAAAATGTTCTCTATATAAAATTTCCCACAACACCTAACTCCAAAATCCACATGCCAGTCTCCAAGTGTTTTCTGAAAATTTTTACTCCCATACTATCTCCCTGCAGTTTTTCATTAAGACAGGTATTTTTGTGCAGTAATCTACAGATATGTAGATTTGGCCAATTTCTCTTCTGACAGTACAGATGTTAAAAATATGTAACAATCAGAACTGGAATCTACTCCAAATGTATGTATCAGTAAAATGTTATTACCATTATATCTCTCTAAAATATTTTTATGATTTTGTATCTGTAAGCTTCCTTAAATATGGATAATTTCTATATAGTGACACCAAGGCTCTTAATTTATTTTTTCCCATTTCAAACATAGCATTGCAGTTCTATGCTCTGATAATTATTGTCCAAAATTAACTGACTTTTAAAATTAACCGAGCTTGAATCTAATAGGTCTCAGAGTAGTCTAGCATTTATTTGAGTATGAGTATTATTATATCACACAGAATAACATATTCAACTTCTGGGAAATTGTAAAAAAATTAACAAAACATCATTAATTTCTCTACAAAAAAGAGGAAAAAATCACTAGTTTGGTTTTAAAAAAAGTTTGCATCTGACATTCTTGAAATCATCTGTATCTGTAGCTATGCAGAACACAATAAAAAAAATAATAGAAACATAAAATGTCAGAAACCATCACTTTTATATTCCTATGGGATGAGATCTAAATATTACTGGTAAACTGAATTCAAATATGAATGAACATATACAGGGTCATTATAAAAGAATAGACATATTTTGAAGTATTATATTTTACTAGATAATTAAGTAACAAAAGTAACTGTGTATCCAAAATGTCAAGAAACTCTGAAAGTTTTCTTGTTATAATGGTGTGGGGTTAATATCACATAAAATGTCTTAAATGCAAAATTTAATAGATTGGTAGAGATGGACCTAGCTTATGGTCATAGCGAAGTACAAATCTAACACCATTAGACTTCTTTTTGAGGGATATTTAAAAACATTATTTATTCCAAAAAACTCCATAATTTATATCATTTAAAAGTAAGGATCATGCAGCTGTTGCAAATGTTATACCAGACATGTTAACCAAGTATGGTTGGAAGTTAAATATCATGCCACCAATGGAATCCATGTTGAACACAAAAAGAAACAGTTTCCTGATATTTTGTATATGATTACTTAATTATTTAATAACATATTGCACTTTAAAATGTGGGTATTCCTTTTATAATTACCCAGAATAAACAATAATTACTTATATATTTTCTGAACTTATATTATTCAGTTTTGATCAAAAGTAAATGCTGGCTACTGTTACATTTCTTTAGAATGCTATATATTTTTAGAACAGGTATGCACCAATGCCCTGTGATGATGCACAGAACTGAGACCTGAAATTCAATCCCGCCTTCCCGTGGTGAGAACTGTATCTTTCAAAAGGGATATTCTCTTATGGAAGGGAATAGAAGGGGCTATGACTACTTTTTCATTATTTTTTTCTACGCTGCTGAGCAGTGGTCAACCACACAGGGTCTTGGTGCTGACCATGTGTACTTTTCAGTATGTATGTAAGAAAAGCCTATTTCTATCCTTTTACCCTATCTATACCATACAGCAGGTATGCTCGAAGTGATAGTAAAAAGACATCTCAAATGGCTTCAAAATATGCTCATCAACTCAATCCAAAAGAGTACTCACAAGCATTGAGGTATAAGTCATGCAAATGAATGAATGTTTGAATAAGATTTTACATATAAAAAAAGTAAACAGTGTTTTTTAGTTGTCAGATGGGTATATCAGTTCTAGTCATTAAAAAAAGACTGAGTCTTGTGATATAAAATGGCATAGTAGACATAAATATAGTGCAACCTAATCAATCAAATCCAGAAGCTTAATATAAAGTCAGTACTAAAATTTTAAAATTAATTACACTTGCTTTCTATAGTTTCCGAGAACTATGATCAGTTCTTGGTGCAAGCAGTAGGTAGTATTTATCCACACACTGTAGCTTACACTACTGGTAAACGATTAAAAAGTGTTCATTTCCATTTAGCTACTAATAAATATTAACAATATTAAATTATATATATATGTTATGGTTATATAACTTCTGTTCCGCGTAGGGGGAAAAAAACCTACACTTTTAAAGGGTTAAGACTTTACGAAACGTAACGTTAATAGCGAAAATAACTATTTTGCTGTTAAGTTATAATAAAGCAGCCCTAAGCACTTGATCACGATGAATAGAATGATATAAAATTTCAAAACTTCGGGATTTGTGCGGTTTTGCCAATAATCCAAAAAACAGACAACAGCAGCACTTTCTGCATCAAGCCAAGAAGTGGATATGGTTGATATTTAGAAATAACTGAAATTAGTACATTTAGGCCTACAGCATGTTTACCGCTAAATGCAATTTATCACGCAGTACATTTTCGAATTACAGTATACAAATCTTTTACAAAAATTGCATTGCAATAAGTTAAGATGTAATAAAAAAATATGCACAGCTACAATAACGATCTATAATAAGAATAAACAAATTAATCTGCAGTATACTTACCTTTGCAAACAACTATAAATCCGAATTTTTATACGGCAATATAAAAACTTCGAAATCCAAAAAACCTCATGATTATTACAACAGTCGCGAAACTATATTAAATATTTCCCGCGATACCGTTAACACTTCCTTGCCGTTATCTCACAATTATCATACATATGAAATTCAACGCACCGGGTTGGTTTCCATACTGCAGCAGCTGATTACTGGCGGTTAATCGAAACTACGGTGTAACGTAGAGGGCGCTGGTGTAATTTAATATGGTTGCTAGTGAAACCATGGAGGTAAGGTGAAAGGTTTGAAGATAACTGCGTAAATCGGCATTTCAGCCTATAATAGCTTTCTCTAGGTGAAAATATGCTGAATTAAATAACAAACAAAAAAATCCAATAGCATTCTGCTTAGTAAAATATTATGCTATTATTAGACAGCATTTTGTTGAGTTGCTTCCCATATCGCTTTTCTTGAGAATTAAGTTGCTATAAGAGACTCAGAAAGTTGAGTTATTTAGCAGCAGCTATAAAGTTTTTCTACTTATCACAGAGAGCATCTTACTCGATTAAATTACGTATCTGAATGCAGTAATCGAGTTATGAACATTGAATATCAAATCCTCATTTTCGGCCGTAAACAGCAGTTTTAACCAACATCTGTGTTCCTGAAATCATTATCTTATGCACACTGCGAGAGTTTTAATCAAGCGATATTCATGTGCTTGATTCAATTAACTTGATATTTTAGTCTGTCCCAATGACGAAATAACTTTTATCACAGATAATGAAATCCGTAACAATCCTCTGTCAATAAAAGCAAATATTGTAAGGTATTTGAGACCAACTCGTTGATCATGGGCAAGTAATTTGCTAGCTTCTAACAGTTGTCATACATATGTCTATTTTACCTACATTCTGCCTAGAGCATTATGATCCTTGTGATGTGGGCAATAATAGCAGTGTTCAATTTGATTCACTAGGAGTGATTGAAAATTCAGAAGGAGTACCTCTTGAATATAAACTCTCTTGTTTTCTTATCTAACAAAACTTCAATCGTTTCAACATTTTGAGAATTTAGGAAGGAATAACAGGTGGTCGGTCTACTAAACAAGTTTACTGATTACGCTAAGCGAAATTTCGGGAATTTCCCTGTTCTCAAAAATACAAGCCGCAAGCGAATATCATTACGAGTAACATATTCGTCCCATGTAACCACAACATCCAAGAAACAACCGTAAAATATCTAAGATGTCAAATGGATACCTTTTGTCATCTTAGATATCCTATGGATATTTTCGGAATATTGTGTTTGTGAGGGGTGTTGATATTTGCTTATGATATCTTTCCTAAATTCATTTTAATTGATTAATTTTCAGCTGTAATAAGAAAACATTTTTCAATAATCATTTTGCTCCAAGTGCTCTGCAGAATTATATATTTTTACATAATGTGTTTGTGGCTGCTTCTTCTGATACTAGAAAGAAATGCGAGTTAATACAACTATACTTCTCCCGCTTGAAATCACTATTTCCCTCATCTCTCATTTCCTTAAAGTGCGTTTTCGTAGGTTTAAAACAATGGTTCTCAAAGGATGTGCCGCGAATTTACGAATGATGTTGCAGATAAAAGGAAATTATGAACCATTTGGTTGCTACTTTCAGATTCTTCATTTCACTTTTTCTATTTAATTGAAAGTTATCCATGTTAAATCTTAACGTTACAACCAAAATTAGCACTAAACATGCCCATAACACGTACCGCGTACATATTAACCTCGATATACATCAGAAATAGAACAGAATCGCTCTGTGGTTATCAAGGCCGCGTACATATTAACCTCGATATACCTCAGAGAAGGAATGCAAGCTGCTTTTTTTTCCCATGGTTGAAATACAGGTGTCCATAAAGTCTTTTTACAAATTAAAAAATTTATTACAAAGGCAATTGATGAGATATCTTAATCAAATTTGCTCTATGTACTAAGTGGTTATCAAAGTTTTTAATCACATTGCATTTGTGTATTTCAGGTACCACGTTGATGAAAGAGGTATTTTTTAAAGAAACCTTAAAAAATGGCTACTCCTCAAGAGAAGGCACAATGTGTATCATGGTTTATTGAAACGAAATCGGATACGCAGATTCAGTGAAACTACAGAACTAAGTATGGAAGAGATCCACCGTCACGTTCGTCAATTCGTGCATGGCACAAGAAATTTATGGAGACAGGGACAGTGTTGGATAAAGGGAGGAGTGGACGATCAAGAACATCTAAGGAAAACATCCATCGTGTAAGACAATCCTTTAGTCGATCTTCCACAACGTCCATCCGTACTGCTGCTAGACAGTTAGAGCTACCACGTTCAACAGTGCACAAAGTCCTACAGAAAAACTTGCGATTGTACGCTTACAAAGCGTAACTCTTACAGGCATTCGAGCCAAATGATAAACCAAGACGAAAAGAGTTTGCAGTTAACATGCTGGAACGAATTTCTGAGGATGAAACGTTCCTCACCAGGGTTTGTTTTAGTGATTAGGCAACCTCTCATGTCTCAGGGAAACTGAACACATACATAATGTGAGAATCTGGGGATCAGAACACCCCCATGTGACTAGTGAACTTCACCGAGATAGTCCAAATGTTAATGTGTGGTGTGGGATCATGTGCAATCGAATCCTTGGTCCATTTTTCTTCAACGAGGCATCAATTACTGCAAATGTTTACTTTGACCTTTTGGCTGAATATGTGGCACCACAACAAGATGACCTTCAACCAACCATCATTTTCCAATAAGATGGTGCACCACCACATTGGGAACTGCAAGTCCGTGGGTTCCTAAATCAAACATTTCCAGACCGGTGGATTGGAAGGGATGGCCCATTTCCCTGGCCACCTCGTTCACCAGATATCACTCCCCTGGACTTCTTTCTATGGGGTAATGTTAAAGATATCGTATATCGAACAAAGATACGGGACATCACTGACCTAAAGCAAAAAGATCACTGATGCCATTGCCACCATCGATGAGGATATGCTACAGCGAACATGGCAAGAAATCGAGTGCCATCTTGATGTGCTTCGTGCAACTAATGGTGCCCATATAGAGGTGTATTAAATGATGGAAAAAACTTCAATATCTACTTCTCATTTTGTAATAATTTCCAAATATTTATCTTTTCATTTGATTTTTTAATAAATTTTTTAAATTGTAAAGAGACTTTATGGACACCCTGTATATCTATTTTGGTGACCTATCTTTCTTTGAAGCAATATGAAATTAAGAAATGATTTTACCATTTGAAATGTGTTTTGTATTTTCCTATCTACTCCTCATATATGAGAATATATGTTTTTCAATTTACACACTTTATTTTTGTTTCTACTAAGAACTATAGAAATTTCCCTTTTTTTAAAAGAACGGTGGGGAGGTGAATTTAAAACGTATGATTCTCCCTAGTTGAAAGTAAATTCGTAGAAAGGAATTATTATTGTAAAAAACTTTCATTTGACATATAATTCGTTATGTCGTCACCGTGTTAGGGAGATATAACGGGCATAGAAAATGGTAATTTCAGACTATAACACTATCTGTACTGTAAGCTTTATTTTGACATTGCTCCCATAGGACTTCGTGTCAGGCCTTCAGGTGGAGATTGGAGATAATTTTTCTTCTTAATATCAGAAAGCAATCAAACGTTGCAAGTTTTTATTTCATGCATCTCAGTGTAAAATATTGAAATGAGTAAAGCTGCAAAATTAGAGATATTCCAGGTATTGGCAGGAAAATAATAAAATGCTGTATTATATCGAAAAAGATAAATTTATAAATCATATTTTGAAAAAAAAATCAAACTTCGAGATCAGGTTTCTAGTATGAAAAATTAGGCATGGAATTTATGCAAAAAAAAAACTGTTCCCGCATGCAATCTCCGTATTTACATCTGTCGTGGTCGAGTGGTTATTGAGCTTGGCTACTGATCTAAGGGACGTGGGTTCGAGCCCCGGATAAAGCATGAATGTATGTGTCATATTTCTGCTGACGATCCACCATCCTGTCACACCTTCCATTGTGGCATATAAACCGACAAGGTGCTGTCAGACCTCTGTAGCAAGCAACTGCTTGAGGGTGTATACATATATATAGTAAAAGAACATGTCTGCGTGTGTCTTTGACTGCCATAACTCATCGGGAAATCAACATAGACGCTTGAAAGTTTCAGAGAAAGTTTCTGGTTGTCGTTTAGGTTGTAGTGCCAAAGTTCAAGTAGAAAGTCCAGAAGAGGGGTTTGCCAGAAGCAAAAATATTGACCATGCTATTGCTAAGGGAAACAATAATTGCTGTGAAATTCATTGTTGACATATACTGCTCCTTAACTGTGTGTGTAAGAGCTAAAATAACATTTAAATCTGCTAGCGTTGCTGATTCCACACATTGTCAGATTCCCCACATTTTCAAAGGCATTATTAAATGATCCTATTGCAGTTAGGGATTGATTTTCTAACCCAATATGGAGTCATGGAGGAGGAACCCGCCCAAGAAATTTGGGACCTTTCGTTCAAGTACGTCGGGAATTACAGAATGCCAAAATCTGTCAAAATAAAAATCTTGATAGTGTTTGATGAAGCCATGGGTTATGAGAGCGAGTATTGAGTCAGCAATGACCTTTGCACACCGGGAAATTCTTTGTGTTGAAACTATGCTAAATATCGGGGGGAAGCGATATTTTCGAAACTCCTTTAATGCAGTAAACTACAGAATATACAGATTAAAAGTGGGGACCTGAGTTGTGACAATTTATATATAAATGAAACCACAGGATAAGTGGGAACCTGATTTTTAAACGAATCACTGGGGCACATGGAGGAAACCGTACAGGAAATTTGAACCATATGGTCAAGTATCATGGGAGCCATAGGGCAGCAAAAACTGTCGTAACGGAAATAAAAATATCGATGGTTTAGATATAAACTAAGACATGGGATATGAGCTCACTCAATAAGGACCCAGAAAACACTGGGGAATTTTTTTCGTGTTGAAAATCTATGCTAAAATGTTGGGTAGTGGAGGGAATAGGACTTCAAAATCTACCATTAGTGCATTAAAGACCGAACTTAGACTTTCTGGGGCCCTAAGCTATGTTAAATTTAAGTGTTCTAAGCTATGTTAAATTCAAGAAGCCCTAAGCTAGTAAGTTTAAGAGGCCCTAAGCTATGTTAAGTTTATGAGGACCTAAGTTATAGTAAGTGTAAGAGGCTTCGAAAGGTCGAAACATATTTATTTTTCTGATTGAAAAGAACATTATGGGGATAAAAATGATATGGTGAAAAATCATATCATTGATTTTTCAATTCAATGGGTGAAAAAATTATAGGTATATTATTCATTGGTATAAGTTGAGCTAAGATGACTCTGTTCAAAGCTAAAATGAACAATGTTTGTTACAATAGATTAATTTGATCATAGTCACAAAATCTTTCCATGGATTTCAAACTCAATTTTTTGAGGCCCCTCATAATTGTGAAGCCCTAAGCTGTAGCTTATATAGCTTATGCATAAGTCCGGCCCTGAGTACAGTGAAATTAAGAATATACAGATTAAAAATGACACCCGGGCAGTGCCAGTGCCATTCAGCTAGTATAGAATATAATTTTAACCTTTCCTGTTCGGTGGCGTATAAAACTACTCTCGTCTTATTTTCAGAACTCCCCCCTCTAAAAAAACTTAAATAATCACCTCCCCTCCTCGCAAAAAAACAAACAAACCTAAATTCTTTGTTGGACCCCGAAGTAAATCCTGAGTACGTACATGATCAAGATTACAAGTAAATTATTTTAAAGAAAGTATTGTAGTTTATTCAGACCAAATAGGGTATAGTTAAATGTAATGAAACTAACCTAGTGAAGAAAAAAATATATATATTAATTTTTTCATTCTTGATAGTTCTCATGCAGTGTAAGGCATTTATCGTTTCCAAATGTAAACATTAGTGAACTACAGTGTGGTGGCACCGCCATCTAGTGGCGACCAAAAGAAGCACTGTCGGAAAGCAAATATATGCGAGAATAAGGCGACTTGCATTCGTGTCGGGGTGTTTATCATGGAGATGGAAGACCAAGAGGGAGCATGCCGCTCTCAGAGAGAAGACAAACCACGAGATGCATGCTGGGATACTGATATCCTGAAACTATAGGTCGGTAGCGTTAAAGTGGCTTAGGTCTCAACAGTTAAATATGAATTTATCAGTGTAGTGGGGTTTAACAATAAAAATAGGGAATGCAGGATGAATAATTTTATTTTAGTTTTAAAATAAATCTTATACATATGTTTTTTGCAAGCTATTTACCCATGACATATAGTTAAAAATTCGTGTTAGTTTTCATTGTTGCTATTTCTTCTTGTGCATATTTATTTTGCTCTGTCTGTCATATAACCAGAGACGGACTAGCAGTCTTTTTTTTTTCAGGGATGCAGCTGTAACATAATGGCCCGGGCTGTGGTGAAAAATAAACAACTCGATTTCATTTTTTTTCTCTCAATATTTAAACACTTAACTTAGCCGTCCCATGGCCGAGTGGTTAGCGCGCTTGGCTACTAATCTAAGGGACCTGGGTTCGAGCTCCGGGTAAGGCATAGACGTTTGTGTTGTTTTTCTGCTGAGGTCATGCCATCCTCTCAGACCTTCTACTATGGCATATAAACTGACAGGCTCCTGTCAGATCTCTGTGGCAAGCAGCTGCTTGAGGGGGTACTTATTATTTTTTTTACTCTGTTGATAGTTCCCACTTATCCTTTAAATAAGTTTTTTTCCCCTAAAAACCGTGGAACTTGTAAAAAATAAGAATTATTATTAAAAACAAAAGTGCGGGACACTACAACATCTTTGCCAATTTATGCCTGCATCATGGGCGTCCGCAGAGGGGGGCAAACAGGGCACTTGCCCCCCTGGGATCGAGTACAAAATTCCACAAATTATAATCGTAACAATTTAAACGTAATTAATTTATATACATTATGTTTCTGTCTTTGCATTGATGCAATACTGTATTTTGTAATCTACTTGTGAAAAAAACCCCTAAAAAATTAAATGATTAAATAAAAATTTATTGATATAATTATTTGTCTCCAAGCTTTGCCCCCCCCCCCCCCCTGGAAAATTTTCTGCGAACGCCCATGGCCTACATGCATCCTACAAAAATATAACAAATAATATTAAAGTTTTTCTTTTCGTGCAGCTGTCACAATGCTGGAAAATGTAAAGATGAATGTATCCAAACCACTTGATATTATAAATAAGGTTTTTAAAACTGTAAAAAAGTAAAAGGTGAAAAAACCGAGGAAAAAAAACGCGTTTTTTTATTTACTACTCATAATATACTATCATTAATCATGTAACATATCATGAAGAGATATTGGGTAAAATTGTATACATTCGTTTCAGTTATTTTCTAAAAGTATAATAGAAAATAGCAAGGCCGAATCAAGGGTGTAGGTAGGGGGAGGGGGACCGTTTGAAAATGAATAACGCTAATAGAGCAAAAGAATTATTAAACTTATGCATATTTCACACTTTTTAAGAAATATTTGAAACGGAGGAGGAAATGTTATACTGAAACGGAAAAATCCAGTCTCTTGCTTTCCCCCTTTTACTTTTTTAGAGCTCTATTTAGTTTCTGCCCCCCCCCCCCATTTTTTTTCTAGAACCGGGCCTGAACAACAATAGTTTAGAGTTTATACCAAAAAACCCAATGCATTTTAATGGTCTGTATGAATGCATAGCAATTTATATTCCAAATGCCATTTAATGAAAACCAAATTGGTGATTATTTAGAGGATTTTTTTCAGAGCCCTACTAAATTATTAGATAATTTTTACTGTTAGGCTAAACTAAAAGAATTACAACCTCCACAAAAGTCTTTTAATAAGCTTTAGATGCAAAAATGTGACTGAAGATAAAGTTCACTGTCAGATCAAAATCTTTCTTTCCACAATATTCTTTCAGTATGAAAGAAAACTGGAATATTTAGCAGCAGCAGCGTCGGCCTGTGATATTTTGCAGCCCTTCCCTTAAGAAAATTTACTTTTCACTCACGAAGTAACTTTATTGTTGTAACCCCCCCCCCACACACACACACCCTAAAGTGGATTTTATTATATTTTTTTTTTATTACAAATGTTTTTAAATTTTGTTGGCTGATGCAATCATACCATTTTTACATCTAAAAATGATCTCATTATTTTTGTGGATGTAACTGAGTTTATTTTTCTGCTTCCATATTGGAAATAAATTCCAATAAAATCATTTCAAAATTACTATGCTTTCAACTTTTCAGAAAGATCTTAAACACTTTATATTCATATCACTCTTATTTTGGATTATGCGTTTTGTATATGAAACCTTCAATTTTATTTCTGAAACAGATATGCGAGTTCAGAATGAGCATACCATCACTAGCGACAGCTTGGAAGACGTACCCAGAGCCAGATCTAGAAAAAATAAAGGGAGAGGGGACGAGACTGACTTTATTTACACTGCAGTAGATAATTTTGCACTCTGTTTTAGTGGTATTTAAAAATTTCTCCAAGAATGGTGTGATATGCATAAGTTTAAATAATTTTTGTGCCTCCATTATCCATACTGGCATTATGGGGGGGAAGGGCATTGCCTTGTCCATCTCTACATTGAAACCCTACTTGTGCTGTTCTGCCGGCCCTGAACATCAGTGTTGGAAAATATGAAAAATTAAAAATAAAAAAATTGTCTTTCCTTTCCTTTCCGTTAACCACATTAATTCGAAACAAAGTAGAACCTCTAACGTATATGTAAAAAAAAATTGACTGAGGGTGCATCCACAAGCTTATGCAGAAAGACTATCCATCGTACCATGGAAAAAAAAGTTTATGGCAGTCGATGTACACATCGTGTCCCCTTGTTGACTGCAAGGCAACGAAAGATTAGGCTGCAGTTTGCAAAGGCCTATCACAACTGGAGTGCAGAGGACTGGAAACATGTCATCTGGTCTGACGAATCATGGTTTCAACTCTATCACGCAGATGATATTTTTTGGCCCCAAATTGGCAAGTTGGGTCCATCTCTTCACCACACGAAGCGATGGACCCAACTTGTCAATTTGGGGTCATACAGGCGGTGGAGGTGTAACAGTTTGGGGGTCATACAGGCAGGTGGAGGTGTAACAGTTTGGGGGTGCATTTTTCTGGGCTTCCTTGGGGCCCCTTTTACCCGTCGAGACCTTCGTCGGCACAAGGCATGTGAACATCCTCGCCGACCATCTACACCCTTTAGTAACAATTCTCCTTCCGCACCATGACCCCATTTATCAACACGAAAACGCGACACTGCATACTTACCTAGTGGCGACCAGTTCGCTCCAGGAGCATTTAAGTGAATTTACCACACTCGAATAGCCCCTCGATCGCCGGACCTCAACCCCATTGCGAATTTGTGGGACGAATTGGGAAGATTTGTTCGTGCCCGCCAAACTCTACCGGCAACTGTGGATACTTTACGACAGGCGATCTTCGCATTATGGGTGGCAATATAATCTCCGTGTTTTCAACACCTCATTGAGTCCTTACACGACGTCTGGCTGCTGTTGTGAGGGCAAAAGGTGGAGCAACGGGCTATTATATAGGTGTAGAACCTCTAACATATATGTAAAATATTCTTCTTCTCTCATGCAAAACGAGATTTTACGTGATGTGCAACTGCATTAGTAGCGAAAACATTTGCCGCCAAGTTCAAACTTACGTTTTTCACAGAAATATGACTTTTTGATGCTGTTACGTATATTTCATTTTCTTCGATTTATTAAGTATATATGAGATTGCGGGTTGGTAAAATTCCGGATAACCACCTCATTACTGTTCTTTATTGTATTAAATAATATCATTTTTATTATTTTCATAATAAATCCAGTTGCCAGGTTTGATAATTAATGTTGGATGTGGTAAATACCTATATTGTATGCATACAAAAACCGTGGGTTGTCGATCCCTGCACTCAGCCAGACAAGAAAGCAATCCAAGCGGCAGCTTGGGGCGGTGCAATTTTAAGGGCGGCAATCTAGTGATTGGATGAGATTAGTCTAATTTCAACTCAATGTGAAAGTGCCATGAAAGTAAAATGATAATATCTTTGCATAATTCTGTTATAGCATTGTAATGAAGCACGAAATCTCATTTCTTAAGCTTCATATGACATTTTATTTCAAGTATGCAGAGAGAAAAACGTATTCATTTAAATGAACAAATATTCTAAATCTCTTGAGGAAATAATAGAAAATAAAAGCAGTCGGAACAGCAAAAAGAGCAAATTCACTTGAGGAATCAAAAGAAATATATTTTGGGAGGCAAAACAAATATTTTTGGGGCACTTGGGGTGGTAAAATATAAGTTCTCTTGGGGATGCGAAAAGTAAATTCATTGGGGGGCAAAAATGTCTTGGGCTCGTGCTGCCCGAGTAAGAAAAAATGAGGTTTTTGCTTATCGAAAAAAAATATTCTAAAAGCTTGGAAGTCTCTAGATGTGAATAGATCACAACGGGCATTTTAAATACCTGTGGAATGCGATGTCAGAGTGCTTATTTACTTAAGCTATAACAGCAACGTCTGTTTGGACTGTCTCTGTCGCGTTATCAGTTAAATGATTATCAGCCACGATTTGACCTCAGTTACTTCTGTAGCGTCACTTACCTTGCAGAAGAGAAGCCATTTTTGGGAGCAGGGAAGTCTGTTGTATTGTCTCTGCGAAATTATTTATCTAGATGGTGTGAATATCTCGATGTTTGATTTCATTCCCTTATGTTGCTATTGATAGGTAAAACAAGTGTTTCTGAAGTCAAGAATCGACTTAAAATAAGTGTTTCTGAAGTCAAGAATCGACTTAAAATAACCGCTACTGATTTCAGGACTACCCCATTCTAGTTCGTAAGTTGCTGTTTTTTGCTTATTTCCACCGTTCTAGAAATAATAATAGTTTAAAGGGCTGGGCGGGATGGGGGTGGAGAAAGATATGAATTCGACTCAAGACAAAATGTTGATTTCAGCAAGACATGCTAAAAAAAGTATCAAGATAACAGAATGTATAATATTCTTTTCGTTATAGAAACTGAAACAGAAATACCTGGCATATTTCAATTCGTTATCTTAGCTAAGAATGTAAGTGAACGTAAACCAAAGATAACTCTTAGTGCCGACCCAAGACATTTTGACGTTTCAAGAGTTGGGTTGGGTTGTTTTACATCTGAGCGGCACTTTTTTGCACACCATGGGCTAAATGACCAGGTTACATAGACCCCGAAGGCTCAGAGAAGGTTGGGGGAGGGGACCCACTGGAACAGCTGTTGGGAGACAGATGGTAGCCTCAAGTCAAGGCCATCCAGAGTGTTCTTTAACATGCGTAGGGTATGGCTCTCCCACACACGGGCCACTGCTTAATGTCCCATCCGAACGACGGCGTCCTTTCCAAGCCCATCGGTGTTCCCTACTGACCACGGGCAGGGCGGGGCCGTTTCAAGAGCATTTGCCTTTTGTCACCCCCAAACTATTTGCCACCCAAATTAATGCTACGTTCAACAACTATAAGTGAACTTATTTTTTTCTCCCCCAAAAGATTTGTTTTCCAGCAACCAACAATTTCTTTTTGCCGTTCCGACTGATTCTATTTTTAGCTACTTAAATAAATCTTAGATTTTTGTGGATTGAACAATGTTTCTATATCCCTTTTACGTAAAAAAAAAATCATATTTTTAATTATTGTTTAGTAACTTAGAAAAAGCGCTATTCTCCTTTGATTTTTTTCTAGGGGGGTCTCTTTCTTTATTAGAGAATCGCTCAGCATTTATAAGGATGTTACTCTACAATTTTTCGTATCTAAGAATTATTTCTAGTATTTTTCGTTCCAAATGACATTAAGATCAGGAACAGGTTAAAGACGAAGCTATGCTCCAAGACTCGGTTTTTTTTTTACATATTTAAGATACTCTTCATGTTCTTTTTTTAATTTTCTCAATCAACGATTTTAATAAAATAATCATTTTTTTTTATATTTTATCGTAAGTCGTAAGCAGAGAAATGTAACCTTAACTCTGAGCTTCGCAGGGGTCCCATTTAGAACTTGGCTCCAAATAAAGCTCCCCAACTATTTAATTTGGCCCTGATTAAATTCTAATTTGGATTTCTAATAATTAGAATCAAAGTGTGAAACAGTTTGTAAGACAAAGATTTAAAAACTGGTTTAGCGGAATGCATTTCTGCATGTTTTTTTTTTACCCTATATGAGACGAATATTTTCCCCCAACCGGGCTCGGGCTCAATAATTATCAAAATGGTTCCGTATCAAACTCGGAAATTTGAGCTCGAACTTATCTCTAGTAGGCATTCTTATATAATCAGGAAATTTAATCTGTAGAAGTGTTTCTCCCATTTTAGCATTTAAACTTGATTGGGAGAGACACTTTTATTCCACTATTACTCTGTAGCTGTTACATGCATTATCTTTAGGGTATGATATTTTTTTTCGGGTTTTACGCGATTTCACCCAATTTTAACCCCCCACCCCGAGCAAGAGATTTAATATTCCTGTTATACCTGAAAAATATGCATTTCGTAATAGTTTGCTGCTTTTTTCTTATGAAAAAATTATTAAATTTGTACACTGTCGATTTGTTTGAGTTTGTCATCACTGCATAGGCCCATAGGCATAGATAAAGATAAGAAAACGAATTATTATTATTATTAATTGCAAGATATGGGGACACCACATTAGAATAATACAGACAGTTCTAGCTATAACGAATGAAAGAATTTTGCCATTTTGTGCGTATGTAAGAGTTTTAAGTATTTTTTTTCATTCATTTAAATATTATTTTTATTTAAGATATAAGTAATCATAAAGATATGTAAATATACACACAGATATTTTTGGAATAGTAAATCGACATATAAAACAATAAAGCATTTATTTTCTTACCTATTGTGCCTTCTTCTTATCCCTCTAGGACGGCACACTTACAAATTCTACAGTTTTAAGTGGCCCGCATTAACAAAAAGCTAGCTGTGATGAAGGCCTAACTAGATGGAGTAGAACATGCTGGATATCACAAGAATGAGTGAACTCAATTTGTTATTCACATAATAGCCTCAAAACAAACGCTATCACTGTCAAAACGATTAACCAAGTAGGTGGGTGTACTTCCGGTGATTCCTTTGTCTCTGCTCCCTTCCTGCTCTCTGATAATAACAACTATTCACAAGTTTTTAAATGTCTACCAGTGTTAAATCTTAGATATAAAAAAGACAGGCTTGTTTTTTGAAAACTGACTGAAACGAACGAAAATCTACATTCACCAAAAATGAGAATTTTTGTTAGGTTGTACTAATGACGAAAAATTCAATGGCTTTTACCATTATATATTATGAACCCTATGATACTTTAAAAAATATTTGCATGTCTGTTTAAGAGTTTGAGCCGTCCCGTGGTTGAGTGGTTAGCACTCTTGGCTACTGATCTAAGGGACCTGGGTTCGAGCCCCGGATTAGGCATGGATGTGTGTGTCGTTTTTCTGCTGAGGTCCTGCCATCCTCTCAGATCTCCTACTGTGGCATATAAACTGACAGGCTCCTGTCAGACCTCTGTGGCAAGCAGCTGCTTGAGGGGGTATTTATTTTATTTATTTATTAAGAGTTTGGTGTGTTACCTATTCCGTGCTGTGGGGTTGGGATGTTTTATCTCTGAGCGACACTTTTTGGCACACAATAGGTTAAATGGTCAGGTCACAAGGACCCTTAGGGCTCAGAAAATGTTGGAGAAGGAGATCCACTTGACGATTTTTAGGAGACAGACGGAAACCTCTCATTAAAGCTATCCAGCGTGTTCTTTAATGTGCACAAGATATGGCTCTCCTGCACTCGGGGCCAAATCTTAAAGTCTCATCCGACGGACGTCGGTCTTTCCAAATCCATCATTGCTCCTTCGTCACTGAGGGCAGAGTTGCCTTTAGTGGAGATTGCTAGAATCTCAATGCTGGCGAAATTTGAGACTCTACCAGGAAACTGCAGATTTCGAACCTGATACGCTACTGGCAGCCAATTGAAGCAGTAAACATTTTGTTTGTGTATGTCGCTACATCCTAGTGAAAAGCCTGGAGCATAACTTTTACCAATATTTATTTAAAACCAAAACATATATTTCGCACTGTTATCAAATTCCACTAAGCACGTAGATACACTACATTAATGACTACATAAGCAAAAGATCAAAACAATTTTGCAGTTGATCCGCACTTATTTTTAAGAACATTACCTTTAATATTATGAAGCCCTTAACCCAAATTTATAAATTTTTGCAAAGAATCTTTTCAACTTTTCTCGATATAACCCACATATGCCGGAAAAAGAAAATTGGGCAAAAAAAGTTTTGTAAATTTTGCAAGATTATATGATAAGTTGGCAAGATTTATAAGAAAATACATGACTCGTAGAACAAACAATTAATGTGACTTTTTCAAAGAACACTAGGATTAAAAATCTATAAATTTGATATTATATGATTTCATATATTAACTAGCAGAATTATTCGGCGTTGTCGAGCCTTAGAATGACTCAGAATAGCGGGCATATTCCGAAAAAGTGCGCCGACACTACGACCAGGGTGGTGATGTCGCGGGTGAAGAAAGATTTCGGATCCCTGTAAATTTGTAGGTGATCTACCGAACGATCCTGAATTTTGTGAAGTGGTCTTACTTGCATCTTGGTTTGTAGGGTTTAGAGATCGGGTTCCTAGCTGCGGTGAACCGGGATTAGCCCCGCGGCAAGCGTTCGAAATCTCTGGGACGCTGCCGTCGCCTACCTTATGAATGGAATAGTGAGCTATCGGTGCGCAATGACAGATGTTCCTCTGCCAACGTTTAGGGGAGGTAAATATTTGTAGGATGAAAACCATCGGGGAAGGAGTGTGTGAGAAAACGCAACAAATTTGGCCAACAGCCATCTCAGGAGGCATTATTGTGATAACGATGTCGTTTTCCTTACAAAAGTATCCTGTTCTTATTAAAGAACATTTCTGAATAAAATTATAAAAGAACTGTCCTTATAAAATAATGATGTGGGGCACGCAATGTTTACAACAGCATTATTTTTTTTTGGAACAATTTATATACACTCGGCATTTGAAACTAATGTCTAGGGAGGCATGGACAAACTTTTTTAGCTAAATAGCTCCACAGAAAACAGAAATGGAGAGGCGGGCTGAATTATAAGCTGAAATGGAATGGCGAGCCGTTAAAGAAATATATAATGAATAACGTATGTATAACCAACACAAAAAAATGAAACAGACACAATATAATTGTATTAAAATTAATTATTTTAATTTGCGAGACTTTGCGAAGTGCTACCTTATGCCTTCTTTTCCTCTTTTAGTTTACAAATTTAATTTTTTTTGCCATCAGTAGCTCGGGGGTCGCACAAAAACAACCCTTAAGAAGAACAAAGCACCATTTTACTATTCCTACAAAGAGAAAATTAGCCTTTTACAACAGTCGATAAGTAGCACAATCATATCCGTGAACAAACCTGCAATCTATAAAGAATAAATAGCTTTACCAATTCCTAAACAAATTAAATATAACTAAGCATCAATTGATGAACACTTCCTACAGAAAAGTTGAGATCAGCTGTGCTTGTTCGACTAACATATAACCTCCTCAGCCACATCTTTAAGTGTCTTAAACATCCTTCTTTTTTCTTACCAGTCCGCTAACAGGATCAACACTAATAAACATATTCAACCTCTTGCGAACACATCAAATAAAATCTTTTTTTTAATACTTTAGTGCACAGATAAACTGCGTTTTCCTTCACACTCTAATTCCTCTTAATACAACTTATTCTTTATTTTTTTAAGTTCGTTCGAAGTGGTTGGTGACGTAATTCGCACGCTGAAGCACATGTGAGCATTAAAATGATACATTAGATCACAAGTTCATTGTATCACGTTTATCTGGCGTAACAATATCCTCACCAATGAGAGCATCATCTACTGTCTGAGCCCTGTTAGGGAGAGCATTATCAACCAATCAAAATATACTGGGGAGAAACAGAGCAAACAAAAGTCCTGTGGGAGGGATTGAGGGAAACACACACCGTCGGTTGTCTGGTGTAGATCCTCCTCTGGTGAAACCTTAATAGTTTGCCTCGAAACTGTCGTCATAATGGCTGCAGAATGCTCCAGAGACAGTTGCTTGTCTGATATCGCCCTATGACGTCGGTTAGTGCAAGTTAGCTGTCATCCTACGATGACATCATCATCATTCTTGAATGACATGCACTCGTATACAGCTAATGTCTCCTTTCTGTTTGGAACAGTCTCCAAAGTCTTGAATGCACTGATTGGGGGACATTTACAGTCCTAGTCACATGTCTGGGATTGGTAAGACTTTAATATACCTACAGCTCTAACACGTCTAAAAGCATCTATTGATGGCTCTATGCCATACTGCTGTTATGAAACAACAAGAAATGAGTGGTGCAGAATCAGAGCCAGCTTCTACATATAGCACCCCATATTTACTCTTCGAGTCACATATGCAAGTTTGTCCACTCAGGTGATGTTTTGGAGGTGTATGTCTTTTCGTATATTCCTTTCAATTGCCACACAAAATGTAATGTTAATAATTTATCTTCCATCTGACCAGTGACACCCTGATTAGAGTGTGACAGGTACCCTTACGTACAATTCTCATACACGGTCAGCTAAAAAAGGATAGATCCTATACAAGTTTTAACTTGGAAATTAACCAATCGTTACTGGCTTAAAATTTTTTTGGTTCTTTTCCAACTTCAACGATCACTAACGGTGGAAATTAGAAATAATGGAAAATTCGAAAAAGCTGAGTAGTAATATATTATTATTACCTGTTCAATAAAAATATCGAAGTTTTGATTTTTGTGTTCTTAAAACAGGAAAGTTGAGTTTTTTCATACTCCAAGCGATAGGCGCAAATCGCTGGTGCCATCGGAAATAGTGCCTCTCATACTTTACCATATGAATTTAAAAATAGAGGCATGAATAGACTCTTTAAAATATTGGTTTAAAATTTTGCCGTTTTACAACTTTAGAGCCCCTAAAGCTGGAAAACTAACACTATTAGAAGATTTCGAAAATGCAAATCTAATATTTCATTAGTACCTATGCAATTTTCCAAAGTATTTTTCATTTATCTCTGAAAAAAAAAAATTGAATATTTACAGATCTTGTGTAATTCATATTCAAAAATATCTTAGTGTCTGCCCAACAATTTGGACGCGTTTCATGCTCCACACTCCTATCCTCAAGATAAAAATGGAATGATACTTTAAAAGTTAGATTATCAATGGGTTTGGATTTCTACCCTTGGAATAATTGGACTCTCTATCCTTCCAATACAATTCCTAGGAAAAGCACTGATATTGATCCTTGCACTCCCGAAAGTCATTTCACATTGTTGTCCGAAAACTTCTGCAGAGTTATTTTTTAAATAAAGTAATTCAAACATGATGTGATGCAAGAAGAAATTAGAGAAAAGAGAAAGGTAATGTAAAAATATTAAAAAAACTTAAAGTAACGAACGAAATTTCTTTTGCAAAATGTCTCTTATCTCTTGCCTCGTGATATTTTAGATTCTTACCAGAGCATTCGACGGTTGAGGACAGACGTAAAGCCAGCACTTATCTGGCTTTTTGCCCGTGTTTCGCAGTTAATGTGTGGCCGGAGGGTCATAAATATAAGCAAAGAGATAACACACTGTGACGAGGGTGTGGCTTCCCAACTACCGTGTCTTCGTGAAAGTGCGCATTTAGAGGGAAAATAAAACATCCTTCTCTTATCAGATGTAACGAATTAGCCTATTTTTACCATTCTAGGCAGAGCCGTAAATGTGTGCGAACTCTGCTGCAGAATAATCACTGTTGGTTTACGCAAAGGTCCTATTAATAATTTCTGAAATGAGTGAAAACGTATACCGTGACATTCGAAATGCGTGAACGATAAATAGCATGATTTACATCAAAGTCAAAACAGAAGTAATAATTTATTAGACAAGCAAAGAAATTAACAAATGTTTCACATTAGTTTTTAAAAATGAGAGAAAAAAATCATCAAACATAATGCTTATTCGTTAGAAATAGCTTCTCGCATAAGAAAAAAATCGAAAGTAGAACAGAAAAATGTTTTTCAAAACTAAATTTAGGAGTCTTCACAATAAAATAGAGCAATGATTTTCAAACCTTTTTCAGCAGCGAACTCTTTCTCAAAACAAAAGTCATTTCCGAATCGAAAATTTTTGTAAAATTGTATTTTCACGCCAACATAATACACGCGTTCACAAATAAAATAATAAATAAAAACAATGAAAGTAAACATACCTCTATTCAACGAAGCATAGAATAAAGTTTATTATAGTCTCTCAAAAAAGTATCCGAGCACTATGGTTGATTACAGAATTCAGAAAAAATATCTGGCAACGATTTTTTTTAGAAATTAATGATCTGGCAACCTTCGTGTCACGTGATTACAGAATTCAGGAAAAATATCTGGAGCGTGTACAGCAACTGTACACCCTCCAGTTACCGTTCACAGCAAACTGGAGCGTAACTGCACACGCTCAATATTTCCGTGAGTGAGCCCACACGATCCAGGTCTTTGTGAGCTCACACGATCCAAGCACTCAAAACCTTTTTAGCACTCAAAACCTTTTTGGTAAGAGAGAGAATAGAATAAGAAAGAAGTAATAGGCTTGGAAAGACAGCCGTCCTTTCGATGGGAGGTTAAGATGTGGCCCAGTATGTGCAGAAGAACTCCGTGCACCTGTGAGCGTTAAAGAACACGCTGCGTGGCCTTGACGGAAGACTTCCATGCCTGTTAAGAGCTGTCCGATGGGTCTCATAAATCAAGGGCTTCCCCAGAAAAGTCGGTTTTGTTTTTACGTGTTGGAGTCAAATATGCGACGTTGACATGCTTAATTTGATTTTTCGGAGACTTCCTTAAGGAAATATACGTTGGGAGGGGAGTTATAACCCCCCTCCCAAGGGTCTGGCGGGTTTGGTTGTTTTACTTCTGAGCGGCACTTTTTTTTTTTGCACAAAACAGATTAAATGCCACGCCACAATGACTCCGAGGGCCCAGAGAAGGTTATGGGAAGGGACAGCTATTAGGAGACAGATGGTAGCCTCCCGTCAAGGACATCCAGCATGTTCTTTAACGTACACAGGTATGGCTCTCCCGCACACCGAGCCACGGCTTTACGCCCGATCCAACGGACGGTGGCCTTCCCAAGCCCATCGGTGTAGCCCACTAATTGAGGGCGGGGAGTTTCTCGGAGATAAATCTGAACGTTGGCCAGGCGGGACTCGAACCTGGGAACTGCAGATTACGAGTCTGGCGCTCTACCGACTGAGCACCCCCCCCCCCCCCCACCCCGCCACTGGTAAATTCAGCGCTTATGCATGGTAATCCCGTTCGTAGATCGCAGATCGTGTATGGATATGTGATGTTCCAGGTAAAATATTACCCATTACCGTCTCCATCTGAGAATATGCCTAGTTGGCATAAGTAAAAACATATAACAAGTAAACCACCCGTGGGTGGGCCCCTAGAGGCTAACGTAAAACACAAGCTAAAAAATAGCATATATCATGCACAAGAAACCTAAAACGAGTAGCTTTCCTCAGAGAAAGCCATCATTTTAGGCCTCTTGTACATATTAAGAACATTATGATTATAATTAAGCAAAGCAGAACTAATCTCATTAGGACTGTTTTTAACAGCCCCAAAAACCTGTTTGAGATGCATTTAATATGACTATACAGGGTGTCTCAAAAATAAAGGTACAGACTTTTAGGGGAGGTAGATTACATCTAAAGGAATGAGAATTGCATCGGAACCCATAACCGGAAACGTCACGGGAAAGTGGTAGCAGAGGTACAAGATCTGAAAGGACACAAGACGGTGATTAATGGGAAAACATTTATTGGACATAATTTTTACCCATGGCGTACTAGATGATACATTTCATAATGCTACAGCAGATGCTCGAAGGTTCCACCATGAGACGCGATGCATGCGTGACACCGACGGAGCATTGATTGCCGGACACGGTCGAACACACCTGGAGTTTCTTTGATAGTAGCAGCAGCGCAGACGAGCCTTGCCACGAAATCCATGTCAGACTCCACAGGCGATTCATACGTAGCTTTGAGGGCCCCCCACAGAAAGAAATCAATGCTCGTTAAAACAGGTGAGCGTGGGGGCCAGGTCACTGGTCCAGCACGCCCAATCCATCGTTGCCCAAAAGACATGTTCAAATGCGCACGAACACACCTTCCATAATGGGGAGGCGCCCCATCATGTTGAAACCACATTTGCTGGAACATGGGCAAGTAAGTCTGGTAGGATCTGTTCCAGAAAGATCAGATACTTCGCGGAGGACATGCGGGATGGTAAAAGGTATGATCCGACTAAGCAGTCGCCGACCAAACCTGCCCACACATTTACTGCGAAACGATGTTGTGCAGCATGGGTGCGCACACTGTGGGGGTTCTCGTGAGCCCACAAATGCGCATTGTGCTGATTGAATACGTCATCCCGAGTGAAACTGGCCTTATCAGTAAACAAAACATAAGCTGGAAAATTCACATCTTGGGCACTTTCTTGGAGATACCACTGCGCAAAACGCACACGTGCAGGATGATCTGCGGGGAGAAGTAACTGAACCTTTTGGAGATGAAAGGGGTGTAAGGACTCGCCGTGCAAAACACTCTGTACACTGCAACGAGACACTCCTAAGGCAGAGGCACTATGATTAGTCTCCACGGCAAGTGTGCTGGTACTAGGATTAGTCTCCACGGCATCCAACACAATTTCTTCCATGGCGGACTCCCGCCATGGAAGAAACGCGTCGATCGTGGCCTGTGCAATTCTCATTCCTTTAGATGTTATCTAAATAAATAAATAAATAAATAAATACCCCCTCAAGCAGCTGCTTGCCACAGAGGTCTGACAGGAGCCTGTCAGTTTAAATGCCAGAGTAGAAGGTCTGAGAGGATGGCAGGACCTCAGCAGAAAAACGACACACACATCCATGCCTTACCCGGGGCTCGAACCCAGGTCCCTTAGATCAGTAGCCAAGAATGCTAACCACTCGGCCATGGGACGGCTGATGTTATCTACCTCCCCTAAAAGTTTGTACCTATATTTTTGAGACACCCTGTATATGTGGTCGATGCCCAAGTCTTTATGAAGTTGTCTGTTAGTAACAAACCAAGGAGCATCGACCACAGATCTCAATATTTTGTTTTGCAAGACCTGAATCTTGCGCATGTTCGTGGAAGTGGTGTTCGCCCATATAGGGGAAGCATAAGTTATTATCGGACGAATGACCATGTTGTACAATAATAATTTATGGTCAATCATCAAGATAGCAAGCATTTCTGAGAAGAAGAGGTCCTAGTTGACATCTCACTGCATTGACTTTAGTTATAATATCATGAATATGAAAGTCCCATTTGAGTTTTTGATGTAGGGGTCCTCCCGTTCTGTATTAAGAATTGTATATATGTTGTTGTATAATATATACTAAGAGGTGGCCTATTTTATTCATAAATATTGCTTTATTTCTATGTTATAAATGACTCTTTTGTGAAAATTTCGAAGCTGCATATGTATTTAAGCAAATAAGGCGTTTCCTGTTTCACTGATCGATATCACATTTATTTCTAAACCTTAATTGATTCTATTGGAGAAGTGTTCATAGAAATTAATCTATTTACAAATGAAGCAATTGACCGACAGAGACGTCAAGCGAACAGTTAGGTTGTTGGGTTGTTTTACCTCTGAGCGGCACTTTTTTGCACACCATGGGCTAAATGGCCAGGTCACATGGACCCCGAAGGCTCAGAGAAGGTGGGGGAGGGGACCCACTGGAACAGCTGTTGGGAGACAGATGGTAGCCTCCCGTCAAGGCCATCCAGCGTGTTCTTTAACGTGCACAGGGAATGGCTATCCCGCACACGGGGCCACGGCTTAACGTCCCATCCGACGGACGGCGGCCTTTCCAAGCCCATCGGTGTCCCCTACTGACTGTGGGCAGGGCGGGGAATTTTGCGTAGATAAATCTCAACGCTGACCCAGCTGGGACTCGAACCTGGGAACTACAGATTACGAGCCTGGCGCGCTACCGACTGAGCCACCCCCGCCCTGTCAAGCGAACAGAGGTGCTCAAATTATGCAGAAAGGAAATAATCTTTTGGAATAAAGGAAAAGGAATAATCGTCTCGAAATATGATACTTATCAATTTAATGCCTAACTGCTCTTTCGAAATCAGTTTTTTTTTTCAAGGTGAGCGAAACCAGCTCAGTTACGGTATTCGAACACATACCCATTGCTAAATCAGGAAAATGTCTCACATGGTTGGCTTCTCTTGTTCCTTTATAAGTAGTACACGTACACCAAACGTTGCGAAAGATACGCCGATAAATAAACGTGGTGGACTGACAGCGCATTTCTCTTTGCACTTAATTCATTTAGGAAACCAAGCGGAGAAGGCTGCAAAAGAATAATAAATGCTAATATGATGTGTCATTAGAATGTTTTTAAAAGGACAGAATTATAATTGCAATCAATGGCTGAAAAAGAAAATAGGGTCTGCAACCGGAGAGGGGTTGAGTTGTTTTGCTCTGAGCGTCACTTTTGAGTACACAATGCATTAGGGGCGGGGTGGCTCAGTCGGTAACGCGCCAAGCTCGTAATCTGCAGTTCCCAGGTTCGAGTCCCAGCTGGGTCAACGTTGAGACTTATCTCGGCAAAACTCTCCACCCTGCCAACGGTCAGTAGGGGACACCGAAGGGCTTGGGAAGGCCGCCGTCCGTCGGATGGGGTGTTAAGCCGTGGCCCCGTGTGCGGGAGAGCCATACCTTGTGCTCGTTAAAGAACACGCTGGATGGCATTGACGGGAAGCTACCATCTGTCTCCCAATAGCTGTTCCAGTGGGTCCCCTCCCCCAACCTTCTAGTCTTCGGGGTCCTTGTGACCTGGCCATTTAGCCCATGGTGTGCAAAAAAGTGCCGCTCAGAGGTAAAACAACCCAACCCAACACAATGCATTAAATGATCAAGTTATAGGGGTCCAAAAGGCTCAGAGCTGAGTAAGAGAAGGGGACTCAGTGGATAGCTGTTAGGATGTAGATGGAAGTCTGCCGTCAAGGCCGTCCTATCTTTAATCAATATAGTGTATAACTCTCCGGCACATAGAGCAACGTCCCATCCGATGACAAGAAAGGGGACGACAACTCCTTTCTTGTCATCGGATAGGCATAGCAGGGAATCGGGCCTTGAACTTCAGATATAAGGCCTGGTCTATTTTCCCTTCGAAGGATCCTTTAAGGTATCAAGAGGTCGGGGGGGGGGGGGGCACTACGCACTACTATTGATGCTGATGGGGGAAAGTAGGCGCATTTCTTCCTCTCACTCCAGAAACCTACACAATTACTCAAAGCCCTATCTTCTCATATTGTGACTTAGGTTCGAATTGACGAGGACTGAAGAGATATCTCATTCTTCATCTTTCTGTTAGGGGCGGGGGTGGCTCAGTCGGTAGTGCGCCAGGCTCGTAATCTGTAGTTCCCAGGTTCGAGTCCCAGCTGGGTCAGCGTTGAGATTTATCTCCGCAAAATTCCCCGCCCTGCCCACGGTCAGTAGGGGACACCGATGGGCTTGGAAAGGCCGCCGTCCGTCGGATGGGACGTTAAGCCGTGGCCCCGTGTGCGGGAGAACCATACCCTGTGCACGTTAAAGAACACGCTGGATGGCCTTGACGGGAAGCTACCATCTGTCTCCCAACAGCTGTTCCAGTGGGTCCCCTCCCCCAACCTTCTCTGAGCCTTCGGGGTCCTTGTGGCCTGGCCATTTAGCCCATGGTGTGCAAAAAAGTGCCACTCAGAGGTAAAACAATCCAATCCAAACCTTTCTGTTATAACCTCGTTATTAAGAGTAGTATGTGTCACGCATTCAGGTCTCTGAGCCCATTATTTGAACTTGAAGTAATTTGACTTAATCAAAGAATATTTAATCTTTATTAAAATGTTTTGCTATTAATAAGAATTAAATATATATATAAGAAAAAGGGCTTTAGACTCAGAAAAATTACTTCGTAAGCTCATTTTTACCCTACTCTTTTTCATTTACACGTAGAGAGTCTGTTGTTGATTGGCAAAAAACCCCTGACCTAAAGGGAAAAAGTCTTATTCCACAATTGTTTGGCTCGAAAAGTCATTCCCCTTGCATAAGCAACAGATTTAGCTCTTTCAGTGACCATCAGACACACTGAACCCTGTTTAATCCTTTGTGGTCAGTTGGTACGGTGGCTCAAAAAAGTATCCGAACATTATGGTTGATTACAGAATTCAGAAAAAATATCTGGCAACGATTTTTTAGAAATTAATGATCTGGCAACCTTCGTGTCACGTGATTACAGAATTCAGGAAAAATATTTGGAGCGTGTACAGCAACTGTACACGCTCCAGTTTGCTGTGAACGGTAACTGCACACACTCAATATTTCCGTGAGTGAGTCCACAAGATCTAGTATCAAAATAATATGACCACCTACAGTCGCTCAAAAAAGTATCCGAACACTATGGTTGATTACAGAATTCAGGAAAAATATCTGGAGCGTGTACAGCAACTGTACACGCTCCAGTTACCGTTCACAGCAAACTGGAGCGTGTGAAGTTACTGCACACGCACCAGTTTGCTGTGAACGGTAACTGCACACGCTCAATATTTCCGTGAGTGAGTCCACACGATCTAGTATCAAAATAATATGACCACCTACAGTCGCTCAAAAAAGTATCCGAACACTATGGTTGATTACAGAATTCAGAAAAAATATCTGGCAACGATTTTTTTAGAAATTAGTGATCTGGCAACCTTCGTGTCACGTGACACGAAGGTTGCCAGATTACGAGCTCACAAAGACCTAGATCGTGTGGGCTCACTCACGGAAATATTGAGCGTGTGCAGTTACCGTTCACAGCAAACTGCACACGCTCCAGTTTGCTGTGAACGGTAACTGGAGCGTGTACAGTTGCTGTACACGCTCCAGATATTTTTTCCTGAATTCTGTAATCACGTGACACGAAGGTTGCCAGATCACTAATTTCTAAAAAAATCGTTGCCAGATATTTTTTCTGAATTCTGTAATCAACCATAGTGTTCGGATACTTTTTGAGCGACTGTACACACACACTCATTAACATTCTCAAGTTCTGGACGGGTGTAGGGAAATATCTGTTCTTTGTTTCATATATATTACCATTGTACTATTCACTGTATATACTTTATTGCTTTATGTATAATATATTTTGTTATCTAGTATAAATAATATCGTTAATTCAGTCCCACCGAATGTTGTCAGGGCAATGTATTCAACTATGCACGTTGAGGTAATATTTTTGTAGTTTTCCACGGGACACACCTAACAGAGGAGCGCCTGACTGTCGAAATATTTTTAACACACTTGTAACTGTCCATAATTTTCCAAACACTTGAGCAAATTTTGCCCATTGCTTTCCGTTATGCCATTCCACATTCCGTTAATTAACGTTTCTACCTGTGCCCAATTTCGAATCCTAGACTACAGTTTAAGTTGTTTTACCTCTCAGCGGCACTTTTTTGCACACCATGGGCTAAATGGCCAGGTCACAAGGACCCCGAAGGCTCAGAGAAGGTAGGGGGAGGAGACCCACTGGAACAGCTGTTGGGAGACAGATGGTAGCCTCCCGTCAAGGCCATCCAGCGTGTTCTTTAACGTGCACAGGGTATGGCTCTCCCACACACGGGGCCACGGCTTAACGTCCCATCCGACGGACGGCGGCCTTTCCAAGCCCATCGGTGTCCCCTACTGACCGTGGGCAGGGCGGGGAATTTTGCGGAGATAAATCTCAACGTTGACCCAGCTGGGACTCTAACCTGATTACGAGCCTGGCGCGCTACCGACCGAGCCACCCCCCCGCCCCACAGTTTAAGTCATCATGAATTTGCAGGAAAGGGAAAGTAGAATAAATTATTTTACAATTGATCCCAGGTCCTTTCGTCCAATAGCCTGAGAGGTGGATGTGAGAAACGTTCTTTAGGTTTTTCAGGTTATTGTTGTACCTTTGAGCTACATTTTTTATGCACACAATGGACTAAATGGCCAACTCATAGGGACCTAAAGCAGACACTGGTAGGAAACAGAAGGAAACCTCCCATTAAAGCCATCCAGCAGTTTTTTATGGTAACAGTGGCCTTTCCAAGCCCATCGGTGTCTTTTTTTTGACTGAGGGCAGACCGATGGGTTGAGCGGAGATAAATCTCAATGCTGGCCCAATGGGACTCGAACCTGGGAACTGCAGATTACGAGACTGGTAGCTACCGTTTGAGCTAATCCTCGCCCCATTCGGCAGGTCACAAGGACCCCAAGGGCTCAGAAAAATTAAAGGAGAGGAGATCCACTATACAGATGTCAGGGGACAGATGGAAACCTCCCTTAAATGCCATATAGATGTCCTTTAGTGTGCACAGGATGTGGCTCACCTTCAAAACGAACCACCCATCCAATGGATGCAGTATTTTCTAAGTACATCTAAGTGACGAAAGGGACACATACATACATCAGTGTCCTTTTCGTAATTTAGGAGTAAAAATTGAATTCATCGTTAAAGACCCATTTTCTACCTTAAGAAACACAATGATTGCAGCTTCAAGAGACGAACAGATATCTGCTAAAGGAGCTGGCAAACAAAGCATACACTTGTGCAGTGAATAGGAACAAATCTTGTAAACTTCTAATTATGAGCACTATAATGCAGGAGAAAGTATACATACTGCAAACATTTGCACCTGTGAAAGATGTAGATAAACTGATAAGGCAGTGATGATCAGAAGGTTGAATGATAGTTTAACGATTTCATATCATTGACATCTAACGGGGCGTGCAATCCTTGCCATCAGTAGCCGAATTATCTTAAAATGCAACTTAGCAAATATTATTGCTTGATAAACAATATCAAGAAAAGAAACTTTATGCGATTAGAAAAAGATAAGTATAATTCTGTGGTGTAGAGCACTTGTAGTATGCGTGGATGGAAAATCAAACTGAAGAACTTGGCATTTACTTCAGAAGTTCGTCTGGCATCTCATTAACGGACTACGAAAAGTTGGGATCAACCCCAATTGCCATGGAAGTATGAATTGAACATGAGAGCATCGGCTCTGTGCTTGAGAGTAGAATAAACTGTTTAACAACTGACTTGAGAAACTATTTAACAGCAGACTTGAGAGTGTAATATGCCACAGAACAGAGCTATGAGGAAGGCGACTACTCAACATAAACACGTGCAGAATACACCAGGGCCTGAAAGCAAGCATTAATGTCTTAGTTCAGATTTGTACTCTGATCCCTTTGTTAGTAATAAAATCTATATCTAAAGTTCAATAGAAACGCATCCGAGAGCAATTATCCGTGATTTGCTTGATCTAGTTACAAACGCATCTCATTGAGCCACCAAAGCTACATACTTTTCATGTTTGAATTACTGATCAAACTAATTGTACACTATAGGGCATTTGAGCATCTGATTGAGACACCATTGAGAGGCTTCTTCAAAGTACAAAGATTTGGAAGTTCCATGGAGAGAGATGTGATCTATACGTAGGTCTCTCCAAACACATCTCACATCGCATTCCACACAATCTTAAACGTTTCATTACATGTTGTTGTATCGTCATAAAGGACGACTATTCCGTGTATCAGCTTTCCTGGTAACTTGCTCGTAATGACCGTATGCTGTGTTTTCCTATTGTTTTAGATACGCAAGCACGACCATAAATGATGCAATTATTATTTATCGGTTTTAGGTTAAAATTTTTAAGTTTATACACTTTCGTTCCAAATCCATTTCAAAATACTGTATATTAAATGGAAATACACTATTAATACAAATATAAAATATATCATATCAATTAGGACACAGATTCGAAATTTATATTTCATTTTATCTGAGACCTCTGATATATACTGAACAACTTCAGAGAGAAATTTTGGGTTAGTATTTAGAAAAAATTCATGCATTCAAAAGAATACATGCATTCTTCAATATTTATGCTTCAAACTCAAGAATGGATTGGCCAAAAGAGGAACTGGGAAAGTCCCTGTATGTTATTGCCTGAAACTTTTCAAAAGTGGCCGAAAATTGACGAAAATTTTCATAGTGGGATCAAAAAACATGTGGTCCATTTAATCAATAACATTTAACCCATTGGGAAATTTTTGTCCAGTTCAGTACTGAAGAAATATAGATTTGTTTCTCATTTGAAACTGGGCCGAACCGTCGGAAATAATTTTTTCAAAATAATTATTTATTGAATTATATATCTACAGACATGGGCGTCAGAGAGGGGGGCAAACGGGGCACTTGCCACCCTCTGGGATCGAGTAAAAAATTCCACAAATTATAATCGTAACAATTTAAATGTAATTAATTTATATATATTATGTATGTGTTTTTGTATTGATGCAATACTGTATTCTATAATCTACTTGTAAAAAATAAAACCCTAAAAAAATTAAATAATTAAATAAAAATTTATTGGTGTAATTATTTGTCTCTAAGTTTTGCCCCCCCCCCCCTAGAAATTTTCTGCGGACTTCTGTGCATTTACCATGGATTGGTCTTACCTAGTGCGTAAAATTTATTTCATCCAAAATATGCTGCAGAAATATCAATTGTTATTCAAAATGAAGGAAAGGGACACTCAAAAACTTGCATCTTAAAATGTAGAGAAAAAGCAATGTTAACTAAGGTTAGCTTATAAATAAAAGTTACATACTTTCAGCTATTAGGAGAGTTGTTTAAGCAGCCAAATATATAGAATTAGCACCAGTTTTCTAGTGAAATCTGTTGTAAGCAAACGTGTTTTTACCACATTCTATTCCACTTTCAAAAGATAATTTAAAAGTACAAATTAGTAAAAATCAGCTCCTAGTCAAACCAGTTGCTTACTCAAGGCTGGATGCTATAATCGCCCTCCCTTCACCTGGAGGGCTTAAAAAACATATATACAGTAGATTCTCTCTTATCCGGTCTCGGCTCAACCGGCCTCCGCTTTAACCGGTCGTTCCAAGAAGCGGAAGCAAGTCGCCTCTTGTTTTGTTTATAGTACAGTAAATATTTGCTTCTGTTCCTTTTTGTGAACATTACAATGTACAGTGGACTGTGCCTACAGGATAGTGTGTTGTGATCTATTAATTATTGTGTGGTACAAAATGAGTGGGTGCAAACGTAAGTGTAATGTCGTTACGATGGAGATGAAATTAAAACCTTTAGAACGTATTGACAAAGGTGATCCAGTAAAGCATATTTATGATGAACTAGGTGTTGGTAAAAGCAAAGTAAATGACTGGGGAAGGAATAGAAAATCTTTACAAGATTTTTGCACTCAAGTCGAGTCTGAAAAAACACTTTCTTCTCGGCGAACTCTTAAAAAGTCGAAAAATGAAATTGTCGTGATGCACTTTGGTTATGATGGTTCATGCAAGAGCGTCGAAAAGAAACGCCAATCAGTGGGCCAATCTTGAAAGAAAAAGCATTAATCCTTCATTCTAAAATCGATAATGGGTGAGATTTTTCAGCAAGCGAGGAATGGCTTTCTCGCTGGGAAAAACGGCATAGGTTGCACATTACCTTGGTGTTTGTGGTGAGAAATTTTGTCAGCTGATCCTTTGGCAGCAAAGAAATTTTCAGAAGAACTTTTAGTCCTTATTGAAGAAGAAGGTCTATGCGCAGAACAAATTTGCAAGGTAGATGAGACAGGGTTAAATTTTAAACTTCTTCGAACGAAAACGTTTGTGACAGCGCAAGGTACCTCAGCATCAGGATTTAAAACAGACAAAGAAAGAATCACTGTAGCTGTGTGTACAAATGCTGCAAGTACGCACAAACTTCCTCTTTTTGTAATTGGGAAATCAGCAAAACCTCGAGCATTCAAGCATTTAAATTTAGCTGTTCTGCCAGTTTATTTCAAAGCTCAAAAATCTGCTTGGATAGACACGTATTTGTTTAAACAGTGGTTCTTTACAGAATTTGTTCCAAAAGTAAAAATCACTTCACAATTCTTAAAATGCCTGTAAAGGCCCTACTCATTCTCGTCAATGCCCCAACACACCCAAACGAACTCATTTATGACAACATTAAAGCCATGTTTTTGCCACCTAATGTAACATCTTTAGTGCAATCAATGGATCAAGGCGTGCTTGTAAGTTTGAAAAGGCGATACAGGAGAAAGCTTCTTTGAGAAATTCTACAGCGAACCGAAAATGACGGAATAAGACTTTAAAATGCTTTGAAAACAATAAATATCAAGGGTGTGATCTACATGTTGGCAAGAGCTTTTGAAGAAATGCCTCGTACAACGTTTGTGAAGTCATGGAGAAAACTTTGGCCCGAAGTTGAAAACTATGCAGAAAGTACCAAAGACGATAACAAGAAAGTATCGAATGAGCTTGCGCCTGCCGAAGATATGACGGATAATGACAATATTTCGCTGTTTAATGACTTTAAACTGCTGTCTGGATGTGACACACTTGAAGAAGATAACATTGAAAAATGGTTAAAATGTGATGAACAGTTGGAAAATGAAATACTGAATGACGAAATTATCAAGTCAGTCTGCCATGAAGGGAACGGAGAAGAAGCGGAGAATGAAGAAGAAGAGAAAGAAGAGGAAGAAGGGAGAGTTAGCCGTATCGAAGGGAAAGAAGCTTTTAATGTTGCAGTAAGATGCATTGAACAACATTAGGCCTCATCTGCGATTGTTTGATGTTTATTAAAAAATGGCAAGACTTTGCAGGTAAAAAAGTATTAAGTTCAAAGAAGCAAAAGAAAATCACGGACTTTTTCAAGTGAGTGTGAGTAAATTGTTAATATTGTACAACAAATTATTAATTAAAATACAGTTAGTATTTTTGTCATTTGCCGTTTTTATTTATTTTCTGACATAATTTTCGGATTTACCAGCCTTTCGTTCATCCGGCCAGGGGTCCGGTCCCGTAAGGGCCAGATAAGAGGGAGTCTACTGCACTTTCTAAAGAAGTCTCTGAAAATCAGAGATTTAAGAACGTAACCCACCCTCACACACATCACCACTACCACTGGAATTTCTGGTTATGCCTCTGAACCAGACGACCTCTTTCTACTGAAGCTGTAACTTGGAAAGAACTGTGAGGAAGAACTGTGAGGATCTGAACTTCTTCGGTAGAAGGTCAGTTCAGATCTTCAGGTCTTACGTATCAGGAAGTTCAGATTTAGATATTCTCTCTTCAGAACAACCGGGAATGCTAAATTTACATACCGGAATTGTAAATAAATTCCGGTCGAATAAAATACAACCGGAATTGCAAGAAGAAATCATTATACTGGAAAAATATTTTTGCAGGACTTTAACTAAATCAAACTGCAACGTTTATAGCAGTGTCTCGCAAACTTTTTTACTCTGCGGCACACTGAATCTAATTTTTTTTCCGCGGCACACCTAAAAAATGAATAAAAGCAAACTCTATATAATCGTCATTATGTTTGCGCTTTGTTGAAGTCATCAGCCTGGTTTTACTTAAAGATTTGCTCTCGTCCTTTAATTCATAACTCGGTGTTTGTTTTAAATATTTGTCCATTCTATGGCTTGAAATAATCAAAAATTAATACCAAAATTTCGGTTGGGTTGGGTTGTTTTACCTCTGAGCGGCACTTTTTTGCACACCATGGGCTAAATGGCCAGGTCACATGGACCCCGAAGGCTCAGAGAAGGTTGGGGGGAGGGGACCCACTGGAATAGCTGTTGGGAGACAGATGGTAGCCTCCCGTCAAGGTCATCCAGCGTGTTCTTTAACGTGCACAGGGTATGGCTCTCCCGCACACGGGACCAAGGCTTAACGTCCCATCCGACGGACGGCGGCCTTTCCAAGCCCATCGGTGTCCCCTACTGACCGTGGGGGCAGGGCGGGGAATTTTGCGGAGATAAATCTCAACGCTGACCCAGCTAGGACTCGAAACTGGAAACTACAGATTACGAGCCTGGCGCGCTACAGACTGAGATGACTGACTTCATTAATGAAAGGAAATCACCGCCCCCCAAAATTTGGAAAAATCTTGATAAATACTTACAAGATCCCAGTTGATAAAATCTGAAAGATTTTTATTAAAGCACGTCGATAGCACAAGTCAAGTCAAAATGAAATCTTTGGAATATCTAGTGTCGATTTGAAAATCTCTCGCGACACACTACTGTGCCGCGGCACACAGTTTGCGAGACACTGGTTTATAGGAACCAGTTGATTATTCAAGGTTGGGTGCTTTGAATAAATAAATTGCCTTTCAAGCAGTCGCTTGCCTGGAAGGAACGAGAGTTTGAGTATAATGCTACAACCATAAAGATGATCTGTGAGGAATACGAGACCTCAACGGAAAGACAAACCCTATCAGAAAAGAAACATCCATGCCGTCAATGGGATTCGAACCTAGATAAAGATGGCCAAGTAAGTGAACACCATGTGAGATTGAAATTTTAATTTTTTGAATACAATTAAATCAAAAGCTAACTGAACTATGTAAATGGAATTGTGTCTATTCATATTACACACTGTAATGCCGAATCTATGAATGCAGTTATTCAAGCTGCTTCTTATTATGCAACCACTTTTATCAGCCTTCGCTGGCATCTTCAGGTTAGTCTCTAGTGCCAGTACTTAAAGAGACCTGCAAAATGTTAGCCCCTTATGGAAGAATCTAAAGACTTCCCTATATTGGAGCGGGGATGGCTGTGTCGGTAGCGCGCCAGGCTCGTAATCTGCAGTTCCCAGGTTCGAGTCCCAGCTGGGTCAGCTTGAGACTTATCTCCGCAAAACTCCCCGCCCTGCCCACGTCAGTAGGGAACACCGATGGACTTGGAAAGGCCGCCGTTCGTCGGATGGGACATTAAGCAATGGCCCCGTGTGCGGGAGAGCCATTCCCTGTGCACGTTAAAGAACACGCTGGATGGCCTTGACGGGAGGCTACCATCTGTCTCCCAACAGCTGTTCCAGTGGGTCCCCTCCCCCAACCTTCTCTGAGCCTTCAGGGTCCATGTGACCTGGCCATTTAGCCCATGGTGTGCAAAAAAGTGCCGCTCAGAGGTAAAACAAACCAACCCAACTTCCCTACAAGAACTTTATGCCACAACTCAATGACATTTTCAGCAAAACAGACCCTTTTGACAGAACACAATGTTACTCCCAGAAGTAATTAGACCCTCATGCATATATTAATGGCGCTGGTGCATTGTTAGAAACGATGCTCCAAGAGACTCAAGAGCAAGGGTTTCATTTTTTTCAACAACCAGCCAATATTTTTTCCAAAGAAGGCAAACATCTGACGCTTTCAGTACCCCACATGGATATAAAGGATTTTGCATTCCAGAAATGACACTTTTCATTACAGAAGCCTTCGTATTTCCCTAAATGCCCCCTTCAGGAATGAGATTTATGACCTCCCCTCGACTACAGCGTACAGCAATGATTTGTTAAAACTTGTTTATATATATAGTGACTTCTGTATGATGGTTAGGGAAGGGAAACTAGGTAATAATAACCTTGAGAAAATGCTTGAATAACACATGAGGAACCATGACAGTCTAGAAAAGCTTTTAAGGATATAATATACTGATGTCAGTGAGATTCGTTTCTTTGCTAAACATGAATTAAAAAAAATTAAATAAAGGAAGTTGGCTGCAGTGTGATTGCTTCAGCTTAAATTATAAGAAAAACTGATCAAAGCTCAATTGCTAGTTTAGAACGCAAAGTCAACTCATTATTGGATAACAATCGTAATGTCTGAAGGAAAGAAAACTCAATTGGCACTGGTCCAACGGGAAGTTGCCATCATTAGACACAAAAACGATTTTATGTTCAAGGAAATGGTTAAGTGCCTTTGTTTTTACTATGGAGTACCAGGATAGGACAAATGCTACTGTATGAAACGAATATATTGCCTACAAACATAGTTCTTTGGGGATACATGGTTACAAAGGATGACTCCGTATTAGTGAAGGTATGATGGATGCGAGAAAGAATAAGATGTTCTTCAAATAATGATATTCTTCTGTGTACTTGATAATAATGAGACCTTTGTATTTCAGAATGATAAGCATCTTGTCTCAAGGCACAGTTTATTGCGAAATAATTTATTAAGAAATGTATAGTGAGAATGAATGATTTGCAGTTAGGTTGCAATATGCTTACGTTAAACCCTTATTCTGTTTTTGTAATGTCTGCTTCTGCCTTTCTCGCGACATAGTTCAATATTTCGAATAGGTTTCAGGAAAAATATCGTTAGGCAGTCTGATGAGTTGGATATTTATTATTAACACGTCATGTCATATTCGCAATTTTGTTTTAATTTCCAATGACGTATACTGTTTTACAGTTTTAAATGCGAACTTTCATGAGTTTGACGTCAGCAAAATGATCAAAAGTTTGCTGATATCTGTTATTTTGAGCAATAACTATGATTACAACTGTTTCGCGATAATCTTTTGTTTTCTGCATAAACAGATTATTGCGAAAAGATATTTAAACGAAAATAAATGTATTTTCATTAAATTAAATATTAACTTAATTATTTTCAAATTATTTAATTTAATTATATTAACTTAATTTTTATTAATTTATTGAACTTAATTACATTAACTTAATTAGTATTAACTTATTTAACTTAATTATATTAACTTAATTTTATTAATTTATTGAACTTAATTATATCAACTTAATTTTATTAATTTATTGAACTTAATTATATTAACTTAATTATTATTAAATTATTTAACTTAATTATATTAACTTAATTATTATTAAATTATTTAAGTTAATAATATTAACTTAATTAAATATTAAATTAAATTAATATTAACATTAAATAACATAATATGTTTCATATATTAATAAAAAGTATTATATTAAATTAATATTAAGTAAGTATTAACATTAAATAGCCGTCCAATGGCCGAGTGGTTAGCGCGCTTGGCTTACTGATCTGAGGAACCTGGGTTCGAGCCCCGGGTAAGCATGGATGTATGTGTCGTTTTTCTGCTGAGGTCCTGCCATCCTCTCAGACCTTCTACTCTGGCATATAAACTGACAGACTCCTTGCTTGAGGGGGTATTTTATTTATTAACATTAAATGAAAGGAAACATTAGCTCTGTTTTATTTTAAAGAACATAAAATATATAAAGGTAATCAATTTGTTTTTTGAAAATGAGAGCAAATGTTTTCTCTTTAGCTGTAAACATTCCATTTTTTCGTTTCCAGAGATAAATTAAAATTCTTTTTACATTTATAGGTAATGACGAAATATTACGATTCGCGTTTTCCTAATCTCCTAATAGCTTTAAATAGGACCTTCTAGAAGTAGAAAATGGGAAAACTTTATTTGCATTTTTGACTTGAGTAAATTTTCACCCTGAATAATATTTAAGAGTTGAATACTGACTGAATGCGTTTGAGGTTCATAATTTAGATAGACTAGACGTAGAGCCTCCAATATCTTCAGTAACATTTTGCTATGAAAAGCTTATTTTAGAAGTTACGGGTAATAGAATTTGGTTTTTTACAACCACAACTTGGAAACAAGTATTTTTTTTGTTTAAGCAGTTCATTATGTGATAAACACGGCAACAGCCGTTAAGATAAACGCATTGTAGTTTTCACAAGTTATTAATAATAATTATCGTTATTGTTATATTTAACGGTTTTGAACATTTTACTGAAAACCCGATTCAGGCCTTTCGGGGGGCGGGGGTGGCTCAGTCGGTAGCGCGCCAGGCTCGTAATCTGTAGTTCCCAGGTTCGAGTCCCAGCTGGGTCAGCGTTGAGATTTATCTCCGCAAAATTCCCCGCCTTTTCCACGGTCAATAGGGGACACCGATGGAAAGGCCGCGGTCCGTCGGATGGGACGTTAAGCCGTGGCCCCGTGTGCGGGAGAGCCCTACCCTGTGCACGTTAAAGAACACGCTGGATGGCCTTGACGGGAGGCTACCATCTGTCTCCCAACAGCTGTTCTAGTGGGTCCCCTCCCCCAACCTTCTCTGAGCCTTCGGGGTCCGTGTGACCTGGCCATTTAGCCCATGGTGTGCAAAAAAGTGCCGCTCAGAGGTAAAACAACCCAACCCAGGCCATTCGGGCCCCCTTTCTTAGCTAAGGCAGAGACCTTTTTTCAACCTTTATTATTTGGGAACTATATTTCAGTAACAGAAGCAATGTGCGAACAGAACATATGCCATTGGAGTCATCAATAGTTATATGCATAGAACCGGCCAGGCCTAGCACCTAATGTCCAACCCCGCCTTCTCGTGGTGCGGACCGTTAGTAACTTTCAAAAGAGATACTCTCTTGTGGAAGTGAACGGAAGGGGAGGGCTGCCAGATTAGTGTGGCCTACTGATCTGGACAACTATGGCTACTTTTCTTTTTTTTCTACCCTGCTGAGGAGTGGTCAACCACACAGGGTCCTGGTGCTGACCATATAAACCTACCGGACTGGACAGATATATGGCTCTGAGCTTGATTATGGATCCTGATTTTGCTGCACTGGTGGGCTTCTGTGGAGGGAAAATCTTCCGCTGTGTTTTCTTTTCGTTTGTGGGTTGACAGCCCCAAGTGAATAGATTCACAGGATATGTTTATCAGCTAGTGGATAATCCTGAGCAGAAGTCATCGCAGGCACCTGAACTCTTTGCTTCTATTGGCATCGTCAGATTCTACATTGGAGGAAGTCTTTCAGTGTAGATGGCTTCAGCCTTTAGTAGTGGGGGAACGGGTCTTTGCCCCATGTCTGCGATTAGGGGGCTGTTTGATATTGTCGGCATTCCCTCTCTCAATAAACATAGTTTCTTTAAACATCCCACTAACCATTTTCTCTCCATAGGTAGTTGGAATGTGAGGACTCTGCACAAAGCTTTTTCTCTTGATGTCCTCACACAAGAATTCCACCGTTATAATTTAGATATTCTCGGCTTGCAAGAGACCAGATGGACCGATAAAGGTCAGATTCTTAAAAATAATCTTAAATTTCTCTTTTCAGGGAGGGACGACAATAAGCATCACCAAGGCGTGGGTCTGCTTCTCAGCAGACACGCTAGCGATGCTCTTCTAGGATATGAGTGCATTAATGAAAGGTTTCTTACAGCAAAATTTCAGACAAGCGTTAAAGACTTGAATGTTATCTGCTGTTATGCCCCCACTGAGGATGCCGATGAGGATGAGAAGGATAGGTTTTATGGACAACTTCAGGATATTTTGAATTCTGTCAAGAAAGGAGATATTACCCTTGTTCTTGGTGACTTCAATGCCAAAGTTGGTACTGACTCTGACCTTTGGGGAGGAGTAATAGGCCCTTTTGGTATTGGTAGCTGCAATGGCAATGGGCAACGTCTCCTACAGGTAAGTAAACTCAATGGATTCAGAATAACTAACACTTATTACAAACACCACGACATACATAAGTACACATGGGTTTCACCTGATGGGCTGCATAAGAATATGATTGATTACATATTAATTAACAGCAAATGGGCCAGTTCTGTTAGGAATACCAGGGCATATAGGGGAGCTGAAATTGGATCTGACCATTACCTTGTTAAAAGTGTCTTGCAACTTAAACTTAAAAAGTGTTGTGCTAGGGTTAAAAAATTTACTTTTAATACTGAAGCTCTGAAAGATCCAGTTATAGCCAAAGCTTACCATGATAGGTTACTTAGTCATTATGACAGTCATGGTTTGTTTACTACTGAAGTTGAGGAAGAATGGGATCATTTTAAACAGGCTTTTTTGGACACTAACAGTATTCTTTTAGGAAAAAAGGAGCAGAAGAGGCAAAATTATCTGAGTGATAAGGCACTTGAGCTTATTTCGGAAAGAAAGAACTGCAGGAATGCCCTTAATCAATACCCTACTAGTCCTAATAGAAAGCATTACAGAGACCTTAATAAGCTTGTAAAGGATCAGTTAGCTGCTGATAAGAATCTTTGGCTTGATGGTTTGGCTGACAAAGCCGAGGAAGCAGTTAGACAGCACAACAGCAGAGAGCTGTACCAGATAGTTAATGTTTTGTGTGCTAGAAAACGGACAGGCATACAAGGATTGAAGGATAAACAAGGTAAGGTTATAGAAGGGGAGGATTCTGTCATGGCTAGGTGGGCTGAGCATTTCAGTGATGTTCTAAACAATGTAGTTAGTTCTACTCCCATTGTTTGCAATGATGATAGATGCACTGGTGGCTTTAATGTTGGCCCTATAACACAATCTGAAGTTATTTTGGCTGTTTCTAAACTTAAACTTCATAAATCCCCAGGGGTAGATGAAATTACTACGGAAATGCTTAGAGCTGGGAATGTTTCGGTTACCACTTGGATGACTGAAATTCTGAATCTCTTTTATGATAAAGGCATGGTTCCAAAGGATTTTACCAGAGCTATTGTTATCCCTATTTTCAAAAAAGGTGATCGCAGTTCTTGTGATAACTATAGGGGTATCAGCCTACTCTCTGTTCCAGGTAAAGTTCTTTCCATGATTGTGCTTAATACAATTAAGAATCTGGTTGACAGTCAATTGCGTGATGAGCAATGTGGATTCAGAAGTGGTAGGGGATGTGTGGATCAGATATTTTCACTTAGGCAGATTCTTGAGAAATGTTTAGAGTTTCAGAAACCTTTGGTTGCTAGCTTTGTTGATTTCAAAAAGGCTTTCGACTCTGTTGATCGTCATAATTTGTGGTTGATTGTGAGATCATATGGTATACCAGACAAGTTAGTTAACATTATGAAAGCTCTCTATAATAACACTGAGTCGTGTGTGAGAGTTGGTAAGGCTTGTAGCAATTGGATTAGCATTACTTCTGGTGTTCGACAAGGGTGCATTTTGTCTCCTTTTCTCTTTAGCTTGGTTATTGATTATGTTATGCGAAATTCACTTCAAGGGAAAGATTTTGGCCTTAAATGGGCTGGAGATACGAAAATTTCTGATTTAGATTATGCTGATGATTTAGCCCTTTTGGCAAATGATGTTGATGAGATGAACTCTTTCATTCGAGCTGTTGATGAGACTGGTAGTAGAGTTGGTTTGGTTATAAACAGAGAGAAAACTAAAGTGATGAAAATTGGTCAGGCAGGCTGTGATTCAGTTAATCTGAATGGTTGCAGTCTTGAGCAGGTGTCACAGTTTAATTATCTTGGGAGCTATGTAACAGATAATGGTGATGTGCGGCATGAGATTAACAGACGAATAGGGATTGCTGCCGGGACTTTTAAGAATCTATGGAGAGTGTGGAGAAATAGGCGTATACACCTAAAGACTAAAATTAGACTGTATAATAGTTTGGTTCTTTCTAGGGTTAGTTATGGTAGTGAAACTTGGACACTTTGTAAACAAGATAACAGGAAACTAGATGCTTTTGATTCCAGATGCTTACGCAGTATCTTGGGTATTAGGTGGTTCAACTTTGTAACTAATGATGAGATTAGGCAAAGGAGTTTGCAACCTCCTTTAAGCAGCATATTGTGCAGAGAGAGACTCCGTTGGTTTGGCCATGTTGCCCGTATGAATAATTATAGAATGGTGAATAGGGTTATGAACAGTGTGCCTAAAGGCCGCAGAAAGAAGGGGAGACCTAGGATGCGGTGGGCAGACAATGTCAAACAGGACCTTGTTGGAATTGGTGTGCAGTGGCCAGATGCAGTAGATGTAGCTCAGGATAGACTTGCTTGGAGAACTAAATTGCACGGTCTGGTTGGACCTCCGTAGCCCATGGCTGCTTGAGGATGATGATGATGATGAAATTGACGTTATGAAAGGCAAGCTTTGCATGACATTACATACGAGGGAGGAGATGTTAAAAGTCTGCTAAAATATCTTAGCATAATTTATGGAACATTTTGCCAGTGTATATCTCAACTGTGGAAGAGGGCCAAAACCCACCTGTAATTAGGGTGATCAGATTTAAAGAGAAGTATTCGAGAACTTTTGAAATTTTTTCTTAAGGACTGATTTTTTATTAGGGTCACCAGATTTAAAGAAACTAATCCGAGGGTTTCTGAAAATTCAATGTGAAGGATTGACTTTTGATGAAATTATTATGTTAAAAAGTAACACAAACACAATCTTTTTCGTTTAGAACATATTTTTATACATTATTGGACATAATCAGGTCCGCATCTAGAAAAATACAGAGAAAGATGGGGGAGGGGGGAGCAAGAGACTAAATTTCCAATACAGTATTACATTTTACAGGTCTGTAAAAGAATTCTTGAAAGTTCTTGAAACATAAATAATAATAATAATTACCTCTAATTACCCTTCTAACATTCTGAAGGGGGGGGGGAGGACATGGCCGTTGTCCCCCCTAGATATGGCTCTGCACATAAGAATTAAATGTTAAAAATTGATTTTCCTTTTGCAGTAAAGGTTTCAGAAGAGACACAAAAGTTTTCACCTGCAGCAAAGCCTTCATTTTATATGTGATGTCTCATCCATCCATATTAAATTTATATTTGAAAATATTCTTTCAATTAGATGGAAAGGGAAATTCTCCTCCGACATTTCTCTTCCTTGATTTCTTCGTTCACCAACTGAAAAAATCGCGGCCGAGTGATGCCAGATCTTGCACATTCGCAAAGCCGTTCGAGATTCTAAACCCCGTCCCATTACAGGTTGGGACTCAATATTTTGTCCCGACATAGGGTTGCATAGGGGGAACCTGTGTTCTAAATTCGGGACCTGTCTGCCAAGTATGTAGAAAACTACGTAGTACCGCAATCTGTTAAAACAGGGATAACACTTGAAGAGTAAATAAGCCATCATCAACCGTTATAGTACGTGATGGTGCCAGCAAGTAGACGAAAGAAATGCATTCTCTAATTCACACAGATACCACTATTATTTTGATGATGATTTTTTTAGCCCCAATTTTTTAGCCAACTGCATTGGTACCGAAATTTTTTTGTAACAACATTACTATTAGAATTCCATTAGTAAAGATCTGCTCAAATTGTAAAGTGAATTTAATATTTAAAAAATATCTAAAAACTGAATTCCGGGGAAAGAACTTTTAATTCTCGGACTCTCCCAGATTAAAAAACGAGCTCACCCTATCTTTAATCTAATAAGCATGCGATTATTTATTTTCTTCTTTTTCCAATGTGTTTGAAGTACTTAACTTTTTTTGTGTTCGTTACTCGACTGATTTATCGTTTGTTTTTAGTTTCGAATAAGCCTACTTAAGATAAACTTGTATGAAAAAATTGCTTCAATCTTGTTTCTCATTCCAGGTGAAAGGCAAAAAAAAGCTGAAGATGGCCAATGTAATGCGGATGGGCAACTACAGAGCTGCCATCTGGATCACAGTGGCAGTGAGTATCGTTGGGTTTGCGCTTATTATCGGCGGAGCAGCCCTCACGGGAATAGCTTATACAGAGGTTCGACCCAATTTCGCTGACAGCAATTACGCCCGTTACATAGGCGCCAATCTGCAGAGAATCGTCGGTCCAATCTTGCTGTCCTTCGGCGCCCTTCTCTTGCTCGGAGGATGCATCTTCATTGTCTTTGCAATGACTGCCATGAACAAACAATACAACTCCAACGCTCCGTCCAAGAGCAGTCAGAGGGAAGACACATTTTGAGAGCATCTGAAAAAGAAAATGGGAGAAGGTAAACGAAAAACGTTTTCGTTTAGATTTTATTTCGCTTATACTTTGTTATATTTATATATTTTTTGATATATATTTTTTGATCATATTTGGATCGGAAACATGTAACATATGTATATTTAGTTCGTAGTCATGAATGGGAACTCATTGAGGTAATTTCCTTTCAGACAATCGTCACTCTTCGACTTGGTTAGTACTTCATTCTAATGGGATTGTTTCCCTTTATTTCCACATTTCCAACTGTCAAGGGTCATTATCATCGTAACTATCAAGAACTATTTCTCGACTTCCAGCTAGTCTCGAGGTTGGGGAGAGGTGGTGGTGGGGGGAGAGGTCGGTTGGTAAAGCGCCAGGCTCAGGGGCGTAGCCATGGGGGGGGATAGGGGGAGGCTCCCCCCCAAAGTAACTCGGATGGCAAAATTCGAAGCGACTTCGTAAAATCTAGGTGAGTTGTGAAAATTTGTATTTTTTTTTTGCAAAATTAAGGGGAGTTGTCAAAATCGCGGCAACTTGGCAAATCTGAGGCAGTTTGGAAAATGGAGAGACGGCAAAATTTAGAGCCACTTAGTAAAATATAGGTGAGTTGGCAAAATTCGGAGTGACCTGGTAAAATCTTGGGGAGTTGGCAAAATTCAGGTGAGTTGTAAAAATTAGGATTTTTTTCTGTAAAATTATGGCGAGTTTGGAAAATCTAGGGATAGTTGGCAAAATTCGGAGTGACTTGGGAAAATCGTGGGGAGTTGGCAAAATTCAGGTGAGATGTGAAAATTTGGATTTTTTTCTGTAAAATTATGGCGTGTTGGGAAAATCTAGGAGAGTTGGCAAACTTAGGGTGTTGGCAAAAAACTAGGAGCAGTTGGCAAAATTCGGAGTGACTTGGCAAAATCGTGGGGAGTTGGCAAAATTCGGGTGAGATGTAAAAAATAAGATTTTTTTTCTGTAAAATTATGGCGAGTTGGGAAAATCTAGGGATAGTTGGCAAAATTCGGAGTGACTAGGCAAAATCGTGGGGAGTTGGCAAAATTCAGGTGAGATGTGAAAATTTGGATTTTTTTCTGTAACATTATGCCGTGTTGGGAAAATTTAAGACAGTTGGCAAAACTTAGGGTGTTGGCAAAAAACTAGGAGCAGTTGGCAAAATTCGGAGTGACTTTGCAAAATCGTGGGGAGTTGGCAAAATTCAGGTGAGATGTAAAAAATAGGATTTTTTTCTGTAAAATTATGGCGAGTTGGCAAAACTTAGGGAGTTGACAAAATCTAGGGACAGTTGACAAAATTAGGAGTGACTTGGCAAAATCGTGGGGAGTTGGCAAAATTCAGGTGAGATGTAAAAATTATGATTTTTTTTCTGTAAAATTATGGCGAGTTGGCAAAATCTAGGGACAGTTGGCAAAATTCGGAGTAACTTGGCAAAATCGTAGGGAGTTGGCAAAACTCAGGTGAGATGTGGAGGTGAAATTCTTTCTTCGTTTTTAGTCAACTATCCTGAATTTCACAAACCCAATCCCAATTATCACAACTCGCCCGTATTTTCCAAGTGGATTCGAATTTTGCCAACTGCCCTAAATTTTAAGTTTCCTCAATTTATTCAAAACTCCTTCATTTCACAAAACAAATTTCAATTTTCACAATTCGCCTATATTTTACCAAGTGCATTCGAAATTTGCCAACTACTCTAGATTTTGCCAACTCGCAGTAATTTTACAGAAAAAATCGCACTTTTTACATCTTTCCTGAATTTGACAAGCCACTTCTAATTTTATCAATTCTCCTTAATTGCACAAGAAAGGCACAATTTTCACAACTCCCCTGTATTTGACCAAGTGACTTCGAATTTTGCCAACTCCCCTAGATTTTGCCAAGAGAACTTGGTTTTTCCAACTCTCCTTAATTTCACAAAACCAATCCCAATTTTTACAACTCACCTGTACTTTACCAAGTGGTTTCCAGTTTTGCCAACTGCCCTAGATTTTGCAAAGTTTTCTCGATTTTATCAACTGTCCTTAATTTCACAAAAACAATTCCAATTTTCACAAATCGCCCATATTTTACCAAGTGGATTCGAATTTTGTCAACTCCCCCAAGATTTTCCAACTCTCCTAGATATTGTGAAGCTGCCACGATTTTGCCAACACGTCAAAAGTTTTCAGAAAAAAGATTGCAATTTTTACACCTCACCTGAATTTTGTCAACTCTCCACGATTTTGCCAAGTCACTCCGAATTTTTCCAACTCCCTACGTTTTGCCAACTCTCCTAGAGTTTGCCAACTAGCCATAATATTACAGAAAAAATCCTAATTTTTACATCTTACCAGAATTTTGGGAACTCCCCTCGATTTTGCCAAGTCACTCCGAATTTTTCCAACTCCCCAAGATTTTACCAAGTCACTCCGAATTTTGCCAACTCCCCAAGATTTGGTCAAGTTGTCCCGATTTTGCCAACTCCCCAAGATCTTACCAATTCACTCTGAATTTTGCCAACTCCCCAAGATCTTACCAATTCACTCTGAATTTTGCCAACTCCCTAAGTTTTTGCCAACTCACCTGTTTTTACTAAATGGCTTGAAATTTTGCCAACTGCTCTAAATTTTGCCGTCTCTCCATTTTCCAAACTGCCTCAGATTTGCCAAGTTGCCTCAATTTTGACAACTCCCCTTAATTTTCCAAAAAAAAAAAAAAGAAAAATTGGAGAGTTTGAAAGTTTGAAGTGATTTGGCAAATTTAGGAGAGATGTAAAGATTGGGATTAGTTTCGTGAAATTAAGGAGATTTTACCAAATCAAGGCTAAAATTCATACTGATTTGCTACAATTCAGACGAAATGTAAATATGGAAGTATTTCTGAGAAATTATGGCCAGTTGGCAAAACTGGAAGTCAAATGGCAAATTACGGGTAGTTGGCAGAATTGGTAGTCAAATGGCAAAATGTAGGAGAGACTTAAAAATTGTCTTACCCCCCCCCCCCCTCCCCCACGGAGTGGAAATCTAAGCAAGTTTGCTCAGTTGGCAAATTTTTCCAAAATTTTGCTCGAGTTGGAAAATTTTGGACCCTTCCCCCCAACTATATTCCTTCGCTACGCCCAAGGATCTTAATGTTTAGTTCCCTGGTTCGAGTCCCAGTTGAGCGAGTGTTGAGATTTTCCTCCGCAAAACCCCACCCTGCCCTCGGTCAGTAAAGGACACCAACAGACTTTGGAAATGCCAGTCTGTCGTATGGGGAGTTAAGTCGTGACCCCGTGTGTGGTATAGCCATATTCTGCGCACGTTTAAAACACGCTGGATGACTTAGACTGGATTTTACCATCTGTCTTCTAACAGCTGTTCAGTGGGTTCCCTCCCCAAACCTTCTCTGAGCCCTCAGTGTCTTCGTGACCTGGCCATTTAGCCCATTGTGTAAAAAAAAAGTGGCACTCAGAAGAAAACCATGCTTTTTTTTTCTGAATAGCACTTTTTTGTACACAATGGTCTAAATGGCCAGGTCAAAAAGACTTCAAAGCAAGCTTAGGGAAGGAAATCACTAACACTATTGCCAAACTACCCATCTGAAGGACGAAGAGAGATTAGAGGACAAATCCCAGAGGTGTCATCATTTTCATCAACAGAACAGAGTTTAATGGGGAGGATCTTAAACACAATGGGAATTCGAGCCTGGGATATTAGGTTCGGAATTGGCATGCTAATAATTGAGCCAATCCCCCCCCCCCCCCAAATGACATAAGGAAAGTATCGCAGTAAAATCTAATTTATATATATTACATTCGGGAAAGCAATTCAATTTCAGAATAAATTTTTAATTTACAGGCCTCAGTTAAGCTTTCCAACATTCCTCTTCGATTAAAGTCTTTAACAAAGATTTCACCCAAAATTTGTTTTGATACCATTCTACTCTGTTTCGTACCATTTCTTTCTTTTTTTCAAAATTTGTCTGCGATTCGTTTCTTTTTTCACGTTATAATTTCCAGTTTCTTTTTAGTTCTGACGAGAATAGTTTTAAATTCTCTTAAACAGTTACTGATGTTTAAAAGATGTCTGCTAAACACTTCAATACATCGTTAAATTATTAAATTGACGAACTCTCTGTAGTAATAAGAGACGATGTCCGTGTGTCTGTGGCAGCCATAACTCATCAAGAATTCATAGCAGGCGCTTCAAAATTTCTCAAAGTGTTTCTACTTTTGTTCGAGTGCCGATTTTCAAGACGAAATTTTAAAAGGAGGGATTGCTACAAGCAAAAATATTTACCACGCTATTTCTTCGGGGAACCGAAGTCGCTGCCAAATCCACTGTTGCCATTCACTGCTCCCTAACTGTGTGAACACAAGAGTCGTAATAAAATTATAAATCTGAAGCCGTTGCCAGATTCCCAAATTTCCAAAGGCATTATAATTTGAAGGCATCCTATTGCATATAGGGAATTGATTTTTTTAACCTAACACGAGGGCACACATGAGGGGAACATCATCATCATCCTCAAGCAGCCATGGGCTACGGAGGTCCAACCAGACCGTGCAATTTAGTTCTCCAAGCAAGTCGATCCTGAGCTACATCTACTGCATCTGGCCACTGCACACCAATTCTAACAAGGTCCTGTTTGACATTGTCTGCTCACCGCATCCTAGGTCTCCCCCTCTTTCTGAGGTCTTTAGGCACACTGTTCATAACCCTATTCGCCAATATATAATTATTCATACGAGCAACATGGCCAAACCAACGGACTCTCTCTCTACACAATATACTGCTTACAGGAGGTTGCAGACTCCTTTGCCTAACCTCATCATTAGTTACAAAGTTGAACCACTTAATGCCCAAGATACTGCGTAAGCATCTGGAATCAAAAGCATCTAGTTTCCTGTTATCTTGTTTACAAAGTGTCCAAGTTTCACTACCATAACTAACCCTAGAAAGAACCAAACTGTTATACAGTCTAATTTAAGTCTTTAGGTGTATTACGCCTATTTCTCCACACTCTCCATAGATTCTTAAAAGTCCCGGCAGCAATCCCTATTTGTCTGTTAATCTCATGCCGCACATCACCATTATCGGTTACATAGCTCCCAAGATAATTAAACTGTGACACCTGCTCAAGACTGCAACCATTCAGATTAACTGAATCACAGCCTTCCTGACCAATTTTCATCACTTTAGTTTTCTCTCTGTTTATAACAAAACCTACTCTACTACCAGTCTCATCAACAGCTCGAATGAAAGAGTTCATCTCATCAACATCATTTGCCAAAAGGGCTAAATCATCAACATAATCTAAATCAGACAGTTTCGTATCTCCAGTCCATTTAAGGCCAAAATCTTTCCCTTGAAGTGAATTTCGCATAACATAATCAATAACCAAGCTAAAGAGAAAAGGAGACAAAATGCACCCTTGTCGAACACCAGAAGTAATGCTAAACCAATTGCTACAAGCCTTACCAACTCTCACACACGACTCAGTGTTATTATAGAGAGCTTTCATTATGTTAACTAACTTGTCTGGTATACCATATGATCTCACAATCAACCACAAATTATGACGATCAACAGAGTCGAAAGCCTTTTTTAAATCAACAAAGCTAGCAACCAAAGGTTTCTGAAACTCTAAACATTTCTCAAGAATCTGCCTAAGTGAAAATATCTGATCCACACATCCCCTACCACTTCTGAATTCACATTGCTCATCACGCAATTGACTGTCAACCAGATTCTTAATTCTATTAAGCACAATCATGGAAAGAACTTTCCCTGGAACAGAGAGTAGGCTGATACCCCTATAGTTATCACAAGAACTGCGATCACAAGAATTTCAGTCATCCAAGTGGTAACCGAAACATTCCCAGCTCTAAGCATTTCGGTAGTAATTTCATCTACCCCTGGGGATTTATGTAGTTTAAGTTTAGAAATAGCCAAAATAACTTCAGATTGTGTTATAGGGCCAACATTAAAGCCACCAATGCATCTATCATCATTGCAAACAATGGGAGTAGAACTAACTACATTGTTTAGAACATCACTGAAATGCTCGGCCCACCTAGCCATGACAGAATCCTCCCCTTCTATAACCTTACCTTCTTTATCCTTCATTCCTTGTATACCTGTCCGTTTTCTAGCACACAAAACATTAACTATCTGGTACAGCTCTCTGCTGTTGTGCTGTCTAACTGCTTCCTCGGCTTTGTCAGCCAAACCATCAAGCCAAAGATTCTTATCAGCAGCTAACTGATCTTTTACACGTTTATTAAGTTCTCTGTAATGCTTTCTATTAGGACTAGTAGGGTATTGATTAAGGACATTCCTGCAGTTCTTTCTTTCCGAAATAAGCTCAAGTGCCTTATCACTCAGATAATTCTGTCTCTTCTGCTCCTTTTTTCCTAAAAGAGTACTGTTAGTGTCCAAAAAAGCCTGTTTAAAATGATACCATTCTTCCTTAACTTCATTAGTAAACATACCATGACTGTCATAATTACTAAGTAACCTATCATGGTAAGCTTTGGCTATAACTGGGTCTTTCAGAGCTTCAGTATTAAAAGTAAATTTTTTAACCCTAGCACAACACTTTTTAAGTTTAAGTTGCAAGACACTTTTAACAAGGTAATGGTCAGATCCAATTTCAGCTCCCCTATATGCCCTGGTATTCCTAACAGAACTAGCCCATTTGCTGTTAATTAATATGTAATCAATCATATTCTTATGCAGCTCATCAGGTGAAACCCATGTGTACTTATGTATGTCGCGGTGTTTGTAATAAGTGTTAGTTATTCTGAATCCATTGAGTTTACTTACCTGTAGGAGACGTTGCCCATTGCCATTGCAGCTACCAATACCAAAAGGGCCTATTACTCCTCCCCAAAGGTCAGAGTCAGTACCAACTTTGGCATTGAAGTCACCAAGAACAAGGGAAATATCTCCTTTCTTGACAGAATTCAAAATATCCTGAAGTTGTCCATAAAACCTATCCTTCTCATCCTCATTGGCATCCTCAGTGGGGCATAACAACAGATAACATTCAAGTCTTTAACGCTTGTCTGAAATTTTGCTGTAAGAAACCTTTCATTAATGCATTCATATCCTATAAGAGCATCGCTAGCGTGTCTGCTGAGAAGCAGACCCACGCCTTGGTGATGCTTATTGTCGTCCCTCCCTGAAAAGAGAAATTTAAGATTATTTTTAAAAATCTGATCTTTATTTGTCCATCTGGTCTCTTGCAAGCCGAGAATATCTAAATTATAATGGTGGAATTCTTGTATGAGGACATCAAGAGAAAAAGCTCTGTGCAGAGTCCTCACATTCCAACTACTTATGGAGAGAAAATGGTTAGTGGGATGTTTAAAGAAACTATGTTTATTGAGAGAGGGAATGCCGACAATATCAAACAGCCCCCTAATCGCAGACATGGAGCAAAGACCCGTTCCCCCACTACTAAAGGCTGAAGCCATCTACACTGGAAGACTTCCTCCAATGTAGAATTTGACGATGCCAATAGAAGCAAAGAGTTCAGGTGCATGCGATGACCACCAGCTGATAAACATATCCTGTAAATCTATTCACTTGGGGCTGTCAACCCACAAACAAACAGAAAACACATCGGAAGATTTTCCCTCCACAGAAGCCCACCAGTGCAGCAAAATCAGGATCCATAATCAAGCTCTAAAACGAAGGAGAAAATGTTACACTGTAATGAAAATCGTCTTTTGCCACTGTTATATTTTCCTGACTCGATTGTTTCGCTTGCTCTCTTTATTTTTTTCTAGATCCGTGCCTGCTTTCGATTATATTTTAATCCAATTTCGATTATATTTTTATCCCAAGTTGAATAATGTTATAGATGATAGTTCATTCAATGACGTCACCAATTTCATCATACAGGTTGAAACATTCTGCAAAATAATAAATTTTATTAAAGAGATCGGGGTGGGGCCAAGAAGGTCATGCCCTCTACCTCTTTGAGAATGTCAATAACTAGAATCAAACCATAAAAAGGTAATCACACATAGTACACATATTTTGTAAGAAAATCTTTTAAAGAGGATAAAACGTAGAGAAAAAAAAAATCATACGCTGGAAGAAGTATTCCTGATCAGTTACTCATCCTCCGCAACTAGCTTTTTCTTCTAGATCTGGTGGGGGCGTGGGTGGCTCAGACCCCTGAAGCTCCCTCCCTCCCTGAAGTATTTTTGCGACTCCCCGTGGTTGACTCATAGAGTAGCGTGTCAGGCTAATTACTTGAAGTGCTCAGCTCCCACTCTTCATTTCGTGGAAATTTTTTCTGCTAAACACCATTTTCTCCGGTCGAGAACGGAGTATAGATAGGCTGCAAAGGTCTCCTATCGGATGTCATACCCTCTGCATCAGTGAGGAGTAGGGCGGGGGTGGCTCAGTCGGTAGCGCGCCAGGCTCGTAGTCTGTAGTTCCCACGTTCGAGTCCCAGCTGGGTCAGCGTTGAGATTTATCTCCACAAAATTCCCCGCCCTGCCCACGGCCAGTAGGGGACACCGATGGGCTTGGAAAGGCCGCCGTCCGTCGGATGGGACGTTAAGCCGTGGCCCCGTGTGCGGGAGAGCCATACCCTGTGCACGTTAAAGAACACGCTGGATGGCCTTGACGGGAGGCTACCATCTGTCTCCCAACAGCTGTTCCAGTGGTTCCCCTCCCCCAACCTTCTCTGAGCCTTCGGGGTCCATGTGACCTGGCCATTTAGCCCATGGTGTGCAAAAAAGTGCCGCTCAGAGGTGAAACAACCCAACTTCTAGATCTGGCCTGAAAGAGTTCAAATGGTAATATAGGAAAAATTTTATAATTCACAGTGTTTACTGTACATTGTAACCGTTTCAATTATATTTGCTATTATATATGCCTATTATATTTATTATATAGATATTTATTACGTTATTTATTGTATAAATATACTGTATATGCAGTATTTATTTGATGAATTATCTGTAACTTTATTATTTAAATGCATGCATTCCTTACGGTTTAGCATTATCTACGGATATTGGAGTTTTAGTTTTAAGGACTTTTGAAATTCGAAAAGCTAATGGGTAATTCCCAATTGGTTTACTAACTCTTTAACCATTATTATGGTGTTTAAGTATTTACTTGCAGTCAAAGGACAGCTGCTAGTGGCTTACCCTATTGTGATGGGAATTAACAATGGAAGAGGATTTCTGAAACAGCGGCAGGTAGATAAATGGTCAGAATACCACACATGTGATCAGGATGTCGGCCCAAAATAATCTTTTCTCTATCCTCATGTGAATAGGATACTTATACATATTAAATAGTTAGTAAACGTTTAGTAAACCACTGTAGTGCTATGCATAAAAGTAACAAATAATTTTTTTTTTCCAAATGCAACAATTCCTCAAAAATGCTCTGTCCGACGTTCCCTGGTTTGAGTCCTCATTGTGCTTGCTTTGAGATTTATCTCCGCTAACTTCCACCCTGGTCTCGGTCAGAAAGGGGGACACCGATGGGTTGGAAAAAGGGGGACACCCATCGGTGTCCCCCTTTTCTCTGGTGTCCCCCTTTTCATCGGTTTCCCCTTTTCTTCCAAACCCATCGGGGGACACCGATGGGTTTGGAAAAACATCAGTGCCTCCTTTCTGAAAGGGAAGTCCGTCTGACGGAATGCTAAACCCTGTCCCCTTGTGTGGAGAACAGTACCCTGTGTTAGTTAAAGAACACATTGGGTGGCTTTGATGGAATGTTTTCTTTTGGTGATCCTCTTCCCCAACCTTATCTGAGCCCTTCGGGTCATTGCGACCTGGACATTTAGCATATTGTGAGCAAAAGAAAAAAGTACAGCTCAGAGGTGAAACAACCCTAAGCCGTTGCACCAGCTATGAATGATTTTTAAAATGGATAGTTTCATATCCTCTAACATATCCAGAGCTGAAGATGCCTGGAGTTATTTGGAGGGGAAAATATGGCTCGTCTGTAAAGGGTAGACTGAGTGGCTTTAACTCTGAGTGACAATTTTGTGCAGACAATGGACTAAATGACCAGGTTACAAGGACCCTGAGGGCTCATAAAAGGTTGTGGAAGGACAGCTCTCAGGAGACAGATCGTAGCCTGGTGTCAAGGCTATTTACAGTGGTCCTTAATTTGCATAAGGTATGGCTTTCCCTCGCACAGAGCCACGGCTTTACGTCCCTTCCGACGAACGACAGCCTTTCCAAGCTCATCGGTCTCCTCCTACTGACCCACGGCAGGACGGGGAGTTTTGAGATCTTCTCAACGCTGTAACAAGTGGAACTCGAGCCTGGGAACTACAGATTAAGAGTCTGGCGCATTACCGACTAAGCCAATTCCGCCCCACTTACTGCTGTTAAAGAGATAAATGAAATCCTCCCATCAAAACTATCCAGAATATTCTTTAACATGTCAAGGGCTTTAACATATCATGTAAGTCATCGGCCCGTAAATTATTAAATCTTTTCTCATATTCTTAAAGTACAATTGATCTCTATGTTGCGATCTTGTGCAACCACGGCAATTCCCGGTTCCGCCTGACAGCACTACCTGGTTTAAGAAAAGCCATGACTATCTAGAGCCGGGGGCAAGGAATACGCCCTATAGGCGCACCTCAACCCCGGCCTCACATGGCAGCAGTCCTATAGAAGGAAAGCTGACCACCGGAAGAAACCTAACTTTAATCTATTCCCCGGTTTGCAAATGTGCAAGGATATAAAGATCCAAGCTCGATCGGCACCCGGGGTGGAGACTCTTAGTAAGACCCAGACTTTATGGACAACTCGTGCCTACTAGGCCAAGGGAAGCCTTTCGGCAGAGCCGTCGAACTGACCACCCAAGGTCCCTGAAAGGTGAGGTCTCCGACGCCGTCACCACCCGACCGGCAATCAAGCCGGCCAGCAGCGTCTTCAACCTCGGTTGGCCTTGGCCATGTCCAATCGGCGCGTGGACCCCCGATATAACGCGCATGTCGGGCGGAAAACAACACCCGCGTTATAAGGTGAACCGCGTTATACCGAGCGGCGCGGTGGCGACACAATAAATTTCACACTGTAAGCTTTTCTTTTACTCATCATGCATACAATAATTAAACACTTTTCAAAATACATGCAGGAACTCAATACATACACAATTACTCAATACGCGGTAACAATAAAATGCGATACTCACTAACGCCGCACGGACCTGTATAAACATGTTTGAACTTATCGCGAACATCGCCCGCGCTATAACCGATTGCGCGGTATAGCGAGCAGCGCTATAACGAAGGTCCACTGTATTTTGTGGAATATAAAATTTTGATTTTCCACTTTTTCTTTACACAATTTTTGAAATGGTGTTCTTTAGTATCTTAAATTGGATTTACGATGACAACGACACATGTGACATCACTTTGCACATAGAAAGAGAAAGTTTTTTCTGAATATACTGCTCAGCTCCCGATTAAAGAGCCCTGACCATAACTGTTTCTCAAATAAAGCCCACTTTTTAAAGAGGAGAATATAGGCCTGGTTAGGATTGTTGTAAGACTCCTCCATTCAGTGCTTTCTGCTCAAACTTCTTTCCTCGGATCCTATTTTCGGGAATGAGCTATCTTCCGAAAAAGGTGCCGCAGCTCGGGGTCGAGTAGAGGGAGTCATGTATGATGAGATTTTATGTGAGTCTGGTAACGCCATTCGTGTTAGCCGTAGGTCATATTTGTAGTGTGGAAAGAAATTGTTTAATTCTTTTTACCCTTTTATCCTTAAAATGTCATCGAAGAAAAGTAGACGATGATAATTTAGTATTTTAAGAAAGATGAGATTTTATGTTAGTCTGGCAACGCCATTCGTGTTAGCCGTAGGTCATAACAACGCCACCTATATATTTTATACAACTGAAAAATACACCAGTGTGTTTGATTTGTTCGGAATAAGTTTCTATCGTTAAAGAATATACACTGAGAAGTCAGTTTATTAAGTACACCTACCTAGTAGCATGTTGCCCCTCCTTTGGTCTTCAGAACAGCCCGAATTCGTCGGGGCATTGAACTTACAAGATGCTGGATGCGTTATACAAGAGTATAGTTGTTGCATGCGGAAATGATTTGTGTCGCACAGTTGCTGCAAACGGGATGGTGGCACAGTCTCGCTGCGAATAGCTCTTACCACCTCATGCCAAAGATGCTCGATAGGGTTTAGATCTCGGGACTGTTCAGACCATTTAAGCAACGGAAACTCGTCGATGTGTTCTTGGAATCATTCGGTCATGGGGATACGTGCTCTCTGAACAAGTGTATTATCATGCCGAATGTATCCATCCAAGTGAGGATAAACTGTAGCCATGAAGGGATGAACTTTGGTCAGCAATGATTTCAAATAAGCCGTGGCATTCAGATGTCCCTCGATGGGTATTACGAGGACTAGTGGGTGCCAGGAAACCATTTCTCACACCATAACACCGCTACCACCGGCCTATACTGTTGACACCAGACAAGATGGCTCCGTGCACTCATGTTGCTTGAACTAAATTCTGATCCTTCCATCAGCATGATGTAAAAGGAACATAGATTTGTCCGACCATTCTACCTTTTTCCAGTTCTCAACGGTTCAGTATCGATGCTCTTGATCCCACTGGAGATGCGTTGTTATGTTCTTCAATGAGAACATCGACACTCTACATGGTCGGCGGCTGTTGAAGGCCATTCGCAACAAGGACCGATACGTGGTGCATTCGGAGATGAACATTTCGGAGATGAACACCAATGTTTACCTTGGTGGGCAGAATGGCGTTACTAAAATGGGAAAGAAAAATTTAAGAAATTTATGACTGCCTTAAACACGGAAAAGAAATTACAAAATGGTCTCAAGACTCCGATGTTTCTGTGCGTGCGAATTTTATTAGTGAGAAAATTGCAAAATATTTCAAAATTCATTCTGATGGCGAATTCTTAAAGGACTACGTGCAGATTTTCTATGTTTCGTCTATAGAGAAAAAAATTATGTTGATAACATGTTTTTTCCACAGAACCTTAACCAAGCGAATTGATGAACCTCGTGCCTATATAGAAAATACCTTTGCGTGGAATTGCATTGAATTTGAATAATTTTCTTTGGCTCTTGGTGAAAGTATCGATGTTTATGGAACAGCTTAATGAAACAGAGGCATTTGTGCATTGAGTCGATGTTAATTTCCATCAAGATGCGTTTTATTTTTATCTTAATTTTGCTTTTCCACTTTCTTTTATATTTAATACTCGTGTTACTTTTTGTAATAAATATGTATATGTGAAAATTTAATTGTTATGTCATATATATATATAATCAATCAATATAGTTGCATTGATTGCAAAAGTACATAGTCTATTCAGAGGATTAGACATGGGGAGGGGAGATGTTAGAGTGTTAAATGCAATAACCAAGATTATGGTTTGCGGAACCCTAGAAAATCCTCATATGGTCTGCATTTGAGAGAAGGTTGCCCATCACTGAGTTTGGTTGTTTTACCTCTGAACGGCACTTTTTTGCACACCATGGGCTAAATGGCCAGGTCACATGGACCCCGAAGGCTCAGAGAAGGTTGGGGGAGGGGACCCACTGGAACAGCTGTTGGGAGACAGATGGTAGCCTCCCGTTAAGGCCATCCAGCGTGTTCTTTAACGTGCACAGGTTATGACTCTCCCGCACACGGGGACACGGCTTAACGTCCCATCCGAAGGACGGCGGCCTTTCCAAGCCTATCGGTATCCCCTACTGACCGTGGGCAGGGCGGAGAATTTAGTGGAGGTAAATCTCAACGCTGACCCAGCTGGGACTCGAACCTGGGAACTACAGATTACGAGCCTGGCGCGCTACCGACTGAGCCACCCCCGCCCCACTCCTCACTGATGCAGAGGGTATGGCATCCGATAGGAGACCCTTTGCAGCCTATCTGTATTCCCGTTCTCGACCGGAGATAATGGTGTTTAGCAGAAAAAATATCAACAAAATGAAGAGTGGGAGCTGAGCACTTCAAGTAATGAGCCTGACACGCTACTCTATGAGTCAACCATGGGGAGTCGCAAAAATACTTCAGGGAGGGAGGGAAGGTCAATGGTAGAAAGAGAATATTTAGGTCTAACCCTTCATTAATGAGAGCAGTTAAGAAAGCATCAATCATGCCTGTATTATATCATACTACAACTAAGGGGTCCGAAACCAACGAAAGAAAAGTGAAACATAATTGAAATACATGCAAAAGAAAATCGTTTTTTTTATTAATAAATAGCAATAAATTATGTGGTTCCGAAAACAAAAGAAATGTAAAAATTCTAGAATATATTTCGTTAAGGAAAATTTTTAATTCTTGATACACGTGTTATTCAACTTGTGTAGCTTGATTCAACGCTTCTCTCCCTTTTTTATTGAGTTCAAAGACTTAAAAATCATTTTCTCTCTGGAATGGCCTTTCGTTCAGTCTCTGCGTGCTCGACAGGTTGATAGTAAACTTCCTGTGGTTACATCAGCTTACAGCTGAGTGGATGTTACTGTCTTGTCCTGACGAGTTTTATACGTCCGATGTCGATTAATCGTAGTTATGATCAGTTTAAGACCTTAGCTGATTTTACCGCCAAATTTCCGGTATATGTGGAACTGTTACAACGAAATGAAGTCAGTTACGGAGGGCATTCAAAAAGTTCTTGATAGGTTTCTGTAAATTTGTACTCGTTCCTCCGAAATTAATCAGCTACGATTTGTTTGAAAACTTGTCTGAATTTGTCATTACGTATTAAAACAAAGGCCGTATCGTCAATTCTCTCTTTGCTAGCGGCGCGTAAAGTTCGGTCTGCGCAATCTGTGCGTTGTTGCTATGGAGCCTATTAAAGACGGGAAAAGATTTTACATTTTCACAAGGATGCAGTTTGGGACGACGCGAATTAATTCATGCCGACTTATGCGCAAATTCAGAGAAGGACGGAAACGCTTCGAAGACCTCCCTCGTGCAGGAACACCGAAGGAGGCCATGAACGAAAGAACCTTCGCTGCTGTTCGTGAACTCATTAAGGAAAATCTACACGTCACCGTTCAGGTAATGCGTTTAGATGTCAGTGTATCCATTGGCAGTATGGAAGCAATTATTCATCAACATTTAAATTCCGAAAGATCTGTGCCAAATGGATACTCCAAAAATTGGCAAGTAGCAAAAAAGGGCTAGAGTCGATTCGTGCAAGGATATGTCTGGCAAAGTTTGAACCTAGTGGCTCTAAACAGTTAAAAGACATTGTCACAGATGATGAGACGTGTTTTTATTACTATACAATTCCCAGAAGGATCGACAACTATGTTTGGATTGCAGAAGATGAACCAAGTTCCCAAATTCTCCGACAAGACTGTCGCTCAAGGAAGAGGATGTTCACAATATTTTCCAATTCCCAAGGAGTGGAAGCCATGGGCACCTTACCTGAAAAAATGACTATAAATGGGCAATAATACACCAACATTGTTTTGCGCAAAATGGTTAAGGAGATGAAGGAGCAGCGTCCAACAACAGGCATGACAATGTCTGTGCTCGCAAAATCCGGTAAGTTACGGCTTATCTAGAGCAGGAACAATCAAACAGCAGCCCCATCATGCATATTCAATCGATCTCGTGGATTTTTATGGGATTTTTTTCGCTGTTTCCAAAAATTAAAAAAAGTTGTTGGAATGCCTTTTTGAAGGGTGCAAGACCTTGCAAAACGTGTTCATTCAGAGTTACAGAGTATTCCCCAACAGGAGTACTACCAAGCGTTCCGGGGAGGGGGTGGCTCAGTTGGTAGCGCGCCAGGCTCGTAATCTGTAGTTCCCAGGTTCGAGTCCCAGCTGGGTCAGCGTTGAGATTTATCTCCGCAAAATTCCCCGCTCTGCCCACGGTCAGTAGGGGACACCGATGGGCTTGGAAAGGTCGCCGTCCGTCGGATGGGACGTTAAGCCGTGGCCCGTGTGCGGGAGAGCCATACCCTGTGCACGTTAAAGAACACACTGGATGGCCTTGACGGGAGGCTACCATCTGTCTCCCAACAGCTGTTCCAGTGGATCCCCTCCCCCAACCTTCTCTGAGCCTTCGGGGTCCTTGTGACCTGGTCATTTAGCCCATGGTGTGCAAAAAAGTGCCGCTCAGAGGTAAAACAACCCCACCCAACCAAGCGTTCCAAAATTGGCGTAGAGGTCTGCAACATTGCATTGATGCTGGATGGAAGTACTTCGGAGGGCAGTACAGTTTGGTTGAGGTAAGTGCAATGAGTTTTGTTCTGCAGATACATGCCAAGATCTTTTTGAATGATCCTCGTAAAAATGGAACTTTGAAGATAAGCTGTGATGGAAAAACGTATGGCGATAAAGATATCAATATAATCTCTCTAAATCTGAGGTGACAATCCGTATTGCTTTGGATTATTTGTACTTTCCGATTACTTACGTGTACTGTTTTTGTATAGCTTTCTTTGTGATGTACTTCCTTGTACTTCTTTCAAGAAATTAATTCATTAATTTTTTTCTATTTCTCGTTGGCAAAAAACGTGTTTCGAACACTAAATGGAATCAATCTAGTACGTATTTCGACGTACATTTTTTTTTATTTCAGGAGACTACAAATTATTTGTAAATGGATAAAGTGAGTTCGAAATATTTATTAAGTTTAGGAAATGACAAGCTTAAAAAAAGGACACAAAAATGCGTCAAAGAATTCCACCAAAAGAACGTCTAATTGCCACCCTGAGATTTCTTGCCAGTTGTCGATATTATAATATTGTTTACATTTTTCTGTGAGTATCGCTGAGCAAACGTTGGAGTATCTTACACTTTACCGGAAACATGCCAGGTGCTGTATTTGCTCTATTACCACCACAGCACAAAGCAACAAATGAAGGGAACACAAGATACTCGTTCTGATGGGGCGGGGGTGGCTCAGTCGGTAGCGCGCCAGGCTCGTAATCTGTAGTTCCCAGGTTCGAGTCCCAGCTGGGTCAGCGTTGAGATTTATCTCCGCAAAATTCCCCGCCCTGCCCACGGTCAGTAGGGGACACCGATGGGCTTGGAAAGGCCGCCGCCGTCCGTCGGATGGGACGTTAAGCCGTGGCCCCGTGTGCGGGAGAGCCATACCCTGTGCACGTTAAAGAACACGCTGGATGGCCTTGACGGGAGGCTACCATCTGTCTCCCAACAGCTGTTCCAATGGGTCCCCTCCCCCAACCTTCTCTGAGCCTTCGGGGTCCTTGTGACCTGGCCATTTAGCCCATGGTGTGCAAAAAAGTGCAGCTCAGAGGTAAAACAACCCAACCCAAATCGTTCTGATGAGTGAATAATTTACTCCTTTCATTACTCTGGTGAGATTTATCGGGAGTCGAGTTCGACCGACTAATAAACAGGTGTGTGATATAAATAAAAAAAATAAATACCCCCTCAAGCAGCTGCTTGCCACAGAGGTCTGACTGGAGCCTGTCAGTTTATATGCCAGAGTAGAAGGTCTGAGAGGATGGCAGGACCTCAGCAGAAAAACGACACATACATTCGTGCCTTACCCGGGGCTCGAACCCAGGTCCCTTAGATCAGTAGCCAAGCGCGCTAACCACTCGGCCACAACAATTAATCGGCCGAACTTTAATCGAGCAGATTTTTATTACCATAAATAGTCCAGGATAATTTATTTTCAAGCAACACTAACTGACAGAAATATCTGGCATTTTATTTCATCGGACGATAAAGCTGTGAAATCGGCAGATGTACTGTTTTCATGCATCAAAGTACTGCTTTCGCTTTTCAAAAATTTAGCCATCTCACTTAATCTTGAATTTCTACAATATTCATTTATTGTTTAAAGAGTTGCGAAAATAGAAATATTTAACGCCAATAGTACCACTCATAAGAATGTATTGAAAAGTTAAAATAATAATAATTATTAAAATTTATTAAAATTTTCCAAAATTTACTAAAAAATGTTTACTAAATTTGTGCAGAAATTTGTTGTGTTCTTAAATTTTCTGTCAAATTAAAGAAAAGTTTAGGGGGACATATATTCTTGTTTAATATTCCAGATATATAATTAATGTTTAATGCTCCAGTGACGTCTCAAGGGAGGGCTAACACAAGGGCTAAATATTCAGTGTGAGTCATTGCGCAGTTCGAATGAGTTCCGTGTTTGAAAGTTGTACACTGCTCCCCCTTCCTTCTAAAAAATGTGATTTATGGGACCGCTATTGGTTATATTTTCTTTAAAAAGCTTATTTTGAAAAGTACGGAACGTCTAATGAGGTTTTCAACTGACATAAGATGTCGTGTCACGTGACACGAAGGTTGCCAGATTACTAATTTCTAAAAAAAATCTTTCCCAGATATTTTTCCTGAATTCTGTAATGAACCACAGTGTTCGGATAATTTTTAATATATATAATGCGTATATATATATAATGCAATGAACATGGAGCGTGTGCAGTTACCGTTCACAGCAAACTGGAGCTGTTGCGGTTAATGTTCACAGCACATTGGATCGTGTGAGCTCACAAAGACCTGGATCGTGTGAGCTCACTCACGGAAATATTGAGCGGGTGCAGTTACCGTTCACAGCAAACTGGAGCGTGTGCAGTAACTGCACACGTTCCAGTTTGCTTTTCTGCACAGATCAGAAAATTATCTGGAGCGTGTACAGTTGCTGTACACGCTCCAGATATTTTTCCTGAATTCTGTAATCACGTGACACGAAGGTTGCCAGATTACTAATTTCTTAAAGAAATCTTTCATAGATATTTTTTTTGAATTCTGTAATCAACCATAGTGTTCGGATATTTTTCTGATCGACTGTACCTTTTCTTTTTGAATGTGTATATTTATGTATCATTTATTTTTATTCCACTGTGACTGTTAATTCGCTTTCCGCACTTGCCTAATTGTTATAACCTTAAAATCCTCTGTTTTTTAACGTTTTCAATTTAAGAATTATCAGATCCCTGCTATCGAATGTAACAGGATTTATTATTTATTCGCAGGTCCAGAGGATAATCTCAGCAAATGTTCTCCAGGACTCTCAGTTTCTTCAGGCTAATGTGCAAAATAGAAAGGAAGGGTGCTCTTTAAATGGCAGACATCGAATCACCTTCACATAGAGACCCGTTTTCTCTTCAATTCTGTTGATGAACTTGGATGGCATCATAAGATAGAAATATCTATTCATATTTTGCAGATGAGCTCCTTGTTTATTCTAACGGTGATCAACACTTTTTAAATTTTGCAATTATCTGCTTTCATTTTGTTGTTTTCTGAATTTCACAAGCATTGATACCACACTGAGGTTTTTTTTTTTAATGTTTTTATGTATTCGGTCGCATTTTTGCTGAGTTACGATGTCACTCAGAATCATGGACATCGAACAGAAGCATTTATTAACATCAATAATTATAATCTAAGGAGCATAGATTAATGCAAATTAATTCTAAAGGCAGTTCACAACTTGGTATTAATACTAGAGACCGTCTTCCATTTCTATAGGATTGATCGCCATGATCAATGACAATAGTGTCTCAATTGTAAGAGGACAAGAACGTCCATGATGCCTTGCGAAGTGACAGCAGACAACGATGAATATCATGAAAAATTTGTACAAATATAATCTCATTAAATCAGAAACTAGTTATTTTTTCTCAAAATTTATCATGGTCATTCTAGTGTAACAATTAAAAGAAGAAATCGTTTACCGATTTATTTCTGATGGAAAACCAAAACACTAGAAACTGCTTCCTTTCGAGATTAATTCATTTTTAAATTTTAGAAGAAATTTAATATTCTCTTAATATGTTCATAATGCTGAAATCCCCATTTGAAAGGTTTCGCTTGGAAATAAAACACTTCGCCCCTTAAGTGATATGAGTATGCTTTGGAAAAATAAAACTACAAAGCATAAGTATCAAAAAATTAAAGTCATTAAGTTAAATATTTCTCACTGTTGCATAATTACGAAAAGATTCCATAAATTGAATGCTCAGATTCAATCTTGAAATCATCTTCTTTTCATATGAAACAGTGATTAATTTCATACATAAAACCAATTCCTGTTGTTCCTTTGGTGAAAGAGTATATTGAAAAGTTGATAATATTTATTTTTAGGTCTGTGTTTCAACACCTCCAATTTAAGAGCAAATAATAATATAAAGTACTGAGCTAAGAAACGTCAAATTGCTCCTTTTAGATCAGTGTTTCCCAACCTTTTTTGTGCCATGCCCCACTTAAGCCTTTCTAAAATTCTTATGTCCCCCCCCCCTATGTAAAATTTAACCGCCATACGGTTAAACTCTGAACGAGTCCATTTTCGAATTGCCCCCCTTGAAAATCAAATTGCCCCCCTGTGGGGAGTGGGCCCCACGTTGGGAAACACGGTTTTAGATGCATTGTTAATTACAACCATACGCTGAATATGCAGTAACTATATCGCCTTTAACTTATTTCACACACGCTTTTTTTTTCTTCTTTGTAAGATGTGTCACAGAATTTCAATAATGGACAACTCCAGACCTAGTTCATCGAATATTTTTCTTCAGCACTAAAATCTAGGAAGTTGGATGCATTTTTGAAGGTTGATACTCAAAATTTTAAAGACTACTTTTTTTTAAAAGTAAAATAGGGAATTAAAACTTTTAAATTGAAAATATTGTATGTAGAGAGTTATCACCAGAGATCGGTGTAGAAATATCCTTATTTTCATTCATTATGTAGGCAATTAAGAACAACAGAACATTCTTGTAGTGTTTTTCTTACATTCTAAAAATGTCGAGTTTTAGAATTACTGGTTTGTACGAATATCAAGATTTATTGATAATCATTTCACATTTTATAATATTAGAGATATTTAGTTGGATTGAATAAAATGTGTTTTATTCCAGATGTGAGACTTTATTCATCAGAGTTGAATGAACTTAAAAGATCATGCAGTCATACATCAGTAACAAATTTAGTGGAAATATTTCTTGGGTGGGAAACAACTGTGACCTCCCTCTTGATATCAAGGCATAAGAGTGACTTCATGACTTCTCTGCTGAATTAACATCGAGAAATTCCATAAGTCAAGTCAATTGGGAAGATAAATGCATATAACTGAGTTGGGTTATCTCTGAGCGGCACTTTTTTTTGTACAAAATGAGCTAAATGGCTAGATCACATGACCCCGAGAAGTTTGGGGGAGTGGACCCATTGTAACAGCTGTTGGGAGATAGATGATAGCTTCCCGTCAAGGCCATCCAGCGTGTTCTTTAAGGGCACAGGGTATGGCTCTCCAGTACATGGCTTAACGTCCCATCCGACGGACGGCGGCCTTTCCAAGTCTATCGGTATCCCCTACTGACCGAGGGCAGGGCGGACAGCTTTGTGGATATGAATCTCAACTCTGGCCAGTTGGGACTCGAACCTGAGAACTGCAGATTACGAGCCTGGCGCGCTACCAACTGAGCTATCCCCGCTCGGCATATAATTGAGCAAGAGACAGTAAATGTGCGCAGGACCGCAATAAAGTGAAATATTTCCCAGGCATTGGAGGGGCGGGAGTTGGCTGAGTCAGTTGTACATCACGCTCGTAATCTGCAGTTCCTGGGTTCGAGTTCCACCTGGATCAGTATTGAGATCAATCTCCGCTAACTCCCTCCCTGCTCTCAATCAGAAAGGGGATACCGAGGGGCTTGGAAAGACCGCCGCCCGTCTGATGAGTTGTAAAACCCTGGCTCCAGGTGTAGGAGAGCCATACCCTATGCACATCAAAGAACACACTGGATGGATTGACAGGAGGCTACCATTTATCTCTTAACAGCTGTCCAGTGGGTCTCCCCCAATCTTATCTGAACCCTCCGGTCTTACTGATTTGGCCATTTAGCCCATTGTGGGCAAAACAAAAGTGCCACTCAGAGGTAAAACAACCCAATCCTGTCTTGGAAAATATTTGAAGCTCTTCAAACTAAACAAAATAGTAAAATTGCGCATTTGGTTTTTCAATACATTGGCTTCTATGTCGGCGTCTGATGAAGGTGGAGTTTTGCTGCAGGCTACTGCCATCTGTTTATTGTTGATCTGGTGACAGTTGTGATTTCTATTCGCGCTTTTTTGTGCGAAAGCAACAGAGGAAATGTTGCATTTCCTCACAAAACAAATTTGAATAGGCTTTTCTAAAGTTGAAAAATATACTGAAGTGATAACGAACATTGATGAAAATAGAGATTTGATAATAGTCTTATCTCCAGTCACATTTTTTCATAAAACAATTTACTTAACTTATTTAACAAATTACTGATCAAATACAGTCTGACTCCCTATTGACATAGCATGGATCTGGTTCTAATCAAATGGACACTTAGTGTAGAAATAAAAAGCAATATGATTTATTTTATCTCTCGAACATCCAATCCCACTCTCCCCACTTAGGGGAAGGCCATCAAATTCCGCGATATTAAGATTTATTTCTAGTAATTTGCGATCACAACGAAAATTGATGTGAGTGAGCTTTACGTGGCAATGCTTACTACGTGACTGTAATATTTTAAATGAAAAAACGTTTTTTTTTATATAGACAGAAAAATAACATTTCTTGTATAGTGTTGGGGCTGGGGTGGCTCAGTCGGTAGCGCGCCAGGCTCGTAATCTGTAGTTCCCAGGTTCGAGTCCTAGCTGGGTCAGCGTTGGGATTTATCTCCGCAAAATTCCCCGCCTTGCCTACGGTCAGTAGGGGACACCGATGGGCTTGGAAAGGCCGCCGTCCGTCGGATGGGACGTTAAGCCGTCGCCCCGTGTGCGGGAGAGCCATATCCTGTGCACGTTAAAGAACACGCTGGATGGCCTTGACGGGAGGCTACCATCTGTCTCCCAACAGCTGTTGCAGTGGGTCCCCTTCCCCAACCTTCTCTGAGCCTTCGGGGTCCATGCGACCTGGCCATTTAGCCCATGGTGTGCAAAAAAGTGCCGCTCAGAGGTAAAACAACCCAACCCTTGTATATTGTTTATACTTCTCATAAATCAGGAGAAGCTTAGATTATTAAATAACATGTAAATATTGCTTCATTGTTAGGTCCATTATTACGAAATTACTCCGGATAGTTTCCCTCTGTCAACCTTACAAGTATCATGTAACAAATCATTATCAGATGTCGGTTTAATTTTGTAAATCAGCTTTATTTCAACTATCACAGAATTAGCAAAGTCTTTTTTATACTTGTTCAAAAAAATAACATAAATAATTAGAAATAATGAAAAACAGTTTCAAAAATGAATATTTGAAGCAAATTTTTAAAAATAATCTTCGAATGGGCTTCAGTTGATGAAGAGATACTGTCACTAATACTAACTGGAAAGAACAATAGCTTCTGGTGGATATGTAATGGTGGTCTGTGTTTTGCTTTTTGTTTTTGGGAAAAAAATTGGAAGATTCGAAAAATGCGAATGGCATTATCTTATTAGCGCCTTTACCACCCACAGAGAATTTTTTACTGTTTCCTTTTAAAACCAAAAAAAAAAATTGGTTCTAGAGTAGAAATCGCTTTTATCTGGAAAAGGCTGAAAAGAATTAAAATATTGAGAAAAACTGTAAGAAACTTGCTGGAAGTAGAAAAAATTAAAGTGGGGTGGGAGGATTGGGGAGAGAGAGGGACTTTACATCGCAGTATAACATTGCAGTATAACATTTTGCACTCTGTTTTAGAAGTCGTTGAAAATTTCTTCAACAATACGTGTGACGTGCACGAGTTTAATAATTTTTGTGCCTCCATTATCCTTACTGGCATTCTGAAGGAGAGGGGGAAGGAGCATTGCCTCTCCCTCTATATTAGCCTTATTTGTTCTTCTTATTTGTTCTATATTAGCCTTATTTGTTCTTCTTATTTGTTCTATATTAGCCTTATTTGTTCTATATTAGCCTTATTTGTCCTTCTTTTTTGTTCTGTATTAGCCTTATTTGTTCTTCTTATTTGTTCTATATTAGCCTTATTTGTTCTTATTTTTTCTATATTAGCCTTATTTGTTCTTCTTATTTGTTCTATATTAGCCTTATTTGTTATTCTTATTTGTTCTATATTAGCCTTATTTGTTCTTCTTATTTGTTCTATATTAGCCTTATTTGTTCTTCTTATTTGTTCTATATTAGCCTTATTTGTTCTATATTAGCCTTATTTGTTCTTCTTATTTGTTCTATATTAGCCTTATTTGTTCTTCTTATTTGTTCTATATTAGCCTTATTTGTATCTGTATTCCTCCAGCCCTGCACATCAGTGCTAGCAGTTATTAAACGTTTCCTCATAAGATGATGAAACCATAAAGAATAACTGTTACGAAACCATTGAGTGAAATAAAAGCTTTATTAATATATTAAAGCCACCTCAAAAATTTCTGAACAGAAAATGCGATGATTAAAATTATGCAAAATGCGAGTTTGTTTCATTCAGTTCATTAAAATTTTAACTACAGATTTTAATACTCAATTTATTTGTCAATAAAGTGATCTGAAAGTTCCCTTTTGCTTTTATTGACTACATTGCTCGAAATAACATTCAAGTAAGTTAAACGATGTATGTATCATACATCGTTTAACATGATCTGGGAACAAATTGACGATCAATATTAAAATGAAATAAGGGGCGTGGTACCTTCACAGTCGGTTTCAGCGTCTCGTGCGGTAAACAGATCAGATGCTCCCTCCTGTCCTGGGGCGGGGGTGGCTCAGTCGGTAGTGCGCCAGGCTCGTAATCTGTAGTTCCCAGGTTCGAGTCCCAGCTGGGTCAACGTTGAGATTTATCTCCGCAAAATTCTCCGCCCTGCCCACGGTCAGTAGGGGACACCGATGGGCTTGGAAGGTTGCCGTCCGTCAGATGGGACGTTAAGCCGTGACCCCGTGTGCGGGAGAGCCATACCCTGTGCACGTTAAAGAACACGCTGGATGGCCTTGACGGAAGGCTACCATCTGTCTCCCAACAGCTGTTCCAGTGGGTCCCCAATCTTCTCTGAGCCTTCAAGGTCCTTGTGACCTGGCCATTTAGCCCATGGTGTGCAAAAAAAGTGCTGCTCAGAGGTAAAACAACCCAACCCTCCTGTCCTACCAAAAAATTTAAGAATTTCGTTTGATATCCATGGAAAAATATATTTGGAAATCTATTTTCATAAAAAAAAATAAAATTATCAAATGAATTTAAAATAAAATTAAGCAATAAAAACATAAAAATTGTAGACAATCTAAAATTCCTGGAACTGTACATGGATTCAAAATTATCGTGGAATAACTACATAAAAATGCAAAAGAAAAAACTAAAAACTCTATAATTATTTGAGATACCTAGGTAACTCTAAATGGGTATGCTCTAAAAAAACACTTAATTCTGATATACAATTCAGTCATACTACCAAAATGCACATATGGCATAGAACTGCTCAATAACCTATCAAAAACAAAATTAAAAACCTTAAAAACTATACAAACAAAACTACTAAAGTACTGCCTAGGACGTCTACAAAACACAAATAACATGAATATTTATGCAGAAACAACAATCCCTCCTATAGAAATAAAAAAACAACAACATTTACTATCAAACCTAATAATTCGAATAATACTGAAAAATAAAAATCATCCAACTAAAGACAAAATAATAAACAACTTCCCAGACATCACATTAAATAACTTCCAGAAGAAACAAAAAGTAACAGAAAAAATGAACAAAAATACCAGTGGAGACTTTTTAACCAACTTTCTAATACGGATATCAACCCTTGCAATATTATCTAAGAATATTCCAGGAATTCATTCGAAAAATTCCTCAGATAAATCAACCCTTAAAATTCTATCAGAAACCCACATAGAATATAACTACAAAAATTACATAAAAATATATACTGATGGATCTCAGAATTTTGAAAAAAACAATAACATCTGGGGCATTTTACTGTCCAAAAACAACTTTGAATATCAATTTAAATTTGATTATCCTACTCCTGTCTTCATTGCTGACCTGACAGCTATCATACTAGCAATAAACTGGGCTCTCCAATTCTCCAACAAAAATATTGTAATCTTCACAGATAGCAAGACCTCTTTAGACAATTTATAAGATAATCCATTTAAAAGTAATTATAATATTTTCATAAATGACACTTACACATTAACATACAACCATATACAACAACACAACATATTACATATACAATGGATACCCTAACACATTAATCTAAAATACAATGACATTGCAGACACTTTAGCAAAAAATGCAAAAAAACTGAACCATTCTATGAATTCCCCATATCATTTTCTTCTACATAAAAACTGAAATAAAAAACACATGAACAGTACACTTCAAAACTGGTATTTCACATATGCAAGTCACACACACATATACTTAATTTCACATAAAATTAACAAATTCATTTCATTACGGCCAACCTAGCCAACCTAGCATTAACAAAAACCATGCTCTTTAAAATGAATAAAATAAATTCACCAAATTGTCTAAAATGTAATGAACCACAAACAATAGAACACATAATTTTGCAATGTAAAGAATTTACAGACGAAAGAAATAAATACTTCCAAAAACTCAGAAAACATAAAACTAAACAATTTTACTTTCAATCAATCCTTGAACCAAAAGAAAAAGCACTTAAACCCATATACTATAAACTACTAATTAATTTTCTAAAGAACATAGACTGTTTAAATTCCCTATAAAAATAAAAAAAAATTTTAAAAAAATTAATATAAAAAAAATGAAATCAATCAAAAGTGCTTGAATGAGTCTTCGGGGAAACGAGAGTTGTCCTTGAAGGAATACTCAATTGTTGATGTGTGATATGTATGCATGAAAAAGGGTGGCATCCTTCTGGCCCAACCTGGCAATTGGGAAAGTGCTGACATCTATCAGCATATTTCATGAATTCTGAGATATAAATTGAAATGAATTGCTTGATGTAGGGGTTCTCAACGTGGGTACGCGTACTCCTTGGGGATACGCGGTACAACTTTTGGAGTACGCCGTGAGAGCGCAAAAGTCACTAGATATATGTTATATATATATATGTTTTGTTTTATTCCCATTGTTATACTACAACTATAGTTTAATCTATATATGCAAGGGGTACGCCAGTTACATACACATTTCCAGGGGGTACGTGAAGCATAAAAGGGTTGATATTTTTACATGTTTTTTCCCACTTACAAGAAATATTTTAAATTTAAATTATTATCAGTCTGAAGGCCTTTTGTGCTATTTTGAGCTCAACAAAGCCTGAATTTATCTCTAGCAGCCATGTATCCTCTCCCCCTCCCCTTAAATATATCTCACTGCACCAATGCTTCCTCTTCCCCTCCTCCCAAACATATCTCACTGTACCAATGTATCCTCTCCCATTCCCCCCAAATATACATATAAATATATCTCACTGCACCAATGCATCCTCTCCCACTCCTCCCAAATATATCTCACTGCACCAATGCATCCTCTCCCACTCCTCCCAAATATATCTCACTGCACCAATGCATCCTCTCCCACTCCTCCCAAATATATCTCACTGCACCAATGCATCCTCTCCCAATCCTCCCAAATATATCTCACTGCACCAATGCATCCTCTCCCACTCCTCCCAAATATATCTCACTGCACCAATGCATCCTCTCCCCTCCCCGATACATATCTCACTGCACCAATGCATCCTCTCCGACTTCTCCCAAACATATCTCACTGCACCAATGCATCCTCTCCCACTCCTCTCAAATATATCTCACTGCACCAATGCATCCTCTCCCCTCCCCGATACATATCTCACTGCACCAATGCATTCTCTCCCACTCCTCCCAAACATATCTCACTGCACCAATCATCCTCTCCCACTCCTCCCAAATATATCTCACTGCACCAATGCATCCTCTCCCCTCCCCGATACATATCTCACTGCACCAATGCATCCTCTCCCACTTCTCCCAAATATATCTCACTGCACCAATCATCCTCTCCCACTCCTCCCAAATATATTTCACTGCACCAATGCATCCTCTCCCCTCCCCGATACATATCTCACTGCACCAATGCATCCTCTCCCACTCCTCCCAAATATATCTCACTGCACCAATCATCCTCTCCCACTCTTCCCAAATATATCTCACTGCACCAATGCATCCTCTCCCCTCCCCGATACATATCTCACTGCACCAATGCATCCTCTCCCCTCCCCGATACATATCTCACTGCACCAATGCATCCTTTCCCCCTTCCCGATACATAACTAACTACACCAATGCATCTTCTCCCACTCTCCCCATATATATCTCGCTGCATCCAATACACTCCCTCCCCATATATATCTCATCGCACCTATGCACCCCTCCCCCTCCTCTTCCCCATATATATCTCGCTGCATCCCTCTTCCTCCTCCTCATACACATCTCGCTGCACCCGTGCACCCCTCTTCCTTCTCATACACATTTCACTGCATCCAGGCACCCCTTCTTCCTCTCCATGCATATCTAGTTGCACCTATGCATCCCTCCTCCTCCCCATACATATCTCGCTGCACTCGTGCACCCCTCCTGCTCCCCATACACATTTCTCTGCACCCATGCACCCCTCGTCCTCCCCATACACATTTCTCTGCACCCAGGCACCCCTCGTCCTCCCCATACACATTTCTCTGCACCCAGGCACCCCTTCCTCCTCTCCATGAATATCTAGTTGAACCTATGCATCCCTCCTCCTCCCCATACATATCTCGCTGCACCCGTGCACCCCTCTTCCTCCCCATACACATTTCTCTGCACCCATGCACCCTTTCTTCCTCCCCATGCATACCTCGCTGCACCCATGCACCCTTTCTTCCTCCCCATGCATACCTCGCTGCACCTATGCATCTCTCCTCCTCCTCATACATATCTCGCTGCACCCGTGCACCCCTCCTCCTCCTCATACATATCTCGCTGCACCCATGCACCCCTTCCTCCTCCCCATGCATATCTCGCTGCACATATGCACCCCTCCTCCTCCCCATACACATTTCTCTGCATCCGTGCACCCCTTCCTCCTCCCCATGCATATCTCGCTGCATCTGTGCACCCCTCCTCCTCCTCCCCATACACATATATCTGCACCCATGCACCCCTTCCTCCTCCTTATGCATACCTCGCTGCACCCGTGCACCCCTCCTCCTCCCCATACACATTTCTCTGCACCCGTGCACCTCTCCTCCTCCCCATACACATTCCTCTGCACCCATGCACTCCTTCCTCCTCCCCATGCATATTTCGCTACACCTATGCATCCTTCTTCCTCCCAATACATATCTCGCTGCACCCGTGCACCCCTCCTCCTCCCCAAATACATTTCTCTGCACCCATGCACCACTTCCTCCTCCCCATGCATATCTAGCTGCACATATGCATCTCTCCTCCTCCTCATACATATCTCGCTGCACCTGTGAACCCCTCCTCCACCCCATACACATTTCTCTGCATCTATGCACCCCCTTCCTCCTCCCCATGCATATCTCGCTGCACCTATGCATTCCTTCTCCTTCCCATATATCTCGCTGCACCCGTGCATCCTCTGCCGACACCCCATACATATCTCGCTGCACCTAGCTGCACCATTTGCTGAAAATATTTTTAAAATTCTTCACTTGTAATTATTTTGTTAGGCAACCCCTAACATCACTTGACTTCTACTGAAAGAAAAAAAAACACTTCAAAAATCGAAATTAAAACTAACTGAAAATTTTTGTAGTGAAGTTCATACGAGACGAAATAAATAACCGTAACTGAAAAGGACCGCCCTTATGCATAAGCTAGGTAAGCTACAGCTTAGAGCCTCAAAGATAAAAATACATTTTGAAATTTCATTGTGCAGCAGTAATCAGGGACGAGTGTAATTATTTCCATAATAAATATATAGATTACCTAGAGAAATAGAATTCACTAAATACATATGCGGAAACAATTAATTTTGCTGTCTCTCGCACCTCTGCCAAAATGATTTTTTTTCTGCATATGTAATTATTGAGTGTAAATAAAACTCATTTTTCTTCATATGACATCACCAGGTGACGCCACTGTACGTATGAAGTGTTCTTTTTATTCTTGCATTAGTACACAGAGATGTTCAATCTGTAGAGGCACAACTTACGTTAAAAGGGATTATTTTCAGTCAATGTTTTTAGTATCACCCAGACCCGGATCTAAAAAATATGGGTGGAGAGGAGATCAAGTGATCCGAATGAAAGGAGGGGTTAAGATTGAACTGAAATCCCGTTTCGATATAAAAATTTTCACCCCGTTTAGTAGTCTCTAAAGAAATTCTGAAAAATACGTGAAAAACGTATGCGTTTAATATACACAATATATTATCACTATCACGCTGTATTTACAGAAAAGATGAAAAAATGTGGTTACTAACATCTGACACACCTTTTGCACAATTTTTAAAGGATATAATCCCTCGACCGAAGTTCCAATGATTTTGCACTGATATCCACAAGTATGTCCACAGTTCGCGTTTCGTCTTTCTTGCAATCGTAGTTTGCAGCGCTGTCTGCATTTCGGGTAACACTGCACGAGTTAATGGGGCACTGTAGGTGTTTTTGCACTGTCTTCGGATGTTAGGATCAGAGAAGACTGCCCAGCAGCCGAAACGTGTGTAACTAAGTGTTTAGTAAGTAGTAACAATTTTTTGTGCTTTTTTTTTATTGGATATAATATACACATCCGAAGACTGTGTAAAAACACCTACAGTGTCCCATTAACTCGTGAAGTGTTACCCCAAATGAAGACGGCGCTGCAAACTACGACCGCAAGAAAGACGAAACCCGAACTGTGGACATAGTTGTGGACATCAGTGCAAAATCATTGGGACTTCAGTCGAGGGATTATATTGTTGCGAATTTTAAAATGGATAGGCACTGAGCGTGAGTATCAATAGTATATTTTCAAACAAATTACAATACAATGCAAATTATTATAAGAATATGGATGAAGCAACTTATAAACAAAATGACTACTATCAAACATAAGTCATTAACCTTTTCCACAGAGCATACAACACCAGCTCTGTCTGTTCTACTAAAAAATAGGGGCGGGGGTGCTCAGTCGGTAGCGCGCCAGGCTCGTAATCTGTAGTTCCCAGGTTCGAGTCCTAGCTGGGTCAGCGTTGAGATTTATCTCCGCAAAATTCCCCGCCCTGCCCACGGTCAGTAGGGGACACCGATGGGCTTGGAAAGGCCGCCGTCCGTCGGATGGGACGTTAAGCCGTGGCTCCGTGTGCGGGAGAGCCATACCCTGTGCACGTTAAAGAACACGCTGGATAGCCTTGACGGGAGGCTACCATCTGTCTCCCAACAGCTGTTCCAGTGGGTCGCCTCCCCCAAACTTCTCTGAGCCTTCGGGGTCCATGTGACCTGGCTATTTAGCCCATGGTGTGCAAAAAAGTGCCGCTCAGAGGTAAAACAACCCAGCCCAACTAAAATAATACCTCTTTACTTTGTTTGCCATGTCACTGGAATACCTTCAGACGTAAACAATCTCTCGTCCTGTGCTAGTTCACTAAACTTATGTTACTAACAACACAAAAACAAGCACCCGCGCACACACCAATAAAGATATTTCTTATAATCACTTATCGCGCACTGATTCAGACCATTTGAATGTCCTTTCAGATCTCACAACTTTAGCACACTGCATTTCTATCTTTTCCATCTTTTCGAATCGTTCTAAGTTCTAATTCGTTTGCTAAAATGAATCTCACGCAGGAGCACACACGAGCGTTGTCACGTTTTGTCATGAAGTCACTGCTGCTCGTTCATCTGTCGTAATAATAGCCTTTAAAAATCGTGTCAAAGATAGGGTTGGGTTGTTTTACCTCTCAACGGCACTTTTTTTGCACACCATGGGCTAAATGGCCAGGTCACAAGGACCACCGAAGGCTCAGAGAAGGTTGGTTTCGGAGGGGACCCACTGGAACAGCACGGAGGGGACCCACTGGAACAGCTTTTGGGAGACAGATAGCCTCCCGTCAAGGCCATCCAGCCTGTTCTTTAACGTGCACAGGATTTGTCTCTCCCACACACGGGGCCACGGCTTTACGTCCCATCCGACGGACAGCGGTCTTTCCAAGCACATCGGTGTCCCCTACTGACCGTGGGCAGGGCTGGGAATTTTGTGGAGATAAATCTCAACGCTGACCCAGCTGGGATTCGAACCTGGTAACTGCAGATTACGAGCCTGGTGCACTACCGACTAAGCCCCCTCCCCCAATAGATGAGGACGTATAGTAACCCTCAAGATAGAATTCCAATACGTCCTGCAAAACGAGGACATGTCCTCCTTTTTTTCTCATGTCCTCCCGAAATTTTGAAAAAACATGAAATGTCCTCCTTTTTGTATAAACTCATAACATGTTTTAAATTAAAATTAAGGCATTCGTGTTATTGTATTTAATGTTTTAAATTTCTTGTACCCATGACTAGAATATAATTTGCTGTTAACTGTGAAACAATATACTGTAAATGCAAATCGCGGATACTAAATTAATTCTCATATTGTAAAAGTTACACTTTTGCTGTTATCTCAATATGTTCAATTTACACGCAGATTCAAAAAGTACGCGCTTTAGAAAATTGTGTAAAAAATTGCTTCCGTCCACCAATAGTTGGAGCTATGAAAGTTGACAGTAGTTTAATTTTTTTTATTTGCAACATAAAAGGACAACGAAGGAATTATGGAACTACTCCTAATTTGTACAAGACTTCTCATACAAGACGGAAGTCACTGCTGACCTCAGTTATAGTTAATAGCAACACACATGGTTTGTCTCCTGCAACAGCAGAGAGTGATTAAACACCACGCCACTTAAGATCACGTAACTCTTGAATACTGATCAAGTATGGATAAAAATCGGCACGTCATACATTTTGAAAGGTACTGAATAATTAGAATTAGGCTTTTTTCCTGACTAAACTGTTAGTCGGTATTTGAAATAAAACTTCGTAGGAAAAAACATCTTATTTCACAAATTGAAAGTATATCCTCCTTTGTCCTCCATTTCTACATTTTCTGTCCTCCTTTTAAAACACTGATATCCGGTAACCCTAGTCAAAGATGTGTTGGTAACATCATCTTTTCTCTAAATGCAGCGTGATAGTGATAATGTACTCAGTATATATAGTCGTTGTGATTTATTTGGAAATATGTTTAATATTTTTTTCGCCTCCGTTCCAGTTTCCTTCCCACCCCCCTCCGCGTAAATTTGGTCCTAGTGTCACCCAATATAAACTAGGACAATGAATATTTAATAGCAATCGAAAGAAATGAAAATTTTATGTTATAAAGTACTCGAAAGACAACTGGTATAAATGAATGCGTTTCAGATGGCTTGAAAGATCTAATCAGCGGTGCAAATGGGTTTTCAGAACTAGGTGGACGCTCCAGAATCGATTGAAAGAGTCTTCATAGTTCACAAGGCAATGTTAAGCAGTATACAGGATGATTCAAAACTCTTCAGCCAAACTTTAAGAGGTGATAGAACACCCCTAAACAAGCACTTTTCGTCATACAATGCATGGTCGGAACTCAAGCGGTGAAGCGCTAGGGGTTAGCAGTTACTGTGTCAGGAAATGAAGAAACTCAAGAATGACAGAAGAGGTTTGAAACAATTGCAGAAATTACAAAACAGAAAGTATAGAATTTTATTGAGCAAATTACAGAAACCGCTCAAAAGAGCGACCGCCAACGTTAATGCAGGCTTCACACCTTCGACGTAGTGATCGGCGTACATGGGTGAAAACACCAGGCATTTCTCGTACAGAGGCAGCTGCAACAGAAATCCTGGCAACAAGGTCCTCATTGGAACTGATGGCATTCCCGTCCACAGCTCCGTACGTGAAATGCATGTCCGCCTTCTCCTGATTCGTGAAGCAATCCATCCGTTCTGCAATCCATAGTAGAAATGACGACGAGTGCGAAAACCAGCGCTAATAAGTGTTCACTGGAAAGCGCCCTCTAGCGCTTCACCGCTTGAGTTCCGACCATGCATTGTATGACGAAAAGTGCTTGTTTAGGTGTGTTCTATCACCCCTTAAAGTTTGGCACAAGAGTTTTGAATCACCCTGTATAAAAAATTCTGTTTGAACGCCCAAGAATTATGACCACAAATATTACAAAGGAGCAGATATACATACAATGGCTCTATTTCCTGTCGTTAAATATACGGGATCAAAAAAAGGAGGGGGAACGTCGTTCAGCTGCATCCCCCCATCCCATTTCTAGCCCTGGATCTAGTGCAGCAGTAGCTTGCACTGTTTAACTTCTGACTAGCAAGTTTTGCACACAATAGGCTAAATGAGCAGGTCACAAGGAATCCAAATCTTCAGAGCAGGATAGAAAGGCCAATTCGATAGTTGTTAGGACACTGTTGAATTCCTCCCTTCAAAAGAACTTTTAACGTTGTTTTTTAATGAGTCCAGAATATGACCATTGGCTTAACGTTACATTCGAGGGATGGCGGTCTTTCCAAGCCTATATCGCCGGCGTAATCATGTCAAACACATTAGTCAATCAGGATCATATTGGGATAATAAATATTTCATGGGAGAAAAAAAATGTTTGAAACGGCTTTAATTGACAAAATATAAATTACTAACAGGTTTACCCCGGCATTGCTTGGGTCTGAACCAGAGTGGGGTTTCTCCTCCCACTCCGGTTAAAATTTTCTCTCTCTCTTTTAGGGGATGGGGTGGGGGTGCCTCAGTGGGTCATAATCTGTATAATCTGCCAGGCTCATAATCTGCAGTTGCCAGGTTCTAATCCCAGCTGGGTCAGCGTTGAGATTTATCTCCGCAAAATTCCCCGCCCTGCCCACGGTCAGTAGGGGACACCGATGGGATTGGAAAGGCCGCCGTCCGTCGGATGGGACGTTAAGCCATGGCTCCGTGTGCGGGAGAGCCATACCCTGCGCATGTTAAAGAATACACTGAATCGCCTTGAGGGGAGGCTATCATCTGTCTCCAACTGCTGTTCCAGTGGGTCCCCTCCCCCAACCTTCTCTGAGCCTTTGGGGTCCTTGTGACCTGGCCATTTAGCCCATGGTGTGCAAAAAAGTGCCGCTCAGAGGTAAAATAACCCAACCTCTGAGCGGCACTTTTTTGCACACCATGGGCTAAATGGCCAGGTCACATGGGCCCCGAAGGCTCAGAGAAGGTTGGGGGAGGGGACCCACTGGAACAGCTGTTGGGAGACAGATGGTAGCCTCCCGTCAAGGCCATCCAGTGTGTTCTTTAACGTGCACAGGGTATGGCTCTCCCGCACACGGGGCCACGGCTTAACGTCCCATCCGACAGACAGCGGTCTTTCCAAGCCCATCGGTGTCCCCTACTGACCGTGGGCAGGGCGGGGAATTTTGCGGAGATAAATCTCAACGCTGACCCAGCTGGGACTCGAACCTGGGAACTGCAGATTACGAGCCTGGCGCGCTACCGACTGAGCCACCCCCGCCCCCGATGCACACGGAAAAGGAAGACCGATCGTCATTGATGATAATGAACAGAAGGCCAGCATCGAGTGGGATTCACGTCAGACGTACCAAGAGCTTGCAGAAAGGTTCCATGTATGTGACGAAACCATTCGTTTGCATTTATACGCCCAGGAAAAGCCAGGAAGTCGAGCAAATGGGTTCCACATGAACTGACTGCCAACAACAAACTCCAGCGGCTTACGATCTGCTCGTCGCTGCTTTCACGCAATAAGAATGAGCCATTTTTGGACAGGTTGTTGATGTGAGATGAAAAATGAATTGTCTATATCAGTGGTTCTCAACCTTTTATGCTTCACGTACCCCCTGGAAATGTGTATGTAATTGGCGTACCCCTTTTACAGATAGATAAAATTATAGTTATAGTATTATAATGCCAACTTATCGACTTTGTTACCAGATCTAGCGATTTTTGAGCTCTCACGGCGTACCCCAAAAAACTTTACCGCCTACCCCACGTTGAGAACCCCTGGTCTATAAGAACACCAACCATTCATATCGTTGCTTGTCGCACACATTAACTGTACCGCACACACCAAAGCCCAGGATCCACCAACAGAAAATTTTGTTGTATCTGGTGGAATACAGATGGGTATCGTTCATTATGAGCTTCTTGCCATTAGTTAAACAACACTGCGGACGTCTACTCGGCACTGCTCCTAAATCGAGTTGCAGATGCACTGCTCCAGAAACAGCCTGCACTTGTTCATCGCAAAGGCGTTGTCGTCCTTCGGGACAATGCTCGCCATCAAACAGCGCGCGTGACACGAGACAAGCTCCACAGCCGTGGTTGGGAAATTATACCTGACTCTCCGTATTCCCAAGATATCACGACATCCGACTTTGGGTTGGGTTGTTTTACCTCTGAGCGGCACTTTTTTGCACACCATGGGCTAAATGGCCAGGTCACAAGGACTCCGAAGGCTCAGAGAAGGTTGGGGGAAGGGACCCACTGGAACAGCTGTTGGGAGACAGATGGTAGCCTCCCGTCAAGGCCATCCAGCGTGTTCTTTAACGTGCACAGGGTATGGCTCTCCCGCACACGGGGCCACGGCTTAACGTCCCATCCGACGGACGGCGGCCTTTCCAAGCCCATCGGTGTCCCCTACTGACCGTGGGCAGGGCGGGGAATTTTGCGGAGATAAATCTCAACGCTGACCCAGCTGGGACTCGAACGATATCCGACTACCATCTTTTCTTGGCTCTGGGCAATCATATGCGCAACCGACAATTTCGAAACCGAGAAGTTGGAAAACGGAGTTGGCTGCTTTCTTCGCTTCTAAAGATCGGTAGTTTTACCTGAATGGTATTTACAAACTTGTATCTCATTGGGAAAAAGTTATAGATAGTGCTGATATCTTTATTCACTTTTTACGTATGGTTAATTTTACCTTCAAAAACAGCACGAATATTTCGGTTACCTGCCGAGTGGTTAGCACGCTTGGCTACTGATCTAAGGGACCTGGGTTCGAGCCCCGTGTAAGGCATGGTTGTGTGTGTTGTTTTTCTGCTGAGGTACTGCCATCCTCTCAGATCTTCTACTGTGGCATATAAACTGGCAGGCTCCTGTCAGACCTCTGTGGCAAGCAGCTGCTTGAGGGGTATTTATTTTTATTTATGGAACGACTTCAATATCCACGGACGTTCATACTCTTGACCCAACAAACATAACAATGACTTTATCACACGAACTCAGAAAGAAATTTTTGATGCATTCCTTCTTTCAAATTCATTGGTGGCAACAGTTATTTTGAATAACTTTCAACCAGTTAATGTTAAGTATATGGGGATTTTGCAAAATATAAACCCGCCTATCCCAATTTTCGTTGGCCTTAGCAGTTTCGCACAAAGCTTATATTCACTTCCTGGGTAAGAGAAAATTAATGCACATTTTGATGCCTCTAGCTCTTCTGGTGGCCGAGTGTAAGTGGACAGAAAAACAGACAAACAAACACACAAACTTTCTTCATGAAGCATATCTGACATTCAAAAATCTTAAATTTCCCATAAAAAAAAGTGAAACATGTTGTATGGTTTACGTGTTTTTTTCTAAACATCGTTTTAAATTAATGATATTTGTAGCATTTTCGACATCTCTACAATGCAATTGAATGCAATAATTTTTGCATTTCTAGTGGTGGCTAATAAAAGTGTTTTTGTAAAGAAATAAGAACTGGACCCGTGAGCTTATGACAGTGGAACATTTTGAATCGGCATCACTAATATAAACGAATCCTTCTATTCCATTGGCGCAGCATGACCGTAGTTGCCCTTGAATCATAAAATCTCGAGCAACCTTATATCGTAAAGTTGAGTTGTCTATAAATAGTCTATTATATAGTAAAGTATCGTAAAGTTGACTGACAGGAGCCTGAGAGGGCACTTTTTCGCACACAATGGGCTAAATGACTATGTCACAAGTATTCCGAGGGATCAGAGAAGGTTTGGGGAAGGGAACTCACTGGACAGGTGTTAGGAGACAGATGGTAACCTCGCAAAGGCATCCTGCCTGTTTTTTAATGTGCACAGGGTATGGCTCTCCTGCACACAGTACCATGGCTTAACGTATCATCTGACGGACGTTGGCCTTTCCAAGCCCATCGATGATCCCCTATTGACCGAGGGTAGTGCGGGGTTTTTTATAGATAAATCTCAATGCTGGCGTTTATTAAAAATTTCAAAAATTCAAAAAGACTGAGTTTGTTGGAGGTGATTTATGAGGTTGACAAGTAGGGGGCGGACTTTGTACATGGCGACCTTGCTGGCCAGGTTATTCATTGGATACATTCCATTTCTAAGTATTCCTGCACAAGGTTAGCTCTATGCAGATGGGCACTGTCTTCTATAAATAGGATATCAGGGCCAACTGCACCCCTAATGAGTTGCACATAGGCTTCAAGGATTTCTCCTTTTTCTAACAGGTAAAACTTTTCTAACAGGGAAACCCTATTCAAATCTTACTCTCAGTGCTCCATATTACAGAAAACATACCCAGTGGAAAGGAATTGAGGGAATTAAGAAAAAATTGATGTTTGAAATGATTCTGTTTGGAAAAGAATTAGTTAGGCAAAGATTGTTGAAAGTTTAAAGAGTTTCTGATGTTTGTGCAAAATGTCTTGAAGGCGTGATTCAACTACAAAATGTACAGGAAGGAAATAGCTTCTCGGTGAAAGAGTCAAACGCAAAATTGTAAATCTTTCTACACGCACGTGAGGAGCCATCAGCAGAAAAAGATACCGGATGTTCTGGCATTACTCTGTTCGAGCAGAACACTTTCACGTACTCTATATGGCGTCGTTAAATAAGGAAACAGAAGCTACAACCGCCGCTAGACAAACACCACGAAACCTCAAGACGGTAGTTTGCGAAAATATTCCTGTCTGCACTAGCCCCCCCCCCCCCCGAAGTGGGACCAGCTTGTCGTGGTGGTGGTGGTGGTGGGGGGGGGGGGGTGCTACGGTGCCTCTGAGAAGTTGGGTTCGGATCGCTGGCACTCTGGAGCTCATGATATCTTGTGGCCTCCGGTGGAGGGGGCCTGTTGAGGGACTGCGGTCTGGTCAGAGAGTGGCCAGAACAGTGGGCTCATTGACTTGCTCCCTGTGAAGCTCAGGGTTGCAGCCCCAATTGAGGGGCCATTGCTGGTGGTTTGCTGGCCACAGCTGAGGTGGTGCCTCTGAGAAGTAGGGGTGGCCCGCTTTCCTTCGGACGGATGGCACGCGTACGCGTGGCTTGGTGGAGGGGCCGGAATGGGAGGGTCTGTCGAAAGGGTTTTGGCTTGGGGCCCGATTAGGCAGACTCCTGAGATGGTTCGCTGCAATTCCTGATGGATGCACCCTATGCGCTGGGAGGGTCATGTGGGCTGTCCGGCGCGGTCTCAGTGATATTGTGGGTCGGATGACTGTTCACTGGGGGGCTTAGGCCCGCTCAAAATGGAGAGGTAGAAGTTGGAGGCTCGCGACTGGAAGTGGCTTACCCGGTTACCCGGTTATCAATGGAAAGTCTAAACTAAGAGTCCCACAGAGCTCTTTAGGCAGAACAACGTGGTGGAGGGGCTTAGGTGCCTCAGTGAAGTAGGGTGGACTGGTGGTCCTCGGCATGCATCCATATTGGCATCCCCCTGGAGATGCCATTGAATAGTCTGTCGAAAGGCACAGGAGCTCCCGACTAGGTAGACTCATCCTGGCATCAACGAAGGGCCCGGTTGTCCGCCCCGAAGTGGGTTGCTGACTGTTCACTGGGGGCCGCGAGTCGGCTCTATGGAGAGGACGAAATTGAGGGTTATGCCGAAAGGGATTGATGAGCCCGATTAGGCGTGGTCCATCGACGGGACAGCCTGGGAGTCTCCACTGCTTAGGCTCAAAAAGTTAGGACTACTTTTACAGTTTGGGTTTCAAAATTCAAAAATTACCATCTGATATATTTTGGCTATAGATTTGGAAAAAAATCAGTGAGTGATTTGGCAATTCCTAGGCAAGTTTCTAAATTCAAAAAGATCCCACTCACTGCACCCCAATGATTAGTTCATCAGACAGACTTGTTAAAAAGTAAGGTCTCTCTCTTCCACGGGTCTTCTCCCGCAGTAAGGCATGATCTATGATAGTAAGTACCCCGGCTAATGGATTATGGTTTCGTGGCAACTCCCTCAAAGTGTAGTGCAGTCTCAGTATTGCGGAACACCGGGATTGCCACACATTATTACGTTGTCCTGCACTAGCCCCCCCCCCCCCCCCCCGATAGGGGACCACCTTGTCGTGGTGGTGGGGCTTGTGGCCCAGCAACTGGTTGAAGACTCTGCTGACCGGTATGGGCCCCGGTTGAACAGAGCCAAGACCAACCGTGGTCGAAGGCATCGCTGACCGGTTTAGTGGCCCGGTTGGACGGTGCCAAAACCTCAAAATCAGGCGCTCAGTGGAGCAGTTCAAGGGCTCTGCAGAACGGAGTTGTGCCCTATTAGGCAAGGGCCCTTTACAAAGCCTGGGTCCCACTAAGAGTCTCCACCCCGGGTGCCGAGCGATCTACATATCCTTGTTCATGGCTAACCGGAGAACAGAGTAAATTCCAGGTTTTACTGGATGAGCTTTTCTTCTATTGCCCCCGACAGTAGATAGTCGCGGCTTTCCATTCAACTTGGTAGTATCGTGAGACGGAACCGGGGATTGCCGTGGTCGCTGTGTTGTGCAGCAACAAAGAGTACTGCCCTGCACTAGGGGCTTCACGGGCGCTGTTTTAACTTGGATCCTCGGTATCCTTGTCTGGAACGACCCAGGACGCAGAGCAGATACCAGATTTTGCCGAAAGCGGGAATTTACTTCTATAGTATTGTCAAGCCTGACGGTGGATAGAAGTAAACATGGCACTGTCCCGTATAGATGTGGTGCAATCTCTGAATTACGGAACATCTGGGTTGGGTTGTTTTACCTCTGAGGGGCACTTTTTTGCACATCATGGGCTAAATGGCCCGGTCACATGGACCCCGAAGGCTCAGAGAAGGTTGGGAGAGGGGATCCACTGCAACAGCTGTTGGGGACAAATGGTAGCCTCCCGTCAAGGCCATCCAGCGTGTTCTTTAACGTGCACAGGGTATGGCTCTCCCGCACACGGGGCCACGGCTTAACGTCCCATCCGACGGACGGCGGCCTTTCCAAGCCCATCGGTGTCCCCTACTGACCGTGGGCAAGGCGGGGAATTTTGCGGAGATAAATCTCAACGCTGACCCAGCTGGGACTCGAACCTGGGAACTACAGATTACGAGCCTGGCGCGCTATCGACTGAGCCACCCCCGCCCCATGGAATATCTGGGCTTTGTCATTCATTATATTACTATCCAGCACTAGGGCGTCATCTTGGATTCTCAATATCCTTGTTTGTGGTGACCCAGGACGAAGATTATACTTAGGTTTTGCCAAAGGCTGGACTTTACTTCTATAGTACTGTTCAACCGCGACGGTGGATAGTGGTAAAATGTGGTCCTGCACCAGGGATGTAACGAGGTTTGTAAGGAGTAGTAAGAGATTATCAGGGATTAGTAATAACATAAATAATAAGTAATAAGACATACAGGGATTAGTAAGAGACCTATCTTCATCCCTCATGCATGCACAACTCATCAAGTCTATTGGATAAAAAATGATATATAAAAATATATATCGTCACAGGTGTAAATGTAAAATACATTCGTCAGATCAGCATATATATATAACGATATATATTTTAGAGGTACAATTGACCCTTTGAAATTTTGTGCATTTGACTCCTTGAGGCTCAAGGCTCGGGAACAGAGGTTAGCTCAGTCGGTAGTGCACCAACATCTTAATCTGCCGATTCCGAGTTCGAGTCCTACCTGTGTCAGCCTTGAGATTTATCTCTTCTAAACCCCCACCATGCTTTCGGTCAAAAATGGACCACCAATTGGATTATACAGGATGCCAACTCTCGGATGCGACATTAAGTCGTGCCTCGGTATGAACGAGAGCCACACCATGTGCACAATAAAAAACACGCTGGATGGATTTTACGGGAAGATACCATCTTCCTCCTAACAGCTGTCCAGTGGATTCTCATCCTCCAATCTTTTCTAAGCCCTTGGGGTCCTTGTGACCTGGTCATTTAGCCAATTGTGTGCAAAAAAAGTGCCGCTCAGAAGTAAAACAACCCAACAGCAACGGCCATCTGAGCCCATTTGCGCTATGATAGTTACATTCCTGGTTTAAGGTATGCAATTAAAAAAATTAGAATATCGTGTGATATTACGATCAAAAGAAATCTTCTAAATTAATATCTAGAAACGAAAGAAGTCATTACCTCTAGAGGCAGTTGATAATATTTTTATGGTGATACACATCTATTTAAGAAAAATAAATAGATATATAATTCAGAAGTCTTATCACTAGTAAATATTCTACTGTAGCTACTAATATTGGCGGGGGTGGCTCAGTCGGTAGCGCGCCAGGCTCGTAATCTGCAGTTCCCAGGTTGGAATCCCAGCTGGGTCAGCGTTGAGATTTATCTCCGCAAAATTCCCCGCTCTGCCCACGGTCAGTAGGGGACACCGATGTGCTTGGAAAGACCGCAGTCCGTCGGATGGGACGTAAAGCCGTGACCCTGTGTGTGGGAGAGCCATACCCTGTGCACGTTAAAAAACACGCTGGATGGCCTTGACGGGAGGCTACCATCTGTCTACCAACAGCTGTTCCAGTGGGTCCCCTCCCCCAACCTTCTCTGAGCTTACGGGGTCCTTGTGGCCTGGCCATTTAGCCCATGGTGTGCAAAAAAGTGCCTCTCAGAGGTAAAACAACTCAACTACTACAGCACTGACAAGAGATTTTGTTATCGACAAAATTTTGAGTTAGTTATACTGAAAACAAGTTAAAGCATGAAATTGCCTGAAATGGCGTGGAGACTGTTAAATGGGAAAAAGACATGGGCTTTGCATGGGGAATAATCCTGCCTGGACCTGGGTGAGGTCTCACACTCTGTACTATTATTGTTACCCCACTGCCGATGGGCTTGGAAAGGCCGCCGTCCGTCGGATGGGACGTTAAGCCGTGGCCCCGTGTGCGGGAGAGACATACCTTGTGCACGTTAAAGAACACACTGAATGGCCTTGACGGGAAGCTACCATCTGTCTCCCAACAGCTGTTCCAGTGGGTCCCCTCTCCCAACCTTCTCTGAGCCTTCGGGGTCCATGTGACCTGGCCATTTAGCCCATGGTGTGCAAAAAAGTGCAGCTCAGAGGTAAAACAACCCAACCCAACCCAGTTACCCCACTGATTTGGACCAGCCCATGAATGGTACCCAGCGATGTTTTCTGATAAAATGCGACTTAACTTCGTTTGGGTCAGAAAAGTTTCGAACTTCTATTGGTATGATCTAAGAAAATCTGAACAGATCCTGATGAGCAGAAAAATGGGAGTTGGCTCTGTGATCGTATAAGGTGGAATATGAGCTGAAGGGAATGCTGGTAACGTACTAATATCCGAACAATTGGTTTGTTACAGTGAATTTGTGGTGCAGAACAATGGCAATTTCAGCAAGAATGCTTCATGCCATATGTGAAATCAAGAGCATAAAGTCTGAGTTCTGAGTTGGCCAGCAAGATCGACGGATTTTATTCCAATGAAAAATAATCTATGGTCAGCTTATTTCTTGTATACAGGGATGGATCTCGGGGAAAGAAGGGAGGGGGGGGGGGGCGGAGCTCAAGAAATATTAGTAAGGTAATGGAGGAAATGTTAAACATATATGCATGTTTCACGCATTTGTGAAGAAATGTTTAAAAAATTCTAAAACGGGGGGGAAATGGTACATTGCAGTGGAATACCAGTCTCTTTCCCCCCCCCCCTTCTTTTACTTTTTTTCTGCTCGATCGAGTCATTCCTCTCCGCCCCCCCCCTTTCCTTTCTAGTTTTAATTTTTTCTAGATCAGGCCAGGAATGTATTTCGATTTCAATATATTATTCTATTTTGCATTTTTTATACTTTACATTTAATGCAATTTGGGCTTATACATTTAATTTGTTTCAGTTGTACAAATTTTATAACAAAATTTTTATAATTTTTAAATTATACATTTATTAAATAATAAAAATATAAGGTAAGAAAATGTCTAATACTTTTAAATAGCTTATTGAAATTTCCATTAATATGTGGAATACCAATCATCGACAAGAATATGAAACTCGCCTGTGGATTTGCAATTTTATAAAGAATAATATTAATAAAATTCATTGTATTCGTAAATAAGAAATTTAAATTTTATAAATTTACAATGACTACTAATTCATAAATAGTATCAGTATCTATCTCATTTATACAATATTTTAATATTTTTTTCTGAAATGAAGATCATTTCAACATCAGTAAATTCTACAATTCATATTTGTACCAGTTTTAAAAATTTATATATTTTAGTTTCATTTTTTTATTCCTGGCAATCTATTAAATATTTTCGGTGCTAAATATATATATAATGGTGTCTTTGTAATACATTAGGGTGAGGAACAATTAGGTTAGTATAATCAATCGATTTTATATTATGATTAGAGATTTTTTTTTTGTAATATATAATTTGATGGCATATATATATGTTTCTTAATTGAGGAATATGCAAATCATTATAATAAAATCTAACACTCTTATTCTTTTTTCTTTTGCGATATACATCTAATTATTTTATTTTGTGTAATAGTAAGTTGCCGTCCCGTGGCCGAGTGGTTAGCACGATTGGCTACTGATCTAAGGGACCTGGGTTCGAGCCCCGGATAAGGCATGGATGTATGTGTCGTTTTTCTGCTGAGGTCCTGCCATCCTCTCAGACCTTCTACTGTGGCATATAAACTGACAGACTCCTGCCAGACCTCTGTGGCAAGCAGCTGCTTGAGGAGGTATTTTTATTTTTTTTATTTTATTAATCGTAAGTGGTTTAAATATGACTGTAATATGATCCTTCCCATGATGTTAATCCATATTTCAAACACGATTTTATCGTGCTATTTATATTAATTTAAACGTGTAATGTTAATAAATTTCTAATGCAATATAAATTACTTAGCATTGCGTTAATCTTTTTTGTTATCAAGTATTATACTATTTTTCTAAGTTAATCGACTATTGATATACAATTTCAAATATTCATAAAGATCAACACCTTCAATTGGTGTACACTAATATTCTTAACATGTACCTTTAATTGAATAACAGAATAATTTATTATGATAAGTATCTGGAATTTTGCATTTGAATCTGAAGTATAAATACTTTGTTTTTTTTACGTTTAAAACCAGTACAGTATATTGAAAGGAATCTTCACAAACAGCAATGAAAATGAGACTATGAACTCGACATAGCACGGTGCGTGAATTATGTCATTAAGGAGTTCGAACACGATGAAGTTAAAAAAAAGAGAGGAGAACGCAGTTTAGGGTTTGAAAATTAGTGTGGAAGAGGAAGAGATTTTTCTTGTTCTGTGCGCGGAAGGGCTAAAAGAATTATTGATGTAAAAATGATTAAGTAAGAAGTAGTATCGAGTTTTGTCGTGTGTAAGAAAAGAAAATTTTAGTGTGTTGTGCGTGGTGATAAATTCTCTACATTTAAATGGTAAGAGAAATATTATTTTGAAGTAAATCAACAATGTATATGTATCGCAGATAATGCTATTCCTTTAACAAGTGTTATTTAAATACTGAAATACGATTAGTAAGATTCTGCTTAAACATTGATTTATGAATCAGTTTTCAAATGTAGTTGGTTTATCAGTTAGTATATTAATTACGTTCATCTGGATCATTTAATAATGATGGATAGCATATTAGTGTTTAGTGTAAGTACTATTTTTTTCAAATCTTCATTTATTTCAGTTATTAAATTGTCCTTATTAGATGTGCATACCAAAGCCGTATCATAAGCAAATGTTTTGCCTTTTATATCTAAGTCACAAGATAATAAAGATATTAAATATTCTTTTTTTCAAATTGCGAAAAGGATATAATTGTTCCAAAACGAAGTTCAAAACGTCAAAGGCTTAAAATGTCCAATATTGCCCTCGTGGGAAAGAATTTCCCGAGAGCACGTGATAGTAAATATATATATTGGTTAATTCAATCCTAGAACGCATATTTCTGCTGATTGATAACAAAGGGGAACTATTAATATTTTACGAAAATGAAAGACGCCTTATAATTGCAATGCGAATTTTTGTATCAAATTTATTTTGAATCGAGAAAATTTTTCGAGCATTTCTTCAATGCGAGTATGTGTTCGTTTGCATGTTATATAGAAATTTTATGCACGTATATCAATTTTTTTTCTTCCAAATTGCGAAATATTTTCGTGCTTTCTACTTTTGTTAAGTAGTGTATTTTTTAAATATCGGAACTTATTGTTACTTTTGGAAATTAATACTCTTAATTAACTTTAGATCGATTACTTTCCTTCGCGAAGTTCCGATTATTTCATTGCAAAGTATTGAAAATGAATTTTGCGTGTGCAAAATACTAGTTTCGAACTTTGTGATGCCCACAGATGATATTTCCAATCTGCACCATCTACACAGATGGAAGTTCTTTTGTTTCTTATCTCAGTTTTTAAACATTTTGGCTTATATTATTACTTCAAAGGCAAAAAACGGAAATATAAAAAACTTAAGAGGAATGTGTTATTTCAGTCATCTATTTTTCCTTAATTTCTGTGGTTTGTTTCCGAGTATACAGTTAGATCGAAGACACGCACAAAAAAAATTCTCTCTCCGAAAATGTCATGCAATATCTACTGGAATGAACAGGTGTTACTAGGCGACACACACTATCTGTGATTATTAGACAAAGTTGCTAAGCAACGGCTTCGAACTTCGGTCATTGAGTGATATAAAACACTTACGGAAAAGAACTTTTTTTACGATAAACGAAGACTAACGTTTATTTCCAAAAGCAGACTACAATATTTCTCGTAAGCAAAATATTTTGCTGCGTATTGATTTTCTGATTGTTCGTTAGAATGACACTTTTCGCTAATAGTTCACAAATATTTTATTCTTGTCTTGATATAGGTCGAATTGCAGTTAAATTTAGTCGCAATATGAACTTTAACCGCGTTGACACCTCTGGATACTTTGCGGAACTCACTTATAATGCTCTGATGACCCACAGTATATGAACTGCCTGGCTCAGTTGCCTCTAAACTAGTGCTGTCGTATAGTAAGGCAAATGCATCGCTTCAGCGTTTTTACAGATTGGATTGTTTTACCTCTGAGCGGCACTTTTTTGTACACAATGGGCTAAATGGTCAGGCCACAAGGACCCCGAAGGCTCAGAGAAGGTTGGGGGGAGGGGACCCACTGGAACAGCTGTTGGGAGACAGATGGTAGCCTCCCGTCAAGGCCATCCAGCGTGTTCTTTAACGTGCACAGGGTATGTCTCTCCCGCACACGGAGCCACGGCTTAACGTCCTATCCGACGGACGGTGTCCTTTTCAAGCCCATCGGTGTCCCCTACTGACCGTGGGCATGGCGGGAAAATTTTGCGGAGATAAATCTCAACGCTGACCCAGCTGGGACTCGAACCTGGGAACTACAGATTACGAGCCTGGCGCGCTACCGACTGAGCCACCCCCGCCCCACGTTTTTAAAGATAAATGTAGATATCTTTTCGTGAAAGTCAGCACTTGGTAAGCTTTCACGGCAGCTTTGAAGAATAACCTATATATTATTTTATCTTAAAGATGTTTTCAATGGGTTCGAGCCCCGGATCAGACGAGTATATTTGTGTTGCCTTTGTGATGAGATTTCGTGTTCCTCACAAATCTCTCTGGTGCATTAAACTGACAGGCTCCGGTCAGACCTCTGTGATAAGCAACTGCTTGAAGAGAATTTTATTTTATTTAAAAAAGCACACAAAAGACAAAAAATACTTAGAAGTATAGGAATACTTAAAGGTGACATCGAATTGCATAATTACAATTGTAGGAAGTAAAATTTATGTATAAATACTTCATATGGTTTCAATATAATAAACCCCTCGCCGATCGGGAAATTTGAAGATCGCGAACGGCAAATGGGCGATCCACGGGAAACTAAAAGCCTATGAGAAAGCTGGGTTAGGGATGGATAACAGTACATATTCTCAACATTGCGCAGCATAGGAAAGTATACAATATATATTGCTCTGCATTCTAACGCTTGGCTACTGATCTAAGGGACCTGGGTTCGAGCCCCGGATTAGGCATGGATGTGTGTGTCGTTTTTCTGCTGAGGTCCTGCCATCCTCTCAGATCTCCTACTGTGGCATATAAACTGACAAGCTCCTGTCAGACCTCTGTGGCAAGCAGCTGCTTGAGGGGGTATTTATTTATTTTATTTATTATATTTCAGCGTATCCGATACTCAAAACAGCTGGAAAAATGTTTTAAGTAAATTCAGAAATGTTAAAATGTACATAATGCTTGATAAGATCTAAATGATCGAAGATTAAAAACAGGAATACCTTTTATGATGCGGGTTGTGTTACTTATGAGCGGCACTTTTTTGTATTCGATAGACTAATGGTCACAAAGATCTCGATGGTCTAAATGGTCACAAAGATCTCGAAGACTAAAGAAAGTTGGGGGAAGGAAACTCACTGGACAGCTATTAGGAAACATATGGAGTTTAATGGCTCTCAAGCACACGGGGCCAAGACTTAACATCTCATACGATGGATGGCGACCTTTCGAAGCCCATCGGTGACCTCTGGTGACCATGGGCAGGCGAGAAGTTTCGCGGAGATAATCTCAACGCTGGCTCAGGTGGGACGGGAAACTGGGAACTGCAGATTACGAGCTTGGCGAACAACCGTCTGACTGCTGTTGCTGGTGAAGCAGCCTGAAAGTTCAGGTTCATGTGTTATCAAGGGTATGGATGCCATAGGAATATTTTTAGGCAGAAATCAAAATGGTTTCAGGGTGAGACAAATATTTTGGGAGGAGCGGGGCAAAATTAAAAAAAAATCAATTTTTTCCAAAATGACATGTTTACGTTGAACCTTCCATTAACAAGCGCAATTGCAGAAACATCAATCGTATCATAACATAATACAACTGAAGATTCCCGAAGACAAAACGGAAAAAGAAAAAAGTTAACATTGGAAATAATATAAAAAAGGCTTTTTTTTTCATGCTAATAAATAAAAATGAAAAAATAAAAATGATAAAATTGCCTCCGAAAACGAAAGAAGTAAAATAATCAAGATTGATTTTCGTTAAGGGTTGGGTTGTTTTACCTCTGAGCGGCACTTTTTTTGTACACCATGGACTAAATGGCCAGGTCACATGGACCCCGAAGGCTCAGAGAAGGTTGGGGACGGGGACCCACTGGAACAGCTGTTGGGAGACAGATGGTAGCCTCACGTCAAGGCCATCCAACGTGTTCTGTAACGTGCACAGGGTATGGCTCTCCCGCACAGGGGCCACGGCTTAACGTCCCATCCGACGGACGGCGGCCTTTCCAAGCCCATCGGTGTCCCCTACTGACCGTGGGCAGGGCGGGGAATTTTGCGGAGATAAATCTCAACGCTGACCCAGCTGGGACTCGAACCTGGGAACTACAGATTACGAGCCTGGCGCGCTACCGACTGAGCCACCCCCCGCTCCCCGTAGGCTATGATTAATTTAGCCAACGTTAAGATTATAAAGTAGTTATTCAGTAATTTTATTATCATGTGCAGTTTTTTGCCGCACAAATCGAGGCATGGGACAAAGACCTGTCTCCCTCCTCCTTACTACTAAAGGCTTAAGCCATCTATACTGGCAGGACTTCCTACAATGTAGGTTTGATGATGCCCTTAGAACTAAGAGTTCAGGTAACCTGCGATGATCTCTGATCAGAATTATAAACCAGCTGATAAAACGCATCCTGTGCGTTTATTCAATCAGGGCTATCAACCCAAAAGCAAATAGAAAACACAGCGGGAAATTTTCCCTTAACAGAAAGCCACCACTTTATATTAAGTTCAGGATACATAATCAAGCTCAAAGCCATAATTCCATACATATTCTTTTAATTCATATTCCTATTTTGTTAATTAATAGAGTAAATAAATTTTTAAAAAATAATAACACATATTAAACAGTGCTTGTAATGAATTTAAGTTTTGCAAGAAATTGGCTGCTGATCTTAAGGGACCTGGGTTCGAGCCCCGGGCAAAGCATGGATGATCGTGTTTTTCTGCTGAGGTCCCGCCATCCTCACAGACCTTCTACTATGCCGTATAAACTGACAAGCTCCTGTGAGACCTCTGTGACAAGCAGCTACTTGAAAAGATATTTATTTATTTTTTTAACCTATTATTAGCATACATGATCAGAACCGACTCTGTGTGGTTGACCACTCCTCAGCAGGGTAGAAAGAAAAGAAAAAGTAGTCACAGTAGTCCAGATCAATAAACCCCATTGCTCTGGCAGTCCTCTGCTTCCGTTCCCTTTCATCATCATCATCATCTTCAAGCAGCCATGGGCTACGGAGGTCGAACCAGACCGTGCAATTTAGCTCTCCAAGCGTATCTGTCCTGAGCTACATCTGCTGCATTCGGCCACTGTACACCAATTCTAATAAGGTCCTGTTTGACGTTGTCTGCCCACCTCATCCTAGGTCTCCCCCTCTTCCTGAGGCCTTTAGGCACACTGTTCATAACCCTCTTCGCCAATCTATAATTATTCATACGGCCAACATGGCCAAACCAGCGGAGTCTCTCTCTGCACAATATGCTGCTTAAAGGAGGTTGCCGACTCCTTTGCCTAACCTCATCATCAGTTACAAAGTTAAACCACCTAATGCCCAAGATACTGTGTAAGAATCTAGAATCAAAAGCGTCTAGTTTCCTGTTATCTTGTTTATACAGCGTCCAAGTTTCACTACCATAACTAACTCTTGAAATAACCAACCTATTATACAGTCCAATTTTAGTCTTTAGGTGTATATGCCTATTTCTCCACACTCTCCATAGATTCTTAAAAGTCCTGGCAGCAATCCCTATTCTTCTGCTAATCTCATGCCGCATATCACCAGTATCTCTTACATAGCTCCCAAGATAATTAAACTGTGATACCTGCTCAAGACTGCAACCATTCAAATTAACTGAATCACAGCCTGTCTGACCAATTTTCATCACTTTAGTTTTCTCTCTGTTTATAACCAAACCTACGCTACTACTAGTTTCATCAACAGCTCGAATGAAAGAGTTCATCTCATCAACATCATTTGCCAAAAGGGCTAAATCATCAACATAATCTAAATAAGAAATTTTCGTATCTCCAGTCCATTTAAGGTCAAAATCTTTCCCTTGAAGTGAATTTCGCATAATATAATCAATAACCAAGCTAAAGAGAAAAGGAGACAAAATGCACCCTTGTCAAACACCAGAAGTAATGCTAAACCAATTGCTACAAGCCTTACCAACTCTCACACACAACTCAGTGTTATTATAGAGAGCTTTCATTATGTTAACTAACTTGTTAATTCCTGGTATACCATATGATCTCACAATCAACCACAAATTATGACGATCAACAGATTCGAAAGCCTTTTTGAAATCAACAAAGCTAGCAACCAAAGGTTTCTGAAACTCTAAACATTTCTCAAGAATCTGCCTAAGTGAAAATATCTGATCCACACATCCCCTACCACTTCTGAATCCACATTGCTCATCACGCAATTGCCTGTCAATCAGATTCTTAATTCTATTAAGCACAATCATGGAAAGAACTTTACCTGGAACAGAGAGTAGGCTGATACCCCTATAGTTATCACAAGAATTGCGATCACCATTTTTGAAAATAGGGATAACAATAGTTCTGGTAAAATCCTTAGGAACCATGCCTTTTTCATAAAAGATATTCAAAATTTCCATCGTCCATGTGAAAACCGAAACATTCCCAGCTCTAAGCATTTCCATAGTAATTTCATCTACCCCTGGGGATTTATGTAGTTTAAGTTTAGAAGTAACCAAAATAACTTCAGACTGTGTTATAGAACCAACATTAAAGCCATCAATGGATCTATCATTGCAAATAATGGGAGTAGAACTAACCACATTGTTTAGAATATCACTGAAATGCTCAGCCCACCTAGGCATGTTGTGCTGTCTAACTGTTTCCTCTGTTTTGTCAGTCAAGCCATCAAAGACAAAATATCTAACTGATCTCATTACACGTTTATTCTCTCCATTAACTATCGTGGAGATACGAATCTTTTAATAGGGTTTTTAATTGAGAACATTCCTGCAATTTCTGCTTTTTGAAATAAGCTTAAGTGCCTTTTCAATCAAATAATTCTGTCTCCTCTGCTCCTTTTTTTTTTTATAAAAGAGTATTGTTAGTTTCTAAAAAAGTGTGTTTAAAACTGTCCCGTTCTTCCTTAACTTCATTGGTAAGGAGATCATGACTGTCATAATGACTAAGTAACCTATCATGGTAAGCTTTAGCTATAACTGGGTCTTTCAGAGCTTCAGTATTAAAGGTAAATTTTTTAACCCTAGCACAACACTTTTTAAGTTTAAGTTGCAACACACTTTTAACAAGATAATGGTCAGATCCAATTTCAGCTCCCCTATATGCCCTGGTATTCCTAACAGAACTAGCCCATTTGCTGTTAATTAATATATAATCAATCATATTCTTATGCAGCCCATCAGGTGAAACCCATGTGTACTTATGTATGTCGCATTGTTTGTAATAAGTGTTAGTTATTCTGAAACCATTGAGTTTACTTACCTGTAGGAGACGTTGCCCATTGCCATTGCAGCTACCAATACCAAAAGGGCCTATCACCCCTCCCCAAAGATCAGAGTCAGTACCAACTTTGGCATTGAAGTCACCAAGAACAAGGGTAATATCTCCTTTCTTGACAGAATCCAAAATATCCTGAAGTTGTTCATAAAACCTATTCTTCTCATCCTCATCGGCATCCTCAGTGGGGGCATAACAGCAGATAACATTCAAGTCTTTAACGCTTGTCTGAAATTTTGCTGTAAGAAACCTTTCATTAATGCACTCATATCCTAGAAGAGCATCACTAGAGTGTCTGCTGAGAAGCAGACCCACGCCTTGGTGATGCTTATTGTCGTCCCTCTCTGAAAAGAGAAATTTAAGATTATTTTTAAGAATCTGACCTTTATCTGTCCATCTGATCTCTTACAAGCCGAGAATATCTAAATTATAACGGTGAAATTCTTGTGTGAGGACATCAAGAAAATAAGCTCTGTGCAGAGTCCTCACATTCCAACTACCTATGGAGAGAAAATGGTTAGTAGGATGTTTAATGAAACTACTAAAGAATAGAGTGTAATATCCACATTACAGAGTATTAAAAATTATAATACATTTGAATACTTAATTTTAAATCGCAATTTATTTCAACGATCCAAATATTCCTTTTATACGTTTTCGTTACTTGGATATTTTTCAATTTCTTTTCCATAATTTATCTGTTTAATCATTATCTAATGAACAATCTAAATTGACAGGTCACAAGGACTCCAAAGACTCGGAGATGATGGGGGAAGGGGATCTGGAGGACCGTTGTTAGGAGACAGATGATAGTCTCCTCTGAAATCCATCGAGAGTGTTCTTTAAAGTGCCCAGGGTATGTCTCTCCTGCAGATGGGCCACGACTTAATGTCCATCCAAAGGACGCTGGCCCATCCTAGCCTACCGGCGACACCTTTCTCACCGAGAACAGGGACGGAGATAAATCTGAACGTTGGCACAATCGGGACTCGAACCAGGGAACAGCAGATTATTATCCTGGCACGCAACCAACCGAGCAGGAACTAAACGGAGAGCCGTTCCGGTATAAAATCTTTCCCCTCTGTTTTAGTAGTTTTAAATCATTAAAAAAAAATACGTTTTTTCCTCCGTTTTTTCCTCCGTTCCGGTAATAAACATTCTCAAAGGAAAAGGGTCTAAGAGGTGCATGGCCCCCTTGTTTCCTCCTAGTGAAGACTTTTTTATTTGGCTGCATTACTCTACATTCTAGGATACATCGCTGACTAACATTAAAGTTTCATTTACTATGGTGATTCCTTCATAATCATCAAAGTGGGCGATTTCCTCTTCCGTTCCATGCTCAGATGGTTTATTTCAATTTCTTCACAGTCACGAAAGAACTGACACTTCTTATCGCTTATCAGGATTGCTCCGCCTTTGAATGATAAACGAATCGGTTCTCCAAGACTGATACGAAAATCTACAAAAATGTGCTTTCGTCAGCAAGGATTCGCTGACGAACATGTCAAACAAAAAAGTTTACTCAGCTCTGAGGTGTGAGAGGAAAAAGAACACTCGATGGACTAACGCAATCTGAGGATCACAATTCTATCTCTAATCTTCACAATCTTGGCATGAATCGAACAGTGTGTTCAAGAACACGACATCATTTCTCATGTCACTCTTATCTTAAAGAACGCAAGAGATAGACAATTTTCCATCCCGAACTTTTTCAGTAAGTTCTACTCTGACGTTTACGTACCACCATTGCATTTATGTCGAGAATTTTTTCATTTGACTTCCATTCTGCTCTCGGTCAGAAAAGGTACAGTCGCTCAAAAAAGTATCCGAACACTATGGTTGATTACAGAATTCAGAAAAAATATCTGGCAACGATTTTTTTTTTAGAAATTAGTGATTTGGCAACCTTCGTGTCACGTGACACGAAGGTTGCCAATCACTAATTTCTAAAAAAAATCGTTGCCAGATATTTTTTCTGAATTCTGTAATCAACCATAGTGTTCGGATACTTATTTGAGCGACTGTACATCGATGTTTTTGAAAAGACTGCTGTCTTTTGGATGGGTTATTAAGCCTTGGTCCAGCATATAGCAATCATCATCTGTGCACGGTACAGAACACACCAAATGTCGTTAATGGAAACTTCTCTCTGTCCTAAAACAGAAGAGTGTGTCCATTTATCTACCCAGCTCCGAAATTTGGGCTCTTTGTCAACAGGCCATTCAGACTATTGTGTGCACAAAAGTAAGTCAGAGATGAAAACAATCCAACCTTCCTCTCTATAAGGAAAAGTATAATTAATTTCAGATCAGTTACGTTCAGCGGTAATTGCAAAGACATAAAATAAATACCCCCTTAAGCAGCTGCTTGCCACAGAGGTCTGACAGGAGCCTGTCAGTTTATATGCCACAGTAGGTCTGAGAGGAAGACATACTAAATAAATAAACCCAAATAATCAGTCAAATATTTTATCTCAATCATAGGCTCACTCAGTTAAGTCAATAATGACAGAGAACTTTTCTAGAGCATAAACTAGTGGTGAACCACTGATTTTGCGCTGAACAAGCTATAGCAAATATGTTTCGAAATTTACAGGGGCTGGATGCCACGTGACACTTTCCGCCATTTTTATGACTCGGATGTGTAACGTAGTTATCTCATTCGAAAACATGATTTCTTTGGGAGGAGTTTGGTGCTCGTGTGGCGGTCCATGCTGCCACTCCCATCCTCTGCCTGTACCAATGATTAAATTACGCTTTTGTCTCATTGGTTAGAGTAGGGTTTCTCAACGTGGGGGGCTCAGTCGGTAGCGCGTCAGGCTCGTAATCTGTAGTTCCCAGGTTCGAGTCCCAGCTGGGTCAACGTTGAGATTTATCTCCGCAAAATTTCCCGCCCTGCCCACTGTCAGTAGGGGGACACCGATGGGTTTGGAAAGGCCGCCGTCCGTCGGATGGAACGTTAAGCCGTGGCCCCGTGTGTGGGAGAGCCATACCCTGTGCACGATAAAGAACACGCTGGATGGCCTTGACGGGAGGCTACCATCTGTCTCCCAACAGCTGTTCCAGTGGATCCCCTCCCCCAACCTTCTTTGAGCCTTCGGGGTCCATGTGACCTGGCCATTTAGTCCATGGTGTGCAAAAAAAGTGCCGCTCAGAGGTAAAACAACCCAACTCAACGTGGGGTACGGGCAAAATTTTTTGGAGTACGCCATGAGAGCTCAAAAGTCGGTAGATCTAGTAATAAGTCCATTTCACTGATTACCCAGTAAAATGTTTAAAATTTTATTTATTGTCATTTTTTGTGTTTATCGATATATGTAATTTATGAATACAAAATTTAATGTGTATAATTATGTGTTTTATTTTATTCCCATTGTTATACTATAACTATACTGTTATCTATCTATACAAGGGGTACGGCAGTTACATACACATTTCCAGGGAGTACGTGAGCATAAAAGGTTGAGAACCATTGGGTTAGAGAATTCGCATTTTATATTTTATCGCAATTGAGTTTGTCAGATCATCGTACAATCACAAACAGATATCACTCCCATGTGAGCTCCGCGTTATACAAGTACAGTCGGTCAAAAAAGTATCCGAACAATACGATTGATTACAGAATTCAGAAAAAATATCTGGCAACGATTTTTTTAGAAATTAGTGATCTCGCAACGTGACACGAAGGTTGCCAGATCACTAATTTCTAAAAAAATCGTTGCCAGATATTTTTTCTGAATTCTGCAATCAACCATAGTGTTCGGATACTTTTTTGACCGACTGTACATCAGTGAAAAGGCAATAAAAATCGCATTCATTTTTTCCAAAACGTCAAAAAAGTTAACCGAAATACTCTACAGATTAGAAGGCAAAAGGTTTGGATGCAAAATTACGTTTTGTACAGAATTCTAGAGAACATCACTTATTTGTAGCGGAATTTTTTCTTTACGGATACGAGAGAGGGCACATCCGGTGTTGGGGTTCACTTCCTCAATTCCTCTTTTAGCAATTTAAAAAACGCTACTACTGGATAGCATTGAATCATCGTCCTGCTGAAATTCACCCTCATTCGCGGTTGTGCCGTGTCACAACAGTTGAAAACCTCTGCACTAACGTTTTTAAAAATTCAACTTAAACATAGGGTGACTCAGTCAGTAGCTGCTTCCAAGCAGGGAAAAAAATGTCTCTGCTTGGGAGCAGTTAGAGCTAATATTCTTATTAACGTGGTCAAGACCTAATATTTCGAAACATAGATATGAAAATAGCACACAGTTGTAACATACTGAGTCTCCATCAAACTGCCATCAATAACAACCAGAGGTAAATAGCTGTTGTAACAGATGGCTCCCATGCCATGATGCCTGGTGTTGGTCCCGTATGGAGCTCCAGGATACACACTGTAGTTCGTCTGTCGCCTGGTTGTCTCTATACAGGCACATGGCCTTCACTGGCACCTAAACAAAATAGGGACTCGTCACTGAAGATGACAGGATGCCACTCCAGCCCTCAGGAACTTCTCTACTTGCACCATTGCATACCACTGGTGTCACGGGCACCGCGTAACTTGTATTCTCAATATCCTTGTTTGTGGCCACCCAGGACGAAGATTATAGTTAAGTTTTGGCGAATGATGGACTTTACTTCTATAATACTGTTCAGCAACGACGGTGGATAGTGGTAAACGTGGCATTCTCCTGATAGATGTAGTGCAGTCTCTGATTTGCGGAACATCTGGGGTTTGTCATTCATTATGTTACCACTGCAGTTGGGCTCTTTTACCTCTGAGCGGCACTTTTTTGAACATCATGGACTAAATCGCCAGATCACATGGACCCCGAAGGCTCAGCGAAGGTTGGGGGAACAGCTGTTGGGAGACAGATGGTGGCCTCCCGTCAAGGCCATCCAGCGTGTTCTTTAACGTGCACAGGGTATGAGCTCTCCCGCACACGGGGTCATGGCTTAACGTCCCATCCGATGGACAGCGGTCTTTCCAAGCCCATCGGTGTCCCTTACTGACCGTGAGCAAGACGGGGAATTTTGCGAAGATAAATCTCAACGCTGCCCCAGCTGGGACTCGAACCTGGGAACTACTGATTACGAGTCTGACACGCTACCGACTGAGCCACTCTCGCTCCTTACCACTGCAGACCTGCACAATGATGGGTTGGATTCAGAGGAATACAAGCCAACGGACTGCATGGAACATACAGGCTCACATCTCGTAGTCATCATCGGATTGTGCAGGCAGATACGGGACACAGACAGGGTTGGCATTATAGGGTTAGCAATCTGCCGTACCGTTCCAGTTCTGTCGGATTTTCTTTCAAACATAACTTCCTTTTACTATTCTATAAGGTACGCTTATTTTTGATAACTGTCCCAACATATAATATTGGATACTTCTGCAAAAAAAAAAAATTCCCTGCTTGGAAGAGTTATGAGTTAATAGTAATCTTTACTAAGAGAAGATATTATAATTAATTAATCATTTTTTAAGAGAAGATATTATGCTGTGTCAAATGATGCATAAAATTTTGTAATTTATATTATCAGATAATATTTACCATTGCTATAAGCTCAACTGTTTTGCAACATTCCTGAAATATCTTTGTTGATTCGATATACAGGGTGTCTCAAAAATATAGGTACAAACTTTTAGGGTAGGTAGATAACATCTAAAGGAATGAGAATTGCATAGGAACCCATAACCGGAAGCGTCACCGTAAGTCAATAGGCGGCGCTGTTCATCAGTGCTCTAGAGGGGAAATTTCGGATTTCCTCATTCGAGCGGTAGTCGGCTGGCGAAGAGCATGCAAAGGTATTCGAACAGGGAGGTGGCAGACATGCACTTAGTGTATGGAATAGCTGATTGCAACGGACGAACCGCTCAACGAATGTATCTAGAACGCTTCCCACACAGACATGTACAGGGCCACCGTTTGCGCGTGCGCATTAAAATTTGTGCGATTATGGGTTATTAGAGGTAGCAGAAGTGAGGGCAGGCCATCTAGTACGCCATTTGTAATAATTATGTCTAATAAATGTTTTCCCATTAATCACTGTCTTGTGTCCTTTCAGATCTTGTACCTCTGCTACCACTTTCCCATGACGTTTTCGGTTATGGGTTCCTATGCAATTCTCATTCCTTTAGATGTTATCTACCTCCCCTAAAAGTTTGTACCTATATTTTTGAGACACCCTGTATATTAGGAAACAGAAACATACGAAAAAGTTTCACACTCTGAGCCAAATATAACAAATTCCTTTTTATTACCCAAGATTGTCAACGTGGTGAAGATTTTCTATTAATTTCGCCAAGGTGAAGCAAATAGGGAACTACCCTTTTTCACACGCAGCATGACGTCAAATTCTCCAAAAGCACGCTCCAAAAGGTTGCAACGTCACGGTGCGAGTGTGAGTCAGTGTTCTTGTTGCGTAGTAACTTTCATTGAATTGATCTGTCAGCTCTACACAATGACGAAATGCCAGATGTTGATCTCACCGAAACCTTGGCAACCGGCCAATTGCTGAGAGTGCCTCCCACTTGGAAACCATGGTAACCAGCTGTCACCGGAGGCTGTGTGTTTCTATGTCTCTCCTTATAACGCTGGCGGATAAAGAGCCGTGCACAGAACTTGTGTTGTAGAGGAAAATGGCTGCCGAGCAAGTTGAACGTAAGTACGGTCTTCATTTCTCTATGGAATAGCAGATAGTTTAGATTTTGACTACATAAATACTACCTATTCAGTTTAATGTTAGAAGAACCTAACCACATTAAACTGTGCTGGTAGCTTTATCAGATTCAACGCCTTGGTACGAAACTTACGAACATATTGAAAAGTTATCTGTCCTGCGGATATCAGTTCGGTTAGGTTCGCCGGATACTACTGCTCGAAACTTCAATCGGCACTTGTGCATTCTAGTGGCCGCTCTGGCGTATGTTGGGGGGGGGATGGCAGTTAATTTTACCGGGCTTAAGATTTATGGCTTAAATATTTTGAAAGACAGTTCTCAAATGCAATCAGAAAGACATTTTGCATGTGGCAAATATGACACGTTCGCTTTCAAACAGAATGATTTTTGTCATTTTTCCGCATTTAGCGCACTCTAGCGGTAGAAATCTGAATGATAGATTCGGAAAGTGCGAATAATATTATTCGTCAGTTGGTAGTTGACGGTCCTCGGCCAAGAGATGGCGCTTCTCAGGGAAACGTATGATGTTCACCATATCTATAACACCTTGAACCTTGTCGAACAACCAGTTCAATTAATTAAGAATACACTGTGAAATCGGCGCAAAAATTGCTAATCGTTATTAAAATATGTATTTCTTACCAGGATTCTTCCATGAAACACAAAGGATATCAATCATAGGGAGTTATGTAGGTGCATCATTCATTCAAACTATATATATAAATGAACATGCCGATAACAGTGGCTAGATAACGTATGACCAAACAAATATTGGACGCACATTAAGTGTCATTGTTACTACTTAACAAACAATTATTATTCGTTAACTCCATCCAACAAACCATTAATTAGACATAGTTGAGAAAAAAACGACTTCCCATTTCACACTCAAACTAGGTTGCTGTAATGCACAATGAAAATTATATTTTCCATTTTTTTTAACGCGACAAGTTTTTAAACCAGTAGAACGAGACAAGCCGTTTGATAGAACAGGACAAGTCGTTTGACAGAACAGGACAAGTCGTTTGACAAGCCGTATAATTGCCTTATACGAAGCGCCTTATAGAATCTTTTTCTTAACTGAGCGCTTCATCAATCAGTGATTGGATTGGATTGTTTTACCTCTGAGCGGCACTTTTTTGCACACCATGGGCTAAATGGCCAGGTCACATGGACCCCGAAGGCTCAGAGAAGGTTGGGGGAGGGGACCCACTGGAACAGCTGTTGGGAGACAGATGGTAGCCCCCCATCAAGGCCATCCAGCGTGTTCTTTAACGTGCACAGGGTATGGCTCTCCCGCACACGGGGCCACGGCTTAACGTCCCATCCGACGGACGGCGGCCTTTCCAAACCCATCGGTGTCCCCTACTGACCGTGGACAGGGCGGGGAATTTTGCGGAGATAAATCTCAACGCTGACCCAGCTGGGACTCGAACCTGGGAACTACAGATTACGAGCCTGGCGCGCTACCGACTGAGTCCCCCGCCCCGATCAATCATTGATGTATGAGAACTGTCGAAGCATCAAATGCGCAGTCTCAAAGTCTCTTGATTGTTTTCACATTTCCTACTCACGCATCGCAACCGTTTTAGACAAAATGGCCAAGGCCGGTGCTAACGATCTTGCCACCCCTTTCTCCAAGTCTGATCTTAGTTATTAATGATCAATTTAGCTAAGTTTAATGTCCTTTCATCTGTTTTAAAATAGGTCATACTTTGAAAGACTTTGACTCGAGTCAACTATACTGCTGCTATGGTCGTTAGATTGAAAATTTGCCGCTCCTGAATTTGTATGTGATAGAGGTGAAATTTCATTTGAAAGAGCGAACAATCGTACCCAACTTTAATGCTCCCAATCCACCCTAGAAGTAAACGACAACTTTGAAATTATTAAAATAATTGGGCAGTGAAAAGTTCGTCGTTAATTTGGATTCTTCCCCCCCCCCCGAAAATCCCATCGTCTTATACTAAATCTCAAACTTATCTACTTGTTTTGAAATGCAAAGCAGTTATCTTTGTTTAATTATATTTTAACCTCATATTTATATCCGACACTAAAAATAGATTAAAAAAATATATTTGTATATAAAAACTCATTCCATATGGAAATATATTTCCTGTTCGGAGGAATATTTTAGCAATTGGGAAGCCCTACTCAAGTCTTATTCTAATAATCTACTCCCATCCCCCGGAAGTTATATTCTCGGAATCTCCTGAAGCTGAATTCTGGACCCCACCCCGATACAAAGTTCTCCCCCCCCTTCCCCCCTTCCCACGAAACTAATTCCTGGATGTGAGCCTGAAAGGAATCCTTGTAAAGTGGCAAAAAGTTAGTTTCAAAACTTGAAGAAAACTTAAAAAGCCTTCAAAAGGGGATTCATGTACTTTTGGGGGGTGAGTTGTACGCCCCCCCCCCCCCCGTTACGGGCTTGAAGAATATCCCGGATAACGAACTGAAGTCAGCAAAAGGCGACATATAAGTTGTGTTCTTTTCAGACAATGCTTGGTTTTCATCCTCGAGACTATATAATAAAAAAAATAAATACCCCCTCAAGCAGCTGCTTGCCACAGAGATCTGACAGGAGCCTGTCAGTTTATATGCCAAAGTAGATCTGAGAGGATGGCAGGACCTCAGCAGAAAACAACACATACAACCATGCCTTATCTGGGGCTCGAACCCAGGTCCCTTAGATCAGTAGCCAATCGCGCTAACCACTCGGCCATGAGACTAGCGTTTGTTTATTCTGTGATATTAATATAATAATAATAATAATTTATTCCATGCAGGGGATTACAGTAAAGCCAACCCCAGTACATTTGAGAAATTAAAAAGAAATATTGAGGATAGTACAAAAATACAAACATATTTACAGGAATTGCATAATTATTTGACACAAACAAAATTACAAGTTGCACAGATGAAGACAAAACATATAATATGAAATATGATTTTAAAAAAATCATAGTAAACTTAGGGGGAAGAAAAGGAAGGCTTAAGACAACAGAGAGTAATATTAAATGAATGAACAGGAAAAAAAAGATTGCAGAAAATCCAGACAAAGGGCAAAGATGGAGAGTGGGAATAGGGATGAGGAGATGTTGTTGATCAAACGTTTCAATATTCTAATAGGAGTAGAGTAATATAGTTTTTGAATTTTGTTTTAGAATTTAAAGAAGTGATATCGCTCGGTAGAGAGTTCCAAGTTGAGGTTGCTTGAAAGGTAAAAGAAATTTCACCGTACTTAACTTTGAAAATCTTGGGAGTAGAAAACATTTTATTTTCAGAGCGAATGATGTGACGATGTCGTAATCGAATATAAGGTGTAAGAATTGAATGAAGGGGATGAGACTAGTTATAAGTAGTGTCGTGAATAAGGGTAATAAACCGCAGCTTTCTTTTAGATTCAAGAGTGGGAATTTGGTAGTTGGAACGAATATCAGTAAGCGTTAGAGATTCCCGTTTGTTAAAATAGATTTTACTGATGATTTTAAGAGCTTCATTTTGAACTTTTTATAATTTATAGTAGTTCTTTTTATTAATACCAAAAAGAGTGGTAGCACAGTATTCTAGTTTCGGTTGGATATAAATTTTGTAGAATATTGGGGCATAGGAGGATATATAATTTCGAATGTACCTCAATGTATAAGTTCTTTTAGAAGCTGAAGCGACGGTTATATTAATGTGAATTCCAAAGTCAAGATTTTGATCTATCGTCATACCTAAGGACTTCATGAAAGTGGAAACTGTAATATGGATGTTATTAATTTTATGTTTGTGTCATGCGGGGAGAATTTGAAGTTAAAAGAAAAGCAAAATTGGTTTTCTTGATATTGACAGCGAATCCATTTTTAGTATACCAATAAAGCACATTATGAATATTATTTTCTATTTCTTGTTTTAGAGAAGTGAAAGAATTTGAAGTAAAAGAAAGAAGACAATCGTCTGCATACCTAAAAATATTGCAGTTAATTGTGGATTCAGGAAGATCATTAACGAAAAGGTTAAAGCGAAGTGGGCTAAGAATGGTTCCTTGGGGTACTCCCCGATTGATTTTTAAGACGTGTAGAGATCTCATTATTGCTTAATTTAGTTCGGATAACACGGTCGTTGAGGTAATTTTTAAACCAGGAAAGAGCTGAGGCGATAGATTAAAATTACAACTGAGTTTTTGCAAGATAAGTTTGTGTTTAACTGAATCAAATGCTTTTGAGATGTCAAGGGAAATGAGTCCGACAGCAATTTTCACTTTGCTGTCTAAAGCTAATCTCCGCTGATTAAGAAGAAGTGTCATGAGAGTTTCAGTTGACCGTTTTTTCCTAAATCCGAATTGTCTGCACGAAAGTAAATTAAATTTTTCAACAGAAGTCGATAATTGTTTCTCGACGACTTTTTCTAAAATTTTGCTTAAATCACATGTAACTGAAATAGGTCGATAATCCAGAGAAATGGTTCTTAACCTTTTATGCTTCACATACCCCCTGGAAATGTGTATGTCACTGGCGTACCCCTTGTATAGATAGATAAAACTATAGTTATAGTATAACAAGGGGAATAAAATAAAATATATATATATACACATTAAATTTTGTATTCATAAATTATATATATCGATAAACACAAAAAATGACATAAACAATTTAACAAATAAAATTATAAACATTTTACTGGCTAATCAGACCTAGCGACTTTTGAGCTCTCACAGCGTACCCCACTTTGAGAACCCCTAGTCTAGAGGGTTAGACGGATTTGAAATTTTAGGTATAGGTGAGATGATGGCTTCTTTCCATGGAACTGGGAATTCATTAGAGTTATATGAGCAATTAATTAGATCATAAAGGAGTAAAGAAATTAATAGGGAAATAATTTTTAGAATAAAGACAGGGTTTCCATCTGGTCCGACACTGCGAGTGCTTTTTAGTGAATTTATAAGGTTAAGAATTTCGGTAATATTTTTTAGCTTAAAGGTTTCCAGATTATTAAATTATTTATTGGAATAGGACAGTGACTCATTTGCGTTGCATGATTTTCTGTAGAAGTGCAGGATTTACAGAATACATTGTTCAAACCATTAGCAATATTTTAGAATCATAGAAGGAATTGTCATTGTAAACGATCCTATTAGTTTTGGTTTGGTTTCTTAAGTTACCAGTAATAGAATCAAAAATTCGAAATATTTCATTACCATTTGGATTAATAACGGAAAGTCGATTAAGAAATTATTAACGCTAGGCATTTTTAATACTACTGTTGACCAGAATACGGAAAGTTTTATATTCTCCCATGTGTATGGGTGATTAGGCAACAGCTACTGGCCACTTTGAATGCTGATGTTTCTAGCGAAGGACATTAAAGCATGTCTCCAGTAGGTGCAGGAGCACTGGACTGTGGACTATTTTATAATATTCAAAGTCCATTGTATGTTAATACCTCGAACAACACTTGATGGTCCATAATAGTCCGATGACCACGCTGAAAGGAAAAACTCTTTAGGCGACGGGATTGTTCCACTACTCTATTTTTTTCAAATTCCAATCTGAGATAATCGCGACCCCTCATTGATTTTTGAAAATTCATCGTGATAGTTTCGAACTCTTTGCTTAGCTCTGAATATTAATAGAGCGATAATACAAAACCGTATATATTTTTTTCCTCATGAGCAATTATTAATCATTTTTTGATTTAGATGCAGAGATAAGACATCGACCTGGGGAGGAAGTGGGATGGAGTACCTGGGGAGGAAGTGGGTTGGAGTACCTGGGGAAGAAGTGGGATGGAGTACCTGGGGAGTAAGTGGGATGGAGTACCTAGGGAGGAAGTGGGATGGAGTACCTGGGGAAGAAGTGGGATGGAGTACCTGGGGAGGAAGTGGGATGGAGTACCTGAGAAGGAAGTGGGATGGAGTACCTGGGGAAGAAGTGGGATGGAGTACCTGGGGAGGAAGTGGGATGGAGTACCTGGGGAGGAAGTGGGATGGAGTACCTGGTGAGGAAGTGGGATGAAGTACCTGGGGAAGAAGTGGGATGGAGTACCTGGGGAAGAAGTGGAATGGAGTACCTGGGGAGGAAGTGGGATGGAGTACCTGGGGAGGAAGTGGGATGAAGTACCTGGGGAAGAAGTGGGATGGAGTACCTGAGGAGGAAGTGGGATGGAGTACCTGGGGAAGAAGTAGGATGGAGTACCTGGGGAGGAAGTGGAATGGAGTACCTGGGGAGCAAGTGGGATGGAGTACCTGGGGAAGAAGTGGGATGGAGTACCTGGGGAGGAAGTGGGATGGAGTACCTGGGGAGGAAGTGGGATGGAGTACCTGGGGAAGAAGTGGGATGGAGTACCTGGGGAGCAAGTGGGATGGAGTACCTGGGGAGGAAGTGGGATGGAGTACCTGGTGAAGAAGTACTATCGATCAAAGTAGGGCGATGATATATCGCCCTTCTTCAATCGATGCCCCAAAAAGTGCTTTTCACTATATAGTGGTATTAACCAGTGGCCAACAAAGTTGTTTTAAAAACGCATTTGTAAATATTTCTTTGTAACACTACGCTTAGTAATTGTGTGTGGGGGGGGGGGACTGAGTAGTTAGCTTGCGAGGCTCGTAATCTACACCGATGGGATTGGAAATTGGAAAGGCCTCCGTCGCCCCGTGTGCTGAAGAGCCATACCCTGTGCACGGTAAAGAACACTCTGGATAGCCTAGACCAGTGCTTCTCAACCTTTTATGCTTTACGCACCCCCTGGAAATGTATATGTAACTGGCGTACCCCTTGCATAGATAGATAAAACTATGGTTATAGTATAACAATGGTTATTTTTACTTTGTTGCTAGATCTAGCGACTTTTGAGCTCTCATGGCGTACCCCAATAAATTTTACTGCGTATCCCATGTTGAGAACCCCTAGCCTAGACGATAGTCTACCAACTGTTTAACAGCTGTTCACCAAAGCAGTCAAACAGCTGTTTCCCTGTCCCCAAGATTCTCTGAGCCTTTGGGGTCCTTGTGGCCTAGCCATTTATCCCATTGTGTGCAAAAAAATGCCGTTCAGACGTAAAAAAAATCAATGCTTAATAACAGAAAGCAATTAACAAATAACGAAATATTAAAAACGAGAATGATGCTGAAAGCTGTTGACAATTGCACCAATTCTAAACTAAATTGGCAGTGTTCTTAACTGCCAGCAGAAAGCCTCCCATTAAGGCCAACTAAGAAACCTTGACAATTGCCCAAAGTTGGATTATCTGTAAAAGAAGTTGTGGCTTTAATGTTTCATTTTCTCACCGAATGCAATAATCTGTTTAGCGAAGAAAATCGTGATTCTGTTACAGTCTGTTCTTGATTTACGAACATCGTATTAGGTGCCCGACATACGATCAGGGGCGGGGGTGGCTCAGTCGGTAGCGCGCCAGGCTCGTAATCTGTAGTTCCCAGGTTCGAGTCCCAGCTGGGTCAGCGTTGAGATTTATCTCCGCAAAATTCCCCGCCCTGCCCACGGTCAGTAGGGGACACCGATGGGCTTGGAAAGGCCGCCGTCCGTCGGATGGGACGTTAAGCCGTGACCCCGTGTGCGGAGAGCTCATACCCTGTGCACGTTAAAGAACACGCTGGATGGCCTTGACGGGAGGCTACCATCTGTCTCCCAACAGCTGTTTCAGTGGGTCCCCTCCCCCCAACCTTCTCAGGGGTCCATGTGACCTGGCCATTTAGCCCATGGTGTTCAAAAAAGTGCCGCTCAGAGGTAAAGCAACCCAACCCAACGATCAAATGACGAACTTCGCGTTTGATAATTCAAGAAATGTTCGTGTTGCTGATTGGAAAATCGAGCATGAAAAAATATCTTGGCTAACTTGTTGTCCTTCAGTCTGAATACAGTTTTGACAGCAGAACAGTGGCGGAAAAACGGTAGCCAAATCTGTTTTGTTTTTCCTGTCAGGACATTCAGTGAAAATGAAATTCCCGGAAGAGGAAATGACGTTCCGCCACCTGTGAATGTCAATCGAGTATTCAAATGATGGATGAAGTCTTTATGAGTCGCACTTCCTTCCTCGCTGCAAAATCTGTAGGATAATTACAAAGTAGTTTTACAATTTTATTCGTCGCATGAAGGGGAGGGGGTGGCTCAGTCTGTAGCATTCCAGGTTCGTAATCTGCGGGTTCCCAAGTTCGAGTCCCAGCTGGGTCAGCTTTGAGATTTATCTCCGCAAAACTTCCCCATCCTGCGCACGGTCGGTACAGGATACCGATGAGCTTGGAAAGGCCATCGGTACTGACATCGACTCGGATGGGACGTTAAGCCGTGACAAGTGTGCGGGAGAGCCATACCCTGTGCACGTCAAAGAACACTCTGAATGGCCTTGACGGGAGGCTACCATTTGTCTCCCAACAGCTGTTCCAGTGGGTCCCCTCCCCCAACCCTTTCTCTGAGCCTTTTGGGTGACTCATCCATTTTTTTTAGCCCATTGTGGGCAAAAAAGTGCCGCTGAGAAATTAAACAACCCAACTGGTCGCATGGAAGGAAAACAAATGAGGGGACAGCGAAGAGAAATAAATTCAAATTGGTTTTTGGTTTGCAAAAGTTTAGGACCTTTTTTAATTTCAGGGGTGGGGGGAGCGGGGGGGCTCGGTCTGTAGTGTGACAGGCTGATAATTTCTAGGTTTGAGCTCCACGTGGGCCAGCTTTTCAATTTATCTCCGCTAAAGTGCCATCCTACCCCACAGTAAAAAAGGGGACAACGATGGGCTTGGGAACGCTGCCGTCTCCAGATGGGACATGAAGCCGTGGCTCATTGTATAGGAAAGCTATACATTGTGTACGTTAAAGAAAATGCTGGATGACCTTGACGAGAGGCTTCCATCTGTCTCCTAGGAGCTGCTCTTAATGTGGCCTTCCCCTAACATTTTCTGAGCGCTTGGCATGGGTTGTTGATCGCGCCAGGCTCGTAATCTGTAGTTCCTAGATTCGAGTCCAGCTGGGTCAGCGTTGAGATTTATCTCCGCAAAATTCCCCGCCCTGCCCACGGTCAGTAGGGGACACCGATGGGCTTGTAAAGGCCGCCGTCCGTCGCATGGGACGTTAAGCCGTGGCCCTATGTGCGGGAGAGCCATACCCTGTACACGTTAAAGAACACGCTGGATGGCATTGACGGGAGGCTACCATCTGTCTCCCAACAGCTGTTCCAGTGGGTCCCCTCCCCCAACCTTCTCTGAGCCTTCGGGGTCCATGTGACCTGGCCATTTAGCCCATGGTGTGCAAAAAAGTGCCGCTCAGAGGTAAAACAACCCAACCCTTAAAACAAAAAGGTTTATTGTTACCCCCCCCCCCCCCCCTGAAGGGGAAGACGTCAAATCGGGGCAATAAATATAAACCCTCTTGACCACTCACCGCTCTCTACCACTTAAATTTCTACCATGAATAGATTATCAAAAGTATAATTTAAAGTTTTGTCATTTACCAGTTTTAGGGTGGTCGAACGACAGAATTTAAAACAATAGGGAAAATTCAGAAAATGCGAATCGTAATATTATCTTCTCTCCACACAAAGCCATGGTTTAATATTTCACATTTTTTGTTAAAAATATTTAGTTCGTTTAGAGATTTCTTAATTTTTGAAGCTACGGATACTCTCTTTCTTAGCAGCAGCAGATCTAAGGTTACTAAAGACAATCTGAACACAAGTACAGTCGCTCAAAAAAGTATCCGAATACTATGGTTGATTACAAAATTCAGAAAAATATCTGGCAACGATTTTTTTAGAAATTAGTGATCTGGCAACCTTCGTGTCACGTGACACGAAGGTTGCTAGATCACTAATTTCTAAAAAAATCGTTCCAGATATTTTTTCTGAATTTTGTAATCAACCATAGTGTTCGGATACTTTTTTGAGCGACTGTACATTGGGCACATTCTATTATAAACCTGATGTCCCACTAAATGAATCCTATTGCTCGTTATTCTCAGTTACAGATTACTCATAGGAGGCAGGTACTTTTGAAATTTTATTCAAAAATGTTTGAAAAAAGTTAATTATTATTAAAATTTATTAGAAAAATTCGCATGAAATCATATTTTCATCCCACAGCTCCTTTCGGACCTCCAGATATACAGTGGAAGAAAATTTCTCATCCAAAAGCACTAAAAGATGGAATTAGTTGCGGTAAGAAAGGTGACGACACGGTCTACATCGGAAGGGCATATCACGATGGCGAACTCTTGATAGGAACTGCAGTGCCATCTGCTGGAGTATGCTATATTAGCAAAGACGGAGAAGTATACGAATACACAGACTATGAGGTAAGGGAAATTCTAGGAGAAATTCGCTGGTTTTCGCAGAACTGATGCAACTTACTTTCGTTTGATCAAAAAATATTGAAGTAAAAATTGGCGACATTCAAAATGATATTAAATTGGAGGGGGCTTAATCCGGTATTAGAAAAATGGGCACGTGTTATTTGATAAATTTTCAAAATGTTTACAAAGATTTGAAGAAATTTAACTTGATTTAAATTCTAGAATGATTTTTAAATTTTTTCATACATTGGTTTTCGCAGTTCTCTAAAATCTTTTACTTTATGCAGATTTACCAAATACAGTAAGCCCTTGTTGTTCATCGCCCCATTGTTTGTTGTTTCGTTAATTCGTCACTGCTGCCTCCCTGTCTTTTTAACATATGCATATTTTATATGATTTACAAGAAATGATTAATAAAAATATGGTTTCTTGACCAGTAGAATTTGATCAGATCAGTGCCACAGCTCATGCATTTCAGGCAGAGGAGTACTTGGGTTGTTTTACCTCTGAGCGGCACTTTTTTGCACACCATGGGCTAAATGGCCAGGTCACAAGGACCCCGAAGGCTCGGAGAAGGTTGGGGGAGGGGACCCACTGGAACAACTGTTGGGAGACAGATGGTAGCCTCCCGTCAAAGCCATCCAGCGTGTTCTTTAACGTGCACAGGGTATGGCTCTCCCGCACACGGGCCACAGTTAACGTCCCATCCGACGGACGGCGGCCTTTCCAAGCCCATCGGTGTCCCCTACTGACCGTGGGCAGTGCGGGGAATTTTGCGGAGATAAATCTCAACACTGACCCAGCTGGGACTCGAACCTGGGAACTACAGATTACGAGCCTGGTGCGCTACCGACTGAGCCACCCCCGCCCCACAGAGGAGTACTGATAGGATCTACGATACAAGAGGGAGGGGCGCTGCAAAATTGTTTTACAAAAAAATTTAGGGAGCAATTACTACACAAATAAAGGAATACCTCAGAATTTTCTTTCTATGGCTTTGAATAAATAATGATGGATCGTGACCAATCAGCTTCATTTTCCTTGCTAGAAATTCCTCTCCTTGCTGATGGGGGCCAGAACTCTTTGTCTAAAAGCTTTTTCTTAAGGAATAAATTTTGCACGACATGATTAACTTTTCGATAAATCTTTTTTATGTAATTAATATAAAACTAAGATAATCGTTTGAATCAAAACACTCATATTTGCATTTTATGCAGCAAAGTGTAATAATTTTAGTTTTATGTAAAATATCTGTGGGATATAAAACTTTCAATTTTTAAGCACTAAAGAAGAATTTTAAGGGTATCATTAAAATCTACATAGTTATAAAATTTCAAAACTGGAAGCTAATGGATTTTCGAAAAAGCCCCTCTCCCAAACTTTTCTTGCAGGGTAGGAGGGGAGAGATTTTCCTGTGCCCACTGATTTCAGGACCTTTAGAATTACTTGTTGAATGTTGCACAGTTGGGTTGGGTTGTTTTACCTCTGAGCGGCACTTTTTTGCACACCATGGGCTAAATGGCCAGGTCACATGGACCCCGAAGGCTCAGAGAAGGTTGGGGGAGGGGACCCACTGGAACAAGCTGTTGGGAGACAGATGGTAGCCTCCCGTCAAGGCCATCCAGCGTGTTCTTTAACGTGCACAGGGTATGTCTCTCCCGCACACGGGGCCACGGCTTAACGTCCCATCCGACGGACGGCGGCCTTTCCAAGCCCATCGGTGTCCCCTACTGACCGTGGGCAGGGCGGGGAGTTTTACGGAGATAAATCTCAACGCTGACCCAGCTGGGACTCGAACCTGGGAACTACAGATTACGAGCCTGGCGCGCTAATGTTGCACAGTACACAGCAACCATTGAGAGCAATGTCTATGAGACCGTGGCCAACTCGCCAAGCTGCAGAACATTGCAGTGTGGTTTAACTGCACTTAGGGTTATTATGCCACGTGCAGGAATTAAGTTAGTTTCTTGGATTAGATGAGTTGTGTTTTGCTATTGTCGATATAGAAAAAAAGTATTTTATTAGTCATTTTTTTCAGGAGTATTTGAAACGTTTTTATTTTATAAAAATTAAAAAGTGGGAGATTAAAATTTTCAACTATAGTCTGAATGAAATTTCATCTAAATGAAATTATATTAAAAGTCTCAAAATCTGTTGATTTCCTTTTGTAAATTGGAATTTTGAATTTTACTCGTTTGACAAAACAACAAAATCAGCCAGGCGGTTTGTTTGGTTTTACTGAGTTGACGACACTATACTAACCAAAGCTTCTAATAATTTTTTTAAAGTTGCCTACCGAAGAATAACCAGAGAAAATTAATCTTCAAGACTAACAAAAATAATTTTATATTCAAGTACGGCAAATTTGAACATAGTTTATCAAGTACATATATCTACACTATTAAGGTATACTGTATGTAATGTACACTACCACTATTAAGAACAACCCAATGCTATGTAAATGGAGGCTAACGTCGAAACATTATAACTTCTAATTTTTTTTTTTTGAAAAATATGAGTAAATGAAGATTTTAATTAAACATAATATCTCTATTTTTCAACAATATTAGTACAGTATTTAATGAATTATGGAAGTTTGAACATTTAGCAATAACAATGCCAGTCACAAAAATTGAATTCAGAAGTTAATTAAAACTTAGTAATAAGTTAGGTATCAAAGTGTTTAATAAAATAAGCTTCTATTTTCGAACTTTGTGCAAAGAATTCTTTCACTATTCATCAGTTTTGTATAAATTTCTTAAGAAAGGCATTGCTCTTGTTAAATATTTAGGCATCCATAATTCATTAAAATGCTGAACAAGTATTGTTGAAAATCCAGATATTGATATATTTCATTGAGATCTTTATCTTCTATCACCCTTTACAAAACAATCTTATTTAACTTCCTATTGACATAACATAGGATTGTTCCTTAATTTATGGAAACCAGGTAATGAGAGGTAGTAAATTTTGAAATATCATAATAACTTTTTCTATTTTTTCTCCCTTAGATTGTGACCGTTCCTGTTGGTGATCCTTTAATATGGGAAGATACAGAAGGAACCAATTTGTCTCGAAATGGTGTAAAATCCGGCAAACTACATGATACGAGTATTTTGTATGCAGGCCGTCACCAGGAGGATGATAATTCTTACATAGGGTGGGTGCACCCTAAACTTGGCTGTTTATATGTGCCTCAGGAGGGCGCAGAGAAAGTCTACACAAACTATGAATTGTTGGTACATAAATTTCTTGACCGCTTATGCATTTGTCCCCCGCGTCAAATACCACGTTAATCTAAGCGAGTGAATTTTACTTACGCAGCTAAAGATACTTTCCTTAGGGAACAAGCCTTTTCAATACATTTTTTCTTTAAATAGTTTTTATATCCATTTATCCGAAAACAGATATTTATTTTTTTGAGTAGAATTTGAATTGAGCAATGCTATGGTTCATGCAATGTTATTTCAGCACCCAATAAAAAAGTCTTAGAGAAATGCGTAGTTCTACGTTTTTTTTATTCTTCGTGCCTAGATAAGTTTAAAGGAAGGGCAAGCGAGAAATAAAAGAGAAAATTTAATCTATAAAAAATAATATAGAAAAAATATAAATATTTAAGTGCTACCAAATCGGAACCTCTTATCTTAATTGGTTTTAATGTCTTTACCTCATAGGCATTATGCGAAAGATGCCTAATATACGCCTAAAGGGGCGGGGGTGGCTCAGTCGGTAGCGCGCCAGGCTCGTAATCTGTAGTTCCCAGGTTCGAGTCCCAGCTGGGTCAGCGTTGAGATTTATCTCCGTAAAACTCCCCGCCCTGCCCACGGTCAGTAGGGGACACCGATGGGCTTGGAAAGGCCGCCGTCCGTCGGATGGGACGTTAAGCCGTGGCCCCGTGTGCGGGAGAGCCATACCCTGTGCACGTTAAAGAACACGCTGGATGGCCTTGACGGGAGGCTACCATCTGTCTCCCAACAGCTGTTCCAGTGGGTCCCCTCACCCAACCTTCTCTGAGCTTTCGGGGTCCTTGTGGCCTGGCCGTTTAGCCCTGGTGTGCAAAAAAGTGCCGCTCAGAGGTAAAACAATCCAATACAATACGCCTAAAGCGTATATTTTTTAATTTGCTGTTGGTGAATTTTAAGATCCCATTATTATTAAGCTAATTATATAATGCAGGCAGAAACACTGAAACGTTGTGTTATGAAAGTGAAACGGTTGAATTAGTTTTTATCGGTATTAATTGCAAAAATCACTTATGAAAAATCGTATAGGGAATATCCATGACTGTGATACCAATTTTTGAAATAAATTTATATTGATGAAATTTATGTTCTAAAGGCTAGAAGTCCCCCTTTTTAAGTAAAGAGCGTAAAAAAACGAAAAAATATGACTGCTTAAAAATGCAATGGAATATTTCTGTTTTAGGGAAAAGATTCCCGTTTAAAATGCTTTGTGCTTATTATTTTCTCAGCTTCGTGATTTTTTTTATCCAGATTTATACCTTTCATTCTAAGCAATACAGTACTGTGCAAATTAGTTGGGACAATAGGAAAATGCAGTAACAAAGACACAATAAAATATTTATTTGTTTAATAGTGTACGTAATTAATAATGAATGTGACCTCCTTTAGCTTTAAATACTTCTTTCACCCTCTCAACCATTGATGCCACTAGCTTTCCACACATCTCCTTCACTTCAGGGTCGTGGTACCACACTTTCATGACACTTTCTATCATTTTGGTTTTCGTCGTACAATCCATCTTAGATATGAGCGCTTTAATAATGGCCCACAAATTTTCAATGGTTTTTTTTTAAATACCCCCTCAAGCAGCTGCTTGCCACAGAGGTCTGACAGGAGCCTGTCAGTTTATATGCCATAGTAGAAGATCTGAGAGGATGGCAGGACCTCAGCAGAAATCGATCGGGTGAATTTCCTGGCCACTCCAATACCTTCAAATGTTGCTGGGTAAGAAGCTCTTAGCAAGCTTAGAATTGCGGCATGGAGCCAAATCCTGTTGAAATACCCCATCGCCGTTAGGAAACAGCTTCTGCAGTGTTGGGACCATTTTCGCCTCCAGAATGCCTATGTACTTTTTGCTGTACATCATTCCTTCAATGGGGTGAAGCGCCTGTGGCCCGGAAGCTGTGAAACATCCCCAAAACATGACCTTGATTGGGTGTTTGGGGGATTGCTGGATCGGATCGAACAGGTTCTCCAAGCAAGCGGAGGACGAAATTTGATCTGTAGCCATGCACCTCAAAGTGGATTTCGTCGGAAAATATAACTTTTTCCCTATTTTTCACAGTCCAGTCTCGATGTTTCTTTGCCCAGGATAGCCTTTTTTGCTTCATAGCGGGTGTCAAAAGCTGCTTTTTGGAGAGGCGTCGAGCCCGGCGGCCACACTTCAGAAGGCAACAATGTACGGTGGAAGCATCTACATTAGCCCCATGAAACGCAATCTCCCTTTTCATGTCTCCACTGGTCTTCTTCGGGTCTATGATACTAATTATTCGAAGTAAACTATCATCTCTAGAGATCGTTTTTCTTTTTCTTCCACGATGTCCTTTACGGGACATGTCCACGGACCCTGTCTCCTTATGCAGCTTCATGATCCGTGAAACGCTGGATTTCCTGATGCCAACTGCTTTTGCTATCTGCCTAACAGTAAGTGAAGTGTTTTCGCCTAAAGCGATTATTTTAGCTCGTTTACGAGGCATGATGTCCATGATGTATTAATAAAAAAAAGTTTCCAATGAAAATTGTGAACTACTTACATAATCACGTACTCAGCCTATGAAATATCAATTCTGACTAAAGTGGAAGTGTAAATAATAGCAGAGTAACACGACAGACAATTCTAGACTTGTAGATATCGCTCTGCTGCAAGTCTAAACTTGCGCATGTCCATTGCAGGAACAACGTTTTAGATTTGCAGCAGAAGGTTACGAACAAGTTTAGACTTGCAGCAGTTTAGACTCTGCAGCGGAAGGGACTTAGCATTCCTTCGCTTGTCCCAATTAATTCGCACAGTACTGTAAACTTATGTAATTGAATTCGCAGCCATAAAAATAAAAACGTGTGCAGTGATAAAGAACCCGGTGTGAAACAAAACATGAACTTTCCCTTTAATGGAATAGATGGTGGAAATAGAATTATGGATGATTTCTTCCAGCAAGGAGTAAAAAAGTTACGGCATCAATGTTGAAACTTGTTTGATATATATTGTAAAGCATTTTAAGCAGATTAAAAGATGTTACTATATCTCTGTTTTTCCTTACGTCCACTTTTAACACATTTACTGGCATATTCATTATACAACACGATCAGGCGTGTATTCAAGGGGGATATTTAGGAGGCTACAGCTCCCCCGAAATTGAAAAATGCAATTGTTCACAGAAGCCTGGATTTTGGAGGAGGGAAAACACATGATATTGAGTAACAAGATACTGGAACATTGCAGTTTGTCAGGGTATAGGAAATGGGCAAGTTCTACTCCTTATTTTTAATCTGCAACCAAGAAAGAATAAAGACGTAATCAGATACCAATAAACAGTCAATGAAATTATCAGTCTGTAATTTTGGTTTTCTGAGACACTAGCATACATAGCCTTGTTTACAACAAGGCAAATCATCTTGTTAACACAAGAGAGCAAGTTTCGTCAAGTTCGTATCCTGAGAACAAATTCTTTCAAGTCGTTTGATAAGCTCTTCGATATAAATTATTTCGAATGCATATGTACAAAAGAGGCACCCCCACGCACTAACGCCAACACAAGTGCCTTGATCATGCCACTGTAGGTAGTGTGCCAAGATTTTCTTCAAGTCTATCGAAAGAAATTTTGGGGTCTTCGCTCCTCTTAAAAAAAATCTGAATACGCGTCTGCAACAGATGTCTCTTATTTAGACTCTCAACTTTCTGACAAGAAGTCAACGATGTCGCGGTTAGCTTTTGTGGCACCACACCTTTAATCCAAACGATCTACTTTTTGTATGGTCATCCGTCACTGTTTTTTCACAAGACTTTAATTGAAAATTAATAACATTTAATGATATTAATTAAGCCTTTTTTTAATATGAATTAAGATTTCTCATAGTGAGAATACTGGGAGAGAAACATTATTTAAGTCAGCGGCTATTAAGCGAGGCTTTTTTCAATAGGGGAAAACATTACCAAAAGCAGTGCAAAAATTTAGTAGTGCTAAAATTGAATCTGAACGCCGTTCCATTGTGTATCTTTTGAGTATTGGTAGCCCAGTTTTTTTGGAAACAATTATGTTAACGATTTTCATTATTAAACAATACCTATAGCCTCCATAATCCGGCAACTAAATTAATCCGTTACAGACCCGACTTCGTTGACTATATGAACTTGTGGATTGCCCATGGATCAAATATGACCTACTCCATTATTTAAGTGATATCGAATGAAACACGTTAATACATTTCGTCTCAAAAAAAGCACTAAAAATAAGCAGTTAACTTTTTTCAATGCATAAACAGAATACATATATAAACAGTTGGTTAACACCATTTGATATTAAAATTATTATATCCTTGAACTGCCTGGGTTGGGTTGCTTTACCTCTGAGCGGCACTTTAATGTATACAATGGGCTAAATGGCCAGGTCACAAGGACTCTAAGGATCAGAGAAGGTTGGAGGAGGGGATCCACTAGAGCAGCTGTTTGGAGACAGATGGTAGCCTTCCGTCAAGGCCATTCAGCTTGTTCTTTAACATGCACAAGGTATGGCTCTCCCTCATACGAGACCACGGCTTAATGTCCCATCTGACAGACGGTGGCCTTTCCAAGCCCATCGGTGTTCCCTACTGACCTGGGCAGGGTGGGGAGTTTTGCGGAGATAATCTCAACGCTGACCCAGTTGGGAGTCGAACCTGGAAACTGCAGATTACGAGCCTGGCACGCTACCGACTGAGCACCCCCGCCTTCTGAATTACCTAAATGTGATATTTCATGGATCTCAAACTTTTATTAGAAAAAATACTTGAAAACTGTTGGACCAAGAGAACTCGTGTTTGTTATAATTACTGGAACTGTCTATTCGGCTTGGCAGCTCTTCAAACTCGCTTATTACAATAAGCAAGCGGCAAGCTTCCTTACTCTAATAAGAGTTGAAATATCTCCATTATTTACTGCTTTACATGCACTCATAATAAAACAACCGGTACTTTTCATATTTTGTGTCATTATTTAAAGTACATTTGACATTAAATGTACATCGTGTCGAAAAGTAACGATAACGCTGGGTTGCTTTACCTCTGAGTGACACTTTTTGGCACACAATGGGCTAAATGGTCAGGTTACAAGGACCCCAAAGGCTCTGATATGGTTGGGGAGGGGACCACTGGAACAGCTGTTGGGAGACTCCCGTCACAGCCAACCAGTGTGTTCTTTAATGTGGACATGGTATGGTCTCTCGCACACGGGGGGGGGGGGGGGGGGGGGCTCAGTCGGTAGCGCGCCAGGCTCGTAATCTGCAGTTCCCAGGTTCGAGTCCCAGCTGGGTCAGCGTTGAGATTTATCTCTGCAAAAAATTCCCTGCCCTGCCCACGGTCAGTAGGGGACACCGCTGGGCTTGGAAAGGCCGCCGCCCGTCGGATGGGACGTTAAGCCATGGCCCCGTGTGCGGGAGAGCCATACCCTGTGCACGTTAAAGAACATGCTGGATGGCCTTGACGGGAGGCTACCATCTGTCTCCCAACAGCTGTTCCAGTGGGTTCCCTCCCCCAACCTTCTCTGAGCCTTCGGGGTCCATGTGACGTGGCCATTTAGCCCATGGTGTGCAGAAAAGTGCCGCTCAGAGGTAAAACAACCCAACAACATTAACAACAACTCGCACACGGGGCAACGGTTTAGCATCCAATCCAATGGACGGCAGCCTTTTTAAGCCCATCGATGTGTCCCCTACTGAAGGTGTGCAAGGCATAGAGTTTTGCAGAGAAAAATTTCGAAGCTGGCACTTAAACTTGGGAACTGCAGATTACAAGCCTGGCAGGCTAACGACTGAGCCACCCATTATAATGGTAGTATAAACCCTCGTCCCAAAATAATGGTAGGGTTTTGAGAACCAATATGTAGGAAAATAATACATATTGAAGAAAGTAATATTTTAACTGAAAGTGTATGCCAAATCAGTCTCCTTGGTGGCCATAAAATTTGAATGCCCCTGCAAATCTCTCGGTTAAGAAATGTTGATGGACACCCCCTAATTTTGTGTTGTGGGGCTCTATAAAGAATTATGTTTGCATTGACAAAATTCTACACCTGAATCATTTGAAAGCCAGAAAGAGAGAAGCAACTGAACAAGCAACAAGAGATATGCTGCACCGTGCATGGCAAGAAGTGGAACACGAATTGGACTTATGCAGGGTCACGAACGGCGCACATGGGGAAATTCACTAATTATTTTCAAAACTGGTAAGCGCTCAATTATACATATTCAAGAAAGTAATATTATTTTTCTACATATTGGTTCTCGAAACCCCATTATGCTTTAGACACCCTGCAGTTATTTACAAATGGTTACTAAACAGTTATAACTTGTATTTCATTGCGGTACCCCACATATTCACTAAAATGCTTCAATATCTTCGCCAAAGTTTTTAACTTCCGAAGGCTAGCGTAATGTTGCAGCTTTCCAGAGATTGGGTCGCATGGACTCTAGGCCAAGGTATGAACAAAAAGGCTGCGTTGTGTTTCTCTACACGGCGCACCAAGAATTTATGGCTGCCGTATAATTCGGAACAAAGTTTCTCCTAATGTATAGGTTGGTAGGTATGGATCATCATGATATAAATAAAGGAGGAGTAATAAAATATTTTATAGCAATATTTTAAATATTAAAAAATTCCTTTTATTCTTACATTTTAAATATTTTTAATTATTACTTAATAGTGAAATAAAATTAAATGCCATATTCAAGGGATGATATTTAAATATCAATCTTTGAAAGAGCGCCATTGCTATTTCTTTCAGATAATGGGTGTGGCATCTTAGAATACGATTAATGACATCTAGTGTGAAACCAAAATAGGATAATTTACATGGTTCAATGATAATTTTCTATTATTTAAATACAACTTTGTTAACAAAAATTTTATCATGTAAAGCCTCATGATGCAAACCATAAAAGCAAGTAATCCTCCAGTTTTCTTATGACTTGCGCTCCCCTCCCCCTCCTCTCGATTTTTTTCGGGCAAAGAGACTAGATTTCCAGTTTAGTATAACATTTCCCCCTCCGTTTTACAAGTCTTTAATTTTTTTTTGAAAAATGCATGAAATATAACTTTAGTAGTTTTTTACCGCCTTTACCCTTACTAGGATTCTGAAAGTAAACCTAGTAAGGGGGAGGGTGCTAGATCCGGCCATGCGATCCAGTGCTCTTAGTCCGTCAGTGGTGAGAATTACTTTAGAGCACTTCCAGCGTTCGAAAGTGGCCGACGTTGGTAGTAAGAAGAGCGATGTAAATGTGGAGTAGGGAGCTCCTCGTTTGAGGCTAATTTCACCATGAACTTACAACATCTTGAACCTTAAATCTATTTTCAATAGTTTTTCTGGGAACCGCCAAGTAGGCCAGTGATCGAGCTCCCCTACATTCTGACTCCAAGTCAATGATTTGTTCAGCTAATGTCGGACGATAACAGAGACTTGACCTGGAAAGATGACAAGTGTATAAGACGTCCGAAGTATCGTTCGCCTTCTGAAAGATCGATATTGGGTTCTTGCAGCAACTACACTTCTCCATAATACTCATTATCTTCATCGGCATTTAAACACTTCATGGATATCTGTGAATTTCTCTTCATGGCTTATCTTTTCAACGGAGAGATATGATATACTTTGAATAATTGTGGGAAATTCTGAGATATGAAGTGGCTGAAAGCAGGGTTGGTAAACAGACCCGATTGATAGATCAGATGAAGTTGGATAGAGCAGGTACACTATATACGGAATGGATGGAATGCAGTGGATAACAGGATGCAATTGAAATTTGGACACACGAGGTGCAGCTAGTATTGAGTTGGGTTGTTTTACCTCTGAGCGGCACTTTAATGCAAACAATGGGCTAAATGGCCAGGTCACAAGAACCTGAAGGCTCAGAGAAGGTTGGGGGAGGGGACTCACTGAAACAGCTGTTGAAAGACAGATGGTAGCCTCCCCGTCAAGGCCATCCAGCATGTTCTTTAACATGCTAGGGTATGGCTCTCCCGCATACGGGACCACGGCTTAACGGCCCATCCGACTGGCGGCAGCCTTTCCAAGCCCCTCGGTGTCCCCTACTGACTGTGGGCAGGGCTGGGAGTTTTGCAGAGATAAATCTCAACACTGACCCAGCTAGGACTCAAACCTGGGAATTGCAGTTTACAAACTTGGCACACTACCAACGGAGCCACTCCCGCCCAGCTAGTATTGGGACATAACGGATATAGTAGACATTATATGTATGGTATTCAGTGAGCATTGGGACAGGAGAAGTGCAGTGGACATTGAGAAAGATGGGATACAGCGGTTATTTGAACCGATGGAATGTTAAGCCGTCTTCATGAGCAGGAGAGTTATATCCTGTGTATGTTAAGAACATGCTGGATGATCTTGAAAAGAAGCTTTGGTCTGTCTCCTAACACCTGCCCAGCGGATCCCTTTCTATTATACAGTACAGCCCCGAGCCATTAGGATACTTGTGATCTTGTCATTCAGCAGATTGTATAAAAAATGTTGTGATGTAAAAATTCTTCATAATTTGTTACGTAACGATAATTTATTCTGCTTTTGGAATTTGGAGATCCAGAATGTTGAGATTGGAAATCTAGAGAATATTGTAGTATGTATGCGAAAGGGAAATTTTTTATGGAGGCTGAGTGTAATGAGCAATAAAGGAAATAAAAGCTATTTAGAGCAGGTGTCTCCAAAAAAACAAAAACAAGCACACAACTGCAGTCCCCTCCATTGGAAGCTTCTAGGTACGCCACTGTATAGGCGAGAGTTTAAGTGACAAAATTTCATGAAAAACTCTCTAAAATAAAATGCTAGTGATTTTTTTTTCTGATAATATGAATTCAGTATAAGTGATTTCATCATTGGCACTATATTTTTGCCCATGTAGAAAAACAGGTTTAAAAAAAAAATCCGAATTTAGAAGCTATTCTTAGATTTTCCAATCCCTGGAAGTTTTGGTTCCAATTGTTGAAATTACCCAATGAAATCCCACCTTACCTTTCAGTAATTTAAACCCTAGGATTAGCATGGAGAATTAGTAGACACATTTGGTAGAATGTTACCATCCATTCTAAATTCATTCCTGTTGTCGGTCACTAGCTAACATTAATCCTAAAAAGTTCGTTTTGCGAAACTTCTATCTCTGAAAAAGCAGGGGTCAGTCGGTAACACTCCGGGCTTGTAATCTGTAGTACCCAGGTTCAAGTCCCACCTGGACCAGCATTGAGATTATCTCTGCACACTGATGAGTGAAAGGCTGATGCTCTGAAGTCTCCCATCTGACAGATGGGATGTTAAACCATACCCTGTGCACATTAAAAACATACTTAATGGGAGGCCACAATGAACCGGGAATGAAACTAAATGACCACGCAATGGTCATTTAGCCCATGTGCAAAAACTGCCGCTCAGAGGTAAAACAACACAACCTCTGAAAAATAAACAAGTCTATTGGCAAATATAACCCACGTTTCTTTCGGCATACATGCAGTGTCTGATAGCAGAAAAATGCTACTCTTATAGTGGTGAATGTCTTTGGAAGCAATCAAAAATACAAAGAAAAATGATTCTCCCTTAGAATTCTGATAAACAAAAATATATTTTCGTAATAGCATAAAATATACACTTATTGATATTAAGAGTCGAGGTATATGCGCTGCTTTCAATCGGCACTTCCCCTATTTGAGGGTTCAATAGAACACAACTAATATAATGCATCTTGGATCAGACCATCAAAATACTGCAACTCATTAAAATCTTCGAAATATTTGTTCCGAAGAGAAACAGAAGGAAAGGATTTCAGTTTAACCTATTGAAATTTATTTTGCATCCTGCTAAATCACTTTACATCATCTTCATGCTAATCATTTAAGCGATCTGGACTCGTTTCTAACGTTATATGGACCTGTAACATTTGCAGAATTCTGTTGAAGGAGAACCTACCACTATTTTCGTTTACTTTATGGATTGCCTACCCAGGGTTGCACCTAGAATTTCTTTGAGGGGAATGAGAAAAAACCCATCCAAGTTGCGTTTTGAGAAATGCATCCGAATGGCTGAATGAATTGAGATTGGGCCTTTCTGTTGGTTGAATGTTTTAAAAAGGGTAATCTCCGTATCGGTCTTTCATTTTCAATAAAAAAAAAGCGAATCTCAATGATCCTAGATGCATAGTTTCTCCTTTCATGCACAAATTTTTATATTCATGTAAAAAGTCTCGAATACACAATTCAGACTCCTAGGAAAACTTAAAATTTTTGCTTCCAAATTAAGGGAAAGGTACATGTTCATGATCTAAGGGATCTGGGTTCGAGCCCCGGGTAAGGCATGGATGTATGTGTTGTATTTTTGCTGAGGTTCTGCCATCCTCTCAGACCCTACTGTGGCATATAAACTGACAGGCTACTGTCAGACATCTGTGGCAAGCAGCTGCTTGACGGGGTATTTATTATTTTTTTTTACATGTTCATTGCCTACCCCATTTCCGAATTCAATGACAAACAACGTTGAAGAGCTAATTCAGAAACGTGGATGGCAATAGGCATCATTCTGAAAACATGGTCATAAGTGGGAGTGAAAATGTTAATATTAAAATACTACCTAACATATACAAATGAAGAAATATAAATGAAAGCTAAAAACCAAGTTGTTGCTAATAGTTGGCATTCATGAGTGTGCCCTCATAGGACAATCAATAACTTTTCCTTTTGGACTTTATTTAATAAATAATTACAATTCATTGCAAGTGGGTGGCTTCTGCATAAAATCTACAACATTGATAAAACACTTCGCAGATTTTAGACACACGCCCAATAGAGGGTGCAAGCTGCTATTGGGTGTGTATATCCAGCATCTGCCAAGTGTTATGTCAATACATTGTTGTTTATTCTACCCAGAAACCATCTACCTGTGTACTTGTTAAAGTTCGAAAGGAAACGGTGCTGATTATTCTTTGCTGGCACACTGCTGATTGCAAATTATTCTGCAACAACTTTGTTTCTAACTTTCAAAATTTCTTACATAGGTTTCCTTCTTGCCACCCTGTATTGTTAAAAATTCGAATCTTCACCTATCACAGAATCACTGTTGAAAAATTACTTTTACACCTTGAGTAGGAGGTTTACTCAAGGGGCAGGTTGCATCAGTGGAAAATTTGCTTGTATTATATAATTATTCATACTTATTGGTACATATCTATATTTTTGAAACAGAATATCCGAAAACCTAGAGAATAATGATAATTTGAGCTTTACCTAAGCTTTGCACACGATGTTCATGCTTTGTGGAATAGAAATTTTGTCTGCTTTTGCAATCTTTTGAAGTTATCAAAATCTACCAGTATCATTCTCATACTGTGCAGATTTGCCAAGAGATTATTGTTATAGCCTGTTCTTTATTCCTTTAATGTCCATAATAGCTGAAATTTGATAAGGAATAGTCCAATAGTATTTTTCCTTTGTCTTTACTACTCTCTACACTTTTCTAAGATTAATTGGGCATTACAGAGTTAAAAAAAATTCTCATCCACCAATAACTTATTTGTCTTTTTCTCCAAACTACATAAATTATGTAGGTACAAGCAATTCAATATACACCGAAGAGCCAAAACATTATAACCACCTACCTAATATAATGTTGGTCCTCCAAATGCCGCCAAAATAGCTCTTACCTGGCGAGGCATGGTGCTACAGATTTCTAAATTTGTCTGGTATCTGGTACCAACATGTTACCAGCAGATCCTTCAACTCTTGTAAGTTATGTGGTTGGGCAGCTGTAGATCGGATATGCTGTTCCAACACAAACCACAGATGCTCAATTGATGTCTGGGGAATTTGGAGGCCAGGACAATACCTGAAAGTCTTCCTCATGTTACGCGAACCATTCTCGAACAATCTGGGCAGTGTGGAATGGCACATTATCCTGCTGAAATGGGTTGTTTTACCTCTGAGCGGCACTTTTTTGCACACCATGGGCTAAATGGCCAGGTCACATGGACCCCACAGGCTCAGAGAAGGTTGGGGGAGGGGACCCACTGGAACAGCTGTTGGGAGACAGATGGTAGACTCCTGTCAAGGCCACCCAGCATGTTCTTTAACGTGCACAGGGTATGGCTCTCCCGACACAGGGCCACGGCTTAACGTCCCATCCGACGGACGGAGGCCTTTCCAAGCCCATCGGTGTCCCCTACTGACCGTGGGCAGGGCGGGGAATTTTTGCGGAGATAAATCTCAACGCTGACCCAGCTGGGACTCGAACCTGGGAACTACAGATTACGAGCCTGGCACGCTACCGACTGAGCCACCCCCGCCCACATCCTGCTGAAAGAAGGCACTACTAGAGGAATATACCATTGCCATGAATGGGTGTACCTGGTCTGCAATGATATTCAGGTAGGTGGTAGAAGTCATAGTTTCTTGCACATGAATGACTGGACCCAAGGTTTCCCAGCAGAACATTGCCCAAAGCATTACACTTCCTCCACTGGCTTGTTTTCGTCCCATGGTGCATCTTGGTGCCAACATTTCCCCAGGTAAATGACACACACATATCCAGCCGTCCACATGGTGCATCAGGAAATGAGATACATCGGACCAGACGACCTTCTTCCAATTATTCAAAGTCTAGTTTTGATGCTCACGTGCCCATTGCAGGCACTTTCAATGGTGAACCGAAGTTAGCATGGGCACTCGGAGTGGCCTGCTGTTATGCAGCCCCATTTTCAGCAGGTTCAGTGTACTGTGTGTTATGATACATTACTCTCATCACCAGCATTCAAATTATGGATGAACTGCACCACAGTAGCCCTTCTGTTGGCTCGTACCATACAGGATAACCTTTGCCCAACTTTAGCATTGATGAGCTATGGTTGGCTCACACCTTGCTGGCGGTTCACAGTTTTTCCCTCTTCGGACCAATTTTTGAAGGTACTAACCATGGCTGACTGTGAGCACCACAGAAGCCTTGTTGTCTTGGAAATGTCTGACCCAGTTGTCTGGTCAGTACAATTTGGCCTTTGTCAAACTAACTTAAGTCCACTGCTTTTCCCATCTGAAGAACAAGAAAAACACTGATTAACAGAGCTAGGTATCAGGTATTATAGTTTCATGACCTTCACACGTGCCATCGTTTTCCTGCAGTTGCCTCGATTTGCATAGACACACTGGTCATAATGTTTTGGCTCTTCGGTGTATCTTCTGACAGTTTGTTTCCTACTGAAATGTCAACAAGTCTGGGTAACTTTAATGTAAACCACCTTTTACTAAATTTTTGACATTTGACAATACTCATGAAATGAATAAATCCTGATAGAAAAATAAGGCACCTATTGCAAAAACCATTCTTTTCTATTCTTGTTAAATACAAACTAAAAAAATTGCAAAAATTATATTCATAATTATTTATGTACATGAAACAGAATAATATTAAGAGCAAAATATATCACATTTGAATAAGAGAAACATTGAAGGGAAAAAAAAACTCGGAGAATTGTACCTGTTATTATAAAGATATACACATTACAGGATGATCTGAACAGTCAAATGAAGAACATTTAGTTATGCTGCATGCGTTCTGTATTAAAGCGATAGCTCACAAGACAGATGAAAGACTGATGACATCTGACAAGACAGATGACATGATGTGTTATTGGTAGTGGAAAATAAAAAAAAAACCTATTATACCATATGCTCCCTAAAAAGCACAAAATAGAATATCGATGGTGCAATCAATCACTGTATTCCTATTCTCTTCAAAGGAAGCTAGGGCACCAGAAATCTTTAGTAGGTCAATCAGCACTCTATCTTCCTTTGAAGTGAATACGAATTCAGTAACTGATTGCACCTCTGATATGCTTTAGTTTCATTTTCTTCTTTTTAGGGTGCACATTTTTATTTTTTTGCTTTGTTACTAAAAATTCCTACCTTCAGTAACTTTCATTTGATAAATCACTAATACTTTTTTTGGAGTTGTGTTTGAGGTAGCTCATGACATTGGAGATGCCACAAGCTTGGAGATATAACTCGTTAAAGTCCACATCTGCCCCATTTTTTTCGGATGGGGGGGGGGGGGGGGGGAAGGACAAAATTCTAAACAGTCCACGACTGTCATCATATGTACTATGATTTGACACCAAACTCGTGTAATTTTATACCTTCATGTTGGAATGATATAGTGGACTGATCATTTCATATTTCCCTTTACGGGTTTCTTTTTAACCTGTAATAATTTTTCCATATCACAAGCTTTTATTTGATGCATAGCATGTTACTATCAGCTCTCGCATTGCAAAGATATACCAGATCAATCGTTTTAATATTTTCTCGTTTTAGGTTGGGTGGGCACTAAAAAAGTTCTTGGTTGTTTGTTTGGGGTTTTATGACACAAGAGCAGCTAGGGCTATATTACACCAAACAAAAGTGCATAAACAGATAAAAGACTTTCAACCCACAACCAATGTTAAAAAAAAACACAAAAACGGGAAAGAACGACACACAAACAAAACAGTATAACTAACAAGTGTATAAATCAACAACAACAATGGGTGTATGGAACCCATGTAAAATCAGAAACAGGAATAAAATCTAGAACGTATAAATATCATAAACGAGTAAAATAACCAGAAAAACGTAAAAAATCAAAGATAGGAGTTAAAAGAGAGGCATCACATAAAAGATGTCCGAGTGTAAGGGGGCTCGAACGCAAAATCATGAAAGTTAAAATAAAAGCACTGTTCAAGGATAAAAATTGGACACGAGATTAAAATATGCTTAGTGGTTAAAATGGCGTTACAAAACTAGCATTTAGGTTCGTCATCTGCCTGAAGAAAAGAATGTGCAATACAGGAATGACTTAAGTGGAGATGAGCAAGTACAACTTAATCCTTGTGTAAAAAAGTTTTCGATGTCTTGAAAATTTACACTCATTCCTTCATAGTTAATGACAAACTTTCAAACAAGTCATAGCTCGTTATGTGTTAAAAAAACAAAGGCCATATCATCTCTCTCTTCACTGGCAGCATGTCAAGTTCAGTCTGCAAAATCGGTGTTTTGTTGCTATGGAGCCTACTAAAGAGGGAGAAAGATTTTACATTTTCACAAGACTGAAGCTTGGGAACGGATACAAAAAAATTAATGCCAATTTATCATAAGTGTATGGGGATCTTGCCTCTTCACACGACATTGTTACAGAATGGATGTGCAAATTCTGAGAAGGGCGACAGAGCTTCCAAGCCTTCCCTTATGCAGGAATACAAAAGGAAATCATGAATGATAGAATCATTGCTGCTGTTCATGAACTCAATAAGGAAAACTCACACATCACCATTCAGGCAATAAGTTCAGATGTCGGTATATCTATTGGCAGTGTGGAAACAATTATTCACCAACATTTAAAGTTTTGAAAGATTTGTGCCAAATAGGTACCCCGTCCCCTCAAACTGAGAACAGCAAAAATGGGCTAGAGTCGACTCGTGCAAGGAGATGATAGTAATGTTTCAACCTAGAGGCCCAAACGGTTAACAGAAATTGCCACAGGTGAAGAGATGTGGTTTTATTTACTATATAACTCCCAGAAAGATAGACAACTATATTTGGGTTGTGGAAGATGAACTGTGTCCCCAATCCTCTGACAAGACTTTCACTCGTGGAAGAGGATGCCAATCATTTTTTTTTTCAATTACCTAGGAGTGGTAGCTGTGGACACCTTACCTGAAAAAATGACTATAAATGGCCAATAATACACCAACATTGTTTTTCCCAAGAGAGCTAAGGAGATGAAGGATCAGCATCCAACAACAGGAGTGTCAAGGGTTCTTCTTCATGACAATGCCAGTGCTCACAAAACTCAGCAAGTTACGGATTATCTGGAGCAGGAAAATATCAAACAACTACCCCATCCTGCATATTTCCCAGATTTTGCATTATATGATTTTTGGTTGTTACCAAAATTTTGAAAGGAATATGCTGGGAAGCCTCTTTAAAAGGGCAAGACCTTGCAAAATACATTCATTCAGAGTTGCAGAGTATTCCCCAACAGCAGTACAACCAAGTGTTCCAGAATTGGCATAGATGTCCACAACCTTGCATAAATGCTAGAGGGGAGTACTTTGAAGGAAGTATAAATTTTGTTGAGGTAAGTGAAATTATGTTTGTTTTGCAGATGCATGTCTAGAACGTTTTGAATGCCCTCGTATAACATTCCCCATGTTACAAGCTTTCACTTGACATGTAGCTTGTTACTTTCAGCTCTGGCATTCTGAAGATATAGAGGAACAATTGTTTTGATATTTCCCATTCTTTTAGGAAGGTAAAAAAGCATGGGGGTCAATTTTGTACAACCTATGCGTCATAGGCTATACAAAAATGCAAAAATGAAAGCCTGTTTGTCCCTATGACACAGGCTTTCATTTGACACATAAATAATTAAATTTGTCCATCATGTTCGAATGATATGGTGGAACAACTGTTTTGATAACTTGATGAGCCAAAAGTAATAGGAAGATAGGAAAAGTCATCTGCTAAAATGTCTGCTTCTAAAATTTATTTTAGTACAGTAACTAATGTCATATATTTCATTAAAAAGATCAGTGACATTTTAGGCAGAATAGCTCCAATGTGACAATTTGAATCCAATTTTACAATTTGACAACATTTTAGGCAGAATAGCATTGAAATTTCCATAAAATGTATTTAAAAACATGATTTGAAAGAAAAAACTTGGAAAGTGGCAAATTGGCCAGGTCAAAAGGTTAACATTGTAAAAACCTTTTTGAACCATTAAGATTATTTTTCAGAATATGTTTTATGTGGCTATTTTTCCTTGCTTTCATTCAAGTGTTATATCAAATCAAGCGTATGGAATTATGCATTCAAGTGTCATTCAAATCAAGCATATGGAATTATCGGAACAAAAAATACTTTTACAAGATTAAGGTACATTATTTATTTCATAAAATTTATTTAAAAACATGATTTGATTGATTTCATTCTTTAACCTTGAAATATTATATCATAGGTTTTTTTAATGCTCTCTTACATAGATCTGAAATACTTTAATCCTCTGCTTTGACATTTCTATGGAATTTACATTAATTGAATAAATATGTTAAATCTTTCACCATATTAAATTTGACTAGTTAAAAACACTTTTAAGATAAAATATTTTCTTTAATAAGGTAAAAAATATATTAAACCTTTTTTTTTTCAATATCTGTTTAGCACACATTAAGAGGAAGTTAATCTGTAACAATTTATTTTATATTTTAAGACACACAATGAATGAAGGTCCAAATTGAATGCATGTAATGGATATTTAAGATTATTAACATAATTTATTAGATATGAAGTATATTAAGTGCTTTATAATACTAATTACAATGAAAGCATTAAATTTCCGTGTTTCATATTACTGAAAATTTGTTATACATAAATCTGTCAAATCATTGTCAATTACTGATATGGCATGTTTGGGTAAACAAAACTGTACACTAATACAAAATAAATTATAGTTGTATTAATCAAATACAAAGTACATTATCATACTTCCTATCCCATAGTTGTTGAGCTATAATAAATAGCAGCAGTGTAATTACGAAATATACAAAAGTCATCTATTTGGTCTGTAAATGGTAGCTAGATAGTCACTGGAAGGAGAGCTATGCACCAATCCCCTGTGATGATACATAGAACCGGCCAGGCCTAGCACCTAATGTCCGACCCCGCCTTCTCGTGGTGCGGACCGTTAGTAACTTTCAAAACAGATACTCTCTTGTGGAAGTGAACGGAAGGGGAGGGCTGCCAGATTAGTGTGGCCTACTGATCTGGACAACTATGGCTACTTTTCTTTTTTTTCTACCCTGCTGAGGAGTGGTCAACCACACAGGGTCCTGGTGCTGACCATATAAACCTACTGGACTGGACAGATATATGGCTCTGAGCTTGATTATGGATCCTGATTTTGCTGCACTGGTGGGCTTCTGTGGAGAGAAAATCTTCCGCTGTGTTTTCTGTTTGTTTGTGGGTTGACAGCCCCAAGTGAATAGATTCATAGGATATGTTTATCAGCTGGTGGATAATCCTGAGCAGAAGTCATCGCAGGCACCTGAACTCTTTGCTTCTATTGGCATCGTCAAATTCTATATTGGAGGAAGTCTTCCAGTGTAGATGGTTTCAGCCTTTAGTGGTGGGGGAATGGGTCTTTGCCCCATGTCTGCGATTAGGGGGCTGTTTGATATTGTCGGCATTCCCTCTCTCAATAAACATAGTTTCTTTAAACATCCCACTAACCATTTTCTCTCCATAGGTAGTTGGAATGTGAGGACTCTGCACAGAGCTTTTTCTCTTGATGTCCTCACACAAGAATTCCACCATTATAATTTAGATATTCTTGGCTTGCAAGAGACCAGATGGACAGATAAAGGTCAGATTCTTAAAAATAATCTTAAATTTCTCTTTTCAGGGAGGGACGACAATAAGCATCACCAAGGTGTGGATCTGCTTCTCAGCAGACACGCTAGTGATGCTCTTCTAGGATATGAGTGCATTAATGAAAGGTTTCTTACAGCAAAATTTCAGACAAGCGTTAAAGACTTGAATGTTATCTGCTGTTATGCCCCACTGAGGATGCCGATGAGGATGAGAAGGATAGGTTTTATGAACAACTTCAGGATATTTTGAATTCTGTCAAGAAAGGAGATATTACTCTTGTTCTTGGTGACTTCAATGCCAAAGTTGGTACTGACTCTGACCTTTGGGGAGGAGTAATAGGCCCTTTTGGTATTGGTAGCTGCAATGGGCAACGTCTCCTACAGGTAAGTAAACTCAATGGATTCAGAATAACTAACACTTATTACAAACACCGCAACATACATAAGTACACATGGGTTTCACCTGATGGGCTGCATAAGAATATGATTGATTACATATTAATTAACAGCAAATGGGCTAGTTCTGTTAGGAATACCAGGGCATATAGGGGAGCTGAAATTGGATCTGACCATTACCTTGTTAAAAGTGTCTTGCAACTTAAACTTAAAAAGTGTTGTGCTAGGGTTAAAAAATTTACTTTTAATACTGAAGCTCTGAAAGATCCAGTTATAGCCAAAACTTACCATGATAGGTTACTTAGTCATTATGACAGTCATGGTTTCCTTACTACTGAAGTTGAGGAAGAATGGGATCATTTTAAACAGGCTTTTTTGGACACTAACAGTACTCTTTTAGGAGAAAAGGAGCAGAAGAGGCAGAATTATCTGAGTGATAAGGTACTTGAGCTTATTTCGGAAAGAAAGAACTACAGGAATGTCTTTAATCAATACCCTACTAGTCCTAATAGAAAGCATTACAGAGAACTTAATAAACGTGTAAAAGATCAGTTAGCTGCTGATAAGAATCTTTGGCTTGATGGTTTGGCTGACAAAGCCGAGGAAGCAGTTAGACAGCACAACAGCAGAGAGCTGTACCAGATAGTTAATGTTTTGTGTGGTAGAAAACGGACAGGCATACAAGGATTGAAGGATAAACAAGGTAAGGTTATAGAAGGGGAGGATTCTGTCATGGCTAGGTGGGCTGAGCATTTCAGTGATGTTCTAAACAATGTAGTCAGTTCTACTCCCATTGTTTGCAATGATGATAGATGCATTGGTGGCTTTAATGTTGGCCCTATAACACAATCTGAAGTTATTTTGGCTGTTTCTAAACTTAAACTACATAAATCCCCAGGGGTAGATGAAATTACTACCGAAATGCTTAGAGCTGGGAATGTTTCGGTTACCACTTGGATGACTGAAATTCTGAATATCTTTTATGATAAAGGCATGGTTCCTAAGGATTTTACCAGAGCTATTGTTATTCCTATTTTCAAAAACGGTGATCGCAGTTCTTGTGATAACTATAGGGGTATCAGCCTACTCTCTGTTCCAGGTAAAGTTCTTTCCATGATTGTGCTTAATAGAATTAAGAATCTGGTTGACAGTCAATTGCGTGATGAGCAATGTGGATTCAGAAGTGGTAGGGGATGTGTGGATCAGATATTTTCACTTAGGCAGATTCTTGAGAAATGTTTAGAGTTTCAGAAACCTTTGGTTGCTAGCTTTGTTGATTTTGAAAAGGCTTTCAACTCTGTTGATCGTCATAATTTGTGGTTGATTGTGAAATCATATGGTATACCAGACAAGTTAGTTAACATAATGAAAGCTCTATATAATAACACTGAGTCATGTGTGAGAGTTGGTAAGGCTTGTAGCAATTGGTTTAGCATTACTTCTGGTGTTCGACAAGGGTGCATTTTGTCTCCTTTTCTCTTTAGCTTGGTTACTGATTATGCTATGCGAAATTCACTTCAAGGGAAAGATTTTGGCCTTAAATGGGCTGGAGATACGAAAATTTCTGATTTAGATTATGCTGATGATTTAGCCCTTTTGGCAAATGATGTTGATGAGATGAACTCTTTCATTCGAGCTGTTGATGAGACTGGTAGTAGTAGGTTTGGTTATAAACAGAGAGAAAACTAAAGTGATGAAAATTGGTCAGGCAGGCTGTGATTCAGTTAATCTGAATGGTTGCAGTCTTGAGCAGGTGTCACAGTTTAATTATCTTGGGAGCTATGTAACAGATAATGGTGATGTGCGGCATGAGATTAACAGATGAATAGGGATTGCTGCCGGGACTTTTAAGAATCTATGGAGAGTGTCGAGAAATAGGCGTATACACCTAAAGACTAAAATTAGACTGTATAATAGTTTGGTTGTTTCTAGGGTTAGTTATGGTAGTGAAACTTGGACACTTTGTAAACAAGATAACAGGAAACTAGATGCTTTTGATTCCAGATGCTTACGCAGTATCTTGGGCATTAGGTGGTTCAACTTTGTAACTAATGATGAGGTTAGGCAAAGGAGTTTGCAACCTCCTTTAAGCAGCATATTGTGCAGAGAGAGACTCCGTTGGTTTGGCCATGTTACCCGTATGAATAATTATAGATTGGCGAATAGGGTTATGAACAGTGTGCCTAAAGGTCTCAGAAAGAAGGGGAGACCTAGGATGCGGTGGGCAGACAATGTCAAACAGAACCTTGTTAGAATTGGTGTGCAGTAGCCAGATGCAGTAGATGTAGCTCAGGATAGACTTGCTTGGAGAACTAAATTGCACGGTCTGGTTGGACCTCCGTAGCCCATGGCTGCTTGAGGATGATGATGATGATGATCTATACAAATTACCATGTGCCACATGAATAAGTTGATACCATATCAACAAAATGTTACATGGTTGGTTTATGGTTTACATGGTTTACAAAGTTATTTAAAATAGTTCAAAAAAAAAATTCATTTCCCAAATGTAAAGAATTTTGTTATTTGGACCTGACCTTTAATTTGCTGCTTTGCTTTAGATAACTTTACTGATTTCTGACTTTTAAGACTTAATTTGTTGGTTTTCCTTGAAGCAGATGGAGCATTAGAAATATCACTGAGAATCGAGCGTTTTCTGCTTTTTGCTAATAGCTGTGTTCTTTTTTTATTGTTGAGTTGTTCTGCTCCATTTGATTCTTCAAACATAAGATTTTCGTTTTCTTCTAGACAATTTTTAAATGTCCTGCAAAGAAAATATTTAGTACAACAATGAAATAAATTTCAAAAACAATAAATTTTAATGGGAAATTTAAGGAAATTCTAGCTGGGTTTATAAGCAAGACACATAGTAACACAAGAATGGCAAATTAAAAATTGCAGTGATAAATTTGCTGATTATGTGATTTGTTGGGCTGTTTCATTCTGGTGAGTGGCTTGTTTTGCACATACTAGGCTAAATGGCTAAGTCAGAACCCCAAGAGCTCAAAGCTGAGTAAAGGAGTTGTTAGGAGAGGTTAATTGTTAGGGACAGATGGAACCCTCCCATCAAGGTTATCAAGCATGTTATTTAATGTGCACAGGTTATGGCTCTACTGTAGGTAGGGCCATGACAATGTCCAATCAAATAGATGGTGATCTTTCTATGAATAAATTGACCGATATTTCTTCTCTGAGGACAGAGTGGAAGTTAGCTAAGAGAAAATCTCAACAGAAGCACAGAGAGGACTCAAACTTTTCATGCTACCTACTGAGCCTATCCCCACTCCAACGATGAGTGCAATGCAGAAGCTCATGTTATTTTTGGGAAATCAAAAAACAAATGTCAAAATCATGAAAAAAAAAAAGATTTTGCAGAATTCAGAGGCATTAGAATTTGCATATACTTATCTCCTATTTTGAATTCACACAAATATTTCTCAAAATGGTACATTGGCTATGTTCAAAATGGTTATGACCATGGTCAAAAGAGTAACACAGAAAAACATTTAGTTACAGCAAAAACAGAAATATCAAATTCTGCCATAGAGAAGTGAATTTGTATTTGATAAATAAAACTAGCAGTTAAATTATATTTGGTATATCTGTTGGAGGAAACTATATTTAGATTTTCATAATTGGTAAACCTGAATGTTTATTATAAAAAATTCATCTTTTAATCATGAAAATGATCTGAATAATTATTATTTTTCTGTTATCAAACAGCTACCATTGGATGTGGCTACACAATTCCTATTAGATCATATTAATTTCATGATATATAAAAAAGTTTTTAATCTTAAATTTAAGTAGTGCTGAAAGCAAATTTAATATACAGCATAAAAACTAAAAATAAATAATTGAAAACTTATAAAAAACTATTTTTCTTAGGTATTTTAAAACTGCTTACAGAATTCGACATTCAATAATAGTAAACTCACATGCAAATGTACCTATCATTATCTTAGGAACCATTCATAAATTAAACCACTGAACACTCCCTCCCCCTATACGTTTTCTTTTTGAAAAATTTTCACTCAGCATAGCGAGTGTTGCAATAATATTACTTCTGATAAGTGAGTGAGTCATAAATAAGTAATAATGTAATAAATTAGCCAATGTTTGTCATAAGAAAATAAAAAAAATATTAAGTTCCGAAATAATTAGAGCATTTTAGTGTTATATAATACCACCGTCAATGTACTTTATGGATGACTCCTTAGTATTAGAATAATTGAATAGCCAAAAAAAAAAATTGGATGAGGATGTGACTTGAATCTTTATCTACTGAAGACATACCTACATTTTATTAAAAGGTAGTAACTAAAACTTTTTAGCTATGTGATTACTTCTAGCCAAGTGACAAGCAAAACAACTGAGATTTTAATGCATGGTATTTTATATTAACTAAACAGACTTCGAAATTACATTCTGAAGCTCTAATATGATTAAACAATTGTTTTTTTTTCAGTTAGCATAACCATGATTAAGATTATGAGGAGCAAAAATGTATATTTTAATAATGTTACAAATGGTTAGCTTACAGTTGCAATCTGATGCTTAGTATCAATACCACAACTTTCATATAAAAGGAAATAAGACATTATTTCAACCTATTATCTTTACATGAATAGCTACTTATTGAAGTATAAAATAAAGGAACTTACACTTTTGAGGGAGTAGTCTGCACATCAACACATGATCTAGATAATGTAGAATTGCTATCACCAGAGTGAATGTAAGATACTGCTGGTGGAGACTTTGCCTGGAGGTAAAATTTAATAGAAAAATTAAATTACTAATATAATAGACACTTCAAATGAAATCTTATTACTCAAAAATTTGTGTGAAGAAACTAATTTGTCTAAAATGTATGAAATTAATGTAAATTATGCAAAAAAATCTAACAATTATTGTTCTTTACTTATTAAATTTTTTAAAAACATAACAGGCTCTTGCTCATTATGGGGTATTACGGCACAAGTAACAAAGGTTATAATGCACCAAACAACATAAGGGAAAACGTTAAGGTCATAGAACCCGCAGCCAAAGTTAAAAGCACATAAGAACAAAAGAAATATGTAAAAGACAAAAGAAAAAAATATAAAAGATAGAATCAACAATCAAAACAAATGGAAAAAAAATCATAAATATATATTACTCCTCAAGCAGCAGCATACCACAAAGGATGGACTGAATCCTGTAAGTATAATTTACCACTGATGAGATGTGGGAGGAAGGTGAAACCTCAGCAAAAATACAACAGAAAAGAAGCATTCTTTCCATTTCCAGGACTTGGGTTTCTTTTATCAGTAAGCCAAGTGTGCTAAACACTCAGCCACGGGACAGTACTAAAAAGTGTAGAGCAACTATAAAATATGCATATAAAATAATAATAAATACCCCCTCAAGCATTTGATTTGCCACAGAGGTCTGACAGGAGCCTGTCAGTTTATATGCCATAGTAGAAGGTCTGAGAGAATGGCAGAACCTTAGCAGAAAAACGACACAAATATAAAGCAGAAAAAAAATCAATCTGGATAAAAGACCCAAATAAAATGAATAAAATGACAAAGATTAATATTTAAAAAAAAAAGGAGGAAGGTACTTCTCTACACAAAGGATGGAGATAACCTAGAAGCTGCAAAATGTATTCATTCAGAGTTGCAGAATATTCTCCAACAGCAGTACAACCAAGTGTTCCAGAATTGGCATAGATGTCCACAACCTTGCATAGATGCTGGAGGGGAGTACTTTGAAGGAAGTAAAAATTTTGTTGAGGAAAGTGAAATGATGTTTGTTTTGCAGATGTATGTCTAGAACGTCTTGAATGCCCTTGTATAACATTCCTCATGTTACAAGCTTTCACTTAACTATGTTAGACTTGTCCTGGTTTCCCATACAACATACAAACATTTACAAAAGGAATGCTCTGCTGGTCTTAGGAGTCAGGTATGCTAACCACTAGACCAGGTAGGGCATATTAAATCCTGGTAAAATATCTAGTAAAATGTAAAAGCAAGCGATCATTTAAAATACATCCAAATGTAAAGAGCTTGGATGGTAAATGATGAGGGCTAAAATATTCATCATTCAAGATTAAAAGCAATACAATTGATTGAAATAGGATGAATGGTTAAAATGGCGTTATAAATTCACACATAGCTGGGTCTCTTCCTCCTTGCAATTCCTCATGGGCGTTATGTTGCTGAAGACTGCAATGAATGGCAAATATACAATGTGAGAATAAAGGTCTATGAGATAAGAGTAGTTAGGTACCTATATTTTACATTCTCATCACTGTACAGCATAAGAGTGTGTGTAATGCTTATTACTTGTATTGTTCAGGTTACTTTACATTAAAAAGGCTGAAGGAAATGTTTTAAATAAATATAGTGTTAAAAATACTTGATATGATAAACAATAAAAGAAAAGCCTGACATGATGATGTTACTGGTGATTAGGGGGAAGACATAATAAGTTGAGTCATGATTCAGTATCATCAAAAGATGAAGAAGATGCTTTTTATTCATTTAACATTATTTGAAATGATTGTCTTGCATACTCATATTGACCTCATATCTGAAGTAAAAATTAATTCTTTTGAGGTTTTCAATATATTTAGTTGTAAATATTTCAATGCAATCTTTGTAATAATTTCTTCATGTCATCATGCTTGTCAATCATGTCTTGTTTTGGTGTTTGTATTGGCATTTATTTGAATTAAGTGATACTGATGATTTTAATCTTCATAACAAAATAATTCTAGTCTTATTAATAAAATAATTAAATTGCACTAGTCATTTCGTCAGCTGTGAATGAAAGTCTAATCTCAGTAGCCTTCTACTTAGAACCTAAACTATGTGAGATTTAAAAGTTTTACATGGAACGTAACAATACTTTTAGCAAGAAACTGTATGTGATATTTATGATGATTGTTAAAACCTTATCTGACGTTAGTATGAATATATTTTGCTAACCTGAGAATAAATAATTTATCTATACCAATATTTATGGTAATGTTGCTCAAATACACTGAAGTGCCATTGAGTTAAGGATAGCAACCTAGTAACGTGTTGGACCCCCTCTGGCCCTGATAATGGCCGCATGACAAGGCAAGGACTCCACAAGCTTGCATAAATGTTTCACAAGTAATACAACCCATGCATCCTCCAGAGCTGTCCACAATTCTCTCTAGGTCTTTGCTGAAGGGACATGGGCATGAACACTCTGCTTGATGATATCCCAAAGATTTTCGATGGGATTTAAATCTGGGCTTCTAGGTGGCCAATTCATTACTTCAAAGTCAGCAGAATGCTCCTGCAACCATGCACTAGCCAACCTGGACATGTGAGATGAACAGTTGTCTTGCTGGTAGATGCCATCTCCATTGGGATGCATGATGGCCATAAATGGGTGTAAATGGTCACCCATGAGTTCTACATACCGGGATGCATTGAGAGTCGTCGGTACACGTACCAAAGGTCTCACAGACGTCCAACTGAAGACACCCCAGGTCATCACTGAGCCACCACCAGCTTGTACTGTTCCGACCTAACATGAAAGATCCATGGCTTCATGGGGTTGGTGCCATACCCTCAATCTCCCATCAACGTTATGAAGTTTAAATCAGGATTCATCACTCCAGGCTATCAGTTGCCAATTTTCGATGGTTCAGTTTCGATGTTCTTTAGCCTAGGCAAGGTGTTGAGCCCAGTGTCGTGTCGTCAGAAGTGGTACTCATAGGTTGGCGGCTACCGAAGCCGAGACGAAGAAGTGAGCATTCCACGGTCCATGCACTGACTTCCCAGCTGGAACCTGTGTTCAGATGGGAGGTGATTTCAGATAATATCTGGCCCCTATTGGTCCATACGAGGCAGGTCAGAAGGCAAAGCCCACCATCATTCAAGGATGGTTGTCCTTTGCACTTTGTCCAAGTGCTTTTGTTTTGCCGGAATTTTCATATTCCTGGAACACTCTTGAAACTGTCGTACAAGAAAATCCAAGTTTGTTGACAATTTCGGAGATCAAGTGTCCCATCTGTCAGGCACTTACGATCTACCCTGTCAAATCTAAATCTAATTCTGTACCTTTCCCGTTATGCTTCTCATGATGAATGCTTGAGGAAGTCAAAGCTGATAGCTATATATGATCAGAGTTTCAGGCACGCATGCGCACCAATGCGGAACTTGAGGTACTGAATTTGGATAAGTCTACTATCCCTAATTCAATGGCACTTCAGTGTATTATGTTCTAAAATCTTTTGACAAAATAGAAAAAAATTTTTGCTTTAAAATTCAGGTGTATCCCATTTTCTTAGAAATATAGTTTATAATTAAATATAATTAATAAAAAAATGTTTAAAATTTTTTAATATAATTCATAAAATATGTTTAATGAATATTTTTGACATTGAGAAATAAAATTTTTTTATGTTTGTAAAAAAAAAATTCCTGCAAGAATGAAACGTTTCTCTGCATTTATTATAATTTGCTTTATAATTCATATTTGATTCAATTCAGTTGAAGAAATGAAATCATTTAAAAAATGCACACATCAAAGAGAAACAAATCATTTCAATCAGTTCCACTGATGGAAAGCTAGGATGCGATGCAGAGCCTCTGCTTCTGATTTCATTAGCTGTGTGGGTCACGTGACATCAAGCTTTCTCACCAGACGGCTTTGGTTTAGTGGAGGGGAAGCCTACCTGAAATTGCCCTTCATAGCAAGGAAGTCTATTTCACTTCTGTATCCAAGACATTCATTTTCAGAAAACGGTGCAGGTTCAAACTTTTTTTTACTAAATAACCATGAAGTAAAAAAAGAAAAATTACAATAATCTAATGGGATGTTAAATAAAATATCCTTAACAACTTTTAAGCTGTTCTCCGATGTAGCATAACTCAGAAAGATCAATAAATCAGCTGACCGAAAATCGCTAACTTATGAAAATAAATCTACAGAAATGAATTTGTTTCCATATCCAAGATTTCATTTATTTTCAGAAAATGATACCAGATTAAAGTTTTACTGGAAAAGTAATAAATAATAAAATAAAAATTAACATATAGCCTAATGTGATGTTAAAATATCCACGACAACAAGTTTTAGGCCGGCCATATGATGTAGCATAACTATGAAAAAATCAATACTTATCAATCTGCCAAAAGATCACAATTTACGAAAATAAATCTACTGAAATGAAAACTAAGGTTTAAATATAAAAAAAGTAAATACTAACTTTACAAAGGGTATCCAATATGCTGGACCAAAATTGTAAACAATATGGGAGTCATTTATAGCACATGGAACAGAGATAGCATTTGTCAGCCATCTGTCTCTTGTTTGCCTCAGTGAGCCATAACGTAATTAAGTGCAGTTGCACCCAGAATTTCTAAGAAGTATGTTTTCATTTCCAGTTTCGATTTTAATAGTGGGGCAGATGCATAGAATGCTGGAAAAAATGATAAAAATAATTTTGGGAATACTGAAATAGGTTTATGACAGAAAAAGAGTGTGAAATGAAAAAAAAAATGGTGATATGTACTTTGTAATTACTTCCAAAATATACCGTTTTTAAAAATAGCAGTTTTTGTTCATTTTCGAAAATTTAAGGAAAAATTTGCTAATAGTTTAAATCAAACTTGCGAGATTAAATCAGAAGGTTGCTTCAGCAACGAGGAACGTTTTACAAGCAAATTGGCAATACTGTTAATGCTTCTAATAAATGACAATCACATGGCTTTATCAAATTATTTATATTGTAGTTTAATAAAATATGCATCAAATTAAAAAACATTATTTTTCAAGCCTGAATTATATATTTTTATAAGATACATAAATATAAAACTACAACAGCCTTTTTTTTAAACAAATCTTTTTTTTTTTGTTGTACTAAAAACGTATACATATGTCCTTGGCCTGTCATTATGGATTCTGTGAACGTATACAGATGACATAGACACTGGGTTAATTTACCTTCAGTCACATTATACCCCCTCAAGCAGCTGCTTGCCACAGAGGTCTGACAGGAGCCTGTCAGTTTATATGCCAAAGTAGAAGGTCTGAGAGGATGGCAGGACCTCAGCAGAAAAATGACACAAACAGCCATGCCTTACCCGGGGCTCGAACCCAGGTCCTTTAGATCAGTATCAAGTGCGCTAACCAACAAAAAAACCAGGTTTGAGTCCCAGCTGGGTCAGCGTTGAGATTTCCGCAAAATTCCCCGCCCTGCCCATGGTCAGTAGGGGACACTGATGGGCTTAGAAAGGCCGCTGTCCGTCAGATGGGATGTTAAGCCATGATTCTGTGTGCGGGAAGCCATATCCTGTACATGTTAAAGAACATGCTGGATGGCCTTGATGAGAGGATTCCATTTGTCTCCCAACAGCTGTTCCAGTGGGTCCCCTTCCCTAACCTTCGAGGTCCTTGTGACCTGGCCACTTAACCCATGGTGTGCAAAAAAGTGCCACTCAGAGGTAAAACAACCCAACTCTACAAAAAAAACCTTATTTATGAAATTTCAGAGCTTCTAATTTGACTCTCCACTGACCTAAGATATGGTCAATGCAGACCTGCTTTTAAACAGGATCCAGTGAGTGTATAAACATTAAACTGCAGTGGTTCAGAGGACTTCTGTAATCATTGCCCTACCCTTACACAAGGTAACCATAGATTATATGTTCTGAGGTGCAGAATTTAGGGAAAAAATGTAATGATGAAAAAAAAAAAGGCTAAGCATGTGTATGATAAAAATGATAAAAAAAAATTAGTAAAGATGCAAAAATTTTGTATCAAAATAGAGAAATACAAAATTATATAACAATGAAAATATCCTTTTTCATTTATTACAGTAATTTTATTCATTACACATTGAGCTATTTAATGTAATAATTACCTCTGAATTAATTTCTTTGTTCCCTATCATTCGTTGGTGCAATGGTTTAATATCTTCATTTGATGGTAATTCTTCTTCTGGTGACCTGTAGAAATTATTATTTTCTATAACAGCAGCATTAAATCAAATCTGATATATGATAATTAACAAATGCTAGTCTGTGAAAAATCATTATTTTTGTTTTAAAACCAATCTACAAGTAACACATTTAATTAGATTACAAAATGCAAAAAAAAAAGAGAAACGAAAGGACATTTTCAAAATAATTTACAAATGCTATCTCAAAAATTCTTATAATTGTCTAATAAAATGTTTGTGACAAGTGGTGAAAATATTTGTAGCCATATGCTCAGTATTTTAGATTACTTTAAAAAAATTTCTTTCAAGTTTAATTCTAAATATAGATTATTAATCTGGTCATATATAAGTAACAAACATATATATATATGTTAAATATATGTCATATGAATATATTTGATAGCTTATAGAAGCATTAAAAACGAAACTTGATTTTATAATACTTACTTGAAATATGATAGCAGTGAGGGTATGCTTAGTGGTGTCCTCTGAGTGGTTCTATTTCCTAGAACAGCCATTGGCTCAAAAGTAGGATAACAACAATTTACATAGTTCACAAGATTATGTAAACCATGCAATGCTTCTTCACCTATTTGTGTAGAGGTTTTACATTCCTGCCAAAGTGATAAAAAGTTTAAAATATTTAATATAGACCATATTATAATAAATATTAGTTTTTTGAGTGCCAAAAGGAAAATTAACTTTGAGTGATAGTCTCAATCGTAATTATGTGTGTCTTTGTCTAGAAGGATCTTAATATGTTTCATATGCATAATGTGGCAGAGTTTCTCAAATACAAAAATGATCATTTAGAACCTTATTCTGAAGTACTCAACAAACAGAAATAGATAAATCAATTTACCAAAGATTACTTTCTATTTAGGAGAGGAGAGAGCATTTGATTCTGAACAATAAATATTGTTCAAAGAATAAAAAAAGCATGAAAAACATATTGTGGGTCCATTCATGAAAAATTTTAAAAGGAGAAAACACTCTAGTGGCAATGTAGGGATAGATGAAAATCAATAGGCTAAAATATTTTGTATGATAGCATTAATAAGTTTTTGAAGTCTAGTGATTTTCATTTGTTAATATCTGAAGTTCCTCAGTACAAAGGCATATAATTATCAATGAGATTATTGCCCAAGACAAACCTTTCTTCAACTCTGTAATTAATTATATTAATATTTCTTTGCAACATTAATATTCAAGGAGAATAATTGCATAATATTAATTTTATTACTAACTCTCATGATATATCTTAATTTAAAACATTGTTACACTTTGTTGATCATGGAGATCATTGAAGATCTCCATGAACAACAAAATAAATAATCACAAACATATTTATATGAAAAATAGGGCTTACATATTTTAATTTTAAGCAGAATTTTTCAAACTTTTGTTACTGAAAAAGAAGGAAATTCTTAGAGGAAAAATCTCTTTCAGAAAATACTGATCCAATCAAAACGTAGTGAAGATCTAAATAATGAATATATATTTCAACATCTGCCATTTTACTGCACTCAGATAACAACACAATTTCAATTAAAAAAAAGTTAATAGCTTTATAAATTGGTGCACAGAAACTATTGCCAGATTCTCTTAACCGAAGCCATCAAGTTCTTTCCTATGTTCCATCATCACATACCCATCAGACCCTATCATATGAATGTTGTTATAACTTTTATTTCATTGTGCATATAATATGCACTGACCATGTTATTTTATATTTATTTTGCTCCCCCAACCATAATCATTACTATAGAAAGGTATACCACAGAAGAAAATTTGTACAATGGGATCATAAGATACTGTGTATAAAAGAAGATCTGTATATTACTTCATGACCCAAAAAATAGTACAATATGAGTATTATTAGACAAATGAGGGTTGACAACAATCAGTGAGCTATGTTCTCAAACATTTCATGAATAATAGAAACCTATGAGCTACAAACCCATAATCAAAGTCCAACAGTGTTATTTTTAGCATGCCTGAGCAGCTCAGGTTTGAGTTGCAGACTACTTAGAAGTATAAAATTTAATACTTTCTAAAAGTTTTATTTTAAATTATTGCAGCTCTAATTTCATTGGTTAGAAAGTAAATCTAACCAATGCATACTTATCAAAATACTATTATTCATGCATAAATATTTTGATTTGTTGAGATCTAAGTTTTAACTCTTTAGAGGTTGGAATTTTGTGTTATTATAGTAAACAACTTGAATGATGTGTCCTTAGCACATCATTGTCTTCAGTCATGTGTCCAGTTCTCCTTACTTAAAACTTCACATATTCCAGCGTCACACTAATCAAATGTGATTAAATATTTTGCCACAAATTTTGTAACAATCAAAACTTTAAAGTTATGTATAACTTTTTATGTTATCCTTTGACATTGCTTTTCCATAAATGCTAGAATTCTGAAACAGTTCTCATGAAATTTTTTAAGCTCGGACTTGCTTTAGATACCAGTAAACTAAGAAATTACTTGGGGTACTGAAATCTTAAGAGTATTTTCGTAATTTTTTTGGATGAAAAGGTTAAAAATGTCTTTATTAAAATTTTTTGATGGAAAAGGGGCACAATTTTGCATCAATGCCAGAAACCAAAATATATTGGGTACTACTATTCATGTGGCATCATAAAACAGACTTTTGCTTAAATATCAAAACTTTTATGGACGTAAAAAGGAGTAGGATCAGATTATTTTTATGTACCTTGCTACTGCTTTTCGTTCATCATTTGTTGGTCTACTTGTGTTTGACAAAATGGTTCCACCACATCTACCCAGCCTGTTGACTGATCTCAATGAGTTGTAAACCCTCCTCCCTCTCAAAAATCAGAACTGTGATACAGGAAATGTCGGTGGAAATAAAAAATTATTCTCATACTTTCTTCTTCCCTAAAAATAGGAAAATTTGAAAATCGTTCTTCCATTATATCTTCCAAAGTGAGGGTCCATAGTTGCAAGGTGTGTGAAATATACGCTTGTGATGTGGGTAGTGTCATGCACGACTTTGAGTTTTGTCCACCATTACTCCTCAAAGAGAGGCAGAATTTTCATGGGAGTTGACCCTAATGAGTTAGATCTCAAATTAAAGATTGCTATATGCACAATGTCATGGGCTACCTCAAATCATGCCTCTCTTTCTCTCCTTCCGAAAGGGGGGGAGGGGCATGGGTCCATCTGTATGAGTTGTAATGAAAGCAAATGGTGTTGTAGCTCTAAAGATAGGTGTGCTTAGTGAGAAAAAGAAATAAAAAAATTAAAAAATACGCTTCTCACCATAAAAAAAGTAAAAAATAAAAAAAAAGCATACTAAGAGTGAAATCACTCATTGAATTTGTATTCACTTCAAAGGTAGATAGGGTCTCACTTTACCTGCTCACCAAAAATTGCTGATGCTCTATTTTGCTTTGAATTGAATATGCATTCAGTGGAGTTTTTACCATTGATATGCTTCAGCTTTATTTTTTACTTTTATGGCAAGATGGGTAGGCTTTTTTTAAATTTAATCTACTTTATTTAACAACATGGAACTAGTGTATTTGGCTTTTAAATTTTCTTAAAAGATGTGCAGAGAGATTTGTTTTAAGGAATACTTTTATATATAAATTTTTTTCTATACTTTTGTAATAAATAACTTATATAAATGTTTTAAAAATAACTAGAATTACAAAAATTTAGTTTTTTAATTTTCAAGATATTTAAAAAAATTTTTAGCAAAAATATTTGTTGACACTAATAAAAACAATAACTTTTTTGTAACTTTAAAATAAATGCACCTTTTCTACACTTTTACTCCTTTGCATCTCTAAAACTTTTATGGCAGTGCCAGTTAAAGTTGTTGCCACTTCTTCAATGCTGGACTGCTTTAACTTGTGGTCACCACATTTAAGGAGGTTATTCTTAAGAACAGTTATCACTCTTTTTATTGCTGACCTATTTCAAAATAATGGAAATAAAATTAATACTTGTACAAATGGCTGCATTAAGTACAAAGTGAAATATATTGTGGGTAAAAATATTTTTGCAAAAGAATACATGGGTTTATCTACTTAAATTGGAATCTTGTTAAATGCTAATTTTTGATCATTGTAAAATCCAGACCCTTTCAATTCACACAGCCACTCACTTATATCACAGTAATAAAAGCCAGGATTCTTAGCTGAGATTATATAATACCTAACTGTTGGTTGTTAACAGTTTTTACTATTGGAGAGTTTGTACCAAGAGCCAAATGAATCTTGCATTAACTTAATTGTGGAATGGATGTCTTTTAAGTAATATTATGCTGCATAAATGATAAAAACTGTATTAAAAATATAATCTAAAATAAGCTTTCTACAAAAAATGAGACAGGATTTAAAAAAAAATTATAACAAATCTATCTAAATCTTGATTTTTTATTATTTGTTAAGTATTTAAAGCATTAATGTTAGAACATTTGATAGGTTTCTCATCTTATAATTTATTTTTCAAATTTTATGAAAACTGAAAAAAAAAAAAAACTTTATATAGATGCAGAAAAAACACACTTATTGTAGTAAAGTACCTTCCCTCCCCTCAAAAATCAGAATATCATGAGGTCAGTTGCAATGAGTTGTAAATCAAACGTATGCTTTAACATGGGGAATATCATCTACTATATATTTCAGAAAGCTGAACTGAATAAAGATATGAGCAACACCAGGTAAATCTGCCTAGTTCACTACTATAGTTAAAAAAAATGGCAAATAAAATGAAGATGAGGTTTCTACTTTTGAAGACCTTTGTATGCTATATTTACAATATGGCAGTGTAGAAGAATGTCAATATTCTTACTGAATATACTAGTTATACATTTCTCAAATTTAATATAATTTTTATCATTATAAACAATACCAACAGGAAATTTATATACATTTTAGTTACACTTTTCACTACAGTTTTAAACTTTTAAATTTGATAAATGTATTTTGGAGCATTTTTGATTTTGTTTCGAATTTGCTCTGTAGATTTTGGAAGTTAAAAGAAATCGATATAATTAGCTGTGTTGACTTGGGCTAGGAAAAAATATGAAGGATCTAACAACCTGGAAATTAACAATAATAAACTACAAAGAATCTAACTTTTCCAATTAAATTTTGATGCAATTTTGTTACAAAGATTAACTGTAAAATGGGTTGTTGTTTTACCTCTGAGTGGTACTTTTGTGCACACAATGGGGTAAATGGCACACCAGGCCATAAAGACTCGCAGTGCTCAGGGAAGGTTGGGGAAGGGGATCCACTGAATAGCTGTTGGGAGACAGATGGAAGGCTCCTGTCAAGTCCATTTAGCATATTCTTTAATGTGCATGGTATGGTTCCCCTGCATATAGGGTCAACTGTAAAATGATGACGACATAAAAAATGACAAGAGAAATGGACAGCAAGAAAGGTAATTAGAAATTTTAGAGACCGAGAAAAATGCTTTGAGAAATTTTAGAGCATATGTTAAGGAAAGTATGGTGCACAATATATAGATATTGTTCTGTAATATTAAAAACAGAATGCATAAAATTAAGAAAAATATTTCCTCTGTGGATTTTAAAATTACTTACTCTGCAATAGGATCCTCCTCAATTATGGTTTGCAACTTGTTTAGAATATTAACAAACTGCTCTAGTCCTTTTAAGTAGTTGCGCAAAGGGCAGTCTTTAGGTGGTGCATAGCCTTGACCACCAAGTCTAATTCTTGTAACATAGGATATAACAGTCTACAGCAGTAAACATATATTAATTTATTATGTTAGAAAAGCACTGAAGTATTTTATAGTTAAAACTTTTACATAAAAGAAAAACAAAAGCTGCATAGTTTAAATGCCTACATAATAAAAACATTTTTTTGTACATACAAAGGATAATCAAACCTGGCTATTCTTTAATTTAACATCATATTAAATAGTTCCATAATTAGAGTAGACATATGATAGTAGCAGAATATTGCAAAACACAAATTTCTTATGTATCTTTATTTATTAAAAGTCAAGTAGCAGGATGCAAAGTTTTTGAACAAAATCAGAGATAAATTGCTAGAGATTTGGGCTATCCAAGACTGATAAGGAAAAACTTCATTGTAGGGCATTGGAGTAAATTGCTATAAACCATCTTGAGTATTGGAAAAACACATAATTAGAAGAATGAAAGTTTTCCAGCTGTGTTCACTTTAACGTTAATAAATTCCTTGAGAATATGGTTATATTCTAATACTTTATTTGCAAAACAGGATAATAAACTCCCCACCAAATTAATATCATGAGGTTGTGGCTCAATGGAAACATACACAAAGCCTCAAATGACTTGCACATATAAAATAATGTAAACATTATTAGCAGATATGTGGCAATTAGATTTATCCCTGCTAACCCTGACATCAGTCAGAAAGGGGACACCAATGGGATTGGAAAGGCTGTCATTGTCAGAGAGAATGTTAAGTTGTGATCCTGTGTGCAGGAGAGTCATACTCTATGCACATTAAAGAACACACTGGAGGCTTTGAAAGGAAACTACCATCTGCCTGAAAGATAACAGCTGTCCAGTGGGTCACCTTCCTTCCAACCTTCTCTGAGTCATTGTGACCTGGCTATTTAAGGTCATTTTATGTGGATAAAAGTGGAGCTCATAGATAAAACAACCCAACCTTGTGGCATTTTGCTAGACCATGATATTCTCAGTTAAACCATTATTTTAGTAGTTCTGAAGAAACACTATTGTAGTGATCATCTGGTATGATGGGAGGCCTGTGATTAGATCCATTTGCTTATTCTAAAATGCAGTCAACTACATATCTATACTGAAAAACTATCTCTTGTAGTTGTTTCATAGGAAAATATTACAATTTCAAATGCATGTATGCAAGAAAGGAAATCATATGTGTCTGCAACAAGAATGAGTGAAGCTGTCATATCCAGCAGGTCTTCTTACCCCCACTCTGCTTTAGAGTGGCTAGTAGTCAGACCATTTAGTCCAAGTCCAGAAAAAGCAAAAAGTAAAAGTTATTCTCATCTTTACATTTAGGAGGAGGGCATCCAGATGATAATATGACTCTCTTAGGGCCATGGTTTATTGTCCCATGTGACAGATGAGAGCTCCTTTTATTTTTATTTTTGGAAGGAGGGTTAGTAGAAAAAATCTTAATGCATACACAGTGAGCAGTTGAACCCTGGCTTCAGTCAGAAAGGACGAGAGTAACAAATTATGAGCCTGGCACACTACTGATTGAGCCAATCCTCTACTTTGTGGCACTTAATGTCTTCCTTGTTACATTATGTATTCACTGTAAAGTCATTAAGTTGTTTACACATAGAAGTCCATGTCCAAAAATGGGGCAACATTTATACATAGTGTGATGTCCATCCATTGACTTTTACTTTTCCTTAACCAGTTTTACTTTACGTTATATTTATCATTTTGGGGATTATTTCAGCTGGACTTAATCACATTTCTTTCTTCTGATCCACTAAAGGAGTTGCACATGTGCAACTCCAACTTTTGATTGACAGCCGCTAATGCGGGAGAGCCATACACTGCGCACATTAACGAACATACTGGATGGCCTTGATGGGAGGCTACCATCTGTCTCCCAACAGCTGTTCTAGTGGGTCCCCTTTCCCAACCTTCTCTGAGCCTTTGGGATCCTTGTGACCTGGCCATTTAGCCCATTGTGTGCAAAAAAATATGCTCAGAAGTAAATAACCAACCAATCAACAGAGCCAGTAGATGTCAGTAGTAATGTAGAAATGATAGTAGATGGAGTCAGACTACTTTTGAATTCATCAGTTTATATGGCAAGTCATGAATTTTTTGGAAATAAACTTTGTCTGTTATATGAATATTTTGACTTTGCTATTTTTCTTTTGAGCAATGATAATCAAAAAATCAGTTAAGATATATTTTTTTAAAATTTGACATCTTTTAATTTCTTACTCAAAAAGTAATGCCCATATACTTAACGAACCCTCATTTAACTTTATTTGGCAAGTTAATATAGCCTAGCACCTGATATGCTATCTGGAGTTCTAATTTAATTTATATCAGTCAAAAGATTCAAAGAGAAAAAGTTTAACAATCTTTGGAGTGTCAATAGACAATCAATAGACTGCCACACGTAAAAGGTGCTAAATCTCCCAATTTCAAGTGTTTTGTGATTTTTATGCAAAACCAGAAAGCGATCATGTAACATGATCCATTCAAATAACTGTTGTTGTGCCTCTGGTATAAAATAAGATATTGAAAAAATATGATTTTCTCATCTCTCGTAGGTATTTTAACTGACAGAATGTTAACATATGTATCAAAACAAACTACAGCAATCCCTGCTTAGCATTGTTCATCATTCTTGAAAACTTGAGTGCTAAACAAAAATTGATATCCTATAAGAATTAATAGAAATCAAATTAATTTGTTCCCAAGGTCCAGAAAACTGTATCAAAATTAAGTAAAAAATGATAAAAAAAACTAAATAGTTAACATTTTTGCTAACTTTTGGCACCTTAAATCTGGGCATTGTTTTTTCTTTAATGGAGATACATGTCCTCTTTGGCATTCTCTTCCAAAAGAGTTCAGTCTCACCAACATTAAAGACTGTTGAGGTGTGTATCTATTCTCCTCAATAAGCTTGGCCATTGTCTCTTTAAAAAAATCTGCTCCCTCGATGTTGGCACTTGCTGCCTTCCACTAATAGCAAAATTGTGTAGCTTAGCTTGATGCTTAAATCTATCAAACCAGCCATTGCTTGCAACAAAAGGGTCAACACTTGTTCCTGGTAGCAAGTCCTTCTGTAGGTATTTATGCAGGCAGGCTCAATACTTTAGGTTGAAAGTTAACTTAGTGATATGTTGTATTGTATTTGCTCTTCAATCCACACACTCAGTAAACGATCCATGTCAACCATAAGTGTTGATCTGGTACTAGAAATTTGTGTTGCACTGAGAGGAGTTGTCATCTTAAAAAACTCCATAAAATTTTCTCTATTCTTAATAATTGTCCACACAGTTAATCCTGCCAAGCCTTATGCTGTGGTCACTTCATACTGATGCTTACCAGAGCCAACACACTTCAAAACTTCTAATTTAACTATGAGTGACAAACTCTCTGCTCCTTATTATCACTGTCTTTGCCTGTCTGTTTACATGCTTTGGTGCTATTTCTAAAGGAATACACATGTAAAACAGAGAATATGTAACTGTTTTGATGCAAAATGGCATCACTCACAATAGATTGTAATCAGCTGCATTTGTTATGCATGTGTGCCTTGAGTCTAATCCATTCAATTTTATGCATGCCAGCCCAAACGTATGATTACAGTGCAAAGGAGTTTAGTGCTTAGCATAAGATTGAATTTTTTAAGTGTATAACAGCCATAAGGCATAAAATAAAAACAGCACTATATTGAAAAAGTGCTAATTGAATAGTGTAAGACTGAGGGATTGCAGTACACTTAAAAATAAGCAATACATGGTTAAATACTGGAACAGTGAATAGTATTTATGTAAAATTTGTATATACTTTTGAACTGATGTTTTTATAAATATTAAAACATTCAAATTGCGACACAGTTTGAAGTACTTCCATGTCATTAACTTATGTATTATGATAATAATATTCATATTTACATAAATCATTACAGCTTAAGCAAATTACAAAATTTATTAATAAACATTATAAACAATGTATGTTAAAATTTGTAAAATTTACTAAAATCAGATTTGACAGACTTTTCTTGTTCATTGCCATTTCAATACTACAACACTGTAAATAGCTGTCAGAAATTAATGCTTATAGTTATTATTCAAATTTTGCTGTATTTACTTATGATATGCTTTGAAGTTTTGGATTGTTTCACCTCTGAGCAGTACTTTTGTGCACCTAATGGGCTAAATGGACAGGTCACAAATATCCAAAAAGATCAGAGCTGGATAGGAGATCCATTGGATAGCTGTTAGGAAGCACATGAAAATCTCATCAAGGTCATCCAGTGTTCTTTAACATGCATATGGTATGGCTCTCTTTTGCGCACAGAGCCATAGCTTATTGTCGCATGTGACAGATGGGAGACTTTTTCTTTGAGGGGAGGGGGGGGGGGGTTATACTGAGACAATGTCTTTCTTGTTGCATTGAGTAAAAATGTGGCCACATTTACACATGGACTGCCATATGTAAAATGTGTTCAATCTTAAAATATGATACTCTCTTTATTGATCTACCTTTGCTGCTGCTTTCAATAATTGATAAATCACTCAAAGAAACAATATACAATTCATTCCAAAGAAATTCCTTGATTTATCAAGTACTAAAGTAGCATTTTATGTGCAATTTCAAAAAAGTAAGTATACAGTGTTTAGTGTTGTTAACTAATCTTTAAAACTTTTTAACTGGTATAATATTTAAAGTTTACCTGTTAATATCAGTGTTTTAATTTTTTTTTTATTTTATAGTACTTAACAATATTTATTGTTTTTTAATATGTGATGATCTGTAGAAAACAACTTACTTGACACATTGGCATTTCCTTCTGTACTGAAAGTCTTTTTAATTCAGTAAAAGCATTATGACTAAGATTTATTACTGGAGACATCATGGCTTTTGCCAATGCCAGCTCATTTCTGCAGTTAACTACCAAATGCAAGAAAGATAATACTATATCTTCTACATATTCCTGTTAAGAATAAGTGAAAAAAAAATGTAGAACCAAATAAGACTGTGGCACTAAAATTTATTTTTACACACATTACAATATCTTTAAGTTGTAAAAGTCACTGTTTTTTAAACTGGGCATGCCTCAACTTCCTGAGTTCCACAACTAATCATTTTGCTGCTTTAATCTAGCAGAGTAATAAAAATGAGAGCTACAACCAATCTCAAAATACATGGCTGCAGTCGACAGACAGCAATTCATGCTGTGGCTGCTATGAAGTATAGCTCCCATAAGTATAGTTGCCATTTGATGTGACACTTGCACTGTCATATTCCACTGGCAATTTGCTATACAGAATTGTTGATTTTGATACAGCCATAAATGCTGTTGGCACCTGTCCTACCAATTGAATATTGCTGTTACCTTCATAGGTATTAATTTAATGCTTTACTAGGTTGCATAAATTTATATAAGGCACTAAAATTAAGTATTAAAACTCATTTTTAATTACACACATTTACATTATATATAAATATATACACAAAAACTAATAAAAAAATAAAATACTTAGCCACCAACAGATTTCAACCTAACATAGATCTTTCTCAAGGTGGGCATGGGATTACTGCTAATATAAGCTGACAACAAGGGTGTATCCTTGTTGCTCATCTCTCTTTTTCTTACTCTACTGGTTTAAGCCAGTGAAGTAATTGGTAGCACAACTCAGGGGAGTTAAGCATACACAGTTTAAAAACAGTTACTTTTGCAAGTTCAAAGACTTGAATAGTAATGTGATATCAATTACAAACAAATATGAAATACATATTTTTACCTCTAAACAAGTATTTCATTATTTTACCTCTAAATTGAAGAAAAAAAGAAACAATTGTGATAATAACAAATAATTAAGGAAGTACAACAGATTGATCTCATGTAGATATTAATATTAAAATAATAAAAAAATACCTTCCTCAAGCAGCTGCTTGCCACAGAGGTCTGACAGGAGCCTGTCAGTTTATATGTCATACAAGATGTAGAAGGTCTGTGGAGATGGCAGGACTTCAGTAGAAAAACAACACAAACATCCATGCCTTACCAGGGCTCAAACCCAGGCCCTTTAGATCATAGCCAAGAACACTAACCACTAAGCTATGGGACGGACATTAATATTAGATTTATTAATTCAATAAATGAATGCTCTCTATAAGTAAAACTATAAAATCAGTAATTCATTTTTGAAGAAAGGCACAGAGTACACACAACTAGAGACTTTTGGGTTGCTTTACCTCTGAGTGGCACTTTTTGCACACAATGGGTTAAATGGCCCCATTACAATGACCCCAAGGGCTCAGAGGACCTACTTGACAGCTGTTGGGAAACAGATGGTAGCCTCCTGTTAAGGCCATCCAGGATGTCCTTATAAGCTGACAACAAGGTCTAATATAAGTGTGCACAGGGTATAGTTATACTGCACATAAGGCCACGGCTTTATACCCCAACAGATGGCAGCCTTTCGAAGTCCATCAGTGTCCCCTAGTGACTGAGGGCAGGGGTTTAGCAGAGATAAATCTCAGTGCTGGGCCAGGCAGGACTGCAACCTGGGAACTGCAGATTACGAGCCTGGTGTGCTACTGACTGAGCCATCCCAGCCACCATAACTAGAGGCTTTAAAGACCTTAATATAGTAGTTCTTAGATTTGTTCAATGTACTTAACTAAAAAATAATTGAAAGAAAAATAGAATCATCTGATTCTATTGATATTCACTTAATCCAGTAAGAAATTTATAATAAAAATATTTTCACACAATCTGAAGGGTTAATTCCACAGTTCGGAAAGATTAAATTTTTTTACTCTATGTAGCAATTTGCACATATGATTATTACTAATAACTAGTTTTATGGTTAATACAAATCATGATCTATTTGCAACATATTAGTGCTGTAGTACATATACATTATGATACATATCTGCACTTGTGATTCTTTATTCTGGAAAATATTATGTTCCTAATACAGCTCTCAACTTTCTGAAATGATATACACCAACTTAACAAGAAGGATGCATATTGCCTCTGGCACATATGAGAATCTCATTTTCAAAGAGAAAGAAGGTTTTCTTTTACCTACTGTTTCATTCTGTAAAAGCTTTAATTTGAGGGGAAAATGCGGATGAAGGGGAAAATGCGGATGAAGGAAAAAATGCAAATAGTATTTCATTAGTAATTATACAACATAAAGTATTCATCTTTTAATTCTTAAATCTAAAAAGTTGCATTTCCCACACCGCTCTCAGAAAAGTGGGTAGATTATTTCTGTCATTGAAATATCTCTTAAAAATTACCACTAATTTTTCAAATTTCTACTCTATACATATTATTTGTAAAATTCGATAACAGCTCTGCCATTTCATCATTTCAGTGATCTGTAAAGATATATTAAAACTACTAAGTATTTGAAAAATGCAAATTATATTTCATTAGTACCAATCAAATTAAAAAAAATTCTAATTATCATTTTCATTGTTTCCAATGCAAACTTTATGACATTCATATTCCACCACCAAAATTTCATATTTCTATCAATACATCATTGCAATATTCGTTTGAAGCTTTGGAATTTTCAATCTTTTTCACCATTAGAGGATGCAATTACAGTGTTCGAAAGATTTCAAAAGTGCAAATCATAATATTTTATCAATTCCTATCTAACCCTACAAAGATTTTTTCCTTTATCTCTAAATGCAAATAATTATCTGCTAAAACAAAAAATTGTCTTTTCCCACCCCCACATCCTGAGTCTAAGAGGTCAATTCATTGTTGCTAATGTAAACATTATGGCTTTCACATTCCATCACCAAAATTAAAAATTTCTAGCTTAAATACATTGTTTGCAATATTTATTTGGAATTTGCAAATTTCTCCACCATTAGAGGGTGCAATTATAGTTTTCAGAAGATTTAAAAGGTGTGAATTATAATATTTTATCACTTCCTATCTAACTCAAAAAAGAATTTTTTATTTATCTCTAAAAACAAACAATTATCTACTAAAATTAAAACAGTGTGTTTTCTTACCCCCTCTGGGTGTAAGGGGTCAACTCATTGTTGTCAACGAAAACATTGAGACCTTCACATTCCACCACCAAAATTTCAAATTTCCAGCAACATCATTTGTAATATTTGTTTGAAATTTTGGAATTTTCAACTATTTCCACCGCTAGAGGGTGTAATTATAGCTTTAGAGAGGTTCAGAAAGTGCATATCATAATATTTCATCAGTACCTATCCAGCACAAAAAGAATTTTTTATTTATCTCTGTAAACAAAAAATTTCAATGTCTACAGACAGAAAGACAGACGACAAAGCGAAACTATTATTTCATTTTCAAAATGAGATAAAAATGGGAATTATTTTAGCCAATATCGTTGTTTATATGTTAACATACACTGCAACTATTATTGATTTTAATTAAAATGCCATTCTAATTTTTGGCTACATTTAGTTAATATTCAAATTTATGCTTAGTAAGTTTTAATGACTTGAATTATTTTCAATTTATAAATTAAATCTATTATCAGATTCTATTATCTACCATCAGAAATTATTTTAAGCAGTTTTTGCAGACAGATATCTCTTCTCATATAACCAAGAAGAGTATTACTGAGTGCTGTGAATTGGATTAGGATTTAAATACAAAAACCCTTCTCTCAAGACTGAAGGGCAAATGGGAATGATGATTGATTTTTTTTCTAACTTAAAGGAAATCACTATAAATTTTGAAGATAAATACAAAAGGTTGATTACCTTAGTTGCTGAACCCTCAATATTACTATTATCATACACAGATGTAATATTATCCAGCTGAATAGAATGTGAAGTAACTTGTACAGTTGAAGTTTCTGGTGGAGATTCCTCCTGAATACTGATGTCCAGAGGTATTTCTACAACAATATGCTGTAGTTCCTTATCAGGAAATAACAACTGTACAGCTTTTTTCTGGAAATATAAATATATAAGCATATTTTTATATATTATTATTTCTGTATATTTCACAATTTTCATAAAATCAGAGAAAATACTAATTCACTAACATTTTCTTTTAAGGGCAAATAGTTGGAGAAAATTAAAGTTCAATGCATAGTTGATGAAAGTGTAATTTATATATCCACATAAAACCTAATTTTCTATCTCAGAGCACCTATTACATTACTATATTTTATATATTATATAATAAAATGTATGAAGTTTCAGATGTTAATAACACATTTGATAGACAGAGTGTTAATATTTTGAAATAATATACTAAAAGGGAGTTTGTATACATACACAGTATAAAGCAAAATGAAAGAGCAGCTGATGTCTGAACAATGCAAGTGGATTCTTTGTGTATATATTTTATTGGGACATTCTGTATTTCAAATAAGTCCCTTTACAGTCAATAGGCCTCAACTGGCAGAGTGGTTAGGGTGCTAGCTACTGTTCCAGCAGGCAAACTTTGTATATGTGATGATAGCTCTTAGGCAGTGGTCATCAATGATTTCAGTCTTAGTAGAGCATGTCCTTGCATGAGAAGGCCTGCACAAACTAGGAACAGTTTCTAAGACCCTTCTGCCAAATATGTCTCAAAAATTTATTTAACTCTGAAATGCCTAGTGAGTGGTGTAGTATCTCAAAAATGTCTACCCACATTATAATACATAAAATTATGACCACATTATTGGTCATAATTTTATTACCACATTATAATACATAAAATTAGGAGCTACGACTCCAAATATTTTCAGTTGAGAATATGATGCTGTCATGTACAGATATAGACCTACTTATGCATTTATGCTAATTTTTTCTACTCTTGAAACAAATGTCTTAAACTTTTCTTTATAACTTACTAAAGGTTATGACTAAGCAATTTTAAAATAATCATATATTAGGAAGTTTGAATGTGACAATAATTGCATCAGTGCAGAAGACGATATTATGAATTAAGATCTTTTTCTGAAATATCTGGACTATTTCATCAAGTTATATATATCTATTCAAAGATTATATTGACTTTGCTAAATATTTGGATGAACTATATATATAGCAGGTGAACCACAATATTCTTCTGCTCAGTCCAAGCAAGGAAGATATGAATTATGTCCTGGAGAGAACACAGAAAAACCAAGTTATTCTGAAAATACTGTAAGAATATATAACAAAATAAAAAAGAGAGATGATTAAATAATATTTCTGTTATAACTCATTGTACACATTGAAGATTTTGAAGAAATTAATTTTTTTACTATAGAATTTAATAATACTTCATCTATTCTTTAACAATGGTACAAGACGTGGGGGTTGGCTCAGTTGGTAGAGAACCAGCTTGTAATTTGATGTTCCTAGGTTCAAGTCCCAATTGAGCCTCTGTTGAGAATTGTCTCTAACCGTTATTCTGCCCTCAGTGAAAAAGACACTTTTGGGTTTGGAAAGGTTGCTGTCTATCAGATAAGACATTAAGCTGTGATCTTTGTGCAGGAGGGCCATACCCTGTGCATGTTAAAGAACACACTGGAAGCCTTGATGGAGGCTTCCATCTTGTCTCCTAACATCTATTCAGTGGATTCCCTACCCAAATTTTCTTTGAGCCCTTTTGACCTGGCCATTTAGCCCACTGTGGGCAAAAGAGTATCAGTCAGAGGTAAAACAACCCAACCCAACAATGGCACAACTTTCCAATGTTCTCCAGAATTTCATTTTTAAAAGACTAAAAATTTGAGTCAAATATAAAAGAAATTAATGCACTGCAAACAATGAAACATATCTTTAAAAATGCATAATAAATTTTCTGTATTCTATCATACTATTGATACAGTATGATAGAAAACATGTTATCAAAATCAGTGTGATAGTTTCAGGGAAATAATAATAATATATAATTAACTTTTTGAGTCAATGGCACAATTAGAATTTTGATTATTTTAAAAAATAGTACATAATTTTTACTTTATGCTGTTTTTCCAATGATCACCTAGGAACTCTGATCAGATTTAACAAGAACTTGATTTTATTTTTTCACATAAACAATGAGGCTGATACTACATTTTTGTAAGTAACAAATATCTATGCAGATAAATATAAAAAAAAAAGTTAAAGAATATGCACATTATGCCAACAGATATCACAAGAACCATAACTTTAAAAATAAGCTATAACTGTAATATTTGTTGACTTTTGATTTTTAAAAATGTACAGAATTCATTCATAAGTTCTTTTTTTTCATACAAGACTTAAAAGACAAACAAAATGTACTTACAAGAATTTCAGCTTGTGGTAAACCAATCATTAAAAAATTGCTAACTGAGGATAAATTTTCAAAAATGCCTCTAGATGTTTTCAAATTTTCTTGAATATGCTTATACAACTGCCACATATCAGAACAGTTACTAAGCTTTAAAAAGTCTTCATAAGCTTTTATGGCCTCAGCTACATTTTCTGGAAGCTTACTGATATCTAAATGTTGAACATAATCTGAATACTTCTTATGGCAATATATTACATCGCTGGCTGCTACACCAAATTCTCCTTCATCCTGTTTTAACAAACACATATTTCAGCATTGTATTTTCAAATGAAAAAACATAAAAACATCTCCATTAAATTGTAAAATTTATCAACCATGGGATTTTTAAAGGATCCCTGCAGTTTTCATCAGTTTCTGCACACCTCCCCCTTTCCCTACATACCCCACTTTGTCCAAATTTGCTGAACTTCTATTAAAAGGTTAAAAACAAATTCATAACCTCCTCTCCATTAATCACCTGTAACATACTTCATACAACTATATATTACCATCAGCATTCTTACTTGCTAATGCCACTAATGCACACTCAAAAATTATGTCTTTATTAACTTTAACAATGATTAATAGTGGAAGAACATTTAGTTGTATTTTGAAATGCTGGAAGAGTATTTAACAATAGAAAATTATTTTAAGCAGGGAATTCAAAATTCTTTAAACATATACTATGTAAAAACATTACTTCAAAATGTGTCTTTTTGAACAGGATATTTGTTAGTGTGTTTACAGGTGTTCCCATCTGATAATACAATTGAAGATTAGTAAAAAGCTTAGCACAAAGATGGTTAAATAACTATATTCATGTTTAATATTGCAATGTACTTAACCAGAGTTTAAAATGAATTCAGTTAAAAAAGGTGTAATTAATTATTTTATGGATTTTTTTTTAAGTCACATTAGTTGTTTGAGTTGTTTTACCTCTGAGCAGCACTTTTTATGTAAACAATAGGCTAAATGGCCAGGTCATGAGACCCCGAAGGCTCAGAGAAGGAGGTTGGGGCAGGGGCCCACTGGAACAGCTGTTGGGAGACAGATGGTAGTTTTCCATCAAGGCCATCCAGTATGTTCTTTATAACATGCACAGGGTATGACTCTCCTGCACACGAGGCCACAGCTTAATATACCATCCCAGTGGCCTTTCCAAGCCCATCTCGGTATCTCCTACTGACCATTGGTGGGGGAGTTTTGAGGAGATAATTCTCAACACTGATCCAGTTGGGACTTGAACCTGGGAACTACAGATTATGAGCCCGGTGCGCTACCGCCCAAGCCACATCCACTACATTAGCTGCTGAAAGAATATTTTTAGCAGTTACAGATCCACATTATGTGTTGGGTTGTAAAACATTTAATAACTGCAGTTTTGCTGCATATTAAGTCATTTAATAGTAAATGTACCATTCTGGAATTTTTGTTTTATCCAATTCAATACATTGTAACATCTCTTTACATGCAGTAATGGGTGATACTTTAAAGTAGAACCCCTGCAACTTAATTGTCTTTTTCAAGGCAAAGATGTCAAAGTTGAAATCATTCTTGTTGCATGTGTACATGTTCATTAGTTGATGTGTGTAAGTCTGAAGCTATATTGCCTGATCCACATACAATGTTCCACCTCAATTTGGTTTGAGTGAAGAATGCTACAGCACTTGCTTGCTGGGTAACAGCCAGGCATCATAGAGTTGGCTCAGAAGTTGTAGCATATCCTTAATCCTTATTGATTTTGGAGGCACAAAACTGATATGATGAATGTTGTTTACATTTGTCAGCTCACATGCATTTCAGACAAAAATATAAATAGTCCAAACTACTACTTAAAAATATTTAAAACAAAATTTTAAAATTGCATTCAAAGGAATGTTGACACTACAACATGCTTCACTGGGTAAATTCACTTTCTTCAGGTGAACTACTTTAAAGTATCACTTATTACTGTATACAATAGATTGTTACACCATACTGAAGTTAGAGTTGAGTTGTTTTACATCTGAGCAGCACTTTGTTGCACATAATGGCCAGGCCACAAGGATCCTGAGATTCACAAGGACCCACTAGAAAGCTGTTAGGAAATAGATGGTAGCCTCCTATCAAGGCCATCCAGTGTGTTCTTTAACATGCACATGATATGGCTCTCCTTCAAATGGGGTCATGGCTTTATGTCCCATTCAATGGACGGTGGCCTTTCCGACCCCATTGATGTACCCTACTCATCAAGGATAGGGTGAGTTTTGATGAGATAAATCTCAATGCTGATTCAGGTGGGACTCAAATCTGGGAACTGCAGATTATGAGCCTGGCATGCTACTGACTAAGCCAACCTTGCCCCATTGAAATTACACAAAACTAAAATTCTAGAATGGCACATTTGTTAAATGGCTTAATATACAGCAAAACTGTAGCTATTAAATATTTGGAATTACTAATTCTGTGATTTTTCTAATCTTAAAAAATATGTTGGTTTGGGTTCTTTTACCTCTGAGTAGAATCTTTTGGTTTCTGATCTACGGGACCTGGGTTCCAGCCCCGGGTAAGGCATGGATGTGTGTGTTGTTTTTCTGCTGAGGTCCCGCCATCCTCACAGACCTTCTTCTATGGCGTATTAAACTGACAGACTCCTGTTCGACCTCTGTGGCAAGCAGCTGCTTGAGGGGGTATTTATTTATATTATATAGAATCTTTTATGCACACAATGAGCTAATGACCAAGTCACAAGGGCCCCAAGGGCTCAGAGCTGGATAGGTAGTAAAGAGATCTACTGGGAAGATGATAGGAGACAGATAGCAAAAAATATAGTAAGCATAACATAGTAAATTTATCATTCAAAACATATTTCTATACTGAACCATAGCTTACTACCTCACTTAATATTTCCTTAGTTTCTTTTTTCTTTTTTCACTTAAAGAAATTATTTTCTAATTGTTTTAAATTTAATTCTTATAGTGGAATATAAAAAAAAAAGTTTTTTACAACAAGGAAATAACATGGGAATGTTAAATTAAAACTTTTTTGTTTTTCGAGAAAAACAACATTACAAGTCAAACAGTGACGAGTTACTCAAGAAAGCTGGATTCTCAAGCATTCTGATAAGTTGAAAACTGTTCATTTCAGTAGTTTAATATAACTTATTATATTAATGTTTTAAGTTAGTAAGCCAAAACTATTGGTGTAACCAGGAGATTTTGCTTCAAATTCAGGAGAAAGGTGAGTTTTGCACATTTGCTTAACATCTAATTAAATGTTAACTGTCATTTGAGTTTCTACTATTTTAAAATTTCACACATCTTTATTGTCTTAAAGCAAACTTGTACAGTAGTACATATGACGAGCAAGAAGTATTTACAATATATGGTAGCTTAAAATAGAAAACAATACAGCCAGATTAGACAAACAGATACCTTAGTCATGTTTAATTGATTTCCAAAAAACTGGTTTGGAAAAAGCAAAATATATCAAATGGATTCTTACTAGTCATTGTTACTACTACCATAATATGAATAAGTTCAATAACTGACAATTAGCTTTTCCTGTCTATTATATAAGGTGCTTTTACTTGGGTTTACAAATAAAAATATCATCCTATATAGTTAGCAGGCAATGAAATATTGATTTGATTTCTGACTCAGTGGTATCTAAAACTTCAAAATTATTGGCAACTTGTTTGCTGAAAGTTATCTTTTAAGAAATTACATAATGTTAATTGGTACAACTTACTTCTAAAAGAAAGTACATTCAGTAACTTCAAAATTTTTTTTCCAACTTCTCTGGGAATACCAATAGCCTACGTGATTCAGCTGGTTTCAAAGATATAAAGCTCATAAACAAAAAATCGCAAAAAGCTCAAATAAAAATACAATGACAGATAATAGTCTTCAGAGAAGTAAAGGGTGCTTTTACACTATAACCATTTATCCTATTCCAGTCAGTTGTTTTAAAATAAGCAGGTTCATAAAATATGTGAATCAAAATCTGCTTATATATAAAATCATTCAGGCCTACAGTTTTGTTTATAAAATTATGATATTTTTATTTTTACTAACCTTTTGCTTAAGCCTTGCAATGCACAGCTGAAGTGCAAGAAGATGGTCTTTATAACTCAGAAATGTTGTTTTATCATTCTGAAGAAATCTGCAGTCTTGAGAAAGTTCTAGAAGATATTTTACCAATGGAATACCATTTGAAAATGCTGGAATGTTTGTACACTTAAGAACAGTAATACCTGAAATAAATATTTTTGTTATAATTTCCAAGAGTTGAATCATAAAGACTGTTTCCAAGAAATTTCAATATATATATATATCAGGTACACAAATAATGATATATACAACTTACAACCATAATTTGAATTCAGGTTTCCTAGCTGAAGTCAACTAAATAAGGTATTATACATTTGAAATACAGTATGTTTGTGGTAGCTAGGTAGTCACTGGAAGGAGAGCTATGCACCAATCCCCTGTGATGATGCATAGAACCGGCCAGGCCTAGCACCTAATGTCCGACCCCGCCTTCTCGTGGTGCAGACCGTTAGTACCTTTCAAAAGAGATACTCTCTTGTGGAAGTGAACGGAAGGGGAGGGCTGCCAGATTAGTGTGGCCTACTGATCTGGACAACTATGGCTACTTTTTTTTTTCTACCCTGCTGAGGAGTGGTCAACCACACAGGGTCCTGGTGCTGACCATATAAATCAACTGGACTGGACAGATATATGGCTCTGAGCTTGATTATGGATCCTGATTTCGCTGAACTGGTGGGCTTCTGTGGAGGGAAAATCTTCCGCTGTGTTTTCTGTTTGTTTGTGGGTTGACAGCCCCAAGTGAATAGATTCACAGGATATGTTTATCAGCTGGTGGATAATCCTGAGCAGAAGTCATCGCAGGCACCTGAACTCTTTGCTTCTATTGGCATCGTCAAATTATACATTGGAGGAAGTCTTCCAGTGTAGATGGCTTCAGCCTTTAGTGAGGGACGGGTCTTTGCCCCATGTCAGCGATTAGGGGGCTGTTTGATATTGTCGGCATTCCCTCTCTCAATAAACATAGTTTCTTTAAACATCCCACTAACCATTTTCTCTCCATAGATAGTTGGAATGTGAGGACTCTGCACAGAGCTTTTTCTCTTGATGTCCTCACACAAGAATTCCACCATTATAATTTAGATATTCTCGGCTTGCAAGAGACCAGATGGACAGATAAAGGTCAGATTCTTAAAAATAATCTTAAATTTCTCTTTTCAGGGAGGGACGACAATAAGCATCGCCAAGGCGTGGGTCTGCTTCTCAGCAGACACGCTAGTGATGCTCTTCTAGGATATGAGTGCATTAATGAAAGGTTTCTTACAGCAAAATTTCAGACAAGCGTTAAAGACCTGAATGTTATCTGCTGTTATGCCCCCACTGAGGATGCCGATGAGGATGAGAAGTATAGATTTTATGAACGACTTCAGGATATTTTGAATTCTGTTAAGAAAGGAGATATTACCCTTGTTCTTGGTGACTTCAATGCCAAAGTTGGTACTGACTCTGACCTTTGGGCAGGAGTAATAGGCCCTTTTGGTATTGGTAGCTGCAATGGCAATGGGCAACGTCTCCTACAGGTAAGTAAACTCAATGGTTTCAGAATAACTAACACATATTACAAACACCGCAACATACATAAATACACATGGGTTTCACCTGATGGGCTGCATAGGAATATGATTGATTATATATTAATTAACAGCAAATGGGCTAGTTCTGTTAGAAATACCAGGGCATATAGGGGAGCTGAAATTGGATCTGACCATTACCTTGTTAAAAGTGTCTTACAACTTAAACTTAAAAAGTGTTGTGCTAGGGTTAAAAAATTTGCTTTTAATAGTGAAGCTCTGAAAGACCCAGTTATAGCCAAAGCTTACCATGATAGGATACTTAGTCATTATGACAGTCATGGTATGCTTACTACTGAAGTTGAGGAAGAATGGGATCATTTTAAACAGGCTTTTTTGGACACTAACAGTACTCTTTTAGGAAAAAAGGAGCAGAAGAGGCAGAATTATCTGAGTGATAAGGCACTTGAGCTTATTTCAGAAAGAAAGAACTGCAGAAATGTCCTTAATCAATACCCTACTAGTACTAATAGAAAGCATTACAGAGAGCTTAATAAACGTGTAAAAGATCAGTTAGCTGCTGATAAGAATCTTTGGCTTGATGGTTTGGCTGACAAAGCCGAGGAAGCAGTTAGACAGCACAACAGCAGAGAGCTGTACCAGATAGTTAATGTTTTGTGTGGTAGAAAACGGACAGGTATACAGGGATTGAAGGATAAACAGGGTAAGGTTATAGAAGGTGAGGATTCTGTCATGGCTAGGTGGGCTGAGCATTTCAGTGATATTCTGAACAATGCGGTTAGTTCTATTCCCATTGTTTGCAATGATGATAGATGCATTGGTGGCTTTAATGTTGGCCCTATAACACAATCTGAAGTTATTTTGGCTGTTTCTAAACTTAAACTTCATAAATCCCCAGGGGTTCATGAAATTACTACCGAATTGCTTAGAGCTGGAAATGTTTCGGTTACCACTTGGATGACTGAAATTCTGAATATCTTTTATGATAAAGGCATGGTTCCTAAGGATTTTACCAGAGCTATTGTTATCCCTATATTCAAAAAAGGTGATCGCAGTTCTTGTGATAACTATAGGGGTACTAGCCTACTCTCTGTTCCAGGTAAAGTTCTTTCCATGATTGTGCTTAATAGAATTAAGAATCTGGTTGACAGTCAATTGCGTGATGAGCAATGTGGATTCAGAAGTGGTAGGGGATGTGTGGATCAGATATTTTCACTTAGGCAGATTCTTAAGAAATGTTTAGAGTTTCAGAAACCTTTGGTTGCTAGCTTTGTTGATTTCAAAAAGGCTTTCGACTCTGTTGATCGTCATAATTTGTGGTTGATTGTGAAATCATATGGTATACCTGAGAAGTTAGTTACCATAATGAAAGCTCTCTATAATAACACTGAGTCATGTGTGAGAGTTGGTAAGGCTTGTAGCAATTGGTTTAGCATTACTTCTGGTGTTTGACAGGGTGCATTTTGTCTCCTTTTCTCTTTAGCTTGGTTATTGATTATGTTATGCGAAATTCACTTCAAGGGAAAGATTTTGGCCTTAAATGGGCTGGAGATACGAAAATTTCTGATTTAGATTATGCTGATGATTTAGCCCTTTTGGCAAATGATGTTGATGAGATGAACTCTTTCATTCGAGCTGTTGATGAGACTGGTAGTAGAGTAGGTTTGGTTATAAACAGAGAGATAACTAAAGTGATGAAAATTGGTCAGGCAGGCTGTGATTCAGTTAATCTGAATGGTTGCAGTCTTGAGCAGGTGTCACAGTTTAATTATCTTGGGAGCTATGTAACAGATAATGGTGATGTGCTGCATGAGATTAACAGACGAATAGGGATTGCTGCCCGGACTTTTAAGAATCTATGGAGAGTGTGGAGAAATAGGCATATACACCTAAAGACTAAAATTAGGCTGTATAATAGTTTGGTTCTTTCTAGGGTTAGTTATGGTAGTGAAACTTGGACACTTTGTAAACATGATAACAGGAAACTAGATGCTTTTGATTCCAGATGCTTACGTAGTATCTTGGGCATTAGATGGTTCAACTTTGTAACTAATGATGAGGTTAGGCAAAGGAGTTTGCAACCTCCTTTAAGCAGCATATTGTGCAGAGAGAGACTCCATTGGTTTGGCCATGTTGCCCGTATGAATAATTATAGATTGGCGAATAGGGTTATGAACAGTGTGCCTAAAGGCCTCAGAAAGAAGGGGAGACCTAGGATGTGGCGGGCGGACAATGTCAAACAGGACCTAGTTAGAATTGGTGTGCAGTGGCCAGATGCAGTAGATGTAGCTCAGGATAGACGTGCTTGGAGAACTAAATTGCACCGTCTGGTTGGACCTCCGTAGCCCATGGCTGCTTGAGGATGATGATGATGTTTGAAAGCACAATAAAATAATCCATTACCTAAAGAGCTCCGCAAAAACTGTTTTAGACTGATTAACATGTTTCCTGTATTTATGAAACACAAAGAGAATTTCATGCACAATGAGTTAATTAGCCAGCCACAATCACTCTGAAGTTTAAAATGAAGATGGGTGTGATCCAGATTTGAAGGCTGGACATGGGAATAGTTACTTAAAAATTTGGAACATACATGCGAAGCCTTTGAAATTTTCAAGTTTACATTTCAGATAAAGTAAATAATTATTTCTCATAGACAAATGTCTATAAAAATTCAAATAAATATTCAGTAAAAAAATGAGTTCTGGTTCAAATAGTATATTATTCTAAAAGTTCCTAATGTCATGTGTTTTACCAACTTAGCTGCAGTTTTGTGAAGAATTCTGACAAGACAGTGCCAGAATACATATTAAATGTTAATCTCAGTTTGTATGAAAAGATGTTATTTTAATGCCAAACATGCAAATTTCAACATAACAAATATCTTAAAGTACTATTAATTCGATTTTTCTTCAGCATATTAGTAGAAATATAAGCTCACTGGGCAAAAAATTAGTCACCCCTGGCTGAATGTCACCTAATAGTGCATAATGCCTCTGTGCGACCAAAGAACAGCTTAAATCCTGTCTGGCATGAATGCCACCAGTGTGTGGATGTAGTACACAACAATATTCATCCACTCTTCCAGCAGCAAATGACACAGTTTGGCCAGATGACTGGGATCATGCTTCACTCCATTGCCCCAAATAGTCCAACAAATTTTTTATGGGATTGAAATCCGGGGATTTGGCAAGTCAGTCGAGATGTTTGAAGGCTTCAGAATGCTCGTCATGCTAATCCGACACACTTTGAGCTCTGTCCATGTGAAAACTGTCATCTTGGAAGACTGGGGTATTCTTCTGGTGTTCACTGTGGAGATGCTGCACAAAAGGCAAAATGTGGTCGTCCAGTAGCTTGATATAGCCATTCTGGTTCAAGAGTGATGTCACTGCAACCAAAGAACTCATTTCCTCATAAATGAAACACCCCCAGAACATCATAGAGCCTCCTCCAGCTCGAAAAGAACTTTGCACACAGTCCACATGGAAGGCTTCATGCAGCTTACGATGTACCCATTACCTCGCATCATTTGAGTACAAGCAAAAACGTGACTTATCTGACCAGATCACACACTTCCAAGAGTTGACAGTCCAGTCTTTGTGATGCTGCACCCACTGTAGTCATGCAGCCTTGTGCAGAGCTGTTAACATGGGTCATTCCCACAACACTCTGCTCCAGATATCCATGTCACGTAGTTCCCTTTGGAGTGTTTATTCAGAAACAGCTTGTTGTAGGCCTGCATTGACTGACTGGAGCAATTCCCTAACAGTGTGTGACACATTGCAGTGGTCACTATTGGTGAGCACAGTATTTCTGTTGCAGTTCTGGCGCCGATTAGCGGTGGACTGTGATGTACGCCACTGCTGGAAGATCCTTTGGACAGTATGTTTCGACATACCTGCAAAGGCAGCAACTTCTTGTACACTCTGCCCTTTGGCTTGGCCGAATGCAATAACACCTTTTTACCACTCATTCACATATTTGGCGTGACCCATATTTCATGGAGAGAATAACACACATGTAGTACACAACCAATTCTTGTCACTGTATGAACCTCGTTGCGCATGGCACAGCTATTTGTGGGATGTGTTTATTACTGGTGTGCCCTCTGTTGCTGTCGAATAGTGGTAACCCTCTTATGGTGGGAGGTGACTAATATTTTGTCCAGTGAGCTTATATCATATTAGCAAAATATATAAGATAGCAGATTTACCTGGCATTGCTCAGGTCTGAAACTCTTTAGAATAGAAAGTAGATGGCCCTCCCCACATTGCAAGCTTTCATTTAGCATAAAAATCATTATGATCAATTAATTAACATATGTTTATTAACTTTTTACATATTTTTCAAATTAATGATTTTAATTTCTGATATGAATTCTTAGTTTTTGAAGCTTTCATTTCAATGAAGAATCTTGTGTTCCGCTTGTGATTATTGAGAAAGACTTCAATATCCACAGATGCTTGTGCTCTTGACCCCACAACTGAAAAATGACTTTATCACATGAAATCAGAAAGAAATTAGTTTGATGCATTCCTTCTTTCAAATTCATTGGTGGCAACAGTTATTTTGAATAACTTTCAAACATTAATGTTAAGTCTATGGGGATTTTGAGAAATTCAAACCCATCCACCCCAATTTTGGTTGACCTCAGCAGGTTTACATATAGCCTATATTCTTTCCCTGGGTGAAGGGAACATTTATGCAAAGTTTGGTGCATCTAGTTCTTCTGAGGGCACAGTGCATAAGTGGACAGACAAACACACAAATGAACTTTCTTCTTTATATATTAGATTAAAAATTTAGTATCTTTCACTGATAATTCTGTTGAGAACTTGTTTATTTAAAAAAAATGAAGGGAAACTTTAGAACGGTAAAATTTTATATATCTTAATTCTGAAAAAAAACTGTGAAATGTAGTAATATACTTCTAATTTACATGTATTTCTAGTTTTGCTATTACAGATTTTCATCTGAAGTATACCTGATCTTTCTGACTTTCCACTTGATGCCACATAAGTCATAACATCAGTCACCCATCTTTCATCAGGATCAGGCCAAATCCAAAATGTAGATTGCAAGCCTTCAGTCATGGTTAATCTATTAACTGCATATATAACATTTTTAAAGAATTAATACAAAAGTAATATTTCATAAATAATGTGCTACATATAATCATTGTGAAAAGGGGACAAGCATATAGCACTAGAAGTACATTTTGCATAGATGTAGAGTTCTGGAAAATTATTCCTTATATTTCTTTATCTTTTCTTCTTTCCCAGAGGAAAAGATAATTAAAAAAAAATTAAAAAAATTTCCCAATAAAATTTTTACAAAATTTTTTTGGGAAACTATTTCAAGGAATAGTCCAATATTTTAATATAAATAATAATATATAATAAATAGCAAAGATATTAGAAGAGTAAAATTTTATATCTTAATTCTGAAAAAAAAAAAAAAAAACAATGTTAAATGTACTCTTACTTCTAATTTACATGTATTTCCAGTTTTGTTATTACAGATTTTAAAATTTTTATTGAAATCTGATTACAGGATTTCAATAACTGAAAAGCTAATTCATTTTTACATTTTATTCAGCTTTAGCAATATTTTAATTAAAAAAATAAAAAATAAATACCCCCTCAAGCAGCTGCTTGCCATAGAGGTCTGACAGGAGCCTGTCAGTTTATATGCCAGAGTAGAAGGTCTGTGAGGATGGCAGGACCTGGGTTTAGTATATTTAATAACTTAACAATTTAATGAGCTTTAACAACTTTAATAATTTAATATTTTAATCAGCTTTAGCAACACTTTAATTCGCCTTAGCAACATTTAACATTTTAATTATCTCTAGCAATTTAAAATAAGCATCCCTCAGCCTTTGATTTTTTCAAAAGTATTTATTTTTGATTAATTAAGAAATCTTGGTATACATAACAATATAAATAAAGACTTTGTTTTAGAATTACAGTTTTTTTTTTAGCTAGTAAGATGGTTTGTTTAAAATTATTCGTGAAAACAATATATATATATAATTATTAGTAATTGTATGAGGTGTGACCTACTGTATGGCCTGTGACCTACCATCTTTGTTTTGGTCTTTTGTTCTTTTCCAGATAATTGATAGGAATCGGCTCAAGAGATCATAATTGTCAAGATGTGAAGCTGAGAGTTTTACTCAATCATCAACAGTGAGGAAAGTGCAGCTATCTGGCTTCAAGAACAGGGTGTTTTTCAAGATGAAGCTGCTCTGCCTTGGTGTACAAGATTGGGATGTGGAGGAGAGACAAGGATGTTCATCCGAAAGAAGTGGAAGCCAGATGGGACCATCACCAGCTATCCTGCGTTTGATTGTATAGACCACACCTCATATCTGAAGTGCTGCAGTAGGGCACAGGCCATACAGTAGGTCACACCTCATACGATTACTTAATTATTCGTGAAAACAAAATTATAGTACTTTTTTATTTCAAATAATATTAGGCTTTTAATTTTGAAAATAAATAATTATTTTAAAAATTTTAATATCTCTATAATATGAATATAATGTTTAATATCTCTATATATGTTTTAATATCTCTATAATATGAAGAGTTAAGAAGTTGTTAAGCAGCACTCACATCTGTATAAATGTTTTATGATGTGTCAAAGATATTTTTTATTTCTAACTGGATGGATCAGAAATTATTGAAATTGTCTGGGTTAGGCTTTGAGAATTTGAGATTGGATCTCTCTATTAGAATACATGAACTAATTTTAGCATATTAATAAGTTAGTACAAATCTATTCACAATCTACAGTATTGAATACTATTTTCAACAGATGAGCAATGAGTGAGTGTAACTAACAATGGATTATAGGCTTCAATTCATTCTTTAGTCATCCTAACTGGTGACAATGGGGCTGAAACTATATATGGGATGCCATTCTTTTAAGTAGGTGGAGTGGGGGTGGCTCTGTCAGTAGCATGCCAGGCTCGTAATCTGCAGTTCTCAGGTTTGAGTCACAGCTGGGCCAGCATCTAGTAATAAATAGGCACTTTGACGTCGATTTCAATTTTAGAGGAAAAATTGTCTGAGCCGGGTGGGATACGAACCCACGACCTCCTGATAACATGTCAGGTGCTCTGGACCACTGAGCTACCAGCTGCCAATCAAGATCTCCTCTAATTAACGCTATGAACATTCCCTTTATGTCACATATAGGCGTTATTTTAGGCAATTTTTAGCCCTAGTGGCTTTTTATTTGCCAATAGATGGAAAGCATGTCTTACAAGTATGATAACTTACAAGTATCACATATATACTAAAATAACGCCTATATGTGACATAAAGGGAATGTTCATAGCGTTAATTAGAGGAGATCTTGATTGGCGGCCGGTAGCTCAGTGATCCACTGGGCCAGCATTGAAATTTATCTCCACAAAACTCCCCATCCTGCCTTAAGTCAGCAGGGGACACCAATGGGCTTGGAAAGGGTTGGGTTGGGTTGTTTGGAGTTTTATGGCGCTTGAGCTACTAAGGCTATAATGCGCCAAACAAGGTAAAAATATGCTAAAAGACAAATACTCCTCAACCAAAATTAAAAAACAAATGCTGGAAAAGGTAAAAAATAAAACCAACAAGATATATATATATATAACAGAAATAAAAAGTAAGGTGTAAAACAACAAATGTGTAGATAAATAAATACAGTAGAGACAAAAGATAAAACTAGCCCAGGTGTAAATGACCTAGGTCAGACAGTGAATAAATTACAAATGAATAAAATTATAATCTGGTAAAATATCCTGTATACTGTAAAAAGGCAAAAATTGGAGATAAAATGGTACTATCAGATAAAAGATGTCCGAGTGTAAGTGGCTCGGACGTAAAATTGTGAAAATTAAAATACAAACGACGTTCTAGGTTAAAACATGGACATTCAATTAAAATATGTTTGATTGTTAAAATGGTGTCACAAAACTCGCACTTAGGTACGTCGTCCAGGCTTGGAAAGGCTGCTGTCCATCAGATGGGACAATAAGTCATGGTACTGTGTGCAGGAGTGTAACTAACAATGGATTATAGGCTTAAGGGATACCCTATGCATGTTAAAGAACACGTTGGATGGTCTTGATGGGAGTCTACAATCTGCCTCCCAACAGCTGCCCAGTGGGTACCCTCCCCCAACCTTCTCTGAGCCTTCGGGGTCCTTGTGATCTGGCCATTAAGCCCATTGCATGCAAAAAAGTGCTGTTCAGAGGTAAAACAATCCAACTCTTTCAAGTATACATTTCCTGTCAAGTTGATATCATCAGCAGTATCAGGAAGGCAAGTGGATATCTGAAGCAAGGAAAAATATGTTGACTTAATTAAGCATGAATTTTGAAACAATAAAATAGAATCAATATAAACACCAAGTTGGCTTATATTGCATAACACACAGTAACTGTTTTTAATTTTGAATTAGATGATATTTAATTAAGCTTTTTACTAGAAGCAGCAGGCTTTGGTTTGTTTTATTTTTGAGTGGCACTTTTATGCACACAGGGGATAAATTGTTAGGTCACAAGGACCCCAAAGGCTCACAGTTGGATAGAGAAAGGGGACTCACTACACAGCTATTAGGAGATAGAAGGAAGCTTTCCATCAATGTCATCCACTGTGTTCTTTAATGTGCATTAGGTATAGCTTTTTGGTTGTTTTACCTCTGAGCGGCACTTTTTTGCACACCATGGGCTAAATGACCAGATCACAAGGACCCTGAAGGCTCAGAGAAGGTTGGAGGAGGGGACCCACTGGAACAGATGGTAGCCTCCCGTCAAGGCCATCCAGAATGTTCTTTAATGTGCACAGGGTATGGCTTTCCCGCACACGGGGCCACGGCTTAACATCCCATCCAACGGACGTCAGCCTTTCCAAACCCATCACTGTCCCCTACTGACTGTGGGCAGAGTGGGGAATTTTGCGGAGATAAATCTCAATGCTGACCTAGCTGGGACTCGAACCTGGGAACTGCAGATTATGAGCCTGGTGCACTACCGAGCCATCCCCGCCACACATTAGGTATAGCCCTCCTGCACATGGTACCATAGCTTGAAGTGACATCTGACTGACATGAAGGCTTTCCAGGTCCATCAGTGGCACCTTTCTCATTGAGGTCAGAGTGGAGGTTAGAGGAGATAAACAGCAGCTACAAGTACAATCTATAAATTATGCTCTTCAATGCATGAATTCTAATCTTGCATTAAATATACACTTCATGTACAATCAATAAGTGTTGCTAATTCTCAAACTTAAGATGACACATTTGAGGCTTTGTAAGAGTGGTTGCGAATTAGCTGTCAAGGATTTTTGTACACAGTATGTTAACACTCATACATTATGTATTTGTATGCTAGGGTTCATACAACACTAAGAGTTAATAAAGAACTTCTCAAATATTTTGAGCAGCTTTAGTGCTTAAAGCCTAAGTGCATGATATTTTCATACATTTTCCATCTGGACATATTAATTACAGAAAAATCATCAACAAAACCTTACATGTAATTTTTGGCAGTATATCTGACTTGATCATTTCTACTTTTAGAGTTTCAACAAGTTTAACTGGCATTGCATATTTTTTAAAACACCTTTAAATAAAAATAAAATACCTTTTCAAGCAGCTGCTTTCCACACAGGTCTGACAGGAGCCTGCCAGTTTATATGCCACAGTAGAAGATTTTTGAGGTTTGCAAGACCTCAGCAGATAAACTACACAAATATCCATGCCTTACCCAGGGCTCAAACACAGGTTCCTTGATTAGCAGCCAAGCACGCTAATCACTTGGCCACAGGATGGCTAAAATACCTTTGGAGATTCTTTAATATATTCCTATTCTCTTGTTTTGTTATGAAATAGCACAAGATTTATTGATATAGGTAGTTCTAAATTCACAGAACTCCTTTATATGGAATTCCCCCTCAAACAGAAACTATATCTCAGCCCCTAATTATATGGCAAACATTTCTGCAGTAATGGAAATTTTTTGGTAGTTATTTTTACAGCTACAAATGTAACAATCAATGTCAAGGAGTTGTCATGGCCTGTAATTTTTTTTATTATTATTTAACTATCATAATTGATTCCTTCTTACCTGTAGTTATAAGTGAAGCATATACAGGTGTGTGGCATGCATGCCACACACCTGTGTATTGGCATGCATTATAGGAGACGTGCTTTCTGTGTAATAAATGTCCATTGTATTATGTAGAGGGTGACATGAACATTTATTTCTATATACATGTCCTCATGAAGGATTTCCAGCACTATAACCTAGATATTCTAGGCTTGTAAGAGACCAGATGGACAGGTAAAGGTCAGATACTTAAAATTAATTTTAAATTTCTCTTTACAGGGAGGGAGGATGGAAAGCATCACCAATGCGTGGGTCTGCTTCTCAACAGACATGCCAGTGATGCTCTTCTAGGATATGAGTGCATTAATAAAAGGTTTCTTACAGCAAAATTTCAGACAAGCATTAAAGACTTGAATGTTATCTGCTGTTATGCCCCCACTGAGGATGCCGATGAGGATGAGAAGGATAGGTTTTATGGACAACTTCAGGATATTTTGAATTCTGTCAAGAAAGGAGATATTACCCTTCTTCCAAGTGGCTTCAATGCCAAAGTTAGTATTGACTCTGACCTTTGGGGAGGGGTGATAGGCCCTTTTGGTATTGGTAGCTGCAATGGCAATGGGCAACGTCTCCTACAGGTAAGTAAACTACAGGTTTCAGAATAACTAACACATATTACAAACACCACGACATACATAAGTACACATGGGTTTCACCTGATGGGCTGCATAAGAATATGATTGATTATATATTAATTAACAGCAAATGGGTTAGTTCTGTTAGGAATACAAGGGTATATAGGGGAGCTGAAATTGGATCTGACCTTGTTAAAAGTGTCTTGTGACTTAAACTTAAAAAGTTTTGTGCTAAGGTTAAAAAATTTATCTTAAATACTCTCATTGAGGTCAGAGTAGAGAAAAAAGCTCTGAAAGACTCAGTTATAGCTAAAGCTTACCATGATAGGTTACTTAGTTGTTATGACAGTCATAGTTTGCTTACTACTGAAGTTGACGAAGAATGGGGCCATTTTAAACAGGCTTTTTTGGAAACTAACAATATTCTTTTAAGAAAACAGGAGCAGAGGAGGCAGAATTATTTGAGTGATAAGGCACTTGAGTTCATTTCAGAAAAAAGGAAATGCAGGAATGTCCTTAATCAATACCCTACTAGTCCTAATAGAAAGGATTACAGAGAGCTTAATAAACATGCAAAGTATCAGTTAGCTGCTGATAAGAATCTTTGGTTTATCAGCAGTTAGACAGCACAACAGCAGAGAGCTGTACCAGATAGTTAATGTTTTATGTGGTAGAAAACGAACAGGCATACAGGGATTGAAGGATAAACAAGGTAAGGTTATAGAAGGTGAGGATTCCGTCATGGCTAGGTGGGCTGAGCATTTCAGTGATATTTTAAACAATATGGTTAGTTCTACTCCCATTGTTTGTAATGATGATAGATGCATTGGTGGCTTTAATGTTGGCCCTATAACACAATCTGAAGTTATTTTGGCTATTTCTACACTTAAACTACATAAATCCCCAGGCGCAGATGAAATTACTACGGAAAAGCTTAGAGCTGGGAATGTTTCGGTTACCATATGGATGATTGAAATTCTGAATATCTTTTATGATAAAGGCATGGTTCCTAAGGATTTTACCAGAGCTATTGTTATCCTTATTTTCAAAAAAGGTGATCACAGTTCTTGTGATAACTATAGGGGTATCAGCCTACTCTCTGTTCCAGGTAAAGTTCTTTGCATGATTGTGCTTAATAGAATTAAGAATCTGGTTGACAGGCAATTGCGTGATGAGCAATGTGGATAAAGAAGTGGTAGGGGATGTGTGGATCAGATATTTTTACTTAGGCAGATTGTTGAAAAATGCTTAGAGTTTCATAAACCTTTGGTTGCTAGCTTTGTTAATTTCAAAAGGCTTTCGACTCTGCTGATCGTCATAATTTGTGGTTGATTGTGAGATCATATGGTATACCAGACAAGTTAGTTAACATAATGAAAGCTCTCTATAATAACACTGAGTTGTGTGTGAGAGTTGGTAAGGCTTGTAACAATTGGTTTAGCATTACTTCTGGTGTTTGACAAGGGTGCATTTTGTCTCCTTTTCTGTTTAGTTTGGTTATTGATTACGCTATGTGAAATTCACTGTGACAGAAAGATTTTGGCCATAAATGGTCTGGATATACCAGAATTTCTGATTTAGATTATGCTGATGATTTAGCCCTTTTGGCAAATGATGTTGACAGGATGAACTCTTTAATTCGAGCTGTTGATGAGCCTGGTAGTAGAGTAGGTTTGGTTATAAACAGAGAGAAAACTAAAGTGATGAAAATTGGTCAGGCAGGCTGTGATTCAGTTAATCTGAATGGTTGCAGTGTTGAGCAGGTGTCACAGTTTAATTACCTTGGGAGCTATGTATCAGATACTGGTGATGTGCGGTATGAGATTAACAAATGAATAGGGATTGCTGCCAGGACTTTTAAGAATCTATGGAGAGTGTGGAGGAATAGGCGTATACACCTAAAGACTAAAATTAGACTGTATAATAGTTTGGTTCTTTCTAGGGTTAGTTATGGTAGTGAAACTTGGATGCTTTGTAAACATGATAACAGGAAACTAGATGCTTTTGATTCTAGATGCTTATGCAGTATCTTGGGATTAAGTGATTTAACTTTGTAACTAATGATGAGGTTAGGCAAAGGAGTCTGCAACCTCCATTAAGCAGCATATTGTGCAGAGAGAGACTCCGTTGGTTTGGCCATGTTGCCTGTATGGATAATTATAGATTGGCAAATAGGGTTATGAACAGTGTGCCTAAAGGCCTCAGAAAGAGGGGGAGACCTAGGATGCCATGGGCAGACAATGTCAAAAAGGACCTTGTTAAAATTGGTGTGCAGTGGCCAGATGCAGATGTAGCTCAGGACAGATATGCTTGGAGAATTAAAATGCACCATCTGGTTGGGCCTCCGTAGCCCATGGCTGCTTAAGGATGATGATGATGACAATTGTACATACAATATAAACACACTATGGGAATGTGCTTGTCTCTGTGGGCTTATTTGTGCTTAACACTTCACTAATGAGAGGCTACTATTTTGAGGTAGTGTAAAGTATGATGTCGGTGTGTAAAGTATGAAGTAGAAATATTTCTATGTCATATTTTACCATTGACATCATACTTTACACTCCGATGTCATATGGCACTTGAGTAGTGCCATCTGTTAGCTGAGGACTGTAACCAATACATCGACCTTACTTTTTATTCATATGTATTTGAAAGGTTCAAGAATTTTGGATCTGAAAATTTTTTTTGCCTGAATTATCTATCATAATAAAATGGAATTCAGTGGAGAAATAGGATGCATTTATGGAAATTCACTTTAAGGCCAACTTTTTATGAATGTAACCTTTTTCAAATGAGGGTTAGCTGTACTTCCATTTGGCTATGAGCTATTGAATGTGTTAAAGCATCTGACTTTTTAAATAACATGCAATAACAGAGGCAGGATATTTAGTGGTTGAAATTTTTTTACTAATTTCCCACAGAGTGAGCTGGCTTTTTTTTTTTTAGCGATTTAGATTTAGAGATTTCAGGAAAACTGAAGTATTAAATTACGGGCCACGACAACTCCTTGACATTGATGGTTACATTTGTAGCTGTAATAATAACTCTACCAAAAAATTTCCATGACTGCAGTATATAACATGTAAGGAATCCATTAAAAAAAACATTTTGAATTCCATAACTATTAATATCTCATGCACATCCCATCTTGAAATATGATTAATACGAAAAAAAAAAATCTAAAAAAAGCAAGCTCTGCAGAAAAATTATCCATGAAAACCATTTTGCATCTATTTCTTTTTCTGGTACTCTTTTTTTAATTCTTTTTGACGCAAAATACCATAAGAATTTTCCCAGCAATTACTGAAAATTCTTAAGTCATACAATACTGTACTAAGACAATCTACTGCTCTGAAGATATTGCTATGCATTTCTGATACAATATATAGGTTTGTGATATCCTTTTAACTTCTCACGATTTTTCTATGAGTGGTGACCTAGAGTTTGAGAAATGCAATTTGGCTTAACAATCATCAGATTAACTGATCATTCTTTGGTAATGTAAATTCAGCTATAGCTTCTTAACAAAATAAGGAAAAAAAAAATAACACACTCTTACGTAAAACCCTATCATCACTTACAGACCTTAAGCAAGTATCACTTTTAAAAATTTTGCTCAAAGCAAATATAAATATAGTATGCAATTGTAAATATAATATTGTATGTTTACATTAGATAACGCTATTTATTGTAACTATATATTGCGCGTGCAATTTTTTGTTGTAGTATTTGGATACAACAGGTCGCCTCTGTTACTTTACGAAATACATACAATAATTTGGTTGTTTAATTCTACTTACAGTATTATTATTTATCTTGCTATCCAGTGACAGCTGTCGATGCTAGAAATTCAAACATGAGTCAAAAATAACGGCCACGGTTAGATTTTCTTATCACCCCTGTGGAGGACCTATAGAATAAATGGCCTAGCGGCTGTATCACCAATTGGACCTACGTTTCAACTAAAGAACACAAGAATCTAAATTGGGTTTCTTTCATCCACCGAAAAAAATGCTGGTTCCCTATTTAAAAAAATACATAAATTATCTCACAAGCAGCTGCTTGCTGAAGTGGCGGTTATAAGAAGGAAGCCATGTCCCCCTAGAAGGAACGCGATGTTTTTCTTAAAATTTACACGGAGCAGAAGCATTTTTAGCGGTGCAGAGTTAGGTTAAGCTGTTAAAAAAGATCATGATGACTAAATCCATTTAAAGGGTGTCATTTCTGGGCTACAAAATTCTTCTAATGTCTCTAAATGGCCCCTCTACAGGATTAAGATTTACGATTTTTTTCTTGGCTTTCCACAGAGATCTGAGAGGAGCTTCACAGTATAATACGCCATAGAAAAGATCTGAGAGGAAGGCGAGATCTCAGTAGAAAAGTATTCATGCCTTACCTGGGACTCGAACCCAGGTATGACCGAGGTCCTTTTTAGCAGTAGACAAGTGCACTATTTTGAAATTATTATGAATAAGTCAAGAATCTGCAACATAACCCGTGTGCCTTTTCAAGTGGTCCGCGGATCATTTGAGCATTATAAGGTAGAACCACAGCGTCAGTAAGAGGTTACGGCTGTGTCTAGGCAATTTTACACCAAGACCAGCGACAGGAGATGTTCGTGATCAGGGCAAGAGTTTCTTCATCCTATCGCAATTTTTTTGCCCACAGTAATGGAAATTGACCACATAATGATTGATTTAAGCCAGGAAGCTCCGGTAAAACTATCACGTTCAGCTATATTGGTAACTAATAAAATTTTAAGTAACAATGTAAAAGAATTTTTCACCCAACAAATTTTATGCACAAACGAACAAACATTTAAATCTATGGAACTACTGCAATTTTATGCAGGACTTTGAAATTCTGCATTTCTTCTTATCAAAAGGTTTTTTGACCGAAATAATAATTGTGTTCATTAGCATCTATATCTGTATAATTTTCTGGAATGAATTTTGAATTTTATCAAAAGCAAATTTCGATCACAAATGACAAACGAATATTAGAGTTCAACATTAAGCTAGTAAAGTTTTTAAGTCGATGTTACTAAATGGGCAAAAAATATAATAGAAAATCAATCTTCTCAGTAATATTTTTAGATAAAATTCTCTTTCTATTTGTTTATATATGCAAGAATTTTTGGCATTTCTTCATTCATTAAAATAATTTTTCACGCATGAATAATCTTAAATTTATGCATATAAAAATATTTTTGTAAATATAATAAGTCGCAGTACAAAAGTAATCAAGTTTTTATTTTTGCACATATTGTGTATTATAAGATGAGTATTATGCCTTTTTTTTATGTATATTATGTATATCATTGGCCATACAGGTTTTACTTTTATTTTTACTTTTTAGGGCTCATATAGGAATATAGGAATGTTTTCGAGTTTTAGGAGAGTCCACACTCTCAAAAATTTTATTTTAGGTAAGCTGACAGACGAATAAATATCTCAAAACTGTTTCTGGAATGTATTTTTATATTTTTTATGTGTCAAATTAATTGTACAGCATGGGTAGATCTTTTACTACTAGAAAAATGAGGCTTTTATAATGAAACTCCTTAATTGTGAGCTGTCTAACTAGACCAACCGTCTCTGTTTTTTGGTGACGTCGGGTCAATCCTTAAAACTGAATTAAAAAAATTTCGTAATATTTTTCTGTAAATCTGGTCACCATAGTTGAAGTCATAGATCGAACCACGTGCTACTGAAATTCAAGATAATCGCGAGATAATTAATTTTAATGATCCGCATCATGGAGGTAGGAAGAAAAGAGTAGGCCCTAAGCATTTGAAGATGATGCTACGGCGACTGCGCGGCAGCCATGTTGTTCTATTCAAAACACTGATCAGTAGTGTTGGAATACAATGTCTTGCGCTATGAAAAATTCATTTTATACGATATTTGTGTTATGTTAATTTATTCAGCGTTTCGGATGCACGAATCGCCCTTCAAAAAAGATACCTGCAATTGCCATTCATCGGTCAGTTTGTCATTTTTATAAAGTTTAATTAATTATATAATGATACAAGTATCTTTACGTTCTAATTACGCCGCTATGAAATCAGTTTTATTTCGAGTTATAAACCTCGATTCTTCAACAGATTTTTTTCCTTTTCTTAGGATTGTACTCTGATAAATGTTAAGATGTACTTCTTATATTGATTGATTATTTGATTTTACGTTACGCTTATTTAGAATTCCTTCTGCAGGCTTTCTAAGTTAAAAAATTTTGTTCGCTGTAATTGAATATTAGTGTGTATTCTATTTAATGGTTGATGAATTTACATACTTTTAAATAAAGGTAATTAAAATATCAGGGAGTTTCTTTTTTGTTTTTTATTTTATTTTAGGTGGAAGTATTAGATATTATTATTTTGTTTAAATGTTTCAGTGTTTAAATTCCTCTCTCTTCATGATTTAATAAGTTCAGTGTAAAAAGGGAAAAGTAAATTACAATAAAAGTATTTTCATGAGGTGAGAAATATAATCTTTCTTTTTTCTTAAATTTGGATAGCATTTATGGGTTTTGTTTAAATGCCCCCTTTTTTCCATGGATTGGAGTCTTATCTTTTTGAATTTCTTTTTAGATTAACTTAATGTGTATGGTGTAAATTGTCATAGGTGAGTGATAGCGATCATTAGTTAGGGTGAAAATTTTTCAAATTGTTTAAATAATTTTAGTTAAAAGAGGAGAGGAGAGTGTAATGCTTTTCTCCTTTTCGTTAATTATTTTGATAGGGTTCTAATTTCCCCTTTTAAGGTGAATACTGAATTTATTTAATTTTGTATGGATTTTAAATAGAGCGAGTGTATTGCTTGTAGTTATTTTATTTTTACTTTGGTTGAGGGATAGGTTAGGTATACATAAAGGGAGGTATGAGAGACTGAGAAGTCAGGCACTGAGATGTTGGGTTCGAGCCACTGTGTGGAACGTTGCCTTTTTTTTAAAATGGATATTATATTCCCTTCACCCTGTGGATATATTTTTTCTTTGTTTTTAATTTTTTAAATTTTTATTATTTTTGCTTAGTATAATTTTTAGTTGCATTTTTTTATATAGTTTTTTCAGATATTATTTTGAATTTTTCCTTTGTGGCTGAGGAAGGATGTATTTCAATCCCTATGGGAATTTTTTTTGAGAGATTGTAATAATTGTGTATTTTGTATTGATTGTTAACTCTGGTTGAGGGAGGAGAATGAGCATGAGATAGTGGAGAGATGTGAAGCTGAGAGTACAGACACAGAGCTGGTGGGTTCGAGCCACCATCTGGGAAGGTTTTTTTTTGGATTGTTAGCTAGTTTTTTTTTTGTATATATATATTTTTTAGTTCTTTTTTTTACTTCTTATATTAGCAACAGCAATATATTTATAAATAAGCACAAATTCAGGGGTGTAGCTACCTCAAAAAATCGGGAGTGTCATCACACCAGAGATTTTTTTTTTCGTTTTACGAGTTTAGAGGTGTGTTACAAATTTTACATATTTATTTCAAATTTATTTTATGGTTTACTCTTTGGTACCGTTTTATTTAAATAAATTTCTTGAAATGATGTTTTATTTTTTGCACTGTAAACTAAAATGCGCTGTCAGCTTATAGCCAATACATAGAAATTATCTTTTATTTCAACTTTCCATTAGATAAAGAGAGACGAGAAGCATTATAGATAACAGTTTTAACATTTTGTTGCTAACATTTCTGTTTGATTAGTTTCATGAATTTTTGACTATATCACAAAACAAAGAATTTTGATGATGATACACTTTGTCTGTAGAAGATGTTAAGTTCCTCATCTATCAAAAAATATCTTGGATAGATGTGATCCATTATCTGAAATATTAGAGAAAAAAAACAAAGTCAGTACAAAGTTTTAAAAATGTCTAATCAATACTTAAAGGTTACTTATGTGGTATAGATGAAGCCCTGAGATCTTGGGGCTTCATATCAAAACAACACATATATTGCTACAATCAGAAAAGTGAATATGAATAGTATAACTGCAATTTAAAGTTTTTAATAATGATGTAATACAAACTAGGTTACAAGTGACTTCCAGCAGTTAAAATTTAAAAAGTGATAACTAAATGTTTAAATTATAATTTTAAGGTAATTTGCATCACTTTCTGCACTTTGTTATCAGAGAAGGAAACAGTTAACAGAAAAATTCTCCAAATAAAACAGTAGAATTAAGTAATCAATAAATAATAAATCCAGAGCTACCTATTGACTTTGAAGTTAAAATGGAAATTCAGTACACTCATAATTGTCTTAAGAGTGGGTGTCAAAATTTATTAACATATTTTTTGGAGTTGAATCTTTACTATTGTGAAAAATCACTGGAAAGCATTTTAATGTAGGTTTGTTATACATGATTTCTCCACCAAAGTTTAAAGTGTTTTTAAAATCTACCATTTTCGCTCCTATACTATTGGCTTTATTTAGCTTTGTTAGGCAATTTTTTTATTTTTGTGGAATCAGAATTTTTTTTTTACATAAAATAGCTATTTTCTGAATCTTACAAATGTGATTTTTTGCGTTTTAAATGCTGCCATTGCATATAACTTTTATGTTTTATCCATAAAATGTTTTCTACTGTTATCAGTGCAGTATAAATAAACTTTTAAAATCTTGTAATTGTTTGTTATTGTCGTATTCAACGAAATACATAAACAGTTCTGCTATACAGTAATTCTTTATGGAAATATTCATTACATTAAAAAAAAAGCAATAAAAATTCCAAATAGCTTAAATGGGATTTCTCTTAGTCGTAAAAAAATAATCTTCCCGTATATAACGCACAGTAAAACTGAGTATAGCACATGAAAAGTAGGCTTGATTGGAGCGGCCGACGGTTTGTTTTGGAAGCAACAACATGGCTACTTCCCTGCTGCGTCAGCATCATGACCTTCGACAGGGAAAGCGCGTTAGGGCGTCTCCTCTCATTCATAGCTCCGTGATCCGCATCGAGTTGGTGTTGCCAACCAGACTAAAACAAATAATTATCGTTTCTTTCCGCTGGGATTTAAAATATGTCACGACAGAATTAAAGTCGTGCATTAGTCGTATTGTTTATTACTAACGTGTTCCTTAACATTCACAGGGGTGCACATTAACACTTTAACGCCCAAAACGGCCGAAATTTTGAAATCGACTCGTCCAAATAGTGCTATTCCTTTGTCTTTAATACCCTCTACCCTTTTCTAAAATTACCTGGGCGTTAAAGGATTAAAGACCAGAGTGGGTATGTTCTTTAACGTAAAAAAGAGTGGTCATGTGTTGATGAGAAGTTTCCTATGTATCCTAGCAGCTGTCCTGTGGATACTTTTCCCCAACTTTGAACTAATGGTCAGGTCGCAAGGGCCTCAAAGGTCGTTGCGACCTGGCCATTTAGTCCATTGTGCTCCTTAGAGGTAAACCAACCCAAACGTTCTTGATAGCCTAATTGCTGTCTTATAGTGAGTAAGATTGAATAGTTCTATTCTTTTTTAACTTTTAGGAACTATTTCTTTTTTAATTTATTCACTGTAAATCTATCATTTTATTTCTTTTTGATATTATAAATGGATAGCAGTTAATGGTAAATGTTTACATTTTTTCAAATTTCTCTTTTCCAGTGGAATATGCAACTTATTTCTTTTTCACCTTGGGATCTTTCTTGCTTTGCATCATTGCAGGAAACGGTTATATATGGATAAATATTGAGAATATATACAGGGTGTTTCAAAAAGGACACAACGCTAAATATAAGAGAGTAGAACTTACGCGCATGTACATTTTATGCCATAATATTAGTCAGTCGGCATTACTATCCTCAAGATTAACAGCCTTTAGCAGTTGAAATGACCTTGTCACGCTCTAGTCTCACTCAAGCATTCATTCCTTTGTATTGTGTCAGCTATGTCGTTTTCCAAAAACGAACGTGTTTTTATTGTTGAGACATATTGTGGGTACAATACAAACATGGGTACAATACAACGAAATACAAACGTGTGAGAGAGGAGTTTGAGTTGAAGTTTCTTCAGTCTGCTGTTCCCAACATCTCGACAATATCTCGTTTGATTGATAAATTTCGTGACACTGGCTCTGTACAGGATCGAAAGAGCCCAGATCGGCCATCATTGTTAACCCCCGAAGTTCTTGATGATGTGTCTCAGCGTTTAACTCGCTCACACAGAAAATCTCTTAGAAACTTATCTTCACAGGTTGGACTGTCACCAGCTACTGTTTTCAGGGCTACAAAAAAGTTAAAATTACATGGCTACCGCATTGGTGTCGTTCATGAACTGAAAGAATCATACCACGAAAGACGTTTAAGGTACTGTCGTTGGTTTCGTTCTTTTATTGATGAAAATGGAATTAAGATGTTGGACCATGTTTATTTCAGTGACGAGGCTTGGTTTCACTTGGATGGGTTTGTGAACAGTCAAAACAGTCGAATACGGAGCAGTGAAAATCCTCATACTTTTATAATTGGTGTATGGTGTGCAATTTCCCGTCGTGGTGTGATAGGGCCTTTATTTTTTGACTCAACTTGTAACTGGTGAAGTTTATCGTAACCTCATCCAACAGTTTATTGCACTATTGGATGAGAATGAACAAGAGTGTTGGTTTCAACAAGATGGCGCGACCGCTCATACTGCAAATGACAATGTCATGTTGCAGGAATTTTTTGGTAATCATTTGGTTTCAAAAAATTTGTGGCCGGCGAGTTGTGATAATTGGGATTGAGTTTGTGAAATTAAGGAGAGTTGACAAAATCTCGAAAACTTGGCAAATTCTTGGGGAGTTTGAAAAATTTGAAGTGACTTGCCAAATATAGGAGAGATGTAAAGATTGGGATTGGTTTTGTTAAATTAAGGAGAGTTGGCCAAATCAAGGGGAGTTGTGAAATTTCACATTAACTTGGAACAATTCAGGTGAGATGTAAATATTGAGATTATTTCTATGAAGTTAGATGGCAAAATGCGAGATAGTTGTGAGAAATGCAAGATAGTTAGCAAAATGCAAAATAGTTGCCTCAACCCTCCCCTCCCCCACAGAGCGAAAATCTAGGACTGAACCACCTGACATAGATATTATTTTCTCAGTTGGTAAAATTTGAATTTCGAGATGGAAAACTTTCGATTTCTGCCCCCCCCCCACAACCACAGTCCAAACCTACGCTACTGATCATAATCACTAAGTAACCTATCATGATAAGCTTTAGTTATAACAGGGTCTTTAAGAGCTTCATAATTAAAGGTAAATTTTTTAACCTTAGCACAACACTTCTTACGTTTTAGTTGCAAGACACTTTTAGAAAGATAATTCAGCTCCCGTATATGACCTGGTATTCTTAACAGAACTAACTCATTTGCTGTTAATTCATATGTAATCAATCATATTCTTATGCAGCCCATCTGGTGAAACCCACGTGTACTTATGTATGTCACGGTATTAGTAATAAGTATTAGTTATTGAAACCATTAAGTTTGCTTACCTGTAGGAGATTTTGCCCATTGCAGCTCCCAGTACCAAAAGGGTCTATCACCCCTACCCAAAGATCAGAGTCAGTACCTATAAGAGATCAGAGTAGTCACGTATAACAAGGATGTTCTTTGCATGATTATATTTAATAGAATTAAGAATTTGGTTGATGGACAACTGCATGATGAACAGTATGGATTCAGAAGTGGTAGGGAATGTATTGATCAAATATTTTCACTTAGGCAGATTCTTGAGAAATGTTTAGAGTTTCAGAAACCTGTGGTTGCTAGCTTTATTTATTAAAAAAAAGGTTTTTCTCTGTTGATCGACATAATTTGTGGTTGATTGTTAGATAATATGGAATACCTGATAAGTTAGTGTAATGAGATCTCTCTATAATAACATTGAGTCGTGTGTGAGAATTGATACGCCTTACAGCGATTGGTTTAGCGTTGCTAGTGGAGTTAGACAAGGGTGCATTTTTGTCTCCTTTTCTCTTTAGTTTAGCTATTGATTATGTAATGCGAAATTCTTTGCAAGGGAAAGATTTTGGCCTTAAATGGTCTAGAGATTTCGAAATTTCTGATTTAGATTATGCAGAAATTTTGGCCTTGTTGGCTGCTGACGTTGATGAGATGAATTCGTTCATTAGGGCTGTTGATGAGACTGGTAATAGAGAAAGTTAGGTGATAAACAGAGAAAAAACTAAAGTGATGAAAATTGGTCAGGCAGTTGGTGCTTCAGTTGCTTTGAATGGCTGTACTATTGAGCAAGTATCTCAGTTTAATTACTTTGGGAGATATGTAACAGATATTGGTGATGTGCGACACGAGATAAATAGAAGAATAGGGATTGCCGCTGGGACTTTTGAGAATCTATGGAAAGTATGGAAAAATTGGCGTATACACCTAAAGAGTAAAATTATGCTGTATAACAGTTTGGTTCTTTCTAAGGTTAGCTATGTTAGCGAAACATGGACCCTTTGTAAGCAGGATAACAAGACACTTGATTCATTTCACCTTCCCCAGGGCTGCCAGGTGCCAGACAACCACAGAATGATGCACATGCTGTGATCTCACGGACATTTTGCTGTGGGACAGCTTCCACGATATTCTTCACCTCATCTGTTACAGCTACTGGTGGACGCTACGAGGTTCATTTTCAAGCTCGAAATTTTGCGTACCATCGGTGCTGGTATGTTCATTTGCAGTACCCTGCCCAAATGCCACATTAATGTTTCGAGCCTCTATATTTAAGAAATGTCAGAGTTTGAACACAGAGAAATTACATGCAACTGGCCTGTCTCCATGGTCCATTTTGACCGAAGCCTGTGCACTCGTGGTTGAATATAGTAACGAAATGCATATAACGCTTACACCCGATATGTATAGCAACCTTGTGAAGTACGCCATGTGGCGTTGCTGGGCGACACCAATCTCCTGGAGGGGTCGAACATGTCCACCTACTGAAAGCAGACATTTCATCTGCGCCAACCTAATACCTTAAGTACCATTTATTCGTAAATTACTTTATTTTTCATCACTGTTGCCCAAGTTAACTTGTGGGATATAATTGTGCGTAGGAAGGGGAAACTTCAGCCATAGTCTCCATCTTCAGCGGCTCCATTTATGGTAACCATAAATTCTTGGCGAACCATATAGGATAAACACAACGCAAAGCCATTAACGATTACATTTTGTCCACCAAAACTTAAGTATTTCAACCTCGGGTGCCCACCGACCTATGCTCAATTTTAACATTGTTTCTCAGACTTAGAATTGGCTTATTCTCTTATCTGAAAAAAATATTTAAAATACCACGATTTTTGAATTCTAGTACTCCTTAAATTTCGTTTGCTGTATGGTGTATTATGTAAAGTGGAGGTGATCCATCCTTTTATCGGAATCTCTCTCCAAGAGAGAGAATATTCAATGCGTGATTTGTTTTGTTCTGTTATCGGAATTTCAGGCATGATTATTGGTTTCGGGTTTATTCCAGATGTATGGGTGCCTCTATCTTTGTATTGTAGAATGTTTTCGAATAACAACTGCTTTGGAGGGCTTAGCTAGAGGTAGAAAGCTTAGTGTAATTTAATAGCCGTGGACTGGACGGATGAGCCTATCGCCGAGTAGGAACTGAAGCACTGTAGCGAGCCGTGCAGGAGAAAAGCGAGCCAAATCTACTTTTTCACTTGGATTGGAAAATGAGGTAGGGTCGATTTATGATCTGGTCTCCAGAGTTATGTTAGATGTAAACTGTTGCCGCCACACTGCCCTCAAGAGTTTTGGAGCCGTTGGTTGTTCCGGCTCCGTGTGAATATTCTCATTACGAAACTGAACTTGTCTTAGGGCCGTTGACAATTCACTTGAAAGAGAATAGCACAGAGTTTGCTTGAAGGAAGTTTTTATTAAATGTGTTAAATGTCTTTTGTGTTAAATATATCTTTTAGACCGAAAATATGTTATGTGCGATATTCCCGTGTCAGTTCGAATATTGGAAGGTACAGTCGCTCAAAAAGGTATCCGAACACTATGGTTGAATTCAGAAAAAATATCTGGAAACGATTTGTTTAGAAATTAGTGATCTGGCAACATTCGTGTCACGTGTACACTGCACAGACTGCCTAAAGGGAAGCTAAGGGGAAGTTGGCAATAAGGCCTAAGGGAAGCTAAGAGTAAGTTCGCTGAGCTAAAGGGAAGTTGGCAACTATACTTTCCTTCCTAGCAATTAGTATCGGGCTCAATCTAAATAGAAGACTGGGCCAGATGATATCAACGCCGTTTCCCCCCCCCCTTTTTTTTTTATCATTTCGCCCTGAAGTCAGCCACCCCAAAATACTCGGGGGTGGTCATGAGACTATCTGCTGGTGTGTTTTAGGTCTGAGCAGAATTTTTTTCTTACACAATGATCTAAATGATCACATCAAAAGAATCCCAAAAGCTAAGAAGGTCGAGGTGCAAAAAGTGCCGCTCAGCTTTAAATTCAGCTTGGTTGAACATATCTTCGGATGCGTATCATAACTCAGTAGCATTCACGCCACATCATGCTCAGTTATTCGACCCCCGACACATCACGTGGTATTAGGTGGATGGTCATAATTCAGTGGCCACAAGTGTATATCTTTAATACTTGAAGAATGATGAAACTACATTTTATGGAAAATATATTTTAATTGAGTTTTCATTAATTCTGAAACAGTCTTCCCTTTATTAGCAATCAATGAAATTTTATTATATATTCATTATTAGTCATCAGGTGAAGAAATTTAACAAGTAATTTTTTTCATGATGCTTCGAAGTAATAAAAACAGAAATCTTTTTACACTGAAGTTTATATATAATGTACAGGATTTAAATATAGATTTCTCTTAAATTTTATGTAAATAGAAGTGAAGAATAAATTGTATATTGATCAAAATATGTTTTCTAGTGTAGAGGATATGAAAACACGATCTCTTAATACGTACGATGGCATAGTTCCCGCATGATTAATAAAGTGAAGTTTCCTGCAATTCAAACTGTTCTTCCACAAACGCGAAAATCTTCTGCGAGTTATTAATGTTGAATTCCGGCAAAAAGTAGAAATATTAGTGGTGGGGATTATTTTATCTATGAGCGGACACTTCTTTTGCAAAAATCTAAGTGGCCATGCTTCAAGAGCTCGGAGAAGGTTGGTGAAAGGGATCCACTGGGGAGCTGTTAAGAGATTGGCTAGACTAAACGAGAGACTTCCACCTGATTGTTTTTAACGGATACAGGGAATGTCTCTTCTAGCAACGGCTCAATATCTCATCCGATGGGCGCTGCTCTTTCCAAGCCCATCCTCTCCTCTTTGTCACCGAGGACAGGAGTGGGATTATCGAAAAATATCTCAATGGAGTAAAGTTGTAGACTCGAACCTCGAAACCGTAGATTACGATACAGGCAAAATATTGAGCGATCCAAACCCCTATAACATAATTGACTAAATGAGCTCGGAACAGACTAAACGCCATTCTGTTACTCATCTTCTCCGTTTTAGGATCTTAAAAATATTAATGGAAAGTATTTTTTTTTTATAGACATGTTCACTACATTTTTTCGCCTTCGATTTATTATATTCTTAAAGTGGATGTCACAGTTCCTTGGCACTTCCCAGAGTCTCGACCTAGTTTAATTATATATCTTTACGTCTTATTAGAAGCAACACTTATTTGAATTGATTTTCTCTAACTAATATATTATACAAAGTACGTAAAATTCTGAACTTCACTTTTCAATAATATTTGTCAATTTGCTGAGCAAATGGGTTTAGTTTCAAATCTGAACATTTTGATCTACGTGTCATTTTCGTATTTCCGTAAAATCTCATTATGCAGAAGTTTCTCACCTGTTGAATGCCGAGAAAAATTTTACTTCGTTTAAAGATCTGTTTATCAGGACGTGATATGCGACATAAATTCGTTCCGTTCCATCTTGAGGAACAAACAAAGTGCAAAATCCACGGTGTACCCAGCCCACATAAGCATTTCCATCTTCTTCGTGTTTGCCTGTAAGCAACGTAGTTCCGTCATTCAGTCTACCCGATAATACTGCATTAGGGTGTATTTCGGCTGCAGATTGTTCCCACACTAAATAGTCGGAATTATTTGTCAAAATCTGAAAAAAGTAAAACAGGCACATGAGAGAGATATTTATAGGGATATAAAAAAAAAAAACTTGCTCTAGAATACTATTTAATTTTATTGTACAAAGATAACTTCATTAGATAACATTAAACAGTTCTTATTTAAATGATTCACGGTTGGTTGTTTTTATCTCTGAGCGGCACTTTTTTGCACACCATGGGTTAAATGGCCAGGTCACATGGACCCCGAAGGCTCAGAGAAGGTTGGGGACCCATTGGAACAGCTGTTGGGAGACAGATGGTAGCCTCCCGTCAAAGCCATCCAGCGTGTTCTTTAACGTGAAGAGGGTATGGCTCTCCCGCACACGGGGCCACGGCTTAACGTCTCATCCGACAGACGGCGGCCTTTTCAAGCCCATCGGTGTCCCCTATTGACTGTGAGCAGGGCGGGGAGTTTTACGGAGATAAATTTCAACGCTGGCCCAGCTGGGACTCGATACTGGGAACTACAGATTACGAGCCTGGCGCGCTACCGACTGAGCCACCCCCGCCCCAAATTATTCACGAGTGTATAAGTTATGATAGTTGCAAATGGGAGATTGAAATGCATTCGGGAATTTGAGGAACAATGAAATTGGCTGCTTTCGACAAGCGGAATTTTGTTCATGAAGAAGAGTACTTACAGTGGAGTACTCAGGGCGGCAGTTGAGTGGGGGGATGTTTATAACTGCCCCCATGAGGGCTTGAATAGCATTTTTTAAGTTTCAGAAAATCAGACTCAATCCCTTCCAACAGGGAATTTATAGGTAAGCTACTGACTACTCGAACCTGTGTTTCTCAACTGCTGGGCACCGTAGTAATGCAGTACAGCTAAGTGCCACTGCGTGGCTTCGCTTGTATTTAAAAATTAGAGTATACACCTATCCCTCGATTTACACTGAAGATAGGTTCCGCACAAAACCGTGTAAATCGAAATCCGTGTAATCGAAATCAAAACCGTGTAAATCGAAACTGAATTATGCACATTTTAGTGTTTTTTTCGTTTTACACGGTTTTACATAGCAAAATCCAAGATTTCAATTTACACGGTTTTGTACGGAATCTATCTTCAGTGTAAATCGAGGGATAGGTGTATTAACGTCTTAAAGTTTTGTTTTTCAGTAATATCATTTGATTGCAAGAGTATGCGCTTTATTTTATGCTATTTAGGTCTTAGTTTAAGGAAGTTTTAAAGCTACACAAGTATATATCCGAGAAAGTAACATTAGTAAAAATACTTCCCCATATAAAAAGTAACACAAATCACATTAATATTTTTTTGTGATCAAGATGCAAATTTTAAATTATACAACAGACTGAAACATATAAAAAAATTAAATACGCATAATTATATAAATCAAAAGAAATATTCAGTGACTAAAACATTTTAATTTTCTTCTGTGGCATGAACTATTTTTAAGCATCATTTGTCCTGTTTCCTTTTGCAATTCAATGTATTCTGAAACGACGCTTTATATGTAGCGTAGCCATTGGTGAAAGTAGATTTTATTTCTTAGCGGTACACTTCAAAGCAGCCATCCCATGGCCGAGTGGTTAGCGCGCTTGGCTACTGATCTAAGGGACCTGGGTTCGAGCCCCGGATAAGGCATGGTTGTATGTGTTGTTTTTCTGCTGAGGTCCTGCCATCCTCTCAGATCTTCTACTTTGGCATATAAACTGACAGGCTCCTGTCAGACCTCTGTGGCAAGCAGCTGCTTGAGGGGGTATTTATTTTTTATTTTTTACACTTCAAAGCATAGCTATGTGTGGAAAATCACACACAGACGATCACTCCAGTGAAGTCGTCTTACAGGGGTTAATAAATTGAAGTGTGTGGCGACGAAAGTAAAGTGCTCTTAGATTTTCTCACTTTCCATGTTTTCCGCAAATAGTGAATGATTTTGGGATTTTTAATGTGAAATAAATATTAATATATTTAAATACTTGCTGATTCCGTTGTATTCTTGGATTTCAGTCTTATTGAAAAAAGTAATACGATTTAGATGTTTTTAAAATTATTTTAGTAATTAAAGAAATATTTTTAGAAAGGAAAATTAACGTTTCACTCGTATTGTAATTTTGAATACTCAACTTCCATATTTTAAACTCGGAAGCCAAATATAGCATTTTTTTAGAATAACATTTATCGGAGATTTAGAATAGCCTATAAAATTTATAAAGCTTAATCAATGATTACATGACATACCGAAATTTCGCCTCTGACTTATCGCCGATAATAGATGCGAAGTTGCAGAGTTTCCGCATTCAAAATGAGGTAGGAAAAGAGTGACTTTTGTCAAAAAAAAAAAGTTGCGAGATGATTTTGTTGAGCGCTCTTGTGTGCCAAGCAAAATCATCTAGCTTTCCACTCTTGTCTCGGATACTATAGGTTGGCCATTCCTGCAGTAGAAAAAATAATCATTTCACTTTTAGACGTGATATACGTATTTGTTGGGATGTTTAACTTTACATATGATTTGATCTCAATATAGACCATGTCTTCACCTTAATGAGAAATGTTTAGCGATTCAACAACGTAAATACCGCAGAGTGAAAATGGCAACTATTAGGTTGGCCGTGCGTGCATGGGGTTTGGATACCATCGCAGCCCGTATACAGAAGACCATTGCATCCCAAACTCGCATTTCTCATGCTTGCTTCCTTTCCCCCTTAAGAGGCAGCCGCTAAATGATTAACTGCAACGCCACTCTTCTAGTGGACCTGGCAGAATTCTTTCTGTTCTCTCCTAACCTTAATCCACTCTGATAGAAGGTTCCAAGAAAAGTAGCCTCGCTTTTGTATAATGCAAAATTGCTGGACTTTTTCTTTCCGTTCCACAGCATTGTTCATTAAAGCAGAACCCAAATCGTGCTATAGCATTATTTTTTATATCAAATTTATTGTTTGGTGTAATTAAAGAGTTGATAATTTTATCGGTGTTTCTAAGGAAAAACATCTTTAAGCTAAATTGATAATCATAATTTCTTTTTATTTTAACGATTCTGATATTTGGGAATCGTAAACGGCTTGACGTATCAAATATGTATAATGAAAAAAAAAAAAAAACAATTACCCCCTCAAGCAGCTGCTTGTCACAGAAGTCTGACAGGAGCCTGTCAGTAGAAGGTCTGTGGGGATGACAGGACCTCAGCAGAAAAACAACACAAACACCCATGCCTTACCCGGGGCTAGAACCCAGGTCCCGTAGATCAGTAGCCAAGCGCGCTAACCACTGGACCACAGGACGGCTTAGTATGTATACAAATGCTATAACTTCTGATACTGGAGGTTAAATTCCAAGGGATGTAAATGACGAAAAAAGTATTAGAGAATTAAATTCTTAGTTGATAATTTTTTTACACCTCTCAAACAGCTGTTTATCACTGGTCTGATAAGAGCCTGTCGATTTAAGACGTCAAATGACCAATTATGAAGGAGAGATCTCAACAGAATGAAAATAACCATCCATATCTATAGGGTCTCAAATACAGGTCCCATAAACTTGAAGAGAAGAGTGTAAACCACTTTATCACAAGGACAATGTCAAGCTGAATAAATTTAACAAATGGCAGTTATCAACGACGCAGCCTTTGTTAATCATTTTGAATTGAATCTTCTGTGGGTCTTATTCTTGAACTATCTTCTTTATCATTTAACTATTCATTATTTTAAACTTTTTTTTTACAGACGACAATGTTGACGTGCTATGTGTCAATACTAACAAAGATGCTGAATTTAGTGAAAATGATAGTGGTTGTAAAAGTCGAAACTGGTAGTTCAGTATAAACTACTGATAAAATATGAGGACTATTCATCATTGCAATTGCCTTGAGTATGGGCTTTTTTGGATGTCGAAAAATCTCATACTACAGGTATGTATTAAGAGTCAGATTTTTCAAAAGCATTCATTATTAATATTTAACACCAAACCAACAAAAAATTGGAATATTGTTACTTACAAAGAGAAAATTTACAGCAATCTGAAGTTTTCTCTTCAAACTCAATAAACAAATTAACTGCACTGAAATAAAAATCGCAAAATCGTTTTCCCCAATATTATATAGGTGTAAAAAATTTTTTTTGGGCCTCAAGCTAATCCTATGAGGAGCGACAAGGGAGAAAGTAAAAACTCGATTGAAGTGCAATACCTTTTATTTATAATAAAAAAATAAATACCCCCTCAAGCAGCTGCTTGTCACAGAGGTCTGACAGGAGCCTGTCAGTTTATATGCCAAAAAATTTAAATTAATATTAGCTAAAATTCGTTTTTTAAAATCTTCCAAACAATTTCAGTCTTAGAGTTTAGGAGTGTGCTTATTCTCTTACTGTGTGTGTATACTCTGAATACATGTCTGTTTAGAACTCGAATATGTTTAGGAGATAACGAAACAGACCACCAGTTTTTGAAATGACTAGGAAGGACATCTTAATATTTAAAATTCATAGCAAATATTTCCTGCCTTAAAATCAAGGGAGATGTGCTAAGCGAAAATTATGTTTAAAAAAAACGATGTGCCAACTTTTGTGGGGCAATAAAATTAAAAGAACCTGTATATTAGTTTTTCTATTATGGTTACTCCAGTAGCGTAATGTAAGGTGATTAATTGATAAAACTAATTTTTAAAAATCTGTTTTTCCATGATTTTACATTAAAAAATCCCCCCTTCCCTTCAAATTCATTACTTAAATTTGGGGAAGCATGTGCCCCATTGCCCCCATTAAACTGCCTTCCGTTATTTTCAGAAACGTTTAGAATTTTCAATTCAGTAGAATATAAAGAAATATACATTTTGATAACGAAAATTACAAGTACACGCTGCTTTGCAATGGATTTCAACGTCTAAGTGAGTTCAAATCCTTTCTTTGATTTACCACCCTGTTTTCCCAGTTCTGCCTCCGGAAGAGATTAAGACCGAACCCAGACAGCTACGGCGGATGGGAACATACATTGTCCGTGAACTCTTAACGACTCCCCGAAAGACGGCTTTGGTTGGAGTCCCCTTTGTCTAGTTCTGCTTTCTTTATCCAATATCCTTGCTAATCGTTCAAAGAGAGAAAGCACTACTTCCAATTTCTAGCACTCCTCCTCGGCACTCTCTGTCGGCAGAAATGGAATCTCCGGTTATCCAAGTATCCGGTTTTTAAACAGCTTGGTATTCTAAAAGGTTAAACTGTAGTGTGGTTAGCACGCTTGGCTACTGATCTAAGGGACCTGGGTTCGAGCCCCGGAATTTAGGCATGGATGTGTGTGTCGTTTTTCTGCTGAGGTCCTGCCATCCTCTCAGATCTCCTACTGTGGCATATAAACTGACAGGCTCATGTCAGACCTCTGTGGCAAGCAGCTGCTTGAGGGGGTATTTATTTTTTTCTTTTTTAATGAAATTAAAAACCAACGAGTTTTTTCTTAAAAGGAATGGTCCGCTTTTAAAAGAAAAATAAATTCTTGGTTGAAAAAGTATTAAGGTGAAAAAGAAATCGTTAATGAAGCCACTGCTGAAAAATGTCGTACCGGCAAATAATTTCTTGCCGGTACGGCGTACCGGCCTACTTTCACCACTGAGCATAGCTCTTATATATGTAGCTGCTATTAGGATTTAGAATTGTAAAATTGTCATGACTGCGTTGTTTTTCAGCCAGGGTATAAATTTTTTTTCGTGGATTTGCAATCCAATAAACTAAACGTAGCGTGTTAATTCATTCATAGATGGGGACATTGTAGTGAAGCGATATTTAAGTTTTTTTTTGTAGCGATTGCTATATTAAGCATAAATTTACTACACAAAATGGAATTTCCAACTGCGACTTTCAAAACTTCACAAACATATTTGAGCTGCAAGTTTCAATATGTCCTGATGTTATTGAAGTGTTCACTAAAACTCCCAAAAAGTATTGAAGGGATTGGGGTGAGCTTTAAAAAGAGTACTAAAGCGATTAACAGATAGCGAGAACATATTCGTGCAATTTGAGGGGCCATAATCCGGGAAAAGGGTCCGGGGGGGGGGGGGGTCAAAATTTTTTTACATTTTATTTAGCAAAACATTTTAATCAACGACATCTACTGCTTAGGTATATAGTTCATGTTTTTACTTTGTTAACACTAAATATATGATTTTGCTAAACACGATTAGAAGAATATATTTTTTCTTTATTTTTCGGTATGTGCAAGCTTATGTAATATATATTAAATTTTCTATTTATGCATTTCCACAATTCAGGTTAACTTGCTGTATACATTTTTTCTGTTCCCGAGTTGTAAAATTTTTATCGAATTCCGCATCCCTTTCATGCAGTTGGGGGCTCTCCTGAGACTTTTGCGCCTGAGGCTTTTTTTAATAACTTTATGGCCAGAGTTTTTATGTTTAGATTTATGTATTATATTGAGAACAATTTAATATACGTGTTCTCAATGCTTGCAACTGAAGTTCACCAAAACGGAAAGGCAAGCATTTGTTAACGAAAGCTTTACTTTGGGGTTGTTTTACCTCTGAGCAGTACTCTTTTTGCACACAATGAGTTAAATGGCTAAGTCAGAAGGACCCTGAAGGTTCAGAGAAGGTTGGGGGAGGAGACCCACTGGAAAACTGTTAGAAGATAGATGGTAGCTTCCGTTGGGTTGTTTTACTTCTTAGTGCACTTTTTTGCACACCATGGGCTAAATGGCCAGGTCACATGGACCCCGAAGGCTCAGAGAAGGTTGGAGGAGGGGACCCACTGGAACGGCTGTTGGGAGACAGATGGTAGCCTCCCGTCAAGGCCATCCAGCGTGTTCTTTAACGTGAAGAGGGTATGGTTCTCCCGCACACGGGACCACGGCTTAACGTCCCATCCGACGGACGGCGGCCTTTTCAAGCCCATCGGTGTCCACTACTGACCGTGGGCAGGGCGGGGAATTTTGCGGAGATAAATCTCAACGCTGACCCAGCTGGGACTCGAACCTGGGAACTACAGATTACGAGCCTGGCGCGCTACCGACTGAGCCACCCCTGCCCGTAGCTTCCGTCAAGAGTGTTTATAAACGTGCACAGAGTATAGCTCTCCCCACCCGGGGCCACGACTTAACGTCCCATCCGACTGATGGCGGCATTTCCAACTCATCGGTGTTCCCTACTGACTTGAGGGAAGGGAATTATGCGGGGATAAATTTCAACGCTGTCCCAGCTGGGGCTCAAATCTGGGATGCGCAGATTACGAACTAGGCGCGCTACCGATTGAGCCACCTCAGGATAAAAGGATACAATTGTTTTCAACATAACGAACTTTTAAAAAGATTTCTCAGAATTCGCAAGTAGGTTAGTCGTCCATCTGAAGGAGAAAAGAATGACAACTGATTGAATGCAGAGATTTTGAAACTTGGTCTTTTGAGAGTGCTTGGAAAATAATACCATTAATGTATATTATCTACTTGTCTGGGTCCAGAATTGAAGTCTTGTTTATCATTGCCGGAAGAGCACTATGTGGAGGGGCGGGAGTGGCTCAGTCGGTAGCGCGCCAGGCTCGTAATCTGTAGTTCCCAGGTTCGAGTTCCATCTGTGTCAGCGTTGAGATTTATCTCCGCAAAATTCCCCGCCCTGCCCACGGTCAGTAGGGGACACCTATGGGCTTGGAAAGGCTGCCGTCCGTCCGATGGGGCGTTAAGCCGTGGCTCCGTCTGCGGGAGAAAGCCATACCCTGTGCACGTTAAAGAACACGCTGGATGGTCTTGACGGGAGGCTAGCCTTCTGTCTCCCAACAGCTGTTCCAGTGGGTCCCCTCCCCCAACCTTCTCTGAGACTTCGGGGTCCATGTGACCTGGCCATTTAGCCCATGGTGTGCAAAAAAGTGTCGCTCAGAGGTAAAACAACCCAACCCACTATGTGGAAATATTATGTGAAAGCACTCGTCTCCCCCTGGCACCTACTCCGCATTTTATTTTGCTAGTACTAATTTCTTAAAGAGAAAAATAAATATTCGGGTAGTGGAAAGCCTGCTTAGTTCTTCAGTTCATGTACGAGCACGTCCTCTTCGCCATTGTAGCACGTCACAAAACATTTAGATTGCTGCGGCTTGGCAGAAGAAGTGTTGAGGATCAATGAGCTAAACCAACACCACCTCTAGGTGGTGTTGGTTTAGCTCATTCAGGAGCTCAGAGTCACCACCCATTACTCACATTATAGGTTAAGCAGGCCCGTCCAACACGTGGCTCATTGTAAATGAACTTGCGGCTTATTAAAACAAATCATCGATACACTGAACCTGTCATTTCTTTTGACTAAATATTTTTAGGTGCATACAAAAACACGTTGCCAATTCATAGTACTCATTTTAAATGAACATTTTTACTTTTAATTTCGATAAAAAATAATACTTTTTGCAATTTATTACTCATTAGAAATGTATGTTTTCATCTTTGAGTAAACGATTGTTACAGTGGCTCTTTAAGAATATAATGTTTTCCCTAGTGACTCCTTCCTAAGTTTGGATTAGGTGGTTTAACCTTTGGGGCGTCACTTTTTTGCACACAATGGGCTAATGGCCAAGTAACGAAGATTCCAAGGACTCAGTAGATTAGTGAAAGTGGACTCGCTAGACAGCAGTTAGGAGACAGATGTAGTGTCTCATCCAGCGTGTTCTTTAATGTGAATATAGTTCTCCTGCATGATGCAAATGATTTGAAGTCACAATCCAACCAACGACGGCCTTTCCATGCTCCCCTTTCTTTCCTAGGGCAGGTTAGCGGAGATAAATCTCAACTAGTTCCATGACTGGAAAACTTATCTGGAAAGTTACTATCCTTTAAACTTCATACTACGAGGCCTAGCGCGCTAACGACTGCGCTACTCCCGCACCCCATTAAGTTCGAGTTGGATGGGCCTCTAAGTGATCACGTCACGGAAATCTCAGAACAGGGTTAAAGAATCCTTCAGCAATCAAGAGCTGAAAGGGAGCCTCCTGCCAAAGATATTCAGAGAGTTCTTTAACCTGCATAGTAAGATTACTCATCTGCATATAGGATTAAGGTTTAACGTTCATTGTGATGGATCATGCTTTCTTCAGTACTGCATATTGTTTTCGCTCTCATTGATATAAAGACCGGACAAGAAGTAAATCTCATCGCCAGCACATTTCGAAAACGAATCTGAAAACTTCGGATTGCGATGCTGGAATCATTAGTAGGTTTCCATCACGAACTTGGGTTGGGTTGTTTTACCTCTGAGCGGCACTTTTTTGTACACCAAGGGCTAAATGGCCAGGTCACATGGACCCCGAAGGCTCAGAGAAGGTTGGGGGAGGGGACCCACTGGAACAGCTGTTGGGAGACAGATGGTAGCCTCCCGTCAAGGCCATCAGAGTGTTCTTTAACGTGCACAGGTTATGGCTCTCCCACACACGGGGCCACGGCTTAACGTCCCATCCGACGGACGGCGGCCTTTCCAAGCCCATCGGTGTCCCCTACTGACCGTGGGCAGGGCGGGGAATTTTGCGGAGATAAATCTCAATGCTGACCCAGCTGGGACTCGAACCTGGGAACTACAGATTACGAGCCTGGCGCGCTACCGACTGAGCCACCCCCGCCCCCATCAGGAACTAAAAAAGGCGTAAAAAGACATACTCAATTGTTTGTTCTCGTACACTAAGCGCTAGAAATCAACCCGGAGACCACTAGATTAAAATAACTATCATGAAATACTATTTGAAAATCAGATCTGATTACATATAACAACTATTATTTTTAATGATTCTTCTCGTTGCCTCACCTCGTATTCCATGTACTCGTACACTTTTCCGTCTTTCGCTATAGTGCATATGTTGTTCATCACAGGTCCAACAAGCAGTTCTCCGTTGTGATAAGCTCTTCCGACGAAGACTATCATGCCTCTACAGGTGCCGGCACAAACCAAGTTTGGAGGGAAAGCTGTTCCCAGAGTCATTTGCACCCATGGAACGCCAACATCCTCCCGTGGAGCTAAAAGATAAAATATTCAATTTCGTTTTTCAGAATTACTCTGATAATTACTTGCAGTTCTTTAGTTATCAGATTAAATTAGAGCTGCAATGAAGGGTCACCAGCTACTTTAGTCAAAGTCCGACTTATTTTGACAAGTAATATCTTATCCGGTTAGGTTCTACCTCTGAGCGGCACTTTTTTTTTTTTACACACAATGAGCTAAATGGCGAGGGCTCAGAGAAGGTTGGGTTGTTTTACCTCTGAGCGGCACTTTTTTGCACACCATAGGCTAAATGGCCAGGTCACATGGACCCCGAAGGCTCAGAGAAGGTTGGGGGAGGGAACCCACTGGAACAGCTGTTGGGAGACAGATGGTAGCCTCCCATCAAGGCCATCCAGCGTGTTCTTTAAAGTGCACAGGGTATGGCTCTCCCGCACACGGGGCCACGGCTTAACGTCCCATCCGACGGACGGCGGCCTTTCCAAGCCCATCGGTGTCCCCTACTGACCGTGGGCAAGGCGGGGAATTTTGCGGAGATAAATCTCAATGCTGACCCAGCTGGGACTCGAACCCTGGGAACTACAGATTACGAGCCTGGCGTGCTACCGACTGAGCCACCCCCGCCCCGAGGATATACAGTACAGCTATTAAGAGACAGATGGTAGCTTCCCATTAAAGCCATTCAGCGTGTTCTTTAACATGCAGATAGTATGGCTCTCCCGAATATGGCTATACAATCTATTCGAAGGACAGCGACCTTTCCAAGTCCATTGGTGTTCCCTACTGACCAAGAGCAGTGCGGGGAGCTTTGCACAGATTAATTTGAAGGCTGGCACACGTGGGCCTGAACCAGGGAACTGCAGATTACGCACTACCGACTACATGGATACCCCCTCTTGGCCTGTTCAATAAAGGAGCAAAAATTGCTCTTTCTCTAAAATGAAATTAGTTTGTTTTTTGGATAAAGGAACCCAGAGACTCAAAGATAGGAAGGGGAAGGATCCACTGAACTGCTGAAACGAACCAGATGGGGAGCCACTCAACATTTTTAAAGGGCGCAGGGAAGAATGGAGCTCCTGTGCTGTGCCGAGGATTAATCTTCCTATCTGTATTTGGTTCGATCATTTCCAAATATGTGTGTAATATGAATGAAGGCAGGCACAGTGTGGACCCCAAAAATTGGGAACATTAGGTTATGAGGCTGGAGAGCTACCAACCGAGCCAATATCTACCCCCCCCCCCACACACACACATTTGAAAGGATAAAATTACCTTCAAGCAGTTGGTTGTTAAAAGGTTTTACAGAAGCGCGATTACTAGAGGAAATTGTCGCAGCACACAACTATATTTGAATCGCATACGAATATTCCTTATTCGCTAGAGGCGATACGGACCCATTCAGACCTAGTAACATGTTTGCATCGTACATAACATTAAAAATACAAATTGATTTAGAAAAAGGTAAAGAACATCATCACCGCTCCGTTATTTTTTTTCCTTTTGTAAATGGCAGAAATTCGTTCGATCAGTATTGCTACTTAGTTCGCGAATATTACTAATCGTTAAAATCAATGGCAGTAAGTAACTGAAAAGACTTAGGTTCCCGAAATCAGGCGTCGGATTATTTGATCTTAATACCTTCGCTGATTTGGACGCATTGGATTGTTTTACCTCTGAGCGGCACTTTTTTGCACACCATGGGGTAAATGGCCAGGTCACAAGGACCCCGAAGGCGCAGAGAAGGTTGGGGGAGGGGACCCACTGGAACAGCTGTTGGGAGACAGATGGTAGCCTCCCGTCAAGGCCATCCAGCGTTTCTTTAACGTGCACAGTGTATGGCTCTCCCGCACACGGGGCCACGGCTTAAAGTCCCATCCGACGGACGGTGGCCTTTCCAAGCCCCTACTAACCGTGGGAAGGGCGGGGAATTTTGCGGAATAAATCTCAACGCTGGCCCAGCTGGGACTCGAACCTGGGAACTACAGATTATGAGCCTGACGCGCTACCGACTGAGCCACCCCCGCCCCAATACAGATATTATTGGGCATAAATTAATATTTGATAATTTTTTTCCAACTGCTCCTCTTTCCCCTTTCATGCCGACGCCCATGTGGACACCATCTGTTGAGTTGTCTTACCTCTGAGCAGCACTTTTTTGCGCACAATGGGCTAAATGACTAGGCAACATGGACCCCAAGGGCACAAAGGTTGGTTGAAGTGGACCCACTAGACTGTTAAGAGACAGATGGTAGTCTCCTGTCAAGATCAGAGTGTTTAATGTGCACAGAGTATAGCTCTCCCGCACACGGAGCCATGGCGTAATGTCCCATCTGACGGATGGCTAACTTTCCAAGCCCATCTGTGCCCGCTACTGACCAAGGCAGTGCGGAGAGTTTTGCGGACATAAACCTTAACGTTGTGAGCCATCACAGCCCCACATGGAGAGGGGTAGCTCACATCGTCCAGTCGGTAGCGAGCTAGGATCTTAATCTGTAGTTCCCAGGTTTCAGTCCCTCTTGAACCAGCATCGAGATTTATCTCCTCAAAACTCCCCACCCTGCCTCCTGTCAGTAGGGGACACCGATGAGCCTGTAAAGGCCACCGTCCGTCGGATGGAATGTTAAGCCGTGTCAGTCGGCTTATAACGTCACGCTGGTTGGCCTTGACGCGAGACTATCCCCGTCTCCTCAGCTGCCCAATAGGTCCCCCTCCACCACCATTCTCTGAGCCCTCGGGGTCCTTGTGACCTGGCCATTTAGCCCATTGTGCAAAAAAGTGCCGCTCAGAAGTTGGGAAAGAGTTTTAGAAACGGTATCATATAGAATTTATATTTTTCTCCGTTATCAAATCTGCTTTTGTCAAGTAGAATAATGAAACTACAGTCATATTTCTAAACAGCTCAAATCACGTCCTTGTGGTTGGGTTGTTTTACCTCTGAGCGGCACTTTTTTGCACACCATGGGCTAAATGGCCAGGTCACATAGACCCCGAAGGCTCAGAGAAGATTGGGGGAGGGGACCCACTGGAACAGCTGTTGGGAGACAGATGGTAGCCTCCCGTCAAGGCCATCCAGAGTGTTCTTTAACGTGCACAGGGTATGGCTCTCTCCTGCACACGGGGCCACGGCTTAACGTCCCATCCGACGGACGGCGGCATTTCCAAGCCCATCGGTGTCCCCTACTGACCGTGGGCTGGGCGGGGAATTTTTGCGGAGTTAAATTTCAGCACTGATCCAGCTGGGACTCGAATATCCTAAGTCTGGGAACTGCAGATTACGAGCCAGGCGCGCTACCGACTGAGCCACCCCCGCACCTCACGTCCTTGTCACGTCGTTGTGTATAGACGAACGTGATTTGAGCTAAAGAGCTCAAATCACGTCGTTATGTATAGAGAATAACTTCCATTCCGTCAGCTCCCGAAATGCAAGGGATATGTGGTGGATGTTTGGTTATTTGGGGTATTATGTTGCAAGAGCAACTGCTGCTTATTACTTGAAACAAGAGATGGGAACTAGGTGATATGGGTACAGCTTCGGGGAGGAGCAAAACCCTGAAGTTTACATTTGCTAAATTACATTGGTTGGATCATTTCAAAATTTTTTATACGAGCCAAAAATCCTAAGTTGCATAATGACCATACTATATTAATTACAGTTTCTTCAATATCTATATATTTTTTTTAAATACAATTTCAAACTTGTAAGGAATCGATTATATTTCACAATTTTAAACTGGAAGAATTACAATGTTTACAAATGAAACAGACTTACGTTCGACTCGATCAAATGCCGCCGCCATATTGCTACGAACAGAAGAGCACAAACTACAACTGCGACATCTAATTTATTATTTCGTAAAGTTTTACATAGAAACGCTTCATCGCATGTGTTCCGTTGATAGAGTGTGGTGGAAATAAAAAAATTAAACAGAAAATTGTTCCCAATAGTTTGGCCACATGGTTAAATTATCAGCCTTTTGAAATAGAGAAGGATTGGATTAACTTCTTCCTGATCTTTTATATTACGACGTGATTTCGAGCTGTTTAGGTGTATCGCCTAATATCCTAAGTTGAATCGTAATTAGTGTTAGGACAGAACGAGGTTTTATGGAGAACCGTGGGGAGCAAGAAATTTTGTTTACTGATTAATTATTTTGCTAGAAATGGTCTACTTCTTCAAATCATGAAAAAAAAATTGACTTCAACCACAAAGTTTAAGTTCTGGTCTCAATACAAATGTGTTCAAACTGTTATACTCCAAGAAATTATTTTCCAGTAGCAGAGATGTTAATAAGGTAGAGAAAAACTAACAATAAACAAAACTTAAGGTATAATAAATAGTTGAAGTGTAACTTCAGTTGAAGATTCTACTTTTAATTTTCTTTGAAGTCAACATTGAAGCGTTGTCTAATCTTCCCTCTGAACGACACATTTTTGCCCAAAATGGGCTAGTAGCTAGGTCACAAGAAACCCAAGAGATCAGGAAAAGTTGAGGAAAGGGATCCACTACAGAAATGTTAGGAGATTTATGGGAGCCTCCCTTAAAGACCATCCAGCAGGTTCTATAACGTACATAGAATATGGATCTCATGAAGACAGATTGGCTGCTTAAAGTCCCATTAGACGGATGGAGATCTTTTTCAAGCCCATATACACCGAAGAGCCAAAACAATTATGACTTCCTGTCTAATATGATGTTGGTCCTCCATCTGCCGCCAAAACAGTTATTACGCGGCGGGACATGGACGCTACAAGATTTCTAAAAGTGTCTTGTGGTATCTGATACCAACACGTTACCAGTAGATCCTTCAACTCTTGTAAGTTACGTGATTGAGCCGCCGGAGATAGAATATGCTGTTCCAATACAAACCACAGGTGCTCGATGGATTGATGTCTGGGGAATTTGGAGACCCAGGTCAATATCTGGAAATCTTCCTCATGTTTCGCGAACCATTCTCGAACAATCCGGTCAGTGTTGCATCGCGCATTTATCCTGCTGAAAGAAGGCACTACTAGAGGTTGATACCATTGCCATGAAAGAATGTATCTGGTCTGCAATGATGTTTAGGTAAGTGGTAGACGTCATCGTTTCCTGCACATGAATGATTGGACCCAGGGTTTCCTAGAGGTTCCCAGAACATTGCCCAAAGCATTACACTTCCTTCACCAGTTTGTTTTTTGTCCCACGGTGCATCCTGGTGCTAAAACTTCCCCAGGTAAACGACGCACATGTACCTGGCCATCCACATGGTGCAACAGGAAATAAGATTCATTGGACCAGACGACCTTCTTCCAATCATTCAAGGTCCAGTATTGATGCTCTCGTGCTCATTGTAGGCGCTTTCGACGGAGAACCGAGGTTAGCATGGGTACTCGGAGTGGCCTGCAGCTACGCAGCCCCATTTTCAGCAGGTTCGCTGTACTGTGTGTTGTGACACATTACTCCCGTCACCAGTATTCAAATTACAGGCGAGTTGAGCCACAGTATCTCTTCTGTTGGCTCGTACCATACGGGATAGCCTTCGCTCACCTCTATCATCGATGAGCTGTAGTCTTGTTGGCGGTTCGTGGCTTTTCCCTCTTCGGACCACTTTTGAAGGTACTAACCACGGCTGACCGGAGCACTTCACAAATCTTGCTGTCTCGAAAATGCACTGACCCAGTTGTCTGGCAATTATAATTTGGCCTTTGTCAAACTCACTTAAGTCCGCTACCTTTCCCATCTGAAGAACAAGAAAAACACTGATTAACAGAGCTCACTATCAGTTGTTATTTATACCGTTTCATGACCTTCACACGCGCCGTCGTTTATCTTCAGTTGCTTTGATTTGCATAAAGACGCGCTTGTCATAATGTTTTGGCTCTTCGGTGTATGTCCTCTTTCTCACCAAGGGCAAGGTGGGGTTAACGGAGATTAATTTGAACACTGGCACAGTTCGGTCTCGAATCTGGAAACTGCAGATTATGAGCATGGTGCATTACTAACTGATCAACCTCTTCTTTATTTATTTAAAGACAAATGGAAAACATTGACGTTGGCAAAAGAGTGTAGGCATGGCGTTTACCTTCTTAGGAAACTTGTAATAACTTTTATAAACAGCTTTTTTTCAAATTTACCCATCCTCTGGAAATGTTTCCTCTCCCACCACATCCTTTATTGAAGCTATTCAGACTTAGCAACAATCTTTATAGCCATTGCTCTGAGCACCCAACTTCCTCCTTGTCTGCGCCAGACTCGTAATCTGTAGTTCCCAGGTTCGAGTCCCAGCTGGGTCAGCGTTGAGATTTATCTCCGCAAAATTCCCCGCCCTGCCCACGGTCAGTAGGGGACACCGATGGGCTTGGAAAGGCCGCCGTCCGTCGTTTAGGACATTAAGCCGTGGCCTCGTGTGCAGGAGAGTCATACCGTGTACACGTTAAAGAACACGCTGGATGGCCTTGACGGGATGGAGAAGAAAATTCCATCTGTCTCCCAACAGCTGTTCCAGTGGGTCCCCTCCTCCAACCTTCTCTGAGCCTTTGGGGTCCATGTGACCTGGCCATTTAACCCATGGTGTGCAAAAAAGTGCCCCTCAGAGGTGAAACAACCCAACCCAATCCTCCTTGTCTACACATACAGCTCACAGTGTGATCCTTTAGTGGAATCTGCGATAGTCTGCTCTTACTTATCGTAACAGTCAAGGTTCGAATCGAGTGCGGTGTTTTGCAATAGAGTTGTATGCTTTCTTGCGTCTTGCACCACCAGGCAGTTGAGCGTCATCGTCGGTGTATAATAGGGTATGACTTTTTCGGGTTTTATTTCATTTTACCCGATTTTTACCATCCAAACCACAAATTTAAATATTCGGGCTAAACCCTAAAAAGAAAAAAATCCGCATTTCGTTACTAGTTTATTGAAAAGAATAATTTAATATATTGTGGATTTGTTTGAGTTTGTCATTTGCCGACTTTACATAAGTATAAACCAAACGAAGATGATGAATTATTGTTACTAATTATATTACGTGTGAAAGTGTACGAATACTCCTAATGCAAGATGCTATATTACATTAGAATAATACAGGCAGTGTTCGCTATATCGAATTAACTGGTTCTTAAATATCATTCGTTAAAAAATGAACGTCTCATATTAATGTAAGAGAAATTAGTTTATTCTTTCCTGATATCTTGTATAATAAATAAAATTAGAATAAGAATATTTTATTAATATTAAAAACATCATAGACACATTAAAACATTGCAGATACGTTAATAACATCATTTGTAAAGGAATATCTTGTCGGGAATGTGATCTTGTACAAATGTGATTTCGCTAAAAACATTGACAATGCTGCATATGTTATTTATAGAAATAATAAAATTGTTACCTCATACACAAAAATTCATTTATTTTAACCTGAATTTGAAAACCAATATTTGATTTTTTTTTACTCAAGCTGAAAAAAAAACATTCCTTGATAGTTACTCCCAAAAATGACTGTTTTTTTAATATATAAAAGTCGTACCCGATTCATGATAGCTTTAGCATCCAAGAGGTTTCTTCTTGCTTGGAGCCCATAGTTTGGGACCCTCCCCCCTTAATATGGCCGAGGTAGGTGAAGGTAATAGCCTCAGTGGGTTATAGCCTCCCCATCCGATTAGAACTTGCTGGATACAGTAGTGGCCAACCTTGTTCCTGCAACAGATAAGGACTCTCCCCGCCGCCGAAGAGATGTTCTTCTCTGTCCCGTATCATCCCGGCAAGATATTTGTTCGTTTATTCAATTGATAAAGCCTCCCAATATCATATCTGTCTCTTACTAGGCGCTTGATTGCTGCTATCCTCTGATTATCTCTGCGAATGCGTTATTTTTTCTAGACTGGGAAAGAAATTCACGCAACAGCCACAGCGATGAGTGATATCTCAACTGGTGTGTTAGATCTTCAAGTTGTTTCTAGCGACATTCTTTGAAAAAATGATTGTTTTCAAAACTTAGGAATTTTTAAGTGGAGAACTACTGTTTATAGAACATAAAATTATCTCATACTTTTGACAATATAGTATTTATAGGAATATGTATTGACGATTGTGAATGATGGTGCAGAAATGGTAGAGCTCTGAAAAGTTGCATCGAGGTGTAATCCGGGTTGTAGATCTTGGGAAAAATCCAAAATTTGACCTACAAAGTATCCTTCAAAGTCAAATAGAGGTCGCACAGATGTGAAACCTTGATCTGCGATTTCGCATGATCAACATCGATCACATGCGATTTCGCATCGCAACAAAGATGAAAATTATTGTCTGGGGTTGTTTTGGCCTTGTGGATCTCGAAAACGTTATGAAATTTTGGATCCGGAGGTAAAAGGTAAAATTTAGATATACCAGTGCTAGAGAGCTACAAATTGGTTCCTGGGGGTGCTTTGGGTCGAAGATCCCAGAAATTTATAAAATTTTGGATGAGATGGGTCCTTCGAAGTCAAAGGTCAAATATAGACTACCACTGCTAGGAGGCTAAAAATTAGTGAATAGGCTATTTCAGGTAGTAGGACTCAGAAATAAGAGTAATTTTCAGATCCAGTGTTGCATTCAAGATCAAATTGGCGTCGGAATAATGGTCTGGAAATTATGGCATCTTGCCTGTTTGAATTCTTATGCATGAATTAACTTGATATCCTTAAAGATTGGAAACTATACCCAAGAGTGTAAGTTATCGTTTCGCCTTTTACTATCTGAGAGCGATTTCTGCTTTCCAAACCAATGTTGGGTTGGGTTGTTTTACCTCTGAGCGGCACTTTTTTGCACACCATGGGCTAAATGGCCAGATCACATGGACCCCCTAAGGCTCAGAGAAGGTTGGGGGAGGGGACCCTCTGGAACAGCTGTTGGGAGACAAAAGGTAGTCTCCCGTCAAGGCCATCCAGCGTATTCTTTAACGTGCACAAGGTATGGCTCTCCCACACACGGGGCCACGGCTTAACGCCCCATCCGACGGACGGCGGCCTTTCCAAGCCCATCGGTGTCCCCTACTGACCGTGGGCAGGGCGGGGAAATTTTGCGGAGATAAATCTCAACGCTGACCCAGCTGGGATTCGAACCTGGGAACTACAGATTACGAACCTGGCGCGCTACCGACTGAGCCACCCCCGCCCCTTTCCAAACCAATGAGTGCTGTTTTAAAGTTTTTACTTAATTTAACTGTGTCATAAAAATATTTGAAGTTTCTGTATGGTGCATATCTTAATGCAAATGTTCAACGTTAGTTTTAGGTATTTATCCTAAAATTTTCTCTTTCTTAATTGCTTTGAGTCAGAAATGTGTAACTTTAAAGAAATAAATTGTAAATGAGAAAAAAAATGCTTTCCTCAACAAAATCAAACTAATCGATTTAACATAAACTTGCACATTTGTGCATCTCCAAAATATACGAGGCAATTTGACCTAGTACAATTTAAGTTGAAAAAAGTTCCGATATAAATACGTTTGCAATACATTGCTGAAATGATGAATTCGACGAGTGACAGTGGGTCCATCTTATTAAAAAATATATAAATATGTAAACCAAGCATTATAGGCCTCATTTAAATATTTAGACTCATCTGTTACTTAATTCAGTATTTAGCGTATATTTGCTGATAGCTAAATCACTTTGAAATTTCCATCACACTGGCCATTCTAATTATGTAGCTGTACTCAAATTCTCATCCACAGATAATATGATATCGATTGGAGAGCCATTTTCTTTTGCAAGCAAACACTGAAATTGAAGTCTTAAAAAAAGGAGGTCTCAGGAGAAGGACAAATATCCTTCTGCTTAGTTAGGATTTGTTCCAGATATTTCCCAATTGTCTCTGAAAAGGCTGCCCTCTCTTTTTGAATGAGCAAAAAAAACGTTTAGTACAGTCGCTCATAAAAGTATCCGAACACCATGGTTGATTACAGAATTCAGGAAAAATATCTGGAGCGTGTACACCAACTGTACACGCTCCAGTTACCGTTCACAGCAAACTAGAGCGTGTGCAGTTACTGTGTGTGCAGTTAGCATGTGCAGTTACCTTTTAACGTGTTTAAGCATGTTTAAGCACGTGTTAAGTTTAAGCGTGTGCAGTTACCGTTCACAGCAAACTGGAGCGTGTGCAGTTACTGCACACGCTCCAGTTTGCTGTGAACGGTAACTGCACGCGCTCAATATTTCCGTGAGTGAGCCCACACGATCTAGTATCAAAATAATATGACCACCTACAGTCGCTCAAAAAAGTATCCGAACACCATGGTTGATTACAGAATTCAGAAAAAATATCTGGCAACGATTTTTTTAGAAATTAGTGATCTCGCAACGTGACACGAAGGTTGCCAGATCACTAATTCCTAAAAAAAATCGTTGCCAGATATTTTTTCTGAATTTTGTAATCAACCATGGTGTTCGGATACTTTTTTGAGCGACTGTACGAATATGGAAACAAGAATTAGGAAAATCCATAAAATGAAAAATTTTAAATCAAATGAATTTGTCGCTTTATTTTTCGTGTTCATAATAGTCAAGGAATAAAAGAAATGATGAAAGATAGCATTAACATTTCGTATCACAAAACTTCTGCAATGGCATGTAAACTGACAAGCTCCTGTCAGACCGTTCGAGTCCCAGCTGGGTCAGCGTTGAGATTTATCTCCGCAAAATTCCCCCGCCCTGCCCACGGTCAGTAGGGGACACCGATGGGATTGGAATGGCCGCCGTCCGTCGGATGGGACGTTAAGCCGTGGCACCGTGTGCGGGAGAGACAAATCCTGTGCACGTTAAAGAACAGGCTGGATGGCCTTGACGGGAGGTTACCATCTGTCTCCCAACAGCTGTTCCAGTGGGTCCCCTCCCCCAACCTTCTCTGAGCCTTCGGGGTCCATGTGACCTGGCCATTTAGCCCACGGTGTGCAAAAAAGTGCCGCTCAGAGGTAAAACAACCCAACCCTACCCTGTCAGACCTCTGTGGCAAGCAGCTGCTTGAGGGGGTATTTATCTTTTATATTTTATCCGTTTACTACAGTTTTGAAATTCAAATAAAACTAATGCGAAAAACTTTCTAAAAATTTCTAAAAATAAATCTATCTTTATTCTTTCAATCACAAAATTAGAAAACAAATTCCGGTTGTTCGCAACCGAAATGCCTGCCAACTCGATGCTACGCAAAGCTATGTAACTTGTCTGCAAGAAACAGAACACTTTCAATATTTGCTTAAATTTATTAGTTTGTAATATTGGAATAAAAAAGCATATAATATGCTTTTTTAATTTAATGACAAGATATTCTATAGAGGAGTTCCAAATTCGGATTTCATCATCTTCTGGAGCTAGGCCCGGATCTTGAAAAGAATTGAGGGGACGGAGGCGAGGTGGTGGTGGTGGTGGTGGTGGGGGGGGGGGACAAGAAACGCAGTCAAACGGGAAAAATGTAAAAGGGAGGGAAGAGACTGGATTTCCAACGCTAACGTTTTTCCTTCCCTTTTAAAAGTTTTAAAAGTCTTGAAAAATTCATGAAAGATAAAAAAAATTAATAATTTTTCTTCTATTACCTTTACCAGAATTCTGAAAAAAAAAAAAAAAGGGTGGGATGGCTCTTGACCCCCCCCCCCCCCCCCCCTGATCGATCCCTGTCTTGAGCAGTAGTTCTCTACCTACTCCTTCAGCACAAGATAGATGCTCCACAAGCTTTTGGAACACAAAAATCTGTTTATTGGTAATTTTGACAATCGCAAAATTGGATTTCTGAATTGGAGATTCTGGCGGTACGCTCATGATTCAACTTGTGAACACCATTACTCATCTGCAATCTGAAATCACAAAATATAATCGCCTTTGGTAAGTTTGAGAACAGAGATTGATAGTCTGCTTGAAATTAGCTACTAATTGCTATTCATACATTTAGTTAACAAGTGACTTTTTGTGTAATCTGAACATTAGTAATTAAATTACTGAACAGGTGTGTTTGGATATTGGGAAGACAGTAAATTGTTGTTTGCTTAGGACGGTATGAAACTTTTAAGTGAAACTGTATATAACAATTTTTTTGGAGAATATTTTCATCAGGCATCCGTATAATACTTTAGGATGCTCCCAAATCCACCAATGATTGAGAAATGCTGCTATTTACAGAATCACTAGACTATCCAGAAGGGAAAAAATGTATTCCCCACTGTTTTCGATAGAAAATGTTTTTCTCCAAATTGCTCAGTGCTATTCCAGAGATTGCACTTGGCAGCTAATTCCAGAGAACTAATGTATGCGGAAACAGGATGGTTGGGTTTCCACACGCCTTTATTAGTTAAAAAACAGGAAGTTTCCTTAACGTGAAAATGGGTTGCATGGAAGAGTGGCTGCTTTAGAGAGAAGGAAGTTTCCTTAGGAATAACGTGAATTGCATGGAGGAGTTCGGTTGTTTTACCTCTGAGCGGCACTTTTTTGCACACCATGGGCTAAATGGCCAGGTCACATGGACCCCAAAGGCTCAGAGAAGGTTGGAGGAGGGGACCCACTGGAACAGCTGTTGGGAGACAGATGGTAACCTCCCGTCAAGGCCATCCAGCGTGTTTTTTAACGTGCACAGGGTATGGCTCTCCCACACACGGGACCACGGCTTAACGTCCCATCCGACGGACGGCGGATGGGACGTTATGGGATATTATTTCACTAATAATCACTAGTGAAATAAGTTTTTAATTTTAGAATACTAGGGTTGGGTTGTTTTACCTCTGAGCGGCACTTTTTTGCACACCATGGGCTAAATGGCCAGGTCACATGGACCCCAAAGGCTCAGAGAAGGTTGGGGGAGGGGACCCACTGGAACAGCTGTTGGGAGACAGATGGCATTTTCTTCTCCATCCCGTCAAGGCCATCCAGCGTGTTCTTTAACGTGTACACGGTATGGCTCTCCTGCACACGAGGCCACGGCTTAATGTCCTAAACGACGGACGGCGGCCTTTCCAAGCCCATCGGTGTCCCCTACTGACCGTGGGCAGGGCGGGGAATTTTGCGGAGATAAATCTCAACGTTGACTCAGCAGGGACTCGAACCTGGGAACTGCAGATTACGAGCCTGGCATGTTACCGACTGAGATGGAGGAGTACATGCAAAAAACAGAAAAAAAGTTGGCTAATCTTTGAGTTCTTCTCTGAATAATAGAAATTTATTAATTCAAAATTTAATTTTCAGTGTTTTCAAAATTATATGTTAACAACTCGATGTCTAACGAAATAAATTCGAATTTTTATCCATCATAATCTTTTTTACGGAAAAAAATCAATGTGCCCTTAGAGTAGTGATACAGTTTCGAAAACCAAATTATAAATTTTCCTATGCATCAATGTTAACTTCCGAATGAGTTGGTGTTAAAAATCTTTTAATTATCTGAGATAGGCAGGAATAAAAAATTTTGGCGGCAGAATCTGATTACGATCAACAGGCATGGATGTATGATGAAAGGTCGGAGCCATCGCTATTTGCATTGATTATTTAGCTCCCCTCTTAGCCCCCCCCCCTTGGCCCTTGGCCGTCCCGTGGCTGAGTGGTTAGCACGCTTGGCTACTGATCTAAGGGACCTGGGTTCGAGCCCCGGAATTAGGCATGGATGTGTGTGTCGTTTTTCTGCTGAGGTCCTGCCATCCTCTCAGATCTCCTACTGTGGCATATAAACTGACAGGCTCCTGTCAGACCTCTGTGGCAAGCAGCTGCTTGAGGGGGTATTTATTTATTTATTTTATTTATTCTTACCCCTATGGGATGGGTGGTAAACGCAACGTTTTTTGCTTTAAGAGATAATGCAAAATTCTTCTTCCATTTTATTGGTATCAACAAAATATTGGTTATTGCATTTTCGCAATCACTCATTTGTTCGAATTTTAACTATTATAATAAAATAATAAATAAATACCCCCTTAAGCATCTGCTTGCCGCAGAGGTCTGACAGGAGCCTGTCAGTTTATATGCCACAGTAGAAGATCTGAGAGGATGGCAGGACCTCAGCTGAAAACAACACGAACATCCTGCCTTACCCCGGGGTTCGAACCCAGGTCCCTTAAATTAGTAGCCAAGCGCGCTAACCATCCAGCCAAAAGGATGCTAAAAATGTATAATAAAAAATATTTTCTTGGAAAACGAGTATTACATATTCTTCACAGACGATATGTTATTCTACTAGTTTCTTTTTAGACTTCTTTAAAAAAACATTTTTTTCTGCTATGGAGAAGAAAATTTGCAATCAGAAAATTGCTATATTAGCTGTGCTATTCATCTCACAAGCTTAATTGGACATAACAAAGAGTTACAGTCGATTCTATTGAATTTCCTCCTCCTTTGAGAGGGACGAAATGAGAATTTGAGGTATCGTATGACAGTTCTCTCATTTAGTATACAACTAAGATATAGGAGAAGAGTAATCTCTTACATATTTCTTTGTTTTAGAGTTTGTCTTTGTGACACTACGTCACAAGTTTTAATTTGATATATCATTTGTTACTCTCGGCCTTGTATACGGATGATAGGGGCGGGGGTGGCTCAGTCGGTAGAGCGCCAGGCTCGTAATATGTAGTTCCCAGGTTCGAGTCCCACCTGGGTCAGCGTTGAGATTTATCTCCGCAAAATTCCCCGCCCTGTCCACGGTCAGTAGGGGACACCGATGGGCTTGGAAAGGCCGCCGTCCGTCGGATGGGACGTTAAGCCGTGGCCCCGTGTGCGGGAGAGACATACCCTGTGCACGTTAAAGAACACGCTGGATGGCCTTGACGGGAGGCTAACAGCTGTTCCAGTGGGTCCCCTCCCCCAACCTTCTCTGAGCCTTCGGGGTCCATGTGACCTGGCCATTTAGCCCATGGTGTGCAAAAAAGTGCCGCTCAGAGGTAAAACAACCCAAAATACGGATGATATAGGATAGTAATAGGTTACATATTTTATTTCTTCCAGGGGGTGAAAAGAAGCTCTTAAAGATGCGGAGAAAAGATTTCTTTATATCCTATGAGACTCTTCACTTCACAAGCTTTAATTTGGTACATAATTTGTTACGAATGGCCACCGCGTTGGGAACCTATGATAGGTTGGGTTGTTTTAACACCGAGTGGCATTTTTTTCAGCACAATGGGGAAAATGGCCAGGCCACAAGGACTCATAGGGTGTAGAGAAAGTTGGCGGAAGGGAACCCAATGGAGAGCTGTTAGGAGAGAAATGGAAGTCACACGTCAAGACAGTATAGCGTAATCACCAACGTTCACAGGCAAGACTGGATATAGGGGTGGGTTGGGGGCGCAACGGGACCATGTCCACCCCACTTTGAGAATGCTGATAGGGAGTAATGGAGGCCAAAAATTATTAAACATGTGCATATTTCAAGCATTTTAAAGAACATTTTTAAAGAACCTCTAAATCAAAGGGAAATATGTTGCATTGCAATGGAAATACAGTCTCTTCGCCTCGCCTTTTACCTTTTTCCGGATCGATTGTATCACTTGGCTCCCCTTCATTTGTTTGTAAGTCCGTCTTGTGCACGGGGATGGCTCTCATGCGCACGGGCCATGGCTCAATATCCGATGGATGGTGTCGTTTTCAAGTCGATCGGTGCCTCTTTTCTGATCGAGGCAGGTTTGTCAGAAAGTAATCTCAACTCTGACACAGTTGGGACTCGGACTTGGGAAATAGATTATGAACCTGAAAAGCTACCGATTGAGTCAACTCCCACTCCAGGTCACAAGGATCCCAAGGTCTTAGAGAAGTTTGGGAGAAGGGGACCCACTGAGCAGCTATTAGAAGACTAATGGAAGTCTCTCATTAAGACCATCCAGTATGCATTTTAACGTACACAGTGTATGGCTGATGAGCAGAAAAAGCACGTTAAGATACGTTAGACGTAAGACGATTCAGAAAAATATCCGGACGCATATGGTTGATAACATGGCTAAAGTTAAAGGGTAAGGTAAAATGAGTTGGGTTGTTTTACCTCTGAGCGGCACTTTTTTGCACACCATGGGCTAAATGGCCAGGTCACATGGACTCCGAAGGCTCAGAGAAGGTTGTGGGAGGGGACCCACTGGAACAGCTGTTGGGAGACAGATGGTAGCCTCCCGTCAAGGCCATCCAGCGTGTTCTTTAACGTGCACAGGGTATGGCTCTCCCGCACACGGGGCCACAGCTTAACGTCCCTTACGACGGACGGTGGCCTTTCCAAACCCATCGGTGTCCCCTACTGACCGTGGGCAGGGCGGGGAATTTTGAGGAGATAAATCTCAACGCTGACCCGGCTGGGACTCGAACCTGGGAACTGCAGATTACGAGCCTGGACGCTACCGACTGAGCTACCCCCGCCCCCCAGGTAAAATGAGTAAACAAGACTGTACAAGACCGCCCATTTTGACTTTGGTGAGAAAAACTTTTCAAACCTCTTTCTTACAGAGGACAGAACGGGATTTCACAGATAATCACAGAGAAAATTCTCAATGCAGGCCCAGTCTGGACTCGAACCTGGAAAACAGATGACAAAACTGGCCCCCTAACAATCTAAGCCAACCCCTCCTCTCCCCCCCCCCCCTTGTTGTAAAGTATCATTTCAACAAATCCATAAACGGAGTCATTTTAATCAAGCAGAAACTAAGATAGGAATAACAGAAATATTTTTAGTAGATTTTATTGGGAAATAAAATTATCCGATAGTATGCTTTGAGCATTACTTTAAAGCTAAAGTTTTTTTACATAATCATAAATTGAAAGCTTCAGTGAATTTTATGCTGCTTGACAGCGTGAAATCAGCTGTTTCCTTCCAAAGTTCACATTGCCACTGATAACATAAAATGAAGTCTTAAGGCGAATCAAGGTTTCCTTTCAAAAGCATTACCTTTTGAGTAACAGAGGACAATATTCACATTGATATGGAGAACACTTGTACACTGCAGTACATAAGAGGTGGGTGGGTGCCCCATCACATACATGCTATTGACGTCCCCCCCATTTTGAGGGCTTCAGTAGCATGTATTTTCTAAGGCGGTTCTCAAATATCAGCACTCAAATACATTATATGAAACTCAAACATGTCAAATCGCACTATTGGCATGCTTCTGGGTACACCACTTCACCCGTGCCATTTTGTACTACTTAACGTCACACACAATCTGATGGCAGAAACGTTATATTTACTCTCATGGATAAGTTTGCTCCTAAACTGATAGTAACATATATGTATATCTACAAATTAATCCAAGGAATGTATCAGTATAAAATGCAGTTTGAAAGAGTTTTTGAATCTCAGATCATCAGGATTAAGTAATGAAAATTATTGCTCAAACATTTTTTTTTATCACCATGGATAAATTCTTTTGCGAACTGCAAACGAACTTCTCTGGAGTATGCATGCGACTCTGAAGCCACCGTTTCCCATCGATGATATACACTCATGGACACAAAAATTTCAACGCCATAAAGGATGAATGCAGTGACACAAAATCATTACCACACGAGTACCGGAGGTCCTACGCAAATGAGTCCAGTGACGACAGCATGAAGTCACATGGAGCCGGAAATAGAGGTGGCACTGTCAGTCCTGAGACCCTAATAAAAGCCACTGTAGCAGACAGCAAACAAGTCAGTGGAAGGGAAACAGTGCCTACGTTTCAGTTATGCCAAGGCAGTGAATGAGAGCATGTTAGCAGCAATCTTTCAGAACATTGGCCTCTTCTGCAAGGTCTAATGTCCTTTTTCGTTAAAGAGATTAGTATAAATAGTTTCGTGAGATAGCTGAGGAAGTATCTTCTTCCTCTACTGTCTCGCTCTCCAATTGTGGCTAGTGTAGGAAGCCTTTCATTGAAGGCTAATTTCATCATGAACTTACAACACCTTGAACCTTGCAACTCGACCAGTTCGAATGGGGCCGTATTACGGGTATGCACAACACAGGTTGGACAGAGAAGAATCCTAGGAGCTGCTCCTAGCTTTTACAGTCCTTCTCATACAAGGACAAACCTTATTAAGACCGAAATCACTGATGACCACTGTTTTATAGATCACCATCAAAGTTCGCCTTGCTGCAAGTAGCTAGCTCGCTATCCACTATGCCAGTTATAGCTGACCATTTCGGTCAAAGAAAAGACTCGCTATCCACTATGCCAGTTATAGCTGACCATTTCGGTCAAAGAAAAGGCTCGCTATCCACTGTGCCAGTTATAGCTGACCATTTCGGTCAAAGAGTGAGCATTGTAATACTCAAACTAAGGAAGTCTGACTGTAGAAATATTTTGAAAACATTTCAAATAAATCACAGAGTTAAAAGGTAAGTTGGTATTTATAATCACTGATACATATTCAAGTTGATTAGGCTGTTTTCTTAGCTCGTTTTCAGAGAAAACGAGTTAATATTTTCACTTTGTCGGCTGTCTGTACACATTCGACTTCTTTGTTTTTAACATAGGTATCAATGAAATATTATTACGGTTAACACTTTCGGAATCTCCCTATAGTTATAACGTCCCAATAGTTATAACTGGCCCTCTAACGGTGGAAAACATCGAAAATTTTTCACGAATATTGCAAATGATCTATTTGGGCTAGAAATTTGATATTTTAGTAGTGTAGTGTGATGATCAAGGAGCTTAACTGGCAACAACAATTTGCCCTTTCACCTCCAGTGATGTGGAACAAAATATTACGATTCATAGTTTTCAAATTCTCCAAAAGGTTTTCATTTAGATCGTTAGAGGGTACAAAGTGTAAAAAATAATAATAAATAATAATAAAAAATAGAATAGTTTATAGAAAATATAAAACATGAAGAAATATTTGAAAATGATATATTTATGCTAGAAATTTAGAAATTCTGGTAGCAGAATGTGTTGCTCGAGTACAGATACGCAGATAATTTAGTAACAGAAGAATAATTTATATTTATATGTGATTTAATTAAACTACCATTGGTTAAAATTCGACAGGTTGCTCTTTATTTTTTAACAGTCGGTGCTTTAATTTTAAAGTTTTCAATAATATTCTAATATAGTAATAGCAAATATTTTTTATTTTATATACACTGACTAATTTGCCTCTTAACCCTAGAGCAGTGTCTCGCAAACTGTGTGCCGCGGCACAGTAGTGTGCCGCGAGAGATTTTCAAATTGACACTAAATATTCCAAAGATTTCATTTTGACTTGACTTCTGTTATCGACGTGCTTTAATATCGACGTGCTATCGACGTGCTTTAATAAAAATCTTTCAGATTTTATCAACTGGGATCTTGTAAGTATTTATCAAGCTTTTTAGCCAAGAATAATGCAAATTTGTTCGCAGAAACAAGCTCATACATCCCATTGAAATATGTTCATATCTAAATTTTAAATAAATTGCATTTAACGAAACTTCAATTTTCCTCTTTTTACGTAACCATCAAAAATTCTTTTTTAGGTGTGCCGCGAAAAAAAAAATTAGATTCCGTGTGCCGCAGAGTAAAAAAGTTTGCGAGACACTGCCCTAGAGGATGTGAAAACACAACTTTTTCATATTAAGGTATAAATGAGAGATTATTTTTGCATTGTATAGGGCTAATAATATATTGCTATAAATTCGGAAAATTAAAAACTTCATTTTCTTTGGAAACGAGCACCAAATATTCCTTGTTGTACCGTCAATTCATCGCGTCCAACTCATCGCACGTCAATTCATAGCGCTCAATTCATCGCGACGTCAATTCATCGCTGTGTTAGACACGTGGTTTTATTGACTTTCTGGATCTGTAAGATTGTTCAAATGAACTCTAGAGACAATAATTTAGACTTTAAAAGGTTATAGATAGATAGAAAACAAATCAACACTTGAATATTCCTGCAAAGAGTTAGTTTCCTCAATGCAGACTCATTCAGACAAATTTTCATGATTCTTCTGCAACCTGAAAAAAGTTTTAAAGTGAATTTAAAATTTCAAATTTTTTAAGAAAGGAAATCAGTGTAGGGTAAAGTATGTTTTTTTTGTGAAGATTTTGAAGGTTCCAATATATTTTTAAGGTTAATCTGATTTATATTTTTTCAGTTTATTATAAAAGACAGTTCTTTCATCCTTGAAGTGGTCACATTTGAAGATGATGTGGTCGATGGAATGGAGGAGAGTTACAGTAAAAACAATTTGGGGATTCAATCTTTTTCGGGGCGGGGGTGGCTCAATCGGTAGCGCGCCAGGCTCGTAATCTGTAGTTCCCAGGTTCGAGACCCAGCTGGGTCAGCGTTGAGATTTATCTCCGCAAAATTCCCCGCCCTGCCCACGGTCAGTAGGGGACACCGATGGGCTTGGAAAGGCCGCCGTCCGTCGGATGGGACGTTAATCCGTGTGCGGGAGAGCCGTACCCTGTGCACGTTAAAAAACACGCTGGATGGCCTTGACGGGAGGCTACCATCTGTCTCCCAACAGCTGTTCCAGTGGGTCCCCTCCCCCAACCTTCTCTGAGCCTTAGGAGTCCTTGTGACCTGGCCATTTAGCCCATGGTGTGCAAAAAAGTGCCGCTCAGAGGTAAAACAACCCAACCCAATCTTTTTCCATTCGAACAACATCACATTTGTTGGTGCACAGTTTAATTTAATACGTAATATTGCAGTAATTTCTTTCTTCTGTAAGCCATAATTATGAAATTTTAATATTTTTTGAGAAATTTTATATCTATGAGTATGAGTAACTCTGGTTTCATACCATTTTTGAAGAATTCTAGGATTTTCTGCTTATTGCTTTTCTTATGTAGATAGAAGAAATAAGGAGAATCAATGGAAATGTTCAAATCCTTAGCGTTTTTTGCCAAATTGTCTGCTAAATCGTTTATTTTAGATTACAATATGATGGTATCCATTGTAGGACATTAAATTATTTAAGTTTAAATGTTCATAAATCAAAATAAAAATATCATTTAGTAAGGAATTAAAGTTGCTTTTATGTGGATTGTTTAATAAAATACCTAAAGCTGATTTACTATCTGTATAACTATAACAGTCTGTAGTATCTGTATAACTATATCTGTATAACTCTAACAAAAACATAGTATAACTATGTTTTTGTTAGAGAATTTTTTTGCCCAGTTAATTGCTAAAATGATTGCTGATAATTCAGTAACTATAACTGGGTTATAATTTTTAAATTTAAATTGATATTCAAAATTTTGACTTGGGCAAACAAAGGCCCCAGAAGAAATAGTTTTTTCATAGTTAAGGGAACCATCAGTGTAAATTTGTATAAAATTTTTATATTTAATATCAATGTAATGTTCAGAAAGTGTTTTTAGATTGTCTTGATCTATAGATTTTTTTGATGTAATACCAGGAATATCTTTATGAATAACTGGTGTAACTGAAATACAGTATGGGAAGTTTAAAAGGTTATACATGGATGAGAAGAATATACCTCAGAAATTAATTAAAACTAGCAAAACAAGGATTGTTTTCAAACCATTTAATAAAATATGAATTTTAAAATTTTGTCTAATATTAAAATAATCATTACACAATCATTAATGATATTTATAAAACAATTTATTGTTAAATATTCCAGCTTCTTTAGATATTAAATGAATATTGTTGAAAATCGAGTTTTAAATAGAATTGATTATGATCCTTAATTTATCATCAGTTACATTTTTCCATTATATGCATATTTTAGAAGTTATAGACCACCAAAGAAATATATAATCAATAACGTATGTACAACCAATGTAAAAAAAGAAACATAAACCATAAAATTTTATTAAAATCAATTATTTTAATGAGAATATGCTTCGTCAAAGTTAGATTTCTTGTCCTATATACGTTCTTTTTCTCCTTTGCAAATTAATTAATTTGCCATCAGTAGTTCCGAAGCCGTACAAAAAGAAAAGGCTGGCCATAATTTGCCCACAACTGTTCTAAGTAAATTTTTCGAAGCTCAATTGATGATTTTTAACCCTTACCCTTAGTGGGGAGAGAAAGGTGCAATTTATTTTGTTTTAAGAGATGATTATTTGTTTTTATAGATAAATTAAAAATTCTTTTTGGGTTGGATAGGTATCGATAAACTGGATTCTATCAGAAAGGAGACACCAATGGGCATGGAGAGGCCGCCACCGTCGGATGGGACATTAAGCCGTGACTCTGTGTGCAGGAAAGCCATACCCAGTGCATATTAAAGAATATGCTAAATAGCCTTGATGGAAGGCTTCAATCTGTATTCTAATAGCTGTCCAGGGGGTCGCTCAAACTTAACCCTCTGTTACTAAGGTGGGGCATAAAATATATAATGAGTTTTCGTTACTTAAGGTAATAAATAGGTCAACATAGAAAATAGCTCACCAAAATAACAACCAAAAATTGTCCTACCAAAACAGGAAATTAACATGCTATGTAAATGGGAATATAACTTCTAATATATACATTTAATAGAAAAATGTGACAAATGATAAAAAATAGATCATAATCAATTCTATAAATCTCGATTTTCAACAAGATTCGTTCAGTATTTAAAGAGGCAAGGAAGCTGGAATATTTAGCAATAAGTTATTTTCATAAATATCATTAATCCTAATATTGAAATAATCATTACGCAAAGTTTTAAAATGCACATTTTATTAAATGGTTTGAAACAATACTTGTTATTTAGTTTTAATTAATTTTAGCTTCTGAGGTAAATTCTTCTGCCGCATGTTTAATCTTTCAAAGTCTAAATTATTGTCTTTAGAGAATTCGTTTATGAAAAGATGAAGAAATCAATAAAATCAATCACTGCGATGAATTGACGCCACAATGAATTGACACTGCGATGAATTGACATAGAACCATATTCCGACAGATGCGATACGTTATTCTTATTAAGTGTCCGCCTTTTCGCTTTCCAAGTAATAACTGTAGCTGAAGCATGAGCCCAATCCATACCTAGAAAGATTCGAAAATCTGGGAATATCAGTGTGGAAAGTGATTGGTTGATCTGTAAGCTTCGATGAAAATTAGAAAGAAAATAACTTCCAACAGTACATTTTGCACTGGCCAATCAAACTAGCTGAAACATCAACGCGTTTAACTTCCTATTTCTCGGTTATAAAGGCAACCGTGCAAGTTCTACTTCAGACTGTTGCCACTAATGAAGATGGATGATACCAAAGGTAAAGTAAATTTTTGAATTTATTGCTGCCATAGAACTTTGATTTATGCATCATAATTGGGTAGGAAACTCGCAGAACGTTCAAACTAAGCTACATTGAGTAATTTGTGTTAGATTTAGCATTTTTTTTCACATAAAATAAAAAACGACAAAGAAATAAAACAATTGAAATGGAAGAGCTTGTACTTAAATATTTATATAAATTTTGCGGATGCATAATTGTTGTAATTAAAAATAACGGTTATGTATTTGATTATTTTTTAAGAATTTATTTCGTTCATGAGTATTTGTGAATAATTCAAACTTTGCTGCATCCTGAAATCTATATTGCAAACTGCTAGCTTGGTACAGAGGTCTGACTGGAGTCTGTCAGTTTTTATGCCATAGTAGGTCTGTGAGGAAGGCGGGGAAAATACAACAAACAGTTATACCTTACCGCATTTTTTTTAAAAATAACTTAGGTGAGTTGCTAGCGTACTTAGCCACTGATCAAAGGACCTGGGTTCGAGTTGCTAGCCTGCTTAGCCACTGATGAAAGGGACCTGGGCTCGAACCCAGGTCCTTTTGATCAGTGGCTAAGCACTGTAGCAACTCCCCCAAGAGTTTTTTTAAAAATATTTCTCTTTGGTGTTTAAAAAAATAAATATTTTTTGAAAATATATTTTCGAAATAAAGGGTTTTGGTTTATTTTTAAATTATAGCTTTTTTTTTCAATTCATTACTCATTGGAAAACATATTTTTTCCTTTTTAAGTAGAGAATTTTTCCCAAGGCTGTTTAAGAATATAATGATTTTAATGAATCTTCACTTGATTTGAACTGCTAGCCCTCGAGATATATCTGGCAACACTCCCTACCTTGCCCTCGATCAGTAAGGGACACTTATGGGCTTGGAAATGTCACCGTCCGTCGGATGGGACGTTAAGCAGTGGCTCCGTGTATATCGTTAAGCAGTGGCTCCTTGTGTACATTAAAGAACACACTTGACGGGAGGCCGCTGTCTGTCTCCTAACAGCTGTCCAGTGGGTTTCCTCACCCAAGTCTTCTCTGAGCCTTCGGGGTTCTTTTGACCTGCCCATTTAGCCCATTGTGTGCAAAAGAAGTGCCGCTCCGAGGTAAAATAACCCAACCCAATGAATACTGGGAGAGTGGTTCATCCAGAAGGAATAAGATTGGATTGGGCTGTTTTATCTCTGAGCAGCGCTTTTTGGCACACAGTGGGCTAAATGACCAGGTCACAAGGATCCCAAGGACTCAGAGAAGGTTGGGGAAGGCACTGGACAGCTGTTAAGAGATGGTAGCCTCCCATCAAAGTCATCCAGCTTGTTCTTTAATGTGTATGACTACTGACTCCCTGGCACAAGAGGCCACAGCTTAATGTCTCATCTAACAGTGGGAAGAGGAGAAAATTCTCACACAGGCTCGAACCTGAAAACTGCAGATTACAAACCTGGCGTTCTATCAACTGAGAGGAGTGTAGCTAGCAATACTGTTTCTGATGGGTACATTATTTTTGAATTTTTTTGTGTGCAAAACTAAGGTTTTTATTTTCGATAGGCGTTGTAATATTATATTCGTCTCCAATATTTTATTGTTCTCGTGGTTCTTTAGTACATTTTTTTTTCTCAAACGAGCTAATGTGTTTACTTTGTCATCTGATTGTTTGTCCGTCTGTAAGCAGATATTTTTTTCTGTGTTTAGATATAAATAAAATTTTTTTTAAATTTTCCATAGGTATTGATGAAATATTACGATTTGCATTTTCCGCATCTCTCAAAAATTTTACTATACCCTTTAACAGTTAAAAATGCAAAGCATTAAACGATCTATTTATGTGAAAAGTTTGAAACTTTCGTAGTTGAGTATGACAGTTAGTGGGTATTCATGTACAACAGTAAGTTAGATAAGCGCAACTTTTTTTTTTAAAATTTTTAAGGGAGCAGTGCGAAGTTTCTTTTGTGCTGTGAAAGATAGTAATAAAATACAACTATTTGCAATTTTCCAATCATGCATTTGTTCGAATTACCATTGTTAAAGGATGAAAAACGTTCTGCTGTTTGGGGGTTGGCTGCGGCGGCTCAGTCGGTAGCGCGCCAGGCTTGTAATCTGCAGGTTCGAGACCCACCTGGATTGGTTAGGATTTATCTTCGCAAAACGCCCCACCCTCAGTCAGTGAGTGCGCTGTATAAAAGCTTGTTTGATGCGTTGCCTTTAACGGAGAAACCGCATTCGCCTGTTCCCCCTACATCTGTGACGTCACAGTATCGCTATCATGGCCTTGTCTTCTGGTAGGTTACACCAGTGAGCTTAAAAAAGCAGGGTTGGGTTGTTTTACCTCTGAGCGGCACTTTTTTGCACACCATGGGCTAAATGGCCAGGTCACATGGACCCCGAAGGCTCAGAGAAGGTTGTGGGAGGGGACCCACTGGAACAGCTGTTGGGAGACAGATGGTAGCCTCCCGTCAAAGCCATCCAGCGTGTTCTTTAACGTGTACAGGGTATGGCTCTCCCGCACACGGAGCCACGGCTTAACGTCCCATCCGACGGACGGCGGCCTTTCCAAGCCCATCGGTGTCCCCTACTGACCATGGGCAGAGCGGGGAATTTTGCGGAGATAAATCTCAACGCTGACCCAGCTGGGACTCGAACCTGGGAACTACCGACTGAGCCACCCCCGCCCCTTAGAAAAGCAGCCATTGATGAGATGGAACATTAAGTGTGCCAGAGAGCCATATCCTGTACACGTTAAAGAACACGCTGGATGGCCTTGACGGGAGGCTAACAGCTGCCAGGTGGGTCTCCTCCCCCGAACCTTCTCTGAGCTCTTGTGAGCTGGCAATTTGACTCATTGTGTGCAAAAAAAAGTGACGCTCAGGGGTAAAACAACCTTCATACTCTCTGAAAACGATCTGATATGCGCCAAAGATGATCTGTTCTCTAGTTTCTTTTTACTTTGGGACAGAGTGGTTAAAAATTTAGTGTTATGCATTGTTTATAAAAGTCGTCTATGAAGGGAATATTTTTTCCTTTAATGCTAAACCGAGATTAATTTTTCAGTGATATGTTCGTTTAAAAGAATTGTTTTGTTCCGGTGGTTTTGATTACTTGCAAAACCAAATGTATTTTTAGCGATATACCTTCTTTAGAAAGCCGTTTCATGGGAAATTTATGTGATGTATTTTAATAAATAGTAAATTTTGTACCTTCTCTTTAACATCTAAATCAATAGCAATAATTGGGAAAAGTTGCCTCTCCTGGAGTATAGATGGCGCCAGATCCGCCACATCTCAGTGAAAGTTTTATAAGGTCTTATTCTGAAAGATTTTTCCCGTTCAATGCGTGGGGTAATGGTAGCGCGCTCTGGCATGATTCTGGAGAGTTGCGGGTTCGATTCTCGCCGTGTCTGCGATTAATTTTTTTCAGAAATACTAACTAATGTTGTAGTCTATTTCTACAGGTAATCTGTGTATTTACTGTAGATGGACAATAAGTGTTGTTTAGGTTTTTAACAGTATGAGTTGCACGCTAACAGTAAGACTTTACTTCGATGATATCTTTAGTCCTGTGGCACAACTCTTCCTTACCACTATTCCTGCTGAGAAGCAGGACTGTGCGGTGGCACTGTCCTGCTTCTTCAGCAGGACAGTGCCACCGCACATACTGCTTGTGCATCGATGGACAGTCTCCAAGGTGTGGACAATCTCCCATGACCGCCATATTTCCCGGGCTTGTCTACTATTGAACATGTACTATTTGTTGCTGCACAACACAGCAACCACGGGAATCCCCGGTTCCGTCTCACGACACTACCAAGTTGAATGGAAAGACACGACTATCTACTGTCGGGGGCATGGCTACACCATATAGATGCATCTCATCCCCGACATCCTATGGCGAGTAGTCCTATAGAAGGAAAGCTCATACATTGGTCAAAACCTGGAATTTACTCTGTTCCCCGGTTAGCCATGAACTAGGATATGTAGATCCAAGTTCGCTCGGCACTCGGGGTGGAGACTCTTAGTGGGACCCAGATTTTGAAAAGGGCCCTTGCCTAGTAGGGGACCAATCCGTTCGGCAGGGTCTTTGAACTGCTCCACAGAGCACCTGATTTTGAGGGCTTGACACCGTCCAATCGGGCTACTAAACTGGTCAGCAATGTCTTCGACCTCGGTTGGTCTTGGCTCTGTCCAACCGGGGTCCCAATCCAGTCAGCAAACTCTTCGACCGGTTGCTGGGCCCGAACCCCCCCCCCCCCCACCATGTCAAGGTGGTCCCCTATCAGTGGGACCATTGAACATGCACCATTTGTTGCCAGATGTTCGGCAACCACGGCTAACCCAGGTTCCGTCTCACAACACTACCAAGTTAACGGAAAGCTGTGACTATCTAGAGTCAGGGGCAAGAATACACCATATAAATGCACCTCATCCCCGATCTCACATGGCAGCAATCCTATAGAAAGAAAGTTAACCACCGGTAGAAACCTAAGATTTATTCTATTCCCCGGTTAGCCATGAACAAGGATATGTAAATCCAAGTTCGCTCAGCACCCGGGGTGGAGACTGTTAGTAAGGCCCAGACTTTAAAAAGGGCTCATGCCTACTAGGGGACCAAATCCGTTCAGCCGTGCCCTTGAACTTGCAACACGGAGCACCTGATGTTGAGGTCTTGACACCGTCCAACCAGGCCACCAAATCGGTCAGTGATGTCTTCGACCTCAGTTGGTCTTGACTCTATCCAACCGGGGACCCAATCCGGTCAGCAAAGTCTTCGACCGGTTGCTGGGCCCGAAGCCCCCCACCATGTCAAGGTGGTCCCCTATCGGGGGGACCATTGAACATGTACCATTTGTTACCAGATGTTCAGCAACCATGTCTAACCCAGGTTCCGTCTCACGACACTACCAAGTTAAAAGAAAGCCGCGACTATCTAGACTATCTAGAGTCAGGGGCAAGAATGCGCCATATAGACGCACCTCATCCCCGACCTCACATGGCAGCAGTCCTATAAAAGGAAAGCTAACCACCGGTAGAAACCTGAAATTTAATGTGTTCCCCGGTTAGCCATGAACAAGGATATGTAGATCCAAGTTCGCTCGGCACCCGGGGTAGAGACTCTTAGTGAGGCCCAGACTTTGAAAGGGCTTGTGCATACTAGGTGGCTCAATCCTTTCGGCCATGCCCTTGACCTGCTCCACGGAGCTCCTGATAGTGAGGTTTAGACACCGTCACCGTCCAACCTGCACGTCCAACCGGTCGGCAATGTCTTCAACCTCGGTTGGTCTTGGCTCTGTCTAACCGGGGACCCAATCCGGTCAGCAAAGCCTTCGAGCGGGTGCTGGGCCCGAAGCCCCCCCCCCACCACGACAAGGTGGTCCCCTATCGGGGGAGGGGGACCATTGAACATGTGTGGGACCTTATGGGTCTCTCTCTTCACCAGCTCCCTCCGGCGGAGAACCTGGTTCAGTTTCATGCCCAATTGAATGCTTGGAACGCCATACCTCAGGACACCATTAATCATCTGATTAAATAAATGCCAAGATGTCTACAGGCTTGTATAACCTCCTGAGTTGAACCTACTATATACTAACGAACCTGCAATAAAAGCGCTTACCTTGCATTCTCACATTCCGTTTTTTTATCATTGCACATCTACCCTCATAGCTTCCATCCAGTCAGTTTTGGGCGTATACATCACTTCCTTCGCTGTGTTGCGATTTCCACTTTAAGCAGTTGTAGTTTCTCCGGTGAGTTTATTTGGTCTATTTTATTTTAAAATGCGAAACGAAGTTCTTGTTTAGAGATGAGTGTTATGTACCATTTCTCTTTTTGAACTTTATTCCTCGTGCAGTCACACTTTGCTGTTCATGTGATGTTTAAGCCTCTTCATTTAGAATATCTACTCTGGCTATTGAACGTTCTTGAGCTATTTATACGACAATATTTCATTCGCTTATGTGTCGTTTATCGTTATCTTTTCTACATTTTGGGAGACATCGTTTTTTACAAGACTATTAAAAAATTGAAAGGAGTCTTTGAATTTGTTGCCATCTGTTGCCCATTAGGGTACCGAGCTTTCCATTTCGGGGGGGGGGGGAGATATGGTTATCGAGTACCGCAAACTGCACTTTTTTATTTTTTTCGCGCAGTGGGATAAATGGTTGGATTAAAAAAATGTCATCATCTCAGAGCTGGGTATGAACAGGCCAATTGTAGAAAACAAATGTGGAAAGAGGTAAATATTGGGTTGAAATAAACCAGAAAACAATTCTGGTATACATCTTTACCTTCCATTTTACTAGTCTGTAGCCAAATTGTTGAAAAATGCCAGTAATATATATACTGAGATGCCAGTTTATTAGGTACACAACCCCTCGTTACGTAAATGGTTCATTCTATCATGTAATAGTTACGTAACCGCGGTGTGCGTTACAAAATCAGGCAGACCAGCTCTTCGGGCATCAGTTAGAGTTGGATTCAGCATCAGAATGGGCAAAACGACCGACTTTGAAAGTGGCATGATAGTTGGTTCTGGTGTACCGGTTCTAGCATCTCCCAAACGGCCATCCTCCTAGTCTTTTCATGCACAACTGTTTCAGGGGTTTACCTAGAATGGTGCAAAAGCAAAAAACTGCCCGTGATCGGCGATCCTGTGGACGAAATTAGCTAGTGGATCAGAGGGGTCAAAGGAGACTGGCGAGAATCATGGAAGCACAGACAGGCCACACATAATCACAGCAGAATTAAACATTGGTGTGAAGAAAGCCATCTCTGAATGCATCACGTATCTGACCTTGTGCGAACAGGCTACAACAGCTGCTGGCCACTTTGAGTGCTGATGTTTCCAGCGAAGAACATTAAAGCGTGTCTTCAGTAGGTGCCTCCTAGCAGCTGTCCTATGGGTCTCCTTCCTTCAAATTTCTCTGAACTATTGGTCCTTGTGACCTGACCATTTAATCCATTGTGTACAAAAAAAATGCAGTTCAGAAGTAAAACAACCCTAGCACCACAACATCACACAAAGAGAAACGCATAACCGTATCATTAAGCAGACCTTTTGCTCCCTCTCCCATGTATATAACCAAGATACCTGATTTCTGAGACACAACGGTTTGAATATTACGGTTAACAAAGATTCGTATATGTGCTATGCAACGTTGCTATCATTACAGGGTATCATTAGAGCAAATAGGTTCAAATTCACCTTACAACAAATAAGCAAGACATTGTGAACTGACACGTGACGTGTGATACATCAAATTCGCTGCTACTGTCGACTTATCCGGAAGTCCAGTGTGTCCACTCTGACAGGACACCGGCCAATGAAACCCAAAACTATTTTTTTATGCCTAGTATTTATTACCGTGTCATAAGTATTGATATGGAATATCTGACAATGTAAATATATGTCCTCTAGAAGCAAATAATTATAAAGGCAAAAAAGATTTTATACCCAAAAGATCACGTTTTTCGATTGTTAAAATATTGCATATTGCAAAAACAGGTCTTTAAAAGTAAAATGCCAAAATAGATTATTTTGAAATGGACCAACAAATAAATATGCTAATACACGAACTCACTTTATTTTGTGAATTCAAGACGCACAGTATTAACTGCAACTGGCTATTTTGCTTTTCGATATGCTAAAAAATACTTTTTTTTTACCCTGAGTATCCATTGTGAGTTTTTTTGTTAAAGAATGTTTCCTCCAGGTGTACCAGTGCCACAAGGGTTCCAATGGATAAATGCCAAGAATGGGAAAGTGCCTTCTCATGCTGTAAACTGCGGCTTCGATAATGGATCGCTATTGTATATTGGCAGGGCCATCTACAGAGGTGATCTCCTCCCTGGTAAAGTATACCCACCACATGGATGCTGTTACATTCCTTTCGAAGAAAAGGAACAGTCCGTCAAAGAGTACCAGGTAAGAGATTTCTCCTGATAATGATGCATGAGCTCGGGGAAATTCGCTGTTTTTCTTCCTGAGACGAAAATTTCCCTTTTTTAGCACTACTAAAATCGAAAACGTCTCCTTTTTCCCCCCTCTCCGATGCATAAAATCAAGATACCTGAATTCTGAGACACAACGGTTTGAATATTGCTGTTAACAAAGATTCGTATACATGCTATGCAACGTTGCTATCATTACAGGGCATCATTTAGAGCAAATAGGTTCAACCTACGAACATTCACCTTACGAACTCTGATTTAAAGTTTCTTTAAAACATGCATGTTAAAAAATTTGTAAATAACATAAGAAATGAGATTTTTTTCAATTGAAATGGAAAACCTTTCTAGTGGCTTTTCGATAACTTAACCACGTGCAAACCTATGCTGAAGGCATCAACAGATTTAAGTGGCATAAGAAGCTCTCAAAAAACGAATTTTTTTTAGTGAAAAGAAGACGGTACAGTCGCTCAAAAAGTATCCGAACGCTATGGTTGATTACAGAATTAAAAAAAAAAATCAGGCAACGATATTTTTAGAAATTAGTGATCCTTCGTGTACGTACACGAAGGTTTCCAGATCACTAATTTCTAAAAATATTGTTGCCAGATATTTTTTGAATTTTGTAATCAACTATAGCGTTCGGATACTTTTTTGAGCGACTGTACTTCCTTACGCAAAGGACGGAGATAACCTAGAAGCTATATTAGGCTTTGAAATTTGAAATATTGAAAGGAAAATTTCAAGTAAGAATCATCGTCATATTATATAATAGCCGTAATTCCAGGCGAATCGGTGGAATGTCATCAGTGGACGAAAGTTTTCGGTTCCCTTCGGTTTCGTGGGTACTTGAGCGATCGATGCCAAACTTGGAGTGGTGGTCCCACTTAGTTCAAGCCGTATTGAGTTAAGATATCGGGTTCGTATCTGTTTTGGGTCTTGAGTAAATCCTCTGAAAGTGTGCGAAATTTCTGTGGGCGCTACCGCCGCCTAACGTGTGAACGGATTAGTACGTATCGACGACAGTTGCGAGTAGAGTAGTACCTAAAAGGTGGAACGATATGAATGAAATTTGGCAAGAATTATCAATGGAATTACGTTTCGTGCCAAACTTTTAGCGTGGTTTAACTAGTTTGAAAACGTAAAAAGTAATTTGGGGAAGAAATTCGAATGCTAATTTTTTTTTCAAATATTACTAGTAATTATATAATTTATACCGATTAGCGTCAGAAGAAATTTGCAAAATTCACGAGCAGAAATTAAGCAAACAGTATAGTAAAGCAGAAATCTCTCACTCAGATTATCATAAACCAAGTATAAAACTAGTACGTTTCATTTAGTTTAAATATATTATAAATAAAACCATTGGAGTTACTATGATTAATATCTCTTCGAGTGCTCATGTTAAGCTATACGTCACACAGCCAGTCGATGTCTATGTATACTACAAGGTAAACTAACTAGGTTACAAGGAATTATGATCATACCAGAAGAGAAGCAGATTGGCATTTGCTCTAAAAAAGTGAAGGAATGTGTAAGCGACCAGCCTGAAGCATGGCTGGTCGCTTACACATTCCTGGAATGGCTCTAAAGGAAAGTCTCCAGATGAAATCTGAAAAGTTTGACATCAGCAATAGAGTAGAGATTTGATAAGTGGCCGGTAGCTGAGTGGTAAAAAAACACATGATATATCATCAGGAAATTGTGGGTTCGAATCCCACACGTTTCAAGGTAATTTTTTCTTTACACTCACTGTGATTATGGTATTTAAACATCCTAATAGTGATTAAAAGCTCAGTAGTTCTTGGGAAATTTCTGTTTTTTTGTATGGTTTTTCTAAAAGCTGTAGAAAATCTTCATTTTGGTTGCATAAGGTAGCTGAGAAACACTCGTTTTATCAGTGGTCGAGAAACACAATTCGAAAGATACTGGGTTCGTCAAAGGTTGTGGAACGCAAGTTGAGAGACACTGGCTTCATCAAAGGTCGTGGAATGCAAGTCGAGAGGCACTGGCTTCATCAAAGGTCATGGAATGTAAGTCGAGAGGCACTGGCTTCATCAAAGGTCATGGAATGTAAGTCGAGAGGCACTGGCTTCATCAAAGGTCGTGGAATGTAAGTCGAGAGGCACTGGCTTCATCAAAGGTCATGGAATGTAAGTCGAGAGGCACTGGCTTCATCAAAGGTCATGGAATGTAAGTCGAGAGGCACTGGCTTCATCAAAGGTCATGGAATGTAAGTCGAGAGGCACTGGCTTCATCAAAGGTCGTGGAATGCAAGTCGAGAGGCACTGGCTTCATCAAAGGTCGTGGAATGCAAGTCGAGAAGCAGTGGCTTCATCAAAGGTCGTGGAATGCAAGTCGAGAAGCAGTGGTTTCATCAAAGGTCGTGGAATGCAAGTCGAGAGGCACTGGCTTCATCAAAGGTCGTGGAATGCAAGCCGAGAGGTTCATCAAAGGTCGTGGAATGCAAGTCGAGAGGCACTGGCTTCATCAAAGGTCGTGGAATGCAAGCCGAGAGGTTCATCAAAGGTCGTGGAATGCAAGTCGAGAAGCAGTGGCTTTATCAAAGGTCGTGGAATGCAAGTCGAGAGGCAGTGGCTTCATCAAAGGTCGTGGAATGCAAGTCGAGAGGCACTGGCTTCATCGAAGGTCGTGGAATGCAAGCCGAGAAACAATGTCTTCATCAAAGGTCGTGGAATGCAAGTCGAGAGGCACTGGCTTCATCAAAGATCGTGGAATGCAAGTCGAGAGGCAGTGGCTTCATCAAAGGTCGTGGAATGCAAGCCGAGAGGCAGTGGCTTCATCAAAGGTCGCGGAACGCAAGTCGGCAGATACTGTTTTCATCAAAGATTGCTAAATACAAAGTTCAGAATGAATAGTTTAAGGCACTAATGCTAATTTAATAAATGCTTATAAATTAAGATATTAGTAAAAATTATTATCACGGGATATTTTGGAAAATAACACATTATTCTACTCTTTTCGTTTTCATATGTTGCTGGGAAACAAGTTTTAGATATAACGAGGATATTAATTTTTTTTAAAATCAGGAAACCTTTAAAAATATTTGGTTTCATTCTTTAGGTTTTATGCACTACCTACGGAGGACGATTTGACTGGAAAGAATACTCGAACGGTCAGGTCCCTATTGATGCTGTGCAGGGAGGCGTGACTGAAGAGGGGGAACCACTGTTCATTGGCTGCTGCAAACATGAGAAAAGTTTGGTGCCAGGAAAGATTCAGCCGAGCGACTTAGGCCTCTATATCCCCCATGGGGGGAATGCATACTTCTATCGTAACTATAAGGTTCTAGTTGGAAATTATAAAGGAGGATGTACCTCTGAGCCACCGTCAGTGCCCGATTCTCCTCCGGTCTCAAGGGATCCTGACTGCTTGGATCCACCGCATGATCCTTGCAAACCTTGGAACAGGCGTAGATGTTGAAATAAAGTGGTTTGATGATTTCTTTGCATGGCATTGTAACATGAAATAAATTCATTACCGTGGATTATTTTGTTTTACTTTGCATTTTAATTTTTTAAAAAGAAAATATGCTTTCGTTTTAATATGTATGGTGAATAAATAAAAAATAATTAGGTGCGAATATTAGTAGTACCTTCGTAATTTAACCCAATAGCAAAAATACTTTTTCTGCGTAATGTTTTAGCTGAGAAAATCAAAATGGGGAAAAATGTGCTTCAATGCAGGCAAAGTGGAATTGGTGGGATAACGAAATCACAAGCCTGGTTGTACCCAGGGCGAGTATATATGGGATAACGCCAAAAGTTTCAAATTGTTATTAAAAAAACTAAGCCGATGGGAAAAATCTCTGCGTTGCAAGCCGATTACGATCAAAGCAAAAACAGTGGAATAAACAAAAATACAATAAATTTGATTATCGATTGTATACATAAAATCGAATAAAACATAAATACAATCAATAGAATAACAACTTTGGAATTAGTCAAAACAAGAAGCATGATACGTTTCGTTGGAGAACTCCAAGAGACATTTTCTTAGTAAAATAGAAACTATATTTTTACCAGGTCAGATTACGGGGGCATTCAAAAAGTTCTTGCCATGCATCTGCAGAACAAAACCATTGCACTTGCCTCAACAAAGCTTTTAGTGTTCTTCAAAGTAGTCCCATTTAGCATTTATGCAAAGTTGTAGACGTCTACGCCAGTTCCGGAATGCTTGATGGTACTACTCTCCCAAATCTTAATGAAGGCATGAAATAATAAGCTGAAAAAATTGGTTTTGCCATGAGTGGGATCCAAACCCACGTCTCCAGGAAACATGCCTGTTATGCTACCACTACACCATCAATGGCTAACTTTTTCTCAGCTTGTGTGACCTTATAAACTTTCCGAATTTTTTTTTATTTGATTCGTACAGTGGCGCCATCTATCCGGGAAGTGGACAATTCTGTTGCTCATAAAGATGGATTTAATATTTGTCACTCAAGCTCATGGTGTTAAATCAATAAATCAGCAGTAAAGAACCACAGGATATGCCCTGTAGACATGGAAGGCAAAACCAATTTTTTTTTCAGCTTATTATTTCATGAGTTCCATGTCTACAGGACATATCCTGTGATTCTTTACTACTGAATGAAGGCATTTTGTAAGATCTTGCACCCTTGAAAAAGGCTTCCCAGCAACTTCCTTTTCAATTTTTGGAAACAACCAAAAGTCGCGTGGTATAAGATCGGGTGAATATGCAGGACTCTTGTTTTGACTAATTCCAAGTGTTAAAGGTAATTCTTTTAAATTTGGCACACTATTTCTTAACTTTCAGCTATAAAATACTTTTTACCAGATAATGATCAGATCAAATCCGGCTCCCTATATCAACTGGTATTCCTAACTGACCCCATTTGCTATTAATTAATACGGAGGGCATTCAAAAACATTACTGACACGTATCTGTAGATTTTTCACTCGTTGCTCCGAAGTTAAACTTGTCTAAACTTGACATTACATGTTAAAAGCAAAGGCCGTATCATGATTTCTCTTTTTGCTGGAGACGCATAAAATTTGGTCTGAGAAATCTGTGCGTTGTTGCTATGGAACGTACTAAAGACTGGAAAAGATTTTTCTTTTTCACAAGCATGCAGCTTGGAGATGACAGAAAAAAAAATCCTACCGATTTATCACAAGTATATGGATATTATTCTTGTTCATATGGCACTTACGGGATGGATATATATATATACTTTCTTTGTTGCTGCACAACACAGCAACCACGACAAACCCCGATTCCATCATTAGTTATGAAATGACGTGTACTATCTACTGTCGGGGGCAAGACCACACCATATAGATATGACTCATCCCCAATAATCCTATGGCGAGCAGTCCTATAGAAGGAAAGCTCATCCATCGGTCAAAACCTAAATTTACTCTGTTCCCCGGATAGCCATGAACAAAGATATATAGATCCAGGTTCGCTCGGCTCCCGGGGTGGAGACTCTTATTGGGACCCAGACTTTGAAAAGGGCCCTTGCATACTAGGGCACCACTCCATTCTGCAAGGCCCTTGAACTTGCTCCACTGAGATTTTGAGGTCTTGGCACTGTCCAACCAGGCCACTAAACCGGTCAGCAATGCCTTCGACCTCGGTTGGTCTTGGCTCTGTCCAACCGGGCCCAAACTGGTTAGTAGAGTCTTCGACTGGTTGCTAGGCCACAAGCCCCCCCCCCCCCCCCCACCACCACCACCACGTCAAGGTGGTCCCCTATCGGGAGGGTTACAGGATGGATGTACAAATTCAGAGAAGGACAGCAGATTTTCGAAGACCACCCTCGCTCAGGAAGACTGAAGGAGGCGTGAACGAGAGAACCATCGCTGCTGTTCCTGAACTCATTAAGAAGCTAACACATCAACGTTCAGGAAATACGTTTAGATGTCAGTGTATCGATTGGCAATGTGGTAACAATTATTCATCAACATTTAAAGTTCCAAAAGATCTGTGCCAAATCGGTACCCTACAAACTGACCAAAGAGCGATAAAGGACTAGAGTCGATTCATGCAAGGAGATGCTGGTAATGTTTGAACCTAGTGCCCCAAACGGTTAACAGACATTGTCACAGGTGATGTATAGTAGAAAAGACATGTTTCAACTCCCAGAAAGATCGACAACTATGTTTGGGTTGCGGAGGATAAACTGCATCCCCAAATCCTCCGACAAGATTCTGAAAGGAAGCTGAAGCTCTGAAAGTTCTAGATATAGCCAAAGTTTATCGTGATAGGCTAGTTAATTTTTATGGCAATTGTGGTTTGCTTACTACTGAAGTTGAGAAAGAATGCGATCAGTTTAAACAGGTTTTTCTTGAAACTAGCAGCACTGGTTTGAATAAAATGGAGATGCACTGGATAAGGCACTGGAACTCTCTTTTGAAAAAAGGGTTGGGTTGCTTTACCTCTGAGCGGCACTTTTTTTGCACACCATGGGCTAAATGGCCAGGTCACATGGACCCCGAAGTCTCAGAGAAGGTTGGGGGAGGGGACCCACTGGAACAGCTGTTTGGAGACAGATGGTAGCCTCCCGTCAAGGCCATCCAGCGTGTTCTTATTTATTTTATGCACGTTTATTTAACGTGCACAGGGTATGGCTCTCCCGCACACGGGACCACGGCTTAACGTCCCATCCGACGGACGGAGGCCTTTACCAAGCCCGTCGGTGTCCCCTACTGACCGTGGGCAGGGCGGGGAATTTTGAGGAGATAAATCTCAACGCTGACCCAGCTGGGACTCGAACCTGGGAACTACAGATTACGAGCCTGGCGCGCTACCGACTGAGCCACCCCCGCCCGTTTGAAAAAAGGATCTCCAGGAATAATCTCATTGAACATCCTACTACTCCTAAAAGATGGCATTACAAAGAGTTAATGAATGGGTTAAGGATCAATTAACAGCTGCTAAGAATTTTTGGCTTGTTAGCTTGGCTGAAAAAGCAGAGGAAGCAACTAGAGAGCACAACAGCATAGAGTTGTACTATATACGTAATCTTTTGTGTGGGGAGAAACAAACTTGTACACAGGGAATGATTTGATGAATATGATAAGGCTGTTGAAGGTGAATATTCCTGTCATGGTCAGGTGGGCTGAGAATTTTAGAGATGTTCCAAACAATGTGGTTAGTTTTACTCCCGTTGTTTGCAATGAGGATAGATGCATTACTGGCTTTAATGTTGGCCCTGTATCACAATCTGAAGTTATTTGGCTATTTCTAAATCTAAACTATATAAATTCCTAGGGGTAGATGAAATTACTACTGACTAAAATTTTGAATATCTTTTATGATAAAGGCATGGTTCCTAAGGATTTTACCAGAGCTATTATTATCCCTATTTTTAAAAAAGGTGATTGCAGTTCTTGTGATAATTATAGGGGTATCAGCCTACTTTCTGTTCAAGGTAAAGCTCTTTGCATGATTGTGCCTAATAGAATTAAGAATCTTGTTGATGGACAATTGCGTGACGGTGCAGATGAGCAGAGGTGGATTTAGAAGTGGTAGGGGATGGCTTGATAAGATTTTTCCACTTAGGCAGATTCTTGAGAAATGTTTAGAGTTTGAGAAACCTGTAGTTACTAGCTTTGTAGGTTTCAAAAATGCTTTCGACTCTGTTGACCACCATAATTTGTGGTTGATTGTGAGATCATGTGACATACCAGACTAGTTAGTTAACATAATGAAAGCTTTCTATCATAACAGAGTCAGGTGTGAGGGCTGGTAAGGCTTATAGAAATTGGTTTAGCATTGTTTTTGGTGTTCTAAAAGGATGCATTTTGTCTCCCTTCCCCTTTGGTTATTGATTATGTTATGCGAAATTCTCTACAAAGGAAATATTTTCTACTTAAATGGTCTAAAGTAGGGGTTTTCAACGTGGGGTACTCGGTAAAATTTTTTGGGGTACGCCGTGAGAGCTCAAAAGTCGATTACCCAGTAAAATGTTTAAAATTTTATAAGATTTGTTAATTATTTATGTCATTTTTTGTGTTTATCGATATATGTAATTTATGAATACAAAATGTAATGTGTGTGTATATATATATATTATTTTATTCTCATTGTTATACTATAACTACAGTTTTATCTATCTGTAAAGGGGTACGCCAGTTACATACTCATTTCCAGGGGGTACGTGAAGCATAAAAGGTTGAGAACCACTGGTCTAGAGAATTGAAAATTCTGATTTAGATTACGTTGATCATTTGGCCCTTTTCGCAAATATGTAGGTGAGATGAATTCTTTTATTAGAGCTGTTGATGAGACTGGCAGTAGAGTAGGTTTGGTTATAAACAGAGAGAAAACTAAAATGATGAAAATTGATCAGGCAGGCTGTAATTGTTAATCTGAATGGTTGCAGTCTTGAGCAGCTGTCTCAGTTTAATTATCTTTGGATTTATGTAACATAATTATACACACAGTATGTGTGTATAATTACACACATATAGTGGTGTGTACACACACACACACCAGTATATGTTACATAACTACAAAATAATAATTCCAAAATACATAACTACAAAATAATAATCTCCTTCCATTAACTGGACCACTTTGCAAGGGAAAGTATACTGGTGATGTGCGGCATGAGATAACAGACGAATAGGGATTGCTACTGGGACTTTTAAGAATCTATGGAGAATGTGGAGAAATATGTATATGCACCTGAAGAATAAATTCGGTTTGGGTAAGAATTTGTAGGGTCCGTTCTTAGTAGGGTTAATTGTGATAGTGAAACATGTACACTTTCTAAGCAAGGTAACAGGGAACTTGATGCCTGTGATTCTAAATGCTTAAGTAATATTTTGAGCATTAGGTAGTTGATTTTGTAAGTAATGATGATGTTAGAAGAAAGTGTCATCAATCGCATTTGAGCAGCATATTGTGCAGAGAGAGACTGCGTTGATTTGGCCATTTTGCCCGTATGCACAGCTGCAGATTGGCAAACAAGATTATGAACAGTGTGCCTAAAGGTTTCAGGAAACGGGGGAAACCTAGGATGCAATGGGTAGACAATGACAAGAAGGACCTTGCTAGAATTGGCCTAGGGTGGCCAAATGCAGCAGCTGTAGCTCAGAACAGACCTGTCTGGAGGACAAAACTAGTCTGATTAGACCTCAGTAGCCCATGGCTGCAAAAAGATTGATCATAGTTACGGTTTCATTTCCTGGAGGAAAAGGGGTTGGATGGTTAAATTATTGAGCTTTTTCTTCATCAGTACATAAAGAAGCAAGCTGAAATAATAATAAAAAAATGTTTCTTAGTAAATGGTAATGGAAAATAAAATTCTCTGAAAATATTTGACGTTTTGAACATTAGTTTAATGCTAAAGTTACATTGCAGAAATTAAAACTTTTTCAGAGAATTTTTTTCTGATATCTAAAATGTTGCTTTCCTTACGGTGTTCATATTAGCTCTGATAAGATAAAGTGGCGAAGTCTTAAGGTTAATCGACGCGTCCTTTCCAATGTAGATAAAAGCTCATGCTGAGTCATAAAGTTCAATAGTTAGAGAGAACACCGTTGATATGATGTGAAGAATATTTGCGCTCTTTTGCTCTACTCAAAGTTTATAACTCACAGTCTTTTTGGTAGAAAAGTATTCCCTCATGGATACCTTCACTCATAAAATGACATCTGTCTAGCTACACACGTTTTTTGGGCCCTCGTAAAATTTTTTTTTGATTTGCAACATACAGGACAGAGAAGAATCCTAGAAGCTACTCCTAGCTTTTGCAGGCCTTCTCATACAAGGACATGCCCTACTAAAACCGAAGTCACTGCTGACCACTGCCTTAGTTAGAGGCACACACAAAGTTTGTTTTACACACAACACACAAAGTTTGCCTTGCTGGAACAGTCGCTAGCTGCCTAACCACTATGCCAGGTAAGGCAGTTTTATCCTCGTTTATGATAACTTTTCTTAATACCGATTGAAACAAGCAAGCACAGATTCAGAAAAAAAATTAGAATAGAAAAAAGGCAGTGTACTTGATTTAGATGAAAGGTCCAGAACGTTGTTTTAGAGTTTATTTCAAAATCAGAAATCATTGTCACTAGAAGAGAATATGTTTCTATCTCTATGTTTTAGTGGTTTACTTTGTTTCTATCTCCATTCTGACTATTAAAATTCTCTAGGTGTGTGTGTGTGGGCGGGGGGGGGGGATATTTCTCACTTGCGTCCTCCCTTTAGAACTGCCCTGGAAACAAGTGGGGGTCAAATATCTATTTTACTGTAAAATTTGCTGATAATTAAATAATGGATACGTACAGTCGCTCAAAAAAGTATCCGAACACTATGGTTGATTACAAAATTCAGAAAAATATCTGGCAACGATTTTTTTTAGAAATTAGTAATCTGGCAACCTTCGTGTACGTGACACGAAGGTTGCCAGATCACTAATTTCTAAAAAAAATCGTTCCCAGATATTTTTCTGAATTCTGTAATCAGCTATAGTGTTCGGATACTTTTTTGAGCGACTGTATATTATACGTTATATTATTGACTTAGACCATTTTGGAGGCACCAACTTTTTTCATTTTGTTGTGGACTATTGACTGGGAAACCTAAACTGCTTTTGCCAGCGATCTTTTACGTTCATGAATTTATAATCTACTCATTGGGATTCAGGTGGGCCAAAATTTTTCGTCATGAATTAAAATCAGTGAGTTTCTCCAGTGTCAGGAAGATGTTGAAATTTAGAAGGGGTTTACTCGGTTTCAAAAAACAAGAATTGAAATGGAAACTGAAAATGACTAAACTGGAAATACTTCTCTATCTATAACCAGCAACATATGGGGGAGCGAATCATCAGTGGGGGGAGCAGGGTGAATAAATATGAGAAAGTGCATAGCTCTAGCAATGAAAAGTCTAGGCATGGATTTCTCTACTCCTGAACCCAAAGGAATGCAGGGGACCCGCCTAGCACCTATCGTCGAATCAACTAGCGAATTCTTTACTGTACCTGAGGTGTAGCCTTTTGGCACTCTGGTATCAACATCCTACCCAATGGAAGATTCGTTGCTGTAGGTACAGTCGCTCAAAAAAGCATCCGAACACTATGGTTGATTACTGAATTCAGAAAAAATATCTGACAACGATTTTTTTTAGAAATTAGTGATCTGGCAACCTTCGTGTCACGTGACACGAAGGTTACCAGATCAGTAAGTTCTAAAAAAATCGTTGCCAGATATTTTTTTCTGAATTCTCTAATCAACCATAGTGTTCGGATACTTTTTTGAGCGACTGTAAGAAGCATAAATGGCGTCCGATGCGAAATAGAAAAATTTCTTCGATATCTGCAATTTCTATGTGACGAATGCACGTGGTTGCTGCTCACCGCCGTTCCAGAGTGTTAAGTTCGATGATAACAGTAACGGTAACCTTATATGCCTACGTCATTGGGTCAGCTTGTTGCGAGCGGCTGGCTGTTCATGGAGTGTTGCATCCTGGAAGTTGGAGGCGTGCATCGGCGATCAGATGATGGTGCAATCGCAACACCGACTCTACCTATCTCGTGACAAAGGTTCACTGATAGCGGGCACAAAAGTCTGCACCCGTGTATGTTCAGTCTCTGAGATAGAAGAGTGCGACACTCCACTAATCGCGACAGCGTTTTGTCTTGTAGGCGGATTTTTCATTTGCTCTTCAAGTTCGCATTACTGACTCCTTCTCGACATCATGTCGTTCGGGATGGGTAAGTTGGCTTTTAATGTTGCATTTAATATTTTAAACCTTCGTTTCCTTATTTAGCGTATTTATGACACTTAACAGGTGGACGATAATATGTCAGAACAAATGACTAATAGTTGAGAAGCAATCAAGGAATGGTTTTTCCTTTGAAGCATGGCGTTTTTCAGTTAAGCGAAAAAACATTTTTTAAATATCTAGCGTACGAGATAAATAAGTAGGAGTAGTTGGAGATAAATAAGTAGATGTAGTTGGAGATAAATAACGAAACAGAAATCAAACATCGAAATGCTCCTTAATTATTAAAAATATTAGAATACAAGATGGAATAAGTATGATCGAATTGTGTTCTTCAAAACAACGATCCTCACAAATTTGTCTGCATAATTATGTCGATTTATATATTTGGCTATCTACATACGTATGATTTGCACACTTACTCTCCATACTACTCATACACATACTCTCTTATATAGCCAGAAATATTTTCTGGTTATGGGGGGGGGGGGCAAAGTTTAAAACAATTTTATTGGAAGGAAAATGTTCAGTATAAGTGAAGAATTTTTATTTATTGCTGTAAAATAAAAAATTATATTGCCGAATGGGCTAAAAACTACAAAATATTCCAAAAAATCCAATTTTTTAACGGAGTTAGAATTTTGGAGAAGTGGGATGGGAGAACTCAAGAGAAACTCTCTGACTATGTGCCTCTTCTTATCTACTTATGTCGATTTTCATACATTTACCTACAGGAAAAGGGTTTACAAAAATTTAGTGGGGGAGGGGGGGGGAGCCGGTTGAGCAGGAAAAATTGAGACAGAAAAGAACAGAACGCCGTTTCTCTATGCATTTTTTTCTGTTTCTTTTAGTGATGTTCTAAAATAAATTCCCGAAAAATATGTTCCATATATAATAATATATCTTTTCCGGTTATTAAAATTCTCAAAAGGGGCGGAGAGGTTGGATTCCCTTTTAAATATGGCTCTTTACCTACATATGTGAATTTACTCTGGGTGGGTATTCAGAAGACGATCTATAGTAGAAGTCCCCTACCTAAAACAATACATTTAAAAGGGAAAAATAACAGAAAAGTAAAATGTATTTAATATACTAAAGAGTCGTCTTCATTCCACTTCGTAATTGGTTGAGAGAAGAAAATTCTAAAGTTTGATTTTAATTCCAGACCATCAGCATGAACAAGACTCTGACAACTAGCATTATGAATAAAAAGACAAGGAAGTCATTAATTGCAAATAAAGGAATTTGATATTATATAAATGTAAAAAACTTGCCCCAGCTGTCGTCTAGATGCGGAATCTCTTGTTTTTGATTTTTGACAGTTACTTTTGCAAGACAAGAATAAATGGCGCCTTTGAATGATGACACCTTTTGAAAGTGACTCATAACCAGAAGATCTCGCATTCGCGTTTAATATAAGACGTAATGGTCGAAGAGATTTTAACACTTATCCAATGTCTGATTGACAGCATCAAATGTCACTTAACCGAAATAACCTTTGGATTCATTTTTGGAAAACAGTGAATAAAAGATATTTTTGAATCGATATAAGTTTAAATGCCTTTGAAAATACTTTATCTGGTAACAATTTCAGACATTAATAATAAGGTAATTTTGAAAGGAAAGAATTTTAGAAATGAAATTAGAAATTTTTGATATCGCAAACAGTTTTATATGTGGAATGATAGTCTTTTGAGAATTGAGAAAATCAATATGATGCACTAGTTGACCTTCTGTAATAATTACCTATTTGACAAAAATATTTTCTAAAATATTGTAATGTTAAAAGCTAAAACCTAATTTACGGCTAATTTTAGGATTACCATGAGACAACGCAAAACGTGTCCAAAATAATTATATCGTTCCTTGGTATCGAAAGGTTGCTGACCTTTGACCTAGAGTTAGCGATCGGCAATCAGTTATCTTTGCCGTCCAGGAGCAGAAGAAACGTTATTCATCACCATCCATAGCCTTCATTAACATAAATTTAATAAAGTGGCAAATAAATGCAATATTTCAAAACATATTTATTTCCTTTAATTACTGCTCCAATAACGGAAAATAGTTGCAACTGTAAATACAAATATTTACGAAAAATTGGCTAAAATAAAAATATTTAACAACAAAAAATTCTCATTCTCAACATTCATCAGGGACGCGAAAAAAAAAAAAGAATTCACTGACTGATTTACTTCAACAAGTGCACTCGAGTTTTTTTAAATATTATGCTTATTTAGGGGAATTCAAGAAAAGTTGACCAGCCAGTAACTTTTACTACGAGCCAGAGCAAAGGTATAGAGCAACTTAGAACGGAAGCAAAAATGTTTCCTGTTTTATGTGCATAAAAAAATGCATGCTGCGAAATTAACGATACTGGATTTAAAGGTGAAAGTTGATTTTTTTTTTCTCTTGGAGATATTCTACTGTAGTAGCTTTTTTTAGCCTTGAAAGCAACAAACCAAGCATGAAAATTCACTCGGAATTGGCAAGTGGGATAATACTGTAGATTTGCCCAGACCTTTTTATATCTCAAAATAAGGGTTGGGTTGTTTTACCCCTGAGCGGCACTTTTTTTGCACACCATGGGCTAAATGGCCAGGTCACATGGACCCCGTAGGCTCAGAGAAGGTTGGGGGAGGGGACCCACTGGAACAGCTATTGGGAGACAGATGGTAGCCTCCCGTCTAGGCCATCCAGCGGATTCTTTAACGTGCACAGGGTATGACTCTCTCGCACACGGTGCCACGGCTTAACGTTCCATCCGGCGGACTGCGGCCGCTACAAGCCCATCGGTGTCCCCTACTGACCGTGGGAAGGGCGGAGAATTTTGCGGAGATAAATCTCAACGTTGTCCCAGCTGGGACTTGAACCTGGGAACTACATATTACGAGCCTGGCGTGTTACCGACTGAGCCACCCCCGCCCCAAAACCGACTCAAAATAAGGGGACTTGCATAATTCTGAAACTAAGATAGTTATTTTATGAAAGCATTATTATCAGGTGGCAGTCGCGTAGCCGAGCGGTTAGCTCGCTTGGCTACTGATCTAAGGCACCTGGGCTCGAGCCCCGGGTAAGGCATGGATGTTTGTGTTGTTTTTCTGCTGAGATCTCGCCATCCTCACACACCTAATACTATGGTATATAGACAGGTTCCTGTCAGACCTCTGTGGCAAGCAGCTGCTTGAGAGAATAATTTTTTTATAATCTCCCAATGTTTTTATCGTCTTAAAACCTCGAGGAGGTTCCGACCACAAGTACCCCGAGGATAGGCTATTTGCGTATTAAAGCTGAACATTTATTCAGGACTGTTTAGAGAATTAAATAATTTTTGAAATTCGATGGAAACACCCTGGATTATCAAACGTAAAGCTGAAGGAATAAGTGTCTTGACCCAGGTGAGATTGAAATCTGCGACCTCTTAATAACACGTGAGTTTCAGACCTCCGATCAAGAGTTCCTCTATTGATAAATGCGAATCTTCTGCCAGTGGTAGGGGCGGGGGGTGGCTCAGTCGTTAGCGCGCCAGGCTTGTAATCTGCAGTTTCCAGATTCGAGTCCCAGCTGGGTAAGCATTGAGATTTAGTCAGTAGGGGGCGCCGATGGGCTTGTAACGGCCACAGTCCGTCGGATGGGACATTAAGACGTGGCCCGTGTGTGGGAGAGCCTTACCCTGTGCACGTTAAAGAATACGCTGGATGGCCTTGACGCGAGGCTACCATCTGTCTCCCAACAGCTGTTCCAGTGGGTTCTCTCCCCCAACCTTCTCTGAGCCTTCGGGATCCATGTGCGAAATAAGTGCCGCTCAGAGGTAAAGCAACCGAACTGTCAGTTGTATACCGTCAAATACGAGAGTCAAATGAAGGCAGGAAGTGACGCTTTCAAATGGTGTCATGAAAAGCGGCAATCAGAGTATACTGGTTTTCCAAAAATTAAGGACCAACTGTATGTTATGCAATGGGAAGCTAACATCAACGCTCTATAACTTCTAAAATAAGTTTTACTGTTTTGACGGGGCGGGGGTGGCTCAGTCGGTAGCGCGCCAGGCTCGTAATCTGTAATTCCCAGGTTCGAGTCCCAGCTGGGTCAGCGTTGAGATTTATCTCCGAAAAATTCCCCGCCCTGCCCACGGTCAGTAGGGGACACCGATGGGCTTGGAAAAGCCGCCGTCCATCGGATGGGTAGTTAAGCCGTGGCTCCGTGTGCGGGAGAACCATGCCCTTTGCACGTTAAAGAACACGTTGGATGGCCTTGACGGGAGGCTACCATCTGTCTCCCAACAGCTGTTCCAGTGGGTCCCCTCCCCCAACCCTCTCTGAGCCTTCGGGGTCCATGTGACCTGGCCATTTAGCCCATGTTGTGCAAAAAAGAGCAGCTCTTTTTTGCACACCATGGGTACGCCGAGGCACGCCGAGGTAAAACAACCCAACCGAACTGTTTTGAAAATAGTGATTGCAGATAAAGATCTCAATATTCGTTCAGTATATAATTCGTTCAGTCTTAAGAAACTTGTACAAAACTGATGAATGGTGAACGAGTTTGTTATACAAACTTCGAAAATACACACTAATTTTATTAAACACTTTGATATACACCTATCCCTCGATTTACACGGTACTCAGTTCACACAATTTTGCCTTTGCACGGTCAAAAAATGCAACCAGTTTCGATTTACACGGTACTGACTGAGATTTTCTTTCTATGTATGTCTCAGTCAGTACCGTGTAAATCGAAATTGGTTGCATTTTTTGACCGTGCAAAGCCAAAATTGTGCGAACTGAGTGCCGTGTAAATTGAGGGATTTCATTAACTTCTGAAATCAATTTTTGTGGCAGGCATTGTTATCGCTAAATATTCAAACTTTTCATTACTTATTAAATACAGAAGGAATATTGTTAAAAATCGATATATTGATTGAGATTTTTATCAGCAATTACATTTTTCTAAGCAAAAAAAAAACTTATTTTAGAAGTTATAGAGCTTTGATGTGAGCTTCCCATTGTATAATATTGAGTTGTTCTTTAATTTATGTACAGTCGCTCAAATAAATATACAAACACTATGGTTGATAACAGAATTCAGAAAGAGTATCTGGCAACGGTTTTTTTTAGAGATTAGTGATCTGGCAACCTTCGTGTCATGTTCGTATATTTATTTGAGCGACTGTAAGCCAGTGTATATTCCGAGTATACCAGTATTCGCGATCAAAGATCCGATGTGATTCAACTGAACTTCAATTAAAGTAATTTTGGACATTTTGGATCAGTTCCTATGTTCGAGTATACATAACATACACCCAAAAGTTAGAGAGAAAATTGTTTTCAGGCAGGTGGGATTCGGACCTACGACCTCTTAATTTTTCCTTTTACCTTGAGCATGATGTTTAAGAGTGCTTTCATGAGATTTCAATTGAATCAACATTGAGTCTTTGCTAAGTATTGGCATACTTAGAATAACCTATTTAACTGTCTACATGACGCCGTTTGAAAGTGAAACTCCCGCTTTCATGGGGCGGGGGTGGCTCAGTCGGTAGCGCGAAAGGCTCGTAATCTGTAGTTCCCAGGTTCGAGTCCCAGCTGGGTCAGCGTTGAGATTTATCTCCGCAAAATTCCCTGCCCTGCCCACGGTCAGTAGGGGACACCGATGGGCTTGGAAAGGCCGCCGTCCGTCGGATGGAACGTTAAGCCGTGGTCCCGTGTGCGGGAGAGCCATACCATATGCACGTTAAAAAACACGCTGAATGGCCTTGACGGGAGGCTACCATCTGTCTCCCAACAGCTGTTCCAGTGGGTCTCCTCTCCCAACCTTCTCTGAGCCTACGGGGTCCATGTGACCTGCCCATTTAGCCCATGGTGTGCAAAAAAGTGCCGCTCAGAGGTAAAACAACCCAACCCTGCCTTCATGTAATTTACTTATGCGCTTATGACTGCTGGTGAATTTTTCATAGCATTAATAGAGGAAACTAATCGGCGGTTTATAGATCAGTGGTCGGAATACGTGATATGTTATCAGCGGTTTGATGAATTGGGTTAGTTTTTGCACAAAGTGGGCTAAATGGCCAGGTCACAAGTACCCCGAGGATTCACAAGAGGTTGCAGAGAACCCGTTGGAGACAGATGGTAGCCTCCCGTCAAGGCCATCTAGCGATATCTAATTCCTAAATTAGATATTAAAATAAGTAATAATATACTGCCAAATACTGATATTTATAAATTTCTAGGTGTCTATATAGACTCGAAATTAAATTGGAACAAACTAATAGATCACAGGTTATTCAACATTATCAAATGTCTTGCCTCCACAAATTGGGGATCCTCCCCTACTTATCTTATTCAACTTTACTGCAATTTAATTAGACCAAAAAGTGGAATTTGGGATTGAACTTATTGCCGATGATGCTGAAAATAAATTCAAAAAGCTCAATATAATTCAAAATAAATTCATCAGATTCGCTTTGGGCCTGATGAAAAGCTCTCCTAATCTAGCTTTAATTGCTGAAACCTCTATTTCACCTTTCCAGATCAGGGCACCATATTTACTACTTAATATTATTTCAAGACTTCATCTGAAGCACCATGATCATTTTCTAATCAATCTATTTAAAATTGAAAATTTTTTTCACCCTGCAATTAATTTTGTGAAGGAAAAGACTGCTTTTAATTATATTCTTGATAAAAATCATAAAGGAGACATCATTAGTAATGAACCCACTTGGATGTATCATTTGCCAACCATCTTCAAGAATATTACTCACAAAAAAAAATATTGGTATTTCTGTTTTGAAAACTTTAAGTGATTCATATATTCACAATTCATATCAAGATTTTACTGCTATTTATACCGATTGAGCTTTTTTTCCTGACTCATATACTGCCACAGCAGCTTTCTGCATACCTAAATTAAACATTTATAAAGCATTTGAATTTATAAAAAGATGTACTATTATACAAGCAGAACTCTTTGCAATTTATTCTTCTTTACTTTGGATACAAGAACAGTATATTTTAAATAAATTTGTTATTTTGACTGATGCAGATCTGCTTTATATTTGATAGAAAAAAATATTTTGGAAAATAAATATCCTACTTCAATCTGTGATATATCACATTTATGTAATGATTTATGTAAAAAAGGAAAAATTATTAAAATTCAGTGGTTACCTAGTCACTGTGGAACTGAAGGAAATGTTTTAGCTGACTCATATACCAAAGATGCAATCAATTTAACTGACACTACTGATATTCCTATATAAAATATACAAATTAAAAATTATCTTAAGTAGGTCAACAATTATTTTAAAGTTCAGAGTCTGTTAAACATCATTTTAGATATATATTTGATCAAAATATATGTTCATTGCTAAAAATTAGAATGTCTAGAAATAATTTTTGCAAAATATTAGGATTGAGAACTGTTATTGCAAAGTTAAGCAGCCATTGTACAAGATAAAAAAATCAGATAGCGCAAATTGTATTTACTGTAACTGTGAAGAAACTATTTCACATATTTTATTGAACTGTTCACATTATGACAAAGAACGTAAAATTTATTTTCAGCAATTATCTCAACTAGGAATAAATCAGTTTACATAATATGTTGAATTTTCCAGTAGATGACGTCAGAAATGCAAGCTACAACTTTCTTATTAACTTCCTGCTCGCGACTTCTTTGTTTAACAGGATATAACCGGATTTCCCCTCAACAATGGGAAAGCTCGACCAATCAGATTTCAGTTTCTATGGTTACAGTTGTTAAATTCAATCTTTCTACTCTAACGTTCTGTAACGGAAATTTGTTCCTTCACAGCCTGACTTTGAATACGTGTAATATGTATGCACATATTAAATATATCATTATTACTCAGATCTTTATTTTCAAACTTTAAGTTATTATTTATTTATTTTACTATTAAGCATAAAACTATTAAATTAATTAACTATGACACTTCATTGAATAATGACAACTAATACGTTTGATATGTATAATATTTAAAATATTCTCTTGTTTTTCTTTATACTTTTTGTATTGTTTTTAACTGAACCTGGTGTAGAAGGGCCTGACACTAACATCACCATGGTTGTTGGGTGTATAAATAAATAAATAAATAGGGTATGGCTCACCCACACTCGTGACCATAGCTTTGCAATCCATCCGACGGAAGGCGGCCTTTCCAAGCCCATCGGTGATCACTAATGATCGAGAGAAGCCGGGGGGGGGGGGAGTTTAGTGGAGATAAATCCGAAAGCTGGCACAGCAGGACTCGAACCTAGGAACTGCAGATTACTAGCGTGGCGCGCAACAGACTGAGCCAACCTTTGCCCCTCTCATCATAAGGGATGCTGCATTTATTTCTGCTGTGGAGGAAGACGGAAGAGTTAAATAGCTAGTAACTGCACTTTAGAGCAATGTCGTTTAACCTTTTTAACTGGAGGGATATTTTTTTTAATTATGGGAGCAATAAGTTGGCCAGAAGCGTTCATACGATAAGATTGTATCACTGCGCAGGAGTGAGAAATAAATATGGATCAGCCCCTTCACCTCGAAATTCTCATTCAAAACTATCGAAACTTTTGATTCATTTGCACCATTTCCTATTACCTCGAAATAATAAATCAGCAATTTTTCAGTCTACATGGCCTATAATTCTTCCTCTGCATGAAGGGGGCAATTCATGCAAAGTTTGATGTCCATAGCTCTTTTGGGGCTTTTCGGATAGTCAATCAGTGCATAAGCTGACAGACACGTAAACACACAAACTTTCTTCTTTATATTGAGGGGGGGGGGGGTCGGTCGGTATCCCGCCTCTCTCATAATCTGCAGTTCTCAGATTCGAGTGCCACCTGTGCCAGAGTTATTAATCTCCGAAACATTCCGACATTGCTGTCGGTCAGTAGGGGACACTGAAGTGTTCGGAAATTCCGCCGTCCGTCGGATGGGACGTTAAGCCGTGGCTCCGTGTGAATGAGAGCCTTACCCTGTGCACGTTAAAGAACACGCCGGATGGCCTTGACGGGAGACTTCCATCTGTCTACTAACAACTGTCCAATGGCCCCCCTACCCCCAATCTTCACGGAGTCCTTGTGACCTGGCCATTTAGCCCATTGTGCGCAAAAAAGTGCCGCTCAGAGGTAAAACAACCCAATTTTTCATTATACATTGTATTAATTCTGAAACATTCAGTTTGCGCTATTAATTTTCACCTAGCATTATTTGATAAAAAAGCTTTTATTTTTTTGGATCTCGCCAAGACATATCACCTCACTTGCTGTATGGTTTAAGTTAGTCTCAAGGGACTTTATCACACGATTCTGTGTTAAAAAAATGTAAAACTGCCTAAATTTCAAGGTGGTAAGAAATCAAGATCCTCTTTCGTGCTGACGTCCATGCAATTAATGTTGAATAAGATCTTATCTACGAATAGGGAAACTTTTCAGATAGTTAATAACAGAATGAAAGCTGTGAATATCATGAACCTAGTGCTTTGGGTGCATTATTTTTACACGGTTATATTAATAATAATATTTCGTTTATATTTCTTCTGCTCATTATCACATCAACGTATAAAATATTACTGCGGATTCACAAAAAAGGTTATTTATAAGAGGAGAAGTAATTATCATTTTGAGCCGAAAATTTCTTGGTTGCTTGAAACAAGTCCAGCTAATTCAATAGCTGCTGCAGTTAGTGGTGTTCATGCCCTTAATCTTATGTTCCAAGATTCTTGTTACCATTATTCTTCCCTTGAGTCCCCCCCCCCCCGATAATCCGCTCTCCTCCCTCGGGAGACATCGATGAGATGGGAAAGGTAGCCTTTTGTATATAAATTCGTAATCTATAGTTTCCATGTTCAGGTCCCACCTGCACCAGCGTTGAGAATTATCTCCGCAAAACCCCTACCCTGCCCTCAGTCAGTAGAGAATACCGATAGACTTGGAAAGGCCTCCGTCCGTCGGATGAGACGTTTAGCAGTGGTTTGTGTGCGAGAGAGCCATACCCTGTGTAATTTAAAGAACACGATGGATGGCCTTGATGAGAGGCTACCATCTGCCTCCCAGCAGATGTCCAGTGGGTCCCCTCCCCTAACTTTTTGTGAGCCCTCGGGGTCTTTGTGACCTGACCATTTATCCCATTGTATGCAAAAAAAAGTGCCGCTCAGAGGCAAAAGAGCCCAACAGCTGCTAAAACTATTGCTACCATTTGATGCTCCCTAAATGGGATCATAAGAGTCATAACAGCATTTAGTCTGATGCCATTACCAGATTCCCCACATTCCCAAAGGCATTATTATATTAATGTGTCCCATTGCCGGTAGGAGCCAGATTTTAAACCCAATCAGGGATGTATTTAAGGAGAGGTTTTGGGGGGGGGGAGGGGTTTAACCCCTCAAATGAATATGCCAATTTTTTTCCATTTTTATGCTTTTGAAACATTAACTACTAAGCACTGATGCAATATATAACACTAGGATTTGTTTACTTATTGATTACTTCTTTAAAATATCTTTTTATTGATTACCTATTTTTAAATCTTTTGAAAAAAAATCCCCCCCCCCCCAAAAAAAAAACAACAACATATTTTAAAAGTACACCACTGAATCCAACACGGAGGCACAATAGAGGTAACCCCTTTACCAAATTTTGGGGTCGTTCGGTCAAGTACATTGGGAACCACAGAGTATCAATATATGTCGAAACAGATCTCGATAGTTTTGCATACCAACGTAGCCACGGGCCAGGAGACGGCCAAATAACCCCCCTAAAGGGTTGGCCAGGTCACAAGGACCCCGAAGGCTCAGAGACGGTTGGGGGAGGGGACTCAGTGGAACAGTTGTTGGGAGACAGATGTAGCCTCCGTCAAGGCCATCCAGCATGTTCTTTAACGTGCACAGGGTATGGCTCTCCCGCACACGGAGTCACGGCTTAACGTCCCATCCGAGGGACGGCGGCCTTGTCCAAGCCCATCGGTGTCTGCTACCGACCGTGGGCAGGGCGGGGAATTTTTCAGGATAAGTCTCAACGCTGAGTCAGCTGGGACTCGAAAATGGGAACTGCAGATTACGAGCCTGCCATGCTACCGACTGAGCCACCCCCGCCCCAATCTATCCTAAAGTGTCTGGGTAGCACTGCTCAGGAAACTAACCTGTACTGCAGGGAAAATAAAAATATTCAGATTAAAGTGAGACCCGAGCACGCCAGGTGGCGTTCAGCTGGTAGAAAATAAAAATAATACATATGGATTTCATTAAGCCAGGTTATTTTCGACGTTTTTCGTTTTTTATATGAGGAAGTTTCCTTTTATTATTCCGAGAAGTAACGATTCTACATGAAGCAATGAAACTCATCCCTTACCGATAAAGAAATTCCCAAAACTCTATTATCACAGTGTTGAAGGTCAGAAATTAAGACGAAAAACTATGCCACAGCACACTCTGAACCGACCAATCAGGCTTGATTACGTATTCGTTTGTTGACATTCTTCCCTCTCTGTTATAAAGGCAATTGTGCAATGCTCGTTTGCTCAGTTGTTTTTCCGGCTACGAACGTTTGCAGAAATTGTTGCTACAAAAATGCCTCGTTGTAAAGGTAACGTGAATTTTGATCTTTTTTTTTACTACAGAACATTAATTTATCGCTCATAATCGGAATTGTATAATCGGGGATCTTTCAAGACGATATTTACATTGAAATATTACATTTAGATGTTTATCTAAAGTAACAAAAGCCGAAAACAGTCAGAAAAAGATGAATTATTGTTGTCATTATTGTCACAATTGATCCTATTTAGGAACTGGGTGCAACTTCCAAATGTAAAATCATCTCCAGAATTCTTTAGTTTTTTCGAAAATTATTAAATTTGAATATTTTGCTATGAAAATAAACCTGGTATAATTGTAATATTTAAATTCCAATGTCGAAAAAATAATCCCCATTTAAACTATTCAATTACCAGGGAGGAGAGTAGGGTCATGAGCGCTTGCCCGGGAAGAAAAGTTCTCCCCCCCACCTAGAAAAATTAATTTATTCTAAATAATATCAGTTGTACCAAAAATTAATATATTTTGCCAAAAAAAATTAAATCTTGTTTATTTTTAATTTTTTTGTTGTCAGAAGTATTTACTTTTATTTATTATTATGAAAAAACGTTTTTTACACATGTTTTCAATAATACATACTTTTGTTTTATCGTTTTGTTTTCAGCCATACTTAGTTGTATTATGGCACACTAGAACCCAATGGGGCCTTTGCTACCTCTCGATTTCTATCTCGTCACACGGACTACTATTTGACGCTGAATGCGACACCAGATCTGAAAAAAATTCTGTTACTTCTGAAATACCCCCCCTCCCCCACCCCAGGCACCAGATACCAATTTTTAACCCACTAACTCCGGCAGATCTATATTTGACCTTTGACCTCGAAGGACCTCAGTTCATCCAATAGTTCACATTTCTGTGGTTTACGACTCAAAATACTCCAGGAATCAATCTTTAGCTCTCTAGCACTGGTAGATCTAAATTTTATTTTGGACCTCAAAAGACCATCAGGATGCAAAATTTCTTAGCGTTTTCGAGATGTTCTTCAACCTGAAACACTCCCAAACACCAATTTTAACTTTCTAGCAGTCGTAGATCAAGATTTAAACTCTACATGCCTCTGTTTTATCTTGAAGGACACGTCGGAAATCAAATTTTGGATTTTTCCCGAGATCTACGACCCGGATTACCTCTAGGTGCCAATTTTCAGAGCTCTATCAGTTCTGCTTCAATAGTTAAAATTAGCGTGAATCTCTGTCAGTCAGTCAACTTGTCATTCACTCATAATCGTCTATATATATATGATTCATGATTCCTTATTTGCAACTACACTTTTTAATGAATGGCTCGACATAAAGATTACTGTCTTGAAATATGGATTTGTTTCTTTACTACCTGATGGAAATATCCTGATGAAAATATCTTGAAATATTCTACCTGATGGAAATATCCTGATGAAAATATCTTGAAATATCCTACCTGATGGAAATATCCTGATGAAAATATCTTGAAATATCCTACCTGATGGAAATATCCTGATGAAAATATCTTGAAATATCCTACCTGATGGAAATATCCTGATGAAAATATCTTGAAATATCCTACCTGATGGAAATATCCTGATGAAAATATCTTGAAATATCCTACCTGATGGAAATATCCTGATGAAAATATCTTGAAATATCCTACCTGATGGAAATATCCTGATGAAAATATCTTGAAATATCCTACCTGATGGAAATATCCTGATGAAAATATCTTGAAATATCCTACCTGATGGAAATATCCTGATGAAAATATCTTGAAATATCCTACCTGATGGAAATATCTTGATCTACGACTGCTAGAAAGTTAAAATTGGTGTCTGGGAGTGTTTCAGGCTGAAGAACATCTTGTAAACGCTAAGAAATTTTGGATCCTGAGAGTCCTTTGAGGTCCTCTCTCTGAAAAACAAATTTGTTTCGCACAGTGAGAAAATTTCTGCTGGCGCCCATGGATAATGGGGCATGAGGCGTACCCGAAAAAGTGGGTAATGGTTTAATTTTAAATGAACCTAATTGGTAAAACCGATAACCCTACATGTAACAAAGTGATCACTCAGTCAATTCACAGTCCTAAAATAGCTGACCATAATAGATGACGTGCAGCGAAAACAACATATTGACTTATTACTTACTTGCACGTAAGTAATTTCTTGCACAAAAATCTTGGATTGTAAGAAACATCATATTATTTACTAGGTGTAATTCCGAACACACGAACGGGCGTAAGGACACGTGTGACGTCATTAGTGGCTGAAATTGGCATAGAGTAGGGCATGAGCGCTCCTCCAGGGAAGAAAAATTTCCCCCTCTCTGGAATTTATTCTAAATAATATTAGGTGTACCAAAAAATCAATATTTTTTTGTCTAAAAAATGTAAATCTGTTTTTTGTTTTTTTTTTATTTTTGTTGTCAGAAGTATTTAATTTTATTTATTATTAAGAAAAAACGTTTTTTACACATGTTTTCGATAATAAATCCTTTGTTTTATCGTTTTGTTTTCGGCCATACTAAGTTGTATTATGGCACTGGAACCCAATCGGCCTTGCTCCCTCTTGATTTCTGTCCCGCACACCGACCTCTGTTTGACCATAGTTTTTCCTATGGTTTCCCAGGTACCTAAGCATTCGGTCCCAAATTTGGTGTGGTGGTCCCACTTGGTTCTAAACCTGTTGGAATAAAAGATCGGGTTCATAACTGTCATGGGTCTGTAGAGATCGCTCGAAAAGTACCCGAAATTTCTGGGGACGCTGCAATCGCCTCCCCGGGAATGGAGTAGAGTACGTTGTGAGTAGTACGTGAGGAAAGCTTTGAATGAAGTTAGAAATGGACATTCGTTTGGCCCAAACTTCTGGAGTGGATTTGACTAAAACGAAATTATTTGATAATGAATTACAAACAGGCTGTTTAGGTAGCAAACATATTTTCTCGTTTTCATTTTCTCTTATTGACTTTTTATCATTTGAATAATAATTAAACTCTTACTATGGAGCCGTCCCATTTGCCGAGTGGTTAGCACGCTTGGCTACTGATCTACGGGACCTGGGTTCGAGCCCCGGGTAAGGCATGGTTGTGTGTGTTGTTTTTCTGCTGAGGACCTGCCATCCTCTCAGACCTTCTACTATGGCATATAAACTTACAGGCTCCTGTCAGATCTCTGTGGCAAGCAGCTGCTTGAGGGGTATTTATTTATTTATTTACTATGGGGCGGAGGTCTCATTTACTTTTTTCCTCACACTTCTGCAGCAGAGCCCTCTTTATCACTAGGATAGATAGATGACATCTCTGAAGGTGGGAAATTGTTAAAACTTGTATATATATTATTTTCGATAATTCCTTAAGATTATTTTTCCTTGATGAGATTTAACGAATGGTTTTGAACGAAGGATTTGACGCAAATAAATCTCAACTCTGGTACATGTAGGAATGGTTTAGGCTTCATATTGAATTCTACACCTAGGTCAACGTGGCTGGAGTTGACTCAATCAGTAGCGCCTCAGATTCGTAATCCGTAGTTCCCAGGTTCGAGTCCTAGATGTACCAGCGTTGAGATTTATTTTCGACAAATCCTTACCCTCACTTCCGTTAGAAAGGAGACACCGATGGACTTGGAAAGGCCACCGTACGTCGGATGGCGCATAATATCGTGGCTCCATATTTTATGCCCTTGAAATAGGGGAGCCATATTCTATGCCCTTGAAAGAACATGCTGGATGGCCTTAACGAGAGGTTACCATCTATCTTCCAAAAGCTACCCAGTCTATCCCCTTCCCCAAACTTCTTGGGTTCTTGTGACATGGCCATTTAGCTCATCTTGTGCAAAAAGTACCTTTCAGAGGGTTGTTTTACCTCTCAGTGGCACCTTTTTGCGCACAATGAGCTAAATGGCCAGGTCACAAGGACCCCGAAGGTTCAGAGAAGGTTGGGACCCAGTGGAATAGTTGTTGGGAGACAGATGGTAGCCTCCCGTCAAGGCTATCCAGTGTGCTCTTTAACGTGCACAGAGTATGGCTCTCCCGCACACGGAACCACGGCTTAACGTCCCATCCGAAGGGCACCTCCCCTTTTCAACTCCATTGGTGTCCCCTACTGAACGAGGGCAGGGTGGGGAGTTATACAATACTCAGTCCCAGCTAGGTTAGCGGAGTAAATCTCAACGCTAACCCAGCTGGGACTCGAACCAGGGAACTGCAGATTACGAGCCTGGTGAGGTGCGCGACTTAGCCACCTCCGCTCCACCTTTCAGACGTAAACAACACAACGTAAATTAGCAACAAAAAGTTAAGCCAGGTGACAAGGACTCTCTAGAGCTCAGAGAAGGTTGGGGAAGGAAATTCCCTGGACAGCTGTTAGGAGACCAATGGGGACCTCCTGTCAAAGCAATCTAGAATGTTTTTTTAACGTGCATAGGGTATGGCTCTCCTACACACTGGACCATGGCTTAACAGCCCATCCTACGGACGGTGGCCTTTCTAATCCCAACGGTATCCCCTTTATCGCCGAGGGCAGGGTGGAAGTTAGCGGAGATAGATCTCGACACTGACCTAGTTTAATATGCAGAATATGATGGTTATTTATGGTTAGTTAATAGCGTCATCAACATAATAGGGTCATTTTTATAGATGCATAAAAAGATGTTTTAAATATGCAAAATATAGAAGTTAATACTTTAATGTTGTAGACAAAAAAAATGACAAACCATCAAATCTCGATGATGAGCTATTTTAAGAGTTATGACTCTAGATCAGTGTCTCACAAACTGTGTGCCGCGGCACAGTAGTGTGCCGCGAGAGATTCCAAGTGTGCCGCGAGAGATTTTCAATTGACACTAGATATTCGGAAAATTTCATTTTGACTTCACTTGTGTTATCGACGTGCTATCGACGTGCTTTAATAAAAATCTTTCAGATTTTATCAACTGGGATCTTGCAAGTATTTATCAAGCCTTTTCTAAATTTTGGTTTTAATTTTTGATTATTTCAAGCCATAGAATGGAGAAATATTTAAAACAAACACCGAGTTATGATTAATTATATTTATTATTATATTTATTTTAAATAAAATGCATTTAACGAAACTTCAATTTTCCTCTTTTTACGTAACCATCAAAAATTCTTTTTTAGGTGTGCCGCGGAAAAAAATAGATTCAGTGTGCCGCGGAAAAAAAATTAGATTCAGTGTGCCGCGGAAAAAAAATTAGATTCAGTGTGCCGCAGAGTAAAAATGTTTGCGAGACACTGCTCTAGATTAATTTCATCTCGCTATTTTCCTTCCTGATAAATTAGCTAAATATATTTTATCTTGGATGTTTTCTTTCATGCTAAACTTTTTTTTACAATATTTTTCCCAGGTATACCAGCTCCACCAGGGTTCCAATGGATGAATTCCATGAGTGGAAGTGTGCCTCCAAATGCCGTCGTATGCGGCTATGACAACGGAGAGCCAATGTATGTTGGCAGAGCTTTCCACAGCGGCGATCTCATCCCTGGTAAAGTACATCCATCACACGGATGCTGCTACGTTTCCTGGGGTGGAAAGGAACACTCCTGCAGGCAGTATGAGGTAAGAGGATTTGTTTTCGCATTTTTCTTCCCACAGTTTAATAAAAACGTATATATAAAGTTTAATTTAGTAAGGTCCAGTTATTTCTAGGTTGGGTTGTTTTACCTCTGAGCGGCACTTCTTTGCACACAATAGGCTAAATGGCCAGGTACAAGGACCCCGAGGGCTCAGAGAAGGTTGGGGGAGGGAACCCACTGGAACAGCTGTTGGGAGGCAGATGGTAGCCACCCGTCAAGGCCATCCAGCGTGTTCTTTAACGTGCACAGGGTATGGCTCTCCCGCACAAGGGGCCACAGTTTAAGGTCCCATCCGACGGACGGCAGTCTTTCCAAGCCCATCGGTGTCTCCTACTGACCGTCGGCAGGGCGGTTATTTCTAGGTGATACCCATCCGATGTACCTTTCATTCTTAATTGCCACCTACTAGTGATTGCTGATTGCCACCTAAGTAGAAAGAAATCATTTTCTGCGAAGGAAATTATGTGGCTAGTCTGTTAGTTATTTTACCTCTGAGTTACACTTTTTTGCACACAATTGGCTAAATGGTCAGGTCACAAGGACCCCAAGGGGTGAAAGGCTGATGAAGGAGATTTACTGGACAATTGTTAGGAGATAGATGGAGGTCTCCAGTCAAGGCCATCCAGCGTGTTCTTTTATATGCACAGGTCCGGATCGTGTACTAACAGAAGTAATAATTAAATATACAGGTATTTTAATTATAGGTTTATCACTTAAAATCCGTATGTTAGGTATTTATTTTTAAAAATTTTTTAATTTATTTTGTAATATTCAATAATATTCTAATAAGGTCGTTGTAGGTATCATATCATATATCATGCAATTATAAATTCAATCGCCTGCAGTTAAAGTTTAGACAAAAATCACTTAAAACTTTAGGCACATTTAATTTCCCTCCTTTGTTCGATGACTGTCCAGGTCCGCTATATCGAGGTGGCTCTGGTCTGGCTCTGCCGCACACGGGGCCACGGCTTTATGTCCCATCCGATGGCGGCCTTTCAGCCCAGTGGTGCAACCTTTCTCACCGAAGGCAGGGCTGCGATTAGTGGAGATACATCTTAATGCAGCCACAGTTGGGGCTCGAACCTGGGAACTGCAGATTACGAGTCTGGAGCGCTACCCACTGAGCCCGTCTCCCTCCTCCAATGATGTAGTTAATACACTATGAAATATCCAGTGCCCATTGGGAAATTGTTCTCTGTATTCCAACAGGGTTGAAGATATATACTTTGTGCATTGCGGCAAAGAGTACAGCTCAAGTGTCAGGGGAATTAAGTTTCTCTGAAATAAATGATATAAAAAAAATCTATCAAGGACATTTACATAAGCTGATGTTTGAATGCCATTTAGTATTGATTCTCCATTAAAGATTAAACCATTTTGAAGCGATCAGCTGGGAGGAAGACCTATTTGTAAGGGGCGGGGGTGGCTCAGTCGGTAGCGCGCCATGCTCGTAATCTGTAGTTCCCAGGTTCGAGTCCCAGCTGGGTCAGCGTTGAGATTTATCTCCGCAAAATTCCCCGCCCTGCCCACGGTCAGTAGGGGACACCGATGGGCTTGGAAAGGCCGCCGTCCGTCGGATGGGACGTTAAGCCGTGGCTCCGTGTGTGGGAGAGCCATACCCTGTGCACGTTAAAGAATACGCTGGATGGCCTTGACGGGAGGCTACCATCTGTCTCCCAACAGCTGTTCCAGTGGGTCCCCTCCCCCAATCTTCTCTGAGCCTTCGGGGTCCATGTGACCTGGCCATTTAGCCCATGGTGTGCAAAAAAGTGCCGCTCAGAGGTAAAACAACCCAACCTATTTGTAAACTCATTAAAACAACCCATCAGCAGCATTCCTGCGACACAGATGAACCTAGGTTCTGAAGTTCGACACGTCGCTTGCAAATTCAACCGTGTTGACATCTGCTCTGGGTTGGGTTGTATTACCTCTGAGCGGCACTTTTATGCACATCATGGGCTAAATGGCCAGGTCGCATGGACCCCGAAGGCACAGAGAAGGTTGGGGGAGGGGACCCACTGGAACAGCTGTTGGGAGACAGATGGTAGCCTCCCGTCAAGGCCATCCAGCGTGTTCTTTAACGTGCACAGGGTATGGCTCTCCCGCACACGGGACCACGGCTTAACGTCCCATCCAACGGACGGCGGCCTTTCCAAGCCCATCGGTGTCCCCTACTGACCGTGGGCAGGGCGGGGAATTTTGCGGACATCTGCTCTGGCGTAAACCCATCTGCAGTGAAAACACGAGGAAGCAGACTTTGACTTGAAGGACTCTTCGATCCACAACTTTGAAAGCTATTGGTGGCTTTTGAGTTTTTTTTCCCTACCTAAGTTGTGGGCTTTGCAATTGTTCTCGTTTTTCTCCATATTTCGAGTGCTGGGGGAACGGGGCATTAAAATTCCACGTAGAATAAAAATTCGATTTTTCAAACTCCAATTATAAGGATACTTTATTAGAGACGGCATTTCCCAAGTCGCAAGTTTTCATTTGGCCTAAAACTCCTTACGATCGTTTCCACCCATCCAGCATTCCACCCTCCCTGGTAAAAAATTGTGACATTTTTCCGGGTTTTTATTTCTTCAAAAATTATTTTCATTGAAATAATGTCATACTTGGATCGTTTATATATGGTAAGAAATTTAATTTCATTTAAATTTATGTGTACACTAAAATTATGAGTGTACAGTCGCTCAAAAAAGTATCCGAACACAATGATTGATTACGGAATTCAGAAAAAATATCTGGCAACGATTTTTTTAGAAATTAGTGATCTGGAAACCTTCGTTTGCAGTACACGAAAGTTGCCAGATCACTGATTTCTAAAAAAAAACATCGTTGCCAGATATTTTTTCTGAATTTCGTAATCAACCATGGTGTTCGGATACTTTTTTGAGCGACCGTACACTCTTATGCATTAATCCGTTCTCTAATAACATATGACATTAATTCTTAGGAGGGGGGGGGCATATATTTTAATAATTTTAAGCAACTGAGTGTACAAAATATTATGTACCAAGAGAGAAAAAATGCCAAGTATTCTATCATGTACTCCTTCTTCAGGAGAGCCATGCCCAAGAGTAAATTTCTTAATTAGCGATCTTTAAGATATTTCGTAGTATTTTTTTTATTTATATTTTAGTTTTTATTACTTCAATAAGCAGAAATTTTTTAATCGTGTTTATATTTTCTGAATTATACTTATTTACTCGGGTTTACTGTCCATACCCTATTTTGCTGAAATGTCTTTTCCTAGACTATTTTGTAAGCAAGTTTGTAAGCAGTTAATATTTCGGCGTAAATTCTTTTCTGCATGTCTTTTCAACTTGTGAAAATGTGACTAACCTCAGCAGATTAAATGCAACCTTTAGAGTTGTTTTACCTCTGATCGGATATGCAAATGGCTTTTTTGTATGCAATTGCCATTGCATGAACAAAGGACCCTACGGACTCAGATAAGCTTAGGGGAAGGGGGCCCCACTAGACAGCTGTTAGGAGACAGACCTCGACCTCCCATCAAGGCCATCCAGCGTGTTTTTAAACGTGCACATTGTATAGAGAGTAAATAATCTCTCCTACACAGGGGGGCCATGGTCCCATCGGATGGATGGCAGCTTTTTCAAGAAGCCCATCAGTATCCCCTTTCTGTACTGAGGGCAGGGTAGGGGGTTAGCAGAGATAATCTCAAAGCTGGCGCAAGTGGGACTCGAACCTGGGAAAAACAGATTACGAACTTGGACTCTTAACGATTGACTGTCAATGAAGTGTGGAACAAAATGCAAAAATAATAGTGTTATAAACTGACAGGCTCCTGTCAGACCTCTGTGGCAAGCAGTTGCTTGAGGGGGTATTTTTTTTTTATATTGTACTCGGGTTCTATCGCAGAAGATACTTCAATTTTTAGTGCAACAGAGGATGGCAAAGGGGAAACTCGTAGGGGAAATTTTGGACTGGACAGCGTAGTATTTGGGTAGTTACAAAAGAGATGGAGGGGAAGGCAAAGAGTGTTAAATGTAAAATTTCAATCTTAAAACCTTAAAAGTGAGAAAAAACGATTCGAGAATCTAAATCGCATTTTGTTATTTTGCGTTATACTTAGGGACTTGTTAACAAAACACGGGGAGGCGCTCGGGAAACCCGGCGCGAAATTTTGGGATCAGACGGTCAAGTATTTGGGCCGAAATTAAACTTGAGGCCGAAATTTACTCAAGAAGAGATTAATCTGCTTTAGCAGTTTTTATGGTACTTTCTTCCCAAGAATTATGTCTAAATTTATTTCATTTGTATATATTTTTTTTGCTCCAGTTCTGATACAAGAACATATTAAAAATGTTCTATTTGATTATTTAGGTGCTCTGCACTACCTACGGAGGTCAACCCAACTGGCAAAACTCATACGGCGGTCAGCTCCCTCCCGGTGCAGTGCAAGGAGGCAGGACTGAGACGGGTGAACCCCTCTACGTTGGCCGCCACGTACACCAAGGCAGCGTGGTGCCAGGAAAAATCCAGCCGACCCACTCATGTCTCTACATTCCCTACGGCGGAGAGGAGCACTCCTATCGTGATTATGAGGTTCTGGTTGGAAGTGGCGGTGGAGGAGGAGGTCCCTTTGTGCCACCATCAGTGCCTGGTTATCCATCCTATCCAGGGTATCCCAACTACCCAAATCCTTCTTACCCTAGTTATCCTAGTTATCCAGGGAACCAGCCTAGATGGTGAAATAAAATACCTTAATGCTTTTTTGCATGTCATTGCAACTTGTGAAAAAATGTGATTAACTTCAACACATCAAATGCAACCATTAGGAGTGCCTTTGTAGTGCCACAAAAATAGAGACTTCTTTTTTTAAACAGTGTCGAGTCAGTTAATATTTCAGGATAATTTGGTTAGTTATTTGTACGTTTCTATAGTAATAGTGTCAGGAGGATAAAGCCTTGGGTGGAACTTAATAAGATTTAATCTATAATCAAATTTAATACCATGTTTTTTTTGGCACTATATTATTTTAGATACCATAAGTTTAATGTATGGTCTGATCAATTTTCACAAAGAAAAAATAGTCTTTGTGAACTTAGTTAATATTCATCGTAGATTTATTGGAGAACATAACTTGGGATATCTGATGCTTAAATCAATTGTGTAACTTAATCGTTTAGTGCCTTTCCCATTTTCTTCTTGGATTAAAACTTTAAATTTAATCAAAATATTAATCAGTCATATACATATAAAAATTTTAAGTTACTTTTTATGTATTATTTAAAGTGTAAAACCATACCGTTTAAGACCGGACAAATGTCTTTACAATACAAAAAAGTTTAACAAGCGAATTTGACAAATGTTTACGAAAATTTTACTTTAAAGCGTTTACTACAAAACGTTGAAATCAGAGATTTCTTTTTATTACTCCAGTCCAAGCATATCGAAAAAAAAAACCCGAATGTTGAAGAAAGGTTAAAATTATTATCTATGTTTTCATCGTAAAAGCACATTTTAAATAATTACTGTAAATATTTTCATGTCAGGGATAAATTAGTTTTTAAATTATGTATTATGTAAATAAACAGTTTGAGAAAAGTGTCATAGTACTTGATCTTTCCACTATACGAATTTAAACCATCACTAGCAGTGGTGCACGGAGACAAGAAAATTATGACTAGATCATCATTCCGACCCCTATTTGACCTTGAATGCAGCATAGATCTTAAAATTCTTCATTTTTCTTAGTTATACGGCCAGGAATAGCCCGATTCAGCAATTTTTAGATCTCTGGTAACGTTATATAGAACTTTGACCTCCCAGACCCATTGCCTCCAGGGGCGGGGGTGGCTCAGTCGGTAGCGCGCCAGGCTCGTAATTTGTAGTTCTCAGGTTCGAGTCCCAGTTGGGTCAGCGTTGAGATTTATCTCCGCAAATGATGAAGTTCTCCTGCCCACGGTCAGTAGGGGACACCGATGGGCTTGGAAAGGCCGCCGTCCGTCGGATGGGACGTTAAGCCGTGGCCCCGTTTGCGGGAGAGCCATACCCTGTGCACGTTAAAGAACACGCTGGATGGCCTTGACGGGAAGCTACCATCTGTCTCCCAACAGCTGTTCCAGTGGGTTCCCTCCCCCAACCTTCTCTGAGCCCTCGGGGTCCTTGTGACCTGGCCATTTAGCCCATGGTGTGCAAAAAAGTGCCGCTCAGAGGTAAAACAACCCAACCCATTGCCTCCAAAATATTTACTTTTGGCCCCTAAGGACTTACCTACTACATTTGACAACGTTTCTGAGATATACGATCGACCATGCCTCAGATTTTCGCTCTCTAGTGCTGGTATATCGAAATTTCGCTTTTGAGCTTTTCACACTTTTCTGAGATCAACAACCCAAAATAACCCTGATAATTTTTATCTTGTCTAAAAACAAACAAGATATGTTTACTTTGTCGTCTGTCTGTAGACATCGACTTTTTTCTATTTAGAGATAAATTTAAAGTTGTTTTTGGGCTGGAAAGATATTAATGAAATATTACGATTTGCACTTTTTGAATCTCGGGAAAACTATAATTGCACTCCCTAACGGAGGAAAAATTGAAAAATTCCAAAATTTCAAACGAATATTGCAAATGATGAATTTATACTAGATATTCGAAATTTTGGTGGTTCAATGTAAGGATCACGAAGTCTCCATCGGCAACAATAATTTGATTCCTTACCTTTAGGGGAGTGGGAAGATGCAACTTTTTTTTTCTAACAGATAAAAATTCTTTTTGGGTTGGCTAGGTGTTGATGAAATATTATGCACTTTTGGAATCCAAAAGCTCTATCTGGGCCTTCTAACCGTCGAATAATTTGAAACTTTTAAACGAATATTGCAAACAATGTATTTATGGTAGATTTTGGACAATTCTGAAGTGGAATGTGAATCACGAAGAGGTCATTAACAGCTTAGCCGAGGGTGGGTGGGAAACTGAACGGTTCTGTTTTAAGAGATAATTGGAAACCTCTTTTTTTAGTTGGATTGGTATTAATGGAAGAAGACAATTCGTACTTTTTAAATTCTTAAATCGTTTACATCGTTATAGGTCACTAAATACGAAAGGTCAAAAACTTATTAACGACTGTTGCAATTGATCTGTTTATGATAGAAATTTTGAATTTTCCGTGGAAGCGTGTCAAGCTATTCCACTGATAACAACAATCTGTCACCTATTCTTAGACGGTTGTGAGAAAAGTAAATTTTTACACTGAAAGATTAAAGATAAATATTTTTTATGTTTTATTCGAAGCTCTGCCGTTCTTCTCTGAATTTGCGCATCCATCCCGTAATGGTGCTATATGAACAGGTATGATCTCCATATACTTGAGATAAATTAGCATGATATTTTTTCGTATCGTCCCCAAGCTGCATCCTTTGAAAATGTAAAATCTTTCCCTGTTTTTAGTAGGCTCCATAGCAACAACGCATAGATTTCGCAGACTGAACTTTACGCGCCTGAAGCAAAGAGAGAAATGATGGTAGGGCCTTTGTTTTTAACACGCAATGACAAGTTTTCAAACAAGTTGTAGCTCGTTAACATCAGAGGAATGAGTGCAAATCTACACACACGTGTCAAGAACTTTTTGAATACCCTCCGTAAGGAGTGAAAAAGTAGGTAAACGAAGAACTTCGCTCTTTTTGAAAACGAGGTTACCATATGCCCCAGAGGTTGTTTCACCCCCAAACACCAATTGTTTCGTTTATAGCAGTTGCAGTTCAAGATTTGACTTCTACGTGACCTAGATTTCACTTGAAGGACACATCAGATATCAAATTTCCGATTTTTCCCGAATTCTACGACCCAGATTCCCCCATAGATGCAAAAGTTCAGTCATTCAAAATCATCTATAAGTATTATATGTGTTAGCACTCATAATCATCATGTTATATAATATGCGTAATAGCGAACGGGCGATCAGACACGTGTGACGTCTCAGTAGCAGAAATTTGGGAGAAAACATATATTTCCCTGTGGTTCCCCAGCTACTTGAGCGATTGGTTCCAAATTTGGTGTGATGGTCCCACTTAGTTCTAACCCTGTTGGGGTCCCACTTAGTTCTAACCCTGTCGAGAGCGATTCCGCGAAAAGTGTATGGGGCGCAGCCGTCGCCTACCTAGTAGGGGTAGTAAGTTGTGAGTAGTACTTGCGGAAAGTTTCGAATTGAAGTTATCAATGGACATACGTTTGGAGGAATTTAATGGTGACTGGAGTGGTGAAAAGCTGTGAATGAATTTATCGATGGGAAGAGTTATCAATACGTTTCGAGCCAAAGTTTTAGCATAGTGAGCTGAAAAAAAAATTTGATTTTGTCATGAGTGGGATTCGAACCAACGTCTCCAGGAAACATGCCTGTTATGCTATCACTACACCACCAATGGCTAACCTTTTCTCAGCTTATGTGACCTTATAAACCTTCCGGATTTTTATTTATTTGATTCGCACTAGTGGCTCCATCTATCCAGGAAGTGGACAACTCTGTTGCCTCATTAGAGAGGAATTAATATTTGTCACTCACACTCAGGGCATTAAATCAATAAATCTGAAGTATATAATCACAGAATAAGTCCTGTAGACATGGAACTCATGAAATGATGAGCTGAAAAAAAAATGGTTTTGCCATGAGTGGGATTCGAACCCACGTCTCCAGGAAACATGCCTGTTTTTTCAGCTCATCATTTCATGAGCGTGAGTGACAAATATTAATTCCATTTCTAATGAGGCAACAGAGTTGTCCATTTCCCGGATAGATGGCGCCACTAGTGCGAATCAAATAAATAAAAATCCGGAAGGTTTATAAGGTCACATAAGCTGAGAAAAGGTTAGCCATTGATGGTGTAGTGGTTAGCATAACAGGCATGTTTCCTGGAGACGTGGGTTCTGAATCCTACTCATGGCAACACCAAATTTTTTTCAGCTCATCATTTCATGAGTTCCATGTCTACAGGACTTATCCTGTGATTCTTTACTAGTGGTTTTGTCATGGGTTTAAGTAGTCTATATATAGTGTATATGTTACCGTTAAAGTGTATAATTCAGTTATTTCATAGAATACCTAGTTATTTCATGAAATAACTGATCAAGTCGGTTAAAGCGTGTAATAAATTAATAATTCCACACTTTAACTAGTTATTCTGTGAAATAACTAATGATAAACAGTTAAAGTGTAAAACAATCTGACAATTATACAGCATCCAAAATGTTATTTATATAAAGACACAATAAAATCGTTTTTTACAACAGGGATTACTAAAATGGCATTTGGATTGCCCTAATGTGCGAAGGCCAAGTAAGAACGAATCCGTCAAGTGGTGAATCTCTTGAATATGAATCTTCGTGTCACGTGATTCAGTCGTCCGCATTATGAAAAACGCCCCGGATGAGCGGAGGCCAAGTGAGAACGAATCAGTAAAGTGATTCGTTCTCACTTGGCCTGCTCATTTTGGGGGCGTTTTTTATATTTCGGACGACTGATTCATGTTGACAGAGGGATGACCCTGGTTTCAACTCTACTCTCGGACACTAGAAATAGTCTTTTTTTTTTGTTTTTGTTAACTTTTGGTTACATTTCAGGGTAGAATGCAGTTTTTGTTGTTTTTGGTCACTTCTCGTTGATGTTCTGAGAGTCTGACGCAAAAAATATTCGGCAACAGTAATCTCTATATATTAAGTTCAGCAAATTATCGTTAATTACAAAAATATTGCGTGTAAATGAAAGTAATACTTTCCATATTCTTAAACGAAACATAAAAGTTAATATCGTTATTATTATATAACACTTTATAGTGGGTTAAAAATGGTGTGCTATTTCTGACCAGTGGTTCTCACTTTACAGCCTTTTGAATTTAAGATTTATTTACTCGGTTATTTTACACTTTAACGGGGTGTAGATCGTCATTCTATGAAATAAGTTGTAGTTGGCGCTTAAACCATAGAATACAAGTGAGTTTTACGCTTTAACTGACTTGATCAGTTATTTCATGAAATAACTAGGTATTCTATGAAATAACGGATTACATACTTTAACGATAACATATATACCGTATATAGACTACTTAAACCCATTTGGAAAACAAAATATGTTTTCGTTTCATAATTTCCACAGCTTCCATAACTCTTTAAAAACTGAATGAATACTGTTGAAAATTAAGATTTCAACAAATTTGATAATAATCTTTATCTGCAGTCACATTTCCCATTAAATGCATATTTTAGAAGTGAAGCTGGATTCCCATTGACATAACGTGGAAGTTATCTAATATTTTTGTAGGAAACTGAATTTCTTTATGATTATTTCCTGTTGTGTTATTAAATGCGTAACTTAGCAACTCATTGAAGATTCCGTTGAAAGTCATTGAAGGTCCTTTTTCATATGTTTGTGTGCATATTCTTATAATATTTATGGCTCTGTTTCCCAACTAATTTTTATTAATGCTGCCATTAAAGTGGTTAGGATATAATGGCACTTCAAGAGTTTTAAAAGTAGAATGTCTACCAAAAAATCCTTCAAATTTAGAGATTTATTGACCCACGATTTGCTGTTTCCTAACTTGTTCAGTTTTTCTCATAGAAAAAAACCTAACCAGCTTCAAAGCGAAAAGTAAATTTAATGGAGTGTAATATTAGTAGCAAAGAAACGCTACGTAATAGAAGAAACTTTATGTTTTTTGAAATTGAAACAGATTTCGAAAACGCTTTCGGTCATTCTGAGAACAAAGACGAATTACGTAGACATTGTGATCGTATTCTGTACTCAGGGCAGGCGCGACAGTAAATACGATACCGGGTATGAGGCGAGAGGAAGGTGTGTCTCTGAGGAAGATGATCTGTGAGGAAGGTGTGTCTCTGCTGAGGAGCAGAGACACAAACAAAGAAACCGTCTGGTCCTTGATTTGAACCCAGGTTTCTTTGATCTGTGTGCTATATTTCCTTGAAAAAAGATTCTCTGCAGCGTATTATACTGACAGTTTCCTGTCAGACCTCTGTATCAAGCAATTTTTTGAGGATAATTTATTTTTTCATATATATGGGCAGGGGTATAAAGGTACTAAGAGTCTTCACCACGAGAAGGAGGGGTTGAACATTAGGTGCTGGATCTGGCAGGTTCTGTGCATCATCACTGGGGATTGGTATATAGCTTTTCTTCCAGTTTATGCCTAGCTCCATTGTCACGCTGATGTGTCACGAGGCACTAAACAAATACATTTCAATTGGCTTTGTCACACCTACCTGTCAGAAAAACCGCGATGTAAAATTCCGACGATAGAAATGCACGAAAGTCATGTGTAGTATGCGTAATACGATGTAGGATTGAGGTATGTGATGCAAATGATTGGCGGTTGCAGAGGTATATACACATGTGTCGAGCGTTACAAGTGGGCGTTTCTAAACTCATCTCCAATTCTACTGCGAAGTGGAGTTGTCAAGATCTGTGATCTATGGCTATGTCTACCAAACATCATTTATCAGATGTAGTGGAGAAGGAGAGCTCGTTGCAGGACAAAGTCGAGAAGATTTTGCGAGATATATAGCTTAATGTGAGTCGTTCAGTAGTGTAGACTTTGGCAGAGATTCCAATAAGGACAGAGAGCATCCAGATGATTAAGTAGACCAGATGACGACGGGCTAAAATCCTAAGGGAGGAGCGTCATCTGATGCTATTCACCCGGAGGAGCAGGGGCGGGGGTGGCTCAGTCGGTAGCGCGCCAGGCTCGTAATCTGTAGTTCCCAGGTTCGAGTCCCAGCTGGGTCAGCGTTGAGATTTATCTCCGCAAAATTCCCCGCCCTGCCCACGGTCAGTAGGGGACACCGATGGGCTTGGAAAGGCCGCCGTCCGTCGGATGGGACGTTAAGCCATGGCCCCGTGTGCGGGAGAGCCATACCCTTTGCACGTTAAAGAACACGCTGGATGGCCTTGACGGGAGGCTACCATCTGTCTCCCAACAGCTGTTCCAGTGGGTCCCCTCCCCCAACCTTCTCTGAGCCTTCGGGGTCCATGTGACCTGGCCATTTAGCCCATGGTGTGCAAAAAAGTGCCGCTCAGAGGTAAAACAACCCAACAATCCAACCCGGAGGAGCAAGATGACAATACCACGTCAGCTGCGATCGGATTTCACAGCAGCGAGTGGAACGGCAATTTCGCTACCACCATATGCTGAAGACTTCATGAGGTGTGCCTGTATGCTAGGTGGCGAGTGGTGTGCATAACCCTAACCTGACATCACAGGAGAAACCATCTAAAGTGGTGTAGACACCGAGTCAACTGGACCCAGGAGTAATCACAGCGATTCACAACAATAGTTGATATGGAGGGAACCAGGAACAAGCTATAATGCCAGAAATATCCGTGAACAGGACACTTATGGTGGTAATAAGTGTCATGGTTTGGAGAGGGATATTTTTGGGCAGTTGCGTAGATCTCCATGTACTTCCAACAGGTCAAGGGCCGGGGGTGGCTCAGTTGGTAGCATGCCAGGCTCGTAATCTGCTGTTGCTAGGTTGGAATCTCGCCTGGACCAGCTTTGAGATTTACCTCCGCAAAACTCACTGCCCTCGGTCAGTAGGGGGTACCGGCAGATTGGAAAGGCTGCTCTCCGTCAGAGTGGGCGTTAAGCTGTGGTCCCACGTACAGGAGAGCCATATACTCTGCACGTTAAAGAACAAGCTGGATGACCTTGACGGGAGACTATCATCTGTCTCCCAACAGCCTGTCCAGTGGGTTCCCTTTCTCTGACCTTCTCTGAGCTCTTAGGGGTTCTTGTGACCTGGCTGTTTAGCCCATTGTGTGCAAAAAAGTGCCTCTCAGAGGTAAAACAATCCAATCCAACAGGTCACTGGTACAGGAATGAAATCTTGGACATCTTTTTGCCACCATAAGAGAGTCCAATAAGTGATACGTTCCTCCTACAGGACGATAACGCTCACCTGCACCATTGTCGTGCTTTTAATCGCTATCTGGGGAAATGCACTATTAACCGTACATTATGGCCAGCCCAGTCTCCTAACAAAAATCCGATTGATATGTATGGAATGCTCGTGGGTGATGGATTACTTCCCTGAATCCGCTCCTGCAAGGTCTCCTTGAGCATCGACATGCTTTGGAGGAGCAATGGAGATTACTACCCACTGTGCTGCTGGACAGTTTTATCAACAACATGAGACATCATTTTGAGGCCTACGTAGCGGTACCCACACTCCATATGGAACCACTTGGGCTATGCCTGTTGATCTTCAACTTTTTACCACGTGTCTGTATTAGTGTATAATTTTAGGAATTAAAAGTGTTATTGCATTTTTTCGTCAACTGTTGTTCTTACGTACCAGCAGATCCAATAGGTTTTTTGAGAAAAACCCGATTTCAGGTTTCCATAAATTATTCCTTAATTTATGGTAACCAGTGTAGCTTCCTATTGATTTTAACGTTCGTTGAGTTTTTGAGTCTTTCTAAAATGGATATTTAATCCTTTTTCAAGGAAATATAGCACACAGATCAAAGAAACCTGGGTTCAAATCAAGGCCCAGAGGGTTTCTTTGTTTGTGTGTACCCCACAAATTTACCGCGTACTCCACATTGAGAACCACTGGTTTAGACAATTATAGATGTAAAATTATTAAAAAAAAACTTCTGAATTCAACTATTGGTTATGTGAATGTGAGGAAGGTGTGTCTCTGCTCCTCAGCAGAGACACACCTTCCTCACAGATCACCTTCCTCAGAGACACACCTTCCTCTCTCCTTCCTCACAGACCTTCTCTGCAGCGTATTATACTGACAGTTTCCTGTCAGACCTCTGTATCAAGCAATTTGATCATATATATTTGCATATATATATATGGGCATATTTTTTCATATATATGGGCAGGGGTATAAAGGTACTAACAGTCTTCACCACGAGAAGGCGGGGTTGAACATTAGGTGCTGGATCTGGCAGGTTCTGTGCATCATCACTGGGGATTGGTATATAGCTCGCTTTCCAGTTTATGCCTAGCTGCCATTTACAGACCGATAGAGAATAATGATATGGTAATTGTGCTGATTAAAAATGATGCGGTGATTCAAAATTTAGTTTCGAGGGGGAGGGGCGATCTGAGAATAAGACTTGAGTAGCGTTTCCGAATTGCTGAAATATTCCACCGGACATGAAAGGTGAAAACTATATTCTGTATGGAACAAAATTAAGATTTTATATTTTATAGTTGTTTTTTAAATATATTTTTAGTGTCGGGCATATACTATCGTGATACTATCGTGTCATACTGTATATACTGGGGCTAAATTAAATTATACAATGATAAGTGGTTTGAATTTCAAGGCAGGTAGATAAGTTTGGGATTTCGTGTAAGACGATTGGAATTTCGGGAGGGGGTGGTGTCTGGATCATCTGGGTACGTCCCTACATACGGGGAAAAGAAACAAATTCGAAAAGAAGTTGAAAAATTTGCAGTATCATCTTGTTACCTAGTAATAGTTTATTATTATAGTTTTTATATTACCTAGTTTAGAAATACAAGACACAATCATGAATGAATTCACAGGAATAATAATATTGAAGATGAGCTCTTTCTTGAAACTTAGTAGTCCACCAGGCGTTGTTCCGATGGACTTTTCTAGCTTTGTCAAGAGTTTATAAATTGTCTTCACTGATATTCCCCTACAGATAGCTTTCAGCTATTGGTTTAACTTTATTCCCTGATTTTCGAATGAAACGATTATTCGGCTTCTTTGATATTTCTGAAACTTTTAATAACTTTTATAATTCAAAATAAAACGAAGTTGAATTCGTAGCCACGATCAGTATCGTCATGTCAGTCTCTTCTTATCATCGTCCTAGACAGGGCAACGAATTCCGTTGCAGCTGTGGAATGCCAACCTGCAATGAGGAGGGGTTGCCATCACGAGACACCAGATGTACTGCTGATGTGTCACGGGGTACTAAACAAATACATTTCAGTCGGCTTTGTTACATCTACCTGACAGTAAGCATCACTTTATCTTTGAGTCTGACGTCTTTTAGTCCTCTCTTTCAATGGCTTATTACGGTCGTAAGTATTTCACTTCTCTGCTTGCTATTTACACCATAAACGCATCCACTTTTCTCTTAGGTCTGTGTCGGGAAAAATCACTGAATTGCAGATTGAACAAATCGTTCAAGTTCTGATTCAGATCTGAAAATGATTGACACACAGGTGCACTTAAATACCTAAACAATGGAAATAAAGTTGCCATCCTTTATACGCAGTATACTGTGTTTTATAGAGGTGATTTTTAGTGTTAGCTAGGTTGCGAAATTTAGATAAGAGGTTAAAGCTAAGTTCCTGAATCTTAGGAAACTTAGTTCCTTTAAAAAATCTTCAAGGAGTAGCGTATTTTAAAGGCTCAGTCTTCTCCCACCTCACTCTGTCGCCAGACATTCCTCCTTTTTGCAATGGAAATAAAGGGAGGGTGCGGTATAATGTTGCTATAATGTTTAGAGCTAAGTCGGCAACGCGGCTCCCGTGTAATTTACTAGTCGCCAGCCGGAATTTAGTTGATATATAAAAAAACAATTCGTTATTAAGAAAATGCGTTCTAAGAATGCAGTCTTACTGTGTTTAAAACTTATTAATTCAGATTATATAAATATATCATAACCAATAGTTGAATTCAGAAGTTTTTTTTTTTTATAATTTTACATCTATAATTGTCCTAGACCAGAGGTTCTCAATGTGGGGTACGCGGTAAATTTTTTTAGGGTACGCCGTGAGAGCTCAAAAGTCGCTAGATCTAGTAACAAAATAAAAATAACCATTGTTATACTATAACTATAGTTTTTTCTATCTATACAAGGGGAACGCCAGTTACATATACATTTCCAGGAGGTACGTGAAGAATAAAGGTTGAGAACCACTGGTCTAGACAACTAAATTTATGTTTATGTGCATTAAAAGAGAAGTCTATATTTCTATAAATCAAATCAAATTTAATAAATTTTGCTTAGGTTATATTAATCCTTAACGTCCTTTTTTTAAACTTGAAATATTTGAAATCGAAATGCCGATTCCAGTTTAGACAACTATCTAAGAACAGGAAATTAAGTCACGTGACAAATTATAATACGCTGGCTGAAGATCTGCAGTATCAAGTGTCACACTAATTGTATTTTTATTTCATTGATTTGATTTGCATGTATAATTGTTTAATATATCATTTAATCAAGTTTATTTGTTATAAATATCTATACAGATACATGTTTTTTATAAAATAAATATTGGTACGTATATACTCTTGTTGCTTTATGCACCTTTAGTGCTCGCAATAACTTAAATTGCGCTCTCAAAGATGAATTGATACACTACCTCTGATCGAGATAAGTAGACTGTAGCTTGGAATATCATACTTTTATTAACGGAAAAAAAATGACGCGCAAAATATATTTTTAATCTATGTTTTTGAAATATGAAAAATATTACAGTAAACCTTACCAACCACGTTTTCGAGTATCCTGCTTAATAAATTGTACACTGTTTCTTCGAAGGCAATATCCAGCATGAAGTGTAAGGTTCTTCGTGAAAATGTAGATTATTTTAGCATACTGCAACAATAAGCAACATGTGGGTGAGTACTTGTAATACAGAAGGACGAAGAATTTCTAATAAAGTAGAATCCTTGTCATGCAGATCTCTTTAATCCGGATTTCCAATTTTCACAGATGGAAAACAAATCCATTAAATTTAAAAGTAAGTTGTAAATCTTTCCTGATGGTTTATTTCTTTTTGTACAGAATTTCAGTGACCTCTAAGCCGCTTTTCTTGAGGATAAACATCGGTGGATTTTGAGAATAACTTTTATATAATGCGTTTTTTAAATATGGCATATGTTTTTAGCCTTAAAAATATATTATATAAGATTATTTCAATGTATTATTACTCTAACACTTATACTCGTATGTGAAAGTCTGGAGTACACCCATGCAAAATGCAATGTTTGTACAAATTTCGCTTCTGTCTTTTCAGTTTATCAAATCTAAACAATATATAATGCAGTTTAATAATTAAAAAAGTCATAAAATGTTTTCCAATTTAAATTACAATAAATAATTATCCCTATATATTTGTAATCGGAAGTGATTTTCAATAATTTTAAATGTACAATTGTTTAGATAATTACAATTATGTTTATGTGTGTTATGTAAAGAAAAGCTATATTTCTATCAATCAAATCAAATAAATTTTGTTTTGCTTATACAAATGTATTATGCCTTAATTTAGTTTGAGGAAACCAACTTTGTAAAATAACCAAATCCTCCTCAACACATTTTGCAAAAGTTATTAACTTACCATGCAGTTTCAATAAACACAAATCATTTGCATAAATGAGGAGTAAAATTGGGCCCAGTCTGAATCCTGTGGTACTGCAGTTTTAACAGTACGAAATTGTATCAATCGATTCTAATTGCTCGCAATTATGTAAATATGAGTTAAAACACTTATAATATTTATCGTAAATTATTAATTTTATTTAATAATATTTGATGATCAACTGAATTAAAAGTCGTTTACATGTATAAAAGAAAGCTGACTCTTTTACTGTTGTTAATATTTTTATATACGAAGTCAATAAATTTTAAACAAGCTTTCTCGGTATTTCTATTAGCTCGAAATCAATATTAGTCATCACTAAAGAATCCAAAAAACTTTGATAATTTTTCTTTCATCACTAATTCGGCAATTTTGGAAAAAAAAGGGGCAGAACAAAAATTGGTTTATAATTTGAATAAGAAAGTTTATCTCCAGCTTTTTATATCGGTAAGACAATATCATTTTAAAGTCATTAATAAAATTTACAGTTTGAAATAGAACGTTAATCAGTTGAATAAGGATGTCTGAATGATATTTAAAAATATTTTAATTATTTTCAAATTTATCTTATCAAAACATACAGCTATATGCATATGTTATATTTAGCCTTTGAAAAGGATCCTGAGCCCTTGTGTCTTTTTGACCTGGGCATTTAGCCTGAAAAAAAAAGTACTTCTTAGAGGCAAAACAACAACTGCAACAAGAACGAACTGCTCTTTGTTAGATTTATGAAATGTGGTCTCACAAACCAGAGTCTCAAAAGGTGCTTAAAAGTTACTCAAAAGTAATTATTAAGGCCAACGGGTTTCAACCGCATTCGTTAATGTAGTAATTGTTTCGTTAATGTTTAATTGTTTATTTGCTGAGTAGGGAATCGACTGGACATTAGTTAGAAGACAAATGGCAGTTTTCTCTTAAAGCCATACAAGTTTTACCGTATTTTGACAATAAAATGGAATTTTTTTGTATACTGTGAGAAAAATAAAGTCCCAAACTATAAGCATCGGCCGAATTCGACAGAATTCAGCATGCGAACTCTGCTTGGCAATATAAGCAAATTATTATGGTGTCAATATAAACAAGTGGTATCAGCTGAAGATTAAAGATCTAGAAGTAGAGCTAAACGCTCCAGTCTGTTGCTCGATTTCAGACGCTTATGGAGGGAGATCAACGCAGTCCAAAGATACTGGTTGTCAAAACGATAGACGTGCTTGCCTTATCTCTCTACCAGTTTCAGCGAAACTGTATCATAAGACTGAGTTAAGCAGAAGGGCCGAAACACTGATAATGTGGGTTGCGATTAAATGAAAATCGGTCGATGTTGGCGCCATTGGATCCAGGACAGCGAACATATTCAGTACTAAGGACCATCATAAGGACTATCAGATGGATACCTTGGAATTATTTTCTGATCCATCACAACAACTTCAACCATAATGTTATCAAGAATTTGAACAGATGCAATGGGCCGCATTAGGACGCCCCCACCAGCAACGAAATGCAACTTGTAAGACAGGGGCTCCTTATACGATGTCTATTTGAGGCAGGCGTCTAGCCCATTGAACCAGTATGGATTGCAACTGGACTGTATGGTAATTGCAACCTCAGTAATGGTAGGGTGTTATTTAAAGTGACTAGTCTCTGTTTATCTGTGCACAGAGGACCAGTACATCCTGGGGCGGGGGTGGCTCAGTCGGTAGCGCGCCAGGCTCGTAATCTGTAGTTCCCAGGTTCGAGTCCCAGCTGGGTCAGCGTTGAGATTTATCTCCGCAAAATTCCCCGCCCTGCCCACGGTCAGTAGGGGACACCGATGGGCTTGGAAAGGCCGCCGTCCGTCGGATGGGACGTTAAGCCGTGGCCCCGTGTGCGGGAGAGCCATACCCTGTGCACGTTAAAGAACACGCTGGATGGCCTTGACGGGAGGCTACCATCTGTCTCCCAACAGCTGTTCCAGTGGGTCCCCTCCCCCAACCTTCTCTGAGCCTTCGGGGTCCATGTGACCTGGCCATTTAGCCCATGGTGTGCAAAAAAGTGCCGCTCAGAGGTAAAACAACAACACAACAACCAGTACATCCGTATAGGGAGACAATATGGACACAGATAGAATCCTTGAACGATTTCCGAATGCTACATTACACGTGGGCTGTGTTCTATATTTGGGAAACCATCAATTAAGACCGAAGGACGCTGGTTGGCTCAATGGGTAAGCTCCAGGCTCATAATTTGAAGTCCTCAGGTTCGAATCTCGTGTTTCCAGCATTGAGATATATCTCCACAAAATCCCCACCCTTTTCTCTTTCAGAAGATGACATTTACGGGCTTGGAAAAGCCGCTGTCTATCGGATGGGATATAAGGCCGTGGTTTTGTGTGCAGGAGAGCCATAATCTGTGCATGTTAAAGAACCCGTTGGATGGCTTTGATGCGAGGCTTGTATCTGTCTCTTAAGAGATGTCCAGTGGGTCCCCTTGCCCCTACTTTTCTGAAGCCTTGGGGTTTTTGTGACCTGGCCATTTTGCTCAGTGTGGAAATAAGTACCACTCAAAGGTAAAAGCAACCGACCCAACGATAGCTAATTTCCTCTAATACATGCTATTAGCAGTTTGAAATTCTCGGCGATAGGTCCAACGCATCCCATGGTCTGTTGCAATACCGTTATTATTAGTTGTATTATTAGTTCCAGCGCTGTAATGGTCGACTTCATATCGTTACCATTTGCAATGAGTATATACGACTAGGTGGTACGACGTGGCTAGTCCCGGAATATATCGAATCTGTTTAGGACATGTTAGGACATCCCATGCAAGTTTATTCCTTAACCAGAACACAACATTATAGATGCCTTTCCTGGAGTCTTCCTGTATATACGTATGTTTGTATATTCTGTGTGATTTATGTTTGATATGAATCTTGCTATCAAGCAGAAAAGTTGAGGGGTGTTTTACGTAAACAAACAATCCTATAGACATAAATAAAGTTATTATTTACACTTCGAATTGTAATTCCAGTTGCTGCACACAAACAGTTGTAATGAAAGGAATTTTGGTTAAGAAAGGGTTTCACATTTGTTTTATTTCGAGTTATTGAAACAGCTAAACAGAGGAAAAAGTCACATTTCCTTCGATTAAAGGATTTCCCGCAATGCTTATTGGGGATATAATATTAAAGGCATTATTCCTTTTCAATAAACACAGTAATTTGATTAAAAAGAAAAGATTCGATCGGCGATTAATTATACGAAACATGGAACTAATCCTTTTTTTCGGTAAAAACATTTAGTTCAGGAACCACTTTAACGTACCGAAATCTATCTGCAGCTACGGTAACATCCTGGAATTCAAATAAATAAGCACAGACACAAATAAAACTGAAGTTAAAGGAAAAACTGTTTAATAAATAATCACTAGTGAAATAAGATTTTAATTTTAGAATACTAGGGTTGGGTTGTTTTACCTCTGAGCGGCACTTTTTTGCACACCATGGGCTAAATTGCCAGGTCACATGGACCCCGAAGGCTCAGAGAAGGTTGGGGGAGGGGACCCACTGGAACAGCTGTTGGGAGACAGATGGTAGCCTCCCATCAAGGCCATCCAGCGTGTTCTTTAACGTGCACAGGGTATGGCTCTCCCGCACGCGGGGCCACGGCTTAACGTCCCATCCGACGGACGACGGCCTTTCCAAGCCCATCGGTGTCCCCTACTGACCGTGGGCAGGGTGGAGAATTTTGCAGAGATAAATCTCAACGCTGACCCACCTGGGAACTACAGATTACGAGCCTGGCGCGCTACCGACTGAGCCACCCCCGCCCCTAGAATACTAGGGTGTTCTTATCCATAGCTATGTGAGCTCAGTCAATGGCATACACAAGTTGGGGGGATATAAGTTATATTTCCCCTCCCCTTGAGGGCCTGGATAAGCACATTTATTCTAAGGCAATTCCCGAAAATCTGAGCCTCAAGAATATTAACCACTATTAGACTCCCAACATCAAACTCACAGCATTAGAACTTTATGGGTGCATCACCGGGTTCAATCAATGGCAAATTTTGCTTTGCATGCTTAGCGCGATTAGCTACTAATGGAAGGGTTCGATCCCGGGTAAGGCAGAATGTTTGTGCTTGTCTTTCTGTTGAGGCCGTGCCTTCCTCCCAGATCTCTTATGGCGCATTAAACCAACAGACTCCTGTCAGATTTCTGTAGAAAGCAGCTACTTGAGAGGTTACTTATTAAGTATGGACTGTATATGTTATAGTAGCAAAAAAGGTATAATCAGTAGATAGTGTTTTAAGAACTGTTTTTATCTTTAGCTACCAGGTATGCAGTAGTGGCTGAATGGCTACCTGCTCAAGATGGAGTAGTCCCTCCAGAGGCAGTTATGTGCGGGTATGACGAAGGAGAGCAAATTTACGTTGGCAGAGCTCGTCACCAGGGGGATCTCATTCCCGGAAAGGTTCACCCTACACATGGCTGTTGCTATGTTGGAATTTATTGGGAAGAACACAGGTACAACAGATATCAGGTAACGGAATTGTTTTGGTGGTTGCATCTTTATTGATAGTTGCTCTGTAGTGATGTATATATCATGAAGTAAATCTAGTTATGTAGTTTGAATACTAGTTTTTTAATCAGAATGACTGCTTTGCATAAAGTTTTAAATTGTTGGTGATCATTCTTATTCAGTTCTGTGGTTAATTTCAGAGGGTTATTTCTTCTTCAGTGGTTAAGGCGTTTCACCTGTGCGCAGAAAAGCCATATATTGTGCAAGTTAAAGAATACGTTGAGACCTTGAATTAGTCTTAGCAGTTGTGTAATGGGTACCCATTCCCTAACTGACCCTGAGTCCTTGTGACCTGGTCACAAGGGATCTCCAAACTGCGGGACACATATGGCCCTCAAAGACTGATAATCCGGCCGTCGAAATGAACGACGTATATAAAATTTTAATTAAAGGTTTTACAAATGTATGCTGGATTTGCTGCGCAAAAAGTAGACACATAGTTCTCATTACAATCCGAAATGTATGTAGTTTAATGTATCTTGCTTTACTTTGAAATTATTATTTTAAAATATCTTTTTTTCCCATTTTTTATTAAAGAAAATTTTTTTTAAATTATCCAATTAACATTTTTATTCGATTTTCCAGCGAATTTTAATGTCATGTTCTCCTTTTATTAACGTCTTATGCACTCTAGATATAAGCCATATTATGTTAGTCTTTAAATGAATAAGGTCTTGCAAAATGATTTTCGGCCAGTCAGACTTTAGACAATCGCCAATGTGATCAGCCGCTGAAAAATTTTGAAGACTTCTGAGTTAGACCTTTTTGGACAGAAAAGTTCCTCCTAACCCGTGCTCTCCAGCTTAATAGCACAGGGGAAGGACTTCACAATCGAAACTTGCAATTTTCCTGAATATCACCAAAGGTCAGGGCAGTTGTTGAAGACGCAACCATTGACCTTCTTAGCAATCGCAGTATAGATGTTGTTGAACTTCAGCAAATCATTTTGTATTTGATTTGACACTTTAGATATATTTCAACTATTGAAGTTGCTTAAGTTTGTTGCCAATAAGAGTTTGCATTTTATAAGACCACAATTCCTACATTCCTATGTTAAAAAGTTTTCGTTACTTATAAAGCTGTAATTTAAGCATCGATGCTTCCTTTTGATATTGTGAAGGGTATATTGGCTATGTTAAGGTTTCATCTCTAGCACAAGTTTAATCTATTAGTGACTGGATGATGTCAGATTTTCGCGGCAAGTGTTAGATGAAGATTAATTTTTTCTAAGGTGATTAATTCTGTAATTTATATCAAGCATACGTTATTTGAACTGGAGATGCATCTGGATGCTGAAATTCTGTCTGATGCATGGATTCCGATGTTAATCTAGTTTTCACTAGTTGTACTGCTGATATTTTTTCCTCTAGTTGGTACTCCTTATTGTTTTTCGCTATTTGGTACATCTTATAGTTGTACACTAGTTGAATATAGTTTTTCACTGCACATAGTTTTTAACTAGTTGGTACTGTTTATAGTTGTACACTAGTTGGTAGTTTTCTTTAGTTGGTGCTGCTGATAGTTGTTCACTAGTTGGCACTGCTGATAGTTTTCATTAGTTGGTACTGCTGATATTTTTTCTCTAATTGGTACTGATAATCTTTTTTCACTAGTTGATGTGTTGATAGTTTTTTACTAGTTGGAACTGCAGATAGTTGTTCACTAGTTTTTACTGCAGACAGTAATTCACTGGTTGGTATTGCTGATCATTTTTGACTGTCGGGTACTATTGATAGTTGTTCACTGGTTGTTGTGTTGATAGTTGTTTACAAGTTGGTACTGCTGATAATATTTCAGTAGTTGGTCTGCTGATGTTTGATTATAGTTGGTACCGCAGATAGTTTTTGTGTAGTTGGTACTGCTGATAGTTGTTCACTAGTTGGTTCTTCTAATAATTGTTCACTAGTAAGCACTGCAGATAATTTTTCACTTGTTGGTACTGCTGAAAAATGTTTAGTAGCCTGGTGCTGCTGATTTGTTCACTAAAATTTCGAAGTAGTTCATGTAAATATTAAAGTTAATTCCATCATTAACGTTGTATGCATGGAACTTGTCATTAACGCTTTCTTTACCAGATTATGAAAACTCTTTCGCTGAATTTCTAGAAAACTATGAATTTTACTTTTTTGAAATAGTCAAATAATTGAGGTTGAAGGGGGGGGGGGGGGGAAACACACAAATGGTGAAGCGAGAATAAATTTGAAGAAAAACATCAAACGAAAAACTCATGTACATTAAACTGTTCGTCGAAATGAGATTTAATTGAGAGTAATTATTAGTAAAATAATTTATTATAGGAAATTACATTTCTTTCTGTACAAGAGAGCAGGCTGATTCAGAACTATTAGTTACCTACTTAACCTTTACATTATCAGGGTGTTTAACAATTGCCAGCTTAATCTGTTTGTAATAGTAACCATAGTCGTGGAAAGGTATTTGGGGGGATCGGGGTCAAGTCTCCATTTGGGACTCACATCAATTTCTTTTAGATAATTAAAAAAAAAACTGTTATGGAGTTAATGTAAAATTATATGTACTTTTAAATTCTTGCTTCGATTTATTACAAAACACAAAGTTTGCAATAAAAATATCAGTACAGTGTTTAGCACACTTTAGATTTAAAATACGATTGGATTACGCTTAAGCCCACACTGTGGCGCCAACTGACCTTCCCGAAAAACTTTCTTCATCAGCTGATGAATATAGCAAATCTGTTTTGAAATTTAAAAATATGTCATTTGCAATACAGTGCTGTGCGAATTAGTTGGGACAAGCTAAGCCTGGAGAACCTCTTCGATCCGGCGACATCCAGCAATCCCCCAAACACCCACCCAAGGTCATGTTTTGGGGATGTTTCACAGCTTCCGGGCCACAGACGCTTCACCCTATTGAAGGAATGATGGACAGCAAAAAGTACATAGGCGTTCTGAAGGCGAAAATGGTTCCAACACTGCAGAAGCTGTTTCCTAACGGCGATGGGGTATTTCAACAGGATCTGGCTCCATGCCACAATTCTAAGCTTGCTAAGAGCTTCTTTACCCAGCAACATTTGAAGGCATTGGAGTGGCCAGGAAATTTACCCGATCTAAACCTTATTGAAAATTTGTGGACCATTATTAAAGCGCGCATATCTAAGATGGATTGCACGACGAAAACCAAAATGATAGAAAGTGTCATGAAAGTGTGGTACCACGACCCTGAAGTCAAGGAGATGTGTGGAAAGCTAGTGGAATCAATGGTTGAGAGGGTGAAAGAAGTAATTAAATCTAAAGGGGGACACATTCACTATTAACTACACTATTAAACAAATAAATATTTTAGTTGTGTCTTTGTTACTGCATTTTCCTATTGTCCCAACTAATTTGCACAGTACTGTAGTTTCATAAAAATTAAAATATTTTTCTATTTTATACCAATGTAATTAGCTTCTTAATCCTCCTTAAATTCTTACCCCGTATTTTAGACACTAATATGGAGAACTGAAAGCGGCCAATTCATTTGTGGGGCCTCAATGCACACCACCTTTGTACGGCCCTGATCGTAACCCGCCTTGGCAAGCAAGGAATGTTATTTTATCCATAAGAAATGTTATTTTATCCATAAGAAATGTTCTTTTCTAATAAGGAGATAATCAAAAAGCTTGAGAGTTCAGGTCGAAGATGATGGCCATTGTTCCCAATCTAACAATTGTATCAGTTTCGCACGAACCGATGCAAATAAAAAGTCCAGTTGCATCTGACGAATATGGAATGATTGTTTCCAAAGAGAATTAACGGTGCTAGTTAAAAGTAAAGGATATATGGGTTCGGAAGTAAGGCGTGATGGTTCGGGAGTAACAGTGTCACTGTCGGGGTCCGGGTTCGAGTCCTGGAATAATGTAATCGTTTGCTCCGTTCATACTCGCAGATAAGCTAGTAGTTTTGCTGGTTTGATCCCAAATTGATATAAATGGGGAATTTTTATTGTTTCTTCGCTGAAAAAAAATTGAGTTTTATCTATCAATGTAAATCTTTTGAAAACCACACTCTGCCACCTATATATCGAGTTTGTAGCTTACATTGCTTACAATATTTAAGTTTTGCCATTTTAAACTTCTGTTTCCTCTAATGGTGAAAATTCAAAATGGTGTAAAGATTCGAAAATAACAGAGAGTAATATTATTTTTGGACTATTTAATCCGGAAACAATTTTTATTTAGCTGTTAATAAGAGTTCATCATGTTCAAACTTACATCGACAAATGAAACTACAGGTGGTGAAATAACGGTAATCTTAATTTGCTTTTATAAAATCATAGATTCATATGCATTTGTTATTAATTACGCACTAGAAAATTTCATATTAGAAATCAAGAGTAAAAGTGAATTTGAAATCATACTCGTTTTAAATTAGACACTTAAATTTTAAACGCAATATTCGGTGGTTGTTGGGTTGTTTTACCTCTGAGCGGCACTTTTTTGCACACCATGTGCTAAATGGCCAGGTCACATGGACCCCGAAGGCTCAGAGAAGGTTGGGAGAGGGAACCCACTGGAACAGCTGTTGGCAGACAGATGGTAGCCTCCCGTCAAGGCCATCCAGCGTGTTCTTTAACGTGCACAGGGTATGGCTCTCCCGCACACGGAGCCACGGCTTAACGTCCCATCCGACGGACGGCGGCCTTTCCAAGCCCATCGGTGTCCCCTACTGACCGTGGGCACGGCGGGGAATTTTGCGGAGATAAATCTCAACGCTGACCAAGCTGGGACTCGAACCTGGGAACTACAGATTACGAGCCTGGCGCGCTACCGACTGAGCCACCCCCCTCCCCAATATTCGGTGGTAAGAAAGAAAATCATATGAATATGAGAAATTTGGTACTGAGTGCTCAAATATTTATTATTTAAAAAGTTACGATGTGTACTGTGATGAAGGGAGGTCAAAAAGTCTGGAATCGAAATTCGAATCCGCAAACTAAAATGTGAAAGAAAGTGGTTTGAGGTTTGAAATTGGGTTTTGTTAATAGGTCGAGATTTGAGGTTTAGAAGCGACACCGGGTGATTATGAAGAAAACTTGTGTATGAAAACTATTGTGGGAATTACGTAGAGTTAAAATCTGTAAAGAAAAAATAGTAATCTTTTCAAACGTAAATAAAACGTTGTTCGCCTCTATTGAACGTTGTTGTTCCCTGTGAATGCTCTCGAGTAAACTTAAGAGATCTTGATGCTATTGTTCCAACAATCTGTAACGGATTTTGATTCACACTAAGCGTAGCTTCGCAAAATATGTAAGAGATTGTTTTTTATTCTTTCGTGACTTAGCTAACTGATAGATAACATTCTCGTTTTCCTATTCCCCAGACGATTCTTTGAACAGAATTGTAGATTTCAGAAAATATCAGACAAAGAAGCACTATACCCAATTTTGTGAATCTGGTGCAATTTTATATTAAAGTTTTTTCATGTATGTGAAACTCATCAGGAGTTAAATGATTTCGCAACGTGAGCCCTGGTTTTTAGCTTTTCCCCGGTTATGACTCACGACTCCACTTCGTCGATCGAAACAATTTATTATTTAAAGCGCTTTTACTTAGTATTAAATTTTTTCTTTACAGAATTCCCAAAGAACCTTTATCCAATATCGGTGTCTTTCATTTCAGGGTTTCCTTCTTATCGCCCTAACCAGCAATCCCGGTACCCCAATGTTATGTGCCCCAAAAGGTAATAGAGATCCTTTGTCTGTCCATCTTCTGCTGTGCACGACCTTACCTTGCCGTTATTGCGCCATGTACGAGATTTTCTCTTAGAGTCATGACATTTTCACCAAAAGTTTCATCAAAATAATACAACGAATCATACACACACCGGCTACTGAATTAGAAACCTTTATTCAACACCGAATTGGACCTCCTCTGGCCCGAATTACAGCACGTAGGCGATTTGGCATAGATTCCACAAGGTGTTGGAGTGCTATTGCATCTCGAGCATACCAGTCGTTCACTAGACAGTCCTTTAACTGGCTCAGATTTGAAGGAAGAGGACTTTGCTCCCGGATCTGTTTTTCTAATATGTCCCATACATTCTCAATGGGGTTCAGATCCGGGCTTAATCCGGGCACCAGAGAAGATGGCTGTCATGCTCGCTGAACCACTGCTGAACATAATTTGTGCGATGGACAGTAGCATTGTCGTCCATGAAACAGACGTCACCTGCTGGATAAAAAATCAACATTGCAGGATGGACTTGATCGGCAACAGTGTTCAGATAATCCTTGGAGGACACCCGACCTTCCAGCAATATCAGGGGACAGGTTTCGTACCAACAGAACGTGCCCCACACTATGATACCGTCTCCAGAACCTTGAGTTTTGTTTACAAGGCAAGCTGGGTCCATTGCTTCATGGGGCTCCCCCCAAACTCTCTGCCTACCGTCGGTACAGAACAAGGTGTACCGCGACTCGTCGGACCACATGACTTTTTTCCAATGTCCTGTCACGGTGTTCCTGACACCACTGTAGACGAACTTTCCGGTTCTTCGCAGAAATCAGTGGTTTTGGTATAGGAATGCAATTTATTAATTGCAATACCGAAATTGGACCTCCTCCAATTTCGGTATACCGATCCTAATACCGATCCTCTTCAATTCCCTGCGCATAGTTCGCTGAGATATGGGTCGTGAATAGCCTTCATTGAATGCTTCGGTCAATTGTTGCAACACAGAAAGTCCTGTTTCTCCGTGCAAGCTTCCTCAGGCGACGGCGATCTGTTCCTGACAGATTGTCGTCGCGCCACACTTACGCCATCAACAAAGTCAATGACTCTCACACATTAAGCAAAAAATTTGACAACATAACATTCCTACACAGATTTTTCAAAGACAATGACCATATCCTAAACCTACCATTTACCCTACATGAGCTTACCACTGCAATCAAGCAACTCAAAAATAGAACTGCAAATGGACCTGATAAAATTTCAAACAGATTATTAAAACATCTTCCTCTAAATTGGCTAATCCCCCTACTTAATAATTTTAACCAAATTTGGAAATCAGGCACCCTACCCCCTCAATGGTATGATAATCACCTAATATTTCTACTTAAAAATAAAAAAAAGACTTTAAAGAACTGACTTCATACAGACCAATTTGTCTCTCATCTAACATGCTAAAACTATTCGAGAGAATGGTAAACAACAGACTTACCTGGTACATAGAAAGCCAAAAAATCCTCTGTGAACACTTTTATGGATTCAGGCCACGCAGATCTACCAAAGACCTCTTACTTCATCTAACTACAGACATAGAGGGGCGGGGGTGGCTCAGTCAGTAGCGCGCCAGGCTCGTGATCTGTAGTTCCCAGGTTCGAGTCCCAGCTGGGTCAGCGTTGAGATTTATCTCCGCAAAATTCCCCGCCCTGCCCACGGTCAGTAGGGGACACCGATGGGCTTGGAAAGGCCACCGTCCGTCGGATGGGACGTTAAGCCGTGGTCCCGTGTACGGGAGAGCCATACCCTGTGCACGTTATGGATGGCCTTGACGGGAGGCTACCATCTGTCTCCCAACAGCTGTTCCAGTGGGTCCTCTCCCCCCAACCTTCTCTGAGCCTTCGGGGTCCATGTGACCTGGCCATTTAGCCCATGGTGAACAAAAAAGTGCCGCTCAGAGGTAAAACAACCCAACCCAACAGACATAGAATATGCATTCTCCATCAACCAGTATTTAATAGCCATCATTGTAGACATCAAACATGCCTTTGACTCTGTCAACCATAATGCACTAGTCTTTAAACTAAAAAAACTAAACCTTAGTGGCAATATATACAAATTCCTATTCAACATTATTACAAAAAAAACATTCAAAATAAAAACTCGCAACTATCTGTCTTCTACTTACCCTATTAACACCGGTATTATACAAGGTGACATTATGTCACCAAACCTCTTCAATTTATTCTGACATGACCTCCCAGAATATTTTACACCTGATATAAAATATGGCATCTATGCAGATGACATCATAATCTGGACACATCATAATAATCTAGACATTATCAAACATAACTAACAAATTAACATTGATAAATTGACAACATTCTGCAAAGATTGGAACCTTAACATATCAATCGATAAAATATCAATAATCCCTTTTTATAAAAATAAATTCCCTCACAAAAAACTAAATATATTCATACACAACAAAAAAATCACAATTGTTAAAGACATAAAATTTCTAGGTCTCCACTTTGACTCCAAACTCAAATGGACTAAACACATCAAACATGCTGCAACTACAGGAAATAAATTATTTCAATATCTCAAATATCTCGGACACTCTACATGGGGCTGTAACTCTAAAAATCTACTCCTGATATACCAAAACCTCATAGCACCAAAATACCAATATGGCATTGAGCTACTAAACAATATTTCACAACACAACAGAAACTTATTAGAAACCATACAAACTAAAATTATCAGACACATACTGGGTATCCCAAAAGGCAGTAAATCCATAGATCTCTATGCAGACACAGCTATCCCCCCCATTGATATCAACAAAAAATATCTCCTATCAAACTTAATTTTCAGAATCATTTCAAAAAACAGACAACACCCCATTATAAAAAAAATCACTAGCAATAATCCTCCCAATACCATCTCCACCTTAAACCAAAATCAGAAAATACTAGAAATTATTCATTCCAACACAAGTGGAAACTACATACCTAATTTCCCACCCTGGATAAGCTGCCCCCCATAATCTCCCTGGACATTCCAGGAATCACACAAAAACAATCACTAGATGCAAATCAACTGCTAGCCCTATCAAACCTACATATTGACATAACATACAAAAATCACATCAAAATTTTCACAGATGGCTCACACAATGACAACACAAAAATTTCTTCAGGAGCCTTCACATGTCCAGAATTCAAAAAATCTTATTCCTTTAAATTTAATCAAGCTTCTCCAATCATACTAGCTGAAACAAATGCCATCATTCTAGCAATACAATGGGCACTCACATTTCACAACTCAAAAATTGTCATCTTCTCTGACTGCAAATCTGCTTTAGAATTACTTTACGCCAACCCTTACAAATCTAACTACTCCATCTTTTCTAATGACTGCAATATTTTAATTTCCAAACATCTCTCACAAAAAAACATCATACACATACAATGGGTACGCTCACACATTGGCATCACTGGAAATGAAGAAGCAGACTCATTAGCAAAACAAGCCCAAAAAAACATAACATCCATCCCAACTCCCTTCTTCATACAAATTCACAAACAACAAAATAAAACACTTTTATTCAATGATATACAACAATATTTTCAGACAAATGCAGCCCACTCACACAGATTCATAATTAATCACAACATACAAAAATTTAAAGATTATGGTTTAACCAAAGATGAAAGGAGTTTAATAGCTAAAATCAGAACAAATTGGGCACTAACAAATACCACACTCTATACATACAATAAAATCTCATCCCCGAACTGCAAATTCTGCAATTCCACACACACCATAGAACACATAATCTTTGAATGCCAACATTTCAATACCCAAAGAGAAATCTACTACTCAAACCTAACAAAACATAATAGTACAGCATTTAACTTTTCAAATATACTAGAGCACAAAAATCAAACAATCAACAAAAAAATACTCAAACTACTAATAAAATTCTTTAGAGACTGTGACCTCTTCAATATAGTCTAAAACGTACCAAAAAAAAAACCTAAAAAAATATTTATATATAAAAAACTTTTAAATTTAAATAATAAAAAGAAAACATAAAGGAACGAGAGAAAAAAGAGTAATAAAAAAAATGCTTACCTAATTATAGTTAAATCTTAAAAAAAAACTAGAGCTCTCCTCTCCTCGCCAGGGAATGAGTTTTTCAAAAAAAAAATAAGTTTATAAAATAAAAAAAAATAATACACACACCCGTTTTTCTCTCTCTCCTCTTTCCCAAGGGAGGGAGATCTACATTAAAAAATGCAAAAAAAAAAGGAGAAAAAAAAATGCATAAAAAAAAAGGAAAACATCCAAAGGAAAAAAAAAAGAAATCAATAAATCAACATATAAAAAACAAAATGGGGCTTTAAAATAACAAGTACTCCTCCATATTCCAGCTACAACACCAACAACATGAAGCTTACCCAAAAATACTGATGATATACCCTATTTTCAAACTTTTAAATTTCTCACACATATCACACAGACAACATGAAGTTATAACTACAAAATACAATAACACCACTAAACAACACGAAGATTTTACAACAACCACTCAATTCTCAACACCACCAATAAAACACTAATATATTTTCCATTCTCTTTTTTTTTTCCACACCTACAAGGACCTGAATGAGTTGGAGTAGACATATTACTCCAGAATATTCATTTTGAGGGAAGTTATCCATCCATCCATCTTCCACAAGCAATGTGGGTTATTTTTCCACTGATTAAAGACCCGAGATATCTCTCCTTTTGAGAAACCAGTCACATGTGCTGCTTTTAAAATCTTCGCTCCAGCCAGACGGGCATCCACAATAAGCCCTTTATCGAACCCCGAAAGATTCTTTGTTTTTCCCATTGTGATCAACACTACTGACGATTATTGATGAGAAAGTCTTAAATAGTTACCTAGATCACGTGGTGATGCACGGTGACTACATATTTTGCATATACGCTGCGCAAGTAACGTTTACGTACATCTGCATAAAGATTTCTAATTCAGTGTCCGGTGTGTGTACATCAAACCATTTTTATTAATATTGCAAATACAAAAAACAAAAACCCCTCGAATATTGTTTCATTTAATTTCAATGCAACTATGTGTTCTCATTTATGAGCAAACACAAGTCATGCAGAATCGACCTTAACTGTGGTAGAAGAAATGCAATAATACTTTATGAATTTTGGTTCCTTGCAGTTACCTTGTGTTTGCAGTAATTTTATCAAAAATTATTTACTTTTTTAATTGTTAAAAATATTGTTCAACGAATTTTTTTAATTTTTTTGTCACTTGTGCGCCCTATTACTCTGTTCCTCCATAGTTTCGACACTGCACCTAAACTTGAGTCTGACTTCATCCCTTTCGCCCAACCGGGTTGCCTCTAAATGACTTTATGTCTTCCCTGCGCTAATTTCTAGAGACGTCGAGCCTAACCTTGTTCCCAAAATTGGGTGCCTGGGAGCAGATGCCACCCCGCTAGTCTCTTAGAATTCACCTTAATGTAAACGCAGATGACTAGCAGGATCATGAAGCCAACAGCAATTTTTCCCACTGACTAAAAAACGACATATCCAACAGTACATGTCATAATCTACAGATCACTAATAAACAATAACAGAAATAAATAATTTCTGTAGTGGGTGGGACATTATAGCTATGTCGGCATCAGGGTCATATCTAGAGGATGGGTGGGGGGGGGCAAAGGGGGCCATGTGCCCACCTATCAGAATGCTAATAATATTAAAAGAGGCAAAAGGTTATGAAACTTATTTATATTTCATGCATTTTTCAAGAAAATATTTTAAAGAGCTGTAAAAACGGGGAAATGTTGTATTGCATTTTTTCGGCTCGATTGTGTTTCTTGCCCCCTCCCCCTCCCTCGATTGTTTTTTCGAGAGCCGGACACCTGAGATCTAGATCCCAGGTGTCCGGCTGCCACCAAGCAGGAATTTAGCTGTTATTTATATTCCAAAATATTACAATTTGAAAACATTATTTTGTTAAATAGCTTTTAAATCCTTATTTGGGACTGTTAATAAAGACACTAATATCAGACAAACTATATATATCATCGACACTTTAGAAAATATTTCTAGCAACTCCTTTCTTGCAAAAGATAATTTTGTAAGGATATAAAAAATAGGTTCATAAAAAGAAATGTGTAAAATAACAATCATATTTCATTTGTTTCTCTTTGCAAGTTTTTTAGTATTAAAATGTTATTTAAAAAGTTTCCATTAATCCTAAAATTCGTTTCCCGTTGTGCACAGGTCCTGTGCTCAACCGGAGCCTGTGATTTGGATTGGGAGCCTTGCTCTGGAGGGGATGTACCACCTGGCAGCCTCCAAGGCGGAATAACGGAAAATGGAGAAGCCCTTTACATTGGTCGAGTGCAACACGAAGATGCGATGGTTTCTGGGAAGATTCATCCGAGTTGTGGCTGTCTTTACGTCCCTTATGCAGGGAGGGAACACGCCTATTCCGAGTATGAAGTGCTCGTCTGTAAAGCTTTGAAACTGCAGTAAATGAAGCCAATTTGTTTCGTGGTTGAATCCCATGATGTACTTCTATTCTTCAGTAAATGTACAATGTATTCACACAGTGACGTACCCAGTAACTTTCAATGGGAGAAAAGGGAGGGGATTTGATATGCTTCAGTTATAATTGAGTCTGTAGGAAGCAGGATTGAGTTGTTGTTTTACCTCTGAACAGCACTTTTTGTACTCTCTAAATAACCAGATCACAAGAATCACGGAAGCTTGGGAGAGGGAAGATACTGAACAGCTGTTAGGAGACAGATGGATGCTTCCCTTCAAGGCCATCCAGCGTGTTCTTTAACGTGCAAAGGGTATTGTTCTCCTGCATAGAGGTCATGGCTTAAGATGTCATCTGACGGACAGCGGCTTTCCAAGTCTTTAGGTATCTCCTTTCTGACCAAGGGCAGGCAGGATAGGGGTTCAGCCGAGATAAAAATCTCAGTGGTTGGTTTCAACAGTTGCAATTCCAACCTGAGAGCTGCAGTTTACGACACTGGCGCGCTACCTCATGGAGCTGTGTGTATGTGTGTGTGAGGATTTTGACTTATTTGGGTCTCATGATGGCGTTTTTGATGAGCTTGAGTCTACATTTTCGTGATTTTCTAAGAAATATACTTTATTCAAACCCTCAAAAAAGAATAACCCCATCCAGGGCCAGGTCTAGGGGGGGACAAGAGGGTCATCCCCCCCTTCAGAAGGCAACTGTAAAGTGTCAAAAATTATAAAAAAATCATATTTTCTGAATTTTTCAATAATTTTTTTAAAGACCTATAGAGAGAGAAATTCTATACTGTATTTGGAAATCCAGTCTTTTGCCCCCCCCCCACCTTTTACATTTTTTCGGCTAGATTTTGTTTCTTGGATTCCCGTCGTTATTTTTTTTCTAGATCTGGGCCTGACTCCCCAACCCACCCCCCACACCCTTTGGGTACATCACTGTATTCACATATTACAAATACACGAAGAAATTATTGTCATTTGTATTTTTACAATTCTTGGACTAAAGTAGTAAGTACATGTAGAGTGCAAGATTAAAATCTTCCCTTTAAAAGGTTTTTTGTATGCGTCTGAAATGAGAAATAATGATTCATAAAATGAAACATCGTAAATTGTTGAGTTTTAACACTTTTGAATAAAGTTACATCTTTTAAATTTCCTACCAAGAGGATATAGGAGTCTATAAATTTCTCGTATCTTGTACAGGGTTTATTCAGACATGCCCCATTAGGTTCGGTTTGCTCACAAAAAAAATAAAAACAAAATAATTATTGCTAACATAATAATTAACATAATAATTAATTAACAATAATAATTGCTTCAGAAGTAACACAAGTTCTCCCAAATGAATCAAATAATAGATTCAACTGCCATATGAATAAAAATACCGCCTTTAATGCTTTGTGTGGTAACAATCAGAGTAAATTACACAAGACAATAAATTGAAACTTTTTTTTTATAACATTGGTCAAATAAGATGTTTTTAACTAATTTTGGAGTGCTGAACTCAAATATGGATGTGAAAAATATGCAGCACGTACAGTTCTATTTTTAAATTATGGATTGTTGTATTTCATATTTTAATGAATATGCATATCTGGGAAATGAAAATAAATATGATTATTTAATTAAATTTCAAATTAAAATATTAATTAATTACATGATTACAGTTAAACAAATTAGAAACATCATAGTTATAGATCACTGAATATAAAGTAACAAATGAAATAATATTGAAACGCAAAATAAGAAAACACGGTAAAGATCTTTCATACTTACAAGAAGTTCATTTTTGTCTTTTATGTGCTGAGGTATCTTCTTCTGCAAGAACCAGCAGTAGTCACCCATCATTGCTGGGTCCCCACCTGCTTTGGTATCTCTCCCCCTGGTGATATCTTTCCCCTTGCTCATCATTGACAGCTCCTAAGTTCTTGAGAAAGAAGTCGAGATGCGAGTGCAAGAAATGGATCTCCAAAGACATTCGGCAGCCAAGATTTTCATAGTTTTTGAGAAGATCTTGAATGAGCTGATGGTAGTTTTCCTCTTTGTGATTCCCCAGAAATCCCTAGACCACAGACGTGAAGGATTTTCATGCAGCGCGCTCCATCATGTTCAATTTTCCTTCGAAGACAGTATCATTCAGTAGCTTCCTGATCTGAGGACCTACAAAGATCCCCTTTTTTGAGTTTGACATCATTTAATTTTGGAAAATTTTCCTTCAAGTGCAAAAACCCTTTACCAGTTTTGTCCATAGCCTTTACAAAGTTTTTCATAAGTCCTAGTTTGATGTATAGTGGTGGGAGCAGAACATCAGAGGGGTCAACTACAGACTTATACCTCACATTACTCTTACCAGGAATACAAACATCTCTTTTGGGCCAGTCTTTTGTTTTGTAGTGTTCCTTTCTGGCTCTACTATCCCACAAACACAGAAAACAGAAAAATTTTGTGAAGCTTCCGTGAAGCCCGATCAAGAGAGATATGACTTTTAGGTCACCACATATTGTCCACTTAAACTAGTCATGTTTTATAGCAGTGAGTATTTTTTTCATGCTTTCATAAGTTTCCTTCGTGCAAAACGACAGCTTTTAAGCTGAATTTTGACGAATCTATATATAGACGCTATTCCTTAGGATCGTAAGTTATTCCAATTCTTCCATCAGCCCTGAAATATCTGTGCAGAAACACAAACCATCTTGCATCTCGTAAAAAGCAGATAAAGCCAAATTTCTCTTTCTGAACAGAGAAACTCTGGTACCCTTGGCAAGAAGATTCCACTCTTGAAATCTCGAACCTAAAACCTCAGCTTGTTGTTTGTAAAGTCCTAGGTCTCGAACAGGATCATTTATTCCATTTTGCTGAATCATATGAGGCTCGTCTAACTTTTCAGGAGTGTATCAGGATCTGTATCTGCTTCAAAGTCTTCCTCTGATGAATGTGAATCCATCTCCTCCCAGTTGGTTGGAGGTGTTGGTATAGGAAGATTCTCCATGAGGAACTGGCCTTATGGCTGAAGGCATATTTGGATATTGTATTTTGCTTTTGTTCTTTTTTGAAAAGCCCGACACTTTAGTTAAACAAAAACAGCAGTCATTCAAGTAACTAGTTGGCTTACGCCAAACCATTGGAACTGCAAAGGACATGGATTTTATCTTACCTTTTAACCATTCACTCAGGCCAACAAAGCATGAAATGCAGCATACATGTGGACAACAACGTCAGCTCATGTTTTGTCCTGATCTCCAACATAACATCCAAAATACAAGTTATAGGCTTTCTTCACAATCTTTGTCAAAGAATGACCGTGGGATTTTAAAATATAATTTCCACACACGTAACAAAACCTATCTGGCACATTAACACATCCGCGACACTGCCTTTGTGCTATTTAAACGCCATAATTTACTCTTCAACGTACAGCACGCGTTCGTCCTACAAAGAAAATAACAAGAACGGCGGTCTGAGGTAGGTTAGTGTTACATGTTTTCTCCCATGGCAATCAGTGTCGCCAGGCACGAAAATTAAAATATATAGTATCCTCCCAGTTGCCCGGAGGTGTTAGTATAGGAAGATCTTAATAGGAGTCAAAATGACCAATAGCATAAAAGTGTGACGTGCTAGCCATTTTTTAAGGCCAGATTCGAAATCAGCACCTGAAAAATAATTAAAGGCTGCTACAATTATTCATGTTATAAAAACCTTGTAAATCATTATTATTCGTATTGTTAATGGAAAGTTCTAATCAAGCTTTACACAAAGATTTGCACAAGACAATGGTCTTGTGTAAAGCTACCTGTTGTCCGTAAAAAAACTTTTTTAAACTAAGAATCACTATTTTTTCATTAGCATTTGGGTAAGGAAATTGGCTGTTTTCTTGAAGTTGAATGAATAAATTTATTAATTAAAATATCTTACATTCCATTTGCTGAAAGATATTTCAATTAATAAATTTATCAGGAACAACAGATGAGCTTTGCATTATTAGAGAATCTTTGAGATAGTAAGTGATTATAGCACTGACTATGATTCCCTTCTGCTGACTATGATTCCCTTTCGTTGACTATGATTCCCTTCCGCTGACTATGATTCCCTTTCGTTGACTATGATTCCCTTCCGCTGACTATGATTCCCTTCCGCTGAGTGCCACATACTGGTAGGATAATGCATATTTTGCATTTCTCTTTCTGGGGAATATTGCAATTCACAATTGATTGGACGTTGGTTGTTTTGTCGACAACATGGCAATTTAGGTTTACAGTACAGTCGCTAAAAAAAGTATCCGAACACCATGGTTGATTACTGAATTCAGAAAAAATATCTGGCAACGATTTTTTTTGAAATTAGTGATCTGGCAACCTTCGTGTCACGTGACACGAAGGTGACACATACACGTCACGTGACACATAGGTGCTAGGCAGGTCCCCTGCATTCCTTTGGGTTGAGGAGTAGAGAAATCCATGCCTAGACTTTTCATTACTGGAGCTATGCCCTTTCTCATATTTATTCACCCTGTTCCCCCCACTGATGATTCGCTCCCCCCATATATTGCTGGTTATAGATAAAGAAGTATTTCCAGTTTAGTCATTTTCAGTTTCCATTTCAATTCTTGTTTTTGAAACAGAGTAAACCCCTTCTAAATTTCAACATCTCCCTGACATTGGAGAAACTCACCGATTTTAATTCATGACGAAAAATTTTGGCCCACCTGAATTTAATAATATTTATTCCTTATTTCATTTTTTTAGAATTGGTTAAATTTTCATTCAGTCGCAACTCGTGAATTTCTAAATAGGTGGGGGCCCAGCAAAACATTGTATAGAGAAAAACCAACTAGGTAGGGGCGGTGATGCTGAGATGGTAGTGCGCAACATCGGCGATTTCCTCCGCTGACTCCAATTCTGTCCTCGCGGTGACAAAAGGACATCGATTGGATTGGAAGGGAACATATATATTTACGTATAATAAAATTTCCATATATGTATATACACCGAAGAGCCAAAACATTATGATCAGCGCGTCTTTATGCAAATCGAAGCAACTGCAGGTAAACGACGGCGCGTGTGAAGGTCATGAAATGGTATAAATAACACCTGATGCTGAGCTCTGTTAATCAGTGTTGTTTTTCAGATGGGAAAGGCACCGGACTTAAGTGAATTTGACAAAGACCAGATTGTAAGGATCAGACGACTGGGTCAGAGCATTTCCGAGATGGCAAGGCTTGGTGGGAGGGGGGGGGGGGTGCTCACTATCAGCCATGGTTAGTACTTTCAAAAAGTGGTCCGAGGAGGGAAAATCCACTGGAGGGACTGACCACAGCTCATTGATGCTAGAGTTGAGCGAAGGCTATCCTATATGGTACGAGCCAACAGAAGGGATACTGTGGCACAACTCGCCGTAATTTGAATGCTGGTGACTGGAGTAATGTACCACAACACACAGTACATCGAACTCTGTTGGAAATGGGGCTGCGTAGCCGCAGGCCTCTCCGAGTACCCATGCTAACCTAGTTTCACTGTCGAAAGCATCTACAATGGGCACGTGAGCATCAAAACTAGATCTTGAATGATTGGAAGAAGGTCGTCTGGTCCGACGAATCTCGTTTCCTGTTGCACCATGTGGATGGCCTGGTATGTGCTCGTCGTTTACCTGGAGAAGTGTTGGCACCAGGATGCAACATGGGATGAAAACAAGCCGGTGGAGGAAGTGTAATACTTTGGGCAATGTTCTGCTGGGAAACCCTGGGTTCAGTCATTCATGTGCAGAAAAATATGACGTCTACCATCTACCTAAACATCATTAGAGACCAGTATGTCTTTTCATGGGAACGGCATACTCTCTCTAGTAGTGCCTTCTTTCAGCAGGATAATACGCCATGCCACACTGCCCTGATTGTTCGAGAATGGTTCGTGGAACAAGAGGAAGACTTTCAGGTATTACCCTGTCCTCCAAATTCCCCAGACATCAATCCAACTGAGCATCTGTGGTTTGTATTGGAACAGCATATTCGATCTACGGCGGCTGAACCACGTAATTTAGAAGAGTTAAAGGATCTACTGGTAACGTTGGTACCAGATACCAAAAGACACCTTTAGAAATCTTGTAGTGTCCATACCTTCCCCGGGTAAGAACTGTTTTGGCGGCAGGTGGAGGACCAACATCATATTAGGCAGGTGGTCATAATGTTTTGGCTCTTCGGTGTATATATTCTGGTTCATGTAGGCACATATCCTAGGATTTGGTTTCAGAGTTGGGGTGGGGTTGAGAATGCAATCATGGGAGGGTTCGAGAATTTAGTCTCTGGGATGAGGGGAGGGGGACGTAAAGCTTTCTCGTAATATTTAGCGCTCATAATTAAGGTGTACAAGACAGTTTCGAGTGTATTGCTTCACTAAATGCTTATTGAAATGAAATAAAGCGGGAAAGATATTTTAGAGAGCAAGTAGCCACGTAAAATATTATTTTTATTATTTTATTACATTTCGGAGTTTAATGTTTTAGCATACAGAAAGGTTGGTGGTGTCGGCCACTCTGGCCCCTAATGACGAGCCGCCATTGCTTTGATTACTGGGGAAAACTTTAACTGCTATGCCTGTCCAGTTCTGTGAATCGTTAGAGAGGAATAGCGCCCAAGGCTTTCTTCTAGTGAGTTCTTTAATGGTATGTCAAAAAAAGCACTAAGCCTGTACCCAATGCATCTGGTCACCAAATTTCACGGCTGCATTCCCTACCATCAGTTTTCATCATTATGTTATTGCAAATTATGGGCATATAAGCATGAAAATCCATCCCGAAATGAAATTCGACCGAAATGAAAATCCATCCCGAAATGAAATTCGACCGAAATGAAAATCCATCCCGGTCGAATGGTTAGCGCGCTTAACTACGGTGCAACGGAAAACTGGGTTCGAGCCTCAGATGAGGCATCGATGGATCGTGTTTCTGCTGAAGTCTCGTCTTCGTCACAAGTCATCTCTATGACATATTAAACCAACCGAATGATTTTCTGAACTCTGTGGTAATTATCTGCTTGAGAAGAAATTTACTATGAACACGAAAAGAAAAAAAAAGATACTTTGAATTTAGTATTTTATATTTTTATTCTGTAAGTTTGGTAAACAACACTTAAGTAAAATATTTTGGGTAGTTGGAAGCTTCAAGAAACTTTGCAGATGGCTTCGGGTGGTCCTATCAGACCTGGTCACAGGGACGGTCATAAGTCTCAAGCCTACAGGGGACAGTGTTGGGACGTATGGGAGATTTTATAGTCCAGAAATGACACTCTTAACTTTTGTAATGGATTATTTAGCAATTGATATCCATTTTTAGCAGCTTGTCATTTGCTCTCTGGGATATTGAGAGTGTTAAATGTTTTTCTTCCTAAAAGGACAAACCTTGCACCCCTAATTCTTTCAAGAATGAAAAATGGCTGAAAAAACAACAAATAATAATAGTAAAAAAAAACACTCGCAGGTCTTTTTTAGGGGGCCATGCCCCCCCCCCCCTGGTTTCCTCCTTATGACCACCTCTGACTGGTCATTGTTTATTTTGTTGAAATCATATTATCAGCAAGTGACGTGTTCGTCACGGGTTGGTAGAACATTTTAAGCCTGAAGTCTTGAGGAAAAGTGACAGCTTATTTATTATGAGGTGAATGGGCAATGTCAGACAGCATCGTATTAGAAATCGCCAGTAATGGCAAAATACCACCGCAGTCTGCTCAGGGTAAAAGTATTTGGAAAACTAATTCATACAAGTCTGGTTCGGCAAACCGAAGCTTTTGACTACTTAAGGATTAAGCAAAAGCATTCAATCAATAACTTCAAGCTGCATCACATCAAAAGGAATTCTACATCTGAGTGCAAATTATCTGAGCGAAGAGAGAAAAATTTTCCCTGACAGAGCAAAAATCTATTGCAGTGTTAATTACAACGACGCCAGATGTCGCTTAAAATGCTGCGAATCACTTGACTCAAAGCTTCTTAATTTTATGATAATCGATGAGTATATGTCTTGCGCAACATGTTATTTCTCTGCATCTGGAATTTCAATGTTAGACCGAAATCTATTGTTTTCTTTGTCGAAATCAGATTATCAGTAAATGATGTGAGAGTTGGGGGAGGGGGTGGGGGTTGCGGAGATAGCAATGACATGTGACTTGCGATGCAAGGTCAAGAGTGAGCCATATTTCCTTCGGCAACTTCCTGTCCTTGATAGAAGGCGTTACCGTTGGTAACAAGCCATCACGTTGTAAAGTATATGTTATCAAGATCAGTGGATGTATGGGACCACTGTGGGGCTTAAAACTATTTTGAGCGATACGCAAAATAATTCGGAAGTTATAAATAGAGCCCTGCGCGGATAGCAAATGTTCTGTTCGCATCCGCACTCTTAGTCGCCCCCCCCATAACTTTATCAGCCCCCGCGTATATTGGCTACTTAGTAACCGTGGAGATTGCAAATGATTGAGGTCTGATAGATGTTTATCAGTTAAAGCAATCAGACTAATGGTTTATTAGTGACTATTAATTAACTGAAAAAATATATATTTGTGATGGGTTGGGTTGTTTTACCTCTGAGCGGCACTTTTTTGCACACCATGGGCTAAATGGCCAGGTCACATGGACCCCAAAGGCTCAGAGAAGGTTGGGGGAGGGGACCCACTGGAACAGCTGTTGGGAGACAGATGGTAGCCTCCCGTCAAGGCCATCCAGCGTGTTCTTTAACGTGCACAGGGTATGGCTCTCCCACACACGGGGCCACGGCTTAACGTCCCATCCGACGGACGGCGGCCTTTTCAAGCCCATCGGTGTCCCCTACTGACCGTGGGCAGGGCGGGGAATTTTGCGGAGATAAATCTCAACGCTGACCCAGATGGGACTCGAACCTGGGAACTATAGATTACGAGCCTGGCGCGCTACCGACTGAGCCACCCCCGCCCCATATTTGTGATGAAAAAGAGACTTAAGTTTAGAGATGTAGGACTTAATATTAGATAAAATTTTGCAAATTGAATGAATTTTTGCAAATTCTTCTGAGTTCATTTTACCCTTTTAAATGTAGTTAACTGCGATTATGGGAAAACGGGAAGCTGCTGCGTTTATATTTATTACACTGCTTATTTTTTTACCCTGTACCTCCCCCTCTACATTTTACTCTGTAAACTTCGTGATCTGCACGACCGAAATTTTCACAGATTTAATTTCAGTGTTTTACGTAACACTCGAGTAATATTTTGAAGATATATTTACTTTCTTGGCAAAAAGATCGCTTCATTGACACCAAATATATATTTATGTTTTAATTTGTGTCTTTATGTCAATTTTTCTGTAGAGTGAATATAAGCATTGAATTTTAAAATTATATCCTTTTTTCATTATCAAAAAGTCATCTTTCCCCTTATGTCAGCCACATATGATGCAGCAATTTTTGATACGTTACTGCTAATTTCATCAGCTATCGGCGTTAACGTTACTGCAAATGGGGGCGGGGATGGTTCAGTAGGTAGCGCGCCAGGCTCGTAATCTGTAGTTCCCAGGTTCGAGTCCCAGCTGGGTCAGCGTTGAGATTTATCTCCGCAAAATTCCCCGCCCTGCCCACGGTCAGTAGGGGACACCGATGGGCTTGTGAAAGGCCGCCGTCCGTCGGATGGGACGTTAAGCCGTGGCCCCGTGTGCGGGAGAGCCATACCCTGTGCACGTTAAAGAACACGCTGGATGGTCTTGACGGGAGGCTACCATCTGTCTCCCAACAGCTGTTCCAGTGGGTCCCCAACCTTCTCTGAGCCTTCGGGGTCCTTGTGACCTGGCCATTTAACCCATGGTGTGCAAAAAAGTGCCGCTCAGAGGTAAAACAACCCAAGTTACTGCAAATTTCATCAGCTATCGGCGTTAACGTTACTCTTTTATACGCGCAGGGCTCTACTTTTAAATAGTCCTAAATTGATCTTTAAGCGCAAATGCAAACTCCCTGGTCTCTAGGATCACTGGGTGATTACTCGAATTTAATATGCAACCAGATATTTGCTCTTAATTAAAAACAAATACAAATAAAGCTGAAACAATCAAAATAGCTTTTTCAAAACTTTTCTCTTTCAAAACTGTTTCTTTTTACATTTTTAAACATGACTGCATATTCAGTCTATTCATAAAATTGAATATCAAATAATTATCTATTAATAAGAGAGATTGGCAGTTATACTTTAAGTCGTTATCTTTCTTTATACTTGAAAAGTAGCAAAATCCGCTGTTAGATTCCTGCTAAATATATCGTTTGTTCTTATTTAGAACTCGATTACCTACTTTTATGGTGTAATAACGTGTTCCGCTAACGAACGAAACTGTTTCATTTGCACTTAGTCGATTTTCTTTCCACAGAATTACAGTCACATATGTTGCTTCTGGAAAACGTTTTATAAAATTGCATTGATTTGCAGCATACGAAACGCTAACATTCTTTAATTCTCGAAGTGTTGATTTTTCATAACCGAACTCACCAGTTCGAAAAAAAAGAGAATAGAATTAGATAATTGTTTATGAGCACGCTAGTAACTAATAGGAAACAATTTTAAGAGTGAAAACTTAGGAAAATTTAGCCTAAAAATGTGTACTTTTTCGTAATAGGTCAAAAAGAAATAACCATTCTTTCCACTAAAGCTTTCAAACACTTAAAAATTATTGAAATAAAATGGATAGCAACAGTTCGAAAATAAAATGGATAGCAACAGTTTGAAAATAATTTACAGCGAAAAACAACGATCTAAAAGTACATAGGTCATTCATATAATTGATTTCAGCTTTACCATTATCTCACATTGAGAAAAGGCATCCATGATATTTGAAATCTGCTTGTTGTTATTTGCCCTTGCCAACGCACGAAAATTGAGGTTTCTTTCACTTTAATAATGCATTTTATTTCGGTGTACAAGCACTTTAAAATTTCAGGCACTAGCTAATTGTTGCCGTGCAATTAAATGTTCCAATAAATATTCGAACGGAAATGGAATTACCTTTCATGAGTATGTAAAAACGAATTTCAATTTACTTGTAGAATACATGGGAAAAATCAGTAGTTCTTTATTTTAAAATAATAATTTAGTTCTTAGCAATTTTATTTCTTTTACACTTCTGTTAGAAAAGTTAGTTTGTTCTGTGCATTTTAAAACGGATTGTTTTCAATAAGATTAATAAATCCAAAAGCACACGACATTGATAGAATTTTTGAATTTCACAGAATTGAAAATTCAACACTGAAAATTCGAAATGTTTTTCAATATTCAATGAAATAAATATTGATTTATAAAAATAAATATTGAATTTCAATATCAAATAAAATAAAAGATATTTAAATGAAAATAAAATACTTTTTTGTTGGGTTTAATGAGTTTAATAACAAACAAAGTTCATTTCTCACATAGTTTAACGTAACCTCTAATTAACAGAAATTAATATTTAGGAATTTATTAGGTGTAGGTTCCGATCCAGAGAAAATGATTAAAGGAGAAGGGGACTGCTAAATGATGGACTCTCTTTTTTCTATTGTCTTTAATCGTCTAGTGGTTAGCGCGCTTGGCTACTGATCTAAGGGACCTGGGTTCGAGCCCCGGGTAAGGCATGGATGTATGTGTCGTTTTTCTGCTTAGGTGCTGCCCTCCTCTCAGACCTTCTACTATGGCATATCAACTGACAGGCTCCTGTCAGACCTCTGTGGCAAGTAGCTGCTTGAGGGGTATATTTTTTATATTTAAGAAAATCATGGTACATGTTTACCCCCCCCCCCCCATTATCATTCTAATTGTTAAGATTCTTTGGTCTTTGGAACTAATTCGTAATTTGCTAAAATTCTCCGGTGGGTGGGTCGAATTCGGGAGCTTTGTGTTTATATTTCGAAATAATTTAATTTTCTTTTGGAGAATTTATGCTTTAAAAAGTATGTTGGATTCTCTATTTTTAGTCCATTCTACAAATATGAAGTGTTGTCATTGTTTTTCGCAATGCAAATATGCAATGAATTAAAATAATGTGAAGATCCATCCACCCTCATCCTCAAGCAGCCATGGGCTACGGAGGTCCAACCAGACCATGCAATTTAGTTCTCCAAGCAAGTCTATCCTGAGCTACATCTACTGCATCTGGCCACTGCACACCAATTCTAACAAGGTCCTGTTTGACATTGTCTGCCCACCGCATCCTAGGTCTCCCCTTCTTTCTGAGGCCTTTAGGCGCACTGTTCATAACCCTATTCGCCAATCTATAATTATTCATACGGGCAACATGGCCAAACCAACGGAGTCTCTCTCTGCACAATATGCTGCTTAAAGGAGGTTGCAAACTCCTTTGCCTAACCTCATCATTAGTTACAAAGTTGAACCACCTAATGCCCAAGATACTGCGTAAGCATCTGGAATCAAAAGCATCTAGTTTCCTGTTATCCTGTTTACAAAGTGTCCAAGTTTCACTACCATAACTAACCCTAGAAAGAACCAAACTATTATACAGTCTAATTTTAGTCTTTAGGTGTATACGCCTATTTCTCCACACTCTCCATAGATTCTTAAAAGTTCCGGCAGCAATCCCTATTCGTCTGTTAATCTCATGCCGCACATCACCATTATCTGTTACATAGCTCCCAAGATAATTAAACTGTGACACCTGCTCAAGACTGCAACCATTCAGATTAACTGAATCACAGCCTGCCTGACCAATTTTCATCACTTTAGTTTTCTCTCTGTTTATAACCAAACCTACTCTACTACCAGTCCCATCAACAGCTCGAATGAAAGAGTTCATCTCATCAACATCATTTGCCAAAAGGGCTAAATCATCAGCATAATCTAAATCAGAAATTTTCGTATCTCCAGCCCATTTAAGGCCAAAATCTTTCCCTTGAAGTGAATTTCGCATAACATAATCAATAACCAAGCTAAAGAGAAAAGGAGACAAAATGCACCCTTGTCGAACACCAGAAGTAATGCTAAACCAATTGCTACAAGCCATACCAACTCTCACACACGACTCAGTGTTATTATAGAGAGCTTTCATAATGTTAACTAACTTGTCTGGTATACCATATGATCTCACAATCAACCACAAATTATGACGATCAACAGAGTCGAAAGCCTTTTTGAAATCAACAAAGCTAGCAACCAAAGGTTTCTGAAACTCTAAACATTTCTCAAGAATCTGCCTGAGTGAAAATATCTGATCCACACATCCCCTACCACTTCTGAATCCACATTGCTCATCACGCAATTGACTGTCAACCAGATTCTTAATTCTATTAAGCACAATCATGGAAAGAACTTTACCTGGAACAGAGAGTAGGCTGATACCCCTATAGTTATCACAAGAACTGTGATCACCTTTTTTGAAAATAGGGATAATAATAGCTCTGGTAAAATCCTTAGGAACCATGCCTTTATCATAAAAGATATTCAGAATTTCAGTCATCCAAGTGGTAACCGAAACATTCCCAGCTCTAAGCATTTCCGTAGTAATTTCATCTACCCCTGGGGATTTATGAAGTTTAAGTTTAGAAACAGCCAAAATAACTTCAGATTGTGTTATAGGGCCAACATTAAAGCCACCAATGCATCTATCATCATTGCAAACAATGGGAGTAGAACTAACTACATTGTTTAGAACATCACTGAAATGCTCAGCCCACCTAGCCATGACAGAATCCTCCCCTTCTATAACCTTACCTTGTTTATCCTTCAATCCTTGTATGCCTGTCCGTTTTCTACCACACAAAACATTAACTATCTGGTACAGCTCTCTGCTGTTGTGCTGTCTAACTGCTTCCTCGGCTTTGTCAGCCAAACCATCAAGCCAAAGATTCTTATCAGCAGCTAACTGATCCTTTACAAGTTTATTAAGGTCTCTGTAATGCTTTCTATTAGGACTAGTAGGGTATTGATTAAGGGCATTCCTGCAGTTCTTTCTTTCCGAAATAAGCTCAATTGCCTTATCACTCAGATAATTTTGCCTCTTCTGCTCCTTTTTTCCTAAAAGAGTACTGTTAGTGTCCAAAAACGCCTGTTTAAAATGATCCCATTCTTCCTCAACTTCAGTAGTAAGCACACCATGACTGTCATAATGACTAAGTAACCTATCATGGTAAGCTTTGGCTATAACTGGATCTTTCAGAGCTTCAGTATTAAAAGTAAATTTTTTAACCCTAGCACAATACTTTTTAAGTTTAAGTTGCAACACACTTTTAACAAGGTAATGGTCAGATCCAATTTCAGCTCCCCTATATGCCCTGGTATTCCTAACAGAACTAGCCCATTTGCTGTTAATTAATATGTAATCAATCATATTCTTATGCAGCCCATCAGGTGAAACCCATGTGTACTTATGTATGTCGCGGTGTTTGTAATAAGTGTTAGTTATTCTGAATCCATTGAGTTTACTTACCTGTAGGAGACGTTGCCCATTGCCATTGCAGCTACCAATACCAAAAAGGCCTATTACTCCTCCCCAAAGGTCAGAGTCAGTACCAACTTTGGCATTGAAGTCACCAAGAACAAGGGTAATATCTCCTTTCTTGACAGAATTCAAAATATCCTGAAGTTGTTCATAAAACATATCCTTCTCATCCTCATCGGCATCATCAGTGGGGGCATAACAGCAGATAACATTCAAGTCTTTAATGCTTGTCTGAAATTTTGCTGTAAGAAACCTTTCATTAATGCACTCATATCCTAGAAGAGCATCACTAGCGTGTCTGCTGAGAAGCAGACCCACGCCTTGGTGATGCTTATTGTCGTCCCTCCCTGAAAAGAGAAATTTAAGATTATTTTTAAGAATCTGACCTTTATCTGTCCATCTGGTCTCTTGCAAGCCGAGAATATCTAAATTATAACGGTGGAATTCTTGTGTGAGGACATCAAGAGAAAATGCTCTGTGCAGAGTCCTCACATTCCAACTACCTATGGAGAGAAAATGGTTAGTGGGATGTTTAAAGAAACTATGTTTATTGAGAGAGGGAATGCCGACAATATCAAACAGCCCCCTAATCGCAGACATGGGGCAAAGACCCGTTCCCCCACTACTAAAGGCTGAAGCCATCTACACTGGAAGACTTCCTCCAATGTAGAATTTGACGATGCCAATAGAAGCAAAGAGTTCAGGTGCCTGCGATGACTTCTGCTCAGGATTATCCACCAGCTGATAAACATATCCTGTGAATCTATTCACTTGGGGCTGTCAACCCACAAATAAACAGAAAACACAGCGGAAGATTTTCCCTCCACAGAAGCCCACCAGTGCAGCAAAATCAGGATCCATAATCAAGCTCAGAGCCATATATCTGTCCAGTCCAGTAGGTTTACATGGTCAGCACCAGGACCCTGTGTGGTTGACCACTCCTCAGCAGGGTAGAAAAAAAAAGAAAAGTAGCCATAGTTGTCCAGATCAGTAGGCCACACTAATCTGGCAGCCCTCCCCTTCCGTTCACTTCCACAAGAGAGTATCTCTTTTGAAAGTTACTAACGGTCCGCACCACGAGAAGGCGGGGTTGGACATTAGGTGCTAGGCCTTGCCGGTTCTATGCGTCATCACAGGGGATTGGTGCATAGCTCTCCTATATATATATATAAATAGAAGTAATAATATAATCAACTTAAAATTCTTCTCTGACACTCGTTCTTAAGGCAGTTGCAACTGGTGTCAGAATTGATGTTTTCCCCAAGAACTGGAAATCAAGGAAAATACAAAGGAGCGATTGTAATTTTAAAGACAGCGTGATCCAATTTGTACGCACCCGAAATTCGCCGCGTAAATGACTAAGCTCACAATGCGTGTATATAACTAACTGATCATCATAGTAATGGTAGGGAGCATTCACTGCACTTGGGAAGTGATGTAAGGAAATCTCTTGTCGGAATGTTTTTAACTCAAGCTTTAAACAGAAGCAATGTGCTGAAATTCAGTACAGTCCTCTTAAAAATATAAAAAAAATAAAATACCCCCTCAAGCAGCTGCTTGCCACAGAGGTCTGACAGGAGCCTGTCAGTTTATATGCCACACTAGGAGATCTGAGAGGATGGCAGGACCTCAGCAGAAAAACGACACACACATCCATGCCTAATCCGGGGCTCGAACCCAGATCCCTTAGATTAGTAGCCAAGCGTGCTAACCACTCGGCCACGGGGCAATATATGTAATTTAAAAAAGTTACTAACCAAATGCACCAACTAAAATAAATGATTTTCTTTATATCATTTGGTCAAATTAATTTTAAAAGATTTAGTCTTTTCTGCATATTGAAAAAATCTATTGTGGGATAAATGCTATTTAAAGTCCTCTTATGGAGTTAAAATAGATATAATAAATTCGTATAATCATGGTTAGGTTTTGTTTAAAATTTTTAAAAACTTCATAGATATTTTTGTAAGTTATCGAGTTCAATTTCCATTTTTTGTTATATTCAGAGTCGTGTCTATGCCGTGGACAGCATCTCTAAACACAGACAAACTACTCAGAGACGAAAAAGAATCAGAAGAAAATTCAGAAGAAATTTCAAACATATCATAAAATATATCAAATCTATCTTCAACATGTTTCGATCATAATCATCTGTAAATGCTGGAGCGTTTAGTTGGATTAAAGAAATACAAATGAAATTTGCTTGAAAACAGATTACGGGCTGTATGATAACAATTGAATCCATAGAAGAAATGGTCATAGACAAATTTATATATTGTTAAATGATCACATGTTATAATAAGCCTGCTGAACGAAATATTTCTAAATTATATGAAGTCATTCGTTTTGTCTTCCTCCCATTTGAGGCTCATAATCTGTAGTTCCCAGGTTCGAGTCCCAGCTGGCTCAGCGTTGAGATTTATCTCCGCAAAATTCCCCGCCCTGCCCACGGTCAGTAGGGGACACCGATGGGTTTGAAAAGGCCGCCGTCCGTCGGATGGTGCGTTAAGCCGTGGCCCCGTGTGCGGGAGAGCCATACCCTGTGCACGTTAAAGAACACGCTGGATGGCCTTGACGGGAGGCTACCATCTGTCTCCCAACAGCTGTTCCAGTGGGTCCCCTCCCCCAACCTTCTCTGAGCCTACGGAGTCCATGTGACCTGGCCATTTAGCCCATGGTGTGCAAAAAAGTGCCGCTCAGAGGTAAAACAACCCAACCCAACCCTCCCATCTGATAAAACCTCTGCAAATCGCTTTATTGAAGGTCATCCAAATAGCTTTGTGACGATCTCGGAGATCAACTATTTGACGAATCCTGTTTGATTCTCAAAAAATTTAGAAATAATCGTCCATTCAATAAAGATTCCATAAAAATGGCCTTAGGAAGGTCCGGCATCACAGGACTCTGGGCTTGCTGAAAAGCAGAAGTTCTATCTCCACGTTAATGAATATAATGAGCTAAGACCTCAAAAAAGGACAAAGAGCTTAATTATGTTTGTCACATTTTACTTGTCATAGGTATATGCACAAATGAATAAGAAATCAATATTAATGTAAAGTTCATTTTAACGTTAAAACTGAAGTTGGCTTTTCGAAGCAGCATGAAAAAAAAATATGAGACTAGATCCAAGAAATGAGCTGCTGAACATTCGGTTTCAATGACGTTGTAAGATAGTCGTATGATGCTATTCAAAGATTAGTCTTATTAAATCACCATTCACTTTAATAATAAAAAATAAATACCCCCTCAAGCAGCTGCTTGCCACAGAAGTCTGACAGTTTATATGCCATAGTAGAAGGTCTGAGAGGATGGCAGGACCTCAGCAGAAAAACAACACAAACAGCCATGCCTTACCCGGGGCTTGAACCCAGGTTCCTTAGATCAGTAGCCAAGCGCGCTAACCACTCGGCCATGGGACGGCTATTCACTTTAGTACAGCTAAATTAAAGAAAATTTATTTTATATTTTCCAATTTTCACGCTGGCAGGGTAAAATTGTCAAAAGTGCCAGAGTTGTCCAAGGGTTGGAGTTTGTGCACACTTGGTGTTGACTTTAGACATGAAAAGGATAAAATTTTTTAATTACCAGCAACACGCTATCATCACCAAATAGCCAATGGCTTAAACTGTGAAAATATTAGGATGCTAGTGTTAGTTTTTAATTTATTTTTTTCCTCAACTGCAAAGTCTTTGTAGCCGCATAAAAATGGTATTGAGATCTCACTACAAAGTAAAAGAATTCCCACAAAAAAAAAGTTTCAAAATTGAAATGAGTTTTAAAAATTTATAAACTAACACATTAAAACCGGATATCTAAATAACATCCAATAAATAGTACGGGCATTTTAAATATATAATTTAAATGCATTCTCAAGTAAAAACTATTGGTTGGAAAAAAGGTTGAAGAGAGTGATTAAATCAAAATGTATTTTACTGTTGAATACATAAATGTCCCATAAGTGTATAGAAATTAAAATAATTGTTTCTAGAAGTTGCAATCCGCAAAACAAAAGGTTTTAAAGAAGAATATCCAATCAGAGAAGAAGAATATTCTTGATTTGTAATAATCAATTGACCTTATTGACAAATGATTTACACGATACAGGGGACAGGAAGCACAACTTAGCGAACAAACTAGACCTTGCAGCTGAGTCATTGGTGAGTTAAGTCCGGGAATGAGATCTGTGTAAGGCAAGAATCTTATCAGTTCAAAGTCCACCTACGTGGGCGCCCTCTCCCGTTACAGGTACACACTTCTACCTTCAGAGATTACGTTATCAGCTTTATGGGATGGATATATTGGCTACTGGAGACAGACTCAGCTCTCACGCCTCCTTGTCTTAAGCCTTAACGTGGTATTCAGCACTCTTCTCTGAAAAATGGCTCAGTGTGGTCGTAAGTAATTTTATCGTTTATTTTAATAAGAAAGTAATCATTTATGTTGGTTTTCCCTATACTTATACATTATGGATAGTACATCATTTGCAGCCAAAAGTAATCGTCTAAAATTCTAAAGTTGCATAAATATATTTAAATAATAATAAAGTTATCAAAGTGTTTGTTTACCATACTTTTGTTAGAAGTCGAGATGTAAATAATAAAATAATAAATACCCCCTCAAGCAGCTGCTTGCCACAGAGGTCTGACAGGAGCCTGTCAGTTTATATGTCATAGTAGAAGGTCTATGAGTATGGCAGGACCTCAGCAGAAAAAACGACACATACATCCATGCCTTATCCGGGGCTCGAACCCAGGTCCCTTAGATCAGTAGCCAAGCGCGCTAACCACTCGGCCAAGGGACGTCTAAAATAAATACCCCCTCAAGCAGCTGCTTGCCACAGAGGTCTGACAGGAGCCTGTCAGTTTATATGCCATAATAGAAGGTCTGAGAGGATGGCAGGACCTCAACAGAAAAAACGACACAAAATGCCATGCCTTATCGGAGCTCGAACCCAGGTCCCGTAGATCAGTAGCCAAGCGCGCTAACCACTCGGTCACGGGACGGCTAGAGAAGGGAAATCTAGTTCACTAATGTGAACTACACTGGTTTCCATAAATTAAGGAAAAATGAGAAAAATCGCGATAATTCGCCAAAACTTTGTGCGATCCTTACCGAACTTGTTCATGTAACCAGTGAAGTAATGCCGAGTGAGCACATGCGTATGCAAATTAGTCTAGGTTGCGTCAATTTGCGTAATCGGGCAGTGGCATAAAAACGGGTGTTTTGGAGTGGATCGTTATTTTGTGTTGTAAATGTGAGTAAAGAAATTCGAAATAGCCATTTTGTAGGAATGACCTCGAGATATCATTTGCCAAATACGTGACTCGATGGCTGAATGTGAGTCCTTCTGTGGGCTATAGACTGTGAAATTGATATCTTAGCGTGGTTTCCACGTCTCGGTGGTTTAGGCGAGGAAGGGCTAGAGTTACGACCGCTGTACAAGACCGATATTTGCGATTCACAGCACGAAGGAGCAGGATGTCTACTCCCTCTCAGCTGCGATTCTCTCTTGCAGCAGCCACTGGGAGGGTTGATCAGCTTCTACTGTGCATAGAAGATTTCATGAGGGAGGTCTGTAATTTGTATACCCCCCACGTCACGTGACAGGAGAGAGGGTTGAATCGGGCATGCACGCATGCTAACTGGACAGTCTTCTGTCAAGTTCTGCAATGGAGGTTCGTAATCTTCACAGATGAATCCTGATATTGCTTCCAGAGTGATTCCGGATATTGTGTGACATGGAGAGAACGAGATACCGCTATCATTCCAGTAACATTCGTCAAAGAGACAGTTACTGCGGAGGTAGCGTATGTGTTTGGGGTGGCATTTCCTTAGGTGGATGCAGACCTCTTTGTGTTGACGAATGGGAACCTAAATGCTCAAAGGTATAGAATGACATCTTGGACCCTTATGTACGTCTTGAAACATTCATCTTACAAGACGATAACGCTCGTCCACACAACACATTGGCTGAAGGAAACTGCATCATCTGGATCAATCTCGGAGCAATCCGGACAACCTGCTATGCTGAAAACAGTCACTGTCATCCGAGCTCCTTTTGCAACTGAACTTTATTTCTTCTCTTTCATTTATTCCTTAATCTTATAAGTTAATTTTGTTACTATAAATTTATATTAAAATGTCCATTCAATCACCAGTTTTAAACCATGCCGGTGACAAAATGGGTTGAATTCCCAACTCTTTAATCAACTTCATTGTCTAAACTACAATGGATCAAGCATTTTGACATTGCAATATCATATAATTGTAAAGAAATTCTTGCGAACCGCTTGAATTCTAGATATAATTATTCAGCCCCTTCCCTATTCCCGACAATGTAGGAAAATTTTTCCCTAAAATATTTGCAAATACAAAATTATCCCAAGCTAGTGACCCCTTTCCAGGCTGGTAGCGACCCACAGTTTGAAAACCACGGAGCCTAAATTAAGATTCATTTTTAATATAAAATATTTTCAATATCATCAAACTAGTTAATGTAATAATAATTAAATATTTTGCTAGAAACAACTATATAAATTGCATGATTTTTTTTCCTTATTTTAAAGAAATTCTCTTTACTGATGCTAATTCAATATACAGTGACGTATCAAAGTATTTGAGAATTTCATGTGAATGGGATTCGAATTTTGGAGCTCTATAACTTCTAAAATATGAATTTAATGGAAAATTGCGGGGGAGAATAAATTAAACGTCATAATCAACTTTTTAAATCTCGGTTTTCAATAATATTTGTTCTATATTCAGAAGAGTTATGGAAGTTAGAATGTTTCACAAAATAATGCTTCATAAGATTTTACCTCAGATTTTATAAGTTTGCGTAATGATTACTTCAATATTAGACAATTCTGAATGATTTTTTACAAAGCAAGATGGTTTATTGTTCAATATTACAACTTCCATAACTTTTTAAATAATAAACGAATATTGTTAAAAAAATGAAATCTAAATGGATTGGATTATGATCTTTGATTTAACTTCAGTCGCACTTCCCAATAAATGCATAGTTTAGAAGTTATAGAGCTTCAAAGTTAGGTTTAATTAATATTACATTGGAATTCTCCATTATATTTTTGGAGTAGGGGAGAAGGAATTAAATATGTGTGCTAAATAGCACCTGGCGTTAAGAATTATTTCCGCTAACTCTTCCCTTACCTTCGATGAGAAAGGAAACATTGATGGGATTTGAAAAGCCACCGTCCGTTGGATGGGACGTTAAGTCGTGGCTCGAGTGCATGTTAAATTGACAGGGCACTGCCTTCTCCTAGAAGCAGTTTCTTATGCCAATTTTCTCTGAGCCTTTGGAGCTCTTCTGATCTGGCCATTTAGCTCATTGTATGCAAAAAAAGATGCTGCTGAGAGGTAAACCATCTCTAATATTTTAGTAGGACAATGTATCTAAGACTTTCTAATTTCTTTGAAATTAAAAGCAAGCTATTTTTACGTTTACTTAAGATATTTAAACAGTAAATATATTAAAGGACATATTAAATTTGAATAGTCGTTATCATACGTAGGAGAAAAATATGTTTAAATCGCAACTAATCTAATGATTGGCGTTGTCATCGGGCGCAACTTTTCTTCATTTTCAACTTATCTGAATATTGTTTTCTTGGCGATTTCAAATCAGTTTTGCTCTTTAAAAATAAATATGAAAAATGCAATTGTTTTTTGGCCTTTGCATATTGGCGATAAAAATTAAACTGAGTATTGACATAAATCAATTTGATACTCAAACTTTGAAAGATTTTGTCAGTTGGGCTTAATACATCATTTGATATTCTGCTGCAAATCAGTCGCACAAGCAGGTCTTAAATCTAGGAATAATATGACATATTTGGAATTCTTAATTTCTTAATTGGCTATCTTAACAGCCCTCTCCCCGAGAAAATTCAATATTAAATAATGAGATATAAACGGTTGTACCAAAAATGCATCTCATTTTTTCCTTAACGAAACCTAATCCCGATTTTTTTAATGCATTCTTTTGTTTACCATTGATATATGTCGAAATATCTGTTTGATGTATCTAGAAGGGTGAGAAAAAACACATTCATGGCCGGATCTAGCGGAATAGCAATGGGACCATGTCCCCTTTGAAAATTATATATTTGACAGTATAATAAGGGTATCAGAGGCAAAAGAAAATTATGAAAGTTATGTATATTCTATGTATTTTAAAGAAATTTTTTAAAGACGTCTACTTTTTTCCTTTAGTTTTCGGGCAGCCTTACTGTATTCTGATATAATACATGCGTGATTGCTCTATTCGTAACTGCGCTCATTAATGACTATCTCAACCTAAATATTTCTCTTCTGAAACATTGCTTTGTCTTTTACCTTTCCCCTTAAAAACATTTGCTCCACTGTGAAAGTATTTTTGCCCCACCCTTAAAATGTTTATTTTTGCTCATTTAATAGAAAAATGCGACTAAAGGTAGATTAAAGATCGTGATGAAATTTATTCAAAATTCAGTTTTCAACAATATTCGTTCAGTATTTAAATGTTATGGAAGGTTGAGTATTTGGCAACAGTAATCAGTTATAAATAACGCTGATGGTTTGCCTTTTGTATAACAGCAAATTAATAATAACTATACTGTCATTTTCCCTCATTTCAGCAATTATTATTTTAAAGCCCCCTAAATTAACTGTGTTGATAATAAAAACTAATTTTGAAAGCATAATAATGCTACTAACAAAGCTAATTGTGACTTCTTAAGTCGCTCATTACTTTAGCGAAGCTGTCTACTACCGTATCAGACGTGGGTGTTCCATGGTGTGCTACATCTGACGTAATGCGCAGAACAAAGAAAACTAATTTCTTACTGCGCAGCGCCGGCTGCTCCCTCCCTGCTTTTGGAAGTCGCTGGCCAATTTGAAAATTTGGTACATGTCGCTCTATTATATATAGTTTTTAAATATTTTTTGGAAACTTCGTCATAGCAAACGTTACTTAATAGCTTTTCATCTAAATTGAAACCAATATTAATGTAGTAATAATAAAAACTTAGAGTATGCAAAACAGCTACTTAAGATTACAATCTGGATATTTCTTTCCAATTGTTTAACATAAAAATAAATCCCCGAGCCTTTTCTTTAAAATTTGATAAATTAACTTTCGTTCTTACATTTAGATCTAAACTGCTATATAATTTTGGTGCTATGTATACAAAATGTAGTCATAATGTATTTTTATGTGGCAAAAGCATAGTGAATTTACGTTTTCCTCTTTTCATAACATAAGTTGGTATAATGTTAAATAACTGATGTTTATTCATAAAATAATTCAAATTTTATATAAATAAATCTGTTTTAAGTTGGAAAAGTTATATAAGTTTCCAGTAATTGTCTGTTTGTAAATGCTTTTACGTTAAATACTAATTTTAATTTTTCTTATGCATAGTAAATAAATATGTAAATTATACTCATAATTACGTTCCCAAACACATATACCATATTGTAACGAGGAAACAAATCCTATGAATAATACAAAATGCTTAAAAATTGTCTTGGTACCATTTCTTTTAAGTAATAAAAATAATGTATCGTAGCCTTTTTGTTAATTTATTTGCACGAGTTTTCCATTTTATATTTTTATCTAAAACCACTCCTAAATACTTGTAAGAGTTAACTCTTTTCAGAACAGGACAATCACAATACTGGTGATTAACACAATCCAACTGATAACATTTAATATCAAAAATAATACTATTAGCGTTATAAAATATTGCTGCATCATCTGCAAACAAGTTAAATCATTAAAATTTAAGCTGCAAAACTCATTCAAATACGCTAAAAATAAAACTGGTCTTAGAACAGATACCTGAGGAACTCAGTTGTTAAACAACAAATTTACTTTGATTTCATTACTTTATGCCTAGTAGAGATTTCTTTCAGCGATTTGTTAGCATTGAGTATTGCTAGTAGCTGATTGTAATGCAATAATAGTATCGCAAAGGGCTCGAAAATGCGATATTTATAATATCGTATTTTCGATGCTCAAGTTCTGTTGATCAAATTAATGATACTTTCACTGAGGTTTGCTCTAAAATTTGATACTTCTAAGCAGTGAAGCACCAAATTATGGGATAACACGGGCTCATATACATCTCTCTTCATCAAACAGTCGAAACCTATTTATTTCCAGGACATATTCTGTCAACATTAAGGTTAAATAGTCGTAATGTTTAGTATCGTTGTTTGAGCATAACACACTTTACAACCGCCCTTTCCCTCAAGCAGCTGCTTGCCACAGAGGTCTAATAGGAGCCTGTCAGTTTATATGCCATAGAGAACATCTTTGAGGAAGGCGAGATCTCTGCGGAAAGAGCAACACAAACATCCATGCCTTACGAGAGGCTCAAATCTTAGGTCCCTTTTATCAGTATTCAAGCACGCTAATCACTCAGCTACAGGACGGCACCTTCCTCTGCGAGAAATTTTCATATGGGACATTTTAAATATTTTCCACAATTCGTTGTCAATTTCGTAACGTTTTTTATCCCCCCCCCCCCTCTCGCGCAATCGATTAACTTGCGGTATATCGCTGCAATCGAAAAGATAATGCGCTCAAAAAATGCACCCTCCTCGTTCGCCGATTACTGAGTCTGCCAATGCCTTTAAAAACGAAAATTAGTGTTTTTCAAATAGGATCTGTCAAATCTGATTTGCCTAGGTGGCACTCTTGTCTCATTCTACAAAGATATAGAAGACTGTAGAGGTGACCTTTGAGTGAGATTTAACGTTGTCGCTGTGATTGCCAAAAGCGTCGAGTATATCTCGCGCCTAGGCGACAGTTGGAGAGAGATAAGTTTGAAGAGGATATTGAATGTGACATATGGGTGGAGATCTTAAACAAAGCTATTCAGTCTCTTCAGCTGGAGTCCACAGTTCATGGGGGTAGAGAGGGGGGGGAGATCAGCTAACAATACTATCTTCTGCAAGAAAACATTTTATCTCCTCTAGAGCTGTTTCTGTTATCATGATACGAAAAAACATGTTAAGTGTTGCTTTATGAAACTTGGTTGGGTAGAAATTTCCTGTAGGATATTAAGGTCATTTGATTTTTAGCTCTCCTTTCATTTCTTAAGATGTTTTTAACTTCAAAACAGAATTTGAGTTGTTGGACGATTTTACTTGTGAGCAGAACTTCTTTTTGCACAAAATGTGCTAATAACAAGCTTACTAAAAGCACAAATGTGCTTGTAGTAATAGCTTGTAGATTTATATACTTCAAAGCAGAAAATTACAAACGGAGCAGAAATAGCAATAAAATGTAAGTGCCTTGAAAAAGTTATTATCTTTGGTTATATATCTTATATATATCCGAAAAATGATCATCTACCGAATCACTCCAAGTTATCATCTAACCGCTGTTTGTCCCAGACATTAAAATATACGAGTAGTCATTTCAATTTAAATTTTCTTAAATTTCCAAAATCTATAGACAATATTGCATGTCTATAGCTATAATATTGCATCTAATAACTTTCAAAAAATAGGTCCCTTTAAACTCATTCTGCTAAAAGTGCAACCCTCCTATAAATTTACTCTGCTAAATGGAAATCTCGAAACTCACATGGTCAAGGGAACAAACCCAATAAATTCATTCGCTCAAAGGAAAGAATCCAATTAAACTCAGTCAAGGAAACGAATGCAACTGAACTCACTTGGTTAGAGGAACGAATTCAACTAAACTCACTCGGTCAAAGGAACGAATCCAACTAACTCATTCAGTCAAAAAGAATGAATTCAACTAAACTAACTCAGTCATAGGAACGTTGTTGGGTTGTGTTGGGTTGTTTTACCTCTGAGCGGCACTTTTTTGCACACCATGGGCTAAATGGCCAGGTCACATCGACCCCGAGGGCTCAGAGAAAGTTGGGGGAGGGGACCCACTGGAACAGCTGTTGGGAGACAGATGGTAACCTCCCGTCAAGGCCATCCAGCGTGTTCTTTAACGTGCACAGGGTATGGCTCTCCCGCACACGGGGCCACGGCTTAACGTCCCATCCGACGGACGGCGGCCTTTCCAAGCCCATCGGTGTCCCCTACTGACCGTGGGCAGGGCGGGGAATTTTGCGGAGATAAATCTCAACGCTGACCCAGCTGGGACTCGAACCTGGGAACTACAGGTTACGAGCCTGGCGCGCTACCGACTGAGCCACCCCCGCCCCAGTCATAGGAACGAATCCAACTAACTCATTCAGTCAAAAAGAATGAATTCAACTAAACTAACTCAGTCATAGGAACGAATCCAACTAACTCATTCAGTCAAAAAGAATGAATTCAGCTAAATTGACTCAGTCATAGGAACGAATCCAACTAACTCATTCAGTCAAAAAGAATGAATTCAACTAAACTAACTCAGTCATAGGAACGAATCCAACTAACTCATTCAGTCAAAAAGAATGAATTCAACTAAACTAACTCAGTCATAGGAACGAATCCAACTAACTCATTCAGTCAAAAAGAATGAATTCAGCTAAATTGACTCAGTCATAGGAACGAATCCAACTAACTCATTCAGTCAAAAAGAATGAATTCAACTAAACTAACTCAGTCATAGGAACGAATCCAACTAACTCATTCAGTCAAAAAGAATGAATTCAACTAAACTAACTCAGTCATAGGAACGAATCCAACTAACTCATTCAGTCAAAAAGAATGAATTCAGCTAAATTGACTCAGTCATAGGAACGAATCCAACTAACTCATTCAGTCAAAAAGAATGAATTCAGCTAAATTGACTCAGTCATAGGAACGAATCCAACTAACTCATTCAGTCAAAAAGAATGAATTCAACTAAACTAACTCAGTCATAGGAACGAATCCAACTAACTCATTCAGTCAAAAAGAATGAATTCAGCTAAATTGACTCAGTCATAGGAACGAATCCAACTAACTCATTCAGTCAAAAAGAATGAATTCAACTAAACTAACTCAGTCATAGGAACGAATCCAACTAACTCATTCAGTCAAAAAGAATGAATTCAACTAAACTAACTCAGTCATAGGAACGAATCCAACTAACTCATTCAGTCAAAAAGAATGAATTCAGCTAAATTGACTCAGTCATAGGAACGAATCCAACTAACTCATTCAGTCAAAAAGAATGAATTCAGCTAAATTGACTCAGTCATAGGAACGAATCCAACTAACTCATTCAGTCAAAAAGAATGAATTCAACTAAACTAACTCAGTCATAGGAACGAATCCAACTAACTCATTCAGTCAAAAAGAATGAATTCAACTAAACTAACTCAGTCATAGGAACGAATCCAACTAACTCATTCAGTCAAAAAGAATGAATTCAACTAAACTAACTCAGTCATAGGAACGAATCCAACTAACTCATTCAGTCAAAAAGAATGAATTCAGCTAAATTGACTCAGTCATAGGAACGAATCCAACTAACTCATTCAGTCAAAAAGAATGAATTCAACTAAACTAACTCAGTCATAGGAACGAATCCAACTAACTCATTCAGTCAAAAAGAATGAATTCAACTAAACTAACTCAGTCATAGGAACGAATCCAACTAACTCATTCAGTCAAAAAGAATGAATTCAGCTAAATTGACTCAGTCATAGGAACGAATCCAACTAACTCATTCAGTCAAAAAGAATGAATTCAACTAAACTAACTCAGTCATAGGAACGAATCCAACTAACTCATTCAGTCAAAAAGAATGAATTCAACTAAACTAACTCAGTCATAGGAACGAATCCAACTAACTCATTCAGTCAAAAAGAATGAATTCAGCTAAATTGACTCAGTCATAGGAACGAATCCAACTAACTCATTCAGTCAAAAAGAATGAATTCAGCTAAATTGACTCAGTCATAGGAACGAATCCAACTAACTCATTCAGTCAAAAAGAATGAATTCAACTAAACTAACTCAGTCATAGGAACGAATCCAACTAACTCATTCAGTCAAAAAGAATGAATTCAACTAAACTAACTCAGTCATAGGAACGAATCCAACTAACTCATTCAGTCAAAAAGAATGAATTCAGCTAAACTAACTCAGTCATAGGAACGAATCCAACTAACTCATTCAGTCAAAAAGAATGAATTCAGCTAAACTGACTCAGTCATAGGAACGAATCCAACTAACTCATTCAGTCAAAAAGAATGAATTCAACCAAACTAACTCAGTCATAGGAACGAATCCAACTAACTCATTCAGTCAAAAAGAATGAATTCAACCAAACTAACTCAGTCATAGGAACGAATCCAACTAACTCATTCAGTCAAAAAGAATGAATTCAACCAAACTAACTCAGTCATAGGAACGAATCCAACTAACTCATTCAGTCAAAAAGAATGAATCAGCTAAACTAACTCAGTCAAAGGAACGAATCCAACTAACTCATTCAGTCAAAAAGAATGAATTCAGCTAAACTGACTCAGTCATAGGAACGAATCCAACTAACTCATTCAGTCAAAAAGAATGAATTCAACCAAACTAACTCAGTCATAGGAACGAATCCAACTAATTCATTCAGTCAAAAAGAATGAATTCAACTAAACTAACTCAGTCATAGGAACGAATCTGAGTAAGCTCACACGGTCAAGGGATGAATTACTGGTGAAATTCATGGTTCAATTACATGGTGAAATCCAATGATCATGGTGAAATTAGCCTCATTGGAGGCTAATTTCACCATGATCATTGGAGGCTAATTTCACCCTGAACTTACAACACCTTGAACCTTGAACCTTGAGATGAATTCAACTACACTCACGGGGTCAATTAAATGAATTCAACTATGCTCACGCTTCAATGAAATGAATTCATCTACACTCACGCAGTCAATTAAATGAATTCAACTACACTCACGCGGTCAATGGAATGAATTCAACTACACTCACGCGGTCAATGGAATGAATTCGACTAAACTCACGCGATGAAGGGAAAGAATCTAACCAAACTCAATGGGTCAAAGAACGATCCAACTAAACTCACTCGGTTAAGGGAACGAATCCAACTAAACTCACGTCGTCGAGGGAATGAATTCAACTAAACTCACGCAATCAAAGGAATGACTTCAACTAAACTCACTCGGCCACTTGTCTCCTCCCAGAAAAAGGAATTCTGGGTGCAAATGTCGTTTCTGATCATTTTCTTGTTGAGCCTAAATGGTAAACGAAAAGGAAACAAAAAGGAAATCATTTTAAAAGATTGAACGAGAAATGCTAGAGACAGACTATTTCAATTCTTAGAGTGATTTCATTTCCAAATACTATTTTTCATCATTACAAAATTATGATCTGTTTCCAACTGCCGTCATCGTGGTAATGATTGCATTAGTAATTACGTTCCTAATTAGGATGCGTAGCAATGAATTGAAAGTATGTAAGCACATCGTATTCTTTTTCTTTCCATAGCCACCCATTACCGCCCCGTGGCCGAATGGGTCCATGCAACTGCTGGGTACGTCCCGCCCAATGCCGTCGAGGTAGGCTATGATGGAGACAACGCCATCTACGTAGCCCGTGCCCATCATAATGGGGATAACCTCCCAGGGAAACTTTTACCTGTCCACGGATCTTGCTACGTCGCTTGGGGCGGAGAAGAGCATGCCCACCACGAATATGAGGTAAGAATTTTGCTTCAAATTTTTACTTTTAAAAAAATCTATTAATTACCGAAGATTATCATTACCTCCCTCTCTCTTATTATAGAATTTAATGTTATTTCGTGTGTTTCTCTGAGCAGTGAGTAGGGCGGGGTGGCTTAGTTGGTAGCACGCCAGGCTCGTAATCTGTAGTTCCCAGGTTCGAGTCCCAGCTGGGTCAGCGTTGAGATTTATCTCCGCAAAATTCCACGCCCTGCCCACGGTCAGTAGGGGACACCGATGGGCTTGGAAAGGCCGCCGTCCGTCGGATGGGACGTTAAGCCGTGGCCCCGTGTGCGGGAGAGCCATACCTTGTGCACGTTAAAGAACACGCTGGATGACCTTGACGGGAGGCTACCATCTGTCTCCCAACAGCTGTTCCAGTGGGTCCCCTCCCCAACCTTCTCTGAGCCTTCGGGGTCCATGTGACCTGGCCTTTTAGCCCTTGGTGTGCAAAAAAGTGCCGCTCAGAGGTAAAACAACCAAAAAGTGGCGGCACGTGACTACAATTGTGGGACACTTTGCTACTACATGAAGTAGTCAGTGTCCGATCAATTGGGGAGATGCCAGATATGGAATGAACCGAATAGGACTGAAAAGTCGTTTCGTAATGCATATATATACTCCTTGACGGGAGGCTACCATCTGTCTCCCAACAGCTGTTCCAGTGGGTCCCCTCCCCCAACCTTCTCTGAGCCTTCGGGGTCCCTGTGACCTGGCCATTTAGCCCATGGTGTGCAAAAAAGTGCCGCTCAGAGGTAAGACAACCCAACCCTGAGCAGTGAGTAGTCAGAAAAAGAGAGTCACAGAAAAAGAACAGTTGAATCCTCAGACGGACCAAAATTGTGTTAGGTTAAATTAGTATGAGCTACCATTAGAAGGAAAAATGCCTGTAAATATATTCACGATTTAGGAACATAGTTTCCGCTTCACCTTCAGCACCTGAAGGTGGACGAAAAAAGATCGAATCGTAAATAGAACCTTATTGGACGAACTGAAATGAAAATGTAGGAGTCTTTTCATCTGTGGTGGAATAGAGGATATTGTTTGTAAAACAATGTCCATAAAAGCTGGCTTGTTTTACCTCTGAGTGGCACTTTCTTTTGCGCACAATGGGTTAAAAGTTGGGTTGGGTTGTTTTACCTCTGAGCGACACTTTTTTGCACACCATGGGCTAAATGGCCAGGTCACATGGACCCCGAAGGCTCAGAGAAGGTTGGGGGAGGGGACCCACTGTAATAGCTGTTGGGAGACAGATGGTAGCCTCCCGTCAAGGCCATCCAGCGTGTTCTTTAACGTGCACAGGGTATGGCTCTCCCGCACACGGGACCACGGCTTAACGTCCCATCCGACGGACGGCGGACTTTCCAAGTCCATCGGTGTCCCCTACTGACCGTGGGCAGGGCGGGGAATTTTGCGGAGATAAATCTCAACGCTGACCCAGCTGGGACTCGAACCTGGGAACTACAGATTACGAGCCTGGCGCGCTACCGACTGAGCCACCCCCGCCCCTGGGTTAAAAGGCCAGGTCACAAGGACTTCAAGGACTCAGAGAAGGTTGAGGGACCCAGACCTACTGGACAGCTGCTAGGAGAAGGTGATAGTCTCACGTCATGGCCATCCAGCGTGCTTTTTACAAGGCACAGGGTATGGTACTATTCTACACATAGTCCACAGCTTAACTCCACATCTGATGGACGGTGGCCTTCCCAAGCCCATTGATACCCCCTATCGATCAGGGCAAAACGGGGAGCTTTTGCTGAGATAAATCTGAAAGTTGAAGAACCAGAGAACTGGTTTGAGTTCCTCTTTGAGACTTATTTTAATTTCCCAGGTGGAACTCGAACCCCGGAAATGAAAATTGGAGCCTGGTGCGCTACAGACTGTCAGCGAACCCTCTCCCCCCAAAAAATGTTAAAGGTTTGAAAGGAGAAAAACATATTGAAATGGTCATGGATAAAAAATTGATTTGGATGTATGAGCTGTGCTGATGAAATTTATGCATGAAGATGCTGCGAATTCTTGCGAAGTGTGTGTTGCAATTCTCTTCCTTTGATTTAATTGTGTAATTCATTAACGATCTAAGATTTTCTATTGATTCTGAACTAAAAGAAGTCATCGGTTGCTATTAGGCCATTTTTCTCATCCATTTAAAGTACCTGAAGAAGAAGGGGAAATGACATCATTACTTTCCATTGTGTCATTTCTCTCTAAAAGTCGGTTGGATCAATTTGCTGAAATATCCTTTTTATTTACACTCCTGTGGAATAATCAAGTTGCAAACAGAAGAACGACGATTGCTCAAACAGGTCTCAATGGATTATAAAGAAAATATATATGTAGAGGCTTCCTGCATTATGATTACAATTCTGCATTAAGAGTAAAGATTTATTTTCATGTTTGCAAAAAGGTGAAGAGAACTCAAGTTACTAAGGGTTATGATATCCCCAAAAGGCAATGTGAGTCTCATGACGTCTCATACTGCGAAAGCTCTCTAATCAATTCTGAGAGTAATCAAGCCCAGTGGGGAGAAACAGTTGCTCTAAGATCACGGAGTTTTCTGGGTGGAGTCTTAGTACAGTCATCCGTCTTTACAAGACATTCCAGACCTGTTCAATAGGATTGATGTCAAGGGAATCAGGTAATGAACTCCATAGATTTAATACCTTTTATTCTGTTCAAGATTACGAGTCCACCAAATGAATTGTATGCAGGTTGGCGTTATGTCTGTTAAAATGAAACCCGAGCCCACTTCATTTACAAATGGACGAACATAAGGTTCAGAGATCTTATCCTTATATCTCTGCCAGTCAGAGATCTTCTATCAGAAACGTAGAGGTCGGTGCTGCCATTGATGCTGATGCTTGATCAGAACATCAAATCACCCTTTCCGTGATGTTAGACGGATTATACCTTGTCCAACGTCGCCTCAAGATGAATGTTCATCGAGTGAGCACTATCATTTTACTCTAAGATTTGAAATACCACGATACAGAACACTCTTAAACAAATGATCTTATTAGGAGTCGGAAAGGAAAGCAATAACACCAACAGTTTTATCTGTGTAGATAGATTTGCGTCATTATTATTATTAACTTTGTTTATATCGTTAACCATTTTGCATTTTTTTTAACAACCGTTCCGTGAGGAATAATATTTTAACCTGTTCGACCAAACCGATGAGAGTCGACTTGATGACACCACCGTTTATGAATTGCTATCAAATATCATCCAGAGTTCAAATATATTTAAAATTTCCAATGTTCTTCGCATAGCGGAAACTAATTTTTCTTGGGTACTTTTGTCCTTATCAGGTTCTCGTTGTACCATACGGCATGAACTTGGAGTGGAGGTACGCCTCAGGAAGTGACCTACCAACTGGTGCAGTGCAAGGAGGAACTACTTCCGAAGGTGAGCCATTGTACATCGGCAGAGCTGTCCATGATGGAGCCATGTGCTCAGGAAAGGTTCATCCCAGTCATGGTGTTCTCTACGTTCCTTACGGAGGAGGAGAACACTCCCACAGCAGCTATGAGGTCCTCGTCGCCAGAACCATCACTTTCTAGACACATATTCGATGAATGACGTTCTTATCTTTTAGCAGAAGAGGTTCACTGCAACTGATACAATTTCTTAGTTTGAATAAGTTAGACAATTTAGTATTTTCATTTAATCATCAAATGTAAGAAGGTAAACCACGCCCTGCTAAACAATAATTCTTTATAAACATCTGAAGAACAAATATAGAAAATTTTGATTTTAAAAACATTTTAATTTTTTTATTTTTTTTAATACTGATACGAAAAACTTTAAAAAAGTACCGATACTTTAAAAAAAAGGTAAAACACCTTTTTTTAAAGGAAACATATAATTTCTTCTATGCTAGTATTTAAAGTAAATAGTAAACTACAATAATCGTTTGTTAATCGTATTGATATGGATATCTGAAAGCCATCGATTTAGCGTTTGTCACTTGCAGTTTTCTCACTGTTGTTCCTAAAAGCTTCAAAGCTGTTAAAAGAAGTTGCACTTCATGATGTGAGTAAAAAAATACCTCGAAAAATAAACAAAATACTAACCCAAGTCTAGGTTCATTTCTTTTGTTCTTTACAGTTCAACAGATTATAAAAATCGCAGCATTTAACAGTAAATTGAAAACGCTGCCAATACAAAAGACATTAGTTTCCATAAATTAAGGAACAATCTTATGCTATGTAAATGGCAAGCTAACGCCGAAGCTCAAAAATTCCTAAAGAATTATTTTTAGAAATATATTAAAGCAGATAAAGATCTCAATCAAATACAATCAATATCTCGATTTGCAACAAAGTATTGTCCAGTATTTAATGAGTTATGTAATTGCTATTTAACAATAGCAATGCCAGTGACAATATTGACTTCAGGAATTAATTAAAGCTTGGCAATAAGTATTATATCAAAGAATTAAAAAAAGTGTTTATTTTAGTTTGTGTAAAGAATTCTTTAACTATTCGTCAGTTTTGTATGTTTCTTAAGACTGCAATGTTGTTTTTCAATATTCAAACTTCCATAACTCATTAAATAATGAACCAATATTGTTGTAAGTCGAGATTGAGATCTTTATCTGCTATCACATTTTTCAAAGCAAAAAAGTTTGTTTCAGAAGTTCGCTTTTATGAAGAAGTTAGCTTCAAAGTTAGCTTCCCATTGACATAACATAGGATGTTCCTTAATATACATGGAAACCAGTGTAGCTTGGCTGGCCCAGTATTTAAAAATCTTATTTTACACAATGAGAAAATTTTTTGAAATAAATATTTTTATTTTTCAGTAATTATAATTTTAGTCAATATTGCGATATTGATATGCTTGTTATGCAGTTCTTGAGTGAGTATATATAAATAGTTTTAATAAAATATATATATGCAAAATATACATAATTTGCAATAAATAGTAATAATAAATACATACAGAATGTAAATAAATAGTTGCTATATTGTACAATCGAGTTAGAATGCCGAAAGGTTGCTAAATGGAAAGTGGATGAAGGCTTGATTTCAAAGTTTATGGCCTGTGTTTTATTGTTTAGTCTACTTTTGCAAATTTCATTGTGTTCATAGGGGGAGATTTGTCGCTTACAGAGATAATGGGTGGACACTCATGATTGCAACTATATTCTCTGGGAGGGTTGAGTTGATTTAACCTCTGAGCGGCACTTTTTTGCGCACAATGGGCAAAATGGCCAGGTTACAAGGACTCCAAAGGCTCAGAGAAGGTTGGGGAGGAGACCACTGGAACAGCTGTTGGGAGACAAATAGTAACCTCCCATCAAGGCCATCCAGCGTATTCTTTAACGTGCACATGGTATGGCTCTCCTGCACACGGCGCCACGGCTTAACGTCCCATCCGACAGACGCTGCCTTTCAAAGCCTATCGGTGTCCTCTACTGACCGTGGGCAGGGCGGGGAGTTTTGAGGAGATAAATCTCAACGCTGACCCAGCTGGTACTCGAACCTGGGAACTGCAGATTACGAGCCTGACCCGCTATCGACAAAACCATTCCCACCCCTTCTCTAGGAGGACAATTATACAACTCTTTAGAGAGGAGGCAAAAGATTTAGTTTCCAATAAAACCCTTTTATTATGAAATTAGTGTTTGTACTACCTTGGTTGGTTTTAAGAAAGATACGATCTCTTTTCTTTATGCTTTTCAAATGCACCTATTATTTTAATAGTTTTCATTTCTTTACTAAATTTAATTTTGTTTCTCTGTTTCCTGCTCAAGACTTCACCAAGAAGACTTTACAATACAGTTTATCCTCAGAATTGCTACAACGAATCTGTTAATCCTTATGATAAGCACAAATCCACAGGATGTCAAGATCTTGATTATTTACGGTTTTCGGCATGGGAGAAGGAAAAGTTAGCATGTAAAAGGAAACATAAAAACAAATGATTTTCCATAACAGCAAAAAGGAAAAATTTTGAAGTTCACGTTTCACTTTTTTACTGAATAAAGTTTTGAAAAATATTTTTTCAAAATTCCTGTGAAGTGGAAAGAGGGGAGGTGGTGGGGAGAGAAGAGGAGGAAGTGCTCTTTTCTTACTGAAAATTCCAAAGATTATGACAATTACTTTGAGTTCATAAAAAGAATTGTATAAAAATATAAAGCAAAACATTTCAATTCATGCAATTCAAAATATAAGATTTGTCCTAAAAGAAACGAGAGTGCATTTATTTATTGAGAGTGCATTTAAAGCGAGTGTGCATTGATTTAACGAGAGTGCATTGAACGAGAATGCATTTAAAGCAATACAAAGACCTAGAAACTAATGGCTCTTGTCGTCTTCGAATCCAATCCACCCTTCGAATTCAATCCACCTGATTGTCGTCTTCGAAGCAATCCACCCTTCGAATCCAATCCACCTGATTGTCGTCTTCGAAGCAATCCACCCTTCGAATCCAATCCACCTGATTGTCGTCTTCGAAGCAATCCACCCTTCGAATCCAATCCACCTGATTGTCGTCTTCGAAGCAATCCACCCTTCGAATCCAATCCACCTGATTGTCGTCTTCGAAGCAATCCACCCTTCGAATCCAATCCACCTGATTGTCGTCTTCGAAGCAATCCACCCTTCGAATCCAATCCACCTGATTGTCGTCTTGGAAGCAAACCCACACTGCTGCCAACATCGCTGAAAGATTTGAAAGCACTAAAGAAAGCCAGTTTCTTGGATGAACGACAGGTACTTCGTAACAGCCTCTTGATTATCCTAAGTGTTCTTTAAAGAGGCTCTTTTGAGACATGGGAACAGAAAAACATCTGGTGGTGTCAAAGTCAGGGGGAATACGTGCACTGGTCGTAGTGGAAGTACATTTCATCTCCAGAATTAATTGAAGTCATGAAGGCCTTGTCACACTTTGCGGTCTTCAGAAGATAGCACAAAATGCAGACCCAGCCTCCTTTTGTTCCGGTGTCAGATTGTGAGGAACAAATTTCTGCACAATTTCCTTTTCCCAAATCCTATGTGAAAATTCGGAAACATGTGCTGTTTACTCAGGTGCAGCTCTGCTGATAGCGTCCGAAGTCTTATTGGACGATGTTCGCGAAACATTGCTCGGACTTGTTCAATGTGCTCATCCGACCTCGCAACTGAATTGCGCTCAGTCTTGGTATCGTCGGTAACACTTTCCCTTCCGTTGCGAAAACGCATGCTCCAATCAGAAACGCACGTACTTGATAAAGGTGTAACACCGTAAGGTTCTTGTAGCATCTTGAACGTCTCTGCCCTTCCCAGCTTTCCGCAGAAATTTATGCAAACGCGCTGCTTCTCCACCTCTACTTGACAATCGACTGTGACTTACTGAAAGAAAAAGCCGCGTAACTGCCGCAACGAATGAGAGCTGACATGTCTTTTGTGCACGGGTAAATAAGTCCTCTGCATGTGTGTATAAAGAGGTCCATTAAAATGGATATCCATTAAGAATATAAACACAGTCTCCCTTCTTTTGGGAAAAATCTTGTCTTTAGTCATCATTAAACTCTTTTGAATCTAGTGGAACGGTAGAGGACGAATTAAACGTTTGGAGGATTAAAGAAACATGGGAAATTAAAGCGAAGACTTTAGCGATATATATGTTTTAAAATAATTGTAGTTCAATGTCGAAGACTTCAATATTTAAAAGCACAACTCTCACTGAAGTACAAAATCTGGAACTAGAATTTTTACACATAACATAAATGAACTCAAATGAAACAAAATATGAACCATACTTAAAAATATACAATACTGAGTGGCCAGATTAAGACGGAATTCTTATTTATGTAAGGAAATTTTGAAATTGACTCTACTCGTCAACATTCTCAACTACTCAAACATATACATCGAAATATTTAACCATTGTTCAATATTTTCTATAGTTCAGCAGAAATAAGTTACTTCGAAATTTACTTTGGTTTACAATCAGGAAAAATATCTGTGTATGAAGGTGGAAGACTTTCATATAGTTGTGGGGGATTCAATGATCCATCACTTATAAAGTTACATTGATGATGAGGAATTTGTGATCTAAAATTTTGGGTGCGGATAGTACTATAAAGAGTGGGATTACTATGAATGTCATGACTGCTCTGTTGTTGATCGCTGCGGTTCAGGATTGGTGATATCATTTCCTCTCTGAGTTGTGGGACATTTGATGCTATATCACTTCTAATGCTATGACCATAAGGAAAAACCTGTGATCTCAAATTCTGCATAAGAATCGTGCCATAAAGTGTAGGGTTACTCTGAATGTCATAACTGGTAAGTTGTTGGCCATTGTGATTCCTTGTGGTTGACATTTGTTCTCTAATCCTACGATCTTCTGCAGATATTAGCCAGCTCCTCTGGCTATCATAAGAAGAAGTTTGATCTGCGTCTCTGCATTGCTTACATACGTATTTGCCTATTAATAATGCAATGCAAAATAAAACTACAGCCATCACTGCTATTACTGGGACAGCCATATTGATGCAGTTCAATGTTGAGGACAGTATGTGGCAAGGACTTCAGCCTCTTCAGTCTCAGCTCTTCCGGTTTTGTTTCAGACTCATTTTCTCATTAGGGTCCTGAAAATATAGTAATTCATATAAATAAGATCCTGTTTTAATTTTGTGTAATAGAAAATCTGTATTGTTTCTGTATAATGAAAATGAACAGGAGCAGATCTAGAAAAATTAAAGGATTGGGTCATTAGACTGAATCGAAATGCATCAGACAATTTCATATTTTCTTCCAAGAACTTATTCTCGCCAAATAGTACATACATAGGGTTTTCCTCTCTTTTTTTAAGGGCCATTTTTAAAGAAATGTTTTTTTTTTACATTTGTGAAATATGTATGTATTAGTTTATTATTTTAAATTTCAGATTCGATTGTTAAAACTTCTAAAGGGGTGAGTGGGCCAGTGATAGTCCCAAGAAACACTTTATTTTTGCGGAGGGGTAAACAACTCCAGAAATGGAACATACTGGAACAGTTATAGTTCTCTCTCTGACTCTATTAGCCTTTGGATGGGGGGGGGGGTCGCCACTGGGGTGGGGGCAGAGCAGGAAGAGGAATGAATCTTCTTGTTTAGAATGTGGAAATAAAACTAACGTAGTAATAATTAAAAAAAAATAAAAATAAATGTTGAATACTTGTTATACTGAATTTACACGAAGTTCGTAATCTGTGTTCCTTGACTCAGTCGTCCCGTGGCCGAGTGGTTAGCGCGCTTGGCTACTGGTCTAAGGGACCTGGGTTCAAACCCCGGATAAGGCATGGATGTATATGTCGTTTTCTGCTGAGGTCCAGCCATCCTCTCAGACCTTCTACTTTGGCATATAAACTGACAGGCTCCTGTTAGACCTCTGTGGCAAGCAGCTGCTTGAGAGGGTATTTATTTTTATTCCTAGACTCGAATCCACACTTGCCCGGTTCGAAACTTCTCCTTCTAACCTGCACTCTGTTTTCGTCGCCTAGCAACTGCCCAGAGGATTTCCTTCCCAAATCTTCTTTTGAGGCTTTGGAGTCCTTGTGACCTCATTATTTAACCCATTCTGTTAAAAAAGTGCCGCTGGAAGGTAAAACCACCGAACATATAACGATTATTAAAATAAGAGTTGATTCTTTTTCCGTTTTGCTATTTTAAATATCAGTGAGAAACCTGACAAAATTAAATTTCAACTACATAAATATCTTACCTTTTCTCGTGCATTTCAATCTATAAAAACAAGTCTGTATCGAGCTACCAATGGTGTAACGTGCGATGAAACTATCAGAGAAGGCGAGATTATAAAATTCAGCATTCGAGTGCTTCTGTGGTTTTCATAGGTCAACGACCTGTCAATCAGTAAATGATGGATGAAAGACAGAAGGGTCGTTGGGTTGCACTTTTTTGTACATCATGGGCTAAATGGCCAGGTCACATGGACCTCGAAGGCTCAGAGAAGGTTGTGGGAGGGGACCCACTGGAACAGCTGTTAGGAGACAGATGGTAGCCTCCCGTCAAGGCCATCCAGCGTGTTCTTTAACTTGCACAGGGTATGGCTCTCCCGCACACGGGGCCACGGCTTAACGTCCCATCCGACGGACGGCGGACTTTCCAAGTCCATCGGTGTTCCCTACTGATCGTGGGCAGGGGGGGAAATTTTGCGGAGATAAATCTCAACGCTGACCCAGCTGGGACTCGAACCTGGGAACTACAGATTACGAGCCTGGCGCGCTACCGACTGAGCCACCCCCACCACTACAGAAGGGTCAACCAATAATCAATGAGAACTGTTATAACGTCACTTGTACAGTTTCACAGTGGCAACTGGTCTAACAGTTGTCGCTCCCGCTGTGCCACTGTAAGTTACAAGTTGAGTTTAGAAGATTCTTTAGATAGTTCAGTAATTAGGGAAGTGGTCAATTTAATTAAAATATGGCGGCAATATAGTGTTGTTTACAATTGCAAGTGAATGTAATAGCAGTAGAATTTAGAAACGAATGCAGTGATTCTCAAAAGTTTTTGCTCATGGCACATTATTTTTTTCTGTGAATACTCGCTGCATAGCAAATATTTAAATTGGTGACACTATGGAAGGCTGGTTCCACGTCAGTTCATCGCGGTCAATTCATCCTGACCTCAGTTGACCGTAGCGAAAATTCATCGCAGTATTAGACATGTGGTTTAATTGACTTTCTGCATCTGTAGATTATTCAAATGAACTCTAGAGACAATAATTTCGACTTCGAAAGGTTAAACAAACATGCATCAAAAGAATTTACTTCAGAAATTATTTAAAAGTGCATAACAAGTATCGTTTCAAAATATTTAATAAAATATTCATTTTAAACGCTTGCATATTGATTATTTAAATATTAGGCAATCATTAATGATATTTATAAAAATAATCTATTGTTGAATATTCCAGTTTCCGTGCCTTTTTAAATACTGAACGAATCTTGTTGAAAATCGATATTTAAATAAATTTGATTCTGATGATCAGTCACAATTTTTCATAAAATGCACGTTTTAGAAGTTATAGAGCTTCGAAGTTATATTCCCAGTGACGTATGATGATAATTCTCTATTTTGGTAGGGCAATTTTGGTTGGTATTTTGGGGACCTATTTTGATATATTGACCTTTATTACGTGAAGTACCTAACACTCATTATATATTTAGTCCCCACCTTAGTAACAGAGGATTATGTTGTTTTACCTCTGAGCGACTATCTAAATAGCTGTTAGAATCTAGTATGACACTGAGTATGGCTTTCCTGCACACAAGGCCACGGCTTAACCTCCCATCCGATGGTGGCGGCCTTTCCATGCCCATTGGTATCCACACTCTGACCGAAGCCAGTTTATCAATACCTATCCAACGCAAAAAGAATTTTTAGTTAATCCATAAAAACAAACAATTATCTCTTGAAACAAATAAATTGCATCCCCCCTATAAGAGTATGGGTTAAAAATCATCAATTCAGTTTCGAACAATTTTCTTAGAACATCCTTGGGCAAATTACGGCCAACCTACTAATGACAAATTAATTAATTTTGCAAAGGAGAGAAAGAATCTTTATAGGACAAGAAGTCCAAATTTGGAGAAGCGAATTATCATTAAAAAAATTATTTTTAATAAAATTTTATGGTTTATGTTTCTTTTTTTCTACACTAGTTCTGCATACGTTATTGATTATATATTTCGTTAGTAGTCCATCATTCCATTTCAGTTTCGTAATGAGGCCCTCCATTTCATTTCAGTTTTCTATGCGACCCTTCCCCTAAAATATTTGCCCAGGCATGACCTAGAAAACAGAGAATTCCCAAGTTATGTCAATGGGAATTTAACTTCGAAGCTAACCTCTAAAATATGCATTTAATGAAAAAATGCAACTGATGATAAAATAAAGATGATAATCAAATCTATTTAAATGTCAATTTTCAAAATGTATATTTTGTTAAATGGTTTGAAACGATACTTGTTATGTAAGTTTTAATTAATTATTGAGGTAAATTCTTCTGATGCATGTTTAACCTTAAAAGTCTAAGTCTCTAGAGTTCATTTGGGGGTGAGGGTGGCTCAGTCGGTAGCGTACGGTAGCCAGGCTCGTAATCTGTAGTTCCCAGGTTCGAGTCCCAGCTGGGTCAGCGTTGAGATTTATCTCCGCAAAATTCCCTGCCCTGCCCACGGTCAGTAGGGAACACCGATGGACTTGGAAAGGCCGCCGTCCGTCGGATGGGACGTTAAGCCGTGGCCCCGTGTGCGGGAGAGCCATACCCTGTGCACATTAAAGAACATGCTGGTTGACATTGTCTCCAAACAGCTGTTACAATGGGTCCCCTCCCCCATCCTTCTCTGAGCCTTCGGGGTCCATGTGACCTGGCCATTTAGCCAATGGTATGCAAAAAAGTGCCGCTCAGAGGTAAAACAACCCAACCCTAGAGTTCATTTGAAAAGTACAGATGCAGAAAACTAATAAAACCACAAGTTTAACACTGCGATGAACTGACGCTGTGAAGAATTGACTTCGCAATGAATTGACGTTGCGATGTTGAGCTCGATGAATTTACAGGACACCCGGGAGACCGGGGATGCGCAGTTGTCTTCAATAATATCCATTTCTGTGGAGTAATTTTTAAACGCAGAGCTATTCCGTTCAAGATCTGTCGAGTATCGAGGTTAGTGCGTACACCGTACATATTACGGGCAAAAAGTTTTATGTTAATTTTGGTTTTAACATTAAGATTTAATACGGATAAGTTTTTGATTAAACAGAAAAAGGGAAATGAATCAGTGGCAGAAAGAAACAGAAAAAGGGAAATGAAAAATCAGTGGCAGAAAGAAACAGAAAAAGGGAAATGAAGAATCAGTGGCAGAAAGAAACAGAAAAGGGGAAATGAAGAATCAGTGGCAGAAAGAAACAGCAAAATGGTTTATAACTTTCCTTTTACTGCAACATCATCCGAAATTTCACGGCACACCAGGCGAATCTTACGGCACACCCTTTGAGAACCACTGCATTAATGGAACAGAAAAGTAACCAGTGTTTTCTAAGAATCATATTCCCAAGTGCAAGTCCTGTTATTGCTTCTTTAAAAATTTTGAACTTGGCTCCAAGAAGTATGGTACCTAAGGTAAGGAAGTAATGCAACACCCGATTTCAGGTTCTACCTGTCAGGTGTCTTTTAATATTATTACCAAGTCAAAACAGTGCCCCAAAAGATTGGGGTGGGTTGTTTAACCTCTGAGTGGCACTTTTTTGTACACCATGGGCTAAATGGACAAGTCATATGGACCCCGAAGGTTCAAAGAAGGTTGGGGGAGGGGACCCACTGGAACAGCTGTTTGGAAACAATGTCAACCAGCATGTTCTTTAATGTGCACAGGGTATGGCTCTCCCGCACACGGGCCACGGCCTAACGTCCCATCCGACGGACGGCGGCCTTTCCAAGTCCATCGGTGTCCCCTACTGACCGTGGGCAGGGCGGGAAATTTTGCAGAGATAAATCTCAACGCTGGCCCCAAAAGGCCCACGCTTGTCTGACTAGACAAGAAATTAAATGTTTTATGTGTCACTCACCCCACGATTCACATAAAATTTTTCCCTCTGCTTTAGTGGACTTTAAAATAGTTTGCAAAAATATATTTTATTTTTTTGTCTCCATTCCGTTATTCATATTATAAAAGGAAGGGGGGGGGAGGGAAGGCTTCCTTGACCGTCCCCAATAAATACGGCTTTGCTATTATCTGAAAGTCAATGAATGATGATGAAAGAAAAGGTAACTTTCTTTATTTATATTACTTGTTACTCATCACATAGGGGTGGCTCATTCGGTAGCGCGCCAGGCTCGTAATCTGTAGTTCCCAGGTTCGAGTCCCAGTTGGGTCAGCGTTGAGATTTATCTCCGCAAAATTCCCTGCCCAGGGTCAGTAGGGGACACCTATGGGCTTGGAATAGGCCGTCGTCCGTCGGATGGGACGTTAAGCCGTGGCCCCGTGTGCGGGAGAGCCATAACCTGTGCACGTTAAAGAACACGCTGGATGGCCTTGACGGGGGGGGTGGGGGGGCTACCATCTGTCTCCCAACAGCTGTTCCAGTGGATCCCCAACCTTCTCTGAGCTTTCGGGGTCCATGTGACCTGGCCATTTAGCCCATGGTGTGCAAAAAAGTGCCTAAAACACAACTCATTACATATACATTGGTTTCCAAAAATTAAGGCATAACCCTATGTTATGTCAATGGGAAACTAATATCGAAGCTCCTTAATTTCTAAAACAATTTTTTTTGGCTTGAAAAATGTAATAGAAGATAAAGATCTCAATCAAATATATCAATATCTCGATTTTCAACAATATTCGTCAGTGTATTTATTGAGTTATGGAAATTTCAATATTTTACGATAATTAACTTCATAAGTTAATTAAAACTTAATATATAATAATAAATATTGTATCAAAGTGTTTAATAAACTAAGTGTATATTTTAGAAGTTTGTTTAAAGAATCCTTTCACTATTCTTCAGTTTTGTATAAGTTTCTTAAGACATGGCATTGCTGTTGTTCGATATTTAAACTTCCATAACTCACTAAATACTGAAGGAATATTGTTGAAAATAGAGATATTGATATATTTGATTGAGATCTTTGTCTGCTATTACATTAAAAACAAAGACTTGTTTTAGAAATCATAGAGCTATGGCCTTAGCTCCTTACTGACATAACCTAAGGTTAGTCCTTAATTTATGGAAACCAGTGTATATGCATAAAGCACATTAAAACACTACGTTACGTTAAGTTTTCCTTTAACAGCCAATTGAACCAAAACGGGCAAATGACACTGCTGCAAATCATTCTTTCAATGACTGGCCAAGCATTCTATCTGCTGCCCTGACTTGTCTATCTTCCAGGGACGTAGCTATGGGGGTGGGGAAGGTTTCCTCCCTAAAGTAAATCGGAGTGGCAAAATTCGAAGCTACTTTGTAAAAACCAGGTGAATTGTGAAAATTGGGATTTTTTGTAAAATTAAGGGGAGTTAAGCAAAATCTAGGGTATTGGAAACTTCCCGTAAAAAAGCTTTTCATATAAAATAATTTTGGCGCCAAGTTGCCAAAATCGAGGCAACTTGGCAAAAATTCGGTCATTTGGTAAAATATAGATAAGGAGTGAATATTTGGATTGGTTTTGTAAAATTAAGGAGAGTTGGCAAAATCTTGGGAAGTTGGCAAAATTCAGGTGAGATATAAAAATTGGGATATTTTTTCTGTAAAATAATGGCGAGTCGACAAAAATCTAGGGCAGTTGGTAAAATCGGGATAACTTGGCAAAATTCCTAGCCACGGTAAAATACATGTGATTTGTAAAAATCGGGATTAGTTTTCTGAAATTAAGGAGAGTTGACAAAATTTGAAATGACTTGGTAAAATTGAGGTGAGATGTAAAAACTGCATTTTTTCTGTAAAATTATGGAAAGTTGGCAGAACTCGCAAAGTCTTGGTAGACCAGGAGAGACGTAAAAATTTTTTTCTATAAAATTACGGGAAGTTTGCAAAATTGAGGCAATTTGTCGAAATGTGAAGTACTTATTTTCTTAGTTGGCGAAATTTGTTTCCGAGTTGAAAAATTTTCGTTCTTTCCCCCCCCCCCCCAACCATAGTCCGTTCGCTATGCCCCTGCTTTGTTCTATTCATTTTCAGATTTTCAGAGAAGTAGGTGGATAGGTAGGCGAGTAAATTTAATAGCACATATTCAAGAATATCTGGCATAAAGCACAAATAACGTATAGAACAAAATACAGCAAAATAAATATAGAAAATATGATTACAGAAATTTCAATTTCAGAACAAGAAGCAGATAACCCGTCGAAATTTCACTTTTAATTATAACTAATTTTGGCAACTTTTATCTATAAAATTATCAGAATACCAATTATCATTACAACTCAAAAATTTCATTTCCAAGATCAAATAACACGTTCAGTGCTTGGTTCAGTGTTTCGGTTTTTAAACGAAAAGATAGATAATTGAATAATATATAGGAATGACATAAATTTCTAATGATCATTGAATAAAAATAGCTATGACAGATTGTTTTGGATTGGATTGTTTTACCTCTGAGCGGCACTTGAGCGGTCCTTGTGGCCTGGCCATTAGCATGGGGTAAATGGCCAGGCCACAAGGACCCCGAAGGCTCAGAGAAGGTTGGGGGAGGGGACCCACTGGAACAGCTGTTGGGAGACAGATGGTAGCCTCCCGTCAAGGCCATCCAGCGTGTTCTTTAACGTGCACAGGGTATGGCTCTCCCGCACAGGGGGCCACGGCTTAACGTCCCATCCGGCGGACGGCGGCCTTTCCAAGTCCATCGGTGTCCCCTATTGACCGTGGGCAGGGCGGGGAAATTTTGCGGAGATAAATCTCAACGCTGACCCAGCTGGGACTCGAACCTGGGAACTACAGATTACGAGCCTGGCGCGCTACCGACTGAGCCACCCCCGCCCCCAATAGCTATGACAGCAGGAGCACGAAGTAATCTGTATTACTTTGAGCTCGAGTTCGCACGAGCCCGAACTCATCTCTATAAGGCACTGCAAAGTTCCTGAACTGTATCTACCATACAAGTAAAGTGGTCTGTCTGTTTCAAACGTCACACATCATCAGGATATCACATATCGAATAACTGCCTCACCACTTGTTCTGCGATTTCAGTTACTTGTGCAATCTTTTAAGCTTCATCATACACGACATTGACTCTCCATTGTTCTTCTCACTTTAATTTTACGGAAAACGAAATCTTAAATGACAAACCTGAACTTAGTGGCTATCCTGTTTAACATCGAATTTACAATAGCTACGAGAAGGTGCTTAAAGACTAGTTGAATTGACAGACCTCGCCAAACAGCTGTCTCTAGAGGAAACACCCAGGTCAAAGTTTACAGGAGACACGTGATTGTCGTTTTTGTTTCCTGCAGTCAGTTTAACGTAAAAACGAAAAATTATTGTCACGTGTATTTATCGTAAAACGTTTTAACGAAAAATTATGTCACGTGTATTATCCAACCGTAGTGTTTCAATACACTTTAAAATCTAGTTGTTCAAGGAAATGCTATTAGAGGGCCTATGTTTGGTTATTAAGTAATTACATTACTGATTTTTTTTGGTGTGGAATGCAATCATTTCAGAGGCAAGTAGATTTCATGAATGAATTTCTCCAAAAACACGCGACAACGCAGTCGCACTCATCTATGTAATGCTGAAGAGCCTTATCCTAATCATTAGCAACAGAGTTGACAAATTGTTGACTAATCAACCATTATAACATAAAACATAAATACGTAGAAATTAGTTATGTGACTGACTCGAATTCGGACTCTGATAACGGCTACTCTTTCTTTACCACTTGTCACATACAATAAAAATTATACAGAAATACGTGGTACATGTACAGAGCCCTCCTAAAATATTAAAAAATTTAAATGTTATGCAAATGGGAACTAATTCGAAGTTTTATAACTTCTAAAGAATGAACTCTTTCATTAGAGGTGCTGAGGAGACTTAGTAGCAGAGTAAATTTGGGGATAAACAGAAAGAAAACTAAAGTGATGAAAATTGGTCAGGCATGTTATGGTTCAGTTAATCGAATAGTTTACCCTTGGGCAAGTGTCTCAGTATAATTAACATCGTCAACTGGCATAGTGATTAGGGAACTAGCTGCTTTTCAGTAAAGCAGACTTTGTGTGTTGTGTTAACTCTAACTTAGGGAGTGGTCAGCAGTGACTTAGGTCTTAGTAGAGCATGTACTTGTATGAGACCTGTAAAAGTTAGGAATAGCTTCTAGGATTCTTCTCTGTCCTATATGACGTAAATAAAAAAAAACCTTGGAGCTATGTAACAGATACTTGTGACGCGTGATATGAAATAAACAGACAAATAGGGATTGCTGTTCGGACTTTCAAGAATCTACAGAGAGTGTGGAGAAATTGGCGTTTACACCTAAAGACTGAAATTAGACTGTATAATAATTTGGTTCTTTCTAGGGTTAGTTATGGTAGTGAAACTTGGACACTTTGTAAAGAAGATAATAGAAAACTTGACTCCTTTGATTATAGGTGCTTTTTCAATATTTTGGACATTAGGTGGTTCAACTTTGTAAGTAATAATGAGGTTAGGAATCTCATTTGAGCAGCATATTATGCACAGAGAGAGAGAGACTCCATTGGTTTGGCCATGTTACCGGTATGCAAACATATAGATTAATGAAAAGAATTATGAATATTGTGCCTACACGCCTGAGATAGAGGGGATAGACCTAGAATGTGGAGGGCAGACAATGTCAAACAAGACCTTGTCAGAATTGGTCTACAGTGGTGAGATGCAGTAAATGTACCTCAGGAGAGATGTGTTTGGAGAACTAAATTGTAGAATTTGGTTGAACCGCCAATGGTTGGATAGCTGCTTGAGGATTGGAGAGTTTGGTTGGACCGCCATTTGGTTGGATAGCTGCTTGAGAAGGTTGAATGGTTGGATAGCTGCTTGAGTAATTGTAGAATTTGGTTGGACCGCTATTTTGTTGGATAGCTGCTTGAGGATGATGATGATGATGATGATGATTATGATGATGAAAACTCTTTATGGCTAAATGTGACCGATAAAACTTAAATCAATTTACTATCTGTGACAACAACATTCGTTTAGTATTTAAAAAGATATGGAATTTTAAATATTTAAATATAGCAATGCCAATCATATGAATTTACCTCAAAAATAAAAAGTTAAGTGATCATTACTATTTCAAATCGCTTAATAAAATAAATGTTTATTTCAGAAGTGTGTGTAAATAATTCATTCAATATTCGTCAATTTCAATTAATTATTAATTATTTAAATTAATTAATTAATTTCAAATTTTATATTCGCCGCAAACGTCACAGTTTTTTTAAATTCGTTTATTTCCACTTATTTTTGCGTCGAATGTACAGTCGGTCAAAAAAGTATCCGAACGCTATGGTTGTATACATCATCATCATCATCCTCAAGCAGCCATGGGCTACGGAGGTCCAACCAGACCGCGCAGTTTAATTCTCCAAGCATATCTGTCCTGAGCTACATCTGCTGCATCTGGCCACTGTACACCAATTCTAACAAGGTCCTGTTTGACATTGTCTGCCCACCGCATCCTAGGTCTCCCCCTCCTTCTGAGGCCTCTAGGCACACTGTTCATAACCCTATTCGCCAATCTATAATTATCCATACGGGCAACATGGCCAAACCAGCGGAGTCTCTCTCTGCACAATATGCTGCTTAAAGGAGGTTGCAGACTCCTTTGCCTAACCTCATCATTAGTTACAAAGTTAAACCACCTAATACCCAAGATACTGCGCAAGCATCTAGAATCAAAAGCATCTAGTTTCCTGTTATCTTGCTTACACAACGTCCAAGTTTCACTACCATAACTAACCCTAGTAAGAACCAAACTATTATACAGTCTAATTTTAGTCTTTAGGTGTATACGCCTATTTCTCCACAATCTCCATAGATTCTTAAAAGTCCCGGCAGCAATACCTATTCGTCTGTTAATCTCATGCCGCACATCACCTGTATCAGTTACGCAGCTCCCAAGGTAATTAAACTGTGACACCTGCTCAAGACTGCAACCATTCAGATTAACTGAATCACAACCTGCCTGACCAATTTTCATCACTTTAGTTTTCTCTCTGTTTATAACCAAACCTACTGTACTACCAGTCTCATCAACAGTTCGAATGAAAGAGTTCATCTCATCAACATCATTTGCCAAAAGGGCTAAATCATCCGCATAATCTAAATCAGAAATTTTCGAATCTCCAGCCCATTTAAGGCCAAAAGCTTTCCCTTGAAGTGAATTTCGCATAACATAATCAACAACCAAACTAAAGAGAAAAGGAGACAAAATGCACCCTTGTCGAACACCAGAAGTAATGCTAAACCAATTGCTACAAGACTTACCAACTCTCACACACGACTCAGTGTTATTATAGAGAGCTTTTATTATGTTAACTAACTTGTCTGGTATACCATATGATTTCACAATCAACCACAAATTATGACGATCAACAGAGTCGAAAGCCTTTTTGAAATCAACAAAGCTAGCAACCAAAGGTTTCTGAAACTCTAAACATTTCTCAAGAATCTGCCTAAGTGAAAATATCTGATCTACACATCCCCTACCACTTCTGAATCCACATTGCTCATCACGCAATTGCCTGTCAACCAGATTCTTAATTCTATTAAGCACAATCATGGAAAGAACTTTACCTGGAACAGAGAGTAGGCTGATACCCCTATAGTTATCACAAGAACTGCGATCACCTTTTTTGAAAATAGGGATAATAATAGCTCTGGTAAAATCTTTAGGAACCATGCCTTTATCATAAAAGTTATTCAAAATTTCAGTCATCCAAATGGTAACTGAAACATTCCCAGCTCTAAGCATTTCCGTAGTAATTTCATCCACCCCTGGGGATTTATGAAGTTTAAGTTTAGAAATAGCCAAACTAACTTCAGATTGTGTTATAGGGCCAACATTAAAGCCAACAATGCATCTATCATCATTGCAAACAATGGGAGTAGAACTAACCACATTGTTTAGAACATCACTGAAATGCTCAGCCCACCTAGCCATGACAGAATCCTCACCTTCTATAACCTTGCCTTGTTTATCCTTCAATCCCTGTATACCTGTTCGTTTTCTACCACACAAAACATTAACTATCTGGTACAGCTCTCTGCTGTTGTGCTGTCTAACTGCTTCCTCAGCTTTGTCAGCAAGGCCATCAAGCCAAAGATTCTTATCAGTAACTAACTGATCCTTTACACGTTTATTAAGTTCTTTGTAATGCTTTCTATTAGGACTAGTAGGATACTGATTAAGGACATTCCTGCAGTTCCTTCTTTCTGAAATAAGCTAAAGTGCCTTATCACTTAAATAATTCTGCCTCCTCTGCTCCTTTTTCCCTAAAAGAGTACTGTTAGTTTCCAAAAAAGCCTGTTTAAAATGGCCCCATTCTTCCTCAACTTCAGTATTAAGCAAACCATGACTGTCATAATGACTAAGTAACCTATCATGGTAAGCTTTAGCTATAACTGGGTCTTTCAGAGCTTCAGTATTAAAGGTAAATTTTTTAACCCTAGCACAACACTTTTTAAGTTTAAGTTGCAAGACACTTTTAACAAGGTAATGGTCAGATCCCATTTCAGCTCCCCTATATGCCCTGGTATTTCTAACAGAACTAGCCCATTAGCTGTTAATTAATATATAATCAATCATATTCTTATGCAGCCCATCAGGTGAGACCCATGTGTATTTATGTATGTCGCGGTGTTTGTAATATGTGTTAGTTATTCTGAAACCATTTAGTTTACTTACCTGTAGGAGACGTTGCCCATTGTCATTGCAGCTACCAATACCAAAAGGGCCTATTACTCCTCCCCAAAGGTCAGAGTCGGTACCAACTTTGGCATTGAAGTCACCAAGAACAAAGGTAATATCTCCTTTCTTGACAGAATTCAAAATATCCTGAAGTTGTCTGTAAAACCTATCCTTCTCATCCTCATCAGAATCCTCAGTGGGGGCATAACAGCAGATAACATTCAAGTCTTTAATGCTTGTCTGAAATTTTGCTGTAAGAAACCTTTCATTAATGCACTCATATCCTAGAAGAGCATCACTAGCATGTCTGCTGAGCAGCAGACCCACGCCTTGGTGATGCTTTCCATCCTCCCTCCCTGTAAAGAGAAATTTAAAGTTATTTTTAAGTATCTCACCTTTACCTGTCCATCTGGTCTCTTGCAAGCCTAGAATATCTAGGTTATTGCGCTGGAATTCCTGCATGAGGACATCAAGAGAATAATCTCTATGTAATGTCCTCACGTTCCACGTTCCTGCAGAGAGAAAATGATTAGTAGGATTTTTAAAGAAATTAGGTTTATTGAGATTGGTAGGGCCAACAATATCAAACAGCCCCCTGATCGCAGGCATGGGGCAAAGACCTGTTCCTCCTCCGCTAAAGGCTGAAGTCACCAATGCTGGTAGGAACTTCAGGCACCACCTTTTCAAGTGGACTTTTTCAAGAACCATATGGCCTGCCTGAGACACATTACTCCAGTTTAGGCTTGACGATGCCCAACTAGCTAAGTAAGGTTCAGGTACCTGCGATGGCCTCTGATTAGGATTATCCACCAGCTGATATAAGGTATCCCATGCCTCTGTTCACTTAGAGCTGGCAACCCAGAAGCAAACAGAAAACACAGCGGCAGACTCTCCCTCAACAGAGGCCCACCAGTGCAGCAAGTCCAGGATCCATAATCAAGCTCAAATCATAAAGAAGTCCAGTCTAGTAGGTATAAATGGTCAGCACCAGGACCCTGTGAAGTTGACCACTCCTCAGCAGGGTTGAAAAAAAAGAAAAAAGTGGCCATAGATGACCAGATCAGTAGGCCATACTGAACTGGCAGCCCTCCCCTTCCGTTCCCTTCCAAAAGAGAATATCTCTTTTGAAAGGTACTAACGGCCTGCACCACGAGAAGGCGGGGTCGGACATTAGGTGCTAGACCTGGCCGGTTCTGTGCAGTATACAAAGTTCAGAAAAAACAACTGGCAACGATTTTTTTAGAAATTAATAATCTGGCAACCTTCGTGTACCGTACACGAAGGTTGCCAGATCATTAATTTCTAAAAAAAATCGTTGCCAAATTTTTTTCTGAATTTTGTATGCAACCACAGCGTTCGGATACTTTTTTGAGCGACTGTACAAGTTCTTGAAATAATTAACAAAATTTAAAATGCTGTTTTATTTCACTTTTCGCGCCAGCCGTATAAAAATTATTCGCGGTCAGTGGATTGGATGCCACTGATCTATAGTATTAATTGATTTCTGAGCTACTTTACTATCTCAGACAATGAAAATTCACTCCATTCTGATCACGGCAACGTGGCATTACTAATATTCTAAACATTATAGGTGGAAGATTACGTGCGAGTTTTTACCTTTGATTAATTGATTTTGGTTATAAATTTTTTTAATTTTTTCCTTTGCATAATGATGAAATCTAAAATTTAATATTTTCTCTCCTGCCGAGTGGTTAGCGCGCTTGGCTACTGATCTAAGGGACCTGGGTTCGAGCCCAGGGTAAGTCATGGTGTATGTGTCGTTTTCTGCTGAAGTCCCGCCATCCTCTCAGACCTTCTAATTATGGCGTATAAGCTGACAGGCTCCTGTCAGACTTCTGCGGCAAGCAGCTACTTGAGGGGGTATTTATTTTGTTTAAATCCTTGGTGTTTTCTATCATTTAGTTTGTATTATATGATAAACGGATATGCTATCTTAACTGGAATACTATTTTTAAATTATTTTTGACGATCTCTATAAGGTTCGTCATCTCTGTCCTAGCACTAATGACGAAGATGACGTAGAACAGAGATCTCAAACTCAAATTCTACAGGTCAAATCAATTACTTCTTAATATATAACAGGGTCGCATTTCACTTTAAAATATCATTTTAAATCAAATGTTTTATTTCAAGTAATTATAAGATAAACATGATTATTTACATTGTTGTTTTAATATTTAAATGTCACTTTTAATACCGAAACATGAACGTAAATTCTGGTTTTAATGGCTTCATCTTCAGCGGAAAGTGTGAAATCTCAGTTAAGCTGAGCTAATAGTCACTTCTGGCTAGTATGATTATGACTCCTGATCTAGAAGAATAGTATTTGAACTGTATTTCAAACTCCTGATCTAGAAGAATAGTATTTGAACTGTATTTCAAACTCCTGATCTAGAAGAATAGTATTTGAACTGTATTTCAAACTCCGGATCTAGAAGAATAGTATTTGAACTTATTTCAAACTCCTGATCTAGAAGAATAGTATTTGAACTGTATTTCAAACTCCTGATCTAGAAGAATAGTATTTGAACTGTATTTCAAACTCCTGATCTAGAATAATAGTATTTGAACTGTATTTCAAACTCCTGATCTAGAAGAATAGTATTTGAATTGTATTTCAAACTCCTCATCAAGAAGAATAGTATTTGAACTGTATTTCAAACTCCTGATCTAGAAGAATAGTATTTGAACTGTATTTCAAACTCCTGATCTAGAAGAATAGTATTTGAACTGTATTTCAAACTCCTGATCTAGAAGAATAGTACTTGAACTGTATTTCAAACTCCTGATCTAGAAGAATAATACTTGAACTGTATTTCAAACTCCTGATCTAGAAGAATAGTATTTGAACTGTATTTCAAACTCCTGATCTAGAAGAATAGTATTTGAAATGTATTTCAAACTCCTGATCTAGAAGAATAGTATTTGAACTGTATTTCAAACTCCTGATCTAGAAGAATAGTATTTGAACTGTATTTCAAACTCCTGATCTAGAAGAATAGAATTTGAACTGTATTTCAAACTCCTGATCTAGAAGAATAGTATTTGAATTGTATTTCAAACTCCTGATCAAGAAGAATAGTATTTGAACTGTATTTCAAACTCCTGATCAAGAAGAATAGTATTTGAACTGTATTTCAAACTCCTGATCTAGAAGAATAGTATTTGAACTGTATTTCAAACTCCTGATCTAGAAGAATAGTACTTGAACTGTATTTCAAACTCCTGATCTAGAAGAATAGTATTTGAACTGTATTTCAAACTCCTGATCTAGAAGAATAGTATTTGAACTGTATTTCAAACTCCTGATCTAGAAGAATAGTATTTGAACTGTATTTCAAACTCTTGATCTAGAAGAATAGTATTTGAACTGTATTTCAAACTCCTGATCTAGAAGAATAGAATTTGAACTGTATTTCAAACTCCTGATCTAGAAGAATAGTATTTGAACTGTATTTCAAACTCCTGATCTAGAATAATAGTATTTGAACTGTATTTCAAACTCCTGATCTAGAAGAATAGAATTTGAACTGTATTTCAAACTCCTGATCTAGAAGAATAGTATTTGAACTGTATTTCAAACTCCTGATCTAGAAGAATAGTATTTGAACTGTATTCAAACTCCTGATGTAGAAGAATAGTATTTGAACTGTATTTCAAACTCCTGATCTAGAAGAATAGTATTTGAACTGTATTTCAAACTCCTGATCTAGAAGAATAGTATTTGAACTGTATTTCAAACTCCTGATCTAGAAGAATAGTATTTGAACTGTATTTCAAACTCCTGATCTAGAAGAATATTATTTGAACTGTATTTCAAACTCCTGATCTAGAAGAATAGTATTTGAACTGTATTTCAAACTCCTGATCCAGAAGAATAGAATTTGAACTGTATTTCAAACTCCTGATCTAGAATCTTTACCTAATTCGTCATGATTTCTGATCCACCATAAAGTCACTGACACAAAAGCACACCTGTTTCTTAATAGTCAGCATCGTAACCACATTACACATAATTTGAACTATTTTAAAACTATATTTCCAGTAATGAGCTGAGAAATATGTATGAATTGGCTCGCTTAAATATTTATTGGTTATATTTTGGTTATTAATACATATATTCATTTTAATTTTATTTATATTAATATCTTTATAACATATTAATTATTATATTACAGAAATACATAATACAGAAATAAATGTATTTATCATTACACACATTTTTGTTGTCAATAAATAATGTACCTATAATGACTATAATATTTTTTAAAAACAATTCGGTACTGAATGCTAAAAAGGGGAAATATGTATAAAAATAAGATATTTATAGATTTATATACATATTTAAAAATTTTCAACTAGCTCTCAAGGGTCGGTACGCGCCATGCCAGTAATCTGCAGTTCCTAGGTTTAAGTGCCAGCTGGGTCAGCGCTGAGATTGAGGCTTTAGCTCATCACTAAATATCTTACGAAGTAAACAATGAATACGCGAAATTAACAGCATTAAATTTGCACACAAATTGTCTCAAACATTCACATTTCTTTCAAATCTTCATGTCTTCAAATGTGTGTAGAAAACATGGTCATCAAATAAAAATTAAAGCGTTGAAACTTCAGCGTTGCAAATAATAATTCAATGCATGTCCTTTATTGACGTTAGGAATTCAATCATAGAATAGTTGACATTAGAGGTGAAACCATAGTAATGGTAATCAATTTAACCTTGATTTAACAACATAAATCTAAGTTTCCCTCATGAAGGTGACTTTGTGTTCAAAATATGCAGAGAAAATATTAAATAAGTGTCCAAAAATATTTAATATATGTAACAGGTTTATATAAATAAATCAATAAATTATACTGCACTCACCAGAGATGGCGGCAGTTCCTTAAATTAGAGGTTTCCCTAGCCTTCTTTGATGAAAAGTCAACGATATCACTAGATGGTAATTTTCGATTTGTGTTATGACGAGTTCAGTTAACGTGTGAGCTCAATTGTTGACATCCGTTGGATGCATTGGACGGAATACGGAATCATTGGTTTCGCCATGATCGGGAAGCATTGTTTTTTTCTTACTGCTACACTGCACGCTTAGTGGCATTTACTATCGTCATTTACGATTGCACAAGTTGTACGCGAGTGGAAAGTGATATATTGGTTTCACAATTCTTACTCCCCATCCAAAGCTCACCCTGATATTGAGTGAGTGTGTGACAGAGACGTACCCAGGAGGAGGGAATCAAGGGATCAAAACCTACAGTCGCTCAAAAAAATATCCGAACATTTTGGTCGATTACAGAATTCAGAAAAAATATCTGATAACGATTTTTTTTAGAAATTTGTGATCTGGTAACCTTCGTGTAACAGTTCGTGTAACTTCGTTGCCAGATATTTCTTCAGGATTCTGTAATCGACCATAGTGTTCGGATATTTTTTTGAGCGACTGTACCTCTTTTTGGTTTTTCCCTGTTTTCAAATCCAATTGTCTTTGTATAAATCTATTTTAGCCCCATATTTTATGTCCGACCCTAAAACCAGATAAAAAAAAAAACTATAAAATCTTATTCTATAGTAGAATATCGTTTTAACCTTACCTGGTCTGTGGAATATTTGAATATTTTAATAATTAGGAAACCCTATTCTCAAGTCTTATTCTCAGATTCGCCCCTCCGCGAAACTAGAATCTCGACCCCACTCTTAAACCCGAAACTAAATTCCTGATCCTTCGCACACCAGGCACAAACCTAGGTATGTGCCTGGTGTGCGAAGCCAGTATTTTAAATATGAGTTACCAGTTGAGATATAGAATTAAAAGTGAAAAAGTTCGAAAGATTTTCTGCCTTTTGATGCAATAATACACTATTGGAAAAGAAAAAAAAATTGCAACACCTCGAAGGATTAATGACATTTTTATTGAAACGCAGGCAGCTGTTAGCATAACTGAGATGTGCGATTGATTACATTATCAAAAACAAATATGGAAAACTACCACTTTATCTACCCGGTAAAGTGGTATAATTAGTATGATATTGAACCACCCCGCGCAGGAATGTATTCATGAACACGACGGGCAAGGCTATCGTACAGCTTCAAAATGTCCTCCTGAGGAACAGAACGCCAAATAGAACAAAGTCGCTGTTCCATTTCAGCGACAGAGGTTCACGCACCTCTTGGGTGTTGTTGGAGCTGTCGGCCCATAATATCCCAGACGTGTTCAATAGGTGAAAGGTCCGGTGAGCGTGCTGGCCATGGTAGTGCCTGAACGTTTTGCTCGTGTAGATACTGCAGACTAATGCGGACTATGATTCTGTGTTGCTGAACAAATGAGACAACCACTGGCTGCAAAATGTTGGTAACATATCGTTGGGCAGTTAGAGATTCCCTTATGATGACCAATTCTGACGGAGATGGCTTATTAATGGCACCCACACCAGGACACCAGGTGCTGGAGCTGTGTGACGATGTCGCACTCACTGGGTGCCATTGCTTTCCCCTGGATGACGGTGAACACGTTGTCTACACTCACGCTGACCAAGACGACGCGAGTTTCGTCACTAAACACCACGATACTCCATTCTTGTTCGTTCCAGTTCTGTCTGAGGTGACACCACTGAAGACGTGCTTGCATGTGGACAGATGTGAGGGGTAAACGCAATGCTGGACGATAGGCTCGCAAATGAAAACTGTAAAAGCCCGTTGTTTACCGTTCACCTGGTAGGTATTCGATGTGCTACCTGTTGCCAGTCCCTTTGAAGTTCCGTTGTAATCGCGAATCTGTCACGCAATGCCATGAGTCGCAAATGGCTCCTGTTGCTCTGTGGTCATGTCGTCTTCCTGATCCTTGTCCTGATAGGTTTGTGATAGTACTAGGATTGAGGCTAACAAGGTTGTCCACATTTCTGTACGACAAACCAGCTTCTCTAAGGCCTATGATTCTTCCACGCTCAAAGTCTGTTAACTGTTGGAATGGCTGTCGACATTTGCTTAAGTGCAACTTGAGCGGTTTAGAACAATTTTCACAATGTTTTGTCAACCAGGCAGCTTTGGTTGCCTTTATCTGTGCTTGATTGCTCCGCGCCTGTGACGTCGGCTCATGCCTGTCCGTTCGTTTCGATGGTCCTGTAAACCTAATCATTTCCATGCATTTCCATACATTACTGCCTCCTTAAATTTCGTCACATTTGCATAACTTCTTGCAAGTATTGCATTTTTTATTTCCTATAGTGTATATCTCGAAAAATAATCTGGTTAGGAGACTTAATTTATATAATTGTGAAGAAGGCCGACCAAAGGTTTTTTGGCACCTTGATTAAAAAATGTAGCCTTTTTGATAGATAATCATTTTGCCACATAATCCAAACTACTTATGTTAGGGTAGAATATAAAAAGAATTATAATATTTTTTTCAAAAGCACATGTTTTGAATAAATCACAAATAATTCAGCATTTAAATTGATATTAATTTTATTTTAATTGCATTTTATTCCGAATTTTGGCGCCTCTGAAAAATGGCCCCCTGAGAGATCGCATTGCAGCCCCACCTGTCGGATCGACCGTGACAGTGAATTTTTAGATAATTCACGAATACGCTGGGAACCTGGGAAAAGCATGAAACGTAATCTGTTGGAAATTCTTCCCTATGAGAAACTTCCTTGAAGCAATGAAACACTGAAAATAGGGTAACTGCGACTAGTGTAGGTAACTGCGAGTAGTTTAAGTAATTGCGATTAGTTAATTGTGACCAGGGTAGGTAACTACGATTAGTGTAGATATTTGCGACAAGTCCGACCTTCTACTATGGCATATAAACTGACAGGCTCCTGTCAGATCTCTGTGGCAAACAGCTGCTTGAGGGGGTATTTTTTTTTGTAAGTTACTGCAAGTAGTAAGAGTAAGTGAAGAAATTCGGTCTGTCGATACTGAACTTCTTTTGTTTTTAAAGATAAATGAAAAATTGTTTCTTCGGTATGATAGATACTAATTAAATATTACCAGTGGCGCACTCAGGATTTAATCTTGTGTGTGTGTGGGGGGGGGGGGGGGGGAGGAGGCCTTCTGGCCCGGCTCGGGCAAACGAAGTAGCTGTTGGTCCGCCCTATTCGTTCGCCTTGTGTTCACAGCGACCGTGATTCCCGAGAGCTATAGGATATTCCCACCTTATGTGACCGCTGATTCATAAGTAGTATAGAAATAGAAGACACAACATTGCTCAGCATGTCTACTGTCATGCTGACCAAATCGAAAACGAGATTCGTCACTAAACACCACGATACTCCATTTTTGTTCGTTCTAGTTCGTTAAAATTCATAAAAAATAAATTTTAAATAGGAAAAGATTTTTGGAAAATTTCATAGTGTTTTTTTTTTCTTTTTCTTTGGAGGGTGCCAGGGCCCCTTGTTCCCCCCCCCCCTCTGGGTGCGCCACTGAGTATCACTATAATTTTTCTAATCACCCAGTAGTTTGGATTTCTACCATTAAGGGATTCTGAAAGGTTCGGATGTAGAAAAAAATTAATGGGAAGTAGAGGTAGAGAGATCGAGTCAAAATGAACCAAAACATTTGAACTCTTTCCTTCCATTTCACTGGTCTCTAACAAATTTCCTGAGTTGGGTTGGGTTGTTTTACCTCTGAGCGGCACTTTTTGCAGACCATGGGCTAAATGGCCAGGTCACATGGACCCCGAAGGCTCAGAGAAGGTTGGGGGAGGGGACCCACTAGAACAGCTGTTGGGAGACAGATGGTAGCCTCCCGTCAAAGCCATCCAGTGTGTTCTTTAACGAGCACAGGGTGTGGCTCTCCCGCACACGGGGCCACGGCTTAACGTCCCATCCGACGGACGGCGTCCTTTCCAAGCCCATCGGTGTCCCCTACTGACCGTGGGCAGGGCGGGGAACAAATTTCTTGAAAAATATGCATAAGATATGTATGAAAATCAATCGGTGCCTTCGGTACCTCTTGATTTCTAGACCGTCACTCCGACCCCTATTTGACCTTGAATGCTATTCCGGATCTGAAACTTCCTTGCATTTCTGAGTTCTATAAAAAATAAAAAAAATAAAAACACCTCCTCAAGCAGCTGCTTATCACAGAGGTCTGACAGGAGCCTGTCAGTTTCTACTGCCTGAAATTCATCAATATTTAGCTCTTCACACCAGTATATCAAAATTTGAGCTTTGACCTCGAAGGATACAACGCTTTCAAATTTTGTAACATTTCCGAGATCCACAACCCAAAATACCCAAAAGAATCAATTTTTTTTTCTTTCCAGCACTGATAGAACTGAATTCGACCTTTGATTGGTAGAATCTTTTGTATCCAAAATTTCATAACATTGATGAGATCTACAGACTGCAACACCCCCCAGACAACAATTTTCACGTTTCAAGACCTCGTAGATCAAGGTTTGACATCCACGTGACTTCCATTTGACCTTAAATGACACGTCGGAGGTCAAAGTTTGGATTTTTACTGAGATCTGTGACCTGGTTACCCTTAGGTGTAAATTTTTCAGAGCTCTATCATTTCTGCATCATAGTTACACTGCTCAAAGTGGAAATCACAACTAAAGAAGTGATATATATGTCCGAAACTGACAGGAACAGAAGCTATTAGGGCAGATGTGCAAATGATCCAAAAACGAAACGTGAGAAAGCAAGGTACATTCGTTCATTGTAGATTCAGCAGTACATAGTAGACAAACATCTGGCTGTTATAGAAGCCTTCTACGTCTTGGTATTCTATCAATCAGATGGTTAATGGTGTTCCGAAGTGTGGCGTTCCAAACAGCATCCAATTGGTCATGCAATTGCACCAGATTCGTTGCATCAGGTCGCCAGTAGGGAGATGGTGAAGCGGAGCAGAGTTACGGCAGTCTGGCATCCCAAAACGGAATCAACAATGGACTACAGAATCCTCCATTCTGTAGTCCATTGTTGCCTCACTCAACACCGGTGAAGATGGCATAACCAGTGATGTCGCTGCAAGTGATGTCGCTGCAACAGCAGATGCAGGACTGGATATTTAGCCCTCATTCCCGTGTCATGCAAACGTTGTCTAATGGGTTGCATGGAGAACATGGTACCCGTAGCAGTCCGCAAATCACTCTGCAGCACAGTCGCACTGCTGAAAGAGTCACGAATTGCCTGCAATCTCCACGTCCTGCGATGCGGCGTGCTGTTCTCATTCCTCTTCTCCGTATCATTTGATGGTCCATGATGTTGCGTGAGATGCACCGTTGCACTGTGCTCATATTACACCCCATGTGTGTGGCGATCGGATCGCTCGAAGACTCAATCTGAACTCTCGCATATCGATGATTTGCTCTCTCTCAGAAGTCGTCAATTGCCTATAAGAGTTCCGTCGCCGTCTCCAAAGCATGTTCCGAACATTTTCACAGCATGCACTCCAACCTCACTGTCGGTCATGCTATGAAACGAGTTCATGGGAGCCCGGCATTTATCCAGGACTCGGCTGGGTGTCATGTGTCCATTCGCTGCGGAACTTTGATCATTTGCTTATTTCCGATGGCCGATTGCCTCCTGCGATTTACATATCTCTACTTCCATTCATTCTTGGTGTTGCGATTTCCATTTTGAGCCATGTAGAATTATTGTGATCCCCTGTCAGTCAGTTAGTCCGTCAGTCTCTGCAACAGCACACGCTGAGAGCACAATTTATTATACATACCGCAAGATCTACAAATGTGCCCTACTCCGACACAATAATGCGGTCAGCTGAAAACCCTTGTGGGCTATAAATAGGGCAAATACTTATCTGCTCACAATCGCCTATATTTATATATTAGATACTTAATACATTTTCGACTACGTTCCTTCATTAGTATTCTTAAGGGGAAGGATAGTTCTTTTTACTCCCCCCCCGTTAGAGCCAACTATGGGTACTATAAATGAATAAATAAATAAATACCCCCTCAAGCAGCTGCTTGCCACAGAGGTCTGACAGGAGCCTGTCAGTTTATATGCCATAGTAGAAGGTCTGAGAGGATGGCAGGACCTCAGCAGAAAAACGACACATACAACCATGCCTTGAAAAAATGACAATTTCATTCTTTTTGATTGAGAAAATGGAATGATAAGGCGCATTGCTATGTATAATCATCCTGATGATGATAATGATAGGGGAGGAAGGGAGGGAGGGAGGGAGGCACTGTCCCCTTGTCCTTCTAGATCTTTAATAGAAGACGAAAAGATACAAAATGAAACTTTTATGTGGATGTAATACATAATACGGTTACATATTAAATTCATCCTGTATAGCATACATTTAATTGCAAAGAATGAATATACTCTAGGCGAAGTTGCTTTAAAAGAAATTTGTTTTCATTTGCACATAATAATGTGCAGTATTTGAAATGATGAATCCATTATGAATAACATATTTATTTGTAATGAATAAATCTCTATCCTAGTGCCATAATGAAAATTTAGTTTAAAGGGTTTCTTTGCACATAAATAAACCAATGCAACAAGCATTTGTTCAAAGTTTTTGCTCAAGCTCAACAGTTCTTTTCTTTTATCAGCTTGTTTGCAAATGGGAACGTTCTGGAAAAACTGTAAAATAATTCGGAGGAGAATCTTCAGGAGGATATTGAACTCCGGTTCTAAGTGTCTGTATTCTTTGCGAATGAACAGGAAGATGGTAGCTCATAACAGAAGGCTGTGAGCGCTCATCTGTAAACGTTGAACCACTTGAATGCTGTCCATTGGTAGCTGGCATGACACCATCGATGGCAAGAAATGACTGAATGTTGGGCTGTTGAAATTGTATTTGTCCTTGCTGAACATTGTAAGAAGCCACAGTTTCATTGCGCTTCTTCTTCAGATTACGTGCGCAACAGCATACAATAATCATCAGAATTACTACAATCAAGAATGGAAACAAAATAGGAAAATATACAGTAGTTCCCATTTTCCGAAAATCTTCGCTAGTCTCCAGATAGGAATAGAGAGCAAATGTCTGTTTCCAATGATATTTCAGCACTTTCTTCTGTATGAGCAAATTCCACCTGTAAGTAACGAACAATGTTTAAAATAATAGAAATTAAATCTTCGTACATTTTTTTGCAGTAAGCTCTAGTTAAAGTTTAATATCCGTTACGCTTATTACTCAGTTCTTTATTTAGTGTAATGCCGAAATTTTAACCTCGAAGATTAGCATATTTTCTTTAATCAAATGTGTCTTTTTACTACGGTATTTATTTAGATGACAAATAAGCTACTCAAATATAAAATGAGGGAAAAGGAAATGATTTCAGTCATAAAGAAATTGCGTGTAGAGGAAAACTTAAAATCCATCTCGAGCATCACTTTAATCATGACTTCCTGAAACGTTTTTTATCGTTAATCAGCATCTTCATCATTGAGTCCTTCAACTTGAAAAGTTCAGCTTCTTCATCTCTTTTTTCTTCCAAAACGTCTGGTATTCCACAGCGCCACCGAAGAATTTAAATCTATAAACTGTAATTCGGCTATTTCCAACTTTTGTGCATACATTTTGCGCGTTAAAGGACATGCTGGATGACTTTGATAGGAAACTGTCCTGTCTCCTAACAGTTTCCAATGGATTCCAACTTCGAGACCTTGGGGTTCTTGTGACCTTACCGTTTATTCATTGTGTCCATAAAAGTGCCGTGCACGGGTAAAGCAACCCATCAACAGACCAACTTTCATTGTTAGAGAGAGGCAATCTCCATACAATCTGGACCACGCTTGGGCAAACTACGGTTCGCCACCGCTTTTTGTGTGGCCCGTGAGATACTGATATCAAGTAAATTGAATTCGAAAAAGTGGAAAAGAAATTATAGAGGACAAGAAGTCCAACTTAGATGAAGAGAATTCTCAATAAAATAATTAATCGTAATAAAATTATATTTTATAGGTTTCACGTTAATTTGTTGTTGTTGTTTTTTGCTCTGGTTATACCATTTCAGTTTTTTACGTGGCTCTTCAGCTAAAAAGTTTGCCCATACCTAATCTGCACAACCTGTACTTTCGGCGACATCCCTATACTGTCGCAGTTAGGAGCAAATTCTTCTTCTACTTTCTGATGAACCTCTTCTTCGCTTTCTTGAAATCGAATAACACCTATGTCTCCTACAAAGGCTATGGTTGTTTGCTAATTAAACACATATCACGGGAATAGCAGTTATTATTTTTACTGATTTTCGAAACGAGTAAATATCATTGTCTCTACGGAGAAAAAAAATTGACACGTTTATTTAATTATTATCTTAAATATTTTAAACCGAATACTATTTACGGTTATGCTTAATGTATACTATTCTACTTATGTCTATTGATAGAACTTCCACCCCAGATCACGATTCGCACTCCACGATATGCAGACTTTCAGCTATAAAATAGTGCAAAATGTTTATTCCTGTAGTTTTCGAGAACCTAACTCGTCGAAAAATTGTCTCCAAACTCAATATGACTCCTCAGAGAAGAGAATATTGGACACGCCTTCAGTTTAGAGTAGGGGTTCTCAACGTGGGGTACGCGGTAAAGTTTTTTGGGCTACGCCGTTTGAGCTCAAAAGTCGCTAGATCTACTAACAAAGTTTTATTCCCATTGTTATACTATAACTGTAGTTTTATCTATATAACGGGTACACCAGTGACATACACATTTCCAGGTGGTACGTGAAGCATGAAAGATTGTGAACCACTGGTTTAGAGTGTTCTTGGCGCATAATACCCACATCGTACGATGTGAGCACATTAGTGAAATGCACATATTGATCTTCATGCAAAAAAGTCAGTTTTTTTGCAGTAAATTTTTTATTGTTTGGGTTGATATTTGAGTACCAAGGATTTTTACAACTATTATACAAATTAGAAACAGGAGTTGCCAAATTTTTCGGCATCACACCCCTCTTTTGATTTTTGAGATTTTGTCTTATTATCTTAAAATTTGATAACATGTTGATTGACATTTCCTCTTATTTTATTATCAACCAGCTTTCATAACTATTTAAACTTATATTTAAAAGAAAGAAATAAACAGAAAAAAGATTCACAACATCCCTGCCTTGGAATGCCTTTACTTCCCCCCCAAGTTTTGGAACCTCAGGTGTAGAGAAAGAGAATTGACTGGCTGTCATTCTCTATTCTCCCCTTTAGCCAAATAGCTGATCTGGCGATGTATGGTAATTAATTGGCGATAATAACTTGCTCGCGGTTTTTCATCTCCTGTCTATTGAAACTAGTTTCATAATCTTGAAAACTGATTTCATAATCTAGAGACCTGTCTATTGAAACTAGTTCATAATATAGAGTTAAGACATCGAACCATGCTAAGACTTATCTTTGACTATAGCCTCTTTCGTTCTATCAGTTTTTGTCCACATGATTATAGAGTCTAAATGAGTTCGTCTATTCCCTTTGTTGCCTGCCTGTTGTTCAAAAAAGAGGTTGAACTTTTTGTTTTTAAAGATAAATTGTTTTTTTTTCTTTTGGTTACATAGGTACTAATGGAATATTACGATTCGGGTTTTCGGAATCTCCCAATATCTGTAATCACGCCTCCCAACGGTGGAAATATTTGAAAAATGGCAATATATTGAACGAGCATTGCTTGTTATGCAGTTCTTGAGTGAGTATATATAAATAGTTTTAATAAAATATATATATACAAAATATACATAATTTGCAATAAATAGTAATAATAAATACATAGAGAATGTAAATAAATAGTTGCTATATTGTACAATCGAGTTAGAATGCCGAAAGGTTGCTAAATGGAAAGTGGATGAAGGCTTGATTTCAAAGTTTATGGCCTGTGTTTTATTGTTTAGTCTACTTTTGCAAATTTCATTGTGTTCATAGGGGGAGATTTGTCGCTTACAGAGATAATGGGTGGACACTCATGATTGCAACTATATTCTCTGGGAGGGTTGAGTTGATTTAACCTCTGAGCGGCACTTTTTTGCGCACAATGGGCAAAATGGCCAGGTTACAAGGACTCCAAAGGCTCAGAGAAGGTTGGGAGAGGAGACCACTGGAACAGCTGTTGGGAGACAAATAGTAACCTCCCATCAAGGCCATCCAGCGTATTCTTTAACTGCACATGGTATGGCTCTCCTGCACACGGCGCCACGGCTTAACGTCCCATCCGACAGACGCTGCCTTTCAAAGCCTATCGGTGTCCTCTACTGACCGTGGGCAGGGCGGGGAGTTTTGAGGAGATAAATCTCAACGCTGACCCAGCTGGTACTCGAACCTGGGAACTGCAGATTACGAGCCTGACCCGCTATCGACAAAACCATTCCCACCCCTTCTCTAGGAGGACAATTATACAACTCTTTAGAGAGGAGGCAAAAGATTTAGTTTCCAATAAAACCCTTTTATTATGAAATTAGTGTTTGTACTACCTTGGTTGGTTTTAAGAAAGATACGATCTCTTTTTTTATGCTTTTCAAATGCTCCTATTATTTTAATAGTTTTCATTTCTTTACTTAATTTAATTTTGTTTCTCTGTTTCCTGCTCAAGACTTCACCAAGAAGACTTTACAATACAGTTTATCCTCAGAATTGCTACAATGAATCGGTTAATCCTTATGATAAGCACAAATCCACAGGTTGTCAAGATCTTGATTATTTACGGTTTTCGGCATGGGAGAAGGAAAAGTTAGCATGTAAAAGGAAACATAAAAACAAATGATTTTCCATAACAGCAAAAAGGAAAAATTTTGAAGTTCACTGTTCACTTTTTTACTGAATAAAGTTTTGAAAAATATTTTTTCAAAATTCCTGTGAAGTGGAAAGAGGGGAGGTAGTGGGGAGAGAAGAGGAGAAAGTGCTCTTTTGTTACTGAAAATTCCAAAGATTATGACAATTACTTTGAGTTCATAAAAAGAATTGTATAAAAATATAAAGCAAAACATTTCAATTCATGCAATTCAAAATATAAGATTTGTCCTAAAAGAAACGAGAGTGCATTTATTTAATGAGAGTGCATTTAAAGCGAGTGTGCATTTATTTAACGAGAGTGCATTGAACGAGAATGCATTTAAAGCAATACAAAGACTTAGAAACTAATGGCCCTTGTCGTCTTCGAATCCAATCCACCCTTCGAATCCAATCCACCTGATTGTCATCTTCGAAGCAATCCACCCTTCGAATCCAATCCACCTGATTGTCGTCTTAGAAGCAATCCACCCTTCGAATCCAATCCACCTGATTGTCGTCTTCGAAGCAATCCACCCTTCGAATCCAATCCACCTGATTGTCGTCTTCGAAGCAAACCCACATTGCTGCCAACATCGCTGAAGGATTTGAAAGCACTAAAGAAAGCCAGTTTCTTGGATGGACGACAGGTACTTCGTAACAGCCTCTTGATTATCCTAAGTGTTCTTTAAAGAGGCTCTTTTGAGACATGGGAACAGAAAAACATCTGGTGGTGTCAAAGTCAGGGGGAATACGTGCACTGGTCGTAGTGAAAGTACATTTCATCTCCAGAATTAATTGAAGTCATGAAGGCCTTGTCACACTTTGCGGTCTTCAGAAGATAGCACAAAATGCAGACCGAGTCTCCTTTTGTTCCGGTGTCAGATTGTGAGGAACAAATTTCTGCACAATTTCCTTTTCCCAAATCCTATGTGAAAATTCGGAAACATGTGCTGTTTACTCAGGTGCAGCTCTGCTGATAGCGTCCGAAGTCTTATTGGACGATGTTCGCGAAACATTGCTCGGACTTGTTGAATGTGCTCATCCGACCTCGCAACTGAATTGCGCTCAGTCTTGGTATCGTCGGTAACACTTTCCCTTCCGTTGCGAAAACGCATGCTCCAATCAGAAACGCACGTACTTGATAAAGGTGTAACACCGTAAGGTTCTTGTAGCATCTTGAACGTCTCTGCCCTTCCCAGCTTTCCGCAGAAATTTATGCAAACGCGCTGCTTCTCCACCTCTACTTGACAATCGACTGTGACTTACTGAAAGAAAAAGCCGCGTAACTGCCGCAACGAATGAGAGCTGACATGTCTTTTGTGCACGGGTAAATAAGTCATCTGCACGTGTGTATAAAGAGGTCCATTAAAATGGATATCCATTAAGAATATAAACACAGTCTCCCTTCTTTTGGGAAAAATCTTTACTTTAGTCATCATTAAACTCTTTTGAATCTAGTGGAACGGTAGAGGACGAATTAAACGTTTGGAGGATTAAAGAAACATGGGAAATTAAAGCGAAGACTTTAGCGATATATATGTTTTAAAATAATTGTAGTTCAATGTCGAAGACTTCAATATTTAAAAGCACAACTCTCACTGAAGTACAAAATTTGGAGCTAGAATTTTTACACATAACATAAATGAACTCAAATGAAACAAAATATGAACCATACTTAAAAATATACAATACTGAGTGGCCAGATTAAGACGGAATTCTTATTTATGTAAGGAAATTTTGAAATTGACTCTACTCGTCAACATTCTCAACTACTCAAACATATACATCGAAATATTTAACCATTGTTCATATTTTCTATAGTTCAGCAGAAATAAGTTACTTCGAAATTTACTTTGGTTTACAATCAGGAAAAATATCTGTGTATGAAGGTGGAAGACTTTCATATAGTTGTGGGGGATTCAATGATCCATCACTTATAAAGTTACATTGATGATGAGGAATTTGTAATCTAAAATTTTGGGTGCGGATAGTACTATAAAGAGTGGGATTACTACGAATGTCATGACTGCTCTGTTGTTGATCGCTGCGGTTCAGGATTGGTGATATCATTTCCTCTCTGAGTTGTGGGACATTTGGTGCTATATCTCTTCTAATGCTATGACCATAAGGAAAAACGTGTGATCTCAAATTCTGCATAAGAATCGTGCCATAAAGTGTAGGGTTACTCTGAATGTCATAACTGGTAAGTTGTTGGCCATTGTGATTCCTTGTGGTTGACATTTGTTCTCTAATCTAACGATCTTCTGCAGATATTAGCCAGCTCCTCTGGCTATCATAAGAAGAAGTTTGATCTGCGTCTCTGCATTGCTTACATACGTATTTGCCTATTAATAATGCAATGCAAAATAAAACTACAGCCATCACTGGGACAGCCATATTGATGCAGTTCAATGTTGAAGACAGTATGTGGCAAGGACTTCAGCCTCTTCAGTCTCAGCTCTTCAAGTTTTGTTTCAGACTCATTTTCTCATTAGGGTCCTGAAAATATAGTAATTCATATAAATAAGATCCTGTTTTAATTTTGTGTAATACAAAATCTGTATTGTTTCTGTATAATGAAAATGAACAGGATCAGATCTAGAAAAATTAAAGGATTGGGTCATTAGACTGAATCGAAATGCATCAGACAATTTCATATTTTCTTCTAAGAACTTATTCTCGCCAAATAGTTTCCTCTCTTTTTTTTTAAGGGCCATTTTTAAAGAAATGTTTTTTTTTTACATTTGTGAAATATGTATGTATTAGTTTATTATTTTAAACTTCAGATTTGATTGTTAAAACTTCTAAAGGGGTGAGTGGGCCAGTGAGTCCCAAGAAACACTTTATTTTTGCGGAGGGGTAAACAACTCTAGAAATGGAACATACTGGAAGAGTTATAGTTCTTTCTCTGACTCTATTAGCCTTTGGATGGGGAGGGGGTTCGCCACTGGGGTGGGGGCAGAGCAGGGAGAGGAATGAATCTTCTTGTTTAGAATGTGGAAATAAAACTAACGTAGTAATAATTAAAAAAAATAAAAATAAATGTTGAATACTTGTTATACTGAATTTACACGAAGTTCGTAATCTGTGTTCCTTGACTCAGTCGTCCCGTGGCTGAGTGGTTAGCGTGCTTGGCTACTGATCTAAGGGACCTGGGTTCAAACCCCGGATAAGGCATGGATGTATGTGTCGTTTTCTGCTGAGGTCCAGCCATCCTCTCAGACCTTCTACTTTGGCATATAAACTGACAGGCTCCTGTCAGACCTCTGTGGCAAGCAGCTGCTTGAGAGGGTATTTATTTTTATTCCTGGACTCGAATCCACACTTGCCCGGTTCGAAACTTCTCCTTCTAACCTGCACTCTGTTTCCGTCGCCTAGCAACTGCCCAGAGGATTTCCTTCCCAAATTTTCTTTTGAGCCTTTGGAGTCCTTGTGACCTCATTATTTAACCCATTCTGTTAAAAAGGTGCCGCTGGAAGGTAAAACCACCGAACATATAACGATTATTAAAATAAGAGTTGATTCTTTTTCCGTTTTGCTATTTTAAATATCAGTGAGAAACCTGACAAAATTAAATTTCAACTACATAAATATCTTACCTTTTCTCGCGCATTTCAATCTATAAAAACAAGTCTGTATCGAGCTACCAATTGTGTAACGTGCGATGAAACTATCAGAGAAGGCGAGATTATGAAATTTAGCATTCGAGTGCTTCTTTGGTTTTCATAGGTGAACGACCTGTCAATCACTAAATGATGGATGAAAGACAGAAGGGTCGTTGGGTTGTTTTACCTCTGAGCTGCACTTTTTTGCACATCATGTGCTAAATGGCCAGGTCACATGGACCTCGAAAGCTCAGAGAAGGAGGTGGGAGGGGACCCACTGGAACAGCTGTTGGGAGACAGATGGTAGCCTCACGTCAAGGCCATCCAGCGTGTTCTTTAACGTGCACAGGGTATGGCTGTCCCGCACACGGGGCCACGGCTTAACGTCCCATCCGACGGACGGCGGACTTTCCAAGTCCATCGGTGTTCCCTACTGATCGTGGGTAGGGCGGGAAATTTTGCGGAGATAAATCTCAACGCTGACCCAGCTGGGACTCGAACCTGGGAACTACAGATTACGAGCCTGGCGCGCTACCGACTGAGCCACCCCCGCCACTACAGAAGGGTCAACCAATAATCAATGAGAACTGTTATAACGTCACTTGTACAGTTTCACAGTGGCAACTGGTCTAAGAGTTGTCGCTCCCGCTGTGCCACTGTAAGTTACAAGTTGAGTTTAGAAGATTGTTTAGATAGTTCAGTAATTAGGGAAGTGGTCAATTTGATTAAAATATGGCGGCAATATAGTGTTGTTTACAATTGCAAGTGAATGTAATAGCAGTAGAATTTAGAAACGAATGCATTAATGCAGTGATTCTCAAAAGTTTTTGCTCATGGCACATTATTTTTTTCTGTGAATACTCGCTGCATAGCAAATATTTAAATTGGTGACACTATGGAAGGCTGGTTCCACGTCAGTTCATCGCGGTCAATTCATCCTGACCTCAGTTGACCGTAGCGTAAATTCATCGCAGTATTAGACATGTGGTTTAATTGACTTTCTGCATCTGTAGATTATTCAAATGAACTCTAGAGACAATAATTCCGACTTCGAAAGGTTAAACTAACATGCATCAAAACAATTTACTTCAGAAATTATTTAAAACGTGCATAACAAGTATCGTTTCAAAATATTTAATAAAATATTCATTTTAAACGCTTGCGTAATGATTATTTAAATATTAGGCAATCATTAATGATATTTATAAAAATAATCTATTGTTGAATATTCCAGTTTCCGTGCCTTTTTAAATACTGAACGAATCTTGTTGAAAATCGATATTTAAATAAATTTGATTCTGATCTTCAGTCACAATTTTTCATAAAATGCACGTTTAAGAAGTTATAGAGCTTCGAAGTTATATTCCCAGTGACGTATGATGATAATTCTCTATTTTGGTAGGGCAATTTTGGTTGGTATTTTGGGGACCTATTTTGATATATTGACCTTTATTACGTGAAGTACCTAACACTCATTATATATTTATTCCCCACCTTAGTAACAGAGGATTATGTTGTTTTACCTCTGAGCGACTATCTAAATAGCTGTTAGAATCTGGTATGACACTGAGTATGGCTTTCCTGCACACAAGGCCACGGCTTAACCTCCCATCCGATGGTGGCGGCCTTTCCATGCCCATTGGTATCCACACTCTGACCGAAGCCAGTTTATCAATACCTATCCAACGCAAAAAGAATTTTTAGTTAATCCATAAAAACAAACAATTATCTCTTGAAACAAATAAATTGCATCCCCCCCTATAAGAGTATGGGTTAAAAATCATCAATTCAGTTTCGAACAATTTTCTTAGAACATCCCTGGGCAAATTACGGCCAACCTACTAATGACAAATTAATTAATTTTGCAAAGGAGAGAAAGAATCTTTATAGGACAAGAAGTCCAAATTTGGAGAAGCGAATTATCATCAAAATATTTATTTTTAATAAAATTTTATGGTTTATGTTTCTTTTTTTCTACACTAGTTCTGCATACGTTATTGATTATATATTTCGTTAGTAGTCCATCATTCCATTTCAGTTTCGTAATGAGGCCCTCCATTTCATTTCAGTTTTCTATGCGACCCTTCCCCTAAAATATTTGCCCAGGCATGACCTAGAAAACAGAGAATTCCCAAGTTATTTCAATGGGAATTTAACTTCGAAGCTAACCTCTAAAATGTGCATTTAATGAAAAAATGCAACTGATGATAAAATAAAGATGATAATCAAATCTATTTAAATGTCAATTTTCAAAATGTATATTTTGTTAAATGGTTTGAAACGATACTTGTTATGTAAGTTTTAATTAATTTTTGAGGTAAATTCTTCTGATGCATGTTTAACCTTTAAAAGTCTAAGTCTCTAGAGTTCATTTGGGGGTGAGGGTGGCTCAGTCGGTAGCGTACGGTAGCCAGGCTCGTAATCTGTAGTTCCCAGGTTCGAGTCCCAGCTGGGTCAGCGTTGAGATTTATCTCCGCAAAATTCCCTGCCCTGCCCACGGTCAGTAGGGAACACCGATGGACTGGGAAAGGCCGCCGTCCGTCGGATGGGACGTTAAGCCGTGGCCCCGTGTGCGGGAGAGCCATACCCTGTGCACATTAAATAACATGCTGGTTGACATTGTCTCCAAACAGCTGTTACAATGGGTCCCCTCCCCCATCCTTCTCTGAGCCTTCGGGGTCCATGTGACCTGGCCATTTAGCCAATGGTATGCAAAAAAGTGCCGCTCAGAGGTAAAACAACCCAACCCTAGAGTTCATTTGAAAAGTACAGATGCAGAAAACTAATAAAACCACAAGTTTAACACTGCGATGAACTGACGCTGTGAAGAATTGACTTCGCAATGAATTGACGTTGCGATGTTGAGCTCGATGAATTTACAGGACACCCGGGAGACCGGGGATGCGCAGTTGTCTTCAATAATATCCATTTCTGTGGAGTAATTTTTAAACGCAGAGCTATTCCGTTCAAGATCTGTCGAGTATCGAGGTTAGTGCGTACACCGTACATATTACGGGCAAAAAGTTTTATGTTAATTTTGGTTTTAACATTAAGATTTAATACGGATAAGTTTTTGATTAAACAGAAAAAGGGAAATGAATCAGTGGCAGAAAGAAACAGAAAAAGGGAAATGAAGAATCAGTGGCAGAAAGAAACAGCAAAATGGTTTATAACTTTCCTTTTACTGCAACATCATCCGAAATTTCACGGCACACCTGGCGAATCTTACGGCACACCCTTTGAGAACCACTGCATTAATGGAACAGAAAAGTAACCAGTGTTTTCTAAGAATCATATTCCCAAGTGCAAGTCCTGTTATTGCTTCTTTAAAAATTTTGAACTTGGCTCCAAGAAGTATGGCACCTAAGGTAAGGAAGTAATGCAACACCCGATTTCAGGTTCTACCTATCAGGTGTCTTTTAATATTATTACCAAGTCAAAACAGTGCCCCAAAAGATTGGGTTGGGTTGTTTCACCTCTGAGTGGCACTTTTTTGTACACCATGGGCTAAATGGCCAAGTCATATGGACCCCGAAGGTTCAGAGAAGGTTGGGGGAGGGGACCCACTGGAACAGCTGTTTGGAAACAATGTCAACCAGCATGTTCTTTAATGTGCACAGGGTATGGCTCTCCCGCACACTGGCCACGGCCTAACGTCCCATCCGACGGACGGCGGCCTTTCCAAGTCCATCGGTGTCCCCTACTGACCGTGGGCAGGGCGGGAAATTTTGCAGAGATAAATCTCAACGCTGGCCCCAAAAGGCCCACGCTTGTCTGACTAGACAAGAAATTAAATGTTTTATGTGTCACTCACCCCACGATTCACATATAATTTTTCCCTCTGCTTTAGTGGACTTTAAAATAGTTTGCAAAAATATATTTTATTTTTTTGTCTCCATTCCGTTATTCATATTATAAAAGGAAGGGGGGGGGGGAGGGAAGGCTTCCTTGACCGTCCCCAATAAATACGGCTTTGCTATTATCTGAAAGTCAATGAATGATGATGAAAGAAAAGGTAACTTTCTTTATTTATATTACTTGTTACTCATCACATAGGGGTGGCTCATTCGGTAGCGCGCCAGGCTCGTAATCTGTAGTTCCCAGGTTCGAGTCCCAGTTGGGTCAGCGTTGAGATTTATCTCCGCAAAATTCCCTGCCCAGGGTCAGTAGGGGACACCTATGGGCTTGGAATAGGCCGTCGTCCGTCGGATGGGACGTTAAGCCGTGGCCCCGTGTGCGGGAGAGCCATAACCTGTGCACGTTAAAGAACACGCTGGATGGCCTTGACGGGGGGAGGGTGGGGGGCTACCATCTGTCTCCCAACAGCTGTTCCAGTGGGTCCCCAACCTTCTCTGAGCTTTCGGGGTCCATGTGACCTGGCCATTTAGCCCATGGTGTGCAAAAAAGTGCCTAAAACACAACTCATTACATATACATTGGTTTCCAAAAATTAAGGCATAACCCTATGTTATGTCAATGGGAAACTAATATCGAAGCTCCTTAATTTCTAAAACAATTTTTTTTGGCTTGAAAAATGTAATAGAAGATAAAGATCTCAATCAAATATATCAATATCTCGATTTTCAACAATATTCGTCAGTGTATTTATTGAGTTATGGAAATTTCAATATTTTACGATAATTAACTTCATAAGTTAATTAAAACTTAATATATAATAATAAATATTGTATCAAAGTGTTTAATAAACTAAGTGTATATTTTAGAAGTTTGTTTAAAGAATCCTTTCACTATTCTTCAGTTTTGTATAAGTTTCTTAAGACATGGCATTGCTGTTGTTCGATATTTAAACTTCCATAACTCACTAAATACTGAAGGAATATTGTTGAAAATAGAGATATTGATATATTTGATTGAGATCTTTGTCTGCTATTACATTAAAAACAAAGACTTGTTTTAGAAATCATAGAGCTATGGCCTTAGCTCCTTACTGACATAACCTAAGGTTAGTCCTTAATTTATGGAAACCAGTGTATATGCATAAAGCACATTAAAACACTACGTTACGTTAAGTTTTCCTTTAACAGCCAATTGAACCAAAACGGGCAAATGACACTGCTGCAAATCATTCTTTCAATGACTGGCCAAGCATTCTATCTGCTGCCCTGACTTGTCTATCTTCCAGGGACGTAGCTATGGGGGTGGGGAAGGTTTCCTCCCTAAGGTAAATCGGAGTGGCAAAATTCGAAGCTACTTTGTAAAAACCAGGTGAATTGTGAAAATTGGGATTTTTTGTAAAATTAAGGGGAGTTAAGGAAAATCTAGGGTATTGGAAACTTCCCGTAAAAAAGCTTTTCATATAAAATAATTTTGGCGCCAAGTTGCCAAAATCGAGGCAACTTGGCAAAAATTCGGTCATTTGGTAAAATATAGATAAGGAGTGAATATTTGGATTGGTTTTGTAAAATTAAGGAGAGTTGGCAAAATCTTGGGAAGTTGGCAAAATTCAGGTGAGATATAAAAATTGGGATATTTTTTCTGTAAAATAATGGCGAGTCGACAAAAATCTAGGGCAGTTGGTAAAATCGGGATAACTTGGCAAAATTCCTAGCCACGGAAAAACACATGTGATTTGTAAAAATCGGGATTGGTTTTCTGAAATTAAGGAGAGTTGACAAAATTTGAAATGACTTGGTAAAATTGAGGTGAGATGTAAAAACTGCATTTTTTCTGCAAAATTATGGCAAGTTGGCGAAATCTGGGGAAGTTGGCAGAACTCGCAAAGTCTTGGTAGACCAGGAGAGACGTAAAAATTTTTTTCTATAAAATTACGGGAAGTTTGCAAAATTGAGGCAATTTGTCGAAATGTGAAGTACTTATTTTCTTAGTTGGCAAAATTTGTTTACGAGTTGAAAAATTTTCGTTCTTTCCCCCCCCCCAACCATAGTCCCTTCGCTATGCCCCTGCTATGTTCTATTCATTTTCAGATTTCAGAGAAGTAGGTGGATAGGTAGGCGAGTAAATTTAATAGCACATATTCAAGAATATCTGGCATAAAGCACAAATAACGTATAGAACAAAATACATCAAAATAAATATAGAAAATATGATTACAGAAATTTCAATATCAGAACAAGAAGCAGATAACCCGTCGAAATTTCACTTTTAATTATAACCAATTTTGGCAACTTTTATCTATAAAATTATCAGAATACCAATTATCATTACAACTCAAAAATTTCATTTCCAAGATCAAATAACACGTTCAGTGCTTGGTTCAGTGTTTCGGTTTCTAAACGAAAAGATAGATAATTGAATAATATATAGGAATGACATAAATTTCTAATGATCATTGAATAAAAATAGCTATGACAGATTGTTTTGGATTGGATTGTTTTACCTCTGAGCGGCACTTGAGCGGTCCTTGTGGCCTGGCCATTAGCATGGGCTAAATGGCCAGGCCACAAGGACCCCGAAGGCTCAGAGAAGGTTGGGGGAGGGGACCCACTGGAACAGCTGTTGGGAGACAGATGGTAGCCTCCCGTCAAGGCCATCCAGCGTGTTCTTTAACGTGCACAGGGTATGGCTCTCCCGCACACGGGACCACGGCTTAACGTCCCATCCGCGGACGGCGACCTTTCCAAGCCCATCGGTGTCCCCTATTGACCGTGGGCAGGGCGGGGAAATTTTGCGGAGATAAATCTCAACGCTGATCCAGCTGGGACTCGAACCTGGGAACTACAGATTACGAGCCTGGCGCGCTACCGACTGAGCCACCCCCGCCCCCAATAGCTATGACAGCAGGAGCACGAAGTAATCTGTATTACTTTGAGCTCGAGTTCGCACGAGCCCGAACTCATCTCTATAAGGCACTGCAAAGTTCCTGAACTGTATCTACCCTACAAGTAAAGTGGTCTGTCTGTTTCAAACGTCACACATCATCAGGATATCACATATCGAATAACTGCCTCACCACTTGTTCTGCAATTTCAGTTACGTGTGCAATCTTTTAAGCTTCGTCATACACGACATTGACTCTCCATTGTTCTTCTCACTTTTATTTTACGGAAAACGAAATCTTAAATGACAAACCTGAACTTAGTGGCTATCCTGTTTAACATCAAATTTACAAAAGCTACGAGAAGGTGCTTAAAGACTAGTTGAATTGACAGACCTCGCCAAACAGCTGTCTATAGAGGAAACACCCAGGTCAAAGTCTACAGGAGACACGTGATTGTCGTTTTTGTTTCCTGCAGTCAGTTTAACGTAAAAACGAAAAATTATTGTCACGTGTATTTATCGTAAAATGTTTTAACGAGAAATTATGTCACGTGTATTATCCAACCGTAGTGTTTCAATACACTTTAAAATCTAGTTGTTCAAGGAAATGCTATTAGAGGGCCTATGTTTGGTTATTAAGTAATTACATTACTGATTTTATTTTGGTGTGGAATGCAATCATTTCAGAAGCAAGTAGATTTCATGAATGAATTTCTCCAAAAACACGCGACAACGCAGTCGCACTCATCTATGTAATGGTGAAGAGCCTTATCCTAATCGTTAGCAACAGGGTTGACAAATTGTTGACTAATCAACCATTATAACATAAAACAGAAATACGTAGAAATTAGTTATGTGACTGACTCGAATTCGGACTCTGATAACGGCTACTCTTTCTTTACCACTTGTCACATACAATAAAAATTATACAGAAATACGTGGTACATGTACAGAGCCCTCCTAAAATATTAAAAAATTTAAATGTTATGCAAATGGGAACTAATTCGAAGTTTTATAACTTCTAAAGAATGAACTCTTTCATTAGAGGTGCTGAGGAGACTTAGTAGCAGAGTAAATTTGGGGATAAACAGAAAGAAAACTAAAGTGATGAAAATTGGTCAGGCATGTTATGGTTCAGTTAATCGAATAGTTTACCCTTGGGCAAGTGTCTCAGTATAATTAACATCGTCAACTGGCATAGTGATTAGGGAACTAGCTGCTTTTCAGTAAGGCAGGTTGGGTTGTTTTACCTCTGAGCGGCACTTTTTTGCACACCATGGGCTAAATGGCCAGGTCACATGGACCCCGAAGGCTCAGAGAAGGGTGGGTGAGGGGACCGACTGGAACAGCTGTTGGGAGACAGATGGTAGCCTCCCGTCAAGGCCATCCAGCGTGTTCTTTAAAGTGCACAGGGTATGGCTCTCCCGCACACGGGGCCACGGCTTAACGTCCCATCCGACGGACGGATGGCCTTTCCAAGCCCATCGGTGTCCCCTACTGACCGTGGGCAGGGCGGGGAATTTTGCGGAGATAAATCTCGACGCTGACCCAGCTGGGAACTACAGATTACGAGCCTGGCGCGCTACCGACTGAGCCACCCCCGCCCCCAGTAAGGCAGACTTTGTGTGTTGTGTTAACTCTAACTTAGGCAGTGGTCAGCAGTGACTTAGGTCTTAGTAGAGCTTAGTAGAGTACTTGCATGAGAAGACCTGTAAAAGTTAGGAATAGCTTCTAGGATTCTTCTCTGTCCTATATGACGTAAATAAAAAAAAACCTTGGAGCTATGTAACAGATACTTGTGACGTCTGATATGAAATAAACCGACAAATAGGGATTGCTGTTCGGACTTTCAAGAATCTACAGAGAGTGTGGAGAAATTGGCGTTTACACCTAAAGACTGAAATTGGATTGTATAATAATTTGATTCGTTCTAGGGTTAGTTATGGTAGTGAAACTTGGACACTTTGTAAACAAGATAATAGAAAATTTGATTCCTTTGATTATAGGTGCTTTTTCAATATTTTGGACATTAGGTGGTTCAACTTCGTAAGTAATAATGAGGTTAGGAATCTCCTTTGAGCAGCATATTGTGCACAGAGAGAGAGAGACTCCATTGGTTTGGCCATGTTACCGGTATGCAAACATATAGATTAATGAAAAGAATTATGAATATTGTGCCTACACGCCTGAGATAGAGGGGATAGACCTAGAATGTGGAGGGCAGACAATGTCAAACAAGACCTTGTTAGAATTGGTCTACAGTGGTGAGATGCAGTAGATGTAAGTACCTCAGGAGAGATGTATTTGGAGAACTAAATTGTAAAATTTGGTTGAACCGCCAATGGTTGGATAGCTGCTTGAGGATTGGAGAGTTTGGTTGGACCGCCATTTGGTTGGATAGCTGCTTGAGAAGGTTGAATTGTTGGATAGCTGCTTGAGCAATTGTAGAATTTGGTTGGACCGCTATTTTGTTGGATAGCTGCTTGAGGATGATGATGATGATGATAATGAAAACTCTTTATGGCTAAATGTGACCGATAAAACTTAATCAAATCAATTTACTATCTGTGACAACAACATTCGTTTAGTATTTAAAAAGATATGGGATTTTAAATATTTAAATATAGCAATGCCAATCATATGAATTTACCTCAAAAATAAAAAGTTAAGTGATCATTACTATTTCAAATCATTTAATAAAATAAATGTTTATTTCAGAAGTGTGTGTAAATTATTCATTCAATATTCGTCAATTTCAATTATTATTAATTATTTAAATTAATTAATTAATTTCAAATTTTATATTCGCCGCAAACGCCACAGTTTTTTTAAATTCGTTTATTTCCACTTATTTTTGCGTCGAATGTACAAGTTCTTGAAATAATTAAGAAAATTTAAAATGCTGTTTTACTTCACTTTTCGCGCCAGGCGTATAAAATTATTCGCGTTCAGTGGATTGGATACCACTGATCTATAGTATTAATTGATTTCTGAGCTACTTTACTATATAATAAATAAATATAAATACCCCCTCAAGCAGCTGCTTGCCACAGAGGTCTGACAGGAACCTGTCAGTTTATATGCCACAGTAGGAGATCTGAGAGGATGGCAGGACCTCAGCAGAAAAACTACACACACATCCATGCCTAAATCCGGGGCTCGAACCCAGGTCCCTTAGATCAGTAGCCAAGCGTGCTAACCATTCGGCCACAGACAATGAAAATTCACTCCATTCTGATCACGGCAACGTGGCATTACTAATATTCTAAACATTATAGGTGGAAGATTGCGTGCGAGTTTTTACGTTTGATTAATTGATTTTGGTTATAATTTTTTTTTATTTTTTCCATTGCTTAATGATGAAATCTAAAATTTAATATTTTCTGCCCTGCCGAGTGGTTAGCGCGCTTGGCTACTGATTTAAGGGACCTGGGTTCGAGCCCAAAGTAAGTCATGGTGTATGTGTCGTTTTTCTGCTGAAGTCCCGCCATCCTCTCAGACCTTCTAATTTATGGCGTATAAGCTGACAGGCTCCTGTCAGACTTCTGCGGCAAGCAGCTACTTGAGGGGGTATTTATTTTATGTTTAAATCCTTGGTGTTTTCTATCATTTAGTTTGTATTATATGATAAACGGATATGCAATCTTAGCTGGAATACTATTTTTAAATTATTTTTGCCGATCTCTATAAGGTTCGTCATTTCTGTCCTAGCACTAAAGACGAAGATGACGTAGAACAGAGATCTCAAACTCAAATTCTACAGATCAAATCAATTACTTCTTACTATATATCAGGGTCGCATTTCACTTTAAAATATCATTTTAAATCAAATGTTTTATTTTAAGTAATTATAAACTAAACATGATTATTTACATTGTTGTTTTAGTATTTAAATGTCACTTTTAATACCGAAACATGAACGTAAATTCTGGTTTTAATCTTCAGCGGAAAGTGAGAAATCTCAGTTAAGCTAAGCTAATGTCATTCTGGCTAGTATGATTATGACTCCTGATCTAGAAGAATAGTATTTGAACTTTATTTCAAACTCCTGATATAGAAGAATAGTATTTGAACTGTATTTCAAACTCCTGATCTAGAAGAATAGTATTTGAACTGTATTTCAAACTCCTGATCTAGAAGAATAGTATTTGAACTGTATTTCAAACTCCTGATCTAGAAGAATAGTATTTGAAATGTATTTCAAACTCCTGATCTAGAAGAATAGTATTTGAACTGTATTTCAAACTCCTGATCTAGAAGAATAATATTTGAACTGTATTTCAAACTCCTGATCTAGAAGAATAGTATTTGAACTGTATTTCAAACTCCTGATCTAGAAGAATAGTATTTGAACTGTATTTCAAACTCCTGATCTAGAAGAATAGTATTTGAACTGTATTTCAAACTCCTGATCTAGAAGAATAGTATTTGAAATGTATTTCAAACTCCTGATCTAGAAGAATAGTATTTGAACTGTATTTCAAACTCCTGATCTAGAAGAATAATATTTGAACTGTATTTCAAACTCCTGATCTAGAAGAATAGTATTTGAACTGTATTTCAAACTCCTGATCTAGAAGAATAGTATTTGAACTGTATTTCAAACTCCTGATCTAGAAGAATAGTATTTGAAATGTATTTCAAACTCCTGATCTAGAAGAATAGTATTTGAACTGTATTTCAAACTCCTGATCTAGAAGAATAGTATTTGAACTGTATTTCAAATTCCTGATCTAGAAGAATAGTATTTGAACTTTATTACTCCTGATCTAGAAGAATAGAATTTGAACTGTATTTCAAACTCCTGATCTAGAAGAATAGTATTTGAACTGTATTTCAAACTCCTGATCTAGAAGAATAGTATTTGAACTGTATTTCAAACTCCTGATCTAGAAGAATAGTATTTGAACTGTATTTCAAACTCCTGATCTAGAAGAATAGTATTTGAACTGTATTTCAAACTCCTGATCTAGAAGAATAGTATTTGAACTGTATTTCAAACTCCTGATCTAGAAGAATAGTATTTGAAATGTATTTCAAACTCCTGATCTAGAAGAATAGTATTTGAACTGTATTTCAAACTCCTGATCTAGAAGAATAATATTTGAACTGTATTTCAAACTCCTGATCTAGAAGAATAGTATTTGAACTGTATTTCAAATTCCTGATCTAGAAGAATAGTATTTGAACTTTATTACTCCTGATCTAGAAGAATAGAATTTGAACTGTATTTCAAACTCCTGATCTAGAAGAATAGTATTTGAACTGTATTTCAAATTCCTGATCTAGAAGAATAGTATTTGAACTGTATTTCAAACTCCTGATCTAGAAGAATAGTATTTGAACTGTATTTCAAACTCCTGATCTAGAAGAATAGTATTTGAACTGTATTTCAAACTCCTGATCTAGAAGAATAGTATTTGAACTGTATTTCAAACTCCTGATCTAGAAGAATAGTATTTGAACTGTATTTCAAACTCCTGATCTAGAAGAATAGTATTTGAACTGTATTTCAAACTCCTGATCTAGAAGAATAGTATTTGAAATGTATTTCAAACTCCTGATCTAGAAGAATAGTATTTGAACTGTATTTCAAACTCCTGATCTAGAAGAATAGTATTTGAACTGTATTTCAAACTCCTGATCTAGAAGAATAATATTTGAACTGTATTTCAAACTCCTGATCTAGAAGAATAGTATTTGAACTGTATTTCAAACTCCTGATCTAGAAGAATAGTATTTGAAATGTATTTCAAACTCCTGATCTAGAAGAATAGTATTTGAACTGTATTTCAAACTCCTGATCTAGAAGAATAGTATTTGAACTGTATTTCAAATTCCTGATCTAGAAGAATAGTATTTGAACTTTATTACTCCTGATCTAGAAGAATAGAATTTGAACTGTATTTCAAACTCCTGATCTAGAAGAATAGTATTTGAACTGTATTTCAAACTCCTGATCTAGAAGAATAGTATTTGAAATGTATTTCAAACTCCTGATCTAGAAGAATAGTATTTGAACTGTATTTCAAACTCCTGATCTAGAAGAATAATATTTGAACTGTATTTCAAACTCCTGATCTAGAAGAATAGTATTTGAACTGTATTTCAAATTCCTGATCTAGAAGAATAGTATTTGAACTTTATTACTCCTGATCTAGAAGAATAGAATTTGAACTGTATTTCAAACTCCTGATCTAGAAGAATAGTATTTGAACTGTATTTCAAACTCCTGATCTAGAAGAATAGTATTTGAACTGTATTTCAAACTCCTGATCTAGAAGAATAGTATTTGAAATGTATTTCAAACTCCTGATCTAGAAGAATAGTATTTGAACTGTATTTCAAACTCCTGATCTAGAAGAATAATATTTGAACTGTATTTCAAACTCCTGATCTAGAAGAATAGTATTTGAACTGTATTTCAAACTCCTGATCTAGAAGAATAGTATTTGAACTGTATTTCAAACTCCTGATCTAGAAGAATAGTATTTGAAATGTATTTCAAACTCCTGATCTAGAAGAATAGTATTTGAACTGTATTTCAAACTCCTGATCTAGAAGAATAGTATTTGAACTGTATTTCAAATTCCTGATCTAGAAGAATAGTATTTGAACTTTATTACTCCTGATCTAGAAGAATAGAATTTGAACTGTATTTCAAACTCCTGATCTAGAAGAATAGTATTTGAACTGTATTTCAAACTCCTGATCTAGAAGAATAGTATTTGAACTGTATTTCAAACTCCTGATCTAGAAGAATAGTATTTGAACTGTATTTCAAACTCCTGATCTAGAAGAATAGTATTTGAACTGTATTTCAAACTCCTGATCTAGAAGAATAGTATTTGAACTGTATTTCAAACTCCTGATCTAGAAGAATAGTATTTGAAATGTATTTCAAACTCCTGATCTAGAAGAATAGTATTTGAACTGTATTTCAAACTCCTGATCTAGAAGAATAATATTTGAACTGTATTTCAAACTCCTGATCTAGAAGAATAGTATTTGAACTGTATTTCAAATTCCTGATCTAGAAGAATAGTATTTGAACTTTATTACTCCTGATCTAGAAGAATAGAATTTGAACTGTATTTCAAACTCCTGATCTAGAAGAATAGTATTTGAACTGTATTTCAAATTCCTGATCTAGAAGAATAGTATTTGAACTGTATTTCAAACTCCTGATCTAGAAGAATAGTATTTGAACTGTATTTCAAACTCCTGATCTAGAAGAATAGTATTTGAACTGTATTTCAAACTCCTGATCTAGAAGAATAGTATTTGAACTGTATTTCAAACTCCTGATCTAGAAGAATAGTATTTGAACTGTATTTCAAACTCCTGATCTAGAAGAATAGTATTTGAACTGTATTTCAAACTCCTGATCTAGAAGAATAGTATTTGAAATGTATTTCAAACTCCTGATCTAGAAGAATAGTGTTTGAACTGTATTTCAAACTCCTGATCTAGAAGAATAGTATTTGAACTGTATTTCAAACTCCTGATCTAGAAGAATAATATTTGAACTGTATTTCAAACTCCTGATCTAGAAGAATAGTATTTGAACTGTATTTCAAACTCCTGATCTAGAAGAATAGTATTTGAAATGTATTTCAAACTCCTGATCTAGAAGAATAGTATTTGAACTGTATTTCAAACTCCTGATCTAGAAGAATAGTATTTGAACTGTATTTCAAATTCCTGATCTAGAAGAATAGTATTTGAACTTTATTACTCCTGATCTAGAAGAATAGAATTTGAACTGTATTTCAAACTCCTGATCTAGAAGAATAGTATTTGAACTGTATTTCAAACTCCTGATCTAGAAGAATAGTATTTGAAATGTATTTCAAACTCCTGATCTAGAAGAATAGTATTTGAACTGTATTTCAAACTCCTGATCTAGAAGAATAATATTTGAACTGTATTTCAAACTCCTGATCTAGAAGAATAGTATTTGAACTGTATTTCAAATTCCTGATCTAGAAGAATAGTATTTGAACTTTATTACTCCTGATCTAGAAGAATAGAATTTGAACTGTATTTCAAACTCCTGATCTAGAAGAATAGTATTTGAACTGTATTTCAAACTCCTGATCTAGAAGAATAGTATTTGAAATGTATTTCAAACTCCTGATCTAGAAGAATAGTATTTGAACTGTATTTCAAACTCCTGATCTAGAAGAATAATATTTGAACTGTATTTCCAACTCCTGATCTAGAAGAATAGTATTTGAACTGTATTTCAAATTCCTGATCTAGAAGAATAGTATTTGAACTTTATTACTCCTGATCTAGAAGAATAGAATTTGAACTGTATTTCAAACTCCTGATCTAGAAGAATAGTATTTGAACTGTATTTCAAACTCCTGATCTAGAAGAATAGTATTTGAACTGTATTTCAAACTCCTGATCTAGAAGAATAGTATTTGAACTGTATTTCAAACTCCTGATCTAGAAGAATAGTATTTGAACTGTATTTCAAACTCCTGATCTAGAAGAATAGTATTTGAACTGTATTTCAAACTCCTGATCTAGAAGAATAGTATTTGAACTGTATTTCAAACTCCTGATCTAGAAGAATAGTATTTGAACTGTATTTCAAACTCCTGATCTAGAAGAATAGTATTTGAAATGTATTTCAAACTCCTGATCTAGAAGAATAGTATTTGAAATGTATTTCAAACTCCTGATCTAGAAGAATAGTATTTGAACTGTATTTCAAACTCCTGATCTAGAAGAATAATATTTGAACTGTATTTCAAACTCCTGATCTAGAAGAATAGTATTTGAACTGTATTTCAAATTCCTGATCTAGAAGAATAGTATTTGAACTTTATTACTCCTGATCTAGAAGAATAGAATTTGAACTGTATTTCAAACTCCTGATCTAGAAGAATAGTATTTGAACTGTATTTCAAATTCCTGATCTAGAAGAATAGTATTTGAACTGTATTTCAAACTCCTGATCTAGAAGAATAGTATTTGAACTGTATTTCAAACTCCTGATCTAGAAGAATAGTATTTGAACTGTATTTCAAACTCCTGATCTAGAAGAATAGTATTTGAACTGTATTTCAAACTCCTGATCTAGAAGAATAGTATTTGAACTGTATTTCAAACTCCTGATCTAGAAGAATAGTATTTGAACTGTATTTCAAACTCCTGATCTAGAAGAATAGTATTTGAAATGTATTTCAAACTCCTGATCTAGAAGAATAGTATTTGAACTGTATTTCAAACTCCTGATCTAGAAGAATAGTATTTGAACTGTATTTCAAACTCCTGATCTAGAAGAATAATATTTGAACTGTATTTCAAACTCCTGATCTAGAAGAATAGTATTTGAACTGTATTTCAAACTCCTGATCTAGAAGAATAGTATTTGAAATGTATTTCAAACTCCTGATCTAGAAGAATAGTATTTGAACTGTATTTCAAACTCCTGATCTAGAAGAATAGTATTTGAACTGTATTTCAAATTCCTGATCTAGAAGAATAGTATTTGAACTTTATTACTCCTGATCTAGAAGAATAGAATTTGAACTGTATTTCAAACTCCTGATCTAGAAGAATAGTATTTGAACTGTATTTCAAACTCCTGATCTAGAAGAATAGTATTTGAAATGTATTTCGAACTCCTGATCTAGAAGAATAGTATTTGAACTGTATTTCAAACTCCTGATCTAGAAGAATAATATTTGAACTGTATTTCAAACTCCTGATCTAGAAGAATAGTATTTGAACTGTATTTCAAATTCCTGATCTAGAAGAATAGTATTTGAACTTTATTACTCCTGATCTAGAAGAATAGAATTTGAAATGTATTTCAAACTCCTGATCTAGAAGAATAGTATTTGAACTGTATTTCAAACTCCTGATCTAGAAGAATAGTATTTGAAATGTATTTCAAACTACTGATCTAGAAGAATAGTATTTGAACTGTATTTCAAACTCCTGATCTAGAAGAATAATATTTGAACTGTATTTCAAACTCCTGATCTAGAAGAATAGTATTTGAACTGTATTTCAAATTCCTGATCTAGAAGAATAGTATTTGAACTTTATTACTCCTGATCTAGAAGAATAGAATTTGAACTGTATTTCAAACTCCTGATCTAGAAGAATAGTATTTGAACTGTATTTCAAACTCCTGATCTAGAAGAATAGTATTTGAACTGTATTTCAAACTCCTGATCTAGAAGAATAGTATTTGAACTGTATTTCAAACTCCTGATCTAGAAGAATAGTATTTGAACTGTATTTCAAACTCCTGATCTAGAAGAATAGTATTTGAACTGTATTTCAAACTCCTGATCTAGAAGAATAGTATTTGAACTGTATTTCAAACTCCTGATCTAGAAGAATAGTATTTGACCTGTATTTCAAACTCCTGATCTAGAAGAATAGTATTTGAACTGTATTTCAAACTCCTGATCTAGAAGAATAGTATTTGAAATGTATTTCAAACTCCTGATCTAGAAGAATAGTATTTGAACTGTATTTCAAACTCCTGATCTAGAAGAATAATATTTGAACTGTATTTCAAACTCCTGATCTAGAAGAATAGTATTTGAACTGTATTTCAAATTCCTGATCTAGAAGAATAGTATTTGAACTTTATTACTCCTGATCTAGAAGAATAGAATTTGAACTGTATTTCAAACTCCTGATCTAGAAGAATAGTATTTGAACTGTATTTCAAATTCCTGATCTAGAAGAATAGTATTTGAACTGTATTTCAAACTCCTGATCTAGAAGAATAGTATTTGAACTGTATTTCAAACTCCTGATCTAGAAGAATAGTATTTGAACTGTATTTCAAACTCCTGATCTAGAAGAATAGTATTTGAACTGTATTTCAAACTCCTGATCTAGAAGAATAGTATTTGAAATGTATTTCAAACTCCTGATCTAGAAGAATAGTATTTGAACTGTATTTCAAACTCCTGATCTAGAAGAATAGTATTTGAACTGTATTTCAAACTCCTGATCTAGAAGAATAATATTTGAACTGTATTTCAAACTCCTGATCTAGAAGAATAGTATTTGAACTGTATTTCAAACTCCTGATCTAGAAGAATAGTATTTGAAATGTATTTCAAACTCCTGATCTAGAAGAATAGTATTTGAACTGTATTTCAAACTCCTGATCTAGAAGAATAGTATTTGAACTGTATTTCAAATTCCTGATCTAGAAGAATAGTATTTGAACTTTATTACTCCTGATCTAGAAGAATAGAATTTGAACTGTATTTCAAACTCCTGATCTAGAAGAATAGTATTTGAACTGTATTTCAAACTCCTGATCTAGAAGAATAGTATTTGAAATGTATTTCAAACTCCTGATCTAGAAGAATAGTATTTGAACTGTATTTCAAACTCCTGATCTAGAAGAATAATATTTGAACTGTATTTCAAACTCCTGATCTAGAAGAATAGTATTTGAACTGTATTTCAAATTCCTGATCTAGAAGAATAGTATTTGAACTTTATTACTCCTGATCTAGAAGAATAGAATTTGAACTGTATTTCAAACTCCTGATCTAGAAGAATAGTATTTGAACTGTATTTCAAACTCCTGATCTAGAAGAATAGTATTTGAAATGTATTTCAAACTCCTGATCTAGAAGAATAGTATTTGAACTGTATTTCAAACTCCTGATCTAGAAGAATAGTATTTGAACTGTATTTCAAATTCCTGATCTAGAAGAATAGTATTTGAACTTTATTACTCCTGATCTAGAAGAATAGAATTTGAACTGTATTTCAAACTCCTGATCTAGAAGAATAGTATTTGAACTGTATTTCAAACTCCTGATCTAGAAGAATAGTATTTGAACTGTATTTCAAACTCCTGATCTAGAAGAATAGTATTTGAACTGTATTTCAAACTCCTGATCTAGAAGAATAGTATTTGAACTGTATTTCAAACTCCTGATCTAGAAGAATAGTATTTGAACTGTATTTCAAACTCCTGATCTAGAAGAATAGTATTTGAACTGTATTTCAAACTCCTGATCTAGAAGAATAGTATTTGAACTGTATTTCAAACTCCTGATCTAGAAGAATAGTATTTGAACTGTATTTCAAACTCCTGATCTAGAAGAATAGTATTTGAACTGCATTTCAAACTCCTGATCTAGAACCTTTAACTAATTCGTCATGATTTCTGATCCACCATAAAGTCACTGACACAAAAGCACACCTGTTTCTTAATAGTCAGCTTCCTAACCACATTACACACAATTTGAACTGTTTTAAAACTATATTTCCAGTAATGAGCTGAGAAATATGTATGAATTGGCTCGTTTAACTATTTATTGGTTATATTTTGGTTATTAATACAAATATTCATTTTCATTTTATTTATATTAATATCTTTATAACATATTAATTATTATATTACAGAAATACATAATATAGAAATAAATGTATTATAATTTATCATTATACACATTTTTGTTGTCAATAAATAATGTACCTATAATGACTATAATATTTTTTAAAAACAATTCGGTACTGAATGCTAAAAAGGGGAAATATGTATAAAAATAAGATATTTATAGATTTATATACATATTTAAAAATTTTCAATTAGCTCTCAAGGGTCGGTACGCGACATGCCAGTAATCTGCAGTTCCTAGGTTTAAGTCCCAGCTGGGTCAGCGCTGAGATTGAGGCTTTAGCTCATCACTAAATATCTTACGAAGTAAACAATGAATACGCGAAATTAACAGCATAAAATTTGCATACAAATTGTCTCAAACATTCACATTTCTTTCAAATCTTCATGTCTTCAAATGTGTGTAGAAAACATGGTCATCAAATAAAAATTAAAGCGTTGAAACTTCGGCGTTGCAAATAATAATTTAATGCATGTCCTTTATTGACGTTAGGAATTCAATCATAGAATAGTTGACATTAGAGGTGAAACCATAGTAATGGTAATCAATTTAACCTTGATTTAACAACATAAATCTAAGTTTCCCTCATGAAGGTGACTTTGTGTTCAAAATATGCAGAGAAAATATTAAATAAGTATCCAAAAATATTTAATATATGTAACAGGTTTATATAAATAAATGAATAAATTATCCTGCACTCACCAGAGATGGCGGCAGTTCCTTAAATTAGAGGTTTCCCTAGCCTTCTTTGATGAAAAGTCAACGATATCACTAGGTGGTAATTTTCCATTTGTGTTATGACGAGTTCAGTTAACGTGTGAGCTCAATTGTTGACATCCGTTGGATGCATTGGACGGAATACGGAAGCATTGGTTTCGCCATGATCCGGAAGCATTGTTTTTTTCTTACTGCTACACTGCACGCTTAGTGGCATTTACTATCGTCATTTACGATTGCACAAGTTGCACGCGAGTGGAAAGTGATATATTGGTTTCACAATTCTTACTCCCCATCCAAAGCTCACCCTGATATTGAGTGAGTGTGTGACAGAGACGTACCCAGGAGGAGGGAATCAAGGGATCAAAACCTACAGTCGCTCAAAAAAATATCCGAACACTATGGTCGATTACAGAATTCGGAAAAAATATCTGACAACGATTTTTTTTAGAAATTTGTGATCTGGTAACCTTCGTGTAACAGTTCGTGTGACTTCGTTGGCAGATATTTTTTCTAAATTCTGTAATCGACCATAGTGTTCGGATATTTTTTTGAGCGACTGTACCTCTTTTTGGTTTTTTTTTGGTTTTTCCCTGTTTTCAAATCCAATTGTCTTTGTATAAATCTATTTTAGCCCCATATTTTATGTCCGACCCTAAAATCAGATAAAAAAAAAACTATAAAATCTTATTCTATTGTAGAATATTGTTTTAACCTTTCCTGTTCGGTGGAATATTTGAATATTTTAATAATTAGGAAACCCTATTCTCAAGTCTTATTCTCAGATTCGCCCCTCCGCGAAACTAGAATCTCGACCCCACTCTTAAACCCGAAACTAAATTCCTGATCCTTCGCACACCAGGCACATACCTAGGTTTGTGCCTGGTGTGCGAAGCCAGTATTTTAAATATGAGTTACCAGTTGAGATATAGAATTAAAAGTGAAAAAGTTCGAAAGATTTTCTGCCTTTTGATGCAATAATACACTATTGGAAAAGAAAAAAAATTGCAACACCTCGAAGGATTAATGAGATTTTTATCGAAACGCAGGCAGCTGTTAGCATAACTGTGATGTGCGATTGATTACATTATCAAAAACAAATATGGAAAACTACCACTTTATCTACCCGGTAAAGTGGTATAATTAGTATGATATTGAACCACCCCGCGCAGCAATGTATTCAGGAACACGACGGGCAAAGCTATCGTACAGCTTCAAAATGTCCTCCTGAGGAACAGAACGCCAAATAGAGCAAAGTCGCTGTTCAATTTCAGCGACAGAGGTTCACGCACCTCTTGGGTGTTGTTGGAGCTGTCGGCCCATAATGTCGCAGACGTGTTCAATAGGTGAAAGGTCCGCTGAGCGTGCTGCCATGGTAGTGCCTGAACGTTTTGCTCGTGTAGATACTGCAGACTAATGCGGACTATGATTCTGTGTTGCTGAACAAATGAGACAACCACTGGCTGCAAAATGTTGGTAACATATCGTTGGGCAGTTAGAGATTCCCTTATGATGACCAGTTCTGACCGAGATGGCTTATTAATGGCACCCACACCAGGACACCAGGTGCTGGAGCTGTGTGACGATGTCGCACTCACTGGGTGCCATTACTTTCCCCTGGATGACGGTGAACACGTTGTCTACACTCACGCTGACCAAGACGAAAACGAGATTCGTCACTAAACACCACGATACTCCATTCTTGTTCGTTCCAGTTCTGTCTGAGGCGACACCACTGAAGACGTGCTTGCATGTGAACAGATGTGAGGGGTAAACGCAATGCTGGACGATAGACTCGCAAATGAAAACTGTAAAAGCCCGTTGTTAACCGTTCACCTGGTAAGTATTCGATGTGCTACCTGTTGCCAGTCCCTTTGAAGTTTCGTTGTAATCGCGAATCTGTCACGCAATGCCATGAGTCGCAAATGGCTCCTGTTGCTCTGTGGTCATGTCGTCTTCCTGATCCTTGTCGGCGTGTGCTGGATAATTCTTGAACCCACTGGCGCCATATGTTTGTGATAGTACTAGGATTGAGGCCATATGTTTGTGATAGTACTAGGATTGAGGCCATATGTTTGTGATAGTACTAAGATTGAGGCCATATGTTTGTGATAGTACTAGGATTGAGGCCATATGTTTGTGATAGTACTAGGATTGAGGCCATATGTTTGTGATAGTACTAGGATTTAGGCCATATGTTTGTGATAGTACTAGGATTGAGGCCATATGTTTGTGATAGTACTAGGATTGAGGCCATATGTTTGTGATAGTACTAGGATTGAGGATAATAAGGTTGTCCACATCTCTGTACGACAAACCAGCTTCTCTAAGGCCGATGATTCTTCCACGCTCAAAGTCTGTTAACTGTTGGAATGGCTGTCGACGTTTGCTTAAGGGCATCTTTAGCGGTTTAGAACAATTTCCACAATGTTTTGTCAACCAGGCAGCTTTGGTTGCCTTTATCTGTGCTTGACTGCTCCGCGCCTGTGACGTCGGCTCATGCCTGTCCATTCGTTTCGATGGTCCTGTAAACCTAATCATTTCCATGCATTTCCATACACTACTGCCTCCTTAAATTTCGTCACATTTGCATAACGTCTTGCAAGTATTGCATTTTTTATTTCCTATAGTGTATATCTCGAAAAATAATCTGGTTAGGAGACTTAATTTATATAATTGTGAAGAAGGCCGACCAAAGGTTTTTTGGCACCTTGATTAAAAAATGTCGCCTTTTTGATAGATAATCATTTTGCCACATAATCCAAACTACTTATGTTAGGGTAGAATATAAAAAGAATTATAATATTTTTTCAAAAGCACATGTTTTGAATAAATCACAAATAATTCAGCATTTAAATTGATATTAATTTTATTTTAATTGCATTTTATTCCGAATTTTGGCGACTCTGAAAAATGGCTCCCTGAGAGATCGCATTGCAGCCCCACCTGTCGGATCGACCGTGACTGTGAATTTATTAGATAATTCACGAATACGCTGGGAACCTGGGAAAAGCATGAAACGTAATCTGTTGGAAATTCTTCCCTATGAGAAGCTTCCTTGAAGCAATGAAACACTGAGAATAGGGTAACTGCGACTAGTGTAGGTAACTGCGAGTAGTTTAAGTAATTGCGATTAGTTAATTGTGACCAGGGTAGGTAACTACGATTAGTGTAGATATTTGCGACAAGTCAGACCTTCTACTATGGCATATAAACTGACAGGCTCCTGTCAGATCTCTGTGGCAAACAGCTGCTTGAGGGGGTATTTTTTTTTGTAAGTTACTGCAACTAGTAAGAGTAAGTGAAGAAATTCGGTCTGTCGATACTGAACTTCTTTTGTTTTTAAAGATAAATGAAAAATTGTTTCTTCGGTATGATAGATACTAATTAAGTATTACTAGTGGCGCACTCAGGATTTAATCTTGTGTGTGTGTGTGTGTGTGTGGGGGGGGGGGGGGGGGGTGGAGGCCTTCTGGCCCGGCTCGGTCAAACGAAGTAGCTGTTGGTCCGCCCTATTCGTTCGCCTTGTGTTCACAGCGACCGTGATTCCTGAGAGCTATAGGTTATTCCCACCTTATGTGACCGCTGATTCATAAGTAGTATAGAAATAGAAGACACAACATTGGTCAGCATGTCTACTGTCATGCTGACCAAATCGAAAACGAGATTCGTCACTAAACACCACGATACTCCATTTTTGTTCGATCTAGTTCGTTAAAATTCATAAAAAATAAATTTTAAATAGGAAAAGATTTTTGGAAAATTTCATAGTGTTTTTTTTTTCTTTTTCTTTGGAGGGTGCCAGGGCCCCTTGGTCCCCCCCTCTGGGTGCGCCACTGAGTATTACTATAATTTTTCTAATCACCCAGTAGTTTGGATTTCTACCATTAAGGTTCGGATGTAGAAAAAAATTAATGGGAAGTGGAGGTAGAGAGATCGAGTCAAAATGAACCAAAACATTTGAACTCTTTCCTTCCATTTCACTGGTCTCTAACAAATTTCCTGACTTGGGTTGGGTTGTTTTACCTCTGAGCGGCACTTTTTTGCACACCATGGGCTAAATGGCAGATCACATGGACCCCGAAGGCTCAGAGAAGGTTGGGGGAGGGGACCCACTAAAACAGCTGTTGGGAGACAGATGGTAGCCTCCCGTCAAAGCCATTCAGTGTGTTCTTTAACGTGCACAGGGTGTGGCTCTCCCGCACACGGGGCCACGGCTTTACGTCCCATCTGACGGACGGCGGCCTTTCCAAGCCCATCGGTGTCCCCTATTGACCGTGGGCAGGGCGGGAAACAAATTTCTTGAAAAATATGCATAAGATATGTATGGAAATCAATTGGTGCCTTCGGTACCTCTTGATTTCTAGACCGTCACTCCGACCCCTATTTGACCTTGAATGCTATTCCGGATCCGAAACTTCCTTGCATTTCTGAGTTCTATAAAAAATGAAAAAAATAAAAACACCTCCTCAAGCAGCTGCTTACCACAGAGGTCTGACAGGAGCCTGTCAGTTTCTACTGCCTGAAATTTATCAAAATTTAGCTCTTCACACCAGTATATCAAAATTTGAGCTTTGACCTCGAAGGATACAACGCTTTCAAATTTTGTAACATTTCCGAGATCCACAACCCAAAATACCCAAAAGAATCAATTTTTTTTCTTTCCAGCACTGATAGAACTGAATTTGACCTTTGATTGGTAGAATCTTTTGTATCCAAAATTTCATAACATTTATGAGATCTACAGACTGCAACACCCCCCAGACAACACTTTTCACGTTTCAAGACCTCGTAGATTAAGTTTTGACATCCACGTGACTTCCATTTGACCTTAAATGACACGTCGGAGGTCAAAGTTTGGATTTTTACTGAGATCTGTGACCTGGTTACCCTTAGGTGAAACTTTTTCAGAGCTCTATCATTTCTGCATCATAGTTACACTGCTCAAAGTGGAAATCACAACTAAAGAAGTGATATTTATATATTCGAAACTGACAGGAACAGAAGCTATTAGGGCAGATGTGCAAATGATCCAAAAACGAAACGTGAGAACGCAAGGTATATTCGTTCATTGTAGATTCAGCAGTACATAGTAGACAAACCTCTGGCTGTTATAGAAGCCTTCTACGTCTTGGCATTCTATCAATCAGATGGTTAATGGTGTTCCGAAGTGTGGCGTTCCAAACAGCATCCAATTGGTCATGCAACTGCACCAGGTTCGTTGCATCAGGTCGCCAGTAGGGAGCTGGTGAAGCGGAGCAGAGTTACGGCAGTCTGGCATCCCAAAACGGAATCAACAATGGACTACAGAATCCTCCATTCTGTAGTCCATTGTTGCCTTACTCAACACCGGTGAAGATGGCATAACCAGTGATGTCGCTGCAACAGCATATGCAGGACTGGACATTTAGCCCTCATTCCCATGTCATGCAAACGTTGTCTAATGGGTTGCATGGAGAACATGGTACCCGTAGCAGTCCGCAAATCACTCTGCAGCACAGTAGCAGTGCTGAAAGAGTCACGAATTGCCTGCAATCTTCACGTTCTGCGATGCGGCGTGCTGTTCTCATTCCTCTTCTCCGTATCATTTGATGGTCCATGATGTTGCGTGAGATGCACCGTTGCACTGCGCTCATATTACACCCTATGTGTGTGGCGATCGGATCGCTCGAAGACTCAATCTGAACTCTCGCATATCGATGATTTGCTCTCTCTCAGAAGTCGTCAATTCCCTATAAGAGTTCCGTCGCCGCCTCCAAAGCATGTTCCGAACATTTTCACAGCATGCACTCCAACCTCACTGTCGGTCATGCTATGAAACGAGTTCATGGGAGCCCGGCATTTATCCAGGACTCGGCTGGGTGTCATGAGTCCATTCGCTGCGGAACTTTGATCATTTGCTTATTTCCGATGGCCGATTGCCTCCTGCGATTTACATATCTCTACTTCCATTCATTCTTGGTGTTGCGATTTCCATTTTGAGCCATGTAGAATTATTGTGATCCCCTGTCAGTCAGTCAGTCAGTCAGTGAGTCTCTGCAACAGCACATGCTGAGAGCACAATTTATTATACATACCGCAAGATCTACAAATGTGCCCTACTCCGACACAATAATGCGATCAGCTGAAAACCCTTGTGGGCTATAAATAGGGCAAATACTTATCTGCTCACAATCGCCTATATTTATTTATTTATACACTTAATACATTTTCGACTACGTTCCTTCATTAGTATTCTTTAGGGGAAGGATAGTTCTTTTTACTCCCCCCCGTTAGAGCCAACAATGGGTACTATAAATAAATAAATAAATACCTCCTCAAGCAGCTGCTTGCCACAGAGGTCTGACAGGAACCTGTCAGTTTATATGCCATAGTAGAAGGTCTGAGAGGATGGTAGGACCTCAGCAGAAAAACGACACAATACAACCATGCCTTGAAAAAATGACAATTTCATTCTTTTTGATTGAGAAAACGGAATGATAAGGCGCATTGCTATGTATAATCATCCTGATGATGATAATGATAGGGGAGGGAGGGAGGGAGGGAGGCACTGTCCCCTTGTCCTCCTAGATCTTTAATAGAAGACGAAAAGATACAAAATGAAACTTTTATGTGGATGTAATACATAATACGGATACATATTAATTTCATCCTGTATAGCATACATTTAATTGCAAAGAATGAATATACTCTAGGCGAAGTTGCTTTAAAAGAAATTTGTTTTCATTTGCACATAATAATGTGCAGTATTTGAAATGATGAATCCATTATGAATAACATATTTATTTGTAATGAATAAATCTCTATCCTAGTGCCATAATGAAAATTTAGTTTAAAGGGTTTCTTTGAACATAAATAAACCAATGCAACAAGCATTTGTTCAAAGTTTTTGCTCAAGCTCAACAGTTCCTTTTTTATCAGCTTGTTTGCAAATGGGAACGTTCTGGAAAAATTGTAAAATAATTCGGAGGAGAATCTTCAGGAGGATATTGAACTCCGGTTCTAGGTGTCTGTATTCTTTGCGAATGAACAGGAAGATGGTAGCTCATAACAGAAAGCTGTGAGCGCTCATCTGTAAACGTTGAACCACTTGATTGCTGTCCATTGGTAGCTGGCATGACACCATCGATGGCAAGAAATGACTGAATGTTGGGCTGTTGAAATTGTACTTGTCCTTGCTGAACATTGTAAGAAGCCACAGTTTCATTGCGCTTCTTCTTCAGATTACGTGCGCAACAGCATACAATAATCATCAGAATTACTACAATCAAGAATGGAAACAAAATAGGAAAATATACAGTAGTTCCCATTTTCCGAAAATCTTCGCTAGTCTCCAGATAGGAATAGAGAGCAAATGTCTGTTTACAATGATATTTCAGCACTTTATTCTGTATGAGCAAATTCCACCTGTAAGTAACGAACAATGTTTAAAATAATAGAAATTAAATCTTCGTACATTTTTTTCCAGTAAGCTCTAGTTAAAGTTTAATATCCGTTACGCTTATTACTCAGTTCTTTATTTAGTGTAATGCCGAAATTTTAACCTCGAAGATTAGCATATTTTCTTTAATCAAATGTGTCTTCTTACTACGGTATTTATTTAGATCACAAATAAGCTACTCAAATATAAAATGAGGGAAAAGAAAATGATTTCAGTCATAAAGAAATTACGTGTAGAGGAAAACTTAAAATCCATCTGGAGCATCACTTTAATCATGACTTCCTGAAACGTTTTTTATCGTTAATCAGCATCTTCATCATTGAGTCCTTCAAAGTTCAGCTTCTTCATCTCTTTTTTCTTCCAAAACGTCTGGTATTCCACAGCGCCACCGAAGACAATTAAATCTATAAACTGTAATTCGGCTATTCCCAACTTTTGTGCATACATTTTGCGCGTTAAAGGACATGCTGGATGACTTTGATAGGAAACTGTCCTGTCTCCTAACAGTTTCCAATGGATTCCAACTTCGAGACCTTGGGGTTCTTGTGACCTGACCGTTTATTCATTGTGTCCATAAAAGTGCCGTGCACGGGTAAAGCAACCCATCAACAGACCAACTTTCATTGTTAGAGAGAGGCAATCTCCATACAATCTGGACCACGCTTGGGCAAACTACGGTTCGCCACCGCTTTTTGTGTGGCCCGTGAGATACTGATATCAAGTAAATTGAATTCGAAAAAGTGGAAAAGAAATTATAGAGGACAAGAAGTCCAACTTAGATGAAGAGAATTCTCATTAAAATAATTAATCGTAATAAAATTATATTTTATAGGTTTCACGTTAATTTGTTGTTGTTGTTTTTTGCTCTGGTTATACCATTTCAGTTTTTTACGTGGCTCTTCAGCTAAAAAGTTTGCCCATACCTAATCTGGACAACCTGTACTTTCGGCGACATCCCTATACTGTCGCAGTTAGGAGCAAATTCTTCTTCTACTTTCTGATGAACCTCTTCTTCGATTTCTTGAAATCGAATAACACTTATGTCTCCTACAAAGGCTATGGTTGTTTGCTAATTAAACACATATCACGGGAATAGCAGTTATTATTTTTACTGATTTTCGAAACGAGTAAATATCATTGTCTCTACGGAGAAAAAAAACGGACACGTTTATTTAATTATTATCTTAAATATTTTAAACCGAACACTATTTACGGTTATGCTTAATGTATACTATTCTACTTATGTCTATTGATAGAACTTCCACCCCAGATCACGATTCGCACTCCACGATATGCAGATTTTCAGCTATAAAATAGTGCAAAATGTTTATTCCTGTAGTTTTCGAGAACCTAACTCGTCGAAAAATTGTCTCCAAACTCCATATGACTCCTCAGAGAAGAGAATATTGGACACGCCTTCAGTTTAGAGTAGGGGTTCTCAACGTGGGGTACGCGGTAAAGTTTTTTGGGGTACGCCGTTTGAGCTCAAAAGTCGCTAGATCTACTAACAAAGTTTTATTCCCATTGTTATACTATAACTGTAGTTTTATCTATATAACGGGTACACCAGTTATATACACATTTCCAGGTGGTACGTGAAGCATGAAAGATTGTGAACCACTGGTTTAGAGTGTTCTTGGCGCATAATACCCACATCGTACGATGTGAGCACATTAGTGAAATGCACATATTGATCTTCATGCAAAAAGTCAGTTTTTTTGCAGTAAATTTCTTATTGTTTGGGTTGATATTTGAGTACCAAGGATTTTTACAACTATTATACAAATTAGAAACAGGAGTTGCCAAATTTTTCGGCATCACACCCCTCTTTTGATTTTTGAGATTTTGTCTTATTATCTTAAAATTTGATAACATTTTGATTGACATTTTCTCTTATTTTATTATCAACCAGCTTTCATAACCATTTAAACTTATATTTAAAAGAAAGAAATAAACAGAAAAAAGATTCACAGCATCCCTGCCTTGGAATGCCTTTACTTCCCCCCCAAGGTTTGGAACCTCAGGTGTAGAGAAAGAGAATTGGCTGGCTGTCATTCTCTATTCTCCCCTTTAGCCAAATAGCTGATCTGGCGATGTATGGTAATTAATTGGCGATAATAACTTGCTCGCGGTTTTTCATCTCCTGTCTATTGAAACTAGTTTCATAATCTTGAAAACTGATTTCATAATCTAGAGACCTGTCTATTGAAACTAGTTCATAATATAGAGTTAAGACATCGAACCATGCTAAGACTTATCTTTGACTATAGCCTCTTTCGTTCTATCAGTTTTTGTCTACATGATTATAGAGTCTAAATGAGTTCGTCTATTCCCTTTGTTGCCTGCCTGTTGTTCAAAAAAGAGGTTGAACTTTTTGTTTTTAAAGATAAATTGTTTTTTTTTCTTTTGGTTACATAGGTACTAATGGAATATTACGATTCGGGTTTTCGGAATCTCCCAATATCTGTAATCACGCCTCCCAACGGTGGAAATATTTGAAAAATGGCAATATATTGAACGAGCAATGCTTGTTATGCAGTTCTTGAGTGAGTATATATAAATAGTTTTAATAAAATATATATATACAAAATATACATAATTTGCAATAAATAGTAATAATAAATACATACAGAATGTAAATAAATAGTTGCTATATTGTACAATCGAGTTAGAATGCCGAAAGGTTGCTAAATGGAAAGTGGATGAAGGCTTGATTTCAAAGTTTATGGCCTGTGTTTTATTGTTTAGTCTACTTTTGCAAATTTCATTGTGTTCATAGGGGGAGATTTGTCGCTTACAGAGATAATGGGTGGACACTCATGATTGCAACTATATTATCTGGGAGGGTTGAGTTGATTTAACCTCTGAGCGGCACTTTTTTGCGCACAATGGGCAAAATGGCCAGGTTACAAGGACTCCAAAGGCTCAGAGAAGGTTGGGGGAGGAGACCACTGGAACAGCTGTTGGGAGACAAATAGTAACCTCCCATCAAGGTCATCCAGCGTATTCTTTAACGTGCACATGGTATGGCTCTCCTGCACACGGCGCCACGGCTTAACGTCCCATCCGACAGACGCTGCCTTTCAAAGCCTATCGGTGTCCTCTACTGACCGTGGGCAGGGCGGGGAGATTTGAGGAGATAAATCTCAACGCTGACCCAGCTGGTACTCGAACCTGGGAACTGCAGATTACGAGCCTGGCCCGCTATCGACAAAACCATTCCCACCCCTTCTCTAGGAGGACAATTATACAACTCTTTAGAGAGGAGGCAAAAGATTTAGTTTCCAATAAAACACTTTTATTATGAAATTAGTGTTTGTACTACCTTGGTTGGTTTTAAGAAAGATACGATCTCTTTTCTTTATGCTTTTCAAATGCACCTATTGTTTTAATAGTTTTCATTTCTTTACTAAATTTAATTTTGTTTCTCTGTTTCCTGCTCAAGACTTCACCAAGAAGACTTTACAAACAGTTTATCCTCAGAATTGCTACAACGAATCTGTTAATCCTTATGATAAGCACAAATCCACAGGATGTCAAGATCTTGATTATTTACGGTTTTCGGCATGGGAGAAGGAAAAGTTAGCATGTAAAAGGAAACATAAAAACAAATGATTTTCCATAACAGCAAAAAGGAAAAATTTTGAAGTTCACGGTTCACTTTTTTACTGAATAAAGTTTTGAAAAATATTTTTTCAAAATTCCTGTGAAGTGGAAAGAGGGGAGGTGGTGGGGAGAGAAGAGGAGGAAGTGCTCTTTTCTTACTGAAAATTCCAAAGATTATGACAATTACTTTGAGTTCATAAAAAGAATTGTATAAAAATATAAAGCAAAACATTTCAATTCATGCAATTCAAAATATAAGATTTGTCCTAAAAGAAACGAGAGTGCATTTATTTAATGAGAGTGCATTTAAAGCGAGTGTGCATTTATTTAACGAGAGTGCATTGAACGAGAATGCATTTAAAGCAATACAAAGACTTAGAAACTAATGGCTCTTGTCGTCTTCGAATCCAATCCACCCTTCGAATCCAATCCACCTGATTGTCGTCTTCGAAGCAATCCACCTGATTGTCGTCTTCGAAGCAATCCACCCTTCGAATCTAATCCACCTGATTGTCGTCTTCGAAGCAATCCACCCTTCGAATCCAATCCACCTGATTGTCGTCTTCGAATCCAATCCACCCTTCGAATCCAATCCACCTGATTGTCGACTTCGAAGCAATCCACCCTTCGAATCCAATCCACCTGATTGTCGTCTTCGAAGCAATCCACCCTTCGAATCCAATCCACCTGATTGTCGTCTTCGAAGCAATCCACCCTTCGAATCCAATCCACCTGATTGTCGTCTTCGAAGCAATCCACCCTTCGAATCCAATCCACCTGATTGTCGTCTTCGAAGCAATCCACCCTTCGAATCCAATCCACCTGATTGTCGTCTTCGAAGCAATCCACCCTTCGAATCCAATCCACCTGATTGTCGTCTTCGAAGCAATTCACCCTTCGAATCCAATCCACCTGATTGTGGTCTTCGAAGCAATCCACCCTTCGATTCCAATCCACCTGATTGTCGTCTTCGAAGCAATCCACCCTTCGAATCCAATCCACCTGATTGTCGTCTTCGAAGCAAATCCACACTGCTGCCAACATCGCTGAAGGATTTGAAAGGACTAAAGAAAGCCAGTTTCTTGGATGAAGGACAGGTACTTCGTAACAGCCTCTTGATTATCCTAAGTGTTCTTTAAAGAGGCTCTTTTGAGACATGGGAACAGAAAAACATCTGGTGGTGTCAAAGTCAGGGGGAATACGTGCACTGGTCGTAGTGGAAGTACATTTCATCTCCAGAATTAATTGAAGTCATGAAGGCCTTGTCACACTTTGCGGTCTTCAGAAGATAGCACAAAATGCAGACCGAGTCTCCTTTTGTTCTGGTGTCAGATTGTGAGGAACAAATTTCTGCACAATTTCCTTTTCCCAAATCCTATGTGAAAATTCGGAAACATGTGCTGTTTACTCAGGTGCAGCTCTGCTGATAGCGTCCGAAGTCTTATTGGACGATGTTCGCGAAACATTGCTCGGACTTGTTCAATGTGCTCATCCGACCTCGCAACTGAATTGCGCTCAGTCTTGGTATCGTCGGTAACACTTTCCCTTCCGTTGCGAAAACGCATGCTCCAATCAGAAACGCACGTACTTGATAAAGGTGTAACACCGTAAGGTTCTTGTAGCATCTTGAACGTCTCTGCCCTTCCCAGCTTTCCGCAGAAATTTATGCAAACGCGCTGCTTCTCCACCTCTACTTGACAATCGACTGTGACTTACTGAAAGAAAAAGCCGCGTAACTGCCGCAACGAATGAGAGCTGACATGTCTTTTGTGCACGGGTAAATAAGTCCTCTGCACGTGTGTATAAAGAGGTCCATTAAAATGGATATCCATTAAGAATATGAACACAGTCTCCCTTCTTTTGGGAAAAATCTTGTCTTTAGTCATTATTAAACTCTTTTGAATCTAGTGGAACGGTAGAGGACGAATTAAACGTTTGGAGGATTAAAGAAACATGGGAAATTAAAGCGAAAACTTTAGCGATATATATGTTTTAAAATAATTGTAGTTCAATGTCGAAGACTTCAATATTTAAGAGTACAACTCTCACTGAAGTACAAAATCTGGAACTAGAATTTTTACACATAACATAAATGAACTCAAATGAAACAAAATATGAACCATACTTAAAAATATACAATACTGAATGGCCAGATTAAGACGGAATTCTTATTTATGTAAGGAAATTTTGAAATTGACTCTACTCGTCAACATTCTCAACTACTCAAACATATACATCGAAATATTTAACCATTGTTCAATATTTTCTATAGTTCAGCAGAAATAAGTTACTTCGAAATTTACTTTGGTTTACAATCAGGAAAAATATCTGTGTATGAAGGTGGAAGACTTTCATATAGTTGTGGGGGATTCAATGATCCATCACTTATAAAGTTACATTGATGATGAGGAATTTGTGATCTAAAATTTTGGGTGCGGATAGTACTATAAAGAGTGGGATTACTATGAATGTCATGACTGCTCTGTTGTTGATCGCTGCGGTTCAGGATTGGTGATATCATTTCCTCTCTGAGTTGTGGGACATTTGATGCTATATCACTTCTAATGCTATGATCATAAGGAAAAACGTGTGATCTCAAATTCTGCATAAGAATCGTGCCATAAAGTGTAGGGTTGCTCTGAATGTCATAACTGGTAAGTTGTTGGCCATTGTGATTCCTTGTGATTGACATTTGTTCTCTAATCCTACGATCTTCTGCAGATATTAGCCAGCTCCTCTGGCTATCATAAGAAGAAGTTTGATCTGCGTCTCTCCATTGCTTACACACGTATTTGCCTATTAATAATGCAATGCAAAGTAAAACTACAGCGATCACTGCTATTACTGGGACAGCCATATTGATGCAGTTCAATGTTGAGGACAGGATGTGGCAAGGACTTCAGCCTCTTCAGTCTCAGCTCTTCCGGTTTTGTTTCAGACTCATTTTCTCATTAGGGTCCTGAAAATATAGTAATTCATATAAATAAGATCCTGTTTTAATTTTGTGTAATACAAAATCTGTATTGTTTCTGTATAATGAAAATGAACAGGATCAGATCTAGAAAAATTAAAGGATTGGGTCATTAGACTGAATCGAAATGCATCAGACAATTTCATATTTTCTTCTAATAACTTATTCTCGCCAAATGGTACATACATAGGGTTTTCCTCTCTTTTTTTTTTAAGGGCCATTTTTAAAGAAATGTTTTTTTTTACATTTGTGAAATATGTATGTATTAGTTTATTATTTTAAACTTCAGATTCGATTGTTAAAACTTCTAAAGGGGTGAGTGGGCCAGTGATAGTCCCAAGAAACACTTTATTTTTGCGGAGGGGTAAACAAATCTAGAAATGGGACATACTGGAACAGTTATAGTTCTCTCTCTGACTCTATTAGCATTTGGATGGGGGGGGGGGTCGCCACTGGGGTGGGGGCAGAGCAGGGAGAGGAATTAATCTTCTTGTTTATAATATGGAAATAAAACTAACGTAGTAATAATTAAAAAAAAAAAAAGAAATGTTGAATACTTGTTATACTGAATTTACACAAAGTTCGTAATCTGTGTTCCTAGATTCGAATCCACACCTGCCCGGTTCGAAACTTCTCCTTCTAACCTGCACTCTCTGCTAACTCACGTCGCCTAGCAACTGCCCAGAGGATATCCTTCCCAAATCCTCTTTTGAGCCTTTGGAGTCTTTGTGACCTCATTATTTAACCCATTCTGTTAAAAAGGTGCCGCTGGAAGGTAAAAACCACCGAACATAACAGTTATTAAAATAAGAGTTGATTCTTTTTCCGTTTTTGCTATTTTAAATATCAGTGAGAAACCTGACAAAATTAAATTTCAACTACATAAATATCTTACCTTTTCTCGCGCATTTCAATCTCTAAAAACAAGTCTGTATCGAGCTACCAATGGTGTAACGTGCGATGAAACTATCAGAGAAGGCGAGATTATGAAATTCAGCATTCGAGTGCTTCTGTGGTTTTCATAGGTCAACGACCTGTCAATCAGTAAATGATGGATGAAAGACAGAAGGGTCGTTGGGTTGTTTTACCTCTGAGCTGCACTTTTTTGCACATAATGGGCTAAATGGCCAGGTCACATGGACCCCGAAGGCTCAGAGAAGGTTGGGGGAGGGGACCCACTGGAACAGCTGTTAGGAGACAGATGGTAGCCTCCCGTCAAGGCCATCCAGCGTGTTCTTTAACGTGCACAGGGTATGGCTCTCCCGCACACGGAGCCACGGCTTAAAGTCCCATCCGACGGACGGCGGCCTTTCCAAGTCCATCGGTGTTCCCTACTGACCGTGGGCAGGGCGGAGAATTTTGCAGAGATAAATCTCGACGCTGACCCAGCTGGGACTCGAACCTGGGAACTACAGATTACGAGCCTGGCGCGCTACCGAATGAGCCACCCCCGCCCCTACAGAAGGGTCAACCAATAATCAATGAGAACTGTTATAACGTCACTTGTACAGTTTCACAGTGGCAACTGGTCTAACAGTTGTCGCTCCCGCTGTGCCACTGTAAGTTACAAGTTGAGGTTAGAAGATTGTTTAGATAGTTCAGTAATTAGGGAAGTGGTCAATTTAATTAAAATATGGCGGCAATATAGTGTTGTTTACAATTGCAAGTGAATGTAATAGCAGTAGAATTTAGAAACGAATGCATTAATGCAGTGATTCTCAAAGGTTTTTGCTCATGGCACATTATTTTTTTCTGTGAATACTCGCTGCATAGCAAATATTTAAATTGGTGCCACTATGGAAGGCTGGTTCCACGTCAGTTCATCGCGGTCAATTCATCCTGACCTCAGTTGACCGTAGCGTAAATTCATCGCAGTATTAGACATGTGGTTTAATTGACTTTCTGCATCTGTAGATTATTCAAATGAACTCTAGAGACAATAATTCCGACTTCGAAAGGTTAAACAAACATGCATCAAAACAATTTACTTCAGAAATTATTTAAAACGTGCATAACAAGTATCGTTTCAAAATATTTAATAAAATATTCATTTTAAACGCTTGCGTAATGATTATTTAAATATTAGGCAATCATTAATGATATTTATAAAAATAATCTATTGTTGAATATTCCAGTTTCCGTGCCTTTTTAAATACTGAACGAATCTTGTTGAAAATCGATATTTAAATAAATTTGATTCTGATCTTCAGTCACAATTTTTCATAAAATGCACGTTTTAGAAGTTATAGAGCTTCGAAGTTATATTCCCAGTGACGTATGATGATAATTCTCTATTTTGGTAGGGCAATTTTGGTTGATATTTTGGGGACCTATTTTGATATATTGATCTTTATTACGTGAAGTACCTAACACTCATTATATATTTATTCCCCACCTTAGTAACAGAGGATTATGTTGTTTTACCTCTGAGCGACTATCTAAATAGCTGTTAGAATCTGGTATGACACTGAGTATGGCTTTCCTGCACACAAGGCCACGGCTTAACCTCCCATCCGATGGTGGCGGCCTTTCCATGCCCATTGGTATCCACACTCTGACCGAAGCCAGTTTATCAATACCTATCCAACGCAAAAAGAATTTTTAGTTAATCCATAAAAACAAACAATTATCTCTTGAAACAAATAAATTGCATCCCCCCTATAAGAGTATGGGTTAAAAATCATCAATTCAGTTTCGAACAATTTTCTTAGAACATCCCTGGGCAAATTACGGCCAACCTACTAATGACAAATTAATTAATTTTGCAAAGGAGAGAAAGAATCTTTATAGGACAAGAAGTCCAAATTTGGAAAAGCGAATTCTCATTAAAATAATTATTTTTAATAAAATTTTATGGTTTATGTTTCTTTTTTTCTACACTAGTTCTGCATACGTTAAAAATTACATATTTCGTTAGTAGTCCATCATTCCATTTCAGTTTCGTATGAGGTCCTCCATTTCATTTTAGTTTTCTATGCGACCCTTCCCCTAAAATATTTGCCCAGGCATGACCTAGAAAACAGAGAATTCCCAAGTTATGTCAATGGGAATTTAACTTCGAAGCTAACCTCTAAAATATGCATTTAATGAAAAAATGCAACTGATGATAAAATAAAGATGATAATCAAATCTATTTAAATGTCAATTTTCAAAATGTATATTTTGTTAAATGGTTTGAAACGATACTTGTTATGTAAGTTTTAATTAATTTTTGAGGTAAATTCTTCTGATGCATGTTTAACCTTTCAAAGTCTCAGTCTCTAGAGTTCATTTGGGGGTAGGGGTGGCTCAGTCGGTAGCGCGCCAGGCTCGTAATCTGTAGTTCCCAGATTCGAGTCCCAGCTGGGTCAGCGTTGAGATTTATCTCCGCAAAATTCCCCGCCCTGCCCACGGTCAGTAGGGGACACCGATGGGCTTGGAAAGGCCGCCGTCCGTCGGATGGGACGTTAAGCCGTGGCCCCGAGTGCGGGAGAGCCATGGTGATCTACGCAACTGTCCAAAAATATCCCTCTCCAAACCATGACACTTATTACCACCGTAAGTGTCTTGTTCACGGATATTTCTGGCATTATAGCTTGTTCCTGGTTCCCTCCATATCAACTATTGTTGTGAATCGCTGTGATTACTCCTGGGTCCAGTTGACTCGGTGTCTACACCACTTTAGATGGTTTCTCCTGTGATGTCGGGTTAGGGTTATGCACACCACTCGCCACCTAGCATACAGGCACACCTCAAGAAGTCTTCAGCATATGGTGGTAGCGAAATTGCCGCTCCACTCGCTGCTGTGAAATCCGATCGCAGCTGACGTGGTATTGTCATCTTGCTCCTCCGGGTTGGGTTGTTGGGTTGTTTTACCTCTGAGCGGCACTTTTTTGCACACCATGGGCTAAATGGCCAGGTCACATAGACGCCGAAGGCTCAGAGAAGGTTGGGGGAGGGGACTCACTGGAACAGCTGTTGGGAGACAGATGGTAGCCTCCCGTCAAGGCCATCCAGCGTGTTCTTTAACGTGCACAGGGTATGGCTCTCCCGCACACGGGGCCACGGCTTAACGTCCCATCCGACGGACGGCGGCCTTTCCAAGTCCATCGGTGTCCCCTACTGACCGTGGGCAGGGTGGAAAATTTTGCAGAGATAAATCTCAACGCTGGCCCCAAAAGGCCCGCACTTGTCTGACTAGACAAGAAATTAAATGTTTTATGTGTCACTCACCCCACGATTCACATATAATTTTTCCCTCTGCTTTAGTGGCCTTTAAAATATTTTGCAAAAATATATTTTATTTTTTTGCCTCCATTCCGTTATTCATATTATAAAAGGAAGGGGGGGGGGGGAAGGCTTCCTTGACCGTCCCCAATAAATACGGCTTTGGTATTATCTGAAAGTCAATGAATGATGATGAAAGAAAAGGTAACTTTCTTTATTTATATTACTTGTTACTCATCACATAGGGTGGCTCATACGGTAGCGCGCCAGGCTCGTAATCTGTAGTTCCCAGGTTCGAGTCCCAGTTGGGTCAGCGTTGAGATTTATCTTCGCAAAATTCCCCGCCCTGCCCACGGTCAGTAGGGGACACCTATGGGCTTGGAATAGGCCGCCGTCCGTCGGATGGGACGTTAAGCCGTGGCCCCCGTGTGCGGGAGAGCCATACCCTGTGCACGTTAAAGAACACGCTGAATGGCCTTGACGGGGGAGGCTACCATCTGTCTCCCAACAGCTGTTCCAGTGGGTCCCCTCCCCCAACATTCTGTGAGCCTTCGGGGTCCATGTGACCTGGCCATTTAGCCCATGTTGTGCAAAAAAGTGCCTAAAACACAACTCATTACATATACATTGGTTTCCAAAAATTAAGGAATAACCCTATGTTATGTCAATGGGAAACTAATATCGAAGCTCCTTAATTTCTAGAACAATTTTTTTTGGCTTTAAAAATGTAATAGAAGATAAAGATCTCAATCAAATATATCAATATCTCGATTTTCAAGAATATTCGTCAGTGTATTTATTGAGTTATGGAAATTTCAATATTTTACGATAATTAACTTCATAAGTTAATTAAAACTTAATATATAATAATAAATATTGTATCAAAGTGTTTAATAAACTAAGTGTATATTTTAGAAGTTTGTTTAAAGAATCCTTTCACTATTCTTCAGTTTTGTATAAGTTTCTTAAGACATGGCATTGCTGTTGTTCGATATTTAAACTTCCATAACTCACTAAATACTGAAGGAATATTGTTGAAAATCGAGATATTGATATATTTGATTGAGATATTACATTAAAAACAAAGACTTGTTTTAGAAATCATAGAGCTATGGCCTTAGCTCCTTATTGACATAACCTAAGGTTAGTCCTTAATTTATGGAAACCAGTGTATATGCATAAAGCACATTAAAACACTACGTTACGTTAAGTTTTCCTTTAACAGCCAATTCAACCAAAACGGGTAAATGACACCGCTGCAAATCATTCTTTCAATGACTGGCCAAGCATTCTATCTGCTGCCCTGACTTGTCTATCTTCCAGGAATGTAGCTATGGGGGTGGGGAAGGTTTCCTCCCTAAAGTAAATCGGAGTGGCAAAATTCGAAGCTACTTTGTAAAATCCAGGTGAATTGTGAAAATTGGGATTTTTTGTAAAATTAAGGGGAGTTAAGCAAAATCTAGACAACTTGGCAAAATCTAGGGTAGTTGCCAAAATCGAGGAAACTTGGCAAAAATTCGAAGTCATTTGGTAAAATATAGATAAGGAGTGAAAATTTGGATTGGTTTTGTAAAATAAGGAGAGTTGGCAAAATCTTGGGAAGCTGACAAAATTCAGGTGAGATATAAAAATTGGGATATTTTTTCTGTAAAATAATGGCGAGTCGACAAAAATCTAGGGTAGTTGGTAAAATCGGGACAACTTGGCAAAATCTAAGACAGTTGGCAAAATTCCTAGCCACGGTAAAATTCAGGTGATTTGTAAAAATCTGGATTGGTTTTCTGAAATTCCGGAGAGTTGACAAAATTTGAAATGACTTGGTAAAATTGAGGTGAGATGTAAAAACTGCATTTTTTCTGTAAAATTATGGCAAGTTGGCGAAATCTGGGGAAGTTGGCAGAACTCGCAAAGTCTTGGTAGACCAGGAGAGACGTAAAAAATTTTTTTGTATAAAATTACGGGAAGTTTGCAAAATTGAGGCAATTTGTCGAAATGTGAAGTACTATTTTCTTAGTTGGCAAAATTTGTTTCCGAGTTGAAAAATTTTCGTTCTTCCCCCCCACCCCCAACCATAGTCCGTTCGCTCTGCCCCTGCTATGTTCTATTCATTTTCAGATTTTCAGAGAAGTAGGTGGATAGGTAGGTAAGTAAATTTAATAGCACATATTCAAGAATATCTGGCATAAAGCACAAATAACGTATAGAACAAAATACAGCAAAATAAATATAGAAAAAATATGATTACAGAAATTTCAATTTCAGAACAAGAAGCAGATAACCCGTCGAAATTTCACTTTTAATTATAACCAATTTTGGCAACTTTTATCTATAAAATTATCAGAATACCAATTAAAACTCAAAAATTTCATTTCCAAGATCAAATAACACGTTCAGTGCTTGGAATGTTTAAAACAAACTTACGTAATTGCAATTTATATACGATTGTATTTTTTCGGTTTTTAAACGAAAAGATAGATAATTGAATAATATATAGGAATGACATAAATTTCTAATGATCATTGAATAAAAATAGCTATGACAGATTGTTTTGGATTGGATTGTTTTACCTCTGAGCGGCACTTTTTGCACACCATGGGCTAAATGGCCAGGCCACAAGGACCCCGAAGGCTCAGAGAAGGTTGGGGGAAGGGACCCACTGGAACAGCTGTTGGGAGACAGATGGTAGCCTCCCGTCAAGGCCATCCAGCGTGTTCTTTAACGTGCACAGCTCTCCCGCACACGGGGCCACGGCTTAACGTCCCATCCGGCGGACGGCGGCCTTTCCAAGTCCATCGGTGTCCCCTATTGACCGTGGGCAGGGCGGGGAAATTTTGCGGAGATAAATCTCAACGCTGATCCAGCTGGGACTCGAACCTGGGAACTACAGATTACGAGCCTGGCGCGCTACCGACTGAGCCACCCCCGCCCCCAATAGCTATGCAGCAGGAGCACGAAGTAATCTGTATTACTTGGAGCTCGAGTTCGCACGAGCCCGAACTCATCTCTATAAGGCACTGCAAAGTTCCTGAACTGTATCTACCCTACAAGTAAAGTGGTCTGTTCTGTTTCAAACGTCACACATCATCAGGATATCACATATCGAATAACTGTCTCACCACTTGTTCTGCGATTTCAGTTACGTGTGTAATCTTTTAAGCTTCGTCATACACGACATTGACTCTCCATTGTTCTTCTCACTTTAATTTTACGGAAAACGAAATCTTAAATGAGAAACCTGAACTTAGTGGCTATCCTGTTTAACATCAAATTTACAATAGCTACGAGAAGGTGCTTAAAGACTAGTTGAATTGACAGACCTCGCCAAACAGCTGTCTATAGAGGACACGCCCAGGTCAAAGTCTACAGGAGACACGTGATTGTCGTTTTTGTTTCCTGCAGTCAGTTTAACGTAAAAACGAAAAATTATTGTCACGTGTATTTATCGTAAAATGTTTTAACGAAAAATTATGTCACGTGTATTATCCAACCGTAGTGTTTCAATACACTTTAAAATCTAGTTGTTCAAGGAAATGCTATTAGAGGGCCTATGTTTGGTTATTAAGTAATTACATTACTGATTTTATTTTGGTGTGGAATGCAATCATTTCAGAAGCAAGTAGATTTTATGAATGAATTTCTCCAAAAACACGCGACAACGCAGTCGCACTCATCTATGTAATGGTGAAGAGCCTTATCCTAACCATTAGCAACAGGGTTGACAAATTGTTGACCAATCAACCATTATAACATAAAACATAAATACGTAGAAATTAGTTATGTGACTGACTCGAATTCGGACTCTGATAACGGCTACTCTTTCTTTACCACTTGTCACATACAATAAAAATTATACAGAAATACGTGGTACATGTACAGAGCCCTCCTAAAATATTAAAAAATTTAAATGTTATGCAAATGGGAACTAATTCGAAGTTTTATAACTTCTAAAGAATGAACTCTTTCATTAGAGGTGCTGAGGAGACTTAGTAGCAGAGTAAATTTGGGGATAAACAGAAAAAAACTAAAGTGATGAAAATTGGTCAGGCATGTTATGGTTCAGTTAATCGAATAGTTTACCCTTGGGCAAGTGTCTCAGTATAATTAACATCATCAACTGGCATAGTGATTAGGGAACTAGCTGCCTTTCAGTAAGGCAGACTTTGTGTGTTGTGTTAACTCTAACTTAGGCAGTGGTCAGCAGTGACTTAGGTCTTAGTAGAGTATAATGTACTTGTATGAGAAGACCTGTAAAAGTTAGGAATAGCTTCTAGGATTCTTCTCTGTCCTATATGACGTAAATAAAAAAAACCTTGGAGCTATGTAACAGATACTTGTGACGTGTAATATGAAATAAACAGACAAATAGGGATTGCTGTTCGGACTTTCAAGAATCTACAGAGAGTGTGGAGAAATTGGCGTTTACACCTAAAGACTGAAATTAGACTGTATAATAGTTTGGTTCTTTCTAGGGTTAGTTATGGTAGTGAAACTTGGACACTTTATAAACAAGATAATAGAAAACTTGATTCCTTTGATTATAGGTGCTTTTTCAATATTTTGGACATTAGGTGGTTCAACTTTGTAAGTAATAATGAGGTTAGAAATCTCCTTTGAGCAGCATATTATGCACAGAGAGAGAGACTCCATTGGTTTGGCCATGTTACCGGTATGCAAACATATAGATTAATGAAAAGAATTATGAATATTTTGCCTACACGCCTGAGATAGAGGGGATGGACCTAGAATGTGGAGGGCAGACAATGCCAAACAAGACCTTAGACACAGGTCTACAGTGGTGAGATGCAGTAGATGTACTCAGGAGAGATGTGTTTGGAGAACTAAATTGTAGAATTTGGATGGACCGCCGTAGTCCATAGCTGCTTGAGGATGATGATGATGATGATGGAAACTCTCTATGGCTAAATGTGACCGATAAAACTTAATCAAATCAATTTACTATCTGTAACAACAACATTCGTTTAGTATTTAAAAAGATATGTGATTTTAAATATTTAAATATAGCAATGCCAATCATATGAATTTACCTCAAAAATAAAAAGTTAAGTGATCATTACTATTTCAAATCGTTTAATAAAATAAATGTTTATTTCAGAAGTGTGTGTAAATAATTCATTCAATATTCGTCAATTTCAATTAATTATTAATTATTTAAATTAATTAATTAATTTCAAATTTTATATTCGCCGCAAACGCCACAGTTTTTTTAAATTCGTTTATTTCCACTTATTTTTGCGTCGAATGTACAAGTTCTTGAAATAATTAACAAAATTTAAAATGCTGTTTTATTTCACTTTTCGCGCCAGCCGTATAAAAATTATTCGCGGTCAGTGGATTGGATGCCACTGATCTATAGTATTAATTGATTTCTGAGCTACTTTACTATCTCAGACAATGAAAATTCACTCCATTCTGATCACGGCAACGTGGCATTACTAATATTCTAAACATTATAGGTGGAAGATTACGTGCGAGTTTTTATCTTTGATTAATTGATTTTGGTTATAAATTTTTTTAATTTTTTCCTTTGCATAATGATGAAATCTAAAATTTAATATTTTCTCTCCTGCCGAGTGGTTAGCGCGCTTGGCTACTGATCTAAGGGACCTGGGTTCGAGCCCAGGGTAAGTCATGGTGTATGTGTCGTTTTTCTGCTGAAGTCCCGCCATCCTCTCAGACCTTCTAATTATGGCGTATAAGCTGACAGGCTCCTTGTCATACTTCTGCGGCAAGCAGCTACTTGAGGGGGTATTTATTTTGTTTAAATCCTTGGTGTTTTCTATCATTTAGTTTGTATTATATGATAAACGGATATGCTCTCTTAACTGGAATACTATTTTTAAATTATTTTTGCCGATCTCTATAAAGTTCGTCATCTCTGTCCTAGCACTAATGACGAAGATGACGTAGAACAGAGATCTCAATCTCAAATTCTACAGGTCAAATCAATTACTTCTTAATATATAACAGGGTCGCATTTCACTTTAAAATATCATTTTAAATCAAATGTTTTACTTCAAGTAATTATAAGCTAAACATGATTATTTACATTGTTGTTTTAGTATTTAAATGTCACTTTTAATACCGAAACATGAACGTAAATTCTGGTTTTAATGGCTTCATCTTCAGGGGAAAGTGTGAAATCTCAGTTAAGCTAAGCTAATAAGTCACTTCTGGCTAGTATGATTATGACTCCTGATCTAGAAGAATAGTATTTGAACTGTATTTCAAACTCCTGATCTAGAAGAATAGTATTTGAACTGTATTTCAAACTCCTGATCTAGAAGAATAGTATTTGAACTGTATTTCAAACTCCTGATCTAGAAGAATAGTATTTGAAATGTATTTCAAACTCCTGATCTAGAAGAATAGTATTTGAACTGTATTTCAAACTCCTGATCTAGAAGAATAATATTTGAACTGTATTTCAAACTCCTGATCTAGAAGAATAGTATTTGAACTGTATTTCAAACTCCTGATCTAGAAGAATAGTATTTGAACTGTATTTCAAACTCCTGATCTAGAAGAATAGTATTTGAAATGTATTTCAAACTCCTGATCTAGAAGAATAGTATTTGAACTGTATTTCAAACTCCTGATCTAGAAGAATAGTATTTGAACTGTATTTCAAATTCCTGATCTAGAAGAATAGTATTTGAACTGTATTACTCCTGATCTAGAAGAATAGTATTTGAACTGTATTTCAAACTCCTGATCTAGAAGAATAGTATTTGAACTGTATTTCAAACTCCTGATCTAGAAAAATAGTATTTGAACTGTATTTCAAACTCCTGATCTAGAAGAATAGTATTTGAACTGTATTTCAAACTCCTGATCTAGAAGAATAGTATTTGAACTGTATTTTAACTCCTGATCTAGAAGAATAGTATTTGAACTGTATTTCAAACTCCTGATCTAGAAGAATAGTATTTGAACTGTATTTCAAACTCCTGATCTAGAAGAATAGTATTTGAACTGTATTTCAAACTCCTGATCTAGAAGAATAGTATTTGAACTGTATTTCAAACTCCTGATCTAGAAGAATAGAATTTGAACTGTGTTTCAAACTCCTGATCTAGAACCTTTACCTAATTCGTCATGATTTCTGATCCACCATAAAGTCACTGACACAAAAGCACACCTGTTTCTTAATAGTCAGCATCGTAACCACATTACACACAATTTGAACTATTTTAAAACTATATTTCCAGTAATGAGCTGAGAAATATGTATGAATTGGCTCGCTTAAATATTTATTGGTTATATTTTGGTTATTAATACATATATTAATTTTAATTTTATTTATATTAATATCTTTATATCATATTAATTATTATATTACAGAAATACATAATACAGAAATAAATGTATTTATCATTACACACATTTTTGTTGTCAATAAATGATGTACCTATAATATTTTTTAAAAACAATTCGGTACTGAATGCTAAAAAGGGGAAATATGTATAAAAATAAGATATTTATAGATTTATATACATATTTAAAAATTTTCAACTAGCTCTCAAGGGTCGGTACTCGCCAGGCCCGTAACCAGCATTTCCTAGGTTTAAGTCCCAGCTGGGTCAGCGCTGAGATTGAGGCTTTAGCTCATCACTAAATATCTTAGGAAGTAAACGATGAATACGCGAAATTAACAGCATAAAATTTGCATACAAATTGTCTCAAATATTCATATTTCTTTCAAATCTTCATGTCTTCAAATGTGTGTGGAAAACATGGTCATCAAATAAAAATTAAAGCGTTGAAACTTCAGGGTTGCAAATAATAATTCAATGCATGTCCTTTATTTGACGTTAGGAATTCAATCATAGAATAGTTGACATTAGAGGTGAAACCATAAATAAATAAAATAAATACCCCCTTAAGCAGCTGCTTGCCACAGGTCTGACAGGAGCCTGTCAGAGTAGGTTTATGTGCCATAGTAGAAGATCTGAGAGGATGGCAGGACCTCAGCAGAAAAACGACACATACATCCATGCCTTACCCGGGGCTCGAACCCATGTCCCTTAGATCAGTAGCCAAGCGCGCTAACCATTCGGCCATGGGACGGCTAAAATAAATACCCCCTCAAGCAGCTGCTTGCCACAGAGGTCTGATCAGTAGCCAAGTCTGCTAACCACTCGACCATAGTAATGGTAATCAATTTAACCTCGATTTAACAACATAAATCTCAGTTTCCCTCATGAAGGTGACTTTGTGTTCAAAATATGCAGAGAAAATAGTAAATAAGTATCCAAAAATATTTAATATATGTAACAGGTTTATATAAATAAATCAATAAATTATACTGTACTCACCAGAGATGGCGGCAGTTCCTTAAATTAGAGGTTTCCCTAGCCTTCTTTGATGAAAAGGCAACGATATCACTAGGTGGTAATTTTCCATTTGTGTTATGACGAGTTCAGTTAAAGTATGAGCTCATTTGTTCACATCCGTTGCATGCATTGGACGGAATACGGAAGCATTGGATTCGCCATGATCCGGAAGCACTGGGTTTTTTTTCTTACTGCTACACTGCACGCTTAGTGGCATTTACTATTGTCATTTACGATTGCACAAGTTGCACGCGAGTGGAAAGTGATATATTGGTTTCACAACTCTTACTCCCCATCCAAAGCTCACCCTGATATTGAGTGAGTGTGTGACAGAGACGTACCCAGGAGGAGGGGATCAAGGGATCAAAACCTACAGTCGCTCAAAAAAATATCCGAACACTATGGTCGATTACAGAATTCGGAAAAAATATCTGACAACGATTTTTTTTAGAAATTTGTGATCTGGTAACCTTCGTGTAACAGTTCGTGTAACTTCGTTGCCAGATATTTTTTCTGAATTCTGTAATCGACCATAGTGTTCGGATATTTTTTTGAGCGACTGTACCTCTTTTTGGTTTTTCGCTGTTTTCAAATCCAATTGTCTGTGTATAAATCTATTTTAGCCCCATATTTTATGTCCGACTCTAAAACCAGATAAAAAAAAACTATAAAATCTTATTCTATTGTAGAATATCGTTTTAACCTTTCCTGTTCGGTGGAGTATTTGAATATTTTAACAATTAGGAAACCCTATTCTCAAGTCTTATTCTCAGATTCGCCCCTCCGCGAAACTAGAATCTCGACCCCACTCTTAAACCCGAAACTAAATTCCTGATCCTTCGCACACCAGGCACAAACCTAGGTATGTGCCTGGTGTGCGAAGCCAGTATTTTAAATATGAGTTACCAGTTGAGATATAGAATTAAAAGTGAAAAAGTTCGAAAGATTTTCTGCCTTTTGATGCAATAATACACTATTGGAAAAGAAAAAAAAAATTGCAACACCTCGAAGGATTAGTGACATTTTTATTGAAACGCAGGCAGCTGTTAGCATAACTGAGATGTGCGATTGATTACATTATCAAAAACAAATATGGAAAACTACCACTTTATCTTCCCGGTAAAGTGGTATAATTAGTATGATATTGAACCACCCCGCGCAGCAATGTATTCATGAACACGACGGGCAAGGCTATCGTACAGCTTCAAAATGTCCTCCTGAGGAACAGAACGCCAAATAGAGCAAAGTCGCTGTTCCATTTCAGCGACAGAGGTTCACGCACCTCTTGGGTGTTGTTGGAGCTGTCGGCCCATAATGTCGCAGACGTGTTCAATAGGTGAAAGGTCCGGTGAGCGTGCTGCCATGGTAGTGCCTGAACGTTTTGCTCGTGCAGATACTGCAGACTAATGCGGTATCTACACGAGCGGACTATGATTCTGTGTTGCTGAACAAATGAGACAACCACTGGCTGCAAAATGTTGGTAACATATCGTTGGGCAGTTAGAGATTCCCTCATGATGACCAGTTCTGACCGAGATGGCTTATTAATGGCACCCACACCAGGACACCAGGTGCTGGAGCTGTGTGACGATGTCGCACTCACTGGGTGCCATTACTTTCCCCTGGATGACGGTGAACACGTTGTCTACTGTCATGCTGACCAAGACGAAAACGAGATTCGTCACTAAACACCACGATACTCCATTCTTGTTCGTTCCAGTTCTGTCTGAGGCGACACCACTGAAGACGTGCTTGCATGTGAACAGATGTGAGGGGTAAACGCAATGCTGGACGATAGGCTCGCAAATGAAAACTGTAAAAGCCCGTTGTTTACCGTTCACCTGGTAAGTATTCGATGTGCTACCTGTTGCCAGTCCCTTTGAAGTTTCGTTGTAATCGCGAATCTGTCACGCAATGCCATGAGTTGCAAATGGCTCCTGTTGCTCTGTGGTCATGTCGTCTTCCTGATCCTTGTCGGCGTGTGCTGGATCATTCTTGAACCCACTGGCGCCATTTGTTTGTGATAGTACTAGGATTGAGGCCATATGTTTGTGATAGTACTAGGATTGAGGCCATATGTTTGTGATAGTACTAAGATTGAGGCCATATGTTTGTGATAGTACTAGGATTGAGGCCATATGTTTGTGATAGTACTAGGATTGAGGCCATATGTTTGTGATAGTACTAGGATTGAGGCCATATGTTTGTGATAGTACTAGGATTGAGGCCATATGTTTGTGATAGTACTAGGATTGAGGCCATATGTTTGCGATAGTACTAGGATTTAGGACATATGTTTGTGATAGTACTAGGATTGAGGCCATATGTTTATGATAGTACTAGGATTGAGGCCATATGTTTGTGATAGTACTAGGATTGAGGGCAATAAAGTTGTCCACATCTCTGTACGACAAACCAGCTTCTCTAAGGCCGATGATTCTTCCACGCTCAAAGTTTGTTAACTGTTGGAATGGTTGTCGACGTTTGCTTAAGGGCATCTTTAGCGGTTTAGAACAATTTCCACAATGTTTTGTCAACCAGGCAGCTTTGGTTGCCTTTATCTGTGCTTGACTGCTCCGCGCCTGTGACGTCGGCTGATGCCTGTCCGTTCGTTTCGATGGTCCTGTAAACCTAATCATTTCCATGCATTTCCATACACTACTGCCTCCTTAAATTTCGTCACATTTGCATAACGTCTTGCAAGTATTGCATTTTTTATTTCCTATAGTGTATATCTCGAAAAATAATCTGATTAGGAGACTTAATTTATATAATTGTGAAGAAGGCCGACCAAAGGTTTTTTGGCACCTTGATTAAAAAATGTAGCCTTTTTGATAGATAATCATTTTGCCACATAATCCAAACTACTTATGTTAGGGTAGAATATAAAAAGAATTATAATATTTTTTTCAAAAGCACATGTTTTGAATAAATCACAAATAATTCAGCATTTAAATTGATATTAATTTTATTTTAATTGCATTTTATTCCGAATTTTGGCGCCTCTGAAAAATGGCCCCCCTGAGAGATCGCATTGCAGCCCCACCTATCGGATCGACCGTGACAGTGAATTTATTAGATAATTCACGAATACGCTGGGAACCTGGGAAAAGCATGAAATCTGTTGGAAATTCTTCCCTATGAGAAACTTCCTTGAAGCAATGAAACACTGAGAATAGGGTAACTGCGACTAGTGTAGGTAACTGCGAGTAGTTTAAGTAATTGCGATTAGTTAATTGTGACCAGGGTAGGTAACTACGATTAGTGTAGATATTTGCGACAAGTCAGACCTTCTACTATGGCATATAAACTGACAGGCTCCTGTCAGATCTCTGTGGCAAACAGCTGCTTGAGGGGGTAATTTTTTTTGTAAGTTACTGCAACTAGTAAGAGTAAGTGAAGAAATTCCGTCTGTCGATACTGAACTTCTTTTGTTTTTAAAGATAAATGAAAAATTGTTTCTTCGGTATGATAGATACTAATTAAGTATTACCAGTGGCGCACTCAGGATTTAATCTTGGGGGGGGGGGGGGAGACCTTCTGGCCCGGCTCGGGCAAACGAAGTAGCTGTTGGTCCGCCCTATTCGTTCGCCTTGTGTTCACAGCGACCGTGATTCCCGAGAGCTATAGGGTATTCCCACCTTATGTGACCGCTGATTCATAAGTAGTATAGAAATAGAAGACACAACATTGGTCAGCATGTCTACTGTCGTGCTGACCAAATCGAAAACGAGATTCGTCACTAAACACCACGATACTCCATTTTTGTTCGTTCTAGTTCGTTAAAATTCATAAAAAATAAATTTTAAATAGGAAAAGATTTTCGGAAAATTTCATAGTGTTTTTTTTTCTTTTTCTTTGGAGGGTGCCAGGGCCCCTTGGTCCCCCCCCCTCTGGGTGCGCCACTGAGTATTACTATAATTTTTCTAATCACCCAGTAGTTTGGATTTCTACCATTAAGGGATTCTGAAAGGCTCGGATGTAGAAAAAAATTAATGGGAAGTGGAGGTAGAGAGATCGAGTCAAAATGAACCGAAACATTTGAACTCTTTCCTTCCATTTCACTGGTCTCTAACAAATTTCCTGAGTTGGGTTGGGTTGTTTTACCTCTGAGCGGCACTTTTTGCACACCATGGGCTAAATGGCCAGGTCACATGGACCCCGAAGTCTCAGAGAAGGTTGGGGGAGGGGACCCACTAGAACAGCTGTTGGGAGACAGATGGTAGCCTCCCGTCAAAGCCATCCAGTGTGTTCTTTAACGTGCACAGGGTGTGGCTCTCCCGCACACGGGGCCACGGCTTAACGTCCCATCCGACGGACGGCGTCCTTTCCAAGCCCATCGGTGTCCCCTACTGACCGTGGGCAGGGCGGGGAACAAATTTCTTGAAAAATATGCATATGATATATATGAAAATCAATCGGTGCCTTCGGTACCTCTTGATTTCTAGACCGTCACTCCGACCCCTATTTGACCTTGAATGCTATTCCGGATCTGAAACTTCCTTGCATTTCTGAGTTCTATAAAAAATAAAAAAAATAAAAACACCTCCTCAAGCAGCTGCTTACCACAGAGGTCTGACAGGAGCCTGTCAGTTTCTACTGCCTGAAATTCATCAATATTTAGCTCTTCACACCAGTATATCAAAATTTGAGCTTTGACCTCGAAGGATACAACGCTTTCAAATTTTGTAACATTTCCGAGATCCACAACCCAAAATACCCAAAAGAATCAATTTTTTTTCTTTCCAGCACTGATAGAACTGAATTTGACCTTTGATTGGTAGAATCTTTTGTATCCAAAATTTCATAACATTGATGAGATCTACAGACTGCAATACCCCCCAGACAACAATTTTCACGTTTCAAGACCTCGTAGATCAAGGTTTGACATCCACGTGACTTCCATTTGACCTTAAATGACACGTCGGAGGTCAAAGTTTGAATTTTTACTGAGATCTGTGACCTGGTTACCCTTAGGTGTAAATTTTTCAGAGCTCTATCATTTCTGCATCATAGTTACACTGCTCAAAGTGGAAATCACAACTAAAGAAGTGATATATATGTCCGAAACTGACAGGAACAGAAGCTATTAGGGCAGATGTGCAAATGATCCGAAAACGAAACGTGAGAAAGCAAGGTACATTCGTTCATTGTAGATTCAGCAGTACATAGTAGACAAACCTCTGGCTGTTATAGAAGCCTTCTACGTCTTGGCATTCTATCAATCAGATGGTTAATGATGTTCCGAAGTGTGGCGTTCCAAACAGCATCCAATTGGTCATGCAACTGCACCAGGTTCGTTGCATCAGGTCGCCAGTAGGGAGCTGGTGAAGCGGAGCAGAGTTACGGCAGTCTGGCATCCCAAAACGGAATCAACAATGGACTACAGAATCCTCCATTCTGTAGTCCATTGTTGCCTTACTCAACACCGGTGAAGATGGCATAACCAGTATGTCGCTGCAACAGCAGATGCAGGACTGGACATTTAGCCCTCATTCCCGTGTCATGCAAACGTTGTCTAATGGGTTGCATGGAGAACATGGTAGCCGTAGCAGTCCGCAAATCACTCTGCAGCACAGTCGCAGTGCTGAAAGAGTCACGAATTGCCTGCAATCTTCACGTCCTGCGATGCGGCGTGCTGTTCTCATTCCTCTTCTCCGTATCATTTGATGGTCCATGATGTTGCGTGAGATGCACCGTTGCACTGTGCTCATATTACACCCCATGTGTGTGGCGATCGGATCGCTCGAAGACTCAATCTGAACTCTCGCATATCGATTATTTGCTCTCTCTCAGAAGTCGTCAATTGCCTATAAGAGTTCCGTAGCCGTCTCCAAAGCATGTTCCGAACATTTTCACAGCATGCACTCCAACCTCACCGTCGGTCATGCTATGAAACGAGTTCATGGGAGCCCGGCATTTATCCAGGACTTGGCTGGGTGTCATGTGTCCATTCGCTGCGGAACTTTGATCATTTGCTTATTTCCGATGGCCGATTGCCTCCTGCGATTTACATATCTCTACTTCCATTCATTCTTGGTGTTGCGATTTCCATTTTGAGCCATGTAGAATTATTGTGATCCCCTGTCAGTCAGTCAGTCAGTCAGTCTCTGCAACAGCACACGCTGAGAGCACAATTTATTATACATACCGCAAGATCTACAAATGTGCCCCTCTCCGACACAATAATGCGGTCAGCTGAAAACCCTTGTGGGCTATAAATAGGGCAAATACTTATCTGCTCACAATCGCCTATATTTACATATTAGATACTTAATACATTTTCGACTACGTTCCTTCATTAGTATTCTTAAGGGGAAGGATAGTTCTTTTTACTCCCCCCCCCCCCCGTTAGAGCCAACTATGGGTACTATAAATAAATAAATAAATAAATACCCCCTCAAGCAGCTGCTTGCCACAGAGGTCTGACAGGAGCCTGTCAGTTTATATGCCATAGTAGAAGGTCTGAGAGGATGGCAGGACCTCAGCAGAAAAACGACACATACAACCATGCCTTGAAAAAATGACAATTTCATTCTTTTTGATTGAGAAAATGGAATGATAAGGCGCATTGCTATGTATAATCATCCTGATGATGATAATGATAGGGGAGGGAGGGAGGGAGGGAGGGAGGCACTGTCCCCTTGTCCTCTTAGATCTTTAATAGAAGACGAAAAGATACAAAATGAAACTTTTATGTGGATGTAATACATAATACGGATACATATTAAATTCATCCTGTATAGCATACATTTAATTGCAAAGAATGAATATACTCTAGGCGAAGTTGCTTTGAAAGAAATTTGTTTTCATTTGCACATAATAATGTGCAGTATTTGAAATGATGAATCCATTATGAATAACATATTTATTTGTAATGAATAAATTTCTATCCTAGTGCCATAATCAAAATTTAGTTTAAAGGGTTTCTTTGCACATAAATAAACCAATGCAACAAGCATTTGTTCAAAGTTTTTGCTCAAGCTCAACAGTTCTTTTTTTTTATCAGCTTGTTTGCAAATGGGAACGTTCTGGAAAAATTGCAAAATAATTCGGAGGAGAATCTTCAGGAGGATATTGAACTCCGGTTCTAGGTGTCTGTATTCTTTGCGAATGAACAGGAAGATGGTAGCTCATAACAGAAGGCTGTGAGCGCTCATCTGTAAACGTTGAACCACTTGATTGCTGTCCATTGGTAGCTGGCATGACACCATCGATGGCAAGAAATGACTGAATGTTATGCTGTTGAAATTGTACTTGTCCTTGCTGAACATTGTAAGAAGCCACAAATTCATTGCGTTTCTTCTTCAGATTACGTGCGTAACAGCATACAATAATCATTAGAATTACTACAATCAAGAATGGAAACAAAATAGGAAAATATACAGTAGTTCCCATTTTCCGAAAATCTTCGCTAGTCTCCAGATAGGAATAGAGAGCAAATGTCTGTTTCCAATGATATTTCAGCACTTTCTTCTGTATGAGCAAATTCCACCTGTAAGTAACAAACAATGTTTAAAATAATAGAAATTAAATCTTCGTACATTTTTTTGCAGTAAGCTCTAGTTAAAGTTTAATATCCGTTACGCTTATTACTCAGTTCTTTATTTAGTGTAATGCCGAAATTTTAACCTCGAAGATTAGCATATTTTCTTTAATCAAATGTGTCTTTTTACTACGGTATTTATTTAAATGACAAATAAGCTACTCAAATATAAAATGAGGGAAAAGAAAATGATTTCAGTCATAAAGAAATTACGTGTAGAGGAAAACTTAAAATCCATCTCGAGCATCACTTTAATCATGACTTCCTGAAACGTTTTTTATCGTTAATCAGCATCTTCATCATTGAGTCCTTCAACTTGAAAAGTTCAGCTTCTTCATCTCTTTTTTCTTCCAAAACGTCTGGTATTCCACAGCGCCACCGAAGACAATTAAATCTATAAACTGTAATTCGGCTATTCCCAACCTTTGTGCATACATTTTGCGCGTTAAAGGACATGCTGATGACTTTGATAGGAAACTGTCCTGTCTCCTAACAGTTTCCAATGGATTCCAACTTCGAGACCTTGGGGTTCTTGTGACCTTACCGTTTATTCATTGTGTCCATAAAAGTGCCGTGCACGGGTAAAGCAACCCATCAACAGACCAACTTTCATTGTTAGAGAGAGGCAATCTCCATACAATCTGGACCACGCCTGGGCAAACTACGGTTCGCCACCACTTTTTGTGTGGCCCGTGAGATACTGATGACAAGTAAATTGAATTCGAAAAAGAGGAAAAGAAATTATAGAGGACAAGAAGTCCAACTTAGATGAAGAGAATTCTCATTAAAATAATTAATCGTAATAAAATTATATTTTATAGGTTTCACGTTAATTTGTTGTTGTTGTTTTTTGCTCTGGTTATACCATTTCAGTTTTTTACGTGGCTCTTCAGCTAAAAAGTTTTCCCATACCTAATCTGGACAACCTGTACTTTCGGCGACATCTCTATACTGTCGCAGTTAGGAGCAAATTCTTCTTCTACTTTCTGATGAACCTCTTCTTCGCTTTCTTGAAATCGAATAACACTTATGTCTCCTACAAAGGCTATGCTTGTTTGCTAATTAAACACATATCACGGGAATAGCAGTTATTATTATTACTGATTTTCGAAACGAGTAAATATCATTGTCTCTACGGAGAAAAAAATGGACACGTTTATTTAATTATTATCTTAAATATTTTAAACCGAATACTATTTACGGTTATGCTTAATGTATACTATTCTACTTATGTCTATTGATAGAACTTCCACCCCAGATCACGATTCGCACTCCACGATATGCAGACTTTCAGCAATAAAATAGTGCAAAATGTTTATTCCTGTAGTTTTCGAGAACCTAACTGTCGAAAAATTGTCTCCAAACTCCACATGACTCCTCAGAGAAGAGAATATTGGACACGCCTTCAGTTTAGAGTAGGGGTTCTCAACGTGGGGTACGCGGTAAAGTTTTTTGGGGTACGCCGTTTGAGCTCAAAAGTCGCTAGATCTACTAACAAAGTTTTATTCCCATTGTTATACTATAACTGTAGTTTTATCTATATAACGGGTACACCAGTTACATACACATTTCCAGGTGGTACGTGAAGCATGAAAGATTGTGAACCACTGGTTTAGAGTGTTCTTGGCGCATAATACCCACATCGTACGATGTGAGCACATTAGTGAAATGCACATATTGATCTTCATGCAAAAAGTCAGTTTTTTGCAGTAAATTTCTTATTGTTTGGGTTGATATTTGAGTACCAAGGATTTTTACAACTATTATACAAATTAGAAACAGGAGTTGCCAAATTTTTCGGCATCACACCCCTCTTTTGATTTTTGAGATTTTGTCTTATTATCTTAAAATTTGATAACATTTTGATTGACATTTTCTCTTATTTTATTATCAACCAGCTTTCATAACTATTTAAACTTATATTTAAAAGAAAGAAATAAACAGAAAAAAGATTCAGAACATCCCTGCCTTGGAATGCCTTTACTTCCCCCCCAAGTTTTGGAACCTCAGGTGTAGAGAAAGAGAATTGGCTGGCTGTCATTATCTATTCTCCCCTTTAGCCAAATAGCTGATCTGGCGATGTATGGTAATTAATTGGCGATAATAACTTGCTCGTGGTTTTTCATCTCCTGTCTATTGAAACTAGTTTCATAATCTTGAAAACTGATTTCATAATCTAGAGACCTGTCTATTGAAACTAGTTCATAATATAGAGTTAAGACATCGAACCATGCTAAGACTAATCTTTGACTATAGCCTCTTTCGTTCTATCAGTTTTTGTCCACATGATTATAGAGTCTAAATGAGTTCGTCTATTCCCTTTGTTGCCTGCCTGTTGATCAAAAAAGAGGTTGAACTTTTTGTTTTTAAAGATAATTTTTTTTTTTCTTTTGGTTACATAGGTATTAATGGAATATTACGATTCGGGTTTTCGGAATCTCCCAGTATCTGTAATCACGCCTCCCAACGGTGGAAATATTTGAAAAATGGCAATATATTGAACGAGCATTGCAAGCGTTGCAATTATGTTAGGAATTTGAAATTTTGTTGGTGAAATGTGAAAGCCCCGAAGCTTCCATTGAGAATAATGATTTACACTCTTAACCCAGGGGGATGGAAAAAATGCATTTTGTTTTTGTTTTAAGAAAAAAATTGTTCGTTTTAGAGATAAATTAAAAATTCGTTTTGGGTTGGGTAGGTATGGAAGAAACCCTTGTGGGAACTGTGTGATCTCTGTGTGTGAATGTGGATGTAATACAAATCATATTATGTATTACATCCACATCCACACACAGAGGTTCACACTTTTCTAATCTCGTAAAAGCTTTAATTACGCCCTCCAAAATTTAAAAATTTTAATCCCTGTTGCAAACGATTTATTTGGGCCAGGAATTTGATGTTTTACTGGTGGAATGTGAAGATCAAGGGATTTACATCACCAGCAACAATTTGTCCTTTCACGCCCAGGGCCAGCTGAGTCAACGTTGAGATTTATGTCCGCAAAATTCTCCACCCTGCCCACGGTCAGTAGCGGACACCGATGGGCTTGGAAAGACCGTCATCCGTTGGATGGGACTTTAAGCCGTGACCCTGTGTGCGGGAGAGCCATACTCTGTTCACGTTAAAGAACACACTGTATGGCCTTAACGGGAGGTTACCATCTGTCTCCCAACAGCTGTTCCAGTGGGTCCCCTCCCTCAACCTTCTCTGAGCCTTCGGAGACCATGGAACTTGGCCATTTAGCCCATGGTGTGCAAAAAATGTCTCGCTCAGAGAATAAAAACGCAACCCAACCCACGCCCAGGGTGGATGGAAAAAATGCATTTTATTTTAAGAGCTTAATGAAAATAATTCTTTGAATTGAATAAGTACTAACGAAATACAATGATTCGTAGTTTTTAAATCCTCCAAAAGGTTTTAATATAAATCGTTAGAGGGCGCAAAATGTAGAAAATGTAAAACTTGAAGCAGCATTGTAAAAACATATTTTATGCTACAAATTTTAAATTCTGATGGTTGAATGTGTTGATGAAGATCATATACCTAGATCATTTAACAATTTAATGTAATTTATATTTATATATTACAATTAAATATCTATTAATTAATCATTACTGATTTACACCTTAATCCTAGGAAATGAAAAAAACGCATCTTTTTCATTAAAAAAAATACACCCTTAAGCAGAATTTCTTTTTGCTTTATATTGGACTAATAATATATTACTATTTACATTTTCCAATATTAGTGTAATTACTACTATTTAACGTAAGTTGTGCAAAATTCGTAAAATGAAAAACTTCCTTTTTTTTAAAAAAAACGAGCAGCCTGGCGATACGTAATTTTTCTATTTTCCATTTCAAGATGACTATTTTTACAGATTTTTAGCTGTAGGTTATCGGACAACCGTGAGTGAATTTGTAATAAAAAAAGACACTAAATGAACTGATTTCATGACTGTGGCAATAATTTACAAATTTAAGTATTAGTCACTTAGAACACCAATATGATGATCAACTACAACTAATTGATCCTATCAATCATCAGATACCAATTGATAAAAGAATACAACGTTCGAAAACCGAATCATAAATCAAAGGCACATTTTTTACCAATCATATTCTCCATTGGTGATACAACACGTATGACGAAAAGGGCCCTCCCTACCCTAATTAAAGAGGCTCTGTTGTTCTCCTACCAAACAAAACTACTTTTATCACAAATTTATCGACAATTTCAAGAAGTCACCGCGCACACACAAGACGAAATCCTTTTCACATTAGTAGAATTCTCGTTTCAGTTCTCATATCATTTTCTTAAAACAGTCATGTTCCAATCCATTCACGGCTTAATTCAGAATATGAGTTGTATCTCGCATTCTCGTAGTAAAACAATCACGATTTCATTATTGTATGTGCAGGTTCCGCTTCGCAATAATGAAATCTGTGCTTAGAGGACAATTTTGGAACAGTCCAACCCTTCCATTACCTCACGCCACCTATTTTGGAAGATTCGAAACTAAGATAGGCTGCAAAGCCAAAGAACTCGATTGACGACCTCTAAGTATAATAATCTCTTTAATCTACCCCTAAATTCAGTGGCGGCACGTGACTACAATTGTGGGACACTTTGCTACTACATGAAGTAGTCAGTGTCCAGTCAATTGGGGAGATGCCAGATATGGAATTGAACCGAATAGGACTGAAAAGTCGTTTCGTAATGCATATATACTTTTTTTTTCAGCCGTTCTCAAAACGCATTATTTAACCAAAAATTTCCGAACCCCCCAAAAAACAATTTCGAAAAGGTGTTCTTGTCATTTCTACTTCAATTTAGCATTTCGCCCCCCCCCCACTCTAATGATTACCTATGCATATGTATTTTTCGTCTCCTTATAATGGTCGTTTTTAAAAAAAGCATTCGCGAAAATTATGTCAAATCTATATAATAAAAGAGGATGTCTGTCTGTCTGTGGCAGCCATATAATAAATTTAACTATTTGTTTGACTCCGTTCCAAATATGAATTTATATTTATTGTTTTAAACTGAATTACTCCTCGTAAAATCACTTGAAAAGTTGTCTATTTTGGTTATATTAAATTTACAATAATAATTTATTGTATATGCATTTTATTACATATATTAATTTATTTTACAACGAATTGTGAAAAAGTGATATGGTTATAGAATGAATTATATAAAAAAAAACTGAAAAAAAAAAGCAAAGCAATCTATAGTGACAGCTACTGGGATCGAACTGGAAACCCTTTAAGTTGCAAGTCCAAAGGAAAAAAAATTAACCGACTAAGCTGCACCTTGCTAATAGAATGTCATGTTGAAATATATTATCAGCATTCTTTTACAGAGCAAATGCTCAACACATTTTATATTTTCATATATAATGCTGTTCTCAAATTATTCATACATAAGCATCTTTCCTTGACAAAAAAAGTAGCTAACCTAGTTCAAACACATCTCATAGGAGAGTTTAGGCTTGTTGAGCGTGCCGCAATCAAATGAAGATATTCGCTAAGTAACGAGATCTGCCACTATTGACTGCATCAGTAGAATCAGCCAATCAAGTGTCACAGACAACTAAAAAAAAGGTGACCTGGCTCCTACAGTTCATCTCTATTGTAATTCGGTGCATGTGCATGAATTACAATAATCTAATAGCAATGATTATCATTGCTATAATAGATAACTTTAAGATTCCAGACCACCAGATGGTGGCCGTAAAAATTCCCATTGATAATACGAAAGCAGCAGACGTAGACCTGATTCGCAAAGTAAATGTTGTGATTGTCTACATAACACGGCAAATAATGATTACAAAACAAATGTAAAAATGATATAATGCTGATTTAGATATGACAGATTCTGAATACTAATTTTGAAATTAGTTTATTAATTTTTATGATTATATTTGGTGGGACAGTGACCAAGGTGGCTTATTGCACAATTAGGTTGGGGTAGCTTGCCCCTTCCTAAACCAGAGGTTCACAATGGGGACTTTTATAAAGTTTTTGAGGGCATTTGGTTTGTCAAACAGATATCGAGGTTGCTTACCGTCATCTAATTTTCAATTAGTTTTTTTACAGGAAAATATAAATTTTACTTTTCATTAGGAAATAACATTAAGAATTTTTTTGTTTTCCCACTTTGTTTTTTTGATAAGTCGAGTCCTGAAATAAAGAAAACCGCTAATATTTCAGTCAGATAAACATTACGTACAACATGTAGCGAGGTATCTACATTTCGAATGATTTATTTTGAACGCAGGTGTGTATCTATTTTCAATAAGATGTGGTCGGTTACCGGGATAATTTTTCAAATTGTACAAGTTAAATTTGAGACCCCTACAGTAAATCATTGTAACGTACAGTTTACTGGAATCACATACGAGTTATGTTAATATACACTGCTGTTCATAATTTAAGGAAGTTGAGCAAAGTTGCAAATATCGCGATAAATCCTTTTTGGAATTTAACGAAAGTTTCAGAGGATACTTATCTTGAAATAAGTCGTCTTTATAGGATATTAAATTTGCGTTTCTCATTGCATAAGACTGTGCGATATCCAAATTAAAGTGGCGATAAAAGCGGCTTAAGGAAAGAGTGTTTCTCATTACGGATGGGGGCGGGGGTGGCTCAGTCGGTAGCGCGCCAGGCTCGTAATCTGTAGTTCCCAGGTTCGAGTCCCAGCTGGATCAGCGTTGAGATTTATCTCCTCGAAATTCCCCGCCCTGCCCACTGTCAGTAGGGGACACCGATGGGCTTGGAAAGGCCGCCGTCCATCGGATGGGACGTTAAGCCGTGGCCCCGTGTGCGGGAGAGCCATACCCTGTGCACGTTAAAGAACACGCTGGATGGCCTTGACGGGAGGCTACCATCTGTCTCCCAACAGCTGTTCCAGTGGGTCTCCTCCCCCAACCTTCTCTGAGTCTTCGGGGTCCATGTGACCTGGCCATTTAGCCCATGGTGTGCAAAAAAGTGCCGCTCAGAGGTAAAACAACCCAACCCAACTCATTACGGATGAAGAGCGGCTTTATCGAGAGTTTCGGATTACAGCTTTGTTAAAATGCGAAGAAGGAACCATATAGATGATGGTCAGAGGTGGAGAGCCATCTGACGGATGGAAGCAGGACAGTCACATAGACAGGTCGTCAGATTTATGAATGTCACAATCACATAGAATTATGAATGTGCCGGAAAACGTGACTTCATGAAAGAGGGTTGTATGCTAGAAGATCTGTAGTGTGCATAACTCTAACTTCGACCGGACCAGCATGACTGGAATGGAGCAGGCAACACAGCAATTGAACCAATGATCAATTGGTGAAGGTTCGATTTTTGGATGAATCACGATACAGCGTACGTAATGATTCTCGGTGCCAATGCATCTTGAGAGAGCGTGGGACCTATCACTCCCTGAATGTCGTGGAAAGGAATCGTTCTGGTGGGAGTGGTTTGTTGATTTGGGCAGGTATCGCTATCAATGGTCCCATTGACCTGTGTCTTTTTCTTCTAACTACTTTAATATACAGAGACGAGATCCTAGAGCTTTATGTGAAACTTTTTAAAGATACCATTGGGTCATAATTCATTTTATGGATGATAACCATCGTCCACATGGAGCTCAGATAGTTTAGGAATACCTTGATAGTGAAGATATCCAGAGAATGGATTGGCCAGCCAGGTCTTCAGACCTAAATTCCGTTGAACATGCATGGGATGATTTAGAAAGGAGAGTTGCGAATCGTCAACCCCCTCCAAGATCCCTTCATAAGCTGAGAAATGCTCTTAGAGACGAGTGGGAATTGTTGTCCTCTGACTTGTTGGATAACCTTATTAGAAGTGAGAGAGCTCGTTGTGCAAGCTGCATTGCTGTTAGGGATAATCATACTTCTTACTGAATAGCATTTAGTTCAGTATCTGTGGTGATAAGTTTTCATAATTGGAAACGTTTTCCAATATATTTTTTGACTGGGAGAGGTCAAAGCTTATAATTAGGCAAGTATTCCTATATATTATTTATTTGAAATGTGAATGTTAATGTACATGATATCAAATATCCTCTGAAACTTTCGTTAAATTCTAAAAATTATTTCTTGAGATATTTTGTCTTTTTGTTAACTTCCTTAAATTATGAATAGCAGTGTCTTTTCATACAGTTCTTAAATTCTAAATAAATATGCATGAAAGAAAAATGAATTGAAAACTGAACAATATTCGAAGCAAAAGAGGAAGTTTTTTTTTCTGTTAATTCCATTGTTTGTTATCAGAGATGGCCTCGTAGTAAGAAGGTGGTGGACTCTCAGATAACAGTGGTGCGCTCGCTGTTGTCGCATTATTAGGGAATCTTTCACAATGAGGAATTTGAGAGCTGGGTGTGCCATAAAGAGTCTGCTGCCGTTGATTCGGATAATCCATTGTGCTTTGTGGATTCATTTGTCTTCCATTTCTACGTTCTTGTCGAGCTGCTATTCTTGTCTGTAGATCTCTAGAGACATCGCAGACTTCATTTCTGCTTCGTTCCATTTGTCGTTTGCTTAGGTATTTAAATATTTATTACAGAATGATGAATGCGCAGAGTAGGATAAACAGTATCACTATTGCAGTAGCGACTGACATAATGAAGCAACTCAGTCGTGCAAGCAAATATGTGGAAACAGTCTCTGCCTCTTCGGTGAAACAATTTCGAAACTTCCAATCTCGTTTCACGTTCGTTTTCACATTCTTGACGCATCAGGATCCTGAAAAATACAGAATTCATACTACTAAACGTAAGACGAGAATTATACATTTGTGAAAAAGAGATAAATTATTCATTTTTGGAATTTGCAAATGGTAATGATAGCAATTTCGAGGTGATGCTTGAAAACAAAAGTTTGAAAACCACTGACTTTAATCATGATTGATTGATTAGTTTTACTGCTCGGAAAAAATAAATTATTTGGAAATTTAGCTTGGCTTTTTATCAGGAAAAATATCTGAGTACGAAGGTGGGGGACTTTCAGCGATTTGTGAGGCATCCGATGATTGATTACTTATAAAATCAGGTTCATGATGGAGAACTTGTGATCTGAAATTCTGTGCAATCACAGCACCATAGAGAGTAGGGTTATTCTGAATGTCATAACTGTTTTGTTGCTGATCACTGCGGTTCACCGTGGTTGGTGATATCCTTTCTTGTCCAAGTTGTGGAGCATTCGATGATTGATCCCTTCTAAAATTATGTTCACGATGAAGAACTTGTGATCTCATATTCTGCGCAAATGTAGTGTCATAATGAGTAGGGTTATTTGGAATGTCATAAGTGCTCAGTTGTTGATCACTGTTGTTCACTGTTGGTGATATCATTTCCTCTGTGAGTTGTGGAGAATTTGGTGATATATCACTTCTAATGTTATAGCCGTGAGGAAAAACGTGCGATCTAATATTTTGCGACAGTATTGTGCCATAAAGAATAGGATTATTCTGAATGTCATAACTGCTCAATTGTTGATCATTGCGGTTCACCGTGATTGGTGATATCCTTTCTTCTCTAAGCTGTGGAGAATTCAATGGCCTACCACTTGTAAAGTTACGTTCACGATGAACTTGTGATCTCATATTTTGCGCAAATATCGTATCATAAAGAATAGAGTTACTCTGAATGTCATAACTGCTCCATTGCTGATCACTGCGGTTCACTGTGATTGGTGATATCCTTTCATCTCTAAATTCTGGAGATTTTGATGATCGTTTACTTCTGAAGTCATGTTCATGATAAACTTGCGATCTACTATTATGTGCAAGTATCGCGCCATAAAGAGTAGGGTTACTCTGAATGGCATAACTGCTCTGTTGTTGTTCGGTGCGGTTCACGATTGGTGATATCATTTCCTCTGTGAGTGGTGGAGCGTTTGGTGATATATCCCTTCTGATGCTATGACCATGAGGAAAAACTTGAGATCTCAAATTTTGTACAAGAACCGTGCCATAAAGAGTAGGATTACTCTGAATATCATAACTGCTCAGTTGTTGATCATCCTGGTTCCTCGTGATTGTTGAAACCATTTCCTGATTACGATTTGCTCTCGATACTAGCCTTCTTCGCCTGCCATTCGAGTCACTCCGGCTTTCGTCGCTGTTTTTCTCCAGTTTTTGGCTTAAGCATTTATAGATTAAGTACATAACGAAGAGAGCGAAGAGCACGAGAACCACTATCGCTACTTGAATACCTGCTGACATAATGATTCAACTGTGTGGAGGAAACGATATGCTTCAAACGATGTCTCAGCTGCTTCGATGAAATTGTCTCAGATCTTCGATGAAATTGTCTCAGATCTTCCAAACTTGTTTCAAAAAATAATCTTGATATACCAGGTTCCTGTAAATATATACTATGTAAGATTCTTTATCTTCATTTCGTTAAAGCATGCACAACATTTAAATTTTGAATATTTTAAAAGCAATTTTTATGGTGAAAAATAAGAGACAATTTCATGATAAACATTCTCTCGATAAACGCTACGCATTAATTTTTTTTCGTATTTGCTATGCTTCATAAGACTACAAATATAGAAATCTGAAACCTATCCTACCATCCATACGGTAAATCACTCTAATGATCATGAGCTCATATCAAAAATGTAATGTGCCAAAGGTTTTTTTTGTTTACCACATTCCTAAAAGGCATTGCGTTCATATCACGGATCGTATTCATAGAATGTAAATAAAAATGTGGGTTTTCCTCATCATTAAAAGATTTTTAACTAGCATAGGAAGCTTCGCTTTGTACTGCATACATTTACTTTTAGTTTAATAACAAATTCTCTTCTAATATATTGCTGCAATCATTTGCATTTCTTCCAAGGGTATTATACGGAAAGCATAATGTTCAATCAGATTCAAATTCATAAAAAGTAGATATTTTCCATTTATGCAACTGCATCATACTAAGGCACTGCTACATTTATAACTGCACGAAGCTGCTCCTTTTCCAATTTTATTTAACGTTGCCTGAAAATATCATTTTCATATGACACTAGTTTTTAGTTATCGAGTGATGTTCCACCACCTTCCAGTTAACGGCAGGACACAGGGTGATTGAAAACTCTTGGGCCAAACTTTAAGGGCTGATAGAACACACCTAAACAAGTACTTTTCGCCATGCAATGCATGGTCGGAACTGAAGCGGTGAAGCGCTAGGGGTTAGCAGTTACGGTGTCAGAAAATGAAGAAACACCGTCCGAAAGCACTCCCGGTACAGTCTTTGGGCTTCCCTCGCATTCTCATCCGCAGCACCGTACGTGAAATGCATGTCCGCTTTCCCTTGATTCGAGAAAAACAATCCATCCGGTCTGCAATCCACGGTAGAAATGACGACGAGTGCGAAAACCAGCGCTTATAAGTGTTCACTGGAAAGCGCCCTCTAGTGCTTCACCGCTTGAGTTCCGACCATGCATTGTATGACGAAAAGTGATTGTTTAGGTGTGTTCAATCACCCCTTAAAGTTTGGCCCAAGAGTTTTGAATCACTCTGTATAGGATTGTAGGTTTTTAACTTTTTATTCGAGCTTTAAAGTGTAGTAATAGTTTAAGCAAAGATATAGAAAGGTGGCCCCTCCTCGGAACGAAAAAGAAATTTGATATCCATCAAATTTGAAAAACTTTCATACCCTCAGCTGCCATTTATTAGTCAAACCCATCAAACATTTTTAGTCAAACCCATGTTTTGACCGTAAAGAGTCAGATTCAAAGTTCAATAACCTTTAAATACTCTTTTTATGCAAAAATATGATTGTAGATAAAGATCCTAATCAAAGTCTTCGAAGATCTTGATTTTCAACGATATTAATTCAGTATTTAAAGTCATAGAATATTTAATGGCAGCACTGCCAGTTATTATGAATTGTTCACAGTCCGTGCTTATTAATATATACTAGATGGTACATGTTAACGTAGATGAAATATAAGATTCAAAGCTCAGTAATCCTAAATAACTTTTTTTTTTTAAAAAAAAAGTCCCGAAGATAAAGATCTCAGTCAAATTCATCTAAATCTATTAATTCTCGATTTTTTTTAAAACAGTAATCGCTTGATATTTAAATAGTTATGTAAACAGATATTTAGCAATAACATTTTGAAAGCTTAATTCAAACAGGTTAAAACGAAAGGCAATAACAATTGTATTAAACTATTACAAATCTTACATTGTTATTACAAAACTATTACAAATCTTACATTATTATTACAAAACTATTACAAATCTTACATTGTTATTACAAAACTATTACAAACCAAAAAGATGCCCTAGGCACCTTTTGATTTCTACACCCACCCCGACCCCTATTTGACCTTAAAAGCGACAATGAATCCAAAAATTCTTATTATTTCTAATTAAAAAAAAAAAAAAATCTCCAGCACGGGTATATCGATTATATCTCCAGCACCGATATATCGAAATTTCACCTTTGACCTCGAAGGACCATCGCATCCAAAATTTGATAGCATTTCTGAGATCTATGACTCAAAATATCCCCAGGCACCAATTTGTAACCCTCTAGTACTGGTAGATCTATATTTGACTTTTCACCTTGAAAGTCCATCGCATCCAAATTTTCACATTACTGAGATCGACGACTCAAAGTATCCCCAGGAACGCATAGTTAGCTCTCTAGGAATATAGTAGACCTAAATTTGGCTTCTGACCTCGAAATATCCTCCGGATGCAAAATTTCTTAACGTTTTCGAGATGTTCAGCTTGAAACACTCCCAGATATCAATTCCTAACTTTCAAGCAGTCGTAGATCAAGATTTCATCTCTACGTGACCTTTGTTTGACCTTGAAGGACACGTCGAAGTCAAATTTCGGATTATTCCCGAGATCTTACCCCTAGGTGCAAATTTTCAGAGCTGTACCATTTCTGCATTCTAGTTAGAATTAGCGTGATCCCCTGTCAGTCAGTCAGCCAATCCCTCACAATCGTTTATATATACAGGGTGAATCTGAAAAAGTGGGCAAAACTTTATGGGGTGGTAGAACGCAACTATACGAGCAATATTCGTCATAGAAAGTATGGGCGGAACGCAAACGGCGAGCCGCTAGGTGGCGTTGGAAATGGTACAAAAGGGTCGGTCCTCGCACCCAACGGCATTTCTACCGTGGATTGCCGAGAGGATGGCTGGTTATACTAATCACGAAATGGCGGATATGCACTTTGTGAGCAGGTACCTCAATTACATTCCTGTTAATAAAATGTTTTCTGAAGTATCTCCTCTCCTTCTTGTGTTCATTCTTTAAATGTGACAGTGGAAAACTACCTTTTAACTTCTCGCCGTTTGCGTTCCGACCATACATTCTATGACGAATATTGCTCGTATAGCTGCGTTCTACCACCCCGTAAAGTTTTGCCCACTTTTTCAGATTCACACTGTATATCAGATGTTTCAAATGATCAATATTTTGTTTTGATTAAAAGCGACTGTTAGTTCGAAAATATTTGTTTTTCTTATCTATCACATTTTCGTATTATACAACGAAAATATTTTTTGTCTGAATTATGACGTCCAAAATCTCCTTGCGTCTTATACACCGACAAATACGGTAATCTTTCTTTCGCTCACTAGCCCATCATCTAAATCCTAAAATAAATGCGTGTTGAAAGCCAGAAGAATTCAAATAATTCGCATTCTATACATAACAAATAACGTTGTACATGCTGCGGAATTAGTACACTTCTTAAGACTGAGGAGAGAGTTGGGTTGTTTTACCTCTGAGCGGCACTTTTTTGTACACCATAGGCTGAATGGGCAGGTCACATGGACCCCGAAGGCTCAGAGAAGGTTGGGGGAGGGAACCCACTGGAACAGCTGTTGGGAGACAGATGGTAGTCTTCCATCAAGGCCATCCAGCGTGTTCTTTAACGTCACAGCGTATGGCTCTCTTGCACACGGGGCCACGGCTTAACATTCCATCCGACGGACGGCGGCCTTTCCAAGCCCATCGGTGTCCCCTACTGACCGTGGGCAGGGCGAGGAATTTTGCGGAGATAAATCTTAACGCTGACCCAGTTGGGACTCGAACCTGGAAATTACAGTTTATGAGCCTGGCGCGCTACCGACTGAGCCACCCCCGCCCCACTGAGGAAAGAAAAACAAGGTGAAAAAATACCTTTAGTACATAGGCGAAATTTCTCAAGGGTCATTTTTGCGATAAACCTATCAATAGCGTTGACATTATCACATTCTGTTGGCATGTTACTGGTTGTGTAGGAAATTGGTGGAAACCCCACCAAAGGCACTATTGAAGCTGATATAAAACCTACAACAGCAACAGCACATTACTGATAATCACGGTTTAGAATTTGATCCCAATATCAGGAAAAAGCAAATCATTGTCGTAACCATGAGTAATCGGATACAAACAAACTATGTGCACCAGATATTTTTTCTCCTTAGCTGTTTCTTGTTATCTTTGGATATTTTATTTATCCCATGATTTGTCATATCCTAAAGCCAACATTTCTACAACTGTATGGGTTGGGTTGTTTTACCTCTGAGCGCCACTTTTTTGCACACCATGGGCTAAATGGCCAGGTCACACGAACCCCGAACGCTCAGAGAGGGTTGGGGGAGGGGACCCACTGGAACAGCTGTTGGGAGACAGATGGTAGTCTCCCGTCAAGGCCATCCAGCGTGTTCTTTAACGTGCACGGGGTATGGCTCTCCCACACACGGGGCCACGGCTTAACGTCCCATCCGACGGACGGCGGCCTTTCCAAGCCCATCGGAGTCCCCTACTGACCGTGGGCAGGGCGGGGAATTTTGCGGAGATAAATCTCAACGCTGACCCAGCTGGGACTCGAACCTGGGAACTACCGACTGAGCCACCCCCTACAACTACAACTGTATAGGCAACATATTAACATTTTCAGTTCTCAGGTTACCATATGGAGCTACTAAACGGTAAAACTGCTTTATATTAATATAAATTGGTAAATAATATACTTTTTCGAAACTTGTTCCTTTTACGAGAACATTTAATAAAATTACAATTAATAAGGAAACCTTCATTTTTTTTTTCATTTACTACTTTTATTAATGTTGTTGTTGTTAGTCCTATTATTATTTTGGCGAAATATATTTGTTTTGGGTTCAAATAATATTGATACGGGCTCCAAACATTATTAAATTAAGAAAATTAAATCGATACTAAAAAGTTTAAGGTGTTGCGAAAAGGTAAAATTTAATAAATCATAATTTTAACTCATCAGAAACAACGCGTAATGCTACGGGCAGCTTACAACTGATATGCAGGAAGTGGAGACTGAATTAGTTAATAAAATCAATAAAAGATGTGTTTTTATCACATAAAAATAAAATATTGATTAACCCTCCCCCCCTCTTTGATCAGTGGCAAGTTATCTAATAGACAGGAACAAATTTGGCCGGCAACAATAATAACTAGAAGGATAACATGGCGAATATCGGATTTTTCCGAATTTTGTTCCTTTTAACAATAGTAATTCGTATTAATGGGTGATTGAAAGATGCAAATAATAATTAGCCTCACTAATAAATACCCCCTCAAGCAGCTGCTTGCCACAGAGGTCTGACAGGAATCTGTCAGTTTATACGTCACAGTAGAGGGTCTGTGAGGAAGGCGAGATCTCAGCAGAAAGACAACACAAACATTCAGACCTTACCGGGGCTCGGTCCCAGTTTCCTTTGATCAGTAGCCAAGCACGCTAACCACTCGGCCACGGACCTGGGGCTCGATCCCAGGTCCCTTAGATCAGTAGCCAAGCACGCTAAACACTCGACAACGGACCCGGGGCTCGAACCCAGGTCTCTTTGACCAGTAGACAAATACCATAACCACTTGGCCATGGGACGATCCCAGTGTATATAAAATGAAAGTATTTAGCTATCATTATATATATATATTATATGAATATTGATATATATATTCTTGAAAATTTTAGATTTAAACACAATTTATAAAATAAGAAGCCACCATCCGAATTATACCGAATTGAATTTTAATTAAAACACCTAACGACTGTTAAATATTCTGTTCTTCATCAACATATTCTATCACCAGAATATCTAATATTTAGAAAATATCGTTAGTCATATTACTTCAAGTTTTATATTTCCTCCATTTATCGCCCTCTAACGATGGTAGATTAATGCCTTTTGAGGGTTTAGAAACTATGAATCATCACATTACATTAATACCCATTCAACTCAAAAAAAGATTTTCATTTTCTCTCAAAACAATAAGTTGCGTTTTCCCATCCACCCTGGGTTGTGGGTTGTGTTATCTCTGAGCAGCACTTTTTTTGCACACCATGTGCTAAATGGCCAGATTACAAGAACCCCGAAGGCTCAGAGAAGGTTGGGGGAGGAGACCCACTGGAACAGCTGTTGGGAGACAGATGGTAGCCTTCCGTCAAAGCCAGCCAGCTTGTTCTTTAACGTGCACAGGTTATGGCTCTCCCGCACACGGGGCCACGGCTTAATGTCCCATAGGACGACGGCGACCTTTCCAAGCCCATCGGTGTCCCCTACTAACCGTGGACAGGGCGGGGAGTTTTGCTAGTCAGATTTCTAGTCTAAATAGATCGTTTGCATCATCACGGGGAAAGTCCGAGGGCTCAATTATTATTAATTAATACTGATTCCCACTTTTATAACCTCTAAAAAAATTGGACAGGTATAAAAGTAGTTTATTAATACCTGTCCAATCCAAAAAGATATTTCAATATGTTTCTAAAGATAAACAGTTATTGTTTGAAACACCAAAAAAAAAAAAGATTTTCCCAATATATAGGGTAAAGGCGAAAATCATTGCTTTCAATGCAAACGTCATGATATTCACATTTCAAAACAAAAAATTCGTGTTTCTAATGTAATTACATCGCTCGTAATATTAGTTTTAAAATTTGCAATTTTGAGTTTCTTCACCGACAGAGGGCGCAATTATAGATAGAAGAAGGTTCCATAAGTGTGAATCGTAATATATCATCACTGCTATGCAACGAAAAAGAATTTTAAATTTATCGCTAAAAACAAAGTTATATGTCTACAGACGGACAGACAGTCAACAAAGTGAAAACAATAGTACGTTTTTTCCGAAAAAGAAATAAACATTAAAAATTGCATTTTTAGTTACAAGAAGGAGAAAGGATTTGAACGATTTGCTAAAATTGTAATATTTTTCGTCTTATTATTTATTTGCAATTTCTTTTTAAGTTTCATCTACAATATCACTCAAGAATTACAAATAACAAGTCAATATTTTAACATGGTTAAAAATATTAATTAAATTATTAGACGTTGCACATATTTCGAAGCTAGGCTTATCTACGGTCGAGCGAATATTAGGTATCATACAGAAAAGAGAGATTCATGCGGGGGGGGGATGAGTAGTCTAAGCTTTCAATATTTTAAAATTTGTCATTTTTCATCTTCCTACTCTTTTCTCTCTTCCATTGGAATTTTTCTAAAATTTTTAAAATATTTCCTTCCTTCAAAATGAGGCCCTCCTTGCGAGTGTGGCCCCCGGCCGTGGTCAAGTTGGCCATTATGTTAATCCTGCCCTACCCGAAAAATGGCATAACTTGAATTAGCCATAACACTCTTTATGCTACAAGCTTTTATTTGATACACACAACTCATTAAGTTCAATACTCGCTTCGGAATATATAGTGGAACAATGCTCACACATTTTCCTTTTTAGTTTTTTAATTTAGTAATCATGGAGTAATGTAAATTGTAAACAATTGTTCCGCTCTATCTTCGGAATGGTGAACGCAACGAGATGTGTGTCAAATTGTGGGGTGAGGAGCGTCATAGAACAAGTTATACCCGTTCTCTATAAAATAAATACCCCCTCAAGCAGCTGCTTGAGCACAGAGGTCTGACATCACATCTGAAACCTTGTCCCCCCTTCCATTAAATTTCTCTTCCCCTTTTCTTGCGGCGAGAGAAAGAGAACTTCTTTGGAGCAGCCCATGAGGAAGTGTCTAATGACATTCTCAACTTCAGAAGCTTGTCAGTTTAACCTGTCAGTTTATATGCCATAGTAGAGGGCCTGAGAGGATGGTAGGACCTCAGCAGAAAAACTACACACACATCCATGCCCGGGCTTGAACCCAAGTCCCTTAGATCAGTAGCCAAGCGCGCTAACCACTCAGACACGTGACGGCTCTCTATAAAAAGGGAGGAAAATTTCATGTGGACGATCGTAGCGCGTTATATCTCCAATCGAAGCTTCTGAAGTTGAGAATGTCATTAGACACTTCCTCATGGGCTGCTCCAAAGAAGTTCTCCTCTTTCTCTCGTCGCAAGAAAAGGGGGAGAGAAATTTAATGGAAGGGGGGGGACAATCGTAACGAGACATAATGTTAAATGAAAGCTTAAGACGTACAGAGTAACAAGTTAAAACGTTTCTTGTAAAGTATTTCATATAAATAAAAAAAAAATTAGGCCCTAGAAAGAGAGAAAAAGGTAAAACAAGCCAATGGTGAACTTACTTATTGAATTCTTATTAACTTTATTAACTTTAAAAGAAGATTGGGCGCGAAAACGGATTTCTTTTGCAAACTGAGCAAAAATTGCCGTCTGGCCAGCATTCTTCGAAGTTAATACAAATTCAGTAGGTGATTTCATGATTTGCATATTTTACTTTTTTAGGATATATATATATATTGATATTTTCAAATCTAATTTAATTTGCAAACATAATAAATAAAGTATCCCTCAAGCAAATGCTTGCCATTGAGGTCTGAGATGAACCTGTTAGCGTAATATGCAAAAGAGATCTGTAAGGAAGGTGACACATCAGCAGAAAGACAAAACAAGAAACGTCTATGCCTTATCCCAGAATTCTTCATCTGTAATTATGTACTATAACCAGTCGGCCACGTGGGAAGTCTAATACGAGGCATATAAAAATATATTAGGCAAAGTGTTTTATATAACAATTATGATCTATTTAGAACGTTTAAAATAGTCTAACCCAGTGATTCCCAACCTTTTCTGGACATCGCCCCCTTTAGAAGAGAACAAAAATTTCAACGCCCCCCTAGTCCATAATAGTTAATTTTATATGAAATATTAAAATATTGTTGCATATTATCTGTACCTAATTTATCTGTTTATTTATCTATTAAAAATCATAAAGCAGAAATTAATAAAACGACAACCAAATGTAGAATAAAATTGTTTATTAAAATTTTAAAAATAAACACAGAATCAATAAGAAATAAAAAATAATGAGATAAACACAAAATTAATAATAAATAAAAAAAAATTGATGAGATGGTTGAGGCTGGTGGAGTGTTAACAATTTGTTAATGTCGGGTTCCAATTTCGTTAACATCAATCGCAGATCGCCACGTTCAGTGATGTGTAGTCTGTTCCTCTTCTTTGACAGTAAATTAGCTACTGCACTGAGTCCACGCTCAGCCATATAGGACGAAGGAAATGCGATTAAAAACTTCTATACTATTGCCCGCAATCCAGGGTAGAGAACTGGTATTGATTTTTGAAGCCAGAACTCTTGGTATCCATGTTTGAATTTTACTTTGAAGCCTTCGTTAGTCGTGAGTTCTAAGAGTTCCTCTTCCAAATTTGATGATTCTTCAGTATCTGTGCTTGCGAAAGGATCTAAAACCCAACTCGGTATATTCATGTTTAAAATATCTTGGAAACGCTACGTAAAATCAACATGAAGAACTTCCAAGTGTTGGCAGTAAGTAAGTAAATCTTCCGGTTTTGCAGAAACTGCTGATAACGTGGGAAAGTGGTTGTATTCACCTCTACCTAGATTTCGTTTGAATAGAAAAAGTTTTCCCGCAAAAGCAGCTATGACGTTTTTTGTTTTAATTAAATTCAACTCATCACCTTGCAATTGTAAATTAACTTGATTAAATATTTTAAACAGGTCTGTCAAATAAGCGATGTCATTTTTTGACGTAATCAGGTTTTCGCGCAATTTTTCGTCTCTGTCTTCAAGTCCAGTACTGAGTCAAATAGATTGAAAAAACGATTCAGACAAACACCTTTAGAGAGCCAACGTACTTCTGTGTGCAGCGATTGTAATCTTCATCATTTTCATTACAAAGCTTACCAAATAAACGGTCATTCAATGAATTGCTTCTAATCTTATTGATTGCTTTAATAACGTAATGGAGCGACGTATGCAGACGTTCACTCAAATTTTTGCAACCAAATGCTGACGATGAATAATACAATGTACAGCGAGTACATTTGGTACTGCTTGTTTCAAATGCGCTATGAAACCCTTATGACGCCCTGTCATTGCTGGAGCACCATCAGTAGCAGCAGACAAAATATTGCAAATAGGAATTTCTTTCTCTTGAAAAAACTTTTGCATGGTATTAAATATAGATTCTCCCTTTGTATCAGATTCCAAATTTTTAGCAAATAATAACTCTTCATGAATTTTTTCTTCTTTTATAAATCGTACGTATGATAAGAGTAGAGCTTCGTTATTTGGTAGAGTTGATTCATCGAGTTGAAAGGAAAATTTGCAAGTCTTTAAGTAATCACATAATGGTATTTCAACGTCTTTTGCCATTTCATCTATTTTTCTTTGCACTGAATTATTACTGAGAGGAAGTTTTTTTATGATATCTGACGGTGTCTTATGACGAAGAACAGTTTTTAATATCTCTTTGACTGCCGGCAAAATTAATTCCTCGCCAATTGTGTGTGGTTTTCCTGCTTTTGCGATTAACAATGAAACGTTATATGAGGCTCGTAGTCCATCATCATCTTGTTTAGAAGACGACGCAAAAAGGTTTGACATAGTTGGCTGTTTTAAATATTGCTTTTCCAGTTCTTGAAAATAGGATAAATCTTTGTTCTTCTTATCAGCATGCATTTTATTTAAATGCTCTTGTAGCCTCGAAGGTTTCATAGCTTCACTTGAAAAATGTTTTCGGCAATTTTAACACATAGGTAATGATTGGTTTGTAGGAGAGTACGTAAATCCATATTTCAAATACTCAATACTGTACTGCCGGCATTTCTTTTTAGATGTAGATTCAGACATTTTCAAATACAAATTAACTTCTCAACAGATTTATAGATAGTTATAAAAATAATGTTTATAATGACTTCTAACACTTATCACTCACGACTATTTATCACGGCGAAGCACATAAAATTAATAAAACATTCCTAGAGCTATCGCTTTTATAGATTTGATTTTGTGCACGCATTAACTTGTATGTTTGCGATGCCGGCGCACTTGCTCCGTAAACAAGTCATTTCAAGCTCCCATATTCTAGTCGAAACATGTTAAATTGCATGAAACGCGTGTTTGCCTACCAACTTGCAAGGACTTGTCACCGTCAATCTGTTCTAAACTAAAACAAATCAGGTATAGGTATACCTAATGCTAATTTAAAAATGCTTATTAACGCGATAACAATAAGATAATTTACATAGCTAGATAAAATATTTATTCATGAAAACAGGTATTTTCAAAGTGTTTTATTATTTAAAAAAAAATTATAAAAAAATATTAAATATAATAAATTTATTATTATTATATTATTATTGCATCAGGTTGATTTGCCTATCAGGACGGACACTCATGTCCAACATAATAAGCCTGATATAGTAGTGCATGTTAAGGTATTGAATGAGATTATAATTATTGAAGTAGGAATAACATCTCAGGATAACCTGCAGACAGTAGAGGTTGAAAAGAAGAGGAAGTATGATCTGCTGGCTAATGAGTTGAGCCTAATTCACAAGTGTAATGTTAATATTATACCTTATGTTCTGACGTGGGATGGTATTGTAACTACGTACCATAAAGCATACTCAAAGCGACTTGGAGTGGGAAAACATATTGAAGCTTATATCCAATCTGTGATCTTGAAGAGAACTTTTGAGAGCATCTCAGTCGACTTCAGACGTACCAGTACGCTAGTAGGCGGTAGCAGGGAACTTATTGTCCAAGCTGCAGTTGAAAAGCTGTACATGACGGATGAGGTAGTGGATGACCAGAATCACCAGGAAGACACCACAGAATAGAAGAGATAAAAAGGTTGTCACAGAAAATTCCATTAAATTTATTTATTTATTTAACCGCCCCTCTTGACTGCCTCAACGCCCCCCATTTGCCTCTGGATCCGCTACCGCCCCCATGGAAGGCTCCAGCGCCCACTGGGGGGCGGTATCGCCCCCGTTGGGAATCTATGGTCTAACCACTGTTACCATACTGTTACAGATACTGTACCTATCAAATCAGTAGAAAATTTATATATTATGCCAGTGTAATTAAGAAAAATAATAAATACCCCATCAAGCATCTGCTTGCCACAGAGGTATGACAGGATGCTGTCAGTTTAATACGCCAAAGAAGGTCTATGAGGATGGCGGGATCTCAGCAGAAAAACCACACACACATCAATGCCTTACCCGGGGCCCGAATCCAGATCCCTTACATCAGTAGCCAAGCGTGCTAACCACTCGGCCACGGGACGGTATGCCAATGTAAAAAGGAATTTAAAAATCGTTTCTTAGAGAGAAAACTGTTTGTGGTAATAAGATTTAGGTAAAGTTCTAAATTAAAGCAACCTAAATCTTGACTTTCAGGGATTGGAGGGATTGGGGTTAATTCAGTCATGAAGCCCGCCAAACACCAAATCTGCAGTACCAAAGTTTTATCCCAATTATGCCAGCGTTGAGATTTATTTCCGCTAACCTAAACCTTTCTGCGGTGAGAAAGAGGACACCGTTCGGTTTGGAAAGGCCACCGTCCTTCGGATGGGATGTTAACCCTAGTCCGTATGAGGGGTCTTTCCTTGTATACGTTAAGGACCACTCTGGATGGCCTCTTCGGGGGACTTCTATCTGTCTCCCAACATCTGTCAGTGGGTCCATTTCTTCCAATCTTCTCTGAGCCCTTGGGGAACCTGAACCTCGGAACACAAAATAAACCTGTTTATAAAAATCCTTTTTTTTAATGTCATACTCATATTCATTTAAGAATTTATATACGCATAAAATCTGTTTTAAATGCTTTGTTTGAATATATTTGTATCAAAAATAATTGCTGAAAATATATTCCTTGATACATAAATTGTGACAGACAATAGACAGAGATAAATTCAGGTATGTTTCAGGGGATGGAGTGCTCTCCTGCGGTCTTCCTCCTGGTATTATTTCCCCTCAATATACCAGTTAGTATGCATTCAGTATCTCTAATGGAGCAGGAATTAAGTGTTCGAATGTTGTTCAGCGAGTAGGGAAGTCAGAAAAAAACAAAAGTAAATTCTTTAACATCATTTTCTTTATAATATCGTATAAATATTTTCATCGTAAAAAATATCGTTATTTGCATTGTGGAATACAACAGAAAATAAATGCTGTTTTTTTACATAATATACTTTAATACTCATCAGCTGTTTTCTTATTTCTAAAGCGTAACAGATCAATAAGAATTTCTTTCGGTCTTTTGTGTCACCAATTTCTGATTAAAATTTGAGTTGCAGATTGCAGTTGCTATATTCTCTGCTAATTCGATTCTTATTTATCAGGTCGTTTTTAGGGCTGAAAAATCGGAGCATTTATTCAGGAACTCTCGTTGAAATTAAATTCTGGTGAGATTTATTATTGTCACTTTATTCCACAGATCAGCGAAGCCATTAAAGTTGGTAGAACATATGAGTGAGTGAACATATGACATCCATAGCATACGAAGAAGATAATTTTATTCTCTGATGTTTTCTGGCCTGATTGGGGAGGGGGTGGCTCAGTCGGTAGCGCGCCAGGCTCGTAATCTGTAGTTCCCAGGTTCGAGTCCCAGCTGGGTCAGCGTTGAGATTTATCTCCGCAAAATTCCCCGCCCTGCCCACGGTCAGTAGGGGACACCGATGGGTTTGGAAAGGCCGCCGCCCGTCGGATGGGACGTTAAGCCGTGGCCCGTGTGCGAGAGCGCCATACCCTGTGCACGTTAAAGAACACGCTGGATGGCCTTGACGGGAGGCTACCATCTGTCTCCCAACAGCTGTTCCAGTGGATCCCCTCTCCCAACATTCTCTGAGCCTTTGGGGTCCATGAGACCTGGACATTTAGCCCATGGTGTGCAAAAAAGTGCCGCTCAGAACTCTGGCCTGATCAATCAAGCCAACTCTGGCCTGATTGCGTAAGACCTTAGCGGATCTGGCCTGATTGCGTAAAAAAGTGCAAAAAAAAGTGACCTGGACATTTAGCCCATGGTGTGCAAAAAAGTGCCGCTCAGAACTCTGGCCTGACCAATCAAGCCAACTCTGGCCTGATTGCGTAAGACCTTAGCGGAGCCTGAATTAGTCACTAAAATCAATAATCTTTTTTTATCACATAAAAATAAAATATTGATATATTATTTCCAGAGAAAAGTTTTTACAACGACGGCTGTGTTGTTTTAGACCAGTATCGCTGGGAGCTGAATTTTGGAGGGGAGGAGTCGGGAGAAGACTTATTTATTTTGACCAAGAGGAGACGGCATTCTAATGAGAATATTTTGATGCTATTTGTAAATTCCTAGGCAGGACGTCATGACCTGTGCTCCTACTCATCTTCCTGCTGCTGCGTATCTACACCTAACCGATGATTGTGTAAAAGGCGCAACACTAGTCCTGTAATGGTCCCATTTCATGTCCTCTATGTTTCGTTTTTTCTGCTGAGGTCCTGCCATCCTCACAGACCTTCTACTCTGGCATATAAACTGACAGGCTCCTGTCAGACCTCTGTGGCAAGCAGCTGCTTGAGGGGGTATTTATTTATTATTTTATGTTTCCAATGAGACATTCAATTGAATCTCCACAGCTATGTTATCTTGTATAGGATGGCCATATAGTAAACGGAAATGTCTTTTTTTTTTTACAGGACGGGGGTGGCTCAGTCGGTAGCGCGCCAGGCTCGTAATCTGTAGTTCCCAGGTTCGAGTCCCAGCTGGGTCAGCGTTGAGATTTATCTCCGCAGAATTCCCCGCCCTGCCCACTGTCAATAGGGGACACCGATGGGCTCGGAAAGGTTGCCGTCCGTCAGATGGGACGTTAAGCTGTGGTCCCGTGTGCGGGAGAGTCATACCCTGTGCGCGTTAAAGAACACGCTGGATGGCCTTGACGGGAGGCTACCATCTGTCTCCCAACAGCTGTTCCAGTGGGTCCCCTCCCCCAACCTTCTCTGAGCCTTCGGGGTCCATGTGACCTGGCCATTTAGCCCATGGTGTGCAAAAAAATGTGCCACTCAGAGGTAAAACAACCCAACAACAACTCAGAGATGAGAGTTCAGAGATGAGAGAATTTTGCTCAGAGATGTGAATTCTTGTTGACATTCTTTTTCCAAAAAGGTCTGTCTCGTCGTCATTAAAAATTTGTTCGGGTTTATATCTTCTCGAATGATTTCTAAAACTTCATCAGGAAAGCTCACAGTCCTTTAAACCTCGCCTACGATCTTGATATTTACTCAGAGTTCACTTCTGAACCTGAATTTGTTGACACAGACTTTCCTTAAATAGCGCCAGCGCTTATACAGAGGTCCGGATTTTCTACATACAACAAGGCCACTTAACAGAAAGTTCTGATTTTGGTCTTCCCTCATGATACTCAATGCCTTTCCATTTCTTCTATGCAATGGTTCCTGTCTTAAGAAAACAAGAAAGCAAGAAAAAAGAAAGAAAAAAGAAAGCAAGAAAGTGCCGCTCAGAGGTAAAACAACCCAACCCTTTTTTTTTACACGAAAACAAAAACGAACAATTTTTTTTCATTTATTTGACGAAAATGAAAAACATTTACCGAAAGTTTTATTACAAAAAACTAATGTTACACATATTCGATCATTAATAAATAGAATTAATTTTTTTAAATTTAAAGGGCTCTGGCCCTTTGAAAGTTCGTGTTGCCTTTCTGCTGATGTCTCGCCCGCCTCACAGTCTTCTCTATGCCTTATTAAACTGACCGCCTCCTGTCAGATATCTGTGGCAAGCGGCCACAGATAATATATATAATGTTATCTGTGGCAAGCAGCCACAGATAAAATGTACCCTCACTGTGCAAGCGGCCACACTAAGGAGTATTTAGTTTTATTTAATTTTTAGTGACTTTTGCAGCTCATAATTAAGGTAGTCATCTTCGAAAGATTCCTCTTCATTATCAAATAATCACAGGTGAATCAAGAACCACTGTGTACAACAAAGATTAAATGTCAGCCGAGTTTGACAATTTGGATACCATTCAAGTCTTCGGGTATTTTGTTTGATTATTAATATTTGAGTAAGTTTTAATTTTTACATATTTTAACATTTCCTAAAATATTTACATATTTCTTGCATTGGTAAATATTTTAGAAATAAATTTTTTTGTTAGTAGTTAAAAAAAAGGAACCTTTCTTCTATAAAAAAAGAATAAAACAGGATTCAAATGCAAAGAAGTGAACATGCTTTAAGAGATCTTCTGGACCCTCTAATCTTGTAGCACGAGGCATGATAATCATCGTCCAGTTACAGTTTAGAAGCAGGTACTTAACATCTGGGCACAAAAAACCTTCATCACAGCCAATGTTGCCAGGACAAGAGTTTGGAGGAATAGGCATTTGACTAAAAATTGATCTCGTATGAGTTACACATCATAATCCTAGTATCAAATTACATACGCTATTTTCATAATATTTTCTGCATTGTTTGAAACACAGCGTTTTAAATTATTGTACCATTTTTTAAGTTTAACAAATTTTAGCATTTTGTAAATTTTACATTTTAGGCGTACTTCAGACCAATGGTTCTCAACCTTTTATGCTTCACGTACCCTCTGGAAATGTGTATGTAACTTGCGTACCCCTTGTATAGATGGATAAAACTATAGTTATAGTATAAAAATGGAAATAAAATAAAACATATATACATTATATACACATTAAATTTTGCATTCATAAATTACATATATCGATTTTACACATATCTCAGTTCTCAGAAATTAATCAGTGTTGCCAACTTAGCAACTTTGTTACTAGATCCAGCGATTTTTGAGCTCTCACGGCGTATCCCAAAAAATTTACCGTGAGAGCCCCTATGCTAGGACATCCTCTTACAAACATCGAAGACTACTATATAGAAAATGGTATGAAGCGTGTAATATACCCTTCATACTACTTGCAAGACCCTAAAGCTATCACATGTGGACTTGTATTTTTTGTGTAGTCGTGCTAGAGGAGTAACCCTATCGCTCATGTTAGCGGATTATTATTCCTGTAACCTCGACTTGAACGAATCGATGATATTATTATTTAATCAGACTCTCAAGTATTAAGTAATCTTTTGCAAGATGGAATCCTTCTGCGCCGTTATTGTGGCAGGAGCTTTGCAGTGTGGAAAATACACGTTTGTTTTAAACGTGATACGCCATTCAGACAAAGTGTTCAATACATCTTCCTCCAAAATAATATATTGCTATTCTATATGGCAGTGGTTCTCAACCTTTTATGCTTCACGTACCCCCTGTAAATGTGTATGTAACTGGCGTACCCCTTGTATAGATAGATAAAACTATAGTTATAGTATAACAATGGGAATAAAATAAAACATATATATATATATCAGTGGTTCTCAACCTTTTATGCTTCACGCACCCCCCTGGAAATGTGTATGTAACTGGCGTACCCCTTGTATAGATAGATAAAACTATAGTTATATTATAACAATGGGAATAAAAAAAACACTCACATATATATATATCAGTGGTTCTCAACCTTTTATGCTTCACGTACCCCGTGGAAATGTGTATGTAACTGGCGTACCCCTTGTATAGATAGATAAAACTGTAGTTATAGTATAACAATGGGAATATAAAAAACACATATATATATATATCAGTGGTTCTCAACCTTTTATGCTTCACGTACCCCCTGGAAATGTGTGTGCAACTGGCGTACCCCTTGTATAGATAGATAAAACTATAGTTATAGTATAATAATGGGAATAAAAAAAAACATTCATGTATACAACTTTTGAGCTCTCACGGCGTACTCCAAAAACATTTACCGCGTACCCCACGTTGAGAACCACTGCTTTAGATTATACGTGCATACCCAGGGTGTGCGACAGAATATTGAACAACCAAGTCGCTCTAATGAGAAAATCTGAATGATGTAAAAAAAAAAATTAAATTAGAAATAGTGACATTTGATGTCAAAATCATAACTTTGTATTGCATAAGTAATAAAATATTAATATAGAATAAAGAGAAATTTTTGTGGTTATTCATTTCGAGATTCTGTGATAATCTGATAATTTAAAAATCCGGTGAGAGCCAGGTCAAGCACACATCACTTTAGATAACATACTTTTAATACATATATGACATATACAAATCCTGATTACAACAAAATATCTTTCGTCTACTTTACACTCAAGTTAAATCTCAATAAAAATAATTAAGAAAGAAATATATATGCAATAGAGAAATTCTCTAACAGCAAGTTTGCAAATGTCATAAACTAACACAACAAAAAAATACTTACTCTTTAACAAATGTCAAACACTATTCCTAAGGCTAAAATTTTGACAAAGGAATTCATGCATTATGGAAGCTACAACAATAGTGTGCCTAGAAAATAGGTGCTGAGGAACAAAGGACGTTTCTGCGATAACGTTCCCTCGTGACTTTTGTTATCTTTGCAAACCTGCGAGACCATTGCGTCAATTGGGAATTTTGTGTCAGCAGATAGTGTGGAAGGGCAATGCCTACTGAAATAGATCGTTTCATAATGCCCAAGAACACAATTAAAATACCTTCTGCCTGATAGAAGCGTTAGACATGAAAGTGTGACTGGATTTGGGTTCTTTTACCTCTGAGCGGCACTTTTTTGCACACCATGGACTAAATAGCCAGGTCACATCGACCACGAAGGCTCAGAGAAGGTTGGGGGAGGGGACCAACTGGAACAGATGTTGGGAGACAATGGTAGCCTCCCGTCAAGGTCATTCAGTGTGTTCTTTAACGTGCACAGTGTATGGCTCTTAACGTCCCATCCGACGGACGGCGGCCTTTCCAAGCCCATCAGTGTCCCCTACTGACCGTGGGCAGGGCAGGGAATTTTGCGTAGATAAATATCAACGCTGACCCAGCTGGAACTCGAACCTGGGAACTATATATTACGCGCTACCGACTGAGCCACCCCATTGCGACTAGAAATATGAATTAGAACAAGAAGTTAGCGCTTCTGGCGAATATGGGATACCCGTTTTCCTGTAAATGTTTTTTTTTTCTCGCCTTTAGCACCCTTTAGAAATAGAAATACGAACTAATGAATAATTTGGAAAACTCAAATAGTATATATTTTACTAGTACCTATAAAACACGAAAAGAAATTTTAATTTTTCTCTTAAAGCAAAAAAGCTGCACCCCCCCGGGGGACGGAGATGACTCAGTCGGTAGCGCGCCCAGATCGCAATTTGCAGTTACCAGGTTCAAGTCCCAGCTGGGCCAGCTTCGAAATTTATCTCCGCAAAACTCCCCGTCCTGCACTCGGTCAGTAGGGGAAACCGATGGGCATGGAAAGGTCGCCGTCCGTCGGATGGACCTTCTCTGAACCCTCGGGGTTCTTGTGACCTGGCCATTTAGTCCATTGTGTGAAAAAAGTGCCGCTCAGAGGTAAAACAATCCAACCGAAATCCATCCTGGGGGAATAAGATAAACTCATTGCTGACAAATATGACCTCTTGACCACCACACTTAACCACTAAAATACAAAAAATTTCACTTTCTATTATAAATAGGTCGTTTTCAACATTAATTTAAAAAAGTTGCGTTTTGCAACTACTTCCGCCATTGGAAAACGCCATTAGCGCTATTGAGAAATTTGGAAGATGCGAATTGTAATAATTTATCAATATCTAGTGGTTAGCGCCCTTGGCTACTGATCTACGTTTTCTGTTGAGATCCTGCCATCCTCTCAGATCTTCTACTGTGGCATATAAACTGACAGGCTCCTGTCAGACCTCTATGGCAAGCAGCTGCTTGAGGGGGTATTTATTTTTTTATCTAACGCAAAAGAATGCTTTTTTTTATGTACCTACAAAAAACGGAAGTGGTGATGCCTACAGATAGACAGGCAGACAGACAACAAAGTTAAAGCATCACTTCGTATCTTCTTTGAAAACGAGCTAAAGAGTTGGTGGTTTCGCTCGCGAATACAATTTTCGCTCCTTTTTGTCACTCCTGTATTTAATGCAATCTCATTCGACAAGATTTATATCGCGATCAAAAGTGGAGGGGAAATACAAAACGAAAACCTTTTAGTATGCGAGTATAATAAAGCGTTCATGAAAGAAGTTGACATATTTCTCATAGATCATTGATTGAGAATTATTAACTGATTAATAATTATTAATCAGTTGTCAATCACTGAGGTATCAGAGATTTTGCTTTATGGCATCATGGTTGATTGAGTTATCAATCAGTTTTGAATCACTGAGGAATCAACCAGTAATCTTTGCTCTATGAGATCATTGATTGATTGATTATCAATCAGTTGTCAATCACCGAGGAATCAACCAATGAATTTTCTTTATGAGATCATTGGTTGATTTACAAGAATGATTTGTGAGAATCGCCGATGCATCAGCTACGTAGTTTTATTGCCTTAGTTTTCGACACTGTATTTCATTATTATATTCATTGCCGATCAACTACTTTTGATTCGTTGCTGTTCGCAATAATGCTATAATGTTTTTTTTTCGATAATTGTGAACCCAATCAACTAACCTTGTTTTGATTAGTTACTGCACGTCACTGTAAAACTACATAAGCACGATGACAGGGCTATAATGCAATGCGTAATGGCTGCTGTTGGGATATGTGGGAATTTTGAATACATTATAGGCCAATTTTTTGTGTAATCATTATAACACTTTATGCAGGTATGTATCTGGGCACAGAACCGACCAATCGTAGGTCCTAAGGTCCGACCCCGCCTTCTCGTGGTATAGACTGTTAGTATCTTTCAAAAGAGATACTCTCTTATGGAAGGAAAACGGAAGGGGAGGGCTGCCAGATCAATCTGGACTATTATGGATACTTTACTTTTTTTTCTACTCTGCTGAGGAATGGTCAACCACAGAGGGTCTTGCTGCTGACTATATATACCAACCTGAATGGAATAATAGTTCCGAGCTTGATTATGGATCCTGAATTTGTTGCACTGGTGGGCTTCTGCTGAAGGAGAATCTTCCGCTTTGTTTTATGATGGTTTGTGGTTGACAACCCCAAATGAATGGATTCACAGGATACGTTTTATCAGTTGGTGGATAATCCTGATCATAGGCCATCGCAGGTGTCTGAACTGTTGTTTCTACGGGCATTGTCAAATCTACATTTCAGGAAGTCTTCCGGGCATTATGCCTTAGTTGCCTTTGTGCCATAAAACCCCAAACTATCAACAGCAGGAAGTTTTTCAGTTTAGATGGCTTTAGCCTTTAGTAATGGGGGGAACGGGACTTTGCCCCATGCCTGCGATTAGAGGGCTGTTTGATATTGTCTGCACTGTCTTTCTCAATAAACACAGATTCTTTAAACATCCCACTAACCATTTTCTCTCCACAGGCAGTTGGAATGTGAGGCCTCTGCAATTTCGAGGAATTGGATTTTGATGTCCTCACACAAGAATTTAGATATTTTCAAGAAAAATTTAGATATTTTCGACTTGAAAGAGACCAGATGGGTAGATAAAGGTCAGATTCTTTAAAATAATCTCAAATTTCTCTTTTCAGGGAGGGACGATGATGAGCATCACCAAGGCGTAGGTCTGCTTCTCAGCACACACGTCAGTGATGCTCTACTAGGATATGAGTGCATTAACGAAACGTTTCTTATAGCTAAATTTCAGACAAGGATTAAAGACTTTAATGTTATCTGTTGTTATGCGCCCATGAGGATGAGAAAGATCGATTTTACGGACCACTTTGATCGATTTTACGGATTTTACGGACCCGGCAATGGGCAAAGTCTCCTACATGGAAGTAAAAAGTTTGAGAATAACTGATACTTATTACAAACACCAAGATATACATAAGAATACATGGGTTTCACCAGATGAACTGCATAAGAATATGATTGATTATATATTAATTAACAGCAAATGGGCTAATTCTGTTAGGAATACCAGGTATAGTTAACAGACCATTACCTTGTTAAAAGAGTCGTGCAACTTAAAATTAAGAAGTGTTGTGCTAAGGTTAAAAAAATTTACCTTTAACACTGGAGCTCTGAAAGACTCAATTATAGCTACAGCTTACCATGATAGGTTATTTAGTCATTATTATAGTCATGGTTTGTTACTACTGAATTGGTGGTATAAATCTCTAATTGATGACAATAATCTGAAATCAGACCTCTCTAACCGATGCGATAGTCACAAACCAGTTCACTCAAATTTCGGACGACTCTCTCTGATCACTGTCTTTCCAATAATGATAATAAACGCGAATAAATAAGGCTTTAATCGATGACAATAATCGCACATCAGTCCCACTCTAATTGATGAAGATACTAGAGGATAAAAGCAGATGAGACTGAAATATCTCTTTAAAGTGTTACATTTTGTTTGGCCAGATCTTTCCAACACGTGGACTTTGTGGAAGCTCCACATCTGCTTCCTTCCCTTCACAAGACATCTGCTTCTACTTCGCCGAAAATAACTTTCTAAAGCACGTGCCGATGCAGTCATATAAACAACAGAAGTTAAATTTGCTTGAAATGCGAAGGCCGGAATAGCCGAAAATGGCAACTATATTTGCACTTTTCAAATAATCTGTAAGAAATAATATATGTGTAGAACAATATAATTTTTATGGAATTTGTTTTTAAAATTTAAGATTTCAATAATATATAAGTATCAAAATCATTTTAAAAATCAACTTTCTTTTTACTACTTTTCTTTCTACACCGATGTCCAAAATTTAAGTTCCAAACCGATGCAGAGGGCGGGGGTGGCTCAGTCAGTAGTGCGTCAGGCTCGTAATCTGCAGTTCCCAGGTTCGAGTCCCAGCTGGGTCAATATTGAGATTTATTTCTGCAAAATTCCCCGCCCTGCCCATGGTCAGTAGGGGACACCGATGGGTTTGCAATGGTCACCATCCGTCGGACGTTAGGCCGTGCCCCGTGTGCGGGAGAGCCATACCCTGTGCATAAAGAACATGCTGGATGGCCTTGAAGGGAGGCTACCATCTGTCTCCTAACAGCTCTTCCAGTGGGGGAGCGGACCCACTGGAACAGCCTCCCTTCAAGGCCATCCAGCGTGTTCTTTAATAGTCTTGTCTGAGACTTCAGGGTACTTCTCTGAACAATCTTCTCTGAGCCTTCAGGGTACTTCTCTGAACAATCTTCTCTGAGCCTTCAGGGTACTTCTCTGAACAATCTTCTCTGAGCCTTCAGGGTATTTCTCTGAAAAATCTTCTCTGAGCCTTCAGGATACTTGTGACCTGGCCAATGTGCAAAAAAGTGCCGCTCAGAGGTAAAACACCCAACCAAAATCCAAACCGATGTAGGGCGGTAGGTCGATCCCCCCCACTTAAAAAACGGCTAAAATACCTCGATTTATCCACAGGCAAAAAATTCTCAATCCAATCATGTCCTGGAGTGCTCTAATTTACTTCTTAATCTTTCTATTAGGTTGGTTAGATTTAGTAGTTTCTCTGAGCTTCACTTTTTTTTATGGTCAGATTATAAGGATCCCGAAGGTTCAGAAACGATTGGGTGGAGGGTCTCCATTGGACAGCTCTTAAGAGACAGTAGTCTCCGGTCAAAGCCATCCAGTGTGTTCTTTAACGTGCACAGAGTATGGATCTCCCGCACAAGAGGCCATGGCTTTACTTCACATCCAATGGACGGTGACTTATCGAGGGCAGGGTGGAGGTTCTGCGGAGATAAATCTCGACGTTCCCAGGTGGGACTTGAACCTGCGAACTGAAGATTAGGAACCTGGCCGCTACCGACTGAGACTCTCCCTTCCCACCAGGCTACAAGGACTTCGATGGATTGGAGGTGAGTAGAAGAAAGGGGATCAATTGAACAGCTGTTAGGGGACAGATGAAATATCAACGACATACTGAGTGTTTTTTAATGTGCATAGGGTATTATCTTCCTAAAATCAGGAACATGGCTAAATGTCTCATCCAACGGATGGAGGACTTTCCAGGTCCATCGATGCCATCTCACCAAGGGCAAAGTGGGGATTAAGGGAGAGCAACAGAGTGAGCAAACTCTTGTCTCAAGTGTGGCGAGCAAGTGAAGAGGTTGAAAAATACTGATTTCAATAATCCTCTCAAATATATATTAGTTATTTGCAGACTGATAAATACATAATGCTAAACTGTATGCTAAACTGTTTATAATATGTTTGCATTTCCCAATTTTTACATCTGTTCCATGAGCGTTTTTGGAAGAGGAAACAATTACCGTTCAGAACTTCCTTATTTCGAGCAAAGCACAGTTTTGCTAAATTCGCTTTGGTAGTATTGGTGCTGCCATCTTTTAGACACTAATGAAATTTCCACATTCAAAAACTGTTCACAAAAATTGCCATAAAAATCATTAATAGATCTAAGTCCAAAACTAAGCAATAAAATTTATTTGGGAATAAAAAATAAATACCCCCTCAAGCAGCTGCTTGACACAGAGGTTTGACAGGAGCCTGTCAGTTTATATGCCATAGTAGAAGGTCTGAGAGGATGGCAGGCTCTCAGCAGAAAAACGACACCAACAGCCATGCCTTACCCGGGGCTCGAACCAAGGTCCCTTAGATCAGTAGCCAAGCGTGCTAACCACTCGCCCAGGGAAAAAAATTCTTTTGATAAGACGTTGATCATTGAATTTGTTTCTTTGATGAAAGCACGACAATCCTTATAGATTTCATGCAGTTTTTTTCCCCACCTGATTATGAAATGGAGCTTCAAATATTTTTTATCGCCCGAAGTTTTGGAGAAAAGTTTTTGGAAAAAAAAAGTTTTTTGAGAAATTAATTTCACACACTAATGTATAATGCGCCAACGACTTTTTTGCAAACAGTATAAATATTAATTACTTGAACATCATTATTTAAGCAAAAATATAATAAATATTAATTATTCAAAAATGTTAAAAATATTTTATATCCATATACAACATATAAGGTTAGAGCAATAGCCGAATGTGGGGCGGGGGCGGCTCAGTCGGTAGCGCGCCAGGCTCGTAATCTGTAGTTCCCAGGTTCGAGTCCCAGCTGGGTCAGCGTTGAGATTTATCTCCGCAAAATTCCCCGCCCTGCCCACGGTCAGTAGGGGACACCGATGGGTTTGGAATAGGCCGCCGTCCGTCGGATGGGACGTTAAGCCGTGGCCCCGTGTGCGGGAGAGCCATACCCTGTGCACGTTAAAGAACACGCTGGATGGCCTTGACGGGAGGCTACCATCTGTCTCCCAACAGCTGTTCCAGTGGGTCCCCTCCCCCAACCTTCTCTGAGTCTTCGGGGTCCATGTGACCTGGCCATTTAGCCCATGGTGTGCAAAAAAGTGCCGCTCAGAGGTAAAACAACCCAATAGCCGAATGCTTGTAAAGGTAATGGGGATTTTTAAAGACCTCTGAAATGAAGAAAACAATGTTATACTGAAATGAAATTTGGTCTCTTAGCCCCTTCTTTCATTATTTATTACCTTTATTAACAGGGAAAAGGTTAAAGGAGTTTACCTTTTCCCCGCTAGATTGCGGCTTTTTTATGTTTTACCTAACCTAGTCTGAACTATCGTTGTTTTCAGAGTACAATACCTTCAGTGCCATCAAGGGGATTACTGACACCACCTTTCATAAAAGAGTTGAGAATTTTCTCGAAATCATTAGGTATTCTGAATTTGTTTCACCCATTTGTGCACCTGTGAAAATGGTTGAGAGAGGCTAAACCAATTTCAGTTATTTCGATGTCGTCTTTCAATACCTTAGGCCAGGGGTGGGCAATTGTTTTCGTATCTACACTGCGCATGCGTATTGACGTGGCCGTCCTAGTGGAAAATACGAGACGAATCTTCGGTCGCGCACGGAAAGGAAATCTTGGTTCAAGGCGGATTTTTGTGACTGTCTTGGCGGGCCACAAAAAAACTCTTAGCGGGCCGAATGTGGCCCGCGGGCCGCTATTTGCCCACCCCTGCCTTAGGCCCATAAGACGCAGGGGAATTTTAGGCAGCGATTTCCAGGGAAAAGTGGGGTGGGAAGCGGGGTGGGCTCAGTTGATAGAGCTCCAGACTCATAATCAGTAGAGCCCCACCTGGGCCAGCGTTGAGATTTATCTTCGCAAATCCTCCACCCTACCCTCGGTAAGGAGGGGACACCGATCAGTTTTGAAAGGCCGCCGTCCGTCAGATGGAACGTAAGGTTTGCCCCATGTGCGGGAGAATCATACCCTGTACACGTTAAAAAACACGCTGGATGACCTTGACGGGAGGCTATCATCTGTCTCCTAATAGCCGTCCTGCTGGACGGCTATTACGAGACAGATGATAGCCTCCTGTGATACCCTTGTCCGATCTCTCTGGGCCCTTGTGACCTGTCGATTTAGCGCAATGTATGCAAAAAATGTCGTCAGAGGTGAAACAACGCAACCAAAGGAATATTATTGACGTTAAAGTGAAACCATTAGTCCTGTTAATGTCCATCCGTTTTCTTTGAAAACGAGATAACAGTTTCGCTTTGACGTCTGTCTGTCTGTTCGTCTGTAGACATTGAACTTTTTTTGTTTGCAGAGATAAATTAAAAATTCTTTTTGTGTTGATAGGTATTGATGAAATATTACGATATGCATTTTTCCGAATTTCTTTAAAGCTAAAATATGCCCTTTAGGGTGGAAAAAATGTTGAAAATTCCAAAATTTCAAACGAATATTGCAAGCGATGTATTTATGCTAGAAATTTGAAATTTTGGTGGTGGAATGTGAAGGTCCCAAAGTTTCCACTGCCAACAATGAGTTGACCCCTTAGACCGAGAGGGGATTGGAAAACCCTCCTCTTTAGTAGTCCTTTATAATTGTTTGTTTTTAGAGATAAATGAAAAAATCTTTTTAAGGTTAGATAGGAATTGATAAAATATTATGATTCGCACTATCGGGATCCTCCGCACACTATAGTTGCGCCCTCTAACGGTGAAAAAAGATTGAACATTCCAAAATTTCAAACGAATATTGCAACGATGTATTAATGATAGAAATATGAAATTTTGGTGGGGAATGTGAACGTCATAAGTTTGCATTGGAAACGATGAAAATGATAATTAGAAAATTCTTTTTTAATTTGATTGGTACTAATGAAATATTATAATATGCATTTTTAAAATATTCGTAGTTTTAATGTATATACCGTATTTCCCCGAAAATAAGACCTAACCGGAAAATAAGCCCTAGCATGATTTTTCAGGATGCTCGTAATATAAGCCCTACCCCATAAATAAGCCCCAGTAAAGATCGTCAGCCAGACGGATGCATTTAGTACGTTCGTTGCAACACACGACGGACGTATTCAATTATAAAATAATAATATTAATATATAATTAAATATATATAAATGATATTATTGACAATAATACTTAAAATAAATGATAATATAAATTATAATTAAGTATTTGTAAGTTCTTAATTATAATCTATTGCTGGACATGAGAGATTGGGGCCAATGGTTCTACAGGAAATGGAGTCGCAAGAAATTCAGGCCGGAATTCGGGGTTTGGAGAGTTATGTTCCAGAAGATGACATGACTGTATTTGAATAAATGTAGATTGTTGTACATGAAAAAACAAGACATCCTCTGAAAATAAGCCCTGATGCGTCTTTTGGAGCAAAAATTAATATAAGACCCGGTCTTATTTTCGGGGAAACACGGTAGTATATCCATACAGATTACTGAAATGACGAAAAGACAGAGTTGTTACCGGTATTTTATAAATAAAATATGGAAATTTGAAAAATTAGTGGTAGTTTTTAAGAGATATTCCACTGACAGCAATAATGTACTCACGTTTCTGAGAGGTGTGAGAAATGCAATTTTTTTGATATAAGGATTAAAATACGAATATTTTTGTATAATTACTAATGAAATATATTTTCATTTTCCCCCATCATCCGCTTGCTCAAATCGAAACTTTTAAGGAATGAAAGAGTAGATAAAGGAAAAACTTCTTTCTCTTTGAAAACGAGATTCTTATATGCGCCAGAGGCGATAGGCGTCCTTCTAGTTGCTTAATTTACCTTTTAAATTAATAACTATTTAGTTATATATCGTGTTTAAAAACATGAGCGTCCAATAACTGCTTCAACATATACATTTAGTGCTCACTAAATTGTGACCATCTACCTCCATGTTATTTAACTGGAAGCTCCGTCCCATGCCCAAGTGGTTAGCACGCTTGGCTACTGATATAAGGGACCTGGGTTCGAGCCCCGGATTAGGCATGGATGTGTGTGTTATTTTTCTGCTGAGTCCTGCCATCCTCTCAGATCTCTTACTGTGGCATATTAAACTGACAGGCTCCTGTCAGACCTCTGTGGCAAGCTGCTGCTTGAGGGGGTATTTATTTATTATTTATTAACTTCAAGCTCTAGAACTTCTAAACTAAGCGTTTTATGAGAAAATATAAATAATAAATAAATAAATACCCCCTCAAGCAGCTGCTTGCCACAGAGGTCCGACAGGAGTCTGTCAGTTTATATGCCAGAGTAGAAGATCTGAGAGGATGGCAGGACCTCAGCAGAAAACAACACGAACATCCATGCCTTACCCGGGGCTCGAACCCAGGTCCCGTAGATCAGTAGCCAAGCGCGCTAACCACTCGGCCACGGGACCGAAGATAAATTAAAGATCTCATTCAAATTTATCTAAATGTTCGCTTTGTGCTTAAAGAGTTTTGGATTTTGAATATGTAACAAGCAACAATGGAAGTCTTAGGAAAATTGAAAAATATCGAAATTTTTTTACATTAACTTTTCAAACATACATCTGTTGTATTAAATGGTGTGAGGTAATGCTTGTTCAAATTATAATGAACTTTTCAGTTAAATTCTAACGTTAGGCATTGCTGTTGTTAAATATTCAAACTTACATAACTCTTTTAAATACTAAGAGAATATTGTTGAAAATCGAGATTTAGATAGATTTGAATGAGATCTTTAATTTATCTTCAGTCCTATTCTATCACAAAACTCTTTTTTTAGAAGTTATAGAACTTCGAAGTTAGCTTATACTGATATAACATGGAGGGAGGTAGACATAATTTAGTGAGCACTGAGTGTAAAAGAATGAAAAAAATGATGATGCTGAAGGAAACACCTGAAGTGCTAGATATGCTGCAGAGAGGTGAATCGGCGGTTTCCATTACCTAAGTTAAACGACCATGATATTTATCAAGAAACCTGAGCAACAGATAAGAAGTAGTGTGACTTCAAATTCTTGAGAAATATTAAATGTTTTCTTAAGACAGACAGGAACCATTGCATAGAAGAAATGGAAAGGCATTGAGTATCATGAGGGAAGACCAAAATCAGAACTTTTTGTTAAGTGGCCTTGTTGTATGTAGAAAATCCGGACCTCTGTATAAGCGCTGGCGCTATTTAAGGAAAGTCTGTGTCAACAAATTCAGGTTCAGAAGTGAACTCTGAGTAAATATCAAGATCGTAGGCGAGGTTTAAAGGACTGTGAGCTTTCCTGATGAAGTTTTAGAAATCATTCGAGAAGATATAAACTTGAACAAATTTTTAATGACGACGAGACAGACCTTTTTGGAAAAAGAATGTCAGCAAGAATTCACATCTCTGAGCAAAATTCTCTCATCTCTGAGCACATCTCTGAGAAAACTACTACAGGAGAGTTAGTTACGCTTCAACTGAGACAAGAATAGGATTAACTCTGCGTTTGTGATAGGTGATTGCATAATTAAACATAAGATCTTTTATAGGCCGTAGATTGGGTTGTTTTACCTCTGAGCTGCACTTTTTTGCACACTATGGGCTAAATGGCCAGGTCACATGGACCCCGAAGGTTCAAAGAAGGTTGGGGGAGGGGACCCACTGGAACAGCTGTTGGGAGACAGATGGTAGCCTCCCGTCAAGTCACCAGCGTGTTCTTTAACGTGCACAGGGTATGGCTCTCCCGCACACGGGACCACGGCTTAACGTCCCATCCTATGGACGGCGGCCTTTCCAAGCCCATCGGTGTCCCCTACTGACCGTGGGCAGGACGGGGAATTTTGCGGAGATAATCTCAACGCTGACCCAGCTGGGACTCGAACCTGGAAACTACAGATTACGAGCCTGGAGTGCTACCGACTGAGCCACCCCCGCCCCATATGCCGTAGAGCACTTATATCAAGATCAATATTGATTTTCATGTATTTTGGATGATACTTCCAATGTGACGAGCTAATGCCCGTCGAAACACAAAAAGAACCATTCTCAATTTTAAAAGGATTTTAAAGCAAATACAATTTAGAAGGTTTCGGTGATGTTTATGGGCTGATTTAATAACATCTCTTCGTGAAGTCGAAAAACATTTGGTAGGCAAAAATCTTGTTCTCACAGCATTGTTGATTTTGTACAGTACTTCTTACGATTTAATGGGAATTACAGATGACACCTCGTAATATAGTCCTTTCCTTTTTCCTCCAAAAATCATCTATCTACTATGTATGATGATTTCGATCAAGGAATGATCGAAACTTATAAGCTTTATTCCGGTTTTTAAGGGGCGGGGGTGGCCCAGTCGGTAGCGCGCCAGGCTCGTAATCTGTAGTTCCCAGGTTCGAGTCCCAGCTGGGTCAGCGTTGAGATTTATTTCCGCAAAATTTCCCGCCCTGCCCACGGTCAGTAAGGGACACCGATGGGCTTGGAAAGGCCGCCGTCCGTCGGATGGGACGTTAAGCCGTGGCCCCGTGTGCGGGAGAGCCACACCCTGTGCACGTTAAAGAACACGCTGGATGGCCTTGACGGGAGACTACCATCTGTCTCCCAACAGCTGTTCCAGTGGGTCCCCTCCCCCAACCTTCTCTGAGCCTTCGGGGTCCATGTGACCTGGCCATTTAGCCCATGGTGTGCAAAAAAAGTGCCGTTCAGAGGTAAAACAACCCAACCCGGTTTTTAAGCTACATCAGGCATACCTTCGCAACAATTTTGAATACTGAAGATAATGAATTCGAATTGTATATTAATGTAGGAAGAATTTCGACGTGAACTCTGAAATTCTGATGGAAGAATCTGTGGAAGGGTTGGGTTGTTTTATCTCTGAGTACGTTTTGTTGCACACAATGGGTTAAATGGCAAGGCCGCAAGGACCCCGAGGCTCAGAGAAGCTTGGGGTAAGGGGACTCACTGGAAGCTGTTAGGCGACTGATGGTAGCCTCCAGTAAAGGTCATCCAGCGTATTCTTTAACTTTCATAGGGTATGGCTCTCGTGCACACAGTACCAGGGCTTAACGTTCCATATGACGGACGGCGGCCTTTCCAAGCCTATCGGTGTCCCCTACTGATCGACGGCAGTAGGGGACATACGGTAGGGGATTACGGAGATAAATCTCGACTCTGGCCCAGGTGGAACTTGAACCCAGGAACTGCAGATTGCGAGCCTGACGCGCTACCGACTGAACCTCCCCTACCCCAGCTGTTGAAGGAAGCAGTGAATTATTGAATTTCCTTCACTACATGGGTGTTGCAGGAAACACTGGAATTAAAAACCAAGTGTATTGAATACTAGAGTGTTGATGATCTACAAGCTATAGATATTCAAGAAGTAATTCAGCTACATCAGGAAGTAATAACAGAAGGTCTGTAGGGTTTGATCAAACACAGTGATTCCGCAGATGATAAAATTGTAGTTATGGAGTCTACACTGAAGTTAACAATTCTGTTTTAGAAAATGTAGCTTTCTAATGATTTTGTTGAACTGTTTAAAGATGCAGTTCCTTTCACGGGGAGATAGCAAGCTAAAGATGATCTTTAAGTTTTATATTCTACGGAATAAATTTAGTTAGTAATTTTTTAATTTATTTATTCCTTCGTTTTCTTGTAGACTGAACTGTAAACAAACAAATGATACATTTGCTTAAGTATAAAAAGTGTTTTTTTTTTTGGTGTCCAACATTCTTTCCAGAATGAAACCAAAATTTTCTCCCATAAGGAAATTCTTTCTTTATCCACAACACTTTCCCGGTACGTAATCTTTTATTTTATTAACACATATATACAGGGTGATTCAGAATTCATCATCAATATTTGGTGGGGAGGTAGGTAATAAGAAACGAAGGAGATTTCACATAGGAAAGCATGGGCGCATATGCCATGTAGTAGGGCAAAATGACCCCAGTTCAAAGATGGAAAGAACACATAAGAAGGAAGTGGTAAGGAAAAAACATTTATTATCTTACATGTAACATTTCTTTGCATTGGTTGTACAGACTTACAAGAGGTGCTCGAACTGCCGACCATGTGCTAGAATGCATGACTCACAACGGCGTTGCATGGACAGCCGGACCCTGTGGAAGATGCCTGGCATTTCCCGGATGTTTGAGGCAGCAACTGATATGCGTGCTACAAGATCCATAGCACTATCAACAGGGGTCTCGTACACCATGTTTTTCATAGCACCCCATACAAAGAAATCGATTGGAGATAAATCCGGTGAACGTGGTGGCCAAGAAACCGGTCCACCGCAGCCAATCCATTGACCACCAAACTGTCTGCGTAGGTAAGCACGCACAGCATTTGCGAAATGTGCAGGAGCGCCGTCATGCTGGAACCACATTCGCTGGAGACTACCATCAGGAACCTCGTTCAGAAGATCCGGTAACACAGTCTGTAGAAATGTTAGGTACTTGGCACCGTCCAAACGGGATGGTAGTAAATACGGGCCCAACAAACAGTCACCGACAATCCCAGTCCACACATTGACAGCAAAACGTTGTTGCGCAGCTCCAGGTCTTGTACCGTGTGGGTTCTGATGAGCCCACACATGCCAATTGTGTGTGTTGAAGACACCCTCTCGAGTGAACAACGCCTCATCGGTGAAAAGAACATACGTTGGGAAATTGGGATCAACGGCTGTTCTCTGCATTAACCACTGACAAAAAATAACACGCTTGGGATGGTCGTCTGCTGCCAATAATTGCACTCTTTGCAGATGAAACGGATGTAACCCTTCATCGTGTAATATCCGCCACGCTGTTGCTTGCGAAATTCCAAACTGCCTAGCCATACCTCATGTGCTAGCACCAGGTTGTTCCTCGATTTCCTGTAGGACAGCTTCCTCTACTGCTACTGCCCGTGCCGATCTGCGCCTCCCTCGATTAACATTACTAGCAGCAAACGATCCTGTTTCACGCAGTTGGCGATGAATACGTGAAAACATTTGATGCTGTGGCACACGGCAGTTTGGGAAGCGCGCTGCATACAATTGCCTGGCTCGAAGACATCTTTCTCCTGCCGCACCGTAAGTTACATGCATATCTGCACATTCATTCCACGTATACCAGTTCATGTTACTTCTGCAAATTCACCTTGTCGAATGACAACTGACTGCACGCGTCAAACAGCTGTGCTTCTGTATGAGAGGTGTGTACACACAGCGCCCTCTACACCACCATGCGTTCGTCTGCCCCCATACTTTCCTATGTGAAATCTCTTTCTTTTCTTATTCCCTTCCTCCCCCCTAAATATTGATGATGAATTCTGAATCACCCTGTATAGTTGACTGCATTGGCTGCATAAAACATCATTGGAAGAATTAAAAGCAGTCGATTCTGATTCCTGATATTCACAGCACTTATTCAGTACATAATCCCACCCTTTTTAGGCATTAGCAGTATAAAGACACTTGAAATATGCCATTCTTTTAATAAATAAATATATTGTTCTTTCAGTAATAAAATTTTAATAATAATGTGATTTTATTATATTTTCAATAATAACACTGGTTTACAAGGTTTTTATAGCATGAACAATTGTAGCTGCTTTTAACTAGTTTTCAAGTGCTGATTTCAGATCTGGCCTTAAAAAATGACTAGCACGTCACGTTTTTATGCAATTGGTCATTTTGATTCCTATTAAGATCTGCCTACCAACACCTACAGGCAACTGGGAGGATACTAGATATTTTATTGTGGCTGGCAACATTGATTGTCAAGTGATTGCCAACAAGAATGGCGGTGTGAGATTAGGTTACTCATGTAAGAGTAACCTAACCTCAGACCGCCATTCTTGTTGCTTTCATTGTAGGAGGAACACGTGCTGTACGTTGAAGAGTGAATTTTGGCGATTAAATGTCACAAAGGCAGAGTCGCGGATGTGTATTAATGTGCGGATGTAATCTTCCTATACCAACACCTCAAACCGATTGGGAGGAGATGGATTCACATTCATCAGAGGAAGACTTTGAGGCACATACAGATCCTGATACATTCCTGAAAAGTTAGACGAGTCTCATCTGACTCAGCAAAATGAACTAAATGATCTTGTAGACTGAACCCAAGGTCATTCTTTGGAGAATAATCAAAACAAAACAGATCAAGTCAAAACAGAGCAAAAAGATCAAGACAAAACAATAGTTTTGTCTTGATCTTTACTAGGACTTTACAAACAACAAGCTGAGGGTTTAGGTTCGAGACTTCAAGAGTGGAATCTTCTGGCTAAGGGTAACAGAGTTTCTCTGTTCAGAAAGAGAAATTTGGCTTTATCTGCTTTTTACGAGATGCAAGATGGTTTGTGTTTCTGAACAGATATTTCAGGGCTGATGGAAGAATTGGAATAACTTACGATCCTAAGGAATGGCGTCTATTTATAGATTCGTCAAAATTCAGCTTAAAAGCTGTCTTTGCATAAAGGAAACCAAAAAGAAGGAAACATGAAAGCATGGAAAAAATACTCACTGCTGTAAAATATGACTAGTTTAAGTGGACAATACGTGGTGACCTAAAAGTCATATCTTTCTTGATCGGGATTCACGGAAGCTTCAAACATTTTGCTGTTTTCTGTGTTTGTGGGATAGTAGAGCCAGAAAGGAACACTACAAAACAAAAGACTGGCCCAAAAGAGATGTTTGTATTCCTGGAAAGAGTAATGTGAGGTATAAGTCTCTAGTTGACCCCTCTGATGTTCTGCTCCCACCACTATACATCAAACTAGGACTTAGGAAAAACTTTGTAAAGGCTATGGACAAAACTGGTAAAGGGTTTTTGCACTTGAAGGAAATTTTTCCAAAAGTAAATGATGCCAAACTCAAAAAAGGGGATCTTTGTAGGTCCTCAGATCAGGAAGCTAATGAATGATACTGTCTTCGAAGGAAAACTGAATATGAAGGAGCGCGCTGCATGGAAATCCTTCACATCTGTGGTCTAGGATTTTCTGGGGAATCACAAAGAGGAAAACTACCATCAGCTCATTCAAGATCTTCTCAAAAACTATGAAAATCTTGGCTGCCGAATGTCTTTGGAGATCCATTTCTTGCACTCGATTTCTTTCCCAAGAACTTAGGAGCTGTCAGTGATGAGCAAGGGGAAAGATTTCACCAGGGTGTCTGAACCATGGGGGAGAGATACCAAGGCAGGTGGGATCCAGCAATGATGGGTTACTACTGCTGGTTATTGCAGAAGGAAGATACCTCTGCACATAAAAGACAAAAATGAACTTCTTGTAAGTATAAAAGTTCCTTACACATGTTTTCTTATTTTGCGTTTCAATATTATTTCATTTGTTACTTTATATTCAGTGGTTGGCAACTATGATGTTCATAAATTTTTTCACTGCAATTTCACTGCATTTTCTAAAACAGTAATTAATTAATGAGTTATAAGTTGCAATTTGATAAAACCTTCCACTTCCAAAGAATTGTGAAAATATTCACCTATCCACTGAAATGTGTGCGCATTTACAGGTATTCCAATATCCATATCATTGTAATTTAGTGTCTTACAAGCAATTCTACCAACCACAGCAATGTGTGCGAATTTACAGATTCTACCAACCACAGCAATGTGTGCGAATTTACAGATATTCCAAAACCCTTTACATTTTAGTGATTCTCATTGAATTTACCAACCATTTCGTTGTTTTTTTAATTTTCGTTTATGCATGTAATTTGATTAAACGACCTAGTCACATGGTGATTCTGTATCGTGGGTAAAGTACTGTCCATTTTAGGCTATTGTGAGATTTTCAACGTAAAGAATTAGCAGATATATGGAAAAAATAATAATCTGACTCAGATGATTTCATTTGCTGATGGCATAATTTTTTGAAGAAGTGACAAAGATATTAAAAAATTGCAATTCAGAATTCAAACACAACTTAATAATATTGTTAAATTTTGTAAGATATGGCCTTGTCTATTAACTTTGATGAAACATTCTGCATGCCTTTTGTGAAAACTAGAGCCATTTCCCCCTGAAATTATCATTACTATCAACAATCAATAAATTACGCAACTTTACTCAACCAAAAATTTAGGAATATATTTAGATTCTTGGTTAAATTGGAACACTCCCTTGCAACAACAGTTTGGCAAGGGCTGTGAACTATTAATTGATACATCTTTCGACATGATCAAGGTCAATCTTTACCAATATCTGATAAGTCCTCGTGAGATACAATGGAAACACCAGAGTTAGAGTGCATCTAAATTATTTACTTAGTTTCTATTTTTAATGAAGGAAATCGTTTATCAGTAGCAAATGCAAATATTGCGGTGCAGATAGCATGTAGCAGCAGTTCTGTCTGCAATCACCTGTTGACCTGAACACGTTAAGAAAGCGACCTTGTCATGTACACAGCCCGCAGCCCGCAGCCCGCTAGTTGCAACATGCACGTCACACGACTCGATGAAAGGTCGAACTCGCAAAATATGGGACTATGTTGAAAAATTACAAGAGTCGTTCTGATCGTTGCCACCAAAAAAGTTTAGTTGACTTGGAAAATTTCACATGAGGGTAGAAACCCAGGGACGGGAGTTTGTGATCAGTGAGGGGAAGTTTTAATAAAGAGGGGACGGAACTTTTGATAAGGGGGATTTTTAATAAAGGGGAAGGCAGTTTTGATAAGTGTTTAATTAATAAGGAATAAAAATTCGCAAGATTATAAAAATAAATACAGGGAATATACAACTACCCTGTTAAAGTATAAAAATATTTGGGAGTTGATTTATAAGACCTAGAAATCTCGTGTTCATTTACGAGAGGAGTTTTTTAATAAGGGGAAGGGATTTTTGATAAGGGGGCTTAAAAAATACATGTGGGTCAACCAGGGGGCATTTTTTGATAGGGTTTTTAATAAAGGAGAAATGGGAAGACTTTTTGATGATTAACGAGTTTATCGAAGATGACCGCCAAAGGGATGGTAAATCGTGGTCCCCTTGTGATTACCCATTTGGAATAATATTTTTTAATTTCGCAGGACTTTTGTTAAAAACATCCGTCAATAAAACGTGGTCTGGGGTGAGATACCGAACTCTTGTTGCGAAATGCCCGTCACATGACTTAATGAAGGTCGGATTCACAAAATATGGGTAATTATTTTCAAGAATTGCATCAGCCATTTTGATCGTTGCCACCAAAAACGTTTAGTGGACTTGTAAAATTTCAGATGAGGGTAGAAGTCAAGGGACGGGAGTTTGTGATCAATTATTTTTAAAACAGAATTTTTTTTCGTCGTTTTCCTTTTATTAATTTTTTTATTTTTTATTTTTACCCAATGGTATTTTTCCATTTTCTGCGGGACAGTCTTTTAAAACAGTTACTGCGGGATAGTCCTTCTAGTAAAAATGCGACAACCAACAGTCACGGAGTAAATTAAAAGAAATAAGTGTTGATTAAAACGGACTTAAAATACGACGGTTGTAAAAATACGTATATTAATATGAAAGGACTATCGGGGTTAATTATAAGAAATAAAAATACATAGGTTATAAAAATAAAGGAAGGTTGATTTACGCAGAAAAACGCTAGTTATACAGAAAAAAATGCGAAGGTTGTAAAAAAACGTAAGATAATAAAAAACCTACGTTAATAAAAATATCTGAAATATAAAACTCACTCTTTAAACTGTAATAAAGAGATACGTAATTTATAACGATGGGTTATACCCCGTTTGAGACACATCTAAACCACATCAACAAGTAACAAGGAATAGTCGAGTGCGATAACATCCGGCTATTGACACCAAGAGTTCACATCACTGCGTGGGAAGTAATTTTTTTTAAATATAGAAGACGCACTAAAAATAGTACGGACGTTGGATGGCGCCACATTTAGATTAAATGCGCATAGAGAAAACTGATTTACCACGCGATGGGTCAACCAGGGGATCTTTAAAGAGGGGGCTTAAAATATAGGTCAAAGGGTGTCTATAAAGAGGGGGCTTAAAAGGTAAAACAGATGGTCTTTAAAGAAGGGGCTTAAAAATATAGGTCAACAAGGGGGTCTTTAAAGAGGGGCTTAAAAATATAGGTCAGCCAGGGGGTCTTTAAAGAGGGGGCTTAAAATAAGGTGGGTCAACCATGGGGGAGTTTTGATAAGGGTTTTTTTTAATGAGGGGAGTCAAAAATTGGAAAAATTGCGACTAAAATCGAGGGTTTTTCTAAAAATAGTACTCATCATATACACTAGATGGCGCCACGGGTTTTTAATAAAGGGGGAGTCAAACATGAAATATTAATTATTAATAAGGCGTGTCATATCACGTGACCGGGTGGTGGTGCCATATCACATGACAGGGCAGTTGCACCATATCACATGACTGGGTGGTTGCGACATACGGGTCAAAATCCAAAGTGGCCTCGCGCTTGAAGCCGGTGACGTCATAGGGTAAAGCACTAGTGGGGGTACCGTATTCTGTCTTGAAACTACTTAGTCTATATACTGCCTAACTCGGAAGATTTCAGTTATAACTCGTTAGGCTGGGCCAGGGGTTCTCAACATGGGGTACGCGGTAAACTTTTTTGGGATCTGAGAGCTCAAAGTCGCTTGATCTAGTAACAAAGTCGCTAAGTTGGCATTATTATACTATAACTGTAGTATAATCTATCTATATAAGGGGTAGGTCAGTTACATACACATTTTCAAGCATAAAAGATTGAGAACCACTGGGCCAGGCAACTGCTCGTACATTTCTCCTTTGTTTCGAACAGAGAGAGGGGGGGGGGGAATCCTTCAAAGCTGCATACCGATTTTGGAGCCCCAGTTCTTACTGTTTAAAAGGAGTCCTTTCGTCAAATATAGAAAACCTTTTTTCTCGATCTCATCGAACATAAAAGCATTATGGAAATATTTGTTACGATATCGTGAGAGATCTGCAAATGCAGAACGAATAAACAGCAAACAACTTTCCAATATACACAGTCGTATTAGAATAATATGACCACCTACCATTGAGGTGGGGGTGGCTCAGTCAGTAGTGCACCAGGCTCATAATCTGTAGTTCCCAGATTCGAGTCCCAGCTGGATCAGCGTCGAGATCTATCTCCGCAAAATTCTCCGCCCTGACCATGGTCAGTAGGGGACACTGATGGCGTTGGAAAGGCCGCCATCCGTCGGATGGGATGCTAAGCCGTGTGCGGGAGAGCCATACCCTGTGCACGTTAAAGAAAAACACTGGATGGTTTTGACGGGAGGCTACCATCTGTCTCCCGACAGCTGTTTCAGTGGGTCCCCTTCCCCAACCTTCTCCGAGCCTTCGAGGTCCATGTGACCTGGTCATTTATCCCATGGTGTGCTAAAAAGTACCGCTCAGAGGTAAAACAATCCAACAACGCACCTACCATTCGTATTATTATGTATGGTCATATTATTCTGATACGACTGTGTATGTCACAACTCCAATTAGCATTTGCGTTTGTAGCAGGGTGATTTGGCCAGATGAAAAAAATAGAAGGAATAAACGACATTTGCTGACAAACACGAATATATTACATTTGATATTTACATTTGATATCCATGATAGAGTCCATTATGAAAACATCTTGTAAAGGACTTGAGTGAGAACAGCATATTTCACCGGTAACAAAAGAAAACGCAGATGGCTTCTTCAGGAGGTATAACTTTGTAGAAGCACAAACGTATCCACATGATTCCGTTTTGTATGGGTATAAATTTTTGAATTTGGGGCAGTCATAAATTTCAATGTTTACATTTTTAATTTTTAATTCATTTAAAATTTTTACCTCGTGGGCTTCCTTTATAAGCCACAAAAGGCTGAGTCTCTCGAGAATAAAATTTATAAAGCCTCAAAAGTTGAGACTTAAAATCTTCCGCTCATCGCCCTTCAACGATGAGCCCCTTTTCAAAGTCGGTTGGATCAGTCTTTTATCCCTTTCGCCTCTCACTATGCTTTTATGGCTTTCATAAGACTTTGTAGTGATGTCGAACAACGAATAAGAATCGCGACAACCCGGTGCACCGCAGTACTGTGACTGCATATCACCTTAAGGGATTGCCACTGAAACCACTATAAGCTAAAAAGGCGCCTATCAATTTAGCTTGCCTTATCAATTGCCTTTATACAGCGGGAGAAGACCTTATGTGAAGAGAGAAGCACTACTTGGGATTTTATTAGTCTGCTTGAAGATATCATCATTGAGGTGCAGTGAGAGTGGGGTCTTTTAAAATTTTGAGTGCTGCCTAGGAATATGCCCAACACTCACTGAATTTAGCCAAAACATGCCATGCCAATATATAAATAAAAAGATCTTAGTCTTTTGAATTTTGAGCCAGAAAATAAACAGAAGTCCTAACTTTTAGTGTCCTCTGCAGCAGAGGCCCAAGGTACTTCCGTCGAAAAGCCACACCTCGAGGGACTCCAAACCTCTCGGCATGCCCCCCAACTTCGTCCTCTCCATCGAGCCGGGCACCACAGCCCGCTCGCCGTCTCGGCTTCTGCACCGTACCGAAACCGCTTCGGGGGATGCTGGACCAGCACGAGCCAAACCGGTCCGCACCCCTCCCACAACTCCGACAAAGCTCTCCGCCTACCGGGGATCACAACACTGCAGCACCCGGATCCCACTTCGCAGAGGAACCAAGTTCCTCCACTGCAAAAGCCATAAGGTCCAAATCTCATTCATGTGGGACTCTTAGTTTGGCTGTTCCATCGATAAGCCCGCTGGCCAGCAGTGGCCAACTGAGGCCGCGAGCCTCCAACTTCTACCTCTCCATTGTTCCAGGGCCGAAGCACCCGCAGAACGTCTGTCCACCTCAATATCACTGAGACCGCATCAGGGAGCCCACGAACGAGTGTACGAAGAGGTGCACAACTCAGTCCGCAGAACTCCCAAATAAGCCTGCAGAAGACAGGGTCCTCCCAAGCCTTATCCGAGGCCTTTAGAACGGCCCCTAAACCAAGGCTGCAACCCCCAGCTTCGCTGGGGGACAAGTCAATAAGCTGACTGCACCGGCCCACCCAAGCGGTCCGCCAACCTTCAACAGGCCTCCCTCCACCGGGGGCCGCCAGACTTCAGAACCCAAGGGCGCCAGCGATCCGAGCCCAACTTCTCAGAGGCACCGTAAACTCCCCCCCCCTCGTCAAGGAGGTCCCACTGCGGGGGGGGGGGGAGTGATGTCGAACAGTGATTCTCAAAGTGCCGGTCCACGAGCTACCAGGAATAAAGAAAACATGTTTTCAGAAGCATATTTATGATATATGCCATAGCGCCACAGGTCCTACGTTCCAACATTCCAGGTGACGTCATGTGGTGGGGAGTGAGGCAAGCATCACGTGCTTATAGATAATACCTTCTTTCTTAAGGCAACACGAGGCCAAAACTTCCAGGAGCATGCACGGCCACAATACACCCATCACTGGCTCACTGGGAAAAAAAATAACTTGTTCTGTTTTTTTGATACCTTGTCAGTAAGAAATTTTACATGCACTGAAATTTTTCACTGAACTTAGCTCACGATTCATAATTATTTGACCATGCAGTGTATGTTTATGGTCTTGATGCAGTGCATGTTTATGGATGATAACTTCTTAACGGAATATCATTGCCATTAACGTAGTTACTAAAGGAATTAATATCTAATTCGAATTTTGTTTTTTAAATTCAACATAAACGTTTTTGTAGGATAATTCGTCGTACAATGTATTCCGGGAAATCCAAAGAAGTTTGACTACAGTGATTTCAGAATTGTTTTGAGACCTTCTTTTGGAAACAGACTTTTCTTTTTCAGACAAGGAGTCAACTTAAATAAATTGTGTAATATCATCCTTAAGAGAAAGAATGGTAGCTACAATACATTTATTCGCATGAGCAAAAACGAATAGCTTAAATCAGCACAACACAATGATAAAGCAATGGAGACTCTTAATGATGACGGCCTGATTTGCATTCGCCAAGCCAGTTTTTCCCTCTACAGAGGCTTGCCTTACAAGTAGAGCCCGACTCTTTTCAACAAGCAACACTTCCCTTCAGCCATAATCGCCTGTGAATAGAGCGTCACTTCTACTACAACTCGGTTTGTTTATCTTTTGAAAAGAGAGATCACGATCTGATGACGTCGAACAACAACAGTCTGTATATGGCGGAGGATCGTCTACAAGAGGAGGAGTTAAAACGTACATCCCACTGTCTATCGGTGTCTTCACTTTGACACATTCCAATCCACCCATTTGGTTGTGGGATTCTTGTGACCTGATGGTCGGGATCGTGTCCGGCAGAGCTCCTGCCAAGATGACCACGTCGGCGATTCGCTGATTGGTGCCTCCTCGGTACCTCTCTCGGTGACGCCCGAGATACGTGGCCACCACCTTTCTTCTTGCTCTTCTTTGGTAGCAGCAAATGGCAACAAGGACGGCGAATACGATTCCTAGGATCACTGCCACGTAAAAGAAGAAGTCCATCACCGAATCGAAAGGGAGACAGTATCCACAGTCCAGATTTCAGAATGCGAATCTTCTTCATTACCTGGAGAAAGGAAAATAATGTTATTAACTGTGAAATTATAAAAAAGATGCCGATGAATTTACGATTTCTCTAGAATCAGAAATAAAAAACTCACACCAATTCTAGGTAAATAAAACTGACGAATATCAATTTTGAATAATATTTTATGTTATAGGAGCTCTCAGAGTTTTTCCCATCTTCCTATTGCCTTTCTTTCATTTGTCGATTTGTCATAACAGTTGGTCCACCACATCTTCCAAACTCGACGGAAAACTTAAAGTTTTATGTGTCAAGTGAACGCTTCTGAAGCGGGGAGTACAGTCGCTCAAAAAAGTATCCGAACACTACGGTTGATTACAGAATTCAGAAAAAATATCTGGCAACGATTTTTTTTAGAAATTAGTGATCTGGCAACCTTCGTGTCACGTGACACGAAGGTTGCCAGATCACTAACTTCACAACCTTCGTGTCACGAAGTGTGACCTTCGTGTCACGTGACAACCTTCGTGTCACGTGACACGAAGGTTGCCAGATCACTAACTTCACAACCTTCGTGTCACGTGACACGAAGGTTGCCAGATCACTAATTTCTAAAAAAATCGTTGCCAGATATTTTTTCTGAATTTTGTAATCAACCGTAGTGTTCGGATACTTTTTTGAGCGACTGTACATAGGCTGTAAATAAATTTACCCCCATTCTTTCCTTTGTTATTTTTTTATTTATTTTTATGTTTTATCTCTTTAAACAATTCATTAATAATTAATATCCTCTTTTAATTATTGCTAAGAAGGTTCTAGTACACGTCAGAAATGTCCTTTTCATTCCACACTCGGCTAAAGCCACCAAGATATGATAGACTAAATAGAAGTATAAAAAAAAATAAATAAATACCCCCTCAAGCAGCTGCTTGCCACAGAGGTCTGACAGGAGCCTGTCAGTTTATATGCCACAGTAGAAGATCTGAGAGGATGGCAGGACCTCAACAGAAAACAATACGAACATCCATGCCGTATCCGGGTCTCGAACCCAGGTCCCTTAGATCCGTAGCCAAGCGCGCTAACCACTCGGCCACGGGACATATGGAAGACGAAATTTATACAAGAGAGCGTAACATGGAAATTATGTTCTTTATTTTATAAAAATTCTAAAACTAGAAAAATGCATAAAGCTTATCGCATAGATGTCATTGAGTGAGTAACAGGAGGTCTGAAATCGTGGGAGATTACACTTTTTATGTTTTAGTAGGTAAATGTAACTAATCCATTTCACATTTATCTTCATTTTACCAAAGCATTTCACAGCATTTATTAATCAAGGAATTTCGTTAAAGAAAATTGAATTTTACGGTCTGAGAGGTAAAAACAAACAACTGGCTAAAAAGCAACTTATTTCAGAGAAATGCTCTTGTAGACATAAATGGCAGTCCGTGGCCGAGTGGTTAGCATGCTTGGCTACTGATCTACGGGACCTGGGTTCGAGCCCCGGGTAAGGCATGGATGTGTGTGTGTGTTGTTTTTCTGCTGAGGTCCTGCCATCCTCTCAGACCTTCTACTATGGCATATAAACTGACAGGCTCCTGTCAGACCTCTGTGGTAAAGCAGCTGCTTGAGGGGTTTTTTATTTTTTTTATATCAGATGAACATTTTATTTAAAGAGGTGTGCCTCAAGGTTTAATTCTTGGTCCGATCTTTTTCCTACTCTATATTAACAACTTAGAAAAGTTACACATTAATTCAAATATATTATTATATGCTGATGATACAAGCATTATCGATTTCAACCAAGATTCTACAAGCCTGATAAGAAGTGTTACTCTTACTCTTTAAGTATTAGGGGCCGGGGGGGGGGGGCTAGGTCGGTAGAGCGCCAGGCTCGTAATCTGCAATTCCCAGCTTCGAGTCCCAGGTGGGTCAGCGTTGAGATTTCTTAGCAAAACTCCCCGCCCTGCCCACGGCCAATAGGGGACATCGCTGGAGTTGGAAAGGCCGCCGTCCATCGGATGGAACGCTAAGCCGTGGCCTCGTGCGGAAGAGCCATATCCTGGGCACGTTAAAGAACTGATGGATGTCCTTGACGGGTGGATACATCTGTCTCCCAACAGATATCTAACGGGTCCCCTCCACAAACCTTCTCTGAGCCCTTGGCGTCCTTGTAACCTGGCCATTTAGCTCATTGCATGCAAAAAAAGTGCCGCTCAGAGGTAAAACAACCCAACAACTCTAAATATTATATCTAAATGATGCAGACATACCAATTTATCAATTAATATAAAGAAATCTAAATATATGATTTATAAAAAAAAATATCGATGTGAAATGTTTCGATGTGAAGATTAATGAAATCAAGCTAATGAGATGCAATGCGTATAAATTCTTAGGGATTTGGGGCCATAAAAATTTGAACTAGTCTTTAATGTAAAGCAGCTGAGAAGCACTCTGCCAAGGAATATTCGTATGATAGGTAAAACTCGTCTTCTGCCTAATAAAATAATTTTTTTTAATTCATTCTTTCATTTTCTCTTACATTACATACTGGATTTTAGTCTCGGTTAATACTTAATGATTACAGTTTGAATGCTGAGGTAACACTTATCGATTGCAATTCCACTCTTCAGAATTCAGCATTCTCAAAAGTAATGGGCATCACCCCTTACCTATTCCACATAAATTACAAATAATCTGAGTTGTTACAAAAATTTACTTTAAAAAATCTAAAGAGCGTACAAAAATGAAACTTACAACCATTGGAAAGAACAAAAAACAAAAACAAAAAAAAATTGTTTGTTACCTTATTAAAGTTCACGTGTGTTTCATTTGGTACCCTGAACATATTACAACTCTGATGACCTACCTCGACTGATGATCCCCCAAAAATTTTTAATGCTGTTCTTTAATTAATTATTCCAATTAATTATTCTTCACCTATGATTTTGGATGAAACCACAAATCCTCGGTTTATTGCACCGTTGCTTCGATGTGCATCAGATTTGGTGTGCGCCAAGTGTGATCAGGGGCGTAACGAAGTGACCATGATTCGGGGTTGGGGGTAGAGAACGAGAATTTTCCAATTCGGAAATCAAATTTTGCAAACTTAAAAAAATAAGAACATTACAGAAATTTAATTATGTATCTACTGCCACTAACATACATTGATTTTCGTTCAATAGGTTGATGGAGAGGTTGCAACCTTCTATTGAATTTTGGTTCTTGCCAATTTCCTCGTTTATGCAAATAAAAAAAACTATTTTATTCTCTTTCGTACATTTTCCAAATTCTACCAACTTTCCTTAATTTCACAGAAACATATTCCATTCTTCACAACTACAATATATTTTACCAATTGGCTTCAAATTTTGCCAACCTGGATTTGGCAAATTTTTCTCGATTGCGCCAAACAGTAACGAATTTCGCAAAACCAATCCCAATTTCATCTTTCTTCCTATTGCTTTTGGCTTTCACATTTGTCTGTTTGTGGATTAGACAAAAAAGTTTTTCCACCTTATCTTTCGAACGCGATCTACCTACAGCTATGAGTTAGAGTTAGAGAGAAACAACGATTTATGTGTCAAGCGATACTTGTGGCTCGAGGAGTGTCATAAGCTATAAAGCATTGACCCCAGTGCTTTCTTTCCTGCCTAAAAAGGGGGAAATATGAAAACAGTTCTTAATATTTACAGAACGGGAGTGCCGAAAGTAACAACCTATACGTCAAATGAATGATTCTGAACATATTTTTATTTTTATATGTTTCTATTTTTACCCCCTAAAAAATGGGGGGAAATATGAAAATGATTGTTCCCTTATATCTACTAAATGCGAGTGCTGAAAGTAACAAGCTATGTGCCAAACGACAGCTTTTGATGTGGCGAATGTCATAGGCTATAAAAAATTGACTTTCCTGCTTTAGTACCTCACCTGAAAAGTGGTGGGATATGAAATCGATTGTCTCCTATATCTCCTGCAAGCGAGTGCGGAACGTAACAAGCTATGTGTCAAACGAAATCTTGTGATGTGGTGAGTGTCATAGGCTATAAAAAATTGACACCCCCATGAAATCTTCCCTAAAATGGGAATTGTACTATTTGTTGTTAGATGTTACAGCGACCACGGCAATCCCCGGTTCCGTCTCACGACACTACCAAGTTGATGGAAAGCCACGATTATCTACCGTCGGGGGCATGGCTACACCATATAAATGCATTTCATCCCCGACATCCTATGGCGAGCAGTCCTATAGAAGGAAAGCTCATCCATTGGTCAAAACCTGGAATTTACTCTGTTCCCCGGTTAGCCAAAATGTTATGCCAAAATAGTTATGCCAAAATAGCTAGCCAAAATTTTATGAACAAGGATATGTAGATCCAAGTTCGCTCGGCACCCGGGGTGGAGACTCTTAATGGGACCCAGACTTTGAAAAGGGCCCTTGTCTATTAGGGGACCAATCCGTTCGGCAGGGCCCTTCAACTGCTCCACTGAGCGCCTGATTTTGAGGTCTTGGCACCGTCCAACTGGGCCACTAAACCGGTCAGTGATGCCTTCGACCTCGGTTGGTCGTGGCTCTGTCCAACCGGGGCCATATCGGTCAGCAGAGTTTTCGACCGGTTGCTGGCCCCCCACCACGACAAGGTGGTACCCTATCGGGGGGGGGGGGGCTAAAATGGGAATAGTGAAAGTTGTTCTACTGTATCTTGCGAATGCGAGGGCCTACAGCTATGAGTTAGATGTCAAATGAAAACTCGTATAATGACCGCCGTAAACTATTACGAATCTTGCTCCCAATATTCCTCCCCTAATATAAAAAAGGGAGGGGCGGATTTCGCGGGGTTTGACTTCAACGAGTCATATCTCAAATTAAAGCTTGTGACGTCTCCAATGTAATGGTTTAGCTCAAACATGACTCCAAAAGGGAGGAAAAACATGGTCGATGTTTATGAGTCATATATCAAGTGAAAGATTTTAAAGGTAGGTTTCTTTGTGAAAAAAAATTAAAAATTAAAAATATAATACATATCTTTCTAGATGGCCCTAAGAAGTAAAAATAAACTTAAGCATATCAATGGTGCAATCAGTCACTTCACTGATTCACCTACACAACAAGATTACTGGCGTCCTGTCTCCCATGGAAATGAATACTGCGAACTTAGATTGGTTCGTTAGGTTACTGATTGCACCATCGATATGCTTTAGATTTATTTTCTACTTTTTAGGGCTATATAGGAAGATAAGTATTTTTAAAAACTTTTAATTCACAACTCGCCTGTATTTTACCAAATGGCTACGGATTTTGCCAACTCCCCTAGATTTTGCCAACTTGCCATAACTTTACAGAAAAAATACCCATTTTTTACATCTCACCTGAATTTTGCCAAGTCACTTCGAATTTTGTTGTTCAGGATTTTGCCAACTCCTGAACATTCTGCCGACTTCCCTTAATGTCACAAAACCAATTTCAATTTTCACAACTCGCCTGTATTTTACCAAGTGGATTCGAATTTTCCCAACTGCCCTGGATTTTTGCCAACCCTCCATAATTTTACAGAGGAAAATCACAATTTTTACATCTCAGCTGAATTTTACCAAGTCACTTCGAATTTTGCCAACTCCCCAATATTTTGCCAACTCTCCTTAATTTCACAAGAACCAATTCCCAATTTTCACAACTCATCTGTATTTTACCAAGTGGCTTCGAATTTTGCCAACTGCCCTAGATTTTGCTAACTCCCTTTAGTTTTACAAAAAAAAAAATCAAAATTTTCGCAACTCATCTGGAATTTAGAGTCGCTTCGAATTTTGCCAACTCCGATTTACTTTGGGGAGGAGGGGGGGGGGGGCTTTCCCATCCTCCCCATAGCTACGCCCTGAATGTTATGTTATTCTCTGTCTGAAATGCCTATTAATGGTTTGCTTTGGATGAAAGAAATAAATGTCCAGTGCATTGGGGAGAGGACAACACACCATTTATTTACACTCTGTGCTTTCACACACATGTATATACAATAAAGGAATGTGCTTGGTTCTGTGGACCTTACTGTGCTCAACACTTTGCTATATGAAATGGCTTCATTTGATATTACTTGGTGACTTTCTCCAATCATCTTAACATGTCTTGAATGTTGCTTTGTTTTTGAAGGCATTCACTTAATGAGGTGGAAATCTGTACTTTCTCATACAGAAATCATTTTACAGATTTCAAAACTTGGCGAGAGGAAATCTTAATCACTGACTACATAACCTGGTTCATACAGAACCAAACCTTGCTCCTTTAGGGTTCTGTGAAAGAACTATGTCACTTTTATGTGCTAAACGAACGTGACTCCTCCGTTCCTAAGCCACCCACTTTCTGCCTTGCTTATTGCCGCATCTCCGTCACCCCTTTTGGTAACTCACACCCTAACCCCTCCGGCTATATAAAGGGAATATAGAAATGAAGATGCTATAAACCATTTGCCGGCTCTCATTTCCACAAACATATGGAAAAAGAACACAGCGGGTCCACAAATGACATCCAATGAGCAACATTCTCATTTAAGACACTGCTGAAAATACACTTATAGCAGAGATATGTACAAGAACAATAAATAAGATAATGAAACACATTAAAGGGACACCACAACAATTATGTTAAGTTTTCTGCCAAAGATTTAATCGTAATACAATTAATTTTCTCAATGGCGATGCTGCTAGAACACGTTGTTTTCCATTAGGAAACAATATGATGTCACATAACCCCAATGAAGCTACTACATTCTTAAAGTTGACTGATCGTTGTATTGCGTGAGGGGTGCCTTTAAACCTTTTCAGTCTACAGACGAATATTATGATCATGATTTGACTCTCACTTGGAATCAAAGTCGGATTCAGAGTCAGATTGACCCGTCACGCGCCCCTAGGCACAGAGCGGTAATGCACCTTTATGCATTGCTGATTACACGTAGTTCTCGATTTGCCCGATTAATGCGTTTATGTAAACTATCGCGTACATACCAACCGAGCCACTCTACCGCAGTCTTTATAAGTGGCTTTCATTCTGTCCTCTACCTAATCTACTCAGAGTCCTTGTGACCATTTGGTGTAATTACACCCATTGGGTGTACAAAAGCGCAGCTTATACATAGGTAAACCAACCCAACCTTGCTAGTACCAGGCTACCACTTGAGATCCGGTCATTAATTATGATTTCCATGGCAGTACCAACTACTACATACTTGAGCCTCGACTATTATAAGAGACCTAAATATTATCAGAGACCAACCCAGTGTGCAATCAAGTTGATGGTGTGGGGGCTTGAATAACGTATTTTTCCAAAGAGAATACCCTAAAATTAGAGACTCAAAACGTTAACCCTCCCACCCACAAAGTTTCTGGAGGTAATATTCGAATCAATAAATAGGTAATATTCGAATCAATAAATAGGAAATATTCCAGACCAACTGGGGTGGAAGTGCCTCAATCGGTAGTGCGTCAGGATCGTAATCTGTAGTTTCCAGGGTTGAGTCCCCGCTGGGTCAGATTTATCTCTGCACAAATATCTACTCTGCCCTGGTCCGTAGGACACTCATGAACTTGGAAAGGCCGCCGTCCGTAGGATGGAATGTTAAGCCTTGTCTCCGTGTGCGGGAGAGCCTTATCTTGTGCACGTTAAAGAAAAATCTGGATGGCCTTTCTCCCAACAGGCTACCATCTGTCTCCCAACAGCTGGTCTAATGGAACCCCTCTCTCAACCTTTTCTGAGCTCTCGGGGTCCTTGTGAGCTGGCCATTTAGCCAACTGTGTGCAAAAATTGCCGTTCAGAGGTAAAACAACCCAACCCAGACCAGCTATTGTTTAAGTCCGAACGTACAGTCGAGCATTTACGGTATGCATTTTACTAGGCCCGGATCTACTAAAATATTGAGAGGCAAGAAGCACAATCGAGTGGAAAAATGTAAAGGAGGGGTCCAAGACTATCATTCTTCATCTTTTACTGGACCACTTTGTAAAAGGGGCCTTGGCCCCTTTAGCAAGAGGGTCCAGGAGGCAGGATTTCCGACGCAGTATAACATCTCCTTCCTCTTTTACAGGCCTTTAAAATTTGTTTTGAAAAATGCATAAAAAATAAATAAGTGAAATAAATTTTTGCCTCTATTACCCTTATTAGCATTCTGAAGGGGGGGGAGCATGACCCCCTCTGCTCTCCCCTCCCCCCTTAGATACGCCCTGCATTCTACTATTAAGGCAATTTCAAAGTTGAAATGTGTTACAATTAAAATGACTTTTTTGATAATTCGATTAAAATTTATATTCGATAAATTTTGATTAAAATTTAGCTTATTTCGCTAAAAATTTTCAATAAATTTTAAAATTTTATTCATTTATACTTTAAACGTAATTATTTTAACGTTCATTGCATTTATAAAAACTTTTTGTTATTGCATTAAAACAATACCCCTCACACAACTGCTTGCCACAGGCCTATCGGTTTATGTGCCGTAGAGAAGAATCTGTGAGGATGGCGGAACCCCAGCAGAAAGACAACACAAGCATCCGTGCCTCGAACCCAGGTCCCTTTGATCCGTAGCCAAGAGCGCTAACCGATATTTAAAATATTGTAAACGTATAACAAACTTATTTTCATCCCATATCCTCTGCAAGAGATTTAATTATCTTTCATGATAATATCGCTAAGTACTTTTTCCTAAGTATTATAGGAGGGGCGGAGGTGGCTCAGTCGGTAGCCTGCCAGGCTCGTAATCTGTAGTTCCCAGGTTCGAGTCCCAGCTGGGTCAGCGTTGAGATTTATCTCCGCAAAATTCCCCGCCCTGCCCACGGTCAGTAGGGGACACCGATGGGCTTGGAAAGGCCGCCGTCCGTCGGATGGACGTTAAGCCGTTGGCCCGTATGCGGGAGAGCATACCCTGTGTACGTTAAAGAACACGCTGGATGGCCTTGACGGGAGGCTACCATCTGTCTCCCAACAGCTGTTCCAGTGGGTTCCCTCCCCAATCTTCTCTGAGCCTTCGGGGTCTATGTGACCTGGCCATTTAGCTCATGGTGTGCAAAAAAGTGCCGTTCAGAAGTAAAACAATCCAACAACCTAAGTATTATATAAAGGTTTCAAATAATACACTGAAATTTAATTTATTTATTGATATTTAATCACTATTAGGCTGTTTAAATATCATGTTGGCAATGGGTGTAGAGAAAAAATTGTCTTGATTCGATTGGGATTTGAACACCTGGTCAGTTATCAGGAGTCGCATGTAATTGCTAAATACTAGATTTCCCAATAAAATATTAACTATATAATTGTTTGCTTGATTTTTAGGTTTGAAAATAAGGGGATATCAAGGCCCACTAGATTCTATTTTGGCCTTGGTAGGATTTCATACTCATTGAAATACTCTATTGACAATGATTTTGTTATTGTGCTTGATTGTATTCTACCGTTATGAAAATAATAAAATCTGACCATGCATGCTGACGGCAACAGAAGTTAATAAATAAATAAATAAATACCCTTTCAAGCAGCTGCTTGCCACAGAGGTCTGACAAGAGCCTGTCAGTTTATATGCCATAGTAGGTCTGAGAGGATGGCAGGACCTCAGCAGAAAAACGACACATAACATCCATGCCTTATCCAGGGCTCGAAACCCAGGTATCAGTCCCTTAGATCAGGAGCCAAGCGCGCTAACCACTCTGCCACGAGTTACATTTATAATAAAGCGTGTAAATTAAAATTTTAGTACCTACTGTAAAATTGTATATTCCCCCCCCCCCTATGTAATTTCAAAATTGCAAATTCTGGATTTTGGACTTCCCTTTTTGAAGGGTCACTCAACATTGCAGGGTTTGCTACGGTAGATGTAATATTTGCATTTCCCTTTATAATGTCAAAACTCACTTTACCTAAAGACAGTTGCCTAAAGTAAATCGCCCGAAAGAAAAAAAAAATAATGAAAAATTTCAATTTTAAGTTTAAACAGTTTGAAATAGTTCCAAATGGAATGCAAAACGTGCTATGATCACATTTCAGCACAAAGGAAAGCGAACATTCGTTAAAATTACACCGAACTTACTGAATTTGCTGTAGAACCTCATCACCACAGAAGCCATTCTTGGCATCTGGTCAACGGTTATTTTCGGATCCACTGCTGCTACGACTTTGGGCTGCTTTGCTTTTGCCTTCTGGTGACTGGCTTTGTTGCATACGTTTCACCAAAGTAACAGATCAAAATTTGCCACTTCTATACTCTTGCAGAAAGGAAACACGAATCAGCAGAAATCAGATGCGAGACGAAAAACAGTCATTTGCATTACTCGCATATTAAACAAATCCAAAAATAATCACTTCGATTAACTCTGTTAGAGTAGGAAAAGTTACCACTGATTCCATGATGACTGTCGGATTCAAATTGAATCTACGTAGGTGGCGCTCTTAACCAGTAATAAAATCGTGGAGAACCTTGAGTTGTTGATTTCCACAACGGATGCGAGCTCCGGAAGTGCGATTAACAGATGCACTGCAAATTGCGTGGGTGGTATATGAAATTATTTCTGACAATGGTTTTTTTTCCATTATGGTTCTTTATGATGTAATAGCACATTCAGATCTTTAAAAAATTTAGTGTGTGGAGTGGTCTGAAACGGATCAGACCATCGTCCAAAATGGGTCACAACGACCCCAAGGTTTAGCGTTTGAGTGACTAATTACTAGCAGTAATTAATTAGAAATTGTAAAAAAGAACTATAAAGCAAGACGTTGTTGTTTTGGGTTGTTATACCTCTGAGAGGCCCTTTTTTGCACACAACGGGCTAAATGGATAGGTCATAAGGACTCCGACGGCTCAGAGAAGAATGAGGGGGGAGGGGACCACTAGAACAGCAGTTGGGAGACAGATGGTTGCTTCCCGTCGAGCCAAATAATGGGCAAGCCACAAGGTTTCCAAAGACTCAGAGAAGATTAGGGTTGGGTTGGGTTGTTTTACCTCTGATCGGCACTTTTTTGCACACCATAGGCTAAATGGCCAGGTCACATGGACCCCGAAGGCTCAGAGAAGGTTGGGGGAGGGGACCCACTGGAACAGCTGTTGGGAGACAGATGGTAGCCTCCCGTCATGGCCATCCAGTGTGTTCTTTAATGTGCACGGGTATGGGTCTCCCGCACACGGGGCCACGGCTTAATGTCCCATCCGACGGACGGCAGCCTTTCCAAGCCCATCGGTGTCCCCTACTGACCGTGGGCAGGGCGGGGAATTTTGCGGAGATAAATCTCAACGCTGACCCAGCTGGGACTAGAACCTGGGAACTGCAGATTACGAGCCTGGCGCGCTACCGACTGAGCCACCCCCGCCCCAGAAGATTAGGAAACAGGATCCATACATTAGACTCCACCTGATAAAAGACGGATGAGGCCTCCCGTTTAGACCATCCAGTGTATTCTTTAATACGCAGAGTATGGCTTTCATGCGCTTGGATGACGGCCTTCCCAATCCCAACTGTGTCTCCTTTCTCACTGAGGGCAGATGAAAAAATTAGTTAGCGGAAAAAATTATTTCCGTGGCCCAAGGGAGACTTAAAACTGTGAACTACAGATTACGAGCCTGGCACGCTATCGACTGAGTCACCCCGTCCCTAATGGTCAGGTTAAAATGGTCCCAAGGGCTCAGAAAAGATTGGGAAAGGGGACCACTGGACATCTATTAGGACACAGATGAAATCTCTCCGGCCTTATCTGCGAGCCTTCGAGCACAAAGACTAATCTTTACGACGTACAATTTAGAGGTCCCTCCCCACTTACTTTGGATTCGGTGCTGCAGACACATGTGTTAAGTATCTGCATACTGTTCCTCCGTCCGAGCAAGTCAGCTTCTGCTACAAGAAAACTGTCTTGTGAATTTGTGCCTCCAAGGGTTCTTCAGCCGTCATTTCCACCATCTTTAGGTCTGGTTTTCTGCTTCTTCATTGAAGGTTCCGTTTACCCTCTGCCTATTGAAATGAAGTGCATTAAATGTAAAGATGATATTCCGCTCTGATCTGACTATGTCACGTGTAACGGCATGTGCGAGGGTAAATTACATTTAATTTGCTCAGGCATTTCTGAGTCGAACTACCGCAGAATGACTCAGGAGAGACGAATGAAGTGGAAATGTTTTAATTGCAAAACGTTAAGTCAACATCCAATAAAGATTTAAACGTTAATGGAGAACAAACTGAGCTCACAGTAGTCGCAAACTGAGTCATATGTCAAAGTCGCATGTGAAGCTCAGTGAGGCAAATGAGTCGGGATCAGCCACTTCGTATGAAAGCAGTGATGATTTGAAGGCACTGTTAAAGGAAATAAATATAAAAATTCAGGCTATTAATGAACTGAAAGATGAAATTGTAGACCTAAGACGTTCTGTAGAGTTTTTCTCTGAAAGATATCATACATTACTACAAAGATTACAAATATATGAAAAACAGCAAAATGAGATAGAACACAAACTAGAAACTAATGATAAACTATGTACAGAAAACAGGGCTGAAATAAAAACTGTACAAACTAAACTAAACGACTTAGATCAGTATGGACGTAACAAAAATATTGCAATACATGGGATCCCCGTTCAATACCAGGAAGATGGAAATAAGCTACACGTGTTAATGACCACCATCGCGAAAAAGCTTGAAATAAGTAATTTTAGCTTAGAGCAAATAGAAGCCATCCACAGACTGCTTGTGAGAAATAAAAATAAAATTCCCCCAATCATTGTGCAAATTTTCATCGAGACCCACAAGAGATTATTGGTTATCGCGGAGTAGAAGGGATATGCTGGCTTCAGAAGTAGCCTCTAATGCTAGCCTCAGAAGTAGCCTCTAATGCTGACGATACTCCAGTTTACCTGAAAGAAAATCTTACGTCTGCGGAAAAAGATCTTTTGTGGAGAGCAAAATCAATCACTTGTGAAAGGCAGTACAAGTATATGTGGTGTAAACATGGAAAAATTTTCCTGAGAATATCAGGTGGTGACAATATCATAAAACTCGATATTCATAGCAGCTCAGACAGGCTTTGAATGTTCTGTCTGAAATTGTTGCTTCATATCGGCCATGGCTAACGAATTGTAATCTCCACAATGGCCTTCTTCAATGATTCAAACGATCTTGGTGCGGACTGAAATAACCAGAATCATTATGAAATGGACAATATTGCTGAGGTTAAAACTGGTTCCAAGAAGATAAAAACGTAACATATGATACAATGGAACAGTTAGCAGTTATACATGTTAATGTCAGAAGTATAAAAAAAATTGAGATCTCTGGATCTCATATCTTGCATTTTAATCAATAGTTTAAGTTTTCTAGATGTAATCATATTAACAGAAACGAATATTAATGAATATGAAAAAACCTTATACAATATAAGTAATTTTAATCAAATTTCTTTAAATAGTACCGATAAGAAAGCAAGAGGTATTATTGTTTTCTATAGAGAAACCTTGGTAATTGAAAATATTAGCGTATGTATGTCACCAGCAGAATCTATGCACTTAAGGATTATCAAACATAAAATAACATATAACTTGGTGCCTGTTTATCGATCTCCGAGCACCGACATTAATGAATTTCTTTCTTCTCTGACTAGATGGATGGGGGAGAGCCACAAATTTAAGAATATAATACTTATTGCAGATTTCAATATTGATATTTCTAGTCATAGAAAGAATGGAGTTCAAAAGTATCTTAACGCTCTTTATGAGTTTGGCTTTGTCCCTACAAAAAGAGGATTTACTAGAGAAGAGATTTTGGGAAGCTCCACTACTCACTCGTGCATTGATCACATTAATGTAAAATTAAATGGAAATTTTAATTATAAATCCTGAATCTCACGAATCAAAGTTGGGGACCACTATTGGTTTTCGTTATTACTAAGCTCGAATAAATCAGTATGCGAATTTACAACAGATGATGAAAAATATTTGAAATATTATCATAAAAATATTATTAATTCAATAATTAGGACTAATTGGAATACTGAACAAGTCACCACGTCTGCTGAAGAAATGTATAATAGTTTTAAAAATAAATGCAACATGATTTTGGATGAAAATATCTCAACAAACCAACACAACATCAAATTTCGGAAAAACAGCAAAGATTGGATCACTCCCGAAATTATGAATATGATTGAACAAAGAGATGCAGCATGGGTTACTTACAGAAACAACAGAAACGACAATGCTAACAAAAAACTTTATCAACAACTACAAAATTTAGTAAACGATTTTATAAGAAAAGAAAAATCTAAATTTTACAAAAAATGTTTCAAATCCATTGCTGGAAATACAAAACAATCCTGGGATATGATTAATACTGTATTAGATGGAAAGAAGCAGAAGCCACTACGTAATATAATAATTAATCATATGCCCAAAAATCTGACAAATTCTCAAATTACTGCAAATTTTAATAATTATTTTGCAGACATGGTTGATAAATTACAGGAGAACAGACCAACCCAAAATGGCAATTATAAGCCGGCGCTTAATATCCCATTGATCTCATCTATTTACATACCACCTATTTCGAACACTCAGTTGAAAAAAAATATTACCTCTTTGGATGAACGCAAATCATGTGGCGTTGACAACATACACGCCAAACGTATAAAGGCATGCATAAATCAATAAACAGAATGTCTTGCTAAACTAATTAACTTAAGTATTACTTCTGGAAATATACCTTCCACTTTAAAAATTGCAATACTGAGACCTATCTATAAAAGTGGTGTTAAAAGTAATTATACGAATTATGGCCTTTTGCTATCTCGTCCACCGTAAACAAAAATTTAGAGAGGTACATCGATGACACCGTAGCTTACATCGATGAGAGTACATCGATGTAAGCTACGGTGTTTTTCTCTATCGAAAATTTACTCGATAGAGAGGTACATCGATGACATCGAAGTTCCGTAGCTTTCTCTCAAAACACATTATTTCTAATAGGCAATATGGCTTTCAGAAGGGAAAAAGTACTTATTACAACTCTATTGTCTAATTTTGCAGAATGTGTTAATAAAGCCTTGAACCATGAGAAAAGGTTGCTGCTCGTTTCTTGATTTTAGTAAAGCATTCGATACATTGGATCACAATATACTTCTTTCAAAACTTGAAGACTATGGAATTAGAGGGACAGCTCTTATGTGGTTCAAAAATTACCTAAGTAATAGGACTATTATAACCAAAATTGGAAATGCATTAAGTAGCGAAAGAAAATTAAATGGTGGAGTTCCACAAGGATCTATACTTGGACCCTTGTTGTTCCTCCTGTATATTAATGATATGACTAATTTAAAATTAAAAAGTAAATTATTTCTTTATGCTGATGATACTGTTATTTTAAACAGCAATCGAAACGTGGATGCAGCTATAAGAGAATTACAGGATGACTATAATTGCTTGGTGAGATGGCTGAATATTAATTTAATATATATAAATAACGATAAAATAAATGGATGATCTTCCACTCACCCGGTATTTTGAAAACATTAAACCACATAATTAAGACCCACAATATAAATTGCATATATAAATCCGAAACTTATAAAAATATTTGTGATTGTTATAGCATTAAATTGGTGGATAATTTTAAGTACCTGGGTTTATATTTGGATTCAACCTTTCGATGGAACACTCACGTCTTGAAGCTATGTGAAATAGATATCGCGCCGCTAAAATTTACAAATTGCAATTCATAGTCGATACCGACGTTTGCCTTATGGTCTACAAGGCAATTTGTGAATCTTTAATTAGGTATGGAATTACAATATATAGAACAACTGGCATCACTAACCTAAAAAAATTTAAAAATTGCAATCATCTATAGCAAAAAATATAATTCCATAAAAGCTTAGAAATAATCTTTCAAACGTAAGTGAAACTATTGCTCTATTGTGAACAATCTCTCTACATTCCTCAATATACTATCAGTCCAAAATCTCTATAGATATGGCATTATTCTGGACAACTTATTCAATGACACATATAAAGTACAAATTACACATGATAAGAATACCAGACTTCAGACCAATAATTGTTTTGAAATCCCGAATTTTGTTAATAACTACGGTAAAAATCTTAAAGAGTATAAAGTGCTAGAGATCTTTAACCAGTTACCAAGAGAAATCATATATTTTAACTAAATTTAGTGAGATTAAGTTAAAAGTTAAAAACTATTTAAAGAATGTCTGTTAATCTGTAATCCTGAGAAAACCTGTATCTATCTGACTTTTGTGTTCTTTTTTACTATGTTCGCTTATGTATGAAAACTAATGCTCATCAATATTTCCTGCAGATAAGCTATTAGCTTTGCGGGTCAAATGTATAAAATCTCTCTACATCTGTGTTTTGTGAGATGACGATGATGATATTTACTATATATAATATTGAAAACCATGGAGGTGTTAACATACACAGGGTTATGGTCAATACCTCCTAGAAAGACAAGCCTACCAACCTGTTTTTGACGTCACACACACTAGGCTATCGATACTAGTTATTTCCGCACATCGCTTCACTTGAATGAAGTTGAAAGAGAAATTATTGCCGATGGTTTCAAATGAATCAATTTTTAATGCAGATGCAATTTATCAATCTTTGAATAAAAATAATTCCTCGACAAAAATGTAAAAAACGGAAAATATATCTGCCAAATTTTGCACTAAAGTAAAACAAACGAAGTTAAAATTCAATCGCTGTATCGTTTCTGATAACAATTTCAAAAAACAATAAGGATCTTTTGGAATATTCTGATGTGGACAGTAGTTATTCAAAATTCCTCTTGTAATAACATTTTTTCACTGAAAACAAATGAATAAAATCTCAGGGAAAAACAACGTATCTTTCACGATTTCAAACAAACCAAAATTACAATAGTGTGAAAATTATCAACTATTACAAGTTTAAGTAGTTTTTCATAAATATTTGCATAAAAAATAATCAGCGCGATTAGCAACTATACCTGAAAAAGAAATACATAAAACTAGCAAAACGGGTGATTGATTTATAACATATATGCTAAATCTCATTGAAGAAATTCATAAAGCTTCTAAAGATTTTTCCAGATTTTTCCTTCTGAGCATTTCGGATTAGTTTCCGTACTTTAAAAACAAGTATTGCTTTCTTAATATTTTTTATAAATAAACCATCATATTAAAAAAGATTTTACACAAGCCCAAGATGAAGATAAATATGAAATAAGTGTCCTCCATTATAATAAAGTGTGGATTTCTTCAAGAAGATATCGAATATTCTTTTTTAAATGATCAAGGCCAAATCTTTTTGCCCTACGTCCGTTCTTCAGTGAAATCTGAAATGAACGAAAAACTAAAAGTCATAAACTAAATCATCATTTCTAAAATGCGTACCAGCGCTATAATTTAGAAGCTAAGTAATTGTTAATAATATTGATTAGAAAATTTATCTCCAGAATTCGTGATCGATATAAGATGGAAGCGTCATTGGGTTGTTTTATCTCTGAGCTGAATTTTTTTCACACAACCGGCTAAATGGCCAGGTCACAGGGACCCAAGGGCTAAAAGGACACCAGATATCCCATCTAACGGACGGCGGCATTTTAAAACCCATCGGTTCCCCTACTGACCGAAGGCATGGCGAGGAGTTTTGCGGAAAAAATAATTGACCTAGCTGAGACTCGAACCTGGAAACTACAGATTACGAGTCTGGCTCGCTACCGACTGCCCCCCCCCCCTCTCAAGAGGGAAGAGAGAGGAGAGATAGGATCTCGCAAACCATCTCAACGGAGGAAAAAATTAGCACTTACTGTTTTTTCACTGAAGACTTCAATGGTTATTTCCATCCCAGGCACGGGAGCAGGTTGGTTCAATCGTTAGCGCGTCAAGCTCAATATCTGAAGTTCCCAGGCTCGTATCTATATTTCACAAGCTTTGGGATTCGTCCCCGGTAACCCTGCATCACCGATGGGCTTGGAAAGTCTGTCCATTGGATGGAATCTTAAGTTGTGTGCAGAAACCATATCCTGTATACGTTAAAGTATACGCTAGAGGACTTGACGGAGGTTCCATCTGTCTTCTAACAGTTGTTCAGTGGGTCCCTTTCCCCAAGCCTTTTCTGCTTCCTCGGGATCATTGTGACTTATTTACTGTCTGTATAAAAGGACTATTCAGCGTGAAACAACCCACCCATCAGAACCATCAACAATTAGCTGCCTATTTCAGTTCTTTCATTTTACAGTCACAGGCCTGGGTTGGCTCAGAGAAGGTTGGGGGAAGAGAATATACTGGACACTGTTAGGAGAGGTAATCCAGCTGCTCTTTAACATGAACAGTGTATGCCTGTCCTGCACAGGGGACCACGGCTTTAAGTCACATCCAACGAACGGCGTCCTTCCTGACCGAGGGCAGGATGAGGTTTGCGGAGATAAATCTCAAGGCTAGCCCAGGCGGGACTCGAACCTGGGAACTGCAGATTGCGAGCATGACGCACTATATATTGAGCCACTCCCTCTCCAGTGCTGTTATCAGATTGGTTTTATGTGTTCACCACGGCGTTCTATGAATTCACCATTCTCGTCAATATATTTCAACTAGACTTGATTTTAGAGACACTGCGCTATTAACTAATAATTCTTAAAGAAAAGCATGAATGTTACATTACTTTTAGTGTAACGCTAAGTTATTTTACCCTTTAAATATTTTGTTTTTAGTGTAAAACCTCTAATTCATTATTTCATCATCTGGATCTCCAGTATGTTTATAAAAATTACATTTAAAAACATGAGATAAATGTAAAGAAGTCATTCAAGCATCTACTGAATACTGAAAGCAAACTTGTCTTGGTTCTTGGATTCATTTGATTTTTAGTTCAAATCCGGGTACTGATGGAAGCCAGGTCCACAAAGGCTCAGAGCAAGTTAGGGAAGAAAACCTTCAGTGAAGGCCATCTAGCATTAATGTGCTGGCTGAGACACTCTCGCCCCAATGCTGTTATCAGATTGGCACCAATGAGATACAGCGTTCTGTGTGCTGATCGTTGTGCGAATATATTTAACTAGACTTGAATTTAGTGACACTGCTTAAAAATTAACAATTCTTAAAAAACACGAATTTCACAACATTCAATAATATTTTTACATATAGATTATGGCTCTCCTGCACACGGAGCGTGGCTTAACGTTGTGTCCGACGAAAGGCGCCCTTTCCAGGCCCATTGGTGTCTCCTTTCTGTCCAAGGGATGTTCTGGCAATAAATTTGAAAGCAAGGATAGTGGGGACTTGATTCTGGGAGCTGCAGATTATGAGCCTGGCGTGTTACCGACTGAACTATTAGTCTAATTTTTCCAGAAAAGCTCATTCGACGAGTCAAGGTATCCATAAGATTGCATGAAAAAGTTGTATCCCGTGAGCGTCGGAAGAGGGAGGTAAAGGAAGGGGGAGGGGGGCAAGAGAGAAGTTCTCCTCCCTCCTGGAAAAACCGATTAAAATTATTTATATTGAATAATAGAGGTGTACCAAAAATATCTGTTTTTTCCTTAACGAATGTTATCTTGAATTTTTTCATTTTCCTTCGTTTTCAGAAGCATATAGTTTATTTCTATATATTAATAAGAAGCGATTTTTTTACATGTATTTTAAATAAGTTTCAATTTTTTTCGTTTTGTTGGCAGAGTGCTTAGCGCGCTTCGCTACTGATTAAAGATACCTAGTTACATAATTATATACCCCCCCCCCCTGGGTTGTATACCATATATTTTCTAAGGCAACCCATAAAATCAGATATTCAACACAAAGATATAACCTAGGAATCGACAGGAATTTTTTCTGGGGTGGAAAGATAGAAATATTTAGGGGTTAGTTCGAACCCCTGCTTAAGGTAAATATGCTTATTTGTGTTTTCTTTCTGCTTCGACCTGGACTTCTCTATGGCGTATTATGCTGATAGGATCCTGTCAGATCTCTGTGGCAAACAGTTGCTTGAGGGGTAATTTTGTTCATCAGCCATTTTTACTTTTATTGTGATGACCATAATGTCGTATACAGAGAAACCAACTAGGCAGAGGCGGTGATGGCTTAGATGGCAGTGCGTAACGTCGGCGATTTTCTCCTCTAACCCGAGTTCTGTCCTAGAAAAAAAAAAGGAACATCGATTGGATTGGAAAAGAACATATATATATGTACGTGTAATAAAATTTCCATATATATATTGTGGCTTATATCAGGCACGCATCCTAGGATTTAGTTTCAGGGCTGGGGGTCGGGAGTGGAACTTAAGCTTCCTGTTGTTCTGGTAATGAAAATTCTGGCTTCCTCTTGTTTCCGTAATATATCGCGCACCTCCCTGGCCCCTAATGACGAGCAGCCACTGGATGTGACAACAGCATGATTGCTGCATTCACAACTGCGCACGTCAATGAACGGATCGACAAATATTTCCATCATAAAACACTGATTTGTTCTATTGCCTACCCACCCTCCATGAAAAACTCCTTCTGACCCCTATATTCTATCTTTGTGTAAGTAATGGCGTATGGAGAAAGTTCCAATTGTAGGAAGAGAGCGTTGACGTGCTTGTCTTGAGTGTCCGATTTTTGTGGACTGCCTTAAGAAATTTTGTATTCAATTTTCATAAATAAAATAAAATAAATACCCCCTCAAGCAGCTGCTTGCCACAGAGGTCTGATAAGAGCCTGTCAGTTTATATGCCAGAGTAGAAGGTCTGAGAATATGGCAGGACCTCAGCAGAAAAACAACACACACACCATGCCTTACCCGGGGCTCGAACCCAGGTCCCTTAGATCAGCAGCCAAGCGTGCTAACCACTCGGCCATTGGACGGCCTCTCAATTCTCAAGGGGCCTTTTAAATTTGTAACCTGCCCCTTGATTACGCTACTATGTGTTTTCACGAGTTAAGGATTTGTTTGAAAGCGTGGTAAAGTTTCGCACATATGTGTTTTGTTTTGCCCGAAGAAAGTGCTGCCATCTGGTGGACAAATTAAAGGAGCGTTGCTGTGTTGCGTTCCAATTTGATTCCCGTTTCCATAAGTTCAGTTTATCCCGGTTGCAGTAATCAGTAGCCTTTGCTTTTCATCATCAAGGTATTGGAACATAAATATTCAAAGCCAGAAATGTGTTGACATATTTTCCAAAAATACTGCAATTGAAACACATGACAACGTTCATTATATTGAAAGTCAACGCAGTTTGTTTTGTGCCGGGATTTTGGCTCATTCGTGTAGTACACTAGACTAGTAATTTGATGTCTCTACATGTCTCTATATGTCTTTATTGAGGTAAAATATTTCAAAATCAACATAATCTTTATGTATATATTGAGGTTTCCATTTTGGTTAATATCAAATATGACCCTATTATTTTTATATACCCTTAAATGAATTTATACTTAAGCTTTTCGTTAATTTACCAGTATGTGCAAATTTACATAATGCATTTTAATTAGTTTTCGATTTATGCATTTCTGTAATTCAATTTATTTAACCTGCTGTATCCATTTCTCCGATTCGTAAACTGCAATTAAATTTTTTGTAGAATGAGCTCACCCCCACACCCCAAAACAACCCAGACAGTTGGGGTGCAGGAAGCTCTGAAATCTGCTGCGCATAATGCCTCCAGATACCTTACTCCGCCACTTCCTGAAGGTAAGAGTCATTTATTTACACCCCCATTCCTCTGGAAAAATAGTTTTCCAGCTCTCATGATAAACGCCATCAATGCGGAAAAGAGACAACACCGGCATAATTCATCACCTACGTCACGAATGTTCTCTCCCATCGCGATCCAAATGATGAGCCCCTTTCGTAGATAGTCAGATGAGCCTTTTTATCTGTGTCACCCTTGACTTTGCTTTCCACAATGCATTTACGGCTTTTATAGTATTTCTTATTGACGTAGAATACTTAGGTCAGCAAGGAATTTTGTATACATTCGGTTGGGTTACCTCTCAGCGGCACTTTTTTGCACACCATGAGCTAAATGGCCAGGTCGCATGGGTTGGGTTGTTGGGTTGTTTTACCTCTGAGCGGCACTTTTTTGCGCACAATGGGCTAAATGGCCAGATCACATGGACCCCGAAGGCTCAGAGAAGGTTGGGGGAGGGGACCCACTGGAACAGCTGTTGGGAGACAGATGGCAGCCTCCCGTCAAGGCCATCCAGCGTGTTCTTTAACGTGCACAGGGTATGGCTCTCCCGCACACGGAGCCACGGCTTAACGTCCCATCCGACGGACGGCGGCCTTTCCAAGCCCATCGGTGTACCCTACTGACCGTGGGCAGGGCGGGGAATTTTGCGGAGATAAATCTCAACGCTGACCCAACTGGGACTCGAACCTGGGAACTACAGATTACGAGTCTGGCGCGCTACCGACTGAGCCCCCCCGCCCCCCAGGTCACATGGACCCCGAAGGTTCAGAGAAGGTTGGGGGAGGGGACCCACTGGATAAGCTGTTGGGAGACAGATGGTAGCCTCCCGTCAAGGCCATCCAGCGTGTTCTTTAACGGGCACATAGTATGTGCAGCTCTCCCATACACGGGGCCACGGCTTAACGTTACATCCGACGGATGGCGCCGTTTTCAAGCCCATCGGTGTCCCTTACTGACCGTGGGCAGGGCGGGGAATTTTGCGGAGATAAATCTCAACGCTGACCCAGCTGGGACTCGAACCTGGGAACTGCAGATTACGAGCCTGGCGCGCTACCGACTGAGCAACCCGCCCCTGTATACATTAGCATGTTTTTTATAAGGTATTTCGCGAACGAATACCAGTGTTCATAATAATTTGGCCAAGCAGTGTATCCAAGCCGTGATCTAGAGAAAAATAAGGGAGACTGGATTTCCAAAGCATCATACATTTCCCTCTCTGTTTTAGAGGTCGTTTAAAAATTTTTCAGAAATTCATGAAATTTAAAATAATAATATTTTTACCTCTATTACGTTACTAGCATTTTGAAGGGAGGGAGGCATGGCTTGCTTGCTTGCCCTTCTCGAAATCCGGCCCAGAGTGTATCTATGTTGTGTTAAAAATACCACGTGAGACAAAAAATGCTGAGAAATATAAAAATATTTTAATTTCGTGCTTCAGATTTATATTAAAAAAAATCAAACAATATATCAATAAATTTTAGACATAGCTTGTTTTAAACAAACACAAAATCATAAAATCCACGGACTGCTCTAGACGATGACTATAGACGATGACTAGATTCCATTATTCATACAATAATTTAAAATAGTTTTGGAATATTTTAGTAAAGGTCACTAAGTTTCCAGTTTTTCTTCATCCCGAGTTTTTGGAATTGCAAAGAGAAATTATCGTAGGCAGGGTAAAATGGCTTCTTAGGCTATACTTTTGGATTGGATTGTTTTACCTCTGAGCGACACTTTTTTGCACACCATGGGCTAAATGGCCAGGCCACAAGGACCCCGAAGGCTCAGAGAAGGTTGAGGGAGGGGACCCACTGGAACAGCTGTTGGGAGACAGATGGTAGCCTCCCGTCAAGGCCATCCAGCGTGTTCTTTAACGTGAACAGGGTATGGCTCTCCAGCATATTGGGCTACGTTCTTAACGTCCCATCCGACGGACGGCGGCCTTTTCAAGCCCATCGGTGTCCCCTACTGACCGTGGGCAGGGCGGGAAAATTTTGCGGAGATAAATCTCAACGCTGACCCAGCTGGGACTCGAACCTGGGAACTACAGATTACGAGCCTGGCGCTCTACCGACTGAGCCACCCCCTCTTAGTCTATACGTTTGCCATATATTTGTAATATATTTTTACATTAGCTTAGCATACTTTCATCATTTTGGTATTTTGCCGAAATTTAAGTAAAAATCCTTCTGCATTTGAAATACTTTTGGAATGACTTAAAATTTACGTGGAACCTTATACGGACAGTCGAAACCGTCAACCGTGTGCAATTAAACATTTTGGTGAGTATGTGGACCATTTCTATTGAAAGCTAATGCGTGTAATATAATACCCAATTAACTGGTTCAGAACGGTATATAGGAAATAAAATAAAGCGAGTGGGGGTGCAATAGACTGAATTTCAATTGTACTGTAATATTTCTCCATCCATTTTAGAGGTCTTGAAGAAATTTCTTAAAAAATGCATGAAATATACATAATTTTAATCATTTTTTTGTTTTTGTTACCCTTACTTGAATTCTGAAGGGGAGTGGGGACGGCAATGTTAACTGACAGCGAGAGATAAGCTGATGTAGTTCATGGCTTCAAGAACGCATTATATGTACAGTCGCTCAAAAGAGTATCCGAACACTATGGTTGATGGCAAAATTCAGAAAAAATATCTGGCATTGATTTTTTTAGAAATTAGTCATCTGGCAACCTTCGTGTCACGTGTCACGTGACACGAAATCCTTATTCATTCAAGTTGTATTAACGTCATAATTTTTGAGAAATAACGGAAGTCCTCTTCCATTCTTTATTTCATGTTTGGCTCTCGAACTGATGAATCTGAGAGAGCCCTGATTCTGAAAATGCGACAAACTGTGTATATAAGTTTTTGGGGTGGAGAATAATAATTTCGAAACACACAAAATGTCCCTCGAAGACCAATCCCAGATATTCTCATTTATTAATATTGTGTCGAAGGGTGATAAAGATTCCAGAAATATCAACTTGCTTCAGAAGAAGGATCGTATCAAAGCATATTCTTTACGATATGCAAAGGAGTGTTTATGCGCAATTAAGTTATCATTAGATATACTACTAATGATATTTCTAATAATGATATTTCTACTAATGATATTTCTAATGATATTTCTAATTATCATTAGAAATTCTACATTAAAATTTAATGAACACATTATAAACACAAAAGTTTGATTTGGTTGTTATAGTACATATTACTTTTAATAGTACAATTTTCACGTTTCCTTTAAAAGGAGTTTTACATTGATTTTGGTTAAAATCAGCTTTAAGAATGAAGAAAAGAATTATGATTATCATTGCCTTTTAATTAATAGATCAATTAATTAGTTAACGACGACGAATGATCAGTATAACAGCAACAATCTAATTAATATGTAACATCGCATATGGGAGATATACATAATGCAGAAGAGTAGGTAATAAAATCAAAAACACCAATTACTTTGTATGTTCACTCAATCTTACTTACAGAAAAGAACCAATTTGAATCGGTGTCCAGATATTTCGTTTAGACCCAGGAGCAGTGGTATCATTCCAGTTTATTTACAACAGGTTTTCTTCACAGTAATTTCTATTTTACTATTTTATTTTTAACATACAATGACAAGAAACGCATTTAGAGGAATCATCATTTTTAAGACCAGAGAGTTCGTAAAAGGATGCAAAATCAGAATGGTCCTGTTTAGGGTTGGGATGAGTTGTTTCGGCTCTAAGTGGCACTTTTATTGAACACAATCTGCTAAATGGTCATGTCACAAGGACCTCAAGACCTCAAGACCTCAGAGAAGATTAACAAAGAAAACCCACTGGGTGGCTGTTAGGAGATAGAGAGGGAAACCTCCTCACACACTTGATCAGCATTTTTTTTAACGTGCAGAAGTAGCTCTCCTTCCCATGGGGACGCGGCATTAACGTCCCATCCGGTGAACAGAGCCTTTTCTAGCCCCTTGTGTCTCCCTCCTCGCCGTGGGCAGAACGGCGGTTAGAGGAGAAAATTCTCCATTGAATGGTTTTGTTTGTATACGAGTTTTTTTTCATTAAAAATGACAGTTCTTTATGTAGTTAATAACTTTTATAGTATTTCAAATAATTTTTCCAATTTTTAACAACCAATTTTGAGAATAATAACATGCTTAGTAACTGGTGCGAACTAAATGGATGACACCACAGCCCAGGACTAATGAACCAAATGAATACGAATCCTATTCAGTTTTCAGATTCTATTCGAATGTTCGTCTGGATTTAGTAGCATCATTGAAAGGCGGTGGTTTGATGGTATAGCTAAACATAACTGCCAATGACGATATAGTAACCCGTGTATTCTGAAGATTCAGATGCTACAGATCGAGATGAAATCATGGATTCTGACGTTCGTCCTTTCGCAGGCGTAATTGGACCAGATTTCTTTTAATTCATAAGAGTGCTCATCTACACAATACTCGCTTAGTGGATTAAAACCTTTAGTGTGCGTCTTAGCGAGACTGCAGTCCATAACGAATTGGATGGAAAGATTTCCTGAACTCGGTCCTATAGTGAGATTTTGATTAAAACTATATTGTGATGCCTTAGGGAGAAGAATTTTCAATTCTGCTTCCTGGACCACTTTCAATGGATTAGTTAACAGATGAACTGAAACCATTCGATAAAACGTATCTCAGCCCCTTGATGGGAAGTTCCCATTCATCTCCTAATGGCTTCAAGTGGGTCCATCGGGGTCAGTACCCAAATTTTTCTCAGTCCTTTGGGCTCTTATGCCCTAGCCATTTATCGCAATGTGTACAGAAAAGTGTCTCTGAGAGGTAAAACAACCCAATTTACATTAGAGTGTTTTCATTTATCCTTAATGAACATAGTTCTTTGCCTACCTACGAATTCAAAGCATAATTCTACTTTCTGGTCGGAACTTCCAGTTTTTGTGTATTATTAGACTATATCATAACATACTTCTCACTATAGTTTCATTGAAAGGTATTTTAGGATTTTAATTATTCTCTTGTTTAGTAAAACAGGGAGCTTCATTTTAATTCTTGTGCGAGAGGAGGGGAAAAATTGCGGAAACCATTTCGTGAAAGGTCAGATTTCGCATTCTCAAATGAGAGCATTCTCAATATTCAGTTCCCAAAAGTGTGCCACCCAACACAACAGCTATCCTGTCTCTGTTTCAGTAAATTAGTTGACTAATTAAAACTTTCGCCAGAAACAGTTAGACCTATCGTACTGATTTATGATATCGTTAGTGGTTCACAATCTGATGTCTGACGTCCCTGGACTGAAATTTGCAGATCCTCAATCAGTGATATGGAAAATATCACTCGGGCAGTGGTGGATCCAGTATCAACTTAATTATAATTGTGTAATGCCATTCTTTTTGTGACCAGGCTCTAGGGAATGATGGCATCATTGATCTTTCGGGAGAGAGCTATTTGGACCTAGATCGATGCAGTGCGAAATTAAAAATGTAAGCGTATCAGTTCCTTTCCTTTGTGATCCGATTCTGCGAAATGGAGAATCAATACTCTGTAGGAGAAAGCCTTAGGACCATGAGGGATCCTGTGTGAACTTCATATAAAGTAGGTGATATTATACACTTACATTTTACTAAGTTCTAGAGCAGTAGTTCTCAGAAGACATTTTATCGTAACCTCATTACAGGCTGTCGAGTCCCTCAAATTTATTGTTCTTGTATATAAAAAAATAAATAAATACCCCCTCAATCTGCTGCTTGCCACAGAGGTCTGACAGGAGCCTGTCAGTTTATATGCCAGAGTAGAAGGTGTGTGAGGATGGCAGGACCTCAGCAGAAAAACGACACATACATCCGAATCATAGTCGTCTTCGTGCCTCGCTCTGTACTTTTTCCAGATGCTCAAGGAAGCTAGCGCCGACAAATGGTTTTATTTAATGTTCGTCGCTCGACTCCGTCCGTATAGCCGGAGGGGCAGGGTGTGAATCACAGTGGCAGAAATAACCAAAACAGAGATCGACTTAGGAGAGGAGAAGTCATGTTCGTTTGACACTGTAAAGTGACGTAGTTCTTTCTCGAAAACTCTAAAGGAGCAGGGTTCAGTTCTGTGTGATCCAGGTTTTGTAGGCAGGGATTAGGATATCCTCTCGCCGAGTTTTGAGGTCTGTAAGGCGATTTCTGTACGGGAAAGTACAGATTTCCACCTCATTAAGTTAATGCCTGCAAAAGCAAAGTAGAATTCAAACTACGTTAAACTGACTGGAGAAAGTCTGCAAGGAAAATAAATTTAAGCCATTTTCATTCAGTAAGGTGTTGGGTTGTTTTACCTCTGAGCAGGCTTTTTTTGCACACCATGAGCTAAATGACCACGTCACAAGGACCCCGAAGACTCAGAGAAGATTAGGGGAGGTGACCCATTGGAACAGCTATTGGGATGGCAGCCTCCCGTCAAGGCCATCCAATGTGTTCTTTAACGTGAACAGGGTATGGCTCTCCCGCACACGGAGCCACGGCTTAATGTCTCATTCAACGGAGGCAAAGTGTTGAGCATTGCTACTGCCCACAGATTGTAGCACATTCCCATATGGTATACATGTGGTTCTAAACCTTTTATGCCTCACGTACTCCCTGGAAATGTGTATGTAACTAGCGTATCCCTTATATAGATAGATAAAACTATAGTTATAATAATGGTTATTTTTACTTTGTTACTAGATCTAGCGACTTTTGAGCTCTCCCAGCTTACCTCAAAAACTTTTACTGCGTACTCCCAAGGGGTACGCGTGCTTCACGTTCAGAACCCCTGGTATATATATATATCCGTGTGTGAACGTAAATAGTGTGTCGTCCTCTACTTAATGCATTGGACATTTATTTCTTTCATCGAAGGCACAGCACCTCTGAGAAGCATCCAAGCATGGGTATAAAACTCCCGGAGCTGTGATTTCGCCCAGAATCACTTTTGACAATTCGGGTATCACGAATCATTTATTAACATTTTAAGACATTCGGGAATCAAGAATCATCGAAGGGTTTATGACACTGATCACGAGAAATTCGTTTGGCAGCATTAAGAAAAATTAAATAAAATGCTAAACATATACAGTATGCGCAGAATTTTAAACTCCCAAGGAAAAAAAAGTTTTTTTTTTGAGAATATGAAAGTTTTTCTCTCGTTTTCAAAGAAAGCGATAATAGTTTCGCTTTGTCACATGTCTGTGTCCGTCCATCGACATCGAATCTTTTTTTTTTATAGTGATAAATTAAAAATTATATTTGTGTTGGATAGGTATTGATGAAATATTACGATATGTACTTTCCGAATCTCCCTAAAGCTATAATTATGCCCTCTAGCGACGGAAAAATTTGAAAATTTCAAACCAATATTGCAAACCATGTATTTATGCTAGAAATTTGAAATTTTGGTGGTGGAATGTGAAAGTCATGAAGTTCTCATTGCCAACAATGAGTTGACCACTTAGACCTAGAAGGGGTGGGAAAACACACCTTTTCAGTTTTAGCAGATAATTGTTCATTTTTAGACATAAATGAAAAATTATTTTTGGGATAAATAGGAATTGATAAAATATTATGATTCACACTTTTTAAATCTTCCGAAAACTATAATTGCGTTTTATAACAGTGGAAAAGTTATAAATTCCAAAATTTAAACATATATTGCAAACGACGTATTTAAGCTAGAAATTTAAATTTTTTGGTGGTGGAATGGGAACGCCATGATGTTTCCATTGACAACAACGAATTGACCTCTTAGACTCGTGGGGGGGGGGGGTAACACTTTTTTTGTTTTAGCAGATAATTGTATTTAGAGATAAACGGAAAAAAAATTTTTTAGGGTTAGATAGGAATTGATAAAATATTCGATTCGCACTTTCGGAATCTTTCGAACGCTATAATTGCGCCATCCAACGGTGAAAAGTTTGAAAATTCCAAAAATTCAAATGAATATTTCAACGATGTATTAATGAAAGAAATATGAAATTTTGGTGGCGGAATGTGAACGTCATGAAGTTTCTGTTGGAAATAATGAAAATGATACTGATAAAAAACACGTTTTCTAATTTTTTGGAAACAAACTACAATATACCCTCATTTTAACGCACTAATTGGGGGAACGGGTGTCCGTTAAATGCAAATATTCGATAAAGAGTGAACGAAAAAAAAATAAGAATAACAAATTAATATGTACTTTTTATTTCTTATAAAATCAGTAAATGTGACAAATTCACAAAACTTAATTATGTATTTCCATAAGAACTGAGAGTAACTAATAATTATTTACATAAGTGAGTACAGTGGCACAGGCACTGTGATATGCATACTCTTTAATTTTTGTAATTTCAGGGTTGGGTTGGGTTGTTTTACCTCTGAGTGGCACTTTTTTGCACACCATGGGCCAAATGGGCAGGTCACATGGACCCCGAAGGCTCAGAGAAGGTTGGGGGAGGGGACCCACTGGAACAGCTGTTGGGAGACAGATGGTAGCCTCCCGTCAAGGCCATCCAGCGTGTTCTGTAACGTGCACAGGGTATGGCTCTCCCGCACACGGGGCCACGGCTTAACGTCACATCCGACGGACGGCGGCCTTTCCAAGCCCATCGGTGTCCCCTACTGACCGTGGGCAGGGCGGGGAATTTTGCGGAGATAAATCTCAACGGTGACCCAGCCGGGACTCGAACCTGGGAACTACAGATTACGAGCCTGGCGCGCTACCGACTGAGCCACCCCCGCCCCCTGTAATTTCAGGACACCATATCAGAGTGGCACAGCCACGGTGATAATGGTGTCTTTTTATAATGGTAGATAACTTGCTGTAATTTCTGCTTTTACTTTTTTAAAATACTGCTGTACTGCAACGTTACGGACTGAGAATACCCTACGGCGAAGTACCGAATATTGTTCGGACTGATTCGCAAACAGAGGATTTCGTCTTTTGTTTCAATAGAAGTCTGAAGTTCGGGGAAAACGACATAATTTGAGAGAGAGAGAACCATAAAAAAAAGTATGGTCAATTCACTTTAATCTTAAAAATAATTGGAATGATATTATAGTTAACAATAATAAAATGATCCCCAACATATAAGTTGAGACTTTATTTTAATCCTCCCATATTAGGAGAGATAACGTACAATATAAATAAAAATGCTTAAGTATACTCGTAATATACATATTTTTTTTTAAAAGTTGACTCAGCCATCCTTTCTCACACATTTCGATGTTCTGCATAATACAACTGGTATCGTTGAACGAAATACCATCTCGTGGTGGAATTCCATGCAAAAAAATAATTGCGTTTCGAATCTTTATCATCTCGGTCAGGTGGCGTGGGAATTTTTTCCGGTTTTCCTCTGTATTTTGCCTTTTTTTAATCGGTTTATCTCGGGGGAAAATAAACCACAATATATTCCCTTGATGAGTGTACGTTGCAGTAAAATTATTAACCTTTACGAAACGATAGTGAAACTGAGTATTCTTGTCGACATTTCACATTCTTCATCAGTTCCCGATATATAAACGTATAAAGTTTGTAATGATAAACTGCTTTGAAAGCGCAAAGTCTCGTTAGTTGTATAAAATACGAAAATAGTATCACCTCTTCAAATACCAGTCGAAAATACTTTTACTAATGAAAATGAAAAAGACATCTCAAAATCATTAAACATACAGATACTGTAATTAAGATCTCTCATCTCAGGTGGAGGAATATGGCGGAGGTGGGGATTCTGGAATGTGGCCATTTATTTTGCAGTCAGCGGGTGTTTCAACTGCTGGCCCAAAGTTATCCCCGAATCTTTTATCAGTAGGAGGAACAGTAGGAACTGCCATAGGATTAGTAAATCCATTACTAGCCCAAGGTGGAGAGTTGAACATTGAACTTGTCACAACTGTTGACGTAGAATACGGTAGATTTGAATTCGGTCCAATTACCGGTCCTACATTATGGGTCGGTCCGGTGAAAATTTGTCTTTGATACACGACGAGTGATCTCTTTCTGGCCCTATAAATAAGCCAAAATATAACACCTACTTTGATTATACAGAACAAGATGACAAGAATAACATATAAAGGTTCCATGGCGAGTGAAAAAACGATATTTTTAGGAGTCTTTCGATTTGTGATTTACTGAAACTTTTAGTTCTTCGACGGGCCAAGGTTCATTGTTTCTCTTGCGATTTTTCTTAGTAGAACCTATAAAAAAGAAAAAGAATCGTTATTTTTACTTTGTAAAAACAACACAACTGAATCAATCCATGTCAAATCAGACAACATTGGTGCATGTTCAAAATTTCACGAAAATATTTCGGACGATGAAAGAGCAACTCGAAAACTTTGTAGCTGAAAGCTCAATAGTCGCTCTGTGAGATCTGGTTCAAAATGACATCAAGGTCAAACATTTGATCTTAAAGAATTAACTACCTGGGTTTTTCGGAACGCCAATTGTGGTTTATTCAACGACAACCCATTGATCTCCTAACCAGCGCATCCCCAGGAAGTGCCAAATTGCAACACTGAGCACTTGCACTTTAGGTTGGGTTGTTTTACCTCTGAGCGGGGGGTGGCTCAGTTGGTAGCGCACCAGGCTCGTAATCTGTAGTTCCCAGGTCCGATTCCACAAAATTCCCCCGCCTTGCCAATGGTCAGTAGGGGACACCAATGGGCTTGGAAAGCCGCCGTCCGTCGGATGGACGTTAAGCCCATGTGCGGGAGAGCCATACCCTGTGCACGTTAAAGAACACGCTGGATGGCCTTGACGGGAGGATACTATCTGTCTCCCAACAGCTGTTCCAGTGGGTTCCCTCCCCCAACCTTCTCTGAGCCTTCGGGGTCCTTGTGGCCTGGCCATTTAGCCCATGGTGTGCCAAAAGTGCCGCTCAGAGGTAAAACAACCCAACCTCTTAGCGGCACTTTTTTGCACACCATGAGCTAAATGGCCAGATCACATGGACCCCGAAGGCTCAGAGAAGATTGGGGGAGGGAACCCACTGGAACAGCTGTTGGGAGACAGATAGTATCCTCCCGTCAAGGCCATCCAGCGTGTTCTTTAACTGCACAGGGTATGGCTCTCCCACACACGGGGCCACGTGCACAGGATATGGCTCTCCCTCACACGGGCAATCGTGGATACCCATTACCATATATGCATACCATGAAAGAAATGTTACCGAGGCATTCAGCGATTAGTATCGTTTAGAAAAGTACAAAAGTGATTGAGAATGGCAGCTGCTATAAAATATGCTGGCATGTTGCATTTGAAAATCTTCAAAATGTCCACCTGGCTTATGTCAACAGGAGTACTGAGTTGGGGAAATCAACTTGAACATTCTACAACATGACAGGGTTCACAATCGTGGTAGCCGCATGAAGTTTGAAAAATTGGCAATGAAATCGTTTTTATTAATGTGGGTTACGAGTGTCCCTACTGGAAGAAATTCAAATAATTCAGTTTAGGCGAATTTGTGCAGGTCATGATCTAGGGCACCATGGCTAATCCACCTACAGGATAAGAGTCTTTAACAAACAGGTTTGACAGTACCTGTTTGCTAAAGTGGGGTGATGTCCCATCACTTTGGTACCACCTATTTATGTTGCTGCATTGCTGGTGGCACGTCTTCGAGCATCTTTGGAAGGATGTATTTCACAAATACACAATAGTTTGCAGCAGTCATTTGATCAAAAAAATTGTTGAAAATGTCCCCCAGATATCAGCCCATAAGTTGAAGCTACAGTTGACGGTTCCGATCCTGGATGACTTTGGGAGGGCGGGGGGGGAATTTGAGATGTGTCAAAATTCTCCTGACATGTGAGCCTGTCTTCATCATAGTCCAAAATAACAGTCATATGCAGTTCGCAACTGCTGCTGGTGGAGCAGGGTTGATATGACGGTAGTGAGCCAGGTTCGTAATCTTCAGTTCCTAGGTTCGAATCCCAGCTGGGTCAACTTTGAGATATATATCCTTAAACTCCCTGCCCTCGGTCAGCAGGTGACACCGATGGAGTTAGAAAGTACGACATCCATCGGATGGGAACATCAGTCATGTCCCCATGTGCGGGAAAGCCATATCTTTTGCACTTTACAGAACATGCTGATTGGTCTTGATGAGAGGCTGCCATCTGACTTCCAACATAAACAGCTGTTCAGTGGGTCCCTGTCTTCAACCTTTTCTGACCTCTCGTGGTCCTTGTGACCTGGACATTTAGCCCATTGTGTGCAAAAAAAAGCCACTCAGAGGTAAAATAATCGCCTCATCGCCAACTGCTGCTTGTCGATGCAGCAACCATGCTCAGAAATCCAGATTTCTTCTGGCAAAGAGTCTGTGAACCAAAATTGCTTTTTGGGTACATCGACTTCAGAATGCTCCAGCCGTCCGATTTCACATAAAAGCTCCAACTTTTATGTGAAAACCCCTATTAAAGATATGGCTCCCTACATAATTCTGGCCATCCAAGAATCGGACGTTAAATCACATCTGAATATTTTTCGCGTTGTTTTCGAAGCCAGATAGACCTAAGAGGCGATTGTCGCAAATGGAACACCCTGTTTAGATTATAACATTCTGCAACAGCTTAGTATAGATATATTTAATTTGTAAAAAGGTGGATATTTGACACCATTTAAAGGTTCAAAGGATATTGGGCTCCTTTGTGATCATATTTGAATGCCAGTCATTTTTCGAACACTTTTCTCAACAGCCTTATTTTCTAACGGACTCTTCTGAGCTTTTTCGTAAAATTTTGAAACATGACAACTACTGATGTATGTTTAATTGTTTGATAAGAATAGTCTTTTTTCTTGCACATCTCAAAATTAAGATCACCATGAAGTGACCACCAACAACGATTTTGTGAGCGTCACTACAATTTTATTTATTGGCCAGAGATAACTATTTTGTTCAATAAATCTCTTAATTTAGAAGCATTTTACACTGATCCTAGAAAACTAAAGGCTTGTCTGAAGTAGATTAAATATACATATTAATGCATATTTAAAAAAATATTAAATTTAAATTTGTCACTGTTAATATAAATCAAAAGTTTTTAATATTCAATTTTTTTAGTATTTTGAAAAGAAAAATTTTTTGTGTATTTTTTAAATAACATTATGTTATTTTGACCGCTAAGAGAGTAGTCTAAAAAGGTAAGAATTTTTGAAACTAAGCTTTTATTTTTAAAAAGTTTTAAAGCAGTAGAGGCACATTTATAGAATTTTTATAGTACACTTTTCTGCCGATTCTTAAAAAAAAAACCTGAGAAATTGTTTAAACTTTTATAGTTATTAACACATTATATTTTTCGGTCTTGAATTATGAACATGATGAATTCTGAACATTTCTCGAGTTTCATTTTCTGTAGTTAATATAATATTTGAATGGGAGAAAAAAGGAATGTTAATTTTTTTTGTTGTTTATTTTTACGCATATTAAAAATTTTATTTTTCATTGCTACATTTTATAAAACATTTTACGACAAAATATTTAAAGTTTAAAATTTTTATTTCATGTGTCATGAATATTAGTTTTTGTTTAATATCGTTTTTTATGGGCGATTTAACATTTTCTATTTACATATGATACGTTATTAGCTGTTCCATGAATAGTTATCCCACGGTTTTATGGAACAGTATCTGAACTGATATTAAACACGTGTTTCTTTATTCACGGCCTACCATAACTTTTATAATTTTATTTCAACTAATCATAACATTTCCTCAATTAATCCAACTAATTCGATGAAAGCGTTAGTAATTAAAAAAATAGGTGCTTGATACAGAAGTCTGACAAAGTTTCAATAATTGATATTGACTACACAGGACACTTTTCAGGAATTTTCAAATTTCATGTATTCGAAAATATTATCAGTTTAGAATTTATCATTCTAATAAATTTCACTTTCATTTATAAAAATGCTATTTGCTCTCGAATAATCACTTAGTAAATAAAATTATTAAAATATTCACTTAGGTAACAGATGAAAATGGGAAAAAAACGAAATAGAAAGGGTGTCGGAATTATGACCATTGATTGAGGCGTATAATGAAACTATTTGCAGAGTTTGTGAATTACAAGAAGCAGCTTGGTCTAATGCTACATTATCCGAATATGTAATCACAGAGGTATTCAATATCTGAAAGATGTTTAGGGCATATCGAAATACCCTCAAAACCACTGATAGCTGCAAAGGATCCGTAAGATATTTAAGATGACAAAAGGATATCCATTTATCATCTTCGATATCTTATGGATTTTTTTGCGGATGTTGTATGGGTAAAAAGCCATCATCTTCAAGCAGTTGGGTTGTTTTACCTCTGAGCGGCACTTTTTTGCACACCATGGGCTAAATGGTCAGGTTACATGGATCCCGAAGGCTCAGAGAAGGTTGGGGGAGGAGACCCATTGGAACAGCTGTTGGGAGACAGATGGTAGCCTCCCGTCAAGGCCATCCAGCGTGTTCTTTAACGTGCACAGGGTATGGCTCTCCCGCATACGGGGCCATGGCTTAACATCCCATCCGACGGACGACCGCATTTCCAAGTCAATAGGTGTCCCCTACTGACCGTGGGCAGGACGGTGAGTTTTAGCGGAGATAAATCTCAACGCTGACCCAGCTGGGACTCAAACCTGGGAACTGCAGATTACGAGGCTGGCGCGTTACCGACTGAACCATTCCCGCCCCATTTTCAAGCAGACGTATATGTTTATAAGTGGCAGTAACATAGTCAATGGAGGAATTATTCAATTTTCAGATGGGAAGAGGAGTAATATATATTTCTTACGAACATTTCAAAAATCGGTTTTTGAACCTCATTTCTCCTTCAAACACGCTCTGAAATGTTTTGAGCTTGCAAATGAAAGGTGGTGTAGATATGCACAACCAAAATACAAACAGTTATCGAATAAATATCAGAAGCAAAAAGTATTGGCCACTGTTCATCCGCATGATAAGCTTATAACTATTGGATGTTTGGCCAATAATAACTTTCCTGAAATTATTTGCATCAGTGTTTCCAAGGATTAGTTTGGGTGGCCCTGCAAGAATTATGACACCCTCTCCTATGCGCGCTCTTGCTATACACTCAGTGCTCACTAAAACATGACCACCTTTATATAAGTGGAAGCTAACTTCTAAACTACTGTTTTATGAGAAAATGTAACGGAAGATAGATTTAATTGAAATCTTTATCTAAATCTCGTTTTTTTATAATGTTCGCTTTGTACTTAAAGAGTTATGGACATATTTAACAGCAAAAATGTCTTAGGAAAACTGAAAAATATGGAAAAATTATTTACATTAAGTTTTAAAATATACATTGTTGAATTAAATGGTGTGAAATAATAATTCTTATTCAAATTATAATTAACTTCCGAGTTAAATTATAACGTTACGCATTGGTGTTTTTAAATTTTTAAACTTCCATAACACTTTAAATATTTAAAGGGAATATCGTTGAAAATCGAGTTTTAGATACATTTGATTGAGATGTTTATCTTCAGTCCCATTCTGTGACAAAACTCTTTTTTAGAAGTCACAGAGCCTCGAAGCTAGTTACCACTGACATAAAATGGAGGGAGGTGGTCAGGATTCAGTGAGCACTGAGTGTAAATGTTTAAGGACTGTGAAGAGAAAGTTCTCTGAAGTAGCTCTGATTGCCGGGTCAGTGCCATGTCACTGCTCGGCAATTGAGAAACACTGATTTAGGCTTTCTAGGCTTTATTAAAGAGCAGTTGGAGAGTTACTTGTTCGCTGCAAGTGGTTGTTTTCAATCGCTACCTTCATCCAGGGACATTACTAAAGGAACTCCAACCGTTGACTGGGTAAAAAAATCAATCTACAAATGAGGTAATGTTGATTTAAAAAATGTAGAACCTTTTGTAAGCGATGTTGTACTCTATGCCTTTTTGAACTGAATTGTTTTGGATCTTTTTAAGCGTAAAAAATCAGATATCTATTTGCTCAGCATCCTCAATTGAAGACCCCGTGTAAATGAAGATTGCTCTGCATTTTATTACTTTTTTGATATTTCCATGCACTCTACATCTGCAGGGAAATGTTTTCCTGAAATAAAATGAAAAAAATATGTTCAATGGTTTTTAATGGAAGTTATCGATAGTCTGTGGTTGACGTCCTTGGCTACTTATGAAAAGGACACAAGTTCCAGCGCAGGACAAATCATCGATGTTTCGTTTTCCTCTCAGTCTTCTCTATGGCCTGCTACATTGACAAGCTTTTGCTGAACACCTGTGACAAGCAGCTGTGTAGTGTGAAATTTAAAACATAGGTTCAAATTACATGAAAAGTTGATACAACTGAAATGGAGACCCATGTGAGTCACATTCAATTGAGGAAGGAATTTTATAACTAGCGAATATTACTTAGAAGTCCAAAACGAAAGCATCAATGTGAACCATACTGCACTGATTCGCAAAAGATACAACCCCGTTTTATGTCAATAGGAAACTAACTTAGAAACTCTGCAACTTATAAAAAAGCTTTTGTGGTAAAATGTGACTGAAGATAAAGATCTCAATCAAATCTGTATAAATCTCGATTTTCAGCAACAATATAGCTGGTATTGAAACAATTATGGAATCTGGAATATTTAACATCAGTAATGCATTGCTATAAAACTCGCAAAATATTGACGAATATTGAAAGAATTACTGACACAAACTTCTAAAACATATGCTGATTTCATTAAACGTCCCGAAATAATACTTATTATTTAAGTTTTAATTAACTTTTCAGGGAAAAACCGCCCTGTGGCAGAGTGGTTAACGCGCTTGGCTAGCGATCTAAGGGACCTGGATTCGAGCCCAGGGTAAGGCATGGATGTTTGTGTCGTTTCTTACTGAGGTCCCGCCATCCTCAGAGACCTTCTACTATGGCGTATAAACTGACAGGCTCTTGTCAGACCTCTGTGGCCTCTGTCTCAACCAGATGCTTGAGAGGGTATTTATTTTTTTAATTTTTTTCAGGTGAAATCTTATAATTGCCATTAAGTAATATGGTTATATATCCAAACGCCCATAACTATTTAAATACTTAAAGAATATTGGTGAAAGTCTAGAGTTTTGTACATTTGATTGAGATATTTAATTTACCTTCAGTCGCATTTTACCACAAAATGTCTATTTTAGAAGTTAGAATTTCGAAGTTAGTTTCTTCCAAAATAAAATGGAGTTGTAGCTTAACTTTTGCCACCAGTGTGTATAAATGCAATGAATACAAATAAATCGCAAACCTTTTACGAGTCGCTAACCATTTACTACAGGTTTCAAATCCTCCTCCTGCAGAAAATAATCTTGAAATTGAAATAAAGTTCTTATCTTTTTATTGTCCAATATTCTTTTTATTGTCCAATATCCAACTGAAACCTGATAAAAAGTTCGTCATTTAAAAATGCAGCACTCGCATTGAAAATTATTTCCATTTTTTTCGATATTCTCCAAAATTATTCCATTAAAATTTTTGTAATCCATGATAAATAATCGTAGATTAAAATTAGTATTAAAAAGTAAAAAGTTTTAAAAAATGCGAAGTTATATTTTGAATTTTGTGAAAATTTTGAAAGGAACTGGCTAAATCTAAGCAAAATTCGGAAAACATTGATATAAGAATCATGTCTGTAGCGCAAATGGTTATGGATTATATCTTCACATACAAAAGATTCAGTATCTGTGTATGCGAAATTGATATACAGATGCATGAAGAGAATTCTTGTGGACGATTTGCAGAAAAAAGTAACATGTCAAACCTGATCTGAAGCTGCTGCTTGAGGAAAATAAATATGAGAAAACCGATTTCTCCTCAGGCAACTTCGAGGGTTTGCTTTCCAAGGTGCAACTACCAAAAGGAAGTTGCTAACTTCTCTATCATTCATAATTTTCCCAATCAATCTGGTTTCAACTGGTGATGAAATACTAAACGTCCTCTGAAAGGTGTGCAATTTATCTATAGCTTTTTCCCAGTATTAAAAAAATGATGTTACCTAATATTACATAATGGAATAATTTGTTTCTCAAAGATTAGACGATTTTTTTATACAAACAGAGGTTCACAAACGATTATAGTTTTAAAATAAATACCTAAACTTTATAATTTATTAAAAAAATCCTCAAATAAAATGAAGATAACGATTAAATGATAAAACTTATTTATTAAATAAGGCAAATATTTTTTTGTTTTTTGAATATTTTTAAAATCATGGTACAGGACATTTCCTCTAATCTGACGTATATGACGGGTTAAAAGAATGTAACTTATCACTAGTAAATACATTTTATATTTAATACACGAGGAATATTCAGTGGCGGCAATATAATATTGAAAATACATTCAACAATATAAATATAAATTTAAAAAAAATTAAATTTTTTTTTGACAGTCTATCATTCAACATTGACAAGATTGTCCTTGTCGTGTTCAGGGGTGGGGGTGGCTCAGTCGGTAGCGCGCCAGGCTCGTAATCTGTAGTTCTCAGGTTCGAGTCCCAGCTGGGTCAGCGTTGAGGTTTATCTCCGCAAAATTCCCCGCCCTGCCCACGGTCAGTAGGGGACACCGATGGGCTTGGAAAGGCTGCCGTCCGTCGGATGGGACGTTAAGCGGTGGCTCCGTGTGCGGGAGAGACATACCCTGTGCACGTTAAAGAACACGCTGGATGGCCTTGACGGGAGGCTACCATCTGTCTCCCAACAGCTGTTCCAGTGGGTCCCCTCCCCCAACCTTCTCTGAGCCTTCGGGGTTTAGGTGACCTGGCCATTTAGCCCATGATGTGCAAAAAAGTGCCGCTCAGAGGTAAAACAACCCAACCTTGTCGTGTTCAAGTGAGAAATACCTTTACGAACCGTAGATATATATTCCAAAAAAATTGGAGTATAGAAACCAATAATGATTTAGACTCTTCAAACTATGGGGGCGGGGGTGGCTCAGTCGGTAGCGCGCCAGGCTCGTAATCTGTAGTTCCCAGGTTCGAGTCCCAGCTGGGTCAGCGTTGAGATTTATCTCCGCAAAATTTCCCGCCCTGCCCACGGTCAGTAGGGGACACCGATGGGCTTGGAAAGGCCGCCGTCCGTCGGATGGGACGTTAAGCCGTGGCCCCGTGTGCGGGAGAGCCATACCCTGTGCACGTTAAAGAACACGCTGGATGGCCTTGACGGGAGGCTACCAACTGTCTCCCAACAGCTGTTCCAGTGGGTCCCCTCCCCCAACCTTCTCTGAGCCTTCGGGGTCCATGTGACCTGGCCATTTAGCCCATGGTGTGCAAAAAAGTGCCGCTCAGAGGTAAAACAACCCAACCCAATCTTCAAACTACACATCTTGCAAGCGAATGTTGAGAGTACTGTCTTGCTGTTTTTTTAGGCCTTTCTAGAATATATTAATTTTTCTAATTTGTGATCAATCCCACAAAGCTACTAGCTTATCTGCAGGTTATGACAAAACAAACGACCAAGCCATCCCTGGATTGCAGCAGTTGCAGGACACCGTGAACCAACGCGATACCACTATTCTCTCGCATGTCATCGATGGGATTCAGGTCACGGGACTGTGCTGACCAGAAAAAGTGATGGAATTCCCTTTCATGCTCTCTGAACCATTCCTGGACCTCTTTTGTCCTATGGATAGTGGCGTTGTCATTCTGGAAGACTCCATCAACTACAGGGTAGATTGTTACTAACATTTGCTGTACATGGCCACAAAGGAGTCTCAAATGTGTTTGTGAAGTTATTCGACAGACAATTCCAAAAAAGAAAAAAACTCTTCTAAAAAATATATATATTATCCAACGATTACTGTGGCTTAGTTTTTGACTTTTAATTTTTCGGACCTTCGTCAGTAGCCGAAAATCTGTGCTCCTGACATCAATTTAGCGGATTTTCCCATTATTGGGAGAGATGAGTCTTCTGGAACACGGCAGTAACTATAACAATTGTGCAGTTCTCAAAACACTGTTCTGGTTAAAATAGATAATTGGAAACATCTGTTGAAATCTTGGTCCACAGCCTGTTTCTTAGCTCGCTTATTTCCAGAAGAAATTCGAATATGTTGTCGACAGCCTCTATCATTCAAAAATAGACTTTTTAGCTATTTAGAATTTACCTATTATTGTAAGATTGATCTTGTTCGTATCCAAGCGAGAAATACCTTTACGTTTGCCGCCCTGCCCACGGTCAGTAGGGGACACCGACGGGCTTGGATAAGGCCGCCGTCCGTCGGATGGGACGTTAAGCCGTGGACCCGTGGTGCGGGAGAGCCATACCTTGTGCACGTTAAAGAACACGCTCGATGGCCTTGACTTGAGGCTACCATCCGTCTCCCAACAGCTGTTCCAGTGGGTCCCCTCCCCCAACCTTCTCTGTGACCTGGCCATTTAGCCCATGGTGTGCAAAAAAGTGCGGCTCAGAGGTAAAACAACCCACCCCTTTACGTTTGTTTAACGTGTTGTCTTCACCGACACACCCGTTTCAAGTTTCTGCCAACTTCGAAGATGTTCGAGATGTGCGAAACGCACAGATGAGCCCTCTATGGAAGTCAAATAATATCGCCTATTCCATCCATACTGTTCATTGTCCAATGATGTGTTACCACTGTACAGATGTGCTTATATGTGTTATGCAAATTTTCTGGCGAGATATGCGATACTAGATATCAATCGGTCTTCCGGAAATCTTGATTTCTAGGCTGTCACTCCCATCGCTGTTTCATCTTGATTGTGACAGATCAGAAAATTCCTTTTATTCCTGAGTTCTACTGCCCGAAATATCCCTATTCACCAATTTTCAATCCAGCTAGATCCGGTAGAGTGTATGTTTGATCTTTGACCTCTAAGGACGCATCGCATCCAAAAATTCATATTTTAGATATTTACTACCCAAAATACCCTCCAGGGACTAAGTTTTTAGCTCTCTAGCGCCGGTAGATCGAAATTTGACCTTTGACCTCGAAGGACCTACCTTCCGGTAATTCGTATCCGAAATTTCGTAATGTTTCCGACATTTACCTCCCAAACCACCCCCAGACACCAATTTTATGGTTTTAACCTCTACGTGACCCTTATTTGACCTTAAAGGACACGTCGGAGGTCAAATTTCGGTTTTTCCCCCCAAGATCTGCGACTCGGATTACTCCTAGCTGCAAATTTTCAGACCTCTACCATTTCTGCATCATGGTTAGAATTTGCGTGATCCCTGTCGTCAGTCAGTTACTGACATCAAGTTGATTGAGTAAGTTACTCTCAGTCGTCTCTATATATTAGATATGTGTTCATCCATTCCCTAATAATTTGTCTTGGCACTGTATGTATGTAGATAGGATCGAAATAAAATTAACTTAGAGCAAAGTACACATGTATGAGCTTGTCAGAAGCTCATCGATTAATGCCGAAAAATATTCTTAAAAAAAAAGACTAATTTCTGAACAAATTTCGCTTTGAAATTATCTACAGCTGTTGAATTAGTATCCAAACGAATGTATTCTAAAATTCTGAAAATGCGCAAATTCCGAGAGTAAATACTAAAATGCACGAATTTTGGGTTAATATGCTTTTCAACATTTAAAATGTCAGAACTGAGATCAAGCTAATTTGTTTCTGAGCATTTTTCTCAGTGAATGACCAAGTATAATATGTAACCTATCCACATTTGTGTACATATCCACCAAGCTCTATCCACATTAGTGTACATATCCACCAAGCTCTATTATATCCTCATTTTCGACACAGAACTCATAATGCAATTTTGCTCATACTGGTGATATTTAAAAGTTATAAAATAAACTCCTCCTGAAGATAATACTACTATCATTTAGATATCTCTCACCAGAGGGAACTGCTCTTTGTGGGTTGTAAATATTCAAATAAACAGTTTTAAATTAAAATATATTACAAATCGTAGGAATAATAAACCAGAACACAATGCATATCACAAATCGTAAGCTAATTTTTCTATTTTAACTAAGTCGAAGATTGATAGACTAAGGAAACTAATTAAAAATCTTGAAATTAAATTAAAAAAATTCTTTAACAAACAAACAATTAACAATAAAATCTCTACCTTTCAAAAACTGATTGTAATTCAGAAAAACTATCTGAAAAAAAATCATATTATGCTGTTTACTTGCCAAAAATTTAATGTTTAGAAAATATATTCCACTTCGATGAATACTTCTGTTACTGAAAGCTTTTCAGACAATCTTATTTGCTTTCGAAAATTGTAGCGATGAAGTTACAATGAACCACTTTCATCGTATAGTCACGGTCCTTCTGTTCCCGTAAACAGTTCCCTTTCGCTTCTGTTAGCAGAAAAAAATTAACGTCGAGCGTCACCTTTACTATTGCGTAGATGATTTTTATCGCTCCAAAGAGTCTTTTGTTGTCACAACAGTTGTAAGGTTTTTGACTGCCAACTCTCTTGGCAACATCTCTACAAAACTGAAATAGAAAACGTGGCTCGCCATGACTCACAAGGCCGCTCAAAAGACATGAATCTAAAAAAAGAAATTGAGGGAGAGAGGGGAAGTGACTGTAATTGAACCGGAACGAAACAGAGCGCCGTACCAGTACCTCCCCCCTCCTTTCAGAAATTACGTATTCTTACCAAATAGTGCAATTTTTTCTCCTCGTTTAGTGCTCTTAAAAAACATTCTTGCACATTTATTTATCATTGTATCACCACCATTCGGAGGGCATTCGTAATCTGCAGTTCCCAGGTTCGAGTTCCTGCTGGGTCAGCGTCGTGATTTATCTCCGCAAAACACCCCACCCTGCCCACAGTCAGTAGGAGACACCGAAGGGCTTGGAAAGGCCGCCGTCCATCGGATAGGACGTTAAGCCATGGCCGTATGTAGGAGAGTCATACTCTGTGCACATCAAACAACACGCTGGATGGCCTTGACAGGTGGCTATCCTCTGTCTCCCAACCAGATGGGCAGCATTGAGATTTATCTCCGTAAAACTTTCGCCCTGCCCATGGTCAGTAGGAAACACCGATGGGCTTGGAAAGGTTGCCGTCCGTCGGATGGGATGTTAAGCCGAGGAACATATGCGAGAGAGCCATACCTTGTGCATGTTAAAGAACACGCTGGTTGGCCTTGACGGGAGGCTACCCTGCCTTCCAATAGCTGTTCCAGTGGGTCCTCTCCCCCAACCTTCTCTGATCCTTCAGGGTCCTTGTGACCTAGCCATTTAGCTCATTGTGTGCAAAAAAAAGTTCCGCTCAGAGGGAAAAAAATGTCTCAACAAACTTTAATTTCTCTGTCAAAACAATATTATTTTGGAAACTATCAACGGCTCATCACATGCGAGGTCTGTCTTAACCTTTATTAGGCGTACGAGAAGGAACTTTCAACCACTATTATTTCTAATTTAATAATTCATAACTGGCAACGCAAACAAACTATTTTCAGGGGAGAGGAGGAGGGTCAAAGTTAATTGGCTAAGGTGAAACATTCTACATGAAATACTTTTCATTTACTTCTGGTAAAGGTAATAGAATAATGATAGAGTTAAAAAATCACACAGAAATCGTTTTCTTAAGTCTAGGTCTTCGAAATTTTTTACCGTCGTAGAATTTCCGAAGAAAGCGGTTAAGGAATTTCAGATTTTCAAAGGAATAAAAAAGACTGTATTCTGAGCTTTGCTTTATTGCGGAACAAGCGCCAAACAGGGGCGGGAATGGTTCAGCTAGTAGAAGCCCACTATCGTAATATGCAGTTACCAAGTTCGAGTCCCAGCTGGGGCCAGCGTTGAGATTTATCTCTTCAAATCTTCCCGCGCTGCCTATGGTCAGTAGGGGGCACCGATGGGCTTGAAAAGGTGGCCGTCCGTCGGATGGAACGTTAAGTAGTGACCCCGTGTGAGGGAGAGGCATACACTGTGCACATTAAAGAACACGTTGAATGGGCTTGACGGATGGCTGCTATCTGTCCCTAACAGTGGGTTCCCTTCCCCAGCCTTCGGGGTCTTTGTGAACTTGTCCCTTTAGCCCATTATGTGGAAAAAAGTACCGCTCAAAGGAAAACAACCCATCTCAAAAGTAAACAACAATTATAAGGTTTTCAAAAGCTTGAAATTCCGTAAAAGGAATAAGTCAGAAACAAAAACTATATAGAAAGTAAGGCAATGGGTGAATAGATACAAAAAGTCTCGGTTGTTTCAATTTCAACTCTTTTAGGGAAATTAGGGTTTGAAGTCGGTGTTGTTGGATTGTTAAACCTCTGAGCGGCACTGTTTTGCACATAGTGGGCTAAATGGCGAGGACAGAAGGACCACAAGGATCCACTGGTCAGCTCTTAGGAGAAAGATGGTAGCCTGCCGTGAAGGTAATCCAGCGTGTTTTTTTTAACGTGCACAGAGTATGGTTCTCCTGCACACAGGGTCACGGTTTAGCGTCGGATCCGACGGATGGCCCATCAATGTCCCCTATCTGACCGAGGTCAAGGTTCAGCGAAGGTAAATCTCAGAGCTCTCCTAGTTAGGACTCGAACTTGGGAGCTCCAGATTTTAAAAATGAGTGTTCTATATTTTACCTCAGTAAGTATTTCAAATGTCAAATTGTACGATTTTGTAACTGGTCCGAACTATGAATGTGAAAATCATAAAACTATTCTATGTTTTCTCTAGTATTCCTTTAACTTACCTACAATAAATATTGGTATAAACTTTCTTAGCCAAACTTGAGTCGAAAAGTGCCAGGTTTTCTTTTCCTTAGAAATTTCAGATTTATTTATTTCAGTTTTTAATTTCGTAACTTTGAAACAAATTTAATCCAAAACTTAAACTACGGGTGAAATAATGACATTGAAAGCTAAGCGGAGGAACTTTCGTATATTTAATTCTTTGCGAATTAAGTTTTTTTTTTGAAATATTCGTCTTATTCTCCAATTTTAAAAGTACGTAACTACAAAACGGGCCGAAACACCTAAAAAAAAAAACACAGACCAGTTTTGAGAACTTTAAATTGAATCTCTTTTGCTCAAATTAGGATTACTAATATTAGTCTTTTGGATATATTTCTAATTTGTAACTTTTTTTATCCGCAGAAGAAATTGCACAGCCCCCTCATATTAAATAATATTTATAGCTTTAAGATTTAGAGAAAGAGTTTGTAAGAAATTTTTTTCCTTCTGTTATTAGTCTCCCCTAAGATATTAGGTAGTAAAAACAAAGGAAAAAAACAAAACTTGCTTGGTAAGATGAATTTTGATTAAATATTTCAGATTGCTTGTGCTTCAGAGTAATGCGATGTACCATAAATGGTAGGGAATGTTTTGAGCTTCATAATAGCCTTTGAATGGTCCCTAAAGACTGCAATTTTTGGTCATGCTTAGGTAACTTTGGGGACCTAGTGCTCACGAAAGGTTAACGGGGGGGAAAATGTTTGTTATTTACATAAGTTAATTGGAGTAATTAGGAGCTGAAGGGTTCCGTAGCAAAAGTTATGAACCTTACCTTCTCTACTTTTGTGGTTGATGTAGAGACCGTAAACTATTTTTGGCTATTTTGCAGTTTGAGTTACTGTGGAATCTATAGGTTCCGGTTTAGGCTAAGTCCTTTCCCCGTTACCAAAATGCAAAATAATCAAAGTCTAAATGCAGCCCTGCGTTAGAGAGATATAAATACGCATAGTTTTTTTTTATAACTTTGAACAGGTATGATCTTTTGTATTTTTACCGGGACGCTACTAGTATAAGTTGTTGTTTTACCTCTGTGTCAGGCTAGAGGCCTTTTTAGATATTTTTTTTTGTTCATGCTTTGTATATTATTTTGGATTTCACCAAAATAGGCATATGCTACGTGGGAGGCCCTCTGTCCCGGCATCTGGAAAGTTAATTGCAGTAGCAGTGTCCGGGGAACGGCTAGCGTCCGCTGACAAGTGACCCAGGTCCCTTAGGGCTAATGGCCTTGCCAGATGGCCAGAGCAGAGAGCGAAAGGAAAAAAGGGTTTGGCAACGACGAGAAGACAGAGCCAGTCGAGGAACGAAAGCGTGCAGACATAAGATTGTAAAGCTGGTAAATGCCGACTGCTAATAACGGCATTGGGCTCTGTGAATACAGCTGAACAGGCATAGTAAGCTGGTGTTGTTGTAAACTATGTAATTGAGCATATGTCCTTGTCCATCAAGAATGTTTGGAAGGTTCAATAAATAATTGTTATTTTTAAGTAAAGTCTGAAGTTGAACCAAGTTATTGGGGAGGAGCCTCAGTATTGAGTTTTTGCAATTGTGATAAAACCGTTGATTTTATCTGAAAAACTCTTTCACCCGTCGCGTATTGCGATCGAACCGAGGGTCGATCGCAATACGCGACGGAGTGAAAAGGAGAGAGAAGCAACACACAAAGTGGCGCAGCCGCCAGTACGCAACAGAGGTGAAAGTAGCGGCGAAGGTGACGGAAGAGTTCCGATATCCATTGTGAGCTGACCAGAACAAGGCTGATACTGCCAAGAGTGTCCTGCGGTGTGCTTCAGGCGATAGAATAGCTGTGAAGGTACCTGAAGAATCGTGCATCAAGTTCGAACTGTGGAAAAAGCTGTGAAGGTACCTGAAGAATCGTGCATCACGTTCGAACTGTGGAAAAAGCTGTGAAGGTGACGGAAAAGTTCAACATCCACTGGGAGCTGACCAACGCAAGGCTGATACTGCCAAGAGTGTTCCAACTGTGTGCTTCAGGTGGCAGAGTGACGAGGCGGTTCGTTCCTGTCGTCACATCGGAGGTAAGTATCCTCTTACTCTAGGGGTGAGTAGTTTGATACGGCAGAGGCCTGTACGAGCTAAAATGGAGCTTAGGAGCGGTCGCGATAGGGAAAGGGATGAGTTAAGGTGAGGCTACACAGACACAGAAAGGGATAGCGCGCAGGGTGGTGCTTCAGGGAGTGCCCGGGGAAGCGAGGAGGTGACAATAGACAGAGAGTCTGATGCTGCGGAAGACATGAGAGGGTTGAGGGATTATGGCAATGACAATGATACGGATAGGCTGCGGAGCGGGACCAGAAAGCAGAGAGCTAAAGAAAGGATTGGATATGATTTTGAATTAGAGAGGATGAGGTTAGAGATGCAACTGAGAAGGGAAGAGAGAGAGGCGGCGGAAAGGGAAAAGGAGAGAGAGGCAGCAGAAAGGGAAAAAGAGAGAGAGGCAGCAGAAAGGGAAAAGGAGAGAGAGGCAACGGAAAGGGAAAAGGAGAGAGAGCATGAGTATAGAATGCTGGAACTGCAAATGAGGAATGCAAGCGCAGAGAGGGGTGATGTGCGAACGGTGGCAGTTTCTAGTAATCCAGCAGATGCACGGCTGGCTAATTATATAAAATTATTGGGAAATATGTTAGCTGGAAACCCTGAAAACCCAGAAGAGGTGATAAATCTCTTTGAGACAGCGGAAAGGGGATTTAAGATATATGAAGTACCAGAGGAGTTTCAAGGCAAAGTCATCATTTCTTTTTTAGATGGTAAATATGCAAATCACGTTTTTCGAAAATTAAATGCAGAGGATTTTGCTAATTATAAGAAAGTTAAAGAGGCTGTATTAAAGGAGTTTAAGCTCACTCCCTCTGCGTACAAGAGAAAGTTTGAAACTATCGCGAAAGAACCGAATGAGTCATATAATCAGTTAGCCTCGAGACTCAGAAATAGCTTGGATTACTACGTCCACAGTAGGAAGGTGACAAAATTTGAGGAGCTTATGGACCTGATAGTGTCGGATAAGTTACGTGATAGCCTTCCTCAAGACACTCATGCTTACGTAGTACAGAAAGAGGTGGAGTCATGGGCAAAAGCAGACGAAATAGCCACATGGGCAGAAATCCATCTAGCCAGTGTAAACGGAACGGAAGAGGTCCAAACTTTTAAAGAGTTAAGGCATAGACAAAATGCAGAACATGTTGTTTCCCCCCAGCAGAGGATAGACTCAGAGAGAAATTATTCGAGCAGAAGGTATCAACCGGCAGTTAATTTAGCTGAATATAGAAATGTCCCAAAAGTAAGGAGGTGTCATAAATGTAGATCGGACGAACATTTGATGAAAGATTGCCCACTGAGAACTGTGGACCGTGAGAGCCGAACTCAGGTGTACCAAGTTAGCACCTTGGATCAGAATTCTGAAGAGGTTTGTGAGGCAACGATAGGAAGGGTTACCGCACATTCAAAGCCAAGTCCAAGCAGTCGAGTAATGGGACAGGGGGAGATACGTATCCCAGTAGATTATGAAGAGGTTCGAATCAGATGTGGCGACCAGACAGCTAGAGCAGTCGTGGATTCGGGGTCAGACCTGACAGCAATCAGAAAGGGTATGCTGAACGAAGAAAAACACCCGGTAAAAGACCATCTGTTGTTGCAGGGACCGTTTGGTGATGCCAAAAGGGCAGAGGTAAAAGAGCTGCCTTTAAGTTTGACTGATGGCTCAGACAATAGCACGGGGAGTGGCGGAGAAATTAAAGTGCTATGCACAGTAGTAGCAAATCTGCGGAAGGAGGTACTTCTGAGTGTGGAAGCATATGGTAAGTTAATTAGAAAGAAGGAGAGAAGGCCTGTAACTGGTAACCCCAGGAGGAAAATCCACGAGCCGTGGGCCAATAGAGGAAGCTACTATGAAAGAGGTAGAGGAATTCCAGTTAGAAAAAGGGAAATGTATGCTCCATGGAGACTGTCCAATCAACGCCGTCCTATCTCCCAGCCCAAACATGTGCAGCAATCTGTCAGACTCGATGTCTACGATGATCAAAATTATGCAGGGTAGGGGGCTAACATGGCAATTGGAGGTAACAATGGGTCAGGCCGACGCCAATGTCGACGACTTTCAGCCTGTAGAGTCAGAGGGTACATACGGGAAGGTGATATCTAGGTAGTCATGAAAGGTGTGCATAGTCTTTCACATGGGATGTCACCTGTGGACGAATGAACACCGCCAGTACGGCATACCTTCGTCAAAGACAGTTATTAGTGAGATAATTAATTTATAAACTGTGTACTCTCGGACAACTACTTCAGTCACCAGGTTTTTTTTTTGTTTGAAGCAAAAAGACAATATTTAGACTCAGTGCACCGGGATATACCTAGAAGTTCTTTTATGTTTAAGTGTAGTGTACATAGATGTGTAAAAGAGGTGCCAATTCGCAGAGAATTTATAGAATTCATAAAGCGACTTAGAACTCTGAATTTTATGGCATTGAACTCTAAGATTTACGCGAAAATGAACTCTGATTTTCAGCATTCAACTTGACTTTTTAGTCAGCAGTTAACAGGACTAACTACTGACTTCTGGCAGGGAGGTGTCAGGCTAGAGGCCTTTTTAGATATTTTTTTTTGTTCATGCTTTGTATATTATTTTGGATTTCACCAAAATAGGCATATGCTACGTGGGAGGCCCTCTGTCCCGGCATCTGGAAAGTTAATTGCAGTAGCAGTGTCCGGGGAACGGCTAGCGTCCGCTGACAAGTGACCCAGGTCCCTTAGGGCTAACAGCCTTGCCAGATGGCCAGAGCAGAGAGCGAAAGGAAAAAAGGGTTTGGCAACGACGAGAAGACAGAGCCAGTCGAGGAACGAAAGCGTGCAGACATAAGATTGTAAAGCTGGTAAATGCCGACTGCTAATAACGGCATTGGGCTCTGTGAATACAGCTGAACAGGCATAGTAAGCTGGTGTTGTAATCTATGTAATTGAGCATATGTCCTTGTCTATCAAGCATGTTTGGAAGTTTCAATAAATAATTGTTATTTTTAAGTAAAGTCTGAAGTTGAACCAATTTATTGGGGAGGAGCCTCAGTATTGAGTTTCTGCAATTGTGATAAAACCGTTGATTTTATCTGAAAAACTCTTTCACCCGTCGCGTATTGCGATCGAACCGATGGGACATTCCTAAGTGGTCCCAATAGACAAACAAACGAAGAAGCAACATCACACTCTGAGTGGCACTTTTTTGCACACCATGGGCTAAATGGCCAGGTCACCAGAACCCCAAAGGCTCAGAGAAGGTTGGGGGAGGAGACCCAGTGGAACAGTTGTTGGGAGACAGATGGTAGCCTCCCGTCAAGGCCATCCAGCGTGTTCTTTAACGTGCACAGGATATGGCTCTTCCGCACACGGGGCCATGGCTTAATGTCCCATCCGACGGACGGCGGTCTTTCCAAGCCCATCTGTATCCCCTAATGACCGTGGGCAGGGCGGGGAGTTTTGCGGAGATAAGTCTCAACGCTGATCCAGCTGGGACGCGAACCTGGGAACTGCAGATTACGAGCCTGGCGTGATACCGATTGAGCCATCCCCGCCCACTAGTATAAGTAAATCTATGATAACAAACTAGTAGTAGAATAGAAAGAACCTACTAAACTAAGCCAATAAGAGCGCCTACAGTGCAGAGGAGTATTGCAGCGAAGCCCATTAACTGGGAAAGGACGTAGCCTAAACTGGAACTTATAGTTTCCACAGTAACCCAAACTGCAAAATAACCATTAAATACACCCAATTATGTTTTTACACGGATTATTATTATTATTTTACACGATTTTGATTTAACACGGTTTAGAAAAAAATTCCAATTTTTTTTTTACACGATTTATTTTGATGTAACACTGTTCAAACGGCTCCTTTTTAAAAATCTCCATTTGAATTTAATTCTGAAAAATATTCTTATTAAAAAAATTCTAGTATTTACATTTATAACAAAGATGCCGCTTTTATGGTAACATTTTTTGAAGTAGTTTTAACTTTGAAAATGTACTATAGATACACATTGTGTGCACGAAAATCCCCCCCCCACCAAAAAAAAAAACTACACTAACATAACTCTACACAACAAATTTTCTCTGTTTTATTCTATTTTATGGAAAAATTGCACAAAGTCTACTTCATTCGGAATAAAGGGGCAACATTGAGTTCCGAGAATTCTCCTCAATTTTATTTTCAATACATACTTAAAATTTGAACACCAAGATTAACGTTTTAAGTGTTCAAAGTTAGAAGTGTTTAGATGTGTAATAGAAGAAATCGAAAAAAATTTTGTTTTGCGTGCGTAATATAAATTTATTAAATTTTGCTGATAAGTAATTTACAATTTTTCATCATTTGATTTATTAACTACAATTCAAATATTTTCCGTAAGCCTTACCACGATGGCAGATAATTCAACTAAACAAAAGCAGAAAAGGAAAGCTATCTCTTTGGATACTAAGATTCAAATTTTAGATCGTCTTGCAACTGGAGAAGGTTCAACATCCATAGGTAAATATGTTCTTGTACTTGGGTCTGGAACCAATCATCTATTTTTTTCATATGCACGGTATTTTTTTTTTACACGTTTTTTTTTTGCACGGTTTTTTCGGTAACCTATCTACCGTGTAAAAACAGAATTGGGTGTATACATACAAAGTCAGTATTACTAAATAAACGTGATAATTTAAGGCTTTTTGATTTTGGAACGAGTTTGATTTCAAGTGGGCCCCCAAAAGCTCGTGGCATTTTGTCAATTATGACACCCAAGTTTTCTGCCAATTACTACAAGTATTCTCATACATTGTTACGCAGATCATTACAAACATAAGGTACTAATAATAATAAATAATAATAAATACCTCCTCAAGCAGCTGCTTGCCACAGAGGTCTGACAGGAGCCTGTCAGTTTATATGCCATAGTAGAAGGTTGAGAGGATGGCAGGACCTCAGCAGAGAAACGACACAAACAGCCATGCTTACCCGGGGCTCGAATCCAGGTCTTTTAAATCAGTAGCCAAGCGCGCTAATCACTCGGCCATGGGACGGCAGTGAAAAAAAATTACGCAGGATATATTTAATGGTGCATTGACAGTATGTGGTGAATAAACGTTTTGGGCAATAACAGATTGTAACAAAATTGCTGCTCATAAAACGGAGAAAATTTTCATTCTACTAACAAAGAATGCGAATTGCTTGCTGTTTTGTGTCATTAACTCTTCAAAAAATAATTAAATTTTCAATTTTGTACCTGCCACCTTTGATGCTTTTCAAGCAGTCTTTTCGTAGCATTATGAAAACGTGGAAAAATATGTGTATATTATTGGTCATATTATTACGAAAAAAAAAACACCAAGATATGTCAATAAGGAATAAGATTCAAAACTCAGTAACTTATCAATTTTTTCATAAAAGTATTTATCTAATAAAAAGTTCTCAATCAAATCTCGATTTCAACAACATTTCTTTTGAATTTAACACGTTGACTGCCTTATGTATCGTATATGATTCGCACTTGTTCTAGAGTACTATGCCGCGCGAATCATATTTGCTTCGCATCTAGGCTTTTAGTTCAGTCGGTAACGCGCCATGCTCGTAATCTGCAGTTCCCAGGTTCGAGTCCCAGCTGGGTCAGTGTTGTGATTTATCTCCGCACCCTGCCCACGGTCAATATGGGACACCGATGGGCTTGGAAAGGCCACCGTCGTCCCTCGGATGGGACGTTAAGCCGTGGCCCCATGTGCGGGAGAGCCATACCCTGTGCACGTTAAAGAACACGCTGGATGACCTTGACGGGAGGCTATCATCTATCTCCCAACAGCTGTTCCAGTGGGTCCCCTCCCCCAACTTTCTCTGAGCCTTCAGGGTCCTTGTGACCTGGCCATTTAGCCCATGGTGTGCAAAAAAGTGCTGCTCAGAGGTAAAACAACCCAACCCATACTTTTAGTTCGGAACGCATAGCTCACCCATGATTCGTGCTATAATGAATTGCTTATGAGCGATAGGAAAGTGTGGCCCCGTGAAAAGCCAATATGTTTAGCGTAGCAAAATTCCATCTACAACACATTTTAAGTTGCCTATTACTAGGCTTTTATTTTATGTCTAAAACGATGTTATGCGAATCATATATTCGCTGCGCCGCCCAGTATGCAAATTTTTTGTCCTACAGGCAAGGCGGTGGCACACGTGATTCACACTTAAAGAGGGTCTTCCAGTTTAACCTGTTCGAATTAACACTTAAGATCTGTTATTTTAATTGGCATTAATTTCATTGCCTCTGTGCTAAATTCCTTTGGGCATAGCGGAGGATATTTCATTAAGCTTAAGCTCATATAACATTCTCAGAAGAGAGGTTGGGTTGTTTTACCTCTGAGCGGCACTTTTTTGCACACCATGGGCTAAATGGCCAGGTCACATGGACCCGGAAGGCTCAGAGAAGGTTGGGGAAGGGGACCCACTGGAACAGCTGTTGGGAGACAGATGGTAGCCTCCCGTCAAGGCCATCCAGCGTGTTCTTTAACGTGCACAGGGTATGGCTCTCCCACACATATGATGAGTTCTAAAAAAAAAGAGTAAAAGCTCCACACACGGAGCCACTGCTTAACGTCCCATCCGACAGACGGCGACCTTTCCAAGTCCATCGGTGTCCCCTACTGACCGTGGGCAGGGAGGGGAATTTTGCGGAGATAAATCTCAACGCTGACCCAGCTGGGACTCGAACCTGTGAACTACAGATTACGAGCCTGGCGCGCTACCGACTGAGCCACCCCCGCCCCACTCACAAGAGAGGAACAACTCTCAGGCATTTCTTTTGCTAAACATTCCGGCTTTCCTAATTATTTAAATGCTGAACGAATGTTGTTGGAAATCGAGATCTTTAGTAATATTTTTCTATAAAAAAAGATAATTTAGAAGTTAGTGAGCTCTGAATTTTACTCCCTAATTCACACAATTAAATTTCAAATTTTGTGCCTGCCAGCTTTGATGCTTTTCAAGCAGTCTTTTCGTAACAATATCAAAACGTAGAAAAATATATGTATAATTATTGGCCATATTATTACGAAAAAATCCAAGAAATGTCAAATACGGACCACTTGAGTATAAACACGTATGGAGCACGTAAACACAATTATAGTCAATCACGATTACTTCATCCATTGCTGACTCAAGATACTTTACCGCCTCAGAACAACTTACTTTTTCCCGCCTCCAAAGAAAGTTATACTTTGCCACCCAAAGTAAATTTACTTTTTATCATCTAAAGTTCGGGTTGTTTTACTTTTGAGAGGCACGTTTTTGCACACAATGGGATAAATGGCCAGATCACAAGCACTCCGAAGACTCATAGAACTTCGGGTAATTAGGGGACAGAATCGTAGCCTCCAATCAAGGCCATCCAGAGGGTTATTTACCATGCACAGGGTATTGCTGTCACACACAAAGGGCGATGGTTTAATGTTCCATCCGATGGATGGCGGCCTTTCTAAGCCCCATGGTATCCCTTTCTGACTGAAGGCAGGATGGGGATTTTCCTAAAAACCCCCCAGTGCTGTCGCAAAAGCCTAGAACTTGGTCTTATCAGATATCTTTACTCTCTGATCCTAGTTTAATCTCGTAGACTCTTCGTATATTCTAAATTTGAAAATTTAATCGAAGTCAAATATATGCAACTTCGTTCAAATGCGTTGGACTGATAGCGAATTTTATCTGGTGGACCATACGAATGTTTCATTGTGAAATTTAAAATTTATAATTCCTTAGGGGGAAAAATCTAGGCAATAGTGTAAAAAGCATACTAGTGCGTGAAAATAACAGAAATAAACGTAGCAGAAGAACATCTATTTGTTCAGTGAAAGTTTTATTAATTTATAAAAAATTTAATAAGAAATGATATAAAACACTTAGCGGTTTTGAAACTTGAATAGGATATAGACTCCATGTACGATAAATTGGTATGTGGGTAATTGGCCATGTAAGATAAATATGACGGATGCTCTATATTTAGTCGTTAAATATGATGGATCCCCATTTTTAGCCGTTAAATATGATGGACCCCCATTTTTAGTCATTAAATGTGATGGATCCTCATTTTCAGTGTAATGTTTCAGTGTTATGCCTTAACTGGCATAGTGGTTAGGCAGCTAGCGACTGTTCCAGCAAGGCAAACTTTGTGTGTTGTGTTAGCTCTGACTAAGGCAGTGGTCAGTAGTGACGTCGGTCGTAATAGGGCATGTCCTTGTATGAGAAGGCCTGTAAAAGCTAGCAATAGCTTCTAGGATTCTTCTCTGTCCTATATGTCGCAAATAAAAAAAAAATATGATGGACCCCCATTTTTAGTCGTTAAATATGTGGATCCCCATTTTTAGTCATTAAATATGATGCCCCCATTTTCAGTCATTAAATATAATGCCCCCATTTTCAGTCATTAAATATAACGCCCCCATTTTCAGTCATTAAATATAATGCCCCCATTTTCAGTCATTAAATATAATGCCCCCATTTTTCGTCATTAAATATAATGCCCCCATTTTTGGTCATTAAATATAATGCCCCAGTTTTGGTCATTAAATATAATGCCCCCATTTTAGTCATTAAATATAATGCCCCCATTTTTAGTCATTAAATATAATGCCCCCATTTTTAGTCATTAAATATAATGCCCCCATTTTTAGTCATTAAATATAATGCCCCCATTTTTAGTCATTAAATATAATGCCCCCATTTTTAGTCGTTAAATATAATGCCCCATTTTTAGTCGTTAAATATAATGCCCCATTTTTAGTCGTTAAATATAATGCCCCCATTTTTAGTCGTTCAATATAATGCCCCCATTTTTAGTCGTTAAATATGATGAACACCATTTTTAGTCGTTAAATATGATGGACACCATTTTTAGTCGTTAAATATGATGGACACCATTTTTAGTCATTAAATACGATGGCCCCCATTTTTAGTCGACAAACAAGGCGGCGTCCCAAGCATATGAAAGGTTCACAACTGGAACAAAAACGCCCATGAGAAGACATAAATCTCCACCATCAGTTGCCACTTGAATGAATTTCCTCTATAATCCATGCCCAGATTATAATTTCCATTAATATCCCATTTCGGTTATTATAACTTTACTTCTCAGTCGGTTTAAACAGAACTATTGGAAACACCCAAAGAGAACTTGGCCGCGATATATAACTTTACATTAGCAGATGTGAATCGCAGCAGTCTTAACTCAAATAGTTGATCTAGTGGCCCGTAACCGGAGGATTACTCTTTTGGTGACGGTTGGGTGGATTTTTCATGCTTAATATTCTGACAAAAAACCATCATTTGTTGCTTAAGCGGAATTTTTACTATTCCGTAAAGAACCTTTGTTCCCGTGCATTTTCTTATCAGAGGAAGGGAGGCACTCAATTAAGGAAAGTTTTGTCTAACAGAAAATAATAACCTAAATATAACCCTATCATTATTGCTCTGACTTATTTCAAATAAGGACCGATTCAATGGTGTCCCAAAAGACTGATGCTCAACTCCGTAGGTTTTATACATAGCTAACCTATGAACGCTTAATATAGTATTAATACTAGGTTTACCGTACGACCTCCAAAAGGAGGACATGTACTCCTTTTGATATCAAAATTTATATCCCCCCCCCGGCATTTTGATAACACATGAAAAAGTCCTATTTTGTATAAATTCATAGAAAATTGTTAAAAAAAGGCAATAATTATAGTTTATATTAATTTCTTGTATCCATGACTGCCATATAATATACTGTTAACTGCGAAATAATTTACTATAAATGCGAATAATGAAGGCTAAAGTCATTTTGTTAATGTTGCCAAAGTTGTTCTTTTCTGTAATACTCAATATCAGCAATTGACATCCCAGATCGTAAAAGTTTACACTTCAGAAAATTAAATGAAATTGTGCTATCGCTCATGGGCAGACCTCACTATGAAAGTTGATGGCATTTTTTCACTTGCAACATAAAGAAAGGAGAGCGAAGGATCTTAAAAACTACTCCTAGTTTGTACAAGCCTTCTCATAAAAAGAGATGCTCTATCAAGACCGAAATGACTTCTGGCCATTTATTTCAGTCAGAAGTTAACACACACAAAGTTTGCATGCTGGAACAGTGCCTTTTTCTGACTGAACTGCTAATCAGTACTTGATAAAAACTTAGTAAAAGTAAAAATCTATTTCATAAATTAAAATCTTTTCCGCTTTCGACTTCATTTCTAGCGTTTCTGTCCTCCTTTTAGAACATTAGTGTCTGGTAACCCTAACTAAAGACACACTTAATGAAGATGTTTGAAAATTTAATCAGCTACGTTCGTTAAAAAAATCACATCTGTAGAAAGATGGTTCAGCAGTTTAAAAAAATGCTAGTCATACTCAGATGTTCAATTTAATCATCCGATATTTATCATAATCGATTTCCATCCCCCCCCAATCACAGTGGCACGTATTTCTCTAAACGAAAACAATTATAAAAATTGCGAGGAAATGAAAAATCTGAAACAAAAATCAGTATCGACAGCAAATTTTATATAATTTAGTGCGAATAACAATTATTAAATAATTATAGAAAGTTACCTTACTTAATTCAGGCAATATCTACGAGATTTCTACACTTGGGAGCAAGTACTATTGTCGAAATTTAATTTTTACTGAGTCAATACAAACACTGGAACAAGTACTGATGTCAACAGCGTGCATGATTGGATTTGCTGATTAAATATCTATACTGGAACAACTTACTGCTATCGTCATTATGATTAATCGGTTTTTGATTGAATACATGCATTCGAAATGTACCGTTGTCGCCATAGTGCCTGATTGGTTGGGTTGTTTTACCTCTGAGCGGCACTTTTTTGCTCACCATGGGCTAAATGGCCAGGTCACATGGATCCCGAAGACTCAGAGAAGGTTGGGGGAGGAGACCCACTGGAACAGCTGTTGGGAGACAGATGGTAGCCTCCCGTCAAGGCCATCCAGCGTGTTCTTTAACGTGCACAGGGTATGGCTCTCCCGCACACGGGGCCACGGCTTAACGTCCCATCCGACGGACGGCGGCCTTTCCAAGCCCATCGGTGTCCCCTACTGACCGTGGGCAGGGCGGGGAATTTTGCGGAGATAAATCTCAACGCTGACCCAGCTGGGACTCGAACCTGGGAACTACAGATTACGAGCCTGGCGCGCTACCGACTGAGCCACCCCCGCCCCAGTGCCTGATTGGATTTAATGATTAAATATATATAACTGGAATAAGTACTGCTATCGCCAGCATGATCAATTGGATTTTACTGATTGAATATATACACTCTCACAAGTACTGCTGTCACTAGAGTGTTTGATTGGATCTGCCGATTAAATACATATCTACACTAGAACAAATGCCGATATTGCCGACATGACCGATTGGTTTTCGATTGAATATATGCATTCGAACAATTACTATTGTTGACATAGTGCTAGACTAAATTTTATTTACTTGACAACAATAGAATCCAAACAGTACAAATAAAAAGTTTCAGGGAAAAAATACTTCTGGCTTGTTAAAATTCCAGTGATGGAACTTCAGAAAGTCGGCACGCAAATGGGAAATGTAACACACTGTTGTTGATCTAGACTAAACTGTTTCATAAGTACTTATCATACACAGAATAATATCCATGTTCTCTAAGAATATTAATTATATACCTTCACACATTTAAACATATATTTAAAACCCAAAGATGAGAACCAACACGTCAACATTTACTTTTGTCGTCGGAAGATGGCGTACGGATCAAGTAAGATTTAAAGAAACTCCCCCAGACTACCACTTCGAGTATTAACAAAGTTAAAACAAACACATTTAATTACAAGTAATATCAAATATCGTATACATTACCTTCCAAATCACAACAACAGGCTTTCCACAATCTTCCTTTGTGATGATTTCACTCTCCTGATGGAACAATCTGTCCCTTCCAATCTACGTTATTGCATCAGTGACGTTCGCTAGGGATCTCCATACATTGGCAACGTCCAATAGAATCCCGGGGTAAATCCACTAATATCGGATGTGCTGAGGAAAGCCAGACAGCCAGCTCTGGTTTCCCTGGAAACCGGTTGCTTCATATTGCGTGACGTAAAGCAACAGTTGATCACACATAGCTGCGGAATGAACATCTCTGTTTAACAGCGGATGTCTACAAGCCGTGTAATCGTGTAGGTTGTTATTTTCCTCCTATGTGACCTTGTCCATTTTATTGATACTGAGTGGTGGTGGTACGTCATCACTGTGTGCAGTGGCATTTTGAAACTTTGGATGAAGGATGATGGGATCAGCGAGATGATTTTGTTGATCTCTATCGGCGTTTCTTTGTGAGAGAGCATCTGATAATTCAATTAGAACTTTGAAATATGAACCATAAATTTGCTAATTGCAGTTTGTATGTCAGTGAACTTATTAAAAGGGAATAGGAGATGTGATCTCTTTTTATTCTATACCATTTCGAAAATAATCTGTAGTTCCCAGGTTCGAGTCCCAGCTGGGTCAGCGTTGAGATTTATCTCCGCAAAATTCCCCGCCCTCCCCACGGTCAGTAGGGGACACCGATGGGCTTGGAAAGGCCGCCGTCAGTCCGCTGGGACGTTAAGCCGTGGCCCCGTGTGCGGGAGAGCCATACCTTGTGCACGTTAAAGAAAACGCTGGATGGCCTTGACGGGAGGCTACCATCTGTCTCCCAACAGCTGTTCCAGTGGGTCCCCTCCCCCAACCTTCTCTGAGCCTTCGGGGTCCATGTGACCTGGCCATTTAGCCCATGGTGTGCAAAAAAGTGCCGCTCAGAGGTAAAACAACACAACCCAACCCATTTCGAAATGTAAGATTTAGGAAAGATATTCGTCGTAAGTTATTTTAAGACAATTAAAATTGACTGCATAAATGTTTAACCGTCTCCTTTTTCCCCATTGTCATGACAATGAGTAAATTTTTGAGTGGACTCTGAAGTGGATATAATGACCTGACATTTGGCAGTAGGGTTGGTCTGTTTTACCTCTGAGCGGATCATTTTTGCATACAATGGACTAAATGGGCATGTCACAAAGATCCCGAAGGCTCATAGAAGGTTGGGGACACACTGGAACAGTTGTTGGGAGACAAATGGTAGCCTCCCGTCAAAGCCATTCAGTGTGTTATTTAACGTGCACAGGGTATGACTCTCCCGCACACGGAGCGACGGCTTAATATTCCATCCAATGGATGTCGGCCTTTCCAAGCCCATCGGTGTTCCCTACTGACTATGGGCAATTTTGCGGAAATAAATCTCAAAGCTGGCCCAGGTGGGACTCCAACCTGGGAACTGCAGATTACGATCCTGGCGCGCTACCGAATGAGCCGAATGAGCCACCCCACCCAATCTGGTAGTAAATGTTTAAGTGGATTGGGTTATTTCACTTCTGAGTGGTGCTTTTTTTGCACCTAATGAGCTAATGGCCAGGTTACAAAGACCCCAAGTGTTTAGAGAAGGTTGGAGGAAGGAGACCCACTGGACGTTTGTTAGGAGACAGATGACAGCCTATCGTGATGACCATCCAGCGTATTCTTTAACGTGTACGGGGCATGGCTCTCCTGCACAGAGAGTCACAGCTTTGCATCCCACCCGAGGGACGGCGGCCTTCCTTGCCCATCGGTGTTCCCTTTCTGACCGAGGGCGGCAGGGTGGGGGAATAGTGACATCTGGGAGTTAACAAAGAACATTTATCGTATTCTCTATGAACATCCACTATAAAATCAAAATTTTATTCGTGGGGAAGTCTTATTTTTTATTCCTCTTAACCACCCTAGCAGAAGCAGTTCATTGGTTAGCGCGCCAGACGTACTGCAGCTCCCAGGTTCAAGTCCCAACTGTGTGAGCGAAGAGATTTATTCTCGCTAACCCTCAGTGAAGAAGAACACACTGAGGGTTTGTGAATGATAACTTCTATAATCTGAAAATAGATAATTATTGTCTGCGATCAAATGGAAAGAAGTATGAAATTTCCCTCGTTAAAAAGGAAATAATACACAAATGCATAACTTATTTAGCTCCAAAGATATTTAACATTTACCTCTTGATTTAAGAATCATAACGATGGAATGCTTTTGTATAAAAAGAGATTAAAGAAGTGTTTCTTGTCTCTAAGTGATATTGAACATACACAGTCTTATCAGAATAATATGACCGCCTACCATACATATTTTTGGGTTGTTTTACCTCTGAGCGGCACTTTTTTGCACACCATGGGCTAAATGGCCAGGTCACATGGACCCCGAGGGCTCAGAGAAGGTTGGGGGAGGGGACCCACTGGAACAGCTGTTGGGAGACAGATGGTAGCCTCCCGTCAAGGCCATCCAGCGTGTTCTTTAACGTGCACATGGTATGGCTCTCCCGCACACGGGGCCACGGCTTAACGTCCCATCCGACGGACGGCGGCCTTTCCAAGCCCATCGGTGTCCCCTACTGTGGGCAGGGCGGGGAATTTTGCGGAGATAAATCTCAACGCTGACCCAGCTGGGACTCGAACCTGGGAACTACAGATTACGAGCCTAGCGCAGTACCGACTGAGCCACCCCCGCCCCTACCATACATATACTATGATAGGTGGTCATATTATTCTGATACGACTGTGTATGTTTACAGTTCTTAGATAACAAAAAATATCGTTTTCGTTTTTTCATAATTTTTATTTTTTAATTTTAAATTTTTATATTTTATTTTTATATTAATTTATTAATTATTTATATTTTATATGATTTATGCATACTGTCTATTTGTGATGTTTCATGTTAATTAGATTGTTGCTGTTATACTAATCTTTGTAGTCGTGTAACTAATACTTCATCTGTTAATTAATTATCATTATTGTCTTTTATAATTTTTTTATTCTTAAAACTGATTTTAAATTTATTGTACTTTCAAATGTAATATGTTCTACAACAACCTAGTCAAGCTTCTGTTTTTTGGGTTGTTTATATGTTGATAGATTTTAATGTAGAATTTCTATAATAATAAACTTGAACTTGATGGACTTGGAAATATCGCCGTACTTCGGAGGGTGTATTAAGCAGTAAATCTTTATGCAGGCGAGCCATACCTGAGATCGCTAAGGAATACTCTGGATGACTTTCTAAGAGAGACTTACATCGTCCTAACAACTTCCAATGGGTTCCTTCCCTCCAACCTTTATATAAATCTTTGGGGTCCTTGTGACTTGTCCATTCAGTCTCTTATGTGCCAAAAAAGTGCTGCTAAGGGTCAAAACAACAACAACCGTCCATATCATTCCGGTAAATTAGCTCTATCTGAGCTTTCTAAACTTAAACAAATTTCTGGATATATCCTTACCTACTCTGGTACTTTATGCATACTACATATTTGTGGTGTTTCCATGTTAGAGTGGGGCGGAGGGGGCGCAGTCGTTAGCGCGCCAGTCTGGTAATCTGAAGTTCCCAGGTTCGAGTCCCCGCTGGTTCAGCGTTTATCTCCGCAAAACTCCCCGCCTGCCCACGGTCAGTAGGGGAACCGATGCACTTGGAAAGGCCGCCGTCCGTCGGATGGGACGTTAAACCGTGGCCCAGTGTGGGGGAGAGAGCCATACTCTGTACACGTTAAAGAACACACTGGATGGTATTGAGGGAGGCTACCATCTGTCTCCTAACAGCTGTTCCAGTGGCTCCCCTCCCCCAACCTTCTCTGAGCCTTCGGTGTCCTTGTAACCTGGTCATTTAGCCCATTGTGTGCAAAAAAGTGCAGCTTGGAGGTAAAACAACCCAACCCAAATTGAAACCATTGTTCCGCTATATCCTCTTAACGCTACCGCCGAGAGTAACACGTTATGCGTCAAATTAAAGCCTGTGACGCCGGGAGTGGCATAGACTATTAAAAATTGACCCCCATTTTCCAAAATGCTTTCTTCTCCCTAAAAAGGGGAAATACGAAAAAGACTGTTCCTCTTACCTCCAGAACGAGAGTATCAAAATTAATAAGCTATGTGTCAAATGAAAGCTTGTGACATGGGGGATGTTACGGGTTAAAAGGAAATATCCCCTCCCCGTTTCTTCTCCTCTAAAAAGGGAAAATATGAAAAAACAGTTCCACTACAGGACGCGAGTGCCGAAAGTAGCAAGTTATGTATCAAATTAAAGCTTATGACGAAGGGAGTGGCATAAGCTCCTACAATTTTCAATTAGGTATCAAATGAAAGCTCATATGAGGACGTCGCAGACTACTTTGAAATCCCCCCCCCCCCCCTCACCATTTTCCTCCTCTAAAAATGTGGTGGATTTTCGTGGGGGTGGACCTAAACTATTTATATTTCAAATTAAAGCGTGTGATGCCCTCAATATCATGGTCTACTTTAAATACGACTTCAAAAACAGAGCGAAGAAAGATGTAGCCGATGCTTATGAGTTCACTGAGTGTATGCTTTGGATAAAAATATTTACATGCAGGTAAACTCAAATTTTTGATTATATATGTTGTCCACTAGTTCTTCAACTCTTGTGAACTTTGATAAATGGCACATATATATTTACTTCTATAAGTTTTTTTAAACAAAAATTATGTTATATGAAAGTTTCTGAAGGTTGGTGCTTTTAGTGACAAAGTATAAATATATTAATAACAAATACATATCTTTCCAAATGCTCCCAAATAAGTAAAAAATAAGACTAAAGTATATCGATTTTTTTTTTGCAATCGGTCACTAAATTCGTGTTCCCTTCAAAGGATGATAGGGCGCCGATTTACCTACACAAGAGGATTGCCGGCGCCCCATCTGCTATTGAAATGATTACAACTCAGTGACTGATTGTACCAGCCCATATATTGCAAGATTATTTTCTACTTTTTTAGGGCGCTATAGGAAGATAGGTATTTTTTAAATTATTTAATTTATATTTGTTGTACTTTTTAGATATGCTAATTAACTGGGAATTCAATTATATGGGATTAATTTTTTTCATTCATTCTGGATAATTGAGATTCTACTCTAACTGATATATCGAATCAAACATTGAGATTTTCTTTGCGAAATCTCAAAAATGTTGTAAAGGCTGAACATTTGTCGGTTGGGTTGGGTTGTTTTACCTCTGAGCGGCACTTTTTTGCACACCATGGGCTAAATGGCCAGGTCACATGGACCCCGAAGGCTCAGAGAAGGTTGGGGGAGGGGGCCCACTGGAACAGCAGTTGGGAGACAGATGGTAGGCTGCCGTCAAGGCCATCCAGCGTGTTCTTTAACGTGCACAGGGTATGGCTCTCCCGCACACGGGGCCACGGCTTAACGTCCCATCCGACAGACGGCGGCCTTTCCAAGCCTATCGGTGTCCCCTACTGACCGTGGGCAGGGCGGGGAATTTTGCGGAGATAAATCTCAACGCCGACCCAGCTGGGACTCGAATCTGGGAACTACAGATTACGAGCCTGGCGCGCTGCCGACTGAGCCACCCCCGCCCCTCATTTGTCGGTTTGTGCAAACAATTATTCCACCATATCTTTCAAACGCGATGGACGCACTTAATGATTTAAGTGTCAAATGAATGCTTGTGAAACGGGGAGTGTCATAGGTTATATAAAGTTGATCCATCATGCTCTCATCCCTCCTAAAAAGGTGAAGTATGAAAATGATTTTTCTGCTATAGCTTCGGAATGTAAGGGCTGTGCGCCAAATGAAGGCTTGTGACACTCCTCGTGTCACAAGCCTTCATTGGTAAATCGGCGCCCTTATCATCCTTTGAAGGGAACACGAATTTAGTGACCGATTGCAAAAAAAAAATCGATATACTTTAGTCTTATTTTTTACTTATTTGGGAGCATATGGAAAGATATGTATTTGTTATATATGGTTCCTTCTTCTCCCTCCTAAAAAAAAAGAGGATCCGTTATATGTTCGGATCGCGAGGGCCGAACGTAACAAGTTGTATGTCAAATGAAAGCTTGTGTTGTGGGGAATGACGTGTGCAATAAAAATATCCTCGATTGATTTCTTACCACTTCCAAAAATGGAAGAATGAGCATCATTCTTCTACTATATCTTCCGAATGCGAGGACCTACAGTTACGCGTTAGCTGTCATATGTTCGGATCGCGATGGCCGAACATAACAAGTTGTATGTCAAATGAAAGCTTGTGTTGTGGGGAAGGACGTGTGCAATAAAAATATCCTCGCTTGATTTCTTACCATTTCAAAAAATGGAAGAGTGAAAATCATTCTTCTACTATATCTTCCGAATGCGAGGACCTACAGTTACGCGTTAGGTGTCAAATGAAACTTTAGGTGAGGACCGTCGTAGACTTATATCACATAGCGTAGAATATGCCCCACCCTTCTCTCCTCCTCCAAAATGGGAAGGAAATTTAGGGAGATTAACCTTAACGAGTTATATATCGAATTAAAGCATTTGATGTCTCCAATGTCGTGGGATACCTCAAACACGACTCCAAGAAGAGGGAAGGTAAAATGTGATCGATGTTTAGGAGTCATCAAATGATTGTTTCTAAAGGTAGGTATTTTTCGCGACAAAACATATAAATTGATTAAAGACTTTAAAAAATATCTATCTTCCTGTTTGCGCCTTTAAAAATAGAAAATAAAAATAATTACAGAAAATATAATCTGTCACTGAATTCGCATTCACTTTTTTTTGAAAAAAATTTTTTATTCAAATAATTGACTCAGTGTACATATTTTAAGGCTTGTAAATGGTAGCTAGGCGTAAACTGGAAGGAGAGCTGTGTACCAATCCCCAGTGATGATGCACAGAACCGGCCAGGTCTAGCACCTAATGTCCGACCCCGCCTTCTCGTGGTGCAGGCCGTTAGTACCTTTCAAAAGAGATATTCTCTTTTGGAAGGGAACGGAAGGGGAGGGCTGCCAGTTCAGTATGGCCTACTGATCTGGTCATCTATGGCCACTTTTTTCAACCCTGCTGAGGAGTGGTCAACTTCACAGGGTCCTGGTGCTGACCATTTATACCTACTAGACTGGACTTGTTTATGGATTTGAGCTTGATTATGGATCCTGGACTTGCTGCACTGGTGGGCCTCTGTTGAGAGTGTGTCTGCCGCTGAGTTTTCTGTTTGCTTCTGGGTTGCCAGCTCTAAGTGAACAGAGGCATGGGATACCTTATATCAGCTGTTGGATAATCCTAATCAGAGGCCATCGCAGGTACCTGAACCTTACTTAGCAAGTTGGGCATCGTCAAGCCTAAACTGGAGTAATGTGTCTCAGGCAGGCCATATGGTTCTTGAAAAAGTCCACTTGAAAAGGTGGTGCCTGAAGTTCCTACCAGCATCGGTGACTTCAGCCTTTAGCGGAGGAGGAACAGGTCTTTGCCCCATGCCTGCGATCAGGGGGCTGTTTGATATTGTTGGCCCTACCAATCTCAATAAACCTAATTTCTTTAAAAATCCTACTAATCATTTTCTCTCTGCAGGAACGTGAGGACATTACATAGAGATTATTCTCTTGATGTCCTCATGCAGGAATTCCAGCGCTATAACCTAGATATTCTAGGCTTGCAAGAGACCAGATGGACAGGTAAAGGTGAGATACTTAAAAATAACTTTAAATTTCTCTTTACAGGGAGGGAGGATGGAAAGCATCACCAAGGCGTGGGTCTGCTGCTCAGCAGACATGCTAGTGATGCTCTTCTAGGATATGAGTGCATTAATGAAAGGTTTCTTACAGCAAAATTTCAGACAAGCATTAAAGACTTGAATGTTATCTGCTGTTATGCCCCCAATGAGGATTCAGATGAGGATGAGAAGGATAGGTTTTACAGACAACTTCAGGATATTTTGAATTCTGTCAAGAAAGGAGATATTACCCTTGTTCTTGGTGACTTCAATGCCAAAGTTGGTACCCACTCTGACCTTTGGGGAGGAGTAGTAGGCCCTTTTGGTATTGGTAGCTGCAATGGCAATGGGCAATGTCTCCTACAGGTAAGTAAACTAAATGGTTTCAGAATAACTAACACATATTACAAACACCGCGACATACATAAACACACATGGGTTTCACCTGATGGGCTGCATAAGAATATGATTGATTATATATTAATTAACAGCAAATGGGCTAGTTCTGTTAGAAATACCAGGGCATATAGGGGAGCTGAAATTGGATCTGACCATTACCTTGTTAAAAGTGTCTTGCAACTTAAACTTAAAAAGTGTTGTGCTAGGGTTAAAAAATTTACCTTTAATACTGAAGCTCTGAAAGACCCAGTTATAGCTAAAGCTTACCATGATAGGTTACTTAGTCATTATGACAGTCATGGTTTGCTTAATACTGAAGTTGAGGAAGAATGATGCCATTTTAAACAGGCTTTTTTGGAAACTAACAGTACTCTTTTAGGGAAAAAGGAGCAGAGGAGGCAGAATTATTTCAGTGATAAGGCACTTGAGCTTATTTCAGAAAGAAGGAACTGCAGGAATGTCCTTAATCAGTACCCTACTAGTCCTAATAGAAAGCATTACAAAGAACTTAATAAACGTGTAAAGGGTCAGTTAGCTACTGATAAGAATCTTTGGCTTGATGGCTTGCTGACAAAGCTGAGGAAGCAGTTCGACAGCACAACAGCAGAGAGCTGTACCAGATAGTTAATGTTTTGTGTGGTAGAAAACGAACAGGTATACAGGGTTTGAAGGATAAACAAGGCAAGGTTATAGAAGGTGAGGATTCTGTCATGGCTAGGTGGGCTGAGCATTTCAGTGATGTTCTAAACAATGTGGTTAGTTCTACTCCCATTGTTTGCAATGATGATAGATGCATTGTTGGCTTTAATGTTGGCCCTATAACACAATCTGAAGTTAGTTTGGCTATTTCTAAACTTAAACTTCATAAATCCCCAGGGTTGGATGAAATTACTACGGAAATGCTTAGAGCTGGGAATGTTTCAGTTACCATTTGGATGACTGAAATTTTGAATAACTTTTATGATAAAGGCATGGTTCCTAAAGATTTTACCAGAGCTATTATTATCCCTATTTTCAAAAAAAGGTGATCACAGTTCTTGTGATAACAATAGGGGTATTAGCCTACTCTCCGTTCCAGGAAAAGTTCTTTCCATGATGGTGCTTAATAGAATTAAGAATCTAGTTGACAGGCAATTGCGTGATGAGCAATGTGGATTCAGAAGTGGTAGGGGATGTGTAGATCAGATATTTTCACTTAGGCAGATTCTTGAGAAATGTTTAGAGTTTCAGAAACCTTTGGTTGCTAGCTTTGTTGATTTCAAAAAGGCTTTCGACTCTGTTGATCGTCATAATTTGTGGTTGATTGTGAGATCATATGGTATACCAGACAAGTTAGTTAACATAATGAAAGCTCTCTATAATAACACTGAGTCGTGTGTGAGGGTTGGTAAGTCTTGTAGCAATTGGTTTAGCATTACTTCTGGTGTTCGACAAGGGTACATTTTGTTTCCTTTTCTCTTTAGTTTGGTTGTTGATTATGTTATGCGAAATTCACTTCAAGGGAAAGATTTTGGCCTTAAATGGGCTGGAGATACGAAAATTTCTGATTTAGATTATGCTGATGATTTAGCCCTTTTGGCAAATGATGTTGATGAGATGAACTCTTTCATTCGAACTGTTGATGAGACTGGTAGTACAGTAGGTTTGGTTATAAACAGAGAGAAAACTAAAGTGATGAAAATTGGTCAGGCAGGTTGTGATTCAATTAATCTGAATGGTGCAGTCTTGAGCAGGTGTCACAGTTTAATTACCTTGGGAGCTGCGTAACTGATACTGGTGATGAGCGGCATGAGATTAACAGACGAATAGGTATTGCTGCCGGGACTTTTAAGAATCTATGGAGATTGTGGAGAAATAGGCGTATACACCTAAAGACTAAAATTAGACTGTATAATAGTTTGATTCTTTCTAGGGTTAGTTATGGTAGTGAAACTTGGACGCTGTGTAAGCAAGATAACAGGAAACTAGATGCTTTTGATTCTAGATGCTTATGCAGTATCTTGGGTATTAGGTGGTTTAACTTTGTAACTAATGATGAGGTTAGGCAAAGGAGTCTGCAACCTCCTTTAAGCAGCATATTGTGCAGAGAGAGACTCCGCTGGTTTGGCCATGTTGCCCGTATGGATAATTATAGATTGGCGAATAGGGTTATGAACAGTGTGCGTAGAGGCCTCAGAAGGAGGGGGAGACCTAGGATGCGGTGGGCAGACAATGTCAAACAGGACCTTGTTAGAATTGGTGTACAGTGGCCGGATGCAGCAGATGTAGCTCAGGACAGATATGCTTGGAGAATTAAACTGCGCGGTCTGGTTGGACCTCCGTAGCCCATGGCTGCTTGATGATGATGATGATGATGATGATGATGATGATGATGATGATGACATATTTTAAAATGATGACTAAAATGGTTTATATCAGTGTACATATTTTTAAAATGGTGACCCTCAAAGCTAAATTCGCAAAGCTATGTTCAATATTCCACTCTTAAATGCGATCCGTCATTGGTATTTTTATTATTTTTCATTATTTTACATCATTGGTATCATCATTCACCATTGGTATTTTCTCCATTATTGGTATTTAAAAAAATAACTCAGTGATGTAAAAATAATAACAATATTTGAAAAAAATATATATAACAAATTTTAAAATATTTTAAAATGGTATTTAAAACGGTTTATATCAGTGTACATATTTTAAAATGGTGACCGGAAAAGCTATAAGCTTATCTGCAGGAGATTTCAATTTGTACATAAAATATATAACAGATAATTTACAAATAATTTATAATAAAATTTAGCTATTAACAAGGTGAAAATAGCTAAATATCAAAAAGATACAAATACAATTTTATATACAATATTTTATAATGTCATTGGTTCAATATTTTCCACTCTTCAATGCTGTTTTAATTTTTGCTTTAAGTTATTAAAACTTTGAATGCATGATGTTTCTCCTGGAAGTGTATTAAATACAAAAGGGATTTTATAATCATTTGTATATTTTCAGTAATTGCTTCTAATTTTTGGCAATTTAGAATAATTGAGGCATTGAAGTCTTGTATTTTTATTATGGTGTAGTTCGATATTGTATGTATTGTCGAAAAAGGTATTTAAAAATAATGTGTATTTACAGAGATTTCGGTAAGGTAAAGAGAGAGCCGTCCCGTGGCCGAGTAGTTAGCGCGCTTGGCTACTGATCTAAGGGATCCTGGGTTCGACACCCGGGTAAGGCATGTATGTATGAGTCGTTTTTCTGCTGAGGCTCTACCATCCTCTGAGGCCCTCTAGCATGGCATATAAACTGACAGGATCCTGTGAGACCTCTGTTGAAAGCAGCTGCTTGAGGGAGTATTTATAACTATTTATTAACAAGTTGAGATAACTTAGTCTCTGTGTTAAAATTTTAACTGATTACATTCCTTTATTAGAATAATAGTTTTACTATTATCGACTGCAGTTTTCAATTTTTTTAAACATTTTTCAAGTTTGTAGTTCCGTGAATGGTTATTCCATAGCTTAAAATAGATTCACTTATTGATTTGTAGAACACAACGCATGTATCGGTATTTACAACGTATCTTAGTTTTTGAATTTTCATTGCGCATAACCTCAGTTTTTCAACAATATATATCGTGTTCATTCCATCTGAATAATCTATCTATATAAATACCTAGATATTTATTGTCCGACACTCTTTCTATTAAAGGATAGGTGCATGTTGCTAAATTATTTTATGTAACCGACCTGGTTCAAACTGACTCCCGTTAAATTTATTATCATCCATTTTGCTTTTTTTAGTTATTTAAAAAATTATTGAAATTTAACCCTCTTAAAATTTTATTAAAACCTATTGTATAATTTGAATGCACTCATCTTTGTTACTCCCATTAGTAAAAAGCAAAATATCATCTGCATACAAATATATTCTTCTCCTCAAGTCTAAATTTATCATTTCGTTTTCATAAATTAAAAATAGTAATGGTCCCAAGATTAACCCTTGAGGAACGCCAAATTTTATATTTTCACTAGTGCTGTATGAATTTTCTATTTTCGTAATTATAGTTCTGTCTATTAAGTAATATTTGAACCATTGTGTCATTGTGCCTCTTCTACCGTAGTTTTAAAGTTTTGTTTTAGTAAAATCTGATGATCTATTGTGTCGAATGCTTTTTGTAAAGCTAAAAACATAAGAAATAATTTTTCTCCCCTATTTAAGGCCTTGTTTACCATATCAGCAAATTTGGAGATTGGTTGTGTAGGATTTTTCCCTTTCTGAAATCCATATTGATTTTCATTTAATATTTCCTGTTTCTGATAGACATGTTTTTCTAATATTTTTCCTATCGATGACAAAATTGTAATAGCTCTGTAGTTTTTCAAGTCTGATTTCTTACCACCTTTATATAAAGGCCGTAAAATTGCCATTTTTGGTTCTTTTGGTATTATTCCTGTGGTTGTATTTTCGTTTATATCTGAGATAATTTTAGCCAATACAACTTTATTTTCTTTAATATACTTAATATCTATGTTGTCGTATCCCAATAATTTATTGCTATCTAATGAGTTGATGATAAATATAGTTTGTCTATTTTCTATTAAAGGAATGTATAATAGTTCGTTATTATATAGAATTATGTGGTGGAAATGATTCATCGCTTTCATAGTTTGTCTCTCTTATTTCATTTATCAGAGTGTTATATGTGCTATTTTAATTATTTGAAATCTGTTTTGAGGATAAAGTTTTTTTATAGGTTATTTATTATAGTTTCGTCTATTATTTTTGCACATTTATCTTCCAGAATTTCGTGTATCAGTTCCCATGTTTGTCTCATGTTGCTTTTCTTCGTGAGTAACTTGTTGTGGTAATGTAATTATTTTTGTTTCCTTACCTGAGATATGACAGAGTTTCTTAGAGTTTATAAGTGTCTATATATGATGAGTTTGTTTACGCTATTTTTATAGTTTATCCATGCTTTATCCCTTTTTTTTCAATTAAATCTTTTATGTATTTTGTCATCCAAACTTTGTTTTCCTTTCTAACATTTTTTTTACTTATCTCTAAATCTTTTTTTTTTTACCATTTTACTCTTCACTTCAAAGGAAAATAGGGCATCGGCAATCTTGTTGAGTAGGTAAATCGACGCCCTATCTTCCTTTGAAGTGAATACAAATTCAGTGACTGATTACACCATCGGTATTCTACTTTTTAGGGCGCATATAGGAAGATAAGTATTTTTCATATTTTCAATTTATTTCTTCTTAACTAATATACGCTTTTCCATAGAGGGAGAATAGTCCGATAGAAACTTGATTAGAGCTAAATAAAAAATTATAAACATGTTTTTTTAACCCATCATAATGATTTTATTCATTATTACCTTTTCAAAGAAATGTGTATTAGTCAATAGTGTTATGGTAAATATCATTATTTTTCCGTTTCCTTGACCTTGTTTGTATGATCTCTCTTTTACTCTTGCCCTATTGGGTGTAGGCTTGAAAGCATAAATCTTTCCCTAAGTGTGATAAAAGTCGAACTCTCCTTTTCACTCCGTAGACGTAGAATAAAATAAAATTAAAAAAAAAATCTTTATTTCTCTGAAAGTTGAAGAGGTTAGTATTCGAATATCTTGGAAGAATACATTAAAGAGTATTATGAAGAGCACATTTAAACGTTGTTTGGGGTTTCACTGCAACTCAAGATCACATCCATTAATTGTGTTTCTTTAGTGAGGGATGTGGCCTGCAAATGATAACTTGTCATACATTGGAAGGATAGCTGTGCATCATTCTCCTGTAATAATGCCCAGAACCAGCCAGGCATAGTATTTAAAGTCCGACACGCCTTCCCGTCGTACAGGTCGTTAGTTCTTTTCAAAAGAAATATTCTTTCCGATGAACAAGAACGACTGGTTAGTTTTTCTTTCTAGCGACACTCTTCTGTACACGATAAGCTAAATAGCAAGGTCACAAAAACCCCAAGGGCTCAGAGTTTGTAGGGGTCTACTGGATAGCTATTAGGAGACAGATGAAACCCCCCCTTAAAGGTCACTCAGCGTGTTAAAGGGGACGGTTCCCCTGCACACGAAGCTTAATGTCCCATCCGACGGACGACAGCTTTTACAAGCCCATATAAATATCCCTTTTTTACCAAGGTCAGGGTAGGTGTTGGCATATATATACGTAAATTTCAAAGCTGGTATAATTAGACTCGAACCTGAGAATATCGGTTTATGAACCTGACGCTTTAGCGCCTGAATCAAGTTAAAAATTTTGAAAAAGAACGGAGGTAATAGATAAATTTGCTTAATGATCTAGTTTCTTAAAGGCCTTTTCCCAATTTTAGGTCACGTTGTTTAGGAGTAGTAACTTCACATGATGGGACTTCAGTCGATAGCTCGCCAGGCTCGTAATTTGCCGTTCCCAGCTTCGAGTCTCTAAGGTACCAGCGTTGAGAGTTATCTATGCTTACACCTATCCTGCTCTCGTCCAAGGGGACGAAAAGACATGACACCGTGTGCAGGAGAGCCATATCTTTCTACTTTAAAGAACACGCTGGAGTCTTGGTGTCCTTGTGACCTGGTCATTTAAACCCAAACTATGGAAAAAAAGTACTGCTCAGAACCCAACTTTACATGATTCCATAAAAAAAATAATAGATACCCCCTCAAGCAGCTGCTTGCCACAGAGGTCTGACAGGAGCCTGTCAGTTTATATGCCAGAGTAGAAGGTCTGAGAGGATGGCAGGACCTCAGCAGAAAAACAACACGAACATCCATGCCTTACCCGGGGCTCGAACCCAGGTCCCGTAGATCAGTAGCCAAGCGCGCTAACCACTCGGCCACGGGACGGCGTGCTGACTATTAAACAATCTGGACTTTTTACTAGTTGTGATTTTAAATATTTTATTTTACATGGGTGAGCCTCTACCGAAAGAAAATTTATTGCCGCATTACCTTTTGTTTCTGAGTTGTCAATCAGAAGAGAACAGGACACCTAAATAAAATCTTTTCTCGAAAGGAAAGAACATTGATAGCTGATCCTGATAGGAATTTGTCGCAGAACTTCAATTCTTTTTTCCTAAAGATATCGTTAATCCCAAATTGGTGTAATAATGTCTCAGGGAGATCAATATCTATATTGACTCTTGTAATGTCACTGTAATGGTGATATATGAAGTTCCTATTAGAAACGATGGTACTACCAGAATACGGTTCTGGTGGTTATTGACTGAACCACCCAGTAGCAGAGAATGATTTTTATATGTAAGCCCAAATTTGACTAATCGATTTCAACTTTTGAAACTTCATCAGGCTCATAAATTATTCTTTAGATTAGGCTAGAAATTATACAGTATATGGTAGAAAGTTCTTTATTATTTATAATTGTGGCTGATTTTGGTGCTTTGTACCAGTGTTGAAATTCGATATATGAATTTAGTTGCCTCGAGACGTGGTATCATAAAGGATTGTTATTTGACTTTGAATAGATGACGTATAATTTACTTAATAAATAAGGTATGGGTAGGGCCGAGAGAAGGCATGACCCCTCTTTTTGACAATGCTAGGAGTAATAGAGGAAAAAATAATTAAAGTTAGGCATATTTTATGCGTTTCCCAAGACATTTTCTAAATACCTCTCAAACGGAGGGGAAAATGTTATACTTCAACGGAAATCCAGTCTTCCCTACTTACCCCCAGGGGAAGTTGTAAAACACAATTTTTTTTAAATAGATTAGCTAAAAATCTTTTTTTTTGAGTTGGATAGGTTCCAGTGAAGATATTGTTATCTATATTTTCCGAATCATCCATTAGTTGTAGTTTTCTTCGGTGGAGGGGGATAAAATAATATGAATGATGAATTTCATTATTTTTCAAAACAAACACTTCATATTAACCACTGACGATATTTTTTTTATCTAGTTGATATTTATCATTATTAATAATTTTTCTGAAACATTATCCACCTAAAAATTTGTTGCTCTAGACTTGAGCCCTACATAGGCTATAGGTAAATAGGCCAATGATAGAATCTAGAAGCACTACAGAACTAGCCGAGAAGCTTTAAACTTTACATAGGTATTTAACCAAGCATCTATTGAATTTTGGAAAGTTGCAAAATTAGTAGTTTGGAATCAACTGTAAAAAATAAATTTAGTTATTTCTTTAGCATGATAATATTTGACCACAGGTGAAAGAGTATCTTCAAAATATCAGAACTGAAGAAGGAAATTTTACCACATCCGCATTACTTCTCACCTGACATTGTTCCATCTAAATACCATCTTTTCCGGTCGTTTAGTTGGAAAAAAATCTCAATAATCCCAATGATGTGAAACAAGAAATATAGGGGTTTCTAGACTCCAGTCCTGATGAATTTTACAAACAGGGAATCGAAAAATATATAAACTGATGGAAAATGGTTTGTAAGAACAAAATAAAAATACGCAATTGTTTGAAAAGTTTTTTCCGTTTTTGTTTTCGTAATCAAAATCTACTCAAAAACAAAAAACAGGCAAAGAGTTTACAACCCAATATTTACGCAGATACAATAGCTTATATTTCAGAGTGTTCGAAGTGCTCATTGTCGTTAAGAAAATAAATCATTGCTTCAATCTCACTCCCTTTACAACAAGCAACCATCTTTCTAGATTGCTACCAGTACATGGGTTTTTCCACTGAATTGATAGCGTTGTAATCTTTGACGAAACACATCCGCGCGTTTCCTGTCAGGGCATCCTGTTTTAGGCATTCGCAGAATAGCTATGACACGCAAACATTCAGTTATTCAACAGACAAACACACAAGGAATCTAGGATTAATCTTGATTTTCTAATTGGTCAGCTATATCAGCGTATGATGCACTTAAATTAGAATAATAATTAGAGTAATGCAGAATATCGAAGAATTTTCGAAAATGAAATACTTGACACTTCACGTATTTCGAAAGGCGGAGGCGAGACATTATATTACGATATAATTTCACGATAGGAAAAAATAGTCTTTTATTATGATTCATATTTGAGATGAATTGTTTTACCTCTGAGCGGCACTTTTTTTGCACACAATGGGGCTAATTGGGCAGGTCACAAGAACCCCGAGGAGGTAACCCACTGGACAGCTGTTAGGAGACAGGTGGTAGTCTCTCGTCAAGGGCATCCAGCATGTTCTTTAACGTGTAGAGGGTATAACTCTTATTCACACGGGCCAAGGCGTAACGTCCTATTCGACGGACTGTGGCCTTTCTGAGCTCATCGGTTTCCCTTACTGAGCATGGGCAGAGAGTTTTGCGGAGATAAATATCAACGCTGACCGAACTGGGACTCGAACCTCGGAACTGCAGATTACGAGCTTGGCGTGCTACCGACTGAGCCACCCTCGTCCCTCTTGTTAGAGATGAGTTTGAGCTCAGTTTTTCTAGCCAGTGCCCGCCCGAGCAGAAACCATTGCGGCAAGAGCCCCGAGCCGGCCCTGTCCGATTTGGGGAAAAAAATTATCTGCTGCATCGAAAGACATAGGTACGGAAATGTATGTCGCTAATCATCTATTTTATTCTTGTATTTTAATTATAATTTTTTTTGACAAATTTAAAATGTTAATGTTATTTAAAACGAAAAATATTAGAAATAATAGCTGTAGAAACTGAATGTTCGTGGGTAACATCTTTTAAAAACAAAGAGTCATTCATGTATTAAAGATAGAGAATACGTAAAAAATAATAAAAATCGCACGGCGCTTATTTTTAATTATTAAAAGACTGATTAAAAAAATAAGAAAAATATTAAGCATTTAAAAATATTTTTGCTAATTTGTTTTTTTACTTTGCAAAAAATATTTTGAAATTATTCTGAGCACGAGCTTGAGTTCACCTGTGCTATTTTGGGACCTAGAAAGCCCGAGCCCGAACTCATGTCTAGTTCACATGTCTCCTTATGGCCATGTAAATATATATTTGGGGACCCAGATGCAAAAACGAAATGTGGGACTCCCTATACGTTTGGTCAAAAATTATTCTGAGTTTTCCTTATGAAACTAAACGTGTTTTAAATATAATCTTCAAATTCAAAAAAGGCACACAAAATCTCAGTCAGGATCAGAATACTGAGGTGTGTGTACTACATTGAGAGTAAGAGAAATCTTCTGTCCACCACAAAAAAAGGAAAGCATGTAATTTTTAAAGAGATGAAGATTGTAATGCCATTGAGAGTCATTACACTCTTTTGTTTAATCACTGATATTAAAGAATGAATACTGACATGGAAGAGAACTCTGTCGATAGATGGAGCACGGCTCAGTCGGTAGCGCGCAAGGCTTTTAATCTGATGTTACCAAGTTCGAGTTCTAACTAGGCTTGCATTGAGAATTAGTTCCGCTTATTCCCTTTCTGGTATCCGTGAGAAAGAAAAAACTGTTGGTCTTTGAAACGCCGTCGTCCGTCATATGGGACGTTAAACTGGTCCACGTGCGCCATATGGTCCTCGTGCACGAGAGCCATACTCTGTATACATTAAAAAACACGAAGGAATTTTAATGTTTGGACACATTAAACAACACATTAAAGAACACGTTGGATGATGGTCTTGAAGGGAGGTTTCTATCTATCTCCTAACAGCTGTCTAGTGGGTCCCCTTAACAACTCTGAGCCCTTGGAAGAATTGTGACATCGCCAGTCAGCGCATTGTGTGCAAAAAACGTCATTCAGAGGTAAAACAACCCAACTCATAAGAACCTCACAAACGATTGAAATTATTAACATTACACGTTTTGTGTCAATGAAAGTGTCAGGTCGTACGCCACACACGTAACAACTGACTGAATAAAATTTGCAGACATGATTCGAAAAAGTAAATCCGGGGTGCTACGAACTCTGGAGCGTTTCTTCGTCATCTATTTCCTGTTGAGAAAGCATTGTGTTTATATTCGTAGAGCATTTGGTAACAACAGTTTGACATAGATACATCATATATGTGTTTTTACATGTTTCCAAATAGCTGTCCAGTGGCTCGTTCGCTATCCTAATTAACCAGACAAATCGCGCAACCAAATAGGAACAATCATTCTTATATATTTCTCGTTCCAAATAGTATTACCATTTTAATTTTGTCATAAAATGATTGTAATCTACAATATAAGAATAAAATAAATGATTTACCGTATGCATTTCTGTTTATATCTCTTAAGATGCGTAGGAGAACGTTTTTAATCAAATCGGGATCGGGCTCGAAAAATTGGGCCCGAACTCGTCTCTAATATGGCTGATGATAAGCTCTATGACATAGTTCTATTATCTTTGAAAATGAACTTTGTAAGGAAAAGTATTACTGGAGATAATTTTAAAATCTCATTTATTTCTCTTTAAATCTCATTCATATCCCTTTAAATTTTATTCATATCTCTTTAAATCTCATTCATATCTCTTTATCTTTTTAAATCTCAATCATATCTCTTTAAATCTCAATCGTAGCTCTTTAAATCTCATTCATATCTCTTTAAATCTCAATCATAGCTCTTTAAACCTCATTCATATTTTTTTTAATCTCAATCATATCTCTTTAAATCTCATTCATATATCGTTAAATCTCATTCGTATATTTTTAAATCTCAATCATATCTCTTTAAATCTCATTCATATCTCTTTAATTATCATTCCTATTTCCTTAAATCTCATTCACATCTCTTTAAATCTAGATTTCCAACAATATTCTTTCGGTATTTAAAGACATTTGGAAGTTGAAAAAATTAACAACAGACGCCGTTGTTAATATCGTTTTCGAACATTTTTTTTCCAAAATGGAATCGTTATTTCAACTTTAAAAATTGCAGTTATTTCTGTAAATCATTTGTTTAAACATTTTTTTTGCATTCAAATTGACTTTTGAGATAAATTCTTGTGAGCTAAGAACACTGCTGTTAAATGTTTACATTTCTATAACTCTTTAAATACGCATTAAACGAATACTGTTGCAACTAGAGATTTCAAGAGATTTCAACGAGATCTTCGATTTTTCTATAGTGAAATGTTCCATAGAAAGCTTATTTTCATTATTAGGGAGCGTTGAATATTGCTTTCCATTCACATAATATGGAAATCTCTGTATACCTGTGACATTTGGCAATATATTGCATATAGCATACAGAGCGACTGGCTTGATTAAAATCATTTAAAATCCTCTGTTTCTTTATTTTTTTTATTTTTTTCATAAGGGGTATTTCTCGGATACGACATGGTTAATTTTCCCACGTGTAATCATCAAGAATTCACTGTGATTTCAAGCTTCTGTTTTCAAACGACATTTCTCAAAACATGAATCAACGATTGATGGTTAAATTTGTTGATGATATTAAACGAAAAATTTGTTTTAGAAGTTACGAAGCTTTAAATTTATATATTTTTTTTTAATTCAAATTGCACTTAAACATGAGATTTCTAGAAAAACTCATCGGTTTTGAAATTACAATAAATGAGTAAACAAGTTTTCCCTCGTGCATCTCTTGCCACAGAGGTCTGACAGCAGACTCTCAGTTTAATACACCAAAGAGATCAGGAAAGACGGCGAAACCTCAGCAAAAAATCAACACAAGAGCAGGTCTTTTTCATCAACAGCCAAACGTTCTGCCTAGGGCCGGATCTGGTGTATGTCCGGCTCGATTACGTCGCTTGCCTACTTTCCCTGCCCCCTTATTTTTGTGTCTAGATCCGGGACTGCTGCTCCAAAGCATTAATTATAGTTTATCTGTTACTTATGCGAAAAAAAATTACACTTTATCCGCTGTTCTGACACACTGGAGCCGATATTTAAATCTCTGCCTACGTCTAGCAGACCCTTACAAAGAAAATAGATCGAGTTCACTGTTGTTGAATTAGCTGCAAGATTGATTATAAAGAGAAAATTGTGTCCAGGCTTTTTTCATAAGCAAATTATTTGATTTCGTTAGTTCCATTATCCAATGCAACTCATACGTGGAGAAATGAGAGCGGAATGAATTGAATCAAAGCCACACACACACACTGATAAACCTCAGCATCATTTGGAACCAAGGCTGAAAATTTATCAACCGGATCCAAGCATCGAGAATTAACAATCGGAACTTGTCCGACAGAAATAATTAAAATTACTGCTGCAGAGAAGGATGACAGCTTTAAACAATGATTTAATAAAAAATGGATATATTTTGATAAATTAAAACACTAGTTCGATATTGAATTTTTAACTCTTTATTTCAAAATACGAGCTTGTTGTTTTCCCTATATCATCTGTCTCTAAATATTCAACTCTTTTGTTTTAGGATATAAAAAAAAATATTTCTCGTTGTATATGTAAAGACGAAACCTTAGGATACGCACTTTTCGACTGTACCAAAAATTTTAACAGTGCCTTCTAGCGGTGGAAAAATTCGGAAAATGCCGAAGTTTTAAACAAATATTGCAAACTATCCATTTAAAGTGGAAATTAAAAATTTTGGTGGCGGAGTGCGAGAGTCAAAACCACAGAATACTGAGAGCAACGATTTTTTTCTCCAATTCTCAGAGAAGAGTGAGAAAATGAAATTTTCAGTTTTAAGAGGCAAATAAAATATTTATTTTGTGTTTTATACCTGCTAATAAAGTATTACGATTTACGCTTTTCCCAATCATTCATTAATTCGAATTTCGCTGGTAGAGGGTGCAGAAATCGGAAAATGAAATACGTCGTTCTCTCCGAAAAGAAACCCATTTTCGATTGAAGTGAGATGTTGTTCTCCGTGGTTAGCACACTTGGCTACTGATCTAAGGGACCTGGGTTCGAGCCCCGGATAAGGCATGGACGTTTGTGTTGTTTTTCTGCTGAGGTTCTGCCATCCTCACAGACTTACTATGGCATATAAACTGACAGGCTCCTGTCAGACCTCTGTGGCAAGCAGCTGCTTGAGGGGGTATTTATTTTTTTTATTTTAATATGATACAGAATTAAACTAAAATTTGTGACATTTGAAATAATTATCTACAGATAAAGGCAAGAGCCGTCCCATGGCCGAGTGGTTAGCGCGCTTGGCTACTGATCTAAGGGACTTGGGTTCGAGCCCCGGGTAAGTGCATGGATGTTCGTGTTGTTTTTCTGCTGAGGTCCTGCTAGCCTCACAGACCTTCTACTATGGCATATAAACTGACGGGCTCCTGTCAGACCTCTGTGGCAAGCAGCTACTTGAGGGGGTATTTATTTTTAAAGGCAAGCCAATTTTACACTACTTTTTTAGCCTATTTTACAACTATATACCTAAAATTCAATAAAGTGAACATGTGACACTACGAATAACATGTGAAAGTATTGAACCCGGAATGGACGGAAACGACGCCGGTTAGATTTATTTTTTTCAGCAATTAATCTCTCTTTAATAGTGAAATAGATGTCTTTCCCCTTCCACCTTAGCGGTTTACAATTATTTGCGGCTTCCATTGCGGTTATTGAAGTTTCGTAAGAGGAATCAATCCTATTCTCTTCATTCCCACTTCCTGCTAGAAGCACTCCTTTAGTTGAAGGCAATTGAGAAGAAAATATTTGTGGCAGAATTTGCATTTATTTTTTACTTAATAATCTTGTGGTAAATCTTTAATAACTAAGAACATAACTTAAGTTTTGGTTCGATTCACTCAATGAAAGTATTTTAATGATCGTTATAGTGACTAACGCGGTATAACAGTACTCACAGAATGAAATATTTATAACGGAATTCAAATATGTTCTTTGTCATTATTGTTAAGAATATGCCAATATTAGATCGCACAATCCCCACAGGAAACTATCTTATTACTGCTCAATGTAAATTTCTTATTTAATACCATTTAATTAATATTGATTTAACCTTTATATATCCAAGTATGTTTAATATAGTCTAGCAGTTTAAAACCGGATGTTTAACAAATTCTGCTCTTTTTAATTAGATTAAAGTGATTTAAGTTCGAATTTAATACTTTCTGTATATCTTTCTGACAATATATACCAGGTAGCACAAGTACGAATAGAAAAATATTATGTTTGCTGTGGGCCAAAAAATGTTTAACTTTGTTTATTGCATTTTACTTGTCATATAAGTATATAGGTACAAAAGATTAGGGAAAAATTAAAGTTACCTTATCGAAGCAGTATGTGAAGGATGGCACTGGATTGCAGAAATGAGCTGCTGAACATTCGGCTTCAATGACACTGTAACTAGTTGTATGTTGTTCTTAAAAATTTCGTCTTTCGTCTTATTAAAATTCCATTCATTTTAGTAGAGCCAGATTAAAAAAAATATTTTTATTTTTCAATATTGACGCGAGCCGAATAAAATTGTTAAAAGGGCCGGATTTTATGCACGACTGATATAAACTGTCTAATGGCAAAATACGATTTGTAATGAAAAAAAACAAAAGCTTTCAAGTGTGATATTCTTTCATACTAGGAAATATACATAATGGTTTCTGACAATATGGACTATGTATAGATAATTACTGGGAACTTATTATTTTTTCAATTTAAGGCAGATATATTTATGTAAAAGTTTAAAATTTTTATTTTTGAATATAAATTGCTGACTAACAATAAATCAAATTATAATGTCAGAAGAGGAAAGTATAAATTTACTGCGCTTTTGCCACATAAAAATGAGCTGGGATGGCTCTGTCGGTAGTGCGCCAGGCTCGTAATATGTAGTTCCCAGGTTCGAGTCCCAGCTGGGTCAGCGTTGAGATTTTTCTCAGCAAAATTCCCCGCCCTGCCCAAGGTCAGTAGGGGGACACCGATGGGCTTGGAAAGGCCGCCGTCCGTCGGATGGGACGTTAAGCCGTGGCCCCGTGTGCGGGAGAGCCATACCCTGTGCACGTTAAAGAACACGCTGGATGGCCTTGACGGGAGGCTACCATCTGTCTCCCAACAGCTGTTCCAGTGGGTCCCCTCCCCCAACCTTCTCTGAGCCTTCGGGGTCCATGTGACCTGGCCATTTAGCCCATGGTGTGCAAAAAAGTGCCGCTCAGAGGTAAAACAACCCAACCTAAGCCACATAAAAATGCATTAAGACTACATTTTGTATACATAGCACCAAAATTGTGCAGCAGTTTAGATCTAAATGTAAGAAGGGAAGTTAATTTATCAAACTTTAAAAAAAGGCTCGGAATTTATTTTTATGTTAAACAATTAGAAAGAATATTCAGATTATAATCTTATGTAGCTCTTTTGCATGCTAAAAGCTTTTATTATTATTATATTAATATTGTTTTAAATTAAGATGAAAGGCTATTAAATAACGTTTGACATAAATTGTAAAAGCAGTAATTCAAATTGAAATCTGAACGAGTACTTTGAAACTCTGTGGTTTCTACACGAACATTTATTATTTTTTTTCTGAAATTCTGTTGCTTTATTTTGTTATTCAATGAAAATGAGGTTTCAGTTTCATTGTATTATTGCGTTTTGGTATTGTATTATTTTATTATTATTCATAATAATAGAAGAGATAAGAAAAAAGTAGTGATTTTGATACGCGATTTAAAAGCATAATTTTTTTTTTCAATTCAGTTTGTTTCTTATCTTTCTATTTACCTTAAAGTAGTTATGGAGACTAACTCCTAACATACTCTACACAGACTAAGACAAGTCGTTGAAATGCAGAATATACAGAACTACCTACTATAAGACATGTCGTTTGAAAGCACAGACATAAGAATGGGAAATCCCTTCACTGGCGAACGAGTCAGACAGCGTTTACAAGTAAGAATTAAATCATCGAAATATTTTACCAAATCGAAAAAAAACCCGCCTAATATTTAGAAGCATTTGCTTCTTGGAAAGAACCATTATTTAGTTTCATAAAAGCTACAGAAATTTTCGTTTTTAATTTTTTTTTATTTGTAAACAAATATTGAGTTAAACATCTAGTGATGATGAAATTTCATCAAAACACAAGTAACTTAAAAGAACATACTAGGTACATTTTCTTTCTTAGAAAGAATCACTTATTTTCATGTAAACTACAGAGCTTTCATATTTTCAATTTCTATTTTTTGAAAACAAATATATCTATTTATATTAGAAAACGTTTAATCTGAATGGTAAAAAATGAATGAATGGGTCAGATAGCTGATCCAAGTAGGAGTTAAACCATTCGCAATTATTTTCATCTTTGGACTTGAAAGACTTATATTTTTGTCAAATTTTTGAAATTAAAAATAAAGGTGATTTATATACAAAAGATCCTATTTGGACTTTGCAGTGTCCAAGTATTAAAGAAAGTATTCCTAATATAATAAAAAAAGTGATATGGATCAAAAAGTCTTGAAGATGATAACTGAATCCTCCATTGATAATGAATATGAAAATTTTTTACAGATATTTACTGATGGGGTTTACTTCCCCAATGAAAGTATTGCTTCAGTTGCTTTTGACCTACCAGCAAAACAATGTTTTTAAACAATTTAAATTTTCAGCAGATATTACTATTTTGCAGGCTGAATTGTTTGCCATATATAAGGTAATTACATGGGTTGAAATAAATTTACTTAATGAAAAGGTGGTGTTGTTAACAGATTGCAAAGCAGCCTTGTTGGCCTTGAAAAATGATATTTATCATAATCATCATTATAAGATCGTATATTTTCCAAATGTACATTAAATCTGTTATAAAAGGTAATAATATAATTCTTCAATTTCGATTTCGATTCTTCTTTACTTCGATTTCGTTTTTATTCTAAAAGTTATAAATATCTGATTCAGCCAAATAACCTTTTCTAATATTCTGTCATATGTATATATTAGAATTTTTTCCCTTGGTATATTTTTGTCACATATAAAGATTTTTTTACATTGTGTATTTTTGTCTAGCCATTGTGGAGTGGCAGGCAATGAGAAAGTGGACAAAATAGCTAAGGATGTTATTAATTTACAAGCATCTACAACTTTACCTTCATTTCTCATATGTTTTAAAAGGAAAAATAAAAAGTAAAGAAATTCAAGAACTTATACATATTTCAAATTTCCTGCTCCAATTAACAGTAACTTTAGATATTATCTTGATGAATATACTTCCTTTTTTAAGCAATATAATTTCAGTAGACAAGATATTAGTAAAATAAGAAGGTTGCGTATAGGTACTGCTGCATTAAAAAACATCTTTCTAAAATCAAGAAAATCCAGTCTGTGTAACATCTGTCAAGTTAAAGAGACGTTTCCCATGTGTTGCTAAATTGTGAAAAGTGTGATTAAGCCAGAGAAAAATATGTTGAAGCACTTCGTTACAAATACAATCTAACTGAATATACATTACAAAATATTTTGAATCACGATAATTCTTCTAAATTGGTTTTCTTCCAACTTTTAATTGATTTCCTTCGAGATTCAATCCTATATACTAATAGAGTATAAGTACGTATATGAACTTGGACTTCGATTTCATTTTTATTCTAAAAGTTATAAATATCTGATTCATCCAAAGAACCTTTTCTAATTTTCGGTCATATGTATATATTAGAATTTTTTCCCATGGTATATTTTTGTCACATATAAAGTTTTTTTACATTGTGTATTTTTTTAAGTGTACATGTAATATTATTATTGCATTAACATTTTATAAGTATTTCATTTTTTTAATTGCTTTGGGGTAGAAGTGTTCAACTGAACACCTCAGAGGTGTATAATGATAAATAAATAAATAAATAATCTTTGGACTTGAAAGAGTTAATTAAAAAATAAACTTTTCATAATCGATTTTATATTAGTGATGATGAAATTGACTTCACAAAATCGATTAATAAAACTAACTCTTAGATACGTTTTCTTTCTTGGAAAAAAAAGTAATTATTTACTTTCATAAAAACTATAGAATTTTTTTTTATTTGTAAACAAATGTTGAGTTAAACATCATTAGTGACGATAAATTATATATTGCCAGACTCTGAGGTAAAAAAAGTAATCAAACAACGCTTTATTAATTTGGGTTTCTTTTGTGAAGAACGCCTCTTAAAGATGAAATTCATATCTTTTGATTAAACTTTGGCTTATTTCAGTCATGTGCTTGAATATCATGAGATTTAAAGCAGTCCACATTGCGACACAAGTGTAATAATGCGCATAAAAATACAATTATCTGAAACTTATTAGAAATGCTTCATTTCATTTAAAAAAAAGAAATCCTTTTGATTTTGTTCAAATGGACTCCAATTATTGAATAATTATGCATTAATATACTTATAAAATACATTTAAAATGCATTTATTCAAGAAGTGGCTGTCGAAAAAAATTTTTCCTGTTTTTTCTAGAGTAAATTGTTAAATTTATGATTTATAAGAAATGAAATTTTCCCAACGGGAGTTTAAATTGCTATCCCTTTACCTCCTTGGCTAAGCCATTATCTGGAAAAATATTTACGAAACGACTTCAAAGAGCGAAAGAGAAATCAATCGTATTTAACTCATTATTTGTATGAAGGGTGGATCCAATGAAGTTTTTAAGTCGTTTTAAAAATAAAAGAGTAAAATCTTCTGTCCAACAGATTGTTCTACTGTCATTTCATCTCAAGATATTTTAATAAAAACGTGCTTGCATCTTTTCACTCATGAAATGTTTAATATTTGGCTGTTTAATGCTTACTACTAAAACCAAATATTTGAAATGTAAATAATTGCAGTCACTATGGTCAGAGATTTCTGCTTCCGATGCTTTTATCATTTAACTCCAGAAAATGAAAAAAAGTCAGACTTTGAATGTTTTACATTTTCAGTTTGCTGTTGTCCTAGCAAAAAGCTAATCTTATGACGAAATATTTACAAGTCTCATTGTAATATGTACATTGTTCACCATTTCGATATGTTCTACAACTATACAACAATATGACTTACCCCGTACTTGATTATAGTGTGTTCACCTTTGTCAATATGTTTTACAACTATACACCAATATGATTTATTCACACTTCTTTAGAGTGTAGAGTACGCTCACCTTTTTTCGATATGTTCTACAACTATACATATAGACCAATATGATTTACTCATATTTGTTTCGAGTACAGAGTAAATTCACTTTTTTTATATGTTTTACAACTATACATCAATATGACTTACTCATACTTGTTTAGGATATATTCACCCTTTCAACATATTCTGCAATTACTATACCAATATGACTTATTCATACTTAGAGTATTTTCACTCCTTCAATATGTTTTACAACTATTCACCAGTGTGATTAACTCACACTTGATTACAGTATTTGACCCTTTCGATGTGTTCTATAACTATACTCAGGGTTATCTACTCATACTTGATTAGAGATGTAGCTTCCATTACGCACTTTTTCTGAATTCAGAAGCACCAATCATATGCAAGGTATACTTGCTTTGCGAATGTTTCAGTTGCTACCTGGGCACGGATACGCCTCCTAAGATAATAGAGAGGAGGAGGAGGACATAAATCTCCTCTTTGTGATCGTTATAACTTAAGATAGAGATGATTGTTCCTTGAGAGATCATCGAGGAAACGCTGGGGGAGCAGTTGCTTCTTCCGTGTACGGAGGAGGTGGAGAAGTCGGTATTGCAGAATTTTGCACGTGGGCTGTGTAAGCAGATGGAGAAAGATGAGGATAGTTCCATCCCACTCCTGCAGGATACACATTGGGATGCTGATGCTGAATCAGATGCGGCCGAACTGGGGCCATGTATCGACTAGGAAAGTAAGGTGTTCTGAGAGCATCTGGGTTCAGTCCTCTGTTGGTTTCAACTATGCATATATTTCTTGAATTTCGACCTAGCCTTCTTTGTATAGTCACTTGTCTGAAGCAAATGAAACAACACACAAAGAAGAAGAGAGCGCAGAATATGGCAATCACTACGGGAACCAGGATGTCATATGAAATCATAATGGCACTTAGACGAGATGTGATGTATTGGTCAAATAATGTATTATCACTCACACTATTGTATAAGATATATAATTAACTTGCAGCAGCTCCAACGTTCACAGGACTCAAGGTATAACAAAACAGTCTGATGTTTCTATATTCGGTGCTTTGTGTGTTTTGTAATAGTATTTTGACTAGGTGATAAATATCAGGCTTTTTGCTATGTTGACATTAAGAGAAATATCAAATGAGTATTCACCTTGTGAGTTGATATCAATAAGCTGAAATTGGTGTTTAATAACTTCCAAGAGAAATGAGTTCAGTCATTTAACAGTTTAGAGGGACGAGTAATAATCTACACTGAAAGCCTTTCTGTTTACAGATGACCTTTCTGGTTACAGATGAAGAACTGAATATGAGGAATAATAGCGCACTATTAAGAGAGTTGTAGATAGCATTCCTTATCGAATGAGTCAAGACAGTCTTGATTAATGAAAAACGTAATCACTTAATCCATAAAGAGCACTAGAAGCTTATATTGAACTGCTTGTAGGTGATGCACGTTGCTGCTGCTTTAGTGAAGTGACTGGACACAAATAAGCTTTTGATTGGATGATATCAAGCGGGAACAGTCAAGGTCTTCTTCAACCGTCAAGTTCCTGTGTCACCTAAAAATGATAGAAAGCATTGATTTCATGCAACTCTTCAAAACGTAGACCACTTTTTAAAGACAGTAAGCATAAAGAAAGCAAGTGATAAACAGTACTGCACCATTCTTGAAACTATCATTTAAATATGTAAGACCTTACTTTTTAGTTCGAAATATAAAAGCTTCACATGGAATTTTATGTGTCTTTGGTCAATGGACAGTGATAAAAACCCTCACGGAAATGTTCTGGTTTTCCTCCGGTTTCATGGAAGTCGGGCTTCCACTGCGGTAGTGACGTGCCAAAAAGGAAGTAATGTGTTCGCCGAAGCGCTGAACTTCTTTCTTATCATTACTCTCGCAATGCAGTTTTTTTTCCCGCTGTGTCTTTTGTAGCAATCGTGAAAGAGGGAAATCCCAGCTATCAAGGAAGCACCTAACTTCAAATTCTTTGTAGTTCTGTAATCTTTTGCATAAAACTTTAGTGACTTGTATTAAGCTTTTAGATATTTAATGTGTGTAAGTTTAGCAATAGGATATTATTGTTGTCGGACATACTTTAGAAGTAAAAAATGAAATTGTTTTGCTTCAGAGCATTTTTTGCACACTATGGGTTAAATGACTAGGATGCAATGACCCCAAGTTCTAGGAGAAAGCTGAGGATGGGGATCCACTGGATAGGAAACAGAGGGAAGCCTTTGATCAAGTCCATCCAGCATAAACCTTCAGCTGCACAGCGCAAGAGTACGGTACCAGCCCTTTTTTTACTTAAGAGCAGGACGAAGGTTAGCGGAGAAGATTCTCAACGCATGCGCAGTTTGAATTGGAAACTCACTTAAGAGATAACCGATGTTCAACCAGAAGTTAGGCAGATGGGAGGCACGTTTATCCTCCCTTCTCCAGTTTCGAACTTCGGGATTATTAGGTCATTTACACGGTAAAAAGTGACCAGGAGATCCCGCTTTTGAATTCAGTGGATGTTTAATAGAATCACAATAAACACTTTTACACAGTTTTTCTGTACTTTAAAAAGCAATTACTTACAATAATATAATTAAATTAATAATATAAAAACAAGAAGGAAAATAGTAAAATATAAAAATCCCTCTCTGGCTGTCACTTGATTCTGTATATTGGTATGTTGCAAATATCCTTTAAGAAGACACGTATATTACTGGGAAAATAATGAGAAATTACAAAATAATGGGAGTTTTGTAATATGGAAATACTAAAGTTTTTTTTAAGCCCTCCCGTGACAGAATAGTTAACTTGCTTAGCTACTGATCGAAGGGAACTGTATTCGAACCCGGAGAAGGCATGGACGTTTGTATTGTCTTTTTGCTGAGTCCTCGCCTTCCTCAGACATCTTTTCTGTGACGTATTAAACTGATAGGCTCCTGTCATATCTCTGTGACAAACAGCTACTTGAGGACGTATTTATTGTTTTTAATAATTTTTTAAGTTTCCATCCACTTAAAATGTTTCACCATTTAGTTTGAAAAAAAAAATAATTGAGTTTTCCGTCAAACTAGAGGTAGAGGTCAAATCCCTGCTGTGAATGTAAAATCACTGATTGCTGCACTTTACCTTCCAAATTTCAAATTTCTAGTGTAAGTAAACTGTTCAGAAATTTAAAATGATTCCATTTTACAAATTTAGAACTGTTTAGCTGTGGAAATTAATATTAAAGGAATAACAGCCGTCCCGTGGCCGAGTGGTTAGCACGCTTGGCTACTAATCTAAGGGACCTAGGTTCGAGCCCCGGGTAAGGCATGGATGTGTGTGTCGTTTTTCTGCTGAGGTCCTGCCATCCTATCAGATCTCCTACTGTGGCATATATATCAGACAGGCTCCTGTCAGACCTCTGTGGCAAGCAGCTGCTTGAGGGGGTATTTATTTTTGAGCCGTCCCGTGGCCGAGTGGTTAGCACGCTTGGCTACTGATCTACGGGACCTGGGTTCGAGCCCTGGATGAGGCATGGACGTTTGTGTTGTTTTTCTGCTGAGGTCCTGCCATCCTCTCAGATCTCCTACTATGGCATATAAACTGACAGGCTCCTGTCAGACCTCTGTGGCAAGCAGCTGCTTGAGGGGGTATTTATTTAGTGGCCGTCCCTTGGCCGAGTGGTTAGCGCGCTTAGCTACTGATCAAAGGGACCTGGGTTCGAAAGTTCAAAACTCAATATCTTTAAGAGTAACTTTTTAAGTGAAATTAAACATCTCAATCAAGTTTATTTAAGTGTTTAATTTCAGTAATATTATGACAGCTGGAATATTTAAAAGCAAAAGTTACGGGCCATAAGAATTAATCTCAAAAGTCAATCAAAACATGAGAAAAAATAGTTAAAAGAAATCGTTTACTGAAATAATTGTATATTAAAAGTTCGTCTTACAATTTTTCGAATTTTCGCCAATTATACTAAAAACTTTATTTAGCAGGAGTGATGCTGCTGCTAAATGAAAGTGATTGAGATCTTAAATTTTCTTTCAGTCTCACTGATGTAACATGTTTTACCCTTCAAGATATTGAGTTTATAATTTAACTTTTCATCATAACTGAGAATTCTATAGTATTTTAGTACGGCAGTGTATATTGGATGAACTAGTTAAAATTTTTGATTTTACGTACATCTATTACTACAACTATTTATAACAACTCTGATATCGTGATACCTTAATTATTTTTTGTCTTTAGAAAAAAGTGAAAAATTCAATTTAGGTTGGATAGATACGAATGAATATTAGGATTTACTTTTACCGATCTCTAACAATTCTAACTTGTACCATTAGTGGGGCGGGGGAGGCTCAGTCGGTAGCGCGCCAGGCTCGTAATCTGTAGTTCCCAGGTTCGAGGCCCAGCTGAGTCAGCGTTGAGATTTATCTCCGCAAAACTCCCCACCCTGCCCACGGTCAGTAGGGGACACCGATGGGCTTGGAAAGCCCGCTGTCTGTCCGATGGGACGTTAGCCGTGGTCTCGTGTGTGGGAGAGCCATACTCTGTGCACGTTAAAGAGCACGTTGGATGGCCTTGACGGGAGGCTACCATCCGTCTCCCAACAGCTGTTCCAGTGGGTCCTCTCCCCCAACCTTCTCTGAGACTCTGGGGTCCATATGACCTGGCCATTTAGCCCATGGTGTGCAAAAAAAAGCGCCGCTTAGAGGTAAAACAACCCAATCCAAATGTACCGTTAGCTTCTAGTAAATTTGGTAAATGGCAAAACGTTTAACTAATATTATAAACTAACTATCCATGCTAGTAATTTGAAATTTGGGTGGTAGAATATGATAGTTAAGGAGTTTATATTGAAAGCAAAGATTTCATTCCTATCCCCAAGGGTGAGTTGGGAAAGGCAGTCTTTCGTTTTACGAGATTAAAAAAGAATTCTTTTTTTTTATAGCTTTTAATCAAACATCAGTATTTGTATTTTATGAATCATCTATTAATTCGAATTTACATTGATAGAAGATGCGAAAATCGAAAAATTACAAGCTTCATTGGCGTTAGAGTTGTTTTACTTCTGAGCGGACTTTATTTTGCATACAAGGGGATAAATAGACAGGTTACAAGTCCAAGGGCTGCAAAAAGGTTGGGGGAAGGGTACCACTGGATAGTTATTAGGAGACAGATGGTAGCCTTCCGTCAAAACCATCTAGTCTGTTCTTTAACATGCATAGGGTATGTATCTTCTGCACACAGGACCACGGCTTAACGTCCCATCCGACGGGAAGGAAGGTGGTTTTTCGAAACCTATCGGTGTCCCTTATTGACCGAGAGCAGGGAGTTTATTTCAACTTTGGCCCAGGTGGGACTCAACTGGGAACTGCAAATTACATGCCGGGCATGCTACCGACTGAGTTATGCTCGCCCCTTCATTCGCTTTGAAAACGGGCATTTCATATTTTCTGGAGGCGATAAATTATTCTTCCAATTTTAAACATCATTGTCACAATGTGAAATGTAAATTACATTACTGTAATATTTAATTACCGTTCATAATTTACGTATAAAAATTAAAATAGAGCACAGCTTCGATATAGCGGACTACAGAGTGAATCATCATCATCATACAAATTTCAAATTGAATATTCTTGTGTTCCGGAAATCTCCTGAACACAAACTCATTCATAAAAAATTTCAGTGACTTTATTTATTAATTTTTTTGTTAATACAAGTCTTTCATTTTTTTATATATTTTTTTAATTTTTTGTTTATATAAATATTCTTTATATATATATAATATATTTTTTTATTTATAATGAGTCAAACAGTACAACAGACTTTAAAAAGGACAACAGATATTTGTAGAAAATTATTTGTTTTCTTTTTTAATTAGTTCAAGTATATTTTTAAAATCAAAATTTGCAATATTTAATTGATTTAATTTTGTAAAGTATCTATTTCTTTCTAAAGTGTATTTGTAACAGTGAAATATTATATGTTCTAGATTTTCATATACTTAGCATCTATCACATACAAGATTATCAGATTTTTTCATCCTATATCGCATTGATTTAGTTAGAGTAGAGTTTGTTTTTATTTTTATGATTGGATTTATTTCTCTTTTTTTAAGCCATAATTGTTAAATTTATTAATTTTATTAGATATTTTGTATCTGTGTGCATTGCTTGAATTGTAATCATACCAATCTTGTACTTCTTTTATTAGGCGTTTTTTACTTTGTTTTTTGTAAATGCATATGAGGAAAGGAGTTTCTAAGTTTGGGTTGATATTGCTAGCATTTTTGGCTAGTTCATCAGTTTTTTCATTGTGTTGAATTCCAGAGTGTGATAATATCCATTGGATGTATATGATATTTTGTTGTGTAATGTGTTGTTTTATTAATATTAAAATGCCAGTAATAAAAGTTTTAAAATTGCTTTTAGCAGAGTCATCATATAATGCTTCAATTGATGCTTTGCTGTCAGTGAAAATAACTATATTTTTTTCTCAAATTTGAGGGCCCAATTAATAGTTAAAATTATAGCTGATAGTTCTGCAATAATGATTAGATAAAGATTTGTAAATTTAAACAGATGTTCATAATTTTCAACTGGGCACCAAACGGCTCCAGAGAGAGCATTCTTTTCTAAATTGAGGAACCCATCTGTGAAAATACATATAAAGTTTATATATTTATCTTTAGTATGTGCTTCAGCCAATGTTTTTAGAATAGTTATATCAGTTAATTTTTTTGATTAAATTCCAGGTATATTGGTATTTAAAATTGGAAATGCTGAAGTCTAGCATGGTATTTGTATAATATAATCTCCACTTAAATTATTATTTATGATATTTATTAGTTCATTTTTATTTGTTGATGAGTTTATGGAGATATCTGGATAATTTTCTTTCTTTTTATCAGTTTTAGGATGGTTTTTGTTTTTAGTTACTATTCTGTATAACAAATTCTCTAATAAATATTTCCTTTTTATATTTATGGGAGGCAATGCAGTTTCAGCATAGACATTCAAACCATTTGAATTCTAAGGAAGTCGCAAACAGAATTTTAATATTTTTATTTGAATTTGCACTAATGATTTTAATTTAGTTTTAGAAATATTATTTATTAACTCAGTGCCATATAAAAATTTTAGAAAAATGATAGAGTTGTAAATTAATAATAAATTTTTATTGGAGTATCCCCATTTTGAACTTCCAAGACATCTTAAGAAATTGAATAATTTATTTGCTTTATTTCTTGCTGTGTCAATATATTGTGACCATTTTAATTTTGAATCTAGATGTATACCTAAAAATTTGAAATTATCAGAGGTTTTTAAAATAATATTATTTATTTTAACTGAAAAGTCTTCAGGTAATGTTTTGTTTTTATGGAAGTAAGATATTACTGTTTTATTAGTGGCTATTTTTAGATTCCATTTATCACACTATTTTATAAGGTTATTCATTAACTTTTGTAATCTGTGTTGTAAAATATATGAATTTTTATTATATAAATTTTTATTATAAGACCAAAAAATGATGTCATCTGCATAGGATCCAAAAAATATGTCATTGGTAATAAATTCTTGTAAATCATTTAAATATGAGTTAAATAATAATGCGGATAATATATCCCCTTCAACCAAGTTATTTTTAAATGGATATGAAGAGAAGGTATTGTTCCCAATTTTGATTTTAAATTTTCTATTCTTAATGAAATTTAAGAGAAAACTGTAAAGATTTCCACAAATTTTTTAATTTTTTTATTTTGTGTAGTAGAGCATTAGGTAACACTGCGTCAAAAGCTTTCTCTGGATCAATTATCATTACAGCCATAAATAATTTATTTTTTATTGCATATTCTGCATCAGTAATTATATTTAAAATTAAATCTTTAGTTGATCTTCCTGGTCTAAAACCAAAAGTGTTTTTATTAAGAATATTATTTTTTTCAATATACCAGACTAAGCGATTCGAAATCATTCTTTCAAACAATTTCAAACGTTAGAGCTGAGGCATATTGGCCTATATGAATTTAAATCATCGGAAGGTTTATTTAATTTTTTTTTATAAACACCATGAAATTATCATACCAAGATTCAGGGTAGTTTTTATAGTGCCAAGATTTATTAGATTCATCTAGTAATACTTTAAACCATTTATTTGGAAGATTTTTGAGAGGTCTATTAGAAATGTCATCTGGGCCAGGTGCAGTTTTTGCTTTCAATGTTTAATAGCAAATTTAAGTTCGAAGAAGGCAAAAGGAGCATTTAAATATTCTGTAGATTTGCAATGAAAAGTCTGATGAAAAATATTGGAACTATTATATAATTTATCAATTTTATTATTTGGTTTATGGTGTAAATCAATGAAATATTTTGCAATTATTTCTGTCGTTTCTTGTATATCCTCTTTGTTTTTTAATGCAAGGGAATGTAATGGATTTCTAGATGTTGTTTCACTATATAATTCCTTATATATTCTCCATAAATTTGTAATCGATGTCAAAGGTGATAAATTTTCAGTTAATAGTCACCAATTTTGTTTTAAAATATTTTAAATTTTTTTTGAAATGGCACTTTCTAATCTTTTATAGTTTTCACAGGCAGTGAATGTTTTCTTATTATTCATGTTTCTTTCAGCCTTCCGACGAATTGCTATTAGTTTATTTGTAAATATCGTATGAATATTATTTTTAGGATTTTTTTTTATAAACTCTTTGTGTACTTTTTGCTTTGATTTTTTAATTTATCTATAATTGTTATATAAGCTGAATTATTATTATCTATTTCTAAATCATTTAATTCATTATTAATTATTCTAGTATTATGGTATATGGTTTTGATTTATTATTATTTATAATTTTAATGAATATTGGATAATGGTCGCTACCATCACTATCTGGGGAAATGTTCCATTCTAAATCTTTATTAATTTTGTTTGTACATAGTGTTAGTTCAATTATAGAATTTATTTGATTGTTATTTATTCGGGTGGCATAATTTTTATTTAAAATGATTAATTTTCTAATTTCTATGAATTTTAATAAATGGATACTTTTATAATCATTTCTGTATGAATTCCAGGCTGTGTTGTGAGAGTTAAAATTCCCATATTATTATTCTCCTTCTAAATTATTTATTAATTTTAAGTATTGGTTAATATTGAATAGAATGCTTGGGTTGTAAATATTAACTATATTCAGTATGCTTTTATTTATATTTGTTTGAATTATTAAACACTCTAATTTATCATTAAATATAGGTACCTCAATTTTTCGTTGTGGAATGTTTTTGTTAACATATGTTGCAATACCTCTGGAATTAATATTATTTTTCTGTGCATATGTAATAAAATTACTAAAATTTGGAATATTACCTGTTACAACTTCCTGAAAACACATGACTTGAATGTTTTTAGTATTAATAAGTGTATAATTATATGCTTTTTGTTTTCTAATCCTCTGCTGTTCCATTGACATATTGTAATATTCATGAACCATCGTTCAGTATAGCTATTAAGAGATCTTTAATCTAGTTTGCCTCTGGGCAACTTCGTAACAAAAAGTCAAAACGTTTAATCAGCAGTTCAATGATTTGACTTTTGGCGTTATGTGACATTGAATGCTGAGCATGAAAATCAGTTTCAGTGTAGTCCTTATGTTTTCTTTCATAATTATCATGAATGTTCATTTGTCTATTTTCAGGAGTTTTAGTTGATTTACTTCCTGTGATATGCTTTTTGACAGTTTTTGCATAATCAATATTCTTAAATTGTTCAATTTTATGCGTAAACTTCGTTTCAGATTCATCAGAAGTTGAAGGTAGCGAGAGTAAGTCTTTTCGGTGGTCCGCAATGCTTTTATAGCAACCGCTTTCTTCCAGGTCCTCATGAATGGTAGTTTGAAACCTATCTTGTCTGATCCAGAAGAAAATGTAAAGAAGTTATCAGTTTCCTGTTTGGTCGATTTCTGGCGCTGCTGAAGGATGGCAATCCTTTTCAGGTCCTCAATATTCAAAATAATGCTGCAATCCTATATTAGAGATCTGAGCAATCAAATTTATCTTTACTTGAACGCTGTCCAAGCCATATAACAGTTTATTAGGCTTTTCTCTAAGCCTTTCTCCTTTTTTCTCTCAGAATTCTTCAAAAATAAATTAATAAATAAATACACACAGTAGAAATGCTAATATATTTTTTTGTCTCTTTCATTGGCCACAGTTTCATTGGCAGTTATTAATTCACATTTGTAAATGTTGCAGCTGTCCCCAGGTAGCTTTTTTGAGCCAAAACGTTCAATATCTATAGCAGTATCACTGTCAAGAAAGATGTTTATATCAGTTAGCAAATGTTTGGATTTTGATATCCTTCCATTCACTTACTCACTTTAAAATAGCAAATTGATGTTGCCACTTTTCATCTTCTTAAAAGTTTTCTGCCATCTTTTATCTTTTACATCATCTTTAGTGGTCTCCAGCCTCTTCCTGAATTCATCCGAAAACTCTCTTCTATAGAACCTCTTGCGGAACATTATGGTTCTGTTATCTATAAGATGGATAAGAGCAGTTTAATTAAGAAGCAAGACAAGGCTCATAATTTTCCCATCTCTGCAGCAGAAAGAGTATTTCTATGGATTAGAAGATGTGCAGAAACCATTCAAGACGATTAAACACCTAAATCCTTCTAAGCAGCAGGAAGCTAGTTCCTCTTTTTCAAGCTGAGAAGTACCATGCATAATTCCAAGATTGCAGGAAAAGTTGTGTCTACTGACACTGCAATTTCCATGAGAAAAGTATTAAATGAGAGAGCAGTGAAGGATTAACAGAACAATAGAGAGTACTTTGTCATGCTACGGAGAAATTAATATATATCTCCAGAAGAATTAGAAGTATTCATCCATAACAAGCTTCTTCAGTCAAGCTAAAAAAATTCCACTTTGACCTTGAACGCAACACCGGATGCAAAAATTCTTAATATTTCTGAATTTTACTGCCCGAAATAGTCTTTATTCACAAATTTTAGCTTTGCTACAGCGATATATATCAAAAATTTGGCCTTTTACTTCGAAGGATTCATTGCATCTAAAATTTCATAACGTTTCTGAGGCGTGCAATCGAAATTCCTCTGGGCACCAATTGTTAACTTTCTAGTACGGTTATAGTGAAAGTGCACTTTTGACTTCGAACTCGGAGGACTCATTCAAGCCGAAACTTTACATTTCTGAGATCAGCGACCCAAAATAACCCCAGGCACCAATTTTTAGCGTTTTAGCACATGCAGATCGTGATTTGACCTTTGACCTACGAGATCAACTCCACTAGACGGGTTGTAGATCTCGTAAAAGTTATGAAATTTTGGACCCCTAACTGCCAATTTTCGGAACTCTACTATTTTTGTATCATAGTTAGAATTAGTGTGATCCCCTTACCACTCAGCAGTCACTCAATCAATCAGTAAATCACTCACAATAATCTAGATCAATGTTTCCCAAAGTGGGCGATACCGCCCCCTAGGGGGCGGTATCGCCCACTTTGGGAAACGTATAGATAGACATACAGACGGACAAATAGATAGACATACAGACGGACAGACATATAGATAGACATACAAACGGATGGACATATAGATAGACACAGAGACGGACAGATATATAGATAGACATATCTATAGACATAGAGATGGACAGACATATGGATAGATATACAGACGGACCGACATATAGGTAGAAATACAAACGGACAGATATATAGATAGACATACAGAAGGACAGCTATACAGGGTGAATCTGAAAAAGTGGGCAAAACTTTACGGGGTGGTAGAACGCAGCTATACGAGCAATATTCGTCATAGAATGTATGGTCGGAACGCAAGCGGTGAGAAGTTAAAAGGTAGTTTTCCACTGTCACATTTAAAGAATGAACACAAGAAGAAGAGGAGATACTTCAGAAAACATTTTATTAACAGGAATGTAATTGAGGTACATATCCGTACACAAAGTGCATATCCGCCATTTCGTGGTTAGTATAACCAGCCATCTTCTCGGCAATCCACGGTAGAAATGCCGTTGGGTGCGAGGACCGACCCTTTTATACCATTTCCAACGCCACCTAGTGGCTCGCCGTTTGCGTTCCGACCATATATTCTATGACGAATATTGCTCGTATAGCTGCGTTCTACCACCCCGTAAAGTTTTGCCCACTTTTTCAGATTCACCCTGTATAGATAGACGTAAAGACGGACAGATATATAGATAGACATATGTAGAAACAAAGAGACGGACAGACATATGGATAGATATACAGACGGACAGATATATAGATAGATACACAGATGCACTGATATATAGATAGATATACAGAAGGACAGCTATATAAATAGACGTACAGAGGAACAGACATATAGATAGACAGACAGATGGACAGACATATAGACAAACGACAAAGAAAATGAAAAGAATAGCTCATTTTTTTGGATAATGAGCTAAATATCGTAGAATTGCTCAAGGCCTTTGAAAATTTCATTATTAATTCATTGCTAGAAAAGTTTTCATTCGTGATATAGCTGTATGTTTGTTTCAATCGGATTTCGTGAAAACAAGTCAGAAATTGGCTTTGTGTATACAATTTAACACTGGCAGCAGTTCAGAAGCCTATCAGTGGGTGTTGCTGCAGATGGCACAGCAGACGAAGCGTGGAATTAATAGAATCAGACACCCACTTGTTTTGTGATTTGGACAGTAAAATTCTTGTTTCTTCTATTTTGAAGGGGTTTGGCGAATTATAATAATGTTACGCTGAGTTCAGTCATTCTCTTTATGATACTGATAGGTACATTCTTCTCCTTCTAATTAATTCTTTGTCACGTAATGCAAAAATCGACGCAAACGGGAACAACCAGAATAGTTACAACATGTCCAGGGGCGGGGGTGGCTAGGTCGGTAGCGCGCCAGGCTCGTAATCTGTAGTTCCCAGGTTCGAGTCCCAGCTGGGTCAGCGTTGAGATTTATCTCCGCAAAATTCCCCGCCCTGCCCACGGTCAGTAGGGGACACCGATGGGCTTGGAAAGGCCGCCGTCCGTCGGATGGGACGTTAAGCCGTGGCCCGGTTTGCGGGAGAGCCATACCCTGTGCACGTTAAAGAACACGCTGGATGGCCTTGACGGGAGGCTACCATCCGTCTCCCAACAGCTATTCCAGTGGATCCCCTCCCCCAACCTTCTCTGAGCCTTCGGGGTCCATGTGACCTGGCCATTTAGCCCATGGTGTGCAAAAAAATGCCGCTCAGAGGTAAAACAACCCAACCCATACAACATGTCCAGTGTTCGGGGCATCGAGAGTAAGGATGGTAAAGATTTGCCTATCATGACGATATCTTGAAAATTTACGATTGGGTTAAGCAGCATTAAATGCAGACGTCACAATACTTATGATTCTGCTGTTTTCGAAATAGGGGAAATAATTACGATAGAGGTAAATGAAGTATAGAGTACCAAGTCACTTTTCATTTTTGTAAGTGACTGGAGCAAAAATTAATGCATTATACATATAATGACACGTCAATCAATTTTGTTTCTACTTGTTGGAATGTTATTAATTTGTTTCGAGACTCTCTTTGTTAATTATGAAAAGAGCTTTTTACAATTTTATAATTATTGTCATAAGCCGGAATAAATTTCTTTTATAATTGCAAATTTGTTGCTTAGTTAGCAATTACAATTTATTTTGATAAAAGATTTGAGAGAAACCTAAAAAAAAGAAAGAATTCTTTTATGCAGAATTAGATTTTCGATAATTCTCGATAATTCTTTAGAGTTCAAATAACTGATTTTTTATTCTTGGAATTTAAAATTGTTGAGAAATCGTATATATTAGTGGTTAGTGAGCTAGCTACTCTTCCTGCAGGTATACTTTAAGGGTTGTTTTATCTCTAATATTAGCTTTCCTTATCTGTTTTAATGAGTCACATTTTTGCACAAAGGGCCTTTGCAAGCAAGAAATAACTTCCATTCATCATTTTTTGTTCTATATGTAACAATTAGAAGAAATAACAGCTGCAACAGAAGAAAAGTGACAACGATTCTGGTAATTAACTGATGATGAGAAATTTATAAAGACGTGCAAATCTCTACGGCATTTTTACACGCCTAACAAGGATTGGGATATTCACTTCTAAGCTGCACTTTTTTTCGCATAAAGCGGGTTAAATGCCAGAACACAAAGACCACAAGGGCTCAGAGATGATTGGGAAAGGGGTTCCACTGGACAACTGTTAGGATAGAGATGGCCATCAAAGCCATCCAGCGTGTTCATTAACGTTCAAAAGGTATAACACTCCTGCACACAGAGCCAAGGCTTAACATCCCTCCCACGGACGGCCTCTTTAAAGTCCATCAGTGTCCCCCTTTTCATCGAGGCTAAGGTGGGGATTTAGCTGAGATAAATCTCAATGCTGACACAGGGTAGACTCGAACTTGGGAATTGCAGATTATGAAAACTTGGAAACTTGGAACCATGGAAACTGTTCCTACTGGAACAAAAGGGAAGCCCCCTCATATATGAGAGGGGATTCTCCTTTAAACACCAAGAGAGTCTCGGAAATCGTAGTTCAGTTCTTCATCTGGAAGCCAATATTTAGGTAATGGACAAAAAAATGGAAATAGCAACGTAAAATCAATAATACGCTTTTGATCGTCACGTGAGTCCAGTATAGCCTATATACGCCATGGCATAGCGTCTACTGGTATCCGAAAGTCAGCAGGAGGGATACGACAGCATTCGTTCACCAGAAACGTGATCAATTACTGCTTGTTCAATGCAGCTTGAACGCTGATTGAGATGTCTTCCAGATGTTCCCGTAATTTTCCGCAGGGTTAATATCTGGTGACTGGGGTCACCAGATCAACCAGCTGGGGAAGCACCGCACGGAATGTGAAATAGTTCAGTCTCATGCTGCTCAAATCACTGGATGACCGCATGTGATCTGGGGATGGGAGCATTGCCATCCTGAAAGACAGCACCCTCTTCGCAAAAAAAAAATATTATGTACCATTGGATGAAGATGATCACACAGGACTGTCAAATAGCGATCGATCTTGCCATGCTACGAGAAAGCACCCCATTCCATTACAGACCAGAGAACCCTGAACAGTAGGAAACAAGCAAACAGAATTGTAAGCTTCCTTCAGTTGGTGACACACGTGCATTCCTTTTCCATTTGTCGGAAACAAAGTGTAGGATTATTCGTCAATCATATCACATTCCTCCTCTTCTCAAGTCTCCACTTCTTGTGCTCTTTGGACTACTGGACACGACGATGTGTAGACAGTAGTGATGAGTGGTTTGTGAAGTGCCACTAGCCCGTGATTATCCAATCCTATAGAGTTCTCGACGTACTGTTTTTGACGAAACTGGTCTCTCGCGTCGAACATCGAAATCCGTGTACAACTGATCAGTTGTAGCTCGCCGGTTTAGCTTTGCACATCTCACTAACGCTCGAATGTTCCAATTCTGGACCCCGCCCTGCCCACGGTCAGTAGGGGACACCGATGGGCTTGGAAAGGACGCCGTCCGTCGGATGGGACGTTAAGCCGTGGCCCCGTGTGCGGGAGAGCAATACTCTGTGCACGCTAAAGAACACGCTGGATGGCCTTGACGGGAGGCTACCATCTGTCTCCCAACAGCTGTTCCAGTGGGTCCCCTCCCCCAACCTTCTCTGAGCCTTCGGAGTCCATGTGACCTAACCATTTAGCACATGGTGTGCAAAAAAGTGCCGCTCAGAGGTAAAACAACCCAACCCGATTCTGGAGTAGGTGCTTTCGCCCACTACTGTCTTTTGCAGATAATGTCTTCTTTTAGACTCCCATGCATGTGCAGACATGATGGGAGTGCAGACATGATGCAGACAGATGGGAGTGCAGATATGACCTTGAAAACTGTTTCTTGTGATACATTAGTGAGTTCAGCTGTCTCTATGACAGATGTTCCTATCAAACGCTCTCAATCAGGCCACTTTCGCAATTGTTAAGGTCTTCTCCCGACAATATGGCACCAATAATTACAGTTACGCTGGGTTTGCCTTTATAGACATGATGCTAAGCATGCTGGGATGTCGTTTGCATGCCTCATGCCTACGTCAGTGCCACTTAGACGCCGCTGTTTAACATAAACCGCAGCAGGCTTTTCTCAAACCTTGGTATTTCCATTTTTCTGTCCCTTTCCTTTCCGCCTTAATCACGACAGTAAGAAATCAAAAACGATAGTTGACACAATGCGATGTCAGCATATTGGAGAACACCTTAGATGACGGAGCAGTGACTTGATTCTACAGATAGGCAGGGGCGTAGCGAAGGACTATGGTTGGGGAAGGGGGGTAATCGAAAATTTTCCAACCGAAAAATCAAATTTTGCCAACTGAAAAAAAAAATGTCTTTGTCAGATTCGTTGGGTTGGGTTGTTTTACCTCTGAGCGGCACTTGGACCCGGAAGGCTCAGAGAAGGTTGGAGAGGGGACCCACTGGAACAGCTGTTGGGAGATGATAGCCTCCCGTCAAGGCCATCCAGCGTGTTCTTTAACACAGGGTATGGCTCTCCCGCTCACGGAGCCACGGTTTAACGTCCCATCCGACGGATGGTGGCCTTTCCAAGCCCATCGAGTGTCCCCTACTGACCGTGGGTAGGGCGGAGAATTTTGCGGAGATAAATCTCAACGCTGACCCAGCTGGGACTCGAACCTGGGAACTACAGATTACGAGCCTGGCGCGCTACCGACTTGCCACCCCCGCCCCTGTCAGGTTCGTAACTAGATTTACGTTCCGTGTGTGTGCGTGTGGGGAACAATTCTCCTTGATTTGGCCAACTCTCCTTAATTTCACAAAACCAATCCAAATCTTTACATCTCTTCTAAATTTTTACCAAGCCACTTCAAAATTTTCAAATTTTCCAAGATTTTCCCAGTTTCCCAGTTTTCTGGATTTCGCCAATTATCTTTAATTTCACAAAACTAATCCCAAGTTTTACACCTCGCCTGTATTTTATAAAGTGGATTCGAATTCTGCCAACTACCCTAGATTTTGCAAACTCCCCAAGATTTTAACAACTCCCCAATATTTAGCCCACTCTCTTTAATTTAATAAAACCAATCCCAATTTTCACAACTCACATGCATTTTGCCAAGTGGTTTTCAATTTCGCCAACTTCCCTATATTTTCCCAAGTTGCCTCGATTTTTCCGCCTCTCTTTAATTTTATAAAAACAATCTCAATTTTCACATTTCTCCTGAATTTGCCAAGTCACTGCAAATTTTTCAAACTCCCGAAAATTTTGGCAAATTTTCTCGATTTTGTCAACTCTCCTTAATTTTACAAACCCAATCCCAATTATCACAACTTGCTCGAAGTTTACCAAGTGGATTCGAATTTTGCCAAGAGTATTCGAATTTTAACCTTTAAATGGTAGATAGGCAAAAACTGGAAGGAGAGCTGTGTACCAATCCCTAGTGATGATGCACAGAACCGGCCAGGTCTAGTACCTAATGTCCGACCCCGCCTTCTCGTGGGGCAGGCCGTTAGTATCTTTCAAAAGAGATATTCTCTTTTGGAAGGGAACGAAAGGGGAGAGCTGCCAGTTCAGTATGGCCTACTGATCTGGTCATCTATGGCCACTATTTTCTTTTTTTTTCAACCCTGCTGAGGAGTGGTCAGCTTCACAGGGTCCTGGTGCTAACCATTTATACCTACTAGACTGGACTTGTTTATGGATTTGAACTTGATTATTGATCCTGGACTTGCTGCACTGGTGGGCCTCTGTTGAAGGAGAATCTGCCGCTGTGTTTTCTGTTTGCTTCTGGGTTGCCAGTCCTAAGTGAACAGAGGCATGGGATACCTTATATCAGCTGGTGGATAATCTTAATCAGAGGCCATCGCAGGTACCTGAACCTTACTTAGCTAGTTGGGAATCGTAAAGCCTAAACTGGAGTAATGTCTCAGGCAGGCCATATGGCTCTTGAAAAAGTCCACTTGAAAAGATGGTGCCAAGATGGTGCCTGAAGTTCCTACCAGCATCGGTGAATTCAGCCTTTAGCGGAGGAGGAACAGGTTTTTGCCCCATGCCTGTGATCAGGAGGCTGTTTGATATTGTTGGCCCTACCAATCTCAATCAACCTAATTTCTTTAAAAATCCTACTAATCATTTTCTCTCTGCAGGAACGTGGAACGTGAAGACATTACATAGAGATATTCTCTTGATGTCCTCACTCAGTAATTCCAGCGCTATAACCTAGATATTCTAGGCTTGCAAGAGACCAGATGGACAGGTAAAGGTGAGATACTTAAAAATAACTTTAAATTTCTCTTTACAAGGTGGGAGAATGGAAAGCATCACCAAGGCGTGGGTCTGCTGCTCAGCAGACATGCTAGTGATGCTCTTCTGCGATATGAGTGCATTAATGAAAGGTTTCTTACAGCAAAAGTTTAGACAAGCATTAATGACTTGAATGTTATTTGCTGTTATGCCTCCACTGAGGATGCCGATGACGATGAGAAGGATAGGTTTTACGGACAACTTCAGGATATTTTGAATTCTGTCAAGAAAGGAGATATTACTCTTGTTCTAGGTGACTTCAATGCCAAAGTTGATACTGACTCTGACCTTTGGGGAGGAGTAATAGGCCCTTTTGGTATTGGTAGCTGGAATGGCAATGGGCAACGTCTCCTACAGGTAAGTAAACTCAATGGATTCAGAATAACTAACACTTATTACAAACACCGTGACATACATAAGAACACATGGGTTTCATCTGATGGGCTGCATAAGAATATGATTGATTACATATTAATTAACAGCAAATGGGCTAGTTCTGCTAGGAATACCAGGGCATATAGGGGAGCTGAAATTGGATCTGATCATTACCTTGTTAAAAGTGTCTTGCAACTTAAACTTAAAAAATGTTGTGATAATGTTAAAAAATTTACCTTTAATACTGAAGCTCTCAAAGACCCAGTTATAGCTAAAGCTTACCATGATAGGTTACTTAGTCATTATGACAGTCATGGTTTGCTTACCGCTGAAGTTGAGGAAGAATGGGGCCGTTTTAAACAGGCTTTTTTGGAAACTAACAGTACTCTTTTAGGAAAAAGGGAGCAGAGGAGACAGAATTATATCAGTGATGAGCTTCTTTCAGAAAGAAGGAGCTGCAGGAATGTCCTTAATCAGTACCCTACTAGTCCTAATAGAAAGGATTACAGAGAGCTTAATATATATGTAAAGGATCAGTTAACTACTGATAAGAATCTTTGGCTTGATGGCTTGGCTGACAGAGCTGAGGAAGCAGTTAGGCAGCACAACAGCAGAGAGCTGTACCAGATAGTTAATGTTTTATGTGGTAGAAAACGGACAGGCATACAAGGATTGAAGGATAAAACAAGGTAAGGTTATAGAAGGGGAGGATTCTGTCATGGCTAGGTGGGCTGAGCATTTCAGTGATGTTCTAAACAATGTAGTAAGTTCTACTCCCATTGTTTGCAATGATGATAGATGCATTGGTGGCTTTAATGTTGGCTCTATAACACAGTCTGAGGTTATTTTGGCTATTTCCAAACTTAGACTTCATGAATCCCCAGGGGTAGATGAAATTACTACTGAAATGCTTAGATCTGGGAATGTTTCGGTTACCACTTGGATGACTGAAATTTTAATAACTTTTATGCTAAAGGCATGGTTCCTAAAGATTTTACCCGAGCTATTATTATCCCTATTTTCAAAAAAGGTGATCGCAGTTCTTGTGATAACTATAGGGGTATCAGCCTACTCTCTGTTCCAGGTAAAGTTCTTTCCATGATTGTGCTTAATAGAATTAAGAATCTGGTTGACACTCAATTGCGTGATGAGAAATATGGATTCAGAAGTGGTAGGGGATGTGTGGATCAGATATATTCACTTAGGCAGATTCTTGAGAAATGTTTAGAGTTTCAGAAACCTTTGGTTGCTAGCTTTGTTGATTTCAAAAAGGCTTTTGACTTTTTTGACTATTTTAGTTTGTTGTTGATTGTGAGATCGTAAGGCATACCAGACAAGTTAGTTAGCATAATTAAAGCTCTCTATAATAAACTGAGTCATGTGTGAGAGTTGGTAAGTCTTGTAGCAATTGGTTTAGCATTATTTTGGGGTTCGACAAGGGTGCATTTTGTCTCCTTTTCGCTTTAGTTTGGTTATTGATTACGTTATGCGAAATTCACTTCAAGGGAAATATTTTGGCTTTAAATGGGCTACAGATACGAAAAGTTCTGATTTAGATTATGCTCATGATTTAGCCCTTTTGGCAAATGATATTGATGAGATGAACTCTTTCATTCGAGCTATTGATGAAACTGGTATTAGAGTAGGTTTGGTTATAAACAGAGAGAAAATTAAAGTGATGAAAATTGGTCAGGCAGGCTGTGAATCAGTTAATCTGAATGGTTGCAGTCTTGAGCAGGTGTCAAAGTTTAATCACCTTGGGAGCTATGTAACAGATGCTGGTAATGTGCGGCATTAGATTAACAGACGAATAGGGATTGCTGCCGGGACTTTTAAGAATCTATGGAGATTGTGGAGAAATAGGCGTATACACCTAAAGACTAAAATTAGACTGTATAATAGTTTGGTTTTTTCTAGGCTTAGTTATGGTAGTGAGACCTGGACACTTTTTAAACAAGATAACAGGAAACTAGATACTTTTGATTCTAGATGCTTACGTAGTATCTTGGGCTAACTTTGTTTGTCTTTGTAACTAATGACTTGGTTTGTAACTAATGATGAGGTTAGGCAAAGGAGTCTGCAATCTCCTTTAAGCAGCATATTGTGCAGAGAGAGACTCAGCTGGTTTGGCCATGTTGCCCGTATGGATAATTATAGATTGGCGATTAGGGTTATGAACAGTGTGCCTAGAGACTTCAGAAGGAAGGGGAGACCTAGAGTGCGGTGGGCAGAGAATGTCAAACAGGACCTTGTTAGAATTGGTGTGCAGTGGCTGGATGCAGCAGATGTAGCTCAGGACAGATATGCTTGGAGAATTAAACTGCACGGTCTGGTTGGACCTCCGTAGCCCATGGCTGCTTGAGGGTGATGATGATGATGATTCGAATTTTGCTGTTTTCTTGATTTGTCCAACTCTCCTTAATTTCATAAAGCTAATCCCAATTTTCAAAACTCGCCTATATTTTACCAAGTGCATTCGAATTTTGCCAATTACCCAAGATTTTGCCAACTTCCCTCGATTTTGCCAACTTTCCTAAATTTTGCCATCTCGCCGTAATTTTACAGAAAAAATCGCAATTCTTTCATTTTCCCTGAATGCGCCAGTCACTTCGAATTTTATCAACTCTCCTTAATTGCACAAGAAAGGCTCAATTTTCACAACTCCCCTGTATTTTACCAAGTGGCTTCGAATTTTGCCAACTCCCCTAGATTTTGACAAGAGTTCCCGAAATTTCCAACTGTCCTGAATTTCACACAACTAATCCCAAATTTCACAACTCACCTGTACTTTATCAAGTGGTTTCCAATTTTGCCAACTCTCCAAGATTTTGCTAAGATGCCTCTATTTTACCATCTCTCCTTAATTTCGCAAAACCAATCCCAATTTTTACATCTCTCCTTAATTTGCCAACTCATTTCAAATTTTTCGAACTCCCCAAAATTTTGCCAATTTTTCTCGATTTTGCCAACTCTTTCTTTCACAAAAACAATCCCATTTTTCACAACTCGCTCGTATTTTACCAAGTGACTTGAATAACTTTACCCTAGTCAAAGTATCGTACTCAGGTCAAGGTTTAGAGGCTAAATTCATTCCTGGTTTCTATGTCGTGAGGACATCGCTTTTCTTTAAATCACCCAAAATTCCGACCTAGTCGAGAGTAATGTAAATTCATTTCTCTGAGACCATTCGCTATACTTGTTATTTCTTTTCACTATCGCTACCAAGAAATCTAACAACAGCTTCTAAGAAATCGGAATACAATCATTCCAAACGCATGCTCTTATAAACGGAAAATTTTCCAACTATAAAGGTTTCAATCGTGAACGCAGTAGTCTGCAGCACAGATACATACACGACTGAATAATCCTCGAGACCAAAGTTTCAGATGGTTTCGATGGTTCTAACAGATGGTTCCAAGAGTTGGAACACCGAGCCATAATATCGGCGGAGGGGCATCATCATCATCATCATCATCCTCAAGCAGCCATGGGCTAAGGAGTTCCAACCAGACCGCGCAGTTTAATTCTCCAAGCACATCTGTCCTGAGTTACATCTGCTGCATCTGGCCACTGCACACCAATTCTAACAAGGTCCTGTTTGACATTGTCTGCCCACCGCATCCTAGCTCTCCCCCTCCTTTTGAGGCCTCTAGGAACACTGTTCATAACCCTATTCGCCAATCTATAAATATCCATACGGGCAACATGGCCAAACCAGCGGAGTCTCTCTCTGCTCAATATGCTGCTTAAAGGAGGTTGCAGACTCCTTTGCCTAACCTCATCATTAGTTACAAAGTTAAACCACCTAATACCCAAGATACTGCGTAAGCATCTAGAATCAAAAGAATCTAGTTTCCTGTTATCTTGTTTACACAGCGTCAAAGTCTCACTACCATAACTAACCCTAGAAAGAACCAAACTATTATACAGTCTAATTTTAGTCTTTAGGTGTATACGCCTATTTCTCCACAATCTCCATAGATTCTTAAAAGTCCCGGCAGCAATACCTATTCTTCTGTTAATCACATGCCGCACATCACCAGTATCTGTTACATAGCTCCCAAGGTAATTAAACTGTGACACCTGCTCAAGACTGCAACCATTCAGATTAACTGAATCACAACCTGCCTGACCAATTTTCATCACTTTAGTTTTCTCTCTGTTTATAACCAAACCTACTCTATTACCAGTCTCATCAACAGCTCGAATGAAAGAGTTCATCTCATCAACATCATTTGCCAAAAGGGCTAAATCATCAGCATAATCTAAATCAGAACTTTTCGTATCTGTAGCCCATTTAAGGTCAAAATATTTCCCTTGAAGTGAATTTCGCATCACATAATCAACAACCAAACTAAAGAGAAAAGGAGACAAAATGCACCCTTGTCGAACACCAGACGTAATGCTAAACCAATTGGTACAAGACTTACCAACTCTCACACATGACTCAGTGTTATTATAGAGAGCTTTCATTACGTTAACTAACTTGTCTGGTATACCATATGATCTCACAATCAACCACAAATTATGACGATCAACAGAGTCGAAAGCCTTTTTAAATCAACAAAGCTAGCAACAAAAGGTTTCTGAAACTCAAAACATTTCTCAAGAATCTGCCTAAGTGAAAATATCTGATCCACACATCCCCTCATCATCATCATCATCATCATCATCATCCTCAAGCAGCCATGGGCTACGGAGGTCCAACCAGACCGTGCAATTTAGTTCTCCAAGCAAGTCTATCCTGAGCTACATCTACTGCATCTGGCCACTGCACACCAATTCTAACAAGGTCCTGTTTGACATTGTCTGCCCACCGCATCCTAGGTCTCCCCTTCTTTCTGAGGCCTTTAGGCACACTGTTCATAACCCTATTCGCCAATCTATAATTATTCATACGGGCAACATGGCCAAACCAACGGAGTCTCTCTCTGCACAATATGCTGCTTAAAGGAGGTTGCAAACTCCTTTTCCTAATCTCATCATTAGTTACAAAGTTGAACCACCTAATGCCCAAGATACTGCGTAAGCATCTGGAATCAAAAGCATCTAGTTTCCTGTTATCTTGTTTACAAAGTGTCCAATTTCACTACCATAACTAACCCTAGAAAGAACCAAACTATTATACAGTCTAATTTTAGTCTTTAGGTGTATACGCCTATTTCTCAACACTCTCCATAGATTCTTAAAAGTCCCAGCAGCAATCCCTATTCGTCTGTTAATCTCATGCCGCACATCACCATTATCAGTTACATAGCTCCCAAGATAATTAAACTGTGACACCTGCTCAAGACTGCAACCATTCAGATTAACTGAATCACAGCCTGCCTGACCAATTTTCATCACTTTAGTTTTCTCTCTGTTTATAACCAAACCTACTCTACTACCAGTCTTATCCACAGCTTGAATGAAAGAGTTCATCTCATCAACATCATTTGCCAAAAGGGCTAAATCATCAGCATAATCTAAATCAGAAATTTTCGTATCTCCAGCCCATTTAAGGCCAAAATCTTTCCCTTGAAGTGAATTTCGCATAACATAATCAATAACCAAGCTAAAGAGAAAAGGAGACAAAATGCACCCTTGTCGAACACCAGAAGTAATGCTAAACCAATTGCTACAAGCCTTACCAACTCTCACACACGACTCAGTGTTATTATAGAGAGCTTTCATAATGTTAACTAACTTGTCTGGTATACCATATGATCTCACAATCAACCACAAATTATGACGATCAACAGAGTCGAAAGCCTTTTTGAAATCAACAAAGCTAGCAACCAAAGGTTTCTGAAACTCTAAACATTTCTCAAGAATCTGCCTAAGTGAAAATATCTGATCTACACATCCCCTGCCACTTCTGAATCCACATTGCTCATCACGCAATTGCCTGTCAACCAGATTCTTAATTCTATTAAGCACAATCATGGAAAGAACTTTACCTGGAACAGAGAGTAGGCTGATACCCCTATAGTTATCACAAGAACTGCGATCACCTTTTTTGAAAATAGGGATAACAATAGCTCTGGTAAAATCCTTAGGAACCATGCCTTTATCATAAAAGAGATTCAGAATTTCAGTCATCCAAGTGGTAACCGAAACATTCCCAGCTCTAAGCATTTCCGTAGTAATTTCATCTACCCCTGGGGATTTATGAAGTTTAAGTTTAGAAACAGCCAAAATAACTTCAGATTGTGTTATAGGGCCAACATTAAAGCCACCAATGCATCTATCATCATTGCAAACAATGGGAGTAGAACAAACTACATTGTTTAGAACATCACTGAAATGCTCAGCCCACCTAGCCATGACAGAATCCTCCCCTTCTATAACCTTACCTTGTTTATCCTTCAATCCTTGTATGCCTGTCCGTTTTCTACCACACAAAACATTAACTATCTGGTACAGCTCTCTGCTGTTGTGCTGTCTAACTGCTTCCTCGGCTTTGTCAGCCAAACCATCAAGCCAAAGATTCTTATCAGCAGCTAACTGATCCTTTACAAGTTTATTAACGTCTCTGTAATGCTTTCTATTAGGACTAGTAGGGTATTGATTAAGGGCATTCCTGCAGTTCTTTCTTTCCGAAATAAGCTCAAGTGCCTTATCACTCAGATAATTTTGCCTCTTCTGCTCCTTTTTTCCTAAAAGAGTACTGTTAGTGTCCAAAAAAGCCTGTTTAAAATGATCCCATTCTTCCTCAACTTCAGTAGTAAGCAAACCATGACTGTCATAATGACTAAGTAACCTATCATGGTAAGCTTTGGCTATAACTGGATCTTTCAGAGCTTCAGTATTAAAAGTAAAATTTTTAACCCTAGCACAACACTTTTTAAGTTTAAGTTGCAACACACTTTTAACAAGGTAATGGTCAGATCCAATTTCAGCTCCCCTATATGCCCTGGTATTCCTAACAGAACTAGTCCATTTGCTGTTAATTAATATGTAATCAATCATATTCTTATGCAGCCCATCAGGTGAAACCCATGTGTACTTATGTATGTCGCGGTGTTTGTAATAAGTGTTAGTTATTCTGAATCCATTGAGTTTACTTACCTGTAGGAGACGTTGCCCATTGCTATTGCAGCTACCAATACCAAAAGGGCCTATTACTCCTCCCCAAAGGTCAGAGTCAGTACCAACTTTGGCATTGAAGTCACCAAGAACAAGGGTAATATCTCCTTTCTTGACAGAATTCAAAATATCCTGAAGTTGTTCATAAAACCTATCCTTCTCATCCTCATCGGCATCCTCAGTGGGGGCATAACAGCAGATAACATTCAAGTCTTTAACGCTTGACTGAAATTTTGCTGTAAGAAACCTTTCATTAATGCACTCATATCCTAGAAGAGCATCGCTAGCGTGTCTGCTGAGAAGCAGACCCACGCCTTGGTGATGCTTTTTGTCGTCCCTCCCTGAAAAGAGAAATTTAAGATTATTTTTAAGAATCTGACCTTTATCTGTCCATCTGGTCTCTTGCAAGCCGAGAATATCTAAATTATAACGGTGGAATTCTTGTGTGAGGACATCAAGAGAAAAAGCTCTGTGCAGAGTCCTCACATTCCAACTACCTATGGAGAGAAAATGGTTAGTGGGATGTTTAAAGAAACTATGTTTATTGAGAGAGGGAATGCCGACAATATCAAACAGCCCCCTAATCGCAGACATGGGGCAAAGACCCGTTCCCCCACTACTAAAGGCTGAAGCCATCTACACTGGAAGACTTCCTCCAATGTAGAATTTGACGATGCCAATAGAAGCAAAGAGTTCAGGTGCCTGCGATGACTTCTGCTCAGGATTATCCACCAGCTGATAAACATATCCTGTGGATCTATTCACTTGGGGCTGTCAACCCACAAACAAAAAGAAAACACAGCGGAAGATTTTCCCTCCACAGAAGCCCACCAGTGCAGCAAAATCAGGATCCATAATCAAGCTCAGAGCCATATATCTGTCCAGTCCAGTAGGTTTATATGGTCAGCACCAGGACCCTGTGTGGTTGACCACTCCTCAGCAGGGTAGAAAAAAAAGAAAAGTAGCCATAGTTGTCCAGATCAGTAGGCCACACTAATCTGGCAGCCCTCCCCTTCCGTTCACTTCCACAAGATAGTATCTCTTTTGAAAGTTACTAACGGTCCGCACCACGAGAAGGCGGGGTTGGACATTAGGAGCTAGGCCTGGCCGGTTCTGTGCATCATCACAGGGGATTGGTGCATAGCTCTCCTTCCAGTGACTACCTAGCTACCATTTACAGACCACACATCCCCTACCACTTCTGAATCCACTTTGATCATCACGCAATTGACTATCAACCAGATTCTTAATTCTATTAAGCACAATCATGGAAAGAACTTTCCTGGAACAGAGAGTAGGCTGATACCCCTATAGTTATCACAAGAACTGCGATCACCTTTTTTGAAAATAGGGATAATAATAGATCGGGTAAAATCTTTAGGAACCATGCCTTTAGCATAAAAGTTATTCAAAATTTCAGTCATCCAAGTGGTAACCGAAACATTCCCAGCTCTGAGCATTTCTGTAGTAATTTCATCTACCCCTGGGGATTTATGAAGATTATGTTTAGAAATAGCCAAAATAACTTCAGATTGTGTTATAGGGCCAACATTAAAGCTGCCAATGCATCTATCTTCATCACAAACAATGGGAGTAGAACTAACCACATTGTTTAGAACATCACTGAAATGCTCAGCCCACCTAGCCATGACAGAATCCTCACCTTCTATAACCTTACCTTGTTTATCCTGCAATCCTTGTATGCCTGTCCGTTTTCTACCACATAAAACATTAACTATCTGGTACAGCTCTCTGCTGTTGTGCTGCCTAACTGCTTCCTCAGTTTTGTCAGCCAAGCCATCAAGCCAAAAATTCTTATCAGTAGTTAACTGATCCTTTACACGTTTATTAAGCTCTCTGTAATCATTTCTATTAAGACTAGTAGGGTACTGATTAAGGACATTCCTGCAGTTCCTTCTTTCTGAAATAAGCTCAAGTGCCTTATCACTTAAATAATTCTGTCTCTTCTGCTCCCTTTTCCCTAAAAGAGTACTGTTAGTTTCCAAAAAAGCCTGTTTAAAATGGCCCCATTCTTCCTCAACTTCAGTATTAAGAAAACCATGACTGTCATAATGACTAAGTAACCTATCATGGTAAGCTTTAGCTATAACTGGGCTTTCAGAGCTTCAGCATTAAAGGTAAATTTTTTAACCCTAGCACAACACTTTTTAAGTTTAAGTTGCAAGACACTTTTAACAAGGTAATGGTCAGATCCAATTTCAGCTCCCCTATATGCCCTGGTATTTCTAACAGAACTAGCCCATTTGCTGTTAATTTATATATAATCAATCATGTTCCTATGCAGCCCATCAGGTGAAACCCATGTGTATTTATGTATGGCGCCGTGTTTGTAATATGTGTTAGTTATTCTGAAACCATTGAGTTTACTTACCTGTAGGAGACGTTGCCCATTGCCATTGCAGCTACCAATACCAAAAGGGCCTATTACTCCTCCCCAAAGGTCAGAGTCGGTACCAACTTTGGCATTGAAGTCACCAAGAACAAGGGTAATATCTCCTTTCTTGACAGAATTCAAAATATCCTGAAGTTGTCCGTAAAACCTATCCTTCTCATCCTCATCAGCATCCTCAGTGGGGGCATAACAGCAGATAACATTCAAGTCTTTAATGCTTGTCTGAAATTTTGCTGTAAGAAACCTTTCATTAATGCACTCATATCCTAGAAGAGCATCACTAACCTGTCTGCTGAGCAGCAGACCCACGCCTTGGTGATGCTTTCTATGCTCCTTCCCTGTAAAGAGAAATATAAAGTTATTTTTAAGTATCTCACCTTTACCTATCCATCTGGTCTCTTGCAAGCCTAGAATATCTAGGTTATAGCGCTGGAATTCCTGCATGAGGACATCAAGAGAATATTCTCTATGTAATGTCCTCACGTTCCACGTTCCTGCAGAGAGAAAATGATTAGTAGGATTTTTAAAGAAATTAGGTTTAGTGAGATTGGAAGGGCCGACAATATCAAACAGCCCCCTGATCGCAGGCATGGGGCAAAGACCTGTTCCTCCTCCGCTAAAGGCTGAATTCACCGATGCTGGTAGGAAATTCAGGAACCACCTTTTCAAGTGGACTTTTCAAGAGCCATACGGCCTGCCTGAGACACATTACTCCAGTTTAGGCTTGACGATGCCAAACCAGCTAAGTAAGGTTCAGGTACCTGCGATGGACTCTGATTAGGATTATCCACCAGCTGATATAAGGTATCCCATGCCTCTGTTCACTTAGGACTGGCAACCCAGAAGCAAACAGAAAACACAGCGGCAGATTTTCCTTCAACAGAGGCCCACCAGGGCAGCAAGTCCAGGATCAATAATCAAGTTCAAATCCATAAACAAGTCCAGTCTAGTAGGTATAAATGGTCAGCACCAGGACCCTGTGAAGTTGACCACTCCTCAGCAGGGTTGAAAAAAACGAAAAAAGTGGCCATAGATGACCAGATCAGTAGGCCATACTGAACTGGCAGCCCTCCCCTTCCGTTCCCTTCCAAAAGAGAGTATCTCTTTTGAAAGGTACTAACGGTCTGCACCACGAGAAGGCGGGGTCGGACATTAGGTGCTAGACCTGGCCGTTTCTGTGCATCATCACTGGGGATTGGTACACAGCTCTCCTTCCAGTTTACGTTTAGCTACCATTTACAGGTCTACTTCTGTTGTATTCTAATTCTGCATTGGTGCCTTCCCTGTTGAAAGAATTTCGTTCCAACGATGATCCACAGAGTAGAAGTGATCTGCACCTATTTAATTAAGTTTCGTTTCCTCTCAAGAATAAATACAGGATAATTGTGGAATGATTACAGAGTGACGATATTTCTTTGAAATATCGTCACTCTCTAATCATTCCACACTGAGCCGCTATCCTGGTTATGTATCATTAAAATATGTCAAACTCTAAAGACACAATGTCACAACAACTTCCAAATTATAATAAAATCAAAGCCGACTTGAATAAAATATACACCCCTTTAAATACTGTAAGAGAGAATTTAAAATTAATCCAACCTGAATAAGTTCACTTAAATAACTTTCTACCCTAGGTCAATGTATCGTACTCAGGTCAAGGATTAGAGGCTAAACCCATTCCTGGTTTCTATGTCGTGAGGATATCGCTTTTCACTAAATCACCCAAAATTCCGACGTAGTTGAGGGTGATGTAAGTTCATTCCCTGAGATCATTCGTTTTACTTGTTATTTCAACAAAAGCTTCTGGAAAATCAGACTACAATCATTCCAAACGTATGTCCTTATAATCGGCAAATTTCCCAAATATAAACGTTTTTATCGTGAACGCAGTAGTCTGCACAGAATACATAAAAGACTGAAGAGTCCTCGTGACTAGATGGTTCCGGATATTTCCAAGAGTGGGAACACCCAGCCATAGAATCGACGGAAGTGCATACTTTTGTCGTATCCTAATTCTGCATTGGTGCCTTCGCTGTTGAATGAAATTCGTTCAAACGATGGTTTTCGGAGTAGAAGTGATCTGCACCTAAATCTTTAAGTTTCGTTTCTTTTCAAGTAGTAACAAATATCGTTGCTCTGTAATCATTCCACAGTAAGCCGAAATCCTGGTTATGTATCATTTAAATAGATCAAACTCCAAAGCCAAGAGCAGAACAACTTCCATATTGTCTCAAAATCTAAGCCTACATGATAAATATCGTACACCACTTTAAATGCTGTTAGAAAGAATTTGAAATTAAAGCAACCTTAAAAAGTGCACTTAAATAACTTTGTACCCTACTTCAATATATCGTTTTAAGTCAAGGTTTAGAGGCTAAATCCATTCCTGGTTTCTATGTCGTGAGGGTATTGATTTTCACTAAATCACCCAAAATTCCGACGTAGTTGAGGGTGATGAAACTTCATTCCCTGAGACCATTCGTTTTACTTGTTATTTCAACAAAAGCTTCTGGAAAATCAGACTACAATCATTCCAAACGTATGTCCTTATAATCGGCAAATTTCCCAACTATAAACGTTTTTATCGTGAACGCAGTAGTCTGCACAGAATACATAAAAGCTGAAGAGTCCTCGTGACTAGATGGTTCCGGATATTTCCAAGAGTGGGAACACCCAGCCATAGAATCGACGGAAGTGCATACTTTTGTCGTATCCTAATTCTGCATCGGCGCGTTCGCTGTTGAATGAAATTCGTTCAAACGATGGTTTTCGGAGTAGAAGTGATCTGCACCTAAATCTTTAAGTTTCGTTTCTTTTCAAGTAGTAACAAATATCGTTGCTCTGTAATCATTCCACAGTAAGCCGAAATCCTGGTTATGTATCATTTAAATAGATCAAACTCCAAAGCCAAGAGCAGAACAACTTCCATATTGTCTCAAAATCTAAGCCTACATGATAAATATCGTACACCACTTTAAATGCTGTTAGAAAGAATTTGAAATTAAAGCAACCTTAAAAAGAGCACTTAAATAACTTTCTACCCTACTTCAATATATCGTTTGAAGTCAAGGTTTAGAGGCTAAATCCATTCCTGGTTTCTATGTCGTGAGGGTATTGATTTTCACTAAATCACCCAAAATTCCTACGTAGTTGAGGGTGATATAACTTCATTCCCTGAGATTATTCGTTTTTCTTGTCATTTCGAAACAACAGCTTCTGAGAAATCAGACTACAATCATTCCAAACGTATGTCCTTATAATCGGCAAATTTCCCAACTATAAACGTTTTTATCGTGAACGCAGTAGTCTGCACAGAATATGTCAGGGACTGAAGAGTCCCCGTGACCAGATTTGTTCCAGATGTTTCCAAGAGTGGGAACACCTAGTCATGGAATAGACGGAAGTGCTTACTTCTGTTGTATTCTAATTACTGCATTGGTGTCTTCTGTGTTGAATGAAATTCATCCAAACGATGGCTCAGACTAGAAGTGATCTGCACCTAAATCTTTAAGTTTTGTTTCCTTTCAAGTCATAACAAATATCGTCAGACTGTAATCATTCCACAGTAAGCCGTTATCCTCGTTATGTATGATTTAAATAGATCAAACTCCAAAGACACAATAGCACAACAACTTCCATATTGTCTGAAAATCTAAGCTTACATGATAAAAATTGTGATCCCCTTTAAATACTGTTAGAAATTATTTGAAATTAAACCATCCTGAAGACGTGCACTTAAATAACTTTCTAACCTTGGTCAATGTATCGTTTTCAGGTCAAGGTTTAGAGGCTAAATCCATTCCTGGTTTCTATGTCGTGATGATATCGCGTTTCACTAAACCACCCAAAATTCCGACGTAGTTGAGGGTGATATAACTTCATTCCCTGAGACCATTCGTTTTACTTGCTATTTCAACAACAGCTTCTGAGATATCAGACTACAATCATTCCAAACGTATGTCCTTATAATCGGCAAATTTCCCAAATATAAAGGTTTTTATCGTGAATGCAGTAGTCTGCACAGAATACATAAAAGACTGAAGAGTCCTCGTGACTAGATGGTTCCGGATATTTCCAAGAGTGGGAACACCCAGCCATAGAATCGACGGAAGTACATACTTTTGTCGTATTCTAATTCTGCATTGGTGCCTTCGCTGTTGAACGAAATTCGTTCAAACGATGGTTTTCGGAGTAGAAGTGATCTGCACCTAAATCTTTAAGTTTCGTTTCTTTTCAAGTAGTTGCTCTTACTTCCGTCATCAAAAGCGAGCGTACAAACAAAAAAACTCGTTATTACAGATACATAAAGAGAAATATTAGAGTAAAGAAACTTTAGAAGAGGATCGATAAAGAACAAGCCCAAAGGCAGAAATAGAAAATATCTTAGACAAATAATATCAAGGTTGGGTTGGGTTGTTTTACCTCTGAGCAGCACTTTTTTGCACATCATGGGCGAAATGACCAAGTCACATGGACCCCGAAGGCCCTGAGAAGGTTGGGGGAGGAGACCCACTGGAATAGCTGTTGGGAGCCACCCAGCGTGTTCTTTAACGTGCACAGTGTATGGCTCTCCCGCACACGGGGCCACGGCTTAACGTCCCATCCGACGGACGGCGCCTTTCCAAGCCCATCGGTGTCCCCTACTGACCGTGGGCAGGGCGGGGAATTTTTCGGAGATGAATCTCAACGCCGATCCAGCTGGGACTTGAACCCAATAATATCAAGAGAATAAAGATAAATGTAGTACCATTATCTTTATTCTCGTCAGCATAACAGGATAACAGCATAACAGGAGCTCAACGTTTAACCTTATATACTTCCCAACAATGCCAGGAATTCGAATTAACTCATTCTTGGAAAAATTCACATTTCTCTTGCAACCTTACCTAATGAGATGAGTTGTTGATTCGAATTGAAAATTGTTACGTTTGCATTATAATAACTTTTATTATTATAATACAGATTTGGGATATTAACAAGATAACCGCTTATCCAAGCTTTAAGCTTTATCAATAATAACGGATTTTTATGTATCAAGTCGTAGTAAAAAATGAAAGAGGTATCATCAATTGGGCTATATTTAAATGTGCCTCTTTCCCTGGTAAAAGGAATGGCGCGTACAAGCTTGTTTCCAGTTGCTGAATTAGACACTGCAAACAAAATGAATAACCCCTGAAGTAGTTGTTTGACATAGAGGTCTAACAGCTTAATTCACGATAGAGAAGACCTATGAGGAAAAGGAGACCTCAGCAGACAACACAAACAAAATCCATACCGTGTCTGGGGGGCGAACTCATATCCTTCTGATCAGTAGCCGAGAGCGCTAACCATTGGGAAACTGGAAAAAGTGATATACTGCTTGATTTTTATTCGAAATTTGGTCTATTGGAGATGTCAAATGTTTAATGACTTTGCAGCTTTGAATAGAGATTATCTTCGTAATATCGTCTTGATATATGAGTAATTATTCCGTAGCACTATATTTTCTCAGAAGGAATGTTTGTAGTCTGATTTCTCAGAAGCTGTTGTTAGATCTCACAGGAGCGAGAGTGAGAATAAATAACAAGTAAAATGAATGGTCTCAGGGAATGAAGACTTAGACTATAAGTTACATCACCCTGAATTAGTTCGGAATTTTAGGTGATTTAACTGAAAAGTGATGTCCTCACGGCATAGAAAACAGTAGTGGGTTTAGCCTCTAAACCTCGACCTGAGTACGATACATTGACGTAGGGTAGAAAGTTATTTAAGTACACTTCTTCAGATTTTTAATTTCAAATTCTCTCTACCAGTATTTCTAGGGGTGTACAATTTTCTTCATATCGGCTTTGATTTCGACATATGTTAGAAGTTGTTGTGATATTGTGTCTTTGGAGTTTGATCTATTTTAATGGTACATAACTAGGATAACGGCTCAGTGTGGAATGATTACAGTGTGACGATATTTTTTATGACTTGAAAGGAAACGAAACTTAAAGATTTAGGTGCAGATCACTACTAGTTTGAGAACCATCGTTTGAAAGAAATTTGGTTCAACAGCGAAAGGACCAATTTAGAATCAAACAGATGTATGCAGTCCCGTCGATTCTATTGCTCGGTGTTCCAACTTTTGGAATCATTTGAAACTTTGGTCTCGAGGAGTATTCAGTCCTGTATGTGTCTGTGCAGACTACTGCGTTCACGATAGAAAGGTTAAATTTTCCGCTTATAAGAACATGCGTTTGGAATGTTTTCAGTCTGATTTCTCAGAAGCTATTATTAGGTCTCACAGGAGAGAGAGTGAGAAGAAATGAGAAATAAAATGAATGGTCATTCATTTTATTTCGGGAATCATCATTCATGATCAGTCTACGGGAAGTAAAGTTATCCTCCACTAGGTCGGAATTTTAGGTGATTTGGATGAAAAGCGGCCCACTCAGGACATACAAAACAGGACTGGATTTTGCCTCTGACCCTTAACTTGAGAATAGTTATAAAACAACCCAGCAATTCCACTAACAGTGCTTCGTTCTATGGCATTACTGACAGTGCTTTTCCGAGGCCCACGCGAAAGACAGGCCATGACACTTGAATATCACGTGATCAACTTAGTCCGAGGTGCATGATACAGTCGCTTGCTTCGTTCATTGTGGAAATGGGACTGCAATAGTTTTTGTCTTCAAACTACATTTGGATTACCCCAAAGAGGTAAGCATTTCTCCTTATTATTATTATTATTTGTAGCATGAAATATTTCCTGTAGTTAGTGGTTTGATAAAAGTAATTATTTAGTGCTTGAAAAGTGTTTTGAGTGCATTGCTCTCTTAGGCCTAGTTTCAACGTGTTGAATGATGGTGTGTTGAATGAGATGGTCTTTCATTAAGTTAGAAACTTTTTTGGCTGCCCTTATATAACTTATCGCTGTTTTGATTGAAACAATTGAGGGAATTAAACTTAGTAAACTACGTAATTTTTTTTTTAGAGTGAAAAATTGAAATTACCCGTATCGAAATATGAACCGCTACAATAGTTATTTTTGAATCCCCTGATTTATTTTTTAAGTATTAAACTGCAAATAAATTTTCCAATGTTTTGTATAGTAAAAACTATTTTTTCTAATATATGCTTTAAATTAACAGGTAACGTCGTAGATTCCTTTGCTGAAATTAACTTTTAGAATTATTTCAGAGCAGAACTTAATGTCCTTTAAATTTTTATATTTGAATAGTGCCATCGAAATAGCACAGTTGTGATATGAAATGCTATCAATAATCAAATGTCATATTTGTGAATACTAAACACAACTGTTCAGTAACTTTTATATATGTTACTTGCATAGATATGATCATAGAATCTAATCTGAGCATAGGGACCTCTGGTACTAATTGACAATATTTTAAATGCAGAAATTGCAAAAACTTATTCTTTCATTGCTAATAACAGCATATTTTAATTTATCCATGATATTTTGCTATTAAACTCATGCCTCTTATCACTGGTTTATCAAATTACAGTTTTTTTAATGCTCTGGTAAAAGTCACATTTTAAAGTGGCAGTGCAATTATACATAAATATTACTAATGTGTTACACTATTATATGAGTTGAGAAATGAGCAATTGGTTTTTAAAACTTAAGTAACATTTTGTTACGTGATTTTGCTTTGAGAGTAGCTACCAGATCTCTTGAGTAAATCATTTCTCTTTTGCACTGAGTTTTCTGATACAGCCATGATATGGCCCTATATTTACCTACCTTGCTGTATCATCTTAGAGGTATTTTATAGTCACCATACTTATTATTGTCTGAGAAATCAATATTGAATTTTTCTGTGGCCTTCATTAGATTATTAGGGGAACAGCCAATTAATATATCCTGTTTTTCGAATCATATAAACAAAGCTTTGCTATAGAGTGATAGAATGTTCTGTTTAATAAACAATTGATCAATCATGATTTTTAATTCCTGCTGACAAGCTTTTTTTTTAAATGTTCAGACTTAGTAAATTTCCTGCCTGGTACATGAGTTAATAATATTGACCAAATTCATAACTGACTTGTTTCTAATTGAAAATGATTTTGACTACTTTAACAGCACTGATAAAGTAGTATGAACAGAAATGTTACTTGTGCAGTGCAGTTAATAAATGATGCTTGTGTTGTTTTTATTTGTTTGATAACTATGTTTTTTTTGTTTCTGTGAATAACACCATATGAGACCTGCAAAATGTACAACGTATTACATTAATTCACAAATTTTTATCACTAAAAAAATTTCACTTATTATATAGAGCTGCACACTTTCCATTCTCTTGCATACCATAACTATTAAATATTAAGATTATGTATTACATTAGTTCCAAAATTTTTATCATTAACAAGAATTTCAATCATTATATAGAGCTACAGACTTTTAATTCTCTTACATACCATGACTATTAAGATAATTAGTCAATGATTTGTAGTAATACTCACATTTTATTCATCAAAGAATGAAAACCACATTTAATGTTATAAGTTGCTCAGTACTTTTACTTTTTTGACGTAAAGAGGAATGTGAATAGAATAATTTACTGGTCCCTTGCAATTCATAGGTGAGGAAATCATGCCTAGACACTGTAGTGTTGCTGGATGCCGGTCCAACTATGATGGAGAACAACATACCTCAACTTTTACTATTCCTAAACAAGAGCCCCAGCGCAGCGAATGGCATTGGAAAACTAATTAACTGAATTTTTTTTTCGACTTTATTGATGCAAATGTTTTACATGAAAAATATAAATACCTCCTCAAACAACTGCTTCCCACAGAGGTCTGACAGGAGCCTGCCAGTGTAATATGCCTTAGAGGTCTGAGAGGAAGGTGTGATCTCAGCAGAAAGGCGCAATACAAACATCCATGCCTTACCTGGGACTTCAGTTCATGTTCCTTTGATCACAAACACAATACAATTTGTCTGGCCTAGTTTTGAAGTTGAGAGCATGAATTATTTGATATTTTAACTACTCATATTTAATACTTTTGCAAATTGCTATAAATGTGTGGATGATCAGGTTAATTACTGAATGCTAGCATTTTTCATTTCATAAACTGGGTTCGAACCCCGGGTAAGGCATGGATGTGCATGTTGTTTTTCTGCTGAAGTCCTGCCATCTGCTCAGACCTTCTACTTATGGCATGTAAACTGACAGGCTCCTGTCAGACCTATGTGGCAAGCAGTTGCTTGAGGGGGTACTTTTTTATTTTTAAGGGGCAAACCAGATGTCGTTGCCCACAAAAATTGTCGAGTCCATGTTTGATATTCTTTGCACAAACAATTCTCTTGGCAATCTTTTTTGTTTTTGAGCTAATAAGTTTTATACGTTGAAGGGAAAAGTAGTTTAGACATAAATATGCTATCAGCACTTGTTTGAACTGCAAAATTTGTACTTGTATTCTTATTCATAATATATATATATTTCATATATCTAGGTAGAGTAACTATGTATCCATAGGAACAGGTTTTATCAGTCTTTAGAGTATATCATGTCGATCACAATTTTTGAAATTGAAAATGTCAATAAAAGGATGATTATTTATTATTTTATGTAGATCAGATAATGGATGTTACTATTAATGGCTTAGTCAGATTGAAATCCAATATGCAAAAGATATTGTTGAACCCAAAATCAGTTATTTTTCTTTCTAATTTAATGAAATTCTTCTAAATTTAAAACCCTTTAATTTTTGGTTATTCTATGGAAAAAAAAATATTTTCATGTTGTTTTTATGTCCGTGAAATAGCAGATAATGTCATTAAAGCTTAAATTCAAAACTAGTATGGAAACATTAAAATTTAATTAATCAGATATTAATTTATATTGCTGAATACTTGTAGTGAGAGTGGACTTTCAGTTTATAACCATTACCTAATGAAAATTACAGTTTTATTTACAAAATTATTCTAAAGGTTTATAAAAAAATCTAATGCAACACAAAATACAAAAAAAATACCCCCTCAAGCAGCTGCTTGCCACAAAGGTCTGACAGGAGCCTGTCAGTTTATATGCCATAGTAGAAGGTCTGAGAGGACGGCAGGACCTCGGCAGAAAAACGACACAAACAGCAATGCCTTACCCGGGGCTCGAACCCAGGTCCCTTAGATCAGTAGCCAAGTGCGCTAACCACTCGACCATGTACTATGTATATATTAGAATACTATGTGTCTACCAGTTGTTTTTTATTAACCTCTGAATGGCACTTCCTTTCATACAATGGGCTAAATGGCCAGTTCCCAAGAGCTGATAGTTTAGGGGAGGCAGCACACTGGAGAGGTGGTAGTGTGATGCCCCATCGTTCACTTTTGCTTTACCTTAACCAGTTTTGTTTAATTTACGTTATATTTATCATTTTGGGGATTTTTATTTCCTTTTCGGCATCACAGCACTCGTTTTCAAGTTTCTAGGAGTTGCGTACGCGCAACTCCGAACTTCCGACCGTAACCGTTAAAGCGCGTGCCAAGGACACGCCCCCTCTTGCGTCATAGCTTGCGTCCTTGTATGCAAATGTCTTTCCCGGCATGCGCCGGCCCATTGTCAAAACCGTGACCTGCGAGTCACTGAAAGGACTTGAGAGTAGAGCACTAAGCACTTGAGAGTAGAGCACTAAGCACTTGAGAGTAGTAGAGCACCTGAGAGCAGAGTTGTAGAGAGAGCAGAGAGATGTAGTAAGGTGCGTAGCACCGTGCGTGTAGCACAGAATTTAGTTTTTTCATTGATGTCTTGGTGAGTTAGTTATTTTGGAAATAAATCTATTTTGTTTTGTTATAACTTTTGAGTCTATAGTTTTTTATCTTGAGCAACGTTAACTAAGGATTTTTTTTTACATTAACTCTTATTTTGTTAAGAATCGTTTTTGACTCTTACTTATGAACGCTCGCTGGCACTTGAACCCTAAATCAACTTATTCTACATTTTGGCAATTTGTTAATTATTGCCTGGCGCCCGTCTAAGTTATCCGGAGCATAAAACTTTAATTATTTTGCATTGTTTGGAGCGTTACAGAGTCACATAAAAGAAGTGGCGCAGCGAACAGGGACTCGCCAGTATTTAAAGATAGTAATTTTTTGAGCTCAATAGTTGTATGTACTAGTTGTAGATTTAACGGCAGCTTAAGCCGAAAATTTTTGTTGAGCAAGTAGCTTAACATTTTTGTGTATTATTCAAAGGTACTGAAGTTTCAGCGTAGATATTGCTGAATATTTAAGATAATTGTCGTATGTAATGATTAGAAGTGTCCGGACACACAAGTACGTAGGATGATAAGAAAATTTTTTTTATAAGCAAATTTATATTTTTGTAAAGCTTAGTTATAGCTTTAGTATTGTTGTATAGCAGTACCTTTGAGCGCTGCTCAAGATAAGATAAAAAAGTTTTCAAAATTTCCAAAATTCCAAATTTCGGCAGACCGCTAAACATGTCTGCTAACAGTATGGACGATTCCGCCATAATGACTCCCGACATAGAAAGAGTAAAGGGTAGATTGCAAGAGGTAATGATGGAAGCAGAAGTGCTAATGAATCTGCTTGATGATAATCGGGAGAAAAGGGGAACGACAACAACCCCTAAATTTGCTGACAATGCTACGTCAGTTCACCAACGAAGAAACTTTGAACGTAAGGTTCCATTTTCTGTTCCGCCAGAAGCAAGCGATAGAACAGAGTATTTTCAACCGCCACAACGACAATTTGCCAACCCATCCATTAACTATAGACCTTATGTTAATTGGCCTTTACCTGAGATAAGGTTCGACGGTTCGAAACGTCCGTCATCGTGGACATTTGTCAAGTCCATGGAGGAGCACTTCCGTTTACATGAAGTGCCAAGCAACAAAAAAGTTGTTTTAGCAGTATCATGCCTAATTGGATGTGCTAAGCAATGGTGGAATAACGTAGGATGTCGTCATGACATAGAACTTTGGGAAGAATTTAAAAACGAAATCATGGACATATATCCGGCTTATAATGATTTTACAGAACTAGCTACAGAGTTGTTTTCACGAAGACAAAGGGAAAGAGATGACATAGAAAAATTCATATGGGGTACAGTAGAATTATACCAGCTGTACGATGCTGATGCCGCTGAAATTGATATTGTAAATTGCATATTGTCTCAATTACTTTTGCCCATCCGAGAATTCCTAGAAGTACGAAACATAAAATCCTTTTCCGAGTTAGTAAAATTGGCTCGGCAATACACTGCAAGAAGAGAATCTGCAGCAAATACACATAACCAACAATGGATGCCATCCCCGCCAAAGCAGCGATATCAGGTTGAGTCGCGTAGAATGACTCCCGCACGACCGCAATTTACACGGTCCCGACAATTTGCGCCGAACGCGCCTAGAACTATAGAATATGAACGAAGTAGAGACTTTTTGCCACGTCAAGCTTCAAACCATAACACTAGACCTAAAACTTTGGTTAAACAACCTCAATCTTTCGCTTGTAACTTTTGTGGCCGACTGGGACATACTGAAAATTTTTGCTACCGAAGGAATGAAAATTCGGGAAACTTTCATCGGGATCTTTGAAACGAGAGGCCAAAGTTCCTCAAGAAAAGCCCTCTCAGGAGTTATGCCTTGCCACTATGGCTTTACCTTTTGTTACTGATTGCCACGAAGTAACTAAAATAACAGATCGAAACGATACAGAAGTCGATCTTCCGTTTGCTAAGGAACAAGTTTTCGATGGTACTAATGACGAATGTCAATTGACAGTGCAGCCGCGGTCCCGTGGACTTTTTGACTTACCTTGTGGTCCAGAACAGATTATTTCAGAAGCACCTATAAAATGTCCCGTTAGTGCAAATAATGAGTGTTTAAATAACGAAGTTTGTGAAGTAGAAGAATCGTATGAGGAAGCCGTTTTTGAAAAGGTTTTTAAAGTAGAAGTTTTAAAAGAAAGTAATAATAATGAAAATAATTTTGAGTCTGATTTAAGTGAAGAAAAAACCAACCAAGAAGTTGTGCCGACCGCAAGTATTCCTGACAAGTCTGGAGGTCCTCAACTATTAAAGCGTCATTTGGAGGCGGACACCAATAAGCCTAGAAAGTACGAGAAAAGGTTCTTCAAAAATCCGCACGGAGCAACGAAAAGCCGACGAAACGACCAGAGCCTGCAGAGCGACAACCGGCAGCGAAGCAGCGAACATCGGGAAGATGACGTCACGAGAGAGATCTACAGCGACGACTTGACTTGAACGAGATCTTCAGTAACAACTTTACGTGAAGCCACCCAACGACGACGGAAGGATGTTATCGGAAACGGACTAGATGATTTATCGCCACGGAGTGCCAACAATGAAATTTAAGTATATTTTTCTTTCACTTGGCACTTGATTGAGTTATAAAATGTTTTTTTTCTGGAATAGATGAAGACGAAGAAGAAACCTTATTGTGAATTATATAGTTAGCGATGTTTAATTTCTTGTTGAAACTTAGAGTTCGATATTTATTTTTGAAAAGTGAAATTTTTGTAGTTCGAGTTTATACTGTGTGAATAGAGTTTTTTTTGCATTCTTGTTCATCGAGGTTCTAGTTATTGTATTTACGTGAGTTAAAATGTATTTTTGTAGATTTTTTTTCAGCTGACTGATAGCTGAAAATTTTGTAAGTCGATATTGGAAAGTTTAGAAATTGTAAAATGTTTCTGGATATGAATGAGAAGAGTGAAAGAGAATTAGTGATTTAAGAATTTGTATTGTAAAATAACGTGCATTCCAAAGTGAATTTATGCAAAAAAAAAAAGGAGATTCATGTAAAAGTTATTGGATGAAATGTTATCATCGTATATTATAAATTATTTACACTCTTTTTTCTTTATTCTTAGATACGATTTATGTATATGTATTTAAATCTGTTCAGTGTCATCAGTGATATTTATGTGTCAATGATACGTAATTTTTGTGGATGACATTGGCAGTATTTATTGGTATATATAGATGATGACCATGATGATGACTGCAGAATTTTGTTTTTTTTGTGTGTACCTTTTTGGAGCTGTCCCCAAATGGCCTAGTCTGATAACAGAGTTGTTATCAGCATAACTCCTTTGGGAGGGGGACGTTAGCTCTGAAGGGGGAGGTAACTAATGATTTTTTATTTCAGCTAGATCGCGATTTCTGTGAATAGGAGAAGAATTAGCGGATGATTACAATCCCGCTTGTTTGTAAATTTTGAATTTTCTTAGCTTTGCGTATTTGAATGTAATTAGGAGGAGATAACGGTGTTCGAATACCCGTTTTTTTATGTGATTTAGGAGAAGATTTAGCTTTCACGAATTTTTTATTGTGGTTAGGGGAAAAGCGGAAGTTATTACCCCGCTAACAACAAATGTAATGAATCACTTTTTCTTTTCATCTTTTTAACATTTATTAGACTTAGAAAAGTTAGGAGTTCATTAACCTTATTTTCTGTACAGTTCAAGATATGCCAATTTCGAGTTTGTATCAGAATGTGATACTAGTTAGACGATGATGCTAGTATACAGTTAACTGTCACAGCCACTGGTACGTAAGTACACTAGGTTAGCTGTTAAATACATATTTTTGTTAGGAGGAAAAGGGAGGAGGTACCTTTGGTTGTGCTGGAAAATTGTGTCAAAGTAAGAATAGTTCATCATATCCAAATTTGCGCTAGCATACTTTTACTTATTTATGTTCAGCCATGTGTAAATGACGTAAGATGTGTCCTTTATTCAAAATTTGCTCGTCAAAATTTGTTAGGTCAATCATTTTGACTCCCTTTGGAAGGGGGAGTTGTGATGCCCCATCGTTCACTTTTGCTTTACCTTAACCAGTTTTGTTTAATTTACGTTATATTTATCATTTTGGGGATTTTTATTTCCTTTTCGGCATCACAGCACTCGTTTTCAAGTTTCTAGGAGTTGCGTACGCGCAACTCCGAACTTCCGACCGTAACCGTTAAAGCGCGTGCCAAGGACACGCCCCCTCTTGCGTCATAGCTTGCGTCCTTCGTCATTGTATGCAAATGTCTTTCCCGGCATGCGCCGGCCCATTGTCAAAACCGTGACCTGCGAGTCACTGAAAGGACTTGAGAGTAGAGCACTAAGCACTTGAGAGTAGTAGAGCACCTGAGAGCAGAGTTGTAGAGAGAGCAGAGAGATGTAGTAAGGTGCGTAGCACCGTGCGTGTAGCACAGAATTTAGTTTTTTCATTGATGTCTTGGTGAGTTAGTTATTTTGGAAATAAATCTATTTTGTTTTGTTATAACTTTTGAGTCTATAGTTTTTTATCTTGAGCAACGTTAACTAAGGATCTTTTTTTACATTAACTCTTATTTTGTTAAGAATCGTTTTTGACTCTTACTTATGAACGCTCGCTGGCACTTGAACCCTAAATCAACTTATTCTACATTTTGGCAATTTGTTAATTATTGCCTGGCGCCCGTCTAAGTTATCCGGAGCATAAAACTTTAATTATTTTGCATTGTTTGGAGCGTTACAGTAGCCTCCCATCAAGGCTATCCAGAGTGTTCTTTAACATACACAGTGTATGGGGCCCATGGCTTAATGTCTCATTCTACAGATGGTGTCTTTTCCAAACCCATCAGTGTCCCCTATTGACAGATAAGATCCCAGATGGGATTCAAACCTGGGAACAGCAGATTATGAATCTGGCATTCTACCAACTGAGCCACACCTGCCACTGTGCCACCAAGAGTTTTACTGGATTTTCACACGACAATACAGCTCTATGAGGTTGAGAGTATTTATGGACTGTAATTTAACAGTATTATATATATGAATATATAATGCTTGCTTTATCTGGCTGTGATTGCTAGCTAGAGATTTTCGAAAAGAAATATAATGCATTTCTATAATTATAAAGAAGAAAAAAAGTTGGTTGTGGATTCAATATTATCTGTTGCATATTGGTATCCAGTTCCCAGGTTTGAATTCTCTAGTCAAGTCACTCAAAAAAAAATTATATCATTTGGCAATTTTTTTTTTGTACCTTGAACTTAATATGCCATTTACAATAATCTATTAATTTTGACTTTGCAAGCAGCAATATTCTCTGTCTTAACATATTTATTACCTGAGCCTATGCAATAAATAAATTATGCATAATTAACCATGATTAACTAATGTGTTCTCCCATTGTTATGCTTCAGGCTCATACATGTATTTGAAAGATGTAAAATTCGTATTCTCTTTAATTCATTTTCTCCTATTCACCTGAAAATACATAACTTTTAGAACCTTTAATATACCTTTTTAAAGAGTTATGAAAGCTGAATTTTACCAATATTCTGTGAAGGAAAAATGACACTAATTTTTATACCGTTTTAAACTGTTGTAACCAACAAGTTATTTTTTTGGGTTCAACATTATCTCTTAGATATAGGTGTCCAATCTGAGTAGTCATCAGTTTGCAACACCCATTATTTGCTCTAAATAAAATAATCATCCTTTTACTGACATTCTGTTTGAAGAAATATTATCTATATTATATATTGCTTATTTCAGATGGTTCATGAGAATTAGGTTGTATTGATCATTTTCAATATTAAATGACTGATCAGTTAATAAAATTTTGCAACTTCATAAATATGACTTTAAAAATATATGTCAACCTAGTCAAGTGTTTGCTTTTGAGTTGCTTATGTTGTTTATTATCATTAGAAATTCGGTAAGAAATTTAAACAAATTTATTGAGTGCCAAGAATGTTGGCAAAATTTAGTGTCTGAAAATTACTTTTGCAGTATATTATGTTCTTTCAGAAGCTGTGATGTGTTATGTGAGTGCAAAATTAATGAATTTTAGGATATCTTTCATGTTCTATATTATGTATGAGTCTTTTAGGAAGAGATACATAATTTTCATTAAAATCAATTTACTAGATAAATGTTTTATAATGAACTGATATTACATGATCTAATATGTTTCTTGTCACATCTTCATTGGGCATCTTTTATGAGTTGAAAAGAAACAAAAAAAAGTGTAGTGAAATATTTACTTAAATATATTCCAAAGCTGTGATATACACTAGTATATTGTTAAAATCAATATGCAGAAAATCTTAATTTTTTATGAGTTTTGTAATTTTCTGTATATATTCTAAAATATTACTGCTGAATACAGTACAAGTTTTATTCAAATCTGTATATTCCTCACTGTATTTGCATTATGTTGCCTCAGGGACATTATGCCCATGTTTGCACTGAAAATAATTTGTTGTAAACTACATCAAATAAAGATGAAACATATGTTCATTCCTATCAAATATGCTCTTTCTGTTCATTAAACTGTCCTATTAAATGTGGCAATCAGAAGTGCTAAGCAGTCACTTTATTATGTACACTCCTGTCTAGGGCACAGCAATTTTTTCATTGCGCTTTTCATAGGAAAATGCAATTGAAAATAAACCATTAAATCTAGGTTTTTAGAAATATGAGGTTCAGTATTTAAATAGTTATGAAGGTAGAAATATTTAACTTAGCTCGTTCAAAATTGATGGAAATTAGTATGTGAACTACTAAAATGTATTCATACTTTTCACAGTATTTATCTTACTAAAGTTTAATGTACCGGTTATTGATTCCATTTCAACCTGTTTACGCGACAGGTAATACAATAACTGTTATTAAATATTCCATAATTAAATACCAAACGTGCAACGTAGCTACTGTCACAATTTTACTTAATAATTTTAAGAAGTTATTGCGCTGTAAAATCAAGATTTCTGCTTGCATATCATGGAAATTTATCTAATAAGTGACCACTGAAAGTATATATTTTTTAAATTATATTTGAGTCGGGCGATTTCTTTTTCAAAAGATTAAAAAAATGCACTCAATAAGTAAATATTAAGGATACCGCAACTGGTAAGCAAATGAAAACCAGTGGTGTATTCTGAATCAATGCCTTGCAGTTGCTAAATGTTTAAAAAAAAGAATTTAAAAATTATATATATTTGTATATACATATCCCAAACCACCCGTTTAAATACACCTCTGGTTTTCTGATTTTGCTCTTTATTCTAAACACTATAATATTATGCCTTTAATTTTTTTAAGGAAACTGCTGGTATTTTAAGAATTATCACAAATTAGATTAAATGGGGTGTGAAGAAAGAAAAAAAATTTAGGTTTCTTGTAAAAATCAGCTAGTTTTAAATTAACTATCAAATTTAAATTCGCTTATATACAAGGCTAAACAAAAAAGTGGAAAAAGAATACAGCCATTATTTGTTCTACACAAGGAATTTTTCATGTGATTTAACGATACGAAAAAGAGCGAAATAAAATCGCAAAAACGAGATACAAGGTTCTGTGCGAACGAATCGACTGGCGTTTGCAGCTACCGGACTAAGTTGATCAGCCTCAGTGTCATGGCCTGTCTTTCTAGTTGGCCTTGGTGCTTTTCCCTATGACGTCACTGACTACGACCTTTCCGGTTCCGTCACTTCCGGACAAGCCCCTTATACGTCCACCACTACTATACCCTTTTTAATATTCATAACCGACCGTACTCGGTTATTAGTATTCATAAAGCACTTATTAATGCTCTTATTAATAAACACTTTATTAATGATAAAGTTCTACATCCTTCTTATTAAAAATCCCTTATTAATTAAAATTTCCTAAACCTTTGTCAAAGTTCCCTTATCAAGCATTTCACACACCCTTCATTAAAAAAACCCTTTTGGCTGGAATCTTGGATGGCCAACATATAAACTGGTTATTAATTAAAAGTTTTATTAAAGGTTCCCTGCCCCCACACCACCCTTGGCGACCATCTTGGATGGCCAACACTTATCTTTAAGTCCCATGACGGCCCTTTTGGATGACGTCACTGGAGAAAGCCGCATTGTTGATCTCTCTTCAGCTCCTTTATTTCCGTATTGCATCAGGCATGATGTGTTATAATACGTTTTGGAAACTTTTCAGCCTCTTATCGAAAATTCTACCCTCTCCCCTCATTAAAAATCCCTTGGCAGTTATTTTGGATGGCCAACACTTGTCAAAATTTTCCTAACTCCCACGATGAGCATCTTGAATGACATCACCGACCACGCTTTCGATCCCCCCCTCCCCCCTCTTTTTCCGTATTGCATCAGACATGATGTGTTACAACATGTTTTGGAATTTCTTCAACCTCTTATCAAAAGTTCCATCCCCCTCAATAGGAACCCCCTTGGCTGCCACTTTGGATGGACAACCCATCTTGAAATTTCTCTGTCTAGAGGCATCAGATGACGTCACCCCATAGAAGTAAACAACCCTTCTCGTTAATGTGATGTGAGGTCAACAATGCTGAGAAAAAAAAATTTAATTTAAATTAAACAAAAGAGGTTGATGTCCGTAATACAACAGATATGGCGTCATGTTTTGGAAAAGTTCAACTCTTTATCAAAAGTTCCATTCTCCGCATTAAAAGCCCCCTTGAACAACCATATCGGATTGCCAACTAATCTTGAAATTTTCCTTGGCGCTCCCAAACCTCCAACTGTCAGGCCACTCTTCTTAATATTAGCCTCCATCTTGTTGCAGGGTGACGCCATCAGATATTTGTGTTCAGACATGTTCTATCGTCTGCAGCACACATTCCACACGTCCTACCGCGTCAGGATTTGTTTGGAACGATGAAGTGAAAAAAACAATTTTACGTTAAATTCTCATTTCTCTAATGTCTCAATTCATTAGTCTCCCCTCATTGTCATTTTAAGGTTTTTAATGCAAAACCATTTCAAAGACCTCACCACACGAATCGGAGATAAAAAAATCTTCTTCCTTATAATTTTTAACCCCTCCTAATTAAATTAGCTTATTTTACCTTTTTGCTACTAAGACAAAGACATCGTGATTGCAACAGCACAAATATCACAGATAAAAAAAAACATCACCTTACCATTTTTATTTCGACAGCTTATTTTATTACTAAACCGGCTCCAAGACATCGTTATTACATCAGCAAAAGAATAACCAATAAAACTAGTTCTTCATACCTTATCTTTGATTCCAGTATATCCGTTACACGATTTGGTCTTAAGTATAACTTTTTTTTTATTCCTAATACTTATTGTCGCTGTATCACAATCCAACATATGATTCACTTATGCAAAATATTATTCTTTCCTAGAAAGTAACGCTACTTAGTAACTTTTTAAAATCGAAAAAAAATATTATTTCTTCCTCGAAAGAAAAAATCCGCTAATAACTTAAAATTATTTGGAAGTAAGATATCATTTTTAAAAAATTCTGCAATTATAAACATAGTTTTAAAAATTGTTCGTTCCTCCGTTTATTGGCGAACGTGTGTGATCAGGTCACAAGACCAATGACTCATCACACTGATAAAATTTTATTTCGTGTTGCGATCCGTCGTTAGTATCATTAAAAAAAAAACCTCAAGCAGCTTCTTGCCACAGAGGTCTGACAAAAAAATATTCTCTACAAACCGGACTAAGGCGCCACTCGGAATGAAATATTCCATATCGAGAAATACTCTTCTTAAATAATAGGAAAATTCCCTCCACGTGCCCTCCTTCTTCTAAAATTAAAACTATCCCTCTGTTAAAAATCTCTTTAACTGAAAAATTCAAATGTTTTTTTCATTAATCTGAAGAAATGGCACGGGACGGCGATGATATCCCGGAAACCGTCTGGCCATAGAAAGTGTAAAGTGACGAAAGCACGGCTTAAAGGTCATGGGCAACTTTCATACTGACCACGCTTATTATTACCTATTATTCCAATGACTATTATTACCGTTTATCTGAATTCACATCGAAGTAAACGGAACGGATTCGCGTTTACTTCGATGTGAATTCAGATAAACGGTAATAATAAAAAATAAATACCCACTCAAGCAGCTGCTTGCCACAGAGGTCTAACAGGAGCCTGTCAGTTTAGTACACCATAGTAGAGGGATCTGTGAGGATGGTGGGTCCTCAGCGGTATCTTTTCTTAATCTCTTACTCATGGAAAGTGCTGCCCATCTTCTATGGGGTAGCAGACCCGTGAATTTTATCTTCCTCAAGGATCTTTTCAACCTAATAGCGAAGTGAAAATATTATTCGCTTTCAATCATGACGTTTCATCACCCCTTCAACCCCTTTTTGCGAAACTGGATTTTTACCACGGAAGTGAAAGGTGATGGCATCACCCACCAGGTTCCCATTTAGTCTAATTCGGCTGAAAAATGACCTAGTTAGGATGCATAAAATACTAACGTATTAAATCTTCATCTCTTGGCTCCAATACAAAGAGTCACAAAAAATAGAAGGTTACATTTCTTTGTGTTGGTCTAATTCACGATTCTCTCTGCCGGTATTTGAAAGGGTTTTGAATATTATGTCATCGCTGTTTCAGGCATAATGTGTGCGTTCTTGTTATATTATCTCTTGTAGTCTGATCTTTGTTAATGATCGGTACTAAGGATAATGGATCAGTGTATTGTGTATCAGTCACGATTTTTGTCATGAGTTGGATTAGGTTGATATTCAATCCTGGTTAGCTTACAAAATATGTATTCAGATAATTGTAGTAAATGATTATTAACTGTGATTGAAATAACGGGTTACATACAAGTTGTTGTGCACATTGGGTTTATATTCTGAATAAATGCAGAAAAAGCGAATTGAAAAGCCATCTAATCCATCTCAAGGTCAGCGAAGGTGAAGGAGATGTAGCCAGATAGCTAATAAGAGTGACTGATAGACTTTGGCAGATATTCCTAAAAAAGGCAGAGTTGAACCAGAGGATTGATTAGTGGACGACGATGGGCAAGAACTCGAAAAGGTGACAGCTATCTGATTTTATCTACCGAAGGACATTATGCCTATATGAATATGCTGGGTTGTCTGGCGTGTGAATGCTCCTAACCGACTCCACACAGGAGGAACTCTCTAAACAGGTGGAGATGTCATGTTAATTGAACCCAGGAGCAATGACAATCCCACTCTAGACTGATGAATCGAGATTTGCCCTTCACAGCGATTTGTCTCATCAGTTGATATGGAGGGAACCAGAAACATGTCATCATGCTGCAAATATCCACAAACGGGAAACGTGCGGTGGTAGTAGTGTCATGGTTTGAAGAGGGATATCTTTGGGCTACCACGCAGATCAGTATGTGCTTGTATAATCGCTCAAAAAATATCCTAACACTATGGTTGATTACAGAATTTAGAAAACGTATCTGACAACGATTTTTTTAAAAATTAGTGTAACTGGCTACATGATCACTAGCAGATACCGGGATAAAAACTTGACCCCTTCGTGCGACCATATGCGGGTGCAATGAATGATACCTTCCTCCTACAGAACAACTCCGGCCCACAACATTGCTTCTTTATTTATCGCTATCGGGAGAAGAGCACTATTAACTGTTTGGAGTAGTCAGCCCTGCTCCGGACCTAAATCTGCTACAGCGTTTATGGATTGTTGAGGCGGGTTGCTACCCTGAATTCCACTTCATCAAGCTCCCCAGAGTTTTGACGGGCTTTGGAAGCGCTGCTGGACTGTCTTTTGGGTTGGGTTGTTTTACCTCTGAGCGCCACTTTTTTGCACACTGGACTGTCTTATCAACTGCATGAAACATCACTGTGAGGCCTGCATACTGGTAAGAGGCGACCACATTTTATATTGAACCATTTCGGCTATCTCAGTTGACTTTTACTTTTTTAACATTGTTTGTATTCTTGTAAAATTTTGGGAATTAAAAGTATTATTTCACTTTTCTCCTGTTTTTCTTATGCGCATTGTTTATATATACCTATTTTACGTTTCATTTGCAGGAGATCCAACGAGTTTTCAGGTTGTTCCTTAATTTATGGAAACCAGTATATATTTTAATGATGTACAATTATGATAACTGAGATCTGTGGTTTGCAATTAGTTGTAAGATAGGGAACGCTTTGTTATTTTTAAGCGGAATATATAGGGTGCTGACTTTGTTGGGTTTTTTTACCGGCGGTTTTATGAGCGGCACTTCTTTTGCCCACAATGGGGCTAAATTGCCAGGTACAAAAGACCAAGAAGGCTCAGAGAAGATTGAGGAGGGGGACCCACTGGACATGAGACAGGTGGAAGCTTGTCTCCTAACAGCTGTCCTGTGGGGACTATATATGTTCAAATAAAGAAAAAAATTTTATCTAAGAATTTTAATGAAATGATTGATAATTTTAATTTTTTTGTCAATTTAGCAAAATCAACTTTCAACTTCAAAGTCAGTACTACTAGTCCTTAGTGCTGAATATTACAGATGTTCGTCTGTTATTTGTGATCAAAATTTGGCTTTGATAAAATTCGTTAGAAAACTGTTTGTTCACAAATATACAGTATATGCTAACGAACACAGTTATCAGTCCGATCAAGAATCGCTTGTGAAAGGGAAAGTTAGAATTTGAAGTTCCTACATACAATTGAACTAGCTTCACAGATTTAAATTACTCTTTGGACATGTTGTTCGTTTTGAAAATGAAATTATTTTACATTTTTACTTAAAACTTTATTCTCTAACAATATTTCTACTTAGACAGTTTTACGTCATAAAGACCAAATGATTCGCGAGACACTTGAAAAAGTTTCGGGGCCAGTATGTTGACGACTCCTGTACTAGAGGTTCACATCCAAGTAGTTACTATGAGGGTGCTAACTTCTAATGTAAATTACAAATGATTTGAAATGAAGGATTCATTAATCGTACAATGACTTTCCTCAACATATTTTTATTTCGTTCTCACGATTAAAATGGGGCGGGGCCTGGCTCGGTCAGTAGTAGGCTAGGCTCCATAATATTCAGTTCCGAGGTTCGAGTCACACTTGGGTCAGAGTTGAGATTTATCACCGCTAAACCCCCAGCCTGCCCTCTGTCGGAACGGCGACACCGATGGGCATAGAAAGGCAGTCGTCCGTCGGATGGGATGTAAAACTGTGTCCCAGTGTGCTGGCGGGCGAGCCATAATCCTTGCACGTTAAAGAACTCGCTGGATGGCCTTGACGAGAGGTTTCCATCTGTCTTCTAACAGCTGTCACTCGGTCCACTTTCACCAATTTTCTCTGAGCCCTTGGTATTCTTGCGACCTGGACATTAAGTCCGTTGGGTGCAAAAAAAAAGTGCTTTGAGGTAAAGCAACCCAACCCAGCACGATTATACTTCTTTTTCTCCAGTGCCGTTTCCTAACACCAAAATACACCAAGAAGAAGAAAAAAGGAAAGGGAAAAGAGCTCACCTCCTCTGAGAAACAGGACCCTTCTCCCATAGTTTCCTCATATTAGGTTTCTGCTTAAAAATCTATTGCTTAATTTGCAAAAATTAACCTTGTTACTCCACCTCATAGGAGGAACACTGAAGTGTATACATGAAATAAGTAAGAGTTCGTTGGAATAATATAGATGAAAAATTGTGGTTAGCCGGGTGGGATCTGAATCCACGATCTCCTGATAACGTGTCAGAGCATCTGACATGTCATCAGGAGGTCGTGAATTCAGATACCATCCCAAGAATCGCTTGACAAATTCTCCTCTATATTATTCTAACAAACTGCTATCAGGTGTTTATCTGAGAAATTCCATTATTGAAAGAAAAAGTTCATGAAGAAGAATATCAAAGCAGTTTAAAAGACGGTGCAAGTTTTATTAACCCGAAAAACGTTTTTGAAAAGAGTGCTGGTTGAGTGATGCCGTCTTCTATAGATCAGTGGTACAGTTGATTTTCTTCCCAATTTTACTTTGCAGAATTGTGCCCTTTTATTTTGCCACTCGGAGTAACACGACGCAGAGAAATAAAGTTTTGGAATAAAATAACTCAAACTTTGGTACCTACGATGTTAATTACACAAACGTTTTGTAGAAAAAAAATCCACTTTTCTATGTTTTAATTAACGCTATTTTTCTTTTAATTCTTTTAGATATTTAGATGATTTATTTGGGCTTTTAAATAATATTATGCTAATCAAATCGTATAATTCTTAGAAGTATTTTAGGAACAAATAAAATATAGAAAAGTAATAGAAACATTTTAAAAATAAACAAAATATACCGAAATTCCAGTTTCGAAGGGATCATTATGTCGTCTAGGTTTCGAAGGTAAATTAAAAAAAAATAATATTCTTCAAATATTTATATATATATATTTCTCTAGGTCTGTAAATGGTAGCTAGGTAGTCACTGGAAGGAGAGCTATGCACCAATCCCCTGTGATGATGCATAGAACCGGCCAGGCCTAGCACCTAATGTCCAACCCCGCCTTCTCGTGGTGCGGACCGTTAGTAACTTTCAAAAGAGATACTCTCTTGTGGAAGTGAACGGAAGGGGAGGGCTGCCAGATTAGTGTGGCCTACTGATCTGGACAACTATGGCTACTTTTCTTTTTTTTCTACCCTGCTGAGGAGTGGTCAACCACACAGGGTCCTGGTGCTGACCATGTAAACCTACTGGACTGGACAGATATATGGCTCTGAGCTTGATTATGGATCCTGATTTTGCTGCACTGGTGGGCTTCTGTGGAGGGAAAATCTTCCGCTGTGTTTTCTTTTTGTTTGTGGGTTGACAGCCCCAAGTGAATAGATCCACAGGATATGTTTATCAGCTGGTGGATAATCCTGAGCAGAAGTCATCGCAGGCACCTGAACTCTTTGCTTCTATTGGCATCGTCAAATTCTACATTGGAGGAAGTCTTCCAGTGTAGATGGCTTCAGCCTTTAGTAGTGGGGGAACGGGTCTTTGCCCCATGTCTGCGATTAGGGGGCTGTTTGATATTGTCGGCATTCCCTCTCTCAATAAACATAGTTTCTTTAAACATCCCACTAACCATTTTCTCTCCATAGGTAGTTGGAATGTGAGGACTCTGCACAGAGCTTTTTCTCTTGATGTCCTCACACATGAATTCCACCGTTATAATTTAGATATTCTCGGCTTGCAAGAGACCAGATGGACAGATAAAGGTCAGATTCTTAAAAATAATCTTAAATTTCTCTTTTCAGGGAGGGACGACAAAAAGCATCACCAAGGCGTGGGTCTGCTTCTCAGCAGACACGCTAGTGATGCTCTTCTAGGATATGAGTGCATTAATGAAAGGTTTCTTACAGCAAAATTTCAGACAAGCGTTAAAGACTTGAATGTTATCTGCTGTTATGCCCCCACTGAGGATGCCGATGAGGATGAGAAGGATAGGTTTTATGAACAACTTCAGGATATTTTGAATTCTGTCAAGAAAGGAGATATTACCCTTGTTCTTGGTGACTTCAATGCCAAAGTTGGTACTGACTCTGACCTTTGGGGAGGAGTAATAGGCCCTTTTGGTATTGGTAGCTGCAATAGCAATGGGCAACGTCTCCTACAGGTAAGTAAACTCAATGGATTCAGAATAACTAACACTTATTACAAACACCGCGACATACATAAGTACACATGGGTTTCACCTGATGGGCTGCATAAGAATATGATTGATTACATATTAATTAACAGCAAATGGACTAGTTCTGTTAGGAATACCAGGGCATATAGGGGAGCTGAAATTGGATCTGACCATTACCTTGTTAAAAGTATGTTGCAACTTAAACTTAAAAAGTGTTGTGCTAGGGTTAAAAAATTTACTTTTAATACTGAAGCTCTGAAAGATCCAGTTATAGCCAAAGCTTACCATGATAGGTTACTTAGTCATTATGACAGTCATGGTTTGCTTACTACTGAAGTTGAGGAAGAATGGGATCATTTTAAACAGGCTTTTTTGGACACTAACAGTACTCTTTTAGGAAAAAAGGAGCAGAAGAGGCAAAATTATCTGAGTGATAAGGCACTTGAGCTTATTTCGGAAAGAAAGAACTGCAGGAATGCCCTTAATCAATACCCTACTAGTCCTAATAGAAAGCATTACAGAGACCTTAATAAACTTGTAAAGGATCAGTTAGCTGCTGATAAAAATTTTTGGCTTGATGGTTTGGCTGACAAAGCCGAGGAAGCAGTTAGACAGCACAACAACAGAGAGCTGTACCAGATAGTTAATGTTTTGTGTGGTAGAAAACGGACAGGCATACAAGGATTGAAGGATAAACAAGGTAAGGTTATAGAAGGGGAGGATTCTGTCATGGCTAGGTGGGCTGAGCATTTCAGTGATGTTCTAAACAATTTAGTTAGTTCTACTCCCATTGTTTGCAATGATGATAGATGCATTGGTGGCTTTAATGTTGGCCCTATAACACAATCTGAAGTTAGTTTGGCTGTTTCTAAACTTAAACTTCATAAATCCCCAGGGGTAGATGAAATTACTACGGAAATGCTTAGAGCTGGGAATGTTTCGGTTACCACTTGGATGACTGAAATTCTGAATCTCTTTTATGATAAAGGCATGGTTCCTAAGGATTTTACCAGAGCTATTGTTATCCCTATTTTCAAAAAAGGTGATCGCAGTTCTTGTGATAACTATAGGGGTATCAGCCTACTCTCTGTTCCAGGTAAAGTTCTTTCCATGATTGTGCTTAATAGAATTAAGAATCTGGTTGACAGGCAATTGCGTGATGAGCAATGTGGATTCAGAAGTGGTAGGGGATGTGTAGATCAGATATTTTCACTTAGGCAGATTCTTGAGAAATGTTTAGAGTTTCAGAAACCTTTGGTTGCTAGCTTTGTTGATTTCAAAAAGGCTTTCGACTCTGTTGATCGTCATAATTTGTGGTTGATTGTGAGATCATATGGTATACCAGACAAGTTAGTTAACATTATGAAAGCTCTCTATAATAACACTGAGTCGTGTGTGAGAGTTGGTAAGGCTTGTAGCAATTGGTTTAGCATTACTTCTGGTGTTCGACAAGGGTGCATTTTGTCTCCTTTTCTCTTTAGCTTGGTTATTGATTATGTTATGCGAAATTCACTTCAAGGGAAAGATTTTGGCCTTAAATGGGCTGGAGATAGGAAAATTTCTGATTTAGATTATGCTGATGATTTAGCCCTTCTGGCAAATGATGTTGATGAGATGAACTCTTTCATTCGAGCCGTTGATGAGACTGGTAGTAGAGTAGGTTTGGTTATAAACAGAGAGAAAACTAAAGTGATGAAAATTGGTCAGGCAGGCTGTGATTCAGTTAATCTGAATGGTTGCAGTCTTGAGCAGGTGTCACAGTTTAATTATCTTGGGAGCTATGTAACAGATAATGGTGATGTGCGGCATGAGATTAACAGACGAATAGGGATTGCTGCTGGGACTTTTAAGAATCTATGGAGAGTGTGGAGAAATAGGCGTATACACCTAAAGACTAAAATTAGACTGTATAATAGTTTGGTTCTTTCTAGGGTTAGTTATGGTAGTGAAACTTGGACACTTTGTAAACAAGATAACAGGAAACTAGATGCTTTTGATTCCAGATGCTTACGCAGTATCTTGGGCATTAGGTGGTTCAACTTTGTAACCAATGATGAGATTAGGAAAAGGAGTTTGCAACCTCCTTTAAGCAGCATATTGTGCAGAGAGAGACTCCGTTGGTTTGGCCATGTTGCCCGTATGAATAATTATAGATTGGCGAATAGGGTTATGAACAGTGTGCCTAAAGGCCTCAGAAAGAAGGGGAGACCTAGGATGCGGTGGGCAGACAATGTCAAACAGGACCTTGTTAGAATTGGTGTGCAGTGGCCAGATGCAGTAGATGTAGCTCAGGATAGACTTGCTTGGAGAACTAAATTGCACGGTCTGGTTGGACCTCCGTAGCCCATGGCTGCTTGAGGATGATGATGATGATGATGATTTCTCTATTAACATTCTGCTTCGTGAAATCATTCCCAACCCTAGTAGCTAGTACTTTCTACCCTAGTTCAATATACCGTTTTAACTCAAGGTTTAGAGGCTAAATCCATTCCTGGTTTCTATGTCGTGAGGGTATGGATTTTCACTAAATCACCCAAAATTCCGACGTAGTTGAGGGTGATGAAACTTCATTCCCTGAAACCATTCGTTTTACTTGTTATTTCAACAAAAGCTTCTGGAAAATCAGACTACAATCATTCCAAACGTATGTCCTTATAATCGGCAAATTTCCCAAATATAAACGTTTTTATCGTGAACGCAGTAGTCTGCACAGAATACATAAAAGACTGAAGAGTCTTCGTGACTAGATGGTTCCGGATATTTCCAAGAGTGGGAACACCCAGCCATAGAATCGACGGAAGTGCATACTTTTGTCGTATCCTAATTCTGCATCGGCGCCTTCGCTGTTGAATGAAATTCGTTCAAACGATGGTTTTCGGAGTAGAAGTGATCTGCACCTAAATCTTTAAGTTTCGTTTCTTTTCAAGTAGTAACAAATAAAGTTGCTCTGTAATCATTCCACAGTAAGCCGAAATCCTGGTTATGTATCATTTAAATAGATCAAACTCCAAAGACAACAGCAGAACAACTTCCATATTGTCTCAAAATCTAAGCTTACATGATAAATATCGTACACCACTTTAAATGCTGTTAGAAAGAATTTGAAATTAAAGCAACCTTAAAAAGTGCACTTAAATAACTTTCTACCCTACTTCAATATATCGTTTGAAGTCAAGGTTTAGAGGCTAAATCCATTCCTGGTTTCTATGTCGTGAGGGTATTGATTTTCACTAAATCACCCAAAATTCCTACGTAGTTGAGGGTGATATAACTTCATTCCCTGAGATTATTCGTTTTTCTTGTCATTTCGAAACAACAGCTTCTGAGAAATCAGACTACAATCATTCCAAACGTATGTCCTTATAATCGGCAAATTTCCCAACTATAAACGTTTTTATCGTGAACGCAGTAGTCTGCACAGAATATGTCAGGGACTGAAGAGTCCCCGTGACCAGATTTGTTCCAGATGTTTCCAAGAGTGGGAACACCTAGTCATGGAATAGACGGAAGTGCTTACTTCTGTTGTATTCTAATTACTGCATTGGTGTCTTTTGTGTTGAATGAAATTCATCCAAACGATGGCTCAGACTAGAAGTGATCTGCACCTAAATCTTTAAGTTTTGTTTCCTTTCAAGTCATAACAAATATCGTCAGACTGTAATCATTCCACAGTAAGCCGTTATCCTCGTTATGTATGATTTAAATAGATCAAACTCCAAAGACACAATAGCACAACAACTTCCATATTGTCTGAAAATCTAAGCTTACATGATAAAAATTGTGATCCCCTTTAAATACTGTTAGAAATTATTTGAAATTAAAGCAACCTTAAAAAGTGCACTTAAATAACTTTCTACCCTACTTCAATATATCGTTTTAAGTCAAGGTTTAGAGGCTAAATCCATTCCTGGTTTCTATGTCGTGAGGGTATGGATTTTCACTAAATCACCCAAAATTCCTACGTAGTTGAGGGTGATGAAACTTCATTCCCTGAGACCATTCGTTTTACTTGCTATTTCAACAACAGCTTCTGAGAAATCAGACTACAATCATTCCAAACGTATATCCTTATAATCGGCAAATTTTCCAAATATAAACGTTTTTATCGTGAACGCAGTAGTCTGAACAGAATACATAAAAGACTGAAGAGTCCTCGTGACTAGATGGTTCCGGATATTTCCAAGAGTGGGAACACCCAGCCATAGAATCGACGGAAGTGCATACTTTTGTCGTATCCTAATTCTGCATCGGCGCCTTCGCTGTTGAATGAAATTCGTTCAAACGATGGTTTTCGGAGTAGAAGTGATCTGCACCTAAATCTTTACGTTTCGTTTCTTTTCAAGTAGTAACAAATAACGTTGCTCTGTAATCATTCCACAGTAAGCCGAAATCCTGGTTATGTATCATTTAAATAGATCAAACTTCAAAGACAAGAGCAGAACAACTTCCATATTGTCTCAAAATCTAAGCCTACATGATAAATATCGTACACCACTTTAAATGCTGTTAGAAAGAATTTGAAATTAAAGCAACCTTAAAAAGTGCACTTAAATAACTTTTTACCCTACTTCAATATATCGTTTTAAGTCAAGGTTTAGAGGCTAAATCCATTCCTGGTTTCTATGTCGTGAGGGTATGGATTTTCACTAAATCACCCAAAATTCCTACGTAGTTGAGGGTGATGAAACTTCATTCCCTGAGACCATTCGTTTTACTTGCTATTTCAACAACAGCTTCTGAGAAATCAGACTACAATCATTCCAAACGTATATCCTTATAATCGGCAAATTTTCCAAATATAAACGTTTTTATCGTGAACGCAGTAGTCTGCACAGAATACATAAAAGACTGAAGAGTCCTCGTGACTAGATGGTTCCGGATATTTCCAAGAGTGGGAACACCCAGCCATAGAATCGACGGAAGTGCATACTTTTGTCGTATCCTAATTCTGCATCGGCGCCTTCGCTGTTGAATGAAATTCGTTCAAACGATGGTTTTCGGAGTAGAAGTGATCTGCACCTAAATCTTTACGTTTCGTTTCTTTTCAAGTAGTAACAAATAACGTTGCTCTGTAATCATTCCACAGTAAGCCGAAATCCTGGTTATGTATCATTTAAATAGATCAAACTCCAAAGACAAGAGCAGAAGAACTTCCATATTGTCTCAAAATCTAAGCCTACATGATAAATATCGTACACCACTTTAAATGCTGTTAGAAAGAATTTGAAATTAAAGCAACCTTAAAAAGTGCACTTAAATAACTTTCTACCCTACTTCAATATATCGTTTTAAGTCAAGGTTTAGAGGCTAAATCCATTCCTGGTTTCTATGTCGTGAGGGTATGGATTTTCACTAAATCACCCAAAATTCCTACGTAGTTGAGGGTGATGAAACTTCATTCCCTGAGACCATTCGTTTTACTTGTTATTTCAACAAAAGCTTCTGAGAAATCAGACTACAATCATTCCAAACGTATGTCCTTATAATCGGCAAATTTCCCAAATATAAACGTCTTTATCGTGAACGCAGTAGTCTGCACAGAATACATAAAAGACTGAAGAGTCCTCGTGACTAGATGGTTCCGGATATTTCCAAGAGTGGGAACACCCAGCCATAGAATCGACGGAAGTGCATACTTTTGTCGTATCCTAATTCTGCATCGGCGCCTTCGCTGTTGAATGAAATTCGTTCAAAAGATGGTTTTCGGAGTAGAAGTGATATGCACCTAAATCTTTAAGTTTCGTTTCTTTTCAAGTAGTAACAAATATCATTGCTCTGTAATCATTCCACAGTAAGCCGAAATCCTGGTTATGTATCATTTAAATAGATCAAACTCCAAAGACAATAGCAGAACAACTTCGATATTGTCTGAAAATCTAAGCCTACATGATAAATATCGTACACCACTTTAAATGCTGTTAGAAAGAATTTGAAATTAAAGCAACCTTAAAAAGTGCACTTAAATAACTTTGTACCCTACTTCAATATATCGTTTTAAGTCAAGGTTTAGAGGCTAAATCCATTCCTGGTTTCTATGTCGTGAGGGTATTGATTTTCACTAAATCACCCAAAATTCCGACGTAGTTGAGGGTGATGAAACTTCATTCCCTGAGACCATTCGTTTTACTTGTTATTTCAACAAAAGCTTCTGGAAAATCAGACTACAATCATTCCAAACGTATGTCCTTATAATCGGCAAATTTCCCAAATATAAACGTTTTTATCGTGAACGCAGTAGTCTGCACAGAATACATAAAAGACTGAAGAGTCCTCGTGACTAGATGGTTCCGGATATTTCCAAGAGTGGGAACACCCAGCCATAGAATCGACGGAAGTGCATACTTTTGTCGTATCCTAATTCTGCATCGGCGCCTTCGGTGTTGAATGAAATTCGTTCAAACGATGGTTTTCGGAGTAGAAGTGATCTGCACCTAAATCTTTACGTTTCGATTCTTTTCAAGTAGTAACAAATAACGTTGCTCTGTAATCATTCCACAGTAAGCCGAAATCCTGGTTATGTATCATTTAAATAGATCAAACTCCAAAGACAAGAGCAGAACAACTTCCATATTGTCTCAAAATCTAAGCCTACATGATAAATATCGTACACCACTTTAAATGCTGTTAGAAAGAATTTGAAATTAAAGCAACCTTAAAAAGTGCACTTAAATAACTTTCTACCCTACTTCAATATATCGTTTTAAGTCAAGGTTTAGAGGCTAAATCCATTCCTGGTTTCTATGTCGTGAGGGTATGGATTTTCACTAAATCACCCAAAATTCCTACGTAGTTGAGGGTGATGAAACTTCATTCCCTGATACCATTCGTTTTACTTGTTATTTCAACAAAAGCTTCTGAGAAATCAGACTACAATCATTCCAAACGTATGTCCTTATAATCGGCAAATTTCCCAAATATAAACGTTTTTATCGTGAACGCAGTAGTCTGCACAGAATACATAAAAGACTGAAGAGTCCTCGTGACTAGATGGTTCCGGATATTTCCAAGAGTGGGAACACCCAGCCATAGAATCGACGGAAGTGCATACTTTTGTCGTATCCTAATTCTGCATCGGCGCCTTCGCTGTTGAATGAAATTCGTTCAAACGATGGTTTTCGGAGTAGAAGTGATCTGCACCTAAATCTTTAAGTTTCGTTTCTTTTCAAGTAGTAACAAATAACGTTGCTCTGTAATCATTCCACAGTAAGCCGAAATCCTGGTTATGTATCATTTAAATAGATCAAACTTCAAAGACAAGAGCAGAACAACTTCCATATTGTCTCAAAATCCAAGCCTACATGATAAATATCGTACACCACTTTAAATGCTGTTAGAAAGAATTTGAAATTAAAGCAACCTTAAAAAGTGCACTTAAATAACTTTCTACCCTACTTCAATATATCGTTTTAAGTCAAGGTTTAGAGGCTAAATCCATTCCTGGTTTCTATGTCGTGAGGGTATTGATTTTCACTAAATCACCCAAAATTCCGACGTAGTTGAGGTTGATGAAACTTCATTCCCTGAGACCATTCGTTTTACTTGTTATTTCAACAAAGCTTCTGGAGAATCAGACTACAATCATTCCAAACGTATGTCCTTATAATCGGCAAATTTCCCAAATATAAACGTTTTAATCGTGAACGCAGTAGTCTGCACAGAATACATTAAAGACTGAAGAGTCCTCGTGACTAGATGGTTCCGGATATTTCCAAGAGTGGGAACACCCAGCCATAGAATCGACGGAAGTGCATACTTTTGTCGTATCCTAATGTTGCATCGGCGCCTTCGCTGTTGAATGAAATTCGTTCAAACGATGGTTTTCGGAGTAGAAGTGATCTGCACCTAAATCTTTAAGTTTCGTTTCTTTTCAAGTAGTAACAAATATCGTTGCCCTGTAATCATTCCACAGTAAGCCGAAATCCTGGTTATGTATCATTTAAATAGATCAAACTCCAAAGACAACAGCAGAACAAGTTCCATATTGTCTCAAAATCTAAGCCTACACGATAAATATCCTACACCACTTTAAATGCTGTTAGAAAGAATTTGAAATTAAAGCAACCTTAAAAAGTGCACTTAAATAACTTTCTACCCTACTTCAATATATCGTTTTAAGTCAAGGTTTAGAGGCTAAATCCATTCCTGGTTTCTATGTCGTGAGGATATCGCTTTTCACTAAATAACCCAAAATTCCGACGTAGTTGAGGGTTATATAACTTCCGGAAGTGACCCCGCACGTAGAGGTCGAAGAGACACACCACCGGATATGCCATACCCGGGAAGTGACCCCCCAGAAAGCCCGGAAATCCCCTAAAAAGGCCCGAACGGTCCCACCGGATTCGGCTGTCCGCAGTATCATGACACGCCCCAAAAGGTCCCAGATGACCCGGAAGTGACCCCAAAAACAAACCGGAATTGACCCAACAACCCCCAAAGGTCATACAAGCCCCGTAATGCAACGCCACCAAAACAAACCAGTAAACAGTACCCCGGAAGTGACCCCTCAGAAAACCCGGAAATCCCCTAGAAAGGCCCCAGCGGTCCCACAGGATTCGGCTGTCCGCAGTATCATGACACGCCCCAAAAGGTCCTAGATGACCCGGAAATGACCCCAAAAACAAACCGGAAGTGACCCAACATCACCCAAAGGTCAAACAAGCCCCGTAACGCAACGCCACCAAAACAAACCAGAAAACAGTACCCAGTCCCCCAAAATCCCCCCCTTTTAAAAAAAGGTCCTCCGTTACGTAATACCATCCAAAGTGTCCCTCTCAAGCAAAGAAAACCCCTACCTGAGATCATTCGTTTTACTTGTTATTTCAAACAACAGCCTCTGAGAAATCAGACTACAATCATTCCAAACGTATGTCCTTATAATCGGCAAATTTCCCAACAATAAATGTTTTTATCGTGAACGCAGTAGTCTGCACAGAATACATAAAGGACTGAATAGTCCTCGAGACCAAAGTTTAAAATGGTTCCAAGAGTGGAAACACCGAGCCATAGAATCGACGGAAGTGCATACTTCTGTTGTATTCTAATTCGGCATTGGTGCCTTCGCCGTTGATCGAAATTCGTTCATACGATGATTTTCAGAGTAGAAGTGATCTGCACCTAAATCTTTAAGTTTCGTTTCTTTTCAAGTAGTTGCTCTTACTTCCGTCATCAAAAACGAGCGTAAAAACAAAAAAAAAAAACTCGTTATTACAGATACATAAAGAGAAATGTTAGAGTAAAGAAATTTTAGAAGAGGATCGATAAATAACAAGCCCAAAGACAGAAATAGAAAATATCTTAGACAAATAATATCAAGAGAATAAAGATAAACGGAGTATCATTTATATTGATTCTCTTGAGCATAACAGGATATCAGCATAACGGGAGCTCAACTTTTAACCTTATATACTTCCCAACAATGCCAGGAATTCGAATTAATTCATTCTTGGAAAAATAACATTTCTCTTGCAACCTTACCTAATGAGATGAGTTGTTGATTCGAATTGAAAATTGTTACGTTTGCATTATAATAACTTTTATTATTATGATACAGATTTGGGTTGTTTTACTTCTGAGCGGCACTTTTTTGCACACCATGGGTAAATGGCCAGGTCACATGGACCCCGAAGGCTCAGAGAAGGTTGGGGAAGGGGACCCACTGGAACAGCTGTTGGGAGACAGATGGTAGCCTCCCGTCAAGGCCATCCAGCGTGTTCTTTAACGTGCACATCATATGGCTCTCCCGCACACGGGGCCACGGTGTAACGTCCCATCCGACAGACGGCGGCCTTTCCGAGCCCATCAGTGTTCCCTACTGACCGTGGGCAGGGCGGGGGAATTTTGCGGAGATAAATCTCAACGCTGACCCTGCTGGGACTCGAACCTGGGAACTACAGATTACGAGCCTGGCGCGCTACCGACTTAGCCACCCCCGCCCAACAGATTTCGGATATTAACAAGATATCCGCTTATCCAAACTTTAAGCTTTATCAATAATAACGGATTTTAATGTATCAAGTCGTAGTAAAATACAAAAGAGGTATCATCAATTGGGCTATATTTAATTGTGCCTCTTTCATTGGTAAAAGAAATGGCGCGTACAATCTTGTTTCCAGTTGCTGAATTGGACATTGTAAACAAAATGAATAAACCCTGAAGTAGTTGTTTGACATAGAGGTCTAACAGCTTAATTCACGATAGAGAAGACCTATGAGGAAAAGGAGACCTCAGCAGTCAACACAAACAAAATCCATACCGTGTCTGGGGGGCGAACTCATATCCTTCTGATCAGTAGCCGAGAGCGTATGTCCTTATAATCCATTGGGAAACTGGAAAAAGTGATATACTGCTTGATTTTTATTCGAAATTTGGTCTATTGGAGATGTCAAATGTTTAATGACTTTGCAGCTTTGAATAGAGATTATCTTCGTAATATCGTCTTGATATATGAGTAATTATTCCGTAGCACTATATTTTCTCAGAAGGAATGTTTGTAGTCTGATTTCTCAGAAGCTGTTGTTAGATCTCACAGGAGCGAGAGTGAGAATAAATAACAAGTAAAATGAATGGTCTCAGGGAATGAAGACTCAGACTATAAGTTACATCGCCCTGAATTAGTTCGGAATTTTAGGTGATTTAACTGAAAAGTGATGTCCTCATGGCATAGAAAATAGTAGTGGGTTTAGCCTCTAAACCTCGACCTGAGTACGATACATTGACGTAGGGTAGAAAGTTATTTAAGTACACTTCTTCAGATTGGTTTACTTTCAAATTCTCTCTACCAGTATTTCTAGGGGTGTACAATTTTCTTCATATCGGCTTTGATTTCGACATATGTTAGAAGTTGTTGTGATATTGTGTCTTTGGAGTTTGATCTATTTTAATGGTACATAACTAGGATAACGGCTCAGTGTGGAATGATTACAGTGTGACGATATTTTTTATGACTTGAAAGGAAACGAAACTTAAAGATTTAGGTGCAGATCACTACTAGTTTGAGAACCATCGTTTGAAAGAAATTTGGTTCAACAGCGAAAGGACCAATTTAGAATCAAACAGATGTATGCAGTCCCGTCGATTCTATTGCTCGGTGTTCCAACTTTTGGAATCATTTGAAACTTTGGTCTCGAGGAGTATTCAGTCCTGTATGTGTCTGTGCAGACTACTGCGTTCACAATAGAAAGGTTAAATTTTCCGATTATAAGAACATGCGTTTGGAATGTTTTCAGTCTGATTTCTCAGAAGCTGTTATTAAGTCTCACAGGAGGGAGAGTGAGAAGAAATGAGAAATAAAATGAATAGTCTACGGGAATGAAGTAAAGTCATCCTCCACTAGGTCGGAATTTTAGGTGATTTGGATGAAAAGCGGCCTACTCAGGACATACAAAACAGGTCTGGATTTTGCCTCTGACCCTTAACTTGAGAATAGTTATAAAACAACCCAGCAATTCCACTAACAGTGCTTCGTTCTATGGCATTACTGACAGTGCTTTTCCCTATGATGTCACTTACTACGATCTTTCCGGTTTCGTCACTTCCGGACAAGCCCCTTATACGTCCACCACTACTATACCCTTTTTAATATTCATAACCGACCGCACTCGGTTATTAGTATTCATAAAGCAATTATTAATGATCTTATTAATAAACACTTTATTAAAGAGAAAGTTCCCCATCCTTCTTATTAAAAATCGCTTATTAATTAAAATTTCCTAAACCTTTGTCAAAGTTCCCTTATCAAACATTTAACACACCCTTCATTGAAAAAACCCTTTTGGCTGGAATCTTGGATGGCCAACATACAAACTGGTTATTAATTTAATGTTTTATTAAAGGTTCCCTGCCCCCTCACCAACCTTGGCGACCATCTTGGATGGCCAACACTTATCTTTAAGTCCCATGACGGCCCTTTTTGATGACGTCACTGGAGAAAGCCGCATTGTTGATCTCTCTTCAGCTCCTTTATTTCCGTATTGCATCAGGCATGATGTGTTATAATACGTTTTGGAAACTTTTCAGCCTCTTATCGAAAATTCTACCCTCTCCCCTCATTAAAAATCCCTTGGCAGTTATTTTGGATGGCCAACACTTGTCAAAATTTTCCTAACTCCCACGATGAGCATCTTGAATGACATCACCGACCACGCTTTCGACCCCCCCCCTCCCCCCTCTTTTTCCGTATTGCATCAGACATGATGTGTTACAACATGTTTTGGAATTTCTTCAACCTCTTATCAAAAGTTTCATCCCCCTCAATAGGAACCCCCTTGGCTGCCACCTTGGATGGACAACCCATCTTGAAATTTCTCTGTCCAGAGGCATCAGATGACGTCACCCCATAGAAGTAAACAACCCTTCTCGTTAATGTGATGGAGGTCAAGAATGCTGAGAAAAAAAATTTAAATTAAACAAAAGAGGCTGATGTCCGTAATACAACAGATATGGCGTCATGTTTTGGAAAAGTTCAACTCTTTATCAAAAGTTCCATTCTCCGCATTAAAAGCCCCTTTGAACAACCATATCGGATTGCCAACTAATCTTGAAATTTTCCTTGGCTCTCCCAAACCTCCAACTGTCAGGCCACTCTTCTTAATATTAGCCTCCATCTTGTTTCAGGATGACGCCATCAGATATTTTTATTCAGACATGTTCTATCGTCTGCAGCTCACATTCCACACGTCCTACCGCGTCAGGATTTGTTTGGAACGATGAAGTGAAAAAAATAATTTTACGTTAAATTCTCATTTCTGTAATGTTTCAATTCATTAGTCTCCCATCATTGTCATTTTAAGGTTTTTAATGCAAAACCATTTCAAAGACCTCACCACACTAATCGGAGATAAAAATAGCTTCTTCCTTATAATTTTCAACCCCTCCTAATTTATTAACTTATTTTACCTTTTTGGTACTAAGACAAAGACATCGTGATTGCAACAGCACAAATATCACAGATAAAAAAAAACATCACCTTACAATTTTTATTTCGACAGCTTATTTTATTACTAAACCTGCTCGAAGACATCGTTACTGCATCAGCAAAAGAATAACCAATAAAACGATTTCTTTATTCCATATCTTTGATTCCAGTATATCCGTTACACGATTTGGTCTTAAGTAAAACATTTTTTTTATTACTAATACTTATTGTCGCTGTATCCCAATCCAACACATGATTCACTTATGCAAAATATTATTCTTTCCTAGAAAGTAACGCTACTTAGTAACTTTTTAAAATCGATAACAAAATATTATTTCTTCCTCGAAAGCAAATATCCGCTAATCACTTAAAATTATTTGGAAGTAAGATATCATTTTTAAAAAAATCTGCAATTATAAACATAGTTTAAAAAATTGTCCGTTCCTCCATTTATTGGCGAACGTGTGTGATCAGGTCGCAAGACCAATGACTCATCACACTGATAAAATTTTATTTCGTGTTGCGATCCGTCGTTAGCATCATTAAGAAAAACCCCTCAAGCAGCTGCTTGCCACAGAGGTCTGACAAAAAATAGTCTCTACAAACTGGACTAAGGCGCCACTCGGAGTGAAATATTCCATATCGAGAAATACTCTTCTTAAATAATAGGAAAATTCCCTCCACGTGCCCTCCTTCTTCTAAAATTAAAACTATCCCTCTGTTAAAAATCTTTTTAACTGAAAAATTCAAATGCTCTTTTCATTAATCTGAAGAAATGGGACGGGGACGGCGATGATATCCCGGAAACCGTCTGGCCATAGAAAGTGTAAAGTGACGAAAGCACGGCTTAAAGGTCATGGGCAACTTTCATACTGACCACGCTTATTATTACTCATTATTCCAATGACTATTATTACCGTTTATCTGAATTCACATCGAAGTAAACGGAAAGGTTCGCGTTTACCTCGATGTGAATTCAGATAAACGGTAATAATAAAAAATAAATACCCACTCAAGCAGCTGCTTGCCACAGAGGTCTGACAGGAGCCTGTCAGTTTAGTACACCATAGTACAAGGATCTGTGAGGATGGCGGGTCCTCAGCGGTATCTTTTCTTAATCTCTTACTCACGGAAAGTGCTGCCCATCTTCTATGGGGTAGCAGATCCGTGAATTTTATCTTCCTCAAGGATCTTTACAACGTAATAGCGAAATGAAAATATTATTCGCTTTCAATCATGACGTTTTATCACCCCTTCAACCCCTTTTTGCGAAACTGGATTTTTACCACGGAAGTGAAAGGGGATGGCATCACCCACCAGGTTCCCATTTAGTCTAATTCGGCTGAAAAATGACCTAGTTAGGATGCATAAAATACTAACGTATTAAATCTTCATCCCTTGCCTCCAATACAAAGAATCACAAAAAATAGAAGGTTATATTTCTTTGTGTTGGTCAAATTCATGTTTCTCTCTGCCGGTATTTGAAAGGGGTTTGAATATTATGTCATCGTTGTTTCAGGCATAAATTGTGCGTTCTTGTTATATTATCTCTTGTAGTCTGATCTTTGTTAATGATCGGTACTAAGGATAATGGATCAGTGTATTGTGTATCAGTCACGATTTTTGTCATGAGTTGGATTAGGTTGATATTCAATCCTGGTTAGCTTACAAAATATGTATTCAGATAATTGTAGTAAATGATTATTAACTGTGATTGAAATAACGGGTTACATACAAGTTGTTGTGCACATTGGGTTTATATTCTGAATAAATGCAGAAAAAGCGAATTGAAAAGCCATCTAATCCATTTCGAGGACAGCGAAGGTGAAGGAGATGTAGCCAGATAGTAAATAAGAGTGACTGATAGACTTTGGCAGATATTCCTAAAAAAGGCAGAGTTGAACCAGAGGATTGATTAGTGGACGACGATGGGCTAGAACCCGAAAAGGTGACAGCTATCTGATTTTATCTACCCCAAGGACATTGTGCTTATATGAATATGCTAGGTTGTCTGGCGTGTGTATGCTCCTAACCGACTCCACATAGGAGGAACTCTCTAAACAGGTGGTGATGTCATGTTAATTGAACCCAGGAGCAATGACAATCCCTCTCTAGACTGATGATCTCCTTCACAGCGATTTGTGTCATCAGTTGATATGGAGGGAACCAGAAACATGTCATCATGCTGCAAATATCCACAAACGGGAAACGTGCGGTGGTAGTAGTGTTATGGTTTTTTAAGAGGGATATCTTTGGGCTACCACGCAGATCAGTATGTGCTTGTATAGTCGCTCAAAAAATATCGTAACACTATGGTTGATTACAGAATATAGAAAAGTATCTGACAAGATTTTTTTAAAAATTAGTGTAACTGGCTACATGATCAGTAGCAGATACCGGGATAAAATCTTGACCCCTTCGTGCGACCATATGCGGGTGCAATAAATGATACCTTCCTCCTACAGAACAACTCCGGCCCACAACATTGCTGCTTTATTTATCGGTATCTGGAGAAGAGCACTATTAACTGTTTGGAGTAGTCAGCCCTGGTCTGGACCTAAATCTGCTACAGCGTTTATGGGTTGTTGAGGCGGGTTGCTACACTGAATTCCACTTCATCAAGCTCCCCAGAGTTTTGACGGGCTTTGGAAGCGCTGCTGGACTGTCTTTTGGGTTGGGTTGTTTTACCTCTGAGCGGCACTTTTTTGCACACTGGACTGTCTTATCAACTGCATGAAACATCACTGTGAGGCCTGCATACTGGTAAGAGGCGACCACATTTTATATTGAACCATTTCGGCTATCTCAGTTGACTTTTACTTTTTTAACATTGTTTGTATTCTTGTAAAATTTTGGGAATTAAAAGTATTATTTCACTTTTCTCCTGTTTTTCTTATGCGCATTGTTTATATATACCTATTTTACGATTCATTTGCAGCAGATCCAACGAGTTTTCAGATTGTTCCTTAATTTATGGAAACCAGTGTATATTTTAATGATGTACAATTATGATAACGGAGATCTGTGGTTTTGAATTAGTTGTAAGATTGGGAACGGTGTTTTTTTTCCATAAGCGGAATATATAAGGTGCTGACTTTGTTGGTTTTTTTTACCTATGAGCGGCACTACTTTTGCCCACAATGGGACTAAATGGCCAGGTACAAAGGACCAAGAAGGCTCAGAGAAGATTGAGGAGGGGGACCCACTGGACATGAGACAGGTGGAAGCCTGTCTCCTAACAGCTGTACAGTGGGGCCTATATATGTACAAATAAAGAAAAAATTTTTATCTAAAAATTTTAATGAAAGGATTGATAATTTTAAATTTTTTTGCCAATTTAGCAAAATCAACTTTTAACTTCAATGTCAGTACTACTAATTAGAAAACTGTTTGTTCACAAATATACAGTATATGCCAGCGAACACAGTTATCTGTCCGATCAAGAATCGCTTGTGAAAGGGAAAGTTAGAATTTGAAGTTCCTACATACAATTGAACTAGCTTCACAGATTTAAATGACTCTTTGGACATGTTTGTTCGTTTTGAAAATGAAATTATTTTACATTTTTACTTAAAACTTTATTCTCTAACAATATTTCTACTTAGACAGTTTTACGTCATAAAGACGAAATGATTCGCGAGACACTTGAAAAGGTTTCGGGGGCAGTATGTTGACGACTCCTGTAGTAGAGGTTCACATTCAAGTAGTTACTATGAGGGTTCAAACTATGGGCTACCACATTTTCTACCTACCACAGTATTGCTACCACCTTTTTCTAAGGAATTTTGTCAAAGCCAAATTTTGATCAGAAATAACAGACGAAATCTGTAATATTCAGCACTAAGGACTAGTAGTACTTTGAAGTTGAAAGTTGATTTTGGTAAATTGGCAAAAAAAATTAAAATTATCAATCCTCTCATTAAAATTTTTAGATAAAAATTTCTTTTTATTTGTACATATATAAGCCCCACTGTACAGCTGTTAGGAGACAGGCTTCCACCTGTCTCATGTCCAGTGGGTCCCCCTCCTCAATCTTCTCTGAGCCTTCTTGGTCCTTTGTACCTGGCCATTTAGCCCCATTGTGGGCAAAAGAAGTGCCGCTCATAGGTAAAAAAACCCAACAAAGTCAGCACCCTATATAATCCGCTTATAAAAAAGAAAGCGTTTCCTATCTTACAACTAATTGCAGACCACAGATCTCCGTTATCATAATTGTACATCATTAAAATATACACTGGTTTCCATAAATTAAGGAACAATCTGAAAACTCGTTGGATCTGCTGCAAATGAATCTTAAAATAGGTATATATGCGCATGAGAAAAACAGGAGAAAAATGAAATAATACTTTTAATTCCAAAAATTTTACAACAATACAAACAATGTTAAAAAAGTAAAAGTCAACTGATATAGCCGAAATGTTTCAATATAAAGTGTGGTCGCCTCTTACCGGTACGCAGGCCTCACAGTGATGTTTCATGCAATTGATAAGACAGTCCAGTGTGCAAAAAAGTGCCGCTCAGATGTAAAACAACCCAACCCAAAAGACAGTCCAGCAGCGCTTCCAAAGCCCGTCAAAACTCTGGGGAGCTTGATGAAGTGGAATTCAGGGTAGCAACCCGCCTCAACAACCCATAAACGCTGTAGCAGATTTAGGTCCAGAGCAGGGCTGACTACTCCAAACAGTTAATAGTGCTCTTCTCCAGATACCGATAAATAAAGCAGCAATGTTGTGGGCCGGAGTTGTTCTGTAGGAGGAAGGTATCATTTATTGCACCCGCATATGGTCGCACGAAGGGGTCAAGATTTTATCCCGGTATCTGCTACTGATCATGTAGCCAGTTACACTAATTTTTAAAAAAATCGTTGTCAGATACTTTTTCTAAATTCTGTAATCAACCATAGTGTTAGGATATTTTTTGAGCGACTATATAAGCACATACTGATCTGCGTGGTAGCCCAAAGATATCCCTCTTCAAACCATGACACTACTACCACCGCACGTTTCCCGTTTGTGGACATTTGCAGCATGATGACATGTTTCTGGTTCATTCCATATCAACTGATGAGACAAATCGCTGTGAAGGGCAAATCTCGATTCATCAGTCTAGAGAGGGATTGTCATTGCTCCTGGGTTCAATTAACATGACATCTCCACCAGTTTAGAGAGTTCCTCCTGTGTGGAGTCGGTTAGGAGCATACACACGCCAGACAACCTAGCATATTCATATAGGCACAATGTCCTTCGGGTAGATAAAATCAGATAGCTGTCACCTTTTCGGGTTCTTGCCCATCGTCGTCCACTAATCAATCCTCTGGTTCAACTCTGCCTTTTTTAGGAATATCTGCCAAAGTCTATCAGTCACTCTTATTAACTATCTGGCTACATGTCCTTCACTTTCGCTGTACTCGAGATGGCCTAGATGGCTTTTCAATTCGCTTTTTCTGCATAAATTCAGAATATAAACACAATGTGCACAACAACTTGTATGTAACCCGTTATTTCAATCACAGTTAATAATCATTTACTACAATTATCTGAATACATATTTTGTAAGCTAACCAGGATTGAATATCAACCTAATCCAACTCATGACAAAAATCGTGACTGATACACAATACACTGATCCATTATCCTTAGTACCGATCATTAACAAAGATCAGACTACAAGAGATAATATAACAAGAACGCACAAATTATGCCTGAAACAACGATGACATAATATTCAAACCCCTTTCAAATACCGGCAGAGAGAAACATGAATTTGACCAACACAAAGAAATATAACCTTCTATTTTTTGTGATTCTTTGTATTGGAGCCAAGGGATGAAGATTTAATACGTTAGTATTTTATGCAACCTAACTAGGTCATTTTTCAGCCGAATTAGACTAAATGGGAACCTGGTGGGTGATGCCATCACCTTTAACTTCCGTGGTAAAAATCCAGTTTCGCAAAAAGGGGTTGAAGGGGTGATAAAACGTCATGATTGAAAGCGAATAATATTTTCACTTCGCTATTAGGTTGAAAAGATCCTTGAGGAAGATAAAATTCACGGATCTGCTACCCCATAGAAGATGGGTAGCACTTTCCGTGAGTGAGAGATTAAGAAACGATACTGCTGAGGACCCGCCATCCTCACAGATCCCTCTACTATGGTGTACTAAACTGACAGGCTCCTGTCAGACCTCTGTGGCAAGCAGCTGCTTGAGGGGGTATTTATTTTTTATTATTACCGTTTATCTGAATTCACATCGATGTAAACGTGAACCCGTTCCGTTGGTCAGTATGAAAGTTGCCCATGACCTTTAAGCCGTGCTTTCGTCACTTTACAATTTTTCATGGCCAGACGGTTTCCGGGATATCATCGCCGTCCCCGTGCCATTTTTTCAGATTAATGAAAAGAGCATTTGAATTTTTCAGTTAAAAAGATTTTTAACAGAGGGATAGTTTTAATTTTTGAAGAAGGAGAACACGTGGAGGGAATTTTCCTATTAATTTAAGAAGAATATTTCTCGATATGGAATATTTCACTCTGAGTGGTGCCTTAGTCCAGTTTGTAGAGTCTATTTTTTTTTAATTTGGCTAATGATGCTAACGACGGATCGCAACACGAAATAAAATTTTATCAGTGTGAGGAGTCATTGGTCTTGTGACCTGATCACACACGTTCGCCAATAAACGGAGGAACTGACAATTTTTTAAACTAATTTCATAATTGCAGATTTCTTAAAAATGATATCTTACTTCCAAATAATTTTAAGTTATTAGCGGATTTTTTCTTTCGAGGAAGAAATAATATTTTGTTATTGATTTTAAAAAGTCACTAAGTAGCGTTACTTTCTAGGAAAGAATAATATTTTGCACAAGTGAATCATGTGTTGGATTGGGATACAGCGACAATAAGTATTAGGAATAAAAAAAAAAGTTTTACTTAAGACCAAATAGTGTAACGTATATACTGGAATCAAAGATAAGGAATAAAGAAATAGTTTCATTGGTTATTCTTTTGCTGATGCAATAACGATGTCTTGGAGCCGGTTTAGTAATAAAATAAGCTGTCGAAATAAAAATTGTAAGGTGATGTTTTTTTTTTATCTGTGATATTTGTGCTGTTGCAATCACGATGTCTTTGTCTTAGTACCAAAAAGGTAAAATAAGTTAATAAATTAGGAGGGGGTTGAAAATTATAAGAAGAAGATTTTTTTATCTCCGATTCATGTGGTGAGGTCTTTGAAATGGTTTTGCATTAAAATGGCAATGAGGGGAGACTAATGAATTGAGACATTACAGAAATGAGAATTTAACGTAAAATTGTTTTTTTCACTTCATCGTTCCAAACAAATCCTGACGCGGTAGGACGTGTGGAATGTGTGCTGCAGACGATAGAACATGTCTGAACACAAATATCTGATGGCGTCACCCTGCAACAAGATGGAGGCTAATATTAAGAAGAGTGGCCTGATAGTTGGAGGTTTGGGAGCGACAAGGAAAATTTCAAGATTAGTTGGCAATCCGATATGGTTGTTCAAGGGGGCTTTTAATGCGGAGAATGGAACTTTTGATAAAGAGTTGAACTTTTCCAAAACATGACGTCTCTTCGCTTGTGAAAGGGAAACTTAGAATTTGAAGTTCCTACATACAATTGAACTAGCTTCACAGATTTAAATGACTCTTTCGACATGTTGTTCGTTTGTAAAAGAAAATGTTTTTGGAAAATGAAATTATTTTACATTTTTACTTAAAACTTTATTCACTAACAATATTTCTACTCAGACAGTTTTATGTCATAAAGACCAAATGATTCGCGAGACACTTGAAAAGGTTTCGGGGGCAGTATGTTGACGACTCCTGTACTAGAGGTTCACATCCAAGAAGTTACTATGAGGGTGCTAACTTCTAATGTAAATTACAATGATTTGAAGGATTCATTAATCGTACAAGGACTTTCCTCAACATATTTTTATTTCGTTTTCACGATTAAAATGGTGCGGGGTTCTGGCTCGGTCGGTAGTAGGCTATGCTCATAATCTTCAGTTCCCAGGTTCGAGTCACACTTGGGTCAGAAATGAGATTTATCACCACTAAACCCCCACCCTGCCCTCTGTCGGAACGGCGACACCGATGGGCATGGAAAGGCAGTCGTCCGTCGGATGGGATGTAAAACTGTGTTCCAGTGTGCTGACGGGTGAGCCATAATCCTTGCACGTTAAAGGACTAACTGGATGGCCTTGACGAGAGGTTTCCATCTGTCTTCTAACAGCTGTCACTCGATCCACTTTCACCAATTTTCTCTGAGCCCTTGGTATTCTTGAGACCTGGACATTAAGTCCGTTGGGTGCAAAAAAAAGTGCTGAGGTAAAGCAACCCAACCCAGCACGATTATACTTATTTTTCTCCAGTGCCGTTTCCTAACACCCAAATACACCAAGAAGAAGAAGAAAGGACAGGGAAAAGAGCTCACCTCCTCTGAGAAACAGGACCCTTCCCCCATAGTTTCCTCATATTAGGTTTCTGCTTAAAAATCTATTGCTTAATTTGCAAAAATTAACCTTGTTACTCCACCTCATAGGAGGAACACTGAAGTGTATACATGAAATAAGTAAGAGTTCGTTAGAATAATATAGATGAAAAATTGTGGTTAGCCGGGTGGGATCTCAATCCACGATCTCCTGATAACGTGTCAGAGCACCTGACATGTTATCAGGAGGTCATGAATTCAGATACCATCCCAAGAATCGCTTGACAAATTCTCCTCTATATTATTCTAACAAACTACTATCAGGTGTTTATCTGAGAAATTCCATTATTGTAAGAAAAAGTTCATGAAGAAGAATATCAAAGCAGTTTAAAAGACGGTGCAAGTTTTATTAACCCGAAAAACGATTTTGAAAAGAGTGCTGGTTGAGTGATGCCGTCTTCTATAGCTCAGTTGTCCAGTTGGTTTTCTTCCCAATTTTACTTTGGAGAATTGTGCTCTTGTTATTTTGCCACTCGGAGTAACACGACGCAGAGAAATATAGTTTTGGGATAAAATAACTCAAACTTTGGTACCTACGATATTAGTTACACAACCGTTTTGTAGAAAAAAAATCCACTTTTCTGTGTTTTAATAACCGCTATTTTTCTTTGAATTCTTTTAGATATTTAGATGCTTTATTTGGGCTTTTAAATAATATTATGCTAATCAAATCGTATAATTCTTTGAGGTATTTTAGGAACAAATAAAATATAGAGAAGTAATAGAAACATTTTAAAAATAAACAAAATATACCGAAATTCCAGTTTCGAAGGGAGCATTATGTCGTCTAGGTTTCGATGGTAAATTAAATAAAAATAATATTCTACAAATATTTATGTATATATATTTCTCTATTAACATTCTGCTTCGGGAAATCATTCCTAACCCTAGTAACATTTATCGCTTCAAGATTAGCCAAAAGAGTGCAACCAAAATTTTTTCAGCTAATTTTGCTTCGGTTGTTTTACCTCTAAATCACATTTAATAAAACTCACAATTTGCACTAGGGATGCTAAATGGAGAAGCAACAAAGACCCAAGAGCACAGAGGATATCTACGGGAAGAACCTTCACTGGACAGCTGTTAGGAGAAAGATGGAAATCTCTTTTTAACAATATCCAGTATGTTCTCTTCTGTACGAAGCAAAGGCCAGCAAAACAACTTACATAAGTCTCGAAATATGCAAATTTCGCATTTCGAAAATATCCCATATAATCTTACATTTTTTTACACCATAATTTCGCTATGATTGATTTTTCTTAAGAATTTGATCACTTTGCCTCGACATAAAGTAATGGGTTGTTTTACTTCTAAGCGACACTTTTTTTGCACACCGTGGGCTAAATGGTCAGCTCACATAGACCCCGAAAGCTCAGAGAAGGTTGGGGAGGGGACCCACTGGAACAGCTATTGGGGGAGGGGACCCACTGGAACAGCTGTTGGGGGAGAAATGGTAGCCTCCCGTCAAGACTATCCAGCGTGTTCTTTAATGTGTACAGGGTATGACTCATCCCACCCATGGAGTCAGGCTTAACGTCCCATCCGACGGACGGCGGTCTTTCCAAGCCCATCGGTGTCTCCTACTGACCGTTCGCAGGGAATTTTGCGCAGATAAATTTCAACGCTGACCCAGCTGGGACTCGAACCTAGGAACTACAGATTACGAGCCTAGCGGGCTACCAACTGAGCCACCCCCGCTCATATAAAGTAATGACAGAAATTAAGTTTAAAACAATTCACTTCACATGCACTTCTTACCTTTGCATTCTTTACGACGATTTTGGCATCACATCATGATTATTTTCATTTGGGCCTTAAATTGCACTACAGTGTGGATTCACGATGAGCAACGCGCAACTCTAAAACTTCTACAGGATCCGGATTGATAATCGTGCCCGTGTCCTGACGCCAAGTGTAAGGGTAGCACGGCTTCCGGCATAAACCGGTGAATGCGTGCAAAGGAAAGACAAGCGGGAAAAATGTTGACGAGGTCACGTGACTGTTATGAAACCTCTTCTATCTCAGTCTAGGTGTTTTATGTTCACTTTGCAGAGAGAATAAAAAAAGTGTAGTTTTACACTTACCAATCGTTCGGAAAAATCACTCATCCTTGAAACAGAAGACTACGTTATTCGTAAACAGTGCATTTCAAAAACAATTCATTACGCGGAATGATAGTGCAATATATTAAACATGCGTTTTGGTACTTTCCGTTCAATAAAAAAGCGGCAATATGAATGAGTGTGTATAATTCTCTGTGGAAAGTTTCTTAAATGTCGCATTATCATCAAAACAGAATTTGCTAATACTGAAGGAGCCTAATGATTGTATCACATCTTCTCAGAGCATTAATATTCATGCACCAGTAATATTAGCATGAGAACGTTCATTTTTAAGATGCCTTTCTCCTTCGTGCAATAAGTTTGTTTCCCGTTAGGCAGTTGCTTCTATTAGATCTAAGTTTATTTTCCAGTTTTGAAATAAAGGATTTCCTATAGGAAAGGTTGAAACATTGTTTTCTTACCACATACCAGGTATATATTTAGAATTATGGCTGTTTAAACCATTTTAAAATCCCCAACAATTAATAATCACGATGTACTTGTCGAAGATCAGTTTAAATAAAACAATTCAGTTATTAGAAGATGGTGGAAAGCAGGAGTCGTCATTGCGTGGCCGCCAGACGTTTTTATGCCCTCAGGAGACAGAAAATGTAAAAGTTTGCACATAAATTTAAAGAGCATTCTGCTTTAGTCTCGCTATTACAGTTGATACAGTTGTCAAATGAAAATCATATAATTTCTTACGTCTTTTAATATCCTATTTTCGTTCCTATTAGGCGACAATTCGTTAAGAGTGTTTTATCAACTCTGCATATTTTAGAAAACTCGAGTTACAAGAAATTTATTTAGAAAACTGGAGTTACTCCTCACCTTACAAGCTTTCATTTGATATGAAATTCGTAACTGTGGACCTTCGCGTTTAGATGATATAATAGAAGAACGATTTTCGCATTTTCAATTTTTAGGGGGTGGAGAAAAGCACAGGGATAAATGTTTTATAGGCTACCACACTCCCCACGTTATAAGTTTTCTTTTGATATATGATTCGTTGATATCAGTCAACTAGATGAAGATAAGGTAGAACAACTCTTTTGGGGTTGGGCTGTTTTATCTCTGAGCTGCACACAATGTGCTAAATGGCCAGGTCACATGGACCCCGAGAGCTCAGAGAAGACTGGGAGGAGGGGACTCACTAGATAGCTGATAGGAGACAGATGAGAGCCTCCGGTCAAGACCATCCAGCGTGTTCTTTAACAGGTACAGTTATGACTCTCCAGCCATGGCTCAACGTCCCATCTGACGGACAGTGGCCTTTCCAAGCCCAGTGGTGTATCCTATTGATCGAGGCAGGGCGGGGAGTTTTGCGGAGACAAATCTCAACGCTTGTCCAGCTGGGACTCGAACCTGGAAGCTGCAGATTATGTGCTAGGCGCGTTACCGACTGAATCACCCGCACCCCCATAACACTTTTCTTTTGGCAAACGTAGAAACAAACAAACTGGCTAATGACGAGTAAAAAGCAGTGGAATGATAAAGACAATTTATTCGAAATGAAGCAGGAATACATGCATGCTACAATTTCAATTCAAGTCAATTAAATTTTTATTCAACATAGATATGTATCAATACAAAATTTTATTAAATATACCCAGCTAAAGTAACTGAATATTTGAGCGCTGGTGTATAATTATGACAAAAATATAAATACAAAAAATTAACAAGGCAACAATTGATAATTGAACCAATCAATAATGTAGAAGTCAAAAAATTAGTTTTACATACAGTCATCATTCATTGTTTAGTATCCATTCAGAAAGAGATTTATTAAATAAATATTTAGAAGTAATTTTCTTCAATGTATCTGGAACACTGTTGTATAATTTAGGCCCAATATAGTTTATATTACGAGTAGTAGCTTGCTTTGATATACGTGGTATTTGCAATTTAAATGATGAGTCTCTAAGTGGTATATATATATCTGTCGAACCTGAAATAGATGTAAATTGAAATGGACATATTCAATAACTTTTAAAATGTAAATTTAAGACAGAGTCAGTAACCCCAATTTCTTAAATATAGGACGAGATTCAGAGAAGCGACCTTTATGGCCAATGATTCTACCTATAAATTTTTGCAGAATCAACAGCCTATTTAAATTTGTTTTTGCAGCCCCTCCCCAGGCTTTTATTGCATATTGTAGCTATATACACAAGAAGAATATAACATTTTTAAACTTGTTTTATCGAGTAAGAATCTTAGTGTAAAAAATTTTGCCATGAATGGTTTTATCTTATCCACAGTATAGTCAGTGTGAAACTTCCATGAAAGGCTTTTATCAATAATCACTCCTAGGTATTTAATTTGATCAACCTACGTAAGATGTTCGCAACTGCAATTTAGGATGTTGTAACAGTCGTTGTGATGAGAAGCCACTCCAGAGTCACTGCCACCATCAGTTGATGCCTTCAACTGGAACTTTATGTAACATGTTTTAGCCTTATTTGAACTTAATTTATTCAACATTAGCCATTGATAGAGACGATGAATATCTCTGTTTGCCATTTGGTATAACTGTTCATAGGTGTTACTTTTGTATAACAAAACAATATCATCAGCGTAAGAAATAATTTCTGCCTCAAAATGTTTGTCAAATATATCGTTTAAATATAATATAAATAGCAGAGGTCCCAGTACAGAACCTTGTGGTTCACCTGTATTAATATTTTTCATAGAACTATATATATCATTTATCCTAACGATTTGTGAACTATTTTCCAAGTAGGATTTTAGCCATGTAAAACTGGTACCTCTGATTCCATATTTTTAAAGCTTAGCCAGCAATATTTCATGATTTACCAAATCAAAAGCCTTTGATAAGTCCAAAAAAATTGCGAGTGTTTTAAAATCTTTATCCAGAGACCACGTTAATGAATTTATTAAATGTAAAATAGCATCTTCTGTGCTTTTTGCTGCTGAAATCCATATTGGTTCTTTGCTATTATGTTAAACTTTAAAAAAAAATTGTTCAACCTGACAAAAAATAACTTTTCCAATATTTTTGACATTATCGGAAGTAAAGCAATAGGTCGATAATTTTCTTTAAGAATTTTGCTTCCTTTTTTGTAAATAGGAACTATTATTGAACATTTTAAGGCATTTGGGAAAATACCAGAAGATAAAGACATATTAAACAAGTAGCACAATGTTGTTCGTATCGATGGATATATTGCTCTTAAATTATCCACGTTTATGTCATCCCAGCCAATCGAATAAGTCCTTTTCAAATTGTTTATTATGCTGTCTAATTCTTCCAACGAAACTGCTATCAGACCCATTGAATTGCCCTGGGAAATGATTATTCTGTCTTTTAAAGTAAGATCTTCAGGCACTACCAAATCTGATTCCGAATTACGAGTTTCATATTCAGTAGCTATATTTATAAAATAATCAATAAAAGCATTAACTATTTCAGTGGAACTATCTGTAAAATATACCATTTTATTATTTAAGTTCATTTGAAAACAGATGATTTTAATTTTTTTCCTATTATTTGTATTAATTACTTCATTTATAATATCCTATTTCTTCTTTGTGTTATTTCCAGCATATGCCAGTTTGGCTTGAAAATATAAATTTTTTAGCTTTTGATATTATGCTATTTAAGGAGTTTCTTAAATTTTTAAAATAAATTTATTTAAATTTAAAAAATTTTTTTAAAATTTAAAAAATTTAGTTTGTAATAGTTAGCATCAATTCTATTTTTTTCCCATAATCTATGTAAATGATTTCGGTTCCGTATTGACTTAATAAGTTCTGTGGTTATCCACGGTTTTTAATTTTTTAATTTTTTTATTCACATCTCTCTTTACTGTAGCCTTTTTAACTAATTTTTTAAAGTCCTCAAAGAAATGGTCAAAAGCTTCATTTACGTCATAATAATTTTGTATATGATTCCAACTATAGTCCTTGAAGCCTTGTTGCAATTTCACTTTCTCTGTGTAAATAATTGACTGTATTGACTCCTTAGCTTTGACTGAGACATTTGTTGTTGCAGAAAAGGTGAAATAAATCATATAATGATCTGTGATGTCCGTAGTTACAATATAGGGGCAATAAGAAAAAGAACTTATTTTCCTTATGAATAAATGATCTATACAAGTTTGTGATTGCGATCTCGTAATCCCCGTAATATAATTTGACAAGTTGTGTAGAATCATAAGATCTAAATAACTATTTATATGTTCTGTAGATTTTGAAATATCCAAGTTTATATCTCCGGTAAGAATAATATTACGATCTGGAAGTTTATCGACATATTGAAACAATCCTTCAATGAAATTCCTTTTTCCACCTCCAACATAACGATAAATCGACAATAAGATTACCGGCATTGTCGAATTCAATTGAATTTTTAATGCAATAACTTCGGCTGAGTTCATTTCGAAATCTAACTGGGAAGCACACCAATGCTGCTTGATGTAAACCACAATTCCACCAGATCTGTTAAAATGTCTATAGTTAAAAAATCCTTTGTATCCCTCAATATGATATAAAGATGTTTCATTGTCAGGTATCCAAATCTCAGAAAGGATTATTACATCTGGTTTGCAATTACTACTTTCTATCAATGCCAAAAACACATCGAAATTCGCTCGTAAACTTCTGATATTCAAATGAATAAAACTAATTCCTTTTTTGAAATTAGAATGGATCAATTTAAGTTCATCGAGGTCAATATAAATACCTGATGTTCCTTCCATTTTATGGCTAGAAAAAATTAACCAAAGCAAAAAATCAAAAATGCATTTTAAGGAACTTAATAGCGCATCAGATATTAATTAAGTTTGACTGTCAATTCTGATGGCATTTGAGTCGTCGTTTGCCCTTAGGAATATTTATTCCAATTTAATCCATACATATATATATATTTAAATTCCTTTTGAAGAGCTTTGACTTTATAAAGTAATCTCTTCCTTTCTATTGTTAATTGCTCATTTATGTAAAATGGTTTCTCTTCCATTTCTTTATTTAGCGAATTTAGAAATAACTTCTTCCCGTTTCTTTCCCCTCTAACCACTTATTTCTGATGTCTTGGTTCTTAAACTCTATTACAATATTACCAGGTTTATCAGCATTACGAGACTGAACCCTTTTAATTAATTTTATATCCTCTTGTTTCTGGAGAGTTTGTAATATAGTCATCATCATCATCATCCTCAAGCAGCCCATGGGCTACGGAGGTCCAACCAGACCGTGCAATTTAGTTCTCCAAGCAAGTCTATCCTGAGCTACATCTATTGCATCTGGCCACTGCACACCAATTCTAACAAGGTCCTGTTTGACATTGTCAGTTCACCGCATCCTAGGTCTCCCCTTCTTTCTGAGGCCTTTAGGCACACTGTTCATAACCCTATTCGCCAATCTATAATTATTCATACGGGCAACATGGCCAAACCAACGGAGTCTCTCTCTGCACAATATGCTGCTTAAAGGAGGTTGCAAACTCCTTTGCCTAACCTCATCATTAGTTACAAAGTTGAACCACCTAATGCCCAAGATACTGCGTAAGCATCTGCAATCAAAAGCATCTAGTTTCCTGTTATCTTGTTTACAAAGTGTCCAAGTTTCACTACCATAACTAACCCTAGAAAGAACCAAGCTATTATACAGTCTAATTTTAGTTTTTAGGTGTATACACCTATTTCTCCACACTCTCCATAGATTCTTAAAAGTCCCGGAAGCAATCCCTATTCGTCTGTTAATCTCATGCCGCACATCACCATTATCTGTTACATAGCTCCCAAGATAATTAAACTGTGACACCTGCTCAAGACTGCAACCATTAAGATTAACTGAATCACAACCTGCCTGACCAATTTTCATCACTTTAGTTTTCTCTCTGTTTATAACCAAACCTACTCTATTACCAGTCTCATCAACAGCTCGAATGAAAGAGTTCATCTCATCAACATCATTTGCCAAAAGGGCTAAATCGTCAGCATAATTTAAATCAGAAATTTTCGTATCTCCAGTCCATTTAAGGCCAAAATCTTTCCCTTGAAGTGAATTTCACATAACATAATCAATAACCAAACTAAAGAGAAAAGGAGACAAAATGCACCCTTGTCGAACACCAGAAGTAATGCTAAACCAATTGCTACAAGACTTACCAACTCTCACACACGACTCAGTGTTATTATAGAGAGCTTTCATTATGTTAACTAACTTGTCTGGTATACCATATGATTTCACAATCAACCACAAATTATGACGATCAACAGAGTCGAAAGCCTTTTTGAAATCAACAAAGCGAGCAACCAAAGGTTTCTGAAACTCTAAACATTTCTCAAGAATCTGCCTAAGTGAAAATATCTGATCCACACATCCCCTACCACTTCTGAATCCACATTGCTCATCACGCAATTGACTGTCAACCAGATTCTTAATTCTATTAAGCACAATCATGGAAAGAACTTTACCTGAAACAGAGAGTAGGCTAATACCCCTATAGTTATCACAAGAACTGCGATCACCTTTTTTGAAACTAGGGATAACAATAGCTCTGGTAAAATCCTTAGGAACCATGCCTTTATCATAAAAGATATTCAGAATTTCAGTCATCCAAGTGGTAACCGAAACATTTCCAGCTCTAAGCATTTCTGTAGTAATTTCATCTACCCCTTTGGATTTATGAAGTTTAAGTTTAGAAACAGCCAAAATAACTTCAGATTGTGTTATAGGGCCAACATTAAAGCCACCAATGCATCTATCATCATTACAAACAATGGGAATAGAACTAACTGCATTGTTTAGAACATCACTGAAATGCTCAGCCCACCTAGCCATGACAGAATCCTCACCTTCTATAACCTTACCTTGTTTATTCTTCAATCCCTGTATACCTGTCCGTTTTCTACCACACAAAACATTAACTATCTGGTACAGCTCTCTGCTGTTGTGCTGTCTAACTGCTTCCTCGGCTTTGTCAGCATCAAGCCAAAGATTCTTATCAGCAGCTAACTGATCTTTTACACGTTTATTAAGTTCTCTGTAATGCTTTCTATTAGGACTAGTAGGGTATTGATTAAAGACATTCCTGCAGTTCTTTCTTTCCGAAATAAGCTCAAGTGCCTTATCACTCAAATAATTCTGTCTCTTCTGCTCCTTTTTTCCTAAAAGAGTACTGTTAGTGTCCAAAAAAGCCTGTTTAAAATATTCCCATTCTTCCTCAACTTCAGTAGTAAGCATACCATGACTATCATAATGATTAAGTAACCTATCATGGTAAACTTTGGCTATAACTGGGTCTTTCAGAGCTTCAGTATTAAAAGTAAATTTTTTAACCCTAGCACAACACTTTTTAAGTTTAAGTTGCAAGACACTTTTAACTAGGTAATGGTCAGATCCAATTTCAGCTCCCCTATATGCCCTGGTATTTCTAACAGAACTAGCCCATTTGCTGTTAATTAATATATAATCAATCATATTCCTATGCAGCACTTTTAACTAGGTAATGGTCACATCCAATTTCAGCTCCCCTATATGCCCTGGTATTTCTAACAGAACTAGCCCATTTGCTGTTAATTAATATATAATCAATCATATTCCTATGCAGCACTTTTAACTAGGTAATGGTCAGATCCAATTTCAGCTCCCCTATATGCCCTGGTATTTCTAACAGAACTAGCCCATTTGCTGTTAATTAATATATAATCAATCATATTCCTATGCAGCCCATCAGGTGAATATAGTAGACACTTTATTTACAATTAATTGTAAATTCTCCTGCGGTTGTTAAGGTATACCAACAATCTTCAACTATTAATCTTAGACTCTAATATGTAATTTGTTTTTTCAATAAAAATACGTTTTCCTTAGTTTCGTCAAGATCAGACATATGACATTTAAGCTCCTTCATAATTAATTCATTTTCCTTTACGAAGTCATCTATTTTTTACTACAGAATTCAACAGATCTAAGAATATCAACATTTTGCTGATTAATTCTTTTTTCAAGCTCTGCGAATTCTTTCCTAATTTCCAACTTAAAAATATTAATAAGCTCCTCTTTTAAATTATGATCAGAAGAATCCATAAAGCAACTTGGTTTACCTTTGTTCACAGAATGGTTATCTTCATCTCCCATAGATGGCTGCACATGTTCCACTTCACTTGTAGAAAGAGAACGCCCATCGTTGAGGTAACTCTCTTCTTCTTACAATTATTACATACCCATTTGTTTCTTCTGTCTACTGACATATTTCTATAAACCTCGAGTCTTATCCCCACACATCCAATATGAAAAGTAGCTTTACATGAACCATAACACTGTAAATATTCCTTTTTTAAATCTTCGTCCTTACTACACACCTTACAAGTAAATTCCATGTTGCCAACAATGAATTGGCTAAAATTGGCTAAAGTTAGAATGAAAAAGTAGACGGTCCTAAATAGTGACTCAGAATTTATGTAAGCCTAAATGCTAGCTAGCTGTAACCGAAAAAAGCTTGATCTGAAAATACAAAGTTGTTTGAATTATCATATTTTTATCTCGTGTAGTTATGGGACGAATACAAGACTCAGGAACAAATTCACTTAAACAAGGGAAGAAAAATGTTCATTCGTTTATCACACACTAACTTGGACGAGAGTAATGACGTGTCGGATAATTTCAGCAGTTTATGTTTATCTGCGGCATAAATGAATTTTTTTTTGTGAGGAACTTCATGCTCTTGCAGGTTTAAAAGTGCTTTACCACTGGGGAGGACATATTCCTGACAATTGCAGAAACAATGAATGCATTAAGGGCTGCAATGGAAAATATTTTAACAGCTTAATAAAGGATGATGAATAAAGGATGATGAGAGGAACATGCATAAACATAAGTGGTGTTTCTGTACGATTTAGTTTAGAAGTGACACAACAAAACTTCCCTACCTGGCGAAATTATTAAGAACGCTGCATCATGTACGAAATACGTGAAAAATGCCAATGTATGTAAAATATCTTGCTGACTCTATCTACGTCACTCGAAATAGAATAAAAGCAGGAAAGGCATGGTGGAAAGCAAAGTGAATGGCGACATGGGTTGGGTTGTTTTACCTCTGAGCGGCACTTTTTTGCACACCATGGGCTAAATGGCCAGGTCACATGGACTCCGAAGGCTCAGAGAAGGTTGGGGGAGGGGACCCACTGGAACAGCTGTTGGGAGACAGATGGTAGCCTCTCTTCAAGGCCATCGAGCGTGTTCTTTAACGTGCACAGGGTATGGCTCTCCCGCACACGGGGCCACGGCTTAACGTCCCATCCGACGGAGGGCGGCCTATCCCAAGCCCATCGGTGTCCCCTACTGACCGTGGGCAGGGCGGGGAATTTTGCGGAGATAAATCTCAACGCTGACCCAGCTGGGACTCGAACCTGGGAACTACAGATTACGAGCCTGGCGCGCTACCGACTGAGCCAAAAACGCCCCAGGCGACATGGGTAAAAAGACTGATCTCACTGACTTCGATTTTGAAGCACAGGGGCGTAGCGAAGGACTATGGTTGGGGGGGAGATTATCAAAAATTTCCCAACTCGAAGTTCAAATTTTGTCAACTGAGCAAACTTACCAGATTTTCTACCTCCGTGGGGGGGGCTTCCAATTTTGTCAATTAGTCATTATTATTTCACAGACTTAATTCCAATATTTACATCTGCTCTGAATTGTGGCAAGTCAGTGTGTGAATTTTCCCTTTATTTGACCAACTCTCCTTAATTTCTAATTTCTCGAAACTAATCCCATTCTTTACATCTGTCCTAAATTGGCCAAATCACTTCAAACTTTTCAAACTCCCAAAGATTTTGCCAAGTTTTCTCAATTTCAGTCAACTCTCCTTAATTTTACAAACCCAATACTAATTATCACAACTCGCCCGTATTTTCCAAGTGAATTCGAATTTTGCCAACTGCCCTACATTTTGCTAAGTTTCTTCAATTTGTTCAACACTCCTTAATTTCACAAAACAAATCCCAATTTTCACAAATCGCCTATATTTTACCAAGTGAATTCGAATTTTGCCAACTACTCTAGATTTTGCCAACTTCATAATTTTACAGAATAAAATCCCAATTTTTGCATCTTCTTTGAATTGGCCAAGTCACTTCGAATTTTATCAACTCTCCTTAATTGCACAAAAAAGGCACAATTTTCACAACTTCGCTGTATTTTACCAAGTGGCTTCGAATTTTGCCAAGAGTTCTTGGTTTTTCCAACTCTCCTTAATTTCACAAAACCAATCCCGATTTTTACAACTCACCTGTACTTTACCAAGTGGTTTCCAGTTTTTCCAACTTCCCTAGATTTTGCCAAGTTTTCTCGATTTTGTCAACTCCCCTTAATTTCACAAAAACAATCCCAATTTTCACAAATTGCCCGTATTTTACCAAGTGGATTCGAATTTTGCCAACTGCCCTATATTTTGCCAAGTTTCCTTGATTTTGCCATCTCGCCACAATTTTACAGAAAAATAACCCAATTTTACATCACACCTGATTCTTGCAACGCCACTCTGAATTTGTCAACTCCCCCAAGATTTTCCAACTGTTCTAGATATTGTGAAGTTGCCTCGATTTTGCCAACACGCCATAATTTTACAGAAAAAATATTGAATTTTTACATGTCACATGAATTTTGTCAACTCTCCATAATTTTGTTAAGTCACTCCGAATTTTGCCAACTGCCCCTAGATTTTGCCAACTCCCTAATTTTGGTCAACTCTCCTAGATTTTGCCAACTCCGTAAGTTTTGTCAACTCGCCTAGATTTTGCCAACTCCGTAAGTTTTGCCAACTCTCCTAGATTTTGCCAACTCCGTAAGTTTTGTCAACTCTCCTAGATTTTGCCACCTCGCCATAATTTTACAGAAAAAAATCCAAATTTTCACATCTCACCTGAATTTTGCCAATTCCCCACGATTTTGCCAAGTCATTCCGAATTTGCAACTGTCCCTAGATTTTGCCAACTCCCTACGTTTTGCCAACTCGCCATAATTTTACAGAAAAAATCCTAATTTTTACATCTCACCTTAATTTTTGCCAACTCTCCATGATTTTACCAAGTCACTCCGAATTTTGCCAACTCCCTAAGATTTTGCCAAGTTGTCCCGATTTTGCCAACTCACCTGTATTTTACTAAGTGGCTTCGAATTTTGCCAACTGCTCTAAATTTTGCCGTCTCTGCATTTTCCAAACTGCCTTAGATTTGTCAAGTTGCCTCGATTTTGACAACTCCGCTTAATTTTCCAAAAAAAATTACAAATTTTCACAACTCACCTAGATTTTACGAAGTCGCTTCGAATTTTGCCAACTCCGAATTACTTTGGGGGGGAGCCTCCCCCCATCTCCCCATGGCTATGCCGCTGTTGAAACGTGATGGGCATCCGTAATGGATATAATGGAACTCAGTGGAAAATCACGGGGCACAATATCTCAAATATCTTGAGAATGGTAACAGTTTCAAACACTTTCCACAGTTCGTGGCAAATGCGGGAAGAACAAGGCTGTGACAGAGAGGGACAGACATTTGTTGGCACGAACTGTACGTCAAAACAGGGCTGGTACGATTTCCTTATGATAAGATTGAGACAAATGGCAGCTAGCAGTACTTCAAAATCCATTTCAAAGAGAACTATGAGCAGAAAAAATTGAAACCTTGAAATTAGGGAACTGTATCATCATATATCCGATGAAGTATCCATTCGAGTAAGTGTTCATAATAAATTGGCCAGGCATGTGTATGTGCCTCTAATGATTCATCACTATATATTCATCAGAAGGCATTCTTTAGTGAAGTGAATTAGAACGTTTTAATGCAAGTCTTAATAAACGCTGTAAGTATATACGAAAGCTGTATGAGATTACCCCATACTCTGCATTTCCCAGATTCGAATTTCAAATGTGCCTGTTTTGAGATTTATCTCCGCTAAACTTCCACTCTGTTCTCTGACAGAAATGTGACACGTGTGCTTGGAAAGTCTTCCGCTCCTCAGATGGGAAGTTAAACCGTGGCGCCTTGTTCACGAGAGTGATTCCCTGTGCAAGTTAAAGAATGCTCTGGATGGCTTTGATAGGAGGCTACAATCTGTCCCCTAACAGTTGTCCAGTGAGTTCTCTTCAATATCCAAATCTGAGCCTTTCGGGAACTTAGTGACATGGTCTTTGTGCGCACAAAAGTACCACTCAGATGAAAAACAAGCCAAGATGATGCAAAGGCATGGTCTGACTAACCGTCAATTCTATTAATTTTTGTAAGAAACTGAGGCAGAATTTGGGGACATTATTCATCAGGCAAAAGTGAAGCTGCTGAGTAGAGGAAATTGTATACAAATATTTTTCCAGTTGAGGACAGAAATCAACATATATTGACGTCCGAAATTGATAAATAGATACCGGAACTATCTGAGGTAGAATAGATTCTTGCAAGTAGCACAGCATGAGGGAAAGGCTATGAGACTAAGCCTCGACAAAAAGAAATCGACTAGATGAATTTATTTAACTTTTGTTTTAAGAATACTAGCAGAGCTTGTAGAAGAGTTACAAGTGACTTTTCTTTCAAAATTTTCTCAAATCGAACACATCGTTAGGCATGGTCTCTGGGGCATGTTAAAGTATCTCATCCAATGAAGGTCGGTAGCGCACCAGGTTTTCTATGAGGGTCGGTAATCTGAGGTTTCCAGGTTCGAGTCCCAACTGTCAACGTTGAACTTAATCTCCAATAAACCTCACTCTGCTCTCTGTCAGAAAGAGGACATCAGTTGGTTTGGACAACTCGCCGTCCATCGGATGGGATGTTAAGCAGTGATTCCATACCCTGTCCACGTTAAAGAACACCCTGGGTAGCCTTGTCGGGAAGCTAGCATCTGTTTGCTAACAGATGTCCAGTGGATATTCTTCTCCAACTTCCTCTGAGTCCTTGTTACCTAGCTATTTAACCCATTCTGTGCAAAAGAAGTGCCGGTCAGAGGTAAAACAACTCAGTTTACTGTATTCAATGAGGTGCATTCACGTTCCAGTGCGTGATGACCAATCTTTCTAGAACCCAGTTGGGTTGGGTTGTTTTACCTCTGAGCGTACTTCTTTTGCACACAACGGGTAAAATGACCAGGTCACAGGAACTCAAAGGGCTCAGAGAAGATTTTGGGGAAGGTACCCACTGGACAACTGTTGGGAGACAGATGGTAGCCTCCCGCCAAGGTCATCCAGCGTGTTCTTTAACGTGCACAGGGTATGGGTTTCACGCACAGGGCACCACAGCTTAACGTCCCCACCGACGGACAGCAACCTTTACAAGCACATCGGTATTCCCTACTGACCGAGGGCAGGGTGGGGATTTTTTCAGAGACAAATCTCAACCGTGACCCTGGCGGGACTCGAACCTGGGAACTGCAGATTACGAGCCTGGCATGCTGCAAGCGGAAAAATCCAAATACACTATCTGTTTGAATAAACGTCAATTAAAATCGTGAATAAAGTAAATTCTTGGCCTTCACTTCGATCATGCATTTACTTAGAATTATAACAATTTTTTTTAAACACTGTCTTGAATTACTTTGTCCATGCAATAATTATCATCTTATTATATAATAACCATAATTCCATGCGAACGATCGGGCGAATGGGTGAACAAGCGTTTCTTGTACCTTCTCGGTGTGGCGTCATTTGTGGTTCGGCAGATACTTGAGCGATCGGTCTCAAATTTGGTATGGTGGTCCCACTTAGTTCTAGCCGTGTTGGGTTAACCCTTTAACGCCCAGAAAATTTCAGAAACGGGTAGGAGGTATTAAATACAAAGGAATAGCACTATTTGGACGAGTCCATTTGAAATTTTTGGCGGTTTGGGCTGTTCTGGGCGTTAAAGGGTTAAGAGATCGGGTTCCTAGCTGCCGTCGCCTACCTTGTGAATGGAGTAGTCCATTATCGATTAGAAAAGTTATGAATGGATTGACGTTTCGCCCAAACACTCGATGAGATTTACCTAGTATCTTTATAATGTATACGCAGAGACTACTTGGTCACAATTTCTTCTGAATAACAAAAGCTCATTTTGCTCGAAATCAAAAGCTTCCAGATCCCCTATCTAAGGGTACAATTCAAAGATAATATATAAATCGTACGTTGGTTTTAAAAGAGAGAACAATGATTTGTCTTTATCTTTTTATAACTTAAAGCAACACTGGGTTGCTCATGGCGTAAGATATATAATTTTCTGTCTCACTCTGTCGACATTCAATTTAGAATTGAAGAAATTAGTAGCCCATGTTGGGTGATTTGAAATAAATATTATTCGAAAAGGTGTAGACATTGCATTACAAGTGAAAAGTAATCTCGGCCAATTGTGAACTTATGGGTGAAGGTGGCTTAGGCAAAAGAAATCATTACAGGAAGAGATAAAGCATTCCTTATGCTTTATTTCTTCCCCGTAATTTTTTACATATTAATTTTTTTCCTAATACGCTGTAAGAAATATTTCCTGGCTGAATATTCTCAATTATTTTGCATTGTAATTATTTCCAGGTGGAAATAAATCTCTGGATTTTGTGTTACAAAGTTGAAAATTATGGGAATAATAAGCCTAATAATTAAGTAATAATCACTGAATTTATTTCTTCCAAAATTATATTTAAAATCTTAAGATTGCAGTAATTAGTGCGTTATTAATTTGCACATGGAATTCGGAGAAAACACAAAAATCATTTTGTGAAATATATAAAGCCATTTTGATTTTAAAACAGATGAGCAAATTGTTTAATCAATGCAATCATTTTGAATCTTATTAAATTGAAATTATCGGTTTTTTACTATTTTAGAAAAATATTAACTTTACACTGCTCACTACTAAAATTATATCACCTTCTTGTAGATTCGATATGCCTAGTTTTATGGTTCCCAACCTTTTTGATTCCAACGCTACTTTTTCCAAGCATCTTTTTCATGCTACATTTTACTACTAATTTTTTTTTCAATACTAATTTCTCCTGTATGAAACTAGTCGTACACTAGGTGTCAGTAGCATCTCTATTAACGGTTTGAATTAAACGACCCCATAAATGTTTAAAACGTCCCTTATTGAGCTATGACGCCCCCGTTGGGAACCATTGATCTAGGTGAGGCCTAAAATCGAATGGCTGGCTGGCAAAGAATTATATAATCAATAATTTATGTTTAAGGAAAAAAAAGCAACCTAATATGGAAACATAAACAATATAATTTCATTAAAGTTAATTGTTTTAATGAGAATTCGCTTCACCGAAGTTGGACTTATTGTCCTCTATAAGTTCTTTTCATCTTTTGCAAATTTAATTCTTATCTCTCGCGAGTCCCACAAAAATAGTGACGAGCCGTTGTTTGCCCAGGCCTGGTCTAGGTGATGCACTTTCAATGGTCTAACCCAGTGGTTCTCAACCTTTTATGCCAGGGGGTAACCCTGGAAATATGTATGTAACTAGCGTACCCCTTGTGCAGATAGATAAAACTATAGTTATAGTATAACAATGGGAATAAAATAAAACACTGACTTTGCTACTAGATCTAGTGACTTTTGAGCTCTCACGGCGTATCCCAAAAATTTTACCGCGTACTCTACGTTGAGAACCCCTAGTCCAGGTGATGCACTTTCAGTGGTGAGCAATGCTCATATATTTTGCAAGTATGTTATAAAGAGCCTCATTTTGATGAAAAACTTATGTAGGGGACTCGTATAAGTATAAAACTCACTGAACTAAGAGCAAGACTAAGAGCAAGTAACAATAATGAATGCTTTAATTCTTTTGAATATAGCAATAAGAATGAAGGAAAAACTTATATGTTATTCACTGTAAGGAGGAGGAGCAGTAAAAGGCTGGGATCTGCTGTGAATGGTAACCTCGTCGTCTCTTAGCACTCGAGTGGGCAATGGAGATGAATGAATTGATTGTCTCGGTGAACTTCTTGGTGAAGAATTCTGCTGAGGAAAATGGCTGCAATGACATTCGTGAGTTCGTGCAACAGTCGGAGGGGTATTGCCGACACTGTTTCGTTTTGCAGTCTTCTTTTGAAAGTCCAATAGCCAATTGTCGTGGGTTAACACGGGGGATAAATTCTGCACGAAATTAGGATTATTTTGCCCAGGTCTGTAGTAAGAACAATTGTTAACGTCCGATGGCGAATTGCAACGCGGGGAAGGACTGTTTTCAACAAATTCAACTATTACACGTGGCACGGGCTGAGTATAAAAAGTGACTCTATTCGTCGGCTTCTTCGATGATTTCTTCATGTTGCATACGCAGATGCAGATCCCATAGAGGACAAAAGAAGCGAAGAGTGTGCATAGAATTCCGACGATAAATGGTGACGGACTTGAATGTTTCTGTGGTATGAAGAAATCTTGACCACCTGGAATATGGAAATCAGAAATTAGGTAAAAGTAACTGTTATCGCCAATAGTAACATGTAAATAATTTCCAGGAATTTTAACAACGTAAATGGAAAATTACAGTTTTCAAACTATAATATGCATTTGCGAAATAGTAAGAGCAAAATAAATAACAAATATACACAATACGAAAAAAAAAAAAACGCATTTTCCCCACTATAGCCGTCTGATCAGTCAACCGTTTTAAAGAGATGAATTTTAAAATCATGTAATAGTTCCTTTTCAAAAGTTCGAAAAGAATTCACTTTTTATTTATATTCTCTGGCGTATTTTACGTGTAGAATGAAATAGTGATGGTTGTTCGAAAACTGCTATCATTAGTAAGAGTCAAAATAATGTTTTTCGAACCGAGTTCCTGCGCACTTTCCAAGCCCTTTGAAAAACATATTAAAACAAGAAGAATAATATGTGGACTATGGCGAATATGGGATGCTCACTTTAAAAAGAAATGAAATTCTTTATTTTCCAAAATTTGAACCCTTTAACAGTAGTTTTTCGAACTAAGAGATGATTGGAAAATGCAATTAGTAACATATTATTAATCCTATACAACGTAAAAAGAGTTATCTTATATTCTTTAAAATAAAAACGTTGCATTTTCTCATCACCGGTTTTTTCATTAACGGTCAAATCAGTCAGAGATATAAAATAAAATTACTTATTTTTTACTACCATATTAAAATATTATTGAAAATAATGGTGTTAATTACTAACGTTTTGAAAATAAAGATCGGTCGAATTTTAATCAATAGTCCTATTGACCACAAATTTTGTACTTAGACTCTCATTATAGTCCTCAAAAAAGATATATATAAATTTTCAGTGCACTCAAGTAGTAGGTCCTATTCCAGGACTCTAATATTTATTCATAAACAGTACAAGGTCCTACTCTAGAACTCTGATTTTTCTCATACACAGTTGGAAGGCTGTAAACAAAGAGGATCAAGAAACATTTAAAATCCCAAAGTATTTACACGGAACACTGTGATTAGGAAACTTTTGCGTGATAATAATTTGATATTAGACTTAGAAAATTATAGATTTTTTAGCAAAGTTTGCAAAAATAAAATAATGAATTTAATTTATTTACTTAAATATTGACAGCAAGTTGAATCAAACTAGAATATCATGGCCCATTCAACGGGCTTGATTTGCCTATTAAGCAATATTAAAGAGCACGTAACTTATAATTTAAATGCTAGAATTCTAATTTATTAGCTAGATATTCTGAATTTGAAAGATATTAGATGGCAGTAAAAGTCAGTTACTTAAAAAAATCTTAAATTCCCCTTTTCAGGACGAGAGGAGGGAAAATATCTTCAGTATGTAATCTTGCTTCTCAGCAGAAATGCCGGTGAGGCTCTTTTGGATATGATTCTATTAATGGACGCTTTCTTACAATTAAGTTTAAAACAAGGTTTAAAGTTTTGAATGATTATTAAAAACTTAAGCTGTTGGTACGTCCCTACTGAGGACTGTGATGATAACTAGAAAGGTGAGTTTTGCGTACAACTTCAGGATATTTTGAATTATTTTAAGAAAGTTGCTCTTAATCTTGGGACTTTAGTGCTAAAGTTGTTATTGTTCTTAGGGAACGACTGATAGGTTCATTTAGCATTGGTAGTTGCAATTCCAATGGGAAATGCCTCCTAGAAGTAAGTAATGGTTTGAGAATAATTAATACTAAACACAGGAATTCAGTAACAAAGTAGCACAGGAAAAAGACCCTGTAGACAAGAAACACTTAAGAAGAATAAAAAAAAAATGGTTGTCCTGAGCAGGATTCTAACCTACACCCCTCAGAAGCATGACGGCTGTCCTAATCGCTGGACCATCAGAAACTGCAACTTTTTCAAAGAAGTGACATTATATGCATTCCGCAATATGCTGATTCGCCAGTGGCACTATCTATTATTATAAGCGAATGGGGCAGTCAAGCTGCCACATTTGATGGTGTCAATAACTCACGCTCACAGCGCATGCCTTTGGGGGGCGTAGGTTCGAGTCCCACTCCGAACAACCAATTTTTTGCAACTAATTATTTTAAGTGTTTCTTGTCTACAGCACTTTTCCCTGTGATACTTTATTACGTAATTATTGATATAACGCTGTGAGTGTGAATGACAGATATTATCAACATGAAATGTGGCGGCTTGGCTGCCCCATTCCCTGATAATAGATGGCGCCCCTGATGAATCAGAAGAAATTTTGGGAATACATAAAATATCATTTTGTTGAAAAAACTGCGGTTTCTGATGATCTAACGGTTAGGATGACTGGCATCCCTCTCAGAACAAACAGTTTTTTTGACTAATTATTTCAAATACAGGGATATTACGCGAGTTTCACCTGATGTGATATATAAGAATATCATCGATTATATGTTAATTAACAGCAAATGGACTGATTCCGTTAGGAATATCAAGTCTTTTAGGAGAGATTAAACTGGATCTTACTATTACCTTTGCTAAAAATGTCTTGCAACTGAAACTTAAGAAATGCTGTGCTTTAACACTGACGTTCTGAAAGATGCAGAAATAGCCAATGAATGTCATTATAGATTAATTACCCATTATGACAATCGAGGTTTGCTCATATCTGAAATTAAGGAAGAACGACCTGTTATTTTAAAAGGCTATTTTTGAAACCAACTGTAATCTTCAGGGTAAAAAGGAGCAGAGTATACAAAATCATTTAAGTGAAAAGGCAATGCCGCTTATTTATGGAAGAAAGAATTCCAACGATTAACTGAATCAAAATCTTATTAGTCCAGCCAGACCGGATTAAAGGCTGAGCCACGGCTCCAGGGACAGAGCCTGATTTTTCGATTTTTATTAAAGGCACGCATTAATTATTCTAGTTCTAAATAATTTGGTAAGTTCTACTCCCATTGGGTATAATGGGGGATAGATGTATTACTGATTTCAATGTTGGACCTATATCACAATCTGAAGTTACAAAAATAATTGTCCATTTATTTCTTAAAATAGTTGCATTTTCCTACCCAATTGCAATAAGGTTTTAAATCACTGCGTTTCAAAGTGACCCTTTGACAAAATATTGACAAAATTCAAAGTGACCCCTTGACTACCACACTCTACCACCGAAATTTCTATTTATTAATATGAATAGATCGCTGCAACAGTCGTTTAGGATTTTCCTACCCTCTATGTTTAGCGCCCTCTATCGATGGAAATTCAACTATTTATTCCGAGACTTGAAAATGCTAATCCCAAACTTTTAATACATTTATCCAACTGAAATAATTTTTTCATTTATCGCTAAAAACAAAAAAAAATGTTGAACGTCTACAGGCGGATAGAAGGATGATAAAATAAAATCAATCTTTCGGTTGTATTATATTTTCAAAACAAAAAAATAACAGATTTCCACATTCCGAGTTCTACATTATATTTCCATATTCAAAATACACTTAGAGTTCCACTTTTTGACAAGAGGGCGTGTATATCTGTATGTGTGTGTGGGGGGTGGGGTGGGGGATGGCTCAGTCGGTAGTGCACCAGTCTTACAATCTGAACCTCCTAGGTCGATTCTCACCTGTGAGAATTGAGATTTATCTCCGCTAAAGCCCCACCCTGCCCTCTGCCAGAAACGAGGCATCAATGGGCTTGGAAATGGGACACAAAGCCGTGGCCCCGTGTGCAGGAGAGCTATATCCTGTGCACATTAAACGTTGGAGGAAGAGGAGTGCACAGCTGTGCATTGGACCGCTCTTCCTCCAAACTTCTCTGAACCTTTGTGGTTAATATTTTTCATTAGGAAACTATGTAGTGAGTTTTATGTCAAATGAAAGTGTGCGGCGTGAAGAATGTCATTTACGGAGGGCGTTCAAAAAGGTTGACACGTGTCTGAAGATTTTCCCTCGTTCTTCCGAAGTTAATGAGCTACGTCTTGTTTGAAAGCTTGCATTATCTTCTCATTACGTGTTAAAAAAAAAGTCGTCGCCATTTCTCTCTTCGTTAGCGGCGCGTAAAGTTCTGTCTGCGGAATCTGTGCGTTGTTATTATGGAACACACTAAAGAAGGAGAAAAATTTTACAGTTTCATAAGGATGCAGCTTGGGAACGACGCGAAAATTTTTTGTCGATTTATTACGATTTATTGCTATTATGTTTTTATATAGGGATGCCTGTTCATATGGCACTGTAACGGGATAGATGCCAATGGCGGGATACGAGATGGACGCAAATTCAGAGATGGATGGCAGAACTTAGAAGACTGCCCTCCTGCAGAATTTTTACACTGTTATCACTTACACTGTTAAACTCTGCAGAAAGAGGCTGTGAACGAGAGGATCATTGCTGCAGTTCGTGAATTCATTAAGGAAAACCCACACATCATCGTTCAGGAAATATGTTTAGATGTCAATGTATCGATTAGCAGTGTGGAAAGGATTATTCATCAACATTTAAAGTTCCAAAAGATCAGTGCCAAATGGGTACTCCATAAGCTTATACAATAGCAAAAAAAGGCTAGAGTCGACTCGTGCAAGGAGATGCTGGCAATGTTTGAACTTAGTGGCCCCTAAAGCTTAACATACTTTGCCACAGTTGATGGGATGTGGTTTTATTACAACTCTCAGAAAGATCGACAATTATGTTTGGCTTGTGGAAGATGAACCGAGTCCCCAAATCCTCCAACATGACTTTCGCTCAAGGAAGATGATGTTCATAATATTTTCAATTCCTAAGAAGTGGTACCGTGGACACCGTACCTGAAAAAAATATTATAAATAGCCAATCTACACCAACATTATTTAGCCCAAAATGTTTAAAGAGCTGAAGGAGCAGCGTCCAGCAACAGGTGTGTCAAAAGTTCTTCTTCATAATAATGCCAATGCTCACAAAACCTGTCAGGTTACGGACTATCTGGAGCAGGAAATAATCAAACAACTACCCCATCCCGTATATTCACCCGATCTTGCATCATGCGATTTTTGGTGGTTTCCAAGAATTTAAAAGGAACTTGCTGGGAAGACTTTTTCAATGGCACAAGAACTTGCAAAATGCGTTCATTCAGAGTTGGGGAGTATTCCCCAACAGGAGTACCACTAAGCGTCCCAGAATTGGCGTTGATGTTTGCAACTTTGCATTGATGCTGGAGGGGAATACTTTGAAGGACAGCAAAAGTTTTGCTGAGCTAAGGACAACGGTTTTTTTTGTGCAGATGTATGGGAAGAACTTTTTGAAGAACTAAATACTTTAGATTGGGGCCGAATCTAAAGGGTTGGGTTGGGTTGTTTTACCTCTGAGCGGCACTTTTTTGCGCACCATGGGCTAAACGGCCAGGTCATAGGGACCCCGAAGGCTCAGAGAGGGTTGGGGAGGGGACCCACTGGAATAGCTGTTGGAGACAAATGGAAGCCTCCCATCAAGGCCATCCAGCGTGTTCTTTAACGTGCACAGGGTATGGCTCTCCCGCACACGGAACCACGACTTAACGTCCCATCCGACGGTCGGCGGCCTTTAAAAGTCCATCGGTGTCCCCTACTGACCGTGGGCAAGGCGGGGAAGAATCTAAAGGGAGGAGGGCGACTATCTACCTTTTGAAAATGCCAGTAAGGGTAATGAAATCCGATAATTATTAAACTTCTGCATTTTTCACGCATTTTTCAAGAAATATTTTAAAATCTTCTAAAATGAAGAGAAAAATGTTACACTTCAATGAAAATGCTGTGTCTTGCCAACCCCCCCCCCCCCCCACACACACACACAGTTTTATCTTTTTTCGGTTCGATTACATCGCTTGCCCCCTTTGTTTTTTCTAGATCCGGGCCTATTTTAGAGAGATTTAGACTCTAAAGAAGGCCCGTATCTCGGCAAAATCTTCCAGTACTAAATAAAATGACACGACACTCTTATTTTAACATATTTTTATAGGGTTTTTAAAGAAATCCGGAAAGTTACAACCTATCTGGAGATGGGAAAAAAAATGAAACAGTTACTAATGATTTTTTACGGTATAATTTGAAACATATACTGCTCACAAAAATTAGGGGATATTTCAAAATGAATATGAAGCGATGAAATATCCCCTAATTTTTGTGAGCAGTATAGATAACAACTTAATTCAATTACACTGTTATTACAATAACATGCTATTAATAGATGCTTTCGAGTTGACGAACAAAGGGAATTTCGTTCCCATGTTTGCTTTAGAGTAGTAAAACTTTCAGGTATAAATCTTGGAGATCATCTACCTCGACGCTTTTCGCCAAACTCTTCGTACATGCAACTGGTTTTAAAGTGAGGTTTGTTTTTTTTGTATTTTAACGTGAAGTTTTAAAGTGAGGTTTTAAACTGAGATTTATTTATTTTTTATTTTAACGTAAGGTTTTAAAGTGAGGTTTATTTGTTTTTATTTTAACGTATGTTTTAAAGTTAGGTTTTTTTTAACGTGAGGTTTTAAAGTGACATTCACGAAACGTTATAAGTAAAAAGAATACTCAACTTGTTTGTCCGGATATATTTCCTGGTAAAGTTGGTGCATTATTTTACCATTATGCCTTGTATTCAAATGCTCGATCTCTCGAGTGCTATAGTGAGCTTCTTTTTGTTTGCAAAATATAATATATGCTCCATTATATTTGTACAAATTTGCTGATACAGAGAGTTGTTGCTCAATGTCTTTTCACCCTCAGATATCCTTCAGCGATTACATCTGGCAATAAAAAGCTGTTTAAACATCTGAACCGAAATAGTAATGTTTATAATACTGAGGATTGCTGAACGCTTTTCGTGCTCTCTTGGAAATGCAATTGTGTTGCTAATTGAAATTTTGAGCAACAGTTTTCTTACGCCATCAACAGCTTTTTAAACGAAGCATTTTGAATTAATCCGTATCAAGATCCTGAAAAATTAACGAGGAAAGAGGAAAGGAAAAAGTAAAAGGTTTGATCGAAAATGAACCAAAATACTTTACCGTATTTCCTTTGGGTTGGGTTGTTTTACCTCTGAGCGGCACTTTTTTTGCACACCATGGGCTAAATGGCCAGGTCACATGGACCCCGAAGTCTCAGAGAAGGTTGGGGGAGGGGACCCACTGCAACAGCTGTTGGGAGACAGATGGTAGCCTCCCGTCAAGGCCATCCAGCGTGCTCTTTAACGTGCACAGGGTATGGCTCTCCCACACACGGGGCCACGGCTTAATGTCCCATCCGACGGACGGCGGCCTTTCCAAGCCCATTGGTGTCCCCTACTGACCGTGGGCAGGGTGGGGAATTTTTGCGGAGATAAATCTCAACGCTGACCCAGCTGGGACTCGAAACCGTATTTCCTCTTTTTCACAAATTTGCTTTGCCGTAGCGTAATATACTCTTTATGCAACTGTGGTCTTGTGGTAAATTCTTATAAAATTCACTAAATAGCCAAATTTTTAGGAACATGCGCTAAATAACATAAAACATGACAATGCATGCAAAATTTCTTACTGACTTTAGCATTCTACCTCACTCCCGAGTCCCATTAAAAGATGTAAAGGCATGGCGGAAAGTAAAGTCAATGCGACATGGGTAAAAAACCTGACTGACTTCGAAAGGAGTAGTGTTGTTTTATCTCCGAGCTGCACTTTTTTTGCCGACAACCGGCTAAATTTCCCAATTTTAATAATTTCCCTTTTTTTGTCGACAAATGTCTAATTTCACAAGGATTCCGAGAGCTCAGAGAAGGTTGGAGGAAGGGACCCACTGGACGGCTCTTAAGAGACAGACATCATCTCGTCAAGGCCATCTAGTGTGTTCTTTAACGTGCACAGGATATGACTGTCCCGCACACAGCGCATGGCTTAATGCCCCATGTGACGTTCGGCGATTTGTCCAAGCCCATCGGTATCCACAACTGACCGAGGTTGGGTTGTTTTACTCCTGAGCGCCACTCATTTGCCCATAATGGACTAAATGGCCAGATCACAAGGACCCCGAGGGTTCAGAGCAGGTTGGGGGAAAAGGCCCATTGGACAGCTGTTAGGAAACACATGGCAGCATGTTCTTTACAATTCACTCTCCCGCATATGGGGGCCACGTCTTAACGTCCCATCAGACGGATGGTGGCCTTTTCCAACCCATCGGTTCCCCCTACTTTACTGAGGACAGAGCGGGGAGTTTTGAGAGAAAAATCTCAACGCTGGCCCAGGCGGAATTCGAACCAAGAAACCGTATATTATGAGCCAGGCACACTACAGGCTGATCCAACTTCGCCCCAACTTCGAAATGGAGTGGGTGGGGGGGACTAATCATTGGAGAACCATGGGCAGGAGCATCCGTAAAGGAGGTGATGGAACTCAGGGATAAAGCACGGACAGACAGGGACTGGATTTTTGTCACGAACTCTGCGGCGAAACAGGGCTGGTACAGTTCATCGGCTGAGAGAGTTGACAGCTTGCAGTACTTCAAAACTCATTTCAAAACTTTGAATTGTACCATGATACATACGACGACGAATTAGATAGGTGTTCATAATAATTTCTAGAACAAAATTATGGTCCGCTGCAGTGACGTACCCAAGGGTATGGGGTTGTAATCCTCCCCTATATTTCTAACGAAGTCGTCCAAGAACAGAAACTCAGGTAGATGAAATGTGACTGAAACATGTCAACCCCCACTACCGATTAGAAGTTTCTGGTATGCCACTGGCCGTTGTAGTCTAATGTGGTAAATCCTCCCTGCCCATAGTTTTTCTGTACATCCTGATTGCGTATTATAGACTGGGAGCGTATTTGTCTATTTGTCTGAGTGTTTATAGTATCTAAGAAACCTGAAAAGGTTGTGGAGCATTTTTTGTCTCCGATTCAAAATAAAAATTTCGGGGCGGGAAGGGGGGGGGGGGGGCTCGGCAGGTAGCGCACCAGACTCGTAGTCTGCAGTTCTCGGGATCGAGTCCCATCTGGGCTTATCTCCGCAAAGTTCCTCACCCTGCCCTTGGTCAGTAATGTACACCGATGGGCTTGGAAAGGTCGCTGTCCATCGGATGGGACGTCCATGTGTATGAGAGCCTTACCCTGTGTATTAAAGAACTCGATATATGGTCTTGACGGGAGGATACCATTTGTCTCCTAATAGTTATCCAGTGGGTTCCCTTCCCTTAACCTTCTCTGAGCCCTTGGAGCTGGGGGGAGGCTCAGGAGGTAGCGCGACAGGCTTATAATCTGCAGTTCCCAGGTTCTAACCCGTTCGGCCTGTGTGCAGGAGAGCCGTACCCTGTACATGTTAAAGAACACGCTGGATAGCCTTGATGGGAGGCTACTATCTGTCTCCCAATAGCTGTCAAGTGGGTCAACCGCAACCTTCTCTGAGCCCTCGGCGTCCTTGTGACCTGGTCATTTAGCCCATTGTGTGCAAAAAAGTGCCTATCATAGATAAAATAACCGAACCCCAAAAAATCGAGATGTTTCAGTCTTTTTGTAAACTGTATAAATAACTGATTATTTACCACTGTTAACAGCGTGTAGCTATTTGCTGCTTTCAAAAGATTCATTAATGGCTAACGGAGGGAGATAATGTAGGCGTAAATTGAGAAATGTATGTTTATTTGCGAATTTGTTCATTTTTAATGGCAGACGCACACTCCAATTCTCTTGAAACAATACACTTTTCAGGGAGAGAGAGGACAAAATTTCTATCGAATTGTGAAAAAAGGTTCCATTGATTCTCAAGGGTTGGGTTGTTTTACCTCTGAGCGACACTTTTTTGCACACCATGGGCAAAATGGCCAGGTCACATGGACCCCGAAGGCTCAGAGAAGGTTGGGGATCTACTGGAACAGCTGTTGGGAGACACATGGCAGCCTCCCGTGGCCATCCAGCGTGTTCTTTAACGTGCACAGAGTATGGCTCTCCCGCACACGGACCACGGCTTAACGTCCCATCCGACGGACGACGGCCTTCCGAAGCCCATCGGTGTCCCCTACTGACCGTGAGCAAGGCGGGGAATTTTGCGGATATAAATCTCAACGCTGACCCAGCTGGGAATCGAACCTGGGAACTACAGATTACGAGCCTGGCGCAATACCGACTGAGCCACCCCCGTCCCATTGATTCTCAACCAAAGTCGTTTTATTTAAGGTAACAGCCGAGGCAATCAAAATTATAACGTTAGTAAACGTTTCGTTTTTATATTTCTTAATCGTGCCACAGTTTGAAGTAAGATTCTCGTGATAAAATCCGTTTTTTATTTCTCCGCCAACTAAAGTATTGTCAGTAATTCAGGTTCAACCCGATACACCCCAGAAATAATTAAAAAAAATACGTTGTACGATCTTCGGACTTTCAACCGTAAAAAAAATAACCTAACAAATTTAGAGTTTGCGTTTTCTGACGGTGTTTGGCTTCTCAATATGTGCTTTAAGCTTTGTAGTAAAAATTAATAACCTCTAAATGTTGATTTCCTTTAGCACCTTTTGGAACACAATGAGCCGAACGGCCAGGTCACAAAGAATCCTGAAAGTTCGAAGTGCAATTTTGGAATCCATTGCATAGATGTTAGGAGTGAGAAGGAAAACTTCTGTCAAGGTCAGACAACGTGTTTTTTTCGTGTACAGGGAAAGTTTCCCTGCCCATGGGTTCGCAACTCAATATTTCATATGGTCACTCATATTCCACGCGGTCACAAAGCACAAATGATAACTGCCAAGAATCTCTGACACGAGTCTTTGTCCATAAAGGCCAGAATGATTTTTTTTTAACATGTTAGACTGAAAGACAAGTGGAAGTTGCAATGCTGCAATAATTAATGCTTACAGAGTCAGACAAAAGTTCCATATTAGAAGATATTAGGCAGGGGTTAGGATAGATTGTTTTACCTAAGACCGGTACTTTTGTTTTCACACAATGGGCTAAATGGCCAGGTCACAAACACCCGGAGGACTCAGAAGGTTGGAGGAAGGGGACCATAGACAGTAGGAAACAAATGGTAGCCGCCCGTCAAGCCCATCCAGTGTGTTTTTTAAACTTTCACAGGGTATGACTCTCCCGCACACGGGAGAGTCATACGCTATGAAAGTTTAAAAAACACGCTGGTTGGCCTTGACGGGAGGTTACCATTTGTCTCCCAACAGCTGTTCCAGTGGGTCCCCTCCCCCAACCTTCTCTGAGCCTTCGGGGTCCATGCGACCTGGCCATTTAGCCCATGGTGTGCAAAAAGTGCAGCTCAGAGGTAAAACAACCCAACAACTCCCGCATACGGGACCGGATGACCTTTACATCCCATCCAACGGACGGCGCCTTTCCAAGCCCATCGATGTTCTCTACTGACCAAGGGCAGGGCTATGATATAGCGGAGATATATCTCAACTCTGACCCAGGTGGAAACCTAGCTAGGGAGATGACGTTGTACGTTACAGTCTCGTGTAATTAAATGCCATAAACAAGCTTTATTATTAAGAAAAAAAAGTTATTTCTACACATTCTAGACATAGAGACCATTCTAAGTTTTACGTAATAATTTTGTACAAATAATTTTATTATATTTTTTATTTTATTATTTTACCTTTTTTTATTTTTATTATTTCACATAGTATTATCGATACAAAGGAAAAAGCAAAACATCAGGTAAATTTAATTTTCATACCAGGAAATATTATGTAATAAAACAAACACCACCAGATTTTTACCAGCCAATCTGAAAAAAAAACAAAATACGAAATTTAATGCTGAAATTATAAGTCACATATTGCTTACGTCGTTGTACAATGGTCATTTTTCTAAACTTCTGTATATGAAATCGGGTAAGTATATGCCTCGTGGAGTGATTATAAAGAAGATGACATAATTTGAAGTAGCCCAAGAAGTTTCCTCCATCAGTAGCTTTCATTTGGGATACATATCTCTAGGATCAGTGATCGTTTACTTATTTCGACTTAAGAAGGGGAGAATGGTTAGGGGGCTAAATTTTTACGTTTCTCTAAGTTCCTACAGTCAGCTGTAAACCCAATTCGGTGGTCTACGGTTTGGAGCAGGTTACTATATCTAAATTATATTACTTACATCTAACCGTTTAGTAGCAGAGAAATTGAACCCAGTTCACACTAGTTTTGGTTGATTGCAGTCCATGGGTGAAGGGAAACTTAATGCAAAGTTTAAGACTTCTACTCTTTTGGGGTCTTACTCAGTACATTAATGGACAGCAGACAGACAAACAAATACTAAAATTGTCTTCTGGATGTACAGTATTTTAGATTAGAGTATCCCCCATCTTGTTGATTGACGTATATTAAAGAGAGTCATTCATGATTTATACAAACAATATTTTGAAGTTGGAGTTGTGGATATCCGAAAGGAGACATAATTAGTTTCAGTAAGTACTTGATGGGTGCATAAATGGAGGAAGTATTTTTATATGGTGAGCGCGTGGAAGATTGATTAGTTTATTGGTATGGATCGTGTTGGTAAGCTGGTAGAAGAAAAGAAGAATTCGTCGTCTTGTGCCTGGTGATCAACGTCTGAAAAGAATTGGTTCTGAGAAACCAGTACCCTTATCCGCAGTTTTGGAGTACTTGAGGATTAAAACCTAAGAAGAAAGTCATTTTGTGTATAGTTATTTAGTTATTTAGGAATTGGTAAGGTTATTCTCGAGATATTGCAAGTATTCACATATATAATTCTAATTAGATTAAAAATGTGTTCACACATAAGATAAACATTAACATCTCCGTACATTTTTTATTCATACTTTTGTATTAAACCACATTATTTTAGATTTATTGTTACTAGTTTTTATTTTTGAACTCACGCTAAGTTTTCATCTGTTTGAATTCATATCAATATTTTACATTAAAATATTGCTTCTAGATAAAGAAATGAGTTTTAAACGTTAAATACTTAAATAGTTAATTATAAAAAATTGCTGTCATATATAGTCAATGATTAGTTACATGACGTTATTTATAAATATCCTACTACAGCGAAATCTGGAGAGGAAATGAGTTCCTTTCCCCCTCTCCCCTTCCATGAGAATTTCAATAATTCAATCAGAGACGAAAAAGCAAAAGCAAAGGTATAAAAAAAATATTATAAATACCCCCTCAAGCAGTTGCTTGCCACAGAGGTCTGACAGGAGCCTGTCAGTTTATATGCCATAGTAGAAGGTCTGTGAACCACAGCAGAAAATTGTAGAAGGTCTGTGAACCACAGCAGAAGAACCACAGCAGAAAAACGACACATACATCCACGCCTTAATCCGGGATTCGAACCCAGGTCCCGTAGCCAAGCGTGCTAACCACTCGGCCACGGGACGGCTAGATATACTGTATATTACTGTATACTGTATAATTATATTATTACTGTACTGGTATACTGTATATTATACATGTTTTCTAAGAACGAAGAGACCATTAAGACAGTGGTGGAAAATACGAGTATATACTGGAACAATATTTCTGCTCCGTTTTGATTCAATACTGTTACTTGATTTGCTCTGAACAGGGATGTACCCAGAGGGGGGGTCCGGGATACTGACCCCCCCCCCCCTCTCCCGAAAACCCGAAAATCCTTTCGTTTTATACCAAATCTCAAACTTGTCCACTTGTCCTGCTTTAAATTCAACACACTTGTCTTTGTATAATTTTATTTTATGTCGGACACTAAAAATAGATTAAATAAAAAAAACTCTATAAAATCTCATTCCACATAGAGTATGATTTTAACCTTTCTTGTGTTCGGCGGAATATTTTAGTAATTGGGAAACCCTACTCGACCCCCCCGCAACCGGAAGCTAAATTTTCGGAGTCTCCCCGAAACTCGAATCAACCAAATCGAAATTCTCGGATCCCCTCGAAACTAAATTATCGCCCCCCCCCCCCACAACTTCCCCCGAAACAAAATTCTGGGTACATGTCTGACTGTAAATATCTATTTTCTTATATGTGCATCTGTTATAACTGTTTTGTAAAATTCAGAAAAGAATTCGCAAGATTGTTAAGAAAAGATTGGCAGCTTCGTTTCTGTATCTGAAAGAACAACTTTACTCTTACAGATGTTTTCCTATTGTGGGTTTCAAATAAAAATGGAGTAGCGAAGCATCTTAATAGACTTGTTTTTTTTACACTTTTTAATGACTATACATCTTTATTTTCAGTATCATTACACTTAAGAGCAAATTTTGCTGCACATAATTATGTTTAATGATTGATTCAAGAAACTAAACTTCCGTCCAAAAGTTATCAATCCGAAGTTGGGTTCGAATGAACAGAAACATGATTAGAAAATATAATGGGATCACTGAGCCAACAAAATGTCGGAATTTTTGCATTAATAATGTATACCTTCTCTTATTCAAACTGTGGTTATGTTGAAGCTGATGTTATTGTACATGGTAATAAAACAAAACACAAAAGACATCACTGATGCTAAACATCAGTTATTGTATATTACTTAAAGTAATATGCAACAGTTCAGTGATGATGAATGTGTTCAATATTGGACGTATTTGAAACAGTGAGAGTGCGAAGTTGACGCATCGTCAGTTCTCGTAGATGATTGGTTGTTTGAGTCCATCACTTGTCGGTCAAGGAATGACCTATAAGAAAGAAATTTACGAAGAAATTCCTTTAGAACTTTCAACAGCTTTAAAAGTTTTAAGTCCACTTTTGAAGGATTTTAACTACATTTACCGAAGTAATAATATTTCCAGCAGTCGCAGCAAGTTGGCAAACGTTTTGAATAGTCAGTGATTTCGGATTCGGTGATGGAGTTCTATCTGTGAAGTTCAAAATATCTTTCTTCTTCAGAAACCAAAGGATGTCTTCTTAAAATGGCACAGATTTCTTCTTAATTAGTGTAGTTGCTCCGACGAGAAGTACTTCTCCGGTGGTAAACTGTTCACGTCTACAGTTGCTTAAGCAAAGTATGATTAATCCACAAAGGATCAGTATCAGTACTATGACAAGTACTATTTTGAATGATAATGTAACAGAATAATATTGAAGTATAGATCCTGCGGTATCTGAAATTAGACAATAGATTCATTTGTAATTACGGTATTCAGACAAAGAAAATAAAGACCACTAGGTTGCACAAAAACATGTTTCAGTGTTTGTGTACAAACGCGCAGGTTTACTTCGTTTAATACTATGGAAAAGAGTAAGTTTAATAATATCGTATATAGTCTTTCTTTGATTTTTGGAAAACTTTCCCTACCATTTCTTTCGTTAACATTTGACAAATATTATCGCTTTGCAGTTAATACTTTGATTCTTAATAAATTCTGCATGCTGGCGTTTAGTGCTTTTCGAAATCTTATTACTTTTGCGAAGCAAACGTGTTTTGGTGTCACCATAGACTTCTAAATTAACTCTGTGTTAAACCCGATTCTTTGATTTAACTGTCAGCTGGTTTGATGTTGCAGAGGAAATCTTTGAAAAGTTGGATTGTTTTACCTCTGAGAGGCAATTTTTTGCGCACAATGGCCAGGCCACAAGGACCCAAGCGCTCAGAGGAGATTGGGGAAGGAGAGAAACCGGACAAATGTTAGGAAAGAGATTTAAGCCTCTCATTGAGGCCATCCAGCATATATTCTTTATATGCACATGGTATGACTCTCCTGCACACGATCACGGCTTAACATCTCATCTGACGGACGGTGGCCTTTCCAAGGCCATCTATATCCTCTTTCGCGCCTATGGCAGAGGCGCGAAAGGGGGATAGAGATTTTTATGGGAAATAAATCTCAACTCTGCCAAAATTGGGACACGAATCGGGACTGCAGATTACGAGCCTGGCGCTTTACCGACTGAGTCATTTCCCTTGGACACTTAAGCCCAGACTACATAACACTTCGTTCCAGGAGAGAACATTTCCCTCCTCCATAGAGACAGCAAATTTTCTGAATAAAATCGTAGAAATCTTTGAACACACAATGACAACACTGAGAACTGAGGGCGTATTATCTTGGTTTTATAAGGGTAACCCTGAACGATCGCATAAACTCTGCACGGTGATATTCCTCTTCGTGAGAGGATCAACTATTGTTCAAAGAACTATGCCTATGTGAGCGACAGTTTCCGAGTAAAACGAGTCTAAAGATTGATGATGTCACATCCGCTTATAACCAGAAGTATTTTATTGTAATGGTTACACAACGGAAGATCACGCAACAGGAGTGGGTTCTAATGACAGGGTGCAAGCATGACTGCAGAGGCAAAATTGAATCTCTACAACATGTAGGTACCGATAAAATTAAAGTACACGGGCGACAAGTAGTACAGTATGTATGTGATGCGTCGCAAAAAATGTGTCTTGGAAACGTTCTAGTTGCATTACAGTGGCAGGTGTTTGAAGTGACCACCCCTCATTTGGACGCCTGCCTGTGCACGTCAGGCAATGGATGACTGGACACGATCGAATAGTGCAATGTCAACCAACATGAAAGCGCGCCAAGAGAAGGGGGCGGGGGTGGCTCAGTCGGTAGCGCACCAGGCTCGTAATCTGTAGTTCCCAGGTTCGATTCCCAACTGGGTCAGCTTTGAGATTTATCTCCGCAAAATTCCTCGCCCTGCTCACTGTCAGTAGGGGGCAACGATGGACTTGGAAAGGCTGCCGTCCGTCGGATGGGACGTTAAGCCGTGGCCCGTGTGTGAGAGAGAGACATACCCTGTGCACTTTAAAGAATACGCTGGATGGCTTTGATGGGAGGTTACCATCTGTCTCCCAACAGCTGTTACAGTGGGTCCCCTCCCCCAACCTTCTCTGAACCTTTGGGGTCCATGTGACCTGGCCACTTAGCCCATGGTGTGCAAAAAAGTGCCGCTCAGAGGTAAAACAACCCAACAACGCGTCAAGAGATCTTTTGTAGTGGGTGACGTTCGGTATATCAGCTCCTTGCTATGACCCCACGTGATTAATCACTGGGGTCATAGCAAGACAATTAATTAAATCATTCAAGGAGGGCAAAAGATCTGGTGTTCTGACTGCTCATTGAACAGGACTGCCACATCCAATCCAGTGGATATGTATTATAGTATTCAACCACTCTCAGACATCGACAGTAAAATGAGCAGGTGCCCCACCATGATGTACCCAAAGGTTACGTACTACAGCCAATGGTACATCGTCTAACAAATCACATAATATGTCACATAGAAACACCAGAGATAAGTTTCAGCAGTCAGCCTAACTGACAGCAGATATGTACCAATAATGTTGTTACCCAATTTCACTACCAACATATTGACGGACCAACGAACCTGACGCTGCGGTGGGTGGATGACATGTGGATAGAAATGTGATGACACAATGCTGTTGTGGCAGTTGCCGATCCCGTCTCATCTCTCTTCTTCCATCCACAATACATTGTCTGATTAAATGCCAATCTGCCTTTTGTGAGTGCAAGAGCCATTCAAATAAGCAGCACCGCATTGAAAGTCGTCTGGCTGCACACCCTGCATTCGCGTGTAATGAAATGGATGAAAGCTTTCCCAGAGCAGAATTGTGTGGATGGTGTTCCGATGTTCTCCAAGATGCATGCTCAGAAGAATGAATGCTAGATGTGCAACAGTCCTTCTCAGTACGACTTCTTGAAGAATTGACACCCCCTACACTGGCTGTTCAACCTGTGTCATGAAGACTCTTAGCAGGGAACACATTTCCAGTGTCTCTGAGGCGATCCTCCACCTATGGGACAATGTTGACATCGGAATGACGACGGGCATACTCCCTAACAAACATTCCCATGACACTCTGCATAGAGCAGGTACATGTCGAACATATCAACTTTAATGAGTCGTACCTCAAATTAAAGCTTGTGATGTCTCCAATGTCGTGGTCTACCTCAAACCTGAATCCAAAAGGGTGGTAAATGTGCTTTCTCTTCTTCTTCTTCAACATAAACTATTATTCCGGAAATCACTCAGGACCTTTCGCCCCTCTCGTCCGGAAATTCTTTTAAGAAAGGTCCGTGCACTATGTCGGAGAGTTCTCCCAACTGAGTCTGGAAAACCAAAATTTCAAAAGCAAAACCATAAAATTGCCAGTAATCTTAGATTGGAGGTCAAATAAACATTCCATAAACATTCCAGAGCTCTCTGAAGAAAGGAGGTAGTTCAGTAGAAACTGAAAGTTCTTGATTAACATTATTAAAATTTTAAGAGCGTTCAATCTCCTAATGCAGAAACATCGTGGCACTATTTGGGCCCTAAATCAAAATCTGTCAATCAAATTAGTATTTTTTAAAAATTGTAAAATTAATTTAAAAGTATATTTTCTTTTTATCAAATTCTGATGACCGAGTAGATCTTTGAGTGTAAATTCCTTAATTCCAATTTCTTCTAGTGAGTGAAACATTTGATCTCTATGAGTAACAAATTTGCTGCAATTAAGTAACACATGAGAGACTGTTTCTTTTGTTCTACATGTATCACAGGAAGATGACTCAGCTCTGTTCAGGTAAATGTGTTCGATGTTTATGAATTATATATAAGTAATATCTAAGTTTTTAAAGGTAAGTGTTTTTAGAGACAAAATTATAAATTGAAAAATTAAAAAAATATCTTTCTATAGGACCCTAAAAAGTAGAAAATAAACCTAAAGCATATCGATGGTGCAATCAGTTACTGAGTTTGTATTCACTTCAAAGGAAGATCGTGCGCCGATTTACTTACACAACAAGATTGCCGGCGCTCTATCTTCCTTTGAAGTGAATATGAACTCAGTGACTGATTGCATCATTGATATGGTTAAAGTTTATTTTCTACTTTTTAGAGCCCTATAAGAAGATAGGTATTTTTTAAAAATTTTAATTTATTATATTTTATCACTAAACACACCTACCTTTAAAATCGATCACTTGATATATGACTCATAAACATCGATCACATCTTTGCTCCCTTTTGGAGTCATGTTTGAGGTAGCCAATGACATTAGAGAAGTCACAAGTTTTAATTTGAGATATGACTCGTTAAAATCGAACCCCGCCAAAATTGCCGCCTCCTTTCATGAGGGAGGCGGGGATTTTGTTTGAATTTTTGGTTTTAGGAAAGAAGAAAGCATGGGAAGCAAATTTCGAAATAATTTACGATGGTCATTATATCAGCTTTTATTTGACATCTAACTCGTAACTGTAGGCCCTCGCTTTCGGAAAATGTAGTGGAACAATTTTCACATTTCCCGTTTTTTAGGGGGGAAAGAGAGCATGCGACGTCAATTCTTTATAGTAGAGGTTCTCAACGTGCGATACGCGGTAAAGGTTTTGGGGGTATACCGTGAGAGTTCAAAAATCACTAGATCTAGTAACAAAGTATAAATAACCATTGTTATACTATAAATATAGTTTTATCTATCTATACAAGGGGTACGCCAGTTACATATACATTTCCAGGGGGTACGTGAAACATAAAAGGTTGAGAACCACTGCTTTATAGTATATGAGACTTCCCGCTTCACAAGCTTTCATTTGAAACATAGCTTGTTACTTTCTAGGTTCGAGTTCTGGAGATATAGGGGAACAATCATTTTCTAATTTCCCCCCTTTTTCAAGGGGAGGAACATGGGGGATCAATTGTTCGTAGCCTATGACATTTTCTGCGTCAGAAGCATTCATTTGACGTGTTTTGGAACATGTTTGTGTTTTGGAACATTCATTTGACGTGTTTGTGTGCCCTGGAACAAAGTTCTGAATTAGAGCCTTTGAGCTATATTCTAAATGGAGCCTCTTTTATCCTTCTAAACTGAAAACTAATGAAAATTGACTACTCTATATAAAATCGTTAATTGACACGATAAAAAAAAGCAGCATTATTTTAAATTTTTACTTTCTGCATTCTCGTTCTGGAGACATACCGTAAGAATAGTTTTCATATTTCCTGTTTTTTAGGGAGGAAGAAAGCATGGGGGTGAATTTCTTATAGCCTAGGACCGGTCCTACGTAAGGGAATGCCTGCCGATTTCAAGACGAGAAGCGACAGCAGCGCTAGTTACATTTTCGTCCGCCTGGCGCTTGCGATCCGCTGTTTTGCCTGCTACTTGCTTCTTAGCAGTATAGGTTATTACGCTGTCTAACGCTAGTTTCAAAATTGGATTCTGATACGATTTGTTTATGTGTGATTATTTACTATTCTGTCTACTTTCTGCTGTTTTTAACTAGTTGTCTGAACGATGATGCAGTATTGTGTGATGTTTTACAGAAGCGAAACTCAGTTTCTATCGAATCCCTTCCAAACTGGATCTGCAAGACAGGTGGCTGCATCAATATGTCGGCAACGTAACGATGACATGAGTAATTGGAAAAAAATTCTGAGATCACTTTTGAATAAATAATATTTTGGAATCGCAGAAACCTTTACAATATATGGAACTGAGTTACACTGCCCTAACAAAATATTACAGAATTTCTGTGTTACGTGAATGGGAATCTTACTTGGAAGCTCTGTAACTTCTAATATATTCATTTAATGAAAAAATATTACTAAAAATAAATTCAAGATCATAATCTTACCTATTTAATCTCGATTTCCAACAGCATTCGTCTAGTATTTAAGGAATTATGGAAGCTAGAATATTTCACAGCAGTAATGTGTCATAAGAATTTATTTCAGATATTAATTAAAACTTAAATAATAAGTATTGTTTTAAATCATTTAATAAAATACAAATTTTAAAAGTTTGCCTAATGATTATTTCAATGTTAGATAATTATGAATGATTTTTATGAAACAAGATAATTTATTATTAAATCTTTCAGCTTCGATAATTCTTTAAATACTGAACGAATATTGATGATAAATCGAGACTTAAATAAATTCGATTATCTTTAACTTCAGTCACATTTTTTTTATTAAATGCATCAAATGTGTATATGTAAAATCTGACTTTGTGTTTATCGGCCACCTAGATAGCAGCAACATCCTGACAAGGTTACCTTCTGCACACACGAACGCTTCGAAAAGAATATAACCCTGACGGGTCTACAATTACCAGTCTACAGTCTTTATCTTCATCACATTTCTCTATTAAATGAATGTTATAGAGTAGAGATAACCAAACAGTTGATCGCGTAGTTGCCAATTTTAGGGGGAAAAGATTTTTTAACTAATGTAACAATGTCACGTTAATATGTTTGATGCTAAATTTTTATTTTATGCTTAGCTGGTAAGTGTTAAATCATTATTATGCATGTACTATGGTCGGTCGCGAAACATTTTCTGTCTTAATAGTCGATCGCAGAGTCTAAATGTTTGGATCTCCCTGTTATAGAGCTTCATAGTTAGATTCCTATTGAAATAACATGGAAAGATAACGCTATTGCTTTCTTTGAACATAATACTGTTACTAGTAATTAAAATTTTTTCACTAATTCAAATACTGTGTTACTTTGAAAAATAGTGTTAGGTATAGTAGTAAAAATGTCCTAATTTTCTTTGACCCGGACACTCTTGTCTCCCCCCCCACACACACACCATCTCTTCTGAAGCCAGTCTTGTATATGACTATTGGAATGTTGAAGTTTGTAACACTTTGTGAGCTTTCTGAACTGCACAAATATGTGTATGAACCGGGAAGGATTAAGCAATTGGGAGACCTGGAGCCAAGTTCCAAATGGGTGCCCTGGAACAAAGTTCTGAATTAGAGCCTTAGAGCTATATTCTAAATGGAGCCTCTTTTATCCTTCTAAACTGAAAACTAATGAAAATTGACTACTCTATATAATCGTCAATTGACACCATAAAAAAAAAGCAACATTATTTTAAAACTAGCAAAGAAGCAGGAGAGGCCCTGTAGGTCGGAAGAAGTAATTGAAATAAAAAGACTAACGTATAAAAAGTCAATTCTGTACTGCAACATAAACTTTGCGTCTATTGCATTTAAAAAAGTTACTTTTAATTTTTTAGCAAATTTTCCATTTCATGCTTAATTAAAAAAATCGAATATTAATATTAAAATAATCTTGCCTAAGACTATTGCTTATGAATATCTCTTAACAATAAGGTCTATTGCAATTGTAATTAAAATTATTAAATTAGTTAAAGAATTGCTTTGGAAAAAATTTAAATTTTGTTCTTTAAAGAATTACCATTAAATAATAATGTTGGGTAAACACATGAAAATTTCGGAATTTAATGAATAACAATTTTCAATTGTAACACGATTATTTTTAAACACATTTTTCGTTATGGAGAGTTTAAATCATTATTCCCGTTGTATCTCTGAGAAAGATTCTAGTTTATTGTATTTGATTAGCCATATGTCTGATTCTTTTTAACATATCACTTCGACCAACCAGATCGCTATATACTTACCGTTATACTACCGTTAGGGTAGGTTAGCTAACCGCGGTGGCAAGTTCTGAAGCTTCCTATGCGCGATTGCTAACACGGAAATCGGCAGGCATTCCCATTACGTAGGCACCGTTAGGTCTAGAGCCTTAGCTAGGACACTCCCCGCGTCACAAGCTTTCAGTTGACATAGCAATCATTAAGTTCTCCATCGCACTGGAAAGATATGGTGGTACAACTTTTTGTCAAATTCACAAACCGACAAAGCTGAGGGCGGGGGTGGCTCAGTCGGTAGCGCGCCAGGCTCGTAATCTGTAGTTCCCAGGTTCGTTGAGATTTATCTCCGCAAAATTCCCCGCCCTGCCCACGGTCAGTAGGGGACACCGATGGGTTTGGAAAGGCCGCCATCCGTCGGATGGGACGTTAAGCAGTGGCCCCGTGTGCCGGAGAACCATACCCTGTGCACGTTAAAGAACACGCTGGATGGCCTTGACGGGAGGCTACCATCTGTCTCCCAACAGCTGTTCCAGTGGGTCTCCTCCCCCAATCTTCTCTGAGCCTTCGGGGTCCATGTGACCTGGCCATTTAGCCCATGGTGTGCAAAAAAGTGCCGCTCAGAGGTAAAACAACCCAACAACCCAACCCGACAAAGCTGAAAGCATTATAGGAAGATAGGGGATAATAAAATTTGCCCCATGCTTTCTTCTCTCTAAAAAAGGGGAAACCTGAAAATTATTCTTCCGCTATATTTCCAGAACGCAAATGCAGAAAGTAACAAGCTGTATGTCAAATTAAACGTTCTGACGTGGGAATGTCATAGGCTGTGAAAAATTAACCCCCCCCATATATTCTTCCCCCTAAAAAAGGGGGAAATGTGAAAACGATTGTCTCCCTATATCTCCTGAACGCGAGTGCGGAATGTAACAAGCTATGCTTTAAATGAAAGCTTCACAAGCGGGGAGTGTCATAAGTTATAAAACATTAACCCCCCATGGTTTCTTCCCCCCTAAAAATGGAAATATGGACGTCTTTCTATTATGTCTTCCGAAAGAGAGGGCCTACAGTTAGGAGTTAGGTGTCAAATGAAAGCTCATATAATTATCGTCGTAAATTATTTCGATTTTCCTCCCACTATTCTCCCCTTCTGATAAAGAAGGGAGGGATGATTTTCACGTGGTTCGATTTTAACGAGTCATATCTGAAATTAAAACTTGTGACGTCTCCAATATCATGGGCTACCTCAAACACAACTCCAAAAGAGAGGAAAATTGTGGTCGATTTTTATGTGCCATATTTCAAATGAAAGTTTTTGAAGGTTTAGTGGAAAAGAAAAAATATAAATAAATTTAAAATTAAAAAAAATACCTATCCTCCTATATGGGCCCTAAAAAGTGGAAAATGAACCTAAAGTATATCAATGGTGCAATCAACCACTGAGTTCGTATTCACTTCAAAGGAAGATAGGGCGTCGATTTGCCTACACAACAAGATCGATGGCGCTCTATCTTCCTTTGAAGTGAATACGAAATCAGGGACTGATTGCACCATCGATATGCTTTAGATTTATTTTATACTTCTTAGGATCCTAGACGAAGACTGGTACTTTTAAATTTTTAACTGATAAAGAAATCCTTCCTATATTCGTGTTACTTTTCCAGTACGTAACTATTGTATTTTATTAGTCAACAAGTATAATGAATTTAGAAATATGCGTTTCATGCTATAAAAAAACATTTTTTTCTTAGATGGTAAATATGTACCGAGCCAAGAATCCTTTTTTCTCCTTAAACTCACAAACCAAACCTGGATTTCTTCTAAATCGTTAATTTCAGTATTCGCAGTGTTTTTCTGGAACTTAATCGCCGATATCTCTCTTTACTAAGTAAAAAAATCGCTGATTTTTGCTTAGTAAAAACATTTCTCGGTTTGAGCATTTGTCAGAACAGTTGTTACACCATATCTTTCGAACGCAACGGACAAACTTAACGATTTATGTATCAAATGAAAACTTCTGAAGCGGAGAGTGTCATAGGCTATAATATATTTTCACCCCCCCCCCTCCTGCTTTCTACTCGCGTACAAAATGTGAAATATGTAAATGATTGTCGTTCCATATCTTCGAAACACGAGGGCCGAACGTAACAATATGTGAGTCAAATAAAAGCTTGTTATGCGAGGAGTGGCATAGACCATACAAAATTGACACCATGCTTTCTTCTCCCCTAAAAGAAGAGGGAAATATCAACACCATAGCTAAAAGCATCTAAAAAAAAAGGTTATCGCTGGCGCGAATGGAACCCGGAACTCTCTAGATACATACCAGAGCGTTATAACCATTAAACCACACATCAGACTTTATCCAGTTTGTGTTGCTAATGATTTAGATGTTAATGAGTAGATCAATCACGCTTAAGCGGTTATTACTAAAAATACATCCATAGTAAATATATAGATTACCTGTAGAAACAGACTTCAACAATAGTTAAAAGCATTTGGAAAAAAATTATCGCTGACGCGGCGAGAATCGAACCTGCAATTCTTTATATAGCTTGTTACATATGACAGAGCACTCTAACCATTAACCACATGTAAAACCCTCCAGAATAAGAACTATAAATCTTTCACTGAGATGTGTCGGACCTTGCGCCATCTATGCTTCAGGAAAGGCATCATTTGGCATTTGTTGCTAATGATTTAGATCAGGCGTGCCCAACCTTTTGACTTCCCTGGGCCGCATTGAGTGAAGGTTTAACTTCCCTGGGCCACATTGAGTGAAGATGAATTGTTTTGGGCCGCACATAAAATATACAATATAGTCAATGTATATGAATAATAAAATTTCATTTATTTTATTATGTTTTCTATTATAAAATTAAAAAAGGGCAACATAAAACTAGTGAGATATCAAAAACTCGCTGAAAATCACATAACCATGTTGAAAGCTTATGTCGTAAACACGTAAACTTTACGATTTGTGGGCCGCATTACTAGCTATCCAGGGCCACAGGTTGGACACGTCTGATTTAGATGTTAATGATTAGGTTAATTTTTATAATAAACGCTTAAGCATGATTGAACAAATAAATCATGGGTCGGCAATCTTGCTGTGTAGGTAAATCGGCACCCTACCTTCCTTTGAAGTGAATACGAATTCAGTGACTAATTGCACCATCGATATGCTTTAGTTTCATTTTCTATTTTTGGTGCATATGAGAAGATAGTTATTATTATTCAAATTTGTTAATATATTTATAATTCAGTCACAAGAGAAATATTAAATACAGATACATACAGAGCGGTGCAGAAGTAAGTAAACAGTTCAATAGTGTGCATAAGTAGGTATACAGTTTCTATTCTATTAACATATATTGATTATTATTTTTTCAGATAATTAAGTATGGCTGGTAATTTAACAGATGAACAACGGAAGTGGATATTCAAACAATATTGGAAGACAGAGAATGCTAAAATGGTTCAGCAGAAATGTTATTAAAACTGTATACCTACTTCTGCATCCCTCTATGCAGCTAGTTCAGGATATAGAAAAAAGGTAGGATGGAGGGGGAAGCGAATGACACAATCCAAATGGAAAAAGAAAAGGGAAGGGTGGATGTAAGAGACTGGATTTCGATTGCAGTGTAACATTTTAGCCTTCGTTTTTTTTTCAAATTCTTGAAAAATAATACGGTAAATATACAAAAGTTTAATAACTTTGGCCTCCATTGCCCTTACTGGAATTCTCAGGGGTGACTTGCCCCCCCCCCCTTCCCTTGGTTCAAACTTGCATATAGCAGATTCAAAACTCTATTGAAAGAACATTTTCTAAAAAATTAAATGGTTTGTGAACTACTTACGAGTTATTAGAACGTATCTCATGATTCGTCGTTTTGAATTAATGAATTATTCACTTTTTCTACAGATAAGTTGTTTAGCTGTTTTGCTGGTGAAATAGTAAATTCATTTTTTTTTTTAGTTTTGGGAATAAAGGCCAGATTAAAAATAGGAAAAGTTGTTTTAGGTTATACTACGAAAGTAAATACTAAGTGAAAAATGAAACTTCTTTAAGAATGGAAAAAGTGTTAGTTGTTTTTCTTAAGTTTTCGTTTGCTAATCGCAACCGAAGGAGTAATCCTTTCCTCTGAGAGTTGCTACATCAAGACAAGGTTTGTTTTCGTTCTATTATCAATACTGACTTGAAACAGAAACTTTGAAACAACTAAATTCTCGGCGACGAAGTAATGAGGTGTTGTTTTATGCAATTCTCGTTTCAGTTTAGGACCAATGTTTCTTTATTTGATAGAATATTTCAAAAGATTCTTTTTCAAAAGATTCTTTTTCAAAAGATTTTAACACATTCCGATATATTTAACAAATTCCGACGTAAAAGGTTATGGTATAAATAGGAAAGTCACTCAAATATTTTCAAGATCTAAAGCATAAGAACTCACCACTGCGAAAGAGAAGACTTTTCCGTCCGTTTTCCTGTCATCATCGTGTTGTGTCCGTCGATCTGAGAAGAATGTATATTTCGCCATGCTTAGGACTTCGACTCCATCTTTGAATGTAAGTTGAGTTTTCTATAGCGCTCTATTTACCATTGACTACAGATGCATTCCACTGTGACTGAATAATAGAAAGAATGGTACGCACTGATTTGAACACTAATGAATGAATCGTAGTGTTGATAGGTAGAAACGTGTTGAAAGTGACTTTTAATCACGAAACAGGTAAATGTGAAAAACTCGAACTTCTGCACACGAATCATGATTTGTTATTTATGCTACATTTTATATATGGCTACATGCCAGCTGTTGTATCGAGTGCAGGATTAACATAATGGCTAATCCAGCCATGGCTGGGGCCACACGAATCTCTTTGGAGAAATATTCCAAGGAGATAAAGAATCGGACAGATGAAATAACGATAAATTTGAAGATAATGAAAGCATAGACTCTCCCCACACGAATCTCTTTTATCTCTATAAAATATCTAATATTATTGTCCTATTCGCCCGACCATATACACTGAGAGGCCAAAGTCATTGGTATAGCAGTTAAAGTAGAACTAGTGCGCTGCACTCGTAACCGATGCGTTGGACGTCAACCGCAAAATGTCGCTGCAGTAGCCTACAAACCCAACATTCATTTCGGAGTAGTTGTTAATTCAGCATGGCTGCACGTCGTGAGTTGTCTGACTTTGAACGTGGCTTGATCGTTGGTCCCAGAAGGATGGGTCATGCAATATCGGAGATCGTTCAGGAATTCGGTTTTCCCAGGTCTACGGTGTCAAGAGTTTATCGTCAGTATTCTATTGATGGCATTTACACACACGTAAACCAGCGAATGGGACGGCCATGTGCAATTGGCGAACGGAGTTCGTGTCTGCTGTCACAAATGGTAATGACCAACAGACGGTCTACAGTGCATGAAATCACTGCCAATTTGAATGCGGGCCAAACACAAAACGTTTCTGAAAGGACTGTCCATCGCCAACTGCATTCCATCTGATTTGAAGCCAAAAACCCAGTTGTGCCCCATTACGTACACATCATTACAGAGCTCAACGACTGGAATGGGCCCGAAGACATCGAAATTGGACAGTAGAACAGTGGCGTCGGGTAGCATGGTCCGACGAATCAAGGTTCCAGTTGTTTCGCTCTGACGGGCGCTTTAGAGTGTGGCCTAGGCATCGTGAAACCATGGACCATTCCTGTCTGCAAGGTACTGTTCAGGCTGGAGGCGGCTCTGTGATGGTGTGGGGCGTGCTCACGTGGTCTGCATTGGGCTCTCTCGTCCGTTTGGAAAAATCGCTGACAGGTATGAGATACGTTTGACATTCTCGCAGATCACCTGCACCCCTTTATGACTCTCGAGCACCCTGATGGTGAAGGGGTAGTCCAACAAGATACTGCAACGTGTCACTAGTCTTTGGTTGCTAGGAGGTGGATCCAGGAACACTCCACGGACTTTACCACCCTGAATTGGCCCCCACGGTCTCCCGATATGAACCCCTTGGAGCATCTGTGGGACACAATGGAAACAAGCTTACAATCCATGAATCCAGCACCATCCAATGTAACACAGTTATGGTCTACACTGCAGGATGTGTGGATTGCCATCCCAGTAGAACGGTATCGGCAACTCGTTGACTCCATGCCTCGACGTGTTGCTGCCCTGCTGAGGGCTCGAAGAGGACCAACCCGTTATTAGGCACGTATCCCATGACTTTTGACCTCTCAGTGTATAAGACTTTGCAACTCCTTAAATTTTTTTATCTTCTTTTGTATTCACATCGATCATTAGCTTTATTTGAAGACACTAGTTTTGCTATTGTATTCTGCTAATACTAGGGATAGGGGTAAAATTGCCTTGTGCCGGGTTGAATCTGACCCCAAGATACATGTCAGGTGCTGTGACCGCTGAATTACTGGCCACTGACATAGATTTTCCCTTTTGTTGTTGTTAAGTTTCAAGTACATGTTTTCATCGTAGTTTCCTTTGTATCGTGTTTCATCGTAGTCTCCTTTGACCAAAGCTATCTCAGACTCGTGCACAACACAAGAAGCACCTCACCGCCATCCAATTGTTATTTTTACATCTCTCTATGCATTGTGCTTGCTGGTATATGTTAGGAACCCATAGTTATCTTCATTTCGTGGGTTCGATCTCGCCTAGCTCAAGACAATTTTTCTCCCTATATACAGTATTAGCAGAATACTATAGCGAAGAGATATCTGAATGCAAAAGATAATAACTATGAGTTACCAACATGCATAATGCTTGGAGAGATGTAAAAAATACCAGTTGGATTGCTTCTGTTGTTTCGCATGAGCCTCAGATAGCTTTGATGAATGGAGATTTTATCTGCAATCATAACATCTACTTGAGATTAGGATATGAGACTTAACAACCATAACAGGGTAAATCTTTGTCAGCCGCCAGTAACTCAGCAATCAGTGCATTTGACATGTTGTTAGGTGGTCGTGGGTTCTGATCCCACTTGACTCAAGACATTCCCCCCCCCTTATATCCAGTATTAGCAGAGTACAACAGCTAAGATAATCGCTTGAAAGGAGGAGCATTTTGTAACAGTGCAAAAATATTGACATGTTTTTTAAAATTCTTGAGTGAAATTGTAGACGCAATTTAGAGCAAATTAAAAATAAATAAGAAGAAAAATATTAAATTTAGTAAATCGATCAAATCTTTTACGCCCTCTCAAAAACAAAACATGCATTTTTCAGCTTTTATGAGACAAGCATGAGATTATTAAAATTTGGAATGCGTTTTCTTTACCCTTGAGCAGCACTTTTGTGAACACAATCGGCTAAATGTCCAGATAAAAAGGACTCTAAGGTTTAAGAACTGGATAGGAGAGGGAATTTATGGATAACTCTCATAAACCAAACGGAAGCTTCCTGTCAAAGCCATACAATTTAATCTACATTGCACTTAGCAGATCAGGAATTAGCAGAAAAATACTAGCACAAATGTGGTGAGGGTTGACACCTGGAAATTTCAGATTATTTGGAGTATTTTTCCTCTAAGACATCAGCATATTGTTGGCCAGCCATGGGGCGGGGGTGGCTCAGTCGGTAGCGCGCCAGGCTCGTAATCTGTAGTTCCCAGGTTCGAGTCCCAGCTGGGTTAGCGTTGAGATTTATTTCCGCAAAATTCCCCGCCCTGCCCACGGTCAGTAGGGGACACCGATGGGCTTGGAAAGGCCGCCGTCCGTCGGATGGGACGTTAAGCCGTGGCTACGTGTGCAGGAGAGCCATACCCTGTGCACGTTAAAGAACACGCTGGATGGCCTTGACGGGAGGCTACCATCTGTCTCCCAACAGCTGTTCTAGTGGGTCCCCTCCCCCAACCTTCTCTGAGCCTTTGGGGTCCATGTGACCTGGCCATTTAGCCCATGGTGTGCAAAAAAGTGCCGCTCAGAGGTAAAACAACCCAACTTACAACAGGTAAACCCCCTTGGCCAGCCATTTTTCCCCTCCCCCTAACTTAGGCCAGTAGTTCCAACATTATGTTTCTTTTATCCCAGTGAATTATGTCGCCGCTGTGCTTCAGCTGCCATATGGCAACTCGTTAACTTTTTAAATCTCCTTTTCCCTTGATTTCAGTTAACACTATGAACCAATTAAAAAATTTACTAATTATAGAACACCTGCGTATATAAGTATATAGTTTTGATATCAAATTATGTTAAAAAACATTTTAAGATATAAGTATACGGCAAATTTAAAACACGATATGCTCTCAAAGTGAAATTATGGTTCAGCGGTTTAGAAACACTTATTAACTCAGGAATAATTCTGTCTTTGCCATTTTTCCAGTATGAGGTTCTTCAAGTGTTTCAGTTTGCTGCAATGTGTTAAGAAGTAGAGGATTAAGGTTTTAATTATTTAGAAGCACAATTATGGATTACTCATGTTTTCTGGACAAGAAGGAGGGAGCTATTTCTAAGAATATTCACACTGTGTCTATAAAATATCCATGTCTGCGTATTTCTCATTTTTGGTGTTACTAGCATTGCTTTTGAAACTTATTGGACAATATATTATACAAACTCAGTGATCACTTTAGTAGTAACTTTCCAATGTTACGTCAATGAAGAATTAAATTTGAAGCTCAAAACCTTTTCAAAGACGATGTTTAGGACAATAGGACAGAAAATAAATTAGAGATCTCGATGAAATCTGTCCAAATCTTGATTTTCAATATCAGTTTTCATTCAAAAGTTTGATAATAATTAAGCAAAATGCTAAAATTAAGTTTATATCATTGAAAATTTAACGTAATGTTTATTTCATTCTTTCTACGTGTTTGAATTAACTTTTTCAGATCAATCTTTTCTTCTCGCATTGCTTCTGTTAAAAATCCCAGATCCCTACCACTTCCATTACTGAAATAACATTGTTAAAAATAGAGATTCAGATAGATTTAAATAAAAGCGTTTAGCGCACATGAAACTGAGTGGCAGATGAATAATTAAAACAATTATAACATTGTTAAAAATAGCTCCAAGGGGTTCATATCGGGAGACCGATATGAACCCCTTGGAGCATCTGTGGGACACAATGGAAACAAGCTTAAAATCCATGAATCCAGCACCATCCAATGTAATACAGTTATGGTCCTTGGAGCATCTGTGGGTTTCTTTTTTTTTCATAAAAAGTTTATTTATGAAATTACGCATATTTGAATTTGACTCCCCATTGGCGTAACCTTGGGATAACTCTTGTTAAAATGGTCACTGCACTTGCTTTGATATCGCACTGAAAGTATTTGCTTGATGTTAAGGATAGGTTTCTCTTTCTACAGAGAAAATGAACAATCAAAGGAGTTCAAACGTTGAGTGTTTTTGTTAATTTTCCGATATGACTTAAATAATCTTGACAAATGACCTGTTCCAAACCGTTCTCACAGTCTTCATTATGAATAAAATAAATTAATGTAAATCATATGAGTATTTCTGTGCGATAGCTGGTAATGTAGGATTTATTATCTGCCTATCGAAAACATTACTGCCTGTGAAGTATAATCACTGTCATCTTCTTGAGATTTGTGGTACAGTTTAAAGCTTATTTTCTAACAGAAAAGTTGTGGAAACATCTTTACCCTTATTCTAGAATTGAAAACAGGCAGGAGACCAAATGGCCACTGGCTACAACGATAATTCGTGAACATACGTTTTTGCTAGTGGTTATGTTATATACTTGTTTTTACATCTGTATAAAAATTCCCCGCCCTGCCCACGGTCAGTAGGGGACACCGATGGGCTTGGAAAGGCCGCCGTCCGTCGGATGGGACGTTAAGCCGTGGCCCGTGTGTGGGAGAGCCATTCCCTGTGCACGTTAAAGGACACGCTGGATGGCCTTGACGGGAGGCTACCATCTGTCTCCCAACAACTGTTCCAGTGGGTCCCCTCCCCCAACCTTCTCTGAGCCTTCGGGGTCCATGTGACCTGGCCATTTAGCCCATGGTGTGCAAAAAAGTGCCGCTCAGAGGTAAAACAACCCAACAACATCTGTATAGATTTGTTTTCCGCATCATGAAAACAAAAGTAATATTGACAATGAAGAATAAAATGATAATTGTTTTAATTATTCATCTGCCACTCAGTTTCATGCGCGCTAAACGCATTTCGACAAATTCCCCAAATCCCGACCCAACCGACTAAAAGAGTCCGTACTTGTTCGTATGATAGCTGACTAATTTGTACTTTTAGAGCGGACTGTGAGAATCTTCGTGTATGCTAAAATGTTTAAACGAAAACAAACTTGTCTTTCGTTGATCTTTCATAGAAGAGTAGATTTCATGAGTGATATACTTATACGGTGTGTAGACAAAAAATTGGAGAAATTTTGAGATAAGTTCTTACGACTCTAAATTTTTGCTGTTAAATATTCGAGCTCACGTAAATCTTTAGGTTCTTGAACGAATATTGCTGAAATGCAGAATTTAGACACTCTTGATTAGGATCTTCAGTTTTCCTTCACTCTCATTCTCAGTAAAAAATTTTCTCTTCAAGGTATTGAAGTTTATAATTTCCCTTTCCTCATCGAAACGGGGACGGGGGTAGCTCAGTCGATATCGCGCCAGGCTCGTAATCGTGTAGTTTCCAGGTTCGAGTCCCAGCTGGGCCAGCGTTGAGAATTATCTCCGCAAAATTCCCTGTGCACGGTCAGTAAGGGACACCGATGGGCTTGGAAAGTCTGCCGCCCGTCGGATGGGACGTTAAACCGTGGTTCCGTGTGTGGGAGAGCCATACCCTGTGCACGTTAAAGAACACACTGGATGGCCTTGACGGGAGGCTACCATCTGTCTCCCAACAGCTGTTCCAGTGGGGCCCTACCCCCAACCTTCTCTGAGCCTTCGGGGTCCATGTGACCTGTTCATTTAGCCCATGGTGTGCAAAAAACAGTGCCGCTCAGTGGTAACACAACCAACGTGGAAATGTTTCATTTTTTTTTTGTCTAATGAGAGTATGTATATGTATTAAATCTAGTCATTTATGTTGAGATATTATATATAGCGCCCCAGTAACGGAAGCAAATCTGTTATCGGCATTTTCTTTGGGGGCATTAAAAACATATAACCAATGCCGAATCTAGGGAAAAGGGAAAGGAGGTGCCTGATCACCTTGAGAATGCTAGTAACGGTTAATAGAAGCCAAAAATGATTAAATTTGTGCACATTTCACATATTTTTCAAGGTTTTTTTTTTAAACTTCTGAATAAATATCAAAATGTTACATTTCAATGGAAATCCAGCCACTTGTCCCCTCCCCCCCAATTTTTTTCCAGATCCGGATCACTATGTCAACAGTAGGATAATATTATAAGGAAAACATAAAAACAATTGACATATTTAAAAGAGGATTAGGGCGTAAAAAATGCGATACAGAGCTGTAATTTGGTTCTTTGGCTGGTGCTTATAGTAAAGCAAGTTGAGTTGAAGTTTTGCTAAATTTGAGAGCGAGTGTTATGATGAGTGCCAAATAAGATTTTCGTTCATTGAAATGCAATTTTTCAGGTTCTATGTAATTTTTTTTTCATAAATACCTCATTTGTTTTTAAAATATACGTATTATTTGTTGTTAATTTCTCATTTGAAGAAATAATTCCGATAACCGATTCTTCAAATTTCATTGTGATTTTGCAACTGAAAGAAATACATCGTTCATATTAAATGTGATATGGTTACCAAAATTATCAGCGATATGTGTATAGTCAGTTAAATCAGAAAGTGCTGCAAATTTTTTCTAAAATTTTATGTTTTCCAATGTCTATATTTCTAAATGCCTTAGGTATTTTGAAGAAAAAAACATTTTTGCCTTGGCGCTTCATTTATATAATTATGTCATAAAATAAATAAATAAATAAATATCGAATTCTAACAATCAATAATAAATTCATAGATTATCTGTTGATATGCAATCAATAGAACATTTTGCTGAAAAAATGAGTATTAGTGATGAGCGAGATTCGAACCCACGTCTCCCAATTATATGCCAAGTATTCTCGCCACTAAATTATCAATGGCTAGGGGGAGGGTGTGGCTCAGTCGGTAGCGAGTCAGTCTCGTAATCTGCAGTTCCCAGGTTCGAGTCCTACCTGAGTCAGTGTTGAGATTTATCTCCACAAAACTCCCACCCCACTCTGTGACCTCGGTCATCACCGTCTGTCGGATGGAATGTTAAGCTGTGGACCGTGTGCAGGAGAGCCATACCCTATGCAGATTAAGAACACGCTGGATGACCTTGACGGAAGGCTACCATCTATCTCCTAACTGTTGTCCAGTGGGTCCCCTTCCTCCAAATGGACGGAGAGGCTCTTCCTTCCTAAAAGGCTAGGTCACATGGCCTGCAGGGGCCATGTGATCTGACCCTTTTTTTCCACTGTGTGTAAAAAAGTGCCGTTCAAAGATAAAACAACCTAACCCTATCAACAACTAACTCAATCGTCAGCTAACACTGAAATTACACCTGCTGACCTTATCGTTCTTGGCGCGGTTTGGAAGGTTTAAGCTACAGTTTACTGAAGAGTGAGCTAGCCGTTGATAGTTTAGTGATGAAAATACCCGCCATGTAACTGCGACACGAGGGTTCAATCCTACTGATCGACGAAACTAATTTTTTCAGAAAAATTCTTTTTCAATTTCCATTTTTTGTTAGTTGTGTGGAATCTGACGTTTGAACGACATGGTTGAAGCTTTCAACCAAAAGAAATATGATAATGTTTGTTACTTCTAAAGGAACGTTATTTAATTGATTTTTTTTATCTCTGGGTTGATTCTAATAGATATTCATCGATGGAGGTACTTAAAGCACTGCGTACCGATAATTTGAAGGAGGAAAAAAAACAAAAACAGTAATATATGAAAAAATTATATTTTTTCAATTTGTCACTGTATAACATTTAGAATACGCTGTGCTGTATAATCCCCCAATGGTAAAAAAGAACAATTCTCATTCAGTTCTGATATTTCATCCTCTGAAGATGGAAGAGATGCAAGAAAAGTATATGTACAAGTATCGAATATTTCAAAACTTTCAGAATTCTAGATATATGTCTCATTAAACGATATGTCTTTAACAAACCGAATCTTTAATAAATAGTTGTTAAAATATCTCTTTATCAAATATCTCCTCCAGTTATGTACCGAACGTAGAAAGTGATGTTTTTTTTGGCATCTTTCTTCTATTTAACTTTCTCGATCTTGCCTCTCCGTGTAAGGAGGAGGAGGATCATGAGGTGGACAATCAGGGATGGAAAGAATCTCGTCATTCATCGATAAACTGATGCTCTGGATGCTGACTCTTTTCAGATCTGTCGCTGTTGGTGTGGCAATGCTGTTGGATCTGACGTAACGTGCACCGAGGCAGGAACCCCTAAGAGCTTCTGAATAGGGTGGAAAACATGTTCTGCTTGAGGTGGATGCACTCTCTTCCTCCTCCTGAACGGAAATCACTGGAGGGTTGGTGGTAGTTGTGCTCATTTGCCTCGATTTCTTCCTCCTCTCCTTCAACCTTTTCATTCCTTCGTAGCAGATGCAGCTGCCGATGATCATTGCACAAATTCCTAACACGACAGCGAAGATGGCGAGGATGACGATGGTGAACGATGGACCTGAATCATCGAAATTCGCCGTTGAAACCCCGAGAACACAAGTGGTACATTCCGCTGATTCATCTTTCTCCGTTGTGGTAAGAGAGGCTTTATTTGAATGTTCGATGAAGTTGATATTAGCAGGACCTAAGAGAGGACAGAAAATGCAAATATTGGAATCGTGTTAGAATGAGAATTATGCTAAACACTTTTTTGATTGGTATTCATTTGGCAGGGAATCTATAGAGAGCAATTCACCCCGCTTTATTGAAATAGTGATTGGGACTAGCTGCGGCTCTATCCTTGTACGTTATCTCTTACTGAAATAGTGGTCAGAAAACTTCACTTCTATCGTAATAAAACATGTCCTTGTATGAGAAACTGTTTCAGCTAGGATTAGCTCCTAAGTTTCTCTGATCTCCTCCATCTACCATATTTTATTTAAATATTGCACTTTGTGAGGTTGATATGGCGGGAAATACTTTTAGTTGTATCGTTTTCCTTTGTTCCGTTTGTTGCTCTACTTAAGATTTGAAAGTTTTACATTTGAAATTTTGTGTTATTTAATTTTTTTGCATATTGCATCTTGAGAGTAATGAAAGAGAAAACGTGAAAAATTTTTGTGCTTTGTTTCGGACTTCATCTTTTTAATTTAAGATAACTGCTATCGAAAAATATATTCTTAGAAAAAGGAAAATAAACTTATGACGTAAAATGAAAGTGGATTAAGTATTTTAAAGGAAAGTTTGTAGCTAAAATCTGGAATTGATGATATTTTGTTTCATTAAATCAGGAAACCAATAAATTTCAATTTTCTCTTTATAGCAAACATTGTAAGAGCAAAGATGCATTTTATCTTCTTCAAATTCATATGCAACGAATGTGGGTTGATTCAACATACTACTTCATATCTAGTTTCGTGAATAAAGATTTTGCTTTTGACACATGGGTTGGGTTGTTGTACCTCTGAGCGGCACTTTTTTTGCACACCATGGCTAAATGGCCAGGTCACATGGACCCCGAAGGCTCAGAGAAGGTTGGGGGAGGGGACCCACTGGAACAGCTGTTGGGAGACAGATGGTATCCTCCCGTCAAGGTCATCCAGTGTGTTCTTTAACTTGCACAGGGTATGGCTCTCCCGCACACGGGGCCAAGGCTTAACGTCCCATCTGGCGGACGGCAACCTTTCCAAGCCCATCGGTGTCTCCTACTGACCGTGGGCAGGGCGGGGAATTTTTCGGAGATAAATCTCAACGCTGATCCAGCTGGGACTCGAACCTGGGAACTACAGATTGCGAGCCTGGCGCGCTACCGACTGAGCCACCCCCGCCCCATACTTTTGACACATGATAAATAGACTACTTGTACTGCTTCATTCACTGAGTTTTTTTCTGTTCAGCAGCTTCATTAACTCGTAGTGCAAAGAGTAAAAAAAAGATAAGATAACCAAAAAACTCAACTGCGAAATAATTTGTTTCGAATTATTAAAAATGGAAATCTAACTACATTTTTATGTTAGACAGATGGGAAATAAAAAAAGTTGCCCAAAAATCAAAATAACGTTTGGAGGGAGTGAATATTTATTAACATATAAAATAAAAATTTATATTTAAATTAGGATTGTCTTTGGCGGTTAGAAATATTCTATTTGATCGGACAATTAATGACAACAAAATCATCAAATGCCCTTATAGGATTATATCGCAATGGGGCATGCCATTATTTGATTTTACCTTAGTAGGACATGTCATGTCCTTGCATGATTTTATTTTAGTGAGACATATTCTTAATGGGATTTCTCTTAATCGGGCATGTCCTTACATGATTATGTTTCAGTGGAATATATCGTTATGTGATTTTTTCCTCAGATGATTTTTAACTTATATGATTTTGTCCTTCTGGGCGTGTCGTTATATGATTTTTGTCTTAGTGGAACATGTCCTTATATGATTTTTGCCCTACAGGTTATGTCCCTATACAGGGTCAGGATTAGAGGGGAGGGAGAGCAAAGCCCCTCTCCCTGCAGATGTTAGTAAGGGTAATAAGACAAAAATTGTTAAACTTATGTATGTATATTTCACACATGTTTCAAATACTTCTAAAATGAAGGGGAAACCCGAAATGGAAATTCAGTCTCTTGCCCCCTCCCCCACCTCCTTCTCACGGCTCAATGGCATCACATGCTCCTCCCTCCCATTATTTTTTTAATTGATTTTTTTTTAAAGATCTGGTTTTGTTTTATATGAATTTATCCTAGTGGGACATGTAGTTATATAATTTTTTTTGTCTTAGTGGATCATGTCTTTATATGTGAAAGTCTGTATGAGCTAGAAGTTGGCATCTCTGTCCTAAGTCTTATTAATAAAAAAAGTTGTAAGCTGTTCATCTAAGAATGTTAGAAACCTCCTTAATTTTCTTTCTCTAATACATGGAAAACGTAGAAGCTTTAATTCATTTTTCTATATATTTCTCTGAAGCCATATGGCCACCTTAATATTATACAACATTTGTGAAAGGACACACCATTTTGAATTTGATTAGGTTTCTATTTAATAATTTCTTAGTCAGACCATATAGTCAGACAATTTAACAAAAGTTAGAGAAGAATATTTTTGAATAACACAAATATTCATAGTATTAATCATGGACAACTAGTCTCATATTATTTTAAAACAAATAGCCTCAAAACGAGATGTGAGGATGCATATGTGAAATTTGTGAGAAATTTAAGCAGGAAGTAGCCAGAAATTAAGTTGCGTCTTTTTTTTTTCGTGAGTAACCATCTCAAGAATCCAATAACTTGTAGTATTAGACTTCATGGCAACGATTATTTTTTCAAAACTCTAATCAGTTGTGGAATCCAATTTTAATAGTTAGCAGAAACGTTTACATTTCTCACATAAAACGACATTTGGGATGTATATATTCTCTAAATTGAAGAAATTTCTCAACGTTTTCGTTCAACTGTCAAGGAAGGTATCACGTTAAACTAAAAGTGATAACCTTCCTTGACAATATATATTTTTTGTTATAGGTCTTCACTGGTATTCACCTTCAGATTGTAAAGCACAAATTTTATCCTTTGCAATGCGTTAAATGGTTTACTCATATTAAACTACTTCAATATACAACGAAACAACTTTAAGCAAAAACATCGGTATAAAATACTGGAAATTCATGTATTTTGTAATACTCTGTTAACTACAGTTGTGGATGATACGTTTTTGCAATCTTCGAAATAATAAATTGTTTAAAAGTGAGAAATTGGTTTTTCGGAGTTGTATCTGATTTGCCACATAATAGTAAAGGCAAATTTCGCATTCCACTGCTACAGCATTATAAAATTGATGGCTTTTCTTTACGTTTGCTTAATAGCTGCTGTATTATATTCTCCATCAATACGCTTCTTAGATATTATTTTTATTATGCAATGAAAGTAAACCGATCTTTTTGCAAGGATAGAGAATTTGCATTGACTCGATTTAAGCTTTAGTGTTGCTTGATATAATTCGATTTACCAGTTCTGTACGTGTAATTGAATGCAGGTGATTTACAAACTCGTATTATCGAATTTTAACATCGTTTTGTAAGAATTAAGTTATAAAATTCGAATTAAGTCAATAAAATTTAATGAAATTAATTGAAGATAGTTCAGTAGCACAAACAGATTGATTTCCATGGTATGGGGAGGAACGATAATTTTTATGTTGGCACCAAAAAAGAACAGTTGATGTATGTTAATGTTATTTCCAGTATCCAGTAAGGGAACTGTGAAAATCATGCTGGTGGCCAAGCATATGTAATGTAGGAGGGGGAAGTCAAAAAGTGAGATTGAGATTTTCTATTTATATCTGCTGACTAGAAACAGGTCTGCCACTAAGGACAGGTAATTACAGCCAAGACAAGCTTTGTCCTTAGAGATGACACTTCAGCTTCTCAAACATATGAAAAGCGGGTTGGGTTGGGTTGTTTTACCTCTGAGCGGCACTTTTTTGCACACCATGGGCTAAATGGCCAGGTCACATGGACCCCGAAGGCTCAGAGAAGGTTGGGAGAGGGGACCCACTGGAACAGCTGTTGGGAGACAGATGGTAGCCTTCCGTCAAGGCCATCCAGCGTGTTCTTTAACGTGCACAGGGTATGGCTCTCCCGCACACGGAGCCACGGCTTAACGTCCCACCGGACGGACGGCGGCCTTTCCAAGCCCATCGGTGTCCCCTACTGACCGTGGGCAGGGCGGGGAAATTTTGCGGAGATAAATCTCAACGCTGACCCAGCTGGGACTCGAACCTGGGAACTGCAGATTACGAGCCTGGCGCGCTACCGACTGAGCCACCCCCGCCCCCTATGAAAAGCGAACTACACCAGATCTGGATATATTGTGGGTGGTGAACATTTGAACATCGCCAGGTGAGGAGAAGTCATCGCAGACAAGTAAGATAAAAAATTAAGAAGGTCCACTATTTTCTCACATATTGCAGTTACAATGCTTCCTTAGCTATATATAGTCACAAGTTGTGAATGGATTTTCACCGGTACGTCTGAAATTTTTTTTTATAAAGTTTTCACTCTCTCTCTATTGCGTATTCCGTGCTTTCATTTATTAGCTCGTCAAAGATCTGACATAGTTATGTGTGAAGAAGTGATCAGGGAGTCTAACTTCAGGTTGATAATAGATGGGACTAATGTGACTCACAGTAGTATATTTCCTGCCAAATGCATGCCCACGTCTTTTGAAATATTAAGAAGCACTAATATTTAAAAACATACAAAAGATACACATTTTGAATAAGATATCAACTTAATCTTTAAACATAAATTTTTTCTACATTATTTACTCATATTCAGTGAGTAAATATTCATCGATGAAATAAATAGTTTATTTTAAAAATCTATATACTTTAGAGAGCGCTTTTTTTCTGATCAAAAACTCCTCTTAAAGGTTGAAAGAACTAGAACTATAGGCTGGAATTTCTAATTAGAATTGAGGTTGGGTTGTTTCACCTCTGAGTGACCCTTTTTCTACACAATGGGCTAAATGGCTAGGTCACATTAACACCAAGGGCTCAGAGAAGGATGGATAAAGTGATTCACTGGGCAGTTGTTAGGGAACAGATGAGAATATCCAGTAAACGCCATCCAGCATGTTCTTTAACATGCACAGAGTTTGGCTGTAATCAACACACAAAGTTTGCTGTAATCCATGGCTTAACGTCTCATCTGACGGAGGGCTAACCTTTCCAAGCCCATCGATGCCTCTTTCTCACCGAGGGCAGGGTCCCTCCCTGCCCTGTTAAGCGGAGATAAGTTCTCAACTCTGGCACAGATGGTACTCGAATCTGGAAACGGCAGATTATAAGAGTCTGTCATGATAAAGACTGAGTCAACTCCACACCAAAATATATAAGAAGGAAAAACTTTCTAGAATAGGTTACATAATTGAAAATTAATGTGATATTTATTTCGTGTAAAAATTTACATTAAAGTCTGTAAAAAATTAATTTTTAAACTTAATGGAGGCCAGAAGCTGCAAAATATGATTTACAGTAAGCAAAATACAATAAAATAGTTTGCTAAAAATAGCTGCAATTATCTTTATTCTTATTCACTTATACTTTCCCACCTATATTATAGGGAAAAAATAATGAAAACTGAAATTTTTTCCATGTCACCTCAACTTATATTGGCCAGCACAATAGGACAGAATATTGATTTGAGATCATCCCATGCTGCTTAACTTAGGCACTGATCAATCATTACTGGCTTTACTGGAACCTACCCTTTACCTGGAGTAAAGACCCTTTTATAAGAACCTTGCTAGAGTATTAAACTCTGAATAATTCTATTTCGTAAAGAAAGACCATTATTTCGGTTAATTTTTCTAGATGTTTTGAATATCACGAGTTAAATATAAGTGTCGCAAGGGCAGTGATATCGATGTGTTTATTTTGACACTTAAGTAGCCAATCTTCTGATTGCGCTATCTTGTGACTTTACTTATTTAGGAAACCTGTATAAGCTACGGAGAACTTCTAGATTTCCTCTTCAATGGAAAGCAATTTCGTTAGCAAAGTGGTATTGCGTTGGTTCGTGGAAATATTGGAGAGGTCTTGGTTCGAGTCCAGAGATAGCATAGTCATTTGTTCTATCATAACCTACAGATCAGCTAATAGCTTTGCGGATCTGATCACAAATTCCAGGAACAAGTATAGAAAAGGACACTTTTGTGGTGATTTAGCTGATAGTGTATGAATTTATTGGCTAAGTCTAAACCATCACCAAATTAATGCTGTACCAGTGGGTTGTATTTTAACAGTTGCTTATTTTCTTTCGTGTTATATCAACCAATAATTAAGGTGTAGCCCGTGGCCGAGTGGTTAGCACGCTTGGCTACTGATCTAAGGGACTGGCTTCGAGCCCCGGATTAGGCATGGATGTGTGTGTGTGTCGTTTTTCTGCTGAGGTCCTGCCATCCTCTCAGATCTCCTACTGTGGCATATAAACTGACAGGCTCCTGTCAGACCTCTGTGGCAAGCAGCCGCTTGAGGGGTTATTTATTTAACTGAGACTGGTATGAAAGAAACATGCATAATATTATAACTTCAAGTGTATCATCGTGATATTAACAATGCAGTAAGAATTGCATAGACGTAAATAATCGGAAAATATGTCGGACATTCCAGGATGGTTAGTATAATGATATATTTAGATATATAAGTTTTGGTGACTGAATATTATGCGCAAAAAATTATTGGAGAGAACTAAAATACAGCAATTTTTCCAGTGAAACTCTATGTATACATATTCATAGTTGATAAAGTTAAGCAGTTTGTTATGTAAAATACCTGAAACAAACCAATGGATATTTATAGTTGTATAATCCTATTGGCAGACATGGGAATCCCTTATTGGAGGCCGAGGGTGATGTGATTAATAATCTATGATGAAAGGCGCCGTCAGACTAATTTTAAAATCCCTCTTAATAATGATTTATTCATATGAAGAGTCTCCACCACCTTTATTATGAAGAGTCTCTGATGGGGGGGGAAGCGATTGCTCCATTGTTCCCTCCTCCGTGTATCCGCCCCTGTGTTGCCCAAACACAAACAGTACGAAACAACTCAAAATATACAATACTTGTACTTAAAACATGGCATTTTACTCAAAAAGCCATTTTCTTTACATACTTAAAATATCTGAAATTGAAATCCAAAATTCTTTTCTTTTACCTATTTTAGAAGTGTTGTCGATGTGCCCTGTAGCGACTTGCATCTTCAGCATGGTTTCAAACTTACAACTTGGTTTTACGATAAACGTGAAGTCGTTTTTTTTTTGAACGTAAGTGATGAGAGGTTTGTTATCGAAAGAGTTTTTCGAAGTTAGGATAACATGAGGTTTATCGCACTAAGTTCTTCAGTTCCCAGTTTTCTTGCATTGTAGAACTGAATTATTTATTTACAAAAAGAGCATCATGCCGAAAAAATATTTGGAAGAAGATCAGAATCTTCATGATAACATCTCTTGGATATATGCAGCTGATAATAGCGAAATTATTATGAGTAATTAACTTTTTTGCTTTTCAATAGCTCTTTCCATTGAATTAGGAATTATTCGATTTCGTATACTTTGGGAGAAATATACACTAAATCTCGAAACTTCATCCTTCTCTCGAAACTTCATCCTTCTCTCGAAACTTCATCCTTCTCTCGAAACTTCATCCTTCTCTCGAAACTTCATCCTTCACTTTTGATTGTATTTACATAGTGCCTGTGAATTCGAAGCTAAAATCGTCTATACTCTGTTTCACATAAGAATGGAACCGTAAGTTCCTCTTCAATGGAAAACGCCTCAAAGAGTTTCTTGTCTAATCGAGGGTTATGACGCCTAAGCACGAGAACCAATGAAAAGCAAGATGCGATACCTTAAAATGTTTCAATCCTCACTGCTTATTTAGCTTCTATGTCAAATGCTTGACACCGCGAATGTCCCAGGTGTAAGAGAAATTATATTTCGCAATTAAAAACAGCATTTTCAATTGCTCACTAATTTTACCTAATGATAATTTATATTAGAAAAAGCACATATTTTTGGAAGAACGCGTGGAACTATTTGCTGATCATATTTGCAAATTATTTTTGGTAGAACTCATGTGGGTATGGTATCTTTTCATTGGTGGAATGCTTTCTTTGACCTTCACATTTTTGTTCCATACTCAATGATCTATTTATGTGAAATAGAGTATAGAAATTGTTCTCATTGTTCTTAATCAGTTTACAAAACGCAAATTACATAATAGCGATATTTGCAATATTGGTGATATAAACGAAAATGAAAAATGGACGAAAATATGTGCATTGCATCCTCTTAATAATAATATTTTTTTCCGAATGTTTGAATTTTTCAGTTTCGCTATGAATTTCTGAATTTTTTTTTTTCAGTTTCGCTATGAATTTCTGAAATTTTTCCAGTTTCGCTATGAATTTCTGAATTTTTAAACTCTCTCTCCAAATAATGAAAAAACAGCGAAACTTAAGACAGCTAATTTAATAAATCATACATCCTGCTCTACTTACAAAATTCACAAAATATTTAAAATATCACATTTTCAGAAGTATCTAACGATCTTTGGTGAACTATTAGTTTCCTGTTATATTTTGTTTGGATTAGCTGGTGCTTGTTTAAGCATGCAAATTCAGAAATGACTATATGATAATAAGTCTAAACTTTTAATCCTAACAGGATCCATTTCCTATCTAAAAAGTGGTATTCCCCCTCTCTACATTTGATTTGATTTTTTTGGTGCCTTCACCGTTAATTCTCTGTCTGATAAAAATCAAAGAAGAAAAAGGTATGCTATAGAAATATTTAACTTAAAGTTGTTATTAATAACATACATTTCTCATTTCCTTTGGAAACATTTATAAAATACAATGATATGATGAGAAGTAAATAAATTAAAAAAGTTGAGCAAAGAAGATATTTGTGATTGCATTTGCACACGTCATTGATGATGAGGAGAAGTCAATTATCTTGCTCAATTCGTGGCCTTTGATTTTTCATCTGTATCAGGAAATTCAGTTAATGAAATGCCATCGATACTTAATACTGAACTCAATTCATCTTCAGTGTTCACTTTGCCGCTATCAGGTTCTGATTTGTGGCGAATTTTTCCGATGAGCTCCCGAAACGCTTGCATAAGAGTAACCTTTCGGATCTTCACCCTCTTAGATTCGCTGTCGAGTATGTGCGTCTTCAACAGTTTTCTATGCTGTTTTTTAGCTTCGTGGATTGCCCAGCAAAGACAGAGGCCGAGGATGCAACATAGTGCAAACACCACTGATATGATCACTATGGCGAAAACATCCATCACCGTTTTACTTGGTGACGTGGTGAGAGGATTTATAAGATTGACTATTCTCTTCGTCCTAGATTCATTTCTGTTGATGTGTCGGAAATCTTCTACTGCTGGACAATGATTGGAAGAGTCCTTCGGCGACTACCTGAAGGGACAATGACTGCCTTCTTGTCGTCAATCTGTAACAGACAGAAATTTTTCTCGTCTACATAACATATTGAAACATTAATCGAGGTCATTGAGGTAAAATGAAAAAAAGAAAAAAAGTGGGGAGTTCACTTTCTTTACTTATTTTGGTGTAAATTTCTCATTTCAATCTACAGCTATTTACAAATTACGGTATAGGCTTCAGAATAATAATCTATCGAACACAAATGTTGTTTGAATGAGGATGAATATTTGATTGTTTATGCTATATCAGTATTTACCAAATGGGGTATCAAAGGCTTATGTAAAATCTTACAAACATAAAGAAAAAAAAAACGTACATCACAAAGTTCCAAAATTTTCAAATGTGTCAAAACAGAGTGAAAAAAAAACTATAATGCTGCCTGTTTCGATGACTGATGTGATTGCTTCACATATAGTTATAAAGGTCGAGAATTGGCTCAGTCAGTAGCGCCCCAGACTCATAATCTTCAGTTCCCAGGTTCAAATTACAACTGTGCCATCGTTGATGTTGATCTCCTTTAACTCTCAACCTACCCTCTGACAGAAAGAAAACACCGAAGGGTTTGGAAAGGCCACCATTGTAGGCGATGTTAAGCCGTGGTGCCGTGTGCGGGATAGCCATGTTTTGTTGTGCACGTTAAAGAATACGTTGGATGGCCTTGACGGGAGGCTACCATTTGTTCCCTAACATCTGTCCAGTGGGCCTCCTCTCCTCCAACCTCCTCTCAGCCCTCGAGGTCCTTGTGAATTGGACATTTAGCCAATTATGTGCAAAAAAAAGTGGCACTCAAAGGAAAAAAAAACAGTGTTATAGAAAGACAGATTTACTACTGACGTCTGCTTTTTATAACCAGTATTCGCGGCTTACATTAGTTTGGTTCTCATAACTCAAAATTTTTTTCTTTCCCCATAGACGTATGTATTTGATATCCATATTCTAACGACATTTTAATTCCTAATTTGTTCGAATTTTATTTATTTACTTTCAGTAATTTCTTTTTTCCTCTTATTTCACTGCCTTGCATTTTCACTTAAAAATGCATAAACCCCTTAAATTTAATATAGTTTATTTTTAGCTGTTTCATCATTATTATCCTCAAGCAGTCATGGGCTACGGAGGTCCAACAAGACCGTGCAATTTAGTTCTCCAATCAGATCTATCCTGAGCTACATCTGCTGCATCTGGTCACTGCACACCAATTCTAACAACATCCTGTTTGACATTGTATGCCCACCGCATCCTAGGTCTCTCCCTTTTTCTGAGGCCTTTAGGCACACTGTTCATAACCCTACTCCCTAATCTATAATTATCCATATGGGCAACAACCGAGTCTCTTTTTGCACAATATGGTGCTTAAAGGAGGTTGCAAACTCCTTTGCCTAACCTCATCATTAGTTACAAAGTTGAACCACCTAATGCCCAAGATACTGCGTAAGCATCTAGAATCAAAAGCATCTAGTTACCTGTTATCTTGTTTACACAGCGTCCAAGTTTCACTACCATAACTAACCCTAGAAAGAACCAAACTATTATACAGTCTAATTTTAGTCTTTAGGTGTATACGCCTATTTCTCCACAATCTCCATAGATTCTTAAAAGTCCCGGCAGCAATAATTATTCGTCTGTTAATCTCATGCCGCACATCACCAGTATCTGTTACATAGCTCCCAATGTAATTAAACTGTGACACCTACTCAAGACTGCAACCATTAAGATTAACTGAATCACAACCTGCCTGACCAATTTTCATCACTTTAGTTTTCTCTCTGTTTATAACCAAACCTACTCTATTACCAGTCTCATCAACAGCTCGAATGAAAGAGTTCATCTCATCAACATCATTAGCCAAAAGGGCTAAATCATCAGCATAATCTAAATCAGAAATTTTCGTATCTCCAGCCCATTTAAGGCCAAAATCTTTCCCTTGAAGTGAATTTCGCATAACATAATCAATAACCAAACTAAAGCGAAAAGGAGACAGTATGCACCCTTGTCGAACACCAGAAGTAATACTAAACCAATTGCTACAAGCCTTGCCAACTCACACATGACTCAGTTTATTATAGAGAGCTTTAATTATGTTAACTAACTTGTCTGGTATGCCTTACGATCTCACAATCAACAACAAACTAAAATAGTCAAAAAAGTCAAAAGTCTTTTTGAAATCAACAAAGCTAACAACAAAGGTTTCTGAAACTCTAAACATTTCTTAAGAATCTGCCTAAGTGAAAATATTTGATCTATACATCCCCTACCACTTCTGAATCCACATTGCTCATCACACAATTCATTGTCAACCAGATTCTTAATTCTATAAAGTACAATCATGCAAAGAACTTTACCTGGAACAGAGAGTAGGCTGATACCACTATAGTTATCACAAGAACTGCGATCACCTTTTTTGAAAATAGGTATAATAATAGCTCTGGTAAAATCTTTAGGAACCATGCCTTTATCATAAAAGTTATTGAAAATTTCAGTCATCCAAGTGGTAACCGAAACATTCCCAGTTCTGAGCATTTCTGTAGTAATTTCATCCACCCCTGGGGATTTACGAAGTTTAAGTTTAGAAATAGCCAAAATAACTTCAGATTGTGTTATAGGGCCAACATTAAAGCTGCCAATGCATCTATCATCATTACAAACAATGGGAGTAGAACTAACCACATTGTTTAGAACATCACTGAAATGCTCAGCCCACCTAGCCATGACAGAATCCTCACCTTCTATAACCTTACCTTGTTCATCCTTCAATCCCTGTATACCTGTCCGTTTTCTACCACACAAAACATTAACTATCTGGTACAGATCTCTGCTGTTGTGCTGTCTAACTGCTTCCTCGGCTTTGTCAGCCAAACCATCAAGCCAAAGATTCTTATCAGCAGCTAACTGATCTTTTACACGTTTATTAAGTTCTCTGTAATGCTTTCTATTAGGACTAGTAGGGTATTGATTAAGGACATTCCTGCAGTTCTTTCTTTCTGAAATAAGCTCAAGTGCCTTATCACTCAGATAATTCTGTCTCTTCTGCACCTTTTTTCCTAAAAGAGTACTGTTAGTGTCCAAAAAAGCCTGTTTAAAATGATCCCATTCTTCATCAACTTCATCAGTAAGCAAACCATGACTGTCATAATGACTAAGTAACCTATCATGGTAAGCTTTGGCTGTAACTGGATCTTTCAGAGCTATAGTATTAAAAGTAAATTTTTTTAACCTTAGCACAACACTTTTCAAGTTTAAGTTGCAAGACACTTTTAACAAGGTAATGGTCAGATCCAATTTCAGCTCCCTATATGCCCTGGTATTCCTAACAGAACTAGCCCATTTGCTGTTAATTAATATATAATCAATCATATTCTTATGCAGCCCATCTGGTGAAACTCATGTGTACTCATGTCTGTCGTAGAGTTTGTAAGAAGTGTTAGTTATTCTCAAACCATTATATTTACTTACCTGTAGGAGACGTTGCCCATTGCCATTGCAGCTACCAATACCAAAAGGGCCAATCACCCCTCCCCAAAGGTCAGAGTCAGTACCAACTTTGGCCTTGAAGTCATCTAGAACAAAGGCAATATCTTCTTTCTAGACCCGTTCCCCGACTACTAAAGTCTGAAGCATCTATACTGGAAGACTTCCTCCAATATAGAATTTGACGCTGCCAGTAGAAGCAAGAGTTCAGATGTCTGCGATGACCTCTGCTCAAGATTATCCACCAGCTGATAAAACATATCCTGTGAATCTATTCACCAAACAGAAAACACAGCGGAAGATTTTCCCTCCACAGAAGCTCACCAGTACAGCAAATTCAGTTCTTCAGTTCTTTCTTTCTGCAATAAGCTCAAGTGCCTTCAGGATCCATAATCAAGCTCAGAGCCTTATTCCAGTCCAGCCGGAAGGTTTATATGGTCAGCACCAAGTACTCTGTGTGGTTGACCACTCTTCAACAGTGTAGAAAAAAAAAAAGAAAAGTAACCAGAGTTGTCCAAATCAGTAGGCCACACTAATCTGGCAGCCCTCCACTTCCGTTCACTTCCATAAGAGAGTATCTCTTTTGAATGGTACTAACGGTCTGCACCACGAGAAGGCGGGGTCGGACATTAGGTGCTAGACCTGGCCGGTTCTGCGCATCATCACAGGGGATTGGTGCATAGCTCACCTTCCAGTGTTTCCTTCCATCACAAAAGCAACTTTTTTCACTTTAAGGAATAAGAGAAAAATGCTCTTTATGCTTGATACATACTAATAGAATACTACTATTTACGTTTTCCCAAAATTATTCCGAATTAAAAGTTTTGAAGAGTTCAAAAGTCGGTAAACAAGAAACCATTTTTTTTTCCACTTTGAAAACAAGATTCCCATATTTTGCCAGAGGCGATACTGCTGAGCTTGGAAAGGTCGCCGTTTGTCGGATGGGACGTTAAGTGTGGCCACGTGTGCGGGAGAGTCATACCCTGTGCACGTTAAAGAACACCGTGGATAAGCTTTTCGGGAGGTTATCATTTGTCTCCTAATACTTGTCCAGTAGGTCCCCTCCTCCAAGCTCCTCTGAGCGTTCGGGGTCCTTGTGACATGGACATTTAGTCCATTGTGTGGAAAAAAAGTGCAGCTCAGAGATAAAACAGCCTAACCCAACAAAGGACCTGTTGCATGGAATCAGTGCTTAGTCTTTAATATAAATGTCTGAAATGTGTGGTCTGAACCACTTATGCTTTAATTTTATGAAATTAATATTTCAAACTCCCTAGCACACTTTAATGGCTGATCTAGATGTCCACAGTGTGCTAGCTATGGAAATACTCATTATACAGAAAATTTCTCATGCTGTTTTTAACTGTCTACAATACTCTACATAATAAGAAAGACATAAACAGCCAGATGAATATTAGAAGATGAATATTTCGGCATTCAGTTGCGAAATACAACGCTAGCTTTGAAGGATGGTCTACAGAATTATGTAGCTTCAGCAGACATCTTCAAAATGCTTAATATGCTTAATTCATTAATTTCAAAATTCTTAATCCTTAACTGGCATAGTGGTTAAGGATTTAGCGACTGTTCCAGCAAAGCAAACTTTGTGTTAGCTCTAACTGAGGCAATGGCCAGCAGTGACTTCGATCTTAGTAGGAAATGTCCTTGTATGAGAAAGCCTGTAAGAGCTAGGATTCTACTCTCTACTATACGTATGTCCAAAGAAAAAAAACTTTACTAATTCGCAGATATCTTTCAAAACGTTTAATGAGGCTATTAATTCGTACTGTTGCAAATAAAAGAATAATGCGGAATTGAATTAAAAACAGTTGGCGTAACAATAGGGTGTTATAATAATAACGTGCTTGGTAATACTGAGAACTCACTCGAAATCAACCAAAAAGCTAGAAATTATCACAATTATTTTATATCCTAATTTTTCTCTTTTGAACAAAACATATATTGTGTATTAAGTTCGATAATGTAGTTTTAGGTCTTCATATGAACCACAGAAGTAGTGAAGGTAAGGGAGGCAAAAGGTTTTGCCACAAAAACCCTTTCGCCCCTAATTACGCCTCACGTTGTATCTGTATATTTTTAGCAAACAATTATTAACTTGTAAAAGGTTCCGAAGCTCTGTCTTTTCTTGTTGTAGATTGAAGCTCTAAATCTAAAATAATTTTCATCCCGTTTTCTTTCTCGAAAGTCTATTGAGTATATATTTTCCTATCGTCGGTCACCATCTGACTACAAGCTACAGCACGATTTCAACAACAGTTTATACAGTAAAACAACAATTTATTATTATAAACACGCCACTTTACCATTTAGGCGTTTGAAAAAAAAAACGATGGAAGCAAAAGGTTGTCAAAAAGACATCACGATTGCAAGTGTTTTATAAAATAGATAAAAAATTGCACTCTTACCAAAAAAAAGTAGTTTTTTAAGAACAAACAATAAAAAAATACTTTTAACATGCAAAGTTCTTCAAATGTAGGTTTCTAAAATCCACAGGATTATTATTGGAAGACTTCTAATTATCAAATAAAAAAAAACATGAAATACAACATTTTTTTAAGTACAAAAGTTTGGTTTGGTTTACATCTGAAGTGCACTTTTGAGCATGCAAGTGGGTTGAATGGTCAGGTCACACCAAAGGCTCAGAGTTGGGTTCACTGGACAACTGTCCTCTCACAAGGCCTTTCAGCGCATTCTTAAAAGGACACAGGATAAGCCTCTCATACACAATGCACTTGCACGGGTTCAGAGGTGTGTGTTCATCCGACGGATGGCGGCATTTTCAAACCGACTGGTTCACTTTTCTCATCGAATGAGAGGTAGCTGAGAAAATTTCAACGGAGGTCCAGTTGGGAACAACTTATGTTAAAATGTGACCGAATATGAATTAAAGATCTCAATCAAATCTGTATAAATCTCGATTTTCGGCAGTAATGGCTAGTATTTAAAGAATTTTGGAAACTGGAATATTTAACTTCAGTAATGCACTGCTTATGAAACTCGTACAATATTAACGAATATTGAAAGACTGACACAAACATCTAAAACATACATTTGTTTTATTTAACGCCCTGAAACAATATTTAAGTTTAATTAATTTTTAAAGTGAAATCTTATGAATGCCATTGCTATAGTTAAAATTCCAACTTCCATAATTCTTTAAATACCAAAGGAATATTGCTGAAATTTCAGACATGGATAGTTTGATTGAGACCGTTAATTTATTTTCACATTTTACCATAAAAGGCTTATTATTAAGTATATGGTTAATTAAATTATAATTAAGTAAATTAATATTAAAACTAAAATAATTAAATTAGTATTAAGTATGTGTCATATTAAATATAAATATATGGTCTGAACGCCTTATGCTTTAATTTCATGAAAATTATAATTTAATTTAATTTTAATTATTAATAAATTATAATTTAATTTAATAAAAATTATTATTAAGTGTATGTGTTATATTAAATATAAATGTATATTAAAGTTGTTATTGTATGTTGTATTCTTCGTGTAAGTGTTTGTATAGTCTACGAGAAACCAACGTAAAGTCAAAAGGTTAATCCCGTCCTTTTCAAAAACAAAAGGGCATGTCACCTGAATACATCAAAAACTACAATTAGGGAAGTACGTAACACCAAACGGTGGGCTTAGGGGTGAGGGAAGGAAATTAGTACAAAAATTGTTGAAAGACCCTGTTTTACAATATCGGCAATGATAGAAATTCTCCCCATTTTCTTTTGATTTCAAAACACTTAAAGAGAGAGGTTTCATTAATTGCTCGTTTTCATTGCTTTAATTAAAACTAAAAAGGATTTGTGATTACTAAGTATAACGTTTAGAAAACTAAGTTTTAAAACGAGCATTAAGACAACTAACTAAAACTATTCTTATCGAATACAGAAGACCCGAAATGTCTTTTATCAAAAATCGAGCGTTAATAGAAGTAACCTGAATTGGAAAGTTCGGTCAAACTTTTCGAAAGTACAACGCAAAGAAAGAGAACATGGAAAAATTCGAATCCGTACCTTTTCCGTTGTCTTCACAAGTATATTCTGAAGGGAAGAATTTCAGCCGTTATCCGAGGTCAGAGGTCAACTCAGAGTATATACGGTAAAGAGTCAGACTGATAAGGGTAAGAGCTGGGAGCCAATCAGAGCACTAGTTGTTGCGGATATAATTAGCAACATATAAATTACTACAGATGCTTTATTTATAGATTGTCAAAATAAAAAGGTGATTTTGTTGCTGTCCTAGAACGTCAGTAGAAATGTTCATTAGACATAGAGAGTCGCCTGGAGACTTTTTGTTATTCAACAAATGCATAATTAGCTTCATCAGAGCTATTGCTATTTCATTTCCAATACATCGTCGTACGCTTTCCACATATTCTATTGCATCGATTGTTTTGATTATGGATTGAAAAGAAACTTATTAACCTGTCAGAAATGATCAATCTTCCTTCATGGGATGACAAGATATGGGAATTTTATTCTCTCCCACGGGTTGTGTTGTTGGGTTGTTTTACCTCTGAGCGGCACTTTTTTGCACACCATGGGCTAAATGGCCAGGTCGCATGGACCCCGAAGGCTCAGAGAAGGTTGGGGGAGGGGACCCACTGGAACAGCTGTTGGGAGACAGATGGTAGCCTCCCGTCAAGGCCATCCAGCGTGTTCTTTAACGTGCACAGGGTATGGCTCTCCCGCACACGGGGCAACGGCTTAATGTCCCATCCGACGGACGGCGGCCTTTCCAAGCCCATCGGTGCCCCCTACTGAACGTCGGCAGGGCGGGGAATTTTGCGGAGATAAATCTCAACGCTGTCCCAGCTGGGACTCGAACATGGGAACTACAGATAACGAGCCTGGCGCGCTACCGACTGAGCCACTCCCGCCCATCTTCCACGGGAGTTTGTTACGGAGTTTTCTCGTCAATAATTGCCGATCTCTTAAATTTATTTAATTCGTGTGTGTGGGGTGCATACCCCAGCATACTAAACAACAGAGGTGCACAAATGCTTTTTGGCATCGGGACGAATAGAAAAATATTATGTTTGCTGCGTAACAATAGTTGCGAAGGGAGTGAAATAAAAATAACAAAAACGTTTAACTTTGCTTATTACATTTTACTTTCTCGTGTGTAAAGGTAGAAAGTAATAAGGAAAAAATTAAATTTCAATATTATTTTAACTTCAAAACTGAAGTTGGCTTGTCGAAGCAGTATGTGAAAGATCTTTAAAAATGAGCTATTGAACAATCTGTGAACTTCAATAACAGTGTATATAGTTTTATAAAAGTATTGAAATTTTTGTCTTTCACCTTTCTTCTTAGTAAAACACCATTCACATCAGTAGAGTAAGATTTAAAAATAATACTTTGTATTTACTAATTTTCCTGCTGGCCGGATAAAATTATGAAATGATCCTGATTGGCCAGCGGGAGGGAGTTTGTCCACGCCTGCTAAACAGGGATTCAAGGAAAGGTTAATCAAGCTTTAGATTAATTCTAAAGTTTCATATCAGTTTATCAAGAATCAGTTTACACGAAAGAGGAAATTAATTAAAATAGATTAATTTCCTTTTTCGTGTTAACATTAAACACCAAAAAGTCACAAAAAACAAGATCTGAAGATCTTGATCGAGTTCCTAATGAATTTTAAAAATTCCCTTGTTTACAATGTCTTATTACAGAGCTCAAGAAGACGTTGAAAGTTCTAGATGATGTATCCTTTAATTGTGCTCGCGAGCACGATCATGACACAAAAATTTGTCTGTTGTTAGAGGCAGTACTATATTTAGGCTTAAAATATCCAGATCTTGCAACCAAACGTTTTACAACTAAGTGACGACCATCGTTTTACACTAGCTTTTAAAACATCATATTTTGTATTCGAGATTTATACGACGATGTTTAAAATACATGCTTAGAATAATATATTTAATTAGAATATTGTGATATCTCAGTTGGTGACCACTCGTGTAAAGAGCTACACTCTAAAGTTTTTGTTATTTTGAGGGGGGGTCTTTGAAACTATTTATGCTTACCAAGTTTATCCTTGAACCCCTTGGCGATTGTTATAACTGTTTTCATACGACTCAGCGTTTGCCAAGCTCATTTTAAAACACCTTCGTACTCTTGTTTCAAGAAGATTGCAGACCCATGGTTTAGATCAGTGTTTCTCAACCTTATTTAATGTAAAGTACTTGTTAAAAAATTTTTTGAAGTACCAAGTTTCTGAAATTTTAAAATATGCAATTCTTTCTACCACTGCAGCATATATGCTTAAACAATTCAATCGTAACTGGTTTTTTCCGATGTAGAAAGTAGAAAAATAATAAGCACTGTAAAATTTAAAATTCAAACATTTGAGTTGTGTTCATGTATACCCCAGATTTCTGTGCAATACCTCTAAGAGTAGGCGTACCACCGGTTGGGAAACACTGGTCTGGATTGTATTAGTGTGTAGATCTACTAGAAAATGGACATTGCAAGAACTCTAGGGCTCGGATGTTATGGATTCACCGAACGATACGGGAAATTCACAAATGGACGTTTCGTGCTGACTAGTGAGCAGTGGATTGACAATGCAGGGCATCAACCTCACCAATATTTGTAGGGAAGCCTGATTCAAAACGATTGATGTTGCCACGACTTTACGTCACATCTCCATTAATACCATGCGTCACATCATTCATGTGTGATGGGTTATCGCAAGTGTTAATGAAATGAGTGACCAAGCAATTGAGTATTCAGAGAAAAAACATTGCGAATGGGCTCAGTCGATACACCTTCAAACTTACTCATGAGTCACATAGTCAATGGAGTGTTCAAATGTGTCTCTTTCGAAATAGAAAAAGGCATCGATGGAGTCAAAATACACCTCATCCTCCACGAGAAAAAAAAATTTACCAGGTCACTAGATCCCATTTTGGGATTCACATGTCATTCTTCTCAATAAATTCCTCGATCACTCGGAGACATTAAACTCAGACCTCTGTTCCACAAGACTGCAGCATCTGAAGCATAGCCAAGATTTGAAGGGAGCTATTTGGAAGAAATACCGAAGAAGTCTGCTTATAATGGGAGTGATTCTTCTTCATGACAATGCTCTCCTGCCCTCCACGCAGGCTGCATGACAACCCAATTCCTGGAGCAGTTTTGCTGAGAAAGTCTCGACCATCTTCCATACAGCTTGACCTGCGCCTAGCGACTTTCATTTTTTCGGACTAATGAAGAAGCACTTCTAAAGACCTTACCTCTGACATGATGACGAGAAAAGAATAACGAACACCCTAATTTTTCAAAATACACTTCTCTCTTATCCTTGAGCAAAGAATTTCTATTTCTTGAGCAAAGGAATCGAACAGCTAGAGTACTACAAAGACAAGTAATCTAATCGCTCTAGCAATTATGCGCAGAAATAAACAGTTTCTCTGGTATTCTTTATCGTTAGGGACTTATATGTCGATGTAATAAATATAGCACACCCGACCGATGTCGATGTAATAAATATAGCACGGGAAAGCAATGCCATTACAGCTTGGCAAAAGAAAGCCTCACAATGTTGATGCATCTAAGGACGAATCGCCATCTTCACATCACATACTGATTGTAAATGGTATTCCCATACAGCATCTCACAGAGGGCCAAACGAATGAAAGACGGGACGAAGTCGGATTCTATGCACAATGAGAAAAGATACTTCATCGCGTACTTGCAATGACTCTGAGACCTTCTCTTGAGAGTAGAATCAAGACACTTCACCAGTTAGAGTGGAAATAATGGAGTCATTGCTGGTGAACCGACACTTTCAATTGCAACTTACATTTTTGAGAGTTTGTCTGTCTGTCTGTTCACTATGCATTTGTAAACCTGTTAAGATGTCCTATCAAAATCTCTCAGGATGATTTCTAAGTTCAAAAGAGAAGGTTTTTTGTCTGAATTTGGAGGCAATCAAAACATTCTTCCTCTCCGACTAAAAAATGGGAAAAATTCTTCCCAAACGGTAAGATATACGACCATCAAATACGACATAGGGTTGGGATATTTTACCTCTGAGAGGCGCATTTTGCATACAGTGGTTTAAATGGCCAGGTTATAAGGACCACGAGGGCTCAGAAAAGATTGGGGGAGTATACCCAATGGACAACTGTTAGGAGACAGTTATTAGCCTTCCATCAAGGCATCCAGAGTGTTACTTAACGTGCCCAGGGTATGGCTCTCCCGCACAAGGAGCTACGGCTTAACGTCCCATCCGATGGATGGTAACCTTTCCAAGTCCATAGGTGTTTCTGTTGACCAAATTCGGCATATAGCTTCCCTTTATCATAAAGTAAAGCATATGGTTTGGGGTTTTAGTTAAGCTTCCCCCAAATGTTCGTTTTCCTCTCTCCAAAACTGAAGGTGCAGGGATGGCTCAGTCGGTAGCGCTCCAAGCTCGTAATCTGTAGTTCCCAGGTTCGAGTCCCAGCTGGGTCAGTGTTGAGATTTATCTCCGCAAAATTCCCCGCCCTGCCCACGGTCAGTAGTGGACACCGACGGGCTTGGAAAGGCTGCCGTCCGTCCGATGGGACGTTAAGCAGTGGCCCCGTGTGCGGGAGAGCCATACCCTGTGCACGTTAAAGAACATGCTGGATGGCCTTGACGTGAGGCTACCATCTGTCACCCAACAGCAGTTCCAGTGGGTCCCCTCCCCCAACCTTCTCTGAGCCTTCGGGGTCCATGTAACCTTGCCATTTAGCTCATGGTGTGCAAAAAATGCCGGTCAGAAGTAAAACAGCCCAAACAACTCCAAAGCTGGAGGAAATTTCTAAATGGTAAAGTCAAGTCCATCAAATTCTTTATTATTTATCTTTAAACTTCCTTATATGATATCCTCATATATAGGTTAAATCATTATGTTCGCCACCAAAACGTTTTCTTCAGACTAAAAAACATTCCCTCAAAATTCTAAATATATAAATGATTGCCAAATGTAAGGAATTATATTTAAAATGTGAACTTATGATGTGATTAATTTCACGTGGGTAGTTACTACAGATTATACTCCTTCTTTCTGTCTCTCCGAAAAGGAAAGGAAAATTTCACGAGGTCGACTGTAATGTCTTTTACATCAAAGGAAAAAACTTGCGACATGGGGAGAGCCATATACTATATATCTATTATAGAGAGTTTAGTCTAATTGTGTGTTGGGTTGTTTAGTTGTGTTGTTGGAGTTACCTCTGAGAGACACTCTTTCTCTGCACACATTTGGCTAAATGGGCAAGTCAGAAAGACGCCAAAGGCTCAGAGAAGGTTGGAGGAAGGGAATCCACTATACTCACAGGAGACAGATAGTAACCTCCCATCCAGATCATCAATTCTTTAATATGCACAAGGTATGGCTCTCCTGCACACAGACCCATGACTTAACTTCATATCCGACGGACTGCCGCCTTCCCAAGCCAATCGGCGTCTTCTTTCTAACCAAGGATAGAAAGGGGACTCGAATCTGTGAACTACAGTTTACGAGCGTGAGCTCTGAGCCACTCCCTCTCCTCTAATTGAGGGAAAGATCTGATTGAGTTTATCTGTTAGTAAAGCACAACTCAGAAAAAAACTGAAGTGCATTACTTTTAGTCTGGCCTATTTATTACCTTCAGTTTCATCAGTCAGCAGCTAGACAACCCAAATGAACGTGATGAAAGATTAAGTTTTCCAATGCGCTCCCATTTTCTCTTTCAATAACTTCCTAGTCATTCATCAGGCAGAAAACAAAGACACCATATGTGCATCCATTGTCACATAACCATTACTTTTGATAAAAGGAATTGCCATTATAACGATGACAATTGAAACGATTACTGATAAAATGAATGTGCCCCGATTAAATAGTTGATGGATAGCCAATAGATTGTTCCGTTACAATTAAAGAATGTAAATTAGGGATTACAGTACAATAGGAACAATTTGAGAATTGAAGAAACCTAGAAAGACGAATGAATAGATAAATAGAGGATAACTGCAGCTCATTCTGTCAATTACCAGGCGCAAATGTGAATGTACAGGTATGACTGAAAAGTGTGGATAAGTTTGGCAAAATGTGCAACAATTGGTTGCTAGGATGTATTTATAAGTAGAATGAAAAAATGATCGATTGTGTTTATCAAGTTAAATGCATTTAAAACAAAATAAAAACTATGTAAAAGCATAAAATAGAAATAAAAAGCTATGTAATAATAGTCGTATTTCCTTCCTGGACGGGGACGGGGGTGGCTCAGTTGATAGCGCGCCAGGCTCGTAATCTGCAGTTCCCAGGTTCGAGTCCCAGCTGGGTCAGCGTTGAGATTTATCTCCGCAAAATTCTCCGCCCTGCCCATGGTCAGTAGGAGACACCGATGGGCATGGAAAGGCCACCGTCGGATGGGACGTTAAGCCGTGACCCCGTGTGCGGGAGAGCCATACCCTGTGCACGTTAAAGAACACGCTGGATGGCCTTGATGGGAGGCTACCATCTGTCTCCCAACAGCTGTTCCAGCATGGTCACCTCCCCCAACCTTCTCTGAGCTTTCGGGGTCCTTGTGGCCTGGCCATTTAGCCCATGGTGTGCAAAAAAAGTGTCACTCAGAGCTAAAACAACCCAACCTTCCTGGATTCCGAAATGGATGAGTAACGTCAAACAGGACCTTTATTAGAAGTGGCCTCAAATGGGCAGTAGCTGTTGCTCAGAATAGCTTATCTTTGGAGAACAAATTTGCCCGGTTTGTATTTCCATATACTTCGGCTGCTTACGAATAATTGATGCATATACTATTTTTCATGCTTTAAAAATTAATTTAGCCTCATTGTAGTATGATTATAGTAAGTGATATGTTTAGTTGTAATTTTTACTCTATACTTTATCGCAATAACATGCATTCGTAAATTTAATGAAAAAAAAATCAAATAATTTATAACAGCATTTTTCAAAATGCATTTTGCAGAGCCCTGCAGTGGGTCTCTAAGTCGTTCCATGGAAAATTTCCTAATGGTGGACGTATCATTTTAATTTTGTTAAAATAATATTGTTTTTTGGAGTTTTATAATGTTGGGCTTGTATATTCCAAAACACCTTCATGTTTCATAATCGGTCAGATAACATGTTAAGTGTTTGCAAAAATTAATGAGTGGGGTTTGGAAGTAGTGTTCTGTAGTGGGGTTTGGAATTAGTGTGGGTTTGGAATTAGTGGGGTTTGGAAGTAGTGGGGTTTGGAATTAGTGTTCTGTCGTGCACAAAAAGTGAAAGAAGATTCTGAGGTTTAGATAAAATGGATGAACGTTTCCCCAGTTTAACAAAGATAGAACTATTATTTCTATTCCAGTGTGATTTATGAATTGTTATTTGCTGCAATGTGAGGTATTGGTTTAATTTGAATGCATGTGTGCGTCTTCCCATACTTTTTGATAATTGCTCTCCACGTTTGACTGATACATAAACTGCCTTTTACCAGATGTGAACTATTCTCATTTTAGGTCATCGCAAGTATTTTAAAGACATCACATGACAAACTCTCAATCACATCTATCCCATTCGATACTTTTTGTAATAAAATAGTAGCACGTCGAAGTTGGGGACTGTAAATTTTCAACTTCTTTCTTTTTAGAGATGAGTTAAAAATAGTTTTACGGTTATTTTGGATAATTTCAGTGAACTTCTTTTACCACCAATAAAAAGCATTCCATTTTCTCAGTAACAATTTAAAAAAAAAAAATTGCCATTTCAATATTGAAAAAGTGTAAAATTTATAACTTCCAATTGCAATAGTCACGAACAACGTTATGAAATATATTGCAAAATAATATAGGGCACGTGTTTGTGTGTGGGAGAGCAAGGGGGCCACCCCCTCCCCCTTTTACGAATGCTAGTGAGGGTAATGGAGGCCAAAAATATTAAATCTGTGAATATTTCACTCATTTTTCATTAATTTTTTAAAGTATCCAAAACGAAGATGGAACATATTACACTGCAATGGAAATCCAGTCTCTTTGAGTCGGTCTTTTTGCGATTCGACTGTGTCGTTTGCTCCCCCCTTCCCCTCCGCGCGCTTTATTTTTTTCTAGATCCGGAACTGATCTAGGGAAAAATAACTTTTCTGAACTTATGTTTCAATTGACTAAGAATTCAGAACAGGAGGAATCTTCTAGGACAGTGATTCTCAACCTTTTATGCTTCACGTACCCCCTGGAAATGTGTATGTAACTGGCATACCCCTTGTATAGATAGATAAAACTATAGTTATAGTATAACAATGGGAATAAAATGAAACATATATATATATACATATATTAAATTTGGTATTCATAAATTACATATATCGATAAACACAAATAATGACATAAACAATTTAACAGATCTTATAAAATTATAAACATTTTACTGCATAATCAGTGGAATGGACTTGTTACTAGATCTAGCGACTTTTGAGCTCTTACGGCGTACCCCAAAAAATTTTACTACTTATGCCACGTTGAAAACCCCTAGTCTAGGAAATCGGTTTCACTTTAAAACGTAGAATGAGTTTATTTATTCATACCAGCAAACTTTAACATTATATGACTTATGATCTGTATACATTGACCTAATGAAAAACAAGCGAAATTGTATAATTTCGAAGGTTTTTTTTTCCTGGCAAGACAAAAAGTCTTTTCGTACCAAGTCGTAGAAATGTCTTGTTTATTTTATCACAACCACGACATACTCTTTAAACGTTTTCTACAAAAGTTCATCACTATTTGTAAATACGATTTAAAAACCTTTCATTTCAGAAAATGTTTCATTTTTGTGATCTACTGGTTTATTGAAAAAATAGACAGCGGTGGAAATTGAGAAAAATCACTTGAAATCATTTTCTATACTCGCAAGAATGAATTTGGAATGAATTTAAACTCATATTTATTATGAAGTGCGTAACACTTAAATTTTGTTTCTAACCTTGGGGTTACCACGCTATTTCGAATCGTGGTATGATTGATCGTCAAAAAAGGCTAAAAACTTCAAAACTGAACTAAATTAATAATAATGACTGGATGTCTTAATTATATAATGACATCCAGTGATAAAGTATGTCACTCTGAAATTTTCTTTCTAACCTTGGGGTTGCGACCTCATTTTGGATCGTGGCATGGTTCTAATGGAGTTGTTCCGGAAATGCTTAAAGCGACAAAACGTAAAGAACGTTAGATGTTGTTGACATGAACAGAAAGACAAAATATAAGTAATTTGAAGGGCTGTAAATAGTAGCTAGGCATACACTGGAGCATACCAGATTTAATGAAGAAAGCTATTGTAATTCCAGTTTACAAAAAGGAAAATAAAAATGATTTTAAGAATTATCGACCGATATCTCTTCTCCCAGTATTTTCAAAAATATTAGAAAAACTAGTTAATAAAAGACTGATAAATTTTTTAGATAGTTTTAATTTTCTCTCTGAAAACCAATTTGAGTTTAGGAAGGGTAGAGGTACAGAAACTCCATTGTTAAATTATACGTCAAAGGTGTTTCATTCCATAGACAATAATCAATTTACTCTATCCGTATTTATGAACTTGGAGAAAGCTTTTGACACCGTTGATCACGAAATGTTAATTAGCAAACTAGAAAATATTGGCATTCGTGGTGTTGTATTAAAATGGTTTAAAGACTACTTACAGCACAGAACGCAATGTGTTAGTCTTTTTAATACACTTAGTAACCCAAAATATATTTCATGTGGCATACCACAAGGTTCAGTCCTGGGACCAATCTTGTTTCTGATATTCGTAAATGATCTATGTAAATTAAAAATAAATAGCCATATTAACGCGTTTGCAGATGATACATCATTAACTTTATGTGCTGATTCTTTGGAAAATCTCCTTTATAACATGAACACTGATTTAAAATGTGTGATGAAATGGTTGGGTTTAAATGGATTACATTTAAATACGAAAAAGACTAAGTATATTCTATTTAACCTAAAAAAGAAATCATACAATCCAAATTTGATTAAATTAAAATTGTATTACATTTTCATGCAATAATTACTCTCAGCTTGTTGCTGTGAAGAAATTGAGCAGGTTCAAAGTCTACTATACCTAGGCGTTTATATTGATAGCTCCCTAAGTTGGAAAATGCACATTGGAAAACTAACAAACACACTTAGACAGCTGTTATATAAATTTTATTATTTAAAAAAATCCTCAGTAATAAAATGTTAATAATGTATTACAAGTTAGGTAGGGACATACATTTCATCATTAAGGAGTCTAATCTCAGTGCAAAATAAATGTTTATTTCAAATTTCACCAAATAAATATAAAACGGTTACCATCTTTTGCAAGTATACCATTTCAGGTGTATTTCCACTGAGACATTTTTTTTTTATAGAACATTAAATTACTTCTTTAAAAACAATAATGCAGTGCTGCATTATACAAATTATTCTATGCGAGATAATGAGAAAAGGTTTCTGTTACCACTTGCAAATAAAGAAATTATGCACAAATACTTTGATTATTTGGCCCCTAAAATTTTTAATTCTTTACCGATTATAATTCGAAATGAAACTAATTTTATGCATTTCAGATCTCTCACTGCTAATTATCTAATGACCGTTACAAAAGTTGACAGCCTGTTTTCAGTGTTAAAGTAAAAAAAAATTAATTCGTTTTTATAAATTTTGTGTTGTTTTTGTATATATACATATTTTTTCTTTATGTAAAGTTGAGTGTCAGTGTTGCCAAAATTATGCATTTAAATAATTTGTAAATTAACCTACATGAGCTTAGATGCTCTTGGGTTAATAAGAGTATTGCAAATATATGTTGTTTGTAACCTTACTATTATAATAAAACTGAACTGAACTGAATTCCTGTGATTCGGTTAAAAATACCAGATCATATAGCGGAACCGAAGTTTGGTTTGACCATTACCTAGTCAAAAGTGTCTTACAACTGAAACGTAAGAAATATTTTACTGTGGTTAAGAGAATTACCTTTAACATTGAAGCACTGAAAGATTCAGATATAGCCAGAGCATACCACAATCAGCTACATTGTCATTATCACAATTGTGCTTTGCTTACTACTGAAGTTGAGACAGAATGTGATCAGTTTAACCAGGCTTTTCTTGAACTAACAGTACTCTTTTGGGTAATAAGGAACAGAGGAAACAAAATTATTTGAGCGATAAGGCTATGGAACTTATTTTTGACAGAAGGAAGTGCAGGATTAATATGAATCAACGCCCTAGTGGATAGCATTACGAAGAGCATAATATACGTACAAAGGATAAGTTAACAGCTGATAAAGAATCTTTGGGTTCATAGCTTGGCTGTCAAAGCAGAGGATGCAGCTAGACAGCACAACAGCAGGTTTGTAATGATGAGAGGTGCATTACTAGTTTTAAGGTTATATACATATATATTAGGAAGATTAATTTATTAATAAAAATATCATTCTGAAGATATTTTGGCTATCTCTAAGTTAAAACTGCATATTCCCAGGAGTGAATGAAATTGCCACTGAAATGCTTAGAGCTGGAAACGTTTGTGTTGTCACATGACTGACTGAAAGTTTGAACATTTCACGTAAATTTTTTTGCATTATTGTGCTTAATAGAATTAAAAATTCGGTTGAAGTTCAATTGCGAGATGAGCAGTTCGGATTTAAAAGTTATCCTGTTTTCTTTAGTTTGGTTATTGATTATGCAATAGGAATTCTTTGCAGAGGAATGTTTTTGGCTATAAATGGTCTAAAGATTTGAAAATTTCGGATTTAGATTATGCTGATTATTTAGCCCTTTTCGCTAATGTTGTTGATGAGAATTTTTTATTAAGGCTATTCATGAGACTGGTAATACTATAGTAGATTTGATGATAAACATAGGGTAAACTAAAGTAATGAAAATTAGTCAAGAAGATGGTGCTTCAGTTATTTTGAGTGGCTGAACCCTTGAGCAAGTGTCTGAGTTTAATTATCTCGGTAACTATCAATAGAGATGGGTGATGCTCTATGGAGCAACATGAGATAAACAGAAGAATATGGATTGTTGCTGGGACTTTTAAGAATATATGGAGAGTGTGGGAAAATAGTTATATACACCAAAAGACTAAAATTAGTCTGTATAATAGTTTTGTTCTTTCTAGGGTTAGTTATGGGAGTGAAACGTGGACCCTTTGTAGACAAGATAACAGGACACTGGATACTTTTGATTCTAGATGCTTACTTAGTATTTTGAGCATTAGATTTGACTTTGTAAGTAATGATGAGGCTAGAAGAAGGAGTCATCAACCTCCTTTGTGGAGCATATTATGCAAAGAAAGATTGCATTGTTTTGACATTGCTGCAGATTGAGGGATAGGATGATGAACAGTGCACCTGAAGGCCGCAGGAAATGAGGGAGATCTAGGATGCGACAGACACTGTCAAACAGGACCTTGCTGGAATTGACCTACAGTGGCCAAATGCAGCAGCTGCAGCTCAGAACAGACATGTTTGGAGAACAAAATTTCACAGTCTGGTTGTACTCCCGCAGCCCACGACTGCAGGAACATTTTGATTGTATGTATAATGCTATGTCACTGTTATTGGAAATAAAGGTCCTTGAGTAATAATTGCACATACTGGAAAGAAAACGGTTTTGTTATCGAAATTCTGTTAATGTTCAAAGCTACCGTAAAAATAAAAATGGTGATTATCACGATGAAATGAATTGATGGTGCTTTCGAAATCTGGGGGGTAGGAAGGGGAGTTCCGGTGATCTCAGAGACATATCGTGATCGGAACCTTAAAAAAGTTGTAAACCACTGGACTAATGAAACTTCCAATAGTAATAGCAAACGAACAGTGTCGGATTAAGACCAACTGATACCCTAAGCACAGCCCAACAATCATGCCTCCCCCCCGTCCTCGGCCCTTCCATTGCTTAACTGACAAGATATTAAGCCTCAAAAAGTAATAAAGATGAAAAAATTCAGCTTTCTTCCAGGCCAGACCCTACAACTATATTAAATAAAAAACTGTATTTTTTAATTTTATTTAAAATTAAATATCAGTAAGCAAATTATTTACTTATAAATAGGGCAGCAGAAAAAAATGCAAATTTTCAACACTGTTTTCTGGATTTCTTAATAAAATTGTTATAAGGGAAAAAAAATGCAAATATTATTTTTATTATTAATCACCCTCCTAAAGAGATTTTCGTTTATTATTAATTACACTCCCAAAGAGACCCTCCCAAGTTAAAGGCATGATAGCTAGGGGAAAAAACTCTGTGATGCCCTTTCCCTTGGTGCCCTAAGCACGTGCTTATTTGCTTAATGGTTATTCCAGAGCTGCAAATGAAAGGGGATAACACAGATTTAATTTGGCTGAAGTGAGTAGAAGACACCGACATACTTGAATAATGGTTAAGTTAAGATTAATGGTTTCAACACCAGGAAACGACCACCTCTAGATGATCGCATGGGGAACCTCTAGATCAGTGGTTCTCAACCTTTTATATTTCACGTACCCCCTGGAAATGTGTATGTAACTGGCGTACCCATTTGGATAGATAGATAAAACTATAGTTATAATATAATATTTGCTATTTTTACTTTGTTACTAGATCTAGAGACTTTTGAGCTCTCACGGCGTACCCCAAAAAATTTACCGAGTATCTCACGTTGAGAACCCCTACTCTAGATGATCAATTGGGGACGAAGCGCTTAACTGAAGTTTCAAAATGCGAACGTGCACTGGTGACCAAAAGTTACAATCTCAAGCTTTTGTCAATGGGGAACTAAATTCTAACCTCAAATATTTCTAAAATAAGCTTAATAAGGAAACATGTGACTTAAAACCAATTAAAGTTCTCAATAAAATCTATCTAAAGCTAGATTTTAGACAATATCTCTTCGGTAATTAAAGAGTTAGGGAAGCTGAAATATTAAGAAAACTAATGAAAATCAAAATAATTATTTATTCAAATTGTTAATAAACATATACTTATATTTAAAAAAAATAATGCTAAGTTCTAATTAACTTCTGAAGTTAAGTGTTACGACAGGTATTTCTGACTGTTAAATATTCAAATTTCCTAATGCTTTTAAATACTGAACGAATATTGTTAAATTTTTTTGATTTTACGTAGATTTTTTGATTAAGGTAGATTTTATTAAGATCTTTAATTTATCTTCAGTTACGTTTTTTTATAAAAAGCTTATTTTATAAGTTATAGTTTCGAAATTAACTTCATATCGACAGGAGATTGTAATTTTGCTCCCTAGTCCAGTGGTTCTCAACCTTTTATGCTTCACGTACCCCCTGGAAATGTGTATGTAACTGGCGTACCCCTTGTATAGATAGATAGAACTATAGTTATAGTATAATGGTTATTTTTACATTGCTACTAGACCTAACGACTTTTGAGCTCTCACGGCCTACCCCTCAAAATTTTACCGCATACCCCACGTTGAGAACTCCTACCCTAGTGTATTAATCTCTTGACAGGGTGGTAAATTAAACTTTTCTTACTCTATGGTAAAATGTACCCTGCAAATGTTGCATATAAACAGTTGTTAATAGCTCTGAACACAGTACAATCTCTAGTTGTTGTTTTTTATAGTATGCGATTATTGAAAGTTGATGATGTATTAGAAAAGAACAAAACACTGCTTCTTATCCTTCAGGTTGTAGCTCACACCGAAAGATAGAAAACGATATTTTAGAGATATTTCTAATGCAAAGAAAACACCTAAATTGGGAATTCAGCCAAGACCTAGAGGTCAATTCAGCTAAGACATAGGAGCAAAGAAAATTCCGCAGGGAAAAAAACCTTTCATAAAGCAGATGAATAAAAGGTTTTTCTCATAACTTCAAATTAGGGCTCTTCACAATTGCTGTTTCATATTTTAAATGGTTTTTCGGTTTCTAAGGATCTGTGAAATAGAATTCTCAAATCAATGTCGAACAGGACCTTATTTAGAATTGGCCTGTAGTGGCTAAATGCCACAACTGTAGCTCAGGACAGACGGGTAAACTAAATTGCACAATCTGGTTGGACTTCCCTAGCTCATGGTTGCATGAGAATTATATATATATATTCATATAATTAAGAGATTTATTAAATATACAGATGATACTTCCAAATCACATGATCAGGTCCGTATCTAGAAAGAGATAAGGGGGAGGGGGGGGGGTAATAAGGAGAATAACGAATAAGGAGAAGTGAATAAATAAATAAGAATAAGAAAGGGGGGGGGGGGTAATAAGGAGAATAACGAATAAGGAGAAGTAATAACGATAAGGAGAAGTGACGAAATAGAGCCGGGAAAAAGTGTGTGTATGGGGGGGGGGGGGAGAAAATGGTGCAAACGAGCAGTAAAAAAGTGAAGGGGGAGGCAAATAGAGACTGGATTTCTATTGTGTTATAACATTTTCCACTCGTTTTAAGAAATTTTCAAAAGTTTCTCAAAAAAATGCGTGAAATATGCACAACGTTAATCATTTTTGAATCAAACCATGGCCCCCTTCCTCTCCCCTCCCCCGTAGATTCGACCCTGCACATTATTGTAAGAATGTTATAATATTTTGCTACATACTGAAAATAGATATAAAGAATGGCTCATATAACTGTAATCATTCAATTTTTACGAATCAAAGCAGTACTGCGAACAAAATTTGTTTAAGTAAAACTTCAATTATACGTTATTTAAAGAAGCACAAAATGTAATTTTTATAAGCCCAGAAATATGATAAGCAAGAGCATGCTAATGAAGCTAGATTTTTTTTGGCCGCAAATCATCTTTTAAATTAAAATCTGAACAAAAACCATAGATTGATTATTTAGTAACAATCTTAGATTGTCAGTGCAAAAGAAATATCAAACACCAAAAAGGAATAATAATATTATCTTTTTCAATAGGTTTTAAATATCGGGAAACACATTTAAAATATTATAATATTTTAAATTCAACAACACACCACAGTTGAGAAGCAATAAAACTATGCAAATTAATTAATTATTTCTCAGAAATAGTGTCTCTGGAAATGAGGTGTTAGTCTTTACTATTAATAACAAAGTCTTGTAACAGCAGTGCTTGGAAGTTTGTAACAATAGCAGTGCGTTGAGGCTTACAGCAGCAGCAGTGCTTTGAGGCTTACAGCAGCAGCAATGCTTTGAGGCTTACAGCAGCAGCAGTGCTTTGAGGCTTATAGCAGCAGTTCTTAATGCTTGCAGACGGTTATACTTACACAACGGAGACTGGATGGCGGACACGAAAGGTAGCAGCGTCGAGAGAGTAGCAGCGTTGGTAACATCAACGGAATTCCTACTGTGCGTATAGGTCCATAAATGTGCCAAGCTATATTTAATTTCACTGGGGCCGCTATACGCAAGTAAAATGTCCTAGTTTGGTTCTTCGATCGAAGTGTTTCGTCTGTTCCTTCCAAAACATGTGGGTTAGAAAGGGCAAAGGAACGGGTTCGCTTGCACTGAAGGAGAGAACGTGAGTCAGCACAAACAGGCACAATGTATTGATTTCCTGAAGGCACTAAAATGCAGTAAATGTTCGAGACAGTCAAGCAGACTGTATGGGTTAGCTGTTCGAATACCAGTAAATCGATCGTAAGAGTCGTAAATTGAAGTTTTTAGTATCGATTATTAATATTGATTAACGTGGCTGTGGGTTGTCAATCATCCACATTAAATTTTAGAATATATATTTTAGAAATTTGAAAGCAGCACTTCGTAAACTGTGGTCTTTGAGGTAGGGGCGTAATATGGATATGAGAGGTGGACGTTTTCCCCAGAAACCGTACTAAAATTTGCATTTTAACACTTACATGTAGTAAAATAATTGGTGTCACTCCATAATATTAAGGAATCCCAAAAATCATCCCTGCCGCAAAAAAGACCCTAATTATACCATTGTCTTGAGGATATTGCTGGCGATTCTAAAAACTGTGGCTGAAATGTTTTTATTACTATGTATACTATAGCTTTTATTATAAGTCATTGTAAAGTGCATACTTTAAGAAAAGCCAACTTAAACTGGTTTATATTTGGTCTTTTCAAGCAGTCCACTGTTTTTGCTTTGGAAAGGCCTAATGTTTGTAATTGGTGTCTGATGTGGAAGCAAATGTTCGAAGTATTTAGAAACATGGTTTGAATTTAAACTTCTATAATCTTGAAATATTTGTTTGATTAAGCATTGTCATTTTTCAAATCATCTACCCTAAATTATCTACCCTTAATAAAACTAATTTTATGTCTACACTTGTGTCTTGTTGTTCTAACTGATGTGGTATTTAGAGAATGTGATTTCTGTCTAAATGTGGGCATGTCCTTGTATAAGAGAGAATATGAGGAAACTAGGACTACCTTCTGTTTTACATAACACACTACAATACAAACATTCTCCGATAAAGTTAGGCTTGATTTAATAACTTCAAAAGAGTAAATAGAATAACTATCAATTTCATAGGATACCCTCTTATATCTGAAAAAAAAGAACACGCATGGCTGCATAATTATTAAAATATTTATTAACACAGATAATTACACATGTGTGTAATTGCTCTCCCTATTAATAAAACTATTGAAATTGTTCGCAGTATCAATATTAGCTATCTTCAGTAGCTGGTCCGCTAATGATACATCATGCAGGATATAAGAAAATTCAAAGAATGACAACAAAAAATGCAGAACATTTCTGTGTATTATGTTTTGCTTTTTATGGTATGATGAATATTTGCTTGAAAATAAATCTTATTAGGGTAAATATAATGATTTGAACTTTTATGTCTACAGATGTCGCTACATTATTTCGTTATCTACTGATATTATATTCAACTACGTTTTTCTTGTTTTAAATTCTTATTGTAGTTTGCTGTAAGCAATTTTCTTAATTCCGATTATAGAAAAAAATTCAGTGAAAATCCAATAGTCCACAATTGGTATTTCAGTCGAACTTAATCAATAGGGTCAGTTGTTCCCTTAAGAAATTGCGATTTTACATAAATCATAGATCATTTCCTTTCTAAACGTTAGTCTTTATTCAAAGCAGGCCATGATCTAGGAAAAAAATAAAGTTGGGGGGGGGGGGGGGGTCAAGCTACTGGATTTCCATTGTAGTATAACAGTTTTCACTTCGTTTTAGTTTTTTTTTGAAACATTTCATGAAAAACGTATGAAATAGGCAGAAGTTTAGTAAAATATTTGGCCTCTATTACCCTTACTAGCATTTTGTAGGGGAGTGGGGGAAAGCCCACTTGCCCCCTCAAATCCGGCCCTGATTAAGAGGCATAGCTGTTGTAGCATTCAGAGTATAACCCGTCCTGATTCAGATTAAACAAATGTTACAATACAAATTCAATGCAGAGAGCGCACACGGCAGCAATTTGCAACAGCAATTGGACAACGATACTCCTTTAAGATGCATTTTATGAATGTACCTCGAAGTTCTTAGAATTCTAAAGGTTTATGAATGTATCTCGAGGTTCTTAGAATTCTAAAGGTTTATGAATGCACCTCGAGGTTTTTAGAATTCTAAAGGTTTATGAATGTATCTCGAGGTTCTTAGAATTCTAAAGGTTTATGAATGCACCTCGAGGTTCTTAGAATTCTAAAGGTTTATGAATGCACCTCGAGGTTCTTAGAATTCTAAAGGTTTATTAATGCACCTCGAGGTTCTTAGAATTCTAAAGGTTTATGAATGCACCTAAAGGTTCTTAGAATTCTAAAAGTTTATGAATGCACCTAAAGGCTCTTAGAATTCTAAAAGTTTATGAATGCCCTAATGGTTCTTAGAATGTTCTATGAATGTTCTTAGAATGCATTTTAAAGAAGCATTTGAATCATTGTCGCATTGTTGTTAAAAATGGCGGCGGAGTGCGTCCTCCCTAAAAAATAGACGAATTGATTGGTTTGGATGAATATTTGTGTAAACATAATGTGAAAAAGAGGACTTTAAGATATAGTGATAAAAACACTGTCTTGTAACTGAAGCATGGAATTAAGATGCTTTAATTAAGACTGTTGGCTTTAATATGTGATTGTAATGAGCGCAGATTTGCATTTGTAGAAGTTTAAAAAATGATTCGTTAAAACAGAGAAGATACAGAGTGGAAAAAATTTGTAAAACGTGAAGGCTTTCCACATGAAGTGTTGAGATGGAGAACAATGAGTCTCTTAAAGCACATTTCCGGATGAAATGTACACATTGTGAAAATCAAAATCGGTATTAAAATAAAATAAACGGTGATAATTGCAAGTTCAACAAACGTTTCTCCCAAACACTCGAATATGTTGTTACATTAATAAGTTAACATTTCACTGCGTGATGTACTTGATAACACTTATTGCATGGAGACAGTCTAGGTGTTTTATGTTTCTAAATCAATATATAAGCAACGTTGGTTAAAATGAAATCAAAGTACACATAACAAAATTTAATTATATGTAAAGCAATATTTTTACTGAGTGGCAGACTCTTTATATTAACGTTGAACTAAACATTGCTGATAAAATTTACTTTAAGTAACATTGTAACCCAAGACCATGCACATACAAAAATCCTTATGCAGCCATGGGTTACGGATTGTGTAACCAAGACTGTAATTTTCCTCTCCAGACGTGTCTGTTCTGAGCTACTGATGCTGTATTTGACCACTCTAGACCAATTCCAGCAAGGTCCTGTTTGACATTGTCAGTCCATAGAATACTACTCTGCACAATATGCTGATTGATGAGTCCTTCTTCTAACCTCATCACTACTTACAAAGTTAAACCACCTAATGCCCAAGATACTGAGTAAGCATCTAGAATCAAAGATATCAAGTTTTTTGTTATTCTGCTTACAAAGAGTTCTTGTTTCGCTACCATAACTAACCTTACAAAGAACCAAACTATTATACAGCCTAATTTTAGTCTTTACTAGGTGTATTAGTCTTTAGTATATTTTCCAGACTCTCCATAGATTCTTAAATGTCAGAGCGGCAATCCCTATTCTTCTATTTATCTCATGCCGCACATCACTAGTATCTGTCACATAGCTCCCAAGATAATTAAACTGAGACACTTACTTAAGAGTGCAGACTTTTCAAAGCAACTGAAGCACTATCTGCCTGACCAATTTTTATCACTTTTATTTTTTTCTGTTTATCACCAAACCTAATCATTACCATTCTCATGAACAGCCCTAATGAAAGAATTCGTTTCATCAACATCATTAACCGATAGCGCCAAATCATCTGCATAATCTAAATCAGAACTTTTGGAATCTTTAGACCATTTAAGGCCAAAATCTTTCCTTTGCAAAGAATTTAGCACAACGTAATCAATAGCTAAACAAAACAGAAAAGGATATAAAATGCACCTTTTTCTAATCCACTAGCAATGCTAAACCAATCGCTGAAAGACGTACCAACTCTCACACACAAACTACTCAGTGTTAATATAGAGAGCTTTCATTACACTAACTAACTTATCAGGTATTCCACATGATCTAACAATCAACCACAAATGATGTCGATCAACAGAGTCAAAAGCCTTTTTGAAATCTATAAAGCTAGCAACCACAGGTTTCTGGAACTCTAAACATTTCTCAAGAATCTGCCTAAGTGAAAATATTTTACCTCTGTTCCCTTTTGCCCAAAAGAGTACAGTTGATTTCAAGAAAAGCCTGTTTAAATTGATCCCATTCTTTTTCAACTTTAATAGTAACCAAACCACGATTGTCATAATGACTAAGTAGCCTATCATGGTATGTTTTGGCTATATCTGGATCTTTCAGGCATTCAGTGTCATAGCTAATTTTTTTAACCTTAGTACAACATTTCTTAAGCTTCAGCTGCAAAACACTTTTGACCAGGTAACGATCAGACTCAATTTCGACTCTCCTGTATGATCTGGTATTTCTAACTGAACTAGCCCATTTGCTGTTAATTAAAATATAATCTATCGTAATAAAATATTTATAATTAATAGATATATTGAAAATTAATGTATCTATTAAAGTTTATTCTATCAAATAATCTTTTCTGGGCAAGCCATCAGGTGAAACCCATGTTTATTTATAAATGTTCCGGTGTTTGTAGTATGTTTAGTTATTCGCAAACCATTAAGTTTACTTACCTGTAGGAGACGTTCCCATTGCCACTGGAACAACCAATGCCAAAGGGACTTAAAACTCCTGCCCAAAGATTAGTCAGTATCAAATTAGCATTGAAGTTACCAAGCACAAGAGAAACATTTTTCACAGAATTCAAAATATCCTGAAGCTGACTTTAAAACGTATCCTTCTCGTCCTCATCAGAATCCTCTGTGGGGGCGTAACAACAGATGATATTCAAGTATTTAATTTTTGTTTAAATTTTGCTGTAAGAAATCTTTCATTAATGCAGTCATATCCAAGAAGAGCATCACTGGCAAGTCTGCTGAGAAGCAAACTTACACTGTGGAGATGCTTTCCATCCTCCCTGCCTGAAATGAGAAATTTAAAGTTATTTTTAAGTATCTCACTTTTACCTGTCCATCTGGTCTCTTGCAAGCCTAGAATATCTAGGTGATAACGCAGGAATTTCTGCATGAGGATATCAAGAGAATAATCTCTATATAATGTCCTCACGTTCCACATACCTGCAGAGAGAAATGATTAGTAGGATTTTTAAAGAAACTAGGCTTATTGAGAGTGGTAGGGACAACAATATCAAACAGTCCCCTGATCACAGGCATGGGGCAAAGACCTGTTCCTCTTCCGCTAAAGGCTGAAGTCATCGATGCTGGTAGGAACTTCAGGCACCACCTTTTCAAGTGGACCTTTCCAAGAGCCATATGGCCTGCCTGAGAGACATTACTCCAGTTTAGGCTTGACGATGCCCAACTAGCTAAGTGAGGGTTCAGGCACCTGCGACGGCCTCTGATCACACCAGCTGATATAAGGTATCCCTTGCCTCTGTTCACTTAGGGCTGGTAACCTATAAGCAAACAGAAACACAGCGGCAGATTCTCCCTCAACAGAGGTCCTCCAGTGCAGCAAGTTCAAGATCCTTAATCAAACTCAAATCCATAAACCAGTCGAGTCTAGTGGGTATAAATGGCCAGCACCAGAACTTTGTGAAGTTGACCACTCCTCAGCAGGGTTGAAAAAAAGAAAAAGTGTCCATAGATGACCAGATTTGTAGGCCACACTGAGCTGACGGCCCTCACCTTCCCTTCCCTTCCAAAAGAGAATATGTCTTTTGAAAGGTACTAATAACGGCTTGCACCACGAGAAAGCGGGGTCGGACATTAGGTGCTAGACTTGGCCGGTTCTGTGCATCATCATTGGGGATTGGTACACAGCTCTCCTTCCAGTTTATGCCTAGCTAGCATTTACAGACCGACCATATACGTATCAGGGTGAATCTGAAAAAGTGGGCAAAACTTTACGGGGTGGTAGAACGCAGCTATACGAGCAATATTCGTCATAGAATGTATGGTCGGAACGCAAGCGGTGAGAAGTTAAAAGGTAGTTTTCCACTGTCACATTTAAAGAATGAACACAAGAAGGAGAGGAGATACTTCAGAAAGCATTTTATTAACAGGAATGTAATTGAGGTACATGCTCAAAGAAATTGCTCAAAAGAGCTGCCGCCAGCTGTAATTCAGGCTTCACACATGCGGGATAGGGACCGACGCACATTTGCGAAGACACCAGACACCTTTTATACCATTTCCAACGCCACCTAGCGGCTCGCCGTTTGCGTTCCGGCCATACATTCTATGACGAATATTGCTCGTATAGCTGCGTTCTACCAACCCGTAAAGTTTTGCCCACTTTTTCAGATTCACCCTGTATATTGCATAATTCTTTTTCACTTATTCTCTTAACCCCCCCCCCCTCTCATGAAAGAACAAGTAAAGCTCGACCGGATTCTACACTGCTCACAAAAATTACGGGATATTTCAAAATGAATATGAAGCAAAGAAATATCCCCTAATTTTTGTGAGCAGTTTACTTTGATTGATGACAATAGAAACAAATGCACTTGCTTGTGGTATATCTGGGAGCGGGGAGGTGGCCTCGATAAGTAGCACATCACAGACACTTATATTATACCGGGCCTGGACAGTGAAGTAACAGAAGAATGAATTTGTAATACTGCTATTTAAAATTTTACTAAACTTTAAAATTTCGCATAGCATTGATTTTTTGAAAAATTATTAACTAATTTTAAAACGTTCATAAATATTTTAATATTGACATAATTAGCAAAATATTTTACTTCATGCGTTTTAAAAATAGATTTTGGTAAATTTTAGACAAATTGTAACGCATAAATATTTATGCATATTTAATTTCCCTTCTTTTGTTTAACGCGCCACCTATATCATACTGGGCCCGAAGAGTGCACTGAAAGTAGATTTTAAATATATATAAGTATTCGTTTTAAGTTTTTTTCTCTTTAACTTAACTGGTAATTACACATTTTTTTTAAAAATATAAATATTAATTTAAAATATTCATAAATATTTTAAGGAATAATATATAAGCTATTTTATTTTATGCTGTTTTAAAAAATAGCCTATAGTTAAAATTTCAACAAATTAAATCATTTAAATCTTTTCACAAATTTCACTTCTCTTCTTTCCCCTCTGATTTTGTTCAATGGCTGTCCTGGCTCGTAATTTGCTTTTCCCATATTCGAGTTTCAAATATGTCGGTGTTGAGATTTCCCTCCACCAATCCCCATCCTGCCTTCGGTGAGAAAGGGGACATTAATGGACTAGGAAAAGCCGACGTCTGCTGGATGGGTCATCAATGGACTAGGAAAGGCCGACGTCTGCTGTGTGGGCATTAAGCCGGGCACTGTATGTAGGAAAGCCATACCCTATGCACTTTAACCTTCGAAGCGTTACACTTCTACAGCTCTGTTGGGTTCTTAAACGCCACAGTATGTCGTAAGCAATGGCTGTGGGTCTGTGCTGTAACATGAATAACGCTACGACACCAGATGGCTTCGGAGGGGAGCAAGCCTCCAACCATTGAAAATCCCATCATCCTATACGAAATCTCAAATTTTACTGTCTGATTTGAAATCCAAAACAGGCGTTTTGATACAATTTTATTTCAGTTCCAGATTATATGTTCGATACTAAACATTGATTTAAAATACCACTCTAAAATTGCATTCTGTATAGAATATCCGACCGACCTCTCCCCACGAAACTAAAACCTTCCTGGAAGGGAGAACACGTCCTAGCTATGTGCAGGGTTAAGGAACACTCTGGTTGGCCCTGAAGGAAGGTTCCCATATATCTTTAGATAGCAGTTCATCATCATCATCATCCTCAAGCAGACATGGACTACGGAGGTCCAACCAGACCGTGCAATTTAATTCTCCAAGCAAGTCTATCCTGAGCTACATCTACTGCATCTGGCCACTGCACACCAATTCTAACAAGGTCCTGTTTGACATTGTCTGCCCACCGCATCCTAGGTCTCCCCCTCTTTAGGCCTTTAGGCACACTATTCATAACCCTATTCGACAATCTATAATTATTCATACGATCAACAGGGCCAAACCAACGGAGTCTCTCTCTGCACAATATGCTGCTTAAAGGAGCTGGCAAACTCCTTTGCCTAACCTCATCATTAGTTACAAAGTTGAACCACCTAATGCCCAAGATACTGCGTAAGCATCTGGAATCAAAAGCATCTAGTTTCCTGTTATCTTGTTTACAAAGTGTCCAAGTTTCACTACAATAACTAACCCTAGAAAGAACCAAACTATTATACAGTCTAATTTTAGTCTTTAGGTGTATACGCCAATATCCCCACACTCTCCATAGATTCTTAAAAGTTCCGGCAGCAATCCCTATTCGTCTGTTAATCTCATGCCGCACATCACCATTATCTGTTACATAGCTCCCAAGATAATTAAACTGTGACACCTGCTCAAGACTGCAACCATTCAGATTAACTGAATCACAGCCTGCCTGACCAATTTTCATCACTTTAGTTTTCTCTCTGTTTATAACCAAACCTACTCTACTACCAGTCTCATCAACAGCTCGAATGAAAGAGTTCATCTCATCAACATCATTAGCCAAAAGGGCTAAATCATCAGCATAATCTAAATCAGAAATATTCGTATCTCCAGTCCATTTAAGGCCAAAATCTTTCCCTTGAAATGAATTTCGCATAACATAATCAATAACTAGGCTAAAGAGAAAAGGAGACAAAATGCACCCTTGTCGAACACCAGAAGTAATGCTAAACCAATTGCTACAAGACTTACCAACTCTCACACACGACTCAGTATTATTATAGAGAGCTTTCATTATGTTAACTAACTTGTCAGGTATACCATATGATCTCACAATCAACCACAAATTATGACGATCAACAGAGTCGAAAGTCTTTTTGAAATCAACAAAGCTAGCAACCAAAGGTTTCTGAAACTCTAAACATTTCACAAGAATCTGCCTAAGTGAAAATATCTGATCCACACATCCCCTACTACTTCTGAATCCACATTCTCATCACGCAATTGACTGTCAACCAGTTCTTAATTCTATTAAGCACAATCATGGAAAGAACTTTACCTGGAACAGAGAGTAGGCTGATACCCCTATAGTTATCACAAGAACTGCGATCACCATTTTTGAAAATAGGGATAACAATAGCTCTGGTAAAATCCTTAGGAACCATGCCTTTATCATAAAAGATATTCAGAATTTCAGTCATCCAAGTGGTAACCGAAACATTCCCAGCTCTAAGCATTTCGGTAGTAATTTCATCTACCCCTGAGGATTTATGCAGTTTAAGTTTAGAAACAGCCAAAATAACTTCAGATTGTGTTATAGGGCAAACATTAAAGCCACCAATGCATTTATCAGCATTGCAAACAATGGGAGTAGAACTAACTACATTGTTTAGAACATCACTGAAATGCTCAGCCCATCTAGCCATGACAGAATCCTCCCCTTCTATAACCTTACCTTGTTTATCCTTCAATCCTTGTATACCTGTCCGTTTTCTACCACACAAAACATTAACTATCTGGTACAGCTCTCTGCTGTTGTGCTGTCTAACTGCTTCCTCGGCTTTGTCAGCCAAACCATCAAGCCAAAGATTCTTATCAGCAGCTAACTGATCTTTTACACGTTTATTAAGTTCTCTGTAATGCTTTCTATTAGGACTAGTAGGGTACTGATTAAGGACATTCCTGCAATTCCTTCTTTCTGAAATAAGCTCAAGTGCCTTATCACTTAAATAATTCTTGCTTTCTTTTCCTAAAAGAGTACTGTTAGTGTCCAAAAAGGCCTGTTTAAAATGATCCCATTCTTCCTCAACTTCAGTAGTAAGCAAACCATGACTGTCATAATGACTAAGTAACCTATCATGGTAAGCTTTAGCTATAACTGGATCTTTCAGAGCTTCAATATTAAAACCCAATTTTTTTAACCCTAGCACAACACTTTTTAAATTTAAGTTGCAAGACACTTTTAACAAAGTAATGGTCAGATCCAATTTCAGCTCCCCTATATGCCCTGGTATTCCTAACAGAACTAGCCCATTTGCTGTTAATTAATATGTAATCAATCATATTCTTATGCAGCCCATCAGGTGAAACCCATGTGTACTTATGTATGTCGCGGTGTTTGTAATAAGTGTTAGTTATTCTAAATCCATTGAGTTTACTTACCTGTAGGAGACGTTGCCCATTGCCATTGCAGCTACCAATACCAAAAGGGCCTATTACTCCTCCCCAAAGGTCAGAGTCAGTACCAACTTTGGCATTGAAGTCACCAAGAACAAGGGTAATATCTCCTTTCTTGACAGAATTCAAAATATCCTGAAGTTGTCCATAAAACCTATCCTTCTCATCGTCATCGGCATCCTCAGTGGGGGCATAACAGCAGATAACATTCAAGTCTTTAACGCTTGTCTGAAATTTTGCTGTAAGAAACCTTTCATTAATGCACTCATATCCTAGAAGAGCATCATTAGCGTGTCTGCTGAGAAGCAGACCCACGCCTTGGTGATGCTTATTGTCGTCCCTCCCTGAAAAGAGAAATTTAAGATTATTTTTAAGAATCTGACCTTTATTTGTCCATCTGGTCTCTTGCAAGCTGAGAATATCTAAATTATAATGGTGGAATTCTTGTGTGAGGACATCAAGAGAAAAAGCTCTGGGCAGAGTCCTCACATTCCAACTACCTATGGAGAGAAAATGGTTAGTGTGATGTTTAAAGAAACTATGTTTATTGAGTGAGGGAATGCCGACAATATCAAAACACCCCCTAATCGCAGACATGGGGCAAAGACCCGTTTCCCCACTACTAAAGGCTGAAGCCATCTACACTGGAAGACTTCCTCCAATGTAGAATTGGACGATGCCAATAGAAGCAAAGTGTTCAGGTGCCTGCGATGACCTCTGCTCAGAATTATCCACCAGCTGATAAATATATCCTGTGAATCTATTCACTTGGGGCTGTCAACCAACAAACAAAAACAGAAAACACAGCGGAAGATTTTCCCTCCATAGAAGCCACCAGGGCAGCAAAATCAGTTACCCTACCCAATTATGATTTCTTGGGAATTGACCATTTATTCCGTTGTCCATAAAAGTGCAGCTCGGAGGTAAAACAACCCAATCCAATTCTAGTATATCTGAGATATATGGAATGATATGTGCATTCTTTGGCCACTGCAAATTATTACTCTAGCAATCGCTATGTTTTTTCGTATTAAGTATAATCATCAATAATTAATAATGTTGCAATATGCATAGCAATGTTGATAACGTTAACATCAATTTGAAAGAAAAAAATTACTAAACTACTTTTCAAATTTATTTATTTGGACAATAAGCATTAAATCTGATCCAAAGTAAGCAAGTAAATATTTCCAAACTAAGAAAAAATATGCGCTTTGAAAAGTCGACATCAGAAGCCCTCAAATAGGGCGGCGGGGGGGGCGCAGTCTGTCGCCAGACTCGTAATTTGTAGTTCCCAGGTTCGAGTCCCAGCTCGGTCAGCGTTGAGATTTATCTTCGCAAAATTCCCCGCCCTGCCCACGGTCAGTAGGGGACACCGATGGACTTGGAAAGGCCGCCGTCCGTCGTATGGGACGTTAAGCCGTGGCTCCGCGTGCGGGAGAGCCATACCCTGTGTACGTTAAAGAACACGCTGGATGATCTTGACGGGAGGCTACCATCTGTCTCCCAACAGCTCTTTCAGTGGGTCCCCTCCCCCAACCTTCTCTGAGCCTTCGGGGTCCATATGACCTGGCCATTTAGTCCATTGTGTGCAAAAAAGTGCCGCTCAGGGGTAAAACAACCCAACCCAACTCAAATAGGACCATGGAAAGAAATTTTGTTGATCAAAGGCAATATGTGAAAAACACAAATGCAAAAATATTGTCAATAAAATTGTGTGTGTTCTCTCTTTACTCTGGACAATTTATGATTTTTTTTGTTTTCTTCTTTAACCCGTGAAACTTCGCGAAATTTCAAAAATTATAAACTGTTACCCACTTAAAAAAATTGAGTACCGCTAGTTTACATTACATAGAATAAATTTTCGGGTTCCTTCTACATTTTTGATAACGCTTTATTCCATCCTATCTCCCCTCCCCGTGGCAAATTCGTCGCTATGCGGGGGAGGAGGATAGGCTTAACAGCTAGCGCATCCGGCTCATAATCTACAGTTCCCAGTTTCGAGGGGCTGTAGATTACGAACGTTGAGTTTTATCTCCGCAACATTCCCCAACCTGCCCTCGGTCAGTAGGGGAGTTATTGATGGCTTGGAAAGGTCGCCGTCCGTCGGATGCGATGTTAAGATTGCAGGAGATCTATACCCTATGCAAGTTAAAGAACACGCTGGATGGCCTTGATCGGAGGCTACCATCTGTCTCTTAATAGATGGTCAATGGCCTCCGTCCTTAATCCTCTCTGAGCCCTTGGGGTTCTTGTGACCTGGCCATTTAGCCCATTGTGTGCAAAAAGAAGTGCCACTCAGAGGTAAAACAACGCAACCGCTATGCTTCTATACAGAAAAGTATGATTTTGCTGATAATGGTCCCCGTCCTTAATCCTCTCTGAGCCTTTGGGGTTCTTGTGACCTGGCCATTTAGCCCATTGTGTGCAAAAAGAAGTGCCGCTCAGAGGTAAAACAACACAACCGCTATGCTTCTATACAGAAAAGTATGATTTTGCTGATATTCGATATAGAAATCTAAAACGTTTATGAGCATCCCGACGAATGTGCAGGAAAAAATCTTTATACACCAAACAAGAATTATACTTATTTTACAGACTATAGTTGCAATTGCAATCCAGTCTTATTATTTAAAAAACAAAAACCAGAGGCAAAACCAAATTATATTGGAAATACGAATCAAAACACTTTTTCAATTAAACAAATACAACATTTGAAGCGTTCTGATCAGCAAAACAATGGAGTATCAGAAGTTAATAATTACAAGTGATAATATAACAACTTATTTTTTATAACGAGAATATGTGAAAAAATGCCAATTTTTTAAATAAGCGTAATCTACTAATTTATCGTTATCTAAAACTCTCTTACCCCCCCCCCCCCCCACGTATCTTTCCCGTGAAATACTATGTAACTACCAAATTCTTCTCCCTCTGAAATTTATCTCCGCTATCCCCCACCCAAACCTTGGTGAGAAAGAGGTCCACTTGTCCCTTGGATCAATGGAATTAGCACTTGTCCATCGATAGAACTTTAAGCCCAGTGAGCAGGAGATTACCTTGAGGGGAAGCTTCTATCTGTCTCTTAATAGCTGTCCAGTGAATCGCCATCCTCAATCTTCTCTGAGAACCTGGAGCGCTTGTGACCTGACCATTTAACCTATTGTGCCTAAGAAAGTGTCTCAGGGGTAAAACAACTCGTCTTCTTCCCCTCAATACTCTTATGAAATTTATTTACTTGTGTCTCATAAGTTTGCATTGTATATGATCAAATTCTGAAGTAGTTATACATAAAACTTTATGAAAAACTCAGAGCAATATTATGCTTTTACAAATTAATAGAAATTCAACTATTATTCTTCAATTGCATTCACTGTTTGAAACTGATTTTGTTGTGTAAATAGAGTGTAGTCCCGATTATCCTCAGTCATGAAGGAGGTGACGATTATCGAAAATTCACTGATAATCCGTAAATCATTTAAAAGATAATAGCTAATTATATTTCAATATGTGTGAGTGGATCATAAGGATTGGGCAACGTTCACTGGAAAAAAAAACTCAAGATAACTGAATAAAAAATAAAGCTTTGTGGTCACACAAGGCAAAATAAAAAACATTAAGTTTTTTTGTAATAATTTCTCTGTAGGTAAAATCCGCTTACATATAATTCATAATATTGTAACTTACTTATTAAATTATGCTTCTAACAGATGAAAATAAAAAAAAATGCTATGATCTTCATTACGTTTAAAAGAGACACTAATGTTTCAGAAACGAAAAAAAAATATGAACAATTTCCACGTGGTGAGACAAACGTGGCTCCTCCCAGCGTATAGCATAAACGACTACTGTGGAAAGACTAATTCTAAGATATTCCCCCTATCAACTCGTATCGAATGAAATTAAAATGCACTTTATAATCCATAATTCTCAACGAAACACAACAAAAGTTAATCCATACCTGGATAGTTGCTCATTTTTTACAGCTTCTCAGTACAAGTAGCGAGCAATCCGTAAAACGGCAAACACACCTGTAACCATCTAGCTCTCCTAGGAACAGCTACATGAGAAGAATATTCGCTCTGGTTGTTGTAAGATAAGAATGCAGCTGTCTTTACCTATGTAGGTGCACCAGCAACAGCTTTGCGGCGATTCTCAGTGCCAGTTGCGTAATTTCCCTCTATTTACCGTTACTCGCTGCTGATTCACTGCTTACAAACGTTTCTGGAGACATCAAAAGAACAGAATTAATTGTCTAAGGCATAGGCGTAGCGTTGTTAGAGGGATGATCCGCCTGACCGGCAGTTACGCAATTCCCTATCTCTTATTATCTTTAATCATAAACGGGTTATATTTTTGTGTTATCTGCACTCTGAAATACATTAATCATTTATAATGCAGGATTTGGAAATTTATCGGGGTGACAGGCATTTTGCTTCGATATGTTATTTAAATGACGTTTCGCAGTGTTATCGATGACTTACCGTTTTTTAAAAGGTTTTCAGAAGCATCTCAAGGAAGGTTCTGTAATCTCGGAAAGGTGTTTGTTAGAGAACGAACAAGAGGTGAATTCCGGTTGTTGTGTTTGAGGAAAATGGCACGGGATGAAACAAGAGAGAATGTTTCTCACAAAGAAAATGGGAGGGGAAAAATAAGCGAGAAAGTATTTAATAAATTGAAGCAATTTCTCAACGTCTTTGTTCAATTGTCAAGGAAGTTGTGACTCTCAGTTTAACGGTGATATTAATAATGAGCAAAAATTGTCTCGAGACGAGTGGGATAAGAACCCGCGTTCTCCTGATAGCATGCCAGGTGCTCTGACTGCTGAGCTACTACATGAAACAGAGGAGATTATAATCAGCGGTAGGACACCTGACATGTGATCAGGAGGTCGTGGGTTCATATCCTACTAGGCTCGAGATAATGTTTCATATAAATTTGATTTTGCCTTTAAACTAAGAGTGATAAATTCGTTGACAAAGGGGAGGGGATGGCTCAGTCGGTAGCACGCCAGGCTAATAATTGCAGTTCTCAGGTAGGAGTCACAAATGGGCCAGCGTTAAGATTTATCTCCGTAAAAGTCCCCACCCTGCCCTCAGTCAGTAAAGGACACCAATGGGCTTGGAAAGGCCGCCGTCCGTCGGATGGTATATTACGTCGTGAACCTGTGTTCGGGAGAGCTATACCTGTGAACGTTTAAGAACACGCTGGATGGCTTTGATGGGAGGCTACCAACTGTCTCCCAATGGGTCACCTCCCCAAAACTTCTCTGAGCCTTCGGGGTTCTTGCAACCTGGCCATTTAACCCATTGTGTGCAAAAAATGCCGCGGAAAGGTAAAAAACAACCCAAATCCTTGACAAAATATTTTTAATATAAATGAGAGAAGCAGAAAAAGAAGAATTTCATAAAAAGGGATAGAAAGAGAAGCATATAATGTGAAAATAGAAAAAACAGGATTATAAACAAAAGCGTTTTCATATTCAAACGGAATGAACAGTAATAAGAGGCGGTATTATGTGCAAAAATTAAATACTATTTACCCAAAACTGGATCGAACAGGGGAAATTGCATAATATTTCGCACTAAAACGAGATAAGTAGAATAATGAAAAAGTATTTTACGTAAAACTGGGATGAACAGAAGCAAGAGAAATAATTTCGCTACAAAATAATGCGAGCAGAAACAAGATAATTTCATTTAAACATGGGGTGAACAGAATCAAGGGAAACTATTTTGGGAGAAAATGAGATCGAAAGAAAAAAGAGAAAGCAGTTCTCTAAAAATGTGATGCGCAGAAACAAGTAGTCATAGGTATGTAGAAACTTATCTTTTTGTGCTAAAGCAACGTACGAATAAATATAATGAACAGGAGGAACAAGAGAAACTATTTCGCATATAAAGGAATAGTACCCGTAGAAATTTCGTTGCTCGCTGATGGGAAACAAGTTCTCGAACTCTACGCTTTTTCCAACCGTTTTCCACTAAAACCTATAACTCCCCAATGGGTTAGCTGCGATTCACGAAGAAAAATCCTGAAGTGGCGCAGAGTTTTATTCAGAAAATATAACTTTTTTTGCAACTGTTTATAAAATTTCCTACTTTTTTTAAGGGGGGGGGCGCGTTTAGGTTTGTTTATACAATAACAGGCGGACAAATATCTGCATTTTGTTAGCAATGTATTTGCTTGATAATTGTTCTCAAAAATCGGTCACTGACTAGGTGGTGAAAGGTATATTACGCGGAAATACAGTGGTCTTGTTGGTCCGGGTGAAAATCCCAGAAATTGGCGTTTTTGATTATTCGATGTCTTACAATTTAATTCCAACAAAGGCTTACATTTACAGATTCTATTTATTTCCGAAGTAAACTCCGAAAACTTTCCGAACTTTTGAAAACAAAGCCCAAAGTTAGAATTTCCTTTATTTCAGATACGAAAAACAAATAAAATGAAATAAAAAGCTGAGATTTAGGGGCGAGAAAAACAAAACAAACGGACTTTGTATCAGAGTCATGTGATATAAAATGATAAAAAGTAGAAGTGGCGAGTCTAGTTTCGGCAAATCGTTGAAGGTTTTCAGAGAATTCTTGAGATATATGGAATATGATTATTATATATCGATTATATGCATTATATATATGTATATGAAGGAAATATATATATTGAAGAAAATATAAATGATAACCCCCTAAAGTGAGGCATCATTTACCCGCCCACCTCTTTCCGTGTCCTATGAACCTGAATTTATGAAAGAGTCTCAACAAAGCGAAAATAATTCTAAAATGTAATAATAATTGCACTCCAGCAGAGTGTGTGAAAACTCCTGCTTTAACTTACACGAGACAAGGACAGGAAAATTCATTCTGCAATATGTCAATTTCGGGACTGAGATTATAGATTCGGTTTCTGTTTTCTTTTATGAAGGCTTTCCCATGATGAGAATGAAAACGACGGGGTGCTTGCATTAGGGATCGTTACATATGAGCCTCGTGCATGCTTCTTAACACATTGATTGTGCAAAGGTCAAGCTGAATGACTTTGGAGGGTGATCTCTATTTATTGATAATAGGAGTGGGGGCCAAACGATAGGCTGCAATGATATCGTATTTTAGGGGGCTCTCATTTACAGCTCCTTAAATATATATTCGTGATTTATCCCATATGTGGCTACATTACGCCGCGACTGGCATAGTAGCTAAGGAGGTAGCTGATGTTCCAGCAGACAAACTTTGCGTGTTGTGTTAGTATCCCTCTCAAAATTAGTTAATGGATTTTAAAATAAGTTCTGTAGTTGAGTAATGTGATATATGCCCATAGATGCTGTTATTTTTTTATTGATAATATTTGCTGATATGATGGTGTATGTAGATGATATTTGTGCCATTTTGTTCTTGTTTCTTGTTTTTTTTTATTTTTTTTTATTTGCGACATATAGGACAGAGAAGAATCCTAGAAGCTACTCCTAGCTTTTTACAGGCCTTCTCATACAAGGACATGCCCTACTACGACCGAAGTCTGCTGACCACTGCCTTAGTTAGAGCTAACACAACACACAGAGTTTGCCCTGCTGGAACAGTCGCTAGCTGCCTAACCACTATGCCAGTTAAGGCATAGTGGTTAGGCAGCTAGCGACTGCCACAGCGACTGTCAGCGACAACGATGACCAGCGACTGTCACAAGGTCATCGTTTGTAGTTATTTCTGTTGGTTGGGAACGTCGAATTTATGGCACTGTACATGGTGCAGAGGATGTATCAGAAATATATGAAAACTTAGGACGAGACCCACTACCTTTGGCAATAGGAAGGGAAGCTTGAGGGCGTTGGTGATGAGAAAACCCCTCGACCACTTCCTCTTGTTCGTTAGGAAAGTGTTGGAGGCCAGATGAAGTTTTATAGCACTACTTATGAGAGGTGTGGTCGCTTTGCTAATCGATAACTCCAGGGAAGTAGTGGCATAAGAGAAAATGTTCTGCGATGGGGCGAGCCGTCTCGTATCGGACGTCAAAGTGTTGGATCGTGCATTTCTCGAGGAGTGAGAGCAGAGGCAAGATCTCAGATGGTTTTGATTGATTTCAGTCCGAGAGTTGGTGTGAGTTATCTGTTAGAAGTCTGAGTGACCATATATACGAGAGGTATGTGTGATCAATCACATTCATATTCAATAATCTAAGTGGCTAAAAGTTATTCAGTCTTTATAACTGTAGAGCTGTAAGGCTAAAACATTAAGATAACACTAAGAAACTAACACTAACTAACACTAAGAAACGATAAATAATCAAATTCCTGAGGCGTATCTCAGCTGCAGAACGTTAGCACTGATGATAATAAACTTTCTCTGAAATTTCTCAATAATCATCTGCTGATTTGTTCATCTGTCGAAAGAGACTGTGTGATTTTGGGTTTTGGTTTTGGTTTGTTTTACCTCTGAGCAGCACTTTTTTGCACACCATGGGCTAAATGGCCAGGTCACATGGACCCCGAAGTTTCAGAGAAAGTTGGGGGAGGGGACCCACTGGAATAGCTGTTGGGAGACAGATGGTAGCCTCGCGTCAAGGCCATCCAGCGTGTTCTTTAACGTGCACAGGGTATGGCTCTCCCGCACACGGGACCACGGCTTAACGTCCCATCCGACGGACGACACCCTTTCCAAGCCTATCGGTGTCCCCTACTGACCGTGGGCAGGGTGGGGAATTTTGGTGATTTTGGGAAAAACATCTCTCCGGAAGGCTGCATCTGATTGGGCGGAATTATTGATTGAGTGGATATTCTAATACACTGGCATCGGATTAAATAAACCGCGAACCTTGAAATAAATGTTAAATGTTTAAGATCCACTTTAAACCACACCAGTTTTCATAGTTTATACCACATCAGAGTAGGGGAAGCGACAATTATGACGTCGTCGTTTTGAATATGCTTCAGTGAATCGAGTGTGACAGAAATCTCATAGTGAAAAGAAGTGCGTATCACTAATGAGGAAAGAAACTGCAGTTACGGACGTTTGCATTTTTTTTTTATTCTGTGTAAGTAATTTTTTCCTTTACGGGTGAAGGGACTTCGACGTGTTCGATGTATCTCAGCAGTGGATGAATCCTTCTACGAGAGCATCCTAACCCAGGGGTGGGGAACCCTTGGCACGCCAAAGACTTTTTCCGGCACGCAACCCAGGGCACACCTTAAAAAAATAATTAAATAAATAAATATACAGCATTTTCGCTGAATTGAATATTTTAACTTAATAGAATACAATTTTATTAAGTAGAGCGATACCAAATAAAAATGCAATAAAGAAACAAACATTATCAACTGTTTTAGTCATCATAAGTAACAAGAAAATGAAAATAAGCATCCTATTTCCAAGCTTTCTATCTCCGCGATATACTGACGTACGAGTTTTGTCCCGTTCAGTTGCTGCATCATTCGCCAGGCAGCCGGACATGGTGTGACTCCTTTACCATCATTTTATATTTTTTTTCGTGTTTCGGAAAGAATTTATCGGTTTTCTAACGTGAATATATATATATGTGTGAATTTGGATTTAATTAAATCGTAAGTCATTAAAATATAGATTGGAAGTATTTTTTGCCAATTAATATGTTTAATTTATTAGATATAAATGCAAATTTTCTTTACATTGGCATAAACATAAGTTATTGTTAAAGTTATGTGAAATGTATTATCAATATTCAGGATTTTGAAGTATTATATGCACGTGATTAGATGGAATGCGTATATGTTCCCAAAATTTTGGCTGGCACGTGAGAAACTTTTGCATCAAAGATTTGGCGATTTTGGCACGCACACTTAAAAAGGTTGATTAAAAAGGTTGAAAATTGCCGACCAAAAAAATTTGGTCGGGAATTTCTGAGGGAAAGGAGAATGATAAGAATCAGGTTGAAAATTTGTTAGAGGAAAATGAAAGTGGGGAAGAAGAGTGTACACATTTTAGTAATGGTAAATCATCTTCTGAGGTAAAGGCAAATGAGTCTCCTAAATCGATAAATATGGGTCAAAATGTAAAATGGGGTCGATGGAAATGGAATGGGAGAAGGAAAGAGAAGATAAGAATACAGATGGAAAAAGAAGGTAAGATTAAAGAGATGGAAAGAGAAGGTAAGATTAAAGAGATGGAAAGGGAAGAAAGAAATGAAAGAATGGGGACTAGAAAAGGAGAGAATGAAGGAGAGAGAGCAATGGAAAAAGAGAAGGAAAGATCATGGGAATTGCAAAAATTAAAGGCACAGCTAGAGATCAGAGAAGGATAAAGTATGAAAGCAGTTCTAAAATATGAAAGATAGCAAAGATAGTTTTCGAGAAAAATCAGAAATGAGCTGTGTAAACTATTTCTCTGATAATCTATTAAAATTTGGTAAGTTCGAAAATATGTAGGAAGTGAAGATAGATTATCTAGCGATGAGAGTATTTTTAATCAAATAAATTACCAATGCAATGGAAGCAAAGTGTTTCGTAAGAGTGATAAAAATAATTTTGGCAAAGTAATTAAAAGCCTCAGAATGATAGCGTGTTTTAAAAGTAAAGGTAATAAGAGAAAGGTGTTTAGTAACACTGTAAATAATATTGAGAAGCCTAGTATTAGCAACTTAGAGAGTAGTGAATGTAAGAATGTACATTCACAATGGAAATTATTGATGAAACTGGCAATATGGAAATTATTGATAAGATTATATTAAAATTTGACAATTCTGAAAAGATTAATAAGTATGGCGATGATTCTAAACCGACAGGTAAGAACGTTCTTGGTGAAGCTTCACATATGTCTGGCCATAATTCATTCGGGGGCACAGATAAGTATGATAAAACGATCAGAATTAAATACAACGCGTCTAAACTCATGGGAAATAACTCTTTTTCTGTCATTTGATGAAAGTATAGTGGCTCCAACAATGACATTATCTCTTAAGCTGGAAGCTATATTAAAGAAGATTGAAATGTGTCGAGGCAGCACTGATATAATGTGTGCAGTAGTAGAGTGCTTGAATGAGAACTTACTATTGATACCATACGCTTAAGAAAAACTGCAAGGTAGTTTAATACCACAGATTATTAAAGACACCTCGTTGGAGTATAGGGCAACAGCTCATATCAACTACGTAAGGTGTAAATATTTTTTTCAGTAAATCTGATATTTTTATCAGATTTACTGATATCGCACTATGATGATCTGTGTTACTGATAAATCATCGTCAGTAATCGAAACCATAGAATGGATACAAATGACAAAGATGAAATAATATCAAATATTCCTGGTGCACAAAGGTATGTTAAAAGAAATGATCTAAAAGATAAAGATATAGAATAGCAAAGATGTCATTGGTAAGAAGATAAATGAAAATCAGTCTTATAATGATAAAATCTTGATGATAAAAAATGATGATAGAAAAATAACATTGTAGTTACATGTTTAGATTTGTTTGGTAAGAATAATATTTATTGTGAATTTCTTAAGGAGTCTGATAAAAATAATTGTGATAAAGTTGAAAGTATGATACAGTTACGCTTAAATGTTACGGATGAAAGGAATATTTGCTGTAAAAGCAGAAAATGAATCTGAGGATAACAATAATAATAAATCTCAGTTAGATGAGTGGCTAAAACAGATATTCAGAATGATTATCAGAAAGAGAATAAAATTAATTATGAAGAAGGGAGTAATATTTATTTGCAAAAAATAGCTTTATCTAAAATGAATGATAATTGCCAAGTAAACAACAGTTATGAATCTGAATTTTACAGGTAATGTACATGTACTAGATAAATGCAATTCGAAGAAAAGTAATTGGAATACCATAATTAAGAGTCCGAATGAGAAATTAAATTGTATTGAAGATGTAAAAATTGAACAATTACGAGTAAATAGTAAAGTTAAGAATGAAAATGATAACGAGAAGTGTGTAAATAGAAGTGACGAAAAAAATCTTTATGATAGAGGTAAAGAAAAAAATTGGTAAATAAATGTAATTTTGATAAATTAGACACTGTAACTGTTAAGGAAGAAAAATTGTTACGATTTGAGATAATTACTGATAAGTGTATGTTAAAAGATAGGAAGAAAGGTTGTTTGTATGACACAGATAATACAGAAGCAAAACAGATATTTAACCAAAGTGCTGATCATTTAAAGAAAGATATAGCTAAATGTTCAGATAAGAATTAAATTTCTCTGAATAAAGAGAAGAGTGTGAAAATAATGTCAAAAATAGTGATAAGATAAAAAAAGGGTTTGATTAGGAATAAATTATTGAATAATGAGATAAAAATAAGTGAACCTCTAAAGAGAGGAAAGTAAGATGGAAAGAAAAATATAGAAAATGTGTAAATAAATTTAAATATTAATAGCCCTAAGACAAAATTGGAATATAATGATGACAATGAGAAGGTAAATACAATTGAGATTTTAGTAGGATACAAGGAATTAAAGGTCTGATAGCAGGTCTGATAGCTTTCGTAATTATGGTAAGATGGAAAAGTCCATATAGTGTAAATAAATTTAAAGGAATAATTCATAAGCATATTAAAAAAATTTTGATGAGTTAAAAAATTGGATAGAAATGGAAATAACCAGAGGACTTGACTGCCAGGATAATGGAAAATTGGGCCCCTTGCCATTTTGCCCAAAGATAAATAATAAAGAATTTGATGGACTTGACTACCATTTAGAAATTTCCTCCAGTTTTGGAGTTGTTTGGGTTGTTTTACTTCTGACCGGCACTTTTTTTGCACACCATGGGCTAAATGACCAGGTCACATGGACCCAAAGGCTCAGAGAAGGTTGGAGGAGGGGACCCACTGGAACAGCTGTTGGGAGACAGATGATAGCTTCCCGTCAATCCAGCGTGTTCTTTAACGTGCACAGGGTATGGCTCTCCCGCACACGGGGCCACCTTTACTGCCAGACCTCTGAAAGTAAGAAATGAGAGAAATAAGGAGGTTAAGTTTAGATATGTAAATATGACCACTTATCAAACTTCTACTGAGACAATGAAAGGCAAATGCAAGTTTATAGATGAAAATGAAGACTTCGTCACTTCTATTTATAGATGAAAAGCACAGAAGAAAAATCTGGAAATATGTAGATAGAAAAAGGGAAAGAAAGATATCCGAAGAAAAAATGCTTAGATCTCAGAAAATGAATAATATTCGAGAAAGAGAGAGATTGAGAATATTTCAAGTATCAAGGAATGTAAGAATAAGAAACATGGTTTGATTGTTTCTCAAGGGGTGGTGGATATTATGTTAAAGCTAATTCACCCTCTCGATTACCTTGTGGTCGGGAGGGAGAAAACAGACAATTGCTAGACACACGAGTAGATATACGCCTAGGGGGGAAGAGATGGCAACTCACTACTGACAAAACTTCAGAGAGAATTATCGGTCTGATAGTGTTTTCCCCAACTGTGTGTGATTTATTTAGGAAGTGCTGAAGGAGACTGAAATTTATAGAAAGTCTAAGTGAGGACTGCTTCACGATGAACTTTAGGTGAAGAAAAAAATGAACTAATTCTGCTTAGAACATCTGGGACTTTGAGTTTTCAAGTGCAGAAATAGACTTAAAAAGTTTTAGAGAGGGATTGTCGTATACCTCACAAAATTGGTTAATAATTTTAGTAATAAGTTTAATATTTGAGTCATGTGGTATATGTTCATCGATGCTGTTATATTTTTTATTGGTAATATTTGCTAATATGATGCTGTTTGTAGATGATATTTCTGCCATTTTGTTCTTGTTTCTTCATTTTATAAGGTCATCGCTGGTAGCTATTTCTGTTGGTTGGGAACGTCGAGTTAATGGAACTGCACATGATGCAGAGGATGTATCAGAAATGTATGAAAACTTAGGAGGATATCCACTTCCTGTGGCAAAAGGAAGGGAAGTTTGCGGGCGGTCTTGATGAGGAAACCCCTCGACCACTTCTTCTTGTTCGCTAGGAAAGTGTTGGATGCCAGATGAAGTTTTATAGCACTACTTATGGGTGGTGTGGTCGCTTTGCTAACCGATATCTCCAGGGAAAGTAGTGGCGTAAGAGAAAGGGTTCTGCGATGGGGCAAGCAGTCTCGTATCGGGCGTCAAAGTGTTGGATCGTGCATTTCTCGAGGAGTGAGATCAGAGGCAAGATCTCAGATGGTTTTGATGGATTTCAATTCGAGAGATAATCGGTGTGACTATGTCTACTAGAGATCTGAGTGACCGTATGTACTAGAGGTCTGTGTGACCAATCACATTCATTTAGGTGACTAAATATCATTCAGTCTGTGACTGCAGAGCTGTAAGACTAATACTAAGAAACGATTATCATCTTCCAAAGGGGCGTATCACAGTTAAGTTTTTGAATAACTGTCTGCTGATTTATTCATCAGTCAAAAGTGACTTATGTATCATTACATGGGGAAAGGCTTAGCGGAGGACAGGGTGCAGCTTTCTCATTACAAGGGACACGGCTTAACGGAGGGCAATCTTTCCAAGTCCATCCAGGTTTTCAGAACAAAACCCTCATTGAAAATTAATGGAATTTTCTTCTTGGTTCTTTCTAGTTTCTAAGCCCATATAAGTGTATGAATTCACCTTCTATTCCAATTGATTAGTTAAATACTAATCTCAGAAACAAACACAGTTATTTCCTCTTAGAAAATTTTCCCATTGGTTAAAATGTAATGTTGAAAATGAAAAGAGGGCTAGTTTTTTCACACTGATTAATGGAATGAGACGTTATTCCCGAAGGTGGGACGTTAAACCGTGCCCATTATTAAAAACATCAAGAATTTTTAGACAGAAGTTAGACTGAAAATGACAAACTTCAAAATGCATTTCAAATCGAAAAGATGTAAATTAATTGGAAAAACTTTAAGTTAATGCAAATTAATTTGTTGCTGAGAGCAACGCAAATGTTCGAGGGTATACTGAATGTGAAATTTAAACTAAGACGCAAATTAGATGCAAAAATAGTTTTCTATGCTAATGCAAGATTTATATTTTTGTGATGTCTTTTTCCTTTTGAATTATATATATATTATATATATATAAGCATGATCCATAACATCAAAAGAAAAATTTAATATGAGAATTTTTCTGAGGGATGTTTCCTGTTTTTTGGAGATGGAGATCATATTTGACTGCCTTCCTGTATTGAAATATTTTTCTCTCTAATTCCACTCTCCCGCAATGAAATAAAGGTACACCGATGGATTCGGATATTAAATCAATTTTTTGATAGGAAAATATGAAAATGTGCACTACCACCGTTCAAGACATTATCAAAAACATGAGATACAAATTTTCAAGAGGAAAAACACACATTTACAGTGCATTGTTGAACGGTCAGTAATTGCGAGGATTTGAAGAGGAATAGCGAAATATATACAATGTGGTTTACATCACAGAAGAAGGGAACTATATGGAAAATTTAAGGATGAGAGAAAAAAAGTGATATTATTGTAAAGCTGAAAGAAATAACAATTCTCGGTTGTCGGATGGACGTTAAGCCATTAAAGAACAAACTGAATACCTTCATGGGAGGGGCGGGGGTGGCTCAGTCGGTAGCGCGCCAGGCTCGTAATCTGTAGTTCCCAGGTTCGAGTCCCAGCTGGGTCAGCGTTGAGATTTATCTCCGCAAAATTTCCCCGCCCTGCCCACGGTCAGTAGGGGACACCGATGGGCTTTAAAAGGACGCCGTCCGTCGGATGGGACGTTAAGCCGTGGCCCCGTGTGCGGGAGAGACATACCCTGTGCACGTTAAAGAACACGCTGGATGGCCTTGACGGGTGGCTACCATCTGTTCCAGTGGGTCCCCTCCCCCAACCTTCTCTGAGCCTTCGGGGTCCATGTGACCTGGCCATTTAGCCCATGGTGTGCAAAAAAGTGCCGCTCAGAGGTAAAACAACCCAACCTTCATGGGATGCTTCTAAATGTAATCTGCCACCAAAACAACTATCTATGAGATCCCTTTCCATAACTTTCTCGAGTTCTTGTCACTGACCATTTAGTCTATTATCTACAGAAAAAGTTCTGCTGAAAGTTCATAATTTTTACACTGTCCATTCAGTAAAAAGAATTGGTTTATAAAAAATAAGTTATTTTTGAAAGAGCCTGTGATTGAGAGAAATGATATCGTTTCTGTTGTAATTAAAAACTTTTGGGGCGGAGTGGTTCAGTCGGTAGCACGCCAGGTTCGTAATCTGCAATTCCCAGATTCGAGTCCCAACTGAGCCAGCATTGAGATTTATCGTCGCAAAACTTTCTGCCCTCGGTCGGTAGGAGAAACCAATGGGCTTGGAAAAGACGCAGTTAGTCGGATGGGACGTTGTGAGGGAGCACCATACACTGGGCACGTAAAAGAACACGATGGATGGCCTTGACGGGAGACTACCATCTGTCTCCTAACAGCTGCCCAGTGGGTTCTCCCAACAGTCTCTGAACCATCGGGGTCCTTGTAACCTGGCCATTTAGCCAATTGTATGAAAACACTTTCCGCTAAGAGATAACCCAAACCCGACTTCAATGGGTGGAATCTTTCTGTAAGTTGACTGCACAAGTTGAAACCGTAAAGAAGATTCCGACTTGAAAGAGTCTGGCCCATCTGCTCTAAAGGCAGAATAGTTATATAAGTATTTATATAAGTATTTAATGTTAGAAAATTCCGTTATGCATGCAACGTAAGAGTGACTGTTGAGAAATACAGAAGGAAGGAAACGCCCGAAAAGCACACTAGACCGAAGGGAAGTAATGACGATAGCACGGAATGTCATTGGCATATTGTTTTCGCAGTAAATATTTTTTTTTTGCGGAATATGATTCTGCAGAAATATTCGATGTTGAAATCAGATTCCAGAAACAGCGTACGTGAACATCATTATCTGATGCAAATGATATTCAATAGGTTATTGTTGATCATCTATGTCGTCAAAGCACAAGAAAATATATTGTTCAATAGTGAGCTAAAAATATCATTTACCCTGTTATTTATGTATTTTTAGGCATAAACTACCAAGGAACCAAATAGTACGAAGATTCGACTGAACTAAATGTTTCCCCATGTACTCTACCATGGTTTTTTTTACACTTTCATAAATTAGGAAACAACCCTATGATACGTCAATAGGAAGCAAACGTTTAAGCTCTAATAACTTATGAAGTTTTTTTTTCCCATTTCGAAAAATGTGATAAAAGATAAAGATCTCAATAGAATATATCAATATCTCGATTTTCAATAATATTCGTTCAGTATGGACGTTTGTGTTGTTTTTCTGCTGAGGTCCTTGCCATCCTCACAGACCTTCTAGTATGGCACATAAACTGACAGACTCCTGTCAGACCTCTGTGGCAAGCAGCTGCTTCAGTGGGTATTATTTATTTTATTATTATTATTTACTTACTGAGTTATGGACGTTCGAATATTTAACAACACTAATACCAGTCTTAAGAAACTTAAAAAAACTGATTGGTTTTATTGGGTTGTTTTATGTAAGCTGCATTTTTTTTTGCACACAATTGGGATTAAAGGGCAAGATAACAAGGACCCTGATGGCTCGGAGAAGGTTGGGGGGGGGGGTAGGAGAAAAACTGGACAGCTGTTCGAGACAGATAGTAGCCTTCCGTCAAGGCTATCCACAGTGTTCTTTAGCTTGCACAGGGTATGGCTCTCACACACACGGGGCCAGGGGCTTCAAGTCCCATCTGACGGACGGCGGTTTTTCCAAACAAAACTGATGAATAGTGAAAGAATTCTTTACACAAACTTCTAAAACGCACATTTATTTTATTAAACATTCTGATATAATTATTATTACTTAGTTTTAACTTCTGAAGTCAATATTTGTGATTGGCATTGTTATAGTTAAATATTCAGACTTCTATAAATCATTAAATACTGAACGAATATTGTTGAAAATCGAGATATTGATATATTTGATTGATATTTTCATCTGTTATCACATTTTTCAAAAATATATATATATAAATGAAATATAAAAGTATTTTAGAAGTTATAGAACTTCGACGTTACGGTCTCATTTATATTACATATGGTGTTCCTTAATCTTTGTAAATCAGTGTACATGGTATCTCTAGGCCAGATGTAGTAAAATATTTAGGTATTGGCTGGGCTCGGTGAGGTAGAGATCAAGTGACTAAATCGAACAGAAAGTATCAGATAACATTTTGTTATATTTTTTTCAGAAACTATTCTCATCAAATAGTGCAAGACAGTTGATCGTTATCGGCGAGTTTATTTCGGCATTAAGTATCAGACTTTTAAGTCGATAGACAGCGCTATGACCCTATTCTATGAGTTGGGTTATTTTACCTCTGAGTGGTAGACAATTTTTATACCATATGACATTCCCGCGTCAGAAGCTTTCATTTGACGTATAACTTGTTACTTTCAACACCTGCTTTCTGGAGATATAGCGGAAGAATAAGTTTATATTTCCCCGGGGGGTGGATTTGTTATAAATTATGATGCTCCCCCCATCAAAAACTTTCATTTGACGCGTAAATAATTGTCCTCATCGTGTTCGAAATGGATGATGGAATATCTATTTTGACAAATCAGAAACCGACAAGCTGACAAATGTCAAATTAAAAGCAATAGGGAGATAGGTAATAATAAATTTTAATTCATGTTTTAATAAGATTTTGAAAATTAAAAAAAATACATATCTTCCTGTACGGGCCGTAAAAAATAAACCTGAAGTATATCGATGTTGCAATCAGTCTCTGAGTTCGTGTTCGCTTCAAAGGAAGATATGGCGCCAGAAGCCTTGTTAGCAGGTAAATCGGCGTCCTATCTCCCTTTGAAATGAATACGAACTCAGTGACTGATAGCACCATCGATATGATTTAGGTTTATTTTATACTTTTACGGCCAATATAGGAAGATGGGTATTTTTTATTTAATTTTTAATTAATATATGCTTTTTATAACTAAAAACATCTACCTTCAAAAATTTTCATTTGATATATGATTCATAAACATCTACATTTTACCTCACTTTGGAGTCATGTTTAAGGTTGCCCATGACATTAGAGACGACACCAGCTTTAATTAGAGATATGACTCTTTAAAGTCTAATCCTGGGAAAATCCGCTCCCCCCCTTTCATCAGGGGGGATAATGAGGATAAAATTCTAAATCGTTTTTTGACGGTCATTATATGAGCTTTCCTTTGACCCTTAACTCGTAACTGTAGTTATATAGTAGAATGATTATCATATTTCCCGTTTTTTAGGTGAGAAGAAAGCATGGGGAGGGGGGGGGGCAAATTTTTATAACTTATGACACTTCCCGCGTCACAAGCTTTCATTTGAAGCATAGCTTGTTACATTCCTCACTCGCATTCTGAAGATATAGCGGAACAATAGTTTTCAGATTTTACCTTTTTTTAGGATTTAATTTTTTATAGATTATGACACTCCTGGCGTCAAAAGCTTTCATTTGGCACATAAATCATTAAGTTTCTCCATCGCGTTCGAAAGATATGGTGGAACAACTATTTTGACAAATCCACAAACCGACAAATATCAAAGCGAAAAGCAATAGGAAGATAAGTTAGTCATAATAAAATGGTTGAATAGATTTGGAGAGTGCTTCAAACACAACTTCATATATTCAAGAAAATACGGATTTTTATTCTCCCAACCAACTAATGTTTACCGGATACATTATTAGAAACTTGGACAACGAAATCTTTGTTTTTGCCTATTCCTATGTTAAATTTTGTTTAAGAAAATTTGTTCCCTCATGCCCTCCATTTTCATTTCTCTGGTTTAGTTTTAATCTGGTATTTTCTCTCTATATATAATTTAGATAATAGAGAAAACATTAGTTTGCAGCAATATAACTGAAATTAAATTCGCATTCATCGCTGAATATAAATTTATTCCTTTGCTGTACAGTCCAATTTCTGCTTTATTTTCCCAGTATTTTCTTAATTTACGTTGTTTATAGTTTCATGATTGCTTTCTTTAGAGCACCGAAAAACTTCAATTTCACTTCGAAAAGCTGACTCTTGTCGAATTGGTTATTTCCATCCATTTACGTGGGAAGGTGTTTGATGAAAGAAAGTGTATTTCGAGATAGATGTGACATAAACAGCTGCCTGAACACGTGCTCTTTCTTCCAGTACATTAACTATTTTAGAAATATCATCCTCCACTCACTGAAACGATCATTGATTTCTACCAACTGTTGACTTAGGTAGTTCGAATTCATTTGAAATTTTTGTATGAGACTTTATAATGGAAATGGATTCTTTTCTTTTGTAGGTTACACACTTAAAGAAGAGAAAATAGAAAATGTATACACTGTGTTTCCAAAAGATTTAGTCAAAGTTGTTTATTATATATCAAAAGAAGTAGTCAAAGTTAGTTGGGAGAGTGTTCTGCTGCGCATAGTGATGAAAAACGTTTCCTATGAACATCGGGCCAGAAAAGCTTCCCTTCCGGGTTATAGCAAATTTTGAGAGTGCAAGTAAGAAAGCCTTGAAGTCAGTTTTCATTTCAGAAATAAAAACACTCTGTAAGGGATCGATGAGAACAATTATGTGAGTTTATATCAGAGCAAGTGGTCGAAATCGCACCTCTGAGAAACAAGACACACTTCACAGCGTCCCGGAGTATTCTGATTTCTTTGACAACCATCCACGACCCTTTCGCGGAGAGCTTGTGTATGAGGAACCGGGGTAGCGTAAACATCAGCCTTAACGTGTCCCCATTAGAAGCAATCTAGTGGACTGAAACTGATAGAGAGCGCAGGCCATGCAGTTGGTCCACTTTTACCAATCTAACGAGCAGGATACGTACGATTGGGATAATCCAGAAGTGGTGGTTTCTGACCGACATTGCTCTGCTTTCAGACATGCAAATTTACCCAGCATCGTCCCTTTTAACAGGCTTCCTTACTGGCACTCTTAAAATATGCTATAACTCTGAAGAGAAGCAGTTGCGTCGGATGACCAAAACTTTCTCTGGGCTAGCGCATTTTGAAATGCTATATCAGGTTCTTACAACGAGTAACATGTTATGCCATTGTGTTAAACAAGTAACGGAAGTAACTGAAACAACGTTTCGGAAACAAAAAACATCTTAATATATAATAGTCGCAATTCCAGGCTGACATGTCTTATGCCTTCTGTTGCATGTGTAATGTCTCTGTGGTTCCTTGGTGGCAGAAATTGTCGGTTTCCTTGTAGTTCCTCAGATACTTGAGCGATCGGTCCCAAATTTGGTGGGGTGGTCCCATTTTGTTCTAGCTCTGTCGGGTTAACGGATTGGGTTTCTAGCTGCCGTGAGTCGGAAGTTATCCTTCGGAAAGTGTCCAAAATTTCTGCGGACGCTGCCGTCGTCTATCTCGTGAATGGAGTAGTACGATGTGAACAGCGGTTGTGAGTAGTACATTGAGGTAGAAAACAGTGAATGAAGTTATCGATTGGGAAGAGTTATCAATGGACATACCTTACGCGCCCATCTTTTCACGGGGGTTTAACTAGAAAATAAATATCATTGGTATTAAAACACTTAGCAATTTTTATTGCATTTTTTTCAGAAAACTGAAGTTTTCCTGCTTTCACTAGCAATTAGCCAAGGTTGTTTTCCTGCTTTCACTAGCAATTAGCCAAGGTTTTCCTTGATATCAATAATATTAAAAGATCTTAATAGAGTTTTATACCTCTGAAATACAGAAATATTTGAGTGGCCTGTATGGCCATTGGGGAACCGCTCCCCCCCCCCCCCCAAGGAAAAATAATTAATCCTTTCGTCTGAAGGTATTGTAATCTTCATTTTGTAGATTTTCTTTTGTTCTCGGAAGAATATCTTTTTTAATTCATTAATATGGAAAAAAAAATTTTCGTGTACTTTCTATTATTTAGCTTTTTTCTTTTATTTTTTAGCTATCTTCAGCTATTATTATAAGAAATATGCATGATCGCAACTGCGCTCATTAACGAATGACCTGATTTAAATATTTCTATCTTGAAGCACTGATATACTTTTTTTCCCACTCCCACTGAAACAATTTTCTGACGATATTCATAGTGGCCTGCTCCTAAAGATTTCACTGCAGGTTTTCCTAGTCACTTATGCTATTAAAAGGGTATTCCAAAAAAAAAAGCCAATTTTAATCATTATTAAAATTGTAAATATAGTATATGAAAAAATAAAAATTCTTACATTGATGAAGGAAAATATGAAACATTTTTCTACAACACAGATAGAATAAAACTTCCAATTGTGTATTTAACACGAGGGAATTAACATTAACCTCCCTTCCATCCAGTAGCTTATTTTAAAAATATATTTGTGGACGATGTTGGACGGATTGTTTTACGTGTGAACAGCACTTTTTTGCACGCAATGGCCTAAAGGCAAAGTCACAAGGCAGTGTGTTCTCTAACGTGCACAGAATACAGCTCTGCCGCATACGGACCCACGGTTTAACGTCCCATCCGATGGACGGCGGTCTTTCCAAGCTCATCGGGGATGTGGGAGATGATTTGAATTTTTCATAATATTAAAACATAAGTAATCAATACAAAAATGTTAAAAAAGGACAATTAATAAGTAAATAAAATCATCCAGTGGTACTTTTTCTTTACCGCTGCTTAATACAATAGTTACTAAATGTTTCAACAGCACAATAATGTAAAATAATTTTTGAAACATATATATCCGTCCCATGGTCGAGTGGTTAGCGCACTTGGCTACTGATCTGAGTTCGAGCCCCGGGTAAGGCATGGGTATTTGTCTGTTTTTCTACTGAGGTTCTGCCATCCTCACAGACCTTCTACTATGGCATATAAACTGACAGGCTCCTGTCAGACCTCTATGGCAAGCAGCTGCTTGGGGGATATTTTTTTTTTACCTATATATTTAGGAAGTTATTATAGGATTATGGCCCCCAAGCCTACTCCTCATATGCCACTGCTTCCAGCCCGCTCGTCCATAAGTGTCCCCTCGTCCACCACTGTTGCTCCTGAAAGTTACCCAATAGCATTTGTCACGTTAAGAGATGAGATTGGAAGAGTGGGCTAGCATAAATTAACACAGATGTCCCCTTTGCTTCTTCTGTTACTCCTAAAAGCTACTACAACAAGGCCAAACCAAATATGTGTGACTGGCGTAAACTGCGTTACTATTTCTCTGTCTCTAGGGCAAATTACAATCAGTCCCAGTGACCTTCTGGCTCACACTGTCAATCAAGAACAAAACGTGAATCGAGAGAAGACATCGCCGAGTTTTTCTGCTTAAAAGTTTAGCTTAGACATTAAATTCTCGCTTTCTCTCAAATTTTTTTTAAAAGATTTTGTTTGCCCAATAAAAAGGACTACTTTTCAAAATTTCCTATTTCAAAAATGACGCGACGTCACTGGCTTCAGGTTCCATTAAAAATCTGCGGCATAAACAAGTTTGCCTGGCAACAAATTTCTATAATGTCAGTTCAAGGTAATAATCAATTGTAATAATCAATTGAATTCTTTGCTTAATAAAGCAGAAGGAATTGTTCAAAAATTACATTAATAACATTAATATTTTCAAATTAGCATGTACATATACACAGTCGTATCAGAATAATATGACCACCTACCATACATATACTATGTTAGGCGGTCATATTATTCTGATACGACTGTGTATATTATAAGATATTTATATCTGAGATTTTTATGTTTAATATTTTAAAATTACTATGGACATGTTTTTACTATTAATATATTATCATTGCTATATATTATCAAACGGATATTCTCTCAAGTATAATTTTGTATAGAAGGGATAAGCACGATACGTTTATGAGAAGTGTCACCAGATGGAACCACGAGGTTGCACTTTCCATCGTCAATACTAGCGAAGGAAATTTATTTTAAGAATCAGGCAATGTTATAAAAATAATCGAAACAAAAGATAATCAAAAGAAGAAACAGGAGTTTTCGTTAATGTTTTGTCAAAGGTTGTTTAGTATATATATTTATTTTATTCTTTTACTAGTAAATTTACCAGATGTTGCTCGAGGCTTAATATTTAGTAAATGACCACCGAACAGAACGCTTCCATTTTGTATAACTGAATGATGCATACAAAATATATTTTTTAAATAATATCTTTTGAAAAATAACGCCTTCCAGACGAATAATAATGGTAAAGTTAGCAATGTAACAAACTTCAGCTAAGCGTGGGTAAGATCATATGAAAAGCTTTATATATATATATACCCCCTCAAGCAGCTGCTTGCCACAGAGGTCTGACAGGAGCCTGTCAGTTTATATGCCATAGTAGAAGGATCTGAGAGGATGGCAGGACTTCAGCAGAAAAACGACACATACATCCATGCCTTACCCGGGACTCGAACCCAGGTCCCTTAGGTCAGTAGCCAAGCGCGCTACCCAAAGAAAATATCACTGTGGATCTACAAATATCATTATCAAGCGATCATTAGTATCGTAGCGCCATCTGTTATTTGGTGCATAAAGTTTGAATCTATTTCTTTAAATCGGAAGTTTCCAATTTGTTTGAGCTTACAACCCCTATGTCATGTTTTAATTTTAATTTATTATTAATGCCATGGCGGTGGCTTTCCGTTAGCGGTTTCACAAGCTAAACGGCTCCACAAATTTCTAGAAAAAAATCCATTGGGAACCACTGGTGGATTTAGGAAATCTATCATGAGTGGTTAGCGCGCTTGGCTACTGATCTAAGGGACCTGGGTTCGAGCCCCGGGTAAGGCATGGCTGTTTGTGTCGTTTTTCTGCTGAGGGCCTGCCATCCTCTCAGACCTTCTACTCTGGCATATAAACTGACAGGCTCCTGTCAGACCTCTGTAGCAAGCAGCTGCTTGAGGGGGTATTTATTATTTTTATTTTATTAGTGATAATTTCTCTGATGTGTTAATCAAAAACATTAAAACCTAGTTATAAGTTCATCTAACCCTTTAAACTTCAGTTTTTGCCTATAACTGGCTAAAGTCAACATTTCTCTTACAAGAGGAATAGATGTTGTCCATTATTGCAGAAGAAACTGAGATTTTTGATAAATAACAGACAAGATGTGATTAAGGTTTTTCATGAATAATAGTTAACTAGTTCAACTAATTCAACTAATAAAGTTGAAAAATTGAGAGCGGAAACGGCTAATAATTAATTAGTTAAACGTGAATTCTGAAACAAGTATTCTTAACTAGTGAGACAGCTGTTAAATGAAACAGAATCTACTAGGGTTAGCCAGAAATAAAGGATTTTAGTTTGTTTCCCTCCAAACTAACAAACATCTGGTGCTGCATCACCACTGCAGGTTAGAACCAAATAATGTCACTAAATGGGAACACTCACACTCTCATACACCTCTGCTGTGAGTTGCAGAGTTGGAGCGCACATGGCTAAGGTATTGTACATGTACTAAGGTTGATCGCGTTATATGACGCTGTTTTCAGAAACTGTAGAATGTGGCATACCTTTATGCCACCATCGATCATGCTCGCTCTGGTGTTCCTCTTGTGCAACAATTGCCCCCATACGTACCTTCCACTGTAGTACACTTATGTGAAGGCTGTCATATCTAATCGGTCGCATTCCTCTTTAAAAGCCTTCCATAATCCAACAATATTCCGCGGACGACGTTTATACAGATTCCGTTTCAAGAGTACAAATACACAAAAATCTATAGGCGAAGCACGATGACTTCATAGAAATGTTCTCGAATGGTGTAACGCGAAATCGGATATACTCTGCTATGAAGATATGTGAGCATAGACGCTGAGGTATGACTAGAAGCTCTGTCTTGATACAACAATATGGTGTTGACGTATGTATCATATAAGGGAGGATAGTTACTTTTAACATAAATATTCCATTAAGCAGTTGCTTGCCACAGAAGTCTGACAGCAGCCTATCAGTTTATACGCCATAGTAGGTCTGTGATGAGGGCCACACCTCAGGAGAAAAGAATGATCCGTAACCAATCAGGATAACCACTCGGCCATGGAACATAGCATTTTTATTTCGTTTTCTTTGAAAACGAGATAATAGTTTCGCTTTGTCGTCTGTTTATCTGTACTTCTGTAGACATCGAACTTGTGTGTTTACAGAGATAAATTCATAATTCTCTATGTGTTGGATAGGTGTTGATGAAATATTACGATATGCACTTTCCGAATCACTCTAAAGCTATAATTACGCCCTCTAGCGGTGGGAAAAGTAGAAATATTTAAGGTGAAGCGAAAGGCGATTCTACGCTGATTCTCACTCAACAGATGGCGCTGAATATCGCCCGATTCCTAGGGGGTGGTGGAGGTTGAGATTGACCAGAGGGAGGACATTAGGAGGCTTCCCTATTGTTTGTGCTAAAGAGGGGTCAGGAACTGATTTCTAAAAATAGCCTCAATAGGAGGGGAACGCCCCCAAACGAGAAGCTAAATACCCTAAGCTTGGCCAACAATGATTTGCCAACATTGATTTGCTACTTCCATGAGCTTCCGATTTCTTTTGCTTTTCACAGCTGAAATAGTTATTGCGATGATTTTATTCTTGAATGTTTTTAGTTTTATTGAGTAATTCTTTAGGCCAAACTTTTTTCGTATCCATTGTAAATACGCAGAGATAACCTGTAGATATAGAATTCAACAATTATTCATTTGAAAAAAATTATTACCCGCCGCGTCAGCAATAGTTTTTTTCAGATAAATAATTCTTACATATATTTGTAGTTTAGTTTTTTTTTTATATTTATATATTACAGTTTCAGTTATAATTCATTCTTCCAAAAAATTAAAAAAAAATAGACCACATCGAAATATTCGATATAGTCTATATTTAATATTTAAATATATATATAAAATATATGTATGAATCATAAATATAGATGAGTTTTGTATTCTGATGAAAAGATTTAATCCGATGGTCAAGGGATTAGCTTACTTGACCACTAATGAAAAGGACCTGGGTTCCAGCCTCGGATAAGGAAATTATATTTCGTTTCTTATGTTGTCTCTGGTGAGGTCTCGCCTTCCACATAATGATACCTGTGATATAATTATACTCACAGGCTCTTGTCAGAACGATATGGCAAGCAGCTGATTGAAGAACTTTATTTATGAAAGTTTGCCAGAATCTAAACCAATTAACTCTAGATTTCGTATACTTCGTTTTTTAGTCACTGTTTTCTCAGAACTTCTGACATGTTCAGAAATTTAGAATATATTTGAAATAGTCAGCTGAAAAAAATTGTTTGCCCTGAGTGGGATTGGAACCCGGTCTCCCAGAATCCATTCAGGGCAACCAAATTTTTTTCAGCTAATTATTTGAAATGTTTCTTGTCTATAGATCATTTTCCTGTCATACTTTATTACTGAATTAGAGTACATTTATTTTAAATATTGTACCGAATGGTTAGCACGCTTGGCTACTGATCTAAGGGACCTGGGTTCGAGCCCCGGGTAAGGCATGGATGTGTGTGTTGTTTTTCTGCTGAGGTCCTGCCATCCTCTCAGACCTTCTACTATGGCATATAAACCGACAGGCTCCTGTCAGACCTCTGTGGCAAGCAGCTGCTTGAAGGGGTATTTATTTATTTTATTTATTTTACCTAAACTACCTTGCTTATGTGCGTTTGCATATGCCTGGACACTAATTCTAGTAATTGAAACGATATGTGAGGAATCATGCTACAGCTTGTTTCCTGCCCAAAACCGCTTTCTTGGACGTCCGAACAATCGGTAGATTACTGAAACGTCCGTTGTCCCTAAGGGCGATATACATTACTCTTCACATACTTGACTTCTCTATCTACTCCCCTCTAATCCCCCTTAATTCCTACTTACCTCTCCCACTTCCTTCTCCCATCCACCCCACTCTACTAACACATTCTGTTCATTATAAACCACAACTATTCATCACTAGGCAGTATCTGCTACAGCAATAACCTGTTTTATTTTTTTTAACAATCAATAGCTCAATAGCACGAATCAGATGAAGCAGGTATGGGCCCTGGCCCGGTACTGCGTTGTGTCAGAACGATTTGGATTTGGACGTTCGCTAATTATTTCGGTGGGGTTACAATAATTAATTTTTAACAGAAAATTTATTTAAATTTTTCCAATGCTAAACTTGTGGTAGCTGCTTGTAAAAACAAGTGTTTCAGTTTTTAATGTGTAATATTAGAATAATTTTAAATTTAATTAAATAGTGAGCAAACTTCTTTAGCTATTGAAAAGCACATTTAGAAATCCATATCGAACGCTCATTTTCCCAATTTTCTTCCGATGCAACAAAATGTTTTGTATTGCATGAGACATTTGCAGTCAAATTCCACTGGATAAATTTAGTTCTAACTCAGAGATATCTATGTTTTCCGAAATAGAATGACTAAAACTATCATTATTAATGAAGCCCTCTTCTTCAGAATTTCTCAAAAATCAAAGTTTTTCTTCGTGTGTTAATTTTTTTTACATTCAGTTATAATAATTGTGTCACTGGACACTCCGGACTTTGCTGGGGATACTCCTTTATTTCTCACTCGCGTGCCAAAGTTAGGCAAGGTAGTGACAATTTTATTGCATTGGTCGGTGAGAACAAAGATTTGACACAACATGAGGGGAGAAGGCCCAGACATCGGATAGGCTGGAGACATCGGTGGGCGGTCGATTGAAAATAGCAGGCGGCTGAGATGACCTGTACTAAATTAAAAGTAACTTCTATGTATAATAAATAAATTTATAAATAACCTCTCAAGTAGCTGCTTGCCAGAGAGGTTTGGTTGTTTGGTTGTTTGGGGTTTATTGGCGCAACAGCAACTAAGGCTATATTGCGCCAAACAAACGATAAAAAGGGATAAAAGTCTCAGAACCCACAACCAAAGTTAAAAAGAACACGAACGAAACGCCACAAAAACGATAAGTAAAAAGGAGTAAAAAGAAACAAGAGTAGAAGTTAACAATAAAAATGGGTGTATATTACCTATTTAAAATCGCAAACCGGGGTAAAAACTAGAAAATATAGTAAAAATCAGAGACGTGTAAAATAACCAGTAAAACGTAAAGTCAAAAACAGGAGTTAAAAACGATTCATCAGATAAAAGATGGCCGAGTGTAAGAGGCTCAGCCATAAAATTGTGGAAAGTAAAATACAATTTACGTTCAAGGTTAAAAGCTGAACACTGAATTACAATATGTTTAACAGTTAAAAAGGTGTCACAAAACTCGCACTTAGGTACTGCGTCCGCCTTAAGAAGAAAAGAGTGGGTTAAAAACGAGTGACCTAAGCAGAGCCGAGCAAGGACAACTTCCTCCTTACGATTCCTGCGAAAACAAGACTGCCACGGTTTGACAATGGGCTTGATCTCGAAGAGCTTGTTAGCAACCTGTTCAGACCAAGATTTCTGCCACTGTGCCCGGAGCTCGATGGTGAAACGCTGCCGGAAATCCACATATGGAACCGGCAACGGAGAGTCGGACAGGGTCGTGGCTGACCTGGCAGCAGAATCTGCCAAATCGTTGCCCCTGATTCCGACATGACCAGGCACCCAACAGAAGAGAATCGTGGTGCTGGCTGCCAGACGATGGAGCTGCTGGCGGATCTTGGAGAGAACAGGGTGAGGCCGATGCCTCACCGAGATCAAAGCCTGTAGCGAGCTAAGTGAGTCGGTGTAAAGCACACACCGACGATGATGCTTAGCTGCTATATGGTCCAAGGCAATGCTGATAGAATGCAACTCAGCAGTGAAGATGGAACACTGCTGTGGGATCTGGTCTGCAATGATTACATCACAGCAGACCATGGCTGATCCCACAGAAGTGCCGGACTTCGCGCCATCTGTGAAGACAGGCAAGAAGTCCGGGTGCGCAGCACGATGGCTGGCAAAGAGTTGCCGGTACACACAGTCGGGTGTAAAGACCTTCCCCGTCCTGCACAGGGAATGCCAGAAAGGTACCGACTCAGTTAACCTCTGCCCCCTAAAGCGAAAATAAAGCATAATACCAATGATGTAATCAGTTATTCGATATAAATTTCAAGAGAAGATAGGATATCTCCCTTTCTTAGGGGGGGAACTTTTTTTTTAATTACTTATGTCTCTTCTCCTGTCACAAATTTTCATTTCACATAAGCTTGTTACTTTCAGCCTTTGCGTTCTGGAAAAAGCGGAAGAGTATTTTCATATTTTTCCTTTTTTCGGGGGAAAGAAAGCTTGGGTGTGGTAAAACAGTTGGTTTTGACAGACACACAAACCTATAAATGTTAAGCGATAAACAATAGGAAGATAGGTAAAAATGCCGCCCGGTGCCGTAGCACTTGTTGTGATATTGCCGTCCCTGTGGGATCCGATGGCAGCGATGTGTTTAAATCTTTTGCAGTTCAAAAGGAAAAATCTAACAATCCTCATTGAAAGCACGATAAGATAGGTGTTCTTGATAACAAATTATTCCCCATATAACTAAAAATGAAATAAAGAAATTTTAAAAAGTTAAATAAAAGTGCTTTTTTTATACAGGGTGTCTCAAAAATATAGATACAAACTTTTAGGGGAGGTAGATAACATCTAAAGGAATGAGAATTGCATAGGAACCCATAATCGGAAACGTCACCGTAAAACAATAGGCGGCGCTGCTCATCAGTGCGCTAGAGGGGTAATTTCGGATTTCCTCATTCGAGAGGTAGTTGGCTGACAAAGAGCATTCAAAGGTATTCGAACAGGGAGCTGGCAGACATGCACTTAGTGTATGGAATAGCTGAGGGCAACGGACGAGCCGCTCAACGAATGCATCAAGAATGCTTCCCACACAGACTTGTACCGGGCCACCATTTGTATGGGTCATTAAGAGGTAGAAGAACTGTGGGCAGGCCACGATCAATGCGCACTGCTGCCATGGAAGAAAGTGTGTTGGATGCCATGGAGACTAATCCTAGTACCAGCACACATGCCTTTGCCTCTGCCTTAGGAGTGTCTTGTTGCAGTGTACAGCATGTTTTGCACGGCGAGTCCTTACATCCCTATCATCTCCAAAGGGTTCAGTTACATCTCCACGCAGATCATCCTGCACGTGTGCGTTTTGCACAGTGGTATCTCCAAGAAAGTGCACAAAATGCGAATTTCCCAGCTTATGTTTTGTTTACTGATGAGGACAGTTTCACTCGGGACGGCGTATTCAATCAGCACAATGCGCATTTGTGGGCTCATGAGAACCCCCATGGTGTGCGCACAACATCGTTTCGCAGTAAATGTGTGGGCAGGTTTGGTCGGCGACTGCTTAGTCGGGCCACACCTTTTACTATCCCGCATGACCTCCGCGAAATATCTGATCTTTCTGGAACAGATTATACCAGGCTTACTTGCCCATGTTCCAGCAAATGTGAGATGCAACATGTGGTTTCAACATGATGGGGGGTCTACCCATTATGGAAGGTGTGTTCGTGCGCATTTGAACGTCTTTTGGGCAACGATGGATTGGACGTGCTGGACCAGTTGCCTGGCCCCCACGCTCACCTGATTTAACGAGCGTTGATTTCTTTCTGTTGGGGGGCCCTAAAATATGTGTGATATCCTCCCCGTGTATGAATCGCCTGTGGAGTCTGGCATGGATCTCGTGGCAAGGCTGTTCTGCGCTGCTGCTACTATTAAAGAAACTCCAGGTGTGTTCGACCGTGTCCGGCAACCAATGTTCTGTCGGTGTCATGCATGCATCGCGTCTCATGGTGGAAACTTCGAACATCTGCTGTAACATAATGAAATATATCATATAGTACACCATCTGTAAATAATTATGTCCAATAAATGTTTTCCCATTAATCGCTGTCTTGTGTCCTTTCATATCTTGCACTTTTGCTACCACTTTCCCATGACGTTTCCGGTTATGGGTTCCTATGCAATTCTCATTCCTTTAGATGTTATGTACCTCCCCTAAAAGTTTGCACCTATATTTTTGTGACACCCTGTATGTATCTTTACAGATCACTGAAATGATGAAACAGCAGAACTGTTATCGATAGATAAAATGTGTTGGGAAGGTTAGAAACCCGTCAACTTTGGGCTTCCTAATATCCCAAAACTGTTATGGGAGATCGTAGATCGTATAATCATATTCGATGTACCGGGTAATAATTTTACCTCTAACCAACTCCATCATAAAGATATGCCTATTTGGCATGAGTAAGAACAAAATATATAAGTAAACCACACTTAGGTGGGCCCCTAAGGGCAAACATAAAAGCTAAAGATAGCAGTAAAATTGTATAAAAAACCTAAAACGGGTAGGTCTCCTCAGAGAACGCTACCGTTTTATGCCTGTTGTACTTGTTCAAAACAGTATGATCGTAAAGAATCAGAGAAGAAATAATCTCATTGGGATTATTGCTTACAGCCTCAAAAAATCTTTTTTAGGTGCGTTTTATATGGTCGATGCCTAGGTCTTTTTGGAGTTGTCTGTTACCGACAAACCAAGAGGCATCGACTGCAGTTCTCAAGAAGAAAAAACTGTTAGCGAATTTTAAAAATATTATGTATAAAACAGAAGTTTGAAAAACTAGTGGTGGTTTTTAAGATATATTCCACTGATAGCAATAATCTATCCACTTTTCATTGGTGTGGGAAATGGAACTTTTTAAATTTAAGAAAAAAAAAACCCCCTCAAGCAGCTGCTTGCCACAGAGGTCTGACAGGAGCCTGTCAGTTTATATGCCACAGTAGAAGGTCTGAGAGGATGGCAGGACCTCAGCAGAAAGAGAAGACAAATTTATTTTATGTTGTATATTTACTAATAAAATACTATTTGCATTTTCCTCATCATCCGTTATCTCAAATTAAAACTTTTAAGGCGTAAAAAATTAGGTAAAGAAAAAACTTCATTCCCTTTTAATACGAGATTCTTATGTGCGCCAGAGGCGATTTGCGTTCTTCTAGTTGATATATATACCAGCGCTCCTCTATATTAATGTATTATATCTTTTCATAACTACAAAAACACTACAGTAACACTACAGTAGTAGTACAGATAACGTCATCTTCCTTATTCCAGATCTCGGATAAAATAATCATCTCAGTGTCTACATTTGTTTCATGTTTGAAGCATGTCCAAAGGTTTGAAAAAACCACTCAATCACTGAAATTCTTTTAAACGCTTTTCATTGTACATATAATAAGTCCTAATCCATTTCCCAATCATCTTGGTTGTTTTCATAGACCAAAGGGTGGGTTGGGTTGTTTTACCTCTGAGCGGCACTTTTTTGCACACCATGGGCTAAATGGCCAGGTCACATGGACCCCGAAGGCCCAGAGAAGGTTGGGGGAGGGGACCCACTAGAATAGCTGTTGGGAGACAGATGGTAGCCTCCCGTCAAGGCCATCCAGCGTGTTCTTTAACGTGCACAGGATATGGCTCTCCCGCACAGGGTACCACGGCTTATCGTCCCATCCGACGGACGGCGGCCTTTCCAAGTTCATCGGTGTCCCCTACTGACCGTGGGCTGGGCGGGGAATTTTTGCGAAGATAAATCTCAACGCTGACCCAGCTGGGACTCGAACCTGGGAACTACAGATTACGAGCCTGACGCGCTACCGACTGAGCCACCCCCGCCCCAAGACCAAAGGTAGACAGCCTGCGGGCCACATTCAGCCCTGTACTTCACAATGTGCTTCCTGCAGGCAATAGGGCAGAGAGGTAGTCCTAATTTATACAGCTAAGGTTTACAACTAGCAGCCTGCAATATTTAATTAATATGGCAAATCGAAAAATTATGTACCTGCAATGTTAGTTCTCCTATATTTACACAAGAAAAGTACGTCTGAGTAATGAATGCTGCAGTGGATCAAAGTTGACTGATCCTTAACCTTATCCATAGCCTTCCTTCGCGCGACGCAGGCTCACACTTCTCAGTGAAAACTAAATCTGTTTTCACTCCGCTCCTTCAGCAAAGGTTTTGATAGAGAGCATGTGCAAGCTGACAAAGAAAGTCATATTAAAGCATGCGTGGAACCATAACCATGAACTTATCTTGCAGGCTGCCCGCGACTAAAAAAATGTTGGGCATCCCTATCAGCGGCATTCCTACATACACTAATATGTTTCAAATGCTGTGCCCCGGCCATTATAGCCCTCCCATTCCCTTTACACTCTGTAATATTCGACATTACTATGTCAACACGTTACTCCACAATAATATCATGAAAATATTAATATAATTTATTAGGCTTCCGAACAGTTTACTGCATTTTCTTTAATGAGTTACTGTTTACAACCAAGAGTTTTTTTCGAAATGCATGTAGTACAACAATCCGTCTTATTGGTGAATAGTTCTGCGTGGAAATTTTCGAAAAGTTCCGTATTTGTAACTCTATAGAGTTATAGATAACTATAGATAAAAAAATATAAATGAAATCAAGGCCTAGGAAATAAGGGGGCAAGGGGGCCATGGTCTTCCTCCTTTTATAATGCTAGTAAGGGCAATGGGGAAAAAGTGTTAAACTTCTGAAGATTTTTTGCATTTTTCAAGAAATTTTTAGACCTTTAAAATGAAGGGGAAATGAAAGGGAATTTGTGTATACTGCAATAGAAATCCAGTCTCTTGTTTCCCCCATTTACTTTTTTTCCTGCTCAACTGCGTCCTTGTCCCTCCCACACATTTTTCCCCTAGATCCAAGCCTCATTAAAATGGGTCTAATCTTATACTAGAGAGAACATGTTAAATATTTGTTTCCAAAGTAAATGTCTATGTAATTGTACACAAGCTTTACGATTTGACTTCTCAAAACAGTAAACTTACTGGAAATAAAAGTTTTATAGGCAGTTTTCAGTAATATAAAAAAAAAGAACTCTGGATTTCGACAAGTTACATTTTTGTCACCTTTACTTTTTGATTTGGTTATTTATTTTATTATTTATGCGGAATTCATTTCAAGGGGATGATCTTGATGAGATGAACTCTTTCATCAGAGCTATTGAAGAGATGGTAACAAAATAGGTTTGGTGATATAGGGAGAGAAATCCTAGTTCTCTGAAAAGGAAACGGTAGTGATTAGAGCAATGCACAGAGGAAAAAATATCACAAAGGAGTAAATAATGTAAAATAAAATCCTTAATTCTTACATTCAGTACTCGGATTTCAATGCGTAATTACTGAGGGGTCACACACACTTTTACGTGAGTTATAAGCCATTTGGAAAATACTTAATACTTCGTATTAGAATATTGGTCAGGAATTCCGGCAGTCATGGAAATATCTGTAGCCATTGAACATTAGTAAACTTCGCAACTCTTACAGTTTAAACTTAAATGATAAAATTAATCTTAAATATTAATTTTGAGATTTTGAATATTTGTGAAGAAGAAAAAGTTTTCAAGATATTCAGTAGAAATACAACAGGTATTAAACTACGTGCCATTAAAGCACAAAGTAAAAAAAATAAATCATTTAATACATAATTCACCGGGAAACAAAAACATCAAATAACATAATCACCATTTCTTCCTCCAAGTTTTATTAAAATCTTTCCGGAGAGTTTTACAAATGCCCTACATCGTCTTAAATAAATACAGGTAGTCACCAACTTATGCAATAGTACGAATTATGCGACCACTCTAGGGTATCCTAGAGTGGTCGCATAATTCGAAGGAGCACTGCTTGAAATCTTTCATCTGCTAGGAATAACGTTATAAACGGAAGTTGCTTACCCGAACATTTTGTCCAAATCATGAAATTGAATAAATTATTCCATTTTTATTTATTTTCACTATTATTTCTTAACATATTTAACACTCCGTGATGATCGCATAATACAAGCTGATAAAACAGAAAGATTTGCCTGATTCTTCCTGTACGACTTTTGATGCTCATTACATTATCTCTGGTGTACTGTTGTAAGGACATTTTTAATTAGTAACCTCCTCGAAATTTTGACTTATTTTCAGTTATTCATTTTACTTATATGTTCTCACTGTCTTAAATTTTCATTGCAAAATGTGATATTAAAATTAATTCAAAATGAATGATATTAATGATTCATTTTTGCCAAAATGAATGATATTAATATTTCATTTTTTTATTAAAGTTTTTAGCCGTTTCGAAATCCTAACTTTTCTGTGTTATAATCAGTCTTCGCTAAATATATAACGAGGAAAATCTTTGAAAGTGATGATTTGCCCATTTGTTTTTTTATATGAATGGTTTCCAATGGAGTTATTTCTTGAGTTTTTCTGCAGAAATAGATTAAATAGAATATCAAATACTTCATAGATTAACACAGCCTTCCATGAACGTAAGGGGAGGGGGTAGGAAAATAATACTTGGTTAAAAAGAACGTTCAGTCCAAAAAAGGGTTCGGACCACTGATTTAGTCAACATTCATGTGCAATCACATTAATTCGTGGAAGTCTGGGGATATTTGTATATACATTTCTGTTGATAATTTAATAAGCAGGACAGAAAACATTTCCTAAGGAACTCAGCCGTCTTTTTTTAAAACCGAATGTGAACAACATTCTTCTATCGCTAGCAGTTCTTCATCAGGAATCGTTAGTGTTTCGTCCTTTTCTTTTTCCAAATCGTCGTGAAGCTTTACAGCTGCAGCAATTGCCCAGAAATAGAAGGATGCAATCACACAAAAGATAATTACAACAACTACGATGAGACACGTACCAAACACACTATCGGCTGAAAAATATAAAATGTGTTGTTGAGAAACCATTTTTCGGAAAAATCCTTTTACCCTCTATTTATTTGTTGCCATGCAGCATCCGATCTCTTTGGTTCACTTTTCCTTAGTGGTTTAAAATTAGATCCTATATTTATTTCTCAGTTTCCTTTTTTTGGTGGGGAAGTTCGCAGTTTTTCTTAATGATCTGAAACCAGAAAGATAAATGTTCTGTAAATTGATCTAAAAGTAAAAGATATTTTTAAACATTAGTTTATAAGTAGATTTACATATATATATATTTATAAAATCATGCAAATGAACAAAAAGTACATATATATATATCTGTACATTTATGCCGATGAACAAAGCATTCATATATTTGCCTGTGAAGTGATATTTATAAATTAAGAGCAATAGTTTGTCTAGGTTAAAATTTAGAGTATTAAATCATTTTAAAATAGTGAGAAAATGCTCTACATTGCTAATATTTTAAAGATAATCCCTCAGTACATACTTCAAATTATAGGCATTTAATTCCATTTCTTGTTTGTAAAGGTAATCAATTAAAATCTTTGGTCGAAAACAGTAGAGTGTTTATGCACAATTTTTTCTATAATTAGAATTGCATATTTTAGACCAATAAATTTACTGTTATAATGCTTTTACGGTTGCTAATCAATTAGTAGTAAAAATTTTACCATTTAAAAAATGCATTAATGTCTAGACAGAAAATGTCTAAATTTCAATATTTTTCAAATTGCATTAAATTTCTACCGTTACTCTTTATTATAACATTATATGGTTTTGAACACAAACAATTCTTTTTAAATTTGTAACATAAGTACTTCTCTAACTTAAAATATTATACCGAATAACAGATTGTACCCATCATGAAAAATAAAGTATTTTAAACGTCATTGCTAATAATATTTTTCAATCAATAAAATCTGCGTTATGTTTTATAATCTTAGTTTATTAGTAAGATGATTTTATGTGCGTCGATGTTAAATTATGATCAATGAAAACTCCGAGATATCGAGAATTACGAACGTTTTCAATTATAGAACAAGGACAAATATTTTATCTTGATATTTTGATCTCTGAACCTGTAGTAGCAACTCATCAAAATTTGCATCTTTTTACATTTTTTAAATGGAACAGAGTATATTTAGTTTCTGAAACATTTATAGATAGCTTATTATTATAGAACTATTTTGCAATTTTTTCAAGTTCTGAATTCACCAAAAATTTGTAACATTTCAAAAGTATTAAAGACCAAAACAGTATCGTAAGCATAGCACTAATATGACAATTTATCCGTAGATTTTTTAGCAAAAAAATCATTAAGATATATTTAAAAACAATATCTAGCCTAAAACAGATCCTTGAGGAACACATTTTTAATTCTTATGGGATCACTTATTAATGTATGCAATTTCATAACTTCTGTTCTCATTAAAAGATAATCTCGAAATAGATCCAAAATAATGCCTGCAATCCCAATATATTTCTTTTTTTTTCAATAAGATATTGCGATTATCAAATGCTTTTTAAAAATCTAGAAACAGTGAAAACGTTAATTTACTCTCATCTATAGAATGGAAAACTTCATTAATAAAACTTACTAAAGGTTTTTCAGTATTAAGACCTACCCTAAAAACAAATTGTTTTTCAGACAAAATGTTCATGCTATTAAAAAAGTTTATAAAACATTATTTTTAATAACTTTTAAAATATTTTAATAAAAAGTGGTAAAAAAATCGGTCTGTAATTTGTAAAATTATTCCTATCTCCTTTTTTATAAATTCGAATTATGACTGTTTCAAATCTTTGGGGAAGGCTCCATGTTCCAAAGATAAATTAATGATATTAACCATCAGTTAACGTATGTAATCTTGACACAGTTTAATTATATTAGCATCAATTGCATCTAAACCAAGATAACTATTAAGCTTCAAACCAGAAATAATACTTTTAATTTGTGTACTACATGTGGAAGCAAACACATAATATTATTCCAAGTAATCTCATGTTTTTTAAATTTAATTCAAATTATTTAATATTTAACATATAATACATGAACAGTAAAACAAAAATGAATGATGTGAAATCTTGAGAAATTACACTTATCAAAGATAACAAATTAAAGTATTTAAAAAGCAATACATACATAATATAAAATAAAGCATATTATAAATATATATAAACACACGAACAATAAATAACATAGATTCTTTAATATGCATAAACAAAGAGCTGAATGTAAGCTCATCCAGATTATATTATAAAATATAAGATATATTTTATAAAATTTACTAAAATTGATAACAGTTAATAAATAAGCACAAAAATAAATAAATAAAACTCTTGCAGTAACCTGTTGAATTAAGTTCAACATTCAGTAGTATTTAAATTTAATGCTTTTATTTTTTACATAATAAATGGAATCAACTTGGACAATTGCTCGTTTAATAGTTTTTTGAATGTTCTTAAACATTTTTCTTTTCTCGTACTATTACTTAATGTGTTAAAAGATTTTGGCACCATGAAAAAGAAAGTTTTAGAACGATTTCTTTGTTGGATTTCTCGATATGAAATTTCAAACCTATACATCAGAAATTAAAATTAAATTTTTTCATTTGTATTGAACTTTGATTTTGTGTGAGAGATTAATTAGTATTATACATATATAACTTTTTTCAACGGTAATAATTTATAACTGTGATACAGTGAGTGTATAATGGAATGATTGTTTTGCGATAAATTTCTAAATCAATCGATTTTGTGCAAATAGATGGTTAATTAGATTACTTTTTTAATTTTTCAGAAATTCTTTTTTTATTTATTTCAATTATAATTTCTGCCACATTAAGAAAAAGTAAATTCAAATTATTAGCTGTACTTTTAACTATTTCATTATTTAAATTATTAGGTGGATCAAGGCTATCAGATTTAACATTCTTTTTACTAGATTTATTTTTTTACTAGAATTATGAATGAATCTATTAACAAAATTCATTTTGTTTTGCTATGATTAGAATATTTAAGGAATTCAGATTTAAAATTGTTATTTTTTTTGACGAATTTCGAAATTAATGCAAATTCTTGTTTTTAAAATTATCTTCATGCAATTGATTATGTGAATACTTTTTACGTTTCATATGCAATTTATCTTTTAATAGTAACATATTAACGAACTCTATAGTACTCCAAGGTTTTTTACAATTTCAATTTTTAGCTTATTAATATGTACTGCTATTTTTCCCGAATTATTTGATCAAATACTTTCATAAATTCACCATGTGCAATGTTGAAATCACCTTTTCTTTTAATTTTTCCAGGCGCATTTAACTAATTTTCCGTTTAATAACTTATAATTATTTCTAACAACAAACTGTTCTCTACTGTTTAGATCATGTCTTCCTTTATTTGGCTACTGCAGATTTTTAAAGTCTTTGAAATTATGATCAGATATTGCTATTTCAGGTATTAGTAGTAACAACTTTATATTCAGGATTAAATTTAAGAAAAACATGATTAAGAAGCTGCATTGTTAAATTCTCCAGTTGGATTGCTAATAAATGACTGAAAACGATAAGTTGTCAAAAAATTTAAATTTCTATTTACATAAGCGTATCTTTTCAAAATATCAATCTTGGATCACCAATTAAAATTACATCGTATCCTTTCATGAAAGAATGTCAAAATCAGTTTAAAATTTTAATGGTGAATAGCAATGTGATCTATATACACTCAACAAATATAAATCAAGTGTTTTAAGTGTATGATTAGGTATTCTATAGCAATCATATCGTTACTAATAATCTGGTTATTAAGTTATATTTTACAAAATACATTTCTCTCCATATGTATTGAACTTTCTTCATTGTAAAAATAAATTCTAAGCCTTTAAATTATACCATTAATGTCATCTGATTTCACTCATAGCTCATTTAAAATTAAAATATCAACTTGATTATTTAAATACTCAAGCAAAACTTCTAGCTGACCTGATTTTTCTCATAGACTTCTCATGCTGATATGTAATATATTTATTTTTATATCATTAACTAGATTAAAAGAATTTTTCCACTTCAATTAAATCGTTACAAATTATACTTTATAACATTGTCTAAAATAAAGTCTAGTCCATGTTCACAATCAGTAGCTAAAAGGATACATACATACATACATACATACATACATACATACATACATACATACATACATACAAAATCCTCATGCAGCCATGAACTACAAAGGTCTAACCAGACTGTGTAATTTTGGTCTCCAGACCTGTCTCTTCTGAAAGTTAAAACATAAAAGTTAAAACATAAAAGTTAAAAAAAAACATAAAAGTTTGAGAATCACTGCTCTAGAGCAGTGGTTCTCAACCTTTTATGTTTCACGTAACCCCTGGAAATGTGTATGTAACTGGCGTACCCTTTGTATAGATATATATATATAACTACAGTTATAGTATAACAATGGGAATAAAATGAAACATATATAAATAACGTATATCTAGCGACTTTTGAGCTCTCATGGCGTACCCCAAAATATTTTGAGAACCCCTACTGTAGATTATTGCTATCATCATACTCGTTAATAGCAATATGTGACTCTTGGCTGAAATTCCGCAGACACCAGCTGGGCCATTATGGCAATTTCCTAAAAACGTAATAGTAAAGATATTATGAACAATCTTAAGATTCCATACCTTATTGATTCATTTCCTGTGTGACTTTATATAGCATATATCATAAAATATGATTTTTGGAGTACCAGGATCAATGATCCCATAACCTTCTCTATCTGAGGGTATCCAAAAGGTGGCATGAATCACAAAGGACAAGACAAAAATAACCAATAGGTGAGCCCCAAGGGGCAGAAAAACAATGATAAATATGATAGAGCAGGATGCTAGACCAAAATGGTTTCTTAATCGAAAATCAATTGTCTAGCCCTTATGAATCTGCTCATAGGATCATGATCAAACTTTAAAATATTATTAATGAATTCGTGAGGATTGTGTCCACAGCTTCTAAGAATTTATTAGAGATCTGTTTTATATGAGTGTAAATATGTATATTCGTAGTGAATAATATTAGTTTTCTTACAATATGTTTTTATATATGAACTATGCCTATATACTGAATAAATAGAGTCTGTATATTCGTATAAGTTAAAAAACATATCGTAGTTAAGTATTGTTTGATTTGTACGGTTTTCAACGTATACGTAGGCCTTTAGAACGAATTAACCATGTAAGTTGAGGACTTACTGTATCAATAGATTTTGATTCCTATATTTATGATTGATGTTCGCTGCTGAGGCCATGTAATGTCTAAGGTACTAATTTTATAGTTTAGTTTAGTTTAGTTTACACTTCACAAAAATTGGGAGTTCCTTGCACAGACTTTCCCATAGAATTTATGTTTTCCTTTTTTTTTTTGAAAATTCTTGATGTTCAGTATTTTTTTTTCCTCTTAGATTTTAAGAGATTTTTTTTTTGTTTCGTCTTCCTCCTAAACTTTAGGATTTAATTCTTTTGTTTATTTTGTTTTTGTTTATTTAATTTTGATTTATGTCTTTTTTTTTTGGTATAAATATATATATTTTTTTATTATTATTTTTTTTTTGGCTTTCTTTAATTTTTTTTATAACCCTTTTTTTTATTATATTTTTTTGTTATTTTGTTAATTTTTTTTTCTTTCTTTTTTTTTTGTTTTTTAGAAATTTTTTTTTTTTTAATTTTTTTTTTATTTTTTTATTTTTTTTTTTAAGATTTTTTTTAATTTTTTTTTTCTTATTTTTATTAATGAAAAAAAAATTTTTTTTCTTTTTTTCTTTCTTTTTTTTATAATACGTTTTTTTTTTGTTGTTGTTCTGTGTTACAATTTATTCCATATCTCTGTTTCTTTGATGAATTCCAATAGGAAGGCAAATATTTTTGTTTGAATTGAGATTGTAGGGTGATTTAAAATTAAGTTCAGAGTAAATTCGTTAATATTTATGTTTCTAAGTTTTTCAAAGAATTTTTCTCGTTGTGAGTCATATTTTGCACAATTTAATATAAGGTGTGAGGAATTTTCAGTAATATTGCATTTTGTACATTTGGGTGAGGTACTTAATTTGAGTAAGAATTTTGATTTATTTAAAAGAATTGTATCTGTTCTTAGCCGAAATATGATTTTGGATTCATGTCTGGAAAATGGTAATTGTAGGAAGGTATTAATTTTGTTGGAAAGTTCAAATCTGAAATTTGGTTTGAAGATAGAGTGAAATTGAACATGTTTTTCTAAAATTTTGAATTCTAATTGTTTTATTTCTTTTTTAACATGTATATAAAAATTGTGTGTTGGCGAGATGTTATCATAATCATGTGCTGATTTTGCTATGTTATCTACATATTCATTTTCTTTAAATCCAGAGTGTCCTGGTATCCAACAAAGTTGAATATGGTTATTTTTTTCATTTAGGTTTTCATTATAAAGTTTTAGGAGTGTATGTGTGTAGTATGGATATGTGGTGTATGTGTTGTCTTGTATTAATGTGTGTATAGCACTTTTAGAATCAATGAATATAACTATTGATTGATTTGTTAAATTGTCTAATGTCCAGTTAAGTGCGGCAAATATTGCATAAATTTCAGCATGCAATATCTGAGTAAAATCAGGCAATTTGTATGCTAATGATATGTTGTGTGATGGAATATATACAGCAGCACTGGATGACCCAGAATCTTTTATGTAGGACCCATCTGTGTAGATTTCCAAACAATTGTTAAATTTTTCAGATTTAAAATTAATGAATAATTGATATAGAGCTTCATTAGAAATTTCATTTTTTGAATTTAAATGTGGAATCTCTGTATAAACTACTGGGAGTTTGTAACACCATACTGCTACAGATTCAGTAATGTCTCCTCGCAGTTCATCTTTAGTTAGTTTATTAAAGAATTCTTTTAATAATTCATTTTCTTCGATTTTTTTATAGAATATGAGTCTTTTAAAGTTTAGATAAAATGGGTGGTCTGGTAGTTTATAGTGGAGTCTTGTGTAATATTTTAAGATTAAAATTGAATGCCTAATTTCAAATGGAGGAATGGCTGTTTCAGCCAGAAGAGCTAATGTTGGACAAAATTTTGGTAAGCCTAAAGCAATTTTTAAACATTTGTTTTGAATAACATTTAATTTCTTTAAGTTAGTTAGATTAGGTTTGTCTATAAGGTCTAAGCCATATTCCATTTTTGATCTGATTAAATTTAAGTAGAGTGTAATTAAGGTTTTTTGATCAGTACCTTCTTTTTTGAATGCAAAGTATTTAAAAATGTTTAGGAGTTTTGAACCAGAATTGTAAGCTTTCTCCAGATGAGAGTTCCATATTAATTTTGAGTCTAAGTTAAATCCCAATAATTTACATTTGTTGACTTGATTAATAGGTTGCGAGTTAATTTTTAAGAGAAATTTTGGATTATAATTTCTACGTCTATAGAAGTAAATACAAAAAGTTTTATCTGTGTTAATTGTTAAATTCCATTTGTTACAATAATCTATTAGTTTGTCTAATTGTTGTTGTGTTTTTTCTTGTAAAGTATATTCATTTTTGTCTGATACCCAGAAGGTAAGGTCATCAGCATAGCTTGTAAAGTTAAATTTTTTATCAAAAATCTTTTTGATGTCATGTAAGTATAAATTAAAAAGAACAGGGGATAAGGTAGATCCTTGTGATAATCCTTGTGTAATGTTATAAGACTTAGAGTAGGTTGAGTTTAATTTAACCTTTAATTTTCTGTTTCTCAAAAATTTTGCTAGGAATTCTATTAATTTATAGTCTAATTTAGCTTTACACAGTTTGAGTAGTAAATGTTCTATGGAAACTGTATCAAAAGCCTGTGATAGGTCTATTGACACAGCTAGTACTGTTTTTTTCTTTTTATTGGCAGAGTAAATATCATTTAAGAGTAGTGAGATGCATTCTTTAGAAGATCTGTTTTTTCTGAAGCCAAAGAAGTTTTTTGGTAATAATTTTTTCTCTTCAATTTGCCAATTCAGTCTAATAAGAAGCATTTTTTCAAATAATTTTAAGGAGTTGGATAATAGAGAGATTGGTCTATAAGAGGTTATTTCTGTAGGGATTTTATTGGGTTTTTGGATAAAAATTATTAAAATTTCTTCCCACTCTGGTGGTATGTCTAGTGTGTTCCATATATGATTAAAGATAGATAATAATTTTTCTTTCCATGCTTCTGGAAGATTTTTGAAAAGTTTGTTAGAGATCAAGTCTGCACCAGGGGCAGATTTAAGATTAAGTCTTTTTATTGCTCTATTTAGTTCCAATAAGGAAAATGGTAAGTTAACTGTAGTGTCGATTGATTTTAATTTGTTTAACTGTGTGTTATAAAAGGATTTTTGTCTAGAATCTAAGCTAGGTGCAGTTTGAACTATTTTTAAGTTTTGGGCAAATCTTTCAGCTGTTTGACTAATGGTAATGTTATGTTGTAAGGCATATTGGGCTATTGGAAAAGTTTGTTGCTTTTCTTGGACAATACTTTTAAAAATCCTCCAGATGTTTTTTCCTGGAGTAGAGGTTGTTAATTCTGATGTAAATTCTTTCCAATTATCACGAGAGGCAGTTTTTAATTTTCTTCTTACTTCTGCTTTAATTTTTTTAAAATTGTTAATGTCTTGGAAGGTTCTGGTCCTTTTAGCTTTTTGTTCTGCTTTTTTTCTGATAGCTGTTAATCTATTCATATACCATATATTTTTTTTTAATTTTGGAATTTTGTTTATAATTGTTTTAAATACTGATTTAGTTTGTTCCTTAATTGATTCAAAGAATTCATTATATTTTAGATTGTTAGAGGGAGGAGTATTGTTAAGGATTTTTTCGAAGGAGTACCAATCGTTTAAATAAATTTTTTGTTGGTATTTTACTTGTAGTTGTGAAGTCAAAAGTATGGGGTGGTGGTCACTGCCCCTAGTATCTGGGAGCAGTGACCATTTGAATTTGTCAATTAAATCAGTTGAGATTAAAGTTAAATCAATAATTGATTGATTATAGGCTGGGTTTTCGTGAGTAGTTTCTTTACTATTTAGTAAGATCAGATTTGATTTTGTTATAAAATTACTCAATTGGACACCTGCTGGGTTGGTAGTGTAGGAGTGCCAAAGGGCATGATGGGAGTTAAAATCTCCCAGAATAATAATAGGTTCTGTTAATTGTTTAAGAATATCATTATAGAAATCTTCTCTGATAACCAAACCAGGATTGTAAACATTTAATATGGTGTATGACACATTGTTAATTAATATTTTTACAGCTAAAAGTTCTAATAAAGGGGTATTGTAATTAATTGGAATTATTTTGTGGTGTATATTTTTGTTAATAATGAAACCTATGCCATTATTACTGTTTGTAGAAAAATGATAATATGATATAAAGTTAGAAAAGTTAATATGCTTTTTAGTTTTTATCTCTTGTAATGCAAAAATATTTACCTTCATATATTTAGCCATTAGTACAATTTCTTCCTTTTTCGAAATTATCCCCCTGCAGTTCCACTGTAGGAGGTTTAACTTATTAGGACTTGAATTGTAGAAGAATGTCCATGATTAGTATGTAGGTCTCTTCCGAAGGGCAGATGAATTTCAAGAGGTGAAGCACCAAGTCTATCAGTAGGTTTATAGTGACATTTTCATCTTTTAATTGCCTGGCGATTGAGTTGGAGGACAAAGCATGTTTGATTTTTTTCGTCTGAACGCTTTTGGAGTTTAGTCCTTTTTTTGTAATATTTGCGTAGCTAGGTTTGCTAGGAATGTTACTTTGCAAAATTTGTTTTTCAATAGGAGACAGTTTTTTTGATGTGCTTGGGCTGGACAATTGTATATCACTTTCATCAGATTCTGCTAGTTTGTTTCTTTCAGTTATTTGTTTATTTTTATACGATAAGCTAAATAAGTCCATTCCATGAAGTACAGGGAATTTTTTAGTAGCTTGTCTAGATCTCTCATCATCAGGTTCATTTTCAGAGAGATCTTGTCTATGATCAACGTAACGGTTATTGAAGCCGTTCGGATTGAAATTCGAGTTTGTGCGAACCTGAGGGAGGACGTTTTTTTCTCTAGTTTGGTTTTGCTCCTGTTTTGCTAACGCAAATGCGCTTGTCCAACTGCATTGTTGGCGTCTTTGAATTTGCATAGCCTTGCAGGCAATTTTTTTTATTGGACAAGCATAATAGGTTGCCGGGTGGTCCATGCTACAGTTTGGGCATTTGAAATCGGAAATTTTGCATGTTTTGTGCGAATGGGAATCACTGCATCTTTTGCATCGAATGCGGCTCCTACAGCCTACTGCAGAGTGGCCCCAGCGCCAACAATTGCTGCAAAGAATGGGGGATCCGAAATGTTCTTTGACAAAAAAATGGCTAAAACCTATATTGACCTCACTGGGTAACTTTTTATCAGAACAGTAAATAACTACATTTTCGGTGGGAGTTTTGAGAAAGCCATCTTTGGAATTGTTAGGCTGGAATCTCATCATGCGTCGTACTTTAAAGACGCTGTAGCTTTTTAGGGATTGAAGTAAGTATTCATCCGAGTATTTGGTGTTTACATTAATCAGTAAACCCATGCAACTATTTTCATTAGGAATTCGATAGGTTACATCTACTCCCAAGATATTATTAATACTTTTTAAAGTTTCTAAATCAGAGTCACATTTAGGGAAAAGTATCACATCGCCTTTGCGAGTGAACCTACCTTTGATGTCTTTATTTAGTAGGTTGAAGAAGAAATCTGTCACTTTATCATCATCCAAATCGCTTAATTTTGAGGTTTCGCTGTAAATGATGATTACAAGATCATTTTTCTTGGCTTTAGAAGTAGCAGTAGCACGAACTATTTCGTCCTCGGAGGCAGAATCTGCATCTGTGATGTATCCCTCCGCGATACATTCAGGGTCTTGTGGATGGACGTCGTTAAGTTCTTTTTTCTTGGCTTGAGATGTTGCATTCTTCAAGTTAGGAGTAGTATCATTAGTTTGAGTTTCTTGATCACTGATTTCACCTGCTTCTAAAAGTTCATTTAATTCATCTTCGGAGTTTGGGGTGTATAGCGAAGCCATCTGTGCCTTTTCCACGTGTTTCGCCATTTTTTTTAGCTGGCACTTTTCCGAACTTTTAATTGGTATTCCGCTAGTTTTCTTCATTTTATTGTTCGCGTTCGTTGGTTTTTTCTTTGCACCCATTGTGGAAAAAGTTGGATCTAATAAATCTCCAAATCAATAAGCTTTCATCAACTTAACTAAAATAAAAACTTACAAACAGATGAGCCCGATCTTGGACATAGTACCTCTCACTAGCTTCATCGAGAGACTCTTCTGCTCAGCTCGCTTAAAGAAGACTTGAGTTGAAGTCTTGAAAAAGGCTGTTGTAAACAAAGGAACAAAGAATCCTAAGTATCACAAAAAACGTGGCCGCTCTTTACCGTATATCACGCCGTAGCGGTGCCGTCGCGGGAAGCGATGGGTCCCGCGATACAACCACGAAAACCTACTAATTTTATAAATATCTCTTCTGAACCCACACAGTTCATCACAAAGTTATCCATCAACCAAATTCTTAATTGTATTGAGCAAAATCATGCAAAAACATTTTATCCAGAACAGACTAATCCCCATGTAACTATTACAAATAACTATACTTTAAAAACGACCTACACATATTATAACTGAAATCTACGATCACATTGTCTGAATAATAATAGCCTAGTAAAAAATGCATTGGGAGCAACACCTTTATCATAAAATGTATTAAAACTTTCAGTCAACTTTGTGACAACAGAAACTCTCACAGCTCTAAGTATTGTTAGTAGTTTTAACTATTATTGGGATTTGTATCGTTTTAATTTTTTGATAGCTTAAATAATTTCAGATTCTGTTATAGAGCCAATTATTAATGCCAGTAATGCATCTGTCATTATTACTTCGACATTCCACATTTTTTCCCCACATTTTTCCATTCATTTCCACATTTTTCAGCGACATTGTTTGGAATGTCGCTGAAATATTCAGTCCACATTACGTAACAGAAATTATCATTTTCAATAATCTTACCATTTAAACCTTCAATGTCTGCCTATAACCCAGTCCGTTTTTACCAAAAAAGTACAAAAGTGAAACAAACTAATTACCTGCTACAGCTTTCTGTTATGTGCTGCATAGAAGGCTTTTCTGTTTGTCAGCAGGTTGCAAAGATTATTTTCGGCATTCAACTGATCTATAATATCGTCCGTTAAAATCTTTCTATAACACCGTCCGTTAAAACTAGTAATTGTCCATTCAGCTTAGTTCTGCACTGTTCTTTTAGGGAAAAAAAAAACAACATATCCTTTTCATTCAAATGACTTTGCTTCCTATGCTCCCTTTTATCTTGAACAGTAGTCTTGATTTCAAGAATAGTCTATTTGAAATGGTGCCATTAATTCTCGACCTCAGTAGTAAAAAAAATCATGATTTTTCATAATTATTAGTAACCTATCATGATGAAATCTGGCTTTTTAAAGTCTTTCAGAGCTGCAGGGTTAAAATCCATTTTTTAATTCATTCAAACACTTCTTACACTTCAATTGCAAGACACTTTAAACAAAGTTATGATAAAACCCAATTTCACCTCCCAGTTAAGACTTTGTAATCCTCACATTTGCTATTAATTAATACCTTTTTCAATGCCAATACACTAAATGAAGCTGATATATAAATATCCCACTGTTTAAGCAAGTGTAGTTATTCTTAAACAATGAAATTTACTTACCCCGTTGTTATTGCATTTGCCATTGCAAAAAGGCCTGATCACTTCTGCCAAAGGTCATAGATAATACCAACTTTGACATTGGAGTCGACCAGCAAGATAATATTTCCTTTCTTGACAAAATTAAAAATATATTGGAGTTGATCGTAAAAACCTGTTTTTTCCCCTTCTGATTAAAATGCTCCAGTGGGAGCATAGCAACAGATAACATTCAAGTCTCTAATCTCTGTTTTAAATTTAAGTTTAAAAAATCTTTTTCTCAATGCAATCATCTTAAGAGACCATCACAGGCACTTCTGCTAAGAAGCAATGCTACACCTTGCATCCGTTTGCTATCTTCACTCCTTGAATAAAAAAATTAAATGTTTTAAGTATCTTACTTTTACCTATCTATAACGTCTCTTTCAAGAGCAGAACATTCAGATTACACCTCTGGAATTTCTCTCTAAGTAGTTTAAGAGAATAATATAAAATTTAAAAACATCTTTACCTTCCAAGAAATTGGGAAAAGAAAATGATTACTAAGACTTTTAAAGAAATTACATTGATTAATATATTTTAATGTTAGAGTAGATGATATAAAGATTTTATTGTATTAGATTATATACGGTCAATAATGTCGGAGTGTTCTGTAATCGCAGGCGCAATGTTAAAATCCCTTCCTCGTTCTCTGGAAGCTTAAGCCACCAAATGGAAGGTGCTTCAACAATAAATGGCCTTTTTTGTCATCAGAAGCTGTTAGGCTCTTTTAAGCAGCAGCAAGCTTGCGCATCTGAAACACATACTCCAATTTAGGATTTGTGATGCAAAGCCGGTTTCAATGGTCAGGTATCTTGCGGTGACTTCTGATCAGGATCACCTGCCAGGTGATTTAGATTATCGTATTTATCTGTTCAGTTGGAGTTGGCAGGTCAAAAACAAGCAGAAAATATAACGATTGATTCTCTTTCAACAGAAGTCTATAGGTTCAAAATGTCCATTATGCAAAATAATAGTCAATAATAAGCTGAATCGGTATACATGGTCAACATAGTGAACTTGTGAGGTTGACTAGTCCTCACTAGGAATGGAAATAAGTAGGCCATAAATGATGAGATATAAAATGAGATATGATAAGCCAAAATGATGTTTCAGCCATCCAGTTCCCCTTCAGGGGACAGAATATTTATGTGACAGATGCTAATGGCCTGCGAGACAAAAGAGTGGAGCCAGACTTTAATCTCTACTCCTGGAAGATTATCACAGAGGAACGGTTCCATACTCTCTTTCCAGTTATGTAGCTACTGTTCACAGGTTTATCATTATAATTTATGACAATAAAAATGTTAAATAAAAGAAAACAAAAAGACTTTTGCAGTATTCTTGGATTTAGAAAAACCTTCGACAGAAGTGGCCATAATCTTATAAATTATTAGAAAATACGATATCAGACGTGTGATGTTAAATTGGTTTCGAAAATACTTATCATGTAGATAAAAAAAAATTGAAACAAAAATATTGATAGAAAAAAATTACGAGATATGGAATTTCCCAAGACTCAGTTTTGGCCCTTTATTCCTTTATTTTTCTTGATATATTTATTAATGATCTTGTCAGGCTAGAGGCCTTTTTAGATTTTTTTTTGTTCAGGCTGTGTATATTTATTTTGGATTTCGCCAAAATAGTCATATGCTACGGGGAGGCCTCTGTCCTGGCATCTGGAAAGTTAATTGAAGGGGCAGTGCCCCGAGGGACGGATGTCGCCCAACTGCTAGCGGACGGCCCAGGTGGTCAGGCAGCGGAAGAAAGAAAAGAAAGGGTTTGGCAACGATGAGAACGGAAGAGCCGGTCTAGTTTCGGAAGGAGACGGACGAGAAATTGTAAAGCTGGGAAATGCCGACTGGGCATAGCGGCATTGGCTCTGTAAATACAGCTGAACAGGCATAGTAAGCTGGTGTTGTTGTAATCCATGTAATTGAGCATATGTCCTCGTCCAGCAAGTACGTTGGAAGGTTAAATAAATCTTTGTTATTTTTAAGTAAAGCCTGAAGTTGGACTAATTTATTGGGGAGGAGCCTCAGTATCGAGTCCCTGCATTTGTGAATAAACCGCTTGATTCTATCCGAAAGACTCTTTCACCCGTCGCGTATAGCGATCGAACCGAGGGACCGACAAACGAAGAGTTAACATCACAAAGTGGCGCAGTCCGACAGTACGCAACAGAGGTGAAAGTAGCGGCGAAGGTGACGGAAGAGTTCTGACATCCATTGTGAGCTGACCAGAACAAGGCTGATACTGCCAAGAGTGTCCTGCGGTGTGCTTCAGGCGATAGAATAGCTGTGAAGGTACCTGAAGAATCGTGCATCACGTTCGAACTGTGGAAAAAGCTGTGAAGGTGACGGAAAAGTTCAACATCCACTGGGAGCTGACCGACGCAAGGCTGACACTGCCAAGAGTGTTCCGACTGTGTGCTTCAGGTGGCAGACTGACGAGGCGGTTCGTTCCTGTCATCACATCGGAGGTAAGTATCCTCTTACTCTAGGGGCGAGTAGTTAGATACGGCAGAGGCCTGTACGAGCTAAAATGGAGCTTAGGAGCGGTCGCGATAGGGAAAGGGATGAGTTAAGGCGAGGCTTCATAGTCACAGAGAGGGATAGCGCGCAGGGTGGTTATTCAGGGAATGATCTGGGAGGTGAGGAGGTGACAATAGACAGAGAGTCTGATGCTGCGATAGACATGAGAGGGTTGAGGGATTATGACAATGACAACGATACGGATATGCTGCAGAGCGGGACCAGAAAGCAGAGAGCTAAAGAAAGGATTGGATATGATTTTGAATTAGAGAGGATGAGGTTAGAGATGCAACTGAGAAGGGAAGAGAGAGAGGCAGCAGAAAGGGAAAAGGAGAGAGAGGCAGCAGAAAGGGAAAAGGAGAGAGAGGCAGCAGAAAAGGAAAAGGAGAGAGAGGCAGCAGAAAGGGAAAAGGAGAGAGAGCATGAGTATAGAATGCTGGAACTGCAAATGAGGAATGCAAACGAGGAGAGGGGTGATGGGCGAACGGTGGCAGTATCTAGTAATCCAGCAGATGCGCGGCTGGCTAATTATATAAAATTATTGGGAAATATGTTAGCTGGAAGCCCTAAAAACCCTGAAGAGGTGATAAATCTCTTTGAGACAGCGGAAAGGGGATTTAAGATATATGAAGTGCCAGAGGAATTTCGAGGCAAAGTCATCATTTCTTTTTTAGATGGTAATTATGCAAATCACGTTTTTCGAAAATTAAGTGCAGAGGATTTTGTTTATTATAAGAAAGTTAAAGAGGCCGTATTAAAAGAGTTTAAGCTCACTCCCTCTGCGTACAAGAGAAAGTTTGAAACTATCGCGAAAGAACCGAATGAGTCATATAATCAGTTAGCCTCGAGACTCAGAAATAGCTGGGATTACTACGTCCGCAGTAGGAAGGTGACAAAATTTGAGGAGCTTATGGACCTGATAGTATCGGATAAGTTACGTGATAGCCTTCCTCAAGACACTCATGCTTATGTAGTACAGAAAGAGGCGGAGTCATGGGCAAAAGCAGACGAAATAGCCACGTGGGCAGAAATCCATCTAGCCAGTGTAAACGGAAGGGAAGAGGTCCTAACTTTTAAAGAGGTAAGGCATAGACAATATGCAGAACGTGTTGTTTCCCCCCAGCAGAGGATAGACTCAGAGAGAAATTATGCGAGCAGAAGGTATCAATCGGCAGTAAATTTAGCTGAATATAGAAATGTCCCAAAAGTAAGGAGGTGCCATAAATGTAGATCTGACGAACATTTGATGAAAGATTGCCCACTGAGAACTGGGGACCGTGAGAACCGAACTCAGGTGTACCAAGTTAGCACCTTGGATCAGAATTCTAAAGATGTTTGTGAGGCAACAATAGGAAGGGTTACGACACATACAAAGCCAAGTCCAAGCAGTCAAGTAATGGGACAGGGAGAGATACGTATCCCAGTAGATTATGAAGAGGTTCGAATCAGATGTGGCGACCAGACAGCTAGAGCAGTCGTGGATTCGGGGGCAGAACTGACAGTAATCAGAAAGGGGATGCTGAAAGAAGAAAAGCACCCGGTAAAAGACCATCTGTTGTTGCATGGGCCGTTTGGTGATGCCATAAGGGCAGAGGTAAAAGAGCTGCCTTTAAGTTTGATTGATGGTACAGACAATAGCACTGTGCGTGGCGGAGAAATTAAAGTGCTATGCGCAGTAGTAGCAAAGCTGCGGAAGGAGGTACTTCTGAGTGTGGAAGCATATGGTAAGTTAATTAGAAAGAAGGAGAGAAGGCCTGTAACTGGTAACCTCAGGAGGAAAATCCACGAGCCGTGGGCCAATCGAGGAAGCTACTATAAAAGTGGTAGAGAAATTCCAGTTAGTAACAGGGAAATGTATGCTCCATGGAGACCGTCCAATCAGCGCCATCCTATCTCCCAGCCCAAACATGTGCAGCGATCTGTCAGACTCGATGTCTACGATGATCAAAATTATTTAGGGGAGGGAGCGAACATGGCAATTGGAGGTAACAATGGGTCAGGCCGACGCCAATGTCGACGACTTTCAGCCTGTAGAGTCTGAGGGTACGTACGGGAAGGTGATATCTAGGTAGTTATGAAAGGGGTGCATAGCCTTTCACATGGGATGTCACCTGTGAACGATGAACACCGCCAGTATGGCATACCTTCGTCCAAGACAGTTATTAGTGACATAATTAATTTATAAACTGTGTACTCTCAGACAACTACTTTAGTCAACAGGTTTTTTATTGTTTGAAGCAAAAAGAATATCTAGACTCAGTGCACCAGTATATACCTAGGGGTTATTTTATATTTAAGTGTAGTGTACATAGATGTGTAAAAGATGTGCCAATTCGCAGAGAATTTATAGAATTCATGAAGCAACTTAGAACTCTGTATCTTGTGGCATTGAACTCTAAGATTAATGCGAAAATGAACTCTGTTTTTCAGCATTCAACTTGACTTTTTAATCAGCAGTTAACAGGACTAACTACTGACTTCTGGCAGGGAGGTGTCAGGCTAGAGGCCTTTTTAGATTTTTTTTTGTTCAGGCTGTGTATATTTATTTTGGATTTCGCCAAAATAGTCATATGCTACGGGGAGGCCTCTGTCCTGGCATCTGGAAAGTTAATTGAAGGGGCAGTGCCCCGAGGGACGGATGTCGCCCAACTGCTAGCGGACGGCCCAGGTGGTCAGGCAGCGGAAGAAAGAAAAGAAAGGGTTTGGCAACGATGAGAACGGAAGAGCCGGTCTAGTTTCGGAAGGAGACGGACGAGAAATTGTAAAGCTGGGAAATGCCGACTGGGCATAGCGGCATTGGCTCTGTAAATACAGCTGAACAGGCATAGTAAGCTGGTGTTGTTGTAATCCATGTAATTGAGCATATGTCCTCGTCCAGCAAGTACGTTGGAAGGTTAAATAAATCTTTGTTATTTTTAAGTAAAGCCTGAAGTTGGACTAATTTATTGGGGAGGAGCCTCAGTATCGAGTCCCTGCATTTGTGAATAAACCGCTTGATTCTATCCGAAAGACTCTTTCACCCGTCGCGTATAGCGATCGAACCGAGGGACCGACAAACGAAGAGTTAACATCACAGATCTATTAACCGACAATTTAAAAAGTTGTATTCATTTTTGTGCTGATGGAATCATACTGATATATAATAAACAATTAAATGATACAGTTTTAGACAAAATAATATTACATTGATAGCTGCATCATACTTTTTCTCCTGACCCCATGAAAGTTCTGTTGCATTATATTATTAATTATTATTAATATAGACCAGTGGTTCTCAACCTTTTATGCGTCACATACCCCCTGGAAATACGTATATAACTGGCGTACCCCTTGTATAGATAGATAAAACTATAGTTATAGTGTAACAATGAGAATAATGTAAAACATATATATTTATATAACATATGTATAGCGACTTTTGAGCTCTCACGGCGTACCGCAAAAAAATTTACCGCAAACCCCCAAGGGGTACGAGTACCCCACGTTGAGAACCCCTAATATAGACAATTGTATCAAAAGTTTTTTCTAAATCCAAGAATACCGTAAAAATCTCTTTCTTTTAATTAACGATTAATTTAATAAAAGGGATAAATTTTAGTGAAAGCTATTTTAAATAATAAAGTATACAAAATAGGTGATAATGCACTATTAGGATTTAAACAGACCTCTTTATTAAAACCTATAGGATAAATTTGAAAATAAAAATCCTAATAACGAAATGACGTTAAAAACTTATATAATTTGAAATAGAATACCTCCTATTTATAATGTTGAGTTTTTTGAGTAATGCATATATATTTGTGAAAGTTTAATAATGTGACATAAAAAATCAAAAATTGAAGTGAAAGTTCCTTATACGAAAACATGTATATCACATTATAAGTCAGTATGTCAATCAATTCAGATTGTGCAGTAGTACCTTAAGCAAATACACAAATGTAACAAAAAAGCAAAAAAAAAACGAAGTTTGAACTCAAGCTAATATGTATATAGCATTGCATTTAAAATGGATTGTAGAATAAAAATAGAAAGACTGCATTTAAAACGTTTCATCCTACAATAAAACATACAACTATATTATAAATTTAATTTTAGGTAGTTTTTTTCTTTACGCAATAATAGAAATAAAGTAAAAAACACAATAAAAATACAAGACTAGAAAAGGAAAGCTATTATGAATTATCTAAATTCTGAAATAATTCGTAAAGTTGTACAACAGAAGGCCAAAGAGCGTTTGCATTCAATTGAAGGGAAAAAAATAAGTATCGAAATATTTAGTCAAAAATGTATACAGTATAAGTACTACATTACTGTTTGGCCATGAAGACAATAAACATAGGCTATACGTTAAATTCTAGGAAAGCTAAAATGCTGCTGCGAGTCAATGTAAAGTTAAAAACGTTTTCTGGAGACTAAATTTTAATCTTATGCACTAATTAAACAATCTACGACAATTTTAAAAAATCAGATGGATTATTGAAATATATTAAGTTATATTAACTATATTAAGTTTTAAGATTACCTTCTTATGGCTCTTATATTAATAAAATGTAACTCTCGTGCGATCGGAAGAAACAGTATGTTGTAGCTCCCAATGCCACACTGAAACTGTCGACGCTAATAAAAGCTCTGATGACGAGAATGCTGAGAATAAGGTTGCCAACTCTACTTCACTAGAAAGGAGGACGCAGACGGTTACAGAGGATTGAACAGAAGATTACAGAGGTTACAGAAGAGATTGTTCAGCATTTCCAAACACTGGAGTTTTAATACAAAATTTCCGACACGGGACGTGTTTCATAAGTTTTCATTGTCAGATAACTTCCCAGTTTGCTGTGAGGCTACCTCCGTTTCTATTAATGGCTTCGTTTTAAGACGTCAGCAGTTTTGATATCCTTAATAACGTTAAGCCGCTATAACATCTTTCTATATGGCCGCACAATTGTTTACAGTTGTGTGATCACTGCAAGTGCTTTGTCACTTCAGGTAAATCTGAAACGACAGTATTTTAGTTCTAATTTTAAATGTGTCATTCTTTATGCGGAAAGTCTTGGAGAACTAAATTGCACGGTCTGGTTGGATCTCCGTAGCCCATGGCTGCATGAGAATGATGATGATGATGAATGGTAATGCTTATTAACTATTGATATTTATAGTCGTGGATTAGCGACAATTAAGTTATTACTAATGAATTAACCAGAAGGTTTTTAGTTTTATGGGAAACCTTATTGAGATTCAAAAAAAATGACAAATAACACTTTTCTTCCTTAGTTTGAAAAAATCCAATAATGTGATGAGGATTAGATTCGATGAAATGCAACATTTATTATAAATCATAATACAAATTTGTTATTATAGTAAAAATTATTATATATTGTGATGATATTTATTGTGTTAGTTAAAGTTGGCGTTAATACTAATAATATTACTTATAATTTTCTGAAGCTTTGGAGAATGAATGTTCGTCTGCAGAAAACTGTGAATAGCTTGAGACACTGTGGACAATGGTAGGCATTAATCACAGAAACTTGTAAAAACCCTCTTACTGGGAGAGCGCAAAAGAGGACTCCGTTACCATGACAACGAAGTCATCCATTCCTCGATAGGCCAGCACAAGTCTACAGTCGAGCAACGTTACCATGAGAACGATGCTTCTGCTCCTTGGGTATAAGGTAGCGCTTTCACTAGCTAAGTAAAGTATTCGGATTCGTGCCAATCTGTTTTGTGACATCAAAATCTCATTCAGTAAAATATGATGCACAATTCACGACACACACCGAATGTTTTTAAAACTTCAAAAATGTGAAATCTCTGAATTTTGCAGATTAGTAAAAATAATTCAACAAGAAATTCTGTACCAATAAATGCCGCCCTCCAGTTTTTTTTCCATGCCAGGATATCGGCGTACGAACGAAAGTGATACGCAATAGAGGTAATCTGGATCGATCGCGGAGAATTATCTCCAATTTAACTTCCGGTGTATTCTTCAAGGTAAAACAGAGGTCATGTAGAGGTCAAACGTTGATTTGCGTCTATTAAAGAAATATGGAAATTGGTGTATAGGAATATTTAAGGTTGTAGATCTAGGAAATATTGTGAAAGTTTGGATACGATTGGCTATTCGAGATAAAAAGCCAAGTTCGATATATACCAGTGCTAGAGAGCTGAAAATTTGTTCATAGAACATTTCGAATCATAGATCTCATAAATGTTAATAAATTTCAGATATGTCGAAATTTTAGATATGGTGTCGAGTTCAATGTCCGATAGGGGTCGGAGGATAATCCAGAAATCAAGAGGTGCGGCAGGAGCCGATTGATTTCTAGTATCTAATATTCAGTAATTATATAACTTTAATATATAGTAATATATATAAATCAAAGCGTTAATTTTTAAATATTTTTCCACGTCGGTTTTTGCTCTGTGAACAAACAAATTATATGCTCATTATTCATATCCATTAAAAGATTTAGATTTTAAAGAGAGAGACAGAGAGCATTTAATCGCTCTTGAACCCCGGATCCTTGTAAATAGATTTTTATTCTTATAGAAGTTAAAAAGGACATTTCTTTTTGTTTAAATAAATGCAATATTCTACTGGAATACTGGCGCTTCTAAACACTTGTCAAATATGCCTTAAGAGAAATCCGGCAGTGGACGTCTGGTGAAAACTTTGGTTTTCCTGGATACATCTGTCTAGCTAAATGAAATATTTGGCCAGCGTCTGCTTGGGGTTTTTGATCATACAATGTACATAGAAATACTTGTTTAAAGTGTTTGTATATTGTATGAGAAACCAGGAAAGCCTAATATAACTTCTCGTTTGTTTGTTTGTTACACGTTACATTCCATTGAGATTTCCTTCTTCAGGCTTTCTCACTACAAAATTTTGATGTGAACATTATATTAGTTCGAAAAGGTTGAATAAGTTTATCCAGATTGTTTTTTTTAAAATTATTATGGATTAATGTTCACCCATGTGTGTTTTGAGTGTATATGTTGGTGTTGGGGAGTTATTGATTATTATGTGGTGGCTGTCTAGAGTGAGGTGTTATAAGTAGTATAATAAGTATTTTGAGGATTGAGAGAAAAAATAAGGAGATGGTTATTACTGTTTTGTTATACATATTTTTCCATGAGTATCTGCATTTAAGTTTGAGTTTAAATGTTTGATTTGCTAGTTTAATAACACAGATTTTAGTGTTGAAAGTTTTTCTATTTTATAAATATATGTTTTTTTTTAAATTTTTTTTATATATATATATTTTTCCTTTCGGACTAGAGAGTGTTGTTTAATTTTATTTTTATTAATTTTTATTATAGTTATTTACATTTTTTGTAAAGCATTTTATATCTGTGTTTTTTATTTATATTTTTTTTGAAGTATTTTCAATTATGTCATTTCATATTTTTTTTCTCATGTTGTTATAAGTATTTTATTGATTTTTTTGGAGTATTTTAATTATTATTTTTTAAGGTATTTTCATTAATATCTTTTCATATTTTTCTATTTTTTTGTTTTAATAAATTTTTTTAAGTTATACCTTTTTTTGTATATATCATTTTATTTTTGGTTTGATTTTGTTTATTGTCATAAATTATTTTTTTTTTGTTTATTTAACTTTTCTTTTTTTTCCTCTTAAAAAAAATGACACATGCACAGTGAGGGTGAAAAAGCGGGATTTTAATGTTTGGGCCAAGAGGGACTGGGTTCAAGTGAGTTTATGGGAGTGCCTGTGATTAATGGCAGGATTCCATGGAAGAGAAGTGTTAAGTAGAGAAGAGTTGGTTAAGGGGAAGAAAGGAAAGTGTAACAGACGAAGAACAGGAAGGAGCTGGAGGCGGTTCCAAATAAGTGTGGAGATGAGAAAGTTAAACAGGAGGCCATAGATTTTAATTTTAGGAAAGTTCTCGGGAGGGTCTAAAAGTATTTTGATGTGTAGCTCCTGAATGTTCAGCTCTGAGAGGGAATTTAATAAGATTTCTCTTTGTGGTGTAAATCTGTCACAATTTAGAAGTATGTGATTAACAGTTTCAGGTGTATTGCATTTGCAGCAGTTGGGGGTAGGAGTCAATTTTAATTTGCACAGGGAAGAGTTTAGTAGAGTAGAGTTTGTTCTGAGGCGGTAAAGATTTTTTAAGTGTTTTCTGGGGAAGGGATAGTTTTCTATGTGGGAAGTGTGTTGTGCAAGCATGAATCTAAAGTTATTTCTTATAGAGGCATGTAAGAGAAAGTATTTATTGGTAAGCTGCAGTTCAAGTTTGTTGATGTCATGTTTGGTGTTTATGTAAAAATTAAAGGTGTTGTGAGTCATATGTGAGGTGTGTGCCATTTTGGCGAGCAAGTCAACATTGTCATTTTCAAAGATACCCACATGGCTAGGAATCCATTGTAAAGTAATGGTGTTGTTGTTGATTTGTTGGTTGTAGGTGGTCAGTGTTAAGGTATTATGAATGTTGTAGGTGGAGTATAAGAATTCGTGGGTTAGGGTTTGGATGGCTCCTTTAGAGTCAACGAGTATAATAATATTTTGGTTGTTTAGGTTTTGGAGTGACCATTTGAGAGCCTCAATGATGGCAAAAATTTCATCATGTAATATGGATGTGTGTGTGCGTGTGTGTGTGTGTGGGGGGGGGGTTAGTTTAAAAGAAAGGAATGTGTTATATTGAGGTATGTGGATGGCGGCCCCTGCAGATCGATATCTCCATCCGTTTCGTAAGGAAGCATCTTCTTCCTCTATAATGAACAATGGTGGATTAAGGTACTTTGAGCTACAAGGAACAAAAGATTCGAAAGGTCCCAAATGTCGGGAGTATGTGTGATTAGGGGTAGGTGGTGGGGGTGGGGTTATTCCCTATGCGAAACATTTTTCGACCTAATTACTTAATTAATAAATAATTAATGAATTACAAATAATGCAGGCAGCAGATTAAAGACATTGAATTACAAAAGAGAAAATTTAATATTTATTATATAAACTTGCACATATTGAAACGGAAAGAATATTTAATTATAATGAAAATATCTGTTCATTTTAGTGTATTTCAGCAAAATCACGTCATATTTGGTATTGGCCTAGGTTTGGGGTTCTCAATGTTGGGTACGCAGCAAAATTTTTGGGGTGCGCCGTGAGAGCTCAAAAGTCACTAGATACATGTTATATAATATGTGTTTTATTTTATTTCCATTGTTATACTATAACTATAGTTTTATCTATCTATACAAGGGGTACGCCAGTTACATACACATTTCCAGGGGGTACGTAAAGCATTAAAGGGTGAGAATTACTGGCTTAAGTAAAATCACGAATATGTAAGTGAATAGTACGCTATACTGATTGTGAAATGTTTTAGTCAATAAAATGCTAGAAAAATATCTAATGTGTGTTTTTCTGAGATAAAATGAAAAGAGGAAAACAATTTGACGAACTCAACGCAATATACAAAGAACGGAAAATCATCTTGCGATAGACAATAACAATATATTATTTCGAAAGGCTTGAGGTTGAATTATTCCTGTGGTAAGAATAAAGTTTAAAAAGTACTGTAGATTTTTCACACTACCACTGTCTTCGTTAATGGATGGACTGATTCGATCTTGAATAATATTAAGATCTTGATTAAATAGCAATATTAACATTTCGTTGAGAACACGGTTATAGGTGTATTACTACATTAACAAACTACTTAGGGACAAGCCTCGGTCTCTCTTTGCCCTGAAAATGTACACAATGAAGATCACATGGTAGCTTTAGGATCTTATAAGAGTAACATTTAAATTTTGCATCATTTTCTTTGTACTAATTTTCGATGTCTGTAGGAATAGGTTCTAGGGAATCAATATACTGTATTCTACGGTGCATTCGTTTATGTACAATGAGAATCAACGAGTTCCATTCGAAGTAAACACGTCTGTGTTTTACCGACTTATGGTAATGATCCTTTGTAAAGTTTTCTGAGAATAGCAGGCTTGTGTGAGAGTCACTCTTAAGCGCTCTCCTTAATTTTAATGTCTTTGTCGAGTTCCGGAAGAGTTTCAAACTCTGCTAGAGAATTACACTTATTACACGTGATAATGGAATGGCAAATTTGAATTCTGGTCTACAATTTTCGATTTTAACACTTTAAAATATTCGTTGCATTTCTTTCCTTCAGATGTTCGTTCAAAATCAGATAGAGGGAAACCTTTTGTACAAGTGTTGCGTAAAAAATGCAGTCCTTTATGTACTTTCCATATGTCTAGACTTTCGAGAGGCATTTGATAGGAACTTAAGTACTGGCTATTTCCAAAATCAGGTGATAGATTTTAGAACGAAACGATTCTACGTCTACATGCAACGCTATGAAATTTAATCTGTAACATTTGAAGTTAAAGTCGTGTTTTAGCATAATATCGGTTCAGTGCATCAGAGCACACAATTTGTATAACAGAGCCCTTAGATAGCTGTCCAGAAAATACTGAGTTGGGCACAAGTCACCGCCGTTTTTGTTTCGTTGAAATCAAGTCTTTCGTGCATGCTACGACTAAGCGCTCGATGCCGCTTTTCCTTTCTGTTTCATTTCATTACTTCTCCACGTCATTTTAACTTATCTTCCGTTCCACAGAAAATCGCATTATGTTTTTGATTGGGACTAACTATGGTGAATGAAAGGTGAGCTTTGGAATATACAACAACGCGTTTAAACACCATGTGCAATGCGTTTGGTGTTAACGCTACTTCCGAACTAACATATAATCGTTGGTTTGCAAAATTTCGTATTACTGATTTTGACTTAAGTAATGAACCTCAGAATGAAAGCCATCTCAACTGAATGTGGACGTTTCAAAAGAAACGGTCTTTAAAATCCACGGCAACTAACAAGAGAACTTGTAGTGAAACCGAACATGAAGTTGATCATACAACTATAATTTTAAACCTATATAAACTGATGTAATTTCTAAGCTTGATATTCGAGTGCCACATGAATTTTGATAGAAAAATTTTGTGGATACGACATCAGCTTGCAATATATCGTTTTTTCGTCATATGCGCTTAAAGTAACTTATTCGGGTCGTATTGTCACTGGTGAGGGAAAACGGATACTAATATAATACTGCGATAAGCAAACGACAATGATGTTGCAAAGATAATGCACCACAAGCCACACTAAAAGCTGAATTGCATGCAAAACCGCTTAAGTTATACTTTGGTGAGATTGTAAAAATATCATGTATTAATGAGGTGTTGCAATTAAAGATTCTATTCCGACCACTACTGCTAAAAAATTATGAAATTAAAGAAGGTCACATTGTCCACTTTTGATGAAGTAACCAGGCGTAATTTTCCATTAAGATAATGCTAGAGCATGTTGCTCTCAACACCCAACAAAGTTGATAGAGTTCGATTAGAAATTTCTTGTACATAACCATATTCGACTGATATTGCAGACATTTGTTTTGCGCATTGCAGAGCTAACTTGATGGTAGAGAAATTTAAACAAATGAGCAAGGTCAAATTCTGTCTTGATACTTTTTTTTTGCAATCCAAACCACTGCGTTTCTACAAAAGAGGAATTCATAAGCAGACAGAGAGAAGGGAGAACGCTATGTCAACTATTATGTCAACAACTGACATAACAGTGGCATGGCAAAGAGTAGACGCACCTAAAGTGAGTTCCTACGTATTTTTTTATCATATTATATGGAAATCTTTGGATATGATGAAAATCGGCATTCATGTAAAAGGTATAATCCTTAAAATTGTTTCTATTGAAAGTGATTTGAGGCCCAGACATCCAGATATATTATCTGTATGGTTGCTAGTGATCGCTACTAGAAGAATATTCTTCAGCTATGCTACGTGCATGAACTAGGAGGGACAAGGTCATTTATAAACACAAGAACGTTCGGCAATCATGGCAGAGACAGCTGATCCAGCGCAAACCATGAACATTAGAGTAAATACTGAGACAAGTCATGTACTTGACAATGAAGTGAATGACGTCAAATAGCGAATATTGTGGATAAAGATAAAAAAAATGCGGTGTAGATATTTCTAATTATATTTTGTGATACATGTATTACATTGTAGAAATTTTTATATGAATTTACAGTTTTATAGTTTGAAGAAATTTCGGAGGTATTTTAAAAGATTAAAAAAAGCGTATGATTGTAGTTTATATTAGAGTTTGGTTAAATAGTACTTGTCATTAAAATATAATACTGAGTATGATGCGCATTGATATCAAAGTCCAAAATGGAAGAATATTGTAGTGATTGTGGTGAATGATTTTGTATCAGATGGAACTTTTGCGTTGCACTTTCATTTTTATTGTCTGGGAATTACGGAGGATGAGCTGAGGAAAATGTTCCTTCTGGATTGTTTTCTTCATGGAAAAGTGAACTGTAGTGGTTGGAATCAGAAAATTATAAACTGGATTCTGTAAAGGCTAATCTAGACTCACAGTCGATGGAGAAACAGTCTACAGAAATAGATGATAGTGGACATGACGATAAAATATTACAGATTATTGTAAAAACAACTAATCGGCATTTTCAAATGCTGAAAAATTACATAATGACAAAAACTCTACATTTAAAGATAATATTAAGAAGATGGATGGGTTTCAAAAGAGCATAAATTTTTGCGTAATAAATTGGATGAACCGATCACAATAATGAAGGAAATGACAAAAAGCGTAAAGAAATTCAGACTCAACATAAAAATTTAAATCAAAAAAAGTTTTCCCAAACAGAGGTAAAAAGCCTAAAATGGAAACTAAATGAATTACAGCAACGTAACAGAAATGCAAATATAGAAATAATTGGCCTTCCAGAAACAAGACAAGAAAAAATTTCAGGAATTATAGATAAATTTATCAAAGGTGCTAAGTATAGGCAAAAAAAAAAAGGAAAATATATTGAAGCAATGCGCAGAATTCCCACAAACAGAAATGGAATCAGACTAATCTAGACTCACAATTTGGTTTTTGTCAAACTCACTTAAGTCCACTGCCTTTCCCATCTGAAGAACAAGAATAACACTGAGTAACAGAACTCAGTCTAGTTTGGATCGGGGAAAATAAACGACTCATGGGTTTAAAAAATGAAAAATCAGAAAGGATTTATATACGAAGGAAATAAATGAGGATTTTGAGGGAGGCAAAATCTACATTAATGACCGCCTCACACCAGAGAATAAACAGTTACTGTACGATATAAAAGCAAAGCAAAAGGGATGCAAATTTGAGTGGGTAAAAGACGCGAAAAGTTATGTAAAAAAGGATGAACACGCAAAAACTATTAGGATTAGAAATTATTGTACATGTATCTATATATATATATCTATACACATATAAATTATAATAATTTAAGTAAACTTTCTCCTAGAAAATAGATGTAGAAAACGGATAAGAGGAAATTTTTTCGTAATTCCTACAATGCAGATATACACCGAATATCCAAAACATTATGACCACCTGCCTAATATGATTAGGTCCCGCACGTGCCGCCAAAACAGCTCTTACCTGGCGAGTCATGGACGCTACAAGATTTCTAAAGGTGTCTTGTGGTATATATGGTACCAACACGTTACAGCAGATCCTTTAGCGCTTGTAAGTTACGTGGTTGAGCTGCCGAAGATCGGATATGTTGTTCTAACACAAACCACAAACGCTCGATTGGATTGATGTCCGGAGAATTTGGAGGCCAGGGCAATACCTCGAAGTCTTCCTCATGTTCCACTAACCATTCTCGAACAATCTGGGCAGTGTGGCATGGCGCATTATCCTGCTGAAAGAAGGCACTACTAGAGGGGAATACCGTAAACCATGAAAGGATATACCTGGTTTGCAATGATGTTTAGGAGGTGGTAGACGTCATAGTTTCCTGAACATGAATGACTGGACCTAGGGTTTCCCAGCAGAACATTGCTGAAAGTATTACACTTCCTCCACTGGCTTGTTTTCGTCCCACAGTGCATCCTGGTGCCAACACTTACCCAGGTAAACGACAAACACATACCCGGCCGTCCACGTAGTGCAACAGGAAACGAGACCAGACGACCTTATTTCAATCACTCAAGGCCCAGTTTTGATGCCCACGTGCCCATTGTAGGCACTTTCCCCCGATAGGGGACCACCTTGTCGTGGTGGTGGTGGGGGGAGGGCTTCAGACCCAGCAACCGGTCGAAGACTCTGCTGATCGGCCTGGTCTTCCGGTTGGACAGAACCAAGACCAACCGAGGTCGAAGGCATTGCTGGCCGGTTTCGTGGCCCGGCTGGACAGTGCCAAGACCTCAAAATCAGGTGCTCAGTGGAGCAGTTCAAGGGCCCTGCAGAACGGAGTGGTGCCCTAGTAGGCAAAGGCCCTTTTGAAAGTCTGGGTCCCACTAAAAGTCTCCACTCCGGGTGCTGAGCGAACTTGGATCTATATATCCTTGTTCATGGATCGGGGAACAGAGTAAATTCCAGGTTTTGACCGATGGATGAGCTTTCCTTCTATAGGACCGCTCGCCATAGGATTGTTGGGGATGCCTTGCCCCTGACAGTAGATAGTACACGGCATTCCATAACTGGTAGTGTCTTTGACGGAACCAGGGTTTGTCATGGTTGCTGCATCGTGCAGCAACATAGAAAGTATTGTAGGCACTTTTGTCGTGTAGTGTCGAAAGACGGAATACGAGCTTTTCTCCATGGGGGGCGGGTCCCGAAGGACTTGCCCCCCACCCCAATTATTGTAGGCGCTTTCGACGGTGACCGAGGTTAGCATGGGCACTTGGAGTGGACTGCAGCTATGTAGCCCGTTTTCAGCAGGATTCGATATACTGTGTGTTGTGACACATTACTCCCGTCATCAGTATTCAAATTACGGGCAAGCTGCGCCACAGTGTCATTTCTGTTGGCTCGAACCATACAGGATAGCCTTCACTCACCTCTAGCATCGATGAGCCGTGGTTGGCCCACACCTTGCCAGTGGTTCGTGGGTTTTCCCTCCTCGGACCACTTTTTGAAGGTATTAACCACGGCTGACCGTGAGCACCCACAAACCTTGCTGTCTCAGAAATTCTCTGACACAGTCGTCTGGCCATTACAATTTGGCCTTTGTCAAACTCATTGAAGTCCACTGCCTTTCCCATCTGAAGAACAAGAATAACACTGATTAACAGAACTCAGTATCAGGTGTTATTTATACCGTTTCATGAACTCCACACGCGCCGTCGTTTACCTGCATTTTGCTTCGATTTGCATAAGGTTGCGCTGGTCATAATGTTTTGGCTCTTCGGTGTAAACTATTGAAAAATAAAATGTTTATGATAAAGATAACTATTATTGGGGAAAAGGGCATAAAGTAAATCAGGGGAACATTCGGAGAATGAGGGAGAATTTTGATAATTTTCTCCAACAATAAATTTGGAGCCAGATATTGTCCTTACCGAAACTGGAAAAAGCATTATGAAGCGTCTGTGTGTTGTGATAGTTACTGTAATGTAGGTATTCATAGCTGGAGGTGTAATAGTTTCTATTGAAACAAATAAAAACATTATTTCAGAAAACATAAATATAAATTTTATAACAGCAGATGTTTTACAAATTAAAGTTATGCTTAATATGGTTAAATTACGAAACAATAGGAAAGCACAGATATGCATCTGTTGGTAATACGTTGAATAAATATAGAAGAAAAACTGACATTAGCTGGGTGGATGTCATTAGCTCAGCTGTCATTATTCGGTCACATGTTCTGACCGCTGAGCAACCTGCTGCCCAACTATTCTCTATTAGTGGTTGAAGACGCTTTTCCAGAAGTGCACTCTACCAGCCCACGTCAAGAGGCATTTTTTTAAAAGTCAACATTCCATATCTCAAGGATTAATGTAAGGATTAATGTTGAAATAATGGGAAATCACAGATATTCCCCTGTTGGTGATATGTTGAATAAATATAGAGCAAAATTTTCATTAGCCTGGTGGGATCTGAACCCATGACCTCCTGATAATAATTCTTCTTGCATATCTATTCAACATATCACTAACAGGTGCATATCAGTGATTTCCTCTTATTTCAATACTAGCTGTACTGGACCCGACGCTCCCCGAGTGTCCCTTTTAATCTACGTATTCCTAATATCATTATACTAAAGGTAAGTTTTGTAAGTACTACCCGACACTGTAACCCCCTGACATTTTAATGCAGATTAAACACAAAGAAAATTCCCTGTGTTTGCGGTCATTGCTGACATCAGCGCTCTCTCAGCCCGTGGCTTAGTTTTTACCTAAATTATCGCGATTTTTATTTCCGTTATGACAGATTTTGGTGGCTCTCGTGATACTTTACAGCAGTGGTTCTCAACCTTTTATGCTTCACGCACACCCTGGAAATGTGTATGTAACTGGCTTACCCCTTATATAGATAGATAAAACTATAGTTATTGTGTAATAATGCCAACTTTAGCGACTTTGTTACTAGGTTTAGTGACTTTTGAGCTCTCACGGCGTATCCCAAAAATTTTACCGCGTACTCCACGTTAAGAACCTCTGCTTTACAGCATGGCCCACATTTCCTGCCCGCCTTCCTCTGTGTCCCCAGTGGTTGGTTTTACAAATTAGGTTTCTACTTGGTCCGTGGCTTCGTTTCTACATAAATTGTCATTTCTCCGGTCTCACCTTTGATTTGCATATTCTTTTTTTTTACTGCATTAAAGGTTTGTTTTGTGAGTATCCCCACCCCGCATTTTAGTAGAGTTTCAACACGAAGAATTTCACGGTGTTGCAAAGGTCATTGCTGACTCAGCGCGCGCTTATATGGCCCGTGGCTTCGTCGCAAACTATCAAGAGAATTTCATTTCAAGATTTTGACATTCTACCCTCTGCATGATTTCATGTTGGGTTAGAAGAGGTAGAAGCAATATCAAACCTTAATAATCCCTTTGGAAATGTAGGGAATCTGGCAACGGCAGCGGATTCAAATGTTAATTTAACTCTTACTTTCACAGTTAGGGAGCAGTAAATGGCAACAATATATTTGATAGTGATTATCGCTTCTCCTAGGAATAGCATGGCAAATACGTTTGCTTCTAGAAAGCTCCCCTTTTGGACTTTAGATTTAAAATTTCGTTATCGATTGGGGCGGGGGTGGCTCAGTCGGTAGCGCGGCAGGCTCGTAATCTGTAGTTCCTAGGTTCGAGTCCCAGCTGGGTCAGCATTGAGATTTATCCCCGCAATATTCCCCGCCCTGCCCACGGTCAGTAGGGGACACCGATGGGCTTGAAAGGGCCGCCGTTCGTCGGCTGGGACGTTAAGCCGTGGCCCCGTGTGCGGGAGAGCCATACCCTGTGCACGTTAAAGAACACGCTGGATGGCCTTGACGGGAGGCTACCATCTGTCTCCCAACAGCTGTCCCAGTGGGTCCCCTCCCCCAACCTTCTCTGAGCCTTCGGGGTCCATGTGACCTGGCTATTTAGCCCATGGTGTGCAAAAAAGTGCCGCTCAGAAGTAAAACAACCCAACCCAAATCGTTCTCGATTAGTTATGGCTACAACAGACAGACATATTTTATTTATAGGTTAATGCTTACGCTTGATACCTGGCGTGCTGGCTTGCAAAATACAGGTAAATCCGTTATAACGTGGTGCTCGGGGTCCAAAGAATCGCATCGCGATATAAGCTGGATCACGTTAGCAAAAATTCAAGCCATTTTTTGTCATTCAAACTTCGTACTATCGGCCAACTATGTCAACTTGTCTCTGCCGCATTTTTGCGCTCTATAAATTGCAATTGGATTCACGGGAAATCAGAAAAATCAAGTAAACAATATTATTACATAAAAAATTTAATTAATATGCCAATTGTGTAAGAGTGCCTTCAGTAACAAACCAGCTTGTCAGTTTGTTACCAATAAAACGGTAGTTGTCAACGAAAGGTTACAAGTAAATGAATCAACTGCCAGTAATCTTTCGGATATCAAACAATAACAGTATTGCGGATTCGCGTAGGAGTGAAAATATCGCCCACGTGTACACAAAACTACACAAGGAATCCAGTATGTAGTTCTTTAGTGAAAAATTACGCCTCATATGACAAAAAAAGAAAGCCACTCTTGCATCGCTTATAAGCGGAATTGCATTCTATTGGATCGCTTTTTAACGGGATTTACCTGTACCATCCTGTTGACGTGGTCTGGTAGCGTGCACTAATCTGGAAAGCTCCGTCTACACCGTACTCTTTAATTACATCCAGATGCATTTCCAATGACCAATTTTTCTACGGCTTAAAGACACTAACAGGGTTAAATAATGCTTGTTAGCTGTCTATGGAATGCACGAGTATTCAATTAAAGAGTTTACTGTAGAATTGGAAAATAAGTTAATTAATATGATCATATGTATGTAGTATTGTTAGGAGATTTTTATATGATAAATGGTGGTTAAAAAAATACCACCTCAAGCAGCTGTTTGCCACAGAGGTCTGACAGACCTGAGCCTGTCAGTTTATATGCCAGAGTAGAAGTTCTGAGAGGACGGCAGGACCTCAGCAGAAAAACAACACGAACATCCATGCCTTAACCCGGGGCTTTGAACCCAGGTCCCTTAGATCAGTAGCCAAGCGCGCTAACCACTCGGCCACGGGACGGCTTTAAATGGTGGTTACAATATCAAAATATATGTTGATATATTAACAGCATGTGGTTTTAAATCAAGTCACAAAGGAATAATTAGGTCACAAACAGGTACTTGTTTGGGTCATGCTTTTATTTAAAACATTGAATAGAAAAATTGTAAAACGTAAGTTATACAATTATTTTCGATTTACACTTTTATACAGGTTTGTCGCTAATCTTAGGATTTGACAATAATGCAGGTTCTAAGGAATTAACTTATGAAGTAGTGAAATTAATTTTTCAAATTTGAAAAATAGTTTAAAAAACATAAATTGGAGTCAAACTAGTGATCTAAATATAGATGATGGATTTTACAGTTTCGTATCAATAATTCAGAATGCAATTGCAACTGCAAAAGAATAGGTGGCATAGAAACGCATAAAAGCTAGAACCGTAGATCAGAAATGGGTTGGGTTGTTTTACCTCTGAGCGGCACTTTTTTGCACACCATGGGCTAAATGGTCAGGTCACATGGACCCCGAAGGCTAAGAGAAGGTTGGGGGAGGGGACCCACTGGAACAGCTGTTGGGAGACAGATGGTAGCCTCCCGTCAAAGCCATCCAGCGTGTTCTTTAACGTGCACAGGGTATCTCTCCCGCACACGGGGCCACGGCTTAACGTCCCGTCCGACGGACGGCGGCCTTTCCAAGCCCATCGGTGTCCCCTACTGACCGTGGGCAGGGCGGGGAATAGATCAGAAATGATATTGTTAATTCTATAATAGCAAGGAAAAAATTTGAAAACCGTTATAAACTAAACGTATTGTCTGGACAGGATATCATAGATGATAGGATTTATAGAAATTTACTCGCATCATTAGTTAAGGAAGCAAAAAAATCTATATTACAGAAATAGGCAGGTGCATAGCGAAGGACTATGATTGGGGGGGGGGGAATTTTCCAACTCGGAAATCAATTTTTGACAACTGAGAAATTCTATATCTTACATAAATTTAATTATGTCCTCGCTCAGGGACATACCCAGATTTTACTTCAGTGGGAGGGGGAAGGTTGTACATAGTACCCATAAATAGATAAATGCCAGATACACAGAATTTTACTGGAAAAATAAAATCTCATCGGAATTTTGTCAAGTCACTTAGAATTTTGTCAACTATACATAATTTCACAGAAACAATCCCAATTACCACAGTTCACTTGTATTTCACCTTGTGGGGTGGAATTTTAACAACTCAACTGCTTTTTACCTTGTGACTTCGAATTTTGCCAAGTTGCCTCAATTTTGCCAACTCCCCATAATTTTACAATACCTTTTTCTCCCATCTTACCTGAATTTCACAAGTGGCTTTGAATTTTGCCAACTCCCCTAGATTTTGCCTAGTTACCTCGATTTCGCCAACTCGCCATAATTTTAGAAAAAAAAATTGCCAATTTTTACATCTCACCTGAATTTTACCAAGTGGCTTCGAATTTCGCCAAATCCCCAAGATTTGGCGAAGTTCCCTTGATTTTGCCAGCTCTCCTGAATTTCACAAAAAATCCCAATTTTCACATCTTACCTGTATTTTACCAAGTTGCTTCGAATTTGGCCCACTCCCCTAGATTTTTCCAAGTTTTGTCGATTTTTCCAACTCCCCTAGATTTTGCCAACTTGCCATAATTTTACAAAAAAAAAAATCCGAATTTTTGTAGCTCATCTGAATTTTATCAAGTGGCTTCTAACTTTACCAACTCTCCAAGATTTTTCCAAGTTTCCTCGATTTTTCCAGCTCATCTTATTTTAGAAAAACAATCCTGATTTTTCACAACTGAGTTGTATTTTGCCAATTATCTTTAATTTCGCAAAAACAATCCCAATTTCCAACTTGCCTGTATTTTGCCAAGTGGCTTCAAACTTACCAACTCCCCTAGATTTTGTCAAGTGGCCACGATTTTGCCACCTCACCATAATTTTACAACCCCTCCCCCCAATTTTTACATCTCATCAGAATTTTACCAAGTCACCTCTAATTTTTCCAACTGGATTTACTTTGGGAGGGAGCCCCATCTCCCCCATAGCTACGCCCCTGGAAATAGGTCTGTAGAAAATAAATCAAACTCAAAGAAAACTAGTATATTCTAAATGAATTATGTGAGAATGACATAAAGAGATATAATTTAAATTTTGAAATTAATGATAAAGGTGAGGTATACTTTGCGAATAACAATCTTTCTTTTTTTAACAAATCGATTCAATAAGCATTTTAGAGACATGGTTCAAACTTTAGTTACTCCTGAAAGTAGTGATGATACTTTTATCTCTGATAAAAAATGCATTTTTTAAAATTGTTTTATTCTCACATTAAAAATGCATTTTTGTGGATTACATTGTGGAACTCCAAATTAATGAAAATAGCCTAGGAAATGGAAAATTTAATGGTTCTGATGGAATTACTGCAAAAATTGTTAAGGAAATTTTTCCAGAAATAAAAGATATTTTATGTTTATTGCTGAATAAATATTTTCAGCAAGGTATTTTCCCACCAATTTTGAAATAGTAATTATTGTACCTGCCATCCTCTCAGACCTTCTACTCTGGCATATAAACTGACAGGCTCTTGTCAGTCCTCTGTGGCAAGCAGCTGCTTGAGGGGGTATTTATTTTATATTTAATTATTGTACCAACTCATATAAGGGGGAGGGAGGCAAAACGTTTGGGAAATTATCGCCCAATATCGTTGTTATCAGTGTTCTCTAAAATATATGTAAAACTTGTAAATCAAAAATAATATCTTGCTTAGATAAAATTAATTTATTTCTCCAAATCAATTTGGATTCAGGAAAGGTACGAGAACAGAAAATGTAGTATTAGAATTGACTTCCACGATACATAAAAATCTAAACAAACACTAAGAATCACTATTATTCCTAAATGTAAAACAAGTCTTTGATTGTGCAAATTAGAAGCAGCTGGGTGTAGGGGGCTAATGTTGAAGTAGTTCCCTAGCTGTTTAATTGACAGGAAGCAAAAGGTAAGAATTAAAATCAGCGATGACGTTATATTCCAATTCGAAGTGCCTCAGAGATCAGTATTGGGACCATTGTTATATTTAATTTGCATTTATGACTTGTGTGATTTACAGTTAAATGGTAAAATAATTACTTTTTGCAGATAAGAAAACACTATTTTTTTCTCGTAACGACCAGAAACATAGTAATTAACCAAATAACATAGTATATAGGGACATAATAATTAACCAAATAAACGGTGATATATGTAAAAATAGGGAACTGGTTTCATAAGAATAGATTGGCATTAAACATAAAGAAGACAAGTATGTAAACATTAGAAGTAGGGAAAATTGAAACAGATTATTTTTATGAGAAACATAATTGTCATCAAAGATTCTGTAGTGGTAATATACGTAGCTGTGAAAGTATTGAAGGAGTAGAGAGTTATTGCTATTTGAGAATAATTATAGAAAGAAAATTAAATTGGAATTTGCAATTAAGTAACATGCGTAAAAAATCAATGAAATAATCCCTAAAATATATTATATCAGGAAACTCGCAGACCAATCTTTATTAAAAATTATTTATAATGCTTGGATAAAATCTTGTCTGAGCTACCGTATTTTGTTATGTGGAGGAGTTTATGACACATATATTAAATCGTTAGAGGGAATACAAAACCATGTTATTAGGTGTATGCTAAGGAAGAGAAGAAGAGAAGGCATAATTCATAATTATCAGGTATTGGACAATTTGAAAGTGACAGAACTAGTCATATTTTTAATGTAATCAAACATGCAAAGAAAAATTATAATGAACAAAACACCAGAGCCTTTGCAGTTAATACTAGATTATCCAAAAAAAGATAGGCAATTCAAAATATAGAATCATTCAATTAAAAAATTGAATGATTAATCATTAATCATCAATTTAAAAATAGATTATAGAAAGAGCGTTTTGCAACAAAGAATATTATTACCAGGCATCGTATTTATATATCCATAAGATTATTTAATTTGTTTCCAAATTATATCAAAAATTTAAGAAACGTAAATGAATTTTTAAAGAACTTAGAAAATTTACAATTTTTCTGAAAAGGTGAGAAACGAAATGAAGACCACTAAACGCAAAATTATATTTTACATACTAAAATGATGCCAAATGTGTGAACATTTTTTCTTATTATAAATCCCACAAATGAGTCTGACTCTTGTGGGACGTTTCTGTTATTGTAATGTGCATGGTAACGTTGCCGTAATGACAGGAAATCAGAAAGAAAAATGCGCATGTACTGATTGATTTTTTAATTGTAAATGATGACGTACTGAATTTAAAACTATATAAATGTGAAAAATGTATTTACTTTTGTTTATCGTTGCTCGTATATTTACATAAAAAATTGTTATTTTTAAACTTTCGGTGTAGTAACCATGCACTATACACGTGCGTAAAATATAAAATAAACTTACATGTTTACTTACTATATATATAACAGACTGGATAAAGAAATGTTTCCTTTAAATGTATATTTGTATCTTTATTTGAAAAACGGCGGTAATTTTTTGTACCATCCCAATAGATTACTACTGTCACGTCTGTTTTCCTGGGGCTATAGCAAATCATGCATCTCAGTTTATCACAATGAATGTTATTGTAGCGATTGTATTCAGTATTTTATCGTGAGGGATCAGAACACAATGTTCAATACAACTTTTCTCGCGTAAAGCGCGGGATCGTCGAACTTTAAATATAGGTTTATCGGCACTCGTCATGAGGGAGAATTCGGATCTTCTCAATCTGATCCCGAAACCTCGTTGAAATGATCTCCCTATAGCCATGAGATTAATTCGCTCGAGTTGGGATCCACGAGCGACTTTCTAGACGACCATCACGAGTAGGAACTGGTGATCGTGCCAATAGGTCCTGTACTATTTGGGACCATTTGACTTCCAATTTTGCCAACTAGCCATAAATTCACAGATATAATCCCAATATTTACATCTCGTCTGAATTATAACAAGTCAGTGTGGATTTTCTCTTGATTTGGCCAATTCTCCTTAATTTCACAAAACCAATCCCAATATTTACATATCTCCTAAATTTTCCAAGTAACTTCAAAATTTTCAATCTCCCCTCCCCAAGATTTTCCCAAGGTTTCTCGATTTTGTCAACTCTCCTAAATTTCACATATCCCAATCCTAATTATCACAACTCGCCCGTATTTTCCAAGTGGATTCGAATTTTGCCAACTAACCTACATTTAACCAACATTTTGTTAAGTCTCCTCGATTTGTCCAACACTCCTTAATTTCACAAAACAAATCCCAATTTTCACAAATTGCCTGTATTTTACTAAGTAGATTTGAATTTTGCCAACTACCCTAGATTTTGCCAACTCGCCATAATTTTACAGAAAAAATCGCATTTTTTTACATCTTCCCTGAATTTAGCAAACCACTTGGAATTTTATCAACTCTCCTTATTGCACAAGAAAGGCAAAATTTTCACAACTCCCATGTATTTTACCAAGTGGCTTCGAATTTTTCCAGCTCCCCTAGATTTTGCCAAGATTCTCGGTTTTTCTAACTCTCTTTAATTTCACAAAACCAGTCCCAATTTTTACAACTCATCTTTACCAAGTGGTTTCCGGTTTTGCCAACTTCCCTAAATTTTGCCAAGTTGCCTCGATTTTACCACTCTCCTTAATTTCACAAAACAATCCCAATTTTTACATCTTTCCTAAATTTGCCAAGTCACTTCAAAATTTTCAAACTCCCCAAAATTTTGCCAAGTTTTCCCGATTTTGTCAACTCTCCTTAATTTCACAAAAACAATCCCAATTTTCACAAATCGCCCGTATTTTACCAAGTGGATTTGAATTTTGCCAACTGCCCTAGATTTTGCCATCTCGCCACAATTTTACAGAAAAAAATCACAATTTTTACATCTCACATGAATTTTGCCAACTCCCCACGATTTTGACAAGTCACTCCGAATTTTGCCAATTGCCCCTAGATTTTGCCAACTCCCTAAGTTTTGACAACTCGCCATAATTTTACAGAACAAAATCCCAATTTTTACATCTCACATGAATTTTGCCAACTTCCCACGATTTTCCCAAGTCACTCCGAATTTTGCCAACTGCCCCTAGATTTAGCCAATTCCTTAAGTTTTGCCAACTCGCCATAATTTTACAGAAAACAAAAATCGCAATTTTTGCATCTTACCTGAATTTTGCCAACTCCCCACGATTTTGCCAAGTCACTCCGATTTTTGCCAACTGCCCTTTGATTTTGCCAACTGCTCTTTGATTTTGCCAACTCACCTGTATTTTACTAAGTGGCGTCGAATTTTGCCAACTCCGAGTTACTTTGGGGTAGAGCCTCCAATCCCATAGCTACGCCTCTGACCATAGTACACAGATAACAGACTCTTCGAAATTAATTCAACAGAATTTCGAGATAATTTCTGCATGCGTGGTGGCTTCCGTATATATCAAACGGTTATTCAAATAAACATCTGTTTTACTAAATAAGTTATGATGATGAAATTATCGGCTGTGGCTACCAGTCTGTGATAGCTATTGCATTCGTAATTGCCTTCAGCATTGCTCGAAATATGACTATAGTTATGCCATATCTTCCCCGAGGTACGTGCAATAGTGGTTTTCTTTCAAACGTTGGTAGTATCGTGACAAATCGATATATTCGTCACCTCTTACGATACTAAATTCGAGTGATGTATTACTCTCTGTATTCGAGTGTCTTCTAAAGATATTAGGGATAGATAGGAGAGAGAGGTTCTTTTGGAAGATCTTTGAGGGGGAAGGACAAAAAACAAATCTAGCTCAGACAGAGCACAGTTACGAGATTCAGATTTGAATCCGTTCGCTCATTTTTCGAGGATTCTTTTCACCCTACGTCTTCTTGCCGACTCTGGCATCCCATTCCTCTAGGGGTGGCTCAGTCGGTAGCGCGCCAGGGTCGTAATCTGTAGTTCCCAGGTTCGAGTCCCAGCTGGGTCAGCGTTGAGATTTATCTCCGCAAAACTCCCCGCCCTGCCCACGGTCAGTAGGGGACACCGATGGGCTTGGAAAGGCCGCCGTCCGTCGGATGGGACGTTAAGCCGTGACCCCGTGTGTGGGAGAGCCATACTCTGTGCACGTTAAAGAACACGCTGGATGGCCTTGACGGGAGGCTACCATCTGTCTCCCAACAGCTGTTCCAGTGGGTCCCCTCCCCCAACCTTCTCTGAGCCTTCGGGGTCCATGTGACCTGGCCATTTAGCCCATGGTGTGCAAAAAAGTGCCACTCAGAGGTAAAACAACCCAACCCATTCCTCTAACAAATTAGCCAAAACCTACATGAAAATTCGAGTTTTCTATTTTCTTCATATTCCTGCAATGTCTGGGGCAAACTTCAACACAATTTTTGTCTCATGTTTAACAAAAGTTTCAAAATTCAGTTTGAATGAGGGGATGGGACCTCACGATAAAACGACAAATCGGTTTAAAAGCCGTCCCGTGGCCGAGTGGTTTGCGCGCTTGGCTACTGATCTAAGGGATTTGAGCCCTGGGTAAGAGATGGACATTCGTGTTGTTTCTCTGCTGAATTCCTGCCATTCTCCCATACCTTCTACTGTGGTGTATGAACTGACAGGTTCCTGTACGATCTCTATGGCAAGAAGCTGGGACTTTTTAAAACACCGCCATCCATCAGTTTCCTATAATACCGCAGATACATTTCGAGACAAGATTCTGAATATTTCATCTTCATGCCTATTTTTGAAATGACATTTGACTAAATCTTTTTCGTATTTACACGATATGGTTGTTCAATATCAGACCCGAAAAATAAAAAGCCCATGCTCTTAAAAATATTAAAACGAGGGATGATTTATATATGATATTTTTTTAGAATAAAAGTTATTATAAATAGTGTTGGTAAATTAAATTTTTATTTATATACATTTTAATTTAATGCTATTTATATATATTTATATATTTATAAAATATTTAATTATAAATTTTAATGAAATTAAATTTTTGCATAGACATATTTATGACGAAAAGTAATGCGAGAATGAAATGCACAAAAAATTAGAAGTAAAAAATATATTTGAGCCGCAGGCCATTAGAAAACTGCAGGCCGACCAGATATGGTCGGTGGACATGAATTATTCATGATTGAGCTAGAGGATACTGGTCTGGCCTTCCGTAAATATTCACAATGCGCCTCTCATTGCTAATACGCACAGCAGGGTTGATCGTTCTTAAAAGCTCTCTGTGAGCATCACTCGCTATTTGAGGTAAGATGAGGTCTGAATACATGTAGATAGCATATGTTCCCCTTTTCAAATTCAAGGGTGGGGTGGGGTAGAATGGCTCAGTCGATAGTGCGCCAGGTTCGTAATCTGTAGTCTCCGGTTCTAGTCCCAGCTGGGAGTGTTGAGTAATCTCCGCAAAACTCGTCGCGCTGCCCTCGGTCAGTAGGGGACACCGATGGGCTTGGAAAAATCGCCGTCCTTCAGATGGAGCGTTAAGCCGTGGCCCTATGCACTTTGGATAGTTCACCCGTCAACATTCTGGATGTCCTTGACTCGAGACTACCAACTGTCTCCTAACAGCTGCCCAGTGGGTCCCCTTCAACCAACCTTCTCTGAGACTCGGGGGCCTTGTGACCTGCGTTTAGCCCATGGTGTGTAAAAATGTGACGCTCAGAGGTAAAACAAAACTAACGTCTGCAATGTGGTATGGGGAGTAATTCTTTTAAGTTTTTTGCAACTAGACTTGTATATTCGACGAAAAAAAACGCATTTGTATTGAATAGACATTATGATAGCTCCTAGAGATATGAACCTTTGTCAGGCGTGCTTCCTACAACTTTGTGAGATGTACTGACTGTGAAACTGTCTGCTGAATTTTCTAGGTAAATATCGAGGTAGAAGGGAGTGTCAAATAGAAATCCATTTTTGCGGTATCTATGATGATGAGAGAAATTTTGTCCTCGTAATCAACACTCTCTTTTTACAGTCTTTCAACAAGATTTTTTACATGGTGTACAGTACCGGAGCTTCCCTTTCTACATTGTGTAAACTACCAAATAGCTGCTGCTAGTCTTTTTTTCGACATATATTTTAGGGGTCACACTATTTGACTCTATTCATCAGTGGCGAACCCAGAAATTTCCGTTGGAGACGTGTTTGACATTTTGACTTTAATGGAGGCTTTCGACGGATTGAGTGTCTGATTTTTAAGGACGTTTTTAGAAAATATACTTTATTCAAGCCCTCAAGAGAGGGTTATAACACCTTATCTCCCTTTCACATTTGGATAAGCTACTGCTACCCACAAAGAATGTGTGTGTCCTGTGTGATGTTGTAGCCTTCTTGAAAGTATGTTTAAGTCTTCTTAATGGCACACAGTATCCAACTCTAAATAGCAATGTCTTCGATTTCTCGGAGGTAACGTAGCATCGTTGTTTTGCAAATGAACATATTTAGGCATGAAGCTATTATTATTGGCTTCAACTTCATCCTAATCCTACATTATACAATCCAATATACCCGTATAATTGAAATGTTATTGTTTAGTGAAATAAAGCTATGATTTTTCTTTAAGCATACGGGTTCAGGTGATTAATTCATCTCCTCAAGTATTATTTGTTAAGAGCATTTTTTTATCATAGTAAGAGGCAAAGAATGAATATTGTCATACTTCAAGAATTTATGAAAAATACGATTCATGAGTTCTGAATTTTGATCTCTATTAGGAATAGTTAGTTCATGACCTTGTGAAAGAATTTTTCCAAAGGTATTTTGCTTCGCTTTACCGGTTTTGACTTTCGTGGGTACTGCTGAGACATAACAGGACAAAACGTCGAAGGCAATTATATATAGCCATAGTAGCCTTTAAATCGTGAGATATCTTTCATGATCATTAAACCTGACTTCTACTGTTAATCTAGACCTGCCACATATGTATACTTTGTTTGTCTGCACTTTTCTAACACAGGTTTGCAGAGGGTGGTTGTATCCTCTCCTAACAACTATTCTTTGCTCCTCTGGGTAGTGCAGTACTCTGGAAGAATCGCGGTACTCGCTTATAACTGTCAGCGTTCTCTGGCCCGTAGAAGTTTTGTTCAACTTTGAATTCATTCATCAGCAGAATGCGTTTGTTCTTTAATCCAAGTTATGAGGGGCTAACGAATCGAAAATCTCTCGAAATCTTTTCGTAGATCTCTTTACATAGTTTTCTCAAGCTGTATGCGCTTCGACATTCGCAGTCAAGAGGTGTTGTCTTAGCATACACCATACAATAGTGACATCCCATTGTCTACAACATGCTGAAGTTCTGATTTGAACCCAATCTATTCAGATTTTGTCTAAAATATAAACTTCACATCCTGAATCAATTCGCTCAACACTATCTTTAAAAACAATAACTTTACCATATAAACTAATGTATATATATCTTTTAAATGTGCTATAATAAGCAAAGGTTCTGAATCAGAAATCGGTGGCACTCCAACATTTATAAAAGAATTCTGACTTTTACATTTACCTATCTTGATTCATTGCTTTTGGTCTGTTAAATAAGAAATTACTCAGTTTGAAATATGTCATCTCAATATACAAATTTTCTGTGGGTGTAATATTGTCGGGCTCTCTGCATCAAACCGTTGAAAAATATTTGGAATTAAATTCCATCAGCAACAAGGAAGGTTAGCCATCTTTGCTGACCTCTGCTGTAGAGCATATTTGCGATTCTTTATATCAGATGGCAACAACTTTTTTTCAGAGGAGAATACCATGATTTCCAAAAACGAACTTGGCGAGGACCAAATTTTTAAAATGACTTTCACCATCAATACAATCAAAAGTAATTAAGGTAATTAAACTTTTCTTTTTGGAGTTTAACTCTGTTCCAGAGATTACCAACATGGAAGCCGTGGAAGTTTAATAAAAGATATTGTTTCATGTATTTTTAAATATTAAGAGAATGTGGAATGTAAACTAAATTGTAAATTGTTTTAATAAGCAAGTAGACTTTTTCCAATTTGTTTTTCAGATATAATACACAATCTTGCAATTTAAACGTAATTTAGTAATTTTGAAATATTTCCAAAAATCGTTCATAAATTGTAACCAAAATAGGTTGCGAAAGTCATTGAATACGATAACCATATGCATATGAATGTTCCTTGCAGCTACAGATGCATATCGCTTTATCGTGATAAGCGGTCTCGAATCATCGTTGCGTCATTCGATGTTTGGCTAACATTCTGTTCGTTGAACGCTGAGTACCTTCTCTCTGAAAGGTGTTTTTTTGTTATGCAATGGGGCACAAACATTTATTGGGAACTTGAGATGGAGGTCGATTGGAACAATTGAAGGAGCACTATCACAGAGTCAGGTCGCTAGATGGTTCATATGATTCCTTCTGTAGTCAACAGGCTATGGAAACGGTTTCTAGAGACAATATTTCTAGAAGACTGTCATGGAGTAGCCAAGGATTACAACAGCGAATGAGGACTCGAAGATATAATCCACAACATTGGATCAACTGCTTTCAACTTCCATGGGAATATTCGAACTCTTGTTTCAACGTTAACCATTAGAAGGAGGCTTCACGAAGGAGGTCTTTATGCTCGCTGGTCATCATAGAAGGAGGTCTCATAGAAGGAGTCTTCACGAAGGAGGTCTTTATGTTCGCTGGTCATCATAGAAGGAGGTCTCATAGAAGGAGTCTTCACGAAGGAGGTCTTTATGCTCTGCGTTACATCATAGTAGCAACGGAACTCAGCCTAACATTGCGATTGGACAGAGGATGAATGGCGCTTAGTACTCTTTATTGATGAGTCTAGATTTGCCAAGAAGGGTAACTCAAGGCGGTTATTTATTTCGAGGTACGATGGGACATATCATCATCGATCAAGCATCGTCGAGAGAGACACTTGCTAAGGTGTTAGCTACATGTTCTGGGCAAGGATTTCCATAGATGGTAGCACTGATCGCTAGATGGTTTCTATGGCATTATAGCCACTCAGAAGTACATAGATGAGGTTTTCGGCAATACCTGAAGGTGAACACTATCAACGGTATGGAGTAGTCAGCACATTCTGCCCACCTCAGTCGTATAGAGGATGTTCGGAAAGGCCATACCCTATACACGTTACAGAACATGTTGGATGGCCTTGACGGAAGGCTACCATTTGTCTTCCAATAGCTGTCCTGTGGTCCTCTTCCCCAGGTCCCTCTAAGCCCTGGGTTCTTGTGGCCTGGCCATTTAGCCCATTGTGTGCAGAAAAAGTGCCGCTCAGAGGTAGAACAACTCAACCCACTGTTAGAATGTTAATAAACTAAAAGCGGAAAATAAAAAAAATGAATAGTGTCTTCTAGCGATAGAAAACTTTGGAAAAGGCCAAAATTTCAAACGAATAATGTAAACGATCCATTACGTTAAAAAAACGATATTCTGCTGGTAGATTGTGATGATCAAGACGTTTGTATTGGAAGCAACATATTTGTTTTCTTTCCCCAGGGTCGATGGGAACAATGCACCTTTTTTTGTTAATATGAAAACAAAAACGAAAAGTTATTTTTTGTGTTTCATAATAACTGATAAAATAATACTTTTTGAATTTTCTCAATCATCAATTGTTTTGAAATTTTCTTGTTAGAGGATGCCAAAGTCGAAAAAAAGCACACTTAATTTAACACTTAATTTAAAACAATAAAGGATGCTTTTTTTAAAGGTAATTTAAAAAAGGCATCCTTTATTGAGCAGAAATGATATGAGAAGTTCGTTTTCTCCTAGTTTCTAATCACCTTTCGAACATCATTTTATCATATTTAACCTTAATAACGTCATCTTTAGATTTGATAACGCTAAATTTTTAGTTTGTAAGTTACACTCCGTATTTCACTAAGAAGTATCAAATACTATATCCATGAAAACTTTACATTTAGTCATCATATCTCCGTTAAGATATTGAGTCATTTGCGGGACCTCTCCAACTTTTCTGCAAGGGAGTAGATATTCCAGTGGCATGCGTAACAATTGGGGTTGGGTTGCCTTACCTCTGAGAGGCACTTTTTTCACACGATGGCTAAATGGCCAGGTCACAAAGACCCCGAAGGCTCAGAGGAGGTTGGGGGAGGGGACACACTGAAATAGCTGTTGGGAGACAGACGGTAGCCTCCCATCAAGGTCATCCAGCATGTTCTTTAGCGTTCATAGGGTATGGCTATCCCGCACACGGAGCCACGGCTTAACGTCCCATCCGATGGACGGCGGCCTTTCCAAGCCCATCAATTCTCCTACTGATCGTGGACAGGGCGTGGAGTTTTGCGGAGATAAATCTGAATGCTGATCCAGCTGGGGCTCGAACATGGGAACTGCAGATTACGAGCCTGGTGCGCTACTGACTGAGCCACCCCCGCCGCCGGTAACTAGGGAGACCATGAGATTGCGCAGTAGATCGTAAGGGAATGGGCGAACAATTATATTTCAATTCGTCTATGAGAAATGTCAACGCTTCAACTGCGCAGTCGCATAGTCTCACACTAAGCAACTACTTTTTTCCTTCCAGTTTTCTGACTCTCCAGACAAAAACATTATAATGTAACATGACTTACTTGACTTGGAAGTAGGAATCTCTCTCCTTCTCCTCTCAGTTGATTTTATTAAACCTTTCCTGTAACTTTAAACCTCTTTCCAATATCACAAATAATTTGACTGGAGTCGTTTACACGGATTATTTCCTGCACAAAGACACTGTCGTATGCCTCTATCTTTTAGTGTTACGTACTTCTGACCTCTCATGTGATGAATGGTTTCACCTGATAACGATATCTGCCCAAGTTGACGTGTTTCTTGCTGGAGTTGAAATCACGACATATGTTATCAGCAAAAGAAAAAAAAAACTTCCTAACCATGACTGCTGATACCAGATGTTATCAGCCGTGATGTATCTTTGTTTTTATGATAACGCTAAAATGTAAAATTCATAAAAATAGGTGAAATTATGAAGTCAAAGTTTTTAAGTTGCTTTCTTTTCCGAGATTGAGATTGATTCCGAGTCTCTTTTTGTCGAGCTTGTCTAATCACCCAAATTTGCCTACCCTTTTGAAGTTTGAAAATACTCAAGAAATCCCTTTATCTCTGAAGTTGGGTGAAACCCAAACAGAAAATCTCAATCTAAAACATTCAGTCTCTTTTAATCATAAAATACATATAGATATTTATTTGCTTTCATAAATTTTGTCACCTGTTAATTTATTATCAAGGGACCTGGATAGAGTCAAGCGAAGGTCGTTGTAAAAATGAAGCGCTTGCACCAACCTGAAAGCAGTCTGTATTTCAGAGCCTATATTTCAGAAGTATTGCCAATATTTGTATACTATCATGTTAAAAAACTTTCGAAGAGGTGGTAGCTCTCTCACTTATTGAATTAGACTAGAGTTTCCAATTTAATTTGGCTACGGGACCCGTCCACGCTCCAAAAACTTTTGCGCAATCTTTAATAGAACGTTTTTGCATGAAGCTATAAAAAAAAATAATACCCCTCAAGCAGCTGCTTGCCACAGAGGTCTGACAGGAGCCTGTCAGTTTATATGCCATAGTAGGAGATCTGAGAGGATGGCAGGACCTCAGCAGAAAAACGACACACACATCCATGCCTAAATCCGGGGCTCGAACCCAGGTCCCTTAGATCAGTAGCTAAGCGTGCTAACCACTCGGCCAACTAGACCCTAAATAAGCTAGTAATAAAATAAATGAATGTTAATCAATGTAACTGCATATATTTAGAAAATAAAATCATATTTCGTGTGTATGGCAAATGAAGCTTAAAAAATAGTAAGCCTAATCTTTATCTCGTTTTGAAAAGTAAAAAGCGTAAAAAAGTAAAAAAGTAATATTTGCTCTTTGTCCATTGTCTGTCTGTTTCTAGGCAACGAGCTTTTTTTGTTTTTGAAGATGAAAATTTGTTGTGTTGGATAGGCATTTATAAAATATTACCATTCGGACTTTCCGAATCTCTTAAAAGCTATAATTGCTCTCTCTAACGGTAGAAAATTTATCTTAGAAACTTGTATTTGGAAAAATAAATTGGTTCCTTATTACCAGAAGGTGATGGGAACCCATCTATTTTATTTTAGTTGCAAAAGTAGTTTTCAGTTGGCTTGGTACTAACAAAATATTATCATTTACATTTTGCAAATCCTTAAATAGTTTTAACATAGATTGTTAATAATAATAATAATAATAATACCCCCTCAAGCAGCTGCTTGCCACAGAGGTCTGACAGGAGCCTGTCAGTTTATATGCCATAGTAGAAGATCTGAGAGGATGGCAGGACCTCAGCAGAAATTAGAGCGCATTAAATATGGAAACAGCGAAACTTTTAGCGAATATTGCAAGTAGCCTATTTATGATAGAAATTTTAAATTTTGGTGGTAGAGTGTGAAGAGATATTCCATTGGTAGCAACAATCTGCCGCCTTTTCTAAGAGGAGTGGGAGAAAAGAAACTTTTTGAATTGATGGAATAAAAGACAAATATTTTTATCTTGTATAATTACTAATAAAATACTACTATTTGCATTTTTCCCAATCACTTATTATTTTGAATTAAAACTTTTAAAGAATGCAAAACTTGTAACGAAAGAATTTATACTCTTTAAAAATGTGATCCCGATATCCGTGAGAGTCGATATCGCTTTTCTAGTTTAATATAATAATGGATTATTTTTTTCGGATCTCTTTGGCCGAGTGGTTAGCGCGCTTAGCTTCTGATCTAAGGAACCTGGGTTCGAGCCCCGGTAAGACATGGATGTATGTGTCGTTTTTCTGCTGAGGTCCTGCCATCCTCTCAGACCTTCTACTATGGCATATAAACTGACAGGCTCCTGTCAGACCTCTGTGGAAAGCAGCTGTTTGAGGGGGTATTATTATTATTATTTTTATTTCACCAAGCCCCGGAGGTCCGCGAAAGGCCATTTGGAATAAGAAATAGAAATATGTATAGTAAAATACAAATTCTAGCTCCTCGCTACAACTGTCTATCAGTAAGAAACCACAGGAGCACGATAGCTTCTCAAGCTCAGAAAAAAAGTTTTATGCTTAGTGTACAGTATTTTTTTTATTTTAGCTTTTTATTTCTATTACAGGTATTATATACATTAATATATCCAAACACTGATTTAGACAACAGATTTACCAAGGCGGAAGATGTAAAATTTTGTCATTTAGTGTGATAAATCGTGAAATTAAATATTACGTATTTGTAAAAGTAAATTTCATATACGGAGAAACATTTATTAATAGGGATTGTTGAATAATTAACTATAAATTTACTGATTTTAATAAAGAGTTAATTTAATTATAGCAAGATATCGATTATACGGACAACATTCATTCGTCTTGAAACAGACTGATTTGATATTCTTTTGTTCAGAGAAAGCCACAATTCGCTCCAAAATTTCTTAAAAACCTGTTGTTGTTCCTCTGAAGTCTTCCTCACCACACCTCTCTACTATTAAGAGTCAACAGAAGGATTCTAGTTCTCCACCAACAACCCTCTACTAGCAAGAGGCAACGGGAAGATTCTACTTCAGCAGAACTCTTTACTAGTAAGAGAGAACAGAAGGATTCTAGTTCACAAGAACTCTACTAGTAAGAAGCTACAGGAGGGTTCTAGCTCTTTAACACACGACCTCTACTAATGAAAAGCTACGGGAGAACAACAGCTCCTCAGGCTCAGAACAAATGTTTTTCTTTAAAAGAACATTATTGTTTATTTTAGATTTTTATTGCTATTGCAGATATTAGATACATGTATTAGTCTGTTTAGTAGTGTTCCTGATGTATTATGATGCTTTTTTGTTATAGACATGCTTAGTACTCTATGCATCGTCATATAAACATTTGAATTTAAGGGACTTTTTGCATTATTAAACACACCTTTCCCCCTATTAGTCCGTTAAATCAAATGTTCACTATATTAATAAAGATATTTAGAAAACTGAATCGATCTTGCATTTATGTAAGATAACGTCCATGCTACTCTTTTGTTTTTCATTTCTTTAGGAATGCTTAAAAATATCCAATAATGCTGAAACACAATTGTCACCAACCTCTACGTGGGAACTTGTATATTCTTTATGAAGTTGTATATTTAGTAAATACAAACACAAAAAAAAACTTAAATGCATTTTATTCATCAGCATAAAATCATACATTTTTCCAACTTCAAAAGTTATATAAAACGTCTTACATTACTTAGTAAACGAAATGAATGTATACTTCATTGCCAGTAGGTCAACTTCTGATTACACAGTTAGTAATTCTGATAAAAATGAAAACTATTGTAATATGAACTTTATAGTAATTCCATACTTTGAATGAATCGGCAGATGTCATTAATGAGTTAAATAGTAGTAGAGCTACTGGATTTGATAATTTATAAGTAAAAAACATCAAAATTATTGACAAATATCATTAAATCGCTTATTCACATCATAAATACTTCAGTAGGTTCATAGATGAACTAAAAAGGGATAATCTTACCCGTGTCTTCAAGTCAAGTGATAAACACAACTTTTCAAATTACAAGACTAGCACTATTTTGCTTACATTTTCAAAGATTATGGAAACAGCAATGAAAATAGCACTAATTCGTGTCTTAGTTTACATAAATATTTTAGCACTAACTAATTTGAATTTTGGAAAAGCAAAAAATATCTTAATATATACTATAGGGTTGATGTCAACAAGAAAACTACTACAATAGCATAAAGATATTTAGAAAACTGAATTGATCTTGCATTTATGTAAGATAAAGTCCCTGTTACCCTTTTGTTTTTCATTTGTTTAGGAATGCTTAAATTAAGATCCTTACATTTTGCACAGGGATTCCTTACTAGTAGAGGGCTTAAGTAGTTGGAGCAATTTTATTTTCAATCCCTGTTAATGATATTTCTTCATTTAAATGGGGGATTAATTAGTTTTCTGATGGCACTGTAATAGTATCGTCTACTGATAACATTCGTGAATTAAAAAACATGCTGAAGAAGATATAATTAGATTGAATAAATGGTTTTATGTTAATAAAATATATTGTTCAAAGTTGTTGAGTCTTACTTGAGTTCAGTCTCTTTTCAAATAATAATATATTTCTTGGGATTTATTCATTGAAAGGCAATATAGAGTTGTAAAATGATAATTATTAAGTCTTATTGCTTAATTAGTATTAAGACTGCCATCTGGCACAAATATACAATAAATGTAAACCTGATGCCAAATAATAATTTTCAATATCTCTTGTATAGCTGGACGAGTTTATATAACCCTGTGCAAAATGTAAGGATATTAATTTGTTCTAAATTGATATTTGCACTTTGCTCTAGTTGAATAAAGAATTGATGGATTAATTGAAAAATTATCTTCACAGAAGAAACGGTTTCTTTCAAACATGCTTGAAACAATCTCAAGTAAATTACGTGTTAAATGTCAAAATAATAATAAAACTCTCTCATAATTATATCTGTTCAAGTATTAAATTTTGTTAAAACGAAAATTATTCCGATTAACTATTTACATATCCAATCATATATCAGGATTGTATCGGTTTTCAGATGGCATATTTTTTCTCTAGATGATTAATGATTTCTTGGCTAATCCGAATGATATTTACTATTATTGCAACCCAAAAACAGTACGTCCATGGTGGTGCGAGAAAATGTGGAGGGTAAAGGATAAGTAAATTAATCATGTGCTGCTGGACAACATTATAAGACTCAATAACATGTCTGAAGTGAAGAGTCTCTTATGAAGTGAATTGATTCACTCTATTGCTTTTCGTGTGGCAGGTTTTCTGTAATTCGAAAAAGTCTTTACCGTATTTTTCAGCAGATGTTTTACATATTGATCAATTTAAACATAACTGATTACTTAAAGAAAGCGGTTTCTTGCAAACAGTTTGGACATAATATGTAAATAAAAGTATGTTCACACGGAACAAATGTTCAAAATGTTTTATCGATTCAAATTAAATTCATATCACAACTTATAAGGAATAAAAGTATAAGGCGCTTTTCATTTTATTAATAAATTATTAATTAAAATCTCCTCCTTTGTTACTATCACCTGGATCCTTGTCACTATCTCCTTGTTACTATCACCTTCTGGCATTGAGTTAACCAAAATGCGAATGTACTTAGAGGTAAGTTTCTTCCGTGAATGCAATATTGAAGAATTTAAGCGTTGGTTGATAATTTGGAACTGCCATCCATGTTCGTTAACATAAGTGAACTCCGTTGATCTCACAAGATAACTCAAAATTGAACTTTATGTTCTTGAAACCACTGTATCAACATAGCAAGCCAAAACTTTACCTTATTCAGAACATAGAGGATATTAATATTCCCTTCAGTTGATATTCCACTACCTAACATCACAGAACCACATTCTAGTTCTTTGTTCAATAGGATCAGTTATAGTTTTTCAAATCACGCAAGCAAAAGTTGCAATTATCTTCGCATCAAGGTTGGATCGTTTTCCATCATAAATTATCACTGTGTACCATTCGTGAGTCCAAGATATGGCTGTTTTCCTAGAAACCTTACAGTTTTATGTTGTTTGTGTACAGGAATATTTCACTTTAGTCATCTTTATTTAATGACATCATATGTTGATAGAGTACGTGAAAATGTACTACTACAACAGTGTAATGACAGAATATCTGTTATCCATTTTGTTGCTAGCTTCTCATAGGTTGAAAGGTTCTCGATCTTTCATTTGGCTTTTTCACTGAGACGTTTTTCTTCCCCGAAGCTTTCTAGTCGAGCCATTGATAACATGTTTGAGGACATTTTGCGCTACATATCTGGAACATTTTAAACTGTTAGATGTTTTTGTTTGATTTTTCCACGCAGATATCATTTTTTTCTTGATTCATTCTATTATTCCTTTCCAAGTGACATGTTTTCTGTGATTCGAAGACAATGCTAAAAACGTCTTTGCTCTCCAGCAGCTATTTTACATATTTATCAGTTTAAATGTAATTGGTTACGAAAAGAAAGGAGATTTATACATTTGTCTCTTAAATTACAAGTTGCAATATGATTTTTTTTACTTAATCTATTTTGAATCAATAAACATGAACTAGAAGTCCAGTTGTTGGGTTGGATTGTTTTACCTCTGAGCGGCACTTTTTTGTACACCATGGGCTAAATGGCCAGGTCTCATAGACCCCGAAGGCTCAGAGAAGGTTGGGGAAGTGGACCCACTGGAACAGATGTTGGGAGACAGATGACAGCCTCCCATCAAGGCCATCTAACGTGTTCTTTAACGTGCACAGGTTATGGCTCTCCAGCACACGGGACCACGGCTTAACGTCCCATCCGACGCTAGAAGTCCACATGAACGTCAGTCAGTTTGTATTATTTTATCTCTGATTCCGATGGAGCCTGAACTAATCTCTACCAAGGATAGATTTTTAAATTGATACTAGGGACAGAATTTAATCTGTTAAGTTTTAATGGCCAGGTATTGCGTTTGGTGTCGGGAGATGCATAAGTAATTCAGATATTTTTGTAGAATAAACAAACAAGCAAACAAATAAATAAAAAAATAAATAAACAAACAAGCAAAAATATTAATAAATAAATATAGGAATATCTAAAATGCTTATCAATTCTTTATTTAACTGGATAAATTTTACCACGTATAAAATCAATGAGGATTATTCTCAAATTCGTGAAAAATGAAATGAAAAAAAAACGGATAGCTGTATAGTTCATTTCTGGTAGTTGAAATATTCGAATAATTTCTATATATGTTAGCTAAAAACTGTACAGGTAAAATAATATAAGTATTTCAGAATTATGATTAAAAGATACTTATAAATATTGTTGCGAAATACATAGTAACATTATGGGAGATATGAAAATATAATGTTTTCTATACCACCCATATAAAATTCTTTGATCTCAAAATTCTTTGTTAAAATATTCAAATTTACACTTTAAAATTACAATTTTCAAAAGTATAGGAATTTGAACATTTTGGCATTTAGTCAGAAATTTAAATATCTAAAAAAAACGTAATCAGTATATAGATTAACATTTATATGTATAAGAAACATTGTGGAACACCATTCTAAAATCATCGATAATTCATTAATATTTTTAATTGCAGAAAACACTGAGCATTTTTTTAAATAAATTTCAGAAATATTTTTATCAAATTTACAAAATAATTACTTTGATGTAGATATTTATTTGTACGAATTTAAAATTGGTTATTTTTTAATTCTAATGGATAAAAACAGATTCAATCAGCAAAATTATCATTTTAACAGATTCATTGGTTAACCATCTGTATATTTCAGCCAACGATTCATCAGTTTCCTTTCGTCCCTAGGCTAGCTGTTTGAAAGAAATATTTAATAAAGACGTTTTCCTACGAAATATTAGCTTTCTATAAATCGAAAAGTTTGGCTTCCGGAAGAAAGATATGAATGTGCACCTGTTGCCTCAGATTACATACAGTACATATATAGGTAATTACAGACAGTAAATGTAGTCTATTTAAAAATCTAATTATACTACAGGTGCTGTATACATTGCAAAATCGAATGCACTCATAATTCAGATGTATACCATCGTCCAAATTCAAAGGGTTCTGTAATGTAATGAGTGTCTAATAAAGTTCAAATTTACCTGAGATTCCGAGAAGGCATTAAATTGAACTTGAATTCACAAGGATAACTATGTACACATGGACTCGGGCGCCAGATGCATCGAATGGCCCCATCACGGTGTTGAATACGCTCTGTCTGCTTATCTGCTGCAAGATGGAAGCCTTTGTTACCATGGCTATGTGAAATTCTATGCTCAGATCGAAAGACAAATACAATTGAAATTGAATGTATAACAGTCTGATTTCTTTAATCAAATCCTTACAACAGGAGCACCATTGGCACCTCCTACTTTTAGGATATACGCGGACGAATAATAACAGAAGTAAACGTCGGGAATTTAGATTAGAGATGCCAAATATATGATCCTCAAGATCGACGCGACCCGTGAGACCATTTTATCCAGAGCCAGATATTTTTGCAATGGATGGAAGAAACCATAGAAATGTGTTAACCGAGAGTTCTGGGAACCAAATTGCAAACTTAATATCAGGAAGCTTAAATAGATCATGCTATTTAAAATCTGTATAATAGCAGTAATAGCCGGCTGCTTACAAATGGATGTTTCTCTTGGTTACGCCTCTGTTTATTACTGGAATGCGTCTAAACTTTGTCATGCGACATAAATGAAGACTCAACTGGAAGAAGATTCTGATTTATTGTTCTGCATGAATTTGCATAATTCACGTAGAACGGTTTAGATTTCCAGACCTCAGCTTCTTTTCTGTCAGATCGGCGCCATAAGGAGGATTATTGCAGAAGACAAGCCCGCTAAATCCGTTTGATCCTTGCCACAGACGTATAGCCGGATTTACCTGTTATTAAATTTTGTTTATTGACTATAGTTGCTTTCATACTTTTTATTTCAGATACGACTCCTCTATCAAAGTCTACTTCAATACACTATTATCACAATAGGCTAGATCTTCTTGAGCAATTCTTCTATCTTTGTTTCAAGCATATCAGGCTAGATCTTCTTGAGTAATTCTTCTATTTTTGTTTCAAGCACATCAGGCTAGATCTTCTTGAGTAATTATTTTATCTTTGTTAAAAGCACATCAGGCTTCATGTGAAATAGGTTCATTTCTGTTTGTTTAATTTAACATCCTAGATGAAACGTGTCAGCAATCATAGCTCCCGTCATCACCACTTACATTACAGCAGTCGCCATCTTCCGAAGCAGCTCTTCTATCGTTATTACCATCATCACCATCACAGTGGCAGAGATTGTAACATTCACAACTGTCGCAGATATATAAATTTTCTTTAGGTCTGCGTTTCGATTCATTTTCACGATTTCTATCAACTTTATCTGCTTTATCGTCATTAATAGGTGAAGATGGCGATAATTTCTTGCACATCCACGAAAAACAGCAGTAGAAGCAGAAAATTAGTACGGCAGAAATAAGAAAAGCAGCACTCAATTCCCAGACCTTTCGTACATTCGACGACAAATCTGACATTTCGTTATATGATAAAAGTAATGTCCTGAATGCTTGAAAAGGTTGAGATCTTGTCTTTGAAAAGAATTTTTTCGATGAATTCTTCGATGAATATTCCGATGAAATCTGGTGCAAGGAAATGATGAATGAAAACAGGCGTTTGCAAAATTAAGTTGGACTGAACTCAGATTATTCAGAGAACTCTGAAATAGCTGTACAGTTGCAGCAATCGATATCAAGGCGAGGTGTAGTGACGTCAGAGATGGGATAGGTGGCGCCAACGCGTGAGTCGTCTGCTCTTCTGTCGGCCTAGCTGGAATATTAGAAGAGAAATTGGAGATGACTAGAGTGATCTTGTTTGATTTATTTAACCATTGATTTGTTGATAAGCATCATGGACTCCAACTAAGATGGTGAAAAGGGAACTTTGGCTACCGGAATTGGAAATATACGAGGGCATATCAAAAAGTGAGTTACACTCTTCAATGCATAACAAACAACAAAGTATGTGAAAATGAGAAATATATTAGGATGAAGATACAACCTGAATCTACTTCTCCACATAGTCAGGTTATGTAAACACTTACCTGAACGTGATTAATTTGTCCATTTCCTGAGGGTAAATATCTGTTCCAATGTCCATCAACCAGGTCAAACCTGCTGATTTGATGTCTTCCTAGATGCTCTTTAAATTTACAGAGTTTATAAGTCAGGGTTGTAAGGCTGTAAGCTCATTAATACGCGAATCGTGATCGGGAACGGCGATGGCCTGCATCTGACGTATTCATCTCTCAAATCTGTACGGCCCTTTTCAAACTGTTGGCACCACTTAACGATAGCCTGAAGAAATATTGCGTTATCCCCGTATATAGAAGATATTTCTCCATGGATTTCCGTAAAATTAAAGTTTTTCGCTCACAAAAAACAAACTGTTACGCGGACTTCTAATTGGGAGTAAAAATCCAGTTGACTCACCATTATTCACGGCCAATAGAAACGCACTATGCACTTTTGCACCTTCCCTGGTCGGATGGTGTACTACGTCATACATCACTCACAAGAACAAATATTTTCTTGTAACGACGACAGGTGGAGCTCGAGATGAAATTTTTGGTAGGGTACTTTGACTACTATTCGCAACGGCCGAATGTTGGGAAAAAATTTGGGGAGATCCCTGATATTGAATTGAACCGAATAGGACTGAAAAAGCTTTCCGAAATGCATATATGTTTTCAGCTATTCTCAAAACGCATTATGTAAAAACAAATTTCAGAAAAAAGAAATCAACAACACACAAAAAATCGAAAACGTGTTCCTGTCATTTCTACTGTAATTCAGCATTTTGCCTCTCCACTAATAATTGCCTATACAGGGTGTCTCAAAAATATAGGTACAAACTTCTAGGGTAGGTAGATAACATCTAAAGGAATGAGAATTTAGGAACTCATAATCGGAAACGTCAACGTAAGTCAATAGGCGGCGCTGTTCATCAGTGCGCTAGAGGGAAAATTTCGGATTTCCTCATTCGAGCGGTAGTCGGCTGATGAAGAACATGCAAAGGTATTCGAACAGGGAGCTGGCAGACATGCACTTAGTGAATGGAATAACTGAGGGCAACAGACGAGCCGCTCAACGAATGCATCAAGAACGCTTCACACACAGACATGTACCAGGCCACCGTTTGTATGGGTCATTAAGAGGTAGCAGAAGTGAGGGCAGGCCACGACCGACGCGTACTCCTGCCATGGAAGAGAGTGTGTTGGATGCCATGGAAACGAATCCTAGTACCAGCACACATGCTGTTGCCTCTGCCTTAGGAGTGTCTTGTTGCAGTGTACAGCGTGTTTTGCACGGCGAATACTTACATCCCTTTCATCTCCAAAGGGTTCAGTTACTTCTCCCCGCAGATCTTCCTGCACGTGTGCGTTTTGCGCAGTGGTATCTCCAAGAAAGTGCCCAAGATGTGAATTTCCCATCTTATGTTTTGTTTACTGATGAGGCCAGTTTCACTCGGGACGGCGTATACAATCAGCACAATGCGCATTTGTGGGCTTACGAGAACCCCCACTGTGTGCGCACCCATGCGGCACAACATCGTTTCGCAGTAAATGTGTGGGCAGGTTTGGTCGGCGACTGCTTAGTCGGACCATACCTTTTACCATCCCGAATGACCTCCGCAAAGTATCTGATCTTTCTGGAACAGGTGCTATAAGGCTTACTTGCCCATGTTCCAGCAAATGTGAGACGCAACATGTGGTTTCAACATGATGGGGCGCCTCCCAATTATGGAAGGTGTGTTCTTGCGCATTTGAACATGTCTTTTAGGCAACGATGAATTGGGCGTGCTGGACCAGTGGCCTGGCCCCCACGCTCACCTGATTTAACGAGCGTTGATTTCTTTCTGTGGGGGGCCCTCAAAGCTACCGTGTATGAATCGCCTGTGGAATATGACATGGATCTCGTGGCAAGGCTCGTCTGCGCTGCTGCTACTGTCAAAGAAACTCCAGGTGTGTTCGACCGCGTCCGGCAATCAATTCTCCGTCGGTGTAACGCATGCATCGCGTCTCATGGTGGAAACTTCGAGCATCTGCTGTAACATTATGAAATGTATCATCTAGTACGCCATTTGTAAAAATTATGTCCAAGAAATGTTTTCCCATTAATCACTGTCTTGTGTCCTTTCAGATCTTGTACCTCTGCTACCACTTTCCCATGACTTTTCCGGATATGGGTTCCTATGTAATTCTCATTCCTTTAGATGTTATCTACCTCCCCTAAAAGTTTGTACCTATATTTTTGAGACACCTGTGTATACGTAATGCAGTATTTTGCCTCTTCATTGTAATAATTGCTGTAGATATACGTTATCTTTCCTCTCCATTCTACTGGTACTTTTAAGAAGTATTCGTGAAAAATATATCTAATATATAGGCCTACTGTTTATTTTTTGATCCCATTAGGATTGTAAATTTATATTTATTATTTTAAACTTGTCATAAATAATCACTTGAAGATTTATCAATTTTGATTATATTTAATTTTGTCTTCGCTTCTTTAATATTACTTCCATGATCTGTGTCCACATACATTTGTGACACATACAACGCTCGATAGCCTTGATGAGAGGATTTCATATGTCCCCAACAGCTGTTCCAGTGGGTCGCCTTCCTTCCATGATCTGTGTCCACATAGCTTTGTGACACATACCACGCTGGATAGCCTTGATGAGAGGCTTTCATCTGTCTCCCAACAGCTGTTCCAGTGGGTCACCTTCCTTCCATGATCTGTGTCCACATAGCTTTGTGACACATACCACGCTGGATAGCCTTGATGAGAGGCTTTCATCTGTCTCCCAACAGCTGTTCCAGTGGGTCGCCTTCCTTCCATGATCTGTGTCCACATAGCTTTGTGACACATACCACGCTGGATAGCCTTGATGAGAGGCTTTCATCTGTCTCCCAACAGCTGTTCCAGTGGGTCGCCTTCCTTCCATGATCTGTGTCCACATAGCTTTGTGACACATACCACGCTGGATAGACTTGATGAGAGGCTTTCATCTGTCTCCCAACAGCTGTTCCAGTGGGTCGCCTTCCTTCCATGATCTGTGTCCACATAGCTTTGTGACACATACCACACTGGATAGACTTGATGAGAGGCTTTCATCTGTCTCCCAACAGCTGTTCCAGTGGGTCGCCTTCCTTCCATGATCTGTGTCCACATAGCTTTGTGACACATACCACGCTGGATAGCCTTGATGAGAGGCTTTCATCTGTCTCCCAACAGCTGTTCCAGTGGGTCGCCTTCCTTCGATGATCTGTGTCCACATAGCTTTGTGACACATACCACCATGGATAGCCTTGATGAGAGGCTTTCATCTGTCTCCCAACAGCTGTTCCTGTGGGTCGCCTTCCTTCCATGATCTGTGTCCACATAGCTTTGTGACACATACCACGCTGGATAGCCTTGATGAGAGGCTTTCATCTGTCTCCCAACAGCTGTTCCAGTGGGTCGCCTTCCTTCCATGATCTGTGTCCACATAGCTTTGTGACACATACCACGCTGGATAGACTTGATGAGAGGCTTTCATCTGTCTTCCAACAGCTGTTCCAGTGGGTCGCCTTCCTTCCATGATCTGTGTCCACATAGCTTTGTGACACATACCATGCTGGATAGCCTTGATGAGAGGCTTTCATCTGCCTCCCAACAGCTGTTCCAGTGGGTCGCCTTCCTTCCATGATCTGTGTCCACATAGCTTTGTGACATATACCATGCTGGATAGCCTTGATGAGAGGCTTTCATCTGTCTCCCAACAGCTGTTCCAGTGGGTCGCCTTCCTTCCATGATCTGTGTCCACATAGCTTTGTGACACATACCACGCTGGATAGCCTTGATGAGAGGCTTTCATCTGTCTCCCAACAGCTGTTCCAGTGGGTCACCTTCCTTCCATGATCTGTGTCCACATAGCTTTGTGACACATACCATGCTGGATAGCCTTGATGAGAGGCTTTCATCTGTCTCCCAACAGCTGTTCCAGTGGGTCGCCTTCCTTCCATGATCTGTGTTCACATAGCTTTGTGACACATACCACACTGGATAGCCTTGTTGAGAGGCTTTCATCTCTCTCCCAACAGCTGTTCCAGTGGGTCGCCTTCCTTCCATGATCTGTGTCCACATAGCTTTTAGACACATACCATGCTGGATAGCCTTGATGAGAGGCTTTCATCTGTCTCCCAACAGCTGTTTCAGTGGGTCGCCTTCCTTCCATGATCTGTGTCCACATAGCTTTGTGACACATACCACGCCGGATAGCCTTGATGAGAGGCTTTCATCTGTCTCCCAACAGCTGTTCCAGTGGGTCGCCTTCCTTCCATGATCTGTGTCCACATAGCTTTGTGACACATACCACGCTGGATAGCCTTGATGAGAGGCTTTCATCTGTCTCCCAACAGCTGTTTCAGTGGGTCGCCTTCCTTCCATGATCTGTGTCCGCATAGCTTTGTGACACATACCACGCTGGATAGCCTTGATGAGAGGCTTTCATCTGTCTCCCAACAGCTGTTCCAGTGGGTCGCCTTCCTTCCATGATCTGTGTCCACATAGCTTTGTGACACATACCACGCTGGATAGCGTTGATGAGAGGCTTTCATCTGTCTCCCAACAGCTGTTCCAGTGGGTGCCTTCCCCAACTTTCTCTGAGCCTTAGAGGTCCTTGTGACCTGGTCATTTAGCCCATTGTGTGAAAAAGAGATAAAACAACCCAACCTGGCCTCCTTGGCCACTTTCAAGGAACCATGTCTCCTCCCCCCCCCTGTACACTGAGAATGCCTGTAACTGAAAGCGAAAATAATTTTAAGCATATTGCTGAGGTCAGTTGAGGTGTTGCTTAAACAGTGAAATACGATTGGTAAGATTTCTGATCTTTGGTCAGTCGCAAGAAGTTGATGATTAACGATACCAAATGGTAAAAACAACAAAATTTGCTGTTGGTGGATGTTCTGCTTTGATGTGTATCGTTTTTCAAATGTTATTGGTCTATCAATTAGCTTAGTAATTATAATCATCAGGATCATTTACTACATATAAACAGCATATTAGTATTTAGTAAGACTGTACTGAAACTTGTTTACGGTTTATGTAAACTTTTTGCCTTAGCTATTAAATAAGTTCACTTACATAGTCTGCTTATTTATTACGAATTCACGCTCGGTTGTCAAATAATCAAATGTAACTAAATATCTGTAACAATAAAATAAACTCTGCTTTATAATTTGCTCAATAAAGGTTTTTTTCCATTAGTGCACGATCGTATTTATATTTGCATATACAATATTACAAATTTTAGAAGTTTGGGGTTCGCGAAAACATTTGGTTTAAATATGTTCCGGAAAAACATTCAGTTCGAAAATGTGTTCCACTGCTGAAAATGTTTTGAAAATCACTACACTAGTCTGTGCATGGTTTAAGAAAAAAAAAAAGCTTTTCTGTATCGTTTTCCATTAGGAAATGTAAACAACAGGGATTCATTCCCTTGGCTTGGAAATCAGCACCCACCCAATGATGAGAGGGGGATGACGATGCAATTTTATGAAGGGGCATCACAATCTGTAACCTTTTCCCAACAAGACACAAGTTTGTAAATACCATTTCGAAGAAAAAAAAAATCTTTAGAATTGAAGAAAGCATTCAACTCCATTTCTGCTCGGTTTAGCAACGTCACTTGGGCATATGAACCTTAAACACCAAGAAAAAGTGGTAGTCATATGTCTAGATTTCTGTTACGTAAAATTTCCTAATTAAGGCTGTGGAGCTTGTCCAGGATCACCAACCCTGTGTGAGGTTGTACCCAAAGGATCAAAACATCTTTGTGATGAACCAGTATAGGCTGATTTTTGAAGTGCATCGTGAATCCGTTGCATTTATGCTGAGTAGACGTATCGCAGTGATTATTTGCTCAGTGACAAAAGTTGATGATTGACGATACCAAATGGGTCTGCTAGATATACAACAAAAGTTTCTGTTGGGGGATGTTCTGCTTTGATGTCTGCGGTACAGGTTCACCGAACTAATGATACGAATGTTTGGTGTCCCTGCATATCACCCATTTTTCATTGCACGTCATCTGGTCCGAATATGGATAATTAATGTGGCTTGGAAGAAGCGACAAGCAAGCCTAGATGATCTCCCAGCCTCAATCCTATTGAGCATGTCTGGGATGCCTTGGAGAGACCGATTGCAAGTTTCAGCACTCATGAGTTTCACCTTCATGAACTTGGGACAGCTCTTTTATGTACCAGAGGACTTTACAATCTTCTGAGAGGATAGGAAACATTACCGACAGTATGGAAAGACGTTGCTGTCAGGGATGATTAGTTAATTAAAAACTGATCATGCAAGTTTTCATTCATCTTCTTGGACTTATTTCGACAATTAATCACACTACCCATCTTATGATTTTTCTTCTCTTGTAGAACTGCAATCGTATTACATCTTATCACCTATCTTTTTGTTTAAAATTCATAGAGTAATTTGCTTGAACATTGGAGTTTTCGTGTTTGTATCTTAACTTTTGCACTTAAGTGTAGTTAAAACTGAGAAAAGGATACGAAGAAAATGCGGAAAGAATCTATTAATTGCTCTAATTTCTATATCTAGCAATACGTCAGATTCAAAGGGAAAGAGTTACGCTGGGTTGTTTTACCTCTAAGCAGCACTTTTTTGCATACCATGGGTTAAATGGCTAGGTCACAAGGACCCCGAAGGCTCAGAGGTTGGGAAAGGGACCCACTGGAACAACTGTTGGGAGACAGATGGTAGCTTTCCATCAAGACCATTCGGTGTGTTCTTTAACGTGCGCAGGATATGGCTCTCCTGCACACAGAGACATGTCTTAACGTCTCGTCCGATGGATGGCGGTCTTCACAAGCCCATCGGTATCCCTCTGCTGACTGTGGGCAGGACGGGGAGTTTTGCGGAAATAAATCTCAAGCTGACACAGTTGGGACTCGAACCTGGGAGTTGCAGATTACGAGCCAGGAGCGCTACCAACTGAGCCACCCCCGCCCCACAAATGGAAAGGGAAACTTATAGCGGAGATGAATGAAATCAAATCAAATATATGAGTCATATTTTACATCAATGTAAATCAGGCTTGCACAAACTCCGGCCGTTTTAACAATTTCATCAGGCCCAAGTGAAAATCAAAATATAATTTTCTTAGATGTGCATCTAGTAAAATGAATGGTGTTTCAATAAGACAAAAGACGAAAATTTAAATAACATCATACAACTACCAACAACGTCATTAAAGCCGAATATTCGGAACCTCCTTTCTGGAATCCAGTCCTATCCTTCACGTACTGCTTTGATAAGGCAAAATCAGTTTCGACGTTAAAATAAACTTTGTATTAATATTTAACATTTTGCCTATTATTTTTTTATCTTTATATGACAAATGAAATGTAATAAACAAAGTTAATTTTTGTGTTCCTTTTTGGCCCACAGCAAATATATTGTTGCAAGTTAAAATGGATGAGCACTGAGCGTGAGTTAAAGTAAAAATATGTCAATGAAAATTACAATACAGTGCAATTTATTACAAAAGCATGGAAGAAATTATTTATAAACGAACTAAGTCAATCGACACGAAACTCTATAATAATACAAAGATAAACTTTCAGAAGAATCATTATCTCAATTCTACCAACACGATACACACCAATAAACTAATCAACCTTCCTCGCACTCACCATATAAAATGCTTCTTCACTCTTTACACCCTCGGGTACATACTGAAACTAATTATTCCTCCTTTTGGATATCCACAACTCCAACAACAATTCTATCCTTTCTATTTTTTAGATCGGTTTTGCATTTATATTTGTTGGTTATATAATTCTCACGCAGAAGCATACACGAGCGTTCATGACACGTTTATCAAAAATTCACTGTAGCACGTTCATCTGTCGTAACAATATACGAGTATTTCCCTATTGGACCCGATGTCAATAAAAAAGAATCTGTGCACCTTGGTGTAAATTGAAAGAAAATCAATTATGATAATATCAGTGGAAAAAGATAATTTTAACTAGGTTCATTACACATCATACATCGGTATATATGCAATGTACCGATATGAGCAAAAAACCTAAATTAAAAAAGTATGGATTCATTTCTTTTAATTCTGGATCTTTCTAGTGTTTTCTTTTTCAAACGTGTACTGTCGCTCAAAAAAGTATCCGAACACTATGGTTGATTACAGAATTCAGAAAAAATATCTGGCAACGATTTTTTTTAGAAATTAGTGATCTGGCAACCTTCGTGTCACTCGTGTCACGTGACACGAAGGTTGCCAGATCACTAATTTCTAAAAAAAATCGTTGCCAGATATTTTTTCTGAATTCTGTAATGAACCATAGTGTTCGGATACTTTTTTGAGCTATTGTAGGTGGTCATATTATTTTGATACTAGATCGTGTGGGCTCTCACGGAAATATTGAGCGTGTGCAGTTGCTGTACACGCTCCAGATATTTTTCCTGAATTCTGTAATCATGTGACACGAAGGTTGCCAGATCACTAATTTCTAAAAAAATCGTTGCCAGATATTTTTTCTGAATTCTGTAATCAACCATAGTGTTCGGATACTTTTTTGAGCGACTGTACTTCTGTAATGTTATCGGATGCGAAAAAAAGTAGAAACACTATCTGGCACAGTTTGATTACAGAAGTTACTTTCGAGATACATTGGTGCAGAAAAGTTAATTACAGCCCGATTTTATGACAATGGGAAACTCATTCGAAACCACGTAACTTTCAAAATAAACTTTTAATAATAAAATATGACTGAAGCTAAATTAAAGATTGCAATGAAATCTATATAAATTTTGATGATCGGTAGTAATAGCTGGTATTTAAAGAGTTATGGAAGCTGGAATTATTTAGCATCAGTAATGCACTGCTAGGAAACTCATGAAATATTGACGAATATAGAAAGAATTTCTGTCACAAACATCTAAAACATACACTTAGTTTATTAAATATCCCTAAACAACACTTATTATTTCAGTTTTAATTAACATTTTAGGCGAAATATTATGACTGCCATTGTTATATAGCCAAACTGTCATAACTTTTTAATTACGTAACGAATATTGCGAAAATTTTAGATTTAGATAGTTTGATTGCGATCGTTAATTTATCTTCACTCATTTTACCATAAAAGGCTACAGGTTCGAGTCCCAGCTGAGTCAGCGTTGAGATTTATCTCCGCAAAAATTCCCCCCCCCTGCCCACGGTCAGTAGGGGAAACCGATGGGCTTGGAAAGACCGCCGTCCCTCGGATGGGACGTTAAGCCGTGGCCCCGTGTACGGGAGAGGCATACCTTGTACAAGTTAAAGAACACGCTGGATGGCCTTGACGGGAGGCTACCATCTGTCTCCCAACAGCTGTTCCAGTGGGTCCCCTCCCCCAACCTTCTCTGATCCTTCGGGGTCCATGTGACCTGGCCATTTAGCCCATGGTGTGCAAAAAAGTGCCGCTCAGAGGTAAAACAACCCAACCCAACCCATAAAAGGCTTTCCTATTGGCATCAAATGGGGAGGTAATTTAACTTTTGCGCCCCAGTGTATTAAGGTATATTAATCTAGCTTAATACTCCTAATTATGGCAAGCCAATAAAAGAGGGAATGTAATCCTAAGTCATTCTATTCATTAAAAATATCAGGTAAAAAAATACCTTCGTAGCCAATAAATGCGATTACAATTCCTTGCAGAGAAAAATTTTCATCTTTCATGATACAGTTTAAGGATGTAGATTATGTAATTCCTTTCTTCAGCCTGTTAACTCCTTATTAAAAAAACTGCTCATAGCACGTTAATCTGAATTTAAAATTCCCAATTTCGAAATCAACACTATATAAAAACGAACAGAGAGTGTATATTCTTATTGAGAATAAATTTAATACTTACTCTTTGGATAATAGATGGAGCCACATGAAAGGCAGTACAATGGGTGCATCAGCAGCTAAGCGTTCATACAAATAATTTAATAAATAAATGACTATCTGCTATTTAATCACATCCACCGTCACATCCACCTCCACCGTCACATTCACCTCCAGTGTCGCATCCACCTTGGTTTCCCAATCCTCCATTATTATTGTAACCAGGGGCGTAGGCATCATGTGAAGAAGACATTTGAAATTTAAAAGCGCAGAATGCGAAGAGAACAAAAGAAATGATTATAAACAAAATTACTATCATCATCACAATCATTTTATTATTGTAAGACTCGAGAGCAAGTCAAGAAAATATTGAACGGCCCGCTTGCTTAAAATATCATGGCAGTAGCGAGGAAACTGGTATTCTTACAGTGAGAGGACATGAAAGCTGTTGAGCGATGTAGTTTCGGGCATGCGTACTTGTTGGCAAAGAAACCAGTTACGGTTTTTTACCACGGGCTAAGTGGTCGCTTCGTGGTTTATAGCAACGAGACAATTAAACACGTGAGCAGTACTTTGTTCGATGCCACCTGGTTAAGTGTTCGTCAAAGATCTGGGATTAACTGATGCTAAACAATGATGGCTGATCAAAACATTTTCATAGAAATACGTATAAACTGGACTTGTAAGCATGTGACAGTCGCAAACTTTTTTTTATCGGAATCTCCAATCAAATGAACCCTTATATTTTAAAGTAGAAAATGTTTAAAGTTTTAAAAAGACTCTCGCAAGAGAGATAAGCCCCCATTCTCAATTCTTATTATGGGCCTACACTGAACCTGAGTTTTGCTTCTTTGTTTCTTTGTTTCTACACAGAAGTTACCTCTGAAGATAATGATCAAAATAATTTAAATGCGTTGTCTTTCCCGTAGTTAAATCATTTAATTTATGATAGTCATTATCATTGTGTCAAAAGATGCTGAAGCAACAGAACAATCTGCTGGGGTGAACTACATCGAAGACAAGAATAATATATGTCCATACGATTGAAATTAACAGGAAAAGCTTAAAAACATTTGACAGGATGAGCAACTTTTCATTTTACGTTTCTAATTTTGAAATGGTTACTGTGTTATCAAAATATAGGGATATTTTGTCGATTGACGACGAACTTCATGACGATAAAAATATGAACCAGTGAAAGCGAGTAGGGAGTCATAGGAAGGGAAAGCAAATTCCTAACTTCCTTCACATCTAAACCTTTAGAGCAACAATCGAGAATAAGGGAGAATGTTAAAATGTGCAGGAGTTTTAGAAATTCTACTGCCAGATTGTCAGATTATTCTCAATGATTCGGGACCTTTGTCCTTCGCGAAAATTGTGACCTAAACTTAAAAAAAAATTGAAGCGTGTAAACAAACTGTCGGTGGTCGTCAACTAAAGCTGTAGCCGTGCTTGGTTGACGATGTTTCTAAGGGTTTCGTGACCTGACCAATTGTGAAAATGACAATGGGTTCCCATGGAGGGGAAAATGGCTGCTATATAATTTGGGAATCGTACCCTGCGCAAAGGTTACAAACGATGCCAATCAGTGTGCAGCAATAGACCTAGAAATTTAATGGGAAAATTGTTTTCTTAAAAACCAAAAGTTTATCAGTTTACACTGAAAACACTACAAAAATAGTTTTAAACATTTCAGAAGTGTTACTACTCCTAACTACACTGTTGGCATAAATTACTCTACTGTAGCATGTTACGTATGAAACCAGATTCGTATGTAATATAGTAAAACCTGGTTATTTCGGAACCCTTAAATTCGAAATTTCTGTATAATTCGATTTTTCTTTTAATTTAAAAACACAAGACGCATTATTTCATTCAAAAGTTTCTGGATAATTCGAAATCTTTGATAATTTTCAAAATTCGAAAAAATTAGTCCTGTACTCATATTATCAATATTTTTGATATATGCCTGAATAATTGCTGAGTGCATGAATAATTCGAAAAAAAAAATCAGTAAAAGAAATATTCGTAAAAATTATGCGTGAACGACCACAACTATTAAACAAAAAGGTTGATGAAAGAGAACATGATAATGACGTATAGATTAAGCCACTGACGTCTAAGGAAGATCCATTTTCAGCTTTGGACATAATCCAGCGATACTTGTGAGAGACAGAAGATATATCAGTGATAATTCGTAAAAACATTTGTGACGTCTAGCAACGTATTGTGTGATGAAATCTTCGGAAAATGTAACAAGGCAAAATTAGTTTAAACGAATCGTTTTTGTAGTCTGAGAGAACACAGAGGAAAGTTGATCCCAAATTTTTTATTCTTATGTGAAAACTCCTAAAAACGACATTGAAAGTCTATAAAATGCAGGTAAAAGTCTCAGATTCGTTCCATGTGTTCGTAACTGGATATAGAGCAGTTTAGTTTAGTTACTTTTCTCACGCATTGCAAGAGTGGCACCAGAAAGAGTTAAGTACATGTGAAGCTTCATCTCTTTGTAAATATCATAATACGAAACTTCATGCTTTTGATTCTAGATGCTTACGCAGTATCTTGGAAAATAAATTAAATTGTATTTAATATTTTAAATGAAATTTTAATACATGGAAACAAGACCTTATTAGACTCGTGTACAGTGGCCAGAGGCAGCAGATGTAGCTCAGAACTGATATGATTGAAGAATGAATTGCACGGTGTGGTTAGACCTCCATAACCTATGGCTGCTGGAGAATAATGATGATGATATATTCATCATCATCCTCAAGCAGTCATGGGCTACGGAGATCCAACCACACCATGAAATTTAGTTCTACAAGCATATCTGTCCTGAGCTACATCTTGTGCTTCTAGCTATTGCACACCAATTGTAACAAGGTCCTGTTTGGCGTTGTCTGCCCACCGCATCCTACGTCTCATTGCAACCATTCAGATAACTGAATGGTTGCAATGCATGATCAATTTTCATCACTTTAGTTTTCTCTCTGTTTATAACCAAACTTAATCTACCAGACTCATCAAGAGCTCGAATGAAAGAGTTCATCTCATCAACATCATTTGCCAAATGGGCTAAATCATCATCATCATCATCATCATCATCATCATCATCATCATCATCATCATCATCATCATCATCATCATCATCATCATCATCATCAAGCAGACATGGGTTACGGAGGTCCAACCAGACCGTGCAATTTAGTTCTCCAAGCAAGTCTATCCTAAGCTACATCTACTGCATCTGGCCACTGCACACCAATTCTAACAAGGTCCTGTTTGACATTGTCAGCCCACCGCATCCTAGGTCTCCCCTTCTTTCTGAGGCCTTTAGGCATACTCTTCATAACCCTATTCGCCAATCTATTATTATTCATACGGGCAACATGGCCAAACCAACGGAGTCTCTCTCTGCACAATATGCTGCTTAAAGGAGGTTGCAAACTCCTTTGCCTAACCTCATCATTAGTTACAAAGTTGAACCACCTAATGCCCAAGATACTGCGTAAGCATCTGGAATCAAAAGCATCTAGTTTCCTGTTATCTTGTTTACAAAGTGTCCAAGTTTCACTACCATAACTAACCCTATAAAGAACCAAACTATTATACAGTCTAAGTTTAGTCTTTAGGTGTATACGCCTATTTCTCCACAGATTCACTCTCCATAGATTCTTAAAAGTCCCGGAAGCAATCCCTATTCGCCTGTTAATCTCATTCCGCACATCACCATTATCAGTTACATAGCTACCAAGAAAATTAAACTGTGACACCTGCTCAAGACTGAAACCATTCAGATTAACTGAATCACAGCCTGCCTGACCAATTTTCATCACTTTAGTTTTCTCTCTGTTTATAACCAAACCTACTCTACTACCAGTCTCATCAACAGCTCGAATGAAAGAGTTCATCTCATCAACATCATTTGCCAAAAGGGCTAAATCATCAGCATAATCTAAATCAGAAATTTTCGTATCTCCAGCCCATTTAAGGCCAAAATCTTTCCCTTGTAGTGATATTCGCATAACATAATCAATAACCAAGCTAAAGAGAAAAGGAGACAAAATGCACCCTTGTCGAACACTAGAAATAATGCTAAACCAATTGCTACAAGCCTTACCAACTCTCACACACGACTCAGTATTATTATAGAGAGCTTTCATTATGTTAACTAACTTGTCAGATATACCATATGATCCCACAATCAACCACAAATTATGACGATCAACAGAGTCGAAAGCCTTTTTGAAATCAACAAAGCTAGCAACCAAAGGTTTCTGAAACTCTAAACATTTCTCAAGAATCTGCCTAAGTGAAAATATCTGATCCACACATCCCCTACCACTTCTGAATCCACATTGCTCATCACGCAATTGACCGTCAACCAGATTCTTAATTCTATTAAGCACAATCATGGAAAGAACTTTACCTGGAACAGAGAGTAGTCTGATACTCCTATAGTTATCACAAGAACTGCGATCACCTTTTTTGAAAATAGGGATAACAATAGCTCTGGTAAAATCCTTAGGAACCATGCCTTTATCATAAAAGATATTCAGAATTTCAGTCATCCAAGTGGTAACCGAAACATTCCCAGCTCTAAGCATTTCGGTAGTAATTTCATCTATCCCTGGGAATTTATGTAGTTTAAGTTTAGAAACAGCCACAATAACTTCAGATTGTGTTATAGGGCCAACATTAAAGCCACCAATGCATCTATCATCATTGCAAACAATGGGAGTAGAACTAACTACATTGTTTAGAACATCACTGAAATGCTCAGCCCACCTAGCCATGACAGAATCGTCCCCTTCTATAACCTTACCTTGTTTATCCTTCAATCCTTGTATGCCTGTCCGTTTTCTACCACACAAAACATTAACTATCTGGTACAGCTCCCTGCTGTTGTGCTGTCTAACTGCTTCCTCGGCTTTGTCCGCCAAACCATCAAGCCAAAGATTCTTATCAGCAGCTAACTGATCTTTTACACGTTTATTAAGTTCTCTGTAATGCTTTCTATTAGGACTAGTAGGGTATTGATTAAAGACATTCCTGCAGTTCTTTCTTTCCGAAATAAGCTCAAGTGCCTTATCACTCAGATAATTCTGTCTCTCCTAAAAGAGTACTGTTAGTGTCCATAAAAGCCTGTTTAAAATGATCCCATTCTTCGTCAACTTCAGTAGTAAGCAAACCATGACTGTCATAATGACTAAGTAACCTATCATGGTAAGCTTTGGTTATAACTGGATCTTTCAGAGCTTCAGTATTAAAAGTAAATTTTTTAACCCTAGCACAACACTTTTTAAGTTTAAGTTGCAACACACTTTTAACAAGGTAATGGTCAGATCCAATTTCATCTCCCCTATATGCCCTGGTATTCCTAACAGAACTAGCCCATTTGCTGTTAATTAATATGTAATCAATCATATTCTTATGCAGCCCATCAGGTGAAACCCATGTGCACTTATGTATGTCGCGGTGTTTGTAATAAGTGTTAGTTATTCTGAATCCATTGAGTTTACTTACCTGTAGGAGACGTTTCCCATTGCCATTGCAGCTACCAATACCAAAAGGGCCTATTACTCCTCCCCAAAGGTCAGAGTCAGTACCATCTTTGCCATTGAAGTCACCAAGAACAAGGGTAATATCTTTCTTGACAGAATTTAAAATATCCTGAAGTTGTTCATAAAACCTATCCTTTTCATCCTCATCGGCATCCTCAGTGGGGGCATAACAGCAGATAACATTCAAGTCTTTAACGCTTGTCTGAAATTTTGCTGTAAGAAACCTTTCATTAATGCACTCATATCCTAGAAGAGCATCACTAGCGTGTCTGCTGAGAAGCAGACCCACGCCTTGGTGATGCTTATTGTCGTCCCTCCCTGAAAAGAGAATTTAAGATTATTTTTAAGAATATGACCTTTATCTGTCCATCTGATCTCTTGCAAGCCGAGAATATCTAAATTATAATGGTGGAATTCTTGTGTGAGGACATCAAGAGAAAAAGCTCTGTGCAGAGTCCTCACATTCCAACTACCTATGGAGAGAAAATGGTTAGTGGGATGTTTTAAGAAACTGTGTTTATTGAGAGAGGGAATGCCGACAATATCAAACAGCCCCCTAATCGCAGACATGGGGCAAAGACCCGTTCCCCCACTACTAAAGGCTGAAGCCATCTACACTGGAAGACTTCCTCCAATGTAGAATTTGACGATGCCAATAGAAGCAAAGAGTTCAGGTGCCTGCGATGACTTCTGCTCAGGATTATCCACCAGCTGATAAACATATCCTGTGAATCTATTCACTTGGGGCTGTCAAACCACAAACAAACAGAAAACAGAGCGGAAGATTTTCCCTCCACAGAAGCCCAGCAGTGCAGCAAAATGAGGATCCATAATCAAGCTCAGAGCCATATATCTGTCCAGTCCAGTAGGTTTATATGGTCAGCACCAGGACCCTGTGTGGTTGACCACTCCTCAGCAGGGTAGAAAAAAAAAGAAAAGTAGCCATAGTTGTCCAGATCAGTAGGCCACACTAATCTGGCAGCCCTCCCCTTCCGTTCACTTCCACAAGAGAGTATCTCTTTTGAAAGGTACTAACGGTCTGCACCACGAGAAGGCGGGGTCGGACATTAGGTGCTAGGCCTGGCCGGTTCTATGCATCATCACAGGGGATTGGTGCATAGCTCTCCTTCCAGTGACTACCTAGCTACCATTTACAGACTTACCAGCATAATATAAATCAGAAATTTTCGCATCTCCAGACCATTTAAGGCTAAAATCTTTCCCTTGCAGCGAATTTCGCATAACATAATCAATAACCAAACTAAAAAGAAAAGGAGACAAAATACACCTTTGCGGAATATCAGAAACAATGCTAAACCAATTGCTACACGCCATATCAACTCTCACACGCGACTCAATATTATTATAGAGAGCTTTCATTATCTTAACTAACTGTTTGGTATGCTATACGATCTCAAAATCAACCTCAAACTAAAATAGTCAACAAAGTCAAAAGTCTTTATGAAATATACAAAGCTAGTAACCACAGGTTTCTGAAACTCTAAACATTTCTCATGAATATGCTTTCTGAAATTATCTGATCGAGGCATATTATATACCTAAAAACTTCGAGGTATATTATTACTTAAAAACTTTGAGGTATATTATATACTTACAGTAGACTCTCTCATATCCGGCCCTTACGGGTCCGGACCTCTGGCCAGTCCGAAAGTTTTGTCAGAAAATAAATAAAAACGGCAAATGACAAAAGTACTAACTGTACTGTATTTTAATTAATAAATTGTTGTACAATATTAAAAATTTACTCACACTCACTTGAAAAAGTCCGTGATTTTCTTTTGTTTCTTTGAACTTAACACTTTTTTACCTGCAAAATCTTGTCATTTTTTAATAAACATCACATCAATCGCAGATGATGCCTGTTGTTGTTCAATGTATTTTCCTTCAACATCAATAGCTTTTTTCCCTTCAATATGGCTAACGTTTCCCTTCTTTCTCTTCTTCCTCATTCTCCGCTTCTTTTCCGTTCCCTTCTTGGCAGACTGCATTAATAATTTCGTCATCATTCAGTGTTTCATTTTCCAACTGTTCGTCACCTTTTAACCATTTTTCAACGCCATCCTCTTCACGTGTGTCACATCCAAGCAGCAGTTTAAAGTCATTAAACAGCGAAATATTGTCATTATCCGTCATATCTTCGACAGGCGCAGGATTATTCGATATTCTCGTGTTGTCATCTTTGGTACTTTCTGCACAGCTTTCAACTTCGGGCCAAAATTTCTCCATGACTTCACAAATGTTGTACGAGGCATTTCTTCAAAAGCTCTTGCCAACGTGTAGATCACATCCTTGATAGTTATTGTTTTCAAAGCATTTAAAAGTCCTATTCCGTCATTTTCGGTTCGCTGTAGAATTTCTGAAAGAAATTTTCTCCTGTATCGTCTTCTAAAACTTACAAGCACGCCTTGATCCATTGGTTGCACTAAATATGTTACAATAGGTGACAAAAACATGGCTTTAATGTTGTCATAAATGAGTTCCTTTGGGTGTGTTGGGGCATTGTCGAGAATGAGTAAGGCCTTTACAGACATTTTAAGACTTGTCAAGTGGTTTTTTACTTTTGGAATAAATTCTGTAAAGAACCACTCTTTAAACAAATATGAGTTTATCCAAGCGGAATTTTGAGCTTTGTAGTAAACTTGCAGAGCAGATAAATTTAAATGCTTGAATGCTCGGGGTTTTGCTGTTTCTCAATTACAAAAAGAGGAAGTTGGTGCGTACCTGCAGCATTTGTACACACAGCCACAGTGATTCTTTCTTTTTTTTTGCTTTAAATCCTGATGCTGAGGTTTCTTGCGCTGTCAAAACGTTTTCGTTGGAATAAGTTTAAAACTTAACCCAGTCTCATCTACATTGTAGATTTGTTCTGCGCATAGGCCTTCTTTTTCAGTAAGCACTAAAAGTTTTTCTGAAAATTTCTTTGCTGCTAAAGCATTGGCTGACAAATTCTCACCACAAACACCAAGGTAATGAACACCACGCCGTTTTTTTCAGCGAGAAAGCCATCCCATGCTTGCTAAAAAATCTCCCCCCATTATCGGTTTTAGAATGAAGGATTAATTGCTTTTTCTTACAGATTGACCCACTGATTGGTGTTCCTTTTCGACGCTCTTGCATGAACCATAACCAAAGTGCATTATCGACATTTTCATTCTTCGACTTTTTAAGAGTGCACCAAGAAGAAACCGTGTTTTCAGACTCGACTTGAGTGCAAAAATCTTGTAAAGATTTTCCATTCCTTCTCCAGTCATTTACCTTGCTTTTTACCAACACCTAGTTCATCATAAATATGCTTTACTGGATCACCTTTGTCAATAAGTTCTAAAGGTTTTAATTTCATCTCCATCGTAACGACATTACGCTTACATTTACACACACTCATTTTGTACCACACAATAATTAATAGATCACAACACACACTCATGTTTACGCACAGTACATTGTAATGTTCACAAAGAGGAAATGAAGCAAATATGTACTATTACTATAAACAAAACACACGGCGACTTGCTTCCGCTTCTTGGAACGACCTACCTTCTTGGAACGGTTAAAGCGCAGGCCGGTTGAGCCGAGACCGGATCAGAGAGAGTCTACTGTAAGTAGGTCGAGGTATATGATATTCGCAAGCATACAGCAGATCTCAAGCAAATGTTTGAGATCTGATGTATGCTTGTGAATAAAAGAAATCAATCTATTGGTTTATTAATTACTAAGAAGTAATTAAAAGTATACTGCAATAAAAAATACTGTGTCTTACTGAATATTAGGTAAAAATTACATTATAAATAATGTAATTTTGTAAATTATTCTGAGTAAATATTGCTCTGTTAAATGAAATTATCTACGATAATGGAAGATACTCATTTCCATTAACCAGCATTTCGCCTCTACATTTCACTATTTAAATTTCATTATCACCATGACTGAAATTTTCACAGATATAATTCCGTTTTTCTATGCAACACTTCAGTAAATGTTTGAACTTATACACTCATGGGTCTGTAAATGGTAGCTAGGAGTCACTGGAAGGAGACCTATGCACCAATTCAATGTGATGATGTAAAGAACCAACCAGGCCTAGCAGCTAAAGTTCGACCACGCCTTCTCGTGATGCAGACCGTTAGTACCTTTCAAAACAGATATTCTCTTCTGGAAGGGAACGAAAGGGGAAGGCTACTGTGGCTACTTTTCTTTTATTCTACCTTGCTGGGGAGTGGTCAATCACACAGTGTCCTGGTGCTGACTATATACACTAAAAGGAATAGAATAGTGATTCTGAGCTTGATTATGAATCCTGAATTCGCTGCACTGGTGGGCTTCTGCTGAGGGAGAATCTTCCGTTGTGTTTTCTGATTGGTTGTGGGTTGACAGCTCCAAGTGAACAGATTCACAGGATACATTATCAGCTGGTGGATACTCCTGATCAGAGACTCCACGGTCGTAATCTGCAGTTCCCAGGTTCGAGTCCCAGCTGGGTCATAGTTGAGATTTATCTTCGGAAAATTCCCCACCCTGCCCACGGTTAGTAGGGGACACCAATGGGCTTGGGAAGGTCGCGTCCGTCGGATGGGACGTTAAGCTGTGGCCCCGCGTGCGGGAGAGCCACACCCTGAGCACGTTAAAGAACACGCTGGATGGCCTTGACTGGAGGCTACCATCTGTCTCTCAACAGTTGTTTCAATGGGTCCCCTCCCCTCAACCTTCTCTGAGCCTTCGGGCCTTGTTTTGCACACAATTGGCCATTTAGCCAATTGTGTGCAAAAAAAAGTGTCGCTCAGAGGTAAACAACCCAACCCAACCCTGGTCAGAGGCTATCGCAGGTACCTGACCTTTTCTTTCTATGGCCATCGTTAAACCCGCATTGGAGGAAATCTTCCAGTGTAAATGGCTTCAATCTTTAGTAATGGGTTGTGTTAGATTGTTTTACCTCTGAGCGGCACTTTTTGGCACACAAGGGCTAAATGGCAGGTCACAAGGATCCCGAAGACTCAGAGAAGGTGAGGAGGGTACCCACTAGAACAGCTGTTGGTAGACAGATGGCAGTCTCCCATCAAGGCCATTCAGCGTGTCCTTTAGCGTGCACAGGGTATGATTCTCCCGCATACTGAGCCACTGCTTAACGTCCCATCCGACGAACGGCGGCCTTTACAAAACCATCGGTGTCCCTTATTAACCGTGAGAAGTGCAGGGAGTTTTGCGGAGATGTCTCAACACTGACCCAGCTGAGACTCAAACCTAGGAACTGCAGATTGGGAGCCTGGATATTTTGAATTCAGGATATTTTGAATTCTGCCAAGAAAGGAAATATTCCCCTTGTTCTAGGCGACTTCAACACTAAAGTTGTTACTGGCTCTGACCTTTGGGGAGGGGTGATAGGCCCTTTGGTATTGTCAGTTGCAATGCCAATGAGCAACGTCTCCTACAGGTAAGTAAACTTAATGGTTTGAGAATAAGTAACACATGTTACAAACACTGCAACATACGTAAGTACATGTGGGTTTAAGTAGGACTGCATAAGAATAAGATTGATTATATATTATTAAAAATAAGTGGGCTCGTTCTGTTAGGAATACCGGGACATATATGGGAGCTGAAATTGGATCTGACCATCATCTTGTTACAGTGTCTTGCAGCTTAAACTTAAGATGTGTTGTGCTAAGGTTAAAAAATTTACCTTAAGTTCAGAAGCTCTGAAGGACGCAGTTATAGCTAAAGCTTACCATGATTGGTTACTTAGCTATTATGACACTCATGGTTTGCTTACTTAGCTATTATGACAGTCATGGTTTGCTTACTTAGCTATTATGACAGTCATGGTTTGCTTACTTAGCTATTATGACAGTCATGGTTTGCTTACTACTGAAGTTGAGGAAGAATGGGAGCATTTTAAACAACTTTTTTAGAAACTAACAGTACTCTATTAGGAAAAAAGGAGCAGAGGAGTCAGAATTATTTGAATGATAAGGCACTTCAAATTATTTCAGAAAGAAAGAATTGCAGGAATGTCCTTAATCAATATCCTATTAGTCTTAATAGAAAGCATTACAGAAAGCTTAATAAACGTGTAAAGGATCAGTTAGCTGCTGATAAGAATCTTTGGCTTGATGACTTGGCTGACAAAGCTGAGGAAGCAGTTAGACAGCACAACAAGAGAAAGCTGTACCAGATAGTTAATGTTTTGTGTTGTAGAAAACGGACAGGTATACAGAGATTGAAGGTTAAACAAGGTAAGGTTATAGAAGGTGAGTAGTCTGTCATGGCTAGGTGGGCTGAGCATTTCAGTGATGTTCTAAGCAATGTGATTAGTTCTATTCCCATTGTTTGTGATGATGATAGATGCATTACTGACTTTAATCTTGACCCTATAACATTGTCTGAAGTTATTTTGGCACATTTCTCAACTTAAACTACATAAATACCCAAGGGTAGATGAAATTACTATGGAAATGCTTAGAGCTGGGAATGTTTCGGTTACCACATGGATGACTGAAAATTTGAATATCTTTAATGATAAAGGCATGGTTCCTAAGGATTTTACCAGAGCTATTATTATCGCTATTTTTTAAAAAAATATGATCGCAGTTCTTGTGATAACTATAGGGGCATTAGCATACTTTCTGTTCCAGGTAAAGTTCTTTGCATGATTGTATTTAATAGAATTAAGAGGCTATTTGATGGGCAATTCTATGATGAGCAGAGTAGATTTAGAAGTGGTAAAGGATGTGTAGATCAGATTTTTTCGCTTATTAGGCAGATTCTTGAGAAATGTTAGAGTACCAGACTACTGTTACTAGCTTTGTATATTTCAAAAAAGCTTTGACTGTGTCGACCGCATAATTTGTGGTTGATCGGGAGATTTTATGGCATATCAGACAAGTTAGTTAATATAATGAAAGCTCTTTAATATAGGAATAGCACCGAGTCATGTGTGATTGGTTAATCTTTTAACAATTGGTTTAGAATTGTTGTTGCAAATTGCCATGATGGTACATGATGTTGATGAGATGAACTCTTTCATTAGAGCTGTTGATGAGACTGGCAGTAGAGTAGGTTTGGTGGTAAACAGAGAGAAAGCTAAAGTGATGAAAATTGATCATGTGATGATTGTGTTTCAGTTAATCTGAGTGGTTGCACTATTGAGCAAGTGTCGTAGTATAACTATCTTAGTAACTATGTAACAGATACTGCTGATGTACGACATGAGATAAACAAATAAGGATTCCTGCTGGGACCAAGGGCATAGCTATGGGAAGGGATGGGGGGGAGGCTCCCCCCTCCGAAGTTAATCGGGTTTGGCAAAATTCGAAATACTTTGTAAAATGCAGATGAATTCTGAAAATTAGGATTTTTTTGTAATATTAAGAGGAGTTAGCAAAATCTAAACAACTTGGCAAAATCTGGGGTAGTAGGCAAAATTTGAAGCCACTTCGTAAAATACAGGTGAGTTAGAAAAACTGGGATTGGTTTTGTGAAAGGAGAGTTGGAAAAATTCTGGTGAGAAGTAAAAATTATGTAAAAGTTCTGTAAAATTATGGCAAGTTGTCAAAATTTAAGGGAATTGGAAAAATTCGAAGCCACTTGATAACATGCAGGAAAGTTGTGAAAATTGGAATCGTTTTCGTGCAATTAAGAAAAGTAAGTGAAAGCGAGGAGAGTTGGAAAAATCCGAAATTAATTGGCAAATTCAGGAGAGATGTAAAAATTGGGATATGTTTTTCTGTAAAATTATGGCGAGGTGGCCAAATCGAGGTAACTTTCGGAAATTCGAATCCATTTGGTAATATTCAGGCGAGTTGTAAAAATTAGGATTGGTTTCGTGAATTAAGGAGAATCTTGGGAAGTTGGTAAAATTTGAAGTGACTTGGCAAAAATCAGGTGAGATGTAAAAATTGGAATTTTTTTCTGTAAAATTGTGGCGAGTTAGCAAAATTCAACAAGTTGGCAAAATCTAGGGCAGTTGATAAAATTCGTAGCACCTTGATAAAATACAAACGAATTGTGAAAATTGGGATTGGTTTTGTTGCAATTAAGGAGAGTTGGTAAAATTCGAAGTGACGTGGCAAAATTGAGGTGAGATGTAAAAATTGGGATTTTTTCTGTAAAATTACTGCAATTTGGTAAAAGCTAGGAGAGTTTGCAAAATTCGAAGCTACTTGGTAAAATGCAGGCAAGGTGTGAAAATTGGGGTTGGTTTTGTGCAATTAAGGAGAGTTGGAAAAATTCGAATTGACTTGGAAAATTCAAGGGAGATATAAAAATTGCCATTTTTTTCTGTAAAATTATGGCGAGTTGGCAAAATCTACAGGAGTTGGCCAAATCAAGGTAATTTGGGAATCCAGGGGAGTTGGGAAAATTCGAAACCACTTGGTAAAATTCAGGCAAATTCTAAAAATTGAGATTGTTTTTGTGCAATTAAGGAGAGTCGACAAAATTCTAATTGACTAGGCAAATTCAGGGGAGATATAAATTTTTTTTTGTAAAATTATAACGAATTCGCAAAATCGAGACAACTTGGCAAAATCACGGAAGTTGTCCAAATCGAGGTAACTTGGCAAATCTAGGTCAGTTGGCAAAGTTCGAAACAACTTGTGAAAATCTTGGTGAATTATAATAATTGGGATTAGTTTTGTGAAATTTAAGAAAGTTGGCATAATCGAGACAACTTGGGACAATTGTAAAATTGGGTAATTTGGGTAGTTGCAACCCCACCCCCCACGGACCACGGAGCGAAAATCTGGGTGCGTCCTAGATAGAGGCATAAGTTATGTTCAGGTCTTATTTTCTCAGTTGGCGCAAAATTTTAGTTCCGAATTGGAAAATTTTCGTTGTCTCCCTTCCAACCAAGTTATTCATTACTTATTTGGGACTTTTAAGAATCTATGGTGAGTATAGAGAAATAGGTATATACACCTAAAGATTAAAATTAGACCATAATACTTCGGTTCTTTCTAAGGTTAGTTATGGTAGCAAAACATGGACCCTTTGTAAGCAGGATAACGAGAAACTTGATGCCTTTGATTTCAGATGCTTACGCAGTATCTTGGACATTAGGTGGTTCAACTTTGTAAATAATGATGAAGTTAAAAAAAGGAGTCGGCAACATCTTTTGAACAGCATATTGTGCAGAGAGGGACTCCGTTGCCCGTATTCATAATTATAAATTATCGAATAGGATTATGAACAGTGTGCCTAAAGTTCTCAGAAAGGGGGGGGAGATTTAGGATGCGGCGGACAGACAATGCCAAACAAGACTACGTTAGAATTGGTCTACAGTGACCAGATGCAGCTGATGTAGCTGAGGACAGAGTTTAGAGAACTGAATTTCACAATCTGGTTGACCTCCGTAGCTCATGGCTTCTTCATAATGATGATACATTCATGAGCCATAACATTATGACCAGTTGCCTAGTAGAGTATTGTGCAGCCTTTCGCTGAGATAACCAGTAGTGCATTTAGAGATCCAGGGACCCTAAGAGTAACGACACTTAGGGGACCTCTAGTGTGTAGTTAACAAAAAGTTATAATTTCACATAATTTAGGGCCTGGGCACTAAATGGTCCCTCAATTGCTTATTGGTAAATCGCCCCCACCCTTGGTGAAAACCATTTTTACCCAGCGTGGCATCGACTGTACTAGACGGCGGAAGTTGTCCTTAGATATCCTGTACCTGCGGGACAAAATGGCATCCTATTGTTCGGCGATAGAGCGAGGTACTGGCGTGGACTGACGAATTCTGCGTTCCACTGCATTCCACAAATGTTAGATGGGCTTCATGTTGGGGCAATGTACTTGCCACGGGAGCAGAACAAATGATTGGGCATGATTTTCAAACCATTCCTGCACAATGCGGACCTTGTGACAGGGGCATTGTCTTGCTGAAAGTGTCCAGTGCCATCCGGATTCATGTTCATGAGCGATAAATATTTGGGAATTGCATTCGATGCACAAAATGCTTAAAATTACCAGTTTTAACTCAGCCAATTCATATTTTATAACCGAAACGTTTTCTTCGTTTGTGATATTCATAACTGGAACATATTCATTAATTTCATGGTATTTGATATTTATCAAATATCTCTTTGTGAAATAATGCAGATAACAACACCAACTGCTATTCAAAATAAATTTATTTCGGTCCAGATCTAATATTTGCAACTTATAAATATAATTTTTAGACTTGAAATATTTACTTGTAGCAAATGTTATGTTTTTTGTAACATTATTAAACAATGTTTTGTAGATCTATATACATTAAATTCTGCAGCGCCTGCAGCAAAAGAATATCAAATCTCATTTAACTTTTGCAAAAATTTTCTATCCAAAATAGGAAAAACGTTAGTAGTATTATCTGTTAATGTTTTTATATAATTTACAAATACATATAAATGTATAAATTTCATAGTATTTTGTACTTTTCTTGGGAAATTAATAAAAATATCGTTTCACAACAACTTTAAATCCAAAGAAGCAATTTTATATTTTACCACATATACATGCCATAATATTTAAGGCAAAAATAAAAGCACGGTATGTAATGATAGGATTGCATTTTGCGAAACATTTACTATGTTAATATATAATATAAAAGAAGTATTAGTAAAAACAGGAAAACCTCCATTTCAAAGAATAAATATTTCCAACGTAATATTTATTCCAAATACATTGTTTAAGTAAAACAAACTAAGATTCACAATCTTATATATTTTAAAATTGGCAAATTACATCAAGGACAAAAAATTTAATTGGCTAGGAAAGCCTTATCACGTGTAGCATTTTCCTCGGTACAGTCGCTCAAAAAAGTATCCGAACACTACGGTTAATTACAGAATTCAAAAAAAAAATATCTGGCAACTTTTTTTTAGAAAATAATGATCTGGCAACCTTCGTGTCACGTGACAGAAGGTTGCCAGATCATTATTTTCTAAAAAAAAGTTGCCAGATATTTTTTTTTGAATTCTGTAATCAACCGTAGTGTTTGGATACTTTTTTGACCGACTGTACCTAGAGGTAACGTTTCCATTAAAATTAGGAATAAACGAATTCTATGAAGAAATTTCTTACATATCATTTTAGTTAATATTTCTTCTCACTTCAAGCAATGTGGTTTGGTCAGTCCAGATATTGATCTATTTCAGGAATCTGAATATTTCCTGGAAAGATGCTACCGTCAACAGATTCTGGGCAGCGCTAATACGATTAAATGATGAAAAGGTCAAGATGAAAAGAGTGGAAATTGAAGACTGTGAAACACGTGATGCAAAATAAATAGCCAGGTACCGTTATACAGCAACTTTATCACGTCCCTAAATTGCAAATGATCAGCTCACTAGATAGTATAGGGATATATGAATTAACATTAAGCCGTTTATAGGACACCAGAATTCGTGTTAGAGAACTCTGTTTTAAATTTCTTGAAAATTTTGGAAGGTTCACATTTAGTTGACGCAGTTCTACTTTGCGTTCAGCGTAAGTGAAAATAGTTTCAATGATTAATCTAAATTCTGTGATAGAAATTTCAGATATTTTAGTTTTAAAGAAGACTGAATCATCATAATCGACGATTTTAAAAGGAGACTGATGAAATGATCATACCGATGATTGTGGATGAACACTTTTTGATATTCGTACTTTTTAAATCTGGAATCTGCCAATTTTTATTTTAACTTGAAAAGTAAATTTACGATATTGCTAGTGAAAGTAGAAATTCTTATCGAGAACCAAGAATGCTATTGTTGTATCTTGACTTCATATAAATAAATACCCCTCAAGCAGCTGCTTGCCACAGAGGTCTGACAGGAGCCAGTCAGTTTATATGCCTGCCATAGTAGAAGTTCTGAGAGGATGGCAGGACCTCAGCAGAAAAACGACACGTACATCCATGCCTTACCCGGGGCTCGAACCCAGGTCCCGTAGATCAGTAGCCAAGCGCGCTAACCACTCGGCCACGGGACCGTTGGCTTCATATAGGATAATAGAAATATATTACTTCAAGACTACTAAATTAGATATTTGAACTACAATAGGGCTTTAAGAAAATACACTGCCCTACCAATTTCCGGGTTATGTCAATGGGAATCTAAGTTCGAAGCTCTATAACTTCTAAAACATTCATTTAATGGGAAATGCTAATAAATATAAATTAAAAATCTCGATTTTCAGCAATATTCTTTCATTGTTTAAAAAGTTATAGAAGCTGAAATATTTAACAATAAATTATATTGTTTTTTAAAATTCCTTCATAATGATCTAATATTGAAATAATCACTTCTAAAATGTATATTTATTTAATTAAATGGTTTTACACAATATTTATTATCTAAGATGTATTAATTTCTCAGCAAATTCTTATGGCACATTACTGTTGTGAAATAGTCTAGCTCCAAGAATTCTTTAACTACTAAAATAATTGTTGAAAATCCAGATTTCAATAGAATTAATTATGATGTTTGGTTTATATTCAGTCCAATGTTTCCGTAAAATGCATATTTTACAAGTTATAAAGCTTGAAATTTAGATTCCCATTGACGTAACATGGAAAGTCTAATATTTTGGTACAGCAGTCTATTAGATTTCGAAATAGCTTTATACGTAATACTAAGGTGTTAAAGAGGTACTCAGGTCTATGCAATGTTGGAAATCGAAAAAAAAAGAAATAGAATAGTCGCATCCAGAGCCCGTTTGATTGCGATGTCATTGGTGAAGTTGGACTTAGACCCCAACTCTATTAAAATTATTTTGAACTTATAAAATTCACAAATATTAAAACCAATTTAGGAAAAACTCATTGAACAATATTATGATTAAATAAAAAAAGTTTAATTTGTTTGTTGATATGAAACTTTCTACTAATTAGTGTTACTAAGGTACAATAATTATACTATCTATATGTAAGATCTTTCAAATGGGATGGGGTGGCATAGAATGCATTTGGTCCTGGACTCAAGCTCAAAAAGATTCTCAAATTTAGACACTTGTTTGTTTTGATATTAGAAAGAGTAAAAGGTGTGATTTAGTAAATGATATGATTTTAACGACGACCCTTGGTTAAGGCATGGAAGTTTCTGTTCTACTTTCTGATGAAATCCCACCTTACAGATTTCTATGGTATATTATACTAATAAGCTCTTGCCGGATTTCTGTGGCAAGCAGTTGCTTCAGGGGCAAATGTTTTATATAGATTATGTCAAATTTTAATTAGAAACGTTCGTAAAAAATGACAAGTTTTAATTTGGATAGGTGGTCTTAGAAGTTGGAAGTCACCCAGGCCTCAAAAATTCATAGTGAGCCGGTCCTTTCCGTATCTGTGAGAGTCCTGCCCTATTCATACGAAACAGAAATTAAATCATAAAAGGTCCTTCCGGCACACATCTTGCATTGGGCCGTACGATTTTCCAAGAAGGTATAGACCAGAACCAATTTTTGAGTGAAAGAACTGGGTAGGAATGATATGCATCAATTTGATTCAGAATCATATTGTTCGTCAGATCCGCTATTGAGTATTCACATTATCCTTTCTTTAACTCTTTTTTCTTCTCGGTCTCTAGCTCTTTATTTTTAGTGTCAGTTAAAATTATAGGTTTTCTTTTGCCTCTTTAGCAGTATTTTTCTTCGGGAACTATAAATTGTTAAATAACATAGCGCTTTTTATTTTAATTGTCCCAAGGTACAACACATGGCAGTAATATTTCATGGTGATATAAAAATTAAATGGTAAACATTGTTGTCATGTTAGTAATCTCATAAAATCAAAGTATACCAAAACATTTCGTGTTTTAGAATTAGGTTTCCATGGCCGAGTGGTTAACGCGCTTGACTACTGATATAAGGGACTTGGGTCGCGCTTGGCTACTGATATAAGGGACCTGGGTTCGAGCCCGGGTAAGGCATGGCCGTTTGTGTTGATTTTTTGCTGAGGTCCTGCCATCCTCTCAGACCTTATGCCATGGCGTATAAACTGACAGGCTCCTGTCAGACTTCTGTGGCAAGCAGCTACTTGAGGGGGTATTTATTTATTTATTTTAACATATGAGAATGCAAATATAAGTGAGAAAAATACTTTAAATGAGAAATTTATTTCTGATACTTGTAACTGTAAATATCCTTGAAGAACTGCACTGATAACTCCAGAGTTTTAAAACCTATTTTCGCTCTGGTGGTATGTAATACGCAGGATAATAACTGAACGCAAAAATGATACTTTTGTTGTATTTCCAATCTGAAAAATTACCAATTTCTTGAGCTGTAAGCGTCCAAGGGTACAACACTTTCCAATATATTATTAAACGACATTTACCTAGTATATGAACAACGACAATTTTTGCAAATATATTTATATACAATTGTTATTTATTATTAAAGCTATCCAATTCAAGTAATCCATGATAATGGTATTTATTTTCAAACACAATTATTATTTGACTTTTTTTAAGCCACGAGCAATATATTGTGCAGAGGGAGACCGCATTGATTAGCCCATATGTTTCCCATATGCATAATTACAGATTAGAACAGTGGTTCTCAACCTTTTATGCCTCACGTACGCGCTGGAAATGTGTATGTAACTGGCGTACCTCTTGTATAGATAGATAAAACTATAGGTATAGTATAACAATGGTTATTTTTACTTTGTTACCAGATCTAGCGACTTTTGAGCTCTCACGGCGTACCCCAAAAATTTTTACCGCGTACTCCACGTTGAGAATCCTTAGATTAGAGAATAGGTTTATGAAAAGTGTGCATAAAGACCTTAAAAATAAGGGGAGAAAATGTCAAGCAGAATCTCGTTATAATTGGCCTGTAGTGGACAAATGTACCAACTACACCTCAAACAGGCGTATTTGGTAGACTAAATTATAGTCTGGTTGGACCTCCTTAGCCAATGGTTGCTTGAGTGCTAGGTATATTTTTATGTTTGTAAACCACGATTGTGTACTCAAAATGAATTTTTTTTGATAATTTATATTATTTCCAGTAAATTTAATTATTGTCTTTGTCTCTAAAAGTAGAGTACAAAAAAACCTTAAAATTCAGAATATCTATTAATCTTTGAGCAGTCTTATATATCAGAAGAAAAATGGTTCTTTAGAAAATGTTACATCTGTCTGAATATAAAATTCATAAAAAATGACAATTTTCTGTCCCAAAATATTACGTTTTTTTTTAAATTTTCAACACTATGTTCAGAAGCTGTTCTTTTCTGAAAACAACACAACAGAAGGAATCACATGTCTCATAGACTAATATTTAAAGAACATTCTTCTCAATTGCTTTATAGTTGAGAGCAACACTGAGAAGGCAAATATGGAAGAACTGACATTATTGTTTTAATTTGCATATCTAGAAGCAAATATTGTGGCGAGAGTTGGCTGAGTTATTGACTCTGAAACTGGAGTAGTTTGTAGACTCGAAAACTGGAGTAGTTTGTAGACTCGTAACTCGCAAATTTAACTCAGTTTTGATTTTCTCCAATTATCTTCAATCTACTTTCATAGAGAAAAGGAACACCGATGGACTTGATGAAAGGCCACTACCGTCGACCATTTCAGGTTAAGTGTGTATATTATAAAAACATGCTGGATGGCTCTAATGAAAGGTTTCCTAACTGCTGTGAATCGCTCTCCTTCACCAACGTCTCCTGAGTCCTTGGGTTCTGATCAGCCCATTTAGCACATTGCAAAATACACCGTATTCAGGTAAAACAGTTAAAATGCCCACAATTTAGGGCAAGAAAAATGGAAATTTCTACTAAAAACACTAAAATCAAATGTATAAGTCATAATTTACATTAGTGTAAAAATCGAAACAAATGTAATCATGATATCAGCTGAATAATTATTTTTTAAAAAGCGCCCATTCAGAGGTATATGTTTGTTTGTTTTACTTCTGAGTTGCACTTTTGTGCACGCCGTGGGCTAAATAGCCAGATCACAAGGATCCCAAAGCTCAGAGTTGGTTAGTGAATGGGGACCTGTTGGAATACGGTAGATGACCAATATGTAACAAGTTTATTAATGCTATACAAAAATCAATTAAAAAGTTACAGATTTTAGCAAATAGTAAATTCTCAAAGCTAACAATAGCCTTATCCGAAGAACATACAAATAGAAAAAAGTAGGGCAGATTATAAGTAATAAATATAAAAACAACTTATTACACTTAGATACTTACAACATATATTCATATATATATTTAAATATGACACCGAATTTCACCAAAAAAATAGAACATAATAAATTTTCAATCGAATCTTTACCATCCCAAAATTTTACACTGGGATTTGAAAGATACTTTAAATGACGAGAAGAAAAGACTAAGAAAAACTCGAAATATACAAATTTACGATAGAGGAGTTGAAAGAGAAGGATTGGAAATGGTGTGGTCGTAACTTAAAGGATTATGATAGGAAGAGAGAAGAGGGAACACATCTGAATTATCTTTTTTGTTTCTGGTTGTTTACGTACAATGTTTCAAGGACAACAAGACAGCAGAAGGGAGCATTGACTAACCGCCATGGCCATGTGAATAGGACGCTTTAGGAATGTCATTTTCTGTGTCACAGAAACAAGCGTTGGTAGAAAATAAAAAATAAAACATAAAACAAATACATGACATATGAGCAGTACACAAAGGATTAAAATTGAAAAACACGAAATATAATAGATTCTTTTGAATCTTGCTGATTACAATTTCTTCCCAAATTGTCATCTGATCTTTTGCCATCTCTTCTGCTGGTGTTTGCATTGCTGAAACTATGCCAATGATCATCTGAAACATGAAACCACTAAGATAACCGCTTTTTTGTTTTATACTTGTGTTTAGGCATATGTTTACCACGTGTACCATTTGAGCTTTTACACCGATAAGCGCAGCAAACTAAAAAGAATATAATGTTAGAATTTTGACATTCAGTATATGACATAGTTTCATTTTTTGATAAATACCCACTAAGACCTGATAATTTAGCTTGCTACTCCTAATTATAATAATTTCGTAAAGAAGGAAATCTAAAACTTTGTCCTTTCCACGCCTTATTTAACAAACACCTAAAATACCTTCGTATACAATAAATGCCATTGAAATTCTTACAGGAATAGAACTTCATCTTTGATAATAAAGTCAGGATCTTCAACAATTTAATTAGCTATTTCAGCCAGGTCAATTCCTCATAAAAGAACTGTTCTTAGCACAGCACCAGTTTCAATTCAAAATTCTTCATATCAAAATAAATATCATATAAAAATGACTACAGTCTGTATCTTTTCAGCATGCATAAATCTAAAACTTCATTTTTGGATAGTAGATGGAGCCACGGGAAAGGTACTATGATGACATACGTCTATAATTCTGTGCTCACACAACAATGTGTATGTAGTGAATTCCTTACCTGTTGCTTAGTCCACTCCACCGCCACTATCACATCCACCACCACTGTCGCATCCACCTCCACTGTCGCATCCACCACCACTATCGCAACCACCCCCTCCACTATCTCCCCAACTGCTGTCACATCCACCACCATAACTGTGATGGTCCGAACAGTAATCATCTTTGCCACCTATGCTGCTGGTGTCTGCATTGCTGAAACTATGACGATGATCATCAGAAACATGAACACTATGAAGACTACTATTTTTCATCTTTTGCTGGTGTTTCGGCACATACTTACCACCTGAACCACTTGACTTTTTACACTGATAAGCGCAGCAAGCCACGATGAATATAGAAACGACCACACACACAATTATCACTATCGTCACAATCATTTGGTTATCGTAAGCCTCGAGAGCAAGTCTAAAAAATCTTTAGCACTGCATAGAAGGGAACAGTTATCCCTTGTTTCAATTGATACCGTATTTAATGATGATCCTGCTTACTTAGTAGACTTTGGGCTCGCACAGTGACGGAAAGAAGAACTTTGAAGCACGCTCTTTTTCTCGCTGGACTGGTTATTGCGAAACGAAAGCAACCAGTTTCCTTTCAGGGAAATGACGTCACGTCTGGCCACGTGATCTATCTTCGTGTATAAGTGTTGGCAAAGAATCCGGTGAAGCTTGCTTCTCCGTAAACTTCCTCATCCTGCATTTCTTACTCATCTCAAAATATTTACTTCCCGAAAACACGGTGTTTGAAAACTGACAGTTCCACTGATTGCGAAATAAGTCTATACAGGAAATTAGGTAGTGAATTTTGTCTTTTTTTGCTTAATAAATGTGATCATTTTCTTTGAATTCATATTTAACCCATCATCAAAATCCACTCAGAAGATTTAAAGAGTCAAAAAAATTAACTCTTTAATTTTTGTACGAAATTAATTTTGCACACAGTTAGCTAAAGATGCCACAAGGCTTTTTAAGAAATTGCAGCTGGTATGTGAAGGGAATCCACTAGACCAGGAGTCTCAAATACGCGGCTTGCCCATTTTGTGCAATGTAGTTTTTCATAATCGTAATAGAGTTACTATGTCTTATTAATGTGGCTCGCCTGAGATGATATATAACGCGAGTACGGATATTATGGTTCCGTTCAATCGCAGATGAAACTACTACAAATGAAATTTTGGTTCATGGACTGGTATTAAAATGTTGTAACATTAAATACTTAAAGAACAATATGAGGACAATAAACGCTTTTAAATCCGGCACCTTTTAAAAAAAATGAAACAGCATCAGTTTATAATCCGGAAATATTACGAAATAAATTAGGAATTTTCCACTTTTGCCACTGTCAGAAATTGGCACTGTCGGATGCTAACAATTATCGTCGGTACCAAAGTACTCGGTTGCGTTATTTAATTTTAAAATCCCACCCCACAGCTTTTTTGAATTATGGCGAGTAAAAATCAAGACGGAAAATCGAGGACAGAAAAGAATGCAACTTAATTTAGTTAAAAGTTTGGGAATTGTAAAAAAGTTAGAAAGTGGAGAAAAAAAAAAGGTTGGGTTGTTTTACCTCTGAGTGGCCCTTTTTTGCACACAATGGATTAAATGACTCCTAAGACTAAGAGAAGGCTGAGAGGAGGGCCCAATGGGTGGCTACCATTTATCTGCTAACAGCTGCCCAGTAACATTCGGTGATCTACGACTTAAAATATATCCAGGAACCAATTTTATCTCTCTCTAACATCGATAGATTTAAATTTGACCTTTGAACTCGAAAGATCCTCCGAATCTGAAATTTCCTAACGTTTCCTACATCTATAGCCCGAAACACCCGAAAAGCTGAATGGCCTAGACGGGTGGCTACAATGTCTCCTAACATCTATTAGGAGACATATCTGTCAAGACTATTCAACGTGATCTTTAGTTTGCACAGGGTATGGATCTCTCCCTCACACGGGGACACGGCTTATCGTCTCATCCGAAGGACGAGGATCTTTCGAAACTCATCGGTCTCCCCTATTGACTGGGGGCAGAGCGGGGAGTTTTGCGGAGATAAATCTCAACGCTGACCTAGCAGGACTCGAACTTGGGAATTGAAGATTATGAGTCTAGGAGAAAGAAAGAAATATATGACGGAATATAAAATCGGATCATCAACATTATATAACATAAAGCCGCAGAAAGAACAGTTGCCGAGTATGTTTATTATTATATAACATATACACGATTTTGGGTAATTGACGGCTGACTTGAGAGAGGATCACGCCGATTCTAACTATGATACAGAAATGGTAGATAATTAGTGCTGAAAATTTGCATCAAGACATAATCCGAGTCGTAGATCTCAGGAAAACTCCGAAATTTAACCTCCGATGTGACCTTTCAACTTCAAATCGAGGGCATACAGAGGTCAAACCTTGATCAACGAGTTTAAAGACCTAGAAAACAGAGGGGAAAATGGTACACTGTAATGAAAATCCAGTCTTATGGGTTGATGCTTCACTTGCCTCCCCCCACTCCTATTTTGTTTTCCCTAGATCTCGAACTGGTCAGCAATAATATTGTAATAACCTTTTTGCTAATATTTTCCACTATTTTTCTTTAACTCTGGCTGTCGTCTTGAGGCCGTCCTTAAAATTAATCACCTGTGTATTGTACACACCTCGTACACCTGCTCAATGTTCCTCTGCTGTTCATATTCATTGCTTAATCGTTAAGTACACTACTTTATCAATAAAGTTTAAATTCTGAGTTTTTGTCAGGTCGTAGTTTAATGAAAGTTATTTTCTAAAAACTTTCCATACGGAGACTGTTAACGCGGAGGTGTGACTTGAAACATGTTAGTTGATGTGGTCACAGCGAAGACCATTGAGAGTAGGAAAGTTCTCTATACACAAGCAACGCAGACATCCTTGTTTTGCACAAATATCAGTCAGATGTTTGTATAGTGAAGTGAAACACATCAGCTGTTCTAACACTGATATTTCAAAATATTTATCGCATTTTAGTATATAAAATCTTATACTCTGCAACAAAATTAAATGAGCCATTGACGAAGCAGTTAATTCCACATTTTTCCTCTGAGATAATTAATGCAAAGATAAATTTCCAATTGCTGCTTTCTTGAACAACGAGCCAAGCAAAGAGTATCAATTACAAATGTAACGAAACATTTAATGTATTAAAATATTAAAATTAAGGAATATGTTAGACATCATAACATTAGATGATTAACTATCGTCATATCCACCATCATCGTATTCACCATCGTCATATCCACCGTTTTCGTATGCACCATCGTCATTTCCGCCGTCGTAGTCTGTAGAACAATCGTCATTTCCGTCGTTGTCTATACAGCAATCATCATTTTCACGGGATTCGTCTATATAACAATCGTCATTTCCACGATCTTCGTCTATGCAACAATCGTCATTTGCACCGTTGTCATCAACACAACAAGCAATTCTACCATCGTCGTCAACACAAAAATCGTCATTTCCACCTTCTCCAGTTTCTCTGCAGTCGCAGCCATTAACAGCAGATCCATCATCATCATCACACTGATCATTGTTGGATTGTCTATTGTCACATCCCCTGTTATTATCGCTTTCCACACAATCAGATTCCCTGCGGTGAGAGCCACTGCTGTCGGATTTACCATCAATATCACATTTCGTATTGTTGTCAATTTCGATGCATACATCATTAATTCTGTCTCTGGAACATTTTAAGTCATCGAAATCTCTATTATGGATATTCACTATATACGCACCAGTAAGACCACGGTTTACCCACATTCCATCTCTTTCACGCTGATGCTGATTTCTTCTATCCATTCTCGGATATGTTATTGCTTCACGCCACTGTCCTCTTGGATTATTAGGGTTAAGAATAAGCATAGGACTGGTAAATGCTGCTTTTGACTTTCTCTTCTTGCAACAGAACATTAATATGCATACGAAAAGCATCACTGCAAATACACACGCAGTTATTATTATTATTAAAGTGACTAGCTCCATGACTTGGTGAAAATACTTTCCTCTCTACACATATTTCACTTGTACACAAAGAAGTATCCAGTAGAATAGTATTCGTCGGACATATTGAATCACTAATAAAGAATGAACTAGCGTTTTTTTCACTATACATATATCTGTATTATCGCCGTTCGGTGTTACGAGTCTCCCTGCAATCACGATTTCCGATATCATGTGATATCACATGCCCTTCAGTATTTCCTGAAAGGATAACGGGTTATTTGAAGTGCCTCATGACGTGCCTCATCCGTAGATGATAAAGTACGATAAAAGTAGTGCATAACTGCCAGCACTATTGGTTTTATTGCTAATCTATTCAAACGATATTCAATTACATTTTCAAGTGGGATAGAAATCAGTTGGGTTGACATCAGTTGGGTTGGGTTGTTTTACCTCTCAGTGGCACTTTTTTGCACACCATGGGCTAAATGGCCAGGTCACATGGACCCCGAAGGCTCAGAGAAGGTTGGGGGAGGGGACCCACTGGAACAGCTGTTGGGAGACAGATGGTAGTCTCCCGTCAAGGCCATCCAGCGTGTTCTTTAACGTGCACAGGGTATGTCCCTCCCGCACACGGTGCCACGGCTTAACGTCCCATCCGACGGACGGCGGCCTTTCCAAGTCCATCGGTGTCCCCTACTGACCGTGGGCAGGGCGGGGAATTTTGGGGAGATAAATCTCAACGCTGACCCAGCTGGGACTCGAACCTGGGAACTACAGATTACGAACCTGGCGCGCTACCGACAGAGCCACCCCCACCCCAATGGCATCAGTGATCTTTTGCTTTAGGTCAGTGATGTCCCGTATCTTTGTTCGATACACGATATCTTTAACATAACTCCATAGAAAGAAGTCCAGGGGCGTGATATCTGGTGTGACGTCTGTAGATTATATTGGTAGGCAATAGATGCAGACAGAACTATTGGTGTCTCTTAACTTATGCAGAAGTTCTAGTTTATCGACTAGGAAATAGATTTGCCTGCTGTTTATTGGCACATCCTATCAAGCTTTCTTTGATCCATTACCAAATTTTGGGAATTACAGATTGGATTATAAAATCTTCTTGATGAGTTGAATTGTCTACAAACAGTAGAAAAACTGCAATGAGATTAGAGGCGATGTTAACACTATAGATGGTAGAAATCAGTAATTCTCTGAGATGTGATGATTGGCTGTGCAGGAATCAGAAACCATTTAAATGTGAAACAAGATCACATTTTATAAAACGCATATAACTGAATCAGCGTAACTCAAAACCGAGTAATATCTTCTTATACATCCGTCACACTTCTGGTCCTATTTGTAAAGCGGGCCTCGGCCCGCTTATCATCAGGACCACAAGCGAAATTCTTCGGTGGAGGCTAAGGTTATAGTAACAAAATTTTGAATTTAGAGGAAAATAAGGAGGCAAGGCCGAAAGTTGATAGAGATCGAAAAAAGCTCCAGGGATGGTAATTGTCGTATTTAATCGTGGGAAGAGAGTGAAAATCAGGGCAATTTGGAATACATTGGATGAGTAAATCAATTTAGAGGCCTAAATAAACAATTTGGAGAAGGGGGGGGGGTAGTATGCAGAGGGGGAGGTGGGAAAAAACCTAAATCAGAAGATTCAAAGAGAGAGACGGTGGAAACTGAGTGCCGAAGGCCCAGCCAATGAGAAAGAAGGAATTTTGGCATTGGCTGAGAGCGGGAGCGTGGGCAGAGTTAGGTTAGGGCGCAAACGGAGCGAAGGGGAGATGGGAGGCATCAGCCAATGAGAGCAAAGGAATTTTGGCATTGGCTGAGGGCAGGTAAATGCGAAGGAAGATGAATTTTGATCGAAAGGAAAGCAAAAAATATGGGAAATGGCCAAAAATAGAAGATATGAGAGATAATTAAATCTAATGAAGAGGAAACTATTTAAAAAGAGGAAAGAGTTGTTTCACTAACTGGAGAAAGTCCCAGACAGTGAAACAGTCGCTCTGCGGGCATTTGCCTAAAGCAGAGAGGTACAGGTCTCGATACTTCGGCAATATAGAACCGTCATTTGAAAGGGTGCGTTTAAGCGATTTTAAAGGAGTGGGAATTTCCCACTCAGAAGAGGCTAATTTTGGGTTTGTTAAGTATTTGAGGAAGTCAATAATATCCTCAAATGTCTCAACAAACTCGGGGGGGTCAGAGAGAAGAGCAGGGGAGGGGGAGGTGGAGTGGTCAATGATAAAATTTTCAATATTACCAATGAGTGAAGAAGGCAACACAGGAGCTGGCTGTTTTTTCTTCTGGTGCATAGGAGTTTCAGGCTCTGTTGCAGTAGGAGAGTCAGTCGGCGAGGGAGTGAATTTTCTTTTCTGGTAATGAGGAGTGGAGGATGCCTTTTCAACAGTTGTTGGAGGTGCTTTTGCAGGGGCCTGGGCTTCTTCACGCTGTTGATCTTCGTTAGCCAGCTGTAGCGATGGGGAGGAGGTCGAATTTGGATCCAGGAGATTGTCCGAAATTGGAGCTGGAGGCGACTGTAGACTTTTGTGCTTGCTGGCGAAGGCCTCACAGTCCTTAATGATGTGGCCCGGGAGCTTGCACCACTTGCACAGACGAGTCATTCCAGGGTAGTTAACGGTGGCCGAAAAAGTGGAGATCGGGATGAAATTTGGAACAGCCTTCTTCATTTCCATGTGGACGACCCTAGTGCCTGTCCGGATCGATTCCAAACCCGGGAGATTCAGGAATTCGTCAGAGATACTTTGAACAGTTCCAAAAGGTTTTAGGACCGTCCACGATTTCGCTGTTAGTGACGAAGAAAGGCAGCTTGGAGATGAATAATTTTTTTTGAGGGAATCCGAGGCGTTTATAAGATATGATCTGATCCGTGGGAATGTCCAGCGACGGGTCAGTGGCAAAATCGTTGGCGGCTTCTTCTGAAGAAAAAGTAACTATAGTTATTGCCTTAGATATACTTTGTGCAACTTCTATAACGGATGGCTTCGTGGATTTGGCGAGAACGGTCACAAATGACTCATAGTTGATGTCCTTATGTTGGAACTTGTAGCATCTAGTGAGTCTGGAGTCCTGTTTGATATTCATTTGAGCAGCGAACAAAGAAAACACGTGGGAAACAGAGAGCACAAGAGAGCACGTCTTGCAGGCTTGAAGTCCGAGGTTGGAATCCGAGTAATATCTGATCCTATTGTCTATGTATTTCTAGCCAATTAACAGAAAACCTCATGATGCACCAACACCCTTAGTTTCTCCTTTCATTGTGTCTGGACATAAAGATATACACTGGTGCTCAAATATTATTATGCAAAAATTAAATATAATATTGTTAATAGATATTAATTATAATTAATTATTAATATAATATAATTAAATAAAATATTATTATGCAAAACGCAAATTCTTGCATAATATCTTAATGCGTTAAAACAATTAAACCAGATTTAAATCATGCATTAATCAAAATAAGTTCTTTCTGATACTCTAAATAGGCTTACGTAATTAAGCAATAAAGTATCACAGGAGAATGTCCTGTAGACAAGAAACACTTAAAATAATTACCTTGGAAAAAAAGTGCTTACCCTGAGTGAGATTCGAACCCACTCTCCCAGAAGCATGCCAAACATCATAATCCTAGACCATTAGAGACTAACCCTTTTCTTCAATTATGTGACTGACAACTAAGGTGACAAAAAATGCGGGAATGCATGTATGTCACATTATTGAAGAAAACTGATAGTCTCTAGAAGTCTAGCTGCTATGATGCCTGGCAAGCTTCTTGGAGACGTTGGTTCGAATCCCACTCACGGTAACTAATTTATTTTCAGCTCATTATTTCAAGGTGTGAAAATCATGTCGAATATGTCAATCAGAAAATCAGTTCAAGCAGCCAAGCTTAGAAACTATCGTTTTTTCCTCATTTTATATTTTATGCAAACTATACTCCATCTATCAAATTCAAGAATAATCACCAGTCTGGAAATTTCACAAAGTAGCGTTTGTTTGATATTTAACATGTATTATCGAATGCCATCGTAGGATCACTTAATGCAATATAATCGTCATATGAGCCTTGCTATGAAGCGCCCTAAAGATCCTGCTGTGTTACAGACAGCGTCGACTTGCTTAAAGTTTGCTATATCCACGGGATTGGATTGTTCTTTTTTGCCCACCATGGTCTAAATGGCCAGGTCACAAGGACCCCGAAGGCTCAGAGAAGGTTGGGGGAGGGGACCCACTGGAACAGCTGTTGGGAGACAGATGGTAGCCTCCCTTCAAGCCATCCAGCGTGTTCTTTAACGTGCACAGGGTATGACTCTCCCGCACACGGGACCACGGCTTAACGTACCATCCGACGGACGGCGGCCTTTCCAAGCCCATCGGTGTCCCCTACTGACCGTGGGCAGGGCGGGGAATTTTGCAGAGATAAATCTCAACGCTGACCCAGCTGGGACTCGAACCTGGGAACTACAGATTACGAGCCTGGCGAGCTACCGACAGAGCCACCCCCACCCCAATGGCATCAGTGATCTTTTGCTTTAGGTCAGTGATGTCCCGTATCTTTGTTCGATACACGATATCTTTAACATAACTCCATAGAAAGAAGTCCAGGGGCGTGATATCTGGTGAACGAGGTGGCGAGGGAATTTTTTTGGGCTATCCTTTCCAATCCACCGGTTTGGAAATGTTTGATTTAGGAACCCACGGACTTGCAGTCCCCAATGTGGTGGTGCAACATATTCCAATCTTGCTGGAAAATGATGGTTGGTTGAAGGTCATCTAGTTGTGGTGCAACATATTCAGTCAAAAGGTAAAAGTAAACATTTGCAGTAATTGATGCCTCGTTGAAGAAAAATGTACCAAGGATTCGATTGCACATGATCCCAACCACACATTACCCATTGGACTATGTCGGTGAAGTTCACAAGTCACATGGGGGTGTTCTGATCCCCAGATTCTCACATTATGTGGGTTCAGGTTACCTGAGACATGAAAGGTTGCCTCATCACTAAAATTAACTGGGGTGAGGAACGTTTCATCCTCAGAAATTCGTTCCAGCATGTTAACTGCAAACTCTTTTCGTCTTGGTTTATCATTTGGCCCGAGTGTCTGTAAGAGTTACACTTTGTAAGCGTACAATCGCAAGTTCTTGTGTAGGACTTTGTGCACTGTTGAACGTGGTACCTCTAACTCTCTAGCAGCAGTACGGATGGACGTTGTGGGAGATCGACTAAAGGCTTGCCTTACACGATCGATGTTTTCCTCAGATATTCTTGGTCGTCCACTCCTCCCTTTATCCAACACTGTCCCTGTATCCATAAATTTCTTGTGCCATGCACGAATTGACGGACGTGACGGTGGATTGCGTTGGGTTGGGTTGTTTTACCTCTGGGCGGCACTTTTTTGCACACCATGGGCTAAATGGCCAGGTCACATGGACCCCGAAGGCTCAGAGAAGGTTGGGGGAGGGGACCCACTGGAACAGCTGTTGGGAGACAGATGGTAGCCTCCCGTCAAGGCCATCCAGCGTGTTCTTTAACGTGCACAGGGTATGGCTCTCCCGCACACGGACCACGGCTTAACGTCCCATCCGACGGACGACGGCCTTTCCAAGCCCATCGGTGTCCCCTACTGACCGTGGGCTGGGCAGGGAATTTTGCGGAGATAAATCTCAACGCTGACCCAGCTGGGACTCGAACCTGGGAACTACAGATTACGAGCCTGGCGCGCTACCGACTGAGCTACCCCCGCCCCCGTGACGGTGGATCTCTTCCATACATAGTTCTGTAGTTTCGCAGAGTCTGCGTATCCGATTTCGCTTCAATAAACCATGATACACATTGTGCCTTCTCTTGAGGAGTAGCCATATTTTAGAATTTCTTTAAAAAATACCTCTTTCATCAACGTGGTACCTGAAATACACAAATGCAATGTGATTAAAATCTTTGATAACCACTTAGTACATAGAACAAATTTAATTAAGATATCTCATCAACTGCATTTGTAATAAATTGTAAAGAGACTTTATGGACACCCTGTATTATTCATAAATATAAATTAATATTAAGTTTAATTTTAAAATTACCAGTAGAAATAACAGAAATAAATATATTAAAATTGGTATATTTTAGGTCCACTAATGCTGATGTCATAACTCAGTGGAATAGCCTTCTCTCTAGGTGGTGTTGGTATTGTGAACGATGTATTTATGCTAGAAATTTGAAATTTTGCTGATGGAATATGAGGGTCACGATGTTTCCATAGGCAACAATGGGTTGACTCCCTTAAACTCAGAGAGTGGGAAAATGCAATTACTTTTATTTTAAGAGAAAACTGATTATTTTTAGACGTAAAATAAAAATTTTTTGTGCTGGAGAGGTATTTATGAAATATTGCCATTCGCACTTTTCGAATCTACTCAAAAGCTATAATTTCGCTCTCTAACGGTGGAAAAATCGAAATTTACAAAAATGTTCACGAATATTGCAAATGATGCATTTAGGTTTCTTAAACTTATCAGTAGAGTTCTTAGCCAAGAAAATGAAAATTTCTTGGGGTCAGAAATTTGAAGTTTTAGTGGTGCAATGTGAAGGTCACGAAGTTTCCAATGATAGCAATGAGTTGGTCCTTTACTCCCAGGGTGGGTGAGAAACGGACCTTCGTTCTCACCACCCTGGGAGTTGGGACAATAGGAAAATGCAGTAACAATGACACAACTAAAATATTTATTTGTTTAAGAGTGTAGTTAATAGTGAATGTGACCCCCCCCCCTTATCTTTAATTACTTCTTTTTAGAAGAATTTGAATTAATTTATCAAAGTACTTTTTTTAAAAGTTCTCTTTTTAAGATATAATTGGAAAACTCCTTTTTAGCTGTATTGGTACTAACAAAATATAATTCGAATTTTTCGAATACTTAATTAGTTCTAATTTATATTGTTAGAGATCACTAAATAGGGAAACGGCGAAACTTTTAACGAATATTGCAAGTGACTTGTTTATTGTAGAAATTTGAAATTTCGATGGTATAGTGTCAATAGATATTCCACTGACAGCAATATTCTGTCCCCTTATCTCAGGGTGTGAGAAAAGCAACTTTTTAAATTTACGAAATAAAAGTCAAATAATTTTTATGCTCTATAATTACAATAAAATACTACTATTTGCATTTTCCTCCCATCATCCATTATTTCAATTTGAAACGTTTAAGGAGTGAAAAAGTAGGTAAACGAAAACTTCCTTCTATTTGAAAGGGAGATTCGTATATGCGCCAGATGCGATATGCGTCCTTCTAGTTCGGGCATACGATTGCTGGATACATATTCTCAAAAATAATTATATCCTATACTGATATATCAGCACTAGTGACTCTAAAAATCTATCATTTGGCAAATTTTATACGTTAAGCTTAATTTGCCATTTATTTATTCTCTGTGCCTCATGAAGTTATTGTCCCATCTGCTTTCAGCCTGAAGAAACAATGACAAATATGTCATGAAGATGACAGGTATATTCTGAGTAAACAATTGATTAAATTGAAGTGATTTTGCGACTTACTTGTTCAACTATCAATCAAGATATCACGCTGCATTTAACGTCGATTAATTTTAGAGGAAAAACTGTCTTGAGCCGGGTGGGTTACGAACCCACTACGTTCTGTGAGTTATACCTTTCTTGATAGTTGGATAAATATGTATAAAAATCTCTTCAATCTAAATCTCTTTCCCCCCCCCCCACCTTTCTTTCTCCACCAAGAAGAAATGGAGAAATGATGCGAAAGAAGCGATGAGAAAAAGAGACTACGCTGAAAAATGTTTGGCCAAAATCCAAATCGTAATGATGGTGACACACACAAAGTTGCGTATGGTGTCACCATCATTTCAAAACTAAAATACCTTGAAGCATGGAAGACAAAAGTTGGAGAAGTATATTAGGGACAACGAGATAGCATTTGATTTCTATAAAATAAATATCCCCACCAAACACAATATTTAATGAAACAATGAACAAATATTTGTTTATCCACCCTACTAAATAGACAAGTGAAATTATTTGTGTTGAAGAAAATTAATAATATTCTTTATATATTTAATAATATATAGCATTTATTTATCAAGAAACGAAAACATAGTCCTCAAAAGCATCTTGGAGAGTTTTGCGGATATAAATCTCAATACAATTGCCGTCCAATGGTCGACTGGTTAGCGCGCTTGGCTACTGATCTAACGGACCTGGGTCCGAGCCCCGGGTAAAGCATGAATGTTTGTGTCGTTTTTCTGCTGAGGGCCTGCCATCCTCTCAGACCTTCTACTATGGCATATAAACTGACAGGCTCCTGTCAGACCTCTGTGGCAAGCAGCTGCTTGAGGGGGTATTTATTTATTTTTTTTTTATATTTTTAGTGCAACTTTTTTTTGCAATATTATGTGAGACTATTTGTGTTTATGTGTTTATGTGTTTATACGAAAAGTGTTTTGTGAAATGTATTGTGTTAAAAACAAAAGGATAATTTTATTTCATTTTATCTTACCTAAATATAATGAAATCGTTTAATATAACGGTCCTACATTGTTGGAAAGAGGGAAGGGGTCGCATAGTTTAATCTGAGATTCTGGTGGGTCGATAAATTTATTGCAATTTTAGGGTGTCGCAGTGTCAGAAAATTCGAGAAACACTGAGCTAAGCTATTCATTTATAAGTGTGTTTTTGATATAATATCCATTTAAAATGTTGATTCAAACAAATATATCACACTAAAAAATTGCTGCATGCTGCAGAAGTCTGGACGACGAAAACCAAAATGATAGAAAGTGTCATGAAAGTGTGATACCACGACCGTGAAGTGAAGGAGATGTGTGGGAAGCTAGTGGCATCAATGGTTGGGAGGGTGAAAGAAGTAATTAAAGCTAATTCTACTATTAACTACACTATTAAACAAATAAATATTTTAGTTGTGTCTTTGTTACTCTATTTTCCTATTGTCCCAACTAATTTGCACAGTACTGTATATAAAGCTAAAACATTATATATTTTCTTGTTTTAGTAATTTTAATACTTAGTGTTTGTGCTGGTATAATTTTATCATTTAGTTTTTCTATTTCGATAGTATTTCTGTAATATATAACAATTCCTCTTGATTTATTTTTTAAAGTACTTTGATAAATTACTTCAAATTCTTCTAAATTAAATAATCCTCTTTTAAAAACAGAAACATTAATTTCTGTCAAAAAATTATATCTAAAAACTGCAAGTATTTATCAATAAAAATTTAAAAAATCTCCCAATATTTCTTTTGACTTCTAATATTAAGATGTGCAATCCCTAACGTGTTATTTTTTATTTATGATATCATTCTCATAAAAAACATATTTCCATCTCTGAATTATTATCCACATATATATGTTTTCCTCCATAAAAATACTACTTTCAAAGATAGAATATATCAGTAGTAAATAATCAAAGGATAAGTAGAAATGGAACTCATGAAATGATCAGCTGAAAAAAATTTGGTTTTGCCCATGGCAAAACTAAATTTTTTTCAGCTGATCATTTCATAGAATATATCATTTAAAGGTAAAATGTAATGCAATGTCTAAAGTTTATCAAAATTAGTAGACATATGCACATTTACTATATTTTCCTCGTTCGCTTTTCTTAACATAATTTTGCCATTCTTCTACCAAACATATTAGAATTGTTTCAGTTTAGCTACGGTACGATCCTTCCAAAATACTTCTCGATTTATCTTGGTAAGGTTTTCATTGATGTAGATTGGTGTGGAGACATCACCTATTCCTATATTGACAGTTGTAAGTCTTTGGTTTTTTTTTCTGTATCCCCTTTTTGTTCTTGATTTGAACTGAGCTATCATTGTTGGAACCTTTTTTCTGCGCACAATGTCAATTGTGCTGTTTTCAAAGTTGTCGATTCCAAGTGTTGTCTAGAAAAACAATTCGGGGGGGGGGGGGAGAAGGGACTGGATTTCCAATATAGTATAACATTTTCCCCTCCGTTTTACAGATCGCTAAAAAATGTCTTGAAAAGTTCATAAATTTAGCAATTTTTTGCCTCTATTACCCTTACTAGCATTCTGAAAGGATTCATGACCCCCATGCCCCTCCTAGATCCGGCCCTGATTAGTGCACATATTAATTTGTTTCAGGCCATAAATGATAGTATTTATTTTTTCTTTCAATAACCGATATTTCACTGTTTCATACACGTGAGTGACATGAAAGCATTTCTAAATACCGCACAAGAAAAGCATCCTCTACATATCTGGGAGGGTGCCTGTCTGTTTCACATTTTCACCCCCAAAAATGCCTCCTCTTTTAGAATGTGGTAGGAACTGCTTCTAAATGGTATGAGCTAGAACCACCAAGATCAATATACTTCTTCCTATAAACGTAACTTAGAATAAGGTAAAGGTTCGAATCTTTAAAGTTTCCCCACCCCCGAAAAAAAGAATACACAAAGACGCATCGACTTTAAAAAGTGGTAGGAACTGTTTTTAAACGGTGAGCGACAGAACGATCAAATTCAGCGTTCTTTTTCACCTATTTGTAGTTTAGATCAATGCAGGGTTTAGATGCACAATATTGTTATTTCTCTCTCCAAATCACCATCCCTCCCCTTTAAATAGTGGCAGAAATTGCTTCTAAATGATAAGAGACAGAACCGCCAAACTCAGTATACTGCTTCTGTTATACACCCCTGTTCATGTATAGCTGAAAGGAGGGACAGTAGAGGAATAATCTATACTAGGGAACTTGCCTTGTGGATTTAAGTTTTCTTTTATAAGAAGATCGTGTAGTGGAATTTTACGCATTTAGTACACTTACTTAATTTTTACTTTTTAGCAGTTATGATGTCGTTTTCTATGCTGACCGTTCGTTCTATTCGGACCGAAAAGGTACCGGGAAGGAATGGATCCAGGCTAAGGTCGTTTAAAAAGAAATTCAAGTTGCAAAATCTTGTGGGTCAATGAGACTCAACGCTACCGACGTAGAGTTGGTAAGGAAGTTAGAGTCTTCTACAAATTACATAACACCTGGAAAGCGGTTAGATAAAGGCCAATGATTGTATTGCCTCACGTTATTTGGAGGAAGTGAGATGATAGGTAATATTACGTAAATAACTGCCATACAATACAGAGAGTCCCCAACTTGCATAACGGCAGTGGCGTGTGAAGGCGGGGGGAGCAATGTGGGCAACTGCACATCCTGAAAATTTGGAAAGTAGGCAAAGTATATATTTTGTCCACTCATCAATTTGGGATATGATTTTAACCTTGCAAATGCCACCTATAGACCAGACTTTCTCAACCGGGATTCCGCGAGAGACCGTGATTGAAAAATATTTATGCAAAAGTACGTTGAAGGAATATGATGCATAATATGAAAATTTTATTCAAAAATAAAATAAACTGTAAAAATAATTTACAATTTAACATTACTTGCCTTTACTCCTCTTGTTTGCTTACTCATGTGAGAGGGGGCGGAATGGGATGGATGCAGGATGCTGGTCTTTAATCTGTTTGAATGAACATAAGCTCAAATTCAATGCGTTTCGTCTAGTCTGTCCCCAATATTTACGAAACCTTTAATAAGCAACGAAACATTTGTCTTCCTCATTTTTCGTGGAGCACCAAATGAAAAGTTTGATTAGATGGCGATGTTGATTTATTTATAGGTGAGAAGAGGAGGATACAGCTGAGGAAAAAGGTATAAACTGCCCCATCCTACCTTTCATCGCTATCTAATTGGGTTGGGTTGTTTTACTTCAGAGAGGAAGTTTTTTGTACACATTGGTCTAAATGAGCAGGTTTCAAGGACCACGAGGACTCAGAGATGATTGGACAGATGTTAGGAGAGATGAAAGCCTCCAGTAAGGACACTGAGGCGGGGGTGACTCAGTCTGAATCTGTAGTTCCCAGTTTAGAGTTCCACCTGGGACAGCGTTGAGATTTATCTAGTCAAACCTTCCCACTCTGCCCTCAGTCAGAAGGTCCCACCAATGGGCTTAGAAAGGCCGCCGTCCGTCGTATGGGACGGACGGCGGTCTTCCTAAGGATCCGTATGCAGGAGAGCCTTACCTTGTGAACATTAAAAAGCAATACTGCAAAAGGACTTTGTGGCCACCCTGTACTGTAATTTTTAATATGCACGTGTATTATAGTTAGGTTGTTTTAGCTCTGAGAGGCACTTTTTCGCACACAATGAGCAAGTCACAAGGACCCCAAAGCTTCAGAAAATAATGGGAAAGGGATTCCACTAGACAGCTGTTAGGAGACAGATGGAAGCATCCAGTTGAGACCCATTTCTCTTTCATACGGTGCCGCTGCTTAACGTAACACCTGAAGAATGACGGCTTTTCCAAGCTCATCATTGTCCCATTTCTTCTGGAAACTACAGTGTACGAGCCTGGTGCGCTACCGACTGAGTCAAATCCCCGAGCTTGTCAAATACAAATTAGTCCATGTAAGGAGTCTGCTTGACAAGCGCGGGGGATTCACTTGGTAGCACATTCGCTCCAACTGGTAATTTAAGGATGTTTCAAATTCATTTTTGAGGATAAAGTGAAATTTGCCTAAGTCGAATCTTGAGTAATCTGTTTAGTGTCTGCAATCTTTATCCAACCAGTAGGCTAGCGAAAGTTATCTTTGAGAGATATTCTTGAAGTCTTCGAATAAACACTGCATTTTTAGTAGCACTGAATTTGTGTGTGTTTCATTGGTAAATTATTATAGTTATAGTATAGTCTTTCATCAGAATATTTTTCTGACTTTTAGAAATTTTTTTTAAACAGATTCTGCATTGAGGTGTTTTGTGTTTAAACACCAGATACTAAATGCTTGGCTGTGGGCATCTGTAGGATTTATTGGCGTTATTACATTGGCAACCCCCAGGACCTTTTTGCTAAATTACCATCAATGTTTATTGAAAATCTATGCAAGGAAAAAAAACAATAGCCATATCAGAAACGATTTACAGGTTCCTGTTAATATCTGAATAATGGGATAATCTGTATTAAAGTGATCAGGATGATACCATAGAAAACTACTTTAGTACTAAAATATTCCAAGCTCTATTGTACCTTTCACCTCCCAGTAATATAAGCATCACCAGCATATTCCTTTACGAATCGCGTAATAGTTCGCTAAAAATAGTCACGGTTTTGTGGCGAAACGTAGATACTCGAGGAGGAATATTGCAGTTGTTGAAACGAAATCCCGTCTATTAATCGCGGATACCAGAAACATTGGTTGACAAGGAATTGTTATACTTATTTCTATATCATATGAATCCTTTGGCCAGAGGAGACCTGTCCAATTTTTTTTCAGGGGCTCAGCTGTAGCAGAGGGGCCTGGTTTGCGATAAAAAAAAATCGGTTTCTTTTTCAATATCTATTCTTTTCAGACTTCGTACATGAAGATTAAAATAGATTTTTCCTCAATTCTGCGGAATTTTTCTAAGATAACAATTATTATTATCATTTAAAAATTCCTGCTCATATGAGGTCCCAGAGGCCCACGACACTAAGGGCCCGAGGACCCTTACCAGTCCGCCCTGCATCTGGTAGTATACAATTTAGTTCTCCACATACGCTGCCTGGCCAAATTATTATGAACGCTGTATCGTGAGCGATGTACCATGAAACAAGCCAATGCTTGTATTCTACGTCACTACGAAAACCCATAAAAGCCATGAAGGCATGGTGGAAGCAATGGACATGAATAAAAAGGTTGATTGGAGTGCGATGGGCAAGAGCATCTGTAACAGAGGCTATGGCGGAAAATCACGGTGCACGATATTCCAAGTGTATATAGAGAATGGCAAAGCGGGAAGAACAAGGCTCTGACTATTATAATTCATCAGCTGAGAGAGATGATCGCTAGCAGTACTATAAAACCCATTTTAACGAAAACTATGCGCAGAGAATTGAAAGCTTTGAAATTTGGGAACTGTACCATGATGCATAGGAACATATTTAGAAAACAATCGATGGGGTTGGGAGCCAAAAAACAGAATAGGCCAGAAAAATATAAAAGTGGGGGGGAGACCGGATTTCTAATGCAGTATAATATTCCCTCTCCGTTTTACAGGTCTTTAAATAATTTCCTGAAAAATACAGGAAATATTAATAAGTTCAATAATTTTTTGCCTACCTTACCTTTACTAGCATTCAGAAAGGGGGCGGGAGGGTATGTCCCCCTTGGCTCTCCCTTGATCTGCTCTGGGATGAAATATTAGGTAAATGTTTATAATAATTTGACCAAACAGTGTATGTATCTTTTGAGCTACTGTAGTAAATACACTTAGCCATTGAAGTCCAATTTCAACAAGTCCTGTTTGACATTGCCTACCCACCGTATCCTAGGTCTCCCCCTTTTTCTGAGACACGCTGTTCATAATTTGACTTGCCAATCTGTGATCCTCCAAGCCTTGTGGGCAATATGGTCAAACCACATAGTCTTTCGTATATAAGATGCTAGTCAGAAGTTGTTTTATACTCCTTCATCTAAACTCATCATTCCTTACAAAGAAAGTCAAACCATCTAATGTCCAAAATGCTACGTAAGCATTTAGAAAGAAAAGCATCACGTTTCCATGTTATCTTGTTTACAAAAGGTCCGAGTTTCACTACTTTAGAAAGGACTAAGTTATTACATAGCTTAATTTGAGTCTTTAAGTGTATAAGACTACTCTTTTGTCATCTCTATAGATCCTTAAAAGATCCAACAACCTATTTTCCCATTTATCTCATGTCGCACATTACTTGTAATTGTCACATTGCTTCCTAGAAACCTTCTGAAGAGAACAATCATTGAAAAGAATTGAATTATCATTTGGCCTAACCCATTTCATGAGTCCCATGTCTATAGGAAATCTCCTGTGATACTCTAGTACCATTTTATTATTTTAGATATTCTCTATTTATCACCAAACATACCTTATTCAAAGTTTTATCAATAACTTTAATGGAAATGTTCATCTCGTGACTTCATTTGACAAAGGACCAAATCATAGTCAGTATAATCTGAGACAAATATATTCAAACTTCTAGACCACTAGACCAGCAGTTTTCAACAATTAGACTGTGTCTTGCAGCTGTTCCTTGAGTAATCAAAACTTTGAGCTCAATCAAAACATATGCGTGAATATTGAGAAAATATTATGTTAAAATTTCCAGGTTATTAATCTTTTAAAAGCAGTGGTTCTCAACCTTTTATGCTTCACATACCCCCTGGAAATGTGTATGTAACTGGCGTACCCCTTGTATATATAGATAAAAGTATAGTTATATTATAACAATGGGAATAAAATAAAACATATATATATATATAACATATATCTAGAGACTTTCGAGCTCTCATGGCATACCCCAAAAAATTTTATCGCGTACCCCCAAGGGGTACGTGTACCACAGGTTGCGAACCCCTGTTTTAAAGTACTATATTTTAACAATATCGATTACTGCAAGTGTGCATCCCTATTTTATATCATTTAAGGTATTCAATGCTTAATAATATAATGTTTGATTCATAAGAAACTTTGAGAGGACGCTCAGAGAAGGGTTTAAAGATTACAGTGGTTATTATCAGATATATGTTTTTCTACCATATGAATATATTCATGTAATTTGCAGCGCCTTGAGCTGAATTATATTGAAAACAGTTCTCTAAATCTGGTGTTTTCAATTTGTGTTCCACGGAACATTTGATTTTTACGAAAGCTCATCAAAGATCTGTGAGTGACCGTGAAACATTCGGTGATTCAAATAAGACTTTGCAAACAGCAATTAGCAAATATTCTCTGTCTCCAACAGAATCATTATATTGGCGTCAGGACCGCATTTAGACATTTTCAGGACCGCATTATACTCTAGGTACAAAGTCATATACGGGCCCCTGCACCCTGAATTACTGTAAAGGTATTAAAAAAATGCAAAATTTAGAACCCATAATTGCATAAATAAAACTGCACAAAAACTAAAAATAGTATGTAATATTTCTATCTCAAAATATTTTCATTAAACTTAAAACTTTTTTTACACAAGAAAAATGCATTTTTTTGAAAAACATTTCACTCACTAAAATCGTTACTTAATTCATCATAATTTAATTTAAATTCTTTTCCATTTTTTATTCACAAAATTGTCCGACCATTCAATTGTTGCTCTACGAGTGTACTTCGCGAATAATTTTTAATAATTTTCAGTACAGAAAATGATCGCTCTCCTTCAGCGTTATTCATTGGCAAAAAAAATAATCTTAATATCGACATATGAGAATGAAGAAATTACTTTATTATCTAAGTCCAAGTTTCTACGAGGCAGTTTTTAGGTCTGATTTTGACATAATATCAAATTGTTCAATTTCCGCTTCCATTTCGTTCATATTCAAGTAACTATTATAAGATTCTTCAATACTTTTAATGTAATTTTTATACGTTATTCTATTATCATTAAAGAACACATCAGATTTCTTGCTTTCGTCCTTATAAACTTGGCTTTTTCTGCCATTATCAAAAACAATTGTATATGTTGAATTTTTAATTATTTACAGTTTAAAAAATTTAAATATGATTAAGAAATTCACTAATTTTTTTAGAAACATTTAGTCAGAATGAAAATATATAATTATACTAAATTTTGTGGTGTCACATGCTTTAGCGGTTGCACAAAATGATGCACTTAATTTTTATTCAAAGTCAATTTCTAAAGTGTGTTTCTAACATTTTTTACCAGAGAAGAGACAATAAAAGCTATAGATTCAGTTATTCCCTAGAAATATTCATATCGTATTCTCAATAATATGAATATAAAAGTGCAAATAACACTCAATAATACAAAAAAATTGAAATAGGATAAGAAAATAATCTGTCCTGTGACACAACAGAAATGAGAAAAAAATGTATGGCGAAGAGGGAGTTAAGGACTACCTATGATACTACCATAGCTTGGTCCTTTGGACTTCCGTTATAGGAGGTGTTGATACTTCCCACCAGACCTGCCCTTAGGCAGGGGCGAAAGGGTCTCCCGCCTAGAGCCCCACGCTTAGAGAGGGCACCGCGTACAGCGAAAAATAAAAATTAGTCGACAAAAAATAGAAAAAATAGGAAAGTCGAGAGGAAAATACACAAAACAAAAGCAGCGTGACAAGATAAAGACAAACCTACTTAATGATCGGATATTCAAAGGAGAAACAAAGGCCCGGCAAAAAAAAAAAAAAAATTCGCCCGCGAATGCTAAGGGCCCCACTCCTGCAAGAACCATGGACTCTATGTAGTTTAGATATTGTATATAGGCCACATGCTTTACACGTGGAAACTCTAACCATGTGCTTAAAATGCAAATGAAAATGACTGTAATATAAACATTTAAATAATATTACATTTTCATTTAATATAATTCATGAGATATATTCAATAATGAAAAAATATTTGTTGAACACGCAATTCATTTTCTTCCAATTTTATAAGTAGCATTCAGTTTCTCAAGTGGCGTTAGCTAAAGAACAAAACTGACGTAGTTGCTACATCTAAAAATGGATTGAATGGATTAAAAGAGTTTGCCCACTGTGGGAACCCTTTTCCTTTGTGCCCCACGCACTTGGGTGTTTTGAATGCCGCTTAATCCGACCCTGGGTACGAAAGATATTTATAAATGCATTATGAAGTACCAGGCCACCTCTCAGCGAAGCATAACCGTATCAACTAAATTTTCATTTGTTCTCAGCTTTGCATCTAGAATGTACACATCTAGTATTTAGAAAGTGCAGAGAGACATTAGGTATATCATGTTTTATGATAAAGAAACAGACCGTTTCGGTTCTCGCGTGTGCATTTTTAAGTAACACAGTTCTGAAGTCAATTGTTCCAAAATAAAAAAATCAATTTTTTTTTTCGAAGCACTCAAAGTCTTTGCCGGAGCCCTCAGATTTACGGGCCCTAGGCACGTGTCTAATTTTTGCACTTGAGGTAGGTACCTCGGTCGCCTCACCCTTGTTACGGTGCTAGTTGTTATTACTGAATCCATAAATTTAAATTTTATGAGAAAATATGATTAAAATTTACAATTTTTACAAGATTTACAATTAATGGTTATGCATTGTGATGACACGGGATATTATCTGACTCATTTTTAAGCGTCTCTTCTGCCGTTAAATAGAAAACAGACAGAAAAAGAATATGACTATGCACATGAGTAATAATAATTTATAACAATAATCTGTCTCGAATTATTATCTTGAATAAAAGATTAATGTAGATCATATCTGAATTGCATATCGCCTTTTCATAATATTTGAAAAATATCCCATATAAAATTTATTTTTGCTGATGTGCACAAATTTTACAGAAAAAAAAACACTAAATTGAAAATTTTTAGAACTTTACTCAACTCAAAATGCAATTTGGATTCGTAATTTTTTTGAAATAAAAGGAATAATTTTTATTCCCGAAAATAAAATCATTAACGTGTTAAAAATCAATTCTCTTCATATGCAACAAAAAAAGGAAGGCATGACGCATTTTAAATAACCCTACCTCCTTCAAAGAAGTCATCCGCTTTTTACACTAGCTTGTTAATCAACAACGATTTTCATACACTCATTTCAACACATCTTCCTCAAATAGTATCCACAGAATACCGTTTCCATTTGCTTCAATCATAACATTTAAAACTGTTTTGTTGTCTCCTCTTAACAGAGCATCACTTGTCTAAATAATGTCACCTCTACTAAAAAAAAATCACCAATAACGAACAAAAATATCATCGCCACTAAATGTGTTGTAAATGTCTTCATGAGTAAGGTCTCGTTTCTATTTTAAACGCTATTTACACTTGCTATTTTCAGTTTCTTCATTTTCTGAATTCACGTTAGCTGTAGAAGAGTCTCAACTGATGAGTCTGAAGTATTCCCATCGTTCAAACACTTTCACATCCTACACCAATGTCATAACTAGCACTGCGGTCACATCGAGTTCCACAATCGTTGTTCAGTCCACTTTCTACATCCTTATTGGTCTTGTCGCACCCAGTTATTCTTTCATCACCGACATCTCTGCATCTTTGAAAGTTGCTCTCTTTCTTAATATCGCTGTCATCTGAGATACGAACACTACTAAGAGTTTCACTTTTGGTGCCTGATTGGCCTTCAAAATGCTTTCCCTTTCTTCGTAAGGAAATGCATGACACACAGAGAAACACACAAAAACAAATAGCCACTATCACTGGTGCTGCAAATATTAGCACCAAGAAGAAATTCATCTTCGTGTCTGCAGAACTGTTTCATTACTGAATGCTAATACGTGGGAACGGATAGATTATTTTCTTTCAAATCCGTTTCTCACGCTGTGCTGATGATCAGACCTTGACGCTTCAGAGGCGGTTCTTCAGTTGCTAAGAAAAACCGGTTTATTTATGGCAAACCAGTTTATTTATGCAAAACCGGTTTATTTATGGCAGTAACGTGTTACGCACTATTACATTTAATGGATTGACACCGGTCAAACTTTATGCGATAGAACCTTTCAATCAGCAAGATTTCATCACCGATGTGTTGGTTTGATTTCCCCCCCCCCCTAAACTCTTGAGTAGTTTTAACGATAATACAAACAAAATCTTATTAAAATTGACTTTGGTTGGCCACTATTGATTATACACAACAAAATTGTCTGTACCGTTGTTTCCTAGAGGAATTTGTTAATAGGTATGAATAATTGCAGCTTTTAAAATCCTGAAAAATACATGAAAAAGTTCATATATTCCTTAAATTTTGTTTCGCAACAGTAGATTATTATTTGGGAAACATGCTACCATTTTAATGAGCGAGAAAAATAAAAATCACGATTCTTTATGAAGTGGGTTCATTTGAAGGATGTAGTACTTTCTTTCCTCTAAAAAAGGCAATGCATTTCTTTTTGGTTTTAACTGAAAATTTCATTACCTTCATTTCTGTAAGTAGTTTAGTCACATTATACGGTTCCCCCTTTGCACAGTGCTTTCCCCCCCTATGTCGCAATTGTCCACGTTGCCTTCTTGACTTGGACCCCCTATGTCGCAATCCACCGGAAATTGACTTGTGCTGGGCCACGTTCCCTTCTGAACTTTGACCTCTATGTCGCAATCAACAGGAAATTGACCCTGGTGTTGCAACTGGCATGGCGTTAATAATTTATAATTAATAATTCATAATTAATAATTCATAATTAATATTTCCTCCCCCTTTTAACCCCTTGTGCTATCTAGTTTTTAACTCTAATTTTAAGCCCCCCTTCTCGAATAGTCTCGATTTTTCTTTATTTCAGACTCACCTTTTATTTTAAAACCTCGATTTTGCAAACCACCTGGTTGACCTATATTTCAGACTCACCTTTTATTTTAAAACCTCGATTTTGCAAACCCCCTGGTCGACACACCTATATTTTAAGCTCCCCTTCTCGAATAGTCTCGATTTTTCTTTATTTCAGACTCACCTATATTTTAAGCCCTGGATTTTGCAAACCCCCTGGTTGACCTATATTTTAAGCCCTACCTATATTTTAAGCCCTCCTTCTCGAATAGTCTCCATTTTTCTTTATTTCAGACTAACCTTTTATTTTAAAACCTCGATTTTGCAAACCACCTGGTTGACCTATATTTCAGACTCACCTTTTATTTTAAAACCTCGATTTTGCAAACCCCCTGGTCGACACACCTATATTTTAAGCTCCCCTTCTCGAATAGTCTCGATTTTTCTTTATTTCAGACTCACCTATATTTTAAGCCCTGGATTTTGCAAACCCCCTGGTTGACCTATATTTTAAGCCCTACCTATATTTTAAGCCCTCCTTCTCGAATAGTCTCGATTTTTCTTTATTTCAGACTAACCTTTTATTTTAAAACCTCGATTTTGCAAACCCCCATGGTTGAGCTATATTTTAAGCTCCCCTTCTCGAATAGTCACGATTTTTCTTTATTTCAGACTCACTTTTTATTTTAAAACCTCGATTTTGCAAACCCTCTGGTTGAGCTATATTTTAAGTCCTCCTTCTCGAATAGTCTCGATTTTTCTTTATTTCAGACCCCCCAATGGTCGACTTATATTTTAAACCCTCCACTTGCAGACCCCCTGTTTGACCTATATTTTAAGCCCTAACTATATTTTAAGCCCCCTCCTTCCCTCGGACCGGCTGATGCAAGCCTCAGAATAATTGCACAGAAAAGAATGATACAAGTCTCAATTGCAAAAACACCTCCAAAAAGACCCCCCTGGTTGACCCACCTATATTTTAAGCCCTGGATTTTGCATACCTCCTGGTTGACATATATTTTAAGCCCTGGATTTTGTAGACCATCCTGGTTGACCTATATTTTAAGCCCTACCTATATTTTAAGCCAACTCCTTCCCACGGATTACAAGTCTCAGAATAATTCCGCAGAAAAGGATGACACAAGTCTCAATTGTAAAATTCAACTCTCAAAGTTGTATTCTTATTAATTAAAACCCTTTCTATTAAAAGTTACCTCTATTAAAAATCTTTTGGTATTCATTTTGCCAGGACTGCTAAACGATTCCCTTTTATTAAAACTCCGGTATTTATTTTTTCCAACACCGTTAATCGATCCCCTAGTAAATAAAAACTCTCACTCACCTTTATTAAAATCATCCAGCGCTCGTAATAAATCAGTTTAATCGGGGGGAAAAAAATCATTCCATCGCTAGCGTACCTCCACGTCAATTTCGGGGAAAAGCCTCATCGGATCCAAGGTTCACGTATTTTACTAGAAGAATGCTTTTGCATACCTCCTGGTTGACATATATTTTAAGCCCTGGATTTTGCAGACCCTACTGGTTGACCTATATTTTAAGCCCTACCTATATTTTAAGCCCCCTCCTTCCCACGGATTTCAAATCTCAGAATAATTCCACAGAAAAGGATGACACAAGTCTCAATTGTAAAAATCAACTCTCAAAGTTGTATTCTTATTAATTAAAACCCTTTCTATTAAAAGTTACCTCTATTAAAAATCTTTTGGTGTTCATTTTGCCAGGACTGCTAAACGATTCCCTTTTATTAAAACTCCAGTATATATTTTTTCCACCTCCGTTAATCGATCCCCTAGTAAATAAAAACTCTCACTCACCTTTATTAAAATCATCCAGCACTCGTAATAAATCAGTTTAATCGGGAAAAAAAAATCGTTCCATCGCTAGCGTACCTCCACGTTAATTTCGGGAAAAAGTCTCATCGGATCCAAGGTCCACGTATTTTACTAGAAGAATGACACAGTAACTGTTCCACAGAAAAATTAATAAAATTTGGTTTAAATTATTCGTAGGACTTGTATATAAGAACTACCTTGCAATAGACGTTCAACAGGCTAAAAGTTTTCCAAGTCCGTTATCAGTGTATCGGAAATCGTACGTTTCCTGTAGACATCCTTCATATCGCTTATTAGGGGGGTAGCAACAGCACTTTCGCCACATCACACGATATGGTGCAATCCTTTATCAGCTGGAAGGTCAAAAGGTCAAATGTCCAGCGCTTCACTGTGTCTGCATTTGACACTGACAAGGTTTAAAAATAGATGTTTCCTAGAATCCACATTGCCTTCTCAGATTGGACTTTGAACCCTATGTCGCAACCGACCATATTTTAAGTCCTCTTCATAGAACCCCTGGTTGACTTATATTTTAAGTCCCCTTCTCGAATTTTCTTGTTTTTCCCCTGTTTAACCCATATTTTAAGCCCTCCCCTCTTCATAGACCCACCTATTGATCCACCTATATTTTAAGCCCTCCCTTCTTTAAACCAAATCAGTTTTTGAGCATTTAATCGGTGTCATCCAACGTCCATACTATTTTTAGTACGTCTCCTGTATTTAAAAAAAAAATATTGGCTTTCGTCGCCGTATTTGAACGCGCTACCTCAGTACCGATAGCTGAAGCGTCATCGCAAGGGCGCGGATTTTTGCGGAGATAAATCTCAACTCTGGCCCTGCTATCCGCTCGACAATATTTGCTACTGATAAAACGATTTCCTTCATTAAAAATAAAAACTAATTAAATAATGGGGTATCACTGGGAAAATACTGGGAAGAACCCAAACTGATTTCGTGCTAAAACATCTCCAGATTTCAGCTTACTTGAAAAACTAGAAATGAACAAGTGACTTGAATCACTCAACTTCCATAAGAATACACAATTATGGTACAGTGTCGGGAAGAAATATGTTTTAACGAAATTCAATTGCATGTATTACGAACAGAAAAATAATTTAGTGGACAAAGTTTAAAATAGTTATTAAATGGTACCTTACAGTGCAAGTGCGCTTCAGGCGAAAAGCCTCCCCTTCGAACACTGCACCCCGTTTTTCCGAAGTAACTGTGTCACAAGTCTTCCTACATCATCCCTAAACAGAGAATCGGATTCAATGTGCAAGAAGATCAAGACCTCATTTGAAGGAGCACATAGTGGATACTGTACTCCATAGTGAAATGAACATTGACCTCTTGCGGGACCTAGTTATATCCCTACTCCAAGAGAATTACTAATGAAAACGTGCTATTGTTAATGTATGTAATTCCGACAAAAAATGTTTTGTCTGTTTTAGCCACTTTGTATCCTGCAATAGGAAACACTGAACACCTTAACAACTATATACATTTAGAAGAAAACACATCAGGTCTAATTTTCCCTTTAACAATCTGGATACGAGAAAGAGATGTTCCCACTCTACATCACACCATTCAGATTTAAAGCGCACGCAAATCTCCTACTGTTATCAGACGATGAAAAGCAGCATTATTGTTCCATTAAGAATTTGTTTCTATGAAATTCAAAGGGAGAATGCTGTTTTCCATATTATAGGGAATGCAATTAATACATTCCTTGCAGATGGATGTCCTTTAGGTTATGAAATAATCTTATTAGAACGCTTAAAATTGAGATGACACACATTAGGTCCTCCGAGAAGCGCTAGGGGGTAGAAGAATATACCCGTGTAATGAAAATATTCCTTCGACATAAAAAAAAAAAACCTACGCCAATATCGCGTACACTGACGTGCTCCTCTTAGCTGATGTGTTTGGCGGCAAATACTGAACCCTGCTATGTTTACGCAGCTCCTGCCTTCATACCTGAAGATGACAAATACTAGAGTTGATAACCTACAATGTACCTTTTTGGAAGGCATACGAGGAGGAATTTCGGTGATATGCAGACAACGAGCATTTAGAATGAAAAACTGATTGCAAGTTTGCTTTACTGCCATACAAACCTGAAAAGAGATGAAATGGGTAATACTTTACCCATGATACACCCTGTGACTAGGTCGTTAAATCAAATTACATGTGTAAACGAAAATTAGAAAAACAACAAAATGGTTGGTAAATTCAATGAGAATCACTAAAATGTAAAGAGTGTTGGAATATCTGTAAATGCACACACATTTCAGTGGATAGGTGAATATTTTCACAATTCTTTGTAAGTGGAAGGCACAATAACTGTAAAACATACTGTGACGAGAGAGAAAGTATAAAAATGTAGTGGGATGGTTGTAAAAAATCGCTTCAAAACAGAAAATTATAACGCAAATACTGAAAGATAGAAAAAAACGACTATTCGACGGTTATTCCAAGCTGCTATCTCACACTCTTTTCAGATTTCCTGGTTCTATAGTTCCCTGGTACGTAGCGCATAAGTGTGGGTGTAGTTGGCTATTTTTCGTTGCAAACGCAAGTTGTTTTCACTATTAGTTATTTTTCCTGCATGAGAATACACATTTCTATACTACATTGCGTACACACGGATGGACGAATATCACAAAATACTTTGCATATAGAAAACATCAGCAAAGAACCACAGAAGTTTGGAAATTTAAAATCTGAAAACTCAGTGTTTATAAGAAAACAACAATATTTTCAGTATTTCCATGAAAAGTTGAGTCCCAGAATCGATCCGCTAGACCTGACTTTGCATTCTCTGACTTCAACAACCAATAAAACGTAATGTAAGCTCTCTCGTCGGTTATCCCAAGCCGCTATCTCTTTTCAGAGTTTCTGGTCCCCTCGCTACGTTTGAATAAGGGCATAAGTGTGGGTGAAGATGGCTATTTTTCGCTGCAAACACAAGTTTTTCGACAAAGATAGGGTGTTTCACTACAATCTAACACGGGATTTCATGTGTGTTTAGTTATTTTTCCTGCATGAGAATATTTCTAATCTATCTCATAGACAGCAGGTTAGTTACTTCTGATCTAACAAAGCCAAGGTCTGAGATCCATAGTAAGACATGAACGTTTGTGTTGTTTTCCTACCAAGGTCCCGACATCCTCTCACATGAAATATTACTGTACTAGGAGATTTCATACAAAGAGATACGCACTCTATGCTTCACATTTAAATCTATAGAGATAACGATCACTACCCATGGAACACATCTGTGAAAAAACACGCTATGATAGGGTTTGAGAAAGATTTTTAGCCCATGGGGGTGCTGCACTGCAGGAAAGCACATTAGCTTTGATATCAGAACCTATATGAAAGTTATACTGTTTCGGTTTGAGAAAGATTCTTTAGTTCACAGGGCACCGCATGAATAAGTGTGGGTGAAGATGGCTATTTTTCGCTGCAAACACAAGTTTTTCGACAAAGATAGGGTGTTTCACTGCAATCTAACACGGGATTTCATGTTTGTTTAGTTATTTTTTCTGCATGAGAATATTTCTAATCTATCTCATAGACAGCAGGTTAGTTACTTCTGATCTAACAAAGCCAAGGTCTGAGATCCATAGTAAGACATGAACGTTTGTGTTGTTTTCTTACCAAGGTCCCGACATCCTCTCGCATGAAATATTACTGTACTAGGATCTAGAAAAATCACTATCCATTACATTAATTTTTTTATTACATTCATGTATTTCACCCCATTTTCTTGTCAAGAGCTAAAATTATTTGATGAATGAACGACAAAATATCTTCAAATGCAGTGGACGCATGACAGAATAACTTCAAAATAAGTTCCAATAGCTGAAAAAACAACTGTAAAAAATTAGATAAATACACACCGGGAAAGACAGAATTGCTTTCAAAACATTAAAATACACTAAATGTGTGGCTGAATCACCTCCAAATATCTCCAGCACACTTTTAAAGGAAATATTGTCTCATTATAAGCGATTTCATACAAAGAGATACGCACTCTATGCTTCACATTTAAATCTATAGAGATAACGATCACTGCCCATAGAACACATCTGTGAAAAAACACGCTACGATTGGGTTTGAGAAAGATTTTTAGCCCATGGGGGTGCTGCACTGCAGGAAGGCACATTATCTTTGATATCAGAACGTACGTGAAAGTTATACTGTTTGGGCTTGAGAAAGATTCTTTAGTTCACAGGGCACCGAATTACACTAAAGCACCATGTCTTGTACGTATGTCTGTCTGTATGTTTGTTTCTCTCTCTCTCTCTGTGTGTGTGTGTTTGTGTCTATGTGTAAATATGTATGTTACTACGAAATGTGTGTACATGTAGATGTGTGCATATATGTCAAGATGTAACTGTGTCTGCATGTTTGTTTCTCTCTAGGTGTGTGTGTGTGTGTTTCAGTGAATTGTGTATGTGTGCGTATGTGAGTGTGTGTATGTTCATGTATGTTAATATGTTTCTTTATACGTATATGTTTTCGTGCGTATGTGTTAAGATGTCTGTGTGCACATAGTCGTTTCTCTGTATGTGTATACGTCTTCATGTTTGTCTCTCTCTGTGTGTGTGTTAAAGTGTCTGTATGTGTTTCATCTTTATGTGTATATGTTATCGTATGTGTGTGTGTGTTTGTTCACATGCAAGAATAAGCATATTGTCTTACGGACATTTGCTTGCTACAGAAGAAGCTAACAATTTAAAACGAACCTTATGGCTATGCAAAATATTTCATCACAGATCTTAACTTGAATACTCATATTTCAGGAGATGTAAGGATTTTTCTTCAGCACGTTCGAATATTTTTTGAACACGACTGTCTTACGTTACGTTTCCTGTCAGATGTCTCGTAACGAACAAAGCGTGTGTGTGTGTGTGTTCTGCTAATACAGAAGAGGGCATTCAACCGAGAATATTTCAAACTTAGAATAATACGACATCCTGATGCGTTAAGAACGAAGTGGAGGGATACTAACAGCTGAAACACGAGCTGAAGCGATCGAAATCCTGTTGTTTCGCGCAAGGGGACGAAGGGTGATAAAACTAAGAAACAAGGAAAAATCCAGTTGTTTCAAAAAAGAGGCCTCTTTTTTGAAACAAGGATTTTTTCAGTAGTATTACGTTTTATCACCCTTCGTCCCCTTGCGCGAAACAACAGGATTTCGATCGCTTCAGCTCGTGTTTCAGCTGTTAGTATCCCTCCACTTCGTTCTTAACGCATCAGGATGTTATTCTAAGTTTGAAATATTCTCGGTTGAATGCCCTCTTCTGTATTAGCAGAACACACACACACACGCTTTGTTCGTTACGAGACATCTGACAGGAAACGTAACGTAAGACAGTCGTGTTCAAAAAATATTCGAACGTGCTGAAGAAAAATCCTTACATCTCCTGAAATATGAGTATTCAAGTTAAGATCTGTGATGAAATATTTTGCATAGCCATAAGGTTCGTTTTAAATTGTTAGCTTCTTCTGTAGCAAGCAAATGTCCGTAAGACAATATGCTTATTCTTGCATGTGAACAAACACACACACACATACGATAACATATACACATAAAGATGAAACACATACAGACACTTTAACACACACACAGAGAGAGACAAACATGAAGACGTATACACATACAGAGAAACGACTATGTGCACACAGACATCTTAACACATACGCACGAAAACATATACGTATAAAGAAACATATTAACATACATGAACATACACACACTCACATACGCACACATACACGATTCACTGAAACACACACACACACACCTAGAGAGAAACAAACATGCAGACACAGTTACATCTTGACATATATGCACACATCTACATGTACACACATTTCGTAGTAACATACATATTTACACATAGACACAAACACACACACACAGAGAGAGAGAGAGAAACAAACATACAGACAGACATACGTACAAGACAGTGTGCTATAGTGTAATGCGGTGCCCTGTGAACTAAAGAATCTTTCTCAAGCCCAAACAGTATAACTTTCACGTACGTTCTGATATCAAAGCTAATGTGCCTTCCTGCAGTGCAGCACCCCCATGGGCTAAAAATCTTTCTCAAACCCAATCGTAGCGTGTTTTTTCACAGATGTGTTCCATGGGCAGTGATCGTTATCTCTATAGATTTAAATGTGAAGCATAGAGTGCGTATCTCTTTGTATGAAATCGCTTATAATGAGACAATATTTCCTTTAAAAGTGTGCTGGAGATATTTGGAGGTGATTCAGCCACACATTTAGTGTATTTTAATGTTTTGAAAGCAATTCTGTCTTTCCCGGTGTGTATTTATCTAATTTTTTACAGTTGTTTTTTCAGCTATTGGAACTTATTTTGAAGTTATTCTGTCATGCGTCCACTGCATTTGAAGATATTTTGTCGTTCATTCATCAAATAATTTTAGCTCTTGACAAGAAAATGGGGTGAAATACATGAATGTAATAAAAGAATTAATGTAATGGATAGTGATTTTTCTAGATCCTAGTACAGTAATATTTCATGCGAGAGGATGTCGGGACCTTGGTAAGAAAACAACACAAACGTTCATGTCTTACTATGGATCTCAGACCTTGGCTTTGTTAGATCAGAAGTAACTAACCTGCTGTCTATGAGATAGATTAGAAATATTCTCATGCAGAAAAAATAACTAAACAAACATGAAATCCCGTGTTAGATTGCAGTGAAACACCCTATCTTTGTCGAAAAACTTGTGTTTGCAGCGAAAAATAGCCATCTTCACCCACACTTATTCATGCGGTGCCCTGTGAACTAAAGAATCTTTCTGAAACCGAAACAGTATAACTTTCATATAGGTTCTGATATCAAAGATAATGTGCTTTCCTGCAGTGCAGCACCCCCATGGGCTAAAAATCTTTGTCAAACCCTATCATAGCGTGTTTTTTCACAGATGTGTTCCATGGGTAGTGATCGTTATCTCTATAGATTTAAATGTGAAGCATAGAGTGCGTATCTCTTTGTATGAAATCTCCTAGTACAGTAATATTTCATGTGAGAGGATGTCGGGACCTTGGTAGGAAAACAACACAAACGTTCATGTCTTACTATGGATCTCAGACCTTGGCTTTGTTAGATCAGAAGTAACTAACCTGCTGTCTATGAGATAGATTAAAAATATTCTCATGCAGGAAAAATAACTAAACACACATGAAATCCCGTGTTAGATTGTAGTGAAACACCCTATCTTTGTCGAAAAACTTGTGTTTGCAGCGAAAAATAGCCATCTTCACCCACACTTATGCCCTTATTCAAGCGTAGCGAGGGGACCAGAAACTCTGAAAAGAGATAGCGGCTTGGGATAACCGACGAGAGAGCTTACATTACGTTTTATTGGTTGTTGAAGTCAGAGAATGCAAAGTCAGGTCTAGCGGATCGATTCTGGGACTCAACTTTTCATGGAAATACTGAAAATATTGTTGTTTTCTTATAAACACTGATTTTTCAGATTTTAAATTTCCAAACTTCTGTGGTTCTTTGCTGATGTTTTCTATATGCAAAGTATTTTGTGATATTCGTCCATCCGTGTGTACGCAATGTAGTATAGAAATGTGTATTCTCATGCAGGAAAAATAACTAATAGTGAAAACAACTTGCGTTTGCAACGAAAAATAGCCAACTACACCCACACTTATGCGCTACGTACCAGGGAACTATAGAACCAGGAAATCTGAAAAGAGCGTGAGATAGCAGCTTGGAATAACCGTCGAATAGTCGTTTTTTTCTATCTTTCAGTATTTGCGTTGTAATTTTCTGTTTTGAAGCGATTTTTTACAACCATCCCACTACATTTTTATACTTTCTCTCTCGTCACAGTATGTTTTACAGTTATTGTGCCTTCCACTTACAAAGAATTGTGAAAATATTCACCTATCCACTGAAATGTGTGTGCATTTACAGATATTCCAACACTCTTTACATTTTAGTGATTCTCATTGAATTTACCAACCATTTTGTTGTTTTTCTAATTTTCGTTTACACATGTAATTTGATTTAACGACCTAGTCACAGGGTGTATCATGGGTAAAGCATTACCCATTTCATCTCTTTTCAGGTTTGTATGGCAGTAAAGCAAACTTGCAATCAGTTTTTCATTCTAAATGCTCGTTGTCTGCATATCACCGAAATTCCTCCTCGTAAGACTTCCAAAAAGGTACATTGTAGGTTATCAACTCTAGTATTTGTCATCTTCAGGTATGAAGGCAGGAGCTGCGTAAACATAGCAGGGTTCAGTATTTGCCGCCAAACACATCAGCTAAGAGGAGCACGTCAGTGTACGCGATATTGGCGTAGGTTTTTTTTTTATGTCGAATGAATATTTTCATTACACGGGTATATTCTTCTACCCCCTAGCGCTTCTCGGAGGACCTAATGTGTGTCATCTCAATTTTAAGCGTTCTAATAAGATTATTTCATAACCTAAAGGACATCCATCTGCAAGGAATGTATTAATTGCATTCCCTGTAATATGGAAAACAGCATTCTCCCTTTGAATTTCATAGAAACAAATTCTTAATGGAACAATAATGCTGCTTTTCATCGTCTGATAACAGTAGGAGATTTGCGTGCGCTTTAAATCTGAATGGTGTGATGTAGAGTGGGAACATCTCTTTCTCGTATCCAGATTGTTAAAGGGAAAATTAGACCTGATGTGTTTTCTTCTAAATGTATATAGTTGTTAAGGTGTTCAGTGTTTCCTATTGCAGGATACAAAGTGGCTAAAACAGACAAAACATTTTTTGTCGGAATTACATACATTAACAATAGCACGTTTTCATTAGTAATTCTCTTGGAGTAGGGATATAACTAGGTCCCGCAAGAGGTCAATGTTCATTTCACTATGGAGTACAGTATCCACTATGTGCTCCTTCAAATGAGGTCTTGATCTTCTTGCACATTGAATCCGATTCTCTGTTTAGGGATGATGTAGGAAGACTTGTGACACAGTTACTTCGGAAAAACGGGGTGCAGTGTTCGAAGGGGAGGCTTTTCGCCTGAAGCGCACTTGCACTGTAAGGTACCATTTAATAACTATTTTAAACTTTGTCCACTAAATTATTTTTCTGTTCGTAATACATGCAATTGAATTTCGTTGAAACATATTTCTTCCCGACACTGTACCATAATTGTGTATTCTTATGGAAGTTGAGTGATTCAAGTCACTGGTTCATTTCTAGTTTTTCAAGTAAGCTGAAATCTGGAGATGTTTTAGCACGAAATCAGTTTGGGTTCTTCCCAGTATTTTCCCAGTGATACCCCATTATTTAATTAGTTTTTATTTTTAATGAAGGAAATCGTTTTATCAGTAGCAAATATTGTCGAGCGGATAGCAGGGCCAGAGTTGAGATTTATCTCCGCAAAAATCCGCGCCCTGGCGATGACGCTTCAGCTATCGGTACTGAGGTAGCGCGTTCAAATACGGCGACGAAAGCCAATATTTTTTTTTAAATACAGGAGACGTACTAAAAATAGTATGGACGTTGGATGACACCGATTAAATGCTCAAAAACTGATTTGGTTTAAAGAAGGGAGGGCTTAAAATATAGGTGGATCAATAGGTGGGTCTATGAAGAGGGGAGGGCTTAAAATATGGGTTAAACAGGGGAAAAACAAGAAAATTCGAGAAGGGGACTTAAAATATAAGTCAACCAGGGGTTCTATGAAGAGGACTTAAAATATGGTCGGTTGCGACATAGGGTTCAAAGTCCAATCTGAGAAGGCAATGTGGATTCTAGGAAACATCTGTTTTTAAACCTTGTCAGTGTCAAATGCAGACACAGTGAAGCGCTGGACATTTGACCTTTTGACCTTCCAGCTGATAAAGGATTGCACCATATCGTGTGATGTGGCGAAAGTGCTGTTGCTACCCCCCTAATAAGCGATATGAAGGATGTCTACAGGAAACGTACGATTTCCGATACACTGATAACGGACTTGGAAAACTTTTAGCCTGTTGAACGTCTATTGCAAGGTAGTTCTTATATACAAGTCCTACGAATAATTTAAACCAAATTTTATTAATTTTTCTGTGGAACAGTTACTGTGTCATTCTTCTAGTAAAATACGTGGACCTTGGATCCGATGAGACTTTTTCCCGAAATTAACGTGGAGGTACGCTAGCGATGGAACGATTTTTTTTTTCCCGATTAAACTGATTTATTACGAGTGCTGGATGATTTTAATAAAGGTGAGTGAGAGTTTTTATTTACTAGGGGATCGATTAACGGGGGTGGAAAAAATATATACTGGAGTTTTAATAAAAGGGAATCGTTTAGCAGTCCTGGCAAAATGAACACCAAAAGATTTTTAATAGAGGTAACTTTTAATAGAAAGGGTTTTAATTAATAAGAATACAACTTTGAGAGTTGATTTTTACAATTGAGACTTGTGTCATCCTTTTCTGTGGAATTATTCTGAGACTTGAAATCCGTGGGAAGGAGGGGGCTTAAAATATAGGTAGGGCTTAAAATATAGGTCAACCAGTAGGGTCTGCAAAATCCAGGGCTTAAAATATATGTCAACCAGGAGGTATGCAAAAGCATTCTTCTAGTAAAATACGTGAACCTTGGATCCGATGAGGCTTTTCCCCGAAATTGACGTGGAGGTACGCTAGCGATGGAATGATTTTTTTCCCCCCGATTAAACTGATTTATTACGAGCGCTGGATGATTTTAATAAAGGTGAGTGAGAGTTTTTATTTACTAGGGGATCGATTAACGGTGTTGGAAAAAATAAATACCGGAGTTTTAATAAAAGGGAATCGTTTAGCAGTCCTGGCAAAATGAATACCAAAAGATTTTTAATAGAGGTAACTTTTAATAGAAAGGGTTTTAATTAATAAGAATACAACTTTGAGAGTTGAATTTTACAATTGAGACTTGTGTCATCCTTTTCTGCGGAATTATTCTGAGACTTGTAATCCGTGGGAAGGAGTTGGCTTAAAATATAGGTCAACCAGGAGGGTCTACAAAATCCAGGGCTTAAAATATATGTCAACCAGGAGGTATGCAAAATCCAGGGCTTAAAATATAGGTGGGTCAACCAGGGGGGTCTTTTTGGAGGTGTTTTTGCAATTGAGACTTGTATCATCCTTTTCTGTGCAATTATTCTGAGGCTTGCATCAGCCGGTCCGAGGGAAGGAGGGGGCTTAAAATATAGTTAGGGCTTAAAATATAGGTCAAACAGGGGGTCTGCAAGTGGAGGGTTTAAAATATAAGTCGACCATTGGGGGGTCTGAAATAAAGAAAAATCGAGACTATTCGAGAAGGAGGACTTAAAATATAGCTCAACCAGAGGGTTTGCAAAATCGAGGTTTTAAAATAAAAAGTGAGTCTGAAATAAAGAAAAATCGAGACTATTCGAGAAGGGGAGCTTAAAATATAGCTCAACCATGGGGGTTTGCAAAATCGAGGTTTTAAAATAAAAGGTTAGTCTGAAATAAAGAAAAATCGAGACTATTCGAGAAGGAGGGCTTAAAATATAGGTAGGGCTTAAAATATAGGTCAACCAGGGGGTTTGCAAAATCCAGGGCTTAAAATATAGGTGAGTCTGAAATAAAGAAAAATCGAGACTATTCGAGAAGGGGAGCTTAAAATATAGGTGTGTCGACCAGGGGGTTTGCAAAATCGAGGTTTTAAAATAAAAGGTGAGTCTGAAATATAGGTCAACCAGGTGGTTTGCAAAATCGAGGTTTTAAAATAAAAGGTTAGTCTGAAATAAAGAAAAATGGAGACTATTCGAGAAGGAGGGCTTAAAATATAGGTAGGGCTTAAAATATAGGTCAACCAGGGGGTTTGCAAAATCCAGGGCTTAAAATATAGGTGAGTCTGAAATAAAGAAAAATCGAGACTATTCGAGAAGGGGAGCTTAAAATATAGGTGTGTCGACCAGGGGGTTTGCAAAATCGAGGTTTTAAAATAAAAGGTGAGTCTGAAATATAGGTCAACCAGGTGGTTTGCAAAATCGAGGTTTTAAAATAAAAGGTGAGTCTGAAATAAAGAAAAATCGAGACTATTCGAGAAGGGGGGCTTAAAATTAGAGTTAAAAACTAGATAGCACAAGGGGTTAAAAGGGGGAGGAAATATTAATTATGAATTATTAATTATGAATTATTAATTATAAATTATTAACGCCATGCCAGTTGCAACACCAGGGTCAATTTCCTGTTGATTGCGACATAGAGGTCAAAGTTCAGAAGGGAACGTGGCCCAGCACAAGTCAATTTCCGGTGGATTGCGACATAGGGGGTCCAAGTCAAGAAGGCAACGTGGACAATTGCGACATAGGGGGGGAAAGCACTGTGCAAAGGGGGAACCGTATAATGTGACTAAACTACTTCTGTATCTTTGAAAAACTTTTTTACTTTATTGCTGTTATTTATGAGGTAATATACACCCATCCCTAGATTTACACAGTAAATAGGTTTTGGGAAATCATCGTGCAAATCGAGATCAATAACATAAAACACACATTCAAAGTTTTGTTTATACATATTTATCTCAAATTTCAGTTTAGCAGTAATAATAAACATTAATGTAACATTATTTTATATTTCATTTTGACTAATTCAGATAAGATTTGATCAAATTTCTCATGCATTGCTTTTTGGACAGGAAAAGTACTCATCATTAAAAATTAATAACACTTACATTATTGAATCTGAAAAATAAATTTGAAAGAGGGATGTTTATGAACTGAACGCAAATTAGAAATTAAGCATTTGCACCAACACTTAGTGCCTTATTTTGTAAAACTAGTATTTACATGATATTTTATGAAAAAGGTATACTTACGGAACAGCTCTATTTAGCTAATGTAAGAGTCTACAAGTTTAAACTTGTTACCTAATGAAAATGAGATAAAACACTGTTTTTACTAGCCTGAAAGAATTCGGTCTGGAAAATCCAGATTTCGCTACTAATCCAAAATAGTTTTACTCATTGAAATATCGTAAGACAGATTGCGTTACAATGCCAAGAATGCAATTTTGGGAATGAATATAAATACAATTTGTTACAGATAACGATTTTATTAATTAGGAATTTATTTAAATCTATTTATTCTTGAAAATAAATGATATCAACTAAAAGTGTTAACTTATTTTTTAATTTGGGATGACAGTCTAATAATCTCCCTTGACACTATGACACTTTGGGTTGAGTTGTTTTACCTCTGAGCGTCACTTTTTTGTACACTATGGGCTAAATGGCCAGGTCACAAGGACCCCGAAGGCTCAGAGAAGGTTGGGGGAGGGGACCAACTAGAACAGCTGTTGGGAGACAGATGGTAGCCTCCCGTCTAGGCCATCAAGCGTGTTCTTTAACGTGCATAGGGTATGGCTCTCCCGCACACGGAGCCACGGCTTAACGTCTCATCCGATGGACGTACGCCTTTCCAAGCCCATCGGTGTCCCCTACTGACCGTGGGCAGGGCGGGGAGTTTTGCGGAGATAAGTCTCAACGCTGACCCAGCTGGGACTCAAACCTGCGCTATGCCACTACAACTTCATAATATGTATTATATATACATACATTAAAAGAAAACTAAATTCGTACCATGCAAAACCGAGTCTTTCACAGTAAAAACGAAACTAATTACATTTTCTTGACCGTGTAAACATGAGTACGGTGAAAATCGTCGATGGGTGTATATCTTTCTGTCTGAAAGTAAAGCGTTATGTTATTAATTCCTTTCAGCAAGTAATCGATTCATATAATTTGTTAATTATCGTGGGCGATTCTTTCAACTGAAAGCTGGTACAGAAGCATCATCTGACATCTTGGGAGAGTAAGCAGGTCTCATAGCATGTTGTAACAATGTTATCCTAACATCTGAAATCATTTTAGGAGTGGCATATAGTACAAACGAAATATATTCACGTTTCCAAACTATCAATAATCTCTTAAAGTGTAGTATTAATTAAAAGTTAAAGGTTCTTTTACCTGCAATGAGGGAGCGGGTGTGGCTCAGTCGGTAGCGCGCCAGGCTCGTAATCTGTAGTTCCCAGTTCGAGTCCCAGCTGGCTCAGCGATGAGATTTATCTCCGCAAGATTCCCCGCCCTGCCCACGGTCAGTAGGGGACATCGCCGTCCGTCGGATGGGATGTTAAACCATGGTCCCGTGTATGGGAAAGCCATACCCTGTGCACGTTAAAGAACACGCTGGATGGCCTACATGGGAGGCTACCATCTGTCTCATAACAGCTGTTTCAGTGGGTCCCCTCCCCCAACCTTCTCTGAGCCTTCGGGGTCCATGTGACCTGGCCATTTAGCCCATGGTGTGCGCCCATGGGGTCTGTAAATGGTAGCTAGGTAGTCACTGGAAGGAGAGCTATGCACCAATCCCATGTAATGATGCATAGAACCGGCCAGGCCTAGCACCTAATGTCCGACCCCGCCTTCTCGTGGTGCAGACTGTTAGCACCTTTCAAAAGAGATACTCTCTTGTGGAAGTGAACGGAAGGGGAGGGCTGCCAGATTAGTGTGGCCTAATGATCTGGACAACTATGGCTACTTTTCTTTTTTTTTCTACCCTGCTGAGGAGTGGTCAACCACACAGGGTCCTGGTGCTGACCATATAAACCCACTAGACTGGACAGATATATGGCTCTGAGCTTGATTATGGATCCTGATTTTGCTGCACTGGTGGGCTTCTGTGAAGGGAAAATCTTCCACTGTGTTTTCTGTTTGTTTGTGGGTTGACATCCCCAAGTGAATAGATTCACAGGATATGTTTATCAGCTGGTGGATAATCCTGAGCAGAAGTCATCGCAGGCACCTGAACTCTTTGCTTCTATTGGCATCGTCAAATTCTACATCGGAGGAAGTCTTCCAGTGTAGATGGCTTCAGCCTTTAGTAGTGGGGGAACGGGTCTTTGCCCCATGTCTGCGATTAGGGGGCTGTTTGATATTGTCGGCATTCCCTCTCTCAATAAACATAGTTTCTTTAAACATTCCACTAACCATTTTCTCTCCATAGGTAGTTGGAATGTGAGGACTCTGCACAGAGCTTTTTCTCTTGATGTCCTCACACAAGAATTCCACCATTATAATTTAGATATTCTCGGCTTGCAAGAGACCAGATGGACAGATAAAGGTCCGATTCTTAAAAATAATCTTAAATTTCTCTTTTCAGGGAGGGACGACAATAAGCATCACCAAGGCGTGGGTCTGCTTCTCAGCAGACACGCTAGTGATGCTCTTCTAGGATATGAGTGTATTAATGAAAGGTTTCTTACAGCAAAATTTCAGACAAGCGTTAAAGACTTGAATGTTATCTGCTGTTATGCCCCAACTGAGGATGCCGATGAGGATGAGAAGGATAGGTTTTATGAACAACTTCAGGATATTTTGAATTCTGTCAAGAAAGGAGATTACACTTGTTCTTGGTGACTTCAATGCCAAAATTGGTACTGACTCTGACCTTTGGGCAGGAGTAATAGGTCCTTTTGGTATTGGTAGCTGCAATGGCAATGGGCAACGTCTCCTACAGGTAAGAAAACTCAATGGATTCAGAATAACTAACACTTATTACAAACACCGCGATATACATAAGTACACATGGGTTTCACCCGATGGGCTGCATAAGAATATGATTGATTACATATTAATTAACAGCAAATGGGCTAGTTCTGTTAGGAATACCAGGGCATATAGGGGAGCTGAAATTGGATCTGACCATTACCTTGTTAAAAGTGTCTTGCAACTTAAACTTAAAAAGTGTTGTGCTAGGTTTAAAAAATTTAGTTTTAATACTGAAGCTCTGAAAGATCTAGTTATAGCCAAAGCTTACCATGATAGGTTAGTTAGTCATTATGACAGTCATGGTTTGCTTACTACTGAAGTTGGGGAGGAATGGGACTATTTTAAACAGGTTTTTTTGGACACTAACAGTACTCTTTTAGGAAAAAAAGGAGCAGAAGAGACAGAATTATCTGAGTGATAAGGCTCTTGAGCTTATTTCGGAAAGAAAGAACTGCAGGAATGTCCTTAATCAATACCCTACTAGTCCTAATAGAAAGCATTACAGGGAACGTAATAAACGTGTAAAAGAACAGTTAGCTGCTGATAAGAATCTTTGGCTTGATGGTTTGGCTGACAAAGCCGAGGAAGCAGTTAGATAGCACAACAGCAGAGATCTGTACCAGATAGTTAATGTTTTGTGTGGTAGAAAACGGACAGGTATACAAGGATTGAAGGATAAACAAGGTAAGGTTATAGAAGGCGAGGATTCTTTCATGGCTAAGTGGGCTGAGTATTTCAGTGATGTTCTAAACAATGTAGTTAGTTCTACTCCCATTGTTTGCAATGATGATCGATGCATTGGTGGCTTTAATGTTAGCCATATAACACAATCTGAAGTGATTTTGGCTGTTTCTAAACTTAAACTACATAAATCCCCAGGGGTAGATGAAATTACTACCGAAATGCTAGAGCTGGGAATGTTTCGGTTACCACTTGGATGACTGAAATTCTGAATATCTTTTACGATAAAGGCATGATTCCTAAGGATTTTACCAGAGCTATTGTTATCCCTATTTTCAGAAAAGGTGATCGCAGTTCTTGTGATAACTATAGGGGTATCAGCCTACTCTCTGTTCCAGGTAAAGTTCTTTCCATGATTGTGCTTAATAGAATTAAGAATCTGGTTGACAGGCAATTGCGTGATGAGCAATGTGGATTCAGGAGTGGTAGGGGATGTGTGGATCAGATATTTTCACTTAGGCAGATTCTTGAGAAATGCTTAGAGTTTCAGAAACCTTTGGTTGCTAGCTTTGTTGATTTCAAAAAAGGCTTTCGACTCTGTTGATCGTCATAATTTGTGGTTGATTGTGAGATCATATGGTATACCTGACAAGTTAGTTAACATAATGAAAGCTCTCTATAATAACACTGAGTCGTGTGTGAGAGTTGGTAAGGCTTGTAGCAATTGGTTTAGCATTACTTCTGGTGTTCGACAAGGGTGCATTTTATCTCCTTTTCTCTTTAGCTTGGTTATTGATTATATTATGCGAAATTCACTTCAAGGAAAAGATTTTGGCCTTAAATGGACTGGAGATACGAAAATTTCTGATTTAGATTATGCTGATGATTTAGCCCTTTTGGCAAATGATGTTGATGAGATGAACTCTTTCATTCGAGCTGTTGATGAGACTGGTAGTAGAGTAGGTTTGGTTATAAACAGAGAGAAAACTAAAGTGATGAAAATTGGTCAGGCAGGCTGTGATTCAGTTAATCTGAATGGTTGCAGTCTTGAGCAGGTGTCACAGTTTAATTATCTTGGGAGCTATGTAACAGATAATGGTTATGTGCGGCATGAGATTAACAGACGAATAGGGATTGCGACATTCAGGTGTGTAGAAAAGAATAATTATTTAAAGAAGTAAATCAATATCTGAGTTATTGATTTAGATGTTAATTAATAATTTTTTTGAAACATTCATGTCTTTTATATTGGGGGGGGGGCGTGTTTACTTAGTTATATCAGCTTGTTGTTTTACCTCTCAGCGACATTTTGTTTGCACACATTGTGCTTGGAACAATGCAAATCAACACAGGGGCTCAGGGAAGGTTAGGCGTAACAGGACTAGCATAACCTCTCTCAATGGGTTTTAAACCGAACTTCCTTTTAATTTTCCATTTAATTAATTATTCCCATTAATTAATCTTTGCCTGTGATTCTGGGTAAAATCACAGATTCACGGGTGTTTGCACCCGTGCTTCGATGAGCGTCAGACTTGGTGTGCGCCTAATGGGATATTCTTCTCTGTCTGAAATGACTATTAATGGCTGTGCTTAGGATAAAAGAAGTAAATGTCCAATGAACCAGATAAAGGACGACACACCATTTATTTACACTTTTTTACATTCACACATATCTATATACAATATGGGAATGCGCTTGATTCTGTGGGCATTAACTGTTGAACGAAATTTCTTAATTTGATATTCTTTGGTAACTCTCGTATCAGCTCAACATAGCTTGAATGCTGCTTTGCTTTTACAGGCATTCACTTAATGAGGGGGGAATATGTACTTAATCGTACAGAAATCTCTTTACAGACCATAAAACTCGACGACATATTATCTCTGTCTAAATAACCTGATTTACACAGAACCGAACCATGATCCTTTTGGTTTTTTTTTTTTTTTTTTTTTTTGAGGGGGGGGGGGGGGCGGTGGTTAGAGAAAGTGCTGCGTCACTTTGACGGAGCACTTTCTCTAAAAACTTCCTTCCTTTTTTGTTATTTCTGCATCTCATAGTCACTTTTCTCAGTGACTCAAACTCTAACCCTTATGGCTACATGTGGAGCCGAGTGATGGAAGTGGAATAAAACCATTTGCCATTGCACACTTCCGCAAGCATCTGGAAAAAGTACACATCTAGGCCAAGAATGATATCTAATAAGCAACATTCCCATTTAAGACACATGTGAAAATACATATAACATATATATAATAACAATGAATAAGAAAACAAATTAAAGGGGCATGACAGGAACCCACTGATATTTGATATTATTGTTATTGACATGATTGTTAGGTGACAGATGGATATCCTACGTCAAGGCCATCCGGCCTGTTCCTTAACATGTTCCTCTTACACACAGATCCAGGACTTTATGTATCATCTCACCGACAGTAGCCTTTCCAGGTCCATTGGTATATCCTTTCTAACTCCTCAACCTTTATAAACATCACCCTGCGCTCGAATGAGAGCAGGATGGGGATTTAGTGAAGATAAATCTCAACGCTGGCAGAGGTGGAACTCGAGCCTGCGACCGTGGATTACGAGCCTGGTGTGCTATCGACTTTTCTAATTCTAATTATATCAGTCTCCTATTTAAAATAATGTCTACTCTATTTAAAATGTTCCTAAATATGTTGCGGATGCATATTGCAGCTCATGAGTTTTTTTTTTAGAAAGTCCGGATTATTGAGGGGCAGTGTTTGACTCAGCCAGTAGCATACCAAGCTTATAATCTGTACTTCCCATGTTCGAGTCCCACCTGGGACAGCGTTGAAATTTATCTCCGCAGAAAGCCCAAGCCTTCCCTCGGTCAGAAAGGAAATGACTTTCGGACCTCTGGACCTCGGTCAGAAAGGAAATGACTTTCGGACCGAGGGAAGGTTGGCCATTTAACCAGACTACATTTCCAACGCAGTTAACATTTTTCCCTCCTTTTAAAAGTCTTTAAAACATTATTGAAAAATGCATGAAATATAAAAAAAAATTAATAAATTTCAGCCTCTTCACTTACTCCTTGCTAGCATTCTAAAGGGGGGGGGGGGCTCACTTGCTTCCACCCTCCTAGATGCGGTGCTAATGCAGTATATTCTAATCTCCTACCTTCTAGAACCTCCAATTAATTGATAATCCAATTAATTAACCAAAATTGATAATTGAACCTCCAATTATTGATAATCTGTATTGATTTCTCCATTCGTTTAGAAGAGGTACTTCAAAGCTTTTCCTAATCACTCTGGAAAGTTGCCGATGTATAAAAATCACTTACATATTATTTTGAAAATTAATTTATTCTGGCCAAGTGTGAATGCATTGTTTATAAAGAGATCTATTTCATCAAACTGATATTTGCATTTTATCCCTAATAAGTAAGTAAGGAATCTTCGGCTATACTGCTATTTCAACGATTAGTCTGAAAAGTGGTTGGATTAGATGAACAACAGTCTTTTGCACAAGATGGGCTAAATGGCCATGTCACAAGGGCCCAAGGACTCAGAAAAGGTAAGGGAAAGCAATCCAATGGACAGCTGTTAGGAAAGAAATGGTAGCCTTTCGTCAAGGCCATCCCACTTAGTCTTTAACATTCATTGAGTATGACTTTCCTGCACACTGAGACATGGCTTAAAGTCCCATACGAAAAATGGCATTGTAAGCCCATCGTTGTCCTCTTTCTCACAGAAGGTAGGTGAGGGTTAGCGGAGATAAATCTCTATGCTGGCACAATTCAGACTCGAACCTGGAAAATTCAGATTATGACCTTGGCATATTACCCACAGCTCAGTCGGTAGTTTATGAGCAAGACCTTGGGGGTTATAGAAGAAAAGAGATTAGAATATACTTAATCAGCTCCTGATCTAGGAGGAGGGTGTGGATGCAAAGCGGCCGTTTCCCCCTCCCCCTTCAGAATGTTAGTAAGGGTAATAGAGGCTAAAATAGAGTAGATTTTTTACACCTTTATACACATATAATATACATGTATATATACACCTTTATACACTATAAAGGTATCGAAAGCCCCATCAAAATCTGGCAATCATTACTTCTAGTTTTTTTTTATGAGAGTTTATGTAAAGTGATAGGAATAAGAAGCGGTTTTCTATATCGATGATATATATTTAAAGGAAGAAGGTATTTACCTACGCAGAGGACGGAGATAACGAAGAAGCTATATTAGGCTTGTCCTGATTTCTCATACAGCATAAAAACATTTACGCAAGGACATGCCCCCGCTTGTCTTAGTAGTTAGAAACGACAACTATTAGACTAGGTAGGGTGGTCCTGTTTGAAAAAAATATGAAATAATAATAATAATAAAATTCTAAATGGAAAAGTTTTTGGAGAACTAAATTTGACATTCTACAGTTGGACCGTCGTATCCTATGGCTGTTTGAAAGTTACGTAGGTACACACCTTCATTTATTCCCAATTCAAAAATATAGTTTTAATTTCTGAACAGGATATTTTATTGCATCATTGATCGGTCAAACTAGGTTTTAAAACAACGTACTGCACTTACATGTCCCTTTATTAGATGTTTGGTGTTGTGTGTAAATATGTGTAACAACTATATTAAGGGAGCGGAGACATTTGTAAATTTCATTATATTTGGAATTTTAAGAGTCTCTTGAAAAGGTTTGCCTTTGCCTATCCTGTTTTCTGAATTCATTAATTTATTAAATGTTGAAAAATATATATTATTTGGCGAAATTTATCGGTCAACACTATGTGTTACAATCATTAACATTTCAGTTTTAAAGTTGCTTTCTACGCTGTGGGCTTCATTGCAACGTACACTCCTGGGAATGAGAAATTAAAAATCAAAGACATCTAAATACCTATCCTTGCATTGCATTGCAGAGATTTGTGGCACACATTAAGAAACAAGAGGATTCAACAATGGACTTATTGCAGCATTCTATCAAGAGTTAGATTGTGTATCAGCGGACGTATTACAGCACATAATAGCGAACCAGAGGATGAAGGAGTTGGCGTATTGCAGCATATAATAGCGAGCCAGAGAATAAAAGAGTGGGCGTATTGCAGCACATAATAACGAACCAGAGGATGAAGGAGTGGCGTATTGCAGCACATAATAGCGAACCAGAGAATGAAGGAGTGGGCGTATTGCAGCACATAATAACGAACCAGAGGATGAAAGAGTGGGCGTATTGCAGCACATAATAACGAACCAGAGGATGAAGGAGTGGGCGTATTGCAGCACATAATAGCGAACCAGAGGATGAAGGAGTGGGCGTATTGCAGCACATAATAGCGAACCAGAGGATGAAGGAGTGGGCGTATGCAGCACATAATAGCGAACCAGAGGATGAAGGAGTGGGCGTATTGCAGCACATAATAGCGGACCAGAGGATGAAAGAGTGGACGTATTGCAGCACATAATAGCGAACCAGAGAATGAAGGAGTGGGCGTATTGCAGCACATAATAACGAACCAGAGGATGAAAGAGTGGGCGTATTGCAGCACATAATAGCGAACCAGAGGATGAAGGAGTGGGCGTATGCAGCACATAATAGCGAACCAGAGGATGAAGGAGTGGGCGTATTGCAGCACATAATAGCGGACCAGAGGATGAAAGAGTGGACGTATTGCAGCACATAATAGCGGACCAGAAGATGAAAGAGTGGGCTTATTGCAGCACATAATAACGAACCAGAGGATGAAGGAGTGGGTATATTGCAGCACATAATAGCGAACCAGAGGATGAAGGAATGGACGTATTGCAGCAGTAAAAAGCACCAGTGGATCTAGCAATGGGCATATTGTACTTAATGAAGAACCAGATGATCCAGAAGTGACTGCATTGTCGCACTCAGTAGGGAACAAGTGAATCCAACAATAGAAGTATTACAGCACTGAATAGGGAACTAGAGAATCATGTACAACAAATGCTGGCTGTATTGCATCTTGCAGTGGAAATCAAGGCGATAGAGCAGTGGGCAACATTCTTCAAACAGAAGATCTTGTAGTTAACATGTTGCTGAGGTAACTATAGTACAAAGATACCATTACAATGTTTTTTCGATGATAACAATGTTTACGAAAGTTAAAATCAGCTTTATCCCAAAACAAGGGTTCTAAAATCATATGAATTAAAAACCTTCTCTAGTTTCAACTCTTTCAACTATCACAACAGCTTCTACTCTTATTCTTTAATAATAGTTATGTCATCATAAAAAAAATGTTGTTTTTTTTCCCCGGTCTATTTAGACTTTGAAATCATTATCAATTGTAATATATTCATAAAATCAAAAGTTTTTTCTTGCACTCCCCCAGAGTTGTGCATTCCAGCATCTCCTACAGCCGTTTCACTTTTATTATTTTCAGAATAATTCATCTTCTGCTGAATTACACGAAAGACAGAAAAGTGTAAATCAATCCAGCAATTACTACTGGAACGAGGAATCTTTCCTCCAAGGTGCTGGTGCATAACTTCGTCCAAAGTAAAACCGTCTTCTCGACTGTATCGCAGTTATATTGTGAACTTATTATTAAGAAGCAATCACACATTAGGAAAATAGCTAACTCTGATTTATCAGTTGGGTTTGATTTCATCCATTCTATACCAGTGCCGTATGCGGAATATTAATCTATGATTTGTTCTCTGACACTAGTACCTGCAGCTGTAGAGGAATAGAGGCATTCTTTCGGTTTTAGTCATTGATTTGTTGTAAAGATAGTTTCTACTATTGAATTAACAACATTCAATTTTGCAAATCACGAGATGATGTTGTGAGATGTTTTTTTCCCAAACATCAACGTGTGAGAAAAATGTATTTAATCTAGCTTATTTCGTATCGCTTGACAGGAAGTTTTGATTAATTTTAAAACGAATTTTAAACAAAATGCATAAATTTTGCGCACACAATCAAGCGATAAAAGTACCGAGCTTGTTTTGTTAAACATTTAAAAAGTGAAGCGGCTGGATGGAAGGTTACTGGAGAAGATTCTGAGATGCAGTACTCTGGAGGAATAATATGGATCAATGATGGACGATATCATGAGTCAATGATGGAGGAATATCATGGGTCAATGATGGAAGAATTGATTGTTGACGATAGAAGAAAGATGTTGATGAGCATTAAACTCTATAAATGCGCAGTTTTTCAGCCTATTATATTGTATCATCACCTTTTACCTTACATCAAATTGTAGCCTTTGATTGAGCCAAAAGCATCATTTAAATAAAATACACCACTTTAATCGTCTTATGGCAAATATAATTAAACATTATTAAAATTAAATGATCAATTTGTTAAATTAATTAACACTTTAATTAATAATTAATTAAAAGCGTTTAAAAATGGAAATAAAATTTTCATTTTTTCGCTATTTTTTTTTCCACTGCAGTGGATGAATCCCAAACGTGGTACACTTTTAAAACAAGTTTCTTGAAGAAGGCACAGAACGAGGAATCTTTTCTCCCTTTCCGTTTTGTAGGCGCATGTACATGCGAGAGAGTGCATTGTTTTGACTTCTATTTTGAGTCGAAGACTGACAACATCATTTGTGGATTCGCGGCGCCACGAGAGATTGGCGTCAGCTACTTGCCTTCTTTTGCCCTTTGACAGCGGAACGGTAAAGCCGAGTACGTCTCTAGGAACTGGGGTTTACGTCGCGAAACGCTGCGTCATTGATTTCAATACAGCTGCAACGGACATGGCAGGCAGCGACGTCACAGTGGCGCGCCGCTCCCTTTCAATTCGACTACAGAGGCCACAGGAAGTTCCACCAAGTTGGTTTCGTGCCGAAGTTTGCTTACTGATTACAGGAAGGTGGGTGGGAGTTGTGATGATGATCCCTGAGCTGCATGAGCTGTTTAACGGTAAGTGGAGTGTGGATAGGTGATGTAATATTTGCGGTTAATGACTGAACTGATTTGTATCTGATTTATTTGTAGTAGATTGCGAAATGTTTGTTGTTAAAAACTCTGACTACGTGACTAATGTGTCTTTTGACTACGTTCAAAAAGAATTTCAACGTGACATTTGCATCTAGATGTTTGGCATGGATAAGAAAATGCTTTTGACTATTAAATGAGAAAGATGTTGCTTAGTAACTTGTTGCGAGTGTAGTGAATTTCGTTGAGTAGCAAGTGGTTGTTAGGATTATAGTATACATAACCACAATCCCTCCAAGGTGCTGGTGCATAACGTATTTTGATAGGGGAAGATTCATTTTAATCAATATATCTAACTTAACTAATTACTTATTTAACACCTAATCAAAATATAATCTGTTTCCATGGCATCGTGCACAAACTGCTTCTTCCAATGTTCTTCAATTTTTGTGTCATTATCAATATTTTGAACATTTATTATTGCAACTCTTCCACACGTAATTCATAAAAGGTAAAATGTTTCTGCTCATAAGTTCATGGTTTCACAGGATTACCATCTACGTATTACATTATTGAGTTAAATGTGAATATATGTTATCATTTGGAAAAAATTTGCTTTTGTTTTTTAAAACCAATTCTAGTTAAGGTATGTTTATTTTTCTTTATCAAGTGTAAGTTTCTGATTCTTCAGCTTGAACGAAATGGGCTCTGTTTCAAAATTCATGTAGTTCTGGGCGATTCCTTACTTTTAGTGTTTTCAGGTTTATATTTTATATTTAAATAAGAAAATCTTGGAGTTAGTTTCTGGTGTTATGTAATTATAAGCTAATATAGGTTTTATATGCAGGGTTCTTTCATGATTCCTATGATAATCTCGTCTTGCAGTTGTGGTCGTATAGAGGCATGCTTTAATATGTAAATTCAGTTTACTGCTAATGTGCCTCACAGTCGTGGTGATTAAAACATTTTTTCGGTAAATTAAAGTAAATATTGCTGAAGGGATAGATAATTTTTCTCCCCTTGTCGACAATACATTTACACTAAACACCTATTTTAAAAAGGTTTAAAGTTTTCTTCTGAAGCCTCAAATACCATTCAGAATGGATGAGTTATTAACAGTTTGACAAATAAAACAAATTTGTATATGAAAAGTGGGAAAGTAGACAAGCGAGGAACTAATATACAGCTCTTATGCTCTGATGATAATGAAAGATATAAGCGTGCAGGTGTCGGACTCCTTAGTAAGAATGCAAAAATACTAGTGTATGACTGCTTAGTAGAAATTAAAATGTAAGAATGTTTTTAGTAGGAATGCAAGTGTAGGATTAGGATTATTTTTAGCTGAAATCTTAGTAGGAATACAATTGTCGGACTTCAACTTAATAAATATGTAAGTATAGAGCTACATCTTAGTAGAAATGAAATTTTAAGAAGGAATAAAATTGAAGGACCTGTTCTTTATAGGAATGAAATTGAGGACTGCATCTACCTAGAAATTCAAGTGTAAGACTACTTCTTAAGAAAAGTACTACTGTAGGATTGCTTCTTAGTATAAATGCAACCGTAGGCCTGCATTTAGTAAGAATTTAATTATACGACTGCATATTAGTAGGAATGCAAAGTATGATACATCTTCTTAGTAGGAATGCAAGTATGAGACTTCTTTTTAGTAGGAATTCAAACGTAGGACTGCTCAATAGGAATACAATCTTAGGAAAATCTTGGTAGAAGTGCAATGCAAGTATGAGACTTCATAGTAATAATGCAATTGTTGGACTGCATTTTAGTAGGAATGCAAGTATGAGACTTCTTAGTAGGAATCCAACTGTAGGACTGATTCTTGGCAGGAATGCAAATGTAGGAATAATGTTCCATTTCATTTGTCAGTACGCTCACAAAGCTACCATCTTAGCCGCTGGTTATGACAGAACAAATGACCACGTTATCAACCTAGAATTCGCGCACGGACCCCGCCAATTGAAAGATCATGATATATTAACCCGATAACACAGCGCCACGAGGCGGTTGTTTGGAATGATCCATGATAAACGCAATAAGCAAGGAATATGTTCTTAAAATACAACTGCACTTAATTATTATGTGGTGGAATTCTGAGTTACAATGCTAAATTTATTTCCACTTAATAGACTATCGAGTATTTTTAAAACGTATAAAGGTTTAATATTAAAATTCCTATTCACTCACGATGAGCTGGGATTTATTGCGCTGATTTTCAACAATCATAGATCCAGTGCGAAAAAGCAAAAGTAACTCATAAACTCCGCGAAATTATAATAAATAATAAAAATAAAACAAAAAGCCTGTGGTGAATACGAAACGCTCTCTTTCAAACGGGATGAAGTTTGCCCTTTTCCGACCTTAGCACCAATTAACTGTAGAAATTCTAACTAATGAATAATTCAGAAAATACGAATAGTAATATTTTATTAGTACCTATCAAACACAAAATTAACTTTCATTTAATCTCTCTGAACAAGTTACGTTTTTCCACCCTTCTGGGGATAAGAAACTAAATCATTGCTGTTACTCTTGACCACCGTATCTTACTGCCTAGGTTTCAAATTTGTAGTATGAATAGTTCGTTTATATTATATTAATTTCATATTTTTCTATTTTCCAAATTCAGTGCTCTTTAGCTGTGAAAATAAAAGTATTGGGAGAGACGGAAAATGAGGATCCAAATATTATATTAGCATGCATTCAGGTCAAAAAAGGAATTTTCATTTATATCTAAAAGGAAAAAGGTTGAATATCTACAAATGAACATGTTAAGGTAGATGGGTATTAATATTTTCTTGGGGTAGATAACTGGCATTCAATGTAGGACAGTTTATATTGATTATTACCGACAACAGTAGGAAAGCTTATGAATTCCCATAGCACGTTAAAGGTATACAAGGGGTTTGCTCCTAATTCAATTTGTGTTAATTTCAAAGGCAATTTGTGTTTATTCTTAAGGATAAATGTAGGAAAGCTTATGAATTCTCACAATACGTTACAAGTACAAGCACTTTGCTCATGATTTACGATATCTTTATCTAAAATACATGGTAAAAAATAGAATATCTATCTTTCTCTATGCTCACTAAAAATTAGAAAATAATAGTAAAATGTATGAATGATGAAATCGTTTATAGCATTTGCATTAACTTCGAAGGAAGATAGAGCGCGGGCAATTTTGTTTAGTCGGTAAATCCATTTAGTGTCCAGTCTTCTTCTGAAATTAATACAAATTAAGAAGTGATTTCATCTTTGGTACACTCTCTTTTATATTTTATTTTTTAGGATGAATATAAATAAGTAGATAGTTTTTTAATTAAAAAAAAACACACCAATCTTTCGGCGAAAAGTTATATACGTACGATACATGCCGGTCCTAATATTTCATTTTTCGTATGTCAAAAGTCGACTATATATTTTAGATAAAGATATCGTAAATCAGTAAGAAGTAGGTATAAAGTCGACTAAATCAGTAAGAAGTAGGTATAAAGTCGACTATATATTTTAGATAAAGATATCATAAATCATGAGCAAAGTGCTTGTACCTGTAACGTGTTGTGAGAATTCATAAGCTTTTCCATTTCATTTCCCTCCACTATTTTGCATGTGGGGGGAGAAAGAAGGGGTATAATTTGAAGTAATCTACACACACACAACAGTCCGCATATCACAGGATTTTATTTGACACCTAATTCGTTACTCTAGGTCCTCGGATTCGGAGGATATAATGGAACAGTGCTTTTCATATTTCCCTTTTTTAGACGTAAGAAAGCATGGAAGTGAATTTTTTATATCATATGACACTCCCAATGTCACAATCTTTCATTTGACACCAGTAGGATATTTTGAAAATAGTTTGGGGAGAGAGAGAGAGATGATTTTTTTTCGAAAGCTTAATACATATGTAATCAGTGCGTAAATATTAAAAAAAAGGCAACTAATAAGTAAATAAAGCCAGTGGTACATTTTGCATCAATGCTTAATATCTGCTAATTGTTTCAGAAGCATAAATATGCGAAATGAATTTTGAAACGTATACTTTAGGGGTGGGGGGAGGGTGTTGAACCCCGTAAACTAATGCATAGAGGTAAACAACTTGTAAAATTGGGTGGAACAACCATTTTTAACAAACACGAAAACCGACAAACAAACTCACAAATAACGAGCAAAGAGCATTATGGAGATAGGTAAGAAAGAAGTTGCGCTGCTATTTCAGAAATATTATATACCATTTAATCAGCAATGCATAATGTCTAGCTATCATATTGCCTGAACTGATTTGTTTGACGAAGATGACCTTAAATGCCTTTCACCATAAGACCCCAACCAACAAGCTTTAACTACTGAGAAATGTCCGGTCAGTGAGAAGTTCATTGTTCCTATTCTAGAGTTAAAAACATTAGGAAATAATCTACATAAATTACGGTGACAAAAGAGAAAAAACAAATTTGAGAAAATTAAAAAATATAATGATAAAAGAAAATGTAAAAGATAAAAAATTATATTTATTCATCTTTCATTACTTAAGGTTAAATTATTTTCAAGCGAGGAAAACGAAAGGCAAAATTTTTATATTAACTTCTAAGTTGTCCTGAATACAAAGCGAATGAAAGAGAAGAAAATTTCTGAGCTTTTAAGAATCGTATTATTTTATGTACTGATGTTATATTATATTTCCTAGAGTGCTTTTGACATTCTGCATCCCTGCCAACAGCGTGTTTTGTTTATGTTTTCTTTTCATTCATTATTACGTTAACATCTTGATCGACTTTTGTTGTCTGCTAAAATTAGGTCATTAATATTAGTTTTGAGAGTGATTATTTTGCTTGAAAACTCATGGTAAAATAATTACGATAGAAAAGAAAAAGACACGAAATATTATATTTTCTTATTATGGTCGGCTTTAGAGGAAATATGATTTACTGATTTTTAACAACCTAATGTCCGTTACCCGGCATCCAAATGTCCGAAAACTCAAACGCCATGTTTCTTTACACGGTTTTTTTTCCGTATGTTCAGTTACACGGTAAAAATTCTGAATCACTCGTCATCGGCTGCAGCAGTACTCGCCTCATTAAAATTAAGACTTTCCCGTTTGAAACATAGTTCTGAAAGTTCCCGGAGTTTAATGGATCTAATCATGTCTGTAATTATGTCTGCAATAACGCAATGTCTGAAATAATGTAATGTCGGCAATAATGCATGTCGGCAATAATGTAATGTCGGCAATAATGTAATGTCGGCAATAATGTAATGTCGGCAATAATGTAATGTCGGCAATAATGTAATGTCGGCAATAATATATGTCGGCAATAATGTAACGTCGGCAATAATGTAACGTCAGCAATAATATAATGTCTGCAACTATGTTTTCATTATGTCTAATTAGTCCTTCCAGCAGAAATGTACCTGTATGTAACGTGTTGTGAGAAATGATTTTGATGAGTTTGCCAAAAAAATCCAACGGGTCAATAGTACTTTAGATTCCTTATTAATTCAATTAATTTAGTTCCCAGGAATTTAATAAACTCCAGAAAGAGACTTAATTAAATTTATTAATAATCAATAACATAATATTGTAGAATTAGTTACCATAGTTTCAATTTAATATGACAGCATTATATACAGTGGTTCGTGCAGACCAGGGGTGTCCAATCTGTTGCACGTGTGCCACAAGTGGTACACACAGTTCTTTTTTAGCGGTACGACTTCCAGTTTTTTTAATTCTTTCAACTGTTCCAGTTGAGTGGTTTATGGATCAGCCTCTGAACGGCATGCAACACACTTCCAGATTAATATGTGGTTTAATTAAATTTATTAGTACTTAATAACACAATAATGGCTCGTTTCAGGAAAAACTTGGCCGTCCCCGGTGTAGGATCTCTTCTTTAAATAAAGTAGGGAAAAGAACCACATAAAATTAAAATTCTCCGTTGACAAAAGATACAATTTACAAAGATTTTCATATTAAAAAAAAATCCAGAAAACCACTGCTAAAACATTATTGCAACATTATATTAAGTCTCACGCTACGAGAAATTAAAGTACCTGGAACACTTCATACCTCAGCCGTTCTGGATTGCAGATCTTTTACGTTCACATATTATGTAAAGGAATATTTCGTTTAAAATACACCCTGAAATGGTGGGACAAAAACAAATATTGTATCCTTTGGCGAGAGATATTTAAAAAAATATAGGTCTCTGTTATAGTTTTTTCTGGCTCTATCAAATCATACCAATATCGTTCTGGTTCAATCGGCCATATCAATATCATTCCAGTTCAGTCCAATCGTATCAATATCGTTTCGGTTCAGTCTAATCATTATAATATCTTTAATGTTAAATCCATTCTTATCAATATCGTTTCGATTAAATCTAATCATATTAATATCTTTCCAGTTTAATCCTGCCGGCGGGTCCTATCTTACTTCGAATTCCTTTTTAGATCCGGTCGTATTTATTTCCCTGAGCACTTCCTTCCCCCGACAAATCTCACATGTTCTGTGTGCATGTGCTAAACTTTACAAAAGCATTTTTTTATTAATTTTTTTCAAATTATATAACGAATAAGACATACATTTGAAAAAAGTTGCATTTATCTTCTGCCTATAAAAAGTTATTATAAACATACCTTAAACAATTGCTCTTGTGCAGTCTACTCTCTTTTCTATCAATAAGATCAAGTTTTAACTTCACTTGTGTTCAGGGCCTGATCTTGAGGGAGATACTTCACCCCTTGGACAAGTTTAATAACAGGAACTGAGAAGGGAATGAAATAAAGAAAATGTATGTTAAACATATTAGACAAACTATTCTTACCGGGTAGTGTTCTGATCCTTTCTGGTTTCTGAATAGAAAATCCTTGCCCACCTTCTGCCATCGCCTAATTTTTTTTTCTAGATACATGTTTGTTCATATCTAAATCTTATACGAATATGCTGCTATATTTACTCGTTATGATGTTCATTTTCTACCTCGAAAATTATGCTGTGAGTAATGAATGGCGTATTTATATTATAAGTGACATTTTGAGAAAAATCGGTCATTACTGAGATTAATCATATGTTTCAAAAATGCTTACTGGAACTGAATGATTATGTGAAATCTATGGAAATAGGCGCACAAACAATCATTTTAAAGGGACCCTGTCAGAGGTTTATCAGAACTCATCTTGTACGAATTCTTTTATATTGTAATGGTAACCTGTGTGATAATTGCCGACAAAATGCGCTGCTAAAAATGTTCAAGGATACAACTTTGCAAACACAGATTTGCTTAAATAATTTTTTGTACCGAATCTGATATATTCCAAAACTAAAACACTTCGAATTTTTTTATGAAACAATAATAATAATTGTTCTGCAATAGTTCATATATGAATTTTATTTTTTCCCAAAAATTTCCTTAAAAGCTAGGGTACTGATTACACAAGCTTAAATACATTGTATCGTTTTCCACTGTAACACTTTATATTTCCGCAAAATATGCGTTAAATTTGTTTCAGTGTGATGAAATTCGAAAGGAATATGCATTCTGTCCCATTCCCATTGCAGCGTCCGTCTTTGTACATTACATTTGCTTTAGTATGAATTTGATACAGCACTTCTAGAAATCACACTTTCCGATTTCTCAGTTATTATTAACGTAACCTAGTTCTCTTTAGGTCCTATTAGTTTTCTTTTGAATAAATGTCAAACTCAATTTAAAACAAGGATGAAAAGGTACCTCATGCTAATGCGTTGTGGTTTTAGGTATTTAACACCGAAAAGCAAATTATTCGTAATTGCGTGACTAAGTAAAAAGAAAGCTTAGTTTCTGAACTTCATCCGGTACGACGAAATCAATGCTTAATCAACTAACAACACTCCAGAATCGTTCTCTTCACAAAGTGCTCTTCTCATCCTGATTGCCTTCTTAATAATTCAGACTATCCTAATACGTTTGCGACCTTGGCATTTAATCGTATTGTTATTCTGATGCCTTAGTTTTCAAACTGGGACAAAATATTCTGAAGTGAACTGTGACTGTCTATGTTTCTTCTTGTTTCCCACAATGAGTGTGTCGGAATTTGGGGATACTTGTAATCTTGCCAATGATATTGAGACAAAAAAGTTCAGTCCGATATTAAAAATACGTAAAGAAATATTTCCATGAAGTTTACTTTCATTGCTAGTGAAAGGAAGTCAGGATGTGTGACATAAATTAATAAATATAATTAAAAATCCATTTGCAAGTAGTATTAAGTTTTTACATACATAGAAGGCAAGGGAACATTCTAATACAAAGGATGAAACAAAAACCTAGACGCTTTTGCTAGTTTCTCATGCAAACACTCACACAAGAACAGCTTTATTGCCTTGTTAATAAAGTTTGCAACCACTGCATCATAGATAATTTTTGTATTGGAAGTTTCATGAAAGTCAAGTAGATGGTATACATTTATAAATATATAAATGTATATAAATATTGATTATATTTGCATAAACATAACATCATATTTTGCCACAGAATATGTTTATTCCAGAGTTTTTTCCAGAAATATATTTTAATTTTCTTTAAAATATGTTCCTGAGATTTTATGTTTCGATATTTTGCTGCTGTAAAGACAGTTTCTGTCATTCATACTATTAAATTGTTTTGTTGTTTTTTTCATTATTATTGCAAAATATGGAGTTCATAATTTAACAGAAGACGAAAAGGTATTTAAAAGAAGTTGAGCGAAATTATTTAAAGTGTTTATAAATGATAGTATTATGGGCATCTAAGGGTATTAAATCATTGAGTACCGTAATCCATTCCGATTCATTTCATCCTTTCATTCTGGCGTTTTCAAAAATGAGCTATTGTTTTCATCTTGTTTCCTCCAGGCTTGTAATCTGCAGTTCCTAGGTTCGAGTCCCACCTATGCCACAGTTGAGATTTATTTCTCTAGACCTTCACCCGACCTCGGTGGTAAAGGGACACGCAAGGGCATGGAAAGGTCGCCGTCCGTCGGAGGGGACGTAAAGCCATGTGCCGTGTATGGAAGATCCATACCCTGTGCACGTTAAGAAACACTTTGAATAGCCTTGACAGGACGCTACCATCTGTATCCTAACAGATGTACAGTGTTTCCTCTTCCCCCAACCCTCTCTGAGTCCTTGGGGTCCATGTGACCTGCCTATTGTGGGCCAAAAAAATAGTACCGCTCAGAGGTAAAATAACTTAACTGTAGATAATAAACTTTGTCGTTTTAGGGATTAATGAAAAGTTCTTTTTGGTAATAGGAATAAAATGGTTACTGCATAATTAAACACTTTTTGGCATAGGTACTAATTAAATATTATGATTCGCTTTTCATGAATTTCCAAATAGTATTAACAGCTCTCTCTAACGATGGAAAAAGTTGGAAAAATGCAAAAAATTTAAACCCCTGTTGCAAACGATCTGTTCATGCCATAAATTTTAAATATGGGAGTAGGATTTTGTTGTTAAGGGATTAAATACATTGAAAGCAGCGATTTTCTACTTTACTCATAGGATGGGTGGTGATGAGAAACAGTTTTTTTTCTTTTGTTCTTAAAACAAAAGGAAATATCGGTTTCTCATCCACCCGTCCTGTGGGTATTTTATTTATTTCTTAACGATAAATTAAAAGTGTTTTTCTGGTTGGTTAGGTACTAATGAAATATTATTATTTGCGTATTCCGAATTGTCCAGTAGTACGAATTTCCACCGTTCGAGGTGCTAGAGTTGGAATATTAAATTAATTCTTCTTTGAAACTATCATACCCTATTCGTCAGTGGTCGGGTGGCCGTGTGGTAGAGAGGAAAAAGAAAACTTTCTTTTATATAAAAAATACAGCATTTTTTTCGTTTCTTGTTGAAAATGAAAAAAAAAAAAAACTTGCCAAGAGAAAAAAAAAATTGCCTTAATCATGATTATTAATTTTTTTTTATATTCTGCTTGATTATTAATTTTCGTTCAGTAATGTTTGTATTTGTTTTTTACTTTTCTAAAATCTTAACATATATTTGCACCATTAAATAATTTAGAAATAGAACTTTTTGTTAGTAAAAAAGGAGAGACTATTTCAAACATAAGAAAGAGTAAAAAGCATCCAAAGTGAAAAAGAGAACATGTTCTCCTTTAAAAGAGCAAAAAGGATCCGACCTGAAAAAGAGAACACGTACTCCTTTAAAAAAGAGTGAAACGAAAACATATTCTCCTTAAAAAGTGTAAAAAGGATATGAACTGAAAAAGAGAACATGTTCTCCTTTAAAATATTTTTTCCCACCATACTCAGAGGTGATATTTATTCTTCTAGAATATCATTGGGCAATGTTGTAAATGAATGTTGTAATATAAAGACGTATATAATAGGAAACGAATTATTATAAAAAAAATAAATACCCCCTCAGGCAGCTGCTTGCCACAGAGGTCTGACAGGAGCCTGTCAGTTTATATGCCAGAGTAGAAGATCTGAGAGGAAGGCAGGACATCAGCAGAGAAACAACACGAACATCCATGCCTTACCCTGGGCTCGAACCCAGGTCCTGTAGATCAGTAGCCAAGCGCGCTAACCACTCGACCACGGGACGGCTGCCGTGGAGATTAAAGAAAACTGTAGCATAATATGCCATAGAGAAAATTTGAGATGAAGGAGAGATTCCAGCAGAAAACCTTCACAAAATAATAAATATAGGTAAATACAATCATAGGGGGAAAAAACTGTAGCGTTCTTCTAGACAACTGTTCTTCATTTACCTCCCTTTTTTTTCTATATCTGAACAGGGATAGGTGTATGTGTAGGTCTGTTTCTAATATTGTTAGCCCTGGAGAGATTTTTTTCAATGCTAAAACATTAGATTTGAGTCCCCACTGTGCCTTTGTTCAGATTTCCTCAGCCCACAATGAGAGAGGGGACATCGATGGGTTTGCAAAAGCTGATGTATGTCGAATTAATAAGGCGCTGATAAGCTTGCAGGACATCCTTACAATTTGTGCACATTAAAGGATATGGATATATATTTCAGAAAAGTTTGCTTCTGTCGTCTAATACTGTCCAATGAATACATTTCCTGTTCTCGTCTCTGAAATTATGGGGTCCTTGTGACCTGGCTATTTAATCCATTGTGTTGTTTCCAAAACAAAAGTCTACCTAGAGGTGAAACAACGCAACATAAACCAACCGGTTAGAAAAATGGTGATAAATATCTAATAATTATTATTTTTATAAGCAATTAACCTCGTATTTAAATTGCACAAATTTCCTTAACGATTAAATTATTCGTTATAATATATTTAATATGTAATAATATGTTAAATATCAACTTTTTCTACTTTTCCATTTGTTCATATCATCCTTGATGATGCAGAAGTGGCATTCAGATCCTAGTTGCGCTTGGGAAGATAATTTTTTTCGTGATATATTCATGAAAATTTTGCCTGGTTTTATAATAAATATGAATTTACTATTTTTGCTGCAATTTATATAGGAGATGCATTCTTTATGCGATTAGCTAGAGGCTCAATGCAGATACAGGCCCTCACTCCAGTGAACGTTACCATAGCAATGCATGCTACAGCATTTCAGTACATCCGGTGTTATCGTCTGTTTCCTGTGTTAGAACGATAGATGCTTCCCTGCGATATTCTAAGAACTCTAAACTTGCAGCCAGATTTCGAATATCATTCTTCTTCTTCATACCTATCTAAAACGTTGCATAAAATTAACTTAATTCTTATTTCTGGCTCTTTTTTTGCCCGTGGAATATGAACTTAAAAACTTGCGTATTACCAAAATTTAAAATAATTAGCATATATGACTTTAATTACTTTTTCTTACTTCAAATTTTATCGAGGCAGCTAGTCCATTAGGTGACCTGGAGCACTAATCAACCAAATATAATCAGAAGTAAATACTAAACGAATTTCACATTTATTATTTGTCATTTACTATTGGGAATCATATCATCTTTAAATTCGTCTTGTAAACATTATTTGCTGTTTGATGTAGACAATCACAGCACTCACCTTGTGAATTTGGCGCTGCGTCGTTTGCTTTAGTTTATATTAGGGGTTCTCAATGTGGGGTACGAGGTAAAAGTTTTTGGGGTACGCCGAGAGTCGCTAGATCTAGTAACAAAGTCGCTAAATTGGCAACACTGTTACTGATTACACAACAATGCTACTAGTTTTTCATCTTTAACTGCTTTAAAAAATAAATATAGGAACAGGCTGGATGTTGAAGATGACTTGCGACTCTACCTTAACAAGATAACTCCAACCATTGATGAACTGTGCAAGCGTAAACAAGCGCAACCATTTCACTGATTACCCAGTAAAATGTTTATAAGATTTGTTAAATTGTATGTCATTTTTCGTTTTTCGATATATGTAATTTATGAATACAAAATTTAATGTATATAAATATTTTATTCCCATTGTTATACTATAACTATAGTTTTATCTATTTATGCAAGAGGCACGCCAGTTACATACACATTTCCAGGGGGTACGTGAAGCATAAAAGGTTGAGAACCACTGGTTTATATAATACGAATTGTTCCATTACGGCCACCGCCCCTAATCTTAATATATTAATAATATCTATTATAACAAGTATGTAAATTTACACAAATATACTTGAACAGAAATACAATAGTAATGAACTGCAGAAGGTGGTCACTGATTCAGGGTGGCTCGTGACAGAGTGGCTGATTGAATCAATGCAACCAATAGTCAAAGCTCTTGCTACTTAGCGAAAAGCTTCATTTTACTGTGCTAGGCTCAACAGATGTGAACTATCCTGGCAAGATCTCTTTAAACTGAATTTAAAATGGATTAACAACTTTTCATTTTGCTAAGGAAGGATATTTATGTATGAACGGTTTAAGACGAATATTAGATACGAAAATATAAAATGTGCTGAACATTTGGATACTACAAATGGAATATTAATATTACATTTTAATAATACAATTCGTCAGTAATGCTTTGCTCAATGCATTTTGTTTTGACTTTCAACGCAAAGGTCTCCGCGTTCGATACGCCTCCCTCATAATAGGTTTTTATCCATTTCCTATTATGTATTACCATATCACATTTTTAAAATTCATTGCATAATAAATTAAGATATATAATAATAGATATAATAAATTAGTACTGTAAATTAAATGTAATCAAAAAAGATAACTTTTCAAGGGATAATTTATGACAAGTAATCTAGTTTAAAATAATAAATATAAATTTTAAATCAGAACGAAGCAAAAACTTAATAAATTATATATCATATATATTTTTTTATGAATAACGTTTTGCAATACTACTAGAAAGGAGAGAAAAAATATATATATACCTATATATGTGTGTATTTTTATAATTATATAATATATTATATTAATATTGCATCCATTTATATATATATATATTAATTATTATACGAGATGGGCAAATTATTGAACTGAATTAAAAAGGAACAGATCGACTTTCCAAGTTTCTTTTTCCCGAAATTTTTCTAAATAATGAATTTTGAGAAAAGTTGGGAAAAAAAGAATATATATATTATGGAATGCCTTTTCAGTCTGATTCAGTTCAATTCAATATCTATTATATATATTCAATATCTATTCTATCTATCAATATATATTTTTTCTACATCCGGGCCCTGCGGTTGCTAGTCAAAGTACCTCACTAAACATTTTAGTCACGAGCATTGTATGCACTCTTGAATTTCATAAAGTTATATAAAAGACAAGTGGTAAACATTGAAATATAGTCCAAGTAGAAATATGACCCCCCCCCCCCCAAAAAAAAAAAAAGAAAAAAAAAAGATAAATAACAGCTAACATAATTCTGGGGAACGTTTTCTCCTCTTTTTCGCAAGAGGTTATCAACCTCAGTAAAACGTGACCCAAGTGGCATGCTGCGCTCTTAGAAGTATCACGCGAAATATCACGGAAAATTGTTCTGTTGTAGAAACTCCATAAAACATTTCTTTTGAAAGGAAAGTGGGCATGAACATCTGGGGGGAATGAGAATGGAGACTGAATATTTCATTTGCCTTAGTTACAATAACAATAATATACATTTATCAAAAAAAGTCTGAAGATGCAATTCCGAAATCATGCCGGAATGAGAATGAAGACTGAATATTTCACCTGCCATAATTACAATAATAATAATAATTCACATTGAACAAAAAAAACCTGAAGATGCAATTACGAAATCACACTTAGACTTATTTGATAATATATATATTATTTCGTGTCTTCTCTCCCCTCCCACTGCCAAAAGTCATCATATACATCACAGACACAAGAAAGTAGACAACTTTTATTTTATATTCAGAGTACTAAGATTTCTTTTGTTAATTGCTCATAACACCGAACTGCCGCGTAGCTGTGTCAGAAACCATCAAAATAGCGAAGGAGACGACAGCCTAAAAACAGCAACATCTGCAAGCCATATGACCAGAAACTGGGAAGAAGAACTGTAACTGTGGTGGCAACAACGTAAGTAGGAGTGTCCCACAGCATGCTATCAACACAACGGGAAGATAGTGAACTTTATTTACAGAACCCCGTGATATAAGTTTAATATTACAATCTGTCTTATTGCTGAGCAATTGTTTCAGCAAAATTTCAAAAATGTTCAATTATTTGCCTGACTCTAAACTACGATCATGACTCAAAAACATGATTGAAATGGGACTAATCCTCCGTTAGATAGAATACGCTATTTTTTTATTTCAAAGGTTAAAAAGTAAAATGTTTAATTTTGAGCGACTTCAAGATTTGACTCTTCACGAACTTACTGGAAATAGAATGAATTTACTAGAAAATTTTATTACGTATGCTCCAGTAATGATAACAAATGATAAGAAGTTTAGCAATAAATTGTTTCACTTTTGCGAGATTTCTAAACATTTTTAGTTTGTTTTTTCAGGAGTGTTTCTGGCACGTTTTATCAAAAGGTGTTGTCAAAACTGGTGCACAAATTAAATGAAACTAAATCACCGATAATACAGTGTGAAGCATGCACAAATGAAGTGCTAAAAGATCACGATCATCATGTGTTGGGAATACAATTGCTCAGTGTTTTCTCTCCCGGAGTTGACGTCAAGAAAGAGGAATTCGAATTTTATAGAGAAGGTCTGAGAATAAGGCGGAGACTTCAGCAGAAAGATAACAATAAAGAAACATCCATGGCTTTCCGGGTGCTCGAACTCAGGTTCCCTTTGCTCAGTAGCCAAGGGCGATAATCAATCGGCCACTGGGAGAGCATTCTAATTTTAAAGGGTTTAAATTTTTAGATAGGTGAAAAAGATTTTAAAATGATTAGATTGAAAATTCTGTTTCTAACTAGTTGATATCTAGGGTGGAGGGAGGGGAGAGATTTAAGTTGGGTTGTTGGGTTGTTTTACCTCTGAGCGGCACTTTTTTTAACACCATGGGCTAAATGGCCAGGTCACATTGACCCCAAAGGCTCAGAGAAGGTTGGGGAAGGGGACCCATTGGAACAGCTTCTGGATTCTGTTTCTACTAGATTTCTGGATTCTGTTTCTTACTAGTTGATATCTAGGGTGGAGGGAGGGGAGAGATTTAAGTTGGGTTGTTGGGTTGTTTTATCTCTGAGCGGCACTTTTTTTCACACCATGGGCTAAATGGCCAGGCCACATTGACCCCAAAGGCTCGGAGAAGGTTGGGGAAGGGGACCCATTGGAACAGCTGTTGGGAGACAGATGGTAGTCTTCCGTCAAGGCCATCCAGCGTGTTCTTTAACGTGCACAGGGAATGACTCTCCTGCACACGGAACCACGGCTTAAAGTCCCATCCGACGGACGGCGGCCTTTCCAAGCCCATCGGTGTCCCCTACTGCCCGTGGGCAGGGCGGGGAATTTTGCGGAGATAAATATCAACGCTGACCCAGCTGGGGGAGAGATTTAAGAGAATTTGAATGAGGTGTTATAAGGAAATCCACGCTGTTGCTGTATGGATGAAAGCATTCATATTATCATATTATCGCTACACCGGGAATAATCTTACATTCATTAACAAAAAATATGAATATTAATATTATAAAATTAATAATACATAAGGCAATGTGTTATTAATATTTAAATAAAATAATGGTCCCTTACACAAATAGACAGAGATAATTTAGAAGCGCTATTAAGCTTATGTTCTGATTTATCATACAGCATAAAAATATACAACCATGCTAGGATTCGAACAGAGACAGCTGCATTGTGACAGCGAGCCAACGCGATGATATTTAGCCACCAAGGAGGCATAAGTACTTTTAAGAGCGACAACACTTCACGGTCTTAGTCATGAAACTGAGAGCTTTCCTATGATGTAAATGAACTCGGGTAAAAATAGTCGAAGGTCCCTTTATCGAGAATGTTGCTTACGTAATCCATAAACACCACTTGCCATGGAGCAGCAAACCAGTTTAACAGATGTCACTGGCAGCTGCTATTGTTCGTTAAGTGACACCTGGACCTGACACTGGACGTGCATGACTCTTTCAGTGTAGGCGGCATAAGACAACCGGTTTTGCACTGTGGAATTGCGCTGGGAAAATGAACGCCGACTATAGGGGGATTGCAATGAGAAAGATATCAGAAATGGAGGGATAGTAGTGGGGAAGAAATCAAAAATACAGGGGTAGCAGTGGAAAAGAAATCAAAGATGGGGGATAACAGTGGGAAAGATATTAAAATGAAGGGGTAGCAATGGGAAGGAAATGAAAAAAAAATGGAGGGATAGCAGTGGGGAAGAAATAAAAAATGGAGAGATAGGAATGGGAAAGAAATGAAGAAGAGTAGTGGGTTAGAATGACATCCATATAATAAGACTTTGGGAGGGCAAGTGGCTGTCGTCCTCCAAAATCCAAGAGAGCGACCCTTTCTTCTCAATGTAGAACTTAACAATAAATAAATAATATGTAACTAGAAGGTAAAAAAAATGACATTTCTCTCAAAAGGGAGGAGGACTGATTTAGTCAGTAACGCGTTGATCCCGTAACTTTATATTCTTAAGGTCTCTTCACTGTGACTAAGATTTTCACCGCTAATTTCCTCTCTGTTCTTGTAAAAAAGGTGACGCCGGTGATTTTGAGGAGGTCGCCGTCTTTTGGATTGGATGTTGAGCAGTGCCTCATATACAAAAAATCAATACTCTTCAGGTTGGATGGATTTGACAAGAGGTTTCTTCTTTCCCTAGCAGTTGTCTAATCGGTACCCTTCTATATCTTGCTCGGAGCCTTTGGGGTTCTTGTAAGTAATACATTTAGCCCATTGCATGAAAAACAAGTGCTGTTCAGTGATAAAATAATCCAATCAGTGACATTTCAAAAAGCCTTTACGTTACAATATTCCTTGAAACGTAAGTTCGTATGTTTCAAAGACAAATTTCTGCACTCTTTGGTGCTCCCTTTAGTGTCCTACGAACAAAACAAATTATTTGAAGTTGTGTTATTTTTCCTTACTTTTATCATTAAAATTTTTTAAAACAGAGTTTAAATTGTAGCGAAAGGGTGTATAACTGGAAGAAGAGAAGAGAGTGGCCGGATTTCTTATAAAACACTTATAAAATACTTATCTAGGGTCACCAGCATTAAAGTGTTGCATTTCGATTTTTTAAGTAAGTACAAAATTTTGTCCTATTCAATTCTCACAAGAAACAAAAAAAAAACTGGTTGCAAAATGTCCGTGGTTCAAGAATGGTACAAAGAATTCTCTCTCCTGTCAATCGCAAATGAATTTTTAAAGCGTTAAGTGTAAGATGCAAACTTGTCAAGACGGACAGCATATTATCAAACGAATTTGGAATATTCCCATGTCATGTGAATGGAAAACCAATTTAAAATTCCGTAATTTTAAAATAATCTTTTTACGACAAAATGCCACGGGAGATAAATTACAAATCTTAATCAAATTTATCCAAATACCTATTTTATACTGTACTTATTACGAATACGTGTTTAATATTCAAAAAGCTTTCAAAGTCGAAGAATTTGACAGCAGACACTATTGTTACGCTCTTCCTAAACTGTTCCAAAACTTGAAGACTAAAATTAAAATTATAAAAAAATTTAAATTTGTTTCTATTTTATAAAACGATTTCTTATAACATTTAAGGTTAATTATTAGAAATTTAACACTGCTGTGAAATTAAATATTACACAATATTGTCGAAAACGAGATTTCTGAAATTATTGTTGTTTTTTAATTGATTTCCTGTGATATTTAGTTGTAAAAGTCTTATTTGAAAGTTAAGGAGTTTTGAACACAGCTTTTCATCACACAACAGGAAAATGTCCCAGTACTCTGATAATTTATAGAGTAATTCATTCTTCACAAGTGCAAAAAAAAAGACGGGAAAAATGTTTAAAACATGAAAAGATATAATTTTATTTTAAAATGACACTCCATGTTGAGTGTTATAAAATATATGCTATACATAATTTTAATTTACTGCATTAATTTTTACAGTATTTGATAGCAATAGAGTTATGAAAGTGCCTAAAAGCCTAAAAAAAGGGAAAGAACTAGGATGCGGAGGGAAATATCAAACAGAATCTTGCGAGAAATGGCCTACGGTGGCCAAATGCAGCGGCTGTAGTCATGACAGAGGTGTTTGGAGGACTAAATTATACAATCTGGTTGGACCTTCATGGCTGCTTGAGGATATTGTATGTATATATATAGTAGCCTAACTTCATTACTTATCACTAAAATTCACCTGCTTATTTCGATTATATTATTTCCTTTCTTAACGACTTGTAGTTTCTTTTTTATCATAGGTGGAAATTTCCCTTAAAACCCATCCAGTGCGCTCTTTAACGTGTATATGTTATGGCTATTCTGCACAAGAGACAAGGTTTAATATCCCATATGACGGGCGGCGTCCCACGGAGGTTAGCGAAGGTAATTCTCAACAAAGAAACAGTTGTAATTCGAACCTGGGAATTGCATATTACGAGCCTGGTGCTACCGAGATTTTCTTTTCTCTAAAACCTTTCATTAGATCGTTTTTATTTTGAAAACGAGCTAATGATTCTTTTTTTTTTCTACCTAGGAGTATAGCTCTCCATTTCCATTGCTTTTAAATTTAGGTTTTAACGAGGAACTATTAGCTGTTTCGAGACTGCGAAAAGACAGTTTTTTTGGGGGTTTAGGAGTATTTTGAAAAATGCTTTTTGCATTTTATATATTTTTCGCTAAAATAGGAATATTTTTTTCTATAGTTTTTAAATGCGACTAACTGTGGCAATACAAATGCACTACAGTTAATTGTGTCTTGCTTATATTTAATTGCAGTTCTCTTGCACGAAAAAAATTCTTATACATTTCAAATACAATTAAACTAGAATGAAAGCTGACTTTGGAGATTGCCTGTCTTTGAAAATGAGTCTCATTTTCATCTATTAACCTTGACACAGGTAAAAGTAATGATCTGATGTCTTGACTGTAGACAAATGTTGATCGCGAGATAGCTTTAATCTCTTATTCGAAGGTCACGGAGCGGAAAGTCGTTAAGCAAAAAAACTTAGTCTGTTCGTAACGTATCAGTGAAGTAAGAAAAAAAGCTAATTTCTTTGCATGGATCAAGGATTTTTCCCAATATCACTTGAATTCTGTTAACTTTACTGTAGCAGGGTTGGTTTACCCACTGAACGGGCACTTTTTGTGGACAGGTAAAAAAGGCCTCAGAGAAAGTTGGGGAAATGGATGAACTCGACAGCTGTGAGGAGACAGATGGAAACCTCTCGTCAAGGTCATCATCCAGCATATTCTTAAGCATGCACTGGGTATCACTCTCTTGCATACAGATCCACAGTATAATGTTAAATCCGACAGATTGCTCGCTATCCAATCCGATGGTGTCCCCTTTCTCACAGGTCAGGGTGTGGGCTAGCTCTGAATAACTAACCGCAGATCATAATTAGGACTCAAACCTAATAATTGCCGATTACTAGTTTAGCGCGCTACTGATTGAACCTAGCTGGACACTACAGGTTATTCGTCTTATTGCTCTAATAAATGAAATGCTCCTAAATTTATGTTCGTAATTGCAACTTAGAAATTGTTCCGTTGTGAATGCTATTCGTCTCTTAGCACTATAGATAATTAAATTAACTATAATTTTCTACCTATAGCAAAGAATCACTAGCTTCTTTTATTCTGTTTGGTCTAAAAACTGCATAAGCCCTACCACAGAGAAAATACAAATTACCCAAATTTCGTAGTTCTCTGAAACTTTCATAGGCTTTGCGTGTTCAGGAGAGCCATTCCCTGTGCATGCTCAAGTTCTTCAGCATGCACAGGGAATGGCTCTCCTGAACACGTGAATGCATACCCTGTGTTCTCCTGCATACAGCTTAATATCCCATCCTAAAGACGTCGGCTTTACCCATGCTCTTTAGTGTCACTTTCTCGCCGAGGGCAGGACGGGTTAGCTGAGATAAATGTAAAATCTGACGCAACTGGGACTCGAACCTGGAAACATCAACTTACGACTCAGTCGCGCTACAGACTAAATCAGCACCCGTACCTTCAAAGTTTAAAGACAGTCAGAAAAAAAAATGTTACCTTGAGAAAATTACCTCATTACTTTCTAGATAGATCTGGCAATGGCCTCTTTCTCTCTTCATTGCTTTTCAAAAACGCTAGTAAAATGGAAGAGTAGCGAGCAAGTTCGGTTGTTTAATCCCTGAGCGGCACTTTTTTCCCACAATGGGCTAATGGCCAGAGCACAAGGACCCCAAGGACTCAAAGAAGGGGACTCACTTTACAACTGTTAGGAGCCATCCAGCGTGGAAGCATTTCGTCGAGGCTATTCAGAATGTTATTTAACTTGCACAAAGTATGGCTATCAAGCACACAGGACTACACCATAACGTCCCATCCGACGGACCGCGGCCTCTCCAATACCATCGGTGTCCCCTTTCTGACTGGGACTTTGGTGGGAGTTCAGGAAACATAAATCTCAATGCTGGTACAAAGGAGACTCGAACTTGGGAGCTTCAGATTATCTATCGCGCTACCTACTAAGCCATCATCCGTGCCTATAAAGTTTAGAGACAAAAATTACGAAATTATATTTTTTTCAAGTCTATGAAGAGAAAAGGAAACTATGTCGACCAAATAACCTCATTTTTCTCCTCGATCGATCCGGCAATGACCTCTTTATCCCTCTTCATTGCTCTTTTAGAAACACTAATAGAGCGAAAGAAGAGAAATGGGCAAAAAAACGGGAGGCGACGTTAAATAGAAAAGTAAATACAAAAATTTAGAACCTATTACCTTAACTTTCTCACATCGCTTACGAGGTACTTACATACAGTATTACTGCTTTCGAAAGTAAATGGTTTAGAAGACTTTGACTTAAATATTGAAATTTCTCATATCAAAAATATTCCTTATGACATCTTTCAATCAATCGTTTTTCGAAAAAAACTAAACATGTTTAAACTGACAATTTTTACTTTACACCTTTATGTCGTCGGGAAACATCACCGACTGAAACTTAATCGATAGAACAAACTGTGTCATCACCTAAGTTATAGCGTGTGAATTGTATCGTGCTGGAAAGGCTTTCGTAGGCCACACCCATAAATATCGGTTTGTTTTCGAAACGCCCCAAGGAAATCGATAACACTCTGTCTTTTATTATTTAAGATAACATTTGTGATAGGGAAGGCGAGAAAGATGACGTTTTTCAAAAGCCGTTAGTTTAATGATGCATGAATGTTTCGGAGAAAGGAAAAGTCTGGCCTTGACCTCTGTCTTCCCTCTGGTATAGCGCGTGAGATGTTTAGCTCTCGAGGAAAATACGAGGCTATTTTATCAAAAATTAAATGTACTGATTTACAGAATAATGAATTTTTGGTCGAAGGTTTGAATTACTGATTTTTTTGTCTAAAACTAGGTAAATATTTTATTTTTATTATGTGACTAGCACAAATGTTCCAAAATAAAGGTACTGTTATTCAAAATAGAGAATCTGAGTTTGTCTGATTATTGATTGTTTGTGTAAAACTAAGGGGAATACTTTTTGTCATATGCCTGGTATATGAGATAAAATGAGCAAAGAGTTGATGGAGAATAAATGTTTCAGGAAATCAATTTTCGCATTTTTTTTCTGTTGTTGAAAGTAAAACTGAACATAAAAAAATGCCTCTTAAGTGACTTCTCGACACAGAAATCTGTAAGTTTTATATGCCAGAGGAAAGATTTATGAGAAAGGCAAGGAAAGAAATACCCACACCTTTTTCCGGGTTCGAACCAGGCCCCTTTGCATCGTAGCTAAACACGCTAACTACTCGGTTATTACTTTTTGACGTTATGAGCATGCGTTTTAAATTTCTTTAATTTTGCCAAAAATAATTTGTGATTGTTTTGCAGCAGTAAAGAAGTTGGAAAATCATGCTAAAACAGTAACTAAGTTTAGCAAAAAGGCCTAGAATTTATTGTTGTGAACATAATGCAAGACAGCCATATCTCTAGAGAATAGTCTTCGATAGAATAGTCTCTGAAACGAAACATTTTCGTTAACGCCAATAGCTGAAGGCTTTAAGAAATTTTAAGAATAGAGTCCTTTTAACTAGGTCATCTGAAGCATCTTACAGATGCTACACAGCACTCCCACGAGCCTACATAGAGTGTCGCTTGGAGAAAATGTTTCTATAAATAAATAGCAAAAATAAACCAGAGGTCTAGTAATGAGGGAAAATATTTAGGGAACATATACAAAAAAAAGATGAATGGGAAGTATCTGTTTCAAAACTCTAATATTCATAGACAAGGTCATCAGACAAGGGTAGGGGCGGAGGTGGCTCAGTGGGTAGCGCGCCTTTTTCGACTGCCAGATTGGCCAGCGTTGAGACTTATCTCCGCAAAAACTCCCCGCCCTGCCCTTTAATTCATAAAACTACTGCCCTCGGTCAGAAGTGGAACGATGGGCTTGGAAAGGCTTGCCGCCCGTCGGATAGGACATTAAACTGTGGATCCGTGTGCTGGAGAGCATTCCCTGTTCACGTTAAAGAACATGCTGGATGACCTTGACGCGAGGCTATCATGTCTCCTAATAGCTATCCAGTGGGTGTTCTTCCTCCAACTTCTCTGAGCCCTCAGGGTCCTTGTGACCTGGCTATTTAGCCCATTGTGTGCAAAAAAAAGTACCGCTCAGAAGTAAAACAACCCAAACAAGGACATGTAGGTAAATAAATGCGTGGCATTGGAAATTGCAGTTTTAAGATTTGGGAAGCAAAATATACACTTTCTTTTAATCCCATGTTTGTTAGTTTTCAGAATTTTTTTAAACACAGGAAGAGATGGCTGTGGTCTTGCAACATTTGCGGAGCGTAGACCAGTCTTTTGTATACAGGAATGCACTAGAATTTGGTGCCATCTATGGGTATAATTAGAACTATTTGCAATAACTTTCCAGATAAATGTTCCTGACATGTAACAAATACTGTTTTGCTTCATACCATTAAATTCATCCAGGTGTCATTCATATTGTATTGAAAGTGCATATAAATTATAATTCTGTTTCTTTTTTTACTGCTTTCTGAGATTTTGGAATTTTGAAACTTTTGAAATAGTTTCTACATCATAATGTACATGCTGAATTTCAGTGAAATGATGTTTAAATTATTAAACATCATTTCACTGAAATAAATTATTTTTGTGCATTCTAGTTTCTTGTGGTCATAAAATCCTTTTCGATAAAAACATATTTACTTCTATAAATAAAATCTTGAAGCTGAAGGGATTAGTGTTAATCTAACGGAGATATACCTCAATCAAGGTCAACGGAGATTAGTGTTAATCTAACGGAGATATACCTCAATCACGGTCAACGGAGATTAGTGTTACACTCTAGGGATTAGCGCTAATTAACGGAGATATTCAGATTTTAAAGCTTGATCAAGTTAAATTTTTTCAATTTTTGAGAAAATATAAGGATCCGAACTCGGACTTCAATTGACATACTCTGGTAATGCTAAATAATATTTTGCTACTATAATCAATTGTGTTTTCCGTTAGTAGAACGGAAATATAAAGAGAGTTTCGCTCGTCAGAAGGTTATATTATTAGAAGATCTTCATTAGTGAGTTTAATCACTATTTTTCTTATACATACTTACAAATTATTATCGCTCAGAACTTCGTTGCTAATTTATTGATTGCAATAAAATTTAATTTTAATATACCTCAATCACGGTCAAATCGTTCAGTATATGTGTTGGAAATGGCCCTCACCAGATGGCAAGCATAATTTATAATAAAATTTTTATAGCATCGAGGTACGAAGATTTCTCTAAAATATTATTTTTTTAAGTAGGTCTCACATGAAAAAATCGAAGAGACATAAATAAGGAAATATGTACTGCCAAATTCCTTTGGAGATACCTTGCCTTTAAAGAAGCTTTGGATACAAGTTATGCTCTCATTTGCTAATTAGTAATATGTGCTTCCATCTTTCTGGTTTAAGGATTTCATTTCGAGGGAGGTGTGGGACCGTTAGGGTCCGTTGACTTTCAACGGAAAATTTGTTGCTTTAAAGCTATAAGTCCTTACTTAGGACCCGATTTTGAAACCTGGAAAAACTTTTTTTTCCCATTCCTCTTTAGTTCGTCATTTCGAATCTTCAGTTTTGGACGGGTTGTACAATAACATGTAATATTGTACGAATCTCAATATTATTGATACTTTTAGATATTAAATCATTGTTGTGTTTTGAAATTTATAATGGATGTTTTTATTTTGAATAAATGTTATTATAGGAACAAATCTGCATCTTCGGTGAGAAGACAGATTTTTAATATAATAGGGTGGAACCCATCGACCTTTCTAATACACAATTCAGGTTTATTAAGGAAATACTCTATATTCGTGATTCAGTTCGAAATAATAATGTTTATTAAAGCGTACCATTATTTAAAATGGCAAGGTTCTTTTTACAATAATATTTTCATTTTTGTGTTTAATCGCTATTTTTTTTATTCTACTAACAGATTTGTGGTTTTTCTAATGCTCGAATTAGTGTTAATTTTTTTGTACGCCTAAAATATAGGGCATAAATTGATTATAGTAAGTTTCGTATTCAGTGGCTTGTTAAGACAATACTTATTATAATAAGAGTATCTCTACAAACTCAGAAGATTTATTCCGTCCAAAAAGACAAATATTCATATATGTTACACAATCAGTCAAATAGTCACATTATTCGGCATTTTTTTAAAATTAATTTTTAGAGATATATGAAATATTCTTTTTGAGGTATACATATATACACTGAAGTGCCATTGAATTAGGAATAGCAACCTAGTAACGTGTTGGACCCCCTCTGGCCCTGATAACGGCCGCCACACGACGAGGCAAGGACTCCAAGAGCTTGCGTAAATGTTCCGCAGGTATGGCGACCCATGTATCCTCCAGAGCTGTCCACAATTTTCTCAAGGTCGTCGCTGATGGGACACGGGCCCGAACACTCTGTTCGACAGTATCCCAAAGATTTTCGATGGGATTTAAATCTGGGCTTCTAGATGGCCAATTCATTATTTCAAAGTCAACAGAATGCTCCTGCAACCATGCAGTAGCCAACCTGGACCTGTAAGATGAACAGTTGTCTTGCTGGTAGACGCTATCTCCATTGAGATGCATTATGGACATAAATGGGTGTAAATGGTCAGCCATGAGTTCTACGTACCGGGATGCATTGAGAGTCATCAGTACACGTATCAAAGGTCTCACAGACGTTCAACTGAAGACAACCAAGGCCATCACTGAGCCACCACCAGCTTGTACTCTTCCGGCCTGACATGCAGGATCCATGGCTTCATGGGATTAGCGCCATACCCTCAGTCTCCCATCGACGTTATGAAATTTAAATCAGGATTCATCACTCCAGGCTATCCGTTGCCAATTTTCGATGGTCCAGTTTCGATATTCTTTAGCCCAGGCAAGGCATTGAACCTGGTGTCGTGCTGTTAGAAGTGGGACTCTCGTAGGTCGGCGGCTCCCGAAGCCGAGACAATGAAGTGAGCGTTGCACGGTTCATGCACTGACTTCCCGGCTGGAACCCGCGTTCAGATAGGAAGTGATTTCAGATAATGTCTGGTCCCTGTCGGTCTGTCTGATGCGAGTCAGATGGCGAAGCCCACGTTCATTCAAGGCTGGTTGTCCTTTGCAGTTTATCCGGGTGCTTGTTTTTTTGCCGGAATTTTCATATTCGCGGAACACTCTTGAAACTGTCATACGAGATAATCTAAGTTCGTTGACAATTTCGGAGATCGAGTGTCCCATTCGTCGGGACCTACGATCTTCCCTCTGTCTAATGCATCTAAATCCCGCGCCTTTCCCGTTACGCTTCTCACGACGAATGCTTGGGGAAGCCAAAGCTGACAGCTACATTGTGACCAGAGTTCAGCCACGCATGCGCGCAAATGCAGGACTTCCGGTACTGAATTTGGATAACGTCTCCTATCCCTAATTCAATGGCACTTCAGTGTAAGTACTAATGAAATATTAGGGTTTCAATTTTTTCGGCTCTCCCAATAGTTTTAATTTCCACTGTTAGTGGGCATTAAAATTGGAAAATGGCAAAACTTGAAATTATGTTAGAATTTTTTTAATTTGGGGAGTAGTATGTGGTTTGAAGAAGTTTTAGATTGACAGCAACGACTTGCTCTTACCTCTTGTGAAACGGGAAAAGGAAACTTTTTTGTTTTCAGAGGTTACTGGAAAAAATGTTTTTCGGGTTGATAGTCAGTAATAAAATATTCCTATTATTCTAATCATCCATTAATTCGAATTTCCACAATTAGAAAGTGCTAAAGTAAGAAAACGACAAACTTCATTCTATTTGAAAACAACCATTACACATTCCTCACATGCAATTCGTTATTCTTTCAGTTATTTGGTTTAAAATGCTTCCTTGCACATAATGCATTATGTATTTATTTTTCAGCATAATACAATTGTATTTTTGGTGAATTTTCAGCACATTAATCGACATAACAAGATGATGATTCCTTTATTTGAAAGGTGGTGGGTAATTGACTTGCTTAGTCGGTAGTGCTCCAGGCTCGTAATCTGCAATATCCAGATTGAGCTCCACTTGGACGAGCATTGAGATTTATCTCCGCTAACTCCCACTCTGCCTTCGGTCAGAAAGGAGACACCGATGGGCTTGGAAAGGCCGTAGTCCATCGGATGGAAAGCTAAGCCTTGGCCCTTTGTGCAGGATAGTTATACCCTGTGCACGTTAAAGAACACGCTGGATAGCCTTGACGGGAGACTCCGATCTTTCTCCTAACAGCTGTCCAAGGATTCCCCAACCTTCTCTGAGTCCCTGGGGGTTCTTCTGACCTGGCCATTTATTCCATTTGGTGCAAAAAAAGTGCCGCTCATAGGTAAAACGATTCAATCTTAACCCGATGGAGTTAGTTCAGTCGATATGGAACCAGGTTCTTAATATGCAGATTCAAGTCTTCATTTCTACATGAAACACACTGTTCTTACATTGAAATTTTAGCTCGTTTTTGTTTCTAAAACGATTTAAAAGTATATAGGAATTAGTGGGGGGAGAAGAACGACTGGACTGAACAGAAACCAAACGGTAGCTTGTAAAGTTATTTATTTATTTTTTAAAATATTCTTGCAATGGTGCAATGTCTGAGTTCTCCGCCCTTCTAGCGGCCTTGAGAAAATTTACAAAATGTACAATACATACTTTACTATATTTCCGCCTCCAATTAGGTTATTTAAATTTTCTCTCTTGTTCCTAGCCTAAATCTGAACTATAAGATTATTTTTAATTAGAAAACCCTATTTGCTACCATCTTTTCAGTCATTCAAATGTTCGAATGATGAGCTCGCCTAATTGGTATTACTTTACATGGGTTCGAGTCTCAAGTCAGTTCCAGTCTTTCTGATGAATTCGAGTCTTCTCACAGAGCTTCTCTAATCCGCATCATATTGGCAGGCTCTTACTAAACCTCTGTGGTAAGCGGCTCATTGCGAGGGTGATTATTTTATATTTCAGTAATTTCAATTTTTAAAATGTCCTAATATTATAGCGTGCATGTCCCATGGCCGAGTGGTTAGCGCGCTTGGCTACTCAACTAAGGGACCTGGGTTCGAGCCCCGGATAAGGCATGGACGTTTGTGTCGTTTTTCTGCTGAGGTCCTGCCATCCTCTCAGACCTTCTACTATGGCATATACACTGACAGGCTCCTGTCAGACCTCTGTGGCAAGCAGCTGCTTGAGGGGGTATTTATTTATCATTTATTTTAATATTATAGCGTGCAACGTAGTAATAAAATCGGATGTTAGAATAGAAAGAGGAGCACTTCCTAAATAATTTTTTTTCTGATTTCGTTACAGGTAGTGCATTCCTTGAAAGAACAATAAAGATGCTGTTTTCCGTTTGAGAATGAAATCCCTTCTGAAAGACTCGGAGGAATTCGGAGACGAGGAGCGTCTTGCTATTATTATCATCGCCGTCATTACAGGAATATTCTTGATGATTGGTTGTTGCATATGCTACGGAGTTCGCTCAGCTGTGAGAACGAAGGGGAAGGAGTATCGAAAATTAATATTTCCTCCGAAAGGTGCACCATTTTCTCACCAACCACCGGTAGTTGTCGTCGAAGCTCGTGCTTAAGGGTAGAGCTGCACTTCTTGGTAAATACACTACATCAAATGAACTAACTATCTGGGAATTATTCCGTGATTAATTCTGTGCTTTAGTTATCCAGGTTGCTGGCTAACAGTGCTGCCTAAAGTAAAACGAGTTTCTTTTCTTAAATGCCGAAATCATGACTATTGTGGGAATTGTGTCTTCTTATTTTGATTCCTTGAATTTCTTCAATCACGGATGCACAATTTCGTTGCACAGCGTGAAAAATGATTAAGTCGTAAGGAAATTAGGATTATTCTTATTTAGTAATGGGCTTAATAAAGACTTGAAAGCATAGTTGAAGAGGAGAATTCACCAGTCTCTTAGTAGGATGGTCATGAATCTCCTGTCATAACTCATTAAAAAAAGTCTATCAGAGTTACGGCAGGAGATAATCCAGCCAAGCCATTCAACTTATTCTGCACTTAAAACCACGATTTCAAACTCCATCCAGCTGTAGAAGGCTCTCACGCAACAAGATTTTTTCTCGTATAGAGCAAATTAAGAACATCTGATGGAGGGGCGGTCATAAGGTGAGGGAGGCATTACCCCCTCCAACAGCTAGATACTTTTGAATTCCTGAAGGAATTAGGGACTCAGAGTTTGTTTGAAATTTCCTTTTCTTTTTCAGGAGGACTCTTGACGCCCTCTGCTTCTAAGAAGGATCTTGGATACTAAGTAATCCATTAGTAAAGTGAAAAGTGTCATTTCTGAACTACAAAATCTATCATACTTCGCTAAATGACCCCCTATAGACTTATGACTGCCCCTGGTCGATATCTAGATAAGAAGAAAGGAATGATTCTGTTGTTCATTATCTGTCAGCATATTATATATATTACATTTATATGTTAGCATATTATGTACTGTAACCTGTAAACTCCTTTCACAATGTTTCTAGTCCTCTGTGGTCTTCCGCATTGTTTCGTGATTGTGGACATAGTCATTTATGTATGATATATTATTTTAATAACCATTTTCTTATCATAGTTTTTTAAGTTACTCTTCTAACTTTCCCACCAGTTTTTATTTGGTTAAATATCTTTGTACTGATCAAACGTTAATCAGTCTGATAGGGAAAGGAAACAGTTATTTCTGTTGTTCATGTATTGCTCAGCCTCATTAGTGCTTTTTTCTATTAAGTTTTATTTACCGTTATATATTCTGTTTTGTTATTCTCTTTTTTCATACTCAAGATATTTTTCTACCGCGCTTTCACACCTTTAGGATGTTAATTCCTAATCGAAAGGTCGAAGATCTTCGGTCAAGTAAGATATTTACTAGACGTGCAGTTAGAGGGTCGTCCATGAGCTCCAAGTATCCTCGAAATTCCAGGACGGTAACCCTTCTAGCTTTCCCACCAGTTTTTATTTGGTTAAATATCTTTATGTTAGGCTATTGATCGCATGTTAATGAGTCAGATAGGGAATAGAAACAAATGCTTCTGCTATTCATGTATTGGTCAGCCTTTATAGTGTTTTTACTACTAAGTTTTATTTATACTGTTTCAATTTTTTTTACAATTCTCTCATTTTATACTCAAGATATTTTGCTACCGCTCTTTCACACCTTTAGGATGTTAATTCTGTTCTAAATGTCGAAGATCTTCGGTCAAGTAACATGTTTGCTAGATATATATTTAGGGGGTCACCCATGAGTCCCAAGTATCTTCGAAATTCTTGGAGGGTAAACCTTCTAACTTTCTCACCAATTTTTCTATTTGGTTAAATATCTTTGTGTTAGACCAGGCCTGTGAAGACTTTTTAGCTGAAGGACGACATAGAAAAGCAGAAATTCAATGGTGCGCCGCATAAAAAACTGAAATAAATGGTGGGCCGCCGAAGAAATATAAAATCAATATATCATAGAAATATATAACCAAGGCAAAGGAAACAAACACCTGAAGTGAAATATAAAAATATAATTTTATCGACAATAATTATTTTAGTATTATTTCACCGAAGTTGGACTTTTTTCTTCTGTACGTTCTTTTTTGTTTTACAAATTTATTTGTCATCAGTAGCTCGCCGCAGCACAAAAAGAGATGGCAGGCCGTAATTTACAGAGGCTTGTGTTAGAATGTTGATCTAATATTAATGAGTCTGATAGGAAGTGGGAAATGTTTCTGTTGTTCATTTATCGGTCAGCTTTATTAATATTCTTCTGCTTTATTTGAACTATGTGAATTTTTTTAATAATTCTCTTATTTTATACTGAATATATTTTGCTACCTCGCTGACCTTCACACTTTTAGGATGACTAATTACTATTCAAAAGAACGAAGAAGGTCTTGGACCAAGTAAGACGTTTTACCAGACTCCTAGTCAAAGAGTTTCCCACGTGTCCAAGAATCCTCGAAATTCTAGGATGTTAAAAAATGTCAAATATTGCTTTAAGAAATGAATTTTTGTTATGTGTGGTAATTTGTTTTTAACCCATTTATTTTTCTATTACATATATTTTTATACTTTACCAGCAATAAATAAAGAATATTGCAGTAATATTGAAGTTTTCCTTCCATTGTCATGTTTTTATTTCGACCCTCCTTCCGAAAATATTTTATGGCTACTCGCCTGGTGTATATTAATTTCTTTTAATCCCAAATACTCGTTTAATCAGCAAGAAAATCAGACCATACTCTAAACACAAAGGCAAATTAGTCATTTTCCCAACCACTGTTGCAGACTGTTATATTTTTGTTTCCGTAGTTTTCGGTTGACTGCATATGAACAAGTCCTGTTTATCCACTATCACCTTGGAAAATGACTGGTAATTGAATGTGTTTCTGATAACTGCATTCGTGAAAGCATTCCAGAAATCCAAATATACGAAGAATGGAAATACGACTTAAATTTTCGGAGAAAAATTCCCCCTTTCAGTGACTTGACTCTTTTCAAAACCTGCCATTTCACACTCTTTTGCAATAGTTTTCACATCATTATTACTTTTAAAAATTAAGGTACTGGACACTATTCAAACATACTATGTAATATATAATACTAAGTAAAGTGTGAACATATATATTGTCAACATGAGGGTCCTCATTAACTTTATTTTTTGTTTATTTACAGTGCTTTATTTTTTGATAATCAATTATTATTACACTCATGCCTTTTGTTTCCATACTAATATTTACACCATTTGCTAATCGGAACTTCAAAGATAGGAATACTAAGAGCTACGAGTCAGATCAAAGAAGGTATAAGGTGAGATGCTCCTTCACACCATTCGTTAGGGGAAGAGAGTATGAAGGTTCCTTCTCCTAACGAAATAAAATACAAGGTGAACAAACGCCAAATGTTTTCAATGACACCCTCATCCAGATAAAAGAAACATAATTGCAATTCTAATATTGTAGCTTAACCATTTATTTCAGTGGTCAACAACCGCGATACTACAATATTTTAATTAAAAATATTTTCGACGTTGTTATAAAAATATCAAGTGTACACTACGTTGTTTTAATAAACGATATAAAAATATTTATTTATGCATTTTTTAGTAGTTTAAAGTGTAAGAAACTATTTTTAAGCAGATTTTAGCTCGAATTATATATAGCGTTGTTGATAACAGTAGAGGACATCTTTCTTTATGATCCTGCTCATTAGCACTAACAAGAGATGTGTCGACAAACACTAAGGACTCCCCGCTTTTAACAAACCGTCACTCGCGAGCGGCAGGTGCGTCACATCCTGCTCAATATCCATCGATCCTCAAATAATTTTAACATCTCATCGTGATCATTTAGCACCATATAGTGTTGGAAATATTTTTATTTTCACCGTTTTTCCACCACCTTAAAAATTTGGACACTTCTTCTTAAAATGTCAATACTTTCCCAGATTTCAGTTCCTTGTGAAAACACTAGTCAAAGTACATAAATTCGCAAAAGTATTCTTGAGAATCAAACTCATAGCAAAAATAGTCTTGAACTAAGTGGGATAGGACAACACCTTACATATTAAAAAGAGGTCGTGGGTTCATATCCTAAATGCTGAGAACAATTTTTTCTCCTGTTTTAAGTTGGATGTTCAAGACTATTTTCAGCGAATTTCAGTTGAATCAAATTTTAGTTTGAGTCAATATCTGATATTTTCTAACGAATATATAAAGGAAAGTTTGTGAATACTAGTCAAAGTACAGAATTGGAGTAAGGTTTGGATGTTTTTCTTAACATCATAACTTGTTTTTACAAATTTTGCATAAGATTATTTCTACTGATATGATTGTGTTTTTAATATTATTTTGTGTCCTTAGCATCTAGTTGTTTTCCATCATTTCTTGATTACAGACATTGGCATTTTTTTTGGTATCGTCCACACATCCAAGATACCTATGAGATATTACGTCAGTAAATAATAATTGCTTTCAAGATGTTCATGTTCTTATAGTTTTGTGGTGACCATAAGGAAGAATGAAAAGTATTGAATGCTAATAGCATAGTAGTTAATACACGTAATGTGTTAGAAAAGCAAAATTATAAGGAAACGTAGAATTAAGCAAGATACAAGCTCAAAGTTCTAGCTATTAAAATAGATAATGTAGTTCAAGAAACATTATTTTAGGTCCCAAGTGCTCGTTATCTTGTTTTTTATTTTAATCCTCCCTTAATATTCAGTTAAGGAAAATCGTGAAGTACTGTATATGCAGATGAGAAAAGCAGCATTTGTAAAATTTTTGAAAATGTACAAAGAGTGTGCCAATAGTTATATTTACGAAGTTATAACCTTTAATGTGCTTAGAGGTGCCAACATGTATTTTTTGTTGATCTATTAGTAACGATAAGTACAATGTATCCCGCTGCAATATATGTCAGTTACAATAAAAAGTAACAAACGAGAATACTCAGTTTTGAGATTTTATTCTTTATTAGCAAGAAAATAAACTTCTAGTGTATTTTGCATAAATTATTAATTGTCTTCAATATAGCACACGGCAGGGAAAACAGAAAGTTACCTCGGTGCAACAGAAAATTGGAAGAGACATGGGCTTCGGCAAGGGGAGATGAGGGCCAATCACACATCCCTCGAAAAATTAATTTATGAAGAATATTATCAGGTGTACAATAATTAATGTTTTTTTTCGCTTTTCTTTTTGTTTTCGAAAGCATATCTTTTATTTATCGTTAAAAATATTCTTACATGTATTTTCAATAAATAGATTCCATTTCCAAAAATTACTCATATGAAAAAAATATCGCCGATGTGACTTGAATCGAACCTGCAACTCTTTCAGATACAAGGCAGAGCGCTCTACTGTTAAACCACCCATCGGACGATAACTTTCTTCCAAGATACGACCTATGTATAATCTTTCACTGAATGTGATGATTGCGCCATCTATATATACTTCAGGAGAGGCAACTTATTTTTCCAATTGTTGTTAATAATTCATGTATCAATGAGGAAATCACTCATGCTTAAGCGTGAGTAACTTCCGCATTAACATCTGAATTTATTTTTTACGTTTGCACAGATTCTTAATTCCTTCCACTTTCCTACACATTGGGTTAAATGGTTAAGTCTTATAAACTTCAAAATTCAAAACTTGGTGTAGTAAGTGTTGGGTTGGGTTGTTTTACCTCTGAGCGGCACTTTTTTGCACACCATGGGCTAAATGGCCAGGTCACATGGACCCCGAAGGCTCAGAGAAGGTTGCGGGAGGGGACCCACTGGAACAGCTGTTGGGAGACAGATGGTAGCCTCCCGTCAAGGCCATCCAGCGTGTTCTTTAACGTGCACAGGGTGTAGCTCTCCCGCACACGGGGCCACGGCTTAACGTCCCATCCGACGGACGGCGGCTTTTCCAAGCCCATCGGTGTCCCCTACTGACCGTGGGCAGGGCGGGGAATTTTGCGGAGATAAATCTCAGTAGTAAGTGTCCAAACTAGAAGTCTATCAAGTGCAACTTCGTGCGAAGCTGAAAATTGAAAGTGTGTACAGAATGAGAATTTCTTATCGTACGTCGCTGCATACATGAGAAAATCTGAACTTTAACAAGATGTCTAACAATTAAACTATGCATGAAGTGGCGTATTTTATGATGCTTTTCTTGGCCTGAGGCTTTCAAATGCAATCTAAGTTTCTAATCTTGAATTGACTGGAAGCATCAGGCTTCCAGATTATATCTTACGAGTTTTTTTTTTCTTGAACAGGTTTGTAGCATGAAGCTTCCAGATTCTATCAAGTGTTTTATTCTTAAACAGGTTAGTAGCATCAGGCTTCCAGATTTGAATTGTAACTTTTCAAGTTTAAGAAGGCAATGTTAGTATTTACCGAATATTCTGGTCTCAGTCTTGTTTTTTTAATAAGACATGTTAGAAGCATTGCTTTATGATCCTGTTCAAAGGAGTCAACTCTGATGATGGGTCTACGAACCTCAGATTACAAGCTTACTCGCAGATGACTACATAAGGAACTGAACTTGATAGCCTGCTCAATTTGCCAAAGGCGAAGAGCGAACTTGTATGTTTCAGATTATATACCTCCACGAAATTAGGACGCCCAAAAATCGACTGTGAGAGTAACAAACTGAGACTGCTCAAAATGACCAGATAAGGATTCAACTTGGAAACCTCAACCTAAACACTTAGTCTGTTAAGGTCAAAGAAGAAAACTTGTTTGCTTCAAGTTATGAAACTTCTCAAATTGTATCAAATCTGATTGGGATCTGGGAAATCTTAGATTGCGATCTTTCTGAAAGCTAACGAGATCGGAAACCGAACCTGGTACCTTAAGCCGCGACCCTACTGAACTAGTCAAAGGCGAGGAGCAAATTTGTTTGATTCAGATTCTTAGCCTGCTCAAATTTTTGGAGTTCAGAGTGGAATACGAGCATCTTAGATTATGATCCTTCTCAAAACTGACCACTGTAATTGTACCTGAGAACCTCAAGCTATGAACATTCTCAGCATATTGCAGCCAAAGAGCGAACTATTTTGATGCGCATTTCAAGGCCTGTTCAATTTTGACGATCTCAGATCACAAGTCTTCTTTCAAAGCTGACGAAATAGATACCGTGAGCAAACAAAGCTCAAGTAACGAGCCTGTTCAATTTGTTAAGTCTAAAACGCAATGTCTAGAAACGAATTTGATCGTGTGAAGTTACAAGCTTGCTCATATCTGACGAAGTCAAGAGAAAATCACAAAAGCTGAAGCAGAGAAACGAAAGCAAAAGATGGGAAATAACTTTCAACTCAGAATATAAGCTCCGCCTGTAACGGCCTCATGACTTGAAAGATTGTAAAATGGATATTTCATCCTCATATTACAAGCCTGATGAAAGCTTTGAGGTGTTTCCAAATATTCTAAAAGTTACCTGAAAAGTTTTCGATCCTGAATATTTTGAGTGTTGCTTTAAGTTGTTTCCAATCCTGAATGTTCTAATGATTGTTCAGTGATGTTTTTAATCCTTAAAATTATGAGGATTGCTCTGAAGAGCTTTCAGATTCAGAACTTGTCGAAGATTAAATATAGGCTTAGGCTGAAAAATTGCTCAAAATTTGTAACGAGGTATTGGGGAATTTTAAGTAATATATCAAATTTGTAACGAGATTGGATAAATTCAAGATACGAGACTGTTCCAAATGAAAACTTAGGTTCGAAACGAAATCTTCTGATGAATGAAATAGCGAGTCTGCGTAAAATTGGTAAGGTTGGAAATCGAAGATTTAAACCTAAAGATTACGAAACTGCACAAAGCGCTGACAAGATCGAGGATTATATCTTTTAGTCTCAGTTAGATAATCTTTTGAAAGTTGATAAGTATGGATTTCGAATCTGAGGATCTGCTCAAACTATTAAAGACATGGATCAACGCTGTGTGTTTCAGTTTTGGAACTTGCTCAACATTAGTAAGGATGGAGATTGAATCTGGAAGCCTCAAGTTACGATCCTGCAGAAAGTTAGCATGAACGCAGATAACATCTTTGAAGTCTTACGTATAAATTCTGATCCGGATCACCAAGCTACGACCGTGATGAAATTGTAAAATTTTGGATTGATTTCCCAAGTCTCAAGCAGAAAAAGTCAGGTATCGAGTTAGATCCCATAGTCTATGAACCCAAATTCGATACTGACATTTTCTGATCTATAGTCTAAGAATCTGACTACGGTTTCCTGATCAGCTTTGTCAAATTTTCTGTACAAAAGTTTTATAGTGCTTTTTTTATAATTGCAGGAGATTGAGATATGTTTGATATATATAAAATGATAATCATGTTGCTGGATTAATAAATACGTAATAATTAGAGTAATTCTAGTGGAGGCTAAATACAATGTTTCCATTATTCGGTTGTTGTTGTTGTTGTTGTTTTTTTTCGTTTTTATAATCAGAGTACTTTTTTAAATTGATATATACAGGTATTTAAATGAGCAAGAATGTCAAAAATACTCTGTACACAGGAGTTAACAGCATATAAGACAAATGTCAGGAAATCGAAAGGAAGTCATATTGCACGGTACCGGCTGACAAAGTTTGATGTTGAGAAGAAAAAAGTCATCTTTGGCGACAAAGAATAATTTATTAGCGGTGACCTATGCGTTGTATATATAAAAGCTATTAATTTAGTTTGTAGTGTTTCGTCCTTGTGACACCAGGGATTCAAACTACGTGAAGTTGAGCTTCATACATATTTAGCTTGTTAATGTACAGTATTTAGAAACATTGAAGTAAATACTTGAAATACATTTGTACCGTACTGTGTAATCCGGTTAATAGTAGAAGGATATTATATTTATGTTTAGAATTCTCACTTACATTTACAAATACTCTGTCTCTTATTAAAATGGTAAGGTATAAGTTATTTCGAATGACGTAGTTAATTACTGTATATTGTTCGAAATATTCTGTATAAGAAGAAAGATCTGGCTCATGAAATATAAATAAGTTTAATATTTTTTCGCCCTCTATTATCTTTACTAGCATTCTGAAAGAGGGGTATGGCATGTTAAACTTGACTCTCCTCTCTGATAATGCGTAAGAAACTGGATTTAAAGAGTATTCTAGAAGCAATTATCACACAGGACCCGTCCAATAGAGACATGCCACTTTATTTAATGACGAGTTGCTGCCTTTGATTAAACAGATTAGGACCCTCTGTAAGTTTCTATATATACTTGACCATCTGTTCCAAATTTCTAAACATGGGTTTCTCTCATGCCATAGGGTTTGGGTTAAAGCTTAATTACCATACTTGCCATAGAACTCGATTCGAACCCCCAAACCTCTAAGTACTGCAACCCCCCCACCCAGGTTTTAATAGTTTAAATCCTACTTAAATCTAGTTTCGTTTTCCACAGAGGCTATATATTCAATATTCAAAAACAGTTTGAATTTCAAAGGGAATTTTGGTAGCACAAGAAACTCTAGTAGAGTGCGATTTTGATTATACTCTCCAAAATAAAGTGATACTTATTGACAAATTATGGTATACTACAACGGATTACTGCAGAATTTACTATACAGTAAATGAATTGGACTTTGATATATTCTTGTTCCTTCATTTGTTTGTCCTCCTATTCAAATGCATTTATTTACCTCTAGGCTTTTATTGCGATAAACCATCTGCTCATGCTTCCTTATGTCATATTCTGTGATCATGTATCATCGTTTTTACTATTAAGGCATTTAATTTTCGAATCGCTGTTTGGCCGAACACTGTCGATTCAATGAACGTAACCATGCTTTTGGAAAGGGTGTTTGGCATTATTATATTACTTACAATTTTGCAAGAAACTTCCATAGTAAAATAAATATTAATATCTAATAAAAATTTATATTTTGCTTTATACCAAATATTAGAATTATATATTAATTATATATTCTTTCATGACTACTTATTTTAATTAATTAATCTATTAAAATAATATAAAAGCTTTTTTTACTCCAGCTTTATTGTAGGCTTAGACTATTAACACAAAACGAATATTACATAGTCATTTTTACATTGGATTAGAGAAAGGAGCGGCTCAAATATAACTTGAAACATACAGAGTAGCGTATCGGTGTTTAAAAACACTTGTAAAAAAAGTCAAATTTGTTTTTATGGAAGGGGATGTTTTCAGTATATCAGTTAAAGAAGCGTATTGACTTTTTTTCAAATTGTGTGTTTATAATGTTGATCATAGAAATATTTCTTTTAATTAAGAAAAGCATCACATTTCTTTTTTTAATTCGCCGATGTCTTTTAAACTAACCACGTTCAAACAGATTGATTTACAATTGAATACATGTGATATAAATTTGAACTGCTTGTTTTAACATTTGCAGCCACACAGATAACTGACGTTGGACTTATGCGTTAGCAAATCAGTGGCTTCTAAATTGTAAGTTGCATCTGAGTGAAAATTCAGTCTACTGCCAAGAGTCGGTTCGCTTTCATTTAAATTCATTTCACTAATAAGCAATTTGGGTTGTTTTACCTCTGAGCTGCACTTTTTTGCACACCATGGGCTAAAGTGCCAGGTCACATTGACCCCGAAGGCTCGGAGAAGGTTGGGGAAGGGGACCTATTGGAACAGCTGTTGGGAGACAGATGGTAGTCTTTCGTCAAGGCCATCCAGCGTGTTCTTTAACGTGCACAGGGTATGACTCTCCCGCACACGGGGCCACGGCTTAACGTCCCATCCGACAGATGGCGGACTTTCCAAGCCCATCGGTGTCCCCCTACTGACCGTACGCAGGGCGGGGAATTTTGCGGAGATAAATCTCAACGCTGATACCAACTGGGACTCGAACCTGGAAACTACAGAAACGAGCCTGGCGCGCTACCGACTGAGCCACCCCCGCCCCACTAATAAGCAATATATATATATATATTTCGTTACCCCTAAAATTAACCTAAATTAATTTAGACCTTAAGGTTAACATTTGTATAATAGATTATACCAAATAGTTTGATTCATTGCTAATGCAGCATATCAAAATTTATAAACGTAGGAGAAATATTTATCATTTCTGACCTGAAACTAGAAAATTATCTTTAGGTTATAAATTTAGGATTCGATTTTAAAACAAGGTGACTAGGTGTACCGATTTTTTCACGAAGTTTTCAGTTAAATTAATAGCGGAACGTCATTATCCCCTTTTTTCACTTATTTAATGGGTTTGTAGATATAATCCTGTTTGCTTTCGGAGAAAATTAAAATCGATATTTATTTTGTATATAATATACGAAAGTATGTTATCCAAAATAATAGTTTCCATAGTTGTAAAGTCTCCATAGTTTCTTCACAGATCAGTATTTATTCCAGAGCACTTTTACATATAGATAGAAAAGAATAGATATATCTTCTAGAAATATAATCTATATTTCTATATAATCTCATGTTGAACCGCCTAGCGCGACCTAGCAATAAGAGCCTTCACTTTAAAATTCTGATCCTGCTTTATGCAACTTCTGCTTTGCAGCCAGCACAAGGAAACATTATAGGAGAAGCCACCTATCGCAGAACTTCGAAGAGCTCAGTGGTTATGAAAGGTGGCGTTTCATCATCATCATCCTCAAGCAGCCATAGGCTACGGAGGTCCAACCAGACCGCGCAGTTTAATTCTCCAAGCATATCTGTTCTGAGCTACATCTGCTGCATCCGGCCACTGTACACCAATTCTAACAAGGTCCTGTTTGACATTGTCTGCCCACCGCATCCTAGGTCTCCCCCTCCTTCTGAGGCCTCTAGGCACACTGTTCATAACCTTATTCGCCAATCTATAACTATCCATACGGGCAACATGGCCAAACCAGCGGAGTCTCTCTCTGCACAATATGCTGCTTAAAGGAGGTTGCAGACTTCTTTCCCTAACCTCATCATTAGTTACAAAGTTAAACCACCTAATACCCAAGATACTGCGTAAGCATCTAGAATCAAAAGCATCTAGTTTCTTGTTATCTTGTTTACACAGCGTCCAAGTTTCACTACCATAACTAACCCTAGAAAGAACCAAACTATTATACAGTCTAATTTTAGTCTTAAGGTGTATACGCCTATTTCTCCACAATCTCCATAGATTCTTAAAAGTCCCAGCAGCAATCCCTATTCGTCTGTTAATCTCATGCCGCACATCACCAGTATCAGTTACGCAGCTCCCAAGGTAATTAAACTGTGACACCTGCTCAAGACTGCAACCATTCAGATTAACTGAATCACAACCTGCCTGACCAATTTTCATCACTTTAGTTTTCTCTCTGTTTATAACCAAACCTACTGTACTACCAGTCTCATCAACAGTTCGAATGAAAGAGTTCATCTCATCAACATCATTTGCCAAAAGGGCTAAATCATCAGCATAATCTAAATCAGAAATTTTCGTATCTCCAGCCCATTTAAGGCCAAAATCTTTCCCTTGAAGTGAATTTCGCATAACATAATCAACAACCAAACTAAAGAGAAAATGAGACAAAATGCACCCTTGTCGAACACCAGAAGTAATGCTAAACCAATTGCTACAAGACGTACCAACTCTCACACATGACTCAGTGTTATTATAGAGAGCTTTCATTATGTTAACTAACTTGTCTGGTATACCATATGATCTCACAATCAACCACAAATTATGACGATCAACAGAGTCGAAAGCCTTTTTGAAATCAACAAAGCTAGCAACCAAAGGTTTCTGAAACTCTAAACATTTCTCAAGAATCTGCCTAAGTGAAAATATCTGATCTACACATCCCCTACCACTTCTGAATCCACATTGCTCATCACGCAATTGCCTGTCAACCAGATTCTTAATTCTATTAAGCACAATCATGGAAAGAACTTTACCTGGAACGGAGAGTAGGCTGATACCCCTATAGTTATCACAAGAACTGCGATCACCTTTTTTGAAAATAGGGATAATAATAGCTCTGGTAAAATCTTTAGGAACCATGCCTTTATCATAAAAGTTATTCAAAATTTCAGTCATCCAAATGGTAACTGAAACATTCCCAGCTCTAAGCATTTCCGTAGTATTTTCATCAACCCCTGGGGATTTATGAAGTTTAAGTTTAGAAATAGCCAAACTAACTTCATATTAACATTAAAGCCAACAATGCATCTATCATCATTGCAAACAATGGGAGTAGAACTAACCACATTGTTTAGAACATCACTGAAATGCTCAGCCCACCTAGCCATGACAGAATCCTCACCTTCTATAACCTTGCCTTGTTTATCCTTCAATCCCTGTATACCTGTTCGTTTTCTACCACACAAAACATTAACTATCTGGTACAGCTCTCTGCTGTTGTGCTGTCTAACTGCTTCCTCAGGTTTGTCAGCAAGGCCATCAAGCCAAAGATTGTTATCAGTAGCTAACTGACCCTTCACACGTTTATTAAGTTCTTTGTAATGCTTTCTATTAGGACTAGTAGGGTACTGATTAAGGACATTCCTGCAGTTCCTTCTTTCTGAAATAAGCTCAAGTGCCTTATCACTTAAATAATTCTGCCTCCTCTGCTCCTTTTTCCCTAAAAGAGTACTGTTAGTTTCCAAAAAAGCCTGTTTAAAATGGCCCCATTCTTCCTCAACTTCAGTATTAAGCAAACCATGACTGTCATAATGACTAAGTAACTTATCACGGTAAGCTTTAGCTATAACTGGGTCTTTCAGAGCTTCAGTATTAAAGGTAAATTTTTTAACCCTAGCACAACATTTTTTAAGAGTAAGTTGCAAGACACTTTTAACAAGGTAATGGTCAGATCCAATTTCAGCTCCCCTATATGCCCTGATATTTCTAACAGAACTAGCCCATTTGCTGTTAATTAATATATAATCAATCATATTCTTATGCAGCCCATCAGGTGAAACCCATGTGTGTTTATGTATGTCGCGGTGTTTGTAATATGTGTTAGTTATTCTGAAACCATTTAGTTTACTTACCTGTAGGAGACGTTGCCCATTGCCATTGCAGTTACCAATACCAAAAGGGCCTATTATTCCTCCCCAAAGGTCAGAGTCGGTACCAACTTTGGCATTGAAGTCACCAAGAACAAGGGTAATATCTCCTTTCTTGACAGAATTCAAAATATCCTGAAGTTGTTCATAAAACCTATCCTTCTCATCCTCATCAGCATCCTCAGTGGGGGCATTATAGCGCTGGAATTCCTGCATGAGGACATCAAGAGAATAATCCCTATGTAATGTCCTGACGTTCCAAGTTCCTGCAGAGAGAAAATGATTAGTAGGATTTTTAAAGAAATTAGGTTTATTGAGATTGGTAGGGCCAACAATATCAAACAGCCCCCTGATCGCAGGCATGGGGCAAAGACCTGTTCCTCCTCCGCTAAAGGCTGAAGTCACCGATGCTGGTAGGAACTTCAGGCACCACCTTTTCAAGTGGACTTTTTCAAGAACCATATGGCCTGCCTGAGACACATTACTCCAGTTTAGGCTTGACGATGCCCAACTAGCTAAGTAAGGTTCAGGTACCTGCGATGGCCTCTGATTAGGATTATCCACCAGCTGATATAAGGTATCCCATGCCTCTGTTCACTTAGAGCTGGCAACCCAGAAGCAAACAGAAAACACAGCGGCAGATTCTCCCTCAACAGAGGCCCACCAGTGCAGCAAGTCCATAATCAGGCTCAAATCCATAAACAAATCCAGTCTAGTAGGTATAAATGGTCAGCACCAGGACCCTGTGAAGTTGACCACTCCTCAGCAGTGTTGAAAAAAAAGAAAAAAGTGGCCATAGATGACCAGATCAGTAGGCCATACTGAACTGGCAGCCCTCCCCTTCCGTTCCCTTCCAAAAGAGAATGACAACGGTGACGCTACACGGGGTCACGGTCGTTCATCTTGTTTTTACCTATTTTTTATAGACGAAAGTATTGTTTTGATTTCTATGAAAGGAGGCTAGAAATTAATATTTGATGCAAAATAAGTGCTGGGTTCAGAAGTTTGGAACCGGTGGAATAGCCCAATTCGTTCAATATTCTGCCTACATTTGATTCCCCAATGTCCAGCTGGAGTGACAGTTCTTTTGTAGTTACACATCAGTCTGTCAGAATGATGATGTTCATCTTTTCAATGGGGTGGTGCTTACTAAATTTTTAGAGCTCCAAACTCTTAATCTACAGTTCTCAGGTTCGAGTCCAAACTGATCCTGCGATGAGATTTATGTCCGCTAACTATAGTTTTGCTCTCGGTGAGAAAGGGGACACCGATGATCTTGGAAAGGACGCCGTCCGTCGGATGGGGAGCTAAGCTGTTCTTCTTTTGCAGGAGAGCCATACCCTATGCATGTTAAATAACATATCGGATAGCCTTGACAGGAGACTTCCATTTGTTTCCTAATAACTATCCAATGGGTACTCTTCCTCAGACAACTCTGAGCGTTTGGAGTCCTTATGACCTAGCCATTTAGTTTATTGGGTACCATAAAAAGTGCTGTTTAGAGGTAAAAGAACCCAATAACCCAAAACTTCTCAACGTTGGTGCCTTTCCATGCTGAATGGCTTACGATGACAAGAAGAGGGAGTTGGGTTCAGATGTTTTGCCTCTGAGCGGCATCTTTTTGCATATAATGGACTAACTGGCCAGATCACAAGGACTGCTAGTGCTCAGAGAAGTTTTGGGAAGGGGACACACTGGATAGCTGTGAGGAGACAGATGGTAGTCTCCCGTCACGGCCATTCAACGGGTTCTTTAACGTGCATAGTGTATGGCTCTCACACACAAGTTACTACGGCTTAACATCCCTCCGATCAATGGTGGTCTTTACAAGCCAATTGATGACGGAGGGAGGGCGGTGAGTTTTTGGAGACACAAGAAGAGGGAAGGATGTATCCTGTGAAAGTAAAAATGATTTGAAATAAATATTGATCTGTACAAAAAGGTGGGGCATTACTTTTGGAGTAATCCTCGTCTATTTTTTATCATTTCATAATTAAAATTTAGTTTGATGTGTGATGTGCTAGGAAATAGAAGGAATTTTTTTTATAAACCCTTTGAGCTTCTCCACTCAAAATGTTTCTTTTTCATTTGAAAATCTGGTCCCCGTACTTTAGAAAACACGCGTTGGAAATTGAGGGGGACAAACACAAAGATTTGGAAACTCAGGGAATGGGGATCGCGTGAATACTGAAAAACTGAAGGTTGAACTCAAGGAAATGCTGTCACAAAATGTTCAAAAAACTTATTTAGGTTACCACTAATATGAATCCCTAGTTGAGAGCCAAACGATGAGCTATGTCATATTTTTATCACTCGTATTATGAATTTGTGTTTTACGATTTTTTGTCTTCATATCGTTGTTTTATGTCTATTGTGTTACTGCAACGGGTGCATTTCAATGAAGATATTAAATGTTACTCTGAAAATATAATTGTATTTGTTCTTTCGCCAAAATTGTTTTGTAATGTACTCATTTATTACATGAAATATTTGTAGAAAAAAGTTTTACCTGTTTAAATGTGAATAAATTTGCGTTTCTGGTACTGTAGTGCTTGAGTTTGAAATAAGGATAGTTTAAATAGTCGTCCGTAAGTTGTATAACGCTTCGAGATAGGGGAGGAGGAGATTAGTGATTCTTCTGCGTTACATTAGAGAGGAATTACTATTTTTTTTCCGTAAATTCAGCTAATTTATTTGATTAACATTTATAATTAACTGCTGTTATTGTAACATTCACCTGAAATGTCAATTCTCGTACAAATGGTGAAGACTCTTACAAAAAAAAAAAACTGATTCAGTGATTAGCACTTCAGGCTCGTAATCTACAGTTTCTAGATTCGAGCTCTAACTCTGTCAGCTTATAAGTTTATCTCCATTATTTACAACCCTGTGCTCGGTGAGAAAAGGAACACATTGCTTGGAAGGGCCACTGTTGGAGTTGTCCCCATGTGAGGAAGAGACAAAGCTTGTGCACGTTGGATGGCTTTGGCGAAAGACTTCTATTTGTCTCCTAACAGCTGTCAGCCAGTGGATCCCCTCTCCAACTTTCTCTGAGTTCTTGGTTTCTTGGGCCCCGGCCATTTAACTCATCGTGTTCAAGGAAAAAAGTGCTGCTCAGAGGTGAAAAACCACCTAATTCTCATAATAGTATTATTAAGATTAACTTAATATTGCTTCGAGATCGACTGGTTGCCACTGAACCAGTCGTAAGTGGATTCACTGAAAACTGTATCTGGAATATATGATTAAGATATGTATTTTTTTCAGAGGTGGATTTATCGATAAATGGCTTGAACTAAGCGGCCGCTTAGGGCTCCAACTAGAGGGGCTCTCAAATTGTTCTGTGAATTTAAAACTATTTGTTTCTTGAAAATCCATAGGGGCCTAAAATGTTGTTCCGCTTACAGCCTCTGGACCTCTAAACCCACTACTGATATTTCTTGAATTTTATACTTATATACTGAGATATAATCAGTGCTGAAATAGATTTTATTTCTTACCGGTATGGCATTCTCGAAAGCATAGCTATGTGTGGAAAGTCGTCTCCACTGAAGTCATCTTACAGCGGTAATAAAATTGATGCATAACTACTAAAGAATGTAAAATGCATGGTGACGAAAATACAGTGCTTCACAGTATTTTCCATTTCTCCCTACGTATTCTGTGAATAAATTCAGTGCTGAAAATAGAATAAAAACTTTCAGTGCTGAAAATAGAATAAAAACTTTCAGTGCTGAAAATAGTTTACGGATTTTTAATGTGAAATTCCCCGGATTTTTAATGTGATTTTTAATGTGCCGAAGCCGTTGCATTCGCAGAATTCGGCTTTGTTGAAAAAACAAAAACCTGTTCAAAGTTAAATTTCTGGTAGACGACGGAGTGTAAAACAAACGTGTTTGGAGAACTAAATTGCACAATCTGGTTGGATCTACGTAAGATTCATCATCCTCAAGCGCCAATGGCTGCTTGAGGATGATGATGACTGCTTGAGGATGATGAGACAAAAGCTGGTGATGAAGCTGTGAACAGAAGTTACTTTAAAAAGCTCATATTTTTATTTATGACACACATTCTACTTTCACAACAAATGTTAAGCCCTTTCTGTCTTCGAGTCCTGGTTTATATGATCCTTTCGTTCACTTCCATGTCCCCACTCACCTCAGTAGTTATGATGCTGACGGCAAGACGAACATTGCAAAAAGGAACAATATAAAATTCAATTAAAAATATCAGAAGATAATCTTCCTGTTCGTTTACCCTTTTAGTTCCGAATTAATTTGGTTCTCTAACAATGTTTGGAATACGATTTTATTTTTATAGGGAGCCAAGAAAACATCTTTTGACGAAAGAAAATTCAAAATAATACAAATGCAATCAAAAATATTTATCTAGTAAGTATTTAAGCCGTCCCGTGGCCGAGTGGTTAGCGCGCTTAGTTACTAATCTAAGGGACCTGGGTTCGAGATCCGGGTAAGGCATGGATGCAGGACTCGTTTTTCTGCTGCAGGTCCTGCCATCCTCTCAGATCTCCTACTATGTCATATAAACTGACAGTTTCCGAATCTCTGTGGCAAGCAGCTGCTTGAGGGGGTATTTAATCACTATTTGGCTGTTTAAGTAAGAGACAACTTTTCATCTACACCCATCTAAATCCTGTTATTTAAACAGCGTAATAGCAATTAAATAGTTAGTAAATCACTGATGATCTGTGGATTCAATTTTCTACAAACAGAATAAAACTAAAATTAAAAAAAAAATCCTTTTTCAATTGTAGATATATTACAAGTTTCATATAGGAAAAAAAACATTAGACAATGTACATTCAGCAATGTACATTATTTAATAGTTTTAGATTTGATTAGAAATTGCGTTTTAAAAATTTAGCGTTTCCAAATGAGCAAATGGGCAGTAAAAGGATTAACATTTCCTTTTAATTATCGTTCAGTTTATTTATTTTATCATACAGCGAATTCCTCAGAGAAATTCATCGTTTTCATTAGAGAAAGTGCTGTCCAATTGTGATTCTGTGCAATGCATACTCTACAAATTACATTATTAAGAAAATGCATACTTTACAGCATAATTTCGCAACCGTTTTTTTCCCCCCATAACGTGAATTTAAAGCATTTTTGAAGTACATTTTTTTCAAAAACATTTTATTAGGGAAGGCTTCTATTGGTCGTCCCTAAATCCTAAAAACATTCATTGTATCCCAAGTACATAAAAATTTCAAACACAAGTTTTTTTATCATTATGTTTGTTTAAACAATTTAATCGCAATTTGTTGTTTACGGACGTAAAGAGTACAAAAATAATGAAACGCTGTGAAACTTAAAAATTCAGATGTTTCAGTTGTATTCACGTACCCGCAAAAAAAAACAAACTCGCGTGCCTCTAAGGGTACGTGTACCACCAATTGCGAAATGCTGATCTAGATCACTATTTTTGAGTGACGGAACACTTAGTAACAAAAAACGTTGTGGAAAGTGAGGATAGTACATTTTGCCATAAGCATTAAAAGCTACATTTATATAGCGTAATCAACTGCAGATATTTCTTTATTGTAAGAGAAATAAGCTGTTTTATTGGAATTTATGGTTTTATAAAACATTTGAAATTTCTTTTCATCAGTAGAGTGAAAATTAAATAGTTTGTTCTATAATATTTTGAAAACAACAGCAACAAAATAAGAAAACTAAAGAACGCTAGTGTTCCGTGGAACAAAGCTTAAAAATTTCTTTTTTGATTGCAAATATCCTCTTTTATTTCTGGTTCTCACTTTTAGCCAGGATGCTACCATTTGTGCTGCCTGCAAGCAATATATTCTATAATTGAATAGAATATGAAGCTACTCTTAGAGCTCCAGGATCTGCTTCTTTAAATTTGGTCACACTAAGTTAAACCCGCGCCAAAAGTTTGGTGCGAAAAATATTGTTAACTCTTCCCATAGATAATTTCTTACTACTCCAGTAAAATTAAATACATCCAAAAGTTTGGCGCCAAACATATGCTTATTGATAACTTTCATTCAGAGTTTTGCAAATGACCGGTGATTCTCTATGCTTCACCCATATGGGCGAATACTACACCCACCAATATTTGTAAGATTCAGGTCTTACAGAACAAGATTTTGAGAACTACGGTCGATGCCCCCTGGTTTGTCACTAACAGACAACTCCATAAAGACCTGGGCATCGACCATATATATATACACATATAAAACGGACCAAAAATCCCAATGAGATTATTTCTTCTCTGATTCTCTACGATCATACTGTTTTGAACAAGTACAAGAGGCCTAAAACGGTAGCGTTCTCTGAGAAGACCTATCCGCTTTAGGTTTCTTATACAATTTTACTGCTATTTTTAGCTTTTCTTATGTTTGCTCTTAGGGGCCCACCTAAGGGTGGTTTACTTATATATTTTGTTCTTACTTATGCCAAATAGGCATATCTTTACGATGGAGATGGTTAGGGGTAAAATTATTACCCGGTACATCGAATATGATTATACGATCTACGATCTACGATAGTTTAGCAAACGTACCACTCGATTTACAAGGTAAATGACGACAGCGTCCCAAGAAATTTAGAACACTTTTTGAGTGATAATTCCTGATCAACGGCAGCCAGAGACCCTATCTGTCACCCCAAAACGGGTAGAACTAAGTGGGACTACCCCACAAAATTTGGGACCGATCGCTCAAGTTGTCGTGGAACCACAGGGAAACTGCCAATTTCTGCCACCAATGACGTCACACGTGTACCCCAGTCACACCCTTTCGCCAATCCGTTAGGAATTTTATATGATTTCGAATAACATTCAAAATAACAGACAGCAATGAAACAGTCATGTTGTTTCAATCACATGAATATTAATGGTGAATGAATTGTAATCAGTAAAGATTTTATGCTGTCGTTCAGCTGAGATAGAACTGCAGTATCCAATCGAAAAGTTTAGTGTGTAATACCAGTTTTAAGGTGATATGTGCTGTTAAGAATGTATTAAGGCATTTCAGTCAAGCGTATAAAAATAGCAAATAATCCCGATATGCATTTTTTTTCGCAGCTCATAAAATGACCTGTTCTAGTAAAAATTTACGTCGGATGATTCAATACAAAATCATAAATATAACTTTCTAATTGCAACTGAATCGAAAAAATAATAAACATACACTGACGAGCCAAAACATTATCACCACCTGCCTAATATGATGTTGGTCCTCCACGTGCCGTCAAAACAGCTCTTACCCGGTGAGGCGTGGACGCTGCAAGATTTCTAAAGGGTCTTGTGATATCGGAAGTCTTCCTCATTTTCCACGAACCATACTCTTACAATCAGGGCAGTGGGGCATGGCGCATTATACTCTGAAAGAAGGCATTACTAGAGGGGTATAGCGTTGCCATGAAAGGATGTATCTGGTCTGCAATGATGTTTAGATAGGTGGTAGACATCATAGTTTCTTCACATGAAAGACTGGCCCAGGGTTTCTCAGCAGAACATTGCCCAAAGCATTACACTTCCTCCGCCGGCTTCTTTTTCTCCCACGGTACATCCTAGTACCAACATTTCCCCAGCTAAACAAAGCACATGTACACGGCCATCTACATGGTGCAACAGGAAACGAGATTCATCGGACAAGACGACTTTCCAGTCATTCAAGGTCCAGTTTTGATACTTGCATGCCCATTGTAGGTGCTTTCGACGGTGAACCGAGGTTAGTATGGGCATTCGGAGTCTGCGACTATGCAACCCCATTTTCAGCAGGGTTTGATGTACTCTGTGTTAATTATTAAAATTAATTATTAAAAGTAATGTTGTACACATTACTCCCGTCACCAACATTCGAATTACAGGCGAGTTGCGCCACAACATCTCTTCTGTTGGCTCGTACCATATGGGATAGCTTTCGCTCAGCTCTAGCATCTATGAGTCGTGGTCGGCCCACACCTTGCTGGCGGTTCATGATTTTCCCCTCCTCAGACCACTTTTTGAAGGTACTAACCACGGCTGCCTTTTCCATCTGAAGAACAAGAATAACGCTGATTAACAGAGCTCAGTATCAGGTGTTATTTAAACAGTTTCATGACTGTCACACGCGCCGTCCTTTACCTGCAGTTGCTTCGATTTGAATAAAGATGCACTGGTCATAATGTTTTGGCTCTTCGGTGCAATATATTGCAGCTTATTTTTTTTGGAAGAGCATTCTTTTAAAATACAACCAGAACGGAAAAGAAAATATATGTGTACAGAAAGATATGTTATAAAGAAGGAGCAAGATACTGAATTGAACCAGAAAAGACTACAATCCCTCTCCTACTTTGTTTTTCACCTGACGCGTTTTGCAAAATCGTCCATTTGGAGAAGAGGTGAATGAAAAAGAATATGTGCATGACGTAACGTCGGTCCCGTCCGTTAGATTTTAATTCTATCTCAGGCGGGGCCGGATGTAGGGAGGGGGTGGAGCAAGGAAGCCATCTTCCCCTTTAAAAATGCTAGTAACTGGAATGGAGACGAAAAAAATGTTACACCTATATATTTATTTGAAGCCGCAATCTTCGCTATTGTATTCTGCAATCATTGGGTGTAGGGAAAAACTGTCTCATGCTGGGTGGTATCCGAACCGACGACCCCATGAGAACATGCCAGGTGCTCTGGCCACTGAGCAAGATTTCCCCCTTTTTTGTTGTTAAGTCTCATACCCTAGTTTCAAGTAGATGTTATGATTGCAAATAAAGTCTCCATTCATCAAAGCTATCTCAGGCTCATGCACAACACCAGAAGCTCACCAAGGCAAAACACCTGGTACTTTTCTTGAGCATTTGTTATAATCTCTCCATGCATGATGGTATCTGTTAGTAAGCCATAATCATCTTTCGCATTCAGTGCGATCATCAGATTTATTTGATATGCATGAGCCTGAAATAACTACGATGAATGGAAACTTGATGTGCAGTCATAATATCTACTTCAGATTAGGGATATGAGACCTAACAACAAGGGAAATCTTGATCAGTGGTCTGTAGCTCAGCTATCAGAGCAGCTGACATGTTGTCGCGGGTTCGGATCCCCCAAGGCACAAGAAAAAATTTCCTTCTCTACACAGTGATAGCAGAATTCAGTGGTTTCAAATGAACCTGTTGATCGCGGTGAATGCAAAAGTAGATACTTAATTACACTGCTGGTCATTAAAAGTGTAACACCAGGAAGAACTCATCAGATTGTCCCGAAATATGCAAGATGGTTAACCCATGGGAGAACATGTAAATGATTCAAATCGCAGCACATACTCACATCATGTGTGACAGTAACGTCCCCTAGAAGTGCTATAAGAGGAGACTGCAAAGAGCCGGTGTAAAGCACTGGGATTGTGTTTGCTCGCAGTTCTCGTGCACTAAAGGATAAAGTATGCCCCGTCGAAGAACACGGCATCCATACGATCAGGTTTCTGACTTTGATCGAGCGAGAATTGTGGGATTACGGGAAGGCGAATTATCGTACCGAGACATCGGTGTTCGTGTTGGACGGAATGCTGCCACTGTGATGAGAATATGGCGTCAGTGGGTAGAGGAGGAACGAACTCATAGACGTGAGGGATCTCAACGGCCCTGTCACACAAACGAACGGAGGACAGACATCTCGTGCGCATAGGTTTGAATGATCGTACAACCACATCAAACACCTTAGTTCAATAGTTAGGGTGTGTTACACATCAACCAGTGTCTGCACGTACGGTTCGGTGGCGTCTGCAGCATCTTTGCTTGGCAGCCATTGCTTCGGCTACCATTGAATCTACAACACAGCCGTATGCGACTGCAATGGTGCCAAGAACGTCGTGCATAGGTGTGCGAATGGCATCGCATCGTCTTTTCAGACGAATCCCGCTTCAGTATGCAGCACCATGATGGACGAATCCGTATCTGGCGGTACCGAATACCGCAAGATACGATGATGTCAGATACGATATGTTAACAAATGCTCAAGAAAAGTACCAGGTGTTTTGCATTGGTGCGCTTCTGGTGTGTGTCAAATTTTAAAATATGAACTCAAATATAATAAATGGGAAGCTGATTAAAACTTTTTTGTAATATGTAAAATATTTTTGAAAATATTCGTTCTAAAAATTCAGACTGAAGGCAAAGATGTCAATGATATCTAACTCAACCTTCATTCTAAACAATATTCTTTCAGTTTTAAAAGTGTTGTAACTGATGAGATATTTTACAGCATTTCAGTGTTTGGAAAAATGAACGCAAAAGTAATAACTGCTACTTTAAACCATTTATGAAAATATGACCTTTCGTATGTATTTTTCGTCAAATAATGATTAAATGTTTTTCAAATTTAAATAAAATACGAGAACGACTGCTAGAGATTCATCTGCTGTCGAATGTTAGAGTTAACTCTTTTAAGACGAAGCAAATACTTCTTGAAAATAAATATTTAGATAATTTTGATTGAGATTTTTAACTTCTCTTTAGTCTGATTTTTCCATAAAAAGTTTCTTTTACAAATTACAAATATTAGAATTCAACTTCCAATATTGACATAACATCCCCATGTTATGTCAATATTGGAAGTTGAATTCTAATATGTCCCCACATATGTACTTTAAAATTTGGACGTTAAATTAGAAAATAACTCTTAACAAAATTGTATTTATATCATTGGTTTATCATCTGCCAATTGTAAGTTCTAATTTACCCAATTATTTAATTGGGGGTGGGATAAAATGGTGTAAAAAATTGCATTTATGCGACACTAGAATCACGAGTAATGGATTAGATGTTAAAATCGGTTATTAATCATATTTTAAATTTGTGAATAAACCCATATACATGAAACAATTTTTTTTTCGAAATTTTAAAAGACGCCAAAGAAAAAATAATGATTTAATATTTGTCCAAACTGAAAAACAAATATTCGGAAGAATGTAACAAAGAAGCATTTGTTTATTAAATGCTATATTTTCGATAACTGTGCTTATGATTGTTTCTTATATCCGTCTGTGGACTTATATTTTAAGACTTTATTACATTATTTTATTTATTATTGTTTATATTTTTATATTGTTACATTTTTATTTAAACTCTTTGCATTCTATAAAAAATCTTATCAAAAGTTTAAATATTTTCAATGCTATATATTATAAAAGTGTAACGTGTTTGAAAACTGTTTTCAGTCTTTTTGTTTTATATTTTCGGTCAATTTGTAATGACATTAGCATTGCTATAATTGACATTGAAAAACCATTGAAAAATTTAATATAGGGAAGTTACAGACATGTACAGTAGATGGCAGCACGAGGCAGAAAGGAATTGAAACCAAGTAGAACAATAAAGCCTAGTTCACGTATGTCCAAGTGAAATACAGAAAAGTCTATAGGTAGAGTGGGATGTAAATAATTCCTCTTCGAAAATATTTGAATAATCGGACACAAATAAAGTAAACGGTAAATAAATATACATATTTTTGGAAACTTTTTTTTTAAAAAATAGACTTCTAGGAATATAATAAGTCAACTTACTACAAGTCTTAAATTTAATCGCTAGTGGATTAACAATTTTAAAATTTTTTGCTCATCACATTTAGTATATAAAAACATGCATTGGTACAAAGGTTCTATCTAACTGAAGAGTGTTTAATCTATATAAAACAGTACATCAGTTTGATACATGCAATAATCATTGGCTTAATATATTTTTTTTAAATATTAGTTATAGTTCTTATATCTTTTGGTAGATCATTAAATAGTTTAGGGCCAGAAAATACAAAATATTTCATAAATAATTCTTTATTTGATTTAGGAACAATTAGTTTTTCGTTTTCCATAGATCTAGTATTATAAGAGTTTTCAACCCTATGAAACATGTAAATATTTTTATGCATAAATATTAAAAATTTTAAGTTATATATTTTTTTTCAACATTTAATAAATTTAAATCCAAAAAGCTTTGACAAGGAGAATCATATGTTTTTTTTATTAAATGTCATTACTTTTAACACATATTTATGTGTTTGTTTTCTTAACTTAAAATAACTGAGTAATAAAGGAGTAAAAGCATGCATTTTGGAAGATTTTTTTTTTAATTGACTGAAAAATATATATTTCATTATATAGTGCGAATGGTTTTAGATAAAAGCTGCCAGAAGTGCGTTTTTATCCTTTGTGGTATAGTCCAGTCGCTTGATTACTACACCTAACAGTGGTTCAACAATCTCCTAAACCCAAATAAAAGAGAAAGTTTCAAAATCATAGATGGAGAGCGGGAAAAAGTATTTTAAGAGATCAGCATACTCCCACAGAGCTTTATCAAAAAGCAAATGTTTGTTTGTTCTGTTTATTTTTTCTGGCCTAAATTTACTCTGTGTGCCTCAATAATAATCAACTGTGGAAGGTTGCAATCCTAATATAGACAGAATCTTCGCAAGATTCGATTGCTAATACCACTACTATCCTGAATTTCTTTCAGTTCCAATCCTGTTTCCAGGCTGGGTTGTTTTTATTCCAAGTGATACCTTTTTTTGTACACAGTGGGCTAAAATAACCAGACCAAATGACCCTAAGACCTCAAAAAAAAAAAAAAAAAAAAAAAAAAAAATTGGGGCTGTTAGGAAATAGATGGAAGCTTTCATCAAGGCCATCCAGCATGTTCTTTAACGCGCACGGAGTACGCGCTCCCCTATACGGGGCCAAGGCTTTATGTTTCATCAGAATGACAGCGTCCTTTCTAAGCCTATCGGGTGTCCCTTTTTACCCAACGCGTCCAGTATGGAGGTTAGAAGAGATAAATCTTAACACTGGAAAAGTTGGGATTCAGAGCCTGGGAATTTCGTATTACCAGCCTGGGCGGCTACAGGCGGAAACTAACCGCAGTCCCTGTTTCCAGGTAAATCGAACCACATATATTTCGATATTAGACGTAGAACATTTGTCTTGATGAAAAATAAAAACTTCTTTTTGTGGCTGTGTTACAAACGAAATTTACTATACACGCGTATGGGAAGATAGAGAACCAATGGAAATTGTGTTAGGAGTATGTGATAATTGTGATTAATAGTGGTAAATCTGGCATATTAAAAGTAAGTTTATGCTTTGTTTTAAAAATATTTTATATATACTAATATTTATATATAGTATATAACTATATATGTAACATTAAAAGTAATGAAATGTAAAGGTCGCTATTTAATTTACTCACAAGAACCACTTTCTTTTTTTTTTTTACAAAATTCGACTACTTCCCTGTTAACAGAAAGTCCACAAATTTTAAATTGCGTTAAAGGCCCAGATACCTGAAGACCTCATTATATAGGATTCTTCTACTATATTAAGTTGACTAATTAATATAGGTATAAGTATGTATTATACATTATAGATTTATTTAATTTGGACTATGGAATTTATTGTACATTGGATTGTAATAAATTTATGGATATTTATCTACTTATATTTGATACAAGGATTTCGATATTTAATTCTAAATATCTAAGCGCAGTGATTTGCATTAGTAAAAACTTTTTTTGTGTTTGTTGCCTTGAATTTGAACAAGAAAGTATAATTCCGCCTCAACAACAGAAACAAGACCAGGTTAGGTGTGCAGAATTAAAAAAAAATTAGACATTCTCACAACATTGTCGAAAAACTATATATATATATTACTTTTACTTCGTTGTTTCCTATTTAGTGAGAAAATATTGAACACAGACATGACTTAATTGTATTAAGTATTCAGTATAAACAGATACATTCGGCATCTTATATATTCAGCAAAAATATACGTTTATATACATAACATTAAACTGAAAATTCAGTCAAATCTGGTTACCTCGAATTTCTCGCTAACTCAAATTTTTTTAACCATAAAATTTAACCAAACATAACTCACTATTAGAAGTAGAATTCTTACTGAATCCTTATACATTTATTGTATTTTTTCTCTCTTTAACTCGAATTATTGTTTCAACTCGAAATTTTATGAAGAATATTTGAAAGAAAATCCCTTTTTGATAAGCTTTCTTCCATCTGTTTCGTTAGTGGTGATGGTAAATTGCTGAAATGTTTGCAGGTGGACAGTGATTCTTATTATCTATGTACTACTTCCACGACTTTCACCATTCTCGCAGGGCTGAGGTGATAAACATTCCTCATAGAAACTGTTAGTTACAGCTAATTTCTCTTGCGCAGATTGTAATAAAATGGCAGCGAAGCGTAAAGTTGAAGTGATAAAAAGCAAGAGTGATCGCAACTGTTGAAAGTAGCGGAAAGTAGGGAAAAAAAAACATTGCCGAAGAATTCAGAATTCCTAGCAATACTTTGTCAACAATTTTAAAGACAAAGATATGGTACTGAAAAAGTTAGATTGCAATAAAAGGAGAAAAATGAAGCACGCAAAATTTCCTGATGTTGACTAGTAAAGTTGGCAAAACGATTTACTCAATGTAGGATCAAAAGCACTCTAATAGTTGAGAAATGAAATCTATTACGGGTTCTGTAGCCTTTTTTTTGTGCAAATTTGATAACTCGAAGTCATCTCGTTTCCCTTAAATTACGGGTTAAACGAAAGTTTATTGTACATTGTCATTAAAGCAAAACTACATTGTTGTCAATTACGATATTATAATTTTACGGTAAATGTTTTCTGTGAAGCCTAAAATTTAAAATGAAATTGCTGACAAAAGATCTTTATACAATACTGTTCATTCTATGTGAACTTTAATTTCAGGCATTCCTATTAAAGGTTTCGACCTATAATGCGAAAACGATAAGAATCCACTAGTTAAGTTGTTAATACCAATACCCTGCGTTGATTATGAGGGATTGTCAATACCATATATTGGTCATGGCATTACACGTAAAGGTCTTGAATTTTTTTTTCTAATCATGCACAACATGAATGAACCATGATTTAATATTCTACAAAATTGTTTCCTACTTTTGTGATTTCATTTTTGGTTCTTTGTGTTCTTCGTTTATGTAAGCAATAACTTCCGAATACGATGGAAGATCGGACGTATCTTTAACCACACATGTCGTATACGAAGGAGGCCTTTCGTCATTTCCTTCGTTGTTATGGTCTGTCCAGTGTAAATTATTGTCTACAGTTGGTGAATCAAGCGTCGTTGGCGCTACGTAATCTACAGATGCATCGGCGCTATTACGTTGGAAGGACTTGTAACGTTTCCACTCCAGATAGAGATATATAAAAGCAGATAACGTTGAGAGCGCTCCGTACCCACCACAGAAGATCCCGGCCACTTTTAATCCTCTGCTCTTGCTGACTTCCGGTACCACAAGCAGTGTGAAGCTCACAAACAGAAGAATAAGACCTGAGGCTATGGACAGAAAGAAAATCTTTGTAGCTGCTTTCCATTTCTGCTGTGCTCTGCGTTCTTCTCGTCTTGATGGCATAGTGATTTTGTGGCCTCAGATCTATAAGAAAATGATGATACATAATGGTGTAATATTAACAAAAGGGAAATAACGAAAAATACTTAAAAATAAGATCCATGTATGTTTATCTTATTACAGTTTTGTTTAATTCACATTGCTTCACTATAGTCTAAAATTATTTTACTATATTCCAGTTAATTAAGCTCTGTGCTAGAATTCATGCTTCTATTGTTTCATTGTATTGTTACTTCTTTAATATATTTGTCCATTGACATTGTTCGTATATATTTTAAGAAACTTGAAAATAAGACCTAACTGATTCATCCATTCTTCATATTGTATTCCTTTTTGCTGTTTTTTACACTATTTTGTTATGCTCATCAGTGTCGTAATGAAAGGTAGGAGTGATGTGAATTTACTCCCCCTCAAACAGGAAAATGTTTTTTAACAAAATAATTAGTTCATAAATCTACATGAACAAAAAACGGAAAAAATTCTTCAACCTTCTTTCAAAGCGATTCTGTCTATGCCATTTTTGTTCATCAGTATCTGTGTTTCACTTAAGTTTCACGCTCTTTAAGATGGACTAGAAGTTTTCACTATTCAATAGTATTGCTCATGACAGGCCCGGATCTCGAAAAAAATAAAGGGGAGGAGCAAAAAATTAAATTGAGCAGGAAAAATGTAAAATGGGTTGGGGGGGAGGTCAAGAGACTGGATTTCCATTGCAGTATAACATTACCCCTTCAGTTTTATGTCTTAAAAATACTCTTGAAACCTGCATTAATATAATAAGTTTAACCATTTTTTTGCCTCTATTCCTCTCTGTTGATGATGAGATTATCTCTATTATTGATATCTCAATCATTGTGGTTTTTCTGCCATGGATTATCGTACAAAATGTCAACAGAAACATTGAAGAACTGAAGCAGTTTTTTACCTACTAACTTCTCAGGGAGGGGACATGGACACCGTGACCCCTGCCCCTAGATCAACGCTGGTTCAAATTAGTTAGGGGGGATAGAATAGGAACAAGAAGGTAAGGAGTATAAATGCTTTTGAAATTTTATTCGAACAATATTTGCTGAATGTTTTCATCAGAAATATCAATGGAAATATTAAGAATACCAAACAATTATTATTTTTATGACGAGATATCGCGGGAATCGAAAAGTCATTTAACGTGTTCAAATTTTAAAATTGCTTAGATATCGTGAAATGGGTGATTATTAAACTGTATTCTTGTTCTGAGCTGGACAATCCAATTATAATTTCAATTAGGATGTAGATTTTATTATTATTTCTTTTAATTTTCTGTTACTTCGTGATTCACAAGTGATGGTAATAAACTCCGGGCCAAAAGCGAATATAAAAAAGAAAAAGTTTTAGATTTGATTAGAAATTGAGTTTTAAAAATTTAGCGTTTCCAAATGAGCAAATGGGCAGTAAAAGTTTATTTATTTTATCATACAGCGAATTCCTCAGAGAAATTCATCGTTTTCATTAGAGAAAGTGCTGTCCAATTGTGATTCTGTGCAATGCATACACTACAAATTGCGTTATTAAGAAAATGCATACTCTACAGCATAGTTTCGCAACCGTTTTTCCCCCATAACGTGAATTTAAAGCATTTTTGAAGTACATTTTTTTCAAACAAATTTCATTAGGGAAAGCTTCTATTGGTCGTCCCTAAATCCTAAAAACATTCATTGTATCCCAAGTACATAAAAATTTCAAACACAAGCTTTTTTATCATTATGTTTGTTTAAACAATTTAATCGCAATTTGTTGTTTATGGACGTAAAAGAGTACAAAAATAATGAAACGCTGTGAAACTTAAAAATTCAGATGTTTCAGTTGTATTCACGTACTCCGCAAAAGAAAATACTCGTGTGCCTCTAAGAGTACGTGTACCACCAATTGCGAAATGCTGATCTAGATCACTATTTTTGAGTGACGGAACACTTAGTAACAAAAAACTTTGTGGAAAGTGAGGATAGTACATTTTGCCTTAAGCATAAAAGCTACATTTATATAACGTAATCAACTGCAGATATTTCTTTATTGTAAGAGAAATAAGCTGTTTTTAATGGAATTTATGGTTTCATAAAACATTTGAAATTTCTTTTCATCAGTAGAGTGAAAATTAAATAGTTTGTTCTATAATATTTTGAAAACAACAGCAACAAAATAAGAAAACTGAAGAACGCTAGTGTTCCGTGGAACAAAGGTTTAGAAATTTCTTTGTCGATTGCGAATATCCTTTTTTATTTCTGGTTCTCACTTTTAGCCAGGATGCTATTGTGCTGCCCGCAAGCAATATGTTCTATAATAATCATCATAAAGCGAACTGAGGCTTGATAATTTGGCAGGCTACGATTGTTTCAAGCGAGTATGAAAAATATGGGCGCATTGAATCGAACATGAAGCAACTCTTAGATCTCTAGGATCTGCTTCTTTAAATTTGGTGACACTAAGTTAAACCCGCGCCAAAAGTTTGGTGCGAAAAATTTTGTTAACTCTTCCCATAGATAATTTCTTACTACTCCAGTCACAATTAAATACAGCCAAAGGTTTGGCGCCAAACATATGCTTAGTGATAATCTTCATTCATAGTTTTGCAAATGACCGGTGATTCTCTATGCTTCACCCATATGGGCGAATACTACACCCACCAATATTTGTAAGATTCAGGTCTTACCGAACATGATTTTGAGAACTGCGGTCGATGCCCCCTGGTTTGTCACTAACAGACAACTCCATAAAGACCTGGGCATCGACCATATATATACACATATAAAACGGACCACAAAAAGTTTTTTTGAGGTTGTATGCAATAATCCCAATGAGATTATTTCTTCTCTGATTCTCTACGATCATACTGTTTTGAACAAGTACAAGAGGCCTAAAATGGTAGCGTTCTCTGAGACCTACCCGTTTTAGGTTTCTTATACAATTTTACTGCTATTTTTAGCTTTTCTTACGTTTGCCCTTAGGGGCTCACCTAAGGGTGGTTTACTTATATATTTTGTTCTAACTCATGCCAAATAGGCATATCTTTACGATGGAGATGGGTAGGGGTAAAATCATTACCCGGTACATCGAATATGATTATACGATCTACGATAGTTTTGCAAACGTACCACTCGATTTACAAGGTAAATGACGACAGCGTCCCAAGAAATTTAGAACACTTTTTGAGTGATAATTCCTGATCAACGGCAGCCAGAAACCCGATCTGTCACCCCAAAACGGGAAGAACTAAATGGGACCACCCCACAAAATTAGGGAGCGATCGCTCAAGTTGTCGTGGAATCACAGGGAAACTGCCAATTCCTGCCACCAATGACGTCACACGTGTACCCCAGTCCCATCCTTTCGTCAATCCGTTCGGAATTTTATATGATTTCGAATAACATTCAAAATAACAGACAGTAATGAAACAGTCATGTTGTTTAAATCACATGAATATTAATGGTGAATGAATTGTAATCAGTAAAGATTTTATGCTGTCGTTCAGCTGAGATAAAACTGCAGTATCCAATCGAAAAGTTTAGTGTGTAATACCAGTTTTCAGGTGATATGTGCTGTTAAGAATGTATTAAGACATTTCAGTCAAGCGTATAAAAATAGCAAATAATCCCGATATGTATTTTTTTTCACAGCTCATAAAATGACCTGTTCTAGTAAAAATTTACGTCGGATGATTCAATACAAAATCATAAATATAACTTTCTAATTGCAACTGAATCGAAAAAATAATAAACATACACTGACGAGCCAAAACATTATGACCACCTGCCTAATATGATGTTGGTCCTCCACGTGCCGTCAAAACAGCTCTTACCCGGTGAAGCGTGGACGCTGCAAGATTTCTGAAGGGTCTTGTGATATCTGGTACCAATATGTCCTTTAACTCTTCTAAGTTATGTGGTTGAGCCATTGTAGATCGGATATGCTGTTCCAACACAAATCACTGATGCTGTATTGATGTCTGGGGAATTTGCAGGCCAGAGCAATACCTGGAAGTCTTCCTCATTTTCCACGAACCATACTCTAACAATCCAGGCAGTGGGGCATGACGCATTATCCTCTGAAAGAAGGCATTACTAGAGGGGTATAGCGTTGCCATGAAAGGATGTACCTGGTCTGCAATGATGTTTAGATATGTGGTAGACATCATAGTTTCTTGCACATGAATGACTGGCCCAGGGTTTCTCAGCAGAACATTGCCCAAAGCATTACACTTCCTCCACCGGCTTCTTTTTGTCCCACGGTGCATCCTAGTACCAACATATCCCCAGCTAAACAATGCACGTGTACACGGCCATCTACATGGTGCAACAGGAAACGAGATTCATCGGACCAGACGACCTTCCAGTCATTCAAGGTCCAGTTTTGATGCTTGCATGCCCATTGTAGGTGCTTTCGACGGTGAACCGAGGTTAGTATGGGCATTCGGAGTCTGCGGCTATGCAGCCCCATTTTCAGCAGGGTTTGATGTACTCTGTGTTAATTATTAAAATTAATTATTAAAAGTAATGTTGTATGTTGTACACATTACTCCCGTCACCAACATTCGAGTTACAGGTGAGTTGCGCCACAACATCTCTTCTGTTGGCTCGTACATATGGGATAGCTTTCGCTCAGCTCTAGCATCTATGAGCCGTGGTCGGCCCACACCTTGCTGGCGGTTCATGATTTTCCCCTCCTCAGACCTCTTTGTGAAGATACTAACGACGGCTGCCTTTCTCATCTGAAGAACAAGAATAGCGCTGATTAACAGAGTTCAGTATCAGGTGTTATTTAAACAGTTTCATGACTGTCACACGTGCCGTCCTTTACTTGCAGTTGCTTCGATTTGAATAAAGATGCACTGGTCATAATGTTTTAGCTCTTCGGTGCAATATATTACAGCTTATTTTTTTTGGAAGAGCATTCTTTTAAAATACAACCAGAACGGAAAAGAAAATATATATGTACAGAAAGATATGTTATAAAGAAGGAGCAAGATACTGAATTGAACCAGAAAAGACTACAATCCTTCTCCTACTTTGTTTTTCACCTGACGCGTTTTGCAAAATCGTCCATTTGGAGAAGAGGTGAATGAAAAAGAATATGTGCATGACGTAACGTCGGTCCCGTCCGTTAGATTTTAATTCTATCTCAGGCGGGGCCGGATGTAGGGAGGGGGGTGGAGCAAGGAAGATAGGGATATGAGACCTAACAACAAGGGAAATCTTGATCAGTGGTCTGTAGCTCAGCTATCAGAGCACATGACATGTTGTCGCGGGTTCGGATCCCCCAAGGCACGAGAAAAAATTTCCTTTCTACACAGTGATATCAGAATTCAGTGGTTTCAAATGAACCTGTTGATCGCGATGAATGCAAAAGTAGATACTTAATTACACTGCTGGTCATTAAAAGTGCAACGCCAGGAAGAACTCATCAGATTGTCCCGAAATATGCAAGATGGGTAACCCATGGGAGAACATGTAAATGATTCAAATCGCAGCACATACTCACATCATGTGTGACAGTAACGTCCCCTGGAAGTGCTATAAGAGGAGATTGCAAAGAGCCGGTGTAAAGCACTGGGATTGTGTTTGCTCGCAGTTCTCGTGCACTAAAGGATAAAGTATGCCCCGTCGAAGAACACGGCATCCATACGATCAGGTTTCCGACTTTGATTGAGCGAGAATTGTGGGATTACGGGAAGGCGAATTATCGTACCGAGACATCGGTGTTCGTGTTGGACGGAATGCTGCCACTGTGATGAGAATATGGCGTCAGTGGGTAGAGGAGGAACGAACTCATAGACGTGAGAGATCTCAACGGCCTGTCACACAAACGAACGAGAGGACAGTCATCTCGTGCGCATAGCTTTGAATGATCGTACAACCACATCAAACACCTTAGTTCAACAGTTAGGGTGTGTTGCACATCATCCAGTGTCTGCACGTACGGTTCGGTGGCGTCTGCAGCATCTTTGCTTGGCAGCCATTGCTTCGGCTACCATTGAATCTACAACACAGCCGTATGCGACTGCAATGGTGTCAAGAACGTTGCGCATGGATGTGCGAATGGCATCGCATCGTCTTTTCAGACGAATCCCGCTTCAGTATGCAGAACCATGATGGACGAATCCGTATCTGGCGGTACCGAATACCGCAAGATACGATGATGTCAGATACGCGATGTTAACAAATGCTCAAGAAAAGTACCAGGTGTTTTGCATTGGTGCGCTTCTGGTGTTGTGTCAAATTTTAAAATATGAACTCAAATATAATAAATGGGAAACTGATTAAAACTTTTTTGTAATATGTAAAATATTTTTGAAAATATTCGTTCTAAAAGTTCAGATTGAAGGCAAAGATCTCAATGATATCTAACTCAACCTTCATTCTAAACAATATTCTTTCAATTTTAAAAGTGTAACTTATGAGTGGGGTTGTTTTACCTCTGAGCGACACTTTTTTGCACACCATGGGCTAAATGGCCAGGTCACACGGACCCCGAAGGCTCAGAGAAGGTTGGGGGAGGGGACCCACTGGAACAGCTGTTGGGAGACAGATGGTAGCCTCCCGTCAAGTCCATCCAGCGTGTTCTTTATCGTGCACAGGATATGACTCTCCCGCACACGGGGCCACCGCTTAACGTCCCATCCGACGGACGGCGTCCTTTCCAAGCCCATCGGTGTCTCCTACTTACCGTGGGCAGGGCGGGGAATTTTGCGGAGATAAATCTCAACGCTGACAAAGTTGGGACTCGAACCTGGGAACTACAGATTACGAGCCTGGCGCGCTACCGACTGAGCCACCCCCGTAACTGATGAGATATTTTACAGCATTTCAGTGTTTGGAAAAATGAACGCAAAAGTAATAACTGCTACTTTAAACCATTTATGAAAATATGATCTTTCGTAAGTTCAAATAATGAATAAATGTTTTTCAAATTTAAATAAAATATGAGAACGATTGCTAGAGATTCATCTGCTGTCGAATGTTACAGTAAACTCTTTTAAGACGAAGCAAATACTTCTTGAAAATAAATATTTAGATAATTTTGATTGAGATTTTTAACTTCTCTTTAGTCTGATTTTTCCATAAAAAGTTTCTTTTACAAATTACAAATATTAGAATTCAACTTCCAATATTGACATAACATGGGGACATACGTACTTTAAAATTTGGACGTTAAATTAGAAAATAACTCTTAACAAAATTGTATTTATATCATTGGTTTATCATCTGCCAATTGTAAGTTTTAATTTACCCAATTATTTAATTGGGGGTGGGATAAAATGGTGTAAAAAATTGCATTTATGCGACACTAGAATCACGAGTAATGGATTAGATGCTAAAATCGGTTATTAATCATATTTTAAATTTGTGAATAAACCCATATACATGAAACAATTTTTTTTCGAAATTTTAAAAGACGCCAGAGAAAAAATAATGATTTAATATTTATCCAAATTAAAAAACAAATATTCGGAAGAATGTAACAAAGAAGCATTTGTTTATTAAATGCTATATTTTCGATAACTGTGCTTATGATTGTTTCTTATATCCGTCTGTGGACTTATATTTTAAGACTTTATTACATTATTTTATTTATTATTGTTTATATTTTTATATTGTTACATTTTTATTTAAACTCTTTGCATTCTATAAAAAATCTTATCAAAAGTTTAAATATTTTCAATGCTATTTATTATAAAAGTGTAACGTGTTTGAAAACTGTTTTCAGTCTTTTTGTTTTATATTTTCGGTCAATTTGTAATGACATTCGCATTGCTATAATTGCCATTGAAAAACCAATGAAAAATTTAATATAGGGAAGTTACAGACATGTACAGTAGATGGCAGCACGAGGCAGAAAGGAATTGAAACCAAGTAGAACAATAAAGCCTAGTTCACTTATGTCCAAGTGAAGTACAGAAAAAGTCTATGGGTAGAGTGGGGTGTAATGCTTCGCTCCTCTTCGAAAATATTTGAATAATCGGAACGTAAACGGTAAATAAATATACATCTTATACATATTTTGGAAACTTTTTTTTAAAAAAAATAGACTTCTAGGAATATAATAAGTCAATTTACCACAAGTCTTAAATTTACTCGCTAGTGGATTAACAATTTTAAAATTTTTTGCTCATCACATTTAGTATATAAAAACATGCATTGGTACAAAGGTTCTATCTAACTGAAGAGTGTTTAATCTATATAAAACAGTACATCAGTTTGATACATGCAATAATCATTGGCTTAATATATTTTTTTAAATATTAGTTATAGTTCTTATATCTTTTGGTAGATCATTAAATAGTTTAGGGCCAGAAAATACAAAATATTTCATAAATAATTCTTTATTTGATTTAGGAACAATTAGTTTTTCGTTTTCCATAGATCTAGTATTATAAGAGTTTTCAACCCTATGAAACATTTAAATATTTTTATGCATAAATATTAAAAGTTTTAAGTTATACATTTTTTTCAACATTTAATAAATTTAAAACCAAAAAGCTTTGACAAGGAGAATCATATGTTTTTTATTAAATGTCATTACTTTTAACACATATTTATGTGTTTGTTTTCTTAACTTAAAATAACTGAGTAATAAAGGAGTAAAAGCATGCATTTTGGAAGATTTTTTTTAATTGACTGAAAAATATATATTTCATTATATAGTGCGAATGGTTTTAGATAAAAGCTGCCAGAAGTGCGTTTTTATCCTTTGTGGTATAGTCCGATCGCTTGATTACTACACCTAACAGTGGCTCAACAATCTCCTAACCCCAAATAAAAAAGAAAGTTTCAAAATCATAGATGGAGAACGGGAAAAAGAATTTTAAGAGATCAGCATACTCCCACAGAGCTTTATCAAAAAGCAAATGTTTGTTTGTTCTGTTTTTTTTTTTCTGGCCTAAATTTACTCTGTGCGACTCAATAATAATCAACTGTGGAAGGTTGCAATCCTAATATAGACAGAATCTTCGCAAGATTCGATTGCTAATACCACTACTATCCTGAATTTCTTTCAGTTCCAATCCTGTTTCCAGGCTGGGTTGTTTTTATTCCAAGTGATACTTTTTTTTTTGTACACAGTGGGCTAAAATAACCAGACCAAATGACTCTAAGACCTCAAAAAAAAAAAAAAAAAAAAAATTGGGGCTGTTAGGAAATAGATGGAAGCTTTCATCAAGGCCATCCAGCATGTTCTTTAACGCGCACGGAGTACGCGCTCCCCTGTACGGGCCAAGGCTTTACGTTTCATCAGAATCACAGCGTCCTTTCTAAGCCTATCGGGTGTCCCTTTTACCCAACGCGCCCAGTATGGAGGTTAGCAGAGATAAATCTTAACAACTAGAAAAGTTGGGATTCAGAGCTTGGGAATTTCGGATTATCAGCCTGGGCGGCTACAGGCGGAAACTAACCGCAGTCCCTGTTTCCATGTAAATCGAACCACATATATTTCGATATTAGACGTAGAACATTTGTCTTGATGAAAAATAAAAACTTCTTTTTGTGGCTGTGTTACAAACGAAATTTACCATACACGCGTATGGGAAGATAGAGAACCAATGGAAATTGTGTTAGGAGTATGTGATAATTGTGATTAATAGTGGTAAATCTGGCATATTAAAAGTAAATTTATGCTTTGTTTTAAAAATATTTTATATATACTAATATTTATATATAGTATATAACTATGTATGTAACATAATAAATAAGATAATGAAATGTAAAGGTCGCTATTTAATTTACTCACAAGAACCACTTTTTTTTTACAAAATTCGACTACTTCCCTGTTAACAGAAAGTCCACAAATTTTGAATTGCTTTAAAGGCCCAGATACCTGAAGACCTCATTATATAGGATTCTTCTACTATATTAAGTTGATTAATTAATATAGGTATAAGTAAGTATTATACATTATAGATTTATTTAATTTGGACTATGGAATTTATTTAATTTGGACTATGGAATTTATTGTACATTGGATTGTAATAAATTTATGGATATTTATCTAATTATATTTGTTACAAGGATTTCGATATTTAATTCTAAATATCTAAGCGCAGTGATTTGCATTAGTAAAAACTTTTTTTGTGTTTGTTGCCTTGAACTTGAACAAGAAAGTATAATTCCGCCTCAACGACAGAAACAAGACCAGGTTAGGTGTGCAGAATAAAAAAAAAATTAGACATTCTCACAACATTGTGGAAAAAAAATATATATATTTCATTTACTTCGTTGTTTCCTATTGAGTGAGAAAATATTGAACACAGACATGACTTAATTGTATTAAGTATTCAGTATAAACAGATACATTCGGCATCTCATATATTCAGCAAAAATATACGTTGATATACATCACATTAAACTGAAAATTCAGTAAAATCTGGTTACCTCGAATTTCTCGCTAACTCAAATTTTTTTAACCATAAAATTTAACCAAACATAACTCACTATTAGAAGTAGAATTCTCAACCGAATCCTTAGACATTTACTGTATTTTTTCTCTCTTTAACTCGAATTATTTTTTCAACTCGAAATTTTATGAAGAATATTTGAAAGAAAATCCCTTTTTGATAAACTTTCTTCCATCTCGTTAGTGGTGATGGTAAGTTGCTGAAATGTTCCATTTCGTTAGTGGTGATGGTAAGTTGCTGAAATGTTTGCAGGTGGACAGTGATTCTTATTATCTATGTACTACTTCCACGACTTTCACCATTCTCGCAGGGCTGAGATGATAAACATTCCTCATAGAAACTGTTCGTTACAGCTAATTTCTCTTGCGCAGATTGTAATACAATGGCAGCGAAGCGAAAAGTTGAAGTGATAAAAAGCAAGAGTGATCGCAACTGTTGAAAGTAGCGGAAAGTAGGAAAAAAAAAAACATTGCCAAAGAATTCAGAATTCCTAGCAGTACTTTGTCAACAATTTTAAAGACAAAAATATGGTACCGAAAAATTTAGATTGCAATAAATGGAGAAAAATGAAGCATGCAAAATTTCCTGATGTTGCCCAGTAAAGTTGGCAAAACGATTTACTCAATGTAGGAATAAAAACACTCTAATAGTTGAAAAATCTATTACGGGTTCTGTAGCCATTTTTTGTGCAAATTTGATAACTCGAAGTCTTTTCGTTTCCCTTAAATTACGGGTTAAACGAAAGTTTATTGTGCATTGTCATTAAAACAAAACTACATTGTTGTCAATTACGATAGCATAATTTTACGGTAAATGTTTTCTGTGAAGCCTAAAATTTAAAATGAAATTGCTGACAAAAGATCTTTATACAATACTGTTCATTCTATGTGAACTTTAATTTCAGGCATTCCTATTAAAGGTTTCGACCTATAATGCGAAAACGATAAAAATCCACTAGTTAAGTTGTTAATACCAATACCCTACGTCGATTCTGAGGGATTGTCAATACCATATATCGGTCATGGCATTACACGTAAAGGTCTTGAATTTTTTTTTCTAATCATGCACAACTTGAATGAACCATGATTTAATATTCTACAAAATTGTTTCCTACTTTTGTGATTTCATTTTTGGTTCTTTGTGTTCTTCGTTTATGTAAGCAATAACTTCCGAATACGATGGAAGATCGGACGTATCTTTAACCACACATGTCGTATACGAAGGAGGCCTTTCGTCATTTCCTTCGTTGTTATGGTCTGTCCAGTGTAAATTATTGTCTACAGTTGGTGAATCAAGCGTCGTTGGCGCTACATAATCTACAGATGCATCGGCGCTATTACGTTGGAAGGACTTGTAACGTTTCCACTCCAGATAGAGATATATAAAAGCAGATAACGTTGAGAGCGCTCCGTACCCGCCACAGAAGATCCCGGCCACTCTTAATCCGCTGCTCTTGCTGAATTTCGGTACCACAAGCAGTGTGAAGCTCACCAACAGAAGAATAAGACCTGAGGCAATGGACAGAAAGAACCTCTTTGTAGCTGTTCTCCATTTCTGCTGTGCTCTGCGTTCTTCTCGTCTTGATGGCATAGTGATTTTGTGGCCTCAGATCTATAAGAAAATGATGATACATAATGGTGTAATATTAACAAAGGGGAAATGACGAAAAATACGAAGTAAAATATTTAAAAATAAGATCCATGTATGTTTATCTCATTACACCTTTGTTTAACCCTTTCAGGACCATAAGGTTTCTAAGAGTAAATATTAGTATGTAACTGTTTATTTTAGCTTGTTTAGACGTAAAATAAATAAAAATCATAAGAAAAATACATAACATTGTGTAGTTTTTTTGGAATTTTATGGGAAATATTTTTCCCAATGGACTATAAAGGTAACACAAATTATAGTTAGGCTTATTATGCAATGTCTTTTATTTATTGGTTTATTATAACAAAATGTAACTAAAATAATACCAAATTATGAAATAAAATTACTATACAAAATGATGTGCTAATTATGATATTCTGCGAAGCAATTTCTTTTGGTAGTGAGGCAAAGATGGACATTGCACATAGTACATATATTATGCGTCCTGACAGTTCTGTTTCTGTTTTCTAAACGTTCCCGTTTACGTAATTGCGTTCGGCATACATTCTATTTTGACATTCTGTATAAAAAATGCAGATAAGGTTATAATTAAATACGACAACCACCAATTTTAAAATGGGAAAAATGCTTCCCTTAGTCGTGAAAGGTTTAATTCACATTGCTTCACTATAGTCTAAAATTATTTTACTACTATATTCCAGTCAATTAAGCTCTGTGCTAGAATTCATGCTTCTATTGTTTCATTGTATTGTTACTTCTTTAATATATTTGTCCATTGACATTGTTCGTATATATTTTAAGAAACTTGAAAATAAGACCTAACTGATTCATCCATTCTTCATATTGTATTCCCTTTTGCTGTTTTTTTACACTATTTTGTTATGCTTATCAGTGTCGTAATGAAAGGTAGGGGTGATGTGGATTTACTCCCCCTCATACAGGAAAATGTTTTTTAACAAAATAATTAGTTCATAAATCTACATGAACAAAAAACGGAAAAATTCTACAACCTTCTTTCAAAGCGATTCTGTCTGTGCCATTTTTGTTCATCAGTATCTGTGTTTCACTTAAGTTTCACGTTCTTTAAGATGGACTAGAAGTTTTCACTATTCAATAGTACTGCTCATGACAGGCCCGGATCTCGAAAAAAATAAAGGGGAGGAGCAAAAAATTAAATTGAGCAGGAAAAATGTAAAATGGGTTGGGGGGGGGAGGTCAAGAGACTGGATTTCCATTGCAGTATAACATTGCCCCTTCAGTTTTATGTCTTAAAAATACTCTTGAAACCTGCATTAATATAATAAGTTTAACCATTTTTTTGCCTCTATTCCTCTCTGTTGATGATGAGATTATCTCTATTATTGATATCTCAATCATTGTGGTTTTTCTGCTCATGGATTATCGTACAAAATGTCAACAGAAACATTGAAGAACTGAAGCAGTTTTTTACCTACTAACTTCTCAGGGAGGGGACATGGACACCGTGACCCCTGCCCCTAGATCAACGCTGGTTCAAGTTAGTTAGGGGGGATAGAATAGGAACAAGAAGGTAAGGTGTATAAATGCTATTTGAAATTTTATTCGAACAATATTTGCTGAATGTTTTCATCAGAAATATCAATGGAAATATTAAGAATACCAAACAATTATTATTTTTATGACGAGATATCGCGGGAATCGAAAAGTCATTTAACGTGTTCAAATTTTAAAATTGCTTAGATATCGTGAAATGGGTGATTATTAAACTGTATTCTTGTTCTGAGCTGGACAACCCAATTATAATTTCAACTAGGATGTAGATTTTATTATTATTTCTTTTAATTTTCTGTTACTTCGTGGTTCACAACTGATGGTAATAAACTCCGGGCCAAAAGCGAATATAAAAAAGAAACACCGATGAGATTAAAAAAAACAAACACTTTAACTTATTGGCATTTCCTTTGTTGTTTGCTTCTCTTTCCCATTTCTTTGAAAAAATAAATACGTTTCTTATTTTGCCTTTAACATATTCACTGTGAGACGAAGATCTCACAAGCTGAGACTTAATTAGTTTGGTATAGAGCATTTTACAGTTAGTGAAGACTCTGTACCGTTGTAGCAAACAGTAATTCATCTCTCTCTTGCGAACCAGACGCATTCGATAGGACTGAGGGCATGCCAACAGGATGGCCATTCCAGAGAGTTGATATTTCTGTCTTCCAATATGCCGTTGACCAATTGCACGTACATTATGAGCTGCACTTTTATCCATTGGAATGAATCCTTGGACAGCAGCCTCTTACGAAACTTCAGTAGTCTTCAAGATCTTGTTTCTTCACCTGTGCTCTGTCAGAGTTCCGTTACTAATCATAATAGAGCCATCGTCGTTAAAGTCTCCCCACACCAAAAATTCTCCTCCACGTGAGCGACTGTTCTGTACAAAGTCAGAGTGAACACATGCTAGGTTAATATGTCCCCCCCCCACATGTTCCCACACGGCACTAAAACCCATTCGATAACCTGACTAAAGATTGAATTGGGAAATATCAACGAAGACTCCACTCGACCATCTCTCATTAGTTCAATCCCAATGCTAGAGTGCCCACAGTGACCGATCCCTAAGACGACGAATAATAATAAAACAAATAAATAAATTACCCCTCAAGCAGCTGCTTGCCCTAGAGGTCTGATAGAATCCTGCCAATATAATACGTCACAGAGAAGATCTATTAGGAAAGCAAAACCTCAACAGAAAGACACAGTCATGCTTGTATCCGGGGCTCAATATCAAAATTCGATACAAAAATTTCTCTCATAGGAATGTATGTGTTTGAATTCCTAACAGAGAAATAGTAGAGAGTAATGAATTATACAGCAAGATTCTGAAGTGGGGAGTATCATTGGGCTACATCGAATTACGTTCTCCCCTTTGTGCTCCCCTAAAGATGAGGAGAAAAATTACCCGGGGCGGAGGTCGTTCATAATAAATCCTATGTTTGGATGTGTGGTGTTCCATCTACTATATACATGTATTTTAGAGGGTTTAAGATATGATCAATGTGTGGAAATTCTGCTGGTATTCATATATTTTGTTTCAACAGATGTAAGAAGTTATATTGGAATTTATATAGATATTGATATCACTGTGTTTGATTGTCATTAATTATATGTGAATAAGATTATGAACTGGATCATTAAAACGCTAAATTTGGGTCAACAAACGTTGTATTGTATTAAATTACGCTGCTTGACAAAATTAAGTTAACACTAACAAAATATGGCATAACTTTTTTATTTTATGATATAATTAAACTAACATCTTCCCAGAAATGTATTTTAGCATAACGAGAATCTTCAACTATTAATGACGTCATTAAAGCAAGGAACTATTTTGCATCAGAGAACACTTCAGATGCTCCAAATTACGTACATATGAGATCAATGTGAATTATGATCTCTCTGACGGCTATACAGGTCTGATAGTATTTAATATAAGGTTGTTCAGAAGGGCCTGAGGCAACAAATCCCATTCTTCCACAAGAGCTAACTTTTCCTCGTGGAGTAACTGAGGAAGTGGCTGACGATTTACAATATTTCTCCCTAAGGCATCCCATGCATGTTCGATGGGATTTAGGTCTGCCAAACTTGCTGGCCAGGTCATTCATTGGATATCTCCCATTTCTTAGTGTTCCTGCACTATTAGCTCTCTGAAGACGGGCATTGTCCTCCCTAAACAAGAAATCAGCGCCAACGGCACCGCTAGAAAGCCACATATATCGTTCAAAGATCTCTTCTCTTTACCTCTGAGAAGTTAGGAGCTTCAATTTAACACATGAAGAGGTATATGCTTGTTGATGGTTATGCCACTCCAGAACTACAACCTGCACCACAAATATTCCTTCTCTGATATTGGAGAATTGTATCGCATTCCTTGTTCTCTCCAGATTAAACATCTATAATATGGCTGAAGACTAAACAGGGACTCGTCGGAAAACAGAACATTAGCCCATTGTTCAGGGCTTCAAGTGACATGTTGACGGCTCCAATTTTGAAGAGCTTTTCGCTGCTTGGGGATTAGTGGAACACAAACCACTGGCATCCTGGCATAGAGGCCACTTACATTAAGGCTCCGTGGCTCTGTTCGGATGAATATCCTTTCACCTGTGGCAGCAGAAACTTCCAAAGACAGTTAGCACGAAATCATCGTACTATTCCGTCTTGCCACTAGAGCCAGATAATCGGTCAGTTCGGGTTGATGCAAATATCTGGCGACCTTGACCAGCTCTTTTGGTAATGGTTCCTGTCTCCTGGAACATTTCCTCAAGTGTCGATACTACATTGACCCATCTTGCTGCCTTCGCCTGCGACTGTCCTCAGTCGTCTTCCAACAGATCGCCATTGAAAGAAATCATACAATCGATGATGGCTTGCCATCTTCAGTAGAAATAATGAAATTAACCATGTTTGCAAGCAAAATTTTTGAACTAGAGTGGTCTGGTAGCAATCAGTGTTTTTACAGGCATTAGTAATTTGTTAGTTGCAAAACATTATGAGGTCGTAGATCAATTTCGATTGGATATTCAAAGTTTGCATGTAATATTATCTATAATACATTCCTTTTTTTACTTTCGAGAATGTGGTAAAATTAAAATATAAAAAAAATGCTCTATTTCCTTTTTTTTAATACATGTAACTACAGGCTCTCCCTAACTTGGCGTGATACGTACCTCTGCTCTCCAATGATAACTTTTCTTGCCAAACGTTTCTCAAATATTTTCCATTCATAACTTTCACAACGCAGCGCCCCTAGATTCCCAATATTCTCAAGGAGTTAATCCCTTCCCATGGCAGGTAGGGACTCCATCTTTTCACCCAAAATGGGTGAAAGATCGAGCCATACAAGGGGCAGCCACATACGAAATCTGTGACCAATAAGTCAAGCATATGGAGAATTAGAGGGTAAAGGATTGGATTGTTTAACCACTGAGCGGCACTTTTTTGCACATCATGGGCTAAATGGCCAGGCCACAAGGACTCCGAAGGCTCAGAGAAGGTTGGAGCAGGGGACCCACTGTAACGGTTGTTGGGAGACAGATGGTAGCCTCCCGCCAAGGACATCCAGTGGGTTCTTTAACGTGCACATGGTATGACTCTCTCGCACACGGGACCACGGCTTAACGTCCCATCCGACGGGCGGCGACCTTTCCAAGCCCATCGGTGTCCCCTACTGACCGTGGGCAAGGCAGGGAGTTTTACCGAGATAAATCTCAATGCTGACCCAGCTTGGACCTCGAACCTGGGAACTGCAGATTACGAGCTTGGTGCGCTACCGATTGAGCCACCCCGTCCAGAGGGCGAAGGAAACTGTCGGTAAAAGTAACAGTTTGAAGCTAATGTACGCCTCCTCATGCCGTAGGAGCGTTGTGGGGTTATTTTACCTCTCAAGACTCTTTGCTCACAAAGGGCTCAATAGCCAGGTCACAAGGAACCCAAAGGTTCAGAGAAGGTTCCCCACTGAACATTTGTGAGAAGACGTATGGTAGCCTCCTGTCAAAGCCATCCAGCTTGTTCTTAAACCTGCACAGGATATGGCTCTTCCGCACACGGCCCCACGTTTTATCGTCCCATCTGACGGAACGCGGCCTTTCCAAGGCTATCAGTGTTCCCTACCGACCAAGGACAAGGTGGGGAATTTTGTGAAGATAAATCTCAACGTTGTCCAAGGTGAGACTTGAACCTAGGAACTGCAGATTACGAACGTGGTGTGCTACCAACTAAGCCCCTCCCCCCTCGCAGAAGAAACACGCGTATATCGTGTCCCCCCGCACACGCGCTCAGATTACGCCAATTTTTATATATCATATTTAAAATAATTTATCAGATCAAATAAACTACAATTTTTCCTTTTGCTGGGGACAATGACTGGCAGGTAACTGTGGTAGGTTGCCCACCCTTTCCTTAATTCATTACAGTAATTTTTTACTCTTTATATAATAATGTATTAAAAGAGTTAAAAATGTATACTTCAAATAATAATTATTGCTACATCTGGGTAGCATATTTCAATAAAAGCATTAAACATTGCAATTTATTTCCCAGAAATAACCATAAAATCTTTTCGATTTTTGCTTTTGAAGAGTGTAGTTTGCAGTGGAATGATTTTTCACCGAAACAGTTCTTTTTTGGTAAAATAAATGCAATTTATAAGTATCACCAAGAAGCATGGAAATTCGCAGAAAGTATTGTAAGAGAAGGCAAACATTTACTGTTCCATGGGCCAGTACCAATAGCCAGAAAGAGGACATAGAGTATGTGCATTTTTGTTTAAAACAGAGAGTGGATAAACAGCATTGGTGCGACTGTTCTAGCGAGGGAAAATCTGTGTAATTATATTAGTTCTAACTCAGGCAGTGGTAAGCAGTGACTTCGATTTTAGTAGGGCATGTCCTTATATGAGAAACTTGTAAAAGCTAGGAGCAGCTTCTAGGATTCGTCTCTGTCCTGTATGACTAAACGGAAAAAAAGGAAATGAAAGAAAATGCTCCTTGCCCCTTATTGAAGTCGACCATGCTTACAAGTGATTGCAAAGAATTAATTTGTTAAACTGAGAAAAAATAAAGTTAAATTATTAACTCTAAACATATCTCGCCATTATAAATAAATAAACAACTTTATTGTATCTAAATTTTTTTATCCCTTACATGGTTTCATGCTTTTTATAGGTGAAAAAAAAATGACGTTGATCACGCCAAATCATTTATATTTTGCTAATTGCGATTCCAGAATGGAAAAAGAAACTTCACAAAATAGTGTGTTGTAAATGCATATGCAAATTCAATATCGTAGTTTAGAATAACAAATATTTTGGAGTTTAGCTTTGATTGACACTTTTTCTATGTCGCGATAAGCTGATATATTTAAGGATTGAGGAGATGGGGCTGGAGTATTAAAATTACTTTATTGTAGCTGATATAGTTATAGAAATCTTTGGTTACTGTTGTTATGATGATTATAGTCAGGTCATTGACAACTTTTGCGAAATATAATTACAGAATACAACCCAATCAACTTCCAGGAAAATGTTGTGTCATCAAATGTTGTATTTAAATACATCCTAGCTTTGCACAATAAGTAGTGTAATATATTATTTTTAAGTGATACCTTTTTGGGCTGTACGGGGCGGGGGTTGCTCAGTCGGTAGCACGCCAGGCTCGTAATCTGTGGTTCCCAGGTTCGAGTCCCAGCTAAGTCAGCGTTGAGATTTATCTCCGCAAAATTCCCCGCCCTGCCCACGGTCAGTAGGGGACACCGATGGGCTTGGAAAGGCCGCCGTCCATCGGATGGGACGTTAAGCCGTGGTCCCGTGTGCGGGAGAGCTATACCCTGTGCACATTAAAGAACACGCTAGATGGCCTTGACGGGAGGCTACCATCTGTCTCCCAACAGCTGTTCCAGTGGGTCCCCTCCCCCAACCTTCTCTGAACCTTCGGGGTCCATGTGACCTGGCCATTTAGCCCATGGTGTGCAAAAAAGTGCCGCTCAGAGGTAAAACAACCCAACCCAAATTTTGGGCTGTCACATGGGGCTGTCACATGGGACAATAACTTCTGCGTTGTGTACAAAGAACACAACGCAGAAGAAACTTAAAGAAAATTCTATGTATTAAATGCATCCTACTTTTGAATAACAATTAGTTTGATGCATTATCCTTAAGGACTGAATCTTGTTACTCTACAAAGAATAAAATACAGAAGAAACTTCAGAAAAATATATTCCAAATGCATCCTATCTTTGAGCAATAATTAGTTTTATGTATCATCCTTAAGGGGTGCATTACGTTATTCTACAAAAATTACAATACAGAAAACCTTCAGTGATGTGCTGTTGTTTTTAAACGCATCCTATCTTTCAACAATAATACGTTTAATATCTCATTCTTAATGGTACACTACATTACTGTACAAAGAATACGACACAGAAGAACATTCAATGATATTCTGTATTCTAAACTAATCCTATCTTTGAGCAATAATTAGTTTTATGCATTATCCCTAAGGGGTACATTATGTACAAAGAATACAATATAGAAGCTTCAGTGATATATTGTGTTCTAAACGCATTCTTCCTTTCAGCAATAATTAGTTTCATATCTCATCCCTATAGGTACATTACATTACCGTACAAAGAATACAACACAGAAGAACCTTCAGTGATATGTTGTGTTTAAAATACGTCCTATCTTTAATTAATTTGATGCATTTTCCTTGAGGAGCACATTTGTTTCTCCGCAATGAACTAAGCAGTAGTTCTGAAAGTTCTAAAAAAGCAGAGTTGAGGCAGATGAAAAGTATTAATATAGCTTATTGTACCGAAATATTTCTTATACTTCTGGTCTCTTCGGTAGGTGGTAAACAGATTGTGATCAAAGGTTGTTCGTATCTTTTGCCAAAGGCTGCTGTGGAATGCAAGTAGGAAGTATCCTCGTGTTATGTTCTAACTGTAGAGGTCGGTTAAATATCTTAGCTCAGAGCAATGAATAATTTGATGCTTTACCCATGAGTGGTGTTTTTTTTTTCCTTTTCAATATTGTAAGTGTAACATAAGTAAGTAGAGTTGAGGCAAACGGGAACCTCCCCTAATAACCATTTGGCCTTTTTCTTATGTGCACAGAATACAGCTTTACAGTTCAGGGAACAACAACTTGATTTCCTTTTAAACTTCGGACGTTGACCTTTGTATTCACCGAAATGTCAAAGAGAGGGAAAAAATCTAAATTCTGGCACAGCAGGTTCTCAAAGTTCAATACCTCGGTCAGTAACCTGGTGCTTTACAGACTGCTGTGCTTTGCGTTCTATGTTATTGGAATGACTAGGCATTTTGTTTCTTTTTAAAATTGATATATAAAGAAATGCGAATGATTTTACTTAGAAACAACTTTCAAGATTTAGTAGAAAACAAGTTCGTCTTTTTTCTTAACTAGAAAGTACAGTTTTTTATTAACATTGAAATTTTCGTAGTAAATCAAAGATCTAAAGTTGACTATATTGATCCTGTAAACTTCAAATAGTATCAGTGAAGGTCTTAATCCGACAACCGTACAATCTTTTAAGAGTCAGAAGTTGCATTCCATACGGCTAGGATGCGAAGAGCGATTTGTGCCCATTTTTAGACTTAATTTGGGAAGGAACGACTTTACGAAGTAAAGTTTTTCTCTTTCTCAAGAGACGATGAATCCCTTAAAACCTAAAATCTCTTCCTGGCAATGCAATTACATCGTGGTTGTTTTGTTGTAATACCACAAAAGAATTATAAGCCAGATAACATCTGTACTAGCACACTCAAACAAAGACATTCGCAGATTTCGCATTAACCTTATAGGAAATTCTAAGGTTAATAACTTTCCAGAATTGTTCTAAGGCATGCATAGTTACATCACTTGCTTGTTGTTCTTAATTTTAGCTTATTTTCTTCTCCATTGTTTGGTCCAACCACCATACGTAATGAACTTTATACATCTATTATTACAGTTATAATTTGCACAACGAAACTCTTTTATGTTTTTTGTTACTGATTCGAACCAGGTTCAATATAACAGTTTTATAGCAATGTTTTCTGTCAAGGAAGCAAAACTATTTTTCTACATAATTTTTACATGCTTATTACGAACATTACTTCCTCTTTCAGACTATTAAGAAGATATGCTTCTGTTTATTTATTTTTTTCAGATAAAAATTTGCGCTAGTATAAAATTCGAAAACAAGTATGGGCATTTCCTATGCTGGTACTATTAAGTTAATAATTTTGATGACAATAACCAGTCACGTATACAATGTATGTGTATTGAATGATATGCTATCGAGAAATTCTCATTTATCGACGTTTGTCCATGCCACAGTGGAGCATGAAATATGGATATTATGCAGTCTTCATACCAGATTCTAATTCTTTATAAAGACCCTTAACACATTTTGAAAGAGTTCACTTCACTGAACCTTTCATTCGCCTACCATAAAAATTATACCAAAGTAATGGTAAATCTACTAGCATCACTGGGGCAATAATGCAACTATTTCTTGAAATGATCAGGCTGTTTTTTTCTGAAGTTGTTTCAATATCAACAAGTGACTTGTCGCTCAAACTCACCATTTGCAAGAGTACTAAAACAGTGTAAATAATTAATATATTTCTATTCAAGTATTTTACCACTTTTCTATGGTCTAGTTGTAACTTTTATAAAATGTTAAATTTTTCTTTGGTATAGATGGGACGTTAACATGCTGTCATGTACAGGTTCCAGAGAGTAGTCTTTCCTTTTAGAAGAGGAATTGTGAATCGTGGTAATGATTGCCTCAGTAGTATCGTCAGTTTCACCACATTCGTTTAAAACCTGACATCGATTATATATCTTACGATACTGGATGTTAAAGGGAATTTGAGTTTAAATTCATTTAGCAATTCATCAATCATCTTTTACGTCACCTGAACATTTAAAGTAGTACTAAAATATTTGAAATTTGCTACTTTGTTTGATAAGTATAAGTTGACTCAAGAATTTTACAACTTGTACATATTCTGACATTGTATTTTCTAACTTGTCCCCTATATCTGATGATCCGTGTTAACATACGCATGATACTTACAGCCGCTGCGAACCATGCTATTGGTTATTGCAGTAGTACAGTCAATTTAACTACAGTTCATTTGAAAAACTGCAGCTATTGTTTATCTGTGGATATTGTAGTAGGAAAAGAAACGTTTAAAATCATTTATCTATATTAATGGCTACATTTTCTGGTTCTTTATTTGTTTTGCTTTCCTTGTTCATATTTTCAATAACCTCGTCATAAGCAGGAAGGCCAGCAAGATCTTTCAACACACATGTCCCGTAAGATGGAGGTCTCACTTCATGAGAGGGAGGTCTTCCTCTCTCTTCATCAGAGATACTTAAGTGTTGTTGGTGGACATTCTCTGGGTTAAGTACAGTAGGTTCTCTTTGTTCTCGTTTGTTGCTCCTCAATTTCAAAACCAAGTATATATAGCTGCAAATGACATTAAGTAATCCATATGCTAAAAGGATGATCCCAGCAGTTTTCATACTGAAGTGTGAAAGTACATCACCAATAATAAGTAGGACGGCACCTATGACCATAAAAATTATTCCTGTTACGAAGGAAAACCAAAACTTCGTTGTAGTCGTTGTCAGCAGTCTTTGATTTCGGTTGTTCTCTTCTTGGCTTTGCATCATTGAGTACAGGTTTAGAGCTATAAGAAAATAATTCAAGGTGTAAACTAGTCAGTGAAAAAGATATCTATTAATGCATCTTTGCAAAGAATATTACAATGGTAATTACGTTCTAGAATAATCGCAATCATAATTTAGTCGGGCTATGCTATATTGAAAGATCAATATTCTAATTTACGATGCTATTATATATATATCTGTAAAACATTAGCGATATTTGCATTGATATAAGTCAAGAACTGGCATTCGTAAAAAAAAATGTGGATGCGAGTACTACTCTACTGCTCTTCTGGGTGTTCGAGTTTCCATACTATCTGCACAAGTTATAGTAAATACATTGGATATTTGATTGGATTCAATTTGCATCTAACAGGTATTCGGAAATCTACTTCTCCAACTTTTGTTCTAATCTTTGGTGCTTTTGAATCTGATGATTAGTCCATTGGGGAAATAATTTCGGCTCAGGGGCCAAATATCCAAACCAACAATATCTATGATATGTATTTCCACTGGTCTCGAAAGTTAAGGACCAAACACAACATATTAAACGCTGAAGCCTAAATAATAGCCTATGCTTGAATAGTAGTCGAGTAGTAGTGCAGAATATGTAAATATTGCCTGGGTTTCAGATGTTTGGATGTATGGATTCCCTTTTCATGAAAACTGAATTGTACATTTACTTTAGGAAAGTGTTTGATTTGGCATGGAAAAAATTTCTGAAAATTTTATTTGAAAAACTGGAACAGTCTTGTGTACTTTTCTTATGCAAGCACAGTTGCATTAATTAATATTTCAAAAATTCCGTCTAATAATTGTGCGGATCTCGGCAAGTTATAATTTAATTTGTTTCCTAGGCTTAAATTGTAGTCAGATACAAGCAAGAAATTGTAAACTGTATTCCGAACAGCTATTGAAACATTTATGGTTAATTACAAAAACGTAGATTTTTAATGAAATTATGAAGAGAAAATGTCTCATGATATAACTTAATGCAGTACGTTTGGAGAAATCCTCATCCGAAAGTATAGGATTTCATTAATGAATTCAGTAGTAGAGAAATAAAATTACAGCAAGAGGCAATGGATGCATACCGTAATATGTGTAATATGTTGTGTGATCTCCTGTGGCTGCAATACACATTTGACACAGACTCATGCTGAAGAGAGGCTATCAATTACTAATCCTACAGGCAGCTAGAATTTCGTTTAAGACTCTCATCCTTGTTTAAAGGCTGATTCTAGCTCATCAAGGTATTTGGGAGAAACTGAGACTGGCAGTCTTTCTCTCTAGAACATCCCAGACATATTATATAAGATTGTAGTTTATAAATCTTGCGTCCAATCCAGGAAGAATTATAATTTTTGTTCTCTTTGCATTACTCCACTAGAGAAACTTTGTGTGAACTACCATTACCATCCATTAAAAGGAAATATGGAGCAATTTGCTACGGAAAACGGGCGAGCATAGGTATTGAGGATTCGAGGTTCTAATCTCAATAACTTACACCTTTTAGAGTCCTTCCTTCGAATACATAGAGATCTGTGATAATGTCCCAAACTACAAACCAACAGTTTTTCAACACCACACAAAAAAGTCTTTTAAGGACAAACTATATCATAAACACTTCCACTTTTTCGTACTCTTTTCTAGTCACTATTCCTATCCAGTCTGCTTTGCTTCGAAACTATGGAACCTTGGCGGCTACAGTCTGTTATCTGCGACGAATCTGATCGACAAAAGAAAAATTACAAGAGTCCTAACTTCAAATTTCCAACATCATTTCTTCATAGACTTTATTCTCTGTTAAATACACTGGCAAAAAATCTCACACCAATTGGGAAGAAAAGCATACCTTCAAATGAAACGTTAATTCTTAGGCAGATGTCAACCTTGCTGTTTTCAGATGATGATGACAAGAAGAGTGTGGCCCTTATCAGCGATGCATCACCCCACAATCGAACCATTACCCCGTAACTCTCCTTTTTCTTCCAGCTAGTAGGTTGGAAAATATTCCCCCATTCACTCTAAACGAATCTTGTTAAATAATCTGTTTGAGGACTAAATCTGTAAACAGTACAGTCGCTCAAAAAAGTATCCGAACACTAGGGTTGATTACAGAATTCAGAAAAAATATCTGGCAACGATTTTTTTAGAAATTAGTGATCTGGCAACCTTCGTGTCACGTGACACGTGACACGAAGGTTTCTAAAAAAATCGTTGCCAGATATTTTTTCTGAATTCTGTAATCAACCCTAGTGTTCGGATACTTTTTTGAGCGACTGTACATTGACTCATATTTCATGGGTTCGGTCCAGATATCAATGCCACCATTTAAATAGATGCTTTTCTTTAACCCTTTCAGTGTCCAGAATGTCTGTATACGTTCTCGGATTTAAAATGAGAGGCCAATGACGTATATATCCGTTTTTAGTACAACCAAAAAAATCGACTTTTTAAAAATAAAAATTACCATTTTAATTTTTTTATACATATCTTATAAAAATATACATATAATTCAGATTTGATAAATAATATTTTCTTTTTTCATTTGATGCATATTTTATTAAACTGTGACATAAATAATTTGTTAAAGCCATCTGATTGCCATTTCTTAGAAGCAATATAAGGTATTGCTAATTTGTTTGTAAACATTACTCTTTGCTGAAGCAATCCCCTAATTGAAGCTCAGAAGTTTGATTTGAACTATTATCAACAAATATTTCCTTAAAGTTTCTAAAATCTGCTGATAATTAGCAAAATATCTCTATTTTTAAAAATGGAATATTTTGGAAGAAATTATGAAATATGTATATTTTTTCGGTGTACCACTGTAAAAAGCGATATTAAAATTAATATGTTACTACAATGTTCAAACTTTCTACTTCATTAAAATTCAGAATTAAATTCTCTTTAATTTGGTATATAACATGACCTGTTTTCGTTGATTAGTTATTTATTAAAAATATTCTAAAGTTGACTTGTTTATTGGACTCTGCAACAATGCTGGGCTTTTCTCAAAGTATGATAGGAAGAAAAAATTTGCAAAATGGAACAAAATGTTTACTTTAAACAAGAAAATAATTTTTTTTTGCTATTCAGAAATAAAAAGTCTTTCTATTCATGTGCATTATGATCATTTCTATCTATTAGTGCTTTTTAAATAAATTTTTATCTGTGTGGCCAGATGCTTTTTTTTACTAGGTGACTCTAAAACAAGTCATATTAAAATGAAATCTGTCGCTTTTTTGTTAAATGCTGATTAATTTGGCATAAAACATTGCCATAATTCATTTCATTAGTTATTTGGCAAAAAAATTCTAAATTGAACTTTTTCTTTTCGTTGAGCATAGGGAGAAAATAGCTTGGCCTCTGGATGGAAACCGGTTTTCAAGATGGATATTGCAAGGGTTAAGGGGTCAACGCAATACAGACAAGGGATCAACGAAGCACAAAAAAAAAGGTCGTCGTGCATAAAGACCTGTCTCATGTATGTTTCCAGTATGTTTTGATGCACCCTTTCCTGTGGATATAGTGGGGCGGGGGTGGCTCAGTCGGTAGCGCGCCAGGCTCGTAATCGGTAGTTCCCAGGTTCGAGTCCCAGCTGGGTCAGCGTTTGAGATTTATCTCCGCAAAATTTCCCCGCCATGCCCACGGTCAGTAGGGGACACCGCTGGGCTTGAAAAGGCCGCCGTCCGTCGGATGGGACGTTAAGCCGTGGCCCCGTGTGCGGGAGAGTCATACCCTGTGCACGTTAAAGAACACGCTGGATGGCCTTGACGGGAGGCTACCATCTGTCTCCCAACAGCTGTTCCAGTGGGTCCCCTCCCCCAACCTTCTCTGAGCTTTCGGGGTTCTTGTGGCCTGGCCATTTAGCCCATGGTGTGCAAAAAAGTGCCGCTCAGAGGTAAAACAATCCAATCCAATCCTGTGGATATAGCAAACTTTAAGCAAGTCGACGCTGTCTGTAACACAGCAGGATCTTTAGGGCGCTTCATAGCAAAGCTCATATGACGATTATATTGCATTAAGTGATCCTACGATGGCATTCGATAATGCATGTTAAATATCAAACAAACGCTACTTTGTGAAATTGCCAGACAGGTGATTATTCTTGGATTTGATAGATGGAGTAATATTGCATAAAATATAAAAAACGATAGTTTCTAAGCTTGGCTGTTTGAACTGATTTTCTGATTGATATATTCGACATGATTTTCACCCCTTGAAATAATGAGCTGAAAATAAATTAGTTACCCTGAGTGGGATTCGAACCAACGTCTCCAAGAAGCTTGCCAGACATCACAGCAGCTAGACTTCCAGAGACTATCAGTTTTCTTCAATAATGTGACATATACGCATTCCCGCATTTTTTGTCACCTTAGTTGTCACATAATTGAAGAAAAGGGTTAGTCTCTGATGGTCTAGGATTATGATGTCTGGCATGCTTCTGGGAGAGTGGGTTCGAATCTCACTCAGGGTAAGCACTTTTTTCCCAAGGTAATTATTTTAAGTGTTTCTTGTCTACAGGACATTCTACTGTGATACTTTATTGTTTAATTACGCAAGCCTATTTAGAGTATCAGAAAGAACTTATTTTGATTAATGCATGATTTAAATCTGGTTTAATTGTTTTAACGCATTAAGATATTATGCAAGAATTTGCGTTTTGCATAATAATATTTTATTTAATTATATCATATTAATAATTAATTATAATTAATATCTATTAACAGCATTATATTTAATTTTTGCATAATAATATTTGAGCACCAGTGTATATCTTTATGTCTAGACACAATGAAAGGAGAAACTAAGGGTGGTGGTACAGTCGCTCAAAAAAGTATCCGAACGCTACGGTTGATTACAGAATTCAGAAAAAATATCTGGCAACGATTTTTTTAGAAATTAATGATCTGGCAACCTTCGTGTACGTATTCGAAGGCTGCCAGTTTACTAATTTGTAAAAAAAATCGTTGCCAGATATTCTTCTGAATTTTGTAATCAACCATAGCGTTCGGATACTTTTTTGAGCGACTGTACATCATGAGGTTTTCTGTTAATTGGCTAGAAATACATAGACAATAGGATCAGATATTACTCGGTTTTGAGTTACGCTGATTCAGTTATATGCGTTTTATAAAATGTGATCTTGTTTCACATTTAAATGGTTTCTGATTCCTGCACAGCCAACCATCACATCTCAGAGAATTACTGATTTCTACCATCTATAGTGTTAACATCGCCTCTAATCTCATTGCAGTTTTTCTACTGTTTGTAGACAACTCAACTCATCAAGAAGATTTTATAATCCAATCTGTAATTTCCAAAATTTTGTAATGGATCAAAGAAAGCTTGATAGGATGTGCCAATAAACAGCACGCAAATCTATTTCCTAGTCGATAAACTAGAACTTCTGCATAAGTTAAGCGACACCAATAGTTCTGTCTGCATCTATTGCCCGCCAATATAATCTACAGACGTCGACTGTGGGTCGATAAAAAATTTTGAAAAAAAAAACAGACTGCGTTGATTGTTTTATTAAAGGTGATCCAGCAACTGAATCAACATCGACGCACAAGAAAAATAATGCATTTGCGGTATCTGTACCCCAGTTCTCTTTCTCCTATCGGGACGGGGGTGGCTCAGTCGGTAGCGCGCCAGGCTCGTAATCTGTAGTTCCCAGGTTCGAGTCCCAGCTGGGTCAGCGTTGAGATTTATCTCCGCAAAACTCCCCGCCCTGCCCACGGTCAGTAGGGGACACCGATGGCCTTGGAAAGGCCGCCGCCCGTCGGATGGGACGTTAAGCCGTGGTCCCGTGTGCGGGAGAGCCATACCCTGTGCACGTTAAAAAACACGCTGGATGGCCTTGACGGGAGGCTAGCATCTGTCTTCCAACAGCTGTTCCAGTGGGTCCCCTCCCCCAACCTTCTCTGAGCCTTCGGGGTCCATGTGACCTGGCCATTTAGCCCATTGTGTGCAAAAAAAGTGCCGCTCAGAGGTAAAACAACCCAACTCTTTCTTCCATCAGTGGCAAGTTAATTGATATTGCAGTGCTGCGGGAAGCCAAAGGATCGTCCATTTACCACGCCCTCCATTGTTCAAAATCCTCCCATCCTCCACAATTTTGTTAGAATCGGATTAGAACAAAGCGTCAGTCATTTCAGCTAGGTCAAGAGAGAGTATGGAATGAGAGCTGGCGATCAAATGCAGAGTAGAGTGGGAGTGTGGCGATCAAATGCAGAATAGAGTGGGAGTGTGGCGATCAAATGCAGAATAGAGTGGGAGTGTGGCGATCTTTTGAAGGGAAGGGTGGAATTAAAACAAAGCGTTGACGTTTCTGAAAGCAAATCTAATTATGAGGTACAGACGTTTAAGGAGACTGAATAGGTTTTGCATCCAACAGTAATAACAGTGATCTTCAGTAGATTGAGAAATAGACAGACAATTCTATTTTTTCCATTGCTGATAATGCAATCCAGAAGTTCTTGTGGAAGTCTCAAAGCTTTAATGAGAAATCGACGATCTTGACTATATTATGGAAGTAATATTGACTTGAGGATAACTTCAAACAACTCTTTTTATGTTAAAAGCAGATGTGGAAGGAACTGTCCAGGACTGCAAATCAGGAGAATATCTCCTGTTTCGCATTCCTAGATTTATTTTAAACATCATCTTGCTTCAGGAACTGCTGGATCCTCTCAGGAGGAGGAGCCAAGTGATCGAGTGGAAGATGATAAACTTTCTGATCCAAGTTGGATTAGATTCTTATGTGACTAATCTGTTATTTCGGGATAAACACTTTTGTGATTATGTTGAAAATTTCAGCTCGAATTACACACTGGACAGCGAAAAATTTTATTTTATGCACTGGATCTCCAAATGTTCTCAAGAACGTGCATTTAATACTAATTTTTAACATAAATTTTGTAGTGGCCGATCAAATATTTCACAAAATCAAAGAAATGGCGTGCCGAATTCTAACCAGTTTGATAGGGCATAATTTTTTTAATTTTCTGAAGCCACGAAAACTTTATATTCAGTCCCTCCCTAATGGAATCCTTAATTCAGCTTTTGCTCCGTTAAATCCTTGCATTTAACTGTCTGCTCCGGGACCCCTACATTTAATTTTTTTCTCTGGACTTTTAATCATGCGATGCTAAGCCCAATGAAAATCCAATACTAGAAAGATAACCTATCTCCTCAGGTGAATATGGAATGCTCGTTTTCAAAGAAAGTGAATTTTTCATTTTTCGAAATTTTCACCCTTTAACAAAAGCAATTCGTACTAATGGGTGATGGAAAATTTAAATTGTAATATACTATTAGCCTTATCAAGGCAAAAATAATTTTTCATTTATCCCTTAAAATCATAAATTGTCGTTTTCTCATCCCCTAAGGTTAATGAGCAAATCAGTCAGTAATATAAAATAAAATAATTTATTTATTATTACTATATTAATATACAATTAAGGATTTTAAAATTAAATACTAACGTTTTAAAATAAAAGAAACCTGTCGATTTTAATTAAGGATAGCTTAATTAAATCATAAACACGAGCTAACATACATATGCAGTATATATTCTCTATGCTGTTCCAGTTCGGGATCATTGCTCCCAAACCAATATCAAGAAGCTTCAGACTTTCCAAAATCAAATTTTGAAATTAGCTGTGGCTGCACCATGGTTCGTGAGTAACATGATCATTCATCGAGATCTTAATATGTGACCAATATATGAATACATAAAAGCCCAGGTAGTAAAGTTCTTTAAAAAAATAGAAAATCACTGGAATGAACTTATCTCTAGTTCCATCATTACAGATAGGTTGATTCCTCAACCTATGACGGTTCTGATCAACAAAAGTATAAGAGATGCAAGACTGTTCTAAACTAGTTTATTACTTTATCTGAAATTCATTACAAAGGCTTTTGCTCCATCTCGGTTAATTTTAAAATTTTTTAATGTCATTGGCAATAGGTCACATGAAATAGTTAAGAGCACCAGCTCGGTACTATGGTATGTTAATAATGATATCTGGTATGATATATATAAATAAAAATAAATAAATACCCCCTCAAGCAGCTGCTTGCCACAGAGGTCTGACAGGAGCCTGTCAGTTTATATGCCACAGTAGGAGATCTGAGAGGATGGCAGGACCTCAGCAGAAAAACGACACACACATCCATGCCTAATTCCGGGGCTCGAACCCAGGTCTCTTAGATCAGTAGCCAAGCGTGCTAGCCACGGGACGGCGATATATATATAAATGAACATAAGTTTTGTTAGTTTTCTGTATATTTATTCTTGATCAACATATTCGAGAAGCAGAAATTAAAATTTCTAGCATAAACATATTATTTGCAATATAACTTCCCGTTTTACATTTTCTGCGTTTATCACCCACGAATGATGTAAATTAAAACAATTTAGAGGTTTTGAAAACTATGAATAATCATATTTCGTTAGCACCCTTCACCTCAAAAACAATTTTTCATTAATCCCTTAAAAAAGTTCTTTGCCACCACTAAGGGTGGATAGACAAATCGTTGCTGACAATCTAAATCCCTTGAACATCACACTCTTTCGCTAAAATATCAAATCTCTAGCCTAAATAGATCGTTTCTAATATTCTTAACATTTTACCAGGCTAAAAGTTTTCTATCGTTAGAGAGCGCAATTATAGATTCCGAAACTGATAATCGTAATATTTCATCAATACCTATCCAGCCCAAAAAAGAATTTTGTAGAAAAGAAATTTATGTGTGAAAACAAAGAAGTTAAATGTCTACAACAAAGACACCTAAATGAAAACATTATCTCTTTCTTTTCTGAAAATGAATTAAGAATTTATAATCTATGTATAATAAATAGTTCTCCCATACTCGAGACAAGTCTCAAATTAATATATCAAATAGTTGTTTTATTTAATGGTAATTGAGCAAAATAATAAAATAGATATAAGATTTTGCCATCTACAAATGCAATGAGAGGATTTTGAAGCAGACATAATATTTTCTGAGGGGGGGGGGATATTTTTAACTGCTGCTCAAAAGTCAGATCACAGAAAGTTGAATCACCGAGTTTTTTCTCGGTGTATCTCAGTCCGTCAAGGACCATCAACAAACTTTGGCGAAATCCAGTGTGGAGATCAAGATGCAATGTCCAGATCTAGGGGTGTGGGTAGGGTGGGGAGGAGGTCGCCTCTAAAAGGGAGGGAAAAATATTACATTGCAATGGAAATTCAGTGTATTGCCCCCCAATTTTAGTCTAGATCTCAGAATACATCCGTGGAACACAGTCTGGAAACATGATTTTTTGGTCAGAGTAAGTGGAATAAAAATTATGTAACGGTCTACCTCATTGTTGCCAAAACTGTATAGTAAATCATTAAATTTTAACGGAAACTACGTAGTGATGAGCTATATTTTAACATCGCCGGGTGAGAGTCTGCAGAAATTTCTCCAGCAGGATAGTATGAATCTTCCGAAGAGCGCCGATTACTATTTTTTTTTATTAGATAATGGGTAAGGCTTCTTACAATACGTTTAATCATATCATGTGAGTCAAAATGGGATAATTTACGTCTCCAATACTATTTTATTTTATTTAAATACAACTTCATTAACAAAACACTTATCATGCAAAGCCCTTGCACTGAGAGGCCAGTTTATTAGGTAAACCTACCTAGCAGCGTGTTGCACCTCCTTTGGCATTTAGAACAACCAGAAATTGTCGGAGTATGTAATTTACAAGATGCTGGATGCGTTGTGCAGGAATGTTGTACCATGCGACAATGAATGCGTAGCGCAGTTGCTGCAAATTGGACGACATCACAATCTCGCTGCGAACAGCCCCCTTACCACCTCATTCCAAGATGCTCGATAGGGTTTTTGATCTGGGGACTGTGCAGGCCAATGGCGCAAGGAAAACTCGCGACATGTTCCTGGAGCCATTCGGTGACGATACCTGCCTTGTGAACAGGTCCGTTATCATGCTGAACGTGTCCATCCGAGTGTGGATAAACTGTAAACATGAAAGGATGAACTTGGTCAGAAACGATGTCCAAATATGTCATGGCGTTCAGATGTCTTTCAGTGGGTATTAGGGAGCCTAATGTGTGCCAGGAAAACATTCCCCACATCACTGGTTTGCACTGTTGACAAAAGACAAGATGGCCACATGGCCTCATGTTACTTGCATCAAATTCTGATTCTTACATCAGCATGGTGCAAAAGGAACCTTGACTTATTCGACCAGGCTAACTTTTTCCAGTCCTCAATGGTCCGGTGTCAATGCTCCTCTGCATCCCTTGGATACGCACTTTCGTGCTCTTCACTGACAACATCTGCACTCGAACTTGTAGCCCATTCGCTACAAGGTATGATACATGGTGCACTCGAAGATGACTCGAAGTGGACTCGAAGATTCTGTACATCAATGTTTATCTCTGCTGTGATTTCCCTGATTGTGGCCCGTCTTTTCGCTTGCGTGATTATCGCCAATCTCCTTTGATCCCTCTGATCCACAAGCTGTTTTTGTCCACAGGATCCCAGATCACTAGTAGTGTTTTACATTTCGACCCATTTTCTGTAAATCCTTGAAACGGTTGTGCGTCAAAAGCTCAGGAGGACTGCCTTTGGGAGATGCTAGAACCGGCACGCTTAGTACCAACTACCTTGCTATTTTCAAAGTCGTTCAGGTCGCTCATTTTGCCTATTCTGACGCTCAATCCAACAACAACTGATGCTCAAAGAACTGGTTTGTCTGCTTTATACCACGCGGTCACGTGACATGTAGGAATGAACCATTTATGTGACATCGGGTGGTGTACCTAATAAACTTGCATCTCAGTGTATAATACAAGTCAGAAAAATCAGTACACCACCAATTTTCTTAACAATCTTATTCTTATCTATGATTAAATATTCACATTCGCATATTTCCAGGGGAGGAAATTGCTCCCTCCCTCACAGGACGTCCATGCATCAGTGTTTTTCTAATGCGAAACGTTTTGCACGAATTTGAACTGGTCAGCCAAATTTTAACATATATATACTAGCAAGTCAATACTGAATATAAAATGCGCTGGTCTGCAGTATTTTAACATACGTGGTAATCCGTCAAAGTTTAAGTAAAATTATGTAGGGTTGCGAAAAAGTTTAGCTGTAATTGTCTCATTCACAGAATTTTAATCAAATCTTTTACTAGCACTGAGAATTTTCGTATAAATTTGTGCTTTATGAGCTGAATATTTTCCTTGTAGTTTTAAACATTAGATGCTATACCAAATGGTAATAAAATCAATATTCATTTATGCCTGTGGTGAGACACATTTTAGCTCAAATTCTGTCTAGTCGACTGAATTTTAATAAAATCTTTTGCTTACATTCAAAATTTTGACACACCTTTTGCTGCTTTATGAGTTTAGCTTTTGGTATAGTATTTTAATTATGAAGGATAATCCAATGGTAATAATAATAAAAAATCAATTTGACAAAAAGATTGGGCAGTACCAAGGCGGATCTACAGGAGGTATGTCCCTCCCCCCTCTGAGAGAGTTAGTAAAGGTGTTGGGGACAAAAATGATATTAGGGGTAATGGAACAAAATGAGTAGAAAATAAACCTAAACATATCGATGGTGTAATCAGTCAGAGAGTTGGCATTCTCTTCAAAGGTAAGTACTAATATGGAAGTATTCACTTCAAAGGAAAATAATGCAGGCATTTTACCTATCTTCCTATTGCTTTTGGATTTGTCATATGTCGGTTGGTCGGTTTGTGGATTTGACAAAACGTTGTTCCACCATATCTTTCGAACGCGATGGAGGAACTTAATGATTTATATACCAAATGAAAGCTTGTGACGGGAGGAGTGTCCTAGGCTATAAAAACTTGATCCCCCATGCCTTCTTCTCCCCTAAAATTGGGTGAATGTGAAAACTATTTTTCCGCTATATCTCCAGAATGCGAATGCCGAAAGTAACAAGCTATACATCGAATGAAAGCTTCTGACGTGGGGAATGTCGTAGGGCCAGCGCTGTCCAACTAGCGGCCCGCACAATGTTTTTGCGGGCCGCGAACAAAATCAAGTTTTTACTTGAAATTTTAAATAAATATCTGTAATCCACTTTATAATTTTCTGTCAACTTATATTACTTTACTTGATATGCAATCTTCAACTTACTCATTCTATAAAGTTTAGAATTCTTAAGCCGATCGGCAAACTTCTGAAACCTTTTAAGAGCGGTGCGGCGTCATCAAGCAAATGTTTTTATGAAGCTGCAGTAACAAGAAGCATCTAACCCAGGCATCGGCAACCTATGACCCGCGGGTCACCAAGTGACCCATTTGATAATTTCAAGTGACCCACTTGAGTTCCGCAAATAAAATATATAAAAAAAAATTATAAAACATAAACATGAAACAAACACTTTGAGAAAGTATAAATAATAAGATTAACACTTTGGTTTGATTACAAAGTTGCAGAAATGAGCATAGGCGGAATAGAGCGACATTGTCCGAACGAATCTCATCTTTACTAGACGAGCGTTCGTTCGTTTATTCACGTTAAAGACGAAGTAGATGTAAACAAGAGTAGATGTGTGATCAGCACGTGATCAGGGCTCCTATTGGTCGACTGGGCTCTCTGACTGCGTGCCACCTGCAGCCGACCAATAGGAGCGTGAATAAACAGTAGTTCAGAAGCGCGAGAACAATTACCTAAGAGAAATAATGATTATTTTTATTACCATGGACAAATAAAAAGCAAAAAAGAGATTATTTCAAGATGTGTGGACTGAAAAGTATGGATGTATGGAAAATGGTGACAAATTGATATGTACTTTATGTACAGATATAATTACCGCCAGGATTTACAATATTGAGCGACACTTTTCTTCAAAACATAAAGATGTGAGTGAAATGCCAAATGATGAAAAATATGAATACATTGCTAAACGTGTATTAAATTATGGTAAAAAAATCAATTTTTGAAGAGATTTGTTACCAGCCACAATTACGCTACATCTGCCAGCTTTATTGCAGCTCTTAGTATTGGTACCAACGGAAAACCATTTACAGACTGCGAATTTTTGAAAAACGCATTCATAAATTGTTCCGAACACTTATTCAATGACTTCGCAAATAAAAAACAAATAATTGAGAGAATTAAAGAAATGCCATTGTCGGCCAGAACAGTTCAGCGTCGCATTGAAGATATGGCAAAAAATATTGACGCACAGGTCAAAAATGATTTGTTATCTAGTGACGTAGTTAGCATTGCACTCGATGAAAGTACCGATGTAAATAGTATGGCTAGGCTGGCAATTATTATTAGATTTGCATCAATAAATAGTTCGAACGTTAATGAAGAACTATGCATTCTTGCTTCAATGAATGACACGACCAAAGGCATTGATATTTTCCTTCAAGTACAAGAGTTTACAAATTTCAAAAATGGGAAAATATTGGATTTAAAAAGTAAATTGTTTTCCATAACAACTGATGGTGCTCCAGCTATGAGAGGAAAAAATGTTGAATTTGTGAAACTAATGGAAAATGAACTTGGCCGCCCACTTTTATCATTCCATTGTATCATATGAAGAAAATTTATTTGCAAAGACATCTACGTAACAACTTAAGGATGTAATGAAAAAGGTTGTTAAGATCGTAAACATAAGAGTAGCACGATCTGCATTAACACACAGGCGCTTCAAAGCTTTTTTGGAGGAAATTGAATTGAAATACGGAGATATACTGTTACCTGCTGAAGTACGATGGTTAAGTCGAGGAAAAGTTCTTAATAGATTTGTAGAGTGCTTTGATGATATACAAATATTTCTTTACGAAATCGGTGAAAATGATCCCGATCTCAATGGTTTTTAAGACTTTTGTTCTTAACAGACATAATGAACCATTATAATGATTTCAACGTACGACTCCAAGGAAATAACCACACAATTTTGAAAATGTACAAGGAATGGAAGAGGTTTTGTTCGAAATTAATATTTGAAACTGACATAAAAACTAAAATATTTCTTTTCTTTCCCTTACTAAAAAGCCAACATGAGAAAGAAAATATCGATGAAAGCAATCTAAATATGTTCGAAAGTTGTATTCTGAACATTAAAAGTGAATTTGAAAGTAGATTTCAAAGTTTTAAGAAGCACGGCGAAATGTTTACATTTATAATAAAGCCCGACGAAATAGAGGAAAATGTTTTAGATTCGCAGTATTTTGAATATCTTAAAATTGACAATTTAAGTTAAAAAATGATTGATTTTAAAAGTTCAACGTTGTGGACGGACAAATTCAAGACACTGCGGAAAGATCTAGAAAACACGGAACATAATCAGCTTCTCATGATATCATCGTGTTGGGCATCACTTCCTACGAAGTTTTCATCTTTGAAAAAAATTGGCTTTGCCATTTTGTCCGCGTTCGGTTCTACTTATAAATGTAAACAAATATTTTCACATATGAAATTTATTTTAAGTAAGAACAGGAGCAGATTAACTACCGAAAATTCAGACGCTTGTATTCGTCTTAAGGTGACTAAGTATGAACCAGACTCGACTAAACTGACGTCACAAATTCAGCATCAGGGGAGCCATTGATAACGAAGAGAACACTTATAAAGTTCATAAATTATTAATGAACTAAAACTTGACAATTATATTTGTTTTTATAATAATTAGAATTATAATTTTGTTTTTTTTTTATGTTTTGAGTTTAAAAGCATATTCTAATAGTTTTCTCAATAAAATTTATCTTATTATTCACTAACGGACTGTTTTAAAATGAAAATACGCATTGACCCGAACCGTCTTCTTAATAGTCACATTTTGGTTGATTTTGACCCTCAGCCAAAAAAGGTTGCCGGCGTCTGATCTAACGACAACACGAATCGCTCTCACTGTGCATGCATATGGCATGCATTGTCGAATGTGGCACTGTGTTGTGAAACAAGAGACATTGTGTGGCATTTCGCTGAGACTAAATGACGTAATTCGAAAGGTTGTCAAAATTAAAAATTTAATTCGTTGCGGAAATCGTTCTCTTACACACAGGAAATTTAAAGTTTTTTTCGACGAACCGCATGCTCAGTATGGCGATCTGCTTTTGCATAGTAATATTCGCTGGCTAAGTGCTGGAAAATGCCTCAAGAGATTTTTTACACTTCGAAAAGGAATTCATCTATTTCTCAGAGAAGTGTGCATCGATGAAGATTTAATAGAAAGTTTTGTTGATGACAATTTTCTATGTTCACTTGCTTTCTTAACCGACATTACAAATTATTTACAGCGTTGAGATTTATCTCCGTCAAAATTCCCCGCCCTGCCCACGGTCAGTAGGGGACACCGATGGGCTTGGAAATGCCGCCGTCCGTCGGATGGGACGTTAAGCCGTGGCCCCGTGTGCGGGAGAGCCATACCCTGTGCACGTTAAAGAACACGCTGGATGGCCTTGACGGGAGGTTACCATCTGTCTCCCAACAACTGTTCCAGTGGGTCCCCTCTCCCAACCTTCTCTGAGCCTTCGGGGTCCATGTGACCTGGCCATTTAGCCCATGGTGTGCAAAAAAGTGCCGCTCAGAGGTAAAAACAAAAAAAAACCAAATTATTTAAATTTCTTGAATAAATTCTTACAAGGAAAAGATCAAAACGTGTACTGTCTTTATAATCGTGTTACTGGGTTTAGAAACAAACTACAATTGTTGAAGTCAAATTTGCAGGAAAACAATTTAATTCATTTTGAAACTTGTAAATAGTTCTACGCAGAAATGAAGCAACTTCGTAAAACAGTTAACTTTCAAAAATTTGTTCCTAAATTAGATATCCTAATTGAAGATTTTAATAGAAGATTTTCTCAATTTGATGACCTTAAGCAGAGTTTAAATTTATTCAGTAATCCATTAAATATCGATATTAGGACCGCAGATACTAAATATCAAATGGAATTATGTGACCTTTAGGCCGACCCAATTATTGCATCTAATAGAGAAACTGGAATAGAATTGTTCAAACGCTTGCCTGAACAAAAATATCCAAAAATGAAAGTTTGAACTCCAAATAATTTCTACGTTCGAAAATACATATATCTGCGAGCGCGCATTTTCTAACATGAAATATATAAAATCAAGATACAGAAACTGCTTGAAAGACTCTACACTTGAACATATACTTCGGCTCGCAACAACAAATATCGATATGGACGTAAAAGAAATTATTGCCCAACAACTACGGCCACAATGCTCCCATTAAATTTATTAAATATTTGAAAAGGTTTAGAAAATTTATATTGGTTTATTATTACTTATTATTTTTCATATAAATAAAATAATTTTTTGAGGTTTATTATTACTTATTATTTTTTGTATAAATAAAATAATTTTTTGAGGTTTTTGAGGTTTATTATTGCTTATTTTTTTTTGGTATAAATAAAATAATTTTTTGAGGTTTTTGAGGTTTATTATTACTTATTATTTTTCATATGAATAAAATAATTTTTCAGGTTTATTATAACTTATTATTTTTCGTATAAATAACTTTTGAGGCTTTGAGGTTTGTTATTACTTGTTATTTTTCGTATAAAATAATTTTTTGAGGTTTATTATTACTTATTATTTTTCGTATAAATAAAGTAATTTTTTGAGGTTTTTGAGGTTTATTATTACTTATTATTTTTTGTATAAATAAAATAATCTTTGAGGTTTATTATTATCTATTAATTTTTGTATAATTAATTTTTAAGGTTTTGAGGTTAATTATTACTTCTTATTTTTCGTAGAAATAAAATAATTTTTTGAGGTTTATTATTACTTTTTATTTTTCGTATGAATAAAATAATTTTTTGAGCTTTATTATTACTTATTATTTTTCGTATAAATAATTTTTTGAGGTTTATTATTATTTATTATTTTTCGTATAAATAAAAATAATTTTTTGAGGTTACATGAACTGACTTTTCAATTACCTATCCTATCATATTATTTTTTTTGGCCCGCGAAATATTGGCAAAAGGTAAAAATGGCCCGCGGTTTTGCAGAAGTTGGACAGCACTGTCGTAGGCTATAAAACATTTGACCCCTTGTGCTTTCTTTCCCCTTAAAAAACGGGAAAAGTGAAAGAGTCGTTCTACTATATCTTCCGAACGCGAGGGCCTACAGTTACGAGTTAGTTGTCAATTGAAAGCTCGTATAATGATGGTTGTAAACTACCTCGAATTTTGTCCCCAGTATTCCTCCTGATAAAGCGGGGGGGGGGGGGATTTTCGAGCGGTACGACTTTAGCGAGTCGTATCTCAAATTAAAACTTGTGACGTCTCCAATGTCGTGGTCTATCTCAAATATTACACCAAAAGGCGGAAAATGTGCTCGATGTTTATGAGTCATATATCATATGGAAGTTTCTGAAGGTAGGTGTTTTTAGTGAAAAAAAAAAGATAAATAAATTTGAAAAAATTAAAAAAATACCTATTTTCCTATAGGGCCTAAAAAGTAGAAAATAAACCTAAAGCATATCGATGGTGCAATCAGTCACTCAGTTCCTATTCACTAAAAAGGAAGGCAGTGCGCCGATTTAAATAAAAAAATAATAAATACCCCCCTCAAGCAGTTGCTTGCCACAGAGGTCTGACAGGAGACTGTCAGTTTATATGCTACAGTAGAAGGTCTGTGAGGATGGCAGGACCTCAGCAGAAAAACGACACACATACCCCGGATACCATGCCTTAATCCGGGGCTCAAAACCAGGTACCGTCAATTACTAGCCAAGCGTGCTAACCACTCGACACGATTTACTTACTCAATAAGATTGCCGGCATCCTGTCTTCCTTTGAAGTGAATGCGAACTCAGTGATCGATTGCACCATCGATATGCTTTAGGTTTATTTTCTACTTTTTAGGGCCCTATAGGAAGATGGGTATTTTTAAAATTTTTAATTAATTTTTTTTTAAGAAATGTTTAAAGACATCTAAAACGGAGGGGGAAATGTTGCACTGGAATTAAAATCCAAAATATTGCCCCATCCGTTTTCATTTTGTTTGGCTTCATTATGTCACTTGACCTCCCTTTATTTTTTTCTAGATCCGGTCCTGGACACTACTACAAAAGAGTAGTGAAGGCCAGGAAGCGTGGTTTTACTTATCTTCCTATTGCTTTTCGTTTTGACACTTGTCGGTTTATGGAATTGTCAAAATGGCTGTTCCACCATATCTTTCGAACGCGATGGAGAAACTTAATACTTTATGTGTCAAATGAAAGTTGTGACGCGGGGAATGTCATAGGATATAAAAACATTTCTTCCCCTCACTAAAAAGGGGAAATATGAAAACAATTGTTCCACTCTATCTTCAGAACGGGAGTGCGGAAAGTAACAAGCTATGTGTCGATTGAAAGAGTTTGATGCGTGGAGTGTCGTAGGCTACAAAACATTGACTCCGATGCTTTTTTGCTCCCTGGAAGAGGAGAAATATGAAAACGATACTTCTTCTTTGTTTCCAGAACGCAAGTGCCGAATGTAACAGCTATATGTCAAATGAAAGCTTCTAACCCGGGAAATGCCGTAGGCTATAAAAATATTTCCCCCCCATGTTTTCCTCTTCCCCTTAAAATAGGGGAGGGATATGAAAACTATTGCTCTCCTCTATATCTCCTGAACGCAAGTGCAGTATGTAACAAGCTGTGCTTCAAATGAAAGCTTGTGACGCAGGGAGTGACATAAGTTACAAAATATTGATCCTCCATGGATCCATGGGATCCCCCCTAAAAAACCGGAAATATGAAAGTCGTTCTACATCTGAAAATTTATACATTGACCGTCTAAACTATTTTGACTTTTACCCTCACTATTCTGCCACCCCCTCCCCTCATGAAAGGTGGGCGGCAGATTTTCCCGGGATTACACTTTAACGAGTCATATCTCAAATTAAAGCTTGTGACGTCCCCAATTTCATGAGCTACCTCAAACACGACTCCAAAAGGGAGGAAAAATGTGGTCGATGTTTATGAGTCATGTTTCAAATGAAAGTTTTTGAAGGTAGGTGTTTTTAGTGACAAAAAAGTAAATAAAGTTAAAAAAAAATTAAAAATACCTATCTTGTTATAGGGGCCCCTAAAAAGTAGAAAATAAACCTAAAGCATATTGGAAGTTCAATTAGTCACCGAGTTTGTATTCACGTCAAAGGAAAATAGAGAGCCGATTTACCTACTGAACAAGATTACCGGCGCTCTATCTTCCTTTGAAGTGAATACGAACTCAGTGACTGATGCAGCATTGAAAGGTTTTAGGTTTATTTTCCACTTTTTAGGGCGCATATAGTAAGATAGGTATGTTTTGAAATTTAATTGAAAAACGTTGCGAAACTTTAAAATAGGATGATCTAATGTTTCCGATAAAAGAAAAATGAATGACTAAAATCAACGATCTATTGCTTGTGATAAAAGATGTACATGTAAAAACCAACAGGTGTCAGTTCTCCTTGAGGATATGAACGGATAGGCAGTTCGAAGAAATGCAATCGCTCGCTCACCGACGTTTGGGGAAAAATATGAGGCGCAGCTTGATGCTTTTGAAGCTAGGAAAAACTGCACCAAATAAAATATTTCCACGACAAACGACAATAAATTTAATTATTAAATAATTAATATTATATTAGTGCAGTCCTCTTCAAAATCAATGATCTAGCTTTTGAATTCTCATTAAAGAATAAATATGTTTTTCTCCTTCTACCGCATTCGTATGTATATGCCTTTGATCTGACTTGTTTCAAAAATTGCTGATTGGTCAGATTTTCCGAATATTTTGGGTTGTTTTACCTCTGAGCGGCACTTTTTTGCACACAATGGGCTAAATGGCCAGGTCACATGGACTCCGAAGGCTCAGAGAAGGTTGGGGGAGGGGACCCACTGGAACAGCTGTTGGGAGACAGATGGTAGCCTCCCGTCAAGGCCATCCAGCGTGTTCCTTAACGTGCACAGGGTATGCTCTCCCGCACACGGGGCCACGGCTTAACGTCCCATCCGACGGACGGCGGCCTTTCCAAGCCATCGGTGTCCCCTACTGACTGTGGGCAGGGCGGGGAATTTTGCGGAGATAAATCTCAACGCTGACCCAGCTGGGACTCGAACCTTCCGAATATTCCCACCCTTGCAAATGTGAGAAGAAAATTTAATTTCTCATACAATGAGATACGAACTAGTGAACACTATGAACTTAGTACCCTATCTGAGATGACACCTACAAAAGAAAAGTGTTTTAAAAGTTTTCCGATTATTTTCAAGTTCCATATAACTCCTTCAGATAATAATATATATACTCCTTCAGATTTGAATATGTTTGTCTTGGCATTTTAAATGCATTCAAAATAATATAAACTGAACTATAGATTTTATTAAGTTTAAAATTTTTAATAATAATATAGGTCTCTTAAATTTGAGATCAATACATTAAATGCCTAAATTTTAAATAGTCCTATTAATAATCGATAATGACATATGTTCTAAGTCACATAATAATTCAATTACATTACACAATGTCATAGTTATTATTTTCGTTTCTTACACATGTATCTGAGCCTAATCAGCTTTACCTCTAAACTTTCTGAGCATAAAACAAAGGTTCTTAGAAGAAAAATTCTTACCTTATATCAACCGTAATGAGTTTATTCGCCTGCTATTTACATGGTGATCAACAAGCTCTATCTATAAATCATTAAAAAATCCTCTTTAAGTTTTGTAATATTTATACGTGTATCTGTTAATACAATCCTCTTTTGCAGTCAGACAGGTGATACTACTTTACCGTTGTTTGAACAGCGTCATATCGGACTTTGTCCATAGCGACGCACCCAAAGGGCAAATATCTCGTTTTTCCTGGGATTCAGTTCATTTGTAAAGAGAGATACGAAGTCAGCGGGGACTTTACTCAAGAGATAACGTCCTTAGCATGGTTCAAAGTGATTGCCGGCTGACAAGTCAGTCTCACGGATTGCCGTCCTGGTATGACGTGAGAGGCAACCTAGTTCGAAATTTCAGTTTCGTTGATTAATGGCAATCAAATGCAAGATGAAATTTGCAGATTATAAAATTTCAGTATGTACGAAAAATATTTAACTGCATTGATAAGTTGTGAGTTTATGAGTGTCAACTTTTGCACCTTTCAGTGAAATACAAAATCTGGCTTAAAGTTGAATTTTCATCTATTTTCTAGGTTTTTAAAACAACGGCAACTAAGAAGTTCTTAAATCATGCACTAATGAAATGAATTAAAGCTCGCTGCGAAATAAAACAAGATAAACATTTTTTTTTTTTAAATTTCAGATCAATTCATGATATTTGTGATGATTTTCAAAATCGAATAAAAATATTCTTATGAATGTTCTATTTTTTTCCTTAATTGAGTAGTAATCCTCCTCAGTCTGAAGCTAAATTTTCAGGTGGTTACAAATAGGCAAAATTCGTATTCTTTATTTATACTTGGTGTATAAATTTTAACAGATATATATATTAAATCTTAACTAAATATAAATAAAAAGTAAAATAAATACCCTCTCAAGCAGCTGCTTGCCACAGAGGTGTGACAGGAGCCTGTCAGTTTATATGCCATAGTAGAAGGTCTGAGAGGATGGCAGGACCTCGGCAGAAAAACAACACAAACAGCCATGGGCTCGAACCCACGTCCCTTAGATCAGTAACCACGCTCGCTAACCAGTCCTTTATTTGCAGCATAGTTACAGATGGACGGTCACAGACCATTCTCCCGTATTTTTCATCACGTAAAGTGCGAGTTTCGATTGATGAGAGTGTAGAGTAGAGCATTTGTTATGAACTTTGGAACATGATAAATGTATTACCAACTTAAAATAATCGCCATAGAAAATTAGAGGGTGAAACTGAAGGATATCAGGAAGTTATAATTATTTGAATATAACGGTTTATTCCAATTTAAAATGGAAAAGCAAATTTACGATACATATAAAAAATAAAATTTTATATAAATTTTATGTTCTAAAAAAATTTGTAGAGATTAACTTCCTTCATTATCTTTTTTTTTGCATGGGTAAACTCGACTTTATTAGTTGGAATATTTTCATGAAATAATAAGCTGAAAAAAATTGGTTTTTCCATGAGTGGGACTCGAACTCACGTCTTTTGGAAACATGCCAGTTATACTACCACTACACCATCAATGGCTAACGTTATCTTCAGCTAGTGTGGCATATAACCTTTCCCGTTTTTTTATTTGTTTCGCACAGTGGTGCCATCTATCCGGGAAGTGGACAACTCTATTGCCTAATAGAGATGGAATTTAATATTTGTACTCACGCTCATGGCTGTGATTCTTTAATACTGAATTATTAATTTAACGCCATGAGCGTGAGTGACAAATATTAAATTCTATCTCTGTGAGGCGGTGCCTACTTAATGGAATGCCTGTCGATTTCCATGAATCTCTGTGTTAGCAAGCGCGCATGGGAAACTTCAAAACTTGCCACATGAGGGCAGCACCGTTCCGCGGTAAACTAACCTACGCTAATGTTAAATACATAGCGATCTGGTCGACCAATATTTATTTAACGCTAATTATTTGAGGAAAATACACTAAAAAATTAATGAATAAAAAATTTTAAATCACTTTACCTTTAGTTACGATTAATCCATGACTTATTTTTATGATATATATGCAGAATTCTTTAACGGAATAATTTTGCTACATAATGCTGTTTCCATAGACACTGGAACTTTACCAATAGACACAAATGAAGTTCATGCTGCAGCACAGAATTTACTCTTTATCATAACTCTTTTATTTCAGTGTTGCTAAATTTCAGTTCTTAATTAATTCTTATCTTAAAATCTCACATTAAAGAATATTTATACATGTATTTGTGCAATTCAAGGATTCTGTTGAATACTTAAACGTTCTATCAGAAATATAACAGGAATTGACAACTGAGATATTTATAATTTAAGCATTTTTCTTGAGAGGGGTTTAGAATTCGGCTTGAGTTGTGCTACTTCTTCAGTACACTTACTACCATAATTCGTTAAATATGGTTTTAAAAATTTCTGTATTATTAATTTACAAAGGTTTTTTTATGTGGCTGTCATCATTAAAAGAACAATGAAATAATTTATTTTTGCATAACCTTGGTAGAAATGTTAACGTTAACAGGGTTAACACTTTTCTCTTTGAACTCAAAGTGGGCAGCAATTTTTTTACAGCTTTTTCCATAACAGCTAAAACACTGACAAATTCAAGCTTTGGATATTTCAAGCCCTCACGATCGAGATTTCGAGTAATGGCATTTGATGCTGATGGTGACTGAGGAGTATTTAATAGCTGAGAGCAGCTGTGGCATTCTATGTTATCTTGTACTGCTCTAACTAGGTAACCAGCGATCACCGCTAATGTTGCTGTCAAAAGTGACACTCTACAAAAGAAATTTATATTTTCCATCTCAGAAAGTTCTTCTGCTAACAGTATTTACAAAGATATTTCTGAAGCTTTATTACTAATTGTGAAGGGCTGGGAGATTGTAGAAACAGGACCCATTACATCTAGGGAAGGTTTGTTGCTCAAATTGCTTGAAAGTGATGCAGAAATTATACCCGTTTTAAGAATTTTTGAAATTGCTGCAGCGGCACTAGAAGCATTTGTTTGGTCATTTTTGCCTCCCAGTTGCCTAATACAACCAAAAAACGATTCACGTCATCACTGGAAAATTTTCTGGTTAACACAAAACAAAATCCTTCATTCAATAGATATTTCACACATTTTATAGTAGATAATGTTGTCACAACTATTGCTTCATATGTTTCTGCACTTAAATATTTTAATTTTGGTTGAGAACAAGAATTTTTACACTTAAGTAAATAATCTAAGAAATCCTTCTCTTCTAACCAATGCAATCTTTCATCAGTAACAGAAAAAGAACTGCATACACATAGGATTATTGCTATGTATATGATACCTGGTATTTTAAATGTTATGCAATGTGAACCATTTATGCATTATTTCCATAAATTCAATGGTCTTCTGTGCATCTTCGAAACCTTTTACAGAACATTGCCTACCATAATCACATAGAAATTTTAAGACAGATGTTATCTCAGGAGTAAAAATTGCTATTGTTCTCTTTACATTCATTTTTTCAAAAGTTGAAGGAAACAAATGCTTCTTTGTAAGATTTCTTATAGGTTTACATATTTCTTTACTTTGCAAATCATATATATGGTACAAATATTTCGGTGAAATTTTTTCAGCCCCAACACACAAATTTTTTTATTAGATAAAAATTGGGATCTGATATTTTTGATTGTGGCAGTAATCATAACTTAGGAACAACTTCTTTTCTGGATCACAAGGATGCTCAATTTCAGGTTTAATTGAGCCATGGCATAGCTTTTGATACATGAAGGTGTTTACCTTGTGATTATCAGTTACAATTCTTACAACTTGAAATCCAATATTTTCCAGCTGTTTCAAGACATTCTATGTCAGTAGATACAACTGATTTCCTTGTAACTGATGGGTAAAATAATAAGCAACTGTAAGGCGAAAATGTTGATAAACCGGAAAACAGGAAGCACAGTAAACGATTGGCTAATTTGTTTTGAATTCCTAATTCATTTTCGATGCCATCCATGACAACATTACCAAAGTAACGGTCTTGCAACTTATTGTACAACAATTTCGGTTTAATGCTCATTTCGTCAATTATTAGGATACCAAGGAGCTCTTTTTCTGTCAATCTTTTTTTCTCAGCATATAGTCTTTGCTGAACAAAGCTACTGAAGCCAGTTTCCGTAGGACTATTAGAGAGATACTTTTGTAATGTTGATCTAGCTCGTAATTTTAAGAGTTTGATGTTTTGAGCATAACGATAGCCACACGGTTAACGGCTTTGCCACATAATGCAAAATCTTACTGTAAGTTCATGCCACTTGGGCTTGTTTTGCTCATAAGGTTTTAGCTGATCTAGCAAAAAAACAGCACTATGATTTCCATCTGCAGCATTTTCTTGTAATTTTTTCACACATTCAAAGTCAGATTCTAAATTCTGGTAGTGTTTTAGAAGACTATTATATTTGGCTTTCATTGTATTTAACTGTTTCCTCACTCTGTAAAACCTTGATGTTATACTTCTATTTTTATTTCTCAAAAATAAAATGCTTTTTGTATCATGTTCAGTTTGAATACATTTGTCACGTGATTTGCAGCTTAATTCCATTTTGTTGCTAAAGGAAGCTGCCTCAGCTAACACATTTAAATTTCCAAAAGGAAAAGGGGAGCTGCAAATATTTGCACTAAGAGTCGATGGAACAGTATTCCCTGTAATTCCTTTTGTTTTTCTTTTCGCTACTTCTTTTTTACGCAAGTATGTAGGGTAACTGGGAAACACGGAAGGCACTGCAGATGGTTTCAAGATATTTCTTTTCCCTACAGTTTTAAAATCCTCTTCTTGAAAATGCTTCCCACCAACTGCAGAATATTGGCTAGGGAACCATTTACTTCCCTTTTTCATTCCTGTTAAGAGAAAGCATGTGTATGAATCAAACATTAAAAGCCAACTAAATAAAAACAATAATTAGAAGAATAAATACTACTATGTTTTAATTTTTACTTCACTAGTTGAAAATTAAACAGGAATGTAATCAGCATTATCAAGAGGTTAATGTTTTAAATGATGTGTCATATCATCAGGAATCAAAATACTATTCTTGGGCATATTTATTATGATCATTGCTCTGTGATATTCTATCTAAAGTACTGTCATATACTATAATATACTTTAAATATCCTACACCAGTACGTAGTGAAACTTACAATCATTTTAAATGATTTCAGCATCTGGCCAAATTAACAATTACTGAAGAAAGGATGCATTCTATTATGGGGATAAAAATCACTGGAATATTAGGCCAAGTAGTTAGCGTGCTTGGCTACTGTTCAAAGGGACCTGGGTTTGAGCCCCAGGTAAGGTATGGATGTTTATTATTTTCTGCTGAGATCCCGTCATCCTCACAGACCTTCTATTATGGCGTTTAAATTGACAGGTTCCCGTCATACCTCTATATGGCAAGTAGTCATAAAGAGGCTTTTTTTATGTATACAAGCACAATTTTCCAACTTTTTCAATCTAAATTTAGGCATTTCCATTTGATGTGTTTGTGAAATATTATTTAATCATTCCTTACACTCAAAATGTACAGTTCATTTAAGTCCGTTAAACAAAAAAGTTAAAAAAATAAAAATTAAATTTTGCCCTATGTTTTATAGAGTTTATTTGATACATACTACGTATTTCCAGAAAAACAAATGTAAAAACGGAAAAGATAAATCGCAATTTTTAAAAAAAATATTTGCTCTGCGTTTAGTTATGGAAGCCAGAGTATTTAACAAAAAATTATCTTGTTTTATCGTATCATAGAACTTCGAAGTCAGATTACAATTCACATAACATGGAAATTATTATTTTGTTTGTGCAGCGTAATTCAATTCAGTATGCGTAAAGATATTTATGATTTAAGCTAATAAAAATTACTTTCATTTGCTTACAATACCGATGAATTTAAAATATGAGAAATATTATTTATTCAAAAGTAATCTATTAAACACTTTTCAAATTATTGATGTCAACAAACTTATTAAGGTAATTATAAATACAATGATCTTACCTTGCCGACATATTGCTTTCCGCCATTTTTCTCGCGAATCAAACTTGGAAGGGATTTGATGAAAACTTATTTTCGTTTTACAAGTTTCACTTCTGCTGAACGGCACACAGCAATATACCATTGTTAAAACTGCTCTTTAGAAACTACAGAAAATAGACAGAACAATAAATAACTCACATATGAATAAATCCTTATCAGAATCAAATTTTAAAACTAGAGCTAAACAATGTAATAACGTATGCTACAAAGGAGCAAGCAGAAAGCAAAACAGCGGATCGCCAGCGCCACAACGGAAGAAAACGTAACTAGCTCTGCTGTCCCTTCACGTCGTGAAATCGGCAGGCATTCCATTACGTAGGCACCGCTATGAGGCAGCATAGTTGTCTACTTCACGGATAGATGGCGCCACTGTGCGAAAAACTGCGGAAAGGTTATACGTATGTCACACTAGCTGAAGAAAACGTTAGCCACTATAACATCAATGGCTAACGTTTTCTTCAGCTAGTGTGACATACATATAACCTTTTCGGATTTTTTTATCCGAAAAAGTTATACATATGAACACTAGATGAAGCTAGTCCAGGAGATGTGGGTTCGAATCCCACTCATGGTGAAAAAAAAATCAGCTTATTATTTCATGTCTTCCATGTCCTGTGATTCTTTACTACTGAATTATTGGAATTTATTGTTGGCGAGGGGATTATAAATTTACGTTACAACCTTATGTTTCGCACAAAATCGACTGATTCGAATTTATAACAACATAATTATTCCAATATAAGTTCACTATTCCGCAGTTAAAAATTATTACCGTTGAGAAAATGATATATATATTATTCATTAATTTTCTTACACAGAAATCAAAGTTTCATACAAGTGAAAAGTTTAATTTTAATTCGAGAAGCCTAGGTTTGAAATTTTATATTGAGAAATCCAATAAAGAAAATGTCCATAAAAATTTCTTTTTCATACTACCAAATTTTTTGAACACATTAAGTAATAATATAAGAAATGAGAAGTATTTAAGAACGTTCAAAAATTGTTAAACGAATCTTTGTTAACAATTAAACAACCGGGTAAGGCATGGATGTGTGTGTGTCGTTTTTCTGCTGAGGTCCTGCCATCCTCTCAGACCTTCTACTATGGCATATAAACTGACAGGCTCCTGTCAGACCTCTGTGGCAAGCAGCTGCTTGAGGGGGTATTTTTTTTAATCAATACTATTTATGATGCACAAAAGTATTAAGTTTAAATGTTTCTGAAGACTGAACTTAACTTGATAAGCTACTGCAAGCGGTCACGCACTATTTCACGAATTATTTCTTTGTTCTATTAATTGTTATCAATTTAATTGTACAAAATGCATATTAAATTTTATATTATAGCCTGGATGAGTTTTATTTAGCTCCTTTGTTATGCATATTAAAGAATATATGTAATTTTTTTTCTTCGTGTGTGTGTATATATATGATGTTCTGTATTTTACATTATGCATGTATTGCTATTTAAATATTCCAATTTGCTATCCTTGATAAATGTAGTTACTCAAGATTTCATATCCTTTTTTTGTTGACTAAGGACAGGAGTTTGGCAGAGATAAATCTCAATGCGGGAAAAGTTAGGACTCGAACCTCGGAACTGTAGTTTAGAACTTGCCGTGCTACTGACCGAGCCAGCCATCTCCAAATTCACACAAGAAGAGTTTAAAAAACCTGTCTGTTTCAGAAGTTTTATTTCCACGCGACTAGAAAAGAGAGCCAAAGATAGCGATAGATAAAAATAATCAAATTTAGAATAAGATAATTTCATACATAAAAGTAAATTTAGCCAAAATTTCGAGTAAGCAGTCTTTGTAAATAACATCATTGCTGTAGGGAAAGGAAATTTCGAGTTGCGGAATTTCGAATTACGCGATCACTCTCGCATACGTAGGAGGATACCTGCATCTCTATATCAGTTTGCCGTGATCATTAGGTTACCTGGGAATGTCAGCCTTTAAGTGGCAGATGAGAACTCTTTGTTAAAGCCAACTTATGGCGGGGATTGGCGCAGTCCGTAGTGCGCTATGCCTTATGACTCCAGATTCGAGCCCTAACAGCGGCAGTCTTTGAGTTTCTCTCAAACTAACCCCCATCCTGTTCTCAACAAGAAGGGGACACTTTTGAGCTTTGCGAAAAGCCACTTTGCGTTGTATGGATTTACAGTTGGTCCAGCTCTGTAGGATACCCTATGCACGTTAAGAAACAGGATGAATGACCCTGACGGATGCTCTTGACCGATCGTCTGTCTCCTAACGCCTGTTCAGTGGTCCCCTCCCACAAATTTCTCTGAGTTGACCTTTATGACCGAAATGTATAGGTCGTGTCGACTTTAATGACCTAAATGTATAGGCCGTGTCGAACTTAATGACCTAAATGTATAAGCCGTGTCGACCTTAATGACTCAGAGAAAAGTATGCAGAAAAGAAGGTGTGTATTGTGTGCAGAAAAGTGCCGTTCAGAGGTAAAACAATCTTACTGATGTTTGATTTTGTTCTTCTCAAGTCATCAACACAAACTAAATGAAGAGCCACCAGGAAAGGAATTCTATTCTTAAGGAACCGCATGACACATTCTTTACTTAAAAACGAAAACATTCATTTCTAATGAGTAATGAATTGGAAAAAAAAAGCCTATATTTATAAAGGATCAAGAAAAAGTCAAAATATGAATTAAATGAGTACTATGAATATTGAAAATCGTTTAAGCATGCAACTAGAAATGTTTGGTCAAGAAATTGAAAGAAATGAACCAGATTCAGTATATTGATTGTTTCTTTATGAGCCGTGGGTAGACGTAGTGGCAGTCAGAAGGAGAGGCTTTCCAAGAAACTTGCGAAAGTTTTTTTTGTTCCAACAGGCTGCTACTTTTGCATATTTGAGAAACATCGCTTCATGGGGATTATGTTTCCATTTACCTTTCCAGCATGTAAAACCCAGACTCCTTCAATACCCTAGAAGTAAAATGACAAGCTACTAAAAGAATCTTGATTACGAAATGATCCTTAGTAAAGGTCAGAGTGTCATTTCCGGATTATGGAATGAAGACAAATTTGGGACCTACTCTTGGACAGATAGAGGTTTTAGTTTGAGTTTCATAAAATGCGATCTGAAATGCTTATCACAGCTCAGTTCGCTGATAGCAATTCCCTGCTGAGAGCACTCCTAAGTGGGTAGAGAAGCTTCATCGCCTGTGAATAAAATGGTTGGCTTGATCGTAGTGTGTGCAAGTATAATGTGGAATCATTTGATTGACAGGTCTATCAGAATGGAATTAGTAGTAGACCTGGCTGGGGGATAGGTAAAGTAAGGATTCTGTTAGCTCAAGCTGGATTTGTTGACTTCTAACATCATCATTCGCTTGCGAGATAACGTTGGGCGCTGCAATGATTTCTTATTAAGAGACTCAGTCCACAGAATGTCACTAATGGGACATTTTTTATGTTACAGCTAGTATGTTCCGTAATCAAACCAGAGAATTCTGATCTTGTAGATCATCATTAGAATCTCCCAAATCATATAAAATGGGCATTTAATAACAAAGTAAACCCATATCTACAAAAAAAGTACACAGGTCTGACGCAGCCTTAATTCACTGCCCAGCCAAGGGAGTTAAGAACTGCTTGGGCCGACGAGACACCGGACGGCCGAAATCGTGGAATCCCGGTGGGCTGGTCAGTATGGCCTACTGATCTGGTCATCTATGGCCACTTTTTTCTTTTTTTTCAACCCTGCTGAGGAGTGGTCAACTTCACAGGGTCCTGGTGCTGACCATTTATACCTACTAGACTGGACTTGTTTATGGATTTGAGCTTGATTATGGATCCTGGACTTGCTGCACTGGTGGGCCTCTGTTGAGGGAGAGTCTGCCGCTGTGTTTTCTGTTTGCTTCTGGGTTGCCAGCTCTAAGTAAACAGAGGCATGGGATACCTTATATCAGCTGGTGGATAATCCTAATCAGAGGCCATTGCAGGTACCTGAACCTTACTTAGCTAGTTGGGCATCGTCAAGCCTAAACTGGAGTAATGTGTCTCAGGCAGGCCATATGGTTCTTGAAAAAGTCCACTTGAAAAGGTGGTGCCTGAAGTTCCTACCAGCATCGGTGACTTCAGCCTTTAGCGGAGGAGGAACAGGTCTTTGCCCCATGCCTGCGATCAGGGGGCTGTTTGATATTGTTGGCCCTACCAATCTCAATAAACCTAATTTCTTTAAAAATCCTACTAATCATTTTCTCTCTGCAGGAACGTGGAACGTGAGGACATTACGTAGAGATTATTCTCTTGATGTCCTCATGCAGGAATTCCAGCGCTATAACCTAGATATTCTAGGCTTGCAAGAGACCAGATGGACAGGTAAAGGTGAGATACTTAAAAATAACTTTAAATTTCTCTTTACAGGGAGGGAGGATGGAAAGCATCACCAAGACGTGGGTCTGCTGCTCAGCAGACATGCTAGTGATGCTTTTCTAGGATATGAGTGCATTAATGAAAGGTTTCTTACAGCAAAATTTCAGACAAGCATTAAAGACTTGAATGTTATCTGCTGTTATGCCCCCACTGAGGATTCTGATGAGGATGAGAAGGATAGGTTTTACAGACAACTTCAGGATATTTTGAATTCTGTCAAGAAAGGAGATATTACCCTTGTTCTTGGTGACTTCAGTGCCAAAGTTGGTACCGACTCTGACCTTTGGGGAGGAGTAATAGGCCCTTTTGGTATTGGTAGCTGCAATGGCAATGGGCAACGTCTCCTACAGGTAAGTAAACTCAATGGTTTCAGAATAACTAACACATATTACAAACACCGCGACATACATAAATACACATGGGTTTCACCTGATGGGCTGCATAAGAATATGATTGATTATATATTAATTAACAGCAAATGGGCTAGTTCTGTTAGAAATATCAGGGCATATAGGGGAGCTGAAATTGGATCTGACCATTACCTTGTTAAAAGTGTCTTGCAACTTAAACTTAAAAAGTGTTGTGCTGGGGTTAAAAAATTTACCTTTAATACTGAAGCTCTGAAAGACCCAGTTATAGCTAAAGCTTACCATGATAGATTACTTAGTCATTATGACAGTCATGGTTTGCTTAATATTGAAGTTGAGGAAGAATGGGGCCATTTTAAACAGGCTTTTTTGGAAACTAACAGTACTCTTTTAGGGAAAAAGGAGCAGAGGAGGCAGAATTATTTAAGTGATAAGGCACTTGAGCTTATTTCAGGAAGAAGGAACTGCAGGAATGTCCTTAATCAGTACCCTACTAGTCCTAATAGAAAGCATTACAAAGAACTTAATAAACGTGTAAAGAATCAGTTAGCTACTGATAAGAATCTTTGGCTTGATGGCCTTGCTGACAAAGCTGAGGAAGCAGTTAGACAGCACAACAGCAGAGAGCTGTATCAGATAGTTAATGTTTTGTGTGGTAGAAAACGAACAGGTATACAGGGATTGAAGGATAAACAAGGCAAGGTTATAGAAGGTGATGATTCTTTCATGGCTAGGTGGGCTGAGCATTTCAGTGATATTCTAAACAATGTGGTTAGTTCTACTCCCATTGTTTGCAATGATGATAGATGCATTGTTGGCTTTAATGTTGGCCCTATAACACAATCTGAAGTTAGTTTGGCTATTTCTAAACTTAAACTTCATAAATCCCCAGGGGTGGATGAAATTACTACGGAAATGCTTAGAGCTGGGAATGTTTCTGTTACCATTTGGATGACTGAAATTTTGAATAACTTTTATGATAAAGGCATGGTTCCTAAAGATTTTACCAGAGCTATTATTATCCCTATTTTCAAAAAAGGTGATCGCAGTTCTTGTGATAACTATAGGGGTATCAGCCTACTCTCCGTTCCAGGTAAAGTTCGTTCCATGATTGTGCTTAATAGAATTAAGAATCTGGTTGACAGGCAATTGCGTGATGAGCAATGTGGATTCAGAAATGGTAGGGGATGTGTAGATCAGATATTTTCACTAAATTTACCTTTAACACAACCTAAAGTAAAGAAGGCAGATTCTTGAGAAATGTTTAGAGTTTCAGAAACCTTTGGTTGCTAGCTTTGTTGATTTCAAAAAGGCTTTCGACTCTGTTGATCGTCATAATTTGTGGTTGATTGTGAGATCATATGGTATACCAGACAAGTTAGTTAACATAATGAAAGCTCTCTATAATAACACTGAGTCGTGTGTGAGAGTTGGTAAGGCTTGTAGCAATTGGTTTAGCATTACTTCTGGTGTTCGACAAGGGTGCATTTTGTCTCCTTTTCTCTTTAGTTTGGTTGTTGATTATGTTATGCGAAATTCACTTCAAGGGAAAGCTTTTGGCCTTAAATGGGCTGGAGATACGAAAATCTCTGATTTAGATTATGCTGATGATTTAGCCCTTTTGGCAAATGATGTTGATGAGATGAACTCTTTCATTCGAACTGCTGATGAGACTGGTAGTACTGTAGGTTTGGTTATAAACAGAGAGAAAACTAAAGTGATGAAAATTGGTCAGGCAGGTTGTGATTCAGTTAATCTGAATGGTTGCAGTCTTGAGCAGGTGTCACAGTTTAATTACCTTGGGAGCTGCGTAACTGATACTGGTGATGTGCGGCATGAGATTAACAGACGAATAGGTATTGCTGCCGGGACTTTTAAGAATCTATGGAGATTGTGGAGAAATAGGCGTATACACCTAAAGACTAAAATTAGACTGTATAATAGTTTGGTTCTTTCTAGGGTTAGTTATGGTAGTGAAACTTGGACGCTGTGTAAGCAAGATAACAGGAAACTAGATGCTTTTGATTCTAGATGCTTAAGTAGTATCTTGGGTATTAGGTGGTTTAACTTTGTAACTAATGATGAAGTTAGGCAAAGGAGTCTGCAACCTCCTTTAAGCAGCATATTGTGCAGAGAGAGACTCCGCTGGTTTGACCATGTTGCCCGTATGGATAATTATAGATTGGCGAATAGGGTTATGAACAGTGTGCCTGGAGGCCTCAGAAGGAGGGGGAGACCTAGGATGCGGTGGGCAGACAATGTCAAACAGGACCTTGTTAGAATTGGTGTACAGTGGCCGGATGCAGCAGATGTAGCTCAGGACAGATATGCTTGGAGAATTAAACTGCGCGGTCTGGTTGGACCTCCGTAGCCCATGGCTGCTTGAGGATGATGATGATGATGATGGTCATACCCAAAAGTCATACCTGGGTCGCTTGACGCAACTTCTCGTAAGTTTTATATACACCCATTTCTTGATTTACATGGTATTCCGGGAAATCACCGTGTAAATCGAAATACACAACCTAAAGTAAAAAAGGGGATAGGTTCTAAAAAAAGCCTTGTTATGGATAAAACGTACATTTGGAAATTTCATTCATACATATTTATCTCAAATTTCAGCTCAGCAGTAATAATAAGTATTAATGTAACATTATTTTGTACTTCATTTGCACTAAGTCAGGTATACTTGGATTAATTGCTCATACAATTTTTTTGGTCACGAGAAATACTCATCGTTAATGCTTGAGATTTCTCTCCAATTTTACACTATCAAATTTGAAGACGAAATTTGGAAGAAGGATATTTATGAATCGAATATAAATTAGAAATTAAGCCTTTTTACCAAAACTTAGTGCCTTATTTTGTAAAATTAGCATTTATATAATATTTTATTGTATGAAACAATGTACTTACGAATCAGCTGTATTTAGCCTACATAATAGTCTATAAAGTTAAACTTGTTGCTAAATGAGATAGAACACGGTTTTTACTTGTCTGAAAAATTTAGTCTAGAAAACTCAGATCTCGCTGCCGATTCAAATAAGGCTTCATTTCATTGAGTTATCGCGAGATAGATTGCATTACAAAGTAAGAATATAATTTTAGCGAAAGAATATGAATATAACTTCGTATGGTGGACGATTTTATTAATATAGGAATTTACTATTATCTATTTGTTCTAGAAAATAAATAATATCGATTAAGACAATTTAGTTGATTTTCACTGTGGGATGACAGTCTAATAATCTTCTTTGACACTATACCATTGTTATTTGTAATAGTTATTATTCTACATAAATAATAAAAAAACCTTAAGCAGCTGCTTGCCATAAAGGTCTGACAAGAGCCTGTCATTTTATACGGCAAATTACAAGGTCTTCAAGGAAAGCTGGATCTCACTACATACATAAAAAAACTCAATCTGTACCGTGTAAAACCGAGTCTGAAATCGAAACTGGTTGCATGTTTCGACCAGGTAAAACCGAAACAGTATAAACTGAGTACTGTGTAAATCGAGGGATAGGTATATATTAATATCTGTTTCCGTTTATATTTTCATCTTCATAAAACAGATGCACATGTAAGTTTTCTTTCAACTACCAAACAATGCAGCCTAAAGAGTTTGCCTCTGAGTAGCAATCAGAAGGTGGAATCATCCTCTTAATAATTAAAGCTCGGGGATATCGAGCTCGGTGATGACCAGAAGAAAAAACTGCAAAAGGAAAAAGCAAAGATAATCTGGGGAGACGCGATAAATACTGCAGAAGAATAAGACAATCTCTATAGATTCGAAATGTAGGAACAGAATGGTCAGCTTTCACGGATTTTAAATCTCAAATGTATTACGAATACTCGTGTGGGGTATCATCTCTCATACACCACAACACAAAAAATATAGTATTATATCATCAGAACGTGACGATTTCTAAATAGGAAAACAACATTCTAACTTGAATAGTGCTGCCATCTAGTATATGAAGGGAAAACTAAAGACGTTTCAGTGTCGGAAACGTTAAAAAAAAAACTCGAAAAAAACTTTTCTTTTAATAGTTAGATGATGTTGAGGGAATTGTGTTTGTGAAGATTACCCTTTACCCTGAAAATGTGTTATTGTTGTAATTTTTCCTAGTTTCGAAAGTAGTAAGCTACGCCTCAAAAAAATTTCCCCGCCCTTGGTGAGTGAGCGAGTGCATTTCTTCGCACTGCTTATCCCTTCATATCCCCAATGAGAATGGACCCTGTTGGTTTCTACACGTCCATCTTTTATCAGACGCAGGGGCGTAGCGAAGGACTATTGTTGGCTGGGTGGGGGGGGAGGGAAGAGATCAAAATTTTTCCAACTCGAAATTCAAGATTTTGCCAACTGAGTAACTTAATTAGATTTTCGCTCCGTGGGGGAGGTGGGGGTTAGGCTTTTATAACACTGCTGCATTTTGCATTTTTTTACTTCAATTTTGCTAACTAACCAAAAATTGCCATTTAACTTCCAATTTCGCCAACTAGCCATAATTTCACTAAAATTCTCCCAATATTTACAGCTCGTCTGAATTGTAGCAAGTAAGTGTGAATTTTCCCTTGATTTGGCCAACTCTCCTTAATTTCACAAAACCAATCCCAATCTTTACATCTGTCCTAAATTTGCCAAGTCACTTCAAACTTTTCAAACTCCCCAAGATTTCTCGATTTTAGTCAAGTATTCTGAATTTTACAAACCCAATCCCAATTATCACAACTCGCCCGTATTTTCCAAGTGGTTTCGAATTTTGCCAACTGCCCTACATTTTGTTAAGTTCCTCAATAATTTGTCCAACACTCCTTACTTTCACAAAACAAATCTCAATTTTCAGACCTCGCCCATATTTCACCAAGTGGATTCGAATTTTGTCAACTATTCTAGATTTTGCCAACTCGCCGTAATTTTACAGAAAAAATCGCAGTTTTTACCCCTTCCCTGAATTTGCCATGTCACTTCGAATTTTATCAACTCTCCTTAATTGCACAAAAAGGCACAATTTTCACAACTCCCCTGTATTTTACCAAGTGGCTTCGAATTTTGCCAACTCCCCTAGATTTTGCCAAGAGTTCTCGTTTTTTCCAACTCTCTTTAATTTCACAAAACCAACCCCAATTTTTACAACTCACCTGTATTTTACCAAGTGGTTTCCAGTTTTGCCAACTTCCTTATATTTTGCCAAGTTTTCTCGATTTTGTCAACTCTCATTAATTTCACAAAAACACTCCCAATTTCCCAAATCACCCGTATTTTACCAAGTGGATTCGAATTTTGTCAACTGCCCTAGATTTTGCCAAGTTTCCTTCTCGCCACAATTTTACAGAAAAAAAAATCCCAATTGTACATCACACCTGATTTTTGCAAAGTCACTCTGAATTTTGCCAACACCCCCAAGATTTGCCACCTCTCCTAGATATTGAGAAGTTGCCTCGATTTTGCCAACACGCTATAATTTTACAGAAAAAAGATTGCAATTTTTAGATCTCACCTGAATTTTGTCAACTCTCCACGATTTTGCCAAGTCACTCAGAATTTTGCCAACTGCCCCTAGATTTTGCCAACTCGCCATAATTTTACAGAAAAAAATCCAAATTTTTATATCTCACCTGAATTTTGCCAACTCCCCACGATTTTGCCAAGTTACTCCGAATTTTGCCAACTGTCCCTAGATTTTGCCAACTCCCCAAAGATTTGCTAACTCACCATAATTTTGCAGAAAAAAATCCTAATTTTTACATCTCACCTGAATTTTGCCAACTCCCCACGATTTTGTCAACTGTCTCTAAATTTTGCCAACTCCCCAAAGGTTTTCCAACTCACCATAATTTTACAGAAAAAAATCCCAATTTTTACATCTTCACCTGAATTTTTGAACTCCCCTCGATTTTGCCAAGTCCTCCAAATTTGGCCAACTCCCAAGATTTTACCAAGTTACTCCGCATTTTGCCAACTCCCTAAGATTTTGCCAACTGCTCTAAATTTTGCCGTCTCTCCATTTTCCAAACTGCCTTAGATTTGCCAAGTTGCCTCAATTTTGACAACTCCCCTTAATTTTCTCCCCAAAAAATTACAAATTTTCACAACTCACCCAGATTTTACGAAGTTGCTTCGAATTTTGCCAACTCCGAGTTACTTTGGGGGGGAGGAGCCTCCCCCCATCCCCCCATGACTACGCCCCTGATCAGAAGTATTATATCACTGGTTTTAAAGCCATTCATTTTTCTTTTTCAGAAACATTCGATCATCCGATTTTAAAGTTTCGCAGCGTGTTTTCAATTACAATATTTGAAATATACCTATATTCCTATATGCGCCCTAAACAGTTGAAAATGATATGCTTTAGGTTTATTTTCGCATCAGTGGTGCAATCAGTCACTGAGTTCGTATTCACTTCAAGGAAAGGTAGGGCGCCTACATTTTATTGTGTAGGTAAATCGCATCCTATCTTCCTTTGAAGCGAATGCGAATTCAGTCACTGATTGCACCATCGATATGCTTTGGGTTCATTTTCTAATTTTAGGGCCCATGTAAGGAAGAGAGGTATTTTAAAATTATATTGCTTTTATTAACAGAAAACACGTTTGTTTACCAACGTCCTGGTTTCAACAAAAATCCTTATCTCAATATTTTTACTTAGAAAACTTTAACATTTCACCAGTAAAAATATGAAAGGAATTTCACATTTGTATTGGACGTGTTTACATGTTGAGATAATTTTTTTCCTTCACTTTATGAAAACAGCCAGAAATTATACTCTTACATTAATCTTACTTTATCAATCCAACCCTAAGTCCTATGGCCTCTATTGTTTTTTGTCCCCATACATATAAGAATTGGATACCCTTGAATAACCCCTCTTCAAACTAAAAGACAATTAACTAAAAAAAAACCGCTTTCTCCTGTTTTTAAATGCAACTGAATAGTTGGCTTTTCTCAAATCTCCTCGGTAAAGGTTTTCCTAACGAAAACAAAATCCGGAAAAAAAAATACATTGCTGATTTCCTCTTTTTTATCTCATTATCATTTGTAAACGTTGAAAAGATGAATGAATATAAACTTCGATATCTATTTCTAGTGCGGAGAAATATATCTGTCTCTTTCAGCGGTATCGCAAGCATTTCATTAAACCTCTCTCCCGGACACTTGATCGCTTAACATTATATTAACTGCATAGTTTCTCGCGGTTAAGGCATTCTTTCGCTGGTTGATTGCGCTAAAGAGTAAATGGTCAGGGTTAAACGGCGTATATTGAGGTTCGTGATCCGTCTTACTAAAATACTGGACGGAGGAAATTGATTTGACTGAGAACGCAGGCTTCTTGCTTATAGAGGTTACTTTGGCCATTGATTTGTCAAAGTTATTTTAAAGCACCAAGAAACGAAAGTGAGAAGGGCGCAGCTTTATTATTCAATTACTTTAACCCTTTCAGGACCATAAGGTTTCTAAGAGTAAATATTAGTATGTAACTGTTTATTTTAGTTCGTTTAGACGTAAAATAAATAAAAATCATAAGAAAAATACATAACAATGTGTAGTTTTTTTGGAATTTTATGAGAAATATTTTTCCCAATGGACTATAAAGGTAACACAAATTATAGTTAGGCTTATTATGCAATGTCTTTTATTTATTGGTTTATTATAACAAAATGTTAACTAAAATAATACAAAATTATGAAATAAAATTACTACACAAAATGATGTGCTAATTATGATATTCTGAGAAGCAATTTCTTTTGGTTGTGAAGCAAAGATGGACATTGCACAGATGCAACATTATTGCAAAGATGGACATGGACTAAACTTTCCCGTTTACGTAATTGCGTTCGGCATACGTTCTATTTTGATATTTTGTATAAAAAATGCAGATAAGGTTATAATTAAATACGACAATCACCAATTTTAAAATGGGAAAAATGTTTCCCTTAGTCGTGAAAGGGTTTACCTATTTACTACCAGTTAAATCCAGTTCCGAATATGAAAGCTCCACTGAGTGGAAAGGGGACTGACAACAACTTCTAGCAACCACACCAAAGAAAGGCATCTCAAAGATTGTTTTTGATTCTTGCTTTTAAATACAGAGGACAGAGAATTTTCTTACTGAAACTTTTCCAAATCGTGAAAACTCATTACTCAACACCCCAGTGCTTTACCGAACTCACAATCGAATATCTAATGAATAATCCCGGAATGTGAAAAAGGAGGGGACAAACGTTTTGAGGTTAAAAAATGAAATAAAACATGATACATACACTTAAAAACAATATTATAACTGACAAACGAACGCAGACATGAAAACAATTTAGGAGTAGTTACTGAACTGTAAGCCATTGCCTTAGTGTTACATTAAGTGCTTTCTAAACAGAAAATACTTAGCTTACATTAGAATTCAAAATATAAAATTTTAATGTTTTCCTCACCAAACATACTTAAAAGTTTTCCTTTTGAATATGATGATGTGCATTTTTTAGCGTAAAGAAAGGAAGTTTATTGAGATCTTTCCACTCTTCATCACAGAAGAATTAAAACGAACGAAATTTCTAACTCTTAATAATTAAAACGAACGAAATTTCTAACTCTTAATAATTAAAACAAACTTTACGCTTCAAGTTTCTGTACAAACGAAGTTTTTCGGAAAGCAAAGATAAGGCCTCAGTGATTTCCTAAAACATAAAAAATAATCAAAATTTCCTCTCATTTATCCTCGAGAGAAATTGGAGGAAAAATGCAGAGGTTTTTGTCTTTCGGAGCAATGATTGGAAGCAGTTGCATTTTGCCGTTTGGTGGATTTGATGTCTTAAATCATGAGAATAAGAGTAGGGTAAAGAAAAGCCAATCAATTTGCTCCTCTTTTGCATTTTTATTAAAGGTGCTTGTGCAATGTTCTAATTAATAATCTCTAGACGTGGTAATACGTATTAAAAATTCTAGTGATGAAATAGTTTTGACATCACTCTGAGACGGCCTTTCGAAAAACGAAGAAGAAAAGATGTGAATTTCAAAATTTAGAGAAGCAAAAAGCACCGGCCGAGGAAAAAAAAAGCATTTCCGTAGAAAAAAAAAGAAAAATGTTGGATCATATCTGCTATTTTCCACTGTAAGCATCTTTAGATGTGAACTTTGAGAGGAGAATTGTGTTACCTCTGAGCAGTAATTTTTGGTACATAATGGCCAGGTTACAAATGATCCTAGGACTCAGAGATGGTAAGGGGGTGGGGGTTACTTCCATTGGATAGCTGTTAGTCGTCTGTCTCCTAACACATCTATCTCCTATCACACGCCATCTGTCTCCACAGATGTACGCCAAGGCCATCCAGCTTGTTATTTAACGTACATTAGGTATTTCTCTCCTGCACAAGGGACCACGACTTTACGTTCCATCCGATGGACAGTGCCCTGTGCCAAGCTCATTGATGTCCCTTTTCTGACAGAGGAAGGGGTCGGGTCAGGCACATATCCAGGATTTAGTTTCGTGAGAATTGTTTTCCCAAATACTAATTACTTTCCAATTACTGAAATATTCCACCAGACAGAAAAGGCTAAAATTACTGTTCTATATGGAATAAAAATTTATAGTTGCTTTTCAAATTTAATTTTAGTGTCGGAAATATACTATGGGACTAAAATTAAACTATATAAAGACACCAGTTTTTCGATTTCAAAGCAGGTAGACAACTTAATGGTTTCAGAATAACTAACATTTATTACAAACACCGCGACATACATAATTGCACCTGGGATTCACCTGATGGCTACATAAGAATATGATTGAATATATATTAATTAACAGCAAATGTTCTAGTTCTGTTAGGAATACAAGGTCATGTAGGAGAGCTGAAATTGGATCTGACCATTATCTTGTTAAAAGTGTCTTGCAACTTGAACTTCAGAAATGTTGTGCTAAGGTTAAAAAAATTACCTTCAATACTGAAGCTCTGAAAGACCCAGTTATAGCTAAAGCTTTCCATGATAGATTACTTTGTCATTATCATAGTAATGGTTTGCTTACTACTGAAGTTGAGAAAGAATGGGACCGTTTTAAACAGGATTTTTTGGAAACTAGCAATACTCTTTTATAAGGAAAAGAGCAGAGGAGGCAAAATTATTTGAGTGATAAGGCACTTTATGTCAAAAAGAAAGAACTACAGGAATGTCATTAATCAATACCCTATTAGTTTTAATAGAAAATATTACAGAGAACTTAATAAATGTGTAAATGATCAGTTAGCTGATGATAAGAATCTTTGACTTGATGGCTTGGCTGACAAAGCCGAGAAAGCAGTTAGACAGCAAAATATCAGGAAATGAAGGATAAACAAGGTAAGGTTATAAAAAGTGAGTTTTCTGTCATGGCTAGGTGGGCTGAGCATTTCAGTGATATTCTAAGTAATGTGGTTAGTTCTACTCCCATTATTTCTAATGATGACAGATGTATTACTGGCTTTAACATTGGCCCTATTAACAAAATAACACAAAATAACACGATCTGAAGTTATTTTGGCTCTTTTTAAACTTAAACTGCATAAATCCCAAGGGGTAGATAACATTACTACGGAAATGCGTAGAGCTGGGAATGTTTCGGTTTCCATTATGGATTACTGAAATTTTGAATATCTTTTATGATAAATTTATAGTTTCTTTTTAAATAAAGGCATGGTGTTTAAAAGGCATGGTTTTTAAGGCATGATTAAATAAAGGCAAAAGGTGTTATAAAAGCATGATTCCTAAAGATTTTACCAAAGCTATTATTATTCCTATTTTTAAAAAAGTGATAACAGTTCTTCTGATAACTATAGGAGTATCAGTCTACTTTCTGTTTCAGATAAAGTCCCTCCATGATTGTGCTTAATAGAATTAAGAACCTGGTTGACAGGCAATTGCGTGGTGAGTAATGTGGATTCAGAAGTGATAGGGGATGTGTAGATCAGATATTTTCACTCAAGCAGATTTTTGAGATATGTTTAGAGTTTCAGAAACCTTTGGTTACTTGCTTTGTTGATTTCAAAAGGCTTTGTTGGACTCCGTTGATCGCCATAATTTGTTGTTGATTGTGATATCGTCTGGCATACCCGACAAGTTATTTAACATAATGAAAGCTCTCTATAATAATACTGAGTCGTGTGTTAGAGTTGGTAAGGATTGTAGCTATTGGTTTAACATTTCTTCTGGGTTCGACAAGTATGCATTTTGTCTCCTTTTCTCCTTAGTTTGGTTATCGATTATGTTATGCGAAATTCACTGCAAGGAAAGATTTTGGTCTTAAATGATCTGGAAGTCTGAAAATTTCTGATTTAGATTATGATGTTGGCAAATGACGTTGATGAGATGAACTCTTTCATTCGAGCTGTTGATGAGACAGGTAGTAGAGTAGGTTTGGTTCTAAACAGGGAGAAAACGAAAGGGATCAAAATTGGTGAGGCAGGCTGTGATTCAGTTAATCTGAATGGCTGCACTCTTGAGAAGGTGTCTCAATTGAATTATCTTGGGAGCTATGCAACAAATACTGATGATGTGCGGCATGAGATTAACAGACGAATAGGGATTGATGCTGGGACTTTTAAGAATCTATGGAGAGTGTGGAGAAATAGGCGTATACACCTAAAGACTAAAATTAGACTGTATAATAGTTTGGTTCTTTCTAGGGTTAGTTATGGTAGTTAAACGTGGACACTTTGTAAACTAGATGCTTTTGATTCTAGATGCTTGCTCAGTATCTTGGGCATTAGGTGGTTCAACTTTGTAAGTAGTGATGAGGTTAGGCAAAGGAGCGGCAACTCCTTTGAGCAGTATATTGTGCAGAGAGAGAGACTCCGTTGTTTTGACAATGTTGCCCGTATGAATAATTATAGATTAGCGAATAGGGTTATGAACAGTGTGCATGCAAGCCTCAAAAAGAGGAGGCGACCTAGAAGGCGGTGGGCAGACAATGTCAAACAGGACCTTGTTAGAATTGGTGTGCAGTGACCAGATGCAGCACATGTAGCTCAGGACAGATAAGCTTGGAGAAGTTAATTCCACGGTCTGGTTTGACCTCCGTAGCCCATGGCTGATTGAGGATGATGATGATGATGATAAGACAAATTTGAGATTTCTTATAAGATGTCCCGTGTTTTGGATCTTATAAGATGACCCGATTTTTTTTCTTCGATTCCTCCTGTGTAGAGTTTACCGGAGATTAATCTCAACAGGTGGGACTCGAACATGGGAACCTTAAATTACGAGCCACTCCAGCAGAGGAGGAGAAAACAAGAAAACATAGAAATGGTATAACTCCGTGTCAAATTTTCACGTGTAGAATATTAATATAACATATAGTATAAGCTCGATTAATTAAGTGATATTTTATGTAAGAAATAACTGAGTAATACGTAGAGTAGTGCGGATGTTACTAAAACTCTATTCAATTTATTTTAATAGTTAGCATGTTTTTTCCTTCAATTTAGAATTAAACTTTAAAAATATATCAACATTCGTTAAGAGTTTAATTAATATTTTAGATGTGTTATTCCAATATTTAGGAAACTAAACTTTCCATTCTGTCGTATCTATTAGAATAAGACTGATTGACACTTTTTTTATAGATGTTTAAGGGAGCAATTTTTGTTTAGCTGTATAATTTCTAACTGTACTTCACCATTAGTAATACTCAGGCTCTGTGTTCCGAAGCAAAATAAAACACTCAATTTTACTACACGCATCTCTACAAATCCAGAGGGAAAACACACTGGACGGCCGTTCTGATTGATTGATACATCAAAAATTATAGCAATAATTTTTGACGTATCATCAATTTCGTTCTCTTTAGTGATCTTTATAAAAATTTCTTACAAAACATGTGTAGTGCATGCATTATATTTTCCCATTCTTTTCGGATACTGATTTTCTTAAAGAACGGGGAGGGGAGTCTCAGAGAAAGGTCATGCTCACTCGCACCCCCACACCATCCACTCACTCCGGTAGATTCAGCCTTGCATCCGTTTGTTTCTTCCAAAAGCGAATATTTCTACTAAAAAATGCATTAACGTTTTTAGGATGTTTGGTTTCATTATTATTTTTGTGAAACAAGAAGTGATATTTGAGTGAAAAAAAAAAGAAACAAACTATTAATCGTTTAAAGAAGGTAGCTAGTTAAAAGCATCAAGAGTTCGTAATCCAAAAAACCCAATGACCTCTGATGAAGATGAAATGTTTCTTTCCAAAGAGAAATTTTTTTGTCATTTTCAAACATCAGTGCTCTCTAATAACTGAAATTCAAAATCTCCTCTTCCACGTGTCAAATCTCTAACACAAATGAAATTTCTGAAATATTCATTGAAATTTTGCCATTTCCAACATTACCGACCTCTAACTAAACCTTCATCCTCCCTTCGGACAGAAAGAGGATACCGATGGCCTTGGAATGGCCGCCGTTCGTTTGATGGAGCGTTAAGTGGTGGTCTCTTGTTCAAGAGATCCATCCATACCTGTGCATGTTAAAGAACATGGATGGCCTAAACGGGAGATTTTCAACTATCTCTTAACAACTATCCAGTGGGTCCCTTACTTCTAACCTTATCTTAATCCTTGGGATTCTTGTGACCAGTCCATTTAGCCCACTGCGTGCAAAAAAAATGCTGCCCAGAAGTAAGAGCCAAAACCTTAACTTTAAACTGTTGGTAGATTCAGAAAATGCCAATTATAATATCTTATACAATTTAAAAAGAATTTTTCATTCATCTATTAAATTAGAGAAGTTGAAAGGTATAGACGAAAAAGTGCAAACAACAATTCATTTTTTTTTTCAAACGAGCTGAAAACTGAACTATCGAAATTCAATTATTCGAAACCGATAAATCCTGGAACGGCATTCCGGTCAAATATCAGTTGTACTTTTAGTTGTGCTTCTTCAATTCAAAAATCGGGATTCGCTACTGTGGTACGTAAAATTTTGCTTGGGAAACATTCCTTAAGTTCATTATTTCATAATTTTTTTTTTAATTTGTAAGCTAAAGTATGAAATGTTTTATTCATGGTACATTTGACATCCATTCTGAATTGTTATGGGAAGAGAGCGTATTATCGCTCTCCTCCCATGTAATTGTTATATAAGGGAGAGAAAATATTGGATACTCGGCAACTGCAATCAGATATAAATATCGAAACACAAATATTCTGACGTTACGATGGGGGTGGGGGTGGTGGAAGAAACAGGTCTTTCAGATTTCTTAGAATAAGGGATTTCAAATCAGATCATTCTTCAATATGAAATATGGGATTCAAAAACTCTAGGATAAGTGATTACAATTCTTTGAATATCAAGTTGTAGGAAGTATTACGAGATATGAGATTTTTTTAAACACTTTTCTTTGGTTTAAATTTTACAGATGTTTCTTAAGATGTTATGATAAGGACTGAAATTGTATCAAAGAAAAATGAAGTAGTGTTTTATATAAGTTTCTGGTGTACAGTATTTATTTGAATTCCCATTTAGGAATCAGACCAGGAGGTGTGTTAATACCCTAAAATAGAGGTTCTCAACGTGGGGAACGCAGTAAAAAGTTTTGGGGTACGCCGTGAAAGCTCATAAGTCGCTAGATCTAGTAACAAAATTGCTAAGTTGGCAACGCTGCTACTGGTTTTTCATCTTTAACTGCTTTAAAAAAATACAGGGACAGGCTGGATGATGAAGATGACTCGCGACTCTACCTTAGCAAGATAACCCCAACCATTAATGAACTGTGCAAGCGTAAACAAGCGCAACCATTTCACTGATTACCCAGTAAAATGTTTATAATTTTATTAGATTTGTTAAATTGTTTATGTCATTTTTTGTGTTTATCGATTATGTAATTTATGAATACAAAATTTAATGTATATATATATGTATATTTTATTTTATTCCCATTGATATACTATAACTATAGTTTTATCTATCTATACAAGGGGTACGCCAGTTACATACACATTTCAGGGGGTACGTGAAGCATAAAAGGTTGAGAACCACTGCCCTAAAAGATGAATTTATTGCCATTTCTTTCAATAATGTTTTCATAAGTTAAGATTGGATGCAATAATATTTAAATTTGGAAAGATTATGGTTAAGTTTTTGACTTTTTATAGATTAAATATTAATAGAAAGTTAGACGTTATTGAGGAATTAAAATGAAAAGTCTATAACAAATATCATTTATGTCATAAAAAAGAGAATTATAATAATGATGATATAAATATAGACAATAAAGCAATGGCTCAAACAAGTGTAAGATTATGAACTTAATCAATCACCTAGATTTATATTGGTTTTCGTTAAAAACATTTTTGTGAGAATACCAAACGTAAATAAATTTCTTACTAATACTATTCGAAAATATACACCGAAGAACCAAAACATTATGACCAGCGTGTCTTTATGCAAATCGAAGCAACTGCAGATAAACGACTATGACATCTACCACCTTCCTAAACATCATTGCAGATCAGATACATTCTTTCATGGCAATGGCTACCCCTCTAGTAGTGACTTCTTTCAGCTGGATAATGCGCCATGCCCATTGCCCGGTTGTTCGAGAATGGTTTGCGGAAAATGAGGAAGACTTTCAGGTATTGCAATGGCCTCCAAATTCCCCAGACATCAGTCCAATCAAGCATCTGTGGTTTGTGATGGAACAGCGTATCCGATCTGCGGTGGCTGAACTAAGAAACTTACAAGAGGTAAAGGATCTGCTGGTAACGTGTTGGTACCAGATATCACAAGACCCAGAAATCTTGTAGCGTCCATGCTTCGCCGGGTAAGAGCTGTTTTGGCGGCACGTGGAGGACCAACCATCACATTAGGCAGGTGGCCATAATATTTTGGCTCTTCGGTGTATATAAAACTGCCTTTTATTCCTAGGTCGAGACCCATTCGAGACGGGATTTAGATTAAATTCATTTACATCGTACGGAAATTATAACGATGGATCATATCACGGAATAAGGTTTTATATTACAAATGCGTAATGCTAAAACTGCCAATGAGTTAAACATGCAATTTGAGTCATTTATGGGGTGAGACTAGTTAAGGATTCGAATCTTGTTACATATTATCGTTATATTAGACAAAAAACAGTCTATTAGAGATGCATTATGGAAATCGTTCGAAAGAAGTATTAAATAGTGCAATTTGTGAAAATTGTATACTTTTAATTTAATTTTCGGAAAACGGGTCAATTTGGGAAATTTGGAAACCTATTAGGGTGGTGTTTTATTTACCCACTCAGGACAGATAAGCATCTTAGACTCTAATCTTAGCTTTAACATTTTTTTATGCAACAACAATTTTCATATATGCACATACTCTGCTTACCGTGGTCAAGTTTAACTGATCACTACTTTAGGTAGCGCTAACACACGAAGGATCCGCTGTGGGACTGTTCTAGCAGGTATACACCTGCTAGAACAGTCCCACAGCACTGTACAGTAGCACTGTACAGTAGCACTAGAACAGTCCCTCAGCACTGTATAGTAGCCATTGCCATGAAAGGAGGTATCTGATCTGAAATGATGTTTAGGTAGTGGTAGATGTCGTAGTCGTTTATGTGCAGTTGCTTCGATTTGCATAAAGACACGCTGGTCATAATGTTTTGGTTCTTCGGTGTATATTTTCGAATAGTATTAGTAAGAAATTTATTTATGTTTGGTATTCTCACAAAAATGTTTTAAACGAAAACCAATATAAACCTAGGTGATTGATTAAGTTCATAATCTTACACTTGTTTGAGCTATTTCTTTATTGTCTATATTTATATCATCATTATTATAATTCTCTTTTTTATGACATAAATAATATTTGTTATAGACTTTTCATTTTAATTGCTTCAATGAAGTCTAACTTTCTATTAATATGTAATCTATAAAAAGTCAGGTAATGTAAAGTTTAACATACACAGGTAATGTAAGCACTGTAAAGAATCGTATAAGCTCTTTTTTTTTTTCCATAATTTTATATTTAAGCATTAAATGTCGTTTACTCTTCCATTTAATCTACTCTTTCGAAATATTTTCTTTGATACTGTTGGATTTTTTCAAAAGTAAAACCATTTTGTGCTCTGGTTGTGGTCGAGCTTCATTTCATGTTTTTTTTTAATGATATTTCGCATTGCACAACTCCGACCCATTTAGCTGTTTTATCTGGCCTTCATGCTAATTGGAAAATATAAAGTAATATTTTAATCTGGCCCTAAAGAAGTAAATGATGTTTTAATAAGACGAAGGAAGAAAATCTGAATAACACCATACAAATAGCGACAACGTCATTAAAGGCTAATGTTCAGCAGCTCATTTCTGCAATCCATTCTCATCCTTCACATACTGCTTCGATAAGCCAATTTCAGTTTTGACGTTAAAATAAAGGCTACATTAATATTTAAAAATTTTCTCATTATTTTATATCTACATATACGGTAAGTAAAGAGTAATAAACAAATTTAAACATTTTTTGTTCTTTTTATTTCACTTCCTCCGAACTATTGGCCCACAGCAACCATAACATTTTTTCTGTTCGTTCCGGAACACAAACCTTTGTGCACCCCTGAATAAAGGATAATCTTAAGATTGCTTAATATTACGGAATATACACAAGGAATTTTTTTCAATTTCTTATGACTTTGATTTCTGTTTATTTGAACTTCAAAAATATATATTTGACAAAAAATGGATAAAAGGTAAAAGGTTATTTAAACTATGGGTTAAAATAAACGATATTAATTTGTAATAAAATTGACAATTTAAAGTCTTTCAGGTTTGAGACCTGTTTCATCTTCAACACAAATAATTTGTTTGAAATTCATATCGTAGAAAATATAACTATCTTCGCTGATAATGCAGCTTTTACGCTATGAAAAATGTAGATGCTTTAATAGGAAATATAAGTTTGGATATGATTAAAATTACTTTTTTTTCCCAAAATCCTTCTCAAATATGAACGAAAACAAAACACATACATTTAAACAAAGTGGGCAATATCAATATTTATCATACAATTATTTTGTGAGGATTTATAATATAACGAAGCAATCTCTTCAGATATTGAGGGAGTTCCTCCTCAATATCTGAAGAGATTGCTTCGTTAAAATATTTTGGTGTTTCTGGTTTTAAATATTTTGGTGTTTTCACAGAATATCAATCGAGTTAATAAGAACATATAACCAACGGGTAAAAAAACGTTCTTATGTCAAAATTATATTATATATATGAGTTAACTGATATTTGACTTTTAAATGGATACAAAAATTTTGGGCTGACATCTTAAAATATCGAATTAGTTCTATGGAGAGAGGAGTTTTTAGCATATAATAATATTAACTAAACAGTAAATATAGAAGAATTAAAAAAATAAGAAGAACAATATATAAGAAGAACAATATATATATACAATACAATATATATATACAGTCGTATCAGAATAATATGACCACTTACCTAATAATGGGAATCAACACTCTTGGCCCGGATGACAGCAGCGAGACGGCGTGGCAGGGACGCAATCAGGCCCTGTAAGGTTGCCAGAGGCACACGTGCCCATTCGGACTCCAGCAGAGCACGGAGGTTCCGGAGATGATATGGTTGTGGGTTCGCATGCCGAACCTGTTGATCCAAATGGTCTCACAAGTGCTCTATGGGATTGAGGTCGGGAGATTTCGTCAGCCAAGGGAGAATGGAGACATCACTGCGTGTTCCGGGAACCAGTCACCCCCCACCTTAGCGACATGACAGGGTGCATTGTCTTGTTGGTAGACACCATCACCACCAGGTAAACGTCCAACATGAAGGGATGCATGTGGTCAGCGAGGATGGACAGGTAGCCATTGGCGTTCAAGGACCCATCCAGTAGTACTAGCGATCCCAGGTCATACCAAGAAAACATCTTCCAGACATGCACACTGCAACTGCCAGCCTGTACTTGACCGACAAGCGTGTCTGGGTGTTGGTTCTAGTGTGTCTGACGCTGTATCCGCCACTGTCCGTCACTTCTGTGGAGTAGAAACCTCGATTCGTTGGAGAAGGCAACTTTTTTCCAGTCTTCCACTGTCCAATGACTGTAGTCCTGTGCGAACTGCAGGCGTCGTTGCTGATGGACCTTGGTTAACATGGGTTAACTTGGTTAACAACACCGGAGGCCCATGCGTAACATGATTCGCTCTACTGTTATCGAGGACACGTACCTGGGTGCCCCAGCATTCATTTGAGTGGTCAATTGCTGCAGTGTTGCGCGTCGATTGCCCTTTACCAGTCGACGGAGACCACGTTCTCCTCTGAGGTCGATGGCCTTTGGGACTCCACAGTTATTACGTCTGGAGGTATTCAGTTTACCAGCGGTCCATTCTTGGTACACCTTTACTACAGCACCTCGCGAACAGCCCACGAAGTCTGCTGTTTCCGAGATGCTTCTACCCTTGGAGCAGTAGCCGATGATCATTCCTTTTTAAATGTCCGTCAAATCAATACCTCTGCCCATTGTGCTCACGTTACGCACTATGGCTCATCTGTCCAGGCTGGCCGCTTATATCTGAGTGTGGTCGACCTTGTCTTGTGCACTCTGTGACGCTCCTGGGCGGGTACACTGTGATTCCGTGGGTGGTCATATTATTCTGATACGACTGTGTATATCAATATTAAAATAAAAATTTCAATACAGGAACAAATATAAAATATCAAGTTATAACGCATGATACAATTATAAAATTATTTGGGGAATTGCTACCTAAAAAGAATAATTAAAAATGCAAAATTTGTCATTGACTAAAATTCTTCAATTCATTTCCGGACAGTATTAAAATGGAAACAAATTTAAATTGATCAGCTGTAAGTCTTTTATAATGATGACGGGATGTAGATGATATTATTTTTTGTGTCTGTGTAAGATAAAGAAAAAAAAAATGTTCGATTTCTATTAAAAAGGTATTTTGGTTTAAATTAAAAAATTTGAATACGCATACATTATTTTTTATTATAGATAATTAAATTTATATATAATAAATTTAATCCGAATATCATGCATGCTAATTGCTTGTTATTTATTGAATTATTCATAACTTGCCAGAATTCAGAAAGATTTGAAGTTTTTTTATTAAAGATTTTTTCCCCAAAAAAATTCAAATAAATTAAGTTCCTTATTCCGTATTAGCGAAATTTACTTAATGTTATGTTGCAGTAATGACTACTTCTGCAATTGAAGCAAACCTCCAGCAGCACAATTAGTTTCCTTGTTATCAATATCCATCCATCCATTCGTTTAACGAAAGGAAAAATGTGGCTTCTTTGTATCAGTCGTTTATCGAGAGCTCAGCTTTTGAAAATTGAGTATCCTATGTGAATTGAAATCATTGATCAGAAATAAAACAACTCACAACAAACTTCGGACTCGTAAACAGTTAACGTACTTTATTTAATGATATCAGGTGAAAAGGAATGTGTGTCACACAATGAACCACAATTGGTAGAATAGCGGTCGATATCTGAATTAGCACATATTCACTAAATGTATATGCATTACAAAGTGTCAGTTCGTTATTCATTTTAATACCACGAGAAAATAACAAATTTCTAGGATCTGTACCAGTGATGGGCGAACTACGGTCTGCGGGACAAATGTGACCCATGATGGTGTTTAATCTGGCCAGTGGAGTACTCGTGAATCCAGGAAAAAGCAAAAAAAAAATTGAAAATAAAATTCATAAGAGAGGAAAACATTTTTACAAAACAAAGCTTTTTGTACTTTTTTTGATAATTTAATGACATTTATTATCATTAACCTTATTATTTCAATATTCAGTATTATTAATATTATTTATTTAATTATTATATTTCCTTTTCGTAGGTATTTCATTCAGAATGGGAATGCAGTTTTCAAACGGTTCGCAGATTAATTTTTCGCTTGATGATGATGAGCATATCACACAATGAATATTCCTGCATAGAAAAGGGTCTATGCAGACTCATTCAGTCACTGTTTTTTTTGTTCCATACATAATTTTTATATATATATTTTTTTTCATATTTATATAATATATATATATATATAATTTTTTAATATTTATACGTATGTTTTTAAATATTTATATGTATGTTTTTTATAATTGATCAAACATATTTATATTTTTTAAGAATTATAAGAGGAGTTTATATAAAGTAGGTTTTAGTGATTATTTTGTAGATTCTAAAATAGTTTTAAAATTAAAGTTGTTAATATTAAGGTTATTTAATTTTTCAAAGTATCCTTTCCTTTCATTTCTGTAATTATTACACTGAAATATTATAAGTTCAATAGATTGTATTTCATTGCAGTGTTCGCAATTAGGAGAAGTTATTTTCTTAAATTTAAATAATATAGATTTAGTTAAAGCAAGATTGGCTTTTATTCTTAATATTATTTTTATTTCTTTCTTATTTAATCCATAATCGTTAAATTTGTTTATTAAAGGAGATATTTTATATCTGTGTGTTTTGAACTTTTATATCATACCATGATTGAAGTTCATTTATTAATTTTTTTTATTTTTTATATATTGAATAATTAAATGAAGGTTGCATAAGTTGATTTAGATTTGAAGCTTTTTTAGCTAAGCTGTCGACATATTCGTTGTGTTTGATATTGACGTGTGATGGTATCCAATGTATGTACAGAACGTTGTGTTGGTTTAGGTGTTTGAACATTAAATTAAATATGTCATTTAAGTAAAGAAAAGAATTACTTTTAAATATGTTAGATTGAAAAATTGTAAAGCAGATTAGTTAATATTATAAATATTCGCTTACTATTAATTTCTCCTATAGAATTTAATTATCATGTTCCTTTTTTCGTAATAAATATAGAAAATTTAAATATTTATATTTCACATTCATAATCATTTATAATTACATTAATCATAAAAAATATATAGTACTCAGACACTGGACTGGAAAGGTTGTTTTTTTTTTTACCTATGAGCAGTACTTTTATGCACACGATGGGCTAAATGGCCAGGTCATAAGGAATCCAAGGGATCAGAGAATGTTGGGGAAAGAGGATTCTCTAGAGAGTTGTTAGGAGACAGATGGAAACCTCCCATCAAGGCCATCTAGCATGTTCTTTAATGTGCACAGAGAACGACTCTCTTCCACACAGAGACACTGCTTTAAGTTCCATCCGGCGGACCGCAGCCTTTCAAAGCCCATCGGATCACTTTCTGACCGCGACGGGAGGATGGGGATGTTTAGCGGAAATAAATCTCAAAGTTGGCACAGGTGGAATTCGAACTGGGAACTACTGATTAAGAGGCAGGACCGCTTCCGATTGAGTCAACCCCAGCCTCTAACTGGAAGGGAGGCAAGGTAGAGTGTTTTATGCTACAACTAAAGTTCTGATTCACGGCGCTCCGAAAAATTTTCATCCGGCCTGCCGATGAGATAAGTTTTCCCATCCGTGATCTATACTAAAGGTCGTTTGAATACATTACAATATATAGACAATAATAAGATAAAGTTACATTTAGATAAATTTTTGGGACTCTTCCAAATTTCAGATCTTGTGCAGATATTTCCTATGCCAAACACCATATAAGGATCAGCATATTTTGGTTATTGGCAAATTGTGAGAGTTTTTTTCTCTTTTATCAAATATAATATTAAGATATCAGTCTTTTCAGGTACTACAATGATGACCATCGTAAAACACGCTTCCTATAAATCACACTGCATTTTTATTTTGTTTCTCTTTCTTGCTCTCAAATATCTGGAATCTAAAACAAGACTCTCAAATATCTGGAATGTAAAATAAGGCTCTGAAATATCTGGAATCTAAAATGAAGCAAATATGCAGTTAATTCTGTGACGTAAACTATCTGACAAGTGTAAGAAAGCAAAGCCGTTTCAAAATATCTTCAGTACTTCTCTACTACCCCATAACCAATAAGCTCTGCTCCAAGTTCCTGAGATAATATTTGATCCTGTTGGTGTATTATATCGCCATTGGCCAGGTTAGCGGAATTTCTGTTTTCTTCTTCCTTGTTTGCCGGGGGGACAGGAGTAGGTGAGTTATTCTTCCTCTCAGGTACGGACTCTGGTGAGGGATGTCGCTCATTCTGTTTCACAGCATCCTTGTCTTGTTCTCCAAGAGACATACTCCCAGGCAAAATATTAAAGCTGACCCCATTGACGGTTAGAGGACGATCATTGTCATCCTTCTCGTTTGCATTTTGCATTTCTTGCTGCATATTGTATGGTACCAATATTGGAGGATAGTAGGGATTGTAGAGAACTGTGTTATCAGACATTGAAGTCGGCTTAATCTCGCTCTCGTATTTATCTGTGGTCAAGCAGCATGATGCGACGCACTTGAGAATAGAAGAAAGCACGAGAAGAACGCCTATGACGATGAAGATTATGGATGTGACTTGGAGGTTTTTGTGGAAAGGATCATCAGGCTGTGGTTGATCGTTGAATATGTAAGTGAGGATCGATCCCATGACAAGAAGACCCAGACCAATGGCGAAAGACCAATAAGAGAATGTTCGGCTGATGAGCATATCTTGCATATGGCCGCCATCTTGAACACGGTATATGGGAAAAGCCATGATGGGTTTTTTAGGCGGTCCATCTTCCATCTGCTGACTTGGTGGATATTGATGATCTAAATTCAAAAAGAAAAGTCGTAAAGTTTAGAGAACTTACGAAAGTAAAGGTAATTTTAATCATTCATGAAAAGTTAATATCGTAGTTTACACAAATACAGTTGACTCTCGTTATATGCGGAGTTTGCGTTCTTAATAACCGCCGTGCATACCGAAACCGCGTAAAACGCGAGAATTGGAGCTTCAAAATTAATCATTAATGCATCTATCTTTTGTGCGTTTTAGCATTCAAGAGCAATAAATAATTATGAAACATCATACAATAAATACGAACATTAAAATAAGGTTATAAATCCAAAATTAATCAATGTTTATTTCTTTCATACTTCATCCATTCAATATGAAAGAGTTCATTCCAGTCATCGCGAATGATGATATCAATAACAATCTTAATGTTAAATTAGAGTCAGATTTCCTTGATTTTAGTTTATCATCTGTATCACATTCCATGAGAAGCCGGAAGAAGGTTCCACGGCATTCTGTAAGAAATTCAAAATTACTCTAAAGAAATAAAAGGTAAAATAATGTCTTGATCCATGGACTAGAGGAGTGATGCAGTTTTCGGTGGAAAGAACTACACCCGAATATTTGCACTATGAGACAGCAACATTTGGTTGAGTGGCCAGAAGCCATTATCTATGATAATGAGAATTTTGAAGGAAAACTACTTTGTACAAATGCTCGTTTCTTTGCAGCTCTCTTGATAAACATTCATTGAAAATCATCGAAGTTATGCAATTCTTTCCTAATGCGATGCCAAAATGAAACCGCGGATATACGAAAACGCGCATAAGGAAAGTTGGTATAACGATAGTCAATTGTAAAATGTTTGAATTTGCAGTTGCTTTAGACTACTTCAGTAACTCTGAAACGATTTTGATCACAACCTCCTGTGATATTCATGCTATTCATGTGACCCTTTCGTATCTCTTTAGCGAAATAATATAAATATAATTTGTTACAGATGATGATTTTTATTTATATAGGAATTTACTATTATATATTTATTACTGAAAATAAATAATATCAATTGAAACATTTAATTGATTTTTACTTTGGGATGACAATTTAATAATATCCCTTGAAGCTATGCCGCAGTTACTTCATAATACTGTATATTTACATACGTAAAAAAAACCTCAATCCATTTCGTGTAAAGCCGAGGCTATAATCGTGTAAAATGAAACTTGTCGTGTTTTCATGACCGTGTAAAACGAAACTGGTCGCATTTCCATGACCGTGTAAAACGAAACTGGTCGCAATTTCATGACCGTGTAAAACGAAACTGGCCGCATTTTCATGACCGTGTAAAACGAAAATGGTCTCATTTTCATGATCGTGTAAAACGAAACTGGTCGCATTTTCATGATCGTATAAAACGAACTGGTCGCATTTTCATGACCGTGTAAAACCAAGTTTATCATCATGTAAATCGAAACTGGTTGCATTTCTTTATCGTGTAAAACCGAAACCTGTAAATCTAGAACCATGTAAATCGAGGGATAGGTGCATGTGTTACGATTTCATTGATGATACTTGTACATAATTCGTATCAAAATATGGCGAACCAGATCGTGAATACATGGAGTTTCCCATTGTTTTGTCCAACTTCGGGGACGTGTTCAACTGCACTCAATGATGAAAAAAGTTCCTATGAATATTGGGCCAGAAACGCTACCTTTCCGAGTTATAGCACATTTTGAGAGCACAAGTATGGAAGCTTGCCAAAAGATACGATGCTAAATAAATTTGCATCATTTGCATGTCTGACGGCATAGTAGATGTATGCAAATTCTGGACAAAATCCCGCCATTCCTGGATACTCGAAATCGTAATTATCCTGTTCGTTATATTGGTAGAAGTGGACCAATTGCATTGCCTACAGGCTCTCCTAATTTAAATCCACTGGACTTCTTTTGGGGACACGTTAAGACTGATTCTTATGCTAATCCGGTTCCTAAAGCCAAGCTCTCTGCGAACGGATCGCGGATGGTTGTCAAAGAATTCAGAATTCTTTTCGATCGTGTTCGACAGTAGATGAGAAGATTCTGTGAGGCTTACATTGTTGCACAGGGAGGCCATTGCGAACACTTGTTCTGATGTAGACTTACATAATTGTTCTAATCAATCACATATATTGTACTAAAAACTGGAATAAAAACTAATCATTTTCAAAGGTTTCCTTACTTACACTCTCAAAATGTGGTATAACCGGAAGGGCTGGCTCAATATGCCTAGGAACTATTTTCATCCCTAGGCGCAATAAAACACGTTCCCAAAGTTTGATTAGACCTATTGGTCTAATCCAAACGTTTTGAAAATATCTTGTACAGGATTTTGTTCCTAATTCACTGGCAGCGTAAGGGTGGATAGACATACAGTATATCAGTGCAACATATAATCAGGGATCTACTGCATACGTAAAACCTTGACACGTCAATACATAATTATCACTCGAAAGAAATTATTGGTTTTGAAAATTTTCTCAAAATTTAGCGTAACAATAAATAATTCGCGCCAAACTCTGGTTGACCAGAGCATAATATGTATTAGAATTTATACATCAATACAGAATTCGTGTCATATTCTAACGAGATAGTGAATAATTTATTTTAACATTTGGCATGACAATAGGTAATTAGTATCAAAATTTGGCAAAGCAATTTTTAATCGATGCAAATTTCTTCTGTCTTGTATAAATTATGTGTTGAATTTTGCAGTTCTGTAAATAATTTATTGTTGATCGAATTACGAAGGTTTCGCCCTTTTATAACTTTGGGGTTATATCTCCAAGATTATGGAAACATGTATACATTTTGGTGAAATTTAAAGAATTCGATCATTGACTTATTTGTATCAAAATCATTGTGCAAAAAAAGCACTACCTTTTTTTGACTGGTAAACTTTCAAATTACTCGAAAGATAATATTAAATTAATGAAAAATGAAAGGAATCATTTAGAGAAATTAAGAGAATGATTAATACAGCTACCAAATGTAGATAAAATGTTTTAAAATATTTATGGGCTAATAAATGATGATTTTTTTTCCTGTTACTTTGCACAGAGTTGTCATGTTTAATATCCATTGCTATTATTTAATAATTATTATATTAATATTATTTATTAATAAACGTTGTAGCAAAATATAAAAGTAAATATATATAAATAATACATAAGACAAAGATTTTCGGCAAGTGAGTTGTAACTTTAGCAGAGGTTTACTTATATTTTTATACATATAAGTTTTAAATATGAATATGCCACCGCAGACCGACTACAGTTGATAAAGGACCAAGGAGTTCGGTGTTTGGATGTTTTATTTTGGAGCGGCACTTTTGCTCACACAATAGGCTTAACAAGCAAGTCACAAAAACCAAAAGTCTCAGAGACGGTAGGGGGAAGGGAACCTACTGGACAGATGTTAGAAAACAAATGTAATCCTCCCATCAAGGCAGTCCAGCTGTTCTTTAACGTGAACAGGGTATGGCCTTCAATGCACACGGGGTTCAATGCTTTACATTCCGTTCTACTGTCGGCGGCTTTTCCAAGCCCAGCGGTGTCCACTTTTTTATCGAGGCAAGTGGGGGTTAGAGGATATAAATCTCAACCCTCGCAAAGTTAGAACTCGAACCTGGGAATTACAGATGACGAACTTGGTCCGCTACCGACTGCGTCAGCCCCGCCCCACTAGTGGAGCTAATTAGTTTACATCATGACTCTCTCTCTCTCTCTCTTTTTTTAATTTGTGCTAGCCAAGTAGTTAGCGCGTTTGGCTACTGATCTAAGAGACGGGTAAGGGGAAAAAATAAAAAAAATAAACGGAACTAATTCGAGCCCCGGGTAAGGCATGGATGTATGTGTCGTTTTTCTGCTGAGGTCCTGCCATCCTCTCAGACCTTCTACTTTGACATATAAACTGACAAGCTCCTGTCAGACCTCTGTGGCAAGCAGCTGCTTGAAGGGGCATTTATTTATATTATTTTATTATATTATCCAAATTTCGGGATTTTTTAGTGAAAGATTAAGGAATTTAAACTCATTTTCGGTGGAAAAGCAGAAATGAGAGCAGATTTAATGCAGATGTTTTATTCGTTTAAGGTCAGGCAGCGCCAAGAGGATGTGCAGCACGTGCAAGATAATCACATGGCCAAATGAAATGGTGACAGACACGTTAGATTTGGCAATTATCACACATTCCGTTTATTTATGTCAACTAGAGAAATTTTAATCTTACAAATATTTGTTTTTAAGTGCGTCACTATCGATTTTGCAGCACTAATAAATTAATTGTCTACTTACAAGCTAGCTCTTCCAAACTTTCGACAGTCGCGACTCCCTTATGTCCTATAAAAAAGTTTCGTGCTCTTCTCTAAGAAAAAAAAAATATGATAACTAGCGTATCTATTTATGATACACTATAAATATAAAATTATACTCTATAAGCAGCATAAGCAAGAATTTTAATTGGAAATATGCAAAATTATTCAAATCGAAACTTTCACAATAAAAGTACTTATGCTGCTTATAGAGTTTGATTTGCGACTACATCTTAAAATATTAACAATGTACTTATGTTCAAGTGAAGGAGGGCAAGTAAAAATATAGAGATGTTTGGCTGAAAAAATCATCAAAGTTTATTAGAAATATTTTTCTTGTGGATAAAAAAAATCAAAACAGATGTAGCATTGCTTTCCGCACCTTTCATACTGTAACCCCCCACACCAAAAACAGAGCGCGCCCCACCAACTGAAAAGCACTGTATAAGGATGCATAAGACTCGGGCAGTTATCGGCAGTGAGTCTCCATCCTCATCATAGAGTTTAGTAATAAATTATCACAGGAAAATGTCCTGTAGATAAGAAATACTTGAAAAAAATTGGTTGTTCTGACTGCGATCCGAATCCAGGTCACACAGAAGCATGCCGGCCATCTTAACCCCTAGATCACCGAGGAACTTACCCTTTCGTCAACAAAGTGGCATATCAGCATTCCTGGTGATTCACCAATGACACCATATATTATCAGGAGTTGGACAGCCCAGCCGCCACTATTTTAATGGTAGTAATATTTGTCACTCACGCTCACAGCGTTATGTAAACAATTCAGTAACAAGTCAGGACAACCAATTGTTTTCAACTCTTATTTCAGGTTAATCATAGAGTATTTCATACATGAGTAGAATAATGTGTATGATGAATCCATTTATGAATAGAAATAAATATTAGAAATAAAGTTAGAAATAGGAGCTTAAATTAGCATAAAAAATAGAAATGTATTAAATATATTTTAATCATTTTTTACATGTTTTCCAATTATATTTTTTGCATTGGACAAAATCCTTGTATACACAGATTTTGTAAAATGCAACAGTTGGTTCCTCGTTTAGGTATTACCGTTTCCTCTAGTTGAGAATTCCTAGCATTCAAAACAAATTCCGCAAAGTTTATCTCAAGGTTTGATTGATCATCATACATTACACTGTAATTATATAACGTTATTTTTCATACAGACACATATACACTATATTATGAAAAGTTTCCGGACACTTCCATATTAGGTGAATGGGAAGCCGCATTCAGAGCGTCCTAACTTTGAAAATAAGCTTTTTACGGAAACTTCTCACTAGAGATACATTTAAGATCTCCCTCAAGTCTTTCACATTCTTGATTTTCAACAATATTATTTTAATATTTAAAGAGTTATGGAGTCTGAAGTATTTAAAAGCAGCGTCACTGATCGTAAGAATTTACTTCAAAAGCCAACTAAAACACAAATCATAATTGTTAAAACAAATTGTTTCCTAACATTAATGCAAATTTAGAAGTTATAATGATTCAATTAATTTTGAAAATGTTTATAACGAGTACAATGAGTAACCAACCTATAACCTGTATCATTAAGAGCAGCGTTTGCTATTGAATGTTTTCAATTTTAAAACACTCTAAATATTGATATTGCTGAAAATCGAGAATTAGAAGGATTAGAGAGGGACCTCCAATTTTCTTCCAGTGACATTCCAGTGACAAAGTTAGGAAGCTCTGAATGTGACTTTCCATTCACATAACATGGGAGTGTAGGGAAACGTTTTGTAATATAAGTGTATATAAAATATTCGAGCATCTATTGGGCTATGAAGGTCCAACGAGACTCGTGTTTTGTCGCAATTTAGTCCATCAAACTTGTCTAATATGAACTGTGCACAGCTCTATTATAAATAACTACAAGCTGCTGTAAAGACATAATATATGAAATAAAATATTCAATTGGACTATTTTAGCTCATTGCCATGTCGGTGATCATTTATAGTTGGGCCAAAATCCCAATAAAAGACAACAGTTTTCCCAAATTACGTCATCAACTACAAACTACTAAAGATCCATAGTATTTACTTATTTAACCTTAAAAAAATTTAAAAATTATAATAAAAAAAATACCCTCTCAAGCAGCTGCTTGCCACAGAGGTCTGACAGGAGCCTGTCAGCTTATATGCCATAGTAGAAGGTCTGTGAGGATGGCAGGACCTCACGGGAAAAACGACACATACATTCATGTCTTACCCGGGGCTCGAACCTAGGTCCCTTAGATCAGTAGCCAAGCGCCAATAAAATATTAAATTTCCCAAGTCAAAGTATGCTTTGACTTGGGAAACCGAACGCTGAAATAAGTTCAAATATTTATGGTTGAACTACCATTGATTCATTTGGGAGCGTGACAGGCTACTAAACAAAATGACCAATGGTCGAGTTCTAACTATGTTTGAGTTGAGATTTCCCCTTACTAATTATCACTTCATTGAGTTTGGAGTCCAAACTTTTTTCTCTTACCCCGTCAAAAAGAAGACGAAAAAATTCTAAATGATAAGAACTAGGATTACCAAATTTGATATACAGCTTCCCCTTTCATAGCTGAAAATGAAAGCAACTTGTTTGCTCACCCTCACATTTCACCCCCCCCCCCCCCCCAACAAAAGGTCCTCTCTTTCGGAACAAAAAAGGAAACACTCTTTCTAACTAAAGAACTAGACTATTAAGTTCTTTACATAACTTTCTCTTAACTTAATAAAACATAAGGATTTGGTTTCCAAATTTTGTCTCCCTCCGAAAAAAGTCCATTTCCTAAAACAAGCGAAAAGCTCAAACGATTACTAAGCATAACGAGTTATATCTCAAATGAAGGTTCTGACTTGGAGGGTATTTTATTATTATTATTTTTAGTATTAAAAAAATTGGAACATGGGAGTAACTTTACATCGCCTTATCAAGAACGACAATCATAAACAGTACCATTTCACTGTACATGTTACACAAAAGTACTCTTATTTTAATTACATTATAATACTAACATAGACGTAGTTTTCAACACTAAATATACAGTAGTAATGCATGCATACAGATATATTTATCGAGTCCAATTTTCTTATCTACAAGAGTAACTATGACTTGCATGTGGATATTATTTAATATAATTTTATGTATACACAGTCTAGATATGTAAACAAAGGTAAATTACAGCTCAGTAAAACAGTTTGGAGATCTAAATCAATTCATGGTTTCAATTAACTCACGATTGCTTGATTAGAACAATACATTAATATTCTTAATATTTAATATCCAATTTTAACTTCCTTAATTATGTTTAAATATTAATTATTTCCTTTATTTCATTTGGTAAAGCTTTAAAAATTTTAGGAGCCAAAAAATCATGGTGTTTGGTAATTAGATTTTTACTAACAGTAATGTTTATTAGAAATAAATTTTCAGATTGTCGAATGTCTCTCGCAAATATTTTAATTGATTGCGGATTGCAATTGTTCTACAGATGCCTTAGCACAGTAAAAATGTATAGTTTTCCTATTTGCAAAATTCTTAAATTATAATATATTCTTGTTACCTGCTCACACTTCTTTAATTTACTTATACATCGAAGTATATGGTTTTGGGCGCACTGTAATGGTTTAATAGTAGACGAAAATGTTCCTCCCCATGATAGAATGGCATGTACGGGATAAGACTTGACCCACGCATTGTAAATTATTGACAAGGTAGAAATATCAACAAAATTCCTCATAAAAGAAATTTTTGGAATAATCGAATTTAATTTTTTTCAAAATATTAGCTACTTGTAAATTCCAAGACTGTCTTGTAATTTCCAGACTGTCTATGATTACTCCCAGAAATTTTATTGTATCCACTCATTCAATTTTGTCACAATGGAAACTTTTTTATTACAATTTAACTTGTGATACATAAATTTTGTTTCGGAAAAAGTCTTTATTTATTCTTAATATAAAATTTGCATATTTAATCTCGGAAACGTTTAGGAACATTTTATTTCTGTTAAACCAATGTCTCAAATTTAGTAAGTCAGAATTTATTTTTTGCATAATTTGATTTTCACTTCCTGAATAAGTTAATGCCATATCATCTGCAAATGCAATTGTTTTCCCTTTAAAATCAAAGTTGTATATGTCGTTAACAAACACTAGAAATAACAGAGGACCTAATATTGAACCTTGTGGAACCCCAATTTCAATAGGTAATTCATTACTGAATGTGTCCTTTATCTTTACAATTTGTTTTCTATTTGATAAATAACTTTTAATCCAAGAAAATAAGTTTTTCCCTAATTCCTGAATTAAATTTTTTTTAGTAGTATATCATGTGGACAAGTGTCAAATGCTATTTTTTAGATCCAGAAATAGGACTACTGTATGGAAATTTGAATTAAAGTTACTATAAATTTCTGTAGTTCATTTTAAAATTGTCTCTTCTGCCTTTTTTCCTTTCCGGCAACCAAACTGATTTTCAGAGAAAAAAGCTGCACGTTTCCAAAAGGAATTTAACGTTCCCAAAAGGAATTATTTTTCCAATTATCTTAGAAAACACCGATAAAACAGATATCGGACGATAATTCTTTAAATATTATGGTTATCTGTCTTAAATATTGGAATGACTATTGCTGTCTTTAGAACATCTGGAAAAACACCTTCAGTAAACATTTATTTATTTGTTTGCATAACACCGACTTAATACCCTGGAAAATCTTCTAAACGATAAAAGCAGATATACCCTCATATCCAGTAGATTTAGTTACATCCAATTGCCCAATTACATACCAAATTTTACCTTTTAAAATATGAGGCATAAAAAGAGACTGATAATAGCTGTAGGGACAGTCTCTATACCCGTTTGACAATGCTTCTTGTTCTGTAAGGTGACACTGTAAAGATTTTACTACTTCTGCAAAATATGTATTAAATTTAGTTGTAAAAGTCAAAGGCTCATCTTGATAACTAGAATTTGAATTATTATCACTTATAATATTAGGATATACTGGGGAACTTCTGAGTTTACCCCACATTTTTTTATTGTGTCCCAATTTCTTTTTTTATTATTTCCAATTTTAAGGAATATATTCTGACAATAATAATTTTTAGCATTTCTTATTTGGTTTGTTAGATTATTTTTCAAATTTTTATAAATTTATGTCTGTTCTTGACTCAATCTATCTGTCTTATTCATTTTATACATTTTATCCCTTTTTGTGATTAAAACATTAATTCATTAGTTATCCAAGGTTTTAAATGTCACCTCTTGACATGGAACATTTCAAACCCTATATTAATATTATTTTATTTTAACACCTCGTCCCAAGATTTATCTTGTAGAAATCCACGTACTTGGTTAATATTAATTCTGTTTACCAAATAAAGTTTATCACAGCAAGTTTCAATGTTATTATACCCATATATAATAATAACTCCTTAATAGTAACGATCAAATATTTATTTTAGTTTTAATTATAAAGTTTTTAAGTCATTTAACTTAAAATTTCTTGCATAAAAATGGTCAAGACAAGTTTTTGAGACTTCTCTGGTAATTTCTTGTGAGACATAGCAAATCCATTGGACTTAATCATATACAGAAAATCTTCTCTGGTAATTTCATTGTGAGACATTCTTTGTGAGACATACAATTTCATTTTGAGACATTCATCTGGTAATTTCATATCAGAGAAGACATGAAAATAATTTCATTGTGAGACATGACAATCCATTGGACTTAATCATACACAGAAAGTTATTAGTTTGTGTACATGGATTTAAAACGTCTATATTGAAATTTCCTGTTAGTGTAGCACAGTTAGTGTTAATATTTTCCAGCCTATTTCCTAGCTCTTCTGTAAATTCAGTTTTTGGATATTCATGTAACCTATACAGACATATTAAATTAAAATTGATGTTACATAATCTAAGGGAAATTTCAACACAATCAGCTGTTTTAAAATATCTTATCTTTTGTCTAGCAACTACGAAAAAAATTCTTTATATACATTATAATCCTTCCCGATTTTTTTATCACCTCTACATTTGTAAAGTATGTTATAATCCTCAATTTCGTAAAGTGATATTTCTCCCTCATTGACCCAAATTTCTGTAAGAACAATGATATTGGGTTTGAAATCAGTCAGATTAAGAAAAACTATAAAATGATCAAAAAATTTTTAAACTTCTAATTATACCTTGAATTATCCTTAGGCTTCTAATATTACCTTGAATTATGCTTGAAATTAAAGTTTTAAACTTTGCTTCATAGATAATGTTTTTTTTCAAAAACATTTTCATTTTCAATGGAAATGATATTTGGGTTATTTTTTTCATCCAAAGGGAAATTTACATTTTCAGATTGGTCTTCTACAAAATTAGATGTACACTCAATTCTGTTTTTACGCGATTATGATTTAATACGGTTTAGAAAAAAATTCCAATTTTTTTTACACGATTTATTTTGATCTAACACGGTTCAAATGGAGTCTTTTTAAAAATCCCCATTTGAATTTAATTCTGAAAAAATATTCCTATTCAAGAAAAAAATTCCTATAATTTACATTTATAACAAAGATGCCACTTTTATGGTCACATTTTTCGAAGTAATTTTTACTTTGAAAATGTACTACATATACACATTTTCTGCAGTAAAATCCCAAAAATGAAAACTACACTAACATAACTACACAACAAGTTTTCTCTATTTTATTCCCTATTTTATGGAAAAATTGTACGAAACCTACTTCATTCGGAATAAAGTAGGAACATCGAGTTCCGGGAATTCCCCTCAATTTTATCTTCAATATATACGTTAGTCTTGGTCTCTCATCATCAATCTGCCCTCACTGAGTAGGGGGATACCATTGGTCTTAAAAAGGAGCCGTCCGTAGGATGGAACGCTAAGACGTCCCCTCGTGTGGTAGAGAGAATCATACCAGGTGAATGTAAAAAAACAGGCTGGATGGCCTTGATGGGAATGTACCACCTGTCTCCTAACAGTTGTCTAGTGGTTCACTTTCCCCAGCCTTCTCTGAACCTTTCGGGGAAGACGGTTTCGTCCATTTAATTAGCTTAATTCTTGTAATGGCGATTTCTCATGTTTGAACTTATGAAACAGTTTCCTTCTTACTTTATCCACCACATTGTTTTAGAGATGGATATATCAGCTTTTCTATATTCTTTACAGAAGTAGTTCAACTCCGTTTTTGCCTATTTTCCTATTGCTTTTCGCTTGAGATTTGTTGGTGTGTCAATTTATGGATATAGGAAGGTATATTTTTTTCAATTTTCTAATTAACCTTTTTTGGTTTTGTGTGCAAGATATCGAGCTCTACTTGTCTTAGTCTTGTGCCTCTTCAAATTCATTAAAACTGATTATATAGTTCGTGGGAATATTCTGAACTGTAGTGTCTGTGTTATGTGTAGTTTAACTGAACCATGGTGTCTTTGTTTTGTGCCGTTTTTCTTACTACCTATCTTCCTATTGCTTTTCGCTTGATATTTGTCAGTTTCTCGGTTTGTAGGTTTGTCAAAACAGTTGTTCCACCATATCTTTCGAACGCGATGGAGAAACTCAATGATTTATATCAAATGGAAGTTTGCAACGTGGAGAGTGTCATAGGCCATAAAAAATTGAAACCCCCATGTTTTCTTCCCTTCTAAAAAGGGAAAATATCAAAATTATTATTCTGCTGTATCTCTAGAACGCGAATGTCGAAAGTAACAAGCTATACGGTAAATGAAAGCTTGTTCCGCGGGGAGAGTCATAGGATATGAAAAATTGATCCCCATGCTTTCTTCTCCCCCCTTAAAAAGGGGGAAATATGAAAACGATTTTTCTCCTATATCTCCTGCACGCGAGTGTGGAAAGTAACAAGCTATGCGTCAAAGGAAAGTTTGCGGGGGAGTGTTGTAAGATATAAAATATTGACCTCCATGATTTCTACCCTGCTGAAAAAGGAGAAAATATGAAAACGATTGTTCCGCTATATCTCTAGAACGCGAGTGCCGAAAGTAACAAGTTTTATATCAAATAAATGCTTGTGACGTCGGTAGTGTTGAGGATAACAAATGTATACCACCTTGCTTTCTTCCCCCTTAGAAAACGGGAAATGTTAAAGTCGTTCTACTATATTTTCCGAACACTAGGGCCTACAGTTACGAGTTAGGTGTTAAACGAAAGCTCATGTAATGACCGTCGTAAACTATTCGAAATTTTCCATCTACCATTTCTCCCCTAATAAAGGGGGATGGGCAGATTTCACGGAGGCCGACCTTAGAGAGTAATATCTCAAATTAAAGCTTGTGACGTCTCCAATGTCATGGGCACTTGAATCATCACTCAAAAAGGGAGGAAAAATGTGATCGATATTTATGAGTAATTTATCAAATGAAAGATTATGAAGGTAGGTATTTTTAGTGGCAAAAAATAAATGGAAATAAATTTAAATTTAAAAAATACCTATCTTTCTATATGCATCTTAAAAAGTAAAAAAAAAAAAATTAACATAAAACATTTCGATGGTGCAATAAGTCACTGAGTTCTTATTCATTTCAAAAAAAGATAAGACTCCGGCAATCTTATTTTGAATAGATAAATCGGCGCCCTATCTTCCTCTGAAGTGAATACGAACTCAGTGTCTGTTTGCATCATCGATATGCTTTAGATTTATTTTTTACTTTTTGGGACGCATAGAGGAAGATTGGTATTTTTTTAAATTTCTATGTGCAGTTTAACAGAATCGTGGTGTCTCTGTTTTGCGCAATTTAATTGAGCTGTAGTGTCTGTGTTTTGCGTAGTTTAATTTATCTGAAGTATCTGTGTTTTGCGTAGCTCAATTGAGCTGTACTGTCTGTGTTTTTCCTAATTGAATTGAGCAGTAGTCTGTGTTTTGTGTAGTTTAATTGAACGGTACTGTCTGTGTTTTAGGTAGTTTAACTGAGCGGTAGTGTCTGTAATTTTTGTGGTTTAAGTGAACGATGGTGTATGTTTTATACAATTTAACTAAGCGGTGCTAGCAATAAATGGTGGTTTAAAAAGGTCTTTCGTTGTAATTGCTGATTAAAAATTTAGTAATTTCGTTCATTAAGAAGTAAATCCTTAGGGAAACTTGATCAAATCGAATATTTCATTACGACGTTTTAATTTTAGAAAAATAAGTCGATATAGAAAAGGTATCCTACTCAAATAATATTGGAAGAATCTCCTATGTTCAATTTCTACTTTGAAAGAACCCAAATTCAAAACCCTACAGGAGATACTGAAACATCGTTTACCCAATAGAAATCTCAGTTTCCAAAAAAGAAATCCATAATTTATTTTTAATAATAAATGTTGTTATTCAATTGATGAAGGAGATAAGTAGGGTGGATTAGATTTTGGGATTAATGGTCGTTTTCGCATTCTGATTTTTAATTCATTGCAAAGCTATATGAATAAATTAACGAAACTCTGGATTAACCGTCTTTTCTCTTTCCCGTTTCCATAAGTTAAGATAAAGTCTATTGTGATATGAAGTTATGGGTTAAAATCTTTCCATATATTCGATTTTACATTTTTAATTTAAAAAAGAAATATTGCATAAACTCGTTTCATAAATTTGAAAAGAAAGCTTTAATGGGACACAAAAAAAATCATATAAATTTATACTTACCAAGGTTCATATTTTCCACGAGTTCTACCCTTCCTCTGATCTTTACGGGAAAACACCAAGCTCTGATTCCGAGCCTGAGACAAGTCAATAACGTTCAAAGCAATCAATATTGTGTACAGTTTGTTACTTGACCGTGCACTCTCGTGCCTTGCGTAGAACCACATCCGCGAGATACACTCATATACCTCAAGTAGCACGCATAGCTACCGTTGTTATGGGCAGTCTCTTCTGATGTCCTTTCTGTCATAGCCCCTCCTCCCATTCATTCTCAGTCTTTTATGACCCATGGTTCTCTTTACATATTCAAAACTTGGGGAAAACGGCGCAGAATCTATTTCAGTGGTTGAAAATGACATTTGCGTTCAATGCTGAGCTTTTATGCAATTCTGCCTTTGTTTTCACGCCGATGCTTTTACTTTGGGTTTTCATTAAAAGATTGTGTAAGGAACAAGCCTCCACCTGGATAACGACTTTTTAGGAATATCGGAATATTAATTAATACAACAAAAAACTTCGAGCATTAAAACTTCAGTATATTGATAAAGCAATTTTTTCTTTATCATTAAGCGATAGTTTCTTCTTGTTTTGGTTGCAGTAAACAAAAGATGAAATAAACTTCCTAGAGGTTATTGCGAAACACTAAAAGGCTACAAATGCGTGATTGATGAATTGACGATGACCTTTTTTCTGTTGATTATTGATAATGATTCTATAATGATTTCTCCGAACACCCTTTTATTGTGTTATTAATATTAACCAGGTAGAGTAAAGTGTAAAAACATAATTTTATTTAGGGCTAACGTTTCTGGGTACTCGATGGTACCCACTATTTGGATTGGATTTTTGAGCCATTATTTTAAGAGTTTGTTATTCCAATATAATTAAAAGTATTTATCAAATAAATTTTTTTAAAAAAATCATTGATTTCATTAGCGTTTACGAATAATATTTTTATAATAAACAAATTATATTTACCATTAATATTACATCATTCAAATAATATTATTTGCGAAACATTTTTAGACCCATCGACAATTAAAACAATTATCGCTGGAAATGGCGATTTTGAACCAGAGGCACGGCAAAGTACATAGATTCTATGACAACCCCCCCCCCCCCCCCCCGAAAAAAAATGAAATGAAAAAGAAAAAAAAAATACGGTTTTCCCGAAGTTACACTCAAAATATAGGCAGAAGTGGAAGGCAACGTGTCTGCGTGCCTTCTTTTTAAAATTCCGTGTTTTAACAACTAGTTTTTTTGTTATCTTCAGCGTTTTAGCAACTATTTGTTTTATCTTAAGTGTTTTAACAACTAGTTTAATCCACCTGTGTCCTAATAGCTATCCATTGGATCCCCGTACCCCAACCTTCTTTTAGTCCTCGGGTTCCTTAGGACTGGCGATTTAGCCCATTGTGTGTAAAAAAGTTCTCAGAAGTAAAGCAACGCAATCCGCTAAGAGATCAAACATTTTGTTACCGCTATCCTAATGATTGTAGACGAATTTTTTTTGATTTGCGACATATAGGACAGAGAAGAATCCTAGAAGCTACTTCTAGCTTAATACAGACCTTCTCATACAAGGACATGCCCTACTAAGACCGAAGTCACTGCTGACCACTGCCTTAGTTAGAGCTAACACAACACACAAAGTTTGCCTTGCTGGAACAGTCGCTAGCTGCCTAACCACTATGCCAATTAAGGCTATCTCTTTCTATGTCTCTACAAGTAGGACCTACAGAATTGAACTAAAGATTTAATTATGTTCCTCAGAACTTTGCGACACACTTCCAAGCTATTTGCGATCCCAAGGGAATCGCGTGAAGCAGTGGAAGTTTCAGTTGCAATATAACCATTATCAAGATCCTTACTTTGAGAACTTTTGCTCTAATGTACCCTGTTATTTGACATCTTCAAAATAAAAATATATGTTTTCTCGTTTTTTTAGGTCGTATAATAAATTTTAGCAAATCAAGACATAGCCTAAAAGCTTTCAGATGCATTCTCGATGTGATATAGCAATGAATTAAATTTAAATCTACATACTCTCAGTTTTCTGCGTATCGCAATAATTTAATTGCTAAAAATGGACGTTTTAAAAAGGAATAGTTAATAAACTTTATATTCGTTATAAGTGTAACGCAATATGCTTCCATAACTGTGCGCTGACTGTCATATACAATATAAATACAAATTAGGTAGTAATGTAGTCAGGTCATATTAGTACTTTTTTCAGGGAATCATCTATAGTAGGGGGCCCTGTCTGATATAAAAACTTCGATTTTTTGTTAGATTTCAGCGCTTCTTCTGTTGACCCTTCTTACTACTTAAAATAGTTTTTTCCCCCTAATTCCACGGAACTTATGTAGGGTAGTTGGGTAGTTTTACCTTTGAGCGGCATGTTTTTGCACACCATGGGCTAAATGGCCAGGTCACAAGGACCCCGAAGTCTCAGAGTAGGTTGGAGGAGGGAACCCACTGGAACAGCTGTTGGGAGACATGGTAGCCTCCCATCAAGGCCATCCGGCCTGTTCTTTAATGTGCACAGGGTATGGCTCTCCCGCATACGAAGCCACGGCTTAACGTCCCATCCGACAGACGGTGGCCTTTCCGTGTACATCAGTGTCCCCTACTGACCGTGAGCAGGGCGGGGAAAATTGCGGAAATAAATCTCAACGCTGACCCATCTGGGACTCAAACTTGGGAACTACAGATTACGAGCGTGGCGCGCTACCGACTGAGCCATAACCGCCCTAAGGAACTTATGTAAAATAACAATTATTGTTATTAAAAAAAAAGAAAAAATATTTCGCTCCTATGAGCGATTGGGACGCTACAGTGTCTAGTACCTCTGCCACTCATTCATCGCTTTTGTTGTTAAAAATAAGTGAAAATTATTTTTCGGTTGGATAGATACTGATGAAATTTCAGAATTCGCATTTTCTGAATCTTTCAGTAGCTCTAATATCGAACGGTGGAAAAAGTTGGAAAAGGAAAACGAGTGCAAAAACTTCAAACGAAGTTTTTGAATTTTCATTTTTAGTGCCAATAGGTAGAATGGCTAAGACGTAGTAATTTCTAATGTGAGTAAAAAAAGTTTAATTTCGACGTCATTTTTCTTATATCAGGAAGCCGTAATTTCGATAGTGTGAATAAACATCTGATGGACCCGAAAATATAGTGAGTAAGTTAACATTACGGTTAGTAATTGAGTATTTATGTTTTGAAAATCTTGTAATTCAGCTTATGTGTACCGGAAGACGGGAAGGGGAAGCACGTGACACGTGTAAGGGACGATTTCCCACGTGGATTGGCAAGACCTATCGTCTGCTAGAGAGCTGCAGCGAAACTGCTACGTAATGACTATGATGTAATTACTGCTGCTATGAGTAAGTTTGTGGGCGATCGTTTGTTTGTTTTGGTTAGAGTTATGATCGTTTATTAGAGTGGATTTATCTCCGGTCTAAATTTTTTATGTTGTTGCGACAGATGAACGAGCAACAATGAAACCGTTATATGATGTATCATTTTGATGCTCGCGTGTACTTCAGCATGAGAATTACGTCACCAGTAGTATTAGAACCGGTGAACGGAGTATTAGAACCGGTGCGTACGTAATGGGAATGCCTGCTGATTTCCGCGATTCTCCGTGTTAGCAAGTGCGCACATGAGGGCAGCACCGTTCCGCGGTAAGCTAACCTACGCTAATGGTAAGTATATAGGGATCTGGTCGAAGTCATAAGGTAAATCCGAGGACAAGTCGAGAGAAAGAAAGAATCAGACAGATGGCTAATCAAGTACAATAAACTAGAATCTTTCTCAGAGATACAAACGGGAATAATGAATCCTTAAATAGTAGACAAATGCTGTTGAAAATCGAGATTTAAATGGATAAAATTATAATCTTGAATTTATAGTAAGATTCCCATTCACATAACACAGAAATTCTCTAATATTTTGTTAGGGCAGTGTAACTCAGTTCCATATATTGTAAAGGTTTCTGCGATTCCAAAATATTATTTATTCAAAAGTGATCTCAGAAACTTTTTCCAATTACTCATGTCATCGTTACGTTGCCGACATATTGATACAGCCACCTGTCTTGCGGATCCAGTTTGGAATAGATTCGATAGACACTGAGTTTCGCTTCTGCAAAACATCACGCAATACTGCATCATCGTTCAAACTTCTAGTTATAAACAACAGAAAGTAGACAGAATAATAAATAATTAATTACTAACAAATCCGTATCAGAATCCAGTTTTGAAGCAAGCGGTAAACAGCGTAATAAGCTATACTGCTACGAAGCAAGTAACAAGCAAAACAGCGGATCGCCAGCGCCAAGTGGACGAAAATGTAACTAGCGCTGCTGCCGCTTCACGTCTTGAAATCGGCCATTACGTAGGCAAAAGTATGAATAAAAGTCAGGATAAACTGAGATAGTTAGGTGTTAGGAGTGTAAAATTTAATTATTTTGAAATGTACATACAATGGCTAATGTTTTGGAGTATGACCTGCAGAATGATGTTATTGTTTCTGATTTTGGTTCTGATGATGTTCGGAGTGTTGCAAATGAAAGTTATATTATATATGATATATATAATAATCTTTCATTTTATAATGAAAGTTTATTTATAAATTATATATGATGAATGATAATATTTCCGTAGTTATTTAATTTGATAAAAGTGTTTATGATAAAAATTGTTTTTACTGGGGTTGTGGAATAAACATTTTACAGGAAATTATAAGAAATCTGTTGAAAACCTTCGATCATTTTGTGGTATTGCTAAATGCAACTGAATTAAAACCAGAAATTATAGTACTTACTGAGATTTGCGTAAAAGAAGGGGAAATAAGCTTATATAAGATAGATGAGTATAAAGAATACTATAAATGTAGGGGAGAATAAAAGATCAGGAGGAGCAATTGTTTACGATAAAGAAGGATGGAGAAGTGAACCAGATTTTTTCTGATTTTAAAACTGCTGACTGTGTGGAACTGCATAAAAAAGCATTCAATTACGAATTTGGTGTTGATGTAATTTATAGGACTCATGAATTCAGTAAATCAGAATGTATTGATGAATTGGCAGCATGGATGAACTGCGTTGTACGAAATAGTTTGATAATGACAGGAGATTTTAATTTGGGTTTATTATTTGATGATCCACACAAAATAAGGTTTTTTACAAATAATAAATTCAATTGATTTCAATTCATGTCATGCTTCTGTTACTAGTGAAAGTACTAGAACCTTCCCAGATGTGTTTTTGTTGGAAGTAATATAAAGTGGGGTTTTTACAGAGACGTTTCTACAGAAAAACTCTCTTCAAATTTTAATTAGATTCACTATAGTAAAATGAAAAAGGCATTGTCAGAAAAATCATGGGATCATATCGCGAGACAGGTAAATGTGAATTTGGCATTTGATGCATTTCTGTGGGAATTAACTTTGTTAATTAAAATGCGCAGGTTCTGTACTCTAAAAGGAAATTAAAAACTCAAACTATGGATATAGCAGCTATTGTTAAGACATAGACATACATAGGCATTTATTCCCATTGAATAGACAAGTTATACATTTCAAATAAAGAATTTTGTATAACATAGTTTCTTAAAATTATGTATTCAATTTTAGGAACATTGAAAATAATCACAAGAGTTCAAGTAACTCGCATGTGGGTTTGTACAATTTGGTAAAACATTTTGAAAAAGGCAACAGATTTCATACAAATTTTGTACATGTGATATAAATGGTAGCTAGGTAGTCACTGGAAGGAGAGCTATGCACCAATCCCCTGTGATGATGCATAGAACCGGCCAGGCCTAGCACCTAATGTCTGATCCCGCCTTCTTGTGGTGCAGACCATTAGTACCTTTCAAAAGAGATACTCTCTTGTGAAAGTGAACAGAAGGGGAGGGCTGCCAGATTAGTGTGGCCTTCTGATCTGGACAACTATGGCTACTTTTCTTTTTTTTCTACCCTGCTGAGGAGTGGTCAACCACACAGGGTCCTGGTGCTGACCATATAAACCCACTGGACTGGACAGATATATGGCTCTGAGCTTGATTATGGATCCTGATTTTGCTGCACTGGTGGGCTTCTGTGGAGGGAAAATCTTCCGCTGTGTTTTCTGTTTGTTTGTGGGTTGACAGCCCCAATGGAATAGATTCACAGGATATGTTTATCAGCTGGTGGATAATCCTGAGCAGAAGTCATCACAGGCACCTGAACTCTTTGCTTCTATTGGCATCGTCAAATTCTACATTGGAGGAAGTCTTCCAGTGTAGATGGCTTCAGCCTTTAGTGGTGGGGGAACGGGTCTTTGCCCCATGTCTACGATTAGGGGGCTGTTTGATATTGTTGGCATTCCCTCTCTCAATAAACATAGTTTCTTTAAACATCCTACTAACCATTTTCTCTCCATAGGTAGTTGGAATGTGAGGACTCTGCACAGAGCTTTTTCTCTTGATGTCCTCACACAAGAATTCCACCATTATAATTTAGATATTCTCGGCTTGCAAGAGACCAGATGGAGATAAAGGTCAGATTCTTAAAAATAATCTTAAATTTCTCTTTTCAGGGAGGGACGACAATAAGCATCACCAAGGCATGGGTCTGCTTCTCAGCAGACATGCTAGTGATGCTCTTCTAGGATATGAGCGCATTAATGAAAGGTTTCTTATAGCAAAATTTCAGACAAGTGTTAAAGACGAATATTATCTGCTGTTATGCCCCCACTGAGGATGCCGATGAGGATGAGAAGGATAGGTTTTACGAACAACTTCAGGATATTTTGAATTCTGTCAAGAAAGGAGATATTACCCTTGTTCTAGGTGACTTCAATGCCAAAGTTGGTACTGACTCTGACCTTTGGGCAGGAGTAATAGGCCCTTTTGGTATTGGTAGCTGCAATGGCAATGGGCAACATCTCCTACAGGTAAGTAAACTCAATGGATTCTGAATAACTAACACTTATTACAAACACCGCGACATACATAAGTACACATGGGTTTCACCTGATGGGCTGCATAGGAATATGATTGATTATATATTAATTAACAGCAAATGGGCTAGTTCTGTTAGAAATACCAGGGCATATAGGGGAGCTGAAATTGGATCTGACCATTACCTAGTTAAAAGTGTCTTGCAACTTAAACTTAAAAAGTGTTGTGCTAGGGTTAAAAAATTTGCTTTTAATACTGAAGCTCTGAAAGACCCAGTTATAGCCAAAGCTTACCATGATAGGTTACTTAGTCATTATGACAGTCATGGTATGCTTCCACTGAAGTTGAGGAAGAATGGGATCATTTTAAACAGGCTTTTTTGGAAACTAACAGTACTCTTTTAGGAAAAAAGGAGCAGAAGAGGCAGAATTATCTGAGTGATAAGGCACTTGACCTTATTTCAGAAAGAAAGAACTGCAGGAATGTCCTTAATCAATACCCTACTAGTCCTAATAGAAAGCATTACAGAGAACTTAATAAACGTGTAAAAGATCAGTTAGCTGTAGATAAGAATCTTTGGCTTGATGGTTTGGCTGACAAAGCCGAGGAAGCAGTTAGACAGCACAACAGCAGAGAGCTGTACCAGATAGTTAATGTTTTGTGTGGTAGAAAACGGACAGGTATACAGGGATTGAAGGATAAACAAGGTAAGGTTATAGAAGGTGAGGATTCTGTCATGGCTAGGTGGGCTGAGCATTTCAGTGATGTACTAAACAATGCGGTTAGTTCTATTCCCATTGTTTGCAATGATGATAGATGCATTGGTGGCTTTAATGTTGGCCCTATAACACAATCCGAAGTTATTTTGGCTGTTTCTAAACTTAAGCTTCATAAATCCCCAGGGGTAGATGAAATTACTACAGAAATGCTTAGAGCTGGAAATGTTTCGTTTACCACTTGGATGACTGAAATTCTGAATATCTTTTATGATAAAGGCATGGTTCCTAAGGATTTTACCAGAGCTATTGTTATCCCTATTTTCAAAAAAGGTGATCGCAGTTCTTGTGATAACTATAGGGGTATTAGCCTACTCTCTGTTCCAGGTAAAGTTCTTTCCATGATTGTGCTTAATAGAATTAAGAATCTGGTTGACAATCAATTGCCTGATGAGCAATGTGGATTCAGAAGTGATAGGGGATGTGTGGATCAAATATTTTCACTTAGGCAGATTCTTGAGAAATGTTTAGAGTTTCAGAAACCTTTGGTTGCTAGCTTTGTTGATTTCAAAAAGGCTTTCGACTCTGTTGATCGTCATAATTTGTGGTTGATTGTGAAATCATATGGTATACCAGACAAGTTAGTTAACATAATGAAAGCTCTCTATAATAACACTTTGTCGTGTGTGAGAGTTGGTAAGGCTTGTAGCAATTGGTTTAGCATTACTTCTGGTGTTCGACAAGGGTGCATTTTGTCTCCTTTTCTCTTTAGTTTGGTTATTGATTATGTTATGCGAATTTCACTTAAAGGGAAAGATTTTGGCCTTAAATGGGCTGGAGATAGGAAAATTTCTGATTTAGATTATGCTAATGATTTAGCCCTTTTGGCAAATGATGTTGATGAGATGAACTCTTTCATTGGAGCTGTTGATGAGACTGGTAGTAGAGTAGGTTTGGTTATAAACAGAGAGAAAACTAAAGTGATGAAAATTGGTCAGGCAGGCTGTGATTCAGTTAATCTGAATGGTTGCAGTCTTGAGCAGGTGTCACAGTTTAATTATCTTGGGAACTATTTAAGCGATAATGATGATGTGCGGCATGAGATTAACAGACGAATAGGGATTGCTGCCGGGACTTTTAAGAATCTATGGAGAGTGTGGAGAAATAGGCGTATACACCTAAAGACTAAAATTAGGCTGTATAATAGTTTGGTTCTTTCTAGGGTTAGTTATGGTAGTGAAACTTGGACACTTTGTAAACAAGATAACAGGAAACTACATGCTTTTGATTCCAGATGCTTACGCAGTATCTTGGGCATTAGGTGGTTCAACTTTGTAACTAATGATGAGGTTAGGCAAAGGAGTTTGCAACCTCCTTTAAGCAGCATATTGTGCAGAGAGAGACTCCGTTGGTTTGGCCATGTTGCCCGTATGAATAATTATAGATTGGCGAATAGGGTTATGAACAGTGTTCGTAAAGGCCTCAGAAAGAAGGGGAGACCTAGGATGCGGTGGGCAGACAATGTCAAACAGGACCTTGTTAAAATTGGTGTGCAGTGGCCAGATGCAGTAGATGTAGCTCAGGATAGACTTGCTTGGAGAACTAATTGCACGGTCTGGTTGGACCTCCGTACCCCATGGCTGCTTGAGGTTGATGATGATGATGATGATGATAAAAGGATAAGAAATTTTTGATACTGTCAAGGAACTGAAGGAGGGAAAAATTACCTGGTATGGATGAAATTACAGTTATCACTATTAAAAATATTTTTCGGGAAATTGCATATATATTTTGTAAACTTGTAAATTTTATAGAAGGTGTTTTCTCTGAAATTTTAAAAACTGCTTTTATTATTCCTTTAAACTTTTTTAATTACGTTTAAAAATGGCGACACTAACCAATTGAAAATTACAGACCAATTTCTCTTCTATCAGCATTTTCTAAGATTCTTGAAAAGAATGTAAAAAAAAAGACTTATTAACTTTTGGGGTATACATAATTTATTTGCTCCAAATCAATTTGGATATCGAAAACGTTTGAATACAAAATGCACGATTTTAGAAACGACCATGCATATTTGCAGGAATTGAAATTGAAATGTAAAATCTGTTGTTTTTTTGGATTTGAAAAAGGCTTTTGATTCCATGAATCATGAGATATTGTTAGAAAAGTTAAAAACCTGTGTGTTAGGAGAAATTTGTTTTTATGTATTAAGAGTTATTTAATGAATAAGAAGCAAAAAGTGAAAACTGTAAACTATGTTAGGGAATAAACAAATGTACAGGTTGATATCCCTCATGGTTCTGTTTTGGGACCTTTATTTTTTCGTTTTATATAAATGACTTTTATAAATTGGATTTGAATGGTAAAATAATTTCATTTGCAGATGATGCTGCACTAATATATTCTGGATACGAAAAGCAAACTTTAGAGAATATAAATAATGACTGGATAAAAATAAAAATGTGGCTACAAGTCAATGAACTCCTTTTAAATAGTACGAAGATGAAATATATTTATATTATACCAAGAGAAAATGAGATTGATTATTTTCGTGATAAGGTGATTTTCCACTCGAAATTGCAATTGTGACAAAAATTGAGGAGGTTGAATGCTATAAATGTTTGGGTTTTTTATAGATAAAAAAAATGTGCTTGAAAATGCAAATAACTGATGTTAAAAAAATTAATTGCATCATACCTAAAATTTATTAAATCCGGAAATTTATCAATTTATCATTATTAAAAATTATTTACTTTTCTTGTATTAAATCTCATTTGCTCTGTGGTTTTTTGTCGTGGGGTGGAATTTATTTGACTATAAACAAACCATTAACTATGTTCAGAGCCGCATAATTAGATGAATGATGAAACTAAGAAAATTTGAAAGTTTTGAAAATGTATAAAATGAATCAGATATATTACAAATAAGGAAATTATATGTGTACTGAAATGTATAAGGAAGAATTTTAATATTCGAAATTTACGTACATTTCAAATAAGGAAATTATGTGTGTACTGAAATACATAAGGAATAATTTTAATGTTCGAACCTTACGTACATTTTAAAGGAATATCCGACTGTCAAAAAATCTTTTTCTGATTTAAAAACGTACAAAACTACAGATGTTGAAAAATATTACGTTTATTTTAAGCCAATGTTTTTAACTGTTTACCAGAGTATATTAAATATATAAGGAGTGCTAACTTTTTCATTAAGGATTTAAGTAAATGGATTTTAAATATGGAAAATAAGATTATGTTCTTTTTAAAAAGAAGAATAAAATGTAATATAAATTCATCAAATGTGAAGTTAATGTTACAATTCTCAATAACGGATCTTGACCATGTTTTGACGTACAAAATCAATATAATATTCTTTTATTTGTTTTTGTTTTCTACCTAGGAAAGTTTTTCTTTTCATTTATTCCTAACGATAATTTTCGATCTTTTAAATTGGTGAATATTTGCTATATGATTTTTATGATCAATCTAGCCAAATGTAAAATGAAAGCATGTTGCCTTTCATTAAAACTTATTACTATTAATTTTTTTCAATAAGAGAGATTTTACTCTAGTGAAAGATTCAACACTTTTTCTCACTCTTCTACCGAAAAAGTATGTAAAATTATAAAACACTAATGAAATATATTATTAAAATATTTATGTGATACTTAATGTAGAAACGATGTATAAAGAAGAATATATAAAAAAAGATGTAATGCTTTAAAATTGTGTATCAAGTGTATGCATCATCATCATCATCATTCTCAAGCAGCCATGGGCACGGAGGTAAAACCAGACCTTGAAACTTAGTTCTCCAAGCATTATATTCTCCAAGCAATTTAGTTCTCCAACTACAGACTGTGTTATAGGGCTAATATTAAAGACAGTAATGTACCTATCATCATTAAAAACAATGGGAGTAGAACTTACCACATTGTTTAGAACATCACTGAAATGCTCAGCCCACCTAGCCATGACAGAATACTTACCTTCTATAACCTTAACTTGTTTATCCTTCAATTCCTGTATACCTGTCCGTTTTTAACCACTCAAAATATTAACTATCTGGTACAGTTTTCTGCTGCTGTGCTAACTGCTTCCTCAGCTTTGTCAGCCAAGCCAAAGATTCTTATAATCAGCTAACTGATCCCTGTTTATTAACCTCTCTGTAATGCTTTCTGTTAGGACTAGTAGGGCGTTGATTAAGGAATTCCTGAAGTTCTTTCTTTCTGAAATAAGCTCAAGTACCTTATCACTCAAATAATTTTGCTTCCTCTGCTCCTTTTGTTTCTAAAAGAGTACTGTTAGTTTCAAGAAAAGCCTGTTTAAAACGTCCCATTCTTCCTGAACTTCAGTACTAAGCAAACCACGACTGTCATAATGACAAAGTAAACTATCATGGAAGTTGTAGTTATAACTGGGTCTTTCAGAGCTTCACAATTAAAGGTAAATTTTTAACTTTATGATAATACTTCTTAGGTTTAAGTTGCAAGACACTTTTAACAAGATAATGGTCAGATTCAATTTCAGCTCCCCTATATAACCGGGCATTCCTAACAGAACTAGCCCATATGCTGTTAATTAATGTATAATAAATAATATTTTTATGCTGCCCATCAGGTGAAACCATATATACTTATGTATGTCGCGGTGTTTGCAATAAATATTAGTTATTCTCAAACCGTTTAGTTTAGTTATCTGTAGGAGAGGTTGACCATTGCCATTACAGCTACCTATACCAAAAAGGCCTATCACCCCTCCCCAAAGGTCAGTCAGTACCAACTTTGGCGTTGAAGTCACTTGGAACAAGGTTAATATATCCTTTCTTGACAGAATTCAAAATATCCTGAAGTTGTCCGTAAAACCTATCCTTCTCATCCTCATCGGCAATCCTCAGCGGGGGCATAACAGCAGATAACATTCAAGTCTTTAACGCTTGTCTGAAATTTTGCTTTAAGAAACCTTTCATTAATGCACTCATATCCTAGAAGAGCATCACTAGCGTGTCTGCTGAGAAGCAGACCTACGCCTGGGAGTGGTTTCTTGTCTTTCCTTCCCTGAAAAGAGAAAGCTAAAATTATATTTAAGAATCTGACCTTTATCTGTCTATCTGGTCTTTGGCAAGCCGAAAATATCTAAATTATAGCGGTGGAATTCTTGTGTGAGGACATCAAGAGAATAAGCTCTGTGCAGAGTCCTCACATTCTAACTACCTATGGAGAGAAAATGGTTAGTGAGATATTTAAAGAAACTATGTTTATTGAGAGAGATAATGCCAATAATACCAAACAACATTGTAATCGCAGACGTGGGGCAAAGACCCGTTCCCCCCCTTCTAAAAGCTGAAGCCATCTACACTTAAGGCTTCCTCCAATGTAGAATTTGACGATGCTCGTACAAAGCAAAAGTTCAGGTTCATGCAATGACCTCTGCTCAGGATTATCCACAAGCTGATAAACATATCCTGTGAATCTATTCACTTGGGGCTGTCAACCCGCAAACAAACAGAAAGCACAGCGGAAGATTTTCCCTCCACATGAGCCCACCAGTGCAGCAAATTCAGGATCCATAATGAAGCTCAGAGCCGTATTCCAGTCCGGTCCAGTAAGTGTATATGTTCAGCACCAGGACCCTGTGTGGTTGACTGTGTGGTAGAAAAAAAAGAAAAGTAGCCATAGTTGTGCAGATCAGTACGCCACCTGATATGGCAGCTCTCCCCCTTCCATTCCCCTCCACAAGAAATTTCCAAAAAACAAGGGTAATATATACTTTCCTGACAGAATTCAAAATATCCTGAAGTTGTCCGTGAAACCTACCCTTCTCATTCTCATTGGCATCCTCAGTATGGCATAACAGCAGATAACATTCAAGTATCCAATGCTTGTCTGAAATTTTGCTCTAAGAAACCTTTCATTAATGCACTCATATCCTAGAAAAGCATCACTAGCGTGTCTGCTGAGAAGCAGTCCTACGCCTTGGAGAGGCTATCTCTTTTGATAGGTACTAATAGGTTTTTGACCGAGAAGGCGAGGTCGGACATTAGGTTTTTTACTATGTACTAGGACTATGTACTTTTTTACTATGGACTAGATCTGGCCGGTTCTATGCATTGTCACAGGGGATTGGTGCATATCTCTCTTTCCAGTGTCTACTTAGCTATCATTTACATATATTTCGTTGTACTTCCAAAGTAAAACATACAAATGTAATTACGTTCTCAGAATCTAAACAGAAATAGATCAGAAAAATTTCTGAAATATTTGAGCAGATACAGATCAGAGAAATATCTGAAAATTTGATCAGAAATAGGTCATGTGCAATGTCTATTTATATTGAACATGATCTATTTCTGCTCAAATTTTGAAATTTTGGTTGTAAAGTGTTAGTCAAGTGGTTTACGTTGTCAGCAATGATTTCTTCCCTTACCTTAAATGGAAGTGGGGAAAGTTCACTTTTTTAATTTAAGGGATGGATGAAATATTCTTTTTCTCTGGTATAAGTACCAGTGGCAGCTCGTGAGCGTCTAAACAGGTGTTCCCTCCGCTGGATTTGAGACGCAATAACGTTATTGGTAAATGAGAAATAGGGAAAAAGATATTTCCCCCTCCATATTTCTCGTGTCCCACCCGTACTCTTCCGAACAACACACATTGACATAGAAGAGCTCGTGTCCTGCTCGTTCTAGTTATCCATTCCTAAAACAATAACTTTATCGCGAGAAATCAGAAACTAATAGTATTCTTTCTTTGAAATTTATTGGTGGCAACATGGGGTCCAGACCTCCCCCCCAAAAAAAATCTTATACGAAGTCTCAAACTTGTCTACCTCTTTGAAATCCAAAACGGGTGTCTTTGTATAATTTTATTTTAGCTGCATAGTATATGTCCGACACCAAAAATTGCTTTAAAACACAATTATAATATTTTACACCAAATAGAATATCATTTGGATCTTTTATCCAAATTTTCACCAAATATTATATCATTTGGATTTATCATTTGAATAGGGTTGGGAAACTTTTCAATTGGTTATTTTTCACCAAATATTGGGTTATTTTTCCAATAATTTGGGTTATTTTTCACCAAATATTATATCATTTGGATTTATCATTTGAATAGGGTTGGGAAACCCTATTCAAGTCGTTTTCTCAGACATCACCCCCGAAACTAAATTCCCCCACCGAAACTAAATTCTTGGACCGTCACACTCCACGAAACTAAATCCTGGTTAGGTGACTGGGTGGTACCAATTAATATAACGGTAATTTTTATATTTAGTCTAGGTGGCACACAGTTTTTAACCGTTAATGTTAAGTGTATATGAGTTTCGAGGAATCCAACCCGTTCCATACCGATTTTGGTTAATCTCACTAATGGCTATTTTTAATGTTAGGTCTATGGGCACACCAGGGTTTAACCATTAATGTTAAATGTATGCGAGTTTCGAGGAATTCAACCTGTTCGACACGGATTTTGGTTAATCCCATCGGCATTCATACATAGTCGACGTTCACGCACTGATGATGGGAAAGTTCACGCAAAGTTTGGCACCTATAGCTCTTTAGGGGGACGAGTGGATGTGCGGACAGACAAACAAACTTTTTCCTTTTTACTGTACATATAAGAATATTGCTTTAACGTGATCTGTTTTGCTTTTAAATTATTTACAGTTTCGGCACTCGTTGGACAAAAAGAAAACAACCCTAAATTATCTTTGCAAATGATATTTCGCCCGCTCTGCAAAATGTCTATTTTTTAAAGCCACAAAAAATAAGCAAAATGTTAAAAAATAAGCGAAATGTCTATTTTTTAAAGACTTCCAAGGTGAATATCATTTTCGTTTCACAGATGCATTGTTCGAAGAATCATCTTTGTTTATCGGAAACTTTACACCACAATCCAAAATGGCTTGTTGTATAGAATTCATTAAATACTCATGCGAAATATATATATATAGATCCAGGTCAGCATTTGCAGCATAATTCGCTCCTTAGCTAATATTTTGAGGAAAGCCTTCTTTGGTAATTTTTACAGATTGATAATGAGTGAGATGCCGTATTGTGAAAATAGCTGAAGCGTTAACGCATTGGCGCACCCATTGACTAACAGCTGGTCTCTAGTGGTCTAACGGTTATGAAATCTGGCATGCTTCTGGGAGACGTGGGTTCGATTCCACACTCAAAACTGAAAAGTTTGCTGGTATAATGTAACTCAAGCCAACTATTTATTTCAAGTGTTTCTCGTATGCAGAACATTTTCCTGCGATACTTTATTACTGAATCAGAATAGATTGTTAAGAGTTGTAGAAATTGAGTAATAGAGTTGCTCCCATTGCATACATGCATAATCCTCAAGCAGCCAAGGCTACTGAGGTATAATCAGTTTGTTAAATTATTTTAAATTAAATTTAAGAGTGTTTCTGATTTTAATCTCTAAAATTACTAGTGATTTCAAAATTGAAACTTCGTGAAGCATCGGAAAAAAGAAACTCTTGCTGAATTCTGAGAAGCTAGGTCTAATTCTGTTGTCAGATCTCTGACTGAGGTATTTGATAGATATTTAACAGATGTGTTAATCCTAAGGATTTTACTACAAATAAACGTCATTCTTATTTTAATAAAAGTTAAAAGGTGAGTGTAGCTCTTGTAATATCTGCAATCTCTGCACAAAATATCTGAAAAAAAAAAACAAACTGTAAACGTCTAAACAAAAATGTGATATATGCAATCTGTTATATGTGATATGTCATTATCAGGCCAGCATCCAGATAAAAATCGAGGGGGGATGGTTTTTTAATCAGCTTTTCAAGTCTTTAAAAAATCTTGAAAAATTCATGAAATGCAAATGAGTATAATACATTATACCAGCATTCTGAAGGGGAATGGGGTGGATTGGCCGCCTTAGATCCGGCCCTGGGCATCAGTATACTATCTATTCTTGTTAAAGCTTTCTGTGAAACTGTGCTGCAGAGAATTTAGCCTTAGTTGTTAAAAAGCATAGAGAATAAGATTTTGAGATTTTATCATCAGGCGTTTTATGTCGTATAGGCAAAGCTAATTCCTCAGGCACATTTCAAGAAAGGTCAGTTTTTAAAAAAAGAAAAGAAACTGCAATAAGTAACTCTATCAATTTCAAGAATATTTTCGACTTCGTTAATCTACATGATTTGTGGGTTAATAATAAGATCTCATGGAATAATTGAAATCTTAATTGGCGTAATTATTGTTCATCAAAAGCAAGACAGCTTGACACATGACTCAATATCTTTATCACAGTAAATATTACCACTTTTCGTAAAGCCTGAAACGACTGGTATATCGTTACAACAGAAATTAGATAATATTGAATTTTGTCACCGTTTCTTTTCTACTCTGTGTTGTGGGGATAGATTTGCATTGAGAGAGGTTCAAGAGTTTGAAAAATCCAGTACGATGGTTCTCAACTTTTACAAAACTCAACACATCCATTATTGTGTTCATTTCGTCGCGGTACACCATACTTAGCACATTTTAGTTATGTTATACAATGCACATATTGTATAACATCACTAAGCACAGCAACCATTTGGTTTTTAAAGCTAACATTGTGAAAAATTCCATTTCATAAAAGTGTGTCTGCTTCAAGTAAGCAAATATTCTACACCATAGAGTTTAATGTTGCGTAAAGTGGTAGAAGGATCTGCTAGTGGTGCCGAACGAGATGTAAAGAGAGGCTAGTGCCGTTCAGGATGGTAAGTTCGCAGGTGCGTGATTATAATCACGACATACATAGGACAGTGGTACGTGAATAAGAAATGGTTTAGAATTTCTGCTATATTATTTTAATTAATGAATATGTTACTGGCAAAATTAATATTAAACAATATCATTCTAGCTACACTATCGGCGCTCTGTCTCAATAACTTGATAGGCGTTCTTCTCCAACAACAAAGATATTGTCAAATTAATGTTGCTCAAATACAGACATAAATTTAGGACAAACCTTTTTATATGTATTATGTAAATTGAAAAAAATGTATAAACAATAAAAAAAATAAATAAAAAAATAAATACCCCCTCAAGCAGCTGCTTGCCACAGAGGTCTGACAGGAGCCTGTCAGTTTATATGCCATAATAGAAGATCTGAGAGGAAGGCAGGACCTCAGCAGAAAAACGACACATACATCCATGCCTTACCTGGGGCTCGAACCCAGGTCCCTTGGTATTGTAAATGCATGTAACAAATAATTAAAGGCAGAATCTAAAGATTTTTTACCATTTTCAGTTTCAGTGAAAAATACATGAAAACCAAACGACTTTAAAATATTTATTTAAAAAAATCAATTTTACGAGCTTGTTAGGCATAAAATATTTTCATAGACTTGTCTAAATTTTAAATAGAGATCTTCCACATAGGGTATTACACAGAGAATTGCGATATTGCATAAGATAGATGACCCATATAATAGCAAGTAGTTAGTCTTGCAAGTAGTTAAACAACAGAATACTGTGTTCTAACTATTTGCCTGTAAATAATGGCAATGTGGAGGGACACTTGCCATTTTGATCTTCGAGGATATTTAAAATCTTCTCCAGAAAATCGAAGAAATGTTATCGACTCATCGTGAGACAATTTGTTATAATACACAAATACTTCACGAGCTGAATTTCTGTCACTTTTAGTGTCTTCTTAAAATATCTGCGATTTTATCCGCGCTAATATTAATTTTTTTTTATCCGCGAAGAGCCTTTAAATGAAGATATACGCATCCGCGCAAGGCTGTAAGGTAGAGTTGGAAGAGTTAGAGTAGAACTGATTTGATGGTGTGCACGAGTAACAGATATTTGTTGCCTTATGGAGGAGAATTTGAAAAGAATCCATTTTAGTATGGAGTTCGAGTCTTAGTGTTCTTTTGTGCTTGTTGAAGAGACTGTCGTCCTGGTAAACATGCTACTTTAATAGAGCATAAAGAATGTTAGCTGAAACTCGTTTATACGAGTTATATAACAGTAGATTAGGACACACTGATGATATAGATAGCTCTCAACTTCTGTTAAATTAAACAAAAAAGTACTCTGCAAGCTTAGAAATACTGCAAAGCCGTTATTGTTTTAAGAATTGTAAAACCCTGTTATCGAATATTTATGAATTGATAAGCCTCAATTATGATGTTTCGACACTTAAAGCCTTTTGATTAGAATGTTATACAACGGAAAGTTCAAACTCTTTATTTTGTTTGCATTTGTTATTAAAAGACAATCAGTTATTAACCACGGATATCATTAGTCCGTTTGTTTATTAAGGAAATTATTCAAGTTTTACTTATTTCTTGTAAAATGGTTGTTTTATCTATTAAATAAGCTAATTTATTACTCGTTTGGTTAATTCGAACCCACTACACATTGTCAAACAGGGACGAATCTTACTAGCATTCTGAAGGGGGGGGGGGGTAAGAGCTCATGCTATTTAGGGTAAAAGATGTAAAGAATTATTAAACTTACTTATATTTCATGCATTTTTCAATAATTTTTTGAAACCCGTAAAACGGTGTGAAAAATGTTATACTGCATTGGAAATCAAGTGTCTTGGTCTTTCTTCCCACTTATGCATTCTTTAGACTGGATTGTGTTCCTTACCCCCCTCCACGATGAATTTTCTAGATGAGGACATGTTGTCATATAAACATTACTGATACTTCGTAATACTATTATTTATCTTATATTATTCTTTATCGCAAATAAGATATCTTGTCTGATTTGTCTCTCTTGCTTGTTTTCCTCCAGGGACAACATTGTCGATTTCAATTATCACCTGTTTAAAATGGTCCAAGTCTTAATTAGATTTAGTTTTATGCAAACTAAGTTTCCTATAGTAAGTGAACAATCTATCATTGTAAGCTTCACCTATTTCTGGGTCTTTAGCAATCTCAGTGTTATAGACGATTCTTCGAGGCTTCTTGCAGCATTTTTTGAGCTTAAGCTGTAAGAAAGTTTCAGAGAGTAATGATCAGAACTAATATCAGCTCTCTTGTAAGACCGGGCTTGTAAGAGGGGGCTAATCAGGGCCGGATCTAGGAGAGGGAGGAGGCACGGGGCCATGACCTCCCTCTCCTTAAGAATGCTAGTAAGGATAATGGAGGCCAAATATTTTTAAACATGCATATTTCAAGTACTTTTCATGAACGTCTTTTAAAAACTCTACACAGGAGGAAAAATGTTACACTGCAGTGGCCACCCAGACTCTTGCCCCTCCCCCCATCTTTATTTTTTCTAGATTCGGGCCTGTTTCTAACCATAACCAAATTAACGATTAACGTGGAAATTTTAACCTTCAAAAGAATTTTTTTTTGATTTGCGACATATAGGACAGAGAAGAATCCCGGAAGCTACTCCTAGCTTAATACAGGGCTTCTCATACAAGGACATGCCCTACTAAGACCGAAGTCACTCCTGACCACTGCCTTAGTTAGAGCTAACACAACACACAAAGTTTGCCTTTGCTGGAACAGTCGCTAGCTGCCTAACCACTATGCCAGTTAAGGCTAGTTAAGGCTTAGTTTCTAAATTTACTTTCTGATAAAACTCAAATGCTTTCGGTGTTGTTTAGAAATGATAAAGTGTTCTTTTCGCTCCGAAGGGCTTTCGCCTCGTATTTTTTTAAAGGCTAACATTTATTTTTTTTTAAATTTTTAAAGGCTGTTCACCGACGGAGAATTCTATATTTAAACTTTGAATTTAACCATATTGAGTAAGATTGTCTATAAGAAAAAATTAACGAAAACAAAACTATTATTCCTCAATTACAATAAGCACTGGCTGATACCTTCGTTTATAACGTGACCATTGCTTAAAAAAGTCTGCATAGATTACGATGAAATTCAATAGGCTTATTACTCTTCTTGACAGCCACCACATCGTGAAAGCTGGGCCAAAATTTCAGATCAGTTATAGTAAGCTTAAAACTCTAACTCTGTTAACACACACATAAATTAAACAAATAAAGATCTCACCTTTCTCGAAAGTTAAAACATTTCGCTTTATAAAAAATTGAAAGAAAATAGCGCAAGCAAATGAAACTTAAATTACCTCAGGTGGAAGTTGTTAAAGTGTAATTACCTCAGGTGGAAGTTGTTAAAGTGTAATTACCTCAAGTGAAAGTGGTAAATATTGAACTACTTTGGCTGTTGTAAACGTTATTGTAAGGTCGAATTTGCAATTCTTAAAAGTGTAAAAGCTGTTTACAGAGAGTGTGCCGAATTGGTAAGTAAATAATTTTGTCATAACGATGAATTTATTCATAAGATGCTACGTCGTCGAATTCGTTAGTGTTTTTTATACGAAGATTCACTTGACTGCTGAACGAAGTGGAAAAATTGCTAGTTTTAAAGCTAGATTTTTCCAGCTGAAGTATTTCCACTCTTGAAGCACTTCCACTTGAGGTAATAAGAGTCAGCGGAAGAAGAATAAGATGCAATTAGACATACTAGGCTTCAAGACATTTATTTGAACATTTTATTATTTATTTGGTCGTTTTTTAAATTTTAATTGATCACATCCTTTTTTTTTCTTTACATACGACAAGGATTTGACGCAAGGTAGATTAAACACCATTAGTGATGCAAAATGAAATGTTTTGCTTCACAAATGACGCTTAAGTATCTGCAAACAATTATAATATTAAACAACTTATAAATTGTAAGTGCCGTTCCGTGGCCGAGTGGTTAGCACGCTTGGCTACTGATCTAAGGGACTCTGGGTTCGAGCCACATGTGTCGTTTTTCTGCTGAGATCCTACCATCCTCTCAGATCCTATACTTTAGCATATAAACTGACAGGCTCCTGTCAGATGTCTGTGGCAAGCTGCTGCTCGAGGTGGTATTTTTTTTTATAAATTAAAACATTCTTGAACACCATTTTCTTCATGTTAGTTTTATCAAGAATTTGATGTTAATTTTTAATTTTCAGAGAAGATATCACAGACATAGGTTTAGACAAATTTAATTTTTGAAATCGTAGAACGGTGAATTAAGTCGCCGTTATGTTTCAATAACTTTTAATTTCTAGAAAAAAAGTCAAAAGGAACCCTTTGATTTCAGCAGTACTTTAGTGAAGTATGTGAGCATATATGGGAGAGAGAGGAATGAAAATCTGTGATTTTGTCCAAAACGTTTTGGGAACCCCTTGCTATGTAGAGTCAACACATTTTGAGTTTTGAGAAATCCTCATGTCTCCCAATCTCTTATTTATAATCTACCAAACCTACCCCCTTTGAACAACAGCTTCAATTCATAATTTAAAATTAACAGCTTCAATTCATAATTAAATCGGAAAGTGAATAAACTTTCCCATTGCCCCCCCCCCCCCCCTCACACATATTCTACCGTCCAGGCGAATGCGGTTCCCAGTTTGGGAACCTCTGCTATATAGCTTCAAATAATTAGAAAAAATTGGTGATAAAATCTTGTTAAAAATAGCAAATATAATGATTATCTAATATTTAAAAAGACTTTTTATTTCATGTTTAAGTAATCATTATTACAATAGACTCATCCTTTACAATGTTAAATCTGTGTACTGTGTAAAAATATCATGTTCGTGAAAAAATTAAACGATCATCGGTGTATATAACACAAAACGAATAATTCCACATACGTATTTCATGGAATTCCATGTTCGAAGCGAAAATCTCGTGCTTGAGGTTCTGGAGTAGATCGTTGACTATCTGACGGACTATTTTCGCTTTCACCCATCACGAAACCAGGTAACACAGTTTGATCGTCTTGTCCTAAAGCTGAAAGAAAACCAGGAGTCATGTAGGGATTCGTAGGAGGCAGAACTACTGGGGGATAACTGGGAGCTAACGACAGAGGATCATCCCTCATGGACGGTACATTGGCTTTAGCAGCAGAAGAAGTCTTTGGAGTATTCTGGCAAGTGACGCAAGTGAGAAAGCAAAGGCCGCCTCCTGAGATAGTAAGTAAACATCCTACGACGAGAAATACTATTCCTGTTGTTTCCATGTTTTTCACAAAAGGGTCATCGATCCTTAAACTGCTCTGGAAGAGAGCTGTGAGGATGCTGCCCATGACGAGGAGGCCAATACCCATGATGCACGAGCAATAGATGAAATGGCTGGCGAGAAGGAATCTTCCAAGACGAGGGCTTCCGTCGATGCCGTAAAAAAAGTTTGGTAAATTTAATACTTTTCTTGGGTTATCGTACTCCATGGCTGCTGTTTAGGCCCCTTTGAGAGAAAATGAAGCATAAATAAAAGTTTGATCATAAATAACATAAGGTTTCAGATAAACTGTAGTAGTTTAAATATAAATAGCATAAGACTATATATATATTTCAAAATAATAGAATGGGCAATTGCATAATAAGTGAAGCATTTATTTGCAAAATGTGTAAAGACATAAATTAGAACTGTACAGCTTTAAAGATTTTAAGTTCAGAACAAACAACATTGGTGCAAATAAACCAGGCTTTAAAATAACTCACCGAATCAAACTCCAATATTTCCATTTTTTACATAAAACATTCTCTACAACTCATGAAATGTGACTAATTAGAATTCATTTATGCCAAGGAAATTAGAAGAACAGGCAGTACCCTGAGTTGTTTTAAGTGAAGCTAGTTTTCCCAGTCGGAAAACATAAATTTCTCAGCGCAGAAAAATGTGAGTCGTGTTGGTAGTAGATTAATAATTGTTTATTTCGAAATAAAGGTGATTCCAAGCAGATAGTGATGAGGAATACAAATAGACGTTATCATGTGAAAAGAGGAATAATATTACACATGCGAGTTTTTATTCCAGTGTTTACAGTCCTACTCCTTTATTCGTTGGGGTTATGCTCTTTAATGATGTGACGGAAGTAGTATCAATTACTCTCTGAGGGGAGAAGAAAAGTTCGTCCCCCCTTCCCCTGCATGTTCGTTGGATGCTTTCTGTTGCTAGGTTTCCTACTTTGTAGAAGGGGCGTGTCCGAAATGACGTCATCGCTGGATGCTTTCTTTTGCTAGGTTTCCCTTCAGTGACGACCTAGGATGGGGCTACGAATTTTATTGGTTGACTTTTTAGAAGGGGCTTGTCCGAAATGACATCATCGCTGGATGATTTCTGTTGGTAGGTTTCCTCCTATTTCTTTCCATCAGTGACGTCCTAACTTGAATTCCACTGTTGGTGAAGAGTTCGACATCCTAGGATAGGGCTATGAATTTTATTGGTTGTCCCCCTTTTTGCTCTTTACTGGCGCTGGAGAGATGGTGTTCCCAATGAACCTACCAGGAGCGCAGTGAGATGTCCAGGCGAATCGCCCTATCGCTCTAAACGCGATAGCATCAGTGAGAATGTCGTAACTCATGGCAGTATTGAAAGGTAGGCAAACGGTCCAGGTTCTATTGCTGTTATTGTTTCTTGAGTGTCACTCCTATTCTGAGAGACCCCCCCTCATTCAAGAGCGAGGTACTTTGAGAAGCGTTTGGAAGCAGCATTGTACTTAGGAAACCTAACAGCGCCCTACAACAATGCTCTTGAAGGAAGGGTGTCTCTGAATAGTCGCTGTGGACGAATTGCTACGAGGGTGGTTCTGTAGGGAAAATAATTATAGTCGATGCGTTGCCTGCTGCTTAGACAAGTAAGTTGAAGACTACTAATAGGGAGGGCGACAATGTCCTTCAGGGTCCCTGCAACCTGCAGCAAGGGTTGCGTTGTTCAAGTCGTAAACGTGACAATAAGGTCACGTAACAGCCAAGAAGGAGCCGTGTCTCTGAATAGGCTGGTCACCCACGTTTAGAAAATGTTCGGTTGACGCTAAAGGGAGTGTGACAGAAAGCTTGTTGTAAGAGGACGAAACCTTATCCAGTGTGGTCGAGTTGCTTGGAGGGAAGTCCTGTCGTGGAAATAGGCCGTAAATGGATGCCTCTCCAGCGAAATGTCATTCCGATGTAACAGAAAGGGAATTTCGTTTTGAGGAGGTGTAGACTGGCTGCAAGGGGGCGGATTAATTGCCCTAGTGTGTTGACTGTTACTTAGCTAGGAGAGTGCATTCGAGGGTTCCGCTCCTTAGTCGGGGAGACCCACCGTACACTTGCAAACAGGTGGGTTGTAATGAGAAAGGTGGGTCAGAACTAAAGACGTGATGGAGATTCAGCAGCAGTTATTAGAAAAGCATGAAACAGGATTATAAGGAACCAGGCTGGCGTCATGTGACACAGCCCAAGTCTGATAGATACATCAACAAACTTCAAAATCGATTTTTGTATAACTCGAAATGAAGAAGGCTTTTGATCCTATAAGATTGATCCTATAAGAAGGGAGACAGCCTCTTCAAGAGTTTCCCCTCCTCGCGTCCCATGCCAGTGCATCCCCCATTGCCATCAAACGTTTGAAAGGCAGGTTGCACCCATCCAAGGTCCCCTGCGGTCCTTCGTCAGCGCAAACGCGTCGCAGTAGCCACCTAGCGAGGTACAAGGTCTCGCGCTCGAACCGCATGACCACGCGACAGAGAAAAACCTGAACTTTTTTCGAGTGTTGAATTTTAATAGGTTGGTTAATGAAGACAGTGACAAAATATCTTTAAACATTAATTAGTAAGACTGTCAATTATTTCGACACTCTACAGAAACCACCTAGTTTGGTACTCATCAAAAATAGTATTCATGTTTACCTACGGAGAGAGAAATCAGGTAAAAGGGTACCGTGTCCTCCTTTTCGTGCAATGTGTTTTAAACTTTGCCTATCATTTACTGTTAACCGTGAATGCCAAAATAAATGTTTTGAAAGTTACTATTTTCTGTAATCTCAATATTAGTAATTTACATGTCTGATTTGAAAATTTATTTAAGCCCATGGATAGCAGTTTTATTTACAGTATAAAGTGCAGCGAAGCAATTACACCTCGATCAGAGCTTTCTGTAACATAGTTGCTATTCTTCGATTGTTTTCCAAAATCGAATAATTATGTCTTTTACTGATTGAGCTGTTAGTAGGTAAACGTATTTTACACCGTGTTAGTAGAATGCAAACATCTAACTGTATATTAAAAATCCTTGGTAACGTTTGATTTTAACGATCAGAGAGTGTATTATCGTCTAAATATTTAACCAGAGAGCCTTCGCTTTTTTCAGTTCAACTTTAGAGGTAATATTATAAACGATTTCGTACAAAGATGTGTACAAAGATGTGTCAAACCCATTCACGCTGTGAATGGGTTTGAGAAAGATTCTTTAGTCCATGGGGTGGTGCGTTGCAGAGAAAGCACTCCGTCTTCGATACAGGAACCTACATCAAAGTTATATTGTTTGAGAAATATTTTTAGCCCCTGGGGTGGTATGTTACAACGTAACCCCTGCGTAACATGAATTATACCCTATTCACTGGTCTCGTGAGGAATAATTCTGGCGGAAAAATCAATTAGTATTTCAAAATGCAGATCCCTCTGTTACCCAACGCAATGTACGTGACAGTGGGGAAAAAATCAGTTTTATTAACACCATAATCAATACGTTTTGAGATCATTGTCAAACCTCATAACATAAGAATGAAAGAAGCATAACAATAAGACATAAAGAAATCTTTTTAAAAAATTAATTTTGAAATGGATACTAGAGCAAAATGTAATAAATGGGTTTATTATATGTCAGTGTTAAGCTGGGCCTGTTGGTTTACCATACTTTATGTTTTCTTAATCTAATATCTCCACAAATACGCTTTTGCTCCTGAGGTGTTTTGTATTTTAAAAATTGTCTATTTACTTTGGAAAAACATTTATTCCTTTTGTTATTATAAGTTTTAAATTACAAGTCTCAAAGTGTGAAATAAATTTGAAACCGTCATGTTTTCGCTAGGAGGTATTTGTTTCCGGTCATTCGTTTATTACGTCGGGGTCCTAAGTATGATACCATTAAACATATTTTTTCTTGAGCGTTCTGCTTTTAATCTTGAAAGGAGTTTTTATTTTGCGTACCTTCCAGAAGGATATGTTTCCCAAAGACTCCTTTATACCTTTTTACAGGATATTTTACATTTTGATTTCTTACATTTTTATTATATATACCCAATACTTTATTTGTATCTTTTTCGGTTTAATGCTTTCATCTTTTGCATTTTAACTAGACTTTTGCTTTGGTATCGAAGTTTTAAGTCACCTCTATATCAAACGTATTATGGTGAAAAATTATTTGTCTCCCCTGCGAAATATGAATTAAATAAAAACAGGAAATTTACCCGTATGCACTCCCCTGGTGCATTTGGGCTCGTAAGGAATGATTCTGCTGGGTAAAATCAGCCTCTTTTTGAAACCGTAGACCACAGTATTTCGGAAGTTGCAGTGGGGAATTAAAATCTTTTCAGTAATGCAATTAGTTGGAAAAGTCAGTTTTATTACGTAGGGTGCATAAGTGTGACCCAGTTAAACATATTTTACTTGATTGCCCTGTTTTTAATCTTGAACGGAGTTTCTATTTCGCGTACCTTACGTTCAGTCGTGCTTTTTTCCCAAAGACTCCTTTATGCCTTTTTACTTTATTTGCATTTTATGTTTTTCCGTTTAATGTTTCCTCTTTTGCATTTTAGCTATGACTTTTGTCCTTTGCACCTCTTTTGAAGCATTATTTAAACCTGTTAATCGTTCTAAAAGCCTGAATGCAAATTAATATTTTCGTAAAACGCATAAGTATATTCCACTTTTATTCCATACGTTTGTTTCAAATTTAATAAAAACCTTCTTCGTCTCGAGTTATACAAAAATCTTCTTGTCTGATGTTTTAAATCGATTTTGAAGTTTGTTGATGTGTCTATCAGACTTGGGCTGTGTCACATGACACCAGCCCGGTTCCTTACAATCCTGTTTCCTGCTTTTCGAATAACTGCTGCTGAATCTCCATCACGTCTTTAGTTCTGACCCACCTTTCTCATTACAACCCACCTGTTTGCAAGTGTACGGTGGGTCTCCCCGACTAAGGAGCGGAACCCTCGAAGGCACTCTCCTAGCTAAGTAACAATCAACGCACTAGGGCAATTAATCCGCCCCCTTGCAGCCAGTCTACACCTCCTCAAAACGAAATTCCCTTTCTGTTACATCGGAATGACATTTCGCTGGAGAGGCATCCATTGCCGGCCTATTTTCACGACAGGACCTCCCTGAAAGCAACTCGACCACACTGGATAATGTTTCATCCTCTTAGAACAAGCTTTCTGTCACACTCCCTTTAGCGTCAACCGAACATTTTCTAAACGTGGGTGACCAGCCTATTCAGAGACACGGCTCCTCCTTGGCTGTTACGTGACCTTATTGTCACGTTTACGACTTGAACAACGCAACCCTTAATGCAGGTTGCAGGGTCCCCGAAGGACATTGTCGCCCTCCCTATTATTAGTCTTCAACTTACCTGTCTAAGTAGCAGGCAACGCATCGACTATAATTATTTTCCCTACAGAATCTCCCTCGTAGCAATTCGTCCACAGCGACTATTCAGAGACACCCTTCCTTCAAGAGCATTGTTGTAGGGCGCTGTTAGGTTTCCTAAGTACAATGCTGCTTCCAAACGCTTCTCAAAGTACCTCGCTCTTGAATGAGGGGGGGGTCTCTCAGAATAGGAGTGACACTCAAGAAACAATAAGAGCAATAGAACCTGGACCGTTAGCCTACCTTTCAATACTGCCATGAGTTATGACATTCTCACTGATGCTATCGCGTTTAGAGCGATAGGGCGATTCGCGTGGACAGTTTAGAGCCTGGGGCTATTCGCGTGGACATCTCATTGCACTCCTGGTAGGTTCATTGGGAACACCATCTCTCCAGCGCCAGTAAAGCGCGAAAAGGGGGACAACCAATAAATTTCATAACCCTATCCCAGGATGTCGAACTCTTCACCGACAGTGGGATTCAAGTTAGGACGTCACTGGTGGAAAAAAATAGGAGGAAACCTATCAACAGAAAGCATCCAGCGATGATGTCGTTTCGGACACGCCCCTTCTAAAGAGTCAACCAATAAAATTCGTAGCCCTATCCTAGTCGTCACTGAAGGGAAACCTAGCAACAGAAAGCATCCAGCGATGACGTCATTTCGGACACGCCCCTCCTAAAAAGTAGGAAACCTTGCACAGAAAGCATCCAACGAACACGCAGAAGGAACTTTTCCTCTCCCCTCCTAAAGAGTAATTGATACTACTGACGGATAATGTAATTGAAGCATTATTCGCACCGATATTAATGCAATAAAGTACTCTTTATAAAAAGTGCTACAAGACATTGAATACTCCCACAATTTTGGCTCACAGTTAGTGAAATATCATGAGTTAGTGAATTATCAAATATCATGAGTCGTGTGGACAACGACTCATCTGTCATCAATATTCTTTTTGGGCACATGGAGTAGTAGACATACTTAGTAGTAATCCCTAACAGAAAACATTTTTGTAGAGTATCTACTAACAACAAATCTTGCAGCCATCGGATATGATATGGGTACAATCAATTCTCAAGCAGAATTTCCGAAATAAATTTTGTGAAATCAAGGGATAGATGGCTGCATAGTCGGCTGCAATGCAGCTCCGTTTCATCCAGACCACCACTCGTCTCTCTAATTACTTGAAAATCCTGAAGCAACATACTCTAAAACTCGTCTCTCTAATTCAGTGGTTCTCAACCCATGGGCCGCGATCCCAAATGGGGTTGCGAAGGGTTTTCTGTGGGGTCGCCGGGCAGCGGTGAGCTATGAAAATTTTAAAAAGGGAAAACAAAAAATCACGTCATAGCGTCCTGCACAGAGATTTGTTTGCATAAACGTGTGACGATCTTTCGTTCGTCAGGTTAGCTTGTTGTGAGGTCCAGGTTCATACGCAGTTCGGTGACTGACTCTACGGAATGAGGGAATAAAGAATAAACAGAATAAATGTAGAGAATGACATGAGGTTGGCATTAACGAAAACTCAACCGCGAATTTTTAAGCTTGTTAATGAGTTACAATTTCAATCATCGCATTAAATATGTCGTAAGTTAACATTATTTTGAATTATATTATACTGAAAAATCTATTTTCGATGTGTTTTTATTTACCCTATTAAAAAGCCTGTTTTTAATGTATCGGGGTCACGGATCACTTTGCCTCTATAAAATGGGGTCGTGACTCGAAAAAGGTTGGGAACCGCTGCTCTGATTACTTGAAAACCCTGAAGCAACATACTCTACCACTCATCTTTGTTCAAATCACTCGTCTCTCCACTTACTTCAAATCACTGAAGCCACATCACTTATCACTCGATTCTCCACACTATAAATCACTAAAACCACATCACCCACCATTCATCTCTTTCGCTTACTTCTCCACTCTTCTTATGTACTCTACTTGTCTCCACTTCAAATCACTAAAACCACTTCACCCACGCCTCGTCTCTCCACTTACTTCAAATCATTGAAGCCACATCACCCATCACTCCATTTACTTCAAATCAGTGAAGCCACATCACCTATCACTCGACTCTCCACATTATAAATCATTGAAGCCACATCACCCACCACTAGTCTCTCCACTTCAATCGCTGAAACCACACCACACAAGAACGTTAGTACACACTTTAGTATGTTTCATATTATAAGAGTAATTATATTTTTTCTTTACTACACTTATAATATTGTTATTTTCAGTTCTGTTGGACATATGAGTTTCTGTCCAACGTTCAGTATTATTAGCCCTTAATTATTTGTAGTTTTTGGTATTAGTTCGAATACGGAGTGTTTTAGAGTCAGAACGTTTCTAAGTTCTGACTCTAAATTTGAGTGTTTTTGGATGGGAAATAAGATTTCCATTTATGTCGTTTTACTTCGCATTGCGTCTACTAGGGACTCTACTGCGACAGAAACTTTGGACATTGTTGTATACTTTTTGGCATTCAATACAATGCTGTAGTAAACTGCTTATAATTAAATAATTTCCGGTATATTTGAAACAATTTTTTAGTAAATGGTCCCATGTGCAGGAGAACCACACTCTGTAACATTTTAAAGAACACACTGGATGTCTCGACAAAAGGTTTCTTTCTGTCTCCTAACAAGTTGTCCATTGAATTCTCTTCACATACCCAATTCTGAGCCCTTGGGATCCTTGTGGCCTGGTCATTTAACCCATTGTGTGCACAAAAATATCGTTTAAAGGTAAAAAAACTCAATCATTTTGACTAAAACATCTCGGTGCTAAAGTTGAATACTAACTGGTGTGCTAATTCTGGAAACAAATTGAGCTTCTTAAACATTCAGTTTTGCATTAAACAACATATTTTAGAAGAAGATTTCTTAATCGAAGTAAAACTGAACTCAGAAAGAGAAGGCCTTGCATTCATCTGCAAAATAACAATCCATCCAGCCAAAGTAATAACTGAATATGCAAGAAAATGGAAACAAGATCAAAACTCATGTTATTTTGTGGATCAATTTACGCTATTCGGTTGCTTTATTGACTATTAATGTGCGTCTAGGGTTAGCGCAATAGCATTGCGGTAATCGATGTTGTCGCTATGGGAACGGCGAACACGGTACCAACCTACGATTGTGTTCAGCTTGCGGTCAGAACTCTTTCAATAATGAAAGTCTGGCACTCGCGGAAGTCTTCCCCGTCTTCGCGAACCAAAATAGAAAAGCATCGCTCACTTGTAATTCGTAATATTTAGAAAGTGAAGCGCAGTTTAATGTCAATGATTTGGGAGATCAAGATTTTTTATATCGAGTCCAACACCTGGAGTGCACATAGTCCATTTTCTCCGTGCACCCTAAAAAGTTAAACTAGAGTATATCAGTGTCGCAAGCAGCCCCTAAATTCGTATTAACTTCGAAAGAAGATAGGACGCTATCATCTCTTGTTTAGTAGATCAATCGGGGCTGGGTTGTTTTACCTTTTAGCGGTACATTTTTAGTCCACAATCAGCTAAATGGCCAGGTCACAAGGACCTTGAGGTCTCATAGAGGGTTGGGGTGAGGGGACCTGCAGGACAGCTGTTAGGAGACATAAGGTAGCCTCGTGTCAAGGTCATCCAGCATGTTCTTAGCATGCACAGAGTATGGCTCTCCTGCACACGGGGCCATGGATTTACGTCCCATCCGATGGACTTTCCAAGCCTATCAGTGTCCACTACTAGTGAGAGTAGGGTGGGAGTTTTGCGGAGATGAATCTCAAAGCTGGCTCAGGTAGACTTGAACCTGGGAACTGAAGATTTCAAGCCTGGCGGGCTACCAACTGAGCCACCCATGCCCCCAGGAAAATCGAGGCCCTATCTTTATTCAAGGTGAATTAGAATTCAGTTAGTGATTGTAACACTGATATGCTTTAGATTTATTTTTTACTTTTTAGGACACGCGTGCAAAAATAATTATTTTTTTTCCAATTTTCAGTAGGACTTTTTTTTACTTTGTTTTACTATTTTAAGAAGCTTTCTTTTGAAATACGAAAATTAAAGCTATTTTCTCCCCTGTTTTATGGGGAGGGGCTGATTTGAGGGCGTTGAGGGCAAGAGCGGGCGTGATTTGAGATATTCCACGACACTGTAGACGTCCCAACCTTATATTTGAGATATAATTGGTTTGAATCGACACCTCGAAATTTCCATCCCCCATTTCGCGAAGATGTGTGGGTATGGGGAAATTTGAAGTAACCTACGATAGTCCCACATGAGAAGCTTTCGTTTTACATTTAACACGTAACTGTAGGCCCTCATGTTCAGAAGATACAGTTGGGTTGGGTTGAGTTGTTTTACCTCTGAGCGGCACTTTTTTGCACATCATGGGCTAAATGGCCAGGTCACATGGACCCCGAAGGCTCAAAGAAGGTTGGAGGAGGGGACCCACTGGAACAGCTGTTGGGAGACAGATGGTAGCCTCCCGTCAAGGCCATCCAGCGTGTTCTTTAACGTGCACAGGGTATGGCTCTCCCGCACACGGGACCACGGCTTAACGTTCCATCCGACGGACGGCGGCCTTTCCAAGCCCATCGGTGTCCCCTACTGACCGTGGGCAGGGCGGGGAATTTTGCGGAGATAAATCTCAACGCTGAACCAGCTGGGACTCTAACCTGGGAACTACAGATTACGAGCGTGGCGTGCTACCGACTGAGCCACACCTGCCCCAGAAGATACAGTAGAAGAACGATTTCACCCTTTTTAGTGGGGGGAAGAGAGCACGGGGATAATGTTTTATAACCTATAACATTCCACATGTCCACAAGCTTTCATTTGACATGCATCCGTTTTTGCCTGGGCCAGCATTGAGATTATATTATGTTCTGTCCTTGCGTTCAAAAGATGCAGTATAACAATCCTTTACATATTTGCCTTTTTCGGGGGGAGGGGAAAGCAAGCACGGGATAAACGTTTATAATCTGTGACACTCCCCACATCACAAGCTTCCATTTGATGCATAGTTCGTTTCTTTCGGCTCCCCCAACGTTGGGAAGATATAGTGGAACAATCGTTTTCACATTTCTCTTGAAGGGGGAAGAAAGCATGAGGGGAAATTTTTAATAGTCTATGACACTCCGTATCACAAGCTTTCATTCAAAATATAAAGCATTAACTTTGACACTCGCGTCCGAAAAGTAAGGTAGAACAACTTCTTTGAGAAGCACAAAGACTGAAAAATGACAGGGAAAAAGCAATAGGAAGATAGGTAAAAGTTATAAATTGTAAAAAAATTAAAAACCTCTTATGTTCTTACATGACATTTAAGGCTTCAGAAATTCGATGCCCCAGCTGTCATGATTGATTAATATTACAGCAGTGCCACCTGTGGGAAGAAGGTGTACTTATGATAAAAAAGAAATGATAAGAGTATACCTTTACGTTGTACAAGTAAAAAGTAAAACTAAAGCATACCAGTGTTGCAATCAATTACTGAATTCGTATTCAGTTCAAAGGAAAATAGGACGCTGACAATCTTGTTGAATAGATAAATCGGCCCACTGTATTCTTTTGAATGAATACGAATTCTGTGACTGATTGGTACATAGTATGCTTTTCTCTTTTTTTTTTTTTGATTTTTAGGACTCACAAAAGGACATGGTTTTTTTAATTTTAATTTATTTTCTTTTTACTTCGCCAGCAAAAACATTACATTCAGAAGCTCTCATTTGACATAAGATTATTAAAACTTATCCCTCCTCCTTTTTTTTGTGACGAGAAAGTTGACGCGTGATTTTAGGTAGCTCATGACACTGTAAAAGTTACAAGCTTTACAAACCAGACCTAATTTCAACTTCCCTATATGATCAAGCTTTCCTAATAAAGCAAGATCATTTGTCAATAATAAATAAGGATAACTCAGAAAGTAATGTCCTACTTCTGAGTTACATCTTTTACAGATGAAAATTTCTTCTCCAGTACTGTAATTTGAGCAATATATAGCTAAATCATCTACGAATATAATCCTATTTTTGTTTATAATATCCGTCAAGCTCAACTATCTTGCAACACTTCAGAACATGAGTGTGAATGGCTTCACTCTGCGAGGATATTTGTGAAGGTCGGCATGTCCATCTTTTACAGATGTCTGCTTGACTCACCGACGAACTGCTTGTTGTAGTCAACAGCATCGATTCCATTCACATTCTGCACTCGCTTGTGAATATTTCTAACATTCGCTTTCTCACACACCAAGAATTCATTAGCATCACATTTACTTCCACCGATGCCCTTGAGAGCTGTCACGATTGATTAATATTACAGCAGCGCCACCTGTGGGAAGAAGATGTATTTATGATAAAAAAGAAATGATAAGAGTATACCTTTACGTTGTACAAGTAACAATGCGGTAGAATAAATACTTCTGTAAAAAATTGGGACATTATTTTCTCTCGTATAAATGGATCATATGTCTACAAATAAAAAAACAAATATCTCCTCAAGCAGCTGCTTGCCACAGAGGTCTGACAGAAGCCTGCCAGTTTAACATGCCGTAATGGAAAGTGTGTGAGGAATCTTAGCAGAACGACAACACAAACGTTCATGCCTTATTTAGAGCATGCACCTAGATCTCTTTGATCAGTAGCCATGTCTACCCACTCCGCCACGTTTCTTCTTTTTCTACTCACCCCAGAAGATGAAACCCATGTGTATTAATAAATATCCTGGTATTTGTAGAAAGTTTTATATATTATCAAATTTACTTATATGAAGGAGACATTCCCTCTTGACCTATGGATCAATTATAAAGAGTATCGGTCTAATTCACTCTGCTCCTGATTTCGACGACCAATCAGGAGCCTAAAACTAATGACCTAGCGGACAACGGTCAGCGAGGTCATACATACGCCAGTTCGTTACTGTCTTACCAGTCCAAACTGTCCTTTCGTTATATTGACATTGTCCACCACAGAGTCAGTATCGTCTTTGGCACTGAACTCATCCAGAACAAAGGTAACAGAAGTCAGGGAGTCAGAAGTGCAATTCTTTTAATGCAATTTTTTTGTTTTCAAATCTTATTGTATTTGAATATTCACCAATTACATTTTAACGAATATCACTGCTACCAGGATTTCAATTAAACACCGCAGATACACGTTTTGGAACAGGGATACATAAACCCGTGGCTAGCAAGCTTCTTGCAACTTCAAGGCTGTATATAGAGGCACACCCCGTTTAGCACCGAAGGATGCATTCCTGGAAATGGGAACGCTGACTGAATCAGCGCTATAGGAGTCGTTATAACATAATCCATATAGAGATGTGTGTTTCCGAAATCCTAATTTATTACCTATGATCAGGTTCGTATCTAGAAAAAATATAGAGGGCGAAGTATTAAGCAAGCAACGAAATCGAGCAGGCAAAAGGGGATTAGGGAAAGAGACCGGAGTTCTGTTGCAGTGTAACATTTTATCCTTCGTTTCAAAGGGTTTTAAAACATGTCATGAAAAATGCATGGACTATGCCCAAGTTAAATAATTTTTGACTTCTGTTATCGTTACTAGTATTCTCAGAAGGGGAGGGTGTGTGGTCCTCTTCCCTCATATCCTGTGCAGCCTACGATCAACGTATTAGGGTTTATTCGGTTACTTAAACAATAATCAGACGATAAACATGGTTTTACAAATATGTTCTGTATTCTCAAATGAATAATAATGAAAAAAAAAATTAAATGTACTGTACTCGCCAGTGAATGACGCAACCGCAAACACGGCGAACTTAGCAGTGTTCGGAGATAAGATGGGAGTTACTGCGGGAAGATGGGTCAGGTTGTGGCACATCTTCCTTCTTGAAAAAAAAACATCAAGGGTTGATTGCCTTACACGAAGCTACTTCTCCCGGATCATCTCTTGTAGCTGGAGATCGCATCGACAACAATCTGCGGTCAAAATCTGACACAGTTACAGTGAAGAGAACCAGGCCATTTATGATTTTATTGATGTCCTCTGTCAAAATTCCTGTGGTGAGGTTTCTTTCACGTCCATCTTCTGAACATGAAATAATGGCAGAAAGGGAAACAACGGCGGAATAAACAAAGAAATTGGCGAGCGCCACTACAACCGAGGAAAACGTAGTATGGTGCGCCAGGGTTCATTACCCGAGAGCGTACAATATGTACAGTGTTGCACTAGCTCTAATTGGCTGAAAGCGTACGACAATACGCTCTCAGCCAGAAAAAGCAGTATGGCGCGCCAGGGTTCATTACCCGAGAGCGTACAATATGTACAGTGTTGCACTAGCTCTAATTGGCTGAAAGCGTACGACAATACGCTCTCAGTCAGAAAAAGCAGTATGGCGCGCCAGGGTTCGTTACCCGAGAGCGTACAATATGTATAGTGTTGCACTAGCTCTAATTGGCTGAAAGCGTACGACAATACGCTCTCAGCCAGAAGAATTAGTATGGCGCGCCAGGGTTCATTACCCGAGAGCGTACAATATGTACAGTGCTGCACTAGCTCTAATTGGCTGACTGGCCACGAGAAAAATATATATTAACTTTATTCTGTAATGGATTTATATATATATTTAAAGATAAAAATGTATCTGAGACGGACAGCCCTATAAGGGATCAGCGCTCTACCTGGCAGTGTTAAACGAGGTATGCCTGTATTTTGTATGAGAAATTAAAATGATTTCTAATATTACATTATATTGTGGATTTAGGGTCTAATTTATTTGAGTTTCTGTTTTGACATGTAAAAATAATTGAAACGTTCTTACTTAAAAATATTCGTACTTAAAAGACAAATGCGCATAATTAATTCATCCACCTAATGTGCAAGATTCCAAATCCACCTTGTCATTGCCACAATTGTCCATATCAGTAGTACAATTTAACGAAATAAAAATATGTAAATAGCAGAGTAAGTAGAGATATTGAGTCCTCCGAGTTCACAAAAACTGCCTCCTCAATGTCAGCAACAGATTGTGATGGTTCGACTCTGAAGCCAGTGAAACAACTTTGCTTTTGCGTTATTGCATTGGAGTTACTTTTTTGTTCAAAACAGTAACTCTACGAACTTCACCCCCACCAATCCAGTTTCCCTTAGTTTATTCTTTATTTTGAATCAGGTTGAGTCCCTTTTCATAGTTTTCTCTGTTTGTGCAGCACCCCTAGCAATGATCTATATTAATTACTCATCATATGTCATCATCAGCCAATTAGTCCATAGAAATCAAAAATTCTATGAATAGTTAGCTGAAAAATGTGAGATTTTGCCGTGAGTGGGATTCGAGCTCACTTCTCTCAGTTATATGCTGGGTGTTCTGACCTCAAACCTATCAGCAGCTAACTGTTTCTTCAGCTACCTGTGACATAAACTTTCCCAAATATTAATTGATGAGCTTGTGTCTCCATCTATGTCGGGGAACGTACAGTGAATTTTTTTCAGCTAACTATTCATGAGTCCCATTTGTACAAGATATCTCTTCTGATACACTACTACAGAAACTCAGTTTTTATTTTTTCTCCTTTCCAAGAATAATAACATGCAAATTTATCTACATTTTTATTGGTTTTACGCAATAAAAATAGAGTACTTGCCTACCAAAGGCATGGACAGTAGTATAACTTCTAGTTATCTAACCTGTTCTTATTCATCAAGGTTTCATTATACCCCTTAAAGCAAAGTTTTCAAACTCGAAGTCTTTGGCACATTAAACAGTCTTTGGCACATTAGTCTGCAGCACATTAAATTTTAAGTTTGAATTTTCGTACTGTAAGTAAAAGAACTGAAAATTATGTTTCGAAACGCATTCATGCCATGAATGAATAATTAAATAACTCGATTTAATGAAAATTGAAAGGAACCTAAACTTTTCTGTGTCTAAATCCATGTTCTTTTTATTTCCTAGACCAATTTCTTCATCATTGCGAATACCTCGTTCAGTAAAATCTAATTATAATAAATAACAAATGTACTTAATTAAATAATATGTATGAATACTGAAATTCTGTATCCAATTTATTGTATTACGTTCCCATTCTCGATTTTTAGAGGTTTAAGAACACTCGGAGAGTGCTATTATTTTTTTGGTGCATGAAAAATATTTGACAACACCTTCCTTATAGTGAGGGCTACATAAGTTTCTTCAATCGTCTTAAGTCGCTCCCCTCCTCGTGGTAATCAACTAATTACATACTCTATTATCAGTTTAGTCATGCATCACAATTCACCTCCTTGAAAAGGAACCACACCCTCTGAAACATTAGAGCACTTCCTCTAATCTAGTTATAACGGAGAAGTTAATAAGCAATCCAGGGTTAGTACAAACTATTACTAGATAATTAAACTAATTAAGCAAACAAGATCAAATTCTCTTTAAGCACAATGCAAACACTCTCCCTTTCTAAAATTTTCATTATTTACATTTGAAGATGAACATGACGTGATATAGAGTGAAGTGGTAAAGTAGTTTCTGATAAAGAATAATAGATCTTAAGCACCGCATAATAAAGAACAGTTGCAGAGCCTCATTCGCTGCTACTGAGAAATCGGGCATAAAGTCGAGGGTTATAAAAGCTATGGAACTGAAGCAAGTTTTGCAAGATTTAATGATTTGACTTTTATTTCTGTTGAGCGGAACAAGAGCAAAAACGGCAGTCTCTTTGTACGTGGAGACTTTCTATTGGCCAGCTTCCAAGCAGCGTGTTTGAATTTCATTATGTAATAATTCGAATAAATATTGAGAAACGCTAAGTCACGCGGAACGTTGCAGGTGACTGAGAGCAAGTAAAATATAACAGTTTTCGTAGACTTTCTGAGTGGTGCCGATCGAATAAAAAAAAATTGTTTTTCCCCTTTTGGAATCAAAAATAAATATTGATTGCGAAATGCAATGCAAATGTTCTCGTTTCGATACCAGACACTTTGGCGTTTAACCAAGAAAAGCCGTGTTCGAGGCCGGGAGATGAGGGCTGTCTTTTGAGTAGTGTTTACTCAGTGCAATGTCATCTGATTAGCAACATACAAGTTTCTGGTTCTATACCAGCCGCCCTTAAAGGATTTGACCGTCCCTATGAGCGAGTGGCTAGCGCGCTTGATTACTTACTGATAATAAGAGCCTGGGTTCGAGCCCCGGGTAAGGTATGGATGTTTTCTGTTGTCCTTCAGCTGAGGTATCGCCTTCTTCACTAATCTTCTCCACGGCGTATTATACTGAGAGGCCCCTGCCCGACCCAGTGGCAATAGCTGCTTGAAGGGTAATTAATTTTTTTAACTTCGAAGTCAAGTTTTTGCTCTCTCCACATGTAATGATAGTTGGTTGCTTTACCCCTAAAATTACCCTTAAGTACTAAAATTTTCCTACTCAACGAGCTCAGTTTTTAAAAAACATGATGACAAAGGCTGAGAAGAGGATGGGCAAGGTGATACACTGAAAAGTATAATAAATTTTAGATAAAGAAAGTCTTTCTGGTCCGATTTAGTTCAATCTACTCTCTTGCCTTCAACTAAATATTGTTCTAGATCTCGGCCTATAAATGTCTATATAAGTTATGCCCATAATTTCAGAATAAAAGAGACAAGAACAGTCATATACCGCTACACTTGTACATTGTAGTATTCTTTTCTGTGGTAATCATGTATTCTTGAGTCCGCGGTGTGCCGAGCATTAATTTATAAAGGTATCTGATTTCTTATGATGTTGTCAGGAAATTCACCAGCTGCGTGGGCGCATGAACTATCACCACACTGTATAGTTATGTGCAACGTTATTCACAAAATAAAGTATTTACAATTAATTACAATTAAAACCACGCAATGTCGTTCCTCTACTGGGATTTTGCACTAAGAACAGAGCAATGCTCTTCACGGAAGGCTATCCCATTAAGCCACACGCCAGGATGGATAAAATTATAGTTATAGTATAACAATGGTTATTTTTACTTGTTATTAGAACTAGCGATTTTTGAGCGGGTACCCCAAAATATTTTACCGCGTACCCCACGTTGAGAACCCCTAATATAGAAGATTATATTGAGTTTTCGAGCATAAAATATGAAAGAGCTGCAGCAGTATATTAAACGATATTTTTGAAATGTGTAAAAATGATTTTTAGATGCGATTTGAATCAAATAAAAAAAATATGCGCCGAAAATTTACATCCGATTTTCACCTTTTTAACCCGCAAAATATTTATAGTCCCACTAATGATCATTGGAGGAGACATTTCATCATTCATTTAGCCATAAAATCATGAAGTCTAGTTGTTTCAAAAAATAATGATTTCCCAGTCTCTCTCATATTTATCAGTCTAAACCAACATTGTTAATTCAGAGCGATCTCTTTCTAAATGCAGAGCGATTGTGCGAGATGATCGCCAGAGTATGATAGAGGAATAATTATCTACGTAAAATATATTGCATCAGAATTCATCGTTGATGCTTGATACGCAACGTGCGAATTGAACCAAAATAAAAGCATTCATTTAATGTTTTTTTTCTACTTCTTTTTAAACAGCTGTATGTAAACAACTATTATTATCTTGTTTGTGGAATCCACTGAAGTGCACTTTTTATGAATTTTAAACCTAAATGATGCGCGAATTTCGCAATCTTGTCCCGCGAAATTCCTGGAATTCTGGCGCTTTTGAGCGCGTTTCCTTCGCGAATTTCGCCTTTTTTTTCCCGCGAAATATTTACAGCCCTACTGATGGGTCCTTCAGCAGGGGCGAACTGGCGATCGAAATAGGCCCGGGAAATTACTTGAAAACGGCCCACGAATTCTGTTTTTCTACCTGATAGGCTCATTTGCAAAGACTGCCCATCGGGAAATTCCCGTTAGTTCATTAGGGCCAGTCTGACCCTGCCCTTGAGCATCTAACATCCGGTCGGAAGTCTCAATGATTCATTTGTACTTCGACTTACGCTGCGGACGGGGATAAGATTCTCGCTGTATCTGACCGTTTCATACGTGCAAAGTTCCGCATATACAGAAAGATTCTTCTACATGCAGAAAGCCATACAATTCAAAATATTCTTAATAATACCCCTTTTACACTTAAATCTTTTTTATAACACAGAAAAAAATCATTACCGCGCCATTTAGTAATAAACGAATGGTGCATGGGATATTAAAACAAAGTTGTGAATAACTGTATACCCGTATCACTTGGCTAAGGTGACAAATATCCCTCTTAGCTCATTTTACTACTTGCTTAAAACCCGACCGTAGAGTTCGTTCAGCACATTTAGAGAAATTATGCGCTGTTCAGAAAGCATTCTGCAAAAATGTTCCTTTTCTTTAACTTTGACCAGTGGAATCAACCATAAAAATCCCCTTCTCGCCCCAAAAAATAAATAAAATGAATCGCTTGAAAATACAGTTGAGTACATTCAATATATTTTGTATAATTCATTTACTACTGCTTGAATTAGCTTACCAAAACTATTCTTTAAATACTGAAATCGATGTCAATTATTTATTCCCTTACATCTGAAACGAAAAAACAAAATAGATTAATTTTGATTTGATATTGATAACATTTCAAATTGATAACAGTAGCAAATTTATTTGACAGTAAAAACAAGCCGTAACATAGTACATTAAAATGTCGGTATAACGATTTTTTTCCCCCCGACCCCGGGCAATTTATTATGTATCTCTGTGTAAAAATGTTACATTTTCACGAATATACTCATATCGAAAATATCAGTTTAAATAAAAAAATAAATACCCCCTCAAGCAGCTGCTTGCCACAGAGGTCTGACAGGAGCCTGTCAGTTTATATGCCAGAGTAGAAGGTCTGAGAGGATGGCAGGACCTCAGCAGAAAAACAACACGAACATCCATGCCTTACCCGGGGCTCGAACCCAGGTCACGTAGATCAGTAGCCAAGCGCGCTAACCACTCGGCCACGGGACGGCTCTATCAGGTCAGTTTAACGAAATAAAAATTTATTCTGTACAGAAAAATAAAAGATCAGTGTGACGAAATTAATGATTTAAATGATTAAAACGCTGTGAAATATCTTAACAATCATCGCACTATGAATCACATGCTGCTGTATATACCCCGCAGGCTTTTTACCTACGTCACTGCATGACATAGTAGATGCTCTCTTCACGTGCCGCTAGAATGCTTTAAAGTGGTGTTGCCACATTTTTCACATTTTTTCTAGTATGTCCAGGGAAAAGTTCTTTCAAATCAGTTCCAGTCCGAGCATCGTGTTTTATCATTCGATATATTCAAGTAATTGTTATATTTGTTCGTTATTATTATGATTTTCAGCGTTCCCATGGCCTAATGGTTAACGTGCTTGGCTACTGCTCAAAAGGACCACGGGTAAGGCATGGATGTTTGTGTTGTATTTCTGCTGAGGTCCTGCCATTCTCAAAGACGTACTATGGCGTGTAAACTGGCAGGTTTTTGTCAGACCTCTGTGGGAAGCAGCAGCTTGAGGGGACATATATTATTGTTTTAGCTCAATTCGTTAACTGGTTTAGTTTCGTTAGTAGCAGCCAATATGACGCGAAATCTTCGATATTTCTTAATGACATGGAAGTACAGGTGTTTCCAAAAGGACGCAACCCTAACTATAAGAGAGTATAACTTACGCCCATGTACATTTTATTATGTACATATAATATTAGTCAGTTGGCATTATTGTACTCAATATGAACAGCCTTTATCAGTTGAAATGACCTTGTCACCCACTAGTCTCACTCAAGCATTCATTCCTTTTTGTTGTGTCAGCTATGTCGTTTTCCAAAAACGAACGTGTATTTATTGTTGAGACTTATTGTGGGTACAAATCTTACAAACATGTGAGAGAGGAGTTTGAGTTGAAGTTTCTTCAGTCTGCAGTTCCCAACATCTCGACAATATCTCGTTTGATTGATAAATTTCGTGACACTGGCTCTGTACAGGATCGAAGAAGCCCAGGCCGGCCATCACTGTTAACTGCCGAAGTTCTTGATTATGTGTCTCAAAGTTTAACTCTCTCACCCAGAAAATCATCTTCATAGGTTGGACTGTCACCAGCTACTGTTTTCAGGGCTACAAAGAAATTAAAATTTCATGCCTACCGCATTGGTGTCGTTCATGAACTGAAAGAATCATACCACGAAACACGTTTACGGTATTGTCGTTGGTTTCGTTCTTTTGCTAATGAAAATTGAATTGAGGTGTTGGACCGTGTTTATTTCAGTGACGAGGCTTGGTTTGACTTGAATGGGCATGTGAACAGTCAAAACAGTCGAATATGGAACAGTGAAAATCCTCACACTTCTCATGAACGACCATTATATGCACGGAAAATTGGTGTATGGTGTGCAATTTCCCGTCATCGTGTGATAGGGACTTTACTTTTTGACTCAGCTGTAACTGGTGAAGTTTATTGTAACCTCATCCAACAGTTTATTGCACTATTGGATGAGAATGAACAAGAGTGTTGGTTTCAACAAGATGGCGCGACCGCCCATACTGCAAATTACACAATGGTCATGTTGTAGAAATTTTTTGATGATCATTTGATTTAAAAAAATTTGTGGCTCCCAACATTCCCAGAACTTACTCCTCCAGATTTTTTCATTTGGGGATATCTCAAATGTGTAGTGTTTCAAAACAATCCTCATACACTTGAGGACTTCAAGGTTAACAATGAAAGAGAGATTTTCAACATAAGAAAACAAACCATTACAAAAGGTGGCTGCAAATGTCACGAAACGGGTACGAAACTGCATCCAGGCTGCAGCAAATCACTTTCAATATCTGTTGTAAAGGTAGATATATGTCTAATTTGCATCTTTTGAAATTTGTGTCTTTTGTCAAGTTTAAATAGAAAAATACAATAGAGGGTTGCGTCGTTTTTGAAACACCCTGTATATTCCGGACAATGCGTTGTACAGTTTGATATTATTTAAGAATAATTTCACGGAGTTATGCTTGTTGGAATAGAGAGTTAAAAAAATTGCCGAATTTTTTTAGAATCTGATGCACGGTAAATTTCTTTCATAACGATTATTTTGCAGTAGGTAACTATCGTATCACTTTTCTTTTTTGCATTTCAGTACAACGAAATATAACTATAACGAATATATTTTGGTGACCAGTTCGATTTCGTTATATTGACATTTCACTGTAAAAGTCGTATGATTTTTCCTGCGTATTAATTTTTCATGCTTCTCTCCAAGGCATAAAACTATACTAGACCATTCTAACCTATGTTATGTCAAGGGATAACACGACTTCGATTATCTATAGTTTCTAAAATCATCCAAAAAAGGGTAACTACTTGACATCTCTTAAGAGACAAATGGAAGTGTCCCATTAAGGTCATCCATTGTCTATCTTAAGGTCCACGTGATACTCTTCTGCACAAAGAGCCAGGGAATAACGTCCCACCGACGGACGACGGGTCTTTCCAAGTCTTACCCCATCTTTTCTGGGAGGGATGGACAAGCATCTGAACACCGAAGTGGCATAGAGGATTTTTAAAGCAAGACAGAGCAGCGTTCACAACACTGGAAGATGTCGGGACTACACCAAATCTTGAGTATTGCATGTTTATCACGATTGTTTATTATCGCATTGCTGCATTTGTGCTGATTTCGTATTAAATATGCTTTCGTGAAACTTTTCCACATTTAATTCACTTTAAAATGGCATTGAGTGAAAATTAACACTGATTTAACGAAAACTTTTATTCGTAAATAAAAAGCGAAAAATATACTACCCAAAAATAAACACCGAATGAAACTAAAATACACAATAAAAATTTCATTATTAAATCTATTATCTGTTCTCATACGGGAAACAAATTTCGAACATAGAAGCTTTACATTGATTTAAAATAGTTCTGCAAGTAGTATCCACATTTGGGCGCACTGGAACAGAAAAAGGGTTAAAACACGCTACATGATCATTGAGGAGAGCTTCCTTTATGGTGCAAAGACCTAGGAAATAATCTACGAAATTATTTTTCTGCAGGTGGGAATTGAGTATTGCTGATATTCATAAACAGCCTTCTGCTCTTCGCCCTCCTTTTGAAATAAGGATAACTGACGTAAAGACGTGAAAACAATTAAAAAGAGTAAGAAAACCTTGCTGTTGCCTTTAACACTTATTTGATATTTCATTCTTTTAGTATTCCTTTCTATACCTGATCTAGTTGCGAAACTCAACAGGTATTAATTATTGATTTACTCAACAAGTAGCAAGCATAGGTAGGCCTAAAGTGCAAATTTTAAAGCATCACATTTATATCATCCTGTCTAATTAATTTGGGTAAATAACATGATAGTACAAAGGATATCTTTTATTTCTGAGTACAGTGGACCCCCGATATAACGCGCATGTCGGGCGGGAAACAACACCCGCGTTATACCGAGCGGCGCGGTGGCGACACAATAAATTTCACACTGTAAGCTTTTCTTTTACTCATCATGCATACAATAATTAAACACTATTCAAAATACATGCAGGAACTCAATACATACACAATTACTCAATACGCAGTAACAATAAAATGCGATACTCACTAACGCCGCACGGACCTGTATAAACATGTTTGAACTTATCGCGAACATCGTCCGCGCTATAACCGAGTGCGCGGTATAGCGAGCAGCGCTATAACGAAGGTCCACTGTATAGTAATCCCTTGTTTTAACGCGGTACGCTGAGCGATAATCCGCTATAACGCTGTTATTGTATTATAACTATATACCTCTTGACAGCAATGTCTCAACAAGCTATAAACGCTGTTATAACTCTCTCGCGACATGTCAATAAAATAACAACTATGAATCTGGCAACTGGGGCTTATAGTTTCATAAAATGCATCTGGCATGCATTGCTTAGCGTGTAACATGTTTTTCACCGCTGTCCCTCGAAACTTATTAATTACTAGTTAGCACGATTTTAAGTTGTGACAAAGGGTGGTATGAGTGCAGAGCACATCGGCTTCTGGTGTCAGCAAGAAGGAAAGGACAAGTCTGACTTTAGAAACTGAATTAGACGTTTTGAAAAGAATTGAATCTAATGAACAGCAAGTCGATGTGTGCAATAATTTAGGATTTGGGTTGGGTTGTTTTACCTCTGAGGTAAAAAGGCTAAAAGAAGATTGGGTGCTGGGGCCGCGTGGAAAAGCTGCTGGGAAACGATGGTAGTCTCCCGTCAATGCCGTCCAGCGTGTTCTTAAAACGTGCATAGGGTATGACTCTCCCTCTCACAGGGATACGGCTTAATATCCCATACGACGGAAGTGGGATTTCCAAGTCCATCTATGCCCCCTACTGACCATGGGCAGGGCGGAGAGTTTTACGGAAATTAATCTCAACGCTGACCTAACTGGGACTCGAACGAGGGAACTGCAGATTACGAACCACCCCCGCCTCCAATAATTTAGGAGTGTCAGGTTGAATAGTACGAACAATTGCAAAAAATAATCAATTTTTTTTGCAGAGAAAAGTTAGCTCTTCCACTGCAGGCAACAAATTTGACTAAGAACAGGTCCGCTATAATGATTTAAATGGAGAGCCTTCTAAATATTTTTATTGATGATAATACCAAACGAAAATTTCCGTTAAGTTCAACTATCGTTTAAGAAAAGGCATACATGATCAATTACTTATATGAAGATCTGAAAAAAGCTCAGCCTGAAAAATCTGTGGAACTATTTACCACTAGTAAAGGGTGGTTCGATTGATTTAAAACGCGCTCTATTAATATTTAACTAATTTATTTTTGTAATGATGAAGCTAATATCTTGCATAATTTTTAAACGATGTTTTTAGTTTAGATGCTTTGAAACGGTTGAGTAAATATTTTGTGAATCTTTCAGAACTTTCCCTACAATGTTCAAAAACATTTAACCCCAGCAAAAGTCATTATGGAGTGCTTATTATAAAGTTGAGTTCTTAATAATTATTAACAATTTATTAATTATTATCTGCTTAATTAAAATCACTTTTAAAACTTGAGGATGCTGCTATTGTGAACTTTTAAAGAGACTGTCATATATAAAGCTGCCGCAGTGGCCCATGTTGTGAAACTTCCGCTCGACATAAAAAACTGAAAAAGGCAAGCGAAAGATAAGACACGACCCACTCAAAATGTCAGCGAGTGATAAATCATCTTCATCAGTCAAAGTGCCAGGCGTTTGATGTGAAAGAGGAGCAGCTGCAGAGTTTGAGCAAAAGAAAGAAGAGATCCTTCTTTCTCTCTGAAAAGAAGGCAAAACGAAAGTCATCGCCTTCCTCTCTTTGAGCATGATAATCTAACTTATGTACACTACTCATGCTTTGGTTCCGAAAATTTCCAACGTACTAAAGACAGCATAGTAGTGGTGGCCCTTTTGTCTAATAGAAAACAGTGCAGCTAAACTTGGCAGATATGTCGTTTGATTCCGCTTGGTAAAATGAGATGTTCCATTTTAAAATTCTGTTTAACGCTGGTTATGGACGGTGATCATCTACATGAGTTATCTGTGGAATCAATAAAAATGATATGGTAATGAGGAACTGAAGCTGAGAATAAACTAAAACGATGGTTGTTGAACAGGATGAAATAGAAACGTATTCGATGCTAGAAAGAAATCACATTTTAAAACTTAACAGATTAATCTGCATATTACCGCACACATTAACAATAAGAACAATGCTTTATTCAAGGGAATATTATTTATTCTGAGAAAGAACTATTTAAATTTGACGCCAGAAAGTGGCCACTGATGGGATTGGAGAAGCCGTCGTCAGTCGGATGCGATGTAAAGCCGTGACCCCATGTACAGGAGAGTCATACCTTGTGAACATTAGAAGACACTGGATGGCCACTGGACCATCTGTCTCCTAACAGTTGTCCAGAAGGTCCCCTTACCCTTCTTCGCAACCATAAAGAATGAGAATAATAAGTTAGATTTATCTAAATTTTCCGTCCGTATAAAACATAGGGAAGAATTACCTATTTTCCTTTTTTCTAAAAAAATTCTATTCCTCCATTTGCAGGAGTAATGGAGATTATTAGCTACAGCGCTGATAAACAGTCTTATCCACAGCATGAGATATCGTTGCGAGGAATGCCTAGCTGTAAGTGTTGGCCACACTACACACTAAATCTCTTGGATAATCTCAGTTGAACTTCACCTTTTTACCATGTAACTGCATTCGTAAATAATTTTGGGAATTAAAAGTGTTAATCAATTTTTCAACTGTTATTCTTACACAAATTTTATATATTCTTCGAATTCAAACGAAACGGGCTCAATGAGGTTTCGAAAAATATCTAGGGTTTAGGATTTTCTTTAATTTATGGAAACAAGTGATTTTCATCCACAATTCAGCTGTTTTATTAATTCATCCGATGACTTGTTCGGAGAAGCATTTTAGGAAGAAATTCTAGTGTTATCACTGAAAACAACGGTAAAATGCCAGATAAAATTCCTTATTGACAACTTTAAATGATCACATTCGGATTCAAATCGTGAGTTATAAACGTCGTGCTAATCAGTAGACCAGGGCTGGCGAACCCCTTTGTGCAGTGTGAAATATTATTTTGGAAACACATCTCATGCCACACAATGGAAGATCCATCAGCCACCCATGGAGAGTTTAATTTGGAACAAAAAAAAAAGATATCAGTAGGTGTACAACTGACAAGATTTATCTGTGCTACAGATCGGCTCCCCTTGCAATATATCAGGAGTCTCCAAACTATGGCAGCAAAGATTGGTAATTAGGTAAATGGCAAGTCCCAAATGTACCGCAGCATATGGCTGCACACCATATATGGAGATAATGCCATAATCTCCACTACCTACGTCGACAACATATACAACAACATATAGATGCAGACAAGACAACAACATATAGATGCAGCTCGCCCCACGACTACATATGGCGAACAGTTCTATAGAAGAAAAGTTCATCCATCGGTCAAACCCTAAATTTAATCTGCGCCCCGGTTAGTCACAAACAAAGATATATAGATCTAAGTTGCCCTTGGCTCCCGTGGTGGGAACTCTTAGTCAGGCTTTACCAGGCCCCTCTCCGCCAGGGCCCGTCCAACCTAGGTGCCCCCCAACACCAGTCAGCGGGGCCCTCAACTTCACCGAGACCCAGCTGTTCCATCGGGACTTCATCCAACCAGATACTCCACAATACCAGACAGCAGAGTCCTCAATTTCACACGGGCCTACAACCCCCCCCCCCCCCCCCCCCACCCACCACCACCACGACAAGGTGGTTCCCTTTCAGGAGGCACTCGAAGCAATCGACGAACTATCAATAACGAATGCTTTAACCGGATTTTAAAAGATCTTGTAAAATGACTGTTCTGCTCGCCAGCTTTTAGACAATCGCCAATGTGACCAGCGAACCTTTAGACAATATCCAATGTGCCCATCAGTCTTTCGACAGTCGCCAATGTGGTCCGCCAACTTAGACCCAGAGTGCTGAAACTTTTTCCCATCACGGCTACCTCAAATTTAAGATTTCTTTGGAAGTCTATTAAATTTTTATTTTCCTTTGAATGTAATGAAATAAAGATGGTACCATCAGCAGTAAACAATTCAAAATAAATAATTTAACTGGAGCTTAACGTGTTAAAAATAAATTTCAATTTATGCGGTATATAAATCTAAAAATTTTAGTAGAAAGAAAATCTATATATTAAAGATTAACTCTATTCCTTTCCATGGCGTGGGCGACTTTTATCTCGTAAAGGGCGACCTGTAGCCCGCAGACGCCGTAACGGCTTTATACAGTGCCTTAGCCTTAGATCTTTTTAAAATGTGGATGCATACAACCGTATTTTCTTTAGTGAAGATCCGTAGAATGGTGTTTCTAGCATTTTCGTTTAGTGGACGCGAATCATGCTTCACCTTTGCACAAGAAAACATTTTCTTCAATCGAAAAGCTTTTGAGACTACAATTTTCTTTTACAATTTAGGTATGGATAATGAATAATGATACAAGAGTAGTAAAAGAAACTTAATTGGAAAAATTAAGAATTTCTCGCAAAAGTATCATTATTTTAATGATGGTGATGGATATCTGTCATTATTTGTATGAATATGACATTTGAGAGATTTTAATGGACTCCAAAATGAGACTATATTCCGAAACACCCCACAGAAAAATACCCAGAAATAAAATTCAGTATAGTAGAAGGTTATGTTCAGAATGGAGTTAGAAAAGACTACAGCTGATGTGATAACTTCTATTTTAATACATGTCTGACATCGATGTTTCATGTGGTTAATAAAATTATCAAGGTACATCGTAGGTAAAAATTAACAAAGCACGGATAGAGCTTTAGTCATTACTACCCACACGAATATAAGTATATACAGGGTGTCTCAAAAATAGAGGTACAGAATTTTAGGGGAGGTAGATAACATCTAAAGGAATGAGAATTGCATAGGAACCCATAACGGAAACGTCATGGGAAAGTGGTAGCAGAGGTACAAGATCTGAAAAGACTCAAGACAGTGATTAAAGGGAAAACATTTATTGTACATAATTATTACAAATGGCGAACTAGATGATACATTTCATAATGTTACAGCAGATGCTCGAAGTTTCCACCATGAGACGAGATGCATGCGTGACACCGACGGAGCATTGATTGCCGGACACGGTCGAACACACCTGGAGTTTCCTTGATAGTAGCAGCAGCGCAGACGAGCCTTGCCACGAGATCCATGTCATTCTCCATAGGCGATTCATACACGGGGAGGATATCACACATATTTTAGGGCCCCCCAATAGAAAGAAATCAACGCTTGTTAAATTAGGTGAGCGTGGGGGCCAGGCAACTGGTCCAGCACGCCCAGTCCATCGTTGCCCAAAAGACATGTTCAAATGCGCACGAACACACCTTCCATAATGGGGAGGCTCCCCATCATGTTGAAACCACATGTTGCATCTCACATTTGCTGGAACATGGGCAAGTAAGCCTTGTAGAACCTGTTCCAGAAAGATCAGATACTTCGACGATTTTAAGGACTCACCGTGCAAAACACGCTGCACACTGCAACGAGACACTCCTAAGGCATAGGAATTGGCACGTGTGCTGGTAATAGGATTAGTCTCCACGGCATCCAACACACTTTCTTCCATGGCGGGAATACGCGACAATCGTGGCCTGCCCTCACCTCTGCTACCTCCTAATGACCCATAATCGCACAAATTTTGATGCGCACGCGCAAACAAACGGTGGCCCGGTACATGTCTGTGTGGGAAGCGTTCTTGATAAATTCGTTGAGCAGCTCGTCTGTTGCCCTCAGGTATTCTATACACTAAACTAACCATATAACCATATACTAAGTGCATGTCTGCCAGCTCCCTGTTCGAATACCTTTGCATGCTCTTCGTCAGCCGACTACAGCTCGAATGAGGAAATCCGAAATATCCTCTCTAGCGCTTTAACGAACAGCGCCGCCTATTGACTTACGGCGACGTTTCCGGTTATGGGTTCCTATGCAATTCTCATTCCTTTAGATGTTATCTACCTCCCCTAAAAGTTTGTACCTATATTTTTGAGACACCCTGTATATGTAAATATCTTCATGCAGCTGCTACCCCAAACCTCTCAGTTTGGCTGAAGGATTCTGCGAGCTAGGACCACCAAATTCGGTAACTTTCTTTTATCATAGATTACAGTAATGTGTTTGCCCTCTTCCCATCACACTTGTTCCCAAAAAAGACGACCCTCTCCCCTTTAAAAAAAGGCAGAATTTCTCCTAATCGGATACTCTCCAACCAGATTCGGCAAACATCTTCCACTTACCGTAACTTAAAGTAAATAAAAATTGGCCTCCAAATTTTTATCCTCCAAACCTCGAAAAATAAGAAAGCACCCCTCCCCCCTCAAAAAAAGGGAAAGGTGTGAACGATTGTTGAGTGTAACAAGTTAGGTTCCAAACAAAATCGTCCGAATGTGGGAGTCACATGCTACCCGAAATGTTCTATCCTTTCTGCAAGTACCCCCCAAAAAAAGATGAGTAGCGAAAATTTCATCCCTTTTTCGAGTGAGACGAAAGTTTTACGGAGTCAGTCATAACGAGTTTCAGGTCAAATGAAAACTTGCGACGTGGGGAGTGTCACCTGATATATATCTTTCAGACTTTGAGCTAAATACCTGAGAAACGATTAGTAAATCAACAAGTGAGCTGTAAACGAGCCTAAGTTTTAATGAAATTCGAAAAATCTTTTCTTCTAAAATACATTCCCTTGTGGAATTTAAAGACTTCTCGCAAATATCTCAATGTCTCAGCAAATACTTGCTGAATATGAGTCAAATATAGCATGAATACTATATTTTTGGTATTTTAAAGGAATCACACAAATATGAATACAATCCGAAACATCTACAGCATAAATTCCTAAGATGACATTTGTAGGGAAAAAGAGTTGTGTTTAAAATGGATTCAGAACAGACAATAGCTGATGATCTCGTTTCTCTAAAGATCTAAGTTCTCTAAGATCTCGTTTCTCTAGGAGAAGTATTTTTTCCACTAAGAAGAACATTTTCCACCGGGTAGAACAATCGTAATGAATTCATAGAATCGTAACGGCCACCATGAAGACCAAGAGAGAGATACATGTCCAAATCTTGACACTGCTTAATTTGATCTGCTGCCTACAGATGTCCCTTTCAATAACATATGAAGTTTGGCGGCGTGTTCCTGTCACTCTCCAGATCAGAACAATATTGAATCCTTCTGGAATGCAAATCAATTGAATCCTTCTGAATGCTATCATTTGCTAATAACACGCTTCCATTCTTCTTGAGTTCAGACGTCCTCGTTTAACGTATTGATGTTTTGATTATTAGGCGCCTCGCAACGTAGATTTACATGCATTTTAAAATCACATGTCCTCCAAATGATTGAAAATATAGTTTGGTAAGAAAACATTATTAAAGTAAACAAAGAATTTTGAAATCTGTAGGTAAGAGTGAAACACAAGTGAATTTTGGTAGTACCCTTTCAAAATTGAGCTGATATTTTCAGTTTACAGTGTATGATAAAATATACCTGGAGCAGCTGTGTTTAAAAGGCGTATCGGAGGCAGTTTGTGGAGATGTTATTTGTATCGATTTTGGATTGCAAATTATTGAGGTACTCATGATTGGCACTTATGTTCGCTAAACAAATTAATCCATGGTTCAGATGAAATCCAATTATTTGTAAAGTATTCAAAGACCTCTCTTTCGAAAAGAAAAAAGAACTATTCTTTTAGTTTTCTTGTGAAAACATTGAACCTCTTTTTTTTTAGATAAACGTAATTTTTTTTTAAATGTGTAGTTTACTAGAAATAAACGCAATACAAATACCTAGTATATAGATTCGACCTGAATGTTACTCATTTTTATCTACTTTTCTGTCGAAGGAATGGCTTTGTTTTTACGAAATCCAACGTCTTTCCTTTCCCAATAGCTTTAGTTAACTGTCCCCACTGAAAACATACTTCTATCGTAACCAAGCAACTAGATGTTGTTTACGGAAAGTCTGAAATAGTAGCATACTCGTGAATAAGTAAGTGCTATTTTTTTGGGAGATTAATATTTAAGCATAGTGTGTGATAAAATACACCTATTGCGGCTGAGTTTAAAAGGCTTATCAGAGGCAGTTTTTCGAGATGTTATTTGTATTGATTTTGGATTACAAATTATTGAGGCATTCATGATTGGTACTTATGTTCGATAAAAAAAAAATTAATCCATGGTTCAGCTGAGAGCGGGCCTGGTTGAGTTATTTTACTTCTGAGCGGCACTTTCTCTGTAATACACAATGGGCTAAATGGCCAGGTCACAAGGACCCATGTGGCTCAAGAAAGGTTGGGGACAGGGATCCACTGCACAGTTATTGTTAGGAGACAAATGGTTGCCTCTCGATAAAGCCATCATGCACTTTAACTTGCTTTAACTTGCACTGGATATGGCTGTCCCGCAAATGGGACAAGGGCTTTACGTCCAAACTAACGGACAACGGCTTTTCCAAGAACATCGGCATTCCCTACTGAACGAGAGCAGGGCTGGGGTTTAGCGGAGATAAACCTCAAAGCTGGCCCAGGTGGGACTCGAACCTGGGTAGTACAGATTACGAGTCTGACTGGCTAGTGCCAGAGTGAAGTGAGCACTAGGCACTACTGGCTAGTGCCTAGTGCTCAGTTCCGGATTACTACTGGATATCCTTCGCATCCAATAATAAAGGGTAATAATATGATGCATCTGACAGTCATATCCAGTTATCATGTAATCTGTTAACCGACAATGAGGAATTCTGAAAGTTTTGCCTAGAATCCTTTGTTCTTTTTCGACACGTTGACTCGAATTTCCTACATTTCCGATATGATGCCATGGTTAAGGATTGTCAGTTTACTGACGAGTCGCAGCGACATGAAATTAACTGTAATGTATAGTTATCAATTCTGATTAATATGTAATTAATGGTAAAGTAATCAAAAACTTTTAACTTTTTTTGCTCCTCTGCAAAAAAAATTAACTCTTAATTTCGCTTAAGTGTTAATCTGCCCCTCTCTAAATATTCAACTTTCTTGTTTTAATCGATGAATTATTTTTGAGTTATTTATTATGCCATTTTTAATAGTTTCGATACGCACCGTTAGGAGAACCTAAATTTAAACAATATTGTATGTAGTTCATTAATGCTAAAAATTTAAAATTTAAAATTTTGATCATATAATGCGGTGGTTAAGAGGTTTACTTTGGGAGCAGAAATTTGCTACCTTATACCACAAGAGGGTGGAAAAGCACAACTTTTCAATTTCAAGGGATGAACAAATAAATCTGGATTTGATAAGTGGTATTAAAATATTATTTTCCCATTTTCCGAATCTTCAGTTACATTGAACTTGGTTTGTTAGAGGATGATAAATTTGTAAAATGAAGAAATTTTTTGAAAATTAGTATTTCATATTTACCAGAGATGATTGCGCATTCTGGTTACTTGAAATGTTTTTTTCCTATAAATTTAAATGGTAAATATTGGTTTGTTTCATGTTTGTAGCATTCAAAGCCTCCCCAAATATATGTCCAAGTTTAGACGATTCCTGATAAATCTACAATAGCCTGGTACCTAACACATTTAAAGAGGAAGTGTTGCTGCACATACAATCTTTATGGCAGGCATAGCTTCAACTTGTCTTTGAACCAATTATTCTCAGACAATATCTCGTTGTGATCGCCTCCGTTACCATTAGGGCAGGAGTTGCTAGGTTCCTGGTTCTTGTCCTAATAATGTCAGCTAGAGATTTATCTTTGGCAACCTCCACCATACCCTCCATGAGAAAAGTGACACCGATGGGCTCATAAATGCCTCCGTCTATCAAATGGGTCATAATCCTTGGCCCTGTGTGCAAGAGATCCATACCCTGTACTGGTTAAAGAATACGCTGGATGACTTTGACTGGAAGCTTCTACCCGTTTCCAATAGGTGTCTAGTGAATCTCATTTCTCAATCGTCTCTAATCCCTTGGGATCCTTGTGACCGGTCCATTTAGCCCACTGCATTGCAAAAGAAAAAGCTCCGCTCAAAGGTAAAACAACCCGAGTTAACTCTGTGGCAATTAGCAAAGTTATGGTGGCCGTATTGTGATATTTAAAGCAAAAAGGGATATTTAGTAATTGCACGTATATTAAACGAAAAGTGTATTTAACGACACGCTAAAATATTCAGTAGTTTGCATTGGTAATTTATGTTGCTTTGGAAGCATAATAATAATGTTTTGAAACCAGACTATAACATGAGAGAGCGGTTTCAAGCATTTTTCAGTTTCCAAGCACATAATTTTTCTAAACCGTCGCAACCCTCCCCCCTCTTTCCTCATTCGAAAGTTCGATCAAATCATCTGTTCATGATAGTCTGTCATTTTTGTCCTGTTTAAATGTTATAAGTCATTACTACCAAAACAACTCTTCCCCCAGATATGATCAATTATTAAACATGCTCATTTTTTGGCCAGGTGGAACGATATAAGCATAAATGGGAATATGTTTTTTTTTTGTTTTGTTCGTTTCTAAGTTTTGTGAATTATGTCATTGCTAAAAATAACCACGTGTTATTCAAGGAAGTCAATTGTGTTCGCCGCTCCGTAGTGTATAATTTAGCACAAACAGAAGGTGTGGAAGTAATAATATTTGAAAGTTTTTTTTTTTCAAGAAATAGTATTTTAAGTAAATCGCAAATTTTGAAATCACTGAAATATTCACATAGGTAATAAAATAAAGCAAATTATTAATTTATAACAACTTGTTAGAAGTAGGTTTGCCTGAATTGCTCTCTTTCAAAGCAAGTCTCATTGCTCCTTCAAGTGATCAGTGAATTTGCTTCAAAATTTTTTTATTCATATTGAATGATTTCTGGCACATAATTCTCGAATGTTCTCATATCTGGAAACATTTTCAAATCAATTGAGCAATAAGAGTAACTTCTTTAAAATGCTTCTTACGTTTGTACAAATTACACCAAAAAACTTTCTGTAATTTCATTATAACACGCAATTTACAGTTATTCTTCTCTGCATCACTTAGTTTTGGAAAATTTTCCTTCAAGTGCAAAAACGCTTTACCAGTTTTGTCCATAGTCTTTACAAAGTTTTCCATAAGCCCCAGTTTGATGTATAGTGGTGGGTGCAGAACATCACAGGGGCCATCTAGAAGCTTATACCTCACATTACTCTTTCCAGAAATAAAAACATCTGTTTTGGGCCAGTCTTTTGTTTTGTAATGTTCCTTCTGTTCCTACTGTTCATCAAACACAGAAAGCAGCAAAATATTATGAAGACTCCTTGAAGCCCGAGCAAGAGAGATATGACTTTTAGATCACCACATGTTCTCCACTTAAACTGGTCATATTTTATAGCATTGAGTATTTTTTCCATGGTTTCATAACTTTCCTTCATTCCCACAGCGTGTGTCTCTGGAATGGAAGGTTTATGGTTTCCTTTATGCAAAAGGACAACTTTTAAGCTGAATTTTTACGAAATTATAAATAGACACCATTTAGGGTCGTGAGTTATTCCAATTTCTTCCATCAGCCCTGAAATATCTGTGCAGAAACACAAACCATCTTGCATCTCGTATTAAGCAGTAAAGTCAAATTTCTCTTTCTGAACAGAGAAACTCGGTACCCTTGGCCAGAAGATTGAAGTCTTGAACCTAAAACCTCAACTTGTTGTTTGGAAAGTTTTGGTCTTGAACAATATCATTTAGTTCATTTTGCTGAATCAGATTAGTCTCGTCTAACTTTTTAGGGGTGTATATAGGATCAGGATCTGTAGGTGCCTCAAAGTCTTCCTTTGATGAATGTGAGTCCATCTCTCCCTAGTTGGTTGGAGGTGTTGGTGTAGGAAGATCTTCTCCATGAGGAACTGGTCTTATGGCTGAAGGCACGTTTGCATGTTACATTTTGCTTTTGTTCTTTTTTGAAAAGCCCGACACTTTAGTTAAACAAAAATAGCAATCATGCAAGTGACCAGGTGACTTACGTTAAACCATTGGAACTGCTAAGGGCATGGATTTTATCTTACCATTCAACCATTTACTCAGGCCAAGAAAGCACAAAATGCAGCACACATATGGAGCCCATATATTGTCCTGATCTCCAACATGACATCCAAAATACAAGTTATAGGCTTTCTTCACAATCGTTGTCAAAGAACGACCCTAGGATTTTAAAATATATTTCCACCCACAGCAAAACTTATCGGGCACATTAATACATCCGCGACGCTGCCTTTATGCCATTTAAACGCCAAAATTTACTCTTCAACGTAGAGCACGTGTTCCTCCTAGAATGAAAACAAGAAGAATGGCGGTCTGAGGTTACATGTTTTCTCCCACTTGGCAATCAGTGTTGCCAGCCACAAAAAGTAAAATTTCTAGTATCCTCCCAATTGCCTGGAGGTGTTGGTATAGAAAGATCTTAATAAGAGTCAAAATGACCAATAACATAAAAATGTGACGTGTTAGCCATTTTTTAAGGCCAGATCTGAAATTAGTACCTGAAAAATAGTTAAAGGCAGCTACAATTGTTCATGTTATAAAAACCTTGTAAACCAGGGTTATTGAGAATCGCACTGAGATTTCGAACAAACTGAATATATTAAAGCGACTTAGTCAGTTGTAGTAATTTTTTATTATGAAAATAGAATTTATAAAGATAAAATAACTTTAAAGTATCGATTTATGATTTTAAGCTTAGATAAAAAAAAAGTCTTTCAAAAATTAACTGTGGTGTGAATGGAAGTTTTTTGCATTTTAATCTATCGTAACATTATCATGAAGTTCACGCAATCGTTACACACTTTAATTGAAACGTAATCAGTGGAAATAATTGTAATTTAGTAGTATGTTTTATTTTCCTTAATAATCGCGCAGTGATTCGAAACTATTTTTTTAATTTCGAATAATTCGAACTATACGAAACTATTTATTTTATAATAATAAATCGAAACTATTTATTTTAAGAACTCTGCTGCTTCTTAGGGATTAAATAATTTTTCTGAAGGTTGATTCTACATCATCCATAGATCTGTTAATGAATTTTTCAGCAAGCATTTATTGGTACAAAACATGTTAGACGAAATAATATTTGACAGTCCACATGCAGATTCAACCTAGTGATGTGTTTGCGTAAAGATACCTGGGTTCGAGTACCAGATAAGGCATGCATTTGTCTTGTATTGTCTTTCAGCAAAAAACTCACTGATCTTCTCTATAGCATATTATATGATTATATGTAACAGGCTCATGTTCACGGAAAACAGCTGCTTGATGGGTAATATATATTATGGCAGCCCTATCTGCTGCTTTATCACAAATAATCTACATTAAGTTTTTCAAGAAGTTTATATAGCGGAAAGGACAGATGAGCAGGAGGTGAAAATCTTGATGCTACATAATTGAGAATATGAGACCCAGCCGGCCTCCTAATCTGAGGGTCTGCGTGTGTTTATTACACACGCAGCGATCGTTTTATACACACGATAGCTGCGGTGTGTAATGTACATAACACATTAACACACCGAAGGCCTCTAGAAACAGAAGTGAAGAAGAAACCTCTAGAAACTAAGAGAACTTTGGAAACTCATTTTCCTCTAATAGCAATAAGAGGAAATGTATTTCATTTTCATTTCTCTAACTCAGGTTCCTTTAATTAGTAGGTACCAGCGTTAAATTGCATATATTTTCCATTAACCGGTCTTCTTTTAACCCAATAAGAGATGTTGTTGATTCTTCGAATTGGTCTAAATGCTTTAAACATTGGCTCACATTCGTCATCATTCATTCACATTGCCTTATCATTCGTTCCTCTAGCAACGTGCAAGGTTTCAGGCTAGCATCGTAATATTATCCACGTTAAAGTTCAAAAGACGACTGAAATTCGCAAAAAATGAATTAGTTAGACGTTGACTATGATATTTTAAAAACAGATTGAAACTGATGAGAACTCTATAATGAGAGTGATGAAATTTAGCTCAGTTATTTAAAGACAAATAACTAATAACGATAATCAGTACAGACTAATGACAAAATAATTAAAATAATGGGTCATTTATACCTATGAATTTTGAAACAGATTCAAAAATCAATAATTGAAATCACGTGTTTCTGGAAAGAAAGAACCGTAGGCGATTCGCCAATCTACAGTACTTTAAGTTTGAGAAATGATCTTAAATATCGTTGGGAAGAAATAGAATTTTGAATTGGAAATATTCCTTAACATGTCCGATTTCGAGAAAATGCGAAATGTATAGGTTTAAAATGATCAAAATAGTCAAAATAATCGGAATTGCATTCTTACTAGCTGTAGAACAAGAGGCAAACATTAGCAATTTAAGTCCCAAAGACATACAAACGGGTTTAATGAGCATTTTGTTTTTTTAAACCCTAATCTGGATTGAACATGCTGTGTAGGTAGCTCGTTAGCATGAAATTTATTTTCATCTAATTTCTACAAATATTTTATTTAAATAATAATAATGTAAATGTACCGGCTATTTTCTGCTATTTAGTGCTAATCCGAGTTTCGTCGCTTACATTTCATTCCACTGTTTTAGAAGTAAGATTAGCTGCAGGAGACAAGAAAGAAATCCGATTTGAGAAAAGGATATTTGAGGAAAATATACATATTTGATATTACCTATGTGACAGATTTTCTGACCTTAAATCGTAATTGGACTATTATTTGGCAAGCAGTCTCCCTCTTATAGCAAAGCAATTATTCTTTTGCCGTAACTAATGTTACAAAACGCTCCATCTACAAATACATTATATGAGGGTGGATCTTTCAATTTGTTGACTGTAGTCACCAACAATTAGCAACTTTTTGTACGAGTTAATAATATATGATATGTGGTAACACAGTGACTCTTCAAAGGTAAGGAGCAATGTGTGCAAATTGAAACATGTTGCGATACAGCCGCAAGTAACAGCAGAGCAGTTTGCAATCGGTCTCTGGTTCGTGTCGTTTTCTCGCTTGATAAGGTATTCGTTTTTGTGTGTGATTTATTGTAAGCTATGACAGATCTGGAAGACACAAGAAAAGAAAAATCCATCTCTTTGTCTGAAGCTCGAACCTGGGTACGCTAACACGACAATAACTAACGCTTGACAGCTAAATTAAAATATTGTATTTTACAGTTTTAGAGATATCCGATGTTTTTTGGAATAGTATAAGTGTTAGGCAGTGAAGAAAGTAGTATAAAAGTAGGGCTTTTGTGCTCCCGCTACAGTGCTAAAATACAGAGCGTTGAAGAATTTGACTCCAGTGCTCGAAACAAAGGATTAATGCCCCGTCCAATGAAAGACTTTCTTTGGCAGCCAGAAGTTGTCTCCTTTATCACGGCAACGAAAGAAGTACTTTGGAAGACCATGGACTAGCTCTTTATCAGCAGGTGGAGTCGGTGAGAAGGAGAGGCAGACAGAAGGAGAAAACTATTCGAATATTCATAGAATGTTTTGATTTCCAGGATATCAAATGGCTAAAAGTGCTTACAGAGAAAAGATTGCTAATATTCATTTCCCTCCTCATGCGAATGGCAAAATGGAACAAGAAGAAAAATATCGTCTTTGACGAATGTAGAATTCTCGTATTTAAAGATAATACGGTTTGTTATTCCCCATTCTTAGCGCCCTGTAAAGGTAAAAGTTTAAACTATTGAGATAGTTGGAAAATACGAATAGGAATACTTTATTTATAACTCCTCGAAGACAGTAAAAAATTCATTTAGCTCTTAAACAAAAAATTTGAACATGCGCAGACCGATAGACGACTAAGTGTAAACAAGGTAAAAATTCAAAGGCCATACAACGCCTTAATATCCTTGGTGTGATATTAATACGGGAACCGTGTGATATTGATAAGAGGAAAACCAATGCACACTTTTTTGGGATTAAACCAACCACCAAAAATTCTTTATATTGGTTACTTCCAATTGGATTAAAGCGTTAAAATAATGGACAATCTACTCTTGCACTTGTGGGTTTTAGCACTAAAGTGTTTATTTATCATTATTAATTGCTAGAATGATTAGATGGATGGGAATCAGTGGCGGCTCGTGTGTTTCTAAATAAATGTGGCCAGTATATTTTGGTGTACAGAGAAACCAACTAAGCGGGGTCGGTAATGGTTCAGATGGTAGTGCGCTACGTTGAGGATTTTCTCTGCTAACCCTGACTCTGTCCTTGGTGAGAAAAGGAACATCTATTGGCTTGGAAAAGAATACACACATATAAGTATATATACGTGTAATGAAATGTTCGTATGTATAAATATTGTGTCAAGCACGTATCACAGAATTTAGTTTCGGGGAAAGGAGGAAATTTAGTAATATTATGAAATAATAAGATGAAAAAAATTGGTTTTGCCATGAGGGGAATTCGAACCCACTTCTCCTGGAAATACCACTCATAAAGAATTCATAAAGAATTATAAATAATATAATAATAAGAAGAATATAATAATTATAACATAAAGAATTTATAAAGAATTATAAATAATATAATAATAATAATAATATAATAATAAAAACATAAAGAATTCATAAAGAATTATAAATAATATAATAATAATAAGAACATAAAGAATTCATAAAGAACTATAAATAATATAATAATAATAATAAGAATATAATAATAAGAACATAAAGAATTCATAAAGAATTATAAATAAGTATGTCATAAAATTGGTATTGCCAATCATAATTGGCAATACCAGTTTTTTCCCAGATTATTATTTCATGAGTTCCATGTCTACAGGACACATCCTCTGATTCTTTATTACTGAATTAGCAATATTAGTAAATATTTCGAGAATGTTCGTGAATTTAATTTAGGGGAGAGCTCGAGAATTTAGCTTCTGTGGTGGGGGGGTGGATTCCTAGAATTGAATTTAGTTTAGGGGCGGGTGAGGGTTTGAGAATAAGACTTGAGAGTAGGGTTTCCCAATTACTAAAATATTCCACCGGACAGGAAAATGTTAAAAGGATATTCTATATGGAATAAAATTTTATCGTTGTTTTTATAATCTATTTGTGCAAGACATATATTATGGCGCTAAAATTAAATTATACAAAAACAACATTTTGGGATTTCAAAGCAGGTAGATATGCTTTAGATTTCGCGTAAGATGATCGGATTTTTGTAGAGGAGAAATTCCAGAAAATCCAGTTCTTGTCTTATGTTATACGAGTTTATCTACGTTCAGAAGCGGAGGGGACTGCATTTGCAAATTTTTTTACTTGGTATATATATGTATATATATATGTATATACAGGGTGTCCCTGAATTCATGGCCCAAACCTGAGGGGATGGTAATACACAGCGAACCCACCGATATTTGTCATAGAATATGCGGCTGCAAACGCAGTGAGGAGTCGGAAATGAAGGACAGACACAGAGGTTTCCAGAGTGACATTTATTGGAGATCATTACAACAAATATCTCTTCTTCATATCTATCAATATATAATCTCTAAATATATCTTATCAATATAAAATCTCTATATATTTATATCTTATCAATATATAATTATCTTATCAATATATAATCTCTAAATATTATATCTGAATGGTGCAGACATAACAATTTATTAATAAATGTCAAGAAATCCAAATACATGATTTATAAAAATAAAAACAAAAATATCGATGAGAAATGTTTCGATGTGAAGATTAATGAAATTAAGCTAAATAGATGCACTGAATATAAATTCTTAGGAATATGGATCGATGAAAATCTGAACTGGTCATTTCACGTAAAGCAGCTGAGAATCACTCTGTCGAGGAATATTGGTATGATTGGTAAAATACGTCATCTGGTTAACAAACAAATTTTGACAAATTTATACTACTCTTTCATTTATTCTTATATAACATATGGAATTTTAGTCTGGGGTATACTTTTGACTATAATCTGAATGCTATATATCGTCTTCAGAAAAGAATTGTTAGATATATTGTTGGTAAAAGATATTATGATCCCGTGGCACATTTATTTTCTGAGGTTAAAATTCTTAATGTCTGTAATAATTACAAACTGATATCAGGAAACTTTGTGTATTCGATTACAATGAGATTGATTAAATTGGATAGATTTAAAGACTATTTTCAGAGTCTTTGGAATTTTCATAATTATGAAACACGTCATAGAGAGGATCTGAGTATACCTATGTGTCGATTGTCAATTGGGCAGAGATCTATCAAATACAATGCAGTAAAAATTTGGTCTGAATTTCCTGATGATGTTAAAAATGCAAAATCTTTAAAATCAAATGTAGAACGTTTCTTCTTACAAAGCAATGAAACCTTCTTCTATGTATCAGTGTAATCTTCTTCTATGTATCAGTGTAATGTATCAGTGCGTCTCATAACCATTTGACCATTTATACTATTGAATTATTGTACTATTTGAATTATTGTATACTTTACTGTTGTCCTAATTGAACTAAAGAAAATAGGGAGCATTAACTAAAAATAAGCGTCAGCTTACTATGCTCTCCTTTTTTGTTTCGCCTTTCCTATTAAACACCAATATTTAATATGATTGTTATTTATCTTTTCTGATGCAATTGATATTTCTCAGCTATTTCACTTCTAAATTTTTCACATGTATATATTAATTGTTATTAGACAATTATGCTATGTAAATGTATATTGTATTGACTGGCGGAATAAAATAAAGATTATTATTATTATTAAATGTTCAAACGTCCGCCCACCAACGTTGATACAGGCGACACAACAGCGGAGTAGTGATCGGCGTACCTGCTCGTAAACACCGGGCTTGTCGCGTACATCGGCGGCTGAGAATGCTGGGGTTTGGCCGATCCAGCGCTTTTAAGCCGTGCCACCTCGTCTGCCCCCCCTACTGACACCGGGCTGCATTTGTGGCCGCATGTTCTATGACGAATATTGGTGGGTTCGGTGTGTACTACCATCCCCTCACGTTTGAGCCATGAATTCAGGGACACCCTGTATATAATTTGTTCATTTATGATATTTATTATATAATTTCTCATACTAATTGTATCCGAATTTCACATTAGGTGTAATTTTCAAATGCTTCCAAATTTTTCATAGTTTTGTCCTGTGCATTTCGTAATGCGCTGAAATATTCAAGTCTCGTACAATAACGAAACTCGTCAGAATATAATTCCATTTTTATTTTTACCATTGCAAATAAGTTAGGTGGGGGGGGGGGGAAGAGATTCACAGACCTGTTGAAGTTCAACAGGAAATTTGCTATTAATACTAGTGATTTTTTGCCTAAGAGGGATGGTAAACTTGTACTGGCACTTCTGTATAACTTATTCTCTTGGGTATAGTTTCCTATTTGGTGCTTCTACCTACTCGCTTTCTGTAGAACTTGTTTAAAATATAACTTGATATTTTAAGTAATCGGACACAAACACAGCTATTGCTTGAGATATGAGTTGATGTAATAGCATGAATATTATTAGTACAAGATTGCGTTACTCTATATTTGGTCGAATTAGTATTATTACTAGTGGTGGAAATGGGATGGGACCTGATAGGACGTCATCCCACTAACTCCGAAAATAGAGAAAAAGTAAACAAGCTGTATAAAAACTAAAGAAAAAGAAGTACGCTCCTCTCCGCTTTGGTCTGTTACTTTGAGGGTTATTTAGGGTAAATCTTTATTTTTGGGGGGAGAAGGGAGGCGGTGAAGATGTCAAAGAATCGATTTTGCATTTTGCAGTACTTCTAGTTCGAAAATCCCATTTCCAGTGATTATTACGAAAGAAAATCTGTAAATTTTGATTGGCTCTCTGTAATGACTTAGAGAGCATTTACTCGTTGCTATAATTCATTGCAGAAAATCGTTAATGTCCTAAAGATTGATTCGGTCTCGGCGTTTCAAGTGCCGAATGGAGTTGCCTTGCGACATCATCATATCAGAATAATCCAATCAGAGACAACTATCCCAAATGAGTCAAATTTGGCAAAAAAACACTTCCTTTCTGTAGTTAAAAAACAACCGAGACTAAATAATCCAATCATTACGCCTTATTAACGATTTTCTGGAATAAACTGTTTTGATGAATAAATGTTCTTGTCATCAACATTATAACTCAAAGAACTGTATTAGCGCACAATACTATTTCATATCCATGCTCCTATATTAAATTCAAAACTACACACAGATCCTTAGACTATGCATCAAATTGACGGTATTCTACTGTGATAATGAATCCGTTATGACGATTTTCCATTTTATATACTTCATGATAACCGTACAGGATCTTTATCATCCACGTTTGGGTCTCCAAAATACACCTATTTATCACAATTCAAACTTACCATAGCCCTTTTGAAAATATCACTATGCTATTCTAAACAAATTGCAGAATTGCCTTTCGTTACAAAATTTCAAACGAGAATTGTATTAGTATAATAAATGCTGAAATGTTATTCAAATAATGATTTCCATTTCACTGTATTTTACCGCTGCTGGAATTACTGATAAAATATTATGCATTAACTTATTTGAATTCTTATGTATGAATAAAACTGATTTCATTAAAGACTGGAAACTATTTCCAAGACAATAAGTTAAGGTTATGGTCCGATTTGTAACATCTGAGAGAGATTTCTGCTTTCTCGGCCAATGTGAGTTGTTTCTAATATTTTCCTTAATTCAACTGTTCATATACACTATGTTGAAAAAAGTGTCCAGACACTTTCATGTTATGTGAGTGGAAAGCCACTTTCAAAGCTTCCTAACATCCAAAATAAACCTTTTACGCAAAAACTGTTATTGGCGTTAAATTGTAGATGTCACTCAAATCCATCTAAATATATTTCCTCAATATTCGTTTAATATTTAAAGAATGAATGGAAGCTGAAACATTTATCTTCAACTTTTGACACTTGTGAAAAAATACTTCAATAGATAAAACAGAACTCTTGTAACAATTTGTTCACTAACATAAATTAAATATCTGAAGTTTGAAAGACGATTTTTTAAGATTTCATCATTTTAGTGGCAAATGTGACAGTGTCAATTTTCAACAATATTCGATCAATATTTAAATAGTCATCGAAGCGGGACTATTTAACAGCAGACGACACTTTCACATTGCCTTCAAATTGATGAATCTTAAATAATCGTCATGCAAACTTCAGATATTTAATTTATGTTAGTGAACAAATTGTTACAAGAGTTGTGTTTTATTTATTGAAGTGTTTTTTCACAAGTGTCAAAAGTTGAAGATAAATGCTTCAGCTTCAATTCATTCTTTAAATATTAAACGAATATTGCCGGAAAAATATTTAGAAAGATTTGAGTGATATCTACAATTTATCGCCAATAACAGTTTTTGCGTAAAACGTTTATTTTCGATGTTAGGGAGCTTTGAAAGAGGCTTTCCATTTGCATAACATGGAAGCGTCCGGACACTTTTTTGGACATAGTGTATATATATTTGAAGTTTCTGTATTCTGCATATCTTAATGCAAATGTTCAACGATATTTTTATACATTTATCCTAAGTTTTCCTTAATTGCTTTGGGTCAGAAGTCTACAACTAACCACCTCAACGGAGTGTAACGATAAATAAATAAATTGATAATGAGAAAAAAAAAACTTTCCGCAACTAATCATTAAACATAAGCTTACATGTCAGTGCATCACCAAAACAGACGAAGGAATTTCACCAACTAGTACTATTTAAATTTTAAAATAATTTTGAACATAAATACAACATTTGCGCGACACTGATGAAATGCAAACACACATTGATAATTGATGTCCGGTCCATCTTCTTACACATATATAAATCTATATAACAAAAAGTATCTGTGTGTGTGTGTCTGTGGTAGCCATAACTAATCGGAATATCAACGCAGACGGTTCAAAGTTTCAGATAATGTTTCTGGGTGTGATCCGGGTGTCGAAAGTCCAAAGTGTGTGTGTGTGGAGGGGGTGGGGTCTTGCTAGAAGCAAAAATATTTACCATGCTATTCCTACGGGAAATGATAATCGATGTTAAATTTATTGTTGCCATTTATTGCTTCCAAATTGTGAACGTAAGAGTTAAAGTAACATTTAAATCTGCTGCCGTTGCCAGATTCCCCACATTCCCAAAGGCATTATTAAGGCGTCGGATTGCAGCTAGGGATCTGATTTTCTAATCAGGCAGGGGAACACGCCAATGAAATTTTGGACTTTTCGGTCAAGTACGTTGGGAATTACAGAATGCCAAAATCTGTCGAAATAATAATCGCGATAATTTGCGACGAAGCCACGGGGTATGAGAACGCACGTTCTGAGTCGGCAATGCTCTTTTCTTCGTTTTGAAACAATGCTAACATGAGGAGGGGAGGATGCTCACAAAACTAACCTTTAGTGCAGTAAACAAAAGAATATGCCTGGTATTAAAAGTGAGACTCTAGCTGTGACAATATGTGTGCAAATGAAGCCACGGGACAAGTATTAACCTGTTTTTTAAACTAATCACCGTGGCACACGGTGGAGGCTGTGCAGGAAATTTGGATCAGGCGGTCAAGCATCACGGGAGCCATAGTGCATAAAAATATGTCGTAACGGAAATAAAAATCTCAATAGTTTAAATAGAAACTAAGTCAAGGCCATGAGAGAGCTTACTGGCGTATAGAACAACCTAAGCAAATACCGGGGAACTTTCTTCGTGTTGAAATATGTGCTAAAGTGTCAAGGGATAGGGGTGGGGGGTAGTACTTACAAAATTTACCTTTTGTGCTGTGAAAATAAGAATGTACTGATTAAAAGTGACACCTGGGCAGCACCGGGTGCCGTTCAGCTAGTCTATATAATAAAAGAAGGAGTGTGTCTGTGTGTATCTGTGTGTCTGTGGCAGCCATAACTCATCAGGAAATCAGAGTATACGCTTCAACGTTTCACAGAATGTTTCTGGCTGTGGTCCAGATTGCAGTGCCAATTTTCAAGTCGATAGTCCAAACGAGAGGCTTGTTAGAAGCAAACATTTTTACATGCTATTATTTCTACGGGAAACGATAAACGTTGTCCATAGATAAATATTACTACGTAAAGATACGACATTAACTAGCGAGAGTTCTGCTCCTATCGTAACCAGGGTGAACTACTCAGATCGTGGTTTGACGCTGTCGATAACGGTATTGAATTCCTTCAAATTATATGAAGTATGTCTCTCGACTTCTAGCATAAAGTTCCGCGATCGATCCCCAGCACGGGTAAACGTTTTTTTCTCTCCCAAATTTACTTTTTTTTTCGTTCTTTTTAACGTGTAAATATATGTAAATATTCAATGTGACATAACTTACCAAATTATTTTAAAGAAGAACTTGAAGACAAAACGTTTATCTTGTAAAAAGAAATTGCAAAGCCGCTGCTATTCGGTTGCTTTACATTACGTCTATAGAGTCGGAAGCGGAACAACCTAAAGTTCTCTTCCATTTGCGACTATTTAATGTCTTTTACAATGTCTAATGTCGTTTAATATGTTAGTTATTACCGTGGTACACATAGGAGCGCTGAATATTCAGTGACGGTATTATTTTCGTTACGAGTGGCCCATTTATATTCATGGGCCCTATGGGAATGTTGCATCTTTACATAGTTATATTATTCTATGATCACTGCCAAATTTATTGTTGCCATTTATTGCTCCCTAACTCTGAACGTAAGAATCTACATTTAAATCTACTACCGTTGACAAATTCCCCATATTTCTAAAGGAATTATTATTTGAAGGTGCCCCATTTCAGCTAGGGACCTAATTTTTTAACCCCGGGTCAGGCAGGGGGAATGCGCTTACGAAATACGTCGGACGAAATACAAATACGTCGGAAGTCACAGAACATCAAAATCTGTTGAAATACAGTACACCAAAATCTTCAGTACGGGTCTCAAGTCACGGGCTATGAGAGCTCACGCTGAGTAATCAATGACCTTTGCAATAGCGGGAAATTCTTCACGTTGAATATGTGCTAAAATGTTTGGGGGTGGAGAGGTGGATACTCACAAAACTAACCTCTAGTGTAGTGATTCTCAACCTTTTATGCTTCACGTACCTCCTGGAAATGTGTATGTAATTGCGTACCCCTTGTATAGATAGATAAAACTATAGTTACAGTATAACAATGGGAATAAAATAAAAAAATATATATATATAAAACATATATCTAGCGACTTTTGAGCGCTCACGGCGTACACCAAACAATTTTACCGCATACCCCACGTTGAGAATCCCTACTCTAGAGCATTAAAAAACAAAATATACATATAAAAGGTGAGATCCGAACAATGACAATTTGTGTAGAAACGAAGCCAAGGGCCAAGTAGGAACCAGATTTTTAAACCAACCAGCGCAGACACGGGAGAAGGCGTGCCGGAAATTTTGAGTACGCAGTAAAACATCACGGGATCCATAGGGCAGCAAAATATGTTGTAACGGAAATAAAAATCGCGATGGTTTAGATAGAAACTAAGCCACGGGCTATGAGAGATAGCATTGAAGTCAGCAACATCCAAGCAAACACCGGGAATTTTCTTCGCGTTTAATCTGCGCTGAAGAGTCGGGGGGTTGAGGGGGGAAGTAGGGGGAAGGGGGGAACGTTCACAGGGTATGGCTCTCCCGCACACTGGCCACGGCTTAACATCCCATCCGACGGACAGTGGTCTCTTCAAGCCCATCGGTGTCCCCTACTGACCATGGGCAGGGAGTTTTGCGGAGATAAATTTCAACGCTGACCCAGCTGGGATTCGAATCTGGGAACTGCAGATTGCGAGTCTGGCGCGCTACCGACTGAGCACCCCTCTCCTAAAGTTTCGAGTGCATTACTTCACTAAATGCTTGGTGAAATGAAATAAAACGGGTTAGTTATGAAAAAAAAAATATCCATGTAAAACATTAATTTTATTATAATTCCGAGTTTAATATTTTAGTATACAGTAAGTATTGCAAAAATGTTGGTGGGGCTTGGCCCCTCTGGCAATAATGATGAAATGAAAAAAAAATGAAAAAATCTAATTTTCTTGCTGATCTGGGAAAAATAAATAGGCTTGAAAATGAACGGATTTTGTAGTGGATTAGTTATTGTCAATTTTTCTTTTTTTGGAAAGTCGCGTTTCAGTTGATTTTTCTTTGTAACCCTCGTCTGACACAAAAGTTTGTTTTCCACAGAAATATTTATCGCCTTGTAACATATAATTGTACTACAAAGAGCAAGAAAATCATTTCCATCACTCTGACACTAAATGCTGGTTTCTTCATTAGATTAGCCAACAGATCATAATAAGATTAAGAATCGAGATTACGGTTCGACCTTTAATCTGAAAAAAAGAAAATGTTATGTAAAAGGATATTTGCATCATCCTAAAGCAGCTGCAGGCTCTAGCGTCTCACAAATACTTTCTAATTTAGTTCTCCATATATATATGGAGTGGAAGTGGGAAGGGAGGGGGGGGGAGAAGTAATCCGAATAAAAAGTGGGAGGAAGCTACCTGAATTGAAAGGTGGTGGGGGGGTTGAGTTTGATTCTGCGGCCCGTTTCGGTATGAAATAGTTCCTTCCGCTTTAGTGGTGTTTGAAAGAGAGTTCTGAAAAATATTTTTTCGCCACCGTTCCACTGGTATTTTCAAAGGGGGGGAGGTGATGATTCCCGTCCCACCCTCTAGATCCGGCCCTGCTTATATATAATATTTTATTTTGGGTGTCCCATGAAGTCATCACGTTTCCAAAAATCACCCACTCCCCCAAGAAATTAAATTTCTAGCTAAGTGTAATGAGGCGTGAAGACTTTTATATACACCCATCTATCGATTTACACGGTGGATAGGTTTCGGGAAATCACAGTGTAATTTGAAATCATGCAAATCGAAACCAACAGTCATGAAAAAAGGAAGATAGGTTCAGAAACAAAATTGTTATGTATAAAACGTTCATTGAAAGTTTTATTTATGCAAATTTATCTCAAATTTTAGTCATAATATATAATATAGTAATAATATAAAAACATAATATATAACATAGTAATAAAAAGCATTAACGTAGCATTATTTGTCACTTTATTTGCACTAATTCATAGAAACTTAGATTAATTTATTATATATTTCTTTTCGGTCACGTAAAATATTGATCGTTAATGTAGACATACACTCCGAATTTGAAGACGAAATTTGAAAGAAGGATATTTATGAACTGAATATAAATTGGAAGTTAAGCATTTATATCAACACATAGTGCTTTATTTTGTAAAACTGGTATTTATATGATATTTTAAGAAATAGTATACTCCCGAATCAGCTTATTTAGCCTATATAATGGCCTACAAAGTTAAACTTGTTGCTAAATATGAGATAAAACAAGGTTTTTACTTGTCTAAAAAAGTCAGATCTCGCTGCCGATTCAAAACAGGCTTCATTTCATTAAGATGCCTTGTAATTTATTATTAATTAAGAATTTAGTATTAATTATTTAGTGCTAATTATTTATTATTCATTAATTATTGATAATGATATAATAAAATTAAATATTTTTATTTTTATTTTTAATTAATTAATAATAATGAAATTAAATATAAATTAATAATGAAAACTAACTTGTAATTTATTATTAATTAATCAAGCTTCATTTATAAAAGGCAGATCTTGCTGTCTATTCAAACTGATTTGTTTAAGATGCCACGAGACAGAATGCATTGCTATGGCAGGAATATAATTTGAGCGAAATAACATAAAACTAACTTGTCACAGATGATGATTTTATCAATATTGGAATTTACTATTATCTATTTATTGTATTCCTGAATATAAATGATATCAATTAAAATCATTTAATTGATTTTATTTTAGGACGACAGTCTAATAATCTCTCTTGGCGCTATAGCACTATTATTTCACATTATGTATTATATCTACATACAGAAAAAAACTCAATTCGTATCGAGTAAAACCGAGTCCATAACAGTGTAAATCAAAACTGGCTGCATTTTTTTGACCTTGTACAATGTGTAAACATAGTGCCGTGTAAATCGAAAAATAGGTGTCTATAACATGACGTTTCGATTCACCCTAAATACAAGAAGGCACTAGAAAATGTGCATGATAATTAAAAAACCATCATTTCTTAGATATGTTTTAAGCGAAATGTTTTGAAACGCAGCTAGTGCATGGAGTGAACGAAAATAATGAGTGAGCGACTTTAAACTATGTCATGAATGCAGGAAAACAGTAAGACACCTACGGGGTAGATATAAGTTTCCCTATTATGGAGTTTCCGGAGTGGTGAAAAATGAGATAGTGCCAAGAAAATTCGTAGGTAGTTTAATGAAAACATGCGGAAGCGACTTAGCGAAGAAAGAGGAATAGTTCCAACTGTCGCCACCAGGGAAAAAATGGCACATAAACACAAAGAAAAGCACAGGTGAGAAAACGACGTTTATTGGTTTCACGCACATGTTCGTTATAGCAACTGCTCAATATGTTCTCCATTGGTGCAGATGATGGATGCGAAGGACTGCCTGGGCTATGGTTACTTAGAGTATGCCACTGTGGATGTTGGTCACTACCTGTGTAATGCTGCCCATCAAGATTAAAAAACGACCTCAAGCAGTAAAGATAAACTGGCCCCTGATATAGCGCCAGAGCCAGATATCACAATTTTTCAGGTCTGGTGAGCATGGTGACTAGGCCTGAGGTAAGCCTCAAGAAACTTAGCTCTCATCGCTGAACATTGTATGCAGCAACTGCTTTACCTGCTGACTAATATGTAGGAGTGGATCATTGCGCATGAACACTGTGGTGTCCAGACACTGCCATTCCTAAAGGGTGGGGATCATGTGATGCTGGAGAATAGCACAGTAACGGGCACCTGCTATGGTACACCTCACTGGACTATTAGGTGAAGCCTTCTCAAGAAGAATGGCCCAATGATGAAGCCTGCACTGAAGCCATACCATAATGTCATGCATGGGAACAGGAGAGTCCTTTCATGCACAGCAAATGGAGGTTACCCCCCACACGCGACGGTTCTCTGTGCTGATGGCACGAATGATGTCGAAATGCACCTCGTTGGTCCAAAGATACCCATGGCCACGAGACGCCCACCTCCATCCACCCCAGAAGATGGAGAGCATAGTTGGTGCGACTTTGCTAGTCATGTGGTCACAGTTCCTGCAAAATGTGGATCCTGTATGGATAGCATCACACAATATTCTGGGCCCAGAGACGATCTCAACTGTCGTGACACCTCTGTGGCACTGCTGACTAACTGTATGTCAATTCTGACATAAACTGCCATGGTAATTGTCACCTCATCCTCCACATCTTCTGCAATGGGCGACCGTACTCTTAATGGTGTCCCTACGAACTCATTAGTTGTCGCAAACGTCATTACCATCTTCCTTAATGCCACAAAGTCCTTCACCATCTTCCTTAATGCCACAAAGTCCTTCACCATCTTCCTTAATGCCACTGACGTCAGGGGTCCTCTCTGCAGATACGTCGATATCTTCACAGTGCGCATTTGCATTGCTCTAATTCTGGTAGAATAACTTGATTAACAGCGTGCTTTTCTTCTTCGCGAGTGCGCCGTTTGTTTGCAGTGGGCATTCCCACTTTTATATGACGTCTTTTGCGTCGGAAACTTGTTATTATGCATGTGAACGCGATTAGCATACTTGATACCAATAAACATCATTTTCTCACCTGTGCCTTTCTTTCTTGTGTTTGCAGAGTCCCCATTCCTCCCCCTGCTGGCGAAAATTGGACCTAATTTTTTTCACTAAATCGCTTCAGCATATTCTCATTAAGCTACCTACCAGTTTTCGTAGTGCTATCCCATTCGTCACCGCTCCAGAGACTCGGAATAGAGAAACGCCTTTTATATCCACACTATATAATCATTAAAACACTTTGGATGACGTTTTCTGTGATATCCTCTTTGTCCCCAGCAGCTTTTCATTAAGTCCCCTTTCTGAATCCTTCTCTCTGAGCTACGCTGCTTTATTTTATCACGACATTTATTATACTCAACAGAGCTTTGAAATTTAGTCGTCTCTTACAAAAGGGAAGTTATCACCTCTTCCAAGTGAAAGAAAATTAGCGATAGAAAAAATTAGCGATGACAAAATATTTTTCTTTGTTCTGAATTGAAACAAATTAAAATGTGTATAAAAGATACACACTAATATTTTTAGAGAATTATTTCCAAAATATATCACACATAATTTTTCTATGTGTCATTATGTCTACCCAGTGTATGTTTTTTAAATATTTCTTTAACCGCTCTCTATACGCTTGCGTAGGATTTACAGCCTGTAATTCACTCAATAGCGAAACAACAAAAAGTTTCATTAGCAGTAAAATACAGTTAGTAAAATGCAGTACATTAGCAGTAAAATACATGTCACAAAGACCCCGAAAGCTCAGAGAAGGTTGGGGTAGCGGACCCAATGGAACGGCTGTTGGGAGACATGATAGCCTCCCGTCAAGGCCATCCAGCGTGTTCTTTAACGTGCACAGGGTATGGCTCTCCCACACACGGGGCCACGGCTTAACGTCCCATCCGACGGACGGCGGCCTTTCCAAGCCCATCGGTGTCCCTTACTGACCGTGGGCAGGACGGAGAGTTTTGCGGAGGTAAAATGTAAATCTCAACGCTGATCCAGCTGGGACTCGAACCTGGGAACTGTAGATTACGAGCCTGGAGCGCTACCGACTGAGCCACCCTTAAAAATGTGGCAGGTTGTTACTAATACCAATGCAAAGCTTTTATAAAATCCAAATTTCAAGCTACCTACTAGGATTCGCTGTGGTATTAAATGCTTCCTATCCTATATTAGAGAACAATTATAATTTTGCAAGTGAAAAATAAAATATTTGTAGAAGAAACACTTTTATTGGAATTTGTACATTGCTAAACACATATTATATTACGTTCAATTAAAATCAAGAGGAACAAATATTTTTATACATCTGAATTAATATTTTTTTAAGTTATGCTAATTTAGTTTTATGAAATAGAAGATAAAACACTTTGAATTTATGTTCAGACCTATTTATATCATAAAAATCATTATAGGCTACGTAAAATAATCTTGTATGTCGTAAATATGACACTTCTGCGGTAACTGAAAGTGTTTGGTTTAACTAGACTAAGGATGATACCACCAGAACAAGTCCGAATCTAAGGGAGGGGGAGAAGGAGGGGAAGGAAAGGTGTCATGCTATTCCCTTTGAGAATATTAGTAAGGGTAATGGAGGCTAAAATTATTAAACTTTCGTATAATTCTTGCATTTTTCCAAAATATTTTAAATACTTCTAAAATGGAAGGGGGGGGGGGAGTAATACCGCAATAGAAATTAAATCTCTTGCTCTCCTCTATCCCCCATTAATTTTTCCCCGGCTCGATTGAATTTCTTCCCCCCTCCTTCATTTATTACTTTCTAGATCAGGGCTTGCATGAGAGTTATGAAATCAGACTAATGCATTAGAGAGCTTTACCACTTGAAAAGAATTTATGAAACTGGAAAATATGAAGTAATTATAGCTTGCTATGTTCCTTTGGACCTGTTAATCTACCGGCCAAAAACAGCAAAATCACTCATATGAAAGACAACTGAAATGCTGACACTAACAAAAGCACTATTTTCGGCATTTAATTGCTATGCAACGAGATCAAACCCAAAACAACAAAAGTAATGTTCAGTTAATTAGGCAGTTGTAACAGGGAAACTACCTACTAATAAGCCTTTTTTGATCGAAAGATTGCTGTCGAGAACTCAAAGAAACTCACCTCACTCAGCAATGCAGTATACTATCCAAGGTTACTGAATCTTTTAGTTTTGTTTCCATTTCGAGCGAAACAAACGGCTAGTTGCAGAGTAGCCATCAGCCGAACTAGTTGCTCACGGGTGATCGATGGATGATGTCCAGCTGCACTAGGCCGTACGTTAAACGTACTTCCAATGTGTTTTGCGAAAGCTTTCAGCTGCTCTAACAACCGACCTGTTGGCATTAACGACGATATCCCCGTCCTCATAGTTGTTTGGTCAGGGCTGCGGCCAATCGCGAGCGCTCTTTGCTACACTTGGGCGTTTATTTCTTTTTTCTGCAGCTTCTCATTACAGTAGTTTAAAGTTTTATGAAAAAAACTTTTAAGTTTAATCTGTGTCGAAGACGAAACGTGGAGAATTCCATTTCCCTTGCTTCAGCGAACCTACACTGCTAGTCAAAAAGTATCAGAACATTGTTGTTAAGTGATAATTGATAGTTTATGATTTGTTTAATGTTAGAGATGAGTTCGGCTTGAAAATTCGAGTCCGAGTCTGAATTATTTTTAAAATTATTTAGTTCGAGTCCGGTTACAAGAAACAAATCCGACTAATCGTAAAGCATATATGGACTCTGATAGGAATTTTTTTAGTGGATGTGTGTATGTATGCAAAATTATTTTTGTCCTAATTCTTATTTACCAATAATGTTATTGCGTCTAAGCCTAAAATCTAGGAGGGGGAGGAGGCAAATTATAAAATAATTTGGACGCACAGACAACCCCTTTCATACATGTGAAGTGAGGTCAGATATCGTATAAACAACCGACAACCGACTGAAAGTGTTAAACATTGTTGCTTCTCTTTCAATGCAAATGAGTTTATAAGGATCAAAAATAACATTTATATAATGTTTTGAATCCGAAAATTAAAATAAAAATATATTTAAGAAAAAATATCTGAAGAATAATATTATTACGTAATTGGATTCAATGGGGAAATAAGTTTCATTATGTAGAATTTCGTTTTACGGCCAACTTTTTAGGAACGTAACCCTTCGGTAAATCGAGTATTGCCTGTATATCGTCGTTTGCACTGTCCTTTAGAAGGCTTGTCATTTTTGCAACCGTTTCCAACGTTAAAGCATTGTATTAAAGTTCTCACCTTTGATACATCCTCACCTTTGATGTCTATGTCAATTTTAAATTATTTAAGAAATTATATAGGGAACATAAAAATTTCTTAAATAATATGCATTACATATTATGTAATCTTTTAGATTAAATGGGAACATATGTAATATCTTGATAATAGCACGATATACATTTTTTTGTGTTTTACAATAATATTGTTTCGTTTCATGTTTCCTGTTTCTTGGAATTCCCCATCTAACACATTTTAAAGTTCTTGGTGTTTCATGTTAAGACTAAGTATACTTGTTTATGTTACACTGCTATTTATAGCATTTTGAGCAAACAATGCTCATTATTTTGGTTTAAATTTCTAATTCCAGAGATTTGCGTTGAGGTTGTAAACAGTTTTGTTTACTATACCTTGGTATTGCGTTTGGAATTTTTCCCACGTTATACATTTAAAGTGCATTTCTAGACATTTTTAATGCTTTCATATTAAGACTGAGGATTCTGGTTTAAAATTATATTTCCCTAGATTTTCCTTGAGGTTGTAAGCAGTCTTGTTTAGCATACTTTGATCTTGTGTTTAGATTTCTTTTCATGATGTACATTTTGAGCGCATTTCTGAATTCTTGGTGCTTTCATATTAGATCTAAATATTCTGGCTTAAAATTACATATTTTCTTGATAAAATCTTGAGATTTACTTTGAGGTTATAATCAGTATTTTTGCTACATCTTGATACTGTTTGGAGTTCCTTCCATGATATATATTTTAAGCTCATTTCAGGAATTTTTGGTGCTTTCATGTGAAACCTAAGGAGTTTGGCTTAAAATTATATTTCCTGAGATTTTCCTTTACGTTGTAAACCGTCTTTTTTTTTACTATTCTTTGATATTGTTTGGATTTCTTGCCATGATATACATTTTGAGTGTATTTCTGGAAATTCTTGGTGCTTTCATGTTAAGCATAAGTAGTTTGGTTTAAAATTATATTTCCTGAGATTTGCCTTGAGGTTATAAGCAGTCTTTTTTTTTAGTATACCTTGGTGTTGTGTTTGGATTTCTTTCCATGATATACATTTTGAGTGCATTTTTGGAAATTCATGGTGCTTTCATGACAAGCCTAGGTGTTCTGGTTAAATGTTTTTTATTTTCTGTTATTACATTGCAGGAAGTTGAAAGCCGCTGTATTTAGCATAACTTGTTATTGTTTTTGGATTTTTTTTTTTCGTGATATACATTTCAGGAAATTTTGTTGGTTTGGTTCTCATGAATCTCAGGAAAGTTTGGTTGCTTCACGTTTAGACTAAATATTTTTATATGAAATATTTATATTATACTTCTATGTACTGAATATTGGTTTGGATAAACAATGGTTAGAGTTCTGGTTGAAAATTATTTTTCCTGATATCCTGTCTTAGGTTTGTATGTAGTCTTGTTTTGACCTTGATATTTTTTTGGGGTTTTTTGTGTTAGATATCTGAAGTGCATTTGAATAAATTCTTGGTACAAGCCTAATTATTATGATTTAATATTTGATCTTCATGCTATACCGTTTTAGGCTTTTTATCAATTTAATCGGGGTACATAGTTGGTGTTAAGTGTCAGAGTTTTAGAAAATTGTATTTAATGTTGTTTGATTGATTATTTGATTGGTCTGTAAATGGTAGCTAAGTAGTCACTGGAAGGAGAGCTATGCACCAATCCCCTGTGATGAAGCATAGAACCGGCCAGGCCTAGCACCTAACGTCCGACCCCGCCTTCTCGTGGTGCAGACCGTTAGTACCTTTCAAAAGAGATACTCTCTTGTGGAAGTGAACGGAAGGGGAGGGCTGCCAGATTAGTGTGGCGTACTGATCTGGACAACTATGGCTACTTTTCTTTTTTTTCTACCCTGCTGAGAAGTGGTCAACCACACAGGGTCGTGGTGCTGATCATATAAACCCACTGGACTGGACAGATATATGGCTCTGAGCTTGATTATGTATTCTTATTTTGCTGCACTGGTGGGCTTCTGTGGAGGGAAAACCTTCCGCTGTGTTTTCTGTTTGTTTGTGGATTGACAGCCCCAAGTGAATAGATTCACAGGATATGTTTATCAGCTGGTGGATAATCCTGAGCAGAAGTCATCGCAGGCACCTGAACTCTTTGCTTCTATTGGCATCGTCAAATTCTACATTGGAGGACGTCTTCAAGTATAGATGGCTTCAGCCTTTAGTGGTGGGGGAATGGGTCTTTGCCCCATGTCTGCGATTAGGGGGCTGTTTGATACTGTCGACATTCCCTCTCTCAATAAACATAGTTTCTTTAAACATCCCACTAACCATTTTCTCTCCATAGGTAGTTGGAATATGAGGACTCTGTACAGAGCTTTTTCTCTTGATGTCCTCACACAAGAATTCCACCATTATAATTTAGAAATTATCGGCTTGCAAAGAGAGGAGATGGACAGATAAAGGTCAGATTCTTAAAAATAATCTTAAATTTCTCTTTTCAGGGAGGGACGACAATAAGCATCACCAAGGCGTGGGTCTGCTTCTCAGCAGACACGCTAGTGATGCTCTTCTAGGATATGAGTGCATTAATGAAAGGTTTATTACAGCAAAATTTCAGACAAGCGTTAAAGACTTGAATGTTATCTGCTGTTATGCCCCCACTGAGGATGCCGATGAGGATGAGAAGGATAGGTTTTATGAACAACTTCAGGATATTTTGAATTCTGTCAAGAAAGGAGATATTACCCTTGTTCTTGGTGACTTCAATGCCAAAGTTGGTACTGACTCTGACCTTTGGTGAGGAGTAATAGGCCCTTTTGGTATTGGTAGCTGCAATGGCAATGGGCAGAGTCTCCTGCAGGTAAGTAAACTCAATGGATTCAGAATAACTAACACTTATTACAAACATCGCGACATACATAAGTACACATGGGTTTCACCCGATGGGCTGCATAAGAATATGATTGATTGTATATTAATTAACAGCAAATGGTCTAGTTCTGCTAGGAATACCAGATCATATAGGGGAGCTGAAATTTGATCTGACCATTATCTTGTTAAAAGTGTTTTGCAATTTAAACTTAAAAAGTTTTGTGCTGGGGTTAAAAAATTTGCTTTTAATACTGAAGCTCTGAAAGACCCAGTTATAGCCAAAGCTTACCATGATAGGTTACTTAGTCATTATGACAATCATGGTATGCTTACTACTGAAGTTGAGGAAGAATGGGATCATTTTAAACAGGCTTTTTTGGACACTAACAGTACTCTTTTAGGAAAAAAGGAGCAGAAGAGACAGAATTATCTGAGTGATAAGGCACTTGAGCCTATTTCAGAAAGAAAGAGCTGCAGGAATATCCTTAATCAATACCCTACTAATCCTAATAGAAAGCATTACAGAGAACTTAATAAACGTGTAAAAGATCAGTTAGCTGCTGATAAGAATCTTTGGCTTGATGGCTTGGCTGACAAAGCCGAGGAAGCAGTTAGACAACACAACAGCAGAGAGCTGTACCAGATAGTTAATGTTTTGTGTGGTAGAAAACGGACAGGTATACAGGGACTGAAGGATAGACAAGGTAAGATAATAGAAGGTGACGATTCTGTCATGGCTAGGTGGGCTGAGCATTTCAGTGACGTTCTAAACAATGTGGTTAGTTCTACTTCCATTGTTTAGAACAAGAATGTCGGCCCTATAACACAATCTGAAGTTATTTTGGCTATTTCTAAACTTAAACTTCATAAATCCCCAGGGGTAGATGAAATTACTAAGGAAATGCTTAGAGCTGGGAATGTTTCGGTTACCACTTGGATGACTGAAATTCTGAATATCTTTTATGATAAAGGCATGGTTCCTAAGGATTTTACCAGAGCTATTTTTATCCCTATTTTTATAAAAGGTGATCGCAGTTCTTGTGATAACTATAGGGGTATCAGCCTACTCTCTGTTCCAGGTAAAGTTCTTTCCATGATTGTGCTTAATAGAATTAAGAATCTGGTTGACAGTCAATTGCGTGATGAGCAATGTGGATTCAGAAGTGGTAGGGGATGTATGGATCAGATTTTTCACTTTAGCAAATTCTTGAGAAATGTTTAGAGTTTCAGAAACCTTTGGTTGCTAGTTTTGTCGATTTCAAAAAAGCTTTCGACTCTGTTGATCGTCATAATTTGTGGTTGATTGTGAGATCATATGGTATACCAGACAAGTTAGTTAACATAATGAAAGCTGTCTATAATAACACTGAGTCATGTGTGAAAGTTGGTAAGGCTTGTAGCAATTGGTTTAGCATTACTTCTGGTGTTCGCCAAGGGTGCATTTTGTCTCCTTTTCTCTTTAGCTTGGTTATTGATTATGGTATGCGAAATTCACTTCAAGGGAAAGATTTTGGCCTTAAATGGACTGGAGATACGAAAATTTCTGATTTAGATTATGCTGATGATTTAGCCCTTTTGGCAAATGATGTTGATGAGATGAACTCTTTCATTCCAGCTGTTGATGAGACTGGTAGTAGAGTAGGTTTGGTTATAAACAGAGAGAAAACTAAAGTGATGAAAATTGGTCAGGCAGGCTGTGATTCAGTAAATCTGAATGGTTGCAGTCTTGAGCAGGTGTCACGGTTTAATTATCTTGGGAGCTATGTAAGAGATAATGGTGATGTGCGGCATGAGATTAACAGACGAATAGGGATTGCTGCCGGGACTTTTAAGAATCTATGGAGTGTGTGGAGAAAGAGGCGTATACACCTAAAGACTAAAATTAGACTGTATAATAGTTTAGTCCTTTCTAGGGTTAGTTATGGTAGTGAAACTTGGACATTTTGTAAACAGGATAACAGGAAACTAGATGCTTTTGATTCCAGATGCTTACGCAGTTACTTAGGCATTAGCTGGTTCAACTTTGTAACTAAGGATGAGGTTAGGCAAAGGAGTTTGTAACCTCCTTTAAGCAGCATATTTTGCAGAGAGAGTCTCCGTTGGTTTGGCCATGTTGCCCGTATGAATAATTATAGATTGGCGAATAGGGTTATGAACAGTGTGTCTAAAGGCCTCAGAAAGAGGGCGAGACCTAGGATGCGGTGGGCAGACAATGTGAAACAGGACCTTGTTAGAATTTGTGTGCAGTGGCCAAATGCAGTAGATGTAGATCAGGATAGACTTGCTTGGAGAACTAAATTGCACGGTCTGGTTGGACCTCCGTAGCCCATGGCTGCTTGATGATGATGATGATGATGATGATGATGATTGATCTGTTTTGTATTCTTCTGTTACTATTTTGGGTTTATATGTTGCTCTTCGTGTAATGTTAATAAGAGAGCATAAGAAAAACTATTAGCTTATAGTGCTCACTTTTCCCCCCAGATATGTATTTTTGGTTATATCGAAACTAATTGTATGATCTGCTGGTGAAATACACAATAAACAATTATTCTTATTATTGTTATATAATGAATTTTAGATTATTACCTGGATGAACTTGTATTTAGCTCCTTGATTATGCAAATGAAAGAATATGTACTATTTTTTTTTGTAAGTGTCTAAATACATATGATGTGCTGTATACACACATTATGTATGTATTACTATTCAAATATTCGAAATTTTTGTCCTTGATAAGTGTAATTACTTAAAGTTTCACGTTAGGTTTTGTTGTACTTCTATAAACTATTTATATATTATGTGATATATAAAATGAAACAGAATCACTAAACTGCAACACTTGTAATGTACTACACTCTAAAATAATTAGTCTTTTCAAATTCTATTTTTACAGTAGAAAAAGACAGTAAAGGAAACATTTTGTTTAATAATTTGATTATATATATATGTTTTCAGAATTTTGACACAAAAATATTTTGGAATCTAAAAATGAAAAATGTGAAATGAATATTTTAAAATTCAGAATTGAATTTTAAATTACGGTGATTATTTAATTTTGACCAAATGTTGCAAGAGTGGAAAAAGGATAAAAAATATAAATATCTATACCTGTAAATAACAAGAAAAAAGTTTAAAAAACTAGAAATTTATATCTGGTTTAAATTTGAACTAAATTAACTTTGGTGTTAAAAAGTTTTTGAAAGAGTCAGATTCATCGTCTGACCCTGCAAAATTGAACACTGTGATGTGTCTTTATTAATAATAACAATTATACAAAATATTAAGCATTATATTCAGAAATAATATAGAAATGCACATGGGACTCCTCCTTTCTAGGGCATCAAGCGTGTTGTTTAACAGACACATTAGAAGAACTAAGAAAGATGTCTTTCAGAACAGACATTTAGAATGGCACATAATATGTCATCTTACGGACGGCGGTCTCTTCTAAGACTCATCAGTGCTCCTTTTCTTACAGAAAGCATTTACAGTGGGTACACGAACCAGAGAACAGCTGGTAACGATCCTGGCCTGTTACCGAATGAACCAAACCAGCCACTTCGGAAAAGAAGTGGCTGGATTGTTTCATTCGGATACTGTTGCTTATGATGCTGCACGTCCGCATAGAAAATCCATACAACTTATCGATCAAGTGGAAATGGCTTTTTCCACCTCAATTTCCTCTTTCACGTTTCTGAGTATATAGCAAAGATATATTGGTGTATTTTTATCCGCAAGCACTTTGTATTGAGGCCATTTTCCCTTTTATTCTGAGACATCTTTTGAATTCTGGTTTATTTCGGCGCCGTTGCTATGTAACGAAAATAAAAGGATTTGGATGCTTTCTTGAGTTTTGTCTACTTCAGCCTGAATGTACAAAGTGTTTATAGAGTCAATAAAATTAAAATGCGCATTTATTATAAAAAGTAATACGTTAGGACCCATTTCATTCGTATGGAATGGTTTTTCCTTTTTTTTTATTCGTCACCACAAAATGTATATCAACATGAGATAACTACCATGATCTTTGTTTTTTCTTTTTATTTCTTAAGCGTGATTTCTCTGATGATGTAGAGTGACATTAGAGCTGTACGGAAAGCTCTAAGCGCAAAGGGCTAAGTCTTCATAAGTCCTTAATCATAAAGTTATTTAAATTTCGATTTTCAACATTATTCTTTCAGTGTTTAAAGAGTTAAGGAAACTGGAATATTTCACAACAGGTGTACGTCATAATAATTTATCTCATAAATTCATTAAAATTTAAATGTATTTTTTAAACCATTTAATAAAATAAGTATACATTTTAGAAGTTTGCCTAATAATTATTTTAATATTAGAAACCATGAATGATTTAAAAAAAGAGATATCTATGTTAGATATTCATTTTCTATACCTCTTTAAACATTTAACGAATAGTGTGGAAAATCGAGATTTAATTATGATCTTTATCTTCAGTAGTATTTTTGCATTAAATGCATATTTTAGATGTTATAGAATTTCGAAGTTTGATTTTTCTTTGGTATAACATGGAAATTCTCTAATATTTTGAAAGGGTAGAGATTCACTTATAGGCAGATAATACATAACTATAATAGATATTCTCCAGTTTTGCTTATAAGCTCACCCCCTGCGAACGCGTTGTTAAAAATAAGAAATCATTTAAACTCTATTTCATTCAGACTTCCTTGCGCTTAGCCTAAACGATGTATAGCTGATGAATCAGTCTATACATAATGCCTTATTATCTTGAGTGAGATTTTCATAAAAGTGTTGACTATCGAAGCCATTGAGATGTCACTTTCTTTCCATAATCGGTGCATGGCTTTATCGGAGGGACACAACTGTGACGTCATACGAGAAAGTGCGGGAAACGTAGTTATGACGGGATGCCTGAGTGATACAAATAAAAAAAATTACATACCAAGAGAAATAAGTCAAGTTGTCGATCTTCGACTCCCTTTTCAGGTGAGAGCTATGCACCAGGGTGTTTAATCGCGCTGGATGGCTTTAACGGGAGGCTATCATGTGTCTCCCAACAGCTATCCAGTGGGTTCCTTCCCAATGGACAGCTGTTGGCTCAAAGTAAATAATTATATTTCATGAAATGTAAACACAGAGACACGTCTACGGAAAAAATTGAAGAGTAATAAAACCTTTACTTATAAATGAAAATTAAACTTAAAAGTAAAATATGAAGCTCTCGGAACTCGCTTCTTAGTCAAATTCGCTTCATTTATTTTTCTTTAATTTCATATAATCATATTCCGAAACAAGTTCTACTTATGGGGCGGGGATGGCTCAGTCGGTAGCGCGCCAGGCTCGTAATCTGTAGTTCCCAGGTTCGAGTCCCAGCTGGGTCAGCGTTGAGATTTATCTCCGCAAAATTCCCCGCCCTGCCCACGGTCAGTAGGGGACACCGATGGGCTTGGAAAGGCCGCCGTTCGTCGGATGGGACGTTAAGCCGTGGCCCAGTGTGCGGGAGAGCCATACCCTGTGCATGTTAAAGAACACGCTGGATGGCCTTGACGGGAGGCTACCATCTGTCTCCGAACAGCTGTTCCAGTGGGTCCCCTCCCCCAACCTTCTCTGAGCCTTTGGGGTCCATGTGACCTGGTCATTTAGCACATGGTGTGCAAAAAAGTGCCGCTCAGAGGTAAAACAACCCAATCCAAAAGTTCTACTTATGATATAAGCACTGTAACGCACGTTTCAGAAAAATAATAATGCAATAAGTTACACAAGTGATAAAAGAAATATTTATTAGACACTCACAGAAAACACAGCAGAGAAGACGGAGAATAACCTAGGGAAAGGAGAAAAGTGAATATTTCTTCTTTACTTCATTGCTAGTTAGAATAAATGCCATCTCATGTTTTAAACATTGTTTCGAGTTGGGTTGGGGTTGTTTTACCTCGGAGAGGCACTTTTGTGCACACAATGGGCTAAATGGCGGGATCATAAGGATACCGAGAGCTCAGAGAAGGTTAGGGGGGAAGGGATTGTTAGCCCACTGGACGGCCGTTAGGGGACAGATGGTAGCCTCCCGTCAAGGCCATTAAGCGTGTTCTTTAACGTGCACAGTGTATGGCTCTACTGCACATGGTCACTGTTTAACGTCTCATCTGACAGACGGTGACTTTTCCAAGCCCATTGGTGTCCTCTTCCTCATCGAGGGAGGGGCGGGGGTTGTTCAGTCGGTAGCGCGCCAGGCTCGTAATCTGTAGTTCCCAGGTTCGAGTCCCATCTGGGTCAGCGTTGAGATTTATCTCCGCAAAATTCTCCGCCATGCCCACGGTCAGTAGGGGACACCGATGGGCTTGGAAAGGCCGCCGTCCGTTGGATGGGACTGGAAATGGTTGGGATGGGCGTTGGATGGGGATGGAAAGACTGCTTCCTTGTATATAGATTCCCCCGGATCTAGGGGGGAAGAAGTCCATACCCTCCTTTCAGAATGTTTTATTTATATTTCATGCATTTTTCAACTAATTTTTAAAGATCTGTAAAACAGAGGGGAAGATGTTATACTGCATTGAAACCCAGTCTCTTGGCCTCTCCTTATACATTTTTCCGGCTACATGATGTTTCTCGCCCCTCTTCCACTGAATTTTTTTCCAGATCCGGCCTGTGTGTATACAACATTAGGTCGTGTCTCCGTAAATAGAAGAGCATATACTCTTGACGAGGGATAAGAATTTGGTTTACTCGGTAAAGCTCAAGTCACCAAACTGATATAATCAGGTTCGAGTTTTATTGTTTCTGTGTTAAAATGTTTTTCCACTAAACTCCACTCTGCCCACCGTGAGAAAGGGAATAATGGGGTTGGACAGGCTGCTATCCCTAGAATAGGACGTTAAGTTGTGACTCCTTAAACTGTAATCTTTCGCACATTAAGGAACACGTCAGATGACCTTGACAGGACATTTGTCTTGAAGTAACAGCTGTTCAGTGGATTTTCTCTTTCCTCACCACTCTCTGAGAACTGGTGACCCTTCTGATCTGGCTATTTAGCTACTGCATGCAAAAAGCGCCGTTAAAAGATAATACAATCTAAAACCTAAAGACTAAAATTAGACTGTATAATAGTTTGGTTCTTTCTAGGGTTATTTATGGTAATGAAACTTGACGCTTTGTAAAGAAGATAACAGGAAACTAGATGCTTACGCAGTATCTTGGGCATTAGGTGGTTCAACTTTGTAACTAATGATGAGATTTGGCAAAGGAGTTGGCAACCTCCTTTAAGCAGCATATTGTGCAGAGAGAGACTCCGCTGGTTTAGCCGTGTTGCCCGTATGGATAATTATAGATTGGCGAATAGGGTTATGAACAGTGTGCCTAAAGGCCTCAGAAAGAAGGGGAGATCTAGGATGCGGTGGGCAAACAATGTCAAACAGGACCTTATTAGAATTGGTGTGCAGTGACCAGATGCAGCAGATGTAGCTGAGGACAGACTTGCTTGGAGAACTACATTGCACGGTCTATTTGAACCTCCGTAGCCCATGGCTGCTTGAGGATGATGATGATGAAAAACTTTCTTCATGTTAGGAAATACGATGGATAGCCTTAATTTCAGGTTATCGTCTTCAGCCTAATACATTTATATTGGGTTGTTTGAACTCTGAGCGGATCTTTAATGCACACGATGGGCCAAATGGCCAGACCACAAGGATCCCAAAGGTCCACAGAATGATGGGGTCATGTCCCTCTAATTTATTTATTGTTGTATTTTATTGTATTTTGTTATTGTAAATATTTTTATGTATCAAGTGTGTTCTTGGAAGTGCTATTATATGTGTGATGTGACTCATAATATGTTGTTTTTGGGTATGAGATGGCTGCCTGCATGAGATTACGGGATCCAAAAGCTTTTTATGGCCGTTTTTACAACTAGCCTAGCATCAGCGCAGGAGGTTAGCACGCAATTAAGGAAGAACAGTTTGGAGCGTGGCTGTCAAGAGGAAGGTCGTTTGGACAGGCGTCAAAAGGAAGCGGCTCTTACTCAAAGGAAACCCTTAAGGAGAGGGTTCGATTCTAAGTGAGAATCGAGATTCTTGGTGAATCTGATACAGTTCTGTGGATTCTGTGTGAACTACATTTTAAGCAAAGGTTAATTATCCTTTCGATGAGTTTGAGGTCGGTAAAGCGAGAATCTGCAAAGTGTGCGGTTCTCCACCTCATTGTGTAATTGTTTTCAGCAGCAAAGCAGCAAAGGCATACGGAGTTGAGAGCATCCCCAGCACGTAATTGTATATAGTGTTAATAAACTATGTCATCCCTATACAACTCTCCTTTGTGAATTGTTGGGCATATTTTTATTCATCACTTGACGCAGCAAATCTGAGGCATACGTCGGTACTGGTGTAAAAAACCGCGAACCTGTCATTTCACCGAAGTAACGTTGAAGGTAATTAAGAAACAAATTAATCGTCCTCGACTGGCGTACGGTTAATCGTCTCGCCTATCGGACGAGTGCATCACAGGAACCAAATGGACAGCTCTTACCAAATAGAGAGAAGCCTTCTATCAAGGCTTTTCAGTGTGTTCTTTAACATTCACAGGGTTTGGCTCTCCTGTATACGGGTACGAAACTTGACCCATCCTTAGAGGGCGCCTTTCTAAACCCACCACCGAGATTAGGGTAAGAGTTACTGACGATATATGTCAACCCTGGAGCAGTTGGGACAAGTACCTGGGAAGTTCCGATTGCAAACTTAGCGCACTACTAATTGAGCCAAATCTCGTTTCTCAACACAGTTGCTCAGTGCAGATGTTTTACAGGGGTGAAATAAATCCAGCTCTGAAACAAAACTCTTAAAAGTTTGCTAAATAAAGAAGAATATTCTTTACGAAGACAAAATAAGAAACGAAATATATTAGACAGATGATATTAATCGTTACAGACACTTCTGTTGAAGTACTGAATCTTTCGCTTCATAGTCGAATCACAAATCTGATTTTTATATTCCCTCGAAAGAAGTGTGACAAGGAATGAAAATCACTAGTGCTTCGAGCTGAATTGTTTAAGACAGAAAAATCAAGGCCATCTCTTGAACAGATGTTAGAATCTTGTAGAAGAACTTTCCTTATTGAAGAATGTGCTGTCTGAAACTACATAAGGGGAAATTTTTCTTTTGATGAGCAAGATTGATATCATTGGAGTTTTCGTGATGCGAGGCTGAAGGTGAGTTGCAGTCAGAGTGAAGATTTGCTATCCCCATCCCTTTTGCTGACGGTGTGAAATATTTTGTCTTGGCAAACTTTAGTAGCCTTACGTCCAGAGTGTGTTGGCTCTCTGCCAGAGGGTAAAGCAACAACATACAATATAAGGAGCAGATTTCAAATTGTGTGGAACAATATTTTTCTGAGACTCATAAATGTTGCGCGGAACAAAAAAATTAGATAAAAAAAACTTCGTAAACTTTCCGAAGCAACTTCCAGATAGCAGTTGCATTTGGATTTAATAAAATCTTAAAAAGATCAGAACGATTTTTTTTTCGGAATTATTGAAAGGAAGTCTTAAGGTTTGGAGATTGCGTTAAAACTCGTCACAATTTAAAAAAATGGTTTTTATGAAAATACTTTTTAATTTGTTTGAAACTTCAGATAGGATTTTAATTATAATTGTTTTTAAGGATGATAATACATAGTGCTACAAATATGCTTCGCAATAACTAATTAAATATAATATAATAAAAACTGATCATGACAATATTTTACTTATCAGGAATTATTTATTACAAAAATGAATTAAATCGTTGTTTTTATTATCGCTGAAACTAGTACAGATACGTAGAGTTTCGTAATTTTTAATTTTTTTCTTCTGACTTTGTTTTTATTTTTGGTTCATTTCTTTTCTTTTTTTTCAGTAAGAATTTTTGGATTAAAACAGATACATAAGTTAATATATTTTTTCCCTGCAGACAATCTATGTAGCTTTGCAGAACAACTCTATGGTCGTTTGTACAGTCTTCGTGAAAGAATGAAGTTTCTATTTATAAATAAAAATGTTTGATTTTTCATTCTGTTTTAATTCAGATTGAGTTTTTCGTAAAATTTCCAGTTTCATTTATTATTTTTCGCTTTCTTGTATTTGCAGTTCTCTGAGGTAGAATATCGCAGTTAAGTAGCTACATATCAAGTGCATTGTGCGTTTCGTAGAAGCAAAGAAGGTTTAATAAGAGCTACAAGAGTTTGAAATGTCAGCTGTCAGTGGAATGGACTTTGAAGTCTTGGTGCTGTGTACAGAAGTGACATATCCTACACTTGCAAGGTGTCCGATAAAAATCTATCAAAAAACATAATGCAATTTACTGTTTAATGTAGCGGCGAACATAGAGCTTGTGTTAAAAAGACAGAAGAAAAATCCAAATGTTGTTGGTGGCACCAAGTTTTGTTGGTAGGAGTATAAACAACCATTGTTCTGCACGATTTCCGAGCGGTAGTGGTTTTTCCAAAATGGCGCCATTCACAGTGCAGTAGAAAGTGGAGTAGCTTGCTAAATTGAATTAGCTTGCTAAATTCAAATTTCTAATGACAGTACATTATAGTATAAATCACTTCGTTCACATTGAGTCCACAGACCACACGTTGATCTTTGCACTGTCATGTTCAACCTCCATCATTTCATTGGAGTTTTGAAAATCCCATATCCTGCAATTGTGTTTCTTGACCCTTTCGTAAATATGAAATGTCGATTCGTCTGTGAATACCACCTTTCGGAGAAATGCGTTGTCTATCTGATACACCATAGTCAATACAAACACACACCCTCTAGGGTCGTCATTTAGTTTCAGCTTCTGCAACATTTGGATTTTTTTAGGCACAAAGAAGCAACGTCTTGTGAACAACAACGTGGACGTCGGCCTTAATATCCCTAGTTTTTTGCTGGCACGGCGAATGTATTTCTTGGACTGCGCTGAAACACTTCACGAATACTATCAACTTGTTGGTCAGACTCGTAAAAAAGAGACTCTCTTTTCTTTACGACTGAGTAAAGAAAAGACTCTCTCTTTTCTTTACGACTGAACTTGTTTCAAACAACTTTGTTTGTCATGCTGTTATTGTATGTCCCTTCGGTTATTTTCGTTCGTATTTTTGTTTGAATCTCCTCGGCACTCTCACTGAAAACTTGAATTGAGCAAGACCATAATATCACTCCACTTTCTGTTGCATCGTGAACGGCAACATTTTGGATAAACAACTGCGGGGCGGCAGGAGTGCACGACAGTGGTAGCATACTTCTACCAACTAAACTTGGTTTCTCGGTCTTTTACCGCAAGCTGCATGCTTATCATTGTATTAAATTAGTGAATTGTGTTGCTTTTTCATTAGAAGTTTTTGCCCTGTATAAAACCACATCTATGATACATATAAGTATAAAGAGAAAAACACCTAAAATAACGTATTGATGAGAAATTATTTACCCATACGAATTGTTCGACTGGGTGTATCATTAAATAACCTTAATTTATGTGCTGAAAAATGAAGTATTCTGCTTTCATTTCACAGTCAAAGCCACATCCGATCAATCAACCGCGATCAACTGGTAGCCCTTGAAGACATTTCATATCGCCCAGAAGGACGAAGCATGCCGTGTAAATAATATGTTCCGCGTAAAATTATATTCCATTGGTCGAGCCGGTTGGGTTGTTTGGTTGCAGAATAAATGGACCTAGATTCGAGTACCGGATAAGTCATGGATGCCTTTTTATATTCTTATGTACGTAGGTGGATCATTTTATTCATGGACTGTCGTTAACAACAATTAGCAGCTTTTCGTACGAGTTAATAATCGATATGTGGCAAAATAGACACTCAAGGGGGCCGAACAGTGTGCGCAAGTTAAAATGCATTTCGATACGTTCGCAAGTAACAGAAGGACAGTTCGCAGTCTCTTTCGTTTTTTCTGTTTGGAAAGGTGTTTGATTTCGTGTTCGTTATTTTTTAAAGCTCTTGTTAATCTAGAAAATGAGTAGTGGTATATGATACGTTACTGTGTTCGGCGCGGCCTAATGGTGTACACAGTCGCAGCAATGACTCAAGTGTGTGGAGAACATCACTTGAAACGAATCGCGATTTTCAAGTCGCACAAACATTTTCCAGAAAGACACTATTCCTTGCAGAGCGATTCAAGATAATGGCAATCAAGCACTATTCTGCGTACTCTTGAGTCAATTCTGCTACACTTAAGTCACAGTGATGTATCAGATCATTACTCAGTTTTCAAATCAGTCATAGCTTGCAAATATTTCACACACAAAAGCTAATGAACGAGACGACAGAGACTGAATTCGTACTGATTTGCTCTTACTGGCGATAGTATCACAAAGTATTTTATTTGCGCGCGCTGTTCCGTGTCCTTGAAGAATCGCTATGTTTCCACATATTATGTGTCGCTTGGGTTGGGTTGTTTTACCTCTGAGCGGCACTTTTTTGCACACCATAGGCTAAATGGCTAGGTCATAGGGACCCGTAGACTCAGAGAAGGTTGAGGCGAGGGGACCCACTGGACAGCTGTTGGGAGACAGATGATAGCCTCCCGTTCAGGCCGTCCAGCGTTTCTTTAACGTGCGTAAGACATCACTCTCCCACACACGGTACCATGGCTTTAGGTTCAATCCAAAGGCCTTTCTATGCGCATACTGACCGTGGGCTGGTAGTTTTGCGGAGATAAATTTCAAAGCTGACCTAGCTGGGATTCGAACCTGGGAACTACAGATTAAGAGCCTCGTGCGCTACCGACTGAGCCACTCCCGCACCTATGAGACAGATGAAATAGACACATTCAAACAAAAATATGGAGATTCAAGCAAAAATACGAACGAAAATAACCATCAAACATGTTCTTTAACTTGCACAGGGTATGCCTCTCCTGCACACGGGACCATGGCTTTATGTCCCATCAGGATAGCGACCTTTGTAAGCCCATTGGTGTCCTTTTCTTCTGAAATCTCGCATCTTTGCTTCTTATTATATTGTTAGGTTCCTATCAGACATCTGTAGTAAACGGCCTCTCTGAGAAGCATCATTTTTCGTAAAATATACCAATTAATAATGCACACTCTGAACGCAGAAACCGCGAAAAAAAATCAATAAGTTGTCTCAATTTTAATTGTCTTGGAAACTATGTAACAGATATTGGTGATATGTGCCATGAGATAAACAGAGGAACGGGAATTGCTGCTGGGACTTTTAAGAATCTGTGGAGAGCGAGGAAAAATAGACATATACGCCTAAAGAATAAAATTTGGGTATATAATAGTTTGGTTCTTTATAATGTAAGTTGTAGTGACACTTAGACCCTTTGCAAGGAAGATAACAGGAATCTTGGTGCCATTGATTCTAGATGCTTATTCGATACCTTGGGCATTAGGTGGTTTGATTTTGTGAGTAATAATGAGGTTAGGAAAAGGAGTCGGTAACCACTTTTGAGGAGCTATTGTGCTTAGAGAGAGAGAGTGACTCCGTTGGTTTGGCCATGTTGTCCGTATGCATAACTGTAGATTAGCGAATAAGGTTATACGAACAGTGAGCCTTTAAAGGCCTCAGAAAAAGTGGGAGGCCTAGGAAAGTTTGGGCAGATTGGCCTACTGTGACCAAATGTGAAAACTGTAGTCGCTCACGACAGACATGTTTGGAGAACTAAATTGCGTCGTCTTGTTGGACATCCGTAGCCCTTGGCTGCATGATAATTTTGTATGTATGTAAATAATAAAATATTTTACTCTATGAAACGAGAGGGTACTGTTTTCATTTAGTAAAAGTGTTGCTTAATTAAATTAAAAGTATTTTCAATTAAATATTTTGTGTCTTATGTGACCTTTAACTGTATATAAAAACCTGGATCGTTCATGTCTTAGTAGGGTAATATTAACTTTTATTAAACAATATCAAAGTTTATTTTGATTGTTTTAGACCTGAGGTAATGTTGTTTCACAATAAGTGCTCTTTTATGTTTCCGAAATTTCGAGTTCACATTGAAACCTATTCGAGTTTCTTTTAAATTCTGTATATGTTCAGGTTAAAAAGAAATACTATTTGAAACATATACTGTTAAAAACAAATATATAATACCCTCTCAAGCAGCTGCTTGCCACAGAGGTCTGACAGGAGCCTATCAGTTTATACGCCATAGTAGAAGGTCTGTGAGGATGGTGGGACAACATGATTTTTATTATTACCAACTTTAAAACGTAATTTTTTCTCTTTTGATTGATCAATTTAACTTTAAGTTTTGCATCTTTCCATTCTATCAATACTGCTAGATATAAACAGTGCAGGAATTTCATAGAACGCAAATAATATTAGTAACACATATTTTTACTACTACGTCAAAAAATACTATGAATGGTTGCCCATTTCTGAACTTGTCCGGTTTCTCAATTCCTATAAGATGGATGAAAGCAGCTCATCTTGTTGCAGCTTATATTTGTTGATCCATTTGTGCCAGCGGTTAGAGGGAGAACAGATGAAGATGGAGTAGAACTGGGGTGGCGTGAGCGTGGAACTCTGGATGACAAACTCTCTTCGTGATGCTGAGTTGACGGAGCTTGAAATCACATCTGTGTGGCACCAGAAACGAGATCACGTTTCTAATTGAACCACATACGTCTTTCTTTGACAAAGACACATTTCGTCGCAGAATCTGAAAGCAAAGCACAACTAAGAGGCGTAAGAAATCTGGAGCGTCATTTTCTAAGACTCTCCTGCCAAGAGCAGTGAGAAGACACAGCCTAACCAAACATTATAAACAAGTATGAATTTCAAAACTGATAAGTAATAAAAGAAAAGCTGGAAATGTGTTTTAACAGTGTTAATAAAATATTTCCATTGAAGTTTAGTAGATAAAACTATTTCTTGTTGTTTTCATCTCTTTTTGGCATTTAGTTGGAATAGCTGCGCTCTCGAGCAAGTGTCTCAGTTTAATCAGACGGAGCTGTTTGACAGATACTAGCGATATGCTCATGAGATAGAGAAAAATAGGAATTGTTGCGAAGCTTTTTAAGAATCTATGGAGAATGTGGAAAAATAGGCATTTACACCTTAAATCTAAATTTAAGTTATATGATAGGTTGGTCCTTTCTAAACTTTGTAGACCGTTTGTAAGCAAGATACTTGGAAACATGATGCCTTTGATTCTAGACGCTTACGCAGTATCATGGATGTTAGATGGTTTGTTTCCGTAAGTAATGACGAGTTTAGGCAAAGGGATCGGCAACCTCCATTGAACAGCATATTGTTCTGATAGAGATTGCGTTAGTTTGATCATATTGCTAATATACTTAACTACACATTATGGAATAGGATTATGAACAGTGAGCGTAGAGGTCTCACAAAAAGGGAGTTTATGATGAGGGTGGACAGACAAGTCAAACAGGGCTTTGTCAGAATTGGCCAACAGTAGCCAAATCAGAAGTTAAAGTTCAGGAAAGAGGTGTTTGGAGAATTAAATTGCACAGTCTGGTTGTCAGTATGAATAAAGGACAGTAATGGAAAAGTGCATAATATGGAACCACATAATCAGACATACAACACATCTAAATGCAACATGCTAAGGAATAATACAACACATCTTAAGGAAGACGGTTATTCTTTGTGTCAAATCGCTGATACAGTGTCATATGCATTTTCTACTAAATAAGGGACATTGAAAAGACATTCCGAAATTAGATCTGTTCCTGACAGAGAAAGAACTGGGTACTGCATAGAATTTCGCTTTCGGACAGAAAACTTCAATTCGCCACAACATTTGAAAGAATGGACATTAGCAACAAGTGTCAATATGTACGACAAGAACAGTTTCACGAAGATTCGTAGAAATCGGATTGCAGGGTTGCATATTTCGTCTACACCTTTAAGGACAAATTTTCAGCCCATGAAACGATTGCAGCGGACAAAGAAGCATCCTATGTGAATCAGTAAGGACTGGAGAAACGTAATTTTTATTCAGTAACAAAGTATCACAGGATAACGACCTGTAGACAAGAAACACTTGATATAATTAGTATAATAAAAGTTAGGTTCGCTTTGCTGTAAATTAGGGTAATGCGTAAATAAGAGTCATCATGATGAATAAATTTAATCATGAGGAATTCAGACCTCACTGCTTAAAGCTGCTATGAAATATCCGATTAAAATCCTGGTATGGGGTTGCAAGTCCTGTCGGGATTTTTGGAGGATAACATATTGTGAAAAACTAGGGAAAGCTAAGGACTACTTCGAAATATTGAAAACGGAATTGTTGTCCACAGTCAGAGATTGGGATCGAGGACGTACAAAACTAGTTGAATTTTCTATGAAGTGGCTTTCAAGTAAACTCGTGTTAATTAAATATTTAGTATTTTCTTTTAACCTTATTGTTACAGAATAAATGCTTCTGAAATTAGTTCATTCCACGCCAAAATGATGTTGAACGGTCATTAAGGCAAAGTGTTGGTAAATAAAATATTGACTTTTAAACGTTTTGGAATCTTTTGCCTAACGATGTTTGACAACTTCTCTACAATGATTAAAATAAAGATAAAATTAAGCATTTCACGAAATTTAAGTTTTTGTTATTGATATGTATGCTTACCACATTATAATTTATACCTGATGGCATTCCGGTAATTTTATATCTCGAAAACCGTTTTAGAAAAACTTAAAATCAGTTTTGAAATCAGCTTGAAAGTACTTTGGAATGAATGATAAAAAATATATATAAGTAATAATTCGTTGGCTAGAAATCAGTATGAACAGGAGAACACGAAAAATCACAGATAAATTGATTGAGGACATTTTGTAAGTAATATTAAAATTAATATTAATTGTAATTAACAAATAAAAATTAATAATAATTGTAATATTAATATTACTTATTATGATTATGGAGTCTTTGAACTACTTAAAACCATCCAAAAGTTTGGTGCGAACCGCATGTCAATTCATTATTCTTACTTTATTCACAGCTTTCCACCATACTATTCACAACGTACTACTCCATTCACAAGGTAGGCAACGGCAATTCCTCCAGAAATTTCGGACACTTTTCGGGAGAGAACTACCGACCTACGGCAAATAGAATCCCGATCTGTTACCCTAATAGGGCTAGAACTAAGTGGAATCACCACATCAAATTTGAAACCGATCGCACAAGTACCCGCGGAACCACAGGGAAACCAATAATTTTTCCACAGATGACGTCACACTTGTTCGGTGTTCGTTATTTCGCACGGAATTACCGCTATTATATAATATGATGATTCTTCTGCATAATTCCTATTTTTCTATAGAACATTACTAAAATTACACATTTATTTTTATGAACTCTCAGAATAAAGATCTAAAATAGCAATGAAAATGTTTTATATCGTAATTAAATTCTTAATGGATATTCGAATAAGAAACGAATCGAACTTTAAGGTAGGTAGTCTTTATGATTTACTTTAATACACAATCTAAAAAGATAATATCAAATTGTTTTTTAAATCACTCCGTTATACTAAACTTGTTTCTCACTTTAGGGATTTTCACATAACCTTGGGACTCTTTTGCATTTTTGTTTCTGTTGTTAGCTGGCACTGCCAGAAGAGAAATAACGTAGCAACAAGGCGGCACTATCTTCTGAAATCTGACAACAAATCCCTTTAGTATTGATTTCTCTGCATCGTATGAAGTGTCTCTCAATACAAGAGAGCATCATGTCTGAATACGGAGTTTTTAGATGCAAAGTTTCGGTGGAGTGAAACATTTGATAGATACGAAGGGCTGAGATTCCTATAAATCTTTTATGAAACCTTCAAAGCGCAAACAACGCTTTATTCAGAGGAAGGATCCATTGAGGAGCTGAGGTGTGTTTTTTGTGGAGGAATCACTCAAACCGGAAAATCTTTGGGAATCCTTTCCTGGCGATAGAAACAACAGCAAAATGAAAAGTATTTTTAGTGTTACTTTATTTTTAAGATTAATTTTTTTCCTCGATAAAAGAATTGTACACTCCCAAAATATATATGATTTGTAAGAAATATTATTTCTACGAAAGTAGGCATCACGATTATATATTTTGTGCTTTCTGCTTAAATTTTATTTCACTGATCATGATTTAAGAGCATTCGCAACTCCGGGCGTGTGTATGTGTGTTGATGGATGGGGTTTAGGACACCAAGGTATACTGAGATTTTTTAAAACGACAATAAGCTTTTGAAAATTGATAATGGAAAATTCAGATAAAAATTCAAGGCCTAAACTGGAAGCACAAAATTTAAAATTCAAAATTCAAAAGCTTAACCGTTTTCATAAAACTGAAATGAAAATGAGAGTAATAAGTTGGTTGAATGTACAGGATACTGTGGAAATTAAATTATACTGCATTGGTATAAGGGAACCAAGTTTAGTAAAAGTGTGCAAAGATCGAAAAACCAAGTGAAAATGTCAAAATTTATTATAATTTACGGAGAAAAATGTGAAAAGTTGAACAGTTAAGAATATTTTGTGGTATAAAAGAATGCTATAATGGAATGGAAGAGAACATTTTCCCTCACGTATTTATGTTGTGGGTGATGATCTTAATTGTGGTCAAATCATTTTGAAGTAATTCGACAGTAAGATAATAACTCTATTACAAACGAACAATAAAAAATGATGGCATTGAGAATACAAAATACAATTAATTACTGAAATGTATAATCCGCTAGGGAATAAACTGGAGGAATTAGAAATCAAAGGGAGTGAAGAAATGATAAAGGAATTGGAGGTTTGTTGGAAACAAATGAAGTCATGGAACGAGAGATAAAAGAACGAAGAATTGTGAACAAGAATTTAGAGCAGTGCATTTAGAACATGGTAATGCAGAATAGAATGACGAATCTACTAGGGACTTTTCATGATAGTGGAGAAACTTGCCTCGGAGTTAGAAATTCAAGCATTTAATTTTGATGTGATTGATGCCATACATTGTGGGAGAAGAAGGAAAGGAAGACAAATTACAGTAATATTGGTACCGATAAAAGAAGAAGATATAAAGAGACCAGAAAAGAAACTAGAAAGAGAAGTCGTGTCTGGAAAATACGAAATGTTCGCTTTCAAAGAAAATGAAGTTTTTCGGTTTAGTTCGCTCTAACGGCGTAAATTCGGAAAAAAAAATGCATGATTCGGAAAATGTGAATAGTAATATTCTATTAATCTGTCAAAAAAGAAATAAGAATAAATTCATCTCTTAAAAGAGAAAAAAAATAAGAAACAAAAAACCAAATGACTACAGAGGGACACAGAAAAAGACGACAAAGTGAAAACAGAAGCTTTTTTTTTTTTTCAAAAGAAACTATATTTTTCGTTTTGTACGATTAATGTGTATGGTTAATGAATTATTCGCTATGTCTTTGAAAGGTTAATGCTGTTATTTACAGAACAAAAACGTAACACAAATAGAATTATATTTTTGCAGCTGAGAAGTACTGCGATTCAAGCTATATAAATATTATGGTATGAAAAGTAATAAAATATACATGAGAAAGAATGGTAAAAATAGTGATTATTAGGAGATCTCAGGACTAGTTATATTGGATAACTAAAAGAATAGCATACACCCTTCGGCGAATGTGGGATGCTTTTTTCATAGAAAACATTTTTCATTTCGCACTCTTTAACCGTACTAATGGGTGATTAGGAAAGGTAAATAATAAAATATTATTAGTTCTATGAAACGCAGAAAGAATATATCATTTATCCCTTAAAATGAAAAAGTTAGTTGCTTTTTCTCATCTCCTAAGGTTAAGGGGCAAATCAATCAGTGATATAAAATAAAATTGTTTATTTATTAATGAAATAATAAACGCAGACACTGTCCGTCATCACATGATGATGATGATTGCGGATAGTGCCTGTGTCATCAGATTCCATTATTAGACATATGCATTCCCTCAGCTCCTTTACTGTTCATGGTAACGGTGGTGTCTAAACTTTAACTGCAAATGAGCTGAAGGAAATTCGAAACTGGCTCCCCACTGCACAGCAATGATTAATGACTAGACACAGGAACGGATTTAGGGGGGAAGGAAGAGGCCATGGCCCTCCTTTCATAATGCTAATAAGGGAAAAAGTGGCAAAAATATTAAACTTATTCATATTTCATGCATTTTTCAAGAATTGCTTTAAAACACCCGTTAAACGGAGGGGGAAATGTTTTACTGCGTTGGAAATCCAGCCAAACTAGATCCGGGCCTAAATAGACAGAACCTGATTTTATCAGCGTAAGAGTTAAGTTCATCATGAAATGTCCTTTCTCTGTTGTACTCACAATATTAATATTTATTATTTTAGAATGATTCCTCTGTTAGTAGATGTGTTTGTCTACAAGTCGTAGTATTAGCTTGAATAGCGGATCATTGGATTGATCCAATCAACTTATTTCTTTTTCCAAATACGTAATAGACTGTGCAGTCCCAAATTCTGAGCACGGATTCGTCCATACCACACCAGGATGGATTAAACATTCGAGATAAGAAATGAGATCACAAACCATGAACCACTGTTTTATCCTATTTTTATAGTTTGAAATTTTCACCTATTGCGTTTCGACACTCCTCCCCCTCAAAAAAAAAAAGCTTTCCAAATACCTCCTACAAGATTCCACCTTGCAGTCCAGCGTTAGTTAAAAATTAAAATCCCTCCCTAATATAGAACCCGAGTTCGAATTCAAAACCACTTTTCTTTCTCCACTTCAAAATAATGTTGAATTTCAATGGGGAAATATTGAAAAAAAAAAAAGGTTTATGGCGGCAAAGAATTCACTAGTGTAAATAATTAAGCATTTATTTATCAGGTTCTACTGATGTATAAAATCCGCATTTTCATGTTAATCAAGAACAAGTGACGTTTTATTGTAGAAGTAATAAATATTTTAACGCGATTTAGTTTTGGTCATATTATCAAAGAAATGAATCAAAAAATAATTTTTTGAATGATAACAATAAATCTCCCACCTCCTTATATCCTAATGCCGTCGTCGTCCCTTCTGGGCAAAAAAACGAGCTTGGAAACCGCTGCTTTAGGGTAATCGTAATGTTTATAACAATTTTAATTCTTCATTGTGTAATACATTGCAACAGGTGCGGATCTAAAAAAATAAAAGTGGAGGGAACAAGAAATTCAGTGAAACGAGAAAAAGATGGGAGAGAGCTAGAGAATGTATTTCCATTTCAATCTAACATATCCAGTTTCGAGGTATTTTAAAAATTTCCTGAAAAATGACTGAGCCAACCCCATCCTTTTAATTGAGATCTAGAAGGTGGAGAGTAATCTACCCTTGTGCCTACCTCCTAGATCTCGCCCTTTACTGCTTCTTGAATAGTCACGGTAAATCAAAAAACCTGCGGTTGTGTTGTTTTACTTCTGAAATTTGGCGATCACATTAGTTATTTTTAACAGCGTATTACACATTTTGCGAATCTGTTGTCCTGTTAATAAAATTTCCAATATTAACAGCTCTTTTTCTAGATTTTAAGGGCATCACTATCCGTTTTAAAACACTCACATAGTCAGTTGCTACTTTACCAACTTTCTATGGTTTCATATTTTTTATCGGTGTATACTCAAATTTAAAGTGTGAAGTTGGTTCAGTCAGTATGCGTAAGTCTCGTAAGTTCCCAGGTCCGAGTCTCAATTGTGTCAGAGTTGAATTTATCTCCACTAATCCTCTCCCTGATTTTCTGTGAGAAATGGAAAACCGATGAGCTTCGATAGACCGTCTTCCTTCGGATGGGATGCTACGTGGCTCAGTGTGCAAAGCCGTCTCTTGCACACGTCGCTCCGTGGGTAAGAGAGTCATATCCTGTGCACGTTAAAAAACACACTGGAGGGCCTTGAGGGGAGGATTCCATCCATATTGGAACAGCTGGCAAATGGATACCTTACCTTAACTTTCTCCGAGTCCTAGAGGCCTAGGAGCGGGAGTGGCTCAGTCGGTAGCGCGCCAGGCTTGTAATCTGTAGTTCCCAGGTTCAAGTCCCAGCTGGGTCAGCGTTGAGATTTTTCTCCGCAAAATTCCCCGCCCTGCCCACGGTCAGTAGGGGACACCGATGGGCTTGGAAAGGCGCCGTCCGTCGGATGGGACGTTAAGCCGTGGCCCGTGTCCGGGAGAGCCATACCTTGTGCACGTTAAAGAACACGCGGGATGGCCTTGACGGGAGGCTACCATCTGTCTCCCAACAGCTGTTCCAGTGGATCCCCTCCCCCAACCTTCTCTGAGCCTTCGGGGTCCATGTGACCTGGACATTTAGCCCGTGGTGTGCAAAAAAGTGCCGCTCAGAGGTAAAACAACCCAACCTTAGAGGCCTAAAAAATTCATCCCTTCCCTCGGTATTTAGTATTCAGTAGGGAAGACCGATGGGCTTGGAAAGGCTGCTGTCCGTCGGATGGAATGTTAATCCATCCGACGGACAGCAGCTTTGTGTGTGGGAGAGTCATACTCTGCCACGTGAACGAACACGCTGGCAGGTCTTATCTCTCTCGGAACAGCTATCCAGTGGGTCCCCTCCCTCAACCTTCTCTGAACCCTCTGGGTCTTTGTGACCTGGCCATGTAGCCCATTATGTGCAAAAAGTGTCACTCAGAGATAAAACAACCCAACTCAAATCACTAATCTAACATATTTTTTCATTTTTTTTCCTTTTTCAATAAGTATTATCAATAATTATTTTACATAAAAAATCCCACTAAGCTGAAGCTTATCAGCGAGAATTTATATGGTATTGACAGATATGATCTAGATTATATCAGTATCATTACATAAAATGAAGGAGAAGAAAAAGAATAATAAAAAAGAAACCAATAAAAAGATAAATGATTCCGAATAAACACATCAATTTTTCATCAACTACTGAAATAATTTTCCTAATTATTTCAGTAATAATTTTACCTAAGTTAACAATTTTTCTAGGAAACAAATTAAATATGTAGGGAATTTGATATTTGGAATTTCGTCCGTTGTTATAAAATTTTGGTTGTTTCAAAAAAACTGCAAATGAGCAAACTTTTTTCTAGTAAACATATTGTGAGAAATATTTTGCTTATAGGTATTATTAAAGAAATTATTGATGACACAAAATAAAAATAATAAATGCCTCCCCCCTACAAGCAGCTGCTTGCCACGGAGGTCTGACAGGAATCTGTCAGTTTATATGCTACAGTAGAAGATCTGAGAGGATGGCACGACCTCAGCAGAAAAACGACACATACATCCATGCCTTTACCCGGGGTTCGAATCCAGGTCCCTTAGATTCGTAGCCAAGCGCGCTAACTACTCGGCCACGGGACGGCTAAGCAAGCACATATAAACGTTCAATAGCCAAAATTTTGAAGAAATTAAATATATCAACTTTTGTTTTAAGGGAATTTTTAACTTCTGAATTACACAATCCTTTCAGTAGACTAATTTGTATTCTTTTAATTTTATTTAATTCTGTCTTATAGACCTATAAACTGTATTATATCCATAAACTGTTATTCCATATCTAATTATACATTCAAAAAGTGGTTTATATACTAAAATAGTTAAATGTGTATCAACAAACAAATTAAGTTTCCTAATTTTAAATGCTACAAATCGTAGCCTTGAACACATCCAATCAATATGTTTATTCCATTTCATTTTCAAATTCATTTTCAAGTATAGGTAAATTATTTCGTTTACTTCTCCTATTTTAGGACATTTGAATATATCAGGTAATAAACCAGCCAACATATAACAACTGATTCAATATTAGTAATACTTCTATTAAGTGTAGGTTGTTGAAAACCAATACACAAAAATTTAGTTTTTTCTCGTTTACACTCAGTTTATTAAGAGCAAACCATTTTACTGCTTTATTAAAATCATTTTGTACATTGAAAATAGTATATTCTAAATCTGAATGGCAGCTGATTAGCACTGTATCATCAGCATACATATGTAATTTACTATTGAAAATAACCCGTAACTGGTATGCGGGGTCTACCAGACCCCAGCGCTATTATTTTTCTTGATAGTTCAAATAATCAATAATTCAAATAATTTGTTAAATATCTGAAAAATCAATAGTAACCTATCAGAAATCAGTGAGACGCCATGACGTCATGTATTTTGAGCCACTAAGTCTCCCTGACCCCACCTTACCAACGCCGTTCCAGAAAATGTACCATACCAGTTACGGGTTAATACTAGCCAAATTATTTATAAAATAAATAAATAAATAAATAAATACCCTCTCAAACAGCTGCTTGCCACAGAGGTCTGATAGGAGCCTGTCAGTTTATATGCCATAGTAGAAGGTCTGTGAGGATGGCGAGACCTCATCAGAAAAACAACACGAACATCCATGTCTTACCCGGGGCTCAATCCCAGGTCCCTTTGATCAGTAGCCAAGCGCACTATGCACTCGGTTGTATATTTGAAATAGAATAGGGGCCGAGAATAGATCATTGTGGAACTCCAAAAATGATCTGAAATTTATCACTATAATTATCTTTTATTTTCATAACTATTTCTCTATGAAATAAATAGCTTTTAAACCATTCAAAAAAATTACCTCTAATACCAACTAAATATAATTTCTGTAGCAACGGAATCAAACTGTTTTGATCCTCTTTTATATACCAGACGAATAATTCCAATTTTCATAGCTATTGGGATTTCCGAGTTTTGAAAAATTTTATTTTTAAGAATTGTTATTACATGAACAAACTTTTTTGTCAATTTGGTTTAATATTGTCATATCCAGGAGATGAGTTATATTTTAAGTAATCTGTAATATTGGCAACTTCGAAGTTACTAGCTAATGGAAAATGCATAGAATTCTTATTTATGTAACATAATTCGTAAACCTTATCTGATCTAGTATTCATCGTCGTAAATTCTGTTTGCTTCTCTCTAATAATTGTTACAAAAAACTTAACAAAATTATTTCAAATTTCTTTTGGAGTATTCTCTCTGATCAAGTGTCTTTCAACATTTTCGTCGATTGACAACATTTTTTTTAACATCAATAATATAATTAATTAATTTCCACCATCTCGTGTTATTATCTTTATTAATTGCTAATTTATTTGAATAAAATATGCGTTTTTGATTCCTTATAATGGTGTTTATCCTATTTATTTCCATTTTATATAAATCATAATTTTGCTTATTATTTACATTATCTTTATATCTTTTCCACAATTTTTTTCTATTTTTAATTGTTAAAATAATGTCATCAGTAATCCATTCTTTCCTTATTCTCTTAGTTTTACAATTATTAATTTGTTTAAAACAACAAAAATTTTCCCTAATTTCATCAATTTTAGTTATATTTTCTGATATACTAATTCTGTTCTCTTGTCTTCATCAACTATATGATTCCACTGTGTCAAATGCAATTTTTGAATAATAAGAGTATCATAAAAAAATTTAAAATCTAGGTTTTAATCCTTTTTCAGAAATGTAACCTCATTAGAGCTAAAATCGTTTTTCAAAATCTTATTAAGATATCATAATGGTCTGCAAATTTCTTTCTATATGTTTTACTTTTAACATCAAAATTGCTTGTTTTAACCAAAACGTGATCAGTTAACGTCCTTGTAAATTTAATGTTTCGTCTTCTCTAGTAAAACACTTAACAATTTGTTCTAAACCAAGTTCAATCAAAGTACTTAAATACATATTGCAACCATATTTATTAGTATTTTCCACATCAATATTAATATCACCTACAATAATTAAAATTTCAATTCCTGCCTTTTTTAATAAATATTCAGAAATTTCTTTTAGGAACCAGTTAATAATTTTAACTGTATAATGGAATAAGGAAAAAATTGGCAGCCTGATAGGCCACCTGCTCTCCCAATAAAGTAATAATTGTCACAATATAAAAAATGTATTGGTAAATAATAAGAGTTGTAAAAGTAATAGAAATAAAAAAATGGGGGAGGGGCAAGAGACTGGATTTCTAATGAAGCATAATGCATTTCCCCCTCCGTTTTACAGGTCTTTAAAAATCGAAGACAGGCCACCAATTTCACAGGAATCGTTCTATTAATACGTCATTAGATAGCATTTTCATTACTAAGAGTAACCCTGCCTACATATATAGGTTGCCTCTATTGAGATGCAGAGTGTCTGAAATTCATCTGAAAGTGAGAGCATATTTCTCGTAATTATCGGAGATGAGTGAAGATTGGTACTTAATAACATTTTCTGCTTCCATGCATTTCGTCCCTCCCTCTATTGGCTGCACTGTGTACAATAAAATGGCTATTGGAAGATAACGGAAAGGGAATTGAGAGAATGTTATATGTAGAACTGAAGGGCTTGTAGACTAACAAATATACGATATGGTATCGGGCAAATGCTCTAGTTCCTTATGCTTGATAGTTTGGTATGACACTGTGATATTTTAGGGTCGTCAACTTTAATGACAATTATACTACAATGAAATTATATTATTATCTCATCGGTCTGACTTTTTATTATAATTAATATATTCGAAACGTTGTAGCTTTATGGACCACTAGGAGGAGTAATCTACAGCTGTTTTTCTATTTGTTATACGAGACGCCAACTCGAAAAATATTATGTAGAAAATATCGTATATCCACTAGTAACTAATGTTGATGAAAGGACATCGTAGCTACATTAACCCTTACTTTTGGGGGCATCATTGATCCTGAATTAGGATGTCTCATGATTGTTGACGTTCCAAAAACCACCAACTAAGATGTCCGATGAACTGATGGCGGGAAGACTAAAACGATAATGTTCCCACTATCATGATGGTCCATACACATCGACTGAAGCGTCTTTTAGTCACTTAAGATTGGGATCTGATTGATATTGCTCGACGTACTTCTAGCAATAAAGCTACTTGTTATTTTTTTCAACCTTTTCAAAATTTTCTCTCCATGGTTAGCTAGAACTTGAAAACTAAAGATTGATAATACTCTCTTGGTGCCTCCTATAAGAATTTCAGAAGAATAACCTAAAATTTTCTGGCTTCATAGAGAGCTGGAGGAGAAGTGATGTAATTGAAAATGATCTAAGGTTTGGTTTGTTTTTCAAGTCGAGAAGGTGACCTATTTAGACAAGGTGTCGATTATTTTTTTTATCAACAATTCTAGTGATGATCTTTTGTGATATACACTGTTTCCATAAATTAAGAAAAATGAGAAAAATCGCGATAATTCGCCAATAAATATGCGATCCTCACCAAACGTTTTCATGTAATCGGTAAATATATATCGTATGCAAATTAGTCTAGTTTGCATCAATTTGCGTAATCGGATAGCGGCATAAAAATGGGTGCTTTGGAGTGGATCGTTATTTTGTTTTGTAAATGTGAGTAAAGAAATTCGAAATTGCCATTTTGCAGGAATGACTCGAGACATCATTTGCCAAATGAACTGCGGTGGAGAGTTATTGGCCGACTCGAAGCAGGCCAAAGTCAGTCAGACGTGGCACGATGGCTGAATGTGAGTCCTTTTGTGGTCCATAGACTATGGAATCAATTTCTTAGCACGGATTTCGCGTTTCGGAGATTTAGCTGAGGAAGGGCTAGAGTTACGACCTCTGCACAAGACCGATAACAACAGCACGAAGGAACAGGACGTCTACTCCCTCTCAACTATGATCCTCTCTTGCAGCAGCTACTGCGAGGGTTGTCAGCTTCTACTGTGCGTAGAAAAGCTGGGACTGTGCGTAGAAAGGGAGGTCTCTACGCTAAAATGCCCATTTGTATACACCTCACGTCACATCACAGGAGAGAACAGTTGAATCGGGCACTCACGCATGTTAACTGGACAAAAGACCAATGGCTAGTAAGCTTTCCGAAAGTGGGGCATTTTGTCCCCTAGATACTAGATGCTTACAGCTATATTTGAAACAAGGTATAAAAATAAGGAATACTCTCGGCTGCTAGACCACACTAAGGATTTTGATGTGTTAACTGACGGGCAGTGTCTGTGTCAACAGATTCCATGATTAGCTATATGCATTTCTTCAGTTCCTCTACAGTTCATTGTAACGGTTGTATCTAAGCTTCATCTGCAATGAGGTGAAGGGACGGATACTTTGAAACATAGAGTTTGTTGACATGGACACGCTAAGGAAAGTATGGGACGAACTAAAATATAGTATGGATGCATGTAAGGTGACCTATGACAGTCACATTGAAAATTTGGTAACATGTAAAAAAAATTCGCAATGTTCTCCCAAAACATTTATGATTTCCTGACGTTTTATTTTAAGTTTTTGTATAATAAATAATCAAAATCCTTGCATTCATTTGCAAACCTTTTGCATATATAGTCTAGGCTCGTAATCTGAAGTTCCCAGATTCGATTCCCAACTCTGCCAGCGTTGAGATTTATTCCCTCCCTCTCTGTCAGAAAGGGGATACCGATGGGATTAAAAAGGCCACCGTTCGTCGGATGCGACAGAAGAGCAGAAGAGCAATACCATCTGCATGTTAAATAAAGAATCTGCTGGATGGCCTTAACTGGAGGAACGGGAGGCTTCCGTCTCCTAATTGTTGTTCAGTAGATCCACTTCTCCCAACCTTCTCTGAGTCCTTGGGATCTTCGTAACCTGGCCACTTAGCCCATTGCATGTAAAAAAATGCTGCTCAGAGGTAATAAAACACGCTGTATATTACTGAACAGTGAGAGTTAGATTTCACTAAGACCTTTATCTCAATATCGTGTTTCTCATAAAAAAACTTACCGAGTATCGAATTCGGTTCCATGCCAATGTTATGTGTTATCCCTTAAAGTTGGAAATTATTTCAATTGTTTGTTACTGAGTGTTGGAAACCATTACAATTGTTTATTACTAAGTGTTGGAAACCATTAAAATTGTTTATTACTAAGTGTTGGAAACCATACTTAGAAGGGGCGGGGTGGCTCAGTCGGTAGCGCGCCAGGCTCTTAATCTGTAGTTTCCAGGTTCCAGTCCCAGCTGGGTCAGCGTTGAGATTTATCTCCGCAAAACTCCCCGCCCTGCCCACGGTCAGTAGGGGACACCGATGGGCTTGGAAAGGCCGCCGTCCGTCGGATGGGACGTTAAGACGTGGCCCCATGTGCGGGAAAGACATACCCTATGCGTGTTAAAGAACACGCTGAATGGCCTTGACGGGAGGCTACCATCTGTCTCCCAACAGCTGTTCCAGTGGGTCCCCTCCCCCAACCTTCTCTGAAGGGGTCCATGTGACCTGGCCATTTAGCCCATGCTGTGCAAAAAAGTGCCGCTCAGAGGTAAAACAACCCAACCTATACTTAGAAAGACGGATTTAGATAAAATGTAACGGCTTCCATTTATTGAGGTACATTCATACTTTTAACTAATATGTTTAGTAGTATTTCATACTCATTACATTCTTTCTCAAAAAAGAGAATGTTAATATCTATTTCACCTTAAAAAATTTAAAACTTATAATTTGGAAAGTTACAGGTAATTGTACTTCTTTAAGCTAACGATTTCTTATTAATTACAGCAGTTTAAATGGAAGTAATCGAAGCTGGAAGTTAAATTTCAAATATAGTTCTTCGAAAGTTTTTAGTGAACGTGTGCTGCCATCTCTTGATCAAAATATGTCTGAGAATAAGACTTGATATTACAACACAAATAGATCTGAGAATAAAACTTGAATAGGGTTTCCCAAGTATAAATTAAATAATTCAATAAGTTCATTAATAATAACCGGACAGGAAGGGTTAAGATGATATTTTATACGGAATAAGATTTCATGTTTTTTTTTAAATCCATTTTTAATGTTGGCATAAATATGGGGGTAAAATAAAATTATACAAAAATAATTATTTTGGATTTCAAAGCAGGTAGACAAATTTCAGATTTCGTATGAGACGATTGGATTATTTTAAGGGCGGGGTCTATTTATATTTCACAAAAGACACAAATTTCAAAATATGCAAATTAGACATATATCTACCTTTATAAAAGATGCTGAAAGCGATTTCCTGCAACCTGGTTGCAGGTTCGTACCCGTTTCATGACATTTGCAGCCACTTTTCGTAATGTTTGTTTTCTTATGTTTAAAATCTCTCTTTCAATGTTAGTCTTCAAGTGTATGAAGATTGTTTTGAAATACTACACATTTGAGATATCCCCAAAGAAAAAACTCTGGAGGAGTAAAATATGGGGATATTGGAGGCAACAAATTTTTTGAAATCAAATGATCACCAAAACATTCCTGCAACATGACCATTGTGTCATTTGCAGTATGGGTAATCACGCCATCTTGTTGAAACGAACACTCTCGTTCAATTACATCCAATAGTGAAATAAACAGCTGGATTAGGTCACGATAAACTTCACCAGTTACAGTTGTGTCAAAAAGTAAAGGCCCTATCACACGGCGACGGGAAATTGCACACCAAACATCAATTTTCCGTAGGTGTAATGTTCGTTCGTGAAAAGTGTGAGGATTTTCACTGTTCCATATTCGACTGTTTCGACTGTTCACATACCCATCCAAGTGAAACCAAGCCTAAATAAACACGGTCCAACACCTCAATTCCATTTTCATCAACAAAAGAACGAAACCAACGACAGTACTGTAAACATTTTTCGTGGTATGGTTCTTTCAGTTCATGAACGACACCAATGCGGTAGGCATGAAATTTTAACTTTTTCGTAGCCCTGAAAAAAGTTAAACGCTGAGACACATCATCAAGAACTTCGGTAGTTAACAGTGATGGCCGGCCTGGGTTCATTCGATCCTGTACAGATCCAGTGTCACGAAATTTATCAATCAAACGAGATACTGTCGACTTGTTGGGAACTGCAGACTGAGGAAACTTCAACTCAAACTCCTCTCTCACACGTTTGTAAGTTGTAAGATTTATACGCAAAATAAGTCCCAACAATAAATACACGTTCGTTTTTGGAAACACACGTTCGTTTTTGGAAAATGACACAACACAAAGGAATGAATGCTTGAATGAGACTAGCGCATGACAAGGTCATTTCAACTGCTAAAGGCTGTTAACCATGAGTAGAGTAATGCCAACTGACTAATATTAGGGCATAAAATGTACATGCGCGCATGTTCTACTCTATTATATTAAGGATTGCGTCCTTTTTGAAACACCCTCTATTACATTATACATTCAAGCATTTTCAATCCGGTATTCTGTAATCCGGAAGCATCTACTTTTTGCACTTTTATTTTCTTTGTTACTATATTACAATGCATTAATATATTGTTGCGGATTACAAAAATGGATAGCCACTGAGCGTGAGTATTAAAAGCTATATTTCAAAACCAAATTCAATACAAGGTAAATTGTTACAAAGGAAATATGGATGAAGTATCTTATTAACAAATCAACTATTAACATGCACAAGTCATCAATCTTCCTGCGTAGAGCACACAATATCAGCTCTGTGTATTTTACTAAATACTACCTTTTACTTGATTTACCAGGTCACCCGAAGATCTTCACTCGTAAACCAATTCTCGTCCTGTGCTAATAACTGTTCACACACTAGCCGAACAAAAAGACAGTCCGTGTAGACATTCGAAGTTAGCCATAAAAGTTCCCACTTTTATACTTCCGTGTATACACAACACATCAAGTTACTTCTTGATACTTAACGATAAAAGATCCCACTTTTATCCTTCCGCGTATACACAACACATCAAGTTACTTCTTGATACTTACGCGCACTGTCTCAGAACAGCTCACCGTCCATTTTCGAACTCTTCCGACCGTTACAACACACAACGACCGTTACAATACAAAACGACCGTTAACGCTCCACTCTTCTTCTCCAAATTCTCCCAAAGTTCTTATTCGTTGGCTGAAACTTTTTGCTTTTGGTTGCCAGATTCCTTCTGTCGTAACAATATTAAGCACACCTTGTCATAACCAAATTATTTTTCCAGGGTAGTATGCATTGCACAGTAAAAATACATTTTACTAATCTTGTTAGTTTTGTTTGTATTAACCTTTGGACACCCAGCATAATTTTGTGTGTCAATGATCTAGTAAGAGCAGATTTTTCAGTTCCATCTCACAGGCTATGGTGAAAGTCCGTAAGGCATACAGTCTATCTCATGCTTCTCCTTTTAGAGTTGTTCCGCATTATCAGGTTCAGTTTGGTAACTGAGATTGCCATTACTCCATTTCATGGAAATGAGCTTTTATGAGCTTGTTTTCAAAGATAAAAAAAAGAGCTGTTGTTTTCTCTTTGCTCTCCGTTTATTCTTCCATTTGTTGACATTGAATTTTTTTGTTTTAAAAGATGAATGAAAAATAATCTTTTTGTTGGAAGGTACTATTATATTAAGAATAGTTACAAACTCTTTCTCTTCATGAGCTTGGGGTAGGAAAAACGCAGTTCTTTTCATAGGCTAATGCAAAAAATGATTGGGAATTAGATAGGTAATAATAGAAGATAAAGGTTCACATTTTCAAAATCTACCATTAATTTGCATAATCTGCAATTTACAGGTTCGAGTCCCACCTGGGCCAGCGTTGAGACTTATCTCCGCAAAACTTCCCGCCCTGTCACGGTCAGTAGGGAACACCGATGAGCTTGTGAAGGCCACCGTCCGTCGGATGGTACATTAAGCCGTGGCCTGTGTGTGAGAGGGCCATACTCTGTGCAGATTAACTGTAAACTGTAAAGAACACGCTTGATGGCCTTGATGAGAGGCTACCATCTTTCTCCCAACAACTGTACAGTGGGTCCCTTCCTCCAACTTTCTCTGAGCCTTCGGGGTCCCTGTGACCTGGCCATTTATCCTATGAGTGCAGAAGAGTGCCGCTCAGTGGTAAATCAACCCAAATTAATCCATTAATTTGCATTTTTTGAATTTCCACGCATGTAGATCTTTAAATTTGTAAAATTACGAAACTGTTTCTTGTATACTACATTGGCATAAATTTTTTTAGAATAATCCACATACTGTGAAATATATCACAAGTGACTGAAATAATTAACATTCATTTTGCGTAGCAATGAAATAGAATATGTGCCATTACCACCCCTCGTAAACATCACCTGATCAGACCACATTTCCATACATAACTCTAAGAGAAAATCAGGGTCCTATAAAAGCTGGCTCTGATTCTATGCCACTCATATCCTGTTGAGCAAATGTTATATTCATGTTTCTAGAGTGTTTCGTAACAACAGTGTGAAAGAGAGCCATCATATGGATGTTTTTACACGTGGTAGAGCATTCGATACGTTACAATCCGGCAGATCCGATATCGATGTTTCTAGAACAATAAATCCATTCCAATCAGTAGTTTCAAGACTTTGGAGATGGTTCCGAAGCGCACAAAAGACGTTGGCTCTTGGCAAGACCAATAGTGGTAACAGCACAGGATGGCCATCTTGCGCCAACAGCCAAGATATCAAATGGTAATGCCAGCCAGGTCACTCTCTATGTAGCTTTCTGCAGAGACAATCTCAAGACAAACTATTTACAGAACATTTCACCAGAAAGAATTCTATGCCAAATGACAGAGGTTTGTGCTCCACTCAACCTCTTCCATAGGAGAGCCCGGCTACTTTGATCAACATGTTCACTTCTGCAGAGAAACCAACTAATAATCTATCATCATCATCATCATCATCATCATCATCATCATCATCATCATCATCATCATCATCATCATCATCATCATCATCATCATCATCATCATCATCATCATCAAGCAGCCATGGGCTACGGAGGTCCAACCAGACCGTGCAATTTAGTTCTCCAAGCAAGTCTATCCTGAGCTACATCTACTGCATCTGGCCACTGCACACCAATTCTAACAAGGTCCTGTTTGACATTGTCTGCCCACCGCATCCTAGGTCTCCCCTTCTTTCTGAGGCCTTTAGGCACACTGTTCATAACCCTATTCGCCAATCTATAATTATTCATACGGGCAACATATCCAAACCAACGGAGTCTCTCTCTGCACAATATGCTGCTTAAAGGAGGTTGCAAACTCCTTTTCCTAATCTCATCATTAGTTACAAAGTTGAACCACCTAATGCCCAAGATACTGCGTAAGCATCTGGAATCAAAAGCATCTAGTTTCCTGTTATCTTGTTTACAAAGTGTCCAAGTTTCACTACCATAACTAACCCTAGAAAGAACCAAACTATTATACAGTCTAATTTTAGTCTTTAGGTGTATACGCCTATTTCTCCACACTCTCCATAGATTCTTAAAAGTCCCAGCAGCAATCCCTATTCGTCTGTTAATCTCATGCCGCACATCACCATTATCAGTTACATAGCTCCCAAGATAATTAAACTGTGACACCTGCTCAAGACTGCAACCATTCAGATTAACTGAATCACAGCCTGCCTGACCAATTTTCATCACTTTAGTTTTCTCTCTGTTTATAACCAAACCTACTCTACTACCAGTCTCATCCACAGCTTGAATGAAAGAGTTCATCTCATCAACATCATTTGCCAAAAGGGCTAAATCATCAGCATAATCTAAATCAGACATTTTCGTATCTCCAGCCCATTTAAGGCCAAAATCTTTCCCTTGAAGTGAATTTCGCATAACATAATCAATAACCAAGCTAAAGAGAAAAGGAGACAAAATGCACCCTTGTCGAACACCAGAAGTAATGCTAAACCAATTGCTACAAGCCTTACCAACTCTCACACACGACTCAGTGTTATTATAGAGAGCTTTCATAATGTTAACTAACTTGTCTGGTATACCATATGATCTCACAATCAACCACAAATTATGACGATCAACAGAGTCGAAAGCTTTTTTGAAATCAACAAAGCTAGCAACCAAAGGTTTCTGCAACTCTAAACATTTCTCAAGAATCTGCCTAAGTGAAAATATCTGATCTACACATCCCCTACCACTTCTGAATCCACATTGCTCATCACGCAATTGCCTGTCAACCAGATTCTTAATTCTATTAAGCACAATCATGGAAAGAACTTTACCTGGAACAGAGAGTAGGCTGATACCCCTATAGTTATCACAAGAACTGCGATCACCTTTTTTGAAAATAGGGATAACAATAGCTCTGGTAAAATCCTTAGGAACCATGCCTTTATCATAAAAGAGATTCAGAATTTCAGTCATCCAAGTGGTAACCGAAACATTCCCAGCTCTAAGCATTTCCGTAGTAATTTCATCTACCCCTGGGGATTTATGAAGTTTAAGTTTAGAAACAGCCAAAATAACTTCAGATTGTGTTATAGGGCCAACATTAAAGCCACCAATGCATCTATCATCATTGCAAACAATGGGAGTAGAACAAACTACATTGTTTAGAACATCACTGAAATGCTCAGCCCACCTAGCCATGACAGAATCGTCACCTTCTATTATCTTACCTTGTCTATCCTTCAGTCCCTGTATACCTGTCCGTTTTCTACCACACAAAACATTAACTATCTGGTACAGCTCTCTGCTGTTGTGTTGTCTAACTGCTTCCTCGGCTTTGTCAGCCAAGCCATCAAGCCAAAGATTCTTATCAGCAGCTAACTGATCTTTTACACGTTTATTAAGTTCTCTGTAATGCTTTCTATTAGGACTAGTAGGGTATTGATTAAGGATATTCCTGCAGCTCTTTCTTTCCGAAATAAGCTCAAGTGCCTTATCACTCAGATAATTTTGCCTCTTCTGCTCCTTTTTTCCTAAAAGAGTACTGTTAGTGTCCAAAAAAGCCTGTTTAAAATGATCCCATTCTTCCTCAACTTCAGTAGTAAGCAAACCATGACTGTCATAATGACTAAGTAACCTATCATGGTAAGCTTTGGCTATAACTGGATCTTTCAGAGCTTCAGTATTAAAAGTAAATTTTTTAACCCTAGCACAATACTTTTTAAGTTTAAGTTGCAACACACTTTTAACAAGGTAATGGTCAGATCCAATTTCAGCTCCCCTATATGCCCTGGTATTCCTAACAGAACTAGTCCATTTGCTGTTAATTAATATGTAATCAATCATATTCTTATGCAGCCCATCAGGTGAAACCCATGTGTACTTATGTATGTCGCGGTGTTTGTAATAAGTGTTAGTTATTCTGAATCCATTGAGTTTACTTACCTGTAGGAGACGTTGCCCATTGCTATTGCAGTTACCAATACCAAAAAGGGCCTATTACTCCTCCCCAAAGGTCAGAGTCAGTACCAACTTTGGCATTGAAGTCACCAAGAACAAGGGTAATATCTCCTTTCTTGACAGAATTCAAAATATCTTGAAGTTGTTCATAAAACCTATCCTTCTCATCCTCATCGGCATCCTCAGTGGGGGCATAACAGCAGATAACATTCAAGTCTTTAACGCTTGACTGAAATTTTGCTGTAAGAAACCTTTCATTAATGCACTCATATCCTAGAAGAGCATCGCTAGCGTGTCTGCTGAGAAGCAGACCCACGCCTTGGTGATGCTTTTTGTCGTCCCTCCCTGAAAAGAGAAATTTAAGATTATTTTTAAGAATCTGACCTTTATCTGTCCATCTGGTCTCTTGCAAGCCGAGAATATCTAAATTATAACGGTGGAATTCTTGTGTGAGGACATCAAGAGAAAAAGCTCTGTGCAGAGTCCTCACATTCCAACTACCTATGGAGAGAAAATGGTTAGTGGGATGTTTAAAGAAACTATGTTTATTGAGAGAGGGAATGCCGACAATATCAAACAGCCCCCTAATCGCAGACATGGGGCAAAGACCCGTTCCCCCACTACTAAAGGCTGAAGCCATCTACACTGGAAGACTTCCTCCAATGTAGAATTTGACGATGCCAATAGAAGCAAAGAGTTCAGGTGCCTGCGATGACTTCTGCTCAGGATTATCCACCAGCTGATAAACATATCCTGTGGATCTATTCACTTGGGGCTGTCAACCCACAAACAAAAAGAAAACACAGCGGAAGATTTTCCCTCCACAGAAGCCCACCAGTGCAGCAAAATCAGGATCCATAATCAAGCTCAGAGCCATATATCTGTCCAGTCCAGTAGGTTTATATGGTCAGCACCAGGACCCTGTGTGGTTGACCACTCCTCAGCAGGGTAGAAAAAAAAGAAAAGTAGCCATAGTTGTCCAGATCAGTAGGCCACACTAATCTGGCAGCCCTCCCCTTCCGTTCACTTCCACAAGATAGTATCTCTTTTGAAAGTTACTAACGGTCCGCACCACGAGAAGGCGGGGTTGGACATTAGGAGCTAGGCCTGGCCGGTTCTATGCATCATCACAGGGGATTGGTGCATAGCTCTCCTTCCAGTGACTACCTAGCTACCATTTACAGTCACTGGTACTTTAATTCTTATTAAATCATTTCGGGAAAAGGACAAATTTATGGATTTGAAATGATGGTTTTATCCTTGCAGATAACACTAAGGGGTCCATGGTCCAGTCAGATAACATCATGACTGGACCACAGACCAATGGGCGCATGTGCTCCACCGATGAATCGTCATTCATTCTTCACACTAATCCTCTACTCTTTCTTTTTTTCAGATTCTTTTTTTATTCTTCAGACTGATTCTTGACTTATTGATCTGCAGAAATTAAGGAACGCTTTATCAACCCTATAACATCAGAGAACAACACCACTACAGTGGTGATGGTTTGAGGTCTGGGGGCTGCAACATGTGAAATGAACTTACACTGCTACAGTTCTTTGCCGGAGGCATTCTGACCGATTTGAGGTATAGGGATGCTATCCTTCAGCCCTATATAAGACATTTCAAGGACGCTGCTGCTCCATCAGTTTTCTATGGATAATAATGCACACCTTCATAGGGCTCAGATAGCTGATGAATTTATCGAACGTAAGATGGTTAGCGCGCTTGGTTACTGATCTACGGGACCTGGGTTCGAGCCCCGGGTAAGGCATGGATGTTCGTGTTGTTTTCTGCTGAGGTCCTGCCATCCTCTCAGATCTTCTACTTTGGCATATAAACTGACGGCTCCTGTCAGACCTCTGTGGCAAGCAGCTGCTTGAGGGGGTATTTATTATTTTATTTTTTTAAAGATTTTCAGCTGATGGGAGGCTAGTCTATTCTATGTACCTGAACCCTATAGAGCAGAGGTTCTCAACGTGGGGTACGGGGTAAAATTTTCTGGGGTACTCCGGGAGAGCTCAAAATTCGCTAGATATATGTTATATATATATATAAATGTTTTATTTTATTCCCATTGTTATACTATAACTATAGTTTTATCTATGTACAAGTGGTACGCCAGTTACATACATATTTCCAGGTGGTACGTGAAGCATAAAAGGTTGAGAACCACTGCTATAGAGCATGTGTCGGATGCGCTGGGGAGACGCGTTGGAAGTCATCAGTCCCCTCCAAGAACTCTCTATGATCTACCTGATATCCGGGAATATGAGATGTACTGCCACCAGGCCTCATGACCAGCTTCTGGTAAAACAGTATGAGAAATCGTTGTGATACTCGTGTAAATGTTCGGGTCGTCATACTCCGCATTAATCTCTCCGTTTTGCTGAAATAGGTCCCTTAGCTTATACTTTGCCAACCGGCACTTTAAAATTTGCCACTACATCTCAGATATCGTAAGTGTTATCAGATGCAGAGAAATACATTAAATATATAGAATTTTTCTAGCTGAACATACTATAACTTTATTTCCTTTTTGCTGTATTCATTTAAGCTAGAGGATTTACATATCGAAATTATTGAATAAAAAATATCTACATAGGGAATTCTGTGAAGTAATTTCAGATGGTATTAGTTATTTTGAAAATGAATTTGAGGAGGAAAAATTACTTATTCCGCTGCAAACGTTCAATTGGCATGAATTTTCATTTTATTCCGAATTCTGAAGAGTCTTATTTTAGGAAACGGGAAATATGTTAGGGGGTGTGAGGTTCGTTCTTTTTCCCCCCTCTATATAATTTCACATATTTTATTCTATCATACATTGCGTTGTCTTTCTAAGAATCTATTGACCGTAGATATTTATTTTCTGTGCTAATTAGAGAGACAAAACAATCGAGGGAAAAATCACTCAATAGACAAAACAAAGCTAACTCCTTCTCGTATAATTAACGAAAACAATTTAATGATGTGATATTTTTACAGAACCGAGGAGAAGTATTAAGACCATAGATACATTTTTCTCTCCTCAACTGCACTCATGCTTGCTCTTACAATTTAATAGATTATTTTTCATAAGAATCAATCAACGTAATTAGGGGCTTCTCTCTAGCCCGTATCAGTTAGATCCATGACCTACAGTTAATGCCACCATGTTTTATAAACATTTAATTGATTTAAACTGATGAGCGAACTTTGTGATTTACAAAACAAAACATGATCATTTCATACCTCTTATTGTCTTCAGCTGCTTTTAGCGTTATGGGAACAGGAAGCAGAGGGTAGAAAACAATTGTCTTTATCAGGAACTTTGCTCATGTTGATTGAAACATCGTGGTCCCGTGCGACGGTAAACGAGAGAATAACGTGGAACATCACTATAACTTCGGCAGTGAGATAAACATTTTTTGTCGATCAGTAGGAAAAGTTTTAAACTAAAATGTCAGTCACTTAATGTTTAACGATATATACATCTCGAGAGCACAACCGTTGTAGTTCAGCGTAGTTGTTCGGCAGTCCAGCGGTTTTGAAGAGGATTCTACCACACTCTCCCAACACGAAATATCAACCTCGCTCAGAATCGGAATGTCTGTTTTAAAGAAAAAAGGCCTCCTCAATGTCGTTTTTCGTTGGATCCTTTTTCCCCTCATCCTCATTGGTCGCCCTTGGTCTTTCGTCCCAAGTTTCTCTCGTTGGGTCCAATGGAGGGCTCCCAAAAATTCGCACAACCCGCGTGGTAAGGGATTTCGGGGTGGCAACATCCGTAGCTCCTAACCACGGATTTTTGTTTTTCTGTGAGTGTATGGTTCTTAGAAATAGCGTAAGGCGGCTATCAAGGGACCACCTGAACACGTGGGTGGTCGGCATTAGCCTCTTCCGTTCATTAATTGGGGATGCTTCGGCGGGTGTCGTTCCACTGGGGATGCGTGCAATGTGAACCATACCTTGGAGCAGTGGCGGGCTCCGTTGAAGTACGGATGTGAGTAAGGTTTCGTGGCTTGTTCACATTGTTATCTTCGGAAAAGCGACGTGCTTAATGGCGTACTAGTGGGATGTGGAGCAAACCCTCGGATATCTCTAGCATCCTCTCGGGAAAAGAAATATTTCACACATCTGAGGCCTCCTCTCCTTAGGAACAAAAGCAGATCCGCCAAGGTCACACAACGCGCTGATGAAATCCACTGTTTTTGAAGAAATATGTTACTCAAGTTATGAACAGATTGTGATCGGTTCATAACAAATGTAAGTAGCTTCGGGTAAAATTAATTTAATAACATCTTCTATGCATGGGGAAAAAGATTAACTCTACGAGGAAATTTAAAACTACAAATTTATTGATAACTATATAAATTTGATAACTTATGCGAAGAATACTATTGTGATATCTTTATCTTAAGTTCATACAAATCCAACAATGGAGGCAGAAGATATATAACGTAACAAAAACACGGCCATGTAATCGAACTATTCCTGGATCTGGAAAAATCGAGATAGCGGGCCAAGAAACACAATCGAGCCGGAAAAGTGTAAAGTCGGGGGGGAGGGGGGGCAAGACATTTGATATCCAAAGAAGTGTAACATTTCTCCCTCCTTTTAAACAGTTTTTAAAAAATATCTTGAAAATATCTGAAATATAAATAAGTTTAATATTTTTTTATTGCTGAGAGTGATGATCTTCCAGAGGACGTAGTCATCTCTCCTACCATAGCGGTTTTTAAAAAGGACAAATGGACTTATGTAAATATCTTAAATGCTATAAGTTTAAAATTTCATTTGCCTTCATCTCAAGAATGCCAAAGGATTCGTTTATTTGCAGTCCATTTTCTTATATGCGATGTTGTACATAATTATTGGATTCATTTTATGTTTGTAATGTCATATACGCTTGTTAATTCTCCCAAATGGAGTCAGCGTAAATAATATTTACCTTCCACTCATTACAATTAAATTAAATTAATCAAATAGACACGACGTAGCTTGCAGTCAATAGCTTGCAATTTCCGTGAAAGGATACTAGTGGCGTAGCATAAGGCTGGATGTTGTCTTGCTGAACGGTGCCTTTTCGCGTGCAATGGATCAAATGTCCAGGCCACAAGGATCCCAAGTGCTCAGAGGAGGTTGGGGAAGTGGATCCAGTGGACAGCTTTTAGGAGACAGATGATAGCCTCTCCACAAGGCTATCTAGCGTGACGTTTAACGGGCACAACGTATGACCCTTCTGCTCATTGGCTCACTGTTATTTGTCCCATCTAACCGAGCTTCAGTGATGAGTCTCAACTTCTTTTGGATGAGAATGATAAACAGACTCTTGCTTGGAGCAACGTGGTCGCAGAACTGATCCACTTGCAATTCGAAAACATTTGATAAACATTTATCTTTGTTAACGCGAGTGCTCGATTATTCATAGTTGCATGCATAGAATCTTAATAGCGGTTGCAATATCATTCCTTAACATTGTACTTTAAGCAAGACAATGATATGCCACCTACTTCTAATATTTCCCGAGATTATTAGCAGATGTGCACATCATATGCTGACCCAAAATGTCCTGTTTTGCCACCAATAGCACATGCGTAGTTCGTGAACCCTCAACTCACTCAAATTATCGCCTCTTTGAACGACCAATTTCGGGAAGAATAAGTTTTTCTCATGTATGACTTCCTTTACTATTATAAGATAATGTTTTGACGCATAACTAAGTGTATCACTGATCACATGATCTATGTATATTAACTACAATACTTCTTATCCATAGTGAATAATCATTCATTTTTTTTCATCTTTAGTTTATTTAAATAATAATGTTACTCTGCAGCATTTGTTTGCAATACTCTTATTAACCTAAGAACATCTAAGCTCATGTAGGTTTAACATACAGATTATTTGAGTACATAATTTTGGCACTATTGGCACTCAACTTTACATAAAGAAGAAAAAGATATAAAAAAATAATTATCACGTTAGTGCTCACAGATTGATAATTTTTCATTAAAACCTCATAACGCGTTTTTATGTTCAAAGCTTTCGTTTCATTGTTCCCCAACGTGTGGCAAGCGATTATCACGCAGTATTCATTAACGTGGCAGGATACGACTGGTCCTCTCCGCATCGTATATAGATGATTGTGTGTGATTGACTGACGACTGATTGACAGGGGATCACTCTAATTCTGACTATGATGCAGAAATGGCAGACTAGGAAAATTTGCACCTAAGAGTAATCCAGGTCGTAGATCTAGGAACAAATCCGAAATCTGGCCTATGACGTGTCCTTCAAAGTCAAACGGAGGTCACGAAGAGGTCAGACCTTGATCTACGAGTGCTAGAAAGGTAAATATTGGTGTCTGGGGGTATTTCGGGTCGTAGATCTCGGAAATGCTGTAAATGTTCGTTGAGATGTGTCCTTCGAGGTCAAAGGTCGAATATAGATCTATCAGTGCTAGAGGGTTAAAAAATGGTGCCTGAAGGCATTTCGTAGATCTCAGTAATTTCGTAATATTTTGGATGCAATGAGTCAATCGAGGCCAAAAGTCAAATTTTTATATATAATGATAATGGAGAGTTAAAAGTTGGTGAATAGGGCTATTTCGAGCAGTAGAACTTGTGAATATTAAGGGTGACGAGTTTCGGTACTGAGTTCAAGGTCAAATGGGGGTTGGAATGACTGGCTAGAAATCAAGGGGATTTGATTTGTAGTATTTAATATTTTCTTCTCAGTTTTCTCTTCTTAGTTATTTAAAAGCTAAAAAATACGCACGTGATAAATGGCATATACAAAAGAATATATGATATATGAAGAGAGAAAATTTATTCTTTTTATATATGCATTTATATTTTTGGGCTTCAAAAAAGACATTAAAATCATTCCCAAGTATAAAGAGTTTCAGAAACCTTGCTAAAAGCTATTACGGAGGGCGTTCAAAAAGTTCTTGACACGTGTCTGTTTATTTGCACTCGATCCTCCAAAGGTAACGAGTTACGATTTATTTGAAAGCTTTTCTAAACTTGTCAGTAGGTGTTAAAAAAGACCCTATCGTCATTTCTCTCTTCGATGGCGGCGCGTAAATTATTTGTCTGCGAAATCTGTGAATTGTTGCTGTGGAGCCTACTAAAGACGGGGAAATATTTCACATTTTCACAAGGATGAAGCTTGGGGACAAAGCGAAACATATTCATTCCAATTTATCACATGTATATGGGGATTATGCATGTTCATAGGGCACTGGTACGGGATTGATGTGCAAATTCACAGAAGGACGGCAGAGCTTCATAAACTTTCATTGTGCTGGAAGACCGAAGGAAGCCGTGAATGGAAGAATCATCGCTGCTGTTCGTGAACTCATTAAAGTAGAGGTTCTCAACGTGGGGTACGCGGTAAAAGTTTTTGGGGTACGCCATGAGAGCTCAAAAGTCGCTAGATCTAGTAACACAGTTTTATTCCCATTGTTATACTCTAACTATAAAAGAAATAAAATAAATACCCCCTCAAGCAGCTGCTTGCCACAGAGGTCTGACAGGAGCCTGTCAGTTTATATGCCACAGTAGGAGATCTGAGAGGATGGCAGGACCTCAGCAGAAAAACAACACACACATCCATGCCTAATACCGGGGCTCGAACCCAGGTCCCTTAGATCAGTAACCAAGCGTGCTAGTTTCATCTATCTATACAAGTGGTACGCCAGTTACATACACATTTCCAGGGGTTACGTGAAGCATAAAAGTTTGAGAACCACTGCATTAAAAAAAACCACCGCTCAAGTAATACGTTTAGATATCAGTGTATCGATTGGCAGTGTGGAAATAATTATTGATCAGCATTTAAAGCTTTGAATGGTACCCCACAAACAGACAGACCGGCAATAAAGGGCTAGAGTAGACTCGTGCAAAGAGATGCTGGAAATGTTTGAACCTAGTGGCCTCTAACAGTTAACAGACAATGTCACAAGTGATAAGATGTAGTTTTTTCTTACGACAACTACTCCCAAAAATATCAACAATTATGTTTGGGTTGTGGAAGATGTTAAAGACGAACAGCACTTCCAAATCCTCAGAGAAATCTTCCGCTCAAGGAAGAGAATGTTCACAAATTTTTTCAATTCAAAAAGATTGGTAACGTTGACACCTTACGAAAAAAAATAACTATATTGACAACACTACACCAACATTTTTTGCCCAAAATGGTTAAGGAGATGAATGAGCAGCGTCCAACAACAGGCGTGTGAAGGGTGCCCCTTCTTCATGATAATACCAGTGCACGCAAAACCTGGCAAGTTACGGCCTATCCTGCATATCACCCGACCATGCGATTTTTGGCTGTTTCCAAAAATTAAAAAGGACCTTGCTGGGTAGTTATTTTCCAGAATGCAAAACCTTGCAAAATGCGTTCATTAAGAGTTGAGGAATATTCTTCAACAGGAGTTCCACGTAGCATTCCAGATTGATGTAGACGTCTGCAACTTTGCATAGATGCTGGAGGGAGTACGTTGAAGGACAATAAAAGTTTTGTTGAGTTAAGTGCAATGGTGTTTACTCTGCAGATGCATGTCAAGTATTTTTGGAACGCTTCTGGTAAGGAAAAAGGTAACTTTTAAGAAAAATAAAATCACGAGCCATATTTTAAACTTAGTTTGCTTTTTATTTTTAGAGAACTGTACTATCTTCTGATTTTCATTCCGCTTCCTTAATATCTTTCGAAGAAAGATTTTGTATGCTTTTCAGAAAAAGTAAATAAGTAAAAATCGATATCTTTGTATGCGTACCTTATTCTAGCATTTCAGTTGCAGAATAAACATATATATGAATAAACAGACATAACAGACAGAGATAGCACCGTTATAATTCAGTTAAGAATCTCAGGATCACTCTCGTCTGGCCAAAAGTGAAAGAGAGAATAATGCTTTCGAGATTTCAGCGCCAATTCCGTTGTAACTCCTTTGATGTCATTTCAGTACGGGATATTCCGGTTCTTCGATCCTTTCCAAAGTAACGTCTTCCTGGTAAATAGGAAGGATCGGTCGGATTCGGGAGCATTTACAGCAGCAACGAAACGTGGATGGGTGATTCCATCTTCAATCCTGCTGGAATAGACTGAAACCTTAATTTACTTTTCACCACATCACATCTGTGGTGCATTCTTGAAGCCAGTGGGGGAAAAAGAACGCTTTCATTTGAACAACATGTATCTGCGGATTTGGAGGACAAGCCGTCGGCATTAGAAGGGGACTAAGTACTTACCAAAAAAATAGTTCACGAAAATCCATTACATCTTTGAAGTTTGTTGAAATCCCTGCGGCATAGTGACTAGTTTTTTTGGTCTGTGGAATAATGGCACTGAGTACTGATGGGTTGCCTCCAAGCTCCGTAAGTTCAAAAAAAAAAGAAAGAAAGAAAAGCAAGAGTGAGGTGGTGGTCAAGTGACCCGAGTAAAAGGAGTTTGGACAAGATCGAGCAGGACGTCGTTCAGGTATAGAATTTTCCCTACCCTTTTTAGTGTTCTTTGGCACTTATTACAAAATGCGTGTAATATTTACATTTTTAATATATTTGCACTTCCGCTCCGACTACTAGCATTTTTAAGGTATGGACTCGTTGCTTACCTTAGAACCGACCCTGTTTGGCCCCCGAGTGTTTTTTGTTCCTGTTACATATTGAGTTAAGTATAAAGTTGTCCAGTAAATCAGTGCCTCAAAGTGTTGGTCCTCAAGTCATTAGTCGCAGGTTTGCGACGAGCCACCAGGAAGGAAAGAAATATATTTATAGATGCATAGCACTGATATACCATAGCGCCACAATTTGTACCGGGCGGGCGTGGCTCAGTCGGCAGCGCGCCAGGCTCGTAATCTGTAGTTTCCAGGTTCGAGTCCCAGCAGAGTCAGCTTTGAGATTTATATCTGCAAAATTCCCTCTCCCCCTGCCCATGGTTAGTAGCGGACACCGATGGGCTTTGGAAAGGCTGCTGTTCGTCGGATGGGACGTTAAGTAGTGGCCCCCTTGTGCGGGAGAGCCATACCCTGTGCACGTTAAAGAACACACTGGATGGCCTTGACGGGAGGGTTGGGTTGGGTTGTTTTACCTCTGAGCGGCACTTTTTTGCACACCATGGGCTAAATGGCCAGGTCACACGGACCCCGAAGGCTCAGAGAAGGTTGGGGGAGGGGACCCACTGGAACAGCTGTTGGGAGACAGATGGTAGCCTCCCGTCAAGGCCATCCAGCGTGTTCTTTAACGTGCACAGGGTATGGCTCTCCCGCACACGGGGCCACGGCTTAACGTCCCATCCGACGGACGGCGGCCTTTCCAAGCCCATCGGTGTCCCCTATTGACCGTGGGCAGGGCGGGGAATTTTGCGGAGATAAATCTCAACGCTGACCCAGCTGGGACTCGAACCTGGGAACTGCAGATTACGAGCCTGGCGCGCTACCGACTGAGCCATCCCCGCCCCCCTTGACGGGAGGCTACCATCTGTCTCCCAACATTTGTTCCAGTTGGTCCCCTCCCCCAACCTTCTCTGAGCCTTCGGGGTCCATGTGAACTGGCCATTTAGCTCGTGGTGTGCAAACAAGTGCCGCTCAGAGGTAACCCAACCCATTTCATACTTTCTAATACTTCAGATGACGTCATATGATGCGGAGTGAGGAAAGCTTCATGCGCAGAGAAAAACATTCCTTTGTTCTTGAGGCAGCATGTGGCCAGTGTCTCCAATTGCAAGCACGACAACGATGTTTGAAGAAAAGACTCCTGAGAAACACTACTGTAAATAATCTTTTTTCTCTCTTTATCTCAAAATAGCAACACAGTTCGGTGAATTCGTTTCTTATCATCTTTCTCCATTTTTGACAAGAATTTCTATTCCGCGTTTATAACATTATTTAGGTTTTGAATCATAATAAGTGACGAGTTCGGTTTTGACAGCCTTGAAACTTGCAACTTTTTTACCATGAAAATGATTTTGTAAACATTGTGGTAAATGGTAGTCAGACGGTGCAAGGTCTGGTGAATATAGTGGATGTGGAATTTATTTTCCTAACCAAACACCTCGATTTGGCGGTGGAAATTCATTTGGTAAGAGGCTATGCCTTCTCCTGATAAAATACGCTTTCGACTGACCAATAAAAAGATTTGTTTTTTGTTGCAAAGCAACACCCAAATATTGGAATTACTGACAATAGACATTAGTTGCGATCGTATCATTCGGATTCATCACTTCAAAGTGGACTTCATCCTGATATCCAATCAAATGCAAAGCAAAACCTTCATGCCTTCATGGTGGGCGATTCTCCTATTGGCTGTGGTGTAATCAGATCCTTTGGATTGAGTTACTGTCGACGACTTTTAATGCTATAGTAAAACACTCATTTCTCTTTTGCAGTAGCAATTCTATAAAAAAATTGCGTTTGAAGTTGACTGGAATACAATGAAAATGTCTATTCGTTGTCGAAAACTTCCTGGAAACAATTCAGGGAAATCCGTTTTCCAAGTTTGTTCACTTTAATCAGTCATTTTAGTTGCCGATGAGTGGTGAAATGTTTCGAATTCAGTTGCTGATCAGATTCTCTAACTGTTACAGTTGAATTGGTTTCGACTGTAGCTTTCAGCAGGTCTTTATCAAATTCAACAGGTAGGCTATTCATTATAGATTCTTCTACTGTAGCTGTAGATACCAGACCTGAACTTCACGAACTAACTGCGACCTTTCCTCGTGTTTAAAGCATCTGCTTCATAAATATCGTGAATGTTTTTCATCGCTACATTTGCATATTTCTCATTTTTGAAAATCATAGAGCATAATATGTTCAATGTGCTCATCTTGGCCTCCATATTGTTTTGACAATTAAAAACATAGTAACAGTCTGCACTAACCAAAAGTTGCGTGTAGACTGACGCGCAAGGAAACGACATGTTGCAATCTTTTCATTGAGTTGTTGTTGTTTCGTTGTTTTACCTCTGAGCGGCACTTTTTTGCACACCATGGGCTAAATGGCCAGGTCACATGGACCCCGAAGGCTCAGAGAAGGTTGGGGGAGGGGACCCACTGTAACAGCTGTTGAAAGACAGATGGTATCTTCCCGTCAAGGCCATCCAGCGTGTTCTTTAACGTACACAGGGTATGTCTCTCCCGCACACGGGGCCATGGCTTAACGTCCCATCCGACGGACGGCGGCCTTTCCAAACCCAGCGGTGTCCCCTACTGACCGTGGGCAGGGCGGGGAATTTTGTGGAGATAAATCTCAACCCTGACCCAGCTGGGACTCGAACCTGGGAACTACAGATTACGAGCCTGGTGCGCTACCGACTTTGACACATGAAATCTATAACTATATATCTATAAAAAACACTATGACTTTGACGCGGGCTGGTCGTGTGCACTAAACTGGATAGTGTTTTTTCATTGAGTAAAACGTACATTACTTATAGTAATATATGCAACGGAAATTACTTATGAGACATAGTAATGTATAAAAGGGACATTACGCGTAGTTTGGTGACAACATCGAAAGGTTGCTCAAAGAGTCTCGTATGAGGTAAGATTTATATTTATTATACTAGGATTGTTAATTGTTACAAAAAGATATTTATTAATAGACATGTTTTACAGGAAATAATATGACTTTTCGTGGAAAATTTAGAGGCATATGCAATATCATTAGGTATGTAGACTATTAATGAATTCATGGAAGATACGTAGGTAGATCATTTAATTCGTGGACAGCCGATTAATTAGCAGCTTTTCTTACGAGTTAATACTTGTAAATGATATGTGGCAACATAGCGACTCTTCAAGGGCACAGAACAACGTGAACAAGTTGAAACACGTTGCGATATGGTCGCAAGTAACAGTAGAACAGTACACGAATCAGGCTGTATCGTTTTCTCCTGTTGGAAGGGTGTTGGCTTTTGCGTGTGTATGCGATACGTACTGTGTGCCGTGGTATGCGATACGTACTGTGTGCCGTGGTATGCGATACGTACCTGTGTTCGTGCGGGTTACGTAGTGTACATACAAACAGTCGCAGAAATGACTCAAATGGATGAAGAACAGTGCTTAGCTGCCCAGATCTTTAACCATTTTTTACGGAGTCGCACCCATTTATGAAGTGCTTGTGCCATTTTAGATTTGGAAACAATTACAAGCATTTGCGATTCAAATTCATTCATGATTTTCCAGTTTCAAAGGATATCAAAGGCACACCAGGGACAAATATCATATTACGATACTTTCAAGACTTAAATAACTGCAACCTTCAGTGGTAGATATATTGTAATACGAACTCATCGTTATGACATTCATCATATTCTTGTAAAGAATATTCGATTTATTTGTGTTTTCTGTTTGCAACTGTCATTAAATCCGTCCTATATAGAAATATATCGATTTTTGTGTAATTGGAGTTCTATTTAGCATTTACCTGACTACAGTTAGGTTGTGAATTGGTGTTTTTATGTCTATATTTATGAACATGCATTTATTAAACTGAAACACATATAAGGTGCATCAATGGAATCAGGAATATCAATAGCGAATATCAATGTATTGAGGAGTTGAAATTGTATCTGACCTTTGCGTAGTTTAATGGAATTGAGGCGTATTCCTTTCCCTTTTACTGTATAGAATTTGATGTCTATAAAATGCACTACAATCGACTATTCAAGTTTGACAAACAGAAAGAGGATAGAAAATTTTGTCGTCCTTGCTTTGCAGTCCTTTCGAATGCCAGACGTGTTAGCTCATGTTTCTAAATTTTCATGATACTAATTATTTCTCTTTCAACTTTTCTGCCCCTTATCAGAGGCGCTAGGGCTGCTGCGTTGCATCTAGAGTTGCGCTGTGTGTTGCATTACGTTCTTGCTCTGACGCAGCGCAACACATCTTGTGTTTTTTGCTTCACTTTAAAAATATTTCATTTGGTGTTTTCACTTTATCCCTCTCAATGACACATCACTTTGACTGATGATTTCTACCAATGATGTAACTTCGGTTTCTAGTAATCATCTCAAATATTTTTTGTTCTAAATCACATTTGTTTTTTATTTTGTCTTCAAATATTTACAATTATTTTAAAATTTGAAATAGCCTATGATATGAAGAATGAAGAAATGGTTTAGCGGCATGCACTTCTGTATATGCATTTTACGATGTGTCAGAAAAATATTTTCCCTAACCGGGCTAGGACTCAATAATTATCGAAACTGTTCGAATCTGGCATGTCCAGGCTCAGGCGTGCTCGGCCTTGAAAAACTGAGCTCGAACTTATCTCTAGAATTTATGTATGCATATATGTATGTGTATGCAGACCCGGATCTAAAAAAAAAGGGTGGGTGGGGGGCAAGAAACTCTATCGAGCAGGAAAAATTAAAGGGACGGGGGGCAAGAAACTCTATCGAGCAGGAAAAATTAAAGGGACGGGGGGCAAGAGACTTGATTTACATTTCAGTATAACATACCTCCATTTAAGAGGTCTTTAAAAAATTCCTTGAAAAACTCGTGTACCTCTATTGCACTTCCTAGCCTTCTCAAAGAGGGGGAGGGAAGGGACATGGCCACCTTCTTTCCTCCATAGATCAGGCCCTTTTTGTAAATATGTATGGATGCAGTATTATTTCGTAGATATTTTAGCATTTTTGCACGAACAACTGAATTTGCTTGTGCATATATAAAATCTCTTATTACACACTGCCCACACCGGCAATTTTTATTTGACCAATTGTCGTTTGGAGGCAATAGGAGGAGTTTATTATTTGAATATGCATTTATTGATTTCCATTTTCGACTGATTGACAAATTTCAGCAATTGCCAAATGAACCGTTTCGATTAAATCTTGATATTTGTATTCCAAACCATTACTCGACCGTTTTAGCATAACAGACAGGAAAGTATTAAAGATTAAAAAAACAATGAAATCTCCATCACATAAACCTACGCACGTTCCTCAACGTACTATGAAAACTCAAAGAGCTCTATCCTGCGTTCTAAAGATTTTTGGCAAACGTCTGACGCTCGGTTAATGGGAGTGAATTAAACATTTCTTTATTAAACCTAACTCTAGCACAGAGATGTATTACACAAAGAGGAAGGCAGGCTTTCATATGCAAGATAAATAACAAGATATTACTGCGTGTTAGAAGAAAATATATCACAATCATTTACTTTCAGGATGAGAAGATTTTATGAAAAAGTCGAGATGCCTTTTTCATAAAGTACAGTCGCTCAAAAAAATATCCGAACACTATGGTTGATTACAGAATTCAGAAAATTATAACTGGCAACCTTCGTGTCACGTGACACGAAGGTTGCAAGTTCACTAATTTGTAAAAAAAAATCGTTGCCAAATATTTTATTCTGAATTCTGTATTTAACTACAGTGTTCAGATACTTTTTTGAGTGACTGTACCAAAACCAGAGCGGTGCAAAAACTAAACAAAACATAATATTTCTAGATTAAAATATCTTTATCTTTGTTAGCTGAAGACATTTTCATTTCTATTAAGACTAAATCCATCATCATTTAATTACGCTAGATTACGCTAGATTTAAAATCTAGCGTTAAAAAATGGCAGAAAATGCTGCTCTTCTGAGCGAAAAAATGTTTATTTGGTCCCAGCTATTTCTTATTTATAGCATAAAATGGACAAAGAAATAACTGAAGAGAAAAGACTGATTGTCCAACTAATGAATATTTATTTTTTCAATAACAGTCAAAACGAATTAATTCAAATTTAGAACTTTTTTTAAAAATTTCATCAAATTTTTCTCTCAAGCCTAATAAAATTGACATAAAACAAAAAGCAATTAATAACTGTCCTGTGTAATAATGGTAGTAAAATATGGTTAACTATTGTATTGTATGAGGTATTGTTTATTTAGGGGATTTTGCCTATTACATCACATTTTTCCCCTTCCTCCTAATTATACATAAAAAAACTCTAAATCTGTCGAAATTTCTCGTAAGTTGGGAACATAAACAGAAATGAAAGTAAGCATGCCATTTTTCAGTTACATTTTTAATAGTGTAGGTTGGAAATGCAATTCTGATAAAAGCAAAATTATTATTAAAATAATAGTTTATAAGAAATAATTTAAAGAATTTCCAAAAAAAATTGTAGGCAACCAGAAAATCAAGTCAAATATGTATTTTATAATTCAATCAATTTCCTAAATATGTTCTGGCCTTAGTTAAAAGCAATGCATCGCACAGAAGCAGGGTTGGGTTGTTTTACCTCTGAGTGGCACTTTTTTGCACACCATGGGCTAAATGGCCAGGTCACAAGGACCCCGAAGGCTCAGAGAAGGTTGGGGGAGGGGACCCACTGGAACAGCTGTTGGGAGACAGATGGTAGTCTCCCGTCAAGGCCATCCATCGTGTTCTTTAACGTACACAGGGTATGGCTCTCCCGCACACGGCCACGGCTTAACGTCCCATCCGACGGAAGGCGGCCTTTCCAAGCCCATCAGGTGTCCCCTATTGACCGTGGTCAAGGCGGGAAATTCTGTGGAGATAAATCTCGCGGGTCAAAGTGTAAATGTATTTGTATTCTTTACTCTTATGAATAAAAATTATATTCTAAAAAAAAAAGCGCTGTCCCAGCTGGGACTCGATACTGGGAACTACCGACTGAGCCACCCCCACCCTACACGGAAGCAGAGCATTGACTGTCATTAAATCTATATTCTGTGTTTGGGTGAGGAGGCACTTATTCTTAATACATTTAATGCTGTCAACTGCTAGTAAAGAGAAACAGATTTTAATCTAAGAACAATAAAATGTCTTTAAGAAAAGTTGCAAATTTTGTGATTTAGCTGGTTTAAAATATAAGTTTAGACACATTCAGAAAGCGTATATCACAACTGCAGTGGAATGCTTTTTTCACAAAGCACTAAACACTATAAATGTAAAAACTCAAAACTTCTGATGGCGGAAATCATATTGCTTTTAGATCAAAATATCTTTGTCTTTGCTAGTTGAAGACAGTTTGGAACTATATTAAGAGTAAATGCGTCATCATTTAAAGAGAGAGTACTGATTTAAAAGAGAATAGCATAAAAATGCTGTCTTTTGCCCTAAGAATTGCTTATCTGGTCCCAGCTATTTCTTATTTATAGCATAAAGTGGACAAAGATAGAAGCTAACTGAACAAAGAAGACTGATTGTCCAAGTAATGAACATAAATTTTTCTCTTATTGAATCAGCCAGGTTTTTTTGACATGTCTGCAGTCTGTCTTCGACGTCTGCAAACTGTTTCCAGACATGATGTAGGGGCATTGCGAAAGTAAAAGATTGTGAAAAATTTGACTTCTAACGCACAGTAATGTATTGTGTTTTTTTACCTTGAATGTGAAAGTCAGTCTCCCTCTCAGTGTTATACATCTCGCTACTAGAGTTGGATTGAACTTTTTTTTGTCTGCTTTCCTAGTAATTGAGCGTCAGACGTCTTGCTGAAATCTTTAGAAACCAGTGTTGAGTTGTGTTCTACATTGCGGAAACCTGTATAAGTTTATGTGATGCAAATTTTATTATTCTTTTTAATCTTTACTCTTTAAATTTTCTGTCTTTTACTCTAAAGGGCCGAATGATGTTTCGCAACACCAAATGTAGCGTTGGATTTTCAGAACACCTAAAAAGAAAATTTCCTCTGGTATCCTGATATTAACTGATTTCGTTGCTTTTAAAACTTTTATCAATATAAAAATATTTTAAGCTGAAAGTTACAGATATTTCTTTCTGTTCATATAAATGTTGTTGGTTGCGTAGGGAAAGTTCTGGAGAAAAACATTTTTTTGAGAGTTAGAGCCTTTCAACCTAGATCATACTTTCAAATTACGTTACTAATCAATATATTCAAAACGTTTTCAGTTAAAAAAAAGTCATCTTGGCAAATCTCCCTTTCACGGAGGAGTTAATAATTACGGGAATTTCCGATTTCTTACTCTATTGTATCGTGTGTTAGACAAAATAAAACATTTGTCATAAAACCACGGTTACAGATTGTAAATCTATATTATAATAATTCTTGACTATATTTGACTATGTCAAGCAGAATCTTGCGTGTACAACAATGAATATGTAACTGTTTTACTACGAGAGACAGCACATAGTGAGAATTACATCATGACTGCATTGGAACACGGTTGATTTAAACAGATGAGAATTGAGTAGAGGGTTGTACAAGTGTAAAAAGGATTTCGTTTTGGGTTGCGAGCGGTCATGATTTTGTTTTATAAGATTTAAAATTGTTGATATTTGCGTGGTAAAAGTAGTTTTCTTTGGTAGCAGAACAACGGTGCATCTCTAATTTGCAGCGAGAGTAATTTCCTTAATATTATTTGTATAATGTGGGTAGATGATTGGTAAGAGTTGTGATTATGATTTGAATTATGATTCAGTGTTTGAATGTTATATCGTTTATTATTTGGTATTTGATGAATGTCAGGATTAATTAGTCATATTTGATTAGAATATTGGTGTTTCAAGTGACTAATAACTGAAATTTTTGCGTTATTGATGTAAATTTATTGTCTCAGTTATTAAATCAGTTTATTTATTATCTGTTTGTTTTTACGAATTCACACAAGGTTGTCAAATAAACACACTGATAAAATCTATAATATTTGGTGTCAGGAGTACAGATAATTTAATGCCTTTCACTGGAAGTATGGGAGAAATGGTAAAAGTCATTACTAATATGAAAGTTAAAGTAGCTGTTTAAATGATGATTTAAAGCCGAAGTAGCAGATCATAGAAAATGTAAAGAGGTAAAGAATGAACTGAGTAGATAATATGATTGTTTAAAGGATGAAATTGATGGTATAAAGACTAACATTAATGAAATCACTTGTGGGTTGGGTTGTTTTACCTCTGAGCGGCACTTTTTTGCACATCATGGGCTAAATGGCCAGGTCGCAGGAGCCCGAAGGCTCAGAGAAGTTTGGGGGAGGGTACCCACTGGAACAGCTGTTGGGAGACAGATGGTAGCCTCCCGTCAAGGCCATCCAGCGTGTTCTTTAACGTGCACAAGGTACGGCTCTCCCGCACACAGGGCCACGGCTTAACGTCTTATCCGAAGGATGACAGCCTTTCCAAGGCCATCGGTGTCCCCTACTGACCGTGGGCATGGCGAAAAGTTTGCGAAGATAAATCTCAACGCTGACCCAGCTAAGACTTGAACCTAGGAACTGCAGATTACGAGCCTGGCGCGCTACCGACTGAGCCAGCTTCGCCCCGAAATCACTTCTGACTTTGATGCTAAATTTGGTAGTGTTGTTAGATTCTGAACATCAGATTAACAGTGTTGAGTTAGATTATGAATATCATATTGAGAGTGTTAATACAGATTATGAATATCAAATTGTTGGTATTAAAACAGATTGTGAACCAGTTTCTAATTCTGAGAACTGAATTGTTGTCTTCTTCTAGTTACAATAGCAATACGGATAATAATGTGCATACACCTGTTATAAAGAGTACCTCTAAAGCTTCCACTTATGATGGTCAATGGTTTTGGGCAGTGTTTCAAATCCAATTCGAAGTTATCAATAGAGCCAATGGGTGGAACGAACTTGACAAGGCGTTTCCTTGCAGGTTCTCTACAAAACGCTGCTGCGGAGATTTTACTAATTACTCCAGAAGAGAAACGACTTGATATCGCAGTTTAGTATCTCCTTTAGAGTTAAGATTTGGTGATAGTTATTTGAAACAATATTATGTAACGCAATCCAAACATCGAATACAGAAGAGTAGTGAGTAGCTACAAGAACTAACCAGTGATATTGAACGCCTGGTTAGATTATCCTATAGTAACTGTCCTCCAGATATCCAGTATAACTTCGCCCAGCAGAAGTTTCTTGATGCTGATCATGAAACTCAACAATCTCTGACAATACTGGACTACGAATCAGTGAAATCGGCTGTGGAACACGCCATGAAATACGAGTGCTCCAGGTTTTCCTCCAGAGCTTACAAACTTACAGTGAAAATTGTAAGTGTTGAAGAAACTGCAGAAAAGAATAGTTGCATATAAGAATTAACCAAAGTTATACTATCTGTTCTAAACGAAGTTAAATGTTCCTCTCCAAGCACTTTTAAAGAACTCCAGTGTTGTAAATGCGGCAAAACTGGACATAATTGGGCCAACTGCAGCATGAAGTGGGTACGAAATTCAAGTACATCTAATAGACAACAAAACCAATGTAAGCAACCTGATGGGGAAAAGGCTGCCCTATTAATTGGTTAGTCCCAGGGGAAGTCACCCATTGTTCAGCACTACATGGTGGAGACAACGGATTTGTAGTTGATAGTACAGTGAATGAAATGTCTTGTCGCATGGTAGTAGATACTGATGCGAATGCAATGTGACTTTACTCAAACCTAATATAGTAAAGAATATATGGCACAATTATTTGACGCGTTACCATGCCAAACCCAAGATACCAAACCAAAAGCTCAAGTTACAAAGCATTTGCATGAGGTGCTTCATTCCACTAATGTACACTTGGCTAACAACTGAGAGCAAGTTACTTAATACATTTGGCGTCATTCAATATGGAGTCAACAATAGCTAATTTTCTAATCCAGCAGGACTTTTGTAGTTTTATCTATGTTTAATAGTTAGATAATGCATAGCATTTAAATTGGTAATATAGTAAATAAAACATTTTTGTAACCGAGAGCTATGATATTTCAGATCTCAATAATATGTAATTATCATACACTGATTCTTCTGTAATAATAAATGGCATAATAAATAGTATGGTATAATGACTTTTAACTACAATTTCTAGGTAACAGTTTAGTGTAAGAGCTTTAAAAACTTAATGTGAAAGTCTTATGAGTTTTGTCGTGAGTGAGATTCGAACCCACGTCTCCTGGAAACATGCCAGTTATGATAACCACTACACCATCATCGGATAATGTTTTTCTTCCGCTGATGTGACTTATAAACTTTTCGGATTTTTCATTTGATTCGCACAGTGGCGTCATCTATCCGAGAAGTGGACAAATGTGTTGTCACGTAGAGATGGAATACACTATTTTTGGCACTCACGCTCATGGCGTTAAGTCAATAATTCAGTAGTAAAGAATAACAGGATATGTCCTGTAGACATGAAACTCATGAAATAATAAGCTGAAAAAAATTGGTTTTGCCGTGAGTGGAATTCGAACCCACGTCTACTGGGAACATTTTTTTCTGCTTATTATTTCGTGAGTTCCATGTCTACAACACATATCCTGTGATTCTTTACTACTGTCTTATGAGTTACTTCAAAAATATAATTCAAACCTTAACAGTGACAAACAATGCAATAAATTTGAATTTTTCGCATATAGTAATTAAAAGAATAATCTAAAATACATAGAACTCAACATCAGAGTTGGTAGCTGCATTGTACAGTCGCTCAAAAAAGTATACAAACACTACGGTTGATTACAGAATTCAGAAAAAAAATATCTGTCAACGAGTTTTTTAGAAATTAGTGATCTGGTAACCTTCATGTCACGTGACATGAAGGTTGCCAGATCACTAATTTCTAAAGACTCGTTGACAGATATTTTTTCTGAATTCTGAAATCAACCATAGTGTTCGGATACTTTTTTGAGCGACTGTACGTCATCCTGTTTACATCGCTGACACCTACGATGAATCCATTTTAGACCTTAACTTCCTAAAATGACATATGTAGAATAAAGGTATTCACGTTAATAAAATAAATTTCAGAAAATCTTATGCAGAAGGAACCTACTTTTGTGTTTTTCATAACTTAGATATTTTTATACCGATAGTATAATTTCTTCTCTTACGAAACATTTACTTTTTAACACTTTAATTATGCATTTTTCTTAAATTAAAAACCGTATATATATGTGTGTGTACACATACACACACGAGAAATCAATAGCAGCGTTCTACGTGTCTTAATATATTGGCTGTCAGTGTGACCTTTATACGACCATAAATATCAGATAACTCGATTTTGAATTTTGTATTTTTTATTACATCTGCCACCCGAATTACTCCTAGGCACCAAACGTTTTTAGATAAAAATGTGATCTCTATATGACCTTGCAAGGTACTCCCGATCTATGATGAGAAATAGCCACAGACACTAATAGTTTTAATGTTTCGAATACATGCAGCTAATGGGTTGACCTGTATTTGGCAATGAAGGGTACCTCAAATTGTAATTTCTGTTTTTTAATCGAGACCTGCTGCTCAAATTGTAATTTCTGTATTTTAATCGAGATCTGCTGCTCAAATTGTAATTTCTGTATTTTAATCGAGATCTGCTGCTCAAATTGTAATTTCTGTATTTTAATCGAGATCTGCTGCTCAAATTGTAATTTCTGTATTTAAATCGAGATCTGCTGCTCAAATTTCAATTTCTGTATTTTAATCAAGATCTGCTGCTCAAATTTCAATTTCTGTATTTTAATCAAGATCTGCTGCTCAAATTGAAATTTCTGTATTTTAATCGAGATCTGCTGCTCAAATTGCAATTTCTGTATTTTAGTCGAGATCTGCTGCTCAAATTGCAATTTCTGTATTTTAATCAAGATCTGCTGCTCAAATTGAAATTTCTGTATTTTAATCGAGATCTGCTGCTCAAATTGTAATTTCTGTATTTTAATCGAGACCTGCTGCTCAAATTGTAATTTCTGTATTTTAATCGAGATCTGCTGCTCAAATTGTAATTTCTGTATTTTAATCGAGATCTGCTGCTCAAATTGTAATTTCTGCATTTTAATCGAGATCTGCTGCTCAAATTGTAATTTCTGTATTTTAATCGAGATCTGCTTCTCAAATTGTAATTTCTGTATTTTAATCGAGATCTGCTGCTCAAATTGTAATTTCTGTATTTAAATCGAGATCTGCTGCTCAAATTGTAATTTCTGTATTTTAATCGAGACCTGCTGCTCAAATTGTAATTTCTGTATTTTAATCGAGATCTGCTGCTCAAATTGTAATTTCTGTATTTTAATCGAGATCTGCTGCTCAAATTGTAATTTCTGTATTTTAATCGAGATCTGCTGCTCAAATTGTAATTTCTGTATTTTAATCGAGACCTGCTGCTCAAATTGCAATTTCTGCATTTTAATCAAGATCTGCTGCTCAAATTGCAATTTCTGTATTTTAATCAAGATCTGCTGCTCAAATTGTAATTTCTGTATTTTAATCGAGATCTGCTGCTCAAATTGCAATTTCTGTATTTTAATCGAGATCTGCTGCTCAAATTGTAATTTCTGTATTTTAATCGAGATCTGCTGCTCAAATTGTAATTTCTGTATTTTAATCGAGATCTGCTGCTCAAATTGCAATTTCTGTATTTTAATCGAGATCTGCTGCTCAAATTGTAATTTCTGTATTTTAATCGAGATCTGCTGCTCAAATTGTAATTTCTGTATTTTAATCGAGATCTGCTGCTCAAATTGTAATTTCTGTATTTAAATCGAGATCTGCTGCTCAAATTTCAATTTCTGTATTTTAATCAAGATCTGCTGCTCAAATTTCAATTTCTGCATTTTAATCAAGATCTGCTGCTCAAATTGAAATTTCTGCATTTTAATCGAGATCTGCTGCTCAAATTGCAATTTCTGTATTTTAATCGAGATCTGCTGCTCAAATTGCAATTTCTGTATTTTAATCGAGATCTGCTGCTCAAATTGCAATTTCTGTATTTTAATCGAGATCTGCTGCTCAAATTGTAATTTCTGTATTTTAATCGAGACCTGCTGCTCAAATTGTAATTTCTGTATTTTAATCGAGATCTGCTGCTCAAATTGTTATTTCTGTATTTTAATCGAGATCTGCTGCTCAAATTGTAATTTCTGTATTTTAATCGAGATCTGCTGCTCAAATTGTAATTTCTGTATTTTAATCGAGATCTGCTGCTCAAATTGTAATTTCTGTATTTAAATCGAGATCTGCTGCTCAAATTGTAATTTCTGCATTTTAATCGAGACCTGCTGCTCAAATTGTAATTTCTGCATTTTAATCGAGATCTGCTGCTCAAATTGTAATTTCTGTATTTTAATCGAGATCTGCTGCTCAAATTGTAATTTCTGTATTTTAATCGAGATCTGTTGCTCAAATTGTAATTTCTGTATTTTAATCGAGACCTGCTGCTCAAATTGTAATTTCTGTATTTTAATCGAGATCTGCTGCTCAAATTGTAATTTCTGTATTTTAATCGAGATCTGCTGCTCAAATTGTAATTTCTGTATTTTAATCGAGATCTGCTGCTCAAATTGTAATTTCTGTATTTTAATCGAGATCTGCTGCTCAAATTGTAATTTCTGTATTTAAATCGAGATCTGCTGCTCAAATTTTAATTTCTGTATTTTAATCGAGATCTGCTGCTCAAATTGCAATTTCTGTATTTTAATCGAGATCTGCTGCTCAAATTGAAATTTCTGTATTTTAATCGAGATCTGCTGCTCAAATTGCAATTTCTGTATTTTAATCGAGATCTGCTGCTCAAATTGCAATTTCTGTATTTTAATCGAGATCTGCTGCTCAAATTGTAATTTCTGTATTTTAATCGAGATCTGCTGCTCAAATTGCAATTTCTGTATTTTAATCGAGATCTGCTGCTCAAATTGTAATTTCTGTATTTTAATCGAGATCTGCTGCTCAAATTGTAATTTCTGTATTTTAATCGAGATCTGCTGCTCAAATTGTAATTTCTGTATTTTAATCGAGATCTGCTGCTCAAATTGCAATTTCTGTATTTTAATCGAGATCTGCTGCTCAAATTGTAATTTCTGTATTTTAATCGAGATCTGCTGCTCAAATTGTAATTTCTGTATTTTAATCGAGATCTGCTGCTCAAATTATAATTTCTGTATTTTAATCGAGATCTGCTGCTCAAATTGTAATTTCTGTATTTTAATCGAGATCTGCTGCTCAAATTGTAATTTCTGCATTTTAATCGAGATCTGCTGCTCAAATTATAATTTCTGTATTTAAATCGAGATCTGCTGCTCAAATTTTAATTTCTGTATTTTAATCAAGATCTGCTGCTCAAATTGAAATTTCTGTATTTTAATCAAGATCTGCTGCTCAAATTGAAATTTCTGTATTTTAATCGAGTTCTGCTGTTCAAATTGCAATTTCTGTATTTTAATCGAGATCTGCTGCTCAAATTACCCCTAGGTACAAATTTTCAGAGTTCTCTTGCATCATAAATATTTGCGTTATCCACCACTCCTCCTCGTCATTCATCCACTCAGCCATAATTAACTATAAATATAGTTTTTTTTAATAGATCGTTTATTTATGCTACATCATTAATATGCATATCAACATTTTGTAGATAGGGAAACCAAATGTTCTGATGCTCATTTGATGCTTAATAAAAAAAAAGAATTTTTTCTAGCAAGCAACTGGAAATAAATGTTATAAATTTCTATAATATTTTAGTTTTTCCCACAAATTAAATTAATATCATTTTTAGTGTAAGAAAAACTTTATACAAGTTAAACTTACAAATAAATTCTTTTTTAACTTTAATCCTGACTAATCGGTATTTTCTCCACGAATCTTGAGTTTTCAGCAATGGAGACCAGTAGGACCGAAGATTTCCGGAGATGACCTCTCCGGCGATCTATTTCCTCTTCCCATCTATCAACATCAGCCTGGAGATCACCTTGCTCCCGAAATATCCCAACAGCCCTTTACTTTCATCACACACTAGAAGAAGCAGCTAACATCTGTGGAAACTTCTCTTGCTTTCTTTGAGCAATCGTTGCATGGTTCATTTATTTCACTCTTAGCAGTCACTACTATTCCACTGCACTCTCCATTTCTTTTTTCCCGTTATGGACGTATCATTCCAAATGATTTCGCTCCCTTAACGGGAACTATATTATGTGTCATCTTGCTATCACTTTTTTCTTTAAATCTAAACGGTATTAAAGGCAGTTTGACGATTAAAATAATTCATTTCTGCGCGTGTGGTGGAAAAGAAACTGCTTTAGCTTACAGAAATTTTTATTTTATTTCAATGAAAGTGTAGAATTACGTTTCTGTTAAATAAAAACAATTCAATCACTTTTATAAACTAAGTTCATTTTCTGAATATTTCCATCCACAAAATTTAAACCTCTGAACGGCACTTTTTTGCACACCATGTGCAAAATGGCCAGGTCACATGGACCCCGAAGGCTCAGAGAAGGTTGGGGGAGGGGACCCATTGGAACAGCTGTTGGGAGATAGATGGTAGCCTCCCGTCAAGGCCATCCAGCGTGTTCTTTAACGTGCAGAGGGTATGGCTCTCCTGCACACGGGGCAAGGGCTTAACGTCCCATCCGACGGACGGCGGCCTTATCCAAGTCCATCGATGTCTCCTACTGACCGTGGGCAGGGCGGGGAATTTTGTGGAGATAAATCTCAACGCTGACCCAGCTGGGAACTACATATTACGAGCCTGGCGCGCTACCGACTGAGCCACCCCCGCCCCCACAAAATATAATAGTTACAGTTTTAAGTTGACAACAACTGCGAGGTTTTAACGATATAACATAAGAAATCGCTCATAACATACAGGGTGTCTCAACTAGAGCCTTTAGTAGATGAGAATATCTCCATTTAAAAGCCCTCAGCATATATAAGATTGATATTATTGTGAATAAATCTCTTGATGTTAACGTGTATGTTCATTTTAAAATCACGGATAGGTTAGGATCTGTTAAAACTTATTATCATTGCTTTATTTATGGCTGACATGAATTATGAAGCAATTGAGTTAATACACACAAAATCTGATCTGAAAATCAAATGATGATGTTGATTAAAAAAATGCATTGAAATAAAGCTACAAATTTAAAAATAATGCTTTTTTTATGTGAACAAGAAATTTTTTTGCTGACAAAGAAAATATGAACTGAAAACACTACGCGGGTATATTTTAATCAATTAAAATTTAATTTAAATTATTCTCAATTTTTAGTAGAGCATATTTTTTTTCTAAAATACAGTTTTTTCATCATAATATTACACTTAAATTAATTATTAGTCATTAATAAACAATTAGACTCATTTCTTTTACTCAAAACCACACATCGGACCTTAAGCATTTACAAAACCTGTCTGTTAAGTAAGCCAATACAGGGTGTTTCAAACCTTTACAAATTTCAATGGGAGATAGGGGACACCAAGACAAACCTTTTTCGTCTATGAATGTATGTCCGCTGACGTAACCCTTCGGTGCTAGAGGGCGCTGTTCGGCGGCGTTGCAAATTGGCTAGAGGGGTGAAATGGGAACGGAGAACGGACTTGTGTTTGCCGTCGGCATTCGAAATCAGACACATTACGTGTAACATGGAATGTTTCACGACTGCTAAGATGGCTGACATGCATCTGGCGTACGGGGCTACCAATGGAAACGGAAGAGCTGCTGTGATGTATTTTTATCAGCGCCCTCTAGCACCAAAGGTTTACGTTAGCGGACATAATTCATAGACGAAAACGTTTTGTCTTGGTGTTCCCTATCTCCCATTGAAAACTGGACAGAGAGTTTTGAAACACCCTGTATACGCGGATGCTAATCACGATTTGCTGATAGAGCTTTTGTTACCCGGGCATGATAGAGCTTTAGCTCTAGGGGTAATCAATGTGTTACAAGGCACTACTCGAGGCTTAACTTTTTTTTTTCACTATTACCATAGATCTTAAGTAGCGACCACTAAAATATACATTGGTCGGAACATCAGAATATGAAATTTGGAACTCATGGTTTGTGTCTCGTTTAAGTCAAACCTTCAGAAAGCGTAAAATTACAATTCGATCCTCAGGCAATTATTGCTGGTTTACTAATAAATCTTATAATTAGCATCATTTAGAGCATTGGTTCTCAATGGGTGTGCCGCGAGATTTGCCAGGAGTGCCGCGAAATTTCGGATGATGCTGTAGATAAAAGGAAATTTATAAACCATTTCGTTGCTTTTGATTTCTGCCACTGATTTTTCGTTTAAGTTTTTCCGTTCAATTAAAAATTTTTACACATTAATGTTAAACCAAAATTAACACAAAACATGCCCATAACACTTATGGCGTATGCACTGAGCTCAATACACCACGGAGGTAGGAAGAGAGGGAGCCGCCCTATCGCTTGAAAACTGTAACCGATCGTCGCCATATTGTCGCTAATTGTAATCTTTCTATCACTATGTTAAAGAACGACAGATTGCATTGAAAAAATGGATTTGGGTAAAGCTTTGATTACAGTAATGAACTTGCGAAAAAGATCAAAAGGATAACATTTCATAGGTGAGAAGTAATGCTAAAGTTTTACTTTGTAAATTAAAAACCTTTTCGTAATTTCAAATAATTTTTGACAGTAGTGTAGTTACGCCTAGCGGAAGGCGGTAGGAAGGGTTGCGAAATTTTCTCAGTGTTTTTAATGTAAACTGATGAAATAAAGTGTTCTTATAAATTCATAAAACGAGAAAAAAAATCAACAAACAGGGGAAAATGTGATACTGATATCATTCGTTATTTCCTATGTTATTGATGTACCTTACCGAAACGCTAGAGAATTTCCTGCTATGTCAATGAGAATCTAATTTCGAAGCTCTGTAATTTCTAAAATATGCATTTAATGGAAAAATTTGACTAAAGAGAAATTAAAAATCGTAATTAAATCTATTTAAATCTCGATTTTAAACAATATTCGTTAAGTATTTAAAGAGTTATGGACGATAGAATATTTCATGATAAATTATGTTCAATGTCGATGAAAATCTAACTGTGAAGTGCTATAACTATTAAAATATGCATTTAATGGAAAAATACGACAGAAGGTAAATTAAAGATCATAATCAAATCTATTTAAATCTCCATTTTTAACGATATTCATGCAATTTAATGGAAGAATATGATTGAAGATAAATAAAAGATCATAATCATTTCTAATTTCTATTTTAAACAATATTCAGTAATTAAGCCTATATTAACGTCTGGATATTTCACAACAAAATTTCTGCTTTTTATTCCAAAGAGATTGTTTTTGTTAATATTTAAATTTTTTCTTTTGTAAGAGATTTGACTTATCACAGTTTACTCTGAACACTAGAAACTTGATTAAACAATGATAGAACTTTGAAATAATATGCAGGGGAGAGGAATTCAGTCCCTATTTTATGAAAAAGATGGTGTAGCTTTCATTTGATATGTAATTTGTTATTATTAACTTTAAGTGTGAATAAACAACTGTGTTTAAAAACGTAAACAAACGAAAAACTAAAGCGGAAAAGGGTATTTATATATATGTTAAATATATCTTGACCTTCCAAGAAAAAAAAATCGATTTAGAAATATTCGTCGAAATAATTCCTTTTTTGTACATGAAACAATTGCGATTTTATTGATCAGTATTCGTATTGGGATACATTACAATTGACGTGCAACGTGTGGCTTTCTGAGTAGCAAAGAACATGGCTACCGCCGTTCTTCGTGGCTACATTAGCGACCTATGTTAAGATATAGTAAAGGCTCCTCCCCCTCTTCCTACCTCCATGCAATTCACGTCAGAACCCGAGCCACGTTTGCAAACGACTGTACAGAAATGGCTATTATTGAAGGCAAACTGCGCATGTGCGAGTCTCCCCTAGTGTTGCCAATTAAACATTTTAGTGTGCCGTGAGCAAAAAGGTTTGAGAATCACTGATTTAGTGTATAACGATTGGATATTTTTTTATTTGCTTAATAAAGCATAGTCGTAGAAATATTGCAATTTTTTTACTAGAAATTTGATCCATACTATACGTAGTTTAACAATGAGAGAATTTCGCTTTCCAGGGAAAAATATGGCGTTTCAACTCAGCCTTGAAAGCATTTAGTACGCTATTCAACATGAAAACTACAACATAGCGAAGGAAGAGAGCTAGAACGATGTAAATCGCATCTAGCATTGTGCTGACTGAGTATGCAAATGATTACAGTTCCGCAGCGAACGGATACGTGGGAGACTGGATATATGGGTGGAAGAAATAGGTGCATGGCATACCGGTTGTTGGATTAGGATACGTTTCCAAGTAATTTCTCGTTTGTAGTAAGAACAGGACATATCTAGGGGGCTTTGCATATCGTGAATGATGAGCATCAAAAAGTGAGGTTCATGAAATTGCGACAGGTAGGACTGTGCGTAAGAGTCACCCCTACGGGTTGTCATAATAGACAAGGTTGTCAATATCAGAACTGTGCAATTCTGTTGATGTCATTGAGTTAAAGTACACCAAAGCAGACGGCACTCATTGATTGGGCCACAATGCAGGACCTGGGGTAGGAGTAGACAGTCGGAAGCACGCCAGCCTCGTAATCTGCAGTTCCCAGGTTCGAGTCCCACCTGGGCCAGAGTTAAGATTTATCTCCATAAAACCTCCAGAGTCAGAGGGGGGTCCTGATGGGCTTGTAATGGACGCACTCCGTCAGATGGAACGTAAAGCAATGGCCCAGTGTGCAGGAAAGCCCATGAGTGCATTAAAGAACACTCTGGATGACCTTGATAGAAGATTTTCATCAATCTCGTAACAGCTATCCAGTGGGTCCCCTCCCTCAACTTTCTCTGATACCTCAGGATCCTTGTCACCTGACGATTTAGTCCATTGTGTGAAAAAACGTGCCGCTCAGAAGTAAAACAATCCAACTCAACAATGTAGAACCACAGCCAGCGAGAAAAGAGAATAGAACTGCTTCACTATGGAAGATCAGCTCAGGGGTGACCTCCACATAATAATTGGTGCAACTGTGCCTACCTAAACTATCTGATTCCATATACACGACTAAAGTCTTTTAGTATGAGACTATTCTAATGTCTGCCACTACTGACACAGCACACAACCAGTTGTCTGGAATGGTACAGAACTATAACCACTGCAGTCCCAAATGTAGATCTCTACTGTTCCTCAACAAGTTCCAGTTCTGTCTTGGGAAGAATGTAGCATGACGAACATGTCTGGAGGCCGCCACATGGATGACTTGCAGAAGTGTGCATAATATAATGGCATCGTGGATAAGCTCTGGTGAACTAGTGTGGGATTGCTTTATGTACCGCAGATGCACACCCATGGTACTTTCTGAGCATTGTAACCACTCGAAGGTACATCGACCATATTGGGAATCCTATAGTCCTGTCTTTTTATACGTTAGAGGCTGTATGCTGCAGCAGGATAGTCCTTTCAGATACTGCTCATGTTACCATAGATAGTCTAACTACGGATCTGTCCACCATCCAGCACATCTGGGATCATATCGTACAGCTCCACAGGAACACTAATGCTTGCACCTTACAGGAGCTGGAAGCACAGGTCGATGCTACATAGACGAATATCCCCCAGGATAAAATTGACAATCTGATCGACAGTAAGCCCACCGTTTCACTGTTTGTATAGCTGCTAGAAATGTTTATACTTCATATTGAATTTAAGGCTATAGTTGTTCCCATTTCCCTCATCAACTCTAATCTCTTGCTTTTTATGATATTCCTTCTTACGAGTACGTGATTTCATGCGATTCCCCCCTTAACTGTACAGTGTTATAATTTCTATGTTGCACTGTATAGTTATAGTTCACATCAGTGATTTTCGTTTTTTGTATGTTGCCATGTCCAATCGCGTCAATATGTTGTAAAGTACATCCTCTCTTATTAAAAAATTCAGTTCAGGAACTGCTAGAAGAAATTGTAATGTTTCATGACAGCATCCGTATATGTAGTTTGTGAATTTCCCTGTGCGTTAACCTGAAAACCTTTAATATTTTTCTTCATTTACAAATTCAACATGAAATAGCTTAAATAAAAGGGTAGAAATAAGAAAATGTTCAGAAAAGCTTTTTTTGCTAAACCATAAATTGATTTTAAGAGACAAAGATGTTGAAAATTGAATTTTACCCAATAATTTAATGCTGCGTACTCTAATCCTTTAATACTAGTTCTTAATTGGATTTCTGAGTTTCACAACACAAGCAATCCTCTTCTAGAACGCAATATGCTCAGCTATGATTCATTAGACAGTTTTTAATACGCAGGACAGTATGACCCTGTTGGGCGAGAGTGCTCAGTGTTATATTACCGGAAAGTCGTTTCCTTACATTGACCTAATGGATATCGTATTTTTATCATTAGATTTGATCCTTTAAAATTTTCCGTGGGTGTTAAACGTGAAAGATCATCTGCAGCAGGTAATGTTATAAGGATTCCAAGGAAAATCATATTTTTGCCCTTTATTTCTGCTCCAAACAACACTTTTCTATTAAGAGCAGAGTTTACTCTTGTTGAATTGATATCAGCTGCAACATCAGTTTCGGTCCCAATTGAAAGTCTTATTTTTGATCCTAAAAGCTCATTTCCTAACGTTAGTTAGCATAATGATGACTCCGTATAATAACAGAGAACACTGATGAAACCTTTTGATCGATAGAATCTAAAAGCTCCGTTTCCTATATTGGTTTAGGTAGTGCATTCTGCTATTTGTCCGGTGAAGCTAATACCTTTTCAGATGATTGGGAGAAATAATGATTAATTAAGTATTACCAACGTTTACAAATCAGGGGTTAATATGTTTAATGTTTTGGAGACAGGTTCATTTATCAATGAAAGCTATCTCCGAGGGCACTATTTTGCGCACAGTGCGCTAAATGTTCGGGTTAGAAGGACCCAATGGCTCAGAGAAGGTTGACGGGAAGGAACCCACTGAACAGCTATTAGGAGAGAGATGGAAGCCTCCCATTAAGAGTATCCTTGATTCCTTTAATATGCATAGGCAGAACCACCTAAAAAGGAAGGTCATACCACTCATTTGTGACGTCATCATCAGTAGAACGAACTGCTAGCAGAATAGAATGAGAAGCAGCTCATCCTTGCTAATAAAATTTTTAATTTCTTTAACTTTCAGAACATTCACACATAAATCGTTACATCAGCTAGAAATTGAATAATTTTAGCCCGTTTCATAAAAAAAATAGCATTGCTTTTGATTCCTGCTTTGCAGACAATAAATATTTTTAGTGATATTTTTAGTGATTTTTAGTGATGAAATTGAACAGTATTTTTGGCTTTCATAACGATTGATAAACTATAAAGATTCGCAGTTCTGATTATCCAGATAGCTTAATAGCACTCTCTAAATCAGAAAATGGCAAAACATTCAGCTAATATTGCAAATGAAAGCTTTTTAGTAAAAATTTGAAAATGTGGTGTGTGGCAAGTCAAGAATTTAACATCAATAGTTAGCACCCTACTCCTACAGAGAACATTGATTTTTCTGAAAACAATGTCATATTTCTAAGAGGAAAATGAATTATTTTTACATTGTATAAGTACTAATCAAATAATGTTACTAACATTTTCTCAATAATCCATTAATTTGAATTCTCACTATTAGAGGACACTAGAAGTGGAAAATAAATAACTACATTCTCTTCCAAGTATCTGATAATCACAATAATCAATGTTATTTTTTTCGTTCTTTTTTTTCCATAGATGTAAATTTATAAAATTTTAAAATATTATTTAATAAAAATGTTTAAATATAGAAAACGTTTAAAAATAATCCAATCGACAAATTCCACATTCAAATAGATTTTATTTCCTATTTGAATCCATACTTTATAACTTTAGAAAAAAACGGGTAATGAACAAGAAAATAGTGCCAGTTCCATGCTATCTCAATAGAATATCACATTCATAGCTCAATAGCTGCTTCGACATGTTTTGTGAAATTTGTGTAAAGATAAATTAAATATCTCAATGAAATCTATCTGAATCTCGATTTTAAACAATATTCGTTCAGTATTCAAAGAGTTATGAACGCTGGAATATTTAATAGGCTACAAAAGAAATGGCCCTAAAATTTGATTTAAACATTAGAACAGATCAGAGTTTATTATTATTTATTATTATTATATTATTTATTAGTCCGATTCATTCTTCAGTTAACAGTTCGCACAAAAGACTGAGTGGATAAAATTGCGCAAACGCTATATTCCAGGCTGTTAGATATATGCGAAATGCTTTTCCATCTGAATTTCATCCTCTTTTAGAACATTATTAGATTCATTTAGCTACATTCGAGAAACGAAGAGAAAAGTCATTTCACTTCAGCAGATTCGCGAATATTGGGTGTAGACAAAATCGATCGCAGACTTTTATATGATGAGAAGGACAAAACCAAATCCCTACTATATGCAAAAGAATCCCGATGTCTAGTTTGGTATTAGATATGTAGCATAGGTCTCTTTTCAGGATTTTCCGATTTAATAAACATGTTTGGCATTTCAACAGGTACAGTTTCACAGAAAAAAAATTTCTTCGAAATAGAGAGCTACTGGGAAGAGCTTTCTGATTTTAATCCATTATCTCCTTCACCTATTTGTTGATTTCCTTCATAATATTCCCGACGTTTAGGGAATTATTAATCTATTTTCTTACATTTCAGGATATGAAATATTCCTGCTCCAGTTGAAAGAACATGAAAGCGAGACAGAATGCTAGTTCGACCTAATAAAAGAATGTTAAACTGAAAACACCATCATTGAAGTCAATTATATTTAATATTTAATTGATTATAAATTTTTAATAATATTTAATTTTATTATAATATTTGATTAAAACATCAAAACAAGGTAAGATATCTAATATTCTAATTGACTTAAATAAAAATTTAGTCGACTATTATGGGAGACTGGATATATGGGTGGAAGAAATAGGTGCATGGCATACCGGTTGTTAGATTAGGATACGTTTCCAAGTAATTTCTCAAAAAAATAATAATAATAATCTCGAAAAAAATAAATATAATAAATATAATAAATAATAATAAAAAATATATAAATATAAATAAAATATATAAATATAATAAATAAAATATATAAATATAATAAATAAAATAAATATAATAAATTTTATAAAATAAACAATAATCTCACTTCTTGATGCTCATCATTCACGATATGCAAAGCAACCTAGACATGTCCTGTTCTTACTACAAACGAGAAATTACTTGGAAACGTATCCTAATCTAACAACCGGTATGCCATGCACCTATTTCTTCCACCCATATATCCAGTCTCCCATAATAGTCGACTAAATTTTTATTTAAGTCAATTAGAATATTAGATATCTTACCTTGTTTTGATGTTTTAATCAAATATTCTGGTCAATATTTTTGTAACCTGTTAAAACCTATTCCTTTATTACGTTCTCGATGAAGAGATCGGTAATAAAACAATAAGCTTATATTTGGATAAGCTTATTTTTGTTTTTTCCGAATTCTTGTCTTTTCATCTCTCTCTCACGATATCCATTTTGGCCAATTTACTCGAACTGGCTCTAGTCAGACCTTCGTGTCAAATTGAACGTTTATTGCGAATTAGTGGTAACTTGCAAAAATATTTTTGGAGTCCGTATTCTGTGAACTAAAGATAGCATTGTGTGGCTTCATGACTATTATATTAATTTTTAACTGACTACGAATTTTCGGTTTTAAAATATTCATATTTTAGCGCACTTAGCTATATTGGTTCTGTACGTTATTGCAAATGAATTCAGTAAGATGCTTCGTATATTTCGCAACTGTATTTAATTTACCTATTTAAAAATGTCAATAAATTTTAATTCTAAAATGTATCATTTATAGCATTTACTTCAAAGACATTCATTTTTAGTGGATGATTCTGGGGAATATGCAAAGTTTTGTATATTTCATTTGCATTCGCTCTGACTAAGATCTACTACACTCAAATTCGATAAACAGATTTGTCATATTGTAACTTAGATCGAAGTAAAAGTTTAGATCTCCAAAAAAATTGATTCGTACTTGATTTATCAAAAATACTGATAGCCTCCAAAAAATAAAACTTGAGACCTCCGAAAAATTGAATCCCCCTCCCTCCAAAGAGTAAAACTATAGACCTAGAAAAAATTGAATCCCTCATTCCAAAAAAGGAGTAAACAGAGCTCATAAACGGTAAAAGCTACGAAATCGAATTCGTTATACAGCTTCCTCTCATCATACACCGAAGAGCCAAAACTTTATGAACACCTGCCTAATATGATGTTGGTCCTCCACATGCCGCCAAAACAGCTCTTACCCAGCGAGGCATGGACTCTACAAGATTTCTAAAGGTGTCTTGTTGATCTAGTACCAACACGTTACCAGCAGATCCTTTAACTCTTGCAAGTTACGTGGTAGAGCCGCCGCAGATCCGATATGTTGTTCGAACACAAACCACAGATGCTCGATTGGATTGATGTCTGGGTAATATGGACACACGGCAATACCTGGAAGACTTTCTCATGTTCCGCGACCATTCTCGAACAATCCGGGCAGTGTGGCATAGCGCATTATCCTGCTGATAGAAGGTACTACTAGAGGGGTATACCGTTGCCGTGAAAGGATGTACCTGGTCTGCAATGATGTTTAGGTAGGTGGTAGACGTTATAGTTTCCTGTACATGAATGACTGGACCAAGGTTTCCCAGCAGAGCATTGGCAAAGCATTACAGTTCCTCCACCAGCTTGTTTTCATCCCATGGTGTATCCTGGTGTCAACACTTCCCCAGGTAAATGACGCACATGTACCTGGCCATCCACATGGTGCAACAGAAAACGAGATTCATCCGACCAGATGACCTTTTCCCCAATCATTCAAGGTCAAGTTCTGATGCTCGCATGCCCATTGTTGGCACTTCCGACGATGAACTGAGGTTAGCATGGTCACACGGAGCAGCCTGTAGCTACGCAGCAGCCCCATTTTCAGCAGGGTTCGATGTACTGTGTGTTGTGATACATTTTTCCTGTCATCAGCATTCAAATTATGGGCGAGTTGTGCCACAGTATACTTTCTGTTGACTCGTACCTTACGGGATAGCCTTCGCTCACTTCTAGCATCGATGAGCCGTGGTTGGCAACATTCAACCACGGTTCATCGATGCTAGAGGTCCGTTAATCTGCTTGGTTGCAATTACCAGCAATTCGTGGTTTGCAGGCAAGCAAAACATCACCTTGTCACACCTTCCAAGCAATTCGTGGTTTTTCTCTCCTTGGACCACTTTTTGAAGGTACTAACCACGGCTGACCGTGAGCACCCCACAAGCCTTGCCATCTCGGAAATGATCTCACCCAGTCGTCTGGCCATTACAACTTGGCCTTTGTTAAACTCACTTAGGTCCGCTGCCTTTCCCATCTGAAGAACAAGAATAACACTGATTAACGGAGCTCAGTATCTGGTATTTTTATACTGTTTCATGATCTTCACACGTGACATCGTTTACTTGCATAGATTGCATAGTTGCTTCGATTTCCATAAAGACACACTGGTCATAGTGTTTTGGCTCTTCGCTGTATGTTAAAGAAACTAAAGTGTTTAATCACCTTCCCTTCCTCCCCCAATCTTCCTTCCCTTCCCTCCAAAAACGGCTATCACATAAACCACGAGGACGAATTTCTCTTAATCTTAGGGCCAGGATCGTTGATTTTGATGTACAGATTTCTCTCATTGTGACATTAAACAATGTAAAGAGTTTGACTCCCACAACCTTCTCCCTCCCACCCGCAAAAAAGAGAAAACCCATTTATACACGATTTAAGGATTACCGAATCTAAATAGTTATACATGAAATGAAAGCTTCTGATGGAGAGTATCAGGGACTAACTGAAATTATGCTCTTCCTTTCTGTCCCTAAAAAGGAAGAGAGAAAGTTCATGGGTGTAAATCTTAAAGAGCTATATGTTAAACGAAATCTTGCAATGTGGGAGTGTCAGTCCATAAATATTTCAGAGAGTTAAAGGCTCAGCAATGCCGAGTAAATTTTATGAATGTTTGGATAATGGTGTCATAACCACAGAATTGGTTGGAGAATGATGTCATAACCATAGAATTATTTGGGGAATAATGTCATAACCATAGAATTGGTTGGAAAATGGTGTCATAATCATCGAAATAGTTGGAGAATGGTGTTATAACATAGAATTGCTTGGAAAATAATTTCATAATCTTTAAAATGGTTAGAGAATGTTCTCATAACCATCGACTTGGGTAGAGAATGCTGTCATAACCATCGAACTGTTTGAAGAATGGTGTCATAACCACATAATTATTTTGAGAATGATTTCATAATCGTCGAAATGGTTTGAAACTGATATTTTAACATAACGTTCAGAGTTCCACAGACGAAGATTTTAGTTTCTTCTTTGAGAATGATAAATGGCTTTAAAAAAAAAACTTTAACTAAAATTTAAAAAACATTACTCAGTATACGAGCACTTTTTCTTCCAAAATTTGAAAGTGATATGATAAGTACCAGGCGGAAATAAACCACACATAGCAATGGATTACCGTTCTTGCTCTAGACCTCTCTTAGCTGTTTAATTGAAAGCACCCTTGCATTCCTCGATGCACATCAGTAAAGAACGATGTCATTTAACTTACCCTGAGCAATTCTGTTTTATCTGTCTTGGGAACTACAGTTTAAAACTTGGATTCAACTAGGAAACCCACACTACTGGAATGGTTTAAAAACTTTTCATACATCGCTTTGGACCTCGTTTTACTTGAAGTACTGCAGAGATAAAAAAGTAAATGTTTGCATACGCTGCTTCTTCCATTCGCAATCACGGTGTTGGTGACTGCACTGGAAGGAGATAGCTGAGGCGGGAAGAAGAGTGCCTTTGCTGTAACAGAGCACTGAGAAGCGTTTAGCACAAGGTAATCAAAAGTAGGTGACTTTTGTTGCATCTCAGTTCTGATGACAAAGAAACTGCTTTGCATTTGAGCTTAAAAATCAACGACAGCGGAAGAGATAGCGACAGCAGTAAAGAAAGAACGCACCCACTACTCACCAGGTTGAGTTTTATTTTTATTGCTTCTCATTTTCTCGTCTGTCTCATATGTTAAGAGTCAGCTCTTTTTTTCCCTTTTTCGTTTCACTCCTGATATGGTTTTATCCTATTTAATCTTTTTTTTTCGTGTTCGTCTAATAGTGTTTTTTACGTCTCATCTTCTCTTGCAATATGTTTGTGGAATTTATGAGGCAAACTTTTGAACTATCAGAGTAAATTCTTTTTTTGTCCTTTTATTAGAGAAGATAAAATTTGAGTCTGCATTAAAATTATTTTAAAGCAAAACTTCACAAATGAGATAATCTTGTAATTAAATTTCAATTATTTCAATAGATAGTTTTTGCAGAGGATGAAGCAATATCTTTATTTATTATATAATTATATATGCAGAAATTCATATCAATTCTAGTAGTAATGTATCTTCTTAAATAAATAGGACTGTCGTAGTATTGAGTTTAAAATCAGAACCCCAGGACACCATCAAAGATTTGTGTTTTACATGTAAAGTTTCTAATTAACAAAATCAGTACTATCTTTGTTACAATAATAATGCACTTGAAAAAACTATGTTTTAGCAACTGTTGAAGAAAAATGATTCAATATATAGGTACTCAGTTCCGACTTCTCTATTTGAAATAAATGTTGTAACTAGAGATTGCCACGTCAAGTTTAATTGTAATATATTGGCTATTTAGATAAAATTATCAACTTTGTCTCTCTTCTAAAGCTTTATTCAATATACTCTTTGTGATTTTCTTACCTTCTACAGTTCCGAAGTTACTTTTCTTTCATTGAGAGCAGGCATATGCAACCTGTCGCTCGAGTGCGCAATTTGTTATGGATCCAATATATATAAATATGCACTGTATTTCATCATTTTAAGAATACACTTTTCGAATTAGTCGTTTCAGATAAATTTCAGGTGTTCCATCTCATAAAATAATTGCGTACAAGATTCTTGAATAAACTAAAACCTAATATACATTTTCAAAACTATATACTTCTAATATTTCTCTAATGAATATCGAGTCCCAGCTGGGTCACTGTTAAGATTTATCTCCGCAAAATTCCCCGCCCTGCCCACGGTCAGTAGGGGACACCGCTGGGCTTGGAAATGGCGCCGTCCGTCGGATGGGACGTTAAACTGTGGCCCCGTGTGCGGGAGAGCCATACCCTGTGCACGTTAAAGAACACGCCGGATGGCCTTGACGGGAGGCCACCATTTGTCTCCCAACAGCTGTTCCAGTGGGTCCCATCACCCAACTTTCTCTGAGCCTTCGGGGTCCATGTGACCAGGCCATTTAGCCCATGGTGTGCAAAAAAGTGTCGCTCAGAGGTAAAACAACCCAACCCAACTCTCTAATTAATAAATATTTGATATTTTCTGCAACTACTGACTGTGTGTGATTGCTCCAATTTATATTTTTATCCAAATTGTTACATCTATATATTTAATTGAATATAATGGCTTACTATTTTCATGAAAGTTAAGTAATTAATCTAATATGCTGAACCAACTCACTAATATCCTTGATATTACTTTTAAATTCTAAAATAAAGATACTTTTATTTGTATTGATAAGTAAATAATCTGCTAAACCAGATTTGAAGACGTCTTCAGTCCACACAAATTATATTTCTTAATAAATTGAATGGACAAATTATTATATGCAGGTGCATATAATAATTTGTCCATATAAATTAAACATAATAACCTCTTGCTCCACCTTTTACTCTCACAACAGCAGCCAGACGTTTTGGTAAGGACTCAATGAAGTGTTGAAAACACAGAGGTGTATTACCCTAACAAAGCGAGGATCGCCTAGCATGGAGCATCCGCAGTTGCCGGTGGGAGCTGGTGGGTACAAACAGATCTTTCCAATTTTGTCCCAAAAATTCTCAATGGTGTTGAGGTCCGACGATAGTATCGTGATTACTGGATAGAAGGGGAGAGGAAAGGTTCCTTCCTAGCTTCTCCTGCGTGTTTGCTGGAGGTTGACTACTTAGGAGGGGCATATCCGAAATGACGTCACCACTGGATGCTTTCTGTTGCTAGGTTTCCCTCCAGTGGTGTCCTAACTTGGATTCCACCGTCGGTGAAGAGTTCGAAATCCTAGGATGGGTCTACAAATTTTATTGGTTGACCCCCCTTTGCCCCCTTTACTGGTGCTGGAGAGATGGGATTCCCACGAACGGTTCCCACAGGTGTTCTCTAAACGCGATAGCATCAGTGAAAATGTAACTCATGTCAGTATTGAAAGGTAGGCTAACGGTCCAGGTTCTCTCGCGCTTATTGTTTCTTAAGTGTAACTCCTATTCTGAGAGGCCCCCCTCATTCAAGAGCGAGGTGCTTTGAGAAGCGTTGGGAAGCAGAATTGTACTTAGGAAACGTGACAATAAGCGAGAATGTAACAGTCAAGGAAGCGTGTCTCTGAATAGTCGCTGCGGACAAATTGCTTCGAGGGCGGTTCTGTAGGGAAAATAATTATAGTCTATGCGTTGACTGCTACTTAGACAGGTAAGTCGAAGACTAATAATAGGGAGGACGATAATGCCCTTCGGGGTGCCTGCTATCTGCAGTAAGGGTTACGTTGTTCAAGTGGGTTGAGAAAGATTCTTTAGCCCATGGATTGGAGCGTTGCGGAAAAGTTATACTGCTTGAGAAAGATTCTTTAGCTCATGGGGTGGTGCGTTGCAGAGAAAGCACTCCATCTTCGATACAGGAACCTACATCAAAGTTATACTGTTTGAGAAAGATTTTTTAGCCCCTGGGGTAGTGTGTTACAGGAAAATATCTATTTGTCTCCCCTGCGAAATATGAATCAAAATTTTCCCCTATGCACTGGTCTCGTGAGGAATGATTCTGGCAGAAAAATCAATTAGTCTTTCAAAATGTAGAGCCCTCTGTTGTCCAACGTAAAATAAGCTGGCACTGTTGCTTTACAATACTTTATGTTTTCTTAATATCTCCACAAATGCGCTTTGACTCCTGTGGAGTTTTGTATTTTACACTTTGAAAATCGTCTATTTATTTTGGAAACAACATTTGTTCCTTTCGTTATTATAAATTTTAAATTATATACCTGTAATGTATCAAAAGTGTGAAATAAATTTGAAACCTTCATGTTTTCGTTAGGAGGTAGTTGTTTTCGGTCATTCGTTTATTGCGTCGGGGTCCTAAGTATGACACCATTAAACGTATTTTACTTGAGTGTTCTGCTTTTAATCTTGAAAGGAGTTTTTATTTTGCGTAGCTTCCAGAAGGATATGTTTTCCAATGACTGTTTTTCAACTGGGTATTTTGACGTTTGATTTCCTGCATTTTTATATACTCAGTACTTCATTTGTATTTTATTGGTTAAATGTTTCCACTTGTTGTTTTTTAACTAGACTTTTGCATCTCTTCTGAAGCATTATGTAAACCATAAAACCTGTTAATCGTTCTAAAAGCCTGATTACAAATTAATTTTTCGTAAAACGCGTAAGTATATGCCACTTTTATTCTATGTGTTTGTTTCAGATTTAATAAAAACTTTCTTCGTCTTGAGTTATACAAAATCTCCTTGTCTGATGTTTTAAATCTATTTTTAAGTTTGTTGATGTGTCTGTCAAGACTTGGTCTGCGTTAAGTGAAGGCAGTTCCCTTTCGATGCCTCTGGGTCTTACCTACTGCTAATGCTTCGTTACAATCCTGTTTCCCGCTTTCCGAATAACTGCTGTATTTCTACGCTGTCTTTCTCATTGCACCTGCTTGTTTGCAAGTATACAGCGGGTGAAGGGACGCATTCTCCCCGCTAAGTAGCGGAACTCTCGAAGGCATTGGCACACTCTCCTAGCTAAGTAACAGTCAAAGCGCTCGGCCTATTATTATGACAAGATCTCCCTGAAAGCAACTCGATCGCAGTGGGTAATGTTTCATCCCTCTTAGAACAAGCTTTCTGTAACACACCCCTTTAGCGTTGGTGAACGACAATCGTACATTTTCCAAACGTGGGTGACCGGACTATTCAGAGACACGCCTCCTCCTTGGCTGTTATGTGGCTTCTATCGTGCTTATTGTCCCGTTTACGACTTGAACAACCCAACCCTTACTGTGGGTAGCAGGCACCCCAAGGGGCATTGATCTCTATGTTGCGATCTTGTGCAACCACGGCAATTCCCGGTTCCGCCTGACAGCACTACCTGGTTAAGAAAAGCCATGACTACCTAGAGCCGGGGGCAAGGAATACGCCCTATAGGCGTACCTCAACCCCGGCCTCACATGGCAGCAGTCCTATAGAAGGAAAGCTGACCACCGGAAGAAACCTAACTTTAATCTATTCCCCGGTTTGCAAATGTGCAAGGATATAAAGATCCAAGCTCGATCGGCACCCGGGGTGGAGACTCTTAGTAAGACCCAGACTTTTTGAACAGCTCTTGCCTACTAGGCCGGGGGTACCTTTCGGCAGAGCCATTGAACTGACCACACAGGTCCCTGAGAGGTGAGGTCTCCGACGCCGTCACCATCCGACCGACAATCAAGCCGGCCGGCAGCATCTTCGACCTCAGTTGGCTTTAGCCATGTCCAACCAGTGACCCAATCCGGCTGGCACAGCCTTCAGCCGGGTTGCTGGGCCCTAGGCCCCCCCACCACGACAAGGTGGTCCCCTATTGTCGTCCTCCCTATTATTAGTCTTCGACTCACCTCTCTAAGCAGCAGTCAATGCGTCGACTATAATTATTTTCCTTACAGAATCCGCCTCGAAGCAATTCGTGCACAGCGACTATTCAGAGACACGCTTCCTTGACTGTTATATTCTCACTTATTGTCACGTTTCCTAAGTACAATGCTGCTTCCCAACACTTTTCAAAGGACCTCGCCCTTGAATGAGTAGGGCCTCTCATAATAGGAGTGACACTCAAGAACGATAGAACCTGGACCGTTTGCCTACCTTTCAATACTGACAGGAGTTACGACATTTTCATTGATGCTATCATGCTTAGAGAACACCTGTGGGAACCATTCGTGGGAATCCCATCTCTCCAGCGCCAGTAAAGGGGGCAAAGGGGGGTCAACCAATAAAATTCGTATATCCATCGTAGGAAGTCGAACTCTTCACCGACGGTGGAATTCAAGTTAGGACAATACTGGGGGACAACCTTGCAACAGAAACTTAGAGATTTGTGGAACTTCTCTCCAGCAGCAGTGAAGGGAGAAAAAGGGGTCAACCAATAAAATTCGTAGCCCCATCCTAGGATGTCGAACTCTTCACGACAGGGGAAGACCAAGTTAGGACACCACTGGAGGGCAACCTTGCAACAGTAAGCATCCAGTGATGATGTCATTTCGGACAACCCCCTCCTAAAAAAGTAGGTAACCTAGCAACAGAAAGCATCCAGCGAACACATAGGGGAATGGGAAGGAACTTTTCCTCTCCCCTTTTATCCAGTAGTCACGACTACTCACGATCGATAGTGTGCCACTCGTGAAGTATGCAGTGGGGCATTGTTGTGTTGAAAGATGGCATCATGGTGCGAAAAAAAAGAATCATTTCGAATGGGTGTAGATGGTTGGCGAGAATGTTCACATACCTTGTGTCAGTGATGGATGTCGCGATGGATTCGAGGTGCGCCGAAGAAGCCAGTGCAAATGCACACTAAACTGTTATACCGCCTTCATCTACCTGTATGACCACAATTTGGTAAGTTGGGGCCATCGCTTTGTGTGGTTTACGCCACACACGCACCCTCCCATAAACGTGATAGATTTGAAACAGTGATTCGTCAGACTAGATGACGTGTCTCCAGTCCTCTGCAGTTCAGTAACGATAGGCCTTTGTAAATTGCAGCCTAATATTTTGGTGCCTTGAATTCAACAAGTGGACACGATGTGGACGCTGACTGCCATAGCTAATTTTTTTCCATGGTATGACGAATAATCTTTGTGCATGAGCTTGTGGATGAGCCCTCATTCAATTCCGACGTTATCTGTTCCACGGTAGTTGTGCTAATGCTTGTAATGATTTCGGACAGTCTGCGCTCACCTCGAGAGTCATTTTCATATTTACGTCCACATTTCTCCAGCTAGTTCGAAGTTTTTGCGATTTCACATAGTCTTTGTACCCGCGTGCGGGTCTGATGGGGAAATCCCAACAATTCAGCAGTTGCGATGATTGCACAACCGGCCCTCCGCTCACCTATTATTCGGCCATGGTCAAACTCACTTATGTTGATGCCTTTACACATGATTACTTCTCCGTGACTGTGTTCCAATGTGTAGAGACCTGCTTTATTTATAGGCATTGCCAGTTTCAGCATCCCACGTGCCTAGACGCGCTACTTCTGCTTTGCATATTGTTATCTGGGTGTATATAATAATTTGTTTATTCAGTGTAGAATTTCATCTGCTGTACTATATATTTAGGTTGTTATCTATTAAATCAAAATAGGAATTAAATCATTTTAAAAGAGTGCTTTTAAAAGATATAATGTTATCTTGTAACTTTACAATTCATAAAGCATTGATAAAAATCAAAAAGAGCTTAAGAACCTAAAACGGGTTTCAACCAAATTCAACAATCAATTTTCGCTTAATATGTCATCCATTTTAACTTGTTACGTTCAATTAAATAAGAATTAAAACATTTTAAAAGTGTGCTTTATGAAAAATGCTAAAGTGTTTTTAAAAGAACCTACCGTAAATAAAAGAAGAAATTAGCCTCATGTTAAATTTTCAGCCTCAAAGTCAATTTCAATAAATGTGAAAAAATGAAAATCTCCACTTCTCATTCGAAAATGCTGAAGGAGAAATTAAAAAAAAAACCTTTGACAGAATCGTGTTACATTTAGTTACGCATCCAATTGGTAAAAATAATGTTGCTCTCAAACTCTTAAATTTAGCGCTTCAACTGCCTGAAAAATGAAGATGCCAAAGACGAAAGAGAAATAATATTATTATCAGGAATTTTTTCATTAGGTAATCAACGTTGGGCCCACTGGCAGCTCACATTAGTCGTCTGCAGAATCCGACAGTATCTTCCAAATTAAATTTAATAAATTAATTAAATGCTTCAGTTAGAAAACTATCAGGATATCTTTCAGTTAAATAATAATAATTGGTCTGTATTTTTATAAACAAAAGTTTAAGAAATATTTAACTGGAATAATTCTGAAAGTAAATACTTTGAATCAAAATATATTTGACTTTTGTAACGCTAACCTTTTGGCATTTGTTTCGAATTTTTGAATGGCTGCAGAATTAAAGACACACATCCTCTTAGACTACAGAGTTAGGTAAAGATTAATCTGAAATGAGATCAGGCGAAACCCGAAATCTGTCGTGACAGAAAATGAAGCAGATATATTATTATAATTATATTTGATCATTCATAGCATTGATTTATCTTGTTAACCATCTGCTACATAAGGATATTTTCTGTATCACCATAACCATACAATGCTCGAATTCTTTTCTTTATAGGTATGGTTGAGAGTAAGCGGTACATTTATTGTGCACAGCTCAACTGAACCAATAAATCTATCTTTGTCACTAGGCGACACATCCCTGCAGGATCCAATGCTTGGCTGTGATATCGATCCCTCGGCTCGCTCGTCTTGCATCAGCAGTGACAGAGCAAATCTTTAGGCCCAGGTCAATTCCAGTGAACTGTAAACACTTCCAGTTGACATCGTTTTGGTTTAGATGGATCCAAACAAATGTGTAAACAGAAGGTTTGGCTGCTGTTAAATATCACTTCAACGAACAAAGATCGAAATAATCAGACTTTTTCCCTGATGTAAGTTTTTTAAACTCAGCAAAAAATGAAAGAGAAGTTACGACATTGATTTAGCAGAATAGGATAATTTTTATCCCTTAACGGAAAATTTTGGCTTTAAAACTGGATAGTTCAGAAGGAGTCCAAAGTTTCAGAAAAAAAAAACCATGAAAGACTCCTCATGGTTATTATGGGGCAATTGAACTCTGTAACCAGGAGACACAGAGCCAGATTCATATTAACGCAAAGCATTGAAGCACTTCAAATTTTGGACACATACAGTAGACAACAGAAAAATTTGTTTCAGTGGGGTTCTAAGTGTAGATTTAAGATAGGGTCACTTGTAAAAAAATTATGATTTCTTTATAATATTATTCATATAACATACTCTAACAACATATTAATAGCATTGTTATTCAAAGCATAAATTTATAATATGGTCCAGTGGATGAGTGTTCAGAAAGACTAGGATTCATCATAGCACATAAAGGCATTTATATACTGGGTGATCCAAGAGTAACAGAAAAAGTAAAAATGCAATAATTCGAAAAGTATAGACAGTAACACGGTGCGGTTTTCACAGAAAGACATGGGATTTTTTTTAATAACGAAAAATGTTATTGCCAGAATAGTTACATTGGCCACCGACAGGTGGCACTTCAGTTGTGTCAGTAGTTCGTACAGTGGCGCAGCACAGTTCGCAACGCAGCTACGATTACAAATGTTCATTGTGACGGCCGTCATTCGTGAGAATGGCAGTCAGATGTGGCATCACACTCTGCACAGCATCGAAGAGGGTTTCAGCTGTAATTCCTGTCACATGAGGGCGAATAGCTTCTTTCAACATGGCCAATGTCGTCGGTCGACCTCTGTACACCTGTGACTTCAAATAGCCCCATAACCAAAAGTCACAAGGTGTAAGGTCTGAAGACCTTGGTCGCCATTCGTGCGGGAAGGAGCGACTGAGGACATGGTCATCGCCAAATGTCGATCGCAGCAGGTGCTGGACAGGACCTGTGATGCGTGGAGGCACTCCATCTTTCATGAATGTTACACTATGGAGCACTTGCCTCTCTTGCAGGGAGGGAATGATGCTGTCTCTTAAAAACGCTGCATAACACTCGCCTGTGACAGCAACAGTTCGAAATGTACCGCTTTGGACTTCCTCAAAGAAAAAGGGGCCTATAATGAATGACACAGTGAACCAGCACCACGCTGTCACCTTTGGCTGATGCAAAGGGGTTTCCACAATCGCGTGTGGGTTCTCTCTTGCCCAGATGCGGCAGTTGTGTGCATTTACACTTCCATTAAGCGAAAAGTGCACCTCCTCAGTCCACAGGATGTTTGACAGCCACTCCGCATTGTTTTCCATCTGTTGAAAAGCCCAATTTGCAAATTCATGACGTCTCTCGAAATCGGTTGGTTTCAGTTCCTGTACGTGTTGGATTTTGTAAGGATACCTCTTGAGGATGATCCGGAGTGATCGCCACACAGTTCCATACGAATGGCCAGTTCATCTTGAAATTTCACGCGCACTGCATTCCCCATGTGCGAAAGCTGCCAATTGTGTGTCGACCTCATGTTCGGCCTCGTGCACAACTGCAATAGTTTTTTTTGGGTCTCCCCTTCTTGCACGTGCTTCAAAATTGCCAGTGTCCTCAAATCTTTTCATCATAGCTATCAGTGTCCTCACTGATAATCACAAACATCGGTTCCTTTCCACTTCTAATACCCCGCATCAAACGATAGGTGCGCAAAGCCGCACTTGCACATTCTGAGTTCCGATAATACAGCTTAACTAAAAGTACTTTATCTCATAACGATAACATGCCTCACCTTGGCAGAACGTGTAACTTCGGTAATAAACGTTAAATGCTGAAAGTTTAACTTCAATATTCACTACATCTGAAATTTACGTACCTCACGGCAAAGTCAGATTGATCAAAGTTCGCAGTCTCGCACCGTTTGAGGAGCGGCTGCCGGTGGATCTGTTTAAATAATGACAGGCAGCAGCTCCGGGACCGCTACAGCGCCACCTGTCGGTGACAAATGTAACTATTCTGCCAATAAAATTTTTCGTTATTAAAAAAAATCCCATTTCTTTCTGCGCATTTCTATTGAAACCGCATCGTTCTACTGTCTATACTTTTCGAATTATTGCATTTTTACTTTTTCTGTTACTTTTGGATAACCTGTACATCTATACCTTTCGACTGAGATCACATATCTCTCAAGAGTGTATGTGTCTATAGTAGGCCCGAATATAGAAAAAAAATAAGGTGAGGAGGCAGTAAGTGATGTAATCGAGTAGATATAAGAGAAGGGGAAGGGGAGGGGGTAAGAGAATGGATTTCTATTGAGGCAATAACATTTTCTCCTCCATTTTAGAGGTCTATAAAATGCGGGAACTACGCACAAGTTTAATAGTTTTTGCCTTAATTAGACTTACTAGAATTTTCAAGGGAGAGGGATGCCCCTTCTCCACCCTAGACACGGCGCTAATCTATGACATATTTCACTGAAACTCTTCTCAGACTTCCAAGGGGTAATATTCGGGGAAAACTGCATTTATAAATTTATCACAATAATCCATAATAATAAAATAAAAATAAATACCCCCTCAAGCAGCTGCTTGCCACAGAGGTCTGACAGGATCCTGTCAGTTTATATGCCACAGTAGGAGATCTGAGAGGATGGCAGGACCTCAGCAGAAAAACGACACACACATCCATGCCTAATACCGGGGCTCGAACCCAGGTCCCTTAGATCAGTAGCCAAGCGTGCTAACCACTCGGCCATAAGAATGATTAAATTTTCACTCCATTATGGAAATACTTTTTTGATGTCACGAGTAACCTCTTTCCTTTTAATAACCTACGCAGATGGCAGAGGAACCTACAAACTATAGCTGTATTGTATAATTCCTCTCTTTCAAGAGCACTCTTATTAAATAGGTTTCCTGTCCATTACACAGATGCAGAAAAAGTACGTGTGCTTTAGTAGTAAAGAATCACAGGATATGTCCTGTAGACATGGAATTCATGAAATAATAATATGAAAAAAAAATGGTTTTGCCGTGAGTGGGATTCGAACCCACATCTCCTGGATACATCCCAGTTATGCTAACCACTACATCATCATCGGCTAACGCTTTTCTTCAGCTGGCGTGACTTATAAACTTTTCCGCATTTTTATATTGGTATACAGTAGTGCCATCTATCGGGAAATGGACAACTATGTTGTCCCTTAGAGATGGAATTTAACATTTGTCACTCATGCTCATGGGGTTAAATTAATAATTCGGTAGTAAAGTATCACAGGATGTGTCTTGTAGACGTGGAACTCATGAAATAATAAGCTGAAAAAAATGGCTTTGCCGTGAGTGGGATTCGAGCTTACGTCTCCTGGAAACATCATTGGTTTGAGGAAACTAAACAACAACCGAAGTGAACTACGCTTTTCCATTACGTGCTGCAAGTGATTGTTTAAATACACAATTCCCAGGATGAAACACAGATCATGAGGACCCCTGAAGTTACCTCCTCGTTCACAAAGCTATCCAACTCCATTTCTTTTCGTTGGGTTAAACCAAAGATACAGTTTATCACCCATCATTATCACAATCTTTCAATGGACTAAAAGACCGGAATGCTTTCGCTATTTCCTAAATACCTCCTGATTTTCTCCGTAGAATGCGGGAAGACTTGGATCTAGAAAAAGTTGGGTGGGGGCAAAGAAACGCAATCGTGCTGGAAACATGTAAGGGGGGGGGGAAGAAATTGGATTTTCAATGTAGTATAACATTTCCCCTTCCGTTTCACAGGTCTAAAAAAACATTTTATGAAAAATGCATGAAATATAAATAGGTTAATAATTTTTTGCCTCTGTTTCCTTATTAGCATTCTGAAAGGTGGGAGTAACGATATATTCAGTAAAACGAAATTTTATTGTTTCTCCAGTCAATTTACTATATATTTTTACGTAAAACTGTTTAAATTTAACGGATATCATTCTGATCAGTTTAACGTAATAAAATATATATCCTGAAACCAAGAAATGTGATCAGTATAACGATCTTTGTAAAAAGAAATTCTTAAGAATACATTCAACCTACATTTTTTGATATTTACGTGGTTTGGATTTAACATCTGGTAAATCTGCAATGATTTAAAAGCTGTGAATTTTAGCTATTTGATCATAGCACTAGGCATCTAAAATCCATTTCGAGATAAGTTCTGCAACTTCCATTAATTGCACACTCAATATCATGCAGTTTGTTCCTTTTTGATTATTTCGTATGCTTACAAATGATTAGGCAATATTATGAAACTTGCGGCTTACTAATCCAGTCGAAAATTTCTCGTTCAATTTGGATAAACTTTAAGGTTGGTTTGTTTTACTTCTAAGGACGCGTACCTTTTATTTTCTTTCCTTTTAATAATCTACGCACTACTATAAGTCTCACTGAGCCACCCCGCCTCTGTCTCTAAGGGAACATTAAGTCATGTTCAGGATGGCCATACCTTGTGCACGTTAAGGGACACGCTGTATGGCCTTGACGGGAGGCTACCATCTGTCTATCAACAGCTGTCCAGTTGGTCCCCTCCCCCAACCTTTTATGAGCCCTTGGGGTCCTTATTACCTGGACATTTAGTCCGTTTTGTGCAAACATCTGCCACTCAGAGGTAAAACAACCCAACCCCTTCGAGGGAAGGATGCCTTTACAAGCCCAATGGTGTTCCCTTTCTGAGAGATGGCAGGGAGGGAGGTTTGCGGAGATGAATCTCAACGCTCACCCAGGTTGGACTTGAACCTGGGAACTGCAGATTACGAGCCTAGCACACTACTGACTGAGCCAATCCCCGATCCCCTTATCGGATTGCGAATCAAATGTGCTACTGACTGAGTTACCTCGGTTAGATTACTTATATATGTTGGAATATTTCGTAGTACTGCATTACTTCTTAAATATTTTACTCAACATCAATTTGAGTAAAGTCACAAAGTTATTGTTAAAGCAGCAACATCCCATTTACGGCTTTAAAATATGGGGTAGTTATAAAAATAAATAGAATTTCACCATACCTGCTGGTATATGACTAGCTATGTGTTTAGAATATATGAACTTCAAATTGGCCTCTCCAGGCATCTCTCGTAGCTGACACCGGCGCTTTCTTCACCTTACAAGATTTGACAACCCTTTAATAAACTTATGCTTTAAATATTTCAAATTACCTCAAGCGCTTAACAGTTTTAGGAAGTCATTAAGTGTAAGAATTAAGTATAATATGAATAATTAACAATTATTAGGCTATAAGAATTTTGTGTAATGTGTGAAATCAAGATCGTTTTCAAGTTAAAGATCAAATGTCTTAATGATCTTTAATTATTCAAAATTGAAGTTCATTTTTCCTCATCAAATTATGAAATATGTCCTCTGGCGCGAAAATTTTCATCTGAAATACTTTAAGAACAACTCTAAAAGTTTCCCGATGCTGCACATTTCAGAGGAATTAATTATTTAATCGAAAGCCTCGCTGAGTTTCGTAATTGAACTAAATTTCTGCATAGTACATCGCTAGATTAATAGAAATACATTCCGCGACATTCGAATAATTGATAAAAATTCAAGATCGATATCTAATGTTTTATATAATTATGGAAATGGAAGTGTTCTTTTTGCTTTCTAGCGTTTTGTTAGAGGAGCATCGTGTTTATTGTAAATTAAACTCCAGCAAGAAATTGATTTATTCTTACCTAAGTTAACAGGCATAAAAAAAGAAACATTAGGCAATCCTAGAGAAACCAAGTCCTAGAGAAACAAAGAAACTCGCACCCTAGGGAATCCAGAGTATTTCTCTATAAAAAGAAAAGCATAAAAAAGGAATGTTTTAAAATTAAGATTTTTAATTAACCTCAATGGTTAAAACGTTGCCGTGTTTAGCTAAGATTTATTTAAGATTTGTAAAGCTGCCGTAATTATGAATCTTGCCATTTTTAATTGCGTATTTGCCTTTATTTTGAATGGCAGTAAATCTAGATGATTTTATCAGAAGAGACAGCAGTTGGCTCAATCGATAGCGCACCAGGTTCGTAATCTGATGTTCCCATTTCAAGTCCTATCTCTGCCAGGGTTGAGATTTATCACTGGATTTCCTTCCAGAGGGTGGGGGGGATAATGGCTCAGTCGGCATTGCGCCAAGCTCGTAATCTGCAGTTCCTAGGTTTGTGTTTCACCTGGGCCAACATTGAGATTATTCCCCTCAACTCTTTGCCCTTCCCTCGGTCAGTAGAGGGCATCTATGGGCTTTGAAAGGACGCCTCCGTCGCCTGGGACAGGAGACCCATACCCTGTACACGTTAAAAAACTCGCTGGATGGTCTTGACATCTGTCTTCTAACAGCTGCCCAGTGGATCCCCTCTCCCTAACCTTCTCAGATTCTCCTTTCTCTGGCGTTCTTGTGAAACGGCCATTTAGCCCATTGTGTGCAAAAAGTGCCGCTCGGAGGTAAAAGAAGCAAACCGTCTAGAGGATGGGACGTTATGTCGTGCTTCCATTGCAGGATTGCAATGCTTTGTTTACGTTAAAGGGCATGATGGGTGACCTTGACGAGAGATTTTCATCTGTCTCGAACCATTTTCCCAGTGAGACACTTGCCCAAATCTGAACCCATGAGTTCTTGTGATTTGGCCGATTCACTGCACAAAAAAATGTATGCACATAATGCAGCTCAGAAATAAAACAATCTAAAATAATAATTCCCATAGCAACGTTATATTCCTCGAGAAAATAATCGCTTTGAGATTTTGCTTTGAGATAAGCTTTGAAGATTTGCTTTGAGGTAAACCACTCCGTTTGCAGTGAACAAGAATTGCTTTGAGGCGAATCTTACCTCAAAGCAAATCTTGTTCACTGCAAACAGAGTGGTTCACCTCAAAGCAATTCTTGTTTACTGCAAACAGAATGGTTCGCCTAAAAGCAATTCTTATTCACTGCAAACAGAGTGGTTAACTCAAAGCAATTCTTGATCACTGCAAACAGAGTGGTTCACTTCAATGCAAATCTTGTTCACTGTAAACAGAGTTGTTCACTTCAATGCAAATCTTGTTCACTGCAAACGGAGCGGTTCACCTCAAAGCAATTGTTGTTCACTTCAAACAGAGTGGTTCACTTGAAAGCAATTCTTGTTCACTTCAAACAGAGTGGTTCACCTCAAAGCAATTCTTGTTCATTGCAAACAGAGTGGTTCACCTCAAAGCAAATCTTGTCACTGCAAACAGAGTGGTTCACTCAAAGCAATTCTTGTTCACTGCAAACAGTGTGGTTCACTCAAAGCAATTCTTGTTCACTGCAAACAGAGTGGTTCACTCAAAGCAATTCTTGTTCACTGCAAACAGAGTGGTTCACTCAAAGCAATTCTTGTTCATTGCAAACAGAGTGGTTCACTCAAAGCAATTATTGTTCACTGCAAACAGAGTGGTTCCCCTCAAAGCAATTCTTGTTCACTTCAAACAGAGTAGTTCACCTCAAAGCAATTCTTGTTCACTTCAAACAGAGTGGTTCATCTCAAAGCAATTCTTGTTCACTTCAAACGGAGTGGTTCACCCGAAAGCAATTCTTGTTCACTGCAAAACAGAGTGGTTCACCTCAAAGTAAATCTTGTTCACTTCAAACAGAGTGGTTCACCTGAAAGCAATTCTTGTTCATTGCAAACAGAGTGGTTCACCTCAAAGCAAATCTTGTCACTGCAAACAGAGTGGTTCACTCAAAGCAATTCTTGTTCATTGCAAACAGAGTGGTTCACCTCAAAGCAAATCTTGTCACTGCAAACAGAGTGGTTCACTCAAAGCAATTCTTGTTCACTGCAAACAGAGTGGTTCACCTCAAAGCAATTCTTGTTCATTGGAGAGTGGTTCACCTCAAAGCAAATATTGTCACTGCAAACAGAATGGTTCACTCAAAGCAATTCTTGTTCACTGCAAATAGAGTGGTTCACCTCAAAGCAATTCTTGTTCACTGCAAACGAAGTGGTTCGCCTCAAAGCAATTCTTGTTCACTTCAAAGAGAGTGATTCACGTCAAAGCAATTCTTATTCACTTCAAACAGAGTGGTTCACGTCAAAGCAATTCTTATTCACTTCAAACAGAGTGGTTCACCTCAAAGCAATTCTTGTTCACTTCAAACAGAGTGGTTCACCTCAAAACAATTCTTGTTCACTGCAAACAGGGTGGTTCGCCTCAAAGCAATTCTTGTTCACTGCAAACAGAATGGTTCGCTTCAAAGCAATTCTTATTCACTGCAAACAGAGTGGTTAACTCAAAGCAATTCTTGATCACTGCAAACGGAGTGGTTCACCTGAAAGCAAAACTTGTTCACTGCAAACAGAGTGGTTCACCTCAAAGCAAATCTTGTTCACTTCAAACAGAGTGGTTCACCTCAAAGCAAATCTTGTTCACTTCAAACAGAGTGGTTCACCTGAAAGCAATTCTTGTTCACTGCAAACAGAGTGGTTCACATCAAAGCAATTCTTGTTCACTGCAAACAGAATGGTTCGCCTCAAAGCAATTCTTATTCACTGCAAACAGAGTGGTTAACTCAAAGCAATTCTTGATCACTGCAAACGGAGTGGTTCACCTCAATGCAAATCTTGTTCACTGTAAACAGAGTTGTTCACTTCAATGCAAATCTTGTTCACTGCAAACGGAGTGGTTCATCTCAAAGCAATTCTTGTTCACTGCAAACAGAATGGTTCACCTCAAAGCAAATCTTGTTCACTTCAAACAGAGTGGTTCACCTCAAAGCAAATCTTGTTCACTTCAAACAGAGTGGTTCACCTGAAAGCAATTCTTGTTCACTGCAAACAGAGTGGTTCACCTCAAAGCAATTCTTGTTCACTGCAAACAGAATGGTTCTCCTCAAAGCAATTCTTATTCACTGCAAACAGAGTGGTTAACTCAAAGCAATTCTTGATCACTGCAAACGGAGTGGTTCACCTCAATGCAAATCTTGTTCACTGTAAACAGAGTTGTTCACTTCAATGCAAATCTTGTTCACTGCAAACGGAGTGGTTCACCTCAAAGCAATTCTTGTTCACTGAAAACAGAGTAGTTCACTTCAATGCAAATCGTGTTCACTGCAAACAGTGTAGTTCACTCAAAGCAAATCTTGTTCACTGCAACAGGGTAGTTCACCTCAAAGCAATTCTTGTTCACTGCAAACGGAGTGGTTTACCTCGAAGCAAATCTTGTTCACTGCAAACAGAGTGGTTCTCCTCAAAGGAATTCTTGTTCACTGCAGACAGAGTGGTTCATCTCAAAGCAATTCTTGTTCACTTCAAAGAGAGTGATTCACGTCAAAGCAATTATTGTTCATTGCAACAGAGTGGTTCACCTCAAAGCAAATCTTGTCACTGCAAACAGAGTGGTTCACTCAAAGCAATTCTTGTTCACTGCAAACAGAGTGGTTCGCCTCAAAGCAATTCTTGTTCACTTCAAAGAGAGTGGTTAACTCAAAGCAATTCTTGCTCACTGCAAACGGAATGGTTCACCTCAAAGCAATTCTTGTTCACTGAAAACGGAGTGGTTCACCGCAAAGCAAATCTTGTTCATTGCAAACAGAGTGGTGCACTCAAAGTAATTCTTGTTCGCTGGAACAGAGTAGTTCACCTCAAAGCAATTCTTGTTCACTGCAAACGGAGTGGTTCACCGCAAAGCAAATCTTGTTCACTGCAAACAGAGTGGTGCACTCAAAGTAATTCTTGTTCACTGCAACAGAGTAGTTCACCTAAAAGCAATTCTTGTTCACTGCAAACGGAGTGGTTTACCTCAAAGCAAATCTTCACTGCAAACAGAGTAATTCAGGTCAAAGCAATTCTTGTTCATTGCAAACAGAGTGGTTCACCTAAAAGCAATTCTTCTTCACTGTAAACAGTGGTTCACTTCAAAGCAAATCTTGTCCACTGCAAACACAGTGGTTCACCTCAAAACAATTCTTGTTCACTGCAAACAGAGTGGTTCACCTCAAAGCAAATCTTGTTCACTGCAAACAGAGTGTGTTTCACTCAAAGCAATTCTTGTTCACTGCAAACAGAGTAGTTCACCTCAAAGTAAATCTTGTTACTGCAAACCGAGTGGTTCACATCAAAGGAATTCTTGTTCAATGGAAGCAGATTAGTCTTAGTATTATTGGTTCCAAATACTAGTAGTAGCAATTTTGTCTTCACAGTAAATATTTATCTACTAAGTGAAAGTATATAAGAGTAATGCTTGTGCATTCCTTATCAGTTAAGTTTCTAATACATTAACTGAAAACATAATATTAGTTACACAAAGAAATGAGAGATCTTAATGCAAATGCATTAATTTTGCAACACTTAGTTAAAATGCAAGAAGACCTAAATATTCTGCATTCTCAAAAATTCAACAGTATATTGTGTGGTTAATTTCAAAGAATATTCTTTGTCCGCAGTTTTTATTTCATTCACAATGCGAAAGGCGTCTAACTCTGCCTACACTTCTTACATCAGATCTCAGTTTCACAAACAGCCGATACGGACATCACTACTGGGTTCTTTTAAGAATTAACCATATTCGAAACTAACGTACTTCACATCAAGTCGCAATGGCATATTCTTGGTCACTTGTGAGGCTGCCAAGTGAAAAAAAATCAGATACTGGAACCGAAACTTTTGTCTCAAGACAAGAGGCATCTAGCAATTATATTATTTTTTTTATTATCCATGTTTTGAAAAGAAAATAGTTTCAAAACTGAGCACTGAACTTATAACGTTAGTAGTCATACACCACTATGTCATATCGATATAATCGTAATCGTTTAACAGAAAGTCCCTCCGATATCGCACTTTCGACCACGCTCCCTTTTCAAAACGTCCTCCGATTTTGCCGTTCGTCCGCCATTTTGGATTCTGAGATCATCGTCCGAACACATCAACCCATCGTGAAGTAAAACCACCTCCTATAACGGAAAGCCAATGGCCAAAGACCGGAACTGATGTAACGTTAACCTAGGTAGTCTTTCCAGCTTCAGCGCAGGTGTGGTAGCGTGGTATTTCAAGGTAGTTGGTCGAATTTCTTTGTGTTTTGGTCATAATATTATAGTGTTATCTGAAGTGGTATATACACTGACATACAAATATGATATGGTACTGGAAAATTATGATATGGCAAATAGAATATGACACTGACAAAAAATATGACATAATGGTGTATGACTACTAACGTTGAATTTGTAGTACAAATGTTTAAATATTATAGTATTTCATGGCTGTTTTTAGTGGGGAAGGGGACAAGGGATGCCATGTCCTCTCCCTTTTGAAAATGCTAGTAACGGCAATTAAGGCAAAATATTATTAATTTGTGCATATTTCGCGAAATTTTTGAAGAACATTTTTTAGACTTCTGCAGCCATGGGGAAAATGTTTTACTGCAGTAAAAGTCTTGACTTCTTTTCTCTTTTTTTTCATCAGATACGGGTCTGTAGCATTCACATGATTTTTACACTTTTCATGTATATGCATTAGATATTTTTAATGATAATTTTTCTAAATGCACATTGTTTTCTTAATTTCATATTTTTATCATATTATCGTATTAATATTATCATATTTTTTGTCATATTTTTTGTTTTGTTTACCGGTTATCCGACTCTTGGTTTTCAGATGGTCTTTCAATATCCCATGTAGTACGATTATAAAAGTGGGATAATTGAGATCATACGATACCATTCATTTTCTCACGTATGCAAAAATATCGTAACTAGAAGAAAAAAAACCTCCAAAGACGATTATAATTTTTCTGATATATGACAAAGATGTTTCATGAATCTTCAGTTCTGCGTCTGTGATAAGAGAAAAACCATTTCACAAATAAACGGAAACTTAACCATATATATTCACTGAGTTTCTTACGAATCCTTAAGCAAACCCTGTAGTATGAGTCCAAATGAAACCACCAGCGATAGAAATAATAAATGATTAAATTTGACAATCTTACCATATGCGAAATAAGAACACAGCCACGCACGGGGGCGAATAGGCCACTGGATGGCAAAGGTAAAATTGAATTTCGTAGTAGCCAACGCAGATACGTCCGGGTGAAATTGGAAATCATGTTGTGAAAAGAACCTCATTCGATGGACCACAGGCACCCGGGTTATCGGCTTGGTAGCAGTTTTCTCTGCAATCCATTGTACTTTCCCTAGACAGCTCTAGGCAATAGAGGGGGAGAGACATCCTACGATGGCAGGGACGCCTTCGCAGTGGATGACCTCATTGGCGCCGTCAATGAACCATATACAAGCCAATACGAGTGACGAATGATGACTTTATTACATCATTCCGAGATATTCGATATGATACCTCGAAGAGACGACATTCGCAGAATTTCCGTTCAGGAAAGAGAAATTCTTTACAGAAGTTTTACAGGATTATGTTAACTAAATGATCTGGTGTGATGCTTGTTCTAAGAATGTTTTCTGTTACAATATGGCAATGCAGTAGAATAAATAATTATCTATATGATTTTTTGCTAAAAATCAAATTTCTCTGTTTCAATTATTTTTAATTTCCTCGTATTTTTTAAAAATGCTCCTTAATTGGAAAAGTGTTCCAAGTAGTCTCTTAGGGTAATTGAGATGAGGGATATATATATATATTAAGAGGGGTAAATTTTGATTTTGAAGAAATGTTTTGAAAGGGGTTTGTCGATTTAAAGTGCAAATGAAAGACTGCTTTAAATCAGTCTGTGATTGGTTGGGTTGTTCCTTCTTTGTCATTAAAATATATGAAACGTAAAAACATCTTCACATATATATTGAAATCTTAGATTTTTCGTAGTAAGTCGCAAATGCTTACCTTTTGGGTCCTGTCACTTGTGAGGCCTAAAACATGCAAAATGAAGATAAAACAAATCACCATCGATTAAAAACTTCAGCTCAAATTAATTTCAAGAAAAGATAGGACACAAGTTACCTTTTCTTACGGTTAAGAGAAATCATATGCAGATTTTCCTTTGAATTATTTTCCCCTTTGAAATTAATATGAATTGGATAAGTGTAACAATAGATAATCACAGGCAGCCTGTAGGCTCTATGCATGAAATGAATATAAATAAAAAGCTGTAGTCAGCCGGGTGGGATCCGAACCTACGACCTCCTGGTAATATGTTTGATGCTTTATCTGGTAAGGCACCTGTAACTTCAAATTCTCCTCTATTGGTTCTACTCCATTGTGTAATGCTTAAAGCCACCAATAGAGGTGGTTTTGATCGATTGCCGGTAGCTCAGCGGGCAGGGCACTTGACATGTTCTCAGGAGGTCCAGTTTGGGTCCCATTCGGCTAATGACAGTTTCTCTTCTATACTCATTTAATTGGGTAAGGGATTTTACGTTTGAATGATTTTTACATTTTTTTATGACAAGAGAAATATATATATATATATAAATATTTTTTAATTTAAAATGTATACTTTACGGTTAACGTTATAGGAAAATATTTATTCTGAACATCTTTTCCCTGCTTTTTTTTGGGGGGGGGAGGTAAGGGAATTTTCTTATATTCTTCCTAACTCTTCAAATCTCAAGCCTCTGTTTAGTATATAATGAAATTTGATTAACTGACATATGTGGACATCTATGAATTTCAGACTTTGATAATATTGTGGAACAAACATTTAGACTACTCATGCTGTTTTTTTTTGGGGGGGGGAGGAATGAAGGTGGCATTTGTTTTATAATCGATGATATTTAAACGTCATAAACGTTTATTTGATATATCTCTATAGTCAAGGAATTTAATATGTCAATAATAAAAGCTTCCAGCATCAACGTCGTGATGCTGAAATGAATAGTTGCCATGTTTTGTTGTGGGACAAACTAGATTGTTTAAACTTTCGGAAGGGGTTGGAAGATGAGGAAGGGACAATATATATGAGAAATTCAGTTCACATCAAGTCCTTGTAAAGAGACGAGTTTTTTTGATTGGGTATAGTTGTGTTGTTTTACATCTGAGCGACATTTTTTTTACACACAGTGGGCTAAATGGCCAGTCTACAAGACCCCGAGAAGGTTTTGGACAGCTGTTAGGAGACACTCTATTAGTAGTTAGCTCACTGGACAGCTGTTAGGAGACAGATGGTAGCCTACCGTCAAGGCCTCCAGCGTGTTCCTTAGCGCGCACAGGGTACTCTCCCTCACGGTGTCCACGGCTGTACGTCCTATTCTATGGACTGTGGCCTTTCCAAGCCCATCTGTGTCCCCTACTTACCGAGTGGGGGAGGAAGTATTGTAGTAGTCGTAATGACAAATACGAAATGCTTTCAGCTTTATCATTTTTTGTTTGCCAGTGTGTTACATAGTTGAGGGTAAAGATGTTTGAAAAGGTCTGTTGAGAATGATAAGCTGGAGAGTAATTTACTTATGAATAATTCACATACTTGCAAATTTTAGGTGGTTTTTTGTAGATAATTATATTATCCCCCTCGTGGTTTTGAAATTTGAGCTTATGATATCGGCGTAAGGTTATTTTGAAACTAAAGTTCAGTAAAACACACAATGTATCTTCTTGTAATTTAAAAACAATTATCTAATAAATAGGTTGTGAAACTAATATTTATGTTCCATACGTGTATTGTAATGTGTTGTGTGTCTTATTATCTGCGTAATTCTGTTTTGTCCTTAAATCTGATTTTTCTTTTCAGCGGACCAGCGATATTACTATATCGTGAAATAACGATTGAAAAACTTCCCCTCTTTTTTGTTAAAAGGATTAAGAAATAAACTATCTTATAGCCTATAATACTATCCATGTCATAAGCTTTCATTTTGATGTACAGCGTAGTACGAGCACCCTCCATTTCAGAATGTGAGAATAGGACAACGTTTGCAAGTTCCTTTTCTTTTTTATGAGGAAAAAGTTACAAACTGGTTTATAGCCTTCTACACTCTCTATGCCGCACTCTTTTATTTGATATTTATCTTTTTACAATCGGCTGTTGTGTTGGAGTCATAATGTATTGTTACGGCAGATGAACGTGCCACAATAAAACCATGATTGATGTGCCATTGTCACTCACGTGTGCTTCACTAGATGATTGGAACAGACAAAAACTTGAATTTTTAATGATGTTTAAAAAGAGAAAATTGAAAGGTTGTCGGTAGTTGCTGAAAATGTACATAATTTTTCTTGTTGTGAATTAGTATTAAGTTAATCTTAGGAAAGTTGTTCAAGAGTCTTGACGATTAAACCGAAGAGGCAACATGCCAGTCGAGCAAGCAGAGCTTATCTTAACTTCTCTGTATGAAGAGTTAATTTTCTGGTGCGTGATGAACTTACTATGTAAAACGAATTGGTAAGGTTAATCTTGGTAATTTACAGGTTTATTCTCAAAGATAATTGGGATACTTATTGAACGTTGTAAACGTTTTCCTTTATGCTTTGAAAAGAGACTGTAAGAATTGTAATACGACTATTTGTAGAATTGGTGGATAATGTGTAGTATTTTTTATCTTTAATTTCATACCGCTGAAGTCAAGGATTTGTGTTAGTCGAATTTATTTTATATATGTGGTTGTTATACTTTTGTAATAAATTAGCTCATTTATGAATTTTTGTTGCTAAACATTCTTTGAATTCACGCTCAAGATTTCCTTAAAAATTCATAACAATGTTGTCTTTGCATTAGCAACACATACCTAATACTCCATGGGGCCACCTTTTGCCCGTAATACAGCCAGTACACGTCCGGGTATAGACTATACAAGATGTTTCAGGGCGTCTTGTGGTAGTACTATCCGTGAACTACACAATGCGTCCTGTAATGGCTGCCCATCGTCAGGTCAAGGGTTGGAACATCGAATCGCCTTTTCCACTAGGTTCCAAACATGATCAATTGGGTTGAGATCCGATGAGTTGGATGATCATGAGAGGATGAGAATTCATTTTCATGTTCGTGAAACAAGTTTGCAACCTGCCAAGCCGTATGACATGAGATGCTATCTTGTTGATAAACGCCGTAGTTGTCTGGATACATTGTCATCATGAAGGATGCATTTTGTCGTCGATGCTAAAAAGGTGGGCGGTCCCATCGAGATGTTGATTCATTGCGATCAATGGACCACGGGCATGCCACGAAAATTGTCCCCAAATCATAACACTACCATCTCCAATGCCGAACAACATTTCTTCATGTTGCTTTCTCCAAAAGCGAACATGTCCATCAGCATGATGGAATTGAAAACGAGATTCCACATGTCAATGGTCCGATATTGGTGCTGATGTGCCTATGCATAGTTTCTTTTATTTGCAATGAACATGGGAATCTGTGACGGGCCATTGACTTTCGCAGTCATACGAGTTAATATCTGGTGCATTGTTCGTGTGAATATTGATGTTAAGTCAAAAGTTGTACTAGCAGTTAGTTGGGCTGCTGTGTTGCATTGCTGTTGTGTTACTAGGCGGGACACGTCGCTCATCATGGCCGTTGACACTTGGCTATCCTGTGTGTCACCTTTGGCTGGTTGTTCGACCACAGACTGTCTTTGAGCTAGTCGCAGTATGAGCGTTGTTCCCACGGCCGCTGTTGTCAAAATATGCAAAAGACCGTTGTGTCTCCCCCCCCCCCACACAATCGTACTATGTTGAAGTCGTAAAGATCATGATGCCAACCCATTCTTCCACGAAGTAACGTGAAAACTGATTGCCAGATATGTACCTATAATCATATGATGGCCGTTCCCGACTTTGAGCCATCACCAGTGTCACAAACCGGTCAATTCCTACGCAAGGGGTGTTGCTAATGTAAAGACAACTCAGTGATATTTATGGAGATATAAGTGAAACAATTCTCCATCCCTTTCTCCGGCAAAAAGAAAACGTGGGGAATGAAAGTGTATTATAGTCCATTACACACACAATAACATATGATTTTATTTTATGTATATAGCTATCTACGAGAGGCCAACATGCTGGAAAAGTAATGTGAATAACAGTTTACATAGTATTCCTTCGTTACGCGTAGTGATGGAAGAAACAATGGGGGGCAAATCTTTTAGGACTACTACACTGGGCACGTCAAAATCTTTCGTTTGATATATAACTCGTTGCGATTGGCCTTCAAGTTGGTAAGATATAATTTATATTCTTACAGTCTCTTTGTGTCAGTGCTACCCATGAACTGTACAATGCGTCCTGTAATGGCTGCCCATCGCCAAGTCAAGTGTTGGAGCATCAAATAGCCTTTTCCACTAGGTTCCAAACATGATCAATTGGGTTGAGATCCAATGAGTTGGATGACCATAAGAGTTGGAAAAGGCGATTCAATGTTCCAACCCTTGACCTGGCGATGGGCAGCCATTACAGGACGCATTGTATAGTTAATGGGTAGCACTAACACACTAGTCGTGTCATAGGCTTTAATCTGATATATGACTCGTCGCAATGGTCCCCGTACGTGACACACAATCTTTTATAGCTATTTTTGGGGCGGGCGTGCTCAGTCAGTAGAACGCCAAGCTCGTAATCTGCAATATCCAGGTTCGAGTCTAAACTGGGCCAATGATGAGATTTTTTTCCGCAAAACTCCAAGCCTTGCCCTCGGTAGGTAGGGAGCACCGATGGTCTTTGAAAGGCCACCGTCCATCGGATGGCATGTGAAATCTAACATTGAATTAAATAATGATCTTGGAGAATCAGAAGAAAATGTTCCTAATGTGACTGAATCTTCTGTTCCGTGTATGATAAGGAAATGTATACAAGAAGAATTAAAAGTTTGTAATAAGGAAATATTTGATGAATTGTCCCAGATAAAAAAGTCTCCTAACTTGAACTCAGATTATTTGTAACAGTTAATGAGCACTATTGAAAACATGAAAAAAGAAATTGAACATCTTAGGAAAGAAAATCAATATATAAAGTTTAATAACAGCAATCTTTTTCAAGAAGTAGTATTATAATCTATGGAGAGTGTGGAGAAATAGTGTATACACCTAAAGACTAAAATTAGACTGTATAATAGTTTGGTTCTTTCTAGGGTTAGTTATGGCAGTGAAACTTGGACACTTTTTAAACATGATAACAGGAAACTAGATGCTTTTGATTCTAGATGCTTACGCAGTATCTTGGGCATTAATTGGTTTAACTTTGTAACTAATGATGAGGTTAGGCAAAGGAGTTTGCAACCTCCTTTAAGCAGCATATTGTGCAGAGAGAGACTCCGTTGGTTTGGCCATGTTGCCCGTATAAATGATTATAGATTGGCGAATAGCCTCAGAAAGAAGGAGAGACCTAGGATGCGGTGGGCAGAAAATGTCAAACAGGACCTTGTTAGAATTGGTATGCAGTGGCCAGATGCAGCAAATGTAGCTCAGGACAGAATTGCTTGGAGAACTAAATTGCACGGTCTGGTTGGACCTCCGTAGCCCATGGCTGCTTGAGGATGATGATGAGGAGGAGGAGGAGGAGGACTTCTTAAAACTCAAATGAATTATATTGAACAATAATCCGGAAACTGGAACCTTGAGCTGGTTGACATCCCAGAAGACAAAGGAGATTTAGCAGAGATAGTTAATAATATAAGCAAGCAGCTAAACATTACAGAGAAAATTGAACTATTTGATATTCACAGAATTCCGACAACAATTTGAAAAAGAATTAAACCTATTGTAGCACAATTCAAATATCGGGACCAAAGAAATAAATTTTTGAAGGCTGCTAAAATAAAAAAAATGTGCACTCCTGATATAAATAAAAAGTTCCAGCCAACAAAAATCTTTGTTAATGAACAACTCACACAACAAACAAAAAAACTTTTTTTTGAAGCTAAACTATTCAAGCTAAGGAACGGATACAAATATTTATGAACAAGAGATGAGAACGAGATGAATCTTTTATGGACCGTGAAAATGGCCGAAGCATAAACTTTAATTTGATATATAACCCGTTATTATAGGACGTCTGGTTGGGGAGATATGTAATTTATAATGAATGACAAAACCCAGATGTTCCGCAATACATGGACTGCACTATATCTAAAGGTATAATGCTAAAATCTCCACTACCTACGTCGAGGGCAAGACAACACCATATAGATGCAGCTCACTCCACGACTACCTATGGAGAACAGTACTATAGAAGTAAAGTTCATCCATCGGTCAACACCTAAATTTAATCTGTGCCCCGGTTAGCCACAAACAAGGATATATAGATCAAAGTTGCCTCGGCTCTCGTGGTGGCAACTCTTAGTCCGGCCTGCTCAGGCCTCTCCGTCGGGGCTTCATCCGACCAAGGTACCCCCAATACCAGTCAGCGGAACCCTCAACTTCACCAAGGCCCAGTTGTTCCATCGGGACCCCGTCCGACCAGATACTCCCCAATACCAGTCAGCGGAGCCCTCAACTTCACAAAGGCGCTCTAGACCTCCTAACACGACAAGGTGGTTCCCTCTCGGGTGTGGGGGAGATATATAATTAAAATATTTTTATTGCACTGTTACTTTTACGAAAAAATGGATCTTGATAGTGGGAAGGGAAATTTTTCATAGCCCTTGACACTGGCCACGCCATAAACTTTCGTAAGAAAGCTTAGAGAAAAGAAATAAAATGCCGAAATATTGGAGCAGGTAAATCAGTTCTAAAAGTTGAAAAGTTGACGAAAATCTTAATGGAATTCAAATTAAATAAAGTCCTTTTTGTTAAAACGTAGTGAAGAATTTATAACGATGAAAATATTATATAGTTAATGGAACTGCCGTTTAAAATTTTACTAAATTGAATAAACAAAATGTTTATTTTTTCTGAATAAAGTTAACGAATGGAAATAACCGAAATGTGAGTTAATATGTTGGTGCTTATAAATTAATGAATTTGGCAGACGGTGATTTACTAATTGAGGCAATTCCAATATTATCACACGTTTTAAAGAAATTTGTAATATTGTGGATATAACAAAAACTCGTATGATTCAAATATGCTAATCAACCATCGAAATGAATAATATTTCCCTGTACTTTCTAACAAATAAAATTTTGTTACGATGTTCAATAAAAATATTATTATTATATCTCCGAAAAATGAAAACATTGATAGAATTAATTTTGGATTTCAAAAACTTCCCACTCAAACAGTATTCTATAAATCAGTTGAACAGTTTTGACATCAGTGAACATATTAAATATCACGGAGAATTTCCGTGAATTCATTCAGTCTTACTGGTAAGCAACAACATAAGTTCATATTGAAAATTCTATGTTAATCATGCCTTTATGAAACTTAGGTGAGCCAAGATTTTAGAGACGCAAAAGACTTTACCTTTAATCTAACAATACGACCCGAACTGCTGAAAAAGACGAGGTGTTGTTTATACCACATATTTTTTTGATATCAACAGATTATCTATTTTAATTTAAGCCTCTGCCCAGTTCCGGTTGTTTTTCGTAATAATAATAAACAAAGCACATGGAGAATATTTTAAAAATATAGGAATGGTTTGAGAACCAATCGGTTTTGATAGGGGCAAATACATTTAGACAGCAGAAAAAAAACTTGATCTAGCAAAAACCAGAAAACTGCAAATGTTATGTATCAACAAACTCTATCGATTGGATTCTATTAATAAGAACTTTTTTTAATTTTGAATAGAAATAAAAACATTGGAATATAAAACGTACAATTTCATTTCACTTCCCAGAAAAAAAAAATGAAGTATTAGTTTTATTTAGTCCTATATGATGTTAAAGTGTTTTATACGCTTATCCTCTCTGTAAGTTTTGGAACATGTACCATTTGATAAGCGAGGAAATTTTTCAAAGCATCATCTCACATTGGGGTTTTACTGATATATTCGAAAACATCGACAAATTTTAAGCACAGAGCAATGGAGTAGCTGCCGTTCGGGTTGCCCCAGCTCATGTGAGGGTCCCAAAGAGGCTCTCTGAAGCCTGAGACACCATAGTACATATAATTTACATTTTTATGCAATATTAAGTTTTTAATTTCAATATTTATTTTAATACTTTTGCATCAGTTACTTTTCAGGAGTATTGACCTCAGTTTTTTGAACACTCGATTTAGTTGATTATTGAAAATGTTGCAATTTCGGACAGTTTCTGAGATGTGTTTACAGTTGCAATACTTTTTCTAGCCATAGCAGCAAAGTCAACTGCTGAAATATCATTTTGAAAACTAAAATTCATAAAAAAATATCTAAGAAGAACGATAGCTCAAAACGTCTGCGAAGTTCAAGTATTCTATTATTTGAATACGAGGAAGCTCACTGCTTAAGAAAAAATCTCCAGTGCATTATCACTCCTTTTGCTGAAACAAAAAAATTAGAAGAAAGCAATGTTTGGGAAGAAACTCTTCCCCAATAAGCTGAAAATTAATAGTTTTATTCAACTCAGATCTGCCCTTCAAAAACAATTAAAATAAATGTAATAATACTTATAAAGCAATTCAAATTTTCGAAATAATAAAATTTCGAATATAAAAAGAGTAATTAAATCTTAATATTTTTTATTGTTAGAATTAAACTAAATAAGGATGGGGACCCTCAATTTTGTTCCTTTGAGCATCTTTAGTTGCAGTTACCACTGGCGCATTGTTTTTCTAATGAAAATATCTGTTTGTAAGGTATATTCTGGTAGTGAGATATCTAGACTTTATGAAGTTAAAGAAAAATTTTTGCCGCTGTGTAGTCTTAATGGTGTATAATACAGTCACTAATGGATGTTATAAATTATCTATAATCAATAGGAATCAGACGTTTGGGCTCAATATTTCTCTGAAGCGAAGATGGAAAAGCGAAGAGGCGCGAATGGGAATAATCGAAAACTACATCTCTGTCTCACTGAACGTGATGATGGATTGCTGAAAGTTCTTCTTGAAAGGGGCACTGGAAATGATTCTCTGGAGTATATATGAATTAATAATCACTCCTGACTTTGAAGTTTATAAAAAACTGTGGATTTTGTGAAGTTAGACTTTCGTCGTGAAACTTCGATTGATCAGAAAGTTTTAATATGGATTCCACAGTGTCCTCGCATTTGGGGCGAAAAATTGAACTATTTTTGCTCTGAGTTTCATCTTCGAGTCAGGATTTCGAAAGCATTACTAGGAAGAAGAACTTCATCCATCTATTTTTGGTTTCAAAGTTTTATTCATCACGAGTTTTGAAAGCGAGGAAAGAAACAAAAAGCTACAGAAACATATTTTCCAACTCTGATATTCGAATATTTTTAAATGTCTTACTTTCGCAGTCCGCAGAAAAGTAGCATTTTCATGCAAACTTTTCGGCGATGTGTGTTCTACTTCTGTCGAAGGGGCGGGGGGTGGCCCAGTCGGTAGTGCGCAGGCTCGTAATCTGCAGTTCCCAGGTTCGAGTCCCAGTTGGGTCAGCATTGAGATTTATCTCCGCAAAATTCAACGCCCAGCCCACGATCAGTAGGGGACACCGATGGACTTGAAAAGACCGTCGTCCATCGGATGGGACGTTAAGCTCTGGTCCCGTATACGGAAGAGCTATACCCTGTGTACGTTAAAGAGCAGCTGGATGGCTTTGATGGGGGGCTACCATCTGTCTCTCAACAGCTGTTCCAGTGGGTCCCCTCTCCCAACCTTCTCTGAGCATTCGGGGTCCATGTGACCTAGCCATTTTAGCCCACAGTGTGCAAAAAAGTGCCGCACACAAGTAAAACAACCCAACCCAACCTTCTACCGAATCTTAGGCTTAAATAATTCGGTTAAATTAGTAGCTTAAAGTCCTTTGTCTCTTCCTCTAAGCATCGTGTTCAAATATTAGTCAAAGATTAAGTTTTTCAGTTTCCTGAAAAATAAATTGCACTGGAATTTTATTTTCTTTATTATTCTTTATACATATTATTCCTTCCTTTATAAAAAATTTAAACAGTTCCAAGAACGTATGTGATCCCACGTATGACATATGTGAATTTAGACAGTCCCAAGATGTAGGATAAATTAATACTTCTGTCCAAAGTAGTAAACAAGATGAAAAAAAAAATAAATTGTAAAAGAAACACAGGTTGTAAGCAAAGACCTCGAGCTACAGTAAGTAATTTTTCTATGGGTTCAAATAAAACACTAATAAATTACCTCTCAGCTGCTTGCCATAGAGGTCTAACAGGAGCCTGTTAGTGTACTACGTTTTAAGAAATATATATGAGTACTAAACAATAGGGCAATGCAAGAAAGAAAATATCTATGCCCTATATCCAGGGATCGTTCCCTTTGATCAGTAGCCAAGCACGCTAACCACTCGGCGAGCGGGAAGTCAATGGGTTCAAATAGTGCAATAGTAAGACCAATTGCTTCTTGCGAATATGTAAAACTCGTTTTCGAAAAGAATATAACTTGCTATTTTTGAAATTTAGCAACTTCTAACGATATAAAAAGTTAATCGAGATTCGGAAAATGCGAATGGAAAATGAGATTCAGAAAATTCCTAATGTATTTTGTTTCTTTTTAAACAAAATAATTAATTTTTAAACAAATAATTTTAACAAAATAATTTAATCTCCCCATCCCGAGAGGGAGGGAGGGTGAATCAATTGTTTTGCTTTTCATGATTGTATATGATTATAATTCATTTTGACATCCGTACCTTACACAGCCAAAGCTGTGTACAGTCGCTCAAAAAAGTATCCGAATATATGGTTGATTACAGAATTCAGACAAAATATCTGGCAACTTTTTTTAGAAATTAGTTATCTTGCAACCTTCGTGTCACCTGACATGAAGGCTGCCAGATTACTAATTTCTAAAAAAAAGTTGCCAGATATTTTTTCTGAATTTTGTAATCAACCATATGTCCATATGTTCGGATACTTTTTTGAGCGACTGTACAGTTCGAAATGCAACATGTGAGAGAAAATCGTGCCGTGAGTAAGGTCGTATTTATATAGCGAAAGCATAGCGTTTCGAAATAAAAAAATAAGGCCGTATTTATATAGCGAAAGCATAGCGTTTCGAAATAAAAAAAAATAACGGTCTGGTTGGACCTCCGTAGCCCATGGCTGCTTTAGGATGATGATGATAGCGTTTCGCAGAACGCTATTAAGAAATTCTGTTTTAATCTGTTTTTATGCAGATGGTAATTTAATCGTCGACAATTTACAAAACGTCTATGAAAAAAAATGTGTTGCCGTATTGGGCTGGCGATTTTTTCTGCGCTTTAAGATAATGAGATATAAAAAAACATATACTTGATCTGCTTAATCTTCGAAGATCATCTTCAATTATTTTTTTAAACAAGGTTAAGGAAATACGATATTTAATATCACACGAAGAGCTTTTGTTTCTGGAATATTGTCAAGCTTCTTTCTTTTAAGAGTTTCAGTAACCAAGGCAGCTTTAGTTACCTTGCAAAAATGTTTTGTTCCTCAACATTTTAAATTTTATACTTAATGACAAAGGGTTAACAATTCTTCATTCTTTGCCATTGTAATTCTAGTAAACTTGCATTTCTTTGGAATTACAATGGCAAATTTCTATTCACCCTAAAATATGACGAAAAGGTAGATACAAAGTTCATGGAAATATGTATACGTAGTTGGTTTTTCCCTATAAATACACTTCCCTTTAAACACCTTCCCTACTATCAAAATATTAGAGAATTTACTTGTTATGTCAATGTGAATCTCGCAGAGGGTAAGATAGAACCAAAACTCCACCCTATCTTCAGTCAGAAAGATGCAACAAATGGGCCTGGAAAGGCTCCATCTATAGGATAAAAATAAATACCCCCTCAAGCAGCTGCTTGCCACAGAGGTCTGACAGGAGCCTGTCAGTTTATATGCCATAGTATAAGGTCTGTGAGGATGACAGGCCCTCAGCAGAAAAACGACACATACATCCATGCCTTACCCGGGGGTCGAATCCAGGTCCCTTAATCAGTAGCCAAGCGCGATAACCACTCGGCCATGGGACGGCTAAATCTATAGGATGGGACATAAAAAATTAAAATAACAAATTATGAACCCGGAGCCACAGATTAACGTCCCATCTGAAGGATGGCGGCATTTCCAAGCCCATCGGTGTCCCCTACTGACAGAGGGTAGAGCGGGAAGTTTTGTGAAGAAAAATCTCAACCTGGCCAAAGTGGTACTCGAACCTAGGAACTGCAGATTATGAGCCTGGCACGCTACCGACTGAGCTACCCCCGCCCCCACAAGGTATGACTTTCTTGGACACGAGGCCACTGCTAAAAGTTCCATTCGACTGAAAGCGGCCTTTCAGAGTTCATCGGTGTACCCTTTTTCATTCAGCGCAAAGTTAGCGGAGATAAATATCAACGCTGGCACAGTGGAGTCTCCAGCTTCGAGTCTCCACGCTGGCACAGTGGAGACTCGAAGCTGTGAACTGTACATTACGAGCCTTGTGCGCTATCGGCTGAACCAATACTTGCCCTATCTACGTCCAGTGAATCTTCAGCTAAACATCGCTGAGTATTTGGGATCCAAATCACTTGAGCAAGGTGAGCTAAGAAACAAGTACCGTTCAGATATAAAACGCTCAAACCAACAACCAGCAGTGAATAATTCTAGCCGTGCAGAAAATGGTACAATAAACATGTAGTAAAAACTGCCTAGGAGAGCCATGCTAAAGCACACGTTATGGCATTGATGGGAGGTTTCCGTCTCTTAATAGCTTTCCAGTGTATTCTTTTCTCTTAGCTCCTCTGGGATCCTTGTGACCTAGGCATTTAGCCCATTGTGTACACAAAAGTGTCGCTCAGATATGAAACAATCCAAACAACTGATTAAACAGCTAATAGAAGGAAAACTTTATTTTAACAGATACAAACCACATCGTGTTTTGAACTTAGAAACTTGTTTCATTTCTGTTGTTTTACCTCTGAGCGGCATATTTTTGCACACAATGAGCTACATGACGAGGTCATAAGGACCCAAGGGCTCAGAGAAAGTTGGGGGAAGGGGACCCATTGGACAGTTGTTAGGAGGGAGATAGTAATCTCCCGCCAAGGCTATCCAGGATATTCTTTAACGAGAACAGAACACGCTACCTTGCACGGGCCACGGCTTAACGTCTCATCCGATACACGTCGACCTTTCCAAGATCATCGGTGTCTCCTTTCCAACTGATGACAAAGTAGGGATTAGCGGAGATAAATCTCAACTCTGGCACAGGTGGGACTCGAACCTGGAAAATGCAGATTACGAGCATGACGCCCTGAGCTAACCCCCACCCCCTCATTTTGAACGGTAGTATGTGCTTAGATTTTCAGTTTTTTGGTAATTAAATATAATTTTCTTTATTCCTATGCTTCCTCGTTCTATTAAAGTTGAGATATTTAAATCGGTATTTGATTACATTTGATTGATTCTCCATTCTTTTATGATATTTTAATTCCTTTCTTTATTTAGGACTTCACTGTAAATATTCAGTAAACTAATGAAAATCACAAAAGGCAAGTCAGTTACTCATTAGCTGACTTTTCTCTTACCACTTAGTTTAAGCCTTTAAGCTGAGTTGCAGCTTGCATTCATCATCTGATTTTCCAGCATTAACACCGACGTTTGCTGCTCCAGGCATCAATTGTCAGACGTCAACAGCGGGCTGTGGTCTGTCACCGGCGGGGACAAGTAAACACCATTCGACTGACGTCTCGTTTAATTTGAAATTCACACAGAATTATCTCGTATCTCTGAAGGTAAATGAAAAGTCTGCGCACAACTAGCAGTACGTTAGGTTCATAGGCTACGCAGATTTAAAAGGAGAGGATATTGAAATGTAATCTTTCGTCCTCAGTATTTCTAATGAGCACTATCTCTGTGCAGTGTTTTACTCTTCATATGCAATAGATCGTAACCACTTTGAGTGATGAAATTAGAAACTATTAAGGAAATGCGTCGTGATTCAATAGTGAAGTCATGTCACGCGATTGATTAAACTAGTACTGTCCTCTTTATGAGCTGAGCAACATTCTGGTCCAAAAAAAAAAAATGGAAATTTAGCGATAATCAATATTACAACAAGAAAATTCCAGGTTTTATGAAGGTTACAGTAATTTATTACATCGTGATTATTTTTCTATGATTCTATTTTGGACTTATTTGTTTTTACCTGAGTGAGATAATTTTGCAATTCTTTGTCATGTAAAGAAAGTAAAGTACACCGTTTTCTCAAATATTAATAACTGATCAATTACTACCCATATCTGAAAATATATTTGGAAAAATTCAGTGAATTTTTTCAAGAAGACAGGACAACAATTATGCGATAAATTATGAACATTTGGGCCGAAATGAATTACATACATATAGCCTAAAAAACGAATAAATGAAATACCTGAAAAGGGGTGACGTAAAATGATCACGCAAAATTAACAACTTCGGAAGAAAGTATTAGCAATCTTACGGAACATGATTTTAGCGAGCAACAATCTCAGATTTTAGCAAAAGGTGCAAAATATGCATATATGATCCCATACCACCCCTCATTGAACTGCTACCAAACATTGAAAAAGTAATGCTAATTTACCAGAAGCGAAAAAAAAAATACGTAGTTGGATATCAGATTTATCGGGAATTCCAGAAACATAAAAATGACGAGAAAAACACGGAGCAATACCTCGCGAATAGATATGTAAAAGAAATGCGGAAAGCGCATAATATAAGGATTATTGCCGCTTCGTACTGTATATCGTTTACAACAACCAGGTCTAATGACCTGGTTGTTGTACGACATACAGTACGAAGGAAAAATGGAAAGTATGTTGAATGAATTGGGAGCAAAAAAAAAAAGAAAGGGTTGGGTTGGGTTGTTTTACCTCTGAGCGGCACTTTTCTGCACACAATGGGCTAAAAGGCCAAATCACAAGGACCCGGAGTCTTAGAGAAGGTTTGGGGAGGGGACCCATAGACAGCTGTGTTGTAGACAGATGGTAGTCTCCCGTAAAGACCCTCCAACGTGTTCTTTAATGTGCACAGGGTATGGCTCTCCCGCACACAAATCCACGGCTTAACGTCCCATTCGACGGACGGCGGCCTTTCCAAGCCCATCGGTGTCCCCTATTGACCACGGGCAGGGCGGGGAGTTTTGCGGAGATAAAAATACAAGGACCCAACCAACAAAATGTTAATACAACTAGTTGCCATCAAGAATCATGAACACCTGAAGGACAATCTACCCAAATCATGCGCACCCCGTTTATCCAGTCAGCGTTGATATTTATCTCCGATTGAAAAGGCCGCCGTCCGTCGGATGGGACGTTAAGCCGTGGCTCCGTGTGCGGGAGATCCATACCCTGTGCACGTTATAGAACACGCTGGACGGCCTTGACGGGAGGCTACCATCTGTCTCCCAACAGCTGCTCCAGTGGGTCCCCTCCCCCAACCTTCTCTGAGCCATCGGGGTCCTTGTGACCTGGCCATTTAGCCCATGATGTGCAAAAAGTGCCGCTCAGAGGTAAAACAACCCAACCCGTTTATCCAAGCCTGCCACTTCTCTTTGTAAAAGTTAAAACGTACAAATCATTTCGACCTTCATTCATATTTTATTATTGCTGGTTATGTGCCTCATCAATATTGCTGGTTATGTGCCTCATTTTATATTGATGGTTGTGTGCCTCATCAACCATCAAACTTGAAAAACAGCTGCTAACGTATCTAAAAAGCATTGCCCCTCAACTGAATACAATGTCCAAGCGCCATATTACTTTGTGGGAGAAATTAAAGAACTTAAAATAAATCACCAATGCCGAATGTTTTTCATAGACGTCATATCACTCTACTCTAATACTCCGCTTAGAGAAGTATTGGGCATTATTAAAAAGGCTAGAGGAACCAACTACTAATAGAAAAAACATTTGTCATGAAAGCTTTAAAACTTGTAAACGGATAACAATTATTTTAAGGTAAATAATAAAATATGTAAGAAGGTGCATGGGGTCCCAATGGTTTTTCCGCTTTTAGGAATGCGATCGGACACTGCAATGCGCGATATAGAAATGAGAGTCCTCCCTACGCTGTAAAACCCACCACTGCTATATAGAAGATACATAGAGGATATGATAATAATATAAAGGAACATCCAAACTGACACCCTGAAAGAAATTAAGGAAAAAATGGAAACATTTATTCAAGCATAAAATTCACTACAAAGGAAGAAAACAAAGTCGTAGCAGCGGTGTATAAATTACCGTGGCAGCGGTGTAACGTAAACCCATAACCAAAAAGAGTATAATCCTCATCGAATAATAATATATAATAATCCCCAACACCTAATACAACATACAAAAAAGTTCAATAAGATCAGCCTTTATCAAAAATTGTAATTATTCAACGGACAAAAGAACTTATCACAAAGAAAGAAATGTCATCTAACCTTAGCAAGGCAAGCACATTACCTGAAAAATTAATAGAAAAAACAAAAAAGGAAGCGAAATCAGTCACAAAAAACCCCAGCCGGAAAATCGAGCTATTTATACAGCCAGCATACAAACACATCCTGGTTATAAAAAACCTTGAACAGAATCCGAATCGATATAAAGTACCAACAGCAGCAGCACAAACCATAATAAACAGAGTTAAGAACAGATTAACAGAGTTAACAGAGATAAGAAATTAAAACCAAAGGCAACTTAACACATCTTACATAGGAAAAACCAAATGCTCATATGAAATAAAAAAAGATTCTCCGAGCACAAAAAGAGATATTCAATAAATAAATTAAATAATTTAAAAAATGCCTATTTTCCCATAGGGCCCTAAAAAGTAGAAAATAAACCTAAAGCATATCGATGGTGCAATCAATCACTGAGTTCGAATTATCTTCAAAGGAAGATAGGGCGCCTGTAATCTTGTTGAGTAGGTATATCAGCGCCCTATCTTCCTTTGATGTGAATACGAATTCAGTGATCGATTGCACCATCAATATACTTTAGGTTCATTTTCTACTTTTTAGGGCCATATATGAAGATAGGTATTTTTTTTAAGTTATTTGTCTTTTTTGTCACTAAAAACACCTATCTTCAGAAATTCTCATTTGATATATGACTCATAAACATCAAATATATACCTCCCTTTTGGAGTTATGTTTCAGGTACTCCACGGCATTGGAGGTGTCACCAGATTTAATTTGAGATACAACTCGTTAAAGTCGAACCCCGCGAAAATTCGTTCCCTCCTTTTATCAGAGGGGATAGCGGGGGCGAAATTCGAAATAGTTTACGACCGTCATTATACGAGCTCTTATTTGACACCTAACTCATAACTGTAGGCCTTCACGTTCGGAAAATATAGCACAACGACTTTCACCTTTTCCCTTTTTTAGGAGGAAAGAAAGATGGGGTTCAATTTTTTACAGCCTATAACACTCCCCCCATCACAAGCTTTCATTAGGGGAACAATCATTTTCATTCTCCCACTTTTTGTAGGGAGGAAGAAAGCATGGGAGGTCAATGTTTGATAGATTAAGGTAGGGGTTCTCAACGTGGAGTACGAGGTAAATTTTTTTGGGGTACAGTCGTTAAAAAAAATATCCGAACATATGGTTTATTACTGAATTCAGAAAAAATACTGGCTGCAATTTTTTTAGAAATTAGTGAACTGGCAATCTTTGTTGTTTCGACACTTCGTGTACTGTATACGGAGATTGGCGATTCACCAATTTCTAAAAAAAATCGTTGACAGATAGTTTTTTTTTTTAATTCTGTAATCAACCATAGTGTTCGGATAATTTTTTTAGCAACTGTACGCCGTGAGAGCTCAAAAGTCGCTAGATATATGTTTTATATATATATATATGTTTTATTTTATTCCCATTGTTATACTGTAACTATAGTTTTATCTATCTATGCAAGGGGTACGACAGTTACATACACATTTCCAGGGGTACGTGAAGCATAAAAGGTTGGAACCACTGGATTTAGGGCATTCCCAGCGTCAGAAGCTTTCATTCGATATATAGCTTGTTACTTTCGACCTTCGCGTTCTGGAGATATAGCTTAAGTATAATTTTCACATTTCCCCATTTTTAGGAGAGAACAAATCACGATGGTCAATGTTTTATAGCCTATGACACTCCCCGCGTTACAAGCTTACATTTGACATATAAATCATTAAGTTTCTCCATCGCGTTCAAAAGATATGGTGGAACAACTTTTTTTCAAATCCACAAACCGACCAACCCACAAATGTCAAAGCCAAAAGCAATAGGAAGATAGGCAAAAAAATATAGGAAAGAAATTACGGCTATTGCAAAAATTGCAACATATCCAAATGCAGTAACAGATTTCCAAACTGCAGAAATACAAACAAACCCACGAACTGAATACCAACTTAATCTCTCGGAAATATATCCCATGTACAAAAATGGAAATAATTGCTGCAATGATGAAATAATACCTCCCCACACCCCTAGAAATTATTACTAGACAATGAAAAACGAAAACCTAAGAAAGATCGTCTCGTCACGGCTCAAAATTACCCAGAGACACCTGCACACACGAACCCTTTAAATACTGCTAATATGAAAATCTCCAGCTTTCGTCAACAATCCTGAATGCCGAATCATAGATGCTGAAACATTCAGAATGGTATAACATCAAGATTTTTATTATATACTAGCTGAACTTACCCGGCGCTGCCCGGGTGTCACTTTTAACCTGTATATTCTTTCCACTGCACCACAGGTAAATTTCGTAAGTACCCCTCCCCCCCCCCCCCCCCCGACATTTTAGCACAGCTCCCATGATATTCGTCTGCACGGTCGAAATTTCATGCACAGCGTCCCTCGAGTTGTTGATTGGTTAAAAAATCAAGTTCTCACTTGGCCCGTGACATCGTTTCTACACAGATTGTGACAGCTCGTGTATCACTTTTAATCTGCAAAATTTGTTTCGTGCACTAATGGTTAGTTTTCTAAGTATCCCCCCCTCCCCGACATTTTATGATAATTTGAACACGAAGAATTTCCCGGTGTTGCAAAGGTCATTGCTGATTCGGCGCGCTCTCTCAGAGCCCGTGCAAACGATCGAGATATTTTTATTTCGTCATATTTTAGCTTTCTGTAATTCCCGACGTACTTCACCGAAAGGTCCCAAATTTCGCAAGCTGGTTCCTCCTGGCCGACCCCATTTTTGGTTAGAAAATCAGGTCCCTAGCTGCAATGGAACACCTAAATAGTGCTTTTGGAAATGTGGGGAATCTGGCAACGGCATCAGATTTGCAGCAGAAGATTTAAATGCTATTTTAACCATGGAGGTAGGAAGACGGGGGAGGCGCCCTATCGCTTGAAAACTCTAACCGAAATCGCCATATTGTCGCTACTTGTAATCTCGCTATCACTGTGTTAAAGAATGACAGATTGCATTGAAAAAAAGGATTTGGGTAACGCGTTTGATTACAGTAATAAACTTGCCACAATGGACTACAGGATACATTACAATTGACGTGCAGCGTGCGGCTTTCTGAGTGGCAAGAACATGGCTACCGCCGTTCTACGCGGCTACACTAGCGACCTATGTTAAGATATAATAAGGGCGCCTCCCCCTCTTCCTACCTCCATGATTTTAACACTTTACTTTCACAGTTAGGGAGCAGAAAATGGCAACAGTAAATTTGACAGCGATTCTCGTTTCCCGTAGGAATAACATGGTAAATATGTTTGGTTCTGGCAAGCCCCCTTTTCGGACTTTCGACCTGAAATTTGGCACTGCAATCCGGACCACAACCAGAAACTTCTCTGAAATGTTGGAACCTTTACGTTGATTTCCCGATGAGTTATGGCTGCCACAGACAGGCAGACAGACACCTTTTTTATTACATAGACGTTTTTAAAAATATTATGATCATCTCTACTGCACAGATTTAATGCGGTAGTATCGCCTTTGGGTAAAAAGTGTACTGTTAAACGAACTGCGAATGGATAACGTGCCCACAGAATGAAGCATTTGTATCAAGACCTGTCAATCCTATCAAAAAAAGGTATAGATATTCGCCCACGGATATTTTAATTATGTTAAACAGTTATAGAATGCATTTTTAGAAACTGATGTCTTGCGCGAAACTTCTTACCTTTTGGTGATTAAAGATTTCCTTTTTTAAACATGCTCTTTGATGAGTGAATTACGTTTCTCTATTACCATTACAAAGCCACTAACGAGTGTGTTCAACATATCTGGAGGCATTTAAAACTTAAGGGATGTCATAAAGGCCCCATTGAAGCTAAAACATCTTTTAATAAATATTTACGTAAATTTACAAAACATAATTCACTTTTCGTTCAGCTATGGCTAGAAAAATTGAATAATGCATTTAAAAACAACTACAGCGATTTTCCTATTATTATTGAAATTAACTTTGGACAGTTCAGTAAACTTAGCTTCATTGAATGAGAACGCCTCTGGTGTTCATGAAGTTTTTGTTTCGTGATATATACGATAGGAGACGTGACCTATATTTTTTGGCTCATCTTACTGGTCGAATACAAGACATTTAAATCGATTAACATGGAGTATTTACATCGTCTATTAAATCAGTTCTTCGGCCAATAACCGGCAAAATGAATTTTAAGATTTGCGGAAAGAATTAATTTTTAATCTGTTGAGAAGATATTCTGATAACGACATTTTATTAGTGAAGTGTCATGGTTTAGAAGCCCTGGATGTAGAAAAGAATTTCAGGGGAGGGTGTCAAAACGAAAAGGAATATTTTTCCGCTTTAAAAGTTTTAGTTGTCTTCGAAAGATTTTCTGGACAAAATATGTGTTATAGTATACAGGATGTCTCACAAATATAGGTACAAACCTTTAGGGGAGGTAGATAAATCTAAAGGAATGAGAATTGCATGGGAACCAATAACCGGAAACGTCACCGTAAGTCAATTGGCGGCGCTGTTCATCAGTGCTCTAGAGGGGAAATTTCGGATTTCCTCATTCGAGCGGTAGTCGGCTGACGAAGAGCATGCAAAGGTATTCGAACAGGGAGCTGGCAGACATGCACTTAGTGTATGGAATAGCTGAGGGCAACGGACGAGCCGCTCAACGAATGTATCAAGAATGCTTCCCACACAGACATGTACCGGACCACCGTTTGTTTGCGCGTGCCCATCAAAATTTGTGCGATTATGGATCATTAAGATTTGTAACATTATGAAATGTATCATCTAGTACGCCATTTGTAAAAATTATGTCCAATAAATGTTTCCCCATTAATCACTGTCTTGTGCCCTTTCAGATCTTGTACCACTGCTACAACTTTCCCATGACGTTTCCGGTTATGGGTTCCTATGCAATTCTCATTCCTTTAGATGTTATCTACCTCCCCTAAAAGTTTGTACCTACATTTTTGAGACACCCTGTATAAAAATTTATATTTTTCATCTCTTCTTCTGTTATTAACATTTTTAAGATGCATTGGTACCCTGGGCCATTCATCTTTGCCTTCATTAGGCATTACAGGTTAGTATCCTGCACGATTAAGAATAATGTTTACTCAAAATTTTGAAAAAAGCGACTTTGGCAGGATATTTACATTCCCACTCTGTTTTGGGAAACTAAATCGAATTGAAAAAAAAAAAAAATCTGAAAGCGATTTGATCTCTATAAAAATATTCACTATCATTTTTTTTTGTAAATAAGTCAAACAATATGTAATTAAAACGTATATTTCCCAGTTTTCGTCTTATTATTTTGTTTTTTGCTGCAACAATAATTCAGTATAAACACGGAATAACGTCACCACATTAGCTATCACTTCGGTAGATGGGGCAGGGGTTTTCTCAGCCGATAAGGCATCAGGCTCGTAAACTGAAGGTCCCAGGTTCAAGTCCTAAATGTACCAGCGTTGAGATTTATGGTAGTATTATATGCCCATTAAATGCCCATGTCAGCATTGTACTCTCCACTGGCATATAATGCTGTTAGATCCAAAGGAATAAAAATATCGAATTGATCAATGGAAATCCAAACAGCCGTCCTTAGTCTATTCGTGATTTTTGGTTTCGGTGTGCATTTTTACATGCAGCAACATAGACTTCTCAATGAACTGATGCCATGGGCTAGTCATGCTATTCTTTTCAACATTATGTTTAACTTGAAACGTAAGTCCTGTTCTCTCTTTTAGCATGTTCCGTTCAGCCAGCCTTCTAGGATCATTCAAGACACTGTACATATTAATACAAGCAGTTGTGAGATCTTTTCCAATGCTTGATCCCCTACTAAAGGTGGAGTAAATTATCTCAGATATCATCTGTCCCTGGTTTCTCCTCTTCTGTGATTGGCATTGCTGTGAACAGTGAGATCTACTGTCGTGCTCACATTTGTTTCAAAATGTGTACACAACGTATCTGTGTGGGCTAAGTCCCACCCGTCATGTTGTTGTATTGTTATTTAGGTCTTAGTCTCCCCACCCTACTTCATCTTGGCTCTCAGAACTTTCAGGTGAGAGAAGAAAGTAGCCTTCTCTGGATATCTGGGAGAGCAGACGACCATACATAGAGTAAAAGCAGAATATTTTACGCATGGCGGACTTCCCTGGCCGAGTGGTTAGCACGCTTGGCTACTGATCTGGGTTCGAGCCCCGGGAAAGGCATGGATGTGTGTGTCGTTTTACTGCTGAGGTCCTGACATCCTCACAGACCTTGTACTATGGCATATAAACTGGCAGGCTACTGTCAGACCTCTGTGGCAAGCAGCTGCTTGAGTGGGTATTTATTTATTTATTTATTTTTATTACAAGGATGTGAGAAATTACGTTCAAACCTGTGTGTCTTGCTTACAAAAAAGGGGCTATGTAGAGAAGAAAAAGGCCAACTTGGGTCGAGCCCCACTCACAAATTGACATTTTCAAAGGGTAGGAATGGATATATTAGGTGCCCTTTCCCTTACCCAGCGAGAAAATAAGTATATACTAATGGTGATAGACTATTTCACCTAATGCCCAGAACTATATGCCCTACCGAATCAGTCAGCACCGGTTGATCGCACGAATTTTTGTGGAAGATTTTATTCCCAAACATGGCATACCCACCATGGTGATCAGCGATAATGCGAAGTTTACCGATCGAGTACGACCGAAGTGTTCAGTTGGCTGCAGATTGTAAAGCAGAATGCAAGTTTTTACTACCCTGCAGTGAACTGCGGTGGAGCGACTCAACAAATCCATCACCTCCATCCTATCCCACTTTCTTTGTAGCGGATTAAATTTCATGTCAATTTTAGAGTTTCATAGCTAATAAGTTGCAGTTAATTATTTTTCTTCTTGATAGTTGAAATTCATTGAAAACCGACATTCTTCACCTTAAAAGAAAACGTAATTTTTTCATTATTTTAATTATAGTACGAAAATTCAAAGACAAAATTTTATATGCTTCGATTTTTACCAAGGACTTTGCAGCCCATTGAAGAGCGGGGTGCATACTTTGAAGAACATTGCTATGGTATTTACTTGTTAACTGTTGGGAATGCATTTCTCATTTGCTTCAAAATGGCAATAAACTGGCGATCTGACCCTTATTTTATTTTTCTCAAACTACTATAAGCAGAGAAATTCGACTACTGTAATATGAACGAAACAAATTATTAGAGAGTGACGATGTAAAAGTTACGAAAATACTTCTACTCCTATGCAAATAGTCGCATATTTTATTCATTTACATATAAACGTTCAGTGATCATTGAATTATGACCACCCACATCCAGAATGGAACAAGCCCAATACACTTCAATATAAAGAAAATCCCCATCAGGATAAAAGATCATTCAGCATTGCACACGACCTTAGTATAGTCAGAGTTATGGTCAAGTAAGTCAACGTGTGAACGTTGTAATCATGGGAAAAGTTACGGATATTATGGAGCTCCAAAAGGCATGATAACTGGGGATCGGGCGTAGGTTGCTGCGTATTTGGAAATGGAATGGTTTTATTGGTTGTTCATGGCTCACAGTTGTTAGTGTTCATAAAATGGGCCGAGCAGGCGAATTAATCTCCCGCCGACGAAACTCTTAAGGAGTATTGAATGTGGATGCCGCTTAGGACCGAATGGTGAAAAGCCTCATATGTACTCAATGACAGGCCACAGTGGCACTATTAAGATCGCAGTACAATGAGGGGAGTACAAGAAACATATCCCAGATGGCAATGTGCCACATTGTCGCTCTTATGGTTTTCCGTAGCAGGAGGCTCATAAGACAACCACCACTCCTCAATTGAAGTCATTATCGCCAACTCCCGCTATTAATTGTTGAACGATCAGGGAGTTGAAAAATTGTACTGGCCTTAGACACCCAAATTTAGGATGTACTACGCGGACAGAAGCCTTCATGTAGGGCGTAAAAAACACAGTCGTGATAAGTCGAATACCTATTGATATTTTATTTCTTTTCATTTTACTATCCTGACCACTTAGTGTCTAACGGAGACGTCTTAAGAGGTTGATGGGGGTTAGTCCTCGTTTGCGAATATCATTAAGGGTTCGGTTTCATCTGTTTACGTTGATGATCTTCGAGAAAGAACTTCGCTGATATGTAAACACGACAGGAAGTCGACTCATGTGGAACATTTTCGTCTTGCGCAAAAGCATACATTAACCTTCGGAAGAAATGTAGAAAGCTGGCAACAAGACTCCGTTCCACTTATGAAATATGGAAGTGGAGTTGTGTTTTGCCCGGGGCTTGCTTCTGATTGGCCATAGGGTTGGAAAATTCCCGCTTTTGCCAGAAAGATATTGTCACCCTTCAACCGGAGAAAACAGTTCGGTATGGGGTGATCATACTAACAGAATCAGGGTTTGGTCTTCTTATCTATCTTTCTTTTGCTCTCTTCGCTTAAGTCAGATTTTAGTGGAAATCACTGGACTGATTTTACGCCATATTTCAGGGGAAAACTTTAAAATAGACATCTCTTAATTAGTGAGATGGTAAACTTTTAATTAAATAAGTCAGGCGAAATGTAAAGAAATTTGCTTTGTTTGGGGAAAAAACACAATCAGAGAAATCTGGAGTGGGTGTTTCATGAAAATTTATTCTGAGTGCACATTACAGTAACCTAGCAGAATACAGTTCTCGTTGCGGAGTAGTCTTCAAACATGGTATAGTTATTTTAATTCAACTTATTCTGATTGTTGTCACTTTCACTTTTAATTTTGATTGTTACTTTAAATTCAGTTTACTTAAGAGGAGTGGGTACTTAATTAAGTGGTTGTAATGTAAATTCATCCACCTTTATAAACCAGTGATGGAACTCTGTTGATTCTGAAATTTAAATTGTTTTTGTTATTGTTCTAGCAAAAATTGGTATCTTTGTCCGTCATTTGAAACCTCTACTCGTCGCAACTACAGTTAGAGAACACGGGAATGCGTGTTGCTAGCTTGTAGATTGTTCCTGGTTCGAATCTAAATCTTCTTTCGGTCACTCTTTCAAAAATATTTGTTAGAAGGCATTAATTTTCGAAGTCAGATCATCAAGGTATTTATATGCAGTTCTAGATAAGTTTTAATTATGAACAGATAATCAATTTAATAAACGCGAAATATATTTAGTTCATGCCGCATGCCTCGGAGAGGAAAAATTTGCTGGTGACAGTCGATTGGCTATTCGTACAGTGTGTGTTCACTGTCCAAGCCGATAGCTGTGGTATCATGATATGGGACATGTTTTGTTGGTACGAATTAGGACCCCAGGTGCATATGGACCATCATATGACAGATCTAAGGTACTGGCAGCAGCTTTTATCAGACCAGTTGCATTCCATCATGTTGCATCTATTCCCAGAGAGGGATGGAATCTTCCAGGAAGATGATGCTCCATGTCACTGGGGGACCACGAATGAGGGTCCAGGAGTGGCCCAGGAACACAGAACGGATCTGAACTATATTTCCTGACCACATAATTCACCAGGCATCAATCCCATCGAATACTTGGGGACACTTTGGAAAGTGATGTGAGACGCAGAGGTCTACCACCGTCCCTCATTTAGAAATTCTGCGATGCTCTGGCTACAGATCCCTTCCGACGTCTTCAAATATCTAGTAAAATCGAAGTCAAGTGGCAAAGAATCGTTATACGTGCGAAAGGTTGTCCAGCACGTTTTTTTTTTGTAGGTGGTCATAATTCAGTGCCCACTCAGTGTATGTATTTACAATGTAATATAGTTCTTCTTTCTTTTAATTAAAATATAAGGGTATCGTAGGTGTCCTTGATTTCATGCACAGTTCGTCACTGTATGCATTATATTTTTTTATACTAGCTGAACGTACCCGGCGCTGACCGGATGTCACTTTTAACATGTATATTCTTATTTTCTCTGCATTAAAGGTAAATTTTGGAACCCCCCCACACTTTAGCACAGATTTTCAACAGGAAGAAATTTGCCCGGATCGTTGTTGACGTCAGCTAGCACTCTTCATAGCCCGTGGCTTAGTTTTTGCATAAGCTATTTAGATTTTATTTCCGCTACCACACATTTTGCCGCCTTATGGCTCCCGTGATATTCATTCGCACTGTCCAAATTTCCTTTCGACGTCCCCCGTGTGGTCCGGTAATTGGTCTAAAAAACAGTTTTTCACTTGGCCCGTGGCTTCGTTTCTACACAAATTGTGACAGCTCGTGTCTCACTTTTAATCTGCATATTCTGTTGTTTCCTGCCCTAAAGGTTAGATTTGTTAATATCCCGTCCCCGACATTTTATCACAGTTTGAACACGAAGAATTTCCCGGCGTTGCAAAGGTCATTGCTGACTCGGCGCGCTCTCTCAGAGCCCGTGACAAACGATCGAGTATATTTATTTCATCAGATTTTGGCATCTGTAATTCCCGACGTACTTCACCGAAAGGTCCAAAATTTCGTATCCGGGTCCCCCCTGCCCGACTCCATGTGTGGTTAGGAAATCAGGTCCTTAGCTACAATGGAACGCCTCATTAATGCCTTTGGAGATGTGGGGAATCTGACAACAGCAGTAGATTTAAATACTATTTTAACCCTTTACTTTCACAGTTAGGGATCAGTAAATGGCAACAGTAAATTTGACAGCTATTCTCGTTTCCCGTAGGAATAGCATGGTAAATATGTTTGGTTCTAGCAAGCCCCACATTTGGACTTTCGACTTGAAATTTGGCACTGCAGTCCGCATCACAACCTGAAACATTCTCTGAAACTTTGGAGCGTGTACGTTGATTTCCCAATGAATTATGACTGCCACAGACAGACATCTTCTTTTTTTAAATAAATAACTATGTGAAACAATTACAAAGAGATATAAAACGTTTAAACTCTTTCTGATAAAACGAAATCATGTTGATAATTCTTTGAGAGCCATTTCCTATATCCCATCGTAAATCAATGTAATTGCATATTTTATTTATTCATCACGTGTAATTAACCTCGTGCAAAAGATTAAATTTTTATAGGGTATATTTAAAGCTTTTATCATATAGATAAATAATGTAATTTGTTAAATTTCTTTTGATTGATTGTCATTGTTATGTATCGTGAGAAAATATCATTTTAAAATCAGCTTTTGCATGAGGGTGAGTAAAGATAATAATTAACATATTAAGTACTTTTTTGTTTTCTTGCAGCTTAACTGAAATGATTAAGTGCATTTAACTATTAATTTAAGAGTGACAAAGATTGGTCACTTTACGTATCAATTTTTTCTCTTGATACAAATTGATGTTTATATAAGTTCAGTGCATATTAAATAAGTTCTGCTAGAAAACGAAAAATTAAACGAGTTTCGTAATTTCCTTATTCGAATTATTAAACACTTCCGTGGTATATCTTTTCGAGATTCCCCTTTCAAAAATTACATTTTTAATTTCAGATTTCCAACCACTGATCCATCGAATATTGCTTTTTGCTGGTGGAAATGTTTTTGGACTTTGGATAGTATTTTTATCGTGCAATACGCTATTTTCTAGGAGAAGTATTGAAAATGACTATGTGAGTAAATTCTGATATTTTAATGAAAAGGTATTATTGGAAAATATCCGTACTTATAAACAACTAATTACAATATAAACTAAAACGTAATAAAAAGGGGAATCATAAAAACTGCATGAAAGTATTTAAAACAAAATAAAAAGAAATATGATAACTATCATCTACTATATTACGCTGATCTTCGATATTAATTTCCATACCCATTGCCGTCCCCTTTCTCACCGAGGAGGGGAGGACAAAGGGGGAGTTTAGTGGAGATAAATCTCAATGCTGACACTTGGAATTCCAACGATAGACAGTGAGAACGACAGTTACGTAAAAGCATTCAAGAACCGAAACAAAACAATTGTAAACACCGCCGAAAACACGAAAAAACTCAAAGAAACATGTTTAGAATAGCACGAAATGATCTATTAAAATTTGTTTCTAAAAATTCCATCTTCTTATATAAATCAGTGAAAATTAATTGTACTTCCAAGCTGGCCAAACTAAATTTTTTTTAAATTTTTGGTGGCATGTATTATATTTTTTAACTCTTTCACCTACTCTTTATAAATGCAGCAAAAAAATTGCTATTGTAAATTGCTTCTTTGAAGAATAGCATTTCAGTTCAAATATAGTTTAATCCATATTATAAGTAACGTCTCCTTTTAGAGTCTCCAATATGCGATAAAATTAAAATTAACTGTTTTTAACTGTTTCGGGAACAGCACGTATCTCGAAAAATGTTGAGATGGGTTACGATGCGAACGCCGAAAGCTTAATCCTTAGTTTTAGCATGCTAGTTTCTTGGGAAATTGGGGCGGGGGTGGTTCAGTCGGTAGCTCGCCAGGCTCGTAATCTGTAGTTCCCAGGTTCGAGTCCCAGCTGGGTCAGCGTTGAGATTTATCTCCGCAAAATTCCCCGCCCTGCCCACGGTCAGTAGGGGACACCAATGGGCTTGGAAAGGCCGCCATCCGTCGGATGGACGTTAAGCCGTGGCCCCGTGTGCGGGAGAGCCATACCCTGTGCACGTTAAAGAACATGCTGGATGACCTTGACGGGAGGCTACCATCTGTCTCCTAACAGCTGTTCCAGTGGGTCCCCTCCCCCAACCTTCTCTACCCAACTCTTGGGAAATTTGTTGCAATGTGTTCAGAGTACGCATATGTCGCACTTGGCGGATAGCAAATGTTCTCTGAATACTCTTTTGTTCGTGAGGTTTGCATAAGCAATTGGAAACTCGCCAAAAGCTAGAAAGCTGAGAAACACTGTTCTCTAGGGTATATTTATCTTCCCAATATTTGGTTAAAACTTCTGAAGAAGAACCACCACCACCTAGCATAGAGATTTATCAACGGAAACAAAATGCTGAACGTTAGAGGGAAACGCTGTGTGTAGCATTAGAGGACGGATGATTCGACATTGTTTATATAGGACTTTAACAGAGAGTGTGTAAAGTGATGAATGCATTTAGGAAAAACGATCTGTAGTAATATTTACTTCAGATACTATCCCCTTCACTTAGTTCTTAGAAAACCTTCCAAATAGTTCCGCATTCTTCATTTACCTGCACATTCATTTTAATGATTAGATTTAGTTGTAATATTCGCTAATGGCGTACCTAAGGAAAGTGAGGTGTTAGAAGATGATGAAGACAGATGAAAGCCTTCCGTGAAAGCCAATCAGCGTGCTTTAACGTGCGCAGGGTAGGGCTCATCTGTACAAGGGGCCATGATTTATAACTTTAAGGCTAGGAGTTAAGAATAATATATATTTTTATGGAAGTCCTCAGAAATCACCTCAAAACTCACACCCTGCCCTAGGTCAGTAGGGTGCATCGATGGGATTCAAAAGGCCGCAGTTCCTTGGATAGGACGTAAAGCAGTGGCCTCTCGTGAGGGAGAGCCATACCTTGTGCACGTTAAAGAACACGCTGAATGGCCTTAACGGGAGGCTACCATCTGTCTCTCAACAGCTGTTGTTCAGTGAGTTCCGTTCCCCCCAATCTTCTCTGAGCCTCCGGAGTCCTTGCGGCTTAGCCATTTATCCCATTATGTGCAAAAAAGTGCCCCTCGGAGGTAAAGCATCTCTGAGGGGCACTTTTTCCAACTCGAAAATCATAGACTCTAGACCACACCCCTCCTCCCACACAATTGCACAATTAGACTTAAAAACTTCACCCATTAGAGGTATCTGGTACGCCAATGGTATTCGCTATCTCCTTCCCAAAATTGTTTTTCACAGAAAATCACGCAACATCAAATTCAACAGAAAAATTCGTAATTTTTTTATTAATCTTTCTACTTTATTGTGATTAAAGGACGACTACGTAAAACAATGGTGGCGATAAAAGTATAAAACATAATTATATCGTAAGGTTCAATAAAAGGAAAAAGTGATAAAGAAATTTTTAAATATAAATACTTTCTACAAATAGTACGAACGTTTCATCGAAACTGAATGTTCACAGCTGTTAATAATACGACACCTAATTCCTGTTGGTACCACTTAACGGAAACAGCTTTAGTCTTTATTATAAGCTGCCAAAAGGGCTAGACATGAGAATTATTAAACAAGACCTTAGGGTCTTTTTCCAATGTGTCCTTGTCCACAATGTGGGTCTTGAGCACGAAAGTTGGAGGCTGAGACTTCAGAGTCAAAGTGCGGAACTGGGCTGACCCTCTTGTTGTCACAGTGACGTTTGTGTATTCTGATACTTGATTACACGTTGTGACCGGCAGGGGCGTGTCCAGAGAGGGGCAGCACGTGCAGAGTCTTTCTGCTAGCCAGTTGATTAGTGGAAGTTTTCTGCGGAAAGAAAAGATATATACTTCACTTGGAAAAGACAAAACAAATATAAATATGCCCTTCGGAAAGGCAAAACAAATATATATTGCACTTGAAAAGCTGAAACCAAAATATATTTATCATTCAATATAAAAACCATGATATTAAACGGTTGTAAAAGCTATAAAACTCAGAGTTCCTAGCTGGATAAGTTTTGAAAATCGCGATGAGCGATGGAAAAGGGTAAATATGTGCGATATTGTTATAAGTAATGTTTATGCTGGATATTTGTCATAACTGTACGTATGCGGGATATTTGTTATGTACTCATATGGAAATATTTATTTTAAATGTATGTGTGTGAGGAATATTTAACACAATGTTTTATGCATGATATATATTACATGGGCTTTCTTGTTGAATATTGTTATAAGTATACGTATGTGGGATATTTGTTATAAGTGTGCACATGTGGGATATTTCCTATAAGTTTTTGTAGGCGGAATATTTATTACAAGTGTTCGCGTGTCAAATTTCTATTTACAAATGTATATATGTGCTGGATATTTCTTATAGACCCTTATATGCGAGGTAATTATTATGTGAATATGAACACATTTTTTTTATTTTGTAGATACGGGATGCTTTTGTTAGTGTACATAGCCTGGGTGTTTAACATAAGTGAGTGTATGGGTAATATTTGTTACAAATATTTGCATGAAGAGTATTTATTTCAAACTTATATGATAGATATTTACTATAAGTGGGTGTGTATGCGGATATATCTTAAAAGTGTTCGTATTCGCATATTTATTATAGGTGTATATATGCGAGATATTTTTTGAACAGCGCGTAATTGCTTACACCTGCATAAAGGCAGTCCTGATATCAACTTCATAAAAAAATATTCTATTGTTGTTTCATTTCGCAATAGAAATATTAAAAGTAAATGGTTTAGAAAAGGCAAAATGTTAATAATTATTATTGTGTTATACAAAGTGTTTAATAAGATAAAATACAGCTATACTTTCTAGCCAACGTTTTACTGAGAAGAAGTATTTGCATAGTCTTTTTTTTTTATATAAGAGCAAATTATTTTATTTCCCTTACACTTTGCACCGAACCCTGGATCTTATAAGTCGGTCCTCCAGAATATCTTAGCTTCATCTGACTCTACTGCTGTAAAGAATGATACAATAAACTCAATGTCGTTCATCGCACGGAATAGGTGATTAGCATTAGATAAAATTCGATGTAATACCACCTTGAAAGAAATTGCAAAGCTCTCAAAACTGAACTCTGTAATTCTACATATCCTATTAAAAACTGTCTTCTACTCCACTTCCACTTATATATATAACCAGAGTTGTTTCAATTTGTATAATACGTAGTAAAGACCACGCTAGTTGCAAAAAATATATTTTAATACAACGAGCCATTTCTAAGTGTTAAATAACTTTTTTTTCATAGTTGTTTCCATGCAATTTCCTATCAAGTACATCACAAGGTTTGCATCGCAAGTTTTGCTAGTATGGTTGGATGTGAGAAATTCTACGGAACATAATTAAGCAACTATTCGACAACGGATGCGAAAAGAAAAAGAGGAATCTGTAATACCTGCCAAGTGATATCCATAGAAGGCCTTAATCAGTGTATCACCATTTCTGTGAGTTTTAGTTCCCGTTTAACAACTTTAGACAGTTCACACTTCATTACATTAACTGTACAATTAGAACAACACTTCAAGGTTCAGGGAAAAAGGGTCTGAATGAATCAGGCTCATTAAAAACAGCGAAGTACAAAAACTACCTATTTTAGTTTTTTCTTTTTTTAATAATACTAAACGTATATTTTACCTAATTAATCTACTCTTATTATATATATATATAAATCTCATTAAATTTAACTGTAAAACATCAGAGGCTAGTAGCAGAGGAAAACAACCTTTTTATACATTGAATAGTAATTTTAAATAAGCAAATTTTTTCAAATATTTTTAACTTTATTTTTCATGTAATACCTTTAAAATGCTATACAAACTATTCCTCAGAAAGTTAGTGAAAAGAAAATTAGTGTTCATTTTTAGAAAGTCTAGAAAATAAGGTATCACTAAATGTCAGGTTAAGCGATAGCAGTGGGAAAATCGGGTTATACATCTTCTTCAGTGTTTGGATGAAATTATGCGCTTAAATCTTCTGGTGAGATTAAAAGTGGTCGAATGCACATCTCCACGATCTATAGACCAACAATATTATTTCGAGACCGTTAATCTCACGAGTGGAAGAAGAGAAGTGTCAGATGCATGCAGCACCGATCTGTGCCTTATCTGGGGCTCGAACTCAGGACCTTTGGATCCGTCACCCTGCAAGCTAACAATCGGCCACTAGAACACTGACAAAAAATAAAGACAGATTTATTGCGAAAGAAAGATACAAACTAACGGTAGCGAACAGAATCAAAAACTTCATTTTCTTTTGTTGGAAAAGAATACCACCTACAAGTATAAAGTCAATCATTTACAAAAGAATTAAAATGTTCATACCTACTGAAATGTCATGGACAGGACAAATAATAAAAATATATAAATTATCCTCAAGCAGCTCCTTGCGGATAATTGATGAAGATTCTATTATTTTAACAAAGATCTGTGAGGAAGACGAATTGCGAAATATTTAATATCGTATTTCACGGCTCGGACCCACATCCCTTTCCACTTTAGTGAAGCACGTTAACTGCTCTGCCACCGTGATGGCAAGGAAATGATTTATTGTCTGAACAAATTACGTGTATGAACATCTACCTAACAATTTCTCGCATGCACAATTGTATAGTTCCCAAATTACAAAGTTTTCAATTCTGTGCGCATAAGTTCCCTTTGAAATGGGTTTCGAAAAAATACTTGCGGTAATCTGTTTAAATACTTGCATTTCTGTTTTGCACTAGAGTTTGTGCCAACAAACGCCTATCCCCGTCTGTCAGAATCTTTTTACTCCCACATTTGCCACGAATGGCGAACGTTCTTCAGACCTTGCCGTTCTTTGTACACTTGTGATATTGTGCCACGTGATTTTCCTTGAGTTTCATAACCTCCGTTAACGATGCTCTAGCCTAGAGGTTCTCAAGCGGGGTAGGCGGTAAAAATTTTTTGAGTACGCCGTGAGAGCTCAAAAATCGCTAGATCTAGTAAAAAAGTAAAAATAATCATTGTTATACTATAACTATAGTTTTATCTATCTATACAAGGGGTACGCCAGTTACATATACATTTCTAGGAGCTACGTGAAGCATAAAACGTTGAGAACCACTACTCTAGCCCATTGCGCTCTAACGATGAGTCCCTTTCGAAATCAAACAGATCAGCATTTTTACACACATTGCACTTGATTTTGCTTTCCAGCATGTCGTTATAGCTTTTATAGGACTTCGTAGTAACGTAAAATACTTTCGCCAGTAAGTAATATTACACACATTAGTATGCTTCATCGTACTTTGAGCGCAATACACGTAATATGGCTAGTTGGTGTACCTACCTATGTGTAAACTGAGCACAATTTTTAGTAGCGGTACAAAAGTTTACTCGGAATTAAAAAACATTAATTGGCTTAATGATGCTTATAAAACTGGCTTATTTATTTTCATCTTAAAGATAAGGTTTGTTGATAAGTTCAATTACTTTACGTAAACAACTTTTGGGGAAAAGAAGTATTAATTTACACCAGGTGATCGCACTTAATACGGTATTTGTGATAGAGATCAGATATGGAAAAAGGTCGAAATACATATACATAAATTGCTGTGTGACATATATAAAAGGTGTTGTGGATAAATCAGTATTAACTCATTAATTATTACAAAAACTAAGATTGGTTTGATGATATAACCATGATGAATTAAGAAAGCCTGACCTCCGGGATATTTTAGGTCATGGACCTCTTTCTCCTGTTTACATTTCGATCTAAATCACATCTCAGGTTTTCTCCTCATTGATACTGACACTCAGGCACGGATCTAGAAAAAATCAAAGTGGGGAAGTGTCGTGCCCACGTTTGTTTTAAAATGTGGATACGACTGTTGGCGCAGAAGGCCTCAGACGCCATTATTTTGGCCACTAGTGCCAACCCACCTTACCTCCATTTTGGCACCCAACTCGACCGGAAAAGAATATCGCCGGCGGCATGGATCCATACAACGTGGTCCGGTGCTCCCCAGATGGCGAGATCTACGTGACCGTCGAGGTAAACAACTCTTGCTGGAGGTGCCGAAGATTCACACCTCGGCCTGCGTAGGCCAATGAGAAATGCAGTTTTGGGTGACCTCCACCAGGGAGCCCACGAAGAATAAAACTGAGAGGACACAATTTCTCAACCTTCTTTTGTCAAAAAATTCTCGTCTCTAAGCTGGAAGGAGGAAGAGGTGTCGAGTCGTCTCCGAGAAGGAAAGGAGCCGAGCTGGAGGTTAGCATGCACGCGAGGTGTAGCAAGAACCTCTAACTACCTGTTGGTGTATGAGCTCCGAGCACCGACTGGCTAGCGGCGATGCCTTCACCTGTGATCCGTCTGCATAGAAAGAGGTAGGATCAAAGTTCATTCTGGTTTGATAAAGCTTTTCCCAATTGTGCTTGTGTAAGATTGCGGTGGCTATCGCCGGAGACTATTTGGTGTCTATTCTCCCTTTGAGCATTAGCTCGACCGATTAACTTCAAATTGGTTTATCGCCGTCACTCTACGTTCCTTCAAATGAAAAGAGACCGCGCTAGAAGCGTCTGCCTGCAATTGTCAGAAGGTTTAATGTTTAAACGTGTAACTCACTTAGAAATGATCTGTTGAATAAATGCTGTTATTTGTTAACTATGATTTATTTTGATGCTTTACGATTATTGATCTATGTCTGACGAAATATACTGCTCACAAAAATTAGGGGATATTTCAAAATGAATATGAAGCGAAGAAATATCCCCTAAATTTTGTGCGCAGTGTAAATGGTGAACATAGAGCCTGCCTCAGTTTGGCAGTAGAAAAAAATTTATACAACCACTAGTACGAACGGCTACCAAATGGGGTGGCACTACAACACCATGTAACTAAGTCACAACCCCATGACAGAAGGAAGAAACTCAATCGAGCCAGAATAATAAAAAGGAAGGACCAAGAGACTGGATTTCCATTGTTGTATGAGATTTCACCTTTCTTTTTGGAGTTTTTTTAAACATTATTGAATAATGCATGAAATATAAATTAAATTTAATGTTTTCCCCTTTATTATGCCTACTGGCATTCTGACTCGCTTGGCAACAACCTCCTGACATTCCAATTCTTTCTATGTCACAGTCCAAGAATAGTTTTCGAATTGGACTCTAGGGCCGTTTGATCTCCAGACTAAAGATATCATTATGCCTAATATTTTCTGTTCATAAAAATAATAGAAAATTTTTATATTTCTTTTATAAGGTATTTTAAAAACATCTTCGTCGAACATTTTTCCCATCCCATAGGAATGTCTTCTCTGCGGGTTAGGACAACCTTTTCTTTCTATGTAGGAAGTATGCAGAAAAAAGTATACAAAGATCTCTGAAACTTTTTATAATTTATTATGTACCTGTGGTGGAATGGTGCCTAGTGGTTAGTGTGCTTGGCTACTGATTAATAACGAGACCGGGTTCGAGCCCAGGATAAGATACGGATGTTTCCTATCTATTCCGTCTCTCTGCTGAGGCCTCGCCTACCTCACAGATCTCTATGTCGTATTATATAGGGTGCACGGGGAAAAATCTACCAATTAAAAAAGTAACACAATTCACTGTTTAATTCAGCAACGCACACGTAGCTTTCAGTAAAAGATATAGAAATTTACCAAGTATTAGTGAACTTCAATAAATTTCCTTATGGACATCCTTAATGGTACGACAAATCTCTAACTGGTAATCTACTTCTCGCAAAGTATTTCTAATATCTGCTTAGTGACTGTTGCACAGACAGTGGGTGATACTCTAACGCAAGTTTACTAAATTCGTTACTGGAATTTGGTGGACAGTATTTTTTAAAGTATACACAAAGGGGTTAAATCTGGGGATCTAGAAAACCTTCGATGGGACTTTCTCATCCAATCCAACATTCAGGGAACTGAGCATCCAGATGGTCTCTCACATGCTCAGCACATGCAAAAGCACTCCACCCTGCTGGAAAAGAATCCCCCTGGAGGAATCCCTCCAAAAGGGGATGGCATAATTATCCCGAATATACATGCCTCCATTTATGCTATTTTCAACGACAATCACTTTGTTCTCATGAGGCCACAGCACACGTTGATCTTTGGACTGTCTCGTTCAACTTATATCATTTCGTGGGTGTTTTGGGAACCCCAAATCCGGCAGTTATGTTTGTAGACCCTTTCTGAAACATGAAATGCTGATTCGTTTGTGAATACGTTCTGGAGAAATGCGTTCTCGTTATATATCTGGTACAGCATAGTAAATGCAAACTCACACACTCTAGGGTCGTCATTTGGTTTCAGCTTCTGTAACATTTGGATTTTGTAGGAACGAAGACCCGACTTCTTGTGAACAACATCGTGGACCGTCGACCTTGGGATCTGCTTGCAGTAAACGATAGAGGAACTCAGCAAGTTTTAGCGAATTTCAATAAATTTCCATACGAATTCCTTAGTAGCACTGCAAATACCTATCCGGTTGTAATATCTAATCAGTTCTCTGATGGCACGGCGAATGCATTACCTTGAACTGAGCTGGAACACTTCACGAATATTATCTTGTTGGTCAGACCCTTTCTTATAGCCCTCGCTTTTCTTTCTTTACGAGTGAGCGTGTTTTAAGCAACATTTTTTGCCATGCTGTTATTGTGTATGTCTCTAATTTTTGTCTGGGTACTTGTACAAAGAGGCTCCTCTAGTACCTTTGTGGCACGCAGCTCTTCGATGTGTAATTTACTGATTTATCTATCGATGGCCAGAATTTAGAGAGTAAAGAAAGACATTCATCTTGTGCTACTGTGATAAAGCAAATTAACTCAAGCAGAACTGTGGCCTTGGACCACTAATTGAACTTCACTGATTTCGGTTCTTAAACTGAGCCTACGTCTAGAACCTGATCAAATAAATTCAAATTATCAGAAATATTCGGATTTCTATTCCTCCTATCCTCTATGGGGTTCCCTTTCTAGTCTTAATATCCTGGTACAGCCCCTTCAGTATAATTGATCATTACCGTCATAATAGCCTTTACAATATAGAGGACCTGGCCAATCCCCGATAAGCAGTGGGTGTAATTTTTTCGTTGATTTTTGTTACCTTCCTCACATTCTTCTCTATATCATATTGCAGTAATATGCTCTTGTCAAACTTCCGTAACACAAGGCTGTCTAAAGATAACTTTTTTTAAGCTAGAAAAATATTGCGCCTATTGTTTCCTTTTCTTGAGTTGTGTTTTTGGCTCAGATCCGACTTTCTCACAGACCTTCTCTATGGCTCTCTATGGCTGACAAGTTCTTGTCGTACCTCTGTGGAAAGCAGATGCTTAATGGGTATTTTTAAAGTTATGCAGTGAAATATCTTTTAATACCTAATTTAATACACTTGTTGGAATTTTGGTACTAGATTATCCAAATCCTTGAACTAAAATTATCCACAATGTTAATTTCACTGGTCCGTTGTGCTGGAGGAGTGGATGAGTGGATGTGGAGGAGCTAATTATGATTGATTTCTGGTTCACTGACATTTTCTCTTTCTGCTCCTGGTTATATAAGGCACATTGTATGCGGACGTATATACGAGAGCTTGTCGATTGTCTTGCACTAATTAAGTTGTCTTAAGAGATACATATAAGTGGAAGGATAAATGATAGCAATAATCGCTGAGCAAATTAGTGGATGATCAGTGGAGTGCTGTTATTCTCTTATTAGAACGTGTGTTCCATTTATTGTTCAAGTATGAGATTTTTTTATAATTAAGTGTCGAAGATTTCAGATTACCGTACTGGGGGAAATGAAAATAGCTTATTATTAAAATAAAACCATCTTTCAAATAATGCTTAATGTAGGAGAGTAAATCAGAAAATAAGTTCCCTGTTTAGTTTCTTAGTAGAGCCAAGGTCTGGAAAAAAATGAAGAGAACAACCTTCATTTTTTCGTGAAAGTGGACAAGACTGGGACGAAACTTTGTTTAGGTATAAAATTTTTCATTCCAATAGCCTTGGAGGACACCTGACCTGAAGGTCGGGTGTATCCAAGGCTATTGGTGTATCTTCGTTCAGGTATAAAATTTTTCGTTCGATTTAGTGATCGTTAAAGTAATTTTTTTTTTAAAAATACGTGTTTTTATATACGTATACTTATGTTTAATATTACTTCTCTTCGGTTCCGGTTACTATAATTCTCAAGTGGTTCTCTTGCCCCAGACAATATACTGGATATGTTACCATATACGCGTATTATTTTTCCACACAGTCGCCAAATTGTTGAGAGAGTTGTCGTAATGGTCGGTGAGGTTATCAGCACTCGACGCATCCTGTTCCTGAAGCCACTTTGTTATTTCCTCTTTGACGGGTCATCAGATGGAAAGCGTCGTCATCGGAGATGCTTCTTCAGCATCCCAAACAAGTGAAAACCTTGCGTTGCCAGGTATGGACTGTATGGAGAATGGTGAACATTTTCCCATCGCCAGGTGCGGAGATCCATATTCACTACCGTCACACGACCATTTTTGAATTCATGTTACCGTATCCTCGCATGTTGCACTAACAGGACATCTGAGTCAAACACAGACACAAGTTGCCGATGAATTTCACTGGTCTGTGCTCACAGAAAGAGTACTACTCGGATCTCCTACTTCTATACACGTGCAGTATTACGCCGAATTTGCAGAAGCCATCGTCACTATGACTCTTCAGCTGTCACTATTGCTGCCACTCTGGTACAATCTATGTTCCAATATACACACACCGGCTATTTAATTAGAAACCTATATGCAGATGTACATAAACATTACTTGCGCAGCGTGTATGCAAAATACGTGGTCACGTGTATCACCACGTGATTTAGGCAACTATTTAAGACTGCTGCTCGTCAGTAATCGTCAGTAGTGTGATCACAATAGGAAAAACAAAGGATATTTCGGGATTCGACAAAGGGCTTATTGTGGGTTCCGTCTGGGTAGAGCAACGCGTTTAAAAACAGCAGAGCTAACTGGTTTCTCAAAAGCTGAGATATCTCGAGTTTTTAATCAATGGAAAATAGCCCACATTGCTTGTTGAAGAGTAAGTATGAAGAGTAAGTGTTGCGCTACGACAAGCTGTCAGGAACGAGATCACTGTCGTCTGAGAAGGCTTGTACGAGGAAACAGGACTTCCTATGTGCAGCAATTGACCGAAGCATTCAATGGAGGCTATTCCCTACCCATATCTCAGCGAACTATGCACAGGGAATTGAAGAGGATCGGTATTAGCAGTCGCATGCCTATACAGAACCCACTGATTTCTACCTGGAAAGTTCGTCCACAGTGGTGTCAGGAACACCGGAAGACTGGAAAAAAGTCATGTTGTTTGACGAGTCGCGATACACCTAGTTCTGTACCGACGGTAGGCAGAGAGTTTGGCGGGGAGTACAATGAAGCAATGGACCCAGCTTCCCTCGTAAACACAACTCAAGGTTCTGGAGGCGGTGTCATTGTGTGGGGCACGTTCTGTTGGTACGGAATGGGTTTCCTGATATTGCTGGAAGGTCGTGTGTCTTCCAAGGCATATCTGAACATTGTTGCCGATCAAGTCCATCCTGCAATGTAGACTTTTTATCCAGCAGATGACGGCTGTTTAATGGATGACAATGCTACTGTCCATCGCGCAAGATGTGTTCATCAGTGATTCAACGAGCATGACAGCGACTTCCACCACCTTCCCTGGCCAACAAAAAAAGCCCGGATCTGAACCCCACTGAGAATGTATGCGACATGTTAGAAAAACAGATCTGGGGACAAAGTCCTCTTCCGTCAAATCTGAGCTAGTTAAAGGACCTTCTGGTGACTGCCTGGTATGCTGGAGATGAAAAGGCACTCCAACACATTGTGGATGTATTTCGGGCTAAAGGAAGTCTAACTCGGTATTTTATAAAGGTTTCTAATTCATTTGCCGATGTGTGTATACTACTATGCAATGGTCACATAGCCCCCGGAATAAGCTTGGTAGAGAACAAAATGTGAACCATGCTTTCTGACTTACTTTAGTATAAATATCTTCTAGGTAGACTTATTTGTAAGTTTTAAGAAGGCCACCAAGAAGACAGTTGCTACAAATGTTCTCAAGTAAAATAACACTGCTTAAATTGTACAATTAATTTTAAATGTATGAATAATTTAAAATGAATATTAAATAATGCCTGTATTTTAAAGGAAGGGTTCACCACCCTTTTCTAGCGTGACCGATGTGCTGTTATATTTTTGCCGATGTGCGTTTAGCGCACATCGATCAAGCTCAACGAGATATCTCGTTGGTCACGCCACCATCTTTCTACTTTTATCACCCTGTAACGGTGGAAATTGGAACTAATGGTAAATCACAGAAGAAGATTAATATTTTATTAATGCTTATCTAACCAAAAGATCATTTTTAATTTTATCGCTTATAACACGATTGAGTTCTTCCACCCCCACCTTCCGGGCAATGGTATAAATCACTGATGCCACTGAAATTGTACTCAGTCACTCATATTTCAGATTTCTAGCAGGAACTTATCGTTTATATTGTTAGTGTAAGGTTTTGTCATTGTTCCAAATTTAGTATTATATAACGATAAAAATTAAAACTAGTGGAAGATTCGTAAAATCCGAAGCCTTATATTTTAATAAAACCTATTTATCAAAAATGTTTTTAATTTTCTTCTTAACAAAAATGTTTAATGTCTGCAGACAGACGGACAACAAATTGTAAACAACAGCTCGGTTTTTGAAAATAAGTTAACAAACACATCTATTTTTTTTTCAACTATTTATATATATATATCATATTATCCCATTCTCCGTTAATAAAATGAGATTTCGCAGAAGAAAAACGTAAAAAAAAAATACTCGTTCACAAGCTAAGTCGACCTCTGATTACAGAAAAAAAATTCTGCATTCAGCGTAATAACAACACACAAATACTTAACCAAATGACATACTCCTCGTGAATATTATCTTTTTTCTCCCGATTGATAATAATTAAAACCAAGTTTTTCCAAAAATATTGCCGAAAACTTAGTCTCCTGAATTTAGAGGAATAGCGATACAGCATTTTGGTTTATTTAAGTGATTTATGATTTGATCTGCATATCAAATAAATATACTCTTTTCTAGTAACTAGGCAAATAGGAAAAAAATACATCCGTGCACCTCCCGGATACGAACTCTGGATCTCGTAGTAGAGCAACCGGCGCGTAACCAAGAGATCCTGAGTTGAGTGAAGGAGGCGAGTGATTTTTCTTTTCACACTTGCCAAGTTTCTATACATATTATCACTGGAGTGAGATTCTTTCTTTCCTATCAACACTCTTTGATTGCATTTATTGAATAAGCATTTTACACATAAAAGACTATGAAGTTTATGCAAAATGAAAAAAACGTTATAAATAAAAAAAACTGTCCAAACTCTGGTTTGAAAATTTCAGATTGTTTAAAACAAGTAACGATAAAATTTTCTGACCTCTACTTGCCTTAGGTTCCGACAGATTCTCGTCGAGAAAAGGCAATAAATGATAGGATTGGCTGCGCTGTTGAGTGGAGCGAGGCTTTGGATGAAAGTGGATATAGCTATTGTTGTCTGGTTGATGGGAATATAACCGTAAACTTGCAATAAATCGTAAAGGAAATAAGGACTCCAGCACATGATGAACACTATAAGAGAGAATTGTTTATAGAATTAAAGTGTTGTTTGTTCATTATCAAATTTCACTTTATCTATGTAACAATGACTATGAACCGTTAGTATTTTCAGGAATAGCATTACAGTAGACTCCCTCTTATCCGGCCCTTACCCTTGGCAGGATGAACGAAAGGCCGGTTAATCCGAAAATTGTGTGAAAAAAATAAAAACGGCAAATGACAAAAACACTAACTGTACCGTATTTTAGTTAATAATTTGTTGTACAATATTTACAATTTACTCACACTCACTTGAAAAAGTCCGTGATTTTCTTTTGTATCTTTGAACTTAACACTTTTTTATCTGCAAAGTCTTGCCATTTTTTAATAAATATCACATGAATCGCAGATGAGGCCTGTTGTTTTCAATGTATCTTACTGCAACATCAAAAGCTTCTTTTCCTTCAATATGGCTAACTTTCCCTTCTTCCTTCTTCGCTTCTTCTCCGTTCCCTTCTTGGCAGACACTGCATTGATAATTTGGTCATCATTCAGTGATTCATTTTCCAATTGTATCATCTTTTAACCATTTTTCAATGTCATCTTCAAGTGTGTCACATCCAGGCAGCAATTTAAAGTCATTAAGCAGCGGAAATTGTCATTATCGGTCATATCTTCGGCAGGAGCAGGCTCATTCGGTACTTTCGTGTTGTCGTCTTTGGTACTTTCTATACAGTTTTCAAATTCGCGCCAAAGTTTTCTCCATGACTTCACAAATGTTATATGAGGCATTTTTTGAAAAGCTCTTGCCAACATGTAGATCACATCCTTGATATTTATTGATTTCAAAGCATTTAAATGTGCTATTCCGTTATTTTCGGTTTGCTGTAGAATTTCTGAAAGACGTTTTCTCCTGTATCGCCTTTTTAAATTTACAATCACCCCTTGATCCATTGGTTGCATTAAAGATGTTGCATTAGGTGACGAAAACATGGCTTTTATGTTATAAGAAACGAGTTTGTTTGGGTGTGTTGGGGCATTGTCGAGAGTGAGTAGGGCCTTTACAGGCATTTTAAGACTTGTCAAGTGAATTTTTACTTTTGAACAAATTCTGTAAAGAAGCACTCTTTAAGCAAATACGAGTCTATACAAGCAGACTTTTGAGCTTTGTAGTAAACTGGCAGAACAGCTAAATTTAAATGCTTGAATATTCGGGGTTTTGCTGATTTTCCAATTACAAAAAGAGGAGGTTTGTGCGTAACTGCAGCATTTGTACACACAGCCACAGTGATTCTTTCTTTGTTTGTTTTAAATCCTGATGCTGAGGTTTCTTGCGCTGTCACAAATGTTTTCGTTGGAAGAAATTTAAAATTTAACCCAGTCTCATCTACATTGTAGATTTGTTCTGCGCATAGGCCTCCTTCTTCATTAAGCACTAAAAATCTTTCTGAAAATTCCTTTGCTGCTAAAGTATCCGCTAACAATTTCTCACCACAAACACCAAGGTAATGAACTCCCATGCCGTTTTTTCGAACGAGAAAGCCATTCCTCGCTTGCTGAAAAATTTCCCTCATTATCGATTTTAGAATGAAGGATTAATGCTTTTTCTTTCAAGATTGTCCCACTGATTGGCGTTCCTTTTCAACGTTCTTGCATGAACCATAACCAAAGTGCATCATCGACAATTTCATTTTTCGGCTTTTTAAAGTGCACAGCGAAGAAAGCGTTTTTTCAGACTCGACTTGAAAATCTAAAAATTTCTATTCCTTCTCCAGTCATTTACCGTGCTTTTACCAACACCTAGTTCATCACAAATATGCTTTACTGGATCACCTTTGTCAATACGTTCTAAGCTTTTAATTTCATCTCCATCGTACTGACAATTACTCTTACGATTACACCCACTTATTTTGTGCCACACAATAATTAATAGATCACAACACACACAGTACATTCTATACTGTAATATTCACAAAGAGGAACTGAAGCAAATATTTACTGTACTATAAACAAAACACACGGCGACTTGCTTCCGCTTCTTGGAACTGAAGCAAATAAACTAAACAAGTGTCGACTTGCTTCCGCTTCTTGGAACTGAAGCAAATAAACAAAACAAGTGTCGACTTGCTTCCGCTTCTTGGAACGACCGGTTAAAGCGGAGGCCGGTTGAGCCGAGACCGGACAAGAGATAGTCTACTGTAATGATATTAACTTTTATTTTAGTATTTTACTCAATGGTTATAATTCTAGAACGTTTATAGACAGCGGAGGAATTGCAACAATTATTATTCATCTAGTTTTAATTCTATAAGAGATTACGGGCGTTAATATGATAAGTATCATTTTGATAGGAGTACCAATTTATAATTATAAATATGCTAGTTCTCTTTTAAATGGAAATTTAATGACTTTTCTATATTTTAGCTTTCTGTTCGAGGGATATTGAGAGATGCTTTATTAGGTTGTATAATGCTATGTTCTAGAATAATCTAACTCACAGTTCTTGCAAAAGAACTTAGTTTCAAAAAGTAAATAATCAATATACCGAATCTGTCTATTTTCTTCCAATATTTTGACCAAACATTTTTAGATGCCTAACTAAATGATTTAGTCAACTCTCAGTAGTCATTAAAATGTATATTTTTGTTTTCCAATCAGAGTATTTTCCTGACTCCTTAAAAATATAGTTTTTTCCCCAATTCCATTACTCATTATAAATGTATGTTTTCGTTTTTATGTAGGCACGTTTTGCACCTGTTGTTTAAGAATATACATATTTTTCTGGTGGCTCTTCAGTAAATTTGGGTTGGACCGACTTGTTTTATTTGAAACCTTATATATCACATCAGAGTGTGGATTTGTTCATTTGTTTGGATGTACGGATTATCTTTTCGTGAAAGCGGAATCGTACATTTGCTTTAGGAAAAAGTTGATTTGACAGGAAAAGATTTTTTTTAATTTTTATACTAAAAACTGGAACAGTTTTCTGTGCATATTTTATGTAACCATATGTTAAACAATTAACTGAAAAATTTTCCACGCTATAATTGTGATGATTCAATTTAGAACCTTTACTAAAGTTGCTAATGAATTTAAATTGCTTTAGGTTGAATGTGACCAGATGAAAGTATTAATACCTACCTACATTCACTTGGCGGACAGACAGACTTGTCCGAGTTTTTTATTTTACTTTATTTTTTTTTGAGGGGTGAGAAGTAAGGAATCCGAAAGTACAGTAATTCAGTTAATATATTTTCTCTGGAAAGTTTCGAGAATTTAATTAAGTTTCCTGGTGAAAGTTCTGCGAATAAAACTTAAGTTGGTTTTCAAGTTACTAAAATATTCCACCGAAAAGTTTTAAAACGATATTCTATGTACAATAACATTTTATAGTTTTTAGAAGGTCTGTGAGGATGGCGGGACCTCAGCAGAAAGACAATACAAACATCCATGCCTTACCCGAGCTCGAATTAAGGTCACTTGATTAGTAGCCAAGCATATTAACCACTTGGCCACGGGAATTATACTGTCATAATACGTTGGGAATGTTTTTCTAAAAAATTGTGTTAAGTTCCTATGTAGGTTTTAGCCTTACTACCACACACTACTTACTACCACAATAATTATATTTATATCTTAGACAATGGTACGAAAAAAATTCTTACCAGGACGATATAGAGAAAGTATTGAATTTTTTTATTGAACATTTCAAGATTTCAACAAAAATACACATTTTAGACATTTCTGAACTTAAATTAGAAAAAAACCTCATTTTCATATGTCCGTCAATTCTTCGAAAATCTAATAAAATCTAATGAAAAAAGCACTTAGGTGAGCCCTGGTTTCTTAAAAAAGAACTGGGAGTCGCCCTGGTTCGATTATATCTGGCTCGATCCTGGAAAGGTTTTTATAAATCTCCCTACTATTGCATAGCAGTTTTAAAAATTCATTTTTTAAAACTCATTTAAAGTTTTCTTTTATATTCTGATTTCATTTCTATTTAAAGAATTTATGAATGAATGAATGAATGAATGAATCTCTATTATTAGAACACATTAACTACAAATGTAATTTAGAATAGTAACATACAGAGGCGTAGGAACGTGTTGGTATCGGGGCAGTTGACAAGGGCGTCGGAATCACAGAGCGGTGCTGGGGCGGCACAAGCCGTTCCACGATATCTGACGTTTATATGCAAAATAAAATCGAACGATTAGCCGCCCGTAATTCGTTAAATTTAATACCTATTGTTCATACCGTCGTATCGTCAAGACAGTATATTATAAATTTTCGCTATTTCCTACAAAAATATTTTTTTTTCCTTTTATCGGCTGTTCGCCGATAAAAGGAAAAAAAAAATTTTCCTTTTATCACCGCACATGCCATAAAATAGCTTTGGGGGCGCAATTTCCAACTGTTCATATTACTTTTACAAATCATGCCGTTACAAATAAAATTTTGTTACATATGTATCTTTTTGTTTGGACGGAAGTTCCTAATTTGTGCATTGTATTGAATTATTATGTTTATAAACTCCGGGATTGTTTAAGATCATCATCAGGACAGGAGCGTATATCAACACTTTGTTTCCTATCAATCGAGCGAGAACTGACTCAAAAAACTTAATTTTGATGAGATTATTAATGATTTTGCCAAAAAAAGTAGGAAAAATTAAATTAGTTTAAAAATGATTACTTGCATAATTAATTGCAATTTCTTTTGCAATTATTTATGTGCAATTAAATAATATAAAATAATGCAATAATAATATAAATATTAAATAATATAATATAAATAACATGTGTAGTTTTTTTATCAATAACTGAACAAGGACAGACAATTACAAATTTGCCAAGGGTGCCAAAAGTCTAGCTACGCCTCTGGTAACATATGACATTTAATATTTGCTACCTCTTACTTTTATTCTATGAACAACTATGGAGTAAACTTCTATTCCAAATAATCTAATCACTACTACTAATTATTGCTTTTATATACTATGTTAATTCAAAAACAATGAAATTTCTTTGGTTTACTATTTGCAGGAAATAATAAATCCGTTAATTTCAACTTCATTTTCAATGCATAAGAAAGAACACAATTAATTGGTCTCCAACAAACACATGAACAAAAGTAAATGAAATGCAGAAAATACTTATTATGAATGATTTTTCAGTAGCTTATAAATAAGACAGCAAGATACTTTGGAGAAATAATAACCACTAGAGTATGGCTCATTTGTGAATATAGTATTGCAAATTAAATAATTTTCCACATAACATATTTCTTACAACATGATGTACAAAAGATTAGTGTTTACACTAAAATATGACACGTTAACACTATATATATATATAATATAAATATTTTTGCCAATAGTATAATCAATATCGACAGAAGTTTTTAAACGTGTCATCGAACAGTTTATTTAAATTTAACATTATTTGGACCAATAGCAAAGTACTGGCGAAACTTTGCTATTGACCAATAGCAAAATATTGTCAAAACTTGCTATTGGCCCAATTGTCAAGCCAATATTGTCAAAAGTTAACAACCATATCTTACTTGTTTATTTCATTTAGCAAAGTATTGAATAAATTTACTTGTCAAATGAATGCAACGTTTAGTAGTAATATTTTTATGAGCTCTGATATTTAAAAGTTGCAAAGTATGTGAAGAACTGGTAAAGGTACTCTAACTTATTTTTCCAATTTTGTCTAACATGTTTTATTACTTTATATACGTATAGTTTCCGAAGCTCTAAAATTTCCATCTTAGCGTATTTTTGAATACCATGATTATATTTCCATAATTTTGTCATGCATCTAATTGACATAAAGTGAAATAATTTTGAAAACATGGAAATAAAAATTATCATTCAGTATCCATCTGTTTGAATGAAAACAATGAACATTTTTGGTTTTCTGGTCCCAATGAATGCTGACCTTACTCTTTGAAGAGGAAAATTAATTTAATTCTTCCAGTGGAGAATGGAGAAATTTAAGTTGTCACAAAAGTTAAAACAAACGCATTCGACTTGAATAACATTTAGGCGATTAGCTCGCATTGGAGAAGTGATGTCTGCGGGATTTTAAAGCCGCAGCCACGGTGAGCTTGTTACTAAAGGATTGTTTCGCCATTACCAACGGCTCCGCGAATGCTTGTAGACAGCAGAGTACTCCGATAATTAGTTTCTGTAACTTGTGCTTTAGAATTTATGCAACTCTTCCCATCAAAGCATTTCCTCTAACTCCACGCTCATCTAATCTTTCACCGGCACGTCCTTATGAAGCATTATGTTGTCCACATGCGTAATGTAAATACGAGATCTTTGTCAAAACCGTGATGAGAGTGAAACAGATTTCGGTTCAGACTTAGTTTCTACGTTGTTTGTAAGCGAGAATAAAACATTTAAACAGGTATTCAATAATTATTTAACGTAGATGGTGTAAACAGTTGCTTTGGAGTATCCAACGGGCAATTTCAAGTCAGTATTCATTATGTATGAGCAGTACCCCGAATTTTGACTGGTGTCTATGGAAGTCAACAGTTCTCCGTTTAAACTCTCTATAAAACAAAATGACCTGCTTCATAAAAAGATAGAAGCAAGAATTAATGATAATTTTCTTGGAAACAAGTGTGTTCTTATTACACTTCACCCGAAAACCTTTTAATTCAAAGGTTAATTTCTAAGATTTCGCAAGAAACTCTAAGAAGGAAAGTTTCTGTTAGACGATAAATGAAATCGGGTTTTGGTTGTATCGCCCTTATCATTGAAAATTAATTTATTATTTGATTTTAACACCAAAATCAGAAATACCCTAAAGTACATAGTTGCTTGACATGGAGGTCTCAAAGGAGTCTGTCAGTAGTGGTCATGTAGTGGAGAGGCCCCCTCTAGATCCGGTCAGAATGGTTTCTTTCCCCGCCCCCCCCCCATCCATCAGAATGCAAGTGACCAAAAATGAGATGAAAAAATTATTAAATACGTATTTTACAAGAAAATATCACTAAAACAACGGAAGGTGAAAATATTATTCCCTCTGTTACAGAGAAGGTATCTAGAATACTTTAGCCGTCAGGAATAAAATCGAAGTTAAAAAGGTGATAACATTGATTATTTTACAAAGAGCATGGCTGCATATATCATTTCTAATTTATTTTTCCAATGCACGAATGAAATTATTTTCAGCTAAATCTTAACAATGATATTTGTTAGTTTCAGTAACCAAAAGTGTATAATGAAAAGTCATATAAATATGAAAAGACATATAAATGGCATAGATAATTGATTATTAAAAGAAACTTACAAAACTTACTTTAATTGCAGTGAAAATAAGAATATACAGATTGAAAGTGACACCCGGGAAGCGCCGGATGCTGTTCAGCTAGTCTATAACAAAAGACATTTGAGAGGAGAGTCCTTAATTTCTAGTGCACAGACTCAAATATACAGCAAGAATTTTTCTGCATTTGAACAACTATGTGTGTGTGTGGGATAATAAATTTTTACAAGATGATATAAACATGATGTCGTCCATGACGAGTTTTTCATATTCTGGTAAACGTCAATGTATACTTTATTACAAATATATGCAAGATTCCATTTAAGCAGCATCAGCGCAAGGAAATCCTTTTATGCTTTTCGGAAAAAGATGGCCCCACTGAAGAGAATTTTTTTCTGCTCACACTTTGTAAAAATTAGAGTAATATTGGAGTGCTGTATATCAATAATTAAGATGTGAAAAATAATAACGATTATGTAATATCCTTAGAATGGAAAACTTACCAAAGATAATTACAAAGGTCATTTTCACTGTCTTTATTTTCGCTCGAGGTATTATACCTCTAGAACTGGCCCTTTTCCTATCAACATCATTTATGCTGCTGCTGACACTTTTGCTTGTACACGTGCTACCTAAGGAGAAAAAAAAATTATAGAACGGAGAATGCAGATTTAATGAAAAAAAAGGGTTGTAATCTGCAACTGTCTGTTGTTTCCTTTTTTTCTTCTTTTAATATACTAGTTTAGGAACAGATTTATAATTGAAAACTTTTAGTATACAGAAAAAAATATTATTATAATGTTAGTTTAGGTTCTTTTACCTCTGAGCTGCACAATTTTGCGCACTATGGGTTGGGTTTACCTCTGAGTGGCACTTTTTTGGCACACAATGGACTAAATGTCTAAGTCACAAGTACCCGAGGACTGAGAGGTTAGGGGGAGGGACCCACTGACAGCTATTAGGAGACAGATGACAGCCTTCCGTAAAGGCCATCCAGCATGTTCTTTAACGTGCACAGAGTATAGTTCTCCCGCATATAGCGCCATGGCTTAACATCTCATCCGTCGGACGGCGGCCTTTCTAAGCTTATTGGTGTCCTCTATTGACAGTGGACAGGAAGTTTTGCGGAGATAAATCTCAACGTGGTCCAGTTGGGAATCGAACCTGGGAGCTGCAGATATGAACCTGGAGCGCTACCGACGGATGGGATGTAAAACCGTGACCACTCAGGGGCCATGATTTTACATCCCATCCGACGGATGGCGGCCTTTCCAAGCCCCTCGATGTCCTCTACTGAACGAGGTAAGGTAGGGATTTTGTGGAGATAAATCTCAACCCTGACTCCGGTGGCAATGCATTATATAATTTCTCAGAATGGATATTTTGTTTTTCGAAAAGGGCAAATGTTTGCTCAGCATACATGAAGTAAAATTTTCTATTTACAACATTAAAAATATAGAAAAATAAAATAAATATCCTCTCAAGCAGTTGCTTACCACAGAGGTCTGACAGGAGCCTGTCAGTTTAAACGCCATAGTAAACGGTCTGCGAGGATAGTGAGTCCTCATCAGAAAAACAACACAAACATCCATGCCTTACCCGGGACTCAAACCCATGTACTTCTAAATTTTTTTTGGCATTAGGAAGGAGAACACAACTGTATTTCAGTACTAGAACATGTACGGTGGATTAATGACTGAATAACGGTTCTTAAAACAGATTTTATTCCTGCAAATATTCAAAGTGGCTTCTCAAAGCAGACTTTGTTATTTCTTATATTATTTTTATAATACCAAGTGATCAATATGCAGTTAACATTTAATATATGCTTACAGAGTCATTATAAAGAATACCAATATATTACCGAGATGTCCAAAAACACTGCGGTGTTCAATAGGCTATAATCATCTGACAACAGTAAATAAGAGATAATATGAAGTCTATTACAATTTCTAGCATCGCATATATATAGAGAAAGAAAATCACTCTTATAAAGCTGCTTTCTAAGCCTCAAAGCCCAGAATATTTTAACGCCAACGACCAAACCTTAAAAATACAGATTCTTCTTGCACTTCATCGAATTATCAAAGCATTTTGACTTACTTTTGGACATGGTCGAACACCTTGTTAACTTTGGATAAGCCATGAGCTTGCTCTTGGTCCATATGGTATAAACAATGATGCTGTAACAGGCAGAGATGATGAGGGCAGGAATGAAGAAGAGGGACATGGCAACCATGGTAATGTACATCTGCCATTGCCACTGCTCTAAGTCAATCCAGCATTGAGGATGGCCTCGGATTTCAACTTCTTCATTCAGGAAAATAGCAGGAACGGAGAAGATGGCACTTAAACCCCACGCCAGGAATACTAGAATCTTAGCTCTTCGCCCTAAATAAGTGTTAGAGTTATATAGCACACATTGATAAAATTTGTGATAAATAGATAAGTACATAGTTCAAACAATGAAATATGCTGAATAGAAGTTTACGATTTAAATGTACATAAATAACAGTGGATTATTTTGCTCCATTATTTGCATGCTTTTTTCCAGCGTTTTCTATTTTTTTCCCTTCAACACTCGGTAACAACGATGAAACCACATGGAAGCAATTTAGTAAATGAGACTTCTCTTGATGAATAGGTAGTTTTAATAAGTCATTGGTTGATTGAAATATAACTAACTGATCAATCAGCAAAAAATCGTAAAAGCAAAGATTATTGGCTGAGTCATGATAAATGAATAATAGTGTTGCAGTCTGATTTTCATCATCATGCAACTGGAGTGCAAGACACCGTTCCAAGCCACGATCAGCGCCATCATTTCACTCTTCATCCCCATTTCCATTTTTTGCTGTTTGATAAAGCACTTAGCAACGAGAAAAGGAAAACAAGCAGTTGCGGAGACATCATTGTCAACAACTCAGCCAAAAGTAATATCTATTGTGCGAGAAGTCCGAGAGTGTGATGAAATCACTTTAATAGGAAGAGGATAGCAACACACTTGGTGAACAGGCAAGAGTTATTGAACGATACATAAAGGCCCAGCTAGCTGGGCGAAGATGCAAAAAGCTAAATCGAGAGTTAGTGCATCGTGGAAACAATGGGACCAAACACACAGTTGACAACAGCTGAAAGGCATTGTTTTAGGGCCCCTCAAAATTAGACTATGATTATCCTCAGTGGATTATCCTCAGAGGACAGATCTCAACATTTCCTCCCTCTTACGAAATTTCACAAAACGAGCCACGCAATCCATGCAGGTGTCTAGAAAAAACCCTGACATCAGCAGCAGAGATATACTTGGCATCCGAATGAATAACAGAAGATATTTAAATTGAAATTTCGATGGAGACAGAGAGAGAGCCAAGGGTTTGCCGAGGAAGAACAGCAATCAGTAGCGTTACCAGTCGAGGAGCCCAGATAGATCAGCGAATACTTGGAGCAAGATTCCCCCCCCACACACACACACCACTGATAGACTCCGAATCGCTTGTGAAGTGTTTGTTCCCCTCCGGAAATAACATCTTCATTATTGAGAGAAACCACAAGTGTAAGGAAGAAATTCATTAGAGACTTTGTCATTAGCATCCAGCTTGTTTAAGAAATAACATTTCGTTAACCATAGGGTCTTCTAGTTCCCCAGACGTTCCTTCCTTTAATCAAAAAAAAATTCTCAGCCGAAGTCAGTGTTCGAGCCAAAGCAAATGGCAATTAAGGGAGTTCTCTACTGAGCAGTTGCGCCAACCAAACTAATTAGTGCCAGAGTGGTGGAATGTTTGAACTAGCCATCCATCCTCTTTGCCCAGAAGACAACAGGTTATCTCTCTTTAAGTCTCTCCACATCACAACCAGTTGTTTCTGGACCCTGTGATTTTGTGAATTAGTGAGTGTTTGAAATAACGAGTTCAATGTAGAACAATGGGAGTGCTTCATGAGACCAGTGGCCTAAGGAAATCTATAGGAATATTTTGCACGTGTCCCAAGCAGAAAAATTGACGGTCGGGTAGGACTGATTCAATGTTAGTCTGACAAATGAATAAATTAATATAGAGGTAAGAGTGATAATTAGGGTAGTTAAGTTCATCAGGAGTTGTATAGCTATGCTATTTTGATAGTTTCAAAAAAAAGTGTCTTTTTGTCTAGATAGCCTCAACAACTGTCTTAGGGACAATATCTGGTCACATTGAGCTCTAAAAAATTGTTATTGTTTCTTGTGAACCCTATTTCCAGACTTAGTCACCTATCCAGAGCACCTGTTTATTCCTCAGTGAAAAGTGACTTGCCGAGCTAAGTTACACTAGCTAATCAAAAAAGCCCCCTTTTTTGAGGCATCTGTTTGCTGAAGCATTATCAGCCTAGTGAAACCCTGAAGCTAGTATATTTCCCAGGTTGTGGCCCTCTGAGGGAAAAGAAGGGTCAGGCAGTACGTTCCGAGATGGTCAAAGAGTCAGCTTTTACATACTTTCCAGTATGCCAATGGAACAGAGTCTAATTGGGGGACCACCTTGTTGTGGTGGTGGGGGGGCTACGGTGCCTCTGAGAGGTTGGGTTCGGATCGCTGGTTCTCCGGGGCTCACGAAATCTTGTAACCTCTGGTGGAGGGTGCCTGTTGAGGGCCCGCGGACGGGTAAGAGGGCCTCCAGACTAGCGGGCTTATTGACTTGTCCCCTGAGAATCTCCGGGTTGCAGCCCCGGTTGAGGGTTCTGCGGACTGGGCTTGGAGCACCCGGTCCAGTAGGCTCATCGATGAGGGCTCAGTGATATCGTGGGTCGGAAGACTGTTCACTGGGGGCTCGACCCGTTCACAATGGAGAGGACGAAGTTGAAGGCTCGCGACTGGGAGTGGGATCCCCGGTTTACGAGCTTATCGATGGAAAAGCCAAACTAAGAGTCCCCAGCAACTGTTTTGGCTGTCAAGATTAGGATTACTGAATGACACGGTGGAGGATTTGAAGGTGCCTCTATGAAACTGGGTGCCTGCCTGCTCGTCGGAGTTTCTGGTGTGCCTTGCGGCCTCGATGGAGGGGCCGGCTGGGGGACTACCGACTGGGAGGGAGTCACCAGTTAGGTGGACTTATTGGCCGGCCTCTGCGAAGTCCTAGGTTGTCTTGGTGCCCTGATGGAGAGACTTTTCTGTGGGGCCTGCCGACTGGATGGATCCCCAGTCGAGTGGGCTCCTTTATCGGCCCTGCGAAATTTTGGGTGTCATGTAGTCGGGATGGAGTGGCCTTGTGAGGGCCTGCAGACTGGGATTGGAGTCCCCGGTCATGTGGGTTCATCTAGTCGGCCGCAGCGAATTCTGGGCTCGAGGTATTGCTGAGAAGGTCGCCGGTTGGTGTCCCGGCGGAGAGGACGAAGTTGAGGGTCATGCCGAACGGGAGCGCGGCCCTATTAAGTGGGACTTATCGATGGGAGAGCCTGAAGACTGTCCATCATGATAGCTTCCCTGTGCAAAACGTTAGGACTATCATTTGAAATTTAGGCATATAAATTAAAAAATTATCGTCTTATCTGTATTGGCAAATTGATGTGGTCTAAATCTAATGAATTATTTTGACTCTATTAGGCAATGTTCAAAATTCGAAAAGCCCACTCACTGCACCTCAATGATTATTTCAGCAGACAGACTTGTTTCTAACAGTAAGGTCTCTCTCCTCTACAGGTCTTCTCCCGCAGCTGGTATGATCTAAGAAGGTAAGATCTACAGAATATTCTCTGGCTAGTGAATGTGGTTTCGTGGCAACTCCCTCAAGGTGTAGTGCTGTCACAGTATAGCGGAACAGCGGGATTGCCACACATTATTACGTTGTCCCTTGAGTATGAAAGTTCCAGTAGACTGGAACCAACACTTTCTATAGCCAATTTTTTGTCTCTATTCATTATTCAGTGTAATTAAGAATTATTTAGCAAACTAACATTGGTGCCAAAGTTAACTTGTTGGATATTACTTGTGAGCTGGGAAAGGGGCAGATTTCCAACTCCAATATTCACAGTTATCTTTTCTTCATATATCTCTATATGGCAGCCATAATGTTTTGATTCATATCACAGAGATGCACAACTCAATCCCCTTTTTAAGCTCACAATTTGGCCTAGGTTTTCATCACTCAAACTCTGGAAGCATGCATCAATAGCTCAATCAACCAGTGATCTATGAAAGACATTGATGCGCCAATTGCAATCTCATTGTCTCTTTTGTTTCCTTCCATTCTTCGTTACTGCTCAGCATACAGTTGCAGTGAATTTTCATGACCATTCAGTTTTCATTTCCTCCATCTTTTTCCCACTTTTTGTCCGTTTGGTTAAGGCAATTGTATTACCGATTACTTACTTACCTAACATCTATTCTACATGCCATTGAAACTATGCGTGTGTTTTTCCTTTAGTAATGATTAGTTCAAAATATTTATTGATGCTCAGCGTAAAACAAATATAACTATTTACTTATATCAGTGGCAACTTTCCGGACAAATGAATTATAAAAAAAATATCGAAAAAATAATACACCTATGTTTCGACCAGATATGTCTACTTAGCCCATATCTTTCTAGTTATTATCATACTTGACAATTAAACCAGCGGTCATTTCCCTGTGTATGTGTTTGCATGTTGCATGAGAAACCAGTACAAGCCCACAAAAACTTTTAGGTTATCTCCTTCATTAACTTAGGGGAACACCTTCTCCCCTTTAAATAAATATATATTTATATATTTAATACTTTGCCTGTTTGATCAAAAACTCCTAAACAGTAAAAGTCAGGACCACAAAATTCGATATACAGCTTCCTCTTGCTATAACTTAAAAGGAAACTGCATACCGATTTTGGTGGTCGAAATTCTTACAATTTTTTTTCATTACATTACAGGAGTTTTTCCTGCTATGTTTGGGGCAAAAGTTTGAAAGTAAAACTTTTACATTGCTTTAACATAACCCAAAGACACGGAAAGTTTGGCTTTCCACCCTTTATTTCTTTCACACGAAAAAGCAATATACGTAAATGATTGCTGATAGCAAAGAAAATGTAAACTGCTGATCACTATCAGCCTCACAACTCTGATCAATGCATGAAGGGCAACCTCCAATTATATACCTTCCTTTTTTGTCATCCCCTAAATTAGGGAATGGAAATTTCCCTGGAGTTGATTGTAGTGCGTTGTATTTTACATGTAAGTTTGCGATGTGAGAAATGTCATTCAGTGTTTATTTTAGAAAGTTTGTCTTTATGAATTAAAGATTGGAGCAACATCAGATGAATCAGCTGGTTTCTTATTAAATGCAAATACGAAAAACTATCAAATAACATTTACCGGATTTTAGACTCAATGGGCAAATTTATGGTAACCCTTACTTTCAATGGGGTTACTTTTCGACACTCAGTGGTCGCCATTGACATGGAAATCCCAGATATATGATTCTGGTGTATGATATCTTGAAAAATCGCAGCTTCAACATCGATTTTAACACAAATACCCAGAGTACTGGAAACATCAGAGATGGTGATTCCTAAATTTTCCCTTCTCCCTGCACCTCGAAAGGAATACCTGCACCTCTCATTATTCACACTGAGTTTGTCAGACTGATGGTCCAGAAGATATTGCATAGCCCCCATACAGAACGCATAGCATTAGCCGAATGTTTTGACCCTATTCTTAGAGGCCAAACGATGATGGCACAGCCCAATGAGAAAAACAAATCTCTGAACGTGGTAAGCGGATCTCTGAACGTGGCTAGATCCATGAACAGAAGCTACAGAGGGCTAAATGCCCGAGTTGCTAATATTTCCATGGCCCCCATTTGGTTGAACAAACGTGTGAGAATTGCACAACTGGAAATCGTCGATATAACACAAATCCAGACTCTTTGTAGCCCATACAGGAGGAACTCACAGCTCCTGTCCCTGGATGATTTCCAGGTGGACCACTTCGGCCATTGGAAAAGGTGAAATTAGACAAGTTGTTGAAGAAGAGTAGCGGTGCATTTGCACGATATGTGAGCAATTTGACTGTACAGATGGCATGTACTACAAAATCCACCTCATTGATAACAGACCAGTGAGACAGATAGTATATAAGGTATCTTTTACGCTACAAATGAAATTAGATAAAGAGATTGACAATTTATTAGATAGCGGAATTATTAGAGAGCTTGCAATGATTTTGGTTTCTTTCCAAAGGACAGCAGGACCATTTTTAAACAGACTGCCCATGGTAATGTAGAACATGAACACTCAACCTAACGTTTTCTCACGTATACCAACACAGACTTTAATGATGAGACGTGCTCATAAAGAGACCCCCCACCTTTTCTTCGTTTCCCCCAGGTAAGGTACCTTGACCACCGGGCACTTTAGACCTTTCCCTTTAGTAGGTTAGGATGTCGTGCCCACATTTTTTGCAGTTTCCACAATGGTGCCGTTTCTGGAAATGGATCCCAATTTTCCTCCTATTCCACAACATTGCATCTTTGTGCTGACCTCTGCAGAGAAGAAGCTTGGTGGGGAACTGGCTACGTCAGGAGAAGAACCATCCAGAACTTTCTTCATCTCCAAAGGCTCGTCCCCTCACCCTATTCAAGAAGAACATACCCCATGGAATTACTGGAAAATAACTGGAACGCATGCATGTGTCTGCCACGCACTTCTGCCACCAGTGGCCTTTTGACCTGATCAATCCTACGGCTGATCATGTGAAACCAATGGCCTTTTGACCCGATCAATCCTACGGCTGATCATGCGAAGCCAATGGCTTTTTGACCCGATCAATCCTTCGGCTGATCATGTGAAGCCAATGGCCTTTTGACTTCACATGATCAACCGGAGGGCATCTTTTCCCCTCACAACCATCGATACTGGTCGGCCCCTGTTCAGGCTTTGATGCCATGGAGTCAACATCTCTCTTAGTGTGTAGGAGCTTCTCACCAAAGGACAGCAGCTTAGCTGTAGGAAAGCTGATTGCATTGCTTAGGGGAACCATGTGTCATAGCTTTACCTTAATTCCATACTTCTGGAGCGCCAATGTATGTATTTAAGAGATATGGAAATGGAGAAACGAACAGTAAATTGAAAGAATTGATAAGGCACGCTCACCAGAGCCAGAAGTCACCGCCACGCTAGTGAGTGAGTGGTTGTTGGAGCCAGCTATGCAAACCTTTTCTAATATTCTCTCTATTAATTTCCCTCCCTTTTTACCTCGTTTGTGTCCAAGTGCACGAGTCCCTGTAAATAAAATATTGCCCGATGGTATGTTTTTCTTGAACTATAGTGATGCCATTGCCCGGCCTTCTTCGCGCCGATCAGCGGCAGTTCTTGTATCAGTAAGTGTGGGCCCGAGGAGGCCAACAAAGAGACCATTGTACTAAAGAAAAATTATAATGTGATTTGCACATTAAATTTATGGTATCAGCTTCATTGTATTCAGACACTGATTCGAGGTGAATTAAATGAATGGAGAGATAAGTTCAGGCAGAGCCCACAACGAAGAAGTAATCACTTAACAAGCATGATTACGAGCCTTACGTTTAATAAAAATCACAACGGTCCCTTGGAAGTATTTTCCCCATTGTTCACCGCTATCGGCTCATCGGCTCATCATAGGGTAGAAGTGTATGACATTTGTAATAGTTATGGACTGACGCAATTGACTTTATGCTTTCCTTTATGTATAAGTATGCGCTCAGAGGTATACAAATGCAACATGATGATATGTCATCGTACACATTTTGCATTGAAAAAAAAAGGCAGACATATGAATCACCACAGTTTACGTTCAGTGCCTCAAATGTGGAATTAAAAACACTTTGTTCATTTATCTTTGGCGATATAGCAGAGTACATAGGAAAGCTTTGAACAGTCAAAACCATAATAAAAGTTATTCTTTCTGGGGTTAGATATTTTAATCTGAATATTTTTATTGCATGTTTTGAATTTTATTCTATTTGAAAAACTATAATCATTGCAAATGATGCTGTATTAATAACAAAATGCGAGTATTTACCAGTTATTTCAAACCCATTAAAATAGTTTATTGAAATGAAATGCACTTTCACGAAACTTCATTTCTACTGAAATACGTTTCGTCATAAACCTTTCTAACTTGAAGCAGTCAACTTTTCAAATAATACTTACATGAGGAAAATTTTGAATGACATAGACTCAATATCATCAAGTTTCATAAAGTTCACAAATAGAGGAGCAAGCAAGACACCTTGCCTATGAAACGGTGAATGACAACTTTTCCAATCTTTTCGACAACTAGAACTGCGGTTCCATTAAATTATATTAGTCTGCATCGCACGTCGTAATTATGGAATTCCTTTAAATGTTCCCAGTTTAATGGTCTGTAATGTGTATTCTTATTACGAACGTATAATGTCTCTGTCAAAATTTTACCGACCACATCAGAAACCATATTACATTAGTTTAATTAATGAATTCTTGGCTTACTGTAATACTTTATTAATTACACCTTTTGCACTTTTAAACAGATGTACACTCGTAACTGAACGATACGCGCTAACATAATAACGATCAATTTTCTGTTTTAGGTAAGTGTCATAACTATATGTGTAACGTTTATATTTCCGTGGTACATTTACGCAGCAAAATTTTGTTGTAACGTTATCGAAAGGTTATTAAAAGTGTAGGGTTTCGAAATTTGTTGTCTGCAGCAAGAAAGGGGAAAAATGAAAAAATGCCATTCTAACATTTTTAGCCATGCAGGTTGTTTTAAAAAGTTTATCTGTGTGTCTGTTTCTCTCATCGTCTATTTAATAAAGTTGTTTGTTTGTTTAGGGTTTTATGGCGCATTAGCAACTTTGGCTGTAATCCACCAAAATTTTGTTAAGGCTTGGGTTAGATTGTTTTAACTCTTATAGGTACTTTTTGCACACAATGGGCGAAATGGCCAGGTGACAAGAAACCCAAGGGCTGAAAGAAGGTTGGGGGAAGGGGATCCAATGAATAGTTGTTAGGAGGCATAGAATCCTCCCGTTAAGGACATCTAAGATGTTCTTTAATATGCACAATTGTGCACTCTCATATCCACGGAGCCACAGCTTAATATCCTATCAAACGGACGGCGTCCATTCCCATATATTTTGTAATGTTTTGCCAAATGAAATCAAGAAACTATGTAACGTTAAAATATTTCTCAAGGAAGTGAAAAAAAATTGTATTGAATTATGAGAACATATTTTATTGTTTGTTTAATTAATTTGCATCTCCAAACTGTATTATTATATTGTTAGTAAGACTGTTTATACATGTAAACATTGTTGTGTGCATGTATAATAAATTCTGTTTATAATATCCACACTCGAGTCATAGTACCCTTATGGGGAAAAAAATTGGTTTTGTTAAATGCATCTATAAGCAGACAATATAAATAAAAAAAAATATTTTAGGGAGTTTGAGTTTAAGAGTTCGAACAAAGCTGGATAAACTGCTAGTATTCTGTAAGAATTTAAACATTGAATTTTTTTGTTTTTCTTTTATTTTTAATTTCAGAAAAAATTTTTAAGAAAAAGGAAGGAGGAAGAAGCTCAGTCTGAGTTGTTCTGCTTTACAATACAACATGTAAATGCATACAGGAACACACAGCCATATCATCTGTGGGGAGTGGGAGAAGGGGGCTTAGTCGAAAGTGCGCCACACTCGTAATCTGAAGTTCCCAGATTTCAGTCCCAACTTGGCCAGAATTCAGATTTATCTCCGCAACCGTAAGTCAGTAAGGGACACCGGTGGGATTGGAAAGTTCGCCGTCCGTCTGATGGGACGTAAAGCCGTGAACAGTGTACAGGAGAGCCCTACCATATGCACGTTAAAGAACATGCTGGATGGCCTTGACGGGAGACTACCATTTATCTACTAACAGCTATCTAGTGGGTACTCACTCTCCTTGCAACCTTCTCTGAGCCTTATGGGTCCTTGTGATATGGCCATTTAGCCCACAGTTAACCAAAAATTGTCGCTCAGAGGTAAAACAACCCAAACCAATGCCATTCCAGAATTCATTCCCAGACCCCTTCAGATATAGTGTCAATCGGAGACAGCACGATAAAACTGCAACATATTAAACTAATTAGTTTAATTGATTGAAATATGTTTATCTTATTTACCACAAAATTATGTTTTCCGTCAGAAGCAAATATGATGGTATTTGATTATTACCAGAATTGTAAAGAAATATTTTATTTTTTACATGGAAATGTTTTAAATTACTCCAATGTTTCATAAAACAATAATGCTGTTGAAAATCTGCAATTGATTACAATATACAGGTTCTTTTTTGTTACGAAAAATATGTCAACTTCACCCTTATGAAAAACTATTGAGAGAGCGGCTGTTATTGAATCAGAAACCATGGAATTGCAGAAAAAAAAGTATAGGGTGCTTAGCTAACTGAGTTAAGAGTCGCTGGCGAAGCTCTCTGTTGAAATATGTTATTAGTATTCCGTTGTAGACCAAATGTTCAACATACTTTATATCTTTATATCTAATGTTCTTTTTAAATGTCCATATATTTCCGTCAAATATTTCATAACGTAATGGTATATTTATTGTTTTAGATTTATTAAATGTTCTGTAGCTGAAGGAAGGCAGAAATCATTGATACAGAGAACCGAAGAATGTTTATAGGTCATATCCTGGAATTCTTTGTCGACTGATGCGTGGTTTAACAGATTAGAGTGCTCTGACATATATCTAGAGTAGGGGTTCTCAACGTGGGGTACGCCGTGAGAGCTCAAAAGTCGCTAGATCTAGTAACAGAGTAAAAATAACCATTGTCATACTATAACTATAGTTTCATCTATCTATACAAGGGGTACTCCAGTTACATACACATTTCCAGGGGGTACGTGAAGCATAAAAGGTTGCGGGTTCGAGTCCCACGGTGTTAGCGATAATTTTTGAGCAGTATTTTACTGTGGCAATATGAAAGTCAGTAGTTATATTCCTTACCATCTTTCATAGCGATTATTGATTTACATTTAACTATTTACTGATAATTATATGAAGTGAATGTTTAACTGATGCGGGTTTGATTATCTTATCTTTCAGAGGACTAATTGTTGAATTCTATATCTACAGGTAATCTATGGATGGATATTCCTGTTTTTGTTTTTGAAAAATTAAGATTTATCTTTTTTTTATTTGCTAACCGTGTTATATTGTTACATTTGTTTTGCTAATATTCTGATTAAAGAATGTGGATTTCGAGGACTTCTAAATAACACTTGGTTTTATTAACTTGCGAAAGTTACGGTATTAAATAATAACATATATAGTGAAGACTAGGGCAATATTCATCATAAAACAAATATGGCCGATGTTTATTCTCTGAAATTCTTGAATCGAAGATGGATAACTTTTCACTATAACTTTCGGGTTCTGTGTGTTCCAATGTATGATACTTTTGATAGGTACCTGGATACCTGGTTATCCTGTCACTGATATTGGAGGCACTACATTTCACTCTGTGAAGGAGCTTATGGGCTTCCCTGTAGTCCCGATGTTCTGTTTATTTTAATCAATGATCCATAATCCACGGATAAGCTTTCATGTATCTTTCGGGATTATCTTTTAATATCGGAATATTCAACTTTGAGGGAAGTTTCACATAACATCACTCAAACTCTCCTTGAGTTCATCAGCTTTCAAAGGTAGGAAGGGACTGTGACTCGATGAAGTAATATTATTTTACTTCATACTGTGCTTTATCATCTAGCAGACTATTGTAGTGAAAAATATGCCTTTTATTTGCTGACGTCGTTTATTACTGACCATAACCTGCTGAGTTGAGGTGCATTCAGCTTACACGAGATCCAAATTATTAGTGCCATGGCAACATTACAAGAAGGGATTTAGCGTGTTAGATAATTATGTGCCAAAGGTATATGCACGCAACATTTTATAACCATTTTTACCATCTAAACCAGTGGTTCTCAACCTTTTATGCTTCACGTACCCCTTGAAAATGTGTTTGTAACTGGCGTACCCCTTGTATAGACAGATAAAACTATAGTTATAGTATAACAATGTAAATAAAATAAAACATATATATATATACACATTAAATTTTGTATTCGTAAATCATATATATATATCGATAAACACAAAAAAAGATGTAAACAATTTAACAAATCAGTAGCAGTGTTGCCAACTTAGTGACTTTCTTTCTAGATCTAGTGACTTTTGAGCTCTCACGCGTACTCCACGTTGAGAACCCCTAATCTAAACGTATCAAAATATTTTATGTAAAATAATAATTGTAAAATAAAAATTTCTTACATTATATTTCAAAATAATTTTAATATTTTTTGAATAAAAAATGAAAGGCAATGCGAATGTTTTAATATCTTGCTTATAATTAACCTAAAAATATCAAAAGATCAACGCTGTGATTTAGATGTTGGAGACTATTAATCTACTTTATTTTACAAAATATATTCATTAGATTAAACAAACGAAGTTTAGAAACTTATTAGTTATATTTGTACACCGTTGGGCAGAGAAAGATTGCTTCGATTAAACACGGTAGAAAAACTGTTTTGACAAATGCACAAACCGAGAAATTGACAAAAGTACAAACTGACAAACAGACAAATGACAGGCCAAAAGCAATAGGAAGATAGGTAAAAACAAAACACTGTGTTGGTATAAATGTGGATAATTAATTTATAATCAGTTTATAACTATATATTCTTTCAAATTTCGTTTTCAAATTTGATAGCTTACGTCCACACTAAAGATGAATATTTTTCGTGTCCAAAAGGAAATGCTTGAGAAATTAATCCAAGCTTATCTGAATAAATAAAATACAAAATAATATTACATTAATTCTTATTATTGTTGTTGAACTTAAATCTGAGGTAAATACGTATAAATAAAAGTTTCAATATACGTTTTATTCATAACAAGAAATCTTTTCTGAACCTATCCCCTTTTCCATAAGTTGTTGGTCTTGATTTGCACGATTTCGATTTACACGGTATTTCGTGGAACCTATATATCATGTAAATCGAGGGATGGGTGCATATTTACTTTACTATATATATATATTCATTTATTTTACAATGTGTCACAGTCGAACGCCTCCGACAAAACCCTTCCCCTCTTCTTATTTTATAGACTACTGATTCTGAATGATGGAGAGAGGAAATACTGAACTCTTTCCCAGCTGCAAAAGCATGCATGCTCAACGCTGTTCACAAGTGGGAAAGCAGACAGCTTAATGGTCAGAGAAGCGGACATGGTCAGCTTCTCATGTTCTTGTGTGATCCCCGCCAAAGGAAGATCGTTAGTATCAGCCTTAGCTATTGGGCCCACATAGCATCACTGCGGCAAGGAGTGAGGGCTAAACCTTCCGTGTGATGTGTTTTCCGACTGGTGAAATAGCGAGGTAAAAAGGATCCCTCCCCCTCTGAGCGTCTAGGCGGAAAAGTGCTGGTGCCATCGCGACTCAAGAGAGAGAGAGTCGATTGAATGCTTACTGCATCCTAGCTGGGCCCATGATATAAGGCCAGTTAGTACTTTTTGGAACAGTGTGGTGCTGCTGGTGAAGGGAATGTTGTGGCTCTGAGAGTGCAGAGTAGCACTGTGTTATGATAATAGATGTACACTATGTTGAAAAAAGTGTCCGGACTTGAAATGCGACAGTGTCAATTTTCAACAATCTTCGACCAACATTTAAAGAGTCATTGAAGCGGGACCATTTAACAGCAAAGACACTTTCACATTGCCTCCAAATTGCTGAAATCTTAAAAAAATCGTCATACAAACTTCAGATATTTAATTTATGTCAGTGAACAAATTGTTACAAGAGTTGTGTTTTATCTATTGAAGTATATTTTTCACAAGTGTCAAAAGTTGAAGATAAATGCTTCAGCTTCTATTCATTGTTTAAATATTAAACGAATATTGAGGAAATGTATTTAGGTGGATTTGAGTGACATCTGTAATTTATCGCCAATAACAGTTTTTGCGTAAAAGGTTTATTTTCAATGTTAGGGAGCTTTGAAAGTGGCTTTCCATTCCCGTAACATGAAAGTATCCGGACACATTTTTTCAACATAGTGTACATAGTAATAAACGTGTAAATAGAAATGCAGGTGTTCTCAGGAGCGTAGTGAAGGGATATGGATGGGGGGGGGGGGGAAGATAACAAAATTTTTCCAACTGAGAAAATAAGCACTTTACATAGATTTCATTATTTATTTTATCTTCTGTAAATGACGTATACTGAATTTCACTTCACTCAGGGGGGGGGGGGGACCTACCATTGATTTTGGATATTACCAAGTACTTCGATTTTCAACGATCTTCAATTGGTCTTTTGATTTTGAAACCTTGCCATGATTTTACAAAAAAATAAAGTTCTATAAAAATTTTCCCAGTTTGTCTCGCTTTTGACAAACTTTCTCGATTTCAACAACTATCCTAGCTTCCCATTCTTCACAACTGACTTGTTTTTTACCATGTGACTTCAGATTTTTCCAACTTTCCTCAATTTTGAAAATATTTCTCGGTTGTGACAGCTGTACTTAATTAAACAAAATCAATTCCACTTTTACCCATCCTCTTATTTCTTTTGACTTTGACATTTGTCGGTTTGTGGATTTAACAAAACCTTGTTCCGCCATATCATTCGAACGCGATGGAGAAACTTTATGATTTATGTGCCAAATGGAAGCTTTTGGTCTCGCGGAATATAATAGGATATAGAAAAAGACCCCCAACATTTTCTTCCCCCCCTAAAAAACGGGAAATATGAAAACAATCACTTCCCTATATCTCCAGAATGAAACTGCCGAAAGCAACAAGCTATACGTTAAACGAAAGCTTCTGACGCGGGGAATGCCATAGGCTATGAAAAAAAAAAATAACCCACGTACTTTCTTTCCCCTAAAAAGGGAGGGAATTATGAAAATGATTGTTCCCATATACATATCTCCTGAAAGCGAGTGCGGGAAGTAACAAGCATGGAGGATCAATATTTTTTTCCCGAGTCAGAGGTAAAAAAAACGTAAGCTTCTGATGCAGTGAGTGTCATAGGCTATAAAATGTGATAGGATTATAAAAACCAGACACCCCCAGATATTCTTCCCCCTAAAAATGGGAACTGTGAAAGTTGTTCTATTATATCTTGCGAATGCGAGGGCGTATAGTTATAAGTTCGATGTCAAATGAAGGCTCGTATAACGACCGTCGTAAACTATAAGGATTCCCCCTCCTTTCACTATTCCTTTCCTGATAAAAAAGATGGGGGATTTTGCGAGGTTAGACTTTAACGAGTCGTATCTAAAATTAAAGCTTGTGGTGTCTCCAATGTCATGGGTAGCTCAAATACGACTCCAAAAGACAGGAAAAATGTGGTCGATGTTTATGAGTCATATATCAAATGAAAGTTTACGAAGGTAGGTGTGTTTGGTGACAAAAATAAATTAAAATAAAAAAAATATCTAACTTCTTATAGAGAAAATAAACTTAAGCATATCAGTGGCGCAATCAGTCACTGAGTTCGTATTCACTTCAAAGGAAGATAGGGCGCCGATTTACCTTCATAGCAAGATTGCCGGCTCCCTATCTTCCTTTGAAGCGAATACGAACTCAGTGACTGATTGTACCATCAATATGCTTTAGGTTTATTTTTAGGGCCCATATAGGAAGATCGGTATTTTAAAAAACTTTAATTTATTTGTATTTTTTCTTTGTCGATAAAAACACCTACCTTCAGAAACTTTCATATGTTACATGACTAATAAATATCAACCAGATTTTTCCACCCCTTTCCTTGGAGTCGTGGTTGAGGTAGCCCATGACATTAAAGACGTCACTAGCTTTAATTTGAGATATAATTAGTTAAGGTAGCTCCCTTAAATTTCCGTCCCCTTTTGGGGGAAGTGGAGAATGGTGTATAGTTATAAGTACATAGTTATAATTCGAAGCAGTCCACGAAAGCCCTCATATGAGCTTCCATCATCAACTAACTCGTAACTCTAGGCCCTCTAATTCAGAAGATATAGTAGAAGAAGGAATTTCACATTTTCCCTTTTTAGGGGGAAGAAATCATGGTGGTATATTTTTATTGCCTACAACATTCCACACGTCGTAAGCTTTCATTTCACATACAGGTTGTTACATTCTGTTCCGAAGATAAAGCAGAACAATCGTTTTCATATTTTTCCCCTTTCTAAAGGGAGTAAAAGGAAGGGGATTTTTTAATAACCTGTGACATTCCCCATATCACAAGCTTCCATTTGACGCATATGGTCCGTTACTTTCCGCCTTGGAGCTCCGTAGATAACAAAACAATCGTTTTACTATTTCCTCCTTTAAGAGCGGGGGTTGGAGAAAGAAAGCGTGTTTTTTTTAGATTCTTTTATATTGCCTATGACATTCATTCCCAGCATCAAAAGCTTTCATTTGACGCATATCGTGTTTCTTTCCGACTTCGTGTTCCAAAGATATAGCGAAACAATAGTTTTCAATTTTACCTTTTTTAGGGAGAAAGAAAGCATGGAGGATCAATATTTTTAAAGCCTCTGACACTCTCATTTCATACATAGCTCATAACTTTCGTCTCTCAAATTTTGAAGATATAGTGGAACTGTCGTTTTCATATTTTTCCTTTTCTACAGGAAAGAATATATGAAGAGTTACTTTTTATAGCCTATGATACTCCCCGAGTCAGAAGCTTTCATTTGACACATAAATCACTAAGTTTCTCCATCGCGTTCGAATGTATTATGGTGGAACAATTGTTTTAACAAATCCACAACAGACGAAGGAAAAGGAATAGGAAGATAGGCATTTTTTTCTATTTATTACCTATCTTCCTGCATGAGCCCTAAAAAGTAGAAAGCAAATCTAAAGTATATCGATGGGGTAAATCAGTCACTGAGTTCGTATTTACTTCAAAGGACAACGATTTACCTACTCGATAACATTGCTACACCCTTTCTTCCTTTGAGGTGAATACGAACTCAGTGACTCATTGCATCATCGGTATGCTTTAGGTTTATTTTCTACTTTTTAGGATCGTATAGGAAGATGTAAATTAAAAAATTTAAAATATACCTTACTCACCTGAATTTTACCAAGTAGCTTCGAATTTTGACAAGTTTTTTCGATTTTGCCAATTCCCCTTAATTTCACAAATCTCATCCAAATTTTCACAACCCGCCTATAGTTTACCAAGTGGCTTCGAATTTTGCCAACTGCCGTAGATTTTGCCAACTTCCTAAATTTTGCCAACTTCCTAAATTTTGCCAACTAGCCGTAATTTTACAGGAAAAAAATCAAACTTTTTGCACCATCCTGAATTTGCCAGGTCTCTTCGAGTTTTACCAACTCTTCTTAATTGCACGAAAACAAGCCCAATTTTCACAACGCCTGTATTTTATCAAGTGACTTTTAATTTTGCCAACCTGACATAATTTTAAAGAAAAAAATCCCAATTTTTATATCTCACCTGAATTTTATCGTCACTTCGAATTTTGACAATTATCCTAGATTCTGCCAAGAGTTCTCGGTTTTACCAATTCTTCTTAATGTCATAAAATCAATACCAATTTTCACAATTGACCTGTATTTTACCAAGTGTTTCTAATTTTGCCTACTCCCCTAGATTTTGCCAACTCTCCTTAATTTCACAAAAATAATTCCAATTTTTATATTTCACCTGAAATTGCTATGTCGCTTCACATTTTTCAAACTCCCCAAGATTTGGCCAAGTTTCCTCGATTTTGCCAACTCTCCTTAATATCACAAAACCCATCCAAATTTTCACAACTCACCTGTATTTTATTAAGTGGATTCGAATTTTGCCAAATGTTCTAGATTTTTGTCAAGTTGCCTTGATTTTTCCAACTCTCCAAGATTTTGCCAAGTTATCACAATTTTTCCAACTGACCAAATTTTGCCAGTTGTCCCGATTCTGCCAACCTACTTGTAGTTTACTAACAGGCTTCGAATTTTGCCAACTGCCCTAGATTTTGCCAAGTTGTCATGATTTTGATAACTACCCTAGATTTTGCCAAGTTCCTCGATTTTGATAACTACACTAGATTTTGCCAAAAGTGTCTAGAGTTTGCTAATTCCCTTTAGTTTTACAAAAAAAAAAATGTTCACAATTCACCTGGATTTTACAAAGTCGCTTCGAATTTTGCCAACTCCGATTTACCTTGGGGGAGCCTTCTCCCCCCATCCCCTCATCGCTACGCTTATGGGTGTACTTGACTTATTGAGCACCATTAGTGATTGTTCATATCACTCACGTTGATGACCATGACGTTCAGGTTCCTGGTACAATGGATTGTAAAAAGTGACATGGTAATAAAACTGAATAATGAAAAAAAAAGATTGAGATAAAAAAAAAAAAAATATTAGGAGAGTGGCTGCTATCAAACCGGAGATCTTGGAGTTGAAAGTAAAAAAATATTCAGGGTACTTACCCAAATGAGTTAAGAATCACTAGGGAAATTCTCTGTTGAAATATGCTATCACTATTCCGTTGTAGACCAAATGTTCAACACAATTTATATATTCATATCTAATGTTCTTTTTAAAAATTCTTACCCGGAAAGTTTAGACCTGTTCAACCTGGCAGAGTCAAATGGTAATTTTCTCTAAGTTTCTTAGTACCACTTTATATAAAGCTTGTGATATGGGGAATGTCATAAAAATTGAGTTTTTCACTCAATTTTCATCCTTTTTTGTGAAAAAAATATTTCTCAAGTACTTAAAGTTTTTTAAGTACTTAAAGTAAATTTCTCAAGTACTTAAAGTAACAAGATCTTCAACTATGGATTATTTGATTTGAAGCAGCCAATCATGTGTAATGGACCACACTCTGAATCGTTGACTTACCTCCTCCAGATGCGCACTTGTGTAATCGTTATGATAAATAATATTAAGATTCCGGGCAGTGGTCGTAAAGGAAAACTTCGTATTGTATAAACTAAAGCAGACGACGTAGGAAAGATTTACAAAGTAAATGCTATGATTATCTACATAACGCGGTAAATGATTACAAAACGAATATAAAAATGATATTAGTTTTATTTAGATATGACAAATAATGAATACTATATTTGCTTATTATTTCTTGCATTTATTTTTAGTGGGGCAGTGCGCCAAGGGGCCTAATGGATGAACCGCTCCTGTATTTAGCTGATAATAAGTCAATCAACTAAACTCATAATAACAGTTTAGCTGATAATCAGCCAGTCATGTAAACTTATATAAAAATTCTTAGCTGACCGCTATGTCTGGCAAGCCAGCTAAGTTTTATAAACGATGAAAACTTCAATTTTATAAATTCTTAGTAAATAAATGTACGAATGCATTGTGTTAAAGTAGTCTTGAATTTTCCAAGTGTCATTTTTGACACTCCAATGATCGTCCGAGAAAAATTTCTAAGAAATATGAATATGTCCCCAATTCGTATTTTAAAATTTCGGATATCATAACCACGTTTTTTTTAAAGTGAGTGAGTGAATAATAATTCTTTTTTTTTATTATTTGACATTTTTTCGTTTAATATCATCAAACAATTTATTAAAGAGTTTTTCACTCAATTTTCATCCTTTTTTGTGAAAAAAATATTTCTCAAGTACTTAAAGTTTTTTAGATTTATTACTAATTTAATAGGATTACAACGCCCTATATGGTCTAGTGGTTAGCTGTAGCCTACTTTTAAGCTCGCTGGCATATCAATCAATTTTATTACAGCACCACGTACAGCTTCCAACATTGAAAAATATGAGTGAACCCAAAAGCCACATGATTTGTCTGGGTCACTAAGGAAAATTGATATGAATGCTGAATTACTCACTAGAAAGATCACAGACAGTATGATATTTTTTTCGCAATTGGGTATCTTTGAGCGGCAGATTTTTTGTACACAATGGGTAAGTCACAAGGATCCCAAATAGGTTAGGGGAAGGAGACTCACTGTACAGATGTTATTAGATAGATAATAGTCTCTCATCCATGACATCCAGCGTGTTCTTTAACATGCACATGGATCTCCTGTACACAGAATTACGGATTAACTTTTCATCCAACGGACGGCGGCATTTCCAGGCCCATCAATGTTCCCTGCTGATTGAAGACAGGGTGGGAGTTTTGATGAGATAATCTAAATGATGGCCCATGCGGGGACTCCAATCTGGGAACTATATATCAGGAACGTGGCGTACTACCGACTGAGCCACCCCCGTCCCTAGAGGAATTTTTTTGATCAAAGATATTATAATTTTGCAAGTGTTTGTATGCTGTAGGAGAAATGAGGACAAGGCAGATAAAACATTAGGCAGCTCTACCCAACCCACCGCTCATATCAAAAGAACTCTGGCTCAAAACACAAATGAACAATAAACTGATTCTGGCCCGTTTCTATCAGTTTTATGACCGAATATTGTTAGTCGTGTAATAAACGATTTTTCTAATTCATAGTACTCATTAAAAATATATTTCTGTTTTTTAATCAAAATGGTTTCTTATTTCCTTATAAATATATTTTTTCACAGTTCATTACTCATTAAAATATGCATGTTTTCGTTTTCTAGTTGAGAATTTTTTCTGCGGCTCTTTAAGAATTTAGAATTTTCATAGCAGCCCTTTACTAAATTTGATTTGGACAGGCTTGGGTTATATTATTATCGTTTTTTGTATATTCGAAAACAATTTTAATTTTGCCAAGTCTACTTGTATTCTAAAGCAGTGGTCTCCGAATTTTTTGATCACGCACCCGCTATCTCAGAAAACAAAAACAAAAAAAGAAACGTCCTCTCGATATTTCATTATACTTAAACAGCCGTGGACTACACAGGTTCAACCAGATTATGCAATTAAGTTTTCCAAAAACATCTCTCCTGAGCTACATCTGCTGTATCTCTCGCACTCTAGACCAATTCTAAAAAAATCCTGATTGCCATTGTCTGCCCAACGCATTCTAGGTCTCCTCCTCTTTCTGAGGCTACTTCCCAGGTTCGAGTCCCAGCTGGGTCAGCGTTGAGATTTAACTCCGCAAAATTCTCCGCCCTGCCCACGGTCAGTAGGGGACACCGATGGGCTTGGAAAGACCGCCGTCCGTCGGATGGGACGTTAAGCCGTGGCCCCGTGTGCGGGATAGTCATACCCTGTGCACGTTAAAGAACACGCTGGATTGCCTTGACGGGAGGCTACCATCTGTCTCCCAACAGCTGTTCCAGTGGGTTCCCTCCCCCAACCTTCTCTGAGCCTTCGGGGTCCATGTGACCTGGCCATTTAGCCCATGGTGTGCAAAAAAGTGCCGCTCAGAGGTAAAACAATCCAACCCAACCCTTTCTGAGGCCTTTAGTCACACTGTTCATAACCCGATTCGCTAATTTATATATATATGCATACGGGCAACATGGCCAAACCAAAGAAGTCTGTCTGCACAATATGCTGCACAAAGGAGGTTCCTGATTCCTTTGCCTAACCTCACCATTACTTACAATGTTTAACCACCTAAAGCCCAAGATACTGCGTAAGCATCTATTGTAGAATCCAAAGCATCAAGCTAACTGTTGTCTTGTTTACAAAGGATCCAAGTTTCACTACCATAGTTAATTCTAGAAAGAACCAAACTATTTGGAAGAGTCTAATTTTAGTCTTTAGATGTATACGCCTATTTTTCCGCACTCTTCATAGATTCTTAAAAACCGCAGAAGCAATCAAGATATAAATAAATGTATAAAATAAATGTGTAATATATGTAGATTAGTATACAACTGAAAAGATAAAAAAAATGCAATTTAATGAGAACGGCGTGACTGAAGATGTTTCATAATTTCTGAAAATCTTGATTTGACACCTTGTGATACAACGATTCGAAGACCCAGTTCTGAGTCTGCCCAGACATCTTTTATGAAACCAAACGGAGTATCTCGTACGTAAAATTACCGCGAAATTTAAATGTATCAGGAAACTAAGGAGACCACTGTTCCAAAGAACCAAATATTAGAACTTAGCATTCAAACGAATTAAAAAAACAAAAACAGTTTCTTAATGTATGGAACAAGACAAGTTCAGCCTGATACTAAAAAAAATATGTGAAATCGTATCAAATAATGAAGTAAGATGAAAACAGTCGTCTTGGGAACTGTGGTGCAGTTGTGGAGCGTTGTTCCGTGGTGTCGCTACAACTGTTGATATGCATAACGTGCAGAGAAGCTGTTAACTTTGTGGATCTCATCATCATTATCCACAAGAAGCCATGGGCTACGGAGGTCCAACCAGGTTATAAAATTTAGTTCTCCAAATACATCTCCCCTGACTACATCTGCTGCATCTCGCACTGTAGACCAATTCTAATAAAGTCCTGTTTGACATTGTCTACCCACAGCACCCTATGTCTCCCCCTCTTTCTGAGGCCTTTAAGCATCTACACTGGAAGACTTCCTCCAATAAAGGTTTGACGATGCCCACAGAAGCAAAAGTCCAGGTACCTGCAATACCTCAGATTAGAACTATTCACCATCTGAAATAAACTATCCTGTGAATCTATTCACTTGGGGCTGTCACCCCATAAGCAAACAGAAAATACAGTGGAAGATTTTACCACAACAGAATCAGGAGCCGCAATCAAACTCAGGTCCATTACTCTATTCAGGTTGGTATATATTATCAGCTCCAGGATCCTGTATGGTTTACTACTACTCAACAGGGTAGGGACAAAAAGGAGCCATAATAGGCCACACTGATCTGGAAGCCCTTCTCTTTCTTTCCCTTCCACAAGAGAACATCTCTTTTGAAAGAACTAACAGTCTGCACTACGAGAACGCAGGGTCGGACATTAGTGTTAGGCCTGTCACTTTCTGTTCATCATCACAGGGGATTGGTGCATAGCTCTCCTTCCAGTGACTTCTAAGCTACCATTTACAGATTTGGTCATCCGAAAAACAAATCGCAGAGAAAATATTCGAAAGAATCTTTCAGGTGCAGAACAATTAAGAGAATGGAGGATTGGATTGTTTTACCTCTGAGAAGTATTTTGTTACACACAGCAGGATAAATGGCCAGGCCAGAAGGACTCCAAAGGGCTCAGAGAATGTTAAGGGAAGGGGACCCACTGGACAGTTGTTAGGAGACAGATAGTAGCTTCCGATGAATGTCATCCAGCGTGTTCTTTAGCGTGCACAGGATGTGGCTCTCCCTCACATAGAACCACAGCTTTTCGTCCCAATAGATGGACCGTGGTCTTTCCAAGTCCATTCCAAGATTTTTCAAGCCATTTCCCTTTCTGACTGAGGGTAGAATAGGGCTTTGAAGAAAATGTCAAACCCTTGCTTAGGTGGAACTCCAACCTTGCAAACTTACGATTACGAGCCATGCTTGTTATTGACTGAACTAACGTCACCTCTTTAGAATGGAGGCAGACCAAAGTTAGGTGAAGGTGGCGAGTTGGTTAAATGCGAATCACACTATTGTAAGCAGACCGTGGAACGATTTCAAAACCTCAAACTGTGTCTCGAAGACATATTCACTTCAAAACGTCGTTAAATGTTCCTATTGCGAAACTACACAGACTCTAGCGCAACTTCATGAAGTTCTTTATAGACAATAGGGCAGGGTTGCTCAGTTGGCAGCACGCCAGACTCGCAATCTGCGGTTACATTGAGAATTTTCTCCGCAAACGCCTCTGACATCTCTGAGACATGGCTGCTGACATCTCTGAGAAAGGGGACAATGATGGGCTTGGACAGGCTGCCATCTGTCGGATGGGAATAAAGCCGTGGGGCCGTGCGAAAGATAGCCGTAGCATGTGCATGCTTTAAAATATACGGATGAGTTTGATGAGGCTTTCATCTGTCTCACAGTTATCCAGTGAATTCCCTTTCACTACCTTCGCTGAGTCCTTGGTCTTGTGGCCTGGGTATTGTTTGCAAAAACAGTGCTGCTGAGGGGAAAACCAACTCAAACTATAGACAATATGCCTTTTACAACTCTTACTGTGGGTACGGAAAGGGCTGTATCATGGCATACTCTAAATTACAAGAAGTGTAAGTGATTATATGAAGGTTATAATGTCTACAGAAGGCTTCATTAAAGTGTTTGTACATGGCAATTTACTCCCGTGTCCCACTGAACTACTTGCCCAGAGGATCCCAATTGGTGTCGGCAGCATCTCGGCTGTATTCAGTCAACACGAATGAGTCGTGATTCAGTCTTTACATTCTCCACGACTATTGATCTGCAGAGAACTGGGAATAATATTTCGTCCTTCTAGCATAACGTTTACACGATTTAGAAACAGGCAGTTGTGGAGGAATCGCTTTGAAAGTGTGATCAGTATGTTTCTCAGTTGCCGCACTGATCTCGTTATATTATCAGAAAGGACCCACAAATAAAGACATGAATAATAGTGTCAGCATAAATTCTTTCTGTGGATGGGTGGGTGAGGGTGGTGAAAAAATGGTTTCAGGGAGGGGGATAATCTTTTAAGGTCGGCGGGGAAATAATGTTTCAAGGTAGAAATATTTAGGTCGATGCGTACATTAATGAGCCCAGTTGCGAAAACAGCACCTGTGCGTACGGGAGCACCTGTACTAAGGATGCCTGAAAACAAATCGAAGAAAGGGGAAACGCATTATTGAAAATACATAAAAAGTAAATTTCTAATATTAATAAATAAATATAAATTCAGAAAAGAAAAGAAAACGTAAAAAAAAAATCAAAATTAAATTTCTTTAAGGAAAATATATTAATTTTTTGGTACACTTTTATTACTTATCATGAATTAATTTTACAATCATATTTTCAGAGCAAGAGGACAGCACCTCTCTCTCCTCTGCCGACGGCCATGGACCAATTTGCAAGAGAAATTCTCCCAAACGTTCTCTTAATGGACGATAATGCTCTTTCACACATAGTTTAGTGGTGTAATACCTTCAGAGTGAGACTGCATGGATTAGACACGATTCCCAGACTGAATCCTGTAGAGCAGAATTACTCAAATGGCGACCTGTGGGCAGTTTCTGTCATCTCTAGTCTGTGAAGTGATTTTAAAATACAAAAATAAGGAAAAATTGTTGCTCGCTTATTATTGAGGAGAGATATTTTATTGGACGTTCCTCTTTCAGCAATTGTCGGGTTCCACTTCAATATGCATTGTTGGATAATTGGTGGCTGTCGTCCATAATTTGTTCGCTCGAAAATATAAACGAAGTGAGAAGTGACAATCCCTGTCCTCCTTCCAGAAATATCGTTGACATGGAGTCCTGGCTTGAAGAGAGAATGGGATATTCTTCCTCTAGCACTAATTGAAATCATTCTGAACACGAAGAAGCGGTGTGAAGTTTGTATTGCTTCCAGTGGGAATCACACACCATATTAAGGATTATGTGCATTCATGATATATCTTTCTATTTTCTAACTCCTGTACTCATTAGCACAGCTCTTCAATTTGTTGAGATAGAAGTTTCTCCGGTCTTTGTGTTTTATTAGGCCATGTTATTTATAGATCTCACTGTATTTTTCGTCAGAATCAAAATAATAATTTTTTAATTATGAAGTTTTTTTGATCGTTATGAACATCCTCAGTTTTCAATTTTTCAAGTCGAAAATATGTGAGTATGTTCATTTTTCAAACCGAAAATATGATGGTGTCGTCAATTTTTCAAGTAGAAAATATGAGTTATTTTCATTTTTAAAATAGAAGATATGAAATGTTTTAATTTTTCGTGTCGAGTATATGAAGATGTCTTTATTTTTCAAGTTGAGAATATCAAGATGCTTCATTTTCTAAGTTCAGAATATGAAGATGTCTTCATTTTTCAAGTCGAGCGTATATTATATGTGATTACTTTACGAATGGGAATATTTCTAATGTTATTCGGGCCGGTGTTGGCTCGGTCGGTAGCGCACCAGACTCGTAATATTCAGTTCCCTGGTTTGATAAAATAATTATCACTGAAGTGAAAGCAAGAATTGACTAGGACAGCTACAAGCTACGAGTAGACTCTCGTGTCTTTTTAAAGTATTCCTAATTTGCATATTCTGGCTTACGTTCCGCAACTGTAAATGCGGGATAGTTTTCGCGTAGGTTTAATAAAATATGAACCGGGCGGAATATTTAATAAAATATTTCCGCCTGGCCTCGGTGAGAAAAAGTACCTCGATACGCTTAGAAAGTCCGTCGGACATGACGTTAAACAGGAGGCCATATTCCTTGCTTGGCACATTAGGAGGCTTTCAGAAAGTGTTTTTCATCCAGGGCTTTTCAACCAGGGTGTTCATTAAAGAACACCCTGGATGATCTAAACGGAAGGCTATCGTATGTCCATTGAATTCCCTTCTCTCTTCCTCTGCGGTCCTCGCAGCCTGGTCATTTAGCCCATTGTGTGCAAAAAAGGTGTAGGTAAGAGGTAAAACGACAAACCATCTGATTTACAACGGTATCGGGAATTTCTGGTATGAGCATTTTTATTTGTGGCGAATTTGCAATTCTCTCCATTGATGTCAGTCACATATCTTACATATTTCTTTGAATTAAAGAGTCAGATGTCTCGTGTTACAGAAAACGGGAAATATTTCATAAAAATAATGTTAATCGTTATAATCGTTTCGAAATACATGTTACTTGGGAATTGTTCAATATTGAAGCAGTTAATTTTCTTGTAGAGATATTCCCGGTAGATTTAAAAAAATAAAAGTGAAATTAACTACAGATAAATAGAAACTTTGAATGTAAGGAATCTCAGAAATAGTGATTAATGAAGAAAAAAAAATCTTTGAAACATCATTTACAGTGGGGATAACTGTCGAATAAGAATTCTTTGTGTCAGTCATGAACACCAAGTTAATACACTGGTGCTCAGAATTAAAGGACAATCGATAAAAACGTATTTAGCTTGCCGATATATGTAAAAGAATGCAGTGAAAATGAGCGAACGGTGGAAAATACGCTACGCGGAAAACTATCCCGCATTTACAGTTGCGGAACGTAAGCCGGAATGTGCAAATTAGGAATACTTTAAAAAGATACGAGAGTCTACTCGTAGCTTGTAGCTGTCCTAGTCAATTCTTGCTTTCACTTCAGTGGCACGTCGAGCTGATTATGTCCCGAAGACATCGTATGAATGATTTTCAGCGGTGGAGAGCGATTGGAAGGATGGAAGCAAGTCAGTACCAGACGGAGGTTTCGAGCATTGATTTTTCCCCAAGATGTCCTATCAAGACTCTAGAGACAGTTTCAAATGACAAATGTTCGTTGTCGACCAGGAAAGGCCGTCTCAGAGCTACAACTGCTGCAGACGATCGTTGTACGTCTTACTGTCAGACGGAACAGAGTGATGACCACTATGCAACTGTCTTTGGAGCTTGCAACAGCTACAGGAATGAGGGTTTCAAGGATAATGTTTGCAAAAGATTTCGTGAGCAATGCCTTTATACTACTAGGAGACCTGTTATTTGTGTCCCTCTAACTTCCGCCTCCCGGCGAGCTCGTTTAACGTGGAGCCACCAACATTTCACTTGGAGTCCAGACCAATGGACACATGTTATGTTCACAGATGAATCGCGATTCAGTTTAAGTACTGATTCGCGACGTATTCGCATTTGGAGAGAAACTCAACAGTCCCTCGAACGTCAGAGAAAGGGAACGCTGATGGCCGTGGCGTGATGATTGTGGCAGGAATCATGGCGAAAGGGCGTACAGACCTGCACATCTTTCCGAGTGATTCTGTTACTGCTCTGCAATACAGAGACTATTTCCTGAACCCATATGTCAGGCTATTCCGTGGAGCCATTGGTCCAGATTTTATTCTTATGGACGATAACGCCCGCCTGAGGGCAGGGGTGGCTCAGTCGGTAGCTCGCCAGGCTCGTAATCTGTAGTTCCCAGGTTCGAGTCCCAGCTGGGTCAGCGTTGAGATTTATCTCCGCAAAATTCCCGCCCTGCCCACGGTCAGTAGGGGACACCGATGGGCTTGGAAAGGCAGCCGTCCGTCGGATGGGACGTTAAGCCGTGGCTCTGTGTGCGGGAGAGCCATACCCTGTGCACGTTAAAGAACACGCTTGATGGCCTTGACGGGAGGCTACCATCTGTCTCCCAACAGCTGTTCCAGTGGGTCCCCTCCCCCAACCTTCTCTGAGCCTTCGGGGTCCATGTGACCTGGCCATTTAGCCCATAGTGTGCAAAAACGTGCCTCTCAGAGGTAACCCAACAAAACCCAACGCCCGCCTCATCGAGCTAATGTTGTCGACGATTTCCTCGAAGAGGAAGGTATTTGTCGAATGGAGTGGCCACCCAGATCTCCTAACTTCAATCCCATTGAGCATGTATAGGATGCTATAGAGCAGGCGTGTCCAACCCGCGGCCCTGGACAGCTAGTAATGCGGCCCACAAAATCATAAAGTTTACGTGTTTACGACATAAGCTTTCAACATGATTATATGATTTTCAGCTTTTGATATCCCACTAGTTTTGATATCCCACAGAGGTTTTGATATCCCACTAGTTTTATGTTGCCCTTTTTTAATTTTATAATAGAAAACATAAGAAAATAAATGAAGTTTTATTATTAATATACATTAACTATATTATATATTTTATGTGCGGCCCAAAACAATTCATCTTCACTCAATGTGGCCCAGGGAAGTCAAAAGGTTGGACATGCCTGCTCTAGAGAGACGCATTGGAACACTCCAGCCCCCTCCCAGAACTCTCCACGAACTCAGAACGGCACTTATCGAGGAGTGGTCATTAATCCTCAAGACATCAATACCCTCATAAACGGTAGAAGAGTCTTTACTTGAGCTGCATGGCTCTCAGGGGTGATCATACTCCATATTAACATACTGCATGTCGTACGTAACAGACTTTAAGTATTGTTCCATGGACTGCTCCTTCATATCAATTGCATGATTATGATCTTAACGCATGCGCATTATATGATTATGAATTTCTTCTGCTTGATTTACATTTGTAATGTAATAATAAACCTCTTTACCAAATTTCATTGCATTCCTTTTAAAATACTTTGCGTTATATACGAATTTATGCATTATCCTGTAATTTTGAACACCAGTGTATTTTGTTTCAATTAAGATTTAAAGAGGCTTCGTGTAGTCAGATGTCTTTGAAATTGCTCTTGACTTTGACGATGGTTTTGTGACAAAAATCATTACTGATTTGGAGGATATTTCTTTTCTTCGTCGTTTAAAACTGCGAAGAAAATCCCCTAATTTAAGTCATCCTGTGTTATATGTTTATCTTGCTACCTAACAAGCAGAACTTGTAAGAACAATTACTTGGTTGGCATATCTTCAGACAGCTCTTGCATTAGGAAAGAAAGATAAAAGAAAAATTGCATTTTGCATACAAGTTGATTGGTCGTACGTCTAACATTTCTTTTTCAGTTTAAATGCAAGAGACAATTAAACACGACAGCTGTTGAAAAATATTTGATGTTTGCGACATCAGTCCGAATTAAAAACACCGAGTTAATGAACTTCACTTGTTTGCAAGTAATGACAAATACCTTTGTTACGGTGGCAAACACAAGGTGAGACGAAATGGCTTGTTATTTGCAGCATTTTACCTTCCTATGGAAATGAAGCTTGGATCTGAAGCGTATTTTGAAACATTTGAAAATTATACCATCTTGCCGTGACAAAAGTAAAAAAATGTAAATGACATTTAAGACACTTGATTCTTAAGAAGTACATATAAGTATAAGTTATATTTATTTTCCCATTCCTTTTTTATGTATCTTTTTGGAAGAACATATCTGATCGGCGTTTTAATGATGTTATTCTGATGAAACTTTTAGTTCATTTTTAAAGAATATAAACATTTTTAAGTAGTTTCAGTTTATCCAGCTAGACAATATTTTCGAATTTAACATTTTAAAACGTCATATAATTTTTCAAATACCTTTCACCTAATAAAAATGATAATATGCTCATGAAAATTTCATCTTTAAAGAAGGTAGAGTTTTAAAATAGATTGCGCTAGGCTTCGTTTGGTGTGCTTATGATCTAGCTTGAAAAAAAAAAGCTGTTTTCAACACTGGGCATAACAGCTGCTAGCAAAGAAAGTTCTCTACCAAGGTAAAGTTGTGAATTGCGGATTGCGAGCATGGCTAGCTACCGATTATAATACCGTGGAAGAGGGGTTAGCATGCTTATTTACTAATCAAAGAGAAAATGACCTGGGTTGGAGCCCCGGTAAGGCATAAATGTTTGTGTTGTTTTTCTGCTGAGGTCCCACCATTCTCACAGACCTACGGTGTGTAAAGTGAAAGGTTCCTGTCAGAACTCTGTGGCAAGCAGCTGCTTGAGGGGATATTTATTTATTCTTTATTATTGAGATATTTTCTTTGAATACACTATCATCAGTTTTCTCGTTAAAAAATGAGAAACTAAGGAAATATTTTTAGCTTCTCAAAAACTCTGAAAATAAAATTAATAATCTTGATATATAGAAAATAAAGGGCAATCCTGCGCCTTGTGACACTGAAAGAGGAATCTATAATTTCAGAAGTTTGAATAGAAAGCTAGAAAAGGCTATATCGATTTTGGCGAATGTAGGAATCTCTTTTACAAACAGAATGGAGATTTTCATTTATCCACTTTTGCACTCTTTAAAGTTTTAATTACGAGGGGCGTTCAAAAAGTTCTTGATATTCATCTACAGAGCAAAACCATTTCACTCACCTCAAAAAAATTTTACTGTCCTCCAAAGTACTTTCCTCCAGCATCTATGCAAAGCTGCAGACGTCTACGCCAATTCTAGAACGCTTAGTTCTACTCCAGTTAAGAAAGACTCTACAACTCTGTATGAACGCATTTTGCAAACTTCTTGAACCCTGGAAAAAGGTTTCCCAGCAAGTTGCTTTTAATTTTTGGAAGAAATCAAAAATCGCATAGTGCAAGATCGAAGGACTGCTTGATTTTTTCCTGCTCCAGATAGAACCTAACGTAGCTGGTTTTGTGAGCACTGGCATTGTCAAAAAAAGGGAGAAACCTTGCCACGCCTGTTGTTGGACGCTACTCCTTCATCTCCTTAACCATTTTGGGCAAAACATTGTTGGTGTAGTAGGGAATTGAAAAAAAGTATTGTGAAAATTCTTTTCCTTCAGAGAGAGTAATGTTGGAATATTTGGGGACGCGGTTCATCTTACGCAATCCAAACATAATTGTCGATCTGTCTGGGAGTTGTATAGTGATTAAACTACATCTCATCACCTGTGATAATGTCTGTTAACGTTTGGGGCCACTAGGTTCGAACATTGCCAATAACTCCTTGCAAGAGTCGACTTTAGGTGTTTTTTTTTGTACAGTAACTTCGTAGTGTACCATTGGGCACAGATCTTTTAGAATGCTAAATGATGATGGAGGATTGTCTCTACACTGCTAATCAATACAATGACATATAAATTTATTATTTGAATGGTGATGTGTGGATTTTCCGAAATAATTTCACGAACAGCAGCGACGGGCATGATCCCCATATACTTGTGATAAATCGGCATTTCCGTTATGACAGGCTAGGTTTAGCGGAGATAAATCCTGAATGATGACGCAGTTGAAACCTGATACTCCAGAATACGAGCCTGGCGCACTACCGACTAAGCCAACCTCCTCTTCCCTTAATTGGAAATGTAGGGATGTTTTCCAGATGCAACTATATGCGAAAATGCAAAATATTTCCTCTTCTTTAGTAGATCATAGCAATAGCGCACAGATTTCGCAGACCGAATTTTACGCGCACCCATCGAAGAGAGAAATGATGATGATACCCCTTTGTTATCAACACATAAAGACAAGTTTAGACAAGCTTTCAAACAAGTCGGTGCTTGTTAACTTTGGAGGAACGAGTATCAATCTACGTGTGAAGAACTTTTTGAACTCTGTAGAAGTAATGGACAATGGAAAAATGCAAATAACAATATTTTACTAGTACTTATACATCATAGAACGTATTTGTTTTTTATTCCTTAAAACAGAAAGTAGCTTTTCTCACACCCTCTGAGAAGGGGGACTTCCTGTCTTCTCAGAGGTTAAGTAAAAATATTATCTCGTATGTTTTTACTTTGAAAACGAAATAAAAATGAAGAGTCGAAATAATTCTTAGAATAGAAAAACTCGAAACTTAGTTCGTGGACAATAATCTGAGAAAACCCTTCCTGAGTAGTAGGAATATATTGAGGTTTTCTTCAAAGGTTGCATTTCAAAGAAAATAATGAAATACTTTCATCCAAATTTTGATACAAAGCGTCACTTATTTTAATGATTAAGGATTAAGTTATTTGGTGATTAAATAAATTATGGGTAGATTTAGGTTCTTTTTTCTCATAATGTTTTTCTTATAGTACTTATTGAAACAAAATTAATCTATTTGATGTTTTCTTCATTTGTAATTGGTTGTTACATTTGCTGAACTTTTAGAGATGCTACCATAAACGGCGGCAGCTATATTTCTAGGACGAAAATTATATCAATAATGGGAAAATATTATTTTACATGTTTCTAGAGAAGGGGTGACAGATGTTATCTTTAATATGAAATATTCACGGGTAAAGAACCTGCAATGAATAAGACAATCTGATCACCCTAGTATGTGTGTATTGGATGTTGGACACAACTTTAGTGTCACTGGCATTGTATTGTTTTAGCCTCAAGCGGAAGAATACTATATTTAGTATTAAATATTCACAGGCTAGCACATGTTCGAGTTCAAAAATATGTCAGCGTTGTGATTTATCTTCGCTAAACGTGCGTGTCCTCAGTCAGAAAGGGGACATCGATGGGCTTGGGAAGGCCACAGTTCGTCGGATGGGACGTTAAGCCGTGGTGCCATGTGAGAACCAAACCTGTGCATGTTAAAAAATGTTTTAAAGAATGTCGAGATGACCTGGACTTGGGCCCACCATCTGTCTTTTAACAACTGTGTAGAGAGTTCCCTTTCCCCATGCTTCTCTAAGATTAGGGTCCTTGTGACAGGCCATTTAGTCCATTAGATGCAAAAAAAAAGTTCTGTTCAGATGCAAAACAACCCAATCCAGCAGGCAAGAGCCTGTATGTTTATGAACGATTTTTAATATAGAGTAAATATTATCTTAATCCGACTACAATGCTATCGGGAGGCCATGTGTTCGCAGCCCATACGCTCAAGACAATTTTTTTTTATGTTTAAGGTTATCTTACTTATTGCTGAAAAGGAGTCATTTATTACATATTCCCTTTTGTAAGTGGGGGGATTGGTGTAAATGATGTTTGAAGTATTTCCAGAAGGAATTAAAATCCGAAAGGAAGAATTTTTAATATTCTTGAAAGCTTCCATGACGAGGAGCAAAAGTACAAGCATTCATGGATGATGACCTTATTCTTTCATGGGGTAGCAGAAGAAATAGTGTGATAATAGAAACGACTCTTAAACGTAGGGAAAAGCATAGACGGAAAGTTTTAAACATGATTTATGTTGTTGTTTTTTTTGTTTCACAAAAATATATCGTGGCGAATATCATCAAGTTTTCTGTATAATAAATGGAACGAAAATATTAATGGAATACGTAAAATAATAAAAAAAGAAAATGACAGCTTTCAGTTGGATTGTTTAATCTCTAAGCAGTGTGTTTTTTTCACACAGTGGGTTAAATAGTAGATCATAAGGACAACGGTCTTAAAGAATGTTGGGAAAAGAGATCCACTGGAAAGCTGTTAGAAAGACAGACGACTCTCTTTAAAGCCATCCAACGCGTTCTTTACATGCACAGGATATAGTTCAGTTCTCTGCATACGGCGGCACTGCTTAACATCCCATCCAATGGACGGTAGCCTATCCAAGCCCAATTGTTACCCCTTTATTACTTATGACAGGGTGGGATTTAGCAGAGATGAATCTCGAATGCTGACGCAGTTGAAATCTGGCATTCCAGTTCATGACCCTGGCCCACTACCGACTAAGCCAACTTCCTCTTCCCTTAATTGGAAATGTAAGAATATTTTGCAGATGCAACTACGCGTATCAACCATTTTCGTGTTCAAAATGCGTTTTTTTTTCATCAGCCATATTAAAGAGTAAAAAAAAAAACGAAAATCGTTTGATTATAATGTGCCATGAAAGCGATGAAAAATAAAATTAGAACAGATAATAATAATTTAATATACTAACAGCGTTATGTCCTTATCATATTCCCGTTTGGGTATATGTTAGCGCACTATCTTTAAAAAAAAATCCACTTCTTGAATATAAATAGTCAAGTTTCGAAATAGTGCAGACATTGGGATTCTCAGTAGTTTGCAATTTCTGCAATTTAAAGAAAAATCATGTAGTCCTTAAACTGACACTCAAAAGAACTGAAAACAAGAAAGGTGTAACAAGCATCAGAAGAATAAAAATGAATTTATCCCGGATTGCTCTTAAAGTTGTTGAGAAAGAAAAGAGCACGTAATGATAAAAATACACTTCTAAGAATCAAGACAACGAATTAAATTAAAGCCGAGATGCCGGCGACTTACTTGACAAGTTTATATCTAAATGCAAACTTAATTGTCTAATTAGAACCAGGGACATTTTAGTGTCAGCTGAATCTCATTAAACGAGAGATGTCAGCAAACGAAGTTAAGTTCCCATTTATTACAAAAATCTAATTTTAAAGCAAGTTTTTTCTCTCTGAGGCTAATCATGGATAAGAGTTGATGAAACTCATATGCCCATACCTTTAGGCATTGGTTTCCAAATTGCGGGGTGCGACTAGGCTGTTAAGGAGCCGAGAGATTTTCTAGAAACATTTTATGGTAAAATTGGATTGATTGTGATTCTCAAAATGTCGGAGATCGATTATTTAGCAACGTGCATTACATTTTGAAACACAACTATTGCAGCTAGAAGATCGCTCGGTTCAGTTAAAAGCTTTCTTCACTCATTGCGTCTCTTGCACGATTTCATCATCACAAACAGTGACTGTTTGTGATGATGAAATCGTGCAAGAGACGCAATGAGCAAGAGACGCACAGTTGGCAACATTCTCATGATACATTCAGTTGCTTTGTCTGCCCTCCGCGTCCTAACAATCGACATTCTTTGCCACTCACTACACATACTTTTGGAGGAAGGATGAAAATACCGATGGGACAATCATGAAATCTTTGTGAAGCTGAAGAGATGCCATTATATGAATTTCGGGAACCACTGTCTTAAGAGAAAGTGTTAACTGTAAATATTAAACATGAACGTGTTTCAAACGTAAATAAACACAGATAACAGACGGTTAAATCAACAATATAATGGGATTTATATAATCAACTCATGCTATTTCATGGGTTGTGTTGTGGGTTGTTTCACCACTGAGAGGCGCTTTTTTTGCAAACAATGGACAAAATGGCCAAGTCACAAGGACCCCGAGGGCTCAGAGAAGTTTGGGGAAGAGGACTCGCTGGATGGCTTGTTAGGAGACAGACGGTAGCCTTCTTTTAAGGCCAACCAGTGTTTTCTTTAATGTGCACAGGTTATGGCTCTCTCCCATACTAGGACCACGGCTATAGGTCCCATCAGAAGGACGGCGGCCTTTCCAAGTCTATTGGTGTCCGCTATTGAAGAGGGCAGTTTGGCGGCGATAAATCTCAAAGCTGGCATAAGTGCGAACTGCAGATTACAACTCTTCTAAAACAATATATATATATATCCGATATATTTATATATACAAATAATATCAAATAATAAACCAAATTAGAGGGACACGACCATGTAAACATTTAGTTATTTATTCTTAGCTACGAATAAACAAAATCAAGATCTATAAACATCGAATGTTACTGCTGGGACGGATATTTCAAATATTTTTAAGAATTTAATCTCGTTTCTAAAATTTTTACCAGAGAGAGTAAACATCATACTGACTATTATTATTAGGAGAGTACTCCCGACGTTTTCTCGGTATTATGTTTTGTAAATTTATTATTAGTTAATAGAACTAAAAGTAGATATCTATGCGAAAGTACACTGTCCTGCCAAAATATTAGAGAATTTGTATGTTATTTCAATGGGAATCTAATTTTGAAGGCTGTAACTTCTAAAATATGCATTTACCGCAAAAATAAGATAAATTAAATATTATAATCAAATCTATTTAAATCCCGACTTTTAAAAATATTCGTTTAGTGTTTAAAGAGTTATGTAAGCTACAATATTTCAGAATAGTAAGGCTTCATAAGAATTTACCTAAAAATTAATTAAAACTTAATAAGTATTGTTTTAAACCATTTAATAAAATAAATATGAAATTTGCCTAATGATCATTTCAAAATTATACAATTATGAAATATTTTTATAAAACAAGATAATTTATTCTTAACCTTTCAACTTCCGTAACTCTTTAAATACTGAAGCCGAATATTCTTGAAAATCGAAATTTAAATAGATTATGTTATTTATCTTCAGTCACATTTTTCCATTAAATGCGTATTTCAGAAGAATACATGGTATTTCCAGATAACATGGAAATTTTCCAATATTTTAGTAAGGCGGTGCAGATGATAAAGTCATCTGAATTCTAAATCCCATCTTCACAGAACCTTTTCTTCGTGGCAGAGCTCCTATGAAAATCTCATACGTTGCATTTCTTCATTTTCAGTTCCGTTGAGAATCACGCTCTGAGCTTAAAGGTGATTTATTCGACAGAGAACATTGGAACTTCATCTATTCATTCACGTGATGTGTTGCCGACACCATATTTTGTTTTCTGTTCAAGTTGCTTTGGTGGAAATGGAATGAACATTTATATGTCTTTGAGAGTGAAAACTGATCCAGTACGACGACTCCTTTTCCTTTGGGTAAATAGCAAAGAACCAGAAATCGTTCGAAGCTGTCTCCATAGACATTGATTCTAGCTTTCTATTCCTTTTTTGGGCCATTGGGAATGAATAGCAGAATTGAAAGGCCAAGGGACCTATTGTGTTCTCTCAGATGCAATTCCATGGCTAGAAACTATTTTCTCACACTACAACGAAGCAATTCATGTTAGGATGCAACTTGTTCCAGAGCTTTACGACAGATCATGGTGTTTTCTTTTTATGAGTGGCACGCAGTTATAAACATAGAGTGAAGTATCAATGGCTAAGATATAGGAAGGTTTAGCCTTAACCTAGACGATTTTAAATCAATATCACACTATTTTTTTAAAGGAGAGGTTTATATAAATCTATTTTTTCTACCAAAGAGGATGTTTATGTATATAAGAAGATAAACTCTTATGCTGACGCATATTCAAACTAAGAATTATACCAACATGTTATTTGAATGCAAATCGTAATTCGAGATTATATAACTTCTAAAACGGACATGTTATGGGAGAAAAAGCAAATGAGTAAAAGTCTCAATGAAATAGATTTGAACGTTTAAATTAATATCCAAAATTACATGTACCTTGGCTTTACACTAACCCTCCCCTACATGGAATAAATTATTATTATTATTATTATTATTAAGAAACAACCTTATGCTATGTCAGTGGGAGGCTAATGTCATAGCACTATAACTTCTAAAATAAAGTTTTTGTTTTCAAAAAGTAATTGCAGACAAATATTTCAATCAAATATATCAATATCGCGATTTTCAACAACATTCTTTAAGTATTTAATGAGTTATGGAATTCTGCATATTTAACAACAACAATACCAGTCTTAAGAACTTATACAAAACTGATGAATAATGAAAGAATTCTTTACACAAACATCTCAAAAACACATTTATTATATTAAACACTTTGATACAATACTTATTACTAAGTTTTAATTAACTTCGTCAATATTTGTGACTGGCATTGTTATTGTTAAATATCCAAACCTATAAAACTAATTAATTATAGAAGGAATATTGTTGAATATTGAGATATTTATGCATTTGATTGGGATCTTTATCTACTGTCACATTTTTCAAAAAAAAAAAAAAGAAAGTTGTATAGCGTAGACGTCAGCTTCTCATTTACATAACATAGGGTTGTTCCTTCACTTTTTGAAATCAGTGTATATTTTAATCTTGATTTACAGAATTATGATTGATTATGACTTTTTCAACGAATTTTCATTGCGTTATACATAAACGGTTATTAGAATATTGTAACATTGAGCACACTTTTTTCCATTAGTCAGACTAGGCAGTTTCATAGAGCGGCAACTTTTAGGGTTCTGCATATTATCAACAGTGAATAACTTTTTGGGACCGGAATATTCATTAATGCGAAATAAAACAAAAATTAGACATTCTCCGCAGCAAATTAAAACAAAAAAATTAAATTCGTGTTTTATTTTCGTCTTGCTAATTGCGTTGTGTTAAAATTTAAAATGTTACACTACAAATACAGAAAGGTAATAAATTTAAAGGTGTCAACTCTCGATGGTCCGGAAGGAATCAACCGGTTTGCTGATTAAACTTGGTGACTGTGCATATGTAAACTTTTGGCCGTTTTTAGTCAGGAAATTTATGCGATGTTTGTGTTCCTAAACTATTATGTATTTGCATTATTTTTACACTTTTGGATGGCGTCTGTAGAGCGACAAAAGTATTTCTAAATATTGGATGCAATTGTATTTGAGCCAAGTTTACAATAAACCCATTTTGTACCACGTTTTGGCTAGTTGTCTATTAACCGAGATTTTGGGTTATCCGTGACTTTATTTCCTATCTTCCCCCTATTATACAGGTGAATTCATAGTTGACTGAATATGAATTAACCTTAAACGCATTTATATATTTAGTATATTTTTGTAATTATAGATATCTATAATAATTGAGTTAGCTATTTTTATATAAAGTAATTTTATGAGTAGTATTAGTAGTATCCATGACCTCTTTCCTGGCATCAATTTTTTTTCTAAATGTAAATACCTAGAAAAGCATATTATCAGTAACAAGCTCAGATATAGAAAAAGAAATTGAAAGAAGGGGAGGGCAAATGATCCGACTGAAAGGGGAGGAGGAAATCGAGTCCAAAGGAACCGGAACGCCGTTCTGGCATAAATATTTTATATCAATTTTAGTGATTTTTTGACAAATTACTTGAAAAATATGCATAATAATGTTTTCGCCTCTGTTCCTGTTACTAGTATTCTCAAAGGGGAGGGAGATATGACTGCTTTCTCCCCCTATATCGGGGCTATAATCATTAAAGAATAATAATCCGGGACACGCTATTGTCGTTAATGGGTAATAAAACAAAAATTGAACATTCTCCGAAGTAAATTCTAAAAAGTACAGTAAATTGGCTCCGGGAAAAAATCCCGGAGACTGAAAAAATCAACCAATCCTGGATGCTGATTGGTAAATTTTTTACACTTTCATCAACTGTCTCAAATGGCTTTCAGTGTTATGAGTTCCATTACTTCACAGAATATTTTGAATCCATAAATGCTTCTCCAATGGTTAAAACATATCGCTACTGACCTATTTGCACTGAAACGAAGGACAGCTATCACGTATAAATAACGAACTAATTTGCACACTCGGTAGTCTTTTGCTCCTTTAAAAAAACTACATAAATTATTAGGCATGTATTGGGAATTTACTAAAGGTATTAAATGACTAGATAAACCTAGGTCCAGGTACGCTAACTACTAGACACTTCCTGGTCTAGTGGTTAGCGTAACTGACTACTAAGACCAGCGGGGCTGTCCTTGTGTAAATGTTTATATCAGAAACCAGGACAAGGGTTGGGTTGTTTTACCTCTGAGCGGCACTTTTTTGCACACAATGGGCTAAATGGCCAGGTCACATGGACCCCGAAGGCTCAGAGAAGGTTGGGGGAGGGGACCCACTGGAACAGCTGTTGGGAGACAGATGGTAGCCTTCCGTCAAGGCCATCCAGCGTCTTCTTTAACGTGCACAGGGTATGGCTCTCCCACACACGGGGCCACGGCTTAACGTCCCATCCGACGGATGGCGGCCTTTCCAAGACCATCGGTATCCCCTACTGACCGTGGGCAGGGCGGAGAGTTTTGCGGAGATAAATCTCAACGCTGACCCAGTTGGGACTCGAACCTGGGAACTACAGATTACGAGCCTGGCGCGCTACCGACTGAGCCACCCCACCATGACAAGCCCAATATAGCTTCTAGGTTATCTCCGTCCTTTGTGTACCTTCTTTAAAAATTAAATTGCTTGTTTCACATCTTTGATCAATAAGTGAATTTTTCTCGCGTTAATCGATGAAACTTTCAAGCACCCTTCACTTAAGGGTGAGGGTTGTCTCAATCGGTAGCGCACTAGACGCGTAATCTGCAGCTACAGGTTCGAATCCCAACTGCTGCAGTTTTAAGATTTTCTCCGGTAAACCACCACGCGCGTTTCGTCCGTCGGATGGGATCTTAAGTAGTGTTTCCCTGTGCAGGAAAGCTGCACAGAGATATGCTGGATAGCCTTGACGTCAACTTTCATTTGTCCTCTAACAACTGTCTAATCGGTTTCATCTGAATTTTTCTGAGTTCTTGTTTAGGGGCCTGACCATTTAGCCCACTGTGTGCACAAAAGTTCCACTCAGAGGTAAAACAACCCAAAACAACCCATTCATTTAAGATTAAAAAAAATTACCTCCTCCTCCTCCAGAAAAGCAAAAGTGTGAATAAATTAGGGTTACCAGATGGCAGTGTTCTAAAAGGAGGACAAAAGAGGACATAAAAAAATGGAGGACAAATGAGGACAATAAAACCAAAATGAAGAACAAATGGGGACAATAAAACAAAAAAGGACAAAGGGGGACAATAAAACAAAAATGGAGGACAAATGAGGACAATAAAACAAAAATGAAGGACAAATGGGGACAATAAAACAAAAAAAGGACATGGGGATAATAAAACAAAAATGGAGGACAAATGAGGACAATAAAACTAAAATGAAGGACAAATGGAGACAATAAAACAAAAAAGAAGGACAAAGGGGGACAATAAAACAAAAATGGAGGACAAATGAGGACAATAAAACCAAAATGAAGGACAAATGGGGACAATAAAACAAAAAAAGGACATAGGGGGATAATAAAGCAAAAATGGAGGACAAATGAGGACAATAAAACAAAAATGAAGGACAAATGGGGACAATAAAACAAAAAAGAAGGACAAAGAGGGACAATAAAACAAAAATGGAGGACAAAGGAGGGCAATAAAACAAAAATGGAGGACAAAGGAGGGCAATAAAACAAAAATGGAGGACAAAGGAGGACATGCTTTCAATTTGAGAAAAATGAAATAATTTTTTTCCTACTATGTTTTATTTCAAGTAACGATTAACAGTTGAGTCAGGAAAAGGCATAATACTTATTACATCATCATCATCATCATCCTCAAGCAGCCATGGGCTACGGAGGTCCAACCAGACCGTGCAGTTTAATTCTCCAAGCATATCTGTCCTAAGCTACATCTGCTGCATCCGGCCACTGCACACCAATTCTAACAAGGTCCTGTTTGACATTGTCTGCCCACCGCATCCTAGGTCTCCCCCTCCTTCTGAGGCCTCTAGGCACACTGTTCATAACCTTATTCGCCAAACTATAATTATCCATACGTGCAACATGGCCAAACCAGCGGAGTCTCTCTCTGCACAATATGCTGCTTAAAGGAGGTTGCAGACTCCTTTGCCTAACCTCATCATTAGTTACAAAGTTAAACCACCTAATACCCAAGATACTGCGTAAGCATCTAGAATCAAAAGTATCTAGTTTCCTGTTATCTTGTTTACATAGCGTCCACGTTTCACTACCATAACTAACCCTAGAAAGAACCAAACTATTATATAGTCTAATTTTAGTCTTTAGGTGTATACGCCTATTTCTCCACAATCTCTATAAATTCTTAAAAGTCCCGGCAGCAATAACTATTCGTCTGTTAATCTCATGCCGCACATCACCAGTATCAGTTACATAGCTCCCAAGGTAATTAAACTGTGACACCTGCTCAAGACTGCAACCATTCAGATTAACTGAATCACAACCTGCCTGACCAATTTTCATCACTTTAGTTTTCTCTCTGTTTATAACCAAACCTACTCTATTACCAGTCTCATCAACAGCTCGAATGAAAGAGTTCATCTCATCAACTTCATTTGCCAAAAGGGCTAAATCATCAGCATAATCTAAATCAGACATTTTCGTATCTCCAGCCCAATTAAGGCCAAAATCTTTTCCTTGAAGTGAATTTCGCATAACATAATCAACAACCAAACTAAAGAGAAAAGGAGACAAGATGCACCCTTGTCGAACACCAGACGTAATGCTAAACCAATTGCTACAATTACCAACTCTCACACACGACTCAGTGTTATTATAGAGAGCTTTCATTATGTTAACCAACTTGTCTGGTATACCATATGATTTCACAATCAACCACAAATTATGACGATCAACAGAGTCGAAAGCCTTTTTAAAATCAACAAAGCTAGCAACCAAAGGTTTCTGAAACTCTAAACATTTCTCAAGAATCTGCCTAAGTGAAAATATCTGATCAAAAAAACATCCCCTACCACTTCTGAATCATCACGGAATTGCCTGTCAACCAGATTCTTAATTCTATTAAGCACAATCATGGAAAGAACTTTACCTTGAACAGAGAGTAGGCTGATACCCCTATAGTTATCACAAGAACTGCGATCACCTTTTTTGAAAATAGGGATAACAATAGCTCTGGTAAAATCCTTAGGAACCATGCCTTTATCATAAAAGTTATTCAAAATTTCAGTCATCCAAGTGGTAACCGAAACATTCCCAGCTCTGAGCATTTCTGTAGTAATTTCATCTACCCCTGGGGATTTATGAAGTTTAAGTTTAGAGATAGCCAAAATAACTTCAGATTGCGTTAAAGGGCCAACATTAAAGCTGCCAATGCATTTATCATCATTACAAACAATGGGAGTAGAACTAACCACATTGTTTAGAACATCACTGAAATGCTCAGCCCACCTAGCCATGACAGAATCCTCCCCTTCTATAACCTTACCTTTTTTATCCTTCAATCCCTGTATACCTGTCCGTTTTCTACCACACAAAACATTAACTATCTGGTACAGCTCTCTGCTGTTGTGCTGTCTAACTACTTCCTAGACTTTGTCAGCCAAGCCATCAAGCCAGAGATTCTTATCAGTAGCTAACTGATCCTTTACACGTTTATTAATCTCTCTGTAATCCGTTCTATTAGGACTAGTAGGGTACTGATTAAGGACATTCCTGCAGTTCCTTCTTTTTGAAATAAGCTCAAGTGCCTTATCACTTAAATAATTCTGTGTCCTCTGCTCCTTTTTTCCTAAAAGAGTACTGTTAGTTTCCAAAAAAAGCCTGTTTAAAATGGCCCCATTCTTCCTCAACTTCAGTATTAAACAAACCATGACTGTCATAACGACTAAGTAACCTATCACGGTAAGCTTTAGCTATAACTGGGTCTTTCAGAGCTTCGGTATTAAAGGTAAATTTTTTAACCCTAGCACAACTCTTTTTAAGTTTAAGTCGCAAGACACTTTTAACAAGGTAATGGTCAGATCCAATTTCAGCTCCCCTATATGCCCTGGTATTTCTAACAGAACTAGCCCATTTGCTGTTAATTAATATAAAATCAATCATATTCCTATGCAGCCCATCAGGTGAAACCCATGTGTATTTATGTATGTCGCGGTGTTTGTAATATGTGTTAGTTATTCTGAAACCATTGAGTTTACTTACCTGTAGGAGACGTTGCCCATTGCCATTGCAGCTACCAATACCAAAAGGGCCTATTACTCCTCCCCAAAGGTCAGAGTCAGTGCCAACTTTGGCATTGAAGTCACCTAGAACAAGGGTAATATCTCCTTTCTTGACAGAATTCAAAATATCCTGAAGTTGTCCGTAAAACCTATCCTTCTCATCCTCATCGGCATCCTCAGTGGGGGCATAACAGCAAATAACATTCAAGTCTTTAATGCTTGTCTGAAATTTTGCTGTAAGAAACCTTTCATTAATGCACTCATATCCTAGAAGAGCATCACTAGCATGTCTGCTGAGCAGTAGACCCACGCCTTGGTGATGCTTTCCATCCTCCCTCCCTGTAAAGAGAAATTTAAAGTTATTTTTAAGTATGCCACTGCAGAGAGAAAATGATTAGTAGGATTTTTAAAGAAATTAGGTTTATTGAGATTTGGTAGGGCCATCAATATCAAACAACACCCTGATCGCAGGCATGGGTAAAGTTCAGGTACCTGCGATGGCTTTACCTGTCCATCTGGTCTCTTGCAAGCCTAGAATATCTAGATTATAGCGCTGGAATTCCTGCATGAGGACATCAAGAGAATAACCTCTATGTAATGTCCTCACGTTCCACGTTCCTGCAGAGAGAAAATGATTAGTAGGATTTTTAAAGAAATTAGGTTTATTGAGATAGGTAGGGCCAACAATATCAAACAGCCCACTGATCGCAGGCATGGGGCAAAGACCTGTTCCTCCTCTTCTAAAGGCTGAAGTCACCGATGCTGGTAGGAACTTCAGGCACCACCTTTTCAAGTGGACTTTTTCAAGAGCCACATGGCCTGCCTGAGACACATTACTGCAGTTTAGGCTTGACGATGCCCAACTAGCTAAGTAAGGTTCAGGTACCTGCGATGGCCTCTGATTAGGATTATCCACCAGCTGATATAAGGTATCCCATGCCTCTGTTCTGGCATGTAAATTGCACATATTGAGATTACAGGAAATAGTAACTTTTACAGCATTAACAGGTTAATTTAACATTCACGTTTTGCATTTACTCTAAATTAGTTCACGGTTAACAGTAAATGATATTATAGTTATGATTTCAAGAAATTTAAAATAGGAAATTCCAAAAACGAGTGCTTTAATTTTAATTTGAAACTTGTTATTAGTTTATGCAAAAAGGAGGACATTTGATGATTTTTCAAAATTCTGGGAGGATATGATACGAAAAAGAAGGACATGTCCTCCTTTTGGAGGACGTTTGGTAACCCTAAACTAAAACAAGCTACGATCAATATTTTTTGTACGACGGATATTAAGAAAAATTCCCGAACTTCGTTGTTTTTCGAAAACGTTTAAATTATTTGATTGGTCTCCACTAGAAAACAAACGAACGCTTACACGTAGATAGATTTTATGTGGGTAGGCGAAAAACGTATTAAATCAAGTGAGGCAACAACGCAGGAAAACCAGGCACAATCACGAAGAAATTAACTGTCGAGTGGGAACTACAGGAATCGTATTCACTGGCTTATTAGCACTAATGGACTTCTTAGGTCTGTAGCCAAGTTGACCAGGACAGGGTTGCAGTTAGCAGCTCGATACTCGGACGAGAAGTAAAAGCGAGTGCAGCGTGGTGGATCAGTGTGTGCCGACTTAAGCCGTAGTTTCGATGCAGCTTGATTCACTTAACGAAAGAAACGAGGTGCATTAGTGGAATAATTGCCATTGGCCACAGGCAAAGGAATCTCTGCAAAGAATTTTGCGAAGCATCTTAATTTTATTAGTAAATTTAGCATCACTTCGGACTAGTTGCTTGAATGAACACTAATAATCTTATAGTTTCTCATAATGATGGTTAATTTATAAAAACGCAAACAGTAAAGTGAATATAGATACTTCATCACATCTTCAAAGTAAAATGGCAAATTACTTTCACATTTAATCAAAGAACTTTTGCAGCAAATATAACACTACCGAAGATGACCTATTTGATGAATGTCGAATATGATTTATTTGACTATTTGTTAGAGTTAACGGTGCTTGTATTGAATATAACTTATTTCATTACTCTTTTATTGTTATATTTTTCAGAGTTTACTTAAATGGAACAAAGGAAACGAAATCAATTAAACAATAATAGAAGTGGGTCCCGTAACAACAGACCTTTCAGAGTTTAAGTAAATAATTTTAAGACACTTGGGCTAAAATAGTGCATTTGAAAGAAAAACGAATAAAGCCAGTAATTAGTCGGGTTGGTTGTTTCATCTCTGAACAGCAATTTTTTGTGCACATGGGCTAAATAGCTATGTCACAAACACCCCAAGGGCTCAGAGAAGGTTGAAGGAAGGGGATCCACTGGACGGCTGTTCGAGACAGATGATAGCCTCGCTTTAAAGCCCTCCAGCTTGTTCTTTAACATGCACAGGGTATGGTTCTCCTGAGCACTGAGCTATGGCTTAAAGTCCCATTCTGCAGACGGAGGCCTTTCCAAGCCTATCGGTGTCCCCTACTGACTAAGGGCAGAGCGTGAAGTTTTGCGGAGCTAAATCTCGAGCAATTGATTGATATCGAGTTCAGAAGAAATTAGAATTAAGATTGGGTTGTTTTACCCCTCAGCAGCATATCTTCTTTTGCGCACTAAAGTTGAAATGCGCCTAGTGACAAAATCCCAAGGATTTGTAAAAAGTTAGGAAAAGGGATGCACTGTACAGGTGTCTGGATGCAAATTGAGGTCTCTCGTTAAAGCCGTACAGCATGTTCTTTAACGTGTAGAAAGAGCCCTTCTACACACAGGGATATGGCTTAATGTCCCATTTAATGGACGGCGACTTTATCACGCCCTTTTCTCAGTGAGGCCAGAAGGAAGGTTAATGAGAAACATCACAATTCCCTAACAGTTTGTACATAAACCTGGGTACATCAGATTAAAAGCGTGAATCGCTACCAACTGAGTTACCAACAGACACTCACTGTCAGATTATTAGGAATTCGAAACTCTCCTTTATTAAATACCAGCAGATTTACACAGCTTCGCTCGGATCTGAAACTCTCGTTGCCAGATATTTTTTCTGAATTCTGTAATCAACCATAGTGTTCGGATACTTTTTTGAGCGACTGTACATAGTAGATGGCATTCTCCACCTCAGGGACGTAACCGAGAGCGTACGTCCCTGAGGGGGGGGGGATCCTAGAATTTAAACAAAATGTTCAAACTTTCATAACTCATTAAATGCTGAACGAATATTGTTGAAAAATCGAGATATTGATTTATTTGATATATGATAACTATATCTGCAATCACATTTTTCAAAACAAAAAACTTATTTTAGAAGTTATAGAGCTTTGACATTAGCTTCCCATTGACTTAACACAGGGATTTTTCTTAATTTATAGAAACCAGTGTATTTATATAAACTTGAATAAGTGCATTTTAAAATGGGAAAACTCTGTATTTTTAAGTCGATAGAGATCAGTCACAGGTAATATTTTTCATTTTAACAAATATTTACTTTGAAGATGAATATTGATTTTGCAATCCATTATGCGCGAAATAAATACGTGAAAAATTACGAGTCTATGCAACATAATTTTCGAGGTTCTACACCAAATTTTCAGAGTACATTTTACTTAGAGTATATTACTCTTAGCTTAGCTTATTACTGAGCAACACAAAAAGGCTTTGAAATGAAAATAGCCAATCTTTACTAATTTCGAGATGCTGAACACGAAAACGACAATAAAATTTGCAGATTGGCTCTTGTTTAGGAAAGACAGAGATGGTCATGAATAAACGACTCAGTCCGCATTGAGTACATAGGTAACCATTTCGCAACACTGTATTTTAAACTCCAGATTGAAACATATTGCGTTGTATTGCATTAGCCCGCTATACACACAACCCCTGGAGGTATTGCATCATTGTCTGATGCAATGCAGTTGAGTCATGACATCGCGGCTTTACGATTGCGGACAAAAGATGATGCAATCATTAGTTGTAAGTGAGCAAGTCTTTTGAGCGACTCTCATTCACCCCTGAGTCATAAGTATAAAAAAGTGATCCTTGTAGTTTTAATCCAGAAGTAGTGATGCCTCGTAACTGTGTTAATAGTGCAGATATATTTTATTACATTTGCGGGGAAGTGACGTTTGCAAGCCAAAAAAGGGCTATCACTCCAATAGTGAAAGTGGCGTATGAGTTTTATTTTGGATGCAAGATCGGGGACCAGGACAAGGCTTGGGCCCCATACATATGCTGCAGTACGTGTGCAAGAAATCTTCCGAAGTGCCTGAAAGGCGAAAAAGTGGCGATGCTATTTGCTGTTCCTATGATTTGGAGGAGAGAGCCAAGCAATCACGCAAATGACTGCTACTTCTGCATGGTTCCACCTGTTTCTGGAGGCATCACAAGGAAAAAGAAGTGGACAATAGCGTACCCGAATATACAATCTGCTCACCGACCAGTTCTGCACGGTGAAGGCCTTCCCGTTCCCGAACCTCCAAAAGAATTTTCCGTCGATTCAGACGATGAGGAGGGAGAAGAACCGAAGTCGGGTTCTCAGCAGCCTTTGGTGTCTGATGATGATCCATACGTCTGCCACAGCGTGTCATCTGCGACACACATTCTCACCGAAGAAGAAATGAACGGTCTTGTTTGCGATCTGGAGCTGTCCAAGGTCAAAACAGAGTTACTTGAATCAAGACTTAAACAATGGAATCTTCTGAAGGAAAATGTCCGAGGGACTTCGTTTCAAACTCGTCATGAGCAGTTTACGCCTTACTTCAGAAAGGAAGATGACCTTGTGTTCTACTCCGGTCTAGATGACCTCGAAACTCCGGTGATGAATGCCCTCGCTGATTCTACTCCGGTGATGAATGCCCTCGGTGATTCTACTCCGGTGGTGAATGCCCTCGAAATCAAACATGACCTTCAAGAATGGCTACTATTCATAGACTTCTCGAAATTGAGTCTCAAGGCGGTGTTGCTGCATAATAGAAATCGACTTCCATCCATTCCGGTCGGATACGCTGTCTACATGAAAGAAACCTATCACAACTTAAAACAGCTGTTGAACTGTCTTCAATCTGTTGAAGCTGTTTAACTCAGCTGTTGAACTGTCTTCAAACAAGTATGGCTGGCATCTCTATTGTGACTTGAAGATAATGGCTCTGTTGATGAGTCTGCAGCTGGGATATACGAAGTACTGCTGTTTCTTATGTGAAAGGGACAGCCGAGCAAAGACTTTTAACCCTCCCCCCCGTGAATAGAAACTGGCCTCAGAGGAAATCTCTGAAGGTTGTAGAGAATAATGTGGAACACCCAGCACTGGCAGAAACGCACAAAATCCTGCTACCGTCTCTACACATCAAACTCGGTGTGACGAAAAACTTCGTAAAAGTCATGGACCGGACTGCATCAACTTTCAAGTACTTGGCTGACAAATTCCCACGACTCAGCGAAGCCAAAATTAAAAAGGGAATTTTTGTGGATCCTCAGATCCACGAGCTGTTGAATTGCTTCAGAGTGATGAAAAAAAGGCTTGTGACGCGTTTCGTCTGTTGCCAACTAAATTCCTCGGGAATGTCAGGGTAGACAATTACAAGAAACTGGTTAAGGACATGTTGTCTCTATATCACAAACTTGACTGCAATATGTTCTTAAAGATCCACTTTCTCCCTTAAAACTTAGATTTCTTCCCCGATAACTGCAAGTGTGATGATAACTGCAATAGTGCCGATAACTGCAAAGTGATGAGCACGGTGAACGTTTTCACCAGGACATTGCAACGCTGGTAAAACGATATCAGGGAATCTGGTCCACCTCAATGTTGACTGACTACTGTTAGACGCTCGCCAGAGATAATCCTGAGCAGCTGTACAAGCAACGGGGAAAGCGACGTCGGAAGTAGAAGCGGAGTTTTACCGATACATGTCATATGTACTTAATATTACTCTATTATATAAGAAACTCTATCATAACAAAAGTTTACATTTAGCCCATTGTAAGGTAAAAGTGTCCCTTGGAGATAAAACAGTCCAAAGAACAACATTTCAATCATTAATTAAATTTTATTGATTTAATATAATTTTCTACTCTTATAATTATTATAAATAGAAATTAATATAATTTTCTACTCTCATATACACTTAAATTCGGCATAGATAATGTCTGGAAACGTGAAAGATAAGGAAATTTTTTGAAATACATCTGTGAAAAGAATTAACTTATTAAAACATTTTTTACACAAAAATTCAGAATATTAGGCTACCAGGGCCAGATCTTGGAGGGGGCGGGGAAAAGGGGTCCTTGACCTCCATATTTGAGAGAGATATTAAGGGTAATAGAGAACAAAAAATACTAACTTTCTGAAATTTTTTAAAGAACTCTAAAATGAAGGAACAAATGTTACACTGCGATGGAAAGCCAGTCTCTTGGTTCCCCCTTTTACTTTTTTCTGCTTTGATTGTGTCGCTTCTTCTCCCTCATCCCCTTATTTTTCTCTAGATCCAGGTCTATAGGATACTTTATCCCAGTCGTAAGGTGTGCTACCTTAACTGAATGTGAATGGCTAGCTGTAACACACGGTTAAGGAACTGAACTTTAATAGAACTAGGAATTCAGATCATTTCTGATGAGTGTGGAAAGCTCATTTTCACATAGTAAACGTTTTGCAAATTCCCAACTGTAAAGGTTTCTAACAGTGAAACTTCATGGGATTTAGAAAACAGGAATATTTTGTAATTTCCTATCCTACCCAGAAAGAATTTTCTATTTATCGCTTATAAATAAAGCTGTGTTTTTCTTCACACTGGTATAAGAGGGCAAGTTGTTTTGCCAGTGAAAATTGGTATCCAGACAGACTTATAGAGAGCCGAGAAAATTCTCGCCGGCGACATCTCACCCTACGTATGTATATTACTCTTGATCTAAAATTTTGCTCTTTTCCAATTATAGTGCTCTCTATTGATGGAAATTACAACTATACTCTCTAAGATAACATTCAAATATCTAGCGTGAATCGATTATTCATCAAACACCTAAAACAGCAGTTTACAACTGAAATCTGGACGGCGGCCAGAATGGACATCTAATGGAATAAAGCAGGCCAGAATAGACTTCTAGTAGAATAAGCAGGATTAGATCCGACGTCTATTGAAAAAATACGGGCCAGAAACGACTTCTAGTGGAACAAAGGTGGTTAGAAACGACATAATTAGCTGGCCAAAACAGACTTCTAATGGACTAAAGCTAACCAAACAGACTTATAACGGATAAAGCGAGCCGAGAAAATTCTCTCGCAGGCGGCATCTCTCTCTACGGATGTGTATCACTCTTGATCTAAAACTTTGCTTTTTCCATGTATAGTGCCCTCCAATCACGTAGATATAAATAGAATAATTCTCATGTGCTTGTAGTGCTACCTTTTCACAATCAATCTACTCATTTTCATCAATCATCAAAACTGACGACTGATGATATGTATTACGAAATGGAAAACAAAAAGTCTCTAATGTTTATTATGGCGGTGTAGGGCCTGCCATCCTCTCAGACCTTCTACTATGGCATATAAACTGACAGGCTCCTGTCAGACCTCTGTGGCAAGCAGCTGCTTGAGGGGGTATTTCTTTTATTTATTTATTATTTATTTTATACAGTAGTGGCAGTATTTTTATTTTATATAATGTATAACATTATAAAACCAAATTTTGAGATCTCACAAGAGTATACATGCGTAAGATCTATTTATAGAAGCAATTAAATTGGAAAGATAAAACATCATATCGAAGAAATATAAACAGATAAGAAACGCAAAAGAAAAAAGAATTACAATTCAGGAGCAACATAAAAATACGAATTCAATTTCTTTTCAAACTTCTTTTGAAACTGTTTACCAGAAAGTGCGATATTCCTAAAAAGAAATAAACATTCAGTAGCTATGTTATACATAGATAGTTCGTCTCAAAATTTAATGCAAAAAAGTTTCCACATCATCAAGTTTCAAGTGTATTTCTTTAGATCTCTGGAAAACAAGTGATAATTCGTGTTATTGATGGTGATTTGAATTACAGTTTGTGAATTTTAATGCTGTTTGGGAGAGAGAAAAGGTATTTCGATGCTAAGTACAAATAGTATGTGTAAATATTTCCGACGTAATTCATGAATTTGATAATTAATATTTTTATCATACCTTAATTGATAATTATTTGCATTAGTTTTTACAATCTTCTTTCTAACGTAAAAGTGTTTTGCAATTAAAAAAAATGATATCATTAAACAAAGGCAATGAAGGTTACATTTTTAGGTTTTGATTAGCAAGTGAACAATCCTCTTTTGAACAATAAAGTTATAAATCGTTGGTATTTTTATGTTTTGTATCTCTCTGCTTATTTAGCTTTTCCGTTCCGATTTCAAGAGACGAATCTACTTTAATCTTCGAACTCTTATATAACCGATTTATTTTTATCTCGTTTTCAGGAAAATAAACGTGATAACGTTATCACATCTGTCCATCTGTAGACGTGCAATATTTTTGCTTTTACAGGTAAACGAAAACACGCGGGTGGCTCAGTCGGTAGCGCGCCAGGCTCGTAATCTGTCGTTCCCAGGTTTGAGTTCCAGCTGGGTCAGCGTATGGATTTATCTCCGCAAAACTTCCCACCCTGTCCACGGTCAGTAGGGGATACCGCTGGGATTGGAAAGGTCGCCGTCCGTCGGATGGGACGTTAAGCCGTGGCCCGTGTGCGAGAGCGCCATACCCTGTGCACGTTAAAGAACACGCTGGATGGCCTTGACGGGAGGCTACCATCTGTCTCCCAACAGCTGTTCCATTGGGTCCCTTCCTCCAACCTTCTCTGAGCCTTCGGGGTCCATGTGACCTGGCCATTTAGCCCATGGTGTGCAAAAAAGTGCCGCTCAGAGGTAAAACAACCCAACCCAATCCTCAAGCAGCATGGGCTACGGAGGTTCAACCAGATTATGCAATTTAGTTCTCCAAACATATCTGTTCTGAGCTACATCTGCTACATCTGATCACTGTACATCAATTCTAACAAGGTCTTATTTGACATTGTCTGCCCATCACATCCTAAGTCACCCCTTCTTTCTGAAGCTTTAGGCACACTGTTCATAACCATATTCGCTAATCTATAGTTATACAATGATACTTTTATAAGGCAATGGCACAGCAAATATTAATCCAATTCTTCTTGAATTATAAGATAAAATTAAATGCAAAATTCATTGTATCTTAATAAACAGAAATAATAGAATTTTATAAAAATAAATTTGGCTAATATATTAGAAGTGAGTATTTAATTTGTTAATAGAAAAAAAGTTTTATATTAAAGATTAATTTGCAATTTTTATGTGCAAAAACAAATTTTTTAAATTGTTTTCATAATCATAACTACTAATAATCATAACTAGAAATAAAAATTTTCCAGGCATAATTTTCTTTAAATAATATAATCTATATAGGATAATCCTAATTTTTTTAGTTAAAACATCTGCATGCGATTTCCATCTCAGAGCCTTATCTATATTTAATTACACCAAAATATTTGAAATAGGGGCCTCTCTCTAAATACGAACAATCATAAATATCGATAGTTACCACAGTACTAGTATTGATAATTACCCAGTGATACTATGATATCTTAAACTAAGTATTGTCCCTAATGAGATTAAATAATATAAATTTAGTCTTTTGCACATTCAAGGATAATTTACTTAAATGGAACCACTGATTAATTTGCATTAAATCCTATTCAACTTTGAACTTTAAATCAGCTATATTGTTTGCTGAATAAACAATGGCTGTATCATCTGCATAAGAAGTAAGTGATCTATTAAGGTTAAGACTAAAAAAGTCATTAAAAAATTAAGAACATCACATGACATAAAAGTGAGCCTTGTGGTACACCTACATTAAACATCATATAATCACTAATCTAGGCTCATTATAGACAGCTTGTTTCCCTTTTTTAACTAAATTTTAAACTTTTCAAAACAAATACCTCTTATACCACTAATATAAAGTTTATTCACCAGAAAGTCATGATTAACTGTGTGAAATGTCATTTTTAATATCAAGGAAAATAGCATTTTTTTTGTCTTCATTAACGCTTTTAACAGTTTTTCCAGTTATATCTAATATACTTGTTTAGTATTTATGTTCTCTCTAAAACCAAACTGAGAATCATGAAAAATTTCTGTTTCTCAAAAAAAGTCAATAAAAAAGTAAAAAAAAAAACTTCTATTGCTTATTTTTATCATTTCCAAAATTGTGAAATTTGCTTTAAAAAAATTTACCTCCTTAATCATATTTTTTACAAATTCTGAATAACTTCTATAGTTTAATTCGAATTGAGTGATTCCAGGATATTTCTTAAATTTCTTATATAGACTTTCTTTTTCATTTAAACAAAAATTAGTTCATCCTGGTTGATTACTTTTAAAAATTATTTGCTGCATCCTCTTAAATAGCATATTTTTTTAAGTTCACGTAGTGGAACAGTTAGCATACATAGCGTGAAAAAAATCTCCATCAATATCAACAATATTATTCAAACCCAAGCTTTGGTTTTCAACAATCATATCAACAATATTTTCAATTTCTAGGTAATCAGTTGATCTCATTGCAAATAAATATTCTTTGCAAAAGGATGTTGCTAAATAGCCACTTCATAAACAAACGTAGAGTCATTTCTAACAAAAGCATGATCAATACAGCTTGAACTAATTTGTGTTACTCTATTGGGTATATCTGCACCTGTTCAAAATCAAAGCCAGTTAAAGTAGTTTATATAGTCAGATACAATTCCGAATCTTGCATCAAATTAATTTTAAATCCCATACCAAAAATATGTTCTTAGAAGTTATGATTCTTAAATATTTTTTAATTCTCTGTTATAAATATCAAGAGATCTGTAGATAAAGAATAATAGAAGAAATCTGTATCATGAGATCTGTAGATAAAGAATAATAGAAGTATTTAAAACAAAGTCAATTAAGTGAAAACCCTCATCATAATTAAGTAAAATATGCTATTTAAGAGGATGCAGCAACAAGTAGGTCACAATCTTCTTGTTGAAAATGAAATTCATCAGCCCTCACATACAATATCCTACTATCTGATGCTAAAAATCTCTGCATAGAAAGTATATATTAAAATTTATGATTTTTTGCAGATCAACGTTTTCTTCATTTATCCATGTCTCTGATAGGAGAATCAGATTTAATTCTGAAGAATATACTCAAGGATCAACAAGAGCTTAGCAAAGTTTTGTCTTATACTTCTTATATTGAAGTCAATAAAACTAAAATCTGCATTTCTTTTACGCAAAAATTTTGGGAAGTTATCTAGATTGGCAAGCACAGAAGTTTTATCTTTAACATCTAAGTACTCTCTCATATCATCAAATGAATGTATAGTCTTTACAGAGATTTTAAATTTTCCTCACATTTTATTCTGTCCATCCTTCAAGTCTGATTTTCTCTTCAAAAATGATCTTTTCTTTCTCATTCCAGACATATTGATAATTACGGGGACATTTTGAATTGTTTGGCCATATAGAATAACTTTTTAATAAACCTGGAAAGATGCTCATTTAAAAGTATCTTGTATGCTTTAATTTCCCCCACCTGGTCTAGTGGTTAGTGTACCTGACTGCTAAGAACAGCGGGGCATGTCCTTGTGTGAGTGTTTGCATGTTGTATGAGAAACCAGGACAAGCTTAATAAAGCTTCTAGGTTATCTCCGTCCTTTGTGTAGGGAAGTACCTTTTCCTTTCAAAATTTATTCTCACTTATCTGCTATTTTGACTCAGTTTTTAATACTTCTATTGTTTGCTATCAAATTTTCGTTCTTTTTGCACTTTGAATCCATTTATTCTTTGCTTTAGTAGTTTTAAATTTAACAATAATGGGTTTAATTTTATCCTGTCTCATAGTTGAAACTCTATGGACTACATCAACTTCATCCAACCCATGAAGATAAGAAGATTTGAGCCTTTTCAACAATCTCATGTACATTTTTTCGTGGATGTTCTGGAATATCTACAGTCCCAAAATTTGTGCTTTTTGACTTCAATTCCAGGTCATTCAAATAATTTCTGAATTCACTAAGTTCTTGTTTCATAACATTGTTTTCTTTCGCTAAAACAAGATTTTCTTGCCTCAGATGATTGATTTCTGTACTTAACTCTTTTAGATACAGATTTCATGAATTCTTCTATTTGATTATTATTAAACTGTAAAGAGTCCATATATTCATTGATATTATTATTAATATTTGTTATCTCTTGTTTCATAGTATTTCTAATATCTGTTACGGAATTTCAGTACCAAGGGCTTTTATTTCCTCCTTTAACAAAGTATATTGGTGCACATGAAATGTCCGAAATAAGAGTAAACCTTCATAAAAATAGGAAGCAGTTGCCTTCCAAATCAAAGTAGTTCCCTCCTCCAACATAGACAAATTTCTGCCAACTGTTTACGAGGCTGTGGACCCCACGGCGATAAAACTCTAGAGTCTGTGTGGAAAAGAATGTCGAAACGGCTTGACACACATTTCGGTCGTTTGGGAAGGTCTTCTCCTCCAGGAAATGGTCCAGATGCTAGAAGAGGTGTTAATCTGTGAGAGCAATATCAGGGAAATATGCAGGGTGCGACAATGTTTCATAATTCAACTGGTGGATTTGTTAGACGGTTCTTTGTGAGACATGCTGACGGGCATTGTCATGCAACAGGACTCCATGCCGTTGACCAAAACTGGCTGTTTGGTACGGTGCTTTCAGTGCATCTGCAGCATTTCCGCACAATAGCGGTTCGAATTGATGGTCTCACCTAAGTCGGAGAAAAGAATGATGGATCACGCCAGCAGCAGACTACCATACCAGAACCAGCACTTTACACCAGTGTAGGAGTGGCTTTGGACAATGTTTTGGTTGCTCCGTGGTATTCAACAACAGTGCTGATCGATGACGATTGTCGTAGAGAACCCACTTTTCATCGTAGGTTACGATCCGATGCAATATTACGTCCCGTTTGTTCCGGGCAATGAGGGAAATGCAATTTTACTGTCGCGTGTCCCGTTGACTTGAATTCGTGTGGCACGCAGACATTCAGCTTTTACACCTTCCTCAGTGCCGCCAGGCGCCTGACAACTGTCGAATGAGGCACACGGACCTTTGCTGCGATCTCAATGACAATTTGCCGTGGATAAGTTTCCATGATATTCTTCACCTCCTCATCTGTTACACAAAGACTGGTACGCAAAGACTTACACAAAGACGACCATTGGGCTCATTTTCAAGAGACGTGTCTCCTGCTTGGAATTTTGCGAACAATCGGCATATGGTACGTTCATTCGCAGTACTCTGTCTAAATACCACATTAATGTTTCTGGCCGCCGTACTCGCGGAATGTCCGAGTGTGAACTCATACAGAAAATTTACGCGCAATCTCCATGTTCCATTTTGACCGAAGCCTGTGCACTCATGGTTGGTTTGGTTTGGTTTACATCACGCTCACTGAGAGGTCCGTTTGCCGGCTTACTCAATGCTCCAATTAAAATTAAGGAATATTTTGTAGTAATGTAAATGCACTCATGGTTGAATCTCACGAAATGAGGCACATAACGTGTACACCAGATATATACGGACCTTGTGACGTATGCCATATGACGTTGCTGGAAGGCACCAATCCGCTGTAGGGGTCGAAAATGTCCACCCGCTGAAAGCGGACATTTCATCTGCACTAACCTAATACTTATATTTCACTTCATTATTAATATTTTTATCTGTATTTCCAAGTACAGGCATCTCCTCCAGTTTCTGATCTAATTTAGTTACTGAAGTTGATGATTTTGAAGACATATCCTGTGTACCTCTAAACAAAACTGTATACTGTAACAACTGTGTACTGTAAACAAAAAAAATATTTACATCCAACTTTGCACTGAAAAATTTCACTTATATCAAATATTTCTTGCAAGCAATGTGCACAAAAATGTCGGACATCTTTTAATTAAAGTTATATTACATTCAATTAAACAGTAAAGAAATTAATTATTGTTCAGGAGTTTCAGATCCAGAAAATCGATAGCGCTATTAGTTGAAACTTAGTTCCTATTATTAGGATCTTCATATATATATATATCAATTTTAAGCATGTTATGTTGAATCAAAGATTTTTATGCTAACTAAATTTATGTTTCAAGAAAATTGTAGCTGAAAAAGGCAACAAATAACACTTAATTTCGATAGATAATCATAGTCCCAGTTAAAAAACCACTTAGCAATCACTCAACTTTGCTATTCGATTCTGGCGTGCTTCATTTCATTAGAAGTGGATTCTAGACCGCGTTCACATTTCAGTTGTATACCCCTGTTTTAGATGCGAAGAGTAGTTTCCGTATAAATCCCTTAGTCTGTAAGCTTAGAAAAATTTAAATTCTGAGACTTCATTTTGTGTTGATTAACAAACCAAACTAGGGTTACTCAATTACATTTTCAAGACAAGTTTTTTTTTTTAATTTAGAACCATTACACCGTCCAAAAGCAAATGGGGAAAAAAGTCCAAAATTACTTTTATATGCAAAGAAAGTACTTGTATTTATTATTTTTCATATTTCTTTTCGAGAATACTGTAGTGTAGAATTGTTTCGTTTCTTTATATTTTTACATATTCTTTACCGATAAAATGTTTCGTCCTTTGGCCAGATTTGTTTCATCGGCTGCCATTCGAGTAGCCATGAACTAAATTTATATAAAAGTTTGTGCAACGTTTGCTGCGTGTATAGTTCAACATTTTTCGTCTTTGTGTATCCTAACTTGCTCCAAGGATTTGGCCATCTTTAGAAATGTAGAGAAAAGCAAAAGCTTCCATCAGCACACATTTTTATAGTAATCCGTTTCTCAATCATTCTGACATTGATGGTTGTGGTTAAAGAATGCCCTGTCTGGTTCACAAAATAAACGACGCAGAATAAACTGCTACAGCTATGAAATATGCAAGAGCGGTACACAAGGAACACTATTATGTTCTTCACACAAGTAAGTCTTTGTGTTGCTGCTGGTAGAGGTGAATAGACCACACACTGTGTTTGCTATGCAGACTGAAAATAGGTTTCAAAACTTGTTCAGTGTCCTGTAGAGCTTGAAAGTATGCCAAATCGACTACAACTACCGAAGAGGAATGTATAAAATCCTTTCATGACTATTGAGATGGTAAATGTTTTATTCTGTAAATTTCATCTAAGAATAGAAAGTCTCCTTTGTGTGTGTGTGTGTGTTCATTACAAAAAGCAAACATTATTGTGTTTATCAACATGGTACTTTAAGATTCAAAATGAACGTTAACATTTATGTTCACAACGGAATATATTAATTGAGTAAATCTTAAATTTTCTTTATTTCGTTTTTCTATTTTTAAATTTTTGTCGGGACTCCATAAAGAGTAGCGGCTGCCACCCAAGGGATCAATATGAATTGTGCTAAAGTAAAACATTCCAAAACTAATAAAAAAAATAAATAAATACCCCCTCAAGCAGCTGCTTGCCACAGAGGTCTGACAGGAGCCTGTCAGTTTATATGCCATAGTAGGAGATCTGAGAGGAACAAATTCCTAATTTAAAAGGAATTTTCTTAGAAAACTGTTTCAACCTTTTGAAAACCACGGGGAAAAATGTTTAGAACAAGTATAGAATATAGATTTATGAAGCATCTTTGATACATTTTAGTACTATTACAGTGATTTTAAAGACTTCTGTAAGACTTATATTAGGAAACAACAACTGCTCGTTGAACTCGATCAAAGCTTAGAAATTCGCAAACAATGAATGGAGGAAAGAAGAGTTGTAGCGAGATTCAGACTTCAAAAACGAAATAAATACGATCTTTTTTTGTCAGATTATATTTACTGAGGCCATTAGCGTGGTTGGGTTATTTTATCTACGAGCGCACCTTTTCTGCACACAACGGGCTAAATGGTCAGATTACAAGGACTACAACACTCAGAGAAAAATTGGGAAGGGATCCATGGGATAATTGTCAAAAGATATAAGAAAGTCTACCATCAACGCCCTCCAGTGTATTCTTTAACGTCCATAGAGTTTAGATCTCTCCTCTGTACACGGCCTACGTTTAACGTCCCTCAAACGGAATGCAGCCTTTCCATGTCCCTCGATATCTCCTTTTTTTAACGAGTAGTTTGGGCTGAGTTATTTAGCTTCTAAGCGGTACCTTTTGGCACACAATGGGTAAATGGCCAGGTCATATGGACTCCGAGGGCTCAGAAAAGGTTGGGCCAGAGAGACCCACTGGTCAGCTGTTATGAGACAGATGGTAGCCACCTGTCAAAGCCATCCAGGGTGTTCTTTAAAATGCGAAGTGTATGGCTGTCACGCACACGGTACCATGGCTTAACGTCCCATCCGACAGATTGTGGCCTTTTCAAGTCCCTGAATTTCAGAAGTCATTTTCAGAACCCCTACTGCCTGAGGGCTGAGAGTTTTGTGGAGATAAAATCTCAACTCTAGTAGCCTAGATGGGACTGGAACCTGGGAACTGGAGATTACAGGTCTGGCGCACTACCAGCTGATTAACGCCCACCCACCCACCTTCACCCCTTCTTTATTGAGGGCAGAGCGAGTGTTAGCGGAGAAAATATCAATATAGCCATAGTTGGGACTCGAATCCTGGAACATCAGATTAAGGGCATGGCACTCTACCCGTTGAGTAAACCTCAGCCTGGTTCAGAAAAACATAATAAAAATAATTTCAATGTTTTCCTATCAATCAACTTGTTCAATATTTTAAATACTCCACTCACCCTTTTCTCAGAATTTTTACGAAATTTTCAAGTGATGTTAACCGCATTTAACAATCAGTTTTAGATTAAACTTAGGAAAAGAGTGGATCGCTACTGATTGCATGGAAGAGAAAGGGATGACTCGAAAAATTTGCCCACTTATATGCCTAAGGGAAGGATATTCACACTTTTTATTTGGCACCCCCCAAAAATATTTAATTAATAAAGTAGCATTTTTCGAGGACTTTAGATCGTGAAAAATCGAGAATGATAGAATAGGTACAGTCGCTCAAAAAAGTATCCGAACACTATGGTTGATTACAGAATTCAGGAAAAATATCTGGCAACGATTTTTTTAGAAATCAGTGATCTGGCAACCTTCGTGTCACGTGACGCGAAGGCTGCCAGATCACTAATTTCTAAAAAAAATCGTTCCAGACATTTTTTCTGAATTCTGTAATCAACCATAGCGTTCGGATACTTTTTTGAGCGATTGTACACTAAATTTGAGACAAAATCAGATGATATATAATACCAGAAACCTCTTGATTTCTAGACTATTTCGACCTCTATCTGACCTTGATTACAGTGGATCTGAAAATTCCTCTCTTTCCGACTTCTACTGCTTGAAATAGCTCTATTCACCAATTTTTTAATGTCCAGCACTTATATGACGAAATTTTACTTTTGATTTCGAAGAACGTATCGCATCGAAAATTCGACAAAAATTATTAAGATCTATGACTCAAAATGCACCAAGGCACCAATTTTTAACCCTCTAGCATAGGTAGATCAATGTTTGACATTTGATCTCGAAGAACCCACCACAGCCAAAATTCCTCATTTCCGAGATCTATGAAGCAATTTCCCCTAGTAACCAATTTTCAGCTCTCTAACACTGACAGATCTAAATTTGCCCTTTGACAACGAAGGATCTTTCGTATCCGAAATTTCGTGAAGTTTCCAACATCTACAGTCCGAAACACCCCCAGACCGATGGTCAAGTTTGTAGCCGTCATAGATCTGGGTTTGATCTCTGAGTGACCTCCATTTGACCTTAAAAGACGCGACGGAGACAAATTTCGGATTTTTCCTAAGATCTACCAGCCGGATTTACCCTAGGACTTGAGGACAGGCTGAAATATTTCCCCAGTTTGTAATTTTAAACGAGAAAGGTGATCGTGGAGTATTTAACAGGACAAGAAAATATCATAATGATAAAATAAAGAATAAGCAAATATCCCCTGACAGGGACCTGTCAGTTTACACGACATAATAAAAGGTCTGTGAGGATGACGGAACCTCAACAGAAAGACAAAACAAACATTCATTCCTTACCCCGGGGCTCGAACTAGGTTTCTTTGATCAGCAGCGGAGCTCGCTAACGAACGGTAGTTAAATATTTTTCAGAAGTCATGTCTTTGAGGAAACAGAGGGAATTTCTACCGTTTTTCCCATAATTGTTTATATAATGTGGTAATTTGCATTTATCTTTAATTATAGTCTAATATTAATTAATTAATTAAATAGTAGTAAGAGTATTATATTTAGGTCATCTGTTGTATGCATTTAATTAATGAGTCTAGTATTTTTATTAAGTTAATCTCGAATTTGTAAGAATTATCAAAATAATACCTAAGTATTAATTTATATTTATATAGTTGATTGATTGGTAAATATGTTCGTAATAGTGTAATCGGTTGTGTTGGTTCGTGCAATGTCTATCAATTGTATTTTGAATGTTTCTTATTTTAGCTATATATGATAAGTGAGCTTTAACATAAATAGTTAAACCATAGCTTATAATAATTATCCAATTTCATGATATAAACCATTTAACAGATACACCGAAGAGCGCCTACAAGTGGGCCACGAGCATAAAAACTGGGCCTTGAATGATTGAAACAACGTCATCTGGTCCGATGAATCTCGTTTCCTGTTGCACTATTGGAGTGGCCAGGAAATTCACCCGATCTAAACCCCATTGAAAATTTGTGGGCCATTATTAAAGCGCGCATATCTAAGATGGATTACACGACGAAAACCAAAATGATAGAAAGTGTCATGAAAGTGTGGTACCACGACCCTGAAGTCAAGGAGGTGTGTGGAAAGCTAGTGGCATCAATGGTTGAGAGGGTGAAAGAAGTAATTAAAGCTAAGTGGGGGGGGGGTCACATTCACTATTAACTACACTATTAACAAATAAATATTTTTGTTTTGTGTTTGTTACTGCATTTTCCTATTCTCCCAACTAATTTGCACAATACTGTAAGTATTATTTCTGGAAATATACCTTCCACTTTAAAAATTCAATACTGAGACCTATCTATAAAAATGGTGTTAAAAGTTGTTATACGAATTATAGGCCCATTGCTATCTTGTCCACCGTACACAAAAGGTTAGAGAGGTACATCGATGACACTCTCCGTAGCTTTCTTTTAAAACACAACATTATTTCTAATAGGCAATATGGCTTCCAGAAAAGAAAAAAAAGTACTATAACTCTACTGTCCAATTTTGTAGAATGTGTTAATAAAGCTTTGAACCATGGAGAAAAGGTTGCTGCTCTCTTTCTCGACTTTAGTAAAGCATTCGATACATTGGATCACGATATACTTCTTTCAAAACTTGAAAACTATGAAATTAGGGGGACAGCTCTTATGTGGTTCAAAAATTACCTAAGTAATAGGACTATTATAACCAAAATTGGAAATGCATTAAGTAGCAAAAGAAAATTAAATAGTGGAGTTCCACAAGGATCTACACTTGGACCCTTGTTGTTCCTCCTGTATATTAATGATATGACTAATTTAAAATTAAAAAGTAAATTATTTCTTTATGCTGATGATACTGTTATTTTAAACAGCAATCGAAACGTGGATGCAGTTATAAGAGAATTACAGGATGACTATAATTGCTTGGTGAGATGGCTGAATATTAATTTAATATATATAAATAACGATAAACTAAATGGATGATCTTCCACTCACCCGGTATTTTGAAAACATTAAACCACATAATTAAGACCCACAATATAAATTGCATATATAAATCCGAAACTTATAGAAATATTTATGATTGTCATAGCATTAAATTGGTGGATAATTTTAAGTACCTGGTTTTATATTTGGATTCAACCTTTCTATGGAACACTCACGTTTTGAAGCTATGTGAAATAGATATCGCGCCGCTAAAATTTACAAATTGCAATTCATAGTCGATACCGACGTTTGCCTTATGGTCTACAAGGCAATTTGTGAATCCTAAATTAGGTATGGAATTACAATATATAGAACAACTGGCATCACTAACCTAAAAAAAGTTGAAAAATTTCAATCATCTATAGCAAAAAATATAATTCCATACAAGCTTAGAGATAATTTTTAAAACGCAAGTGAAAGATTCCCTTTCCTAAATATTCTATCAGTCTAAAATCTCTATAGATATGGCATTATTCTGGACAACTTATTCAATGACACATATAAAGTATAAATTTCACATGATAAGAATACCAGACTTCAGACCAATAATTGTTTTGAAATCCCGAATTTTGTTAATAACTACGGTAAAAATCTTAAAGAGTATAAAGTGCTGGAGATCTTTAACCAGTTACCAAGAGAAATCATATATTTTAACTAAATTTAGTGAGATTAAGTTAAAAGTTAAAAACTATTTAAAGAATGTCTGTTAATCTGTAATCCTGAGAAAACCTGTATCTATCTGACTTTTGTGTTCTTTTTTACTATATTCACTTATGTATGAAAACTAATGCTCATCAATATTTCCTGCAGATAATCTATTAGCTTTGCGGGTCAAATGTATAAAATCTCTACATCTGTATTTTGTGAGATGACGATGATGATGAATAAATATATTGTTATTATGCCTTTACGCAGATATCGACTGCAGTTTCAACAGTTAACAGACTTTGAGCGGGAAAGAATCATCGGCCGTAGAGAAGCTGGTTTGTCACATCGATGTGGCCAACCTTGTTGGCTGCAATCCCAGCACCATCGTACACATATGGTGCCAGTGGGTTCAAGAAAGATCCAGTATACGGCCACAAGGATCAGGAAGACGACGTATTACCACGGAGCGACAGGACCATCATTTACGACACATGGCATTGTGTGACAGATTCGTGACTACAACGCAACTGCAAAGGGACTGGTAAGAGGTAGCAGCACATCGAATACCTACCAGGCGGACTGTAAACAACAGGCTTTTACAGTTTTCATTTCGTGCCTATCGTCCAGCACTGTGTTTGTCCCTTACAGTTGCCCACATGCAAGCACATTTTCAGTGGTGTTGCCTCAGACAGAACTGAACGAACAAGAGTGGAGTACCGTGGTGTTTAGTAACGAATCTCGTATGTGTCTTGGTCAAGACGATGGTAGACAACGTGTTCGCCGTTATCCAGGGGAAACGAACGCCACCCAATGCATGCGACATCGTCACACAGCTCCAGCACTTGGTGTGGGGTGCCATTAGTCAGTTATCTCGGTTAGAACTGGTCTTCATAAGGGGATCTTTAACTGTCCAACGATATGTTACTAACATTTTGCAGCCAGTGGCTGTTCCATTTGCTTAGCATCATGGAACCTTTTACCAACAAGATAACGCTCGTCCCCACACAGCCCGCATTAGTCTGCAGTATCAACACGAGCAAAACATTTAGGTACTACCATGGCCAATACGCTCGCTGGACCTTTCACCTATTGAACACGTCTGGGACATGATGGGCCGACAGTTCCAACAACACCCAAGAGGTGCGCCAGCCACTGTCGCTGAAATGGAACAGCGACTTCCCACCAGTTGGCGTTCTGTCCCTCATGAGGACATTTTAGAGCTAGCTTCCCCGCCGTGTTCATGAATGCATTGCTATGCGGGCGGTTCAACATCATAATAATTATACAATTTTACCGGTAGGTAAAGTAGTAATTTTTCCAATTTTTTTTCATAATGTAATCAATCGCACATTTCAGTGTATGCTAACAGCTGCCAGCGTTTCAATAAAATGGCATTAATTTTCCAGGTTTTGAAATTTTTTTCCTTGTAGTGTATATGAGTTCTCTGAGCATTATTCGAGTCGATATGATCTGATTTCGGCTTATACTGGAAGAAATGTTCATTTTGTGCATAGCTGAATGCCGATTTTTACTTAACATGTAACTCGGTAACGTTTTGTGGTCTCTCTCCTGTGGTATTGAGCATCTGTCATAATTACTCCTACCAGGCGTCGATATTATGTCTGTTAACCATCTTGTATACACTTTAAATATGGTACCTTGTACAATCCTGTTAATTTCAGAGTTTTGGCTATAGTGGCATCACCTCGTCGAGCATCTACAACAATGTCTTTTCGAAAATCTCTTGCATATGTCCCGTGACCTAGTGGTTAGCGCGCTTGGCTGCTGATCTAAGGGACCTGAGTTCGAGCCCCGAGTAAGGCATGGATGTATGTGTTGTTTTTCTGCTGCCACCCTCTCAGACCTTCTACTATGGCACATAAACTGACAGGCTCCTATCAGACCTCTGTGGCAAGCAGCTGCTTGAGGGGTATTTATTTATTTTTTTATGTGATGTCTAGTGGTCGAGAACTGTCCAGTGGCTGGGATATTTGCATTTAGGGCAACTGATATATCATATGACCACGACATACGATCTTCACCTTTTCATATACGAGGGTGGATCATTTAACTTGTGGACTGCCACTACGAACAATTACCAACTTTTCATACGAGTTAATATATGATCCGTGGCAACGGCGACTCGTTAGGTGCACAGAGTGTGTGGCGCAAAATGAAGCACGTTGCGATACGATCACAAGTAACAGCAGAGCAGTATATAATCAATCTCTGTCGTTTTGTGGCTTTGGAAAGGTGTTCGTTTTTTGTGGGTATCATTTTTTGCAGGTTATTGTTGATCAGAAAATTGAACAGCGGTTTGCAATATGTCACTGTGTGCAGAAATACTTAAGTGGTGCACAAACATTTGTAGAAATGACGGAAATTTATGGTGAACAGCGCTTGCTTGCCCAGATCTTAGTTTGTCGTCCAGTGGAATGCGACTATCTCTGAAGCATATGTGCTAATTGAAGATCGTGCTTCGTTTCAAGCACTCTTCTCTCTACACTTGAAGGGTGGGGGTGGCTCAGTCAGAAGAATGTCAGGCTCGCAATCTGCAATTCCTTGGTTCAAGTCTTATCTGGGTCGACAGTGAGATTTATCCCCACAAAATTATCCGCCCTGTCCTCTGGTCAGTAGGGACACCGTTGGGATTGAAAAGACCGATGCTTGTTCTATGCACCTTAAGCCGTGGCCCGTGTGCGGGAGAACCACACCTTGTGCACGTTATAGAATATACTGGATATCCTCTTCCCCCAACCTTCTCTGAGCCCTCGGGTTTCTTGTGACCTGGCCGTTTAGCCATTGTATTCAAAAAGTGCCTCTCAGAGGTAAAACAACCCACACCATGCACTTGGGTAATTTCTGCGAATATCTGTGAACAATTTAAGCCTCACCGAAAGCAGTAATTATCATATAACGCTACTCAGTTTGCAGATCATTCATAGCCTGCAATTCGAATATCGTTCGAATACATGAATTCGAATATTCAATATTAAAGGGTGTTTTAAGCGAATAATAAAAATATTCATTCTCTTTGACAACGAGCATCCCTTATTTCCCATAAATAATATGGTACTTCTTATTTATTACCTAAAATTTTACAAATTATTTTGTCCAACGGTGGAAAAAAGCGAGACATTAATGAAACGTGACGACAAAACGTTTACCCATACAACTCAGTGTGATTCGCTGCATAAAATGCAACTGAAACTGGAAAGGATAATTTACTCAGCAGTTGGGCCTTACATCTTTGATTCGATTATATGTTTGTTTTTAAAAGATAAATTTAATTTGTTTCCAGCAATGGATCTTTCAGCAAAAAAGAAAATCTATTTTTAATGAAGTCAACCGACCGAGAATTAACAAATGAACATAAGACGAAAAATTTCTGTTAATTGATAAAGTATCCGACTGTAAAATAATTAAATTCCAGTTCGCATCCAGCATAAAATTAAATACAGATAATGGATTTTAATCTTGTTTCAGGGCGAACACGAGAAAATTCAGACACCAACAGATATGTTGACTTCTCAATGTCTTTCTATCATTTTCGTACATTAACACTTTCCATTAAAAGTATCTAATGCTTTATTGATTCAAATCTCATGTAAGTTTTTCTCTTTTTTTATTAAGAATCTGAAACATTCGATAGTAGAGTTAACTTTTTCAAGGAAGCAAGGGATTTTTTTTTTCTAATGGGTAATTTGTTTTCCTTACTATTAATAATACGAAAATTTATAAACATTTAATCATTTATATTGCAGAAGTATCGTAATTGATTATCTTTTTTGGATTAATAAAGTCGTTTTACCTTCTACATTCGAAATTTCAAACTTTCTCAAGCCGCGAAACCTTGGAATGGTGTTGGCTCAATAAGGTAGCGAGCTTGACTCGTAATCGCTGTTACCAGGTTTGAGTCGTTCACAACGCTACACTCGGTCAGAAAGGGGACACTGATGGGCTTAGAAAGGCCATTGTCCTTAGGATGGGGCGTAAAGTCGTTACCCTGTGTGTAGGAGTGCTATACCCTGGTCAAGTTAAAGAACACGCTGGATGGCCTTGAGGAATGCATCCATCTGTCTTCTAACAGCTGTCCAGTGGGCCCTCTTCCCCTAGCCTTCTCTGAGAGCTTGGGGTCCTTGTGACCTGTCCAGTTTGCCCATTGTGTGGGAATCAGATGTAAAACTACCCAACCTCCTCTCTCACGAACTCAACTATTTTCTTTTCTGAAATGACCATTCCAGAGGCAAGAAATGCTCAGAGACCAGATCTAGGGGTGGTGGTTGTAGTGGTGGATTGACAAGGCAGCCATGCCCAGGTCAGCCTTTGTGGCTCGACTCTTTCTCCCTGTAGTGGGGAAGTACTACTGTCAACTGAGTTACAGATATCCTGCGGCTTTGTCCAAAGGAAGTTTATCCCTAAAGTGTTCAGTGAAGTAATAGAGAGAAAAAAACTATTACACTTATGTATATTTCACGCATTTTTCAAGGCATTTTAAAAGACTAGTAAAATGGAGGTGGAAAAATTATACTCTATTGGAAATCCGGTATCTTGGTCTCTCCTTTTCATTTTTTAGGCTCGATTGTATTTCTTGCACCCCCTCCCCGCCACTTTTCTAGATCCGGGGCTGCTCAGAAACAACAATAGTCACAGCCCACGGAACCTTTGTATAATTCCCCTTCCCGTAACCCTTACATTTAATCTTGTCCTTCCCATTCTTTTAAATTTCCTCTTCACTCAGAACCCTTGCATTTCTTTTGGAAAATTGGAATCTCAGTCAAGAAGTAATAAGCCAAGGAAATAAATATAATTTATATTCCTATATAACGTAATGCAAGGGGAAAAAAACTCAAAGTAATATATCATATAAGTAATATATCTATTAATGGTAACTGAAGCACCTTTCTATTTGCAATGAATGATTTCGAAGTTAGTATATGTATGTTTCTGTTGGAGGCGAGAAACATTCCCTAATTGTTTTACGCACGTTGTACAAGTGTAGACCACAGAAATTTTCGCGGTCCTTCTCAGTCTCTCGCGGAAACTCAGCAACTTTCGCGGAATACAGTTCGAAAACTCCTGTTCTACATTATGCTGCGAATATTGAAATTTATGCATACATTATCAGGAATTCCTACCGTAAAAAAAAATCGTAGTTTCTTAGAAGGGAACAAAAGGACGTAGTCTCTTAGAAGAATTTGTGTACTACACGAAAAATGCGAAATCTCATTTTATTTTCTCGGCAAAGGATAAAAACAGGGTAGAATCATATTTGATTCCTCCACAGGATTCAATCGAAATGTGAAGGACGAAGTTGTCTGAAGTTCTCTTGGAGATGTAGTTTCCGCAATGCATTTCGAAATAGAAGATATATCTTTTCATCTCTCTCTGTCATATCAGAAGATACAACAAGAATAAAATTCAATCCGTAGAGAGGGTTTATAACGTGACAATATCACGGACACAAGTAGGGCCCTCTCACGAGATGGGTCAGTTGTGCCGCTCTCTGGGAACCGTGTTACAGAAAGAAACTCGGTTCTGAGAGTTAGTATTTCGAATGTCTAAAAAGCTTTACTTATTTGTGGAGAGAAAAACTGAGCGAGGACGGCAGAGATCAAAATTCATCTGAGATCAGATATAAAGACCGTCGAGGTTGCAGATATGATTGTACAGTGAGGGAACAAATCATGTGGGCAGGAAGAGAACCGAATCTGGAAGGGAAAAAAAAATAAACAAACAAGAAAAGGGGTGGAAATGATCCGAGTGAAAGGAGTGAGGGGCTACCAAGATCGAGACGGAACGGCATTCCAGTATAAATAAGATCTCCCTACATTTTAGTGGTCTTCAAAAGTTTTTAAAAAATGTTTAAATAAACGCTATATTACAAAATATAGCTGAATAGTTCCATGTTATGTAAATGGAAAGCACATTCAAAGCTCACTAACTTAAAAAAAAATTTTATGAACAAAATAAAAAAACCTCAAGCAGCTGCTTGCCACAGATGTTGAAAGGAGCCTGTCAATTTAATACTCCATAGAGAAGGTGTGTGAGGAAGGCGAGACCTAAGCGCAAAGACAACTTAAACAACCATTCTTTACCAGGGGCTCGAACCCAGGCACCTCTGCTCAGTAACCAACCGCGCTAACACTATTCAGCCACGGGACAGTATATGACAATATGTTACTGGAGATAAATTTAAGATCGATCCAGCGTGTTCTTTAAAGTGCACAGGCTCGTGCAACGTGCTCCTACACCCAGAGCCATAACTTTAGGTCCCATTCAACGGACAGCTTTTCCTAGTCCATCACTGTCCCATACTGATCGACAGCAAGGTAGGAGGTTTAGCAGAGATATATCTCAACCTGATTCTGCAGATCTGGCTTGCTACTAACTAAGACAACTATCTCCCCTGAAATGTAGGGAAAGTTGTGCATTTTAAGCATTATTTCAAATAGAATTGCATGCCATTTCAAAAGTAATTGTGAATGCTTTTGGCCGCAGGTAAAGGCAATTTTTCGGCATCATTGATACGTATTAAATGTTATTCTGAGTTTCGAAGGAATTTTCTCTCCTTGAAATGTTGTAATGACATCAAAGCTCCATCCATTACCAACTCAACTCCCCAATCCGAGGTACAGTCGCTCAAAAAAATATTCGAACACTATGATTGATTACAGAATTCAGAAAAAATATCTAGCAACGATTTTTTTTAGAAATTAGTGATCTGGCAACCTTCGTGTCACGTGACGCGAAGGTTGACACCAACTTCATTTGGGAATTATACATAATCGCCGGTAAAAGCGAGAAATTCTGGCATATTTATCAAATTTACCATTTGGGAATTATGTATAATCGCCAGTAAAAGTGAGAAATTTAGTGAAATTTATCAAACTTACCAATATGATTGGTGATTATGCATAATAATCGGCGATTATGCATAATAACCGGCGATTATGCATAATCACCACACACTTTTACCGTAAAGATACCACACACTTTTACCGTAACATATATATATATCTGTTAAGTGTATTTTTTAAGTGCTGAGATGGGGATGTATCTCACGAGTTGTTATTCGGGTCTGAGCTGGTTGGCTGCATATGCTCACAGTGGCGAAAGCTCTTTTATGACTAGCCTGAGGCTCAAATGCCAGTGAGGGTGAGAAGCACGTTAACAATGACGAGCAGTCTGAGCGTCGCTGTCAAACTGGAAGGACATTTTATGTGCGTCAAGAGGACGCAGCTGTTTCTCAAAAACAAAACCCTTAAGCACAGGGTTCGGTTCTGTGTGAACCAGGTAATAGGCAAGGATTAAATATCCTCTAGCCGTTTTTTGAGTTCGGTAAAGCGATTTCTGTAAAACGCGGATTTCCACCTCATTGTATGAAGCTTGCAGTAGCAAATCAGTTTTCAGATTAAATTTGGGCTGATTGAAGGAAATCCAAACAACAGCTAGGGAGCCGAATCATTTTGATCTTCAGCGCAGCGAAGGCCCACGGAATAGAGCACATCCCCAGCACGTAACTGTAGGTGACTGTAAATAAACTGTGTCGTCCATCCACTATTCTCGTGCTTGAATTGTTGGTCATCTTCCTATTCGCACTTAGCGCAGCAAATCTGAGGCATATACCGATAAGGGTGTAACAATCCGTGAAACTGTGATTTCACCTAGGTAATGGTTAATGTAATTAAGGGACTAATCGATATCCTCTATTAAGGTTGGGTTCGTTTACGTTCCCCACAAGATGACAACCACTTTCCCCTTCGAGTATAAATATGAAATAATATATTATTATTCATTATTCCCCCTCACTGGAAATGGTGAGAGTGAATTTGTAATTGTTTTTTTTTTAGCGTGACCACTCCTGGAAATGTTCTTTCTAGTACCCACGAGCTCATAGAACAAAGAAAATTATTTCTGTTCTTAAAACATTTCTCAATACGCAGGTGTAAATTTTGGGTTCATTTGTTTTTTACCTGATAAATGGGTCTTGTGTTCTGACCAATATTTGAGCTATATAGCCACATAGAAAATTTGAAACTGAAATTAATAATTAGAATTGAAAAACTCTTAATTTCATTTATATGGTGTCTTTTATATTTGTCACTTGTTGGTTTATTCTTTTATGGAATCCAATATTTCATTTCGTTATCACTTCTCCACAGCGACCCTCAAAATGTCATTTAATTCGGTTGTAATTCGTGGGCACTATTTAGTAGCCCTGTCCTTCAATTATGAATGAAATGTTGAGCAGTCGTTGTAGGAGCTAAATCTGCTCTGAAGCATTTGTTTTCAACCTAGAATCTAGCAGCACCATATCTAGGTGGGGGCAGCGGCCAGGGGACCCCCCTTCAGAATGCTAGTAAGGGCAATAGAGGCAAAAATTATTAAACTTATATATATTTGATGCATTTTTCAAGACATTTCTTCAAGATCTGTAAAAAGAAGGGGAAATATTATACTGTATTGGAAATTCAGTCTCTTGTCCCCGCCTTTTACAAGTTTCCGATTCGATTGTGTTTCTTGCCTCCCCTCCACCACCTCGATTTTTTTCTAGATCCGTGCCTGGAATCTAGTATTCCAAAAGAATGCTACGAGTAGAATCATATTACTTTTCTGAAAGTATCTGAACATGAAGAACGAATATTTCAGTTTTATTCACTGTTTGTGTTTGTTAGCTTTTAAAGCGAAATGAAATTACTTTGTACCGGCTTTTTTCCATACTGTGAAAAAAACTCTAAGTACAGAAACGAAAACAAAATATCATAGATCGAAAACAGAGCATTTCAAAGTTTCTGATAGCACAATCGACATATTTGATTAACCCACCTGCAGCAATGGAACTCAGGTAAACGAGCCAAAAGTGTGAGTGTGTGTAGTAGACAGCAGAACCCATTAGTCTAATCCTTTTCCGCGATATTTGATTAGAGTTGCGGTGAAATGCAGCGCAAGCTTAATTTTCCACGACGTTAAGCATCTCACGTTTGATTTGAATGTCGTAATCGAGTAGGTGGAAACTTCGGAAGAAGAGGGACAGAAACGTCGACATCGGTAAGCATAAAAAGTGTATTAGGTGCGAAAAAAACCCTTAAATGTCAGCGAATCGGTTGAAGATGTGTAAAAATAACCGACGCAATAACTGCAGTTTTATCCAAGTCTTGCTTTTATCGAGTTTGCACTTTTCCAATAAGAATGACGTCAATTGTGAAGAAAATACATTGAGATAAATGGCAAGGTTACGACTTTCTGTGGAAGTTTCGAATAAAAATGCTGACGAAACCGAACTTGGTTAAACAAACAATTCCAGTCAAAGTAACCAAAACTTTCTTTTTTTATGTTAAAGTGAAAATTCTTTAAAACCCTCACATGGCATGTTTTGAAAGTTGACTTGCTGTCAGTTTCAGTTAGAAAGCGCTGAAAGAAATTTTAATTTTCTTTATTATAATATTAAATTATTATAATATTATAATAATTTTAAATTATAATATTATAAAATTCATTTCTTCAAACTGGGCGATTCAAATTTAAATTTTAAAGCTGTTTAATGGTGAATTCTGGGACAATTCAAACGTTTCTGGTTCGCATGCACTTTGGTCAGGTGGACTTTTTAATATTAGGGACATGTTGCGAACTGTCTATTTTTATTTTGGGGAGAGGGGAAAATATCATTTTATTCTGATATAATGTCTTTTCTTGGGAAAGCAGTCTTTTTTTTCTCATATAATACCCTTTTTTAGAAAGCAATCCTTTGTCCTGATAATGTATTTTCTTGCGAAAACGATCCATTCTTTTGATATAATGTCTTTTCTTGGAAAAGCAATTTTTTTCTTTTGATGTAATGTCCTTTTTCGGAAAAACAATCTTTTATTCTGATAGAATGTCTTTTCTTACGAAAACGATCCTTTCTTCTGATATAATGTCTTTTCTTGGGAAAGCAATCCTTTCTCCTGATATAATGTCCTTTCTTGGGAAACAATCTTTTATTCTGATAGAATGCTTTTTCTTGCGAAAACGATCCTTTCTTCTGATATAATGTCTTTTTTTTTAGAAAAGCAACCTATTCTTCTGATATATCTATTCTTGAGAAAGCGATCCTTTCTTCTGATATAATACGTTCTTGGGAGGGGGAGGGGGTGACTCAGTCGGTAGCACGCCAGGCTCGTAATCTGCAGTTCCCAGGTCCGAGTCCCGCCTGGGTCAGGTTTGAGATTTAAATAAAATAAATAAATACCCCCTCAAGCAGCTGCTTCCCACAGAGGTCTGACAGGAGCCTGTCAGTTTATATGCCAAAGTAGAAGGCTGAGAGGATGGCAGGACCTCAGCAGAAAAACCTCTACAAAACTCCCCACCCTGCCGTTGGCAGTAGGGGACACTGATGGGCTTGCAAAGATCGCCATCCGTTGGATGAGACATTAACCGTGGATCCATGTGCATGAGAGACATATCGTGTGCAGTTAAAGAACACGCCTGGTGACATTTATGGGAGCTACTGCCTGTTTCTCAACAGCTGTTCAGTGGGTCCTTTCCCTCCAACTTTCTGTGATCTTTAGAAGTCTTTGTGACCTGGCTATTATGTGTCACTATGTGCAAAAATGTGTGCCAGAGGTAAAACTACCAAACCCAATCCGTTCTTGGGAAAATTCGTATCTTCTGATATAATATCCTTTCTTGGGGAAACATTTTTTTTTCTGATATAATATTCTTTCTTGGGGAAACATCTTTTTTTCTGACATAATATCCTTTCTTGGGGAAACATCTTTTTTCTGATATAATATCTTTTTTTGGGAAACATCGTTTTTTTTTTTCTTCTGATATGTCATTCCTTCTTTCTTGGGTTCAAAATGTCATTTCTTTCATCATTTTACAAGTTCTAAATTATGCCACAGATAAAGGAGATTACAGATAAATAACTCTGATAGACCCTATGTTATAGTGAGATGATTTCATTTATCTCAGGCCCTGAACTTGCATAGAGTCATCCATTATTCCCTATTAATAAGTGGGATTAACAAAAGTTTAATGCAGCTTAGTTTCAATTAAAATGTAATGTTAGGGAGTAAATATTTTATAATACAATTATAATTATTATTACACAGATTATAAAAAATTACTCTGCACGTAAAAATATATCGAATCGCGCTGGGTGTGAAAGAAAACCAGAACAGCAAAGTTTACCTGATGTCCTTCCTTAGCAAAATACATTGGTGATCAAACGTTAAATAACAAATGCAAAAATCGGCATATCTTGTGCGATAATTGACCAAAAAAGTCAGTTTTTTTTACACTTAAAGAACGACGCTGAGTTCAAATCTGCACATGAAATTTGCATTAAAACAGTTGCGTATGAGAAACAGGTTAAGAAAATAATTGCAACTGATTTGTACATTGATGTCAATTCGTATTACAGTCTTGATGTGCGAAATCCGAGATATTCAACCGTTAGATAATTGCCGGAAGAAATCGTTCGAGTGAAAAATGAAGTAGCGAGCAATCGTGAGGCTCAAGACCAGACAGCATTACTCTGAGGTAGCCAGATGGCTAAATGTGAATCGTACTGTTGTAAGCAGCCTATGGAATCTGTTTCAAACAAGCCAAACCATAGCTAGAAGACTTGATCCTAGACTTCCGAAGGCCATCATTGGCTAGGGACGACCGCTACCTGCTCCTAACGCAAAACGCCATATATCCATTCAGCACGCTAGCACGCTTTCGACCCTGCTACATCCTTGGTACGGAATGTATCTTGACCAACTGTGTCCAGAAGGCTTGCTGCAAGTCATCCTTATGTAAGACGATTAGTTGTGTGTGTTCATTTGACGTTCGGCAATTACAGAGCCTGATTGAACTGATTTCAACAACATTGCAACTGAACTAAACGTCAATGGGGCAATGTTTTGCTTACCGATGAATCCCGGTTTAGTCTGTATATCGATTCCCGACGACTATGGGTCTGGAAATGGCCTTGAACCAGATATCATCCTATTACCATACAGAAAAGAAACAGTTTCGGAGCTGGTGGTGTGAATATAACCCTTAATGGCTGTACAGAGCACCATGTCTTCTCAGGAAGACTGTAACAACTGTAAGGTATCGCAATCAGAGCCTCGAACCTCATGTTCGCCCATTTCTTTCAGCAATGAGTCGTGATTCCGTGTTAATGTATGATAATGCAATCTCTCTCAGAATTCGCGTGGTGGACAAGTACCTTGGTAATCGTACCATAAGCCTTGTGGACTGGCATTCCCGATCACCTGACCTAAACCCAATAGGAAATATTTCGGACGCTCTAAGAAACCAAAACATCATCGCTAGTCGTAATCCACCACACAGAACGGTCCAGGATCTTCGATCTGCACTCATACATTAATGGCAATTACTCCCTCAAACCCTCATTGAAATTTGTAGCATGGCTATTGGTTGTCATTTTTTGACGTAGTCGATTTGCAGCATGACCTATATGTTGTACAGCCTGTATCCCTGTCTGAGCTAATCGTTATCATTGAACTTTTACATGCCATTTTTAGGTAATGATTTTGTAATTTGAATATCTCATTAAATATTCACAGAAATTCGTTAGTTTTTCTGGTATTAATGGGATATGTGATCATTGACTTCACTTGTCCGCTTCATTGAATCCAAAGACGGTAAATTTTGATCACCACTGCAAAAAGTTAGCAACCTAGTTCGGGCTCTAATTTCGAGTGGTTAGACTTTGTCTTTCAAATAGTAAGATTCCCAAAATCACAGTTCTTTGGGGTGAATTTTTTTTGTTAGATTCTTGTGGCATCTGAGCGTCCAAGGAGTGGATCAACAATGACGACAAAAAATGAAGTAGAATTCTTTGGCGTTTTATCAAAGGCAGTTAATGATAAATTAATAGCGAGTCTCTTTTATTTTTAATCAGTAGCAATATTATCGCAAAAAACATGTATTTTCTTTTTGCCTCTTGTCATTAGAGTATGTAGTGATTTTTTTCTTAAGTTCCTTCAGACTGTTAATGAGTTAATTTTTTTTTCAGTTAAACTCAGTTTTTGTGCTTTATTAGAAATTATCGTATTATGCTAAAGTTAAAAAAACAACAACGATATTCCAGCTCATCATCATTATTTTTGTGGGTTATTTCAGGTTGACTAAATAGAAATAGGATTTCCTAATAGAATATTGTTGCATAAAAAAATCCAGATTCCAATAGCGTTGAGTAGTAGTGATAAGACTTCGATAAGGCATCCTCGTTATAGATGTAGAATGGCTTTTTTTTTTGCTTATGACGTCAAAGTCTCAAGGCTAATGGAAAAGTCTGACAGGAAAATGCAACAGAACATATTTATCAAACTGCGTTCCGGAGAGCTCTGGAATAAAGGTATTAATGCTTTTTTTTTTTTAACAAAGAGCTATCTGCCCTTCGATCACATTAGGCGAAACCTCTGTATGACCCATCCATAGTAAATACACAGATTACCTGTAGAAATAGACTCCAACAATTATTAAAAATATATGGAGAAAAAAAAACATCGCTGACTCGGTGGGAATCGAACCAGCATCTTTCTAGATACATGCCAGAGCTGTCTACCGTTAAACCACGCATCAGCCGCTTAAATCTTCCAGAATAGGCCTACAGATCTTTCACTGAGATGTGACACAAGGTCCGCCACATCTCAGTAAAAAAATTATAAGTTTTATTCTGGAAGATTTACCGTGTGATATGTAGTTTAACGGTACAGAACTCTGGCATGTATCTAGCGAGTTCGATTCCCGCCGCGTCAGCGATAATTTTTTCCCCAGATCTTTTTAATAAACCTTGCATGACCTTCTAGGGTTATTACAGCTGAGGAGATCGCCGTCAGTTACGCCTGAGGAGATAAAAATAATATTTCAGTCCTCTCTCATACTGCCGGTCAAAATCAAGGGAGTATTAACATTAAACTTTCAGAGCACGATATCGTGGTTATACATAAAAAATAATCCCGCAATTCCAAACCTTAGCTAAAACTAGATAGCTCTAAATTCAGAATTTCTGCTTTATTATATGTAAAAACTCTCCAAGCCATTCTAGGTTGCAACTGATGACGAACGTAAATAACAAACTTGATTTTACTGTGTCCTTAAACTTTGAAATCCATTTATATAAAAACCATATTGTTTTGTCTACTTGTTATGCTTTTCTTCTAAGGGCACGACATACTTAACAATATAGGAGCGAATCCATTCTACAGTATTTTCTTCGAAGAATAAAAGTGTATTCTTTGAAGATTATTTAAGACTTTTTTTTCTTGCCGGTTTGTTTTTGCACCAGTCTGCTCGAATAATATATTGCCCTACCCAAAATCTTAAAGAATTACCATGTTATGTCAATGGGAATCTAAATCTGAAGCTCTATAATTTCTAACATATGCATTTAACTGAAAAATGTCACTGAAGATACATTAAATAGCTCCTTGTAGTTACAGTTTTATGTCTACACGAACAAAAAATCTGTATAGAAAAATGAAATCATTTATATATATTTGCCACTGTTATTCGATAAAAGGATTTTTACATTTCTGCTATTACACACTCAACTATATTTGAAGTATTTTAATATTGTACATATATATATATATGTTGTCACTACTTTATTCCTGTGTTAATTATTACAATAACCTGGATGAGCATATGCTCTTGGGTTATTTACATTGTAAGTAATGTATATTTATATCAAAAAAATATTTGAATATATTTTCGAGAATAATTCAGTACAATAAATTATCCTTTTTTATATCATTCAAATTTGTCTAATATTGAAATAATCGTTAAGTGACCCTCTAAATATATGTTATTAAGTAGTTTGAAAAAAATATTAAGTTTTAATTAATTTCTGAGGTTAATTCTTATGACCTCTTACTGATGTGTACTATTCTAGTTTCCATAACTATTTAAATACTGAAGATATATTGTTGAAAATCGAGAATTAAATAGATTTGATTAGTATGTTTATCTTCAGTCACACTTTTCCATTACATGCGTATTTTTGAAGTACACGCACCCTCGATTTACACGGCAGATAGACTCCGGGAAATCACCGTGGTAATCGAAATCATGCAAATCTAAACCAACAACTTATGGGGAAAAGGGAGAAAGGTTCGGAAGAAATCATTGTTATGAATAAAATGTGCATTGAAAGTTTCATTTATAGAATTTTATCTCAAATTTCATTTCAGCAGCAATAATAAGCATTAACGTAACATTATTTTGTATCTTATTTGCATTAATTCAGATGCGCTTAGATTAATATCTCATAAAATTTTCTTTGGTAAATACTGATCGTTAATGTAGATGTACACTGTCGAATTTAAAGACGAAATTTGAAGGAGGAAAATTTATGAACTGAATATATATTAGAAATTAAACCTTTGTAATAACACTTACTGCTTTTTTTTGTGAAATTATTCTTTAGGTGACATTTTATTAAACAGTATACTTACGAATCAGTTATATTTAATCTGTACAACAGCCTACAAAATTGTTGCTAAAAACGTGATAAAACGCTGTTTTCACTAGTCTGAAACATTCAGTTTTGAAAAGTCAGATCTCGCGACCGATTCAAAACATGCTCCATTTCAACAATGTTTTTTGATCCTAAAGTAACAGATTTGTACTATGTTTCATTTCATTAAGATATATCATCATCTGTATCAAGTTACATATACTGTATATTCTTTCGCTAAAATTATGGCAAGAATATAATTTTAGCGAAAGAATATACAGTATATGTAACTTGTTACAGATGATGATATTTTTTTAAATATTGGAATTTGCTATAATCATTTATTCTTGAAAATAACTGATATCAATTAAAACAATTTACTTTAGAGATGACAGTCTAATAATCTCTTTTGACGCTATAAGACTGCTACTTCATAATATGTATTATATCTACATCAGAGGCATCTCGTCTTCGGGCCAGATAAGTCAGGCCCCAACAACATTCATGCAATATGTACTAAAATATTAAACTTCGAGTTAGAATAAATACTAAAAATAATATTATATACGGATATTTGTTTTCTAAAATATCTTAACCGTTTTATTTCATTTCAATAAGCATTTAGTGAAGCAGAAGATATTACGGGACAAGCTTTAAATATGCCCAGAAATTTCAAATCATTTACCAAACTAGTGTCAATCCCCTGATTGGGAACGGAGCTATTTTATTTAAAGAGAAATTAATGCAGTGTTTCAGCCTTACTACCAGGTTTTGCGGGAAAGGAGGCGTCAAACAATTCAAACGACTAATCTTTCTTTAAAAAGAAATTTGAATGACTTTAACTGACTCAAGGCTACAGAAGATGATCAGTCGATCCTGACGATCCACAAAAAGGCCCTTTCTCTCGTCAGTAATGTCTACTAATTTATATCATACAACCAGTCGATCCTATTCCTCAACCTTCTCTGAGCCCTTGGGGTCTTTGTGACGTGGCCATTTCGCCCATTATGTGGAAAAAATGTGTCTTTCACAGAAAAAAAAAATCTGACAACTCAAATATGTTGCTTATAATTCAATAACAATTAGCAAATAATATCGTTGGAATGATCTGTTTGTTCAGTGCATCAAAAAATTGGCCACCGCTAAAACTCCATGGCAGCGCATGTTTATCTGCCAGGATTAACTTTAGAAATTTTGAGAACAAGCCATGGTCTAAATCAGGCGTCGGCATCCTATGACCCGCGGGTCACCAAGTGACCCATTTGATAATTTAAAGTGACCCACTTGAGTTCCGCAAGTAAAATATAATATATAAAAATAAATTATAAAACATAAACATGAAACAAACACTTTGAGAAAGTATAAATAATAAGATTAACATTTTGGTTTGATTACAAAGTTGCAGAAATGAACATAGGCGGAATACAGCGACATTGTCCGAACGAATCTCATTATTACTCGACGAGCGTGTCGTTCGTTTATTCACGTTAAAGACGAAGTAGACGTAAACAAGAGTAGATGTGTGATCAGGGCTCTTATTGGTCGGCTGGGCTCTCTGACTGCGTGTCACCTGCAGTCGACCAATAGGAGCCCTGCCCACCTGCTGATCACGCATCTACTCTTGTCTACGTTTACTTCGTCTTTAACGTGAATAAACAGTAGTTCAGAAGCGCGAGAACAGTTACCTAAGCGAAATAATTATTATTTTTATTACCATGGACAAACAAAAAGCAAAAAAGAGATTATTTCAAGATGTGTGGACTGAAAAGTATGGATGTATGGAAAATGGTGACAAATTGATGTGTACCGATATAATTACCGAAGGGACACAAATTGAGCGACACTTTTCTTCAGAACATAAAGATGTGAGTGAAATGCCAAGTGATGAAAAATATGAATACATTGCTAAACGTGTATTAAATTATGGTAAAATAAGTTTTTGAAGATATTTGTTATCAGCCACAACTACGCTACATCTGCCAGCTTTATTGCAGCTCTTAGTATTGGTACCAACGGAAAACCGTTTACAGACGGCGAATTTTTGAAAAACGAATTCATAAATTGTTCGGAACATTTATTCAATGACTTCGCAAATAAAAAACAAATAATTGAGAGAATTAATGAAATGCCATTGTCGGCCAGAACAGTTCAGCGTCGCCTTGAAGATATGGCAAAAAATATTGACGCACAGGTCAAAAATGATTTGTTATCTAGTGACGTAATTAGCATTGCACTCGATGAAAGTACCGATGTAAATAGTATGGCTAGGCTGGCAATTATTATTAGATTTGCATCAATAAATAGTTCGAACATCAATGAAGAACTATGCATTCTTGCTTCAATGAATGACACGACCAAAGGCATTGATATTTTTCGTCAAGTACAAGAGTTTAAATAAAAAATAAATACCCCCTCAAGCAGCTGCTTGCCACAGAGGTCTGACAGGAGCCTGTCAGTTTATATGCCACAGTAGAAGATCTGAGAGGATGGCAGGACCTCAGCAGAAAACAACACGAACATCCATGCCTTACCCGGGGCTCGAGTTTACAAATTTCAAAAATGGGAAAATATTGGATTTGAAAAGTAAATTGTTTTCCATAACAACTGATGGTGCTCCAGCTATGAGAGGAAAAAATGTTGGATTTGTGTAACTAATGGAAAATGAACTTGGCCGTCCACTTTTATTGTTCCATTTCATCATACATGAAGAAAATTTATTTGCAAAGGCATCTATGCAACAACTTAAGGATGTAATGGAAAAGGTTGTTAAGATCGTAAACATAATAGTAGCACGATCTGCATTAGCACACAGGCGCTTCAAAGCTTTTTGGAGGAAATTGAATCGAAATATGGAGATTTACTGTTACATGCTGAAGTACGATGGTTAAGTCGAGGCAAAGTTCTTAATAGATATGTAGAGTGCTTTGATGATATACAAATATTTCTTTACGAAATCGGTGAAAATGATCTCAAGCTCAATGACAAACAATGGTTTTTAAGATTTTTGTTCTTAACAGACATAATGAACCATAATAATGATTTCAACATACGACTCCAAGGAAATAACCACACAATTTTGAAAATGTACGAGGAATGGAAGAGTTTTTGTTTGAAATTAATATTATTTGAAACTTACATAAAAACTAAAATATTTCTTTTCTTTCCCTTACTAAAAAGCCAACATGAGAAAGAAAATATCGATGAAAGCAATCTAAAAATGTTCGAAAGTTGTATTTTGAAGATTAAAAGTGAATTTGAAAGTAAATTTCAAAGTTTTAAGAAACACGGCGAAATGTTTACTTTTATAATAAAGCCCGACGAAATTGAGGAAAATGTTTTAAATTTGCAGTATTTTGAATATCTTAAAATTGACAATTTAAGTTTAGAAATGATTGATTTTAAAAGTTCAACTTGTGGACGGACAAATTCAAGACTGCGGAAAGATTTAGAAAACACGGAAGATAATCAGCTTCTCCTGATATCATCGTGTTGGGCATCACTTCCTACGAAATTTTCATGTTTGAAAAAAATTGGCTCTGCCATTTTGTCCGCGTTCGGTTCTACTTATAAATGTGAACAAATATTTTCACACATGAAATTTATTTTAAGTAAGAACAGGAGCAGATTAACTACCGAAAATTCAGACGCTTGTATTCGTCTTAAGGTGACTAAGTATGAACCAGACGACTAAATTGACGTCCAAATTCAGCATCAGGGGAGCCATTGATAACGAAGAGAATGCTTATAAATAAAGTTCATAAATTATTAATGAAGTAAAACTTGACAATTTGTTTTTATAATAATGAAGATTATAATTTTTTTTTTATGTTTTGAGTTTAAAAGCATATTGTAATAATTTTCTCAATAAAATTTATCTTATTATTCACTAACGGACTGTTTTAAAATGAAAATACCCATTGACCCGAATTGTCTTCTTAATAGTCACATTTTGGTTGATTTTGACCCGCAGTCAAAAAAGGTTGCCGATGTCTGGTCTAAATTCTAAATAAAAGAAATCGAAACACCGTTTTCATATGCCTCGTAGGGGAGTGTGCGACAGCATGTACTTTAATCCAAGAATAGCTTTATGTTGAGAGGGAAAGCTTCACTGTCTAGCTTCGCAACGCTGTGCCCACGCGGAAGGCAGCTACTTCCGGAGAGAGCCGGAAACGGCCATGGGAGACGATGCATGGAAAACAGCGCAAAGTAGAAATTCGACGGAAGGGGCTCAAAGTTTTTTTCAGCAGAGCTATTATCTAAGGACGACAATGCATCATGTTACCCATTTCGGTGGTTGTAATGTATGCAATGACTACAGGGAGAGAATCAAAAAACAAGGAAAAATCTAGATTTGTTTTTCTTATATGGTTTATCAGAGAGCTTTCCATACGTTCAATATTGGACAACATATAAATACATAACAGGAGACACCCTTATTGTTTTTAGAAATAACTAAGAGGTTTACAAAATTCTACTATCTTAGGAGCCAATGCAATACTATTAATTTGTAAAAAAAAATGTACGATTTTTACAAACAAAAAACTCTCATCTTTCTCATCTTTGTTTTAAGAAAACTAAGAGGATTGCAACACAAACTATAAATAATTTGGTAAAACAAAAAAGTACATATACATAATTGCAGTTTATGTAAAATATTTATTCTTTTAACATATTTACGTATTAATTGAATGTTGCTCTTATGCTTTCATCGCAATGAAACAGAATATATCCTGCAATTGGGGTGACAGTCAGTAACGCGTCAGGCACGTAATCTGCAGTTCGAGCTTCGAGACCCAAGATACCGACCTTGATATTTATCTTCATTAACTTCCGTTCTGCCTTCTGTGAAAAAAGGGACACCAATGTGCTTGGAAATCTCTCCATCTATCGGATGGGCTATCGGTGGACCGTATACGGGAGAGCCATACCCTGTGCACTTTAAAGAACAAGCTGGACTTCCTTGACGAGAGGATTGAATGTTCGTGACAGCCTCCAGTGAGTCCACTTCTCTGAGTCCTTGTAAACTGGTCATTTAGCCCAATGTGCGCAAAAATATTCCTTTCAGAGTTAAACAACTCAACCGTCTTATAGTTTTCTGCAAATAAAAATCGCTGCATTATATCGATTTTTGACATTATCCGTAATAACACTATTTTAATCGGTAGATAGTTGAATAGTGAAGGTGTAACGAAATTTCGTCTTGAAAGTTATTCGTAATATTTTCCATTCAGGTACTTTTTCTAGGTCCCCCATGGAATATCTCATATAAACTGCGCAAAAAGGTCACATAGTAAGGAACTTCAGTGGTGGGAGTTAAATATTACGCACAAATTTCGATGCGTATTTTCTCATTCGAAAGTACTTTTGGCTTCTTTAAATTTTTTGCTAAACACTGAATTATTGAAGGTAGAATTATTTTCATCAGCCAGGTAAAAGTTGTTTGTATAAAGTGATTTACTGACCAGGGGTCAAGCTTAATATTATCCATTAGGCCACCAGGGGCACTGCCACACCAAATATAATCACAATAAATAAATAAATAAATAAATAAAATAAACGAATTTCAAATTTATTGTTCACAATTTGTTACACCTAAATCAACAAAGTATCATTTTTAGATTCGTTTGGTAATCATTATTTGCCGTGTTATGTAGACAATCACAGTATTTAGTTTAAAAAACAGAGTTTCGTCGGCTATTCTCGTGTTGTCAATGCGATTTTTAACGTTACGTTCACCGTCCGGAATGTTTGCGTTATCAATTATAGCGATAACACAAATGAGCCTGAGCTGAACTGCAGCAGATAGCCTCCATTTTTTTGTAGTAGCCCGAGACACTTGGCTGATTCTGCCCGTACAACCAATAGTCGAAGATCTTTCTAATTAGTGAATATATTCATTTGACTGTGGTAGGATCAGAAAGCCCTATTCGGTTCAATGCAATATCAGTCATCTTCACAATACTTTTCCTATATATGGGCGCTGCATGTGGTAGAGTGCCTTACCAGCTGCATGTGACGATTATGATATTAATTTATTAGGAGACAAAAATGCACGACATTTGCATATAAGCTTGCTTAAAAGAATTAATATTATTTCAATTACAAAACAGTGAAAATTTCTACGTGCCTATTGAAATTTAGATGATACGCTTCGACAGGCTAAATCTCAAATTCATATCACTAATTTAAAAGGCGAATAAAAATGTTTCTCTTAAAGAATGGCATAAAACGAGTATTCTCTGTTGAAATCAATTTCTTTCTTTTGATTTAATGAAACATGCACGATTTTCATCGAAATTGTAAATATAAAGCGATAATACGAATTATTATTGGTGTTTTACCTCTGAGCGAAAAGTAAATAATCAAATGGACTCCGAGAAGGTTGGGGCCCACTGTCAAAGACCATTGACCTCCAGTCAAGGCCATCCGGCGTGATATTTAGGGTGCACAGCGTATGGCTGTCCCGCATAAGAGACCACAGCTTTTGAAACCCGTGGGGATCCCCTACTGACAAGGGCAGGACAGTGTTGCAGAGATAAATCTCAGTGCTGGTTCAGGCGGGACTCGAACCTGAGAGATTTCGAGCCTGGCAAACTACCGACTAAGCCATTGCCGCCCCTATGAAATATTGTAACCGTACTTATGTTTTAAGTGAAATTATTTCAATCGCTCAGATTAGTTTTGTGCTTTATTATTGTATTATACTCACTACTGTTACTTCTTAAAAAAACTATATTTCAACAAAAAAAGTAGACAAATATTGAAAGTTCTCAGTAGTAGCATAAATGAGACTTCTGGCACAGTAAAAGGGGCTCGAGAATTCTATGAAAATCCATGGGAAAAGTTATGGGGGATGAGGTAAAAAGCATGTTTCTTGTGGTTTTTTTGTGAAAATATGTGTGAAAATTAGAAAAAAAAATTTAGCACGTGAAAAACTAATTTAAGTTTTTTTTAAAGGTGAGGTTTAAACTAATTTGTGAATTAGTTTAAATGAATTAGGTTGAAATGAGTTGTGTATGTATGAGATAAAAAATGATGTGTTTTGTTGAGTTATCGTACACTACCAGTGGGTTCCCTTCCCCCAACCTTTTCTGAGCCTTTAGGGTTCTTGTAAACTAGCCATTTAGTCCGTTGTGTATATAAAAGAACCTTCCTGAGGTAAAACAATCCTCTAAAAAGCACACTGGATGGCTTGGATCTGAAGCTTCCGTTACTTAATAGCAGTTGTCCATTGGATAATTTTCCCCTATCCTGCCCTGAAACCTCGGAGTCCTTGTGATCTGACTTTTAATAGTTGATAGTTGAGCATTCAGAAGTAAAACAACCCAACCCTTTGAGAAACGGAATGCTCATTTTCAAAAACACTTCTTTTTGCCCTCTTTTCCTAAAGAGAGATGAGGAAAATCTAGGAGGCTAATCTAAACTTGTTGATCACTACACTCTGCCACATAAATACAAATGTCCCACCTGTTCCAGCGTGGTTTATAACTCTAATGTAAAACATTTTCCATTTCCCAACAGCAACATGGGAAATTGAAACTAATGGGAGATTCTGAAAATTCGAAAATATTTTATTAGTGTCTATTGAATTCAAAATTTTCAATTTATCTATTTCAAAAAGTGAATTTCGTAGAGAGTGAGGATCAAATCAGTGTTCTCAACGTAAAATCTTTTGACTACATGCTCTACGACTAAATATAAAATTTCTAACATGAATAGACTATTTACTGTAGTAGTTTAAACTTTTGACGTTTTCTAAATTTCGCGCCCTATAATGGTAGAATTTTCCATTAATAGAAGATTCAGAAAATGCAAATAGCAATATTTTGTTAGTTACTATCCGACAAAAAAAAATGTTTCATTTATATCTTAAAATATTGAACGTTGACAGACCGACTGACAACGTAGCTAAAATAAGAGCTCGTTTGTATTTTTGGAAAACATCTGAACAAATTCGAATTCTGACATGTCAGAGAATCAGCATATTTTAGTCAGCAAATCTCCCTTACATGTCAAAATTTGTGTTCATATTTTGTAAACATGTAGCCTAAAAGTATTCATAAGCTAGTGAGAACTGTTTGGTGGCTAGTTTTTTCCCTATGGCACCACATCTGCTTTGGCAACTGTCAGAGGCCAATATCATGTGACTGTGGTAAGTACCCGTCTCAGATAATGAGAGGTTCCGTTATGGGCAAACGCACCTGAATCAGAATGCGGGAGGAAACATAGATGTTCCGGTATTTTTTCTGTCCAGTTTTCTCTTTCTTCACAAGTTTTCTGTAGAGCTTATTTTACTGAAAGCTTCTTGTCCAGGTTTCACTTTCTTCACAAGTTTTCTGTAGAGCTTATTTTACTGAAAGCTTCCTGTCAGACTATTTTGGCAAGTGGACAGCTGCCTGAAGATAAGTTTATTCTCTCTTTGTGGTAAAGAGTGCAGGAAATATATATATAAATTTAAAAAAAAAACTTTCTTCTTATATGCACTCTAAAAAGAAAGGCAAGACAAGTCAATGATGAAATCACTTACTGAATTTGTATTCACTTCAAAAGAAGATAGGAGTCCAACAATTTTTTTCTTAAGTGGTATAAGAAAAGGTTTTGATTATATTATTTTGAAGTTAATAAAGAATTCAGTAGATGATTTCGTCATTGCAATAATTTACTATTTTTTTTTGCTTTATACAGTGAATAAAGGACGACGGTTTTTTAATTAAATATGTTAAATTTTTTGCTACCCTACTGCTTTTCAATTTAAACTTGACAAAAGACACAAATTTCAAACGATGCAAATTAGACATATATCGAACTTTACAACAGATGTTGAAAGTGATTTACTGCAACCTGGATGCAAGTTTCGTACCTGTTTCATGACATTTGCAGCCACGTTTCGTAATGTTTATTTTCTTATGTTTAAAATCTCTCTTTCAATGTTAGCCTTGAAGTCCTCAAGTGTATGAGGATTGTTTTGGAACACTAAACATTTGTGATATTCCCAAAGGAAAAATCTGTAGGAGTAAGATCTTGGGATCTTGGAAGCCACAAATGTTTTGAAATCAAATGATCAACAAAAAAATTCCTGCAACATGACCATGCAGTATGGGCGGTCGCGCCATCTTGTTGACACCAACACTCTCGTTCATTCACATCCAATAGTGCAATAAACTGTTGGATGAGGTCACGATAAACTTCACCAGTTACAGTTGAGTCAAAAAATAGAGGCCCTATCACACGACGACGGGAAATTGCACACCAAACACCAATTCTCCGTGCGTGTAATGGTCGTTCGTGAAAAGTGTGAGGATTTTTCACTGCTCCATATTCGACTGTTTTGACTGTTCACATACCCATCCAAGCGAAACTAAGCCTCGTCACTGAAATAAACACGGTCCAACACCTTAATTCCATTTTCATCAATAAAAGAACGAAACCAACGACAGTACCGTAAACGTTTTTCATGGTATGGTTCTTTCAGTTCATGAATGACACCAATGCGGTAGGCACTAAATTTTAACTTCTTTGTAGTCCTGAAAACAGTCGCTAGTGACAGTCCAACCTGTGAAGATAACTTTCTAAGAGATTTTCTGGGTGAGCGTGTTAAACACTGAGATATGTCATCAAGAACTTCGGCAGTTAACAGTGATGGCTGGCCTGGGCTCTTTCGATAATGTACAGACCCAGTGTCACGAAATTTATCAATCAAACAAGATATTGTTGGCTTGTTGGGAACTTCAGACTGAGGAAATTTCAACTCAAACTCCTCACTTACACGTTTGTAAGATTTGTATGCACAATAAACTTCAACACTAAATGCACGTTCGTTTTTGGAAAACGACATAGTTGACACAACACAAAGGAATGAATGCTTGAGTGAGACTAGCACGTGACAAGGTGATTTCAACTGCTAAAGGCAGATATAACCTTGAGTACAGTAATGCCAACTGAATAATATTATGGCATAAAATGCACGTGCACGTAAGTTCTACTCTCTTATATTTAGGGTTGCGTCCTTTTTGAAACACCCTGTATAATATGCAAATTCTGGAGGATTCAAAAACGCGATAGTAAAATGCTATTACTTTTATATTGGTCAATAACATTTTAGAGAGCTTGTCCGACTGTCTCTCTGATCAGGAATATCTCTTAAAGTGATAAGAACTATGATGAACAAATTCTGCATATATCTACTTCTTATTATGAATTAAATCAGTGTAAGATTTTTCTCCTCCCCCTTCGCTCTCGATCCTAAAGCATAGGGGGGAATATTCCTACAGAGTAAGAGCTAAGCGTAACGTTGTTGAACTTAATCAAATACATTTTATAGAATATATAATATTTCTCTATCAATAACTTAAAGACGTAATATTTTGTGTACCTTTCTTCCGCAATCCCTTCTAAAAACACTCTAAAAAAAGGAGAAAGAATCGCTTCTTAACGGATGGACCACCGAATTCGACATATAGCTTCTCTTTTCGCGCGTTGATCAACATAAGAGTTTTCACCGTCCCAATCTTTCTTTCTCGTTAAAAGATAGCCAAGAAATAACGAGTTATATCCGAAATAAAAGCTTCTAAAACATTACAGAGTTCCTCAAATATGTCCATTCCTTCACGCCCTCTCAGAAAAGTGGGAGAAGGAAGTGGAATTTCTGGGAAATCGCAACGAATTGTATGAGAAATGAAAGCTTCCGACGTTGGGATTTCCATCTGCTATGTGCGTACTACAGAAAAGCTAATTTAATTAGTTTAAGGACTTGAGAAAAGTCTACCAAATCTGTTAATTAATGATAAAAGAGCTAGCTGTATTAGGAACACCAGGTCATACAGGTGAGCTGAAGTTTGCTACGATAATTACCTTGTTAAATTATTACAACTGAAGCTTAAGCAATGCTGTCCTAAGATTAAAGGAACTCTGTTAACACCAAGTCTCTAAAAGATCCAAAAATTTAAATAATTCACCATGGAAAGTTGCTTAGAAATTATTACAAACGTAATTTGCTTACTACTGCAGTTGATTCAGAATGATATTATTTTATGCTGGTTATTACTAAAACCAACAGTGCAGTATTGGTTAAATAAGAGCATTATAAGTTGGGTTGGGTTGTTTTACCTCTGAGCGGCACTTTTTTGCACACCAATGGCTAAATGGCCAAGCCACAAGGACCCCGAAGACTCAGAGAAGGTTGGGGGGAGGGGACCCACTGGAACAGCTGTTGGGAGACAGATGGTAGCCTCCCGTCAAGGCTATCCAGCGTGTTCTTTAACGTGCACAGGGTATGGCTCTCCCGCACACGGAGCCACGGCTTAACGTCCCATCCGACGGACGGCGGCCTTTCCAAGCCCATCGGTGTCCCCTACTGACCGTGGGCAGGGCGGGGAATTTTGCGGAGATAAATCTCAACGCTGACCCAGCTGGGACTCGAACCTGGGAACTACAGATTACGTGCCTTGCGCTGAGCATTATAAGAGCTAGACATTTGAGACATAATGCATTGCAGCTTATTTCTGCTAAAAATGAATATTTGAGATACTCTGAATACCTATCCTACCAATCTTAACAGACAGCATTACAGGGAGTATAGGGGTTGGTTAAGAACTACAAAATCGCAAAGTAACTGAAGGTGAGGTTTCTTTCAGGGCTAGGGGAATCGAATATTTCAAGGATGTAATAAATAGTGTGAATAGTTCTTTCCTATTGTTTGCAATGAAGAAACATTTATTTTAATTGATCAATTTAATTTTTGATAAAATTTAAACATGGTTATAATTAATTTAAATTCTTAACATATTTTGCACTCTACTGGTTTTGGCAAAAATATATTGAGAATTTAAATTGTGTTAAAGCAATCTTTAAATTTTATTAAAAATTAAATTAACCAATTAAAATAAATGTTTCTTTATATCTTAAACTGAAAATTGACTTTTTGTAGCATAAAAAAGAGCTAAAGTAATTTTTTTGGCAAAAGGTTACAATATTTGCTTCCAGACACATTTCTGATTCAAACCCCTTGAGTTAAGAATTATCGGAATTTGTGTAGTTTGAGTAGATTTCAAAAATATAAATATTTTAATGCTCTTTCTGAACTCTTGATTTATCTCTCAGTGTAGCTGTAGTGTGTAAAGAAATGAAAGACATACATTTAATAGCCGGTTTATTAGGAGCATCCCCACGTTATGCAAATGGAGAGCCAGAGTTAAAAATCCTTTTTCGGAATGATATGAATGACGATAAATGAAAAATATCAACCAAATCTATCTAAATCTAATTATTTAGCAATATTTGTTCAGTGTTTAAAGATTTATCATGAAAGCTGAAATAGTTGAGAGTAGTAATGCAATGTGTAAAATAATTATAATAATGAAGTAATGCAATGTACAAAAATCATCATTTCAGTAATTGATCTGAAAGTTAATAATAAACAGTTGAAACTAAGAGCAATAACCGTTACTTTGAACTTAACCATATGCGTATTGCAAACAGATTGTGTAACGATTATTTTTATCTTCGACAATTATGAATGATTTTTGCATATTAAACTCAGTTGCTGTTAAATATTTCAGTCTCCATATGCAAAATTCTTTATAACTGAACAAATATTGCTGGAAATAAAGACTAAAATTTCATTGGATAATTTAATTTTTAGTCATATTTTTCCATGAAAAGTTTATTTAAAAGTTATGGAGCTTCGGCTTTTTTTTATCTATTGATATAACATGTGAATGTTCTTGATAAAGTAGCCACCCAGTATATGGATGGAGCAACTTGAACTATGCTATAATATACAGATAAAATATAATAAAGCAATAAATAAATACCCCCTCAAGCAGATGCTTGCTACAGAGGTCTGACAGGAGCCTGTCAGTTTATATGCCATAGTAGAGGGTCTGTGAGGATGGCAGAACCTCAGCAGAAAAACAACACACATATCCATGCCTTATCCAGGGCTCGAACCCAGGTCACTAGATCACTAGCCAAGCACGCTAACCACTCGGCCATGGGACGGCTGATACTGAACAGAAAATGGAAACATTCGAATGTTAAGACAATGGAGAGTCGAAATCGAAGATCCATAATTTTACAATATTTTTTTGTAGGAAAATAGGACTAGATAAATTTGAATCTTATTTAAGTCTATCTAAATCTCTATTTTCAACAATTTTGAGTATTTAAGGAGCTATGAAAGCTCGAATACTTAACAGCAGCAAAGTCAGACTAAGAAACTTGTGTAAAACTGACAATTATCGAAGGAACTATTTGCACAAAATTATAAAACCTGCCTTTATTTGACTAAATGGACATGAGAGTTTTCCCTCCCATAGTACGGACGAGACTGTGTATCTGTGAGTTGACCGTGCCCTGAGATGCTAGGAAGAGTCATGGAATGAAAGGAAAGGATGACACCCCATGACGAGATAACGTCACGGGGGCCACGTCAAATTGGAACTGTTCAGCCCCGACGGTGGATAGTGGTAAACGTGTCATCTCCCGATAGATGTAGTACAATCTCTAAATTGTGGAGCATCTGGGTTTTGTCATAAATTATATTACCCCATGACGAGCGGCTGATCCCCCATACTAACGGAGTGAAGCAGCACGAGACGGGCGAGAGTCTACACCATCCTTGTACTGAGGAAAAAGGTACAGTCGTTTTCCCTGCTCTGGTCTCCTTATCGTAGTTAGCAAATGATTAACCCCAAACTCAGCCTAAACCACGCTCTCTAGATCTCTCATACTGTTGAATCAGGGAGCTGCCTGTGCCTGTCGTTCTCGCAGGAGGGATAAAATGTTTGTATTCATATGGATATATTTTCTTTTGTAGCATTCATTTTGACCCTCTTCAGCTTTGTCACTACACTGAGGACCAGTGGGTAAAACAGCACGGTAAGCGAAACAACTGCTCACCTTCACCGATAAATTTATGCGGCCTCTAGCCCACTTTTCACGGAATGTCAAGTCTGTCGGTTAACACAACGCCTTTTCCTCCTGACGTCCTTTTTCATATTTGCCCCTGAAGTCCCCCCCTCATTCAACCGGAGTGGGTGTGACAGTATTTCCGACATCTTGAATTATTTATGAAATTTCATTGATTAGTTAAAAGCACATTAAGGTAATACTTTTTATTAATTCGTTTTAAAAAACAAGCTAATGTTTACACTTCCTCGTTTGTCTGTCTGTCTTTCCGTCTGTAGATGTGCAACATTTTGGTTTTCAGAGATTAATTTAAAATTCTTTTTTGGGTTGGATAGGTATTGACGAAATATTATAATTTCCCAATAACTTAATAGTTTTAATAGCGCCCTCAATAGATGGAAGAGTTAGAAAATGTCCAAACTTTTAAAATATATTCGAAACAATCTATTTATGCTAGAAGTTTGAAATTTTACTAGTGGAGGTAAAGGGTTAAAAGTTGTACACTAACAGCAACCGTTTTCCCTCTTAATTCCAGGGATGGATAAGTGGGAAACGCATCTTTTTCGTTTTAAAAAAAATGTGAAAAAATACTTTTTTGTTTTAAAAAAAATGTGAAAAATTACTTTTTTGTTTTAAAAGAAATGTGAAAAATTACTTTTGTGTTTTACAGATGCTAATAAAATATTTTATTTAGCATTTACCCAAACGTCAGTTATTTTGAATTTCCACCATTGATCAATGAGAAAGTCTGTGCAACAATCTTTACTCAAACGTTGTCATATACTGTATCTTTTTGCGAAAATAATTATTACAGGGTGGGTAATTGGATGACTGAGAAAATGTAGTATGTGATAAGTGAAATAATATTCAGAATAGACGTTCCTATGAACGATGCTTTTGTGTACACAATGGACTAAATGGCAGGCGGCAAGGAATCCAAGGCTCAGAGAAGATTGGAGGAATGGAACCCACTATACAGCTGTTACGAGATAGATGGAAGCCTCCTATCAAAGCCATCCAGATGTTCTTTAACGTGCCCAGAGTATGGCTTTCCTGCACGCGAAGCCATGAATTAATGTCCCATCCGAAGGACGGAGACTTTTCCAAGCTCATTGGTATTGTAATCTCAACGTTGGTCTAATCGACTGAGCAGCCCAAGCCCATGGCCCACTGAAGGGAAGGCGGTCGCGATTTCTGTTGAGGAATAATTCGGTCAAGGTTTCTTTATGAAGTCCTAAAGTAATACCTTAAACACAATAAAGTTTTTTATTGAGAGTGTAAAGATATTTTAATACATTAAATTTCTCGCATTTTGGCAGAAACTTCTAACCAAGGGGTAGAAGTATTATCTATGACAATTTTACAGTATGAAGGAAGCATTCAGAGAACATTTCTCGTGCTCTTTAGTAATGTACTTAAAATTGTGTTTCCCTAATTCTCCCATAAGCCTTTAGTGTTGCGGGTTTCAGATTTTATGTTCGTTAGTGTTTGATGACCTCATGATCGTCGAAGGTCTACTCTATTTACAAAATAAAAATTGTAGTAAAGTTTATTGGTTCAGTAGTCGAAATTCCTTATGAACGGGTAAATATTGCTTTTCCCACGTGATTATTAAATTATTCTTACCTTTTTCTTCTTAGATTACTATTCACTACATTTCTTTTTAAGAGAAGCTTGTTGTTTAAATAGTAAGAAATCCGTTGCATGCTCAAATAATACTTTTCTTTTTCTAATTCATTTTCGCGATAAAATAATTTTACTTACAACTTCCTGAGAAATTCATGGGATGTGTAATCGCATCGTACCTATCAATGCTGAGAGCAACAAGAACGTAAGTTGAAGAATAGGTAACCAGCACCTGAAAGAAAGAATCAGTTATGTAAATCTTTTTTTTTGCATTTAGCAAAGAAACTCAAGAAAAGAAATGATACCTCTTAAACAATAACTCAGAGGTGACCAGCGCAAATGTTGCAAAGAACTACTAGAAAAGAAAATATATATGCTTTAAATTGCGACAGAAAATTTCTCTACTTAAAAACGAAATCACACATTTCCAGTGATAATTGAAAATAAAAAAACAACATTTTTTTAATTAATCAAGAAAATATATTGCTTAAAAAACAATAATGCGCATTTTTAATGACTACTATGAATTGGCAAAGTTGTTTAGTTACTCACCTGAAAACATGTAGTCAAAATATTGGAAGATATGAACTAGATTCAGTGCATTGATGATTTGTTTTATGTGCCTTAATATCTATTTCAGCAAACCACTGGTTGGCCACGATGTGCTAAAATGTATAGTATCTACTTTTAAATATACTTTTTTTCCAAGGGTTCTTCCAAAAAGTACATAATGCTTTTCAATAGAATTTTAACCTTCCCCTATCTCTCTTCCTTTCAGGTTACTTAACACTTTTCGCTTTGTAAGAATTCCCACTTTTCGTACAGTAATCAGAATAGAAGTGAGTATTACAGTAGTAGTTAAATATAAATGATAATGTAATAAAATGGCTGTTTTATGATAAGAAAACAGAAATTAAATTGCAGAAATTTTTATGAAAAATTTCCTTATCATAAAAAACAGCCGTACTTTATTATATATTTTTAAATGGTATAATGCTTTCTTTATTTACCAATTATATTATCATTTATATTTACTTTTTCGCTTATATTATACTTATTGTTTATATTATTTCGTTTATATTATCGTTTATATTATATTTATACAGTACTTACCTTCTCGTTTATATTGTTCTACACCCCACCAGATCTGGTATGATAGGGAGTGAGAACTAGGGGGCAACCGATAGGCCTAGACTCCCAAATATTTGATAAGTAGGCTGTGAATTGCGTTGTGTCTATTTTTGGGTTATTTCACTTTACTTTAACTGACCTGTAGGCTGGCCCCGAGAACGTCGTCAGAGTACCAGCGTGATTGCAATCAAATGGTCGTACTCGTGGAGTGAGACATCACACGCAAAGGAAGGTTCATGAACAACGATTATTTATTGCCGAAACTACACGACCCGCTTTCGGGCCGACTCTGTACAACCGTACTTAGTTACACTCCAGGCCACTCGGCCGCACTGTCGAAAACAGGGGGGAAGACGCAGAGAGGCGGGGACACTCATGGGCTAAACTAGAGAGAAAAAAATCACAGAAAACGGCTGCTGACCTTTATGCACCCTCCTGGGGTACGCAATTGTCCAACTGGCGAACTGCAGTCGTCCACACGCTGGAAGCTGGTCGTTCGAACTCCTCAGTGGCACAAAAATTCACGGCTGGGCCCTGGTGAAGTTGAGTACACACTGACTGGTATTGGGAGGGGGTACCTAGGTTGGACGGAGCCTAGATGGAGGGGCCCGGTAAGGCCTAACTAAGAGTTCCCGCCACGGGAGACGAGGCAACTTGGATCTATATATCCTTGTTTGTGGCTAACCGGGGCTCAGATTAAATTTAGGTTTTGACCGATGGATGAACTTTACTTCTATAGTACTATTCGCCATAGATAGTCGTGTGGGGAGCTGCATCTATATGGTGTTGTTTTACCCTCGACGTAGGAGTGGAGATTTGGCATCCCTATAGATGTAGTATGGATATGTTCATGTATTACGGAGCATCATGGTTTTGTCATCATTATAAATTTCCTCAAACAGGGGTGGTGGACCTCTCCATAAGGACGCGGTCGGCTTTCGCACGTACTACACATTAACGATCCTCGCTCTCTCGGGAGGTTCTACTTCGGAGCTTCGTCTCGAGCCGTCTTGGGAGCTACGAGCTCTTTCGCTAGTTTGATTCGTACGCGATGACTGTGGTGTATGAGGTGGATCTTCCGTCCTTCATTTCGTTTAGCACAATTGTCTCTGTTGGTGCCTGCTGCGCTTTGCACTTTTGGATACTATAGGATCCTCTGGAACAAAAAGGCAATCGCTTCCCAGGGGTGCCGCGCTGTCTCACACACTACTCGTTCCGCTGGCTGCTTTTTCGTCTCTCCGCAATACGTCTTGTACCTCGGAGGTCTCGGCACATCATTTCTTTTTGTTTCCAGTCGCTGTTTCGACTCTCATTCGCACGTCTTTTCTCTTCCAAAACTTGGTACGTTCTATTCTTTGTTTCTTTTTCGCTCGTCCACTCAAGGCGACACGCCACCACTTCCCATTGGGAGAAAGTCAGTCTCCCCTGGGCCCAGGAGACAGTGGTGGAACTAGCCCATTGGTGCGGTATATTTTATTGGAGCCGCTGCCCTCTGGCTTGGTCAGGGCACATCCGGTTCAGCCGGGATGACTAACGCCGCATGCTCTGAGGAGTATTTTTATGAATTTGTTTTTCGTCTTCCTGGTGGAAGGAAAAAGTCCCAGATGACCCGCCGTTCAAAGATGGTGGCTTGAAGCTGTCATTTCAGCCGTACCACCGATGAAATGTTGAGTGACAGAAAAATGGCGGACTGACAGATACGTCGGCCTCGGGATTGGAAATTCCGAGTGCAACATAATTACATTCTTCATTTATTTTTTTATTATTACTTCTTTTTCAATTACATCATCATTTATATTTACTTTTTCATTACGTAATGCTAAAATTCTAAATTTATTTCTGCAATTACGCATTACGTGCAGCGTTACGTAACGCCCCCTCGGAATATTCCTCTTCCTCATATAACACGACAAAATGAAATTACCATATCCTCCACATCGAGATGTTACCTAATCTGTAGACAACTCCTTACGTCAGACAACTCATTCGCGTTAACTATATTAACACAAGAAGAAAATGAGCTTGTCGGTTTTAATGTTAACATCAATAGAATTCCAAAATCTTTTCGTGTTAACTTCAGATTTTAACAGTCATCTAGAAGCTACAACTTTGATATAAAACTCTCAGTTCCATTATAAATCCGAGATCTCGCCAATTGAGAAACTTCGAAATTCTGTAATTCGTTTTTACGGGGAATGAGTAAAATATGTCCCACGGACCATTTCCATGATTCTGACTGGTCCACTAGTGTATACATGATTCTGTCTGGTCCACTAAAAATAATATATAAAAAAAAAATGCTCGTAAAAGAATAAATCTTAAACGCGCAAGTATAGAGAAAGTGGTAGGTAAATATCATATAATCGAAGTATATAATGATGCTTGGTAGCCGACTATGTTGAAAATAATTTAGAGCATTGCTATCGCTATTTGAGACAACGCTATGACGATAAAAAAGACGATAATATTCGTGAGGTCACAATTGTTTGACTAGGAAGTGCTGGTAATTGGTTGTCCTGACTGTGATTCAAACCCAGTTCTCCTAGAAGTACGTCGGCATGCTTCTGGGAGATCTGGGTTCGGATCCCAGTCAAGACAACCAATTTCAATCAACTCAATTTTTGAAGTGTTCCTTGTCTGTAGGACTTTTTCTATGATAATTTATTACTGAGTGTTAATAATGACATCAGCTTTGAGATAAAGGGTAGAAGTAAGATTTTCTTTTGATGGACATAGAGAGGCAGGGGGGCGGGGTGTTGAACTGCGGTGTCAAATGGGATATTCATTTTCTCATATGACATCATCACTTTCTGCACGAATTTTAGCTCCTCCTCCTCATCGCAAATCATCATCTTTCTCCAGATCAATGAGGAAACCAAAACCTTCTCTCCTTTCTCGTTAAAACTGGTGATTTATTATTTACTTTATATAGGCCGGCACTGGTTGTGACGTCACGAATAGTGTCGGTTGTTTTTCTCTACAACACGGTTTCACAGAAAGATGCTGTAAATTACGTTTGACTTAGTCTAATATCATCATTCGTTACGTGTCGTGATTATGTGCAGTTCGCTGACCACTCTCTGCATTGAATAAATGTTTCCTCAGTGATTTGTTTTATTTAACTTATTAATATTACTGTCAATTACACTTTATTTTTGCATTTACATGCAAGTAATGTGTGCAATACAAGTAGGCTGTACTTCAAGTATATGGAAGTTTAGTGTACAAGTACTTCATGTAGGTTGCAAGGCTTGTTCTTTCAGCATTTTTAAGAATGTGCATTAACATTTTGTGTGACCAAATTTCGCGAAATATTCTGCAGTTAAAATAATTGCCCATTGGAGAATATCAGATGCTTGGTTCTAAAGATACTGAAGATTTTCGTTTTCTGACTAGTGCATCATTTAACAGCGGAAATTTGGAACTAATGTATGATAGAAAAAAGCAAACACTAATATTTTATTAGCACATATAAAACGTTGGAAAACAAAAAAAATTCATGTCTTAAAATGAAATAAGGGATAAAGATAAATTACTCCATTACCAACAAAATTCAAAATTCCCAATACATCGTTTAAAATATTTCTTTGAAGTTTGACTGTTTTCCAAACTTTTCCACTGCTAGAGAGCATTATTAAAACTATTAGGGTATTCGGAATGCGCGAACTGTAATATTTGTTCAATATCTCTGCAACCCCAAAAAATGGTTTACATTTATCTGTTAATAATAATTTCTATAGACATACGAACAGAAGGAAGGAAAAACAAAGTAAAAACAATGGCTCATTTTTTTATTGGAAACGGACTAAAATAGAGTTGCGTTATTTTACCTCTGAGAGGTACTTTTTGCACACAAGGGGCTAAATATCCAGATCACAAAGACCCCGAGGACTCAGAGAAGGTTGGGAGGAGGGAAACCATTTACAGCTGTTAGGAGACAATTGGTAGCCTCCCATCAGGGTCATCCAGTTTTTCTTTAACGAGCACAGGGTATGGCTCTCCCACACACGGAGGCACGGCTTAACGTCCAATCCGACGGAGGGCAGCCTTTCCAAGCCAACGGTGACCTACTGACCGTGGACAGGGCAAGGAATTTTGCGGAGATAGATCTCAGCGCATGCCCAGCTGGGACTCGAACCTGGGAACTGCAGATTACGAGTATGGCGCGATACCGACTGAACCACTCCCATCCCACACTAAAAGCAGGAATTAGAACTGCACGCTTATATCAGAATCAAACGATGTTGTCTCTGCTTCCACCACAGTCTCATTTCATCCGTTATTTTTATTCTTTTAGAAGGAATTTTCAAATTCCAAAACAAGTTAACTGAAGAAGTATTTAAAATTTGCATTTTGCTCTATAATCCAATTTGAATTTTCATATATTTGTGCAACGAAGCAAGTATAAGTCTAACACAATAGTTGCACTAGAATGCTTTCCATTAGTATTCCTAACAAGGGAATATTAAGAAATAAGTCATGTTCAGAATATCTCGCTTGGATGCCATTAGGTTACGTAAGAATAAATGGAATTTTCCTTTGGTGTGAGAGCCATTCGCAAAGCTTTTGCTGAACATCCAAACATATAAAGCGATGCTGTATTAAATAAAAGTTGGTTACATATTATTCAATTGTACGTTCCTCACTAACAATTCCATATCGATAATTACAAAATGTTTTGTGCTGGTAATTATAAGCATTTTAAGCAAAAAGTGCTGATGCGGCTATTATTTTATCACGGGTTTAATATTTTTTTAATGAATAAATAATTTCGAAACACTAAGGATGTTCCTACTAAGGATGAATAATAATTTCGAGACACTAAGGTTGTTCCTTCACGGTTTCCGTTCGCATGGGCGCGATTTTAACTTCATTCGTTGAACACCAAATACCATAAAATGATGTCACCCTATACTAAGATCTGACTATTATTATTCATACAATCAATTATTTATGCTTTTTGCGATTTTCAGAAACTTATACCAAACAATTCGATATAGAGTAGTATATTATATAAATATGAAAATAATGATTCATAAATCTCGAATTGGGTAGGGCTGTTTCACCTCTGAGTAGTACATTTTGCACACAGGGGAGTAAATGGTCAGGTAACAGGGACTTCTATAGCTCAGAGAAGGTGTTATGCGCGATTTTACATTAGGTATAACGATTTATTTTTTAAAAATTAATTTCTCACTTGATTGAGTTTTTTTTCAACACAGAGGGAATACACCAACAGACTAACAGGGTGGACACGTTAGGAGGGGGCGGGATTCGCAGCTGCCCCGATGGGCCACACACAGAGAACACCCAGCGCCCAGATGACATGACAGAGCGCCCGTAGGTGGATGACAGGCAAAATCACCATTTATTCTCTTGCAGTGTGAGGTCCGGCCGGAATGGTCTGGGGGTGCGAAAGACTGCTGACAGCTTTAGTGCGATCTCACACGGGAAGCTGTATTCGGGAAATCGTCCCCCACATCAAATACAGATGTAGGACTGGACAACATCGTCCAGTTGTTTACAGTAACGAACGAGGTATTCTGTTTCCCAGGTGGGGATGTCAACATCAAGCGCAGCGACAGACCTAGTGGGGGAATTTATTACTCGTAAGTTACTCTGCAGATGCTACATATGGTGAACATACCATTTTCGGGAAAAACAAGGGGAAAGGAACGTGGTGTAGAGTAGCGAGGCAAGGAGGGCTTCAGTTGGACTGAGATTCTGAAAAGAGCAGACAGCACTGAGATTTTAGAGAGAGTAGTTGGACGGGATGGCCAGAGCTCTGGGAGGGCCAGATTCAGTATCAGCACATCGGAATTATTGAAAATGAGTGCAGGACTTTGAATCAAAAGCAGTGTGATTTGATGCGTTAACGCAAGGACAACCCTATGAATGAGTGGTTTCCTGAAATTAGAAGCAGAGAGACTGGAATTTGCTTCTGAAGCACCTAACCAGTGAAGGGCACCCTCCCCCTTCCAACATAGCCACGATGATGCAGTCGACCACCTCCATTCGCTGCAACCAAATTACCCAACAGCGCATGTGATGGTCAACTGAGGGCCCGTCTCCAAATCAGCCACAGTGCGATGGAGATGTTTTCCCAGTCATCAGCTAAAGGACGAATTAAGGAGATGGTCCCACCCGAAGCTAGGGTGACGACGACCTGGCCGTAATCCGATGCAGCTGATGGACGAACTGAGCACTTAGAACGGTACCCTTACCCTTCCTTTAATTTATAAGTTGCTATCCTTAATTTTAGATTTAATTGTAAAGGGTTCCACAGTTATATAGTCAATTTAATTCTTTAAGTTCTTTCTTTTTTTAAGTCCACGATAGACGATTGATTATTAGAAAAATTAATTGTTCTGCCTGTACTTTTAAATATTTTTGTCTCAATAAATATTGTTATTGTTTTATATTTCCATAAACCTGAGTTGCGCTCATCATTGTTCATATTAATAAAAACGTCTTCCCCTAAGGAGACGGCCTGGTTTTTTTGCGGCCCGCATTGTATAATTAAGGGAATAATCCGTAATTGGGCAATGTGGAAAACACAACGCCACAGATTGAAATTTGCATATTTCTACCTAAAAATTGAATAGTGGTTGCAACCGCGAGGTGCGCACCATAAAGGTTTGGGGAACCAATGGACAGCTGTTAGGAGACAGATGGTAGCCTCTGGTCAAAGTCATCCAGCATGTTGTTTAAAATGTACAGGGTATGGTTCCCGCACATGGGACCATGTCTTTTCGAACCCATCGGTGTTCCCTAATTACCGAGGGCAGGGCGGGGAGTTTTGCGGAGATAAATCTAAACGCTGACTGAGGCGGAACTCGAATCTGAGGAGCCTAGTTAATAGCAACTGAACCACCCCGCCCCCGAATTGGAAGTACATCAAATACTGGCGTGAAATGAAATGTACAAAAAAATGAATAATTTTATTATACACGTATATGTAGATAAAGTAACTAGATAATAACGAGTGGCAATGAATTCTCTGACTGCGGAAAATGCCAAACCCCGGATCTACCAAGTTGAAGTGTCCATTTTAGTATAAACAGGTTACTTCCGATGAATTTTCTTGAGCCGCAACATTTTGGAATTTTACCGAACCGAGGAGTTTTCGGGCCAAAGAACCCCGTACCATAAAGGTTTAAGTTTAATTGAACTGCAGCTGTTCGAAAATTAAGCTTCCTACTTAAATCAAAATGAATTATCTAGAAATGAAGAATCCATTATCGACTCCTTCCCTCTTCCTGATTCCTATTTCGATAATGCTACATACAGCGAAATTTGAATCAATTAATTTCGTTAGTAATTACTGACTAATATGGTGTAAACAAAACCTTTTTCACGCATGATGCCATTCAATCCAGAAACACAGCTGCGTTCAGAATGGGCTCATTAAATATACACTTTCATCTACTTGACACAGATCACGTTTAGATTCAATTATGAACAAGGCGTTGCCCCCTTACGTGACTAGACCTAGATAGTCTTTTAGTCCTCTTATGTTTACAGCTTCCTGCTCTTACGATAAAGAGCAATGTAAGTGCTCTGTCATTTTTATTTCACACGTTTTGCATGATATTTTTACCTCTCAGTGATGTAACGTTAAATAACCACGTTCTCTCAGCACCTTGCTTACTAATGTCATTGATTTGGGGTGACTCTTATGTCGTCGTGTTAACATAATACTCGACACACACCACTGATATTAATATGCGGTTAAGATTTTATATGTATTATAAGAGTGGCAAGAAATCTTGTTGGCAGGGAACATTAAAGTTCTATACATATGCAGGGCCAGACCTCGTGCAGCAGGAGGGGTAGCTTTCCCTTTAAGAATGCTAGTAAGGATAATAGAGGAAATTTGTTTAACTTATTTTCATTTAATGCATTTTGCACTCTTTCTTTATAGGGGGATCAAGGAGCTTTAAAGCTTTAAAATCCAGGATTATTTAAAGACCTATGAAACGGAAGAGGAGATGTTATACTGCATTGGAAATCCAGTTTCTTACCACTCCTCCCCCTTTATGTTTTTCCGGCTCGATGCGTTCTTGGCCCCCTTCCCCTCGATTTATTTTCTAGATCCGGGCCTTACTACAATGAAAATCCAGTTCCTTGCCTACCTCCCATATTTCCCCCTTCCGATTGCGTTTTTTGTCTCCCTCCCTCTCGATTTTTTCCTACATCTGAAGTTTTTTTTCTCACTGCAGTCGAAATCCATTCTCTCTCCCAGCTCCATTGAGTTTATTGCCTCCCTCTACTTTTAAAATTGGAACTACTTGTCTTTCATCTACTGTGTGGTTAAAATATACTGCTCACAAAAATTAGGGGATATTTCAAAATGAATATGAAGCGAAGAAATATCCCCTAATTTTTGTGAGCAGTGTATAATTAAATTATGTCAAAAGTTAATATTATCAAGTTAAAAATATAGTTCAATTATGTCAAAAGATATCATTGATGGCTTCAAGGCTTCCAAGCCTTCTACTTGATCAATGCTCCACAAATCTCATTCAGACGTAGGCATCACCTAAAAATTTAGGCGCCAAGATGGATTCAGAACAATAATGACAACTGGGGAGACTGAGATAGAAATTATGCGATGGCACAGTTGACGCTTCGACAGTTCTTAAAATAATGGATCAATGATTTACGATTTTCCTTTTTAACTTGTGACCTATGCGAACTGTCAAGGGGTGAACTGCGCAGTCCCATAGTGTAGTCGATATTCTTCTCTATTTCCACTCACAGTACGCATCTGATTCGCATATTTTTTTTTTAGCGCAGGAGTGCAGAAACATTTTTTGCGTGACTTTTGTGCTTGCTTCTGATTAAACTGGCCTGGGTTCGAGCCCGAATAATCTAGGGATGTTACTTTCCTGTGTTGTTATTCTTCTGAGGTCTCACGTTACTCAGATATCTCCTCTACTGCGTATAATAAGTAAGAGGCTCCTGTCAGACCTCAGGAAAAATCGACTGTTTGTGAGATAATTTATTTCATTTTTTACAACACATCTGCGTATTTGCTAATTTTTCAGATGACGTTTGAATCTCTTGTAGGTAGTATTTTCGAGTTAAAATCATTCAAACGTCAGTATAAGGTCTTAAAGTTATGAAGATATCAAATTGATTAATTTAAATGTATTCGCCTTAATTGTAAATATGCCGTCCCATGGCCGAGTGGTTAGCGCGCTTGGCTACTGATCTACGGGACCTGGGTTCGAGCCCCGGGTAAGGCATGGATGTTCGTGTTGTTTTTCTGCTGAGGTCCTGCCATCCTCACAGACCTTCTACTATGGCATATAAACTGACATGCTCCTGTCAGACCTCTGTGGCAAGCAGCTGCTTGAGGGGGTATTTATTTATTTATTTATTTTTAAATATGCAAATTATTGATACAGATAGAGCTTCATTTTTCGAAAATGTTTTGTTATTACAGAGCCCTGCCAAATTATTAGATAATTCCCATGTTACGCCAATGGAAGTCCAAATAAGAAGGTGGGGAGTAGATACTTCCCTTCACAAAGGACGGAGATAACTTGGAAGCTATATTAGGCTTCTCATGCAACATTCAAATACTTACACAAGGACATGCCGGCTGGTCTTAGCGGCATGTCCTTGTGTAAGTATGCCATCCGTTTATATCAGTCCGCTAACCACTAGATCAGTTATAGCTTATCTTTGAAAAAACTCAAAATATATGAAGAAAGACTCACTATCTTTGAAAATTAGTTTTTTTTCTGGAAATTCGACTGAATGTTAATTAAAAATCAAAATCAAATCTATCTAAATCTCGAATTTCATTTAGTTTGTAGTTTAGGTAGTACGATAGCTGGAATATTTAACGCAGCGACGCTCCTGTTAAAAACAAATCATTAGAATTGATGAAAATGAAATATTAGGCGAACTTTTAAATATTTAATTGCTATGCTACACAGTTTTCTGCAATTGTTATTGTTTTGGTTAGCTTTTGAGATAAATTCTTATGATTGATGATCTTTTGCTGGTAAATAATTCAGCATCCATAACTTTTTAAATACTAAATGGATGTGACTGAAATTCAAAATGTAGATAAACTTGATCTATATCTTAAATTTATTTTTGGTTTCATTCCAATGAAGCGGATTTTCTTTAAGTTATTAAGTTTCTAATTTGATTTCCCATTGACGTAACATGGGGAATCTCCAATAATTTGGCAGGTCTCTGTATAAATTGCTCTGTTGGTAATGGGTACGCCACAACAATACAAAGAAAGAAATTCTATTCCTTTTTATTCTTATTCTATTTCTTTTTTTAGAAAGAAATTCTATTCTTTTACAAAATGAAATACTTTTCACGTATAAAAATGTTCCGTCCTTATCCAGCTGACATCTGTCTCATGATTCCGAACCTCCAAGTATGCCATCCGTTTATATTTCACAACACTTTCAAGCGAGCAAACTGCACGTCCACCACATAAAATCTTTTCGCTCGCTCATATACTTCCTGTTTCTCCTCCTCCTCTTTCACCACTGGTTGTCATGGCGACAGTTATCGGTAACTAGCTCGGTTAGAAATCGGACTCGTGGTGTAGCGATCGAGCGTTGGGATGGAAAACATGGAGGTGTCTACAGCTGACCATTTGTAGTGTCTTTCCGTGACACGCGTGATGTTCAGACGGCCCTTGTCATGCGAGCAGTGATAAATGAGAACGTAAATAACTCGCGGAAGGCTCCCGCCACTCCATCTCATGCTGGTGTTGGTGGTCTTCAGCATCCGGCTAATGGGACACTGGAATTGCTAAGAAGAGAAACAAAGAGAGGAAGCTCGGCAACTCTTTGTTCCTGACACACCAAAAACAAGTGATAACAGGCAGGCGGGTTCATAAGAATAAAGCTGTTTGTTTTGGCATTATATAACAAAGATATCTTATTGTTTTATCTATGAGAAGAAAGTTTTTAAATTAGGGGTATTGGCGTCACAATTCTGTTTCGTAAAAATCATTTTGAAATTCAGTTATTTACAAGATTCATATTATAAAAAACATTAAATTATATCGATAGTTTGTATTTTTAACTCTAACGATGATCTTTACTGAAGATTGAAGGTAATAAAAATTTTCACCCCAACTGATGTTTTAGTTATTAGGTATTAAAGTTTGATGTTTTAGGTATTAAAGGGGAGTCATTATGGACAACAAGTAATGGTAAAGCCCTTTAAATAAGTCATTAGTAATTCTAATTACCATAATAGATTTTACAGGGCATTGTAAATAAAGCGTTTGAACGAACCAACACTTGAGACATCCTTTTTGAGAGGTAAATTAAAGTTTCGTTTTAGTAATATAGTGTAATGTATGCATTATTGTTGACAACAATAATGTATACGCTACACTGGTCACGTGCTATAATGCAGTGTGGATCATTTATCGGTCATGGATACTCTTGATTTCTAGACTATCATTCCCACTACAATTGATCTTGAAGAGGACACTGGATTGAAAATTTCTTAACATTTCTGAGATCTACGGCCAGGAATAGTTCTATGAACCAATTTTTAGATCTCCAGCACTGGTATACAGAAATTTGAGCTTTTACCTCAAAAGATCCATCACATACAAAATTTTACAACGTTTCTGAGATCTATGACCCTAGTACCCCCAGGCTACCTTATTATGGAAATCCATTGGCTGAATAAAAATATTATATTTAGGGTTTAAATGAGTCAGCAGTATTAAAAAATGTAATACGTAAATATTGCTACATTAAGAAATTTTCCATGTGAGTATTACTATATATTTTTGTGAAATGTAAATTATACAGATGCTTAAGAAACATCTTGGATAGTAGATGATTTAATTTCGAAATGATAATGACACTAGATGAAAGGGTCATCAACCACCTTATTAGGTAAGAAAATATTGCACTGGTTTGGCAGTATTGCCCACATGCCCAGTTACAGATTAGTAAATGGATTATGAATATCGTGCTTAATAGCTTAATGAAATAGTTTATAAATTTTCTATAATAGACATAGATTCCCCCTTCAGCTTAGCTAAGATTTCATCCTTCTCCTTCGTTATCATCGCGTCTTACAAATGTATATTACAGTGGCAAACAACGTCAGTTGTTGAGATGTGACTACAAACCAACTTAAAATGCACATGAGAATGCTGCCAACTGTTAAGAATAAACAGATACTGTCTGTGATGTTGAACTTCAAATTGTGCAAGAAATGCAATAACTGAAGAAAGCTTTTAATTGAAAAGAGATATTCTGTAACTGCTAGGAAGATATCAATGGAAATATCTTATAAATGCAATGCACTTATAAATGCAATGATTGATCTCCGAAATTTTAAGAATTATAATTAATTCAATTTTACAATAAAACTTCCCCAGAAAAATCTGCGACAACCCATCTCCCTCTCGCTTTCAAAGGGTCGCGCCCTACACTTTGGAAACCATTAACTCAGAACAAAGAGCAAACTTAAGAAGAAGTGATCAGAAAATTAAAAAAAAAGAAGATCCCATTGGACTTTCAGTAGCCAAATGCAGCAGCTCTTTCATCAAGGTAGGCCTGTTCAGATAATTGAATTACATAGTCTGATTAAATCTTTGTAGGTTATGGCTTCTTGAGGATTACGTGGTGGCTTGTTCTACCTCTGAGCGGCACCTTTGTGTACACAATGGGCAGGTCACAAGGACTCCAAGGTTTCAGAGAAGGCTAGGAGAAACGAACCCACTGGATAGCTGTCGGAGAATAGATGACAGACTTATTCAAGGCCATCTAGCGTGTTCTTTAGCGCGCAGAGAGTATGGCTCTGTGTGCCCGCAAACTGTGCCAAGGCTTAACTTTTCATCCGGCAGACAGAAGCCTTTCCAAGCCCATCGGTGGCCCCTTTCTGACTCACAGCAGGGTGGGGGTTAATCGAGAAAAATCTCAACAGGAATCAATCGAGAAAATCTCACAGGTGGTATCAACAGGTCAATCGAGAAAATCTCACAGGTGGTATCAACAGGTCAATCGAGAAAATCTCACAGGTGGTACTCGAACCTGGGAACTGTGGATGACGAGCCTGACGCGCTACCGGCTGAGCCATTCCCTGCCTGTCAAGCTAAAGTAGCTTGGCTAGAGAATTTTTGTACATATTTCTTTGTTTCGTACGTTATTTTCTGTTTCATCACTGAGTATTCTGTTTCACCATATATAGGATACTTATAGTTCCAGCAAGGCCATGTTAGTGCAGGTCTTGCTGGGATGTTAATCGATGCAACAGGTCAGTGAGAGAGAGGCCCACCCAACTTATGGTGTCCTCTTACAATCGATCCTAACCGCGGCTCAGCGACCTTCTACATGTCCGAGAGTTCGGAGAAGGGAGAGTACCCAACGACCAACAGGGCAGAGTCCCGACGAGTAACGAGAGCATAGACGCAAAGAGCTCTAGCTCGAAAGTGCCGACTGGAACTAACGGTATTGGCCGCTCGACAAAACAGCTGAAATGGGATAATAAACTGGTGCTATAATTAATAGCAAATGAGTACGAGTATGTCTTTGTCATTCAATCAACATTTGCGTATCAGCGTTTCAATAAAATATTGTTTGTTTTACTAAAGACTGGAGCTGAACATATTTTTTAAGAGGGTCTCAGTATTGAGTCCCTGCAATTGCTCTCAGAATCACAACGATCATACGATCATAAAAAAAAAACTCTTTTATTCTTTCGAGTATTGCGATCTACCCAAGAATCAGTTTTCATTGGCTATCATAAGAGATTGCATTCTTAATCCCATGGTGGTGCTTCGTTCTCCAGTCGTCGAATAACAGCAATATGTGTCACGAGCGGGCTGACCATAGTAGAGCCTTCATAAAGTGTTCTCAATAGACAGACGAACCAAGGATCGTCATATCCCTTGAGGATTTCGTAGGTATGTAGTTTTGAATATTTGTACACACGAATCCATTAATTTCCTCAGCTAAAAGAAATGAGAGGGAAAAAAGTTTCATTTTCACCTCCTTCGATTTAAAAAAATAATGCTTCAAAATATCGCAATTAATATAAACTGTTAATTTCATCTTTGAAATTTTGGTTAAGCTTTGGCTTCCCAGGGAACATTAATTCCTTCATTTTTGCATTTGAATAGCAACAGTTTGAGGTTCAACATATCAAAATGATTCTGTTAAGATTTGAAGAATAATATAAATCGAGTGCATTATCATTTTGCATTTCAATGGAGCAGATTCAAATTATGAAAAAAAGAGCACGTTACCGAGATTCGAAAGTCACGATTATTTGAAAGAAATGAGAACGTAGCACATCTGCTGAGCAAAAGTAAGCAAGAAATAAAAACGATCAAATGGATTATGATCATGGATCAAGGATTTTCATCACTTAAATCCTTCATTACGAAAGAAGTTTCGTATTCCGTCGCGACATATATATATTACCGATGGTGTATCCAAAGTCATCAGCAGTTGATGAAGAGTAAACGATTGGATTTCTCACCCTTGTAACGAGGGAAATGATGACTTTAAATGCTTTTCCTCGTGCCTCCGAACCGAGCACCGGGAAATGATAAATGGAATGTAACTGGTCATTAAACTGCTGTCAGAGGAACGCATGCCCCGAAGAAGCGAAATTCAATTATGCGAAGAAGCCAGATTCAATTATGATAGAGGCAAACATTTCCCTCTTGCCGCTCACATTCGCTTCAGATTAAAGCATACCTTGCAAAATTCCTGAGATACTCGTTTAATTATCGAAACACGTAGGTTGTCAGTTTTCCTTAGCTGTATGCCACAAATTAACGATTAATTACAGGTTTTATGGACGATGACGTATTTTTTTCGTTTAATTGCGCTACTTGTTGTTTTTCGCGGCAATAAACAAAGAAAAACAATTTTATCGATATATTCGAAGTAAGCAAATGATATTAAGTAAGCATTTTTTAAAGGTTACACAAACTTGTTAGTAGCTATTTCCTGTATGTGCAATTTTCGTTAACTGAGCAGTAAGAACTCTCATATCGAATGATCGCTAAGGAAAAAAGATGTCTATTTCATCAGCTCCAAAATATTACTTTTCTATTAAACACTACTTTGCGTTTTCATATACATATATATGTACTCAGTAACTAAAGAATTATGACTGCCTACTTAACAGTGTCGTGCCTGCTCAGACTCGAATATACAGTATGCCCTTTTGGGTTGTTTTACCTCTGAGAGGCACAGGTGCATTACACTATGGGCTAAATGGCCAGGTCACAAGAAACCCGGAAGGCTCAGGGAAGGTTGGGAGAGGCGACCCACTGGAACAGCTGTTGGGAGACAGATGGTAGCCTCCCGTCAAGGCCATCCAGCGTGTTCTTTAACGTGCTCAGGGTATGTCTCTCCCACACACGGTGCCACGGCTTAACGTCCCATCCGATGGACGGCGGCCTTTCCAAGCCCATCGTTGTCCCCTAATGACCGTGGGCAGGGCGGGGAGATTTGTGGTACAGTATGCCTGAACAAGTCTTGAGGTATATTCAGCTAAAGACACTGTAAAATATCCCACGGCTCTTTGAAATGCCCGTTTCACAGCATCCATAGATGCTCCATGGATTTGAGATTTCGGGAGTTGGTGGACATGGGAGCAGGCTGAAGTCATCCAAATCTGTGATTGAAAAAGAAAAATCAACCGTCCTCCCTTCCACGACGACTGCCTTTTACTAGAGGATGACTGAACATGAAAGATTGACGTCCGCGTGGACATGTGGATTATTTATATTTTCATTAAAACCTTTTCTCATTTTCCCCTTTTTCTTAGTCTTTATTTCAATTTTTCTTTTTTTTCACTACTCTCATTTTAGCAAAAATTAATAAAACTTCAAACGTATTGGTAGAAGAAACCGCAAACCAGAAAACAAGGAATGTTTTCTTCCTTGGGACACAATCTATTTATAAATTCACGTCTTAAAGAAGAGGTGAATCTTAAGAAGGGGTAAATATCATGAAATGAGGGGGGGGGGGGGAATTAATTGTTTTTGACATTGAAGTTTGGGATTAAATTATGTTCCCACTGAACGTGGTCCGTAGTTGGACGGCATAAGAAACACAGAACTTAATTTGGGAAAAAATTTAAATGGAGTATCATTGGAACTTTGATCCAGTTTCAGTTGCGAATACCTGGTTTGATGCTGGAATAGAAACTAGTAGTATTGATGGACATAATTCATAGATATTACGCGATTCTATGGAGGTAAATGTAATAATTAAGTATTTTAAGCCAAATAGTGAGAAAATATATGTTATTTGTATTTGAATTAATTGTATAAAATTTCATTTTACTTGTAATTTAAATGACTGAATAATAAGGAATTTTGAGTATATTTGTTTGCAATTAAGCTATACACTAAAATGCCAGTTTTTTTAGGTACACCTACCTAGTAACGTGCTGCGCCTCCTTTGCCCTTCAGAACAGCCCGAATTCGTCGGAGTTGGAACTTACAAGATGCTGGATGCATTGTGCAGGAATGTTGTACTATACCAAAATGATTGTATCACGCAGTTGCAGCAAATTGGACGGCGTCACAGTTTCGCTGCGAACAGCCCTTATTTGTGCAAGGCAATGAAGCAAGGAAAACTCGTCGGCATGTTCCCGGAACCATTCGGCGACGGAACATGCCTTGTGAGCTGGTGCAGTTTCGTGCTGAACGTGTCCATCTGAGTGAGGATAAACTGTAGCCATGAAGGGATGAACTTAATCAGCAGCAATTTTCAAATACCCCGTGGCGTTCAGATGTCCTTTTATGGGTATCAGGGGTCCTATGTGGCCCAGGGAAACATTGCTCACACCATCACACCGCTACCACTGGCCTTTACTGTTGACACCAAACAAGATGGCTCCATGGCTTCTTGTCGCTTGCACCAAATTCTGATCTCTCCATCGGTATGGGGGGCGGGGGTGGCTCAGTCGGTAGCGCGCCAGGCTCGTAATCTGTAATTCCCAGGTTCGAGTCCCAGCTGGGTCAGCGTTGAGATTTATCTCCGCAAAATTCCCCGCCCTGGCCACGGTCAGTAGGGGACACCGATGGGCTTGAAAATGCCGCCGTCCGTCGGATGGGACGTTAAGCCGTGGCTCCGTGTGCGGGAGAGCCATACCCTGTGCACGTTAAAGAACACGCTGGATGGCCATGATGGGAGGCTACCATCTGTCTCCCAACAGCTGTTCCAGTGGGTCCCCTCCCCCAACCTTCTCTGAGCCTTCGGGGTCCTTGTGGCCTGGCCATTTAGCCCATGGTGTGCAAAAAAGTGCCGCTCAGAGGTAAAACAATCCAATCCATCGGTATGATGCAAAATGAACCTTGATTCGTCCGACCAGGCTACCTTTTTCCAGTCCTTAATGGTCCAGTGTCGATACTCCTATGCTCACTGGAGACGTGCTTTCGTGTTCGTTGCTGACAACATTGATACTCGACAGGGTCGGCAGCTATTGTAGCTCATTCACAACTAGGTCCGATACGCGGTGCATTAGATGACTTTCTTCACACCAATGTTTATTGTGTACTGTGATCTACGTGGTTGTGGCCCGTCTGTTCGCTTGCACCATTCTCGCCAGTCTTCTTTAACCCCTTTGAGTCACAAGCTGTGTTCCTTCACAGGATCGGCGATCACTGGTAGTTTTTTGCTTTTTGTACCTTCTCGGTAAATCCTTGAAACTGATGTGCGTGAAAAGCCCAGGAAAACGGCCGTTTGGGGGATGCTGGAGCAGGGACTCTTAGCACCAACTACCAACTATAATGCCACATTCAAAGTCGCTCATGTCGTTCTTTTTACACATTCGTATGCTCAATCCAACTCTAACTGATGCTGGAAGAGCTGGTTTGCCTGATTTATAATTCATACCGAGGTTACGTGGTGTATTACGTGTGGAATGACCCATTTATGTGACGAGTGGTGGTGTACCTTATAAACTGCCATCTCAGTGTAAATAATTGTCATATTAAAATCTAGGCATCATATAAGCAAATTTATTGATTTTATTTATTCACAGAATGGGATTTTTTATAGGACAGGTTAAATATTTTGCTATCCATCCTCGAAAACGGGTAAGTATTTTAAAAAATTACAAGCTCTGATTAAAAGTTCTGCAAATCATTCTTCTCAATATTCATACTTATTGCATTGTCTAGTTACAAGATGCAATCACCTTTAAGAAGCAAAATTTAACACTTAAGGATTACCTGATTTATAGCAACGTTTAAATAGCTCACACCTTTCATACAGTTTTCGACCTGTATTAGAAAACAACGCTTCCCAACAGAACATTCCTCAAACCATGATATCGCGTTAACTCCTGCACTGTCTGTATAGCGATATGGGATGCATTAGATCATTATTTTTTCTCTATACGTCCATCTCCATGGTACAAAAGGAAATGCGCGTCATAGCATGAGCAAGTGTGTGCATAAATCAGAGCATGGGTACTTCTTAATAGAAAATGCTGATACTCCAAAATTTATGGATTCAGATATTTTATATAAAACAAGGGTTTTGTGAGAACGAGACAGTACCATAGTATTGGAAGGGAGGACGGAGTTGTGTAACAGCCCTACAACATAGGAACAATGGAGCATCAGCAAGAGTTAAGATATAGAGATAATATGTCAAGTTAAATTTAGTGGAAAATTTCTTAACTCGATCCATTAGTCAAGAAATGTTTTCAAAATAAACGGCTTTCAAAATATTCTATTCATATCAACACGTTGATATGAATAGAATATTATATTTTTCACTGAAATAGTTTTGCTGGCTTTATTATTATTCACATTAAAATCAAATGAATGTGCCCACTTTATGCGGGTTCATCTGAATTTTCGGTGCCGAACTGAAACTTTCCAACAACCAAGACAAATAAAATATATAGGTGCGGAATACATTGCAGAAGCTTTCTCCTAAATTTAGATTTGATTAATCAACAAATATATAAGTCTCACAGTTAGGGCGCAATACCCATAAGACAGTTAGGCCATTGTTCAAGGGCTCCAACCTAAGAGGACAACCAGAACTATATTTATTCATGTGAAAAAATAGTTCTTTTAAACTTTTAGTAGAATTAAAAACACCACTTGTAAGTATCCATGTTTAAAATGCGATGAAATTTTCTCTATTTCTTCACAATAGAAGTAACTTTTAAATGTTATGGATTGTGAGAATGCAATTTATTCATTTGCAGAAAAAAAGGAGGTAAAAAGTATTTAAAATTTTGATATATACATGGTATTGTATACTTAATGCTTTAAATTGTGCACAAAAATAATTTATCACATTCATTTTTAGGAAATTTAATAAAGAAATTGCATTATTTATTTTTTATTAAAATTTCTTACGTGCATTGTCGATTACATTTTTTCCTCTATTAAAATATGTAAAGTGAATTTAAAATACGTTTTGATAGAAAATTAGAAAAAGTGACAGCCTACAATGAGGTGCTGCTGCACGTCCCCAGGGACACTTGAAATGTAAATTGGACGCGTTCAGAGTTAAATTTCACTAAGCCTAAAAATAAGACTATCACTAGAGGTCGGTAGGGCTTAAGTTCGTAATGTGAGTTGCAAGGTTCGAGTCCCGATTGTGTCAGTGGCTGAGATTTTTCTCCGTTATCTCAGCGACTGGGAGAATTGATACTCGAAACTTGTAATTTCAGATTACGAACTTGGAGCCCTTACCTACCTCTAGTGGTAGTCTGATTTTTAGGCCAGTGAATTAAACTCCACCCTTCTATCGATGAGAAAGGAGACACCAATGGGTTTGGAATGGCCGCCGTCCGTCAAGTGGAAAGTTAAGCCGTAAATCCGTGTGCAGTAGAGCCATACCCTGTGCACATTAAAGAACACGCTGGGTAGCCTTGACGGGAGGCTACCTTCTGTCTCCCAACAGCTGTTCAGTGGATCCCTTCCCCAACCTTCTGCGAGCCTTCAGGTTCCTTGCGACCTGGCCATTTAGCCCATTGTGTGCAGAGAAATGCAGCTTAGTAATAAAGAAAGAAAAACTCAACCTGATAACTACTATTATTCTACAGGATCTTTAAGACCCTGAAATGAAATGTTGTTAAACATTTATATTAATCATCTCAATATCTATTTTCGGGGGAACTACCACTAACAATTTGGTTCCGTTTCCGTATTTAAATACTTGTTTATGATCTCTTCCACTAATCTCACATTTATATACACTGAATGAGATAAATGACCAGATCACAAGGACCCCAAGCACTCAGAGCTGGTTATGAGAAAGTGTATCATTGGATAACAATTACGAGGCAGATTTACGAGACAGAAGTCTCTTGTCAAGGTCATCCAGTGTGTTACTTAACGTACAGATAGACGGTTTTCCAGAGCATGTGACCACAGATTAAAGTCCCATTAGATGGGAGGTTGCCTATCATTGATGTCCCCTTTTTCACCGAGGGTAAGAGGAGAAAATCTCAACGAGAGCACAGTGGGAACTCGCACTTGAGAAAATGAAATTACCAATCTGACGTCTTACTACTGATACCCACTCCCCTTCTCATTAGAATTTGCAATTGCAATTCTTATAAACAGACATAATTTAACCACAAATTTCTAGAGCCAGTCTTTTTTCTTTTGCTAAAATATCCATTTTATTAAATCAGTCTATGGACTTAACTTATCCTTAAATATTATGTCACGAGATCCATCTTAGTAGGAACACTGGGTTGAATAGAAGTTGGCCTAAATATAAAATTCCAATCCAGTAGCTAGAACAGCTCGCTGTTCAAATTCAGAAACGAAACTATCCCCAATACAAGAGCAGTATTTTTTCACATTCACAATACATTTTAACTACTTCATGTAAAAAAAAGGAATTACGCAGATTAGATTAATAACTAAAGAGGAAAATTTTCGAAATTAATTTGGAAATGTGTTTTTTTCGATACATTTTTGTTGTGAATAGCATTACTTTTGCCATGCTGAAAGAAATGACTCTATTCTTCGAGAAAACAAATCGTGACCTATCCTCGCTGGTCTCACTCGATCGATATGTTCGTAGTATCCCCGCAGTCAGAACGCTTCTCTCTGCTCGCGACACGACAGTTACTTACGAAAGTCACTGCATTTTTTATATTCAGAGATAAAGTTACGGACATTGAAGAGCCTTCTTCGCATTAGCTGGTCACTTCTGATGTGGCTATGTTTCAGATATAGATTACTCACTAAATTCTTTTATATATCGTTATTCTGATGTTGATGGAAGTTAAATTCAAAAGTCGGAGATATGCAATTTTAGCATAAAGCCACCTACAAATAGCATCCTGAATTATAGATGATCGGAATGATGAACTCGTGCCACATACAAAAAATATCTTAGTCAACGGCATAGTAACGATATCGCAGCTTAAGGTTTATAACCAACGTCATGATATATATCATAGTCAGAAGCCTACCAAAGGAGAAAGCCGTTTTCTATTAAACATATGAAAGTTAAAGTTTAGATAATAATCTCTGTTGATAAATGACAGGAAACCATGCCTTTAAAATTACATGAGTTTTAGGATTTATTGGGTTTATAATTGTATCTTATTATCAACATCATATACTTATATATTATCCTATTATTTACGCGAAGCAAAAAACTTCAAAGTGTTTTAAAATGATATCTTAGTTTTATAGTGTGAAAAATAATTAATTTTTTTTTTAAATTGATCTTGTTTTCTGTTTATGCTGATCAGTTTTAATTTCATTTCAGTTTTATTATGTTAAAAAGTAATACTCAAAAATTGAAATTAAATGCACATTTTCCTCTACATGAGATATATACGGAATCAAAATTCAGCAACTTGTGTCTGTTAAGAGAAGTATAATAACTATAAGTTTTTTTAGCCCCTGTAAAGTAAATCAACTGCATCGTACCACTACCAATTCAGTTTTGCTTAGCTTACGCTTCATTTTGAGCCATTATATATTCTGAGTAACACCTTTATCACTGAGTTGCTTGCTGGTGGTGTTGCAGCGCCTAGAACCAAATTCCGATATAAGGGAGCATAACATTATATATCTGGATGGATATGAAAATGGTGATAATCCCTGCTTATCCGGGAAGGAAACAAATTAAGTGAAAACACATTTTGAATGTTAGCAAGCATTATTGAGCAGGAACGGTTTTCATGAAGTTAGTAAAGATTTAACTGGGATAGTGGATAGGGAGGTATCTATTATTCCAGAGAGAATATTTTTTGTGCTGCATGTTAGTTCCAACTGAGGCAGTGGTCAAAGAACGGTGCTTTGGTCACATTTGAGCACTATCTTTGTAACAGCGAGCTTACACATGTAAGGAATGGCTTTCTGTTTTCTGTGTAGCCTATCAAAAAATAAGGTTTATGAAATGAGTGATGCCGCAATGATTAGTATTGTATCAGGTTCTAATCCAGTGGTTCGCAGCGGGGGTAAGTTTCTGAAAAATTTGGTTAGAAATGAATTAAAAAATGGGATATGGAGTTGATTTTAGATTAACACCAGCATTTTTTTTATTTCGACAGATTATGTTGGGTTGTTTATCTGTGAACAGCACTTTTTTGTACACAATGGGATAAAAGGCCAGGTCCCAAGGACCCCGAGGTATCAAAGAAGGTTGGGATCACGGAAGGAAGGGAACTCACTGGACAGCTGTTAGGAGACAGTTGGTAGCCTCCCGTCAAAACTATCCAGTGTGTTCTTTTTACGTTCACAGGATATGGCCCTCCTGAACACAGAACCAAGACTTAACCTCCCATCCTAAGGACAGCGGACTTTCTGAGCCCATCGTTGTCCCCTTTCTGACCGAACGCAGAATGAGGGTTAACGGAAATAAATCTCAAAGCTGGCATAATTGGAATTCGAACCTTAGAAACTGCAGATATGAGCCTGCTACTCTATTGACCGTTTCGACAGAAAAACCTTAGATATTCATGGATGTATTATAAAAATACTCGTAATTTTTATACATGGTTATATTATTTCAACTAACTAGGTTTTTATTCAGGAAAAAAATGCATTGCATAACGGGGAATTAGAATTAAGAAAGAGTTAAAAGGGCGCTAGAAAGGGTAAAGAGGGAATTAAGGTAAAAAGAAAAGGTGGAAACTGCTGCTTTAAGCTATAAAATGCATGTTTGTCAAAACTGTGATAAGGCTGAAATTTTCTCTGATTTTCCAAGTTCAGATTTGATGACAAAACAATCGTCGAAAAACTGAATGTCCCTTGCAAGAGACATCGATCTGTGGGTATGGGATCCGCGTGGCAAAACCTTTAGTACTCTGCTAGTGGCGTTGCCCCGCCTAGAACTATATTCCGATATAAGACAACATGATATATCAGGATGGATAAGATATGGATATTTTCCCTGGAATTTGTGCCCAAGAAAACAATACTCTTTGACGGAACTGTAATGTCATAGTTTTGTGTAGAATCCAGGAAGACCCCTAAGGGTAACATAGCACCACAAGAGACTGAGCTTAAGGTTCAGTTTATTGTCAAGTAGAATGAACATTGAGCAGGCCATGATTGAGAATCAATAGAAACGTATTTTTTCTTGTCACTGATGTATGTAAGCAGATGAAACTTAAACTCTTTATTTTAATGACGATTCTACTCGTGATTTAACGCTGCCCGTGATTAGGCATAATATGTCTAATCACGGGCAGCGTTAAATGGCCTAATCACGGGCAGCGTTACACATGCCTAATCATGGGCTGCATTAATAAATTATCGTCATTTAAAACAGAGAATTTAAGTTTCATCTAGTCCTGATTAGACATAACTTGCCTAATCACTGTCAGTCACAGCTAACCTAATAGCGATATAAAATTATATATGTATAAATTTTGCGTAGAGGGTCTAAGTTGCATAAAAAGTGAGTATGTAGTAAGAATATAATGTACAAAGAAGAAAAATATTATTTGTTATTTAACTACTATTATTCAACACATTTATTGATTAACGTCTTTTTTTAGATATATGTTTATTATTTTAAGGAATATTTAAAATGAAATATACGTGATAATGACACATTTTTCAAATAGCATTTATTATTTTAACTTCCTATATGAACTATTTTTACTTTTTAAAAGCTTTCATTTCTACAAAGAAGTTTATGTCCCGCTAGTGCCTTTTCGATGACTTCAATTTCTACAAAAGAGCCCGTTCCTGCTATTTAACCATTTTTGAAACAATGGCTTTATCACGCGATAGAAGAAAGAAATTAATTGTAATATTCCTCTTTTAAATTTATTGTTCGAAACAATTATTTTCAAAACTACTAATGTTAATTATATGGGACACACCAGTTTTTAACCGTTATTATTAAGACTATGGGAATTTCGAAGAATTCAACACATTCTACGCCAGTTTTATTTGATCATAGAAGGTTCGCACATAGCCTATAATCTTCCCCTCGGTAAAAAGCGAAAGTTCCTGCAATGTTTGGTGTCTTTAGCTCTTTAGAAGGCGTGAGAATAAGCGTATAGTCAAACAAACAAACTCTCTTCTTACACGTAATATTTACAAAAAGTGAAGCTTAATTCGATTAAAATAATGACTTTATTACAATCAATCGATGTACAAATCTATATAAAGTTTCATGATAAAACTCTTGTATATTTTTGCTATTCTACTATTACTGATAAATTGAAATCATAAGCCAATTGTTTTATTTGTACTGAATTAAATTTTCCAAATGTGTTTTGTTTGTTCAGAGCATAGTAAATATTAGCCAAAATTTCTGAAAGAGCTCGAAATACTTGTCAATGTTTCTGTTAAAATGAATTGATGGACTAATGATTTCTTGAATAATAAAGTTTCATTGATTTGTGGTTTGAACTCCCCCCTCCTGGCTATGACACTAAATCTCTTAATTTGCTAAAGGAAATTCACATCCACACACAATTGACCTTCAGTTCAAATTGTGAAATATTTCTTGGTGACAGATAGTTTTGTCACAAAGATGCCAAGCTTACAGGTAGTTCTTGAATGTTTTCCGATTTTACATCTTTTTTAGTTAAAATGGTGTTAAAATGGGAGAGTATGGAACTTTTGCACTCAGCAATGATTTTATTTCATCGTCTCCTTTAATCCAGTCTGGAGCGAATCCTAACAGTTTTGTTTGAAACTGTATGATGTTAACATTAGAATTTTCATTTTGTACGCGCACAGTGTAGTAAAAAGTTGAAACAACTTCAGACAGATGTATCCAAGAGATCAGATTTGCAGCCTTGCTTTAACCGTGCAACAAACTAAAATGACAAATATTTAGACCTTATAATAAATAATTTGAACCTCATTGTAATTCTTTGAGATATGTATTGTGCTGCACTTCATTAAATGTTTTGAAATGTTCTTAGCTATTTTGCTCTTATCAAAATATAAGTTACTGCTTTTAGGGAAAAAAATTATTTACCACTGGAAGGGAAGCTCCTGTTACCCCACAGTACTTGGGGCGGGGGTGGCTCAGTCGATAGCGCGCCAGGCTCGTAATCTGCAGTTGCCAGGTTCGAGTCCCAACTGGGTCAGCGTTGAGGTTTATCTCCGCAAATTTCCCGCCTAACACACTGTCAGTAGGGGACACCGATGGGCTTAGGAAGGCCACCGTCCGTCAGATGGGACGTTAATCTGTTGCCCGTGTGCGGGAGAGCCATACCCTGTGCACGTTAAAGAACACGCTGGATGGCCTTGACGGGGAGGCTGCCATCTGTCTTCCAACAGCTGTTCCAGTGGGTCCCCTACCCCAACCTTCTCTGAGCCTTCGGGTTCCATGCGACTTGTCTATTTAGCCCATTTAGCATGACTATTAGGCCATTAGTGTGCAAAAAAGTCCGCTCAGAAGTAAAACAACCCAACCAACCCAACCCCACAATATTTTGTGCAGGTCATACCCTCCATCCATTACGGAAAATAAGCCCATGTAATCCTTAGGGTTCAGTGGTTAGCATTCTTGGCTTTTAATCAAGGGGCCTAGATTCGATCACCACATAGAATAGTACGGATGTTATTTTTCTGTGTCGTTTTTCTGCTGAGGTCTCACTTTCCTATCAGGTCTATTCTGCGGCATATTATATCGACAACTTACAGTCAGACTTGTGTGGCAGACGACTACTTGTGGGGTAATTTATCCATTTTATTATTAAAATTTTTCTAAGAAATTTTTACAATAACTCTGCTGCTTAGCAATATTTAGTTGGTTATAAATAGGAGAATATCAATTTTTGTAGGGAATCATTTTTGATTCATAACATTAATAAGTCGATTCCAGCTTTCCTAACCAAAACCGAAAAGAATTTATGATTGTTATGCATTCACTTGTAAATCGAATGAAGCTTTAATTTTTGATTTAGAAAATGCTGAAGAGAAATGCTTCAAAATATAAGTTACGACTTTCATACTTTAATATAAATGTATATTAATAAAATTTAGTGATATAAATGAATTACTATGAGTAATTAATACCTTGAAAACAAAATTCCAGCGAGTTCAATTTCGTTTTTGGTAAAAGAAAGACTCAGAATGACGTTCTGCACCATATCTTAAAGTAAACTCTGATTTCATGCCTTGCTCCGATTTCCAGGATATCCATTATAAAAAGAATTTTCCCGTTAAGAAACATCTGGAATTAAGGGAGATTTTAATCTCCTTTACCACTCTGCAATGTGGTATTTCTTTTTAAATGGGGTCATCAGCTTGGGCATTGAGGTAGTTGTGCTGGAAGGAAATACCGCTGTCGGGTAGTACAGTCCAACACTGCGTTTCTAGCTTAAGATTTATAAAGAGAAAAATAGCGCATTTACCAATAAAAATTGAAACAGAATTTCAAATCTAAGAAAAATAAATTTTCTTCTGAGAAAATTAAAATGCAAACCTTTCCCTTAATTAAAATATGTTTAGACTCCCGTAATATAAACTTTGTTTGGTCTTTTTTTTTTGAATTGTAATGAACTTTAGTGATACATTCTTTTAATAGTATCAAGTGATATTAGTGTGGTTCCTCACTGGATGCCTTGTATTGTTTTCGTCTTGTCAATGATAAAGTAACAGAAGTCACGAATACTGCAAACGTTTTGTTACTTAAAGTCTATGTTAATGATACATTTTTTTTATAACGGAAGAGTTACAAATCGCAAAGGAGTTAATTAAAATTTAATCATAAGAGAGTTAATTAAAATAAAAAACCGCAAGAGATTTAATTAAAATTTCCAAAATAGTTTTCTTCCATTGAAACAATTGCACTGCAATTTAAAATAAATAAAAGAAAAGAGAAAAACTAAATTAATGTTACAGATAACACATATTTTACAAAATGCTACAAACCAAGAAAAAATAGAATAAAAAATTATGATTCTAATTGTATTTTTTTTTCAGAATTACTGTAGGTTAGGTCCGGATCTAGGGACATAGCAGGAGGAGATGTCTAGACCCCCCCCCCCCCTTCCATGAGGTCCCCTCTCTTTTTGTGAATTCTAGTAACGGAGGCAAAAATTAATAAACTTATATTTATATTTACATATTTCAGGCATTTTTCAAGAAATGTTTTAAAATTTTGACTCGCTGTAATTTTTTGCGCAATTTTTTGAACTAGCTGTAATATATATATATGAAATATTACATTGGAATGGTACTCCAATCTCATTCCCCCCCTCTTTATTTATTTCAGGCACGATCTAGTCATTCCCCCCTCCCCTCTTTTCCTAGATGCGGGCTTGCTGTAAACCAGTGGTTCTCAACCGACGGTACGCGATTCCTGGGGGGTTCCTTGAGAGATACCAAGAGGATACAAGAGGTACCTTGAATATTGCATTGCAAATGGTTTCAGCAGATATTCGCTGTCAACTATCAACTTTGATACCTAATCTCAGCAAAATCGCCGCAAATCTGTCGCAGCAAATCTCTCATTAGATTCAGTGAGTAAGTCTATTTTTAATTTAGAGTCTTAATAATACTTACATCTTTTTTTTAGCTAACAATTTTAAGCAAAGCGTTTATTTTTTTGGTTGCTCTATAATACAGAACATGCATGCAAAAAACCACAAAACACTCCTTTCTTAGCTTTCTAGGCTAAAAATAATCATAGGGGTACCTTAGGACCTTGGCCTACCCTCCGGGGAGAACTTCGGCCAAAAAGGTTGATAATCACTGCTGTAAACGTGCTATACATATCCCAGGGGATTACAATCATTATACAATCATTTACAATCATTAGAATGCATAAGGCATACTAATGGAAAAATCTATTGACAAATGAGATTGTAGAGTTGATGCATCGACGGTTGTTTCAGTTCATTGGTTGATTAAACTATTAATCACTTGTCAATTAACCATGATCTCACAAATCAATAATTGATTGATAAATTATTGATAGCTGAGTCAATCTGTATATGATGTATGAGAACCATTGATACGACAATGCAAGCTCGTTTGCAAGATATTTCAGAAGCATTCTCGATTGCTCTTTAAAATCTGATCTTTATAAGAATAATTATGACAATTATGAAATCACATGGGGTAACGAAAAACACATAGGTATTCCTAAAATAATTAAATTTAATTTAGGGAGGGCGTTCAAAAAATCCTTGACACACTTCTGTAGATTTGCACTCATTCCTCCGAAGTTAAAAAGCTACGACTTGTTTTAATGCTTGTCTAAACTTATCATGACGTGTTAAAAACAAAAGCCGTATCATCATTTCTCTCTTCGCTGGTGTCGCGTAAAGTTAAGTTTGCGAAATCAGTGCGTTGTTGATATGGAGTCTGCTAAAAACTGTATAAAAGTTTTACATTTTCACAAGGATGCAGTTTGGGGGCAATGCGAAAAAAATTTATGCCGATTTGTTATAAGTTAATGGGGATCATGCCTATTCATGTGCACTACTACGGGATGGATGCGCAAATTCTGAGAAGGACGGTAGAGATTTCAAGACCTCCCCTGTGCAGGAAGACCGAAGGAGACAGTGAACAAGAGTACCATCTCTACTGTTCTTGAACTCTTTAAGGAAAACCCACATATCACCGTTCAGTAAAATGTTTGGATGTCAATGTATCGATTGATAGTGTGGAAATAATTATTCATGATTGGTTGATTGATAAAATAGAATTAATATTGATAAATTAGAAGTTCCGTTCCAAATGGGTACCTCAAAACGGACAGAACAGCGAAAAAGTGCTATAGCGAACACTGCTACTCGTGCAAGGAGATGCTGGCAATATTTGAACCTAGTGTCCCAAACGGTTAACAGACATGATAAAACGTATATTTATTATTATACAACTCCCAGAAATATCGACAATTATGTTTGGGTTGCGGAAGATGAACCGCATCTCTAAATACACCAACAACAATTTCGCTCAAGGAAGAGGATGTCACAATTTTTTTCAATCCCAAGGAGTGGTAGCCGTGACACTTTATATGAAGAAGTGACTATAAAGGACCAATACTACATCAACAAAGTTTTGCCCAAAATGGTTAAAGAATTGAAGGAGTAGCGTCCAACAGCAGGCGTGACAAGGGTTCTTCTTCTTCTTCATGACATTGCTAGTGCTCACAAAACTCACCAAGTTACAGCCTTTTTGGAGCAGGAAAAAGTCAGACAGCTTCCCCATTGGATCGTACACCATGCGAGTTTTGGTTGTTTCCAAAATCGAAAAGGAACATGCTGGGAAGCCTTTTCAAGGGTGCAAGACCTTGCAAAATGCGTTCATTCAGAGTTGTGGAGTATTCCCCAACAGGAGTACCACGAAGCATTCCAAATTTGCTCAGACGTCTGAAACTTTGCATAGATGCTGGAAGGGAGTACTTTGAGGAACAGTAAAAGTTTTGTTGAGGTAAGTACAATGATTTTTGTTCTGCAGATGCATGACAAGAACTTTTTGAAAGTCCCTTTGCAATAGCAATAAATGGAAAATATTTTTTTCACTTTTTACCATTTGGGAGAATTAAGAAACAGAATATTATTAAAGGCATAAAACGATTTGAATGATATTTACAACATCACATATAAGTACACAGTATCATACAACACACATATATGAACTAGACTACAGATAAACGAATCCTTTGGCAATCTTGAGATGAAAGCAATCGAAGATCTAAAATCTGATATCTGATATATTGAATTAAATATAGAAATTCCCAGAATATAGGCTTTTTCCTCAAATTCAAAATAGTAATGCTAAAGAGCAATGATATTTAAGAAACGTGTCAAATAATAAACCCCGAAGGGCCAAAGGACAAACAAAAATTTAGTCAGTATATCTGACAAATATATATAGACATAACTAAAAAGTGAACATCGAGGTGTCTAGCTCCTAAATTTTTGGTCTTTTAAATCGGGTAAGGACCAATGAGTCATAATTGATCAGGGAACTAAATGTTAACTTAATTAGAATGATCTCCTACTCCTCAAAAAGGTCCGCGAGAGCTTCCGGATATGAGTATAGATGTGATCACTGCCCAAATTAGTGTGAATGAACTTGCTATTTAATAAAGCATGGATCACTGACCACAGATCTGAGGATTTTATTCTGGAAGCTTTAAAGCCTCCTCCCACTGGTGTTGGTAGTGTTGCCCCACACTGATGAGGCCCATGTCAGGACTGGCAGCAGAAGAGTTTTGTATAGGAATAATTTCTTTCCTGGACTCAGTATCAGAGGGGCCAGTTTACACCTGATTATCTAAGCTTTTGAGAGCACATGATTAACATGTGGATCCCAACTAAGCTTTTTATGAAGTATGACACCAAGGTATCTTACCGTTGGATCCAGGATGTTTGTACTCAAAACAATTTGGGAGAATCACGATTAGCAATATTATTCCTGGAGAAGAGCACTGACTGACTGTTATCCGGGCTAATATTGATTCCATATCAGGAGTACCAACGCTTCACTTTGCACGTCCCAAGCAGCAGCCTTTTGATGACCAGGTTGGGGCTTCGGTATGAAGAGAGTAATGTCATCAGCGTAAAGTGCAATCATGACAGGCATGTCATGATTGCACACTGGGAGATCATACATGTAGAAGTTGAATAGAGCAGGGCCCAACAAGGAAAGTTGTGGAACACCTGCATCTATCTTCCTATCAGTGGAAAGGTTGTTGCCAATCCTGACAAAAAAGTTCTTTCATTCAGGTATGACTATATAATGATAGTTCATACCTGAAGGAAATTAGCCTGAATCATTTTAAAGACGAGGCCTTTGATCCAGATCTTATCGAAAATTTTTGCAGCATCAAAAAAGGTGGATCCGACGGTTCCGTTCTTATTTAGAGATTCAGCAATCCTTTTCACAACTGGAATCAGTTGGGGAACTGTAGATAGTTTCCGCCTAAAGCAAAACCGTTCATTTGGAATTAGGTTGTTCTGGTCAGTATGCTCCATTAGGTGATTTAAGATAATTTTCCTTTCTGGTAAGTTCTCTCTGCTGATTGTTTTCTCTTATATGACGTGGGCTGCTGTCCATTGATATGACATGGATTTCAGCGGCAGAGTTTGACGTACTTTGTATCTCGTGGCTAATGCAAATTAGTCTGTGGTGGATAGCTGCTATCTTTGGAATGATAGAGGCGTGCTGGTGGGCTTTGTTTGTAGGGATGGTGCGTCTGGTATCTTCTGGAGACTTTAGGATGAATGGAGTATTATGCTGGCCATATAAGATCGGGTTTAGAGACAAGCCGGGCTCGTCAGTGCCCCGTTCGGTCCAAGCGCGAGGGTATATGGTGGGTGCATTTCAAAAGTCAAGCTACGTCAAGCCACGTCGGTTCAAGCGTGAAGGGTAAAATCTGTCCATCGATATTCTTATTTGCTTTGCGCGGCTCGAAACTAGAGTGAGCGTGTGTAGGGTGGCTCGCTGGCCCTAGAGGTAAGCTCATGCGCTCTTACTTTCACTCACCATGTTTGCTACTAAAAGTAGTGACTGAGTGTCACTAGCGAATTTAAATGTGTCATTAAGTCAAAAATATTGTTCTCCCGAATGTAACACTAATATTTAAGTTTATATTGATCTTTACCTAGTTCATGAAAAAAAAAAAATCCCCAGATCATATTCTAAGAGGAAGGAGAATATTATGAGCTAATTCCGCTCTGTATACTGCTATAAAGAATTTACATGTGTGCAACATGCTAAAACTTTATACCTATATTTCTAAATGTGCATGCTTTTGTGTTTATAGTAATATTAATATATAGTAATAAGTCATATTTTTAAAATAAGGATATTATACTATAAATTCTATCAAGGCTCCGTTTACTCTTAAGTGATAACATTGGATCGATCTATATATATATAGTAAAAATTTCGTAACAAAAAAAAAAATAAATTATTTTGTCCTGCATTTTTATACCTTAAGCAATATTGAAATTTAATATAAGCTAGTATAAAAATAACAGAAATTAAATTATTTCACCAAAGTTGAATCATCTTTGGGGTTATACTGATTCATGATACAATCTACGAAAAAAAATCGACGTTTTTAAATTAAATGTATTTTTGAAATAAAAATATCCTATAAAATGCAGTGGTAGATTTTTAATTAAAGCTAAAGCGATTTCGTCATTTCTAATTTGGTTGTCAGTGTCTTGATATGAATAGAGTGGCTAACTGCAAGTATTTTATCTATCTCTCCCATAAAAGTAATAAATTAGCTCTCAAGTAGCTGATTGCCGCAGAAGTCTAACAGGAGCCTAACACGCCATAGAGTAGGTCTGTGAAGAAGGCGAGACCTCAGCAGGACTACACGAGATAGAAAACATCCAAGCCTTATTGGGCTCGAACCAGGGTCTCTTTCATCAGAAATCAAGGACACTAATCACTCGAATACTAGAACGGTCTTATCTCTCTCCTAACCCTGTGACAAAATAAGGTCCGAAAATGATCCCATAAATTCCCGGAAGAATGAAACTTTTGATTGAAATTTGTAGCTTTGTTGAAAAAGCATCTCTTCCAGATCAGAAAAAGAGTCGGGTTGTTTTACCTCTGAGCTGCACATTTTTGCACACAATGGGTTAAATGGTCAGGTCACAAAGACTACGAATGTTTAGATAAAGTTAGGGTAAGGGGACCACTGGACAAATTTTAAGAGACAGATGGTAACTTTCCATCAAGGCCATCCAGCGTATTCTTTAACGTGCACAGGGTATGGATATCACACACACGGGGTCACGGCTTTGCAATCGAAAAGACATCCGTTAGTTATGTTCACATTCATATGACACTTGTATTGTTTATCCGCTGAGCGGCTCTTTTCTGCACACAGTGGGCTAAATGGCCAGGTTCACAAGTACCCCAACACCTCAAGTCAACCCAGCATGTTTCTTAACGTGCACAGGGTATGGCTATCTTGCACACGGGGCCACGGCTTTATGTCCCCTCCTACAGACGGATGCCTTTCCAAGAACATTGGTGTCTCCTTTCTGACTGAGGGTATTGTGAGGGTTTAGCTGTTCTTGTGACAATAAACATAAAACATGTTGGTTTCAGTGTAACAGGTTTATGTTCTCTAATCTTTCAATCATCATCTGCCCAAACTGTGAATAATCATCATTTCACAATTAATTAAAGTATTTGAACGAAATATAATGTCAGATGAAATAAAAAGTTTTTGTTTTACTTATAATATTATGTAAAAAAACTTTTAACAATTAACCAAAATGATATTGTTCTGCTTATTTTTTTCCCTTTATGTACATATTGAACAAAAGGTACCACTTATGTTACTTTTTTCATGTACCACAGTAAGGTGAAGGATGACTTTTATTACCCAGTATCAAGAAAGTTGTCCTTTTTTTAATGACAGAACTTGATCTACAATTTTTTTTCGCCTTGCTTCTTCGTTTCTAAGGGCAATTATTATGGCAGCCCTTTTGTCTTACTTAATAAGAACTTGGAAGCTCTTTTACGAAAAAATTGGAAAAATATTACGAAAGGAAAAACTCCAATGCACGAATGCAATTCGCCGTTGTTCAAACGAAAGCCGACAGTGGACTGACGGCTAAAAGCCGAACTTGTGTGGGCAAGTTCAGGATGACTTGGACCGATAGCTGTCATTCATTTGCCCGGCTTGGCTCCAAATCCCATCGCGTATGCCAGCATAAGAGTCCTCGTATTTATAACTTTCTTTGAACCAACTTTTGTTGTTGAGAAGTAAACAACATTGATATCTTTTTTTATTTTTTAATATTTAACTGTTTTATTTGAAAATTTTTCTAATACAACTAAACGCTGTGTGATCATTAAAATATGACCACATATCCCATGTTATGTCAATGAGACCCTAATTTCGAAATCACTTCTATATAAATATCCATTTTAAAAAATATTTCTTCAATATTTAAAGAGTTATAAAAATTTTAATATGTAACAATAGCAATGCTAGATATCCGTAGTTAATTGAACTGAAATGGGAAATATTATTTCAAACCAGTTCATATATAATTACATATTTTAAAAGTGTGCAAATAATTTCTTCGAGAGTTTTTTTCTTCTGATGAATTTCACAGAACAGATTACTGCTCTGAAAGGTTTAAACTTAGGTAAATACTGTGAGAATATTGTTTAAAATCGAGATTTATATAGATTTCATTCAGACCTTTAAAATATCCTTCGCCACATTTTGCACAAAACACTTATTTTAGAAGTTATAGAACTTCGAAATTAGAGTTCCATTGACATCATATATTGTGATCAAGTTACGTCAATGTGACGCTAATTTCGAACAATTACACTGACTTCAATGATTACTCAGTGTATGTGATCTTTTCTAATGATTAGATCTAGTGAATACAAGAATAAATAATTTGGGTTTTGGAAGTGGGCCAAGTGATCGGATCGAAGCAGAACGAACTTCAACACAGATCCCTCAGTATATAATTTTCCCTACCGTTTTAGCGCTCTTTCAAAACTTTTGTACATAATTATGTAAAAATATATATTAATATATATATTTAATATTTTGCCTACGTTTCTAGTTATTAATATCACTATGATTCCCTAATTCCCCTCCCCTAGATCAAATAGAAAAACTAGAACGGGCGCTGGCCGCACCTCTCACCCAGGGCCGCCCAACCCTCACACATCATCATCATCATCCTCAAGCAGACATGGGCTACGGGGGTCCAACAAGACCGTGCAATTTAGTTCTCCAAGCATATCTGTCTTGAGCTACATCTGCTGCATCTGGTTCTAATCAATCTTTCTCATCGATTCTAACAAGGTCCTGTTTGACATTGTCTGCCCACTTCATCCTAGGTCTCCCCCCCTCTTTCTGAGGTCTTTAGTCACACTGTTCATAACCGTATTCGTTAACCTATAATTATCCATACGGGCAACATGGCCAAACCAACGGAGTCTCTCTCTGCACAATATGCTGCTTAAAGGAGGTTGCTGACTCCTTTGCCTAACCTCATCATTAGTTACAAAGTTGAACCACCTAATGCCCAAGATATTACTTAAGCATCTGGAATCAAAAATATCTAGTTTCCTGTTATCTTGTTTACAAAGTGTCCACGTTTCACTACCATAACTAACCCTAAAAAGAACCAAACTATTATACAGTCTAATTTTAGTCTTTAGGTGTAAAGCCTATTTCTCCACAATCTCCATAAATTCTTAAAAGTCCCGGCAGCAATCCCTATTCGTCTGTTTATCTCATACCGCACATCACCATTATCTGTTACATAGCTCTCAAGATAATTAAACTGTGACACCTACTCAAGACTGCAGCCATTCAGATTAATTGAATCACAGCTGCCTGACCAATTTTCATCACTTTAGATTTCTCTCTGTTTATAACCAAACCTACTCTACTACCAGTTTCATCAACAGCTCGAATGAAAGAGTTCATCTCATCAACATCATTTGTCAAAAGGGCTAGGTCATCAGCATAATCTAAATCAGGCATTTTCCTATCTCCAGACCATTTAAGGCCAAAATCTTTCCCTTGAAGTGAATTTCGCACAACATAATCAATAACCAAACTAAAAGAAAATGAGACAAAATGCACCCTTGTCGAACACCAGAAGTAATGCTAAACCAATTGCTACAAACCTTACCAACTCTCACACACGATTCAGTGTTATTATAGAGAGCTTTCATTATGTTAACTAACTTGTGTGGTATACCATATGATTTCATAATCAACCACAAATTATGACGATCAACAGAGTCGAAAGCCTTTTTGAAATCAACAAAGCTAGCAACCAAAGGTTTCTGAAACTCTAAACATTTCTCAAAAATCTGTCTAAGTGAAAATATCTGATTTACACATCCCCTACCACTTCTGAATCCACATTGCTTGTCAATGAGATTCTGAATTCTATTAAGCACAATCATGCAAAGAACTATACCTGAACAGGGTGTAGGCTGATACCCTATAGTCATCACAAGAACTGCGATAACCTTTTATGGAAATAGGGATAATAATAGCTCTGGTAAAATCCTTAGGCACCATGCCTTTATCATAAAAGATATTCAAAATTTCAGTCGTCCAAGTGGTAACCGAAACATTCCCATCTCTAAGCATTTCCGTAGTAATTCTTCACACACATACATATAATGCCAAAAAAATTCTGAGACTTAGGCTCCATGACTGTGAGCTTTATCGCCATGGATATCCACATTTTCACACGATATCAAATACACACCACTTAACGAAACAAAAATAGATAGAAAGAAAGCAAAACTATTCCACTCCATTGAAAACTCCATTGAAATCTAAACCCCAATGAAAACCACACCAACATTTTTCGCACTAGAGCGATACAATCATCCGGATATTTTTCCAAAAATAAATTTGATTCCATTTCGAACAAATAACCGTCGAACAAATTTCAGTTTCGAACAATTCTTCATCAAACAAAATTTTGTCAAAAAAATTTACTTTTCGAACAAAGTTCCGTCTCGGACTAAGTCCCATTTCGATCAAATTTCCATTTCGAACAAAATTTCATTTCGAACAAAATTTCATTTCGAACAAATTTCAGTTTCGATCAATTTTCCGCTTCGAACAAATTTCCGTTTCAAACAAATCTTTGTTTCGAACAAATTTCCGTCGAACAAATGCTGTGGAACAAAATTCTGAGCACCATCATGAAGGAGAGATACTGTATCTCCCTGTCAATGAGAGTAGGGGTTTTTGCATTCGTATTCTTTCGTTAACAAGGACTTCACCTCCAATACTTCACCTCCCAGTCGGTGATTTTGTGAGAGAAAATGTTTTTGGTAATTACATTACCAATTATAATTAGGATAGGTTCGTGATCCAAAACTGAGCTCGTGGATCACATGGATATCATAAGAAAAACTAAAGTTTTGAATGTCAAGGACTTCTGGTTTGTAAAGAGCTAATTATGTGCTAATTGCTAATTAGATGCATCTATGATGAGATCTTTTCTTGAGGCCTAGTCAAGCGCAAGACAACCACTTATGTTCCCTACTTAGAATTTCATGACTGGCGCTTGTATTTAAAATCTCCCGCAAGCACGGTCGGAGTTCTAGGGTCAAAACGTTTGTCCAGATCATTGCTAAGAATTTCAGAATTTGAACGGTTATAAGATGATATTAGTTTAATATATTCCAGTGTCCTGAATCAGCACCTAGTAGCTTCAATATTTTTTTTAAGTCAGGAGTTTGCAGGCAATATTGTGGAATGCTTTTTTTTATTATAGCCGTGTCCCCCCTCTCTTCCTCTATTGTGTTCTCTATAATTCCTTTAGATACACTATGTTGAAGAAAGTGTCCGGACACTTCCATGTTATTTTTTTCATAAATAAGACAAATAATGAATCCTCAATTTAAAATTCGCTTATTTCTTGAGAGTATTTTTGATAGGCAAATGCCTAGGTGGTCTAACGAACGAGCTTCCTCTTCTCTTGATATTAACATATAAGCGATCGAGGAGCTCACAAAAATCAGTGGTGGGCCACTTGGAGCCTACCGGCTGTAGCTTGTGCATTACTGACTTGTGCACTGCTATTTAAGTGTTGAAAAAAAAATGGATGAATTGAAATTTCACTCTCTATACATAGAACTGTTTACGCGATTAGTAGAGTTGAAAATCCGTATACTAGTTCAATGAGTTATAAAAAAAGAAACGAAATTTAGTTATTATTCTTGAGTTGTATTTTTGTATAAATGAGAGATTAATCTAAATCGTAAAGACAGCTTTAGCTCAAGTCATATTTAGAATGTCTAATTTTTCTTGTAATCTTGAAACTAAAAATAAGTAAAAACAAAATTATGATTTCAACTTCTTAATCAGTCTTCAGTAATTAAAAACGAGCACATTTTTAGATTTTTTAAAATAGTATTTACTCTCTTTCATTAATGAATCGTTCTTAGTGTTTATAATGATGTTTCTCAAAGTTTTTTCAGTTTCTACGCTACTTTTTACTATATTTTGTTCTACATAACAGAAAGATTTTAATATGATCTTCAAATAATTATAATGATTTTTAAAGTTTGGTTAGTCTATAATACGGAGAATAAAAAAATGGTTTAGCAGCTTCATTTCCATATATTTGTTTTATGATGTTTCAGAGAAACCTTTTTTTCTCCTAATATTAGACCGAACTCATCATTAGTATAAAACTAAAATAAAACTGAAAATCTTTGAAAAATTTCTATATTTTTTTCATTGTGAGGATTGTAACTAGTAGAAATTAATTTAGTTTTCTCTTAGAATCTTTGTTTCGGTGCATGGTTTATTTAAAAATGAGATCAACAATAAACTTTAATCCACAGGCGAGTTGATTAATTATTATAGTAAGTTGACTTAAGTTGTGCAATACGTAGAAAAAACGTAGATGATGATAATCAAGAGATTAAACATTTAAAAGCCAACTGAAAAATGTAAGTAAGCGAAGTAATCAACTGTATTAAATTGATATTTCATTGAAAAAAATAAATAAGAATATAAATACCTGAAAAAATTTAATGAGTTTGCAAACAATATTTCCAGCATAAAATGCTACAGTGTTTCTCCATATTATGTCAGTGAGAACATTTATAAGTCCTACTGTTAAGTCTGAAATGAGAAAAAGAGTAAATTAATTTCATCATTATCTTTTATATTGAAATAATTTTTCGTGTAATACTCTACAGAGGTATTTATTTTCATACGTGAAAGCCAATAAGTACGAAACAAATAATTACTGCTCGCAAAAATTTGAAATAGCGTTTAAAATATTGCCAATAGCATTTTGTTCCCGGTACCAAAGAAAACCACATAGAAGAATTAAGAAAGAGCAGTAAGATGGAAATGGTAAAAGGTAAACCCTACCCTCAAATATTTTCACAGGCACCCATGTATATTAGTGTACAATATACACTTCTGTTTGTTTACTATAGTAAGGGAAATTTTTTAAATTAACGTTATTAGCATCCACCAGTAGCATATTTGTAAGAAAGAGAAAGCAGCATATTTGTAAGAGAGTAAGCATATTTGTAAGAAAGAGGTTAAATCTCTCTCCCTGCTTAGAAAGTTCATTTTCATTTACACATTTTTTTATGTTACATAATGTATGTATAATAAACTGTTAACAGAATATGCGTGTAGATAGGTAGGTATGACTATAAACAAGGCCTTTCGAGCTTTGTTAAGGGTTGGTCTTAACCGTTCAAACTTCCATTCAATGAAAGCGAATTTAGAATGTTTCATTGAAATGTGAAACATAAAACTCTGCATCCAGTATGATAATTTTTTTCTTTCATAGCAAATGTTTATTTTTAAATAGCGAAAACCAAGTGAAATGTTTAAACACAGAGTATCATTTCATTACACTTGGTTTTGTAAGATCAAACTACTCACGAGAAGTAAGAAAATGCGACGCTATTTAACCATTATGCCTTAACTGGCATAGTGATTAGGGAGCTAGCTAGTGTTCCAGCAAATCAAATATTATTATGTTAGCTCAAACTGAAACAGTGATCAGCAGTGACTTCTGTCTTAGTAGGGCATGTCCTTGTATGAGAAGGCATGTATAAAAACTAAGAGTATCTTCTAGTATTCTTCTCTGCTTTACATGTTACAAATATAAAGATAAATTACCTGTACCCTGCATACTATTAGACAATGGGGCACCATAATGTTGTCGACATATCATTGAGCTATCATATATATCCTGAAGATCCTTGATTGTGCAGGCAATGTGTCACTTCCAGAGGGTCCAGCGCACATTTGGGAGTGACACAGTGCCTAAACACAGCCGTTTTGGTGTGGAATGCCATCAGTTACGACTCCAGAACACTTTCTGTTTGTCTACGGAACTTTGACCTTTCCTATAGGGCTCTTCTGCCGTCATTTTTCAGCAGGATAAGCATGTCCCCATATGGCACGCATTTCCAATAGTGTTTACGGGATATCACTTTACTTTGGCCCGCTATGTCCCCGGATTTCTCGGCTACAGAGCACATATGGGATGTGCTGGGTCGACATCTCTGCCAACGTCCACAGCCAGCACATATTTCTTGATATAAGGCACCCTGTATCTCCATTTGGAGGCAGAATGGCCGTAAGTGCCTCAGGTTACTATTAAGGACCTTTATGCGCCGATGCTTCGACGTTTGCTGCTTGCATTGCCTCCAACGGGGGTCATACCCCATAATGAGAACCCATATTGGGGGTTCCTAAACACACCCTTAATAATCCCACAGGTTATTATGCGATCATTACTTACTTGTAACATGCCATTCAATTCAGTTTCACAGAAGTTCGAGGCTTGAATTTTAAGGTATGAAAAGCTCAGAGAAGACTCTGATCTCAGAGAAGGTTGAGTGAACGGGATACACCGGATAGATGCTAGGAGACATATGGTAGTCTCACGTCAAGGCCATCCAACGTGTCCTTTAACATGCTCAGGATATGGTTCTCTTCTACACACGGCGCCACGACTAAATGTCCCATTCTTTCCAAGCCAATCGGTGTCCCCTTTCTGACCGAAGGAAGAGTGTTTTTAGCGAATATAAATCTCAATTCTGTTGCAGTTGGGAATCAAACCTGGGAAATTCCATTACGAGCCTGGTGCCCGGAAGAATTGGCAAATGCCCCTGAGGAACAAGACAAGTCGCGATTGTCAATGTAAACCACTTAGCGACCACACTCAGCCATATGAACTTCAAATTTCCAACACAGGCTGTTTTAAGATTAATTTTGATTTTATTATTTTCCAACTATAATAAAAATACATAACAGAGGTCTGACACGTACCTGCAAGTTTATTACGCCATTGAGATATGTGAGGAAGGCGAGCTCTCAGCAGAAAGGCAACACAAAGATTCGTTCCTTACCCGGACTCGATCCCAAGTCCTTTGGATCAGTTTCCAATTATAAGGTCCATAAACGATGAAACTTGAACCTAATGCAAGACTTGGAAATGCGAATCGTCATATTTCGTTAGGAACCCAATCCAAAACGAAGTTTCCATTTACATTATAAAGTAGTTCATTATCTACGAATGAGCAGATAACAAAGCGAAAACAAACCTCATGTTTTCCTTTTTGATAACAAACTAAAATTCAATTTCAAATTTTACCGAACTTCATAACAATAAGGTTTTGTAATTCTACTACTGCTGTGTTTTTGAACTATTCATTATTTTATCTATCCGTGTAAGAGATATAGTTATTTCCTTGGTAACTGATATTCAATTAACGTTCAACTGTCTTAGGGTATAACTTTTCGATCTTTTTGATTTGTGCATTTCAATTTTCTCGTATATATTGGCGCATGAAATAAGTTTACCATTTATTATTCTACTCATTGAAGTTTTAACATTTTTTTTCGAAAACTGATTCTTTTACTTTTTTTCACCCCATTATTGAAAACTATTACTAACCGAAGTTACGTTTCCATGAAGATCGATTGAGTAATAGGTGTCCTCTGGCTGTGGCGACTGAGAGCTCTGGATTCTCCAGAGCATAAGTGTATATTGCTCATATATCATGGCCCATAAAACTGGGTCTGTGAGAAAAGCGAAATCTTTGAGTTACAACTACAGCTAAAATAGGACCTTGGGGATTAAGAGACAATTGCTCCACATTCCTCTCGTGATCAATCCACCTATGTCTGCAGTTGGAATGGAACTTCTTTTCTTGAAATGGGAAGCTCATTTTTTATCGCCGTGGCTTTACCTTTGCGTTCAGATGCGCATTTCTTATAATGAAAAGCAAAGGTTCCAAATAATCGCAGTTTACTGAAGAAGAAATGGGACGTCAAAATAAATGAAGACGAAGAGAGGCCATGAATGAAATGTGAAAGTGGAAAAAAAATCATCTTTTCCTCTGGAAAAGAAAAAAGGTCAACCTTCAGTTGTAGGATTTTAAATTTTGAAAAAAATTCTGATATATCTTTATTCTAAACTTTATATATATATAACTCATCATTCATATTTAGCTGAATAACTTTCACAAAAGGAAAAATATCGATGGCTTTATTTTAATTTATAGTTAAAAGTATTTTCTATATTTGAGTGGAAATGTCGAAAATAGTAGAAGACGTTTTTTTAAGATTTCCCAAAATCTCAACACTTATTCATATAGCTTGAAAAGGCGGAAAATTTAATATCAACGTGTCACGTCTTAAAAATTTACAAATATTAACAAGAACGAACAGAATAATTGGGCATACTTTTAGAACTATTTTGTTTCAGTAAACTGTTTGTTAGAAAAATTGTTATTGACATTTCATTTGTGAGAAAAAAATTATCGAAAGCAATTCTGATGTTCAAGATTCTAATGATTTTAATAAAACCTCTTTATATAACTTCATTATTCATGCAATAAAACTTCGTTGAGAAACAAGATTCAAATAATTTTAATTCAAATTAAACTTTTAACGTAATTCTAGCTGAATATTTTAATTTTTCGCATATTAGATTATTACGGAGTTTAGGTTTTGAATTCTTCTATCAATGGCGGTCATAAAGAGGGGGGGGGGGGGGGGGCAGACGGGCTGTGGTCCCCTGCAAAAATCCTGCGAGTGTCGTTTTATTTTTTTTCAGTCATTTTTCATTCCTGAATGAATTGGGGTGCAAAGTTTTGTCGCCATTTTCTTTTTTAGGAAGGAAACTCCTAATACATCAGAAATCAAATGATACGCTGTTTAAAAGGTTCTCGATTACTAAATATCGCTTAAAGTTAAAAGTGTTATTTATGGACTTCAAAATCCATCATGTGCTCTTAATTGGCTCCCTAGAGATTTGAAATTTATTACCGCCCTGTCTTCTGATATAATATGAAAAGCGTTTTAAAAGTTTTTGGAAATATTGCATATTAAGGTAAAAATATATGAAAAACTTTCTAAATTACTCTAAAACAACGCATATCGTCTCTGGTGCATATGGGAATATCGTTTTCAAAGAGAATGAAGCTGTTCCTTTAAGTAATTTTTTTACTTTTTAAAGGTTTTAATTTGAGCTAACAGATTATGAGGAAAATGCAAATAGCGGTATTAGAAATTATACAACATAAAAATAATTGTCTTTCATTTCTTAAATGTAAAATACTGCCTTTCCCATACACCCCTCTGACAAATGTGGGTAGGTTAATTCTGTCAGTGGAATAGCTCTTGAAAATGTACTATCGAAAATTCAAACTACTATCTTATACAGATCATTTGCAATATTCTGTAACAGTTTTGCTGTTTGCATTTTAATCTGGGATTTGCATATGCGTAAAGACAACAACAGATAAGATGTATTTTCTATATTTTAGTGGAAATGTCTAAAACAGCATAACAATTTTTAAGTTTTCCCAAAATTTCAACGCTATTTGTACAGTTAGAGAAGATGGAAAATTTAACATCAGAGTATTTCAATGATATCGTAGCGATACAAATAAAACTACCTAAGTATTTGAAAAATGCGAATTATAATATTTCTTAACTACCAAAAAAATTAAAAGAGAGTTTTTCTATTATCACTTTAAAAAAGCAGTTGGCCTTTCCACTCCGTGGGGGTAAGGAGGCAAGTCATTGTTATCAATGAAAACATGGAACTTTCACATTTCACCACCACAATTTCGAATTTCTACCATAAATATTCGTTTGAAATTTTTGACTTTTTTTTCATCTTTAGAGGTCTATTCGGAAAGTGTAAATCATAATAGTTCATTATTACCTATCCAGCCGAAAAATATGCTTATCTCTAAATACTAAAAATTATCTGTTTAAACAAAAAAGTTGCATTTTTCCATCTTCCTGGGGATAAGAGGTCAATTTATTGTTACCAATAAAAACTTCATGATCTTCACATTTCACCTCGAAAATTAAAAATTTCTATCATAAATGTATCGTTTGAAATATTCGTTTTAAAGTTTGGAATTTAACTTTTCCGTGGTTAGACGGCGCAATTGTAGTGTTCAATTGTATTGTTATGTGTGAATCATAATATTTCACTAATTCCTATCTAACCCAAAAATAATTTTTCATTTATCTCTAAAAACAAAAATGTTTAAGATAAAGCAAAAATAAAACTGTTTAGTCAAAAATAAAACTGTTAGTAAACTTAGTCAAAAATAAAACTGTTAGTAAACCTAGTCAAAAATAAAACCCTCTGGGTCTAAGGGGCCAACTCATTGTTGGCAATGGGAACTATGTGATCTTTACATTCCACCACCAAAATTTCTAAATTCTAGCCTAAATACACCGTTGGTAATATTCATTTGAAATTTTGGAATTTTCAACTTTTTCCACCGTTAAAGGGCGCAATTATAGCATTAGGGAGATTCAGGAAATGTAGGTGGTAATATATCTTCATTCCTATTCAACAGAAAAAAAAATTTAATTTATCTCTATAAACCAAAATAGTTTGATATATACAGAAGAGCAGACAGACCGACACACAGACGACAAAATGGAACTATTATCTCTTTACTTTTAAACAAGATAAAAAAAAAAACTTAATACAGACATAGATAAAAACTACTTTCATATTTTGTGGATTAATATTTTACATGATATCCTGTGTTAGTGCCTAAACGACAGTATGTGAAAATTAACAAGCGAAAATAATGAAAGAACAAGCGAAAAATAGCAAAAAGACAAGGTAATCACAGCCAATCAGTGGAAATATAATGTCTTCCTTGATAGAATATGAAACTTAAACAACAGTAAAATGAAAATATTTCCATAATAAAATAACAAATAAGCCGTTTGATGAAACGAAAATCAGGAATTAGCAGTTCAAAGTAAACACTGAAATTACAGGTTTAACTAAATTGCTCTCCAAACACATACAGCTTTTATATCAGAGAAAAAAGCTTAAGACTTAACATGCTACAACAGCAAATTAGTTTGTGCACTGCTCGAATTGCCAACGTTTTCACTTGTGCTGCCACTTTAATAAGATTACATCTGAATTTCTAATTACATTACAAAACTAACACAAATTTCAAAAATGCATTAAACCTAACTGATAGCAAAATGAAGTTAAAAAATGTTTGAAACAGTAAAATAAATTATTGACATAGACAGAAGTAAAATAAAATGTTTAAATTGCGCTGAAAAGTAATTTTAAAACAAAATAAAGAACACTGCAAAACGAGAAAAAAATGGTATTTGATTATTTACTCATTATAGAGAATCAAATTTTTAGAAAGCCTAAAGGAACTATTTTATTTTTACAAATTATTTCTGAACCAATTCCCACAATATGAGAAAAATTTACTAAACGTTACGAAATGCCTGTAATGCCTTGTATAATTTGAACAATGATAATTAATTCCTATCTATTTTGGTTTCATTTTGGATATTGCGCTAATTATAATTCTAATGTCGCTAATTTATTTATATTTAAATGCCTCCTTAAAAGATTACATTAACTAATTTTTGACAGTTACTCTTATATCTCTTTCTTTCCACTGTGTTCCTCCCTCTAGTTTTGTTGCTTCCAGTAATATCGAAATTAAATTTTATAGGGAAGCTATATAATATTAAACGGGAGAAAAAAAAATTGTTTGATGATGAATAATTTCTTTTTTCCTTAAACGATCTTTGGGAAACACTAACGTGGGTCAGATGTTAAATTTTGGTTAATTTTCAGCTCAGTTAAAATGTTTTCACTTTGTCTTCTCTCTGTCCTTCCGTTGGTTATAAACTTTCATCCTTTTTTGTATTTAGAGATAAAGCTCTTTTTAAGTTGGATAGATATTGTTGAATTATTACGACTTGCATTTTCGAATTTTCCAATAGCCTTAATAACGCGTTCTAATGGCGGAAAAAAATTTGGAAAATGCCACAACTTTAAAAGCATTTAACACCATTTCTTTGTAGAAGAAATTTCAAATTTTACTGGTAAAATGTGATTGTACAGAGATTTACATTAACAGAAATGATTTTCTTCGCTTACTTCCTACAATGGGATGTAATATTTTTGTATGCTTATTTGGTACTAATAAAACTTTGATATTTGCATTTTCTCTTCTAGAGTTTGCTAACGGCAGAAAAAGGTGTTGAAACATCTCTTTGAAACAAAGCATCCCATATTCGCTCGAGACAGATATATTACTCTTCTAGTTATTGCTAAATTCAGAGCGGGACAGAATATATTTTACCGAACAATCCTGATCCACAGCAAGATCGACAATTTTAAGTAATGTGCATTCGTGTTATTGTATTAGTATACACCCTCATCATATAAATAGTTCATTCCAACACGTAATACGTCATGTGATCACGGTGTGTGGTAAAAATCAGGCAGACCAGCTCTTCAAGCATCAGTTAGAGTTGGATGAGCGCCAGAATGGGCAAAATGAGCTACCTGAGGGACATCGAATATGGCATGATGGTACTAGGTGTGCTGGTTCTAGCATCTTCCAAACAGCCATCCTCTTGGGTTTTTTCACTCATAACCGTTTCAATGATTTACCAAGAATAGTGTAAAAAGCAAAAAAAAAAAAAAAACTGCCAGTGATCTGCAATCCTGTGGACGAAAACAGCTTTGGATCATAGCGATCAAAGAAGACTGGTGAGAATCGTACAAGGCAACAGACAGGCCACAACGAGGCAAATCACAACAGAGTAAACATTGTTGTGCAGAAGGTCATCTTTGAGCATATCACGTATCTGACCTTGTTGCTAATGGGCTACAACAACACCCGTCGACCATGTCTAGTGCCGATATTGTCAGTGATGAACACAAAAGCTTGTCACCAATGGTTCAGGAGCATCAGACCTTTGAGGATTGGAGAAAGGTAAGTTGGCATTCTTGCATCATGCTGATGGAAGATCAGAATTTGGTGTAAACAACGTGAGGTCATGCAGCGATCTTGTCTGTTGTCAACAGTATAGGAAGATGGTGGTGGTGTGATGATGCACCTGCTCACACGCCACGTATCATCACCGAATGAATCCAGGAACATGCTGACGAGTTTTCGTTGTTTCATCGACCTGCACAATCCCCACTTCTAAACGTTATCGGTGTTTTGGGGATGAATAGATAAGGACTGTTCGTAGCGACACTATGCTGCCGTCCAATTTGAAGTAACTGTGCGACACAATTATTCCTGCATGGCACAACATCCATGCACAATTCATCCAGCATCTTGTACGTTCCATGCCCTGAACCTGGGAACTACAGATTACGAATTTCGTCAGGCGTACATGAACCTGACGAATTCGGGCTGTTCTTAAGGCCACAGAGGCGCAACACGCTACTAGGTAGGTGGATCTAATAAACTGGCATCTCAGTGTATTATCTTATATCGTATATCAGCGTACATGAAGTTATAGCCAAAATTGGATCATTTGGACCGCCTGTAAGTTTAACGTCTTTAGACATACCAACATAACATTTAAAGTGGACAAGGTTTGCAACATACTCTAACGATAGCATGATGATAAAAAATAGTTCCGAAAAGAAACCTCACGGTGAAGAAGACCATACATGCTAGAAGCCATACATTGCTTTTAATTCTCGATCATTATCATTAGTTATGCCTTTCAAATTGCTCAATATGAAAGCCATGTGCTCACAATTTGCACAAGCTCACTATGGCTTCGCCAGTTATCGAATGGAGGGTGTCATATCGGATGTTCTCAACGTAGTCTGCAATTCTACCTTTCAGATTAACCAGAGATATGGTGATCAGATTGTTATTTGGAAAAAGGTGACATTTCAGTAAATGTCCGGTTTCAGCTTTGTGAAAGGGGAATATTTTTTTATAACACTTTGGTTGACCTTGGGAAGGGGGGGGCTCAGTCGGTAGCGCGCTAGGCTCGTAATCTGTAGTTCCCAGGTTCGAGTCCCAGCTGGGTTAGCGTTGAGATTTATCTCTGCAAAATTCCCCGCCCTGCCCACGGTCAGTAGGGGACACCGATTGACTTGGAAAGGCCGCCTTCCGTCGGATGGGATGTTAAACCGTTGCCCCGTGTATGGGAGAGCCATAACCCTGGGCATGTTAAAGAACACGCTGGATGGCCTTGATGGGTGGCTATCATCTGGCTCCCAACAGCTGTTCCAGTAGGACCCCTCTCCCAACCTTATCTGAGCCTTCGGGGTCCATGTGACCTGGCCATTTAGCCCATGGTGCGCAAAAAAGTGCCGCTCAGAGGTAAAACAACCCAACCCTTTGGAATGGGTGATAGGTCATTTTAGTATTGATAGCTGAAATGGCACTGGGGAACGTCTCCTACAGGTAAATAAGTTTAATGGTTTTGAGAATAACCTATTACAAACATACCAAGACATATACAAATGCACGCAGATTTCACCAGATGGGCTGCAAGAGAATATGATGTCTCATTAGGAAAGAATAGCCATCAAAATTTGAAAATTTGCGTGCATTAAGAAAATATATATGCATACTACTTGCACTGGTTTGCATATGACGCCAATGGGTGAAAAAACACTGCCTGGAACCAGCAGTTGTCCCCTTGACATAAGTATCCCCGGGTGCCATAGAAAGTAGGGTGAACGATTGCTAGAAAACAGAAGTGTGTTGGGCAAATCTCTATGAAGTAGCCATGCCTTTATGAACCAAAGACGACGTTACGTGAACCTCATGGACTTTGAAAGGGACTGGATTATTAGAATGGCTGCAGCTGGATTGTCCAATCGACAAATTTCGACATATACGGATCGTGATGCACGGAACTTTGGATGCTGTTGGCGACAATGGATAACAGAAAGTTTCACAACACGACGATCATGTTCAGGTGCTCGTAGGAGAAAATTATAGTCTGAGGACTTCTGATCTGGCAACAATTTGTAAGTGACAGGACAGTGACTGTACACAGATTACTAGTGCTATATAACGCCATTCCTGTCTGTTCCTGTGTCTGCTAGCACAATTTGACGACGACTACAAGACGTGGCCTTGTATGCATGCCATCTCTTGGCTTGTATCTTATCTGAGTCCAACCCATCATTGTTTATGTCTGCAATCGTGCAGGGAGGGAATTTCTTGGGGACCGGAGTGGCATCACGTCATCTTCAGTGAAGAATCATGTTTCTGTTTAGGTGACAGTGAGGGCCTTATGCATGTGTGAGACAGCCAGGTGGCAGGCGTAATACAGTGAGTGTGTATCCGGGAGCACCATATGGAACTATTGATGTACGCCACATTATGGTGTAGATAGCCATTATTTACAACAGCAAGTCACCTCTGGTTGTTATTGATGGTACTTTGATGACAACATGGTATGATGAAACTGTGTTACGATCTGTACTGCTGCCATATTTATTTACTCATTTTCCAACAGGATAATACATGGCCATATGCCGCTTGGGTCTTTGCAGGGACTCTGTGATGTGGTTTTCTATCTTCCAATACATGTCTCTCATTGAACACATTCAGGATACGGGTTACATCAAATGTTCAGCTGCCTTTGACTGCCTACGAACTAACAGCTAGGTTCAAGCATACCTGCCTATCATGCGTTTATATCACAAAGCATACCTGCCTATCATGCAAGATCACATTTGACACCTCTTTGATTTGCTCCCATGGTGTCTTGCCTCGTATATTTGCGGCTCATATCGCTTACTGATTTACCTCTCTTAATGTCATTAAATTTTTCTACCTCTATAATCATTGATTCTTTTCGTGTATGGCTACCACCACAACTAATTTGGTTCGTAAGCAAGACTTTCTTCAGAGTGGTGCATTTTCAATGAAGGGCAGTGGTATAGCCTAGTTAGAAAACCCAAGATCATGTCGAAATGAACCAGAACACCTTTACGGTATAATTTTACCCTTCAGTTTCAGTGTCTTTAACACAATTCTTGAAAAATACGGGAAATATATATTACAGTTCGTATTTCCCCCCCCACACACTTTTCGTTTTGTTTTAAAGAGTTTATTACCAAAAATACCTGGCGCTTTGTATTATATTGGGTGAATTATACTTGGTATTGTTTGAGTCTCGCTTTTAAGCTGTATATCATGATTTTTACTTCACTAAAATTAGTTTAAGGTCAGTTTTTTTGTGTGCCACCCCCTGCCTACCCAATGCCTTAGCATAGATTCTACACACATAATTTCTCGACATTGCTCAAATCATTGCTAACATCAGCGCACACTCTCATAGACCATGGTTTCATTTTTACGTACACTATCGAGATTTTCATTCCATTTTGACTAATTTTTCTGCTCTGTGACTCACGCAATACTTGAAGGAATCGACAAAAATTCCGTAAGCGGGTTCCCCCTGTGTGACCCCATTTTGGGTCAGAAAAATCAGGTTCCAGTGAGCAATGGGACATCTCAATATAAATAATAGTAATGCCTTTAGGAATGAGCAGGATCTGGAAACGGTTGGTGGCTTTCTCGATTAGAAATTGCAAATGAAGAAGCTACGAATGGAGAATGGAGGAGAAAGACGTTTTATCTAAAATATCTCTTTCTTAGCACCTACTAATTCTATCGAGTTAAAATTATATACTGCACATCATCTTGCCAGTTTTAATTTTCTTTCAAAATTCCAGATTCCTAGTCTTTTTATGAGAAAAAACCCACAACCACAGACACATACCCCACAGACATCTTTATTGTTATAGATTGCTGGTGGCCTTTGCTAACCCGTCGACAATAATAATAAAAAGGGGAAAAAAAAGTCGCAATCCTCGCGCTCCTTTTATAATCTTAATTTTTTTCTAATAAATATTTTTAAGGGAGGTGGGGTGGAGTGCTCGATACTCGCACCAGATCCCAGCGTAACCTTGTTGTGCCATTGATTATTATATTTATTATATTTACAGATAATTCCGGTCCTAGAACTAAGAGAAATAACTAAATTTTACATTTCTCGTTTCCTTCAAAGTTAAATAGAAGTGATCAGTGGCGCACTCAGGATTTAATCTTGGGGGGGGGGGAGCCGAAGGGCCCGCTTGCCCGGCTCGGGCAAACGAAGTAGCGTTCGGTCCGCCCGTGCACTACTTCGTCCGCCATGTGTTCACAGCGGTCGTGATTCCCGAGAGTTATAGGATATTCCCGCCGTATGTGAACGCTAATTCATAAGTAGTATAGAAATAGAAGACACGACAAAACATAAATATAAAAAAATGAATTATAATTAGGAAAAGATTTTTGGAAAATTTTGTAGTGTTTTTTTTTTCCTTTTTCTTTGGGGGGTGCCAGGGCCCCTTGGTCACCTCTCTGGGTACACCACTGGAAATGATATTACGATCTACCATGATTCACGAGTATCAAAATCATTCAATTGGTGCAAACGCGTAATTCTAGTCACAGATCTGAGAATAAATGCGAAATTTTCAGCTTTGATATGGCATTCAAGGTCCAATAAAGGTTAGAGAGATGGAAGAAAAATCAAAAGGTCCTCAAGGTGACGATTGATTTCTCGTAAGGATGTATTCCTTGTGCTGTCATGTAGATGTATAATATAAAAAGCAATTTTTAAGCACTTTTAGAATAGCAGAGATAACCTAGAAGCTCTGCCAGGCTTGTCGTGGTTTCTCATACAACGTACAAACGCACAATCATGTCATCCTAGGATTCGAACCCAGACCTCGGGAGCTGAAGTGTCATCTTCAGCCAATGAGATAGTATTCTGCCACCGAGATGGCTAGTGTTGTTTAACACATTCCAATTTTCCTTCAGTCTAAGAATAAGCTCTTCTTCCCTATCTGAGCTATTATACATCTTAGAACTTTGTCTTTCTGTTTGTTTGTTCAACAACTGCTTCTACATGACAGAGCCAGGACCACCATACTTTGTACACAGCTTCATCTTATTGTAACGTAATGCATTTAAGGCTTTCGACTCCCGAAAATTTTGCCTTCCCAAAAAGTTAGCCTCGAAACGTCTGTCCATTGAGGATTTGAACAGCGATAACGTACTGCTCCATTCATAATTTTCAACTGTCCACTAAAAAGATAGGCAACGCAGCGCTCCCAAATATTTCAGACACTTGTAACAAGTTTAACCCAGACTCACTGTTATTAAGAACCCGATCTCTAAATTCTACGGATCAAGACACAAGTGGAAAATCATCCCACCAAATCTGGAACTGATCGGGCAAATACCTACGAAATCAAGGGGAGCCGAAACCTCCCATCATCAGTCACATCACCTCAGAGGTAAGCAAGGATATGTGCACCTATTTGAAATACGCCTGAACGTTTGCTATTCTGATCCATAATATTAAGGTCCTAGCAACGCCAGACAATTCTTCTAGTATAACTTAACTAAAGAAGACACTAAAATAACATTCAATTTGTTCATTGTAATTCCTTCTGTTGGTTTGCTTTTGTTGTAATTGCAAGAGTCAACTACTGAATAAAAGGAAAAATCCTTTAAAACTGGTATTCAGCTAATTATAATATTAAAAAGCATTACTTACCTGCAATAGCAAGCTGCATGATGAAGAAATTCATCCTAGACTTTCGGTTTTTAGATAGCATAAGGGCTGCCACTACTGCACTGTTCCCAACTACTATCATAGTGAAGAGAATCCAGAGGAAAGTCAGCTGCTCCGTCTGAAAAAAAATATATTCTCCTATGTTTACTGAAGTAATTTGCATTTATATATCTATATAAAGAATAAAGTTTGTTTGTTTGTGTGTCTGTCCGCTTATGCACTCATGCCCTGTAAGAGCTAGAGATCCAAACTTTGCATGAACGTTCCTTTCACTCAGGGGAAGACTATAGGCTATGTGCGAACTCTCTGGGATCAACCAAAAATGGAATGGACGGGTTTGAATTTCTCAAAATCCCCATAGACTTAACATTAATGGTTGAAAGTTATTCAAAATAACTGTTGCCACTAATAAATTTGAAAAAAAGGAATACATTGAACTAATATCTGATTTCGTGTGATTTTCGTCAGTTTCTGAAGGTCGGTGCTTTTAGTGACAAAGAAAACATATAAATAATTTTAAAAACTTTAAACAGTAATCTTCTCTTATGTATCCTAGAAAGTAGAAAATAAAACTAAAGCATATCGATGGTGCAATCAGTCACTGAATTCGTATTCATTTCAAAGGAAGATAGGGCGTCTATTTACCTACTCAGCAAGATTGGCGGCGCCCTATTTCCCTTTGAAGGGAATACGAACTCAGTGACTGAATGCACCATCAATATGATTTAGACTTATTTTCCACTTTTTAAGTCGTATATAGAAAGATGGGAAATTTTTAAATTTAATTATATTTCCGTTATTTGAAATATTGGTACTAGTGTTACTAGAAAACAACTTTCAGAGTTTGAAAAATATTGCAGTTTAAAATTTCGAACAACCCTTTCTATAGGAATCTGACTGTAACTTAATGTAATAGCAACAACTGTGAAGAAATAAATGACGGCATGTTTGACTCGAAAACAAGAATGTTCGCACTTGACATTTAAAAAGAAAGATCTAAACCTCGATGATCCGTTACAGCTGCTATTTTTCGGTTCTCACGTCCCCACCCCCGCCTCCTCTTCCAGAGGTTCTTCAATGACAAAGCACAAGGCCTATAACGGTAATGCCCTTACAGGGAGCCCTCTCCTAACGGATTCTCAGTCTTTCGAATAAAATTCGGCCGAATAAATTTCTGTTTAAAACAACCTTCCCTTGAACAAGTTTCAGAGTTTCGAACAAGTTTCCGTCGAACAAGTTTCCGTCGGACAAATTTCCGTTTGAAACAAATTTCCGTTTCCAACGAATTTCTATTTCGACCAAATTTCCGTTTCGAATAAATATTTGTCGAACAAATTTCCGTTTCGAACAAATTTCAGTCGGACAAGTTTCCATCGAACAAATTTCCGTTTCGAACAAATTTCCTTCGAACAATATTTCCGTGGAACAAATTTTCGTTTCGAACAAATTTCCGCTTTGAACAAATTTTCGTCGAACAAATTTCCGTTTTGAACAAATTTTCGTCGAAGGAATTTCTGTCGAACAAATTTCCGTTTCGAACAAATTTTCGTTTTGAACAATTTCCAGCGAACAAAATTCCGTCGAACAAATTTCTGGCGAACAACTGTTGTCGAAAAAATTTCCGGATACCAATAAAGGTATATACAAATATTTAATAAATGTTTTAAATATTATGTTAAGTATTAAATAATTTTGTGTAATAATAATAGTTTTATACACCTCAGACCATAGTTAAAAAGCTTAAAGCTATAAACTATAAAGTACATATTTCTGGCAAATTGCATCCGGGGAACTCTAGTGGATACAAAGTGTTTGAAAAGTTCCATTATCTGTGAGAGAAAATTCAGGTTTTTGGTTTGAAACTCCTGACGTGGGGAGGATTATGGGTAGCTCGAACTGTGTTCATTTCTTTTCTACCTTAAATGAGAGGGAGAAATTTTTAACCGGAGTTAGAGGTTGGGTTGTTTTACCTCTGAGTGACTCTTTTTTGTACACAATGGGCTAAAAGACCAAGTCACAAGGATCCCGAAAGCTCAAAGAAGGTTGGAGGAGGGGACCCATTCGAACATCTGTTGAGAGATAGGTGGTAATCTCCCGTCAAGGCCATCCAATGTATCTCCTACACAAGGAACCACGGCTTAACATCCCATCGGAAAGACGGCGTCCTATCTCAAGCCCATCGGTGTCCCCTAATGACCGTGGGCAGGGAATTTTGCAGAGATAAATCTCAACGCTTACCCTGTTGGGACTCGAACCTCGGAACTACAGATTACATGTCTGGCGCGCTACCGACTGAGCCCCCCTCCCCGCTCCCCAGAGAGGGAGGTGATCGAGTGTAATGATATTTATACCAAATGAAAGCTTGCGACGTGGAGAGTGCAATCTACTCTACACTTTTAGAAAGTTTCAGACACGAACAATGCCGGGTAAATCTGCTAGTATTACATCATCATTACTAGCAGATTAAGCCCATTGAAATGAGCAGGGATATTTTGGTTTATTTAAATTTGAAGCCAATATTTAGTCCTTCCTTTCTCAGTTACCCCATTTGAGAAAGGGAGGACTAAATATTGGCTTCAGATTTAAACAAACCAAATTATCACTGTCCATTTCAACGGGTTTAATCTGCTAGTAATCTGAGGTCCTGCCATCCTCTCAGACCTTCTACTATGGCATATAAACTGATAGGCTCCTGTCAGACCTCTGTGGCTAGCAGCTGCTTGAGGGGGTATTTATTTATTTTTTTATTAATAATAATCAGCAGCCAGTAATCACCAGCGTTATTGATGGCATAGAGGAACTTTAAGTTCTTCTATGCCAATTTCCTTTTGCTTCTTTTTGTACACAGAAAAGATAATTTATTTTACACACCCATCTAATAACGTGTGGGTCCACCTTTTCCTCTCACAAGAGAAACAACACGTCATGGCATGAACTTTACCAAATGTTGGAAACTTTTGAGTGGTATTGCAGCCCATGATTCCACATTTCTGCAAAATTGTAAATTCAAATCTGTCTGTAATGCGCTGAGAATTGACGATGGTGGTTTTTGGGCTTGAATGCAATGCTTTACTCCTTCTCACAAATGCTCAATAGGGTACAAATCTGGAGAGTGAGAACGACATTTGAGGGTTGTGACTACCTGGATGATCCTCCAATAAGTCCATCTCCAAACAGGAGCAATGAGACAGGGCATTGTCTTGTTGAAAGAAGGTATCCTACTGTGGGAAATGGATAGCCATTAATTGGTAGTTATCAGCAAGTACAGTCGTTCAAAGAAATATCGGAACACTAGGGTTGATTACTTAGAAATTAGTGATCCGGCAACCGTCGTGTACAGTACACGAAGGTTGCCATATCACTAATTTCTAAAAAAATAGTTGCCAGATATTTTTTCTGAATTCTCTAATCAATCCTAGTGTTCGAATATTTTTTGAGCGACTGTACGTCAAAACATAGCTTTATATCATGATAATGTTCTCAATAGGTATGTTAATGTGGACCACCTTGGGGGGCCCCTTCTACCTGCACTGCATCATGATTAAACTGCATCCACCAGCCTGTAACATCCCAACTTGACTGTTGGATGTCCATAGTCTCATATGGTTTATGCTATACACGTAGCCTCCCATCCGCATGTTGCAATTGGAACCTCAATTCGTCAGACAAAGCTACCGGTTTTCAGTCTTACATAGTGATTTTCTTTCACCCACTGAAACCTTATAGCTTGGTAACAGGCTGTTAACAAGGGTACTCGATGTGGACGTGAGCTGTCATAACCCAGAAGTGCCATCATACGTATGTCGAATGGTCTTTGCACAAATTATCATTTGAATGTCAATGCTATCAACTGCACTTTGGTCTCTGTTACAGCATTACAGTATAGGGGCGCTCACCTCGATCATTAACGGCCCAGTTATGACCACATTCTCCGATGTGCCTGCTGGTTTTGATAGTTTTGATGTAATTTTAATACACGCGTAGGATGGTCATGACAGAAATCCGAAACGTTCTGTAGTCGCAGATATGGAGAACCCAATCTTACTCACACCGACTATCTACAAATGATCGAACTCGTCGTGTTTTCCTATCATAATAACCACACGTACTCTATACAGCAATTAGTTATCTGACCTAATTATAGCCTATGGAGAGTTTCGTTTAGGCGAATTATTGTGGCTGCATAGGGCAGGTTTTTGGATGGGTGCAGCGTGTAATATAATTTGTGCTTTTAGTGTATGTCTCTTAACAATTTACAGTCATAGCTTTGTCCTTCAAGATAACCATTCTTCATAAACTCCTTAACATGATTGATTGCGAATAATAATTCTTTTTACTAAGTCATTAACATGACATTAAAAAATAAAGTTAATTTAGGCCACAATAGAGTGTTTCTCCAAATTAGCCAAAATTAATTTAGGACACAAAGAGTATTTCCTCCAATTTAGGCCAAAAACAGAGTGTTTCCTCCAAAGTGTTTTATCCAACAATGACGTAGCTCAAGAAGTCTTTATTGAAGAAATTTCAATCGCTTTTAGCTTTACGATATACAAAGGAAAGATCTAAAACTATTAGGCCTCATGCGTACATCGAAGATGAAATCAATATGTTAGGAGCTTTAAAGGAAACTTCACTAGCAGCGTCTCTAGATCAAAGTTACAAGTACAAGATATATTTTCCACAACGAAATAAAGATATAATAATCAGACATTCAGTGTTCCCGGCAGAATACTAGCATGCAACAACTATGGGAACCGTGAAGTGGGGATAAAGTGTGCGATTGCACAGAAGAGGAATGCTTGAGATACGTTTACATAGAACTATTAACAAATCACAATTAGTGTTTGAGAACAGTAATACTTTTCTTAAAGTTTTTGAATTTTTCAGCTTTTACATAAATAATTTTTTTTATCAACTGTAACAAAACATATGTTTAAAAAATACTGACACTAGTGTATCGTATTTAGATTGAAAATAAAAAAAATCAATGGGATAACTTAATTTTCCCTCTTCGGTATTGGAAGGCGCAAAATAGGTTAGGAAAGAAATGGTTAAGGAGATAAATTACTTTCCTGTTTTTATAAAACTGTACTCAAAATTTGTAATCTTGTAAATTTAATATCATATTATCATTGGATAAAACGTTCTCTAATAGCAACATTCTGTGTAAATGCTCTACGATCTTTCATTAGTTTCCCTTGATTCCCTTTGTTTTTCAGCCTTTCAACTGCATATGGATAATAATAAAAATACGAGGGTCTTAGAATATGACCTTCTATTGTGGATGCACCCAAAATTTATATATGTTTTGTGAGGATCGTAATGTGGCAGTATGTGCCAAATTTGTGGTCGATAAGTTTAAAAATTGCTGAGGTACAGAGCTTTATAGAGCTAAAGACCAATATGTAGCTCTGCTCGATCTATTGGTGGTCTAGAAAATGGGTCGCAATCACACAGCAATGGAGTTTAGGTTTTTCTTTGTATTATATAGAACTATAAATTACTATATTTTGGGATACATAAATGAAGAAATACATTTCATCATGAGCAGTCTTAGAAGCATAAACAGAAATACATTTCAAAGATTACAGATTCTAAAGACATGAATTGCAAAATCTCCTAGCACGCGAATCATGGCCATCCAGTAGGTGAATCAGAATATCAAGAAACGAAATCCTTCTACCCTGCACAGCACATCAATGTTGTGTCAAGTAGGATTTGCAACTGAAGTTTCCCGATGTGCGTTTTGAATTTTTCTGGTGTAATGTTTTTTTTTTTTTGAAACTTTGTGCCTTAATTCATTTGCACAGTAGTAATATTTTGTTACAGTATTGAGAGCACATACTAGTTTATTCACTAAATTAAAATATCTAGTCTTTTCGTTCTAGAATAAAATAATTTGAAAAGTGCATTTTTCATTTTTTTTTTCTCAGATACCTTTGAAACATCCGAAAGATTAGAAACATGTTGGAATTTTTACATTTAAATGGCCTTTCTTTCGGACAAGGAGCTCAAGAACTAAGAGAAGGCTCTGTAAGAGAATCTATTGGAGAGATGTTAATAGACAGATGGAAGCTATCCATCTTTTAACTTGCACAAGATATCGCAAGGTATGACACTTCTGCACAGGTGGTCACGGCTTATTAGAAACATTCCCCTCGACTTAAAACCACTGTGCTGCAAGCGCAGCCGTCCCGCATTTTTGCGGAATCAGTTGCAATTTGTCATTGCGGGCCTCCTTGTTATGTAACAAAGCATCAGAGGATAGAAATGATGGCAGGATCAGAGGATAGAAATGATGGCAATTGAGGCAGATGAATCTGCCTCAATGTACATGGATGTTTTTATTTAAAAATAAACAACAGTGATTTTGAAATTGGCGGAAGATAATATCAATAATGATATACAAACTATCTCAGGTAAAATTCACGCCTGAAATATCTCCTTAAGTTCTTCATGTAAAATGTTTTATGTTATTATCACCGTTATAACCATGGAAAAGTTCAGGGAGGAAGTTCGCTCAGTCAGTAGAGCGCCAGGCTTGTAATCTGCAGTTTCCAGATCCAGCTCCCAACTATGCTTGCATTGAGAATTTTCTCCACTAATTCCCACTCCCCTATCAGGGAGAAGGGGACAGCGATGGGCTTGAGAAGTTCGTCACCCGTCGGGTGGGAAATTAAGCCGTGCTACCGTATGAAGAGAGCCATAATCTATTCACGTTAAATAGTTAATCAGTAACAACAGCCATAATCCGTTTACGTACTAAAACTGTTCTGCTCATTACCGAATAACGTGCTGGATAGCTTTGACGGGAGGTTACCGTCTTTCTCCTAACAGGCATTCAATGGGCCTTCTTCTTCAATCTTCTCTGAGAGCTTGGGGCCTTCGGACCTGGCCATTTAGTCCATTGTGTTAACAAAAGTTCTGCTCAGAGGCAAAGCAACCCAATCCAACGGAATGGTTCACTAGAATGATTCTGATTCTGCTGAATACACCTTTTTCATGTTAGGTTCTAGACTGTAAAATAGTGCACGGGTAGTTCAACGTGTCTTCCTTCCAATGTGGGGCTTCTATAAGCGTGACCTGGGTTAGGCACATCTTTCACACTCGTGTAAAATTACTTCCGGTTGCAATTCTATTAAGCTCAAAAAGAGGATTGACAAAATTAAAATTTTCTGGATTACTGTTAGGACAGATAATATCTTATTTCAGCGGTATTTAGTGTGTTCCTTAACAAGAAAAAAATATAATTTCATCCTCAAGACTTAAAATTATATCTAGACGATTCACGTTTGCTATTGAAAGGAAGCAAAGTTTTTTTACTGCACACAGGACACAATTGCAAAAGATTTTACTGTTTAAAGGAAGCAAAAGTTCACCATACAAAGAACACAACAACAGAGGAGTTTGTCATCCAAAGGAAGGAAGGACAGAAGATTATGTTGTCAAAGATCACAAATGACAGAATAGGTCCTTGTATTCTTCTTTATCACCGAGACAGGTAGCAGGCAACAGAAGAAAAATCAATGTCACTGGAAGATGGATTGAGCTTGGGAATATCAGGTTAATTTCCTGGTTCTGGTTCGATTAAGTAAGTAGCGTGTAGAGGAACTGATAGATGGTGCAGAGGAACTGTTCACACTATCTCAGCTATTTCACTTTTTTAGAATAATATATATATTATACGAATTATATAAAGTTCAATTTAACGTATAAGATATTACGAACGCACACGGAATAAATAATTATTCCTTCAATGCTCTTCCTATATGCATACCTATTGGCCAGCGATAACCTTTTAGGCAGAGATTTCACTTAACACTGCCTTGTACGTGGGGTGGGAGGAGATTAAATCTGTAGAAGAGTGACGAAAAAGTCGTCACTCCTTCCATAAAAGTCAATGATCATAAAACACATTCAAGAGAATTCCTTCCTCCGAAGTCAAAAATAATATTCTACAGCCTTTTTCGAAATGATGAAAGTATCTTTTCAGCACTTGAAATAATTTAATCTGCGCCAATGACTGATTAAGGATGAAACCAATCAAAGAATTATTCGAAAGATATTATGGATATAGTGGCTTAAAACTGTTGAGATCATTACCGAATCACCTAAATATTATAAATAACATAATATAATTCTACAAAGAACTAAAAAAATGGTTATTCAACTATGGAGACTTGGATTGATGTTTTATTTTCTCTATTAATTGATTGCGCTGGAATGGGGAATTAGTACTAGTACATTGTATAAGTTGTATATTAGAGGCTGAACTGTAGTTTCTGAATTTTTCTATAAAAATATTTGCATATTTATATATTGCTGCGCTCAGGACTACAGCATTTCTGTGTTTTGTAATTATCCATTTGCGACTTAAATACTAACTCTTGTGGAATGCATTTATTTTATGGTATGAAGTTGTATCTGAATATTTTATGGATAAAATCGAATTACAAGGTCTTGATAGCAGTACCAACTGTGTACTAACAAAAGAAATATATATATATATATTAAATGTTTTTATTAAAGTTTTATTTTTTAAAAATTACTGGTAATAATTTATTATTGCATATTTAGCAATTACTTCTAAATCATTCAATATTTTATCAATGAATTCACAGTAAATAAATTATCATATCTTACATTCTTCTAAATCAAAGAACTTTCAGTGAAATTTTAGACAAATCACTTAGATATTTACGCATATTTAATTTTCCTCCTTTGTTCGATGCCGATAACGATTTATTATTAATCATATAGGCAAAATAATTTATTCATCGTAGCTATATTAAAATCATTATAAATGTTTAAAATATTAATTACCGGATTTTTAAAACTAAATAACTACCAGTAGAATTTTAGTACATAATTTTTAAATTAGAAAAAAAAATATTCTTTTGTTACTGCATAGTCCAGGTTTATATTGATATAGGAGAGATTGCTCTTGCCCTGCCAAGAAAACACCGCCTACAGCAGAAGGTCAAACAACGAAGTTATGACGTTAACATAGGAAGTTCTAAAATCTAGACATTTCTAATACACTGCTCGACAATGAAAGTGCCCCACACAGCAGGACATGTCGGATAAACATGCAAATAGAAGGGTGAGTGTGCGCAGTTGAGATATACAAATGATGATAATCTGGAGACAATGGCGTATATGGTTAAAGAGATAAAATATGCAAGAAGGAACAGGATGGCATTGTGTTTATGCAGGTGGAAGTCGTGCGAACGGTTGAGGTGGAAGTCGTGCGAAGTGGTTCTGCTTGGTAATTGTTCAGCGAAGGCCGAAAATGCCTGGCTTTCCCCTCGTCATTTGTCGGTTTGTGGATTTATTACAACAGTTGTTCCACCATAGTTTTCGAATATGATAGTCAAATTTAACGATTTCTGTGTCAAATGAAAACCTATGACGCTGTGAGTGCCATAGGAAATAAAAAAAAAATACCTCTTATGCTTCCTCCATCCCTAAAAATGACGATATATAGAGAGCAAATTTTCTTCTATACCTCTAGAACTCGAGTGCAGAAAGTAACAAACCATGCGTGAAATGGAAGTTTGTGACATGAGGAATGTTACCGGTTAAATATATGCGACTTCCCCCCCCCCGTCTTCGTTCTTCGCCGCTTAAAAAAAAAGGAATATAAAATGGTTGTTTTGCAAACTTTTCAGAACGTGAGGGGCAAAGTAACAGGTTATGCGTCAAATGAAAGCTTGTGACATGGGAAATGTGCCGATTGAGAAAATGCTCCCTCCCCCTCCCACCGTATCAAAATTCTCCCTCATTCCACCTTCTCCACCCTAACGAAAACGACTGTTCGGGTTATATCTTCCGAACGCGAGGGCCTATAGTTACGAGTTAGGTGTCAAATGAAAACTCATATGAAGACCACAGAAGACTTTAGAATTTTGATCCCTAATATCAGATCCCAATTTGATCCCTAGTATAAGATTCCAATGTGATCCCCTCAAAACAATACGGAGGTGAATTTTCGTGGGGGTGGAGCTTAACGAGTTATATCTCAAATTAAAGTTTGTGACATCTCCAATTTCATGGGCTACCTGAAACACAATTCAAGAGACAGGAGAAGGAAAAGTATGGTCGGTGTTTATCAGCCATATATCAAATGAAACATTCTGAAGGTAGGTGTTTTTAGCGACAAAGGCAAAATATGAATATATCGAAAAATTAACAAAAAATATCTTTCCATATAGTCCCTAAAAAGTAGAAAATAAATATGAAACTCATCGATGGTGTAATCAGTCACTGAGTTGGTATTCACTTCAAAGGAAGATAGAACGCCGATTTACCTACTCAACAAGATTGCCAGCGCCCTGTCTTCCTTTGAAGAGAATACGAATTCAGTGACTGATTGCACCACCGTTAGGTTTTAGTTTCATTTTCTAGTTTTTAGGGCGCGTATGAGAAAATCGGTATTTTTTATATATGAAACTTGTTTATATTTTGTCACAAATATTTAAAAAAAAAAACAATAAAAACGAGAGAAAAAGTTTAGAACTGAATGGGTTTTCGGCTCAATCTTGCCCGTCTCTCTTTTCATTCCGATCAATTTCCTCCCCTCCCCTTTTTTTCTGCTTTCGGTCCTATCTTTATTTAAAAAAAATGAATGGATTAGCATCCCATATCGATTCAGATATAGAAATCAAGCAAGGATTAAAAGAACTTTTTTCTTTATAAATAGTTTAAGAATCGACACATATGTAAATTGATTTGTACATGAAATGGGACACGAAAGAGAAATGAAAACACCTTTTTCATGTAACAACAAAAAGTTGATTAGTTTTTCTTTTCTATAATTTTGTGCACTCAGATTCGACAGCCTTCCTTTTTTTCCGTTCACCGATAGTTTAAAGTTTATGTCTGGCTGTCGTATTAAAAACACCAGCCATGCAGAAGAAGTGTTGCTTCGAGACACGTCCATCAACTGGAAAAGATCCGTCGATGCAAATCTCTCTGTATCCTGGAGGTAAGTTTCTATATAACGGCAAAGAGCTCTCCCGGTATCACTATATATGATAATGAGTGTAATTTGCATTTTTAGCGGCCCCGTGCAAGACACAAGAACAAGAAAGTCAAAAGTATAGTTTACATTGGGTTATAGAATACAATATTCTAATGACTTTTCCTTCTAAACAATAAACGTAAATGCCGTTCAGTGTTTTATGGTAAGCTCATACACTATTACCATAGAAATGGCGTCATAAATAAGGATTCCGTGAGTAGAAGCATTTAGTTATAATTGCTAATTAAACAATGTTGCTAATGGAGGTGGTTTAATAATCGTCTGAAATCGTCATTCCCAAAAATAAATCCCTTATATATTAAGCAATTAAACATTTAGCATTTATTTCTGCTTTTTTTTTTCTTTCAAATTTTATTTATTTATTCTATTTCGATAAATAAGGAGAATATCTCCATCAAAGTTTGCAGAATTTAATTCAGTTTTCATGATAAATATTTAAGAAATTAAAGGAAAATATGTTCTATAAATGGCAAAATAAGAAAATGTTGTGGAATAATTTACATATCAAACCGAGGCTAGAAAAGTAGAACAATAAATATCTTTAGGGAACAAAATATGTTGCTATCTGTTAATAACGAATGACCGTTTTGTGGATGCGGCAGTCGTATTGACCGAAAACCTTTATTGCGAATACTTTTAAGCGACGTGAATCCGAGTGTGCTTCTGAGTCACAGTCATGATGTATTTATTATACAGCATGCTTATAAAATCTGCACAGCATTCGAAAATATATTTTGGATCAATCTTTATGGTTTATTGAATTTCAAAAAAGCTGAAATATGGCGATGCGACTGTTTGTTGATGTATGCGAGCTAACTGTTATTGATATGCATTTTTATTGTCATCACACCTTCCAAAAGAAATATTTTTGTTCCAATATGAGTTCACACAGAATACTTAACGTTCCGTAAATTTCAATAGATATGCACTTTCTCCCCATAACTTTCATAGAATTTTGGCAGTGATGCTGTATGATTGAGGAGCAAATGTCGAAAATGCAGCGACTCTTCAGCACATTAATTTAAATTCGTAACTCAGTTGTAAGTTATTGTTATGTATCATCATTGATAAATTATGTTCATACATACAGGTAAAAATTATTCATTTATTTTTGACATATGATGTGAGCAGGCGGGATCTCGTTTTCAGAGAAACGAAGTTTTTTTTTTTTACCGACCTCTGCGCTCTTTAGAGTTTTAATTCGAACTAATAGATTATTGAGAAAAATGAAAGTAGTAGTATTTTATTAGTACTTATAACATATAAACAGAATTTCCCTTTCATTCTTTAAAGTGAAAAAATTGCTTTTCCCACAAATCTCTGAGAAAAGGAAATGTTTAATGGAATATCTCTTGACACAGTTTCTACCACAAATAGATCGGTTGTAACAATCGTTAAAGGTTTTCCTCCATGGGGTTTTTCATTCTTTTCACGTATTCTCTAATTTTAATTATATATGTATCAAATCCTTCTGTTTGTATTTAAAAACCCAGATATATTAAAATTACAACATACAAAAATAAATCTTAAAAAGAGAGAACTTTATTAGGTACCCTTTTCAAGAAAATAAATTATCCACAGACATTTCATGATTCTAGCTCCACAAAATTTTAATAAATAACCGAGCAGTATAAGGAAAAAAATAAATCAGAAAATCTTTAAAATCAAAATTAGACAAAGATTATTAAATATAAAAAATATTGAGTCTTTATTTAGCTGTTAAGTGAATTAACTCATTTCATATGTCATTAATGACCAAATCTAAAATTATTGATTTTTGGAATTTTATTTCCGCTCTAAAACCTTTGAGTAACTGTAACTGAGTACTGTAAAAATGCATATCGATAAAATAATAATGTAATTTGATAATCTGTAAGAGCATATTTTTTGTTGTTGTTTTACCTCTGAGCGGCACTTTTTTGCACACCATGGGCTAAATGGCCAGGTCACATGGACCCCGAAGGCTCAGAGAAGGTTGGGGGAGGAGACCCACTGGAACAGCTGTTGGGAGACAGATGGTAGTATCCCGTCAAGGCCATCCAGCGTGTTCTTTAACGTGCACAGGGTATGGCTCTTCCGCACACGGGACCACGGCTTAACGTCCCATCCGACGGACGGCGGCCTTTCCAAGCCCATCGGTGTCCCCTACTGACCGTGGGCAGAGAGGGTAATTTTGTGGAGATAAGTCTCAACGCTGACCCAGCTGGGACTCGAACCTGGGGACTACAGATTACGAGTCTGGCGCGCTACCGACTGAGCCACCCCCGCCCCCTCCTTTGCCTAAACTCATCATTAGTTACAAAGTTGAACCACCTAATGCCCAAGATACTGCGTAAGCATCTAGAATCAAAAGCATCTAGTTTCCTGTTATCTTGTTTACACAGTGTCCAGGTTTCACTACCATAACTAACACTAGAAAGAACCAAACTATTATACAGTCTAATTTTAGTCTTTAGGTGCATACGCCTATTTCTTCACAATCTCCATAGATTCTTAAAAGTCCCAGCAGCAATCCCTATTCGTCTGTTAATCTCATGCCGCACCATCACCAGTATCTGTTACGTAGCTCCCAAGATAATTAAACTGTGACACCTGCTCAAGACTGCAACCATTCAGATTAACTGAATCACAGCCTACCTGACCAATATTCATCACTTAGTTTTCTCTCTGTTTATAACCAAACCTACTCTATTACCAGTCTCATCAACAGCTCGAATGAAAGATTTCATCTCATCAACATCATTTGTCAAAAGGGCTAAATCATCAGCATAATCTAAATCAGAAATTTTCATATCTCCAGACCTTTAAGGCCAAAGTCTTTCATTTGCACTGAATTTCGCATAACATAATCAATAACCAAACTAAAGAGAAAAGGACACAAAATGCACCCTTCTCGAACACCAGAAACAATGCTAAACCAATTGCATCAAGCCATACCAACTCTCACACACGACTTAGTGTTATTATATGGAGCTTTCATTATGTTAACTAACTTGTCTATATACCATATGATCTAACAATCAGCTAGAAATTATGTCGATCAACAGAGTCGGAAGCCTTTTTGAAATCAACAAAGCTAGCAACCACAGGTTTCTGAAACTCTAAACGTTTCTCAAGAATCTGCCTAAGTGAAAATATCTGATCCACACATCACCAACCTCTTCTGAATCCACATTGCTCATCACATAATTGCCTGTCAACCACATTATTAATTGTATTAAGCACAACCATGCAAAGAACTTTACCTGTAACAAAGAGTAGGCTGGTACCCCTATAGTTATCACAAGAACTACGATTACCGTTTTTGAAAATAGGGATAATAATAATTCTGGTAAAATCCTTAGGAACCATGCCTTTATCATAAAAGATATTCAGAATTTCAGTCATCCAAGTGGTAACCAAAACATTCCCAGCTCTAAGCATTTCCGTAGTAATTTCATCTACCCCTGGGGAGTTATGTAGTTTAAGTTTAGAAACTGCCAAAATAACTTCAGATTGTGTTATAGGGCCAACATTAAAGCCACCAATGCATCTATAATCATTGCAAACAATGGGAGTAGAACTAACTACTCCCATTGTTTGAACTTTAGAACATCAGTGAAATGCTCAGCCCACCTAGCCATGACAGAATCCTCCCCTTCTATAACCTTACCTTGTTTATCCTTCATTCCCTCTATACATGGCCGTTTTCTACCACACAAAACATTAACTATCTGGTACAGCTCTCTGCTGTTGTGCTGTCTAACTGCTTCCTCGTTTTTGTCAACCAAGTCATCAAGCCAAAGATTCTTATCTGCAGCTAACTGATCCTCTACACGTTTATTAAGCCCTCTGCAATGCTTTCTATTAGGACTAGGACATTATTGATTAAGGACATTCCTGCAGTTCTTTCTTTTTGAAATAAGCTCAAGTGCTTTATCACTTAAATAATTCTGTCTCCTCTGCTCCTTTTTTCCTAAAAGAGTACTGTTAGTGTCCAAAAAAGCCTGTTTAAAATGATCCCATTCTTCCTGAAATTCCGTAGTAAGCAAACCATGACTGCCATAATGACTAAGTAATCTATCATGGTAAACTTTAGCTATAACTGGGTCTTTCAGAGCTTCAGTATTAAAGATCAATTTTTTAACTTTAGCACAACACTTTTTAAGTTTAAGCTGCAAGACACTTTTAACAAGGTAATGGTCAGATCCAATTTCAGCTCCCCTATATGCCCTGGTATTCCTAACAGAACTAGCCCATTTGCTGTTAATTAATATATAATCAATCATATTCTTATGCAGCCCATCAGGTGAAACTCATGTGTCGCGGTGTTTGTAATAAGTGTTAGTTATTCTGAAACCATTGAGTTTACCTACCTGTAGAAGACGTTGGTCATTGCAGCTACCAATTAGCAAAAGGGCCTATCACGCCTCCCCAAAGGTCAGAGTCAATACCAGCTTTGGCATTGAAATCACCTAGAACAAGAGTAATGTTTCCTTTTTTCACAGAATTCAAAATATCCTCAAGTTTTCCATAAAACCTATCCTACTCATCCTCAGCGGCATCCTCTTTGGGGGCATAACAGCAGATAACATTCAAGTCCTTAATGCTTGTCTGAAAATCTGCTGTAAGAAACCTTTCATTAATGCACTCATATCCTAGAAGAGCATCACTAGCATGTCTGCTGAGCAGCAGACCCACGCCTTGGTGATGCTTTCCATCCTCCCTCCCTGTAAAGAGAAATTTAAAGTTATTTTTAAGTATCTCACCTTTACCTGTCCATCTGGTCTCTTACAAGCCTAGAATATCTAGGTTACAGCTCTGGAATTCCTGTATGAGGACATCAAGAGAATAATCTCTATATAATGTCCTCACGTTCCACGTTCCTACAGAGAGAAAATGATTAGTAGGATTTTTAAAGAAATTAGGTTTATTGAGATTGGTAGGGCCAACAAGAGTAATATTTCCTTTCTTCACAGAATTCAAAACATCCTCAAGTTTTCCATAAAACCTATTCTTCTCATCCTCAGCGGCATCCTTTTGGGGGCATAACAGCAGAAAACATTCGTCTTTAATGCTCGTCAGAAATTTTGCTGTAAGTTACCTTTCATTAATGAACTCATATCCATGACCCTATGTGGTTGACCACTCCTCAGCAGGGTAGGAAAAAAAAAGAAAAGTAGTCATAGTTGTCCAGATCAGTAGGTCACACTAATCTGGCTGCCCTCCACTTCCGTTCACTTCCACAAGAGAGTATCCCCTTTGAAAGGTACTAACGGCCTGCACCACGAGAAGGCGGGATTGGACATTAGGTGCCAGGCCTGGCCGATTCCATGCATCATCACAGGGGATTGGTGCATTGCTCTCCTTCCAGCGACTACCTAGCTAGCATTTACAGACCTATTATTATTATTAAAAATAATAAATGAATGACTCTTTGCGTTTATAATGATGCCACTCATGAACTTTCAGCTTATCTTGATATTTGTAGAATTTTTCGTTAGGAATAGCATTAACATTTTAATTTGGTCATAAAATAATTATAATTAATAATATAAGAATAAAATAAAGATTAGTAGTATGCATTTCTGTAAAAATGTCATATGATGCTTCAGAGAACTTGTTTCCCCAAATCTGTCTCTGATTCAACAATTTTGTAATTGATTCCGGCTCATAAAATTGAGTCCAAATTCATCTCTAGCGTACTCATTATGACTTTCCCATTCAACCATCAAAATTTCAAATTTCTAGCGTTAATATAGAGTTTTCAATATTTGTTTAAAATTTTGCAATTTTCAATTTTGCGAATTAATGATAAGGCACTTGAGCTTATTTCAGAAAGAAAGAACTGCAGGAATGCTACTTTTCTTCATTTTTTCCACCGTTAATGATCGCAATTTAACTTTTGGGAGATTCGACAAGGACGAATCACAAAATTTCATCAATACCTAGCCAACACAAAAAGAGTTGTTTGGGTTGTTTTACATCTGAGCTGCAGTTTTTTGCAAACAATGGGCTAAATGGCCAGGCCACAAGGACCCCGAAGGCTCAGAGACGGTTGGGGGGAGGGGACCCACTTGAACAACTGTTGGCAGACAGATGGTAGCCTCTGGTCAAGGCCATTCAGTGTGTTCTTTAACATGCACAGGGTATGCCTTTCCCGCACACGAAGCCACGTTTAACGTCCCATCCGATGGACGGCAGCCTTTCCCAACCCATCGGTGTCCCTTACTGACCACATCCGCTAGGATAAGGGGGCAACGCATTGTTTTCAACGGGAAACCTCGTTACCTTCACATTCCTCCTCCAAAATTTCAAAATTCTAGCATAAATAAAAATCCATCTTTATAGGGCGCAATTTAAATTTGTAGGAGATTCGGAAAACGCGAAATCTATCCAACCAAATAATAACTTTTAATTTATCTCGTAAAACGCAAAAAAGTTTAATGTTTTTAGACGGACAGAGACAAAGTGAATAAAATAGCTGGTGTGTTTTTTGTTTTGCAAGCGAGATAAAAAGATAATATTTAGTCTATAAATAAATGTGTAAAAAAAGATCCGTATGAAAAAGAAAAACATATTCCTTTCAAAAGAGACATTCTGGCCACCCTATCCATTATCAACGCTGCTTTCAGAAATTGCTTCCCCTATTCAAGAAGACGCTGAGTCAGAAGATAAAGCTGATTATAAACTGATTACAGAAAAGCTCTCGATCATTCATGAAATTAAATAAGTCAGGAAGCATAGTATTTTTTCTCTCATTATTTCTTCTTTTACTATCTACTTCTAAGAACGGAATTTCAGTTAATTTGGCTACTTGGGATTTAAGTGATGGGATCAATAAAACGTTGAAATAACAAGAAGCATGGTTTGGCACTGAAAGAACATAATTTAGAACGCGGAAGCATTTACATTTGAACATACATCACTTCAATTAACCGTTCATTGATTTTTCATCTTTCAATACTTCGAGCATCTTAGAAAGAGCTATTTTAGTCATCTCATTAAAGGCAACATTTGTGCATTTATTGCAACCATCTAGTTCTTTAAAGGGACTGTATTAATAAAATCCTTAACAGTAAATGCTAAGAAATATGAAAGGGCTACATCTCCGTCCTCTAATATACGATAAACATACGGAAGAATTCGATTTTTATTTTTTGCGTTGCAATTTCTTCTAAAAAGCAATTTTGTCGAATTCTATAATACATTCTTTTAGACACGAGAATGGATTGGAATGAGAGACCCATAAGCACAATTCGGCTAACTGAGGTTAGAATAATGAGCATTTTATTGCATTTGCAATTCCTGGATTTACAAAACGAATTCTTTCGGAGCTGTAGAAGAATAAAATAACTTCGTAAAACTGTTCTAAATTTTGTATATATATATATTAATTATTACCTAACTTCCTATTTCTTTCCGATCGTCATTTGTCGGTTTGTGCTCAGTTATTCCAACTGCTTTGAGAAATCTTTCGAACGCGATGGTCAAACTTAACGATTTATGCCTGAAATGAAAGCTTATGATGCGATGAGTGTCATAGGCTATAATCTATAGGCTATATCCCACCTAAGAAAGGGATAATGTGAAAACGATTGTTCTGCTATATTTTCAAAATATTTGCGTCAAATGAAAGCGTGTGGCGCGGAAGTGTCATAGGTTATAAAACATTACCTTCCATGCTTTCTTCCCTCCATAAAAATGGGAAATATGAAAACGATTGTTCAGCTGTGTTTTCGATTATTTAATGAAAACGTAGAAATTTTCGATGTTCTACGAAACGATTGTTCAGTTTCGAAACGCGAGCTCCGAAAGTAACAGGCTATGCGTCAAATGCTTGTGATATGGAGAATGTTATACACTGAAGTGCCATTGAATTCGGGATACCAACCTAGTAACGTGATGGACCTTCTCTGGCCCTGATAATCCCCTCCACACGACGAGGCAAGGACTCCACAAGCTTGCGTTAATGATCCACAGGTATGGCGACCCATGCAACACGACCATGCTGTCCACAATTCTCTCAAGGTCGTCGTTGATGGGACACGGGTCCGAACAATCTGCTCGACGGTATCCCAAAGATTTTCGATGGAATTTAAATCTGGGCTTCTAGGTGGTCAATTTATTATTTCAAAGTCAACAGAAGGCTCCTGCAACTATGCAGTAGCCAAACTGGACCTGTGAGATGAACAGTTGTCTTAGTTGCTGGTATACGCCATCTCCATTGGGATGCACGATGGCCATAAATGTGTGTAAATGGTCAGACATGAGTTCTACGTACCGGGATGCATTGAGAGTCGTCGATACACGTACCAAAGTTTCCACAGACGTCCAACAGAAGACACCACAGGCCACCACTGAGACACCACCAGCTTGTACTATTCCGACCTGACATGCAGGATCCATGATCATACCTTCAGTCTCCCATCGATATGATGAAGTTTAAATCGAGATTCATCACTCCAGGCTATCCATCGCCAATTTTCGATGGTCCGGCTTCGATGTTCTTTAGCGCAGGCAAGGCGTTGAGCTCGGTGTCGTGCCATTAGAAGTGGGACTCTCGAGATTGGTCGCTCCCGAAGCCGAGACGATGAAGTGAGCGTTGCACGGTCCATGCACTGACTTCCCGGCTGGAACCCGCATTAAGATGGGAGGTGATTTCAGATGTCTGGCCCGTATCGGTCCGTACGATGTGGCCAGACGGCGAAGCCCACCATCGTTCAAGGTTGGCTGTCCTTTGCAGTTTGTCCGGGTGCTTATTTTTTAGAGAGAATTTTCATATCCCTGGAACACTCTCGAAACTGTCGTAGGAGAAAATCCAAGTTCGTTGACAATTTCGGAGATCGAGTGTCCCATCCATCGGGTACCTACAATCTGCCCTCTGTCAAATGCATCTAAATCCCGCGCCTTTCCTATTACGCTTCTCACGACGAATGCTGTGGGAAGACAAAGCTGACAGCTATATATGACCAGAGATTCTGCCACGCATGCGCGCAAATGCGGAAGTTGCGGTACTGAATTTAGATAATGTCTCCTATCCTTAATTCAATGGCACTTCAGTGTTGGTTAAAAGAAGAAAATCCACCCCCTGTTTCTTTCCCTTAATAAGGAGAAAAATATGAAACGATTCCTTCCGAATACTATACCTTCCGAATGCAAGGGCCTGCAATTATGAATTAGGTGTCAAATGAAAGCTCATACTCATATGAGCTTTCATCGCAAAACCTTTCTCCCCCCCCACTACCATCATTTTCTTCCCTCGAAAAGAAGGCATATTTTCTCCATGGTGAAACGTAAAGACTTATATCTCAAATTAAAGTTTCTGATGTCCCCAATGTCATGAACTACTTTAAACATGACTCCAAATTCAGGGGACACAAAAAATGTTGTCGATATTTATGAGTCATGTATCATATGAAAGTTTCTGGATGTATTTTAATGACAAAGAAAAAATATAAATGAAAAAATTTCAAAAATACCTATTTTCCCATATGCTGCCTGAAATGTAGAAAATAAAACTAAAGCATACCGATGGTGCAATCAGTCACTGAATTCGTATTCACTTCAAAAGAAGATAGAGCACCCATTTAACTACTCAACAAGATTGCCAGCGCTCTATCTTCCTTTGAAGTGAATATGAATTCAGTGACTGATTGCAACATCGATATGCTTTAGGTTTATTTTCTGCTTTTTAGGTCGCATAGGGGTATTTTGGAAATTTTTTCATTTATTTATATTTTTATTTCTACATAATACTGCTAAGAATTCACCAGACAGTTTTTCGTATACAATGAGTTAAATGGACACATGACACGGAAGGGGACACCCTGGACAGCAGTTAGAAGAGAAATTGTGGCCTTCTGTCAAGGCCATCCAGTATGGTCTTTAACATGCACACTAGATGGCGGCCTTTCCAAGCCCATTGGTGTCCAATTTCTGACCGTGGGAAGGGTGGGAGTTTAGAGGAAATACATCTCAACTCTAGACAGTAGGGACTCGTTAACCTGAGAACTGCAGATTACGAGCTTGGTGCTCTACCGACTGACCTCTCCCCCTGAAATGATAAACAATGCACAGTGTGAACTGCTATTAGAATGATAATGTTAATGAAAATAATCACGATGAGGACGAAAAAAATAATCGATAAAGAAAACATGTAGAAACTAGAAGGAAACACATTCGGCTCTGGTGAATATTTGAAAGCTTGTTTTGAAAGAAGATGACGCTTTGCATTTCCTGACTTTCGTACCAGGTAACGGTAAAAATTCGAAGTAATTGATGTTTGGGAGAATGCAAATAGTTCTTTTATATTAGGAGTTTATACCAACTGTTTTCTCTATTTTTCTCTCAATCGAAAAAAAAAAATCGCATTTTTTCTCTCCGCTGGGTCAGAGAGGCAAATCGTTACTGCAATTGTAAATCTCTTGATCTTCATTCTTCACCACCAAAATTTCTAGCATAATTAGAACGGTTTGTAACATTCGTTCGAAATTTTACCATTTTTCTCAACATTTCCTTCTGCTAGCGATGGCTATTGAAACTATTGATAGATTCAATATATGCGAATTCGAATACAGAAAAAACTCGATTTTATGAAGGAATTGGGAATGTAATAGGTCGGAAAATCGATTTCAAACAAAAGAAGTATACACTGAAAGCACAATTTATTAAACACACCGAACTCATTCACAAACCTCCCCTACTCTGCCTCAATAATGCGACCCAACCTAAAACCCTTGCGGGTAATAAATATATCACATACCTACCTGCTATGTAGCGTACATGCGACTGTTATGATGGGTAAACGCGGTGACCTGAGCAGTGTTTGATTTTTGGCAGATAGTCGGTGCGAAGAAGATGGAGTGCGCCATTTCCGTGACTACAGAACTAAATCCCGATCTATAAACTAATCCCGATCTTTACATCTCTCCTAAATTTGCCAAATCACTTCAAACTTTTCAAACTCCCCAATATTTTGCCAAGTTTTCTCGATTTTATTCAACTATCCTGAAGTTTACAAACCCAATCCCAATTATTACAACTCGCCCGTATTTTCCAAGGGGATTCGAAATTTGCCAACAGCCCTACATTTTGTTAAGTTTCCTCCATTTGTCCAACACTCCTTAATTTCACGAAACAAATCTAAATTATCACAACTCGCCTATATTTTTCCAAGTGGATTCGAATTTTGCCAACTCGCCGTAATTTTACAGAAAAAATCGCAATTTTTACATCTTTGCCAAGTCATTTCGAATTTTATCAACTCTCCTTAATTGCACAAGAAAGGCAAAATTTTCACAACTCCCATGTATTTTATCAAGTGGCTTCGAATTTTTCCGACTCCCCTAGATTTTGCCAAGAGTTCTCGGTTTTTCTAACTCTCTTTAATTTCACAAAACCAGTCCCAATTTTTATTACTCACCTTTACTTTACCAAGTGGTTTCCGGTTTTGCCAACTTCCCTAGATTTTGCCAAGTTGCCTCGATTTTACCACTCTCCTTAATTTCACAAAATCAATCCCAATTTTTACAACTCACCTGTACTTTACCAAGTGGTTTACAGTTTTGCCAACTTTTCTCGATTTTTGTTAACTCAACTTAATTTTACAAAAACAATCCCAATTTTCACAAATCGCACGTATTTTAAAAAGTGGATTCGAATTTTGCCAACTGCCCTAGATTTTCCCAAGTTTCCTCGTTTTTGACATCTCGCCACAATTTTACAGAAAAAATCCCAATTTTACATCACACCTGATTTTTGCAAAGCCACTCTGAATTTTGCCAACTCCCTCAAGAATTGTCAACTCTCCTAGATATTGCGAAGCTGCCTCGATTTTTCCAACATGCCATAATTTTACAGAAAAAAGATTGCAATGTTTACATCTCACCTGGATTTTGCCAACTCTCCACGATTTTGCCAACTGCCCCTAGATTTTGCCAACTCCCTACGTTTTCCCAACTCTCCTAGATTTTGCCAACTCGCCATAATTTTACAGAAAAAAATCCAAATTTTCACATCTCACCTGAATTTTCCAACTCCCCACGATTTTGACAAGTCACTCCGAATTTTGCCAACTCCACAAGATTTTACCAAGTCACTCCGAATTTTGCCAACTCCCTAAGTTTTGCCAACACTCCTAGATTTTGCCAACTCCCTAAGTTTTACCAACTCTCCTAGATTTTGCCAACTCCCTAAGTTTTCCCAACTCTCCTAGATTTTGCCAACTCGCCATAATTTTACAGAAAAAAATCTAAATTTTCACATCTCACCTGAATTTTGCCAATTCCCCACGATTTTGCCAAGTCACTCCGAATTTTGCCAACTGTCCCTAGATTTTGCCAACTCGCTATAATTTTACAGAAAAAAATCTTAATTTTTACATCTTACCTGAATTTTGCCAACTCTCCAAGATTTTGCCAAGTTGTCCCGATTTTGCCAACTCCCCAAGATTTTACCAAGTCACTCCGAATTTTGCCAACTCCCTAAGATATTTTGCCAAGTTGTCCCGATTTTGCTAATTCCCCAAGATTTTACCAAATCACTCTGAATTTTGCCAACTCCCTAAGATTTTGCCAAGTTGTCCCGATTTTGCCAACTCCCTAAGATTTTGCCAAGTGTCCCGATTTTGCCAACTCCCTAAGATTTTGCCAAGTGTCCCGATTTTGTCAACTCACCTTTACTTTACTAAGTGGCTTCGAATTTTGCCAACTGCTCTAAATTTTGTCGTCTCTCCATTTTCCAAACTGCCTTAGATTTGCCAAGTTCTCTCGATTTTGACAGTTCCCCTTAATTTTCCAAAAAAAAAAATTACAAATTTTCACAGCTCACCTAGATTTTTACGATGTCGCTTCGAATTTTGCTAACTCCGAGTTACTTTTGGGGGAGAAGCGTCCCCCCACCCCCCATGGCTACGCCCCTGTTGGAGACGTTTACAAGTTTTAATTTGAGCTACGACTCTTTCTCGAAACATTGCACAGTAACGAAAAAACTATAAAAGGAGAAGGAAAAGGAAATAAAAGGAGAAGGAAAGGAAATAAAAGGAGAAGGAAGAGGAAAATTGAAAAAGGAGAGGACCAAGAAAATAAAAGGAGAGGACCAAGAAGTTAGGTTTAGGTAAAGTTGAACCCAGCGAAAATCCGCCCCCCTCCACTTTTATCAGGGTGGGAATAGTGAGGTGGAATTCGAAATAGTTTACGACAGTTATTGTACGAGCTTTCATTTGACACCAACTCGCAACTGTAGACCCTCGCATTAGGAAAATACAGTAGGACGACTTTCACATATCCTGTTTTTTAGGGGGGACGAAAGCATGGGGAGTTATTTTCTAATAGCCTATGACACTCCCCGCATCAGAAACTTTCATTTGACGTGCAGTTGGTTATTTTCGGCAATCGCGGTCTGGAGATAGAGCTTAATAATTGTTTTCACATTTTACCTTTTTTTAGGGAGGAAGAGAGCACGAGGGTCAAACTTTTATAGCCTATGACACTCCACGCATCATAAGCTTTCATTTGGCACATAAATTATTAACAGTCCCCATCACATTCGAAAGATATGGTGGATCATCGTTTTATTAAATTCACAAAGTGACAAATGTCAAAGCCAAAAAGCAACAGGAAGATAGGTAAAATTGATTTGATGATAAAATAATCGGGATAAAAATAGTGTGATCGAAAATAGCTAATCGCCCGCTAAAATATCTCAATAGCAGGTCCGGGTGTAGAAAAAATTCCAGGGGAGGGGGGGGGGCAAGAAACACAATCGAGCCAAAAATTTCTAAAAGGAGAGGGAGGATCAGGAGACTGGATTACCAATGCAATATAACCTTTATCCCTTCGTTTTTCAAGTCGTTAAAAATTCCTCGAAAATATGCATGAAATACGAATAAGCTAATGGGTTGGGTTGTTTAACCTCTGAGCGGCACTTTTTTTGCAGACCATGGGCTAAATGGACAGATCGCAAGGACCCCGAAGGCTTAGAGAAGGTTGGGGGAGGGGACCTACTGGAACAGCTGTTGGGAGACAGATGGTAGCCTCCCGTCAAGGCCATCCAGTGTGTTCTTTAACGTGAACAGGGTACGGCTCTCCCGCACACAGAGCCACGGCTTAACGTCCCATCCGACGGATGGCGGCCTTATCCAAGGCCATCGGTGTTCCCTACTGACCGTGGGCAGAGCGGGGAATTTTGCGGAGAAAAATCTCAACGCTGACCCAGCTGGGACTCGAACCTGGGAACTGCAGATTACGAGCCTGGCGCGGTACCGACTGAACCACCATCGCCCCAATAAGTTAATGATTTTTGCCTCTATTACCATTATTAGCATTATGAAAGGGTGGCATAGTCCCCTTCCCCCCTAAATCCAGCCCTGCACAATAGTAATATGAAATGCAATGATAGAGTATATTGCTACCATACGTTGCAACAACGTGGTGAATGAAGGTTTTAAGAAAGGTATCATCACTGCATTATTCCTTATCATTGCTAACATAAATTCTTCGAAACATGCATTAATCAATGCAAATCATTATTTCATTATTTTAGCCGATTATAAAACTCATCATGTCGGCTAAAGGTTTCTAACCAATCAAAAGATTAATAGTTGGAAAGCAATCCATTATAAGATATCCTCATTTTATGTGTTTGTATTTTCTTCTCCTGTCAAGTAGCTGACATTTGATTATATAAATATAAACTTGCAGATTCCAAGTAATATTGATAATTCCGATGAAACAATTTTTTTGTTGTCCATGTCGCAATCTAACTCAACGGAAGGTCGATATCTTCTTAAAGAAACAGAAGACAAAAGCGAAAAAAACCAATATTCTGAGAAAACTCCGAACGAACTAAATGATCTACTGCGTATTTGCAGACGAAACAATGCAAATAATAAATATACGAAAAGGCTGTTCATTTTGCCCCTATTTCATTACTAATTCACAATACCTGGATGATATTTAGCTTTCCTACTTCATGTCGAGAGTTCTTCCCTCATCTTTCTTTAGTCCATTTAATTTGTCTCGCCTTTGTTGTTTTCGGATTAATAACAATATTGAAGTTAGGTTTTCGGGGCATAAGAGTCCGCAATACAAACAGCCACGAAAGCCAATGTTGTAGGCGGTGCATAACTAAATCAATACTCCTCGCTTAGACCAGTCAAGGAACGATCGTTCTTTGTAATAATATGAATCGGAACACGTTTAGGTAAGGTATGTGAAAGAAAGGGAAGGATGACTGACATTTGAAAGGACACTTGATATTCCATGTCACACTGTTTACCATGGTTGTATGCCTAAAGAAAATGAAGTATCCCAATTGCGATCTACTATTATACTAAAATGTCCTTTCCAGAAAAGTGTATTGAGATATTTTGTTTAAGCTTTTATTTTCGAACATTTTCAGTCAGGCCTTTGGTAATTTAATTCGAGTGAATTGACACTTAAGATATTTATACTAGAAATTTAAAATTTTGTTGGTGTAATGTGAAGGTTTAATGAAGCTTTCATTGGCAAAAATTAGTTGATCCCTTATGCCCAGGTGAGTGTGGAACGCAACTGCTTTAATAAAAAAAAGTTTGGAAATTAAAAAACTTGACTGAAAACTTGTATTCTAACCACTAATTAGAATCATATTCGAGTATTCTAACGACTAATCTAAGGTAAATTTAATTAAGTAATTAATAAAAAAATTTAATAAATTACTTGAAAAATTTTTTTTATTTGGATTGGTAATAAGGAAATTTTATAATCGACATTTTTCAGATCCCAAGGTAATTTTAATTTATACCGTTAAAATAATAATAAAAAATAAATACCCCCTCAAGCAGCTGCTTGCCACAGAGGTCTGACAGGAGTCTGTCAGTTTATATGCCATAGTAGAAGATCTGAGAGGATGGCAGGACCTCAGCAGAAAAACAACACATACATCCATGCTTTACACTGGGGGCTCGAAACCAGGTCCCTTAGATTAGTAGCCAAGCGTGCTAACCACTCGGCGGCGGGACGGCTTGAGGCTTTACTAAATATGGAAACAGGGAAACCTTTTAGCGAATGTTTTAAGTGATCTGTTTATGGTAGAAATTTGAAATATCGGTGGTAGAGTGTCAAGAGATATTTATCTAAGTGCAACAGTCTGCCCCCTTTTCTTAGAGAGGTTAAAAAAGAGCTTTTTAAATTGAAGGATAAAGGAAAAATATTTTTTCTGTTGAATAAATACTAAAAAAGTACTATTATTTACATTTCCTCTCATTATCCATTAATACGAATTAAAACTTTTATTGAGTGGAAAGTAGATAAACGAAAAACTTCAGTGTCTTTCAAAACCAGATTCTCATATGTACCAGAAGAAATATGTGTTCTTCTAGTTTATTTATTTTAATGCATCCACAATATACATGAAAAATGAAACAATAATTTAACAAAATAAATAGGAAACATCGCACAGTAACGAAAAAGAATTACAATAAATTAAACAATATAATAATAGATATATAGGGAGATATACAGGCGCTGACAACTGCATAAAGGTTAATTGTAGATTTTGGGGCTGGTTACCAGAACACGAACAATTTGTTTTCTACGTGTTTCTACCCTAACAAATTAAAATATTACACATGGAGCGCAAGTCAGAAAGGATACTAAAGAATTATTTATTAATTGAAATAATTCGTTTTCTTGTCTGACACATTAGGATGTACCCAGGCGCACTTAGCATAGCCAACATAGTATCGCTTATGCAACTTGATATTACACATATAGAAATGATTCAGTTGTATTTCTATGAATTGCAAACTCACTTCTCATTCTGAAATTCAGGTTTCACATAATTATAATATTATGTATAAATCGTATTTTTAGCTTCACCAAAAATTACAGTAAGCGTATTAAAAAAAAAACATAAAATCTCAGAGGTTTGAATCGACTATTAAGAAAATTATTCAAGAAATACTTTTGCGAAAAAAAAAGAGTTTTCTTGATGCGTGGGACTCAAACCCATCGTTCCAGTTACTTACCGGTATTCTAACCACTAATAGAATCATATTTCGAGTATTCTAACGACTAATTAGAATTATATTCCTGGTATTCTAACCACTAACTACAATTATATTCCTGGTGTTCTAACCACTAAGTAGAATTATATTCCGCATATTCTAACCACAAATTATAATTATATTTCTGGAATTCTAACCACTAAGTAGAATTATATTCCGGGTATTCTAACCACAAATTAGTTTAAACTAGCACCGTCTCCTTCATTTATCCGTTAATATGATTCATTAATGTGACTGGGAAGCTTTAATTCTAGTACCACGCATCGGTAAAACTCCTTTTTCCCCAAAAGTATTTCTTTATTTTTATGTCAGAAGCTAATCTGTATATTTGATATTAAGAAAGGTTTTCTTTTTAACTTCCTTTAATGAAATTAAAAGAAAGATTCAACGATACTTGATGCTCACTGCTGTTGCTTAATCTTGCTAGTAAACTCTTTAATAATTTTGACTGGCTTTAAGCTATTAAACAATTTCGAAACTAAATTATATTGAGTAATAAATTATCACAGAAACGTCCTGTAGACAAGGAACATTTGAAAAAAATATGCTGAAAACAATTGGTTATCCTGACTGGGATTCGAACCCAGATCTCCCAGAAGTAATATGAGCTGAGTGAAGATAACAAATTTTATAAGTATAATATTATTATTTTATTCTCTATTTTTAAGTGAAAAAGATAATTTTAGAAATACTTTTATAATGTCAAAGTTAAGTAGCATGCTTCAGACCTGTGTTTCTTGTTATTTGCACAATTTTATTTTAAGAACCTCAATTTCGAAATAAATGTTTCGTGGAAAACAAAATTACGAAAGATCTTTTTACTTTAACGTTTAATCTCAATGCACTTCTATAGAGTAGAAAAGTCGATTTCGACGACATTGTTTTACCAGATGTTATCCCATTACACAATCGAATTGAGCTGAGAATCGAATTGAGCTCAATTATCGAATTGAGCTGTAGCAAAAGCACTAATTTGATGGTAAAATCTATGAGCCAAAGTGTACGTGTATTGTCTGCCCATACAGATAACGTTTTCATTACATTGCCTTCTTTACAGCAAGTGCTACTGGACTGAGTTACATCTGAGCAGCATTTTTTTGCATGCTACGAGCAAATTTGTGAAGCCACGATGACCCTAATAATCAGAAGGGGATAGGGAGAGAAAATCCACTGAACAGCTGTTAGGATATAGATAGAACCCTCTCGTCAAGGTAGCTAGCATTTTCTTTAACATGCATTTATTATGGCTCTCTTGCACATGAAGGCAAAGTTTATTGCCCAATCAGAGGAGCAGTGGCCTTTGAAAGACTATCGACGATCCCTTTCTTACGAGGCTGAGTGTTAGTGTGCTTGACTACTGATGAAAGGGATATAGATTCGAAACCCAGATAAATTATGGATGTTTCTATTCTTTCAGAGTTTCTCGCATATCTGTGAGGAAATCTGAGCGAAACAATCCCAAAGACGTATTGTACTGACAGGCAGGCACGTACTCAGGATTTAGTTTCGGTGGGGTAGGGGAGGGGGAGATCTGAGAATAAGACTTGAGTAGGGTTTCCCAATTACTAAAATATTCCGTCAGAACAGGGAAGGTTAAAATGTTATTCTATATGGAATATAATTTTATAATTGTTTTTAAAATCTATTTTTAGTGTCGGACATATACAATGGGGCATTAATAAAATTAGACAAAGCAACTGTTTTGTATTTCAAAGCAAGTAGAGAAGTTTGAGCTTTCGTATGAGACGACCGGATTTTCGGAGAGGAAAGATACGGATCACCTGGCTTCCATCCTCCTTGGGTACGTCCCTTCTGACAGGTTTCTGTCACACCTGTATGGCAAGCAGCTGTATGGGGGGGGGGGGAATTTATTTATTTTTCACACCGAGAGCAAAGCGGAGGTTATGGAGAAAATACCAAGGGAAGCACAGTAGAAACTTGAACATGGCAACTGCAGATTTAGATCCCGTGGTACTGACTAATGTTTACGTTAACGATGACGACGTTGAAGCAGTCGTCGTTTTTACGCTTAACGTGGACACAGTCGTCGTTTTTACGTTTAACGTGGACGACTGTGTCAACTTCCGCCTAATTTCTTTGCAACCAGAGTGTTTTATTTGAGGGATTCATGACTAATTTGTCCAAGAAAATTTATTTTCGAATCGACTTTTCCGCTTCGACGTGGGTAATTGCTGGAACATCAATATTTGTGGAATATAAAGTGTGTTTTCACTTCCATATTTTCTTAATATTTTTAGGGATACATTGTTAATAATGAATTTTGCGTTTAATTTGCCTTAAACTTAAGAATTTCTTAGTTCATTATTAACATAATAATGATAAGGTATTGAAGCATTATAAAAATAGCATCGCCTTAAAGTGTGCGTGAGAGATTCATTGTTCGAGTTATCGTTTTTCGTTTTTTTTTTCTTATTTTTTATGCACGTTAAAAAGGGATATTGAAAGGCCAAACGATTTTCTGTCAATTAACTGGTCGAAATTGTCAGTCAATTAACTGGTTAAAGATTCAATTCATTAAATGGTTGAAATTAACTGGTCAATCAACTAGTTGAAAGTTTAGGTTAATTAACTGGTTGGATGTTTAAGTGAAGTAACTGGTTGAAAGTTTAGGTTAATTAACTGGTTGAAAGTTTAGGTGAAGTAACAGGTTGAAAGTTTAGGTTAATTAACTGGTTGAAAGTTTAAGTGAAGTAATTGGATGAAAGTTTAAGCTAATTAACTGGTTTAAAATTTAAGTGAAGTAACTGGTTGAAAAGTTTAGGTTAATTAACTGGTTGAAAGTTTAGTGCAGTAACTGGTTGAAAGTTTAGGTTAATTAACTGGTTGAAAGTGTCAATCATTAACTGGTTGAAAGTTTAAGTGAAGTAACTGGTTGAAAGTTTAAGGGAAGGAACTGGTTGAAAGTATCAGTCAATTAACTGGTTGAAAGTTTCATTCAATTGTCTGTCATAAATCATCAGAGTTTTAAAAATATTAGTAAGTTGACTTTCACATCAGAATCTCAAAGCTCTGCTATAAAATCACTTTACTTACTATAAAATTACACGGAATGAAGTATTGAAAATAAATTAATTTGGAAGCTTTTCATTAAATCCATCCCAATATTCTTCAAATGCATAGAATAAGAAATTATTATGGACAACTTTTTTATGACATTTATAAATTATAAATTGTTTATGATAAAAATACCAGACTTCAGGCAAATAATTTCCTTCGCAGTCGGAGTTTACTTAGTAATTATGGTGAAAATCTCAAACAGCATAAAAGCGCCTGAGGTCTTTAACCAGTTCTAGCAAGATATCTCTTTTAACTAAGCCCATTAGTGAGGTTGATTTTTATGTGTCACTTAATATTTGTACACTTGTAGTTTTATATTTTTTATTCTAATATGTTTATTTTGCTTTGGGCATAATCTGTATTATTTTTTGTGCTCAGTTTAGCGGTGAAACATTTCCAATTATTCAATTTAGATGTCATAATGAGATTTCGTAATATTTTACATACGATACTGCTCATCGATATTTCTTGCAGATAGGCTATTAACTTTGCGGCTTATATGCGATTTTTCTTTTAATTTATTTTATATTTTTAGCTCATTTATTTATTCAGACAAATTCAAATAAATCATTACGTATATACAGATGTTCCGCAAAGCTAACAGCTTATCTGCAGGAGAGAATAATAAATTGACATAATACATTGCACCTTCTTTCTGCCTTATTCTGCTAATCTTAATATATTTATATCATGTTGCATTTAAATAAATAAATAAATAAATACCCCCTCAAGTAACTACTTGCCACAGAGGTCTGACAGGAGCCTATCAGTTTAGGCTCTATGCCAGAGTAGAGGGTCTGAGAGGATGGAAGGACCTCAGCAGACAGCAGAAAAACGACAACATACATTCATGCATTACCCGGGGCACGAACCCAGGTCCCTTAGATCAGTAGCCAAGCGCGTTAACCACTCGGCCATGGGACGGCTTGTACTATATTACTATTTCATTTGAAAATTTCGACATTAAATAATATGCTCTCTTTACTAAAATTGTTTACGTATTTCATTTAGATTATTTCAAAATAACATTGGGACTTTTATGTTGACATTCAGCACCACATAATTTGTTAATAGGTGTTAATATTAATTATCTAATGTTTTAAAAAAAATCTTTTTAATTCGTGCTTTAATACTCTGAAAGAATTTACGCTTAGCAGTTCCATTGGCAAGATATTGAAAATGTATGGAATTTTGCAGCCGCTTGTGCATATAGTTGTTTGTAAAATTCGGTAGATGAAAATAATTTTTTTCCTTAAATCTTGTGTTTTTATCATGCTGGACTTTACTTTTATATGTGTTGTAAAAAAATACGTATAACTATGTTATATTTATATAGGCTCTGGTAAGATAAAATATCCAAGTAAATAATCTATCTTGGGATGTAATTAGATGTGTGCGGTCTTTTGGTATAGTATTTTTAGCTATTGAGGATTAAATACGTTCTATTTTTCCAATATATGTTAAGTTGGTTATGTATCGTTATGGCAAAATTTAAGAGGGACTCACAGATTGCTTTTTAAAACATTATACATGTGTTGGTATCCATAATATATCGCAATTTATTTAATTTCAAAGAACAAACCTTAATTTGCCACAGATTTTCTCAGTATGAACGTTCCATCGGAGGGTACTGTCGAGATGTAATCCTAAATATTCTATTGCATGTACTACTCAATTTTTATGCATCCTCAGTTATCTAGCTTAGAGATGGATTCCTTTTTCCTGCAGTTTAATTTGTGTATTTTAATAATTAAGTTAATGTGAATTTTGAAACCAGGCGAATGAAAAGTCATCCATTTGGTTTTATTGCTATTTAGATAAAGTTTATTAACTTTATAATTGTTAACCGCATCTTCTTCCAATTTATTTATATTAACAAAAACTACATCATCGGCATATAAAAAACATGGTACTATTTAGTTTCAATTTTGTTAAGTCGTTTATGTTAATCAAAAATAAAAGCGGAGCTGAAATAAATCCTTGAGGAACACCGAATTTAACTTGACACTTTTCGCTGTAGGTATTGTTAATTTTAGTTACCGTAAATCTATTTGACGAATGTCATGATCCAAAGTGTCAAAGTCTTTCTGTAAGTCTAAAAACACTGCAACCGCCCTGTCACCTTTATTTAGCGCCATGTAGACTAAAACTTCAGGGTGCTTTTCGCTTTTGGAACCCACATTGATTTTCACTGAGAATGTTATGTTTACTCTGAAATTTATACTGTATAAGGTATTGTAAACATATTTTTACAATATTTTATGTACAGAAGATAAAATAGCAATGGGCCTGTAATTAGTTATAATTGACTTTGTTCCTCCTTTGAATATTGGTCGTAGAATTGCCGTTTTAAGCTCAGTTGGTACTGCACCAGTTGAAATACTTTCGTTAACTATTTATTTTATGACATTAGCTAATACCTCGATACTGCTTTTAATGTGTTTGTTTTCATATCCATGGGATTTGTTATCATTTAAGTTTTGATTATATTCAAAATATCTGTTCTATTTGCAGGAGGTATATAAATTGAATTTTTGTTTGTAGTGTTATTGTTTGTTTCAAATTCAACATCAGGTTCTTGGTTGATTTCTATTATGTATAAAAGTAACGAGCAATATTCACTGTTAAATTTATTTGCAATTTGTAAAGGTGTTTAACTTTTAGGCATGTTTTAATGATAGTTTCGTCAATAGATCTTATTTTTTACCCTCTAGTACTTGATGGATTAATTCCCATATTTGTCTCATATCATTTCTTTTTAAAGTTAAATGTTCTTTATAAACGTTTTGTTCCTGATTTCTGATTTTAGCTATAACTAAATTTCGAAATTTTTATACTCATTTTCATACCTATTACTCTTTGTGCTATTTTTATATTTAATCCAAGCCATATCTCTGCGCTCCATTAGATTGATAATATCCACTGTGTTCCATTGTTTGGTGACATTACCGTTATTTAGATGTTCTAAATTTTAATGCGTTTTTTTTATTTTTCTCTAAAATTTCATTGTATTTATTTTTAAAGAAATTGTAAAGACTTAAACTGTTAAATGTTAAGACGTAAATTTCCTGCTTGGTACATGAGTTAATAATATTGACCAAATTCATAACTGACCTGTTTCTAATGTTAATGTAAATATTTTGCAATATTCAGATATTTTAGAAAATTATTTCTCTGTAGGTGATTGTGTACCCAAAAATATCATTCCTGTAATAACATATATTGGTGGATAGGTAGCAAGAAAAGAACTGAGATTGAAAAAGTGTGATGTATGTTCCTTTTGGCTGCAATTAGACACATGTAGATGGGCCACATGATCTTATTAAAGACTTAGATCGTGGGAAATTAATAATTCCATCAGAAAGTGTATTTATTGCCATTTCTGTTTTATGGTATATTTTGGAGCAGATAATTTTACATAATCGTGAACAATTTCTATCTTCTGATGGGCAGCTTTCATACTACACAAATTGTCAAGTATTCTTTTATTTCAACAAGATTTACCATTTAGTGATGATTGTGATTGCAGTAGAACTTTAGGACAGTGCTTAGAAAGTATATGTTTATTGGCATCAAAAGTAATGTTAAATAATTACTCAAATTTCAGAAATGATCAAATACATAAAAAATGCTCTGAAAGAAAAATAAAAAAATTGTGTCCATGAGTAAAAAGCATATATTATAGGTGAAGTGTTAATGAAGGAGAAAAAAATTTAAACAATTTTCACCACTAACTGAAAGGTTCTTCTGCAAATCATGACAAGGGGTATTTACTTCCTTTTCAATGGTTAAAAACAGGTATGTTCTTACTGATTGAATTTTTTGCATTATTTTATATTTTTACTGAATATATGTATGGGTTGGCTCATTTGGTAGCATAGAAGAGCATGTCAATTTCACTCTGAAATTCCAGGTTGAACATTTACTCTGCCTCTATTCAGATTTTCTTCACTGAACTCTGAAGGAGATATTGATTGACTTGGAAAGGCTGCTCTCTATTCTATGAGATATTAAGTCATGGCTCTGTGAAAGGGAGAATCATATCCTGCATATGTTATGAAAGATGCTGAATCTCTGGCTTCTATTATATTTTGTAACTGCTATCCAATGGATCCATTTTAATTAGGAAAGGGGTCATTGTGACCTGGCTTTTAGTCATTGTGTGGATGAAATGCTGTTCTGAGGGGAAATAACCCAGCACCTGATGTGTATAATGGGTTTGGTTGCAATAATATGTTTTGCTCTAATGTATTGAACTTTATTAATGTTAGCAGATTACCTGTCATTGCTTGGTCTTTTGAATGCCCTCATTTGCCACAAAGAAGCTTGTGTCCCACTCGTGCCATTTACTCATTTATGAAACAGTGGTTTCATCATTGGAAAACTAATTAACTGATTTTTTTTTCGACTTCATTGATGCAAATGATTTACATGAAAGGCAATTATCATTTCTTTTACAACATAGTTTTCAGTAACATTGTACACTTAGTGATCGTGTATAAAAATTTCTAAAGATGTGAGGCTGATATTCCTTCCATTATAATAAAAATATAAATACCTCCTCAAACAACTGCTTCTCACAGAGGTCTGACAGGAGACTGCCAGTGTAATATGCCTTAGAGGTCTGAGAGGAAGGTGTGACCTCAGCAGAAAGGTGCAATACAAACATCCATGCCTTACCTGGGACTTCAACCCATGTCCCTTTGATCACAAACACGATACAATTTGTTTGGCCTAGTTTTGAAGTTGAGAGCATGAATTATTTGATATTTTAACTACTCATATTTAATGCTTTTGCAAATTTCTATAAATGTATGGATGATCAGGTTAATTACTTAATGCTAGCATTTTTTATTTCATAAACTGGGTTCGAGCCCCGGGTAAGGTATGGATGTATGTGTCGTTTTTCTGCTGAGGTCCTGCTATCCTCTCAGACCTTCTACTTATAGCATGTAAACTGACAGACTCCTGCAGACCTCTGTGGCAAGCAGCTGCTTCAGGGGGTATTTTTTATTTTTAAGTGGCAAACTAGATATTTGTCGCAGCCCACAAAAATTGTCGAGTCCATGTTTGATATTCTTTGCACAAACAATTCTCTTGGCAATCTTTTTTGTTTTTGAGCTAATCAGTTTTATACGTTGAAGGGAAAAGTAGTTTAGACATAATTATGCTATCAGCACTTGTTTGAGCCGCAAAATTTCTAATTCTATTCTTATTCATAATGTATATATATTTCATATATCTAGATAGAGTAACTATGTATCCAAAGGAACAGGTTTTATCAGTCTTTAGAGTATATCATGTCAATAACAATTTTTGAAATTGAAAATGTCAATAAAAGGATGATTATTTATTATTTTATGTAGGTCAGATAATGGATGTTACTAATTAATGGCTTAGTCAGATTGAAAACCAATATGCAAAAGATATTGTTGAACCCATAACCAGTTATTTTTCTTTCTAATTTAATTAATTTCTTCTAAATTTAAAACCCTTTAATTTTTGGTTATTTTATAGAAAAAAATATTTTTATGTTGTTTTTATGTCCACGAAATAGCAGATAATGTCATTAAAGCTTAAATTCAAAAATAGTATGGTAACATTAAAATTTAATTAATCAGATATTAATTTATATTGCTGAATACTTGTAGTGAGAGTGGACTTTCAGTTTATAACCATTATCTAATGAAAATCAAGTTTCATGTACAAAATCATTCTAAAGGTTATAAAAAAAATGTACAATGCAACACATACACCACTTTTTAATTTTCAGTAAAGTAACATACTATGTATATATTAGAATACTGCAGTTTTTCTTCTACTATGTGTCTACCAATTGTTTTTTATTAACCTCTGAATGGCACTTCCTTTCATACAATGGGCTAAATGGCCAGTTCCCAAGGGCTAATAAGTTAGGGGAGGCGGCACACTGGACAGGTGGTAACCTCCCATCAAGTCTGCCCAGCGTGTTCTTTAACATGCACAGGGTATGGGTCCCAAGGCTTAATGTCTCATTCTACAGATGGTGTCTTTTCCAAACCCATTGGTGTCCCAGATGTGTGATAAGATCCCAGATGGGATTCAAACCTGGGAACAGCAGATTATGAATCTGGCGTTCTACCAACTGAGCCACCCCTGCCACTGTGCCAGCAAGAGTTTTACTGGATTTTCCCATGACAATACAGCTCTATGAGGTTGAGACAGTATTATATATATGAATATATAATGCTTGCCTTTTCTGGCTATGATTGCTAGCTAGAGATTTTCGAAAATAAATGTATTATGTGCTCATATATATCAACATATATTATATTTCTATAATTATAGGGAAAAAAAATACCCACTCAAGCAGCTGCTGCCACAGAGGTCTGACAGGAGCCTATCAGTTTATATGCCATCCAGTTCCCAGGTTTGAATTCTGTAGTCAAATCACTCAAAAAATATCATTTGGCAATTTTTGTACCTTGAACTTAATGTGCCATTTACAATAATCTATTAATTTTGACTTTGCAAACAGCAATCTTCTCTGTCTTAACATATTTATTACCTGAGCCTATGCAGTAAATAAATTATGCATGATTAACTAATGTGTTCTCCCATTGTTATGCTTCAGGCTCATACATGCATTTGAAAGATGTAAAATTCGTATTCTCTTTAATTCATTTTCCCCTATTCACCTGAAAATACATAACCTTAAGAACCTTTAATATACTTTTTTAAAAAGTTATGAAAGCTGAATTTTACCGATAATCTGTGAAGGAAAAATGACACTAATTTTTATACCGTTTTAAACTGTTGCAACCAGTTTTGGGTTCCACATTATCTCTTAGATATAGGTGTCCAATCTGACTAGTCATCAATTTGTAACACCCATTATTTGCTCTAAATAAAATAATCATCCTTTTACTGACATTCTCAATTTGAAGAAATATCTTTATTATATATTGCTTATTTCAGATGCTTCATGAGAATTAGGTTGTATACAGGGTGAATCTGAAAAAGTGGGCAAAACTTTACGGGGTGGTAGAACGCAGCTATACGAGCAATATTGGTCATAGAATGTATGGTCGGAACGCAAGCGGTGAGAAGTTAAAAGGTAGTTTTCCACTGTCACATTTAAAGAATGGACACAAGAAGGGGAGGAGATACTTCAGAAAACATTTTATTAACAGGAATGTAATTGAGGTACATGCTCAAAGAAATTGCTCAAAAGAGCTGCCGCCAGCTGTAATGCAGGCTTCACACCTGCGGGATAGGGACCGACGCACATTTGCGAAGACACCAGGCATTTTCCGAATATCGCCGGCAACAACGGCGATCCTGGCGACTAGATCCATATCGGTTTCAATGGAGCACTCGTAGATTAGGCTTTTCAAATGGCCCCACAGGAAAAAGTCCAAACACGAGAGATCCGGCGATCTTGGTAGCCAAGCTATGGGACCACTCGACCAATCCATCGCCCCGGGAACGTTGCATGTAAAGTGTTCTGCTCATCTAAGCTGAAGTGTGCAGGCGCACCGTCGTGCTGGAACCACATTCTCGACCTGCTGGGGGTTGGAATCGGACGCAGCAGCTCCGGCAACACCTCTCGTAGGAATGTGTTATACGATTTGCCGTCCAGACGGTGTGGCAGAAGGTTTGGGCCAACCAAATGGTCATGGAGGATCCCTGCCCAAACATTTACGGAGAACCGCTGCTGGAACGAATGAGGACGTGTGGCATGCGGGTTCGTAGATGCCCACGTGTGTGAATTGTGGGTATTCAAAACGCCTTCACGGGTGAAAGTGCACTCGTCCATGAACAGAACATGTGCACCAAAATCCGGCTGCGCTGCATTCTGCTGGAGGTACCAACGTGCGAAATCGACACGTGGCTGATAGTCCGCCGGTGACAACGCTTGTACCTTCTGCGTATGATAGGGGTGCATTCCTTCCTCCTGTAGCACACCGCAAACCGACATTTGGGACACGTGTACTGCACGGAAAACCGCTCGCGTGCTACATCCCGGTTGCTCTTCCACCCTACGCAGAATGTCCTCTACAAGTTGCGGCGTCCTGACACTCCTTTCACGCCCTGTGTCTTGCTTGGCCGCGGCGAAGGATCTCGTTTCAAACAGCCGCCGATGCAAACGCTCGAAGGTTTTCCGATCTGGAGTGCATCTCATCGGAAACCGGTCGCGGTAACGTCTCTGTGCCTCACTTGCATTCCCGTCTGCCGCACCGTACACAAAGTGCATATCCGCCATTTCGTGGTTAGTTAACCAGCCATCCTCTCGGCAATCCACGGTAGAAATGTCGTTGGGTGCGAGGACCGACCCTTTTATACCATTTCCAACGCCACCTAGCGGCTCGCCGTTTGCGTTCCGCCCATACTTTATATGACGAATATTGCTCGTATAGCTGCGTTCTACCACCCTGTAAAGTTTTGCCCACTTTTTCAGATTCACCCTGTATATCATTTTCAATATTAAATGACTGATCAGTTAATAAAATTTTGTAACTTCATAAATATGACTTTAAAAATAATGTCAACCTAGTCAAGTGTTTGCTTTTCAGTTGCTTATGATGTTTATTATAATTAGAAATTCGGTAAGAAATTTAAACAAATTTATTGAGTGCCAAGAATGTTGACAAAATTTAGTATCTGAAAATTACTTTTGCAGTATATTATGTTCTTTCAGAAGCTGTGATGTGTTATGTGAGTGCAAAATTAATGAATTTTAGGATATCTTTCATGTTCTAGATTATGTATGAGTCTTTCAGGAAGACATACATAATTTGCACTAAAATCAATTTACTAGATAAATGTTTTATAATGAACTGATATTACATGATCTAATATATTTCTTGTCACATCTTCATTGGGCATCTTTTATGAGTTGAAAAGAAACAAAAAAAGTGTAGTGAAATATTTACTTAAATATGTTCCAAAGCTGTGATATACAGTAGTATATTGTTAAAATCAATGTGCAAAAAATCTTAATTTTTTTATGAGTTTTGTAATTTTTTGTATCATATTCTAAAATATTACTGCTAAATACAGTACAAGTTCTATTCAAATCTGTATATTCCGCACTGTATTTGCATTATGTTGCCTCAGGGACATTATGCCCATGTTTTCACTGAAAATAATTTGTTGTAATGTTATGATCCCCCTTTGTATTTTTAGGGCGGCACAGCTTTTAGGCCGTGATGCGTCCTTTGCTGCAACAATCAAGGCAACTTCCTGGACACAAAATCAAGTTAACAGACATTTGTAATAATGAAAACTGAGATAATTTTTCAGTTTACAATAAAATACACATTTATTTACAAAATTACCTTCAACATACTACACATATGCAGTTCCCACTTTTGGGACAGATTCAGCAATGCCTCTAGCATGGCCCTTTTCGATTAAGGGAACTTTGCAAGTATTTTGATCAACAGTCCATAATGAAGAGCCACTTGCTCATGACTCTGACAGTCCCTAACAGTTAAGACAGTTTTGCTCTAGTTGCCGTGACGGCCGTTCACAGAAATGCATTCAAATGCAAAAGAAAAGCGGAGCCAGTTCCATTACAGTACCCCCTTACCTCGGCAAGTCAGGAGTTCCTTGGAAGAGTAATCACTGGGCCTCTGCGTTCCAAGTTGCTGGGAGCCCGGGCTGCTTAGCACTTCTCCCGCACATACACTGTTCACAATTCGGGATTTTGCTAACTGGAGAGGACCATTGCTACCGACCACACATCCCGGACGAGAAGAAGAGACTGAATTGTTTTCGCCAAAATTCTTTCTTCCTTTTTCGCTGGTCCCCCTTGTGGAGGTCACCTCCGTTCATGCGTGGTTGTATGAGATTGGCCAGAGTAGCCGATGTGCGAATCTCAGCTCCCCTCCAGCCGACGTTGTTTACCAGGCATGTCACGTAGCTCCACTGCCATCTGGGGTTCCAGGCTCAATCTGGAAAGTTCGGGGCCTGCGGCCCAGTTCCTCTTCGTTGAATTGGACACAAAACTGGAGGCAGTAGAAAATGTCACTATGAAAGTGGAGCTTAATCTCATGTCGTCCTGAAGTCTATAAAGACTTGGCCACGTAATAAAATTACGTCGGCATGACAGTAAACTACCTTAAACGAAGAATAAAGATGAAAAATATGCTCATTCCTATCAAATATGCTGTTTCTGTTCATTAAACTGTCCTATTAAATGTGGCAATCAGAAATGCTAAGCAGTTTAATGTACCGGTTATTGCTTCCATTTCAACCTGTTTACGCGACAGCAGTTATATAAAGTGGAATAGCTGTTATTAAATATTCCATTAAATACCAAACGTGCAACGTAGCTACTGTCACAATCAATTTTCCTTAATAATTTTAAGAAGTTATTGCGCTGTGAAATCTCGATTACTGCTTGCATATCATGGAAATTTATCTAATAAGTGACCATTGAAAGTATATATTTTTTAAATTATATTTGAGTCGGGCGATTTCTTTTCCAAAAGGTTAAAAAAATGTAATCAATAAGTAAATATTAAAGATACCGCAACTGGCAAGTTAGCGAAAACCAGTGGTGCATTCTAAATCAATTCCTTGCATTGGTTAAATGTTTTAAAAAAAAAATATAATAATTTAAAAAAATATATATTTTTATATACATATCCCAAACCACCCGTTTAAATACACCTCTCTTTTTCTGATTTTGTTCTTTATTCTAAACACTATAATATTATGCCTTTAATTTTTTTTTAAGGAAACGGCTGATTTTTTAAGAATTATCACAAATTAGATTAAATGAGGCATGAAGAAAGAAACAAAAATTGGTTTCTTGTGAATTTCAGCTAGTTTTAGATTATCAAATTTAAATTCGCTGATATAAAAGGCTAAACAAAAAAGGTGGAAAAAGAATACATCCATTATTTACTCTAAAAAAGGAATTTTTCATGTGATTTAATGTCGATACGAAAAAATTAAAGCGAAATAAAATTGCAAAAACGAGACAAAAGGTTCTGTGCGAACGAATCGAGTGGCGTTTGCAGCTACCGGACAAAGTTAATCACGTGACGACTGAGAATCTCCTCAGTGTCGTGGCCTATCTTTCTCGTCGGCCTCGTTAAGAAATCATATCTCATCTCAGTTAAATATTTACATGCATTTCGACACCATGTTTTTACATTCAGTATATCAAGATTAAAATCTCCTACTAATATTTGATTATGTGTTTTAATAGTATGTTCTAAAAATTCTTGGAAATTAATTAAGAAATGGTTTATATCGGTGTTTGGTGACCTGTATAAGGTTAATATATTATAAATTGTTTCACCTTTTTTTAACTCTCAGATAAAGCGTTTCTGCAGGCAGAACTCACTGATATTGTGTTTTTCAACTGATATTGTGTTTCTGTATTAAAGAATTATTCCCCGTTTCCCTTTCTTGACAATTTCATCAGAAATTTTCTCAGAGTTGTTTAATATATAGAAAATTTTTTCGTCATTAGTAATGTTAGTTTCGGTTAAATTATCATGTCCAGATATTGTATGAATTCTGCAATATAAACGCTAAACACATCCCAGTGTTTTCTTAAGCTCGTATGTTAACATGTATTAAACCCAAATGGTTGCTGTTTCTAATTTTTTTTGTTTGTAATGGAAACCAATTTTACTGCTTCAGTGATATTGTTAACGTATACATTTCCTTCAGTATCTAAATCAAGGTAATTTAGTTCACTAAACAAAACGGATCAAAAGAAATATAACTAAATAAATTAATAAAATAAATTATAACATATCAAAATCAGTTAAAACATTTGCATGAATCACTTTTGCTCCTTCATCTTTCTTCAGCATGATCTTACCATTTGTACACCACACATATTTGTAGTTTTTGGCCTTAGTAGTGTTCTTGTTTTCCAGAAAAATTTCCCTGCCGATAGCTGTTAGGTTTTTGTTCACATAAGTAGGAGATTCCGTATCGTCTATGTCAGCATTCATAGTTGTGAATTTGTTCCTTCGTTTGGCCATCCACTCATCTCGCTGGACCCTTAATTTGAATTGGGCTATAATGACTGGGATTTTTGTTTTGAGAAAGTGACGATGAACAAAAATCTATCTATTTCACTATGTGTTCTACTCAATTTTCAGACATCAGAGAGAAGTTCATGTCTGTCCTGTTCTGCAGAAAAATGCCACTTCTATTTTTCAAATTTTGGGTTATAAGTGCGATAGAATTTGTGTTAAATATAAAGTTAATATTTAATAAATAATAACTACTGATGATATTCTATCCTATTTTTGAGGACAATATTTGAAGAATGTATCGTAAGTTGAGGTTTCATGTAAGTTATTAATTAGTCGAATATATTTAAACAAAGTAATTAAACAGTACGGAAGGCAATCCAAATAAAATAAAGCGTCTGGAATCAAATAATATATATATAAAGCCTAAATTAGTTAATATAGAAACCAAAATGTCGACATGTAGTTTTCGCCAGCTACGCTGACATCCTTAATACTTAAACATTGAAAAGTAGAAGATATTTATATATTCTTAACGCAGTTTGATACAAACGTAAGTAAAGATGATGTTAATCAGAATTCGAAACAATGGCTTATTTCTATGTTTCAGTGTCTTGTCATAATATTTCAAAAGTACTCAAAAATGACATTGCTTCTCTTCACTTTCCCTTTATCTTTTAACAATGATGGCTGTATGGAATTCGTGAGAAGTAAAAGATTCATCTAGGGACGATGAATAATTTCTAGTTTCCTTCAGCGAAACAATAAAAACTTGGCGCACCAAATGATGAATGTACGCTTAAGCTCCCATGTTGATGGGATACGTTTTTCCCTTCTTTATGGACAAGGATGCTTAATTTCAGCTGAAAAGTATCTTTGTAAACTTCACCTAGCTACAATTCTCTTATGATTTTAAAGGTAAAATTAATGATGAATGACACATCGTGCGTCTAGATAAATGTCATCTGGGTATTTCTTCTTGGGTGATTTTTCTTTTCCTAAGTGGCAGAAATTTCGTTCTTGAAAGCGATCAACACTTTTCAAACTAAAATTAACTGTCGGCAGTGAAAAAAGGCGACATGTTCTTTAGTTTCTGTTAAAAGGAGATTCCAATTAGCAGCTGAGAATTTTGGGCGACGCAGTTCGTTAGGCTCATCATCTGAAGTTTTTGATTTAACTGCATCACTTACACCAGGCCGTGTTTTAATATTTTGCGCCGTATATGTTGTGAAAAAAACAAAAACAAAGTACAAACCTCCAATTTTCTGCGGTCTCGTGGGAAAAAGCGTAAAAAGTTACAATAAAAGTGGATAGTAGAAATCCGTCAGATTTGACTTATTTTGTATTATCTCTAAGCTAGAATTTTGTGGGATAATGGACTAAATGGCCAGGTTACAAGGACCCTAATTGTTCAGCTCTCTCTAAGGGTAGGTCATTCACTGGACAACTATTAGAATTTGAGGAGAGAGATAGAAGCTTTTCATCAAAGCCACCCCAATTATTCTTTAAATTCATAAGGTTTTGTCTCATCTGTATATGTAACCATTGCTTAACCTCCTATCCGACATACTTTAATAAATTTACTTTACCTTTACAAGCTCATGGGTATTCCCTTTCTTTCTCATCAAGGATCAAATGGCAGTTTTGTTGAAATTAATATTAACGCTTACTCAATTGGGTCTCGAACTGGGAATATCAGATATGAACCTGGCGCATTACCAGGTGAGCCAATCTCGTCCCAAATCTGTTAGAGTATCAATTTTTCAAAGCTTTAAATTTATTCTATAAATATACGTAATAATCAGGAACTACATATGTTCTACATTTATGTGCCTTCTGTCATGCCGATTTCGATTTTGAATAAGATATTTTTAATATGTTTATCACCAAATCATCCCACTAAGTAGTGCCTTGGTTTCGAAAAGTTTTGAGAAAAATAATTAGAATGCTCAAGAACAGTTTTTCACCTGTTTTATCTTTCTACCCGTGATACATAGGATTGGCCAATGCTCAGACCTGTCTAGTTATTGTTGATATAGGTCTAGATAAGGTTAGATATTCAAGTATATGACGCTTTACGTCTGAGAAAGATAGAAAAATTTTAAAATAAAAACACAACAAACACAGAAAACTGGGAGACATTTATTAAATAAATTGAAGAGTTCATTTTGTAGTGCACAAAACAGAAAGTGCTTTAGTTGATCAGCGCAGTACACAGAAGTATGTATACTGGCTATCTACATACATACATACATACATACATACAAATAAAATCCTCATGTAGCCATGTTCTACGGAGATCCTACCAGAAAGTATTGTTTTGCTCTCCACACTTGTCTGTCCTGAGCTGCAGCTGCTGCATTTGACCACTGTAGGACAATTATAGCAAGGTCCTGTTTGACATTGTCTGTCTATCGGATCCTAGTTCTCCACTTTTCCTGAAGTCTTTAGGAACATTGCTTATAATCCTATTTGCCAATCTGCATCTATGCATACAGGCAACATGGCCAAACCAAAGCAGTCTGTTTCTGCAGAAAATGTTTCTCAAAGGAGGTTGATGACTCCTTCTTCTAACCTCATCATTACTTACAAAGTCAAACCACCTAATGTTCAAGATACTGCACAAGCATCTAAAATCAAAGGCATCAAGTTTCTTGTTATATCCTGCGTACACAGATACTTAACTCAATGTTATTATACAGACTTCCATTCTGTTAAATAACTTGTCAGGTATTTCATATGATTTAACAATCAACCACAAAATATTCGATCAACCGATTCAAAAGCCTTTTTGAAACCAACAAAGCCAGTAATCACAGGTTTCTGAAACTCTAAATATTTCTTAAGAATATGCCTAAGTGAAAAAGTTTGATTTATACATCCCCTACAACTTTAGACTCTGAATGGCAGACCCGGATTTAGAAAAAATAAAGAGGGGGGAGGGGTGAAAAGAGTGAAATGCAGTGTAACATTTTTCCCTTCGTTTTAGCGGATTATAAAATATTTCTGAAAAATGCCTGTAATATGCACAATTTAATCATTTTTGGCCTTCATTAACCTTAATAGCATTCTCAAAGGTATGGGGCCTTACCTCCTCCTCATTTCCAGCCCTGTTCACAAGGAGAGTAACACGGAATTGAAAAACTGAAGTACTCAAAGCAAGGATATGTTTTTCGACAGGTCTTGTCTTACACGATATCTGACTACAATTGCTGACTATTGGGCATGTGTGCAGTGTGCTTACATGGCTGAACTTGGTGGAAGAGATTCCAGATCATTTGAAAGACTGCAAAGCACTCTGTGTAGACTACTTTGTAAAGCACTCTGTGTAGACTACTTTGTAAAGCACTCTGTGTAGACTACTTTGTAAAGCACTCTGTGTAGACTACTTTGTAAAGCACTCTGTGTAGACTACTTTGTAAAGCACTCTGTGTAGACTACTTTGTAAAGCACTCTGTGTAGAATAGCACGTGATGCTGCATCAGAGCCTACACTTTTCCTCATTGGGTTTCAGATCTGACTGCAAGATATGACGGATGTGAATATAGTATTCTTTTCCACTACATATTTTGCCTTTTGAAAGAATCATGCATTATCCTCCATTGTTCGGAATCAGAAACTATTTGTACCTAAAAAACGATATCTACCATAGAAATTACACTTTTATCCTTTAGGTGTTACCATTCTCACTGCCCTGGAAGCCAACGTGTTCTATTTGGTGTAATCAACATATCCCTGCTATAATGTTTACGGTAGGTATGTATAGACTTCTTGAACATGTTAATCGAGGGATAAACTCTACAAATGGACGTACATATATATATACAATAGAGGTAAAATGTAATTTCCCTTTGACCTTCTCTATATTATATATACGTATGTGTTGTATAAAAAATTATCGTTGAAGCAGATGTGTGCCACAGAAGTCTGACAAGATTCTATAAATTTTAAACGCCACCAAAGAGATACTTCATATGAAGAACGCGAGACCTGAGCAATACAAGAAAGGACACACTGATGACTTTTCCGGGGCTCGAATCCATAGTCCCTTTTGATCAGTAGCCAAGCACGCTAACCACTCGGTCACAGGGATAGTCCAACAATATGAAGTACACAAGGGAGGAATAATTAAACACAAAATGATTCATATTCAGGAGCTGAAATTTAAGGTTCTCTAACCAATCTTAATCTGAATATAATGTTACTGATGAGTATATTAGTTTTATCAAACAATACTGTATAATTTTAAAGATTCTTACGAGGAGGCTCAACTTGTTACGCCGTCAGGCTCGCAATGTTCAGTTTCCAAGTTTGGGTAACAACTCTGCTGGTTAAGACTGGCATTCACTAAACGCTCAACCAGCTCTCATGAAAAAGAAAAATGGGCATTAATGGCTTTGGAAGAGTGGCTGTCCGTCGGATAAAACATTATGTCGTGGCTTCGCGTGTGGGAGAACCATAACCTCTGCATTTTAAAGAACATGCTGGATGTCTTTGACGGAAGGCTTATCTCTTAATAGCTGTTCAGTAGATCTTTTTTTCCTACCCAACACTGAGCCTTTGGGACTCTTATGATCTGGGAATTTAATTCAATGTCGGCACAAAATATGTCGTTCAGAAGTAAAGAGACTCAACGCCTCTTCTCCCATTAGTAGTAAGTTCTATGGTGACATTTATAGGGTGAGACAGGTGGTCATTCCACCCCTGAGGAGGTAGGGTCTCAATTCGTGAAGGGGACATGTGACCTGGACTAAAGAAGAATATAGTTGTGCAATGTTAACAAATGAATCCAGATTTGTACTGTAGTGTAATTCCTGACTTTGGATGAAAAGAAGAGCACCAAGGACATACACACACCAGTCACTGAATTAGAAACCTTTATGCAGATGTACGTAACCGTCACTTGAACATCGTACATGTAGAAGTGGTCACGTGCATCACCACGTGATCTAGGCAACTATTTAAGACTGCTACTTGTCTATAATCCTCAGTAGTGTTGATCACAATAAGAAAAACAAAGGATCTTTCGGCGTTCTATAAAGGGCTTATTGTGGGTGCCCGTTTGGCTGGAGCGACGATTTTAAAAACAGCAGAGCTGACTAATTTCTCAAAAAGTGAGATATCTTGGGTTTTTAATCAGCGGAAAAATAACTCATATTGCTTGCCTAAGAGGCATAAGTGTGGTGCGACAACAATCTGTCAGGAACGTGATGGTCGTTGTCTGAGGACTTCTTGTGTGTAGGAATTAACCAAAACATTCAAAGAAGACTGTTCCTGACCCATACCTCAGCAAACCATGCACAGTGAATTGAAGAGGATCGGTATTAGCAGTTGCATGACTATACGGAAACCACTGATTTCTGCGAACAACCAGTAAGTTCTTCTACAGTGGTGTCAGGAACCCCGACTGGACACTGGAAAAGTGGAAAAAAGTTATGTGATCCGACGAGTTGCAGTACATCTTGTTCTATACGGATGGTAGGCAGAGAGTTTGGCGGGAGCCCCATGAGACAATAGATCCAACTTTCCTTGCAAACACAACTCAAGGTTCTCGAGGCAGTGTCATGGTGTGGAGCACGTTCTGTTGGTACGGAGTGAGTCCCTTGATATTGCTGGAAGGTCGGGTGTCCTCCAAGGATTATCTGTACATTGTTGCCGATCAAGTCCATCCTGCAATGTAGACTTTTTATCCAGCAGATGACAGCTGTTTAATGGATGACAATGCTACTGTCCATCGCGCAAGATGTGTTCAGCAGTGGTTCATCGAGCATGACAGCGACTTCCACCATCTTCCCTGGCTACCACAAAGTCGGATCTGAACCCCAATGATAATCTATGGTACATGCTAGAAAAAAAGATCCGGGGGAAAGGTCCCCTTCCGTTAAATTTGAGCCAGTTAAAGGGCTGTCTGGTGAACGCCTGATATGCTGGAGATGTAAAGACAATCCAACACCTTGTGGAATCTGTGCCAAAGCGCACACATGCTGTAATTCGGGCTAAAGGAGGTCCAACTCGGTATTAAATAAAGGTTTCTAATTCATTGGGCAGTGTGTGTAATATTATGCCTCAAACAGTATCCAGAACCATCATCAAAACCCCAAAGTTGAAGTTGAGTCACGGGTAGGCATATCTCTCTAAGTTGTCATTCCGACATCCCATGATTTTCCTAATGGAATCAAGATTGCAATATCATGTACTGATTAGCATTTACTGATGATGTCAAAAATCCAGCCTTACAAGAAAGCAAGAGAGATTTTCATCCTGCAGAATCCTATCTTGAGATGAACAAAATTAGAAATATTAAAATGGAAGGCTTTTTCCACCGATATTCATTTTATAGAATAGTGTTCCAAGAGCTTTTAGACACTATGACCCACGTTTTAATTAATCCTTATTTATGTATAGCGGCCAAATTATGTATAGCTCTGGGTTGGGTTGGGTTGTTTTAACTCGGAGAGGCACTTTTTTACACACCATGGGTTAAATGGCCAGGTCACATGGACCCCGAAGGCTCAGAGAAGGTTGGGGGAGAGGACACACTGGAACAGCTGTTGGGAGACAAATGGTAGTATGTGGTCTGAATCATAGGGTGTAAAACCATAGTAGTGTTGTTGCACTCCAGCGCACCCCCACGCACAACGCTTCCTCTACGACGTCACCGACCACGCCCCTTATTAATATTCATAATTGGTCACGCCCCCATATGCACCCCACTACTTTTCCCTTACTAATAATTCATATTTCATAACTCACATTTAATGTTTTACAATTCATATTTCATAACTAATATTTAATTAATTAGTGCTGTTCCCCCTTTATCAAAAAACCCCTTCCCGCCATTTTTGCCACAAACTCCCGAATAATCACACGATTTTGGTCCCACCATAGTAAGTCTAACTTCTAGAAAGTGTTAGACACAACTAACCTTTATAGAGTATTCCAACCACACTAAGCATGGTAAGTAGTGTTGTCACACTCCAGCGGGCCCTACGCACAATGCTTTCCCCCTATGACGTCACCGACCACGCCCCTATTATAATTAATAATTCATATTTCATTACTCATTTCATATTTTATAACTCACATTTCATTACTCATATTTAATTAATTACTGCTGTTCCCCCCTTTATCAAAAACCACTTCCCGCTATTTTTTATCACAAACTCCCGAATAAGTCTCACCATTTTGGTTTCCGAAATCCGAAAGTTCTAACTCCAGACTCCGCCATTTTGAATCCTGACGTCATCACAAACTCCCCCGATTTTGAATTCCGCCATCTTGGTTTCTGTCCTCAGCCAAAAATCCTAAGTCCAACCATCACCTGAAAAATCGCTGTTAATCGTTATTGAACTGGTGCCAACCTCTGACGACACTACTGTTGAAAAAAAAGTGTTCAGGCACCTGATTGGCAAAGGGAAAACGTAATTTCCGGTCATATGATCGGTACTAGCGGGGTATAGGAAGAGCGTTTGCACAGAACAGGCTTCAGTGGAGACGTTGATACAAAACATGAGTGAACATGCTGAATTAACGAACTTCCAGAGAAGGGGTATAGGATGCCATTTGAGTAACTTAACTGTTATGAGATTGTGGCCAAATTAGAGCATCCTAGTCAACTATGCAGGATGTGATTACCAAATGGAAACATGAAGATATCACAACACTCAAGAAATGGTCAGGCAGACCACGAAAACTGACAGAAAGGTATCAAAGAGCTCTGAAACGTGTGGTACGTTCTGCTCAACATTCATCTGCTGCTACATTGCGAAAACGTTTAAAGAGTCCACAGGTGTTAGAGTTTGCAGTAGGAGAGTTCGTACGGAGCTGCACAAGTTGAATTTCCATGGCCGAGCAGCTGCATACAAACCACTGATAATTCCTAAACATGCACAACAACGTCTAGTCCGTTGCAAAGCTCATTGGAATTGATCGCTAGACCAATGGAAACAAATTTTATGGAGCGACGAATCACATTTCATGCTGTTCTGATCGCTGCTGGAGGTCGCTGCTGGGTATGGCAAATGCCTGGTGAGTGTTACCTGCCACAGTGTATCGTTTCGTCTGTGAAGTTCGGTGGTGGTAGTATGACGGTTTGGGTCTGTGTATTATTGCATGACTTTGACCATTGGTTCCTATAGCCGATAGCATGAATGTCAAGACATACATGGATGTTCTAGACAATTCTGCGCTACCTACACTGTTCCAGTACTAAAGAGAGGTTCAATATGTCTATTAACATAACACACCATATCATACTGAAAGGTCTGTTCAGCAGTGGTTTCATGACTCAGATATGGAGAACATGCCCTGGTCTGCTCAGAGCCCTGACATGAATCCAATAGAGACCTTTGGGATGAACTTGAACATCGGTTGCGAGCCTTACCAACAAGTCCCATTTCCCTGTCGACACTAACTACCACGTTGAAGAATGAAGGGTTTATAAGAAATTCACCATTAAATTATAAAAATAAAAAAATCACAAGTTAATAAAAATTAATACAGGGAATATATTACTCGCACGTTAAAGTATAAAAATTTTCGCGAATTGTTTTATGAAACCTGAAATATTCGAGGTTACTTTATAAGAATTCGCCCGTTAAATTATAACAAAAATCCGCAAGTTAATAAAAATAAATACAGGTAATATACAACTCGCATGTTAAAGTATAAAAATATTCACAGGTTGATTTATAAGACCTAAAAAAATACGTGTATTAATTTATAAGGAATTCGAAAGTTAATTGTAAGAAATAAAAATACGTGTGTTAATTTATAAGAAATTCGCATGTTAAATTGTAAAAATAAATGCAGGAAATATATAACTCGCACGTTAAAGTATAAAAATTGTTAATTTAAAAGGACTAAAAATACGTGTGTTAATTTACGATGAAATTCGCTAGTTAACTTATAAAAAATTCATAGCTTATAAAAAAAAAAAGTAACTTGATAAAAAATAAATTGCAGGAAATATAAAACTCGCGAGTTAATAAAGAAATACAGGAAGCATTCCTAGATTATTTTATAACGATCGGTTACTCCCACTTGAGACACATCTAAGCACTAATTTTTTGTTTTGTTTCACTTTCAGGTATTATAAAATAAGACATTGATTTATAAAATAAGTCAAAAAATGAAATGTTTACAGTTCAAAATAGAACTACATTGCATGATCTGGATATTTATTTATTTATTTATTTATTTACAACATTACACAAACCTGGGAGCTCGGTGATCAAGCATCTCCTACCCATAATAAAGTTTTACATAAACGTTTTGATTTATTTGTACACATGTATCATCAATCAGTATAATACTTATAAAAGGAGGAAAAATAAAAAAGACAGCATTTTTTTTAGGAAGAGAGAAAGAAAAAAATAAGAAAAGAATCCTTGAATCAATGACTCATAATTTATTAATTAGTTTTGCTTCCAATAAAAAGGAGAAAAGTTCATTCAAACGGTATAGTTGTAAGGTTGTTGTAGGAACTTGTAATAAGTTGGAGAGAGTAAAATCATTTAAATTAAGTTTTTCAAGTTTATCAAACAGTTTTTTACGTTCATTGCAATAATGAACACAATTTAATAAGGTATGTGAAATAGTTTCTGGTATTTTGCAATAAGATAAATTTTTTGAAGGAGATTTTTTAATCAAAAACAAAAAATAATTTAGGCTCACAAATCCTATTCTAAGTTTGTAAAATACTGAAAGAAGTTGTCTGAGGAAATTTAAATTCTTAATTGTTGAGAGTTTTGGATCAAGAAAATATCGATGATTGCATTTAAAAGGTCTTTCTGGAGATATAGCGGAACTATATTGCATGATCGCAATTACAGTACAGCAGGGTCGTAAATTATGCGAATTTAACTCTCGTGAATTCGATTTCCCTCGATTTGTTCTAATCTTCGAGGTTTTTCTTGACCTGATGGGCACGTGAATTTCAAACATTCACTCTGCGAGTGTGAAATCAAATCTTTGCACTCTAAAAGCCTACTGCGTGATGTGAAATCAAATCTTTGCACTCTGAAAGCCTACTGTGCGAATGCGAAATCGAGTCTTCGTGCCCTTACTATATTTGTTACATGCTTAGAATTATTACTGCACTTAGGCGTTACACCCATTGCATTAATACTTGTATTTGGAAGTTAATGGTAATTAGTACATTAAACATCATTCGCGGAATTCCACTTACTCGACGGTTCACATCACCGAAACCTAACGTAAAGTGTGACCCTACTGTAACGAAAAGGCAAAAACCATTTTAATGTACAAAATTTAATCGTTGGACCAGAAGTTGAAAGAATTCTTTAGACAATAGAGAAACTTATGAGATACAAATTAATGAAATTCCATTGCATAAACAATTAGTTTAACTTCAAGCGCACATCAAATATAATAATTAATACATACATTAATCTTACGAGATTGTTTCGAATGAAAATTCTACATTTGTGAAAATCGGGAAACAGATCATCAGCTAAAAGTCGATTCCGTCAAACGTTTCGCAGATTCACGCGCTGGACAAACATCGTGTGCCTTCTGCATATGAAGTTCACTTCACTCATCCATCACTAATTTCCGTTTAGACCAGATTCATCCGTAACTGCTCCTCTCGCGAATAAGAGAGGCTCTTTGCAACGGATCCCGGAGAGGAAAAGGTTCTCGAGAAGTCGATGCCCACTTAATGACATCGCCAACTCTTGACAAACATTTCCGGCCGGAGGTTCGAAGCGATCAATCATCTCCAGGTCGTCAGCACAGCTTTGAATTCCAGCACTTTATTTTGCATATGACGATGAAATTATTGCCCAGCACTGGAGAGCTTGTTGCTCTTTATCTGCCCTTAATTATTTTGAGACTCGCAGTGGGATAATAAAATTGTTTATTACGATAGCATTCACGTTAAGTTTCGCTTGACGTGTGTGATACTAATTATGTTCCAGTGGCTTATGGAATTTTAATTACATCCCAACCTCATTATCTGGAAAGGAAAGACTGCTAGAAAACTGAAAGGAAACGAAATTGAGGTGATTCAACAATTGAGTAAAATTGTGCTTTTTCTCAGGGTTCAGTAACTTTATAGTCTAGAGATTTATTGAAGAAAAAACTTTGTCTGCAGGCATATAAATAAAGAAACTCAGCGTGATATATACTGATAGTGAACGATTTGTAGAAGGTAATAACTTCGGCATCTTTGTTTCGGAGAAGTAAGCTTTCGTGTTGCAACTAAGGATTTTTAATCTTCTTAAGAGATGGTACCTTTGATGTAGCTGATCCGTTATTCGCCTGAATGATGCAACGCATAGTTCTAATCGTGTTAGAACACGTCGTGTTAACACATGGGGAGCTACAGTTTCAAATGCTATAAAGGCTGAATCATTCCTGTGAAGGCGATGCTGATATTTAATGGCGTTTGTGCATTGCTTAAATTTCGCGCCAGTTGTTCTATTGTAACCAAATCGCCAAAAATATTATTATTCTGAAATCTACATACAAAAAACGATAAAATAATTTGATTCTGAAAGATGTGCAGCGGATAATAACTTTCGCGCCTTTGTTTCCGTGAAGTAATCTTTTGTGTTGCTACTAATGATATCTAATCTACTTACGATGTGGCATCTGTGATGTAGCTGATGTCTTATTCGCTTGGAAGATGAGATACATAGTTATAATGGTGTAATAAACGTGTGTGACTTGAGTTATCAAATGCGATGAAGACTGATTCATACTTGCTAAAGTCGTGTCGATATTAAATCGCACTTGTGCGATGTACAAATTTCGGATCCCCAGTTCTATTGCAATTCAGCCCCCCAAAAGTAGTAGTAGTTTAAATATCTTTTCTGCAAAGACAAAGGTCGCTTCAAACAATTTTATTATTTTATGTATTATAAACCATGTCCCGGTGGCCGAGTAGTTACAATGCTTGGCTACAGATCAAAAGGATTTGGCTTCAAACCCGAATAAGTAATGGGTATTTGTATTGTCTTTCTACTGAGGTCTCACAGATCTTCTCTATGTCATAGTAAACTAATAGTAAGACTTCTGTGACAAGCATCTGGTTAAGAGGGCAATTTCTTTTTTAAACCTCGCTACCACTATTAATATAAATTTTGAATAAAAATAAATTTATTATGCTTGAGAGTCCCCCCCACAAGTAGTCACATCGGTTGCTCAATATACCATTAGTGTCGCTATTCTGGTAAACTAACAATTGGACATAACGATGCACATATCTCCATGAGTCTGTTCGTTGGGTTGTTTTACCTCTGAGCGGCACTTTTTTTTTACACATAACGGGGTAAATGACCAAGTCACAAGGACCCGAAGGCTCAGAGAAGATTGGGAGAGGGAACCCACTGGAACAGCTGTTAGAAGACAGATGGTAGACTCCCGTCAAGGCCATCCAACGTGTTCTTTAACGTGCACAGGGTATGGCACTTACGCACACGGAACACGGCTTAATGTCCCATCCGACGGACGGCGACCTTTCCAAGTCCATTGGTGTCCCCTACTGGCCGTAGACAGGGCGGAGAATTTTGCGGAGATAACTCTCAACGCTGACCCACCTGGGACTCCCTTTTCCTGATATTGGAATATTATTCTTTTAGAAAACTCGGGTTCGATGGATTTTGATGCTCACCAAACATCTGGTTTTCAGGTTATTAACTTTATCATAAAATTATCGCTTATTTATTTTTGCTGCACATATTTAAGACTGCAATCATTTTTCGTATATACACAACTCCCTCCCCCCATTAATCTCGAATTTTTGCTTATAAACGGAAAATTTTATACCAACGAAGAGCCTCAATTCCCCACGTGGCAACTGGCGAACGTATTGCCCTGGTTACCATGGTTTCGGAGCAGAAGTGTAAGGTTTTGAAACATAAAATCGCTATTGTCACTTATTGTCTGATTAAATTGGAATCAAATAGTGCTTATTATTTTCCTCCGAGCAAGAGGTCGTAAAATTTGCTGATTTTCCCACAGGACAATAAGATTAAAGATGTCGCATTGTACCAGATATTCAGTGATTTATCTTATGTTACTAAGAAGACCATATGTACCATATACTTATGAACAAATGGTATCTATGTCAATAAATACACTAAAATAAATACTTCTGAAAATATCTGTAAATGGATTGATTCAAAGTATAAAGTTTTGATAATCTTATTTGAAAATAAGTTTCTAGTAAGATTATTATTATATTCATTATTTTCTCAACATAACTTTCGCACAGTATAGTTTAAGTTTCTGAATGCTCCGTTTATATACACAGGATAACAGTGGTGCAAGATAAACCATTATAATCGACGTATTGCCTACTCTGCCTGACCTCTTCCTCTGTGGTAGCTAAATATTATTTGGTGCATAATGTGTAATACGAATTTGTGCTGTAATTTCCTGCAATATACAACTTCAGAAGAATTCTAAAATTACCTGCGGAAGCCTTAGGAAAGACGAAACTTTAGCGAGGTAAGATATAAGTTGCATATTTTTATACGCCTAGTCTAACAAAACGTAGCAAAATGGCACTCAAAAATGGCATAACTAGGGTCTAAATTTCACAGGCCCTTAGTGCCTATGAATTTTTTATGAAATCCTTATGATTTTTTGATGAGTAGTCCCAAAATATATCTTCTGAAACTGATAGGCTCCTGTCAGACCTCTGTGGCAAGCAGCTGCTTGAGGGGGTATTTATTTATTTTTTATTATATCTATTTAGTCGTCAACTTCGTTGTTGAAATGAATTTGATTTTCAAATGGCTTTCTAGGAAAACCTGATTACTTAGAAGGCACAATACCTTTTCCATTCAAACCATCCTTAGGCAAAACTGGAACGCTTATTTGCAGTCCTATCCCAATAGAATGAATAGAATTCCAAATTCGTATTTACACATTATGTACCAAGTTACTGAAAGTCAATGTCTGAAATCATTTCAAATTTTAAATACCTGATATTGTGAGAGCAGAAAGAAAGAATAAATTTGTATTTAATTAGAGAACTTCTAGGTAACGTCTAGAGAAGTTATGAGTAAACTACTGCCAGTGAAATAACAGTAAAACCCCAGAATAACGCGGGCTTCGGGAGAGAGTGTAAACAGAGAGTTATCAGTAATTCATAGTATTTCGGGAAATTCTGTGGGAAATAATTTAAAAAAATCTTAAGCAATATGCTTTATAAAAAATTTAATTTCAAAATACTAAAAAAAATATATTGTATTCTGAGAGATTGTCCTACATTTTGAATAGGATTTCGGACCAACTGACCAGGCTCGTAATCTGCAGTTCCCAGGTTCGAGTCCCAGCTGGGTCAGCGTTGAGATTTTTCTCCGCAAAATTCCCCGCCCTGCCCACGGTCAGTAGGGGACACCGATGGGCTTAGAAAGGCCGCCGTCCGTCGGATGGGACGTTAAGCCGTTTCCCCGTGTGCGGGAGAGACATACCCTGTGCACGTTAAAGAACACGCTGGATGGCCTTGACGGGAGGCTACCACTGTCTCCCAACAGCTGTTCCAGTGGGTCACCTCCCACAACCTTCTCTGAGCCTTCAGGTCCTTGTGAACTGGCCATTTAGCCCATGGTGTGCAAAAAAGTGCCACTCAGAGGTAAAACAACCCAACCCAACGGACCAACTGTGAAGAAGATCGCTCTAATTCGCTCTTTACCTGATTTAGACGACTGATCAGGAGTCCCAAACTTTGACCTGTAGAAGACAAGGCTCAGCAGAGACCATACATATATCCGTTCTCTCATGCAAATTGCCCTTTCGTTATATTTACGTGGTCACAACAGCTTCCATAATATTCTGATTAAAATACATACCTTGCATTAGTCTGTGTTTATAAATAGTCCGAGATTTTCTTTTGCCTCAAGAGCCGATGGAGTTTCTTCGTCACATACGTCTTAATATTTTGCATACGTAAATGATAAAGATGATCACAATCACTCTGTCTCTCCATTCCATTAATGACATCGCTGATGCTATCGAATAATTAGTTTATTTTACGGGTACCAAGTTCACAGACCTCTTCATCCTCGCTATCACTTTTCCGATGAATATTTGCTCTTACGCGATTCTGGACTGCTGCTACAGTTTCTTCAGCATTTTTACAACCACGGATTGAGTTTTATCATCTTTTGCGAATTTATTTTATTATTTTCGCGTGCCTTTTGCTGCGCATGTTGTAACGCTATGGATAACCATACCAAGTTCAGTGTTTTCCTAAACGACAGTCGAGACGCGGTCGTTTACTGTAGCGCTGCTACGAGGCGCAACACGGCAAAATTTGCGACAGAGTTGTTTACGAAGAAAATAGACGGAATCATTTTGGGGAACATGATCAGAACTGTGGCATATTCAAATCCAAAGCTTTGGGAGGCGCTTATAACGGGGTTTTATTGTATTTGTAAATCGAAGGAAACTATAACAAAAAATATCATTCATAATTTCATTAATGCATATTTATCATTAAATTTGATTATTTTTCATCCGTAGCATGACTCTAATAACGAAAAGGCAAGCAGTAAAAATATTTAAAAATTATTTATATATTCAGATGACTTCGCACACTGGCTGGCTCGGGTTCAGAATAATTTAAATTTCAAATATTTCTTGAAATTGTGAAAAACTAATCATTTTGATTTAAATATAATAATCAGCCTTTCGTAATTAAAAATAAGCATCGCGTAGCATGTGATTAATTTTGCGCATTCTCGATCGTTAAAAAAAGCGAATGGCTGTTTGCGTCTATAATGATGTTCCCCCCGAATTTACAGTTTCTACCATTATTTCTAATATTTTTAATTCCAAATAACATTTTAATTTTGACCTAATTGATTTATAATTAATAATATAGGAATAAAAATATATAAAAGCATGTGGTTAATTACTCATATATGTCTTATGACGTGTCGGCTTAGTTTTTTCCTTCAAATCGGGCCAGCTCGGACTTGGACATAATATTTTCGGGATCAGGAATTGGCGGGAGCTCGAAAAATTGAGCCCGAACTCCTCTCTGCCGTCTAATAATATTGCACATCGCTATTGGCCAGGAAATAAAAAAAGTTCGCCCACCACTGGTTTAGAGATAAAAACTATGTCACCATGAAGAGAAGTTGTGAATGGATGGCTAATATCAGTAATGAATGAACGAAGCTACGGAACAACGCCCTTTTGTGCTGACTTTAGTCCAGGGTAACACGAGTAGCTGTTTCTGGAAGATACTGAATGGCAGCCAAAACGGAAGCTGATCTTTATCTACCGGTCTCACTCAATGAGTTCCGAGTTGACTTCGGTGCGGAAAGGAGACAAAAAAAATTTTGCGATCTTAGTACCGATGATAAGAAAATGTGCCGTTCGTATATATAGCTGCTTATTTTTACTGCGTGTGTTACAAGCCACTTCAAAGATTAAAAATAAAGCTGAGGAAATTATCCGTTGTGTTGACGTCTTATCTACTCGCATACTAACCGAAATTCACGCTTTAAATTTGGATCTTTGTGCTAGTATGAAGCGTGTTAAAAATATAGTCACCCACACGTCAGTAACAGGTGGAATCGGTGGGTCGGTGAAACTCGTCATTGCAGTGAACAATGGAACTTTGTTTGGATGAAAAATGGGCAAGAAATTTTTAAGTTTTTTATCCTTCTCTTCATTATGGCGGGATAAGCCTTGGATGACGTGTTCTTGTTAATTGGTAGTAGGCCAATTCTTAGGTTCGAGTATCATTGAGAATTCTCTTCCCAAAACTCAACACTTTGCCCTCGGTCAGTGAGGGATACCTATGGCTTGGAACCGACTCTGTCATTCGGATGGAACGTTAAGACATTGCGCCATGTGCGGGAGAGCCATACACTGTGCACATTAAAGAACACGCTGGATGGCCTTGAGGGAGGCTACCAACAGCTGTTCTGTGGTCCCCTTCCCCCAACTTTCTCTTTGCTCTCTATGTCCTTGTGATCTGGCCATTTAGCCCACGGCGTGTAAAAATAGTTCAACTCAGACGTAAAACATTTCAACCCTTAACAGCGGAAAATGTTATTTTCGTTTTGTTTTTGTTTCTTTCAAATGACTGGAAGTTCGATTCAAGACTACACAGTCGTATCAGAATAATATGACCATCTATCAGTGTATATGTATGGTAGGGGTCATATTATTCTGAAACGATCGTGTATTTTTCAACAGAATGTGCACACTTTTTGCTAGGAATGCTTTATAAAATCAAACTTAAGTATCATTTAAGATGTTAGCCTTTTTCTCAGCGTAAAATGTGTCGTGGGATGGTGGTATGTCCAACGATTAACCACATATCCTGACGTATGCCTCAGATTTGCTATGCCAAGTGATGTACAGAAATACGTCCAACAATTCACGCACGAGTGTTGTGTAGGAAAGACACAGTTTATTTACACTATATAAATCACGTGCTGGGGATGCGCTGGACTCCGTAAGCCTTTTCTGCTTTGCTGCTGCCAACAATTATTCAATGAGGTAGAGAACCGCACTTTGCAGATTCTCGCTTTACCGACCTCGAACTCGGCGAAAGGATATCTAACCTTTGTCTACACTGTGGTTCACACAGAACTGTATTTGATTCAACAAGAATCTTGATTCTCACATAGAATCGAACCTTTCCTTATGGGTTTTTCTTTGAGTAAGAATAGCGTCCCTTGACGCATGTTCAAACGTCCTTCACATTTGACAGCGATGCTCAAGACTCTGATTCTTACAAAGAATCAAACCCTATCCTTAAGGGTTTCGTTTGAGTAAGAGTGGCGTCCCTTGACGCGTGTCCAAATGTCTTTCCTGCTCGACAGCTACGCTCAAGACTCTTCTTTCTTTATTGCTCGGCTCCTCTCCCGTGCTGACACTCGCACCCCAGGCTAGTTGTAAAAAGGCCATAAAAGGCTTCTCGGACATGTCAACCCATGCTGGCAGCCAGCTCAGACCCGAAAACAACATCTATGAGTCACATCCCCATAATAATACTTCCAAGAACACACTTAATACATAAAAATATTTACAATAACAAAAATGCAATGAAATGCAACAATAAATAAAATTAATAAATTAAAGAGACATGACACATCCCTTCCTCAAAGAGTTTTATCAGTTTTTACCATACTTATAAAACTCATGCCTTTTGCCACTCTAATGTCCAGGACACCCGGCTCGGCAATGTTCTCACCCGAAGACTGTCAGTTAATTTACTAGTACACAAAATGTCTTTGTTACTCAGAAGTAATTAACTTCATTTCACTTCTTTCTGTGCTCACATATCGGGTGACTTGACTATCCTAACAGAACATCTCCTCACAAGCGAGTCCGGTGAATTCCGTCCCTTCTCATTTTTACATTCCTTTGAGTTGCCAGCTCATCACTTTCCATCACAAGCCCTAGCCTAATTACCAACACCCCCCAGGAACTTCCTTAATGACAGAGTGCTGTTGGATAGGCCCAACTACGACCGCTTATAGTTTTTGCAGGTTTGCTGGCATTTGACCTTGGCTCGATGCCCTGTATCGATGAGATGACGCATTGTGGATTCTCCCATTCGGTTTTCCTGGCATCTGTCAGTCTCTTACTTCCTGCATAATTAAAGGCTATTGCTCGTGTTTTATCTTTCATTTTGCAATTCTTCTTCTTTTCAAGGAATCCAAAAGTAATATTATTTTCAAACGAATTAAAATCTCTCATTAAATGCTCTCGCCACTTTCGTATTCTTGCTACATTCTTTAGCCAAATAACCTTTCTGGTTGCAGATGAAGCATGATCTGGAAGGAAAGCTCTCATTCTGATTTTTTTTAAATCAGTATTTTTGTTTTCCACCATCTCATGAATTTGTTTCCTTTGCTTTCACCTTTTCCTCATAAATCTTCCATTTCTTCTATCATTACTTCTTATTGAACTTCCGTGTTAAAACGAAACGTTATTCTTGAACGAGATGCCATCCTTTACCTCAGGAAAAAAATTATTTTGCCTCGTCCCTATTAACACCGAATTTACGCCTACTATGAATACACTTTTTGTCAATAGTTACTGACAACTTAGGTCTACTTCAGTACTTTCTTCTTTCCAATTTTTGTCCAATGACTGCATGAACATCGGAACCATTTTCTGTTAGATCTGCCCTTGACCAAATCTTCTTCTAACCTTAGCGTCATTACTTCGGTCATTTAGACAAAACTGCCTCTCTTTTCTTTTCATAACATCGGCCACAATTAACTGACCTTTCAACACTTCTTCTCTCTTATTAATTATAGAATCTACTCCCTTAAGATCATTTCCGTCTAAAAATCTCTCATTTATCTCCTTTAACATTTTCTTTTTATCACTACTATTTACATAATCCTCTATATTACCATCATCCTTATGTTTAAAACCTAATTCTTGTATATTTACATTTCCGATCTTACATAATTTTTCAGCTAGATTCTCACTTTTAATTAATTGCTTAATTTACTCTGATTTTTTCTTATCAATATTTCCATACTATATGTTACCTCAGAATTATTCATTCTAATTATTTAATAGCCGTCCCGTGGCCGAGTGGTTAGCGCGCTTGGCTACTGATCTACGGGACCTGGGTTCGAGCCCCGGGTAAGGCATGGATGTTTGTGTTGTTTCCTGCTGAGGTCCTGCCATCCTCTCATATCTTCTACTGTGGCATATAAACTGACAGGCTCCTGTCAGACCTCTGTGGCAAGCAGCTGCTTGAGGGGGTATTTATTTATTTATTTTTATTTTTTATTTTTTATAATTATTTGACCGTGTCTATTCACCACAGAATCGGTCACCTTATTAACCTGAAGTCTATCCTTAACCTCCGACTGATAGAATGCTTTTATTTGAAAATCATTGCGAGATTCGGACTTATTTAAATTTCCTACCACTAGATGGTCAACCAGAGTTGAAACTCTATATTTTGAACCTCATATCCTGATATATGGTTGTCATTTCGGCTTCATAATGACTACCGTTTTCTCCACAAATATCAATTTTATTACCTGTGACTCTGCCTGCTATTACATCAATTGTGCTCTTTTCACAATTAATTTTATTATTCTTGTCAATTACGGTACAATAATCAACCGCTCTACCAGATAAATCTTATTTAAATACACCTTAACCTCATCCTTCTGACATTTAATTTTCTCACTCTCTACATTATTATTTACTTTGCTCTAAATCAAATCACTAGGCTCTAAACTTTTTTCTCTGATATTAATATTCTTACTACCATCTTTCTCCTCATCAGGTACCTTATGTAATATTTTACACTTATCACCTAGATAAATATTTTCTTCACTACAATTTACTACAATTAATTCGTTTAGCCACATCTCTACTATATAAATCCTTGTTTTAATCTACCTTATCCTCAACCTTATCATATTTAATTTTCTCACTCTCTACATTATTATTTACTTTGCTCTCACTGAAACCAGTAGGCTCTAAATATCTTTCTCTGATATTAATACTCTTACTATTATATTTTTCCTTATCATTATTACATAATGTTTGACACTTATCACCTAGATAAATATTTTCTTCGGTAAATTTATGCACATTCTTTTCCACCTTGAATTTAATTTCGTTAAGTGCATCGCTGCTACACCTTTTCTCATTATTTACCTCAAATTTAGCCTTATTCTCTACTTTTCCAGCCAACCTCTCTAGGGCAGCGAGAAAACTCGGAGTGATTAATATATCATCACTCAATTCATCCACCATCGCACACAGAATTTCACACTTTCCGCCATATCTTCTTGTCTAACTTTCATCAGCAGCCCACTTGAGAAGGACAGTGACTAACGGAGCCTCCAGTTGGCATCCGAAAGCATTAACCAATTCAATATTCACCTCTGACTCCTTATATTTCTCTGGGACTAAGGAACTTTTTATGATTGAAATCTGAGCCCCTGAATCCACAATAGCATCAAAGGTTTTACCCTCGCACTGAATGCGAACCATTGTTAAAGGCTCTATGCCACGAACCTCTACATTTCCTGTTTTCTGCGTCACAGCCTGCTAATATTGTTTCTGATTCTGCTGTTGTCAGTCTGTTGAACTTAAGTCTTGTCATCAGGCTGTGAACCAACTCTTGCAATAATGAGTTGCTATCTTATTTCGGGCTCCGAGTGAGTATTCACATTAAACGCTCTCGCCACTTTCGTATTCTTGCTACATTCTTTAGCCAAATAACATTTCTGTTTGCTGATGAAGCATGATCTGGAAGGACAGCTTTCATTCTGTTTTTTTTTTAAATCAGTATTTTTGTTTTCTACCAATTTGTTTTCCAGCTAAATTTCTTTGACTGAAATTTAATTTTGTAGCTGATTGCCCAAATCTGTTTTCTCTATTTTCCGATTTAAATTTCTCACGCAAATAAATCTTGCATGTTCTTTGTGACTGCAGAAAGTACTCTGCAACTTCGGCAACCTCGTGGCGATTTTTCCACAACCCATTCTCCTGCAACGTGATATGAATTTTCACATCCCATGGTAGTAGGTCTTTAATTTTGTTGCCCAATATCAATTCTTTCAATTTTTGAAAATCTTCTACTTCCCGACTCTTTAAATAATAATTCAAGTGATTCTTCATTCGAGATGAAAACCGAGTCCAGGTCTCCGTAGAGAACTTGAACATCGAATTGAATTTCCTTTTATACTCCAACAGATTCAATTGGCTGTCTATTAACAAGCAGATTTAATTTTTTAGTAGCTTTGGATTTCCTCATCACTCAGTAGAGTAAAAATGTTTCACGCTCTCTCCCCTAGCAAAGGCTGCCTTAGCATCCTTGTAAGTCATCCGTTATTTCATACTGTTTGAACAACTTCTCTATCGTCTTAAAATTAGCTGGTAATTCTTTCGCTTTTTTCAGTAAGGGATATTATTAGGGTTTAGAATTTTCTGAAGCCTTTTTAATTATACATCTCCAGCAACCACTGAACTGTGAGGTTCTCGGCTGCTGTTATTTTTGTCTCGATATATCTAATTGTCTAAGTTATATTTCTCTATCTAATCTTTTTTCCTCCCTATCCCTTTCTTCCCTTCTACCTATCTCTTTTTTCTTTCTGTCTCCTATATTCCATTTTCAATCCTCTTTCTTCCCTATTTCTTTCTCTCTTTGGTATTCCATCTCCCTCTTCGAGACTGATTTCGGTAGTAGAAAATTTCTGCTACCTATGACGCCCATGGAGTTAGGAAGAACAGGAGGGAGCATGTGAGCCGTCTTCCGTAATAGACGCTGAAACCGACTGCGGAGGTGCCACGCCCCCTAGGTATCAAAGAAACATTTGACAACGATTGCATTTCGTTCACTAGATTTGTTCTGCATTTTAGATATAAATCACATAGATCGCGTATAAAATACAAAATAGCATTTCATTCTTTATAGTAGCGTATACATACCTCATAGTGGCTGTAAATAAAATCAATTTACTTATAAAATACATTCTTTTTGGTATTTTCATCGAACTGCTTGCAATATTGCTTTTTTTACGTATATGATGGAGGTTCTACTTTGTTTCGAATTAATATGGTCAATGGAAAGGAAGGACAAATTTTATGAATTTTTTTATTTTTCATATTTTCCAACATTTGTTAGGCTTTTAGTTTTATTATTACACATATTTTATTTAGATTATTTTCTTCTGCTATACTATTTAAGACTGAATAATACTTGAACGTAGAAAAATATAATTATTCCAATTACTTAGTTGTTTTTTCAGAAAATATTTTTATTCATGGAAAGAAAGTCACTTTTTGATATGGCAAACTTTTTGAAATTTACATTTTTTAATTGGATATTCATAAAAGTATACACAGTCGTATCAGAATAATATGACCACATATCTGATAATGGAAATATCCACCTTTGGCTCAGATGACAGTTGTGAGACGGAGTGGCATGGACGCAATGAGGCCTTGGAAGGTTGCCAGAGGCACACGTGCCCATACGGACTCCAGCAGAGCATGGAGGTTCTGGAGATGACGCGGTTTTGGGTCCGCACGCCTAACATATCGATCCAAATGGTCCCAGAAGTGCTCTATGGGATTGAGGTCGGGCAATTTTGCTGGCCAAGGGAGAACAGAGACATCGCTGTTGTGTTCCTGGAACCAGTCACGCACTACCTTAGCGACATAGCAGAGAGCATTGTCCTGTTGTTAGACACCATCCCCACCAGGGTAAACGTCCAACATGAAGAGATGCATGTTGTCTGCGATGATGGACATGTAGCCATTGGCGTTATGGACCCATCCAGTGGTACCAGTGGTCCCAGGTCATACCAGGAAAATGACACACTGCCACTCGTGGCCTGTAATTGACTGACAAGCATGTCTGAGTGTTGGTTCTCATGTGTCTGACGCCGTATCTGCCACCGCCCGTCATCTTCTGTGGAGTAGAAACTTCGATTCGTCGGAGAAGGCAACCTTTTTCAACTCTTCCACTGTCCAATGACAGTAGTCCCGTGCGAACTGCAGGCGTCGTTGCTGATGGACCTTAGTTAACATTGGCGCCTTTACACAGCGTCGACTCCGGACACCCATGCATAACAGGTTTCGTTCTACTGCTATCAGTGACATGTACCTGAGTGCCCCAGCATTCATTTGAGTGGTCAATTGCTGCACTATTGCACGTCTATTGCCCTTTGTCAGTAGACGGAGGCGACGTTCTCTTCTGGGGTCGATGGCCTTTGAGGCTCCACAGTTATGACGTCTGGAGTTACTGTCGGTATGTCAGTGGTCCATTCTTGGTACACCCTTAATACAGAACCTCGCGAACAGTCCATGAAGTCTGCTGTTTCTGAGATGCTTCCACCCATGACGTGGTAGCAGATGATCATTCCTTTTTGAATGTCTGTCAAATCAATACCTCTGCCAATTGTGTTCACGCTATGCATTATGGAACATCTGTCCTGGCCGACCGCTTATATCTCCATGTGGTCACCTTGTCATGTGCATTCTGTGACGCGCCTGAGCGGGTACACTGTGATTCCATGGGTGGTCATATTATTCTTATACAACAGTGTATATCAATAAAATTTTGGAGCATTACATCACTGATAGTAGTTATTATGTGAAGAGTTAAGAATTAGGATTCATTTTATTAGAAATGTGAGTTGGGTTGTTTTACCTCTGAGCTGCACTTTTTGCACACAATGAGCTAAATGGTCAGGTCACAAGGACCCCGAAGGCTCAGAGAAGGTTGAGGAAGGGGACCCATTAGAACAGCTGTTGGGAGACAGATGGTAGCATCCCGTCAAGGCCATCCAGCGTGTTCTTTAACATGCACAGGGTATGGCACTTCCGTACACCGGACCACGGCTTAAGTCCCATCCGACGGTCGACTGCCTTTCCAAGCCCATTAGAGTCCCCTATTGACCATGAACAGGGCGGGGAGTTTTGCGGAGATAAATCTCAATGCTGACCCAACTGGGACTCGAACCTGGGAACTGCAGATTGCGAGCCTGCGCATTATCGCCCCCTAGAAATTTCGGAATGAGAGATATGACTTTAGGTAAAGTGCCAATCTCGCAAAACATTTTTTTGGTGAGCCACACTGGTAAGACTATCTTACGTAAGCTGGAATAATTTTTAAAATATGGATAGTATATATCCCAAGATATGTTAACCAAGAATTGGGAATAAAAATGTTTCACTCAAATGAAGAAAAATATTTTTTTCTGTATTGCTTTTCCTCCATAAATTTATGTACTACATTCTGAAATTTTTCACTTATGAAAAGGTACCTATTCTGTAATAAATATATGAAAGCAATTAAAATACACTAATTTTTATATTTGTATTGAAAATTTTATGATAGCAACTGAAAAACAGGTTTTCACATAACAAACTAACCCATAGTCATTGTGAGTTTGAGAGCCCTGTACTATTCATGTAGGTAAGAATGATGGTATAAATAAAATATACAGTACTTCCCTCAAGCAGCTGCTTTCCACAGATGTCTGAGGAGATGTCAGTTTATATGCCATAGGTCTCTGAGCAGGCGGAATCTCAGCAGAAAAATAACAGATACTATTGTAATAAAAATATTCTTACCACTGCATATATCTGAAAGCAAACCTGAAGTTGCTCTTAATACAAAAACTGATTGTGGTTTACGAGAAATACAACTAATTTACTGTATAAAAAAATAGGCAAATTACATTTATATAGGCTTATTTATTTGTATTACTACAGGAGTCAACCTAAATAAAAACAAGCCTCAATTTAAAAAAAATTTATATCACATATTTATTTGTGGAAATTTAGGGCTATTAACCCGTGTATTCTGGAATATTTTTAAAATACTGAAGCTAATATATATGCATTCTTTAATGGTTAATATAAAGAATCATGAACAATAAAATTTAATCTAGGGCAATGTGTGTTTCCGATGTTCACGAAATTGAACAATATTAAAAGTTAACATATGGAAAGTTATTCCTGGAATTTTCTTACTGCAGCGGTTAGTACAACCATATGCAACGCATGACATCTTGAAAATTAAAGTAAACTAAGGATCCCAATAGGTATATATGCTATATAAGCTGTATGCTCGAACGATTGATATGAATACACAAATGGCACAGCGAGAACTTTCTAGAGATCTATATATCAGAATGAACCGGGTAGTTTGGCATCACCGTATGGAGCTACATTCTCCCTCCTTTTCTTTCCTCCTCCATGGATTCGCCAGTACTCCCGCCTGAGAAATTAAAATTATTCTGAGCCTAGTCCGAAACTCATCTCTATTTCCTAACACAAATATAAAATTACTTAGTCTTTTTTTATCATTTAGGAAGTAAAACGGAATACTGAAGGTAAAACGTATATATTCATGAGCTCAGCCAGTAGAACTAACGTTTGAGAATTGTGTTAAGTGTTTTTTCTCTTGGGTGGGAATGAGGGGGAAGTGGAAGAAGGTTGGAAGAACGTTGCGAAACATCATCGCAGATCCATTCTTTAGAAAATGATGCTCAATAATAAAAGATTTACTGTATAGAAATGATTTTGAAAATATTATACTAACATATTTTGCTTACAATCACATATAGAATAAACCAGTGCTTCCCAAAACCCTTTTTTACATCACGGCATACTTAGGTGAGGCTAACATTTATACGGCACACTTTTTCAAATAGCGGAGGGTATGTTAATATTATAAAATTTTTTACAGTAATTTGTATTATATTAAAATTATAAACACACCGTTATGATCAAAATAAACTACTTATTCTCTAGAAGTTTTACAATGTTCAAATATAAGAGTATCTTTAAAAAAGAATAAAATTTAAGTTTTAATGAGATACTTGTGATTTTTTTTCTTGAACATAACTCTTTTATGTTAGGAACTTTTACGTTACAAACCTGCGTCTTGTCAAATTCAAATAGGTTGAACGATCGCAACACTTTTTACTAGACTTATTACCAGCTTAATATTGGCGCTGGTCATGCTGGCACGCATCTAAGCACAGATAAGGAGACGAGAGATAAATGATAAGCTACAGTTACATCGAGCAGCGTATATGCTAACTGTATAAATTTAAAATGCATATCTGTGGATGTTTAAAATTCACCGTAATTATTATGTTATTGTTTGTATTATATCATGTTGAATCTATATGTTGGAGGCGGGGGTTGCTCAGTCCGTAGCGTGCAAGGCTTGTAATCTGTAGTAAATATGAATAAGCAATAATAACAAGGACGTTTCATTTATCCCCAGGTTCGAGTCACCGCTGGGTCAGGGTTGAGATTTATCTCCGCAAAACTTCCCGCCCTGCCCAAAGTCAGTAGGCGATGGGCTTGGAAAGACCGCCGTTCGTCGGATGGGACATTAAGCCGTGGCAACGTGTGCGGGAGAGCCATACCCTGTGCACGTTAAAGAACACACTGGATGGCCTTGACGGGAGGCTACCATTTGTCTCCCAATAGCTGTTCCTGTGGGTCCCCTTCCCCAACCTTCTCTGAACCTTCGGGGCTCTTGTGACCTGGCCATTTAGCCCAAGGTTTGTCAGTAGACGGAGGTTGAGTTGGTTTGTTTTATCTCTAATAATAGGTTGAGTTGGGTTGCTTTATCTCTAATATAGGTTGAGTTGGGTTGTTTTATCTCTGAGCGGCAAAAAAGTGCCGCTCAGAGATAAAACAACCCAACTCAACTTATATGTTGCAAATAAAGTCTTTCATTAATTTATTACATTTTTTTCGCGGCACACCCACACTATGGTCACGGTACAAACAGTGTGCCGCGGCACACCGGTCGGGAGCACTGGAGTAAACCATAAAACGATCAAAAACAAATTCGTCTTCAGAGAGCTTCCAGTTGATAAAAGAAAGTAAATATCATAAGAATGCGATTTTAAAAATATGAATAAGCAATAACGAATTTTTATGGGATGAAACGAATTTAAGTTTTTTGTGAAGACTTTTAAATAAGGAATTAATTAATTACTTGGAGACGTCATTGTTATTTATCTCATTTTGAACACTCGAGTCATTTATCCCCAAGGACGTTTCATTAAGAAATCAATTAATGAATTACCTCAATCATTTCGAGATTTCTTAATAGATATTACATTTAACATTTAATAAATGAAAATAAAATGCATTTTTTTTTTCGTTTTTGTGTCCAAGCATGTGCGTTTTAATACATTCTTGAATTATCTTCTGAATAAGAGGTTTTTTTTTAAATTCAAATCTGAAACCTGGAAAGTTATGAGTTTTCGTTTTATTTTCATTTCTTACTTACTTTAAATAATTCTGAATAATCCCAAATGCGAGCCAGAGACGTAGTGAAGTGGAATAAAGATCTAAGTAATTACTAAACGTTGCTCTCGAAATAAAGAGAAACAAATAGAAAAGAACCCTCAACAGATTAAACTTTAAAGAAGCAAAAATGAGGCGCTGTTGTTGAAGCAAAACGTTTCTTCAGGAAAAAGAAACGGAACGAAACGATAATTTAGATATATAATGCTCCAAAATAGGAAAAACATTAGAGCCTGCGAAACGTGTGCTACGATAATGAAAGGCAAAAAAATACACGGAAGTGTATTAGAGAGCAATTTTTAATGCCTCAAAACTTTACAAACAGCTTAGAAACTTTAGAAGTGAACATTATGGAGTAATCAACAGGGGTGTTATAAGCCAGAACAGTCTGCACTAAATGAAGCAATTTAACGGTTGAAGAAATAGAACAAAGAAAGAAAAACGTAAAAAAAAACATATGAAAACGATTTAAAGTAGATGCATAGTGTCTCGTCACATCTACGGATGGTGTTCAGAAAGTTCTTACTTTAACAGAATTAACAGACTTCAGAGATAACAGAAGAAACCTGACATTTCCGGGTTCAAGGATGAAATTTGCTGTTTGGAAAGGTTCAATAATGAACCTCGAGTTTCACACTCTTTATATAAGCAATTTCTACAAATTAAGAAAATCGTAAACTACTACGTAAACTGTTGATTTGTACTCGTTCCTCTGAAGTTAACAAAATACGACTTGTTTGAAAAGCTTGTCTAAACATGTCACTACGTGTTAAAAACAAAGGCCTTATCGTTATATCTCTCTGCACTGGCGGCTCGTAAAGTTCGATCTGTGAAATCTGTGCCCTGTTTCTATGGAGCTTACTAGAGGGAAATATTTTACATTTTCACATGGATGTGGCATGGGGACAACGCTAAAAAATTGATGCCGATTTATCACAAGTATATGGGAATCATGCCTGTTCATATGGAACTGTTACGTGATTGATGTGCAAATTCAGGGAAGGACGGTATCGCTTCAAAGACCTCCTTCGTGCAAAAAAGACAGAAGAAGACCGTGAACGAGACAACCATAGTTGATGTTCGTGAATTCATTATGGAAAACTCACATATCACCGTTCAGTTTATCTATTGGTAGTGTGGAAGTAATTATTCATCAACATTTGAAGTTCCGAACGATCTCTGCCAAACGGATACCCCCACAAATTGACAGAACAGCAAAAAAGGTTAGAATCGGCTCGTACAAGGAGATGTTGGCAATGTTTGAACCCAGTGGCCCCAAACCGATAACAGGCATTGTCAAAGGTGGTAAGAGGTGGTTTTATTACTATACAACTCCCAGAAAGATCGACAACTATGTTAGGGTTGTGGAAGATGACACGTATCCCCAATCCCCAAATCCTCCGACAAGACTTCCGCTCAAGGAAGATGATTTTCACAATTTTTTTTTCAATTCCCAATGAGTGGTAGACCTTACCTGAAATCATGACTATAAATGACCAATAATACACCAACATTGTTTTGCTCAAAACTGTTAAGGAGATGACGAAGCAGCGTCCAAAACATGCGTATCAATAGTTCTCCTTCTTCATGGCAATTACAGTGCTCATAAAACCCAGCGAGTTACGGCTATTCGTAGCAGGAAAAAATCAAATAGCTACTCCATCCTGCATATGCACTCGATGTTGTACCATGCGATTTTTGGTTGTTTCCAAAATTAAAAAGGAACTTGCTGGGAAGCCTGTTTCAAGGTGCGAGACCTTGCAAAATGCTTTCATTCACAGTTGCGGAGTATTTTCTTAGACATCTGCAAATATGCATAGATGCTGGAGGAGAGTACTTTGAAGGAGAGCAAAAGTTTTGCTGAGGAACCTGCAATGGTTTTTGTTCTGCAGATGGATGTCAAGGAATTTTTGAATTTCCCTCGTATATATGTTAAAAAACACTCGATTGTATCTAGGAGAAGTCAGGTACTTTGGTACTTTCATCTGCTTTTAATCTCTGCTATTGTTAAGATGTGAATCCCAGCCTTCCTCCACTAACTGAATACTGCCTCATAAAACTCTGTAACAGCTACAGAAACCACTCTCACATCTGTCTTATACGATCAAAGGAAAGAAACCACGTCATCTTCACGGTCTTCGTTAGCTCACAGAAAACAACGTTAACAGGAGAGGTCTATTTTCATTTCCATAGTAAGGCTGCTCCACTACTACCTAGCAATACTTACTGCGTTATCTTCCCAAATTGCACGCAACGTTATCATGCAGGAAACAATAACGTCACTTACTAATCTTCACTGATTATTCCTTAATGGTCAGCCGTGAACGGGTCAATGTCTTAGTCTTGCAATGACTACCTATAAGCCTTGGTTTTTATATTAGGATCCACGAGCAGAAGTAGATTCTCAAAGCGTTCTGTTTATCTAAGTTAGATTTCATAACGAAGAAAAATTATTTATACAACGTTATTTACTTTAACAATATAGAAACGTCTTCACTTTTATTTCTTTACTGTTGTTTCAGCAATTGTACAATAAGCCTTCAATTCTTCACAATTGCTTCTACGTATTATAATTAAGTAAATTCCAATAATTGATTTTCCTTCGGAATACCCATAAAAAGTCTCTCTCTGACTGGAATTTTAAAAAATAATTAAAATATTATGTTCCCTCTTGATTCATTGTAATTTTTTCAGCAAAAAATGATTTGTTTTTATTCCGTAGTTTATTGTACACAGGCCCTAATTTAGTAAAAATAAAAGAGGAAGGCATTGATGAAAATCGAGGTCGGAAAAGAGTTGTGGGGAGGGGGGGGGGCAAGAGACTGGATTCCCATCATTGCAGTGTAACATTTTCCCATCCGTTTTAGAGGTCGTTTTAGAGGAAATTTCTCATCTGGGGGATAGAAAATAGAACTTGACATTTTCTGGACTCAAGGATGAAATTTGATATTTGGAGAGGTTCAGTGATGGAACTTGACCTATGAACCTTGAGTTCCACGCTCTCTATATAAGCATTTCCACAAATTAAGGAAATCATAAACTACTACATTAAGCGCTTCAAAATTTATAGTCCATAAATGATATAAAAGTCTAGTCGAATAACAAACGCCTTTATTACTCTTGTATTATCTTATATTTTAACACACAAACGTATTTGTTTTTCACATTACCAATTCTTTACATTTTAAGAATTAAATTTCCATTGCAAATTACAGAATAACGGTATATTTAATTCATATTAATAAATTTTTAATTATATTTAAAAAGTATACACTTTTCATTTTATTTTTAAGTGGAGTCATCAGAAAGATGAATCCTACCATTTACCATGGGGGTGGGGAACTGGAGACTACTGAGCTCACCGCCGTTGACTATAAATTGTACAGATCGTCTTTTCGTATTTCTTCTCATTTTATAACGATAGTTCAAAATAAAAATGAACAAAGCAGAAATGCATGTAATCAATTGATCTTCGCAAATTCGCCATACCAATTGAGACATTTATCCCAACATCAAATTAGAAATACCACACGCTCTTTCCTAGAGCGACTTTGGCTGTTGCATGAGGAAGTCTGTGACAATGAGTTGAAACCTTTTCGATCGACTTAAACCTTCACTGCGTTTTCTAAAATTCCAGAAATGTGTAAGTCTAATAGAGGAGATGCCAGGATATATAGGAAGGATCTTCCCAGGCATTCGCAAACATTCTTGATCAACATTGTTATTGTTACTTAGGAAATATGGGAGCTTAATTGTCATGCAACAAAATATGCTAAGAAGTTCTTAGTTGGATTGGTTGTTTTATTTCTGAGTGGCACAATGGACTAAATGGCCAGGTCACAAGGACCCCAAGGACTCAGAGAAGATTGGGGGAGGGGACCCACTGGACAGCTTTTGGGAGACAGATGGTAGCCTCGTGTCAAGGACATCCATTGTATTCTTTAACGTACACAGGGTATGACTCTCCCGCACATGGAGCCATGGCTTTACGTCCCATACGATGGACGGCAGCCTTTCCAAGCCCATCGATGTCCCTAACTGAACTAGGGCACGGCGGGAATTTCGCGGAGATGAATGTCAACGCTGACCCAGATGGGCCTCGAACCTGGGAACTACAGATTACGAGACTGAGCCCTCTAGCGACTGAGCCACCCCCACCGCAGCCCCTGAAGTTCTGGGTCTACGACTTTATTTCCTGACTTCCGATGCCAATAGTTTGTTAATATCGATGCGAGATGATGATGTCATTATGGTGTAGAATCTCAATCAACAGCATACTTGATGGTAAAAATAAAACATCAGCATACCGCACATTATTTTACTTTGGAGGCGTCCATGCCGGGGTTTTCTGGAATACAGTTATCTATCACGTTAAAGTCGATATTTGCTACTTATTCTGGTGTTGATGAGTTCCTCCTATGCATAACAGTTTCCCTGTTTTAAGGGAATCAATATGACTCACTCCATTATCTAGATAGTGGGATCTGATTGACTCAGGTACTGAGAGCAGAAAAATGAAACTTTATATTTGCTGTCACTTCAAATTTGAACGATACATTTTAAACACACATGATATAAAATGTTCAATTGTGCAAGAAAATTTATCGCTTTTATTTCATTATTATAAATAAGTTAAAATGCAGAGATCCATGGTAATCCACAGTAACAATAAAATCTGCTAGACATGGTTATCATTAAACTGAAGATTTTTGTATTTTTAAGTGTAATATGGTTCAATTCTCTTTTTTTTTAATTTCTATTAGTGGTCTAATATATTGACAGGGCTGTATTGTGTTACTTATTTGTCCAACCACCTTTTCTTCCTTGATCTAAAAACTAAAAAATACAAAAGTCGGTCTATTTTTTTTTACCAAACACAAATTTCATAGAGTTAAAGATTTATGAAATGGAAACAAATTTTAAATTCAATTTGTTATCTTTTTCTGTTTCATATGGTGTTGTAATAATCAGCTTAGTTAATCGATTATTCTTTATAAATACAATAATATTTAACTTTTAATCATAATCTCAGGTTTTCCACACATGCCGAGGCGCAATAACATGACACAAATCTAAAGTGTTTGCTCGACTGAATTATCTATTGTAGACGATATGGGTGAAAACAAAGTCATCGAAATATAGATATGTAGAGAGAAAACTGAAGTTTTTTACCTTATGGATATTAAAACTGATAAAATGCGATAAAATTTCGTGTGCGACTTGGAAAAGAGTATCGGAAACTGGTCAATTATTGGAAGACTGGTTCCAGCGTTCCTCCCAACTGTTGAACGTTTTCTGGAACTCACTGTTTGGAACAGCTATCAAAATTGCATGCGTATTTGAAACCACCTCCGAATTCGTGCTTAATTTACGTCGTCTCATTGTTTTTTAAGATTGAAATAACCAGAAGAAATCCGACGACAGATCTCGAACGATAGGCGTCGATCGCATAACGCTGTTCAGTTTTGATTTCCATAAGGTAAAAATTTTGAAAGAAACAGTAACAAAGAATGCGTTTACCAGGCGGCTACGAAGATGTCTCACTTCAGATGATTTCTATGCATAATAGAGCACCGAGAGAAATTAAACGATGGTTGTTATGGTAACGAGACAGTATGATTAGCCAATGGGTATACAATGCAGCTTCTAAACAGTGTTGCCAAGTTACAGTAAAAATATTCTCAGTTGTTTTGGTACGCCCTTTGTACTTGATAAAAAATGCTGTAAATGATTGATAGAATGAACTCATATGATCTAAAACTCAGGTATGAATTTATAACTTCAAATTGAATATCTAATGTTTTGTAAATTGAAAAGAAAACTTCACGAGAGTTTCGTTGTCAGAAAAAACAGTCAGAAAAAGCGGAATAAATGGATACATGCGCATTCAGAAATTGGCAAAACTCCCACGAATGGAGCCAATGATTCGTTTAAAAGTCAGGAATCATCCGTTCTCAAGTCGTAAAGTGGAATTCAAGGCTGAAAGTACATTACGTGATGGGAGTAGTAATTTCTGTGCAGCAGCAAAAACTTTAGGTGAGCTGTTATTTTCATTCTTTCGGTAAAGAATTTAAGACAGAACTGGAAACTGCATTTCCATCGCTCGTCACGTGGTCTTCTAGATGCTGCTGCAAACAAGGCTCCTGCGCTTCAAGAGCAGCAAGAGATCCCTCCGAAAAACGCTATAATAAGGTAAAACAAATCGTAGGTAATAGCAGAAGGCAGGATTTTCCGATGAAAGAAATTGAGGAAGGGAAACGGACACGTTGATACTTACCTGACGAGAGATGCTTTGTTCTGAGCATTTCATCTTGTTCACGGATGATGAAACTTTCCTATGGTGGGATTACTGATGATTATGTTTTATTTTGGTATATAAATGACCAGGCAAAAATAAGCTATATTTTTTCCTAGTTTCTCAATTCAAACGCTTCTCTTGTTCTTCAGGTTTTTAGACTGCAACAAATATATTTACAATGTCTTTTTATATACGGCTCGTATATATTTTTGTTTATACCGATGGAAAAATAATACTGGATTTTAGGAAAATAAAACTACTGAATCTGATATAATATTGTTATGTTCTGATTCTAAAAAAGTACGGTAAAATACAATGCTGGCCATTAAAAATGCAACACCAGGAAAGACAAGAGATATCAGAGCCATATTTACGGATTACAAAGATCAAATGATTACAAATACAACTCGGTTAGACTTGTGGAATACAAAGAAATCAGTATCTTGTGTAGCCACCCTGAGCGACAATAACCGCTGCTACACGGTTCGTCATTGAGAGGATTAGACATTGGATGTGTGTTTGGGGAATGTCAATCCATGCAATTTCGATATGTAACCAAAGTTCATCTGTTGTAGCAGCTGCTGGTGTCTGGTGTCCTAGTCGACGTGAGATCATGGACCAGACATGTTCAATTGCGGACAGATCCGGTGAATGCGCAGGCCAAGGCAGAAGTGTCACATGGTAGCTATTCAAGAGTTGTTGGACGATGCATGCCACATGTGGCCGTGCATTGTCCTTTTGGTAAATGGCACCAGAGAGCCCCTAATAATTAGGTACGACACACAGGCTCGAACACCTCAGTGATATAATGCTGGCTGTTCAAAGTACTGGTAATGCGTATGAGGCGAGTGCGTGAGTGGAGTCAATGGTACCCCATACCATAACACCAGGGGCTTGTCCTGTATGGTACTGCATCATGCATGTCTCACTGAGCCTGTCGCCGTGGTACCATCAGACACAGATTCGTCCATCGTGGTGCTGCATACTGAAGTGGGATTCTTCTGAAAAGATGATTCGATGCCATTCACACATCCATGCGCAACGTTCTTGGAACTATGGCAGTCGCATATGCCTGTGTTTGAGAGTCAATGGTAGCCGAAGCAATGATCACCTAGCAAAGATGACCCAATGCTACAGATGACATCGAACCATGCGTGTGGACACTGGTTGATGTGCAACACACCCTACTGTTGAGCTAAAGTGTTTGATGTGACTGTACGGTCATTCAAATCCATGCGCACGAGATATCTGTCCTCTCGCTCGTTTGTGTGACAGGGCCGTTGAGATCCCTCACGTCAATGAGTTCGTTCCTCCTCTACCCACTGACGCCATATTCTCATCACTGTGGCAGCATTCCGTCCAACACCAGCACCAATGTCTCGGTACGATAAACCGCCTTCCCATGATCCCATAATTCTCTCTCGATCAAAGTCGGAAACTTGGTCGTATGGGTACCGTGTACTTTTGCGGGGCATACTTGCTCCTTTAGTGCGCAAGAACTGCGAGTTAACACAAATCCAGTGGTTTACACCGGCTCGAGCCTACTCTTGTGAGACCTCAAAAGTTTTCGTATACTGTAAAACATTATCTGAAATAAAAATTATCTTATCTTATCTATCTTTGTAATCTCCTCTTATACCACTTCCAGAGGACGTTACTGTCACACATGATTTGGGTATGTGCTGCGCCTTGAATCATTTACAAGTTTTCCCATGGGCTACCCATCTTGTATATTTCGGGACAATCTGATGAGTTCTTCCTGGTATTGCACTTTTAATTACCACAGTGTATAAAAAATACGGTATAAATTAAAGAACTACATATAATTTAAATCAAATTAATTAAGGGTTAAAATGGATACTTTTAAGAATTAAAACGAAAGAAAACAAAAGGAAGATTTTAAAAGCAAAATCATATTCTCGCATCCCAAATGGTGGATATTTCAGGGTCAGGACAAAGAGGATCCAATTAGGATGTCTTAGACTCAGTAAAAGGAAACTGAGAATGATGCTACTGATAGGTCGCGGACCTATTGGTGTTATAATTTCATTTTTTTTTACTTTTGGGATCTGGCAACAAGACTCCGTCTCACTTGTGAAATACTGCAGACGCTGTGTTTGCGCGGATATGGCATTTAATTAGCCCCTAGTGTTGGAGAATTATCGGGGTTGCCTGAGTTATTGCCTCGCTTCAGCCGGCGAAGGGATTCTGTGCGGGGTGATGGTGCTAATAGGACCCGTGTTCGGTCTCCTGTCTTCGAAATAATTGTTTATTGTTTCCGAGTGCCCAACTGTAGTCCAGCGGAACTCCGTTTTCGTTATGGATATATCTTCAATCAGGGTATAATCATTTTAATTCATATTAATCTGATTGTTGTCACTTTTCTTTAATATTTTGACTGTCACTTTATAATTGAATTTATTTGAGTGTATTGGAAATATGATAACATATTGTAATGTGAATTTATCCACCTTTATAAGCTGTTGGAATAATTATGTTGATTTGAAAATTTAAATAAATTTAAATTTTTTTTGTTATTGTTTAAACCAAATTTGCATTTGTCTACTATTAAATCCTCTACTCATCACAGCTACAGTTAGAGAGTACATGACTGTGTATTACTAGCTTGTGGGTTGTTCCTAGTTCGAACTCGAATCTTCTGAGCCACTCTTTCAGAAGTATCTGTTAGAAAGTAAATTTTGGTTTGAAGTCAGATCGACAAGTATAAATATGTAGTTCTAGATGTATTATAATTATGTATGGGTAATTATTTTTGTTAAACGCAGAATATAAATATAGTTCATATCGATACCTTAAAGAGGAAAAGTTGCGGGTGACACTACTGCCTCTGCACTGCAGAAAGTGTAAACATTCAGGCCATTAGCCAATATTAGAAATCAAATGTCAGCTGTTTAAGAGGAACCAAGAGTTCTGGGCAGAAGAAACAAAAGCTATAATGACATTTATTATCACTAATATTCATTATTTCTCGTTTTTTAATGTTAAAAGTGTTAAAATATTCAGTTTTGGTTAATTGACTTTGTAATTTTAAGAGAGGAGGACTACAAAGAGTATATGGAGTGTATGGAGTAGTTTTAAATCTAGGAGTTTAGTAACAAAATCAGTCAGAGTTTTTCATTATTAGCATGATTACTGTTATCTGGTCTTTTTTGGGTTTTTTTACTTTATATTTTTCAATAAAGTACCGTTTCAATCTTTTTAAAAGAACTTTATGTTTTGTTGAGAAAAGCTTTTTCCTCATAGTTTGTTACGGTAAAACGAAAGCGTTTTTCAAAGTGTATTAAGATTTAATTCCATGAAGAAGGAGAAAATCCCCTGCTGAATTCTAGTTTATTTTATTCTAAAGGGAAATGTTGCTCTGTATCGTGGCTAAAGGACAGGTAAAATGTGACAGCAAAACGTATGTTCTGTATACAAAGCTGGATAGTTTCAGCGATAAATGAAACGCTAATACGAACTTATCTAATATCGATATAACCGAATAAAAATAATAAATTAAAACCATTAAGTTGTCCTAATTTATAATTTTAAATTTATTGGTAAAAATACTCCAAAGAATTTTCTTTAAAATGTTTATCAATATTAATAAAAGCATTTTATTTTTGTTAATTTGTTCAGAACTATTATACAAAATGTAAAACCTGAGTGAGTCATATATAGAAAAGTTTTAATAAGACTACACGAAACGTTCAAGTTTGACAATGTCGCAAAGATAGGTCGTTTTTTTTCTACCTAATTCAAAATTTAGGAAACAGAATGCAGTTCGATTGAATACAGCATTTGAAAAACTGCAGCAAATATATTTTTGCTGCAATAGCTTTCGAAATGCAAGTATTGTTACTGAACTCTGCAACTCTTATTGAAATCAGTGCAGTAATTACTTTTTAAATAGCTTCCATTGACTAATAGAGTTTCAGGTCTTTCAAAGAGTTTTCGTTGGTGGAAACTTCTCAAGCGAAGATGTTTTAATGATTATATTGATTTTGAGTCTAATGGTTTAATCTTTAATCTTTTTATAAACGTAACGATTAAGGACACACGTGATACACAAGTATATCATTCCTGTTTTATGCTCATACAGTATGATTCACTTAGTTGTTTTTCACGTTTATTACAATGTCTTGTCTCATATATTGAGTTTTTTTTCATTGGAAAATACGTCATTTATATTGCAGTAGTTTTTTTTACTAGTCATTTATTATGTACCGGTTACTTACTTAAATAGGGACTCAGTCGGTAGCGCGCCAGGCTCGTAATATGTAAATCCCAGGCTCGAGTCTCACCTGTGATATCGTTGAGATTTATCTCCGCTAAATCCTCACCCTGCCCTTGATCAATAGGTGACACCAATGGCCTTGAAAAGGCCTCCGTCCATCAGATGGGACATAAAGCCGTGGATCTGTGTGCAGGAGAGCCATACACTGTGTTGGGTTGTTTTACCTCTGAGCGGCACCTTTTTGCACACAATGGGCTAAATGGCCAGGTCACAAGGACCCCGAAAGCTCAGATAAGGTTGGGGGAGGGGACCCACTGGAACAGCTGTTGGGAGACAGGTGGTAGTCTACCGTCAAGGCCATCCATCGTGTTCTTTAACGTGCACAGGGTGTGGCTCTCCCGCACATGGGCCACGGCTTAACGTCCCATCCGACGGAAGGCGGCCTTTCCAAGCCACCTTCCGTCGGATGGGACGTTTTTTCAGGTGTCCCCTACTGACCGTGGGCAGGGCGGGGAATTTTGCGGAGATAAATCTCAACGCTGACCCAGCTGGGCCTCGAACCTGGGAACTACAGATTACGAGCCTGGCGCGCTACCGACTGAGCCACCCCCGCTCCGCCATACACTGTGAACTTTAAATAACAGGCTGGATGTCCTTGACGATAGATATGGTACCCCAATGTTCTCTGAGTCCTCGGGTTTCTTGAGACCTGGGCATTTAACTCATTTTGTGCCAAAAAAAAAGCGCCTCTCAGAGGTAGCCCAACTGGATATGCATTACAAAGTTCAATATATATATTAGATGCGTTATTTGGTTCCTGATGCTTTATGATGCTTTACTCTTATGTAAATATTACCTCGCACAATATAAAATTTTCTCTTATCTATGGAGATAATTTCTGAAAAAATACGCTGGTTAAAGTTTCATTGATCGAAAAAAAAAATGTGTATATTTTCTGCGTATGCCGCAGTTTATTTAATAAAATTTGGTTACCATCACTTTTTACTTCACTTTAGGCCAGGCTCGTAATCTGTAATTCTTCACTGTTTACAAGTCTACTGAAAACCATACCGAAGCAAATTATTTCCCGAAAAATAATTTGTTAATGAAATCTGTTGAGCAAATTTTCATCATGTGTGTTCTTATTGCAAATGCACGTGACCGTTGTTTCAACGGTTGATAATTAACAACTAAATAAGAAACGGGAAAATGCTTATATTTAAATTCAGGCTTTTTATTCAGGTGCATTTCTTCTTAAAAAAACAGCGGCTACCACCCATCTTGTAAGGAATCATCATCAGAGCCGGATCAAGGGAGGGGGAAAGCCTTACCCATCTCCGTGAGATGTTTGGTTTTGTTCATATTTTTTGGATTTTTCAAGAATTTTTAAAAGAATTCTAAAACGAAGGAGAGCGGTTATACTGAAACGGATGTCCTGTCTCTCTTTCTCACCCCCCCCCATTGTTTTCCCTTAGATCAAGTCCCGATCATAATTTACTTCAGAAATGAATTACACCTCAAGCAGCTGCTTGACACAGAGGTCTGACAGGAGGCTGCTAGTCTAATACGACATAGAGGAGATCTGTGAGAAAGGCGAGACCTCAGCAGAAAGACAACAAAAACATGCATGCCTTAAACCGAGGCTCTAACCCAGGTCCATTTGATCAGTAGATAGTCGCGCTCCGTTACTAAAATTAAAAAAAAAGTGATTAGGTTTAAGAAGATCAGGGCTAGAACAGAGAACAGAAAATGTATCATGAGAACTAATTAAAATTTTTCAAAATTGTAAAAGTGGAATTTTCAAAATATATTTATATATTAGGGGTAATAAGGTCCCATTATGTTTTAAATTAACTTCATTTCTTTTAGATGATTATTTTTCCTTCGATGGTAAGAGAGTAAAACAGTGAAGAAAATGAAGCTCTTTATGAATATTGAAAACTTATCTATCCTCTTGCACACTTCCATATTTTTTCCTATATCTGACCTTATTGGTGGTTTTATTTTCCAGTCGCATGATTCCCAAGTTACTCGAGGGATCAAAAGTACCAAAAACTTACGAAACTATTCATCTAGAATAGAGTTCTTCTCAGGTTATTATATTTTATATGACTTTGATTATGGAAAGGCCTTTATAAAAGAATAACGAATGCTATGTGGTTTAAATATATTCTTTTTTTGTGGAAAATTTTTATGATAAATAAAAATTATCATTAATAGTTTTTTTATCTGAATTATTTAAATCTTTTGATATCCAGCACTTGAATACTAACTGCCGTGGTAATAAATATTTAAGTGATAATTTTGTTATAATATGCAATAAAATTGTTTATGAAAGTAAGTAAAACAGGATGTCAAAAGTTTTTTTTTTCCTTTCAAACTTTTTGATTTGTATCTGATTGTTTTAATTAAGTTTATGGTGATATTTAAATTTTTCAACTAGGATCGAATTAACATCATGGCAGGGTGCCACGCTCTTAAGGAGGGCCTTCCTTTTAAGGATGGAAATATTTCAACATTTTGATAAATATAAAAATAGAAATAAAAGTAATGACAATAAAAGAGAGATAGAAACAACGCAAATAAAAGAGATAGAAACAGCGAAAATAAAAGAGAGATAGAAGCAACGAGATGAAAGAATGACAAATTTGAAGGTAATGAAAGCTTAGACACCCTCTCCACTCCGCATGAATCTGTTATTTCGTGCGAACTTAGATAAGACTAGTTTTGAAATATCTACAACTGCGTATAATTTAATTAATATTTTTTAATTATGTTAGAATATTGACTTGATTTCTGTAATTCTTGAGTAAAATCTGTAGATGTAATTAAAAAAAAAAAGAAAAATGTTACATTTAGTAAATCGCTCAGATCTTTTCTCCCTCTCATAAAAAAAAATATATATTTAATTTTTATTATTGTTGTTGAGGGTAATTGCTCATGCCACTAAATTTATCACTGTCATTAAATATCTTGGCACTGATCAAGAGGTGGGGAAGGTTTCTAATTTTTAGCTTTTGCGATGGCCAAAAATTCTTAATCCGGCCTTGACAGCAACAAAAATAATGTCTTCAATTGTTCTGAAATGCAGTGAAGTAGCACATTATCATATTTTGGCCTTCATGCGAAAAGAACTAACGATAACTGCATTAAATAGTAAATATTTTTAGTAAATAATGATCTGTCACTGTATGAAATATATATGGGAAAATAACCAGCAATATTTCGCAGCGTAAAATCTTATGAATAAGCAATGGCGAACTTGCTGAAGAATCATGTTTCTCCATCTAAAGTATGAACCATCTCTTGGGCCTTTGGGCATTAACCTAAAGCAATAGCTCACTGTGGAACCTATTTGTCTCTGCCAGCTTTTTGACGCAGCAGTACGTGGAAGGGATAAGACGCACACAAAGCTGAGGCTAATGGCAGTTCCAGCCACTTCACACACACGGAGGAGTTCTCTGTTTTTGGCCACTTGGTTGGAAACGATACTTAAGATGATCCGCAAGTAGCGTGATTGAAATTTTAATGTCCCTTCTGTTAACAGAGTCTTAGGTAGTTCTTGTCAGTTCTTACCGAAAACTTTACGAACTGTTTCATAAAATATACCTATATAATATTTGTAAGATTTTGCCTGCTTCAAATTTCGAACTTCGCAAAAATTTGGGTTTAAATTAGTTATCACTAAAAACATGGTTGTGTTGAGTTGTTTTACCTCTCAGCGGCACCTTTTTGCACAACATGAGCAAATATTTCTATTATAAGGGTCATCGTTTATTAATGGAGTCTCAAATCCTGTACCCATCAACTTGTAAGTTTTTCAATACTCTTCGAAAAATATTAACGCTCAGAAAACAATTTTTTAACAAAAAAATATGATCCTGGAATTCTTATAAATTTAAAATTAATTAAAAGTAAGAGATGCGAAATGTTTCATTTGGATTGAACAGTAAGTTGGCAATTCCTATTCTCTTGAAATGTACTTCGGTATCATCACACATCTCTCCCCCTCCCTAAATGTAATGTGCATTGAAGAGGGATTTCAATTGTTGAGAGGTGGCAGGCAGACAAAGTAACTCAAAATGCACGTTAGAACATCAAATGCAACTGCCAAGAACCAACTACTGTCTGTGACTTTAAATCGTGCAAGAGATGCAATGACTGAAGAAATCTTTTAATTGAATGGAGCTATCTGGTAGTTGTAAGGATTGTGTTTCTAAATACAATGCACGAAACTATATAATCGATCTCTGGCATTTTGAGAATTAAAAATGATTCAATTTTACCATGAAACTTTCCTCGAAAATCCCTCCCCTCTCCACACTTTAAAAACCATTGAATTAATAAGTTAAATAAACCTTATATGGAAAATTTCAAATGACCGGTTTTGAATAGAAAACTATATCTACTCTTATTGGTTTGCTTCCGGGACCAGAATTGTTTTACAGATGTTTTTCACGGGTCAGACTAGTTGGAGACACTGGCTCTACGTTAAGAGAAGAAGTGAAACGAAGAAAGAAAAAGGGCAACAATTATCATGCTTCTTGAGTATCGAAGACAAATTGTCTTGACCGGATGTGATGTGAACCTACGACTTCCTGTTAACAAGGCAGGTGCTCTAACCGCTAAGCCACCGACTTCCGATCAAGGTCTCCTCTGTTAATGGTTTTAAGCTTTATACCAGTGTTCTCAACCTTTTAGTGCCGAACCACCAACCAATTTTGGCTGCACCTCATTTTATTTTTCTAACGTCTCTCTTCACGGAACGTTATGTTAATCAAGAAGTATTCAATATTCTTTTAACCCACTTCCAAACATACACACAAAAAACTGAAGAAAGCTCTCGCACAAATGTCTAAAAGGCCCATTGGAAACCATTGCTTTATACCAGAGTTTCCTATACATTTTCGTCCCACGAACACCTTTCGTGGTGATATATAATCTCGTGAACACTCTTACAAACATTTTTTGGAGTGATTGTGTCATTTTTCGCGTGCTGTATTCTAGGAAAGGATTTCAAGGATTACAACCTCCGATAAAGCTATTTCAGTTTCTGATCAGTCTATGACAGGACACAATTAGGTTTAATTTGAAAACAGTAAAATTATAGGTAAATTTCGAACTAAGTCACCCATTTGATGTGATGTATGCCGGCTATTCACGCCAGAATTGAACTTACTCACGAGGCACCTCAGGTTGAAATTCAGTTTGTATGAATGAAGTAAGGAAAAATACTATGCTTTGGCTATTAATAATGCGAATAATGCAATAAATGCATGCAGTTGACCACAATCCTTATTAATAGCAGTTAGTAGATGTAGTGGTATACAGCACATGTATCATTTTTAGTAAATTAAAACTAGAAATATGTTTATACAGTTTACAGTGACAGTGACTATAATATATGTAGAGCGAGTTTCAGTCTAGAATTATTTATATAAAAAAATAATAGTCTCTTAAAGAGTAAGAGAGAAAAAATACAAAAAAATAAATAAATGAAAGCTCAAAAAATAAAATAAAAAATAAAGCTTATAAGGAGTAAAAAAAAATATCCTCTTAAAAAGCAAGAGGAAAAAAAAACACACATTACTCTTAAGAAAATTAAAATTATATATGGGAAAGTCTGCAGAAGGAGTTCCCAATTCCAGTGAAGTGTATTCTATTCTATTCTATTTTAAAATAGATCCTTCTATAGGTCATTAAGACCTTGTAGAAATTGCAATTTAGTGGACACAGTAAAATTTCAAATACAGATCTTTAAATTCACGTACCACTGAAGAAAGATATAGTCTATTTTGGTATTTGTTTCATATAAATGTTAGAAAAAAATGCTTTCTCGCACAAACAGGTAATTGAAAGCGGGAAAATAATTGTTCGTGTTTGAAAACTAAACAAAAATGGAAATGATCGGTATGAAAACATTCCTTAGCAATTGAGAAACGAGCAATTGCTATAGAAACAACAAAAACGAAATGCTTAAAGGTGCAATGGAGTCAAAAACTTCACATGATCAAGCAACACAAAATTTCTTTCAATTAAGAGAACACTATTTTGCATATTTGTTAATTACAAATGTTTCTTAAAACCTGTATTTTTAATTTATTTGCAGATATAAAGTATGGCAAACACTTAAAAATAACCAATTGGAACTGATAACAGAACCTAAATATATATATATATTTTAAATTGTCCAATCGTTAGATTACAATATTCTAGAAGTCTAACATTAAACGAACTCAATCGAACCAATATTCCATCCACTCATTTATTGCCTTCACAGTTTCGATACCACTTATCTAGATAATAGTGAAATGATTGAAAATGAGTAATGTATGTGTTCATTCGATATTGAGATATTTATGAATCCAAGTCGATCTTTATCTTTTCGAAATTCCTGCAAGTAACAGTTTCTCTAAATGTGAGCGAAATTGATATTCATATGGAAGTTCCAAAATTGCACAATTATAAACCCTTCGCATTTGACAACACTCTGCACACAACTCAGAGTAGTACATAAACTGGGTTATCGAGAGAATGTATTGTGTCTATTTCGGGAAAACTGCAGTAAGTGCTTTTATCAATCGCTATCGTTTAAACACAAGTTAGCTTTGACGAGCCATTGGACATCGTTTGCATTGAAGGATAATTTTTTGTAGAATATCGGTGAGTGCAGTAGCTAAGTGGTAATTACAGCTTGGATTAATCACGAACGACGTATATTTCCGACTCCGAAAGCGAATATTAATATTTTCATAAATTTAATCCATATTCCGATTCTCTCCCACTGCATTCTCTTCTGTCTTCATTTCTGATACTTCCCAGAAACAAACATGAACGAGCACACAAGGATATTAGTTATTTTCTCATGGATTTGATACGACAGTTTAGTTTAAGTATTCTACTTGCATGGTAAAGGAAAACGACAGATATCAAAAGTTATCCCCGCCAAATTACTCCTCTTTGGCTTTAACGCACATATTACAGAAACGGGCATCGCATAGACACTATTCACTCGATTCAAACATGCGAGAAGTTGTTAGAACTAGAACAAACCAGCCTAAACACGCACTGGATGCGTTTGATAGGTAAGGGGTTATTGCGTATACGTGCAATATCGTTTCTTTTCAGATGCATTTCGAATATTTACTGCGTTTAATAATAGATCCTACATTTATTTCATTCCAAAGCCAGTACGTTTAATAAACGAATGTCGTAAATTTACCTGCATGTCCGAAGAAACGTTTGAAATCGAAAACGTACCTAAAAAGTACCTACTAGGACAGGCGTTGGCTGCAGGCGTCCCACACCACTTTGTTTTTCCGACACTCGAACTACTGATGACAAATAAACTAAACTGGTAAAAGTGAAAAAGAATGTGTTGAGAACAAAAAGTTCCACTTCTGCGAAGAGAGTTTTCATTAAAAAAATAGTTTTAATAAAATTATATTGTTTTCATTTCACTTTAGGTTTTTCATTTTTTTTTTCGTTATATACATACACCGAAGGGCCAAGCCATTAAGACCAGCGCATCTTTATGTAAATCGAACCAACTACAAATAACCGACAGCGGGTATGAAGGTCAAGAAACGGTATAAATAACACCTAATACTGAGCTCTGTTCATCAGTGTTATTCTTGTTCTGCAGATGGGAAAGGCAGCAGACCTAAGTGAGTTTGACAAAGACCAAATTGCAATGGCCAGACGACAGGTTCAGAGCATTTCCGAGGTGGCAAGGTTTGTGGGGTGCTCATGGTCAGCCGTGGTTAGTACCTTCAAAAAGTTGTCCGAGGAGGGAAAAACCACGAACCGCCGGTAAGGTGTGGACTAACCATGGCTAATAGATGCTAGAGTTCAGCGAAGACTATCCCGTATGATACAAGCCAACAGAAGGGATACCGTGGCGCAACCCGCACGTAATTTGAATGTTGGTGACGGGAGTAATGTGTCACAACACACAGTGCATCGAACCTTGCTGAAGATGGGGCTGCGTAGCCGCAGGACGCTCCGAGTGCTCCTGCTAACCTTGGTTCACTGTCGAAAATGACTACATTGGGCACGCGACCATCACAACTGGACCTTGACTGATTGAAAGAAGGTCGTCTGGTCTCGTTTCCTGTTGCACTATGTGGATGGCAGGTACGTGTGTGTTGGTAACCTGCGGAAGTGTAGGCACTCAGATGCACCGTGGGATGAAAACAAGCCGGTGGAGGAAGTGTAATGCTTTGGGAAATGTTCTGCTGGCAAACCCTGAGTCCAGTTATTTATGTGCAGGAAACTATAACATTTACCACCTACCTAAACATCGTTGCAGACCCGGTACATTGTTTGATTCCAATGGTATATCCCTCTAGTAGTGCCTTCTTTCAGCAGGATAATGCTCCATGCCACACTGCCCGGATTGTTCGAGAATGGTTCACAGACAGGGGCGTAGCTATGGGGGGAATAGGGGGGAGGCTTCCCCCCAAAGTAACTCGGAGTTGGCAAATTTCGAAGCGACTTCGTTAAATCTAGGTGAGTTGTGAAAATTTGTAATCTTTTTTTTGTAAAAATATGGGAAGTTGTCAAATTCGAGGCAACTTGGCAAATCTAGGGCAGTTTGGAAAATGGAGAGACGCCCAAACTTAGAGCAGTTGGCAAAATTCGAAGCCACTTAGTAAAATACAGGTTAGTTGGCAAAATCGGAACAACATGGCAAAATCTTGGAGAGTTGGCAAAATTCGGAGAGACGAGGTAAAATCTTGGGTAGTTGAAAAAATTCGGAGTGACTTGGCTAAATCGTGGGGAGTTGGCAAAATTCAGGTGAGATGTAAAAATTTGGATTTTTTTCTGTAAAATTATGGCGAGTTGACAAAATCTAGGGGCAGTTGGCAAAATCTAAGAGCAGTAGGCAAAATTCGGAGTGACTTGGCAAAATCGTAGGGAGTTGGCAAAATTCAGATGGTTGGCAAATCCCCCCCCCCCCCCCCGGAGCGAAAATCTAGGGTAAAACGTGATATTATTAGCTCAGTTGGCAAAATTTGATTTTCGAGTTGGAAAATTTCTGATTTCTCACCCCCCTCCCCAAACCATAATCCTTCGCTACGCCCCTGTTCACAGAACATGACGAAGACTCTCCGGTATTGTCCTGGTCTCTATATTCCCCAGACATCAATCCAATCGAACATCTGTGGTTTGTGTTGAAACAGCATATCCGATCTGCGGCGGCTCAACCAAGTAATTTACAAGAGGTAAAGGATCTGCTGGTAACGTGTTGGTACCAGATACCACAAGGTACCTTTAGAAAACTTGTAACGTCCATGCCTCGCCGGGTAAGAGCTGTTTTGTCGGCACGTGAAGGACCAGCATCATATTAGGCAGGTAGTCATAATGTTTTGGCTCTTCGGTGTAAGTTATTGATTATATAATTCTTTGGCGGCCCGCCATTCCATTTTAGTTTTCTCTGCTGCTTTTCAGCTGAAACATTTGCCCAGGCCTGTACTAGGGCAATGAACAAGTATGGCGGCTGCATCTACAACAATGATTCCCACATGGAGCGTTTTCTTGAGTATTTCGGTAGAAATAGATGTAACAGAGTATCGAATAATTCTTAGATTAATGTAGTTATTCGTGGTTTGTTTCGAAAGGAAAACTTGATAAATTCATGAATACAGTATCAAAATCCTCCTAGATTGTATACAGGGTAAATATTATTTCAATTAATTTTATATAGGAAAACATATTTTGAAATCCATGAAGGGGGCTTTGTAAAGGGTGAAAGAGATTGCTGGACTCGAAAAAGTTAGGAACCTCTGTTCTACAAAAGATTCTCGGTATCTTTACTATGCTCACGAAAGTCGCTGCATTGCAACAAACAGTCCTTAACATTTATTAATGGATTTAGTTACGAAAAAATCCTGATTCCCTCTATGCTGACCAGAGACGGGAGACATTTGTTTCCTAACAAACGTATACAAATAGAACCGAATTACGTTGCTCAAATGTCATCTGCTGCGCCATTTTGCTTTACACTGAGCAATGACCACTAGCAACGTGTGCAAACACTCTTACAACACATTACTACAAAATACTAATACTCTGCATCTACTGATACATGTGCTATTAGAGATATGAAAACGGTATAAATAACACCTAATACTGAGCTCTGTTAATCAACTTCAAAAAAGTGGTCCGAGGAGGGAAAAACCACGAACCGCTGATAAGGTGTGGGTTGACCACGGCTTATAGATGCTAGAGCTCAGCAAAGGCTATCTCGTATGGTACAAGCCAACAGAAGGGATAACGTGGCGCAACCCGCACGTAATTTGAATGCTGGTGACGGGTAATGTGTTACAACACACGGTGCATCCGACCTTGCTGAAAATGGGGCTGCGTAGCCGCAGGACACTCCAAGTGCTCCCTCGGTTCGCAGGACACTCCAAGTGCTAACCTCGGTTCACTGTCGAAAGTGCATACAATGGGCACGCGAGAATCAAAACTTGACCTTGACCGATTTAAGAAGGTCGTCTCTGTGGTCTCGTTTCCTGTTGCGCTATGTGGACGTCAGGTACGTGAATATCAATAGTGAAGAACGAAAACAATAAAATTAACAATGAAAATAAAATTGTCAGTGGGAGTGTTCATGTGGTGCGTACGTAATTTGAATCTGCCGATTTCCGCGAAACCCTGTGTTAAGAAGCGCGTATAAGGAAGCTTCATAACTTGCCATATGAGGGCAGTACCGTTCCGCAATAAACTAACCTACACTAAGCTAAGTATATAACGATATGGTCGAAGTCATGTGGTAAAGAATCCGACAGATGGTTAATAAAATACAATAAATTAGAATCTTTCCTAGAGATAAAACTAGAATAATGATTTAAATCTCTATAAAGAAAAATATTTTTAAAAATAATCGTGCTTAAATTGAAAATTTTTATCCATTAAAATCCGAAATTTTCAAATGTTTGCCCGATAATATTATTTAGCTGCAATTCTTTAAAGGGCAAAACTGTTCTTTAAAGAAAAAAAAATAATTATTTTCCAAAGCAATTCCATGCCTAATTAAATAATTTTAATTGTTCTTGCAATAGAGCTTATTGTTAAGGGAAATGCTTACAATTCCTGCGATTCCAAAATGTTTTTTATTTAAAAAAGTGATCTCTGAAAAATTTTCCAATTACTAATGTCAAGTTACTGTATTACTTCAGCCACCTGTCTCGCAGATCTAGTTTGAAAGGGATTCTATAGAATGGGGGTTCTCAACGTGGGGTACGCGTAAATTTTTTTGGGGTACGCAGTGAGAGCTCAAAAGTCGCTAGATCTAGTAACAAAGTCATTGTTTTATTTTATTCCCATTGTTATATAACTATAGTTTTATCTATCTATACAAGGGGTACGCCGGTTACATACACATTTCCAGAGGGTACGTGAAGCATAAAAGATTGAAAACCACTGCTATAGAGACTGAGTTTTATTTCATAAGCTTCGCTTCTGCAAAGCATCACACAATACTGCATCATCGTTCACACTTCTAGTTAAAAACGGCAGCAAGTAGACATAACAGTAAATAAATCACACATTAACAAATCCTTTATCAGAATCCAATTTTGAAACTTGGGGTAAACAGTGTAATAACCTATACTGCTACGAAGTAAGTAGCAAGTAAAAGAGCGGATCTCCAGCACCACACTGGACGAAATTGTAACTAGCGCTGCTGTCGCTTCACCCCTTGAGATTGGCAGACTTTCCCATTATGTAGGCACCGGTTGTCTCGTGAAATTCCCAAAGAGACGGGAATGAACCGCTTGTCTTTTGGACACATTTTACTGAAAGGTTAACAACCAAACATTCTGTTTTTACCTCTTAGTGGGGTCAGGGTGGCTCAGTCCGTAGCGTGTCAGGTAATCAGCAGTTCTCAGGTTCGAGTCCCACCTGGACAAGCGTTGATATTTATCTCCACAAAACTCCCCGCCCTGCACTCGATCGGTAGATGACACCAATGGTCTTGGAAGGGTCGCCGTTCACCGGATGGGACGTGTGCGGGAAAGCCATATCCTGTGCTCTTTGAAGAACACCCTGGATGGCCTTGACGGGAGGCCAATATCTGTCTAGTACCAGCTGCCCCGTGAGTCCACATCCATGGGCCCTCGTTGTTCTGGTGACCTGACCATTCAGCCCATCATGTGCAAAAATTGCCGCGCAGAAGTAAAACAACCCTGTATTATTTTGGTAGTATATACTGAACAATAATTAACATAATTATGCTATCCATAGTTACTATTGTTTCTTAATCTTGGGAGCTCTTTGAAGCATTGTGTTCGAAGTTAGAGGCTTCTGGGTTGGGTTGTTTTACCTCTGAGCCAACTGTTTTAGCTCCAACTGTAGAATTTAGCCCCCCCCCCCCCCACGATTGAAAATGTGTACTTCTGCAGAAAAAAATCGAAGTTTTAAAAATCGAAGTCTAAAAATCGAAGTGTAAAAATTTAATAATATTTTTTTCGCGCTTTGGCAAGCGCGAAAAAAATCCTTTCGTGAAAAATCACCTTAGTTGTCTTTGAGAATCGAGGGATCGATTTTCGAGCTAGAATGGAACTCCGATAGAACGGATTAATTTGTCCTGGACTCTTCCTGTCGATTCGGGTTTTTTTTACACAGAGGTACTTTTTTTCTTACTATTTACAGCCACACAACGTGAATTTTTTTATGAGCATTAATACTAGAAAGCTTATATTATCATACCTATAACATGAAATGCTATACATGTAAAATAACGTTTCTGTAGAAACTTTGTTCTTGGTAAGCTAAGAAAACAAAAGGAAAAAATATTTTTTTTACGGTGACCAGTTTTAGTAGTATATACTGAATAATTAACATAATTATGCTATCCATGGTTACTATCGTTGGTAATCTTGAGGGCTCTGTGAAACATTGTGTTTGAAACTAGAGGCTTTTGTGTTGGGTTGTTTTACCTCTGAGATAGCATTTTTCTGCACCCAGTCGGCTAAACTTCCAGATCACAGTGGCCCCGAAGGGTCAGAAAAGGTTTCGGGAGGGGAACCACTGCACAGCTGGTGGGAGACAGAAGGTAGCTTCTGGACATAGCCATCCAGGGTGTTCTTTAATGTGCACAGGATATGGCTCTCCCGCATATGGAGTCATGGGTTAACGTATTATCCGACGGATTTAAGCCTTCGTGACCTGGTCATTTAGCGGCCTTTCCAAGTCCATCGCTGTCCCCTACTGACCATGGGCAGAGCGGGGATTTTGGCGGAGATAAAACTCAAATCTGGTCCAGGTGGGACTCCAATCCGGGAACTGCTAATTACGAGTCTGGTGCGATACCGACTGAAGTCCTCCCCCCTCCCCCAAGTTATTTTATCTGAAAGGCAAAAAAAAAAAAAAAATCAGAAACACGTAATAGCTTGCTGGGTTTCCTATTAGTAGGCCTTTTTTTGCACATTATTAGCTAAATGACCAGGTCACGAAGACCCAGAAAAGATTGGGAAAGTGGAAACCGTCAAAGCCATACTGCATGTTCTTTTACATGTGCAATGCATGGCTTTCCTGCACCATAAGCTATGGCATAACGTCTCATCCAACGGGCGGCAATCTTTTCATGTCCATAGGCGGAGATAAATTTCAATGCAGCTGGGACTCGAACTTGGGAACATTAGATTACAAACCTGGACCACTACCGACTCTACCAACTCCCACCCCTTTGATAGCATAATTTTCAACATATGTAAAACTTTAATCTCGAAACCTTTTTCGCACCTTGAATCTTATTATACCATCGGTGTTATTTTCATTAGATACATCCTACTTTAAAAAAAAAACATTCAACGAACACCGTTTTCAAAATCCTTATGCATATTACTCAAAAAGAATCAGATACTGCAAACACGCAATTTTTTTAGTATGTGCTTCAATTTCATACTCAAGCCTACAACAGTTATCTTTCATACCTCATGTACCTGATGGGAAACAATAATTCTTAAGAATTATTTGTGTCTCTACACACAAAAGCAGGAAATTCGCAAAGTGTTCTTGATTCAAAGCTCTTCGTTCCTTTGACATCGACAGATTTCTGGACAAAAAAGGTCCCTCGAGAACTGCATAATTGATAAAGTCAATAATAACTTCTCAGCGATAAAAATATTTGCATAAGAACTTGCTATTCGAATTGCAATTCAACGAAAGGTTTTATTTGATATTCAAGTAGCGCATTTCTTGTGGCTTCTCTGGTCGATTTCTTTTTTTCTAAAGGAAAAATCGGAGGAACTAATTGGAAAGTTGCCTCAACCAGAAACATATCGACTTTTTCCTTCTTAGAGTACCTTTAGTATATGTGTTTGGTTAGATTAATTGATCAATTCCGAATTTACCTCGGCAAAGAAAACTGGAAGACTAGATGATTAAGTATAGTGTCTTTGCAATCATGGAAGCTACTTTTTCTGTTCTGTGTACAAAGATTTCAGCTGCATCAGAAGAAGGAACCGAAAAAAGAAATATCAGAGAGATTTGTTTGTGCTATTCAGTCTAATCCATTAGTGTGTTGTTAATAACCATTCGTAATTATCTTACATCATAAGCAGGGTTGATTCGATTTCGGCGAACCGATTGTAGAATATTTGGCTGGTTCAACAATACAGTGAGTCAGGCTCCCAACCCGATGTTCCGAGATTCCAATGCCAATTGTACCTGCTTTAATTTTTTTCCCGTTAACCCCCAAATCAAATTAAAGGAGAAAAGAAAAATAGATTCCCGGATTGACCATAAGGAAAAAGAAACATTGATGTGCTTGGAAAAGCCGTCGTCCGTCGGATAGGAGAGCCGTATTCTGTTCAATTTAAAGTTGTGTTGTTCTACCTCTGAGCTGCCCTTTTTTTTTGCACACAATGAGTTAAATAATCAGATTCCAAGGGCACCGGGGTTCAGAAAAATTGAGGGAATGAGTACCACTGTACTGAGGGAGTGAGTGTATATTGTAGTACCGTGTAGTGTTGCCAAAACGGAGCATGAGATTTTCCCCCAGGAGGCGGGTCCTTCGTGACTCCCTCCTTCGCAACAGAGTGCTTTTACTAAGGGAGACAGATAGTAGCCTTTCGTCAAGGCCAACCAGATGTTCTTTAATGTGCGCAGGGTATGGATTTCCCGCACACAAGACCACGGTTTTACATCCCATCCGACGGACGGCCACTTTTCAAAGCACATCGGTGTCCCCTAATGACCGAGTGCAGATTCGTGAGTTTTTCGAAGATAACGCTGGGAACTGTATTCGAACCTGGGAATTGCAGATTACTACCAGGTGTGCTACCTACTGAGTCCCCCTCTCCCCTGTTCAGGTTGAACAACAAGCTGGGTAACCTAATTGAAAGTCTTCCATTAGGAAAGCTATGACAGGAAAACTAACAGCTCTGCAGTGAGTCCCCTTCCCCTATGTTACTCTGAGCCCTTGGGGTCCTCGCTTTCTGGCCATTTTGTCCATTATGTACAGAAAGGGACTGATAAGAGATAAATAAACAATAACAACAGAATCTATTATTATCAATAATGATTTCAGAAGTTATCAAGGAAAATCAGTATAATTTTAATACACATACCAAAAAAAAAACATATTCTTGAATAAATATAGAGGAAAAATTGCCATTAGCCGGATGGTATCTGAATCCACGAGCTCTTGATAACATGCCAGATGGTTTAACCTACCGGCCGCTGAACAATCATCTTTTTTAGAGAATTAGTCATTGGAAATTTTCTCACTGCAATTGAAAGCGCTGGTCTACATGGCATTTTCCTGGTTAGTGCCTATGACCAGTCCAGGTCAAATGCCTGCAAAATGCCTTCTATACCAGCGTCTTCAATTACAGTAAGATATATTTCCAATGTTTAACTCTATGGTATAATACTTAAAGTCACCAATAGAGGATAATTGTTCGGCGACCGGTAGCTCATTGGTTAGAGCACCTGACATGATATCAGGAGGTGGTGGGCTCAGATTCCACCCGGCTAATGGCAATTTATCAGCTATATTTATTCAACACACTTCGTTTTATTTCAAGGTTTTTTAAAAAAATGTGAAAAATGCTTGAAATATACACGTCTAATAATTATTTGCATCCATTACCATTACTAGCATTCCCAACGGGGGTGGGAATACCCTCTTGCCCCTCCCTCCAGATCTGGTCCTAATCACAAATAATCTGAATAACAACTCAGAAGATCTAAACGTATGATGATCGATCACACAGGACCAATGACGGATTGTTTTGCTTTAAAGAGATTTCAAAGCCTAGTTTTTGAAAGAAATTATGAAACAAATACTACCTTTAATGTTAAAAAATACCATCCAAAGGAAAAAATAGAATTTTAGATGCATCTCTGTTAGCTTCGCCGAACATTTTCTAATGAAATAAGTGCAGTATTACCTCATATTTCAAAAGAAAAATAACCATTCAAAACTTTCATACTGATATTGTTAGGAAACGTTTTGCGAATTCTGAGAAAAAAAATTCTAATTCGGGTATACTTTTCGTCTTTCCTAATAGGATGCCTCAGTTTAATACCTTTAAATTATAGCATTTTTCTGCAAGCTGCGCCAAAACTTAAGGCTCTTGAAAGGCTTGATCCCATTTCCATTTGTTTTACACTCCAAGAAATCCATTTGCAAATACGTATCTATTCACAAAATAATCGTGCGTAACCGTTCATAAGACAAAGCCTTTTAGTGACTGTTCGTTCTCTTGACTATTGATTTAAAACAAGATTCAACGCTTGGGCACAGAATCAGGCATTTCTGAGGATTAGACATGCGATTTTCACACAAGAATCTCAATGCGTAGAATTCACCCTGCATACTCGATGAACCATCAAATAGCAACTGAGAAATGTAATTCCGAAAGAAATTAAATTCTAAGAGTTTCGGAAGCCGCTTTGTCAAAGAGAGATTTTGCAAGGGATGCATGCGCTTCATCGCAGTAGAAATCTTACGGTAAAGCATCCTGTCTAGCGAAGCTTCTGACAAAACTTCTTAAAAAGAAGCCAAAGTATTTTCTTTAATCTGTTTAAATTTGCATTCAGAAAAAAGTCTAAAGTTTTCGCTTTAACGAGAATGAAAAATGGATTCTATTGAGGAAAAGAACGGAGAACGCAGGTTTGCAATTAATTATTTTACGAATGCTCCTCTTTTCAAAGTATAAAGGTATATCATGTTAACAATAAGATTTAAACTGATCATAAATTATTTTCCTAGTTTTTATTTTTTTTTATCATTTACCGGTTGAAACAACACTGTTAAAAACTGATGTACGTTTCTCTGCTGTAAGCATATTTTTCTTTTTCACATTTCGATTCTGATTATGAAAATGACTTTAGGATATTTCTCTAAGTGGTAGATTTACCTGCAATGTGTTATACAAGTTATGCCATTGGTTCTAAATAGAACGTTTTTATAAGTAAGTCAATATATACTGGTAACTATGATGATATTTATGATATGAAGCCTCAACCTTAGCAGGCATATGTGTATTTATTTTATGCATAACATAACCTTGATGGAGACAACTACTCATCGTGCAAGTCTATTAGCAATAGGTAGACTCTTAGCTATTTAATTTACTATAAAATTTATCAGAAAAAAATAGTCTCCTACATCTCGCCTTGATATCAAGATTATCGGACCATCCTATTTGACTTTAAAATAATATGGAAAATGCATTCCATCACGCATTCTGATATTGACATCAAATTCTTAGAAACTAATTTCTGTAGCTGGATCTAATTGTGATCCCTATTTCGCTTTGAATGCCAAACGTAATTTGAATGCACTTCTTTGCGGAAAATATAAACCTATCTCAATAGGCTTGAAAATATTGTAGAAACTTCATTTCGTCTCTTTTTCTTAGTTGTACTCAATATATGTTTCTGATGCATAAATATTCACGTTTCTAAGCTACATCTTGTTATTATTGTTTTTCTGTTATATATATATACATCTTGTTGGTTTTATCTTTTGCCTTTTACAGCACTTGGTTTTACTTTGGTTTAGGGGTACTTGACTTTTAGCTTCTATTTATCTCTTTTGGCGTATTTTAGCCTCAGTAGCTCATGCGCCGAAAAACCCCAAACAACCAACCAACAAACGTTTCTAAGCTCATATAGATCCTCTGAATAATATTGTTACGACAGAAGAATCTGGCAACCGAAAGCAAAGTTTCAGCCAACGAATAAGAACGTTGGGAGAATTTGGAGAAGAAGAGTGGAGCGTTAACGGTTTTGTATTGTAACGGTCGTTGTGTATTGTAACGGTCGGAGAGTTCGAAAATGGACGGTGAGCTGTTCTGAGACAGTGCGCGTAAGTATCAAGAAGTAACTTGATGTGTTGTGTATACGCGGAAGGATAAAAGTGGGATCTTTTATCGTTAAGTATCAAGAAGTAACTTGATGTGTTGTGTATACGCGGAAGTATAAAAGTGGGAACTTTTATGGCTAACTTCGAATGTCTACACGGACTGTCCTTTTGTTCGGCTAGTGTGTGAAACGTTATTAGCACAGGACGAGAATTGGTTTACGAGTGAAGATCTTCGGGTGACCTGGTAAATCAAGTAAAAAGTAGTATTTAGTAAAATACACAGAGCTGATGTTGTGTGCTCACGCAGGAAGATTGATGACTTGTGCATGTTAATAGTTGATTTGTTAATAAGATACTTCATCCATATTTCCTTTGTAACAATTTACCTTGTATTGAATTTGGTTTTGAAATATAGCTTTTAATACTCACGCTCAGTGGCTATCCATTTTTGTAATCCGCAACACTTGGTGTCAAGAAGTGGGATTAATTAATTGAATACCGTTAACTAGAAGTATGGATGAATTAGTAAAGTTGATAAATAGCTTCAAAGCCGATATGACTAATATGAAAGCCGATATGGCTGCGCTGATGACTGATAGGAAAGCCATTATTTCTACGCTGATGACTGATAGGAAAGCCATTATTGCTACGCTGATGACTGATAGGAAAGCCGTTATTGCTACGCTGGTGACTGATATGAAAGCCGATATGGCTACGCAGATGACTGATATTAAAAGTGATCTAGCTGCCCAAAGCGATAAAATAGGTGACTTGAAAGCCGAAATGGCCGCACAAAATACTGAGATGAGAGATGAAGTGGCTCCTCAATTTGGTAAGATTATTGATCAGTTCAAGGATAGTAAAACCGAACTCAATAGACAATGCAATAGTTTAAATGTTGAATTTGTCAGTGAAAAAGATGATCTTGATAGTGTTAAGTTAGATTGTAAACATGGAAAAGAAAAAGAGAAAGGCAACGCATATAAAAATGTGGATCTGCTACTGGAAATCAAGAATCGTAGAGATAGCGCAGATAATGCCTTTGACCACGCAACTACTGGTAATGCATGGCAGAGTGTCTATGTCGCTGGTGACATGTCTAGGAACTGTGAAGAACAATCACACAGATCAGAGAGCTGCGAGACTATACAGTACGCTTTGCACTTCAAAATACCTAGGTATACAAGTCTGGCACGATCTGAAGAGAGATCCACACGAAAGGTATTCTATTCCTCGCTCTCAGCAAAATGCGTCATGGACAATTATCGCAAAGGCAGAGTAACGAGTGGTAATGAAGGGGAACGAAACAGAGTTTACGTTTCGCAGAGTGGTCCGAGTAAAGAAGAGGCGTCCATTCATCATAGATACAAAGTGCCATTCGACTTTACCGCGGAAGTCGGAGAGGTTTTTCCGAAGCATATAGCCACACTCGAATCGTTTATAGAAAGTGGGGATTTAAGGAAGAGGAATTCCGAAGAATGGCTTAGAAGCATAACAGGTGATGCTAGTAAAAGAGCTTCAGGCAGAGACGGTACTTCAAAGACTAACTTTCTGGATGAAACTAAGCCTCAGAGTTACGATCAGAGAGAAGTAAAGCCCTCAGACAATCTCAACGAAACCATGCTGAATTTCTTTTCTGAACAGTCAATGTGCAGATTTGGACATTATAACCATTTAGATTATAAGGATATAGAAAAGTTTTATCACGATTACAAGAGCTCTAAAGTGGACAATATCATGTTACAGAACTCGTCGCTGATCTCCAGAATGAACAATTTGGCAATCATGACTGATATTTCCCTGGCTAATTACAATGAGAGCTCCAAGAAAGTGAATTCGGAAGAAACAGCAAATATGACCTCCTCGGGTCATGTGTTTTGCTGGAGACCCGAGTGGCGCCATCGGATGGTAGATGAAAACAGCACAGGAGGTGTCGGCAACAAAGTGAGTCTTGTCTTGGCTCCTGCACTTGCTGCTTTAGGTCTCAAGGTCCCTATGATCTCCGGTCGTGCTCGCCAATTGACGGGAGATACTCTGGACAAATTGGAATCCATCCCTAGCTTCACAGTTGACTGCACTAAAGATAAAATCGAGCAGATGATGGAAGACGTCGGATGCTGCATCGTAGGACAGACAGAGGAGCTGGTGCCAACAGATAAGGAGATTTACCGCTGCAAGGATCTGACGGCTACCGTAGATAGCGTTCCTCTAAGGAGATGCTCAATTGTGTCCAAAAAGCTGGCTGAAGGAGTGTGCGCTTTGGTTTATGATTATGAATTCGGAAAAGGAGCTATTGATCTCATCAGTACAGAAGATGTTGCTGTTGATTTAGTTAAGAAAGTGGTTGCAGCATCACAGGCTCGTGGAATGAAGAGTTTGAGTTGTTCAGCTATTATCAGCAACATGGATTCACCTCTTGAAAACTCTGTTGACAACTCTCTGAAAGTGATGGAAGCTGTTCAGTGTTTCCTTGGTAACGGATCCTTGGAACTGCAAGAGCTCGTCGAAGAGTTAGGAGGAGAACTTCTGCGTTTGGTGAACATTGTGGATAATAGGGTAGATGAAGCATCACGTGTCTGCAAGGTTCTGCATAACGGTAATGCTTTGAACAAGTTTCGTAACATGTTAATAGAACAAGGATTATCTGAAGATGTTGCAAGCTGGCTATGTGAAGGTAAAACAGAAAAAATATTGCTAGCAGCCCGACACATCACTGATTTCACTTATACAGGAGAAACAGGTAAGGTTGTCGGATTAGAAGCTGCAGTTGGAGCAAGAGTATGGAAGGAGGAGATGGACCGAAGAGCTAAAAAGAATTATGGAGCTGATATTATATTTGTGAAGCACCTTGGGGATCAAATCGAATCAGGTGAAATATGGCTGAAGGTTCATCACGACAGTTCTGAATTAAGTGAAAGTCAACTGACAAAAGGGTCAGACTGGAGGATGAAACTCCTCCCTAGATTTTATGTCACTAATGACTTTCATTCCTTGTTACTGTTGATAGAAGTAAAAATCCAAAGAAGAAAACTTTCGACAAATAAGAAAACTTTTTACAGGTTTTGCACGAAAACTCTTAGTCGATTCTTCTCCCTGCGGAGACATAAACGTGTTCACAAGGGCTATAGGCCTTGCACGTATTATGTTTGTGGACGAGGCTTCAGTCAGAAAAGAAATCTACTTCATAATGAGATTCGCTTTCATTTTGACACAGACGTGGTATATCGCATTCGTCGACGTCCAGCTACAAAGTGCAAGGTGGTTCACGTGGATCGTTTGACCCCGTTTCATCGAAGAACTGAAGAAACTTTGGAATCCAGAATTGTTCGGGACGAACAAGACCTAGGAAGGGGGCAGTGTTACGACAGAAGAATCTGGCAACCGAAAGCAAAGTTTCAGCCAACGAATAAGAACGTTGGGAGAATTTGGAGAAGAAGAGTGGAGCGTTAACGGTTTTGTATTGTAACGGTCGTTGTGTATTGTAACGGTCGGAGAGTTCGAAAATGGACGGTGAGCTGTTCTGAGACAGTGCGCGTAAGTATCAAGAAGTAACTTGATGTGTTGTGTATACGCGGAAGGATAAAAGTGGGATCTTTTATCGTTAAGTATCAAGAAGTAACTTGATGTGTTGTGTATACGCGGAAGTATAAAAGTGGGAACTTTTATGGCTAACTTCGAATGTCTACACGGACTGTCCTTTTGTTCGGCTAGTGTGTGAAACGTTATTAGCACAGGACGAGAATTGGTTTACGAGTGAAGATCTTCGGGTGACCTGGTAAATCAAGTAAAAGGTAGTATTTAGTAAAATACACAGAGCTGATGTTGTGTGCTCACGCAGGAAGATTGATGACTTGTGCATGTTAATAGTTGATTTGTTAATAAGATACTTCATCCATATTTCCTTTGTAACAATTTACCTTGTATTGAATTTGGTTTTGAAATATAGCTTTTAATACTCACGCTCAGTGGCTATCCATTTTTGTAATCCGCAACAATATAATAGACGCACAAGTTTGACCTCTATTTGACCTTTGAATCCCAAGTCTTATCTCACTAGGTGTAATATTTCTTAGACCTACAACTCATATTACCCGTATGCACAAATTTTTCGAATTCTAGCATTTTTCAGCATAGTTAAAACTAGCGCTATCTCGTCCTCCTTTACCTAAACCACTCGTTCACTTATTTACAATCAGCTATATGCTGCATATTTTATTCCTCCGGAGTTAAAGATGATCCTGCAGAACGACGACCCTCAACTTCGGTCAGCTGGAAAAAAACTTTTAATACCTCATACTTGGGTTATCAACCTTCTTTCTTAATACCCTCGTACAGTTCCCTCTTTCTTCTATGAGGACCGGGTTGGCTCAGTTGGTAGCAAGCCAAACTCATAATCCGCAGTTCCCAGGTTCGAGTCACACTTGAACCATCGTTGAGATTTATCTCCGCTAAATCTCCAGTCCTGAATCAGAAAGAGGACAGACTAAAAAAGGCCGTTGCCAGTCAGTTGGGACTTAAAGATGTGCTTCCATGTGCAGGAGAGCCATACTCTGTGCACGTTAAAGAACACGCTGTAGGTCTTGACGGGAGGCTTCCCTCTGTCCTCTAAGAGTGTTCAGTGGTTCCTCTACTTCAAACCCCTTCTGAGTCCTTGGGATCCTTGTGACCTGTTCATTTAACATATTACGTACAAAAAAGGTGCTACTCAGAGGTAAAACAACCCAACCTTCTTTATCCTTCCGAGCGTTATGCTCGCCACAGTTAGTTTTCACTTCTTAACAGCCGTCAGTCTCGTCTGACCAATGCAGGAAGGTTGCTGCTAAAGGAATCTTTGAAATTTACTTTTTTCTTTTTGAAGTTACTTTTCCACTTTGAAGTTTCCTTTTTTTGTTTTTTAGGGTTTTTTTTTCTGTACTATTAAAGAGGAGGGAAGTGACAAAAATTAATATTCAATGTCCAAACACCATGGCTTCCAAGGTTGATTAAAACAATGTGCAATACTCCACTTTTCCATTCTAAAAATGTTTTTTCTTTCATATTTTCGTATTTTTTGACGTAATTCGTTTAATATATACATGGAAGGGAATTTTTACTATGAACATGTTGGAAAATCTGCGATAAGGCAAAAAGGGTTTATTCATTTTATAATGTGGAGTACACAAATTGATAGTAAACGTTAACTCGTAATTCTAGATACACTCTTACTCTATAGTTCTATATGATCAAAAGTATCCGTACACTCGCTCATCCCCAATCTCCCGGTAATAAGGAAAGGAATTAATATTGCGTTGGTCCACTCTTTCCTGCTATCACAGCCTCCACTCTGACGGGAAGGCTTTTCATTAGATTTTGGTACGTTGCTTCCGGAATTACCTGCCATTTTGCCACAAGAGCATTAGTGAGGCATGTCACTGATGACGGGCGGTTTGGCCTGGCTTACAGTCGGTGTTCCAATTCATCCCAAAGGTGTTCCACGGGGTTAAGATCAGGGCTTTGTGCAGGCCAGCCAATTTCTTCCACACTCATCTCATCAAACCATTTCTATATGGTCCTCGCTTTGTAGACGGTGGCATTGTCATGTTGGTAGAGGAAAGGGTCTTCACCGAACTGTTGCCATAAAGTTTGGAGCACAGAATTGTCTAGAATCCATTATAGGCCGCGTCGTTCAGAATCCAGTTCACTGGAACTAGGGGGCACATCCAGAACCATGAAAAACAGGCCTAGAGCTTGATGTCCCTTTCACCAATCTTCACAGTTGGCACAACACGGTCAGGCGGGTAGTGTTCACTTGGCATCCTCCAAACCCAAACTTGCTCGCCAGACTGCCAGATGGTGAATCGTGATTCATCACTCCACAGAACGCGGTTCCACTGCTCAAGAGTCCACTGGCGCCATGCTTTACGAAAAATACACTACTCCAACCGACGCTTGACATTGATCTTGTTGATGTTAGGCTTGTGTGCGGCCGCTTGGCCACGTAAACCCATTTCCTGCAGCTCGTGATGAACTATTATGGTGCTGGAATTGCTTCCAGAGGATTTTGGAACTCCGTGGTGAGTGTCCCCCACCCACTTCAGCACTCGGCGATCCCGCTCTATCATTTTACGTGACTTCCGGGTCGCGAATGCTCTGTTGTTGCTTCTAGGCAATTCCTATTCATAGTAACATCACTTATAGTTGATCAGAGCAGCTGCAGCAGGGTCGAAATGTCCTGAACTGACTTGTTGCTAAAGACATATTATGACCGTGCCGCATTGAAATCGCTGAGCTCTGCCTACAGTCCATTCTCTTGTTCATGCGTGTCTATGAGGTTTGCCAGACCATGTGCGCTGCGTCCTTTTATACTTGTTTGGTCCATGGCTGTGGCGTATATGAGCGAATCCACTACTCAGAAGAGATATCTGAATACTTTTGATCAGATAGTGTACGTGTTTGATGTGCTTTCAAACTTTATAAACGTTAGGAAAAATTAGTTCAATAACAAATTTACCTCTCTAGTCGCTGCTTGCCACAAATGTCTGTTAGGAGCCTGTCAGAGAAAATCTGTGAGACCTTAGCGGTGCTAACCACTTGGTCACCAGTTGATTAATGCACCTTATCTTTTATATACATTCCGGTGTATTTTCCGTTACGATGTACTTAATAATCTATGGTGTTTTTTTCTATTTCACATATTTCACATGGTGAGTCTGGGTTGTTTCTTTGACATCTCACTACAGTTTTATATCGTAGTTTTCGATTGGATTGAAATCCGGGATTTGCAGAGGCATGGTGTGATATCCTCTCCTCTGATCCTCTCCTCGCGCCAATTCTGCTAGACTGCACTAGATGTGATATCCTTCTTTGTATTCGGAATGCGATGGGGCTGGGCCAAATGTCGTGGACGCCGGAGGATGATGAAATTGTTACTTAATTATCTTCACCCTTACTTAGGTGAAATGACAGGTTCGCGGGTTTTTACCCTCTACCGCCGTATGCCTCAGATTTGCTGCATTGAATGATGAATAAAAATATGTCCAAAAATTAACTGCAAGAGAGTCGTATAGGGACGACACAGTTTATTAACACTATGTACAATTTCGTGCCAGGGATGCATTCAACTCCGTAGGCCTTTGCTGCTGCAAATATTTGCACAATAAGATGGAGAACCGCACACTTTGCAGATTCTCGCTTTACAGACCTCAAACTCGGCGAAGGGATAATTAACCTTTGCCTACAATGTGGTTTACTCTGAATCCACAAGACTGTAGTCAGATTTACCAAGAAACTCGATTCTCACTTGGAATCGCACCCTCTCCTTAAGGAACCTTCGTTAAGTTACCTTCTTCGAGTAAGGGCGGCGTCCTTTTGATGCGTATCGAAACGACCTTCTTGCTCGACAGCCACGCGCCAAACTGTTGTTTCAATCTCCCGATCCAGCCTCCTGCGTCGACCTCGCGTCCCAGGCTAGTCATAAAAACGCTTTAATAAAATGCTTCTGGAATCCGTCATCTCATGCAAGCAGCCAGCTTTAGACCCGAAAACAACATCAGTGAGTCACCCCCCCCCCCACAACAGCACTCCAAGAACACACTCAATACATAAAAATATCTACAATAACAAAAATACAATAAAATGCAAAAATAAATAAATTAGATGAACATGACACATGGGTGTCGACACAAAAAACTAGCAGTTGAGGATACCATTCTACATAGTTCCGTGAGAGTAAAAATGTCAAAGGAAGCATTTTAAAGCTATTGAAAATTTACAAGAGATGCTGTCTTAGACTTTTTTCTTGGATGTAATATTTGAAGGAGATATATGTGCGGAGGTCAGTCTATCTTTTTTACTCATAATCTAAGAACTATGTGCAAATCCAATTAAAATTCGGTTTGATTGTATTATTTCTGAGAGCGCTCTTTTTTATGCACACAACAGGCTAAATGGCCGAGTCACAAAGACTTTAAGGGCTCAAAAGAAGTTGGGCTTTAGCATCCACTGAATAACTATTAGAGGGAAAAAATGGAATCCTCCTGTCATAAAGCATAATCTTTAAAATGTAGAACGTATGGAGACTATTCCGCACACTGTGCCGAAACTAAACCTCCCATCGGATGAAATTTCTAAGCCCGTCATTTTCCCATGTCTCTCTAAGGGAAGAATTGGCGGTTAGTGAAAAAAAATTAAGCACAAGTACAATTTGGAATTCGGTCCTGTGAACATCAGAATGTGAGCATGGTGCTCTGCCGACTTTGTTGTTTTACCTCTAAGCAGTACTTTATTTGAACACAATGGTCTAAATGGCCAGGCCACATGGACGACAAGGACTTAGAGAAGTTCGGGGGTGGGGACTATCTGGACAGCTGTTAGGAGACAGAAGGTAGCTTCCCGTCAAAGCCATCCACTGTGTTCTTTAATGTCTGCAGTGTGTGGACCTACTGCAAACCGATCACCGCTTTATATCTCATCCAACATACGGCGGGCTTTTCAACCCCATCGGTGTTCCCTTTCTGACCGAGGGCAGTGTGAAAATTTAGCGGAGATGAAGCTCAACTCTGGCATAGTGGGAATCGCACCTAGAATCTAGTTTGGGAACATATTACTGGCCTTGTACTCTATCGACTGAGCCAACCCTCACTTCCATTTGAAGTTGATAGCATCGGAATCAATTTGTTGGTATACATAATCCCTTTTCTTGAAATCTCTAAAATTCGGCTTTATTTTTTTCTTCCTTTTTCAAATTTTTACAGAGGACAGAGAAAAGAAAAACTATTTGTGCCTTGTCTAAATTTTGCCATATAACGACATGCCCTACTCAGCAGAAGTCAGATTCTATGATCACTGCAATGTTCACTTCGCTTCTTTAGAAGATTCGGAGATGTTAACGTTTAGTCACTTAATGACATGCACCACAAAATCTTGTTATCGCATGGAGAGGCAATCTCGTATGCTCAGAACTTTAACGATCAATAACACTATTTGTTTCTGCACAGTGCTTCAAAATTCTGTCAACCGTTGATTGATTATAATTCCCATTTTTCACAGTTCCTCGTATTGATACGGTTTCTTCATACCGTGTAATTATCTGCTATGGTGATTCAGTACGGAAGATATGTTCCTTTCACCGACTTATTCAAAAATTTATGTATTTTTTTTTATTCTCCATAAAACTTACGGAACTCATTCACCAATGGCGTCACAAAGTTACTGCTTGTCTTCAGGGGATAAAAAACGATAATCGTTTCTACATTTAACTTTTTTCAACGCTATTTTGTTATTTAGTGGTTTTATACCGTATATGAAATTTTTACTTCTCTAGGTACATTTTGAAACATCACACTTTTTTTTGTAAACATTAACAGAAAACAATTTTTCCAACACTTTTTACTGCATGGGATGCATGCTTGTAGATCATTCTATTCCGGATGAAAATAAGATTATGGATTGGGTTGCCTCTGAGAAGCACTTTCTTGCATAAAATGAGCTAAATGGCCAGGTCATAAGGACCCCAAAGGATCAGAGAATGTTGGGGAGAGGAGACCCACTCCAGAGCTGTTGGGGGACAGATGGTAGCCTCCCATCAAGGTCATCCAGTGTGTTCTTTAACATGCACAGGGTATGGCTCTCCCGCACATAGGGCCATGGCTTTACGTCCCATCCGATGGATGGCGACCTTTCCAAGCTCATCAGTGTGTTCTACTGTCCGAGGACAGAGCGGGGAGTTTTGCTGAGATAAATCTCAACGCTGATCAGCTGGGACTCAAACCTGAGAACGGCAGATTACGAACTTGGCGCGCTACCGACTGAACCACTCCGTCCCTAAGATTATATATACACCAAGTAGCAATATTACAGTTAGGAATAATTACAATCCGAAGGTGAAATTTTAATTATACTTATAGATCATTTATTAGTTGCTTACAATTCTTTCATTTTCAAAGTTGTGAAGAACTTTGTGTTTCAGTTTGTGATTATAACCGAAAAAATAATTTTTCTGTTCAATGTATAGTTCATTTTGTTTCCTGGTGTAGTAAAAATCTAAATATCACTAGAAAGAATTGGCCAAATTATGCAAAAACTGTGTTGAATGTTGTATTTTTTATTACTAAATAGGAAAGCAATCTTTAGTTTTCCCTGTTTGTGCCCCTTTATTTTATTAAAAATTTTTGGTATGTAACTGCCTGTTTAAAAATCGCTTAGTGTTTTTTAAAGATAATTTTTTGAAAATTTAATTGGCATTTGTTATTCTCTAAGTAGCGAATTGTTGTATGTTGCAAATGTTGATTCAGTTTTTCATAATTTTTTCTAATTTTGGGTAATGTATAGTATTCACTTTCTCTCTGTATTATAATTCTCATATATATATAGATATTTAACTAATATCTATTATCAAAAGTGTTTATTATAAAAAATATGTTTATATTTTTATGTTACTATGGTGGCACACAACGTTTTGGAATAAAGTGAAAAAAGAGAAATGTATTAACAAAGAAGCTTTTAAACATTTGTAAAGATTTGTACTAAGGGTTAAGCCATTTTTGAAATTAAATAACCTTGTGTTGTCCTTAAAAGTGTGAGTTCTCTATTTACTTAAAATATCTTTTACTCTTGAAAACTGAATCAATTCTATCCTCTTAAATACCACTTTTAGTAATGGCTCCATAAACCAGCATACCATAAACAAGAATTTATTCACATATTATTCTATAAAATGAGATACAGGTTCTACTGCACAGAAAACTGAAAGATATTTAACTACGTGTAAGCTATTCTTGAATTTTCACTTAAGTGCTTAATATGAGATTTTCGTCTATAAATGATGACAAAGAATATTCCTAAATATTTAAATTTATTAATTCGCAATATTCTTTTGAGAGATGCAATACAATTTGTATATTTTAAAGAAGTACTTTCATTTAGTTGAAATCCTGATAAATGAAAAATCATCCACATAGCTTTATCTGCATTTCAAAAAGCACTTACAGGGGCGGAGGTGGCTCAGTTGATAGTGCGTCAGGCTCATAATCTGCAGATCCCAAGTTCGAGTTCCATCTGAGCCTACGAACAAATCAACATCCATTTCAAGCCTTAATGTACACTTAGAATGGCAAACGATAAACAGATTAAACCCAATATTTCTAAATAAATTTCTAGCTCTCTATTGTCAATTAAGATCAGCTTCTTATTACAACACATCAGAATAAGACCATCAGCTTGTATTTGTTGCTCCGCATATTTTTCAGTCTGTTTTCGTCAAAAATACTAGCTATTAATTTAATGCTCCCCTAACCTATTGGGGAGTGGGTGGACCAGCCGATAGTGTACCAGGCTCACAATTAGCAATTTCTCAGGTTCTAGTCCTAACCATGACGGAGATTGATATTTATCTCTAGACACCCCATCATATCACGGTCAGTATATATATACTGTTAGAAAGTGGTCCAAACAGCTTAAAAAAAGTTTGGCGTCTGTTGGATAGGACGTATAGTCCTGGCTTTGGGTGCAGGACAGTCAAATCCTGTGACGCTGTATGGCTTTAACTGGAAGCTACCATCTGTCTGCTAACAGCTGTACAGTGGCCCTTTTCTCCCAACCTTCCACGACATCCTTGTGATCTGGCCATTTAGCCAATTGTGTGCAAAAAGAAATGCTCTCTGAGATGAAACAACCCAACTCCTAATCTATAGGAAGTGAATCACTTTTAATAGAACTGTGTTTTTTCTTTGAATTTTCCAAACATTGAAATAAGAAGAAACTAAGATTACGCATAACATAACTAGGATTACCCACAAAGAAAGTTGTTGTTCATATCTGTGTATGTTTCGCAAAATATTTTGAGAACAAATGGGCCAAAAAATATCGGAAACACATCTTGGTCTGTCCCAATAACCGATACTCTCAATGAACGATAATACAAAGCCTACAAGGCCCATACTTTATCGTTTCAGTAACGATGCATGGAACAAAAGGTTACAAAGGAAGCAAAAAATGCCCCTCCGATTCCTATCAAATGCGACAGAAAACAATCAATCAGTATCTTCCATCTCTTCTTTAGGAAGCTACTGTAACTAACAGATAGTAATGGTAAATAAGAAAATGAACTCGATTGTTAAAAAAGATAAGATTTTTTTGTCCGCTTAGGATATTCATTAATCTAATATTTCAAATCAATAGCTAAGCCTCAAAAACAGCTGTTCCCAAAAAGTTGTTGAAAAAAAGATGAAAAAAAAATTATACCTTTCAAAAACAACAAGAAAATTGCTTTGTCTAGTATAGGGGTTCTCAACATGGGGTACGCATACCCCTTGGAGGTATGCGGTAAAAATTTTGGGGTACGCCGCGAGAGCTCAAAAGTCGCTAGATCTAGTAACAAAGACAGTGTTTTATTCCCATTGTCATAATATTACTATAGTTTTATCTATCAATACAAGGGGTATACCATACACATTTCCAGGGGGTACGTGAAATATAAAAGGTTGAGAACCACTGGTCTAATGGACATGTAAGAGGAAAAAATAATGATATTGGATAAGAAAATAAAATCAAGATACGTATTATTAGTTTCGTTAAAGTTGTACAATTAAAATAAAAAATGAAATAATATACATCATTGACATTTCTTTGCAGATATGAAATTTAATTAAACAAAATAATCAATTGCATAGCAAAATCTTTAACACTTTCGTAATTAATAACGATTTACGTAAACACTGTAGAAAAATAATCGTTTACGAAATTATATAAAACACAATGCTACCAAACAAGCCAGTGAATGTTATAGGAGAGCGAAACTTACCTTTAGCATGATAACTGTAAATAATTAAACTAATTGAAACCGAAATTAACGAAATATCAACGTAAATACAAATTAATTGTTGGAATGAAATAAAAATATGCAACAGATTAGATGTCAAACCCAGGATTGCGTTTCTCAGATGTCATATGTTTCATTTTTTGCACTATCGAGGAAAATCCCTACCTGATCTAGTGGTTAGGGTACCAAACTACTAAACCAGAGGGCTTGTGTAAGTGTTTGTATGTTGTATGAGGAACCAGGAGAAGCCTAATGTAGCTTCTGGGTTATCTCCGTGTTTCTTTTTTTGCACTTTTGTCTAAGTCTATATTTGCTAACCTTTTTAATTTAAAATGAATAATATTGTCCAATTTTCATACAGTTTTTTTTTAAGTTAACAAATTTACATAATAATTATTGTTCACAATTATCATAAAGATGACTTTTTTCTTCCTTTTTTTCGAAAAGGGAAGAAATTATTACCCTACACAAAGGACGGAGATAACTTAGAAACTTCATTGGGCTTCTCCTACAAAACACCTGCTGGTTTTTTAGTAGTTAGGTAAGCTAACCATTTGATTAGTTATGGTCTCTAAGTCGCTGTAATATCATTTTTTCCGGTTTGAAAGAAAAAAAATCAACTGATGCAAAATGGATGCGTTTAGTTTCTAAAATTGTGTCAAATAAGTGACATCACGATTCAGTGTCTTCTCGTGTATTGTATATACAGTAATAGAGCAGAGTATTGCAAACTTTGCGGCATCGCGTCCCTCTGATTTTTGAGAAACCTTCAGTCCTCCTCACTTCTCATTAATCATTAGCCAACTCCCATATTAACAACAAGTTCAATTCATAATAAAAAATCGACAAAAATTTCACATCATCGCACCCTCCTTAGAATATCTTCTCGCTGTTCAGTGTGTGAACCCTTGCTCTAGAGACTGTGAAACCTGTTTCAAGAAACAGGAGACATTAAAGAAAGGCCTCAAGAATGTCTCTAATTAACTACCCCATATCATCATGACAATTATTTGGCTATATTGGCTAAAAGAGAAGAGTGATTGACGGCCAGAACACTCTTTAAAGTCTAAAAAATTGCAACAAGCTGCAATGTTCAGATCTCAACATAAATGGTCAGAAATGGTTTTACAGTAGTTGGTTATTAATACAATAAAAAACAATATGATATATTATAATAACTCGTTCACATCGCATGGGAAAAAAAATTGGTACTAAGAACCCTTAAGTTAGAACCCAATTTAATGGTTCACTGTCCTCTTCTAAGATTAATCAAGTTGTAGTTTGAAGACGGATTTCCAAAGACTTGAGGTCTGTAGAACTATAGGAGAAAGCGCTTTTGGACCGTTGTATTGGATGAAAATTCTACATGTGGAGGAAAAGGAATCAAGGTCTGCAGTGGCAACTCTACCAACGGACGCACATAACTATGCTTTAGATAGGGAATTGAATGCAATCACATAATGGGAGAACCTTGACCACATGATGGAGGCATTGGTAATTCCTTCATTTTAATGGAAAATGCCGCATCGCATAAGACAAGGATCATTGATACCAATGATATTGAAATCATTGGCATTGAAAAAAGTGAGTACACAGCTCCCCTGAATTTTAACCATAAATCATATACGGGGTATTTTAGGGAGGCGGGTAGACATCCATCCCTCGATTTACACGGTACTTGAATTGCACAGTGTTCAAGAAAATGCAACCAGTTTCATTTTACACGATGATAGACTTGGTTTTACACGGTACTGGTTTAGATTTATTTTCTGTGTAAATATAATGCATACAGTGTAAAATGGAAAATGCGGACGAATGGGGACTAATGTAAAATTTCGTGTTAACAATAAATTAATGAATACATTGCATTGCTGACTCCTTGCACTATTCGTAGTTGCGACGAATTATGAGAATGAAGATCAAGACATAGATTTCATGCCTCTTTTTAATGATTAGGAAACTGGGGGCTGAGCCCATCAAACCTTTATGAATGTTAGTATTATGTATTATGAATTCAGTATTATGAATATTATTCGCTATAAAGGTTTAACAAGGTCGACAATCCAAACGGAGCACAGGAAACTACTATCTTAATCGGCAAACAAAATTATAAACCTTCATCCCAGGTGTCGAGTCTAAAACACACAAGTTTATTTACAGTAGAGTGACCAGACGTATCGATTTTCGGGGGAAAGTCCTTGAATGAAAAGCTATGTCTCCAGAAGTGTCCCGGAGGTTTTTAGATTTTTTTAAAATATTAAAATAAATATATATCATCAGAAGATCTTTTATTAATAGTAGTGGCAACACTGACTGGAAAAATTGGGGCTAGAATTTTATCATGAAAGTCGTAAATAGCGAATTCTCGAACTAGTGTGAGCAGACTTCTCCCCTTCCCCCAAAAAGTGGTAACCTGTTCTCACTCCAGTTTGAAAAATCAAGTCAGTTCTTTATATTTAATTTTAAAAAATTACCTAATCTTTCCCCTTTACTCTGGTCACCCTAATTTGCAGCTGTTGTTAAATAATTAGCAATTTGCAAGAAGTTAACTAATTTACAAAATATTTGAAACTATTCAAAATTTATCACACTGTGGTTGAAATTATATCTGTCGATCTTCTATAAATTTCATGTTTCCGAAGAAGTTTAAATGCCATTTTATTCATCAGACCTTAGAAAATGTTCTCTTTAAGCGAATGTTTCGTGCTATCCATTTCGTATTAAAAAAATATCTTTACTTGTAAAAGTATTGTCCCGAAATTACCAATATTTTTTTGTTTCGGTTTAACCGATATTTCGCCTCATCCGCTTTTGTGTTAAGAGTTTTCGATTATGTATGAAGTCAGTGGCTTGCCGTCAAGGGAGCCACTTTATTAGACTAAGTCTTCCCAAAGTAAAATCAACTAAATGGTTGGTTTCAGTTAATAACTTTTGTTTCTTAGGATACAGTCAGCTCTCTATTTAGGCGCATTTGACTTACACGTTTTTGGAAGAACGCTGTCATTGTATTTGCGTCTTTATTTAATTTAAATAGATGTTTGTGGAATAACGCGGCTTGAACTCAGAAATCTTGAAATGAAATTTAGGCATTTCAAAGATCGTTGCTTTCTAACCTTAAAGGGAAGCGTAGAATCTGAACCTCAACCGTCTACCTCGGCCAATAGGTGAGGTGGCATCTACGGCTTTCCCCTTTCAGTCACCTGACACAGAAGTCTCTATTCCTGTAACTCCCACCTCTCTGTAATCACACAATAACCAGTAGCAAGCCATCAGAGACAGTGCTCGGTTAGAAAACATTTCCGCAAACAATGTTATTTTCTTATTGTAGGTAGGGTGTATTGTTTTGCTCTTAGTGTTACTTTAATGTCTTTGTTATTGTCACAATCGTAACAAAGAAGAAAACTAAACTGCACCTACTAGTTGGACTGCATAGCCCATGACTGCCTAAAGATGATGATGATGATGATAGTGAAAAATAAAACCGTGGAAGAAATAGATGTATGAGTTTTTAGGGATTCTTCCCCCCTACCATTGACTTAATTTTTATGGGAACATTATGCGTGATTTACAAGTTGTTATTCACGGGACCATTTTTAACAAATAGATATTTATTTGTAATTTAAAGTTAAAGTTGAACCCTACGTAACTCAAGAGCCGACTGTATATTGATAATTTTAAATTTCAGCATTTAAAAAAATTGTCATTTGTAAACGTTGTTGTATTCTTGCATTTATAATGCAATGCTTCTCGGGGTATCTTAATAAAATAAAACCTGTTTTGGATCGGCAGCGAGATCTGACTTTTAAAAACTAAACTCGTTCAGGCTGGTGAAAAAGTGTTTTTTATCTCAATTTTAGCAACATGTTTACCTTTGCAGACTATTATGTAGGTTGAATATAGCTGATTCGTGAGTACACTGATAAAATAAACGCAAAGCTTCACTTTGTAAACTTTAACGTATTGATAAAAATGCATAATTTCTAATTTATATTCAGTTCATAAACATTCTCCTTTCAGATTTCGTCGTCAAATACGCTAGTATATGTTTACATTAACGATGAGTATTTTCCGTGACCAAAAGATAAAGTAAATGATGTGATAATTTATTATGATTTAGTTATTAAAATTTTTAGTAATTATGATTTAGTTATTAGAATAAACTTAACTGAATTAGTACAAATAAAATGCAATAAATAATGTTACATTAATGTGTATTATTACTGATGAATTCAAATCTTAGATATATATATATATACATAAAAAATTAAACTTGCATGGCACAATTAATTAATAAAAATATTTTTTTGAAAATACAATCCAACTTTCAGACTCCTGTCAGACCTCTGTGGCAAGCAACTGCTTGAGGGAATATTTATTTATTAATTTATTCCATAAGTTAGTGGTCTCGAATTGCATAGTTGCGACTTACAAAGTAGTTTTCAGGAACCTATCTGTTTCCTGTGTAAACCGAGGGATGGATGTATATCAGAACTCCTCGAAAGTTTTTGCAGTTCACATTGACCCTTATTGCAGAATGGAACCAAATTCTCCAAGAGATTATTCATACCATTTTTAAAAGAATGAATCATTATTGTGCAGTGTGTACTTACTTCATAGAGGACATACAACATCTTAAAACACATACAACATACATCTCTTAAAGTCAAAAATTGCGCTTCCCAGCCCCCCCTGGGAGTAAAATGGAAATCATTGTTGTCAGTGCAAACTTCATGATATTCACTTCACAATCAAAATTTCAAATTTTTAATGCAATTTCATTGCTTGCAATATTAGTTTGAAATTTTGCAACTTTCAAAATTTCCACCGTTAGAGGATGCAATTCTAGCAATAGGGAGGTTTCGAAAGTGCGAATCCGTAATATTTCATCAGAAACATAAAGTTCGATGTCTATAGACGGACAGACAGACAGACGACAAAGTGGAAATATTACCTCGTATTTTCTGAAATGGAGCTAAAATTTTCCATAAAATTGTATTGTATTTTTCAATAAGTGTCCTATATTTTCCCGAAAAAAATGGTTACCTTAAGCACATATTAAAAAAAATACCCCCTCAAGCAGCTGCTTGCCACAGAGGTTTGACAGGAGCCTGTCAGTTTATATGCCATAGTAGAAGGTCTTAGAGGATGGCAGGACCTCAGCAGAAAAACGACACATACATCCATGCCTTACTCAGGTCCCTTAGATCAGTAGCCCCGGGGCACGAACCCAGGTCCCTTAGATTAGTAGCCAAGCGCGCTAACCACTCGGCCATGGGACGTCTGCTAGCATATATTATATTACTTTAAATATTTCAGTTCTACGAATTATTTCCATTATTTTTCGCCACGAATAATATTAAGTTCCATGTTCAAATTTATTTCAAAATTACTTCAAAGCTTGTAAAGCCTATAATACGAATAATTATAACGAGTTACAAACATGCATTTCAGTACATGAGTTTTATGATGCACTGAGATTTTTTTAGAGTGATTTTTAGATACGATTTTAAATTCTTTCGCAATTTTTTTTCTCCTAACCTGTGACGTCAAGTTCCGTCTTAGTAATGATTCGGGCCAAGGCCGAATAATTTAGACTCCGGCGGGATAGATGTCGAAAATTTGAGCTCGATCTCTCTTTTCTGCATAAATATCATTTGATTTTTTAAGTACAGTCGCTCAAAAAAGTATCCGAACACTATGGTTGATTACAGAATAAAAAAAATATCTGGCAACGATTTTTTTTAGAAATTAGTCATCTGGCAACCTTTGTGTACGTACACGACGGTTGCCAGATCACTAATTTCTACAAAAAATCGTTGCCAGATATTTTTTCTGAATTCTGTAATCAACCATAGTGTGTTCGGATACTTTTTTGAGCCAATGTACCGTCTTTTTTTATTAATGAATCGCTCTTAGCGTTTATAATGATGCTATTCAAAAAATTTTATGTTCAGTGTATTATTGTTAGCATTGTTCGTTCTAAAAATATTAAGATTTTTATCCGTCTTCAAATAATTATAATTATTTTAAAGTTTGCCTATTATGTAATACGAAGATCTAAAAAATGTGTCACATGCGTTTCTGAATATACATATTTTATATTGTACCAGAAAAAGTTTTCCCCTAACAGAGCTTTGTCGTGACTGGGCTCAATAATTCGGGCTATAAAATTTGAGCCCAAATTCATCTTTAGTTTTTACCAAACCAAATACAATGAAACTAATACAGGTAAATTCCTTTAAATTGCAATCCGATAGAACGCGATTTCGCTTATAACGCGATGCAAGCTGCCTCCTTTTTTGTCATGTGAAACGTAATTTTTCACTCAAGAACTACATATTGGATTCTTTGTCAAATTTTGTGTACACGTGGAGATATTTTCACTCCAGCGTGAATCCGTGTTACTGTTATCGTTTGACATCCGAATTAATACCGGCAGTTGATTCATTTACTTCTAACTTTTTATTGATAATATCTGTTTGATTTGTATTTCAAATGGCCAAATTGAGAAGCTGTTTTGTTACTGAAGGTACTCATACACAATTGGCATATTAATTAATTTAATATTCCATCCAATAATATTGTTTACTTGATTTTTCTGTTTTTCCGTGAATTCTATTGCAATTTAGAGCGCGCAAAAAAGCGGCAAAGACAAGTTGATAAAGTTGGCCGATGTACGATGCTTGAATGACGAAAAATGGCTTGAATTTTTGTTATCGCGATGCTTGACCCCGAGCACTGCGTTATAACGGGATTTACCTGTAATTGCTTTGGATTGCGTTTGACTGTTTGGTTGTGTAGCGCTCGGATAATAATAGTTTGGTTTTGGAGATGGAGCTACAGTGAATTTGAAACATATTTTTCTACAAGGAATGAGCCAAGGTTTGGCTCAGTCGATAACGCGCCAGTTTCATAATCTGCAGTTCCCAGGTTTGAATCTCAACTGCGCCAGAGATCAGATTTATGTCCGTTAAACTCCCACCCTATTCTCGATCAGAATGGAAACACCAATTACCATGGAAAGGCTGCCGTCCTTCCGATACGATGCTAAACCTTAGCTCCGTGCGCATGGCCACTATATCCTGTGTACGTTAAAGAACAACATGGATCTCCTTGGAGGGAGGCTTCCATCTATCTCCTAACAGAGTCCAATGGATACCCTTCCGCAGTCTCCTCCGAGTCCTCATTAGCTAGTAATTTTGCTCATTGTGTGCAAAAAAAGTGCTGCTCAGAGGAAGAATAACCCAAATATACAAATAATTTATGTATTAAAATAAAATGTTCCGTGCAACCATTAAAATAATATTGAGGAGATTTTAAACGCTAAATGCGGGAAATTCCAAAGAAAATTGAGAATTTACTCTGCACGGTCAATTACGTTTTTAGAAATTCAAAGGAAAAAACATGCTTCTTGGACTAATAAAGAAGAGAAAAAGACGTCGTGATTATCACGTCTCATCACCATCTTCGAGAGAACATCACAATTCTAAATTCTAATTCTTTACTCGTCTATCCAAAGTCTTTCTTTCCATCCCCTTTTTCTTATTAAATAACATGCGATGAAGAAAGCCAACATTGAAACAGATGACTGAATTATACTTTTAACTTATACACTTCTTTCGGAAACATTATAAGCATTTTTTTCTGGTTATTCCTCATCTATTCTTTATTGCATACGTCAGTTATAAACTGTAAAGCACTCTCCTACTATCGTCATTCAATATAGCTCATCTCATTCACTCTGTCAACACGGAAAAGAAAGGAGTTCACTGCATTTGTCGCAATTCAATTACATTCCATTTCACGTAACATATTGGTACAACTTCGTCATTCCTGTATGATCTCTCGCATCGAAGATAAATTCCTATTCATATGTGTTACTTTATTAGGCCGGCCGAAAATTTAAAGTACTTTCCTCAGGCATCCATTAATTTTCCTGGAGATACGCCTGAAAGCTATGTGCCAGGTTAGCAGATAAATTACCTTATTTCCTGTTGGCTTTCAATGACGCTATTTCTACGATCATTTGTCACTGACATGAGAGGCACATGAAACGCCGGCAATGCAGTACTTTACAGGGGGCAATGTCGGTGGTAGACATATCATCCGTCTCTGGCCCTCTGATCACCTTTGATCCCAATATAGTTCATCTCCTGTAATCTGCGATACTCCACAGAGTTACTGGCAATGATACGAAGTAAACTGAACTCTATTTTTTGGGGGTGATGAGTCCTTTAAATAAATCAAGTGTTGTTAGTCTATTGTAGTGGATCTGTTCTTCGAAGCAACTCTTAATCTTCTTTGAATGATGCACGTGAAATGGTGAATTGTATGTTAGAAATTTAGGTCTTAGTTCGATCATCAGAAATAGAATCCCTTTTAATACAACTATTGAATCGTTGAATAAGTAAACTCTCATGTTATTTAGGATAATTATAAAATAAGCTTTAAAACTTCAAACGTGTAACTGTTCATTTGTCACCCGAAAGAAAAATTAATAACATAGCAATATAAAGAAAAACATCAAATTTGTTGAAGAACAGACAATCACAAGTAAGCACTTGCAGATGATATATATTAAATAAGTGTAGAAGAAAATATTTTTGAGCTTTCCTCTATACTTATTTAATATATATCTCCTACAGGGTCTTACCTATGATTATCTGTTATTCAATATAGCTTTCTTAGGCTTGATGAAAAGCGTGTTAGCTAAAGAATACCATACCTCTTGACGTTTTTGGTTGTGTGCATTAACTTGGAAGGTGTCTTCTAAGTCCGAGAGTCTTCATTCCAGTCACATAGATTTCCAAAGGCTAATTCCATGGTATAATGTTTAAATCCACCCATAGAGGGGAGATTATAAGCGGCTGGTAGCTCAGCGGTCAGAGCGCCTGATATGTTATTAAAATGTCATGGGTTTCCACCCCACTAATGATAATTTTTCCTTCTTGCTTATTTAACAAAATTTAATTTCATTAGTTTGCGAAGGTTTACGAACCTTTCGCATTTTAACTCTGTAAAAGGCAATTGCGGGTTTCGTGTATTTGGATACGCCACAGGGACTTTTCTTTTCACTATTAGAAGAATAACATATCACCTCTGCTGAATACAGGGTGCTAGTGTTCAAAGAGAATTAAGTTTTTTCTTTCTCCTTTTAGCATCCGATAACAGTGGTATTACGAACTAATGGATGATTGAGAAAACAAGAATGTTAATATTTAATTAGTGTCCATAAAACATAAAAGATTTATTTTCACTAACTCTTTAGACTAAAACAAAAGTTACGTTTCCCCCGCTCCCTAGTGGTCTTGCGAAAACGACCCTCGGGGGTCCTTGTGACCTGGCCATTTAGCCCATTTTATGATGTTGGGCTCTGGAATCTGGGGCTCCGCGAAAGATTTTAGTTAAAAAAAAAAGGATTCCGCTGCTGGAAAAGTTTGAAAAAGGACTGCTCTATGGGATGTTTGCAAAGCAAGAGTTTACTTGTTTTTACCTCTGAGCAGCACTGTTTTTTGCACATAGTAAACTAGATTATTTTCTCTAACCCAAAGGCTCAGAGAAGGATGGGAAAGAGGACCCACTGAACAGATGTTAGTCTCCCATCAAGGTCACCAGCTTGTTCTTTAACATGCACATCGTATAGCTCTCCCACATACTGAACTTGGTTTTAAAATTTTAGAAAGGCTTCAAAAAATTTAGAAAACTTAAAAAAATAGCCTTTCCTTTTTCTCTTCAATAGTGTTCCCTTTCTGACGGAGGCTAGGGTGAGGATTTAGCGGAGATAAAACCCAACATTGGCACAGGTTGTTTGCAAAGCAGAAATAGCGCTCTTCGTTAAGTATTAATCCTCACATATGTGGATAAGTATTTGAGAGCGCGGGAAATGGATTTTGAGGTAATATTTATAAACAGTATGATTTATCTTGACTGAACAACTCAATATAGGAAAAATTACGACTCATTAAGTTCCATTCTGAAGTTATACAGAACGAGTGCCTACTTCAAGCAATAGGGCACCCCTTTTTGCTATCCAATGGTCAGAGGCTATTGATAATATTAGAACATATGTTTCAAAACGTTTTGTGTATGAAGTAGATGACTACTATGAGAGGGGAAAGTTATGAACGTCAAAATGTTATAAATAATACACGCTGTTTTGTAGCAACCGTGTTGCAATTGCTTGTTCCACTACCTTTGTTTTTGTGTTGCAACTCTAAATATATATCCGTCTATTCAATGAGTTGAATTAAATGGATACTGCATAAGTATCAATGTGACTTCTAGCTGTATGTCACATTGTATTTCAAAAATACACCTTGAAATTAATAACAGTTTCTTATTTTAGTTATAAGATCAAAGTTTTTTTTCTGTACCTAGTTAGCAAATTCGTCTATCATAATTCACTTCGTTGTGCTTTGGATGATGACATCCATCATTTCATGACCTTTTAAAAACGAAGAAGGCTGGAGGTGGGCACGTTCCCACCTCCAATATTAAAAATCTGTATGTTTTCCAATATTAAAAATCTGTATGTTTTAGTTTTATTTTCCACTTTTTATGGCCGCATATAGGAAGATAGGTATTTCTTAAATATTTTACTTCATTTTCTCTTTGTCACTAATTTTTTTTACCTTTAATAGTTTTCTCTTTAGCTGTATAATTTTACTCTTTGAATTCTTTAAACTTTCTAATCTTCCTGTATATTATACAGCCTCATCAATGATTTAGAGACAGTCTTCAGACTTCTCCACCATTGCAAGACAGGAATTCCTGGATGTCATCATGAATAATGACGTGAATTGTTGCAGACGAAAGCACAAACAAGATGTCGAAAGAGTTTCAATCTTATTAATTAAAGGTAATAAGCTTGTTACCAACTCCAAAGGTAATTAAAAAAAACTATCGAAACTATAGCTACCGATCATTTCTTTTATTATTTACCTGTAAAGGCAAATTAGAGGCAATGCATTTAGATCAGTTTTAAAGCAGCTACTCTAACTATAATAATTCGAGAGATGTGTTTGCAGTGAAAATGAAAATAAGTAAACAATCCACACAAAATACAAAATGGCGATCATGGTTGTTGTTGTCCATCGATGTGTGAAACATTACTTTTTTTCCCAATCACTGAATGTATTTCTTGGGTAAGCTGCTGTGGAAAAACACGAGAACACCAAAAGTGTAAGAATACTTCAATAATTTGAGAATTAGGAAAGGCATTAATGCAAAGTGACGTTGTTTGAAGCAGTGATATGATGATAGACACGCTCACCTACGCTACAAAACATTTTTTGTGAATATTTACTCTCAAAACTTCGCCTCTCTTATGATCCGAAAATAATTTGTGTCGTTTGATTTAATCATATAAGATCATGTACAACATAAAAGATCTTATAAGCACCTAAGGATATAAAAGTCACAAAAAGTAAGATTGAGGGGACTGGAATAGTATTTGACTTAAGAACACCTCCGGTATATTTTAAAATTGAAAAACTATATAATTCATACTTTTAATCTCTTTCATATTAAAATTTCTGAATATTTTCAATAAACCCAAATCAGTATCAGAGTCTTAAAAGAAAATAATTTCGTTTAACTTTCGCATTTAGATAATCATAAATAAATATAGATAAATTAATTTTTTTTAAAATCTATCTTCTATATGCGCCCTAAAATGTAGAAACTAAAATTAAAGCACATGGATGGTGCAATCATCAATGAATTCGTATTCACTTCAAAGGAAGATACGGAGCCGGCAATTTTGTTGAGTAGATAAATCGGTGCCTTACTTCCTTTGAAGTGAATACGAGCTCAGTGACTGATTGCACCATAGATATGCTTTATGTTCATTTTCTGCTTTTTAGGGGAAATATAGAAAGATAGATTTTCTTTTAATTTTTTAATTGATTTATATTTTTTTTATTTGCGACTAAAAACACCTATGCTCAAAAAATTTCATTTGATAGATGACTCATACATATCGATTGCATTTGTCATCCACCATTTTTGGATTCGTGTTTGAGGTAACCTCACAATAGGAGACGTCCAAAGCTTTAATTTGTGATATAATTCGTTAGGTCGACCTCCGTAAATATCCACACCCCTTTTTTTGGTGGGATGGTGGTGGTGAGGGATACAATTCGAAGTAGTCTATGACAATCGTGATATGAGCTTTCATTTCAAACCGAACTCGTAATTGTAGTCCATCTCATTTGGAAGATATAACAAAAGAACGACTTTCACATTTCCTTTTTTTAGTGCGGAAGAAATCAAGTGGAGGTTGGTGGTATATTTTTATTGACCACAACATTCACCACATCTTAAGCTTGTTACGTTAGGACACTCGCATTCCGAAGATTTTATTTATTTTTCCTATCGCTTAAGGCTGGAAGAATAAGAATTAAGTCAATACTATTGTAAAATTGAAAGTATTAAACACTTTGATGACATAACATATTATACACAAAGAAAGTTAAAACTGAAAACAATTTAGATTTTTGGATAACTGAACTTGGTTTAGTCTATCTTTAAAAACATGAAGAGTTGGGGAAGACACCACATCAGGAGGTAAAGAATACTAAACCCGACCAACTCGGCATATGAAAAAATGATATTAACAGTTTGTTCTAGCATAAGGAAAATGGACACACATAGGATGCTTCCTTGTTCTGCTAAAGCCCAAGACATGAATTAAAAGCTCGGTTGGATTTCAGTTGAAAGGTTCAGTTGAAAGGAAATGATTATATACAGTTTTCTGTATCATAAACCAACCTTCTCCATTCCAAAGAGCTAACGTTGGGCACTTTCAATCGTTTCTCATGGCTTGAGAGTTGACAAGTTCAAGTAATCTCTTAAATGATCTGAGTTCAACTACAGTGATGTTGGAGATCATGTTTTTGAAAAATCTAAGAGAGGAAATGCATATTTAAGAATAAGCAAAACAAAAGTAGCGAATGCCTTGAAAAGTGTGGGACTGTTGCATTTTTTTTTGTAGCAGCGAAATATCATGAAGGCGAAATGGTATGTTAAAATGCACAGAGTTACGAAAAAGCTAGAAATCATATTATCATGGGTTATGCATGTCCAACCAGAGTTTAGAATTTAGTCTTCCAAACACGTCAATCCTGAGATACAGCTGGTGCCTCATACCACTGCAGTTAAATCTAATAAGATTCTGTTTGGCATTGTCTGTTCACTGCATAGCTAGTTTCCACTTTATTCAGAGCCTTTAGAAAAAACGTTCATTAGTCTATTTGATAATCTGTATTTACGCATACAGGCAACGTGGCCAAACCGACTCATCTTCTCTGTACGCAATATAATGCTCAAAGGCGGTTTCCGATTCCTTCACCTAACCTCATCATTACTTACAAAGATAAACCACCTGATGCGCAAGATACTGCGCAACCATATAGAATCAAAGGAGTCAAGTTTCCTATTATCTTGCTTGCAAAGGGTCCAGGTTTCACTACCATAACTCACCCTAGAAAGAACCAAACTTTTATACAGACTAATTTTAAGCCTTTAGATGTATACGCTTATTTTCGCCCATTTTCGAAAGGTTCATAAGAGTTTGAGAAGCAATCCATATTCGGCAAAATTCATTTAAGTGCTTATGGTTCAAGACATTTCGGATACCATCCAAATACCATTTTGAAATATCTAAATAATTATTAATCATATGTATAGCTGTGCATCTACTTCATCGTTTACTTTTTTAAAATAAATGTTCCTTTAAGCTATTTAAAATATTTCGCCAAAACATGACCTAGCTGTCAAAGACGGCAATAAGATTGATACAAATTTCGTATACGGTTCACGATATTTGTACCATGAAACAAAATTGTACTTCAAATGTTACCTCAAAAGTTGATAAATATTTAATCATTGTAATGCATTAATATTCCAACACATGTTGCTTCTGTTAGTGAAATATGACCCGGCTAGTAATAATAGGATGAACTTGATAATAGGTAATAAATAGGATTGAATAGGCAATAATAGGAATGAACTTGACCTAAGCAGTGATGGTTTCGACCCAACTCCCCATATACACACAGACTTAAGAAAATTACTCTGTGAAGATTATCCTTAACTATTGTGTCACAAGGCTCATATTTACAGTCTAGAAGTTTATGTAGACCTAAAATGCTAACTAAAAAACTAGAATTGTTCAGGCGCTAGAAGCTACCGAGGAAAATATCAGGGCGAAAATTTTTTTTCAATCATATGCGCAATTACACCCATTTTCTATGAACTTATGTTTTTACGGGCATTATTAGAAGACCACTGGATTAAACAAATGTTTGCACCCTGGAAACATGACTGGGTCACTGGTTTTACCTCTGAGCGGCACTTTGTTTCCACAAAATGGGAAGGTAACAAGAACTCCAAGGATTCAGAGAGAGTTTGGAAAGTTTCGGTAGTTATTTGGTTGTTTTACCACTGAGGAGCACGTTTTTGCACACAATGGGCTAAATGGCAGGTCTCAAGCACCTCAAACGCTCAGAGCAAGTTAGAGAACAGTGATCCAATGGATAGCTGTAGGAGACAGATAGTAGCTTCCCATTAAGGCCATCCAGAGTGTTCTTTACTTGCACAGTGTGTGGGTCTCTTGCACAGTGTGCGGTCGTTCCAAGCTTATCGGTGTCCTCTTTTTGACTGAGGGCAGGTGGGGTTTAGTGGAGATAAATCTCAACGTTTGTCCAGGTGGGACTTGATCCTGTGAACTACAATTTACGAGCCTGGCGCCATACCGACTAAGCCCATCCCCACATTGAAAGGGACCAACTGGGCAGCTGTTAGGAGACAGGTGGTACCTCTTTTCAAAGATTCCCAGCATTTTCATTTAACTTCACTGAGTATGGCTCTTCGCTATGCCACTTCTTAACACCCCATACAACGGACGACGACATTTACAAGCTTATCAATATCATATTTCTTACTAAGGGCAAGATGTGGATTAGAACAGATAAATATCAACACTGCCACAGGTGGAACTCGAACCTGGGAACTGCAGATTACGATGTTGGTGAGCTACCGACAGAGCCAATATACTCTCAAAACGAAATTGAAATGATGTACTTGTCTTAATGCACAAGATTGCACTGGAGTAGATATTTTAGAAAGTCAAAATTAGAAACTATCAATTTCATAAAATTAATAATTCTGATGCTTTTGTGAAGCATTAATTTCTTTTAAAGCGATTGGAAAGGGTTGATCAATTGGACTACTGGAAACTGGTCCAAATTTCCAGTAGTCTAATAGTATTCCGAACTACCCATCAAAGGGATTTCATGTGGGTATTTCTTTTGACTTGAGTCGGGTCTGCAGAGATTTGTTCAAGGGTGTGAGCAAAAAATGCTTTCAGGAGGGGGGGGGGAAGAATCAATTTTTCAAAGTAGAAGTACTGAAGTTGATTTCGTTACTGGCGTTGCTTTCAAAGGCCCTTAGAATATTACATATCTTTACGCCGCCATCAAATTATGATCGATCTAGTGTCTCTATTGTGTGACAATTGCCCTACAGCGTCCCTTCTGTGAAGCAGTGTCATATCTAATCGATCCCATTTCTCTTTACAAGCTTTTCATAACCCATCAACAGCCTGGGGTCGACGTTTACCAGAGCCCTTTCAAGAGTCCAAAATGCGCAAAAGTCCATAGGCGGAAGCATCCGGTTACTTCACAGGAATGTCCTCGAATTGTTTAGCGCCAATTCGGGTTTATTCTGACATCCGTTGAAGGTCAAATATGTTGTGCTTCAGTTGTTTCGAATGGTTTGTACCCTTGAGCAAGTATCTCATTTTAATTATGTCAGGAGTTATATATCCGATACTAGTGATGTGCGGCATGGGTTTGACTTTAAGAAAAATGACGAGGTTAGGGGAAAGAATCGGCAACCACCTTTGAGCAGCATATTGTGCAGAGATAGACTGCACTGGTTTGACTAGGTTGCCCATGTGCATAATACAAATTAGCGAATAGAGTTATGAATATAGAAATAATAATCAGATTAAGAGTAAAGTTTATTTTCAATACTTGTCCTACTAGTAAAAGGTATTGCTAAAAATAGGGGAATGCTTGATCTGTTTCATTTATAGTTTTTAAGCTTAATTTAATTATGATAAACAGTTGTGATGATGATGATGATGGTGAAATAATTTGTATTAAGTGTCAAATTATTAGAAAAATATATTTAACACGTATGTGATTTTCATGTTTTGCTTTCTTCTGTTGCTTACTGTTTTCATTACCTATCTTCTTATTGCTTCTTGCTCGTCATTTGTCAGTTTGACAAATGATGAGCTTATGACGAGAGTCAAATGAAAGATTATGACGCGGGGAGTGTCATAGGGTATAAAAAAATTGACTCCTCATGCTTTCTTCTTCCCTAAAAAGGGGAAATATGAAAACGATTGTCCCTCTATATCTCCAAAACGGGAGAGACGAAAGTAGCAAGCTATACTCCAAATGAAAGTCTGTGATGCGGGAAATGTTATAGACTATACAAAATTGTCCCTCCCTCATGCTCTCTTCCCTCTAAATAAAAGGGAATATTAAAATGATTGTTCCGCTATATCTTCGGGACACGAGGGCCGAAAATAACTAGCTAAGCGTGAAATGAAATTTTGTAATACGGGAAATGGTACAGGCTAAAAAATTCTACCTCTCTGTTTCTTTCCCCCTAAAAAAGGGGGAAATATGGCTGTTTCGAATTTCACCTCCCCCCCCCCCCAAAAAAAAAAAAAAAAAAAAAAAACGGGGAGTATCTTCTTCGGGTTGGACCTCAATAATTAATTCACAAATTAAAACTTGTGACGTATTTTATGTCATGGGCTACCTTAAATACATGAAAAGGGGGAGGAAAAATGTGGTCGATGTTTATGAGACATATATCAAGCGAAAGTTTCTGAAGATAGGTGTTGTTAGTGACAAAGAAATTTATAAATTATTTAAAAATTTTAAACAATGCCGATCTTCAAATATCCGCCCAAAAAGTGGAAACTAAAACTAAAATACATCTATGGTGCAATCAGTCATTGAATTCGCATGCATTTCAAAGGAAGATATGGCGCCGATTTAACTACTCAAACAAGATTGCCGATGCCCTATCTTTCTTTGAAGTGAATACGAACTCAGTGACTGATTGCACCATCGAAATGCTTTAGTTTTACTTTCTGTTTTTAGGGTACATATCGGAAGAGAAGCATCTTTCGTTTAGATTTTTAAAGTATTGTCTTATATATTGTTGTTTAATGTTAAGAAGGGAGCATAAGAAAAAATATTTGCCTTTACTGCTCACCTTTTTCACTAAGTCTATTAGGTTCTGGGAAATATTCTGTTTTTCACATCCTTATGTTGCTAGAATCATATTCTCGTATTATTAGGGCTATTGATGAGAATCGTAAGAAAGTACGTTTGCTAATTAATAAAGAGAAAACGAAAATTCCAAAAGCCAAAAAATACAATCGACCAGGAAATATGTAAAAAGGTGATTGGATTTCAAATGCATTATAACATTTTTCCCCATTTTACATATCTTTACGAAATTTCTTGAAAAGTGCATGAAATATAAATAGGTCTAATACTTTTTGCCTCTATTATCCTTACTACCATTCTGAAAGGGGGTGGGGCATGGGCCTCTTCCCCCGTAAATTAGACAGTATATGTATGTATGTTATTGAGTGAAGCCAACCCTCTGTTAGGTAGTACTAGATCGTGTTAATGCAATAACTTTTACGCTACCTCCTGGGTTCGACCCCGGGTAAGGCATGGATGTACGTGTTGTTTCTCTGCTGAGGTCCTGCCATCCTCTCAGACCTTCTACTATGGCATATAAACTGACAGGCTCCTGTCAGACCTCTGTGGCAAGCAGCTGCTTGAGGGGGTATTTATTTTTTTTTATAAACTGAAACTGAGCAATTAATTTGGTAAAAAACAATATTTTCAGAATTTACTTCAGCTAATAATTACAAATATGAAAAAACTTAATAAACATAAAACAGTAATTTATATCCTCTATAAAATAATAATTTATATCCTGCTGAATCCCCAGCCATATATATATTTCATCATCCTTAGAATGTCCATACTTACTAAGGGCGGGGTTGGCTCAATAGGTAGTCGCCAGGCTCGTAATCTGCAATTCCCAGGTTCGAGTCCCAGCTGGGTCAGCGTCCAGACTTATCTCCGCAAAACTCCCTGCCCTGCCCACGGTCAGTAGGGAACACCGATGGGCTTGGAAAGACCACCGTCCGTCGGATTGGACGTTAAGCAGTGGTCCCGTGTGCGGGAGAGCCATACCATGTTCACGTTAAAGAACACACTGGATAAACTTGACGGGAGGCTACCATCTGTCTCTTAACAGCTCTTCCAGTGGGTGCCTCCCCCAACCTTCTCTGAGCCTTTGGGTTCCTTGTGACCTGGCCATTTAGCTCATGATGTTCAAAAGAAAAGTGCCACTCAGACATAAAACAACCCATACTTATTAAGAGCAATTGATAATCAATTGTAACTATCATTTCAGTTAGCTCTGTTTCCTTCTCTATTGTTGATTTGTAATAAGATAGTTGAAAATTAAAAGTAGGATTTCTGCAAATGCACTCTGAAGCCTTGATGCCAGTTACGTTAAACCTATTTACGACTCTAATCGATAGACAATTTAATTTTTTTATAAATTAAGCAGCAACCATTTAATCTTTAACAAGAAACTTAATTGCATTCAGTTGTGAGTAACATAAATCTTACGTTTTACAGAGCCGCTAATTTATTTTATAATGACCAAACTAATTTCTTCTACTGAAATGAGACTTTTGTCCATGCTTCACAAACGTCGAGGTAATTATAAGACAAACCTTAAACGTGGTTTCAAATTTCGCCGTTATGTTCTCGTTCTTCATCACTGCCACGGAGTTAAAATTAGCAGTGACTCCCACGAGGAAGAGAACACGTGAAACGGGAAATTTTGCTTTACAGCACATTTTACGCTAGCTAAGGTTAATGAGCATTAGAAGAGTCAAGAATAATACGCAAAGCGATCGTTCTACCCCAGAGTCTATAAGGAGAACTCCTTACAGAGAAAACCTTCTACAGCAGTTTTATGTCAATAACTAAAAGTTCTACATTGAAAAATTCACGCATATACACTATGTTACCAAAAGTATTTGGAGTTGAGTTGTTTTACTTCTAAACCGTACTCTTGTGCACAAAATGGGCTAAATGGCCAGGTCACATGAATCCCAAAAGTTCAGAGGAGGGCAGTGTGGGTTTACGAGAGATAAATCTCAAATTTGGAACTAACCTGCGATTGCAGATTAGAGCCTGGCGTGGAAATGATTAAGTCAGTCCCGCCCCAAAAGCATTCAGAAACTTTCACGTTACGTGAATGGAAAGGCATATTCAAAAATCCCTATCTATGAAATTAAATTGTCTATTAAATCTATAAAATTATTTTAAAAATATTATTTGTCTTTCGTTTGACAATTGAACTAGGCTATAATTATTTGATTAATATAATGAATACACTCCCCAGTCATTTTATTAGGGATAGTTTCAAGTTATGTCAATAGTAACTCACAGAAAGATCACGGTAACATCGTAAATAAACATTTTATGAAAAGAATGTAATTGAAAATAATTTAAAGATCTTGATGAAATCTAATTAAATTTCGATTTTCTACAGTAGTTACTAGGTATTTAGAGAGTTATGTAAATTGAATCATTTTTCAAAAAATGCTAGTTTAATTGATCTGAAAAGTTAATACACAGAAGTTAAAACGACAGCAATAACCTTCATACTGAACTTTACTAATACACATAACACTATTTTCACACGTAATGTTAAGTTTTGCCATTTTTGAATGATTTTCTGCAGAGCAAGCTTATGTTATTAAATGTTCCTATTTTCGTAACTCTTTTAATATTGAAAGCATATTGTTGGAAATCGGGATTTCAATAGGTTTGAATAAGATATTTAAATTATCTTCAGTCACATATTTCATGAAAAGCTTATTTGAAAAATTACTGAGTTCTTTATATTAGTTACTATTGACACAGTATATATCCAAATACGATATATAGATTGATACTTGGATAGAGCGGAATGGGGTGGGAGGGGAGGGAATTAAGTTTCGGGGACTTTCGAGAATTTAGTTTCAGGTTGGTGATTAACAGAGAATTTAGTTTCAGGTTGGTAATTAATGGAGAATTTAGTTTCAGGTTGGTAATTAACAGAGAATTTGTTCCGGAGAATTTAGTTTCGGTGATGGTGGTGTGTGTGTGTGTGGGGGGGGGATCTGAGAATAAGACTTGAGTTCCCAGTTACTAAAATATTCTTTCGTATAGGAAAGGTTAAAATGATGTTCTATATGGAAATAATTTTTGTAGTTGCTTTTGAAATATATTTCTAGTGTGGATTTTGAGTTGGGTTGTTTTACCTCTGAGCGACACTTTTTACACACCATGGGCTAAATGGCCAGGTCACAAGGACCCCTGAAGGCTCAGAGAAGGTTGGGGGAGGGAACCCAGGAGACAGCTGTTGGGAGACAGATAGCAGTCTCCCGTCAAGGCCATCCAGTGTTCTTTAACGTGCACAGAGTATGGCTCTACTGCACATGGGGCCACGGCTTAAAGCCCATCCGACTGACGGACGATGGGATTCCAAGTCCATCGGTGTCCTCCTACTGACCGTGGGGGTGGGGATTTTGCAGAGATAAATTTCAACGCTGGCCCTGCTGGGACTTAAACCTAGGAACTGTAGATTACGAGCCTGGCGCGCTACCGACTGAGCCCCCGCATCGCCCAGCCCCCTTAGTGGCCGATATATGCTAGGTTGTTGAAATAAAATTATATAAAGGCACCTATTTTGGATTTCAAGGTAGGTAGACATGTTTGAGATTTCGTATAAGGCGACTGGATTCGGACACTCTGGGTACATCCCTGAGTATCATATGGTATAAATGTATATTTAAATGTGTATAAATAAGGAACAATGCGAATTGTCAAATCTTCAACTTTCATTAAGAAAAATTATTGTTTAAATACCAGGAACGTTATTAATTTTTAAACAAACTGAAAAATTTTCGTTTCTGTTATGTACGTCAGATTTGAAAAGACATAACTAGTCACATTCTCGTTACATGAAGCCGCTTTGACAACAGTAATGGAAATATGCGATTCAGTCGAAAATAAAATACAACACAAAATTAACATTCCTCAAATGTCCAACTCTGCAACGACTCATAATCTAGAGAGCGAACTTTATTGACATTAATGCAGACTCACAATAAATCAACAAATTCCATTATACGCTCAATAATTTAAACTCTGCTCCTCTGGCTGCTGGCTTAAATGCTTGAAAGTAATTACAGAGAGAAACTTGTGCGATGAACAATTATGTTATAATTTCATCGCCTGGCTGTCATTGATTCGGTGAGATGAGGATTCCTCTTTCCATCCTTTTCACATTTAACGTATATCGTTAACTTCGCTATTAGACGTCAGCTTTGAATTGCAGAACATTCGTGTTTATGCAAAGCATACGAGCTAGATCGGTTGGCAATTCCTGAGAGAAATTTCGAAATTGACCAATTCAAAGCTATCTGATTCCAATTTGAGTTGTTTGACTTTGCAGCCTGTGAAAGGTAATTTGAAGCTAAACACAGCAAATTAATTTATCTGAAGTTTTGCGCATTAATTAAACTATTATATCAAGTAAATATGAGAAGAAAACTTCGTTAATTTAGAAATGCAAACCGCGAAATTATATCAATTTCAAATTAAATGGTTTCGGATTATTCATCAATGAAGTCCTTTGCCCTTAATAATGAAACTTTTGATTTTATTAATATTAGGTAAAAATGGAAATAACCCTTTCCAATGCATAAAAATGGTTGTTTTTCTACAGAATTTTATCAACTTTTAAAAAGTCCTTTAAGTAGCCTTAGCTGGGAGAGTACAATTGTTAATGCGGTGATTTCTAAACTTTCCATGATGGAACTCCCTCAGCAGTAAGTACTCAGGTTTTTTTTTTGTGGGGGGAGGGGGGATTTAGAATTCGGAATATTCGAGAAATTAGTTTCGGTGGAGAGAGGGGTCCTAAAATTTAGTTTCGGTAAGGTTTACATTTTCTTTCTTTCTTTCTTTCTTTCTTTCTTTTTTTATTTGTGGGGGAGGAGTCTGAGAATAAGTTTTAAGTAGGATTTCCCAATTAATAAAATGGGAAAATTACTAAATTTACGAGAAGGTTAAAATAATATTCTACATCCCATATGGAACAAAGTTTTAGAGTTATTTTTAAATCTATTTTTAGTATGGGACACACTATGAAGCTAAAATAATATTATACAAAAATAACTGTTTTGCTTTATATAGCAGGTAGACAAGTTTGAGATTTCGTATAAGACAAGGTTTTCTGGGGGGAACCCCGTCCCTCGGGTATATCCATGCCCATCAGCTTAGCAAATATTTTATCTCCCCTCCCTCTGGTATCGCTACATGCCGCCCAAATGTACATGGCGTACTAAGGAATGGCTCAAGGCTTCAAACCCGGATCTAGAAAAGATTAAACAGGGAGGGGGGGGGCGTCAAGAAACATAATATAGCCAAAAATGTTTAAAGGGGGAGCCAAGAGACTTGATTACCAGTGCATTATAACATTCCCCCCTATTCCCTGTGACGGATTTCAATAAATTTCTCGAAAAATAAATGAAATGATTCATCATTCAAAAATTTGAAATGAACATGCAAATGATTCAAAGCGCAGCATATATGCACATTATGTGTGACAGTAACACCCACTGAAAAGGTATAAAAGGAAATTACAAAGAATTACAAAGAGTCATGCCACCGAAACAGCTCTTACCAGACGAGGCATGGACGCTATTGTACTATTTTTTGTCAGATGTTCAGCAACCACGGCAATCCCCGGTTCCGTCTCACGACACTACCAAGTTAACGTGAAGCCGTGACTATCTAGAGTCGGGGGCAAGAATACACCATATAAATGCATCTCATTCCGAACCTCACATGGTAGCAGTCCTATAGAAGGAAAGCTACCCACCGGTAGAAACCTGAAATTCAATCTGTTCCCCGGTTAGCCATGAACAAGAATATGTAGATCTAAGTTCGCTCGGCACCCGGGGTGGAGACTCAGTGGGGCCCAGACTTTGAAAAGGGCTCGTGCCTACTAGGTGACCAAATCCGTTCAACCGTGCCCTTGAACTGCTCCACAGAGCACCTAATGTTGAGGTCTTGACACTGTCCAACCGGACCACTAAACCGGTCAGCGATGTCTTCGACCTCAGTTGATCTTGGCTCTGTCCAACCGGGGACCCAATCCGGTCAGCAAAGTCCTCGACCAGTTGCTGGGCCCGAAGCCCCCCCCCACGACAAAGCGGTTCCATATCGGGGGGGGGGGGGGGGGCATGGACGCTATAAGATTTCAAAAGGTGTCTTGTGGTATCTGATACTAGCAGATCCTTTAACTCTTGTACGTTACGTGGTTGAACCGCCACAGATCGGATATGCTGTTCCAATACAAACCATAGATGCTCAATTGGATTGATTTCTGAGGAGTTTGGAGGACAGGGCAATACCTGCAAGTCTTCATCATGTTCTGTGAACCATTCTCGAATAATCCGAACAATCCGGGCCGAAGTGGTATCCTGCTGTACAGCGTTGCGATGAAAGGATGTACCTGGTCTGCAATGATGTTTAGCTAGGTGGTAGACGTCATAGTTTCCTGCACATGAATGACTGGACCCAGGGTTTCACAGTAGAACATTGCCCAAAGCATTACACTTCCTCCACCGGCTTGTTTTTCTTCCCACAGTGCTAACACTTTCCCACTTAAACGACGCACACGTACCCAGCCGTTCACATGGTGCAACAGGAAACGAGATTCATCGGACCAGATTACCTTCTTCCAATCATTCAAGGTCCAGTTTTGATGCTAGCGTGCCCATTGTAGATGCTTTCGAAGGTGAACGGAGATTAGCATGGGCACTCAGAGCGGCCTGCGGCTACACAGTCCCATTTTTAGCAGGGTTCGATATACTGTGTGTTGTGACATATTACTCCCGTCGCCAGCATTCAAATTACGGGCGAGTGGCGCCACAATGTCCCTTCTGTTGCACATAACATATGAGATAGCCTTCGCTAACCTCTAGCATCGATGAGTCGTGATCGGCCCACACCTTGATGGCGTTTCATGGTTTTTCCCTCCTTGTACCACTTTCTGAACTAACCATGGCTGATTGTGACCACCCCACAAGCCTTGCCTTCTCGAAAATGCTTCTGGCCATTACCCAACAGCTGTTCTAATGGGTCCCCTCCCCCAACCTTCTCTGAGCCTTCGGGGTTAATGTGACTTGGCCATTTAGCCCATTGTGTGCAAAAAAGTGCCGCTCAGAGGTAAAACAACCCAACCCAACTCTGGCCTTTGTCAAACTCCCTTAAGTCCACTGCCTTTCCCATCTGAAGAACAAGAATAACATTGGTTAACAGAGTCAGTATCAGGTGTTATTTCTACCGTTTCATGACCCACACGCGCCGTCGTTTACCTGAAGTTGCTTCGATTTGCATAAAAACACGCTGGTCATAACGTTTTGTCCCTTCGGTGTATATGCCCAGCACAGCAACTCAAAACAGATACAGATCTGAAGGTAACAGAGACCCGTCATCATCCATCAAACATCGTAGAGAAAAACATTTCTTACAAGGATAGTTTCATGATCTGGGCAGGCCTTTCACTACGTTGTCGCACAGATCTCTGCATAGTTCCTATTGTCAAGATTATATGTCAGAGGTATACAGATGAAGTCTTCGGCCGTCATTTGCAACCTTATTTAGGGACAGTAAGGGACGATAATGGCCATCTCCATAGAGTTCGGCTCATTCACCAATACCTAGAGGTGAACACAAAGAACATATAGAATAGCCATCATGTTCTCCCAACTTCAATCCCATAAGAGCAAGCTTGATTTTCTCTAAGGAAGGAGTGTTGCATTCCTCGATATTCTCTCGGACCTACCTCGAGCTGCAAGTGTCCTTGTACGTGATGGCACCGCATACTTATTACAGTTTTGGATAATCCCAAGCACACTATGAGACACCATTGTAAGGATTGCTGTGATAGTTGATCCTCAATTTGGGTCTAAATTGGGCTGTCACTTTTGGCCTTTTTGACACTATTGTGACCTTTTCAGATATAGGATAATTGAACGTTTTTTGAATTATAAATATTAATTCAACTCTTCTACATACAATTTTTCACCCTCTTTCGTGCAAATTAGTCAAATGATATATACGTATGTTATAATCGTTTTTCCTACAAATTCCTTTAAGCTGCAAAGCAATGTAGCAGTTATTCACTAAGATTATCTCATCCGTTTATTAAATTTCAAAAGATCAGCATCATGTCTTTGCTAGCAACAAAAATAATTTTCTCCAGGAAGGGAAAACTAGTATTGTTAAACATTCAGTCAACATAATGTGTTCAAATCAAATTATTTACAAATCAAATTATATACAAATCAAATAATGCAGCTTAAGTGGGGGGGGGGGGGGGGTGTTTTAAACATCGAAATATCTCTCAAAAATATTTTCTTTCTTTGAAATTAATGCCATTTTTGTAAGTAATGTAATCATTGACATCTTTATATCATTTTCGTTTTTAATATTTTAAATCACAAATGAAAAAATATTTTCATTGCTAATCAAGAATTAAATACGTATCAACAAAACGGGCATTTCTCAAAATACATTTGGATAAATTCATTCAAATTTCATAGTAAGATAAAAAGATAATGTGATAAGGCATGGGAATTTGGTCAAAAGTGATACAAAAGTGGTCAAAAGTGATATAAAAAACGAATATAGTGCATGTAAAAAATAAAATTTTGGGGGAGGTCCCCTTTAGCACTAACGCAGTCCTATAATGTCGATTCACACCTTCAATAAGATAATCAAGAAAATATGAGAGCAATAAAGTCCACTTAACAATAAAAAGACTTATAACAATAAAATCCACTTAACAAAAATAAGAGCAACACTAAGATTTTGAGGAAGGGGAAAAAGCGCTAATACATCTCCTCAGGGCATCCCATACATATTCTCTAGGGTTGAGATCCGAAGAGAATGCAAGACTCTCCATTCGTTTGAAACCTTCTTCCTCCAAATACTAATTGTTTGGTCTTTTCTTTGTGTGGACATTATGATCAATTAAGAGGAAATCGTCATCTACTGCACCAGTATAGCTCTTAATATAGAGGGATCAAGGATCTCAGCCTAGTAGCTAAGAACTTTCACTTAACCTCCATCAAAGACGTGGAGGTAGACCCAATAGTTAACCTCCATCAAAGACGTAGGGAGACCCAATGAAATACCAGTCGACACAGAGAAACCTCCACCATCAAACGATGTCCTTCTCAGTGAGGCCATTTGGTAGCGGAATTCCACCTCTCTCCAGATCGGTACACATCTGTAATCCAATCGTAGAGAAAATCTAAACTGGTCGGTGAACAGAACATGACTCCATTGTTATCTGGTGCAGGCTACATGATCACGACACCATTTTAAGCGAACTTGTCTGTAGGTTAAAAAGAAGCATACAACTGGTTAATAGGCATAGATTCCTACCATGTAATGCTTGCTGGTCATATTTGATACAGATGCGCCTTCTTTTCCGTGACTGTAATTAGATCTGAAGTTAGAAATCATGTTGTTGCTCTCCAGTTCCTTTAGGACAGTAGTCCAACATAGGGATCATCTTGAGAGACTCTAACCCTAGGACTCCCTTGAACTGGTCTTCTGATAATTGTTTGGTTGTCCGAAATTGGGCTTGAGATAACATATTGGTAGACACCAAATAATATGGCCAGTTCCGTGATTACTTGATCAGCTTCTAACTTACCAACGGCTCTCCATTGTTTAGAGTTTCCTAAAGACTTTTTTTTTGAGGCATCATGAAACGATCGCCAAGTCCAGACTGACAATGTAGCGTTTTAATTCGAAATAATCGAGCATCTCCGAAAGTATTCTTTTTATAGGGCATCTGTTAACATATACTGTAACATTATATGTTATTTTTCCAAACTACACATTATATTACTTAGGTACGTTACAGATATTTTTTTTATCTCTAACGATTTGTTTTATTTAAGTTTTGGTGATACATGCTTAACGTTTTGACCACCAGTGAATTTAGTAATCTAGTTTCTAAAGAAGCTGAACAATAATTGAAATGTGTTACGTATCATTATTATTAGTTTACTCTATTTTAATATTGAAGAATGAAAAAATACAACACTAAATGTCTTTTCACAAATCATACCAAACGTTTATGTACAAATTTGTATTTTTTGTGTACTTATCTGCATAGAAAGATTCAAAAATGTACTATTAATCTTAGTTTTCCATTTAGCGTTTCCGTTTAGCATTGATGATGAGGTGTTGTTGTATTTCATATAGTATTGTATTTTATATAGTTTGTATTTCATATACTTTTGTTTCCGTCTTGAACATTTTGACATCAAAATTTCTGAGCCACATAAGATATTTGAAAAGCAATTTTCTGAGGTAAACTCATTTTTAGTCAATGGCAAGAAATATTTTATATATTTTATTTCCGTTTTTACGACTTTATTCAATGATCAAGAGATTCCATTACTCTAAGAGGAACATTCCGTTACCGAATACCTAAAAAATTGGTTACTTGTTGTAGTTCAAAGAGCCGCTCACAGACCGAGCAGCAAAACTACTTATCTCCCAGACTGAAGTAAATGTCACCGGAAAGAAGCATAAGGGAAGTAACTTGACAAAATTAAATTCTCTTCTGCATCCTCACGATTACAGATGTTTGTTGACGGGTTCTGATTGCATTTGATACCAGAGTAAACTTTCTTATGTTTCAGCAAACTAACTTGTTCAGGTTGAATTGCTAAGAGCGCATACAATAAGAACAGGATATTTATTACTTAACACATACAGCTGTTCTGTCTATATATTCTGCGTTACAGTTATATAATTTCATATACATAACTTTACACATACCCAGGTGGGGCGGGGGTGGCTCAGTCGGTAGCGAACCAGACTAGTAATCTGTAGTTCCCTCTTTCGAGTCCCACCTGAGCCAGCGTTGAGATTTATCTCCGCAAAACCACTACTCTGCCCGAGGCCAGTTGAGGACACCGATGGGCGTGGAAAGGCTGTCATCCGTCAAATGGAACGTTAAGCCATGTCCGTGTGCGGGAGAGCCATACCCTGTGCACGCTGGATGGCCTTGACGGGAGACGCCCATGTGGCTTTTGACAGATGTCCAGTGTATCTCCTCCCCTCAAACTTCTCTGAGCCCTGGGGTATTGTAACCTGACCATTAAACCCATTGCGCTCTCAAAAGTGTTGTTCAGAGATAAAACAAACCATACATATTTCTCAGGGCACCATTATCTATTGTGGGTCAACCATACTGGATTAATTAGTTATCTAAATTAGGGTTACATGATCAGCCAAAAATTCTTGTAATGAATATTATACCTCTGCCGATTAATGAACACATATTTTGGAGAATCGTAACATTAGTAACAATGGTAATTATTTCATAATTAGGTTTTGAAGTGCAACTATTTTAATGATATTATGTAACGTATCTCGATCATAATCAAACCGCATTAATCACACGTGCATTTAATAACAGTACCAGATAAGGATGATGATATATCTCAAATTCGAAACCCGATGCTTCGTGGTCTTTAGTTTATCCAGGAATGGTGCTCTATACTCCAAATGAAACCGAAGTAGCTATATTTTGAAACAGTTTTTTAGTGGCTTTAAAAAATTGGATCTTAAGTTGCTATCGTAACCATTAAAAATTACAACCTATAGTTTTATAACCTTTCAACAAATATTTAGACTTCTTCCTAGAAGTGCCAGCTTTATACAATTTCGGTATGGAGAACTGAACACCATATTTTCTTACATGTCGCCAGAGTAAAAAAATATTTAAATTTTTTTTTTACTCTGGCGACATGCATATTTTCTTACATGTCGCCTAGGTAAAAAAAAATATTTAAAAAAATAAGTTTTGCTTTATTTTCATATTTTGACATACCTATATCCTGCGAAAGAAGCGAAAGACGAGCGGAAGGATGCTATTTGATTTTAATATTAATATTAGTAAAATAGCCTTCCCATGGCAGTGGTTAGCGTATTTGGCTACTGATCAAAGGGAAATGGGTTCGAGCCCCGTGTAAGGCATAGATGTTTGTGTTGATTTTCTGCTGAGGTCCCGCTATCCTCAAAGACCTTCTACTATGATTTTTAAACTGACAGGCTTCTGCTAGATCTCTGTGGCAAACAGCTTTTGACGAGATATCTATTTATTATTATTAGTAGTGTAGTAATTGAATTCCTCTGAATTGGGTCCCCCTAGATACGGACCTGCTTTTACCCCTCACGAAGTGTAGTAAGAACATCAAATAAAAACTTGTGATATTGTGTAAAAGATAGTGTGCAAGTCTAATATTATCCTGGCGGATAAAATATAAATCCTGGATATTTTAAGAGAAGATGATATTGTTGAGTTGATTGCCCACCAACACAATTCAAATGGTTAGACTGCCATTACAGTGCTAAACGGTTAACACGAATGTCAGAGAAATAGCGTAAATATTTCTTGTTAACAGAATTTCGCTTTTAAAATATTGTGATGAATACATTGCATTCTTGACTCCTGATACTATTCGTAGCCTACGCCGTATTTTGAGAGTGAAGTATTTTGAGAGAGTTTACGTATTTTGGGACTGAAGATCAAGAGAAAGATCGAATGAAACTTTTTTATTAATTAAAGAACTGGAGTCTGAGTACATCCAGAGTTAATTCTGAATGTTTTTCTCAAACAAGGATTAATAAGATCGACAATCTGATTGGAGAGCAGGAAACTGCAGTTGTAACCCGGCACACCAAACTATTAACCTGTGTTCCAGGTGTCGAGTCTAAAACATACTAGTGCATTTACAGCAGCTATTAAATAAACTAATTAGCAAGAATATAGAAGGTGTTCAAAATATACCAAACACTGGTTGGAACTGCGTCTGTCAATCCTCTTTACATTTTGTGTTCTCCGAGGAAGTTTGAGTAGAATTTGATTCGTCCAATCGTAGATTTCGCGTCAAGAGATTTTATTTGTATTATCCGTCCGCTTTATAAGAATATTTATGCATGTAAAAGCATTGTCGCGTAATAGACCAAAGTTCAGGTTAGTGTTAACCGATTTTTCATCTTATCCGTTTTAAGTGTTTTCGACTGTACACTACGCATACTTACCTGTATGGCCAAATGTTCCTAATGGAATCAGTCCATTTACTTTTAACCAGTAGTGAAAGTAGGCCGGTACGACATACCGGTAAGACATTTTTCAGTACTGGCTCAGTTAACGATTTCCTTTTCACTTGAACATTCCTTTTAAGAAAAACTCGTAGGTTTTTATTTACATTATTACAATTTAACCCTTTAGACACCAAGCTATTTAGGAACCGGATACTTAAGATTCCATTTAAGCCGACAGAGAGTACTAGAAATTTGAAGTAGTGCTTTCTCTCTTTGAATGATTAGCAAGGAAGTGGGTATAGAAAGCAGAACTAGACAAAGACTCCCCGAAAGACGGCTTTGGTTGGAGTCGCCTTAAGAGTTCACGGACAATGCACGTTCCCATCCGCCGTAGCTGTCTGGGTTCGGTCTTAATCACTACCGGAGGCAGAACTGGGAAAACGGGGAGGTAAATCAAAGAAATGAATATGAACTCACTTATACGTTGAAATCCATTGCAAAGCAGCGTGTACTTGTGGTTTTAAAATTTTCGTTTCCAAAATATATATTTTTTTATATTCTGCTGAATTGAAAAATCTAAACATTTCTGGGAATAACGGAAGGCATTTTAATGAGGGCGATGGCCACATGCTTCCCGAAATTTAAGCAATGAGTTTAAAGGGGGAGGGGGAATTTTTAATGTAAAATCATGGAAAAACAGATTTTTCAAAAATAGTTTTATCAATTAATTACCTTACATTACTCTACTGGAGTAACCATAATAGAAAAACTAATACACGTTCTTTTAATTTTATTGTCCCACAAAAGTTGATATCATTTTTTTTAAACATAATTTTCACTTAGCACACCTCCCTTAATTTTAAGGTAGGAAATATTAGCTATGAATTTTAAGTGTTAAGTTGTCCTTTCTAGCCATTTCAAAAACTGGTGGTCTGTTTCGTCATCTCTCTAAACATCTACGAGTTCTAAACAGACATGTATTCAGAGTATACACACACACAATAAGAGTATACGCACACTCCTAAACTCTACGACTGATATTATTTGAAATATTTAAAAAAAGAATTTTGGCTTACATTTAATTAATTTTTTATTTGTATCTAATTATAAACTTTAGGAAAAGAAAGTAAATATATTTATTTACTCTAGATAACTATATTTGAATATTAAATAAAAGGTATTAACTTCTATCGAATTTTTACTTTCTCCCACGTCGCTCCTCATAAGGTTAGCTTCAGGCCTTTCAAAAAATATTTTCCACCTGAGTCTTGTCGCCAGTATACTACTGGGAAAAACGATTTTTATTTCAGTGCAGTTAATTTGTTTATAGAGTTTGAAGAGAAAATTTCCGATTGTTGTAAATTCTCTCTTTGTAAGTAACAATATTCCAGTTGTTTTTTTTTCTTGTTTGTTTGATGTTAAATATTAATAATGAATGCTTTTGAAAAATCTCTGACTCTTAATACGTACCTGTAGTTTGAGATTTTCGACATCAAAAAAGACCCATACTGAAGGCAATTGCAATGATGAATCCTCCTCATATTTCATCAGTAGTTTATACTGAACACCAATTTCAACTTTTATAACCACTATCATTTTCACTGAATTCAGCATATTTGTTATTATTGACCCGCAGCATGTCAACGTTGTCGTCTGTAAAAAAGAAGTTTAAAATAATGGATAGCTAATGATAAATAAGATAGTTCAAGAATAAGGGCGACAGAAGATTCAAAATGATTAACAAAAACTGTGTCGTTGATTTGCCAAATTTATTGAGCTTGACATCGTCCTTGTGATCAAGTGGTTTACACGCTTCACTTCAAGTTTATTGGACCTGGATTTGAGACCCTATAGATATGGATGGTTATTTTCTTTCTGCTGAGATCTCGCCTTCATAATAGGTCATCTGACGTCTTAAATCGACAGGCTCTTATCAGACCAGTGATAAACAGCTGTTTGAGAGGTGTAAAAAAATACCAACTAAGAATTTAATTCACTAATGCTTTTTCATCATTTGCATCCCTTGGAATTTAACTTACAGTATCAGAATTTATAGTATTTGTGTACATACTAGATATGTCGAGCCGTTTCAGATTCCCAAATATTAGAATCATTATAATAAAAAAGAAATTATGATTATCAACTTATGATAAAGATGTTTTTCCATAGAAACATTGATAAAATTATTATCAACTTTTTAATTACACCAAACAATAAATTTGATATAAAAATAATGCTATAGCATGATTTGGGTTCTGCTTTAATGAACAATGCTGTGGAACGGAAAGAAAAAGCCCAGCAGTTTTGCATTATACAAAAGCGAGGCTACTTTTCTTGGAACCTTCTATCAGAGTGGATTAAGGTTAGGAGAGAACAGAAAGAATTCTGCCAGGTCCACAGTGGCGTTGCAGTTAATCATTTAGCGGCTGCCTCTTAAGGGGGAAAGGAAGCAAGCATGAGAAATGAGGAGAGTTTGGGATGCAATGGTCTTCTGAATATTGGGCTGCGATGGTATTCAAACGGTAAAAGCATACACGCACGGCCAACCTAATAGTTGAAATTTTCACTCTGTGGTATTTGCGTTGTTGAATCGCTAAACATTTCTCATTAAGGTGAAGACAAGGTCTATATTGAGGTCAAATCATATGTAAAGTTAAGCGTGCCAACAACAACGTATACCATGTATGCGTGTAAAAGTGAAATGATTATTTTTTATACTGCAGGTATGGCCAACCTATAGTACCCGTGACAAGAGTGGAAAGCTGGATGGTTTTGCTTGGCACACAAGAGCGCTCAACAAAAGTTACTCTTTTCCTACCTCAATTTGAATGCGGAAACTGCAATTTCGCATCTATTATCGGGGATAAGTCAGAGGCGAAATTTTCGTATGTCATGTAATCATTGATTCAGCTTTATAAATTTTACAGGCTATTCTAAATCTCCGATAAATGTTATTCTAAAAAAAACGCTATATTTGGCTTCCGAGTTTAAAATATGTAAGTTAAGTATTCAAAATTTCAATACGAGTGAAACGTTAATTTTCCTTTCTAAAAAAAATTCTTTAAGTACGAAAATAATTTAAAAACATTTAAATCACATTTTTTTTCAATAAAACTGAAATCCAAGAATACAACGGAAACAGCAAGAATTTAAATATATTAATATTTATTTCACATTAAAAATTCCTAAATCATTCACTATTTGCGGAAAACATATGGAAAATGAGAAAATCTAAGAACATTGTACTTTCGTCGCCACACACAATTTATTACCCCCTGTAAGACGACTTCAGTCGATTGATCCCCTGTGTTTTATTTTCCACATATAGCTATGCTTTGAAGCGTACCGTTAAGAAATAAAATCTAGTTTCACCAATGCGTTTAACTAATACATAACAATCATATTTAAGTTAATTAAGTTGTTTAAATGACTCATCAGTGAAAACCATGTCTGATCTTCCTAATGCTCCGTCCTGAGAAGAGAATAGGTTATGAAAAGTTAATTCATTAAAATTTATGACGATACTAAAAAATTTAAAACTCGATAAAAGTTAATGATTTGTTATGCTAAACGGAACAGTAAATTTGATTAAACAGGCTTGTACTTTGTATCTGTAGATGAAACCGCATGTAGCGTGCAATAAATTTCCTGTTTTTTCTCGTTTTCTGCGTAAATTGAAAAGAAAAATGTTGGGAAGAATGAACACCAATATCTATGATTGATTTCAAGTCCAACCTGAATTAAACTGTGAGATTATCTAACGGGAAAATTTTAATTATAAAACTCAAGTAAATCTAATTACATCCGAAACAGTTTGCTTTCATAAGGCGGTAACCGGATGTTACAGAAAGTAATTCTACATCACTGGAGGAATGCTTATGGATTGGGTAATTCGAAACTTTTACCACAGATTCTAATTAAAAAACAGTATAACGTGCTTGGTGGCATTTGCGAGTAAATCCATTATATTTTGATTTGATATTCTTCTGGAAAATATATTAATTGAAATAAACTTTGTAAAGGTTTTGGAAGAAGAATCTTCTTAAGAATTTTAATCCGGTGCTCGACATGGCTGGCAAATTCATTTTCAACTTCCAATGCAATAAGTCTTCCTAAAGTAAATAATTTACAAGATACACAAAGCACTATGTTTCTTAGCTTAAATGTATTTCCTTGACCTATTATTATTACAACTTAAATTAAACTTGAGATTTGGAATTAAGATAAAAAGAACTGAAGTTTCTCTCAGTAATTTGATTAACTGCAAATCTAATTAGTATTAATGTCAATATTTATGCAATGAAATACATACATATATTACACTGAGCGAGGAAGCATTTGCAGTCCCACTTTGATAAAAAAAAAATAAGCGGTTTTCGCTTCAATGGCTTAAGCGTAAAATATATTTCTTGACATCTAAACTAAGAAATATGGAAAGTATACAGACTTCAAAAGAATTCTAGTTTTTTTAACATATGTAGAAAATATATTTTTTAAAATGCGACAAAAATCGTAATAATATAATACTTCGCTATGATCACTATCTAACTTACTCATAGCGTGATATATTTGCCAAAAATAAGTGAAACATGTTCTCTGATATTCTCTGATAAATGTGTTCTTTACAAGGTATGGTTCTCGTATACAGTCGCTCAAAAAAGTATCCGAACGCTACGGTTGATTACAGAATAACTAATTTCTAAAAAAAATCGTTGCCAGATATTTTTTCTGAATTTTGAAATTAACCTTAGCATTCGGATACTTTTTTTGAGCGACTGTACATGGTGCCAGGGTTTAACATCCCATCAGACGGACGGCTGCATTTCAAAGTCCATTGGTGTTCCCCTTTATGACTGAGGGCAGGGTGAGGATTAGAGGAGATAAATCACAACCCTGACACATATGGGACTCGAACTTTGAAACTGCAGATTATGAGCGTGGCGTGCAACTTGCTGAGCTATCCTCGCTCAGGACTTATGGGAATAGAACAATTTATATGCATCGACAAGATCCGAAAACTTTACTCGATGAAACACGATAATGAATAGTTCTACGCAACGAGGTTGGTCGAAAGATGATAAGAGCTATCGATCTTATATGCGAATAACTCTTTCAACGATGCAAGTCTAGCAACGTAACTATTATCTGCATAAGTGAAAATCCGTTTGTCCCTTTAAACGCCCAACGATCGTAAATTAAAAAGCTGGCAACAAGTGGCGAAAAGTTTCTACCTTGCATTATGCAAAGAAAAGAAGAAATTTTTTGCCTATATTAAGGGCGAAGTGATGAAACGAGGCCGGGAAAAAATTTTCTTACGGACGAAACATTTGGAATTAGCCGTCGCTGGAGAAAAGGGCGTGGTTCTTTTAAAAATAACTACTAAGGGATTATTTAATTTGCATATTGAAATTTTAAGCGTACATAAATATATACTTTACACAGATGTTTGTGTCAGAAAGTTCTACATTTCTTGTCTTTTTTCAAAGAGATTTTGAAGAGAAAAAAATAATAAATTACTATCAAAGTAACTGAGGCCTCATAATGAATAAAATGAGGAATTGAATGAATGAAAATTAAGTTAATCAAAATAAGAAAAATGTGGAAAGCCTCTTAGGATTTTTTCAATAATAAACTCTTCATTAAACTTTCTGAAAAATAATCTGGTAATTTCAGTTTCACTTGTTTGTTTTCCGTTTCGAACTGGTAATTTTTAAAACTTTATTAAAATACCGAACGATTTGATTTCGGTTGTTTTACCTTTGAGTAGTACTTTTCTGCACACAATGGGCAAAATGGCCAGGTCTCAAGGACACCAAGGGCTCAAAGGAAGGGCTGGGTGAAGGCGAACCATTGGACAGCTGTTGGGATATATATGGAAGACTTCCGTCAAGGCCAGGGGCTCTGTCAGTAGCGGGCTAGGCTCGTAATCTGTAAATTCCCATGTTTAAGTCCCACTTGTGCCAGCTTTGAGATTTATCTCCGTTAAACCCTCACCCTGCTCTCGGCTAGAAAGGGGACACCTATGGGCTTTGAAAGGCCTACCTCTGTCACATGGGACGTAAAACAGTGGCCCCGTGTGCAGGAGAGTCACATCCTGTGCACGTTAAAGAACACGTTGGATGACACATGGCTTCCATCTGTTTCCTACTAGCTGTCCATTGTATTCACTTTCTCAACCCTCTCAGAGCCCTTGGTTTCTTCTGACCTCGCCATCGAGCCCACTGTGTGCCAAAAAGTGTCGCTGAGAAGTGAAACAACCCAACTCGTGAAGTTCATCCAGCGTGTTATTTAGCATACACGAGGTATGGCTCCCTTGTTACGTAATCATAGCTTTAGGTTTCATCCGACGGATAACTGCCTCTTGAAGCCCATCGGCGTCCCCTGCTCATGCAGAAAATGGGCTTTCACAGCAGGAGTCTGTACTGGAGATGATATATCACAATCTGACGGGCAGCACATTCAACATAGCAAGGAAGCAAGGGATATCTTGCATCGCTTTTCATGGAATTATTCATTACGAGAGCTTACAATTTTTCCTCTACGCTTAATGACCAGTGATGCCGTGGTGATTGATTTAAATCTTGTGATCTGATTTGTTTCTCGTACAACTGGGGTATGAGCAATGTTGAATGCTGGTGTGTTTCTGGAGGGGTGAGGAGTCACTGTTTTCCTGGAATTTCACTACTCATTATTTTGCAATTGAATGTTATTTCTCATGTCTCCCTCCAAATGTTATACCCCTGAGCTGAGAACTAACCTCTAATTGCAATGTATTCAATCCGAATATAAGCAAAGCCAGCTTGTAAATATATCTCTTTGCAACTAGCAACAAAACGAAGGGGACGTTTGGCGGCTTTGTTAGAATTTGTTTCCTCTGGTGAAAAGTGGAATTGTAGGGAAGTGCACACTGGCAAATCTGCCTGAGCTCCGTTAGAAAACAAAACCCCCAAACAATTCAATAACGGTGGAAGAACACGATTTCTATTATACCATTAGTATCGTTGATGCTATGAAGATTTTCACGTTACCTTTTGAGCTGTTACATGTGACATGCAAGATTCCGTACACAATAAAAGCCTAACACTAGAACAAAACTTCTAGCCTACACTAGTTTTATTCTTAGCCTAACACTAGAAGCAAAAATATAACTGTGGTCTCTTTATATATAATACATAATAGTTATACTTTATTCTGGGCGGGCACCTTCTGGGCATCATCCACGACAATGCACGTTGACGTAGCACTTGGAAGTTTTCACACGATGCACATCCAACAGAGGCACGAGAAACAAAATTGACTGTTGAAAGTTGATGTTTTTTTCAACAGATTTTGGACACCTCGTAATTTTTCAAATACTTGACCGAACAATCCTAAATCTCCCACACGAGTTTTCCTCTTGCCGACTTCTGTTATGTACAAAATGAAATGCTAAATGACACCTGGAAGAAATTTCTTACCGATGAAATGTCATGGAATTAACCGTCGCTGGAAAAAACAGCATACATAGATACATACATACATACATACATACAAAATCCTCTTGCATCTATGGACTACAGAGATCCAACCATACTATTCTCGAGAGAAAATTTTATTCTCCAAACACAGCTGCTGCATTTGGCCACTTTAGGTCAATTCTAACAAGGTCCCGTTTGACATTGTCTGCCCATCGCATCCCAGATCTTCTCCTTTTCCTAGACCTTTAGACATGCTGTTCATAATCCTATTCGCAAATCTTAAGTTACGCATAGGGCAACAAGACCAAACCAACACTCTCTCTTTGCAAAACATGCTGTTCAAAGAAGGTCGCCGACTCATTTGACTAACCTCAACTTTACTTACAAAGTTGAACCACCTAATGCCCAAGATACTGTGTAAATATTTAGAATCGAAAACATTAAGTTTCCTGTTATCCTGCTTACAAGGTTTCAGGCTATCATAACTAACCTTAGAAAGAATCAAACTAATATACAACTTAATTTTGGTCTTTTGGTGTATAGGCTTATTTCTTCACACTCTCCAAATATTCTTAAAGGTACAAGCAGCAATTCCTATTCTTCTGTTTATCTAATGCGCAAATCACCAGTATCTGTTACATAGCTCCCAAGATAATTAAACTGAGACTCTCAAGAGTCCATTCAAATTAACTAAACCACAGCCTGCCTGAATTTTCAATTTTCATCACTTTCTTCAATTTTCATCAATTTCCTCAATTTGAACTAGTTTTCTCTCTGTTTATTACCAAAGTTACTCTACTACCAGTGTCATCAACAGACCCTTAATGAAATAATTAATCTCATCAACGACATCAATTTAAAAATGCCTACTAAGGAATTATTTACTTGATGTCATATTGAAATTTTAGGAATACATAAACGTTTGAAAACATGTTTGTGCTAGAAACATGTCTTCTTCGTAAGAAATTTGAGACGCGGAAATATTAAACTACTACCAAAATAAATTAAGAATTTATTTTCGAAATAATTTTTTATTAAATTTTTGAAGAATAATCAAGCAGTTTGATTTTAATTTTTTGTTTCAAATAAAAAATTTTAAATGAATTTTGAAAATACCGATAATGTTGGGATGAATTGTTTTACTTCTTAGCAACACTTTTCTGCTCACAGTAGAAAGTAGTAGCCAGGTCATAACGACCGCAAGATTTCATTGAAACTTCCCGTTACAGTCATCAAGCGTGTTCATTAACATGCGCAATCATGGCTCCCCCTGCTCAGGGGCGTCGGCTTGACGTTCCATCCAAAGGACGATGACCTATCCAAGTCCAACGCTATCCCTTTCCTGACCGAGGCAGAGTGAGGTTTAGTGGTAATAAATCTCAAAGGTGAGAGTTGTGACTCGAACCTGGGAACTAACAGATTACTAGCCTGATGCGCTACCGACTGAGCCTTCCCTACCGATCCTTCCTACCGATCATAAAATAACCGTTTACGAAAACGGAGTTTCATATTTTAATATACAACGCTCCTCATGTATAATAGATATAATATACACTCCTCACTTATAATAGATATAATATACATTGGTCACTTATAATAGATATATTGTAATATGTACTCCTCACGTACAATAGATATAATATACACTTCTCAGGTGTAATCGATATAACACCCACTCCTCACTTATGGTAGATATAATATACACACTCCTTACGTATAACAGATAATTCTAAGGGAGACATATATCTTAAACACTGTCGAGTAAATCTAGTATATTTGATTTAATGTATGCATCTGATAATAATGGCACTATAGACTATACAGTGCATGCATCAGTTTCGTGTTGTAGCGATGATAGTGAACAAGTTGGACATTGTTCAATTACTCTTGTAATCTGCTTTTAGTTTACTATACAGAAGAATTACTTAATGGTGGAATAAATTCCTGCAGCATTTCCCATTTTCACAACTCGATACCGTCTACTTAATATAATCCAGTAATTAATCGTAAGCTTTTAAGATGTTTCTAAGATTTACTGAATACCTGGAATGTGGCTTTCAGTGGAGAGAGAAGTACACTAAAAGCTCAGACACATGAATTGCTTGGAACTAATTAGTGTTCCTAAAATGAAATGCGCTGTGAAATTCAGGTGATCTTCATGATATTTGTTCGAAAGGAGTTATACGTAATTGTAGCCAAAAAAAAAAATTTGCGCATTGTAGCCAAATACTATGATTTCATATTTGCAATATAGTATCCGTGGCCGAGTGGTTAGCACGCTTGGCTACTGATCTAAGGGACCTGGGTTCGAGCCCCGGATTAGGCATGGATGTGTGTGTCGTTTTTCTGCTGAGGTCCTGCCATCCTCTCAGATCTCCTTCTGTGGCATATAAACTGACAGGCTCCTGTCAGACCTCTGTGGCAAGCAGCTGTTTGAGGGGGTATTTATTTATTTTTTTTTTTTTTTATATCATAGAAATCAAATGCATACACATAGCGATACATATGATTTTTAATCGAATCTTATAGCTATTAATTCGATTTATTTGCATGCAGTATAGTTTTAGCATTTAAAAGGATATGGATTAGGAGGTTACACCACAGAGTTCTATAAATACTAGAAGTGGATCTCGTATGGATTCGTCGGACGCTATGGGCAAGTAAGGAGGTGGTGTCATGGCGTCACCTCCTTACTGGATTCGTCGGACGCTATGAGCCAGTAAGGAGGTCAGTGGGGCAAAACACCAGAAACGTTTCTAAAGTGCATGCATCAATATTACACAGGCGTTATACGCTATATTGTTTTACGAAAATAAAATTAAAAGGTATCAAGGTATTAGAAATCAAATATATAATAAAATGCTACCCAATTTGAAGATATTTATACAATACTATTACACTGTAATGTCCTTCTTTTAGCAAGTGTTGCTATCCTTGCAATTGAAAGTTGCAATTATTTTTGTAATTATTGTGTAGGTTCTCCTTAAACAGTTGAAAATCTGTTTTGAAAGGCATAATCTTAGTGCTTTTGCATGCTATTTATCATTGAATTTGTCAAAACCGGTGTTTTCATCAGCTTCCTAAACCTAAGAATTGATCGTAACAAGTTCTGCATTAAATGAAAGTTTATGAGCTGAGGAGTAACAGATCATATCAAATTTTTCACTTTTCTCCCTACCCGAACAACAAAATGAGATACTATTTGTTATTTTACTCTTCCATATGTAGCTGTTGATTGTAAATACTTATATGCCTTCTCGGGCCTAGAAAAAAAAAACGAACGGGGTGTGGGGAAGATGGAAAACTCGATCGAGCCAGGAAAATGTAAAGGGTGGATGGCAAGGGACGTGGCCGAGTGGTTAGTGGGCTTGGCTACTAATAAAAGGTACTTGGGTTCGAATCCCGGATAAGGCATGGGTGTTTGTGCTGTCTTTCTTCTGAAATCTCGCCTTCCTCATAGATCTTCTACTCTGACGTATAAACTGACAGGCTTCTGTCACACTTTTGTGGCAAGCAGTTGCTTGAAGGGATATCGATTTATTGATTTATTTTTAATTAATATAACATTTTCCCCTCCGTTTTACAGGTCCTTAAAATTTCTTGAAAAAGGCATTAAATTCGAATAGGTTTAATAATTTTTGCCTTTCTTAGCTTTACTAGCATTCTGAAGGGGTTAGATCATGTTCTCTTACCACCCTCCTGGATCAAGTCCTGCTGATGTGTCAAATGAAAGTATTTGTTGTGGGTATTGCCATAGGATATAAAACATCATTATCCGCTGTCTTTTCCCCACTCTTTTTCCTCAGTCTCTTTAGCGTAGAGTTAAATCCAGGAATGTTCCATCAGTGCCCACACATCTTGACAATTTATTCCAAAAATGTCAAAGACACATTGTGTATTAAGGCTCAGAAAAAATGCATGGATGAAAGTCCTCCTTAAAAAAACTAACAGGAAAAACAAGGTGCTGAATATAATATCAGTAAAGTCAATAGAGGGCCCTTATCAATTATTAAAGAATGTACGTCAAGGGAATTTTCAATATTTATTTCAATGTTATGTCAAGGGAATAATTCGGAACTACTAAAATACGCTTTGTATTCGAATATGTTACTAAAGGTAAATTAAAGATCTTAATATATATAAATCTCAATTTACAACAATATGCATTCAAATTTAAAGAGGTATGGTAACTGAAATTATGCGGTTAATTCTTGAATGAAGCTATTGCTAATTGCCTCATTGTAATTTACTATTGTTATTGTATTTTTAATTTATTGTTATTGCAATTTACTATTATTAAATATTCTAGTTTCCATAACTCTTTAACTTGAATTCCTTTTCAAATTCGAGGAACATAAATTTATTTATACATTTTTTTTTCGTAGAACGTTCTGTATATATCTAGACTCAAAGATAACATTAACGTTGCGGGATAGAAGCTACAGCATTATGGACGAGCGACATTCCCTTCATTAATTGTGTCCAGAATGGCGTAGCTGTAGGCATTATTTAATAGATGCAGCACCTGCTCAACATATTTTTCTGCTCTTTAAGACACTATTTGCAAGAATTCCTCCCTATATATATATTTCTTTCTTATTGTCGGGAGACTTTTGGGCAGTGAGTTACGCCCAAGTAGGAAAGGGTGTCCACGGGTCTCCCCCCGAAAACATTTAAAATTAACATATAAAAGAATTTTTAAATTTATTATAGGTTAAAACAAAACGTAATAATTTTACATTTGTATTTATTATTAATAATTCCTACAGAAACATTATTGTAATAAAATATTCATCTGTTTTCTTCTTTGAAATGCGCATGTTCATTGGTTCCTCTCTAAATCATATGGAGAAATTTAAACTCTGTAAAATGACAAGCAAATTTGTAGCGTATATTCGAATATTTGCATTTATTTATGTTTACGCTTTTTGTCGGCCTAAAATTTTGACGCAAGAGGCCAGTGCCTCATTTCATCCCACTTCTAACCCTGAGTAGATACCATACTACGGAGGGCGTTCAAAAAGTTCTTGACACATGTCTGTAGATTTGCACTCGTTTCTAAAAAGTAAACGAGCTACGACTTGTTTGAAAGCTTGCCTAAACTTGTCAATATATGTTAAAAACAAAGTCTGATCATCATTTCTCTGTTCTCTGTCTTCTTACATTTACTTTCTAGTACGACGTATTAAGAAAGTATTATGGTCATGAAAACAAATTTGATCAGGATTTTTTCGATTACGACGCCTTTTCAGAAGACCTAATTTCGAAAAAGTGGAATTCGTAATGGCATTTATCTATGTGGTCTATATTACTTTTACGATTCTGGATATTGAATTGGATTTTAATATTCAGACATAGTTCTATTTGGACAAATTCCAATAGTAATAGTGACCTGACGAATAGAAACTTTTCACTGATGGAACTAGAGCCACTCTTCCTATACACTGAGAATGTTAGTAACCGGAACTCAGGAGAAATAAAGTATTATATATATTACCCTTATTTTTTTTTTAAATTGTTAAAGACCACAAAAAAGGGGAAACGTTTATATCTAACGGCGTTCCGGTTCATTCCTACTCGATTTTGTAAGTGTATTGGTAGACAAGTTGTGAATACCTAACGAAAAAGCTTTCGAAAAAAGTTTGCAATATATACGCACTCATCATTCATGTGGAAACGAGTCATGAAACCAAATTGAATAAAATTTTAATCGAATGTAGCATGCATTTATTTCTAAGAGAAAAAAAAATCATATGGTACATACGTACATCAATGGCATTACCCACAGCTTAAGGATTGAACTAATATTGCTCACGTTTAATGGGAATTTTCGCCCTGTATGTTCGAACAGAGTTAATCTGTTATTGAAGTAATTATCGTTAAAGAAAGGCTTAATCATTAAGATGTTGTCAATATTGCCAACTAGTGGGGAATTTATCTTTTTTATGATTTTTTTTGATTAGATGTTTATAATATTTTCCGAGAAGTTTGGACAGCAAATAAATTAGGCTGACATAACACCAATTGAGGAATATTGCAATAAGGAACCGTAATTACCATTACACATCCCATAGTTCGAAGTTGACAAGAAAATTCGAATTTATAATACTGATTTTTGCATTCCTAATGATCTGAGCATATGGAGTTTATACCACTGATGCTACCTCTAATTTCGAGATGATATATCAAAACTTAAAACAGAAACTGCATAATTTACAACTCAGAGATTGAGGTTATTTCTTTTTTGTGATTCTAATGAACCAACGGCAGCGATATTGACCATGAGAACAAATTAAAAGTAGCTAACAGGGAGTATTCCTCTGATCATTAGCCTTATACGGTTTGTTTTGCCGTAAGTCACGAAGCATTCTTCAAACACCGATTCTAATTGCAAACCATCTTGTTCACAGATGTTCCTCCAACGCTCTGCTTCCTTTGTTGAAGTTCAATATTTGAGGACTGAAGAAAGAGAGAAAGGAAATTTCTTCGGGTGATGGTATAGTTAGCATCAGCGAGCGATAACATTGAATAAGAGCTGTATTCGCACGTAATGAAACTGGTAAAATATTGAACGCTTATATACGAAGAGAAGCAAATGAATAGCCGGAGGCATTCGGATGAAATTGCATTTAGTTACTCTACAGCGAAATCTGTCATTGATGGGAGACACTGATTTTGAAAATGCATAATATTACTTTCCAGATCGTCACTCCGTCCCCTATCTGACCTTGAATGTGATTCCAAATTTCAAATTATGCAAACTTCCTAAAATGCCCAATTTTATTAAATGATTAAAAATTCTTATTTTATAATTATTAATCGATATAATATTTATTATTCGATTTTTCTTCTTCTGGGTTAAATTCGTAGGACTAATATTGCTGTTGTTAAATATTCAAACTTAATAACTTTTTAAATACTGAGCAAGTGTTGTAATAATCAAAATTCAACATATTTGATCGAGCTGATTAACTTCATTTACGTTTTTCGTAAAACCTTATTTAAGAAGTATTTAAGAAGTATTTAAGAAGAATAAAATTGATAAAGAAACTTTTCTGATAAGCTCTGTTTGTGTAGGTAGCTCATTACATGGATACACGCACAAATCGAGTGAAAAATACCTACATTGGGAATTTTTATATTTGAAAAAAGAGCCAAGGCAAAATTGAAAGTGAATTGTTATCTGATAAAATAAACTGAAAAACTAAAATCAGAAAACTGTCGTAAATCAGAATTCTATCTATTGGTGGATACGCAAATCATCAGTTGGGTTGTTTTACCTCTGAGCGGCACTTTTTTTGCACACCACGGGCTAAATGGTCATGTCACAAGGACCCCAAAGGCTCAGAGAAGTTTGGGGGAGGGGACCCACTGGAACAGCTGTTAAGAGAAAGATGATAGCCTTCCATCAAGGCTATCCAGCGTGTTCTTTAACGTGCACCGTATATGGCTCTCCCGCACACGGATTTATGGATTATAACGTCACATCAGATGGACGGCGGCCTTTCCAAACCCATCGACAAATCATCAGTAAAAGTGATTCTTAAATACATATTGTTCTCTGAAACCTCTTTTTTTGCTTACGAGATGTCTTTTTATTTCAGCTACTGATTCAATGTATTGTTGTTGTTTTTTAAATCTAATAATGGGAAATGTGCAGGAAAGTAACACGTTTCGCAATTTAAATAGTTGTTAGATCAACGTTCCTTGCATAAGTCATTACTTAGAATGCTTTCACCCGAAGCTTTGCCGTGATGTTCTGACATTTGTCCTATAACTCTGCACCATTCAAAGTGTTATATATCTTAGAAAAATATATATAGTTATGTTTTATAAACGCTACAATGCACTCAAAGAAAGATGTGTACACACTAAGACGAATGAATACTCAGTAATAAAATAACACTGATGTCCTGAAGACATGGACAATCAAGTTTTCTCAAATGAAGAAATTTAGTATATGATAGAACATAAATTCCATCATATAAGGTGGGGCGGGGCTGGCTCAGTCGGTAGCGCGCCAGGCTCGTAATCTGTAGTTCCCAGGTTCGAGTCCCAGCTGGGTCAGCGTTGAGATTTATCTCCGCAAAATTCTCCGTCCTGCCCACGGTCAGTAGGGGACACCGATGGGCTTGGAAAGACCGCCGTCAGTCGGATGGCACGTTAAGCCGTGGTCCCGTGTGCGGGGAGCCATACCCTGTGCACGTTAAAGAACACGCTGGATGGCCTTGACGGGAGGCTACCATCTGTCTCCCAACAGCTGTTACAGTGGGTCCCCTCCCCAACCTTCTCTGAGCCTTTGGGGCCCATGTGACCTGGCCATTTAGCCCATGGTGTGCAAAAAAGTGCCGCTCAGAGTTAAAACAACCCAACCCAACCCATCATATAAGGCAACTTGGTTTTCCGTTTCCCGACATTGATGACGCCACGAGCGAATCAAATGATATACGAGAAAGCCTATGTTACATTAGCTGAAGAAGAGGTTAGCCCCTGATGGTGTAATGGCCTAATTAGCTGAAGAAGATGTTAGCCCCTGATGGTGCAATTGTGGTATGTACTCCTGGTATGTTACTGGGAGCCATGGGTTCGAATTCCACTCAAGGCAAAATAAATTCTTTCAACTAACTGCTAAGTGAATACTCTTCTTCATTACTCATTTCTGGTATGAAAGAGACCCAAATTGTTAACTATCCCGAGTCCTATAATTTTCAATTTCTTCCTAAAAATAATTGACATTGTAGTGAAAGAGAAACATTTATGGACACATAAATGGATTTTAAACGTGTTGAACTCAAAATCTTAACCTATATATCTTTTGTTGAAACAATATATTTGTTGTATCCGGTTAATGTAGCTGAACAAAGTATCATCATATTTCATTCGCTGAAGCCCTGTCAGAAATATTTACTACTATTTTAGACTGATGAATAATATATGGATGAATCATATGTAACGTATTCCCGGAGCATACGTAATGCATTCATAGGAAGTATGTAACGTATTCGTGGAGTGTACAACGTTGTAAACAACCCAAAATATCCTCTGATGCAATACAACAGCATTGACTGTCTGGAAAAGAAAATTTATGACGTTGAAAAAGCGAATATGAAAATGAAGAGCAGAGAAACACAAGAGAACATTCGTTTATAGAAAAAGCATAAATTTTGCATCAATAAAAGTGTCGCAAAATAGTCTTTGGGTCCGAATTTCAAAACGGCTGAGGTTTGTTTCCTTACATGGCAGTAGGAAGACGCCACGAATAGATATTTGCGTAGCATTTGTGAGGATATGTGAAGTCTTTCGACAGTGTCACCTAAATGGCATGAGGTATATTTTCACTAAAGTAAATTCAAACACTGACGTCTTATTATAAGATTTTTCTTCTTTAATTAGTGTTTAAAACAGAGGAAAAAATCATAAGGTACATGCTGAATGGCTGATATCCGAGACTTAAAACCTTCACCATTTCTAAGATTAGCCAACTAATATCAATTGTGGAAAAAAATCTTTTTCGGTCTTAAAACGATGTAAAAATTATCATCCTGGTTTGAGTGCGAGGAAACGAAATCCCCTATAACTCGACTAGTTATTTTCCTTAAAAAACGGAAAAAATATACTGTTTTTCTCGCATTATTTGATTTTTAAGGCACTTTTTGATATTTGTTCATTTTTCACAGAATGCCTCATAATTTTGAGATTTTGTTTTATAGCAATCAACTAAGCATCAACTTTGAAAAACCAGAAAAACCTGATTGAAGATTTTCTTTTTTTAGAAATGTAATAAAATGCTATTTGATTTGTACAGTAGTCGGGAGTTTACCAGTTAATATCAATAGCAGAATAAACATTATCTTCCATAGTTACATTTCGGTTGTAATAGCTACTATATTGGCAACAAATTTCGGATCAATAAATTGTTATTTAGAGCCATTTTCTAGAATGGAGAAAACAAGCAAAATTCGACGACATTCAGTCGCATCAAAACTGCAGAATGTGTCAAGTGCCATTTGTCCAATGCACATGGCTTTCAAATTACAAATAGGGAATTTATAGCTTTGCTCCACTGTCATGTTAATATGAATCTATTTTTTTAACTTCAATTTTTTTATATGAGGTTCATTTTCATCCATTTGCAAATTGGTCTGATTTTGAAATCTGATCTGATTTTGAAAAAAAAATATTGAAGCTAAAAATATACGAACCTGAATAAAAAGGTATTGAGTTAAAAAATATAGTCCCAATCTTTAATAGAATCCTATTTCAAAATCAGACCAATTTCCAAATGGATGAAAACGAACTTGATATAAAAAAAGAACCTGAAATAAAAGAGAGTTGCTATTACCGCTCATTTACGATTTTTTGATAGAACATAATCTAACATAAATAACAGCTAATTAATTCTTGGTAGAGACTAGGCCATGCCCTTTTCGAGCGACATCCGCAAATAATGCATGTTAGTTTGAAGTTAGGTCCACTAAGTTGAGCACAATTAGATCAGATATTAGAAAGTTTTTAATGATGAGGATAGGCAAAGGAGTCTGCAACCTCCTTTAAGCAGCATATTGTGCAGAGAGAGACTACGCTGGTTTGGCCATGTTGCCCGTATGGATAACTATAGATTGGCGAATAGGGTTATGAACAGTGTGCCTAAAGGCCTCAGAAAGAGGGGAAGACCTAGGATGCGGTGGGCAGACAATGTCAAACAGGACCTTGTAAAAATTGGTGTGCAGTGGCCGGATGAAGCAGATGTAGCTCAGGACAGATATGTTTGGAGAATTAAACTGCACGGACTGGTTGGACCTCCGTAGCCCATGGCTGCTTGATGATGATGATGACGACGACGACTATGTATTGAGTTAAAAAATTTAGTCCCAATCTTTAATAGAATCCGATTTCAAAATCAGACCAATTTAAGTGTGGGATAGAGTAATATATGCAAATGGATGAAAACTCGCAGGTCCGGCTACATTTAAAATGTGACGGATGATATGGACTCCATTATTTGTAGGAGAGATTATTGTTGGGAAAACGTTAGACAGTATAGATGAAAAAATACGAACCTGACCTGCAAATCTGATTACCATCGAAGAGTAATGACTTCTGTACGTCGTAGATGGATGTTTAATCAACTCAGAGATTTTGAGCGAGGTCGCATCATAGGTCTATGAAAGCAGAATGGGGATATATGGCCAACTGCAGTGATTTGGGGCAGATGAGCAAACAGTTGTCCGCTGCTGGTTGCATTGGATCCGGATAGGTGTTTCATGCCGTCGTTCAGGATTAGCTCATCCTCCAGTGACAGATCGGGATGATTGGTAGCAGGAACTTAAACATAATTTACTCTCGGATGGGGTGCGAGTCGGGGACGCTCCGAGAATTTAGATGGGGGAGAGGCTGAGACAACGCCGACTGGCTCTGAATATATATAGACAGCATAGTCAGGTCGTGTCAATTTGTCAGCATGAAGCTCGTGCAATGGAGAAAGGGAAGGACTTGTCGAAGTTTAAACAGGAAATGATTATCCGCGTGAGGAAGGTGGGAACCAGCATTTAAGAAACCTCAGGCTATTTAGGCTGTCTGAGGACTCTGAAGGAGTGGCAGGAATTATCCGAAGAGGAAGAAACATTCACCCAACGTGCTGGAAAGAGGAGATCATCATTTATTGATAGTTGATATGAATGCTAGCCGGCACATGCTACCCGGGGAAACAGACTGCTCACAATTCCTCGATTAATGACAGACTACAACCAGGGCACACAGTCCAGCAAAAACTCTTGCAGATGGGCCTACAGAGTCAGTGCCCATGTTTACTGACCGTCATCAATAGCTCTACCTGTAGTGAGAATGGGGGTACCATGACGGGACACTAGATGAATGGAAAACAGTCAGCTGGTCAGAGAATCCCAGTTGCAGCTGCACCATGTGGATGAATAGGTCCATAATGGATGCCAAGCAGATGGACAGCTGCAATCAGATTGTGCTGTTGGGCGGAAACAGGCTGGCAGCGGCATCATGATATGAGGATTATTCTACTAGGCATCACTAGGTCCACTCATCACCATTGAACACACCCTCACTACCAGATCCTACCTAGGCATTGTTTCAGACCAAGTGAGCCTTACATGGTGACCGTATATTCAGATGGCACTGAACTCTTTTAGCAAAACAATCACCCTGCATTGTTTTGCTAAAAGATTTGTCCCGCATTGTGCAGGAATGATTCGAGGATCATGTCTAAGCATTTTGTGTGCTCTTCTGGCTGCCAAATCCCTCTGACATGAGTCCCATTGAGTATTTGTGGGATGCAGTGGAATACAATATTCATTCGCTAGTCCAGGCCAGAGTTTCGCTCCCTCGCCGAACTCCGGGAGGTCATTCCGTCCAGTTGATACAGATTACTTGATGACACCTTCCGTGGTTTAGTGGACTCGATGTCATGCTGGGTGCAAATGGTTATCACAACGAAAGGCAGGTTGTTTAGGAGTTATCAAATCTTCATTATTTACTCAGAAATCTCCAGTTAAAAAAACGTTTTTCAAGTACCCCAAAATTTAATTGAAACAGGTTAAGAGAGATATAGATTAGATCATAGTTGACTCTTTATCTAGTAGAGTACAGGGCGCATTGCAACTGGTACTGATTTCTTAACCTGTTTTAACGTATCAATTAAATCTTGGGATCAATTTTTTATAGCCTGTTAAATATTCCAGCCTTCATAATTCTTTGAATACTAAACAAATATCGTTTAAAATTGAAGTTTAGATATATTTTATTGAGATCTTTAATTTATCTTAGGCATATTTTGCATGAAAAATCATGTTGAAGGAATTATTGATCTATTAAAACGATTTTCTATTGGATAACATGTAATTGTTTCGATTTTTCTGTTCAGTACCTGTAAGTTATCTTGCAAGAATATTGAAAAAGAGGGAGAAATTGTATCATGGGACGGTGTTCCGTTCATTCAATTCAGATCAGTCACCATACTCATCCTCTCAAAAATGTTCCTAGATTTTTTCATACTAACAAACAATTTTTTTTCAAACCATACAAACTAACAAAAATACCGTTGTGGCTAAATAATATATACTTTTTTCTCCTCATCTGTGATACTCGTGCATTAATTAGAAATGTGTGTTTCTTTCACATTAGGGCCGGAGTTGTCTCAATTCAGGCTTGTAATTTACGTATTGAGTTAAAAATTATAGACCCATCCTTTAATAGAATCCGATTTCGAAATCAGACCACTTTAAGTGTGGAATAGTGTGATGTACGCTAATGAATGAAAAATCGCGGGTCCAGCTAAATTTAAAATGTAAACGGATGAATGGACTCCAAGCTCGAGTTCTAATTGTGTCACAACTGTGGCCCTCTGGCATAACAATGGCTCAACGTCTGGTATAACAATTGTGTCAGCGTTGAGATTTATCTTCTATTTCCCTCATCCTGCCCTCGGTGAGAAAGGGGAAACTGATGGCTGTAAGGACCACCGCCCGTCGGACGGGACATTAAGATGTGGCCGTGTGGAGAAAAGGCTACTCTGTGTTCTTAAAGGAAACAGATGTTTTTGACGGGAGGCTACTATCTGCTTTTCAGTGAGTATCCTTCTTCAACATTTCCTGAGCCCTTGGGGTCTTTATGATCTGTTTATTTAAGCCATTGTGTGCAGCTTAAAGAATGCAGCTAAAAAATGGAAAAACAACTCAGCAACAACCGCATTGGATATGTGTAATTCAAGATTGCGTGTAATAAAAATTTTTCATGTTGGAGAACTAAGTGTCACATTTATTTAAGCGCATATAAACAAATCCGCGATTGACAAATTTGCGAAAGGCTAGGTTTCCTGCATATACTCTTTAATAATGAGAAACTCTATCTATAAGCAGGGGACGGATAATGCAAATTGTGCCAGATGCTATTGATCAAATGACCATGAAATGGTACTAATTATAGACAAAGCAATAGTTAATTCTTACAGAAAACAGCATAAAGAACCCACCATTAGTATGCCATATAACCATATTGGTGAGCGATACAATCAGAGAAGAGACACGTCGCAACATAGAGTCACGAAAATATGTATGACATCGCTCTACTGGTTAAGCCACTAAATCGTAAGTTATCAAGCACTTGGTCCTTTAGGGAAACTAAACTGTGTGCCAGTTGAGGATGGACTTTCAGACGATGTCCTATCACACACCAAACGTATTAGATTGTCACGCGTCCATGGACATGGCTGGAAATGTCACAGTTTGGATGGATTGCAGACATTCCCTAGAGAATATAGCGATATGTGGTGGGCATTATCATGCTGGAAGATGGCACCTGGCACACCAACGAGGAGCAGAAGCGCAACAGACCTTAGGGTATCTTCTCGTAACATGTGCTGGAGGCAATTGGCTATCACAACTGATGGATCCTAAACAAGGAAACCCAGTGAACGTGTACTGTGGCATTCGACTGTGCAGCATATCTTTATACATGAATATGGTGAATATTCATCTCTGAAAACGACACACTGCCATTCCTGGCACCAGGCTTCTCTACACTGGCACTACTCCAGACATACTTGTTGATGGTCAGATGCAAATTGCAACTTGGTTCAGTTGATGATGTGGGATGCGAGCATATCGTCCTTTCATCTGCTAGCTTTGTCATCACTGCCTGAAAAGATCTGTATTTCCATATTTCTTGCATCCAATCACAGTGCCTGGAACGATTTGCTCTACAGTCAGGTGTTTGTCCTTTTACCTCCCGTAGAGCGGGATGGATTGACTCAGTCGGTACTGCTCCAGATTCGTAAATCTGCAGTTTCCAGGTTCGAATCCTAATTGTATCACCCTGCTCTTGACGAGGAAGGGGACATCGATGGACTTGAAAAAGTCTCAGTTCGTCGGATGGGACATAAAGCAGTGGAGCTGTATGTGAGTGAGCTATACGATGTTCAGGTTAAAGAACACGCTGGATGGACTTGACCAGAAGCTCCCATCCGTCTCCTAATAGCTGTCCAATAGATACCTTTCCCCAACCTTCTATGAGCCCTTGTGTAGGGAAAAAAAGATTTCGGGAAAGCGATCGTGGGAATTTTGGAAATTCAGTTTGAAGTAGGGTGAAGGATTGACCAGATCATTTGGAAAACGGGAACATCTGGTAACCCTAGTTTGACAGATCACAATTAGCGACTTTACTATAAAATTCTAGACTCACTTTTTCAATCACTTGCATTCCGACTATAAAATTTTGTAACAGTGTTGCCGCTATTTTATTAGCGAAAAAAATATGCCCATGTTGTAGTTAATTATATATAAAAAATATATAAAAAGTCTAAAGGACATTCCGGAGACATTTATTCGTCGGGGACAGAGTTCTTGATCCAGAAACTCTCTCCCGAAAACGGGGACGTATGATCACCCTACCCTTGTGACCTGTCAATTTAATTCTTTGCATGTGTGTCACTCAGAGGTAAGTCAACTCAACACTCCCACAGATGTTAAACGTCCGTCCTGGTAACACGATAATTTGAAATTATTCCCAAGCTGAGTTCCTTCAGAATACGTTAAATATCTCTAGGTATCGTACTTTCGTTGTCATAGAGTGTGTTTTAATTAAGATTGCTGGATTTTATGCGAGAGAAAATTATTTCTGACCTTTGCAGTTAAAATTGAGTTGCTGCTTAAAATTTATTTCATGGGTCGCATTCATTACCGTTTCCTCTCTCTTAAAATCAATTTTATAACGATAATAATAAAATTACCTGAATAAGTTCCGTCTCGTTTTGGTCGTAAAAAAATACGCACGCTTTGTGAGGTTTCTCGAATAGTAATCCAGGCTCTGACTAATTCCCGTACAAAAAAATACAGACATAAATAATTAGAGGTAATGACTATTGCTTAACAAATCTTACAACGTTAATTTGTAGCCGAAATTAATTGCATTGTTCTTATTATAGCCTGCTGTAGAACTTGTTTCCTGAAATATTATTTCAATATTGATGAGGGCAAAAAGTGATCACAATTCATGTGTACAACCGCAGTAACACTCTTACACCAATGAAAGACATAAGCAGATTACTTTGATCTTACCGGTTGTTGTCTTCGAAGAGTATAATCTTTAGGAACCTTTACACTAATCTCCCACATCTGCCTAAAAATTAGGGGAAACTATAGAATATTAGGAAGACGGACTCGAGACTCTTGACAATAATCATGCGCAGTCTACTTTGTCTCTTTTTGGTTTCTCCTAAATGTTGGGCAGACATGGACTACAGTGCAAGATTTCTAAGAACATAAATACCATGCAGTCTGTTCCGTAAAAAAAGAAGCCTTCAGACAAAAGAAATGTTCAAATCAGAATTTTAAATAAGATTCTGAGAAGAACTGTTACATCTTGTAGGTGTTTACTATATCATGACGTCTTAAAAAGGGAATTTAAGAATCTGTTTCGTATAATTGTTTCATTTTAAACAAATTCGATATTTCTTGTGGTTTCTTTAGTTTGTAGAAACAGCTTTAATATAAATAAAAATAATTTAAAGCAGCAAAGGTCAACTGATTTTCGAGGAAGTGCTAATAAGCTTTTCTCCAAAATACAAAGAGAAAAAAAACAGTCTGAGAGGGAAGGTCTATGACCCCCACCCCTTCAGAATGATAATAAAGGTAATAGAGGCAAAAATATATTTATATTACGCATTTCTCAAGAAATTTTTTTAAGACCTGTAAAACTAGGGAGGAAATGTTATACTACTTTGAAATTCAGTCTCTTACCCCTCCACCCCCTTTTACATTTTTTCAGGCTCAATTTTGTTTCTTGTTCACACCCGCTATTTTTTTTATAGATCCGGGCCTGCTTGTAATTATGACATTTCATTTAGTTACGAACAGAGAGCTCTTTGCAAAAGGGTGGAATATATACATCCTTTCATTCGCCTAATCTGATTAAAAGCGAAAAGTTCGAAAAAAATAAAAATTCATGCTTCGATGCCAAGAAAAATGAAACAAAAACAGGAGGTGGGTTGCTTATAAATCATTCTTAACATGCCTCGTCATCCAATTGGAAGTGGGACAGAATAGTAAAAAAAATAGCATTTTTTTCTCCTCAGATTGTAAGTACATTCTTATCTTACTCTGGGCTAGACTTATCTCTACCGATGCTGGCAAAAAATCTGCTGACATCGCTCTCCAAAATGGTCTTCAGCACCCTTACTTATTAGTTCACAACGAACTCTTGGAAACAACATGCACAAGGGATACGTACCATAATAAAACAAGCAGATAAATGATGTCGTAACGTTACATGCGCCACCTGACTCGCTGGATGTTCATTTAAAACAAAAGCATCTATATATATACTCAGTCCCCACTTTATTAGGTCAGGCCCGTGTCATGTCATAGTAACTCAGACATAGGCCTCAGAAACATCTTAAGCTTTTCGAATCCCTATTTATGAAACAATGAGACTGCAGATAATTTCAAGCTCTCAATCAAGTCTATTTAAATCACTATTTCAGACAACATGAGTTCAGTATTTAAAAAGTGGTGGAAACTGAAACATTCAGCAAGCTAGCTCGTTCTGCAACAATTCATTCAAAATTTGAGAAAAAAAAATTTAAAGGTGCTGGTAAAGTTTAGTAATAACGGTCATTGCTTTCGTTTTAACATGTTTTTATTAATTGTTTTAAAATAATAATTTAAATCGGCATTGTTAAATAACCCGATTTTCGCAATTCTCTAAACATTGAGATAATATTACTGAAAATCGAGATTCAAATAGATTTGATTGAGATCTTTAAATTATCTTCAGTCACAATTTTTGGTGTAAAAATTATTTAAGAAGTTATTGAATTCTGTAGATGAGGGAATGATGTAGTAGATGAATTCTGTAGATTGAATTCTGTAAACACTGACTAAACTAAAATTAGAAGATTTTCATGCTATGCCAGTAAAAATGCCAAATTCGACATTCTCTAACTTCTTAAATAATTTTTTCGTTCAAAGAAGTGAGTGAGTGAATCAAGTTTATCTAAATGTTAAATTTCGAACAGAAAATATTAAGTCTTTATTTAAACAATAATGGAATGTAATATTATTTAAGAGCAGCAATATTAAAACAATTAACTGATATTGAAAGCATTATATATTCAAACTTTTAACTTATACACTTATTTTATTAAACAGTTTGATTAATATTTATTATATAATTTTAATCAACTTCTGGCTTAAGTTCTTATGATTAGCATTGTTACTATCTAATATTTAAATTTCTTTGGGTTTTTGAGTGTCTAGATTTGGATAAAATTGATTGAGATTTGTTATTGATTTTCATCACGTTTCTCAAGTCTTTTCTTTTAGAAGCTCTGGAAAATTCTCATTTCAACTTAACTAGCATAACATCTCCTTAACCTTGTGACGTCTGGTCACCTCAACCTTTCACACTCTCCAGTAGCAGTAGATCTACATTTGACCTTTAACTTCAAAGGACAAAGCACATCCAGACATTTGGAATGATTCCTGAGATCCACGACCCAAAATACTCCCAGACACCAATTTTCAGTTCTCTAGCACCAGTATATTTATATTTGATCTTTAACCTCGGAGGACCCTCCGGATCCGAAATTTCATAATGTTTCCGAGATCTACAGCTCGAAACATCACCATAAACCAATTTTCACGTTTGTAGCATTCGTAGATCATGGGTTAACCTCTACTTGACCTCTATTTGACTCTGAAGTATACGTCAGAGTCAAATTTCGGATTTTTCTCAAAATCTACGACCCCGATTTTCTCTAGGTGCAAATTTTCAGAGCTCTACTATTTCTGCATCACAGTTAGAATTAGCGTAATCCCCTGTCAGTCGGGGCAGGGGTGGCTCAGTCGGTAGCGCTCCAGGCTCGTAATCTGCAGTTCCCAGGTTCGAGTTCCAGCTGGGTCAGCGTTGAAAATTATCTCCGCAAAATTCCCCGCCCTGCCCGCGGTCAGTAGGGGACACCGATGGGCTTAGAAAGGCAGCCGTCCGTCGGATGGGACGTTAAGCCGTGGTTCCGTGTGCGGGAGAGCCATAACCTGTGCACGTTAAAGAACACGCTGGATGACCTTGACGGGAGGCTACCATCTGTCTCCCAACAGCTGTTCCAGTGGGTCCCCTCTCCCAACCTTCTCTGAGCCTTCGGGGTCCCTGTGACCTGTCCATTTAGCCCATGGTGTGCAAAAAAGTGCCGCTCAGAGGTAAAACAACACAACCCCTGTCAGTCAGTCGTCCATCACTCACTATCGTTTATATATGTATATGATGATATCTTGTATTTTGTACCGTGTTGCGTTGCGCCAAATCTCGTTCAATCTTCACTCAGTTTGCAATTTTACTAAGAACAACGAGTGGATTGATTCGTAAGACAATAAAATTCCGATGACCGTCAAGTTTATTGTATTTACATGTTATATTCATATTGCGCGAAACCGAGAGATATTGGTCCGTTACTTGTTTGTTGCAACACTAAACAAAAAAGAAAAAGATAACCGTGTTCGGTATTGGGAATCATCTTCAGAATATTTTTTTGATAAGAACAGTATTGCGTACACGAGAATTCGTGTTGTATCTGCTACATTCAGTAAACAGGTAGAAAAAAAGGAAGTATTGGTCTTTCCCTCAGCTTTAAAGTAATATAACAAAATTGTGTATCACTTGGAAACAGACGAGGATAACTAACACTTATTTGGAAGGGCGCTTCTTCTCAGATGAGCCTTAAAATCAAATCAACACAAGGTTACATCACTGAGAACATTGCCGAAGGAATAAAACCCATTTTCCTTTTTTCGCAGATGCTATTAAGATTGCGTTATTGTATTCCTCGGTTCGAAATTTCCTCCAGTGATCTCTTTGGCTCAAAACCTTTAGGTTGCGATCTTGGAAATTTAACGCAATAAGAACCATCGATTTGCAAATAATGGAGTTTCCCTGTTCGATCATCATTTGAAGATTGTTTTCCTGCTCCTATGGACAAAATGTTTTATCAGTACCTGAGCAAAAATATATATTTCGGCTTTATTTTCGAAAATATTTATGCGAACGATGACATCTATTGGTTTAAAAGAATTTCTTGCATAAAGACAATAGATGCTGCTCTTAGCTTATTGAAAGGCGATTGCTTGTAAATCTGTTTTGAAACATGAAATGGAAAATGTATCCATATGTATGAAAATCTTCTATAAAAAAACTGTGCTAAAAGCCTGAGCTATCTGTGTTTTATACAATTGCAACTCTCAGCGCAGAAAAATTATTTAGTATAAAAGGTTTAATCTGTTTGAAATTTATTTTTTCAAGTTTAAGTTTCATCGCTTTAACTTGTTTCCAGCAATAATCCACATTCAGCACAACATAAAAGAATTTCTGATCTCGCAAATATAAAAGTTGGTTATAAACACGATGAAAGTCAAATAAATATCGCGAAATACGTTTGTGGGGAAAAAAGACGAGTGTTAGCGTCGAGCGGTATTCTAATTCACGCCTCGCAGTTATATCCACTCTAACCACGGGTTCTCAACGTGTTGTATGCGATAAAATTTTGGGGTACATCGTGAGAGCTCAAAAGTCGCTAGATCTAGTAACAAATAACCATTGTTATACTATAACTATAGTTTTATCTATCTATCTATATAAGGGGTAGGTCAGTTATATACACATTTCCAGAGGGCACATGAAGCATAGAAGGGTGAGAACCACTGAACTAGGCTATTACCAGCTCCGATATTTATCGACTAATTGTGACATTTAAACCTTGCTAAAGTGCTATTGAGGCAAGAATCGATCAATATTAAATATACAGATTACCTGTTGACATATATATATATATTAAGAAATACTTTTTGTGGAAGGTCAGGAAGATTTAAAAGTCATAATTAGTGGCTAAAGGGCGAGTTAATGATAACTTAGTCAATAGAGCACCTGATGTGTAACTTGAAGGCGTTGATTCGAATCCCACTCATCGGAGAAATTCGTTTCCCCCCCCCCCTGAAATATTTCTTGAATTATAATATGTCAACAGGTAATCTGTGAAACATTGATTGATTCTTAAATAAACAATGATCTCAATAGCATATTCTCCGGAGTTAAAGCTGGAGAATACTTTTTTTACCCTATTACTCTTTCTATACTTTTGTTTTTGACATCTATTTTTCCCCTATAATCTTTTTCTACCTATTATAACCTCTACCATGATAACACTATTCTATTCCTCAATGAAGAATTCCTTGACACTGTCGATAACGCTAACGCAGCGAAGAAAGGTCGTTAACCTGAAATAATGAAGATAAGAATCTTAAACTAGTTCTAAAACTTTTATAGTGAATAATCTATGGTTCTGGGATTACAAACAATATTTTACATAAAGCATAATATCACACGTAGACAGCAAAAATTTAACCCTTCCTGACTTTCAGCAATAATCAAACTTTTTCAATATGTAAAGAACTTGTATTTTTCCTTTTCACTAGTTTCTAATATATTTCGTTCCAGTAAAATAATAATAATTACCCCCTCAATCAGCTGCTTGCCACAGAGGTCTGACAGGAGACTGTCAGTTTATATGCCAAAGTAGAAGATCTGAGAGGATGGCAGGACCTCAGCAGAAAAACGACACATATATCCATGCCTTACCCGGGGCTCGAACCCAGGTCCCTTATATCAGGAGCCAAGCGTGCTAATCAAAAGAGTATTAAAATTTTAATTTTGTTATAAAAATCATTATAATTATTAATATAAGAATAGGATAAATGATTAGCGACAAGCATTTCCGTATATATGTCTTATGATGCGTTAGAGAAATGTTTTCTCTAGTCGGTCTCGGGTAAGAATTGGTTGGATTTCAGGTGGGCGTGGACTGAAAAAATGTGCCCGAACTCATCTCTTTCATATATAATATACATGTAGTTACGTGCACCAATCTTGGGATAGCAGGAACCCAAAAATGAAGCGCCTCTAACCTGCCCAATCCTTTGTAGCGTGAGATTTTGGAAACTATCAATATTAGTGCTAGGCCCAGATTAAGGTGGAATGTTGCGGAGGGAAACCATCAGGGTAATTTGTCCCAAATACCTGGCATATGGGGATTCCAAATACACCTCTCCTTGTCAAATTATATGTCAAAAATTTAATGTGTGAATTGTAAACACTCGTATAATTGAAAATTTCTTTTGATAGATTAAAAAAAACCCTGATTTTTCTAAATTATCTACCATACATATTTATATATTTATATGTCTTTCAGAATGGGGTGAGAACGTCAAATTTATGACTGGCCAAGACATCACTCATCTATCGCAAGATCTGACTAGGACAATAATTATTTGCACCAGTTGTTTCGCAATTTTATGTAGATTGGATTATCGAATTTCAATTTTGTAAAATTTTCCTAAGCTCGATCAACGACGTTTTACTGCTAGCAAAACTGAGCTGCAATAACGTTTTATCTATGTAACACCCTCCAAAGTCAAAATTGATATAACTCTTCAATGGTATTTGAACTGAAAGTCGAAGAGTTTTTATCATTTACTTCGTATATCCATACACCGTAATTTCCCAAATATTTAACCGACGCGTCCCAAATTTTACAAACAGGTTTCGCCTGTGCCACACTCTGTTGGGTTAAAAATTCAAATCCCGACCTATAATGGAAAGCCTCAAATCCCTTTTTTTCCTTCATTTTTATAGCTTATCTCTTGAAATTTCAGTTTAGTAACTTTTCGACCACCCATAACGTTCCTAAAATACTTGCTCTCTCAGTCCCAAATTTCCCATATCCGTTTACCCTTTCCTCTCGTGTTGCGTTAAAAATTCAAATCGTTGTATATTGTTATTCTTTTTGAGTTTAACTCCACTTTTATTTTGCTCCCTTAACAATGGGAAACAGAATTTTTATGTTAAATCTTCCTACTTAAAATAGAGCCTAATTTGGAAGCCGTGCAATCCAAAAACTTTTTGGAAGCCCTGAAACAAATCCTTGGAATCAGCTTTTTTCCCAATCTTTCGTTTGACTTTCGAATTTTTTAGTTTTCTACTAGTTTAACACTAGTTTACTTTAGAATTGGTTAGTAATTTCTATGACAAGTGTGTATAACATTTGAACTGTTTCTTAACTTCGAATTTAAACGTAATATTATTTACCGGCATTCTTAATTTCGTCTATTGATGCATGAGAATTGTGTAGAGATCGTCCCGTGGACGAGTGGTTAGCGCGCTTGGCTGCTGATTTAAGGGATCTGGGTTCGGGCCCCGGGTGAGGCATGGATGCTTGTGTCGTTTTTCTGCTGAGGTCCTGCCATCCTCACAGACCTTCTACTATGGCACATAAACTGACAGGCTCTTGTCAGACCTCTGTGGGAAGCAGCTGTTTGAGGAGGTATTATTCTATTTTTATAGTACACAACTTGATTAATTTTCCTTTTAATTCTATAGTATTATTAATTTTCTCTAATTTCAGGTTTCCCCTTTCATTCAGAGAGGAAAAATTCGTAGTAACAAATCTTAAATATGGAATTTTTTGCAGTCATTTTTTTTTCAAAGAGACGGGGTTGGCTCTGTGAGTAGCGCGCCAGGTTTCTCCGTCAATAGGACACACCGATGGGCTTGGAAAAGACGCCGTCCGTCGGATGGGACATTAAACCTTGGCTCCGTGTGTGGGAGAGCCATACCCTGTGCATGTTTAAAATCACGCTGGATCTTTGACGGGAGGCTACAATCCGTCTCCCAACAGCTGTCCATTTGGTCCCTTCCCCAACCTTTTCTTAGTCTTCGGTGTGACTTGGTCATTTAGCCCATTGTGTGCAAAAAAAAGTGCCGCTCAGAGGTAAAACAATCCTGTTTTTCCATCTTTCCTTCCAATAATCTTGTTTATTTTTATTACATTTCGCGAAAGACGATAAAAATATGAAGGAATTTAATTTGACGACCCATTTGAAATCCGATTTCCAGACTCAAAGAAATTATCAATTTCGTAATAAAAAACAGATTCTTTTTCAATTAAATCCCAAAATCTGATAAATAATGTATTTTTATCGCTTTTTTTCTCTTTTAAATAGTATTGTAAGGTTTGTAATTAAAAACAATTTAATTTGTCTTCGGTATTAAGTATTATCCGATGAGAAATTTTTAATTAGTTCGAAGCATTTAAAAATGCAAATGCAAGGAAAAAAATTAAAAACTGCGTGTAACGTAATTACGTAAAAGTGAAAATGTTGGCTATAACATTAGCGTGTTAAAGGGATGTCTTTAATTTTTGAAATGTAATTTATTTTTTATATAAAGCCATTTCATCTCTTTACAGAAAACATTAACACATATGTTTGCAGGAATAACGAAAAGGAGATTGCGTGTGGACTGTGAAATGTTGTTTTATTCAGATTTTAATTTGCTCGACTGTGGAAATGTGCTCATCATTTCCTTCAGGGAAAAATATCGAAAAAAAATATAGTATCATTAAAACGCAAAATGATCAGTTCTGCAGGCATGAAAATTGACTACCAAAATGCATTTGTATGGTTAAATGTTTTTATATATTTTCCACCCAAAAAGTTATATTCTCAATGCTGTCTCTCTTATTTAGCTATTAACTGTTCGTGTTCTACTACTGTAAAAGCATAACTCATTTCTTTTTTTGCATTTTTTAAAATTAAAGAGGGAAAAACTAATTATTTTAAAGCGTTTCTTTTTCATACAAAACTGAAATATTTTTAAGCTTCCAAAATACATATTTTTAAATGAAAATCATTTTTTTTTACATCTTCTCCTGTCATGCTGTTTGTTTTCTATTCTTTAAGGATGTTTTCAGAAGGTTCATAAGAGTTATAATGATCATTAACGAGTATTTTATTTCAAGTTTAATGTGAAATTTTCTTTACTTTCAGTTATTTTCAGTTCACGTAAAGGTTAATTTCATGCCGAACCTTTCAAATTGTCTTGAAAATGACTAAGTATCCTAACATAACAGCGTCTTTTAGATGATGCAGTCTCTAAACGCGAGACATGCGAGTTAGTCAAAGCTTCAGCCTTGAGCAAATTTGGTTTCCCCATCCTAATTCTGCATACTACGAGAAATGTGACATCAATGGACTATATCTACTATCCTTCAATATGTCCACTATCCTTCGATGGGTCATTGATCCGAAACTCAGTATTTAATACCCTGGGTAATTTTTTGTGTAATTCTTCTACCCCTACCAGCTATTGCATTGGTTTTTATCCTTTTATTATCTTCAGCCTTGGGGTTTTTGTAACCTGACCCCATGGGTGATAATCTTAATCGAGCTTCATTCTGAGCAGCATGTTAAAAAGTTCCCTAGGTAATTAAATTAATCTGTATTCTAATTTTGAAATCAGGAAAGAACACACTTTTCGAAATATCAACATATTTCGGTTCTTAAACGTTTATTATTTAAAACCATTTTTTCTTTCTTAACCGAGTGATTAGCATGCTTGGTTCTATCAAAGGGATTTGGGTTCGAAGCCCTGGTTAGGCATAGATGTTCATGAGCTTGGCCAACAGCACTTAGAAGAGAATGCCGTATCACTAAGTTATGACATTAGCATTAGTGAACCCAAATATCTAGAATTTCTTATATACTTTTTTCTCTTATTATTATTGATAGATTTTAATACTAATCTTTATATTAATGTTTATTTGTAAATATACCTTTTACAGAAGGAAAAGTTATCGTATGTATAAGTATTATCATAATAGCTATGCATATAACTAATTTATTTTCAAAATAATGCATATTTATAAATATAAATTATCATATATACTACTATTAAAAACTAGCAGTGGTATTAATAGAATTAAATAGATAACAAATATCTAGATTTTTCGGTCTACTAATACTTACGTCACAACTTAGTGGTAGGCCTTCTGTTTTACGTGGTGCGCTAATGCTGGAGCCAATCACCGGGTACAGCAGGACTTCGCCCAATACGTAAAAATGCCTAGCTGTATGCATTGCTGCTATCGATGAAACAACTCAATGTTCTCTAGCGAGCATTGGTTAAATACTTCAGAAATACTTCTGAAATACTTCAGCCTCTATTTTACTTTATCATACCTCTTACGGAGAAAATATTTGTGATCGTGAAACATCCATTTCGAAAGTTCAGAACACGAGCATTTCAAAATCTCTAAATTCAAAAAGATGCTCGGTTTGTTTCTCTGTATGTGAGTGCTCCTAATGTCTGAACCAGTAGTTTCGAATCTTTCTCAGCCCAGGGCTTCCTTCACCCTCTCTAATGCCTCTTTTACTCGCTATTTCCCTCGACGCAATTCAAAATATTATCTCTTTTGTAAAACTAGTTGAAATAATAATTACAGTGTATACAAATTTACTAGTATTTTGATATTGTATCAATGAATTTCTAAGGTTTTTCTGTGAAGCATAACTATGTTAATCTACGAACTATTCGAAATTTTCCGAAATTCCCCCAATTAAAAATCACTGCCCTAATCAGTTCAATCGATGGTATTGAAATTCCGCATTTAAACATACAGGATGTCCGACAAATAACGGTGGATTTCGGGAAACATTGTCCCCAAATAAGCAAAGGCATCACATTGAATGCTGTACCTATACATTCCCCCACTCAAGCAGTTTCAAGGGAGCACCGCCACATTTCTGAACAGATGTTACAGAAGTTCTTAGGGCAACATTTACTAACAGATGGATTGGCAGGCATGGTCCAATTCTATGCCTACTTACGATCCCTGATTTGACACTTTTTTTTTTCTTGTGGGACTTTGTAAAGAATTGTACTGTATTTACATCGACAAAATTCAACACTTGAATAGTTTGAAAGTCAGACTAAGAGAAGAAACTTAGCAATTAACAAAAGCTATAGTGCATTATGTGCAAAAAGTATAGTGCAAGAAATGGAATACCGATTGGACATGTAGAGGGTCACTATTTATATGGAAAACGATTCGAGGTACGCTTTGAACTAAAATATTACTTTCTTAAATAAGTACAGTGGACCCCCGATATAACGCGCATGTCGGGCGGGAAACAACACCCGCGTTATAAGGTGAACCGCGTAAAACAATAAATTTCACACTGTAAGCTTTTCTTTTACTCATCATGCATACAATAATTAAACACTATTCAAAATACATGCAGGAACTCAATACATACACAATTACTCAATACGCAGTAACAATAAAATGCGATACTCACTAACGCCGCACGGACCTGTATAAACATGTTTGAACTTATCGCGAACATCGCCCGCGCTATAACGAAGGTCCACTGTATATTATTTTCTTAAATATTGATTCTTGAAATCTCACCATTATTTATCCGACATTGTGTATTTCCATCCTAAGTAGCGGCTCTACAAATATTGAACGAGCTTCTCAAAAATAATTGACGATTTTCTTTAAATCAAATTTGCCTCAGTCCTGGTTTTGGTCAGTCTCGGTAATCTAGCAATTTAGGTCAACTATTACTGATCGTTGTATTTGAAAGCTGAACGGAAAAAAAAAACTGTCAAAAGACGAAGAATCTAATTTATGGATTCTACGTAGTAATTAAGGGGCATAGGAGAAAGTATACTCACGTAAGATTGCAGTATTTGTTATTCTAAATATATTTAACATTTTTTTTGATTTAATATCTATTGACTTGAAATTCATTGTTTTCCGGTATCTATTGATTTTTAAATCGAATAATTTAAAAAAAAATCACCCAATTTAGGAAAAAAAGAGTATCCCCCATAGAATTGTAAAATCTTTCAATTCTCATTTTTTTTTCTTTTACTATAATCGCCGCTAATCATCAATTAAAAGATTCACTGACATTAGGTCAGTATAATGAAGTGGACATTTTACGAGACCATGCAAGGTATTCTTAAATGAATAACTGTTAATAAAGTGCGTCTTTTGCACGTCATTTTATTAATCGTGATGGTTTTGTCAATCGACAACTTCGTTGGTCTGACCTCGAGCTAATCAATTGCTTTCTTTGGATAAAATAGAAGATTTTGTGTAAGAAAAAAACGTTTGAATGTGCTAAAGATAAAAAAATCATGCATTTCAGTTGAAAAATATTCACTAAGATATATTCCCACGCGAGTAAGACACTCTCTCACGTGACAATGTAACTTATGCATGAAAGTGGCTTAGGTTATTTTACCTCTGAGCGTCACTTTTAGCACAAAATGGCTAAATGACCAGGTCACAAGATGAAGGTCTGGGGGGAGGAGACCCACTGGATAGCTGTTGGGAGACAGATGGTAGCCTTCCCATTAAGAACATCGAGTGTGTTCTTTAACGTGCACAGGGTATAGCTCTCCCGCATATGGAGCCATTGCTTAGCGTCCCAGAGCTTAGCGTCCAGAGGGCGGCCTTTCCAAGCCCATCGGTGTCCCCTCCTAACCGAGGGCAGACATTTTTGCGGAGGTAAATCTCAGCGCTGACCCAAGCGCGACTCGAGCCTGGAAACTGCAGGATACGAACATGGCACGCAACCGACTGAACCACCCTCGTCCCCGCAAAAGTGTATATACAGGGTGAATCTGAAAAAGTGGGCAAAACTTTACGGGGTGGTAGAACGCAGCTATACGAGCAATATTCGTCACAGAATGTATGGTCGGAACGCAAACGGCGAGCCGCTAGGTGGCGTTGGAAATGGTATAAAAGGGTCGGTCCTCGCACCCAACGGCGTTTCTACCGTGGATTGCCGAGAGGATGCCAAGATCGCCGGATCTCTCGTGTTTGGACTTTTTCCTGTGGGGCCATATGAAAAGCTTAATCTACGAGTGCCCCATTGAAACCGATATGGATCTAGTCGCCAGGATCGCCGTTGTTGCCGGCGATATTCGGAAAATGCCTGGTGTCTTCGCAAATGTGCGTCGGTCCCTATCCCGCAGGTGTGAAGCCTGCATTACAGCTGGTGGCAGCTCTTTTGAGCAATTTCTTTGAGCATGTACCTCAATTACATTCCTGTTAATAAAATGTTTTCTGAAGTATCTCCTCTCTTTCTTGTGTTCATTCTTTAAATGTGACAGTGGGAAACTACCTTTTAACTTCTCACCGCTTGCGTTCCGACCATACATTCTATGACGAATATTGCTCGTATAGCTGCGTTCTACCACCCCGTAAAGTTTTGCCCACTTTTTCAGATTCACCCTGTATATATATATATATATTTTTTTTTGCTCTATTGCAATTCCCCAATATTTGCTCTATTGCAATTCCTTAATGATTTAGTTGGGTTGTTTTGCCCCTGAACCCTACACCTGTTTCACACAATAAACTAAATGGCCTGTCGCTTCACCCCATGGGATTTAGATATGTTAGGGAATCCATTAGATAGACTCTAAGAGACAAAGGAATTATCTCATCAAAGATTGAGGTCTGGGATGGCTCTTTTGGTAATGTTCCGGGTTCACATTTTGATATTATCGGGTTTGAGTCCAAACTGAGCTAGCAATGATATTTATCTCTTCTAAGCCTCAACCTACCCTTGATGAGAAAGGGAACACCGATGGATTTAGAAAGGTCGCGCCCGTCAGATGGGATGTTAAGCCGTGACTCCGTGTGCAGGAAAGCCATCTCCTCTGTCCTATTAAGGTACTTTATGGGTGGCCTTGATAGGGGCTTTCATCTGTTTGCTAAAAGCTATCCGTTGAGTTCTCCTCCCCTATCGAACTTTGGGACCTTGGAGTCCTTGTGACCTTTAGCCAATTTATTGTGCAAAAGTGTACTCAAAAGTAAAACCACCTAATCCAAAGGGCTGTGTTCGAGGAGAAACTTTCAAAACAGGAACAGTGGAAACTCGAAATTGAGTACATCAGATTACAATTCTGGCCGGCTACTGAATGAACTAACTTATAACCCCCATTTTAATGACTTGTGCTTTTCCATTATACTTCTTATTTAAATAAGCTTAAGAAAATCTCAGTTGTCTTTCAGTTATTTTTTTCACCAATTCATTTATTTGAATGTAAAACGCTAATGACGTGACCAGCCAGTTTTCTAGCTAATAGCGAATAACAACGACATGTTCTGAAAAATTTATTTTTGCTTAGTTTTGTCTAGGAATTCTGTTTCATCTTCTGTTGTACAGTCAAATCTGATCAACGCCAAAATCACGTAAACAAAAGAACTATTTATTAAATAAAAAGACAAATGTGAAATACAAAAAAAAGACATGGCATAGTTTATAATGTGATATTACATTGAATGGACAAATTATTTTATACACCCCGATAACAATATGCAAAGCAGAAGTATCGCATACAGTCACGTGGGAGGCTGAAACTGGCAATGCCTATAAATAGAGCAGGTCACTACACATTGGAAATCAATCACGGAAAAGCAGACATGGGTAAAGTCAGTGACCTAAGTGTATTAGACCGTGGTCAGATAGTAGGTGCTAGAAGACTGGTTGTTCAATTACCACAACTGTTAGGATTTCCACCATCAGACCGTCGCACGTGTATATCAAGACTACGTGAAATAAAGCAAAACTTTCAACCAACGGGAAAAATGCGAACGTAAACATGCAATTGACTCTAGAGGGGAATGCAGACTGTCCAGGATCATTACAAGGAATCGCACGGCCAACGCGGAGCAGATAACATCGGAAATGAATGAGTACGCGTTTACAAGCTTATGCGTAATGACTATCCATCTACCATGGAAAAAATAGGCTATGGCAGTCGCCTCCATTATCGTGTCACTTTGTTGACTGCAAAGCACCAAAAGATTATGATGCAATTTGCAAAGTCCTATCGCAACTGGAGTGCGAAGAACTGAAAAAACGTCATCTGGTCTAACGAATCACGATTTCAACTCTGTCACGCCTATGGGAGTGTGCGTGTGTGACGTAAACCACAAGAAGTGATGAACTAAGCTTGCCACGTTGGGTCATATACAGGCAGGCGAAGGCTGTGTAACAGTTTGGGGTGCGTTTACATGGGCTTCCTTGGGGCCCCTCATACCAGTCGAGACTTCTGTCACCGCCACAAGGTATGTGAACATCCTCGCCAATCATCTATACCTGTTCGTAGCGATTCTCTTTCCTCACCATGACTCCATCTTTCAACAGGACAACGCCACACTGTATACTTCCTGAGTGGCGACCAATTCACTCGAGAAGCATTCAAGTGAGTTTACCACATTCGAATGGCCCACCTCGATCACTGAATCTCAATCCCATTGAGAATTTGTGGGACGGATTGGAAAGATCTGTTCGAGCACGCCAACCAACACCGGCAAATGTGGATGCTCTACGACAGGCAATTCTCACTTTATGGGCGGCAATGCCACCTCCGTGTTTTCAACACCACATTGAGTCCTTACCAAGACGTCTGGCTGTTGTTGTGAGGAAAAAAGGTGGAACAACAGGTTATTAAATAGGTGTATATAAAATTTTGTTCATTCAGTGTAAATCCAATTTGCAAAGATTTGCTTCAAAACTGAATAGGAAATTTTATTTCCCCCAACACACAATACAAACGGTAACGCTCTGAACTGTTACTAGTCATGTTCTTAGTAATATATAGCGTAATAAAGTCACAAAAAATTACCACGTACTGGGGTGGGGTTGCTCAGTCGGTAGAGGGCCAGGATCATAATCTGCAGTTCCCAGGTTTTAATCCCAGCTCCGCCAGAGCATTGAGATTTTTCTCCGCAAAACTCCCTGCCCTCTTGCCAGTAGGGGATCCGATAGGTTTGTAAAGGGTGCCGTCCGTCAGATAAGACATTAAGCCGTACCTCCGTGTGCCGGAGAGTCATGCACTGTGCACGTAACTCTGGATGTCCATGACGACCATCCAGCGTGTTCCAGCATGTAGGGAGGCTACCATCTATATTCCAACAGCTGGTCCAGTGGGTTCCCTCCCCCAAATTTCTTGGAGTCCTTGTGACCTGACCATTTAACTCATTGCGTACAAAAAAAGGCAGCTCTGAGCCAACCAACTACATACTATCAGTAAAAAAAAAAAACATTTAAAGTATATACTATTTTCCTGTTTCAATTTCCGCCGATTCCTTTGAATGATATTTTATATGGCGTCACCAAACATTTCATATATTTTCATTGGTCCATCCCGTGTTCTTGACAAGAATATCCAAAACTTTATTTCTATGAAAATATATCTTCCTTAGAGACGGCAGTGGCCATTTATTATCTTCTATTTCGTTTTTGTGGTTGTTTAATGAATGTCTTGCCAAACGCATAAGTTTTGCGAATATTATTTTTTTCCTAATATGTTTCGAATTAAAAAACATCTCCTCAAGCAGCTGCTTGTCCCAGAGGTAGGTTGGAACACAACAGAAAAACAACCATGCCTCACTGTACTAGAACCCAGGCCTCTTATGATCGGTAGCGAAACACGCTAACCACTCTGCCACGGTATTATTCAGGTATAAGCATATTGCTATGAGTACAAGGCAAATTTTTTTGTCGAATTGCAAATTAAAAAACGTTCCTAAATAGTCAGCTACTTTTGTATTAAATTTGCTTATTAGGTTTTAATATTAAAGGAAAATTCGAATTATACAGAAATTTCGAGCTAGCCAGGTTTTACTATGCTTATAATTTTTGGAATCATCTATATCGTCATTACTATGTATAAGACTGCAAAATAAACAAGCGCAAAAAGTATTATTCCAGTAACCGTTTCAACAAAGTGTTTTTGTTTAGCTACATTTGTCAAAAAAAATGGCTCTTTACTCTTCCGGTTACGATGATAAATTCGTGGATTAAAGCGAGAGTTGTAAGTTATTCTAACTGATTAAAAGAATAATTTGATAAATTTTGTGACAATTAATGACAGACAATAATAATGTTGCTAATAGACTGGTAATCACTGAAGAATGTAATTTAACTGCATTTGGGAACAGTTGATTACAAGGGTCTAAATGTTTTAAATATAAATATTAGAAGTTTAAGATCCAATTTTGAGCTTATCGAATTGTTTATAAATTCTGTAGATTATAAATTTGATTGCATGATATTGACAGAAATCTGGATTAAGGAAGATGAGGTTGATCTTTACCGGATTAAAGGCTATATTACAAATTGTAACTGTAGACAATATAATAAAGCTGGTAGTGTAATGATATGCGTTAAATCTCATATTAACGTTAAAACAATAGACCATAGACAAATGCAAACAGCAGAGTTACTCCATATAGAGCTTTCATTATGTGAAATATCAGTAATTGGAATATACCGTTCCCACAGTTATTCACCATCTGATTTTATGAATGATAAAACATATTATGCAGGGATTAAACACAAAAATATTATTATAATTGATGATTAAATACAGATCTGTTAGCAAATACTTCCAACATTGTAAATGAATATCTAAATCTAACTGTTATGTATGGTTATGAGTCAATGATAAATATTGCTACCAGAGAGGTACATAATACCCATTCTTGTTTGGACCATGTACTGGTTAAAATTAACAATAGAATTAATGTACAAGCTGCAGTATATAAAATGTCCATTACGATCATTATCCCATAGTAGTTAAAATTAGACATAAGGAAAATAAAACTTTTGACAAAAGAAATGATAATATTAAAGATTACATGCTCAGAATTAATTATGAACTAATAAATGATAAATTAAAATATTATAAATGGGAGGAGATAACACAGGAATCTAACTAATAAATGATAAATTAAACTAACTAACTAATAAATGATAAATTAAAAGATTATAAATGGGAGGAGATAACACAGGAATCTAACTTTAATAATGCGTACAAAAAATTTTCAGAGATTTTGTGTAACGTAATTAAGGATTCATCTTCCTATGGAAAAAGAAACATTCAGAAACTGAAAAAGCCTTGGATAAAATCTGCGATATGATTAAGCATAGACGTAAGCTATATAAAAATTAAAAAAATTGCCATATAACGAGGACCATGAGAAGCAATTCTTAGAACATAAGAATAACTTAAGGTCTAAAACTAAGGAGGCCAAAAACAAATATTACACGGAAGAATTTTAAAATGTAATGGTGATATGAAAAACAATGGAAGTTCGTAAATAATTTAATTGGTAATAACTCAAAAGATGAAGTTCTACCGGTTAAAATGAATAATATTGAGGACTGTAATACTGACGATATTAGAGATGCAGCAAATGAATTTAACACCTATTTTGTCAATTCACCTAGCAAAATACTTAATGATAAACCTACTGAATATGAATATTAAAAAAATATTATAAAACAAATAGCTCTTTTTTTTTACTCCTATAGCCATAGAAGAATTAGATAAGACCATTACAAATCTAACAAAAGGTCAGGAATCGATGAAATTTCAGTAACTACAGTAAAAAAAAAATTATAAATAAATACCCTTCTCAAGCAGCTGCTTGCCACAGAGGTCTGACAGGAGCCTGTCAGTTTATATGCCAGGGTAGAAGGTCTGAGAGGATAGCAGGACCTCAGCAGAAAACAACATGAACATCCATGCCTTACCCGGGGCTCGAACCCAGATCCCTTAGATCAGTAGCCAAGCGCGCTAACCACTCGGCTACGGGAAAAGTGCAAAAAATTCATTATTCATCCCTTAGTCTATATCTTTAACCTTTCTTTTCAAACTGGGATTTTTCCAGACGATTTCAAAACATCTATTGTACTTCCTATTTACAAGTAGGTAAATAAAAACTGCCTTTCAAACTAGAGACCGATCTCGCTTTTGCCTGTTTTTTTCCAAAATATTTGAAAAATTAGTAAAATTCACAGTATTGAGTTAGTTAAATAAAATAAATTTCTTTTTGTCAAATCAACTTGGCTTCACTGAGGGTAAGGGCACTGATCATGCGTTATTGTCATTTACTAATTTTATTTATAAATCAGTTGACCGAGGAAATTAAACTCTATAATTTTTTCTAGATCTTGAAAAAGCTTTTGACACCGAAACGCATTCATTGCTTTTGATAAAACTGGATCATTTGGGTAAGAGAGGTATTACTTTAGAATGGTTTATCAGTTACTTAACAAATAGAACTCAATTAAATTAAAAAACTGTCTCAGCAATCCTAAACAAACGAAATATGGCATTACACAGGGCTCTGCTCTTGGACCCCTATTGTTTAATATTTATATTAATGATCTCTGTGAAATGAACATTAATTGCAATATTACTACCATTGCAGATGACACTGCATTGACGTTTAGTAGTCAAACTATTACAGATTTATTGTCCAATGTCAATGATACTCTTGAGAAGTTAATATGTGGTTCGAAAATAATAAATTCTCAATTAATAAGAATAAAACTAAATTCGTTTTTTACAAGTTCAAAAATAAACAAAATGCTGTAAATACTTTTGTCATTAAACTGCATTCACCTCAATGCTATAAACATACTGATTGTCGTTGTAATGACATAGAACAGGTTGAGAGCATTATATATTTAGGTATTTTCATAGATAATAATCTATAATGGAGAAACATATTGACTAAATCACAGGTAAAGCACGCTACGAACTACTCAAATTTCAACACTTGAAATTCAAAATTAATCTTAATATGCTGCGAACATTGTACTTCTCATGGATACAAGCTGCATTTCAATACGGTATAGTTTTTTGGGGTGGAACTTATGTCTCAGTTTTTAAACCTCTGATGTCTCTGCAAAACAAAATTTTTAAATTAATTGCAAAAAATAATGCTGATATTTAAGCAATTTCAGTCGTTACTCTATGCTAAAAATTCTACCTATTAGGCATATACTGTATTTGTTTTTAGAACGATGATATTTTTAAAGGAAAATTGCTTTAATTTTCACATTCAGCCGAATTTATACAACTTCAGAGAGAAAGATCCAAAATACCCAGTTCCTTTGTCCAAAAAAGAAACTGCTTATAAGCATTATTCGTACATCGCACCTAAAATCTTCAATCAGTTGCCTCTTGAAATTAGAAGTGAAAAAAAATTTAATATGTTCAAGCAGAATTTAAAAAGCTTTCTCTTTTCTTTGGAAGATGTTGCAACAATGTTAAATAATCAAGTATAAAATAAAAATCTATTGTACATATATCGGAAAAATGACACATTTTTTTGTAATTTTTATAGTGAGTAAGTCGTTATGGATTTTTGTATTAATTTCCTTTAGTGACCCAGGCAAAACATGTGGTTTTTGGGTTCAATCATATTTTTCTATATTATAAATTGCATATGATGATGAAATAAAACTGATTGATTGATTGATTTATTGGTCATTATTATACAAAAATACAGGAAACTCGTATTTAAAACTCTTAGCTGTTTGAATAAAAAAAAACGTAAAAAAAATGTGAGTTGTTGAATACTTTATTATAAAATTGAGTAATCTCTAAAAGTCCTTGAAACTGCAAAGTAATGAATAATATCAGTGAGCATCAAAGAAGATCAGCTTATTTCCTCTTTTCAAACAATTCTTTGCTGAGAAAGAAAAAAATGCCATATTTTCTACTTCAGTTAAACATTTTTTCTGCGTTGTTTCACTTCCAACTTCCTCAAGTTAACTTTTTCGAAATGCTGTCGACGCCATTCGCATATTTTTGTCGCTCTCCACAACAAAATATTTCAGATTTTAAAAAAAGGTTTTTAAAAAAATAAGAAAGTGAAAAAGTTTCATAGTCGCATCCTGCTGTGGCATTTGACGTGAAAAGCAAAAAACAAACAAACGAATAATCCTCTTTTTCGTAGTTTTATCAAACGCAGACACTGCCAGCGAAGTAGTGCCTACATATATATCTATACGCTTACATGCCATCACCACAAAGCTTTGAATTGAATTCCTGTCCATATCTTGACGATTCCTCGATTCCCGCCTCGCAGCAGAGTTAATAAAAAGCGCCCTGCGACTCCGCTGTTAACGCTTCTTCTGGAATGTGATCCTTTCCATTGTGTAGCTCCTTCATGCACACCGATAAATGAAATGGCTGATGCTTCTTTCTTCTGTACGGCACAGATGGCGCTTAACTAGAGTGGAGTGATGTTGCAAACAGTGAATTCTTTGTTTCTAGGCGAAAATGATTATGTTTATAAACAGTGTTATGTTTCATTTTATTAATTTTTATTTCGTAGTGTCGCAATTACTGAAATTTCAGCTGTCAATTTTTGAGGCTGGAGTTTTCTCAGTTCGTATTTAAAATCGAATCTTTATTGTCCTTGTGTTGAGATTTAGCGTCGCTAAATTAAATCTTCTCTCGGTGAGGAAAAAGATATCTATGGGAAAGGCTGCTGTCTGTCGGATGGATCGTTAAGCCGTGGCCAGGGTGCAGGAGATCATACTTTGTGCAAGTTAAAGAAACCTCTATCCCAAATTTTGGGTAACCGCGGTATCATAATCGTCATAAGATTTAATTTAAACTGTAACTAGTTGAGATCGAACTCGGTGAAATTTCTGCCCATTTTCTTAAGGGGAAAGAATGGTGGAGATATAGCTCAAGGCAGGCACGTACCCAGGATTTAGTTTCGGGGAAAGGGGGCCCGAGAATTTTGTTTTGGGGAGTTCGATAACTCAGTTTCGGGAAGATTCCAAGAATATTATTTCGGGTGGGAGGCAGGGGTTCTGAGTATAAGACTTGAGGAGTTGGGTTGGGTTGTTTTACCTCTGAGAGGCACTTTTTTCACACCATTGGCTAAATGATCAGGTCACATGGACCCCGAAGGCTCAGAGAAAGTTGGGGGAGGGGACTTACTGGAACAGTTGTTGGGAGACAGATGGTAGCCTCTCGTCACCGTCAAGGCCATCCAGCGTGTTCTTTAACGTGCACAGGATATGAAGCTCCCGCATACGAGACCACGGCTTAACGTCCATTCCGATGGACGGCGACCTTTCCAAGCCCATCAGTTCCCCCTACTGATCGTGGGCAGAGCGGGGAATATATATGCGGGGGGGGGGGGGGGCAGATAAATCACAGCGCTGACCCAGCTGGGAACACTTGAGTAGGGTTTCCAGTTAGTAAAATATTCCACCGGACAGAAAATATTAAAATGTTATTCTATATGGAATAAGATTTTAAAGAATTTTATATCGATTTTTAGTGTCGGACATAAAATATGGGACTAGAATAAAATTATACGAAGAAAACTGTTTTGGATTTAAAAACAGGCAGACAAGTTTGTGAATTCATATAAGACGACCGAATTTTCGGGGTGAGTCCGGACTCTTCCCGAAATATATATTAACTGGGAAGCAAAAAGAATTCAAAATAAGAACCCCCACATCTCCCTGAGTACGTCCCTGGCTCAAGGTATCCTATAACAGTGTCGATATCACAAGATTGTATTTGACATGTAACTCGTAACTGTGGTCCCTCGCGTTCGAAAGATACAGTGGAAAACAGATTCTCACATTCCCGCGAGACAAACTTTCATTTGACGCATAATTCGTCGGGATCGGTTAAAAGGTTTGAGAACATGTGGTGGAACAATCATTTCGACAAACACACAAACCAACAAACAAACAAATAACAAATAACGGGAGAAAAGTTATTAGTAAAATGCAAAAGACTTCGAAATACGCATTCTACAGAATCAGTCATTGAAACTGGGAAGCAAAAATATTTCAAAATAGCAAAATTATTATTTTATATTTCGTTATAGAGTATGTTCTTTGCATGTTTTTTGGATCAACGATTTAGAATTTGGTTGAATCTATATTCATGAACTTTCCAGAATTTATTGTTTTGATGACAATGAGAATAAATTTTCTTTGTCAAACAAATGCTGCTGCCTAGAGAGGCACTCTACTTAAATTTAGGCAAACTTCATAAAATTCTCATAGCACTATATTTGGTGACATGCAGCCATCTGTCCTAAGCCTTTTTTGCGCAAATTTACATATTCTATCAATATCAATCTATGGGAACTTTAAACAAAATATTCATTGCCAAAACTGATACATATAACGAGATGTAGTGCTTGAAAGAGATCGTCTCCTATTGCTTTTATTTCAAAATCTCCATTTTCGATCCTTTCAAACACTATCAAGCTTTTCCCCCCCCCCATGCATATTGTTGTGGAAAAAGCTTTTTCCTCAGATTAGCTTATCTTATGATCTTCCTCCACGTTATTTCACCAGCTGCATAAAATTGTCTCTTCGTGCTGTTGTTATTAAATCTTTTTTTTGCGTATTTTGTTCGTGTATCTGCTTCAAAGAAAATTCATTTTGCTCGAAATCAAGTCATTTTGCTTCCAGAGTAGTATTCTGGCGGTATTGAAACAAGACCTTTTAAATTTAAAATGAAGTTTAGGAGCGGCGCGTAAAGAGAGAAGACGTAACTGTTTTTTGATATTGCATGAAGTTAGAAGACAGAAATCTAAGAACAAGTTAAATGAATGGATTACACTATTCGAATTTTCGTCCCATGTTTTTTTTTAAAACATTGGCGTAGAATATAGATAGTGATCGTGTTTATATATAAGTATAGTTTCATGTTTACATATGTGTATAGTTTCGTGTTTATATATATATGTATAGTTTCGTGTTTATATATGTATAGTTTCGTGTTTATATATGTCTATAGTTTCGTGTTTATATATGTGTATAGTTTCGCGATTATATATATGTATAGTTTCGTGTTTATATACGTGTATAGTTTCGTGTTTATATATGTGTATAGTTTCGTGTTTATATATGTGTATAGTGTCATGTTTATATATGTGTATAGTTTCGTGTTTATATATGTGTATAGTTTCGTGTTTGACAACTAAACTCTTTCACTAGCCACGTTTGTTAAGAAGAACAAAGAATGATAATTAGTGGAAAATAGAATAATCACTATAGATATTATAATCAATAGTATAAAAATTCTTGACTATGTATGTATGTATGTAAGTATGATCAATCTTCATTTTCAACAATTTTTCGTTATTTAAAGCTATGCGATAGAAATTTCGGTACTGATTCATTTTGGTCAATTTTGGAGAAATATTTTTACGACAAGCTACGTCTCTGTTAAATATTAGACGTTTCACAATTATTCAGCAGCAAAATGTTGTTCAAAAATAAAACTTACTTTAGGTTTGATTTAGATCCTCATTTTATCTTCTTACTCATTTTCTTAACTCATTTTCTTGGCAAAACATTTTTTATAGTCGGTGTAGTAAAATACTCAAGTGAAACAGCTGAATTATTGTTTATTATTTAGCAGTTCAGCTAATGAGCTATTCAATTTTAAACATTCTGTATAGCAAGTAGTATTTTTATCATATTCGCAAATATTAGTTTAACAATTATCCCTTTTATAATAAACTTATCCTATAATATTATAGCTATTATTGCTTGTATCTGGCGATATTGCACACAAGACCTTTTAAATTTAAAATGAAGTTTAGGAGCGGTGCACAGAGAGAAGACTTCACTGGTTTTTGATATCATATGAAGTTTAGAAGACAGAAATCTAAGAACAAGTTGAATGAATGGATTACACTATTCGATTTTTAGTCCCATGTTTTTAATATCGGCGTAGAATATATGAGAGATGATCGCGTTTATATATGTGTATAATTTCATATTTGCTAGTACTACATTATGCTCATGTTCATAATTTCAGCCAATGAATTCTTCCATTGTGGAGTAAAAATATTGTATATATTTCGTTACAGTACATTATACTCATATTCGTAATATTAGTCAATAAATTAATCTATTTTATTTTAAAATTATCGTATATTAATTGTTGAATATCTTTCCCACTGATGTCGGTACTGTCCCAAAGACGGCTATGTTAATTAAAGTGTCCTACATACGACCGCAGCTGCAGAAACAATCATCCAGTCTAATCTGGAAGATTGCATTTCCAAGGGAAAGACAGAGCAGACTCTCAATAGAAATCCCAAATGGGGCAAATCAAACTTCCTTTAATATGGTCAAGGTGATTTAGGTTACATTTTACTCACATTTCTAGTATCAGTCATGAATTCTTCCATTCCATTCTAAACATTTCGTATATTATTTGACTTACAAACTATATTATACTCATATTCGTGTTATCTATCATTTAATTATTACATTTTTTGCAAAATTATCGTATATTATTGCAATTCAAATTATATTTTCGTGGCACAGACAATGAATTCTTCAATCTTATTATAGAATCATCGTAAATATATAGTATAAAACTCCCTTCACTAGTTTAACCGACAACAGCATCAAAAATACTTAGAAGAAAACTTCTCCATGATCATGTCTTTGATCCCCTTTTTCCATTTTTGTGTTTCTGCGAAGGCGAGATTACTTTCTTCAGGAGAATCCTCCATTATCTCTTCCCATTGTTGGTCTCCGCTGCGCTTTGGAGGCCGGACGTCGCGAAGTAGGACACAACCTGAATGCTGAGTGACACGGACAGAGCTGGAAGCTTTGCAGAAGGTGTAAGAAAGGATTTCAGTGAATACATTCCAAAAGTGTTTCAAGAGAAAACATTTGTCATTCGTTAGACGTGGCCAAGATTCTGTCTCTGTTGCCAACTATGTGGGCAAGACAAACAGTACTAGGTACTGTGTAGGTGCTTCTGTGACGCATAACTGTGACAGTTTGCTGCTGACGTCACAGCTCGCCGAGCTCCTTCTCACAGGTTTCTGTTGGGCAAGAAGTGTCGCGTAAACACTGAGTCATCCTGTTTTGAAGTAAACCGAAGTGTTTCTGTGGATTCACTACATGCTATGATTCACGCTAGAATTCAGATTCGTGCCGTTGGCTGAAGTTTCAATAGGAGTATTCAGTGTACGTTTCTTATTTTTAGGCCTCCCACAGACTAGCCTTATTTTTAAACCACCCACAAAAGCTCTAGTTATTATGATAGAGATCTGGGTGTTGATCTCTTGTCAGCATCTGTTTCAGTGTAGCATATTATTCCTCAAAGGGTTCAGGAAGTGAACCAGACATTCTTAGATAAATGGAGCAATAGGGTTCAGAGAAAGCAAATCTTTCTCTCAGTTTTCTCTCAGCATCGTGAATTTATTACACTGCGTCAGTGGAATATCTATGTCATGTTGTAAGATTAAATATACGTTGCTTCCATCTAACAAAAATATTACTCTAAGTACTTTATAGCTCAAGTAACATCAGACAAATTAATCACTTCCAACGATACGGTTCCCAAGGGAGGTTTAAGCATTTAGAAGACATAATTTATATCCCTATTTAAGCACAGTGTTATATTTTATACTAGATTTTGTACTGCAGAGAAAGCCAAATGTATTTTCAGGATCTTAAAATGAGAGTTGCACGAGCAGAAGTAACCGGGGCGGTTTTTCGCCTAGGTCATCAAGGAAAAAGCATAAGGTTCGTAAGAGTTGCAAAAGTTAAATGGTAGGGAATGAATCATAGATATTTTGAAATAAATAAAATAATGAATAAAAATATTTCAATGGTGTATGTACTTACTTATTTGGTCTATTTATAAATTTTGCAGCCAGTGAAAATGATTAACAATAAGTTGTCACCCTACATAAATCCAGGGGTGTTAATTAACCTACGGGGTGGCAACTTCGAGTTTTAGAGTTTTCGTTTTATTTAAAAAAGAACTACGTGCTACATACCGCAAAAATAGGTAATTGAGTAAAGGAATCGAGTAAGTTGTTCGGTTGCTTTACCTCTGAGCGGCACTTTTTTGCACACAATGGGTTAAATGGCCAAGTCCCAAGGACCCCGAAGTCTCAAAGAAGGTTGGGGGAGGGGATCTGCTAGACAGCAGTTAGGAGACGCATCGTAGCCTCCCGTCAAGGCCATCCAGCGTGTTCTTTAATGTGAACAGGGTATGGCTTTCCAGCACACATTGGAATTTAAAATATAAAATAGCCTGTATTCAAAACAATTTCAATTATTTTTGCTTCAGTTTTTTTCTTTAAAAAAAAACAGTTACAATTTTGGATATTGCCCATTTATTATAAAATTTTGCAAAATATGAAAACAACTAATTTTCAATTTTCCAAGCATAACTTTTATGTGCAGTTTTTCTATCTTTATCGTTTCCTCAGAGTCCGTGCTTCTCCGCAGAAAATCTTGAATACAAATTGTATGAACATTACACGATTATTAAATCACGTAACAAAATTGATTGCTTTTGATAAGAATACAATACAGTCTTTACCCTCGTTATCTATATCTCTTCGTAATCTGCAGTTCCTGGGTTCGAGTCCCAGCTGGGTAAGCGTTGAGTTTATATCCGCAAAACTCCTCGCCCTGCCCACGGTCAGTATGGGACACCGATGGACTTGGAAAGGCCGCCGTCCTTCGGATGGGACGTTAAGCCGTGATCCGTGTGCGGGAGAGCCATACCTGTGTACATTAACGAACACGCTGGATGGCCTTGCCGGGAGGCTACCACTGTCTCCGAACAGCTGTTCCAGTGGATCCCCTCCCCAGCCTTCGGGGTCCTTGTTACCTGACGATTTAGCCCATGGTGTGCAAAAAAAGTGCCGCTCAGAGATAAAACAATCTAACCCAACTCTATATCTCAACTCTATATCTTGCTCTTTCTATTTCATAATATTTTAACTTTACTTTTCTACTTCGGGCAGACGATCAACGTATGTGTGAGTTTTGTGACGATATCTTAACAATTCTTCAAGTGTAGTCGTTTCCCTTATTTTATCGTTGAACGCCTTTATATCATTCAGCAGTAAAATGCGCACTCGGGACGTAGTTCCTAGAACACCGAAAACCTGTTGCTTATCATTATTGTCTTTTTCCATCGTTGTTTTCCTCTCATTTGTTAATCATTCCATTTGAACTTCGTATGTGGATTTACATATCTTTATACCTTTTTTTAGCTTCATTTTGTGCATTCTAAATATACCTTTGTGTTTATAACACATATACTGTATTTCATAGAATGCAGAAAACTATCGTTAATCACTGTTGTCTTTTTTCCATTTTTTTCTTACATTTATTTTAATTCCATTTAAAATTCGTCTGCCGATTTACATGTATTTTTAGCTTTTTTTAGGTAAGTTTAAAATGTGGCTTTAAGTTTAAAACGTGGCATTCTGGCCAGATGGAACGCTAAGAAAAATAAAACCCAAACATCTAATTAACCAACTTATAATGCGTGTAAAATGTTGAGTTATACATTTTGGTGTGCCATTTATTAACGTAGAAACCTTTTTGTGTATTGCTCACACTGTATTCATTTTTCAGCCACGTTTTAAAGGAATATCATCTAAAAACTGATTAATTACACTTGAGAATACCATGTTATGGTGACCTGGAATCAAGAGACAGTCAAACTCACTATAATGAAATGAGATCGCATAGGAGTCTGAAATGTGTACCGGAAGTAAACAATTAACTTTAGTCTTTGTCAACTCCTCCGTCTAACCATCTGCTTTGAACTTCTGATAGTTTAGAATAATCAACATATCCACGCTGTGGGCAGTGACAGTGATTAATATAAGAGACGCCCTACAATCCACGGTTCTGTTTCTCCCTTCTGAAGATAGCAACAGTCTCCGGATTATTGGTAATAGACACAAAGGTATACCTTTCCGTTTCGCTGGCATAGAGCAAAAGGTTGAAAACACATGTAAGAGTAGATTAAATATATTTCGTCACAAACCGTAAATTAAGGGTTCCAAACGTATTACTTAAACAAATTAAATTTCAAGCACCTAAACATTATTATTAATTGATCGCTTTTCTACTATTTTAGATGATTGTTTGATAGCATTACAACACTCTTGATCACTTTAAGGACAGAAAATTGTCGTTTAAAACGTCGTCGAATTTCGCCGTTAGCTATCCGTTGACATAACATAGAGTTGTACCTTAACATTGTCCATCGCTGTATTTTCTTTTCTATCACCTATACGAATGAATGGGGCGGGGGTGGCTCAGTCGGTAGCGCGCCAGGCTCGTAATCTGTAGTTCCCAGGTTCGAGTCCCAGCTGGGTCAGCGTTGAGATTTATCTCCGCAAATTTCCCCGCCCTGCCCACGGTCAGTAGGGGACACCGATGGGCTTGGAAAGGCCGCCGTCCGTCGGATGGGACGTTAAGCCGTGGTCCCGTGTGTGGGAGAGCCATACCCTGTGCACGTTAAAGAACACGCTGGATGGCCTTGACGGGAGGCTACCATCTGTCTCCCAACAGCTGTTCCAGTGGGTCCCCTCCCCCAACCTTCTCTGAGCCTTCGGGGTCCTTGTGACCTGGCCATTTAGCCCATGGTGTGCAAAAAAGTGCCGCTCAGAGGTAAAACAACCCAACCCAACCTATACGAATGTTTTCAACCTTTTCCTTTTGCCTAGAGAGCTCTATTATTATGTTATAAAATTTTGCAGAACCAGAGTAATAAAATTTATTGAAAAATATAACTACTTTAGAACACTATTACAGGGCTTCCCGACTCCAGGGATACGTGATAAAAATTTGATAGTAGTAAAGATATATTTTTTTGATACTAACAAAAACAGTCTTTCACTTAAATATAATGCGAGACGAATTTTTTTTTAACTTCTCATCTCAGATGGTGTAGGCAGGACCGGATCTAGAAACAAAAAAACAAAATATAGCAGGGGATGGCAAGAAACTCTATCGAGTTGGAAATATGCAAAAGGGAAATATGCAAAACCTACAGTGACCCGATTTCCATTGTAATATAACATTCTCACCTCTGTTTAGTGGTCTTTAAAAGAAATCTTTAAAAATGAATGAAATATATATAAGTTAAATTGCTTTTTGCCTCTATTACTCATTCTCAAGGGTTTGCTTGACCCCTCCCTAGATCCGGCGCTGAGAGTAGTCATTGAAGATTCGTTGTGAAATGAGAACGCAGCACAAAAAATTCGAAATTACTAGGTTAGGGTATACGTTAAACGAAAAATCTGACAAAAGAATATGACTGGCACAAAAAAAATTGAATAAGGTGGTAACGTCACAGAGTAAGATTGAGGAACGTTATACAATTAAATATCTCATATTGCTATAAATTATTACGGATTGTACCGTGCTCAGATGCATAATTATTTTATTTTTTGCTATCAGACTTATCAGACGTTGCTCGATTCCTGGGGCGGGGGATGGCTGAATCTGTAGAGCGACAGGCTCGTAATCTGTAGTTCTCATATTCGAGTTCTACCTGGACCAGCGTTGAGATTTATCTCCCCAAAACCCCACTCTGCTATCGGTCATTTGGGGACAACGATGGGCTTGGAAATACTGCCGTCCGTCGGATGGGACGTTAAGCCATGGACCGACTGGGACGTAAGTAAAAAAAAATTGAAGCAAAATAATTGAAATTGTATATTTATAGAAAAAATGGTTTTGAGTGCAGGTGATTTTCTATTTTCTATTCTATTGTGTGCTAGAGAGCCATATCCTGTGCATATTAAAAGTGATTTCATATTTTTTATGTTTTACGACATTACGGCTAAACCAGAAGATGTACTTTATCGCAGCATTGATAAAGAAAAAATCTAACAGCTCTTACAAGATTGTTTGAGCACAATTCATTAAGCAATATCCAAGACAATGTTCACAATTTAAACCGAAACAACGCCTGTTTCAGAGATAAAATGAGACCACACCTACACCATTTTTAAGATAAATACATGTATTCATTATCGGAAACAAACTCAGCAAAGTGTTTTAGGATTAATACATTGTAATTAGAACAAATCCGAACACTGCACTTGGCGAAACAAAACTATCAAAATTTCAACAAACTGCTGTTGGAGATTAATAAAAAGCTTTGGTAATTTAGCTTATTTATTTCCGTTTCTCATTAACCTCCTCACAAATGAGTATCGTAGAGTTAAGCAGTTTTTAAAAGTTTCTGGGAGAGGAAACACTTTTACTTTTTTTTTCAACAACTTTAGGTTTAGTTTTGCACAGCATATTACTTACAGCATAATACACATTCAAGGTAATAATAATGAAAAACTTTCAGAACACATATGATCACTTGGAGTAGTCATTTAACAAAAATTCACTCTGCGGAATTAACTGGAAATTATTTCATAGATCCAAACAACTATGAGAACAGGGCCGGATCTAAAGAGGTGGGGTCAAGAAGCCATAAATCTCCCATCATCCTTTTTAGAATGCTACTAAGTGTAATAGAGACGGAAATTATAAAACTTATGTTTATGTTTCATGCATTTTTCAAGAAACTTTATAAATGCCTATAAAACGAATGAGTAAATGTTATACTGCATTGGAAATCCTTCTCTTAGCCCACCTGCTTTTTTTTTCTAGATCGGAGTCTGCTAGACAGTAGTATATATATTTTTTAAAATTGGATGGAGTTTCCTAGAGAATGCAACTTGAATTACAAATTTTGGTTTGTGATTATTTAATAATCGTATATTCAAGCTATTCATAAGTTCAAAATTTTCTGTTGAAACTGTGAAGAAGGATGGGACAAACGAACGAAATTGAAATGTTTCACCTGTCCTGTTTCAATAATAACAATTAATTCCATGAGATTCTAAAGGCAGACGTTCTTAACCTGGGGTGTCTGAAATGGCGTTCAAAGGGCGCGAGAGAAAACGTTTGGAAATCTGATTTTTTTATGTTATTTATTTTCAAAAATCAACCAATCAAGGAGACCAGTGAATGGGGGTGCGAGGGGAATTGATGGGGGGTCCGAGACTTTAAAATATTTAAGAACCTCTTCTTTAAGGCAAAATAATATCATTTATATCTATCAAACGATTTGCACATTTGTTGGTTCTTTTATCTCTGAGTGATAATTTTTTGTACATAATGGGTTAAATGCCAGGTCACAAGAACCCTAAGAGTTTAGAATAGGTCGAGGAAGGGGACCCACTAGACAGTGTTAGGAGACAGATGGAAGCCTCCCATGTGTGTTTAGGCCATCTAGTGTGTTTTTAGCTTGCACAGAGTATGGTTTTCCGGCACACTTAACGTCCCATCAAACGAATGCTGCCTTTCCAAGTCCAGCTGTGTTTCTTTCCTCACTGATGGCGGGGTGGAAGGTTATCGGAGAAAAATCTCATCGCTGCAAAGGTGGGACACGGATCTGGGAACTGAAGATTTTGAACTTGGCGCGCTACCGTCTAAGCCATCCCTTTTCCAATTTACATATTGATTAACATAGCAGGCGTTAACGTTCTCTTAAATACTGGGAAGATTTACGTCGTTTAAGAGAACTGATGCAGACAAGGTGTAAAGGCAGCAAAAGGAAATTAATTCTTATTGTTTACATATTGTGTAAACAAATATCATGTAAACAAATATTATGTAAAATTATTTTATCAAAATGGTGTTTTTTTTTTAATTTAAAATACACTGGTTTCAATAAATTAAGGAAAATTCCTGTGTTAAGTAAATGGGAAACTAAAGTCAAAGCTCTATAACTTATAAATAATATATATATATATAAAAAAAACTTATTTTAGAAATTAGAGAGCTTTGACGTTAGCTTCCCATTGAATTAACGTAGGGATTTTCCTTAATTTATGGAAACCAGTGTATCTTATTTGTACCTTAAACAAAGCCTAAATACATAATTTTTCAATACCTACATTGCAATTCTCAAAAAAGTCAAATAATAGGGAAAATCAAGCATTGTTTACATAATAGATGAGAGCAGTATTTCTTGATGTATCAAGACGTTTTTTTATGGTTCGTATTAGTATCATTAATAAACTTAAATACCTAGTTTCAACTTAATAGATGCTAAAGTGGTTGAGATATTAAGCGTTACTCAACATAATAAGCGTTTTATGTAAAGCAATTACGTTAGAGATAATGTGTTTTGCTCCACCTTTGATTAATGGATTTTAAATATGGGGGTCATCCATAAATTACATTAATACTTTTAGGGTGGGAGTAGGGTTAAATGATTTTGTTACATCTCTTTGTATGGGATGTACAGTTTGCAGCACAAGTACACTAATCACTTTGCCACGGGACGGCTGTTAACTGGAAATTATTTCACAGATCCAAACAACTCTAGTCCGTAATATACGCATATGTGCTGTATTTTAAAATTTGATGGGGTTTCCTAGGGATTGAAATTTGAATGACAAATTTTGTTCTGTGATTTAACAATTGCATAATTTTCATGCAATTCTTGTGTTCAAAATATTGCTATGAGAAGAAAACGAGCAACAATAAAAACGGAACAGCTACCATCTGACGCTCGTGTTATGTGCATCAGCGCGAGAATTACGTCACTAATTTGTTGGAACAGAGAGGGACTCTGAATAATAATGAGTTGAGAAAAAATTGGATATTTAGAGTGGTGTAAATACAGAGAGGTCATTGAGTTGACTGTCCCTTTTTAGTGGTGTTTTGTGTTATGTATTCGAAAATAAGATATTTGAGTGGAGTTGAGAGGTTTGTTGTTTGAGAAAAGTTGAATACCTAGTTTTTCAAAGGATTTGAGCGAATTAATATTATGGATCCTAATTTTGGTGCAGTAATGTGTCGAAGAAGTCTGCTAGTGGACAATTAAAGAAGAATTGGTGTCGGCGACGTATTTAATGTGAAACGTAGAATTTGAAAGGTAAACCTTGGTAATTTATACGTATACAGACAAAGATAATTGTGTCGTTTATTGATGTTTTAATAAGATTCTCTTTATGCTTTGAGTAGAGTTTGTAAGAATTGTAATATAACTATTTGAAATATAGTTAAGAATTTTGAAACGTTCTTTTGATGGTTTAAGTTCATGCTAATGGTAGGCAAATTTGTGTTTAGTTGAAATTGTTATATAGGTGTCTAATTACCTTTGCAATTAAATTAGTTCATTTATCATTTTGTTGGTAATCATTTTTTTACTAAAGCTCAGTATTCTATTTAAAAATGGTAACAATATTTTCTATTGAAACTGTGAAGGAGTACGGACTCTGAAAAACGAAAAAAAAAATTGAAGTTCTCAATTGTCTTATTCAACGATAACAATCGGAAATGGAGTTAGAAAATGGAGTTAGGAAATGCTATTTTTTTTTATTTGCAACATATAGGACATAGAAGAATCCTAGAAGTTACTCCTAACTTTTATATCTCTTCTCATACAAGCACATGCCCTACTAAGACAGAAGTCACTGCTGACCACTGTCTCAGTTAGAACTAACACAGTACACAACGTTTGCCTTGCTAGAACAGTCGCTAGCTCCCTAACCACTAAAGAAAAGAAAGACATGGCGTATTTTTGTGTTCATTCGGTTTCAATTATTTTTTATACATTTCTGTATATATTACTGCATCGCAACGAGAAGGGGAAAAACAATGCGTATTGGAGTTATTTTTATCTCTCAATACGTGAAATGGATAAGCTTAGTTTGACAAAGTCTGAGAGATAGTTTAAAAAAATACGTTATCATCTATGTATTAAAAATATATTGTTTTTGCAAGAAAAAAGCTTAGAAATGATATTTATTTTCATAAGAAGAGGAAAAGAAAAATTAAATAATGGAGAAATGAGACTGCCGAATTTCCCATAAGGCACGTTAATCACTTGCCTAAGAACACCAACATAATAGGGGAGCCAGCATTTAAGTGTTGCATTTATTTTAAGCAACTTATTTTTAATAGAAAAAGGACAAAATCTATGTATTTATCAATTCTTAAAAATAAACAAAAGGTAGTTCTAAATATTCATAGTTAAAGAGCGATTTGAAGCATTTCCTCTTCTGCCAATAGAAAGTGAACTTTTAAAGGGTATCGATTGCGATGATACACAATAGAAAACAATTGATTTATTATATTAACTTTTATAGTATTTATAGACAAATTGTAACATATTAAAATTCCTACATCCTTTTCCTTTCTTCATTGTTGTAAAAGCAAAATATTTGACAATTTTTTATAGAAAATTTTAAACTCGACCGTACATAAGGGTACACTACCATTCTTTGTCCCTAGGGATCCGTGAAGAGTAAATCCAACCCTGACCGCGACCCCCAATTTTAAAAAATCTAGAGAAAAAGCAATCTGAAGGCCAGTTGAAAATCACGTGTTCCTGTATAGCCACTCATCAGTATCATTAAGAGAAAGAGTAATATTTCGCTCCTAAGAATTTTTACTTTAAGTTTACTTTGATTATCACTTTCAATTACAATGTTTTGCACTTTTGGATTAATATATGCTAATTAATGCGACACTCCTCCACTAAATAACAATAAAAAAATATTTTATCTTGCCTTCCGTCTAAAAACGAGCACCTGCAAGCGAATTTTCGACAGACATTTCCGTCGAAGCTGTTCAAATATTCATTTTCTACTCGGGACGGGGGTGGCTCAGTCGGTAGCGCGCCAGGCTCGTAATCTGTAGTACCCAGGTTCGAGTCCCAACTGGGTCGACGTTGAAATTTATCTCCCCAAAATTCTCCTCCCTGCCCACGGTCAGTAGGGGACATCGATGGTCTTGGAAAGGTCACTGTCCGTCGGATGGGACGTTAAGCCGTGGCTCCGTGTGCGGGAGATTCATACCCTGTGCACGTTAAAGAACACGCTGGATGACCTTGACCGGAGGCTACCATCTGTCTCCCAACAGCTGTTCCAGTGGGTCCCCTCCCCCAACCTTCTCTGAGCCCTCGGGGTCCATTTTATCTGGCCATTTAGCCCATGGTGTGCAAAAAAGTGTCACTCAGAGTTAAAACAACCCAAATCATATTCTACTCGATTCTGAAGCATTCAGAAATGGCCGCCAATTTCCAACGACATTGTCTGCATAGAATAAATATCTCTCGTCAGATCATAAAAAATTAAAATGAACTGTCTTATTTAAAAGTCGACTAGAAACGTTTCCATGCTTCACAAGGGAAAGGAAGTGTCATTAAATGATAAGCGAAATTTAACGATCTAATATTAATTTATTGATTTACTCGGAGAACGGAGGATATTCATTCCATTGTGTTACGAATAAACTTCTAAAAGTTTAGAAACAATTAATTTCTATTTGCAAAGAGATTTAATAGAATGCTAAATTCACTCCGAACTTACTCCATTACATTTAAGTAATAGTTACTAGAAGTCTACTTAATTAGTACAGCCAATTGGGGAAACGATTATAGGAGCAGTTTCCCCGAACTGAGTGGAGAGCTTAATATCACGTGATGTCATCCGTGCGAGCTACATCATCAACGTAATCTTTGAATTGCACGCCATTGCATACTGGAAGATCTAGAAACGGTTGGAATTGCTTTTGATGTACGCATGGAACCTTTGGAGTTGATAGCACGCTATATTACTGTTAAATTAAATCATAAAATACGAAGTAAACTTGGAGACTGAATAGTTTTATTGTTTAATAATAAACACTTTATCCACCTACCTTTAACGTTGTGATTTCGTTGCTGTAAACGATGCACTTATTTTTAAACGAAGCTTTATCCGAGTTTAGAATGAGGATTATTTGCTTTTCCTCTTCAAAATATGTCCAGTAAGACAACGGTGTCTGCCAGTCTCCCTTTTAAATCCAACTATTCAGGCAGCTGTTGACAGAAGCGGCTAACCCATAATTAAACTTTTAAGCAGAAGCTTTTGTGCAAAGGGAACATCGGTCGTTTGCGAGGCATTGCCAATTAATTGAGCTGAACATGATTTTGGGGATCGCCCAAAGGTATACTTTAGCGAAATTTAGTTATATTAAATCGTTGATTAATTTGTTACGACGTACTTCGTTTGCGTCGGTTTAATAACAAAATTTAATATACTTAGATGATGTCCTATCATATATATATTGGTTGGTTGGTTGGTTGTTTAGGGTTTTATGGCGCATTAGCATCTCAGTTTATAATGCGCCAAATGCATGTCCAAATAAAAGATAAAAGTCATAGAACCCTCAACCAAGTATTAAAAATAAACTACAAATAAAAACCCATATTGTAAAACAATAAAAGGAAATATATTCAACGAAAAGAACAAATATATAAATATCATATAAAGATAAACATAAAATTATCCCGGTGTAAGCGACCTGGGTTATACATAGAACGTAAAAGATGGTAAAAATCAAAGTCGCGTAAAATATCCAGTATATCGTAAAAATTCAAATATAGAGTTAAAACAACAATTTTCTGATAACAGATGTCCGAGTGTAAGGGCTCGGACGTAAAATTATGAAAATTAAAAAAACATATGTCTTTCAAAGTTAAAACATGTACATTCAATTAAAATATGCTTAATACTTAAAATGGTGTCACAAAACTCGCACTTAGGTACGTCGTCCGCCCGTAGAAGAAACGAATGAGTAAGAAACGAATGACCTAAGCGGAGCCGAGCAAGTACAACTTCCTCCTTGTGATTCCTGCGATAACAAGACTGCCATGGTTTGATGATAGGTTTGATCCATATATATTATACCTATTACGTACGGGGTGGTAGTTAGCTCAGTGGGTAGCCGGCCAGGCTCGTAATCTGTAGCTTCGAATCCCAGCCGTATGATATATTTTTAACCCTATTTCAAACTTGTTAAAAACCTTCCTGCGAGATATATTTTAACTCTATTTTAAACCTATTAAACCTATTCAAATTATAGCTTTTAATTCCTCCTCCCCAGAAAAAATTCTGTCGAAGCCCATGCTTATAAGAGTTTAAACATTAAATCAACACTGGGTCTTCCACATGATATTATTTACAGAAACAGGTGTTAAAACCCCTTTTCAAGTCATGCATCAACTGTTCGCATCGGTCAATGTTCTCATCAATCATGAATTACTTCTCAATCAACCAATAGTCTCAGAGATTATTGATCATAGCTTAAGCTATCAATTTCTTCTCAATCAACCAATTGTCTCAACGTTTTCTCTTTTGTGTGATTAAAAACTGTAACAAATGATCTTTTCTTGGATAAATATAATATTTTAATGACCACGTTGCCTAATAGTGTATATACAAAGAAATAAAACTCAGAATCCTCTACCCCCACAATCAATACACCCCTAAAAATGTATCCTCCAAAGTGTCTACGAAACAGAAATTCATAAGAGCCTACATGGATCTTAATATATCCCTGCTGATATCGAGTTATTATATTTGACGTTGAAGAATTAAAAGATTAGAACCACATTACGCTTCACGAACTGTACAATTCTGAAAGCGAAATGTCTGAAGCCTAAAAAACAAAATACGCGAGATTGAAAGCGAAGATAGAGATATGAATGCCTAATGTGTTGATCGAGTGAAAGACGGAAAGTTAAAAAAATGCAGTGAAGACTATAAAAAAATAAAAAAATAAATAAATACCCTCTCAAGCAGCTGCTTGCCATAGAGGTCTGACAGGAGCCTGTCAGTTTATATGCCACAGTAGGAGATCTGAGAGGATAGCAGGAAAACGACACACACATCCATGCCTAAATCCGGGGCTTCAACCCAGGTCCCTTAGATCAGTAGCCAAGCGTGCTAACCACTCGGCCACGGGATGGTACAAATGAATTTACGGTTTTGAAAATGTATTTCTGAATTAGGTGAAGGCGTATATCATTAAAAAAGCTCATGAAATGGAAGCGATCTCAAGAAAGTAAAAAAAATGACACAAATATAAACGGCATATGGGAAATTATCTGGGAAAGAAAAATCACACGGAAATATCGTCACAACATTTTCTTCAATGAATGAACAAATGAAATGGGAGCTTAATAAAGAATAAAGAAAATATTACCATTACAAGACATTATGAGATTTTTCACAAATTTTGTGAATACAAGATCATTGACATTATAATAAGAAGAAACTGATAAAATTAAAATAGATGGATAAATCAGCAGAGGCAGGCTTACACGTGCGACGTTATCGGTAATAGAAATTGTCAATTTCCTTGTAGTTCCGCGGCTACTTGAGCGATTGGTTCCAAATTTGGTGGGATGGTCCCACTAGTTGTAGCCCTTTTGGGGTAACATATTGGGATTCAAGATACAGTAATTCGGGAGTGATCCCTCGAAAAGTATGTGATATTTCCGGGGCGCTGCCATCGCCTACTTTTTTGAATGGAGTAGTACGTTATGGACGAGAGTTGTGACTGGACATTAACTGGACGTTAACGGTGGAAAGCTAGGAATTAACTTATCGAAGAGAAGTGGTGTTATCAATGGACATAAATTTCGCTCCAACTTTTGGTGTGGATCTAACTAATAGCGAAATAACAATTGTAATACAACGGGTCAGAGTAAAGGTGATATGACTAGTTTTCTAAACTATTGAATACTTTTGAGATATTTTTTTTTAAATTTGTGCAATTAAGCGAGGAACATGTCAGAGGATATATTAAGTGTCTGAAAGAGAAATAGGCATTTTAGTGATAACATACTTTTCAAACAATGCCCTGTTTCTGTTTCGTTTGGCTGTTAGGGTAATGAGCTTTGTGAGGTTAGCGTTACAAAATATAGTATTCATGAAAAGTATACGAAGTTTCCAACAGCGGTTAAAGCATTTGTAGGTCCCAAAGTGCAACCTGATTTTGAGGGCCCCCTCTAAAAATTTAAAATAATAGTTTTTTAAGGATGTTAAACTAAAATGTGTGAATTGAAAACGAAAACGTTTTTGCTATTATTATTATTATTTTATATTTATTTTTGAATTAACAAAACGTAAAAAAAAAGAAAAATATCTAGTGTTTTTTTTTTAGGCTCCTGCGATACTGAGGTCCCGAGCGCGCTCTTCTTGCGCCTGTGCGGTGATCCGCCACTGGATAATTAATCGCCAAAGTGGAAAAGCAAACTTTCAAATATTTTTGTCAATGTTGGAATAATAATTCATCGTATGTGACAGACATTATTTTGATATCATTGTATATTCAGGATTTTCAAAGCATTTGCTGCAGCTCTCGCATAGGCTGCGAGGTTTTAGGAAACGGCCGCATCAACTTAAATTTTTCGTACTGTAAGTAAGAGAGCAAAAATTTATGTTTAGAAAACATTTCTTGTTATAAATAATCTTGTTATAAATCAATCGTTAAATAATTCGATTCAACGAAAGTAAAAGGAGCTACGTCTATGACATTAGCTCAGGACAGATATGCTTGGAGAATTAAACTGCACGGTCTGGTTGGACCTCCGTAGCCCATGGCTGCTTGAGGATGTTGATGATGAACACAGTATTAAGTTAAATGCGTGATCGTTGAAAATTTGTTTCAGATTTAGTGTCTCAACGTTGCTATTCTGCTTTTATCAGGGTCAAAGAGCTTCGGAAAAACACTATTCTTCCTTTTTGGGCTGTCAAGCCAAAAGTTTTAAAAACCCTGGTACAAAGGGTTGCTTTATTTTCAGTAATATTTTTTTTAGATGCACTAAATGACAACTACAGGGAGAGTCATATATTTTATTTCATCTTTTTTTTATTTTTGTTAATTTAATATTTAATCAAATATTTTTATTAATTACAAGAAACGTTGCACCTATGAAAAATAGCACTAATGTTTAATTAATTATCAAAAAACTTTTGAAGAAAATGAATTTTTCAAAGTTTTTAAAATAATGCAAAACAAAGTGGAAATCATATGATGTACTTATAAATAAGCTAGATGTTTAAGAGAATTATACAAATAGTAATGTAGTCCTAATATGTTAATGATTTTAATATAAACTAAAATTATTTCATAACAATCATTGCGTTAAGCGGAAATTATATTTCTTCTCCAATTTGACCTGCTGGTTTCGAAACCTTATTCAAATTTATTTTCGCTTATAGGTTTTCAGATTCATCATAATCGAAAGAGAAGTAAGTTTTCATGGATGAACTTGACCAGTGAAACTTCGCATTTGACGAATCGATTATTCTCATAGGTCAGCAATCACTTGTCAATCAACCATTGACGTTTGATCTATCAGATCATTCGTTGATCGAGAAGTAATTGATAGCGCAATTAACTAATGATTTTAGATAACCGCCAATCACTCAACTACACAGTCGCATTTTTTTTTCAATTTTGCTGTCTTAAAGGCATAGCAAACATTTATATTCATACTAGTTAGAGAACAGAAAGTTTACATTTATTGAGTAAGTGTTATCTATTAATTACTTATTACAGTGTGAAATCATTACAGTATTAATTATTTGTGAAATTTAGGGTATTCCCAACAGGGATTTTGATAGTTACGAATATGCGATGATCATTTATTATGTTTTGACACGTGCCATTCTTGAAGTACTTTTTTGGCACTCTTTTGGTACAAAAAATCATTTCATACTACAATATTCATGGATAAAATTTATTTTTATGTAACTACAAAGGTAAACGTACATAATCGAAACATAAAAAGAAAAGAAAAAAAATCTCATAGTTATCTGAGAAATAATTACACTCTGAACAAGACCAGAGATCAAAATTAGGATTGTGCTAGCCAAATTGGGACCCATGATATTATTATTTATAATTTAATATTCATATGACGTACACTGATATTTTAAAGATAAGTTATAATAACAAAATCTGACACATCACTACAATTAACTTATTGTATTTAAAACAATGATGTGGAAAACTGAAATAAAGCATTTATTTCAAGACTCAGAAGCATTGATCCCAAAAGATAAATATCTCATTATTTAAGTGAATCATGCTAACCAGATCATAACTATCGAAAATCTTTGTGCAAGTGGTGCATTAATGAGCGATTGATAGAGGACATTACAATCCTTATGGTCAAACTACTATCCCAACAGGTCTTCTGCTCTTTACAACACTGATTCATAAGACCAGGGTGCAAAAAAAAACATTTCTATAAAGGGAGATCTGAGCATATAATAGATTCTAAGAGGTGGCTGACATACCCTAGTCGTTTTCCTAAAACATCTCAAACACCATTGGAATCAGATCTTGTGATATCGCTGTCAACTTTATCCAAGAAATATCTTCAATATGAATAAATATTTAACCAGAAAAGCTCCTATGTGGACTAACCAACTATTCATAATCTTCTTGATAATCTATTATTCATAATCTTTCTTGTGATAAATATTATTCATAATCTTCGTGATATCTACTATTCATAATCGTTCGTGATCGTTTGTTGATAGTTGGTTTCGTGATAGTTGGTTCACCATAGGTGATATATATAGAGTATAGATAATAGTTGGTTGATAGTTGGTTCACCATAGGTGAACCAACTATCAACCAACTATTGCGAAAGTTATAACAGGCAAAGACTTTAAGTTGCAGCCAGATATACATAGTTTCGTTGCAATATGCAACAAAAGTTTAATTGTTTTCGCAATTGCATTTTTGGAATTCTTAAACATTGCCACTTCTAATGCTTCCGTTATGGTTGTGATTTTCGTTTTTTATGTATATTGCTAGGGTTACAAATATATGTATGTGTACTGTTCTCAAATTGACGAGGAAGAAATGCGTGCACCTTTAACCGTTGCCATCACGAGTATGCTAATTATGGTCGTGGTCGCCACTCATTTCCGTTCCATCAGGTCCGGCATTCATTTGGGTAGCAATTTGATTTCACCACGTTACAAAGACGAAGTATGGATGATGTGTACTCGAAGTATGGAGAGTGACAGAAGAAATAAAAGTTGGTCAATCCCAGACCAAGGTATTCACTGCTATAAATGTATCACAAAATCCTCTCTCAAATCTTTAGAGACAATTTCAAGAAACTGAAGAGTTTAATCGCAGACCAATGCAAGGTCTTCCCAGCGCCCAACTGATCAAGAAGACTTCTATTTGTTTTTAACAGCAAAACCACATAAACAACTGTCTTGCAATAGGTCAGCGACCACAGAGTTTTAAGATTCATTTTGTACAGAGCGAGGCTGTATGAACAAATTTTTGTTCACGAAGGCAAATGGTTTGTGTTCGCCCTCATCTCTTTCAACGAAATATCGGTTTAATATGGTGCGATTATCACCTTTGGAACCCAGTCCAGTGATCAATAGTTTTCTTTCATTTTCCTGAAAGTGACGATATTCATAGGATGGAGTGGCTAACGAGATTCCCATATCTATATCCAGTTAAGTATGTACAGGGGTTTATTATAATAATGGAAACACCGACTGGAGTACACGCAATGCGCCTTATGCATATCACAGGGACGACGTCATTCTCAATGTGAGGTATATAAATGAGAGAAGTACAATGTCGCCTATCAAGTAGCAGTGCCACAAGCGCAGGTGAAACAGCTGTTGTGGTGTAATTATCGACAATGTCAGATCTCAGTGACCTCCAAAAAGGCATGATCATCTGTGTCCGTCTTGCATGAGCTTCAGTAACCAGAACGGCGGAAATAGTAGGTTTAAGACGAGGAACTGTATCGAAGATTATGACTACCTATCAAAAAGAACAGAGCATTGTCTCCAAACGTGTAAATTGTGGACGCCATACGAAATTGTCAGATAGGGTTTCCAGTTGAAGGCACCAGTTTAGGCGAGCTTTTCGTGTTGGGTTGTTTTACCTCTGAGCGGCACTTTTTCGCACACAATGGGCTAAATGGCCAGATCACAAAGACCCCGAAGGCTCAGAGAATTTTGGGGGAGGAAACCCATTGTTGGAAGACAGATGGTAGCCTCCCGTTGAGGCCATCCAACGTGTTCTTTAACGAGCACAGGGTATGGCTTTCCCGCTCACAGATTAATGTCCCATTAGACAGACGGCTGTCTTTCCAAACCCATCGGTGTCCTCTACTGACCGTGGCAGGGTGGGAGTTTTGCGGAGATAAATCTCAGTGCTGATCCAGCTGGGACTCGAACCTGGGAACAGCAGATTGAAAGTTTGGCGCGCTACTGACTGAGCTACCCCTGCCTTCCAGCTTTCCCATGTTTGGGGTTTAATGGACAACAAACCAGTGGCCTCCTGTCATAGACCCCACTCGCATTAAGTCCTTGTGAACTGTCCTGCTGTCAACCCTTTCACCTATGGGCCTTTTCCCAACAGCTGTAGAGTGGGTCCCCTCTTCCACCCATCCAAGAATTCATGAGAGCTTGGAACTTAGACATTAGTCCCAACTATTTGATTTTATGGTAACCATAATTTTTTATATTAAAACAAATCTCGAAACTCCCCCTTCAAAACGGTCGACGCTCGGCACAATTCATTTACAGAGTTACAGTATAAATTGAGACCTTCTTTAACAAATTATATTGGCAATAATTCCTTGGCACGGCTCTAATTCAAGTCTCCACTTTCCTGATTTGAATGAACAGAAAGAATTAGAAAACTTTAGTATAATGCAGATCTCTTTGACAGGTTCCTGCTTAGTAGCTCTAATGTCAGTTTTCGTATTTTGCGTCGATCGGCACACGATACTGACATGTGGTGCCGTCCATTAGATGTAGTACTTTTCTTTATAGTGGAACATCGGATGGAATCACTCAACCATATTTCCAACTTGTCCTGCTAAGATAGCTTGCCATCTTCGGTAGAATTAATGACATTAAATTCCTTGCAAGCAGCAATTTTGAAATGGAGTGATCTCGTAGTAACCCCGTTTCTATAGGCATTAGCAATTTACTTATTGCAAACAATTGTGGGGTCGTAAATCAGTTCCCATTGGATATTCGAAATTTGCATGTAATGTTGCCTTTAATGAGACATTTCTACCTTCAGAGATGTTGTTAAAATTAAAATATTGATGAAAAACGTTATATTACTTAAACTTTATCAACCAGTGTTTTTGAATAAATGTTTACAATAGATGAAATAAAAGAGATATACACACCCAAAGATTTAACAAAAATTACATGATGATAAAAAAACAACAGTTCTTGCCTTTCCGCGATAGGAACTTTACATCATCATTATCATCCTCAAGCAGCCATGGGCTACGGAGGTCCAACCAGACAGTGCAGTTTAATTCTCCAAGCATATCTGTCCTGAGCTACATCTGCTGAATCTGGCCACTGCACACCAATTCTAACAAGGTCCTGTTTGACATTATCTACCCACCGTATCCTAGGTCTCCTCCTCCTCCTTCTGAGACCTCTAGGCACACTGTTCATAACCCTATTCGCAAATCTATAATTATCCATACGGGCAACATGGTCAAACCAGCGGAGTCTCTCTCTACACAATATGCTGCTTAAAGGCGGTTGCAGAATCCTTTGCCTAACCTCATCATTAGTTACGAAGTTAAACCGCCTAATACCCAAGATACTACGTAAGCATTTAGAATCAAAAACATCTAGTTTCCTGTTATCTTTTTACACAGCGTCCATGTTTCACTACCATAACTAAACCTAGAAAGAACCAAATTGTTATACAATCTAATTTTACTATTTAGGTGTATACGCCTATTTCTCCACACTCTCCATAGATTCTTAAAAGTCCCGGCAGCAATCCCTATTCGTCTGTTCATCTCATGCCGCACATCACCAGTATCAGTTACGTAGCTCCCAAGGTAATTAAACTGTGACACTGCTCAAGACTGCAACCATTCAGATTAACTGAATCACAACCTGCCTGACCAATTTTCATCACTTTAGTTTTCTCTTTGTTTATAACCAAACCTACTCTACTGCCAGTCTCATCAACAGCTCGAATGAAAGTGTTCATCTCATCAACATCATTTGTCAAAAGTACTAAATCATCAGCATAATCTAAATCAAAAATATTCCTATCTCCAGACCATTTACGGCCAAAATCTTTCCCTTGAAGTGAATTTCGCATAACGTAATCAATAACCAAACTAAAGAGAAAAGGAGACAAAATGCACCCTTGTTGAACACCAGAAGTAATGCTAAACCAATTGCTACAAGCCTTACCAACTCTCACACACGACTCAGTGTTATTATAGAGAGCTTTCATTAGGTTAACTAACTTGTCTGATATACCATATGATCTCACAATCAACCACAAATTATGTCGATCAACAGAGTCGAAAGCCTTTTTGAAATCAACATTGGTAGCAACCAAAGGTTTCTGAAACTCTAAACATTTCTTAAGAATCTGCCTAAGTGAAAATATCTGATCTTCACATACCGTACCACTTCTGAATACACATTTCTCATCACATAATTGACTGTCAACCAATTCTTAATTATATTAAGCACAATCATGGAAAGAACTTTACCTGGAACAGAGAGTAGGCTGACACCCCTATAGTTATCACAAGAACTGCGATCACATTTTTTGAAAATAGGGATAAGTTTAGCTCTGGTAAAATGCTTAGGACTCATGCCTTTATCATGAAAGATATTCAAAATTTCAGTCATCCAAGTGGTAACCGAAATATTCCCAGCTGTAAGCATTTCTGTAGTAATATCATCTACCCCTGGGGATTTATGAAGTTTAAGTTTAGAAATAGCCATAATAAATTCAGATTGTGTTATAGGGCCAGCATTAAAGCCACCAATGCATATATCATCATTGCAAACAATCAGAGTAGAACTAACCACATTGTTTAGAACATCACTGAAATGCTCAGCCCACCTAGCCATGACAGAATACTCCCTTTATATAAATTTACCTTGTTTATCCTTCAATACCTGTATACCTGTCCGTTTTCTACCACATAAAACATTAACTATCTGGTACAGCTCTCTGCTGTTATACTATCTAACTGCTTCGTCGGCTTTGTCAGCCAAGCCATCAAGCCAAAGATCTTATCAGTAGCTAACTCATCCTTTACACGTTTATTAAGCTCTCTGTAATCCTTTCTATTAGGACTAGTAGGGTACTGATTAAGGACATTCCTGCAGTTCCTTCTTTCTGAAATAAGCTCAAGTGCCTTATCACTCAAATAATTCTGTCTCCTCTGCTACTTTTTCCCTAAAAGAGTACTGTTAATTTTCAAAAAGCCTGTTTTAAATGGTCCCATTCTTCCTCAACTTCGTTAATAAGCAAACCATGACTGTCATAATGAATAAGTAACCTATCATGGTAAGCTTTAGCTATAACTGGGTCTTTCAGAACTTCTGTATTAAAGGTAAAATTTTTAACCCTAGCACAACACTTTTTAAGCTCTCTGTAATCCTTTCTATTAGGACTAGTAGAGTATTGATTAAGGACATTCCTGCTGTTCCTTCTTTCTGAAATAAGCTCAAGTGCCTTATCACTCAACTAATTCTGCTCCTCTGCTCCTTTTTCCCTAAAAGAGTACTGTTAGTTTCCAAAAAGCCTGTTTAAAATGGTTCCATTCTTCCTCAACTTCGGTAGTAAGCAAACCATGACTGTCATAATGATTAAGCAACCTATCATGGTAAGCTTTACATATCATGGTTTACTATCATGGTAGCAACCTATCATGGTAAGCTTATAACTGGGTCTTTCAGAACTTCAGTATTAAAGGTAAAATTTTTAACCTTAGCACAATACTTTTTAAGTTTAAGTTGCAAGACACTTTTTACAAGGTAATGGTCAGATCCAATTTCAGCTCCCCTATATGACCTGATATTCCTAACAGAACTAGCCCATTTGCTGTTAATTAATATATAATCAATCATATTCTTATGCAGCCCATCAGGTGAAACCCATGTGTACTTATGTATGCTGTGGTGTTTGTAATAAGTGTTAGTTATTTTGAACCAATTGAGTTTACTTACCAATTGAGTTTACCTGTAGGTGACGTTGCCCATTGCCATTGCAGCTACCAATACCAAAAGGGTCTATCACTCCTCCCCAATGGTCAGAGTCAGTACCAACTTTGGCATTGAAGTCACCTAGAACAAGGGTAATATCTCTTTTCCTGAAAGAATCAAAATACCCTGAAGTTTTTCGTAAAAGCTATCCTTCTCATTCTCATCGGCATCCTCAGTGGGAGCATAACAGCAGATAACATTCAAGTCTTTAACGCTTGTCTGAAAGTTTGCTGTAACAAATCTTTCATTAATGCGCTCATATCCTAGAAGAAGTAGTCATATCCTAGAAGCGTGTCTGCTGAGAAGTAGACACACGCCTTGGTGATGTTTATTATCGTTCCTCCCTGAAAAGAGAAATTTAAGATTATTTTTAAGAATCTGACCTTTATCTGTCCATCTGGTCTCTTGCAATCCAAGAATATCTAAATTATAACGGTGGAATTCTTGTGTGAGGACATCAAGAGAATAATCTCTATATAATGTTTTCACGTGCCACGTTCCTGCAGAGAGAAAATGATTAGTAGGATTCTTTTAAAGAAACTAGGTTTATTGAGATAGGTAGGGCCAACAATATCGAACAGCCCCCTGATCGCAGGCATGGGTCAAAGACCTGTTCCTCCTCCGCTAAAGGCTGAAGTCACCGATGCTGGTAGGAACTTCAGGAACCACCTTTTCAAGTGGACTTTTTCAAGAGCCATGTGGCCTGCCTGATACACATTACTCCAGTTTAGGCTTGACGATGCCCAACTAGTTAAGTAAGGTTCAGGTACCTGCGATGGCCTCTGATTAGGATTATCCACCAGCTGATATAAGGTATCCCATGCCTCTGTTCACTTAGGGCTGGCAACCCAGGAGCAAACAGAAAATACAGCGGCAGATTCTCCCTCAACAACGGCCCACCAGTGCAGCAAGTTCAGGATCCATAATCAAGCTCAAATCCATAAACAAGTCCAGTCTAGTAGGTATAAATGGTCAGCACCAGGACCCTGTGAAGTTGACCATTCCTCAGCAGAGTTGAAAAAAAAGTGACCATAGATGACCAGATCAGTAGGCCACACTGAACTGGCAGCCCTCCACTTCCGTTCCCTTCCAAAAGAGAATATCTCTTTTGAAAGACACTAACGGCCTGCATCACGAGAAGGCGGGGTCGGACATTAGGTGCTAGACCTGGCCGGTTCTGTGCATCATCACTAGGGACTGGTACACAGCTCTCTGTCCAGTTTATGCCTAGCTACCATTTACACTCCATCACAATTAACATCCGACGTCTCCTTTGACATAGTTGCAACACTTCTACATCAATATCAGTTGTCTTCAAGGACTGTTGACTTAATTGGGGTCTTACGGAACCATCCAAGTAGTGAATCGTTGGAACAAAAGTTGATTTTTTTTTCCTGTTGAGGTTATTACGAAGTTATGATACCTCAAACACCATGTTGACTGTTCTTTCTACTTACCAATCAACTATATCTAATATTTTCTCGCCTTTCACATCATGCAGAACAACTTAGGCGATGCATTACTTGACAGACAGATAGACCAGGGCATATCCATATCTGTTCATCATCATGCCGAACGATCTTCATAGGGCTTTGGAAAGTGTGTTAGAATATATATATAAGTTATATAGTCTCCATATCCATTCCTTTCGAACTGAATGTTTAATAATGAAAATTAAAAAATGCATTCCAATGATGTTACTGGCCATTATATTTCTATTGTTACTAGAAAAATAAATGAGTGTGCTACAATATAACTGAACGAAAACATTCTCCGGAGGAAAACACAGAGTTTTAACTTAGCAAAAAAAAAAAACTCACCAGCTGTTATAGATTAAAATGGTAAGAGTAACCAAACCCCATTCCTTGTTTCTTTCTCATATTTCAGTAAGAAATAACTAACGTAATCAATAATTCCAACGTAAGCTAAACTTTATTTTGTATATAATTTGAAACTGTCTTTCAAAGCAGGAGCTTTGGGATATTATATGTCTGAAATGTTACTTCTAGTTTTGAAACACTTTTGGAAGAGACAAAAAATAAATATTCTTTTATAATAATTGAAATATAGGATATAAGTTGCAATATAAATCTGATATTTCACCCCGCCCCCCAAAAATATATTTATATATAGGTTTTTCTGCATTTCTTGATATTCATTATTAAAATATTATTATATTTTTTTATCTCATTACTGGAAACGGTTTCTGAATAACCAAAGAAATTTGTCGAGCTTTACTTTTGAGAGCCACATTTATTGCATGCAATGGGCTAAATGGACAGATTTTAATGTAATAAGAACAAGGGCCGGATTTACACTTCACTCGCCTCTAGGCACAAAGAGTAGTAGTGCAATAGTACACTAATCGCTAGACCCTACCTGGTCTAGTAGTTAGCGTACCTGACTGCTAAGACATAGCGGGGTAAGTGCTTGTATGAGAAACCAGGACAAGCCTAATATAGCTTTCTCCGTAATTTGTGTAGGGAAGTACCATCCTCATTTTCAAAAACCAAACATTACATATGGTGTTTTTGTATTAAAAAATGTAATTTTTTTACTTTTGAAACCATGAAAAAAGGAAATTTGATATGGGAATTTTAATATGTAATATAGTGTAGCTACTCACTACTATGAAAGTTTCTATAATAAATTAATTGTTTTGTAACATATGTCCTCACACAATCAATATCTTTTAAAAGTTTATTTTCGGTTGATAGATGGGAAAATGCTTTGAATCACTGTTTAACTATGCATATTTGAAACTATCGTTCAATTCCTACTACGAATAGAAAAAAAAAGACTTAAATTTTGGATACTACTGTAACATTATAATGCTGGCGCCCCTAGGTAAGTGCGTAATGTGCCTTATGGGAAATCCGGCCCTGATTAGAAATATATAGCTTCTTCACAAGTAACATCTACACTGAGTTGACTTTGCATTAGCAACACCCCCTTGTGTAAGAATGGACCGGTTTGTGGCACTGATGTCGACTCAAGGTTGGGAACGACCGTTATACTGTTGTAGAGCACAGACGTGGCAATCAGTTTTCCTGTTACGTCGAGGTAGAATGGGTCGCGTCGTGATTTTTCCTACTTTGAACATGGTATGATTGTGAGGGCAAGACGTTCAGGTACCAGTATCTCGACAACAGCTGCCATGGTGAATTGCTCCCATTCTGTGCTGCTATCAGGCTACTGTGTCTGGCTCAATAGCAGTCCCGCATCAGAGAGGCATATGTGGTCGACAGCTATTTTGATCGACGTGTATTCCACCTCGTAACACAGGCAGCGATGGAGCACAGTGTCCCAGCTAATTACCCACTACAGCGTTGAAATGGCAAGATCAATATCCACATGGACAATGCGCTATGCATTAGCTCATTTGGACTATGACAGTCGACACCGGTATTCATGTTCACTGCAGGACATAAGAATCTGTGCTGTGCATGGGCACATCACAGCACCAGCACAAAACACCCAAACATGAAATCCGTCACCTGGTCAGATGGACCCCATTTCCAACTCCATCATGGTCATTTGGCATGGTCGCATTCGGAAAAAGCAACGTGAGGCCATGGCATCAGGATGCACCGTCTGTGTTCGGCAGGCTGGAGGCAGTGGTATTATGGTTTGGGAAATGTCTCAACTGTGAATCAACCTTTCTATTGTTACCGACCAATTACACCCCTTGATGATAACAGTGCATTCATACAGCTTTAGTGTCTATCAACAGGTGTCGTGTGACAGGCGCATTATGCGCCATGTCACACGACACCTATTGATAGACACTAAAACTGTATGAATTTGCTTTTTGCAACCTGTCAGTAGGCTAAATGGTGTTGGCAACACCATTTAGCCTACTGACAGGTTGCAAAAAGGTTTCGAGAACATGACAATGAATTTTCCGTCCTCCCATGGCTACCCAACTCACCAGATCTCAATCCAATTGAGCATGTTTGGGACCTACTGGAAAATGCGATTCGATGCTCCAACTTTCCACCTGGCAATACGCAGGCATTACAGGATACATTATGGAACACATGGGTAGCATTGCCACAGGGCAGCGTGTATAGTCCATGCCCCAAAGTCTATGGGCTGCATACAGGGAAAAAAAGTGGTCCCTTATTATTAGATGGTGTTGCTAATGCAAATCCACCTCAGTGTATATGTTTATTGTTTGGACGATAATGAGAGTCTATGGGCAAAATTTGCAGTCTACAGGATTAAAAATGGCTGAGATACAAACGTTCCAGAGATAATGATCAAAAGCGAGAATAAGCATTTTAGTAATTTGCTATCACAAACACCATTATATCTGAGTGGAGAAACGGGATCCTCTGGACAGAGAGAGATGGAAACTTCCCTTCTTGTGAAACCATGTGTTCTTTAACGTGTACAGGGAATGTCTCTCCTACACATGGAACCACAAGTAATGTTCCATCCTGTAGACCAGTGGTTCTCAACCCTTTATGCTTCACGTACCCCCTGGAAATGTGTATGTAACTGGCGTACCCCTTGTATAGATAGATGAAATTATAGTTATAGTAAAACAATGGGAATAAAATAAAACATATATATATACATAAATTACATATATCGAAAAACTCAAATAATGACATAAACAATTTAACAAATCTTATAAAATTATAATTATTTTACTGGATAATCAGTGAAATGGACTTGTTACTAGATCTAGCGATTTTTGAGCTCTCACGACGTACCCCACAAAATCTTACCGCCTACCCCACGTTGAGAACCTCCACAATAGACGGTCTCCTTGACCAACCCATCAGTATCCTGTTCCAAACCGAGAGAAGTGGCAATTTATGAAGAAAATCTTAATACAGGTACAGTGGGCGTTAGAATCTGGGAACAGCAGGTTATTCGTATGATGCGCTATCTAAGGAGCCACCCCTTCCCCCTCTCCCTATTTATAGGTTTGTCTGTGCAAATGTAGATATTTTTTGGGGAGGAGGGGGGAGAAATGATGCAATTTCAAAAATTCCGGCTAGTATCTGCTTACATGAAAATATTACAGAAGTCTCTTAGTATAATAAGCCATAAAGGAGAATCTGTAAAAGACAGCGAGACCGCAGCAAGAAAGGCAACCCGAGAAATGATACATCCGTAGCCTTACTGAGACTGGAAACCAGGTCACTTTAATCAGTAGCCAAGGACATTAACCACTCGGTTCCCATGGCGCTTTGTTGAGAAAAATATGAAAATAAAAAGGATTATTTTAAAAAAATGAATTCTTGAATTCACAAATTTTACATAGCGAAAAAATTCGACATAACCGTGAATGAGTCATTGTGTGCGATAATCCGAGTGTATTTTGAACTTCTCTTTCCCCCCCCCCTCCGTTTTATTTTTTCTACTTTGTCATGATTCTTTCTTATAATGTTTCTGAACTACGATGTAAAATAATTACCCAGATAGCTGTACCTATCAAAAAATGTAGAATGTTTTCCTTTAATGATGTCATCGATGAGACGATTATTTTGTTTTTGGTGTATTCAATAATGGAGACATTGGCTTCAAGTAAATTGATTGTGATCCTCTACTCATTCGATTTCCTATCAGTGGTACAGGTGTGTTGCAAAAATTTAAGAAAAAGAATAATAATAGATAATAATTTATATTTTGGAATTTTTTACAATTTTTTATTATGAATATTTTTGTTAAATGTTGAGTATAATATGAGTTTTTCTAAATAAATTGAGTTTTAAGGTATGTAACAAAACAAGAAAAAAATTGACTTTTTTACTACGTGTGTGTCGCGGTAAATGGACTATTAAAAAAGTGTGTTGCCAAGAGAAAAAGGTTGAAAAATATTGGTATGGAGTAGGTCTGGTCAAACTTTTCAGCTGAAGGGATGGATAAAACTATAGTTATAGTATTCGCCGAAATTAGACTTCTTTCCTCTAATCTTTTTTCTTTTAGAAATTAGTTTGTTTCTCATCAATAGCTCGCACGCCGCACGAAACAAGGTGGAAATATCAGAACTCTACAGAAGCAAAGAAGTCTGTTTGGCTTTCGTACTTACGTGCGAAGTATTATCTCCTCTAACGTTAATAACTTCGTACATGTTGTTTGTGTGCAAGCTCCATGGAGCTATTTGCGGAAGGTATTCATTAGTAAACCGAATTTCCTTTGTCAATTTAATCTGCTATAGTTCTATCATATATGTAGGTTATCAAAGCGCTTTCTTGCGAATTTCTGGTCACTATTAAAAGTCACCGTTAAAAGTTAAAAAGTTATTGTTATATACAGCAATTGCAATATGTCTGTTTGAACCTTGTTACTTAGCTAAACAGTTTCAAAGTTATTGACGAAACAGCTGCAAGTATGCTATAAAACCATCAGCTTTAACTGGAATTTCTGAATTTCGAAAGAAGGATGTTTTAAATCTGCTTATACCAATTGTTTCATTCACGCAATTATTAAAACTATTAACTAATTTCTGTCGTTTTGTCTGTAACACTCAAAAGTATCTTTAATTGAGGCACTGTTCCGAGTGTGTAAGGTTATAGTCGGTTAATTTAAGCCTTTCCGGTAACAGAGTAGTTAGCACGCTTGGCTACTGATCAAAGGGACCTGGGTTCGAGCTCCGAGTAAGGCATGGATGCTTATGTGGTCTTTCTGCTGAGGTCTAGCCTTCTTCACAGATTTTCTCTAGGGAGTGTTAAATTAACAGGATCCTGCAATATCTCTGTAACAATCAGCTGCTTGAATGGTGATTAATTTTTATTTGATTTTAAAGTCAGAACATTTTAGTTCCATGTGTCAATAAAAAAATTTAAAATTTCCTATCAAAAGTGGAGGAAATAAATTATTAGTAAATAAAAAGGCGTTAGTTACCTGTAAATAAAAGGTTTTATTATGATATAAAATAAATACAGTTAAATTCTTTAATTCTTTTCATCACCATTAAGTAGAGAACGGTTAATAATGTTTGTTGTTCATTAATTTCGATTGGCATTTAAGTTGGAATTCGAGTAAAGAAGAGTTGTCTTGTTCAGCATGTGGTTTAAACAAAAATTAATCTAAGTCATATCTGAACGACAAAAATGAGATTTTTTCTATAACATATAACCCAGAGGGAATCTGAATTCTAGATAAAGTTTATTATTTTACTGATTTTAAAAACATACATTACGGCAGACCTCATTGATATTAGTTGCGAAATGGGCGTGACTAAAGGTAAGGAAGATTTACGAGTCTTTGTGTTCAGGCTGCTGAATTAGGGTCCAAATTTCGCCTCAGGGTTTCTTTGTCGATTTCGGTGCTCTTTCTGCAGCTTCTCCACATATTGATTCTGTTTGTGATGATTTGGAACCTCATACGTCATGATTTAGAATAGTGATTCCCAACCTTTTCTGGACCATCGCCCCCTTTAGAAGAGAACAAAAATTTCAACGCCCCCCTAGTCCATAATAGTTAATTTTATATGAATTAAAATATTGTTGCATATTATCTGTACCTAATTTATCTGTTTATTTATCTATTAAAAATCATAATACCGCCTCCATGGAAGGCTTCAGCGCCCACTGGGGGGGCGGTATCGCCCCCGTTGGGAATCTATGATTTAGAAGCACCTACAGGTCACACATCTTATCATGTATTATTCAGCGCATAGCCTTACTGTTCTTTACCACTAACGGTTTCATACCATTGAAGAGATGTAATATTCATGAATGATGGGCCGAGGATGGGTTTCTATTGAAACTTCTTCATAAAATGTAGAGTATGATTCCTGCGTTTTGTTGATAATTAGCAGTTCGATTTCTAAAATTAGGGCGGTTAATCCCGAATATGGATGATCAAGAATTTACTGCATTATATTTTCTCATAATAGCAGACTGCATTAATAATTTTGAACATTTTTCTCAAAAATTTTATTGTTTTGAAAACACATTTGATGGAAATAAATAAATAGAGATGTGTATATATATATATACTGCATAAGTAATACAAAATGGGACTGGATTAGACATTTCATAAGAAGTGTGTATATTAAGGTCAGAATTATTTAAATATGACATCCATAATGTATAAAAACCAAGTGTCTGTACGGAACGTTGACATAACTTTTTACAGCTCTCCAACTGTCACAGGTTGTTCATAGTTGGAGAGAATATAATTGGCATATAAACAGTTGAAATTTATTTATGTCCTTTTTGGGAGAATTTAGTCTCCCGTAATTCCCAAATACTTGATCATCCGGTCCCATATTTCTTACATTGGTTTATCTTGACCCATCCTGTGGTGCATCAAAAATTCAACTTTTCACCTGTAATAGAAGCTGATTTCGAAGCCTTGACTCGCTTTTTTTCTGGTTCTCATTAGTCTGCCATTTGGAATTTTCAGTTTTCGCTTGCCGAATTGCTACGGGAGTTTTACTAATATGCTTAAAAGTATCATGCTAAATGCTGAAATAACGAGAAAAGACGCAAATACAATACAACAAAAAAGAAAAACTTTAATCCTCCAAAAAAGTTTTTTTTTTTTTTAAAAATAAGAAAGAAATTATTATACTCCATCTTTTAGGAATTACGATGGCTTTGAAAACGTAATTTTAATAACATGTTTTTCCTTTACGTGAAGCATGAAATTTTCACTCTCACAATCACACACAGCAACAATAACAACAACAACCACCAAAAAAAATCATTTTTTTAAATAAAGAAACGAGACACCACTCCAAAGTGTATTTTTAAACTAAAAATCATATAGAGCTCAGATCAGGTTAATATTTTATAAACTTTTCTTCATATTTTACGGAATATATTTTTCTCATTTTTCATACGAGATATTGTTTTCAAATCTTCCTTTTCGTCCGTAAACATTTAACTTTTTTTTTCTTTTGAGAGATAAATATCAAATTCCTTTTCAGTTAGACACTAGTGACTCGTATTTTTCTAATCATTCATTAGTTTGAATTTCCACCGTTACAACTGAAAAATATTAGAGTTTGACTTGATATTGTAAACAACCAAGTTAGGCTAAAAATCTAATATTTAGGGTTGGGTTCCACGTTTGTTCACACAATCAAAAAATAACACGTTTCACAATGTGTTCATTGACCAGGTCACAAGGACCCAGAGTCGGGTAGAATATAATATTATTACAGCTTTTAGGTAACAAAGGAAAGCCTTCCGTCAGGGCCATCCAGTATGTTCTTCCACGTGCACCGGTTATAGCTCTTCCAAATATCCTACCAATGTACATTTCCAAGTACATCGGTATCACCTTTCTGACAACGTGCTGGGTGAACATTTAGCGGAGATAAATAACTACGCTGACACGTTTGGGGCTCGAACTTGGAAACTGCAGATTACGAGCCAGTGACTGAGCCAACCCCAACTCCTAATATTTAAGCGAAATATTATGCTTAAAAGTTGCTTTCTTTTAAAATTTTTAAAGGGACGAAGGACCCTTAAGCAGTGTTTCGCAAACATTTTTCGTTTATGGTACAGTAAAGAATTCTGAAAAAGTTTAAGGCACACTACTTTGAAAAAAAAATTTAATCAATAAAAACAGTGTTAATTTTTATGCCGGAATACCGTTCCGGAAATTGTTTTCATTTGCATGTAATATATATAAAATCAAGAAGCATCTAAAAATCTAAATTAAAAATATATCTTTATTTCCAGCGCATAAATATTTATCAGTCTAACGATACCGCAGTACATAATTAAAATATACATATTTATGTCACTTGAAGGCAATGTCATCTCCGCTTACAAAAAGCATCCTGAAGTAGATGCATGTTACGAGTATACTCAATTAATTAATAAACTTTTCTATGTGTCATCATTTGAAAAGTATGAGCACAATCCTAACATCCTTAGAAATTTAGAGAAAATTTGGCCTGAGCCGCGTGGGATAAGAACACACTACACCTGATAAGTTATTAGGAGTAACCATTTATTCCCCAAGATAGAGATGGAAGAAAAATTAACACATAATGTACTAATTTACACCTATTTAGGAGGAAAAAAAGTTTTTAAAGACCACTAAAAAGTAGGTAAAAATTACATATTAAAACTACGTTCCAGTGCGCTCTGGTTAGAACCTGTCATTTTTTCCCTTTAATTTTTCTTATATCTGGAACTGATTATATGGGTTGGTATTTTAATATCAAATATTATCGTTAAATAAGTATCGAAGTGGATGAGAGATTAATTTGCAAGGCCATAATGGGTCAACTATAGTAAAGAAACACAAAATTGCTAAAACACATAATCATTTTCTACTTTAATCAGTATGTATCTCAAATGTAGTTCTTTCTCCGCTACTACTTGGAGTAACTCGCATCCTCACAAGGCAGAGTTCCCAAGTTTGTGCACTTCTGTTATAGAGGGTAAAATACTTTGAACTTTAAAATATAATAATTCAATTAATTAGTTAATTCATTGTATTAATAATTAGATGCATAAAATTAAACAAATATAAAAACATTAACAAATAATTGTTATTCCAGAAACTGAAATAAATCGGAAAATCTGTACATAACCTTTTTATGATATAGGGATGTAATTTCTGAATTTCCCGACAATGAACCAGTGCAGGGATTGTCTCAGTCGGTAGCGCGCTAGGCTCGTAATCTGCAGTTCCTAAATTCGAGTCCCACCTGTGCTAGCGTTGAGATTTACTTTAGCTAAACCCATTCTTGCATTGGTCAGAAAGCACCAATGAGCATGGAAAGGCCGCCCACCATCGGATGGGATGTAAAAGCCATGGCGCAGTGGGCAGGAGAATCAACCATGGCACTTTAAAGAACATGCTGGATGGCCTTGACGGAAGGCTTACATCTGTCTCCTAACATTTGTACAGTAGATCTCCTTATCAAACCTTCTCTTAGCCCTTTAGCTCCTTGTGACCTGACCATTTACTCCATCGTGTGGAAGAAAGTACCGTTCAGAGGCAAAACAACCCAACCCAGTCAAGCGATGTCTTTTGTCGGACATTAATAGACACTAAACAGCTGGAAGGTAGTATCACTTCTAACTTCCTGACGACAGATATGGACTGAAGCCAATAGATTTGTTTATGGCCTTTTTGATGGTGGCTTTCAGAAAGAAACGAGCCCTTAATGCTGTTCACTAGAGATACTAGGACCTACAATTTATTCATTTTTTTTTTTGTTTACAGCTTGTTAATGGGTGGTTTAGTTTCGGTGTATCTATCTACAGAATGTCTAAGAATATGTCTATCAGCGGAGCTGGATTCGGGTTTGAAAGAAAATGTCTTAAATAATGTGGCATATGCACTCAGTGGCCGAGGCGGGGTTGGCTCAGTCAGTAGCGCGCCAGGCTCGTAATCTGTAGCTTCCAGCTTAAGCCCCAGCTGGATCAGCGTTGAGATTTATCTCCGCAAAACTCCCCGCCCTGCCCACGGTCAGTAGGGGACATCGATGGGCTTGTAAAGGCCGCCGTCCGTCGGATGGGACGTTAAGCTGTGGCTCAGTGTGCGGAAGAGCCATACCCTGTGCACGTTAAAGAACATGCTGGATGGCCTTGACGGGAGGCTACCATCAGTCTCCCAACAGCTTTTCCAGTGGGTCTCCTCCACCAACCTTCTCTGAGCCTTCGGGGTCCTTGTGATTTGGCCATTTAGCCCATGGTGTGGGAAAAAAATACCACTCAGAGGTAACCCAACCCACTCAGTGGCCACTTAATTAACATCATTCTCGGGTTATGTAAACGGAGAGTCAAATTGCATTCGCCGTAAATAATATTATTCTTTCGTATTAAACTGTTTGAATAAACTTTTCAGATCATTTACATGATGGTTCGAGGAATGATAGCAATTATGGGGTTTTGTTATTATTTCAATTGTAAACAAACAATGGGAGAATGTGAAGATAACAAAGAGGAAAGACTAATAGACCTCCATCCATGAAGTAAAATAACATTTTACTTCCACTGAGCTCTAAAAATTAATTAAGGGATTTCAATTCAATTTTAATTAATTTCGAAGTTCTATAGCTTCAGAAATGCGATTTGTATGAAAACATGACTAAAACTAAATTAACGATCGATATTTTATCTATTGAATATCGATTTAAAAAAAAAATCATCATTTATTTCATCATTTTAAGAGTAATATCAGCTGGAACCTTTAACTCCAGTTTGCCAATCATGAGAATTTCTCTCTGAATTTTAGTTTCCATAAATCATTAAACAGTGAAAGAATATTTTTAAAAATCCAGATTTAAATGGATTCGATTGAGGTTTTTAATTTATCTCCTTAACAATTCTCTGAAAAAGTATAATTTAGAAGTTTTAAGAACTTCAAAGTGAGTTTGAGTTTTTTAAACATAACAAGGGAATTCTCACCAATTAATAGGGAGTTAGGAGGAATTAGTAGGAATTATTAGTAGTTCGATATAAAAGTTACATCTTACGACATGAGTGCAGCTGCATAGCTTCTAATCTCCATCGTTTGTTTTCTCCACAATCTTCCACTGTTTGTTATAAATGAAATAATAAAATTCTATATATTTATTAACTTTTTTTGGCACAGCATGCATTTTGATCGTTAAATGTTTAGTTCCGGTAACTTTAAATTCATAGATTTTTAAACTAATCGGGTCAGGGTTTTGTGCACTTAAAGAACTTGCTGAATGGCCTTTAAGGGGAGGCTAATATCTGTTTCAAAACAGTTTTCCAGTCGGTCCTTTTCCTTAGCCTAATATGTGGTACTTGTGACCTTACCATTTACCCGAATAATTCTGACCATTTACCTGTGTAACCTGATCATTTACCCGAACGAATAAGCATCTAGAATGAAAAGCATAAAGTTTCTTGCTTTCATGTTTACAAAAGTCCAGAATGAAAATTTTTGAAAACCTGGATTTAGACAGATTTGATTTGGCTAATTAATATAATTTCGGTCACATTTTTTCGGTATTTATTTATTTAAGTTATGGAACGTGGACTTAGGCCCTCATTGACATAATATGGAAATGATACTAAATGTAGCTGTTGAGTATGTCAGATTGCGACAAATTGTGTCGGAATTAAAAAGGACTCGATAGATTCAGATGGAGGGGATAATGGGTATAACACTCCCTTGATGTCTTAAATATGATATGCTTTCTAAGGCAGTCCTCGGAATTCAGAGGCGCAAACGCATCGATTCACGGTGTATTTGAGTAAAGAGTGTGTGTGTGTATGTGGAGGAGGTCGATATCGACATACGATTTGGAAAGTGCTAATAGTAATATTTGTTAGTGTTTATACAGTTAATTTATCCAAAAACTTCTCGTTTGTATTTAATAAAGAAAGTTAGGTTCTCCCATCCACCCTAGGGTAAGGGGTCAGATCATTGCTCTCAATGTAAGCCTCTTGTTCACCACACTTTATCACTGGAATTTCAATTTTTCTAGCACGAATAGATCGTTTGCAAGAGTCGTTTGAAATATTTACATTTTCCGGTTTAGTACCCTCTAACGGTGGAAATTAAAATTATTAGGAGATTCTCGAAATCGAATCCTAATAATTACTTTAATATTTATGCTAAGAAAGTGTTTTATGTCTATAAAGAAAAAGTTTAACCTAAACGAACAGGCAAATGGCAGAGTGAAATCATAGTTCATTTTTGGAAACAAGTTAATAAGAACGAAAAACCTGATTAAAATATTTTGTACCTTAGGCCAAATGCAGTTTAATTTCTCTTTCTCTGTGAACTTTATATCATTCTACGCATAAAACATCTCTTTCAATTAGTAACCTATTTTTATCATGAATTTAAAATTGCAGAAGAAGAGACAGTGTAGAACAATAATGAACTTCGAAGGTCAAAATATGATAAATTAATGATAGCCATTGAAGGGATGAGAATACGGGGAAGAAACGTGAGCATGAAATATCAACTGCGAGGATTAATGTTATATCAGTGGCTAATGAAAACAAGAGAACACAGAAATAAATCTTTAGATTGAAGAAATATTTTGATGTATTTATTCATTATTAAGGAAGATATCACTCTGAATTTAACATCGATCAATTTTCCTCTAAAATTATCAATGTTAAATTCAGAGTGATATCTTCCTTAATAGAAATAAAACTTTTATTCGCCTATTAACTAAAAGTTCAAGGATGTAGACTTCGTTGCCCTTGTTCCAACAAAGAAAAATTCTACTTTTAAAGCATGATCGTTTCTTTGAAACTACGAATAATTTTACTTCAGAAATGAGCAAAACAAAACAAATGAAAATAAATATCAGTTATTAATGCAGATAATTAATATAATGTGATAAAATATATTTACCAAATGCTTCAGTTACACAAAAAATATTTAGGCATTTTTATCTACAGTGGTTTCCATAAATTAAGGAAAATCCCTATGTTAAGTAATGGGAAGCTAATGTCAAAGCTCTATAACTTCTAAAATAAGTTCTTTTTTGCTTTGAAAACTGCGATTGCAGATAAAGATCTCAATCAGATAAATCAATATCTCGATTTTCAACAATATTCGTTCAGTATTTAATGAGTTATGGATTGCATATTTAACAAAAGTAGTATAGTAAATTAGGGTTCTAGAACAATTTTAAAGTATAGGGAATCCCATGTTAACCTATGGGACACTTTTGGGGAGATGAGCGTTGACGTGGTTTTTGGGAAGACGTTCTGCGTGAATCACAGGACACAAAGGGGTTTTGTTGGAAAAAACGTGGCAGTTATCAACGCTTTACCGAATTTTACACCCCAACAGCCCAATAATTCAGCGAAGTGTTTATAACTGCAACATATTTCAAACAAAACCCCCCCTCGTGTCCTTGTTTCACGCAGAACGTCTTCCCAAAAACCACGTCAACGCTCATCTCCCCAAAAGTGTCCCATAGGTTAACATGGGATTCCCTATACTTTAACATTGTTCCAGAACTCTCATTTACTATACTACTAACAAGAGCAATGCCAATCTTAAGAAACATATGAAACTGAAGAATAGTGAAAGAATTCTTTGCACAAAGTTCTAAAATACAAGCTTATTTTATTTTGATATTTATTATTATTTACTTTTATTATTTCACTTTGATACAATATTCATTACTAAATTTTAATTAACTTCTGAAGTCAATTTTTGTGGCTGGCATTGTTACTTAATTTTTTTGCGTATGTCGAACCTTGCAACTCTCGTAACTTTTCATTATTATTTTGCTAAAGGATTACATTTTTGCGATTTTCTTTGCTAACGAGTTCTCTTATTATTTATCATTAACCTCACCTAAACTGTAGCAGATCCAAATTCAGCTGAATTTTTTCCATACTGATAATACAGATGATTTCTCGATAATTTTAACATGTATGAAGTTCTTTAATGACAAGCCGTTTTCAGAATTATCAAACGAGCGACTTCAGAGACGCTGTCGCAAGCTACCGAAGACAATATGGCTCATTAATATGAGAGCTTTCAAAGGCGTCACACGAGACAGTTGCGCGAGCATGGAAATGAGAACCGCGTCCCTCCACTGCACGCTACCAAAAGTGTTGCCAGCGACTGACGATACATTAGTTAAAGCTGTGGCTTTCAGAAAAACAATGGAAACGATCAATTCTTGCACTTGTATAATTTGTTTTTGCACAATTTCGTATGCATTCCCCCCCCCAAAATGCATCTTGTTTTTTTATACAGAATAGTTCATTATTGAAATTCAGCCGCCGCCAACGCAGTGGGGTGCATATCACGACGATTATGCTAATAAAATAAAGAAAGTAGACGCCAAGTGAATATTTCAAATATATTATGACTAGAATCTTGGACGGATGCGATTATCCACGGTTTTATTTCACGAATATCCTCATTTAAAACCGCTCTGCGGGTAAAAGATTCATGTTAAACTGGATAGCGGATAAAACAAAGGAAAAAAAATATGCCAACTCCGATAGGTAATAAAATCTGTAGAATCATGAACAAATATCATTGCATTATTGATGGTTGACATATGTGAGGGAAAAAAAAGGCTGATTTGAAAATTCAGTTATGATCTTTACGTTGAAAAGAAAAAACCCACTGGAATAAAGTAACAAATTAAGAAAAGTTTATTCTTTGTGCAAAAAACGATATTTTTATTAGCACAACAAATATAAGTTAAAAAAATTACTCAAGTGTTTCATACATAACTGTACTTATTTAAATGGGGGTATCGTATACCCTCAACATTAGCCAGGGTTCCTGTAAACACTCATTAATGTAGAATTCACGGATGAGAAAGTTTGATTCAATTGAAAATGGGGGCTTTCATTCCACGATGAAACGTAATAGAGAGTAAAAAAGCTAACTATATGATCGCATAGACAAAAATCAGCAAATAATGATATTGTAATATTTAAAGTATGCTGGTAAGGTCAATACGTATCCTTCAAAAAGAGCGATGGTATGGGCTATTGCCTCGCCGAAGATGATTTCGCATGAAAACCAACTGTGATGATAATTTTTTTCTTTGCCGTTTTGTGAAGTTCATTTTTAATTTCCACTTACAGTCTAATTTCCCTCTTAATTTTGAGGCTTCTCTCCGTTTCAGGATCGCATTCCCCCACTTAGCCTCTTAACTCCCGCTGCAGTTTTATTATTTCATTCAACGTTTTGAGGTCGAGAGTAAATATCGCAACAACCTCCTCTTCCAACTAACTGACCTCATTAATGAGCTCGGCAAGATTATCTTCAGCCAATTCCTTGATGTGTGATTGGATCACTCTTGTGTAGTACGCTATGAATGTCTCAGATCACTTATTGCACTTTTATATTTCAAGCTATTTCCGATGCATTCATAGCAGATACTTCAGAGATGATTTGCAATTAGTTAAATAAACTGCTTGGCCAAATTTTTCATCAACGAGAATTTCATCATGGGAGAAATACCATGAAAATACCGATGAATGGAATATTTATTTGACGTAAGTATTCTACATCACTGTGAAGTCCTATAAAAGCGTTAAAGGGGGAAGGGCGAAAAGGTAGAAAGCAAAGTCGAGTAAAATGGCTGATCTGACTTACTTCGAAAGGAGGCTCACCGTCACCGCACGATCGGCCGGAGCATCAGTAACTGAGGTGATGGAACTCAGCAAAATATTACGTGGTAAAATATCCCTAGTTTATGAAGAATGGCAACGGTCTACAAAATGTCCGCCAATCGTGGCAAATACGGGATGAAAAAGGTTCTGATAGACAAGAAAGATGATAGACAAGTACATGAATATTTTGGCACGAACTGTACGACAAAACAGAGCTGCTACGGTTAATCAGAAAAAAAATGGGTCAAATCAGGATTTATTGAGTGTACCTTTTTCAAAGAAATGAAAAAGGTTCTGAGAGACAGGAGAGATGATAGACAAGTACTTGAATATTTTGGCACGAACTGTACGATAAAACAGAGCGGCTACAGTTAGTCCAGCTGAGAGAGATTACCGCTAGCGGTACTTCAAGACCCATTTCAACGAGAACTGTGGGCAGAGAGAAAAATTGAAATTTGTGGATTGTAGTATGATACATACCACGAAGTATTAGATAGGTGTTCATAATAATTTGGCCAGACAGTGTAGCACTTAAATTGTTTAAATAATCATCAATTTGGAAATTTGAAAAAAAAACAACATTAAAGTAAATCCCGAATATGAATACTGCAGATATTTGTTTTATGGCAACTAGTATTTATCCATAAATTTTCGCTTCGACAGTTTGATCTGTTTTCAAGAACAGCGTTCCGTATTTGTTTAACGTCTTTTTCGTTTCTTTCAAGTCTTTGGGAGTGTTAAAATGAAATATTTCCATGTAATTCGAGGTGAGCTTTGGATTAACACACTTTTCTTTCAACTCTTTGTTGTTGAGTTTCGAGAAGACTGTCGGTGGAAACTACGGAAGCTGCCGGAACTACCGCCAAGAATTAAGAATGGACTCTGGCACAAACAACTTCCTCTCTAAGTTCGCTGCACTCCATCATCCGCGTGCAGCGCTCGCGCGTGACGAACTCACAGCGTGTTCCACCCGCCATCTCTGACTGTGAGCGTGGAACGCGAACAAAACGGTTACGAAAGACTTGTTTTCAGAAAGCGAAAGAAAAGAGGATCAAAATAAGAGTCTTTCACTTCGCAAACTGTATTCAGCCACATATGCTTCACAGGATGAAAAAAAAAGTCGTGAAAGAAAGTTGCGCCTTTTCCTTGCTTTCCTTTCTTTTAAATGAATCTTACGAAGATGCAACGAGTAAGAAGTTTCCTTTGCAAGTAAATGATGTGGCGTTGGTGCTCAATTAACTATCGATTGATTAAATTCCGAGCTATAAAAAATAAAGTGGTTGGGGGGGGGGGAGCTAAGAGACTGGATCACCATGCTTATATGCATTTCTCCTCCGTTTTAATTGTCTTTCAAAAAATTCTTGAAAAATGCGTCAAATATATATAATAATTTTCCATCTCCATTCCGATTGCAGCATTCTCAAAGTAGGCGGCAGGTTGGGCCAACCCCCCCCCCCCCCATTTGTCCCTCATTCTAGATCTGGCCCCGAGTGACTTATTTTGTAAAAAAATAATCTTTAGTCAGCCACTTACCAGGTAGGCTTAGCAACAAACATCATTGTAAATGCTAGAGTTAAAATTAGGGAGAAGGACAACGATGTCACGTGAATAAGACAGCATAGAGTAGTTTTTCGTGTGTGTGTGTGGGGGGGGGAGTTGTGACTGATTTAATCCGCGATTGGTGTGGGTCAAATCCTATGTGAAATATGGCTAAATGATCTTTGACAGACATACCTATATTTCTATAATGAACACTTCATTTTTATCGCTATCATTGCATTTTTATTGTTTTATTTTAATATATCTGGCCGTGAGCGGGGAACTCAAAAGCATTGCACTTATTCCTTATAAAGCTATTCTCGATTGTTTTAAGAAATTAACATGAAATAGAATTTTTTTACAGAATTGTGCAATGAGAATGGCGAGTGAGAAATTTTGTATTTTGATACCACCTGTCAAATTTTAGGGTACGCCTCGAAATGTTTTATAAGTCCTTCCACGGACATTTTCCTTAAAATTTGTATGTTGATTTATTACACACCATCCTAGTGACTAAGCCATTAACGCATTTGTTGTAATATTTAAGGGGGTGGAGGGCGGAAAAACTCAGTCGACCAGAAACGCACTCTGACAGTTAAACCACGCGTTTAACTGGTAGAGTGCTAGGGTAGTTAAACGCCGTTGGCAGTCACTCGTAACGTTTTCAGGTTATTGGTCATTTTGACTCCAATTAAAATCTTCCTATACCATCACCTCCAGGCAACTGGGAGGATACTAGCTATTTGCTTTTTGTGGCTGGCAACACTGATTGCCAAGTGCGAGAAAACATGCAACAATAACTTAGCCTCAGGTCGCGCCATTCTTGTTGTTTTCATTGTAATTATTAGAGAATTGCGGGTTCGTATCCCGCTGAGTCAGCGATTATTTTTTTCCAGATTTTTTTGATAAATACAAGATCATTATAAAATAATAGCATGTTTTAAAGTGTTTTAATTTATTAAATGATTAAGTAACGAAATTAATCGGGGGTCCAAATTGTCAAAAATCTCTCAAATTCAATATATATTGAAACGATGTAAATTCCAAATGGCCGGATTGACAGAAGTGGGCCGTTCTTGTCACACTCAATAAATCCCGATTTGACTCATTGGACTTCTTTTTTTGGAGGATGCATTAAAACATGGTTTATTCAGGACAAATTATTAATTTGCAGCATTTAAGAGAAAGAATCACTGAAGCTGTTTAAGTGTCAAGCCAGACATACTGAGTCAAGTACGGGTGAAAGTTGAGTATAACGCCATCCATGAGGACCACATTAAAATCTGTTGAACATAAAACGAACTTTGACAGTTGCTTGAAATTTTGTACACACAGTTAAGTTTGTCATTTAATTTTCCAACAATATATAGTTCTTTAAATTATAGGTATTCTTTTAAAATGAGCTTGCATAATATCAGTTTTATAGGAAGTCTATCTACGATTCGACTTAGAGTAATTTATAATAGTTACCATTTGGCAAAGTCAGACGTTTCTAAACTGAATCAAAAATATTCACAAATTGTTAATATTCATTTGAAACAGTGACGGCATTTAGTGAAATTAATCAAGAACCGCAGAGGCAGATTTATAGATATGTGCAGGACATGCAGGTGTAGGGATCTCTATTACTGATGGGCCTCCAAATTCCTACTTTCGAACATAATTACATTTTAGTAATAAAATACACTGGGCAAGAAATTCTCAGTCACGCCTCTGACATAAAAGTAGCGATTTCTTAAAGATTACAAAATGCTCAACACGAATATGACAATCAAAATGCAAAATTGGCTACGATTTCTGAGAAATCCGCAATAGTTTCTTATATAATAGAGTAATACGTACATATGACATGTATCGGTAAAACTCCGCTTCTACATCCAACGTCGCTTTGTCCGTCGCTTGTACAGCTGCTCAGGATCATCTCTGGCGAGCTTCCAACAGTAGTCAGCCAACATTGAAGTGGACCAGTTTCCATGGTATCATTTCTCCATCTTTGAAATGTCCTGGTGAAAACGTTCACCATGCTCATCACTAACCATGTCGCAGTTGTCGGGGAAGAAATCTAAGTAGGAATGGAGAAAGTGGATCTTTAAGGACATATTCAGCCAAGTTTGTCATACAGAGACAACATGTCCTTAACCAGTTTCTTGTAGTTGTTTACCCTGACATTCCCGAGAAATTTAGTTGATACCAGACGAAACGCATCCCAAGCCTTTTTCTAGTCACCTTGAAGCAGGTTGTCGAACATCTGGTCTCTGAACAACTCGGGGATCTGAAGACCCACAGAAATCCCTTCTGTAATTTTCGCTTTGCTGAGTCGCGGGAATTTGTCAGCCAAGTACTTGAAAGCTGATGCAGTCCGGTCCATGGCTTTTACGAAGTTTTTCATCACACCGAGTTTGATGTGTAGGGACGGTAGCAGGATTTTGTGCGTTTCTGCCAGTGCTGGGTGTTCCACATTCTTCTCTCCGACCTTCAGAGATATCCCCTGAGGCCAGTTTCTCTTCACGTAGTGCAAAGTCTTTGCTCGGCTGTCCCATTCACATAAGAAATAGCTGTATATCGTATGTCCCAGCTGCAGACCTATCAACAGAGCCACTACCTTCAAGTCACAACAGAGATGCCAGCCATACTTGCTCTATTGAAGACAGTTCTACAGCTGTTTTTGGTTGTCGTAGGTTTCTTTCATGTAGACAGCATGTCCGACCGGAATGGATGAAAGTCGATTTCCATTATGTAGCAACGCCACCTTGAGACTCAATTTGGAAGAGTCTACGAAGAGTCGCCATTCTTGAGGATCATGTTTGATTTTGAGGGCATTCATCAGGTCATCTACATGGGAGCAGAACACAAGGTCAACTTCCTTTGTGAAGTAAGGCGCAAACTGCTCATGACGAGTTCAAAACAAAGTCACTCGGACATTTTCCTTGAGAAGATTTCATTAAGTCTTGATCCAAATAACTCTGCTTTAGTCTTGGACAGCTTCAGATCACGAACAAGATCGTTCATTTCTTCTTCGGTGAGAATGTGTGGCGCAGATGACGCACCATGGCAGATGTCTGGATCATCATTAGACACCGAAGGCTGCAGATAATCCGACGCCGATGTGCCTCCCTACACATCGTCTGAATCGATGGAAAATTCTTTTGTAGGTTCAGCAACGGGAAGGTTTTCACCGTGAGGATGCTATTGTCCACTTCTTTTTCCTTTTGATGCCTCCAGAAACAGGTGGAACCAAGCAGAAGTAACAGTCATTTGTGTGATTGCTTGGCTCTCTCCAAACGATAGGAACGGCAAACGGCATCGCCACTTTTTCGCCTTTCAGCCACTTCGAAAGATTTCTTGCACACATACTGCAGCATATGTATGGGGCCCAGGCCTTCTCCTGGTCCCCATCTTGCATCCAACATAAAACTCATACTCCACTTTCACTCTTGGGGTGATGGCACTTTTCTGGCTTGCAAACGTCACTTCCCCGCAAATGTAACAAAATGTATCTACACTATTAACACAGTTACGAGGCATCACTACTGCTGGATTAAAACTGCAAGAATCACTTGTGTTGTACTTATGACTCAGGAGTAAATGGGAGTCACTCAAAAGACTTGCTCACCTTAAGAGACGTTGCTTACAAGCAACCATTGCATCATTTTTTGTCCGCGATGTCATGACTCAACTACATTGCATCAGACAATGATGCAATACCTCCGGGGGTTGTGAGTCTTGAGGCTGATGCAATATAAAGCAATATGTTGCAATCTGGAATTTAAAAATACAGTGTTTCAAAAAGGTTACCTATGTACTCAATGCGGATTGAGTCGTTTATACATGACCATCTCTGTCTCTCCTAAACAAGAGCCAATCGGCAAATTTTATTGTCATTTTCGTGTTCAGCACCTCGAAATTAGTAAAGATTGGCTATTTTCATTTCAAAGTCTTTTTGTGTGTTGCCCAGTGTTATCACAGGAAAAGTCCTGTAGACAAGGAACACTCGAAAAATGATTTGGGAATTGATATGCTGCCACATATTTGATTGTAGTAATACGTTTTTGTCACTCACGCTCACAACGTTAATAAACTATTCAGTAATAAATTAAATTGGTTTACAAAGTTTTTATAACATGAACAATTGTGGCTGCCTTTAACTATTTTTAAGATGCTGATTTCAGATCTGGCCTTAAAAAATGACTAGCACATTACGCTTTCAGGTTATTGGTCATTTTGACTCCTATTAAAATCTTCCTATACCAACACCTTCAGGCAACTGGGAGTATACTAGCTATTTGCTTTTTGTGGCTAGCAACACTGATTGCCAAGTGGGAGGAAACATGTAACAATAACTTAGCCTCAGACCGCCATTCTTGTTCTTTCATTGTAGGAGGAACACGTGCTGTGCGTTGAAGAGTGAATTTTGGCGTTTAGATGGCACAAAGGCAGCGTCGCGGATCTGTTAATGTGCCATATAAGCTTCATTATGTGTTTGGAAATTATATTTTAAAATTCCAGGGTCGTTCTTTGACAAAGATTGTGAATAAAACCTGTAACTTGTATTTTGGATGTCATGTTTGTATATCATATTGGAGATGGGTTCGACATGTGTGCTGCATTTCGTGCTTTGTTGGCCTGAGTGAATCGTTGAAAGGTAAGATAAAATCCATGTCCTTTGCAGTTCCACTGGTTTGGCGTGAGCCAATTAGTCACTTGCATGATTGATATTTTTGTTTAACTAAAGTGTCGGGGGTTTTTTTTTACTAAAAAAGAACGAAAGCAAAATACAATATCCAATTGTGCCTTCAGCCATAAGGCCAGTTTTTCGTGGAGAAGATCTTCCTATACCAACACCTCCAACCAGCTGGGAGGAGATGGATTCGCATTCATCTTGAGGCACGTACAGATCCTGATCTTGCATACACCTCTAAAAAGTTTGAGTTGAAATCATCTGATTCAGCAAAATGAACTAAATGATCTTATTCGAGACCTAGGACTTTCCAAACAACAAGCTGAGATTTTAGATTCAAAACTTCAAGAGTGGAATCTTTTGGCCAAGGGTACCAGAGTTTCCCTGTTCAGAAAGAGAAATTTTGGCTTTATCTTTTTATTACGAGATGCAAGATGGTTTGTGTTTCTGCACAGATATTTCATGGCTGATGGAAGAAATTGGAACAATTCACGACCCTAAGGAATGGCGTCTATTTATAGATTAGTCAAAATTCAGCTTAAAAGCTCTCCTTTTGCATAAAGGAAACCTAAAACCTTCCATTTCAGTGACACACGCTGTGGGAATGAAGGAAACTTATGAAGCATGGAAAAAATACTCACTGCTGTAAAATATGACCAGTTAAATGGACAATATGTGGTGACCTAAAAGTCATATCTCTCTTGGTCGGGTTTCAAGGAGGCTTCACAAAAGTTTGCTGTTTTCTGTGTTTGTGAGACAGTAGGGCTAGAAAGGAACACTACAAAACAAAAGACTGGTCCAAAAGAGATTTCCTGGAAAGAGTAAAGTGAGGTACCGCTCTGATATTCTGCTCCCACCACTACATATCAAACTGGGGCTTATGAAAAACTTTGCAACTATGACTGTGGACTATGGACAAAACTGGTAAAGAATTTTTGCATTTGAAGGAAAAATTTACAAAACTAAGTGATGCCAAACTCAAAGAAGGGATCTTTGTTGATCCTCATATCAGGAAGCTACTGAATGAAACTGTCTTCGAAGAAAAACTGAATATGAAGGAGCGCGCTACATGTAAATCCTTCAAGGCTGTGGTACAGGGTTTTCTGGAGAATCACAAAGAAGAAAACTATCATCAGTTCATTCAAGATCTTCTCAAGAACTATGAAAATCTTAGCTGCCGAATGCCTTTGAAGATCCATTTCTTGCACTCGCATCTCGACTTCTTTCCCAAGACTTAGGAGCTGTTACTGACTTTAGCAGCTGTTCTCGACTTCTTTCCCAAGAACTTAGGAGCTGTTATGACCTAAAAGTCATAATGAGAAAGAGAAAATATTTCACCAGGATATCCGAACAATGTAGGAGATATACCAAGACAGGTGGGACTCAGCAATGATGGGTGACTACTGCTGGTTCTTGTAGAAGGAAGATACCTCAGCACATAAAAGACAAAAACGAACTTCTTGTAAGTATAAAAGCTCCTTACCCATATTTTCTTATTTTGCATTTCAATATTATTTCATCTGTTAGTTTATATTCAGTGGTCTATAACTATTATGCTTCTAATTTTTATCAGTGTAATCATATAATTAATTAATGAGTTTTAAAGTTGTAATTTGATGAAATACTCATTTATTTTCATTTCGCAGAAATGCGCATACATTGAAATTTAAAATATATCAATCCGCAATTCAAAAAAAAAAAAAAAAACTGCATGCACTGCAGATTTTTCACAGCGATATTTGAATTCAGCATCCCAAAATTAGTTAAAAACATCCTATTTCATCAATGTTATGAAAAAAAAAATGTTTCAATTTGTTGTCTAGTGTTATTACTGGAGAAGTTCGGTAGAAAAAGAAATGAATTGAAAAAAAAAATGGTTGTCCTCACTGTGATTCGTACCCAGAAGGTGCCACTGGGGAATCAAACAGAAAGGCTTACATGTCATTTAGTTGGAGAGTTGGTCAACTCCTCGGTGGTCTAACGGTTAAAACCCCCAGCATAGTCACATTTATTTAAGTAAACAAATATGGCTCCTCAAAAAAAGTGTGCTTGCGGAGCCCCACAAACCCTAAATCTTCAGTGATGAACCGCCTTTATTCATAATCTTCTTATCCATTATGCAATATTCGAACAAGTCATATGCCTCTATTATAGGCGGGGTTGGGTGGCGTAGGTTGGTGGCTGTATCGTGCCAGTCTCGTAATATGGAGTTCCCGGGTTCTAGTCCCAAATGTGCCAAAGTTGAGCTTTATCTCCCGCTAACCCACACCCTGTCCCCCCTGCCGAAAGTCGACACCGATGGGCTTGGAATAGGCCGCCGTCGGTCGGATGGGACATAAAGCCGTAGCTCCGTGTGCAGAAAAAGCCATACCCTATGCATATTAAAGAACACGCTTGGATGTCCTTGATGGGATGCTACCATCTGTGTTCTAAGAGCTGTCCAGTGGGTCTTCATTTGAAACCTACTCTGAGACCTTGTGACTTGAGACCTTGTGACCTCAACGGCTTAACCTTTAGACTATTCTGTGTAAAAATGTTACCAAGAACCACTCTGTGTAGAAATGTTACCAGAAGTAAAAAATACCTAACTATCCAACCTATTATAAGCCTTTCCGGTATAGTACTTTATTTTGGAAATATTCTACCTAAAGTATAATGCTCTCCAATAATGCAATTCATATTTACATTTCGTTCTAGATGTATTTTAAATAAATAGTTTTGGAAAACGATAAGTAATACAATGCTTGCAATTTTTAGCCTGCTTTGTTATTAAAATTCTCCAAAGGAGGATGGATGATTCCCTTCCCTTCTCCCACTTCCATCCCCGACTGCGATATAGAATAATTAAGGACATTTTTAAAAAGAAAAGCATTTGAAAGTGCCCAAATTCCAGAGCTGTAAATGGTGTCTATTCATATACATATATATATAAGGAGAGTTGTACATCAATCCCATGTGATGATGCAAAGAACAGTAGGCCTAGAACCTAACTTCCCATCCCGCCATCGCATAATGCAGGCCGTTAGTACCTTTAATAAGATGTATTCTCTTCTTAAGAGAGAACGGGTTGGATTGTTTTACCTCTGAGCGGCACTTTTTTGCACACCATGGGCTAAATAACCAGGTCACATGGACCCCGAAGGCTCAGAGAAGGTTGGGGGAGGGGGACCCACTGGAACAGCTGTTGGGAGACAGATGGTAGCTTCCCGTCAAGGCCATCCAGCGTGTTCTTCAACGTGCACAGGGTATGGCTCTCCCGCACACCGCACAACGGCTTAACCTTCCATCTGACGGACGGCGGCATTTCCAAGCCCATCGGTGTCCCCTACTGACCGTGGGCAGGGTGGGGAGTTTTGTGGAGATAAATCTCAACGGTGACCCAGTTGGAATTCGAACCTGGGAACTGAAGATTATTAGCCTCGCTCGCTACCGACTGAGCAACCCCCGCCCCCTAAGAAGAGAGAACGGAAAGGAAGCATTGCCTTATCAGCGTGGCCTATGAATCTGGATTTCTACGGTCACATTTTTTCTGCCCTGCTGAGGAATGGTTAATTACACAGGGTATTGGTGATGACTAATTAAACCCACTAGACTTGCTAATGGCTTTGAGCTTGATTATGGATCCTAAACGTGCTGCACTAATGAGTCTTTATTGAAAGGAAAAATCGACCATTGTGTTTTATTTTTTCTTTTGGGTTACCGGCCCTAAGTCAATAGAATTAAACGATCTCTTATATCAACTGATAGATAATCCCGATCAGAGACCATCGCAGGCATCTGAATCCTTATTTCTATGGTCATCGCCAACTCTATTCTGAAGTATGTGTCTCAGATAAGTCAGTTTCTATATTGATTCTGTTTCTTGAAGTTCACTTGTAAAGATGGGACTGAAGTTCTTACTAGTATTGGTGGCTTGAGTCTTTAGCGGTGGTGGAAGGGGTTCTTGTTTCATGCTTCTTATTAGTGTGCTGTTTGGTATTTTAGGCTTTACCTCTTTCAATTAGCTAAAGTACTTTAAAAATTGTACAAATCATATTTCTCTCCATGGGTACGTGGAATGTCAGGACTCTGCATGGAGAGATGCTCACACGTAGCAATCCTTGCTTTATAACCTAGACATTATGATGTTGCAAGAGACCTTGGGCTGATAAAGATCAGACACTTAAAACAATCTTAAAGTTCTCTTTGAAGGAAGAAAGAACGGAAATCATCTGTAAGGTGTATGTTTGCTTCTCAGCAGGCACCCCAGTGACAGTATGCTCAGATATGAGGGTGTTAATGAAAGATCTTTTAGAGCTAAATTTAAAATAGGAATTAATGACTTGAATGTTATTTGTTGTCATGTCCCACGAATGAGATGATGAAATATGATGAGTATGAAAAAGATACGAACAGCTGCAGGATATTTTGAAATCTGTCAAGAAGGAGATATTATTCTTGTGCTACGTGACATCAGTGATAAAGTTGGTCTTGACTCTGACTTTTGAGCAGGGGTGAAAAGACCTTTTGGTATATATAGTTGTAAACGTATTGGGGAATATCTTCTACAGGTACGTAACTTAAGGTTTGAAAATTACTTGCTACAAACACCGGGTCATGTATATGTGAGTTTCATAGAATATGATCGATTATATATCAATTAATAGTAAATGGGCTGGTTTGGTTAGGGATACCAGATCATATAGGGGAGCCGAAATTGGGTTTGATTACCTTGTCAAAAGTGTCTTGCAACTGAAACTTAGGAAATATTATGCTAAGTTTAAAAGAATTTGAAAAAACACTGAAGCTCTTAAAGACCCAGATAGAGCCAAAGCTTACATTGATAGGTTACTTAGTCATATGACAAACGTTGTTTACGTACTACTCTAGCTGAGAAAGAATGAGATTAGTTTAAACAAGCTTTTTTTTTAAAAACTAACAAATTCTTTGGGATAAAACGGAACAGAGGAGACAAAGTCATTTGAGTGATATGGTTGTAAAGCTTATTTCTGAAAGGAAGAATTGCAGGAATAACCTGAATCAACAACCTACTAGTCCTAACAAACAGCATTACAAAGAACTTAATAAATCGTGTAAAGGATCGGTTAATATTTGATAGAAATCTTTGGCTTGATAGCTTGGTTTACAAAGCAGAGGAAGCATGTAGATAACACAACAGAAAAAATTCCACCAAATAGTAGTTGTTTTATGTGAAAGAAACAGATAGACACATAAAGATTGAGGAAAGAACAAGTAAGGTTATTTAAAGCGAGAATCTTTCATGGCAAGATGGGCTGAACATTTCAGAGATGATCTAAACAATGTCATTAGATCTACTCTCATTATTTTTAATGACGATAGCTGCATTATTGGTTTTAACAATGTACTTATGTCACATTCTGAAGTTAGTTTGATTATCTATAAATTAAAACTGCGTAAAACCCCAAGGGTAAAAGAAGTTACTAATGAAACGTTTAGAGTGGAATGTTTCTGTTGTCGCATGGCTGACTGCAATTTTCAGTATTTATTATGCTAAAGGTGTAGTTCCTAGGCATTTTACTAGAGTTATTATTATCCCTATTTTAAAAAAGTTATTGCAGTTCTTGTGGTAATTATAGGGGTATGGATGTGCTTTCTTTGCATTATTTGCAATTCATTGCAACGTTTGTTGTGTTATTGTGCTTAACAATATAAAGAATTTGATTGATGAACATTGCGGATTCAGAAGTAGTAGAATATATGTAGATGAAATATTTTTAGACCATTTCTTGAGATATGTTTATAATTTCAGAAATCTCCTTTTCCAGAATCTTCCTAGATTTACAAAATACTTTTGACTCTGTTGATCGTCATAATTTCTGGTTGATTGTGAGATCATATGGTATACCTAACAAGTTAGTTAGCATTCTGATGGCTTTTTATAAAAACACTGAGTCGTGTGTGAGAAGTTGCTAAGGCTTGTAGCAGACCGTATCTAGGGGGATGGGCAAGGGAGGCTTGCTCCCCTCTCTTCGTGAGAATGCTAATAAATGTAATACAGGTAAAAAATTGTTATAATTATGTATATTTCATGCATTTTTCAAGAAACGTTTAGAGATCTCTAAAACGGGGGAGGGGATACTATACTGAAATGGAAATTCAGTCTCTTGCTCCCCACCCCACACTTTGCTTTTTTGTGACTCGATATAGTTTCTTTACATCTCTACCCCACTTATATTTTTTTCAAGATAACGGGAATGCTTCCTAGCAACTGGTTTATCATTACTGATGAGGTTTCGCAAGGGTGCATTTAGTCTCCTTTCCTTTCTAGTTTTATTATTGATTATGTTGTGCCGACGTCACTGGAATTATGTGATAAAAATTGGTCATATAGTTTTGTTCTGCAGTTGGTTTGAATGGTTATACCTTTGAGCAAGCGTCTAAGTTTAAGCACCTCAGGAACTGTGTGATAGGTACTAGTAATATGAGGCACAAATATAACAGCAGAATATGGATTTTTCTTCTGTTAGTACATGGCTGCATGAGGATTTTGCATGTAATCTCATTCCGACTTCATGGACTTTTAGGAATCTATGGAAATTGTGTAAAAATAGGCGTATACATCTAAAGACTAAAATTAGACTGTATAATAGGGCCCTTTTTAAGGGTCCTTTTGGTAGTGAAACTTACACCCTTTTTAAGCAAGATAACAGAAACCTGATGCCTTTGATTCCAAATGCTTGCATACCTAGTACCTTAGACATTAGATTGTTTGACTTTGACAGTAGTGATGAAGTTAGTGGAAAAAACCGGCAATCATCTTGAACAGTTCAAGAAGAGGCTTCATTGGTTTGGCCATGTTGCTCGTCTGCATAACTATAGATTAGCGAATGTGGTTATGAACAATATGGCTAAACGCCTCAGAAAATGGGGGAGACCTAGGATGTGTTGAGCAAAAAATATGAAACAGGATATCTTTAGACCTGGACTACAGTGGTAAAATGCAGACGTGTTTGGAGATAAACTGATTTGAATTGATAGACTGAATCAAATCAGATTTTTTCCCATTACCTCAAGTTGGTTTTTTCACTCATGTCAGCCATTAATAATGAGTAATGTTTGCTCATGCCCCTGTATACGTTATGAAGTTCGAGAATTTTTCCGCTATTCGCGATAACATCAGTTTTTATCCGCAGTTTTATCCGGTGTCCGAGTTAACGTTAATCTTGTATCCACCGAGAGCTTTTGAATGCGGATATCCGAAGATAAAACCGTGCAAGATTCTATTAATAAACTGAAAACCAGCACACGATAAGAAGATAATACAGAATGTCAGAAAGAGATTAAAATATTACATAATGAAGACTTGAGTGTTTTTGGAGATGCACCTGCTTACGTGGAAGGACAGAATTCTGTCATTTAAATGCTGGTGTGATTTTGCACAATGCCTAGGTCGTCGAATGTCATTAAACACTACATATGTTATCATACTGCATATCGTCGAATGAGACGTAAGCGAACAACAACAAACAATTACAAAATTTCTTAAACCTTGATCATTTTCTGTAGACAAAGATTTCTTTTATGTCTTAGTTTTAAAAATTCGCAATATTGAAGTAAAAATAGAGTAATTAATTTTATTTGATATTTCTATACAAAATTAAAAAAGGCAACTTAACGTATATTGCACAAAGCATTTCAAGAATTCGTTTCATGCTAGCCGACATTTTGTTTACACCAGGAATATACCCAGGGGTTGGAGAGGGTGACTAGGTAGTCCAAACCACCAACACCACTCCTCCCGAAAATCCGGCAGTCTTATAATGCGAAATTTCACACTTGTCTACCTGATTTGAAATTCAGAACAGTTGTGTTTACATGATTTTATTTTCGCAACATACTATATGTCCGACACTAAAAATATATTTAGAGAGCACTATTAAATTTTACACCACATAGAATATCATTTGAACCTTTTCTGTCCAGTGGAATATTTGAGTAATTGGGAATCCTACTCAAGTCTGAGCCAGACTCTTCCCCCACTCCCGAAACTCATTCCTGGGTATATGCCTGATTTATACGACCAATGTCATTGTCCAATAATCGGAATTACAATGCTATGACTGCCTTGAGAAGATATTGCAACCTTGTCTATCTACCAATAAATTTTTATGGAGTTCTCCATCATATAACAAATCTATCTTGCAATCCACTGCTCTTTCATTTTTTCTGAAGTAATCCTCCTCCTCTGCCACTCAGGGTCGTCGGAAATGCACAGAGAGCACGCGCGGACGTTTTGAATGCGCTTTGAACAAGGAGAGTTGGGGAAATCAGAATCGTAACAGCAGACTAGCAAAACAGAATTCAAGAGGCGGCAGAAATCTCGAAGCGTATGATGGTGCCTCTGTGGAATAAAGCGGTGACGCAGGGATAGATGGTGGTAATATTTAATAAGGTTTTTATTTTTATTTTGTAAAGCATATCAGACGTCTTGTTGAAATTTATGGTAACTTAGCGGATGTAATCTAAATATTTGCATGAGGAAGTCTTAGTTTGTGATTCCCACTTTAAAGATTTGTAAATATAATTTCAGCCAGGGAGAGAGAGACTTTCACATTTGTGTGCATAAGTACGACAACTGAATAAAGGTTGTCTTTAAATATATGTTTGAGGAGGAAGAAACGTAAAAAAAAATATTTTGACTTTCGAGAAAAAAAAACAAACGAAAACACTTGTGGGAAATTTATGCTGAATTTAAATTATTTTGCTACATTGTTTATATTCTCAATTTTAAGTAGCTTTTCACTTCATTTCAGATACCAAAGAATAAAAAAATAGCGTGGCCATATGTATTATTAAATAAACTGAAGTCTGTCGAGATGAAATTAGATCTGTGATGTACGCAATTAATGCAAACGACGCTTATGTAATCTAAATATTTGCGTTTGGCATTAACGCTCTACCTGCATCCAATTATTTAGAGACTTTGAACTATTGTTAACTCTGACTACTGAGCCCGTCCTAGAACATTGGGTAGCATCCTCATCTTATTCAACAGAAAGCCATATTCGAAGATCAGTAAATTACAAAATATGGTTTAACAAAAAAAATAAAACTGAAATGATTTCTATTCCCTTGATTTAAATGGGGACATTGCTGGATTTTGTGTTGACACTGACTAATATGTATATATGAAAACATATATTTGTTTGAATTGAAAAATAATATCGAAGAGGATTTGTTTAGTTTAAATACGTGGTTTATGTTAAATTAATTAATCATAAATAGCACTAAAATTTAATTTATTACTTTTTTTAATTAAAAGCAGTTTCTTTCGACAATTAAATGTGAAATTTCATTCTGTTACATCCAAAGATTTTAATCACTTTATATGTCAAAGCATAGAGGAATTAATTAAATATAAACATCTGTTTAATCCCAAATCTATGGTTGATAATAATCTAAAATGGAAATTACATGTATGTTATTTGGTTAAGAAATTAAGATTTACATTTGCTTTATTATTTTTTAAAAAGTAGTTAATTTTTTAAAGGTTCTTTATTATGCTTGGGTTCATTATGCTATTCAATATGGAATCTGTGATTGAGGGTATGATTATTTTGCGAATGTAATGCCTTCCATTAGATTTAAAAATAAAATGGTAAAATGTATATTTAGGATAAGTGATGAAATCTTGCTGAATATTTATCCAAATAATTCGCTTCTAACAATGGAAAATCTTATATATATTCACGTCCACACTTTCTTTACATAACTCTGAATGGTTTAAATTGAATGTAAAGTCATAATTTCCAGAAAATCAGTGACAATTTTCTTTCTTCCGAAAGTCAGCAAAAATGTCCGTCAATTTTTTCTTCTACTAGCTCCATAAATGTTTAATTCACTACCAGATGATATCACAAACATAAGCAACAGATTATTTTTAAGCATAAATTGAGAGAATATTTAAATAAGTGGGATGATTTTGAATTTTTGTTCAACATAATAAAATATTTTTTTAAGTTTTCCTAGCTAATGTTACCTATTGATTTGTATGTAACTTATTTAATTTCCTGTATATCGGTTTGTTATATCCCTTGGAAATATTTGGGAACTGCTAAAGTTATATTTTCCCTTTCTTTGACGTTGTAAAGTTTTGATGTAATGTTTTTATAATTTAATATGGAAATAAAGTTATTATTATTATTTTATTAATGTTCAATATCCAAAACAAAAAGAATTAAAAAATAATAAACATTCCATTTAAAAAGCGGCAACATCTGTTTAAGCTGACGGTTATGTCAGCTCTGTGATTCTTTTTTATATATTATTCTTTTGTGATAGTTTTGTTAATGGAATTGAGGATTGGTTCATTAATGTATGACTGTGCGTTGAGTAAGTTTTGAACCCTTGTTTTATAATTGCTGCAAAAATAATCTGCTTTCAATATTTCTCAAAAGAACTATAAAAGCGATTAAGAATGTTGATCTTTAATGTTTTAAACTGACTTTAGAATCTAATATACCTGATATTCCTGTTCGCCATTGCTCATATGTCCTCACGTGTCAGTAGCTCAAGACTCTTTATTTCGTCAATCTGCTTAATCGTTGTGAACTAATGATATTTTTACTTTTTGAATATTTCAAAACCTCAATGACAGTGTTTTATAAGTATTTGTATAATATTTCAAACTTTTATGATAACTGCTTTTCTCAAAAGAAATCTATAAAATTATCACTAAAGCAAATATTCTCCCTGCCTTCTCTCTTTTAGAGATGTAAGATGTGTGGAAACTAATGATGAGAATGTTAACCTAACGAGTAATGAATCTGAAATTAAAAACTGATCAAAAACATATAAAATTGTTTTAGTAACAGTTTTGTATTGACAAAAGATATTATTGATTGTAACGTAAAGATTTAAAAAAATAACAAATATGTAAAGGAAGAATTCGAAAAAATTAAACGATCCTGAGAATACAATGCTAATTACATAGTAGAATTAAACAAAACTATGAATGAGTTAAAATCAGAAATTAATGAGATGAAAGAAGAAAACCAAATCCTAAAGAATTAAAAAATGCAATCAAAGGCCGGAAGGAATATGACGAAAAGGCAATTAAATGATCTTGAACAATATTCTAAAAACTCTAATATTGAAATATTGGGTGATCCAGAAGAGACTAATGAAAATATAAAGGACATTTTTAAATCTGTAAAAAATCATCTGAATATTTAGTAAGTAGTTGTTATTGAAGAATTCAAAGAGTTCCAGCAAAAATATAAAATAAAATCAAGCCCATTATAATTAAATTTAAGTGCAAGGACCAAAGAAATAAATTTCTTCAAGCTGCTGAAAAGAAAGAAAGCACCTATGCTAATGAGATCTCTTTCAGGTTTATGAAAAAAAGAATTTTTATTAATGAAAATTTAACCCAGCAAAATAAGAGACAATTCTATGAAGTTAAACAATTTGGATATGAACACAAATACAAATATAATGTATGGAGTAAAGAAGGAAGAATGTACATGAGGAAAGATGACAAATCTAGAGTGCACGTATAACAAATATTGATAATTTAATTAATATTCCTTAAATTATGAATAATTTAAATCATTTAAATTATAAAATTTTTTAATCCTATGATAATAATAAGTGTAAAAATTAAAAATATAATGGAGTTAGAATATAGGATACCAGATGATATCACAAACATAAGCAATCAGATTACTTTTAAGCATAAACTGAGAGAATATTTAATGTGGGATGACTTTGAATTTTTTTCAACGTAATTAAATATTTTTTAAGTTTTTTTTTCCAGCTGATATTGCCTACATTTGTATGTAACATTTTTAATTACGTTTATGGGTTTGTTATACCTCTTACAATCGAAGCTTAATTGAAAATAATTTATATAATTGCTTATCGAAAAAATTATGTAAATTATGTAATAATTTATTTAATTGCTTCGATATAATTCACCTAAATATTCGTAGTTTAAGAACACATTTTGATGAACTATTAATATCATTGTCTGTTATTAATTACAACTTAGATATAATAATATTAAGTGCAATATCGGAGAAGGATAATGAAATCATATTGTTTAATATAAAAGGTTTTCAAACGATTTTTAAATGTGGAGACTACAATAATCTGGTGACATAATATTTTATTTGAGAAAGGAATTATTTGACTTCCAAAATATTAAAATTGAATTGAATACTACTGATAATATAATTGCGTATTATAAAGTTAATGATCTTTATATCATGGCATTACATAGAGATCATAGTTATTCAATTCTGGAAGAACTAAATTCAATTTTAAATGGTATTAAACATAAAATTTTATTCTTACTGATGATATCAATATAAATATAAGTAACGATAGCAATAATGCTAAAGACTATATCAATATGTTATCTGCAAATGGATTTGAATATTTCATAAATGACTGTATAAAATTTCTAATCAATTTCAAAGTATCATTGATCATATTTTTTTTAGACAATATAAGATATATGATTAGAAATGTGCACTCTTTTTAAATGATATAACAAATCACAACACTTTGATTTTAAAAATTCGTAAACCTAATAATATTAAAATAAAAGAGAAATATGAAATATCTGAAAGAACTAGAATAAATTTTAAAATGTTAGAATGCGAAATAAAATTTAAAATTAAGTGAAATTGATAATTTTAATATAAATAATATATATGAAACTTTTATAAGGTTAGTCAATGATCTAATGCTACTCCAACTTCGCTCTGTGAGTCGAAAACTGAAAGTGAGAGAAGAAGGAGGATTGTGTGACGCAATTTTTTTTTTTACGGAATTTTCAAGTTTTTATAATATATTAATAGAAAGCCCATTGAAATTAAATTGGCTAAAATTGTGACCTGTTAACTGCGACGAAATTGTGATCTGTCGGTTAAATATCTAGAGGTGAATTACAAGGTCTCGAAACCTATTGAAATAAAACTGTTCGAAATGTTTGCGAAGTAGTTGTTGTCGCCATCAATCAGCGTACTCACTGATGTCAGCACACCGTACGAGAAAAACATTTATTCCATAGGTGGATGGGCAGCGACTGCCCATCTTATTATTTGCTAGTAGCTATACTCCACCAAACGTTTGGTGCGAAAAGTCTATCCATTGATATTTTTTTCGATCAATAACGCTATTCTCTTCATAAGTAGGCGATGACAGAGCACCCGAAATCTCTGACATTTTTAGAGAGATTAATCCCGATTCACCGAACTAACGAAACTTATCTCTTAGTCCAACACAGAAGAACTTAAGTGGAATCACCATACCAAATTTCGAAACGATCGATCAAGTGCCTGCTAAATCACAGGGAGCTGAAAGTTTTCGTCATCAATAGCGGCACCACATACGTACAAGAAACGCATGTAGACGTACCCGTTCGTTCACCCATCTACCCTCTCGTTCAGAATACGCCTGTTATAAAATATAACGTTTCTGCTGCTCATAAGAATTTAGATTTTTGAATTTCTTACAGTGCAATACTTATTCTGTTTGCTTTTGAAATGCAGTAGAAAATTAAAAATTACTACTTTATAAGAAGAAAGATGAAAGAAAACCATCTGTCACGAATGACTTTTGCCTCAAACAACTTTTTTTCCTGATCTATAAAAAAATATTAATTTCATATTCTGGATGTAATTAACGTGTTCAATGTGTTTAACTAAGAGAAAATTTCTCGATGCATTTGAAGCTTTAATCTACAGATCTTAAGTTATAGGCTTGGTAGAGAGAGCTTCTTTTACACTTAGCAGTTGATAAACCTAGTCACGAAATGATAAAAATCACCTTTCTATCCTAAATGAGTGAGAAATGAATTGGCTATTCAAAATTATGTTTAACTATTTCAACACTCGGTTTCTAACTCGTTTAATGTTTAAAATATGACACACGGTTTCGAAGACCATTACTAGAAAATTTAGCTGTAGTAGCATAAATAATGTTGAATGGTAACAATTGGAAAGCCAATCTGAATATTAGGTCTTTTAAATGATAATGGTGCTAATATTGACATGTTCTTACTCAAACAATCTGTTGCTTTCTAATTCAGGCGGTAAAGTTGTTTCCTTTAACGTTAAGTTTGTTTATGTTGTAAATAAATGTTGCTAAGTAACATTATACTGTTATACATTGCCCTACTAAAATATTATAGAATTTCCATGCTAGGCAAATGGAAATATAAATTCGAAGTTCTACAATTTCTAGAATATGCATTTACTGGAAAAATGTGATGGAAGATAAATAAAAAATTATAATCAAATCTGTATAAATCTCGATTTTCCACAAAAGGGTAAAACGATAGTTAGTGAAGATATACTAAATATCAACGCAGGCAAAGTTTGGACTCGAAACTGGAGAACTGCAGATTAAGCGCCTGTCTAGCTACCTACCAAGCCAATCCGCAACAACTACGTTCAGATCGATCTGATACCTTTAAGGAAAGAAAAATTTTAAATCATTAAAATAGTACTTCTCCCTTTTATAAAAGAGATATTCTGAAATTGCTATGAATACGGTTGTTCCCCTAAGAATTAAGTTTTTTCTAAAATAATATATTTCTAGATATATAATTTATGTTAGTTTAACATAAACGAGTGTTACGGAACACTTTATTATACCAATGAAGCTCCAAATTTGATGTTCCGTAACACTGAAAGCAAGAAACCCTAAATATTCCTTTCTAAAAATATTTGTTCGTTATGTAAAGAAAAGAAAAAAACTTGAAAGCCAATATGAATGTTTCTCGAAATTGTTATTGAGAATTGGGGAAAACCGAACAACTCATTATGCAAAATCTAAAAATGCACTTATTTTTATATACGGTTTGATACAAAACCCAAAATCTAAGTTTTGCTAATCCAAGTTTAACTCTTACGACTGTCTCAGTAGCGTTAAATATTCTAATTTAGTAACACTGTTCCAATTAAAGTTTGTTTTACCATCACTTTATAAAACAATGAATACAAGAAAATAAAGCTTATGCGTAAATAATGAGCTAAAATATATATGGATAATTCAATATGACAAATATATACAATTCAACATAAATACAAATCAATACATGAAGAAATTCACTGTGAAATGAAATGCATCTAAATGCATCAAAATAGAAGCCATATAAGAACAACCAATGAACTTTAAACTCTTACTAGTTGTCAAATTCCATTATTATTTGTTATTAATATGCATTTATATTTTACATACTGGTAGTGATTCAAAAGTTTAAGAGTGGAAGTAAATTTTTTTAAATTCAGTAATTTCTGATTTCTCTATTAATGACATATGGAATGGGGAAATGGGAAATGGGAAATGGGAAAAATTTTATTGTCATGTTAACGTTATTAATTTTTATGTTTAACAACGTAATTTTTTACTTAACAACGTGATACAATGACTCAGTATTGTTTATATTTAGCAATAGTTGTCTAATTTTGATTTTAAATATATTCTCATTGTTTTCTTCCGTTACATTGCTTGGTAATTTATTAAAATTGTGTGGAGATAGAATCATGAAATATCTATGGATAATTTCTTGAAAAAGATACAGAATAAAGATTTCTCTTTCTAAGATTTATTTCTGTATGTTGCAATTTACATATATCTGGGTCTTTAAATACAAATAAAAGAATTTTATAAATACATAATTGCCTTAGATGCAATATCTTATTTTCAGTAATCATATTTTTTACTTTAGTATTATTTTTATTCATAATAAACTACAGAATTTTATTTTGTAATAGAATTAATTTATTCAAAGAGTTTAAATACCTTCCTCCTCAACTAATAAACCATATTGTAAAGTTGATTGTGTCCATGAATAATAAAGAGTTATGAGAAAGGAATTACCTGCAAATTTCGTTAGATGATATATTCTAATTAAGAAATATCTTAATCGCTTTGCAATCATGTTTTTATGACTATTAAATTTCAAATTGTTATCAATATTAATCCCCATATATTTGAATGTTTTAATTTGCTTAAATTCTGCACATTACCAAAAAATATTTATTATCACAAGTAATTCTATGATATATGAATTTTTCATAAAAATCATTGTTGTTAGTTAGATTGAAATACATTGAATACGATTTTTCGACATTTAGTGTTAGATGATTTTGATGAAACCAAAATTGATTTTTTTTAAATCATAAGATATATCAGATTTCAATTCTTGGAAATTTTTGCTTCTATACACTATAGCAGTATCATCAGCGTAAAATATAGGATGTATTCAAGTTATTAAAGAAGAAATCATGGAAAGAAATGAAGAATAAAATAGATCCTAAAAACCGAACTCTGATATATTCTTCTATTAAGCAATGATGGTGAACTTTCTGTATTTCTTATGGGAACAATTTCCTTTCTATCTGTAATATAGTTTACTCTAATTTAGTGTATTTCCTCCAAAACCAATGTAGTTCAGTTTTTTCAATAAAATTTTATTATTTATAGTATCAACTGTTTTAGGAATTCCGCAACAGCCTGCTTCTTGACTGCCTGGAGATCTACCGACACTCTGGGGTCAAGGTCAACACTTGTGGCTCGACCCTTTCTCCCCCACAGTGGGGAAGACGGTTCTACTGAGTTACAAATATCCTGCAGTTTTGTCCAATGGAATTTTACCCCTAAATTGTTCAATGAAGCGAAATAAAAATGTCTAAACAAATTATAGAATTTTTTTGAGAATTATTTATTCTATGTAAAACAGCAGTGGTCATTTCTAACACTGCATGATCTGTACTCGTATGTTCTGTACATCCATATTGAAATTTGTAAAAAAGATGCTGAACTGTTTAGAAATTTCAAAATTCCAATTTTTCATAATTCAGTTTTTCGTAATTGTTTGAGTAATTTTGGAAAAAAAATAGGTAATATAGAGATTGGTTTATAACTATTTATTAATTTTTTATATATCGACTTTGCAATAGCGATTTTTAGTTGGTTTATAGAAAATACCCAAATTAAATGATTTATTTATGATTTATGTTAAAAGTGTTGCATGGTATTTATTAATGATTTTTAATATTTTCGGACTGATATTATCATGTTCATAGGCTTTATTTTCATCTATGTTGTTTACAATATATTTTAAAACAATTTCGTCTGCATCTTTAAAAAAAAAGGTGTTTTTGTTATTTAAGATAGAGGGATAGTTATAAAAGTTATTATTTGTCCCATAATTATGATTATTATCTTTAATAAAATCATAATTAAAATTATTAGTTAATTTGACTGCATCAGCATACACTGATATTGCCGAATCAGAGGTTTTTCTTTTAAAATTTGATTTACTCATTTCCATTGTTTTTGCATAATTTTTACACTTTTTACATTCAGTTTTATAACATTTTGTTTTCAAATTTCTTATTTTTGGAACTATGATATTCAAAATTCTTTTATATTCATCGCTGTATTGCAATATACGTTGGGTTTTTTGTGTCTTAAAAATGCATTTTCTTTTTAATCAAATTAATTATTTCATTAATTATCTAAGAATTATATCTAATTTTTAATTTTCTTTCAAAAATACCATGTACTTGTTTGCTGTTTAATATTGCATTATTGCCTAACCTTATAAAGATTTCATATATATTATTTATATTAAAATTATCAATTTCACTTAATTTTAAATTTTAAATTTTATTTCACATTCTAACATTTTAAAATTCATTCTAGTTCTTTCATATATTTCATATTTCTCTTTTATTTTGATATTATTAGGTTTAAGAATTTTTAAAATCAAAGTGTAGTGATGTGTTATATCATTTAAGAAGAGTGCACATTTCTTATCATTTATCTTATACTGTTTAATAAAAATATGATCAATGATACTTTGAGATTGACTAAAAATTCTTGTATAGTCATTTATGAAATATTCAAATCCATTTGCAGATAATACATTAAAATAGTCTTTAGATTTATTTTTAACGTTACTTATATCAATATTGATATCATCAGTAAGTATAAAATTTTATGTTTAATATTATTTAAAATTGAATCTAGTTCTTCCAGATACTCATGAATTGAATAACTGTGATCTCTATGTAATGCCATGATATAAAGATCATTAACTTTATAATACGCATTTATGTTATCAATAGTATTCAACTCAATTTTATTATTTTGGAAATAAAATAATCCTTTTCTAAAATAAAATATTATGCCACCAGATTTATTGTAGTCTCTACTACAATAATAACTAGATCATACACTTACTTCTCCACCACTGATTATCCCGTTGAAAGAGATGCAGCATTGTGTCATACCACACTTCAGTATTATATCCATTTATTAAAATCCTTTTGAAAGAATTTTCCTTGTCAAAACTTTGGTGTGTAATTAGAGCGAAAATTAACTTGGAAACTAACTTCATTGTCTTGTTTTTCTCTTGTTTCCCTCAACTGCTTTAATAATCATGTTTCTTTTTTATTCTCATGTAAAGAGCTTCCTCTTCATTCCGCTCCTCGACAGCATAATCTTTATTCTTCCGATGACAATAACACAGGACGGCAGATGGCGAAGCACTGACGCTCTTCATACCATTATACCGAAAATGAAAAGAAAATCCTCAACAGTTGCTCTTGTTTAATAAGCCCACACTACCCTAGACCAGTTGCTCTCAAAGGATAAATTGCTACTCACGAGCGAAATTCTCAAGCATTTGTCATTAAGTGAAATGCTTGTAAACGAAATAAGTGCTGAAGCATTCAAACAAACGCGGAAGCCGTCATTGAATTATTCTCTGATAATACTGTTCTACAATGGAAATTTTTCTTTGGTTAACTAATGTGTTTCTAAAGTATTTTGGTGTGGGAAAATGAAATCTGAGATCAGAATTGGCCTATCAGGGTAGTTTTATGGCGATATAACACATCAATTTCATACCTATTACTTGGGGAATGACAAATCAGGAAATGTTACATCAAAAAAGTTGGCAACACTGATTTGTTTGCAATAGTTTATACTCACATGTTGGCAACAATGTTATTCTATTCATAGTTAGTTCATAGTTATGTAGATTAGGGGTTCTCAACGCGGTAAAACATTTTTGGTACGCCGTGAGAGCTCAAAAGTCGCTAGATCTAGTAACAAAATAAAAATAACAATTGTTATACTATAACTATAGTTTTATCTGTGTATACAATGGGTACGCCAGTATATACACATTTCCAGGAGGTACGTGAAGCATAAAAGGTTGAGAACCATTGGTTTAGATAACTACTAGTCTGCCTCTCTAAAGTTTATTTTATGAACGAATAAGTAAAAAGATATTTGTGGAATTAACATCAGTTTTTTTTCAAACTGTATTCTAGGGTATGTAAAGATATTTTATGACAATATTTGTGTAGTTAACATGACAGGTTTGTGAATATTTCTATTCTGTTATTTATTTTTTGTTTTGTATTCTAGAAAATGCTCCGCCGAAAATGTCAAAATAAGGCAGACAACTTCCATTACATTTGCGGAGAGTTCACCTTTGCAAGACACAAGAAAAAAATGTCTCCTATAATAAAGAGAGCATACAAACATTACGTCGGATGTAAACTAGGATATCAGGATAAGCAGTGGACCTCTCACATATGTTGTGCAACTTGCTGTGTGAAATTAAGAAAACCCAAAGACCATTCCACAGATTGCTACTTCTATATGACTAGTATCCAGGGCTCTACCAACATAAAATCGAAGAGACATATCGATTATTTCAACTTCGACCAGTACCACATTCGAAAACTTTGTCAGTTCCACTAACTCCAAGTCAGGAAACAGAAGATGAAGAAAGTACTGGTGAAGACAGTGAGGCACGTGAATCACCTCCAGAAAGAAGTGATCCTTCCTACGAAGCTACCATGGATTCAACTCCACATTTATTAACGCAGACAGATTTGAATGATTTGGTTCGCGACCTAGGGCTAAGTAAACAAAATGCTGAACTGTGGGCTCTAGGTTGGAAGAATGGATTCTTTTCCAACCTAGTACAAGTATAACTTTATATAGAAATAGGGAACTGAATTTTGTTGCATTCTTCGCATATGATGGCCGATTGACTTTCTGTAATGATATTGCCGATTTGATGACAGCTTTAGACTTTATTTATGACCCACAAAATTGGAGGCTCTTTTCAGATGCATCTAAAACTAGCTTGAAGGCAGTTTTACTATCCAATGGTAATTTAATACCTTCTGTTTCAGTTGCCTATGTTGGTATGGCAAAAGAATCATATGAGATTCTAGACATAATGTTCAAATCCATTAAATATACGGATTTCAATTGGAAAATATGTGGAGATTTAAAAATCATTGCCATGATATTGGAAATGCAACAAGGGAACACAAAATTTCCTTGTTTCCTTTGTGAATGGGACAGTCGTGACAGAGCATCCCATTACTTGAAGAAAACTTGGCCAATACGTAATTGGAAAGTGGGAGCAAAATATTTACAAAAGCAGAGACTTAGAGCATATGAGAATGAGATCCTTCCTCCCCTTCATATACAACTGGGACTTAAGAAGCAATTTGTCAAGGTAGTGGATAAATATGGTGGAGGATTTGCCTACCTAACAACAAAATCCCCCGTCTTTCAGAAGCAAAGATAAAAGAGAGCGTGTTTGCTGGCCCTCAAATAAGACAGTTAAAGAATGATGTGAAATTTGACGAATCTCTAACAGAGAAAGAGAAACTTTCTTGAACATGTTTTAAGAGAGTTACAGAAAATTTTCTTGGAAAAAAGAGGTCTAAAGGTTATAAACAAATAGTAAACCAGATGCTACATGCATATCGGGATTTAGGATGTAACATGTCTTAAACATATGCATATTTCAAACAATTTTGAAAAAAAATTTAATACCTCTGAAACCTAGGGAAAATGTTATACTGCAATGAAAACTCAATCTCTTGCCCCCCCCCCACCTCCTTTAACCTTTTCCAGCTCGACTGCATCGCTTGCCACCCCCTCCCATTTTTTTCTAGACTCCAGCCTGCATAAATCAACCAATGATATCACAGGTCATTGGGTGATCGACAAATGATTGGTAGAGTAATAAATCAATGACCTGTGAGAATTACTGATGCTTCAAGTCTCCCATTGTCTCAATTCCTTCAACATACGCCCAACCAATGACCAATCTCAACATACACCTTAAAGAAGTCGACTTCGCATATAATTATGTCAAAATTGCATAGATTTGTACTAGATTGCAAAAACTACTTCAGTTCATTCTAAAACATTGATCGCCCTACCTTATCATTAATCGCCTTACCTCATTGTATTTATTTTTATCGTGCTCTTTGACAAAAGCTTCTTTTGTTGTGACCAGGATACAGTAATATACAGGATATAGCGCACAAAATTAAATGAATTGAAAATTATTTCACAGTGAAGCATTACAACAGATGAAACCCTTTAATTACGTTAAACATTATGATTCCGGATGATGAAACAAAGTGGGCTTAGGCAATTCTTCATTAAGGGCACGAGCGACCTAAAAGATGACGTGATCTAACCGTAGCTCGTGATCGACGGGTTGAACCTCCTGACATTCCTCTAATATCGTCGTAAACTAGTTACTGAAAACTGCAACAATACAACGATGAAACAGTGATGGACACAGTATTATTACATGGTAACAAGTTCATTGAGGAAGTGTTTTTGTATTTTAAACGACATAACGCTTTAATTCTTTCCAGTGCAAGCAAATATATATATATATGTGAAATAAATAAAACACACAAGTACACATCATATAAATTGGAATCATATTAAATAAAGAAATATAAGTCTTGTTCAAGGTTTCAAATGCTTATTTTGGAAGTAAAAGCATAGAGCTAAGCAGACGGATTCTCTTTTGTGATAATAATAATAACTTTATTACTCCGTTCATTTCTGAAAACATTACAAAAATTTACAATAAAATTTCAATGAAAACTACAAGAATAAAATAAAATGAAACGACAACACAATTTTTTTATCTACCGAATATTGTCAAGGGGTTTAACAAACCCGTCCAGGTAATTAAATACGTTACATACAAATACCTAAGTATCTTTTGCATCAATTTCTTTAATTTTTTTGTTTTGAATTATATTGAAAGTTTTTTTTTTCACCCATATAGAATTAAAGGAAACAAATTACATAAAATTATATTTCTCTCCAAAGCCAACCTCGGACTTTTATCTGGCCGACAATTAAATAGACTGCCAACAAACCCAGTTTTATTATAAAATGTACACAAACGATATAACACAAGCAACAGAAAATCCCAAATGAAACGACAACACAATTATTCTAGCGCGTTAAATGACGTGTGATAACTGCCTCTAGGAAAACAACTGGAGAACACTAAAAGTATGAAAATGCTCCGATGGTTTGGGAAAAGTTATAGTTTTGAAACGAAGATAATGTGAAACGAAGCTGTTAGAGGCGATGTTTTGGGAGATACGACTCTTTTAGTGGTGAGTTTCTATTTCATGCAGGATATAGCAGATTAATTGGAGCGCCGAAATCTTTGTCATCGTGGTTTGCACAATATGGCAGTCTAGACTTGAGGCTCTCATCTCTGTCATCTATCAAGGAATCAAACTATGATGTTTAAACTATGAAGCAACGCGAAAGACTAACAGTTCAGCTCAGTATTCAATGCATTCAGTTATGTCGTAGTTACGATATTGTCCTCCTTGTGTAAATAACTATCCATAATATAATTGAATCTGTTCTATTATGACAGACTCGTCGATACATTTAAAGTCATCATTAATATTTGCCATATTAAAATTGCAATTCGTTTAAGAATAGCGTTAAATATGTTAAAATTATCCATTCAGAGCTTCTCCTACAATATTATCGAAAATGTTAGTCTTGCAATATGTGCTCTGTTGCTTTTTTTTTATTGAAAGTAAAAGGCAAGGACGTTTCTATAATCGTAAAAGATCAGAGCAGATTAAAACATTTTTAAGTGGTTATAAACTGCCTTACTGAAATATTACAGAATTTCCATGCTATACCAATAGGAACCTAACTTCGAAGCTCTATAACTTCTAAAATGTGCATTTAATTGAGAAATTGAGAAATGTTGCAGGTGATAAATTAAAGATCATAAAAAATCTTAAATCTCGAATTTGAACAATATTCGTTCAGTATTATGGCCGAGTGGTTAGCGCGCTTGGCTATTGATCTACGGGACCTGGGTTCGAGCCCGGGAAAGGCATGGATGTATGTGTTGTTTTTCTGCTGAGGTCCTGCCATACTCTCAGACCTTCTACTATGGCATATAAACTGGCAGGCTCCTGTCAGCCTCTGTGGCAAGCAGCTGCTTGAGGGGGTATTTATTTTTTTTATTTTTATTTATTTTTAAGGAGTTATGGAAGCTGGATTATGTCGCAATATTGTGCGCCGTAAGAATTGACCTAAAAATTAATTAAAACTTTTATAATAAGTATTGTTCTAAACCATTTAATAAAATAGATATGCATTTTTAGAAGCTTGCGTAATGATTATTTCAATATTAGAAGATTATGAACGATTTTTACAAAACAAGATATTTTATTTTTGAATATTCTAGCCTCCATAATTCTCTAAATACTGAACAAATACTATTGAAAGTAGAGATTTAATTGATTACGATCTTTATTTCCAGTCACATTTTTCCATTAAGTTCAGATTTTAGAAATTATAGAGCTTCGTAGGTAGATTCCCATAACATGAAATTTCTCAAGATTTTGGTAGGACAATGTAGAAGATAAAAAGATAAGTAAAAAATAATAGAAGATAAAAGATACTGAAAATCAAAATGCGTACGATTATCGAAATCAGTGGTTGCCAATCATTTTTACGGTAATGGGTTCATTTTGCCTTTGTCACACCTTGTGCTAAGGTTGGTTTATCGTTGCACACCAGTGTTCATACTTTTTAATAATAAAAATAAAGCCAAAAATATGAGTAAATCAAAAGTATTCAATAATAAAAACAACAATTTTAATAATAGAAAAATATATTAATTTTGGCTTTACATATATACATCATTTATGCCCACTGAATTTATTTTTCAATGAATTTCCTTTATTATTATTGAGCGATTATTAAGCTTTTTTTATCGAATGTTTACTATTAATGCTGCGGCACACTTTGCACAGGCTTGCTACACACCTATGTGTTGTAATCACGTATCTAAATAAAGGTTGCACAGGATGCATATAGTGGTTTTTGAATTATGACATCTACCCCATGTTTTGGAAGTGGATAGTAAATTTCGAAAATCTGTTACTTCTAAAGTAAGTGCTTTATGACAAAATGTGGCTGAGTGTAATTTAAATACCTCAATTTAATACCCCAACTTTTCAAAGCAGTAATAAGTTCAAAGAAATTTATCAAAAAACTAAATAAATATTGAAGGAATTATTTACGCACGCTTAAAAAAAGTAATGATTTATGAAATTATTTGAAATAATGTACTGCTTATTTCAGTTTCGGTTAACTTTAAAAGTAAATTCTTTTGTTTAGCATTGTTGTTGTTAAATATTCACGCTTCCATAACACTTTAAATACCGAAGGAATATTGTTAAAAATCAACATTAAGGAGAATTGATTGAGATCTTCACTTACCTTTAGACACATTTTCCCATAAAATGCTTATTTTAAAAGTTCAATTATCACTCGCTGTATGTGTGGCTACATTTTCAGAGTTCTAGATCTGATTTTGCTTTCCGATTTATTAAAAATATTTCGTATTTTGCAAATTATTAACGGAACAAAAATTACCAGGCGAGGTTTTTTGAAGTGCTCGACAGGAATATGCACTTAGTGTTCATAGACATATTATACATGGATATTAAGCATTTACTGGGGTTCTTTTTCCGCCAGTAATTTCTCACCGTCAGGTATCGTGATGCGGAGACGTTGTACAGTCGGTCAAAAAAGTATCCGAACGCTATGGTTGTATACAAAGTTCAGAAAAAACAACTGGCAACGATTTTTTTAGAAATTAATGATCTGGCAACCTTCGTGTACCGTACACGAAGGTTGCCAGATCATTAATTTCTAAAAAAAATCGTTGCCAGATTTTTTTCTGAATTTTGTATGCAACCATAGCGTTCGGATACTTTTTTGAGCGACTGTACTCATGGATCCTGTTTTGCTGCACTGGCGGGCTTCTGTTGAGGGAAAATCTATGTTTCAATTTACCGTTTGTATCTCTGTCCGTGTATAAATATCCAGCTCTTTTTTGTTCTTAGAGATAATTAAAAATTCTTTTTCCTTTGAAGAGAATTGATGAAATATTACGATTCGTATTTTCCCAAAAGATTCGTACTTTCCCGCACGAAATCCAGATTGTTCAAATTACACCTTCTAATGTTGGAAAAAAGTTGAAAATTGCCAAATTTGAAATGAATATTGAAAACGATGCATTTATGGTGGAAATCTGACATTTTATTGGTTGAATGTAAAGGACATGGGGTTTGCACTGACAGCAATAAGTTACACTCAAGGAGGACGAGAAACGCAACTGTTTCGTTTTAAGGGATAATTAGAATATTCTTTTCTAGGTGGACATAGATACATACAAAATCGTCGTGTAGCCATGGGCTATGGAGGCTCTACCAGACTGTGTAATTTTCCTCTCCAGGTATGTCTGCCTTGAACTATACCTGCTGCATTTGGCCACTGCATGCCAATTTTACCAAGGTCCTATTTGATATTGTCTGCCCACCGTATCCTAGGTCTCCCCCTTTTCCTGAAGCCTTTAGGTACACTGTTCGTAATACTATTTGCCAATATACAGCTAAGCATACGGGCAACATGGCCAAACCAACGCAGTCTCTCTCTTTTCACAATATGCTGCTCAAAGGAGGTTATGACTCATTCTTCTAAACTCATCATTACTTACAAAATCAAGTCATCTAATCCTTTCTCAAAGGAGCATGAGAAAAGCAACTTTTTCACTTAAAAAAATTAAAAGAAATACGTTTTATGTTGTATAATTATTAATAAAATACTGCTTTTTTTCATTTTTCTAAACATCCAACAGTTCTAATCGAAACTTTTAAACCGTGCAAAGTCAGTAAGCGAAAATCTTTTTCCTTTTTCAAAATAATTTTCCTATATTCACCATAATTGATATATGATGCATTCTTCTAGTTAAATAAGGTGATCACAGGTCTTTTGATAATCATAAGGCAATCAGTCTGCTCTGAATTATTATGCTTAATAGAATTAAGAATTTGTACAAATGTATGATGAGCGTGTGAATTCAGAAGTGGTAGGGGATGTACAGATAAAATATTTTCACTTAGGCAGATTCATGAGAAACGTTTAGAGTATCGAAAACCTATTATTACTAGCTTCATAAATTTCAAAGAGGCTTTTGACTCAGTTGATCGTCAAAATCCATTGTGAGATTGTTTGGCATACGTAACAACGCATACGTAATCCTAATCAACATAATCCTACGTTGATTAGGATTATGTTGTCTCTCTATAATGACATTGAGTCATGTGTGAGAGTCATGGGTATGACTTGTTGCCTTTGGTTTAGCATTACAACTGGAGTTCGACAAGGAGGCATTTTGTCTCCTTTTCTGTTTGGGTGGGGCGGGGGTGGCTCAGTCGGTAGCGCGTCAGGCTCGTAATCTGTAGTTCCCAGGTTCGAGTCCAGGTTGGGTCAGCGTTGAGATTTATCTCCGCAAAATTCCCCGCCCTGCCCACGGTCAGTAGGGGACACCGATGGGCTTGGAAAGGCCGCCGTCCGTCGTATGGGACGTTAAGCAGTGGCCCCGTGTGCGGGAGAGCCATACCCTGTGCACGTTAAAGAACACGCTGGATGGCTTTGACGGGAGGCTACCATCTGTCTCCCAACAGCTGTTCCAGTGGGTCTCTTCCCCCAACCTTCTCTGAGCCTTAGGGGTCCTTGTGACCTGGCCATTTAGCCCATGGTGTGCAAAAAAGTACCGCTCAGAGGTAAAACAACCGAACCCAACTCTATTTGGGTATTAATTATGTCAACGAAAATGCACTGCAACGCGTAGATTAGGGTCTTAAATGGACTAGAGCAGGTCGGGAACGAGAAAAAAAAGTAAAGTAGTGGAGCAAGCACCTTTGCCCTCGATCAAGACGCATAACAGTGAAAGTGGGGGCCAGAAGACTGGAATTCCACTGCAATATAACATTGTACTTTCCGTTTTAGAGGTTTTGACTGAAATACATAGGTTTAACTATTTTTGCTACATTATCCTTATTAGTATTTTCATAGTGTGGGATGGTAATTCTCATTTAGGTTATGAGAATTATTTGGCCCGGTTAGGTAATGATATTGATGAGACTTGTAATAAAATAGGTTTGATGATACAGAGAAAAAGCTAAATTGATGAAAATTCGTTAGGCTGATTTTGCTTCAGTTGTTTTGAATGGTTGCGCTCTTTAACAAATGTTCTAAGTTTAATTATTTCGGGAGTTGTTTAACCGATAATGGCGAAATGCAGCGTAAAATAAACAGAAGAATAGGAATTGCTGCGGGGCTTTTGATGCGGGGTACAAGATGGAACTTTTCCCCTCAGCCAGGTCCATGCTTCAAGTGAGAGATTCTCTAAATCAGAAATTCCCACGCCTGTAAATAGAGAGTGGCAGTTTTGTTAATCGATCTTCTCCTTCCCTGGACCTAACTCTATTCGATTTCTTTCTGTAGGGGTTTCACCAAGGATACAGGTATAATTTTTCTTTGAAAGAATCCAGCAATAAAACGAAGTAAAGGATTACGATATCTATCTCCCAAGTAACTTCTGATAAAATCCATAAAGTGTGGAGGGAAACTGAATTTTAGTGGGATGTCTGCTGCTTTACTGCTGGGGTGGCTCAGTCGGTAGCGTGCTAGGTTCGTAATCTGCAGTTTCCAGGTTCGAGTTCCAGTTGGGTCAGCGTTGAGATTTATCTCTACAAAACTTCCCGCCCTGTCCATGACCAGTAGAAGGACACCGATGGGCTTCGAAAGGCTGCCGTTCATCGAATGGGACTTTAAGCCGTGTCTCCGTGTGAGGGAGAGTCAACCTATGCACATTAAAGAACACGCTGGATTGCTTTGACGGGAGGTTACCATCTGTCTTCCAACAACAGTTCCTATGGATACTGCCCCCCAAACCTTCTCTGAGTTTTCGGGGTCCTAGTAACATAGCCATTTAACCCATGGTGTGCAAAAAAGTGCCGCTCGGAGGTAAAAAAAAACCTAGCCGCAGAGTCCCATATTAAGCATCAGTAAAGTTGACGTATTCTTCCTCATGTGATGTCATTTGTTTTCCTTTCGTCTCTGTCGGAGGAAGAGTTGGCTCAGCAGGTGGAGCTTCAGGCTCTTAATATGTTGTGAGGGAGAGTCAACCTATGCACATTAAAGAACACGCTGGATTGCTTTGACGGGAGGTTACCATCTGTCTTCCAACAACAGTTCCTATGGATACTGCCCCCCAAACCTTCTCTGAGTTTTCGGGGTCCTAGTAACATAGCCATTTAACCCATGGTGTGCAAAAAAGTGCCGCTCGGAGGTAAAAAAAAACCTAGCCGCAGAGTCCCATATTAAGCATCAGTAAAGTTGACGTATTCTTCCTCATGTGATGTCATTTGTTTTCCTTTCGTCTCTGTCGGAGGAAGAGTTGGCTCAGCAGGTGGAGCTTCAGGCTCTTAATATGTTGTTCCCAAGTTCGAGTTCTAACTGTGCCAGCTTTGAAAGTTATCTCCTCTACCCACACCCTTGCCTCGATCATATAGGAGACACAGATGGTCTTAGAAAGACTCCGTCCGTCGGATGTAAAAAGTGTAAATAAACGGTATGTCGTCCTCTATATAGTGCATTGAACATTTACATCTTTTATCAAAGACACATCACGTCTGACGGACATCGAACACTGGTGTAACACCTCGCGGATCTGTGGATTCACCCAGAATCACGGATGAAGAGGATTTAAGTGAAATAATTGAATTAAAAGGAAAGTTTTGGAGGACCACTTCATCGAGTCGAATACGCCAATATTTTACTAATTTATACACAATATTTCTGGTGTAGAAGAAATCCAGTTCGGATCTCAACTATACTCGATGTTTTTCATTATCACTGGCTAAACTGCATTTATAGTTGACTCCTGCATAGCGAGTTTAATTCGTTTCACGTAAACGATCGTTATGCGAAAAATTCATTGTGTAATTTGGGATTTACGTATTAAAGTTCTAATTCGTTTCAAGACCATCACAACCTTTTTGGCCTTATGAACATAATTTATAAAATCTAAACATTAATTCTTGACGAAGAACGTTATAAGAAGATGGGAAAAGATTAAAATTAAAATAAACATAGTAAAGGAATAAATAATAAATAAAATATCACATTAAAGGCATCACTCAGTTTTGTAGCTTTTATCTTGTCCTTGTATCAGGGGGTTGGAAATATTTGTTTTGACTTCTCAACCGTTGAGTTGTTTTACCTTTGAGGGGCACTTTTTTGCACACAATGGGCAAAATGACCAGGCTCAAAGGACATGGTAGGCTCAGAGAAGGTTGGGGGAAGGGGACCCACTCGGCAGCTATTAGGGGACACATGGAACCTAGCGTGTTCTTTAACGTGCACAGGGTATTGGTCTCCCGTACATAGATCACAACCTGACGTTCCATATGAGGGACGGCGGCCTTTCCAAGCCCATCGATGTCCGCTACTTGCTAAGATTTCAGGGCAAGTTGGGAAATTTTGCGGGCATAAATCTCAATGCTGACCCAAGTGGGAATCGAACCTGGAAACTGCAGATTGCGAGCTTGGTACGCTACAGTCAGAGCCCCCCCCCCCCCCCCGATTTCTCAACGATTAATTGCTTTATCTCAAGGCTTATGCCTTTCCTACTCTTTTTATTCGTTTGCCAATTACTTTAATTGGTCGTTAGGATCAATATTAATTCACGTTTAAATTAAAAAGAATTGAATAAAAGCGAAAAGTATGTTAACAATTCATAACCATATTGAAAACAAAGCTTTTCAACGAGAAAAAAGGATAACTGAATAAACCAGCGATTCCCAAACTTTTTACCTCGTACTACCAAATAAGTACCATTTTTTTCTTTCGATCCAGAAGTGCGTAAATATGAACTTACAAAATATCGTTTGTTAACAAAAAAAGCAATTTCGAACAAAGTATGTGAATAAAATAGTTGGTACTGAAAAATGATTCATTTTCTTTCATTTATCACCTACAGTACCACTGCACAATGTTTGAATATGCGATATATATGGGATTGATTTTTTTGTAATTTATGATACTATTCATTATATATTAATGACACGTACACTTAACACTTAGATGCTATCGATGCTATCATGATTTATATTACTTTGATTGTGTGGTTACTTAAAAGAAAATGAAAACTAAACAAAACAAAATATATACAGAAATTCAGTAAGCGTGCGATCAGTTTCGACAACGAGAAGATTTAAGGCATCATCAAGTATCCTATTAAGTCGAAGAGCGTTAATTTGAGATTCTGACAAATGTAAAGAGTATTTAGCAATTTTCTTACAATTTTATTGACAATTTAAAATTCATTTATAACTATTAGAAAATTTTGTCTTATTATTATAATGTAGTGTTTTCGATTCTTATTATAATTTTATGAGAATATCAGATATTCTTCTTTCAACTTTTTGAGATAATTTGGCATTTTTCTTACAATTGCGTGGAGCATTTGATATTCTAACAACATTATTGCACATCCTTAGACTTTTCTTTCAATCCATTGCGATATACATATATTAGCTAGATCAATTAAAATCGTTATTGTCCCACCTAAATCTAGACGTTTGGCCACTTCACTAAAACTGTTATTTGAATTTACAATTTTCCAGACTTTGGCAAATTTTAAATATCTCAAATTATGTACTTTTTCAATACCGCCCATTACGTATATAGTGTGAGCAAACAACAGGAAATCTCAAAACGTAATATCATACAATATTCTTTTATTTTCTTAAAACGTTACGTTTATTAAACTGTGTTATGTTCAGCTTTTTAAACCTAAACGAGATATCATCTTAAATTTCAAATCTTTTATATTTTAAGTACTTCGTGGCGTAGTAAATAAATTCGCTCTACTTCTGAAAACGTATTCATACAATCTTTTGTATCTTTCTGTTTTTAATACTTTTATTTCATTTAGTCTAAAACTTCCATATTAAAAATAATAGTGATCAACACTTTATTCGAAAAACAAAATCGTTAAAATTTTAACCATTATTTTTCATAAATGAAAAAAAAAATATATAAGAATTTGAATTGTGTCAAGGTTTAAATATTTGAGTCAAATCAATTCTTTATTTCCTCTTTCTCAAATAATGTTTATTAAAAGTCCTATAGTTGCTAAAAATTGAGAGATAAAATCACTTCTTAAGCTACCAAGTTCCTTAATAAATATTTTAAATACATCATGTTTAAAATCTGAATAAATTCACTTACTTATTGCTATTTTGACAATCACATATGATGATTACTTATTTGAGATTTACCTATTTGAGCAGCGCTCATAATTATGTTTCGCTAAAAAAGTTTCAAACTTACCTTATAGAAATAATAATACTCAATATCATCTACAGGAATAGTGTCGTTTCCAGGTACCACTTTAGTCTCCGGCTCAGTTGTTACAGTCGCTGACAAGTTCTTAATTAACGTGTGAACCAGTGACGAACCAAAAGTCGCATTGTGGCACTGTCCAGTTCCACATTCGAATTCTGTCGCGGCTTGAACCTTGAGGGGTGAAGGCTGTCTTTGGACATCGTTCGATGGCTGAAGATCGTTCGTCGTGAATGACCGCATCACTGACATACCTCGAAGCAATGAAATGTAATAAAAACAATGAAAAATCCTTAAAATTTATAAATTTCCTTCCTCTATAGCTTTATTGCAGTTAGACATATTGACCGAGACCTATTTCCCACCTCTCTCTTATATTTCAAGAGTAAAATTAACTTTTTATCCCTTTTTAGTTTAGGATACTTGATGTTCTTTCTTCGTTAAGTTTCTCTTTTCAGTTTACCTATACTCTAAATGTCTTCGAAAGTCACTGGATTGTACTTCAGAGAAATTACAATGCACTGCATCCAAGTCAAGGAACGCATCGCAGTAATCCATCCCGTCCGATTTCGAGATATCCCGATGCAACAGTGCTTCAATAGCGATGTCACCTATTTCTGTACCCACCAGTAGGAACGTCAGAGGTTGCGCACCGATGTGTGATCTGCGCGGAAATGAATTCCACGCTCCTTGCTCCGCCCGTTTTAGTCCCGCACGTGCGCGTCTTTCTCCGTTTCCTAGCAACGGCGCACGAGACCCACGACACTGTCGACTGCCATCATTCACTTTGAAGCAACTCGCGAGACTTTCATGTGCAACTTACGGTACAGGACGGGGGAACTCGGGACAAGGTTGCTTACGTATGTCCTTTCAACGGCAAATTTCATTTCACCACCAAGTTCTAAAAAATTGCAATGGAATATATTTCAGATTGTAGCATTTTTTTTTACTCTTTTTCGCTTTCCAGTTCTCAATAGGATAGAAAACACAGCAAACTTGGGAATAGTGATGGACATCCATACATATGTATATTAAATGTGGTGTCAGAGGATCCGTATTGCAATATCAGATGAAATTTTGGTATAAACACTTTATATCACGCAGCCTATTTCCGTAAATATTTATCACTTGTTTCTTATCCTTACATGCATGCTCACTTTTTTTTTCGATAAGTTTAAATCACCAGATCTCGAGTGTACGTATTTGTAAATCGAATATTGCGATTACATGTGATGCAATGTGCGAATATTTATATATGGGTTTTCTATGTAGTCCTTAGTCCTTTTGTTCAGCAATCTGATGCCATGGAAATAATTCTCTCAATGGACAATTCTGTCTGAAGTGCCAGAGAACAAGGCGATGTCTTCTATCCACAATGCCGGCTGTGGAAATCGAAGCTGAAGCCAGCATACTTGAACTAATTTGCACAAAGGGGCTTGTCCTGCACCTATCAAAGCACCAAAAGCCCGCTGACAACTACGTAGAAAGTGATGGGCCTGGTGCCAAGTCTAGTGGTCGGACACAGCGACACAGGACGCCCTAGGGAAAACCTCTGGACAGCTGTTCGATGGTTCTCACGAGCAGACGGAAGGAGGACAGTCACGTAGTTTTGGGACAATGAGATTGCAGTGCTGAAACAGATTTTCTTCCCTAACCACCTCCTTTCCTGAGAGAATTGCGTGGCCAATCGAACGCAGGGATGTGCAACGCAGTTAGGAGAACAGAGTGAGGAAAGAGAACGTTTTTGGGAAGTCAACGAGCAAGGCCCGAGAGAGAGGGGTTGTCAAGTCAAGGAGGTGTTATGCAAGCAATTTTCATGAGTAGACTTGGGCGAAGACCTAAGAGAGAAGGTTTGGCAGTCAAGGTGGTTTTCCGCAGGCAATTTTCATGAATCGACCTGGACGAAGACCCGGAGTGTTAAGATAGTTCTCAGCATGCGATGACGCCCTACGAGAGTGTTCCACTTATTTTTGTAAGTCAAAATTTCCATATGAAAATGTTTCCCCTTATCTGTTCCAAGTTTTGCCGGATGATTTTATATTTGCGTTATACGATTGACATGGCAAATACTCAGTTCACAGAGAAGCCGGCCATGATACCGAAGGGAAAGTGTAAAATGCCGAGTACGATTGTAAATAAATATTTATGCTTTTCATAAACTGCTACCTGCCATTGTTATCTTATATTTCTCCTTTTGAGTGAGCTTAATCTTATGCCTCCGGCCAGATGTTTGGCACCCGATTATTTTCCTAAGCCTTGCAAAGGTCAGACATTAACTTTAAAATGTGTGGACTAGAAATTTGCCTGCCTCCTAACTTTGGCGCATTCAGGTTGATTATGGGTTTTCAATAATTTGTGATATGTGATGTTTTGAAACTTGTTTAACTATTGAAAACAAAAAAATTACGTGATGTTTGAACACGATCACGGCCACTTGCTACGAAACTGAATAATACTAAAATGCGAAACCTGGTTTATTGATTATTATTAACTTGTGAAAATGGACTTTCCTTATGTTACGTACTTGGAGTATTCCAGTTTGGCATTATAGATTGCCCTACCAAAATATTAGAGGATTCCATATTATCTCAATGGAAATTAACTTCGAAATTCTATAACTTCCAAAACATGTAATTAATGGAAAAATGTAACAAATGATAAAGTTCATAATCAAGTCTATTTAATTCTTGATTTTCAACAATATTCGTTCATAATTTAAAGAACAGTGGAAACTGGAATATTTATCAATTATTTTTATAAAAATCCATTCGTAAATGACTAATATCGAAACAATCTTTACGCAAATTCTAAAAGATATATTTATTTTATTGAATAATTTGAAATAATACTTGTTATTTAAGTTTTAATTAACTTCTGAGTTAAATTCTTTATGATGCACTACTGTTGTGAAATGTTTCAGCCTCGATAACTATTTATATACTGAACGAATATTGTGGAAAATCGATATTTAAATAGGTTTGAGCATGATCTTTGATTTACCTCCAGTCACATTTTTGCATTATATGTATATTAAAAAAGTTTTAGTGCTTATAAGTTATATTCCCTTTGACATAACATGGAAATTATTTAATATTTTTGTAGTGCAGTGTTGGTTTCGGTTGTTTTACCTCTTGTCGGTACTTTTTACACACAATGGCTAGATGGCTAGGTCACAAGCACCCCAAAAGCTCAGAGAGGGTTCGGGAAGGGGACCCATTAGACAGCTGTTAGGAGATAGATCGTAACCTCCCTTCAAGGCCATCCAGAGTGTTCTGTAACGTGCACAGAGTAAGGCTCTCCTGCACACTGAGCCACGGCTTAGCGTCCCACCTGAGGACGGCATCCTTTCCAAGCCCTACTGACCAAGGAGTAGGGCAGGGGATTTTCTAGAGATAAATCTCAAAGCTTCTCCGAATGGAGTTGAGTTGGGTTGTTTTACCTCTGAGCGGCAATTTTTACACACTATGGGCTAAATGGCCAGGTCACAAGGACCCCGAAGGCTCAGAGAAGGTTGGGGGAGGAGACTCACTGGAACAGCTGTTGGGAGACAGATGGTAGCCATCCAATGTGTTCTTTAACGTGCACAGGGTAAGGCTGTCCCACACATGGAACCACGGCTTAACGTCCCATCCGACGGACGGCGGACTTTTCAAGTCTCCTACTGACCATGGGCAGAGCGGGGGGTTTTGCGGACATAAATCTCAACGCTGACCCAGCTGGGACTCGAACCTGGGAACTGCAGATTACGAGCCTGGCGCGCTACCGACTGAGCCCCATGGGGTAGGGCAGTGTACTTCGGACTACTATACAGGTGGATACGAAAATGACGCTTCGACTATCATAAAATGTTTTCATTAGAAATGGTATTTTTATTTTGCACCAACAGCACTCCGGTTAAAACTCCGATGAGTTTATACAGTTATTTTTCTCCCGTGACCGCTTTTCATCATCCGACTTTATTCCAACTCCCCCCTTCCACTACGAGAGTTACCACCAGCGAAACCCAATCCCAATACATTCATCCAGCATTCTCCTCTCATTGAAACATCTTGGCATCTTTAAATAAAATTTCGATGAAGGATTACTGCTACTAGCTGGAGAAATCAATATTTTGACTGGTTATAAAAGAGTAAACTCAAAATTGAAATTAAGAAGTTTCCTTTCCTGTTTATCAGGAGGTCGTGGTTTCGTATCTTACCGTCTAAAGACAATTTTCATCCAATATGATATCGACGTTAAACTAAGAGTGGATTCTCCCCTGATAAAATGTCGAAGGATTTTCTCCATTCTACTTCGTAAGACTGAAAATAAGAATGGAACTATTTGCTCCACTCTTATTTTCACTTTAATTTTCATTAATAATCCTTATCACGTATGCAGCGAAGACACTGCCTTCATGAGATACAGAATTGTGTACTGCAGGTAGGAAAGTTCTTAATATCGATTAGGGGAGTTTTTGCTCTGTGGCCGGTAGTTCAGTGGTCAGAACACCTGACATGTTATAAAGGTACTGATAGGTCGTAGACCTATTGATCTTTTCATATTTGATACACTACTCTAATGAGACCACTTAGTGTCTGACAGAGACGTCTCAAGTAGCTGATATTAGCCAGACCCCGTTTGTATATATCATTCGGGGTCTGGCTAATATCAGTTTCATCCGTTTCTTTTGATGCTCTCAACGAAATCGCTTCGTTGGTACTAAAACAACAGGTAGTCTGTCTCTCGTAGGGCATAACTTCGTCTTTCGCAAGACTGAGTATTAACCTTCGGATGGAGTGCCGTTTCCTTGCACCAGGACTTCGTTTCATTCATCAAATATGGCAGTGGACGTTGTGTCCTTATCCTGGGGATCGCATCTAGGGATTGGCCCATTGGGTTGGATGATTCCCAGGTTGCTAGAATGATAAAACCACGCTTCGACCAGGGTTTGGTCTCCTTTTGTTTTCTTTGCTTAAGTCCAATTTTTTGTGGAAACCCATTGATTTATTTTAGGCAGGATTTCAGGGGGAAATTTTAGGATAGATATCTCTGAATTAGAGAAATATTAAACCTATGCTTAAACTGTAGCTAGGCTAAACCAAAATTTTGCATTGCTCGGGAAAAACCACGACCAGAGGAAACTGAAGTGGGTACTTCCTATATTCGTTTCCGTGTGCACTTTAGCAGTATCCTAGCAGAATTCAGTTCTCGTTCCTGGGAAGAGTCTTCATTTATGGTATGGCTACTTTCATTTGAATTATAACTGACTGTTGTCACTTGATTTTAACTGTCACTTGATTTTAACTGTCACTTCACATTAACCGTCACTTATAACTTAATTTAGATTGTTTAAGTGGAGTTGGTGTACTAAAATATGATTGTAATGTAAAAGCACTCACCTCTCTAAGTCTACAGTGGAATTTTGTTGGCTTTGAGAATTCAATAAATTTAAATTTTTTGTTATTGTTTTAAACAAAATCTGCATTTTGGTCAATTATTTAAAACTTCTACTTGTTGCAACTACATTTAGGAAATACGGGACTACGTATTACTAGTTTATGAGTTGTTCCTGGTTCGAGTCTAAATATTTTTTGGCCACTCTTTCAAAATTATTTATTAGAAAGCAATTTTCGAAGTCAGTCGACAATAAGTACTAATATGTAGTCCTGAATATTATTAATTATGAATAGTTAATTATTTTAGTTAACGCGGATCATACTTAGTTCATGTCGCATGTCTCAAAGAGAAAAAGTTACGTGTGACAAAGCCATGGATACGTATCCCACCGGACTCAAGAGAATTTTTCCTCTAATGTGATATTAAACTACGACTGAATATTCCCCTGATAGTTGTTTTAGTATTTAAACGTTACATACATTCAATAACAATGTACTGGTTCAGGTTCAAAATAATACAGAAGAATTCAGACTCGGGCTGCCATAATTGAAATTTCCAATTTTTCTTGTAAAATAGTAAAACAAGTTAAGTTTTATTATATTTAACTCTAATCAATCTAAATCAGTCTTTAACATATAAAAATTCGATATTTTTCCCCTTTCATAAGTAAATCGCTCTTAGTCAGGACCGGATCCATGGAGGGGGTAGAGGAAGACAAGCTTCCCCCCTTGAGAATGCTACCAACTGGAACAGAGGAACTTTAAAAAAAAAACATTAAAACGAAGGTAAAAAAAGCTTTTATACCGAAATGAGGTTCCTGTTCAATCTCATATTATCCTCTTTCATTCTGATCACTTATCATCTTTTTATTTTTTTGAATATCCAGGCCTGTTGTTAGTGTGTATGTTATTCAAGAATTTTCAGTTTCTACGAAATATTTCTGTTAATTATCGTCACAAATAAGATTAAGATTGAAAATAAAATTAATTTTGTAACAACTATGATACAAAGAATTAAAAAATTGATTAGCAATAACCTGCTCAAGCCGGTTTGGACTCATAAATTATCGAAATGGTTCAAGCCCGTTTTCAATATTATCGAAATTGTTCAGGCCGTGGCTCAATAATTTCGTCTCTGGAGAGCCGAAAACAATCACAATTTTCAAAATAGAAGTTGCGATTTCGATACCTGATCATTAAGAGTATTTTTTGTTGCATCACTGTATTATATCACGGCAATTCAAATGACGATCCATCAAACACCTTACAGTCCTAGAAAGAAATTTGTCCCAGGAGAATGCATAAAATATGTAACAATCTTAAAAATGATAAAGCATATTATTAAGAAAAAATAGATATTCCTGACAAACAAACTAGTGATAAATATGAAACATACCCTCTAAATGTGATTGTGAGTGTTATGCTATTCTGTTCTGACCAGTGTATATCAAGAAGGCATTTTTTTTTACTCTCCAATTCGATATGTATTTTTTATTGTTTCATTTTCTTCACTTTCATCAGTTGTGGATTGATTTTATGTACTTTTTTCTCTTCGTTTCTCACATGCTGTGTTAATCACAATACTTTTTTTTTTTGCTTTCACATTAGGGCATGTGTTCGTTCAGTCAGTAGTGTGCCACGCTCATAATCGGCAGTTCTCAGTTTTGAGTCCCAGTCCTGTCAGTTTTAAAACATATCTCCCCTAAACCCCGCCTTGCCCTCGGTGATAAACTGGACACCGACGGGCTTGAAAAGTCCACCATCCGTCGCATGAAACGTAAAGCCCTGTCTCCATGCGCAGGAGAACTATATGCGTGCACGTTAAAAACACTCTAGGTGGCCTTGATGATAGGCTTTCATCTGCCGCACAACAACTATCCAGTGGATCCCCTTCCATAGCCTTTTTCGAGCTCTTGTAGTTCTTGTGACCTGGTCATTTAGCCCATTGTGCTCAAAAAATGATTCTCAGTGGTAAAAACAACACTCTCCTTTCACTTCTGATCCATGTATGTCTCATCTCTGGTGCTGGAAAAAGAAGAAATCTTAAACGTTAAAGAACTCAAATCCACTGAAAACTGCAATCTATTAACCATGGTTTACATTAGTTTTTTCAAATATTCAGGGGGGGGGGGGATATATGTATATTTGTACAAAAATACGAGGAGAAAAAAAGTATAATCGGAAAGAAAAGCCATTTTGATTTCTAACGTTGTTTACTGTTTTGTTCAACATCTCCACTGGTATTCTTCTAAATCATATTGAATTTTTTATATTCTTTCTAAACTGCTTGATTTTAACTGTCATACTGCCAGCTTATGCTTCAATATCTGTTAAGATTTTATAACTCATTACCAATTCCTTCACATAACTCTAGTCATCTACAATCATCTTCAAACATTAATCTTTCATTTTAATTCTAACTTCGAATCTCATTCGCTCTGACACGTTTTCCATTGCTTTTTAACAGTTTTAATTTCCTCGGTGAAACCTGTCCATCTTTTTCATACCGTTTCTTTTTAAAACTCTTGTGTTATCGCTGCTTCAAACTTTAATTTCCTGAACTGACTTTATTAAGTCAGCCCACCGTCTCCCTTGAGGCAGACGTTCAATAGAAGTTTCTTTTAGAAAACGTAGAACGTTCTGTCTCTGATATCAGGACGTAAGGAAAGCAGACGACATAAAAGGTGTAAAGAAAATCAATCTGTTTATCTCTAACTGCATGAGAAGTCATAATAACTAAGCAATAAAAAAACTTAGGATTTGATTCAACAAATGTACATCTACGAAAGTTTAACTCCACAAATTTATGTACGTTGCATTTGGAACACAAAATATAATATTGAAGCATGAAACTACAAGAATTATCTCGCTTGTGATCGAAGAATAACCCAGGATGTAAATTATCATCAATCAATAGCATATTCAGTCTTGTAATTCAAATTTCTGCCAGCTTTCATACTGGGGACCTGAAATATCTGGAAAAAAAGGTAAGAGTTCGAGATGAATAGAGCTCGGGCTTTTTCTGGCTCAAAATAACATAAACTTTGGGATCGGGCGATATCATCATCTGACTCACAATAATTTAAATTTTTATTTTTATTTTTATAATTATGAAAAAAATAAGCAAAAATGAGGAATTTTTTAAATTATAATTTCGATTTTTAATTAGTTTTTAGCAATTAAAAATAATTACCACGCGGCCTTTGATTATTTTTTACGTATTCTGTATGTTTAATAAATTAATGACTCTTTACGTTTATAATAATGTTACCCCGAACTTTCTATCGCTGCAAAACTCCCTGCTCTGCTCTCGGTTAGTTGGGGAACCAATGGGTTTGGAAAGGCCACTGTGCGTCGGATGAGTTGGGTTGTTTTACCTCTTAGTGGCACTTTTTTTGCACACTATGGACTAAATGTCCAGGCCACAAGGACCCCGACGGTTCAGAGAACGTTGGGACAGGAGACCCACTAGAGAGATGTTGGGAGACAGATGGTAGTCTTCTATTTAGGCCATCCAGCATGTTCTTTAACGTGCACAGGGTATGGCTCTCCCACACACGGGGTCACTGCTTAACGTCCCATCAAAAGGACAGTAGCCATTTCAAGCCCATTAGTGTTCCATACTGACCGATGGCAAGGCGGGGAGTTTTGCGACGATAAATCTCAACGCTGGTCCAGGTGGGGACTCGAACTTGGAACCGCAGGTTTCGAGCCTGGCACACTACAGAATGAGCCACCCCGTCCCTCGTCATGTGGGGCATTAAGCCGTGGCACTGTATACGGGAGAGCCATACCCAGTGCACTTCAAAGAACACGCTGGATGGCCTTGATAGGAGACTACCATTTGTCTCCCAACAGCACTCTAGTGGGTCTCCTCCAATCTTCTCTGAGCCGTTGGTGTCCTTGTGACCTGGTCACAAGGACCCCAACTGCTCAGATAATATCTTGTGCAAAAATCAAGAAAAATCGTATTTAGCCCGAATCTTGAGTTTTTACCTCTTAGTAAATTCGTTAAAAAAAATTGTATATTGGGCGTTCATTATGTAACTGTTGGGTTTTATCTTATTTTTAATTTATAGCACAGAGAAGGATTTTAGATTCTATTCCTATATTGTATAAGCCTTCTCATATAAGGACATGTTCTACTAAGACGTACTAAGACGTTTTCTGACCAATGACTTAGAGCTAGCACAGCATTAAAAAGGACCCAATGCTGGAAGGGCTAGCCTTAGGTAGTTTCAATGAGATTTGGGGAAAAATGGTCAGAGACTGATTTCTGTATGTAAGATTTAGCGCTGGTAATAGATCAGGATTTTGTCCCTTGATGTTGATGTCGGATGGCATAGAAGTAAGGAAATGAGGATCTATGTTTTAAAGCTATTTTTTGCAAAGATAATTATTTTGAGTTCAGCAGTCCGTTCTCCGTTCATTATGCCAAGGTTGTATGCTTCTGGGCGTCGTGGTCATTAGCGTGACCGAAACATATGCACAATTTCTGATGGTGTTCAATAACTCACATACACAGCTTTTCTTTTTGCACTTTTATTTTTATTTGCATCCATATAGATCTACTTGAATCACAAAGTGGATACTTTGCACTCTTAGGGTCGCAATATTCCCTTAGCTCAGCAGCTACACGCTGCTCCAAACTATACTAGCTGCCCTATTCTCATGAGCTCAGCTAGGAGGCAGTTCTCATCACACCGACTCTCCTTTGTTTCACAGTCAAATTAATTTATTCAACAACAACAAAAGACATTTATATTTGCATTGCATTTGCCATTACATATTATATAAAGTTGATAAGATCTTGAAATAAACGGAAAAAAAAGAAGCAAAATTCTGAGCATTAATAATACATAACTCCGATTCGAGAGAGTACATAGCGAAAGTTCACTGAGAGCAGTGAAGAGAACAAACATTTGTACATCTCCGCGATGTCTCAAATGGTTTATTCACAGAGAATATAATCTACGCTTTAGAAGTGTGTAAGTCATGATATTTATTCTGTTCGTTCATTTTTTTTCTTCGAAGTAACCAATTTATTAATCATGTTTTAACTTAGAGAAGAACGGAATATTTAGTAATTATCGGATAGTTGGTTGAAGATAAAAGGGATCACTTAATTTTTAGTATTCTTTCGATAGCTATTTTTATTTTTTGGTGTTTTTTTGTTATTATTATAGAATTGTTTATGCTTTTGTCGTGTACTAATGTCATGAACAATTTCATGGTCATGGCCATTTGAAAAATAATTTTATATAGTTATAGCGTAAAATTATAAATCTTCAACTGGAAGAATATTATGATGAAGGATTCTGTTTTTGCAGTTTAGAATATTTAGATTTTTAATGCTGGGATCAATCGATTTTAAAATAGGATTTTGTATAACAGTTAATTTGGTCAAGTAAGTTTTAAATGTATTCCCATAAATTGTTAATACGTATCTTACAATAGATTCTGCAGTAGATTTGAAAATTAGTAAGCTGATGAATCTTGGGGCAAAGTAGATTTTGACTGCACAGTGTCTAAGCTTTTCACATAATTTATTTATATGTTTTTCCATTTTAAATTAGTATCAACCATCATACCTAAGTATTTTATTTCATTTGCTAGTTATAAATGTGGACAAGAGCATGGCGAGTTTGATAAAGAACTGAGAACTACGTCGTTAAAGTTATCTTCAAGAGTAACGGAATTTTTTGGAAAAGGAATGATGTTAGTGAAATGGTCGTTGAAGTTGTTTATTTGCTGAATCTTGAAGTCAGAACCCATTTTTTAAAAATAATTATATAATAGTCCATAAATTTTCTAAAGTAAAACTGTTTTTTAGTGTTTTTAATAAGGCTATTGACACGATTCCTTTTCTTAACACATATAGTTTTGTAAGCCATGTTACGTCTGTTTTTTTATATGATATAAACATTTTATCTCTATTTGCGATTTCACGCTTTAGTGAGTCACCAAATTTCTTTATCATTTCTGCGTTTTCTTTCTTATGTTGGTCTGCGAGATCAAACATTACTTTCGTTAAAATTATGAAATATATTTATCAGTTTATTATACAGTTCGTTAGGGTTATTAATCCCTTGTAAAGGTGTGAAGTCTATATTTTTTAGTTTGTTAAGAGTATGCACATTATTAAAATTTATGTGTTTAGTCAGGCAGCAATAACAGTGATTGAAGGGAAATGTTTTGGTCTGTATTATCAAGCTTTATATTTATCACGATCGTATAGTGATCTGCAATTTTGCTAGTGTGTACTAGAGAAAGTGTTCGGAAACGGTAATTTTTTATCAATATATGATTAATACCAAAAATTGAAAAGTCTTCTCGTGTGTAGTCTACAATGGTTTGGACAAATCCAAAGTTACTTAAAATATTTTTGCAGTTATTGAAAAATAAAAATTTACTACAAAATTTATATATTTTTTGTATGTAATATATACTACAATATTACATACACAATTCCTACTAAACAAATTTATATTCGTGTCTCCCGTAATAATAGTAATACAGTTTTTATTGCCGTTTTCTATCCAAGGACTTAAATTGACAAGGAATAAGGGTAAATCTGAGTTGGATGAACGGTAGAGTCCGATTATATCAAACGTTTCCTTAACTTTTATGTGAATAAATTCCGTAGGGTTTACGTCGATGTGTTCTTGTCACTGGATAATGCAATTCCAACAAAAGACGCAGATACCCCTCCCTATAGAGACTGATGGATCTAAGGATATGAGAGTAAAATCTTGTAAATGATACATGTTTTGGTTCCTCAAGTTAGTACAAGTTCCGGTTAAGCTAATTACATTTAAAAATTAGTAATGTCTGAAATATAAATCAAAATGCGCTCCAATTTTTTAAACATTTTTAAGATTAATATGCGTTGCAGAAAGACTCTTTTTTGTAATAGGAGCTATTTTGGGCTCAACCAGTAAGATCGTTAATTGATTCAAATTTGTTTAAATCATCTGTACATTGAAAATTGTCATCAGTGTCGTCCATTGAAAAGAAATAAAATATATAAAAGTAAATTTTATAGAATATTTAAGGGATATTCGCTAATAATTTGACATGGATGACTTTGCTGCTTTCCTTTTTCTGATTAATACCTTATAATATTTAAACCAAGTAAATCTGTAACTCTTTTCCTGTGCAGTTACTTTTGTTTTCCATAGACGTTCCTTGTTGTACATCGTAATATTTTCATTAATATACACGAAGTTGCTGACCTTATTCTGAAGAATATCACCGACTTGGATCCTGGTTCTTCTACCCTTGAGACAATTAATCCAGCAGTCACTATTAACAATTGGAACAAGAATAGGGGAATGTTTCGCATTGTTTTTGGGGAGTCTATGAAGATTGCTTATTTGGATTTTACTATTCTCACTGAAACCAATTTTATGACCAATTTGTTCCACAACATTCGACAAGTCTTCCTTTGTCTCTCCAATCGATTCAGGAATATTGTGGATTTCTAAGTTGCAATTTCTTACCTATTGCTCCAAATTATTGAGTTGTTCTTCCAGGCTATATATTCTGTTGTCTTCATCTTCATTATCCAGTTGCAGTGCACTTGTTTGTTGCTTTATCTCCAAGAATCAGTGGTCTATCAGCTGAGAGGGAGGGGGAGACTTACGTCGGAAGCGTTCGACAATGACAGTCATGCAATGCATAAATCGATGCAATTTCGCGTGTAAACCGATAGAGATACATGTCTAGTGTTTAGGATGCCAAGAGAGATGATATTTTTATTATACATGACGTGTCGTAATGCATTACCTATGAATCATTTAAGCAGAAACAGAAGAACTCATAAACTTATAACCCTGCTCTTGGTGAAAAGACAAAAAAATAAATAGGCACAGAGGAAGAGATACATCCTCACAGCGTCGTTTTCCATCACAATATCTGAATTTAGAACAGTGGCTAGAATAGCAATCATCGCATTTCCACGATGAAAGGTCAAAGTGTTTTGTATTTGCGTCATCCCCCCACCGACAGGGAACCACCTTGACATGGTGGTGGTGGTGGTGCGGGGGGGAGGGGGGTTGAGGGCCCATCAGGTCGAAGGCTCTGCTGACCGGTTTGGGCCCTGGTTGGACAGGCTAAGACCTCAAACTTAGGGTAGTTGTCAGGGGCCCTGCTGACTGACTTGGTCCGTTAGGTCGGACAGAGCCCCAAAAATTGGGCCAGACTAAGAATTCCCACCACGAGAGCCGAGTCAACTTGGATCTACATATCCTTGTTTATGGCTAACCATGGAATAGATTAAAATCCAGGTTTTGCAGCGGCGGCGCCGTGGGTTGAGCTTTACTTCTATAGTACTGTTTATTCTACATTGTCGTGGGCTATGCATTTACCTATATGGTATTGTATGTCCCCGACCTTTAGATAGTGGTCAAAGTGGCATTACCCTATTTTGTACTGGTAGTGCTTTAGGCGAAACCAGTGGGTCTTGTCATTCAGTATATTTACCTGCATTTGCGTCATTTGGAAATACCCCTACTTGTTACCAGATATTTCCTTTTTGACGTTATCCAAAAAAAACCTCTTTATACATGAAATAATAAGTTGAAAAAATTGCTTATTATTTCAGGTATAAGAGACGTGAGTGGGATTCGTAACCGACATCTCCCAGTAACCAGACATGTATTGCAATCCATTACATCATCAATAGTTAAAATTTGTTTTTCAGCTAGTGTAATTTATAAACTTTTTCGCATTTTTATTTGATTCACACATTGGCGCCATCTATCGGGAATTGGACAACTATGTGTTTCTTAGAGATGGAATTTAACATTTGTCACTCACGCTCATGGCGTTATATCAATAATTCAGTGGCAGTAGATGTCTTGTAGACATGGAACACATGTGAATAATAAAGTAAAAAAAAATGGTTTTGTCGTGAATGGGACGTCACCACGTGATGTGCAAGAAACACGTTTGCGCTCACCCACGAGTTACCTCGTCCATTCGGAACACGCAGATTACATAATATGATGTTCCATTATAAACACAGGTGATTTTTTTCCAATACCCTCGTTTGGGAATGCTAGTAAGGGTCCCACTCACGTCAAAATCATTTTTTTTTTCAGCTCATTATTTCATGTCTACAGAACATATCCTGTGATAATTTACCACTGAACATCTTTATATTTCTATATCAAGACAAAGGTTTGGCGTTAAACATCTGTCCATTGAAAACTTTTTCCGCTTGATGCATATGTCTCCTTGATAGCGTACTATTTCATTCATAACTCACAAGGTACTGAAAGCGACTCAAGCACCCCGAGGGATTTCAGACATTCGCAACTGGATTAGTCCCGAGTCACAACAGCTAGTAACCTGATCTCTTAATGATGGCTTAATGATGGGATCCTGATGGCCACATAAGAGGAACCAGCACACAGAATGCGGGACTAATCGGACAAGTATCTGTGAAATTACGTATCGCCGAAATTTGCTGCTATTCAATAGTTTTGCCAATGTCACCACGAGACGTGCAAGAAACACAAGTATACATGCACCCATGCGTTACCTCTCCCGTTCGGAACATGCGTATTGTACAATATGATTATAAACACAGGTCATTTTTTCTAATACCCTCCTTGAATGCTAGTAAGGGTAGTGGAAGCAAAAATTATTAAACTTGTATATATTTCACGGATTTTTCAATAAACTTTATGAAGAAAAAGTTACGTTTTTTGGGCATTTTGCGCTATAGGAGATGAATGTTTATACTTCCAAACTGGGTATTTGACAAGACTGATGTTCTTTAGATTCTGTTTTTGGGGCTTTATTCTGTTCCTATGGCAACGAGAGTTATAAGTGTGGGATATTTCGGGGACAAAAAAAAAATTCATGCTGTAACGTATTAATTAATTTTAGAATACCATTCGTTAAATGAAATTTGTTAAACGAGAATAAAAGTCTCATATTAATATAAGATTAATTAGTTTATCCATTCCTGAAACACTGAATAATTGCAAAATTAAAACAAGATGACAAAACAAAAACACAATATTATTATTGTTAAAAATATTTTAGATACATTAAAACGTCATTTTTAAATGAATCAATGAATATCTGTTCTGGATTTAAAGGAATCAGACGGTAGAGTTTGTATTTTTTTGCAATTTATAAATGAATTTCTATTGTGAATATAAAATAATTAAAAGAGTTTGTATATTTTGCAGTACAGTATGAAACCATTAGAATATCTAGTAGCAGCAAGTCTGTAGGGGTTCAGGATCGTTGGTTTGGCTTTATTTTTCCTTTCACTTTATATTTGTTGGTAGTTGGTCAATGGTCATTGCAAACTTTCGTGTTTCTGTGAAAGCTTTCTTTCAAACATGCCTTTGGCTTGCTCCAAGATCAAGATCGCTTCATTTCAATCCCTTAGTCGTAATAGTGCTGTTTCTGCAGTTCCATAAATTCATTATCTAATCATTTCCAATTTTTTAGAATGGGAATGAAGTAGTCATAAAGAAGTGGTGTCAAAATAAATCGGTATAGTGAGAAATCGTTGAATGAGAATTCATTGAGAACTACCTGTATTTTTGATTTAAAAATAATTGCAGATTTCATCAGAAGCTCGATTGGCAACGAACGATTCAGAGATACAAATCAAAATGTACGATATTTTTGACAGATAGGTCCAAAATTTGGTACCTCCTGAGTAACCCCATATTGAGCTAAAATTATACTCCCTACCCGTGATGTGACGCTATTTAGAATCTCGAGTACCTTTGTGACTCTACAGGATTTACCATTGGTGAGGCATCTAACATCGCTCTGTCAGGCTATCTCAGCTATAAAATTTGAACAAAAAAGTTGTCATTGAAGAAATATGCCGGAAGAGAAATTCGTTTCAAATCTTTGTCGTGCAGTGTGCTAGTATTAGATATATATATATATTTCGTTCTACCCTGTCTTATATGTAACATTGCAATGTCTAAAGCAGTTGTCCCCAACGGGAACACTACTACACACCCTAGGAGGCGCTTTAGTAATTTGTAAGAACCTTTCGTTCACTTTTTCTGAAGAAACTTAGATAAATATAGTTATGCACGTTTCATTTCTGCAGAGATACCTTTGAAATTTATGAACCAAAATGCCGTAAATTTGCCCAGTGATATCGTATTAGCAAGTGGTAACACTGCAGCTGCTGTAGTCTGTATTCGAGTGCCGGTGAGTTGTTTTATCACTGAGCGACACGTTTTTGCGCACGAAAAAATGGCACCCTAATCGCTGAGAGAAAGTTGAGAAGACGCACTCGGCAGCTGGTGAGAGACGGAAACCTTCCATCGATGCGATCCAGTATGTTTCTTTAATGTGCAGAGTATGGCTGTCCTGTACACGGACCTCTGCTTAACTTCCGATCCGAGGGACGGCGACCTTTCCAAGCGCATCGGTGTCCTCTTTCTTATCAATATCAGGGTAGCTATTTAGTGAAGATAAATATCGACACTGGTATAGTTGGAACTCGAACCTGGGAAATGCAGATTACGAGCCTGACGTGATACCAACTGAGCCAACCCACGCCACCCGAGTCCTAAGATAGCAGAGTGTTGCGTTTGTGTGTTAGTGTATGTAGTTCTACGTTTATATGAGGATACCAGGATAAAACTGACAGAGCTTCTAGGTTATCTTCATCCTTTCTGCAGGATAACACCTTCTTCATTTAAAAAAAATAAAGTGTGACCTGTTTTATACGGATATGCAGCTATTTTGGACCGCTATATTATTTCAATTTGAGATCACTGGTTTAATATGAGATCTACGAAAGCCGTCATTATTGATTAGAAAACAAAATCTCAAAGCTAGGACAGACAGAAATGGAATGTCGGAATCCCCTAACACGATGCAGGTTAGCACACTTACCTAGGTAATTTTGGTAGAATTATTTTACTTACGACCGACATTTTTTCATTTATTTTATTAAAGGGTTAGATCAAAAGAACAAAAAGGTCTAATTGCTGGGTGGCGAAGGAGAAATTTTTTACATCTCTTAATAAATAGAAGAAGCTTCCTATAAAGGTCGTCTTAATTTAATTTTCTCATATGTCAAAATGTAAGAAGATAATAATTCCGAAATCATTGGCTTCCTCTTTCTGGCAGTCCTCTTTCAAACTTATAAATATGCATATACATAAATTCAAGTTTAATGAGTTGATTATTTGTTAGCATTTTTAATTAAATCATCTGCTACATATTTTCTTCAAAGAGAATCCACGACACTTTAAGTTCATCTCTAATCATTTTTAGGTCTTATGTTAGGGCACAAATGGAAGATGCTTCTTATAAAAGTTGTCTGTCATCTTGTATCAGTCAGAAATACAGGGTGGGCCAAAAGTCACGAAGGGTTTTCGATATTTAATAACTCCTTTTTTTTGTTTTAAATTTATAATACCATAGCATCATATACAGTATATATAGGAAATTAATTTACACTAGGTGTGATAAATCAAATCGCGTAAATGGCGTCCATTTTCTGCTTCTCACAAACGTGCCCTTTCAAAAATGTTTTCCATGAACCTCTTAGTGTTTTAGATCCCAGTGCTCTGATTTCGGCCCGAATATTGTTCTTCAGCTGTTGGAGTGTCTGACGCTTGTTAACATAAACCTTTTCTTTGAGATAGCCCCATAGGAAGATATCAAGAGTCGTCAGATCTGATGAACGCGATGACCAGTTTATGTTGCAACCGCGGGAAATTACTCTTCCCTCAAAAATTTGCCTGAGCAGTTGGATTGTGGCCCTTGCTGTGTGAGCCGTGCTCCCTCCTGTTGGAACCACATGTCGTGTTTATCTTGAACTGCTGGGAGTAAGACATTTTCAATCATAGACTGATATTCATCTCCTGTAACATTGACAGGGTTCCCAATGTGATCTTCGAAAAATTAAGGTCCGATCACTTCTTCCGACGACACCCCACACCATATCGTACACTTAAGGGGGTGCAATTCCCTTTGGTGAATTGCCCTAGATTTTTCGAATTCCAAATCCTGCAGTTTTGTTTGTTAATGAAGCCATTCAAATGAAAATGAAATCACGCCATAATGGTGACGATATGCTCGTTGGGTCAGAATTATTGATCCTTGGTTTTGATAATAAAATTTCACAATTTTTGTTCGCTCTTTCTTCGTGAATTTTTCCATGGTTAATCTCCAAGGTCTTTTTTATAAAATCTATAAAGAAAAAAAAATAATTAAAGAAAAGTTATTAAAACTTTAGACCTCTTCGTGACTTTTGGCCCACATTGTACAAAGTTGTCTGATACCTGGGTGTTAAAGGAGATACTTTGCGCATCTCTTAGGATGAAGAGTATGCTTTCTATTAAGATCATCCCTTCTGTCCTATCACGTGCACTGGATACAGTTCTCCTGCACACTGTGACACTGCTATTGCCCGTTCAATAGACGGTGGTCTTTCCAAGTCCTTCTTTATCCCATATCTTTTCTCAGCGAGAGGAGAGGGAGTTTTAGCACAGAGAGTATCTACGCTGATACAATGGGTGACTCGAAAGCGAGAACATTTTTGGTTACTAGTCTGACTCACTTCCGACTGCAACAACAACCGTCTTCTCTAAAAAGCAATCTCTACTCATGAGAGAGAACTACCTAAATACAGTTAATCGATTGTTCTATAAATTACACTTTCATCCAGCATCACTGAAACTCATGAACTTAATTTAATCCCAATGTTAAAAGGTAAGAAGCCAATAATTCTGAAATGTGAAATGCATTTCTCTTCCAAGCTTTTAAATATGGATATAAATTGTAGTTTAAGAAGTTGACTATTTCTCATTCTCTTCAATTAAATTGTGAACTACTTATTTTCTTCAAAGAGAATCCATGACAGGATATATACCAGATCCAAAGTAACAGAAAAAGTAAAAATATAATAATTCGAAAAGTATAGACAGTAGCACAATACGGTTTTCACAGAAAGACATGGGATTTTTTTTAATGACGAAAAATTTTATTGCTAAATAGTTGCATTTGTCACCGACAGATGGCGCTGTAGCGGTTCCGGAGCTGCTGCCTGTCGCTATTTAAACAGATCCGCCGGCCGCTTCTCCTCAAACGGTGCAAGACTGCGAACATTGATCAATCTGACTTTGCTGTGAGGTACGTAAATTTCAGATGTAGTGAATACTGAAATAACCTTTCAGCATTTAACGTTTATTACCGAAGTTAAACGTTCTGCCAAGGTGAGGCATGTTATCGTTACGAGATAAAGTTAGTTAAGCTGTATTATCAGAACTCCGAATGTGCAAGTGCGGCTTTGCGCACCTATCGTTCGATGCGGGGTATTAGAAGTGGAAAGGGACCGATGTCTTGTTCCTCACTGATAACTATGATGAAAAGGTTTGAGGACACTGGCAGTTTGGAAGCACGTGCAAGAAGCGGGAGACTCAAAAAAACTATTGCAGTTGTGCACGAGGTCGAACCCGAGGCCGACACACAATCGGCAGCTTCCGCACATGGGGATGGTAGTGCGCATGAAATTTCAAGACGAACTGGTATTTCGTACGGGACTGTATAGCGATCACTCAGGATCATCCTCAAGAGGTATCCTTACAAAATCCAACACGTACAGGAACTGAAACCAACCGATTTCGAGAGACGTCATGAATTTGCAAATTGGGCTTTTCAACAGATGGAAAACAATGCGGACTGGCTGTCAAACGTCCTGTGGACTAACGAGGTGCACTTTTCGCTTAATGGAAGTGTAAATGCACACAACTGTCGCATCTGGGCGAGACAGAACTCACACGCGATTGTGGAAACCCCTTTGCATCAGCCAAAGATGACAGCGTGGTGCGGGTTCATTGCGCCATTCATTATAGGCCCCTTTTTCTTTGAAGAAGTCCACAGTGGTACATTTCGAACTGTTGCTGTCACAAGCGAGCATTATGCAGCGCTTTTAAGGGACAGCGACATTCCCTCCCTGCAAGAGAGGCAAGCGCTCCATAGTGTAACATTCATGTAGGATGGAGCGCCCCACACATCACAGGTCCTGTCCAGCACCTGCTGTGATCGACATTTGGCGATGACCATGTCCTCAATCGCTCTTTCCCGCACGAATGGCCACCAAGGTCTCCAGACCTTACACCTTGTGACTTTTGGTTATGGGGCTACTTGAAGTCACAGGTGTACAGAGGTCGGCCGACGTCATTAGCCATGTTGAAAGAAGCTATTCGCTATCATGTGACAGGAATTACAGCTGAAACCCTCTTCGATGCTGTGCAGAGTGTCGTGCCACGTCTGACGGCTACTCTCAGGAATGACAGCCGTCACATTGAACATTTGTAATCTTAGCTGCGTTGCGAACTGTGCTGTGCCACTGTACAAACTACTGACACAACTGAAGCGCCACCTATAGGTGGCAAATGTAACTATTCTGGCAATAAAAATTTTAGTTATTATTCTGGCAATATTAATTTTCGTTAAAAGAAATCCCATTTCTTTCTGTGAAAACCGCATCGTGCTACTGTCTATACTTTTCGAATTATTGCATTTTTACTTTTTCTGTTATTTTGGATCACCCAGTGTACTATATATATATTTACTATCTTCCTATAGGACTCTATTGACTTAATTTAATCCCAATGTTAAAAGGTAAGAAACCAATAATTCTGAAACGTGAAATGAATTCCTCTTCCAAGCTTTTGAATATGGATATAAATTGAAGTTTAAGAAGTTTACTATTTCTCATTCTCTTCAATTAAATTGTCTACTACTTATTTTCTTCAAAGAGAATCCATGACAGTTTAATTTCGCATCTGATCATTGTTTAAGCTTTGGGTTGTTTTACCTCTGAACGGCACTTTTTTGCACACCATGGGCTAAATGGCCAGGTCACATGAACTCCGAAGTCTCAGAGAAGGTTGGGTGAGGGGACCCATTGGAACAGTTGTTGGGAGACAGATAGTAGTCTCCCGTCATGGCCATCCAGCGTGTTCTTTAACGTGCACAGGGTATAGTTCTCTCCCACACACGGGCCACGTCTTAACGTCCCATCCGACGGACGGCGGCCTATCCAAGCATATCGGTGTCCCCTAATGACCGTGGGCAGGGCGGGGAATTTTGCGGAGATAAATCTCATCGCTGAACCAGCTGGGACTCGAACCTGGGAACTACATATTACGAGCCTGGTGCGCTACCGAATGAGCCCCCCCCGCCCCCTTTGTTTAAACTTTAACATGACAAAACCAAAAGATAATTTTGCTTTCAATCGTATGTCTCAGGTTGGAAAGTCTTATTTACATTTGGTTGAATTACGCAAGGTGGCATTATCCAATTTCCACGAAAGAGCATGAATCAAGAAATAGAAATCTTTAATGCAAGAGTATCTGAACATCTCAGTTGTAAATTTTGCCATCTATTCTTATTCGCCTCGTATGAATATAGAGATGCATCAACAGCAGAGAGTAGTGGGGGAAAATTTTGAAATATTTCATCTTCCACTTGCTGAAATGTTTCTTGATATCTAATATTCCTATAAAATATTAAGCCAAAGCACAAATATCTGTTTGTATCGAATTTTGGTGGGTTGAAATAATGTACTGATGTTTACAACCAATAATTACTAATTTTTATATCTATTTTTTTTAATAGTTTTTACGTGTTCATATTTTATGAATCCTCTTGATCATGTAAAAGTATATAAATAAAAAAAATAAAAAAAAACTATCCCGCCCAGTCGGTAACGCCCCAGGCTCGTAATCTATAGTTCCCAGGTTCGAGTCCCAGCTGGTTCAGCGATTCCCCGCCCTGCCCAGTCAGTAGGGGACACCGATGTGCTTGGATAGGTCGCCGTCCGTCGTATGGGACGTTAAGACGTGGCCCGTGTGTGGGAGAGAGCCATACCCTCTGCACGTTAAAGAACACGCTGGATGGCCTTGACGGGAGGCTACTATATGTCTCCCAACAGTTATTCCAGTGGACCCTAAAAAGTAAAAAATATACCTAAAGCATATAAATGGTGAAATCAGTCACCGAGTTCGTATTCACTTCAAAGGAAGATAGGGGCCGGCAATATTGTCGATTAGATAAATCGGCGCCCTATCTTCCTTTGAAACAAATACGAATTCAGTGACTGATTGTACCATCGATATGCTTTAGGTTTATTTTCTACTTTTTAGGGCCGTATAGGAAGATAGGTTTTTTTTTAATTTTAAATTTATTTATTTTTGTTGTCACTAAAACACCTACCTTGAAAAGCTTGCATTTGATATACGACTTAAAAACATCGAGTGGGGCGGGGGTAGCTCAGTCGGTAGCGCGCCAGGCTCGTAATCTGTAGTTCCCAGGTTCGAGTCCCAGCTGGGTCAGCGTTGAGATTTATCTCCGCAAAATTCCCCGCCCTGCCCACGGTAGTAGGGGACACCGATGGGCTTGGAAAAGCCGCCGTCCGTCGGATGGGACGTTGAGCCGTGGCCCCGTGTGCGGGAGAGCCATACCCTGTGCACGTTAAAGAACACGCTGGATGGCCTTGACGGGAGGCTACCATCTGTCTCCCAACAGCTGTTCCAGTGGGTCCCCTCTCCCAACCTTCTCTGAGCCTTCGGGGTCCATGTGACCTGGCCATTTAGCCCATGGTGTGCAAAAAGGTGCCGCTCAGAGGTAAAACAACCCAACCCTAAAAACATCGAGCACATTTTCTCCGCTTTTGGAGTCATGTTTGAGGTAGCCCACGACATTGGAGTCATCAGAAGCTTTTATTTGAGATGCGGCTCGTTAAAGTCAAACCCTAGGAAAATCCGCGCATCCCTTTTTATCAGGGGGGAATATGGGGGGAAAATTTTGAAATAGTTTGCGACCGTCATTATACCAGCTTTCATTTGGCACTAAGTCGTAACTGTAGGTCCTCGCTTTCAGAAGATATAGTAAAACCGCTTTCACATTTCTCCCCTTTTTTTTGGGGGGGGGGGAGAGAAAGCATGTTTTTTTCATGACTCTCCCCTCATCAAAAGCTTTCGTTAGACACATAGCTTGCTACTTTCGGCATTCGCTTTCAGGAGATATTTAGGAACAATCATTTTCATATCCCCCTTGTAGGGAGAAAGAAAGCACCTGAGTAAGTTTTCATAGCCTATCACATTCCTCACATTAGAAGATTTCATTCGACATATAACTTGTTACTTTCGGCATTCTCGTTCTAGAGATACAGCGGAACAATAGTTTCCACATTTCCATCTTCTAGGGGGTCGATTTGTTAGAGCCTAAGACACTCCCCGCGTCACAAGCTTTCATTGGACACATAGCTTGTTACTATCTGCACTCACATTCAGGAGATATAGGGGAACAATCATTTCATTCTCTCTCTTTTTGGGGGGAAAGAAAGCATGGGGGCAGTTTTTCGCAACCTGCGATATTTCCGCGACAGAAACTTTCATTCGACGTATAGCTTGTTACTTTCGGCATTTGCGTTTAGGAGATATAGTGGAACCTCATTTCACATTTCCCCTCTTTTAGAGGGGAAGAAAGCACGGGGAGTTAATTTTTTAAAAAAAGCCTCTGACACTTCGCGCATCACAAGCTTTCATATAGTATATAAATTATTAAGTTTCTCCGTCACGTTCGAAAGATATGGTGGAACAACGTTTTGTCAAGTCCACAAACCGACCAGCCAACAAACTGATCAACTGATCTCGTCTTCAAAGAAAGCGAGATAATAGTTTCGCTTTGTTGTCTGTCTGTCTGTCCGTCCGTCCGTCTGTTTGTCTGTCCGTCTGTTTGTCTGTCCGTCTGTAGATATCGAATTTCTTTGTTTACAAAGATAAATTAAAAATGATTTTTGTATTCGATAGGTATTGACGAAATATTACGATATGCACTTTCCGAATCTCTCTAAAGCTACCATTACGCCGTCTAGCGGTGGAAAATTTTAAATATTTCGAAACGAATATTACAAACGATGTATTTATGCTAGGAATGCGAAATTTTGGTGATGGAATGTGAAGGTTACAAAGTTTCTATTGCCGACAATGAGTTGACCTCTTAGACCCAGAGGGGGTGGGTAAACACACCTTTTTAATTTTAACAGATAATTGTTATTTTAAAAGATAAATGAAAAATTATTTTTGGGTAAGATAGGAATTGATAAAATATTATGGATCACCTTTTTAAATCTTGCGAAAACTACAATTTCGCCCTCTAATGGTGGAAAAATTTACAAATTTCAAACAAAGATTGCAAACGACCTATTTTAAGCTAGAAGTTTTAAATTTTTGTGGTGGAATGTGAACACCATGATGTTTCCATTGGCAACAATGATTTGACCTCTTAGACCCAGGGGGAGTGGCGAAAGACTTTTTTTTTGTTTTAGCAGATAATTGTTTGTATTTAGAGATAAATGAAAAAAATATTTTTAGGGTTAGATAGAAATTGATAAATATTATGATTCGAACTTTCGGAATCTTTCGAACAATATAACTGCTCCCTCTAACGGTGAAAAAGTTTGAAAATTCCAAAATTTCAAACGAATATTGCAGCGATGTGTTAAGGATAGAAATAAATACGAAATTGTGGTGGTGGAATGTGAACGTCATGAAGTTTCCATTGGAAACAATGAAAATGTAATTAGAAAATTAATTTTCACGTTGATTGGTACTAATGAAATATTATAATTCTCATTTTTCAAATACTAGTTTTTTTTTAATATACATATTTACACATCGCTGAAATGATGAAACGGCAGAGCTGTTATCGAGTTTTACAAATAATATGTATTGAATAGAAATTTGAAAAATTGGTAGTAGTTTTTAAGAGATATTTCACTGACAGCAATAATCTATCCACTTTTTCTGAGACACGTGTGGAAAATGCAACTTGTTAGATTTAAGAATTAAAAGACGAATTCTTTTATGTTGTATAAATACTAATAAAATATGATTTGTATTTTCCCCATCATCCGCTAGCTCAAATTAAAACTTTTAAGGAATGAAACAGTAGGTAAAGAAAAAACTCCTTTCTCTTTGAAAACGAGATTCTCATATGCGCCAGAGGCGATGTGAGTCCTTCTTGTTTTTAAATAATATTATAATTTTCCTTTCTGTTCAACATTGTAATCATTCATAATTGGTTAATTTATTAAATTAATGTCATTCTTCACAGTTGTTATCTTCCTTATCATTTACCACTAACATCATCATCGTCTCGTTATTATTATAATAGTCATGATTTTCTTTTGCTATAGATATTTTTTTAACTTAAAGAACATATATGTATATATAAAGAGAAACATAGCATAGGTAAAGGTAAAATGATTTACACATCATTGCGACTGTGCTTAATGCACAATATTTCAATCCATACCATTATATATCATTTAAGAGAAAAACAGAATGAAGAGAAATTAAAAAGGAACGAAAACTTGTTCCATTTACCATCTCTGATAGAAAAAGAAAAACCGAAAGGAAATTATCGTTTTTAGAATGAACCATCGTTACGAAAGTAGCAGCCTGTTTCCATTAACTGTGTTATTCCTGTGCACTGAAAAGAAACGCAATCTGAAAAGCCAGTTAGCGGAGCATTTGCTACTGGGGATCCCAACTGATAAATTTAAAACTTCATGTTGCATCCAGCTGCCGCGTTTCAGATCTTGCAATTGCGAGCTGCTATCGGAAGGGTTTTTGGATTCCCTCCAGCAGCGGATGGCGTCCAGTGGGGAGAAAAGGGAGCGACATAATGTATGACGTTTGCGGGCCACCGCTAATGACTTCTACACTGAATAAACCACGTCGGCAGCCATTAATATGGAGGAACCGGAAATGACTTCATTGCTGGAATTTTGGTTTCGTAATGGAATTTTAGCTTCGTATCATATGTGACAAAACTTTCTGTTTCGTTGTTGTAATTTTTCGGACTGGCTGTAGTGCCCCACTGGTATGATCTCCGCAAGATATCAGCACCCAGCCTTTGAATTCATTCTTACGTCTTAAACAAGAGATTCCACGTTATGTCAACTCATTAGATTAGAATTTCAGGTATTTCGAAAAGGAGTCTAAATGCTGCATCAACGTAACGATCAACATTCAGGAAAGAATTTTAGCTATTTCTATGGGCAAAATGCTAAATTTAAACAATAGCGCAAAAGAAAAAGAAAATTGAGTTATTTAATAGTTCTAACTGTTCTAAACAGCGTACACAGTTCTAAACACAGTTCTAAACTGCGTACTCATGTAATATGATTCTACCTTCATGAGTATTCGATTAGGTTAACTGTTCTTCTCCTGAATAAGGCAAAAAAAAACTTATAACCTATTATCCCTTTCTATGGACACTTTGCCTCTTATTGCTGCAGTTGTTCTGGTGCCTGACTTCTTCAGAAATGGCTATTTGCAAATGAATATTCAAAAATTCGAAAAAAGACCAAAGAAAGTTAAATAAAAAGAAAAAAAACGACAGAAAAGCACAATCACAACCGAAGCAGCAGGAGCCATACTTCAAAGCGTTCATAGAAGGGGTAACCTATATACTTGGAAATACCGGCGAATGTCGGATGGGACGTAATGTGTGGCCCCTTGTGCGGGAGAGCCATACCTGTGCACGCTAAAGAGCACACTGGGTGGTCTTGATGGGAGGCTATCATCTATTACCTAACAGCTGACCAGTGGGTCTCCTCCCCCAACTTTCTCTGAGCCATCAGAATCCTTGTGACTTGCCAATTTAGTCCATTGTGTGAAAAAAAGTGTCGCTCAGAGGAAAAATAACCTAAACCAAGCCATAGAAAGGGGCAATAGGTTGTACTAGGGTAAGTCACTAAATAAGGTGATTTTAAGTACAGCATCAAAAAATTTATTTCAGAAATATGTGCATACACAATTTGTAATCATCTCCTCTCTTGAAATCATCTCCTCTCTTGAAACATTTAGTCCAATTGCTAACAAGTTTTGTGATTCCAGCAGAAAAAAAGTTTTCAGTAGAGAATGTAGACAATTATGCACTGCATTTTGAACGTCTGTATTATTATGGCATATATTATGGCTAATATTCGATTTACCGCAAATTTCTTCCAAAGCAATGCGTCGATTCTTCCGATCAAGTTGCATTGCAGTGCAAGCGCAACATTGTCGTGCTCACATTTTGTGTAAAAATGTGGATACAACGTGCCGATGGCGGAAGAGCCCCATCAGCCATTTTTGCAAATTAATAGTGTCCATTTTTCCGCCATTTTTGTTCGGCATTCGACCACGATGAAGGATGCCGTCGTCAGCGTTGTATATTGAATCAACGTCAGCGTTGATTATTGTTCTAGGATTTTTCTGTCTAATTAATTGATTGTCCTTAACTTTTACAATGATGTAACATAAGAATTTTCAGTATCCAAAAATTATTTCTAGTAATTTAGTTCCAAAGAACATTGTGTTTTTCATTTCATTTTCAAATAATGAATGCGAAAAAGGTCTAGCTGAATCTGGGCTATTCCGCTTTGGTGATCACTACTAAGTAAATATTTTTAACAACTGTATTTGTTACTCTTCTCGGATATTTTATTTACCATCAGTTTTTCTGAGCACTGAAAGAGATACTTGCTAAATAAAACCTAATACTCTATAAAAGCTTCAGAATTATTTACAAAAATAAATTACACGAGGTTTAGTGTTTCTGGAATTACTAGTACATTTCCGTGTGTCGAAACTGATGAAATAATAAAGGCAAAAAGGGACGAAAGATGTAGTTATATAGTTCATTCCATATATATATAAACAGGTAAAAAACTCTAGTGATAAAGACAGAAAGCGACACAATGTGAAGTGTTGCAATTCATATCGATATGTTTGAAAATTAGTAAAACTCTATTGAAAAGACTAAAAAGGACACAGGATAAAATGGAGTAATTCATCCAGTGAGTGTAGAGATTTCTAAAATCGAATCGATCACAAAGGAAGGGCAAAATGTAGTAAAAATATATTGATAAAGACAGGGAGTGACACAAAATGAAAATAATTGTCTCTAGACTAAATTTTGAGCATTTTAGTAGTCTTGCACATTGAAATTCTGAATGATCCAATTTCTTAACGCAAAAAGAAAATAATTTTACATTGTGAATAAGCTTAAGATAATTTGTTAATATGTTATACAGCCTGTAAACCAAGAAAACATAATGCTTAGTAAACATATTTTTCAGCTGTACTTCAGTTAATAAATGTTTTTCAGATAATTTTCTATGGACTGGAACACTTCTAAAAATTTTGAGTAGCCCAATAATTGTTTGCAGAAACTAAATGATAAATATAGAAGGGTATGATTATTGTTCTAGGATAAATTGATAAATATAGAAAGGTATGATTATTGTTCTAGAATTTTTCTGTCTAATTAATGAATTGTCCTTAGCCTTTACAATGATGTAACGTAAGAATTTTCAGTTTCCAGAAATTATTTCTAGTAATTTAGTTTCAAAGAACATTGTACTTTTTATTTCATTTTCAAACAGAAGAGTTGAAGATTTATGTCAAATGTATTGACATAAATCTTCAACTTTTGTGTACAAACTAAAAAAAATATATTAATAAAGAGTGAAAGGGCACAAGATGGAGTGCCATGGTTCATCTCCTATGTGTAGAAATTGTGGGGAGCGACTTCTCCATTAAAGCTCCTGGGGCACTTCCCGAACAAAATTAATCACAAGAAATAATAATCGAATATGAAATTTAGTATTTATTAATTTTCTTATCTAAAAAACATTAATAATATTTTTAGATTTGTTATGCAATCACTATTTACCGTGTAATGTACGCAGTCATAGCGTTCACTTTGGGAATAGGTGTTTCATCTTCTGGCTGCGCTTATATAATATCAATTTATCAATTACGGCCCCTGTCGAAATTTTAACGTTATCTATTATGGAGTTTACACTATAAATGTGCGTCCGCTGAAATACCGTAGCAAATGAAGTAACCGGGGATTCTGAATTGTACATGAGGCACCAATTCAGAATTCCCGGTTACACATTATTGCAGAGCCGACTTTCATCTTCTGAGGCTTTAAGCTATGTCTAGTCTAAGAGGCTCCAAAAATTCAATAGTCGAAACATATTTATTATTCTGACTGAAGGGAACAATAAAATTATTAAAAAATGTAGTTTATAACTACTAATAGAAATTCGCTATTGCTACACAGTGAACGTTGAAATGACCAACTTTTTTTTTATAATTCCTTCTATTATAAAATGCTGTGATATTAATTGTATGCGTTTTTTACGTAATTCATTGCATTAAAAATTATTAGATTGATTGTATAAAGTTTTATTATATGATTTATTACATTATAAAACATTTATAAGCTAATGATACTGTCTAAGTGAAGCATGTCGTGCTTACGAATTTGTCTGGTGTCCCCGCCCCCCCGACAATAAAAAACAAACTAATCTGGACACGTGTTTATTACAGATATTTTACACCAATATTTTTCTTTCAGAATAATCACTAGGACGGAGAGAAAATTATATTTATAGATATATATTGTAAGAAAAGAGCTAGATATTAAACAGAAAAGTACGAGAATGCCTTTCCGACACTGTTTCTTCTTTTTACGAAATACTTCACTAAATATTGCATTTGGAAGATAGCTGGTGGGAAAAAATAATAGATACATTAACGGAATGTCTTTCCAGTTCATTTCGGTATCAGGCGTCTCCTCAAAATGGATTGGATAACAGATACGTAATTTTATTAGGCTACATAAATTTGGATCTGGTAAATAAATTAGTTACTTATTACTTAAATTTGGTAACTGCATATAGTTATCTTTGTAGTCACGAAGAAATAACTAGACCAGAGTCAGGAATCTGCCTCGACCATATACGCTTTAAGAAATCTCAAGTTATAGTAATTCAAAATTCGCACAACCCGAAATGTAAATGCTTATCATTTCGCGTCAACTGAACGGATTTAAATAACGATTCAGAGTTGGCAACCCTGAAGTCACTGACATATGCAACATTGTTTAGTTTAGTTCTCACGCTCTTAGTTCTTTATTAGTGACATTTTTATTTAACAATTAAATAATATTTAACTGTTCAAGCTGACTTCAGTGAACAGTTTCCTGATTCTTAGGTACCCAAGAAGTCTACAATATCATGTTTAATTGCTCGATTCCGCGGAACTGGAAGCGTACATGACACGTAAAATACTGGTGCAAAGGGTTCGCTGTTGTATTTAAGAAGAGGGAGGACACTTTCAACATCTATTGTAATCCTTTGTTAACATTTCGTAAACGTAAATTGAGAATAAATGAAATTTTCTACTATGGGTTGGGCAAATTTTCAATCACTCTGTATATCTGCCATATTTATGTTATTAAATTATTATTAAGATATCCTTTCTTTATTGATATTATAGTAGGCTAAATTCCAAAACACAAGGAATTACCAAACACTGGTTCACTGAAGAATACAAATTGAATACAGCTAAATTAAAGAGTAACTTGAAAGAAATAAGTTGGGAGCAAATAAAAAATATGGAAACGGTCAAAGGATTTAGTTGTTTTGCTTCTATTTTGCGAAATTAATTGGGGAATTCAAAGGTAAGAAAATGTTAAAGAACAAATAAAAGAATTAAAGCCAAACTATATATTAAAAAAGATTTGTTAGATTCTATGTAAAATAGAAAAAAACATGGGTAAATGTTATGCTGAACATATGAGAGATTAATATATTTAGGAGTATAAGAAATAGCAAAAATTTGGACGAACTGTTTAGAAGCGCCAAAATAAATCATTATAAAATTAAATTTTCAAATAATAAATCTAGTGTTAAAAAATTAGGATACGATTCCCGAAATGTGTGGAACATAAGAAAGATTGGATTGGATTGTTTTACCTCTGAGCGGCACTTTTTTGCACACCATGGGCTAAATGGCCAGGCCACAAGGACCCTGAAGGCTCAGAGAAGGTTGGGGGAGGGGACCCACTGGAACAGCTGTTGGGAGACAGATGGTAGCCTCCCGTCAAGGCCATCCAGCGTGTTCTTTAACGTGCACAGGGTATGGCTCTCCCACACACGGGGCCACGGCTTAACGTCCCATCCGACGGACGGCGGCCTTTTCAAGCACATCGGTGTCCCCTACTGACCGTGGGCAGGGCGGGGAATTTTGCGGAGATAAATCTCAACGCTGACCCAGCTGGGACTCGAACCTGGGAAGTACAGATTACGAGCCTGGCGCGCTACCGACTGAGCCACCCCCGCCCACACATAAGAAAGAAAACGTGGTTCCCGAATGAAATAATTGAAGGGGATAATCGATACGCTAGAAATATAGATTTAACAAATAAATTCAATAATTATCATGTTCACATTCCAGGTGTTTTAGTTAGTAATATATCCGACAATTAAAACTATAGGTAAACTCAATTGTAAAGGGGTAGTAGAAAGTTTCCCGGTTTAAATGAAATATCAGAAAACGTTAATTAAGGAAATTTATGATGAAAAAAAAATTGTACGTAATTTAATTAACAATACGTTTCAGAAGGATATTTTCCGTTCTATTTTCAAAGTAGCTCAGATTATTCCAGTTTATAAAGGAAGCAATCCTATGCAACGTGCAAAATGTCGTCCAATCTCGCTGCTATTTTTCTTTTCAAAAATATATGAAAAGATAGTTTAGCAGAAAAATTGTTCCTTTTTCCGTAAGAAATAATTAATTTCCTAATAATCAATATGGTTTTAAAAAGGGGAGTATATGGAGGATGCAATTCTGGATTTAACTTTGCGGATTTATTATAAATTAAACAACAATCCGAAAACAATTATTTGATTTTAGGATATACAAAAAGGCTTTCGACACTGTGTCTCATAAAATAGGTTGAGACAAAATTGTAAAGGCTGATTTCAGGGTAGCTATTAAAAAATGGTTTAAAAGTTATCTATGAGGTAGCATGCAAAGGGGGCAACATAGACATTTGTGTAAGTGAAAAATAATAATTAAAATTTGGAGTGCCTCAAGGTTTGGTTTTGGATAAACAAATTATTTAATATGCATAAACCATCTTTGTAATTTACAACTGAATGGAAAAATCACTATATTTACTGTTGATACAGCAATTTTTACCGATAAGCTTGAATCGCTAATAGACAAACTGGGAATAGTTAGAAATTGTTTTCTTAAAAATAAATGAATATTAAATGTAATATATATGTATATTCTAATAAGGGGAAATTAATATGTATATTACGAAACAGAATCATCATATATGTATTAATGTATTTCCCCGTGGTTCCGCTGCTGCTTGATCAATCGGTCTCGAATTTGGTGGTGTAGTCCCTCTCACTTGTAATCCTCTTATTGATGGATGGGGTCCGTAGCTGCCGTGGGTCGGAAGTGATCCCTCGAAAGGTGCCCGAGATTTCTGGGGCGCTGCCTTCACCTACTTGTGAATGCAGCTGTGAATTGAGAATGAAGTTATCTATAGACGTTCGTTTGGCGCCAAACTTTTCAGGGGAGTTGTGATGGAGTGTTGGAAAGATGTGCGCCAAACTTTTCAGAGGAGTTGTGATGGAGTGTTAGAAAGATATGCGCCAAACCTTTCAGAGTAGCTGTGATTCAGAGTAGCTGTGATGGAGTGTTGGAAAGATGTGTGCCAAACCTTTCAGAGTAGCTGTGATGGAGTGTTGGAAAGATGTGTGCCAAACCTTTCAGAGTAGCTGTGATGGAGTGTTGGAAAGATGTGTGCCAAACTTTTCGGAGAAGTTGCGATGGAGTGTTGGAAAAATGTGAAAAAACTTATCCAAATATTTCGCGCCAAATGTTTGGCGTGAGTATTACTAGTGTAATGTTATTATGTGTAACGATGGGAATCTTGAGCGAATGTTATAAATACTTAGGAATCACGTTGGGTAGGCAGATGATGTGGATATAGTACATATTTTTATACAATATTGTTTATATGCCATTATCCGAAAAATATATGTCAGAACTTTCGTTGATTCATCTTTGCTTAAAAGTAATTTATAATTAATTGATTAAGTCTTATATGTGATATGGCCTTTTTCCTTAACTAGTATAATTTTGAATCTGAAAAATATGTAAAGATTATTAAAGTTATTCAAAATTATATTTTAAGGTGTATTTGGAAGGAAAAAAACAAGAGAAAGTGTTTAAGATAGTTAAAGCTCTCTTAGTTATTTGCAGTTACGAAAACTATATGCATCAAATTATTTAATACATTTTAGACAAAAAATATTGATAGAATTAGAAGTTTTCCTGTCCATAGAAAATTATCTGAAAAATATTTATTAACTGAAGTACAGCTGAAAAATATGTTTACTAAGCATTATGTTTTCTTGGTTTACAGGCTGTATAACATTTTACCAAATTATCTTAAGCTTATTCACAATGTAAAAGAATATTCTTTTTGCTTTAAAAAATTGGATCATTCAGAATTTCAATGTGCAAGACTAATAAAATGCTTTTATGTTTATCTTAGATAATTATTAATATTTAAATCTGAGGATGACTCTACCTACAACGTAAAAAATTCCTTTTCTAAACGTAGTCATTAAATTATTAAAATGTTAGTATTATTATCTCACTGATTGGTATTAACTCAAGTGGAATATCTGATTTTGCTGAATATATAATACAAATATGAAATGAAGGCAAACTTGTGATTACTTTTAAAAATTTTGTTTTTTGATCTTTATATTATGATTGCCTATGTCCCGTGGCCGATTGGATAGCGTGCTTGGCTACTGATCAAAGGGACCTGGGTTCGAGCCCGGATATGGCATGGATGTTCATGTTTTTCTGCTGAGGTCCCGCCATCCTCTCAGACTTATTACTATGGCGTATAAACTGATAGGCTTCTGTCAGACCTCTGTGGCAAGCAGCTGCTTGAGAGGATATTTATTATTATATTATTTATTAACTTATCCATATGCGTTTCAATTGATCGATCTTCTGAAGTTTATATAAAAATGTATGAAAAACGTTTCTTGATTGCAAAATAAATAAATTATAATAAATGAAAAATTAATTCTTAACAAAAAAATTCCCTACGTCAGGGCCCAGGGAAACCTTTAGACATAAAGATATAAGCCCTACTGACCGTGGGCAAGGAGTTTTGCGGAGATAAATCTCAACGCTGACCCAGCTGAGACTCGAACCTGGGAACTGCAGATTACGAGCCTTGAGCGCTACCGACTAAGCCACTACCACCGCCTCAATAGATGCTAGGAAAAAAAAAACGGAAAACACTATATTCTTAAAGAGCTTCAAGAAAAATTATCTACTTAAAAACGAAAACAGCACATTTCTAATGAGCAATAAATTAAAATAAAAACCTATATTTTTAAGGAATCACAAAAATATCTTGATTAAAAAACGCAAAAAATTATATTTTAACTAGTATTGTGTTGAATTGGCGAAATCATTACTTTTGCTCCTAAAAATCTTTGGCCAAAACTTTGGGAGAAATGAGCCACATTCAGTATAGTGATTATCCGTTTTGAGTGAAGGATTGGGTGGACCTGGTGTAAGAGTTGGTAAAACTATGTTAAGAAAGGGATGGAGACAAGAAAAAATTACATAGTTCATCTAATATGAATTAGCAAATTGTAACAAAACGCTATATAATTAGTGTATACAGAGTCGTATCAAAATAATTATAACCACCTACCATAAAGTACTGTGCAAATTAGTTGGGACAATAGGAAAATGCAGTTAAGACACAACTAAAATATTTATTTGTTTAATAGTGTGCATAGTTAATAGTGAATGTGACCCACCTTAGCTCTAATTACTTCTTTCACCCTCTCAACCATTGATGCCACTAGCCTTCCACACATCTCCTTCACTTCAAGGTCGTAGTACCACACTTTCATGACACTTTCTATCATTTTCGTTTCGTCGTGCAATCCATCTTAGATATGCGCGCTTTAATAATGGCTGACAAATTTTCAATGGGGTTTAGATAGGGTGAATTTCCTGGCCACTCCAATACCTTCAAATGTTGCTGGGTAAAGAAGCTCTTAGCAAGCTTAAAATTGTGGCATGGAGCCAGATCCTGTTGAAATACCCCATCGGCGTTAGGAAACAGCTTCTGCAGTGTTGGGACCTTTTTCGCCTCCAGAATGCCTATGTACGTTTTGCTGTCTATCATTCTTTCAATGGGGTGAAGTGTCTGTGGCCCGGAAGCTGTGAAACATCCCCAAAACATGACCTTGGATGGATGTTTGGGGGATTGCTGGATGTCGCCGGATCGAAGAGGTTCTCCAGGCGAGCGGCGGACGAAATTTGACCCGTAGCCATGTACCTCAAAGTGGGTTTCGTCGGAAAATATCACTTTTTCCCAATTCTCCACAGTCCAGTCTCAATGTTTCTTTGCCCAGGATAGCGTCATAGCGGGTGTCAAAAGTTGCTTTTTGGAGGAGCGTCGAGCCTAGTGGCCACACTCCAGAAGGCGACGACGTACGGTGGAAACATCTATATTAACCCCATGAGACGCAATCTCCCTTTTGATGTCATCACTGGTCTTCTTCAGGTCTATGATACTAATTCTTCGAATTAGACTATAATGTCTAGGGGTGGTTTTTCTTTTTCTTCCACGATGTCTTTTACGGGACGTGTCCACGGACCCTGTCTCCTTATGCAGCTTCATGATCCGTGAAATGCTGGATTTCCCGATGCCAACTGCTTTTGCTATCTGACTAGCAGTAAGTTAAGTGTTTTCACCTAAAGCGATTATTTTAGCTCGTTTACGGGGTGTGATGTCCATGATGTATTTAATAAAAAAAAGTCTCCAATGAAAATTGTGAACTACTTACATAATCACGTCCTCAACCTACGAAATATCAATTCCGACTAAAGTGGAAGTGTAAATAATAGCAGGGTAACACAACAGACAATTCTAAACTTACAGCAGTTTAGACTCTGCAGCGGAAGGGACTTAGCGTTCCTTCGCTTGTCCCAACTAATTCGCACAGTACTGTACATATACTATAGTAGGTGGTCATATTATTCTGATACGACTGTATATATTATATATGTAAAATTAGAAATCTTATTTTGAATTTTTTTTTCGATAAAACATTCCCTATTTTGTTTTCCGAAGACACGTAAAAACCAAATATTTTATGTGCTCCTCTCTCTTTGGTTTTATCTATTACGATAACTTGGATAAATTACGCTTTTTCTAAAAGGCTAATTTAATGTTGAGGTTCCGATATTCCCTCTAAATCTACTTTATTATAACTTTAGTAACTCTACGCCGATAACAGATCAGGGAGCTGATGGTAAATTTATGTTTAAACTGCGTTATTCTCTTTAAACCAACTTTGTTATAGCTTTAATTATTCTACACTGACGACAGATCAGAGAGCTCATAATAAATTTAAGGCTCCTTTGAACTAGAGTAACTATAAATATCCGTGAAGATACTGGTCCTAACTGGCATAGTGGTTAGGCAACTAGCGACTGTTCCAGCAAGGCAAACTTTGTGTTCTATGTTAATACAATTTTGAGACTGTAGTCAGCAGTGATGTCGGTCTTAGTAGGGAATGTCCTTGTATGAGAAGGCCTGTAAAAGCTAGGAGTAGCTTTGGGATTTTTCTCTGTCCTATATGTCGCAAATAATAAAAACAAAGATCAAGCCAATTAACTTCACTGATTAAATTGCGATTAGGTAGCGCTATAAAAATATAAAGCCAAATCTAAACGGCACACCAGAGATACCTTACGCAAACGCAAACAACTCAAAGAAACATTTCCTAGCATTCTAAACAAACTTCACGTAAAGGAATGCATCCATTAAGTAGAAATTCATTATATTACTCAGTTAACTAACTGCGTCCAGAGGAAATACGCGCATTCCATATTTGCCTAAGAAATTCATTTGTGGTTCGTCCTGCTGAAATCACCGACTTCTAAAGAAGCTAAGAATAAAGGAATTACGAGTTGGAAATGGTTGAGTTCGTGTCTTCCCCAGGCACCCATTGGTCTTACGTGAGTTAACGCTTTAATCACCTAATTTTCTTCGTCCGACGGGCAGAAGAAGAAGGTACATGGCCGTTATCTGGTTCAGCTAATCTGTCAGAAATATTTCAACCTTGGTTTCTACAATCAGTTAAGTCATTGTTCCTCAGTTTTAGCTTTATCCAATTACGCTATTAGCACCAAGATGATTATTTCTCAAAGGTCAAACGTGACTACTGCGTGGTTGCGCACTGCAAAGAAGAAAACTTCTAAAGATGCAGCGATTTCCAACAGCAAATTTTCTTTTATTATCATTTTGTGAAATAGCACTTCTCAGTTATTTTATTAATGCGACCTTAAGATATAAATTTTTGAAACTTAATTTATTTCGAATTTTAATTAATTAATGTAATTTTAAATTTCAAAAGAAAATTAATGTGTGTTATATAATGTGCTTCCGTAGAATGTATAATTTCTTTGGTGTAAAATATATAGTCTCCGCGATGTTAGACACTTTGTGATGTAAATTTTGAAACTTATTCCTAATTACTCTGGAGAGCAGTGGACAATCATTATGAACTTGTTGAAATTTTCATAAAGATCGACGACTATTAATTTCCCTACCCCCTTCCTCAAAAACATTTTAGCCTCACTCATAATGCGAATATATTTTTTGGGGGATTTTTCATTCTTTTTTTTTCTTAACATTTGATCTTTTAATAACTGTACTTTTTAAAGGAAAGATAAAAAAATTACATAAGTAGATATTTATTACAATTAGTGGAAAATTTGACATTGTAAATCACCAGCTATTTTCAAATAATTAAATTCATAATTTTTATCATCTAAACGCAGATGATCAAGATGATTATCAGTCAGAAGTTTCCGGAATACACGTACAAAACAACGAATACCGTTGACTGTTAGAAACTCAAAATAACTTGAAAGAAATAATTTAAAAAATTTATATATTTTGAATGAATTCAAAAAGAGATCGGCTTCAAATTGTTTCCACCGGGATCGACTGGTCTACTGATCGACTTAATTTGTTTTCGACATAATAAACTAACGATAATCTAAGACATCATTTAAATATAGAAGCAAAGTTGGGGAGGGGGAGCGACTGAGTGGAATTCCGTTCCAATATGAAATTTCCCCTTTCTTTTAGTTTCTTTATGCTATTAGTTTTTTTAAACCGAACCATTCCCTCTCAGAGTACCCTTCTTCCTTACACCCATGTTGCAGAGGCGATGATGGCTCAGTCGGTAGCGCGCCAGACTCATAAACTGTAATTCCCAGGTTTGAATCCCAGCTGGGCCAGGGTTGAGATTTATCTCCGCAACACTTCCCGTCCTGTCCACGTTCTGTAGGAGGACACCGATGGGCTTGGAAATGCCGCCACCGTCGGATGGGACGTTAAACCGTGTGCGGGAGAGCCATACCCTGTGCACGTTAAAGAACACGAGGGATGACCTAGACGGGAGGCCATCCATCGTTGTTTGACGGATCTGTCTCCCAACAGCCTTTCCAGTAGGTTCTCTACCCCAACCTTCTTCGAGTCTTCGGGATCCTTGTGGCCTGGCTATTTAGCACATTGTGTGCAAAAAAAAAGTGCCGACAGAGGTAAACCAATCAACTCATGTTGCGTTAAAAATTCAAGTTCGCACCTACAAATGAATCCGATTTGAAACAATCAAATAATTCATTTAATTAAAAATACGCCTTAGAATTGACACTAAACTCTTTAGCAATTGTAAAAATATATATTTCGTACCAGATTTGTTTCACAAAGCGCAAGTGATATCAGTTAAAGGAAGGTATATAGGTAGGATAAGGTTGCCTATTTACGTGATAACTGTTTTAGTGCTTTAGTAATATATCATAAGAAATGTGACACCTGGTGATGACTTTGAGAAAGACGCTTTTATCTGTTTCATGTACAATGCATTAAAGTGGGTTAATAATTGTTTATGGAATCTCTATCTTAGAAGAAGGTATCCTATTACATATTTAGGAATCGGTGCGAAGGACATATATTAAAGGATTTTAGGTTTAAATGGAGCATTTGTTTAGTCAGAGAACTACGTATGTGGATATGTAGTTCATATCCATATGATTGATTGAATCGGAAAACGATAAATGTAGGGAGGTTGGGTTGTTTTACCTCTGAGCGGCAATTTTTTCACATCATGGGCTAAATGGTCAGGTCACATGGACCCCGAAGGTTCAGAGAAGGTTGGGGGCGGGGACCCACTGGAACAGCTGTTGGGAGACAGATGGTAGCCGCCCATCAAAGCCATCCAGCTTGTTCTTTAACGTGCACAGGGTATGACTCTCCCGCACACAGGGCACGGCTCTTCCGCACACGGGGCACGGCTTAACGTCCCATCCGACGGACGGCGGCCTTTCCAAGCCCATTGGTGTCCCCTACTGACCGTGGGCAGAGCGGGGGATTTTGTGGAGATAAATCTCAACGCTGACCCAACTGGGATTCGAACCTGGGAACTACAGATTACGAGCCTGGCGCGCTACCGACTGAGCCACCCGCCCTATAAAAGTAGGGAGGACAATATAATGGAGTTCTATCGCAGTATAAATTTTCTCCTCCGTTTTAGAGGTTTAAAAAAGAATTCGAGAAATATATCAAATGTACATAAATTTAACAATTTTAACTCCCTTACCCTCACTAGGATTCTCAAGGGTCCCCTTGCTCCTTAATCAGACCCCGAACTCGAAATAAATTATAAATATACATATTATATATTTTATTAGTTTATCATCGACATGTATTTTAATAGTTTATCAGCGACATGTATTTTACTAGATTATCATCGGCATGTATTTTACTACTTTATCATCGACATGTATTTTACTAGTTTATCATCGACATGTATTTTACTAGTTTATCATCGACATGTATTTTACTAGTTTATCATCGACATGTATTTTACTAGTTTATCATCGACATGTATTTTATAAGTTTATCAAACATTAGGTTTCATTGAACGGCGACTTTACAGCGCCGACGCAATAAAGGTTCATTCGTTAGATTCTATTGATTCTAACGAGTGAAGTGCTTTAAACTTTTATACCACAGAGAGACTTCAGCTTTGAGAGTTATAGTTTTACCATTGCATATTTGATTATTGTGCAAACGATGCAACAATCATGCATTGTACACCGAAGAGCCAAAACATTATGACCATCGCCTCTTTATGCAAATCAAAGCACCTGCCGGTAAACGACGGCGCGTGCGAAGGTCATGAAACGGCATAAATAAAACCTGATACTGAGCTCTGCTAATCAGTATTATTCTTGTTTTTCAGATGGAAAAGGCAGCGGACATAAGTGAGTTTGTCAAAGCCAAATTGTAATGGTCAGACGACTGGGTCAGAGCATTCCCGAGACAGCAAGGCTTGTAGGGTGCTCACGGTCAGCCGTGATTAGTACCTTCAAAAAGTGATCAGAGGAGGGAAAAACCAAGAACAACTGGCAAGGTGAGGGCCCACCACTTCTCATCGATGCTAGAGATGAGTGAAGGCTATCCCGTATGATACGAGCTAAGAGAAGGGATATTGTGGCGCAACTCACACGTAATTTCACTGCTGGTGACAGGATTAATGCACCACAGTACATCGAATCCTGCTGAAAATGGGGCTGCATAGCCACAGGCCGCTCTGAGTGTACATGCTAACCTCGATTCACCGTTGAAAGCGACTACAATGGGCATGCGAGCATCAAAACTGGACTATTGAATGATTGGAAAAAGTCATCTGGTCTGATGAATCTCGTTTCCTGTTGCACCATGTGGACGACCGGGTATGTGTGCATCATTTACTTGGGGAAGAGTTGGCACCAGGATGCACCGTGGGAAGGAAACAAATCGGTGGAGGGAAGTGTAATGCTTTGAGCAATGTTCTGCTGGGAAACATTGGGTCCAGTCATTCATGTGCAGGAAACAGTGATGTCCACCACCTAACTAAACATCATTGCAGATCAGGTTCATCTTTACTTGGCAATGGTATATCCCCTCTAGTAGTGCCTTCTTTCAGCAGGATAATGCGCCATGTCATACTGCCCGAATTGTTCGATAATGGTTCGCAGAACATGAGGGAGACTTTCAGGTATTGCCCTGGCCTCAAAATTCTCCAGACATCAATCCTATCGAGTATCTATGGTTTGTGTTGGAACAGCATATCCGTCTGCTGCTGCTCAATCACGTAATTTACAATAGTTAAAGGATCTGCTGGTAACGTGTTGGTACCAGATACCACAAGACACCTTTAGTAATCTTGTAGCGTCCATGTCTTGCCGGGTAGGTGCTGTTTTGGCAGCATGTGGAGAACTAACATCATATTAGGCAGGTGGTCATAATGTTTTGTCTCTTAGGTGTATGCACTTTAGTACCTGTCTACGCAGTTTTCATACATTTGTGTACCAATGCATGCACCCCACTGGATGGATATAAAAACTGTTTGTTCCTTTGTTATATCATCCATTTATACAAATGTTGATATAGCGCTTTGTTTCATGAGTCATTTCTTTGGAAGGAGAGAGCGAAGGGAGATAACAACGGGGGTCCAGCGAGGCGGAGCTCCTTTGTCGGGGTAGACGGCAGAACCCCTAAGAAAATATATATAAATTAATTTTTACATTTAAGCTTAAATTTTAGTTTGAGTTTTGTAGTATAAATTATAGGCATAAAAATAATTCGATTGTTTTTATCACTGAGTGACAAGTATTTTTTATGCATTCAATGGGCATTCCCTAGCGCTCAAAGAAGGATGAACAAGGGATCTGTTGGACAATTGTTACGAAGCTGTTGCAATTAAGTGTTAAAATATAATCCCTACGTAGGTTCGCTTGACTTATTTGTTGTGAGCTTTGTTTCATTATGGTATTATAATCCTAGAAATCGTACACAATTTCTTTTATGATGAACCGGTACTTGTCACAAGGTTTCGTTAATGCGGATTATATGGCTGCTGTTGTAGTATGAAAACAATAGTTATTGTGAATATCAAACTCATAAGAAAATATCCCCTAAAGCAGCTGCTTGCCACAGAGGTCTGACAGGAGCCTGTCAGTTTATATACCACAGTAGGAGATCTGAGAGGATGGCAGGACCTCAACAGAAAAACGACACAATCATCCATGACTTAATCTGGGGTTCGTACCCAGGTCCTTTAAATCAGTAGCCAAGCGCGCTAACCACTCGGCCATGGGACGGCTGCTTTCCAGTTATCAGGTTTCTCTTTGAAGTGCTTAGCAACCAGTCCCATGCTTCGTGTTCCAAGATATTTGTGAGCTAACATGCTGATTTCTGTAATAATAAAAACACTGATGAGATTAAGATACTCTGCCAGATGCGATAAACAAAAATAAATAAAACCTTCTTATAGTTACAGTAACCATTGCCATAACTAGCAAGACTACACCAAGAAACGGTATCAGCTGCATTTCGCATTCGATAAATATCGATAAAACTATAGTTTCGCCGGCATCGCAGATATCGTAAGCGTCGGACGTGCCTGAGATAAAGCCACAATTTCCGTTTTCCGAAGAGCGGCAGGAGAGGGCGAATGTTAGTTCAATTTTGTCTCTCTTCGAGAAGTTCGCGTAAGAAAGGGTGTTTTTTTTATGGAAAGACTATTTTGTTTACTTCTTGACGGTATATTCTCCTGGGAATATTTCATATGTATGCTAGGATTCAGGATGATCGTAATTCTGAACTGATAAGCAGAGAAGCTGCTTTCAATGTCTGACAAAAAAAATATCGTTCATCCACGTTTTTTTTTTTCCTGTTTATTTTTTAGGTTTGAGAAGATTGAAATATTAAAACACCATATATTAAGATGTATTACAATATTTTATTAAATATGAGGATTGTGCAAATTAAGTATAATAATGGTAGACATAAATCAGTTGTCATGTTGTTGTTGTTTTTTTTTTTGCTTACGAGAGAAATAAAACCATTCATTAAAATCAATTTGTGTTAACTAGTTTTTAGATTAGAATGCATTACTAACTAAATTCCGAAAAAATAATGTGTAATATTAAGTTGTAATGCAAGCAAATAAGCTGAATTTTTCTTATACCTTTAATATGTATATTGTACGTTTCCATGTGGAAAGCATTAGACAAAAATGTTAATCAGGAACAGTTCATACAGTTAATGATCGCATACGACTTTCTTATCTCCAGTCCATTTAAGACCAAAATCTTTCCCTTGCAGTGAATTTCGCATAACATAATCAATATCCAAAAGTAAAGAGAAAAGGAGACAAAATGCACCCTTGTCGAACATCAGAAGTAATGCTAAACCAATTATTACAAGCCGTACCAACTCTCACACACGACTCAGTGTTATTATAGACAGCTTTCATTAAGTTAACTAACTTGTCTGGTATACCATATGATCGCACAATCAACCACAAATTATGTCGATCAACAGAGTCGAAAGCCTTTTTGAAATCAACAAAGCTAGCAACCAAAGGTTTCTGAAATTCTAAACATTTCTCAAGAATCTGCCTAAGTGAAAATATTTGATCCACACATCCCCTACCACTTCTGAATACACATTGCTCATCACGCAATTGACTGTCAACCAGTTCTTAATTATATTAAGCACAATCATGGAAAGAACTTTACCTGGAACAGAGAGTAGGCTGACACCCCTATAGTTATCACAAGAACTGCGATCACATTTTTTGAAAATAGGGATAAGTTTAGCTCTGGTAAAATGCTTAGGAACCATGCCTTTATCATAAAAGATATTCAAAATTTCAGTCATCCAAGTGGTAACCGAAATATTCCCAGCTGTAAGCATTTCTGTAATAATATCATCTACCCTGGGTATTTATGAAGTTTAAGTTTAGAAATAGCCATAATAAATTCAGATTGTGTTATAGGGCCAACATTAAAGTCACCAATGCATCTATCATCATTGCAAACAATGGGAGTAGAACTAACCACATTGTTTAGAACATCACTAAAATCCTCAGCCCACCTAGCCATGACAAATCCTCACCTTCTATAACCTTACCTTTTTTATCCTTCAATCCCTGTATACCTGTACGTTTTCTACCACACAAAATATTAACTATCTGGTACAGCTCTCTACTGTTGTGCTGTCTGTTTCCTCGGCTTTGTCAGTCAAGCCATCAAGCCAAAGATTCTTATCAGCAGTTAACTGATCCTTTACACGTTTATTAAGCTCTCTGTAATGCTTTTTATTAGGACTAGTGGGGTATTGATTAAGGACATTCCTGCAGTTCTTCCTTTCTGAAATAAGCTCAATTGCCTTATCACTCAAATAATTCTGCCTCCTCTTCTCCTTTTTCCCTAAACGAGTAATGTTAGTTTCCAAAAAAGCCTATTTAAAATGGTCCCATTCTTCCTCAACTTCAGTAGTAAGCACCCAATGACTCTCATAATGACTAAGTAACCTATCATGGCAAGCTTTAGCTATAACTGGGTCTTTCAGAGCTTCAGTATTAAAGATAAAAATTTTAACCTTTGCACAACACTTTTTAAGTTTAAGTTGCAAGACACTTTTGACAAGGTAATAGTCAGATCCAATTTCAGCTCCCTTATATGACCTGGTATTCCTAACAGAACTAGCCCATTTGCTATTAATTAATATATAATCAATCATATTCTTATGCAGCCCATCGGGTGAAACCCATGTGTACTTATGTATGTCGCCGCGTTTGTAATAAGTGTTAGTTATTCTAAATCCATTGAATTTACTTACCTGTAGGAGACGTTGCCCATTTCCATTGCAGCTACCAATACCAAAAGGGCCTATCACCCCTCCCCAAATGTCAATGTCTGTACCAACTTTGGCATTGAAGTCACTTAAAACAAGGGTAATATTTCCTTTCTTGATAGAATTCGAAATATCCCGAAGTTGTCTGTAGAACCAATCCTTCTCATCCTCAGTGGGGAGAACTGCAGATAACATTTAAATCTTTATTGCTTGTCTGAAATTTTGCTGTAAAAAACTATTAATGCACTCATATCCTAGAAGAGCATCACTAGCGTGTCTGCTGAGAAGCAGACCCACGCCTTGGTGATGTTTCTCATCTTCCCTCCCTGAAAAGAGAAATTTAAGATTATTTTTAAGAATCTGACCTTTATCTGTCCATCTGGTCTCTTGCAGGCCAAGAATATCTAAATTATAACGGTGGAATTCTTGTATGAGGACATCGAGAGAAGAAGCTCTGTGCAGGGTCCTCACATTCCAACTACCTATGGAGAGAAAATGGTTAGTGCGATGTTTAAAGAAACTATTGTTTATTGAGAGAGGAAATGGCGACAATATCGGACAGCCCCCTAATCGCAGACATTGATCAAAGACCCGTTCCCCCACCACTAAAGGCTGAAGCCTTCTACACTGGAAGACTTCCTCCAATGTAGAATTTGACGATGCCAGTAGAAACAAGGAGTTCAGGTGCCTGTGATGACCTCTGCTCAGGATTATTCACCAGCTGATAAAAAGATCCTGTGAATCTATTCACTTGGGCCTGTCAACCCACAAACAAACAGAAAACACAGCGGAAGATTTTCCCTCCACAGAAGCTCACCAGTGCAGCAAATTCAGTATCCATAATCAAGCTCAGAGCCTTATTTAAGTACATTAGGTTTATATGGTCAGCACCAGGACCCTGTGTGTTTGACCACTCCTCAGCAGGGCAGAAAAAAAAGAAAAGTAGCCAGAGTTGTCCAGATCAGTAGGCCACACTAGTCTGGAGCCCTCCGCTTCCCTTCATTTCCACAAGAGCGTATCACTTTTGAAAGGTACTAAAAAAACTCAATGCTGGTTAAATATTATAGTAGTAGTTTTTCAAACTGGTGTCGTGACCTTCAGGGAGAGTGGCAAAGTTCTAAAATTTTTCTAGTATTTTTTAGTGATTTTTGTTTTTAATATTATGCGAAACTATGTGTGTTTATATTTAAAAAATCGTAGTGTTTTGCGACAAATGTATTGCCTAAATGCAAAAAAAAAATGTTTCATTTTATCCTCTCATAATATAACGAAATCATTAAATTTAACTAAATAGGACTTGCATTTTTAGGAAGAAGAAAAGGGTCTCATAATTTCATCTGCGATTCTAGAGGGTGGCAAAAATTTATTACTGTTGTAGGGGGCCGTAGTGTCATTTTTGCATTATTGGATTTCTGTAAAATTTGGATTGAATAATTCCTCAAATATAGTAACAAGAGAAAATGTATTGCAATACTCAGCCTGAGATGTTATTCTTTTCGTACATATAACCAGAGCCGGATTTACCATAAACGCGTTTGGTTCTTGCCTAAGAGTTCCGGCATAAGAAGGGCCCTCGCATTTTAATGTTCCAAAAGAAATATTTCCTTTTCATGTCTTAGAAGTTAAAAAGTAGTTGTAATACGAACAACAATTACCTTCTCTTCAAGGAATTCTTTCTCCTTACGTTTCAAAGTGAACTTTTAAAAGAATATGGATTAGGAGGATATATATACCATATTTCCAAACATATTGGGATCCTTCCTTATTAGGAGACTAGAAGCCTTATTCAAAACTCCTCACTTTTAAAAATAAGCATTTTTTTAAGAGAAATATTTTTGCAAAATTATAGGTATGGAACAGTTATCAATCAAAATCATCAAAATCTGAATTTTGCACAATATTTGTCGAACATTTAAAGAATCATTGATGTTCAAATTATTTTAACTTTTTTAATGACAACAGAGGTTTTGTTCGCTTGTACTAAACATGTTCTGCGTACATTTTCATATACAGTGATACCTCGGTTTACGAACATAATCCGTTCCTTGACCCTGTTCGTGAACCGAAAAGTTCGTGATCCGAATCAATTTTTCCCATTGCAATTAATGTAAATCCAAATAATACGTTTTTTGTCCTAGAAAATTTTGTTTAACATGTTATGGCTTTATGTGTGGAAATAATACAGAAAGGAAATAAATATAACAGTAATATTAGAAGAAAGCAGTTTAATTACCAAAATAAAACTTACATATACAATTTACCTTTGTGGTTGATAATTGCTGGCACACGGAAATGGAGGAGGTGGAGAGGGGGAGGAGGAAGATTACTCCTTCGAAGGAGAGGCAGTTGGTAATTGCATAAGATAACGATCCAGATAAATTTGCCTTTTACTTTGCTGGAGAATTTTGAAAAAATGTGCCATTACATTATCATTTAAAATTTCAACTGCTCTGCTGGTAACAGTTTTGTCAGGGTGATGTTTCTCAATGAAAGCCTGCACTTTACTCCACTTACTGCAAATGTCCTTTATTTCAGCAGTTGAAGCATCTGGCACCTCTTGCTCTTCGACTGAGTGCTCCTCCTCAATAGCTTTCACCTGCTCAAGTTGCAATTCAATAAGTTCTTCTGGGGTGAGTTCTTGGCTATGATCCTTCAGCAGCTCCACCACATCATCCTCGTTGACCTCCAACTCCAAACTTTTGCCAATGCTTACAATGTCTTGTACCACATCTGCCTCTTCCTCAAAGCCTTTAAAATGTCTGTCAGGCACAGAAGCTGGGCAAAGTTTCCTCCATGCTGGCTGCAATGTGCGGTAAGAGACATTGTTCCAGGCTTTATCAATGAGATTTCTGTAGTGGAGGATATTAAGGTGATCCTTGCAGAAATCTCGCAGGGTCAAATCTGTATCATTGGTGACCTGGAAACACCTAGAAAAAAGAGCTTTCGTATATATTTTCTTTAAGTTAGAAATTACTTGCTGATCCATTGTCTGTAATAGAGGTGTGGTGTTAGGAGGCAAAAATTTGATCTTAATAAAGTCGTAGGCAGGATCAAAGTCTTCTTCAACATTTGGAGGACGAGCAGGAGCATTGTCCATAAGCAGCACACATTTAAGGGGCAATTTCTTTTCCTCAAGATATGTTTTAACAGAAGGAGCAAAAACATCATTCAACCACTCCCTAAAATATATTCTGGCAACCCAAGCCTTAGAATTTGATCTCCACATTACTGGAAGCTTACTTTTTATCACTTTATTGCGCTTAAAAACACGCGGATTTTCAGAGTGGTACAATAAAAGGGGCTTAATTTTAAAATCTCCACTTGCATTCGCACATAATAATAGTGTAAGCCTATCCTTCATTGGTTTGTGGCCAGGTAGTAACTTTTCCTCCTTGGTCATGTATGTCCTTTTTGGAATTTTTTTCCAGAATAGCCCCGTTTCATCGCAATTAAAAAAACTTGATTCGGGACGCAACCTTCTAAGTCTATAAACTTACCAAAGTCCTCCACATATTTCTCTGCTGCCTTTTGGTCCGAACTAGCTGCCTCTCCATGCCTAACAACACTATGAATTCCAGTTCGTCGACGAAATTTTTCGAACCACCCTCTACTTGCCTTAAATTCCTCGACACTAGTATCACTTGTACTTGGCTGGTTCGCCAATAAATATTGATGAAGCTCTAAAGCCTTCGCACATATCAAAGCCTCGCTCACACTAACTCCCTTAAGCCCCTTTTCGTTAAGCCAAACTAACAACAATTTCTCTACTTCTTGCAACACTTGAGGCCTTTGCTTCGTTAACTTAGTCACTCCTTTAGATACATCAGCTTTCTTCAGCGCATCTTTATTTTTTAGAATAGTGCAGATCGTCGATTTCGTCATGTCGTACTCCTTGGCGAGATCCGAAACACGAACACCACTTTCATGTTTAGCTATAATTTCCTTTTTTTGTATCAACAGTAATACGTTTAGGATTCTTAACACCACCTTCACTAACACTTTTCACTTTGTTGGGAGCCATAATAAAGGATAAATTTAATTAAATAAAGAAAAAACTAAAATATCAACACTTGTTGTTGGGACTCTGCTGCACCCAGGCGAGATGGGCGAACTGGGTTGCTGCTGGGGGCGTGGCTGTGCGCAGGGTTTTGTGCGCCGTGTGTCACGTGCGCTCCATGCGCTCCGTGCGTGCGTGTTCGTGAACCGAAGCATCGTTCGTGAAGCGAAGCAAAATTTGTTCGCAAATGGTGTTCGTAGACCGATTTGTTCGTGGACCGAGACGTTCGTGATCCGAGGTATCACTGTATACGCAAAACGACATCAAAATGTGCTCCGTTGTTCTTTGTTCACCATTGTCGGCATAGGGACAAAAAATTCGCAAGCCGTTTTTGTCAAATTCTGGATGGTTGGCGCCAGAATTTACTTTCACGTCTGCTGTCCTGTATTCATGCAAGGGCTGATGACATCTCCAGAGACCTCAACTTCCTCTGTGCCTCGACATGTGCAAGGCGCTCCTACCACTTGATGCAACTCCAGGGAAGCAATCTGAACCAAGGCACACAACGTCCCTGGGAAAGAAAGCGACCCACGTGGTAGAGAGCGCAACATCAAAGAAATATCAAGCCCCACCAATATTTGCTCCTTCTGATTGGTGGATGCTGCCCAACGGAAGGGGCAGATGACAGCTTTGTGAGAAGGAAAACGAAAATCGGACCCAAAAAGTTGGAGAGAGATGCAGAAAAGTTGGAGGTTTACGAAGCGAGTAAGTCTTGAGGGGTAGAGAAAGGAGGTTTTCAGGAAAAGTTTGAGCAGAATGTGAGAAAGTCGTTATCGGTTAGGCCGTACTTAGAGAGAGACGATGCTGAGATGAGCGATGTTTTCAGCCACATAAACTGACTGATGTAAGTGTCATGTTAATTGTGAAATATATGTAAACTCCAATAATGCTAATACGATAAGAGACTTTTTTTAGCCTTTCAACCCTTTCTCCCTTTGCTACAAGCAAGTTAAAAATAAATCTAGATTCGTAAATAATACATGCGAACACAATAAGAAGAGAAAACACAAATCGTCGTAATGTGGCAGTTCAAGGAAGGAGATCTTTGAAATATAAGCTGATCACTACAGCGTCGTACATCATGAACAGGAAATGGCGTTTGAAACTCGTAGGGATTGGTCAGCTCAATTTATTAAAGTTCTTTCTGGCAGGAAATGAGATTGGGCTCCAGCCATCGTTCATATTCCTTGGAGACGAACCAACTATTAACTCCCTTCAATGATTGCCAGAAAATCCTGACTGTTCGTCAAATCTATCATTCTCCAGAGGTCAATGGCAGCACACTGCAGAATGTCAACATTCATAATTTCAGACAGAGTCGTCAGGAAAAAGATACGTCGAATAAGAAACATCTTACAAAATAATAATTTAAAGAGGTTTTACATGTCTTTGACATTAGGATGCTGCGTATGTTATAAGAAGATTGGTAAGAGAAACAAACCACGGAGACAGCTGGAGCATTTAGAGTATTTGAAAAAGGGCAAGCATAACTCGCCTTGGAGAGTTTTGTTCACTTACATTTAGCTGCAGAAATACCAAGAACTATGCCGCATGTTATTAAACGTAATTTTTGTTTATCAGTCTATATAATTCTGGAGAGTATAGCCACAATACGATACATCCGCAAAGATTCTTTCATCTCTCTGTTATTAAACTTCGAAATAATGATGAATCTTAAAAAAAAAAAGCAGATTCAAAAATTCGTATTTCGTTAAATGTATTAAAACCGACTGAGAGAATCCTGACCGTTATGACCGTTTTCAATTAGATCAGGTTATCGTGAAACTCAAAGACAAGGAAGCTCTGTTATCAGTTGGACGTTTTATAGGTACATAAAATGTTTATTACAGTAAAATGTAACTCGAAGAAGAGGTTTTATTTTTAAAATGGACAACACTTTTATACAGACGTCAGAAAACAAATCAGTGGACATCGCAAGGAATCTAATCAATTTGAATTGTCGTAAAGAAGTCCTCAAGGTTGGTCTGAATAAAAACAAAGCAACAGAAATTTCTGACATTTATATTGTATTTGAGCATTGAATGGCATAGCTTAACAGAGGGGCGGGGGTGACTCAATCGGTAGTGCGCCTGGTTCATAATCTGCAATATCCAGGTTCCAGCTCCAACTGGGCAAGCGTTGAGATTTATCTCCGCGAAACTCCCCGCCCTGTTATCGGTCAGTAGAGAACACCGATGAGCTTGGAAAGGTTGCCGTCTGTTGGATTTGACGTTAAGCCGTGATGTTTAAAAAAGCAGCGTGTTCTTTAACGTGAACTGCAGATGGCTCTCCCATACAAGAACACGCAGGATGGCTTTGAAGGGAGGCTACCATCCGTCTTCTAGCAGCTGTCCACTGGGTCCCTTTTCCCCAACCTTCTGTGAACCTTCGAGGTCCCTGCAACCTGACCTTTCCACAAATTATGACCTTTTGACAGTCACTGAATTACTTTGTGGTGGCGCCGACCTACAAATATTTCGAAGCTGATATCCGATTTGTCTGGAAATTTAGCTTTAAATACGATAATAATTGTATCAGAAATGTAGGAATATTGCCATGCAAAGCTCTGGGAACCCTGAATTTCGCCCAGCCTCCCTGATTTTCACCTACACTATGTATCGTACTGAATCGCTTTAAACGAGCCCATATTACTTGTGGAATTTCCGCAAGTTTGTCACTGTCACTCTGGCTACAATGCGCATCTTCTTCCGCTGACCTTTAGCTGGTTCCTCCCCCGCAGTGACGTCTTCTACGACAAACAAATGAACATCTGATGTCGTTATCTCGTCCGTTGATACCTTCGTTCCAGTGGCGGCTCGTAGCTAAAATTAGTGGGGGTGCTGCTCCAGAAAAATTTTAGCCTTTGTTTTAAAATTGTGTAAAAGGAAACAAACATGTATAAAAAGAAAATTTATTCAGAAACTTGATAAAATCCTAAAAGAACAAAATCAAACATTTTTTTACTTACTTTAATCTGAATTGTTACAGTTCAAGCTTAATCTATTCATTTAAAAATGAAATCCATTCTTTTTGTTTTAATTTGCGCGAAAAAAAATGAATTAAATAGAATAGCTGGAAGCAGAATAATAATCTAATTCTATACTTTATCACATTCAAGAATATGGTACACGGTTTTTAAGCAAAACACACGCGGAGTAAAAAAAAACTACCTTCAACCAGCACGACAGGGTCGGCACTGCGGGAACGACAGTGCTCTCTCTCCCTTGCAGCCTTGCGTGTAGCTTCCTATGTGCGCATGCGCACAACAGTCAAACACCTCGCCGCTAGTACTGTGAAGCGCACAGTTCCATACAAAGATTTTTGCATCTTTTTCATAAACTGGGGGATGGCTACTGACATTAAGCTTAAGGATTATATATTGTACAAGTATAAAGAAAGAATTAAAGAAAAAAGGACTCATTATATTAAACGTTATCGATAATATCAAGTTGAAATTGGGGGTGCTGCAGGTTCACAGTGCCTATACGCGAGCCGCCACTGCTTCGTTCCCCCGAAAGCCACAACACTCACTGCAAGGTACACGTTAAATAATTTTCTTGCAATCTCGGCATCTCTACTAAACAATTAACCAAACATCTGGTTATACTCTACTTGGCTTGTCAGAGGCATGTGCTGGCTTATGTCGATTGTAATCTGTAGTTATCAGGTTTGAGCCTCCAAGTGTGCCCTGCACTGAGATTTATCTCCATTAACCACTTATTATGTTCTTGGTGAAAAAGGGGAGACTGATAGGCTTAGTAAGGCCGCCATTCGTAGGATGGGACGTTAAGCCGTTTGTACCGTGTGCAGGAGAGTCATGTTCTATACATATTAAAGAACTTGTTAGACAGCCTTGATGGGAAACTTCCATCTGCCACCCAACAACTAACCCATGGATTTCCTTTCTAAACCTCCTCTGAGGCCTTGGGGTCCTTATCTCTACATTTAGCCCATTGTGAACACAAAAGTGCTACTCATAGGTAAAAGAGCTCAACCGAACTTAGCACACAAGGGTAATATATAAAGAAATACAGCTCACAAACATACGAACAAAATTATGGAAAATTCCTCATGGTTTTGAAACAAAGATTCAACATAAATCACCAGAAAAATTAGAAACTAAATATATATGATTCAGTTATCCTAAATAATTATTATTTTTTTGAGTACCATTAGAATTCCTACCTAAAAACATTATTTCCCAATAGATTCAAACTGCAGGTTGAACAAACCTGCTTCATGAGCTACAATTACACCTCCCTGGTATAAGTCCTATGTTAAGAAAAGGAAAAAAGTCCTTCGAAACATTTTCTGGTAACCTTTACTTCAGGTGCCACACGTTGCATTCGTTCATTACAGACCCACTTGTTTTATAGTTTAATTAGACTACATTTTGTACTATTAATAAATTAAATATGTGAGAAATATTTTTGTGTGATATCTGTTCACCTTGTACTACTTCTCCCCTGGGGGAGTGGCGGGGATGGGGAGCTCAGTCGGTAGCGCGCTAGACTCGTAATATGTAGTTCCCAGGTTCGAGTCCCAGATGGTTCAGCGTTGAGATTTTTCTCCGCAAAATTCCCCACCCTGCCCACTGTCAGTAGGGGACACCGATGGGCTTAGAAATACCGCCGACAGTCGGATGGGACGTTAAGTAGTGGTCCCTTGTACCGGAGAGCCATACACTGTTCACGTTAAAAACACACTGGATGGCCTTGACGGAGGCTACCATCTGTCTCCCAACAGCTGTTCCAGCGGGTCCCCTCTTCGAACCTTCTCTGAGCCTTCGGGGTCCATGTGACCTGGCAATTTAGCCAAAAGGTGTGCAAAAAAAGTGCCGCTCAGAGGTAAAACAACCCAATTTCTCCCGTGGTTGCATTTGTATCCCATGATCGATTTAATATATTTGGAAGTACTACTATCGGTTGATTTCTTAGGCGTGTTTTTAACTTTGCATAAATTACGAAGTTTAACATATCTACGTGTAGCAACACATTTAGCCAATATGTTATCCCTTGGGTTATATTTAATATATTTTCTGTTATGAGCTGAGTTTCATTCATATAACTTCAAAGCCATTTCTTCTCTACTACGCTTGGAATTATCATCATTTCATCCTTTAAGAGATTCATTAAAATCATAACAATCATCTCTATTATACCCATACTGCATAATCACAAGTTTCGTCTCATTCTACTGCGCCATGTGAAGTATGCACACAGCGAGAAAATCGATATCAGTTTTTCGATTAGAATTATGTTAAGTAAACTAAAACTCCATCAAAACAGGTATTTTTCGCAAAGCCGTTTGTCTATATTGGGCACTATGTGGCTGAAAGGATTAAATTAGAAGAGTGAAGTTTTCCACTCAAGACTAATTATGTCCCTACCTGGTTCAGTTGACAGAGATCAGGCTCATATGCTAAAGTTCTCAGATTCAAGCTTCCATTGTGGCTGTCTTTTCTTCGCTAACTCTATTCTTCTCTCGAAAGGTGTTTACTTGATGAGCTTGGAAAGGCTGCCGTCTTCCGAATGGAAAGTTAACCGAATAAATGCGCGAAAACTTTGATCAGTCTTCTATCTCCTAGCAGCTGACTAGTGGATCTTCTTCTACAACCTCCTATGAGATTCAGGGCCCTTGTGATCTGGACATTAATCCACTATGTGCAAAAAGAGTGCGCCTCACAAGTAAAACAACAGAATCCAATTCTCTCCGTACAAGTAAAACAACTGAATCCAATTCTCTCCGTACAAGTAACCTTAAAATAAACGAACAAATGACGCAAAATTTCTGGTTACTTACTATAATGCGATGCATAAAAGGGTAATTTTAGAAGAAATGTCTTCCAGGTTTTCATTCAAATTATGTCTATTTATAGGTACAATCGCTCAAAAAAATATCCGAACACTATGGTTGGTTATAGAATTCAGGAAAAATATCTGACAACTATTTTTTTAGAAATTACTGATCTGGCAACCTTCGTGTACGTACACGAAGGTCTGGCAACCTTCGTGTACGTACACGAAGGTTGCCAGATCACTAATTTCTAAAAAAAAATCGTTGCCAGATATTTTTTTGAATTCTGTAACCAACCATAGTGTTCGGATACTTTTTTCAGCGACTGTAACTCAGTCACAGACTTCATAACTGGCATGGTCCAAAAAATAAATATACCCGTCTTTCAAAGCAAAATTTATCTTCTCCGCATTATTTCACATTACGGTATAACACGCTACCTTCAACGAATATAGGTTCACGAATAAAGGATTTCTAAAAGAAGGAAATAATTACGACCAACGAAAACTGCCTTTTGCGTTGATTAACAAATGCACGCAAATCAAAATATTGGTCCAATGTCTGCTGCACTCATGCTTTATTGAATGCCATGATTTGTTTTGCCTTTTAATTTTAGTGAGCTCGAAACGTTAGTGTTATGATAATGATCTTCCTAGCAATGCCACACAATTATTTATTTATTTTAATCACGCAAGCCTCTCATTTAGTTTCGTTAGTAAGTAACGATTCAGAACTGCATCTGAGAATGGCGCACTAACATGTCCCTGTACAGTTAAATTGCATTTCATCGAGATAATTGCTGAACGGACGGACTTAGTCGCGAGAATTTGCTGAACAAATAGCAAAGTAGAATTATGGAAAATAAAAACATTTTCTTTCGCTTAACACTTATTTTCCAAGAGATCGAAATAATTAAAAAACATTTTTACGCTGTTTTTAGTTGTCTTAACATCACCAAATATCTACGACTTAACCATCTCGGTAAATATCGATGTTCAATAATGCACTCATGGCCCTTTCACCTTCACGTGTGCTTTTAGATCATCTTTCTTTTGCTCTCACTCGTGTAATCACTCACGGGACCCGTGCTGTTCGATGACGCGAAACAAAAAATATGAACAGAAACTACAACACAGAAGAAGGGTAACTTACATTTACCTAGAGAACAAATTCTCAATGAAATGTAAATGGGGAAAAAAGGTACACTCACCGGTCACTTTATTAGGTATAGTTCCAAGATAAGTTAGTAGTAACTCGGCTATGAAACTCAGTAACTTCTTTAATACGCTATTTCTGTAAACATTTGGACTGAAATAGTTGCCTATTTAAATCAATAAAATTAATAAAATCTAATAAAAATTTATTCTAATTAATAAATTTTAATTTATCTAATAAATAAATCTAATAAAATCTATCTCAATCTCGTTTCTTAACAATATTCGTTTGGTATTTAGAGAATTATGAAAATTGGAATATTTAACAACAGTAATGTCATTATAAATAATTGATATGAGAAATAAAATGTAAAAATAACTATCACCTGCAGCAGCTGCTTGCCACAGAAGTCTGATAGGAGCCTATCAGTGTTTATGGCATAGTAGAAGGTCTGTTTATATGGCGGAACCTCAGCAGAAAATAATGCAGACATCCATGCCTTACCCGGGGCTCGACCACAAGTCTTTTTGATCAGTAGCCAAGAGCGCTAACACCTCGGCCACGAGATGGTATTGATCTAAAATGATAATAAAAAAATAATTGAAATGCTACAATGTCTGATCACAACGATTGTACATGTGAGAGTATCTGACCAATATTTAGAAATTCTGCACAATTATAGGCAAATATTACGGTATATATACGGCGAATATTACGGCAAAGGCTCTTGCGGCTTGCAAAACGATAACACTCCCTGCCACGAAGCACGGCTAACATAAACATGGTTTGAGTCATTAAATCAGGTTCATTCACATAAGTGAATGAATGGTCTGCCACCGCAGAGTTCCGACCTTAAATTTATCAAATATTTTGGGAGGAATTGGAACATTGGATCAAGGAAGAACAATTTCGCCCTCTTTCTTTAAGTAAGCAAGTAACATCACTGCAGGAAATGTGTCCAAATATTCCTACAAACAGCTACCATAAAACCGCACATAAAATATACCTAAAAAGACCGAAAATTGTTAATAAACAACCATTTTCTACAGCGTTCTGGTGCCAGTAACTTTGGGTAAACGTAGGGTATTTCAGTTGCGTCCTTAGTAATATGGACCACGTACGGAAAAAAGTAGGAATGCTTGTCACAAAGTGAATTTCTATATGCAAGAAAAGCTCTCATGATTACCATCAATTTTGCTTCCAAAATGATTTACCAAAAATGTTGTTGTGAAATGCAGTCCGATTAATCCATACAATAAATAACTACACGTTCACTGAATTTACACTTATGTTATCTTTCACTTAAACTCTGCTATTTTTAGGCCAGGAGTCAACAGTCTTTTTCAGAACAGAGCACCCAGGCTTTTAATGATAGATTTGGTGCACATCAAATAATTTCTTTAATCTGTTTTCTCCTCACTCAAGGTATGTTATATAAAGATAATTGAATTACTTTCAATTATTTGTTTATTCCAGCGGTTAACAACCAGGATGCTGTTATATTTTAACTAAAAAAACTATTTAAGTACTTTTTAAGCAATATTATAGATATGTGGAATATGACCTACATTGTTTCAATAATTATATATATTATATCAGTTGTTTTTATTACCGTTTTAAATGTAGATCAAATACTATAACACTATATTCTCAACCCGGGAATTTCGCAAGATGAACGAGTAGTCTTTATGATCTGGAGGGTTATTTTTAAACTTATCAGAGTGACACTAACTGATGGCCAATAAAAATCCTTGGTGCATACACCTATGAACACTTTCTTTGGGTATGAAAATCTTTTAACACTTACACCGAAAAGCCAAAACATTATGACCATCTACCTAATATGATGGTTCTCCACATGCCGCCAAAACAGCTCTTACCCGGCGAGATATGGACGCTACAAGATTTCTAAAGTTGTTTTGTGGTATCTGGTACCAGCACGTTACCAGCATATCCTTTAGCTCTTGTACGTTACGTGGTTGAGCCGCCGCAGATCGGATATGCTGTCCCAACACAAATCACAGATGCTCGATTTGATTGATGTCTAGGGAATTTGAAGGCAGGGGCAATACCTGAAAGTCTCCCTCATGTTCCGCGAACCATTCTCGAACATTTCGGCAGTGTGGCATGGCGCATTATCCTGCTGAAAGAAGGCACTATTAGAGAGGAATACTGTTGTCATGAAAGGATGTAAATGGTCTGCAATGATGTTTAGGTAGGTGGTAGACGTCACATGAATGACTAGACCCAGGGTTTCCCAGCAGAACAATGTCCAAAGCCTTACATTTCCTCCACTGGCTTGTTTTCGTCCCACAGTGCATCCTGGTATCAGCACATTCCCAAGTAAAGGACGCACACGTACCCGGCCATCCACATGGTGCAGCAGGAAACGAGATTCACTGGACCAGACGACCTTCTTCCAAATCATTCAATGTCCAGTTTTGATGCTCGCGTTCCCATTGTAGGCACTTTCAACGGTGAACCGAGGTTAGCATGGGCACTCAGAGCAGCCTGCAGCTATGCAGGCCCATTTTCAGCAGGGTTCTATGCACTGTGTGTTGTGACACATTACTCCCGTCATCAGCATTCAAATTATGGGCGAGTTGCGCCACAATATCCCTTCTATTGACTCGTATCATACAGGATATCCTTCACTCAACTCTAGCATGGATGATCTGTAATCGGCCCACACCTTGCCGGTGGTTCGTGGTTTTCCCCTCCTCGGAAAACTTTTTGAAGGTATTAACTACAATTGACCGTGAGCACCCCACAAGCCTTGTCATCTCGGAAATGCTCTGACCCAGTCGTCTGGCCATTACAATTTGTCTTTGTCAAACTCACTTAAGTCCGCTGCCTTTCTCATCTGAAGAATAAGAATATCACTGATTAACAGAGCTCAGTATCAGGTGTTATTTATATCGTTTCATGACTTTCACACGCGCCATCGTTTATCTGCGGTTGCTTCGATTTGAATAAAGACGGCTAGTCATAATATTTTGACTCTTCGGTGTACGTGTATATGAATAAAAAATAGTTTGCAAGTGAAAAGCTTTAACTAATGGCCGATAAATCAGTAACATTTACAGTATTTGCATACATATACAACACTTTATTTACAAATGAAAGGCGATATAAAATACACAAGCAATTATATACATATACAGAGACTGACCTTACATGGGCAGAATTAGTCAGCCCTGAAGGATTTCTCCCTTGCCAACAACTGTTAGAAAAAAGTTACACGAAGCACTTTGCTGTTACCACCACTGAGGAAAGGAAGTGGCTAAATCGAATCCCGAAAAGAGGAATGTCCTGAAGTTGAGTCGCAGGTGTTATTCTCCATTTCCAAAGAACTACGATGCATGGTCACGTGATGTGTAGGGCTCCCTCGGGCAATCCGGCTCATCCGCTTTTTGCACGTGCCAAACGAACTTTCTAGAACAAAGTCCTCGAGGCGAGGGACTTTAATTAACCACACTTGTTGTATTTACCTCTGAAATAACAATCAGAAGTTTCGTTGTCAGTACGGGAGTTGGATTGTTTTACTTCTGAGCGGCACTTTTTTGTACACAATGGGATAAATGGCCAGGATCTCGAGGGTTCAGAGAAAGTTGGTGGCAAGGGACCCACTTTGCAGCTGTTAGGAGACAGATAGTTGGGTTGTTTGGGTTGTTTTACCTCTGAGCGGCACTTTTTTGCACACCATGGGCTAAATGGCCAGGTCACATGGACCCCGAAGGCTCAGAGAAGGTTGGTGGAGGGGACGCACTGGAACAGCTGTTGGGAGGCAGATGGTAGTCTTCCGTCAAGGCCATCCAGCGTGTTCTTTATCGTGCACAGAGAAATCTCTACGCTGACCTAGCTGGGACTCGAACCTAGGAACTACAGATTACGAGCCTGGCGCGCTACCGACTGAGCCACCCCCGCCCCTGGAGACAGATAGTAGCCTCTCTTCAAGGCCATCCAGAGTGTTCCTTAACGTGCGCAGGATATGGGTCTCCCGCACATGGAGCCACGGCTTGATGTCCTATCCGACGGACGGCAGTCTTTCAAACTACTGACTCAGAACAGTGAGGGAGTTATGCGGAGATAAATCTCAACACCGACGAAGGCGGGGATCGAACCTTGGTACTGCATAATACTAGCTATCAAGCTACCGCCCCCGCCTCTACAGGAAGGGAAAGCTTAACCAAATCGTAGATATGCCCCTCACCACCCTCTCCACCACCTTCCTGGCCAACTATCTATAACAATGGTTCTCGTACTGTTTGACATTGCGACCCTCTGTAATCGTAGATTAAATTATGCGATCTTTTTCCTCTTCCATACAATGTAAGATCTATGTAAAATATAATTATTTCATTATATCTATATAGATAAGATAAAATGGAACAATATTGCCTGTTTGGATTTAATGCAGTCTATTTTTTATAAAGCGCTATTTTTATATAAACACATAGTCTCATACAGTATAAAATTATAAAAAATCACTAAAATTCTAAAATTCTAAAGATATTTGGAACCAGACCACGATCTAGCGCCACCCATTTTTACCTCCCCCCTCCAAACACACTTTATAGTGTTAGTAAGGGTAATAGAGACAAAAAATAAGTAAATTACTTACATTTTTCAAGAAATGTTTAAAAGATAACTAAAATACAGTGTAAAAATGTTATATTGCAATGGAAATACAATCTCTTGCACATCCCCCCACTTTTTTCCGGCTAGATCGAAACATCCCTCCTCCTCCCTCTTCAATTTTTCTAAATCCAGGTCTTTTGGGAACCAATGGTTTAATTAAGTATTTCCTACTTTTAATGTGGCGAAATTCCTGAACGATATTGTCAAGTATTACAGGACATAAACATATTCAAAGTAAATTAAAAAAAAACCTATTTCCAAAAATTTAGAAAATTTTCGGAAATAGAATTTTGAATTCATTGAAGCGAAATGAAATTTTGAATTTATTGAGCTTTATTTTAAATTTTGATTATCAAAGTGCGAAAAAGACAAAAAACTTATGCAACTTATTTTTGTCTGTAATTATACACGATTTAAAACATTCACTAAACAAAACATTGTAGCTCAAATCCCTCCAAGGTTATTATTTGCATTAATATATTTTAATACTAATATCATTCAGTAAGTTAAAAAAATAATGGGAATTAATTTAAAAGCACGGTAATCCATTAGAGTTAAAAAAACTTCTGAATTTTCGCAAACAGCTCATCCTACATTCTCATTTGCCTGAATAATATATCAGTCATTCTATGCTTTTATTAGTATGAGCAATAGCTCAATCTCTATTTTTCTGTATATGAGCAATAGGTCATCCTGTACTTTCATGTGCATGTAGAATAGGACACCTTGTCCTTTTATGTGTATGGATAATATGACTCCTTGTATGTTCATTGGTATGGACAACAAGTCACCCTGTATTTCATATGTATGAACAATAGCACATTCTATACCTCCCTGTATATGGGCCTGTAGATGATCTGTAATTTCATGTATATGTACAACAAAGCACCTTGCCTTTTCATGTTTATGACCACCCTGTACTTTTATGTGTATAGGTGTTTTTACGTGTGTCTGCAATAGGTGGCCTTTCATGTTCGTGTTTAGGAATACGTCAACTTTGGTCCCATGTGTGAACAATACATCATTCATATTTCCTTATGCATGGACAATACGTCACCCGATATTTCCAAGTGTATGAACAATAGATCATTCTATGCTTCTTTGTGTATAGACAATACGTCATCTCGTATTCATTGTATGAACAATAGATGATTCTGTATTATCATTTTTTATTTCGCTTGTATGGCAATAGGTCACCCTGTACTTTCAGCTCTTTTTACAACAAGACATTTTGCACTTTCATGTATATGGATAATTGGTCATCTTGCATTTCCATGTTATTTTTTTAAACGCAGTTTGTTTGGGGGCGGGGTGGCTCAGTCGGTAGCGCGCCAGGCTCGTAATCTGTAGTTCCTAGGTTCGAGTCCCAGCTGAGTCAGCGTTGAGATTTATCTCTGCAAAATTCCCCTCCCTGCCCTCGGTTAGTAGGGCACACCGATGGGCTTGGGAAGGCCGCCGTCCGTCGGATGGGACGTTAAGCCGTGGTGCCGTGTGCGGGACAGCCATACCCTGTGCACGATAAAGAACACGCTGGATGGCCTTGACGGGAGGGTACCATCGGTCTCCCAACAGCTGTTCCAGTGGGTCTCCTCACCCAACCTTCTCTGAGCCTTCGGAATCCATGTGACCTGGCCATTTAGCCCATGGTGTGCAAAAAAAGTGCCTCTCAGAGGTAAAACAATCCAACCCAAGCAGTTTGTTTGACCCTGTTTTCTTATTTTTTTTATTCCATCGAAAAATATGTTGCGATGCAATGTGTAATCTCTTAACAAAAGCAAACTTTGGGGCCTTTTTAGTTCTTGGTATGTTTTGCTTTGTTACTTAGAGCAAAAAATACATTTAAAAAAATGTGGTTTTGTTCAAAATTAAAGAAAAATAAATTTTTTACTGTCGACGTTGAACTAAGAAGGATAACTTCCTTATAGTTGACATTTGAATAGAAACGTCGAGAAATTTCTTCAGTTTGAACCACCCCGTGCTGCAATGCATTGATGAACACATCAGTGAAGGCTATCGGTACAGCTTTATAATGTCCTCCTGAAGGATAGAACACCAAATAGCTCGAGGTCGCTGTTCCATTTCAGTGACAGTGGTTAGCGCAACTCTTGGTGTTGTTGGAGCTGTCGGCCCATCGTGTCCCACACGTGTTCAATAGGTGAAAGGTCCGGCGAGCGTGCCTGCCACGGTAGTACCCGAAAGTTTTGCTGGTTTAGATACTGCAGACCAATGCGGTTTGTGGGGATATGCGTTATCTTGCTGGCAAAAGGTTCTGTGCTGCCCAACGAATGGGACAGCCACTGACTGCAAAATGTTGGCAACATATCGTTGGACAGTTAGAGATCTCCTTATGATGACCAATTCTTACCGAGATGTCCGTCTTGGTGTGGGGTACCATTAGTCAATGGTACCCCACACCAAGACACTAGGTACTGGAGCTGTGTGACGATGTCGCACGCACTGGGTGATGTTCCTTTCCCCTTGATGATGTCGAACACGTTGTCTACCGTCGTGCTGACCAAGACAAAAATGAGATTCATCACTAAACACCTATGTACTTCACTCTTGTTCGTTCCAGTTCTGTCTAAGGCGATACCACTGAAGATGTGCTTGCATGTGGGCAGATGTGAGAGGCAAATGCAGTGCTGGACGATAGACTCGCAATGAAAACTAAAAGCCTGTTGTGTACCGTCCGCCTGGTAAGTATTTGATTTTGAGTCCAGTTGCGTTGTAGTCGCGAATCTGTCACGCAATGCCATGCGTTGCAAATGGTGGTCCTGTCGCTCCGTGGTCATACGTCGTCTTCCTGATCCTTGTCGGCGTGTGCTGGATCATTCTTGAACACAATGGCGCCATATGTTTACGATGGTGCTAAGATTGCAGCCAACAAGGTTGGCCACATCTCTGTACCACAAACTAGCTTCTCTAATGCCCATGATTCTTCCACGCTCAAAGTCTGTTAATTGTTGGAACTGCTGTCAACGTCTGCATAAGGGCATCTTTAGCTGTTTAAAGCAATTTCCACAACATTTTGTCAACAAGGGAGCTTTGGTTGCCTTTATCTGTGTTTGACTGTCCGAACCTATGACGTTAGCTCGTGCCTGTCCAATCGTTTCGATCGTCCTGCAAATCTAATAATTTCCATGCATTTCCATATACTATCGCCTCTCTAAATTTCTTATATTTGCATAACTTCTTTCAAGTGTTGCATTTTTTATGTCCTATAGTGTGCTTGCCATCTTCATGACATACTCGCCATCTGGGTTTTGAGACTGAGAGCAGCTGAGACAATACTTCATGAGACACAGAAAATTATGTACTGGGTAGAAAGTTCATAACATTAATTATGTAAATAAATATATAAACAAATGTATAAAATCTAGATTAACAAAAAAAGCATGTAATAAATTTTGTGAATGTTAAATTACTTTTATAAGAACCTCAGTTATTATTAACAGCATCAGGAAAGAAGCATAATCTTTTGCAAGAGATCGAAGCACTGAGCAAGGGAAATGCAATTTAAAATAGCTGAAATATTCTGAGAAAAACAACGAAACTATACTATCTTTGTCTAAGCACAACTTAACCTCCCCTATTCCAGTGAAAAATTCACTATTATTCCCCGTATTCCAGTGAAACGACACGTGTGGAAGTGGAACCAGAGAATTCAGAGTATCTTTGTCTGAAATAACACCGGAGATGGATGTCCTCGCAGCTCCACAGCTGCGAGGACATCCATCTCCGGTGTCATTCGTGTTTCTCTCCAATTGGACCCATTCGTCCGATTCGTCTGCATTAAGAACACTGAAACAATGGGTATCTATCTGCCTAGCAGTCGAAACTGCACCTCGTCCCAAAGAAATAAAATGAGGCCTAGTTCGGTTACTATCTTAGATCCTCTTAATTTTTTAAAACTTATTCAGAATTTTATAATAACAGATAATCCTATTTAAAAGATAAATTATGAATGCACAGAAAAAATATACTGTTTATTTTTAGAATAAATATATATTTAAAAAAAAACATAAGGCTGGGCAACACTCAGAGGTACTAAGCGGAAGTTTATTTTTGCACACAATATGCTGATGATCAGATCAGAAGTGCCATAAGGCTCAAAGAAGATTGAGGGAAAGAGACCCCCTATACAGCTGCTAGGAGACAGATGGAAGCCTCCTGTCAAGATCATGCAATGTGTTCTTTAATCTGTACAGGATATGGCTTTCCTGAATTCCTGAATACCGTGCCACATTTTAATATCCCATAAGACGGGCGGAGTATCGCTTAAAACTGTATCGTTTAAAACAAAATTTACATTTATAAACTTTTACAGTTACCTATAGCAGGAGTCAGCAACATACAGACCCCGTAAGCTTTTTCATTTGGGCTTTATAAAGTAAATTTTCCGCAAGCAATATTGGTAATGAATAAATATTTAAAAATGTGAAAGAATTTCATTTTTCAACAAATTTGATTTACAAACGAATGACATGTTGAAAGAGTCATTTAAATCTGTGGAGGTAGTGCAATTTTATGCAGGACTTTCAAATTTCATATTCCTCTTCTCGAATTTCGGCCAGAATGATAACTGTGTTCGCTAGCACCTATATTTTTGTTTGTTTGTGTTGTTTTACCTCTGAGGACAGAGTGGACGTTAGGGAGATAAATCTCAACGTTAGCACAATTGAGATTCGAACTTGAGAACTGCAGTTACGAACCTGCTGAACTACTGACTGAGCCGACGACAATGCTCTTTAAAAATAATTACATAGGATAATGAAGTCATGATCTTATTATTTACAGCTGAGCCTAATCAACTCTGAATACTACACTTCGTTGAAAAGTAGATAATTTTAGGCTCCAGCATAAATCATTATTTTTAAATGAAATGATCGAAGAGGTATTCTTATTTTCTTATGTGTATACGGAATAGGGAATGGAATAGTGAAAGGGAGGAAGAATTAATAATCCAGTTTAATATTTCAATTATCTCAACCAAGCGTTCAACAAGATTGACATTAAATTTGAGAACTAAGGAAGGTGCAGTTAATTGTAGAAGAAAAATGATTTCCTCTTTCGTTTGGTCTAGTTCACAACATTTTTTGAGCCATTGGGGTCTTTGTGACCTGGGTAGTGATGAACCCCCAAATTTCTAATGTTGAGAATTTTTGACATTTGAGTTGGGGTGAGGGGAGGTTGATGTCTTGAGTATATGATTTTCGTGGACTTCCTCAGAATACACGGATTTTTGAAAACCCTCGAGGGAGGATATAAACTCCTTTCTCTTGAGTTTGCCACTTGACCTGGCTATTTAGCCCGTCATATGCACAAAAGTACAGGGGTCAGAACAGAAACCTTCCCTCCCCACGAACATATAGTCTGAAAATTAAAATAACAAATCTGAGATATGCCGGGAAGTTCTTCTCAATGCCTGAAATATCCCAAGTGCACGTTTACTTATCTTACAACCTAGTTTTTGCTCTCAACAGTCTGTACACGTTAACGGTTTCAAGTGTTTATGTACAAATGTGTAGGAAGTATGGAACCATAGAATGATTCATGAAATCCACGGATTCAAGCATTCCGGGCAATCACTGGCGAGGTGTGAAGACAGTCATACCCGGCCTGTCTTGAACACTGATCCGCTGTTTGCAGTTCCTCACTCCGTCACCTCTTCGGTGTAAAACTTGTGATGTGACAGAGACTAATGACCAGGAAGACTGAGAGACAGGTTCAGCGCTGCACTCCTGCTGTTCCCCTTCCAGCCGTTACAGTCGGTGACAGAGGAGAAGCTGGTGAAAGTATAAAACATCAAAAACCGAAAAAGAAGGACTACATACTTTTGTCTACTATTTTTTATATATTTTCCATTTTCCCTAGCGCATTTCTTTCAGTATATCATAAATACTGAGCTTATCCAATTAAATATGTTATGAAATATCTTCTGTATATATAAATAAACAGTATCTTCTGTTTATGGATAGGATATAAAATACATTTGTATTGATTTAAAACCTCACAGTAGATAATATCTATGAAACCCTGTTCTTATGGGGCGGGTGTGGCTCAGTCGATAGCGCGCTAGGCTCGTAATCTGTAGTTCCCAGGTTCGAGTCCCAGCTGGGTCAGCGTTAAGATTTATCTCCGCAAAATTCCCCGCCCTGCCCACGGTCAGTAGGGGACACCGATGGGCTTGGAAAGGCTGCCGCCCGTCGGATGGGACGTTAAGCCGTGGCCCGTGTGCGGGAGAGACATACCCTGTGCACGTTAAAGAGCACGCTGAATGGCCTTGACGGGAGGCTACCATCTGTCTCCCAACAGCTGTTCCAGTGGGTTCCCAACCTTCTCTGAGCCTTCGGGGTCCATGTGACCTGGCCATTTAGCCCATGGTGTGCAAAAAAGTGCCGCTCAGAGGTAAAACAACCCAACCCTGTTCTTAAAAGTCTCTCTTTACCGAAATAAATCTTATTATACTATTGCCACAAAGTATACCGTTCTGACCCATATTACTGCTGTATCATTTAAAACAAAATTTACATTTAGAAACTTTTACAGTTGCCTATAGCAGAAGTCAGCAACATACAGCCCCGTAAGCCCTTTTCATTTGGGCTTTATAACGTAATTTTCCGCAAGCAATATTGGCAATATTTAAGCAAAAATGTAAAATAATTTGATTTTTCAACAAATTTGATTTACAAACGAATGACATGTTGAAAGAGTCATTTAAATCTGTGGAGTTACTGCAATTTTATGCAGGACTTTCAAATTATCTTTCGAAATATCATTTCCTTCTCTTCTAACAGACTTTCAAAATATAATATTCTCGATTTTCAGGCAGAATGATAACTGCGTTCGTTAGCACCTATATTTGTGTTGGATTGGGGTGTTTTACCCCTGAGCGGCACTGTTCTTACACACCATGGTCTAAATGGCCAGGTCACAAGGACCACACATGCTCAGAGAAGGTTGGGGGAGGGACCCACTGGAACATCTGTTAGGAGACAGATGTTAGTTTCCTGTCAAGGTAATCCAATGTGTTCTTTAACGTGCACAGGGTATGGCTCTCCCACACACGGGACCACGGCTTAACGTCCTATCCGACGGACGGTGGTCTTTCCAAGCCCATCGCTGTCCCCTACTGACCGTGGACAGGGCGGGGAGTTTTGCGGAGAAAAATCTCAACGCTGACCCAGCTGGGACTCCTATATTTGTGAAAAAAAGATTTTATCGAATGAATTTTATCAAAATTAAATATCGATCACAAATGACAGACAGACATTTGCATTGAACGCCAACGTCAGTAGGATTTTTAGGTTGATTTACTAAATTGGCAAAAATTATTTAAAACTATGAAGCCTCTCATTACTATTTTTAGATAAAATTATTGAATTTTCTTTTTATTTGTACGTATGGAAGAGTTTTGTTTAATCATTTACTCAAACATTATTTTTATTTGAGATAATTATCATAAATATATGCATAGGCATATAAATATTTTGGAAATAATAAATCGATATATGAAAACGTCAAGCGTTTATTTTTGTGCATATTGTGTTCGCTACCTAATTCATCTAGTGCGAACCCCTTACAAATTCCATAGTTGTATTTTACAAGTACAACTCTAGAATTGTACATGCAATATGGGCCAAGTTAATAAAATGTTGCCAATTCCTGGCCTGTGGTATGAAATCATAAATTTTTGCGATATATAAAATTACATTATCATCAGTCTTAAATTGTATTCATCGAAATTACGGAGCCCTACAAATAATTAGATATTTCTCATGCAACGCATTGGAAAGAAAATTAGAACCTCAATATCTTGAAGAATAAATTTTTTATGGGAATGATATTTAAAGTAAATTAAATATCTGAAGTTTTTTTTAATTCTCTACTGATCTAAAGGACCTGGGTTCGTGCCCTGGATAATGGATGGTCGTGTTGTTTTCTGCTGAGTACCCGCCATCCTCACAGAACTTCTACTATGCCGTATAAACTGACAGGCTCCTGTCAGACCTCCGTGGCAAGTAGCTGCTTGAGGAGGTGTTAATTTTTTTTAAATGCATTTTTCGTACAATGCTCAAAGCGTTATGGGAGCTGCAACACTATATAGCTATAGCGAAAAATTATAATTGATCTCGAAAGTTAATCAAAAACACAAGTAACGGTTGCAATATCAAACCAGTCACTAATATAATTAAATATTTAGAAATTCATATGAAAGGTCATTCAATTTTTTGTGAAATTTGAGGAACCTTTTTGAGGATTGACGCTGTTGTTAAATGTTCAAACTGACATAACTCTTAATTACTGAACGAATATTGCTGAACTTCAAGGTTTAAATAGACTTGATATAGAGTTGTAATTTACATATTTTCAATCTCATTCCCATGGAATGTTTATTCTTTGCGATAATGAGTCTCTAATTTGGATTGTCTTTGGAATAAGATGAGAATTCCTTAGTTATTTGTCTAGCCAGGGAGGTCATCTAGACGGAGAAGAGGTCTAATAATTATTGAAGAATAATCTTTCAAAGAACTTCGTAGGAACGGAATTGCGCCTAAAATTGCATAAACTATGACTGAAATTAACAAACAATAAAATATGCCTGTCGTCTCTGTGTGCTCGTGATAGCCATAATTCATAAGGTATCGTGGTATTTACTTCAAAATTTAATATAATGTTTTTAGATTTCTTCCAAGTTGCAGTGGCGAATTTCAAGACGAAATTCCAAAAGTGGAGTTTTCTACAAGCGAAATTATTTGTCATGTTATTCCTACTGAAAATGGTAATCGTTGCCAAATCCATTGTTTCCATTTTCTGCTCCCTAACTGTGAACATAAGAGTTATAACAACATGTAATTCTGTGGCCTTTGCCAAATATCCCATATTCCCAAAGGCATCACTTTAGTAAGGTATTCCATTGTAGGATGAAAGTTGATTGTTTTTTACCCAAAGGGGGTCACGCAGTGGGAACTCGCATACAAAATAGGGGATCGTTCTGGGACTATATTGGACCATATCTGGGAAGCCACAGAGTACCAAATCCTGACGAAACAGAAATGTAATTCTCGATAGTTTGCGTAGAAACAGTAACTTAAGATAGTGATGATATTAAAAGTATTTTACTCTTAGAATTACGATTTTTTTAAAGAAACAAATTGTTGCTTTAAATAATATGACGTTATATAAACCATTCTTGGGAGAAAGAAATCTGGCGTATTTGCTGCTCACTTCAGTTTCTGTTTCCAGAGTTAAAATAGGAAACAGAAAAATAATTTAGTCCTCTTTGCGGAAAATGGAAGTCAGAAATGCATTTTGCCGGCCTCAGTGACCTTGCCTAACAATTATACAACGGGTTTCATTAACTTGAAAAGGGGAGTATTTTTTAAGAAGTTTAACGAGATATGTCACTATCAAATATAAAACAAAAAACTGGTTATTTGAAAACAAATTGCCAAATTAATGTTTTGCCTTTTACATGTTACAAATGAAACGTTTATTTTTTAAAATAATTTTCTCTACTTATCAGGACTGGACTTACGCATAAGCTAACTAAGCTACAGCTTAGGGCCTCACAACTACGAGGGGCCTCAAAAAATGTATCACGAATTTTTGTTTTAAATATTTAAATTAATATATTTTACAAACACTGTTCATCTCAGCTGTAAACAATCATTACTCTGTACGAATCCTAGTATCGTATAGTGTAGTAGTAGTAGTTTATACAGCATCAATAAATAATTTACGCTTCATTTTTGATTTGTCTAATTTTGATTTGCATGACCTTTTTGAAGAAAGTATGTCTTCAATTTGACTTATGGAGAGCGTCGAGTTGTGGAAGTCGAACTTATAAAAGTTTTACTGCTATACAAAATCGTGTTTATGTTGGGCTGAAAAATTCTATACTCGAGAACTAAAAACAGCTTTCAAGATCGTATAAAACAAGATTTGTAAAGCAGAATTTAGGCAAATATTGTCTATCCACTTGATTTTTCAGTTTTCGCCTTTGGTACGACAGACATCTTATTGCGACAGTCGTTATTGGAACTCGTTAAGAAATCCCAGCTGGGATTTACACAATCCCCAGAATTCTTTCAAATCGTTTACATAATTTATTGTGAGTTTTATCGTCCTCTCAACATTTCAGTTCTTTAAAAGCGACACGTATCTCCTTAACGATTCGTTTCCTACTGAAAACTGAAACAGTCCCCTGATTTCAATTCATTGGCAAAATAGAATACTGAAGCACTGAACACATGATGTTAGTTCAAAATCTATTCTATATTTCATATTCTCTTTAGAGATCATTTAAGTTTCGAAACACCATCTTTTTAATTTGCTATGTCTTAACGTTGAATAAACGTTTTTTATTATTGTACTAATATATAAAGATAGTCGGTCATTTCTCTGAATAGTTGCTCGTTAAACCACATACACCAATGAATTCAGCATTTAAAACTTTATATAATTTACCTTAGAAAGTATTTCTGAATAGTGAGCATTTTGAGGAATGAAAGGAAGTTAACATTGAGCTGCAGCTTTTGTATAAGGTTTCTTTCAGAGAGTTTTATTCAGCTTCTTGAATAGAAAGATATCTCGCTGTTCCCTTATATTTCATTTTCGTCTCTTTCCGAAAGCTTAAAAACAAAATAATAATTGAAAGAGTATTGGAAAAACGCGAAAACCGAAACGCATTTCTTTGGAATAATATATAGATCTTATTTTTTTTTCTTTTGCATATATCGTACAAATGAAAAACGATAAGATCTCTTTATAGTACTGATGTTCGGGAAGATGAAACAAGGTTATTAAATTCGAAATTTAAGAACTCTGAGAAATTCAACTGCTACTCAGAAACATAGCTTACAGAAGAAAAAAATTTAATATGATATCCATGCTTACCCAGCAAGTTCTGAAGGACAAGAAGAATTAAACTATCCGAGTATGAACTCTGACATTTCATAGAAAGTATTTGAAAGAAACGGACAGTAAATGACATTGGCTAGCGTCAAGATTTAGGACAACACCATTAATAGTAAGATAGGTATGTCAGACGGAAAGCATAAGAGAGAGCAGAGAAGTTATTTATTGATGGCAAATAGAAAAAGCATTTTATTGGATAATAGCAAAAGGGAAATACAGAGTCAATTTCTAAAGGCCCCCCAAAAAAATCCCGAAGCATGGAACTTTGAATAATGAGTTCAGCTAAAGGGAAAAAAATGGTGAAATGGATTGATTTGCTTTACTCTTGAACTTCGCTTCTCTGTTCAAATAGGAATTAAAGTCTCGCCGTTAGTCTAAAGTCCGAAGAATCGAAAAAGGACTGGTAAAAGATCCGTTGACAGTTGTTATTATCACATAAAGATTACTCATCAAAGCAGTCCAAAGTCTTTTATTTTAATGACGGAATCCTAAATTATTCTCTCATCAGGATTATCCCTTTTTCATTGTTTAAGCTTTTCCTAATTTCATCATATTTCCTTTTCTTCCGCAGCGGGAATGTCAGTAGATAACGCGACGGGCTCGTAAATCTGTAGTTCCCAGATTCGAGTTCCATCTATGCCAGCATTGAGATTTTTCTCCGTTAAACCCCTCCCTGACACCGATCAGAAAGAGGACACCGATGGGCTTGGAAAGGCTGCCGTTCATTGGATGGAACGTTAAGCCGTTTCCATGTGAGGGAGAGCCGTACATTGTACACGTTACAGAACACGCATGATGGCCTTGACGGGAGGCTACCATCTGTCTCCTAAAAGTTACCGAGAGGTTCCCCTTCCCCCCAGCCTTTCTGAGCCCTAGGGAGTACTTACGACCTATCCGTTTAGCACACTGTCCCCCAAAAAATTTCGCTCTGGGGTAAAACAATCCAACAGCTCAACCTTAAAATTATTCTGCGCAACAAGCTTGAATAAAGTTTGTGTTTGCCATTTTTTTGTGTGTGTTTATTGATCACATTAATCATGCTGATAACAAATACACCGAAGAGCCGAAACATTATGACCCCCTGCCTAATATGATATTGGTCCTCCACGTACCACCAAAACAGCTCTTACCCATAGAAGCTTAGACACTACAAGATTTCTAAAGTTGTTTTGTGGTATCTGTGGTACCAACACGTTACCAGTAGATCCTTGACTCTTGTAAGTTACGTGGTTGAGCCGCCGCAGATCGGATATGATGTTCCAATACAAACCACAGATGCTCGATTGGATTTATGTGTGGGAAATTTAGAGGCAAGAGCAATACTTGGAAGTCTTCTTCATGTTCTGCGAACCATTCTCGAACAATCCGGGCTGTGTGACATGGCGCATTATCCTACTGAAAGAAGGCACTATTAGAGAGTTATATCGTTGTCATGAATGAATTTACCTGGTCTGCAATAATGTTTAGGTAGGTGGTAGACATCATAGCTTCCTGCACCCCAGGGTTTCCCAGCAGAACATTGCACAAAGCATTACTCTTCCTCCATCGGCTTGTTTTCGTCCCAAGGTGCATCCTGGCGCCAACACTTCCCCAAGTAAACGACGCACATTTACCCGTCTGTCCACATGGTGCAACAGAAAATGAAATTCATCGGACCAGACTACCTTCTTCCAATCATTCAAGGTCCAGTTTTAATGCTTGCATGCCCATTGTAGGCGCTTTCGATTGTGAATAGAGGTTAGCATGGGCACTTGGGGCAGCCTACGACTATGCAACCCCATTTTTAGCAGGGTTCTATGTACTGTGTGTTGTGACATATTACTTCCTTCACCAGCATTTACATTGCGAGAGAGTTGCGCCACAGTTTCCCTTATGTTAGCTCATACCATACGGATAGCCTTCGGTCACCTCTAGCATCGATGAGCCATGGTCGACCCACACATTGCCGCGATTGTGGTTTTTCCCTCTTCGGACCACGTTTTGAAAGTACTAACAAGGTTGACCGTGAGCAACCCGCAAACCTTGCCATCTCGGAAATGCTCTGACCCAGTCGTCTAGCGGTTACACTTTGGCCTTTGTCAACCTCACTTAAATCCGCTGCCTTTCCCATCTGAGGAACAAGAATAACACTAATTAACAGAACTCAGCATCAGATTTTATTTATACCGTTTCATGACCTTCACCGAGCTATGATTTACCTGCAGTTGCTTCGATTTGCATAAAGACGCGCTGGTCATAATATTTCGGCTCCTCAGTGCATATCAATGGTTTGTATGGCATTAATTAATCGTATAGAACTAATGATATTAATACTTGTGTAGAACATTATATTAGTATATACAAATGACATGATGTATGTGAATGTAATTGCTAAAAGCATTGCATGATCATATCGAAATGAATAAAATGCATTCTATTGCTAGATATTAACTAAGCTTCAAGGCCTGATTCAAAAGTGAACATCTGAAAGGCTTTGCCGTTTGTGACTGGATTGATCTTGTCGAAATAAACCATTCATGTAGTCTACTATCAGAGATGCGAGTGATTCTCAAAGTTTTTGATTGATATTCCCTCTGGAGGGTCGGACAGGCCCTAAGGTTATCGTAAGCATAGAACGTTAAAAAAGAGGCAATTTTTCGAGTTTTTTTTTTGCATTTATATACCGTTTTATAGGGCAATTAAAAAGAGCGGAGATGGTTCAGTCGATAGAGTCAGGCTCATAATCTTCAGTTCCCCGTTCGAGTCCCACCTCAGCCAGCATTGAGATTTATCTCTGCAAAATTCCCCGTCCTGCCATCGGTCAGTAGAGACACCGAAGTGCTTGTAAAGGCCGCCGTCCGTAGGACGTTTAGCCGTGGCCCCGTGTGCGGGAGAGCCATACTTTGTGCACGTTAAAGAACACGTTGGATGACCTTGACGGGAGGTGCCATCTGTCTCCCAACAGCTGTGCAGTGGGTCTCATCCCTCAACCTTCTCTGAGCCTTAGGAATCCTTGTGACCTGGTCATATAGCCCATTGTTTGCAAAAAAGTCTCGCTCAAAAGTAAAACAACACAACAAAAAGTAAATAAATGCTTTGCTTAAAACATTTAGCTAAAAACGTTTAATTTCAGTACGGTTGCATTTTATGCGAGTTTGAATTATGTGAATTTGAAATACAGCGAAATAAAAATATCAATAAAATGTCACTTTATGGGAAATTATTTTAAATAATACGGATAAAATAGAAAAAAAAATAGTTAAACGTCGCAAAATTTTAAAGCTGACTCTCCGATAGATTGTAAACTGTTTACGCTATTTCCATACCACATAGAGGAATCACTTTAGCTGGTAAACAGAAATACCCACAATCTTTGTCAGTATCATGTGAACCATGCTGTTGTTTGCGTGCATCGGAACTTCTGCGAGTGATTTTGTTGATAATTGTACTGTTATTTCAACATTCACTGTTTTTATAATTAAAAAACTATATTTAATATCTTGCAATAATCTCACTCAAGCGTCCATTAAGTGGTGGTGTTAGTGCTGAAAAACACGGACAAAAATCAATAACTTTGGAACAGAAGTTAGATGGGATAAAACGCTATGAAGAAGGCCAAAAGAATCGCATTGATACTTGGTGCTGTTAATTTAAGAGAGGACACTCTGATAAAAGTCAGAGATAATGCTGAGAAAATTAAAAAAAAACAGCATTTAAGCAGGTACACCTTTAAGTTGGCAAAAATCATCGTAAAGCTGGTAAAGGATAGTGGGAAAAAAGGCTAGCAACAGAGCTGTAAGATCAACACCGTTATGATGTTCCCCTAAGCCAAACTATCGTTTCTACTAAGGCACGAAGTATATTTGCTAATTTCAAAGGATGAAACAGTGATACAAAAAGATTTTACTGCAAGTCATGGCTGGCTTTCCAATTTTAAAGCCCGTTATGGTTTTAAGAATGTAAAAATGAGTGGGGGAAGATGCATTTGCTGACTTCGAAGCCGGATAAAATTGTCCTGAAGAACTGAGGAATATCACAGAAGATGGTGGATATACCAGTAAATTAGTGTTTAATGTGGCTGAGACCGTGTTTAATGAAAAACAAAATGCCTGACAGAATGAACATACACAGTCCTATCAGAATAATATGACCACCTACCATACATATACTATGGTAGGTGGTCATATTATTCTGATACGACTGTGCATGTCTCCACTGAAGAAAAGAGCGCTCCCACAGATTAGTTCTATTGCTTTTACTATAGCTAACAGTTATTTTCGTGTGATATGATAAATCCGTTCTGGTTTGGATCAAGTTCTGCAAAATACGCAATTACTCTTTCTTGTTCGTCTTGTTGATTCGGTGATCCACATGAACCGCTGGTCCTCCTCTGTCAGATGATGCAATGGCTTGCGATGTTGGAACCGCTGGCCCTCCTCTGTCAGATGATGCAATGGCTTGCGATGTTGGAACCGCTGGCCCTCCTCTGTCAGATGATGCAATGGCTTGCGATGTTGGACTTTCCACATATTATATAAGATTTGTCAAGGGTTTCCCTTGACCAATCTTATATAATATGTGGAAAGTCCAATAAAGTTACGAAGTTGATGAACATCCTGTGGTGGAGGACAGTCTCCTACAGCTTCTGTCTTACTAGGATCAGTCTTAATCACTGATGTAGTGATGACATGACCAAGGCAATGAACTTCTTGCTGGAACAGTTTCCACTTAGTCGGTTCCAATTTTAGCTTGGCTGCCCTAAGTTTTTCAAACACTTGATGAAGATTTCTCAAATGTTTCTCAAAAGTCTTTCCAAGAACGATGATGTCGTCCAAGTAAATCAGGAACACCTCCCAAGACAAACCTTTGAGCACCAACTCCATCAGTCGTTCAAATGTTGCAGGTGTGTTGCAAAGTCCAATTGCATCACTTTAAATTTCCAAAGTCCATTTCCTGTAGTGAAAGATGATTTCTCACGGTCTTCAGGATGTATACCAACTTGTCAATAGCCGCTCTTCAATTCCACCGTCGAGAACTATTCTGACCCATATAGTGTCAAGTGTATCATCAGTCCTGAGTAAAGGAAGTCAGTCTTTCTTTGTTATAACGTTCAATCTGTGGTAGTGTACACAAAAACGGGTAGACCCATCCTTTTTCTTGAAAAGAACCACTGGTGATGTCCAGGGACTCGATGATGGTTCTGTAATGTCTTGAGTTTCCATGCTCCTTATACGTTGTTCTGTCTCCTTCCAGTTTCCTAGTGAAATGCTAGTAAATGGATTTTCTTGCTAGTAAATGGATTTTCTTGCTAGTAAATGGATTGGAGGAGTTTCAGCATCTATATTCATTTATATATCATCATCTTTATATATTTCAGCATCTTCTTGCTAGTAAATGGATTGGAGGAGTTTCACCAGCGTTGATCGTATGTTCTGTCAGGTTAGTTCGTCGTAATCATTTGATGTAGCAAAACAAATGTCAGAAAACTCTTTCTAGGCCTTAGCAGCTTTGTCTTCAGTTAATAACTTCATTGTTTCTCTCCACAAGTCAGAAAGATAAGTGGGGATGTCTATATGGTGTTGGTAAAGATAAGAGGGGATGTCTATATGGTGTTAGTTTGAGTCAATAACTTCTATTCTGTTTATACCATTTACCCACGTAACAGGTTCACATATTACTAATTCTTCACCCTTTTTCAATAATCTATTAATAATTATTAATACGCTTATTAATATATTAATTAATCATTCTGATAGGAATCTGTTCTTTATCTACTTTGACTAAAGTTTTTGCAACCAGGATACCTTATACCAAACGTCCTTTACCAGGGGCATCAGTGAATGCCAATCGGAAGGCCCCAGAAGTCTCCGCCTGATCTCCACGGACTATAACTTTATTTTGTGCTGGTATCTCTGTGTTTTCCGTCACTAACACTGTGGTCACACTTGAAAAAGAATCATTTGTTCGGATAAGCAGAGGGATCTCTTTTGTCTTATAAATGAGTAAGCTCAGTTATATCACTAGGTCTAATACTGAATCCATATTACCTTAGGAAATCAAGGCATAATATGCACTGAACGTGGATGTCAGCGATATAAACAGGATGCCACATAAGACAGCTTACTAACTCTGATGTTGAGTTCCATCCTTCCATGGACTTTAGCACGATCTCCAGTGACTGTCTGGTTATATTAGATTGTCTAGCATATTACTTTGGATGAGGTATTATCTTCTTTACTATGTCTGTTCTGAGTAAAATCACATTTGCACCAGTGTCTACTATCATACGGCAAGGCACTCCATTCATGGTTCCATCAGCTCCCAACCCGTTGTCTCCACTATGCCATGCTAAAACGTAGGCGACTTCCCATGGGTCCAACCAATCAACAGCCAAACTTTGCCCAGCAAGACGGAATATTTTTTTCTTTTCATGCTCTCTAGTAGATAGACTTGGACTCCTCATTCGTTTCCTATTACAGTTGGCACGAATGTGTCCAGTCTTGCCATAATTCCAACACTGTAGGTCTGTGTAAGTTCTTGGGGAGGAACCTTTAAGTTATTTTAAAAGAGTTAGTATTGCTTTGGTTAGTTCTTGCATTTCATGATTCTTTCCCACAGTTTCTTCTGCATTCACAAATCTCACTGTGCGTTTGTTTGCTCGGGAGGAAAGCCTGGAGCACTCGTACTTCATGGCATGTACCAGTTGACTTTAAGGATTCACCTTCCAACATCCTCAGGGATTGTTGAGTCTCAGGGTCAGCAATAGCATCAATAAATTGTAGTTGAGCTAAGTTATCTTGAATTTCTGGTGGAAAGTTACTATAAGCCAATGTAGTTAGAAGTTCAATATCACTGGCAAGTTCTTGCAAAGTTTCACCACTCTTCTGCACGCGATGTTTAATTATTTTAAATAACTAGCACCAAATCTGAGTTCTAATGTAGATACTAAACTTTGATAATCAACTCGCTTTTCTTCTGGAACAGACTAAAACCTCCGTAGCAGCATTTCTTAAGGAAACTGCAAGAAAACTGGCCTTTTGAAACTCATTCCATTCATTAGATCTAGCGATGACTTCAGACTGAATTTTAAACACTGTCAAGATTATTGCCCATCATATGTGGAAGGTTTAGTTGTATTTCTAGCTATATGTATAAACACATTATTGTCACTAATATTATCATTATCACAAAAAGAAGGTAACATTCATCATCATCATCATCATCATCATCCTCAAGCAGCCATGGGCTACGGAGGTCCAACCAGACCGTGCAATTTAGTTCTCCAAGCAAGTCTATCCTGAGCTACATCTACTGCATCTGGCCACTGCACACCAATTCTAACAAGGTCCTGTTTGACATTGTCTGCCCACCGCATCCTAGGTCTCCCCTTCTTTCTGAGGCCTTTAGGCACACTGTTCATAACCCTATTCGCCAATCTATAATTATTCATACGGGCAACATGGCCAAACCAACGGAGTCTCTCTCTGCACAATATGCTGCTTAAAGGAGGTTGCAAACTCCTTTTCCTAATCTCATCATTAGTTACAAAGTTGAACCACCTAATGCCCAAGATACTGCGTAAGCATCTGGAATCAAAAGCATCTAGTTTCCTGTTATCTTGTTTACAAAGTGTCCAAGTTTCACTACCATAACTAACCCTAGAAAGAACCAAACTATTATACAGTCTAATTTTAGTCTTTAGGTGTATACGCCTATTTCTCCACACTCTCCATAGATTCTTAAAAGTCCCAGCAGCAATCCCTATTCGTCTGTTAATCTCATGCCGCACATCACCATTATCTGTTACATAGCTCCCAAGATAATTAAACTGTGACACCTGCTCAAGACTGCAACCATTCAGATTAACTGAATCACAGCCTGCCTGACCAATTTTCATCACTTTAGTTTTCTCTCTGTTTATAACCAAACCTACTCTACTACCAGTCTCATCAACAGCTCGAATGAAAGAGTTCATCTCATCAACATCATTTGCCAAAAGGGCTAAATCATCAGCATAATCTAAATCAGAAATTTTCGTATCTCCAGCCCATTTAAGGCCAAAATCTTTCCCTTGAAGTGAATTTCGCATAACATAATCAATAACCAAGCTAAAGAGAAAAGGAGACAAAATGCACCCTTGTCGAACACCAGAAGTAATGCTAAACCAATTGCTACAAGCCTTACCAACTCTCACACATGACTCAGTGTTATTATAGAGAGCTTTCATAATGTTAACTAACTTGTCTGGTATACCATATGATCTCACAATCAACCACAAATTATGACGATCAACAGAGTCGAAAGCCTTTTTGAAATCAACAAAGCTAGCAACCAAAGGTTTCTGAAACTCTAAACATTTCTCAAGAATCTGCCTAAGTGAAAATATCTGATCTACACATCCCCTACCACTTCTGAATCCACATTGCTCATCACGCAATTGCCTGTCAACCAGATTCTTAATTCTATTAAGCACAATCATGGAAAGAACTTTACCTGGAACAGAGAGTAGGCTGATACCCCTATAGTTATCACAAGAACTGCGATCACCTTTTTTGAAAATAGGGATAACAATAGCTCTGGTAAAATCCTTAGGAATCATGCCTTTATCATAAAAGAGATTCAGAATTTCAGTCATCCAAGTGGTAACCGAAACATTCCCAGCTCTAAGCATTTCCGTAGTAATTTCATCTACCCCTGGGGATTTATGAAGTTTAAGTTTAGAAACAGCCAAACTAACTTCAGATTGTGTTATAGGGCCAACATTAAAGCCACCAATGCATCTATCATCATTGCAAACAATGGGAGTAGAACTAACTACATTGTTTAGAACATCACTGAAATGCTCAGCCCACCTAGCCATGACAGAATCCTCCCCTTCTATAACCTTACCTTGTTTATCCTTCAATCCTTGTATGCCTGTCCGTTTTCTACCACACAAAACATTAACTATCTGGTACAGCTCTCTGCTGTTGTGCTGTCTAACTGCTTCCTCGGCTTTGTCAGCCAAACCATCAAGCCAAAAAATTTTATCAGCAGCTAACTGATCCTTTACAAGTTTATTAAGGTCTCTGTAATGCTTTCTATTAGGACTAGTAGGGTATTGATTAAGGGCATTCCTGCAGTTCTTTCTTTCCGAAATAAGCTCAAGTGCCTTATCACTCAGATAATTTTGCCTCTTCTGCTCCTTTTTTCCTAAAAGAGTACTGTTAGTGTCCAAAAAAGCCTGTTTAAAATGATCCCATTCTTCCTCAACTTCAGTAGTAAGCAAACCATGACTGTCATAATGACTAAGTAACCTATCATGGTAAGCTTTGGCTATAACTGGATCTTTCAGAGCTTCAGTATTAAAAGTAAACTTTTTAACCCTAGCACAACACTTTTTAAGTTTAAGTTGCAACACACTTTTAACAAGGTTCGTTTCTTAAAATCTGAAACTAGCGTTCACAATCTGTTTTTACATTATCAATTTATTGCTTATAATCTATCTTAACATTATCAAATGTTGTGTTAAAATCATAAGTAATTTCATTTACATTACACCTTACACCATCAATATCATTTTTACACCATCAATTTCGACCTTTAAACTATCATATTGTCTGTTAAATTCAGTATTAGTGTCTTTACACTTGTCAGTGATTTCACTGATAATTATTTTGATCAGTAATCTTGCTAATTTGAGAAGCCACTCCAGCTCTCAACTGATTATTTTGTGTAACTATATCACTTTAAGTAGCCATTTCGGCTTTCAAGTCATCATTTTGAGGCTATAGTTTGGGTTTTAAGTCATTGCTTCGAGTAGTAATATCATATAGGTTACTGCTTTGGTCGGCTGTTTCACGTTTCAAATCTTTATTTTGACTAGTAATATCACCAATTTTACTGCTTTCGGCAGTTCTTTCACCTTTCAAGTCAGTTATAAGTTTTATTAACTCATCCATACTTCCAGTTAATGGCATTAAAAATATATGTACCGGTCCTGACACCAATTGTTATAAATTTAATGGATGGAAACTAAGAATGAGTTCAAAAATATGTTTACCAAACAAAAGTATGAATAAAATCATTTATTACAAAGGTATAAAATCATTCAAATAATATCTTATCTAAACACATTTTTTTCTTCCTCTTCGTATAAAGTTAAACCATAAAAATAATGATTTATTATGCTTAACTAATTTTCAATGTTTTTACTACAGTGTTGTCAATATTTACTCCTAGTACAAAATAGAACCTATTATTTTCATAACATTTAACAAACAAACAAATTTATGTTGAAATTCCTTTGCGATATATGTTACCTTAACAATGTTTTACACTTATTGCTAACTCGTATAAATGCGAGGCATCTGACGATGATCTCTCCTAATATAGCACTTAAAAGCAGACTTTACTGTTGAATTTCTTTCACCAATGCAACTAGGATTAATCTTGAACCAAATAAAAGCAACCTTTCGTACTTAAAATCACACAACACTAATACAATATGTCCTACTTTTTTTATTACTCCACTCTATCTTTCGTTTTCCTCCTCAATTCTTATTATTCAGTCTCTCTCTGTGTTCCAATGAATTGATGACTAATTTTCACGCTGAAGCATACGCGAATGTTAATGACACATCTATCATGGGCTCATTGTAGCACGTTCATCTGTCGTAACATTATTTTGCTGCTGTTAAAATAGTTTCAAGTTATATATGTAATGTAATATTAAACGTGATGCACATTATTACTGTTACAATAATATTAACTTATTTGTAACTGGAAACTTTCTTTTAAGCTCTATTAGAAATGGTGACTTAGGTAAAAAAATTATTCTGCATAACTCTAATGTTTTAAAACTTAATCGATATATATCAGTTGCGTATAGTGCTTTCAAAGTTAAGGAGATAATTGTGTAGTTTGGAGCTTTCTTCATTGTTACTGAATTGACCATGTTTTAGTCTTTTTGACTGCCACTAACTGAAAGCTGTTTCATAAAATAATTTGCTCTAAACAATCATTTTTGAAATCGTTTTCCATTGTATGTTTTATTCCTTTCATTACCTTCCATTCTTGTTAAATACGTATTATCATTCGCTAAATTTGTTATATTTGTTCATTATTATTATTGTTTTAATTACAGTTCGCTAATTAGTTTCGTTATTAACAACCATTGTGGGGGAAGTTTTCGACAGAGCAATGACAAGGAAAGATATTACGGATAATGTGTTGAAGAATTGCGAAATCATTTAGGAATTCACAAAGAGATGCTTGTTAGAACAGACAGTTAAAGCAATTTACCGAATTTTTAAGAAGTAAATTCTAATATACAGTAAATTTATTTCATATTGATTATTTTATATTTGGTAACTATCGCAGGACATTTTTCATTGCATTTCAGTGTAACGCATTATATTTTACTATACCCACTGATTATATTATATTTACTATATTATTATATTTACTATACCCGCTGATTTTCATTATATTGACATTCACTGTATAAAGTATTAATTTTGGTAGATAAAATAAGCAGATTAAATATTTAATCTTTTTTTTCTCCTTCCTTTTTATCATTACTTATTGTTTTCTTCCATTTTTTGTGATTACGTAAAAAAGAAAACGGAAACGTTATCTTTTAGCGCAGATGCCATGATAGACTTTCTTCTTCTTGTTAAACCCTTTCCAATTGGTCAAAACCTGCAACTGGAACTCGTTTAGAAATAGAGTACTGGGATCAGTGGGTGAAGAGAAAGGTCGAGGTACTGAAGAAAGAGGAAAATCCTCTTGGTAATCCAGTTTGTTATTTCTCAAGAATAGACTTAGTTTGGCTTGTTACAGCAGCTAATGCATTATCAGAAGATCTCGAGTTCGAGGTCTCAAGGTCTGGGAGATGACCTCTATTTTTTTCATTTATTTCGCACTTTTTGGTATTCTGAGTGGTATAAATGTTCTAAGTGTGTGGCGTACAATATCTCTCCCTGATGTTTTAAATTATGGAACAGAACATGGGCAAGAACTTTAATGTTTTACACTGATAAAGTAATATAAAAGTTTTGAAATTGCCGCACAATACCGTTTTTATATACAACTGTGTATAGTCCGTCGAAAATTCGGAATTCGGAAATTCGGAAAGGTCCACCGTGTCCTCAGAGGTAAAACAACCCAACACAACCAAACACAAATATAGGTACTAGCGAACGCAGTTATCATTCTGGCCGAAAATCGAGAAGAGGAATATGAAATTTGAAAGTCCTGCATAAAATTGCACTAACTCCACTGATTTAAATAATTCTTTCAACATGTCATTCGTTTGTAAATCAAATTTGTTGAAAAAGGAAATTTCTTTTACATTTTTATTCGGCAAATTTGGAATGGCGAATTAAAAAGAATGAAGAAAAAAAATGGATCCAAGTTCCTAAATTTGGTTTTTATAGATAGGGACTTGAAGTATTAACGTAACAAATTTCCTGATGAATTTCAATGTCTCTCTTGATCTTCTACCCTTCCTTAAGGAAAAGTAGAATAACTTTTAATAAGAATAACTTTGATAGTAAGTTAGTCTTTAAAGTAGAAGACAACTAAAGTAGAAACTTAAAGTTAAAGTAGTAAAAAGTTAGTCCTTTGAGATAAGTTAATCCTTAGTTACTACTTAAACTATCTACTAAGTATCTAGTAAATAAAACCTACTAAGTATCTATTACATATATTCGTATATTTGTATAGTTTCCGTAGACGGGTGGAGGCCCCACATTTAACTTTTCCAAGGTTCTGGTAATATCAATTCATAATAAGGGAAATAAACCATGCGTAACTACAGACCAATTTCTATTTTGCCAACTTTTTCTAAGATAATTTAAAATAATGAAAGAGAAAAAAGATTATTGTGTTTTTCATTTTTACTGCTTTTTTTTTCTTTTCATGATACTCTATTTGGGTTTGGTAATTCTTTCTGCACCGAAGGCACATTTTTAAATTTGACAACGATAAATAATGGAATTGATAATGCTTCAAAATGGAATTGATAATATTCAAAAAATAAGTAATAAAAGAGTTGATTATGACCTTCTGTTGAAAAAGCTCAATGCCAAAGGTGTTAGGAGGACAGCATGCAAGTGGTTTGAATCATAGCTATCTTCAAGGAAACAGCTTCTTAAGATTGTCGATTACAAAACTGACAGGAGCGACGGTTGCAGTCGGTAGCACATCATGCTCGTAATCTTCAGTTCCCAAGATTCGAGTTCCACTGTAATTTATCTCCGCCAAATCTCTTCCTTGCCGTCGGTCAGATAGGGCAACACCGATGGGCTTGGAAAGGCCGCCGCCCGTCAGATGGGACGTAAATCCTTGGTTCCGTGTGCAGGAGTCCCATATCCTGACCACCTTCAAGAATATAGTGAATGACCATGACGGTAGACTTCGATCTGTCTTTTAACGGCTGTCCATTACGTTCACTTCCCATAATCTCTCTCTTAGCCCTTGCGACTTGGCCATTTGGCTCACTGTGTACAAAAAAATGCCGCTCTGAGGTAAAAGAATCCCAACCTAAGCAAGGAATTTAACTTTCCTTAGCTTATTGCTAAAGAAAGTTGTCCCACAGGATTTATGTTTTCTTTTTTCCTTTGTTTATAAATTAAAATACTCATTTTTATATTTGCAAAAATACCAGAATTATAGTTTGTCGCAATCAATAGATGTGTGAATCATTTGGTTGAAATTAATTTATGAGAAATAAGCTGAACTTTTTTTTGGGTTATTTCATGTAATGCTAACTATAACAACCTAGATAAGCGAAAGCTTTTGGGTTGCTTATATTGTACAAAATGTATGGTCTAATGTGTTGAAAAAAAGTATTTTGATTGATTGATTGATTGATTGGAATTAGGACCTATTTCATTCTTAATTTAGTTCAGAGATTTTTCTCTCATATAAAAATATTTGAACGCGTTTTAATTAACGAAACAAAAATATAATCTGACATAAAATATCTTAATACCCATATATATAGTATATAAATACAATAAAAATATATAATATCCATGTAGTGTTTTTTGACTTTTGAATTGCAGTTAATTTTAATAGGTTACCATGAGCTGGGTCTCAAAACCTTCAATCAATTTATTATTCCTTTTTGCATTTCATACATTTCGCATTTCATGCAATTTGAGTTCATAGAACAAATAATGTGTTTCATTTATTTCAGTTGTGCAATTATTATATTTGTTTATTAATACATTTGTTAAATGTATAATTAAACTTAGTTAAACTTAAACTAATTAATTTGTTAAATGTATATTTAAACAATAAAATATAAGATAATAATATATATGACATTCTTAAACATTTATTTGTTGTTAAAAGTAATATTTGGAATATCAACTGTCCACAAGAGTATCAAAATCGCCCGTGGAATTGCAATTTTATGAAAAATAATAATATAATTTGAAATTTATTATTTCTAAGTGAAATTTTTAAATTCCACAATTTATAATTGGGAAAATTGGTATTGGTGCTTCATAAAGGGTACCAATATTCATTATATTTATATTTAACAGCAAATAAACAATATTTTAATAATTTTTCGCAAAGATCATTTCAATATCAATAACTTTATCACTCCATGTTTTAATAATTGTGAAAATTTATATATTTTAATTTCATTTTTTATCATTCTCGGCAATTCGTTAAAAAATTTCGGTGCTAAATATATATTAATGTGTCTGTGTAATAGTTTTCTTAGGGCGTAGATAAATTAGATTAGTATAGTCAGTTGACCTCGTATTATGATTAGAGGTAAAATAATCTTAGTCAATATATATTTTATTTTTGAGTTAAAGTTTTCGATTGATTTTCATTCTTTTAATACGTATCTCTTTGACATTTTAACTTTACATGCAATGTTATATAAGATGTGGTTTCCATTAGTGCTCGAAGATTTAATATCGTACATTTTATTGTTTATTTTATAAGAATGATACCTAATAATGATTAACATTTGGTAGTATTCATGTATTTGTGTTATTCACAAGTAGAAGATCAAGTTTCACACATCTGGTGGAGTATAATATATTTGATTTGATTAAATTTCGATTTGAAAATCAGCCAGAGTCAGCTAAAATATCAAACGTTAGCAAATGTTCCTTGTTACCAAACACGAACAAAAATTTCCAAATAACATGTAATACTTTTCAGTTTACGATTATAAATCATTTCTTATTTTTAAAAACAGCTCTGTAATAATCTAAAAAGAGTTCGCCAACCAATAGAGTGTACAATGTATCGATAAGAGCCGTCAGCTATTAAATCCTTTGCAGAATTACCACTTTCGAAATGGATGACGCTGTTACTTTAACGACCTCGTCTCGTGAGAGGTCTATGAGGGGTAGAAAAAACGGATTCAAAGTGATTACTCTGATGGCTATCGCATTTGCGGCAATCATTTAAAGAAGACGGGTAGAGTATATAGAAAGAGAAGATCACTAGTGCAACCAGGAAAATGTAGGACAAACAGTTGAAGTAAGTAACTTATCAAACGCATGCACTGCATTATAGTTTAAGTAAATCAAAATACTTTTGTCTTTGAGTCACTTATATGCTTAGGATAGAGTTAAAAGAAAAGATGTGCTAGAAACGAAATCAGACGTTTCAGCTTTGTTTTTCAAATCAATAATATATTTGCTGAATCTGAAAGTAACGGTAATTCCCAAGGGCTAGACACGCGGAATCGGTGCATTTGAACAATTTATCCTAGCCTGATACCAGCGGCGGATTACCCAATAAGCACAACTGGCACGTGCCTATCGGCAAAAAAAAATGTAAATAAGAGATGAATAAATAAGTAAAAATTCCGGTTTTTCCTATTTTAAGCAATTGAAATAGAATAATTAATGCAATAATCTCTACATATAGTTTTAAATGCTTTATCAGTTTCAGTTCATTTGGTGCATACTAAACTTGTCTGTTACGTTTCTAGGTGAATCTCTAAGACTAATATTATCACCTTATTTAGAAATAAATAAAAACTTTTTAATTGTAATATTAAATAGGCATTTTTGGTTAATTATTATGCCGTTACAAAGTAAAAGGAAAAGTCCTCAAAGTCTTGGTGTCTATACTCCGGTTCACCTAGGTTGAGACTGATGGAAACAAAGAGTTGTATTCTTATTGGTTATAGCGCTGATCACTACTTATAAGTATACTTATCCACGTAAAACTTATTGTGTAGATTTTTTTATATTGGCTACAACAAAGCAGCAGTGAGGAGAAATAAATTTAATCCGCGGAATAAATTAAATTTAGTGGGGTACTTTGACCAGCACACGAAAGGTCCGGATGTGGGAAATGAGTTTGTAGAAATGCTTCATAATGAATCGAAATGAATCAGACTGAAAATACGTTCTATTAATCCATGTATTGTTTTTAGTTCAGCTATTATCAAAACGCATTAATATGGTAAATTTTCGGGAAAAAAATCAATTCAAACTCGGAAAGATGTTCCTTTTCTTTACAGTTCAATTAAACATTTGCCAGTCCTTTGTAATAATTTATACACCGAATAGCCAAAACATTATGACTAACACGTCTTTATGCAAATCGAAGCAACTGCATGTGAAGTGTGAAGGTCACGAAACGGTATAAATAACACCTGATACAATGCTCTATTAATCAGTGTTATTCTTGTTCTTCCGTTGCGAAGGCAACAGACCTAAGTGAATTTGACAAAGGCCAGATTGTAATGATCAAACGACAGACTGGGTCAGAGCATTTCCGAAACGGCAAGGCTTGTGGGGTGCTCACGGTCAGCGTGGTTAAAACTTTCAAAAAGTTGTACGAGGAGGGAAAAAGCACGAACCGCCGGCTAGGTGTGGGCCGACCACGGCTCATCGATGCTAGATTTAAGCGAAGACTATCCTGTATAGTACGAGCCAACAGAAGGGATACTGTAGCGCAACTCGCCCGTAATTTGAATGCTGGTGATAGGAGTAATGTGTCACAACATAGAGTACATTGAACCCTGCTGAAAATGGGGCTGTGTAGCCACAGGCCACTCCGAGTGCTCATGCTAACCTCAGTTCACCGTCGAATGCGCCTACAATGGGCACGCGAGCATCAAAACTGGACACTGAACATTCTGCATAAATATATGTCTAATATTGAGGTTTACTACTTTTTACAACTCTGTTTCAATTATGAATTTATATTCATTTTAAATTGAATTACTCGTCGGAAATTATCATAATATGAATTATAAAAAAAACTAAAAAAAAAAAATAACTGTTATGAGAGCTGGTACTTGGTATCGAACCGGAGACCTTCAACTTGCAAGTAAAAAAAGACATTGCACTGAGTTAAGCTTTGGTAATGAAACATCTTGTTAAAAAATCTAATTAGTGTCCATTGTAGACCAAATGGTTTTTTCATATTTTTCATATTTTCTTATTTACTGTTCTTCTTAAACTGTTCATAATTAAATATCCTTTCTTAGCTAAAAAGGTTGGCGACCCAGTTCAAGTTCAAATACATCTTGCCAGGAGAGTTTAGTCCTGTTAAACCATACCGAGTCGAAACAAGATTGGCTAAGTAGCAAGATCTTCGACTATTGGTTTGTTTTGGTAGAATCAGCCAATCAAGTGTCAAGTGTCAATCAAATAAAGCTACCGCCTTAGTTGCTAGTGTTGCATGCTCCCAGAAGGTGGGTGAAACCCAATACAGCCAAAGGGCGAAAGTGCAGTGGGTTGTATTGCGTGTCTCTACCAAGAGATCATGGCTGCCGTATATAAACCACTTGAAGAAAAGGACAGGAGTGAAAATTGTGACTGGAACTTCCCCTTAACCTGCCCGAATAATATCCAATAAGCCAATTATGACACCAATGGTAACGGGAATACTTTTCTAAACCGTTCTGTTACTAAGTTATTAATGCTAGTTTACTTTCAAGGGACATTCAATTAGTCTTGAACTCGAGAGCTTACGAAGAGTGGTAAAACGACAATCTCTCAAAAGCTGCTCAAGGGAACCTTGTATGGAAAATTTGGGACCGATCAGACAATTTTCTGGAAAGTTCTGGTCTCCACTAAATCTGCTAAAAGTTTGTGAAATAATGCAATATCAGTGGTGTTAATGGCAAACTACCGCGGTCAGTGTTAATGCGGACAGCGAGGGACACTTTCAGATCCATAAAGGCCCCACAGATGTTCAGTTTGGCTTTCAGGTCTCCCTGAACAGTCCATGTTTGATCCGGCTTACCCTACGTGTGTGTGGAAGCCGGATCGCCTGTTCAAGCCAAAACACCGGCCTGAAGAACTTTTGGAATGATAGAAGATCGACAGGTCAGGAGCGTGACGTTTGTGGCTCTGCCTGCAGGACAATCATCAGTCCGCTCAAAATTTCCTAGCGTTAGCATCGGTCTTGGGTGCTGTTGCCTGTATTCAGTGGTTTGTGATTTGGTGAAGATAAATAGTTTGAGAAATGTTTTATGTTAGAATTTATTGAACTATTTCGCGATAATGAGTGTTTATGGAAGATAACATGAAAAGATTACCATAACAGAATAAAAAAAAAATGAATCCTACGACATAACTGTTACACAGATGAAGGAAGGGGATTCTACTGCCAATCGGGAAACTGTCACCAAAAAAAAATAATCTGTGAAACACTTTCCGAAAAATGCAGAAGAAAGTTATGAAACCTAGGGTGTCTGTTACTGCTGTAGACGACGTGAGTTGGGAGTTTTACATGCAGCTGTTTTATAATGAAATTTATTCTTGTTGTGTGGTAATAAATATTTCATTGGCTAACTGTTTACCTGCACACTATACGAGGGATTTTACTGTATAAAACTTTAATTTCTCATAAGTTTAATTTAAGAATTACATTCCTTTTCAATAGCCATTTCTTGCCCACTTGCGTTTTGATTTCTTACTTTGGTCGCTTTGACAAACTCATTGATAAATGTGGCACAAACTATGGCAGTGTTACATAATAATTCATCAAGGCTCGCCATATCTGGAACCGTTCACACCGAAGACACAAGCGAAATGAGCAAATTCCTTCAGGCCTACCTGAGCTGTGTGTGGGGTAATTGGCCTTCAGGCCGAACTGTTCAGTTCTGAATTTTTCAGTTGGACCTGAAGGCAAAACTGACGTTTGGTGGGGCCCTTTACACTCTAGTTGCAGGAAAATGACAACAAGAATGCATCACTAGCTTGCTATATAGCCTTAGTTGCCAAATTTATCTGTTAAAAATTAAAGAGTGTTTCGTTTTCCATTGTTTATTTCGTTAAAAATTTAATTTTTCACCTATGATAATATCCGAGTTTAAACCACGTTTCATTTTTTTCATTTCATTTGTAGGATATAAGTCCAAAGCACGTGTTTATTTTTAACAGGAAATTTATTGCATTATTATTTAAATTTCATCATACAACAGAATCTTATTTCGAAACTTGGAAGCACTCCGCCACTTCCCTCCCTAGATTCTCCTTAGTCCTTCATTTATAACTTTAAGTTTCCCCTGTTGAATTTGTACGGGCTATCTGGTAGCACAAAATAACCGTTAACAAGCCATAGGCCTAGTTCAACCAGACTTCATATTTAATCAATTACACTCCCAACAATAAATAAAACCAAAGTCTTACAATATTGTTCATCACAAAGCTTTGCCGTTATTGCCGAACGGGACGAAACGTGGACGAAATTTAAATGTTTCTATAAAATTTTCAATTAATTTACCTGTAAAAGGCGAAACATACTTTTTTTGACCGTTCTAAACAGTTAATAATTCAAATTTCTATTAATTTCTGCTTTTATCATTCATAAATAACAAAGAGAATGTAATAAACATAAAATTACTCATTTTGTAGTAAATTTTCTAAATTTCAATTTTTTTTAATTATAATAAACTTTATTTATGAAAATGTTTCAATACACATTATGGTATATTTCAACAACCTCAGAGAACTCGTTTGATGTTGAAAAGAATAATAACTTGGAACAGAAAAAAATTAATTAAATTAAAATGTATTTCTAGTATACAGTAATCCATCGGTTTACGAGACTGATTCGTTACTCCAAATCTGTCGTAAGGCGAAAACTCATACGAGGGAAATAAATTTTCCATCACTTGCAATATTATAAATTTAAATTGGTTCAAGAAATCAAAACTTTATCCCCAAAAATACAAAGTTCGCCTTAATATAACACAGAACCTTAATACAACAGAGCCTAAGTACAAAACAAATGACACTAATAGACAATTACTATATTTAAATTGACATTCCTAGTCATTAGCCTATGCATAAACAATAGCTACATCAATCAAGTTGTATAGAAAATGCATAAGCATTGGTATCATGCATATTATAAATATAAATATGAATATACCAGAAACAAATGCTTATTATATATTTAATAATGCATTCATGCTTTATTGGGCAATTTTCCCCCCAAGTTGACCTACATTTTCGCTTATGCGAGCTCCTTCCCTGTCGCAAACCATGGTTTGATAGAGGGAAAGAACTCGTATAAGCGGAAATTGTCTTGTAAATCGAAAAATCGGTCATTAATTTGTACATCAGCTATAAGGAAAACTTATTAATTGATTTCTCATATATCGAGGGATTATTGTATACTCATTTCGTTAATGAATCAGTAAAATGAAGTTATAAAATTTCTTTTTTATATAAATAATAATATGATTTGATTTATTGAAATTCACAAAAATAAAGTTTCCGTTTCGTATCAAATATTACGAAACGAACCTTATTTTATTAAGGTTATTTATTTCCCCAGGTATGGAGTTATTTAGGTCCAAAGTAATTATAATCCAACAAATTTGAAAAATAAAAATATAAGTTAAAACAAATCCAAAAAATTTAAACATGAAATATATACCTACCAAAACTACATACACACAATATTACATACAAATGATTTGGATTGAGCAAATCAAAAACTGGTGGCAGTATAAATGCTTATTCTGCATCATAAGAAGCTAATGTTTAATATTACTAATGTAGTACTTTTTATTAGATACTTATTTCAACTCATTTGATAATGTGTTCCATAATCAAACAACAGTATAAGTAATAGAAGTTTAACAAATACCCTTCTTAAATTTTAGTACGGTTAGATTTTACTTTACTGTGATTGTCAAAAATTTAATTTCTTTCTCCTCTTGAAATGATGATCAAATGTCGATGGTAATATTTTTGTTCCCATAAAAATACAAATTTAGATGAATGAGAATCATCATCGATGAATGAAGAGAAATGAATGAATGAAGAAGAATGAGATGAATGAAGAAGAAGAATGACGTTTGTGGTGCTCTATATTGCCAATTTAAAATAAAGCGAACATAACATTTTTTAATAGCTGAAAGTAATTTAAATTTTCTTTTGATATGATTGACCATATAACATTAACATATAACAGAGTAAGGTAAATAAAAGCATAATACGGTATTAGTAAACTTTTTTGCATAATAAAATTTCGAATTCTGCAGAATTTTGCTAATAGCTCTAATGATCGGAGTACGGGTGTAAATAACATGGGAGTTCCATATAAGTATTTCGTTTAGCATTATCCCTAAGAAATTTAACTGTATAATTTAATATTCTCATATCAATATTCAATTGATTAAACGATTAAGGACCAATATACATAACATTTTGTATACGTTTTGATTTAAAAATCTTAGTGATACTAATTTCCTAATTATTAATTTATTATAATAGTAATTAATATAATTTTTAACGTATTGGCAGAGGTGAAAAAATACACGATCCCTTGTATTTTTTCTCTGACACGTTTTATTGTATATATATAAATATAAAAGCAGAAGAACAACTTCGAATCTATGTTATTTATCGAACTTAACTCATGAACAGGTGGCGACTATACAGATCTTAAAATATCTGTGTTTTTCTCTTTACTTTCAGCTTTACTTCTGACGAAAGGGATTCTGTTCGCCTCGATGCAGTTTATTGTTTCGAAAGAAAAGAGCTGAGATACTTGGATGCCGACTAAGGCAGTTAAAAGTATTTTTGTCGTCCTATAGTGGACTGAAATATTATCCTGCTACACGACCCACTGAGCAGTTCTTGAGTGAAACATCTTTCGAAACTAACTCACTTGGTGGAATCAACTATAACAACACGATTTTCAGTCTGCTATTCTTAAACATTTTTCAGTCATTCGGTAGCTGATGAAACTGCCGAAGTCTACGTTTCTTTCGATAGGATATTCCTTGGCGATTGTTACTTTTAATTCTTATAGGAAAATAAACCCAAAACTAATTCTTGGCAATTTCTTTTTTCTCTTGATTAATTCAAGTATACGGTTTGACCTTCAGGTTTTAAAATGCTAAAATCTCGATGAGTTACCAACTTTGTCCTGGCAAAATTTGTTTCAGCAGTAGCACGTCATTTTTTAATATCATGCTTCCAGATTCAAGTTCCCTTATACCTGTTTGCAGATTTTCTCTGACAAAAACATTCTCGTGGAAAAGGGGAGACTGATGAACGTGAAAATGATCACCGTTCGTAAGATGTGATGTTTAGCAGTGGGTCTGATTATACAGAAAAGTCATATCCTAGCACGTTAGAGAATAAACTGTATGGTCCTAACGTGACGCTTCCACTTGTTTCCTAAGTCAAGTGGCATTAGTTGCACTTGACGATCAGACCGAGTCTGTAAAAAAGAATATTATCACTAACTTTTAGCAGATTTGGTCATACTTCAAACTATTGTCTCTTATACACAATTTTATCATGCTTGAAAACATTTCTGGAACTAATTTTCTGAAAGTTTCTTCTGTACTGCTCTTACACTACTCTGGATGTCAATTGACTGTATCGGATGAGATCGATTCCGAAAATTTTTCATTATCTTCTTTTTTTTTGGTGAACACCAAAGCCATACAATTTATAAGATGAAATGAATTCCGTCATTGGCAGTTTTTCCTCCTTCTTTTCCAGCTGAGGGGGGACAAACAATGGCATAGCTAGGTGGGGTCAAAAACAGTGATGTACTTAGGTGCGTTGGCGAGTCAAAAACAGTGATGTACTCAGGTGCGTTGGCGAGTCAAAAACAGTGACGTACCCAGGCAGGAAGTAAGGGCTCGAAAAACAGATATATACGAAAGAAATCAATTAGACTCTTTAGTGGGTTTGTAAAGACAACTGTATTGAATGGGACGTTAAGCCGTGGGATGGTAAAAAAAGGCCCCGGAAAACGTGTTTAATTTTAAGTTGAAAATGCCGCAGGTGAAAAGTTTTGTAATATTTATAGTTCGTTTCAATATGAAGTTGCACTCGGTCCAGAATATCTTCTTGAATGTATAACTTTTCGTTTCAGTTGTTCCTTTGATATTAGGGGAATTTATTAACAAAGGGGAATGAGATTTTCCTTTCTGTGTTGATATTAGGGGAATTTATTAACAAAGGGGAATGAAAGGTAAGCTGATTATATTTTTCTTTAATCTTGTAAACTGTTTTTGAATTGTGAATGTCTTTTGTGTTTCTTCAATGAAATTGATTGCTGGATCTGACTTGCTTCCCGAAAACTAATTTTCTTGAAAAATTATTAATATTTATATTTATAATTTTTTTGAAATTATTCTCGGCTTCTAATTTTCAGAGTTTGCATTTCAGTTTCTGCAAGGATGGAAATGTTAAGGAAAGTAGGTATTTGGACAATGCAGAATCCGAGAATTTTATTTTATTTTCTAGCTTTGATTTATAGCTTTGGGTGTCTCTGAAGCGTAGTTAATCAGCGACAACACGTATTCAAGCTTTGGCTTTAATGTGCCTGTGTATAATTTCAGCAGAATTTGGGGTGTACATCTCCAATTTGTTCCTGCCATGCATTTCGTGAGGTGCAGGAATTTCGTTCCACTTATTCAAATTAGGACGATTAAAAAATTTGAAATTATCGGATCTAGTTAATCTATGGTTAAAATTCAATCCAAGAAATTTATATGAGGTGACGTGCTATATTTTGTCCTTCAATTTTGATTTCTAAATTCAGGATAATTTTTTCCTTTTTTTTTTAAACAGAATCCGGCAGTTTCTGGTTCAATCCAATCGCTACATGACCTCCCACCCCCTAATTTTTTTCTAGAATAGTATTGGGCAGGATCTGTTTCGTATTCTTGTATAGTCGAGAATACGTCGAGATGGTTTTAAGAAAACATCCTAATTTTCTGCAATTATTTTTATTGCTGAGGTCTTGCCTTCGTCAGGAATATTCTCTTTCAGTATTGTCGCACACTCTCCAAAGGGGGGATCGTGTAGATGAGATTCAATGAAAAATGGAGAAATTATATAGTGGTGGGCTTTGCGTTGTTTATTCCAATGGCTTGCACCATAATATATATAATAGGAGGGGGGATTAGCGCAGTCGGTAGCGCGCCTGTCGCGTAATCTGCAGTTCCAGTTTCGATTCCCACCTGGGACAGTATTGAGATTTACCTCCGCAAAACCCCTACCCTGCCCTCAGTCAGTAGGAGACACCGAGAGGATTGGAAAGGCCACTATCCGTCGGATGGGCATTAAGTCGTGGCCCTTGTGCTGGAGAGCCATAATTCATGCACATTAAAGAACACGCTGGATGGCCTTGACGTAAGGCTACCAATTTTCTCCTAATATCTGTCCAGTGGGTCCCCTTTCCCCAACTTTCTCTGAACCATCGGAGACCTTGTGAACTATCCATTTAGCTCATTGTGTGCAAAAACGTGCCGCTAAGAGGTTAAACAACCCAGCCCCACCCAGTAAATATTACTGCTGTGTTTGGACCGCATGGAGAATGATGTGAAATTGTTTAAAAAAGGAGCCACTCTGCTAAACTCCTTCTAGTTCCTTCATGCATATTTAATTCTTAACTATAATTGTAAGTCACAATACAATACGTTGAATAGCGTTTAACGTGAACTCAATGACTATATTAATCTTAGTTAGTCTCTTGTTTTCCCTCCCAATAAGCTCAGATCTCGCAATCGGGCTTCCTAAAATTACCAAATATTAGGGCGACCGGGGCGCTTAGGAAGCTAAATTTTGGCTCACTCGTCAGGGTAATTCGGCTTTAGCCAATAATTCACGCAACTGCACAAACTTCTCGAGTCCGGAAATTAAACTAAACAATAAAATTTTATTAAAAATCGAAATGACAGGTGTCGTCTGTTAGAGGGTTGTAGACGTGTATCGGATTCTACCAAGATTTATCGCATTCAACAACCTAAAGGAACATGCAGCACATATAAACAAGACTTTTCAAAAAAATATATATTTCATATATGCACTTTTCACTACTAGAATAATAATCTTAATTCTACTTCTAAGCTATCTGTTAAGTTACTTTTATTCTCATTCGTGAGTCTGATAAATGTTATTCTTGTGTTATTATTAGATTTACTGGGTTTTTTTTAAAGAGTGAACTAGGTTAATTTCATTTATGCATAAAATATTCTGTAAGCAAATTATATCAGGTTTTCGTATTAAATGACTAATTTGGGGCTTTAGTGGTTCAGTCGGTAGAGTACCATGCCTGTAATCTGCAGTTCCCAGGTTCGAGTCCCACCTGGGCCACCATTGAGATTTATATGCGCAAAACTCCACTTCTAATCAACTTCCAAATGTCTCCTACAGCCTTCGTCAGTAGGAGACATTTATGGGCTTGGAAAGACTGTCGTCGGTCGAATTTGACATTAAACAGTGGCCCCATGTGTGGGAGAGCCATACTCTATGCAAGTTAAAAAACGTGCTGGATGGTCTTGACGGCTGCTATCTGCCTCCTAACAACTGTCTCAGTGGGTCCCCTTCCCGAACCTTCTCTGAGTTTTTCAGAGCTCTACCACTTCCACATCATAGTTAGAATTAGTGTGATCCCCTAACAATCAGCTGCTCACAATCGTTTATATCAGGTCCTTCCAACCCGTGACTTATAAGCAGTGACAATGTAATGTATCTGGCTCAATTTTTACTAACCATTTTAGGTGTATAACCAAACTATTTTGTCAGTTCATAGTATTAATTAAAAATGCATATTTCTGTGCTTTTAATCAATATTCATTCACCGGTATATCGCTGTTAGGACTACGATATTTTCTGGATTGCTTAGAAATCTAATTTTTTCCAATTCATTTCTCATTAAAATGTATGCTTTCGTTTTTAGTAGAGAACTTTTCCTACGGCTCTTTCATAATATAGTTTTTCTTCCCTAGTGGCTCTTTCTTAAGTTTGGGTAGGACGAGACTGGTCTATATTAGACAGCGTAACGTAACAGTTGTCCCTGTAATGTCTCTTCCACATAGAGACTCCATATTTGGATCTTCTGTATGATAATATCTGTCGCTTTGTCCAATGGGAATTTTGAGCACTGTGAATCAAGTTGTATTTGTACGATCTAACAATCGCTTTGCAGAGACTTTTATTCTTGGCACATGTGTAGATAGGAGTTTGCTTGAAGTTTTAGAGCACTTCGTGGGTTTGCGAGTAAAGATAAAGGTATTCTTCTATTGCAGCGTATTTGTTGCTTAAAAATCTTGTATTGCTTTGCTGTTGCATTAAAAACTATTAGTGCAACTATTGATCAGGGGTTTGAAAAAAATATTATTCTTTCACCCTATCCAAAATAGAAAAATGGCTGAAAAAATTAAAATCTCAAAAAATAAGAAAACAACGCTGCCGATGACACTTAATCAACTAAGATACCAACAATATGCCAAGAGAATATTATATTGATCCAAACTGCTAATTACAAATCCGGAAAACGACGAAAAATTGCAAAAAAAAAATAATGAAAGTCATTGGGTATTTTGGTTTGAAAATGAACGCTGTCCTACCTTGTTCGTAGCAAATGATTCTAGAATGCCATATGATATCGACAATTATCAAATTCTTGAAACAATATATTGACATAGTAGAAAATTGCATTAAACAGGATCTGGAGAAATTGAACAAGTAGTTTATGGATAATAGGCCGAATTTAAATATAGAAAAACAAACTACTTTGTTTGTTTATTTTTTCCAGTTATCACATTAGTCAAATAATATTCTTTGCTTAAATGGATTGGGCTATTTTACTTCTGGGTGACACTTTTTCCACACAATGGGCTAATTTTTGCACATAATGTCCCGAGGGCTCAGAGAAGGGGATTCAATGGACAACTATTGGGGGACAGATGGTAGCCTCCAGTCAAGGCCATACAGTTTGTTCTTTAGCGTGCACAGGATATAGCTATCCCGCACAAGGTACCAAAGCTTAACGTCCCATCCGACGGACGGCAGTCTTTCCAAGCCCATCAGAGTTCCCTACTGACCGAGGCCAGGGAGTTTTGCAGAAATAAATCTTAACCTGCTAAGCTACCCCTCCCCTCATAAATGGACACGAAACAATTTGTCTCTTTAAAGACAACTGCAATTTGTATTTCATGAATAAAAGTAATCCAGTAAAATGTTTAGGTTTAAATATTGACAGTAACTTGAAAATAATATTGCATATATCTTTTTTTGGTTAACAAGCTATGTTATGAAGAGTATTTTTCATATCCAAAAATACGTAAACTCCCATACTTTAAGATATTTCTAGCTTTTATGGTTGGTTCCTCGCTTCAATATGATATTATTTGCTGGGGTAGGGTTTACTACAGTTGGGTTACCTCTGAGCGGCACTTTTTTGCACACCATGGGCTAAATGGCCAGGTCACAAGGACCCCGAAGGCTCAGAGAAGGTTGGGGTAGGGGACCCACTGGAACAGCTGTTGGGAGACAGATGATAGCCTCGCGTCAAGGCCATCCAGCGTGTTCTTTAACGTGCACAGGGTATGACTCTCCCGCACACGGGGCCACGGCTTAACGTCCCATCCGACGGACGGCGGATTCTCCAAGCCCATCGGTGTCCCCTACTGACCGTGGGAAGGGCGGGGAATTTTGCGGAGATAAATCTCAACGCTGACCCAGCTGGGACTCGAACCTGGGAACTACAGATTACGAGCCTGGCGCGCTACCGACTGAGCCACCCCGCCGCCCAGGGTTTACTACAGTAATCTATTACCATTAATAAGCGATACAAAATAAAGCGCATTAAGCAATACACAACCTAATCTGTTTTCTGTTTACGATTTATACTCGTGAAATTTTTTACCATACGTAATAATATATATATACAATTTTTTGTCATATATCAGAAAGAATACGTTAAACAAATTTATTGTACAGGTAGAGACTTAATATCTGTGTTTCTGCAGAAATCAATTCATTGCTTCAAAGTCTAGGAAATAAATTTTCCATAAGTTCTTTGAATTTCTGGCTTCTAGAAATTAATATGACTTACCTCACGCTATAAAAATATATGCTAAAACTTCATTTTGAAAAACATGTAAATGGATTATGTAGTTAAATGATATTGGGATATGTTTTAGGTATTTAAAGTATAATAGACTCTTGATCAACTGAGATCGATTAATCGGGATGTTGAAAAAATGAATTCCCGAAAATAATATGGGATACGAGAAAACGCCGCTAAAATACCATGCGACAATAAACGGTTTCTATGGTTAACAATAGCTAACAATAGCTAAACAATATCTAGGTTATATAGCTGTAATCATTGTGTGAGGGTATATCGCTGGATACAAGAGAATTATCTCTTTAAAGAGACCTCACATTCCAAATACATATGGAAAGAAACAGGTTAATATGTTTGAGTTGTTTTACCTGTGAGCGACACTTTTGTCACACCATGGCCTAAATCGCCAGATCAAAATGACCCCGAGGGCTCAGAGAAGGTTAGGGAAGGGGACCCACTGCAACAGCTGTTGGGAGACAGATGGTAGCCTCCCGTCAAGGCCATCCACAGTGTTCTTTAACGTGAACAGGTGACTCTCCCGCACACGGCCACGGATTAACGTCCCATCCGACGGACGGCGGCCTTTCCAAGCAACTGGTTAGTAATTCTAAAAGTAATAGTAATTTTGAATAGATTTCAAAATATTTTATGAATTAATATACTCGTAACATAGATTGCCATTTACTTCATGAATGCGTTTGTAAGCAGAGAAGACACTAGCCTTCAAGTGACACAGAATTGAGAACTGCATATTATTAAATAAGAGATCTTATTCGATGTCCTGTAGCTCAGTGCTTACAACACCTGACATGTTATCAGTAGGTCGTGGATTCGCATTTTTCCTCATCACACGACAATTTTTTCGCACAACAATTTTTCCCTCAAATTTGATTTTGTTGTTAAGAGTGATTTCATTACTTTCAGTAGAATTTACGATCTTTCTTACGAATCTTTCACTCGGAATTACCGATCTTTCTTACGGACTCAAAATGTGACTTTGAAGTCTGAGAGTAGTGGTTCGCAATTGTTGGGGTCTGTGTTCGAGTCCTGGACTGGCATAGTCGTCTGTTCTGTCATGTGAAATGATAGAGAAAATCCGACCAGACAGCATTTTTTAATACAAGCTATAGAAAAGGTACATATCAACGTGGAGAAGGAATCGACAGGTGGAGAAAAAAAACAAAAATCAAATATTTTGTAAAATATTTATTTTTTGTTTTTTTTTATATGTTGTAAAAGGAATTTACAATTAACATATAAATGTTGTAAAAGGAATTTACAACATTTATATGACTTGAAATAAGCATACAATGAAATTAATGATACTGTATTCAAAGGTGAAAGCTGATGACTCCACTGGAAATATTTACCTGTTGTAATTTTTTATAGCTTTAAATGAAACAATCCACGCCAGAACATTCACTCGTCAACCCTAATCAGGGGTTCCTTGCTTTATGCTTTAATCAAATGGGAACATGAGTTAAATCTCATGTTCACATTTGAAGTATAAAACGTAATAGTCTATAAGTCTCATCAATCCAATTACAAGTAAAAAAAACTGAGCTCTCTTATTGATTTTGAATTGCTGTGGTGCGCAAAATTAGGAATATGATGAGATGTGTTTAAATAACTCAGTGAAATTCAACTTAAATTCATGTTTAGAGATCTGCAAAGGAATAAGACTGAGATAGTTTCAGCTAATAGGAACTCTTATTGCAGAGAGTGTAATTGATATTACAAATTGGATTATTTTTTGTATTAAAGAAAACCTTTAAGGATTACTGGAAGGATTTAAGGATTTCTTGAATTGTTTTTCACACTCTCCTGAAAATATATTGAGTAAAAAACTAGAATAATTGACTATTAAATACCTAACCCAATTACAAAATAAGAAAATCATTGAGCTCAATTATTGCTTTGCGTCAGTTGGGGTTGATGAAATTAGCATATTTATTGCATGTTTTTGAATGATTCAGGGCAATTAAACTTAAATTTATGTTTAGAGATCTTCAAATGAATAAGATTGAGGCAATTTAACCTAGTGTATGCTGTTATTGCAGAAAGTAAATTAGACCTTGATTTTTTTTTTTTATCTTACACATCATTGTTCAGAATTAATCTCGAATTGTCGTTTATACTTTCCAGAAAAAGTTATGAGTAAAACACTGGATAGAGATCGATTTTCTGCTCAAGATGTTTTACCAGATTATTTCTCCGTTAAACAAAGGGGTCAATCAATAAAACTCTTTATTCATTGGGGACTGCAGAACGGATTCACGATAGACTTTTTGCGTGATTCTTAGTTAAAAAGAACGATCGAAATAGACTTACTCTTACTTCGTAAAAAAAAGTTTTCAAGTTTGTATTGCCTTTCAATACATCACATAGTGGAAAATCGGATTTTCAGCCTTGCCTGTTGTAAAAGCACACATAAAAACCAAACTACAAATCCAACCTGATTTGAGCTTGAAATAAACAGCGATTGTTCGGTAACAAGCGGCTGTTTCAGAAATAATTTATTTTTATATTGTTAGAAACGTAGAAAAGTTCGTTGTTGAAATTAATTGTTGTCATCGATAAATTTGGAAAAAGAAAAAATTAATTAAATTTTAATTTTGAAATAAATTTTTTCCGCTTTCGCGCCTTAAAGCTTTTGTTTCAGAAATGGGTAAATAGCATAGGCACGAGGTAAGTATTTATGTGTGAAACGAAAACAATAGAAAATTTGAGCAACGGGTTTTCGATCAGCTTCTTTTTGACTGCTAGTACATAATAACGCATATAAAATGGAAATATAGATTTCTAAATATCGCCATAATATATATTTGTATCTCAAGTACGATCAGCTTCTTAGACGAGGCGATATTCTATCTGTCTGATCATATTGATCGTCAGACCTTTAGTTATTGTCTGATGCTCGTCCCCGTTGTACACAGGAGCAACCTCTTCAAGATTGGAGAGTTATTGGGTGTCAAGAATCGAACAAGAATCGAATGATCAGTCGAGAATTCTTTGATGAAAATATGAATTCGCGGACCTGCCTGGATGTTTTGGAAAATGTCCTTTCACCTTATCTAAAGGATTTCCCACTGCCTTATCTTTCTAGCACTTATATTCAATAGTATGATCACCAGCTCATTTTTCCATAACTGTTTGCCAGTGGTTAGATCATCATTTAGGTTGTGATGATCTAACCACTGGCAAATTGCATTGAATGTCCCATTGAATGGCCACTCTGCTCACCCAATAAGATGTCGTTGGATTTCTTCATGTGAAAACATCTAAAATCCAGGATTTTAACAGAATTCTCTTCACTCAATGTAGGATTTAAAAGTATGCCACTACTGTGGAAGTTGCAATTAATGGAGCCTGGCACGGGAGCTACGAGCGTGTTATGAACAGAGTATCGGCCACTTTGAACATCACGACTCGTAAATTTGAACAATACATTTGTCATCATAATCTCCATTTGGTGTTTAGTTTATTACAGTATTTTTCATATGCTTCTCAATTTTTATTGTTACAGGTAAAATATTACCTTTTCCAGATATTTGACCCATACTGTATATCAGATGAAAGATTATGGCATGCAGAATGAAAGATAGACTGAAAGATATTCCTCTTGAGTGAAGGAGAGTTAAGTGTTTCAATAACAACGTTTACAGGAAAAATTTAAAAATGAAACTTATGAAATGAAACTTATGAAAAATTTAAAAATGAACTAGATCACATATTGCCTCTGGCGAATAGAGGAATCTTTGCTTTTTGTACTCTTAAACTCTACTCTTCAAAAGTTTTAATTCGAACTAATGGATGATTGGAAAAACGCAAAGGAAGCATTTTATTAGCACTTGTAGAATAAAAAAAAATAATTTCTCTTTTATTCCTTTAAATGAAAAGGTTTTACTCACACATCTATGCTAAAAGGGGACAGCTTTTGATGTCAGTAAAACATCTTTTGACACTCTACCAGGGAAATTTCAAGTTTCTGCCACAAACAGATCACTTTTAATATTCGTCAAAAGTTTCTCCTTTTCCACATTTAGTGTCCTCTAACGATGCAAATTAAAACTACGTAAGATTTTGAAGAATACGTATAATATTTTAATAGTACTTATCCAACTAACGTTTTCAGTTGGGCAGGTACTGTCTCAAAACAAATTGCATTTTCCACCCATCACTGGGTGTAAAGGGGCAGCCTATTGTTCCCAGTGCAAACCTCAAGACCTTCCCATTCCATCACCAAAGTCTATGCTTTTTAGCATAACACATCTCTTGCAATATTCGTTAAAATTTTGCCGTTTCCAAAAATTTCCACCGTAAGGGAATGAGATATAAACTTTTGAAAGATTCGAAACATACGAATCTTAATATTTATTCTATACATATCCAACTCAAAAACAATTTTAAATTTATCTTTTAGAAGAATAATTATCACTCCAGGGGAAAAATTTCATTTTCCCACCATCTTTGGGGTAAAGGTGAAATTTTTTTTCTTTTCAGTACAAACTTCACGACATTCACATTTCACAACAAATTTTCAAATTTGTAATCTATCGCTTGTAATAATCGTTTAAAATTTTGCAGTTTTCAACTTTTTCCCAATTAGAGTGCAAAATTATAGCTATTAGGAGATTTCGAAAGTTTGAATTGCAATATTTCGTCAATTTCTATCCAACCCAAGAAGAATTTTTAATTTATCTCTAAAAACTAAGAAGTTGAATGTTTACACATGGACAGACAGCGACAAAGCGAAAATATTTGCTCCTTTTTCTTGAGAAAAAAAAATACCCCCTCAAGCAGCTGCTTGCCACAGAAATCTGAAAAGAACCTGTCAGATTTATACGCCATAGTAGGTCTGTGAGGATAGCAGAGGACCTCAGCAGAAAAACGACACACACATCCATGCCTTATCCGAGGCTCGAACCCAGATCCCTTTGATCAGCAGCCAAGCGCGCTAACCACTTGGCCACGAGAACGAGCTGCAAATGCAGTCATCTTATTTTTCTTTGTAATTAATATCGATTTAATAAACTGATTTCATCACTGGTTTATTTTCCTTTTGCTTCTTTTTTATAAAAGTGCATGTAAGAAGAGGAGCATTTCGAAATAAGTTTAATATTTTTTTATATTTGATAATTGTATGCAGTGGCATCTCGCCACTGCATACCATTATCAAAACCTTTAGAAAACGCAGAATTGCAACATCTCGCTAAGAATACAGAAAACATATCGTTAACGTTTGGATAACTTTAAAAATAAGTTTATTCTTTCTCAATTTCAAAATGGCAACGAACATAAAAGTCGCCTGCTCTTTATTTTCAAGAATGTTCTAGTTCCTTTAGAAAACTTCTTTGATAACAATCTGCTGGTACAGCAAAAATAATGTACGACGCAGAAAAATCAACTTCAGTGATTTAGAGCTGACTAAAGCAACTGAAGGACAGACGAGGTAGTTTTACAAATGATTCTAAAGGATTATTTGTGCTGTTCTGTATTAGAATTGTGACAAAAGTGCTTAAGAGCACGACTTTCTTTTGAAATGCACACTGAATGCAAAAAATATGTTCTCCAATGCTATTTAATATTTTAATGGCTCGTTGAAATCCATGGTAAACAAATGTTTTCTTCATTTCTTAAGTGAATGATTTCAGAAGTTTTTGACGATCTTGAAAAATACATATTGCATATATATATATATTCATACTATTGGTTCAAGATGTTTACGCCGTTTCTTGGGTATTGCGTTGTTTAATCATATACCAAATAAAAGGTTAAACGAAGGAATCAACAACTGCATCTAAATATCATTTTATGCAAGGAGAGTTTGAGATGACTAGGTCATGTTGTCCTCATGGAAAACTAGCAGTTAGTAAAAACAAATATAAATATGGATTTAAGGCTTGAGGAAAGGTTAAAATTAAATTTGGTTGGTGAATCATCATCATCATCATCCTCAAACAGCCATGGGCTCGGAGGTGCAACCAGATAGGGCAATTTAGTTCTCCAAGCATACCTGTCTTGAGCTATATCTGCTGCATCTCGCCACTGCATACCAATTCTAACAATGTCCTGTTTGACATTGTCTGCCCACTGCATCCTAGGTCTCCCCCTCTTTCTGAGGCCGTTAGGCACACTCTTCATAACCCTATTCGCTAATCTATAATTATCCATACTGGAAACATGGCCAAACCAATGGAGTTTCTCTTTGCACAATATACTGCTCAAAGAAGATTCCAACTCCTTTGCCTAACCTTTTCATTACTTATAATGTTGGACCACCTAATGCCCAAGATACTGTGTAAGCATCTAGAATGAGAAGCATCAAGTTTCCTGCTATCTTGTTTACAAAACATCCAAGTGTGCGAGCACTATATATTGTTTACAAAGCATCACTATCATAACTAACCTAGAAAGAACCAAACTATTATACAGTCTAATTTTAGTTTTTAGGTGTATGCGCCTATTTCTCCACACTCTCCATAGATTCTTAAAAGTCACGGCAGCAATCCCTATTCGTCTGTTAATCTCATGCCGCACATCACCAGTATCTGTTACATGGCTCCCAAGATAACCATACTGTGACACCTGCTCAAGACTGCAACCATTCAGATTAACTGAATCACAGCCTGCCTGACCAATTTTCATCACTTTAGTTTTCTCTCTGTTTATAACCAAACCTACTCTACTACCAGTCTCATCAACAGCTCGAATGAAAGAGTTCATCTCATCAACATCATTTGCCAAAAGGGCTAAATCATCAGCATAATCTAAATCAGAAATATTCGTATCTCCAGACCATTAAGGCCAAAATATTTCCTTTGCAGTGAATTTCGCATAACATAATCAATAACCAAGCTAAAGAGAAAAGGAGACAAAATGCACCCTTGACGAACACCAGAAGTAATGCTAAACCAATTGCTACAAGTCTTACCAACTCTCACACACGACTCAGTGTTATTATAGAGAGCTTTCATTATGTTAACTAACTTGTCAGGTATACCATATGATTTCACAATCAACCACAAATTATGACGATCAACAGAGTCGAAAACCTTTTTGAAATCAATAAAGGTAGCAACCAAAGGTTTCTGAAACTTTAAACATTTCTCAAGAATCTGCCTAAGTGAAAATATCTGATCTACACATCCCCTACGATTTCTGAATCCACATTGCTCATCACGCAATTGCCTGTCAACCACATTCTTAATTCTATTAAGCAGAAGCATGCAAATAATTTTCCCTGGAACAGAGAGTAGGCTGATACCCCTAAAGTTATCACAAGAACTGCGATCAACTTTTTTTGAAAATAGGGGTAACAATAGCTATGGTAAAATCCTTAGGAACCATGCCTTTATCATAAAAGATATTCAAAATTTCAGTCATCCGTGTTTTAACCGAAACATTCCCAGCTCTGAGCATTTCCATAGTAATTTCATCTACCCATTTGGATTTATGAAGTTTAAATTTAGAAACAGTCAAAATTATTTCAAACTCTGTTATAGGGTCAACATTAAAGCCAGTAATGCATCTATCATCATTACAATCAATTGGAGTAGAACTAACCACGTTGTTTAGAACATCACTGAAATGCTCAGCCAATTTAACCATGACTGAATCCTCACCTTTTATAACCTTATCTTGCTTATCTTTCAATCCCTGTATACCTGTTCATTTTCTACCACACAAAATATTAACTCTCTTGTACAGCTCTCTGTGTTGTGCTGTCTAATTGCTTCCTCTGCTTTGTTAGCCAAGCCATCAAGCCAAAGATTCTTATCAGCAGCTAACTGATCCTCTTCACGTTTATTCAGCTCTCTGTAATGCTTTCTATTGGGACTAGTATGTTATTGATTAAGGACATTCCTGCACTTCTTCCTTTCTGAAATAAGCTCAGGTGCCTTATCACTCGAATAATTCTGTCTCCTCTGTTCCTTTTTCTTTCCTAAAAGAATACTGTTAGTGTCCAAAAAAGCCTGTGTAAAACGGCCCCATTCTTCCTCAACTTCAATAGTAAGCAAACCATGACTGCCATAATAACTAAGTAACCTATCATGGTAAGCTTTAGCTATAACTGGGTCTTTCAGAGCTTTAGTATTAAAAGTAAATTTTTTAACTTTAGCACAAGAATTTTTAAGTTTAAGTTGCAAGACACTTTTAACAAGGTAATGGTCAGATCCAATTTCCGTTCCCCTATATTCCCTGGTATTTCTACCAGAACTAGCCCATTTGCTGTTAATTAATATATAATCAATCATATTCTTATGCAGCCCGTCAGGTGAAATCCATGTTTACTTATGTATGTCGCGGTGTTTGTAATAAGTGTTAGTTATTCTGAAACCATTAAGTTTACTTACCTGTAGGAGACGTTGCTTATTCCCATTACAGCTATCAATATCAAAAGGGCCAATCACCCCTCCCCAAAGTTCAGAGTCAGTACCAACTTTTGGCATTGAAGTCACCAAAACAAGAGTAATATCTCCTTTCTTACAGAATTCAAAATATCCTGAAGTTGCCGGAAAACCTATCCCTCTCATCCTCATCGGTATCCTGTATACCTGTCCATTTTCTACCACACACAATGTCCTTTTATTCACCACACATTTTGTACCACACACTGTCCAATTTAATCTCTTTAGAGCTAAAATAGGGTAATAAAATAATAAAGAAACAAATAAATTAATTAATAATTATAATAATATAATACAATACAAAAAATACAATGAAACTGAAATTTCAGTTTCATATAATAACAAAACATAGAATTGAATTACACACTCTGGTTGTCTAGGGTATAGCTCATGTAACTCTCTATAAAATGGCGTATTCAAACTGTATTCCTCGGGTTTCCGGGGTTCAGCAAGCCATTTTTAGCGTTTTTTCAAAGGCCACCAAAAATAACCAATAAAATCAGTCATATATTTGTGTAAATAAAAAAGTAATAATGAGGCAGAAATTTGGGTAAATATTGTAATGTTTAAATTGAAAGGTTATGTTAGAAAACAAATATATAATGGTGCACAAAAGTAAGGTTACAACACCGTTTTATGTCAATAGAAAAATTGACTTCGAAACTATGCAACTTCTAAAAGAATGATATTAGGGTAAATTGTACTGAAGAATATTGAAGATATATTAAAACTCTCAATAAAATCTATATAAAACTCGATTTTCGGCAGTAATATCTGGTATTGAAAGAGTTATGGACACTGAAATATTTAGCATCAGTAGTGCACTGCGATGAAACTGATACACTATTGATGAATATTGAAAGAACTGCTGACACAAACACCTATAAATCATACTTATTTTATTAAACGTCCCGAACAAATACCTATTATTTATTTTAATTAACTTTTCATGTGAAATCTTATGACTGCCATTGCTCTCGTTATAACTTTTAAAATATCTAAACGAATTTCATAAAATTCCGCCCTTTAAACTATCTAAATCGATTTTTAAATACCTAACGAATATTGCTGAAATTTCAGATTTGGATAATTTGATTGAGATCGCAAATTTATCTTCACATATTTTACTATAAAAGGCTTATTTTAGATGAGGGTCGAAGTTAGTTTTCCATTGATGTAAAATGAGGTTATAACTCAATATTTGTGCACCAGTATATAACACAGTGTTACACAATTCAAAGATATCTATTATATATATATAAACTATATTGCTCCTTTCAACCATTGTTGCTTTCCGTGCAACTGAAAGATATAACGTACAAATTTCGCCGGAGTCATCATTTGCGGAAGAATAGTACTCACAAAAACACTCACTGGGCAGTGCGATACTACACCGAAGAGCCAAAACATTATGACCAGCGTGTCTTTATTCAAATCGAAGATACTGCAGGCAAACGACGGCGCGTGTGAAGGTCATGAAGTGGTATAAATAACACCTGATACTGAGCTCTGTTAATCAGTGTTATTCTTGTTCTTCAGATGCGAAAGGCAGTGGACTTAAGTGAGGTTGACAAAGGCCAAATTGTAATGGCCAGGCGACTATTCAGAGTATTTCCGAGATGACAAGGCGTGTAGTGTTCTCACCGTCAGCCGTGATTAGTACCTTCAAAAAGTGGTCCGAGGAGGAAAAAACCACGAACAATCGGTAAAGTGTAGGTCGACCACGGCTCATCGATGCTAGAGGTGAGCGAAGGCTATCCCGAATGGTACGAGCCAATAGAAGGGATACTGTAGCGCAACTCGCCCGTAATTTGAATGCTGGTGACGGGAGTAATGTATCACGACACACAGTACATCAAACCCTGCTGAAAATGGGGCTGCGTAGCCAGAGGTCGCTTCGAGTGTCCATGCTAACCTCAGTTCACCACCGAAAGTGCCTACAATGGGTATGCGAGCATCAAAACTGGACCTTGAATAATTGGAAGAAGGTCGTCTGGTCCGATGAATCCCGTTTGCTTTTGCACCATGTGGACAGTAGGGTACGTGTGGTTCATTTACCTGGGGAAGTGTTGGCACCAGGATGCACCGTGGGACGAAAACAAGCCCGTTTAGGTAGTGTAATGCTATGGGCAATGATCTCCTGGGAAACTCCGGGATCCAGTCATTCATGTGCAGGAAATTATGACGTCTGCCACCTACCTAAACATCATTGCAGACCAAGTACATCCTTTCATGACAACGGTATACCTCTTTAGTAGTATTTTTTTTCAGCAGGATAATGTGCCATGCCACACTGCCCTGATTGTTCAAGAATGGTCCGCGGAACAATGAGGAAGATTTCCAGGTATTGCCCTGACCTCCAAATTCCCCAGAAATCAATCCAATCCAGCATCTGTGATTTGTGTTGGAACAGCATATCCGATCTGCGGCTGCTCAACCACGTAACTTACAGGAGTTAAAGGATCTAGTGGTAAAGTGTTGGTGCCACATATAACAAGACACCTTTAGAAATCTTGTAGCGTCCATGCCTCGTCAGGTAAGAGCTGTTTTGATGGAAGTGGAAGACAAACATCATATTAGGGAGGTTGTCATAATGTTTTGGCTCTTTGGTTTATATAAAAACTATATTACACTGTACTGTCCTCTTTTAACAATTGTTGTTTTTCGTGCAATTGAAAGATTACTGTGCAATTTCTGCCGGAGTCATCAATTGCGAAAGAATAAAACTCACAAAAAACTCACTGTGCAGTGCGATACTTATGCTTACACAGCTCATTTCCTCCGTGCACTCTTCGACTGTTGATATAATTGACAATCACTTGAGTCTGGCAGCTTGGGGATTGACTATCGCCGATGGAGTTTTTTAACACTTTTTAGACACTGCTCACTAATTTCACGAACCACTGTGTCGACGCTTTTCCAATGTCGGCCACGTGAACGGAGATTATGTATTAGTGGTGAAGGTACCTGGTGTATTAGCTTCTCTTACTGCGGTTGAAGAGTTGTTTTGGTTGGCGAGTCCAGTATTGTGTTGGGTACTGGGTTTTATTATGTTCTTGTATTAGTGTATACTTGTTGGTTTTTCTTTGTTTTTTTTCGTCTATGATGAGCTTTCATGGGAATGGTGGTTGATATATTTCGTTGTTACGTGCGCTGTGTTCTTTTCGTATAAACGTAGTTAGTTGCTCTCATAAGTCCAGTTTTTCTTGCCTACGCAGAGCGGCTAGAATTTTTTAAGCTAGGTAGAACTGGTTTTTGTTGTACGATTCGACTCACGGCAGTATTATTCTTTTGCTGCTAAATATCCTTTTGGTGTTCCTTTATTTGGATGGCTGCAGTGCTTTTGATTTCATCATAATATGGTGGGGATTCATTATTACCGGAATTTTGTAAACATCACCGATTTTCGCTTTGCGATCTCGAACATGAACTTCAAAACTATATGGTCTTGTGATAGTCTTTAACGTTTCGGCTAGCCACGGGATTTGAGGTATCTTTATTTTTTGTAGTTTGTCTTTTTGCTGGAGTCAGTTGCGTATTTCTGCCAGTGGCCTTTACATTGATACATTTAGCTTTATGTTCGGTTCTTGTAAGTGGTATTCTTGCGGTGGCTGTTGAATACGTATTCAAATATTGCTTTTATGTTACCTTTTTTTAACAGTTAAAGTATATATCAAGTATGGCAGAATTATTGATCGCCCATAATTAGCTTGAATGCACCAAACGTACAATGTAGGAAAGTTTCTAAACAAGTTCTAATCCACCAAATAATTTAAAGTTAATAACTGATCATTGCAAGGCTTTGGAAAGTAATCTTGTATCAAGCATCTGGTCGCAGGCAGAAGGTCAACCTCACACAACACGAGAAAAATAAAATGACAGTGGCAGGTAATAGTTTGAACAAAATATATAGATATTTATTTGCAACCTTTGCTTGGCGTTGCATGCATTGCCTTTGGTGCTATTATGACTGGCTTCCGTTAACGTTGCAATTACAATCGTATAGCACAGATATAAAATCAGCTGCCAAAACTCGGAAGAGGTACATGGAAAATATTTCATAGGGAATTTCCACATCACTCTCGCAGAGCGGCATCGCATACAGGGTACTATATAAGACTTCGGGGCTTCACCCAGCTCTCATCATCAATCCTGCTTGCACACCATCTCCTTGACTGCCAAACGTTCTCTCTTTAGCGTTTGTTCGTCGACAGCCAATCTTTCTGGGTCTCTTCCTTACTCTCTGTTTACACAATAGGAGACGATCCTGCATCTGAATGGGCCGCAATTTTAAATGCAAAGGGGTCAGTGAGGGAAGAAAATCGGATCGGTTCTGTACTATAAAATCTTTGTTCAAAACCACGTGACTGTCGTCCATCTGTCCATGAGAACCATCAAGCAGCGGTCCAGGGGATTTCCCTGGGGCGTTCTGGGTCACTGAATCCGACTCCAGACTTTGCGCCAACGCCATCACTTTCTGCATGGTTCTCAGTGGGTGTTCAGTGCTTTCCATAGGTGAAAGAACAAGACTTTTGTAGCAATTAGTTCGGATATGCTGGCTTCAACTTAGATTCCCACAGCCAGCATGGCGGATAGATGGCATTACCTTGTTCTACCTCGTTACAAACAGAATTGTCTATTGAGAGAATTATTTTCCTGTTCTCAGATTACTGAACAAAGGGTCTAAGGACTACATAGAAATGGTTCTGTGCGATACGAAAAATCCCCGTAGAACAACTATAATCGTATACCATACATCGTAAATGACATACATCACATGATATCGAAAAAATATTATAAAAAGTCTTGAATGATATTTACTCTCATGCTAACTTTTCTCCTGAACTTGAAGAAAATCGATTATAACCATTCCTGGATATTCACCTACATCAGAAAGACAATAAAGTAAACCTTGAAGTATACCATAAATCATTGACCCTTTTACAATTCGCCTTATATCATCACAACATCCTCTTGAACAGAAGAAAGTATTCCTCCGTAGAGCATTCTTGAGAAATTTACAATGCAACACCATTAGAGCCCGAGAGCATCCTAGAGCATAAAATAATTTATATTCCAGCTGAAAAGTAGGATATCCAACAGCCATCATTACCAGAGCCGAAAATGAAGCCAAATGTATCAGTACAAAATCCACTCTCAGAAATACATCAACTAACAGCTAGGCCCAAAATATCACTTATTTTAACCAATATAATTTCTCAAGGTAAAATATAATTAAAATTTCCAGCCTCCGGACAGGAACAGCGTGTATAAATAACTATCTTTTCAAACAACAAGAACAAAAAAAAAAACTGCAGACAGCACTTTGCACGATTTGTAAAGGAAACAATTTTTCATACTTCATTGAACTGCAGAAGATAACGCCTATGAGAGAAACGTTTTGAAACATTTCAACAAAAAAAGTAAATTAACCAAGTTCACACTGCAGACTATTCTCATCATCCTAGAATTACACGTTGCTAGAATTACATCCTAGCAACGTTTCTACTATCCAATTGTGTTATAAACTCATACTAGAATTTTTGGTTTGAAATGTCGCTTTATCCTCGGATGCATATATTAACTCTCTCAGCCACTCACCGTTTTCATCAAAGTCATAAATACAACTTGAATCATTCATCAAATGTGTATAAATATTGAATTTCCTGTTTAATTTCACTATTATACTTTTGTTTGTAAATTTTCTGCCTTAAACACTTTTCGGGCTTACGGCCTTACTGAATGTCCCAGATTTCGTTTTTCCTTTTTCCGTTTTCCGGTTTTGAAATTTCTGACGTGGGGATATCATATAGTACCTTGAAATATGTCTATTTCTTTCCTTCTCTTAAAGATGGGGAGAAATATTTAACCGGAGGGGATTGATTGTAATGATTTTTATGCCAAATGAAAGCTTGCGTTCATGCCATCTACCCTATATTCTTGAAAGTTGCAGACCTGAGTAAAGCTGGGTAAATCTGCTAGTAAATGAAATAGTAATTCAGCACAAGAGAGTAAAACGAAAATCAGTCTTGAGAGTAGCTATCGTTTTAGGTCTCTTGTATTTGTTAAGAACATCATGATTATAATTTAAAAGAGAGAATAATCTCATTTGGATTTATTACTCACGGTCTCAGAAACCTCTTTGAGAGACGTTTAATGTGAATGTATATACAGTACACTCTCTCTTATCCGGTCTCTGCTCAACCGGCCTCCGCTTTAACCGGTCGTTGCAAGAAACGGAATCAAATCGCCGCTTGTTTATTTGCTTCAGTTCTATGAAGCGGAAGCAAGTCGCCGCGTGTTTTGTTTATAGTACAATACATATTTGAATCTGTTCCTCTTTGTGAATATTACAATGTACTGTGCGTATACATGAGTGTGTGTTGTTATCTATTAATTATTGTGTGATACAAAATGAGTGGGTACAAACGTAAGCGTAATATCGTTACGATGGAGATGAAATTAAAAGCTTTAGAACGTATTGACAAAGGTGATCCAGTAAAGCATATTTGTGATGAACTAGGTGTTGGTAAAAGCAAAGTAAATGACTGGGGAAGGAATAGAAAATCTTTACAAGATTTTTGCACTCAAGTCGAGTCTGAAAAAACACTTTCTTCTGGGTGCACTCTAAAAAAGCCGAAAATGAAATTGTCGATGATGCACTTTGGTTATGGTTCATGCAAAAGCGTCGAAAAGGAACGCCAAGCAGTGGGCCAATCTTGAAAGAAAAAGCATTAATCCTTCATTCTAAAATCGATAATTGGGGAGATTTTTCAGCAAGCGGGGGATGGCTTTCTCGCTGGAAAAAACGGCATGGTGTTCATTACCTTGTTGAAAAATGTTTTGGGTGAGAAATTGTCATCTGATCCTATAGCTGCAAAGGAATTTTCAGAAAAACCTTTAACGCTTATTGAAGAAGAAAGGCCTATGCGCAGAACAAATCTACAATGTAGATGAGACTGGGTGTCAGGCTAGAGCCTTTTTAAATATTTTTTTTTGTTCGGGTTTTGTATATTATTTTGGATTTCACCAAAAAGGCATATGCTACGTGGGAGGCCCTCTGTCCCAGCATCTGGAGAGTTAATTGAAGTAGCAGTGCTCGGAGGGACGGAGGTCACCCAAACGCTGGCGCCCGCTGACAAGTGACCCGGGGCTAACGACCTTGCCAGATGGCCGAGGCAGAGAGAGAAAGGAAGAAAGGGTTTGGCAACGAGGAGAAAGAGATCCAGTCGAGGAACGAACGCGTGAAGACGTAAAATTGTAAAGCTGGTAAATGCCGACTGGAAATAACGGCATTGGGCTCTGTGAATGCAGCTGAACAGGCATAGTAAGCTGTTGTTGTAATGCTATGTAATTGAGCATATTCCTTGTCTATCAAGCATGTTTGGAAGATTCAATAAATAATTGTTATTTTTAAGTAAAGGCTGAAGTTGAACAAATTTATTGGGGAGGAGCCTCAGTATTGAGTCCCTGCAATTGTGATAAAATCTTTGATTTTTGTTCTGAAAGAATCTTTCACTCGTCACGTATTGCGATCGAACCGAGGGGACATTCCTAAGTGGTCCCAATAGAGAGACAAACGAAGAAGCAACATCACAAAGTGGCGCAGCCGCCAGTACGCAACAGAGGTGAAAGTAGCGGCGAAGGGACCTGAAGAGTTCTGCATCCCGATCGAGCTGTGAAAAAAGCTGCGAAGGCGACGGAAGAGTTCCGACATCCATTGTGAGCTGACCAGAACAAGGCTGATACTGCCAAAAGTGTCCTGCAGTGTGCTTCAGGCGATAGAATAGCTGTGAAGGTACCTGAAGAGTCGTGCATCACGTTCGAACTGTGGAAAAAGCTGTGAAGGTGATGGAAAAGTTCAACATCCACTGGGAGCTGACCAGCGCAAAGCTGATACTGCCAAGAGTGTTCCGACTGTGTGCTTCAGGTGGCAGACTGACGAGGCGGTTCGTTCCTGTCGTCACATCGGAGGTAAGTATCCTCTTACTCTACGGGTGAGTAGTTAGATACGGCAGAGGCCTTTACGAGCTAAAATGGAGCTTAGGAGCGGTCGCGATAGGGAAAGGGATTAGTTAAGGCGAGGCTACACAGACACAGAAAGGGATAGCGTGTAGGGTGGTGCTTCAGGGAGTGACCGGGGAAGCGAGGAGGTGACAATAGACAGAGAGTCTGATGCTGCGGAAGACATGAGAGGGTTGAGGGATTATGGCAATGACAACGATACGGATATGCTGCGGAGCGGGACCAGAAAGCAGAGAGCTAAGGAAAGGATTGGAGATGATTTTGAATTAGAGAGGATGATGTTAGAGATGCAGCTGAGAAGGGAAGAGAGAGAGGCGGCATAAAGAGAAAGGGAAAAGGAGAGTGAGCATAAGTATAGAATGCTGGAACTGCAAATGAGGAATGCAGGCGAGGAGAGGGGTGATGTGCGAACGGTGGAAGTTTCTAGTAATCCAGCAGATGCGCAGCTGACTAATTATATAAAATTATTGGGAAATTTGTTAGCTGGAAGCCCTAAAAACCCAGAAGAGGTGATAAATCTCTTTGAGACAGCGGAAAGGGGATTTAAGATATATGAAGTACCAGAGGAGTTTCAAGGCAAAGTCATCATTTCTTTTTTAGACGGTAAATATGCAAATCAGGTTTTTCGAAAATTAAGTGCAGAGGATTTTGCTAATTATAAGAAAGTTAAAGAGGCCGCATTAAAAGAGTTTAAGCTTACTCCCTCTGCATACAAGAGAAAGTTTGAAACTATCACGAAAGAACCGAATGAGTCATATAATCAGTTAGTCTCGAGACTCAGAAATAGCTGGGACTACTACGTCCGCAGTAGGAAGGTGACAAAATTTGAGGAGCTTATGGACCTGATAGTGTCGGATAAGTTACGTGATAGCCTTCCTCAAGAACTCATGCTTGCGTAGTACAGAAAGAGGCGGAGTCAATGGCAAAAGCAGAAGAAATAGCAACGTGGGCAGAAATCCATCTAGCCAGTGTAAACGAAACTGAAGAGGTCCTAACTTTTAAAGAGGTAAGGCGTAGACAATATGCTGAATGTGTTGTTTCTCCCCAGCAGAGGATAGACTCAGAGAGAAATTATTCGAGCAGAAGGTATCAACCGGCAGTTAATTTAGCTGAATATAGAAATGTCCCAAAAGTAAGGAGGTGCCATAAATGTAGATCTGACGAACATTTGATGAAAGATTGCCCACTGAGAACTGGGGACCGTGAGAGCTGAACTCGGGAAAACCAAGTTAGCACCTTGGATCAGAATTCTGAAGAGGTTTGTGAGGCAACGATAGGAAGGGTTACCACACATTCAAAACTAAGTCCAAGTAGACGAGTAATGGAACAGGGAAAGATACGTATCCCAGTAGATTATAAAGAGATTCGGATCAGAGGTGGCGACAAGACAGCTAGAGCAGTCGTGGATTCGGGGGCAGACCTGACAGTTATCAGAAAGGGGATGCTGAACGAAGAAAAACATCCGGTAAATGACCATCTGTTGCTGCATGGACCGTTTGGTGATGCCAAAAGGGCAGAGGTAAAAGAGCTGCCTTTAAGTTTGACTGATGACACAGCAAATAGCACTGGGAGTGGCGGAGAAATTAAAGTGCTATGCGCAGTAGTAGCAAATCTGCGGAAGGAGGTACTTCTGAGTGTGGAAGCATATAGTAAGCTAAGTAGAAAGATGGAGAGAAGGCCTGTAACTGGTAACTCCAGGAGGAAAATCCACGAGCCGTTGGCCAATAGAGGAAGCTGCTATGAAAGAGGTAGAAAAATTCCAGTTAGAGAAAGGGAAATGTATGCTCCATGGAGACCGTCCAATCAACGCCGTCCTATCTTCCAGCCCAAACATGTGCAGCAATCTGTCAGACTCGATGTCTACGATGATCAAAATTATGCAGGAGAGGGGGCGAACATGGTAATTGGAGGTAACAAGGGGTCAGGCCGACGCCAATGTCGACGACTTTCAGCCTGTAGAGTCAGAGGGTACGTACGGGAAGGTGATATCTAGGTAGTCACGAAAGTGTGCTTAGCCTTTCACATGGGATGTCACCTGTGAACGAATGAACACCACCAGTACGGCATACCTTCGTCAAAGACAGTTTTTAGTGAGAGAATTAATTTATAAACTGTTTACTCTTGGACAACTACTTCAGTCACCAGGTTTTTTTTTGTTTGAAGCAAAAAGACAATATTTAGACTCAGTGCACCGGGATATATCTAGAAGTTCTTTTATATTTAAGTGTAGTGTACATAGATGTGTAAAATATGTGCCAATTCGCAGAGAATTTATAGAATTCATAAAGCGACTTTGAACTCTGAATTTTATGGCCTTGAACTCTCAGGTTTACGCGAAAATGAACTCTGATTTTCAGCATTCAACTTGACTTTTTAGTCAGCAGTTAACAGGACTAACTACTGACTTCTGGCAGGGAGGTGTCAGGCTAGAGCCTTTTTAAATATTTTTTTTTTGTTCGGGTTTTGTATATTATTTTGGATTTCACCAAAAAGGCATATGCTACGTGGGAGGCCCTCTGTCCCAGCATCTGGAGAGTTAATTGAAGTAGCAGTGCCCGGAGGGACGGAGGTCACCCAAACGCTGGCGTCCACTGACAAGTGACCCGGGGGCTAACGACCTTGCCAGATGGCCGAGGCAGAGAGAGAAAGGAAGAAAGGGTTTGGCAACGAGGAGAAAGAGAGCCAGTCGAGAAACGAACACGTGAAGACGTAAAATTGTAAAGCTGGTAAATGCCGACTGGAAATAACGGCATTGGGCTCTGTGAATGCAGTTGAACAGGCATAGTAAGCTGTTGTTGTAATGCTATGTAATTGAGCATATGTCCTTGTCTATCAAGCATGTTTGGAATATTCAATAAATAAATGTTATTTTTAAATAAAGGCTGAAGTTGAACCAATTTATTGGGGAGGAGCCTCAGTATTGAGTCCCTGCAATTGTGATAAAATCTTTGATTTTTGTTCCGAAAGACTTTCACCCGTCGCGTACTGCGATCGAACCGAGGGGACATTCCTAAATGATCCCAATAGACAGACAAACGAAGAAGCAACATCACACTGGGTTAAATTTTAAACATCTTCCAACGAAAACGTTTGTGATAGCGCAAGATACCTCACTATCAGGATTTAAAACAAAGAAAGAATCACTGTGGCTATGTGTACAAATGCTTCAGGTGCACACAAACTTCCTCTTTTTAATTGGGAAATCAGCAAAACTCCCAGCATTCAAGCATTTAAATTTAGCTGCTCTGTCAGTTTATTACAAAGCTCAAAAGTCTACTTGGATAGACTCGCATTTGTTCAAAGAGTGGTTCTTTATAGAATTTGTTCCAAAAGTGAAAAGGCACTTGATAAGTCTTAAAATGATTGTGAAGGCCTTACTCATTATCGACAATGCCCCAACACACCCAAGCGAATTCATTTCTGACGATATAAGAGCCATATTTTTGCCACCTAACGTAACATCTTTAGTGCAACCAAGCGATACAGGAGAAAGCTTCTTTCAGAAATTCTACAGCGAACCAAAAATGACGGAATAAGACTTTTAAATGGATTGGAAACAATAAATATCAAGGATGTGATCTACATGTTGGCAAGAGCTTTTGAAGAAATGCCTAGTACAACGTTTGTGAAGTCATGGATAAAACTTTCGCCCGAATTTGAAAACTGTGTAGAAAGTACCAAAGACGACAACACGAAAGTATCTAATGAGCCTGCGCCTGCCGAAGATATGACGGATAATGACAATATTTCGCTGCTTAATGACTTTAAACTGCTGCCTGGATGTGACACGCTTGAAAAAGATGACATTGAAAAATGGTTAAAAGTAATGAACAGTTGGAAAATGAAACACTGAATGATGACAAAATTATCAATGCAGTCTGCCAAGAAGGGAACAGAGAAGAAGCGGAGAATGAAAAAGAAGAGAAAGAAGGGAAAGTTAGACATATTGAAGGGAAAAAAAGCTATTGATGTTGCAGCAAGATACATTGAACAACAACAGGCATCATCTGCGATTGATGTGATGTTTATTAAAAAATGGCAAGACTTTGCAAGTAAAAAAGTATTAAGTTTAAAGAAAAAAAATAAAATCACGGACTTCTTCAAGTGAGTGTGAGTAAATTGTTAATATTGTACAACAAATTATTAATTAAAATACAGTACAGTTAGTATTTTTGTCATTTGCCGTTTTTATTTATTTTATGACACAATTTTCGGATTAATTGGCCTTTCGTTCATCCTGCCAGGGGTTCGGTCCCGTAAGTGCCGGATAAGAGGGAGTTTAATGTATATGTTCGATGCCCAAATCTTCTCTGTATGCGCCGGTTTGAAACAAATCAGGTGCGTCGATTGCAGATCAAAGGATATTTTTCTGTAAAGTCTGAACTTTACGTATAATAGTGGGGATGGTATTCGCCCAAATGGGGAAATATATGTTATAATAGGACGAATAACTATATTATAAGGAAACAACCTATGGTCACTTGTCAGGAATGACTTTCTCCCAGTAAGAGAACGAAGTTGAAATATGGCTGTGTTCCCTTTTGATATTACAGCATTAATATGTTGGTTCCATTTTAGTTTTTGATGAAAGGTAATACCCAAATAATTTATGTATTTTTGCCAACCGATTGGTTTATCTAAGAAACTAAGAAATTTAGGATTCTTTACAGATTTATTACTAAAAAGAATTGCAGTATTCTTTTCAGTATTAATATTTATTCTTCATTTATCACACAAATTTTCCAATTCATCCAGGCTCCCCTGCAATCTATCGATCGCCAACGAGTTGCCTAAAGATTAGAACATGAGGGCGATATCATCAGTATAGGTCCTGCCATCCTCTCAGATCTCCTACTGTGGCATATAAACTGACAGGCTCCTGTCAGACCTCTGTGGCAAGCAGCTGCTTGAGGGGGTATTTATTTTATTTTTTTTTTATTGTGCCATCACTACACGATTGGTGGTGGCATGTCACAAAGACAGAGTGAAAAGAGAGTAGAACCAAGAAGAGAGCCTTGGGATACTCCTGCAGCGATCTCTCTCTCTTTGCAAAAAGGATAGATTTAACTTGCACCTGGAAAGTTCTTTTTTTCAAGTATGACTGAATGGTGCCGGTGAGACCCATAGGTGCTCCCATCTTAATGAGTATATAGACAAGGCTATCCTACCAAACGCGATCAAAGGCCTTGATCACATCTTGAAAGACGGTGCCAACTTTTTATTTCGTATTCGTAGATACGGCAATTTTTCCACCACATTAAGAATATGATGCTATGTGGATCAATTTTGCATGAAACCAATCTACACTGGTTTCCGTAAATTAAGGAAAAATGAGAAAAATCGCAATAATTCCCCAAACAATTGTGCGATCCTCATTAAACTTGTTCATGTAGCCAGCAAAGTAATGCCGAGTGAACATATCCTATGCAAATTAGTCTAGGTTGCGTCAATTTGCGTAATCGGATAGCGGTATAAAAACTGGTGTTTTGGAGTGGATCGTTATTTTGTGTTGTAAATGTGAGTAAAGAAATTCGAAATAGCCATTTTGTAGGAATGACCTCTAGACATCATTTGTCAAATGAACTGCGGTGGAGATCTATTGGCCGGCTCCAAGCAGGCCAAAGTCAGTCAGACGTGACAAGATGGCTGAAAGTGAGTTCTTCTGTGGTCCATAGACTGTGGAATCAATTTCTTACCACGGATTCCGCGTCTCGGAGGTTTACCAGAGGAAGGGCTAGAGTTACGCGAGCTGTACAAGACCGATATCTGCGATTAACAGCACGAAGCAGCAGGACGTCTACTCTCTCTCAGTTACTACCCTCTCTTGCAGCAGCCACTGGGAGGGTTGTATCAGCTTATTCTGTTCGTAGAAGGCTTCATGAGGGAGGTCTGTACGCTAGAAGGCCAATAATTTGTATACCTCTCACGTCACGTTACAGAAGAGAGGGTTGAATTTGGCACATACGCATGTTAACTGGACAGAAGAGCAATGTAGGTTCGTACTATTCACAGATGAGTACGGATATTAGTTGCAGAGAGATTCCGGACATGGTTTTATATGGAGAGAATGAGGTACCACCTATCATCACAGTAACATCCGTCAAATATACAGTTATGGCAGAGGTAGCGTGTGTGTTTGGGGTGGCATTTCCTTAGGTACAGACCTCTATGTGTTGACGAGTGGGAACCTCAATGCTCAAAGGTATGGAGATGATATCCTGTATCCTTATGTACGTCCTTACGCTGATGCAATAGGTGAAACATTCACCTTACAAGACGATAACTCCCGTTCACACAGTGCTCGACTAGTGGAACAACCGAGAGGACCATTATGTGCTGACCTTCAACTAAGTAAACCAAAAAGACCTAAAAACTATAGACTAAGTGTAACTAAAAATTTAAACCTAAAGACTAAGTATACCTTCAAGAGGGGACCATTATGTGCATGGAGTGCCAGATCGATCTCCCGACCTGAATTCGATTGAGCATGTGTGGGATGCTCTAGGGAGACGTGTTGCTGTCCTCAACCCGCCACCTGATCAAAGGGGGAGCTTATTACTGCTTTAAAGGAACAATGGTCGTTACTCTCTAATGAACTGATTCACAACATCATAAACAGCATGGAACAAGGCTGTCGTACCTGCATTGCTGTAAGTGGTGACCACTTTGCCCATTGCACTCAAGACACCTCATTTTGACACTAAGAACTTTGCTCATTGTATTCAAGACACCATTTTGACAACAAGAACTTTGCCCATTGCATTCTGACACCTCATTTTGGGCAAGTTCCTGTTTTTTTGTTTTTTTTTGACGAAAAATATTTCTAATGTGAAATATTTATGCCATTTTGAAACCAGCATTGACATTTGATGCAAGCATTGTAATTCACGTTTCCATCAAATTTCATTAAAATCATTCATATAGTTTTTTTGTTTATCACAATTTTTCTGAGTTTCCCTTAATTTATGAAAACCGGTGTAGTTTTCAGGTGAGATGAGTGCAAAGAGAGAAGAATCTTTGCCCAGAGAACATTCTTCCAGATATCAGAAAAAAATGTTATTTCTGGTGAGAATGTTGAATATCGAACAAATATATGTGGTGGACTTTTAGGAATGGGAGGTTAATGGAATTTTGGATAGAGGAAGTTGTTCAAATGAAAGAGTTCACCTTGAACCTCATCATAGATTTCTAATCAGAAAGGTCAAAGTTTTCTTGGAATTATAAGTTCAAGACAATCTGCAAATGCTTCTGAAATGTTAGCATCACTGAAATTAAGGCCAGATTCTCCACGTATAAGCGAAAATTTGGAATGAGGATTTTTAAACACTCTCGAAATTTCTCATCACTTACCAAATGGAATTATCATTACCAAAAAAGAAGAAACCTTCTTATTACAAGTATCACTTGTATGACCTTGTAATTTTTTAAAATATTTTTAAATAATTTTTAAAGTTTCTGTATTACCTCATTTTTAGAGAGTAATAAAAGTCCTTTTTTGAAGTATTATGGGTTTTGTTTTGCCAAGTTTGTCTGGCTTTATTCTTTTCTTTTTTAAATGACAAATAAGGGAAGGTGACGGATATTAATCTCTTTTAGCAGGTTGATCTGAGCTTGCTTCATTTCAAGAATCGTGTAACAAAACAGTGAAATCTCCAGTAGATTCATTTATGGATCTAATATTTGTAGAAAGGCAGGATCTAGTTATTTGGTTTTTTTTTTTATTTAGAATGACTTTATATAATTCTCCATTACTAATGCAGCGAGAACGAGTAAGGAAGGTGGAATATATATTGTGATATAGATATATGGTCAGAATTAAGCTGATTCAGAACACTAAGTTCATAAGAAGAAAGAAAGTTGTCGAAAAGGGCTACATCCAAGACATCTGGCCTATGCATAGTATTAAAAGGGCAAAAAGTAATTTATTTGGGGCATAAAAATAATATATTTCTTGGTAGAATATTCTAAGAGCAATCTACCACATTTATTTCAGATTCTAGAATGCCAAACAGCATTCTTGGCATTACTGTTCCTCGCAGTAACTGTGGGATTACCAAGATCATAAACAGAGTTAAAATCCTCATTATCAAAGATATAATTTGGTGACTTATGTGCTGCAATTAAATTAACATTTCCAATATCCGCATCTGGAATGGAAATTGCAGTGGCTTCTAAAGTTTTAAGGTTAGGAAATGTAATTAAATGGTGTTTGATAGACAATAATAATAGCAGCATCTCCTCCCTCCACTACTATGCAAACGGTCTATTCTGCACACATCAAAATTTGAAAACTTAAGCTGATCACTTACTTGCATGAAAACGTACCTCTCCCAAAGAGGCAATGTCAGCTTGAGTTTCCAATAGAAAAATTTCTGAACTCGGAATCATCAGAAAGAATGGTATGACAGTTCTAGACAATGATCTGAAGGATGTTTCCTTTTAATCACTTAGCCAGCACTCAGATTTAGTGCTGATATAAAGTAATCGAAGTCTTTTAAATCCACAATTAATTTACCCTTCAAACGGTTATATTTTTAATATTTTAATATTAATGTTTTGAATTTTAAACAAGATATTTGAAACATTCATTTGGTTAATGAACTGAAAAACTTCCTACAAATCAGTGAGAATGTTTGCATTAACTGTCATTAGTTGGTGGTAATTAAATGGATGTCTGATTCATTTCTGACTTGTTTTTGAAGACATTGTGCCTTTTCTCGTTTGGTTTAGGTACAGGTTGCTTTTTAGTTGCAGTAACTTTACATGTAACTACACTAGCATAGAAAGTATAAAGGTAACAAACTTAGTGGTTGCCACATTGTTTTGAAAATGAAGACCATCACATTGTTTTGAAAATGAATACAACCTTTGTAGTTGGCCGTGTGGTTTAGACCACATTTGCCTATTTGGGAGGTGAACCATTTTGATGACGTGTGAAGTCCTTGGTCGCCTTCACATTTTACACATCTCGAGGCATTGAACCACCAACTCTGTGATTGGATTGATTGGATTGTTTTACCTCTGAGCGGCACTTTTTTGCACACCATGGGCTAAATGGCCAGGTCACATGGACCTCGAAGGCTCAGAGAAGGTTGGGGAAGACCCACTGGAACAGCTGTTGGGAGACAGATGGTAGCCTCCCGTCAAGGCCATCCAGTGTGTTCTTTAACGTGCACAGGGTATGGCTCTCCCACACACGGGGCCACGGCTTAACGTCCCATCCGACGGACGGCGGCCTTTTCAAGCCCATCGGTGTCCCCTAATGACCGTGGGCAGGGCGGGGAAATTTTGCGGAGATAAATCTCAACGCTGACCCAGCTGAGACTCGAACCTGGGAACTACAGATTACGAGCCTGGCGCGCTACCGACTGAGCCACCCACTCTGTGAATTTATTTATCTTTGACAATGCGGCAATGAGTGCCGCTCTTTTTCAATCGATAACTTTCGACCTTGAGTTTAAGGTGAAAGGGATCGGTTAAGTCATAAATCTTCTTGTTGGCTGCTTTCTTTCTAAACTCGAGAAGAAAAGCTGGAATGAGAAATACGTCTCGTTCACGCTTCAGCTGAGAACTGTTTAGAACTGAAAAACACAGTCCTACGAGTTCAGTATGAATTTCTTCGCAAGTTATATCTAAGTGTAGATTTCTCAAGATCACTTTAATTTTTTTCAATCTTTGGTATGAATGTGTGGATGTCCATAGGCTTCAATTTTTTTCCCGGAAGGCTGTAAAATCAGCAATACATTTGGTTTGGATTCTCAATGAATCACTAGAGTTTTTAGCAGTCATGCTTTCTACTGCAATCAACGTTAACTCAGGATGTGTGACTGTCCATTACTTTAGAGATCTAAGAATAATAAGTGGAAGTTTTTCCCACTTATTGACATTCACATGAGCCTATGTATGCTATTCACAATCTCCCATTTCTGATTCATTGAGATCTAGATTTCCCTCATCACGAACTGCAAATCAACTTTTCGAAATAGAATTCGGCTCAGCTGAAGGTGCAAAGAACCTTTTATATATCTTTTTAACCTTTCTGTAGCTTTCATCATCCATATTTTGTTCAATCTGTGCATTTAACACATCAGTATTCTAATTTTCAAGGTGGCAAAAATGTGCCCGTGATGGTCATATACGTTTTCTTCAGATTTGAATGTGCTTGCAGAAATGACAACGTTAGTGACTATTTTTTATCTATTCAATGATGAAATTTCAGCAGCCGATTTTTGACAGTCACCACTACAAACATGTTTATTAATATCCTTCTCGAGGTAGAATATTTGAAATATAGTTTGATTTATAGAAGCATATCTCTGCGGTGGGAGACCATGCAGTTTGTTCACAACAGGAACGTTATTTAGAATCTCATTTACATGAATTAACATTAACCTTTTCTGAGATATGAAGGCACAAATTTGTGCTTCATAATGTTCAGTTAGGGAGTTTCTCCCAGAATAGGGGTGAGAATACATTCATCCTCATGATAGATTCTATATCAAAGAAAGTTTCAATGTTGGAAAAAGCAAAATAAACACAAAGAAATAAAATTTTATTCTACTAAGTTTGCAGAACAAACAATCAAAAATGTTTTCAGCCTTTTAAAATGGTAAGTATAGAACTGTAGAATATGGTGCGTTCTATTTTATATCGTGTATAGCAGAGTAATTATAGTACACTCTGCAAGCTATATAAAAATGATGATACAGCATATGAAAGCAATATACAATGATTGATAACTATAGCACACGAGGGTGTTAACCCGATGTTAAACTTTCGCCTCAAGTCTATTCCCAGGAATGGAAATAAACCTCCGGGAACTTCACAGGCTATTCACCAGCAATTTTGCAATCTTTAATCCATTGTTGCACTAACCTACTGAGTGCAATGCCCCAGTTATAGCTGATCCCACAGTACTTTGTGTGGGATATAGACACCTTTATGAATCAATGTATGCGATAATAAAACAGACTTTTGCTGTAAGGCATGACAACAGTAAAAACAGGCAAATCAACTTCAAAACAAAAACCAGAATAAACGAGTAAATAAAAGTGCTTACTCAATAATAAATAGATAAAATCTTCGCCGTAGATAATGCAAATAAAGTATGTACGCAGTCAAATTACTGGGTAGAAAAGTTTCCAAGTAAAAATCTGATAGAATAAAAGTTAACCCTAATTTCCCTGGAAATTAAGGTAAAATGATTAAGCTAAGCTAAATAAAACTGTCGATTAATGGCTCCACAAGGATTTTTGTTTAACTTGTCTTACCAAAAGTTGTTCAGCAAGTTAAATAAAATCAAAGCTAAAAATCTAAGTCTTAGATGGGAGCAATCTAAAATGCGACTTAATGCTTTATTGCCCACCTCCGAATCCTTTATTCTATTTCTGCAACTGAAAAGTATACTTTAACTGATATAGAGGTCCCGCGATAAATTAAATTTAGTCACAAAGGTTCTACGCTGACCACTGATCTGTACAAACTACGCTTGCGCGTTTCCAAGCAATTCTGTCATAAAATGAGCATAAGTAGAACGAAGAGCATCCATTGGAAATCAAGAAGCAGAAAAATCCATATTGGGTGCAGAAAACCATGTAACGTTATGTTAGTATACGTCGAGGTATCATTCATCACCTATGTCCCGAGGACGATCTGATAAGCGATCGCAGTTTATCACGTGCCAATGATAGCTCCCAGTGGTATAATCAACGTGATAAATTATGCGGCTCCTTCGGCTCCTGTGCTTAGACACTGAACACTGATGTTGCCTCATGATATGAAGTTGCACTCGCTTTTCATTTCCATGCTTGCTTGACAAAGTGCAGTTTATTTTGCTTCGGGATGAGCTTTGAAATTTAGTGTTTCTAGCAGTAAACTTTCTGGTTGTCAATATTCATAGGCAAAGGAACGTGATCTTGCAACTCTTTTAATCAATAACAGTTCTTTTCAATGCACCTTGGAAACAATATTAATTATTATTTATTTTTAAGTGGACATGACATATTGATATATTCTTTATATATTGCCTGGAGGACTATTTATTAATTCTCTTTAACCTCATTAAAAGTGTAATGACTTTGAATGTTTGGACTCGAATAATTTTTTTTGAGTGATCACTTTATATTTTTGTTGATTAAATAAATTTGAACTTACTAATAATTTAAATTTTTTCTAAAAAAAATTTTTAATGGCACAGTTAGTTAAAACATCTTTCATTTAATATTTCTGATCCAATCTACTAAACTTTGATTCTCAGATTTTCGGAACTTTTTTTGGAATTTCTCGTTTCCAAATATAATTATTTGTGAATTTGTTGCAATATGTCTCTAAATTACCTTAGTAATTTTAATTATAAATGTAACTTCTTTATATTAAAGTATCTTGCGATTAGAAAATCTATATCTGCGATTTTCTGCCATATCACGAGGTCCAAGGTCACGAGGTTCAGTGTACAAGAACAGGAACCGAAGATGCCGCTTGATTTATCACATTGATTATACCACTGGGAGCTCTCATTGGCACTTGATAAAATGCCATAGCTTATCAGATCGTCCCCAGGACAGAGCCAAATATGATTATTTGTGGATTTGTCGTAATAAATCTCCAAAAGGGTTACTTTAGTAATTTTAATTATAACTGTAACTTCTTTATATAAAATTACATATTGCGATTGGAAAATCAGTGTGTGCTTGAATTAATTTGTATCTTACTCCCAAACAGCAACCACAATCGGCTGATAGGACATCGGACAAGAGTTGAGTCGGACTCGTATATTAGAGCCCGAGGTCGGTTGTGGAAATATTATTCAATGACACATCACTAAATATACAAGGTGATTATAAAAAAATATATATTTTAAAGGGCATTTTTTATATAATTATCAAAAGTAATTTTATATTCAAAATGTCAAGAAACTGTCGAAGTTTCGTTTTTTGATCAACAGACTTCAGTGTGAGCGCTGAATTACTGTAGAGCCGAATGTAACAGCATGTCTGGTGTAACACTTGAAACAGTTTTAGTGATTCTTTCCTTTAAATGTTTTAAAATGCGTTTTTTCTCCCAGAATAACTGATATTTTTAATGTATGCCAATAAAAGAAGTCTAATGATGTGAAATTGAGACCTCTTAGGACCCACAAAATCGGTCCGCCTCTACGAATCGAGAGATTTTGGAAGTTGACAACAAAGTGCTCTATATAGTATTATCAAATTGAATAAACATGTAATTAATGGCAATATGACTAAAAACTTTAGATATTCGTTAAATGTTATTATTACTCCAAAAATGTACGAAAAAGTATGCAAGCAACAGCCTGCATTGATCAATAGACATGGCGTTCTGTTGCTACATGATAACGTTCGATCTCATATCTCACAAATAACGTTACGGAAACTCCATCAGTTACAGAATGAGATTCTTGTTCACCCAGCGTATTCATCAGATCTATCGCAACTGACTACCACTTCTTCAAGCAGCTCGACCACTTCTTAGTGCGGAAAACATTCAACAATGAGATAACAGTTAAAAACGCCTTCGAAGAATTCATCGCTTCCAGGAACTCAGTTATTTTTACCAACTGAATAAATGCACCTGTTCCGCGGTGGCAGAAGTATATTGAATCTATTGAAGTATATTGAATGTTGTGCATACTGATTAACTAAAGGTATTTTTTAATAAAGCTATAGTTGTTGAATGATTCACTAACAATTCGGCTATTTCATTTCAAACAAACTAATATTTTCTACTCAATTTCAGCTCCCCTGTATGATGTGATAATCCTAACGGAACTAACCCAATTGCTTGTAATTAATGCATAATATTCCCAAGCAACCTATTAAGTGAAATCCACGTATATTTATAAATGCTCTGATGTTCATAGTAACTTTTCGTTATTCTGATTTCTGAAACCACTAAGTTTACGTACCTGTAAGATATGTTCCACATTGCCACTGAAATTACGAATTCGAAAAGGACCTATCTCTCCAGCCCAGGCCCGATCCAAAAAAAATTAAAGGGGAGAGGGTGCCGAGATTCCACCGAGGTGGAAAAAAGGTAAAAGGGGGCTAGGAGCCTTGATTTCCATTACAGTGTAACATTTTTTCCTGCGTTTTAGAAGTTCTTAAAAAATTTGTTGAAAAAAATACATGAAACATGAACAAGTTTAATAATATTTGGCCTCCATTTCCCTAATTAGCATTCCCAAAATGGGGTGATCTAGATGGGCAAGGAAGCATATATCCCCCCCCCTCCCTAGATCCGGCCCTGCTCCTGCATAAAGGTCAAAGTCACTAACAACTTTGGCAATGAAGCCATCCAGCACAAGAGTACTATCTCTTTTCTTTGACAGAATTCAAAATATCTTCATAGACCTTAGTGTGAGGGCATAACAGCAGATGGCATTTAAGACTTAATCCTTGTTTTAAATTTAGCTGTAAGAAATTTTATTAGAAAATTCATTTAAAAGATTCATTAGCATTCATTTGGAGGAGAAAAATTCTTATTCATTTATTTTAGAAGAGCATCACTGGCGTTTCTTCTGAGAAACAGATGCCTACCCTGAAGATACTTTCTGTCCACCCTTCCAGAAAACGATACTTAAAATTTTTAAGTATCTGCTATCTCCATGTACATCTGATCTATAACAAACACGGAATGTCCCCGTTGCAATCCTAGAATTCCTGAGTGTGAACATCAAGGGAAGAATCTTTATGCAGAATCCTTTCTGTCTATGGCTAATGTTCTTGCCGCTGCTGAGCCTTCGAGGGGCACTTTTTTGCACACAATGGGCTAAATGTCCAGTTTACAAATACCCCGTGGGCTCAGAAAAGTTTGGAGGAGGGGACCCACTGAACAGCTTTTAGGAGATAGATGGTAATCTCCCGTCAAGGCCATCCAGCATGTTCTTTGAGGAGCACAAGGTATGGAAGCTAAGGCTTAATGTTCCATCCGAAGGACGGCGGCTTATCCAAGCTCATCGGTCTCCTCTTCTGACCGAGAGCTGGAAGTGACTTCTACGTAGATAATTCTTAACGCTGGCCCAGCTGGGACTCGAACCTGAGAACTACTGACCTTAAAAATTTCTCAACTAGACCCAGACTTCATAGAGACTCCTCCTCATTAGACCCGAACCATAAAAAAAATAATAATCAGGGAGGGTGAGCAATAAAGGGATCAGAATGAAAAGGGGGAGGTAAGATCGAGTCGGAATGAACCGAAACACGTTCTGGTATCAACTTCTCCCTCACTCAACCCAGCTTTTGTGTTCTCTAAAAAATCTTGAAAATAAGGGAAGTAACATATATTTGAGTTTTTTTCACCCCCGTTCCGTTTATTAGCATTCTCAAAATGGGGCCATGGCACCCTTGCGTTCTGCCCCTTAGATTCGGCCCTTACCCAAAGTAAACAATATTCTTCTATTGGGCTCAATGATAAAAGTGTTTGTGCACCCCTACCCTAAATTACGGGACACTATCAAAAACTAGTAACAAAACTGCTAAAATATATTTGTATTTTTGCGTGTTTTCTTCGAAGTAGACCAACGCTTACTCTAAATTCTTATGGACTCAGTAGTAATATGTGAATAAGGCAATAAAAAATATGGTAACTTAATTAATGAGCAGAATTAAGCGAATCGACAACTGTAAATATCTACTGAATAATATACTGCTCGAAAGCTTTAGAGAATACTGAAGGATCTACCAAAGTGTTGCTGATTCCGGTTATAATTGAAATATGTCTGGATTCAGGAACGTTACGTCAAATGTCAAATTAAGCAATCAAATTCAGGGAACACGTGATATAAACATGAGACCGTGTGGATGAGGACGAAGGAATCGAGGCAATCATCGTGAAAGGCAGTTACAAAGTGCGCACAGTGTTTCCAAATATGAAACGTTAGACAATGCCTTATCAGAGGGAGATGTGCAGGATATACAGTGATGAAAGTCAACGGTAGACTGGAAATTAGTCTGACATAACGTAACGTCTCTCAGTGGCTGAGCCTGTCACAAAGAGCCATCGGCAAATTTTGAAGCCAATTCCAGTGAACCAAACAACTCCGAGAGATGATGACTAATCTTATCGGACTCGGTAGTTCGATGCATGCACTGCATCAATGCAACTCAGATTCTCTGACACTTTCGAACTGTTGGAAGCAGACTGGTTTAAAGGCAAGCCGAACGAAATTGGCATTCTGACATCGATTTTATGCCAGAGAATCACTGGGGTGTGTTACATTAACGTCGTAGAGTTCGAATATTAAGTTCTATAGCATCCTGACTGCACTGATGAGAAATGACTTAATGTTTTCTTCAAGGATCCCGATTCAGTTTTCGATATTATTTCCAATGACACATAGTATGGTCTGACAGAGCAGAGCACGGCATCCGCGTCTTCGCACAATAATGTCTTGGTTCGAGGGAAGGTTTGATGGATTGCTACATATACTGCCAAGTTCATTATTCTCGTTCGGGCCCGGATCTAGAAAAAAACTGAGGTGGGAGGGGGGACCATTGCCCCTTTGATCCGCCCTGTTCTCGTTTAACCACATCCGTGATGCATTTTATTCGAAATTCGCTTAGAAAAGTTCGCATTTTTATTGCCTTATTCGAGTTATTGGTCCTTCTATAATGCCCATTGCTGTGAACACCTTTTAGGACATTATTTTATCGTCTAATGTTTCTTGCTAGTATCATTGGAAAAGACGATACCAGTGAATACTGATATTTTGAAGAAAAAGTGTTATTTAGAAAATATTCATACATGCAATTGAACTTATTCCAATATAAAGTAATATGCATTAAAATTAGCCATAAGAACTAGATGAAAGTGCCCAATTCCAAACACAGAACTAAAAGAGTTAAATAGCCTTTATTACACTGCCCTGATATTTATATTTCAACTGCATAAATATTTCCAAATTTAGATCTAAACAACCCTTTAAAAAAGGAGAAATGATTTAGAAAAGTTACCGTATGGTTATGTTATCTAGTGAAGTGCTTTCAAACAAATTAACAAGCACAAAATATCATTCGTGTTTTCAGAATTGATTAAAGCGTTTTTTCGAGCCCGAATCGTTTCTGCAATTGTTGAGCCCAAACCCGATTTGAGAAAAAAAAATTCTCTGACTAGTCATGAGAAATACATTCATCAGCACCTGCCTAATAAGGGTTGGGACGGCTTTCAGCGCGATAAGCACTTCCACCCAGACTGGCATCGACTCCACTAGACAGCAGAGGTTTTGGCGACAGAGTAAGGCAGTGACGTGGACCGGCTAGTGCTGCGTCCACTACATCCCACAAATGTTAAATCGGATCCATGTTAGGGGAATTTGGCTCCCAGAGAACACAGAAAATGCATGGATATTATCTTAGAACCATTCCTGCGCAATGATGCAAGGCTGAATGCATGGTCACCATGTAGGGCTCACTTGATCCGAAACAATATCTAGGTAGGATCTGGCTGTGACGGTGTGTTCAATGGGGATGAGGAGACCCAGCGATGTCCATGAGACAATCCCCATTTGTCCTCTTTCCATATCCTGTTTCCATCCAATCGTGCAGTCTGGTTCTAGTTGTTACCCTGTGCAGCATCCAGTACGGACCATCCAGCAGCATGGTGGAGCTGCAACCTCGATTCATCGGAGCAGACTACTCCTTTCCAGTCATGTTGCTCCCATGCCCACTACAAACAGAGCTTCGATGACGGTCCATCCATCAGAGCGACAGCTGGATCGTGTACTCAGAGCAGTGCATCTGTACATCCTGATTACAATCTGTTGTTATTTGTGGGATCGCGAACCGTCTGTTGTCCAAAGACACGTAATAATATGTGTGGCATTCCCGGTGTACCGCTATTAAGGATAGCATACCACCTTGAGGGAGTTGCCACGAAACCACATCAACCATCTAGAGAACATTCCATATACTGCCTTCATTAAACATTCCCAGCTGCGGGAGAAGATCTGCAGAAGAGAGAAACAACAACTGTTTAACAGCCTGTCTGAAGATATAATCATTGAGGTGAAGTGAGTGGGATCCTTTAGAATTTAGAAACTTCCTTGCCTAGGAATATGCCAAATCACTCACTGATTTTTGTCCGAAACATATAGCCAAAATATATCAGATGGTATCTTTTGAATTTAGAAGCCAAAATTAAGAGATCCTATATTTTTGAGTCCTCTGCAGCAGAGAATCTCAGGCGGCCCTATCGGGGCCGCGCTTAATCGACCGGGCCCAGCCTTTCAGCACGGTCCTCAACTTCGTCCCCTCCATAGCGCCGATTGAAGACCCCCCAGCGAAGCGGACGCCACCCACTTCGGGGCTGCAACCACACCCATCGTTAATGCAGGAGGTCCGCCTAATCGGGGGGACCAAGTCCTTTCAGCAGACCTTTCCTCTCTAGGCATCTCCGGGTAGTGGCAGGCTGTGCGAACGCTAGAGGACCCCCCGCCGACACCACTTCAGAGCATCTAAGCTCCCCCACTACGAAAGCCATGGTCTGCCCGAAGATCTCATGTGGGACTTTTAGTTTGGCTTTTCCATCGATAAGCCCGTCAACCAAGGCAGCCACACCCGGTCGCGAGCCTTCAACTTCGTCCTCTCCATTGTGAGCGGGCCGAAGCCCCACATTGAACGATCTTCCGACCCACGATACCACTGAGACCTCATCGATGAGCCTACTGGACAGACAAGTCAAACCCTATCCGCAGAACCCTCAAGTACGGCCCCTCAACCGGGGCTGTAACCCCAAGCTTCTCAGGGGACGAGTCAATAAGACCACTGGACCGGCCCAGCCCAGTACCAATCCGCAGCCCTTCAACAGGCCCCGTCCACCGGGGTCCACAAGATATCACGAGCTCCAGAGTGCCAGCGATCCGAACCCAACTTCTCAGAGGCACCGTAGCCCCCCCCCTCACCACGACAAGGTGGCCCCACTTCGGGGGGGAGAGTTGTCCAAAGACAGTACATACCAACTGTCATTTCACCTCGACTGTCAACAAGTGATGGTCTCCCCCTTTCCATGTGTGTCCCACTTCTGACCCTTCCTGCCACACCTTCCCTACGGAGTTCCTCAAACAGCAAACAGCGCCTGGTCCCCACCTTCCTCGCTCCGATAATCATTCCCCGTTGAAATTCCGACAAGTCCTTTCCCATTGCACGAGCTTCGTACTGACGAAGTTGCCCGTGCTGTCTATATGTATTCTGCGCCGGACGGCGATTTCAATGCTACTTGCTGTGTGACATGTCTACTCATGAAGACAAGGGTGGTCATAATGATTTAGCCCATCACTCTACATAAATACGTATTTTTAATTATTTATTTAACTCATATAGTATTAATTATAATCATTTTATGAAAAAAATAATAAGCATGTTATTAGGAAAAATATTAGAAATACTTAATTGAAACCGAAGTTTATTGCGAACATATTTATAAACGCAAAGAACCATTCATTTACAAAAAAAAAAACAGGAAATAAGTAAAAGAAAAAAAACCTGTATGGTGCTTTTTTTTAATTACTACAGAAGATTAAAAGGTTGAAATTATGACCAAAAAGCATTTTATTTTTACTTATTTTTTTTCACCATTATAGGAAATATTTTAAATTTAAATTATTCTAGGCAGGAGCCGCCAGAACCCCGAAGTCAACTGTGCTCTTTCGAAAACGAGCCCTCCTGGGCTCTCCGGGATAAAGCCCGAGCCTGAACTCATGTCTATTATCCATCCAGGTTTCTAAACCTAAACCCTTTGGATTTTAATGGTCATGAAGGAGATGGTGTATCAAATAAAAGAGCCAATGCTCGGTTATACAAGGGGAGACAGCATACCAAATTTAGAGCCAATTAATTAAGTATTTGGGTATTTACTGAACGACGAAATATGTCGACAGCAGTTTCTCAAGGATTTGCATATATAAGCTAGTGGATGTGTTACGTCAGCACGCCGTAGAAGAGGAAATGCACATAAATCGGCGTTCGCGTCCCCGTGAAAATACACCTATTACTCTTTACCAGCTACATCCTACCAAATGTTTAGGGCAAAACGTCTGTCCATTGATTATAACTTTCCCAATCTCCATTGATAATGTACTATTCCATTCTTAACTTTCGAGGTAGATGGGGTGGCGGCAAAGGCCACAGATATTTCCGACACTCGCAACAGTTTTAATCCTGAGTCATGACAGTTAGGAACCCTAACTCTCAACCCAACATAAGACCACACGGAGTGAATATATGTCATTTATTGTGCTGTTCTCTAATTGTTGGATTGGGTTGTTTTACCTGTGCGCTGCAGTGTTTGTCACACAATGGGCTAAATGGCCAGGTCACAAGGACCCCAAGGACTCCGAGACGGTTGTGGGAGGGGATCCACTGGAGAGATGTTAGAGACAGATGGTAGCCTCCCGTCAAAGCCATACAGCGTGTTCTTTAACGTGCACAGGATATGGCTCTCACCCACACTGAGACATGACTTAATGTCCCATCCGATGGACGGCGGTTTTTCCAAGAGCATCGCTGTTCCTTACTAACCGAGGCAGGGCGGTGAGTTTCGCGGAGATAAATTTCAACTCTGACCAAGCTGGGACTCGAACCTGGTAACTGCAGATTACGAGCCTGGCGAGCTACTAACTGAGCCACCCCCGCTCCTTTGTGATTGCGAAATATAAATAATACAGATACTGGCATCATTCGTTACGATGACAACAATGTATTCAATTAGTGCTTTAAAGAATCTGGAAGGCAAAATATATAACTACTATACTTGGAATTAATAAGAGTAAGTATATTTACTTCAGAAGCTGAGCAACGCCGGATAAATCTGCTAGTTTCCATGGTGTTGGCAAAATGTTTGACGACATTTTAGAGATTTATTTGTTAGGAAAAGAAAAATATTTCGCTGATGATGCAGCAATTGTATACTCTGGTCATGTATTAAATGACCTTTTAAAAAGAATTGAATATGAGGTATAATTGATTCATAATTTGTTTTCAGCAAATAAATTGCAAAAATAAAATATGAAATTTAATACTAGATATAATATTATTATATTATTATATTTATTTGTTAGGAAAAGAAAAATATTTCGCTGATGATGCAGCAATTGTATACTCTGGTCATGTATTAAATGACCTTTTAAAAAGAATTGAATATGAGGTATAATTGATTCATAATTTGTTTTCAGCAAATAATTTGCAAAAATAAAATATGAAATTTAATACTAGATATAATATTATTATAATACATAAATTTTATAATATAAATAATAGAGTATAGGATATGACGGCAATCTTCATAATTAGTTGTATAATATTTTATTGCATAAATATAAAATATAAATAATAGAGCTTTTATCTATAAATATTGAGGAGCACATTTGGATTCCAACTTGAAAAGCCTTGCTAATGCAAACGTTTGGATAAAAAAAAACTATGATATATTTTATTAGATTTTATTATCTAAAACCCATTATACCTAAAATAAATTTAATTGGATTCAGTTATGCCTGGGTTTACTCTGCTACATAGCATGGAATATGCAGCTGGAGAGGTGGATATGAAAATAATTCTCATAATTTGATCTGAATTCCTAAAAAAATATAAACTAATCTTTAATATTCCTTCCTAATCTTAATCTTCATAACTTGAACACTTTTTTCTAGCAGCAGGCAAATATAAATCAACTTATATGATTACCACACAAGTTGATATCATTTATGTGACAATAACATAAGGTAAATCAGCTTATGTGTGGCCACATATCGCAAAATTTTGCTTGTTCCAAAAACCTGGACGGTTATAAGGTGCCTCTGGTTCTCGACATGGCTACGTCAATTATTATTTTTCTATTTCCTTTTTTATCATACTACTTTCTTTTGGTTTATTGGTGATTGGTGTTATTTTTATTATTTTTGTTCTTTACAACTATATTTGTTTCCTAATATACCATTTATAACTGTTATGTAATATGATTTTAAAGGCACAAAGGAAAGTATTTAAAAAAAGAATGCTACCTAAGAGTCTAACAATTACGAAAAACGTTTCATCGGCAATTGAAATTAGCGTGATGGAGGTGGTGGTTCTGCGAATGTCTTTATCAAGTAGCTTTAAAGGAGAAGGATTTTCTCTAAGTCGGTAATTAGTTCGTTGCATCAGAGAGCTAAGCCGCTAAGCCTCAGGGAGTTCGTGAAGATGAATAAAATGAAGTAATGCCTCGGATAGCAAATGATGCAAAATAATGAAAACAATTATTAGCAGTGGACTAAATTGACAATGTAACGTGGCTACAATGCTCAGAGAAGATTAGAGAAAGGGACACTGGACTGCTGTTAGGATGCAGATGGAAGTCTCCAGTCAAAGTCATCCGGATTGGTATCCTTCCGAAGGACTGCAAAATATTCCAAGTCAATCGGAATATTTTGTGGCGTATATCACAAAAACAACAACAACAACAATATTACACAGCCTACGACAGTTAACACCGAACTAAATAATGCAATAACCGAACTAAATATCCTTCCATAACATCAGATAATTTCTTTTGTTTTCCGCAGAGAAGTATTTAATGTAATCATCATCTACGTGATTTAACAGCATTAGTGCAATTCCCATTTTAACGCCATTCTCTGTAACAAATTTCTAAAAGAAGCCACTATATTTTCCCATGTTTTGACTGTTACATAAATGCTTAGAATTATTCATTCCCTGTGAATGTTGTGCCTTATGTGTTTGCTGTATAGCAGAACAACGGTTCTTTCCTCTCCTTATTTGGTCGTCATGTGATGCGTGTTCGGGAGCAGCAAAAAATATCTGGATTCATTCAAGCGGAAGTTTCTTTAACTATGTTATCAAGCTCCAAGAATACCCTTTCTCGAAACAGATAGTAGAAGCATTTTGTTGTACGTAGAGAAAGAAGAAATTTGTGGAACGTCGGTGTTCAGTCGCCTGGGTACATAGATATTGAATTCCTTTCAAAATATGGACAATCGGGAAGCGACAGCTCGTCTCAGGCTTTTGTTCGTCAGCTAAAATCTTTCAAGCATGGCTCCTTGGATGAACCTAGCTTCGTTTATATGTGTTAGGGACGTCACAGTTTATTTTAATTTTAACCAGCCAACGGGGATTTGCGGTATTAGTCTAGTCAATTATCGCAAAATTATACATAATTCCCTTTGAAATTGCGATGTTGTTTTTTTACCCGAAGGATTAATTGAATAATACTTTACGAGTCTTAAAAGAAGGTGTGATGACACGCGGATTAGATTCTGAAATACCAACTGTAACTGATGCAATTTGATAAGATTATTTGAAATATTTAAAGTTGGTGTGATGATACATAGATTAAGTTCTGATGCATCAGCTGTAACTGTTACAATTAGATAAGAGCATTTATTTTTTGTCAGATTAAAGTTGAACTGTTTGATGGAAACTACAGGTTTTACTTTTCTCCCATATTAGATTTCAGCACAATTTAATATTTACTCCGGTTAATAATGCTGATTTTCTGTTGCAGAACTCAAAACAATTCTCTATACATACACAATCTATATTAACATTTTTTACTGTATTTGGATAAGTAGTAACAATTACATTATTAAAGCGAGTTTTCAAGTATTAGAGCTCAGTGGAAGCCGTAAAATATATATAGTAATCCCTCTTTACTCTGGAGGGTTATTATATTCTTGGAAACATCGTGAATACTGAATTCGCGAATACCGAACGTAATAATTTATGAAAAAATAAGCTTTGATTCCTGGGCATCAAGTTTATAAATTTTTTTGGAATGAATACTACACTGTTTCTGACATTACGTTAATATTTATATAGAATATGGTTTTGTAATGGAAAATTAATAAATTAGCAAGAAAAAATCTTACATCTTCTGCATACTGTAATTCAAGCCTGAGTAGCGAAGGCACAGACATCGAATAACAGAATAATCGTAGAATACCATGAAACAATTTATTAAATTGCATTTCTCTCCTCGAATACTCTCTTTTCCTCTATCTCCATAGGCAAGTCATCTGCAATTCTTTCTTCTTCGGCATTTTCCTTTTCCTTCTCAGGTTTCTTCCCTTTTTTCCTTTAACTCTAAGTGAACTTGTAGAGGGTTGAGGATCAGAACTGCCAGTCTGTTTGAATAACTCGGTCAATGTTAGCTGCTTCGCCTGCCTTCTAGTGCGAAACGTAAGGGAGGGTTGTAATCTCAACGGCTCTCCAATATTTCAAGCTTCGATCACATTAAAGGGTAACATTCGAAAATACGACCACATTCCAGAAGCTCGTTATATATGCAATTAAAATTAAAAATGATCTAGTGCACTTCGATCGTAACTGCGAATTTCGCCTCGAGAATACTGAATAAACAGTTACTAATATTTTAGAGCGAAGAAGCGAATTCGCGCATACTGAATTCTCGAATACTCAGTATATACGGCTTTACTGTACAACAGACCTTCGCAACCGTCCTGTGGCCGCTGAGTGGTTAGTGCACTTGGCTGCTGATCAAAGCTACCTGGGTTGGAGCCCGGGTAAGTCATGGATGTTTGTTGTCTTTCTGCTAAGATCTCGGCTTCCTCACAGATTCTTCTCTATGGCATATTATACGACAAGCTCCTGTCAGATCTCTGTGACAAGCAGATTCATGAGGGGGTATATTTTTAGATCCTCGCATAGTGACTGTTATATCATCCGTAACGACATCATACGCATTATTCGCTATGCGGGTTTAGGATACAAACTAAAGCCTTCATCCACTACCCAAGACCAGGAATGGACATTTACATCATTTAAACGTTATTTTTTTTTATAGATAAATCTATTCTAAACAAGGGATACTGTCAATGCAGGCCATACTCCTTCGCAATTTAATTTATTTTGCTACCTTTGTCATGCTTTTCGATAATTTGTAATTTAGTTTTCAATTTCATTCCTTTTCGACTTTTAACTTTTAAAGGTCATTGTAGCACAATTTATTCTGTAAGTATTTACACGTTATGATAATAACATCAACACTGGCGCAGAGCTCTGAACATTATCAAAATTCAACGATCAATCAAAACAAAGGTCTAAGATTCATGAATGGGAGTCGTTGAATATCTGAGGGTTGTTCAGATTGCTGTCGTGCACTTATATTGATCGAAATTTGCTGCAGTTTGCCCATCGTAAGTCTGATGCTATGTGCAGTTGTGGTTGTTATGCGAACACATGGTGGTGGGGGTTATGGGAGGCCGTTTGTTATGCGATATTACGCTATATAAGCGGTCATTATGCTAGGGTCAACTTTATTTAAATAATGTATGATAAAAATAATTATTTATCACAAAATTAGCTGTGAATTCATCATCATCATCAACAAGCACCATGGACTACGGAAGTGTAACCAGACCGAACAATTTAATTCTCCAAGCATATCTGTCCTGAACTACATCTACTGCATCAGGCCACTGCACACGAATTCTAACAAGGTCCTGTTTGACATTGTCTGCCCACCGCATCCTAGGTCTTCCCCTCTTTCTGAGGCCTTTAGGCACACTGTTTCACAAACGTATTTGCTAATCTATAATTAATCACACGGGTAACATGGCCAAATCAAGAGTCTCTCTCAGCAGAATATGCTGCTCAAAGGCCGACTCCTTTGCTTAACCTCATCATTACTTACAAAGTTAAACCACCTAATACCGAAGATATTGCGTAAGCATATAAAAACAAAAGCATCAAGTTTCCTGTTATCATGTTTGCAAAGCATCCAAGTTTCTTCTTATCTTGTTTGCAAAGCATCCAAATTTCTTCTTATCTTGTTTGCAAAGCATCCAACTTTCTTCTTATCTTGTTTGCAAAGCATCCAACTTTCTTCTTATCTTGTTTGCAAAGCATCCAATTTCCCTACCATAACTAACCCTAGAAAGAACCAAACTATTATACGGTCTAATTTTTGACTTTGTATATATACGACTATTTCTCCACACTCTGCATAGATTCTTAAAGTCCCGGCAGCAATCCCTATTCGTCTGTTAATCTCACGTCGCACATCACCAGTATCTGTTACATAGCTCCCAAGGTAATTAAACTGAGACACCTTTTCAAGAGTGCAACCATTCAGATTAACTGAACCACAGTCTGCCTGACCAATTTTCATCGCTTTGCTTTTCTCTCTGTTTTATAACCAAACCTACTCTACTACCAGTCTCATGAACAGCTCGAATGAAAGAGTTCATCTCATCAACATCATTTGCCAAAAGGGCTAAATTATCAGCATAATCTAATTAAGAGTTTTTTAGATCTCCAGACCATTTAAGGCCATAATCTTTCCCTTGCAGTAAATTTCGCATAACATAATCAATAACCTAGCTAAAGAGAAAAGGAGACAAAATACACCCTTGTTGAACATCAGAAGTAATGCTAAAACAATTGCTACAAGTCTTACCAACTCCCACACACAACTCAGTGTTATTATAGAGAGCTTTTGTTATGTTAACTAACTTGTCTGGTATGTCATACAGTCTCATAATCAACCACAAATTATGACGATCAGCAGAGTCAAAACCATTTTTGAAATCAGTAAAGCTAGCAACCAAAGGCTTTTCAAGCTAAACATTTCTCAAGAATCTTCCTGAGTGAAACTATCTGATCTACATATCCTCTACCACTTGAAAATCCACATTGCTCATTACGCAATTGCCCGTCAACCAGATTCTTAATTCATTAAGCACAATAATAGCTCTGGTAAAATCTTTGGAATGATGCCTTCATCATGAAAGATATTTAAAATTTCAGTCATCCCTGTGGTTCATTACTAATATTATTTAGATTAACCATCCTCTTATCAGTTTTATATGGTAAAACTTTTCAATTTTTTTAGATAATTGACTACTGTTTTGAAACCTGCTATATAATAAGTGAGGTGGAACCCCTGCCGGGCAAAGAATATTTCATTCCGGATCATTTAGGCTCTTTCATTGTTTTGTTTTATCAGGGATTTTCTAATTTTTATTGTTTATATTCACAAAGCATAAGTTATTATCATTATGAAGCAGAAAATAGGACTCATCTAGCGAAAATATGTCTTAGAAATGTTACATTTGTGAAAAGTTACTGTATTTTAGCTATTAAACAAGGCAGTGAAGCATAAACGTATTATTTAGGATTAGGTATCTCTAGTATTGGTACCATACGAATTCACATACTCTCTAAAATCCAAAATGGACCGGAAGAACGGATGGGCCACAATTTAAGAATTGCTACTCTATATAATTCTATGCAAAGCAATTGTGCAATTGTACTGTGCAAGAATAAATCTAAGATTTTTCTCTCGGATGTTTTTGATAGCTTACATCAAATAATAAATTATGTACGTTTTCAATTGTTATCAGACGATATTTAAATAGAGAATATAAACCAGTTGTTCCTGAACAGAAATAAATGTGTTAGGTATGATAATTAATTAATCAATTTTACGTTGAGGAATTATATATTTTTTAATCCAATACGAAAGTATGTGTTGAGTTTTCGTGAAAAAAAAATTCACGTTCAACCTACTTTTTAATCGTACAAAAATGGTTGTGCCATTGAGATTAAAATATCAACTAGATCAAAGGCATAACTCTAACTATCGTGCGAACGAGTGGATGGGTGCAGGGGCACGTGTGTTACTTGCACATCCGTGGTGACGTCATTGGTGGCATTGATACTTGATTGAGTCCTCACTCTGTGTTGGGGTAAGGGATATGATTCTTAGTTGCCGTGGGCCTGGTCGCCATCAGGGGCAAGAGGTCAATTACCTCATCTCGGAAAAATTGGTCAAAAAATAATTTATGTTAAATAATATCAGGTGACCAAAAATTAATGTTTCTTTCTTTACAGAAGGCATGCATGCTTCCTTATTTACAACTGCACTTATTAATGAAATGCTGCATATAAATGTTTCTATATTGAAGCATTACATATGTTGGGCCCTTCAAGTTCAAGTTAATATTAGATCTTGGTGAAAATTAGCCTTCAACAAGGGTTTCCCTACACCAATCAGAACAGAAGTTGGAGAAAATAGAGGAGTTAAACCTCTACTAATCCATTAGGAGCTATAAAGAAATGCGAAAAGTTAACCAGAAAAAAGAAGAAAAAAATCATTAGCTCTCGCAAAACAGTCCGATGTTCTCGATGAACTCGATAAGTAGAGACATGTGGGTGCGCTGCAGTTACTTGTTATGGTGAGTATCTAAGAGAGAAATGATGGAGTAATCGGAGATTCCAATGGAATTAAGGATCCGAAAGAGAACAATTCGATCAGCATTGTAGCGATAACAGTTTAGCAAGCATGCTGCAGGTGATACAGTTGGATCTGTTAAGCCTACTGAGGGTGTGAAGAGTGAAATTGTTGTACATGACTCCAACTCAGAGATTTTGGAAAAGGGTCTTCTCAGCTCTCATGAGGTTTCTAAAGTTTAAAGGAGTGAGAGAAAGGTCTACAAGGAACCTAAAGTAGAAAAGATTGGAGTCCTTCTGCCATTAGGTCAGGTGGTACTGTTTCAAGAGTTGCGAAACAAAAATCTTGCATTCAGTGTAAGAAAGAGGAAAATTAGATACGTACCTCTGAGAGTGAAACGCTTCTTCAGCAGTCACATCTGCAAGATCATTGCTAGGCATTTCCACATGTGAGGGGATCCATTGGAAGTGGATTGTAATACTGACAGAAGTGGGTTTGGAGCACATCTCCACGATGCTCTTTATAAGAAAGTGGTGGAGAAGGTGGGTTTTGGAAGTCTGAAACCTCTGGTGAAGTGGGTTTCGGGAATGACGAATGCAGATGCGGTAAATAATCTCTTTGGATCAACGGATACATCTGTGTAGACTTCGGTATACTTGTCATACTGGAGAGGAGATTGAAATATGTTTTAATAGCTAAGGGATCAGAGTCGCTCTTTCATCCTAAATATGGAATTGGCACGTTTATCTTGAGCTCGCTGTCCCTTCATGGTCGTAGGTCACGAAAGATAGTATTGCCAACTGTAGAGCTAGCAGGAAGGATTCTTTAAAAGGTAGTTATGCCAACTCTAGAGAAAGCAGGAAGGATTCTTTAAAAGGTAGTTATGCCAACTCTAGAGAAAGCAGGAAGGATTCGTTAAAAGTATCGGACATGGTAATGGCAGTCTGGTCTATCATGCGACTTCTTGAGTAACTCATGATTAAAGTGAAGAGTGTGGATCTCGGAAATATAACACATGATATCTCTCTTCCTGATGGAGACGGAAAGGCATGTCGTTAGCCTCTGCGATGACAGACACATTTGGAGTGTTGGGACAGAGCCTAAGACTCAACGCAGTGCTATGGACAGTGACGAAATTTCTTGGGTTGCAGAAGCATTGCAGAGAAGACCACTGTAATTGATGCAGGAGAGGATGAGATGTTTGTATAAGACCAGGTAGGTCTTGCAATAGCTTCCCCAACTGATGCCTGCAAGGAAAAAAAGTATGTTTCACTGGGTGGTGGCAACGGTTGTGAGATGCTGAATATAAGAACCCCGGGTCAACTTGTTGTGAAGGACACAGAAGAAATAGTGCTGTTTAACGATCGTGATATTTTCAGTGATCGTGATATTTTATAACCATAATGCCAGGGAATATGAGGGGAGGCGTTTGGTGGTGAAAACCATGGCGACAGTCTTCTCGGTGGAAAGAGAGAAGTCCAAGATGTTGACAAATGTGCTGACCGAATTACAGCCCGTTTCATTCTCTGTTCTTCCCAGCTGAGATCCTGACTAGGGAACCAGAAGAGGATATCATTGGCATAGATGGATTTTCCCGCCCTTTTCTCGTGCTAGGAAGGGAATCAAGGTCACAGAGCAAGATATTCAGAAGCATCGGGTTGAGGATACCTCCCTGTGGTACTCCGCGATTGAAAATGTGGAAAGCATTAAGCGAGTTGTAATAGTTTTTGTGTTTTTTTTTCGAGGTTTGGTGAAAAAAAAAATCGCATTGAACCTATTTTTAAACTTTGCAAAAATGTTATCATTGAGAATAAAATATCATACTAAGTAATAGACCTATCACGAATGGACAGATTGCTGTGCGAATAATAGATGGGAGCACGACACGTGTTTTACTTGTACATCCGTGGTGATGTCATTGGTGGCAGCAGATATAGGCGTCTTTTAATTCCGCAGACACTTGGCTGATTGGTTTTAAATTGATGTGACAGTCCTCACTCTGTGTTGGGGGTAAGAGATAGGATTCCTAGCTGCTGTGGGCATGGGCGTAGGCAGGGAAAGAGGACAGTTTGCTCCCAAACCTCCCACAAAACCACGTGGAAAATTTATCAAAAAATTAATTTATCTTACGAAATATCAACTGTACCTAAAATGTTTCTTTCTTTAAGGTATAATGCATGCTTCCTTATTTACAACTGTACTTATTAATGGAACGCTCGATATAAATATTTCTATCCCGAAACATTTATTTTCTTTATTCTATGCACCAATCCCCTGTAATGATGCATAGAACAGGCCAGGGCTAGCACCTAATGTCCGACCACGCCTTCTTGTGGTGCAGACCGTTAGTACCTTTCAAAAGAGATACTCTCTTGTGGAAGTGAACGGAAGGGGAGGGCTGCCAGATTAGTGTGGCCTACTGATCTGGACAACTATGGCTACTTTTCTTTTTTTTTCTACCCTGCTGAGGAGTGGTCAACCACACAGGGTCCTGGTGCTGACCATATAAACCCACTGGACAGGACAGATATATGGCTCTGAGCTTCATTATGGATCCTGATCTTGCTGCACTGGTGGGCTTCTGGGGAGGGAAAATCTTCCGCTGTGTTTTCTGTTTGTTTGTGGGGTGACAGCCCCAAGTGAAAAGATTCACAGGATATGTTAATCAGCTGGTGGATAATCCTGAGCAGAGGTCATCGCAGGCACCTGAACTCTTTGCTTCTATTGGCATCGTCAAATTCTACATTGGAGGAAGTCTTCCAGTGTAGATGGCTTCAGCCTTTAGTGGTTGGGGAACGGGTCTTTGCCCCATGTCTGCGATTATGGGGCTGCTAAATATTGCCGGCATTCCCTCTCTCAATAAACATAGTTTCTTTAAACATCCCACTAACCATTTTCTCTCCATAGGTAGTTGGAATGTGAGGACTCTGCACAGAGCTTTTTCCCTTGATGTCCTCACACAAGAATTCCACCATTATAATTTAGATATTCTCGGCTTGCAAGAGACCAGATGGACAGATAAAGGTCAGATTCTTAAAAATAATCTTAATTTCTCTTTTCAGGGAGGTACGACAATAAGCATCACCAAGGCGTGGGTCTGCTTCTTAGCAGACACGCTAGTGATGCTCTTCTAGGATATGAGGGCATTAATGAAAGGTTTCTTACAGCAAAATTTCAGACAAACGTTAAAGACCTGAATGTTATCTACTGTTATGCTCCCACTGAGGATGCCGATGAGGATGAGAATGATAGGTTTTATGGACATCTTCAGGATATTTTGATTTCTGTTCAGAAAGGAGATATTACCCTTGTTCTAGGTGACTTCAGTGGCAAAGTTGGTACAGACTCTGACCTTTGGGGAGGAGTAATAGGCCCTTTTGGTATTGGTAGCTGCAATGACAATGGACAACGTCTCCTACAGGTAACTAAACTCAATAGATTCAGAATAACTAACATTTATTACAAACACCGCGACATACATAAGTACACATGGGTTTCACCCGATGGGCTGCATAAAAATATGATTGATTATATATTAATTAACAGCAAATGGGCTAGTTCTGTTAGGAATACCAGGTCATATAGGGGAGCTGAAATCGGATCTGACAATTACCTTGTTAAAAGTGTCTTGCAACTTAAACTTAAAAAGTGTTGTGCTAGGGTTAAAAATTTGCTTTTAATACTGAAGCTCTGAAAGACCCAGTTATAGCCAAAGCTTACCATGATAGGTTACTTAGTCATTATGACAGTCATGGTATGCTTACTACTGAAGTTGAGGAAGAATGGGATCATTTTAAACAGGCTTTTTGGACACTAACCGTACTCTTTTAGGAAAAAAGGAGCAGAAGGGGCAGAATTATCTGAGTGATAAGGCACTTGAGCTTATTTCGGAAAGAAAGAACTGCAGGAATGTCCTTAATCAATATCCTACTAGTCCTAATAGAAAGCATTACAGAGAACTTAATAAACGTGTAAAAGATCAGTTAGCTGCTGATAAGAATCTTTGGATTGATGGTTTGGCTGACAAAGCCGAGGAAGCAATTATACAGCACAACAGCAGTGAGCTGTACCAGAGAGTTTATATTTTCTGGGTAGAAAACGGACAGGTATACAGGGATTGAAGGATAAACAAGATAAGGTTATAAAAGGTGAGGATTCTGTCATGGCTAGGTGGGCTGAGCATTTCAGTGATATTCTAAACAATGCGGTTAGTTCTATTCCCATTGTTTGCAATGACGATAGATGCATTGGTGGCTTTAATGTTGGCCCTATAACACAATCTGAAGTTATTTTGGCTGTTTCTAAACTTAAACTTCATAAATCCCCAGGGGTAGATGAAATTACTACAGAAATGCTTAGAGCTGGGAATGTTTCGGTTACCACTTGTATGACTGAAATTCTGAATATCTTTTATGATAAAGGCATGGTTCTCAAGGATTTTACCAGAGCTATTGTTATCCCTATTTTCAAAAAAGGTGATCGCAGTTCTTGTGATAACTATAGGGGTATCAGCCTACCCTCTGTTCCAGGTAAAGTTCTTTCCATTATTGTGCTTAATAGAATTAAGAATCTGGTTGACAGTCAATTGTTGACAGTCAGTTAGTTAACATAATGAAAACTCTCTATAATAACACTGATTCGTGTGTGAGAGTTGGTAAGGCTTGTAGCAATTGGTTTAGCATTACTTCTGGTGTTCGACAATGGTGCATTTTGTCTCCTTTTCTCTTTAGCTTGGTTATTGATTATGTTATGCGAAATTCACTTCAAGGGAAAGTTCTTGGCCTTAAATGGACAGGAGATACGAAAATTTCTGATTTAGATTATGCTGATGATTTAGCCCTTTTGGCAAATTATGTTGATGAGATGAAATCTTTCATTCGAGCTGTTGATGAGACTGGTAGTAAAGTAAGTTTGGTTATAAGCAGAGAGAAAACTAAAGTGATGAAAATTGGTCAAGCAGGCTGTGATTCAGTTAATCTGAATGGTTGCACCCTTTAGCAGGTGTCACAGTTTAATTATCTTGGGAGCTACGTAACACATACTGGTGATGTGCGGCATGAGATTAACAGACGAATAGGGATTGCTGCCGGGACTTTTAAGAATCTATGAAGAGTGTGGAGAAATAGGCGTGTACACCGAAAGACTAAAATTAGACTGTATAATATTTTGGTTCTTTCTAGAGTGTGTTATGGCAGTGAAACTTGGACACTTTGTAAACAAGATAACAGGAAACTAGATGCTTTTGATTCCAGATGCTTAAGCAGTATCTTGGGCATTAGGTGGTTCAACTTTGTAACTAATGATGAGGTTAGGCAAAGGAGTTTGCAACCTCCTTTAAGTAGCATATTGTGCAGAGAGAGTATCCTTTGGTTTGGCCATGTTGCCCCTATGAATAATTATAGATTGGCGAATAGGGTTATGAACAGTGTGCCTAAAGGCCTCGGAAAGCAGGGGAGACCTAGGATGCGGTGAGCTGACAATGTCAAACAGGACCTTGTTAGAATTGGTGTGCAGTTGCCAGATGCAGTAGATGTAGCTCAGGATAGACATGCTTGGAGAACTAAATTGCACGGTCTGGTTGGATCTCCGTAACCCATGTCTGCTTGAGGATGATGATGATGATCCCCGTGCTGAAATGCTTTGCTCCTCCTTAAAAGAAATTTTCTACCCCCCTAGATAACTTCCTGTTGACACCTATTGACATTAGCATCAGGATTGATCCTGTTGCTAATGTCAGAATACGAGGACGCTGCGCCGTCTCCTCGGCTATACTATTTTAAAATAGCTATACTATTTTAAAGGTAAGAATGGAGTAGTACGTTATCGATGGAGATATACGCGCCAAATGGGAAAAGTTATAAATGGACAGACATTTCGCTCCAAGCAATTGGCGGGATATAACCAGTATTTAAATAATTTGGAACTTTTTACTTTGTTGTTAACTAACCTTTGAAATGGCATTGTAAAAATTATTATCTATAACATACTTTTCTTCTTCTATGAATTAAATTAAATTGATTATAAGGAAATTAAACTCTCTTTAATAGATATAGCATCATGGGAAAAATTAGTTTTCCAAAGGAAATATAATATTCCAATGTTAGCATTATTAATCATTTTATTCTCTGATATATTTTTTATCTAATCATATTTTGTGAGATTTATAATTTTCAACTTTTCTTTCATTACAACATTTTTGTACAATATCGAAATAATATAAGCATACCTTTTTTAAGCATTTTAGTAATTGTTCAATGAAAGTAAGAATGGTAAGAACTTCTACATTCTATTAAGTTTTGTGAAGAATGAAAATTTCATTCCTGGGATTTTTCCATATTCGCCGTATTATTCCATTCTCACTTCATTTATACTCATATCTTTTTAATTTCAATTTACAAATTATGGCTAAGGATAACATAACTGAATTTCTTCAGTTATTTTACCCAACTAACTCCTTGCGCAAGAGTAAATAATATTAATCCTGTAGAAATAGGAAACTTTATAAATACGTTTTTATTTAACGATTTTGTCATTTACTTCATCAAAAGTTATAGAGATAAAACTAATCTGTGGCATATTTACTAAAGTCCTACATACCGAATTGGTAACACACAACCTTAGTGTGAAACAAATCATGAAACAAATCATCTATATACCGAATCTGGCTCATTTCGTCCAATTTTTCTGGCAAATAGTTTCAGATACATAACTCGGTAGTGTATTTTGAAAATATTGTATATTTGGAAGGGAGGGATTTGATTTTTCAGGATTAAAACATAGATAATCAATAAGTCAATGTTAAAACGGCAATTAATATGTAAATAAAAATCAATGGTATATTTTGCATCAATGCCTAATAGTTCCTGAATGCTTCAAAACATATTTTTTTTATTTTAAATGGAAAGTATACATTTGGAAAGTATTTGAACCCACTAACCACCCTCTTAAATACGCCCCTGACATAACTATGCAATTTTGCAATTCACAGTACTCGTTAAAAATGCACATGTTCTTTAAATCGTAAAGAACAGTTGTTCTCTTTCCAATTAATTACTAATTAGAAATATACGGTTACGTTTCATGTATAGAACTTTTCCTGCAGTCCCTTAAGAATAGAGTTCTTTTTCGTAATGTCTCTTCGCTAAGATCGGATTGGCCACCTTTAATGTTGATAATAGTCCTTTGAATCTGAAAACCACAATCTTGTTATTAGCTACTTTAAGAAACAGGAAAACGCCTTGCAGTTTTAGGGTCCGGTACTTTTAACTACGTTGAATAATATTTTTATCCACAGAGTAAAGAAATTTCTGGGGAAGATTCGAAGATAGTAGTTAACTAAAAACTTTCGTTGTGTTGCTCAGCGTCGCCATCTGTTGGACAGCAAAAATGCTCTATTTCGATTTGATTTATTTGTAAGTTATTAATAGTAGTTTGGAAGTCTAAATATGAAAACATTAATTAATTTACATTACAGATGAGTTGGGCTAAATTTACAAGCTTCAGCTCGCGCGAACCCGGCAAGATGAAAACAAATCTCTAAAAAATGTATACAGAAATGCAAGCCGATGAACCATTTTTTAATTCTTTGTACTTATTACAAACTTTTGCAAGCTTCAAAACTATAATAATATATAGAATATGTAATATATACCAAAATATAATTATTTGATGATCAAATTAAAATCGTATTGTTACTTGGAATGAAAAATAATGGAAAAACATAAATGTAAAAAATTTAAAATGACTTATATTCCCATATGCTCTCTAAAAAGTAGAAAATAAAACTAAAGTATATTGATGGTATAATCAGTCACTGAATTCATATTCACTTCAAAGGAAGAAGGGCGCCGATTTACCAACTCAACAAAATATCCCGCACCCTATTTTTCTTTGAAGTGAATACAAAATCAGTGACTGATTGCAGCACTGATTTGCTTTGGTCTCATTTTCTGCTTTTTAGAGAGCATACAAAAGATGAGAATTTTTGAAATTTTTCAATTTATTTATATTTTTCCTTTGTCACTAAAATATCTACCTTCAGAAACCTTCATTTGGTATACGACTCATAAACATCGACCACATTTTTCTTCCCCCTGTTTTTGGAATCATTTTTGAGGTAGCCCATGACATTGGAGACGTCACAAGTTCATTTCAGATATAACTCGTTAAGGTCCAAACCACGCGAAAATCCGTTTATTTTTGGGGGACAGATTTTACATCTTTTGACACCTACACTGCTCAAAGTGGAAATCGAAACACAGCGAAGGAAGTGATGTATATTCCCGAAACTGAAAGGACGGAAGCTATGAGGGTAGATATGCAAATGATTAAAAAACGGAAAGTGAGAACTCAAAGTACGTGCGTTTATTGCAGATTCATCAGTACTCTGTAGGCCCCCTCGGGAGGTAATAAAAGCCTGTAGTCGTCTCGGCATTCCATCAATCTGATGGTTAATTGTGTCCTGAGATATGGAGTTCCAAACTGCATCCAACTGGGTATGCAATTCGGTTCGTCACTCGAGAGAGCTGGCGAAGGAGACAAGCCATAAGGCCTCACACATGTTCATTAGGTGACAACTTCGGGAAGTATGGCGGCCACGGGAGAATGTCCACATCTTGGAGACTATCCATCGTTGCACGTGGAGTGCGTGGAGTGGCGTTTACCTGCAGTAGAATCAGTCCAGGCATGGTGGTAAGGAAGGGTCGTGCAACAAGATTAATGATGTCATCGATGCAACGTCTCGCCATTAGGCTGCCAGAAACATGGATCAGAGGTGTACGGCAGTCATATGTTATGTCATCCCATACCATTGTACCATGATGGGGAACTGTATGGCGGATAATGAAATAGGCTCCCTCATGTCATTGACAAGGCCAACGCCATGCGGACAAACAGCCGTCTGACATGCTGACTAAACGGAATCGAGACTCATCTGTGAACAACACTCTCTTCCATTTCATAGTCCATTACATAGTCCAATGTTGCCTCGCTGACACCAGTGGAATTGGCGTAACCACTGATGACACCAGTGGAATTGGTTGATGTAACCACCTCGCTGACACCAGTGGAATTGGCGTAACCACTGATGTCGCTGCAACGGTAGATGCCGGACTGGACGTCTTGCTCTCATTCTTTCGTCATGCAAATGTTGTCTAATGGTTTGCGTGAGGACCACAATATCTGTAGCGGTCCACAAATCACTCTGTAGCACAGTGGTTGTGCTGAAAGAATCACGAATGGCTCTCCTACGGAACATGCAATCTTAATGTCCTGTTGTTGGCGTGCTGGTCCTACACCTATCCTTCATGTTATTTGGTGTCCCATGCGTGCGGCGATAGCTCAAGGGTTCAATCCGAGTTCTCGCAATCGATGATTTGCTCTCTCAGAAGGTATCAATTGCGCATAAGGGTCCCACCAGCGTCTCCAAGGCCTGTTTCGAACATTTTCGTAGCATGCACTCCAACCTCACTGTAAGTCGTGCTATGATAGGAGCTCATGGGCACCCGGTATTTATCCACATCTCGCCTGGGTGTCACGTGGCCATTTGCTATAGAACGTTGATCATTTGCATATCGCTGATGGCCAATTGCTCCTGCGATACACATATATCTACTTCCATTCCTTATAGGTGTTGAGATTTACACTTTGAGCTTTTAGGAGACAGATGGAAGTCTCCCATCAAAGCCATCCAACTACGTTCTTTAACGTGCACATGGGTAAGACTCTCCTGCAGACGTTGCCACGGCTTTACGTCCCATCCGACGGTAGCGATCTTTCCAAACCTATCGGTGCCCCCTACTGATCGAGGCCAAGGTGGGGTTTATCGGAGATAAACCTAAACGTTGGCCCAGATGGGACTCTAACCTGACAACTGCAGATTACGAGTAAAGTGCGCTACCAAACGAGTCAACTCCCACCCCAATGGAATAGAAAAGTAAAACATAGGTTTAAACTGGAACTGGTGTTCTTTCATAGGTCTAGACTTGAATTCTTAGTGCAACATAGGGTGGCAAAGGAAAACCATGTAAAAAATGTGAACTTGAGACCAAGTGGTCAAGTAATTGTTAATTTTAGAGGAATGGGGGTAAAAATATTTACATTATAAACCATAAAAATAAAGGGTGATGTTGGTTCGAGTTTATAAACAGGTTATCTTATAGATACTATCATGAAGTTGTTTAACGTGGGGATTCCCATACAGGAAATCTAGGACTTGACGCTGAAGCGTTTGAGAAATTACAAGGGATTCAAATCTGTTAAAAAATACAGCATTTTTTCAAAGGTGAATGAATTGGGACTCGTTTCAATTGCGCATGCCCCGTTGGAAATCTTCTGAGTGCAACGGAGGCATGCATTGCCACGACATTAATTGGAAGAAATCCTGTTCTAGGCGCAATTTTTTGGTGGAATAAAGAATTTGTTGGAAGGAAAATATTAGGTATAATTCGTAGAAACGAAAAATTCTTGCAAAATATCGCTAAGAACGATTTATTAATAAAACAGAGTAAATATAAAATATGATGAAATTCTGAATGGTTCTCATTTTAGGTACTAAGGATTGATTAAAAGGTTGAAATTTCAATCCAAAATAATTCTTTAGTATTATTTACAGTTTTATTTTTTTCAGAATTTTGTGAAAGATTAGAAACGAAACATTCTACTGAGTTTGACACCTAAGTCTTTTGTTAATTCTCACCAAATCAGATTCAGGTTTAGTTCGGCTAACGTCGATCCCGAATTCATCTCTGATACATGAATGCAAAGCCAAGAATTTTTAATATATAAATGAATAATCATTTTTAACACAGAACTGACTTTCAGAATTCAATGGAGTTTACATTCCGATTTAAATTCATTGGTAATACTATAAACGATTACAAATTCATGTAATATAGATTTTGAAGACAAAAAAAATATTTGCAATAAAGTTTGTAGAAAGGTCTGATATGCTTCCATATAACTTTTCTAATATTAATCTTGTAAACATGAAATGAAAACACGTTCAATAAATTTTATTTGTAAATATTGTTATGAATTAGGAAGAGGCTGGTAAAAATCAACACAATTTATTTATAAATTATAGCAAGCAAAAGGAATGATTATAATTTAGCATAACTGCTATGTAGCATACAGTTAACTATATTAGTTAACTATACATACAGTTAACTATATGTTATTTATTGGAAATTTCTAAATATTGGCAATTACTAATACGTATTTCAGACTCTACTCGGTCTCATTTTTGATACCTTTGTCAATGTAAAAAACACTAATTTACAACTAACACTTTTGCAATTCAATGCAGGCACTACGCAAACAAGAGCAATTAAATGAAACGCAATAATATGTACTTTAGCAATTTATACAGATTTCCTTACTATTAGAAGGGGCATAACTAGGATCGGAAAGGTCCGTGGCAAAATTTATCGGCACCACAACTTCACTGCTTTTGTAGTTCATATAAAGACGTAAAATATTTTCATCTAATTAAATAGATTTTTTCGCTAAAAAGAAAAATAAATACCTATTCTTGAAATATAGCAATTTATTAAAATATATGTACCAAGTAAGCATTATTGAATAATCCGATATTGGTAGATTTTTCTTTTCGATTTTGGTATTGTATGAGTTTAATTGGGCCCATTTTGCCACCTTCTCCACCCTAATGTAACGCCACTGACTTCATGTAATTTATTTACCCAATGAGATCTATTTCTCTCTGAAATATTACTTAATTGCACTACTCTAGTTGCTTGAGTTCAATATAATACACGAAAATTGGTAACTAATCGTTTAATAACAACTTTTCTTCACGCCTATCACTGCCTCTTCTACTTAACGCCAATGTCATTAGAACAATTTCTTCAAGGAACGTTTGTACATTTCTAGATTAAAAGCTGTTTTTACCCATTTACTGACATTATCCGCATACGCATACACGCGATTACGCGTATATTAGCATATACGCGAGGCTGTAATCACGCCCCCTTCCCCAAAGAAATGATTTCTTTTAGTATACGTTATCAGTTATATTACAGACATTTTATATCACAGCATTTCATAGTAACAACTTTTGTGAACACTATTATGCTATAGGTCAACGTAGGCATAGAAGAAAATTGTCCTTAGCCGGGTGGGATCCGAACCCACGATATCCTGATGACATGTCAGGACTTAAAACAATTTACCTCTATGCCCATGTTGACTTACAGCATAACAGAATTAAAAAAGTTGCTGTTGAGATTTCTTTTAATACATTCTGCCAAGAATGACTAGCTATAGCGCGATATTATTACCAATTAGTTCACAAAAAAAAACACAAAACTAATGATCTCTCCCTTGTAAATTAATAACTAGAGACCATATGCGAATATTTTTTTTTATCTTTTCCTAGATGTATATCGGTGATACATTAGTTTATATACCATGTGATTACAATCTCATGTTTGATTTGTTGATCATGGCAAAAGTTTGCATTTAATTCGTGGTGAATATGATTTTGATTTAATTTCTAAATGGAATTAATGATTGTTGAATATTTGTGCTAGCCTAACTATGTATGTTCAATGTTTCACTGTTTCTATTGTTGAAATGATCGACACTCTCTCCAAGGTAAATTTAAGACCAATACTGCTTTTATTTATCAGTTGATGTTAGCTATATTCCATTACTTTAATACAGCCTGATGTGGTTTTATATACGAATTACAGATGGAGCCACATTCTACACAACTCCTAGGCTCTGCAGAGAGGAACGCTTCTTCCATTCCCATGAATGATATTAAATAAACTGAGTGGTAATTCAAGATTTTTTCATTATAATGAATAACAAATAAATGTGAAATACATGCACATATATAAACCCAGTGGTCACTTAATTTTAACCACTTTACGCCATGCTTTGTCAATGGAAGTTAATTTCGAAGATTTATAACTTCTAAAATAAGCTTTTTACGAGAAAATGCAGCAGAGGATAATTTTGAAATCTCAATCAAATCTATTAAATCGCGATTTTCAATTAGATTCTTTCAAAATTTAAACAAGTACGAAAGTTTAAACGTTTAAAAGCAGCATTGCGTTCTAAGAAATTTATCAAATAATTAAAGAACTTCTGCATATTTATAGCATACTTTCACACACTTTACTGCATATTTTCACACACTTTTAAAATATGGAATTATTTATGAAATGGTTTGGAACTATACTTCTTATTTCAGTTTCAATTAAGTTCAAAGATGAATTCTTTTTATCCAGCTTCGCTATTGTAGGATATTCAAACTTCCATAACACTTTAAATATTGTAGGAATATTGTAGAATATTCAATCTTCCATAACACTTTAAATACTGAAGGAATATTGTTCCAAGCTTATATAATATTAAAATATCGTTTTGGGTTGGATCTATGAGTGTATGAAGTGGTTGGATCTATGGAGTATTGATGTAATGTTACGATTCCCACTTTTGAAATTTCTCAACTGTTATAATTGCGCCCTCTAACCGTGGAAATATTAGTTGAAAATTTCAAAATTTCAAACGAATATTGTAGGCGATGTAATGTTAGAAATTTGTAATTTTGGTTGTGAAATGTGAATGTCATGAAGTTTGCATTGATAACAATGATTTTCACTTTTACAGCTATATAATCAAGCCGGAAAGGGTAAACAGTGGGCAAGAACTGAATTTCCATTGCAATGTAACATTTTCTCCTTCGTTTCATAGGTTTTAAAAAAAATTCTCGAAAAATGCGTGAGATATGCAGAAGTTTATTTTTGGTCTCTATCTCCATTACTAACAATTTTTAGCCGTCCCATGGCCGAGTGGTTAGCGCGCTTGGCTACTGATCTAAGGGACCTGGGTTCGAGCCCGGGTAAGGCATGGATGTATGTGTCGTTTTCCTGCTGAGGTCCTGCCATCCTCTCAGACCTTATACTATGGCATATAAACTGACAGGCTCCTGTCAGACCTCTGTGGCAAGCAGCTGCTTGAGGGGGTATTTATTACTTTTTATTTTATCTCCATTACTCCTACTACCATTCCAGGATGGGGGGAATTGACCTCTTGCCCATACGCCTCCCTCCTAGATCCAGCCTTGTACCTAAGTATATTCATTTTACAGGAAATTTTCTAGGCTTTTGTCATGAGATTACTTCCGACGGACATTAGAGAAACTTTTCGTTCAGTAAACGAAACACTATCTTATCCCAGCTACTTACCTCAAAAATGTTTTGGAAATGCCGTATTCAAAACATTCTCTATGTGTTTGGCACCAGACTACAGACATTAATTTTTCCAAATATTCAGATGCAGTATTAGTGCATGGTTATCCACATATATATGTACAGTCTCCTGGCAGAGCGCATTAACCTCAACGGAAACGGCAGCCAGGACCACATAATTGCCTGAGGCAGCTTCAGTTCTTTCGCAATGAGCCCAAGCTGCGGCAGTCTTTCAGGCTCCCGCTCGTTAATACCCGGAAATTAATGAAACTGCCAAAGACGGAGACTTAGAGAGGAACATGCAATTTGCTTATTGTCGAGTTCCTGCTTCTGGGCCTTGATGTAGACACTCGTGATTTAGCACTTGGCGTTCGGAGGAACGAGGGAGAAAAGATATAAAGAGGAGAGAACATTAAAAAATTAGAACGCAAATTTCCATAAAATAATGGCATTTTAATCAAGTTGCGGTGGAAAAAAAATAACTGCACTCAATGGAAGAGTATAGAATTACATTTAAACATTTACTTGTCTTTTGCGAATTCCCTTAGGCATATTAAGGTTTATTTTTAAAAGAACTCTGTTCTCCGAAGTTTCGATTCTTCTAAATTATCACAACAGATTTACAGATGTATGGAGAAGAATAACAAGAAAGTTGTAAGACAATCTACGAAAGAAGATGTCGGTTTCAAAATTGAAAATGCTAGTGACACAAGATAGAAATAAGTGCATAAATAACTACTTCATTCAAAATGTATTCATTCTCTAAAATATACTTGCAGAGTTCCAGAGTTATGGCAGTAAATCGAAGTACATTTTAAAATGCAATTTCTTTAGAGAAATGATGACAACAGACATACTATTTTTGTTCAAGACTGTTTTTTTGGGGGTGAAGGTTGGCTGAGTCAGTAATGCGCCAGGCACGAGTTCCACCTGTGCCAGCATTGAGCTTTATCTCTGCTAAACCCCCACCCTGCCCTAGATCAGAAAGGAGATAGAGATGGGCTTGCAAAGGCCGCCCTCCTGCGGATGGGACATAAAGTCGAGGCGCATTGTGTGCTGGAGTGCCATATCCTGTGCAAGTTAAAGAACACACCGGATGGACATAGAAGCTTCCATATCTCTCCTAATAGCTGTCCACTGGTTCCCTTTCCCCAAACTTCTCTGAGCTCTGCCATTTAGTCAATTTTGTGCAAAAAAAAGTGCTCTCAGGAATAAAATAACCTTTACAACCTAACTGCAATTTTGTTTATGTCTGAGGTGATTCCCGGGCACGCATGTCCATATGTGTACATTTCAGAAGTTTGTTCATACAAAATTACTATTCTCTTACTTTTAAGGATTGTGTTAATTCTAACATGGATAATTGTCAGAGGATTTGGCTCTGTTGTCAGCAGGTATGTTTTTGCACGAACAATTGTGTAAAAGAAAACTGGGCTTTAAAAGAAAACTGGGAATGATAGAACTTATAAACAGATATTGGCAGTTAGTATATTTTGGGTATACAGTTTTTAGTAGTATATTAAATAACTGCAGTATATGTGTTTCTGTGTTGTTGTTTTTTTGTGAAAATTTAGTATTTCTATAGTATTAAATGATTACATTAGGCGCAATTGCTTAAAACATCTTCTATTGCAAATTTAAGGCAGTTATTAAGTGAAAGTTATCAAAATATTATGCTTTGAAGAATTGATAATTCATTGCGATCTATCGTTATATTTTATTTCATGACACTATTATTTTTTTACGTCGTCAGTTCTAGTTTCGAGGTCGAGCACCATTTCTTTCTATAAATAACCAAAATTTAAATTTAATACATATAATGTTTTACATTTAAAAATTGTAGTTGATTTTATATGTAATTTTACATTTTTACTCAAAATTTTAATCAGTTAAACATTTTTCGTTGTAATGCTTACTTTAATAATAATGAATGGTCCTGACAGCAGCCTGTCAGTTTACATGCCATAGTAGAAGGTCTGATGAGGATGGCAGGTGCTCAGCAGAAAAACGACACATCTATGCCTTACCCGGGCCTCGAACCCATATCCTTTTAATCAGTAGCCTACCGCGGAAACCACTAGACCACGGGACGATACACGATAAAAAAAATTTATATATTTGATAATATATAGATACACCTGTTTTATTTGAAATCGAATATCCTGATTTTCGATTATCAGTTCTACTTGCATTCTCAATTTGCCTAAAGAATCGAATTGTTACTGTATTATGAAACATGCGATGGAATTTTGTGACAACTTCGATATAAGCTATTTTTTTGCATGATTTAGTTGTTTTTCCACAAAACTGCTAGTAGTGTACTGATATAACACGGCAGATATTTTAATTATAGTTCATTGCGTTCAGAGTTAAATGATGAAAAAATTTAGTGTTTATCTAAATATCTTTTAGCTAAACACTAAGTTTTTGGTGTGTCTGTCTGTTTGTACCTAAGAACTTTTTTGTTTTTAGAGATAAATTAAAACTTGTTTTGGTGTTGGACAGGTATTTTGATGAAATATAACGATTCTCACATTTCGAGTTTAACCATAAGCAATAATTGCGCCTTATAACGGGGAAAAAATCGAAATATCTTTATATTTTAAAGAATATTGCTAAAAATGTATTTATGATAGAAATTTGAAATTTTAGTGGAGCAAGTGACGGTCATGAAGATTCCATTGTCGACAATGAGTTGACCTACGCCCAGGGTTGGTGGGAAATGCAACTGTTTCGTTTCAAGACTTAATTGGAAAACTCATTTTTTGTGGGATTGGTATTAATGAAATAGTATAATTTGCATTTTTCAAATCCTTACATAGTTTTAATTCGCATCGTTATAGATTACTCTACACCGAAGAGCCAAAACATTATGACCACCTGCCTAATCCACCATCCTCCATCCATTCATCCTCCTCCACGTGCCCCCGAAACAGTTCTTACCCAGTGATACATGGACGCTACAAGATTTCTAAAGGTGTCTTGTGGTATCTGGTAGCACACGTTTCTACCAGCAGATCCTTTAACTCTTGTAAGTTACGTGGTTGAACCGCCGCAGATCGGATATGCTGTTCTAACACAAACTACAGATGCTCTATTGATGTCGGGGGAATTTCGAGGCCAGGGCAATACCTGGAAGTCTTCCTCATGTTCCGCGAACTATTCTCGAACAATCCAGACAGTGTAGCATGGCGCATTATCCTGCTGAAAGAAGGCACTACTAGAGGGGAATACCGTAAACCATGAAAGGATGTACCTGGTCTGCAATGATGTTTAGGTAGGTGGTAGACGTCATAATTTCCTGCACATGAATGACTGGACCCAGGGTTTCCCAGCAGAACATTGCCCAAAGCATTACACTTCCTCCACCGGCTTGTTTTTGTCCCACAGTGCATCCTGGTGCCAAGACTTCCTCAGGTAAACGACGCACACGTACCCGGCCATCCGCATGGTGCAATACGAAATGAGATTCATTGGACCAGACGACCTTCTTCGAATCATTCAAGGCGCAGTTTTGATGCTCGCGTGCCCATTGTAAGCGCTTTCGACGGTGGACCGAGGATAGATGGACACTCGGAGAGGCCTGCAGCCATGCAGCCCAATTTTTCAGGAGGGTTCGATGTACTGTGTATTGTGTATTGTGACACGTTACTCTCGTCTCCAGCATTCATGGTGAATTGCGCCACAGTATCCTTCTGTTGGCTTGTACCATACAGGATGGCATCGCTCACCTCTATCATCGATGAGCCGTGGTCGGCCTACACTTTGCCGATGTTTCGTGGTTTTTTTCCTCCTCGGACCATTTTTTTGAAAAGTATTAACCACAGCTGACCGTGAGCTTCTCACAAACATTTTTGGTCTAGGAAGTGCTCCGACCCAGTCGTCTGGCCATTGCAATTTGGCCTTTATCAAACTCACTTGTCCGTTACCTTTCCCTTCTGACGAACAAGAATAACACAGATTAACAGAGCTCAGTATCTGGTATTATTTATACTGTTTCATGACCTTCACACGCGCCGTCGTTCATTTGCAGTTGCTTCGATTTGCATAATGTTTTGGCTCTTCGGTGTATATGTAAATGGCAAAATGTTTAAAGAATGTTGCAAGTGATCTGTTTATGGTATATATTTGAAATTTCTGCGGTAGAATGTCAATAGATATTCCACTGAAAGCAATCATCTGTCCCATTTTCCCAGAAGGTGTTAGAAAAGCAACCTTATTCAACTGAAGGATAAGAAAACAAAATCTGTGGTAGAAGTAATACATAAGTAATCTGTGGTATAAGTACATTTTAACCATCATTCATAAGTCGAATCAGAACTTTTAAGGAGGGTAAAAATAGGTAAACGAAGAACCTCATTCTCTTTGGTAATGAGATTATCATATGCGCCAGAGTCGATATACCTTCTAGTGTTTCCACCAAAAATAAATCGAGGTTCCCATTAAATAGAACTTATTTAAAATTACATCGAGTGATTTCCATCTTTTTGTAGGAATTATTATATAACTATTCACGATAAAATAATTTCTGAATAAATAATTTGACAACTTTCTACAGTTGATCACGTGAAAAAATTTTTATGTTCATTCTCTTATTTGTTCCACCTCAGTTTTTCTGTGCGCACCTATAATAAACTCTTTGTTCTTCATTATGCAGCATAATGATGATGGTGCAAGATGAGATTATCTCACTATTTCTATTTCATGGATGATTTTTCCACTATCCTCAGCATCTTTCTCGTAGCCTAATCGACAAGGAATAATAAACACACAAAAAAGAAACACTAGGGACTAATTTACCACCACACACAATGAACAACCACTTATATCGAAAAAGGACCTCACGTGAGAAGCTTCGGTGCATGTTCAATATGTGACGTCATTCATAAAAGATTACGGTTGTGCGCTAATGATTCCTGCAGAAAGAAAACCTGATTATCGATTCCTGTTTCCACCACAATGGCATTAAATCGAGGTACGAATTGTGGAAGGCCGAAAATTTTTTATACTAAATGTGTATTATTGACTATACATAAATCCACTATGTAATACATTATTTATGTTGGGCTTCGGTTAATGGGAAAACATATTCATTAAATATACGGGATTTTACTAAAGGTGGAACACTAAATAAGGATTTCGCTCTATAATTTTCCACTTATGTTCGTAGTTTTGTGGAAAAAAAGTAGTTTTTCGAGTCCCGAGCAAAATTTATTTTTACCACAAAACTATTTTTTTATTTATTGACTTCTCTATTCAACAAATATTTCTGTATATTTATTATCGATTGATCATTCCATTTATGTTAACTTTCTTCGGATGTTTCTATTTTCCTATTTAGTTATTTTGTTATTCTAAACATTGATAACATTATTCTTTAATTACGTTTTAACGACTTTAGCTCAGGCTTGGGTTGTAAACTTGAACTTTTGTTTTGCCTTTTATCCACCACTAAGGAAATTTAAATTCGCTAAAATTGATTCTGAAACCGAAGTGGAAAATCTTACCTTTTGCAAAGGATGATTAGAAACAATAAACAGTAATAATATATACAATAAATGATACACAGTAAGAAAACAAATCCTACTGTTCGATTCAAAATTAAATGTTGCGTTTACATAGACGTATTTATATATTTTTTCATGTAAAGAAAATTCATTTGCGATTTCGGATCTGTTTATATGCTTCTGTTTATCTCGTATATGCGATTGCTAAGTGCAAGCTAACGTTATGAAACTGAAAACTTAGATTTATCATTTTCAAAATATGACTCAAGATCAGTAAGTGATTAGTTTTGCAGCGGGGATGTTTGAACATATCAGTGTCTTTCAGTTTATAAAAATCGCTAATTTCAAGTGTCGATCATAAAAAAAAACTGTAATGTATTTCACTGATAAAATATTCGCTCAATTTACTTAAATAGTAAAAACCACAGTGGATTATATAACTTTCATGTGTACGATTATAGAATATAAGAGAAAAACTCTTGAATGTATTTAAACTGTATTTGGATGAAAAACAATTGTATAAAGCGAAACTCGCTAACTTACGGCTAAAATATTTTAACATATACAATTCAAAAATGCAAAATCAGATATAACAAAGGAAACAATGTATTTCTGCACGTTAGATTCATTGATGAGATTCATAACCCGAATGGTTAGTACGTTACGTACTTAAGTGTCCTAGGTAAATGATGATAAAAGCAGACATCACCAGGGCAGTGCAAAGTTTCTTGGGAAAGCGGTTCATTGGGGATGAAGTAAAAAGACAAATTTGAATTGATCATTAATACAGTATATAACTGTAATGCATTTTACTGTCATAAAATCCGTTCAATTTACTTAAATAGTGCAAACCACAGTACATTTTATAAATTGTGTCTACGGCTCAGAGTATTTGAGGCCGTAACACACAAGAACACTTTGAAACATTCATAATCTATTTGGATTAAAACAATTGTATCAAATGAAATGCTCTAAACTGAAAGGTATAATTCAGTTTGTTACTATACTGCATCCCCAATGAACCGCCTCCTCAAGGAACTTTGTACCGCCCTTTGCGCCCCAAGTGCAGTCGGAAACACTTGTGACTTATACCATCATGTTCCTATCATATTATAGTGCCTAACTTGTTCACCGTGTGTTAATGAATCTAACCGGAAAAATAAAACGTTTCCTTCGTTTTACGTTGACTATGATGCAGCGAAATTCTTTATTTATCACTTCCTCTTCTACAAAGTCAGATGATATTTTCAGAATGCTTTTCAGAATAATATTTTGCTTACCAAACTTAATGATGACAGTATCAACTTTGCAATGAATACGATTACACATAGCTAAACTGTGCTGACACTCCATAAACAGTATATAATAAAGCAGTTGAGAAGGTATGACGAGAAAGTGTTGAGAAGACAACAAGTTCGAAAGCTTTATGTTGACCAAGGAGTTCTCCTTCATTTGCTTTAAGAAAGAAATCTAGAGGTAGGGGGGATTACATCCAAAAATTAATGGAAAAAATGCAAAAGCTTCATAATATTCTCCTAATGTCTATACATGCTGGCAGGATTTTGAGGTTCTGTACTAAGAGCTACATATCTACACAAACACATACAATCTTATTCCTCAATTATTGAGCTGTTATTGCGAGCTTTTTCTATGTGCTTAAATTTTGCCAATTACTGAAATCTAACTCTCTATGAGTTGGGCTGTTTTACTTCTGAGCGGCACTTTTTTAATATATGTATTTATTGAGAGGAAGGTACAGAAATGTACGCTAACACCACTCAAGACATCAGAAACAGAGAAATATTTACTGTAGTTAACACTCGTTGTGGTTAACACTTGTTTTGGTTTACATACATCGAGAACATATAATTAGATACAAAAAAGGCTAAAACTTTAAAACATTTTAGAAACTTGGCCAAGTCGACTGTACTTAGGCGACTCGGCTTATGAAGGAATGATATTTACAGTTTGTTCTCTCATGAGGAATATATACACTGAGGATGCCTCCTTGTTCCGCCAGCGTCCAAGACGTGAACTAATGGCTCCACCGGATGTGAATAGAGAAGGTTGTTAATGATTTTATAACAGATTTTTAGATGATGAACCGACCTTCTCCATTCCAAGGAGTGAATATTTAGAACTTTCAATTATTCCTCATAGTTTGAGTTGGAAAGTCCAGGTAGTCTCTTACTAAACCATTGGAGCGGATGTTCAACTAGACCCATATCAGAGATCATATGGGGAGACCAGACGGCAGATACATATTCAATAATAGGCAAAACAAAAGTAGTGAATTGCCTTGAAAAGAGTGCATTCATACAGTACAAAATCGTGAAGAGCAACACGATTGGCTTTATGGAGATATTTTGGCAATGTAAAGAAAATGAGAGATTGGGAGAAATGGTAAACACCCAAATCTAATTGAGATGATACACTGATGATTGGTGAGCCATTGATAGCATAATTCTTTTTCTGATTGCTACGACCCAAGTGCATGATAGTTGTTTTGTCTGCAGAAATTGGTAATTGGTAGGATATACTCCAATCTTTAATGTTGTCGCGTGCAAGCTGAGTGGAACGACAATTGTCTAAAGAACCAGGATTGGTATAAAATTTAATATCGTCTGCAAATACGTAGCAGGCCACTGGTCGTAGAACAGAAGGTATGCTTCAGGTGAACAATGCGAAAAATATAGCCCAAGAACACATCCTTGAACAACACTACTGCTGACCATCCTTGATTTGAGAAAGGGCATCTTCAACTCTAATTTGTTGAGAGCGTTTGGAAAATAATGCACAGATTAATGTTACGATTTGGGTCTCAATCGAAGAAGTGTGTCAAAGACGAAAGAGCTCTTTACTTTATCGAAGGCTTTTTCGAAATCTGTATAAATAACGTCGATTGTATTACCAGCGTCAATTGATGAAGCCCAATTATTAATACAATGAAGTAATTGCACTGTAGAGGAACGGCTTGCCATGAAACAAAATTGTTCTTATGGAATAAGATTATGCACCTGAAGAAAGTAAAGAAGCTTGGATAGTATAAAATAAATATATAAATAAATACCCCCTCAAGCAGCTGCTTGCCACAGAGGTCTGAAGACAGAAGAATGCATGAGGACAGACAGGACTGACAGGCTCCTGTCAGACCACAGAGGTCTGACAGGAGCCTGTCAGTTCATATGCCATAGTAGAAGGTCTGTGAGGATGGCAGGACCTCAGCAGAAAAACAATACACACAACCATGCCTTACCCGGGGATGCAACGCTCCATTATTTTGGGAACGATATTCGTTAGAGAGATTGGATGGTAATTAGTAGGATCAGTGGGATCAACTTTTCTTTTGAAAATTGGAATAATTATGGCTTGAGTCCAGTCAGGAGGAACGGCCAGATTTCCAGGCAGGAGTTGAACAGGACAGATAATTTTTCGCAAATAACGGAGTTTAGTTCCTTGTAAAAAGTTGGTGGAATCCTGTCTGCTCCAAGTGATGATTAGGTCGGAATTAATGAAATGGCAGTGCTGACATTTTGTGGGTCAAACATGCCCGAGAACAGAGGATCGTTTGTTTGGTCACAGGAAGTAAATAATGTGGGCACATCACTAATATAGACTCTAGCAAAAGTGGACGCAAGGAGTGAAGCCTTTTCGTAATTTGAAGTGACAGTTGAAACATCGTGGTGTTTCAAGGGAGGGATAACACGTGGACCTTTTAATTTACCTCTTGCATCTTTGTAAAATGCATTTGAATTTTTGGCGTTGCAAAGCTAAAGAAGGTGCTTCGAAGAACATTCTTGTGAAGTATCTGAATATATCTTCGATGCTGCGTTATAATTTGCTTTATTAGTAGAATTATTATCGTTTCGAAGCACTCTCCAAGCTTGCAATTTAAGCTTGGCCAATTTTCGTATTTAGGGATTGGAGGTCTTACATATTACAGAAATACGTGGAATTAGTTGCAGACATGAATACATAATATCGGAGAACTCAGCTGATAGTTGGTCAAATAATTGTGGAAGAGCAGATCCACGATGAGTGAACATGTTGCTGACTAATTCAGATAAAATATCGTAATCTGCATTTGTAAAATTGATTGACCCAGGATAGGCATGTGTAGAAGCGCACAGGTTGAGATTAAATGCAGCTGGAAAATGGGGAGGTGTATTACTGGTGGAAAAAAAGCAGAATGCTTCATTGTTCAATATGAACGTATCACGGTTGCAGAAGACCAAATTAAGGTAATTTTCGCTTCGTGTGGGAAAAGTAATAAGTTGTTGGAATCCTAGGAAATTTAGTCGTGAGATAGTAAGCCCTTGAGTTGCAAAATTGGTCTCCAGTGAGAACTACTGGAATATTGCCACTAGTGACATATTCAATACAATTGAGGAAGCCATCCACATAAGAGTGGTTGTCAGAATTAGACGGAGAGATGTAGGCTGAATATTCGAGTTATGCGAGGGTGAGATGAATAAATGTCAACACCAATAGTTTCATATTCGCTGAAACGAGTAGTCATTGATATGAATTTTTTTTTATGAATAAACACACTACACCACCTTTAGTATTCAGTCTATCCTTATGATATATTGAATAACCTTTACGACACACACAATTGTCAGAGTAGGTATTATCGAGCCTTGTTTCTGAGACGCACAATATATCCCAGTTGTGAGCAGAGATCAAATGGTGCAAAGATTGGATTTTGTTGTATATGCTATGTGGATCCATAAAAATAGCTCTAAATTGTTCAAAATTATTTGAAGGTCATTGGTTTTTGGATTGTGAACTTGAACCAACAAGCGTTTGATTGGATGGCCATATAGTTATCTAATGGGTTTGATTGGATGGCTATATACGTCATAAGGAGTACAAGATCTCAGAGTACTTTCTTAAAGTTGAATTCGGTTGTTTTACTTCTGAGAAGTAGTTCCGTTTTTTGCACACAATGGGCTAAATGGCAGGAAACAAGGAACCCAAGAGCTCATAGACTTTTAAGCAACCAGGATCCACTGTATAGCTGTTAGGAAACAGTTAATGAAAATTAAAGAATATGCTAAATGGTCAGCCTTCCATCATGACTATTCAGCATATTCTTTAACGTGTACAGATATGGCTCTTTTTACACGAATATGTCCATCCATCAACGTCCCATCCAACAACGGACACCTTTCCAAGTTCAACAGTCTTCCCTTTCTCACCAAGGGAAGAACGGGGTATAACGTAGAAATTTATCAACGCAGACAGAATTAGGATACGAACGTGGGGAATGGCATGATGTCCTGACAGTTGTCTGTCAGAACATCACGCCTTGATTCAAAATACCCACAGGCACCAATTTGTATCTCTCTAACACTAGTAGATCTAAATTCGTCCTTTTATCTCGAAGAATCCTCGAAATCCAAAGTTTCATTACTATTCTGAAATATAAATAAAATAAAATAAAATAAATACCCCCTCAAGCAGCTGCTTGCCACAGAGGTCTGACAGGAGCCTGTCAGTTTAATAAATATAAAACCCGAAAAATCTCAGATACAATGTTCACGCATCTAGCTATCGTAGATCAAAGTTTGACCTCTACGTGACTTTTATTTAACTTTAAATGACACGTCGGAGGTCGAATTTAGAATTTTACGCGAGATCTACCATCCATCATCTAATTATAACTATGATAAAGAAATGCAGAGCAGCGAAAAATTGCCCTATCGGCAATTTTTCGCTGCTCTGCATTTCTTTATCATAGTTATAATTAGCATGATCCCATGTCACTCACTCATTTAATCGATCAATCAATCACTCACTCAATCACTCACTCAAATTTTCTATCATAGTCGTCTAGGTATATTAGATGTAAATTTTACTATTATTTCTCTTTTGTTATTGGCATTAAAAATACCAGACAGCTCGTGTTGCAACTCTTCTGCATCCATCATTGCCTGTCTCGATTTGATTTCATTATATTCGACATAATTTCATCATATAATTATATGGTTCTTAAGCATTAAAATGGGAAAGCTGCTGTTCTGAATATTTGGAAGTAAAATCTCGCTATCAATAATAAAAACATAGATGTGAAAATTAATGCCGATTTTCATTTGCGATCGATACAAAATAAACTCCTAAGTTAATTATAAGAAATTGGTTGGGGACAAAATACTATCAGATTATATCTGAAAAACTGCCTCGACTAGACATAAGAAAGACACCTCTGAGAAAAATATGTAAGGAACGGAGGTTCCTTCGCTTGTTTTCCTTCAGATCAATACTTTATGATAGAATTTAGCGAGCAAGAGTGCATTTGCCGTGACCACAAATCTAGATGCGGTGAAAGGCCCATAATGGAAGGAGGTTTGCGGATACGCTGCTTATGTAGAGAATGGCGTTTAGCTGGGCGAAAGAGAAAGGCAGCAGTGTTATTTGTTGCTAGTGGCAGCTGTTGGCGCTGCTGTCATTAATCAGCAGTGTCGTCGCTGATGTCAGATTCTTGGCCACAAACATCCTGCTGGCTTAATCCTAATGACCGAAGAATTTATCAAAGTAAGCTGCTGGAGATACCCAGACAGATACACTAACACACGGGAAAATTATTTTTGTTTCTTGCTTCGAAGAGACGTAGATCGTACTAATTGTTTACCGTCTTCTTGATGTTTTTCTAGTTTTCGTTTTGAATGTTAGCAAATGTAAAAATGTTTTTAATAAATCAAATGGCTAGAGTGATATGCTAGATTAAAAGCTCGTCAAAAATGGTGAAGCAAATTAAATTGTTTAGATTTCTAGCTTTCAGTATTTCTCAAATTCCAGCTTTTGTTAGAGAAAGTTTCTTTTATTAGAAGTTTAGCTTTTTTTATTTTTAAGAAGCACAGAAGTAACTCTTTTTTAATAAATGAAATGTCAAGTAGCTATAACTTAGGTATATAACTTAGGTTTCTGAGGTCTTAAAAGACCCCCAGAAATCCAGCGAAAAAGTGAACCAAAAAGCATTTAGGTTTCTGGCATTTATACCACAATTCTGACATTTATTATTAAAAAGTTATTACTTTATTACATCTTATTCCTTACTGCAAAATACATTTGATATTGCTGAAATCGTAATATGAACATTCAAATTTTATCTTTTTCACAATTCCGTGAAACAATGAGTGAAACATTATATTTATTTATGGTTTATTAGGAAACCAATATTTTAGCTGTTTATACTGATTTTAGCCATTAACATTGACTAAAATGAATTGGCAATCAGAACAATAAGTGGAATCAAACAGACAAACGAGAATATTATTTAAGAAAAAGCGCAATTTGAATTTTCTAAGTCAGCAAATTCAGAGACAAAACGAGACAAAGGGACAAACACTGGATTTATTTCTTGTTAATTAAATACCTTCTCTTCAATAATTTTCGAAATAAATTGATATACAGTGATGGAAAAATAATTCACCTCCAACATATCACTAGTCACGACATTCTGATGGTGTAATATGACTCAGGAATATATTTTTGTGGTATGGGAGCCCTCAGCGGAATGGCAGCTGAAGAAAACTGATTACACTAGGCAACAAAGTAGCCATTTCTTAAAGATTTCAAGGTGCTGAACACGAATAAGACAATAAAAATTCAAATCGGTAAAACTCCGCTTCTAAAAATTGGTAAAACTCCACTCCAAAAGTATCGGTAAAACTCCGCTTCTACTTCCGACATAGCTTTGCCCCGTCGCTTGTACAGATGCTCAGGATCATCTCTGGCGAGCATCCAACAGTAGTCAGCCAACATTGAAGTGGACCAGTTTCCCTGGTATCTTTTTTCCATCGTTGCAATGTCCTGGGGAAAACGTTCACCGTGCTCATCACTAGCCATGCTGCAGTTTTCGGGGAAGAAATCTAAATGGGAATGGAGAAAGTGGACCTTTAAGGACATATTGCAGTCAAGTTTGTGATACAGAGACAACATACCCTTAACCAGTTTCTTGTAGTTGTCTGCCCGGACATTCCCGAGGAATTTAGTTGACATCAGACGAAACGCGTCACAAGCCTTTTTCTCGTCACCCTAAAGCAGGTTGTCGAACAGCTCGCGGATCTGAGGACCCGCAAAAATTCCGTCTTTAATTTTCGTTTTGCTGAGTCGAGGGAATTTGTGAGCCAAGTACTTGAAAGTTGATGCAGTCTGGTCCATGTCTTTTTTTTATTTTTACGACATTGCAACGATGGAGAAAAGATACCAGGGAAACTGGTCCACTTCAATGTTGGCTGACTACTGTTGGACGCTCGCCAGAGATGATGATCCTGAGCATCTGTACAAGCGACGGGGCAAAGCGATGTCGGAAGTAGAAGCGGAGTTTTACCGATTTGCATTTTCATTGTCTTATTCGTGTTCAGCACCTTGAAATCTTTAAGAAATGGTTACTTTTATCTCAGAGGCATGACTTTTACGAAAATTTGTTGCCTAGTGTAATCAGTTTTCTTCAGCTGCCATTCCGCTGAGGGCTCCCATACCACAAAAATATATTCCTGAGTCATATTACCCATCAGAATGTCGTGACTAGTGATATGTTGGAGGTGAATTATTTTTTCATCACTGTATATCAATTTATTCGTCACACCAAGTTTGATGTATAGGGATGGTAGCAGGATTTTGTGCGTTTCTGCCAGTGCTGGATATTCCACATTCTTCTCTCCGACCTTCAGAGATATCCTTTGAGGCCAGTTTCTGTTCATGTAGTGCAAAGTCTTTGCTCGGATGTACCATTCACATAAGGAATAGCAGTATATCGTATATCCAGCTGCAGACCCATCAACAGAGCCACTACCTTCAAGTCACAACAAAGATGCCAGCCATACTTGCTGTATTGAAGACAGTCCAACAGCTGTTTTAGGCTGTCGTAGGTTTCCTTCATGTAGACACCGTGTCCTACCGGAATGAATGGAAGTCGATTCCCATTAAGCAACAATACCGCCTTGAGACTCAATTTCCAAAAGTCTATGGATAGTCGCCATTCTTGAGGATCATGTTTGATTCCGAGGTCATTCATCAGGCCATCTACATCGGAGCAGAACACAAGGCCATCTTCCTTTCTGAAGTAAGGGGCAAACTCATGACGCCCCTTACTTCAGAAAACTCATGACGAGTTCGAAACGAAGTCACTCGGACATTTTCCTTGAGAAGATTCCATTATTTAAATATTGATCCAAGTAACTCTGTTGTGGCCTTGGACAACTCCATATCGCGAACAAGATCGTTCAATTTTTCTTCGGTGAGAATGTGTAGCACAGATGACACACCATGGCAGATGTATGGATCATCATTAGACTCCAAAGGCTGCGGAGAACTCGATGCCAGTTCGCCTCCCTCCTCATCATCTGGTCGATGGAAAATTCTTTTGGAGGTTCGGGGACGAGAAGGCCTTCGCACACCGTTCCAAGTTTGTTCTTTTACAGAAAAACGATTAGGTAAGCAATGCGTTTTGAGAATAGCTAAAAAAAAAAGGAATATATATATATTATTAAAACTTTTCAGTCCGATCCAATTAAATTCAATATCAGGTTACCTCCTCAAAATATTTTCCTACATCCGGGCACTACCTGTGCTAGTCAAAGTGCCCCACTAAAATGATTACTGGTGCACCACCATCGGTTTGCATATTTATATATACAGGGTGTCTAAAAAATATAGGTACAAACTTTTAGGGGAAGTAGATAACATCCAAAGGAATAAGAATTGCATAGGAACCCATAACCGGAAACGTCGTGGGAAAGTGGTAGCAGAGGTACAAGATCTGAAAGGACACAAGACAGTGATTAATGGGAAAACATTTATTGGACATAATTATTACAAATGGCACACTAGATGGCCTGCCCTCACTTCTGCTACCTCTTAATGACCTATAATCGCACAAATTTTGATGCGCACGCGCAAACAAACGGTGGCCCGGTACATGTCTGTGTGCGAAGCGTTCTTGATACATTCGTTGAGTGGCTCGTCCGTTGCCCTCAGCTATTCCATACACTAAGTGCATGTCTGCCAGCTCCCTGTTTGAATACCTTTGCATGCTCTTCGTCAGCCGACTACCGCTCGAATGAGGAAATCCGAAATTTCGCCTCTAGCGCACTGATGAACAGCGCCGCCTATTGACTTACGGTGACGTTTCCGGTTATGGTAAGTTTAAATTGTGGTAAATAGGTTCACTGCAGAGAGGTAAACGTGGATAAAATAGAGCTGGTAAAAATAATCATTAGTTATGGAATTAAGAAAAAAATATAATGGATTCTTTATTGCGGTAGAATACAACTAATTTGATGCTCAACGCTAAATGGATGCTACTGATCTGTGTGCTTTACGGATCTCATAAGCTAATTTGATGCTACGAATCTCTATGCTGTTTGGGAGTTGATGTAGGCGCATGAATATGATATAGAATTGCACACTCATACAATTGCTTGAATTATAATGTTGCTAATGGCAAGGCCGGATATGCAAAATGCTAGTAAAGGGCCAAAAATGAAAACTTATTGATATTTCGCGCATTTTTCAAGAAGGTTTTAAAACAAAACTCTAAAACAAAGGAGAAAAAGTTAAACTCGGTGGAAATCCAATATCTTACCCCCCTTCACATTTTCTTTCATCTTTTACCGGCCCTGTTGGTCGTTTGCTCTCCATTCCCATACTTTAGTTTTTTTTTCCAAATTTGTGCTTGTATAATGGTATTCTGTAAATCTGTGTTCCTTGTCTGTAACGAGAAGAATATTTATTCGTTAAAATAGTTTATTCCAGAAAATTGTTAATAAGGCTTAGTGATTGGGTTATTTAGTCTCGGTGGTTTTCTTAACTGCGAGAAGGAAGTGTCTTGTTAGCGAATGTGCATCCTGTGGAATAATTGTCTCTTATTGAATTATTCTGATATGATTATGTCGCAAGACAGCTCCGTTTTACGCTTGAATTCATTGACAGCAAATAATTCAATCATTTGGACTTATTAACAATTTTCTGGAATACATTATAAGAACGAGTAAGTTCTCTTTAAGTCATTGCAGACAACCAATGTAAATTTACAGACTTTTACTCGTAATAATACTAATTCATCGAAATGTAAAACTACGTTATATTACACGAATCATATGCTTTTACACCAACTCAAATCCCAAGCAGCAGAAGCGTTTGTGTTTGATTTCTTAAAATTTCAGCGTTATATTTAAAATAGGTTTATTTTCCCAGAGTTATAAAAATGATTTCGAGAGAAACCGAGGGGGCGAGAAAAACAAATACAATTTATATCATAATTTGCGGAAAGATGTGTAAATAACAGATAGCCCTGTCCACCGAACATTTTGGAAATTATGTTGTCATAGCCATATTGATTTTCGCAACTAATGATTTTTTAATTAATGCTGAAATCATTACATTTGAAATATAAATAACTGAACAGAATGTTGTTATATGGTGAAAAGCTTCGAAATTTTTTTGTTTCTTTTGCATTAATTCAGAAAATTGAACATTTATTTGTCCTGTCAGATCCAACATTTTCGGCCGGATAAACACGCCAAAACCGGACACCTGGCAGCCATATACATATATATATATATCAATATATGGCTAAAATAGAGCTAGTTTAAGTGTATGTACAACAAATGAAAAATAATTGGTCTGTACATGAACAAATAGTTATAAACGAATTCGTGTAAGCTACATTATATATATATATTGAAAATACAATTTATTTAACACTTTTTAACAAATTTAACACAGAACGGCCAGTTGAATTTCACTAGTTTAGTATTAAAAGCAAATTTCGCATTGAAGTAGTTAAATAGGTTCAATGAATACCCCCCCCCCCCCCCCGACTCCTGCAACTAAGCAAGTGTAAAAATAAAATTGGTTTCAAGTTTGAACTGGTTTTATTATTAGTAGGGACATGAATTTTTCTCACATAACGGGATGCGCGGTGGAAAACTGTGCGTTTCAGTGGTGGGTTCCCAGTTCGAATGCAAGTCTCTACTTCGTCTTAAAGATACTAAATATGGTTCAAATCCGGAGAGTGAGAGGGACATTCGAGGGTTATGAACTCACTGGAATGCTCCTCCAACCAGTCCTTCGACAAACAAGAGCGATGAGATGGGGCGTTGTCTTGTTCAAAGAAAGAATCCTGATGTGAATTTTCATGAATATTTTTTTTAAATATTACTAGAACTAAGAGAAAAATGCATCTATATAGTTAATTATTATAGTGGAGGGACAAAATTCTAAATTGAAGTAGAAAGGACAAGAACTTTTTCGAGTTTGTCTTTTCCCCCCGAAATATTTGCTAAATAATGCGTTTTGAAAATCATTGGGAAAAAATAAACATATTCATTACGAAGCATCTGTTAAATCCTATTCGGTTGAAATCAGTATCATGCCCACCAAACATTTTAGTCACAAGCCGCTACTATAAACGATTATTGTTGAAAACCTAGATATTGATATAGGTATTAGATGGGAATCTTTATCTGCTATATTTTAATAGTTCGATCACATTTCTGAAAAAAAAAAATAGAAGTTATAGAGCTTCGACATTAGCTTCCTATTTACATAAAAAGGACTGTAACTTTTGTCCATCAACATAAATTTCTCCTCAGTCCCACAGACCGGAAGTCTGACAGAAGCTTTTAGTGCAATATGCCGCAAAGAAAATCTGTGAGAGAAGACGGAACTTTAACAAAAGGTAATAGAAATCAAGGAAGAAAACATTCCGTAATTTAAAACCAGGTCCATTTGTTTCACAGTCTGCTTGGCCCCTTGCGATTTATTAACACCTTATTACTTTTGTTGTTGCAGCTGTTTAAAACTGGGGAGCATAATAGCGATATTTTCAAACGAATCTGTGCGTGGATTTTCGAAAATGAACCTGATTAGTACACTAATGAGACCATCAATACTTTCTGGAACAATTCGTAAATATCTTAACTAGTTGGTCCACGGCACTTACTTCAACAAGCAAAATACGGAATCGTGCCTTTCTAGTGGTAGTCACTCTTCTGACAATAATACGAAGTTACGTAGGAGGAGGAAGAGTAACATGGAAAGCCTACGGTAGTTGCTTCAAACTAAAGTGCTAAGCATTTGTCAGTTATCAGCCTCAGTTAACTTAGAAAGAGATGGGCAAGTTACAGCGAAAATTATTTTGAACAAAGTTAATGAAAATACATTTCGTTCTATATGGTCTGAAATACTGTGCAATTATAAATAATTTGTTACTCGCTTTTTATAAAAATATACAGTTATAAATTAAAATAGTTATTATATAAAACTGGATTACCTAACGAGAGGTATCTCCGCATAACTCCCTGCCCTGCCCACGGTCAGTAGGGACACCGATGGGCTTGGAAAGTCAACCGTCCGTCCAATCAGACGTTAAGCTGTAGCACCGTGGGTTACCATACACTGTGCGCGTTAAAGAACATGCTGAATGGCCTTGACGAGAGGCTACCATCTGTCTCTCAACAGCTGTTCCAGTGAGTCTCCTCCCTCAACCTTCTCTGATTCTTCGGATTCCTTGTGGCCTGACATTTAGCCCATTGTGTGCAAAAAAGTGTCGCTCAGAGGCAAAAAAGTGTCGCTCAGAGGTAACACAACCTAACGAGAGGGTTCTACATACATTCTTAGAAAAAATAGAGGAAAATTGACCGTGAAAATCATAATTTTACTGATGACTTATCAAAGTTAACAGAACAACTCGTCAGAAAGGTCTGCCACAACCGTTTGGTGTAAATTCTTACGAAGGTTAGACAGAATATATATGACGTCGTAGAGTCTTACAAAGCCTCTCAATGTACAGTAAGTGATATGGAAATTGCAATACTGTGAAAGAATTAGGGGTAGGGAATGTAAATTGCTGCAACATTGTGCTTGCTGAGATAGGCAAATGATTACAATTCGGCAGCGAATGGTCACATAGAAATCTAGTTATATGGGCGGAAAGAACGCCCATGTGGCGTACCGGCTGTTGCATTAAGAGACGTTTCGCCATCTTGACAGTTTCTATTAGGGGACGTTTTCGTTTATGGGAAGAACAGGACATATCTAAGGTATGCTAACGTTGCACATATCATCAAGTGACACGCACCGTGTGTTTGTGAGCATCATCAAATTGAGGTTTATAGGGCTGTACAAAAGAGCCATCGTTTGACGATGCCGGTCTTTAGGTTCATAGATCACTCCAATGCCAACCCTTACTGTCAATGCAGAGGTGCAGTCGTCTAGAACGTTGAACATCCCGGAACTAATGAATAGAAATCGATTCTCTTCACTGATGAATCCCGATTTTGTCTCAGACGGAATGATAGCCGGACACATTTCTGCAGAAATGCATTGATGTGAGGTGTTCCCGTTTTGGTTTCCCCCTTTCTCTAGACAGTAGAACAGTATTATGATCCTATATTGTTAGTTGTTAGTAGTATGAGATATGTTACTCTTGCCGTCCCATGGCCGAGTGGTTAGCACGCTTGGCTACTGATTTAAGGGACCTGGGTTCGAGCCATAGTTAAGGCATGGATGTATGTGTCGTTTTTCTGCTGAGGTCCTGCCATCCTCTCAGACCTTCTACTATGGCATATAAACTGACAGGCTCCTGTCAGACCTCTGTGGCAAGCAGCTGCTTGAGGGGGAATTTATTTATTTATTTTTATGTTACTCTATATCAATAGAAATTCTACTATACTGGGAAATATATTTTATAGATTCGGCTACAAACAATAGCCGTTGACTTTGTGGTTATATCATTCGCATTTTTTAGATAAACAGGGTTTGAGTAGGACAGGATCGGATATTTCTAGACAGGTCTGGTGCTAGCTATTTGCCATCCGGAACGAACTTCGATATCTGCCGCCTTGTGCGAGCTTGGACTCTTCCGCCCCTTTCTCCAAATTTAATCTTAGATATTAACGATTAATTTACCTAAATTTAAGTCATTTAAAAGCAATTGAAAATCATCTGCTGCTGTAAAATAGGATCTTACTTATTCCAGTCAGTTTTCTTTCAGGTTTGGTCGGTAGTTTGTTTGCGAATTTGCCGCCTCTAAAAAATGCCGCCTTTTGTGGTAGCGCCGCTCCTGTATCGAAAACTTTGACACAGGACAGGTTCTCCTGTTAGCAACACAGTGATGGCTTGGTTATGTACAGTATATCATATGAGTGAAGACCTGGTTGAAGCTACAAAGAGCTCCCAAGTTTGCCGTTCTTAGTGTAAGTAGAAGAAATGAAATATATATTTGCAATTGGTTTCTCGTATTTTTCCTGATGCATATATTCAAACAAGACTTTTAATGATAAGTTCCTGGAATAATTATAAGAAATGTTATTATAAATAAAAAGTAATAAAACAAATATCCTCCTTCCGCAGCTTGGCCAAAGGTCTCACAGGAGCCTGTCCATTTGTACTCCATACAAGCAGTCTGTGGAGAAGACCAGACCTCAGCAGAAAAACAGCACCAACATTCATGCCTTACCCGGTGTTTGAACCCAGGTCTGTTGATCAGTAGCCAAGCAGGTTAACCACTCGACTACGGGTTGTCTAACTTCCTTAAATTACTTTGACATTTCTGTTATTTAGTGCATCTGAACTTCAGGACTCATAAAAAATCTTTTAACAATGATATATGCATTTTTTTCGATCCTTTTTTTTCACGAAATATGAAATTTTTTATGCTAATGTTATATATATATATGTGTGGACGATAAATGGATAATAATGTTGTCCGTAAAAGATCATGCGTCAAGTAGGAGAATCGTTCCAAACTAGAACAAAATCGGAATTGCATTCTCGTAAGTGATACTCTCTTGTTGTTGGGATTGCAGGAGTATCACCCATTATGAGCTTTTAAACCGGTGCCAGACCATCAACTGTGAGCAGTTGGACCGCTTAAGTGCACGTTGACGGCCAAACGCGCGGCATTGGTAAGCAGAAAAGGTGTGTTCCACCAGGACAACGCAACGGACCTCGAAATTGCATTACAAACACAACAGAATCTGTGGCAATTGGGCTGGGAAATAATGACGCATCCCACTATTCGCTGTACTTGGCTCCCTCAGATTTCCCTCTGTTCCGATCCCTGAACAATTTCATTTTCGATAGGAGTTTCGGAAATGATGAGGTGAAAGAGTGCATTGCCAACTTCCTTGTCACGAAGTACAAGAATTTCAGTTGGGTTAGGTTGTTTTATCTCTGAGCGCACTTTTTTGTCAGGTAACAAGGACCCCGAAGGCTCAGAAAAGTTTGGGAGGAGGGGACCCACTGTAGCAGCTATTGGGAGAGATATGGTAGCTTCCCGTCAAGGCCATCCAGCGTGTTCTTTAACGTTCACAGGGTATGGTAGTCCATCGGTGTCCCCTACTGATAGTGGGCAGGGCGGGGAGTTTTGCGGAGATATATCTCAACTCTGACCAAGCTGAGGCTCGAACCTGGGAACTGCTGATTACGAGCCTGGCGCACTACAGACTGAACCATCCCTGCCCCACAAGAATTTCAGGAAAGGCATCTACAACACGCAGATCGCTGGGACATGGTCATATCTACTAGTCATAATTAACGAAAATTGCGTTCTTGAATAAATAACACATTGGTTAATCATGAGAACGATTATTCTTGCATGTCTCGTGTTTTCGCGTTACTTTTGCATCAACCCTATATAGTAGCTGGCACTTCCAGTGTCGAAAACTTTCATTTCGAAAGCAACTTCTTAGGATCGATTAAGGCAAAATTTATCTCCCTCTTTTTGGGAAAAGTGGGGGGATAGAGAAAGGGACAGATCTGATTTGAGGTAACTTATAATAATCCTGGCATCATAAATTTCCATTTAAAACCTCAAAACATTACGCTGCGCAATCGTTGGACTGTTTTTTTGTCTGGGAGTAGAAAGGTTGGTGGGGGGGGGGGAGGGCATACCCTAAGTTGTTACCGTTCAGGTGAAGTTCTTCCTCCTTTATTTTGGAGAGGTGAGATCTATTTGGGCGGTGGGCGAAAGGTCAAGAGTTCAAACACTTACTTTGTTTTAAGTTATGATAAGTGGAAAGTACATACCGAATTTGTTGGTACTTCGAACAGTTTAAAAAATACCTTTCTCAGTTATTTTGGGATGTGAAGACAAATTTGAGAGGTCTACCCTCGCATTGCTCTAAGTTATAAGAAGAAGATAGTTTTTTTTTTTTACAGAATTTGGTAGTCCTAGCTCTTACCTTTCATAAAGAGTTCTTTTTTTTTTTGCAGCACAAAAAGTTTGCCGGGTCAAACTTTTACGTCAAACACAGATAAAAACTTTTCTCTTGATATTAGGAATCATCATACCTAATTTGGCTGCGATGTCTCTAAATGCATAACAAATAGGGAAAACAACTTTTCAAAATATATAAGTAGGCATCATCGATCTACACTGCCTGTCCAAACTATTATGAATACGGTGGTCGCGAAGTACCATAAAACATGCCAATATAAACAAACATTTTACTGGCTTTAGTATTCTACGTCACTAGGAACTCCCATAAAATCGTTAAAGGCATGGTGGTAAGCAAAATCAAGTGCGACATGGGTAAAACGGTTGATCTGACTGTGTTCGAAAGGGGATCTCATCGTTGGAGCACAATGGGCAGGAGCCGTAACAGAGGTGATGCAACCCGGCAGAAAATCACGGGCACTATATCTCAAGTGGATGAAGAAGACAACAGTCTTAGAAAAAGTCCGCCATTCATGGCAAATACGGGTGGAAAAAGACTGATAGATGAGACAGACGTTTGCTGGCATGAACTGTACCGCAAAACAGAACTGGTACAGTTCATTAACTGAAAGAAATGTTTGCTAGCAGTACTTCAAAACCTATTTCAACAAGAACTGAATTGAAAACGTTGAAATTTGGAAACGGTATCATGATACATAACGATGAAGTATTAGATGTTCATAATAATTTAGGAAGGTAGTGCATATATCCAAATACATTGTTATGAATTCAAACAGATGAAAACTTAGCGTGAGTTCAAAAATAGTATATATATATGTATACCAAATTAAAGTATGAATGAAGTAATATGTTACAAAGGCACAAAAATTGTGCAAATTAAACAATCTTATCTAAACACAAGTATTTCTATTCCTCTTAGTATCACACAACACTAATTTAATACAATATATCCTTACTTCTTCACTACTCCACTACACCTTTTTGTTTTTCCTCTACAAATATTATGTAAAGCATCTCCGTTCTAAAGAGTTGATAACGTAATTTTCACGCAGAACATACACGAGCGTTCATGACACGTTTATCATAAATTCATTGCAGCACGTTCATCTGTCGTAATAATATGTATAAAAGAATATGTTAGGCTCATTCTCAAAGGGTCCCATACCCCTCCCCCTATATTTGTTTCTTGTTATTATCTTAACGTAAGGTTAACGTTTTTGACTTGCATTTTAAGTAAAGTGTCAAAAAGTGAAGACCATTATGATAAGAACAATGTTGTGTAATGCGGAAAGAAGGAGGAGGTCCAATAGAGCACCACGTGGTATTACGTAGGGGAAAAAGGGGGGATAAAAATTCATCTGAAACAGCGTTATATAATTTATGGACACCTTTGAACTGTTGCATATAAGTAAGCAAGGAAAATATTCAAAATTATACTACATGAATTAAACGAAAAAATATTAATATGCTGTTTTTATTGCTCGGTTATTGCCATCGCGGCGCTCTGGTGACAAGTCATTGGCCAACTGTCAAGAGGCTGATGAAGCGAACAGCTTAAGCTAAAGGGTTCCGCCTAGTGTTATTGTCGGCAATAACTGCTCTAGGCAGACAAGCAAACACGCACATCGCGGCCTCAGTGGTCCCGTTACACGGAAATGTTATTACCGAAGGGCTTTATGGTCGTCTATATTAGTTGACGTTGTCAGAAGGTGTCTCATATAGAAAGATAGAAGTGTGCTAATATTGAGCTATAAGGAAGCAAGTGTCTATGTAGAATTTAATGAATATTGCACATGTAATTTTTGAATCGAAGCTTTGATTTTGTTGGAGATAGTGATCGAAATAAATCCGACAATTTAACCTTAACTATCATAGTGATTAGGAGCTGGTGAGTGTTACAGCAAGGCAAACATTGTGTGTTGTGTTAGGTCTAACTGAGGAAGTGGTCAGCAGTAAATTCAGTCTTTGTAGAGCATGTTGTTTTATGGAAAGGCCTGTAAAATCTAGCAGTAACTTCTAGGATTATTCTCTGTCCTATATGTCCAAATTAAAAATTAAAACTTCTAATCAAAATTCCTTTCAGCTAAATGAATGGCGAAAATGTAAGCTCGATTTGAAGTAGGTTCACTTTTTTAAAGGACATCGATCAGATATATTTAGGCTATGTTTATATCGCATTTCGAGTACGATTACAATTTAAGCAAAAATTTGGAAAGGTTTATAATTTGCATGAAACTTTCAAAATATCTTGAAGTTTTTCGTAAAACCTATGCTTCTCATCCTCATCGGCATCCTCAGTGGGGGATAACAGCAGATAACATTCAAGTCTTTAACGCTTGCCTGAAATTTTACTGTAAGAAACCTTTCATTAATGCGCTCATATTCTAGAAGAACATCACTAGCGTGTCTGCTGAGAAGAAGACCCACGCCTTGGTGATGTTTATTATCGTTCCTCCCTGAAAAGAGAAATTTAAGATTATTTTTAAGAATCTGACCTTTATCCGTCCATCTGGTCTCTTGCAGGCCAATAATATCTAAATTATAACGATGGAATTCTTGTGTGAGGACATCGAGAGAAGCTCTGTGCAGAGTCCTCACATTCCGTTTAAAGAAACTATGTTTATTGAGAGAGGAAATGGCGACAATATCAAACAGCCCCCTAATCGCAGACATGGGGCAAAGACCCGTTCCCCCACTACTAAAGGCTGAAGCCATCTACACTGGAAGACTTCCTCCAATGTAGAATTTGACGATGCCAGTAGAAACAAGGAGTTCAGGTGCCTGCGATGACCTCTGCTCAGGATTATCCACCAGCTGATAAACAGATTCCTGTGAATCTATTCACTTGGGGCTGTCAACCCACAAACAAACAGAAAACATAGCAGAAGATTTTCGCTCCACAGAAGCCCACCAGTGCAGCAAATTCAGGATCCATAATCAAGCTCAGAGCCATATATCTGTACAGTCCAGTGGGTTTATATGGTCAGCACCAGGACCCTGTGTGGTTGACCACTCCTCAGCAGGGTAGAAAAAAAAGAAAAGTAGCCAGAGTTGACTAAATCAGTAGGCCACACTAATCTGGCAGCCCTCCCGTTCCGTTCACTTCCACCAGAGAGTATCTCTTTTGAAAGGTACTAACGGTCTGCACCACGAGAAGGCGTGGTCGGACATTAGGTGCTAGGCCTGGCCGGTTCTATCCATCATCACAGAGATTAGTGCACAGCTCTCCTTCCAGTGACTAGCTAGCTAGTGCTTGAGATTAAATCTGTCAATCATTTATAAATTCCGTGTTGTCCGAGGTAGTTTCAGTAGTATTTTATTCGTCGGACCGTAGAAAATTTTCGCATTGAACGATTTTTTGATGTTATCTGTTTATCGTTAAAACAATATTTTTACATTTCAAAGTATTGCCACCAGAACGGAACAAACTTCAGTTTCGCTTAACCGATATTTTGTCTTAACCGTTTTTAGTGTTTTCGACACTACATATATTATGATTTTATGTTTAGGCCGTCTTGTGTCCGAGTGGTTAGAGTGCTTGGCTACTGATCGAAGGAACCTGGGTTCGAGCCCCGAGCTAAGATATAAATGTTTGTGATATAAATGCTGTTTTTCTGCTGTACTGGCGGTATCTATGAAAGAGAAGGGCTCTGTCAGATATGACAGACTCTGTCAGACCTCTGTTGCAAGCAGCTGCTTGATGGGAAAATTATTTGTTCTTTATTTCAAATATTTATATACACAGTCATATCAGAATAATATGACCACCTACCTTAGTATATGTATGGTAGGTGGTCATATCATTCTGATACGACTGTGTAAGTATAAGTATGTATAATTTTTATGTTTTTCAAGCCACGATTATGCCAAAAGAGCACGGATAATTATCACTACACTAATGCGGTCGATTATAGAGTGACTCCCGTGTACTGGAACATGCCATGTGCACGTTAAACAATACACTGGATAGCCTTGACGAGAGATCTCCTTGACAGCTGTCCAGTAGTTTTCTCCCCCTAACCATCTCTGAGCCCTTGGAGTATGTGAGGCTGACTAGTTAGAAGAATTCAAGTGCAGCTCAGAGGTAAAACAACTCTAGCAATTTTGTTATCTTTGCAATTCCTCTGACATTCAATATTACGTTTCCTTTTAGTCTGCATAGAAATATCTAATGTAAAATTCACTTAAATAAAATTCCTGACAGTGGAGCAATCAATTATCATCGGACCTTCTGGATTGCTGCTTTCGGTGGCTTCAAACATTATTGCTTCATCATCTTAATTTCCTAAATATTTATCTAATAACTGTATAAGTATGTACTATTTTCAGATGCATAATAGTTTTAGTGGACTACCGGGGACTTACTCTTTTGATTAATACCCCTGTTCCGCCTTTAAGGAACAGATGGATTTTAAATTAATCCATAAACTGAATTCTGCACCACAGTTTCTTACTATAGCATGATTTTCATAAATGTAGCATGCTTGTACCATTATTAAAGGGCAATAGTTTAACTTAAAGGAATTTCACATTCTCTTTATCATGATCTATCTCAAAAATATAGGTACAAATTTTTAGGGGAGGTAGATAACATCTAAAGTAATGAGAATTGCATAGGAACCCATAACCGGAAACGTCACCGTAAGTCAATAGGCGGCGCTGTTCATCAGTGCGCTACAGGGGAAATTTCGGATTTCCTCATTCGAGCGGTGGTCGGCTGACGAAGAGCATGCAAAGGTATTCGAACAGGGAGCTGGCAGACATGCACTTAGTGTATGGAGTAGCTGAGGGCAACGGATGAGCCGCTCAACGAATGTATCAAGAACGTTTCCTACACAGACATGTACCGGGCCACCGTTTGTTTGCGCGTGCGCATCAAAATTTGTGCGATTATGGGTCATTAAGAGCTGTAACATTATGAAATGTATCATCTAGTACGCCATTTGTAATAATTATGTCCAATAAATGTTTTCCCATTAATCACTGTCTTGTGTCCTTTCAGATCTTGTACCTCTGCTACCACTTTCCCATGACGTTTCCGGTTATGTGTTCCTATGGAATTCTCATTCCTTTAGATGTTATCTACCTCCCCTAAAAGTTTGTACCTATATTTTTGAGACACCCTGTATATGCACACACACTATCTGAACATAAGTATCCGGATACCCCTTCTGAGTAGAGGATTCGCCCATATACGCCACAGCCATATCCCAAACTGGCATAAAAGGACGCACGTGGCCTGACAAACCTCATAGACTCGCATGAACAGGAGAATGGTCCGTATGGCAGAACTCAGTGATTTTTAACGTGACAATGTCATAATATTAGCTACAAGTCAGTTCGGGACACTTCGGTCCTGCAGCGGCTGCTCCGATTAACTGTAAGTGATGTTATTGTGAAGTCGAAACGCCTATCGTGACCAGGTAGGACATGTGAACTTACAGAGCAGGACCGCCGAGTGCTGAAGCGGGTGGTGCGACAAAAATCGCCTCCTCGGTTGCAACACTCACCACCGAGTTCCAAAATGTTTTGTCGGTCGCGAGCTGCATGAAATGGGTTTCCATGGCCGAATAACCGCACACAAGTCTAACACCAACAAGATCAACGTCAAACGTCGGTTGAAGTTATCTGAAGCACGGCGCCAGTGGACTCTTGAGCAGTGGAATCGCGTTGTCTGAAGCGATGAATCACGTTTGCGATGAATCACGTTGTCAAAAAGCGATGAATCACGTTTGCGATGAATCACGTTGTCAAAAAGCGATGAATCACGTTGTCTGAAGCGATGAAACACAGTCCGGCAGGTGGCAGTCAGACGGACGAGTCTGGGTGTTGAGGATGACAGGTGAACGCCACCTGCCGGACTGTGTTGTGCCAACTGTGAAGAACTGTGAAGTTTGGTTCATCATGCTCTGGGGCTGTTTTTCATCGTTCGGGCTGGGCTCCATAGTTCCAGCGAATGGGACTCTGAACTCCGCGGCCTAAAATGGTATTCGCGAGAATTCTGTGCTCCCGACTTTATGGCAACAGTTTGGTGAAGAGCCTTTCTTGTACCAACATGACAATGTCCCTGTCCATAAAGCGAGGACCGTGAAGGAATGGTTTGATGAGATGGGTGTAGAAGAATTTTACTGGCCTGCAGAGAAATCTGATCTCAACATCATGGAACACCTTTGAGATGAATTGGAACGCTGACTACGAGCCAGGTTGAACCGCCCGACATCAGTGGCCGGCTTCACTAATGCTCTTGTGGTAGAATGGTATGTGATTCCTGCAGGAACGTACCAAAATCTAGTGGAAAGCCTTCCCCTCACAGTGAAGGCTGTGATAGCAGCAAAGGGTGAACCATGCTTATTACCGGGAGATTGGGGATGAGCGATTGTCCGCATACTTTTGATCATATGGCGGGTTAAATCTGATACTTAATTAAAGTCAGCGACATTAATTACTGTTGATATATGACTTATAATTAATGAGTAATGATGGTACTGTGATTACCTCCTATTTGTCTTTCAAGGATTTATTTTTATTTATGTAATATCAAAGTATTAATATTTTTGAATCATTGTAAGGATTTGTTTCAAACACTTGGAAAATATTTTCAGTTAGTCATCCTACGAAATTTTTTATATAAGTATTAATAAAGTGAATAGACGTTTGTTGCGTACTTTAAAATTGAGAATTTACACGAAAAAGTTAATTTCTAATTTAATTACATCTCAAAATCAGATAAAGAAAGTGAGGTTAATTTCGAATATTTTATTCTAGTTTATATTATTAATTATGTCTTGCTACGATTAATAAGTTTATATAATGTTCGAATACTCCGAATATTTTACGACGTACTTATAATAATGGGTATAATGCTTTAATACTGCTATTATACAAATATATTTCTTATTTTGTCATTTAAAATTTATCAAAAGTACTTAGGAAAAATTGGTGTGGAAGCATTAATTTTCTTCCCACAAGGATAGTACAGAAGAGTATTTATTCTTCTCACCCGATATTAATAATAAAATATTATAAACAGTACAAAATTAAGTATAAGATTAAGTATTCCAAATAGTCGGTTATATACGTAACAATCCTAACAGTGAATTAAGCTACCAAGATTTTGCTTTCGTTTATTGCGGCAGCTGATTAGGAAAAGATCTGAGATGGATTGATCCACCCAAGTATTATCTTACAATGCTGAACTGCTCCAATTTCAGTTGAAGTCCATCACATAAAACAAGCATTAGAACATCGCATTTATGAGCAATTTTCTTCAACGCATCGCACTTAGTTCCCACTGATTCCTCTGTAACATCCATTTTGCTTCTATGATGATTGTCTTTCGAACTGTTACGGATTTGTTCCTCCTTTCTCTGTCCACAAAGTACTTTAGGTTATTACTGGTGATCCTGCTTATAATGCATAGTTGATGAATATAGGGATTCATCACTCGGTGTGTAATGCCTGTACTGCACAATTCTGTAGGATACCACGTCATCTATCGTGGAAGAGTTTTCCATCTGGTATTAAGGATTGTTATTAAAATTGTTTTCATAATGTTATTAAATAAAATCGCTCTTTAAATAATAAAACAACTGTACTCTGTTCTTAGAAAAGGATTAATACCTTTATATTACTGATAGTTTAATAATAAGAACTTAAATAATATATATACGTATATATTTCACATATTACATAAATACATATACTCAGTGGTGACTTTATTAGGGTTGGGATGTTTTACCTCTGAGCGGTTACCTTCACTTTTTTTCACACCATGGGCTAAATGGCCAGGTCACAAGGACCCCGAAGCTCTCTGAAAGTTGGGGGAGGGGACCCACTGGAACAGCTGTTGGGAGACAGATGGTTGCCTCCCGTCAAGGCCATCCAGCTTGTTCTTTAACATGAACAGGGTACGGCTATCCCGCACACGGAGCCACGGCTTAACATCCTATCCGATGGACGGCGGCCTTTCCAAGCTCATCGATGTCCCCTACTGACCGTCGGCAGGGCGGGGAGTTTTGCGGAGATAAATCTCAACGCTGACCCAGCTTGTACTCGAACATGGGAACTGCAGATTACGAGCTTGGCGCGCGACCGATTGAGCCACCACCGCCCCTCGACTTTATTAGGACACATTTCCCCATTATGTCAACGAAGTTCAATAAATTCTGAAATAAGTAAAGGTGAATGTGACGAAAGATAAATCAATCATTTCAAGGAAATCTATCCAAATCTAGATATTTTACAATATTCATTCAGTAAAAAAACTGTTTTGAAAACTGATATATTTAATAACATGAGTTGGTCTAAGAAACCTTACAAAAATATTAATGAGCATGAAAATATTTATTTCCCGAAATCTCTAAAATGTACACTATTTGGCTTTAATATTTCAAATAATACTTATTAAGCTTAATTAACTTCTGGAGTAAACTCTTACGATTGGCTTGCTCTTGTTAAATACTCAAGCTACAATAAATATTTAAACACTGAAAGAATATTGTGATAAAACGGGATTTAAGTAGATTGTATTGAAATCTTTACATTTAATATAAATCTTTTTCATATAAAGCTTATTTAAAACGTTACGGAGTTTCGAATTCGAGTTTCTATTGACATATCAAGTAAATGTCCATGAAAATGATCATCAAGTTTTAATAGTTTGTAAATTGTAGCAAGGCAGAAACTCAAAAGAGAGTTAGGAATGATTACTTTTAGAATATACATACATAAATCCTATAGGGTGTAATCTCAAATATCTGACCCCTTCTTCGGTGGGGATATTATTTCTGCTGCTAAAGTTGTGGTTCCTGACCTTTTATAGCTCAGCACCCTTTTCACTCTTTGTAATATCATCTTCATGGAATTCAAAATATTTTTCCTATATAAAATTAGTCGATAAAACATTTACGGTATATTCAACTTTATTACTATTTTGGTACTGTATCCATCAATTTCTCAGCTACTTCTGTCATCAAAAATACCTGAATGTCCAAAATACATGAATTTCTCGGGTATTTTTGTCGACAAAAAATATGAATAGCTATGTAACGATGTTAATTTAAGAACTATTCGATTTTTATTTAATCTCTTTCTACTGTAAAACTCGAGTCCTCACAAGTTTCCACAATCCGTTGAGGACCACTGTGCTAGAGAATGGAAGCAAAAATCTTTCAACTAAGTTTGCCCTACTGATGTATAGCTATCCTACTACTTCTGTGATTGCCTTTTCTGTGATCTCAACTCCTATCAATATTAGTTATAGCACAATTATTCTGAGTGTTATTTTTAAGAGCATAATGCGCACATTGCAAGTATTGTATATGCAGCACAAACATTCAGACACAGGAGTACTATAAGTTACATATTTAGTAGTCTTAATCAAATTTATGTTTCTTACACTTCCGCTTTAAATAGAAAAGATTAATGATTTCTCACTGTTTTTCCAAACTAATATCATTTACATTGTTGGAATTCTTCAGCGCGATAAATATGCAAAATGTGCAGGAAAGTCCTAGAAGACTCAGCAACAGCGCGAAACGTGATCACAAAGATGATAAATCAGCATATGAAACTTTTACTGGACAATTTAATGAATCAATCTGATGCTTTGACTCATTTTTTCAAAGTTATGTGTCCACTATCTGTGTAACTACATTGGTGGCAAAAAGTGCTGATTACGTTTCTTTCTTGTGTTTCAGATAATTTCTTTCCAATAAACATTCGACTCTATAAAACCTTTACAATTTATTGTGAAGTATTTTTATACGCTGATTTTGAAATGTTTCTGTTTTTAAATATTTTAATTGATCTTCAGATGTTTAAAAAAAACTATAGCAGCAAACACAAAGTGATTCTAGGATTGAACAGGATCTTGTTATAACCAATCAGGTGCCGACCAATCACGAATTTGTAATTCAATGTCTAAATTTGTAATTCTCTGTCGGTTATTCCGACCAATCACGGATGAGTAACTATAAAATTGGAATTGTTGATATTGATATATTAGAACTGTTGTTGATACAATTGGAAGATGGTATAAATGATGAAGTACAATGATCATTTATATCACATTATCCGAGATTAGTGTACAAGAAGGTCTAATGTACTTTAGAAATGAATTTGCAGACATGGAGCAGTTTTGTACTGCATTCAACATTTTGTGCAGTGTTAATAAAAGTATTTTTTTTTTCGTTTTTCCCTTTTTTGAAAACAATGTAAATTGATGCTAAATATGATGCATAAAACTATAATGATGCATAAAAGATGATGCTGACTGACCAGGTCCCAAGGGCCCCAAGATTCAGAGAAGGTTGGGGAAAGGGATCTACTGGACAGCTGTTATGATGGAAGACAGAAGAGTCCAGTAACAAACATCCAACGCGTTCTTTAACGGCGAAAAAGTATGACTCTAATGCACACGGGCCGAAGGCTTAAGATCTCATCCGAAGAACGGTGTCCTTATCAAAGCCCATGGATGTCCTTTTCTGACCGAGGGCATGGTGGAAATTAGCGGAGATAAATCTCAAACCTGTGGCATAGCTGAGACTTGCAACTGGGAATTACAGATGACAAGTTTGGCACGTTACCGACTGAGCCACCTCACCCAATGTTAAAGTTATGGGAAGATCTGCATTTTTGCGTTATAATAAGAGATATAAAATAATGTACCTAAAGGAAGAAGGTTACTCTTTGCATCAAATTGCTCCTAAACTTTCATGTGGTCTATCGACTCTTTTAAAAATATTGAAATGACAGGTTGTGAATCAAAACCTTTCGTTGCTGTAAGTTGCTATAGGAGGAAGCTAAATACCGAATTTGGTACTCCTTGCTCTTAGCGTTAAGTAGAAGCTCAGCCCTATTTCTTGTGTACAGAGGAGGAGATGTGTTTTCGGGAGTACAGAATTTTAAGGCCAAACCCTTATGCAGTTTTAAGTTATGACAAAACTATACACGTAAAACGAATTTAGTGATCCTAATTCTTACCGTTTAGTTAATAAAAAAGTAAATTCTTGATTTAAAAAAATTGAAAGAGAAACAAAATCTCTAACATCCACTATATATGATTTTGAGAATTAGATTTAATGCTACTTAATAAGGGAGAATAATATGAAGTACCCAAAGAGAAAAATACCTAGGTAAAAATATAGATTTATGAAGAAAAATGCAAAAAATACAATAAAAGGAAAAAGTAAATGTAGATCAACATTTAATACGTAGTACAGATTATTACATTTATGTTTTATTTTCGATTTATTGTATATATAATATATCTCTTTTTAAAATTCTGGTGTGATTTTTACGCATGTGATTTTTACGCATGTATTTCCCTCTCCCTGTATAACGTATTATTCTCCCTTATTAAGTAGCCTTTATTGAAATTACTGAAAAATTTAAATGACGGAAAAAAAAAGTTATAAAGTGTTAAAGTATCAAGAATATAAAAATATTAAAAATATTAGTTGTTATTTATTTATTTATTTAAATAAGAATTTTTATATTGTTACCCTTTACGTCGTATTTTCCCGGGATGTAACTCAGACGCAAGATGTAATAATGCTGTGTTTAAAAAGTTTGATAACAGAAAAGAAGTGATAACATGAAAGATTTCATTTTTTGATATGTAACCCTTAGTCGGTTTATCCTTTAGTTCAGTTTCCCCGCCCTGCCCACGGTCAGTAGGGGACACCGATGGGCTTGGAAAGGCCGCCGTCCGTCGGATGGGACGTTAAGCCGTGGCCCCGTGTGCGGGAGAGCCATACCCTGTGCACGTTAAAGAACACTCTGGATGGCCTTGACGGGAGGCTACCATCTGTCTCCCAACATCTGTTCCAGTGGGTCCCCTCCCCCAACCTTCTCTGAGCCTTCGGGGTCCATGTGACCTGGCCATTTAGCCCATGGTGTGCAAAAAAGTGCCGCTCAGAGGTAAAACAACCCAACAACCCAACTTTAGTTCACTATAACGCATTTTAGTTGCATTTATGTTTTCTGAATCATTTACACATCGTACCATTACAACTTTTTAAGAGTGACCTAAAATAAGCTAAGTGCAATATTTGAATTACTATTTACGTTATTGCTATTTCATAAAAATATATATTATTATATATCATATTTTCATTGTACACAATAATTTGGTTATTTTATATTTTTGTTTTGGACACTTATGTTTAAAATTGGCTCAGTTAAATAATCTTAATAAGAGGTATATTAATATTTAATCACGGACCAGCTTAAGTAAGAATGAGAACCACTTGAAAAAACGATTTTAATAAAACCCTAAAGAATGAAAGCATTACTTTTTATTTAATCTCTTGAAAATTATATTTCATTTTTATGTTCATTTTCATTTTGGCTTGGTTTTTGCTAGTATTTCATTTACCTCGACGTTTTATTATTATTTTTTTTAATTCTAATTTTTAGGATCAATGGCTATTTAAATTTTTTTTTCAAAAACTCGTTTGAAATTTCACTGAATTATCAACTTTCTCAAATAAATGATTTAGCAATAAGTTTTGAATAATTTTAATCATGCAACTTTACTCAAAACTATGACTTAAACCTATTCAACTATAAGTAAATTATGTTAAAACTCTGTAAATGATTCTTTTCATCAATTATTTCTTCCTCTTTTCCACCCGAAGTAAAGAAACATCCTTTTTTTTTTCAACTCGATGAAGAATGTTATCATATCGGTTCATTGTCATCACAGTAATTCACACAAAAACGAAAGATGGAATAGTGTATTAGGAACAAAGTAGATCGATCAAAAAACAAATAATCATCATTTAAAACTTTTTAAGTGTATAACAATCTAAATTAACATTCTTATTTTCCTGTTCATTTAGGCCATTTCACAATGTAGAAACATTGTGAAATGGCCTAAATGAACAGGAAAATTCATGAGATTACAGTTATTCATCCCAAATAAGCTTCTTTTGTAATAATTAAAAATATATGAAAATAAAATAAAAATATGAAATGAGAAAGCATGTCTTTCTTAATTCAAATATATATCGTATATTCTCGTACGAGGAATAATATTTGAAACTGTACTTTATGTAAGCGTTTTGTATGCATAAAATATATTTTTGAAATTGGTGTTCTGCCATGTGCACAATATGTGTGAAAACGTTGAAAATAAAAACAAAGTGATATCATTGGCCCTGATATTTTGGCAACTTGAATATAATCTGATATCCTTGCTGGTCTGATATGCGAAAACAAATCAAATTGGCTTTGCAAACGAATCACAGAATTATCATTTCACAAAAGGAAATCTTATGCTAACTTGTTTCCAGCTGCAGTCTAGACCTATATAACGGTCAAAACCGTTACATAGGTCTAGAACTATATAACGGTTAGCAAATAAATAAAGGCATCACTTTATTTGCTATTGGCTCTCCAAATACCTACGTTTTATACTCCACCGGCTTCGGTATTTAATTTACCTATTTGTGTCCTGGGGCTCAGATGCTTTTTGAAGCATTTAAATTTATATTGAAGAAACAATTCATGCGTTACGATGAGCAAGTTTCCGTTCTACTCACTATTGCAAAATGAAAAAAAAATTAGTTTTCAAACTGCACTTCAGTTCTCCTATCTATTTGCTTTAAACCACTCTTGTGTGACATTAAAATGAGTCTTCAGAAGAGAACGCCGATCTCTGAAAAGAGCATTAAAATCTCCGAAAGGAAAAATAAAATAGCGGGAACATTGAAGATATAAATGAAACAAAATATTGATCGTGTTGAGACGAATTTAATCCATTGGTGAATGAACTGTTGCCCTTTGAACGTTCTTTATGACAATATCAACAAGTAAATAGTGTGTCCATCCGTAAAAACGTCGAGATAGGATGCAGAATTGGATATTTAAGATGGATAGAATATGCATAAATTTTTCCCTTCCTTTCAGGGATAGATAAGCCCTGCTTAGTGCCCTACAGCGTCATAAATCTGAGATGCATTGCTAGTATTTGTCAGAGACGAAAAGAAAAAATAGTAGAGCATTTGCTTTCATGAGAGGATGTAAAATGTTTGACTCTTTCGTATTAACTTGAAATATAAAGTAATATGTCATTTGCGGTACTCATTTCATTACGATTCCAAGTGTTTAAATGCTCATCCTATTCAACTGCAAACAATTTAGAAAAGCTAACATATATTGGATTTGTGTAAATGGATAAAAGACTGGTGAAACGGATTTCAATGCATTTTCTTTTGCGACGAAATATCTTCTGATGATTGAAATGAAAAAAAAAATAGAAAATATTGTAAAACTCTAAAAAACAAAAATAAAGTCTGATATCTTTAATTCTTGAAGCTAAGAATTGTTTATGATATCTTTAATTCTTAAACCTAAGAATCAATTCTCATATTGTCAATTCTTAAAGCTAAGGATTATTTCTGATATTTTATTTTAAAGCTTAACTTCTCTTATACACGAAAAAAGCTTTATCTGTGAAGATGTAAGGCAACCTAATGAGAATATTTAAATACAGATGTTAATAATTATTCTTGCATATTTAAAAACGAATGAACTACGGCTGATGATACAATGTGTTAAATGGCCAAGTCAAAAGAACCTTAAAGATTCAGAGAAGAACGAAAAAGGAGATATATTGGATAGTTATTCGAAGATCGATGGAAGCCTCCCGTCAAAATTATCCAGCGTGTTCTTTATCGTGCACAAATTGTGATCCTTTAACACAAGAAACCACGGATTAATGTCCTATGTGATGGACACCGGCCTTTTAAAACCCATCCGTGACTTCTTTTCTGAACGAGTTTACAGAAAGGATAAATCTAAGAGATGACAGAGCTGGGACTCGAACTTCGGAATGACACGTTACAATCATGGCGTTCACCCCCTAAGCAACCACGCCCCAGAAACCGCAACTCATGAAAATTCAGTTTTCAGAAAAACGGGAAAATTCCCAAAACAATAATGAATCAGAATCAAAAAAACCATTCCTTTAAAATACCAGAGTCATACTGAAAATGACATACACTATATTACCAAAAATGTCCAAAAATATTCTGTGTTACCTTAGTGGAAATCCATATTCATAGTTGCCATTTTGAAAATAAGTTTTTTGTGAAAACGTTTACCACATAAGAATTGAGATCTGACTAAAATCTCGCTAAATCTTGATTTCTTTTCAACATTTATTTAATATTTAATTGGAATTGTAAACATTTTAACAGCTGAAATTGCTATTTTTCTTTAAAATAAACGAAATCGGAAAGTAGCATTTTACACCAAATTTTAAATTACGTTCATTTTAATTCGCGGTTTATTCTAAATAAATCCATAATTATTTATATTTCAGTTTTCTTTAAAGTGATTGTAATCAGCGACGAATGACGCAGTTTCTATAACTCTTTAAATATGAAAATATTGCTGTAGAAAACAGAGATTTACAGAGATTTAAGAGAGCTATTCGTTTCATCTCCAATGACATTTTTCGTAAGAAAAAAAACATTTTTAAAGTTAGATAGTTTTAAATGTTTAAATGCCATTTAAATAACATGGAAATGTTTGAACACGTTTGGTATTATAGTAAATGGTGGATATTTTTAAAAAACATACAGATCTTTCTTATAGCTTTTCATATCACACAAAATCTCTTTTGCCTAAAAATGCTGACTTGTAGAGTTTCTTGAATCACCTAATGTTTGGCTTTTCATAATTAAATTTAATGTAATAAAAATGCTTTCGAATACCACAGAATTGCAACAAAAATGTATTTAGAAATAATGAAAACTCATTTTAACGACAATTGATATTCCATTAGGTATGTTTGCAAAATATAAATAATTCAGTCAGACGTCTTCTGTATCTTTTCCACTCACATTCACTGGATTTGTTTCGTTTTTAGAAAAACAGTAGTGATATTAGTTCAGTTCAGTTTATTCAACAAGACACATGTACTGTATATTTAAATTGCATTTGCTATGACACTTGATTCAAAATTTATATCGGTCTTGAAATAAAATTAAAGGAGCAATACAATATTTCTAAACACTAATATTACAGTTACTCCCATTCTAGGAAGTGCTGGCATGTGGAATGAATACATATGTTTTAAAACACATTCTAGAATGCGACTTTAATATTTATTAAAATAATGATCGAGCTCATTAATAATGAATGCGACTTTAATATTTATTAAAATAATGATGGAGCTCATTAATAAATAAATTTTAAATCTTGAAATATTCTTCATTTTATATGTGACCAGCCTTTGCGATTTGCATCGAATTTTCCGCGAATATTTTTATAATTTGTCGTTGAGATGAATAAATACCTTTAAGCTGTAAAGGAATAGTCAGAGACAGAATTGACGCAGAAAACATCTGGGAAATTAAGGTTCATTAAACAAGTACAACGGGTTGTTTGTCTCTGAGGAGCTTTTATGCTCAGAATGAGTAAAACCCGGTTATCATCTCAACTGATGAACTGTTTTGTTGTACAGAGAGTGCTAATCACAAAATCCTTTTTGCGTAGAAATGATGGCTTGTAGAGTTTCTTAAACCACCTAATATTTGGCTCTTTATAATTAAATTTAATACAATAAAAATGCTTCCAAATACCACAGAATTACAGAAATAATATATTTAAAAATAGTATAATTGGTAATTGATGTTGACTACTGACCATAGGCCCTAGATCTAAATGTCCCTGCCTTGATATTTATGTCCGTTAACCCCTACCCTGTCCTTAGTCAGAAAGGGTACACAGTTGAGTTTGGAAAGGTTGCCGTCCTTCGTACGGGACGTTCTACAGGGAGCTGTAGAGGTTGGGAGACGATTAAGAAAGAGGGTGAAGAAAGAACGTACCCCACCCTCCTGATACAGTCGGCTTGCCAAATCTTACAAACCGCCATTGAGGCCTTCTTCGCGGAATGAAAAGATCCGTGAGCAGCAGACACCAACGCGGATACAGCGAGCAACCCAGTCCTGGAGCGTCCTTTGCGCAGGGAGAGACGAAGTCCCCTGCCAAGTCACCCGCCAGCGCCTCCAGCCTTGTCAACAGCGGACTTATGATGTGTTTTCGCCGATGAACTGTTTGTGCCATTAACGGGGCCCGAACTGCAACTCCCAGAGCGCGGATGACCGCCCCTTGGCCAGGCCCTAACGCAGCAGACCACGGTAAAGAGCGGCCACGTTTTTTGTGATACTTAGGATTCTTTGTTCCTTTGTTTACAACAGCCTTTTTCAAGACTTCAACTCAAGTCTTCTTTAAGCGAGCTGAGCAGAAGAGTCTCTCGATGAAGCTAGTGAGAGGTACTATGTCCAAGATCGGGCTCATCAGTTTGTAAGTTTTTATTTTAGTTAAATTGATGAAAGCTTATTGATTTGGAGATTTATTAGATCCAACTTTTTCCACAATGGGTGCAAAGAAAAAACCAACGAACGCGAACAATAAAATGAAGAAAACTAGCGGAATACCAATTAAAAGTTCGGAAAAGTGCCAGCTAAAAAAAATGGCGAAACACGTGGAAAAGGCACAGATGGCTTCGCTATACACCCCAAACTCCGATGATGAATTAAATGAACTTTTAGAAGCAGGTGAAATCAGTGATCAAGAAACTCAAACTAATGATACTACTCCTAACTTGAAGAATGCAACATCTCAAGCCAAGAAAAACGAACTTAACGACGTCCATCCACAAGACCCTGAATGTATCGCGGAGGGATACATCACAGATGCAGATTCTGCCTCCGAGGACGAAATAGTTCGTGCTACTGCTACTTCTAAAGCCAAGAAAAATGATCTTGTAATCATCATTTACAGCGAAACCTCAAAATTAAGCGATTTGGATGATGATAAAGTGACAGATTTCTTCTTCAACCTACTAAATAAAGACATCAAAGGTAGGTTCACTCGCAAAGGCGATGTGATACTTTTCCCTAAATGTGACTCTGATTTAGAAACTTTAAAAAGTATTAATAATATCTTGGGAGTAGATGTAACCTATCGAATTCCTAATGAAAATAGTTGCATGGGTTTACTGATTAATGTAAACACCAAATACTCGGATGAATACTTACTTCAATCCCTAAAAAGCTACAGCGTCTTTAAAGTACGACGCATGATGAGATTCCAGCCTAACAATTCCAAAGATGGCTTTCTCAAAACTCCCACCGAAAATGTAGTTATTTACTGTTCTGATAAAAAGTTACCCAGTGAGGTCAATATAGGTTTTAGCCATTTTTTTGTCAAAGAACATTTCGGATCCCCCATTCTTTGCAGCAATTGTTGGCGCTGGGGCCACTCTGCAGTAGGCTGTAGGAGCCGCATTCGATGCAAAAGATGCAGTGATTCCCATTCGCACAAAACATGCAAAATTTCCGATTTCAAATGCCCAAACTGTAGCATGGACCACCCGGCAACCTATTATGCTTGTCCAATAAAAAAAATTGCCTGCAAGGCTATGCAAATTCAAAGACGCCAACAATGCAGTTGGACAAGCGCATTTGCGTTAGCAAAACAGGAGCAAAACCAAACTAGAGAAAAAAACGTCCTCCCTCAGGTTCGCACAAACTCGAATTTCAATCCGAACGGCTTCAATAACCGTTACGTTGATCATAGACAAGATCTCTCTGAAAATGAACCTGATGATGAGAGATCTAGACAAGCTACTAAAAAATTCCCTGTACTTCATGGAATGGACTTATTTAGCTTATCGTATAAAAATAAACAAATAACTGAAAGAAACAAACTAGCAGAATCTGATGAAAGTGATATACAATTGTCCAGCCCAAGCACATCAAAAAAACTGTCTCCTATTGAAAAACAAATTTTGCAAAGTAACATTCCTAGCAAACCTAGCTACGCAAATATTACAAAAAAAGGACTAAACTCCAAAAGCGTTCAGACGAAAAAAATCAAACATGCTTGGTCCTCCAACTCAATCGCCAGGCAATTAAAAGATGAAAATGTCACTATAAACCTACTGATAGACTTGGTGCTTCACCTCTTGAAATTCATCTGCCCTTCGGAAGAGACCTACATACTAATCATGGACATTCTTCTACAATTCAAGTCCTAATAAGTTAAACCTCCTACAGTGGAACTGCAGGGGGATAATTTCGAAAAAGGAAGAAATTGTACTAATGGCTAAATATATGAAGGTAAATATTTTTGCATTACAAGAGATAAAAACTAAAAAGCATATTAACTTTTCTAACTTTATATCATATTATCATTTTTCTACAAACAGTAATAATGGCATAGGTTTCATTATTAACAAAAATATACAACACAAAATAATTCCAATTAATTACAATACCCCTTTATTAGAACTTTTAGCTGTAAAAATATTAATTAACAATGTGTCATACACCATATTAAATGTTTACAATCCTGGTTTGGTTATCAGAGAAGATTTCTATAATGATATTCTTAAACAATTAACAGAACCTATTATTATTCTGGGAGATTTTAACTCCCATCATGCCCTTTGGCACTCCTACACTACCAACCCAGCAGGTGTCCAATTGAGTAATTTTATAACAAAATCAAATCTGATCTTACTAAATAGTAAAGAAACTACTCACGAAAACCCAGCCTATAATCAATCAATTATTGATTTAACTTTAATCTCAACTGATTTAATTGACAAATTCAAATGGTCACTGCTCCCAGATACTAGGGGCAGTGACCACCACCCCATACTTTTGACTTCACAACTACAAGTAAAATACCAACAAAAAATTTATTTAAACGATTGGTACTCCTTCGAAAAAATCCTTAACAATACTCCTCCCTCTAACAATCTAAAATATAATGAATTCTTTGAATCAATTAAGGAACAAACTAAATCAGTATTTAAAACAATTATAAACAAAATTCCAAAATTAAAAAAAAATATATGGTATATGAATAGATTAACAGCTATCAGAAAAAAAGCAGAACAAAAAGCTAAAAGGACCAGAACCTTCCAAGACATCAACAATTTTAAAAAAATTAAAGCAGAAGTAAGAAGAAAATTAAAAACTGCCTCTCGTGATAATTGGAAAGAATTTACATCAGAATTAACAACCTCTACTCCAGGAAAAAACATCTGGAGGATTTTTAAAAGTATTGTCCAAGAAAAGCAACAAACTTTTCCAATAGCCCAATATGCCTTACAACATAACATTACCATTAGTCAAACAGCTGAAAGATTTGCCCAAAACTTAAAAATAGTTCAAACTGCACCTAGCTTAGATTCTAGACAAAAATCCTTTTATAACACACAGTTAAACAAATTAAAATCAATCGACACTACAGTTAACTTACCATTTTCCTTATTGGAACTAAATAGAGCAATAAAAAGACTTAATCTTAAATCTGCCCCTGGTGCAGACTTGATCTCTAACAAACTTTTCAAAAATCTTCCAGAAGCATGGAAAGAAAAATTATTATCTATCTTTAATCATATATGGAACACACTAGACATACCACCAGAGTGGGAAGAAATTTTAATAATTTTTATCCAAAAACCCAATAAAATCCCTACAGAAATAACCTCTTATAGACCAATCTCTCTATTATCCAACTCCTTAAAATTATTTGAAAAAATGCTTCTTATTAGACTGAATTGGCAAATTGAAGAGAAAAAATTATTACCAAAAAACTTCTTTGGCTTCAGAAAAAACAGATCTTCTAAAGAATGCATCTCACTACTCTTAAATGATATTTACTCTGCCAATAAAAAGAAAAAAACAGTACTAGCTGTGTCAATAGACCTATCACAGGCTTTTGATACAGTTTCCATAGAACATTTACTACTCAAACTGTGTAAAGCTAAATTAGACTATAAATTAATAGAATTCCTAGCAAAATTTTTGAGAAACAGAAAATTAAAGGTTAAATTAAACTCAACCTACTCTAAGTCTTATAACATTACACAAGGATTATCACAAGGATCTACCTTATCCCCTGTTCTTTTTAATTTATACTTACATGACATCAAAAAGATTTTTGATAAAAAATTTAACTTTACAAGCTATGCTGATGACCTTACCTTCTGGGTATCAGACAAAAATGAATATACTCTACAAGAAAAAACACAACAACAATTAGACAAACTAATAGATTATTGTAACAAATGGAATTTAACAATTAACACAGATAAAACTTTTTGTATTTACTTCTATAGACGTAGAAATTATAATCCAAAATTTCTCTTAAAAATTAACTCGCAACCTATTAATCAAGTCAACAAATGTAAATTATTGGGATTTAACTTAGACTCAAAATTAATATGGAACTCTCATCTGGAGAAAGCTTACAATTCTGGTTCAAAACTCCTAAACATTTTGAAATACTTTGCATTCAAAAAAGAAGGTACTGATCAAAAAACCTTAATTACACTCTACTTAAATTTAATCAGATCAAAAATGGAATATGGCTTAGACCTTATAGACAAACCTAATTTAACTAACTTAAAGAAATTAAATGTTAATCAAAACAAATGTTTAAAAATTGCTTTAGGCTTACCAAAATTTTGTCCAACATTAGCTCTTCTGGCTGAAACAGCCATTCCTCCATTTGAAATTAGGCATTCAATTTTAATCTTAAAATATTACACAAGACTCCACTATAAACTACCAGACCACCCATTTTATCTAAACTTTAAAAGACTCATATTCTATAAAAAAATCGAAGAAAATGAATTATTAAAAGAATTCTTTAATAAACTAACTAAAGATGAACTGCGAGGAGACATTACTGAATCTGTAGCAGTATGGTGTTACAAACTCCCAGTAGTTTATACAGAGATTCCACATTTAAATTCAAAAAATGAAATTTCTAATGAAGCTCTATATCAATTATTCATTAATTTTAAATCTGAAAAATTTAACAATTGTTTGGAAATCTACACAGATGGGTCCTACATAAAAGATTCTGGGTCATCCAGTGCTGCTGTATATATTCCATCACACAACATATCATTAGCATACAAATTGCCTGATTTTACTCAGATATTGCATGCTGAAATTTATGCAATATTTGCCGCACTTAACTGGACATTAGACAATTTAACAAATCAATCAATAGTTATATTCATTGATTCTAAATGTGCTATACACACATTAATACAAGACAACACATACACCACATATCCATACTACACACATACACTCCTAAAACTTTATAATGAAAACCTAAATGAAAAAAATAACCATATTCAACTTTGTTGGATACCAGGACACTCTGGATTTAAAGAAAATGAATATGTAGATAACATAGCAAAATCAGCACATGATTATGATAACATCTCGCCAACACACAATTTTTATATACATGTTAAAAAAGAAATAAAACAATTAGAATTCAAAATTTTAGAAAAACATGTTCAATTTCACTCTATCTTCAAACCAAATTTCAGATTTGAACTTTCCAACAAAATTAATACCTTCCTACAATTACCATTTTCCAGACATGAATCCAAAATCATATTTCGGCTAAGAACAGATACAATTCTTTTAAATAAATCAAAATTCTTACTCAAATTAAGTACCTCACCCAAATGTACAAAATGCAATATTACTGAAAATTCCTCACACCTTATATTAAATTGTGCAAAATATGACTCACAACGAGAAAAATTCTTTGAAAAACTTAGAAACATAAATATTAACGAATTTACTCTGAACTTAATTTTAAATCACCCTACAATCTCAATTCAAACAAAAATATTTGCCTTCCTATTGGAATTCTTCAAAGAAACAGAGATATGGAATAAATTGTAACACAGAACAACAACAAAAAAAAACGTAATATAAAAAAAAGAAAGAAAAAAAGAAAAAAAAAATTTTTTTTTCATTAATAAAAATAAGAAAAAAAAATAATTAAAAAAAAATCTTAAAAAAAAATAAAAAAATAAAAAAAAATTAAAAAGAAAAAAATAAAATAAAAAAAAAAAATTTCTAAAAAACAAAAAAAAAAGAAAGAAAAAAAAATTAACAAAATAACAAAAAAAATATAATAAAAAAAAGGGTTATAAAAAAAATTAAAGAAAGCCAAAAAAAAAATAATAATAAAAAAATATATATATTTATACCAAAAAAAAAAGACATAAATCAAAATTAAATAAACAAAAACAAAATAAACAAAAGAATTAAATCCTAAAGTTTAGGAGGAAGAGGAAACAAAAAAAAAAAATCTCTTAAAATCTAAGAGGAAAAAAAAATACTGAACATCAAGAATTTTCAAAAAAAAAGGAAAACATAAATTCTATGGGAAAGTCTGTGCAAGGAACTCCCAATTTTTGTGAAGTGTAAACTAAACTAAACTAAACTGTAGAGGTTGGGATAGGTTGTTTTACCTCTGAGCGGCACTTTTTTGCACATAATGGACTAAATGGCCAGATTACAAGGACCCCGAACGCTTAGAGAAGGTTGGGGGAAGGGACCCACTGGAATAGCTGTTGGGAGACAGATGCTAGCCTCCCGTCAAGGCCATCCAGCGTGTTCTTTAACGTGCAGAGGGTATGACTCTTTCACACAATGGGCCACGGCTTAACGTCCCATCCGACGAACAGCGGCCTTTCCAAACCCATCGGTGTCCCCTACTGATCGTGGGTAGGGCGGGGAGTTTTGCGGAGACAAATCTCAACGCTGTCCCAGCTGGGACTCGAACCTGAGAACTGCAGATTACGAGCCTGGCGCGCTACCAAGAGACATTCCTTGTACACTATTAAAGATCACGCTGGATGGCTTTGATGCGAAGCTTTCATAAGTTTCCTAACAACTTTCCAGTAAATCCCTTTCCGCATACTTCTCGAAGCCCTAGGGGTCTTTGTGACCTGGACATTTAGTCTAATATACGCAAAAAATAGTCGCTCAGAAATAAAACACCCAACAAAATAACTCCAACACTTGGATAACGAAAGAATTAAGGGCCAACTTTTGACTTCATACGATTCTACGTCATGAAGCTTTACCTATGTGTTCTTTAAGATAAATTTAGAAGGAAAATATAGAAGTCGCATTTTTATGATCTTGATAAAATAGGGAAAAATCACCTTAAAATAGTATCTGTCACCTAAGAAGGGACGTAACTACTAATTTTAAGCGACGAAAACTGAAAATGGGTCATAATGTGCCAGCAATGCAACTATTAATTGATTCATATCGAGCTTGGCATACCGGTATCGTGATCTTTAGAGCATCCGGTAGTTGCTGGAAGCATAGTTGTATCAATCAGATCTATTCATGATAGTTCGATAACACAATGTGCTCAGTTTTGTGAAAAGCGGGAGACTTCCGAGATGGGATTATCATACACTTTTGAAATATAATTGCACAGTTGAATGTATTGCAGTTAACAGAAACACGGAACTATCTCTTGTGAATAGTATGCGGACGAAGTCTATTGTATTGTGAGTTTAACTAAAATCATTGCAAATTTATCCAAGTGCGTCGTTTGATTTACCTTCAGTTTATTTGCCTGGGAGACTCATGATTAACAATATACTCATGCTGGTCAGTGATTTGTCAATCAGTCTGCTAACGTAAGGCCCATTGCTGCATAGTAATGGCAAACATTATATCAGCATTACCACCTGAGCCATAGGAGATATAATGAAAACTAGGATCAAATTGCCAAACATGAAAATCTATTGGTCGGAAATTATTGATTTTATCTTCATCATCAGGAAGCATCGGCTTTGACATCACGCAATCTATTTCTTTAAGCAGGCTTGGATATCTCTGATATATAGATTAAAATTAATATTTTACATTTTGAGTGGCTATAGGTGAAGTGCCTAATACAAGGGTCTCAGTTTAATCCAGTTTGCCGGAAGCAAACTATGGTAGCAAACTTTTGGTACCAAACTATGTCTTACTAGCTGGGTTGGTCTGCGATGATCTCACCCGAGTAGAGAGAATATGATCGCGTTCAGCAAAAGATTAGCAACTACAATTGAAACTTAGGTTTGTGTTTTGATGTTAAAAGTATGAAACACATAAATAATAAAACCACAATATACTAAATATTATGCTTTGTTTATTAATGCTGGAAATAAAATGCGGGCCACCAAATATTAAGAAGTAACTGATTTGGCCTGCTACCTGATTTGAGTTTAAGACCCTTGGTCTAAATTCCTCTATACCAGTGGTTCTCAAACTTTTATGCTTCACGTCATCATCATCATCCTCAAGCAGCCATGGGCTACGGAGGTCCAACCAGACCGTACAATTTAGTTCTCCAAGCAAGTCTATCTTGAACTACATCTACTGCATCTGGCCACTGCACACCAATTCTAACAAGGTCCTGTTTGACATTGTTTGCCCACCGCATCCTACCACGTGGAAATGTGCATGTACAAGGAACCGCGTACCCAAAGGGAGAACCCCTGCTCTATACTATGCCAGGATCTAGGAGAGAAGGGTACCCTTAAGAATGCTAGTAAGAGTAATAGAGGTAAAACATTGAGAAACGTATATATTTTTCATGCATTTTTCAAGGACCTTTTCAAAGACCTCTAAAATGGAAGGAGAAAATGTTATATTATATAAAAATAATATAATTAATATATATATTATATAAAAAAAGCAAATATGAAAAGATGCAACGTTAGATGTTTGAGGTATACGGAATACTGGTTACAGATGGATCGATAACTGTATGGGTCAGCGGGGTCACACCATTTCTTTTAAAGACAGAAGAAATAATTAAGTCAGGTCATTCCTTGAATGGACCCTCTCGCTACTCGGTGCAAGTTTTTTATGAGGATTCCTGATAAATACAGATAAAATGTATCTGTAAAGAAGCATTATGCATCTGTTTATAATAGAAATACCGAATTATCAGTCATTGCATTGCGTTGTAAACATGCTATTCACTTCATTAAAAATATTAGAATTTCCTCGCTATATCAATAGTAAATTAACTTCAAAGGCTCTACGACTTCTAAAATATGTATTTAATGGAAAAATGTGATTGAAAATAAAATAACGACCATAATTAAATACTTTTAAATCTCGATTTTCAGCTTATTCGTTTAGTATTTAAAGAGTTATGGTATATGAAATATTTAACAACAAATTATATTGTTTTATAAAATCATTCATAACGACTAATATTGAAATAATCATTACGAAAACTTTAAAAAAATTGTGTCACTTTTATCAAATAGTTTGAAACAATACTTGTTATTTAAGTTTTAAATAATTTCTGAGGTAAACTCAGAAGTTTTTTTATAACCGACGGTGTTTCATTTGCAACCTTTTTTTATTATAGATCTGCTCTGTAATGCATTATGAAGTATAATCATAATAATGAAATAAAAGAAAAAATATTTTTTACAGCAAGAGGACATTTTATTTTTTTTTTTGAAATTATAATTGCACTTACTTCATCATTAAATTTGCATATATATTTATTTAATTATATTTAATTGCATTTAGTTAAAATGCTTTTAATTAAAGATATTAAAATGGATAATGGGAGCTCTCAAACCTCCCTAGGGTTGTAATGCTTTATAAAAAAATTTCATCCCTAAACATATAAATCCAGATACACTTCTTTCTGAAATCTAATCAACACCGAAGTTCACTCTTGAATAGTAGAAAACTAAGAGTTATTTATATATCATAAAAAATTGATTGATATGACCTACCCTTAGGTACGAATTAAGGTTTCAGACATATTTTGGAAAAATAATATCCTCATTGAAATCAAATAAAAATTGATTTCCACAGGTAATGAGATATGATATCTAATATAAGAGAAACCTTTTTTTGTATAGCCGCCCACAACTTTTCCTTACATTGCCCACACATCGGACTTACTGGGCTAAAACGATAAAGCTAACAGGGGTATTTGGAGCGCTCAATCCTGGCAAGGGTGGTCCTGCTTTACATAAAAAAATTTCACCTTAGCGACGTCGACTCAGATGCGCTTGTTTCTGAAATCTAGTCGCCCCAGAGGTCTCATACACCCCTGAATAGCTGAGAACTAGGAATGGTTGATCTAAGGGACCTGGCTGGTAAAATAGGAAATTCCGAATTGACCACATTTCACAGCCACTTATGTCACAGAACTTTGCATAACAAAAGCACATATGCCAAAAATCAGATTAAGAAAAGAAAAAAAAATCAGAATGTTACCAAATGAACAAGAAAAATAGAATAGCCTCTTTTTCCACCGCTCTCCTAAAATTATCGAGAAGGACAGCGCGAGTGCCACAACTACTCCCACTCGATGTAGAGTCAGAAGAGAATAAGAGGGATTTAACGGCCCAACACCCTGCTGCTCTAAAACCGATTCTCCTGTCTACACTAAAACGAGAATAAATCCCGAATTAAGAAATACCGGAGACACCCCGCTGGTGCCCACGGTATTTCCCCTTTCAGAAGAGAATAGGAAATCCCACGCTCGACAGTAAAACGAGAATAAATCCCGAATTAAGAAATACCGGGACAACCCGCCGATGCCCACGGTATTTCCCCTTTCAGAAGAGAATAGGAAATCCCACGCTCGACTGAGAATGTTGACTATCTACCTAAAGCAAGAAATCCAATAGCGGGGGTCTCCCGCCTTAGTGAAATCCAATAGTGGTTCTGCTTGAAGGTTTTGCTAATGGAAATCAAAACTACTCCATCTGCCGGCTCATCGGTAACGATATTAAACAAGCTACCTATCTACGAAACCAAACCCCAAAAAAAGGAAAAAAAAAATGGCAATTTAAATATTAAATGTGGCTGCTGGACGAGTGCTTTCTATATGGTCGGTACGTGAGAAATTGTATAATTTCATTCATGGTAATACTAAACAGTTCCTTCCACCAATAACTTAATGTTTTAAAGTATATAATAAATTAAAAGTATTATAAATTTCAAAGTATAAATGTGGCTACACAAAATTATAATTCTACTTACATCATCATTAAATTTGCATATATTTTAACTGAATTATATTTTATTCCATTTAGTTATTTTAACTATTAAACACAAAAATTCAGATGCGCACCTTCTGAATTTTTGCGGTTGTGTTTAGAAGCTGGAGACTAAACCTGAAAAAAACACGATTAAATTAAATTCTTATGAGATATACAAGCCTGCCCAATGAATGTTTAACAAGATTGATCCTTAAATAAGAGTAATTTTTTAGATGTATTTATAAAAGTAGAATATATTAGTTTATACACTAATATAAACTAATAATAAACTAATAAATTTATACGTAGACTGTCATTCCAATACAATATGTAATTTCCAACAAAAAATGCATTAACTAAATGCTTATATTTTCTTTATAGGAACCTGTAAATTCTCTCTTATGTTGTTAGCACATTAAAATAAACTGGGTAAGAATATAATTTATAAGGATATAGGTAGCTCTCAAACCGGGTTGGGTTGTCCTGCTTTATAATAAAATTTCACCCGAAAGATATAATTCCAGATACGCTCCTTTCTGAAATCAAATCAATCCCGAGGTCCCATCTACCCTTGAGTAGCAGAGAACTGTTATTTAACTGATATAAACGTGGAATGAACGTTTAATAAATAGCAAAGTCCGTAGAACTATTGAATGGTTTGTAGAAATTCTGAATTAACCGTGATATATTTTTTAAAATATAGCAGCCGTTTATATAAAAGAACGTGAAATAAATTATAGATACCTGAAAAAAAAATAGTAAGAAAACTAGCTTAACTAATGAAGAGAGAAGAGAACGAAAAACCTAAAATGGGAGTAGAATAAGCTACCAAGACCTAAGAAAAGTCTCTCTTTTCACCGCTCTCCTAACTACATGAGAAAGGAATGCAAAGGATTTAACCCCCATACGCCCCGCTCATATCAAGAACAGGCATGGGAATAGGTGGGATTTAACCCCCCTACGCCCCCCCGTGTCCCATATCTCCCCTAATATACACTTCGGTGTAATATAATCGGGTCCCTCCCAACTATTTCCACCAAAGTGATATTCTAACCGATTTCGAGATTTAGGCGAGCTTCCCAACCTACGTCCCGTTCGGTATAAAGTCCAGCAAAGATTACGAGGGGGGCCGCCCTCATACCCTCTACTGCGTACAATGACTATCTCCTAAAATCAACCAAGAAAATAACCAGGCGTACCTGCTCACGTTCCGTTGAAAGGGGGTGCCATGAAAGTGGAAACTATCCTATCTCCCCGCTCACAGGTCTTACAGCTCCAATAGCGAAATTAATCCAAGGGAAAAGGTTAAAGAAGAAAGAGAAAGGAGAACCTAACGTAAAATTAATCAAAGTTAAGCGAAATTAAATTAAAAAAAGCGGAAATTTTTTTAAAGTTAATTAACGTGACTGCAAATAATTGTATTCTCTATGTGGTCAGTAAACACAACCATCATTTCCACAAGCAATTCATTCCGAAGTTCTAGAGCGAAATTCTAAAGTCCTAATATTTATAAAATTCTGACAATATGTTGACAAAAATGGAATACGTAACTGCTCAAAGAGAAAAAATTGGGAAACGAAACTGAGCAATTTTACACTACCAATTGTTTCTCAATATTCAGACGTTTATTGTTGCATTTTTTTATCATAAATCAAAGCTTATTTTTTAATGTAATTTTTTAAATAATGTTAACAACACTTCCTGTCGAAAATGGGAACATTTATGCCTTTTCTATTTCATGTCTTCTCTTTTAGCATTCAAAGCTGATTCAGAACGAATAGAGTTTTTCATGATTATTTCAATAGTGAATTATTTATGAAACTAATATCTTTTTTACTTCCGTTCTTGTGGTGGAATAAAATGGTCACGATAATGTGAAATATTTGATTTCTGTACTACAACTATTCTGTGGGATTTGTAAATTCCTTCAAGATGAATCAATTCTTCTTTGACCCTTTTTGAATTCGGAGTTCTCCTCAGATAAAACTATGCATTGGGACAACAAGTTAATTCAAAGCCATCAATATTGGCCATCATAGTTCTTGGTGTACCTGGTACGAACCTGGGAGCTACAAATTTTGAGCTTGGAACCGTAGCTCCAGGCTCACAATCTGTAGCTCCCAGGTTCGAGCTCCGCCTGTTCTAGAGTTTAAAGTTTTCTGGGCAAAACCCCACACTGCCCTCTGTCAGCGAAGAGACGTCGATGGGTTTGGAACGTACGTCGGCGAATAGGACGTAAAGCAGTGGTCCCGTGTGCAGGAGAGTCATACTACTTGCTACTTTAAAGAACACGCTCGAAGGTCTTAACGTGAGGCTACATCTGTCTTCCAATTGATATCCAATGGGTCCTCTTCTCTCAACCAACTCTGAGACTTCGGGAACCTTGTGAACTGGCCATTTAGCTCACTTTGCGCACAAAACGTGCGGCTCGGAGGTAAAACGACCAATCTAAGTATTTCGATGAGGAGGTCATTATTGCCTTAGTCAATGCATAACTTGAAATCTATCAAAAATGCATACGTTATCTCTAAAGCAACTGCTTGCCACTCAGGTCTGACCAGAGCCTGCCAGCATAATATGATTATTCTGTGAATAATGAAAGACCTGAGTAGAATAACAACACGAGAAAGAAAACCTTCATGGGTTTTCCCGATCTCGAACCTGGTTCGAACTAGTTAATGGTTTATATCATTCATTCTCTTGGATCAATAGATAAGCATACTAACCAAATGCTTATCCTGAGATATATAAGTGAAATGCGTAATTGCATTTGTTATAACTATTCTTATTTACATCTAACTAGCAGATTTATCCGGCGATGCTCGGCTCTGAATCTCTTTAGAATGCAGAGTAGATATCATTCCCTACGTCGCAAGCTTTCATTTTATCATTACGATCGATCTCCTCCCTCTCCGGTTAAAAATTTCTCCCTCTCTTTTAGGGGAGGAAAGAAATGGACATAGTTCGAGGTATCCATAATCCTCCCCACGTCAGAAGTTTCTAAACCAAAAACCGCATTTTCCTCGCTCAGATAATCGAACTTTTCAAATTATTTCGTTCCACTAGAGTTCCTCAGATACAATTTGCCAGGCATATACATTGAAGAGTCAAAACATTATGACCACCTGCCTAATATGATGTTGGTTCACGTGCCGACAAAAAAGCTCTTACCCGGGGAAGCATGGATGCTACAAGATTTCAAAATGTGTCTTGTGGTATCTGGTACCATGTTACCAGCAGATCCTTTAATTCTTAAAAGTTACGTGGTTGAGCCGCCGTAGATCGGATATGCTGTTCCAATACAAACCACAGATGCTTGATTGGATTGATGTGTGGGGAATTTCGAGGCCAAGGTAATACATGGAAGTCTTCCTCATGTTCCGTAAATCATTCTCGAACAATCCGTGCAATGTGGCAAGGCGAGTTATCCTGCTGAAACAAGGCATAATAGAGGGGAATACCGTTGCATTGAAAGAATGTACTTGGTCTGCAATGATGTTTAGATATGTGGTAAACGTCATAGTATCCTGCACATGAATGACTGGACCCAGGGCTTCCCAGCGCAACATTACCCAAAGCACACTTCCTCCACCGACTTGTTTTCGTCTCATGGTGAGTCCTTGTCCCAACACTTCCCTAGGTAAACGACGCACACGTACAACCCGGCCGTCCACATGGTGCAATAGGAAACGAGATTCATCGGACCAGACAACTTTCTTCCAATCATTCAAGGTCCAGTTTTGATACTCGCGTGCCCACTGTAGGCACTTTTGGCGGTGAACCCGATGGCGGGGAAAGGTATCATATGGGCACTCGGAGCGGCTTGCTGCTACGCAGCCCATTTTCAACAGGGTTCGATGCACTATGTGTTGTGACACATTACTCCCGTCACCAGCAGTCAAATTAAGGGCAAGCTGGGTCACATTATCACTTCTGTTGGATCGAACCATGCAAGATAATTTTCGCTCACCTCTAGCATCGCTGAGCCATGGTCGGCCCACACCTTGCTGGTGGTTCGTGGTTTTTCCCTCGTCGGACCACTTTTTGAAGGTATTAATCACGGCTGCCCGTGAACACCTCACAAGTCTTGTAATCTCGGAAATGTTCTGACCCAGTGGTCTGGCCATTACAATTTAGCCTTTGTTAAACTCATTGAAGTCCGCTGCCTTTCCCATCTGAAGAGCAAGAATAACACTGATTAACAGAACTCAGTATCAGGTGTTATTTATACCGTTTCATCACCGTCACACGTGCTGTCGTTTACCTGCAGTTTCTTCGATTTGCATAAAGATGTGCTGATCATAGTTTTGGCTCTTCGGTGTATAACTTTATAGCAAAGTAAAATTAACTATGATCTGAGGAGCATAAACAATGCAAGGTACTTAAAAAATACTTTCAACCGTTAATGTTATGAGTTTATCACGCGAAATCATAAAGATTTGGGTTGTTTTACCTCTGAGCGGCCCTTTTTTGCACACTATGGGCTAAATAGCCAGGTCACATGGACCCCGAAGGCTCAGAAGAAGGTTGGGAGAGGGGACCCATTGAAACAGCTGTTGGGAGACAGATGGTAGCCTCCCGTCAAGGCCATCCAGCGTGTTCTTTAACATGCACAGGGTATGGCTCTCCCGCACACGGGGCCACGGCTTAACGTCCCATCCGACGGACGGCGGCCTTTCCAAGCCCATCGGTGTCCCCTACTGACCGTGGGCAGGGCGGGGAATTTTGCGGAGATAAATCTCAACGCTGACCCAGCTGGGACTCGAACCTGGGAACTACAGATTACGAGCCTGGCGCGCTACCGACTGAGCTACCCCCGCCCCAAAATCAGAAAGAAATTAGTTTGATACATTCATTGTTTCGAATTTAATGGTGACAACAGTTATGTTGAATAACTATCAATCGTTAGTATTAAATCTATGGAGATTTTGAGAAATTCAAATTCGCTCACCCCAGTCTTTATTACCACTATCGGGTTCTCACATAACCTATTTTTCCCCTTGGTGAAGGGAACGTTCATGCAGAGTCTGGTGCTTTTGAGGGCCGAGTGAATAAACGTACAGACAAACACCCAAACACACAAACAAACTTTCTTCTTTACATATTAGATTGATTACAGATTCCTTCTCCGTTCTTTAACCTCTCTTTAAACAAAATTATTTGTTCAATTATTTCATAAATTTTAGTTTGGTGAATGACAATACACTTTTTTTTATATCAGGCATGGACAATAATATACTTCTGATGCGCTATCCTCTTTTGAATGTTTGAAAAATTGATTTTTTTTTATCAATTTTGGTTGATGTTAAAGAATTAATATTTCCTTTGATGACTTTTTTTTCAAATTGGAGTAATGCAATAAGATTTTGCCGATTGCTTTTGCGTTCTTGAAGAATTGTCATGAATGGCAATATGCGATATTCAGATAAAATATATTTTTTATTCTAATTTAAAAACAGTTTCAATATAAAAAGAAATGAAATCTGCATTTTATCTTATACGAGTATTTACTTTAACTACTGAAAAGTTCAAAAGGTAAATAAGGTTTTACAAATACTTTAGATCTATGTGGAAAAAGTACAGTGGAAAAATATTCGTTATTTTTTCTTATTTTCACCAATTAATGCAAACGTTTACACACTGTTAAAGATAAAAACGAAAATCTTTTATGGTCAGGGCCCATTAAAAGGGCCATGTCTCCTTTTAGAATGCCAGCAAGGGTAATAGAGGCAAAAAATATTAAACTTATTTTTATTTCCTGCATTTTTGAAGAAATATTTAAAATATCGTGTCTGTAAAATAGAGGATTAAATGTTACACTGCATTGGAAATCAAGTCTCTTCCCCTCCCCCTTTTTTAATATTTTTCAGGTTCGATTGCGTTTTTTGCCCAACTAACCCTCGTTTTTTTTTTGATCTGAACCACTATATGGTAAATGAGATAAATGCTTATTTCTTTCAGTCCTATATATACCTAACGTTTATAATCTGATAATTCCAAAAAAAAAATAAAGAAATAAAAAGGAAACAGAAAGAAAGAAAGAAAAGAAAAATTATCCAGCTACTTGCAAATAATAATTTCAAGCGAAAAGCTGAAAAACAAACAAAATTCAAGGCAAATAATTTATATCATTCAATGCCCAAATTTGGGTATGAGAAGGCAAAGAATATGCTGGTAAAGTTCTTATGAATAATTTATAGTAAGCAGATAGGTTCCATGTAATAATTGTCTATAGTAACGAAATAGGGCTTGTTTAACGTCGCTTAGATACAAGGACAGATGGAGAAAATAGGAACAAAATAAAAATCGGAATACTGACTTGAGACAAATCTGTAGAAAAAACGGAATTATAGAAAAGGAATTGGCAAAGCAAAGAAGAAAAGTGTTGGTGGATTACAGGAGGAAAATGAATGTTGTATATATTAAGTTGCTAAGAGTGAAATTTGAATGAAGAAAGTGATGAATAAATACGAAAAATATTGCAAAACAAGTAACAAAAAGAGAAATGAAAAAAGGAAAATTGATTAGAGATAAACTATACATCAAATATTGGAAAAGAAAATAGAACAAACGAGAAAGTAAACAAATTTAATTATATTTCTCAACTTTCTATATTTATTGAATTTGGGGTTTTGTGGAGTTATGCTGAAGCATTTCACTATTTGGTATATTTTTGTTTTCCCTTTTTTCTCTTGTTTTGTTCTTATCTTTTTCTTTTCTTTATTTCTCTTCCAACCTATTATTCCTTTTCTATAATTTTGATTTTTTCCCTAAACTTTTCCCAAGTCAGTGTTCTGATTTTTTTTTGTTGTGCTCGAAAAGGTTGGTAACTACTGGTGTAGAGGATTCAGGCCGATGGATAGTTATCAGCAGGTTACAGCAAATCAGTCATTATAAGGATGTTAATATTCTTTGATGACAACCACTCCATCATCTCAAAGCTGTGAAAGGTATTTCAGACAAGTTATCAGAAACAACACACACCGCCCACTGATGTAGAAACCTTTATGCAGATATACGTACACCTCACTGCATTGTTATACTATAACTATAATTATATCTATCTATACAAGGGGGTACGCCAGTTACAAACACATGGGGGTACGTGAAGCATAAAAGGTTATGAACCACTGGTCAAGAGTCGGGGTTCTCAACATGAGGTACGAAGTAAAATGTTTTGGGGTACGCCGTGTGCTAGATCTAGTAACAAAATCAGAGTTTTATTTTATTCCCATTGTTATACTGTAACTATAGTTTTATCTATCTATACAAGGGGTACGCCAGTTACATACACATTTACAGGAGATACGTGAAGCATAAAAGGTTGAGAATCACTGGTCTAGAGGATTCAGGCCGATGTATAGTCATCAGCAGGTTAAAGCAGATCAGTACATTATAAAGATGTTAATTTTCTTTGATGACAACCACTCCATCATCTCAAAGCTGTGAAAGGTATTTCAGACAAGTTATCAGAAACAACACACACCGCCCACTGATGTAGAAACCTTTATGCAGATATACGTACACCTCACTGCATTGTTATACTATAACTATAATTATATCTATCTATACAAGGGGGTACGCCAGTTACAAACACATGGGGGTACGTGAAGCATAAAATGTTATGAACCACTGGTCAAGAATCGGGGTTCTCAACATGGGGTACGAAGTAAAATGTTTTGGGGTACGCCGTGTGCTAGATCTAGTAACAAAGTCAGAGTTTTATTTTATTCCCATTGTTATACTGTAACTATAGTTTTATCTATCTATACAAGGGGTACGCCAGTTACATACACATTTCCAGGAGATACGTGAAGCATAAAAGGTTGAGAATCACTGGTCTAGAGGATTCAGGCCGATTTATAGTCATCAGCAGGTTAAAGCAGATCAGTACATTATAAAGATGTTAATTTTCTTTGATGACAACCACTCCATCATCTCAAAGCTCTGAAAGGTATTTCAAACCAGTTATCAGAATTACACATACCGCCCACTGAATTAGAAACCTTTATGCAGATGTACGTAAAAGTCACTTGTGCAGCATATATGCAAAATACGTGGTGACATGCATCATCACGTGATCTAGGAAACAATTTAAGACTGCTGCTCGTCAGTAATCGTCAGTAGTGTTGATCACAATAGGAAAAACAAAGGATATTTCGGGGTTCGATAAAAGGCTGGAGCGACGATTTTAAAAACTGCAGAGCTGACTGGTTTCTCAAAAGGTGAGATATCTCGGGTCTTTAATCAGTGGAAAAATAACCCACATTGCTTGTGGAAGAGGCGTAAGTGTGGCGCGATGTCAATCAGTCAGGAATGAGATTGCCATCGTCTGAAAAACCTTGTACAGAGAAACAATGCTCCCTGTGTGCAGCAACGAAAATATTAGTGAATAGAATAATAGTGAAATCAATGAAGGCTGTTCCCGACCTATATCTCAGCGAACTATGCGCAGGAAATTGAAGAGGGTCGGTATTAGCAGTCGCAAGCCTATACGGAAAAATTCATCTACAGTGGTGTCAGGACACTGGAAACTGAAAAAAAGTCATGTTCTGTACCGACGGTAGGCAAAGAGTTTGGCAAGAGTCCCATGAAGCAATGGATCCAGTTGCATTGTAAACACAACTCACGGTTCTGGAGGCGGTGTCATGGTGTGGGGCACTTTCTGTTGGTATGGAGTGAGTCCCCAGATACTGCTGGAAGGTCGGGTGTCCTCCAAGGATTATCTGAACATTGTTGCCGATCAAGTTCATCCTGTAATGTTGATTTTTTTTTTATCCAGCAGGCTTTTTATCCATATGATGGCTGTTTCATGAATGCCAATGCTATTGTCCATCGCGCAAGATGTGTTCAGCTGTGGTTCAACGAGCATAACTAGACTTCCATCATCTTCCCTGGCCACCACAAAGCCCGGATCTGAACCCCCATTGGGACATGTTAGAAAAACAGATCCGGGAGCAAAGTCCTTTTCCGTCAAATCTGAGCCAGTTAAAGGACTGTCTGGTGAACGCTTATAGTATGATGGAGATGTAAAGGCACTCCAACACCTTGTGAAATCTATGCCAAATGGTATAAATGCTGTAATTCGGGCTAAAGGTGATCCAACTCGTTATTGAATAAAGTTTTCTAATTCAGTGGCCGGTGTGTGAAGTTCAAGAGCGTCCCAGGATTATAAATCCTGGGACGCTATCAACTATAGAACAAAAATTACATATCTTCTCTATATACCTTATTACATCCACCGGAAATCAAAAGTCAATCTGAACTGTGAGCAGAAGGTCCACACTGTTTCAGTGTTCTACTCTATGCCACCTATAGTTTTATTACGTTAACCCAACGCCACATACAATCCCGATTGAAATTATATTAAGAATATGTAGCCTAGACTGCAATAAGTGTAGTCATGTCCTCTTCTCAGATGGGTTCGGATTTCGCCTTTAGCTGATTCAAAATATCTATTCATTTAGGGAGAGTGCGGAGATGTAACTAGTCATATGACATCGTTTAGAGAAGGGGTTCTTAACTTTTTTCAGGTCCCGCACTCCTTGCAGTGATTTATGGAAACCCCGCCACCCCATTTGTAAGTCTTCTTGCTTGGTTTATTTTCTGAGAAAAAAAATAAAATGAAAAAAATATATATATATTTGAAATGCTCCTCTTGGGTCCTCTAGTCTTGGCCCCTTCCCGCACCCCAGCTTAAGAGCCATGTTTTAAAGAAATGCTTTTGGCGGTAGTAGTCTCCCAGTTTTGTCTAGGATTTCAGTAAGAAATTGTACCTATCTCCATGTGCTTTAAGGAAGGTACTGATAAGGCTCAGATATATCGAAATTAATTACTTTAAAATGAACGTATTAAATCCTACGTAATATCAGTTCTCCACAAAAATAATAGATGAATTCTTCAAAAAATCCGTGTAAAGTGAAATTGTATTAGTCGAAATTGAATTTCTCGTAAGAAATAATGTAAATAGGGGAATGAGTTCCGAAATCCTAGGGGCGGGGTTGGCTCAGTCGGTAGCGCGCCAGGCTCGTAATCTGTAGTTCCCAGGTTCGAGTCCCAGCTGGGTCAGCGTTGAGATTTATCTCCGCAAAATTTCCCCCCCCCCCCCCTGCCCACGGTCAGCAGGGGACACCGATGGGCTTGGAAAGGCCGCCGTCCGTCGGATGGGACGTTAAGCCGTGGCCCCGTGTGCGGGAGAGCCATATCCTGTGCACGTTAAAGAACACGCTGGATGGCCTTGACGGGAGGCTACCATCTGTCTCCCAACAGCTGTCCCAGTGGGTCCTCTCCCCCAACCTTCTCTGAGCCTTCGGGGTCCTTGTGGCCTGGCCATTTAGCCCATGGTGTGCAAAAAAGTGCCGCTCAGAGGTAAAACAACCCAACAACCCAAAATCCGAAATCCTAACTTTATTGACATTGACCAACTAATAACCTCTTGAACGTTTAAATTGATATCCAAAATTATCTGTACCTTGGCTTTACTGTGACCACCTGCATGAAATAAATTAATATTATTATTTGATACATTTTCACTGTCCGCTACTGTCTTCGTTGTGACACCTTGCCATCTATTATCTTTGTTGTGCGAAAGTTCTAAATTTATGTCTCGCTAAAGGAAGAAGAGCCGTCTCCGTGGCGGAGTGGTTAGCGTTCTTGACTACTGATCAAAGGGACCTGGGTTCGATCCCCGGATGTTTGTATTGTGTTTCTTCTGAGGTCTCTCCATTCTCAGAGACCTTCTACTATGGCTATAAACTGACAGGCTCCTATCAGACCTATGCGACAAGCATCTGAGTGAGGGAATATTTATTTATTATTGAAGGAAGAAATAAAATATTCCATGGTAGCCAAGGACTTTTTTCTGAACCAAGTTTGAATAAAACTGAGGCTATTGCCTACTTCAGGAGATGTCGCTCCTAACTTCTCTCGCATGGTAAGTTTCTGCGATATCGTAGTTATGACAATGAATTCAAAACCAGTTTTGTTTTCTTCACCCTTAACTATCTAAAGCAATGGGGACAGACATACCCTCCCGGCCAAAGTCAGTCCTTGTGCATCGACCCTTTCTCCCCCATTGTAGGGTACTGTTCTATTATGAGTTTCAAACTCTATGAGATATCCTGTGTCTTATCCAAAAGACGTTTACCTTTAAAATGTACAATGAGGATATTTGGACCACCCTGTGCATATGGAAGTAATGGAAGTTGAGGTATATAATAGAGGTAATAGATTTGGGTTGGGTTGTTTTACCTCTGAGCGGCACTTTTTTGCATACCATGGGCTAAATGGCCAGGTCACATTGACCCCGAAGGCTCAAAGAAGGTTGGGAGAGGGAACCCACTGAAACAGCTGTTTTTTTTTACACATGGTAGCCTCCCGTCAAGGCCATACAGCGTGTTTTTAACGTGCACAGGGTATGGCGCTCCCGCACACGGAGCCACGGATTAACGTCCCATCAGACTGACGACGGCCTATCCAAACCCCTCGGTGTCCCCTACTTACCGTGGGCAGGCGGGACAAGCCCATCGGTGTCTCCTACTGACCGTGGGCAGGGCGGAGGAAATTTGCGGAGATAAATATCAACGCTGACCCAGCTGGGACTCGAACTTGGGAACTGCAGATTACAAGCCTGACGCGCTACCGACTGAGCCACCCCCGCCCCAGGAGATAATAAAAGATATATGTGGTTAGCGCACTTGGCTGCTGATCTAAGGGACCTGGGTTCGAGTCCCGGAGTTAAGGCATGGATGTTCTTGTCGTTTTTCCTGCTGAGGACCTGCCATCCTCACAGACCTTCTACTCTGGCATATAAACTGACAGGCTCCTGTCAGACCTCTGTGGCAAGCAGCTGCTTGAGGGGGTATTTATTTTTTTTTATTTATTTAGTAAAGAAACAAATCAATGTATGTTCAAATAATGCATAGAAGTGTATCTAAATTATTATTAAATATTAAAATGGATATCTGTATCTCCCATAAAAATACTTGCTAGTATGGTCAAAGGAAGAAGAAAACTGTGTGCATGAATTTAGCGCTTAACGCCTTCTGCTGTAGTGCACCAGAAATCTGAATTCTGACTGCTGCATGTCGTTCATTCAGGGACCTTCAGCTGGCAAGACAGTAACTGTCAACTCTCTGAACAAATCACTTCCAGAGGAGCTATTCACTTTCTCCCAGTTTAGAGACGGTGTCACGTTTTGCGAGCAGGTGACACAGAAGGGTGAGGGCGAGTGTAGGGAGCTGCTGTCGTCATGCTTGCGCAGTCAGACCACCCGGTATGCGTTACGGAGCTTGAATGACTAGCCTGACGTGAACATGCCATCCTGGCATCCTGCGAAGTGCTGCGCTGCACATCACTGGGAATCTGCAGCTAACTATAGCGCTTGGATGGAAAGTTTGTAAATTTCTCCAACTCTGTCTAGCTGTCGCTTATTTTTGTTGTGTTAAATGCTATTAACGCCAACAGAAAATCATCGCATTTGACTCGGGAAGAAAATGTCATAGGTTATCTTTTTCTCTGTCCTTTGTTAGAGCAGCCTGACATTTTTTACTTTTCACTTTTCTCTTGGCTTTCTTAAAGAGCCTTATCTTAGTTTCTCTTGAAGAATTTGATCTTGCTTTCTCTTGTTTTTTTAAAGCTCTGCATTTTTGTTTCTCTCGGCTTCCTTAAAGACTATTTTCCATGTTTCTTTTAATTTTCCTAAAGAATTTTTATCTTCGTTTCTTTTGTTACTGAATGAGTAGTGGTGTTTTAGGGACTAATTAGCATCGTGCAATTTATCATCAAAATCATCAAATTACCTCGACTTTCCTTACATTGAAAATAACAGCAGTTTTTTTACAACTGACGGTGTTTCAATTACAGCCCTTTTTATTACAGGTCTACTCTTTCATGTAAAGTATAATCATAATTATAAAGTAAAAGAAAAAATATTTTTTACAGCAAGAGAAGAGGACTTTTTGTTCTTTTTTGAAATTGCAAAAACTTGTCAGGAAAGTTTAATTGAGAAAAAGGTTATATAAATCTAATTAGTATCAAAGGGAATTTAATTTTCTTAATGTAGTATCTTATATTACCCATAATGAATGTATCTTCGTTGGATGATTCATATTTAATAGCAAGCAATCAGAGTCACATATTTAATCAAAACTCACTGCGAGCTATCACGGTTATAGAGAAAAAAATTGTCCTGTTTCGATCGGTGGAATACAAATCCATGACTTTCAGGATTTTGAAAATATATGTTTATTTAATTCTTCCGTTTTGATTTAAGAACAAAACACAGGATGATTCCATGAAATTAAAAGCCACACTTGGCTGTTGTGCATAAAACGGATATTTTTAATTGTTTTACTCCATCACTGGAAATACTTTTTCAACACATAGAAGAATCCTAGGAGCTACTTCTGCTTTTACAGACCTTCTCATATAAGGACATTCCCTATTAAGACAGAAGTCACCGTCGACCACTGCCCCAGTTAGAGTTAACACACAAAGCTTGCTGGAATAGTCGCTAGCTCCTAAACCATTATGCCAGTTAAGGTTTGCTTATACACTTTTGAACTTCTTTAAAAACCAAATACTGAAAGATTCCATGAAATTATAAGACACAGTTGGTTTTGAGCATAAAGGGGATATTTTCAATTTGTTTCTTTGCTTTATGCGTTTCACTCCTATCATTGGAAATATTCCTTTAATATTTACATTCTGCACAGTGATAGCGAAACAATATCATATTTTAAGTAATTTAGAATGGGATTCAGCACTGTTAAGATTTTAAGAACCATTTGCCCATTTGATACTGGATAATCAATTTTTTGAAGACAATATTATTCAGTTGGCTTTCGTTAAAATCTAGTAAGGTAAATTCCTAACAGCTCTGATATTGATGAACTATTGAGACCAGGTTCAAACGAAAATGGAGAAAAAACTTGTTGAGATTGCCCCGCATTTGTTATAATTAATTCCAATTCAAACACAATATTGTTATAAATGCAAAGAAATGAAAGCTTAGCGTGAGTTCATAAATAGCATATATGAATACCACTAAAGTATGAATGATGTAATTTATTACAATGACACAAAATTATTACAAATTAATTAATTTTATCTAAACACCAGTATTTATATTTCTCTTAGCATAAAGACGAATTACTTTGTATTGAATCTCATTTTTTGATAATAAATAACCTTAAAAATACTTTATACCTTATACATGTGAAACGTACAATAACGAACTTTACCGTTGATTTTTCTTCTCTATCGGAACCATGCTTCATCTTAAATCAAATAAGAGCAGTCCTTTTACATAGCATTACACAACACTAATTTAATACACTATATCCTTCTCCCTTTTACTACTCCACTATATCTTTTTGCTCTCTTTCACTATTCTTACTATTTCAAAAGCATTCTCGTTCTGAACAGTTAATAACGTAAATCGTCACGCTAAGCATAGACGAGCGTTCATGATACACTTGTCACAAGCCATTGTCGCACGTTCATCTGTTGTGACAATATTATTTTTGCATTTGTGTAATATAATATGGAGTTCCTCGAAATGACGATTTATAATATTTGCAAAATAATAAAATATAAATGTAATTACCTCGCTGTTTATGAACTTTCCTTACTCGAATTCAAATTCTTTATAGATTTCGAATTTGAAAAAAAAATTAAAACTTCCCCAAGAGCCTCGATAATACTTCACAAAAGACATATTGCAATGAATATGAAATAGCATATATTATGAAGTGGTGAAATTGAACGCAAAATTGGTATCTCGATTCAGATGATTTGGAAATTTGCCGACTATTTACATCAATAATAGGCAACTTTTTTGATAGTGGTTTAATATATGGTTATTTGCAAAATGTAAGAATCAGTTTCAGTCATTTATTTAAAAAAATCTTTTCAAATTTCGATTTAAAGAGTATGATTATCGCAATGTGTTCAATCTGTTCTAAATATTCCACTAATTTTAAATGGCAACGTAGCAGCTGGACTTGTTTAGTCAAAATTATGTTTAATTATTAAAATTCTTTTAGAGAATTTGAATATTTCTGATATTTTTTCACCTTTCTAAACCGTTAACATATTTTTGTATCGTTAAAGTTTTTAGAAGTAAACAAATCGTTAATAGTTAAAAAAAAAAAGAACAAAATGTAACATTTTTTTCTATAAAAAAGAGTAAAAGAAGATCCGAACACAAAAAAAATGTCCCTTTAAATGAGATCTTCTGGGCACTCCCCCTATTCGCAGCAAATCACTTTTTGGGCATCATTGCAACTAGCGATATTCCTTTATTATAATAATGTAGCTGAATAACCTAATAATTTGTGGCGAAATATTACTCTAATCTACTAAAGCAAGAACGTATGACACATTAACTTTTTTCTTTGCATGGAAATGTGTGCACCACTATAAAGAAAGGAAGCAATTAAAGCGAACAAAAGAAATGTCACACAGTTTTAAAGTTGGATCTAATCAATCGAAATGTATTTTCGATCCTAAGTAACAATTACCGCTATAATGTTCCTATGAATTATTAAAACATTTCTGTGAAGAAAATCATAGTATAGTTACAGATAATGGAAACACGTGCTGTTTTTGTGGAGAACATTTTATTAAAAAACTGTAGGCCCACCTAGGGTGTTCAGAACAGACGCAATTCGATGTGGAATAAACTTATACACGTCATGCACTTACGGTAATAGAATATGGAACCATTCTTCCTGTAAAATATGGCCCAACTGTGTCAGTAATGCTGGAGGTGGAAAGTAATGATTTGACCCTGCGCTCCGGATATTCCCACAAATACTCAAAAATATTGAGGTCTGGAGACTGAGGTGGCCAGTGTGGCTGCTGTACCTCATCCTCATGCTATGCAAATCACAAATTGACACATTTCACACAGTGCACGGATGCATTAGAAACCAAAGATGGTCATTAGGGAATAATGACCACAACATTGGGTGCAGATGGTCCCCTAGAATGGATCGCACGTTACTGATATTACACGACCCTGCAGAATAACTAATGGGCCTAAGGAATACCATGATATGGCACCCCTACACTATCAGGAATCCACCTCCATACTTCGAAGTCGAAACCAAACAGTCGGGCTGGTACGCTTTTGCTGGCCATACACTCTACCAGTGGTGGGAAACAATGTGTAGCACGATTCATCAGACCAGTTGACACGCTGCCAATCTTTAGCATGCCAGTTTTTATATGCTTTGCACCACCTTATACATTTTATTGTATTGGTGTTGATAATTAGAGGTTTGTGGATTGCAGCACGGTGGTAAATACCGATACGATGAAGTTCCCGACGAACTGTTATGGCGAAAACTGGATCGTTCCGACTGGTGTTCAACTCTGCTGCTCTTTGCGTTATTGTGGTCTTGTGCTTCCGTTGTACAATTCTTTCCAACGTTGGCCTATCCCTATTTGACAACTTCGTATGGCATTCGCAATTTGCACGCTTGGAGGAAACGCACTGTCCTTTTGACAGGTAGTCATAATCTTCAATTCAGTTCCTCGTTTTACAGCTACTATTTCTGCATTTCTGGTTACTGAAGCTCCTGCAAGATGCGCGCCAATGATCATGCCTTTTTGGAGATCACTGAGATCTGACATTGTTGATAATTGCACCACAACAGCTGTTTCGCCTGCGCCTGTGGCACTGCTACATGATATCCGACATATGATCACATCACGGTTACATCGTCCCTGTGATATGCATACGGCACATTGCGTGTACTCCAGTCGCCGTCAGTGTTTCCATTATTTTGATCATCATCATCACCACCACCACTACCACCACCACCATCATCATCATCATCAAGCATCCATGGGCTACGGAGGTCCAACCAGACAGTGCAATTTAGTTCTCCAATCAAGTCTATCCTGAGCTACATCTACTGCATCTGGCCACTGCACACCAACTCTAACAAGGTCCTGTTTCACATTGTCTGCCCACCGCATCCTAGGTCTTCCCTTCTTTCTGAGGCCTTTAGGCACACTGTTCATAAACCTATTCGCCAATCTATAATTATTCATACGGGCAACATGGCCAAACCAACGGAGTCTCTCTCTCTGCACATAATCAATAACCAAAGTAAAGAGAAAAGGAGACAAAATGCACCCTTGTCGAACACCAGAAGTAGTGCTAAACCATTTGCTAACAAGACTTACAGCTCTCTCACACGACTCAGTGTTATTATAGAGAGCTTTCATTATGTTAACAAACTTGTCTGATATACCATATGATCTCACAATCAACCACAAATTATGACGATCAACAGAGTCGAAAGCCTTTTTGAAATCAACAAAGCTAGAAACCAAAGGTTTCTGAAACTCTAAACATTTCTCAAGAATCTGCCTAAGTGAAAATATCTGATTCACACATCCCCTACCACTTCTGAATCCACATTGCTCATCACGCAATTGCCTGTCAACCAGATGAAAATTTTATTAATCACAATCATGGAAAGAACTTTACCTGAAACAGAGAGTAGGCTGATACCCCTATAGTTATCACAAGAACTGCGATCATCATTTTTGAAAATAGTGATAATAATAGCTCTGGTAAAATCCTTATGAACCATGCCTTTATCATAAAAGATATTCAAAATTACAGTCATCCAAGTGGTAACCGAAACATTCCCAGCTCTAAGCATTTCCGTAATAATTTCATCTACCATTGGGGATTAATAAAGTTTAAGTTTAGAAATAACCAAAATAATTTCAGACTGTGTTATAGCGCCAACATTAAAGCCACCAATGGGTCTATCATCATTGCAAACAATAGGAGTAGAACTAACCACATTCTTTAGAACACCATTGAAATGCTCAGCCCACGTAGCCATGACAGAATTCTCACCTTCTATAACCTTACCTTGTTTATCCTTCAATACCTGTTCGTTTTCTACCACACAAAACATTAACTAGCTGGTACAGCTCTCTGCTGCTGTGCTGTGTAACTGCTTCCTCGGCTTTGTCAGCCAAACCATCAAGCCGAAGATTCTTATCAGCAGCTAAATGATCCTTTACACGTTTATTAAGCTCTTTGTAATGCTTTCTATTAGGACTAGTAGGGTACTGATTAAGGACATTCCTGCAGTTCGTCCTTTCTGAAATAAGCTCAAGTGCCTTATCATTCAAATATTTCTGCCTCCTCTGCTCCTTTTTCCTAAAAAAGTACTGTTAGTGTCCAAAAAAGCCTGTTTAAAATGATCCCATTCTTCCTCAACTTCAGTAGTAAGCAAACCATGACTGTCATAATGAATAAGTAACCTATCATGGTAAGTTTTGGCTATAACTGGATCTTTCAGAGCTTCAGTATTAAAAGTAAATTTTTTAATCCTAGCACAACACTTTTTAAGTGTAAGTTGGAAGACACTTTTAACAAGGTAATGGTCAGATCCAATTTCAGCACCCCTATATGACCTGGTATTCTTAACAGAAGTAGCCCATTTGCTGTTAATTAATATATAATCAATCATATTCTTATGCAGCCCATCAGGTGAAACCCATGTGTATTTATGTATGTCGCGGTGTTTGTAATAAGTGTTAGTTATTCTGAAACCATTGAGTTTACTTACCTGTAGGAGACGCTGCCCATTGCCATTGCAGCTATCAATACCAAAAGGGCCTATTACTCCTCCCCAACGTTCAGTCAGTACCAACTTTGGCATTGAAGTCACCAAGAACAAGGGTAATATCTCCTTTCTTGTCAGAATTCAAAATATCCTGAAGTTGTCCATAAAACCTATGCTTCTCATCCTCATCGGCAACCTCAGTGGAGGCATAACAGCAGATAACATTCAAGTCTTTAACGCTTGTCTGAAATTTTGCTGTAAGAAACCTTTCATTAATGCACTCGTATCCTAGAAGAGCATCACTAGCGTGTCTGCTGAGAAGCAGACCCAAGCCTTGGTGATGCTTATTGTCGTCCCTCCCTGAAAAGAGAAATTTAAGATTATTTTTAAGAATCTGACCTTGTGTTGTGTTGTGTTGTTTTACCTCTGAGCGGCACTTTTTTGCACACCATGGGCTAAATGGCCAGGTCACATGTACCCCGAAGGCTCAGAGAAGGTTGGGGGAGGGGACCCACTGGAACAGCTGTTGGGAGACAGATGGTAGCCTCCCATCAAGGCCACCCAGCGTGTTCTTTAATGTGCACAGTGTATGGCTCTCCAGCACACGGGGCCACGGCTTAACGTCCCATCCGACGGACTGCGGCCTTTTAAAGCCCATCGGTGTCCCCTACTGACCGTGGGCAGGGCGGGGAATTTTGCGGAGATAAATGTCAACGCTGATCTAGCTGGGACTCGAACCTGGGAACTACAGATTACGAGCCTGGCGCGCTACCGACTGAGCTACCTCCGCCCCAGAATCTGACCTTCATCTGTCCATGTGGTCTCTTGCAAGCTGAGAATATCTAAATTATAATGGTGGAATTCTTGTGTGAGGACATCAAGAGAAAAAGCTCTGTGCAGAGTCATCACATTCCAACTGCCTATGGAGAGAAAATGGTTAGTGGGATGTTTAAAGAAACTATGTTTATTAAGAGAGGGAATGCCGACAATATCAAACAGCCCCCTAATCGCTGACATGGGGCAAATACCCGTTCCCCCACCACTAAAGGCTGAAGCCATCTACACTGGAAGACTTCCTCCAATGTAGAATTTGACGATGCCAATAGAAGCAAAGAGTTCAGGTGCCTGCGATGACCTCTGCTCAGGATTATCCACCAGCTGATAAACATATCCTATGAATCTATTCACTTGAGGCTGTCAACCCACAAACAAACAGAACACACAGCGGATGATTTTCCCTCCACAGAAGCTCACCAGTGCAGCAAATTCAGTATCCATAATCAAGCTCAGAGCCGTATTTAAGTCCATTAGGTTTATATGGTCAGCACCAGGACCCTGTGTGGTTGACCACTTCTCAGCAGGGTAGAAAAAAAAGAAAATTAGGCAGAGTTGTCCAAATCAGCAGGCCACACTAATCTGGCAGCCCTCCCGTTCCGTTCACTTCCACAAGAGAGTATCTCTTTTGAAAAGTACTAACGGTCTTCACCGCGAGAAGGTGGGGTCGGGCATTTGGTACTAGGCCTGGCCGGTTCTGTGCATCATCACAGGGGATTGGTGCATAGCTCTCCTTCCAGTGACTACCTTGCTACCATATAGCTGAAACACACTATATACTACGTAATTGAATTTGGTATTTGAAAATCTTTAATTGCTTGTCATAATTCGTTCGCCTTCCTGGTGTGTATTAACTGTGTCAGAGTTCACAGAGTCTGTTTACAATTTCAATAGTCATAAATATGGATAAACCGTAGAAGCATGAGAAATTTCTAAATTTGTTACTTTATATATAGCAATGAAAAAAATGCTCTATATATAAAGTGTATTTGCGGAATAAATAGAGATATAATTCCAGTGTACCTGGATACAGAAATAAGAGTTACGTTGAATGCATACTATTACAGCGTTTCGTAGGTATAATTTACAGTGGAGGCTCGTGACTAAAATATTTGGTGAGTCACTTTAATAGGCAGGTTTAATATTTGGTGGGGACTAGAATAAGCAGGGATCGGATGCAGTAAAATGGTATGAGGAAATGCCTGACATTGAATTGAAACCAAACGAACTGAAAAAGACTCTAGTAATGCATGTATTAATTTTTTCAGCTATTCTCAAAACGCTCATTTAACAAAAATATTTAAGGGAAAAAACAAACTCGCGAAGTCTTTCTATTTCAGTTCAATATTTTGTCCTCCATTATGATATCCTACATATGCATATTTTTCCTCTCCGTTCTAGTAGTATTTTACAAAATTATTCGTAAAAATTTGCAATTTTTGTCTCCGTTCGGATTACAGATTTATATTTGTTATTTCAAACTGAATTACTGGTATTAAAATATCATTTAAACTGTCGTTTATTCCAGTCATATTAAATTTAAAATACTAAATTATTATATATACATATATATTAATTACATATATTAATTTAATTTACAGCGAATAGTAAATAGTGTTGTAGAAATAAAGTGAAGTATAAAACAAGACTGAAAAAAACAAGAAATTGCAAGAGATGCTGAGATCGAACATGAGAGTCAAAGAAATACTATATTGAGTCGACCTAGTTAAGCATTGTTTATGGAAAGTTTTCTTAAAATATATTATTAATATTCTCTTTTAGACTAAGTTTTCAACGCATTTTATATTTCAATATGTAATGTCCTTTTTAAACTGTTGATACAAAAATATCCTTCCTCGACAAAACAAAAAATTGACAAGCAAGTTCAGACACATATTTCCAGGAACATTTAAGCCTGATGAGTCTTTAAACACCACTCGAGGAAAGGTGACACGCGTTCCGTTTGGACGCTCATAATCTCACTGGAAGAATCATGGGCAAAATCTTTTGATGGAGAACTGAAGTCCAGTGAATGGCACCAACCAGGTTTTCCTCCTCCAAACAAAATAATGCAGGAACCAGGATTTGCGAAACAGATGTCAATCAACATTTAGGACTTGGATGACATCATTCTGCAAAATAGTCTTTCATATCATAAGTGTCGCACAGTATCATTCGTTCGGATACTAATCGTTTGCTCTCGATAATAAGATGAAAAGCTCCATTTCTTCGATACAACGTCCATCATCCTGCATGTAAATGATAATTGTCACGTGGCTGGGATGTAGCCTGGCAGTGGCGTTATGGTGATTAAGCTCTGAGCAGCACCTTTTTGCACAAAATCGGCTACATGGCGAGGTCACAAGTACCCCAACGCTAAGAGAAGCTTGGGGAAGGGGATCCACTGGACAGCTGTTAGGATACAGATGGAAGTCTCCAGTCAAGATCATCCACCTTGTTCTTTAACGTCTCATAAAATGGATGGCGGCCGTTCGTAGGCCATCGGCGTTACTTTTCTGACTCACAACAGGATAAAAGTTAGCTGATATAAATATCAAGGCTGGCATAGTTGGGATTAGAACTTGTAGCTGCAGTTTACGAGCCTGGCACGGTATCGACTAAGCAAACTGCCACACCAGCAGTAGCAATGGGAAATCCTTGAGCATCTTCCCTCACTTCTTATTCCTGGCAAATATGGGACGTTCGTTTTTTAGTTTCTGCCTTTAATGTCTTCTAACAGTACTTTCGAACTAATGAACGATTGGGAAAATACACATAGTAATATTTTATTAGCACCCATACACTACAAATGTTTCATGTATCTCTTAAAACATAAAAGTTGTGCTTTCCCACTCTTTCTGATAGTAAGGGGGCAAATCATTGCTTCAATATAACTTCTTCTCAACCACAAAATTTTTAAATTTCTATCGTAAGTGTATTACTGGAAATATTCATTGAAAATTTTGCAATTGCAAATATTTCCATCGTTAGATGGCGCTATTAAAGCTATTGGGAGATTAGGAAAATTCGAATCGTAATATTTCATTAATGCCTATCTAATGCAAAAATAAATGTTTTATTTTCTCTAAAAACAGCGACCAAAAAATTAATACATACAAACGGACAGACGACAAAGTAAAAACATTGGCTCGTTTTATTTTTAACGAGCTAGAAAACGTCGGTACAGGGTTCATGAAACACTGTTTTGAAATCTCAGTATCGACTTCTAATATTCGTAGTCAAATCTTCGTAGGTGTATTAGCATCGTTACGTCTGGAGTTGTATTGAGGACAGAGCAATGTTAGAGAATTCTTCTAGTGGTTTGTAAATAATAATATGAGATAGAAAGCTAATATTGGACTTTGAAACTTATTTTTTAATTTAGTTTTAATGAGATGCAAGGCAATTCGGGACAATTTTAATGTCGAGCAAAGATTTTTATAGCTGATTTTAGAAGTAATACGTGAGCATGAAATATCAAACAATTTTATCGTTGAGAATAATATTTTGTATACATACTATTTTGTATTTTTAGAAGCAAATTTCACTACGCAATACTTTTTTAATAGAAAGCAGTGAATGATCAAATAAAATGTTATATGCTAATTTTAATTAACGATTTACCGAAATCGTTAAAGATTAATTAAAAATTCAGGAAATTGAATTTGACTAATAGTTGGGCTGTTTTACTTCTGAGAGCACTTTTGGTACACAATGGCTAGGTTACAAAAACCCCGAGGGCACAGAGAAAGTTGAGGGAGGGAACCCACTGGGCAGCTGTTGGGAGACAGATTGCAGCCTCCCATCAAGGCCATCCAGCGTGTTCTTTAACGTGCACAGGGTATGCTCTCTCCAGGACATAGTCCAAACTCATTGTTATCCCTTACTGAACGAGGGATGGAAGTATTGCGGAGATAAATCTCAATGTTGGTCCAGGTGGGCCTCGAACTTGGGAATGGCACATTACGAGCTTGGCGCGCTACCGATTAAGCACCCCTACCCCCCGCCCCTTTGGCTAGTAGTGCATACATTGCCTTCGTGGAGAACACAATATTATGGTGCTTTTGATCAAAAGAAAGAATTTAAGTTTACGCCATGCAGAAAATAATTATATGCAGAGAATCTGCAGTTCATACCAGAAACTGAAAAATTATTTAACATACACAAAAAAAAAATCACCAGAAGCACACTTCAAGCTCAGTTTTAAGATAAGCAATTGTTATTAGAGGAAACAAGATTCTAATCTTGGCTCCGTTTTTTCCTTCCTTTTTCACAGAAAATAACCCCTATATTCTTATCATAGCAATGTAGGGGTAAAAAATTTTTTTCGTGTGAAGTATTCCGAAGAGAGTTAATTTTTGTTGTAATTATAAGAATTGTTTTCTTTTGCGGGAGTGTGGAAAAGAACTTGAAGATTTTCTTGTAAGTAATCAAATTCTATTCTTCGTCACATCAGAAAACAGCATCATGTTCCGGACGTCGTCGAGTAAACTTTTCAGCGGATCATTTTACTTGCTGAACATCGCCCATTGAAAACAAGCTTCATTCCTTTTACTTTCTCTGGAAATGTGCCAAGCCGTAAACTGTGTTCATCCACTTTTATTAAAGTGCGCTCGATATCCAATTGAAAAATTCCAAGAATTTACCGACAGTTTCGGCTAGAGTTTTAATCCTAAAGTGCTTTCTTTCTGGTTTCGAAAGTGTGGAACTTTTTTTTTTTCGTTTGAACAGAGAAAGTAATATGTGTTTGCGAAAATTGTACTTTTGGTTTCTAGGGTTCAGAGAACGGAAAACATCTTATTCTCTCTGCTATTTGTTTTTTCATTGTAGCAAAATATTCGATTAAAATACTTTTTCCATGGAATTTGCAGGATTTCTTATCATTTATACATAAATTTTAACGATGAAAAAAATATATAAATACCCCCTCAAGCAGCTTCTTGCCACAGAGGTCTATGGGAGTTGATTTAATTTTTTTCTAAACGGCACTTCTTTTTAGGAAAGCAAAGTGCGAAATGCAGGTCTTAAGGACTCTCAACGGTACAGATTAAGAAGGAAATTCACTGTACAGTTGTGAGGATCTAGATGGTATCTTTCGGTCAAGACCACTTTTTGTTCTGCTAAAAGTCAAGACCACTTTTTGCTCTGCTTTTCGGTCAAGACTACTTTTTGCTCTGCTTTTTGTTCTGCTGCTTTTTCCACTGCTTTGTTTCTCCAGTTTCGAGTCCCTACTGGACGAGCGAGCGAGCTTTGCGACTTATCTACGCTCAACTTTCCCTTATCCTTAGTGAGAAAGAAGATACCACTGTGCTTGGAAACACTCCAGTCCGTCGGATGGGATGGTAAGCGTGAACTCGTATACGGGATAGCCATATCTTGTGCACGTTAAAAAACACGCTGGCTGGCCTTGACGGGCTGATTCCATCTGTCTTCTAACAACACTGCAGTGAATCTTCTGTCCTTTTCCTGAGTCAGGTTCTTTATACCTGTTCGTTTAGCCCAGTGTGTGCAAAAGAATGCCGATGAGACATAAAACAATAAAACGCAACTTAAACAAATTCAATCGTTAAAAAAGGCTTTGTTTGAATTTGATACTTTGAGTTAGGTAACAATTATTTTTTCTATCTGAATCATGAATCGGTTTGATTACTACATTTTCGGTTTCGAAATTTATTATATTTTTAAGAACTAATTCGAACTATGTGAATAGCACTACTTACTTCGGACAATATTTTTCATAGTTCTCTTTCATTTTGGCGTTTGGGTGACACAGTGTAGCAAACAATTCGAATTACTCAGACATTAGTCTTGACAAGGACATACCCTCAGTGGGGACCAGTAGATGCCCCCCACCCCAAAAAAAAAAATAATCCAGTCGTCTTATACGAAATCTCATACTTCTCTACCTTCTTTGGAATGAAATATTTTTTTTAAATTCTTGAAATAATTTTATTTTGGCCCCTAGTTTATATCCAACACCATAAATGGATTTAAAGAACAACTGTAAAATGTTATTCCATTTATATATTTCATATATCATTTTCACCTTTCCTATTGGGTGGAATATTTTAGTAATTGGGAAACCCTACGCAAATCACATTCTCAGACCCTCCACCTGAAAGTAAGTTCTCAATCTTCCTCGAAACCAAATTGCTGAACCCTCCCAGAAACTAAATTCTCGGATCTTCCTCCTGCCGAAACTAAATCCTGGGTACGTGCCTGAGCCTTGATACAAATCAGTTAAAAGAAGGAATCATTTCGATCGAATAATTGCAACAAATTGAATCAAAGGAATCGATTCACTGATTCAATTCATGGGAAATCGTTTTGCCCATCAATGGAGCAAGTTGATAAAAACAGTCTACCAGTGAAATAAAATTTGACGCAATTATCAGTTCTGTCAACAAAAATGGCAGAAAAAAGTCATATCAATCAAAGCAAATTTAGTTTAAATCGAAAAAATTATAGCGCTTTTTTCTGCAGTTCAAAAATGGTACAAAGACAAGAAACGTAAGTTATCTGATAAAAAACTGCGCATGTTGGGAGAAAATTTAAAATTCCATTTATGAGATTATAATGCAATTTGAAATACATATTAAACAACTCTTTGGTACACTAGAATATAAATCTAGGGATTGTCACAGATCTAGAGAGATCTGGGACACTGTGAACCTTTAAGATTCAGACCACTTCCGTCTTAGGCCCCTAGACATATTAGAAATTAATTGTCATTATCATTTACGAACGTTTTCAATTCTAATTTGGCAAAATGTAGATAAATATTGCCCCTCAAAGAATCGCTAATCACGGAGATCCGAGGGAAACTTTTGAGTATTTTTTACCCAATCAAAAGTAGAGAAAACGTTTGAGTAAGACCTCAACAGAAAGACACACCAGAAAAGAAACATCCTTCCCTTATCTTAGGATCGTCAATTAAAAAAAATTTTAACTTTATTAAATCAGACCTTTCCTTTTTTAGAGCCATTAGGTTATTCATTTATAAGAACATACAATAAAAAATAAATATGAATGTAGTAGAATATAAAGCTAAGTAGCTTATCTGTAGATAACTGAATAATACATTCATAATACGTATAACAGTATACAGGGTGTCCATAAAGTATCTTTACAATTTAAAAAATTTATTACAAAGGCAATTGATGAGATATCTTAATCAAATTTGTTTTATGTACTAAGTGGTTATCAAAGTTTTTAATCACATTGCATTTGTGACAATTAATCTAATTAATAATGCAATTAATCACATTGCATTTTCAGACCGGTGGATTGGAAGGGATGGCCCAATTCCCTGGCCACCTCGTTCACCAGATATCACTCCCCTGGACTTCTTTCTATGGGGTTATGTTAAAGATATCGTGTATCGAACAAAGATACGGGACATCACTGACCTAATGCAAAAGATCACTGATGCCACTGCCACCATCGATGAGGCTATGCTACAGCGAACAGGGCAAAAAATCGAGTACCGTCTTGCTGTGATTCGTGCAACTAATGATGCCCATATAGAGGTGTATTAAATAATGAAAAAAAAAAAAAACTTCAATATCTACTTCTCATTTTGTAATAATTTCCAAATGTTTATCTTTTCATTTGATTTTTTAATAAATTTTTTAAATTGTAAAGAGACTTTATGGACACCCTGTACTTTCTCTGAATTATCGATTTTAAGAAAAAAAAAATTAAAATATATATGAAAGACGAAAAGTTCGCAAAATTTTTCCAAATTTAATAAAGGTGAATAATTTTATTTAAGCAAATCTTTTAAATTTATTTTTAATCTATAATAAATGTTTACATTTATAATTTCTTTTGAAATTAAATTTAAAATGTGTGCTATTTTATACTCACTGATAAATCTTCTACAATTATTTTTAAATTTAGGCAGCTTGTAAAAAAGTTTAGCTTCTAATCTTGTGTTCTTATCGTAATCAATTTTCTTTTAAAGGTGTTATCAAAATAATGTTTTAAGATTTTATTATAATTATACAAGTTTCTGTATGATAATTCAAGTGATGTAATCTATCTCTTAAAGTCTCATAGATTTATCTAAAATTGGTCAATATTATTATTTTTGCTATGATTGAAGATTTTCATTTTTCTTTATATCTGTTAAGTTTGTTGTACCACAAGATATAATTGATTCACATAAAGATTTATAGAATGAATAATTTTTAAAAAGGTTTCTTGAAAGGGATCAGAAGAACCCTTCTTGAAGCAAGTATAAATAGAACCACTTGCTCTCGGCATTGTACACTGTCCTGCTTTAAGATTTTCCTCCAAAAATCGTTCTTATCTTTACTAAATATATTCTGTATATCCAAATATGTCTCAAGTTCGAAAGTGTACCAATTCTTCCTATTACAGCGTAAGTAACAACGACAATAGCGAGCCTTAAATAATTAACTTTTAAATATTTGCTTCGGATGTTCATGATAATCCAGGATTATAAAAACTGCTGCGGTTTTTTAATGGATTTTGCTGATCTGATTTGTTATTCAGTATCTTTCAGCAATATTTCTGGATCTCATACCACAAAAATAAAAATTTTCAGTAGGAAATACTGTGTATAATATCAAAACCATAACAAATGTCCAACTTTGAGACCTTCATTTTATCCCTCCCCCTTCTGAAAGGCATTGTATATACTCGTATTTATTAGTTTTCAGTATAACTATAATGAACAGAATATCAATATTTAAGTGGTTATATGAAAAATTATTTCTTGAATATTGCGAAAGAATTTGCATCTACTACAGGATTATAGGTCTCCTAATGGAATGGGTATCTACATTGATTTGAGATAAGGATCAAGATCATGATATATAAGACACCCGCTGAATTATTCTTTAAGGCCTAGAACATAAAAATGTAGACTTAAGAGCCAGTGGTATATATATTCCTCTACTAATTTGCAGCACTTTCAGAATCCATATTTTGTGCTAATAAAAAAAGTACAAAATGGGTTTATTATTCAGAGAATAATGACATAACAAACAAAAGATTTTAGTTAAAAAATCAAAAATATATAAATTATTGGATTATAAATATTGAAGACAAAACGTGTTATTGATATGGTTCACAATACCTCAGTGATGGTGTTTTTAATGTGTACGTAATCAAGGGTTTGAAACGCAAAATTAGTTTTATTTATATGGTATGAGATGTAGACATGTCGCTGAAAGACTGATATCAAATCAGATTAGCAAAATCCATAAAAAAATACCAAAACAAAAAACGCAGCAGTTTTTATCATCTTGGATTATCGTGAACACCCAACGCAAACATTTAAAGATTAATTATTTAAGGCTCGCTATTGTAGTTGTTATTTACGCTGTAAGAGGAAGAACTGGTATACTTTCGAACTTGAGACATTTAGATATCCAGAATATATTTAGTAAAAATGAGAACGAAAACAAAGTTGGAGTTATTGGAGGAAAACCTCAAAGCAGGATGGTGTACAAGTGCAGAACACATGACATTCTACTTCAGTAATAAGGTATCAGAATAACGTTGTGAGCGTGAGTGACAAATATTATTTCTATCGTATCATCTAGGTTTCCCGTTTCCCGACATAGATGGCATCATTGGCGAATCAACAAAATATGCCGGAATGCTTATATGTGACATTGGTTAAGAAAGTTTAGTCTCATGATCTACTGGTTATGACGCCTAGAATGCTTTTCTTGGGAGACGTGGTTTCGAATACCACTCAGGAGGAAACCAAATTTTTTTCACCATCTCATTTCATCTATTTATACTTGCTTGAAGAAGGGCTCTATGATCCTTTCAAGAAGCCTTTTAAAATCGAAGTTTAATTGAAGCAATACTCCTATCATTCCCTTCACATGTAACTGCATTTGAAGCTTTCATTTCGCAACAGTTAATTTTACAAATAATTGCCAAAATTTCTCTAAATATGGATATATTGATGAAGTCAAGTGATTTTGGAAGTTGGAAGACGAGGGGATGAAACGCTTTTTGAAAATTATTCTAAGAGTTTTAAAACTGTTTTTCTTCTTTTTTTCCCAACAATAATAACAAATCGTTCAGCGAGATTTTCTGATTGATAAAATCATTTCTGTTTTTTTTTTGGAATCATATTTTTGATTAGAATAATACGTTAAAATTTTAATAGCGAATTTATTAACAAGTTTTAAAATTAATTTATTTCCGAGAAAACATTAAGGAATCTTTTGTTAACGATATGTCCCTATATCATTTTAATGCGAAACAAGGGCCATCTTTGTGCAACATTCTTATTGATTGATTTCTGGGGCAATCAATATTAAAAGGTCAATGTTGGTGAGCCAATGCACCAATCGTAACCAATGTTCATGTGATTAGCATTAGTTCCTCGTTACTAGTCGTGCTGAAATGTACAATTCATTATTGGGATTGCTCCTGAAATCAATTACAATTCATTCGGCTATTTCTGAGAGCTATTAATCAGGCTGATGGTTGTCATTTGAACAAAACCTTTGTGAGAGTGGAGAAATTTAACATTTTCCCTGGTTCCACATACATGGGTACTGTCATTTAACTAAGTACAATCATACCCCGGTTAAAATTTCCACTAACAACGTAGGTTCTCTGTTACATTATTAATACATTATAAACATATCCCAATATACATACATATCAGCAATATTAATCAATTTATTTTCCAGTTTTTCAGTAAACTCCTTAATTGAATACTCGTGCATTCTATAGACAGCTAACAAATATAATTTAATCCTATTAAACGTAACTTTAATTTGTAAAACATCTGCAGTAATAAAATTCATATTTAAATTTTCTGAAATAATATTTTTATTTATCTTAATATAAACATTTAAACCTCCAGATCTGTTGAGAGTACCTTCATTACAATAACTATCATAACCATTTACATTATAGATGCCAATACACAATGTTTTATCCAAATTTCGGTAAGGACAATGGTATCCGGTTCTAAATTTATTAAATTTAAAAAATTAAAAAATTACAAGAAAAATTTCTTCATACTCCGAATGTTTGCCTGAATTATTTTAAGCTCTATTCCCCAAAAAAAGTTTTCTTTATCATAAACATATAATTTTCGATATTGTATATCTGCCTTATAGGAATTTTACAAAAAAATTCCTCTTGAAAATTTTCAACATCTAATAATATAACATCCATTTTCTTCCCTTGAAGAACGTTTACTTGAAAGTATTAATTTTTTTATACGATCCGCGCTACATCTTCTAAATCTCTTATCCTAATGTCTTCTTGCATTCATACTTTCTGACATAGATTTACATAAATCGCCAATGTCCATGTGTCACATTTCTGATATATACAATCGACCTTTCATTTACCCGAGGGTTCCGTTCTCCAGAAACCTCGGGCGCATTAAATACGCGTACACGGAGCTTAAGGAACAATACGAAATAAGGGATTAAGTTCCAGGATCTCTTGCAATTGCATCCATATACTGTATTTTTCCTCTCATAAATCATAAACTGTTTCTTCTCGAATACGAAATGAAAGATTTTGTTTTAATCCAATAATAAAATACAAAATATTTCATTTTGCTGGAAGTTTTTTTTTGGGGGACAAAAGATTTAAAAAAATTTAACATTTTTTAATCTACTATGTGTTTTAGAGAGTTTGTCTTTCACTTAGTTTAATTTTACAAACATATACATATAACTTTCTAGTATGAATGCTTCTAACACAAATTACGTCTGAATAACAAATTTAATTTCTAGTTGGATGACAGGAACAGAAGAAACGTTCGTGTCATCCAACTCAAAATTCCTGAAACGTCACCAACATTCGTGTACAATAATTGAAAAATCTATTAATAATTGAAAATAATCGATTGCTTTTCATGTTCGGATAGAATTCGAACGTTAACATGCCCTGAAGTATTCTGACAAAATTCTGCTTCGCAATGACAAATACGGTCGCCCAGATACATCCAAAAATATGATGAAAGCAGTTCAAATAAGAAGAAAGGCAATACAGAAGGCAAAAATAACTAATCAGATACCAGAACTGCAAATCATGGAATGGCTGCAAAGCAAGGCATTCACACACTGAAAGCTGGCGGGAAAATGAGACCGGCAAGCTGCTAAAGGACGCGTTGCAAACAGTGGTGTTTTATTTATTTCAGTCGTCTATCTGTGCTATCTAGTTATTTTCTGGCCATGGTCTCCCTTGGGAAATATTTTTTTGCGAAAACAGAAGCGAATAAATAGTAAATCATAGAAAACTATCTGAAGTCCAAGGTCTGTCCACCACTCTGTTAGTGCACTCTATACAATAGAGAAATGTCAATGTCTGAGTCATCTGTAGTATGTTAGATGATGTTTCTGTCTTTTTACTACGTCGCATTGAAGCGTGAATTATAGACGATGGAACATCCAAAATGTCGCATCTTAATAGATACCGAACCTAACATAGACATTTATAAGAATGTTACTCCTACTGGCTGTCTATGTTTTCCTGTTGTAAACATTGATTTGTTATACAGTTGTTCGGTTCTGTACGTTTCTGTTGACTTTATATATATGCAATGAATATTTAACATGGTCAATCTTCATTTTATCACTCTGCAATGTTTCGTCCGACGAACATTCTGTTCAATATTTTCACTTCTCTAAATCGTTCATTTCTTGAAGGATTTTCTGATATTCCGTATTTAGGGAGCTCAGATTCAGATCTTCAATTTTTATCCTTTTACATATTTCAATACTGTACTAATTTTTTCTAATTATGGGTCCCACGTTGACTTAGCATTGAGAATTTAATTTAATTTATTTACCTATGTACATCGTGAATATTTTTATGCTTAATTTGTCATGATCTACAAAATTTCTCATTTGATATTTTATGCTCGGAAATTATTTAAATGTTCTAGGATGCTTCTTTGAACCTTCTGTATCAATAATAATAATAAATAATAACAATACTCCCTCAAGCATCTGCTTGCCACAGAGATCTGATAAGAGCCTATCAGTTTATACGCCAAAGTAGAAGGTCTGTGATAATAAACATAAAATATCTTTTATTTCTGGATAAATTTCCTTAACCAACTTGGCAGGATCTCTGCAGATAAACAACACAAACATCCATGTATTTCCCGGGACTCGAACCCGGGTCCATTAGATCAGTAGTGAAGCGTACTAATCACTCGGACACGGGACGGTTTAAAAAACTTTCATCCATAACTGGTTTCGAATCACGTCCTTCACATTTGTCAGTGCGTTTTACCCATTACGCCAGTATCAAGAATACATATTTCAAATTCCACGAATGAGCAAATTACTTTTGCGAACATTCAAAAAAGGGACGAAAAACATACATATAGAACCTTCAAGCAGCCAGTGCTGCTTAGGTCCAACTAGAGGCCCTATATAGGTAGAGGTTGGCCATCACAAAATTGGACATCATGTTTTGTTGTCGCTCGGATTGTTTGGTGTGCAAAGCTGAATGATATTGCACGGACACTTAGTGGATTCCGGTAAAGGGTAGGGTAATATTTTATACAAGTTTCAGTACTCACGATTGGAAGCACTTTAGAAAACGGCTAAAAGGAAAAGTAAATTTTAGGGCTTTTTTATTTTCTAAACAGAGATGATAATTTCGCTTTGTTGTCTGTCCGCCTGTAGAAATTGAACTTTTTTGTTTATACAAAAAAAATTGTGTTGGATAGGTATTAATGAAATATTGCGATTTGCATTTTTCGAATCTCCAAAAGTTATAACTGCGTCGTCTTAACAGTGGAAAAATTTGAAAATTCCAAATGTCAAACGAATATTTCAAACTATGTGATAATGTTAGAAATTGATATTTTTAGTGTTGAAATGTGAAAATTGCGAAGTTACCATTGGCAACAATCACTTGATCCTTTAGACCCTGGGGGGAATTCAACTTTTTAGTTTTAACAGAAAATTGTTCGTTTTAGAGATAAATTAAAAAAATATTTTTGGATTGGACACCTGTCCAAAAAAATCGAAAAATCCCGAAATTTAAAACGAATATTGCAAACGATGTAGTTATGCTAGAAATTCGAAATTTTGGTGGCGGAATGTAGCGGTCTTGAAGTTTCTATTGACAACAATGACCGTTACGCCCAGGGTAGGTTGGAAACAATTATCGTAGGCCATTACCGAAAAATTCACTTCTGCTACTTATCAAATTTCTACCCCATAATTCAACTATGGTGAAAATGTTATAATTCACATTTCCAAAGGTAGTTTTAATTTATATCGTTAGAGATCACTAAATATTTTTAAGGGATGTTTCAAGTGATTTGTTTATGGTAGAAATTTCAGCGGTAAAGTGTCAAGAGATATTCCACTAACAGCAATCATCTGTTCCCTCTTTTTAGAGGGGTATGAGAAAAGCAACTTTTATATTTAAGAACTAAAAGACAAATACTTTTTATGTTATATAATTACTAATAAAATACTACTATGTGCATTCCCCCCGTCATACATTAAATACTAGAAGGTCGCATACCGCCTCTGGCGAATATGAGAATATCGTTTTCAAAGAGAAAAACGTTTTATTCCTTAAAAGTTTTAATTTGAGCCAGCGGATGATGGGAAAAATGCAAATAATATTTCATTAATGATTATACAACGCGAAAATATTCGTCTTTAATTTTCAAATCTAAAAAGTTGCATTTCCAGCATCTCTCTCAGAAAAGTGGGAACATTATCGATGCCAGTGGAATATCTCTTAAAAACTTCCACTAATTTTTCAAATTCAGAAATTTTAATATTAGTAGTTTATTAATAAACCTTTTAGTATTAAAAAATCTGTTTTATATATTTTTAGTTGTATTACAGCCTGTTTGATTCTGCCACCTCATTCTAGGTTTCCCGGTCCTTGTGACCTGGCCATTTAACCTATTATGTACAAAAACGTGCCGCTCAGAGATAAAACAACCCAACCCAAATCCTCTATAACATATACTTGCTCCCTTGCTTCCCCTCCCTTTAGTATGATTTAAAAGTTTTATTTAAAGGAAACAGATTTGAGTTTTTACGATAAAAATCGCGATGATGATTTTTTTTTTCGTTTTCAATATTACATCAAACTTTAATTAGAAGTTCGATTTCTTGATGGCATCTCCATTACAGTGAAGCAAGATACATGAACCTGGATTCAAAACAATGATGTGAAGTAATTTATATCTAGAAATAGTTAAAATCATGAATATAGTTCGCCTTCAGGCAAACTTTCTAATTCTACTAAAAGCTGAAAAAAGTTCTGATTCAATAAAATATCGTCAATTTTCTTATAACTACTTTTCAGACCATATCAAAATGCAAACTTTGAAATGAAAACACTTTTCTAGAAACCGTGCTCGTTCAGATTTCCACAAAGAAATACAACGAACATGCCAAAAAACTTCATCTTGAGAGTAAAATAACTCAGACTAGTGTTAACGTCTAGACTGCAAACGAAAATGGATTGTCAAATGCATTTGTACATAAGTTTTAGCAAAAATTTCATCCATTTCGTAGCGATATACTTCATCACGAGAATTTAAAAATATATCTTTAAATTATGATTTATAAATATGTCAACGACGGAAAATCGAAGTTATAAAAACCTAAATGGAAAACTTCAATTACATCAATAGAATGATTTCAGAAGAAATTCGAAAGAAGATTTATGATTCAAGTGTTCTGAGAAATGTCAAGTCTGCAAAATCTTGGTCATTTCGATACAAGAAGAGAAATGTTAGTTGAGTTGTTTTACTCTCAGCTGCAAATTTATGCATACGTGCCAAACCACGGGCCGTAAGGTTAGGTTGTTTTACTTCTGAACAGTATTTTTTGCACACAATGTGGTAAATGGCCAGGTCGCAAGGACTCCAAAGATCCAGAGAAGGTTGGGGGAGGGACCCACTGGAACAGCTGTTGGGAGACAGATGGTAGCTTCCCGTCAAGGCCATCCAGCGTGTTCTTAACGAGCACAGAATCTGGCTCTCCCGTACACGGAACTATGGATTAACGTCCCTTTCGACGGGCGACGGCTTTTCCAAGCTCATCGGTGAGCCCTACTTATCGTGGGCAGGGCAGGGAGTTTTGCGGAGATCAATCTCAACGCTGGCCCGGCTGGGACTCGAACCTGGGAATTGCGCACTACCGACTGAGCCATTCCCGCCCCTGGGCCATAAGAACCAAAGGATGAAAACTGAGTAAAATCAGGCGACCCACTTAAAGGCTCTTGCGGGTGGGGGAGGGGGGTGGGCTCAGCCGGTAGCGAATCAGACTCGTAATCTATATTTCCCAGGTTCGATTCCCATCTGGGCTAGCGTTGATATTTATATCCTAACAGCTGTCTGAGTCTTAATAGCTGTCTAGTATCCGTTCCCCCAACCTTCTCTGAAACTTCGGGGTTCTTGAGGCCTGGCCATTTAGCCCATTGTGTTCAAAATAGTGCCACTCAGACGTAAAACAACACAACCCTAAGAGCTATTAGTAGAAAGGTGAAGCAAGATACATGAACCTGGATTCATCACCGCCTCAGTAGGGTAGTGGAATCGCATTAACTCGTAGTAACACCTCAAATGTTAGGTTTCGGGTTCGAGTCCTGAGATGCCATGGACGTTGCTCTATTATAACCCGAAGATACGCTGCTAGTTTGCGGTTCTGATCACAAGTTGAAAAATGTTTATGGGCAGATTAAGAACCAGTCTCCTAATTTATCAAGAAAACTAATTGTAAGCTCTACTATTGGAAAAAAAAAACTCTCTACAAGAAGAATATTCAGAATTCATCGTTAGATATTAGAGTTTACTCTCATAGCCTACTATTACCCATTTAAATTCAGTAGGAGAACTTTTCTTCACAGATTTTTTTCTACTTCAAAGTGCATCAGTTCTCTTCGATGTCTAGAATATAATCCATTAATTGATGGATTTCTAGTGACATAGCTAATAGAACTTTAGGGGTTCAGAGTGGTTGACTCAATAGGTAGAGCACCATGCTCTTAATCTCTCGCCACATTAAACCAAGTAAAGAAATCATCGGATATGACAGATCCTAGGTTCGAATCTCACCTGTGCCAACTTTGAGATTTATTTCCCCTAAAAAATCCATCCTACCCTTGGTAAGAAAGGGGATATCGATGAGATTGAAAAGGTTGCCGACTGTCAGACGGAACGTAAATCCGTGGCCCCCGTGTGCAGGAGAGTCAAACCCTGTGCACGTTAAAGAACATGCTGAATGGCCTTGATTATAGCAGTCCGGTAAGTCCCCTTGGTAAGTTACAAACTGGTCATTTAGCCATTTGTGTGCAAAAAAAATGTCGCTTAGAGATTATGCAACCCAGAGTTCAGAGCTGAATAAGGAAACCACAGTTAAGGTATTAGGAGACAGATGGGAACTTCTCGTTAAGGTAATACATTTATCAGTTAACGGGCACGGGGTATGACATTCCTACATACGAATCCACGGAATAACATCCCATTCGATGGATGGGAGCCTTTGCAAACCAACAGATGCCTCCTTCCTCACTGCGGTGGGGCAAGGGTTAGCGGATTAAATTTCATTGCAGGCATAGTGGAAACATGAATTTCTGAAATTTAAGCCAGGAGCCTTTCCTTTCGAGGCATTATAACAATTATTATCCTATTTATTATGCAATTGTTATCATACCTTTTCTCTTTATTTAGCCAACACTGAAACTTCAAAGGGGCGGGGATGGCTCAGTCGGTAGCGTGCCAGGCTCGTAATCTGTAGTTCCCAGGTTCGAGTCCCAGCTGGGTCAGCGTTGAGATTTATCTCCGCAAAATTCCCCGCCCTGCCACGGTAGGTAGGGGACACCGATGGGCTTGGAAAGGCCGCCGTCCGTCGGATGGGACGTTAAGCCGTGGCCCCGTGTGCGGGAGAGCCATACCCTGTGCACGTTAAAGAACACTCTGGATGGCCTTGACGGGAGGCTACCATCTGTCTCCCAACAGCTGTTCCAGTGGGTCCCCTCCCCCAACCTTCTCTGAGCCTTCGGGGTCCATGTGGCCTGGCCATTTCGCCCATGGTGTGCAAAAAAGTGCCGCTCAGAGGTAAAACAACCCAATCCAACTGAAACTTCAAAAACAGTTCAGATATTGATTTAAAAGAATCAAACTAATTAGTTGAATCAGAAAGGTTAACAGGTTGAAATCTACTCAAATGTACCATTCAGGGACGGATATAGGAAGGGGGAGGAAAGGAGTCATCCTCCCTTCAGATGGCTATTAAGGGTAATAGAGGCAAAGAGTTATTAAATTTAATTATATTTCATGCGTTTTTCAAGTAATTTTTTAAAGACATGTAAACGGGAGGCAGAAATGTTACACTGCATTGGATATTCGATCATTGTCCACCCCCCATTACATTTTTGCAGCTGGATTTTTTTCTATATCCGGCCCTAGTATCATTACATTGTTATCGGTAAGTAGCTAATCAAAATGTTCACATTTGAATAAGCAGCATTCTTGCAGCCATTCTTTTAAGGTGAATAAAAATTAATTAATAATTATTTATTTATTCGTGTTAATACTGGTACCCAGGGCCGGATCAATAGGGGGAAGACAATGGGATTATGGTCCCATCCCCCCTTTTAGAATGCTTAAAAGGGTAATGCTTTGACAAATGAGTCTATTTGTCAAACAATAAATAAATAGATCAAAAATTATTATAAAAAATAATAATAAATACTCCCTCAAACAGCTGCTTGCCACAGAGGTCTGACAGGAGCCTGTCAGTTTATATGCCATAGTAGAAGATCTGAAAGGTTGGCAGGACTTCAGCAGAAAAAGAACACGAACATCCATGCCTTACCCGGGGCTCGAACCCAGGTCCCTTAGATTAGTAGCCAAGCGCGCTATTTCACGCATTTCTCATGAATATTTAAAAAAAACCTCTAAAACGAAGAAGGGAAATGTAATGTAAATACAGTCTCTTCCTCCCCAACAATTTTGACCTTTCCTGGTACAGTTGCTCAAAAAAGTATCTGAACACTATGGTTGTTTATAGAATTCAGAAAAAATATCTGGCAACTTTTTTTCAGAAATCAGTGATCTGGCAACCTTCGTGTCACGTGACACGAAAGTTGCAGACGTCACGTGACACGAAGGTTGTCAGATCACTAATTTCTAAAAGAAAAGTTGCCAGATATTTTTTCTGAATTCTGTAATCAACCATAGTGTTCGGATACTTTTTTGAACGACTGTACCTACTTTTACTACATCGGAGTTCTTGATTACGTATCTGGGTAATATGAATTAACGTTAGGTTGTTTAACCTATGATTACCACAGTTTTTTGTACCCATTGGACTAAATGGTCAGGTAACAAGGAACCGAAGCGCTCAGAGATGGTTGGTGAAGGAGATCGACTGGAGATCTATTAGGAAACAGATAGTAATCTATCTTCAAGGTCACCAGCTCTTCTTTAATACACAATGTAGCTTTCCTACACACTGATTCAGAGTTCAACACGCCATTCGACGGACGGTAACCTTTCCAGTTCCATTGGTAGGTACTTTTTTTTTACAGAAGATAAGTGAATGGGGGAGGGGGGGGTGTTTGACGGAGATAATCTCTAGAACTCGAACTTGGGAACTGCAGATTAGGAGTCTGATGAGCATCTCCTGAGCAAAACCTACCCCAAATGAGTTAGCACAATGTCTCATGGAAACCAAATTTAATCTAGTACCATATCGTTACAAATTATACAGGATTAAAGATTTTCCATGTCTTCTACAGCAGTGTAAGTCGGATTGATGTATTCTATTGGGCTCATGCAGTACTTGCTTGCTGTAATGGTCTAACTTCGTAAGTTCCACCGAACAATTCCCGCATCGCTGCAAGGATCGTTGCTGTGTGTTCAGAGTTGTTTGACAGTGAGTGATGTGATGCGAACCGAACTTCACTCTCGTCTCTCTGATTAGTCTCACCTGGAGTACACTGCAAACAGAGAAACGACCGTGTCACGTGTGCTGAACGTGACTACAATTGACAAGTAGACCGGACGAGAAGGATTTAACAATTTGTTCAAACACCACATCAGCACTTTTAAAGAAAGTGAGTCTCAGCTTCTGAACTCAAAGGATCTAAACTAAGGCCTTCCGTACACGACAGAGAATAAAACTAAGAACCATTTTATATAATAAACAATTAGCATAAATAATCTGTTAAGCAGCTGTTTGCCACAGAGGTTTCGCAAGATCCTGTTAGCAAAATATGCCATAGAAAAGATTGGTGGGGATGACGAGATCTCAACAGAAAGACATCATGTTAGAAGAAGCCAACCACGCTAAACATTCAGCCTAATAAATGCCCATCAAAAATGACGCGTTGAATATTTTTTAACATTTCAATTTTATAATTTTATTTACAGTTAATTTTTGTTCATACTACTGAAAAAATAGCAATGTTAACAGCTTGAAATCAACTCAAATGTACCAATCAGGGCCGGATCTAGGAAGGTGGAGCTAAGGGTCATCCCCCCCTTCAGAGGGCTATTAAGGATAATAGCGGCAAAAATGATTAAACTTAATTATATTTCATGCGCTTTTCAAGGAATGTTTTGTTAAAAATATTTAAATATTAGTCCAACGCCTGCCGTCCCATGGCCGAGTGGTTAGCGCGCTTGGCTACTGATCTAAGGGACCTGGGTTCGAGTCCCGGGTAAGGCATGGATGTATGTGTCGTTTTTCTGCTGAGGGCCTGCCACCCTCTCAGACCTTCTACTGTGGCATATAAACTGACAGGCACCTGTCAGACCTCTGTGGCAAGCAGCTGCTTGAGGGGGTATTTTTTTTTAATACCAACCCCAAACATTTGGCGCGAAACTCTTAGATCAGTTCATTCTCATCGAGCATACGCGATCGATTCACAAAGCAGGCGATAGCAGCGCCCCCTGAAATCTTGGAAGCCTTTCGAGGGATCACTCCCGACCCACGATAGCTAGAAATCTTATCAGTCACACCAAGAAGGTTTGTAAGCGGGACCACCCCACCAAATTCGGGATCCATCGCTCAAGTAGCCGCGGAACCACGGGAAAACTGCCAATTTCTGCCACCGATGATGTCATACTTGTCCGCCCGTCCGGAATTGCAGTTAATATATGATGATGATGATGATGATTCGATCTCATATTTAAATTCAATACCATTAAAATATCAGAACAATTTCCATGGGGGTGTTGGGACTGGTGTTACGAGGGGCGCTCAAAACGTTTTTGATATGCATGTGCAGAAAAAAAAACCATTGCACTTACCTCAACAAAACTGTTACTGTCCTTCAAAGTACTCGCCTCCAGCATATATGCAAAGTTGCAGAGCACTACCCCGAATCGGGGATGCTTGGTGGTACTCCAAATTCTGAATGAATACATTTTGCAAAGTCTTGCATCATTGAAAAAGATTTCCCAGCAAGTTGCTTTTAAAATTTTATTATTTTTTTTGAAAAAAAAAACCAAAAATCGCGTGGTGCAAGATCGGGTGAAAATACAAGGATGGGATAGCTATTTAATTTTTCCTGCTCCAGATAGGGCGTAACTTGTCTGGTTTCGTGAGCACTAGTTTGTCATGAAGAAGGAGGACTCTTGACACTCCTGTGGACACTTCTCCTTCACCTCCTCAACCATTTTGGCAAAACGGTTTTGGTGTAGTATTAGCCATTTATAGTGAATTAAACATATTAAGATTATAGACTAGGATGATAAAAATTTGAAGAAGGAGGACTCTTGACACTCCTGTGGACACTTCTCCTTCACCTCCTCAACCATTTTGGCAAAACGGTTTTGGTGTAGTATTAGCCATTTATAGTGAATTAAACATATTAAGATTATAGACTAGGATGATAAAAATTTTGCCTAACATAAATATTTCTCGGCGCGCCAGTTGTAAAAAATTGGTCCAGACCATTGAAAACGTAATAAAGTGTGTATACATCGTCGATTTTTTTTATTTTTTATTATATTTGTATATACCTTTTAAAGAAATTAATTTCCCGTATTTCTGATATTTTATCCTCTTGTTTTCAGATCACTAATAGCAGATTCGTTTTGATATTGATTTTATTATATTTTTATTTATTTTTTTCTCATTTTATAATAGTTCACACTTAAGCGTATGATCCTCAATTAATATTTTTGTACTGATTTTTTTTTTTTTGAGGAAAATCAATAAATTCCATGATTGGGTTTCAAATAGGTCGGAGACATACCCAAAGGGAAAACGTGGGAATGTAATTTCTCTGCTTTTCTGAGAGATTAAGCATCAATTGTTTTTAAAGCAGTCCCGGAAAATTGAAATCTGAAACATGTCAACATTGAAACAACTTCCATTGGACTCACTCTGAGGAAGGCCCAGTAGGTGTTCCATTGGACTTACACACACACCGGCAGTCTAATTCCTTTCCAAATAGGAAGATAATCAGATAATTTTATCGTTTTCCAGTCTCCAATCTAATCTGTAATACTTCTGAGAACATTTCGGCTAACCCTACTGCATAATGTTTTGAGAAAAAAATATATTTTAATCAGTGGTATAATCATAATAATGGAGTAGGTTCAACATTACCCCGGTCAAATGACTATCATTGTAGAGGCATTTATTCCTTCCTATGAAATTGGTTGCCGGCCTACGGCGTGAGAGGTTATTTCCATCCAGTTCTCTTCGATAATCTGTTCATCTGAATAACCCAAGGAATAATATTGTTTGACTTGGTCATATCTGCGGGGAGGAAGGCAAGGGGGCCATAACCATCCTTTCAGAATACTAGTAAGGGTAATGGAGGAAGAATAATTAAACTTATTTAAATTTAATGCATTTCTGAATTAGTTTTTTAAAGATCTATAAAACGGAGGGGAAACTGTTATACTGCATTGGAAATCCAGTCTCGCCCCATTTTTCTGGCTCGATTTTGTTTTTTGCCTCTGCCCCTCAATTCTTTTCTAGATCCGATCCTGTTATTATATTGTTGATATGCGATTATAAAAGCTTAGTTTTCGTCTGTATAACTAGTTCATGAGCGCCCAGGCACTTAGAATAATATAGTAAAATTTCGTAACCCAATCATCACAATCTATCTTAACCCATTTCTTCCCAGTGTTGCGTGTACGCAACACTTGGGAAGAAATGGGTTAAGCAGGTATGAATTGCCCCCTGCCTTAGCTCAAATGTTAGAACAACCGGCGTGTAACCAGGGGATTTCGAGTCCGGGGGAAGGACGAGTGGATTTTTCACACTTGTCTTATTATTACAAATAACTATCACCATAGTGAGATTTATTAATACATTATTATATTAATGAATAATTATAATAACTACTTTATTATCCAAGTGTTTGTTACTATTTGTTGAAACCGTATTTCCTTTTACTTACTTTTTCCAAAAATAACATTCTTCTTAAAAACCTAATCACGTCAAACGCTTCCAGTTCCTGATCAGGTTGTCGAAAGTGTTATCGTGGGATTCTTCTAAACTTTCTTCTCAGTATCTGTAATAATACAGAACTCATCAAGAATCTTTTGTAGCTGATATCAAGAATCTTTTGTAGCTGCTATCAAGACTCTTTTGTAGCTTGTTAAACACAACCGCAGCGCTTGAAGAGTTTTTTTTTAGCCGCTCGGCATTCGTCCAGTGATCTCCCGCATATACAAAGTGTTTGTCATGGTAACGTAATCATTTACATAACTCACTGTTCTAAACTCACATGCTAATTTGCCCGCGTATTACTCCATCAAAAAAAATGAACCCATTTACTGTTCTCAAGATAAATAAATGAAAATAACTAGAAAATACATATCGCCTGTGTCGAATATGGGATGCTCGATTTAAAGAGAATGAAGTCTTATATTTTCCATCTTTTTCCTCTCTAACAGCAGAAATTCAGACAAATGGATCATTCGGAAATCAAATAGTACTATTTCATTATCACATATAAAACACAAAGAATTTTTTTTCATTTATCTCTTAAAGCGATGAAGTTGTGTTTTCCCATCCCTCTGATATTAAAGGAGCAAATATTTGCTGTCAGTGCAAAACTTTTGACCTTTAGGATCCACCACCAAACTTTCAGCCTTCTAGAATAGATAGATCGTTTGCAATATTCGTTATATGAGTATTTATTATAGGTTATACGTAATATATTAATATAATCTCAAATTTGCGGATTTTCCGATTTTTCCACAACTATAAGAAGTTATTAAAACTATTTGGAGTTTCGGAAAGTTCTATTCTAATATTCAGTCAATGCCTATCCAAACCAAAAAAAAACTTAAAACAAAAACGTCGAACACGTAGGTAACTAAGAGGTAAGACAACCCAGCTTTAAAAAGAAGGCATTCGTACTGAATTCGGTTAAGTCAAAGGTTAATCACTCGTTAAAAGTGTTAAGGTTTTAGAACAAACTTGGCTGACATAAACACGTATATGAATACTAGAGTTTAGATTCAACACTTCTTATTAGTCTTCGAATTCCAATTTAATTGGTTCATCCCTACTATTTTATCAGGCTATCGGCATAACTCAAAGTGAAGAAGGTATGAGTTGAAATGACCCGGTAGTTCACTCTGTCACAGTATGATAATAGATTTACCTTCACTGTAAGAATTTGTATCTTTTTTTTAACTTAACGCTCCAGACTTGGAAAAGCTGAAACCCATCTTATGAAGCGACATCAGCGCTAATAGGTTACAGAGATGTCAATGAACTCTTTAAACGAGCTCAACAATCGAACTACGCACAGAGGACTTCTAACACCACTTGGGGAAATTGTATTTTTAGCTTGTTAGAAAAGAAACAAGCTATTGTTTGCACCAATATGTCTGTTTTTTCGTGTGTAGACATTTAACTTATTTACTTTTAGAGATAAACTAAAAGTTATTGTGTTGGATAGATATTAATGAATCATCAGAATGTTAATTTTCTAACTCTCTCAATAGCTTTAATAGCCATCTATTACAGTGAAAATTTTAGGAAAAATATCAAAACTTTAAATAAATGTTGTAAACGATCTCTTAATTTAGGAAGTTGAAATTTCGACGATGTAGTATAATAGTCAAGAGGGCAACGACGATTACTACTATCAGAATACTGTGGGGGGGGGGGGGACGACTATTTTTTATTTTAGGGTATGAATTGAAAAAAATATTTTTGAAATGGATAAGTAGCATTTAAATATAATGTCTCGCGTTTTCCGAATAATGCAGAAGTTTTAATTTTCATCTTAGAAGATAAATATTTAAACGAATTTTACTAACTATCTATTTATGCTAGAAATGCGATTTGTTTTCGGTAGAGTATAAGGTTTTGGGTTGTTTTACCTCTGAGCGTCATTTTTTGCATATGATGGGTTAAATCGCCCACAAGAACTCCAGGTTTAGAGAATGTTGGGGAAGAGGACCTTCTGAACATCTGTTATGAGAGAGATGAAAGTCTCCAGTCAAAGTCATCCGGTGTTTATTTAACGTGTGCAGGGTATGGCCCTCCTGCAGACGGATCATCTGACCGAGATCATCGAGGGGTTTAGTGAAGATAAATTTTAACTTTGAAACTGTTGAAACTCGAACTTGAGAACTGCAGATTACGGATTCTGAAGGGAAACCGACTGAGCTGACCCTCGCCCTAAGTCTGCAGGTACTTAAATCTTTCAAAGAAGTCAATGTTTTCCTTTTTAATAATATTCATACAAGTTCAGTGAAGAATATTAGGTTTTAAGAATGAATTATCTACATTTCGAAATGATTTCATTTATAAAATATGCACTTTGTCTTTTCTAAGTCCATATCTTTCTCTTCTCCTTCTGTTTTTCTGACATTTCTCGTATGAAACGTGTTTGATGTTTCTCTAAAAAAAGTAAAAAATCAGAGTGAACAAAGCACGACTTGACATAGTTCTATAATGCAACTTGAAACGAAAAACGCACAAACTCCAAATAAAACACGTTCTCCCATGACTGTTAACTGAACGTACGTATACATTTGCTAAACAGCCATTTTTCAGAGATCAACGTACAAAGAACGAAAGCATCATACGATACTCGTAAGTTCTAAATATGGGTCCTCTCGTCACTTTTGAAGCTTACGGAGTGTATTTCTGTACAACAAAAATCACTTTTCCATTACCGTCTGCTGAGATTGAATCTTTATTTATGGAGGCACCCCACAATCGGTTCGCGCATCTCACTTCACGTAACGTTAACCCTCGTTCTCGTGCGCGCGCGTAACGAGGCGTAACTGTGGCGCGCTTCTGTGACGTCACCGGCTATCAACAAGAGCCAAGAAAAGGCGCGCATAGCAGATCGGTGGTCAGTGCCGAAGAAGCGTCTCGGGATCTGTGCGGCAAGAAACTTAGCTCAGAGAACAAACTCTTTACGATTGGCTCTTTCCACTGGTGACGTCAGTTTAGACTGACCGGCAGTAAATTTCAGCATTCTTATGAAGCTTTTTTTTCTTTAAGTTTGTTCTCAAAAAAAGATTTTTTGTTTCTTTTACAAAGTTTAAATCTCTAAAGAAAACAAACGTAAAGGACAGCGGACGAAGTTCTGAAAACATTTAATGATTCTATTTCTTATGACATTTGCATCTTATGAATGATTTTTGATGGATACTCCGAATATATTACAGTGATTAATAAATAATCCCTGGAAAACGAAACTTGAAGACTGCCTGCACATGGTTGGTATGTATGAAAGGAAAAAAACTACATCGCGCATGATCTTGATGCTTGGGATTTTCTGTTTATGTACCTAAGTGACAGTGATGGAAGATTTCTCCATTGGTACAGCACGTGTCTGTGCCAATCTCTCAGAGTCATCCCTGGATTGCATCCAGATCACGAATCTCGACATCCTCGCTGAGAGCAACAATGACTCCTTAAATGGGACTGTCAACGATACAGAGAGTGAGAATGGCATTTATTATTACTACTTTTACAAGGTGAGAATTGAAAAAGGATTTTTGTTGAATGTCAGATTCTTTGAATTTCATTTTTCTATATGAATAAGCAATATTTAGTTGTGCGTGTTATCTGTTTATGTACACGTGACATATTCTATTCATGTTGTTTTCGAACGTCGAGAATTTCGTGTTTATCACAGGTAATAAACATTTCTAATGTGAAAGTAAAAAATATTTATTGAAAATAATGATTTGGTCTTATAAGCTTTTAATATATTTTCTTTTAATAATTGGGATTCCATAAATAATGTGAAATTTATACAATATTGTCCTCGTCCCTATTTTTCTGGTCAAATATTGGCATTTTAAGATTCCTCTGAATTTTATTCCCCCACACAATTACGGAAATGATGTTATTGAAGCGATGTAACATAAAGTCCAAAACAATGGACATGAAATCTTTCTTGTGCACCCTTACGAAAGTATGTGGTCAAGTGTGAAGTTCTGTTTTCGAGCAAGATGAAAGAAAGATTATTCTCTTTGTCACGTGGCACACATTCCATGTAGTGGCGCTCCACACTCATCTATTGGTTATGATAGTTAATAACATCCTTGACGTATTACTATCATATTTATATGGTGCTGTATCTCACTCTAATGTCCTTCTCCCTTTATGTGGTATAGAATCCCACTCTAATATTCCTCTCTCTTTAAGTCGTGTTTAATTGCACTTCAATATTCCTTTCTTTATGTGATGTTGAATTCCAATCTAATATTCCTCTCTCTTTATGTGGTGTTTAATACACTTCAATATTCTTCTCTTTATGATGTGTTCAATCCCACTGTAATGCCTCTCACTTCATATGGTGTTGAATACCACTCTAAGTAACTTTCACCAGAGATGGAGAAGATAGTCTCTATAGTCTAGAAAATATTTTCATCATCTAAAACACAAAAAATTCTACTTATAATTTACTCACCCACTCTTATAGACATAAAATATTAAAAAAATCTTGCATTTACAATATTTATAATAGCTAAAAAAGGAAACATGATTGACTAAACAAACATTTTACTGAATATGTGATATACGGAAAATTAAAATTTTCTTTGCGAGCTGGTTCATTAGTAATATCATATATGAGTGGAACATTAATGTTTGCTAAATTTTTAACTGAATGGAACAGAATGTTCGAAATTAAAATAAAAAAATTAATGCAATTGAACAAATACTTCATACAGTGTTTACATAAATCATAACATTATTTAAAATAAGTATTTCGTTGACTAGCTATTCGGCTATTCGGCATTCATGAGGAATGGAGTTAGCCGGTTTGATGAATCTACTGATGGCATGAGAAATATTTTTATATAAACTAAATCCAGTAGGTAAAACCTGTATTTTTAAACCTTAGATGAAATAAAAATGCCGTTAAAAACAATGATAATAAAAATAAAGTATAATGCCCTTAATACAAATGCAAATATGAAATATACAATTTTTATACTTATTTTCCTATTCAATAAATGTTTTCGGGAACTTTTCAATGAAAGTCACTATGCAAAGAAATGTAATATTGTCGATTGGATGGCATTGACTACTGGTAGTACTGTATTTATGATTAATGAGGAATTTGAAAGAGAATATTTGAAAGGTAAAGTCGGTAGAAAAGTATGCATGTGACAAAAAAATTACTATTCGTGACACGAGAATAGAGAAACAACTGTTATTTCCCAAAAATAAATTTCATATGCATAGGTATGTGCCGTGTAGTATACTGGCTAGGTTCTAGAAACTCGGATGGCATTTCATTTGGGTCATCCACTGAAGTAACATTTTATTCTTAAGCAGCAGCTGAAGTCGAGGGTTGAGAAGACGTAAAATTAGGTCTAAGTAGTTTGATCTAAGGGACCTAGGTTCGAGCCCCGGGTAAGGCATGGATGTTCGTGTTGTTTTTCTGCTGAGGTCCTGCCATCCTCTCCGACCCTCTACTGTGGCATATAAACTGACAGGCTCCTGTCAGACCTCTGTGGCAAGCAGCTGCTTGAGGGGGTATTTTTTTTTTAGTTTTCTAGATAAATTTCTATGTCTACCTGGACAACAATGGGTGAAAGATGATGCCAGCGCCAGTTGCATCCGGGAGAACTACCACGTGAATTGAAATTTGCCGTACCAATTTCGAATGTTAAATTTGAAATTTATACCCGATGCATTAGAATTCCGGATGCTTGAGTACAGGATAACCGAGAGTTTACTGTATTTAGAAAATTAAAAGTAGAAATTTTTCTTCATTTACTTTATTGAGACAAAATAAAAGTCCTGAAAGTAAAGCAATTTTTGATTAGCGGGAGTTCTTTCAGTTATTTAAAAAATAAATAAATAAATACCCCCTCAAGTAGCTGCTTGCCACAGAGTTTGACAGGAGCCTGTCAGTTTATATGCCATAGTAGATGGTCTGTGAGGATGGCAGGACCTCAGTAGAAAAACAACACAAGCATCCATGGTCAACCAGGGATCGAACCCAGGTCCCTTAGATCAGGTCCTTATTAATGAGAATCTACTTGTAACTTAATTTAAAAATTGCATTATATAGTTTTGTTTTATTACACAAGAAATTTTATTATGATTTTTGTTTTATGTATTTTTGCCAAAAATGGCAATGTTTCTTTAATCTTATGGATAAGAAGATTTGTTAGAAAAATGCTTTTAATCCTTTTGCAAATTTTATTGAAATTTGGAAGAGCGCGTGAATTAAAAATTTTGATATTTCTTCTTTATATAATTAAATTCAAGCCCCGGGTAAGGCATGGATGTATGTGTCGTTTTTCTGCTGAGGTCCTGCCATCCTCTCAGATCTTCTATTTTGGCATATAAACTGACAGGCTCCTGTCAGACCTCTGTGGCAAGCAGCTGCTTGAGGGGGTATTTATTTATTTTTAGTTTTTATAATTAAATTATCCATATATGTTTCAATTGGTATGTAAAATTGATTATACAGCAATAGCCGAGATTATATTAACTAATCCAATAAATTATTATTTTAACAAAATAGCTAAGTATGTTTCTTTTATCTTGCTAGCCGCAATAATTTTGGATTCACATAATGTGTCGTGCACTCAGAAACGATCGAAAGAACTGACTTTAACAACAGTGGAATTAACAGTGGAATTCAATGTTACACAAAATGTAAATAATAAACAAAGAAAAGATAAAAGAATTGAGTATCAAAAATGCGGCAATTTCGTGACAAAATTTTTAATTGTTTCCCAGGAATAGCTTCGAAAATCAGGCTAGCCTTGTAAAATAGTAGCCGATAATCATGTATTTTCTACTATGACATAAATCTTGGAATCTTTAATTCTTGTAACTTTCCATTTAGTTTATCGTGGAAAAATTACAGGACCAAACGAACTTAATTGAACTTTAAAAGGAAGAAAAGAATTAATTTAATTTTGACTCTAGTTTCAAAGGCAAATTAATCACTAAACGTTAAGTTGGGTTGTTTTGCCTCTGAGCGTCATTTTTTTGCACAAATGGGCTAAATGGTCAGGTCACAGAGACTCTCGAGGGCTCAGAGAAGGTTGGTGCAGGGGCCCCACTGAACAGCTGCTAGCAGACATATGGTCGCTTCCCGTCAAGGCCTTTCAGCCTGTTCTTTAACGTGTATAGGGGCTTTGCCCCGTGTGGTTCTATTGCCCACACGGGGCAACGACAATGTTCCATTCCGAGGACTTTCCAAGCTCAGCAGTGTCTTCTACTGACGAGGGCAGGGCGTGGAGTTTTGCGAAGATAAATCTTTAGCGCTGGCCCAGCTGGGACTCGAATCTGGGAACTTTAGATTATGAGCGTGTCGCGCTACAGACTGAACCACCTCCGCCCCAACAAACTGTAAACTTTCAAGCTTCAGTTTCTTAGACGAATAAAACATAATGTCTTAAGAGGTAAATTTGTTAATATATATTCCTTATTATAATTTTAGACGGGGAAAAAGGTAAATTTAACAATTAACTATATTTAAAGCATTCCACCACTTCATTTAAGGCAGTGCTTTCCAACCGGAGAGTGTTAGAAATTTGTGGGGACGTTTTCGTAAATTCCAATACACGAAAAATATTATTTAAATAGTTTAAAAGGGAAAATATCATTTAATTTCCATGAAGGGGACGTTTTCCCTGTAAACCCCCGAAGAGGTTGGAAACCATTGATTTAAAGCAACTGTAAGCCAGTGAACCCATTCTTCCTTGAGACTCACGGCCTCTGTGATTTGATCATTTAACCTATTATTTAGTAAAATACCCGACTCATTAAACAGCCGACAATACAAACTGACAAATAATAACTGATAAATGACTGATACAAACGAACACATATGTAATCCCTCTTTATTGTTGTCTTTTGCACATATTCTCTGACAATGATAACACGAACTATGCAATGTATATGCTCTTTCATATTCTTTGACAATAATAATAGACCATGTGTCCAAATGTAAACTTATTTAGTTTATGGCTAATTTTTATTTTTATGCTCTTAAAGTTGGAAATCCTTTCTATTCCTATCTAGGTAAATATGCATTTTAATGGAACGTTAATATCAACGTATACTAACGTTTTGGAATGTTTTTCTGGTAAGAACTCCCTTTCTTGGAGATCCAGAATATCTGCTGTACAACTTTGCTTTATATACAGATGCTACTCTGCTCATATACAGATACTACTATTTATTATAGAGTGTGGAACATAATTGGCGTCAGCCGCGGATCTGGAAAAATTTAAAAGGGGTAGCCAAATGACTCCATTGAGCTTTGAAATTGAAGAAAAAGATGAAAAAGAGCTGGGGTGGCGACTAGATTGACATTTCAGTATAAAATTTTCGCCTCCATTTCATAGTCTCTAAAAAACTTCTGGAAAAATGCATCAAATATACATATATTTTATATTTTTTTTTGCCTGAATCATCTATATAGCATTTTCAAAAAGGGGCTAAGAACGGTATGCGATTCTACGTAGCCTGAGATGTAAAGAAAATAATGAACATTTTTGCTTGCTTTCACTAATGATGAATAAAACTCAGTTGAAGTACCGCCATTTCGCACAGCTTGGAAACCCAGTACTCGAAGTCTCACTGAAATTTTTTGTTCATCATTGAAGATGGTATTCGCACAATTTCTTATTTCCTCTTCCTGCATCTAAGAGCCAAAGGATAATATGTAATGTGCAGGAACAGACAATTTTGCTCCCTTCGTCGCCAAAAGTGTTTGCGAAACTTTCTTCCATCATCAGCGAAGACTAGTACTTGTGTAGTTCATCATCGACGATGAATAGTTCTTGTGTAGACATCATCGGCGAAGAATAGTTCTTCTATAGTGCATCATCGGCGATGAATAGTTCTTTATTCGTAGTTAAATTTAATAAATAATAAATTTATTTATTAAATTTAATAGACATCTCAACAGTACATCATCGGCGAAGAATATTACTTTTGTAGGACATATCGGCGAAGAATAACACTTGTGTAGGACATATCGGCGAAGAATAGCACTTGTGTAGGACATATCGGCGAAGACCAATATGCTATAAACTTAAGAAAATTCTTTTCGTAGGTTCGTATCAACGTATACTAATGTATACGTGGATTCGAACCAATCGAATTCACGTATACGTTAGTATACGTGAATTCGATTGGTTTAGATTCGATTGAATTAGGATCGTGGCAATTTTTTCCTCTAACTATTGATGTTGACGTCATAAGAATGATGCATTCCTTGATAATATGCTATATCTGTGTGGAACCTGCCTGAATGGGTTAACAAAGGGAAGTTTGTCCTCTTCCCGACAATCTTCCAATAAAATAACATCTATGCTCATCCTCCCCATGTAACACAAATTTTGTCCTCCATATGTTTGTAAATATTTCAATTAATTCTGAATTCTCTGAATTCTCCCATCTGATTCCCTCTGTAAATGTATAAAAAAAATATTTTATCTCATCTTCATAAGTTCGCACAAAATATATGCTCAAAATGTTTCTTCATGGAATTGATTGCCGTGCTTAGTCGATCCAAGCTACTTCTCGTATTGTATAGCAGATTATCACCTATTCTGATTATATAAATCTTTTAGCCTAGGGGTACGCGAAAAATGTAAAATGTCAGTGGGGTACGCGAAAAATGTTTTGGGGTACGCCATGAAAGCTCAAAAATCGCTAGATATGTTATATATATATATATATTTTTTTTTATTTTATTCCCGTTGTTATACTATAACTATAGTTTTATCTATCTATACAAGGGGTACGCCAGTTACATACACATTTCCAGGGAGTACGTGAAGCATAAAAGGTTGAGAACAACTGTTTTAGCCGATCAAAATAGTTAATTTTAACTTAACTTCGTTAATTCTAAGCAGAAATATATTTTACTTTTCATCAGTTGTTTCACAATGGAGACAAGAAAAACCTAACAGAGTTTATATTTGTAAATTTATCACATATCTTTATAAATGTTTTCCAAAGCTAATTTTTTTCTAGTGGATGATTATTTCCCATTTCTTCTAGAATTTCCAATTGCTTATCTTAGTCTTAATTCTGTATGTTTGAATGAAGAAACAATATACTACTTTTAAAAGCCCTATACAGTTATACCATCCGCGACATTCCTTAAGAGGTTGAGACCAACCGTTCCTAATTCACTCTAATTGACTATATTAACCTTATCATTCAGAACAAGGTGGCGCGTTGACGATATCAGGAGTTCCGTATCTGTTGGAATTCCAACCACCTTCCACCGTCCCCACTCGTCCTTTCCATATCCTTGATAGTTGAGCCAGGACCATGTGATTTAGCGTGAGCAATGAGTAGGTCGCGGCAGAACTGGAATTAAAACAATAGTGTCGTAGGGAGCCCTTTGTTGGCGGCTGATTTCACCATGATCATATATCTATATCCATTGTGCGCAAAAAGTGCCTCTCAGAGGTAAAACAACCCAACAACAAATTACCACGTCAGAATTTTCTAAACCGAAAAGCAGTATTATCTCGCTCAGAAAATCGAACTTTTCAAATCATTTAGTGCCCACCAGAGTTGCTCGGATACAATTTGCCAGGCATATGTAACTTTATAGCAAAAATATAAATAAATTAAAAAATTTAAAAAATATATTCCTATAGGGCCTTAAAAAGCAGAAAATAAACCTAAATCGTGTCACTTCGTATTCACTTCAAAGGAAAATAGGGCGCCGGTAATCTTATTGAGTAGGTAAATCGGCGCCCTATCTTCCTTTGAAGTGAATATGAACTCAGTGACTGATTACAACATTACAAAGGGTAGATTAGGAATTATAATCTTAGGAAGATAGGTAATTTTCTTATTTTTATTTATTTATACTTTTTATTTGTCACTAAAAAAATCTTCCTTCAAAAACGTTCATTTGATATATGACTAAAAACCATCAAGAACATTTTCCTTTTGGGGTCATGTTTGAGATTATTAATTCATGATACTGGAGACGTCACAAGCTCTAATATGATATACGACTCGTTAATGTCGAACCCCGCAAAAATCTGCCTCCCCCTTTTATCAGGGGGGAATAGTGGGGCAAAATTCGAAATCGTTTACGATCGTCATTATACAAGCTTTCATTTGACACCCAACTCGTAACTGCAGGCAAACGCGTTCGGACGACTTTCATGTTTTCCATTTTTTAAGGGGAAGAATGCAATGGGGGATCAGTTTTTATAGCCTATGAGACTCCCCGTGCCGCCAAGTTTCATTTGACGTATAGCTTGTTACTTTCGGCATTCGCGTTCTGGAAATATAGCGGAACAATAGTTATCATATTTCCCATTTTTATGGGGAATAAAGGATGGAGGGTCAATTTTTATAGCCTATACACTCCCCACGTCATAAGCTTTCATTTCGCACATGCATCATTAAGTATCTTCATCGCGTTCAAAAGGTATTGTCGAACAACGTTTTGTCAAATCCACAAAAGGACAAACTGACAAAGCGACCAACCGACAAATGTCAAAGCCAAAAGCAATAGGAAGATAGGTAAAAGCAATTAAATATAATCTAAGTTGCAAAAATAAATGTACACATACTGCAAATTCATTGTATAATGAAAGAGAGAAGCATTTATTACTTAACATGTTTAAAACATTTATTAATTAACATATTTTATGAGATATACGCTATCTAGCATTTATATCCTATGGCCGAGTGGTTAGCGCGCTTGGTTACTGATCTAAGGGACCTGGGTTCGAACCCCGGGTAAGGCATGGATGTATGTGTCGTTTTTCTGCTCAGATCCTGCCATCCTCTCAGATCTTCTACTTTGGCATATGAACTGACAGACCTCTTGTGGCAAGCAGCTGCTTGAGGGGTTTTTATTTATATTTTTCAAATTAAGTCAATTATTTGACGTCCGAAATGAATTCCTATTTTACGAAGTTTTCATTTCAACATATAATCTCTTGTTCCGCTTAATCTTAATTAGAATGACTTCAATTTCTACAGAAACGATCGTGTTCTTTACCAAACAAAATCATCAATGATTTTATCACCCGAAATCAGAAAAATATTTATTGATGCATTCCTTCGTTTAAATTTATTGGTCCAATCTATTTATTGGTCACCTATATGAAGTAACTTTTAACCATTAATTTTAATTCTATGGGGATTTCGAGAAATTCTAACCGATCTACACTCGTTTTTGATTGATCCTCATTGGATTTCCTATAGATTTTTCCTATGATTTTATAGCCTATACGCTTTCTCTGGGTGAAGGGGACATTCATGAAAAGTTTGGAATCTCTCGCTCTTCTGAGGACAGTCGGATGCATAAGCAGACATACAAACACACACACAAAAAGAAGCATACAAACTTTCTTCTTTGTATATGAGGTTAACAGTTGAATATAATCATTATCAATTAATTGCAATTGATTAAATTTAGCGGTAATCTGTTGCAGTTCCTTCTACACATACATTTAACATGAAAACAACAAATTCAATAACAATAAAATAAAAAAATGTACAAATAAATAAAAAAATAAACAATTGTAAAAAATACACAGATTTGCATGTACGATTCTTACTTAAATAATTCATTATTAATTAATTAAAGCATTCGACTCCGTTGGTCACGATATTTTATTAAGAAAGCTGTTTTCAGCCGGTATCAGAGGTATTGATTACTTCTGGTTTCAAAGTTACTTACAGAAAAAAAACAGGCAGTGGGATTAGAAAATATTATCAGTATATTTAAAACTGTACGAAAAGGAGTGCCTCAAGGATCAGTTCTTGGTCCAATACTTTTTCTTATATATCTTAATAATATGTGTTTTCTAAAATTAAGAGGTAAAGTCACATGTTATTTCGGATGATGCTCGTTGGTTTGCTCACCTAAAGATGTAAATGAACTAAAATTGGACATCGAAAGCGATTTACTTTTACTAAAAAAATAGTTTAACAAAAATAAATTAAAATTAAACACAAGCAAAAGTAACTTTATGATATTCTCCCTTACATGTAGTAACATTAACAATATGACAAATGCAAAATATCACGATCTTGAATGTAATGAAAGGACTTATTGTAATTGTTTGTGAATTGAGAGGGTTGAAAAATATAAATATTTAGGAATTGAAATAGACAACAATCTAAAATGAAATAGTCATATTATGTACTTAACGAAATAATTAAGGTATATATTGTACAGATTTTATGCAATTTAAAGAATAGTTCCAAGCATGGGTTTTCTCAACTGTTCATTATGATTTAAGTAGTTGGGAAGGAGATTATAAAGTGAACCTTGCAAAACTTAACAGTGTCTATTCTAAGATTGTTAAAAGAGATTTTAATATATTATAACATAAATTTAATAAATGAACCAAAATTTTTTTTGAATTAGACAAATTTACTTGTATACAATACTCTTATTCCTTTCCTTAAATCCTACTTGGGTTGATGCAAAATGTAAAATATTTGACTCTCGAATACAAGGAACATTGTTTGTTGTACACAAGGTAAAAAAAAGAATATTTTGCAGCGGCATTTTCTGTTTCTTAATTCCCTGGAATTCGGAATAAGGAATGAAAAAAAATAGTTTCTGCTTTTAAAAAGAAATTAAGAAATCATATATTAAATTATATGATATTGAAAAAGAAATAGTTTTTAATAGGTAAATTATGATAGCTCTCTCGTTCCTGAAATTTAGGTAAACGAATAAATTTTAAATATATTCAAATTTATAAATGATGTCCATTGGACAGCTGCTGCCAAATACGTTTTGTAGGAAAAATCTTTGAAACATGGGCAGGCATATTTGCCTCTTTGTTATCAGATATACAATGAACACAATTTTCACTTTTTCGTTTCAATTTTGAAATTAATCCCAATTTCAGTTTTGTTTTTAAAATTATTATTGATTACTGATTTTAGGAATTTTTTAATGTTGTATTACACTGAAAATGTTTTCAGAAATTTAAAAATATATGTATTTGTACTTTTCTAATCAAATAAATATTTCATTCATTCACATAATATATATATGGGTGTGTATGTGGGCAGCCGAAGGATTTTAAGACCATACTGAACGAAAACCCAAATTCGCCAAACAAATCACCTCTGAAAAATTGAAATATTAATTTTTGCCAGAAAAAGAATTGCCATTTTTTCCAGTTAAATGTCTCCAACTGTAGAAAATTCAATTAAACGATGATTCGTAAAATGCGAATAGTAATATTTCTTTAGAACCTATCCACTTCAAATAGAATGTTTCATTTATTTCTTAAAAGAAAGAGTTGCATTTTCCTATCCATCATCTTGGGATAAGAGGCAAATCGATGCTGTCAATGTAAACTTCTTGACCACCATACTCTAACACGAAAATTTGTTTAAAACTTCTAGCATGAACAGATCGTTTGGAAGATTAAAGATTTGTGATTTTCAAAATTTTAGCGTTCTTTAACAATGGAAACTAAAGCTTCTTTAAGATTCAATATATATGAATTCTACTCTGAATAATGAACTACTTCATTCATTAGTGGGATTTTTCTATTTCATTTATTTTCAAACACAAAAAGAATTATTTTATTTATATCTTAAAGAAAAACAGAAAAATTAATGGCTGCTAACGGACAGACCGACTACAAAGTGAAAACAGTAACTTTTTTAAAGTTTCACTTTTTTTTTGTCTTATTTGAATTATATATTGTTTTATTTTTAAGAAAAAGTAAAATACTAATTCCATAATTAAAAGTCATGTTTAGTTTATTTTTTAACATTATCAATATATTATAAAGTTAAAAAAACACTTTTTGAACGTTAAAAATAATTTAATAAATTTATTGTATATTAATTAATTCATCTTTTAAATATAGCATCATCAGAGTTAACATTTTTAATTTTGTTTTTCATTTAGTAATACAACTTAATGTATATTTTTAAATATTTCAAATGATTTATTGAAAATCTCTATATATTTCCTAAGAGTACTAATGCGTTTTACGGCAAAGTAAATTATAATTAACCTTGCAAGGTGTTTAGAGTGTTTTTCCATGCAGAATAAAAATTTAGTTTGGCATTTGTAGTATATTAAATAATATAAACAATACGATGACTGTTTAATGACTAAACGTGAAAAATTGATTTTAATGCTTTATTTTGAACAATGGTCAGTTGTAGTGTAGTGATTTTCATTTAAGCACATAATTGCATACTATGAGTAGCATAAACATCTTAAAAAAATAATTAACGTATTTTACAATATATCCTATTTATAATAAACCTTAATTTTTAACGGTTATTTGTTAAGAAAAATAAACAGTTTTGAATTATTCTATCTAAGTATTCTGATATCTTTTTGGATTATGATCTGCAGTAGAAGCCTGAATACAGTCACGGGTTTGGGCTTTTAATAGCACAGAGGACGTGTTAGGGAGGGGGGGGGGGGTGAAGAGAAGTGCTGATTCAGACGCTGGTTTTGAATAGTGATAATTTAAATTATTAATTTTTGCTTGTAACTGAGAAAAAATACAAGTTAAAAAACGTGAAACGAATAATTTCTTTCGATTTCGATCTCTCAAGCAAATTTTAGTATTTAAAATTAAAGAACACTATTTAGCTCTTCGATTCTCTTACTTTCATTAATTAATATCCCTCAGCGTATATATTGATTTCATGCAAGAGTTTTTAATTTGCACAAACTCTAGTATTTTTAATTCAAATGAAATAGATATTTAAATTTTTATCTTCAAATAATTATGATTTTTTTAAAATTTATAATAGTTTGCAAATGAAGAATTAAAAGAAAATAATTCAGGCACATATTTTGGTATATATATATATGTATATCTTACGATTGTTTCAATAATTATCGAAAAAATGGAGCTCGGGCTAGTAATTTTTGACAATAAAGTGAAAGTAATCTTCGGGCTCAAAATTTTAAGCAATATAATAAAAGTAATCCTAGAGCTCGAAAATATGAACAGTGATCTCTATATTTCTATTTGGGCTCAAAAATTTCAACAGTAAGGTAATAATAATTTTTGGGCTCTAAAATCTAAATAATAAAGTAGAAGTAATATACTAGCTCTAAAATATGAACAGTAAAGTAAAAGTAATCTTCAGGCATGGACGGTTCACCTCAGGATTTTGGGGCCTCTCCTGCTACCAGAAAGCAATCGCAAATAAATTAGTAAATAAGAAAATTAGGTAAATCTGTATTATTAACAAATAAAATAAGTAAACTTTTTTTTTAACATGCACCACCTTTTTTTAAGACACCTGTGTTCCTTAATAATGATCTAAAAATACTGAAAGTTCTAATTCAGATTTATCAAATTAGAACAGTTTGTTAGATTATTCTCATTGTTACTAATTCTGTATATTGCACAAGTTGGAAAAAATAAATTTCTATTTAAAATTTTAAGCCATAGCACGTAAGTTACCACCTAATTACCTACAGTCTTTGGGGTCGAAAATTCTCCCGAACATAAAGTAACCTAGGATGTAATCTTCAAACTTAAAATATTCAATAATGAAGCAAAAAAAAAAAAATCCTCGAGCTGAAAGATTTGAATCCGGTTAAACATAGCTTAAGGAACATTCACGCAACTTTTTGGTTCTATTAAATTTGCAGTCGATATTTGAGGAAATAAATAAGTTACTTTTTATTTCAACTTTTACAAAACGTTATTCAAAATGTGCAATTGTCTGAATCTAATATCGCATTATTATCACGCAAAAGTTCTTTAGTCACGATATTCTGTATAAATACTCTGTAATCATTCATAAGTGTCTCTCGATTTTCTTTGATTTTCAGCTTTCCAACAGTATATGAAAAAATGAGAGCCCTGAGATATATTTCATATCACTTGAACCTTTCGGTCATTGCTGAATTAACCTAGAGAAAGGAGGTACAACTTATTTAACATCACTGTTTCAAATGTTTCTGCACTTCTGTTCTACTCAATGATACTCAACAACAAATATTTGAAATTCTTTCTCCTTAAAAATATTTCCCAGTACCCGTGATATAACTAGGGTCTAAATTACGGCTAATGGTGGTCAGGAGGTATTACTGATTTTTGAGTCGAATTGGTTTACTTCTGAACGTCACTATTTTTGCATTCAATGGGCTAAACGAATAGGTCACAAGGACCCCAAGGCTCCGAAAAGGTTAGAGGAAGAGGACCCACTGGTCAGCTGTTAGGACACAGATTGTTGGCTGCAGTCAAGGCCATCCAGTGTGTATTTTTGACGTGCATAAGGTATTGCTCTCCCGCACACGGATCCAGGACTTGAAGTTTCGGGGAGATTAATCTCAATGCTGGCCCAGGAAGGACTCGAACCTGGGAACTGCAGATTACGAGTCTGGCATGCTACCGACTACCGACGAGTCACCCCCTCCCCACTGATTTTTGGAACTCCTAGTTATCATACCGTATGAAGCATGAATCATTCCGATAAAAATTAAAATCGCTCTTGGAATGGGGTTATCAAATATCAGTGTTACAAAAGGAGGACAAAGAGCTAGAAATGGAGGAGAAAGGAGGACAAAAATGCTAGAAATGGTGGACAAAGGATGGTGGACAAAGGAGAACATGCTTTCAATCAGTGAAATAAAATAAGATTTACCCTACTAAGTTTTAGTACTATGTTCAAGTACCGACTAACAGTTCAGTCAGAAAAAGGCATAATTTTAATTATTCAGTACATTTCAAAATATATGACGCACTGATTTTTATCCATACTTGAGAAGCAATCAAGAGTTATATGGTCTTAAGTGGCATGGTGTTAGTAACTATCTGTTGTTGCAGAAGTCAGACTTTGTGTGTTTCTATCAACCTAGGTAGCGGTCAGCAGTGACTTCGGTCTTGGTAGGGTATATCTTGTATGAGAAGGCTTGAACAAACTGGGAGTAGTTCCTTAATTTATTCGCTGTCCTTTATGTTGCAAATCCTCTCTCCTCCCTCCTCCCCAAAAGAAGAAAAAAAAGAACACTGTCAACTTTCATATCTCCAACCTCCATCTATCCCTAGGCGGAAGCAAAATTTTATGCAAATTTCTAGAGTGCATACTTTTTTAATGTGGCACGTAAATTGCCAAAATTGAGATTTCAGAAAATAATAGCTTTTACAACATTAGCAGAATTAATTTAGCATTCACGATTTGCATTTATTATTTCAAGTTTAAATTACATTATAGTCATGGTTTCAAGAAATTTAAAAATGGAAAGTACAAGAAAAGAAAAGACTCTTTTAATTTTAGTTTAAAACATGTTACGAATTTATACAAAAAGTAGAACATTTCATGTTTTTTTCAAAAAATACTGGAGGATATGAGATAAAAAAAGGAGGACATGTCCTCTTTTTGGAGGACGTATGGAACCCTATCTTGGGAGCACCTCGAAGCACTTACCCTATCGATAAAAATCGAATTCGTGGGAGCATTTCGAATCGTGGGAAATTATCGTGGGAGCACTTCGAAGCACTTACCCTATCGAGATTTTGCTCCTGCTGGACACAACACGCTTTGTTCGACATAAACACATTGCAAGTAAAATGTGACTAATGAAAGATATCGTAATAAAGCGTGTCAGATACATCTACCCTATCTGTTACCGTGTATTGCAACAGGAAAATTTATAGCCTGTTCAATTTCAGAAATTTTTTCTATACGAATTAAACAACACGTTAAATGTTTGGAGCGAAACTTATGTCCATTGATAACTTTTACTTCATTCGGAGCTTTTCACACTACTTCTCACAACATACTACTCCATTCACAATCTAGGCAACAGCAGCCCCCCCTCAAAATTTCGAAAACTTTCCGAGGAATTACTCCGGACCCACGGCAGGTAAAATCCGATCTGTTAACCCAACGGCTAGAACTAAGTGGGACCACTCCACCAAATTTGGGACTGATCCCTCAAATACCAGCGGAACCATAGAGAAACTGGCAATTTCTGCCACTGATGGCGTCACACATGTCAGACCGTTCTTCCTTTCGCCTGTTCGTTCGTCTGTTCGTGAAGACTGAATTACGACTATTATATTTATATTACTAGTTAAACGCACACCAAAAGTTAGACACGAAACGTATATCCATTGATAACTGTTTTCATTCCCAAATTTCCACATGTAATACTCCCAATTTACTACTCCATTCACAAAGTAGGCGACGGCAGGGTGTCCAGATAATTCGGACACTTTTCGAGGTATCACTTCCGACCCACAGTATCTAGGAACCCGATCCGTTAAGTGAAAAGGGATATAACTAAATGGGAACATCCCACCAGATTTGGAACCGTTCGCTAAAGTACGCTGGGAGAAGGGAAATTTTTACCAAAGATGACGTCATCCGTGTCCATCCCCTCGTTATTCCTTCCGTCCGTTCGTTCCATTGTTCGCCCGCAATTACAGCTACCATGCAATATGATGATTTTTAACATATAGAAGTTATTCGTTCAGCAACTGCATGTCCAAGAAGTCTGAGAACAGCCTGTCAGTTTAATACGCCATAGAGGAGATTTATGAGGAAGGTGAGATCTGAAGAGTAAAGGCATAATAGAAATAAATATCATACCTTTACCTGAGTTTCGAACTCAAGTTCCTTTTCTCAATAGTCAAGCGCGCTAACTACTCAACCCCAGAGATGGTGCACACGCTCATGACTTTATTTTGAGCAGAGCTATTTTTGAGATCGACTACTTTTGAAATGTTTTGCACTCAATTGAATAGACTGAAATTGCTACGGTGGAAATCAAACGAAGTTATATGCATGGGGATCAGTAGACGTAACCTACATAGATATACTGCCTAGCCAAATTATTATGAGCACCTAATACTTCTTCGTAGGTATAATGGTACAGTTCCTAAATTTCGGAGTTTTTACTTCTTTTTTAGAACTAATTCTCGTTGAAATGGGTTTTGAAGTATTGTTACCAGTCATCTCTCAGATGATTAACTACAGAAGTTCTGTTTTGCCCTGCAGTTCACGTGAAAACAGCATTTCCCTGTCAACCACAGCCTTTCTCCTCCCTCATTTTCCGCTATTGGCGGACGAATTTTCAGATTGCTACCCTTCTCCATATACTTGGCATATTGTACTCGTGATTTTTCTTAGGGGGGGGGGGGGGGGGGTAGCTCAGTCGGTAGCGCGCCACGCTCGTAATCTGCAGTTCCCAGATTCGAGTCCCAGCTGGGTTAGCGTTGAAATTTATCTCTGCGAATCCCCCCGTGCTGCCCTCGGTCAGTAGGGACACCAATGGGCTTAGAAAGGCCACCGTCCGTTGGATGGTATCTTAAGCCCTGGAATGTGTGGGAGAGTCATACCCTGAGCACATTAAGGAACCTCAATGGCCTTGACGGGAGGTTACCATCTGTCTCCCAACAGCTGTTCTAGTAAGTCACCCTAACCTCCTCTGAGTCTTGAGGTTCTTTGTGACCTGGTCATTTAGCCCATTGTGTGCAAAAAAGTGGAGCTCAGAGGTAACAACCCAACTCGTGATTTTTCTTGAGTTCCATCACCTCCGTTAAGGATGCTCCTCCCCATCACGCTCCAACGATGAGCCTGCTTTCGAATCAGCCATTTTTCCCATGTCGCACTTGACTTTGTTTCCTCTACGGCTTTTTCATGACTTCGTAGTGATGTAGAATACTTACGTCAGTAACATACATTGACGGGTTTCATGGTATTTCGTGCATGATGCAGTGTTCGTAATTATTTCGCCAGGCAGTGTATAATATAATGGTAAACCTTAAAACACTGGATAATAATCTAGGTAAAATACTTTTTTTTTCTTCAGAGTAGCATTTGGCAAATGAAGTTTTCCTAACACTGCAAAGTGATTGCTTGCGATAGTAGTAAAAAGAAGAAAATTTATTAGGAAAAGAAAAACTTGTAAAAATATCAGATATATTCGCAAAAATATCAAAACCGATTCTCAGAGATAGCATGTTTTGTTCCTGTTGTGTAAACAAACAGAAAATAAAGTTTCGCGTTCGTTAAGGAATAACACAGTTTGATAAGTATGCGAAATGGACACGTGACTTGAGTAGAAATCAAATTATGAAAAGCGTAACTCACATCTCTACGTAACGTCTTCGACATCTTTGTGTGGTCATGCAGTTCTTATGAGGACCGATTACTGAAGGAGAGTGGAATGTGAGCGAATTTGTTATGGCGAAAACCAATTCCTTTTGCACAAAATAACAGGAGGAAAAATGATAAAATCTCGACTGCAGAACTTTACATTCCTTTAGGCAACGTTGATGAAATCTGAATTGCAATAGGTAGGACGTTGTCTAAATTGAATCACAAATCAGAAGCAATTGGAAGCTTGAGATGCAAAAAGTCGAAAAGAAAGAAGCATTTCGATTTGTCTGCATTATTTTTGTGAATATTTGTCTCCAGAAGTGTTTTCTGGGTATACATAAATCTATATTTCGAATTTTCGCTAGTGTTGAATTCCTGAGTTAAACGAGAAATATGCAAACTATTCAGTTGACTCTTTTTCCCTCCGTGAAATGGGTTGCCTCTTTTTACCAGTTCAACACAAACCTGAGTGAAAGTTCGTTTAAGATGAAAAGTATCCTGGATCACACTCTCAGTCTTCCAAATCTTATTGATAAACGTAAGGAAGTAAATGTGCGGATTTTGGAAAATTTATGAAAAGCAGTAAAACAACATTCAGTAGCGTGCCAGGATCGTAATCCTGTTTCCAGGTTGGAGCCCCAACTATGTTATCTCTTTTAACCCCTGTCTTTCTCTCGGTGAGGAAGCTTGAAAACGACGGGCTTGAAAGGCCGCCTTCCTTCGGATAGAACGTTAAGCCGTGACTCTATGTACTGTTGATCTATACCCAATATATATTAGAGGGCATGCTGGATAGTCTTGATGAGAGTCATCTGTCTCGTAACAGACGTTCACTGGATCCCTTTCCCTTTTCTGAGATCTTTGGATTCTTGTGATCTGGCCATTTACCTCATTGTGTCATACGTCTCGAGATAAAACAAGCCAACTCAATAAAATACTTAATTGGTACTTATAACAAATTAAAGTTATATACTTTTCTTTGCTCGTAATGAAGCACATGAATCTGCTTCAGAGTTTCAAGGATATCCATTTGAATATAAGCCTTAACTGGCATAGTGGTTAGGCAGGTAGCGACTATTCCAGCAGGGCAAACTTTGTGTGTTGTATTAGCTCTAACTAAGGCAGTGGTCAGCAGTAACTTCGGTCGTAGTAGGGCATGTCCTTGTATGAGAAGGCCTGTAAAAGCTAGGAGTAGCTTCTAGGATTCTTCTCTGTCCTATATGTCGCAAATAAAAAAAAATATTATTGCGGACAATGCTACCCGGAGTCCTAATTTGCACTTTTGCACATGTTGGGTTGGAATGTTTTACTTGAGTGGAATACTTTTGTACACAAGGGGATAAATGGCCATGTCACAAGAACATAACTGCTTAGGGAAAGCCAAGTGCTCTGATAGCAGCCTACGAGTTTAATACGACATAAGAAAGATCTGTGAAGAAAGCGACACCTCAGCAGATAGGCAGCAGAGAAAACAAAAATCCATACCCTAATGGGTGTCTAGAGGAAGGGGATCCACTTCCTTCCATCATCAGGTTCATTGGGAGTGCCTGTAATACACTTTTTTAAGATTTTATAGATTAGTCCTGTCCTCTTCACGTTTGATTTTCACGTTTTCGGTCAGAAGAGAGAGCTAGTCGGACGAAGCGGTGCAAGCGCATGCTCACAGAATTCATAAAATCACAAAGTTGTTCTGGGAAGCATAGTATCATGTTGCTAACTTCTCTTTGGGACATATGTTTCAACAGGCATGGACAAAATCTACAGCTAAATAAATCTTTTTATGCTCTGTTTCCGTTTTGTGCACTTTTCATATGAATGACCCTTATATACACTAGTGTCAGCAACTTAAGAAAAACTCTGTTATGTAAATGGGAAGCTAACGTCGAAGCTCTATAACTTCAAAAATAAGTTTTTTTTTTGTTTTGAAAAAGTGATAGAAGAGAAAAACCTCAATGAAATATAACAATATCTTGATTTTCAACGATATTCGCTCATTATTTAATGAGTTACAGAATATTTAACAATAACAATACCAGTCAGAAAAATTTACTTCAGGAGTTAATTAAAACTTAGTACAGTAATATCCCGGTTATCCGGCATTTATGAGGAATGGGTGTTGCCGGCTACATGAATCTGCCTGTTGCATAAGAAATATTTTTATAGAAACCAAATGCAAAAGGTGCAATATTGTATTCAACCGTAGTTGAAATAAAAACGCAGTTAAAAACAATGATAATAAAAAATAAGTGTAATGCCTAATGCCAAATGTATATTATCTTTAACGAGGACCATTCATACAAAGCGTTATCCAAGTTTACGCCGTTCTACGATTTTAGCAATCTCGGATTTCACAAAGAATTCTTGAAACTTCCCACTTTACGCTTTAATGTCATAGATCATTGACGAATCAACATTGAGTTCCTTCATATGCACATTGCGACTCTCACCCTTTTGCAGTCTTTTGCATATTACAGCACGTTTTCACTTTAGTCGTTTCGAGGCATTCTTTTTTGACAGCATTACAAATGGAGAGGTGAAAAATTATGGACAAACTGAACAACACGATCACAAATTCAACCATCGACTACTTTAGTAGCCTTATTGGAACTAACGTATAAGCGTGAAAGTAATAATGCATAAAAGACGGCTAGTGGCATCAGGGAAAACTAACAAGAGCAGTGAAATTTCCTGTACGAAGTTCAAATGTTCAATCCGAAATTTATGCCCGTTGCATGAGAATTCCGAAAGTTTGAGTACAGGATAACCGAGAGTTTACTCTATTAGTATTGTTTTCAAAACGTTTAGTAAAATGTGTATTTTAGAAGTTTGTATAAAGAATTCGTTCAGTATTCATCATTTTTGTATACGTTTCTTAAGACTGGCATTGCTGTTGTTAAATGTTCAAACTTCCATAATTCATTAAATACTGAACAAATATTGCTGAAAATCGAGATATTGATATATTTGATGGAATCTTTATCTGCAGTTGCATTTTTCGAAACAATAAAGAGTATTTTAGAAGTCATGGAGCTTCGACGTTAGCTTCCCACTGACATAGCATAGGGTTTCGCCTAAATATATAGAAACCACTGTATATATATCATAGTTTTTGAGCATTGTTCGCATAAAGATCCCGCTTCTTTTTATTTTATCTAATATTAAAGATCACAAAACACTTCTTACAACACATGTGACTTGAAATCACAAGGAGGGGAATGAAATATCCCTCACTGGCGAGAGGAACCGTGAGCGTTCCAGTCAAATGACAGTTAAATCATAATGATTACTTTCAATCGTGCACTGAAAAGGGTTAAATATAATCGTTTTATTAACCAAGGCTATAAGCTAGTCAATCAATGAGAAGAGTTTTCATTTTTTTTTGCTTCGGAATTTCACCAAATTTGTATATTGCTTTTTCTTCTTTCAGCGTGTGTTGAAGATAATTCAACACGCGCCGAGAATTTCCTATTTCCTACAATTGAATATTTTAACAGGGATTATTTTAAAATACTATAGCTTTGCCGAAATGTACTAAAGAAAATATATTTTGCTAACTAGATTCTATTCCCTAGTAAGAATAATTTAGAGCAGTGGTTCTCAACCTTTTATGCTTCACGTATCCCCTGGAAATGTGTATGTACCTGGCGTACCCCTTGTATAGATAGATAAAACTATAGTTATAGTATAATAATGGGAATAAAATAAAACTTATATATATATATAAACATTTAATTTTGCATTCATAAATTGCACATATCGATAAACACAAAAAATGACATTTTTGCACAACAGTGATGCCAACTTAGCGACTTTGTTACTAGATCTAGCGACTTTTGAGCTCTCACGGCGTACCCCAAAAACTTTTACCGCGTACCCCACGTTGAGAACCCCTGATTTAGAGAATTGAAATCTCTAAGCAGAAAAACTCGATTATCTGGACTGCATGGCACGCTTTAAAAAATCGCTCACCGTGCATTTGTTTGAATGCGCGATATATATCTTATATTGTAGCCGACAATACAGATCGAATTTCAAGGTCGCAGCCCAGCACCACGAGCACTCAATGTTATTGTTTTTAAAAAGAGTTCTTAATTTTGTATGAAAGTGTTCACTCTATTTGTGCAATTACCCAAAATTTAATTAGTTAAAGGTTTTTGGTTGTAATATCTCCTTTAATGCAAAATAATTAAAAAAAAATACGTACATAATAAATATACTTGTTTTATCTGAAATCGTTTTTTAATTATCCGAACTACCTAAATCCCCAATTAGTACGGATAATTCCCTGAAGAGGCTTCAAAAACAAATGCAGTTGTGCGCTACTTTCTTGCAGTATATATATATATGTGTTGAGACATGAGGGTCGCACCCTAGTTCCTTCTTTCAATACAAGTTCTTAACGATTTCAGATGCCCACAGTGCAAACCAATTTATTCAATGGTAGAGAAATTGCATTTCTGTTTAATTGAACGAGAGAGTATGTCTGATTCTATTTGCAACTTCTTCCGTTTCCCATATATTTTTGTTTGTGTGTTGATTTGTTTTTCGTAATAACTCTGGAAAGTTTGTACGGAGCATTTTCGTTTTTAATAATTATTTCGTTCACATGAAAGTTCGTCGGAAGTTCGAAGATGAACGTAATATTCTCCTTAGAATGGAAATGACAACGAAAATTTGTTTGTTTACCTACAACCAGGGTGCGCAACCTATGGCTAGTCAAATAATTCAATCAGGTTTATTGTTAGTAACAGAAATATCTAGCCTTCTCAGTCAGTGATACGATTTAAAATGTTTTAGATTACCAAAGTTTTTGTTCTCAGTTAACAAAATATTAAATTACAGCATTATTTATTTCAACAGGTTTTTAAAATGTTGCCCATTTGCAATCAAACATGCTTGAATCCCTTTTGCTTGGTTAGCCGTTATTTTTCTCAAAACTGTAGGGGAGATTTTCTGAATAGCATTAGTGACGTTGATATTTAAGATTTCAAAAGTACGAGGATGATTATGAAAGACAGTTCCTACAAGAATTCCCATAAATAAATATGACAAGGAGTCTGATCATGTGACAGTCCTTTAGAGATCAATCTCTCAGCAAAATATTCACGTAAATGGCCCAATTGCTCATTAGCTGTGTGAGCAGTTCCTCCATCTCTTTACAAATAGCTTGGAATGGAATTCTAAACATCAGTTCCTATTATATAGTTGTTGAATAAGGTTTTCTGGGATCGGACTGATGTAGCTCTTTAAATTGATGGTTATTTCAAATAAAAATTGGTTAAGTAATGCACTATCTCGAAGTTGCACACGAAACAACAATTTATTGATCATGTAAGGAAATATCATGAAATGCTTCAGATTTGTCTACTAACCAATATCGATTATTCTAGGAATTCACGTATCCTGATAAATGAAGCCAAGTTTCATCACTAAAAAAATCTTAAATTTCTAAGCACGGCTGTCAAGAGTCCTTTCAAACCAATGACAAAGAGCAGTGAGCTATTCGAAGTGGAAGAGGAGGGAAGAAGAATTGGAGGGACAACTTTTATTTTGTAAGTTTTCAAAAAGAAGACTTTCTAACACTATGACCAATGGCCAAAGTCAGTACCAACTTTACCATTGAAATCACCTAGCACAACAGAAATATCTCCTTTCCTGACAGAAATCAAAAGATCCTGAAGTTGTCTATAATGCCTATATTTCTCGTCCTTATCAAATTCCTCTGTGGAGCATAACAGCAGATAGCATTCAAGTCTAATCTTATTTTTAAATTTAGCTGTAAAAGATCTTTCATTAATGCAGTCATATCCTAGGCATTAATGGCATCACTGGTGTGTTTTCGGAGAAGCAAACCTGCACTTTGTAAAGGTTTATCATCCTCCCTCCCTGAAAAAAGAAATTTACAATTATTTTTAAGCATCTGACCTGTACCTATCCATCTGGTTTCTTGCAAGCCCAGTGTATCTAGTTTATAACTCTGGAATTCCTGTGTGAGGAACCAAGAGAAAAATATCTAGGCAACGTCCTCACATTCCACACGCCTACAGAGAAAAATGATCAGAAGGAAGTTTAAAGGGCAAAGACCCGTTACCCTACCTCTAAAGGATAAAGTCACCCATACTGGTAGGCGCTTCAGGCACCATCGTTTAAAGATGATCCTTTCAAGAACCAAAACCTAGTTAGAAACTGACTTGCCTGAGACTCCAGGTTAGGATTGATGATGCCCAACTAGCTAAAGTAAGGATTAAGGTACCTGAAATGGCCTCTGATCAGGATTATACACCAGCTGAAATAATATATCCTCTGCCTCTGATCACTTACGGATGACAACCGATAGGCAAACAGAAAGCACAGAGGCAGATTTTCTCTCAACAGAAGCCAACCAGTACAGTAAGGATCCATAATCAAGCTCAGAGCCATAAAAGTCCAGTCCAGTGGGGGATATAAATGGTCAGCACCACGACCCTGAGAAACTGACCATTGCCACAGATGACAAAATCAATAGGCGAAACTGATATGGCAGCCCTTCCCTTTCAGAATAGAATATCTCTTTTGAAAGGTACTAACGGCCTTAACCATGAGAAGGAGAGGTCGGACATTAGGTACTAGGCTTGGCCAGTTCTGTGCATCACCGGGTATTGGAACTAGCCCATTTGCAGACCATAGAACAATACTTATACAGAATCTTAATTTTTGTAATAATAATCTCTACATGTTTATAATGTCCAATATTTTCTCTTTTTTTTGTAATTTCATGAGCCCAAATCATATTAATAATAATTTCTAGACATGGTTCATAATAAATTATTAGAAATTTTAATAAATATTTTTTGTAAATTCTTAATGTAAATCACATTATGTAATGATTATGTAATAAATAAATAATATAATGCCCTTTCGACTACCAAGAAACGAAATATTCAGAACAAAATTTCGAATTTTAGCTTTATGACATGCTTGTCATTGTTTCTTCAGGGTGAGAGCAGGTGAGACAATACCTTCATGAGACACGGAGAATTGTATACATTTGATAGAAAGATCTAGATGCTTACGCAGTATCTTGGGCATTAGGTGGTTCAACTTTGTAACTAATGATGAGGTTAGGCAAAGGAGCTGTCAACCTCCTTTAAGCAGCATATTGTGCAGAGAGAGACTCCGTCGGTTTGGCCGTGTTGCTCGTATGGATAATTATAGATTGTCGAATAGGGTTATGAACAGTGTGCCTAGAGGCCTCAGAAGGAGGGGAGACCTAGGATGCGGTGGGCAGACAATGTCAAACAGGATCTTGTTAGAATTGGTGTGCAGTGTAGCTCAGGACAGACTTGCTTGGAGAACTAAATTGCACGGTCTGGTTGGACCTCCGTTGTCCATGGCTGCTTGATGATGATGATGATGATGATGATGATGATGATGATGATGATGATGATGATGATGATGATGATGATGATGATGATGATAGAAACTTCATAACATCGACTAGAGGAGATCTTGATCGGTAGCTCAGTGGTCCAGAGCACCAGACATGTTAAGAGGAGGTCGTGAGTTCGTATCCCACCCGGCTCAAGACAATTTTTCCACTAAAATTAATCGACTTAAATTAAGAGTGATATCTTCCTTAATATAGTAATCTAACCATTAAATGTTTAATAATAAAAAAGGGAGATTTTTCGATTACTACTTTACCCTCTTCTTAACAACAATTATTCTATTAAACAAACTCATACTCGAAATTGTTGAATAGGTAAATCACAATCGAGTATTTTTTTAAAATCAATAACTGTCGAAAACGTAATTTCTGTGGCATACAGTTTATAGAAATAACAATCAAGAAGTAAATATAAGCCTGCGCAGCACTTGTCGTTATGAAAGCAACATGAATTTAAATGAGAGTCGTAACTCCAAAAGCAACAAAGATTAATTTATTTTAGATTTTTTAAAAGCAATAAATTCCTTTCAATAGGAAGAACTTCCAAATATATTCGAATGTTTTGGAATGTTTCCAACAATGCTTTCTTCAAGTATTCTCTAATTAATTTTAGTATTGACTCGCAAGAAAGCAGAAAGTGTTTCATTTTGCAATTTTTACACTTTCTCCTAATCCATTATTTGACATATTATGCAACTAAAGAGCTATCAGCAGCAATATAATATATATTGAATTCCTCCTATATAATAAACATAATATTTTTCAATTAAAAAATTTAAAAAATGCCTGTCTTCCCATATGCGCTCTAAAAAGCAGAAAATGAAACTAAATGTGATGGTGATTTACCTATTCAACAAGATTTCCGGCGTCCTATCTCCCCATGAAGTAAATACGAATTCAGTGATTGATTGCACCAACGATATGATTTAATTTTATTTTCTACTTTTTAGGGAGCATAAGGGAAGATAGGTATTAAAAAAAATTAATGCATTTATACTTTTCATCCAAAGCCTTCACGAATCGTTTCGTTAACTCTAGCTTTATATGTAAAGGTGGGAAAAGAACATTTTCTGGTTCAACAGTGGAACATATTTTAAGAATTTTCTGCGTTAACCTCTGGTAAGAAAAGGGGATTTGGAAAGACCGCCGTCTGTTGGATGGACGCTAAGTCGAGGCTCTGCGTGCGTGAGAGCGTTTGCACGTTAAGGAACACGCTGGATGATCTTGACCATAGGTTTCCATCCACAACTATTCATATGTTTACCAATCTTTTCTGATCATTTGGAGTCCTTGTGTGGCTCAGGACAGACTTGCTTGGAGAACTAAATTGCACGGTCTGGTTGGACCTCCGTAGCCCATGGCTGCTTGAGGATGATGATATGGGAAGATAAGCAAAAGTGTCCTCTCAAAGTGGTAAACCTACTTTTGAAAGATCCTGTATGTAAACTGCATCTATAAAAATTTACTAAGGGCAGAGAAGTACTTAAGCCTGTAATTCTCTTATGTTTGTAATTACTCATTAACTTGCCATAATTGATCTTTGTGCAAAGGAATATATGAATATCAAAATTTGTATATATTGGTATCTACCATTATATTTCCTCATATTCTGGCTGATATTATAGTCTCTGTATACGTAAGCCCTATTGAACTGTGACGTCGTAATTGTGGAGAAAAAAGGGACCAAACGGATTAACTTTTTTTACACTATGAAGTTAACTATAGAAAAATAAAAACGAAAAAAAAAAACCCCAGTAAATTAATCATTTTATTTTTGACCGTTTAACACTAAATTGATTCTAAGAGTATAGGTCCGTCTACTCGACAGAACATTTTCATTTATTTGTTGTCTTCCACTGCGAAATAGTCAACTTGACAAGTCCTATCTACTGTATATACTAAATGGATTCTTTATCTCGTATGAGACCTTCGCGACCACAGCAGTCTGAGGGTCCCTTAGGACCAAGAAAAACAATAAGATTGACTTTATCGTCTAACCAATATGTAAGATATATTTGTCAAGTCGTATACACACCAGTGGAGGTGAAACCTACAAGGAAATTGTTTCAGTCGCATGTTCTCCCAGCTATGTACTATATGACTGATCGATAACGTTTCCACATTAAGCATAAAAAATATAAACTTATTTTCAAAAAAAAGGGGGGAACCATTTCTATATTGTGTGAATAAAAAGCCTCATTCAAAGTTTCCTAACTCTAGAAAGAAGCTTTTTAGGTCAAAATATGATGGATAATAAATTACAGATCTCAATTTAATCTATCTAAATATCTATTTTTTACAGCTCTCGTTCAGTATTTTAAGAGTTGGAATATTGAATAGCAGTAATGCTTCTAAAGAAACTTATGAAAAATTGACGAATATTGAAAAAAATTCTTTCCGCAAACTTCTGAAATTTACATTTATTAAATAGTTTGAGGAAATATTTATTATTTCAATTAACTTCCGAGTAAAATACTTGTAATTGACATTGCTGCTAAATATCAAGCTTGCGTAACTTTAAATATGGAAATGAATAGTGCTGAAAAAACAGCATTCAGATAAATTTGATTGAGATCTTTACTTTCCTTTATTTTTGTCTTAAAAACTTATTATATTAAATTATTTTATTATATTAAGTTAGAGAACTTCGAATTGGGTTTTCCATTGACTTTTCAATTAGCTTTTCAACAGTGTGTTTACCAACGTAGGAAGGGAATGATTTGATTATTTTCTGTAGGTTGAATCTGATCATCTTCTAAATTAAATATTAAATAAATTTAATTTTCTCTCTTAGGGTGACAAATAGCACAGCAGAACTACTTATTTATATTAAATTCTTTTGGTTTGTTGTGTGACTATAAAAACAATATTTGCTTAAATAAAATGGTTGATTTAAAGTTCTTCCTGGCTTTCAAACGAACTCAAAACCAATTTTTCAGACTAAAACATAATTTCCATATCCATGATATGTATATGCGAAACCTCCTTTTAGTCTCTTCACTGAAATTTCAGCACTTATTTTTACACCAAGTACTTTGAAGAATTTATCTGAAAGCAAGCCTTAGGCTTCCAAGCATAAAAAGTGATATGTATATGATCTTCATCGCCCATATTTCCCCAAACTCAGCAGAAGTGAAGTTAACAAGGTCTAATTAAGGTGCTTCATGACTCCTTCAGCCCACTCTCGTCTACCAAGCGTTCTTCGCATACCTAGGCGTCTTGTGACAACAAACTCATCATACCAGCTCCAATCTCATGCTCGGGCACAAAAATCAATCTTGATGGCTCATCACTATGGCGTTGATGTTTGGAAGAGGAACTGAAATAGAAAATGAAATACGCAACCATTCTTTTTACTTCAGAATATTTCTTTTGGTTTTATATTTATTAAGAAGAGAATTTTTGTTACATTTATTTTGCAAAATTTAATCTAACACTAATAATAATTTAGAACTCAGAGTTCATGGCAGTAATATTAGCGATAATACAGGATTAGATGTAAAATAATAAGGACAATAATAACAGAGAAAGTTTAAAATATTAATGATTTACGAATAATAATTATTGACCATACGTACAAATATAAAGGAAAATATATAATAAAATTAATATATTACAATAAGATCTGGAAAAGATGTGAATCTTCAGACTAAAAATTATACATATAAAAATCAATCCTCATATGCAGTTGAAAAGAGTGCTAGTTGAACTACATTGGTGATAAAAATTAAAGCATAATGGACAGAAGTGTACAGTCGCTCAAAAAAATATCCGAACGCTACGGTTGATTACAGAATTCAGAAAAAATATTTGGCAACAATTTTTTTAGAAATCAGTGATCTGGCAACCTTCGTGTCACGTGACACGAAGGTTGCCAGATAACTGATTTCTAAAAAAATCGTCGCCAGATATTTTTCTGAATTCTGTAATCAACCATAGCGTTCGGATACTTTTTTGAGCGACTGTACCTAACTCAAAATTGATTTCGGTAAACACAATAAATATCATACCGAAAAGTATAGTGACATGATTGAGTAACAGCAAGTGGCAAAATGGCAAAATCACTTAATATTCATGAGTGTTGCACATGAAAGCATGAATTCCCATAATGAAAGTGATAGAATTAGAGAGCAGGTTATGTAATAAGACATGAGTCAACTCATAAAACCCGTTCTCCTGTTTTTGACTAGGATGTTCCTGTGGTTTTTGTGCCAATGTAGGCCCCTCCTCCGTAAGAGTGGATATGAGTTCATGGAGGTTTTTAGGAGGTATAGATCTTGCATTTCCACACATTTTCAATTCGATTCTAGTCAGAATATCAGGTCGAGCGCTCTATTCTATGGATATTTTCACTTGTAAAGAATTCGTGGTCTGCAAATGGTAGCTAGGCATAAACTGGAGAGAAAGCTGCATCCCCATCCCCAGTGACAATGCACAGAACCAGCCAGGTGTAGCGCCTAATTGTCCGACCCCACTTTCTCGCGGTGCAGGCCGTTAATACCTTTCAAAAGAGATATTATCTTTTGAAAGGGAACGAAAGAGGAGAGTTGCCAGTTCAGTGTGGTCTACTGATCTGGTCATATATGACCACTTTTTTCCATTTTTATTTCAATCCTGCTGAGGAGTGGCCACTTCACAGTGTTCTGGTGTTGCCCATTTATATCTACTAGACTGGACTGGTTTATGGATTTGAGCTTGATTTTGGATCGTGGACTTGCTGTACTTGTGGGCCTTTGTTGAGGGAGAATCTGCCGCTGTACTTTCTGTTTTCTTCTGGGTTGCCAGTCCTAAGTGAACAGAGGCATGGGATACCTATATCAGCTGGTGGATAATCCTAATCAGAGGCCATCGCAGGTACCTGAACCTTCACTTAGCTAGTTAGGTATCGTCAATCCTAAACTGGAGTAATGCGTATAAGGCAGGCCATATGGTTCTTGAAAGCGTCCACTGGAAAAGGTGGTACCTGAAGTTCCAACCAGCATCGGTGACTTCAACCTTTAGCGGAGAAGGGATAGGTCTTTGTCCCGTGTCTGCAATCAGGGGACTGTTTGATATTGTTGGCCGTACCTCCTCAATAAACCTAGTTTCTTTAAAATCCTACACATCATTTTCTTTCTGTAGGTACGTGTAACGTGAGGACGTTATATACAGATTATTCTCTTGATGTCGTCATACAGGAATTCCAGCGTTATAACCTAGATATTCTAGGCTTGCAAGAGACCAGACGGACAGGTAAAGACGAGATTCTTTAAAATAACTTTCAATTTGTCTTTTCAGGCAGGAGGTATGGAAAACATCTCCAAGGTGTAGATTTACTTCTCAACACCCACGTCAGTGATGCTGTTATAGGATGCATTAATGAAAGATTTCTTAGAGCAAAATTTAGAACAAAAATTAAAGACTTGAACGGCATCTGTTGTTATGCCCCCATAGAGGACTCTGATGATAACGAGAAGGATGCGTTTTACAGCCAGCTTCAGGATATTTTGAATTCTGTGAAGAAAGGAGATATTTTTCTTGTGCTAGGTGACTTCAATGCTAAAGTTGGTCCCTTTGGCATTGGTAGTTCTAATGGCATTAGTCAACGTCTCCTACAGGTAAGTAAACTTAATGGTTCACGAATAACTAACACATACTACAAACACCGGGACATTTATAAATATACATGGGTTTCACCTGATGGGCTGCACAGGAATATGATAGATTATATTTTAATTAACAGCAAATGGGCTAGTTCAGTTAGGAATACCAGATCACACAGGGGAGCCGAAATTGGGTGTGACTATTACCTGGTCAAAAGTGTCTTGCAACTGAATCTTAAGAAATGTTGTGCTAAGGTAAAGAAAACTACCTTCAACACTGAAGGTCTGAATGATCCGGATATAGCCAAAACATACCATGATAGGCTTCTTAGTCATTATGACAATCGTAATTTGCTCACTGCTGAAGTTGAGAAAGAATGGGATCAGTTTACACAGTCTTTTTTGGAAACCAACCGTAATCTTTTGGGTAAAAGGGAACAGAGGAAATAAAATTATTTGAGTGATAAAGTTATGAAACTTATTTCTGAAAGAAGGAAGTGCAGGATTAATATGAATCAACACCCTACTAGTCCTAACAGAAGGCATTACAACGTGCTTAATAAACGTGTAAAGGATCAGTTAACAGCTGATAAGAATCTTTGGCTTGATAGCTTGGCTGACAAAGCAGAGGAAGCAGTTAGACAGCACAACAGCAGGGGGTTGTACCAGATTGTTAATCTTTTATGTGGGAAGAAACAGACAGGTACACAGGGACTGAGGGATAGACATGGCAAGGTGGTTGAAGGTGAGGATTCTGTGATGGCTAGGTGGGCTGAGCATTTCAGATATGTTCTAAATAGTGTGATTATTCCTACTCCCATTGTTTGTAATAAGGATAGATGCATTACTGGCTTTTATGATGGCCCTATACCACATTCCGAAGTCGCATTGGCTATCTCTAAATTAAAACTGCATAAATCCTCAGAGCTGGATGAAAATCACCACTGAAATGCTTAGAGCTGTGAACAATTGTGTTGTCACATGTCTGACTGCAATTTTGAATATTTTTTATGATAAAGGAGTTGTTCCTAAGAATGTTACTACAGCTATCATTGTCCCCAATTTTTAAAAAATGTGATCACAGTTCTTGTGATAATTATAGGGGAATTAGTTTAGTTTCTGTTCCAGGTAACGTTCTTTGCATGGTTATACTTAATAGAATTGGTTGGAATTAAGAATTTGGTTGATGGACAACTGCGTGATGAAGAGTGTTAATTCGGAAGTGGTAGGGGAGTACTGATCAAATATTTTCACTTAGGCAGATTCTTGAGAAATGTTTAGAGTTTCAGAAACCTGTGGTTACTGTCTTTATAAATTTCAAAAAAAAAAGCTTTTGACTCTGTTGATCAACAAAATTTGTGGTTGATTGTAAAATAATATGGAATACCTGATAAGTTTGCTAGTGTAATGAGAGCTCTATATAATAACACAACAAGTCGTGTGTGAGAGTTGGTTGCGTCTTGCAGTGATTGGTGTTGCATTGCTAGTGGATTAGACAAGGGTGCTTTTTGTCTCCTTTTGTCTTTTGTTTGGTTATTGACTATGTTATGCGAAATTCTTTATGAGGGAAAGATTTTGGCCTTAAATGGTCTGGATATTTCAAAATGTCTTATTTAGATTATGCAGATGATTTGGCCCTGTTGACTAATGATATTGATAAGATGAATTCGTTCATTAGGTTTGTTGATGAGACTGGTAATAGAGTAGGTTTGGTGATAAACAGAGAAAAAATTAAGTGTTGAAAATTGCTCAGGCAGATAGTGCTTCAGTTGCTTTCAATGGCTGCACACTTGAGCAAGTGTCTCAGTTTAATTATTTTGAGAGCTATGTAACATATACTGGTGATGTGTGGCATAAAATAAATAGAAAAATATGGATTGCTGTTGAACGTTTAAGAATATAGGGAGAGTTCGGAAAAATAGGAGTACACCTAAAAACTAAAGTTATGCTATATAATAGTTTGGTTCTTTCTAAAGTTAGTTATGGTAGCAAAACATGACCCTTTGTTAGCAGGATAACAAGAAACTTGATGTCTTTGATTCTAGATGCTTACGCAGTATCTTCAGCATTAAGTGGTTTGACTTTGTAAGTAATGATGAGGTCATCAACCTTTTTTGAGCAGCATATTTTGCAGAGAGCAACTGGTTGATTTGGCCATGTTGCCCGTATGCATAGCTGCAGATTGTCAAACAAGATAATGAACAGTGTGTAAAAGGGTTTCAGAAAAAGGGGGAGACCTAGGATGCAATGGGCAGACAATGCAAACATTACCTTGCTAGAATTGGCCTAGAGTGACCGAATGTAGAAGTTGTAGCTCAGAAGAGACACGTCTGGAGAGAAAAATTACACAGTCTGGTTGGACCTCCGTAGCCCATGGCTCATGAGGATTTTGTATGTAAAGAAGTCGTCCAGCACATAAACCCTCTGGGGACGGACATTATCGTCCATAAAGATGAAATCAGAATGTTCATATATGGGCAAACCCGTCGTATTTATATCACTGAGCAGTCAGAGTGACTCTCTGAAAGATGAGAAGCTCTATGCTGCTGAATTCATCATTTTGCCAGCGCAGATCATCGCACTGCCACTATCAAAATATTTCGCTCTTTAATATTATAGCAGTTGTGGAGAGTTCCTTGTCTTTTCCAGACGAACCCATGTCGAAAATTTGCCTAAGTTGGAACTTTTGCCCACTGGCCTGAGTTTTAAAAGTGATGCTGTCTACATCATGTTAAACAAATTTCTCTGTTGAAGAGAGTGAGGGTGGACACAAACCATTAGATCTGTGCATACAAACTTTTTTCATGCAGACTCCTATGCGCACTATGTTTCGAAAGACAGTTGCCTGTATTGTTATTCTATTATATAACTGTCTTCCAGACTAAATATAGCCCTCGGACATTGTTCTGGTCTACGACTTATCTCTCCACTTTCATGAAATTATCTTCAAAGTTTTGGGAAAATCAAAAGACCCTGAATATCTCAGTCTGGAATGAACGACAATCATCTATGTTTCATCTTTGTCTCACGGTGAAATCAAACTGCTACTCAAGTTAACATCAGTTTGTATGTAACGATAATGAGCAATAACCGCGACCACGCGCTCTTTTGAAGCAACCCTTATTATAGTACCCTTGATGGCTTTGATAAACATATTTGCGTTTTCTTCTATTTACAAATTTGCACACTATTTCATGTCATTCTCGCATGTACTTTTCGATCTACGGCATAATTGCTTAATTTTGAGCCCCAGTTGATTTATGGCTTGACTTATTGTGAAAGAATTTGATTAAGATTTATTGGGTGTATTAAAAAACGTTTAACGGTTATCTAAAGAAATAAGTCAGATTTATCTAATCCATTATTATTTTATTTTACAGTACGTTAGATTTCTGTATATCATATATTTTGTAATTTAACACGGAGAATGGAATGACTCTGATATTCACAAAACTCATTCATTCGCAATAATCTCCAGATTTTGATTTTTGTTTCATACGTCTTGGAAAGGTTACACGATGTTGACAAGCTTACTCTGTCGTTCAATTCATTCTTTGGATATCATCGGGCTATTTGTTGGTATTATACCATGCTCTACTATTAGACAGAAGCAGAAGAACAATAGCAATAGCGATAAAACAGTGAAACTTTATCAAAAACAATAATCTTCCATTGCATACAACTCCCAAAGGAAAACTGTCATTTTCTCCATAAGCTTTTAAAGATCATTGATGCTTAAACCGATATTTCATTTCCTGTTGACTGGTATCCCTTATTCGCTGATTTGTTACACATCGTATCTATCCAAGTTTAGATCTTTTGTGCTCTCCTTCATCCGTTATGAGATTTGGTGGAACATTGTTTTTGGCTCTTGCTCCAATGATTTTGCATTAGGAAAAATTTCTTGAATGGGAACATCATCCCATCTGGTAAAATCGATCTTTTCTTTTTCGCCTCAGGAGCTATTCCGCTTCTATCATCTTCTAACTGCTTTTGTGCTGATGTCATTCTGTCATTCTCCAAATGCTGAATCGTCCTTCGAAGAATGCTGTCATCGTTATAAAGTCAAATCGCCGAACCATTTCTATCAAATGGCTCCATGTTCAAGGTATTAGAGTAATTTCATGTTACACGAAACTGAGATTGAAGGAAAGTTTTATTTTTTTGACAATGCCAGAAAGGAAAAAAAAATAGAGATAGCTTTTGATATTTAAAGAATTATGAAAGCTATAAAAATTGAGAGAAATATTAAAAGACCTTAAGAAGTGTTCTTAGAGTTCTTATAGTTAATTTAAACTAGAAGAGTATTATATTAAATGGCAATTATTGGTAGCTAGGTAGAAATTTTAAAGAGCACCATTTTCCTCATATGATGTAGAGAACCGATGGGGTCAAAGGTTTCGGTCTAGCTTTCAAATAATGAAAACAACGTGTTTTTTTCTCCAAATGAATATACTTTCTTTTGGAAAGGTGTGAAAGAGAAAGACTACTAGTTAAGTTTGATTTATTTAGCTGGTCTTCTGTTGTGTTTTTTTCTCTTTAGAATTCCATTATTACTTTAACTCTGCAGAAAAGTTGTCAACATCACAGAATCTCGATTCTGACCAAACGCAAATGGATTAAATAAACCATATTCTATATCAGTACGCTTAGAAAGTGGCTTACCAGGATTGTGGAACAGGAACTGTTTGACTTACGAAGCGACGATAAATGTATACAAATATAGGTGTGACCCTTCAAATTACAGCATGTTCTAAAACGAAAGCATTTTATTTGCTTTTTTTAATGTTAGTTGTGAAATCCTGAAAAAGAGTTGGAACCCGAAACCCCACTCCTAGATATGCTCCTGTTTTAGAATGTGATTTATGAAATCTTGTTGCATTGATGAGTCTGTTTTGAGAAAAAAATTACCATTGTGTTTATTATTTAATGAGTTGCCCTCGGGAAATGAAAGAAAGGATAGAAATGATTCTTTTTATCAGAAGCTAAAACACTGGGTTTTAATTTTCTCTTCAAAGATATTGCGAAAACATCTGAAGACAGAAATGAATTTTCGGCGAAGCATCAAGGACGTCTATTTTCATTGGTGGAGCTAATAAATGTTAGTATGACTTTATCTTCAATCTGGATTTATAAAAGAAAAGTTAAGGTGAGAATGAGGTTTAGGGGGAAGTGACTTGGATTGAACTGAAACGGGGAAAAAAGGACGCTTTTCCGTTATCTTTTCTTCCTTTCCAGAAATGATTATCTCCAAAGAGTACAAATTTTTCTCTATATTCTAGTGGTCTTTTAAAAGCATTCTTGCACAGTACCTATAATAAATATGTTCAATTTCTTTCGCCACCATTTCCAGTCAGAGCAACTGAGGCTCTTATGATTATGCTGTTCAGCCCATTTTGTGTACAAAAGTGGCGTTCAGAATTAAATCAACCTGACCAAATCACTTTAGAAAATATTAAACTTTTTATTATTTAATCTTTATTAACAAGAAATTTCATCATTGATCACAGTTTAAAAAATCTAATTAATTAACGAATTGCTCAAGCTAGGCTGTTTTATCTCTGAGCTGCACTTTTTTTGCCCACATTGAGCTAAATGTCCAAGTCCCAAAGACCCAAAGATTCAGAGAATATTAGGGAAGGGGTCCACTGGACAGCTGCTAGAAGACAGATGATAGCCTTTAGTCAAGGCCATCTAGCGTGTTCTTTAACGTGCACAGAGTAAGGCTTTCCTGCACAAGGAGCCACATCATAAGGTCTCATCCAACGGTTAGCGGCCATTCGTAGCTAATCGTTGTCTCCTTTTTGACCCAGTGTAGGCTGGAGGTTTTGCGGAGATAAATCTCAACGCTGGTACAAGTGGGACTCGAATCTGGGTTGGGTTGGGTTTTTTACCTCTGAGCGGCACTTTTTTGCACACAATGGGCTAAATGGCCAGGTCACATGGACCCCGAAGGCTCAGAGAAGGTTGGGGGAGGGGACCCACTGGAACAGCTGTTGGGAGACAGATGGTAGCCTCCCGTCAAGGCCATCCAGCGTGTTCTTTAACGTGCACAGGGTATGGCTCTCCCGCACACGGGGCCACGGCTTAACGTCCCATCCGACGGACGGCGGCCTTTCCAAGCCCATCGGTGTCCCCTACTGACCGTGGGCAGGGCGGGGAATTTTGCGGAGATAAATCTCAACGCTGACCCAGCTGGGACTCGAACCTGGGAACTACAGATTACGAGCCTGGCGCGCTACCACTGAGCCACCCCCGCCCCGGACTCGAATCTGGGAACTACAGATTACGAGCCTGGCACGCTACCGACTGAGCCAATTCCCGTCTCCCACACCTCTGTATTAAATGATTTGTTTTTGTGAATTTGGTTGAAACCTTACCTACTTACCTTTGAGAAGCTCTTATGTAGGAAGAGAATGTGCTTGTTTGGATATTTTGCGGAATGTAGGACGGTAAATTAACTATTAGATTTTTAAACAGTGTTCTCTAAAAGGTTGAGGAAGAGGGATTGACACTTCAAAGATAACTTTATATCGCTCTGTTTCAATGGCCTAATCAGGCAGCATTTTGCTTTGAGAGACGTATTTTAAAGAAATAAGCATCACACAGGATGATAGCCCTTGATTACCTGAAAAATTTTCACACGTTTTAGCATAAGTTTGCATGATTATGAAAGAAGCCTTTGAATTCTTGTTAATTTAGGGGAAATTTGCTGAGTACTATGACTTTAACATTTACTTTTGAACCTTAATAAGTAAAATTTTTAATTTCCGATAACTTTCTAATGTTTGAGTAAATATTCCATTTTCTTCACTAACATTATTACTTCAAAGACTCTGGTTCTACAGATTTTCATTTAAAATCTTTCAATATTTCTGCATCGATTTCGACGTTTTATCGTTGTACGTAAATACAACTCTTTTTTTTGTAGAGTTCCTATTTTGAACAAGGGTTCATGAAGCCCTCGACACTTTTTTATTTCTTTTAGGCGTAATCGGCAGTGAAAGAAATACTGTTCGGAAAGTTAGGGACTACATATGAATATATATATTTGTCAGTGGTTGTGAGATACTGACATCATGTTCAGCGTAAAAAAAGCAACATGGGCTTTTTCCTCACCCTCCTGACAACTAGCTTCCTCAGTTAGGACACGTCACAGACATGTTTATGTGTAGCGAGAAATTTATTATGAGCCAGTTCACACACTCTATCCCTTCGAAAGTAAAATGCAGCGTTGTTTGTTTTAATTTAAGCTAGGAGTTCAAGTCAAAATGTTCTACGAATGGCTTCCTCTACTCTTTGGCTCAGAAGATTTAAATATCAATGCAACTTACATTTAGTTTTTGTAATGGCTTTTAAATGTAGAATGTGGGGCTTGGAGATAGTTACTTCGATATATTATACAAATAAACTTCACGAATTGTATCATAAATAGATAACAAAGTTAAAAGCTCTGTCTTGTGAAATCTGAATTTAGTGTGTACACATGTTTATTGTATCAACATAACTAACAATATATTTTCATGAAATTTACCGACAAACCATGTCCCCTTTTAGTCAGGATAAAAATAAAGCTCTCTGGATGAGAATCATTTACTAAATAATTTCTTTTGTGACTATCCGGTAGGACATTAGGCTTCGTTACAACTTATAATATATAAAGTGTCCGAAAAATTTCCATATACCCATGGTTATTTCATCTTCCCGTTGTAAACAAAATGTTGTTCTATAAGCTCAATAAACACTCCTTAACATCTGTGAAATAAGTATTTTAAAAGTCAGCCCAGGAGCCTAAATATTCAGCAATGTTTTAACATAACTCTTACAAAAGCAAAATAAAAAATAAAATCTGAAGTTTCATTTTTACTCCACAAAATAAAATGTCATTTATTTCCAACTTCATTTCTCTCTTCTGTTCTTTTAATAATCAATCAATATTAAAAATTGCTTCCAAGAGAGATTAAAGCACAGTATTGTATTATGATCAATTAACTAACTATTCGATGCAGAAAATGAATATCTAATTTATATACTTACGATATTCCTGCCAAAAATCTCTGACGTACTGTGTGCAATCGTGCTCTATGCAATCATCACACGGTATTTAATAATTTCTCATCTGATGCCTCTCAAAAGCACAGAGATATAAAGTCCTAACAGACATTTTGAATTATTAAATTTTGTCGAAAGTGGAATTTTCGTCCAAAATCACCAAATAGTATGTTAAGTTCGTTAATCTAGGGAAACTTAACCTGCTGACGTTTTTGCTTTTGTTGTTCTTTGCTTCTTAAACTAATACGTAAAATCAGTTCATTTCGTTTCCACCATGGAACTTCTGCAGACAATGCATAGTTTTAAATACTGAATATTGATTTCTCACTTAAATCCCTAACCTTAAATATACCTCTGAAAGATACTTTTCAATCAAAGAGTATTGCTAAAATAAAATACTAAAATAAGAAATAAATTCGGTATCAAAGTAAAAAAGAAATTATCTTTGGCTTTCCCAATTAAGAGTCATTTAAAAGAAAGAAACACGAAAAAAAGATACATGCAGGCAAGAGATGAATGTAGAATTGTCAGGCCGGATTATTCACAGACATCTTGAATGGAACATGATACAAACTTACTTTATTTACTTGAATACATACTTGAATGGAACATCATTATGAACATGATAGAAGGAATTTGAGATGCTTATGTGATTCCTCAAAGTTTTCTCAAGGGCATGTGACAGGGCCTTGAAAAAGCGACGACCGAGGTCGCAAAACTCGAATCGGGCCATTAAAAGTTTTTAACTTTTGGTGCCTTCTCTGAATTTTTTTGAAACTTTTAACTTTTTTTATGTCATTTATCTTGCTGACAAAATAGATTTTCTATATGTGTTCCTGCTACCGAAAAATCCAGGACATCCAAAGGACTTTCCAAGATCATAACACTCGGATGAACATCGACCGATGTGGAACAAACAAGATTTGTTGACCTGCTACTGAAAATAATAAGTCCGTTCTATTGACTCTCAGTCCTACTCTACAACTCTATTTCATTACGACACATCAAGTTCTTGTGTAGCAAGACGTGATATAAAAAAATAAGAAATAAATTCGGTATCTTTATGCTAAACAGCCATATAGTGTATTTAATACCAGGACTTTTTAAATGTTGAAAATTGAGGAGGTAGATGTCAATAACAGTTTTCGGTAAGAGCTATGTCCGATGTTTTAAAATCCTGGAATGTACATTGATGTCTATGAGTCGCATATACCTCAGGATTACGAGTAGGGTTGCAAGTACAGGTGTATAAATAAAAGAGATAGGGTGATGTTATTAACATCATTGGTAGTGATTGAGTAATTTGGCTTTAGACAGATTTCTTTCAAAGTAAAAGAAAATTTCTTTCTTTGGTGTCAGTTTATGTGGCTAAAGAATGAATTTTCAAGAGGAATGACCGAGGTTAATAGCACAATTCCCAAGTAGAGGCATCGATATTGGGAGTCCTGAAGCTTATCGGAAAACCTAACTGGAGTGATGTTAGGTACTCCAAAGAACTGGATATACCGAAGTGAATAAAGAGTCAGAGTGAATTTTACACGAAGAGTGCATTGATTAACTAAAGAGAGAAGTGCTTGCTGCTTCGTGCTTGAGGGCTGCATTCCCCTAATGACTTTCACCATACGGAAATCTATCTCAATAACGTTAAATTTCTTCTTCCATGATTTATTATTCTGAAAAAAACCCAAAAATCCACTACGTTGGACATAAAAAATCCAAGGAATTGCTTCATCGTTGTATAGTTAATGAATAAAGGGGGAACGGGGGTGTTGTTTACTTTTTGTAATTTTCGAATCTTACATTTTGTTGCGAATATTGAGGGTTCCAGGAGCAGACGTCAGTTGCTATTTGCGTTAGATTACGCTGACATATTTCAAACATTTCTGGAAAATTGGATTCAGGCCGAAATAAAATGACATCATAACGAAGACCGAAACACTGAAAGGGTTAATGATAGGACTCGGTAGATCGTGCTGTATGCTTTGAATAAAAATGGAGATATGTACTCACATTTGGGATACCATTTTTCATGTGGCGAGACTTGGAAAAGGTTCCATGCGATTGAACTTGAGATTTGTTAGTTTATTTACAAGCCATAATAGATGTGTTCCTTTGATGCCGATTTCTGATAGGTTTGGATAAGAGACATGACAAAAATTAAGTCATAAGTTTGTTTTATGTGAAAAACAAATACAAGACATATTTCTGGCGTTTTGAGCATTGTTGATTATTAAGAAAGGCTAGCGATAAAGCATGGATTGTTCGTTTTAAAAGGATGAATCTGTGGCGGAATGCATCGACAGTTACGTTAGCATATAGGAGAGACGAGGGAAAACAGTCCATTCAATTAGGAACGGGATGGCTCAGTCGGTAGCAGCCAGGCTCGTAAGCTGCAGTTCACAGGTTCGAGTACCGCATTGAGGACCAACGTCGAGATTTATCTCCACAAAACTAACCGCCCTGTCAGTCAGAAATGGGACATCGATGAGTATGGGAAGGCCGCCGTCCATCGGATGGGACTTTTAGCCGTGGCACCGTGTGCGGGTAAGCCCTACCCTCTATATTTGAAAGAACACGCTGGAGGCTACCATCTGTCTCCCAACAGTTGTGCAGTGAATCTCCTCCCCCAAAACTTCTCTGAGCCCTTGGGATTTTTGAGACCTGATCATTTAGTCCATTGTGGGCATAAAAGTGTCGTTCAAAGGTAAAACAACCCGACCTTTCAATTAGTTTTGCCATGATTGAGTCAAGTGATATTTGGCCTGTAAGAACTAAATAAATCTTTATTTTTGTTTTCGAGTTGAAAATATGTGGAAACTTTCTATTAACTTTATCTAATGACATTTTTGTCATGTCAGCTTAATATGCGATATAGCATAAATCAGAAAGAGAATTGTTTGTATTTTTTTCCTGCAGAATTTTTTTTCCCTATGCTCTTGGAACATCCTGTTTCTTTTATAAGGATGAACTCAAAAAGTCTCGATTTTAATTAGGAAAATCTGGTCACAGTACAGCAGTGGTTTCCAAATATTCTATAATTGGCATCTCCTCAGCTTAGCGAAGATTTCGTCTCTCCCACCCATAGGTATTATCGTCCGCCCAAATATAAGGGCACTGGCGAGGAATGCCAATTGTTGAGACGTGGATGGTAGACAAGGCAACTCAAAATGCACGTAACAATGTTACCAACTTTCAAGAACCAACAGCTACAGTTTGTGATATTGAATTTCAAACCGTGCAAAAGATGAAATGACTGAAGAACGCTTTCAAATGAATAGTGGAACAATCTTGTAGTTGCAAGGAATGTATTTCGTAATGCAGGAAGCTGAGCAATCGATGTCTGACACTTTGAGGATTATAATTTTGAAATAAAATGTTTCTGTAAAATCCCGCGGCATGCTAATTAACTAAACGCCTCTTCCAAAGGGAATCGCGCCACACGTTTTGGGAGCCAGTGCCCTAAATTAAGCTGAAATATACAGGGTGTTCCTGAATTTATGGCCCAAACGTGAGGGGATGGTGGTACACACCGAACCCACCAATATTCGTCATAGAATATGCTGCTGCAAAAAAAAGCACGGTGCCGGTAGTGGGCGCAGACGAGGCGGCACGGCTTAAAAGCACTGGATCGGCCAAACCTTAGCATTCTCAGCCGCCGATGTGCGCGACAAACCCAGTGTTTACGAGCAGGTACGCCGATCACTACTCCGCCGTTGTGCCGCCTGTATCAACGTTGGTGGGCGGACGTTTGAGCATTTGTTGTAATGATCTCCAATAAATATCACTCTGGAAACCTCTGTGTCTGTCCTTTATTTCCGACTCCTCACTGCGTTTGCGACCGCATATTCTATGACGAATATTGGTGGATTCGGTGTGTACTACCATCCCCTCACGTTTGGGCTATGAATTCAGGGACACCCTCTGTAGTACAATTAAACGTTACATACTTCCTTATATTGTACAGTGTTAAGAATGTTCAGTCATGTGGATTTGCCGTTCGCGGCAATCTTCAAGAATATAATCCCTGCGATCGACAAGTATCAATTTCATTTCGTTCAGCCATTAGATTCACTCAAAACTCCTATATTGGCTCAGAAACAAGTAGGCTGGTTTCTGAGGCAATATAGGGACAGGAATGGCTCAATCAGTAGCACGCCAGGCTCATAATATGCTTTTCGCAGGTCCGACCTGGGTTAGCTTTGAGATTTATTTTCGCTAAAGCCCCATCAGGACAGAGATGGGCTTTGAGAGGCTACCGTCCGTCGGATGGAACATAACGCCATATCTACTATGCCCAGGAGAACCATACTCTGTGCACGTTAAAGAACACGCTGGATTGCCTTGACGGGATGCTCCCAGCTGTCTCCTAGCAGCTCTCCAGTGAGTGCTCTTCCTTCAACATTCTCTGTGCACTCGGGGTTCTTGTGACCTGGCAGTTTAGCCCTTTGCGCGAAACAAAATGCAGCTCAGAGGTAAAACAACCTAATCTAAGACAATAATTGCTCCGGAAGGTAAACAAAAATCGGGGCAGGGAGGTTAAATATAGAAATTAAAGTATATTAAGCTTATTGTTACAAGAACTAGTAGCTATTTTTCATTTGGTCTACAATATTTCATCATCGGCCACTCGCGTTGATTCCTTGAAAAGATGATATCATCAGCAACAACAAATTTCATAATTAGAAAGAAAAAATGAGCGGTAAAAACAAACATGTAAGAAATCTAAAGACTGACCCTTTTTGTCGTTATTAACCTAAAAAATAAGCTATGCAAATACGATTCAGATATGCTCGTTTTCGAATAGTCCGTCAAAAGCAACCGTCAAAATTTAGGTCAGATGTTTAACACAGTAACGTTGGAAAGGAGGGACAGAGAATGGAGAAGGCTTAGTCTTCGTAGTACATATACACCCATTGCGCACAGATATCTTGGAAATCTAATGGTTGAGTGAGGAAAAGAGGAAGTATAGATAGGAGAAGACTGATTGTTCTTTCCGGTTTACGATACTCTTGACCCCCCTCTATGACATGCATGTCTGTAATAAAAACAACAATCTCGCAAGACATCTCCGGAAACATGTTGTCGTGACCAACACGAGTTTCAGAAACTTTTATTGATCTAGTGCAGTCGTCTCTCCTTTTTCCTTTCACTAGACGTCACTCCCCTTGATAGATTGAACGAGAGAATTCATCTGAACATCTCAATCTTTCGTATTCAATTCAAAGATAGTCGCCAACCAGAGTTTTTTCCATATGTATTTTATGTAGTAGAGTGCATCTCATTCGTTGCTTGTTGAGTCTGAGAATTCCGTTCTGATGCGGCCTAGAGCAGATGGAGATTCCAATCGGAGCAGATGTTAAATCTTCTAACATGCTTTTGTTTTGCGGTAGGTAGTTATATACATAGATTATAGGCATGTTTGATTGTTTTTCTCCTAAAAACCTTTAAAACATTAAGCGAAAAGCAGTTTTATTCTTGTTCGATGGAAGTTATGATTTAAAGCTCTAAACTGTTTGATTTATTTTAGAGCATGGTGCTGTAAAGAAAACTGAATTGTTCCTTTACGAAACTAGCGATGATATTAAAATACGTGAGTTGGGTTCGATTGGGTTGTTTTGGCTCGAGCAGCGTCTTTTTTGCCCACAATAGGCTAAATGGCTAGGTCACAAAGACCCCAAGGGTTCAGAGAGAAGGATGGAAATCGATCCAATGGGCAGCTTTGGAGAATTATTAAAAATAAGAGATGAACAGATGGCCAGAACATGGCTTATGTCAAGGCCATCAAAGTGCACTTTAACATGCAGAGGATATGGCTCTCCTGCAGACGGGGTTACGGTTTAACGTTATATCCGAAGGACGGTAGCCTTTTCAAGCCCAACGGTATTCCACTTCTCATCGAGAGCAGGGTGGAAGTTAGCAGATATAGGCGTAAATCTCAATGCAGACACAGTTGGAACACGCACCTGCGAACTTTAGATTACTAACCTGTATGATGTTAATTCAAAATCTCAGGTAATTAAAACGTTAAAAATTTATTTGTTAAAATTTAGGGTAATAAATTATTGGTCTAGGTTGGTGGAATGTTTCCGAATGTGGGTTTAAGTGCAGAATTGTTTCTTCTCTCATTAGTCATAATTCACTTGTTCTGAAAGATCTTAATTCGTGGAAATGTAGTTCCTTCGCTTGTCGTCAGCTTAGAGGGAGTAACTGGCATGCTGTTTAGGGAGCTAGCGATTATTCTATACTGCTCTGACTTATGCAGTGATTCGGTCTTAGTATGGCATGGCCTTTTATAAGAAATCCTTAAAAGCTAAGAACAGCCTCTCGGATTCATATATGTCCTATACGTTCAAATGGAAAAAACGATAAGTGTTGATATCATATCAAAAGCAGACCATTCATTAGAAGAAGATCATGTAGTGGGACTACAAGGGAATCCTATTCTACGAGAGAGGCCCAGATCTAGAAAATATTAAAAGGGGAGGAGGGGGTAAAAGACTGGATTTGCGATATAGTATAACATTTCCCCCTCCGTTTCATAGGACTTAAATTTTTCTAGAAAAATGCATGCAATTCACAGAAGTGAATATTTTTTTGCCTATTATCCAAGCATGCTAATCACTCGGCCGTCCCATGGCCGAATGGTTAGAGTGCCTGGCTACCAATCAAAGGGACCTGAGTTCGAGCTCCAGATAAGGCATAGTTGTTTTTCTACTGAGGCTCTGCCATCCTCACAGACTTTCTACTATGGCTTATAAAGTGACAGACTCCTGTCAGACCTCTGTGGCAAGCAGTTGCTCGAGGAATTATTTATTATTTTTATCCTTTCTAGGGTTCAAAAAGGTCATGACCCACTTGCCCCCCTCCCCTATCCCTATATCTTGAATGAGATGTGTACAGCTTCAAAACTGAATGAGGCAGCTGCAAAAATAAACGATCCAGTTTAGCGAATAGAAAAGACATAATTTTTCATAATAACAAAGCTTGCCCAGTTGTTGCAATGTCAACTTAAACTGAGGGAGTTCAGTTAGGAAATTTTACACCATCTTCAAAATCTTCCCGACTTTGCCTTGTCGGACAACATGTTACAGAATATTTCTCGTGAAAAAACTTTCAATAATGTTGTGATGTCAAACTAAGATGAGTAAATTTTTTAATTCTATAAGTGAGAAATTTTATTGTGATGTAATTATAAGTTGATTGAGTAATGTAAAAAGTCGTTTCTGAAAATAGAGCATATAGTGTTGACAAATAGAAAAAAAGGATTTTATTTTTATGACAGAAACATGCAGGAATTTTGCAGTCACCCAATAGAATCAAAGACAACAAGCTCCCTGTTATCATGTTATAAAGTGTTCGGGTTTCAATGACATAGTAAACTTAGAGAGGGCCAAATTTTTATAAAGACTAATTGTCTATTTTTCCACAATCTATAAAAATTCTTAAAATTCCCAGCAGCGATCCTTATTTTTACACAATCCCAGAATATGCTTAAAAAACTGAGCAGCAATTTCTCTTTTTCTATTTACCTCATAACTCCCATCACCAGTATCTGTTATACACAACTCCAGAGATAACTAAAAAACTTTCTCAAGGGTTCAACTATTCGAAAGAACTTGAAGCATCATCAGCCTGACCAATTTTCTTTGCTTTAGTCTTCTCTCTCTTAATCACCAAGCCTACTCTATTACCATTCTCATCAACAGCTCTGTAATGAATAAGTTACTCTCAACAAGATTTGAAAAGAAGAGCGAAACCGTCAGAAAAATATAAATAATACGTTTTTTTTTTAAATCTGTAACCCATTTCAAGCCCAGTCTCCCTCTGCACTAAATTCTGCATAAATAATCAATAAACAAATTAAAGAAATTAATAGATGAAATCGACCCTTGTCGTTCTCTAGTAGAAATGCTAAACCAATTGCTACAAGCCTTAACAACTCTTACACACGACTCAGTGCTATTACAAACAGCCGTCATTATGTTACCTAATTTATCAGGTGCGCCATAATCTCACAATCAACCACAAATTATTACAATAAACAGAGTCAAGAGCATTTTCGAAATGTAGAAAGCCAGCAACCACAGGTTTTTGAAACTTCAAGCATTTTTCAAGAATCTTCCTAAGTGAAAATATTTTGCCTGTGCATTTCCTACCATTACTGAACCCACATTATTCATCACATACTTGTTCATCAACCAAATTTTCAATTATATTGAACACACACACACTAATCCAAAAACTTTTACCTTGAACAGATAGTAGAGTGATTTTTCCAGTTAAAATAAGTAGAACTACAATAACATTTTTGAAAATAGGCACTACTTAAAAAAAATGTAAGCACATTGTTTCAGTTTTCATATTTTCTAGGCGAGCCTAATCAAATTTATCTACAACCATGCTAACGGGATCTAGCAACAAGAACAAAGCAATCTGTTAATATTGCAAATAGGAAAGCTTTATATTTTATAGGGCTTATTGAACATTTTTCTAATTTTAATGCAATATGAAAACAGCGTTATATAACAGTGCTAATATAAAACGTTCTTATTTCATATCTAAAAAAATGGGAAACAGTGTAAAGTATCGATTCTATGGAGATATCAGTTATCCTTGTATCTTTCCTTTGTAATGTGACTTCATCGATACAGAGCCAAGATACGTGCTCTGGAGGTCCTACGACAGATCGTCTTAATATTTTTAGCGGAAGCTTTCGTTCCTCTTAAACCTTCTTTGAATGCAATTTTTTTCGAAGCTTTTCCTTTATATGTTAACCCTAACTGAAATATTCTCTGTCTGACACATTTGCAGTTACTACAATTGCGAGATCTACCTATTTGCTTTTCGGCTGAAATGATTCAGAGCAATTTGATCCAAGGGATACATACAGAGTCGTATCAGAATAATATGACCACCTACCTTACATATACTATGTTCGGTGGTTAAAATAGCTTATTGCAGTTCTAAACAGTATAACAGAAATTCCATTATTACACAAAGTAGCATAGAATCCATAGTATTATTATGTAAATCGGTGTCTTCTTATGACTACCGTTGCGACGCGAAACGGAAGGTGAGAAAGACCATTTCCTGACACACCCTCTGAACAAACGTTGTGATGATTCTGATGTTGACTTCATGATCTAAAGCTCTATAAGTGGCATTGTTAGGGTAGAATTCCTACAGTGTATTCATAACAATTCGTTTCTTGTCTTTGAAATCCAAATGCATGACACAGAAAACAAAAATCAGGACATCGCAAACAATCAATCTCAGAGAATAATTTCTTTAAAATTTAACAACTTTTACAGAAATGAAAGATGCCACATGTTGCAAGCAACCTTTTTTACTGGCTGGCAGGATTGATGAAGCCAGATGGTTGAGGTCACTGGCTGGATTCGGTGCGCTAATTGCGAACCTAATTAACTGCAGACTACTTTGCAACACTCCGTCAAAGATTCCGATCAAAGAATAATAATGCGTTTTTCTCCAAATTCATATAGTGTTACAAAGCAACCTCGGAATATTCTCTGAAACAAATTTATGAGCAGTAAATAAAAAAATAAACTTTAAAGGTATCGCTTAAATAAACTATGTACAAAGAAAATGTATCGTACTGAAAAAACTTGGATCTAAATATAGCGAAACCCGGTTGCAACGAAGACAACAACATAATGTAGCGATTTCAGCTGAGACAATAAGATGCGTGTAAAAAAGTGAAAAATCGTGCGTGACTGAAAATAGGCACCTATCTAATGCATATTTCTTTATGAAGCATTTCATTTAACTCATATGCACGGTTCATTCGCATTGCACGTTAAGTTGCATCCTTACGTTATGTAAATGAGAAGCTTACTTCGAAGATCTATTAACTTCTAAAATACATTTTTTTTCCTTTTTGAGAAATATAATAGCACGAAAATATCTCAATCAAATCCAGCTTTCTCCCAAAAATGTTGTTGCTGATGTTGCTGCAAAATGGTTTTAATTTAACCTTCTCCCAAAAATATTGTTACTAATTTGCTGACTTCCATTCTTATAGTCAGATTCAAATGATATGATAGCCGTTTTAAGCAATCGACTTGATCAGGGGGTTATGACCCTTATTGGGTTAAAAGACAAAGCAACAAAAAAAGATAGAGAAATTCTGAGTGCCTCAAATTATAATATTTACTGGGTGAAGAGACATAGCAATAACAAAATAATAGTAATAAAAAAGACAAAAAACCGGAAATAATTTTTTATTGACAAAACTTAAACCATAAGGTATAATTTTAAAATATGATATTTAATGAAATAAAAATTATTGAAAAATTGTTTTAAAAAATAAAACCTACCATTGGTTACTATGACATTTGAGTTTGCATCTTTTTGGCCAACCTATTCAAATTTGGAGTGTATTCAAAGCTTTTGAACTGTTTCAGTGTTTCAAATTATATGCTAATCTACTATTGTGTTTATTTTCAATGAAATTCGTTTGGAAAAAAATTGTCCACAGTTGAATATGAAACCAAAAGGTTTCAAGAGCCGTGTTGCAACTCAAAAGGCTGGTTTTCAATCTCAGTACTCGACAAATTATTATTGTTTTTTAAGCGTTAGTCTTTATGTCGTACACTCGACTAGCAAGATCATTTACAATAAATGTATCATAGCTCAAAATATTCTAGCCCAACAGAAAACTAACAAGATGTTTTACAAAAAAAAATGATTTACAAAATCTAAGGCTGTTTGGCTACCTTAGCAGAAAGAGTAATAAGCAAAATTAATCAGTCAAATAAGCAACATGTGATTCGGAAAATCTCAGATGATTGGTTTGAATGCAGATTGCATGCGATGTAAACAAATCCGATACATCTACTTTCAACGAACAGCGAAGAAGGTTTTTCAAATGTGGCTCTGGAGTCAAATTAGTTGGGCAAAAATTACTAGGCCTTTTTAAATACCATCATCTTTTTCAATGAACTGGAAAAAATCGATTCATATTATTTTTAACTCGGAATAATCGTAGTTAGCTGATTCATGTTTCCTCTTTTTTTTATTTTACACTGGCTATTAGAGAATTTCCATGTTATGTGTCAATGGGAATCTAATTTTGAAGCTCTATAACTTACAAACTATGTATTTAATTGAAAAATAATACTGGAGATGAATTAAAGTTCATAATATGAATTCTTTATTTCAACAGCATTCGCTCAGTAGTTAAAGAGTTATGAAAAAGCTAACAATAAATTATCTTGGTTCATAAAATTCATACATAAGTGTCTAATATTTAAATAATCATTACGCATACCTCTAAAATGTATATTTATTATACTAATGGTTTGAAATAATACTCATTGTTTAAGTTTTAACCGTTTTCTGAAGTAGTCTCAAGACTCATCACTGTTGTGAAATATTCCAGCTTCCATAACTCTTTAAATACTGAAAGAATATTGTTTAAAGACGGTAATTAAATATATTTGATTATCTTTAATTTATATTCAGTCACGTGTTTCTCATTAAATATTTCCATTAATTTTAAAAGATATAGAGCTTCTAAATTAGATTCTCATTGACATAACATGGAAATTCTTTAATATTTTGGTAGGACAATGTAACTCTGTTTAGTGATTTTGAGCTTCTTGTACCAGTTTAAGAACAGACGAATAAACAGTTTTATTTGAGAGCCACACCAGATATAGACTAGCAATAACACCGACGAGATATTTATTTACCAATTCGTAGGACAAAACTTTTGTTCTAGGAAAATTAAATACCTAAATTTTAAAATTTTCAAAGAATATTTTTGATTGAATTTTGACTTTCAAGCTTTCTTAATGTATTATCACGAAAACAAAAAGGGTGAAAGTCCATTTCAAACTACATTGCTATTTTATTTGAACTGATAGCATAGCCGCAATGCACAGTTTTTTCCACAACACAAATAACCATACATTTAACGTATTTCCCTGCATACGGTTAACAGCCCACACACCAGAAATTTAATATTAGATATTTCCAACAATAGTTCTTTTTTTAACATAAATTTATTCAATTAGCGACTGGCGAAAAGCTCGAAAAAATATCTTGTAATTGTTTAGAAACTTAAAAGAAAAATTGTATTTTTAACGATTTAGTCGAGCCGTACGCTATAACGGCTAGTTCCTTAATTTCAGTTTTTCTTTATGTTCAGAGGATATCCTTATACAATGGTTTTCATTCATTGGGGATGTTCCTAATTTATCAAACAAATGTTAATCTTTCTACTAAGAATTGAGTTGAAATGCTTTCGACATATAGAGTAAATTTTGCTAATTTCCCTTGAGAATTTGCTGTTATCATTTTGTGTCTGAAAATATCACGCAGTTGGCGTATATATATACATATATATGTCAACTGCGTGCTTAAGATTGCCATTCATTCAAATCAATTACTTTTTTATTAAAAAAAAACTATCTTTAAATGCGACAGCATAATCCAACTCTCTTTTCAACTAGTTCATTTCCTCATTACTGCTCTTTATTGTACAAGACAAAAGGGTTCATACAAGAACGTTCGGTTCTCTTGCTACTTAAGTGATTGCTGCACTTCCTCAAACTTCCAAATCATCCTTTTTATCTTAAGTTTAAAAGAACTCCATTCTATAAATTAATCAAAAATGTTCCTATTATTTATAATTTTTTTTAATTTCTAAAGTTGATCTGAGAGGGGATATTCCAGATCTTATTGCAGATTGGTGTTTTCAACCCATCAACTCTTATATTGAAATTCCTTGTTTATATAGGGGCGGGGGTGGCTCAGTCGGTAGCGCGCCAGGCTCGTAGTCTGTAGTTTCCCGGTTCGAGTCCCAGCTGGATCAGCGTTGAGATTTCTCTCCGCAAAATTCCCCGCCCTGCCCACGGTCAGTAGGGGACACCGATGGGCTTGGAAAGGCCGCCGTCCGTCGGATGGGACGTTAAGCAGTGGCCCCGTGTGCGGGAGAGCCATACCCTGTGCACGTTAAAGAACACGCTGGATGGCCTTGACGGGAGGCTACCATCTGTCTCCCAACAGCTGTTCCAGTGGGTCCCCTCACCCAACCTTCTCTGAGCCTTCGGGGTCCATGTGACCTGGCCATTTAGCCCATTGTGTGCAAAAAAGTGCCGCTCACAGGTAAAACAACCCAACCTTGTTTATATTCAAAAAAGAACATATCTAATGAAGCCATGTTACAACTCTTTTATAATTTTAAAAATGAAACTTATCGAGATTTTTTAGAAATTTATACGGATGGCTCTGTCATCACAAAAACTGGATCTGCCACGGCAGCCATATATATTCCTTCTCTCAATATTACACTCTCATACAAACTTCCTGATCAAACAGCAATACTACATGCAGATATTCTAGCAATTATTGCTGTCTACAACTGGACTTTAGAAAATATTAAAAATAGAAATATTGTAATTTTTGTTGACTCTAAAGGAGCAATACAGACTTTGAGGCAGGAATTTGCATATTCATCATACAATTTTTACATTAAAACTGTTTTAGAGTTAAACTCTGAGAATTAAAAACACAACAATAATATCATAATTAATTGGATACCAGGACACACAGGAATTTCTGAAAACTATTATGTTGATAATATAGCAAAAAATGCTCATGATCTAACTACTATTAATCACACTCATAAATTTTTCTCCTTAATTAAAAAAGAGATCAATCAGTTAGAATTTTTTCTTACTGAAAAAAACTTTCAATACTAAACCCATATTAAACCAGATTTTCGATCAAACCTATCCAACAAGATTAACAAATTTGTGGATTTACCTTTCATTAGGCATGAAATTAAAATTTTATTAAGATTAAGAACGGATACTATAATGCTCAACAAAACAAAATATTTTTTAAAATTATCCGACACGCCAAACTGTAGAACTTGTAATTTACCTGATAATTCTACACATCTTCTGCTTAATTGCTAAAAATATCTTTTACAGAGGATTTTTTTTTTAATTTAGAAAAAATTGGAATTTCTGAATTTACCATTGAACTTATATTAAATCATCCAAATGATAAAACTAAAATTCTTATATATAAAAATATACTTGACATCCTCCTGGATACATCCGTATGGAATTTATTAAAAAAAAAAAAAAAATAAAATAAAAATAAAATAAAATAAAAAAAAAAAAAAAAAAAAATAATAATAATAATAATAATAATAATAATAATAATAATAATAATAATAATAATAATAAATTAAATTCAAAAAATAAATTAAATTAAAAATTTTTTGAATTAAATTAAAAAATTTTTGAATTAAATTAAAAAATTTTTGAATTAAATTTAAAAATTTTTAAAATAAATTATAAACTTTTTAAATTAAATTTAAAAATCTTAAAAATAAATCAACAAAAATGATGATAAATAAAAAAATAAAAAATAAATATAAAATAGAAATTAAAAAAATTAAAGAAAAATTAATGAGAAACAAAATTAAATAAGGATTTTAAATAGTTAAACAAACTTTTACAATGGGAAAGTCTGAACAAGGAACTCCCAATTTATATGTAACGTAGTCAATCAATCAATCCTTAAATTTTCACTAATATCCTTTGAGAATTCGTAATTATTTTCATCTTTTGAAATTATCAATATTTTGGACGACCATTTGTTCAAACCAAATAGATACACAATTTTTTTATTCTTCTTGCAATCTGTCGAGACTGCGAACAAAATATTTCTAAATTCTTTCTGTAGCTGTTGGTTCTTTCATTTCTTTTCATTACCCAAACCTAAAGGAGTTAATGTCGTTGCTTTATTGTTTTCGGTATATAATGGAGTCGTACGAAATGAGATTGGTATTGTACAGCTTTAGAAGAAAAATACTTTGTTAATAAAAATACAGGTTAAATAATCCTAAGCTTTTCTTTAGTTATGGTGATAATAATATAAGCTAAATTTATCAGAATGTGACAAACGAAAAATGGCAAAATATAAAAAACCATGTCACCACATATGACACATAATTAATAATAATTCATAGCAAAGATTTTAATAAATAAGTCTTGAATAAGTGAGCGCTAAGCTGAAAGAAATATTTGGGTATTTCTGCGTAACGTATAGCATAACAGCTAGAAATGCACATAGACATCTAATTTCACCATTAATTTGTAAATTCTCAGATTATGATTTTAATAAGAAATAAATAAATATCATTTTAAGAATAAAAGCTAATTTAGCACTGACCAACTCTACATTATATAAATTTAAAAAGATAAATTCTCCAAACTGTAATTGTTGTAATCAATATCAAACATTAAAACATATAATATTTAAATGCAAAAAACACAATGAGGAAAGAAATAAATACTTCAACAAAATACAAAAATATAAAGTAACAACATTTAATTTTAAAAATATATTGGAACCTCCAAAAAATACTTCAAAACAGTCCTTTTATAAATTATTACTACACTTCTTAACAAACATTAAGGTTTTAGACTCATTATAAAAAGAAACATATCCATTAATATATCATTAAAAAATGTTGTCTAAATGAGTCTGCATTGTACCTTGGACTTTTAATGCAGGAACTATTCATTGTTGAAATGCAAGTCAAGTCTGCGTTACGGTTGATAATATTTTGATGAATATGTACAAATTCTCCTTCTAGCTTGGCAATATATCAGATGGATGAGCAAGAATAATAACTGATTCGTACATGAAAGTAAAATGAGAATAAACGTGCCTAAGGTTAAAAATTTTTAATTGGAGTGAACGATTGTTTTTGAGAAACTAAACTATTTTAAGAACCGATACAGACAGTTGCATATCCAGAAAAAAGTTTATGATCTTTATTTTGCATGTGGAAAGCAAATGCTAATAATGTGCAAAGAGGGAGAATATTTGTATTTTGGCTTTTTGATGGCTTTATGTGGGAATGCTATAGAATAATTGGTTTTTTAATGATTTTCATTTATCAATATTACTCTATTGTCAATCACATATTGTGAAATCATTAAAATCAGATTTCTATATCCATTCATTTGGTTTCCACGAAATTTACATTTTAATATCCTCTATTTCTAATGTTTAAAAAGAAATTATACAGATATTTTCCTTGTTTATTAATAAGTTTAATTTGATGTATTTTATTATGCAAGTGTCTCTCAATGGAGCTATGGAGTTTTCCGTTGACTTAATATTAATATGTAGTGAAATTTCCCCTCTCTTGAGGAAGTGAACGGAAGAAGAGGGCTGCCAGATTAGTATGGCCTACCAATTTGGACAACTATGACTACTTTTCTTTTTTTCTACTCTGCTGAGGAGTGGTCAACCACACAGGGTCCTGTTACTGACCACATAAACTTACCGGGCCGGACTAGAATAAGACTCTGAGCTTGATTTTCGAACCTCAATTTGCTGCATTGGTGGACTTCAGTGGAGGAAAAAATCTTTCGTTGTGTTTTCTGTTTGTTAGTGGGTTGACAGCCCCAAATGAATAGATTCACAGGATACGTTTTATCAGCTGGCGGATAATCCAGAAGTCATCGCAGGCAGCTGAACTCTTGCTTCTACGGCATCGTCAAAATTCTACATTGGAGGAAATCTTCTTGTGTAGATGGCTTTAGCCTTTAGTGGTGGGGAAATGGGTCTTTGCCCCATGCCTGAGATTAGGGAGCTGTTTGATATTTTCGGCATTACCTCTCTCAATAAACATCCCACTAACAATTTTCTCTCCATAGGTAGTTGGAATGTGAGGACTCTGCACAGAGATTATTCTCTTGCAAGAGACCAGATGGATAGATAAAGGTCAGATTCTTAAAAATAATCTTAAATTTCTCTTCTTTAAGGTAGGGAAAATAAAAAGCATCTCCACGGTGTAAGTTTTCTTCTTAGCAGACACGCTAGGGATGGTCTTCTAGGATATGAGTGCATTAATGAAAGGTTTCTTACAGCAAAATTTCAGACAAACATTAATGCTTGAATGTTATCTGCTGTTATGATCCCGCTGACAATGTCGATGAGGATGAGAAGGATAGGTTTTACGAAAAACTTCAGGATATTTTGAATTCTGTCAAGAAAGGAGGTATTACCCTTGTTCTAGGTGACTTCAATGCCAAAGTTGGTACTGACTCTGACTTTTGAGGAGAGGTGATAGGCCCTTTTGGTATTGGTAGCTGCAATGGCAATGGGCAACGTCTCCTACAGGTAAGTAAACTCAATGGATTCAGAATAACTAACACTTATTATAAACACCGCGACATACATAAGCATACGTGGGTTTCACCTGATGGGCTGCATAAGAATATCACTGATTATATATTAATTAACAGCAAATGGGTTAGTTCTGCTAGGAATACCAGGATATATAAGGGAGCTGAAATTGGATCTGACCATTTCAGCTCCCTTATATACCCTGGTATTCCTAACGGTGTTAAAAGTGTCTTGCAACTTAAACTTAAAAAGTGTTATGCTCAGGTTAAAAAAAATTACCTTTAATACTGAAGCTCTGAAAGACCCAGTTATAGCAAACGCTTACCATGACACATTACTTTGTCATTATGACAGTCACTGTTTGCTTAATACTGAAGTTGAGGAAGAATGGGACCATTTTAAACATGCTTTTTTTTTTGGAAACTAACAATACTCTTTTAGGAAGAAAGGAGCAGAGGAGACAAAATTATTTGAGTGATAAGGCACTTGAGCTTATTTCAGAAAGAAAGAACTGCAGGAATGTCCTTAATCAATATCCTACTAGTCCTAATAGAAAGCATTACAGAGAGCTTATAGAGAGCTTAATAAACGTGTAAAGGATCAGTTAGCTGTGGATAAGAATCTTTGGCTTGATGGCTTAGCTGACAAGGCGGAGGAAGCGGTTAGGCAGCACAACAGCAGAGAGCTGTAGCAGATAGTTAATGTTTTATGTGGTAGAAAATGCGAGGTATACAGGGATTGAAGGATAAACAAGGTAAGGTTATAGAATGTGAGAATTCTGACACTCTGTCTAGGTGGGCTGAGCATTTCAGTGATGTTCTAAACAATGTAGTTATTTCTGCTCCCATTGTTTGTAATGATGATAGATGCATTGGTGGCTTTAATATTGTCCCTATAACACAATCTGGAGTTATTTTGGCTGTTTCTAAACTTAAACTACATAAATCCCCAGGGGTAGATGAAACTACTACGGAAATGCTTAGAAATGGGAATGTTTCGGTTACCACTTGGATGACTGAAATTCTGAATATCTTTTATGATAAAGGCATGGTTCCTAGGGATTTTACCAGAGCTATTATTATCCCTATTTTCAAAAAAGGTGATCGCAGTTCTTGTGATAACTATAGGGGTATCAGCCTACTCTCTGTTCCAGGTAAAGTTCTTTCCATGATTGTGCTTAATAGAATTAAGAATCTTTTTTGACAGTCAATTGCGTGATGAGCAATGTGGATTCAGAAGTGGTAGAGGATGTATGGATCATATTTTTTCACTCAGGCAGATTCTTGAGAAAGGTTTAGAGTTTCAGAAACCTTTGGGTACTAGCTTTGTTGATTTCGAAAAGGATTTTGACTCTGTTTATTGACATGATTTGTAGTTGATTGTGGGACAGTATGGTATACTAGACAAGTTAGTTAACATAATGAAAGCTCTCTATAATAACACTGAGTCGTGTGTGAGAGTTGGTAAGGCTTGTAGCAATTGGTTTAGAATTGTTTCTAGCGTTCGACAAGGGTGCATTTTGTCTCCTTTTCTCTTTAGCTTGATTATTGATTATGTTATGCGAAATTCACTTCAAGGGAAAGTTTTTGGCCTTAAATGGGCTAGAGATACGAAAATTTCTGATTTAGATTATGCTGATGATTTATCACTTTTGGCAAATGATGTTGATGAGAATCAAGAAAGAATGTTGATGAGAATCAACATCATTTGCCAAACTCTTTCATTCAAGCTGTTTATGAGTCTGGTATTAGGGTAGGTTTGGTATAAACAGAGAGAAACCTAGAGTGATGAAAACTGATCAGGCAGGCTGTGGTTTAATCTGAATGGCTGCAGTCTTGAGAATGTATCTCAGTTTAATTTTCTTGGGAGCTATGTAACAGATACTGATGATGTGAGGCATAAGATTAACAAACGAATAGGGATTGCTGCCGGGACATTTAAGGATTTATGGGGGTAGGGAGAAATAGGCGTATCCAGTTAAAGACTAAAAGTAGACTGTATAATTGTTTGGTTCTTTTTTGGGTTAGTTCTGGTAGTGAAACATGGATGCCTTGTAAACAAGACAATAGGAAACTTAATGCTTTTGATTCTAGATGCTTACACAGTATCTTGGGCATTAGTGGTTCAACGTTGTAAGTAATGATGATGTTAGGCAAAGGAGTCGGCCTTTGAGCAGAATATTGGGCAGAGAGAGACTCCTTTGGTTTGGCCATGTTGCTCGTATGGATAATTACGGATTAGCGAATAGGATTATGAACAATGTGCTTAAATGTCTCATAAAGAGGAAGAGACCTAAGATGCGGTGGGCGGACAGTGTCAAACAGGACCCTGTTGGAATTGGTGTGCAATGGTCAGATGCAGCAAATATAGCTCAGGACAGACCTGCTTGGAGAATTAAACTGCACTCTCTGGTTGGACCTCCGTAGCCCATGGATGCTTGATGATGATGATGATGACGACGACGACGACGACGAAATTTCTTTGCATAGAATTGTTCATTGATTAACGTTAATAGGTAGTGAAATTTCTCTGTATGGATTCACTTAAGTTAATATGCAATGAAAGAGTGCAAATTGAGAAGGCTTTCTGTTGTCCTGGAATAGACGGTATTGACTAATTTCGCTCATTTAATTGCTATCAAAGTTATATTTCATATAAGTGAATCCGTGATAGATTGTTCTGAATTATACTTAAGTATATTTCATATACAATAATAATACGAAGAAGCGGTCATTGAAATCAATAAAGGAAACTGAATTTGGATGCCGCTGGATTTTTTCTTTCACGTCATTATAAATAAACAAGTTATAAATAGAGTGAAGACAGCGGCTTCTGTTTTTACGTTATCAGAATGTTATAGGTTTTTCTTTATACCTGTCTTTACAAAAAATAAAATATGACAAAAGCTAGGTTTTTATCCTAATGCAAAAAACGATATTCTCTATTAGAATTTAATCTTTAAACTCCTAATAAAATATTGCTTTTCTTTTATTTGTTGCTGTTAACTATGAACGACTCTCACTAAATCTTATTAATTTTAATCTTAATACTCCAAGGTAAAATTAATTGCTCTATGTTGGTTGGTTGGTTGTTTTGCCTCTGAGCGGCACTTTTTTGCACACAATGGGCTAAATGACCAGGTCACAAGGACCCCGAAGGCTCAGAGAAGGTTGGGGAGGGAACCCACTGGAACGGCTGTTGGGAGACAGATGGTAGCCTCCCGTCAAGGCCATCCAGCGTGTTCTTTAACGTGCACAGGGTATGACTCTCCGCACACGGTTCCACGGCTTAACGTCCTATCCGACGGACGTCGGGCTTTACCAAGCGCATCGGTGTCCCCTACTGACCGTGGGCAGGGCCGGGAAAATTGATCTATGTATTCGTCTTCTGAGAATAACTTAAATCTTTGAAAATTGGAAAAAAAGTCTATCGAAATTTAGAAATAATAACTCTTAATTTTTAGCCACTATAGTTTAAACATAATAGAAGCATTATAGTGTTCTTTATTCCAATATTAAAATGAATTTTAAATAGTATATGGACAATACACAAACATTACATGAAAATATTAAACGGACTTTAATCAGAGTGCAAAAACTGAAAATTTAAAAAGACTATAAATCTCGCGATATAATTATCTTACTACTCAGTTTAAACACAACAGTTTTAACAAGGGTGTGTATAACACCAATCTTTTATTCATTTCCGTTTAAGAGGCGACCTTGTTTCAAGATAGTCTCTGTGTTTACTCAGGGAGTTAAAGTGAGCTATTGCGAGAGCGGCTGGTATTAATGCTATAAGCGCACTGTCGTAAAGAAGTGTGTATTTTTTCAAGAATATTAGAAGAATTTCCGTGGAGTGAATTCCGTCAGTTCTTTGTGCTCCTTTCGGATCCTGACGCTGGATCGTACTTCCCGTGTTTACACAAACGTTGAAGTTATTCTGGTCCTAAATAGCGTGACATTGACGCTTCGTGACCTGCAGGTCAACTGTCAGTTTTAGCTTCTGAGAAATATGCAGTGCAGAACGTGCTCCCCACGTTTAAGCTAAAGGGGAGAGATGGAGTTTCGAGACTATTTAAAGCATGGAGGTGAGACATGCTTCAATTAGTTAAGTCTGCTAATTGTACATAGCAAGGAAATATGTGAACGAAAGGGAAAAATATTTCTTTTCCACAATAAAGGTTAGTTACGAAAAATTGGAACGTTATCAAACACTATCCTTAGAATCAAGGACTTTCGCTTCGCTCTACCGATAATTTGGTTTAAAAACATTATCAAAAAACTTTTTATACTTCTACAGTAATTCTTCGTGTAACACGTTTTCGTTATTACACTGTAAACTACCACGAGTCTGGAGAAATCTAGAACTGGAACGGAGACGAAAAAGAAATATTACACACTATTTATATACAGTGCAAGTATTTTCCGAAACTTTCTCTGAAGAACACAAAAATGGAGAAAACATATTATACAAAAGCTGTTTTTTACTTCAGACTTGCCCCTCCCCCCTTTTTTGTAGACGCAGGCCAGTTATTAACCAATTAGAGAATACTTTACGTCAGGAATGGATCTGGAAGAAAAATTGGGTTAGATAAGGTGGGGAAGTGATATGAGTGAGAAGAGGGCCAAGGTCAATGCCGTTCAGATATATATATTTTCCCACATTTTAGAGGTATTTAAAAATTTCTTGAAAAACAGTGATAGTAGATTTTTTCGTCACTGTTCCAGTTACTAGTATACTCAAATGGGGGAAATTTTCCCTTTTTTCGCCTCCGTTCGAGTTACTAGCATGCTCAAATGGAGGGAGGGAGCCTGTTTCCCTTTTTTCACCTCCGTTCCATTTATTAGCATACTCAAATGAGGGGACATGTCCCCCTTTTTCTCCCTTTTCAGTGTTGTTTCGTTATAACACGGTATTGTATATTGAATTTTTTATGTCGCTCGCTGAATGATACACGGCTGCTTCTCAGTTCTCTGCTCTGTGTATCATTTTGCGTGTGTTTGGCAATTACCATGCATAAGTTTGTGCTTTTTCATTCTTTTATGCCAGTCTTTACAAACACGAGCACAAAGCATCCATCGAGTGAAAGGCGTGTTCTTTAAGAGTAAAAAAAAGCATTCACATAGTAAAGTATAATATATAACACGAAATTAAACTATTAATACTTAATTATTTCGCCTAACATCTCTTTTTACCATGTTTTAATGGTTAATATATTTCTATTTAAACGATTTCTACTAGCACGCTGCTCTTTAGGAAAGATACTACCGTGTTTATAAGCATTTAATGTATCCATAAAAAAAAACAGTACATTCCTTTCGCGCAGTTCAATTAATGGATATTTATAGATTAGATCTAAAATGCAATGACTGAAAATCTCCTCTTTTTTGCGATTTATGTTTAATATACCATTTGATGCACATATGGCAAAAGGCAAATAACTCAAAGCATATTAAACAGAAATTATCTGAAAACTACAGTTACCATCGCTAATGCCTCTTCGGAAAGATGCTTAGCAGGATATGTTATCTGAATCTTAGTTTACTTCTCTCTTATAACACATTTGTTTCGGCCATAAAATTCCGTTCACTGAAAGGTTACCAGCGGCAGCTACCATTTTCCTTCACGAGCTGAAAATTTACGACAATGCGATTACGACAATATGGTGCAATGTCGACTGGATGCCAGAGTCGTTCCAATGGAAGCGCATCATGAAAAGAGCAACGGTTCCATCCCTCTCTCTTAGACACATGCTCACTTGACTGACTAGGCTGTATATCACTAAAATGTAGTCTGTAGCGTTCATTTTGAGACTTTAAAAGATGACCGATATTGTATCATTCTAATCTTGGAGACTGGTAATAATAATAATAAAGCCATTATGTGGACTTAATGGAAGTGTTACTTAATGGAAGTCAGCCAAATCATTATATTTTTATCATTTTCACTGTATTCTACATATTTTGTTCATTTTCAGCCGGATCTAAAAAATTGGGAAGGATGGGGTTGGGGGTAAACAAGTGAGAGGATTGAACCGGAACGACCAAAAGTCATTCTTCTACATATTTATTTATTTATTTATTTATTTATTTATTTATTTTCAGAAATCATTCTTGACAAATAGTTTAAAACATTTAAATTTTTAAAGTTTTTGGTGATTCTTAAAAACATCTCAAAATATATGCAATATATAAAAATATTTTGCCTTCATACCCGCTAATAAAATGCTCCAAGGGAGAGGACATAGTTCTAATCCCTTCCTCCAACATTCATCCCTCTGATTCAACATTAGGTTTCCTTATAGATAATCAATGCCTGCAATCAGGGCTTCATATGGGGCAGGGGGGAAGGTTCCCCCTTTCGGATTACTGGTAAGGGTAACAGAGCCAGAAATGATTAAATTCAGGTATATTCCATGCATTTTTTCTTAAATATGTTAAAAACACTTTAAAACGGAGGTAGAAATGCAATACTGAAATGCAATACAATCTCTTAGTACCCCCTCCCCACTTTAACTTTTTTTCTCTCTCGACTGAGTTCTCCCCCCCCCACGCCACTTTTACTTTTGTGCGAGATCCGGGCCTGCTGCCAAAACAAAAAATTACAACCTAAAAACCAGGAACCAGAAAATTCAATGTAGTGCGGAGGTGACATGATCCAAAAATTGAATATAAAAATTCCATACCTCTCATTAAAGAAACTTTATAATATTAAATAAATTTTATAATCTACGACTTTCAATTAATTATTAAGACTTATTTCTCATTTCATAAAGAATTCTTTGAACAAAACTGATAAAACTGAGTCACTTATTAAATATGGTACTTATTATACATGGATTACTCGATTTATTTTTATTCATCAGTAATACTTAACTTTGAGATGCCGTTTCAAATATTGCTTGGATTGCTACCTACCATACATTTTGCAAGCTTTTTGCGACCTTTTTGTCCTGTTTTATGGTAAGACTGAAATTGTAAGAGTAAAATGATTCAATTGAAACGTTTTCGATTTACGAAAACTATTTCCAGCAGGATAGATGGTGATAGATAGAAGTACAAAAAGAATCGACGTGAGAACGAATTATGTTATTTTTAGTTATAAATCAAGTTCAATAATCATTCTATACGTCTTTTAATATTATTCTACAAAAACCTTTGACGAATATGGTACTCGTTTTCAACGATAATACAGTTTTTCATTTTCCACCTTTAACACCATCTAAAAGTATAAGTTCGAACTAATAAAGGGCTGTGAAAATACATACAGTAATATTTTTTCTTTCATATAGAAAATAAACGATTTTTATCTCTAAAAACTACGTTATTCCATACCCCTTGGTGATAAGGAGGTAAATTATTGCTGTTAATGTAAATTTTATTGATCTTCACCCTCTATTATCAATATTTCAAATTTCTGCCATAAATATTTAGTTCACGATATTCATTTAAATTTTGCATTTTCCACAGTTAGAGGGCTCTAGTAAAAAAAGCCACTGCGAGATGCGAAAAATGCGAATTGTAATGTTTCATCAAATACTTCTCCAATCCAAAAACAATTTTAGATTACCTCTAAAAAAGCAAAGTTGAATGTCTACAGACAAACAGACAGACGACAAAGCGAAAACCTTTTCTCTAACGAGTTAAAAAAAGTTTAAAATGCAAATTCATATAGGTAAAAATAGATAGTCGCAAAGGAAATTAGGGGTGAATTGCGTATTACCACAGCTTCGGAAATTAGGGTGCTCACTCTTCAACCTAGTTTATTTGCAAACTTTTCTTCCCTTTATATTCTAATTTTTTTTTGTACAATAAATATTTCTTGGGATCCACAGTTTGAGAACCATTGAATTTAGAGTACTTTCAATCATTAGTAATGTGTCAATCAGATGAGTAGCTGCACCATTTTAAAACAACAAAATAGTCATTGTAGACGAGAAAAAAATAAAAAATCTTGGATAAAAATTAGAGCAAATATCCGTCAATATTCCCTGATCAATAAGACAGTGGTTCTGAAATCTGTTTAGATTGTGAATGGTACTGACGTCATTGTTTCCGCTGGGTGATTTTTAAATCACATGAAAAACATTTTATTTGCCATCATACGAACTAGGAACAATATTACTAGAGGAAAATATATAGTCTGCGCATCTAAACAAATATTAATAATGAAAAATATAATAATTAAATCACGTCAGACCAGGGTTGCCATAGAAATAAAATAATGTTGAACGAAATATAATAAATATAAACAATAAGGAAAATTAATAATAAAATAATTATAAAATAATAAAATAAATATTAATCATAGAAGTAAAACAAAATTTATAGAATTAATTTTTATTAATATATGTATAGCAAAGCCATCAGAAATGTTACAAAGGCAAAGTCTTATCGGATTGTAACGCACACACATATCGCAAAAAACCGAGAGGCAAAAAGAGTTAGAATTTGACGAAGAGCTGTTTTTGCACATGAAAATAATTGACAATGGTGGTCTTACTTACCCGACAAATCAGTTATGACAACAGTTGTAAATTATTTAGCGTTCTTAGAAATTGTATAACAGGTAAATGAGGAGCAGTGTTTAAAACTCAAAGGCAACTTTTGATGTTATTTGTCATGGACTTACTTGAATTTGAAGATAAAAATCTGCATATGCGGAAAAGCCTTTTACTGGCTATTAAGATATTGCCGAAAGTGCGTTAGTAATATAATGCTAAAGAATTATTCGCAAAAAATAATAAAAAAACCTGGGACCAGTTAGTAAATAAAATGAAAATCACGAAAAATTCTAATTATTCAAAAATAATATAAAATACTTGAAAAAAAAAAACATTAGTTGTAATTAAATATTTGACAGCTTGATATAACCTATCGCGAAAAAGGATATATTATTGAACTAGCGTTTCGACTTTATAAATGTCATTACACCCCTTATTACTTTTTAATATGTGCTCTTACAATCCTGTTTCTATTAAATAATTATTATCAAAGTTGAATATTGAAAGCCTGTCAGATCTACATTTGATGTTGGTGTTTATATCGGTATAAGTAAGAAAAATATAAAGGAACACCACGATCTACATATCATAAAGTTTGAAAGCTTTTTTTTAAATTAACCGTAACTAGTGCTAATGTGAAATAAACATATGAGATGTAAGTGTTGAGGCAAGACATGCAAGTGTTTTTAATTGATATTGCCAAAAATAAAAAATAAAAAATCCTTCAAATTCTCAACTAAAATTCCATAACAGCTTTATCATTAAAAGAACAACTGTGATGGTTAATATTATTGTGCAATAAATAAAGTATAATAACACATAAAATAATGCTTAAGATAACCATTCAACGGAATGTGTCATAATAAAATTAAGTGTGACCCTTACATTAATTTAAAACGATAAAAGAGTGCAAAACGTCTTGCAGCTCAACACGAAATTCTACAGAGCAAGCTGACGGTCGTCCCTTAACGTGACGTTATGATTTTAATACCTGGGCCCTCTCCCATCTAAAACGCCCTGATACCATTCATTCTACTGAATGGTATAGTGGATCATCAGTCATTATGTTTTATTTTTGAGTCAGCTAGATCGCCAAAGTTGCGTTTTGTTATGGCTAGTAGATTTTCCTTGCAGCAATTTTGCGGTGTTGCCTAAGGGATTTTATCTATTCATTCAAAAACTGATTAGTCTAAATTGCAAATAATGAGTTTTAAGTTTAAAAATTATATTTTTCCTTTCAAAATCAATAGGAAAATAAACTTTTTAATAGCTGAATTAATAATGTAAATATTTAATTAAAAAGAAACAAATATGGAGAATAGTGAATGAGTCTATTTTTAATGAGCGAATTGGACTTATTTTTGTTATATTTGCTCTAACAAAATTGCTTCAGTATTTCAGAAAAAATACTGGAGATCATCTTTAGAAATATTTGTAAATCTGAGAACTCTAGAAAATAGCTTAACCAAACATAAGGGTGAACAAATTTACTCTTTGTCAAAAGTTAAGCACGAATCGCTAAATGCGCATATCTGAGATCCTGGATGGTATATATTTGGGCAAATGTAATTCCATTTTACTGTAAAATGCAAGGAAAATGTTGTGATAAGTCATGAAAATTTGGCCAAAGTTATTTACATGTACCCTAAATAAAACAAATAACGGAAAGTACTAAAAAAAGTCGGTAGTTAGGAATACAAAATGTTTAGTTCATAGGTAATGCGACCCCCTCTATCATTAATGCAGGCTAGACAATGGCGATTCATGTTCTAAATAGGATAATCCAGAAAATGGGAGGGCGATAAAGCCAATGGGAAATGAGATCACTCCTGATGAGATCACCTAATTCAAAACATTGCCTAATCATTCTTGCTCTATATGGATGGGCATTGTTGTCAAAGTGATCTTCCTTTTTAAAAGTTTTCGGTATCCACATGAAACATCCATTTGATCTTGGGAGAACTAATCGCAAAGAATCTAATCAGTTTAATCACATTTTACATTTGTTGCATGTAACATCTCAGAGAAGATAATAACTTCAAGTGTGAGAGCCTAAATTCTAAAAAGCAAATCGAATGCTGTTTCTTTCAATAGCAAACTAGTTAACACTGTTTGATGATGAATATTTTAAAAATGGATGCTATTTTTGTTCTCTCATATTCTTTTCGTATCTATTCGCAACATAAAAAAAACTTTACACTCTTAAAGTGTGTGTTGTGAAATTGCGCACAAGTTGCTTTTAGACTTTTTCACCAAATTGCATAATATTAAACCGTTCTGCATTTAAACTTTATAAACGACAGAATTTCTTGTGCGACGAATATATATAGAACGTACTTAAAGGTTGTTTTTGTTTCACAGAAAAAAAGGCGAAGATTCTGTGACGCCGAGTGAAAGACCTGAACTACCGATTCTTGTTATATTTCGTTTATTTATTACAGTGGTTGTATTGACTTAAATTGGCTTCGTAAAATTAACATTCATGATATGTAAGAGACCTTTAGCAAATTTTGTGAAAGCAGAAACAAGACTTTCAATGAAAGTTTTAGGGCAGCATTCCTTTCAAATGCAAATGCAGAGATTTTACTGATAGTGTTTGCATATGTGGTGAAGGACATAAAAATCTAGAGTATGGAAATTCGAAGAGAATAAAATAAACGAAGCCATTATTATGAAAATATTCCTTCATAGAAAAGCGGATTTCGAAGCTAATTCCATTTTCATTATATTTTGAAATTATTTTGCCAGAAGTATTCATTTAAATATCTGTTACATTTTTCGATTAATTCAAATTTATTGGTTTTTTAAATGAAAAAGAAGTGAAGATAATGTTCCAGGTTATCTTTTAAGTTATTTAAAAGCAAACTCTGTCTTCATTCTTGGAATATCGAAGATGTTATTTACTGTACGTGGAAAATGTATTTCACTGGAGTGTTGCCGCACTGTAATAAGAACATTCTTTCCTCCGTTTAGGTTTTTTTCATTTTTTTCTACAAAAGAACAGTATTATTCGTAAAGTCATTCGAAGGCCGAAACATATTTTAGAATAAGATGGCTTGTAAAATTATATATAGTAGCATTGTTTTAAATAAAATAGTAATATCTTGTTAAATTAAATCTTACCCTGCCTGCTGTGAGAAAGGAAACATGATGTTTGGTTGTTTGGGGGTTTAATGATGCAACGGTAACTAAGGCCATATTGCGCCAAACATATGATAAACAGTAAAAGGTAAAAAAAAAAAAGATAAAAGTCAGAGAACCCTCTGAATTTATCTTTTTCAACCAAAATTCAAAAATAACACATGAAAGGAGAAAAGGAACAAAACTAGACAAGACGAAACAATGATGAAAAGTGTATAACAAAAACAATGTGTATAAACAACAAGTGTAAAATAGAAACAACGAAGGTAAAATAGAAACAACGAGGGTGAAACAGAATAATCAGCAATGGGTGTATAGGACCCCAAAAGAGCAACAAGCTTAAAGATTAAAAGGGAAAAACTTTAAATACGAGTAAAATATACAGTAAAACGTAAGAAATTACAGGAGTGTCATCAGATAAAAGGTGGCCGAGTGTAAGGGGATCAGCAGCAAAATCATGGAAACATGATGCACTTTTAAAAGCCGCCTTCACACAGTGTTGCAAAACAGATATATATATATAGAACAAAAGTCAAAATCTACTCTTTGAGAACCACATACCACCATTGAAGCTAATTGCCCAGTGTTCTGAAACCACTATGCTACTTTTAAACGATACAAACCTTATTTATTAATTCTTAAAGTTAGGATATTTAAAAATGCAGTTTTTTTTGACAAAAATCATTGTTTTTTCCTGATTAATTTCGGTATCTTAATTTTCAAAAATATGTGTGAAGATAAATTTCGAACGGAAGTTCCCCCACACTTGTTAAATTATTTGTTTAATGTAATGAATGATTACGAATGTTTTTTTTTTTTACTTTTCGAATGATTTTTTTATGTCTTTTGTTTTTGCAGTCACAGTTTTCTGCACCATGGTACAAATTTAACACTCCGTGCTGTAATATCGATATATATTAAAATGCAACTATTAGTCATAAGACTGAGTTTCATTCCTCATAGAAAGCAGAATAAGATTTAATTTAACAAGAAATTACTACTCCATTTAACAAGGTTTTATAATTCTATTTAAGGTACAATATTTTGCCAGAATCATGTAATCGAGTTCTGGTCTTCCACGGCAAAGGAGAACAATTTCATATATGTAACGGATTCACTCACCAGTAGTTTTCATTCAGAATTTCAGGGTGATCGAATTTTTATTTCAATGGTATGATTTAGTAATTTTTTTTGAAAAATTTACCTTTGAATAATATTAGCACTTAATGTTCATGGGAAATTTATTGGATACATAACAAACAGATTCCCATCGTTCTAAAATATGTTATACAACTTGTACACTAGTAATTAATATTATAAATTTCATCATGATCAAATATTTTCTGTTCAGTTTTACCGTTTATAAAAGTTCTCCTCTAATTTCTCCCGTTGAAAGCATCAGTTCTTTAAGTTCTTAAGATACTAGTTAGAAAATATCGTATTTATAACAGCCGTAATTCCGAATGAATTAACGGACCGTCGGACATGTGGGACGTCATCGGTGACCGAAATTGTCAGTTCCCTGTGGTTCCACGGGTGATCGGTCCCAAATTTGGTGTAGTGATTCCACTAAGCGTCTATGAATGCCTTAGTTCTTACCTGTTGACCTAGTTCTAGACCTAGTTCTTTGGTTAACGGATCGGATTTCTAGCTGCCGTAGGTTCTGGAGTGATTCCTTGGAAAGTGTCCGAAAATTTAGGTAGCCGTCACCTAGCTTTTGAATGGAGTAGTACGTTAAAGTTTGACAAACTCTAAAGTGGAATAGTTAACGGTGGCGCCAAACTTTGGAGGGATATAATTAGTCTAATATATTACTGTCATTTTCAAATATGGTATGGACTTGCATCATCATCATCATCATCATCATCATCATCATCATCATCATCATCATCATCATCATCATCATCATCATCATCATTATCAAGCAGCCATGGGTTACGTAGGTCCAACCAAACAGTGCAATTTAGTTCTCCAAGCAAGTCTGTCCTGAGCTACATCTGCTGCATCTGGCCACTGCACACCAATTCTAGCAAGTTCCTGTTTGACATTGTCTGCCCACCGTATCCTTGGTCTGCCCTCTTTTTGAGGCCTTTAGGCACACTGTTCACAACCCTATTCGCAAATCTATAATTATTCATACGGGCAAGATGGCCAAACAAATGGAGTCTCTCTCTGCACAATATGCTGTTTAAAGGCCGACTTCTTGCCTACCCTCATCATTACTTACAACGTTGAACCACTAATGCCTAAGATAATGCGTAAGTATCTAGAATCAAAAGTATGAAGTTTCCTGTTATCTTGCTTATAATCTATATGACAAATTTTAGAATAATGATATTCTTTCAGTTATACCGTTTAAAGGTATTCTTCTCCAAATTTCCCCCTGAATACCATCGGCACTCAAAATCAATTGCAAAATATTTGCCAGATGCTCAGTACATTCCCCCTAATTTCAAATATCATACAGACATATGCAAAACAATGATTATTTAGAATTTCATGGTAATCGGACAAATTTTACTTAAGTTATTAATTTTTGTTCATGTATTTTTCCGTTTCTCACGATTGTCTCGACAGTCAGATGTGACGTTAAATCGTTAGTTTCATGCGCAAGTGGGCCATAATCTTGTGAAGTTAAAGATCACGCTGGATGGCATTGATAGACGTTTCCCATCTGCCTACTAACAGTTGTCCAATGGATATCCTTCCACAAACTTCTCTGAGACCTTAGGGTGCTTATGACCCGTCTAACACATTGAGTGCAAATAAGCGCAGCTCAGCGGTTGACAACCTTCTCTGAGACCTTAGGGTGCTTGTGACCCGTCCAGCACATTGAGTGCAAATAAGCGCAGCTCAGCGGTTGACAACCTTCTCTGAGACCTTAGGGTGCTTGTGACCCGTCCAGCACATTGAGTGTAAAGAAGCGCAGCTCAGAGGTTGGGTTGTTTTCCTCTAAGCGGCACTTTTTGCACACAATAAGCTAAATGGGGCCAGGTCACAAGGACACGGAAGGCTCAGAGAAAGTTGGAGGTAGAGACTCACTGGAACAGGTGTTGGGACAGATGGTAGCCTCCTGTCAAGGTCATTCAGAGTGTTCTTTAATGTGTACAGGGTATGGCTCTCTCACACATGAAGCCACGACTTAATGTCCCATCCGACGGACAGCGGCCTTTCCAAGCCCATCGGTATCTCCTACTAACCGTGAGCAGTGCAGGGAGTTTTGAGTAAATAAATCTCAACGCTGCCCCAGCTGGAATTCGAACCTGGGAACTGCTGATTACGAGCCTGGCGCTCTACCAACTGATCCACACCCGCTCCCCGCTCAGAGGTAAAACAACTCAGCCATTGTTAAACTTTCTAAAACATGCAGCGGTGATAATTAAAGCTAACCAAATAGCTGTTTGGAAGTTGCAAAGGCTTATCAACTAGGCCACTGATATTTTAGGATATTACTCTGCGTTCATGTGATAGATTGTATGCGAATCTGCAACCAGCAGTAACTTCACATTCATCATGATAACCTTTGCCTAACTTCTAAAATGCTTTCTAGCTTTACGAAGGCTGTTAAACAATCCTGTTTTAAGCAGAAATCTAATGAAGACTGCCATGAAGGCTGATAAAAGGACAATTCTTCTTAGATTGCGCACAGAGTAAGGGTATATTGAGATGAAAAAATATCTTAATTTTTTTCTATGAAACCTAGGGGCCTCATGAAACTTGCCTGTGTTTCTAAAGAGTAGCAGAAGGAAGAAAATCTTGATGACGTAGAAAAGAAGACGACGCCCTATTGGTCAGATATGTGAACATTGTAAAAAGTGTGAGAAGCATTTTTCATACAACCAATATTTATCTTACCTAATAATAAAATAAATAATAAATATCCCTTAAGCAGCTGCTTGTCACAGAGGTCTGCAGGAGCCTATCCGTTTATACCCCATAGTCGAAGGTCTTTGAGGATGGTGGGACCTCAGCAGAAAGGTAACAAAAACAAACATGTCTTACTTGGGTTCAACTGAAGTCCATCCAAATTTAACGCACTGGAATGCCATGGATTGACGAAAACACATGATTTCTAGCTTCCACACTGTTGTCAGGTTAGCTTTGTTGCGAGTGTAGTTATAAAAATTATGTTATCATCATGATCAGTATCATGTTTATCTTACTGCTAATTTAAGTTAATGTAACATAAAACAAAATTTCAAACAATGTACTTGTTTGTTTCATCATTTTGATGCATTTTATGTCTAGAAGTGTAAAAGAAATACAAATTCTAACTTTTTTCCAAGAAATAAAATCCAGTTTGCATTTTTGTTCACCATTTTGTAAAAATATATTACGCTGACACGGATATAAAGCCAACGACAGCTCATAAGAGCTGTTGATAATGAATAATGAAAAATCGGTATCCCAAAGGTAGAACAGAATCCAAAATAAGATTATAAATTTCTGGGAAGAAATTATACAAGAGCAGCGGACAGTAATTTACAGGACAAAGAGTGAGATCAATGATTGATTTGAGTTTGTCTTATTCTGAAACTGTCTTTTGCCTATATTATATCAAAAATATTCTTACAACCAGAAACATATATTAATATAGATACATAAATATCAATGCCAATTCTAAATAGTGACATTACATTCCTTGTTTTATGCCCTTACATCTAGATAAGTATTTAATATTGTATGAAAGAATGAATTCTATCTCCTTACTATCTATTCAACACGCAAAATATTTTTCGTTTATTTCTTAAAGCAAAGAGAATGTCTACACATGAAAAGACTCCAAAGCAAAAATAACAGCTCATTTTTTGCGCGAACAAAAAAATTGAAAATGATCCACGTTACCATTAGAGAATCATTGTGGAACAAAATCAAACCAGCAAATTCACTGATTAACGCAACACCTCGACAGATCCAATAGACTTGGAAACTTTACTCTGTCAATAAAAAAACAGCCCTGGAACTCCCCGGGGAATATTGGAACTTCCTAGAAATTCTTAATAAACTTTTACGATATGTTGTTATCTTTCGCGGCATTTTCAGGACTCCTAAGGGGCAGACTCTTCGGTTGACGATGACTTCCAAAAGGACATGGTCTGTTATTTCCTTCGGTGCGTGGCACAGTGTTGTAACTAGAAGAATACACGTCGCCTCTGGCGAATATAAGATTCTCGTTTTCAAGGAAAATGAAGTTTTTCATTTGTAGAGTTTCTATTTTTGTTTGTCTTATCCTGAAATTGGCTTTTCCAAAAATATTGTCTTATAACCAGAAACTTATAATAAAAGATGCAAAAATTTCAGTGTCATTATTTATATAGTGATTTCGAGTGATGCAAATAGCAATATTTAACTAGTAAAATATAATGAATTAAAAAATGCAAATAACAATATTTAACTAGTACTTATACAGCAGAAAAAAGCATTTCTCTTTCATCACTTAAAATGAAAAAAATTAGCTTTTCTCGGAATTAGGGTTACCATACATCCTCGAAAAGGTGGACATGCCTTCCTTTTTTTATATCGTGTCCTCCTGGAATTAAAAAAAAAAGAACATGAAATGTCCTCCTTTTTGCATAAATTCATATGTTTTAAATTAAAATTAAGACACTTTCTTTGTATTTTCCTTTTTTATATTTTTTGAAACCATGAATAATATCGGTATAATTTACTCTTAACCATGAAATAATGAATATATTGCAAACACAATTCGTGAATGCTAAATTAATTCTCTTATTGTAAAAGTTACTATTTTCTGTAATCTCAATGCGTTCAATTTGCATGCCAGATTGAAAAAAAGTACGTGCTTTAGAAAATTGCATAAATTTTGCTTCCATTCTCCGTAGTTGGAGGTATGAAGTTTTATCACAGCAGTTTTATTTATTTATTTGCAACACAAAAAAGACATCGAATGAATTAAATGAATTGCTCCTGCTTTGTACAGTCATTCAAAAAAGTATCCGAACACTATGGTTGATTACAAAATTCAGAAAAAATATCTGGCAACGTTTTTTTAGAAGTTAGTGACCTGGCAACATTCGTGTCACGTGACACGAATTTGTAAAAAAATGGTTAATTTGTAAAAAAATGGTTGCCAGATATTTTTTCCTGAATTCTGTAATCAACCATATTCGGATACTTTTTTGAGCGACTGTACAAGCCTTCTCATATAAGAACATGCTCTAGCAACATGCCCACTGCTGACCACTATCTCAATTATTGTAATAGAAACACACCAAGTTTGGCTTTTGCAACAGCGGATAGTTACTGAACATTATGCCACAAGTCCAAATAACCCTTGATTGGTTATCAAGGACGAATAAAAATGGAGAAAATAACTTATTTCACAAATTTAAAGCATGTCCTCCTTTGTCCTCCTTTTAGAACATTGGCATCTGGGTACCCTACTCACAACCCACTGAGAAAAAAGAAACCAGTTGAAACCACATAAATTTTATTTTTATACCATTTTACATATTTAGAGCTGTCTAACGTTATAAATTAAAACTGCCTAAGGATTTGAAAAACGTGAATCATAATATTTCACTAGTACTTATTCAACTAAAAAGCAATTTATCAATTATCCCTTAAAGCAAAAAGTTGCGTTTCTAACTCTCCTGGGTCAGGGAGCAGCTTACTGTTGGTAATACAATCACGTGACCTTCGCATTCTACCAGAAAAAATGAAAATTTCCGGCTTAGATGCATCGCTTGTAATATTATATTTTAAAAAAGTTTATAATTTTCAAATGTTTCGTCCATTAGAAGGAGAAATTAAAGTTTTCGCCTGAATTTAACATCAGCATTATGACAGGCAACATAAACTCTATCACTATTAAAATTATTATTAATTATTATCTATTTAAATTGTAAACATTTGCTATATTTTGAACTAAAAAATTTTTCTAGATATTTCTCTGGTCTTTAAACTAGATTAGTTTCCGTTTACTATTTTTGGAAATAAAATGGAAATGCACATATTTTATTTAAATTATTTTCAAATATTTTTCACAAAAATTAGAGAAAAAAATACTAATAAAAGAAAGTTATTCAAATAAGCTACACAAAAAAGTTACACCAATGAAATAAAACGATTTTTTTTCAAAAAGTGTTTCAAAATTGTCCCAGTGGTTTCAAGTTCGAAATCAGGCTTCATTCATTATAGATAGATATTTGAAATAATAATGCAAAACGGAGTGACATGGGAGGAAACTGTATATAAAATTTGGGTCCGAGTTCTGAAATACCTGGAAAGTTGTGGGTGTCGATATCTGTTAAATATAAATTAGAAACCTGAAACATATAAGAATGGATTAACAAAAGTAGTGTTAAATTGGAACTTAGGTTCTATTACAGACAGGTAGTTGAATTTTTAATGTAATACTCTATGGCATGACAGAAACTCATATTAAAATTTTGGGACCAAATAGATAAAGTGTGTGGTAAATCATTGCAACTTTTCAACAATCAATCAAAAAGTACGTCACTAATGGGTCTGTTGCATGTGAAATTGGCACAAGTGGTACGCCAATGTATAACGTTGGGAGTAATCTGATCAGCACGGAATAAGGCTAGTCTGAAGGAATGAAACTACGGAAAATGTTGCTTTTTACCACCTATCCAATCTATCGAATTAATATTTGACATTACGCATCCTTGAGTTATTCTTAAGGCTCTGCCAAAATTTCAAGTTGATATCCAGTTTTTTCTACCATAGTATACAGATACACACAGAATCACACAAACAGTGTCTTTTATTATTAGGGGTTACTGATATCGTTTTAATTATGAACTCAGACAATATCATGTGGCAGCATGCCAGAATGTCAATGTAAAGTTCGTGTAAGCCAGAGAGTGATAAATGCAAAGTAAATTAGGTACTTATTCTTCCTTATAATCGACCTACTCTGTAGTAAAGATACATAACAGTGAAGTTATAAATCTAACGCTTTGTTTAAATTAATGGCTAGGATTCAAAAGCAAAGTGTGATTAAAGGAATAAGATCCGAACTTCAGGGTATTGAGAAGCAGGAATCTTCAAATTGTGTTCAAGGTAGTAAAAGTCAATGTTCCGGAATTTCATAATTACTGCTTGTTTTTATTGCATTAAGGGAGATGAAATTTTCTTAATCTTCTACGTTTTACATGCGTTGTTAAGTAACTCCAAGAAAGAGATTTTTTCCTTTCCTTTTTTTTATTTTTGCTCTTCACTTCGTTTCCTATTTGAGAGAGAAGCATTTAGTTAAACAGATTAAAGAAGAAACCGTAAAAAAGTCAGTGGCCGAACGATAGTTTCTCAGACCTTGCAATTAGGATAATAGAGGTAGTGGGGGGATGTAAGATTTAGGAGTCTGGGAGGGCAACGTTTTTAAAAACCGTAATTTTATACGATTTATTGTGATAGAGTAAAAACTTATAAAATATATTAATATTTGGATCGATGGGAAAAATATACACCTAAAATAATAATAATCCTCCTAATAATTATCTGTTTAATAATATACACCTACCTTACTCTAGGTTTACAACATTTACTTAAATTTTATGTAGATGCTCATAATTCTATTCGCTTATCAGTAATTCTTAATGATTATTTCGTCTAACCTCATCATCTAATACAATATATATATATAGACGATTGTGAGTGATTAACGGTTGACAGGGGCTGGGTTGTTTTACTCCTGAGCGGCACTTTTTTTGCACACAGTTGGCTAAATGGCAGGTCACAAAGACCCCGAGAGTTCACAGAAGATTGGAGGAGGAGACTCACTGGGCAACTGATAGAAGACAGATGGTATGCTCTTGTCAAGGCCATCCAGAGTGTTCTTTAATGTGCACAGTTTATGGTTTCCCCGCACACGGGGTCAGGGCTTTATCCTATCCTACAGACAGCGGTCTTTCCAATCCCATCGGTGTTCCCTACTGACCGAGGGCAGAATGTGGGTTTTGAGGAGGTAAATCTCAACGCTGGCCTAACTGGGACCGAAAATCTGAAATCTGACCTCCGACTTGTCGTTCAAGGTCAAATGGAGGTCAAGTAAAGTCATGATCTGCGAGTGCTGGAAACGGGAAAATTGGGATCTGGGAGGTTGCGGGTTACAGATGCGGAAACGTTGCGAAATGTAGGATCCGGTATATCCTTCGAGGTCGAAAGTCAAGTTCAGATCAAATAGGTGCTAGAGAAATTGGTTCATTGGGGGTATTTCGAGTCGTAGATCTCAGGAATGTGAAAATTTGGATGTGATGGGTCTTTTGGGTCAAAGGTCAAATATAGCTCTATGGGTGCCTGAAGGCATTTTGTGTTATTGACCTAAAAATTATGACAAATTTTTGATGGGATAGGTCCTTCGAGGTCAAAGGTCAAATCGATATACCGTCAAAAGATTGTTTCTCACATAGTTACAGAGCTCCCTGAAAGAAAAAATGAAGTTAATAATCTTTTAAACGTCATATACCAAAAGGTATAAATCATCAGAATAATCTATGCCAGATGTTTCTAGATATCTAGACCAATGTTTTCCAATCGCAAGGCCGCGATAACAGATGGCGAAAAATTTTCTTGACTACTGCATCCATCTGAATTCAGAAGCGTGTTTGAGAAAAATAATTACTCGCTGAAAACTGTCTACTAATTAGATATATTTAATTAGAAATATTTAATCAGAATTAATAGCGAATCGTAAGTTCTCACGCTGTCTTTTCCTTTATAAACTGATGGCATAAGTTTCGTGCGAATGCATCTCGCACCTCCGCAGAAAGAAGGTTGTAACTTCAAAGAGATAATTTTTCAGGCAAGCAGAAAATAACTTTTAATTGCAGTTAAATATCCAACAAAAATTAAGTGCTTTTGTTGGATAGGATATAGGATATAGGAGTTGTTTTTCTTGTGAGGTAGAAAAGTAATAAAAAAACTTTTCAATGAATGTAACTCAAAACAGTACATTGTGGTGTTTCGATCTTTTGCTACTGGAGGTTCATAAACATTAATTCCCAGCTGCAAGGTGATAAATAGTTCCTCCAGCTCCTAAGCTATCACTTGTGACAAACCGTATCAAGGTCCAATTTATAAAGAAAGGGAGTATTGAGTTGGGTTACCTCTGAGCCCCTTTTTTGCATACAATGGGCTAAATAACCAGTCGAAGGACCCCGAAGGCTCAGAGAAGTTTGGGAGAGAGGACCCACTGGAACAGCTGTTGGGAGAGAGGTGGTAGCCTTCTATCAAGGCCATCCAGCGTGTTCTTTAACGTGGACAGGGTATGGCTGTCCCACACACGGGCCATGACTTGACGTCCCATCCGACGGCTGTCCTCGGTATCCCCTACTGACTGTGGAAAGGGCGGGGAGTTTTCCGGAGAAAAATCTCAACGTTGACCTAGCTGGGGACTCGAAACTACAGATTACGAGCCTGGAGCGCTACCGACTGAGCCATCCCCACCCCAAGAGAATTGGAAGTAAATACGATGAGTAACATTTATTGTGGTTGCGATATTTCAATTACTACTACCCATTTTATTCTAGTTGAAACTTCTTGAGTTGGGTGGTTTTACCTCTGAGGCACTACTTTTGAACACAATGAGCTAAATGACCAGGTCACAAGGACCTCAAAAGCGTAGATCAAGTGTGAAAGTTTTATCAATGTTAGGAGACAAATAGAAACCTCCCGTCCAGGCCATTCAGCGTATTATTTAATGTGCACAGAGTATGGCTCTGAAGCACACGGAGACAGGACTTAATGTCCCATCCAACGGAGGGCGGCCTTTCCAAGTCCATCGGTGTCCCATTTCTCACAGAGAGCAGAAAGGGAATTAGTGGAGAAAATTATCAAAACAGGTAGAATTGGATCTCGAACCTGGGAACTGCAGATTTTGAGCCTGGAGCGCTACCGAGTGAGGCGATGAAGGGAGGGAAAAAGAGGAGGGGGAAGGAAGGTCCTCCATCCGTTTCTTGAGTCAATGAAATATTGAAAATTCAAGCTGTACACCAAAACATGTTAAGTTATTATTTTCTTTGTAGAAAAATAAATCATGTTTTTTTTTCTTATCATCATCATCCTCAAGCAGCCATGGGCTACGGAGGTCCAACCAGACCGTGCAGTTTAATTCTCCAAGCATATCTGACCTGAGCTACATCTGCTGCATCCAGCCACTGCACACCAATTCTAACAAGGTCCTGTTTGACATTGTCTGCCCACCGCATTCTAGGTCTCCCCCTCTTTCTGAAGCCTTTAGGCACACTGTTCATAATCCATATTCGCCGATCTATAATTATCCATAAGGGCAACATGACCAAACCAACGGAGTCTCTCTCTCTCTGCACAATATGCTGCTTAAAGGAAGTTGCACACTCTTTTGCCTAACCTCATCATTAGTTACAAAGTTAAACCACCTAATACCCAAGATGCTACGTAAGCATCTGGAATCAAAAGCATTTAGTTTCCTGTTATCTTGTTTACACAGCGTCCACGTTTCACTACCATAACTAACCCTAGAAAGAACCAAACTATTATACAGTGTAATTTTAGTCTTTAGGTGTATAGGTCTGTTTCTCCACAATCTCCATAAATTCTTAAAAGTCCCGGCAGCAATCCCTATTCGTCTGTTAATCTCATGCCGCACATCACCAGTATCTGTTACATATCTCCCAAGGTAATTAAACTGTGACACCTGCTCATGACTGCAACCATTGAGATTAACTGAATCACAGCTTGCCTGACCAATTTTCATCACTTTAGTTTTCTCTCTATTTATAACCAAACCTACTCTAGTACCAGTCTCATCATCTCATCAACATCATTTGCCAAAAGGGCTAAATAATTAGGATAACTAAATCAGAAATTTTCGTATCTCCAGACGATTTAAGATTAAAAACTTTCCCTTGCAGTGAATTTCGCATAACATAATCAATAACCAAGCTAAAGAGAATAGGAGACAAAATGCACCCTTCTCGAACAACAGAAGTAATGATAAACCAATTGCTACAAGCCTTACCAACTCTCACACACGACTCAGTGTTATTATATAGAGCTTTCATTATGTTAACTAACTTGATGTCAGGTATACCATATGATCTCACAATCAACCACAAATTATGACGATCAACAGAGTCGAAAGCCTTTTTAAAATCAACAAAGCTAGCAACCAAAGGTTTCTGAAACTCTAAACATTTCTCAAGAATCTGCCTAAGTGAAAATATCTGATCCACACATCCCCTACCACTTCTAAGCAGAATAAAATAACGATAATATGTAAAAAGTATTCAAAAAGACTACATAGCAAGATAGTCTCTCAAAAAACAAAATTTTTAAAACGTTTACTCATGGAATTCATCAAAACAACTTTATCCCCTTACGTTCGAAAACTCTTACGTTAATTTTACTCTTTAGTATCTCTCCAATGCTCCTATTAAATAGCTCTACTTCAATCATTGGATTAGTTTATAAACATGTTCAAAACTTTCAACGACAGCAATTGTGTATAACGTTGCCTGTCAGAGAAAAAGTGCAAACTGTTTATTATTCCTGTTGACTTTTATGTGGCAGGTTAAGTGGCAAGTATATGATGCTGCGGCTTGCTTGGCAATCTGTTTCTTATCTTACGTTGAAAAACAAACTGAGAGAAAAAACGAGAAAAAAAATTCTGCCTACTAGTCGAAGACATACGATGAATTAAAATAAAAAACTGCCGTAAACTGCAGACTATCAGACGTCAATACCCGTGCTGCCGAGTATGTCAGCTGGCTGTAATTTAACTTCCTGTGACCCCCATGACTCATTTAACACTCTCCCTTCATTCTATATGTACATGTCAGACTGAATGTCTGTAAGAGTTTCAGTTTAGAAACATTAGAAACAATTTTGTTGAAGTTCTGTGCCACTTTTAAACGCTTGAAACAACGCATATCAATCAGATGATTATCATCGTTAGTGATTTTTTTTAATCAACTGTTATCTGAAAATTTAGAGCTCTTTCTTTTCGGAAAGAAAATTATACTTTATCTACTAATATTTTTGGTACAAATGGGGATCGTTGGGGATCATTATCGCTACTCTGTGAAACCGAATTAGCTAGATTGCATTCGGCAATTACAGTACGTCGTGAACGAATGGAATGGCGAAGTTGTTACATGCGAGTGAGTTATTTTGATTTGCGGTGGATAGCATTTGAAATTGTTTCGCTGGAGTTACATCCATCGGCTTCCTTTGAAAGACCTAGACAGTACATTGCATTTTAAAAATGACATTATATGCATTCATTTACACTTATTTAATCGAATATTGCAAAATCCAAATGCATCGAAAGGATTCGAATGCACTGGTTCCATTACGAAGAATTATGAAAAAAAATGGCAGTTATAATAGCCAATAAAACAATTGCTACACTGAAATCTAAATATTGTAGTATCTACTGTCTATGCTTTAATATATGTTACAGTTTTATTTTTGTGTTGCTTTAGGAAAAATATAAACGTATGCTTTCAGTATTTTTACATTTAACACTTAATACATTTTTAGGAATCTAAACTTTTGATTTCAGAAGAAAGAATTTCGTTAAATCAGATATTCGTTGTAAAATGATTTTATTGCATGTGAAATGTAATATTCTTGATGCGAATAAAATATCTCAGTTAGCGTGAAATACAATATTACGATGTCATTAAATATGGTATTAAAATGATTCGTCACTATCGTGATACACAAGTACACTAGTGTGGTTCTAGCCTACATTATTCTCACTTCTAACTTCGTTTTATAATTGCGTGTTTTTAATTCGAATATTAATGCAAGAAGAATGAGGTAGTAAAACTAGAAACGTTTAATTGATTTGAAATCTTAAATTGTATAAATTATAGTGATTTACAATAGCAGAAACTGATGAACTTGAACGCTACAGTGTAACGAAAGCCGGAAAAACGAAATATTCAGTAAATCAGAATTATTTTTCTTCCTCTGCCAATTTACTATGTATCTTTATGTAATATTACACTAAATTTGAAAAAATAAATCCTTAATACTGCGTAAACTTTTTGTCTTTGCTGCGTTTTGTTTTTAGTTTTTTATCTTTAAAAAAAATATGAGTGCTCTTCTAAGAAGTGAGCACTAATTTAAAGTCAGTTTCGCTCCTTACAATTATTTTTCAATTTGTAACTATTGTGCAGCCATTTTATATTGTTTTTCACTCTAAGGAAAATTTCATTGTAAAGAATACATTTTGTTCGCCACAAGACTTCGATACAATGATATTTAACTGCATACATAAAATTATGTTTGTTCGTTTTTTTTCTCCTTTTTCCCCCATGATTGGTTCAAAATGAAAGATGAATTTTTTATGCTTGTCAACTCTTCAAGTCACATTTCTGCTACAAGATCATGGATGATCAGAGCGTGGATAATCCGGAGTTTGCTGCACTTGGCGGGAATAAAAGGCTTCTCTTATTTTCAATGAAAAAAGTAGTTTTAAACTGTACAGACTGGACAACTGCATCTTAGTTTCAAAGTATGGCCATTTACGAAAGACACTTTGAAAACAATTCAACTTAACTGGTAAGATAATACATTCAGGAATAAAACCTAGTCCTAAATCTTACTAAGCAATATTGCGCAGAAATATTAAGAAGCACGATTCCTAGACATATTTCAGTCGTCACAAAAGGAAACCGGAATAATTATGATAATCGAACAGTTCTCTTCAGTCGTCTTTTTCAACTTCTCTGCCATAACCCAGCAGCCCCGTTAATCTTTCGCCTGTCCAATTTGCCGATATTGAGAACAACGTTTGTCGCCTATCCATATGCAAATACCAGAGCGCGTGGTACAGGCGTCCGGATGCTGCTATGCGTGTCATGCTCTCAGGCGGGAAGTCATCAAGAACGATGCCGTCCGCGACCGTGTTCCTGATAAGGCCGTCGACCTGCCGCTTTGCAATTTACCTCCGACCAACAAGAAATTAGCGTTGTACCGACATGGGAGACCGATTGTGCGGAAAGCAAGGGAAGAAGAGACTGTGGTTCAAACAGAGGGAAGCTGAAGATGACGAGGGGAGCGATTCTCTCTCTCCCATCTGAGAGAGAGGATGCTTAGGAGGCAAGATCGTAACCTAGAGCAAGACCTGTCACGCTCTTGTTTCGCGTTCTTTGTGTGACGGAAACATCTAAATTAATTAGATGTTGGCGAGTCACTCAGCAGACAAAATCGGAAGTAGGAGTTAATGAAACGTCAAAAATACTTGAAATTCGCGGAATATTAAACAGAATAGTTGTGCATTTAACGATAAATTATTTTGTCCAATGGGCAAAAGAGGTGCATTTGCTTTTCATTGCTGCAGGAAAAAATATATGTGGCAAATGAGCAACTCATGTATTAAATTTTATACAGTATCATTTTATAGAAATATTTCATCTTACATAACTCATTAGCGTACTATGCAGTAGCACTGATAATTGTGGAAACCATGTTATAAAGGAGTTCTTTTGTGCTTTACACTGTCATCTCTTCAGTCAATAAAAAGGGTAAGTTTTGAAGTTTGTAAGATATGTTTTAAAAACGTTTTTCCCAGAAAAGAAGGAAATTCTTTGCTTTATTTATAGTGTGTGGTTAAACTAAACTGGTTTTCATAAATTAAGGAACAAACGAAAAGAAAAAAAAACAGATTTCATAAAACTTCGACGATAAAACTGCATGAAATAAAATGCAAGTATAGTGTGTAAAATACGGCGCTTGATTGAGGTACGTTAGATATCCTTTCTGCCATATGGTTAGGCAAATGAATAGCACTGGCAGCGGTATATGCAAATACGTCGAGAGTAAAAATGGGGAGTTTCTTAGCTGTTCTCCAGTTCTTCTACAAAGCGGGAGGTTTGGTTTTCGAGATGGCAGATTTGTTTCCTATGTCTACCAGACATCATTTATCGGAAGAAGCTCGGTGGATAGCTATAGGTCGACTCAAGGAGTCAAGCAGATTTTGCCAGATGGCTTAATATGAGTTGTTCAGTGGTGTATAGACTTTGACAGAGATTCCAACAAGGACAGAATGCACCCAGACGATTCAGCAGTCGACGATAAAAAACAACAACCCCAAGGGATGACCTCTATCTTGCGTAATGCTACCGTAGGAACAGATGAATCTCTTTTGTTGCGATCTTATGGAACCACGGCAATTTCCGGTTCCGCTTGTACAGCACTACCTGGTTATGAAAAGCCATGACCATCTAGAGCCGGGGGCAAGGAATACGCCCTATAGGCGCACCTCAACCCCAGCCTCACATGGCAGCAGTCCTATAGAAGGAAAGCTGACCACCGGAAGAAACCTTACTTTAATCTATTCCCCGGTTTGCAAATGTGCTAGGATATATAGATCCAAGCTCGATCGGCATCCGGGGTGGAGACTCTTAGTAAGACCCAGACTTTTGTGAGGTCTCTGTCTTACTAGGAATCAATCCGTTCTGCCGAGCCCTCGAACAGCTCCACTGAGCTCCTGATAGGTGAGTTCTCCGACGCCGTCACCATCCGACCGGCAATCAAGCCGGCCAGCAGCATCTTCAACCTCGGTTGGCTTCAGCAATGCTCCAGCCGGGGACCACCCCAACCGGCAAAACCTTGGCAATGCTCCAGTTGGTGCCCACTGCAGCCGGTAAAGCCTTTGGCATGCTCCAGCTGGGGATCATCCCAACCGGTAAAGCCTCAGCCGTGTTGCTGGGCCCTAGGCCCCCTTACCACGACAAGGTGGTCCCCCATCGGGGGGGGGGGGCGTAGGAACAGATGCCATTTCAACTGCAATTGGCCCTCACAGCAGCGAATGTAATATAATATTCATTATCACTAAACGCCAAAGCCTTCGTGAAATCCGCCTATATGCTAGGTGGCCAGTGGTGTGCGTGCCTCTAACCCAACGCCAGAGAAGGGACCGTTTAAACAGTTGCAGACATCATGTCAACTGAACCCAAGAGCAGTCCGTGCTCTTCAGGATGAATCTAGATTTCCCCTCCTCAGTGATTCGCGACAAAACTTCAGAGGGAATCATGAACAAGCTATCATGCCACAAATGACACCACTAATATCTACAGTGTTAGTGGTGTCATGGTAAACCGTGGGCCTTTTCCTTCCTATGACACCACTAACACCTACGGTGTTAGTGGTGTCATGGTAAGGGAAAGGATATTTTTGAGTGGCCACACAGATATGTTAATGCTCCCAACAGGCTACGGTACAGGGATGGAAGCTTCCACTCCCTTGCGCAACCATTATGAGAATGCAACATGTGATACCTTCCTCCTAAAGGACGATAACGCCCTCCCCCTAACTCATATCACCTTGTCGATTGCTATCTGGAGAAAAGCATTATTAATTGTATGGAGTGGCAGCCCTGTCTCCTGAAGTAAATCAGATATAACATGCATGGAATGCACTCAGGAGATGAGTAGCTCCCCTGAATCCCACTGCTGCACGCCTCCTGGAACTACCTCTACTTTGAGAGAGCAATGGAGATAACTACCCATTGCGCCCCTGGACAGTCTTATCAACAGCATGAGACATCGCTGCAAGTCCTGCATAGCCGTAGAGGCGACAACACTCCATATTGGACCATTTGTCTTATCTCAATTGACCTTCAACTTTTTACCAAATATTTGTTTTCATATACTATTTTGACAATTAAAAGTGTTATTCCACTTTTCAACTGTTATTCATACTCGCATTGCTTATATACAGCAATCTTCCGATTCACATGCAACAGATCCAAAGGGTCTGCGAGAATTATTCCTCAATTTATGGAGAGCAGTATATAACAATGGAATGTATGTTCTTGTTTCAAAATATCAAATTCCAATTACCTTTGGTTGTTTTAATAGTTTAATATTTTTTGTAAAATATGTCAGTTACAACTTCAAATGTACACGTTTGGAAAGTATTCAAGCATGGGTGGATTTACCGATAAGCAGACTAGCGACCACTTATGGCCCTTGTTACAGAGGAGCCCCCCCAAATCGTTCTGTGAATATATAACTATTTGTTTCTTAAAAATCCATAGGGCTCCATAAATGTTGTTCCGCTTAAGGCACCTAGACCTCTAAATCCTCTCTGTATTCAGGGATCAAAATTGTACATTGAGCAGCAAAATTGTATATTATCCTGCAAAAATGCGAACAGCTTTTTTATTGAATTTTACAACACAAAATTCAGATCAAGCACATTGGCGATAACAGCTGTTGTAGGTTAAGAAAATGTATAGCAAGCTTATGGTTGATGTTATACCTTTAATTAAGAAAAATAATATTTCAGCCTAGATTTATGATGATTGAAACGAACTGCTGTCAACCCTGTGGTTTCATCTATGAGAAAATTATTTCCTTTCGAAAACAATTTTATTTTTCTCACAATTCAAATGGTGCATATCGAATTTTCTGTGCTGTTCAATATTTAGAATTTGCAAACTTACTGGTTATTAAACCAGTTAGTTTTTTTTATACCAAGTCTGAAATAAAAAAAAATACTCTGAACATTTATCAAGCATGATAAATGTGTTTTAGCACGAGCGTTAAAAAACCCACAAGAGGTAAAAAAAATGTTGACAGAAAATTGCATAACGATATCTAGTCCATCTATAAGAGACATCAAGGCTTCTTTAGAAAAGTTGATCCAAATGTGATGGATGTGGAATTATGGAAAATGTACGATGTGATCTATCTCTTTTTCTTTAGTCATGGCCCGGATAAAACGATTTGGTATTCAATCATCATCAATTGCTTCCTGTGTCTTGATGCCACACGACAAAACTTCTCTCGAGTTTAAACAATCAACCGGCTATTGATTCTTTTTTGAGAGAGAAGTAAGTGGTCCATAGTCATAAGTATCCGTCAGGTAGCCTATTTCTTTCAGTTCTTTTGTTTAATGACGTTTGTGATATTTGCAATAGCTCAGCATCGGTGCACAATGGAGAGAAGATGAATTATTCTCTCAAGAAATTGATAGAAGAGCTAAAAGACACAGAAAACGAATATAGTAGATGAAGGATTAAAGAAGATTCGTGAAAAGAATAAATGTTTCCTATATTAAAGTTTCCAGTATGGAAAAGTAAAAACAAAATAAAGAAGGAATGAAAAATTGCTTGGGACAAAGAAAACTGAACCTTGTGTAACAGTTAATTATATATAATGAGAACGACAAATGATTTCGGTAACGGAAAATAATGATTATAGTAGAAACAAATCGCAAGAAATGAAAGATCTTCTAAACTATCTATACAACTAACGTTTCCACCATTTATATATAAACGATTCTGAAAGTTTAAACAATCTTGACTAAAAGTTTATTTTCGATATCGTATTTTGAATTTAAGCTTCATTATATTGTTGTCCCGTGGTCGAGTGGATAGGATGCTTGGCTACTGATCTAAGGGACCTGGGTTCAAGCCCCAGGTAAGGCATGGATATTTGTGTTCTCTTTCTGCTGAGGTCCCGCCATCCTCACAGACCTTCTACTATGGCATATAAGCTGACAGGCTCCTGTCAGACCTCTGCTGTGGCAAGCAGCTGCTTGAGGGGTATACTGATTCTCGAGGGTTTATTTGATAATGCATTTTCTTTCATTAGAGGCATGCGACATTATAACATGTTATTATCATGCTTTAAAAATAATAAAATAAACCCTCAAGTAGCTGCTTGCCACAGAGGTCTAAAGGAGCCTGTTAGTTTAATACGCCAGAGTAGAAGGTCTGTGAGGACGGCAGGACCTCAGCAGAAAGAAAACACAAACATCCATACCTGACCCGGGGCTCGCTCTCCATATTATTCTTTACGTACAACGTAAACAACTGGAAAGAAATTACAACTCTACTTACCACATTTCACGTGAATCATTAACAATGGAAAAATAATTTACAATCATATTGATCATATTTTATGTGGAGCGTAAGCAAACAAATTCACGAATCCAAATGTTTTAATCAATAAATGCAATATTGTGCTCAGTCTCTATTCTTCTGGCAGCAAACTATGCCCTCCTCACCACGGTTTTGACGTATATACCACACTCTCCTGAAATGACCTGAGCTTCCACCAGTGTTAAAAGTTTCATTGTGCTTTTCATGTTCGAATGCTTCCGATGGTAGCGCCCCTCCCCCTTCTCATTTTATAGACTGTTGAATCTTGGCGATGGACAGGGGAAATGCTGATCTCTTTCAAAGATGCAACAGGAAGCAGGTTTCAGCTCCGTTCACAATTGGGGGAGCTGACAGCTTTATTTACGGTCCGAGAAGCGGACGATGGCCAGCTTCTCGTATTCTCTTGCGTCCCCTTGTAAAGGAGAGTCGTTAGTGACATCATGAGCTATTGGACCACGCATAGCGTCACTGCGGCAAGGGTGAGAGCTGAGTCCTCCAAGTGATGCTTTCCGACCAGTGAAAAGAGCAGGAAAAGAGAGTTCCTCTCTGAACGTCTTGTGTAAGAGACGCATGTGTCGCGGGTCAAGAGAGAGCAGGTTGAATACGAACTGCATCCAAGCTGGGCCCATAATATAAGACAAGGTAGTTGGAGCAGGGTGTAGCTGCTCCAACTAGCTGATTAAGAGAATGTTAGGATCCTGATGTGATAACTCTGCTGATTAAAGAGAATGTTGTTACCCTGGGAGTGCAAAGTAGCACTGCTTTATGTTATTAGATGTATATATGTATATGCGTATAGTAAAACACTGTGTAAATAGAATGCAGGTGTACATGAGTTATTGAGCCCAGTTAATAATGGTGCATTTGTCTTACCCACTCTGATGACACCACAGCCAGGTTCCTGACAGTGCTGGATTCCTATAAAATTATAAAATAAATCATCGTTCCAAATGTGAAGAGGAACTAAAATTAATTTTTTCACAATGTAACATTTTATTTTAGTTATCTTGGTTTAAATCCTATTGTCAGAAATAGAAAATCTATTCTAATCCCAAACAAACATTGGAGTTAACTCCTGTACAAAGACAAGAGATACCAACTAACGGATGCTATACCAAAGGTATAAATCAGCGAAGGTCAACCTTTTTTGTTTCACTACAGGGCCGTTTTCCAAAGAGAAAAAAAAAACAGGGTGCCACTTTTCAAAAACACAGATCTCGCAAACTAGAATATTAATGCAGTTACATTAATTAAAGGGTATATAAATTTGAAGCAACAACGCAGTTACATTTGTTACTGATATCTGCAGCATGTCGACTGAATTCAGAAGTCCATTATTGTTCTGTTTCGAGATAAACATAAATAGCTTTAAATTGAGCACCACTAATACCTGGAAATAAATATCTGCTTTGACCACTAAGGAATATCTCCAATCAGATAGGTGGGTTACTAACTTTCCATGCTGTGTCTGCGAAATTACCACGCACGAATACAAACTCTTCTTCTCACAACTCATGAAAGAGTACTATCTAGCTGAATGGCACAAAGATTGAAGACTCTTCTTAGTTTCCTTGTTGACTTTGTCCTCTTTCCTTTTAACTTCGGAAAATTTCCGAGAGCTGAGGTGACCTTTCTCTATCATCTTCGCAAAGGAACTGTATACAGCAGTTCTACAAGGAGGGTTCACACTTTTGGGAGAAATAACAGCCCCAATTGTATTACTTGAAACATGCCTGAAATCGTGGCACATATTCTCTTTAACTGTTCTCGCTACTTTGCTGACCGAGCCAATTTCTCCCAGAAACTGAACTCCACAGATATCATCGATTTTATCATCACTTCCCTTTTAAGTACCCAACAGAGCAGAACGCTGTAGCACAAGTGTTTTTGTCATATCATCGAAAACATAGAGAACATTGGACTCTGAAAAATCCAAAGGTTTAACTTTTTTCTCCTTTACAAGCCTTAGAAATATAGCTAGAACTATTTCCTAGAGGTACCTTTACCTTTTTTCCTCTTCTGAATAGATTGGTGTAGGGCATATCCGGATTTAAAAAAAAAAACAGTAATGGGGTGGGCAAGAAGCTCAATCGAGCTGGAAAAAATAAAATTAGGTGCCAAAGGACGTGATTTCCATTGCAATATAATATTTCCCGCTCCATTTTAGTGGTCTTTAAACATTTCTTGAAAAATGCATGAAATATACATAATACGTTTCATACTTTTCACCCCTCTTACATTTCGTAATATTCTCAAAGGGGAGACATGGTCCTCTTCGCACCGCCGTTTTAGAGCCAACGAAAAGAAGATTTTTTTCCACTGTCTAGCGCATATTGATGACTATATGGTACAGCAAATGTTGCTTTATTCTGGCCATTAGGTGGAGCTCCAGACAGAACTATATAACAAAACAAGAACAAAACTTGTCAGTGTAATACGGATTAGAGAAAGCCTGTGAGGAATGTGAGAACTCATTAGAAAGACAACACAAGAAAGGAAAACTGATGCTTTATCTAGGGCTCGAACCTGAGTCCCTTTGAGCCATAAAAAGCATGCTAACCATTCTGCGATGAGACGGTCCGCTATAAATAGGGATACTTTAAATATAACAACCTTGTATATACTATATTTTTTTATTTCCTTGGAGGGCTGAGTGGTGAAGCAATAACTTTACCTCTCAGTTCTCACGCAATGAGATATCACTTTGAAGAATAGAAACAGGGTTGTTGGATCATTTTCACTGTCAGTTTCGTTATAACGAGCGTTTGTAGCTCATTTTCGAACTTCAGTTTCATTTTAGTACACATAATATAACTGCTAAAGATGGGAATGGCTCATGCAGTTATTCTAGAATTAATGCGAAACAAGTGGGCTGACAAAGAACAAGCTAAGTGGTAGAATCTGTAACGGAATCAGAGAGTTCCTTTTCTCTCCGTAAGGGAGTTTAAGAGACTATCGATCAGTTTATTTTCAGAGCACAAGGATTTCATGCACAAGGATTCCCTGACACCACTAGGTTCTCTGATGACTTGGAAGTAATCAGGACATGCTTCGTCGAGAGTGACAACCGCGTTAAGGAAATGTTATCCTTTGAAATTTGTAAATTACGGAACAGAAAAAAGTATTCTACCATAAAGACAAAAGAGAGGAAAAACCTCATAGACGGGAAGTAAACCTGCCAGAGAAATCGATCGATGACCCCTTTCTTCCCAAAGGAATCGGCGATATAGTTTTCAATTAAATTAACCTTTTAGCGATAATGTTTGCATTTTCTCTTTTTGCCTTTATTCAGTTCTGCGATCAATGTGCTAAAAGATAAGGTAAATTTTAGGACAATAAATCGATCTAGATTTTTTCCCTTATAAATTTGCAGTGCACCAGATGACTCTAGTCTGTAATTGCTTAAACTAAAACTAAATCTCTCTAAATTCTGCTGCTCTAGAACCGAAGTTTTAGAAAAAAGGATTTGATACAGTATATACTGAAATAAATAATTTAAATTTTGAGCGTCATAATTCTATCACCAAAAGAAAAAAAAAATTCGTTTTTTAATATAGTTTATGAATACAGAACTTTTACAGAAACTAACTGGAAGCAAATTAATTAAATTCCTAAAAGCAATGGATTTCAAGGTTCTTCTTCACTAGTCATACAAAACAAAAAAAACACAGTCAGTTATGAAAGACTGTTCTCTGACAAGAGGAATTGAGGATTATTTCCTTTCACTCTTGGCCAGCCATAATAAAGGTCTGTAGGGATGGTGATCCTTACAAACTTTTACTGTGGCGTAAAAACTGACAGGCTACTGTCAGGTTTCTGTGGCAAGCAGCTGCTTGAGGGGAGATTTATCTTCAGTCATACATTTCCATAAAAATTTATCCTTAGTAGAAGGACAGCACCTACATTCATGCCTTACTCAGGGCTCGAACCCAGGTCCCTCTGTTCAGTAGCCAAACACTGTCACCACTCTATATAAGATGCCAATTAAGCTGTAAATTCTGCTTTTGAACAGTATCCGTTACGTACTTAAATCAGTTATAGAAGTTTGAATATTGAATAAAAGAAATATCAATTATAAGAATTCACCTCAGAAGTTGATTAAAATTGAAAGAAAAGTATCATTTCAAACTATTTAAAATAAATAAGTGTATGTTTAAGAATTTTGTGCAAATAGTTCTTTCAATAATTTTCAGTTTTACACAAATTTATTAGACCTGACTTTGCTGCTGTTAAATATTCGAGTTTCCATATCTTGTATTCCAACAAATATTGTGGAAAATCGAGATTTAGATGATTTGATTGAGATTTAATCTATCTAGTTCTATTTTCCTACAAAACGCTTATTGTAGAAATTACGGATCTTCGAATTTGACTCTTCATTGACCTAACATAGGAATTTTTTCCGCTTTTCTCTCCAGTGTTTGTAGGTGCTAATAAAATAATGCTATTTGCATTTGCCCCTCATCCAATAGCTTGGAAAAACGGATCTTTTTGAAAATGTGCATCCGATTTTTGACAGAGGTTATTGATATTCTTATAGTTTAGTTTTCTATTTTTTTCTTTTTGGAAACTGAGAGAGTCGTTGTTATTTTTTAAAGACGCAAACATTCGAGGCTCCTTTTTCTATTTCTTTGAAATGGAGAAATGCAAACATACATACATACATACATATAAAATTATCATGCAGTCATGGGCTACGGAGGGCCCAAATAGACTGTACAATTTTGTTCTCCAATCAAGCTCAAAGCCATAAATCAATCCAGTGGGTATAAAACATCAGGGTATAAATGATCAGCACCAGGACCCTGTAAATTTGATCACTCCTCAGCAGGGCAGAAAAAAAAAACGGATAAATACGTCGTTCCATTTTTTTTGGCACAATTTGTCTCCCTTCTAGCTCCTATCAGGCATTTTTCGAACTTTTCAAACTTTTGGAAACAATAAAATTCGTGCTATGTGCTCTTTAGGCAGAATTTTCTGGTGTGTACCCTACATTTAATCCTAAGAATTTCAAGTGTTACGTGATTGTTGATGACGAAGATCCGTGACTTATTTTCTAAATGTAGTGATATTTAATGTAAACGACATGAAAAATTAGAAATTGAAGAATCTTAAACTCAAAAAAAGCAATGGTATGAAATAACCGAAGAGCTCGTTCTCAAAGCAATTTGAATCCATTTACATAAGCTTTTAAGAAAGCAGGAAAACTGTAGAGAGATTAGTTTTGTTTCTTATGGTCGCCAATTCCTTCCTTATTTATTACACTTAATTTCTTTAGATCAATATATCTCGATCCAATCAATGGAACACCCTTTGAGCTAAACATTTATCGACTAAACTCATTTTCTTCGATTTTGGACTGAACTTCGTTTAGAAGTGAACTATTTAGTTTTACTACAGAATTTCTTCTTCACTTAAAATATAACGAATAGCTACAGCAAACTTCGAAAAAAATATAATGAAATATTCAATACCTTATTTCAGACTACTGTCAGTGTTGATGATAAAGCTAGGTGATGATTGAAGGTTAAGTTCACCACTAGGAAATTTTAAAAACTGAAATTGTAGAGAAAGACAAATTATCAAATATATGTATCCTGAGTTTTTTCAAAGCATATATGTACATGACAAAATAGTGGTGAAAATAGATATTACTTCTTATCGGTACATCTCGATTATCCCGCTAAGCCTTTTTTTACGAAGTGACGTGGATCAGCTACACTGTTGTTTCTATACTTCTACGTTTAACATGCGGAACTTTGAAGCGCAGTAGCGTATTTAAAAAATCAAGAAACATTTGCTTAAAAGAAAGTAGTTTCACTAAATCCTAGACGAAAAGAGCACTAATATGGTGCAAAAAGAAAAAAATCCGTGATTTCGACATTACTGAAAACGTGTTACCAGCACATTATTCCTTATAGTCAAAAGTTCACATTTAATACATCCTAGAAGTAATTTCCTGAAGAGAATTGTCATCAGGTTGAGCATCTAGAGCTCAAGTGCTTTCGAATGCGGTGATCAGTCACTGAAATCGGATGACAAAAGTAAAAAGAATTCATCCTTAAGGATAGAGATTACCACACGATCAATAGCGAGACGGTAGTTGCTCTGTTTACAATTCACTCTTTTCGAATGAAATTGGAGTCCCGTAGAATCATTTCGAAGTACTTTAAAAAAAGATCACTGGGAGGAAGTTAAATTCACTCTCCTTTTCACTTCTTGAGATGAATGGGAACCCTGGCTTTAAATTAATCAATGCTAGGTGACTAGTGATCCTAGAACCGTGAACAGACTCGTACTTCGTACTTTCAGACTAATGCAACGTCTGAAAGTTAAAGAACCTTATGAAAGAAAAAAAGTTGCTTCTGTTTTGGCTTAGTTTGATATACACTGCTCGACATAGAAATATAGATAATGCCACACCATGAAGGAATGAACGAAATGAGACGAAACTTACCACACATGTAGACAAGTAGGTGGGAAAGAAGTGATTTATTTTCTGGGGGATTACATGACTGCGATGGGCGAAGAGACAATATAATGTGGCCTCAATCAGTAGGTCGTATGGTCGCCATTCTGGGCTTTATATTCTGCAACATGGCGGGGCACCGAGTGTAAAAGTCCCTGGATGGTGTGCTGAGGTATCACAAACCATGCGTCATTGACTTATATCCAGACATCGATACTTTGCGAGGGAGTCATGCAGAGGCATGAAGTTATCTGTCAATGACATCCCACTCGTTCTGTATTGGGCAGAAGTCTGAGTATCGCGCTGGCAAAGGCAGCACCTGTCTAACATCATTCTTCTTCAATGTCTGGACTACTTTGTAAAAGGGGCCTTAGCCCCTTTAGCATCTGATCTAGTAGGCAACACCTGGACATCTTGTAGGCATTGTCTGATGATGTTGGCAGTGTGCGGGCAGGCGTTATCGTGTCGAAACTACGCATCAGGGATACCATGGAGATACAGCAGCAAAACGGGCTGCAGTACCTCATCAACGTATCGCTGTGCTGTCATTGTACTCACTATGCAAACGAGCAATGAACGGTTGTTGAAACTTATCCATGGCCCAAACCATGACACCAGGCTGAGGAGCAGTATGAAGCTCATGAATGGCAACAAGATCAGCCCAGTGACCACGTCATCTCCAGACTCTCAATCAGTGATGAGACAGCACTGACACAGAAGTAAGACTCGTCGCTGAATATGATATGGTTCCATTTGTCCCGCCATGCATGTCTAGTATGACACCACTGCAACCTAGTGCGGCCATGTGCTGCAGTGAGTAGCAGTCGTCGCAATGGCTGGTGAGAGTGCAAATCTGCCTCTGTCAGTTTGCCATTCACAGTCCGTGTTCATACGAGGATGTCCGCAGCTGCCTCCACACATTTGACACGGTGTAGGGCCTGTACACCGTGTCAAATGTCCTCTGTGGGTTATGGGGCTGTTATGTCTTGCCGTTGAATGCGATGATCGAGGCGTTCGGACGTCCGCCTGCATGAACCAGTCCCACTACGGTGATGCTCGTTACCTTCCTCCAAATACTGTCGCCAAATTTAGCCGACAGTTGTTGAATCCCGATGCGTTTCCACCGTGATGCAATGTAGGGGCCAACCAGCCGTACTTAGCCCTAATCTGAAGCCTCTGGTAAAGATTCCGTGCGATGGTAGGACTCCCGTTGACGTCGCCCAGGCTTTATGACACGTGCCTTCTCCACCGAGATCACTCCGATGCAGTCAGTGTTCCACACGCCCAGGTGAGGATGACCAAACTTAGCTACGCCGAGCCTTTTTTCCCCTGTTATCTACCTCACCTATCACGTGATTGGTTCGTAATCGCACTTATTTGCATAACCCGAATGTGCACATATACCCAACTATTATATTGCACACATACCCAACTATATTATATTATCAGGTCATCAGGTTAATCAGGTGTACTTTAAAAAAGGTTTCGAAGTATTTTAAAAAAAGGTCACAATCTCGACATAGAAATATAGATAATGCCACACCAATTCACTCTCTTGAATTCACCTTCATTATACTATTATATATTTATAGTGCACACATACCCAACTATTATACTATTATATATTATATTGTATTTTCATGGTGCTCCGACAAATACTTCCTAGTGTGGAACTGATTTTTATGTCGAGCAGTGTATTTCGAAAGGCTGATAAAGTTAAATTAAAATTTACTGCTCATATTGAGTTAATTGTGATGCTACTTTTCCAATATATGTGGTTAAATCTGGAATTTTTAAATTTTATGATTATAATGCTGTTTGGCTCGAAATATTTAAGCAACATCCTGGGTGTTAGGTGTCTTAATTCAGTAAACAATGATGGTGCTAGAAGGAGGATTTGTCAGTCAAATTTAACCAGATTCCTACTTAGAGAGACTTCGCATTGATAAGGCCCTGTTGCATGCATATAAAATTAAATATATCGAATAGAGCTTTTAACAATTTCCCAACAGCTGGAGGTAAAAGGACAAACCATGAATGATTTGCGTGGATGCTGTCAGACAGAACGATAATAGAATAGGGGGCTCCAATTTGCAAATTAAATAATCGCCATTGTATATATGCGTATTTAAGGAATTAAATTGCTCAATAACGTTTGATTTGCTTAAAGACACATTAATCTAACAATAAATAATAAGGTTTGGTGAGAGGTTGGGTGGAGAAGACCAGGCTGAACAGGAATGGGTCAAAACGCAGTTTAGTACAATTTTTAGAAATCATTCTGGTCAAATAATGCAATATATGCTTTCCCCTCTGCTCTAATGCTTGTTTACAGTATGTTGTTTCAAGATATGTGCAATGTATAGGTTTACGAAACTCGACTTCGTTCCAGTTAGTAAAATTTGCCAAGAGGTATATGGAACCTTGGGCATACTCAGATGCGGCGCTGTTTGTTTGTGTATGTATGTATGTATGTATATATGTATGTATATATGTATGTATGTATGTATGTATGTATGTATGTAGGTCCGGATCTATAAAAATAGAAAAAAAAAGTATTACGGAGGGGGGGGGGGAGGTGCAAGCGACGCAATCTATCCGAAAACAGGTGGGGCCAAGAGACTGGATTTCCACTGCAGTGTACCATCCCCCTTTCATTTTCAAGGCTTTTAAACATTTTTCTTGAAAAATGCGTGAAATATTCAGAAGTCAATTAATATTTTGATTCCTCATGGCATTCTAAAAGGGGAGATAGCTCCCTTCCCTCATCCCCCAGATCCGGCCCTGCAGATGTGTATGTTATATAAATTAGTGATTTGTAACAATCTTATAGGCCTAATATGTAATGAAATTTCTTGAAACAATAAATGACTGCTCAATTAATTACTCATAACTTCAAATAATCGTTATTCAACTGTTTCAACTATTGTAGAAATCAAATCGATGGAAAGTAATTAATTGACTTAATTTCTACTTCAAATGCAATATGGCTGATCTAAGTTGTTTTACACATGAGTTTTAAGAATAATGTTAAAACTGTATAGACAGTTCCCGCTGTAATAAATTAATTGGTTCCAGAAACATTTGTTTAAACGAGAATATACATTTCATACTAATGTAAGAGAAATTAGTTTATGCGTTCATGACAAATTAAATAATAGAAAAGAGATCAGAACATATTTATTAATATTAGAAACATTTCAGATACATTAAAACATCATATATATATATAAATGATATCTATTATGAATTATAGAGAATTAGAAGAATTTCGTTTTGCAGTATCATATGCAACGCTATAGATATAGTAACAGCTAGATCTAGTCTCTTAACTAGAAGTTCAGGATCGTTCGTTTGGCCTTTTCCTCCTTTCACTTAATATTTGTTGGTGGCACGTAACTTTCTGGTCAATGGTCCCTCATTCTCTTCTCAAAGTCGAATATTTCCCTTTGAATAAGTCTGGCTTGATCCAATAGCCTGATGCTTCATTTAATCTTTTAATCGTGAGTGTTCATTACGAGAATTGAGCAATCATAGAAAAATGATGCAAAAATATGCAGAAAGAGAAAAATTTGATGTCATTTAAAATAATTCGTTACAGTGAGAATTCGATGAGTGTCTATATTACGATAACATTTTTTGGTAACCACAGTTTGAACTTTTGCTTATAAGTAATAATTCGTATACACCGGTGTACAAAAGTTAAGGTACGACCCTATGTTAAGTTATTGGGAAGCTCATTTTAATGCTCTATAATTTTTAAAGTAAGCTTTTTTATATAAAAAATGTGACTTTTGATAATTAAATCTACCTAAACCTCAATTCTCAACAATATTTGCCGTTATTTAAAGAAATATGGAATATTGTATTTTAACAGCAATACTGCCGGTTTTCACAAACACACAAAATTTACGAATATGGAAAGAATTATTGACATCTAAAATACGCATGTTTTATTAGCTGGATTGAAATAATACGTATTACTTAAGTTTAAATTCACTTCTAAGGTAAATTTTTACGATTGACATTGTTATTTTTAAATATTTACACTTACAGAACTCTTTAAATATTGAACGAAGATTGTTAACATCGAGATTTAAATAGATTTGATTAGAGTCTTTAATTAATTCTCAATCGTATTTGCCATTAAAGCTTATTTTTGAAATTGTAGAGCTTTGAATTCAGCTTTCTATTGATCAAACATGAGGTAGTAAGTTAACTTTTGATCATCAATATATAACCATGCCAAAAAATATATTCCTAGTAAAAGAGGAGGATACAAATATTTCAATGTCAGTAAAACAGGACATGCAAGGACGTTTGAGGTTTTATTCTAAAATACTTCGGTTATTTCCCTCAAAATATTTGAAGTATTTTTGCTTTCAAGCAGTACTTCTAGGGAGATTTCTAACTACTACACTGTTAACTTAAAGACACGTGCCATTATACTATAGGATGTTTGTCTTAATGTCGTCAGAACGTAATACTAATCCCTACTTCTGTTTTGTTTCGAGCTGAAAATCAAACACTAGGTTTTTAATCTTTTAAGTGATTTCCACTTGAAGTCCAAGTTTTGAAGAGCTATAAGAGCTCTGTCATGCTTTAAATATTTCTAAACAATTTATTCATTTAACCCATAGCAGGTTGCAAATACTAAAGTCTTTTTTAAGTAATTGCATTTTAAAGATTTTTTCTAGCTTTTGACAATTAACAAATCTCGATAGATTTTTTGCCAGTATTTCATCTTCAAAGAGGTTTAACGTGGTATCACATGCAATTTTTAATTTTATTCAATTAAAGTTGAATGGGCAAAAATATATTTTGTTATTTAAGGACTTGCAATTTTATAAAGATTTTGTATATGTGTGGAATAATATTAACAGGGCTTTCTTTTTCCTAAAAGTGGGTTTGCCGTCAAACAGAGGCGAAATTAGCCAACATAGTTCAAATTACGGAATCAATTATAATATAAAATGTGACATATTTACCAGTCGACTTGTCCTGTTAATCGGTACGGAAACCGGCCGTAAAAAAAAGTTATGAGTATTATCATACAATTACGGTATGATTTTTTCCGGTTTTTCCCGATTTACCTGATATTTACTCCCCTCAACAAGAGATTTCATATTCGGGTCAAATTCCGGAACCCTCCCACCCCCAAAAAAAAAACAAAACACAAAAAAAAAAAGTTCATTTCATAATTGTTTGTTGCTTTTTTTTTCCTAAAAAAGAAAATATTAAATTAGTATACTGTCTTTTTTTTTAGTCTGCCATCACTACATAGGCATAGAGGCATAGACAAAGATAACGGAGCGAATTATTGTTATTCTTTTTCCTATGTTATGTGGCAGCATTGGCGAACTACTGAAACAAGATGAGGGATGCCACATTACATTAGAATAATACAGGCAGTTCTCACTATAACGAATTAATTGGTTGCAGAATTAATCCAGTCGTTAAACGAAAATGAAAATGTCATATTAATATAAGAGAAATTGGTTTACTCGCTTCTGATATACTGCATAATAGCAAAACATCGAAACAAAATCAGAGTAAGAACATAATAATTAATTTTAAAACATTTTTGAGACCTTGAGAACATTATTTATAGATGAATACATGTTGTGAATTTAAAGAATTAGAGAGAAGCGTTTCTACAAAAATGATCTCACTGAAGAAACTTTGGCAATGTATATGTTAGTTTAAGTAAATGATGAAGTTTTTACATAATACCTGAAATTTTTATTATTTTTATTTCAATCCGATTTCAACTGGATTTGAAAACCAATATCGGTTTTCAAATCCAGTTGTCAAAATCAAAATCCAGTCCTGTCCAATATTTAGACAGGATTTAATATTTTGAAAAAAAATAATTAACCAATAATTGCACCAATAATTGCCTTCCAATGGAATATTTTTCTTCTTTTTTTTGAGTCCGAAAAAGTCGTACCCTATATATATAATTAAAATATATCGGATGATATCAAATTAATGTAATGATTTTAAAATTTATTTTAAAGGCTTATATGCTCATATTGAACACTGAACGCATCATGCATCTTTGAGAGAACTAACACGAAAATTGTTTACACCTTAATAAGCCAGCTGATCTTTTTTTATCTTGAAAGGTCTAAAGCCAGCTGATCTTTTTAGCTCGTTATCAAAAAAAAAAAATGAGCTAATATTTCATTTTATCGCTTGGCTATTTGTGGGTAGATATTCAACTTTTTTTATTTGTTTTTAGAGATAAATTCTTTTTGGATTGACAGATATTGATGAAATATTACGATGCCAATAACAGAACTCTATCCAAGAGTATTGATCAATGCCTTTTATTTCATGCAAAAATTTATTATCAATTCCTGTAATTTAAAGAATTCCTAACCAAATTGCTCCATGCAGGTCTTCGAAATTGCATTAAAAGCGCAAATAACATAAAAATGCAATTAAATGATAATTAAATATACAATTGAATTAATTTTCATAAAAATTTAATTATGTTCATAATTGTACAAATTTTCTTTTAATTTTTACGTGACATAATTAAGAATGGGATAAGGACTCGATCCCATTGAGTTTCCCCCCCATTTTTAGACCACTGAGTGAAGAGTTTTCTTATTTGAAGAGCCATCAGTTATACATACGACATACATAGTATGTATCAAATACATACGATATATCGCCTATGGTATGTGTTACTTGGCAGTATGTATTCTTAGCGATATGTCTTGTTGCGCTATCATTCCTGGTAAATGTGTCATGTTCCAGGAGAACAACACTTAACCGCATAATGTGCAATCGAGTACGATCCGTCTTCAACTGGCACATATTTTAGCCTCCCTGTGAGACTTAGTGCATGAGGTGCGCTGACACATCCCTCAGGATACTATCAGGCATCTGTATAGATCTGCGGCAAGATGCTACATGTATTACCAATCATGTCAGTTATACAAATATTAATGATGCTTCCACTGTATTGTTTTCTAAATAAATAAATAATTGTATTGCTCTGAAATCTGCATCATTTCATGACCATTTTACTATGTCTCTGCCCAACGTACATGTCAATTTACATCCTGCATTTCTTGTAGGTGTGGTAATGTCATTATCACAGAATATAAAATAGTTCAGTAGTCAGCGTTTGTTTTTATCTACTGAAAAATTTTAAAATGGTTTTTCAAAAAAAGGTGCATTTTTTGAAAACCAGTGATGTAGTTGAGCCAGGATGCTCCCCTCAACTTTAATTGCTATTTTATTAGATTTTATGAGATTTTGGAGAATAGACGGTCAGACGGAAATTAGTTATTGGGAATTCAGGTTTAGAGATGCTTAAAACGTGCATATTCGTTGAAATCTTGAAATGTTCATCAGATAATACAATGATTTCCCTGTATCGTTCCGAGGAGAAATTAAAAAGCGTCTCGGTACTATTTTTTAAAAATAATTGCTGTTCGAAACGTCATATTTTGAAAGTTAGTCAGCTGTTTCTTTCAAAAATTGTGCGGAAAGGGTGGAAACGACAGGTACAAAAATCTGATTTCTCAATTTCGAGTCCCCTAAGCCAGTGGTCAAAATGGGATGCCCGCATCCTAGAGAGTGCTCGAAGAAAATTTATTTATTTCACTTTACTTTTTTTAGAAAGATTCTAAATCTTCAGAAAAAATAAGAAGGGAAATAAAAAATATATATTTGTTAATATATTTAAATTTCGCGGTCATTTTTAGATACACGACACTCTGTTTACTTTCATAATGTTGATATAATATTAATAATTATAACTTTAAAATTATTCTACAACGTGAAAATCAAAAACTTTAACGCACTTTCTACAAACTTCTATTTTCCATCTGCAGAGAATGCAAACTTATTGACATTCTGTGATTCTGAAATTACATATAACACAGTTCTGCAACCACAATATATACAATTTATGCAACCAGTACTTCAGATAATATCCCTGTCATGAAGAACAATATATTTATGCAAACATGAAGATGCATGATGAACCATAATACATAATAAATAAATACCCCCTCAAGTAGCTGCTTGCCACAGAGGTCTGACAGGAGCTTGTCAGTTTATATGCCATAGTAGAAAGTCTGTGAGGATAGCAGGACCTCAGCAGAAAAACAGCTCGAACATCCATGCCTAATCCGGGGCTCGAACCCAGATCCCTTAGATCAGTAGCGTCATTTGCGCGCTAACCACGTGGTAGCGTCATTTGCGCGCTAACCACTCGGCCACAGGACGAAGCATAATGCTTACTTGGAATATTAATTTTATAATTATAACATGCAATTTTTGTGACAGAAATGCATAGTCTGTTGCAGGTTACATGCAGCTTTGAGAACCTGATATTGATTAAATATTAAAATACATATTACAAAAGGAATAAAGTTCAAGAGAAAAAACCTTTTTTTGCTCAACCATTTCGGTTGAACTTGATCTAAGATGAATTGTTACAAAGTTATCCGTTTCCTTCGAATCTCGTAACTTTTAAAATAATACGATAGTTTTGATCTCTCCGACTATGAAAAATGATTTCTCTTCGCTCTTTGTAATGGTCTAAAAGCTAAAGATTTATGTTGCTGTTGACCTTCAATGATTTGTCATTTGTCATGTGAGTGATATCTTAGTCTTGGGGAGCAAACGTTACCGTTTCACCTCAATATAATTTGGTTTTGTTTAAATCTATATTTAGTTGGTTTTCTAAACTGAAACATTCAAATTCTGATCACAGTGATATCTAATTTAACAAATGCTGCATTTTTTTTTTTACATAGGATGGCATCCATCTTTCTATGATTGCATTTGCCCATAACTTTTATTTTATTGCAGAAAAAATTTATTGAATTTCGTAGTTGAAAAATAAATCAATACACCGTAGCAAATTATTCTACTAATCATGTCGAAATCCAGTAAATACCTTATTTTCTCTATTATAAGACACCATCGATTGTGAGTTGGAAAAAAATATTAGGACAGGAATCTTCTACATTTATACATAAAACTTGCATATTTGTATCATAAAAAATCAGCGCAAAACTAAATATTTAATAAAAATGTGATCTCGTTATCCAATGTATTCATCATAACTCACATATTCAGTTTCAAAATCAGAATCTGTTCTGATTCTCCTGAGTTGCTTCTTGAGTCAGTTTTAAGATCAAGAATCTTAAGATCAGGTCAGTCAAGATCAGAATTGTCTCATAAAATATCAGCTTATGTCCCATCAAAGGCGTTTGTAATGCTTGTCTTGAACGATTGCACTCCTGTTTTTGTTTTTTTATCTGCTTCCAAGCAGTTGAGACCCATTTTGCAAATTTTGGATATCTTGATCTTACCATAAGAGTGGTCATTGGAAAGTTTTCACATGATACTAACCAAGCCTTGTATTACTTCCTTAAGTCATCTTTAATCGGTTTATTAACTGATACATTGGCACTGCGCCAAACACCGCGGGAAAAGAATGATCGCTCACAATCCTCTTTTTTATGTACCTAGTATTATGTATTTTCCTTGCGCTTTAGTCAAAAATTCAGTCCTTCGACATCAATTCATAGATACCATCGAATGAAAGTCGGATGATAAATAGATATGTAATCTTAGCTGGTAGAAATAGCGTTTTAAAATATTTTGTAAAGTTGGTGTGCAAGCTAGAAAATGTTCTCTTAATTCTGTAATTTTTGGCACGCGAACTCAAAAATGATCGCCCTCCTTGTTCTAGAGAGTTGTAGAACTCCCGTGAAAGAGGAGGCTAAAATTTTTATTGAGGGGGGGGGGATTGAGGGAGCTTAGTGACTTTTTTTTATGTCACATGAAAGCTTCAGGAGTGAGAGCTCAAAGTCGCTAGATATATGTTATTTATATACATGTTTTATTTCATTCCCATTTTTATACTATAACTATAGTTTTATCTATCTATACAAGGGGTGCACCAGTTACATGCACATTTCCAGGGGGTACGTGAAGCATAAAAGTTTGAGAACCACTGGTCTAGAGAGTTTCAGACCTCCTGTAAAAGTTTAGAATGAAATTTTTATTGAGGGGAGGGGGGTTAAGGATCGTAATAGGTTCTATGCCAAATGTAAACTTCCAACGTGCAGAGTGCCATATACTATATACTTTACAGAGTTTCTTACCTCTACTAAAATAGGAGGATAAAAGTTTCATCGAGGGGAGGAGTGGCAGAGGTGGGTGGTATTAAACGATATTAATGAGTTTTATGCCAAATGAAAACTTGAGGTTGTTCAGTTCATCTATTATATACTTCAGAGGGTTAGAAAGTTTCAGAACTAACCTAAACCAGGAGGAGGATGAAATATTTACTGAGAGGATGAGGTAGAGAGTGTATGTGAAAGAAATGTTGAGGTTTATGCCAAATGAAAGCTTCTGGCGTGTGGAGTTTAATCTACTATATACTTCAAAGAGTTTCAGACTTTTCTAAATGAATTCCCCAACAGAAGTTTTTTACCTGAGTGTTTCGATAGTTGGGAAAGGGAAAAAAAGTAATGAATTTTATGCAACAAAAAAACTTGTGACATGGAGAGTGCCAACTTATCTATACTCTAGACTCCCTCCCTAATCACCCAAGTTTCCGACCCGGGCAATTGACAAATAGTTATGTTAATTATTATTAAAATGGAAATGGTGAAAAGAAAATGATAAAATAATTTTGCTGTAGGTTTCGAAATCAAGATCTATTACAGCTAAATGAAAATCAAAGAGTTCCTTAGCCTCTCTCCACCTCCTAAAGAAGTGGAATAATAAAATCAATTTAAACTCGAACTCGGGTCCTAGAATATAGGTACAGACTCCAATTTTTAAATTTTTAATGCAACACTGGATAGAAAAGTATTAAACGGGCAAGAAACTTAAAATTCCAAATGGCGAATCAAAGAAAATGAGGAAATATTGGCTCCAGGTTTCGAAATCAGTTTCTATTAGAAGAGGCCACTGCAGCTTTAACGCAACAAATTTCTCATTGAAAAACTACGTGTCCCATATGTACCCTCCCCACAGTTGAAATGGAATAAAAAGGTGTTTTTAAATTCATACTCCGGTTCTACCACAGAGATTTTGATTTTCAAAGCAGCACTGGGGTGGCAAGGACCAAACGGGAATTTCGGTACTGGACAATGAATTATTTGACAGTCACCTAGGAGAGGAGATTCAAATGTTGAGTGCAAAATTTCAATCTTTCAACATTTAAACCGGGAAGAAAAGCAATTCGAGCTACTAAATCGTATGCTATGTAGAGACTTGACTGCTTTAACACAACACGGGATGGTAAGGGCCTCTTTGTCCTGATGCCCAGGCATCCATACGTCCTGTACCTGGCGTTCATATGTCCTGATGACAGAGCGCTCATACATCCTAGTACTCAGGAGCCCATTGCTCTGGTGCCCAAGCGCCAGTTTTCCACGAAACGCCTCTTATTTACTGTATGTTAGATGACTAAACGTTTTCCCTACGAGACTTCGAAGGGAATTGGCTAAGTTGGTAACGCATCAGTCTCATACTCTATCATTCCCAGATTCGAGTTAGAATTAATTAGCTCGAACCTGAGAATTATCTCCTACAATATCCAACTTCACCTATAATTACTTGTTAATTAATGATGGCATCTGTAATTGTTAATCTAGTTAATTAATTGTTCATCTAAATTAGAACATGCCATTCAGACATTGTATCATTTGCATTCTTTTTGCAATGGACATAGCAAAGCGCTTCAAATCGTCAATTAAGAGATTAATTCTTCTTTTTCCCTTGATGAATTTCAAGGAGCTCAAATTTTATTTTATTAACACCATTTTGAAATTACTTAGCATTCCTCTCTTATCTGCTCTCGTGAACAGATTAGAAAGAGTCAGTTTTATCGTGCTTATTGACGCGTCTTAGAACGCAAACTTGAAAATATTCAAACCGCTCGTCCATTACGCCACTTGGGGAATTGTCTCACCAAAAATAATCATAAAAAATAAGAAGCGAATTTCTAATTTAGTATTCATCATTTGTCATAACTAAATCAACATATCATTCTTATATTCGTTTGGTAATATTATTAGCCGTGTTACGAAGATTATCACACAATTTACTTTACAAATCAACGAATTAATTCACTCTGCTATCGTATTATCAATATGCGTTTTAACAGTACGGCCACTGACCGCAATCTTAGCATTATCTATAATAGCGATGACACAAATGCGCATATTTTGAAATACAATAGTGCTGAACAGCAGGAGCTAGGTCACCATTTTGTAGTGGCCCGTGACACTTGATTGGTTGATTCTACCAGAGCAACCAATAATCAAAGCCATGTTTCAACATACCTAAAAATTCCTGGCAAGACGTGTTTGGGGGCGGGGGTGGCTCAGTCGGTAGCGCGCCAGGCTCGTAATCTGTAGTTCCCAGGTTCGAGTCCCAGCTGGGTCAGCGTTGAGATTTATCTCCGCAAAATTCCCCGCCCTGACCACGGTCAGTACGGGACACCGATGGGCTTGGAAAGGCCGCCGTCCGTCGGATGGGACGTTAAGCCGTGGCCCCGTGTGCGGGAGAGCCATACCCTGTGCACGTTAAAGAACACGCTGGATGGCCTTGACGGGAGGCTACCATCTATCTCCCAACAGCTATTCCAGTGGGTCCCCTCCCCCCACCTTCTCTGAGCCTTCGGGGTCCATGTGACCTGGCCATTTAGCCCATGGTGTGCAAAAAAGTGCCGCTCAGAGGTAAAACAACCCAACCCAACACAAGACGTGTTTCAACTGTGTTGGCAACTCTTTATTTTGTCAAAGGAGGATATTTATATAAGAAGATTTTAAGAGGAACATCAGATATGAAAATATAAAATATGTTGAACATTTGGTTTAAAAGAGAATGCTAAAAATATATTTTAACATAATATTTCATCTGCACATTTTGCTCAAATTGGTTAAATACATTGTCTATTTTCACTTACAACTTAAAGGTCTCCGGTTTGAACATATCCGCTGTCATTGCGTTTTTTTTTTCAGTCATTTTTCTTTGCATTTCATTTTATTACTATAATATTTTTTACAATTCTTTGTAAATAAAATTAATATATGTAATAAATTAATATCATAAAATAAATATAACCAAAATAGACAAGTAATAAATTACGACGAATAATTAAGTTTAAAATAATTATAAATTTATAATTGGAACGGAGTCAAAAATAGAGCAAATCTATATATTAGATATAATTTTCACCAATGGCATTTTAAAATACCACTAGAAGAGAGAGGAAAAAAGTATATAAGTAGGTATCTATTTCAATGGAGTCCTAAAATACAGATTTGAAATAATGATAATAATAATCTTTATTTGTGCTAAGGTTAAAAAATTTAATCGTTAATTCTGAAGCTCTGAAAGACCCGGTTATAGGTAAACTTACCATGATAGGTTACTTAGTCATTATGACAATCATGGTTTGCTTACTACTGAAGTTGAGGAAGAATGGGACCGTTTTAAACAGGCTTTTTTGGAAACTAACAGTACTCTTTTAGGAAAAAAGGAGCAAAGGAGGTAGAATTAATTGAGTGATAAGACACTTGAGCTTATTTTAGAAAAAAAAAAGCGTTACAGAGAGCTTAATAAATGTGTAAAGGATCAGTTAGCTGCTGATAAGAATATTTGGCTTGGTGGCTGGCTGAAAAAGCTGAGGAAGCAGTTAGACAACACAGCAGCAGAGAGCTGTACCAGATAGTAATGTTTTGTGTGGTAGAAAACGGACAGCCATACAGGGATTGAAGGATAAGCAAGGAAAAGGTGAGGATTCTGTCATGGCTAAGTAGGCTGAGCATTTCAGTGATGTTCTAAACAATGTGGTTAATTCTACACCCATTGTTTGTAATGATGATCGATGCATTACTGGCTTTAATGTTGACACTATAACACAGTCTGAAGTTCGTTTGGCTATTTCTAAACTTTAAATAAATGCCTAGGGATAGATGAAATTATTACGGAAATGATTAGAGCTGGAAATGTTTCGGTTACCACATGGATGACTGAAATTTTGAATAACTTTTATGATAAAGGCATGGTTCCTAAAGATTTTACCAGAGCTATTATAATCCCTATTTAAAAAAAAAAAGATGATAGCAGTTCTTGTGATAAGTATAGGGGTATCAGTCTACTTTCTGTTCCAGGTAAAGTGATTTGCATGATTGTGCTTAATACAATTAAGAATCTGGTTGACAGTCATTTGCGTGATGAGCAAAGATTCCGAAGTGGAGGGGATGTGTAGATCAGATATTTTCACTCAGGAAGATTCATGAGAAATGTTTAGAGCAAACGTCGGCAACCTTTTTTGGCTGCGGGTCAAAATCAACCAAAATGTGACTATTAAGAAGACAGTTCGGGTCAATGGGTATATTCATTTTAAAACAGTCCGTTAGTGAATAATAAGATAAATTTTATTGAGAAAACTATTACAATGTGCTTTTAAACTCAAAACATAAAAAAAATTATAATTATAATTTTTATGAAAACAAATATAATTGTCAAGTTTTAGTTCATTAATAATTTATGAACTTTATTTATAAGCGTTCTCTTCATTATCAATGGCTCCCCTGATGCTGAATTTGTGACGTCAATTTAGTCAAGTCTGGTTCCTACTTAGTCACCTTAAGACGAATACAAGCGTCTGAATTTTCGGTAGTTAATCTGCTCCTGTTCTTACTTAAAATAAATTTCATGTGTGAAAATATTTGTTCACATTTATAAGTAGAACCGAACGCGGACAAAATGGCAAAACCAATTTTTTTCAAAGATGAAAACTTCGTAGGAAGTGATGCCCAACACGATGATATCATGAGAAGATGATTATCTTCCGTGTTTTCTAAATCTTTCCGCAATGTCTTGAATTTGTCCGTCCACAACGTTGAACTTTTAAAATCAATCATCTCTAAACTTAAATTGTCAATTTTAAGATATTCAAAATACTGCAAATCTGAAACATTTTCCTCTATTTCGTCGGGCTTTATTATAAATGTAAACATTTCGCCGTGCTCCTTAAAACTTTGAAATCTACTTTCAAATTCACTTTTAATCTTCAAAATACAACTTTCAAACATATTTAGATTGCTTTCATCGATATTTTCTTTCTCATGTTGGCTTTTTAGTAATAGAAAGAAAAGAAATATTTTAGTTTTTATGTCAGTTTTAAATAATATTAATTTCGAACAAAAACTCTTCCATTTCTCGTACATTTTCAAAATTGTGTGGTTATTTCCTTGGAGTCGTACGTTGAAATCATTATAATGGTTCATTATATCTGTTAAGAACAAAGGTCTTAAAAACCATTATTGATCATTGAGCTCGAGATCATTTTCACCGATTTCGTAAAGAAATATTTGTATATCATCAAAGCACTCTACAAATCTATTAAGAACTTTGCCTCGACTTAACCATCGTACTTCAGCATGTAACAGTAAACCTCCATATTTCGATTCAATTTCCTCCAAAAAAGCTTTGCAGCGCCTGTGTGTTAATGCAGATCGTGCTACTATTATGTTTACGATCTTAACAACCTTTTCCATTACATCCTTAAGTTGTTGCGAAGATGCCTTTGCAAATAAATTTTCTTCACGTATTATACAATGGAACGATAAAAGTGGGCGGCCAAGTTCATTTTCCACTAGTTTCACAAATCCAGCATTTTTTCCTCTCATAGCTGGAGCACCATCAGTTGTTATGGAAACAATTTACTTTTAAAATCCAATATTTTCCCATTTTTAAAATTTGTAAACTCTTGTACTTGACGGAAAATATGAATGCCTTTGGTCGTGTCATTCATTGAAGCAAGAACGCATAGTTCTTCATTAACGTTCGAACTATTTATTGATGCAAATCTAATAATAATTGCCAGTCTAGCCATAAGATTTACATCGGTACTTTCATCGAGTGCAATGCTAATTACGTCACTAGATAACAAATCATTTTTGACCTGTGCGTCAATATTTTTTGCCATATCTTCAATGCGACGCTCATCTGTTCTGGCCAACAATGGCATTTCATTAATTCTCTCAATTACTTGTTTTTTATTTGCGAAGTCATTGAATAAATGTTCGGAACAATTTATGAATGCGTTTTTCAAAAATTCGCCGTCTGTAAACGGGTTTCCGTTGGTACCAATACTAAGAGCTGTAATAAAGCTGGCAGATGTAGCGTAATTGTGACTGATAACAAATCTCTTCAAAAATTTATTTTACCATAATTTAGTACACGTTTAGCAATGTATTCATATTTTTCATCATTTGGCATTTCACTCACATCTTTATGTTTTGAAGAAAAGTATCGCTCAATATTGTAAGTCCTGGCGGTAATTATATCTGTACATAAAGTATAATATCAATTTGTCACCATTTTCCATACATCCATAATTTTCAGTCCACACATCTTGAAATAATCTCTATTTTTTGCTTTTTGTTTGTCCATGGTAATAAAAATAATAATTATTTCGCTTAGGTAACTGTTTTCGCGCTTCTGAACTACTGTTTATTCACGTTAAAGACGAAGTAAACGTAGACAAGAGTACATGCGTGATCAGCAGGTGGGCAGGGCTCCTATTGGTCGGCTGCAGGTGACACGCAGTCAGAGAGCCCAGCCGACCAATAAGAGCCCTGATCACCTGCTGATCACACATCTACTCTTGTTTGCATCTACACGTCTTTAACGTGAATAAACGAACGACACGCTCGTCTAGTAAAGATGAGATTCGATCCGACAATGTCGCTGTATTCCGCCTGTGTTCATTTATGAAACTTTGTAATCAAACCAAAATGTTAATATTATTATTTATACTTTCTCAAAGTGTTTGTTTCGTGTTTATGTTTTATAATTTATTTTTATATATTATACTTTATTTGCGGAACTCAAATGGGTCACTTGAAATTATCAAATGGGTCACTTGGTGACCCGCGGGTCATAGGTTGCCGACGCCTGGTTTAGAGTTTCAAAAACCTTTGGTTGCTAGCTTTGTCGATTTCAAAAAGATTTTCGACTTTGTTGATCGTCATAATTTGTGGTTGATTGTAAGATTATGGAATACCAGACAAGTTAGTTAACATAATGAAAGCTCTTTATAATAACACTGAGTTGTGTGTGAATATTGGTAAGGCTTGTAACAATTGGTTTAGCATTGCTTCTAATGCTCGACAAGGCTGCATTTTGTCTCCTTTTTAGTTTGGTTGTTGATTATGTTATGCGAAATTCACTGTAAGGGAAATATTTTGGCCTTAATGGTCTGGAGATACGAAAATGTCTGATTAAAATATGCTGATGATTTAGCCCTTTGGCAAATGATATTGATGATATGAACTCTTTGATTCGAGCTGTTGATGAGACTAGTATTATAGAAGGTGTGATTATAAACAGAGAGAAAACTAAAGTGATGAAAATTGGCCAGGTAAGCTGTGAATCAGTTAATCTGAATATTTACAGTCTTGAGCAGGTGTCACGGTTTAATTATCTTGGGAGCTATGTAACAGATACTGATGATGTGCGGCATGAGATTAACAGATGAATAAGGATTGCTGCCCGAACTTTTAAGAATCTATGAAGAGTGTGGAGAAATAGGCGTATACACCTAAAGACTAAAATTAGACTCTATAATAGTTTGATTATTTCTAGGGTTAGTTATGGTAGTGAAACGTGGACACTTTGTAAACAAGATAACAGGAAACTAGACGCTTTTGATTCTAGATGCTTACTCAGTATCTTGGGCATTAGGTGGTTCAAATTTGTAAGTAATGATAAGGTAGGAAAAGGAGTCGGGAACCTCCTTTGAGCAACATATTGTGAAGAGAGAGACTCCATTTAGTTTGGTCGTGTTGCTCGTATGGATAAATCTAGATTAGCTAATAGGATTATGAACATATGTGCCTAAAGGCCGCAGAAAGAGGGATAGACCTAGGATGCTGTGGGCAGACAGTGTCAAACAAGAATTGTTAGAATTGGTGTGTAGTCTGCTGCATCTGCCAGATGCAGCAGATGTAACTTAGGCCAGATATGCTTAGAGAACTAAATTGTACTGTCTGGTTGGCCTCTATAGCCCATGGCTGCTTGAAAATGATGACGATGATTCGTATTCATGTTAGTTATAAAAAAGTTTAAACAAATGACTGCAAAGGATCTGCTTATCTGCAGGAGAGAAGAAGAATAACATTACATGAAAATGCATATATATAATTTAAAACAATGCCATCGAATACTTAATTATGTGAAATTTCAGTGGAAGCTCCGTTGTTGTGGTTCAAATATTGATTTTAGCGCCTAGAAGAAATGTTTAGTCTTATTTTTGTTTTTTTACAAATTTGCATAATAAAATAATTTCCCTTGGTAATTGATTAAACACGTAAGGTTCTGTATATGTTGTCGTACTTTTCCCGTAATTGTTTAATATTTTTGGAACTTGAAAATAATAATTTCAAGAACAACTTTCGAGAGTGTTTTTTCTTTGCGAAATGTTTTGTTAAATAAATCCTTTTGAGAATAAATGAAAAAAAGGAAGAATATATATATATTGTGGAATATATTTTTTGTCTCGTTCGGTTCAGCTCAATATCTGACATCTCTCCAATTTTTTTTCCTATATCCGGATCTTGTCTGTAGTAGTCAAAGTGTTTCACCAAATATTTAATTACTAGCCGCCACTGCACATATAGATGTATACAATCTTTTATCCAAAGGTTTATTTTTTCTTTTATTATTTCTTTTTGTATTTTTCTTATTTATCGTATTTGAACATTTTTCTTAGATTATGTAACTTGTCGGCGATTATTCTCTGTTATTTCTTTGGGAACATCATATCCTTTTCTGTTTTGAAACCTCACCTTTTAAACCTTTAAATCATGGCAATCTTTACACCAAGGTAACCAAACTTTTGCAACTTTACCGAAAATTTGCGTTTGCAAGACGTTGTCTGCCTATATCCTAAGAAGATACAAATACCTAAGAAGATACAATAAGTTGTCTGCCTTTACCCCGGTGGTTCGAGTTCCTTATTTTGGACTTTCATGTTTGGAGTTGCCGAGGTTTTGTTGGATAGAAATTTTAGGTCTTATTTTGGAATGGTAGCTGGAGTAATAAACTTGTTAAAGTTTTGTCATTGAACTCTTTAGAAAAACTTCCTTTTAGATCTCTTCTAAACGCTTAAACCAATCACAGGAAAGAATATTTGGAGATAAAAAAAGCTGCTCGTTACTCAAGAGCTTTTTCTGAGAATGTTATCTGCACCATAAGAACCGAGATTGATTTCTGCACTATGCCTTTCAGCTCATGTTACACATTTAATCTGTTAAGCATTGCTGTAAAATAATCAATTCTTATTCTTTTGTTTTTGAGACTTTTTTGTGACCAGTATCGATTAAGCTCAGGCTCTACTTCTAAATCCCTTTGCTTCCTTTCGATTCGAAAAAGATTTTCCTTTTTTTATTATTATATTTTTTTCCCTTCTGAATTTGAAATCGATTTCAAATATTGGGTCCTTTATCTTTCAATAGAGTAAAGAATATTTAATTGAAGACCGAATATTGATCAATGTATTCTTAAAAATGACTGTCAACAACACAGGGATATATTTATACCAGAGATGAGTTAGGGCTAAAATTTTCTAGTCTGAGCCCGCATTATTTTTCTTTTTCACGAGCCTGAGTTTATGATTAAATAAAGCAGAAATATGCAATCATATTTCTGATAAAATAATGAAACATATGTTCCAAGTTCATGCCGCAATATTTTTATCTTTCGCATTATTTCAAATTTTAAAGTAATTTTAATTATTAGGATACGAAATTTAAATTCCGATACCATTTGGAACTAAAAATACTGGAACTAATTCGTAAAATCTTGTAAACAGTTTGAGGTTCCTAGGAAAGAGGTTTTTCGAAAAATTCTGACAGAAAATTTTATCGTTTTCCGCTTTCACTAAAGAAGACGGATATGCTCTGGATATTACCGAAAATATTACCGACGAGTCTTATCATTTTTACGGCATCATTCAAGATCAAATCTAAATTGTGTGCTGCATTGAGAGAATAGAAAAATATTTTGCGACATGAATTGGATATATGTTTCACTATTATATCAGAAAGCGTTTCTTTTTATTAAATAAGAAATCCAGGTTCATTAAAAATAAAAATAATACGGGCTCAGACTCGAAAATTTAAATGTAACTGTTATGGATTGATATTTCTATGAGCACATAACTAGTCTTATTTCAATCATGTTATTTTTTATGGAAGTTAATGAGAAAACCACTTCCTTGATGGTTTAGAGTTTTCCTTTCCTGAGAAAGGAGTTCTGGAGAGCATCTGAGCAATGTTCATTTGCTCCCTGTGAGAGTGAACAGAAGATAAAGGGAAAGCTGGTACACTCACATGACCATATGTCGGCCGTCCACCAAGTAGAGAATTCGCTCCTTCGCGTGCTGTCAGCACGCAAAGGATGATGTTGACAGTCACGTCTACCCCAAGTGTCAATATGTGTCGGCCTGAAACCTCAAACTCACATGCGAAGATCGGGTGACAGTCAGCGAGCCCCCTGAAGATGGAACTACAGAAGTAATCACGGACTTGATCTGCAGAAACAAGTCTCGGGCTTGACAACAGATGAAATGGACTCTATACTGTTAAATTTATCTGAAGGGTAATGGTTCTGTGAATGTCGTGAACTTCAGGATTCCTAGGTCTCTTGCGGAACAAGATCAAAATTTGATCGTCACGTGAGTAAGTATGCAAATGAACTGGATTTCATAACTGGCTCTTTAAATCGTCGTCGCCTTGACTTCCTCGTGGGTGACCAATCAGAAGTGGGGAAGATAGATGATTTTCAACACAACTCGTCAAAGTGGGCATTCTAAAAGGTTTCAGAAAATTTCAATTGAGAGGTTGGCAATTGAGAATGATTAGAACAAAAGTTTCAGGATGATGCGAAAGTCTGAAGCCGGTGTGGCCGCGTTTGTGCCGATGGCTCCAAGGAAGCCTCCTCCTAGTGAAGTGATCAATAGGAAAAATGACATATTCCACTCATCATACGTTATGACTTCTCTAACACCTATCCACTATCTGCTTGAGATCTGCTGCTGGAGAATCTCTGCTTGCTGTTTTTCCGTTATTCCCGTCCTTGAAAAATGAATCGGCTGTCGTGGAACTAAAATGAAAACGCAGATGTCGCCACAATCCCACTACAAATACTATATATGGCCATCATTTTGTTTTTGTTTTTAAATCAATAACGTATATGCGTATATTGCATTATTGTTTGGAGTCGTACATTGGCTACAAACAAAAATGTCAAGCGTTTATATTCATTTCAAAAGGTGCATGCGGCCTAAAAAAAGTTTAAAAAAACTTCAGGATTATGGTTAGTGACCCAAAAAACGGGATTCTGGTTTTCTTTCCCAAAAAGTGTTGAAAAATGTTTGTCTAGAATAACATATAATTAAAATATATCTTAACAGATTCATCATCATCATCATCATCATCATCCTCAAGCTGTCATGGGCTACGGAGGTCCAACCAGACCGTGCAATTTAGTTCTCCAAGCAAGTCTATCCTGAGCTACATCTACTGCACTGGCCACTGCACACCAATTCTAACAAGGTCCTGTTTGACATTGTCTGCCCACCGCATCCTTGGTCTCCCCTTCTTTCTGAGGCCTTTAGGCACACTGTTCATAACCCTATTCGCCAATCTATAATTATTCATACGGGCAACATGGCCAAACCAACGGAGTCTCTCTCTGCACAATATGCTGCTTAAAGGAGGTTGCAAACTCCTTTGCCTAACCTCATCATTAGTTACAAAGTTGAACCACCTAATGCCCAAGATACTGCGTAAGCATCTGGAATCAAAAGCATCTAGTTTCCTGTACATTTATATTTTTGGATGAGAAAATTATTCTTTTTAATATATGTTACGAAATAAAATTGAATCAACTTCTAAGTATTGGATGGTGAACTGATTTGAATTTGCTAGCGTCATACACGTCATATGATGTAGTTAGCTCTCGAGACACTTTGGTCACCGAACAAAAGAAAATGTCCGTCCATGCTGTCAAATAAAGCACGAGAGGTTGGTCATTTGCATTAAGCAGACTGAACATATAAATTGTTTCGACTCCGATGTCAAATGATTGCTCCAATTCTAAGGAAAAAGGATTTTCTCTCTGCACTTTCATTGTCAGAAATGTAACACAATAGCGGGGGAAACTATCTTTGGAATTGCAAATAAGCAAAGAAAGGGAATAGGTTTTTTGAGCAACTATTTGAAAAGTACGCGGCATTTTTTTTTCTGAACTCATTTGGTTATCTGCATATTTAAGATGTAAGAACGCTGATGATTATTGTTTAGTAAGCTGTATCTTCTTTCAACTTATGGTAAGGAATCTTTTTCTATGAAAGTTTCGTTAAGCCATATTATTCGAAAGAACATGTCTTAGACCCAAATCAACATCGACGTTCGCTTGATTAAAAAATATTTTTATATACTGAGAGAATTTTTAAAGTTTTAATTGAATAAAAGTAATTCAGTATAGTAGATTTTCTTTTATCAGAAGTAAGCAGGACTACTTCAACCTCGGAAAACAGAGCTTGGATAACATGGATAAATAAAAGTAACTTAATTAGTGATTAAAAACAAGTTGTTTTTCTACTCATTTAATCCCTTCAGCATATTTTAAGTACCTAGTCTTTTCAACGGAGTATTTAGTTTTTCTTTTGCAAATATATTTTCGTTAGTGAACTAGATAGTTTTCATTGTCATAATTTTAATATACTCCCATAATTTTAATAGTTTATGCGTGATATACCCCCATCACTTCAGTATCTGTTTTCCTGGAAACGTGGGCTTCAAATTTGGTTTTTGATGAATTGTTTTACCTCTGAGCGGCACTTTTATTGCATACAATTTGCTAAATGACCAGGTCAGAAAGACTCCAAGGGCTCATAGATGGCTGAGGAAAGAGACCTACACGACAGCTGTTAGTAGCGAGATTGAAACCTCTCGTCAAGACCATCCAGCGTGTTCTTTAATGTGCACAGAATATAGCTTTCCTGTGCAATGGGAAATGGAATAATAATGTACCATCCGACAGATCGGATGGGGCTTAACTTTCCATCCATGGACGGCGGTCTTTCGAAATCCCCATTTTGAACGAGGGTGGACCAAACCTAGAAATTGCAAGTAACGAATTCTGATGCACTATCGATTGTGCCACCTCCTCCCCTATTAAAGTTTGGACTCTATCAAAGAATCAATACGTTAAAAATTTATCCTGGTAAAAGTTTCCTTTAAACAATTTTCGTTTGAACTAATCTTTTGCTTTCGGTTGTAATCATTGCTTCGCCGAGTATATCTTAAAATACTCGGCGAAGACTTCCGAGGACTTCAAACAAGTGGAATTTTACCGCATATTTTAAAAGCATCTTTTACGTGAAAAAGACAGATAATGGACTTTCAGAAACCGATTGACACTATTTGGATTCTTGATATAAAATATTCATAAAAGATTGAATTGCCTTACTTATCTGGCCGTAAATAACAAAATGATACTTTATATTATCGATGAATTTTTTTAAAGCAAATTACATTATATTTTACTGTATTCATTAAATATATAACGCCAATCATTGCATTCATTCCTTAAAGTGCCAATCATTTTATTCACACCTTACAGTTCTAATCATTATTATTTTTAACCTGTATTTAAGATCGCTGTATTGTACACTATTGGAACTATAATAAATAATAATAATTTTTATTCACGTATAAGTATTATTAAAAGTGATCATTGCAATAAAGTACATTTATGAAGTGTGTGAAAAGAAAACGAAAAGCTGTAAAGTGACAAAAGTAAAAGTAATACGAAATATTTCAGATTTAAAATAAAGGAACATGCCACGCTGTCCAAATTTTTTACTAACTAATGTATTAAAATTGGCAACATTTGAAATTTTCTGAAAGTGCGGCATAATCTTTTTATAAACAATATCTCAAAATGTTTTCAAAATCTGACATATTTAGAACGTTGTTAGGTATTGTAATGCTTTTTTTTGAAAGTTGCGGGATTTCTTTCAGTTCTCATTTCAAAACCTCTGAGAAATATCTTATATGTTGTAAAGCAAATATGCTATATGTCCACTAATTGTATTCCAATCAATACTTTGCAATTCCATTTTTCCCTTCAGTATAATAAATGGCAGAGGACTGTTTAGTAATCTTTATGTTGCTGTTATTCTTTTCTGTGTTTATGTTGTTTGACATTTTATCTAATTTTGCTGTAACAGGATAATGATCAGCAATTCTTGTTTGGTCATTATCCTGTTACATATAATTCTGTTACAATTATTCTGTTACAATAGCTGTAGTTGGTATGTCTAAACATTCGTCTGAAGCAAATGTTAAGGGATTTTTGATATCTATATTAATGTCACCAATCATAATAACATTTTTCAGGTTTTCATTTTCGGTCAACTAAAATTTAAAATTATTATTGAATACATGAACATTCGCACTGTGAGCGATATAACGCTATGATATGTATAGAGCAACTTATGTCATTGATATATAAGTGTATTATTTCTGTTGACGGAATATTATCTTGTAATATTTTATATTTTAATTTGTTTCTGTAAAAGATTAACATACCATGTGCAGTAGGTAAGTCACTATCTACATTAATTTTAGTGAAATTAATACTCTCATCAAAATGATACTCCACATGGCTAACATTAGTTTCCGAAACAATAATAACATCAATTAATGCAGAAAAATCATCTAAAATAGTAATAAATTGTTCTTGGTATTTTTTAAAATACGAATATGGAAAGTATGAATTTTATCTTTTGAAAATCATTCTTCACTAAACTTATCATTGATCAATTATTTAAGTCTGCTCTAGTATAACAGTCATGTTCTAATAAGTTTATCAGTTCCGATTTGTCACAGTCCATAGTGTGAATAGAATTCAGAGTTCTGTATTATTAAAGATTTTGAAGATTATTGTTTAAACCAATTCTCCTTGCTCTCTTCGTTTCTGATTTTCTGATGTAAATTTTTTCCTACTGCATCAAATAAATTTAATATTGTTTTCCTTAGAAAATTTTTTCATCTCTCTAGAATAAATATTTATCGCACTTGTTAAGTTTTCATTGATGTATAAGCTACCAGTTATATTTCCATCAAACACATCGGCAGTACACATTATAGTTTTGTTCTTTGTAATCCATTCATCTCCGCACTGTTCGGTTTTAAATCTGACAATGATAACAGGCGGCGTCCTTTTATTTTTCTTGGGTAATCTATGAACGTTTTCGATTTGATCTTGTGAAAATGTTTAATTTCTAGCTTACTAGCTGTTTTAGAAGCTATGGAATGGAAATCTCCTTTAATCTCATGACTAGCCTCATGAACATTTTGGCTTCTAAAAGATGTGTGGGCGTACTTGGAACCGGGCCTTCGAATCGATGTCTCACATGGTGTTAAAAAAAAAGATTTTTAGAAATTATAATAACATTTTAGTCATAGTGTTTTTATTAAATTATATTTTATATTTATTTTTCGTCTTATATGTATCAGTTGAAGACTTATAAATAAATATGTGAAAGAAATATATATATATATCTTCATATACAGTTAGTGTGCATGCTATTTGTTTTGCTGATTTAGGGGTGCATGATCAAAAACTTTGGCAACAATTGGTCTAGAACACCGAAGCACGCTCGTCAACCCTGGATATCTGTGACTTCACTTGGAACTATAGGTGAAGTAGAATCGAATGTAAAAGAAAACATTTGGGTGTATTATCGGGTACACAACAATTTCTTAATGGATTTTAAATGTCGAAGTGTCTGGAGCGCTCAATGCGCTATAGTCATTACAAAAGTAACAGTAAAGTCCATAATAACAAATAATAAACGCGTATTACTATGTGTTTTGTACGTTGCAATTCACGTTTGTTATTCACATCTCTCCTCACACGTAAGATATAAGCCAGATTTATTTCACCTAACAGTCGTTATTACTTCTGAACAAAAGTCGTATAAGAAGAATTTCCTCTTTGCGTCATAATGGTCCGTATTAGATAATTCGTACTAATATTCGGTATTTGATCTAAGCTTGCATTAACTTTCAGCGATGAATATTCATCTTTTTGCAGAGAGAGTCAAAATAGCTCTCTGTGTAATCGCTGGACATAGAGACAGACACTTATCGAGAAAATGAAACAAGTGAAAGTGAAAGAGAGGAGGACAAAATACTATTAAATTTTATTCAATTACAATGAATGGAGTAAACAGACAAAATTAAGATGAGGAGGAGGATGGAGATTTTGAAAGACGAAGAGACTGATTTAAAACTTCCACACTTTCCTTTAAATTTGGGTAAATGTCTGCTTACGGAGCTAAGGCGGCATAAGAGCTTCTCTTGAGGTTGATGCTCCTTCCAGTGAATGAATTAACATCCATTACCATCTCTTTGAGCTGGCCTCGAATTTTAGGAATTTTTATTATCTTTTCACTCAAAGACTTTACTTAATGGAGGTCTTTTGCATGATGCAACAGTTCCGTTTTTATTTGTACACATTAAAGCCATAACGAGTCAAAAGAATGACTTAAATCAAAACGAAAATCACAACTGTTAGAGATCCTCGCTTTCTTTTTCCGCATTCCATTCAAAGCAACTTCACCGTTGTGGATAATAGGGTATGTGTGGAGTGTAATAGGGTATGTGTAGAGCAATCGGGAATCATAAAAAAAAAATAACAAAAATTAACCTAAATTAAGATTTTAATTTAATATTACAATTGCTCTAAACTGTAATATATTGCATACTGAAATAAGAAATAAGGTTCTTTTGTGATTTAAGTAATTTAAATCAATAACTATTTTAAAAAAAACTACAAATGATGTTCATCTGCCCCACTCACATGGGCCAAAGAACATTTGAATTTATTTCTCTAATGTCCCTACCACATCTATTAAAAGCAAAATATGGTTTGCTACTATCCTTTACACAGTCCACACGATACCATATTAAAAATTCTAGAGCTAATCATCTGTATTATACAGATTTCTACACGTATCCAAATGTCTCCATTAGTGACTTTCTCCTTGCCTTTCTTTGCTTATTTGAATTTTCTTGTTCTTTGCTACTTAATAAGCTTTCAATGTAATGTTCAATCAGATAAAACTACAGCTTCTCATGAAAATTTTCTTTTCTCTCTAGTTTCGTACGAACAACTAGGCACAGGACTTAGATCTTCAAAACTATAATGGCAATATTTAGGATAACTGACCTTCTTTGAATATAAAATATTTTGTTAGATCCCGTTACAAGCAAATATCTGTTGATTCATCTCTAGGCCTTATTTAGTTGTGTGTTAATGTTACAAACAAATCATCTGGTAGTTTTTCTGGGTTAAATTGGACAATGCTATGAAAAAGGTTTAATTTTTTTATCGAAATATTTCGTATTCATAGCTAAATAAATGACAATGAATATTCGTCTTTCGGCAGACAGAGCCAAAATAGCCCACATGGTGTTAATTACTGTGTTAATTACTGTACTGCTCAATATAATGTAATTTACTGTATGTATTTACATAAAACTGATTAGCGTGATCCTCTCACCAGGAATACACGAAATCAGAAATAGTTACTCTTTTCAACATTTCTCGTTATGGGTTGAGTTTTACTACCTGAATGACAGTTTTTATACACAGTGGGTTAAATAGCGAGGTCACAAGGACCCCCAAAGTCTTAGAACTGAATTCTGGAAGGGGTCCACTGGAGAGCAGTTAAGAGATAGATGGCAGACTATAATCTTGACCAGTGCTATCTTGACCAGTGCTATTCAACATCTATAGAGTAGTGGGCTAAGGTTTTCAAAAGACTTAGTGGTGGGCCACATTTTTATTTCTTTTTAAATATATATATATCAGATGATGTAAATATAAAGATGTCCTGTTTAATTAATTAAACCTTAAGCTATTTTAATTAATATTAGAACAATTGAAATTGAAATTTTTAAGAAAGACTTACATTTAATGAGAGCACTGTGGACGATTAAACTCCACTAAAAGTCGTTGCATGTCCACTTCGATGATTGTCATTGAAAGTCGAAGTAATTGTTCAAGAGCAGAGTCATTCATTCTGTTCCAGTGTTTTGTATTTCATGTTAGAAAAATGCCCTCTCGCATAATAAATACTTCATAATAGTAAAATAATCAATTAACAGCTGATCCTGATAGTCAACATATATTATATATTGTTCACTTTTGATGCTTCCATGTTGGTTTGTCTTTAATCCACCCACGTCTATCACGTTCAAGGCAATATTTGCTTTGATTCTGCTGTTGATGAGTTCCGTTTTCCTATGTGAACAGTCCATTGCAAAGATATCGGGGTTCCACTTTTGATTTGCACGACACTTATAAATGTTTAAAAATTCGTCTAATAATTATTTCGATTTTATAGAAACATTTTTATGAAAAGTGACGCTGCTGCTATACATTCCAGCTTCCCTAACTCTTTAAGACCTGAACGAATGCTGTTAAAATTGAAGATTTAGATAAACTTTAGACCTTTAATTTATTTTTAGTTTCATTCTCATTCGATAGGTTTATTTCTCAAGATATTGATTTTCAAATTTCGATCTACATTGGCATGATATGAAAATTCAACATTTTTTGGATAGACACTCTGTTTTTATCTTTGTTTTACACAATTTTTCCATTAATAAACAAGAGAAAAATTCCAAATTCACTTTTTCATTTTTTTTTCCTTTATTTGATTGTTTGATATATAATTCTCATGATTTTAATGTGATTACAAAACAAACAAATAAATAAATAAATAAATCTTATAAGGAGTCTCATTCATGAGAACATATGATTGGTTGATATCTACTTAAAATGTTTCACTTCGTGTTCCTATACTTTGCTATTTCAATAACAAGATATCAAAAGTTTAAGTATTTTACAAGACTACATTTTTTCGCTCTTTTCAAAAAAATAATACAATCCATAAAACTCTATTTCTTTCCCTAATGTTAGTATTTTACCCCTAGCGATTCTACTCAAGAAAAAATATACTTGATCCTAAAGAAGCGACTAGAACTCAGCAAAAGTCCTTGATCCTCGAGAGAAGTAAACTTTGTGTCTTGGCCTTCGCCGCACACGATTGCACTTAGTCTGTCAGCTTAAGCCATGAGCCCAAAGAGGAATGGTCCGTCATCTACAGAGGCAACTACGGAGAAGACTCGGTGCCCTACTATTCGGATCTGGCGGGTAGTGATCCGTTGTTGATTTCGAAGATCGTTGTCTAACAAATGCTTCCGGGTCGCTGGGCTGCACGGTCTCGAAGGTCATTCGCTACACGGAGTGTGAAATCAGGACTTTGTCCGTGATTAAAGGAAAGAAAATAAGGTTGCTGTGTGTTTCCACTTTTCGAATCACATTTACATTCTGATAAATGCAATAGCTAAATTGAATGCTTTTCGCCCCCTTCCTGTCTTATTTAGGCTAAAAATTTCTAAGTCAGGTGACAGTTACAAGAAATTACTTAATTACTGGAACAGAGCTTGAAAAATCAGTTATGACTTTCAAGATAAAAAAAATACTGGATATTCTAACTGTCCTGTGATTTGGTTGAACACACAGTAACATCTACAGTCACTACATAAGTCATTGTACACACAGTAACTCTACAGTCACTACATAAATCATTCTCATTTTTAATAAATATTCAAACCATTTATTAATGTAAAACTGTTCATAAAAGAGTGCGCATTGTATCACGAGGTTCTCAACGTGTTGTGAAGAATATGTCATATCCGTAATGGAAGGATAGATAGTTTTGAAGTGTAAATTGTATTGTGCACAGTCAGTTCGTGCATTTATAGAAATAATTTTTCATCTTAATATGACTTGGTGCTAATCAGTACTAATCAATCATTTGAGTTTAGTCTTCAACTATTATTGCTTTCAAATATACATATGTTACGGCAGATTTTGTTACTCATAAGAATTGACTTATACAGTTATGTGATTGATTAGAATATTATATAACTGAAATTTTGAATGTTCTATTCTATTTATATTTGCTAGTAAGAGGAATTCAGTTAATAATTAGTCATAATTACAGTTAGACCATTTGAATATTAAGAAAACGTTTGTTATCATTTCTTGTAAAAATAAATTTTTTATGTATTAAATACGAAAGAGATGAACTCTGTCATTCGAGAAATTGATGATACTGGCAATAGAATAGGTTTGGTTATAAACAGAGAGAAAACTAAAGTGATGAAAATTGGTCAGGCAGGCTGTGAATCAGTTAATCTGAATGGTTGCAGTATTGAGCAGGCGTCTCGTTTAATTATTTTGGGAGCTATGTAACAGATACTGGTGATGTGAGGCATGAGATTAATAAACGAATGTAGATTACTGCTGGGACTTTTAAGAATCTATGCAGAATGTGGAGAAATAGGTGTATACACCTAAAGACTAATATTAGACTGTATAATAGTTTGGCTCTTTCTATGGTTAGTTATGGTAGTGAAACTCTGTGAAGGCAAGCATTATCGTCCATTAACACGGAATGAGGACCCAGTGCGATACCTTAGCTGTTACAGTCCCTCCTGGAAAAACATGAAAGTCACTGCGGCCATTGAGAGTGATGCCTGCCCACACCAACACACCATCAATTGCAAAACTGTTCCCAGTTGTTAATGGGATGATTTCGATTCCAGACTGTCTTCAAGCCAATAGTCATCGGGAATTGGTTTGCAGACTAAATCTGAATTCGCCGGTGAACAGAACATTGTCTCATTGACGCAGAGTCTAGTTGCGAAGTTGTCGATATAATTCATGTTTCATGCAGGTCATCTTTATGAAAGACGACCAGTTGTGAGTATCCTTTAGAGATCCGGCCACCTCAGAGCGCGACATGATATTAAGCATGGGACATGGGTAGTTCCACCAATCCAGACGTTCTCAAACTCCATGTAACATTTTATTAGCAATTTAACAATTTTATCCGGCACGCATGGAAATTAGAAATGTATATATATATTTAATCTGTCTCTACTAAAGTGAATGGTACTTTAATAAGACGAAATTTTTGAATAGCGTCATTCGACTAAGTATAACGTCATTGAAATTGAATTTTCATAACTATTTACTAGGATCTAGTCGCATCCCTCACATACTGCTTTGAAACCGACTACAGTTTTAAAAGTTAAAATAAACTTTATATTATTCTTTATTTTTTAAATTATTATTCTGAACACATATAATAAGTAAAATATAATAAAAAAAGTAATTTTTGCTCTTTTTTATTGCTTCTTTTCCCAATCATGGGCTCAAAGCAAACATAATATTCTTTATTCGGCCCAATGCCAAAAACATTTGCGCACACCTGCTCTAACCCAAAAGAAGAATATTTTTTCCTAGTACGCCTTAAAAGGAAATAAATAATTTAATAATCGTTGGTAGAATTGGAGGGCAAAAAAACATCACGAATACGACAGCGATGTCACTCATATGTAAATTGAAAGGCTTCTTTGTTTTACCAAAACTTGTTCGTAAATCTAAGCAAAAAATATGGACGACACTGCAGATTTTTCCAGTTAACAATTCAATCATACCGTGTCGAAAACTAAGCAGCAGAGAGCTCTTTTTGTTTAATCAAAGTAAAATAAGTCTAGACTACACGCGTGTATGTATTCACTCTGGCATACATGCTCTCCTAGGATTTCTAGAGGCGTCTGAAACAGCCGTCACATTGTAATTAAGCTTTTTGTACCAGCTGGAGAATAATTCCATGACAATTTTTTTGCAATTCTTCCGGAAGCCGATGACATACAGAGGACCATGATAAACTGCAAGTAAAAGGCTTAGAAGATTTAAATTGAATTTCTGTTGCACGTTTTTTATAATACGCTTGTTATTCTATTGCATGTAATTATAGGTTTTACCTGAATCATGTCCGGATATAGGGCGGAGAAGAGAGGAAAGGAGCCATGGCTTCCCCTTTAAGAATACTAGTAAGGATAATGAAAGCAAAAAATTATTAAACTTGTGAATATTTCATCACTTTTGAAGACATTTTTAAAAACCTCTGAAACGAAGGGAAAAATGTTGCACTGCAATGGAAATCCAGTTTTTGGCCTTCCCCCTCCATTTACCTTTTTTAGGCTCGATCGCGTCCCCTGCCTCCTCTTTTATTTTTGTCTAGAGTCGAGTCTGACCTGAAGTAAGGAAAGAATGTTGTTCCTATATAATCAAAATTTTGCTTTGAGATTCTGATTCCCTAATGTTGGAAGTCGTACTTTCCCCTTATGTATTTGCCATTATATAAGAAGAAAAAAGTTGTGAACACTTTCTTAATATAATACTGAAAATCAAGATTTTTGTTTCTTGAGCGAAAAAAATGTGATCTGTTATATACATTGGTGTTTAAAAAGTAAGGAACAAATGCAAAAATCGGGATATCTTGTGCAATAATTGACAATGAATAAAAAATGTCAGATTTTTTACATAGAAAACGACGCTGAGTTCAAATCTGCCCACAAAATTTGCATTAAACATAGTCGCGCATGTGAAACAAGTCAATATAAAGAGCACCTCATTTGCAAGTGCACGTCAGTTAGTGTTAGAATGTTGACGTACGACATCCGAGATAGCCAACCGTTAGATAACAACTAGAAAAAAGCTTTGAATGAAGAAATGACGTGGCGAGCAATCGGGTGTCATTCTGAGGTAGCCAGATGGCTACATGTGAATCGTAGAGTTGTAAGCCGCCTTTGGAATCAATTTCAAACAAGCCAAACCATCGCTAGAAGACCTCTTCCTGGACGAGTTAGGAACCTGCTCCTAAATGCTAGGCACCATAGAACCCATATAGCATGTCAGTTCGCTTTCAACCTCGCTGCATCCACAGGACGGGCTGTCTCCCGGCAAACTGTGTCTTGGCCTGCAAGAAGACTTCACACAAGTCATCTTTAAGCGGAACGACCAGTTGTGTGTGTTCTTTTAAGGTCCAACCCTCTTAGAACCTGACTCAATTGGTCTCGACAATATCGCAACTGGACTCAACATCAATGATGATCTGTTCACTTACGTTCACCTACCTCGATTTGGTCTGCAAACCGATTCCCTACGACTATTGGACTGAAGATAGCCTGGAATCAGATATCATCTCAATAACAATTAGGAAAGCGACAATTTTAGAGCTGATGTTGGTGGGGCAGGAATCACTCTCAATTGCCGCACAGACTTTCATGTCTTCCCAGAAGTGACTGTAACAGCTGTAGGATATCGCAATGAGATCCTCGAACTTTATGTTCGTTCATTTCTTGCAGCAATGGGTCCTCATTCCGAGTCAATCGACAATAATGCTTGCCCTCACACAGCTCTTTTGGTGGATCAATACCTTAAGTGTGAAACCATAAGCCGTTGGTTGGGTTGGGTTGTTTTACCTCTGAGCATCATCTTGTACCATTGGCTAAATAGCCAGGTCACAAGGACTCCAAAGGCTTATAGAAGGTTGGGGGAGGGGACCAATTGGAAGAGCTGTTGGGAGACAGATGGTAGCCTCCCGTCAAGGCCACCCAGCATGTTTTTTAACGTGCCCAGGAAATGGCTCTCCCGCATACGGGGCTTTCCCGCAACGTCCCATCCGACGGACAGCGGCCTTTCCAAGTCCATCGGTGTCCCATACTGACCGTGGGCAGGGTGGGGAGTTTTGCAGAGATAAATCTCAATGCTGACCCAGCTGGGACTCGATTCTGGGAACTACAGATTCAGAGCCTGGCGCGCTATCGACTGAGCCACCCCCACCTCTCCATAAGCTGCATGACACCCTGATCTGCATGACACCATGACTGTCATTGACACCCTGATTTGCAGCATGACGAGTCACACACCATACTAAAGGTATTATGTCATTGAATTTTTACATGTCATTTTGAGGTAGTGGTTTTCTAACTTGAATACGTCACTTGATACGAACATTCACAGGATACATCTCCTTTATATATTTTTTCGGCTGGATTATGTTTCTTGTGTCCCCTCGAGCTTTTCCTTGATCCGGGCCTGCTCTGCAGTCTAGCACATAACATGTTATCAATAGGTCGTGGGTTCAGATTCCACCAGGGACATTATTTTCTTCGTACTGAGAGGGGCAGGGGTGGTTCAGTGGGTAGCGCGCCAGGCCCGTAATCTGTAGTTCCCAGGTTGGAGTCCCAGCTGGGTCAACGTTGAGATTTATCTCCGCAAAATTCCCCGCCCTGTTCAAGGTCAGTAGGGGACACCGATGAGCTTGAAAAGGCCGCCGTCCGTCGGATGAGACGTTAAGCGGTGGTTACGTGTGTGGGAGAGCCATACCCTTTGCACGTTAAAGAACACACTGGATGGCTACCATCTGTCTCCAACAGCTGTTCCAGTGGGTCTCCTTCCCCAACCTTCTCTGAACTTTCGGGGTCCACGTGACCTGGCCATTTAGCCCATGATGTGCAAAAAAGTGCCGCTCAGAGGTAAAACAATCCAACAACCCAACTCTATACTGAGTCGCCAGAATACAGTGAAAACAGTGGCTCTTATATAAATCAATGGATCGCTGCGAATGCAAAAATATAACCTAATATTTATACTCTAGGAATGTTAATATGGCGTTACCAACTAATACATTGTCAGACCTAGTGAAATTCACACCTGGAGGAGGTACGTATGAATCAAAACTAAATAGGACAATAGCAATATAATGTTTCACACCATTTTTAAAACTATTGACTGATTGTTTCCTGGCACTCAACAATTATCAACCTTTTTCCTCGAAAACGGTATAATTTCTCATTGAATTACAGACGAACTTTTATCCAAATAATAAATTATTGCAAAGTTTTACTGTAATGTCTATTTGACAGGACTATGCAGTGGGTTCGAATTAACCAAACTGCTATTCAGTCGTCGTCGTCATCATCATAATAAAGCATCCATGGGCTAAGGAGGTCGAACTAGACCAAGCAATTTAGTTCTTCAAGCCTTTCTGTCCTGAGTTACATCCGCTGCATCTGACAACTGTATACCATTTCTAACAAGTCCTGTTTGACATTGTCTGCCCACCGCATCCTAGGTCTTTCCCTCTCTATTTGACCTCTCTATTTGACAGGACTATGTAGTGGGTTCGAATTAACCAAACTGCTATTCAGTCGTCGTCGTCGTCATCATCATAATAAAGCAGCCATGGGCTAAGGAGGTCGAACCAGACCAAGCAATTTAGTTCTTCAAGCCTTTCTGTCCTGAGTTACATCTGCTGCATCTGACAACTGTATACCATTTCTAACAAATTCTGTTTGACATTGTCTGCCCACCGCATCCTAGGTCTCTCCCTCTTTCTGAGTCCTTTACTCACACTGTGTACCATTTTCGCTAATCCCTATTCGCTAATCTATAATTATCCATAGGGACAACATGGCCAAACCAACGGAGTCTCTCTCTGCACAATATGCTGTTTAAAGGAGGTTGCCGACTCCTTTGCCTAACCTCATCATTTTCTTCATCATACTTTTTCTTTGTAGAAATGCACTTGAAAAGCACTTAGATTCGATCAACATTTAGCTGTGCTTCCCCGTTAATGTTGGCATTAGCAGGTTCCGGACATTAGCCGCAACATCTCTACAACAGAAAGTAGTTAAATCAATGCAGCCCACAAACGTTAATTACGTATAAAAAGAGAAACTTTCTTCGTATTGGAAGTTCTCATCGGTTACTCTTTTCTCTGCATACTTCCCATTACCACCATTAAATTTTGTTTTTCATGCTTTTTCAGTTTGTTTTCCCAACAGCAGGACCTCGACTCCATTGTATTCCAGCTCAGACGTTCGTCGCCAGATTAATTATTGTTTTCGTATTCAGCGACGACCAATCGCGACTGGTATAGAGAGCGCAGAATTTTTACCATTATCTTGACAGGCTTCATAATGATGGCCCCGTGGCAAAGAAGAAAAAAGAAGAAAACTTTGTCGTGAATTGATTTTATCAAAAACTTTACGTTAAAGATCCAGTTGCTCTGACAACCAAGGTCTTTTTTTTTTACTGTTTCTTTTAGTTGGTTCCCAACTTTAATTTGGTTAACGAGTCAATTTATTGCTTTTTTGTGTTATGGTTGTACAGCTTATAAAATGAAAAATGAAAGAGATTCTCGATATTATAGCGAATAAAATAAATTCCATTTGGTTCAAAGCGTAACAAATTTTAATTCTTCTAATTGAAATTTAGTTCTTGTTAAACTAGCTCTGTCTAGATGTATCATGAATTTTTGTTCTTAGTAAGTAGATACAAATATTTAACCATTTTGCAGTGGGGTATCAGATCTAGAGAAGAGGAAGGAAAACATTATTAAGTCGATCAGATGAAGCCGGACACTAACGATGGGAAATGTAACATTAAAAATGATTCATGGAAAACTAATAATTGTCAAAATGGGAGATAAACAGAGTGAGATTCTCCAATTCGGTAAAAATAAAATCTGGGTTAAACTGCTTTCGATTCTTTTACATAATGACATTGACAGAAAGCTATTGCTATCTGACTTAAAATATTCTTTGCATCTACAAATCAGTAATTTAATATATTCAAAAGATAAAAAAATTACAATTTTGTGGATATTGGCCTTAATCCTATTGGGCACGTTATATATTATGTCAAACCTCACCCAATATTTCAGTTCTTTAGTTTCCCGTCAAAATGTTATTCACAGAATGCTCATTAATAAAGTAGAAACTATACAATAAGTGTGAACTATTAGAATTCTATTGGGATGAGCTTCAGCTTGTTTTGGAGACAGCAATCTATTAATATCAGTGAGACAGAAATTTTCGAATTAATTGCGGGTAATGGTGTTTGGCAATGCACCAACTGATTCTACCAAATACCAAGAAAATTCGAGAACTATGTCGTGTATCTGTTTCACAAAAACATTTGGTGTTCTGAAAAGATGTATCTTAATATCCGGTTTCCTTTAAGTATCAATGTTGCAATGCAATATGCGTTTAAAATAAAACATTTTACACCCCTTATTTACCGTATTAATAAATATAATACATTTTGATACATAGATACATAGATAAATACATAGATAATTACATACCTATATGCAACCTCTCCTTTTCCTTACACTGCCTGCCCGTGTGCGGAAGAGCCATACCTTGTGCACGTTAAAGGACACGCTGGAGTCAGCAACTTCCTTTGATCAGTGGGGGCGGGGGTGGCTCAGTCGGTAGCGCGCCAGGCTCGCAATCTTCAATTCCCAAGTTCGAGTCCCAGCTGGGTCAGCGTTGAGATTTATCTCCGCAAAATTCCCCGCCCTGCCCACGGTCAGTAGGGGACACCGATGGGCTTGGAAAGGCCGCAGTCCGTCGGATGGGACGTTAAGCCGTGACCCCGTGTGCGGGAGAGACATACCCTGTGCACGTTAAAGAACACGCTGGATGGCCTTGACGGGAGGCTACCATCTGTCTCCCAACAGCTGTTCTAGTTGGTCCCCTCCCCCAACCTTCTCTGAGCCTTCGGGGTCCTTGTGGCCTGGCCATTTAGCCCATGGTGTGCAAAAAAGTGCCGCTCAGAGGTAAAACAACCCAACCCAACCCTTTGATCAGCATATTGTTCAGAGAGAGACTCCGTTGGTTTGGCCATGTTGCCATATGTATAATTATAGATTACCGAATAGGGTTATGAACATTGTGCCTTGAAGACCTTAAAAAGAATGGGAAACCTTGGATGTGGTAGGCAGACAATGTCAAACAGAACATTGTTAGAATTGTTCTATAGTGGCCAGATGTAGCTCAGGACAGATATTTTTGGAGAACTAAATTACGCAATCTGGTTGGACCTTCGTAACCATGGCTCCTTGAAGATGAGGATGAGAATGAATTAAAATTAATAAAATAAAAATTTCTATATATATATATTGGTGTTGATTGGTATTAAACGTCATCTTGTAAAATCAGTAAAATGATGGTATTTTAGGTTGGATTGTTTTACCTCTGAGCGGCACTTTTTTGCACACAATGGGCTAAATGGCCAGGTCACGAGGACCCCGAAGACTCAGAGAAGGTTGGGGGGGACCCACTGGAACACCTGTTGGGAGACAGATGGTAGCCTTCCTTCAAGGCCATCCAGCGTGTTCTTTAACGTACACAGGGTGTGGCTCTCCCATACACGGGGCCACGGTTTAACGTCCCAGATGGTATTTTAGTGTTATATTAGTAAACCTCCTTATCTATTTATGTATATATAAAAACCAATTAGCCATGACGGGACTAATGGGTGTTTCTGTAAGAGTGTAGTTTAATTTGTTTCCTTCCCTACCTAGGAGTAAATTTAATAATTATCTTCAGTATTCTTCATCCCAGAATCATAGTAAGGAGATACTAGTTTTACAAGTTTGGTTTCTTTTAATCGGTCACTAGAGTTTCTTTTCTACAGTTCCATGAAATGTTTTTTATAAAAATTGTTTTATTTATCATCTGCTTGCCAAAATCACTCTTAGAGAGATTAGAACTTGGTTTTCCCTTGATGTCGGCAGTTCCCTGCAGATGCAACTCCGCCTATCCTTCCATCCCTTCCTTCCTCACCTCTGCTCCTCTTCGGGCTACCGCTTATCTTCTGTATCTCTCCCCCCTCCCCTTTTTCTTCCAACCCTCACTACTACAGGCAACTCAATCTCCACTTCTGCCTTCTCCCGAAATTAATTCCAACCGTACTTCTAGGCCCATTATCGCGACAGTAACCTATACAAGAGTGTGCTCTCCTTTGTTGCTCATTCCCCCACCATTCTTCCCTAATCTTCATTTTAATTAACTTCATAGTCTTCCATTGACTGCATAGTAACCAGTCACAAGCACTCATAATAGATATAGAACGAACTCTACAGACGATTCTGACAGTAATCTCTCATTTATTCTACCACACATTCACTAAAGTCAACACAATAAGCTAAAATCGATAGTTACTTACTCCGTTTTAAAGATAAGGTTTTATGAGATTTATCAATAGAATTGCTTACATCCTGCATAACTATTCCTCAGGTTCAAATTTTAGTACCTGATTTTTCATTATTTCATTCATTGATTTCTTTATTTTGATTTATTTAAGTATTAATTTTTTCCACTACTTTTCTAGGGACTGAGACTCTCTGCTATATCTCACGTTCACGCCCCCCATTCCCACACATCTTTTCATTATGAACTCACTTTCCTCTGCCATGAGATATGCTCTCAAAGGGGATCTAGAGGAGTTTGGGTATCCTCTGATCTGCTTCCATCCGGCTGGCTCGTCAGTCATTCTACCATGGTAAAGGTTGGGGGGCAGACTCGGTCATCATTGTTCCCTTCTATGGCTGTTTTTCTATACCCTGGTAGATTTTCTACTACCTGGTAGATGGAAGATCACGGGAGTCTGGACAATGACCTGGCTAACGAGAGGCAACCAGCGACCATCCCTCGCTCTCTGGTCGGCATTGTCCAATGTAGATTCGGACTTGCTCGCAAGTCCTTCGCGAAAACTTTTCTTTCACTCCTCCCCTTCCTTTCGTTTTTTCAAGTTATTTTAGTTATTTTACAAACTTCGGCACCACAAAATTCAAAATTAAGGAACTTATTAAAAGTTCAATTGAATAGTTTCCGAATATATGCATTTCGACTGAAATTTTATCTATTATTTGGCTATGTTGATTCGACATGCGCTCTAAATTCTGAAAGATCTCCAGCCACCTCAATTAATAAAGACCCATACTGATTTATCAGCAACAGTTAAGCTCACAATAACAGGTCCGTTTTCTGTCCCTCAGCATGAACGATTATCCAATAAGAAGTTATTCTCTAACAGTAAATAGGGTTTATATGGCATCACCCAACGATACAGTATTATCTTTTATAGTGGAGCATTTGGTGGTGACATTCACTTTACTATAGTTGTTCATAAGTCTATTCACTCTCCCGTAGTTCTGCATTCCTAATGGCTCTACTCAACACCTCCTATAACAGAAGGCCAGTGGACCAGATTATGACGTCACCATAGGTAGTCTTATAATCCAGACTTTATTTATAAATTTATTTCTATTATTATTACTTGTGTACTTTTATATCAGTCTTTATAGAAATGTCGATTTATAAATATACTTTTTTTAGGAAGAAAATTGTTTGCATTTATTAACATTATGATAACTGCTAATAAATGCGAATAATTTTCCTTCTAAATAAGATATAAATAAATACCCCCTCAAGCAGCTGCTTGCCACAGAGGTCTGACAGGAGCCTGTCAGTTTATATGCCACAGTAGGAGATCTGAGAGGATGGCAGGACCTCAGCAGAAAAACGACACACACATCCATGCCTAATCCGGGGCTCGAACCCAGGTCCCTTAGATCAGTAGCCAAGCGTGCTAACCACTCGGTTGGATCAGTAGCCAAGCGTGCTAACCACTCGGTTAGATCAGTAGCCAAGCGTGCTAACCACTCGGTTAGATCAGTAGCCAAGCGTACTAATCACTCGGCCACTATTTATCAAAAACGTTAAAATAAAGATTACTATAAAAGTACACCACCAATAGTAATAGAAATAAATAAATAAAAAATATCTGGATTATGGGTCTACCTATGTTGACGTTATAATTTCGTCTATCAGCCTTCTGTTATAGAAGGTGTTGCTCTAGTACACTGGTTTTACACTGGTACAATGATTTTCAGCAAATGTACTTTTATGTTGTATGAAATCTATTCTTACATTTTTCCATAAGAGAAAGTGGTATAATGAAAAGTATCGTGCAATATACACGAGCGATGAACATGAAATCACGAGTTTCTATGATGAAAGCGCTAGAATTAGGGAAGGTGAGGTGTTAATAAGACGTTTAATCACTCTTGACAGCCACATAGCTCACGCAATGCGTGCTTATAATGTTGACAAGGCTGATGATGAGATTTTGAGAGTATAAATAGCGCTCTTCCACAGGAGCATATCTTAACTCGCGAAGTATTTTGGAGGATGATGGCGTCTTCCATTTCCCCAAGGTGCAATGAAGGCTCAATTGGATTCACCTAAGGCAGTGGTTCTCAACCTTTTATCTTCACGTACCCCCTGGAAATGTGTATGTAACTGGCGTACCCCTTGTATAGATAGATAAAACTATAGTTATATTATAACAATGGGAATAAAATAAAACGTATATATTATATACACATTAAATTTTGTATTCATAAATTACATATATCGATAAACAAAAAAAAAGACGTAAACAATTTAACAAATCTTATAAAATTATAAACATTTTACTGGGTAATCAGTGAAATGGTTGCGCTTGTTTACATTTCTACAGTTCATCAATGGTTGGGGTTATCTTGCTAAGGTAGAGTCTCAAGTCATCTTCAACATCCAGCCTGTTCCTTTATTTATTTTTTAAAGCAGTTAAACATGAAAAACCAGTTTCACATAAATAAGTTGTTGTGAAAGGTAACAAATATGTGACTGCACTTCTTCACAAAGTCGGATATTCCTTTTCCAATCCAAACACTAATCAATGGCTTTTTGGATTGAATACTTTTTAAACTATTGTCACAGGATATCTCAATCAACTATTCTTTATTGGACAATGAAAGCTTACATTTTTCCAAATTAAATGTGAAGGGGTCTAGAATCCATTCTTGCGTTTCATCACGGGTTGGAAAATACTGCCTTATAAGAGTTTTAAGAGTTCTTAAGTGAACGATTATTTGTTGTCTGATGTCTTCAAAGTTGGCAATCGTTTGCTCATTTTCTTTAAGAAATGAATCAAGTCGCTGAAATTCGTCATATCTGTTCTTTTTAATTCCGTTTTCCCAGAGAGAATTTTTTTTTATCATGGCCTCTGTTTTCTTCTCAACATAGAACGCATCAACGTTGTCTCCTTGCAATGATAAGTTCAAAATATTCATTTTTAAAAAACTATTAGTTAAATATATGCTAACCGTAGAAGCCATTCTAAGTCTTGTAGTCTCAAAGAAAGTCGAAACTCGTGGTCAATGAAAAAAAAGGCGTACTTCATTATGAAGTTCAAATAAACGACAAAGAACATTTCCTCGTAACAACCAACGTACTTCTGTGTGAAGCAGCAATTTCTTATGCAGGCTACCCATTTCTTCACACATAATTGAAAAAAGTCGAGACTTCAATGGTCGAGTTTTGATGAAATTAACCATTTGTACACTTTCATCCAGAACTCTTTTCAAATCATCAGGGAGAAATTTAGCTATCAGCGCTTCACGGTGAAGACAACACTGAGTGAACTTACATTCTGGTGCAACTTGTTTTATACGACCTGCTAGTCGTGTGATATAACCACTCATTGCCTTTGCTCCATCAGTACATACAGAAATACAATTTTTCCATTCAAGGTTGTTTTCGGGAAAAAATGAATCAATCATATTAAAAATATTCTCACCCGTAGTAGAAGTTTTGAAAGGCTTACAAAATAAAATATCTTCAAATATTGTATCCCAGAATTTTTCACGCACAAAAACAAGTAAATGAGCTAGCCCTGCTATGTCTGTCGACTCATCCAATTGTATAGCAAACCACGGGCTACATTGAATAGTTTGAATGAGTTGGTTCTTAATATTACAGGTAATATCTTTAATTCTCCTGGAAATTGTGTCGTTTGACAAAGAATGGTTCTGACAAGATTTGCCTCTTTTTGATCAAACATACAAGAAGCTAGATCTTCCGCTGCTGGAATTATTAGTGACTCGCTATCGTGAGAGCCATTCCGGCTTTGGCAATTTGAAGGCTTACTTTGTACGACGCTTTAAGTGCACTTTCATTTTCTTCTACACCAGAAAAACGCTTAATTACGGTTTTTCTACTACTCAAGTCTTCCAAAAGACGTTCAAAATAGTTTAAGGGCTTATTTTTTAAACGCTCGTGTTTTGTTTCAAAGTGTCGTCGTAAAAGAGACGGTTTCATAGAATTTTGTGACAGGACTTCAGAGTAAACAACGCACTGTAGATTTGGTTCTACTAAATTTCCTGTCCATGTAAATCCAAATTGTAAATATGATTCATAATACTTACGTTTTTTAATTTTTTTATCACTTGATTGTTTAACATTTAACGTTCTTTTAGTTACTGCCACCTCTTTACTCACATGGGATGATGACGTAGTCGTAGAAGCAATCGGCTCCGGCTCCACGTTACGTTTCTTCACAATTATCCATTTATCCATGTTTCAAGGCACTTCACAGTAAACTGAAGACTGAAAATAACTCTAAGCCCAGCAAGTGAAATAAATCACAACAAATACATAGAGCAGTAAGGAGGCACATTCACTCACTTAGAATGGATGTTTTGACTGGGCGATCAGCTGTTCTGGTAGGTTAGGCTCTCGGGTAGGGAAGGAAGGATTGCCAAACGTGTAATGAACTACAGTGCCGCGCTTCGTCACTCAGTTCTCAGAAATTAATCAGTAGCAGTGTTGCCAAATTAGCGATTTTGTTACTAGATCTAGCGACTTTTGAGCTCTCACTGCGTACCCCAAAATCTTTTACCGCGTACCCCACGTTGAGAACCCATAACATAAGGAATCCAGCTGGTGACTCCATCCTATGGGTATATTCGCTTTCAATAAAATCATCTCTGGGGAAAGGCATTAGCGTCCAAAAAAAAAAATGAAATTCGACCCGAAAGAGCGCATGTCAAAACTGCAAATGTGGCAAAAGTATCTCATTTCTGTATTTCTGAGAATTTAGAATTCCTTCCTGAAACAGGTGAGATCTTGTGCAGCACTCATCGCGATCATCACAGCTAGCAAAATGGTCCCATTTTATGATGTTACAGAAGCTGTGGTACTTTTCGTGTCCTTTCCAGATGAATATACTGTCGAGAATCTGTATTCAAACTGAATCTGGACGCATTGGTAAAGAGCATCTTGTCTACTGGTATGGGTCCAAAGATGATATTCTTTTCACCTTGTTAAACGAGCTCTTCTGTTGAAGGGGGTGACGAAGGCAGAAATCACTGGTCTCGTGCATACATACATCGTTCATGCAGACTCCTTAGAAAGTAAGTATTAAAATCGTCGTCCTAGTGACCTTTGAAAGCTCGCGAAACGGTTACCATTTCGTTTTCTCACAATTACTGACTTGTATCTTGATGTTATAACGACAGAAGTTTTTAAATTAAGATAGAAAGTGGCAGTTGTAATACCGGGATGATGTAAAACCAAACGTTTTCGTTTCTTAAAATTGTCCTGATGCGACTATCCTCTCTTATTTCTTGAAATTGTCTCTTAAGTCTTGAGAGGATGTTGTGTTACGTTAAGGCCCTCAATACCTTGGTCTGAGATTCCATAATACTTATCGCTTTAAGCCTCACACAATCATTACCCAAAGTTGTGTTTGTGATATTTAGAAATCAAATTGCTGCCAAAGTTAACCGCAGGCGTTTTGGGATAGAAATGAGGGACGATAACAGCGATGACAGTTTTTATAACAACCCTAATTTGCATCCTCATTGTTGCGTGAATTAAATGTACAAAACAAGTGATGTATTACTTTAGCTCGTTTACAAATTTGTGACTTTTTTTTTAAATTAGTTAATGTTTCCTTAGCTTTGTGTTCTGTCTTAAACGTTCTTTGTTTTCAGAGATAAATTAGAAATTCTTTTGATTTGAACAGATATTGATGATATATTACATGCACCTTTGCGATCTCGCAATAGCGCCCTCTAACTGTGGAAAAATGACAAATCGTTTAACGAATATTGCAAACGGTCTATTTACGCTAGAAATTTTAAATTTTGGTGGTTGAGTGTTATGGACACGAGGTTAACATTGGCAAAATAATTTTGACCTCTTATTCACAGGAGGGATGGAAATGCAATTACTTTAAGAGATTGATAATTAATTATACTTTTACCTAGAGTAGTGGCCCTGCGAATAGTTCCCCACACTTACTATAGCGATGTTTTAAAAATGGTGAATTTTCGCCAAGTTGTCTCAAAAGACGTTGAATTTTTTTTTAAATAATAACTTTTATCCTTTCTTTCAATGAATACATAAGGATTATATTCGAGCATGACCGATGAAGCCTCTTTGCAGAAAATATTTACATTTTTCCTTGTAATAAATAGTACAGAATAACCCATTATTCGGGGAAACTCACGTTACGGTCAGCCGTTAAGTGCTCCCTACTTTGAAGGTTTAATGAGAATTTGAAGTGTGAGCCGGCATTTAGTGTTGATTAACGATCTAAGCGTTTCAGAAGTTTGTGTCATCGAGTTTCACAAGACAAAATTTTCAGGAAAAATGGCACTTCTTTGTAATATTTGTATTTATTATTCCGCAACCTGAACCATCCCATTGGCTGAGAAGTCAGTGCTCTCAGTTACGAAGCAAAAAGGATAAGAGTTTGAATCCCAAAAAATGTCTTTTTTTCTGGTGGTTTTCAGAAGAAAACCACCAGAAAAGGTTGCTTTTCTCAAACCCCTCTGAGAAAAGGAGTCAGATTGTTGCAGTCAGTGGAATATCTCAGTTTTCTCCCGACGATTCATGCCGATGATTTCGTCGCCTTTGCACCATTTTGATTCATGCGATGATTTCGTCCCTTATACATAGGATTATGTAATATAACTTCTGTGGCTTATTAGAGACGAGGCAGGATCTAGCTCAGTGTTTTTCAACTTTTTTTTATCTCACCACACACTTGAACCTATAGTTCAACTTCCGTGGCACACTTATGCCACGGATATTATATGCTATTTATTATTTAAAAAAACGGTGATTTTATATAAAATATATTTTTGCTTATGCATATATATTTTTTTATTATATTATGTATATGTTTATTAAAACAATGATATACTCGTATAATCAATTTAAAGAGGTTTTAATTTTGATATGTACACTTATTATGCTTTAGACTTCTTTCGAAAATAATTTAATTAATGATCTTTAAAAAATTTCGCGGCACACCTAAGGTCCTCTCACGGCACACCGGTTGAAAATCAGTGATCTAGAGCAAGGCAGACTCCCGCCACCCCTCTTTCACAATTATAAAAAAAGTTATTAAAGCTGTGTAATTGTATATGCTTCATGTATTTTTCCAGAAAAGATTTAAAAACCGCTAAACCGGACGGGGAAAGTGTTACACTGCAATGAAATTCCAGTCCCCTCCCCCCACACTTTACTCTTTTGCGTCTAGATCGAATCTCTTCTTTCTACTTTTATTTTTTTTTTCTAGATTTGGGCCTGCTGTTAAGATCCTTTTGTCAAACCCACGTGAGCTGTCTTGGGAATTTTTTGGCTCCTTTTTATCTCGTTTTCCAAAAAAAAGAATAGGAGATAATGTCAGTAGTTAAGAATAATAGGATGTGTCCTCTAGACATGGAACAGGACATATCCTGTGATTCTTTACTACTGAATTATTGATTTAACGCCATGAGCGTGAGTGACAAATTATATCCTATCTCTATGTGGCAAGACAGTTGTCCACTTTCCCGGATAGATGGCGTCACTGTGCGAATCAAACAAATAAACCCGGAAAATTTATATGTCACACTGGCTGTAAAAACGTTATCCGATGATGGTGTAGTGGTTAGCAGAAATGGATGTTTGCAGGAGACATAGAGTAGAATCCCACTCACGACAGAAAAAAAAAATCATTTTTTTTCCAGCTTGTTATTTTACCAGATAATGTGGGTATTTTATCGTCTGTCTGTCTGTTTGTAGAAATCGAAATTGATTGTTTTTAGAGATAAATTAAAAATATTTGTGGGTTGTATAGGTATTGATTAAATGTTATAATTCTCGCTTTTTTTAATCTCCCAAAATCCACAATTGCGCCATCTAACTGTGGAAAAGATTGAATATTGCAAATTTTTAAACAAATAATGCAAACGATATATTTATTATAGAAATTTGAAATTTTGGTAGTGGGATGTGAATGTCATGAAGTTTTCTTTAACAACAATATTTTGCCTCACGCTCGGAGGCAACGCAATTGTTTTGTTATAAAGAGAGTGGAATTTTTTTTTAGTTGGAGTCATACTAATGAAATATTATAATTCACTTTTATCAAATCCTTATGTGATTATAATTTATATCGCTTAATGGCAATATAAATTAAAAGGGGAAAACTTTTAACGAATATTGCAAGTGATTTATTTATGGTAGAAATTTGAAATTTCGGTGGTAGGGTATGATGAGATATTCCACTGACTGCAACAATCTGACTCCTTTTCTCGGAGGGGTTTGAGAAAAGCAACTTTTAAAAAAAAATAGGAAGTAAAAGAAAATACTCTTTATATTGTATAAATACATATCAATACTACTATTTGCATTTTTTCAATCATCTATTAGTAAACATTAAAAATTTTAAAGAGTGTAAAAGTAGGTAAACGAAAAACTTTATTCTCTTCCCAAACGAGACTTTCAGAGGCAGTCAAATTTTAACGAGCTGTTGCTTTTCCTTTGTCATCCGTTTATCTGTGGTATTCAGCATTCTTGTTTTAACAGGTAAATGCAAATTTCTGTAAGATGTTATGCTAATAGACTCCTGTCAGAGGCGTGTGAGCTTCTAAAGGAGTATTTTTGGCTCGTGTTTTCATTAAAAAACTATTGTTTCCACTTTCCCTTCAGTTTTCTACTTTTCATATATTCATATTCAACTTTTCAGTTTCATGAGGTAAATTAAAAAATATTTGGTTCAGTAGGAATTAATAAGATATTTCGATCGCACTACCCAAATCTTCCAACAGTTCGAATTTTCAACGTTAGAGAGTTTTAGATTTAAAAAACCAAAAAAACTAAAAGCGAATATTGTAAACCATCTACTTATATTAGAAATTTGATATTAGACAATAAGAACATAGTTATCAGGGTTTACATTGACTGCAGTGATTCCCCCATCTATCCAGAGAAGGTGGTAAAAATGCAACTTGTTTTAAATTTGAAAAAAAATTAAAATTCACTCTGTGTTGAATAAGTGCTAATAAAATATCATAATTAACATTTTCAGATTATCCTTTTAAATTGAATTTCCACGATTAGAAGGCGCTAGTTTAGTAAAATAACTAAACCTATTTCCTAACAAATCTAACACTCCATGTTTATGTGAGGTGATTGACGTCACTTTTTTTTTATATTTTTATAGTACTGATGAAAAACGCTCCACTTTTATTCGTAAATATGACATTTCATATAAGAAAGAAATCTGATTTAAATTAAAATGATTGTTTCAGTTTCTTTATATTTAACAGTTCTCCGTCAAATACAACTAGAGGTTTTGACAGCAATAAAAGATAGAAGATATGCTAATTAACAAATGTATCTCGCTGTTAATGCCATTTTACGATATCCATCTTAATAACCTTACTATTTTGTTACACGAGTAGATCTATGGATGTAAAATTGAATACTAATCCAGAATCTTTACATTTTCTTTCTCCTGTTTTGCACATTTAGACTGAACAGATGACGTTTCTGTGGGTCATTTTCATCATGATCGTTGTAGCGAATAGTTCGGTCATTGGAGGACTAATGATGTCGAAAAACAGAAAGTCCAGGATGAACTTTTTCATCATGCATCTTGCCATTGCAGGTTAGTAGATTATTCAAAAGAGGATGAAATGATTTTTTTTTTTCAAAATGCATTTACTCGGCACAAATGAAATCGAGATATTTTGATTTTGAAACTGGGGCTAATGCAGGATATAGTTCTAAAATTTGGTTGATTTCATTTGAAAAATCAATCTCGGCCATAATTGTAAAAACTGATCACTAAATTGAGCATCTAGATCAGTCTTTAAACTTGCTTTTCCTCTACTTGTATTATTTTAAAATCCAGTTTCATTTGGATCAGTAAGAAATTTTTGTTATTCGCTATTATTAACTGTAACGGGATTGGCTCAGTCGTTAACATCCCCGGGCTCATAGCCCGTTGTCCCAAGTTTAAGTATTCATTGTATTTGAGTTGAAATGTTTTACGTTAACTGCACTTTGCCTTCAGTAAAAAATCAGATACTGATGGCCTGCAAAATGTCCCCGTCTTTCGGATAAGTTGTTAAAATGTGGTCCCATGTGCTTGAGAGGCATACCCTGTGAATGTTAACAATGCACAAACTGGACATGGATTGGTTTGGGTTGTTTTACCTCTGAAGGGCACCTTTTTGTACACAGTGGTCTAATTGATCAGGTCACAAGGACTACAAGGGCTCAGAGAAGATTGGGAAAGGGACCCACTGGCCCCTTTCCCCAGTGAAGGGGGCCTTTGAAAGAATATCGATGTCTCAAACTGACAAAGGGCAGGGTGGGAGATAAATCACGATGCTGGAATTTACAGGTGGTACTGGAACCTGTGGGAACTGTAGATTACGAATCTGGCGCGCTACCGAGTAAGTCACCCTGCTTCTGGGTTGTCGGCGTAGGTGTGGTTCATTTGTCCCCTAATAATTGCCAGTGAGTAAATTTAGGTTTTTACCGATGGATGAGCTTTCCTTCTATAGGACTGCTCGCCATTAGGGTAGTCGGGGATGAGCTGCATCTATATGGTGCAGTCTTGCCCTCGACCGTAGTTAGCGGCGAAAAGAGCATTTCCCGATATGCTGGTAGTGCTGTGAAGGCGGAACCGCTGGGTCTTGCTTTAGATTACTTTCGTCTACTCACCGTTGAACCGTTGATGTCCCTACTATGGGCCCATAGCCATTAAAACATGTGTTTTTGTGCCAAAAATAAGTGCCGCTGAGAGGTGAAACAGCACAATCCTTGGGAGCTATGTAACAGATACTGGTGATGTGCGGCATGAGATTAATAGACGAATAGGGATTGCTGCCGGGACTTTTAAGAATCTATGGAGAGTGTGGAGAAATAGGCGTATACACCTAAAGACTGAAATTATACTGTATAATATTTTGGTTCTTTCTAGGGTTAGGTATGGTAGTGAAACTTGGACGCTGTGTAAACAAGATTGCAGGAAACTAGATGCTTACGTAGCATCTTGGGTATTAGGTGGTTTAACTTTGTAACTAATGATGAGGTTAGGCAAAGGAGTTTGCAACCTCCTTTAAGCAGCATATTGTGCAGAGAGATAGACCGCTGGTTTGGTCATGTTGCCCGTATGGATAATTATAGATTGGCGAATAGGATTATGAACAGTGTGCCTAAAGGCTTCAGAAAGAGGGGGAGACCTAGGATGCGATGGGCAGACAATGTCAAACAGGACCTTGTTAGAATTGGTGTGCAGTGGCCGGATGCAACAGATGTAGCTCAGGACGGATATGCTTGGAGAATTAAACTTCATGGTCTGGTCGGACCTCCGTAGCCCATGGCTGCTTGATGATGATGATGATGATGATGATGATCCAAACAGATTGTTCTTCCAAAATCTCCAGGTCTGAACTACTGAAAAGTACATCGATACTTCCTCTAACTCATTTCCTTCAACACTGATCAGCATCTAAGAACACCTGACAATGAGTAGGATGTATGTTCTTTTTCCTTTTGTTAATACTCTAATTGAAAGCAGAAGAGAGCATTGCAAGACTTACATCACCGTCAATCACATTCCATGTTGAAAAGAGACCGTTCTATACAGTCCGTTCTATGGTTTTAGGTTTCATGCTAATATCTCTTTCTACTACAAATTAATAAATTGTCTGTCTTCCTGCATTTCTCTATCGTAGTCCAATTCAGAGTACCTCAAAATGTGAGACTTTTTAAGAATATTTTATCTTTAAGTTTTCTTTCGTTAACTTTTGAACTTCAGTGTATTTTAAATAATCTAAAATTTATGGTTGAAAGTCAATTATTATACATTGTTTTATTTAATAACTTTTAAAAGTATCTTTACTTTGTGTTCACTTATGTATAATTGTTACGTATTTATAATCCTAAAAGTGCTAATGAATTCTAAATTATAGATCTCAGTGTGGGGCTAATAAATGTCCTAACAGACATCATCTGGAGGTCAACTGTTGATTTCTACGGAGGAAATGTGGTGTGCAAGCTTATTAAATATTTACAAGTACGTATATGCAATCCATTTATAGAATTTATCGCTGCAATATTCTTTCAAATATAAGGTTATTAATTAAATGTTCAAATCAAGTTTATTTAGAAGGCCAGCTGATAAGCAAAAACACTGGATTAACAAAAAATTAAGGTACACAAGATAAAACGATAACTATACTATTATATGTAAAGAATCTATATATTTACAGGGTGTAGCATAAATACTGTACAAATTCCATGACGATATTCGTTAGCCAAAAATAAATCGAATGCGTCCTTCATATTTCGATATAGGCAATAATTATCGAATAAAACGGTTTCAAATTTTCGAAAATATGATTTTACTTCTCTGTACAACAGAAAATTTAAGGTTAGAACCAATGAACAGAAACTTTCTGACACATATTTGTACAAATGTGGAAGAAATTGTGATCCAGAAAAGACACACAGGCAGAGACGTGTATGATACACATACACACATGCATGTAGAATTCCTAATTTTATTCACTGAAAATTCAGTGATTAAATCAATTCTGGAGCTGATTGATTTAAGGGAAAAAATCGCGTTGGATATCCTTTAAGTTAAATTGTCATTTATTCCTAATGTCTAATCATAAAATTAAAATAAATTACCCCTCAAGCAGCTGCTGGAGAGGTAATTATTTTAAACATAAGCCTGTCAGTTGAATACACCACATAGAAAATCTATGAGGAAAACGAGACTCCACAAGAGAAACAACACAAAAAGATCCATACCTTATCAGGAGCTCGAAGCTGGGGCCTTTTTAATTATTAACATTAAATTAAGGCAAGTCCCAGATGTACAGCAGCATATCGCTGCACACCATCTATAAGGAGAATTCCATGAACACCACTACCTACACCGGGGCAAGACAGTGCCACAAGGATACAGCTCCTCCACGGCTACCTATGGCGAACTATCCTATAGAAGGAAGGTTCATCCATCGGTCAAAATCTAAATTTAATCTGTTCCCCGGTTTTAATCAGTAGGCAAACGTGCTAACCACTCGATCACCGAGACTGCGAGTTTCATTACCCTTCTTGTTTTAGTCCTTTATGATTTATTACTTGGCCATTTAGCTCATTGTGCTGAAAAGTTCAACTCAGTAGAAACGCAACAGCTCAAGTTCAGAATATTGTAAAATTGTGCAGGTAAAAAAAAAACTTTTGGAATCTTTTTTTCTTGGTAAAAAAAAATAAAAGTGGTTTTATTGTGCCCTCTGTATTTTTTTTATTCTCTATCGAGGTATAGCAATACATATCGTGGGGTTAAGAGACATTTATTTTAAATTTTCAGCGTCTTTGAAACTCGAATCACAAATTTAATAGCATCGAATGAGGAAGTATGTTGTTTTCCCAAAGCAAAGGGATACGAGACATTGTTCAATGATGGCATGCAATGCTTTTTAGAATTACAAATGTTAGAAAATCCTTTATGGATAACAAAGTAAAATGTAAGGAATCAAATTTATGAGAAGGTTATAGTAGAGTACTTGGAGCGATCTTGATATCGGCGAAACGGTATTGAGAAATGCAGAGCTCGGAGGAAGCGTATAAAGAAAAAAGAAGTCATAAAATGGATTAAATATCAGTTGCTTCTTGAAAATGAAACGATTCAGTTATTTGTAGAATTATTTCTCTTATATTCAAAGCTGCATCTACAACGAAATAATATTGGCATTAAATATCACATATTTGGAAGTATTCGTGTCCAGGGTAAATGTCACTCTAAAGTAGTAGGATGTTTAACTTTAAACATTTAGCTTTACTCTGTCGATTTGATTGTGATTTGAAAAGGGATCCAGCTGCTCAACTGATACAAATCTTGTGTATGGAAACAAAACATAAAGCTGACATACAGAAGAGGAAATGAAAGAAAATATATGCATTTAAAGAGAGATGTTTTCGTTATTTCTAAATCATAAGGTCGGAAGGAACGTTGGGTAGGAGGAAAGATTTGTGCGCTTTAAAAACAATATCAGAAGCAGTGTTTCAAAACGGAACTGTGAAAACAATAATATAGGAACACTTTTCTAAAACACAGCCAGAAAACACGTAAAAAATAACAACTCATGGGTAAACAGAGCAAAGAAATGCAGTTTCAAAATAAGTATGAAAGTAAGAGCAACAAACCTTACGCAGAAGACAAGAACATTCAATAGGTGAATTAGTACAAAATGAATGTTATCGCAAAACGGAATTAAAGTAAAATTTATATAGACAAACATATCATGCGGGAAATTAGTTGAAAGACCATTTCGAAACATAAAGAGTAAATGTGTGGTGGGGGAAAAAAGCATATCTCCTGCTTAAAACAACGAAATAGGAAGATGATGTCAAAACATTAAGTAAAACACAAATATTATGTAGAAGAAAAGAACCGTTAGATGGGAAACAACTTAATAGAAAAATCTGTGCAAAGAAGAAAAAAAATTTATAAAATTATTTTGAGCAAGAAAAATCATATTTTTTTTTAAAAAACCTGTTAATTAACTTAGAACTATACACTGTGTTCTACGTATATTGATATTTCATTTATTTTGGTGTTAATAAATATTGAATGGGAAAACTCGGTCGTAGTAACATGTGAGTAGCGTTGTATCTAGTAGCAGTTAGAACTTAATATATTCAAAAAATCTTAATAGTTTTTTGACACAAAATGGGCAAGGTCACAAGGTCACAAGCACTCAGAGAAGGTTAGGGAGAAAAGGGATTCACTGGACTGCTCTTAGCAGACAGATGGTAACCTCCCTTCAAGGGCATTCAGCGTGATCTTTAAAGTGCACAGATTATGGCTCTCCCTCACTAGAAATACGGCTAAACTTCTCATCCGATTGACGGCGGCTTTTCCCTGCCCATCGATGTCCCATTTCTGACTGACGCAGGGTGGGAGTTTTGCTCAGATAAATCTCAACGAGAAACTACAGATTATGAGCCTGGGGCGCTACAGACTGTACCCACTCCCTCCCTTAGTTATTAATAATACCTAAAAACCCAAATGCTTGCGTAAAATTATCCTTAATACCCAAAAACAAGCGTCATTTGCTAAAAGCGGAAAGGTTTACTTGAAATTCAAAACTTCATCAGCAAATGATGCTTGTTTTTAACGCACATCTTTCTTAGATTTTTTCGTTATTTTACGTAGAATATAATCGTTTGCGTACGAGTGTAGAAATTTAATCCAGATAATCGGCTGAATCGGAAAGCGAATATTCTAATGATACCGGAAAAGTTTTGAGACGTGTTTTCTTTGTCATTATAAAAAGTTTTATCAGATGGGATGCTAGAGGAAGAAAGAAAAGGAACAAAGAATCAATATTTTGGAATCTCAAAGAGGAACAGTGCATAACTCGATGTCAGTTGTAGATTTTGATCTCTGAATGCAGTTAAACAAACTGAGAGCAAAAACCTGGAAGTAATTGAAACTATTTTAATTGTAGCAATACATTTGTTTACTTAACAAAGGCATCCCCTGTTGATTAAGCCATTCTAAATTTTTTTGACTTCTTGAATTTAAACTGATCTGTTAAAAACAGTGAACAGATTAAATGTCCGAGCAGAAAATTTAAACTTCTCAGACGAGATATAAGTCATGAATACCCAAATGAGACTGACTGATCTACTTCCTTTCATTTACCGAAAAATCTCACAGCTGACAACAGTATTATAATGAAAATGATACTTTCATTAATGATGCTTTCATCACGGACGATATCACTCTGAATTTAACGTCAATCAATTTTATAGTAAAAATTGTCTTTCGCGTGGTGGGAAATCAACCCACGACCTCTTGATAACATGTCAGGTGCTCTGACCACTGAGCAGCTTACGTGTTATCAGAAGGTCGTGGGTTCGTATTCAACCCAGCTGAATTTTTTTCTCTAAAATTGACCGACGCTAAATTCAGAGTGATATAGCCCATGATAGTTGAACAAATACGTAGAAAAATCTCTTCAACTTATATAATGTTTTCATGATTAATTTTTAAATAATTAAAATGATGATATCACTATTTATTGATTTCCAACTATGACCACTGGCGACGTGTTTTTAAATTCTCAGATGGAATACACATACAATAACAGGATACCAGACATATTTATTTTGTCTGCTAGATACATAATAAATATTTTTCAGGGGGGGAAGGCGAGCCCCTCAGCTCTTCCCGTACTCGACGCCAATGACTACGACCATGCCAACCTCCCAAGATGTCACTACAAATTTAATGCAGATGAATTAAATCAAAAGATTAATCAATATTCGAGTTATTTAGTGATTCAAAATAGCATTCCACCAGTGATTCAAAATAGCAGTCCCACCAGTGATTACATGATGGTAACTAAGACGAGAATTATGTTTGATGTCGATGGGTTCCGTAACATCAGTCGTCTGCACGTATAGATCTCTGTGATTGCGTTGCCACTGAACAGCTGGGATTGTGATTAACTTTCTAAGTTCCCAGATGTATTTTTTAAATGCCATTAACGGGAGCTATTACTTAAAATATTTATTTATCATTCAGTATGTGCTATTTCTTAAGTAGTATAGAGTGTTTTTAAGTTGTGTATAATTTATATGCACTGCCTCTATCAAAATAATAGAGAATTTCCATTTAATGTCAATGGGAATCTAACTTGGAAGTTCAATAATTTCTAAAATATACATTTAATGTAAAAACGTGACTGAAGACAAAGATCATAATCAAATCTTTAAATTAAATATCGATTTTCAACAATATTCGTTCATTATTTAGAGTTATGAAAGCTAGAATATGAAACAAAAGTAATGCGTCATGAGAATTTGCCTCAGAAATGAATTAAAACTTAAAATATAAATCCTGTTTCAAAACATTTAATAAACTCAATATAGATTTTAAAAGTTTGCATAATAATTATTTCAATATTAAACAATTTTGAATGTTTTTTGTAAAACAAGATAATTAATTGGGAACTATCCTGTTCCCATAATACTTTAAATATTGAATTAATATTGAAGAAAATCGAGAATTAGAAATATTTGATTATGATCTGTGATTTATCTAGTCACAGGTTTTCATTAAATTCATATTTTAGAAATTAAAGAACTTCAAAGTTAGATTCCCGTTAATATGAAATGGGTATTCTTTAATATTTTGGCAGGACAGTCTATGTCGATTTCTAATATAATCAAATATTAAACGTATTATTATATTTTTACTTTATTTTTAGGTTCTCGTCACGTATTCTTCGACCTATGTTCTAGTGGCCCTGAGCATTGATCGATACGACGCCATTACTCATCCCATGAATTTTTCTGGGAGCTGTGAGTACAAGACACTTATATTTGCATACTGTCAGGTGCAATGTCCTCCTTCCAAAAGGCTTTAATTTACATCGTTAGAGGTGTTAATTATTGAAAATGTAATGAAGAAAGTACAAATGATACATATATGTTAGAAATTAGAAATTCTGATGGTAGGTGTTGATCTAGAACAAATCCAGATAATTTCCTGAGAGAAGTATAATTTATGTAAAATCTTCAATTAAATTTCTGTTATTTAAAATTTATTTTTAAAACTATTACTAAAATTTAAAAATTTTAATAATATTTCAACATACTAATAATAAATAAATAATTTTATTTTATATGTAATGGCTGATTTGCTCCTCCACTCCAGGGCATGAGAAAATTGAACTTTTTCATTTTAAGGAATAAACGAGAAATTCCTTTTGCGCTGTACAGGGCTAGTTAAATACATTACAATTTACAGTTTCCAATCCCCTCTTAGTGCGAATTACTACTGCTAAATGCAGAAAAAATTCGGAAAATCAAAAACGTGTTTTTCTTTGAAAACGAGCATCTCACAGTCGCCAGAGACGATATGTTATTCATTTAGTTTTCCTTTGTCATCAGTTTTAAATTTTTATGTTGTTGAGATAAGTGAAAAAGTCTTTTTGGATTGCATATGTATTGACGAAATGTTAGTATTGGCATTTCACTAATCATTCGTTATTTTTAATAACGCCCTCTAACGGATGTAAAAATTAAGAAAATGGCTGAAATTTGAACAAATATTGCAATCAATCTATTTCGGTCACAAATTTTTAGATAATTTTTTGTGGAGTGAGAGTGTCAAGGGCACGAGAGTTACACATGATAGCATCGATTCCCCCCCCCCTAAATCCTAAGGGGTAGAAAACGTAACTTTTTCTGCTTTTTAGGTATTAATAAATTATTACTATTTACATTTTCCCCAATTACCCACAAGTTTCAATTGACCATTTTAAGGCGTTAGTGTTACAGTGTTAGTTACAATCTGTTAAGTTGTGATTAGGAACAGATTGAAGGTTACAAAGATTAACATATATGCTGTAAAAAGAGAAGTCTGCCAGATGGTTTAGTGAAAAGCTCTGACGCCACGTCAAGGCACCATCCATGTCAGAGTGTTTTGCTCTAACCTTGAGAAAACCCCTCCACACATAGGCAGTTAGTGTGGAAGGAAAAAGAGGGATCAAGAAGCCACAAGCGTCCATTAAATAGTCAATCAGTAGCGATTGAGTGAATTTAATGGAAATGTTTGTAGCATCTTGTACAAGATCTAATTGAAAAGAAAGAATAAAAGATTAGAAAACAACAAAAAGATTTAGATCTTGTTCCCATCCGCTCCCAGTGACAGCAGGCCCCCTTGATGCACCTTCGCTTCTTGGCAAAGGTGTGACCCAACACACTTATGTATTACTTCAGACACAAGTGGCGAGCGACCAGGGAACGCCGCTGTTCATTCACCGGAATGAATGGTCCCAAAGTGGGCAGCACCTTGGAATTTTGATTTTCATGCGATGGTGAAAATGGAAAATAAAATTGAAAACAAAACAAAAAACTACTTACCTAGATGATGAGTCTCCAGTCTAGCTATTTTCCCACACCCAACTGCCGATGATTAAAAAAAAAGACTTTCTCGTTAGAAATGCCACTGACCATTGATCTGACTTTAAATCGTGGTCCTGTGTGAGAGAAAGCTTCACTCCACGGAATGACACTTTCTGCACACAGGGACAAGAAATAATCTTTGTGGATGGTCATAACGGATGGCTTACACTTTCCCCCTAACAACTGCCCACAAGGCTTCCTTCCCTAATTCTAAGGGTCTTCGCGACCTAAATATTTTGATTATTTGCACCGCAGAAAAAGCTCTTCTCAAAGCTAAAAATTCAACCCTCCCTCTACGATAAAAGATGCTATCTGTTTTAACTGAGAATTGCGACAAAAGTTATGCGTTTGTAACAATTTCGTTATTGTTTGAAAAACATTTCCACTAATAATTGAGAAAATCTCCTACTGTTGCATTGGCGAATTGTTTCAATATTTCTGTTTCGTTTTCCTTTTTGTTTAGGTGCGTTACTGGTGAATTTGAAGATCAACCTTTCCCTTACTACTTCTAACTATTAAATTCAGTGACCTTTAAGATTCAGAAGTTAACCAGAGCAGTCAGAGGAGCGTAAGTCAGTAATTAAAAAAATTATTGAGGAAAGATATTACTGGGGATGGAGGGATGAAGGTCTGTGGGTGGAGGGAGGGAGGAATTAGAAGATGGGATGTAAAACAATATGAGTGAAGGATATATTTTCTTCGGGTAGTTGCTTTTAGCAAGTTTCATAAAAAAAATGTGTTTTCGTTTTAACGTCCATCCGTCCGTTGGTTTGTAGACATTCAACTTTTTTGTTTTTAGAGATAAATTAAAAATTCTCTTCAGGTTGGACAGGAATTAAGTAAATATTAGGATTCGGGCCTTCCGAATTTCCCAATATATTTAATAGGATCCCCCTCCTCCGTCCTTCAGCGATGGGAAACGTTGAAAAATTGGAAAATGGACAAACTTTAACCAGGGGGGGGGGGATAACCATGGATCGAACTCTGGCTCTTTCAACTATTTATCTGTCCCTCTTGAAAACTGGAACACATAAAATATTTTTTATCCACCTGACTGTACTAAAGTGAATGATGTTTAATAAGACCCAAAGACGAAAACGTGATTTACAACTAGCTACAATGCCGCTGAATATTCATCAACTTATTTCTGGGATCCAGTTCCATCCTTCACATATTGCTTCGAGAAGCCAACTTCAGTTTTGGCATTAAAATAAATTTGATATTATTATTGAGTTCTTTTACTTTTTTTGATCCACAGAAAACATAATATTATACAGCATTGACGTTAGAGTTCTCATGGGGTGGGAAGACAATCCTCCTTCCTCTGAAAACTGGAAATGTGATTTCCAAGATAATCACAGTTGCTACGTATATTCGGTATATTATCACTATGGCGCTGTATTTAGCTATAAGATCATAAAGAGGTGGTTACCAATGCTTTTTTTTTGACACAGTTTTGCACAATTTTTTAAAGGATAATCTTTGATCCCACGATGGAAGCCCTTATGATTTTGCACTGATGTTATGTCCATAAGTATGTCCAGAGTTTGGGTTCCGTCTTTCCTGTGATGGTAGTTTAGGGTCGTCTTTCGTTGGAATGACACTGCACTAGGTAATAGGACACTGTAGGTCTTTAGCGCAGTCTTAGGATGTGCTTACATACAACAATTACGTCGCGGAATCAAGGCTTATATCATTTAGAATATTGTTCAAAAGTGTGTAGAAAGATGTGTTGGTAATCACATCTTTATGATCTTCTATCTAAATGCAGCGCAATATGATAATATACTGGAAATGCAAATTTTTTAAAGTTATAAAAAATCAGAATCAATCAATAACAAATTCGCAGAGTTATTTGTTGACACGGAAGTTAATGAATGAATAAATAATTTTGTGGGGGAAAAACATTTTTGACGTTGCGCGGACTCGAACCCACTTCTCTCCAGATTCTAGCCAGAGTATTCTAACCACTAAACTAGCGTCGGCTCCGTAATTTATCCACTAATGTCGCAAAGCTGGTGCCTAGTTTAGTGTTTAGAACACTCTGGACTCCTGCAAAATGGAGGGGAAATATATATGCTGCACTGGAAATCCAGTCTGTTGCCTTCCCCTCTTTACATTTCTCCTGCTCGATTGCTTATATTGCTTCCCCCCCCCTCGATTTTTTTTTCTAGATTCGGGCCTACTTCTTACGAACTTTACGCTATGCAGACCTCGCAGCGATACCTCATGCTATTGATAATACTGTCCAGCAGAACTGCGGGGAGTAATTTCCATTGCTTCTCCAAAGCACATAGCAGCTTCGGGAGGCTTGCAAGAGCAGGATTCAGGGAAGCAACTCATCTCCCAAGAACATCCGTTGCATGTTCTGTGGGATTTAGGTAGGGACACTGGGCTGGAAACTCCATGCGGTTAATAGCATATGGTCACCGACAATGGTGCGGGTGGGCGTTATCAGTGCGCAGGAAGAAAATATCAACTACTGCAACTACATATGGTCGCACGACGGTTCCTGTACATGTGACCAGTGATATAGCCAGGGGCGTAGCTAAGGGGGGAGGCTCCACCCAAAAGTAACTCGGAGTTGGCAAAATTCGAAGAGGATTTTTTTCTGTAAAATTATGGCGAGTTGACAAAATCTAGGGGCAGTTGGCAAAATTCGGAGTGACCTGACAAAATTGTGGAGAGTTTGAAAAATTCGGAGTGACTTAGAAAAATTGGAGAGAGTTTTGCAATATCTAGGAGAATTGGCAAATGTTGGGGGAGTTGGCAAAATTCAGAGTGACTTTGCAAAAATCAGGTAAGATGTAAAAATTGGGATTTTTTTCTGTAAAATTGTGGCAAGTTGGGAAAATCTGAATCCACTTGGTAAAATACGGCCGAGTTGTGAAAATTGGGATTGTTTTTGTGAAATTAAGGAGAGTTGACAAAATCGAGAAAACTTGGCAAAATTTTCATCATCATCATCATCATCATCCTCAAGCAGCCATGGGCTACGGAGGTCCAACCAGACCACGCAGTTTAATTCTCCAAGCATATCTGTCCTGAGCTACATCTGCTGCATCCGGCCACTGCACACCAATTCTAACAAGGTCCTGTTTGACATTGTCTGCCCACCGCATCCTAGGTCTCCCCCTCCTTCTGAAGCCTCTAGGCACACTATTCATAACCCTATTCGCCAATCTATAATTATCCATACGGGCAACATGGCCAAACCAACGGAGTCTCTCTCTGCAAAACATGCTGCTTAAAGGAGGTTGCAGACTCCTTTGCCTAACCTCATCATTAGTTACAAAGTTAAACCACCTAATACCCAAGATACTACGTAAGCATCTAGAATCAAAAGCATCTAGTTTTCTGTTATCTTGTTTACACAGCGTCCAAGTTTCACTACCATAACTAACCCTAGAAAGAACCAAACTATTATACAGTCTAATTTTAGTCTTTAGGTGTATACGCCTATTTCTCCACAATCTCCATAGATTCTTAAAAGTCCCGGCAGCAATACCTATTCGTCTGTTAATCTCATGCCGCACATCACCAGTATCAGTTACATAGCTCCCAAGATAATTAAACTGTGACACCTGCTCAAGACTGCAACCATTCAGATTAACTGAATCACAACCTGCCTGACCAATTTTCATCACTTTAGTTTTCTCTCTGTTTATAACCAAACCTACTCTACTACCAGTCTCATCAACAGCTCGAATGAAAGAGTTCATCTCATCAACATCATTTGCCAAAAGGGCTAAATCATCAGCATAATCTAAATCAGAAATTTTCGTATCTCCAGCCCATTTAAGGCCAAAATCTTTCCCTCGAAGTGAATTTCGCATACCATAATCAACAACCAAACTAAAGAGAAAAGGAGACAAAATGCACCCTTGTCGAACACCAGACGCAATGCTAAACCAATTGCTACAAGACTTACCAACTCTCACACATGACTCAGTGTTATTATAGAGAGCTTTCATCATGTTAACTAACTTGTCTGGTATACCATATGATCTCACAATCAACCACAAATTATGACGATCAACAGAGTCGAAAGCCTTTTTGAAATCAACAAAGCTAGCAACCAAAGGTTTCTGAAACTCTAAACATTTCTCAAGAATCTGCCTAAGTGAAAATATCTGATCTACACATCCCCTACCACTTCTGAATCCACATTGCTCATCACGCAATTGCCTGTCAACCAGATTCTTAATTCTATTAAGCACAATCATGGAAAGAACTTTACCTGGAACAGAGAGTAGGCTGATACCCCTATAGTTATCACAAGAACTGCGATCACCTTTTTTGAAAATAGGGATAATAATAGCTCTGGTAAAATCTTTAGGAAACATGCCTTTATCATAAAAGTTATTCAAAATTTCAGTCATCCAAGTGATAACCAAAACATTCCCAGCTCTGAGCATTTCTGTAGTAATTTCATCTACCCCTGGGGATTTATGAAGTTTCAGTTTAGAGATAGCCAAACTAACTTCAGATTGTGTTATAGGGCCAACATTAAAGCTGCCAATAGGGGAGTTGGCAAATTTCGAAGCCACTTTTAAAAACATGGGGGAGTTGTGAAAATTGTGCCTTTCTTGTGCAATTAAGGAGAGTTCATAAAATTCGAAGTAACTTGGGAAATTCAGGGAAGACGTAAAAATTTCGATTTTTTTCTGTAAAGTTACGGCGATTTGGAAAAATCCAGGGTAGTTGGCACAATTCGAATCCACTTGGTAAAATATAGGCGATTTGTGAAAATTGGGATTTGTTTTGTGAAATTAAGGAGTGTTGGACAAATCGAGGAAACTGAACAAAATGTAGGGTAGTTGGCAAAATTCGAATGCACTTGGAAAATACGGGCGAGTTGTGATAATTGGGTTTGGTTTGTAAAGTTAAGGAAAGTTGAGAAAATCGAGAAAACTTGGCAAAATCTTGGGGAGTTTGAAAATTCTGAAGTGACTTGGCAAATTTAGGAGAGAGTAAATAATGGGATTGGTTTTGTGAAATTAAGGACAGTTGACGAAATCAAGGGAAAATCCATGCTGACTTGCAACAATTCAGGCCAGATGTAAATATTGGGATTATTTCTGTGAAATTATTGCTACTTGGCAAAATCGGTTGGAAGTCAAATGGCAAAATGCAGGAGAGTTGCGAAAATTGCCTTCCCCCCACGGAGCGAAAATCTAGGGTAAAAATGTGACAGACATTATTTGCTCAGTTGGCAAAATTTGATTTTCGAGTTGGGAAATTCTTGATTCCCTCCCAACTGTAGTCCTTCGCTACGCCCCCGAAGGGGATTATTAGGAGACGGGTGAAATCCTCTTGTCAAGCCTGGTCAGCGTTGCACATATTAACGTTAGTATGGGGCCATACTTAATATTCCCATTTATAGCGATAGCCTTTCGAGAAAATTATTCTCCTTTCTTCATTTTATTCCATTTTTCTAAGTCTCTCTGATTATTATATAAAGATATCTCATTACTGTGTTACAGCATTATTTTACTGTCCATCTTTTCTAAAGTAAATTTCCACTTATAAAGCCTTTTTACTCTTCAGCAGAAAGCTGGGTAAGTTCTTTCGGAAGCGGACCACACTAAGTCTAGTAAACTGCAATTCCCAAGTGTTCGGAAGCGGACCACACTAAGTCTAGTAAACTGCAATTCCCAAGTGCGAGTCGCTACTGTGTCTGCTTTGAGATTTATTCCTGATATTCTCCACTCTCTCCTCGATGAGAAAGCGGAGTTTGATGAAAGTGAAAAGCTGGTCATCTGTCAGATAGGATGTTTAACCGTGTACAAGAAAGCCATAACCTATGCACTTTAAACTACACTATAGATAATCTTGCAGAAGGATTCCATGTGTATCCTAACAATATCTAACGGATCCCCTTTCCTTAACCAACTCTGGGTCCTGGATGTCCTAGTGGCCATTTAGCGCACTGTATAAAATTTTTTCTCAGAGGTAAAACAATTTAACCCAATCATTCAGCAGAAAGTAAAATTAATAATCGGTCTTACATCTAGATCATGGATCGAAGTCCAGTTTATTACATTCCCTCTTAGTATACATTAAAATATTGAATGCCTCCATTGTATACCTCGTTTTTGTTTCAGAAATATACTTATCCTTTCATTTTTCTTCCAACCGCTGCTTCAGTGATATTGCCGTTATCAATATCAGGACAAATGATGTTATTGAAGTTCTGCAGATGCAAAAAGCAAGCAAAAAAGATAAATTTATTCAGCTGATTAGGCATTACTTATTCCTATCCGATAGCACTATTGTTATTTCGTTGGATAACTTTTGTTATATGGCAGAGGAGAAGCTCCGGTTGCAGTGCAACGACCCTTTGCATCTCTTGTACGACTTCATCAAAGACATCCACGCCGAGATTTCCCGGGTTCTGCAAGATTCCAGAACCGCCATAAACTGCGTACAGCTTTGTCACTATTTCATTCCTTAAGTGCCTGGGATGTGGGCCATTGACAGGCAGCCCGGGGACGGTGTCAAGGGAGCCGACGGGTCCAGTGACAAGCAGTCCCACCCCTACGGCGCTCCTGCTGTGTGCCCGTCTTTCCATTTCCGGCACTGACTGGAAATTAGTTTATTGATAAATCCTCGGGCTTCGAAAAGTCCTCGGAGAGTGCTACAGGAAACTAAGGTAATATGGCGAATGCCTCGAAATACTCTTCCGCTTCCTAACTCGGAATATTTTTAGTCTTACGAAACGGGGCAAAATAAATTGCGATATATATATAGCACTTTATTTTTTGTTTGCATTGCTATAACGTTAAAACACAGATAATAATAATAACATTTGTTGGTTAAAATTAATGGCATTACGTCTTTGAAATACCAAGCATGTGGATTCGTATTGAAAGCAAATTTCGGTATATTTTAAACATTTTCTCGAATTCATCATCATCATTGACAGAGTTAGCATTTTACAAAATTCATCATCACTGCTCGAATAACTTTTAATCGAGTTCATCATGATTACTCTTTTGATGTTTTTACCGACTTCATTATCGTTTTAACGTCTCATTTATAAATTTGAAACAAAATTTGGTCGTGTCCACCATCATCGTTGGCCGAGTTAGCATTTTACTGAGTTCATCATCATTGAAGAAGTTAACATTTTACTGAGTTCATCATCACTGACCTAGTTCACCCAAGGCAACTCGATCACCCAAGGAGATTAATTTTTACGACGTCATATTTGGAGGGAAATTGTATATAAATTGTACTGTAATGCTATGGCAGATAGTTGTACGTAGGATGTAAATAAACAAATGAATAAATTATTAAATATATTATTCTTATGGCAATAATGCAAAATGTTACCTTAATTATTGCAATTAACTGTTTTTATTCATTTGTAAGGTATTACTTAAAGCAACAACCTGCGATAATATTATATCACATTTTGAAAACGATTTCCCTCCATACGTGAACGTCATCAAAATGATGACGTCACCATACGTGACGTAATCAAAAAAATTTCATGACGTCACGTATGGTGATATCATCATCATCACGTATGGTGATATCATTTTGATGACGAGACGTCATCAAAAGTGACGTATGGTGACAGTTTTGATGACGTCACCATACGTGACGTCATCAAAAGAACTGTTGTGGCCTTCATTGTCAAGGTAGTCTTGGTTCAGCAGTGACAATGTTAATATTTTCAGAGTGTATCTTCATTTACCTAATTAACCTTCTACCTAGTTCATCATCATTGACCTTGTTATAATTTTCCAGTTTATCATCATTAGCCAAGTTTAAATAAATAAGGATTTGAGTAGTGTTCCATCTGTTGCATACTGTCTAACTAATTATTCTTCTTCTTCTACATCATTAATTGATGGAAATAGAAATCATCTTTCTCTAAATTTATTATTCCAGTGATATTATATTATATATATTACACAGACCTTTCTACAAAAGATAGGATAACAATTATTGATACGTCTCGCAACATTACAGCATGATGCACATACACTTAAATTGTGTGGTAAATTAATTTACAATTTTTGCAGCATTTACTTTTCACTAAAATGCATTTTAAGCTCGGGGGCTTCACTCAAAAGGGATGGATAATAAAGGACACTCCTTTCAAAATACTATCTTGTTAGGTTATACGTTTACGTGACGCCTTATGCATTGAGGATTGTTGCAGCATTTATTTGTCGACAACGATTGGAAAGGAAAATTCCCACTAGAGTTTAAAAAACGCTAAACTGACGTTGAGATTTCATTTCTCCTTAACTGGGTGATAATTTTTTTTTAACTGGATGATACTTTTTTGAACTGGATGATAACAAAATATTAACGCATTTTATAAATTATAATATAGAAATAATGTATTTTATATATACGTTATTAACGTTATTATATATACGTTATTGACGTTGTTATATATGTACAACAGGCACATGTACAACGTACATAGTGTACCTGTTGTACATATATAATAATATATGTATATGTATATATCGTACCTGTTGTACATATATAATAATATATGTATATGTATATATCGTACCTGTTGTTCCTATATTATTTTATATGTACAACATGTACAATATGTACGTTATTAACGTTATTATATATGTAAAACAGGGAAATTTCAAGCCTACTATATACAACGTTACGAAATTACCTTCAGTTTTATGACAATAAGTTTATATTTCGTATACTTTTCTTACTATTGTAAGTAATACTTTTCTTACTATTGTTTAAAGTACTATACTTACTATTGTTTAAAGTACTTACTATTGTTGTAAGTTAATACTTTTCTTACTATTGTAATTATCAGAAATATAAGCGAAACTACTTTTTGGCAGTTCTGAAGAAAATATATACACTGCACGACATTGAAATTGCCCCACCAGAAGGAGTAAGGGGATAGGGTGAAATGTAGCACACACATAGCGATGCATATTAGCATACCATGATTTAATTTGCAGCCACTTACAGCAGTTAGAAGATGAGATAATGAAGCACATTTTGACTGCCTCAGTAGGTGGTTGCACGGACGTGAACGGCAATACAGGCAGCAATAAGGCGTGGCATGGAGTCATACAGTCGATGGATATGGTCCTGAGGAACTGCACACCAAGCAACATCGACTTGCTCCCATAATTCATCGAGATTCCGCATTGGCCGCTGAGAGGATTGCACATGTCTTCCAGTGTGGTACCACAGGTTTCCTATTGGGGCATCTGGAGATGGTGCTGGCCATAGCAGTACTTGAACATGTTGGAAACATTGGCTGGAAACCCTAGCAGAGTGTCCGACTTGTCATGCTGGAAAATGGGCTGCTGCATTCTTCCCAGGAACAGTAACAAAACAGGCTGCAGAACTGTTCTAACGCATCATGCAGCTGTCAGTGTTCCCGTGATGCGAACAAGAGGTGACCTGCTGTCATATCCAATAGCACCCCATACCATTATGCCTGGCTGACAGGCAGTGTGCCACTCATGAACAAAATCTGGATGCATCCTCTCACCAGATTGTGGCCATACATGAACCTGCGATCGTCAGAACCCAAACAGAAATGGGATTAATCACTAAACACAATAGTGTTCCATTCGTGACTCCAGTTCGCACAACTTCGGCACCAAGCCAGACGAGCACTGCAATGATTTGCAGTCAATGGCAGTCGACGTAATGGCTGCCAAGAGTGCAGGTGTGCCTCATGCAACCTTTGGTTTCCCATTCGGGGCGTTATGGGGACGTCCATGGCTGCTGACACAGCCCATCGAATATCGCATGCAGTGCTCTGGCGACGAACCAGCATGCCGAACAATGCACATATCAAGCCGTGCTGACGTCTGTCGGATGGTACCACACCCTCTGTGACACATGCTAGAACCTTCATTGCATTCAACAGTTTGAGCATTCTGATGAATATGGGCAGCGACATGATGTGTAGTCCACCCAGCTTCACATAGGCTTTTAATTCTTCCTCTCTCAAAAGCATCCAAATGGCGATAAACCTTCAGACAGCATGTACAAGGAATTTTCGGCCTTCGCTGAACAATTTCCAAGTGGAACCACCTAAACTTAACCTTTCGCATGACTTCCACCTGCACAAACACAATTCCATCGTTGTTCCTTCTTGCATCTTTTATCTCTTGAGCTACACACGTCATTGGCTCCAGATTATCATCATTTACATATCTCAACTGCGCACACCCACCCTTCTATTTGCATGTTTGTACATGTTCTTCTAGGTGTTGCACTTTCAATGTCAAACAGTGTAAACAAATAGCATTTATGAAATAAAAATAAACATCTTTTATTGTATCAATAGCAAAATGAAATATTCGTTTTAGCAGCGCTCCTCAACAGTTTCAGGTGTTTATCTCTGTTTGCTTGTTATTAACGCATAATCCTTACTAGCGATGAACTATGTCGGGCTCAAAACAGAACAGACAACTTTGGTCTCAGAATAATTTGAATTTGAAATATTTCATGTAGTTATGAAAAATATAAGTAAATATATGAACATATATTTAATTATAATTTCAATATTTTAATCAGTCTTTAGTAATTAAAAATAAGCATCATGCCAGGCACGTAGCCAGGATTTAGTTTCGGGGGTTAGGGGGTTGGTTGGAAGTCTCCTAGTCCCCCTTCTCTGGGTACGTGGATACGATCATGCGACATTTGATTTTTTTTTCGTATTCGCTATCTCAAATAAATAAATGGCTCTTTGCCATTATAATGATATTACTAACGGACTTTCAGTTTCTGCTACTAGTATTTCTAATATGTTTCATTCCAAACAGCTTAACATTTCAATTTTTAATTAAAATTATTTTAATTAATAATATAAATAAATGATTATCTCATGAATTTCTGAATATTTGTCTTAGTTCCATCAGAGAATTTTTTTTCCCCAAATCAGGCGGGCTGCAATAAACATTGTCGAAAGGTTTCGGGCTAGAGACGACTTAGGCTCAATAACTTCGGGCTCGGAAGGGTGCAAAAAATTTAGCTCGAACACATCTGCAATCATTATGCTAGATTAAGGAAGATTAACAAAAGAAAAATCCATCTCCTACGACAAAATTTCCAAAGCACATAACTGTAAGTGCTTCACCGACTAAACTCTTCAATTACAGTCAAGATTACTTCTGACGAATGATATAATTGCTACGGTGATTAAAGAAAATATAAATAATAAAAAATAAATACCCCTCAAGCAGCTGCTTGCCACAGAGGTCTGACAGGAGCCTGTTAGTTTATATGCCACAGTAGAAGGTCTGAGAGGATGGCAGGACCTCAGCAGAAAGACAACACAAATATCCATGCCTTACCCAGGGCTCGAACCCAGGTCCCTTAGATCAGTAGCCAAGCGCGCTAACCATTCGGCCATAGAACCCATGATATAAAGCTTAAAGCCATCAACAGACGAGATCTTAAACTGTGGTCAGTAGCTGACTTGTCATCAGGAGGTTGTGAGTTCGTAGCCGAAGCTGCTCAAGGCAACTTTTTTTCTATACTCAAGATATGTAAAAAAAATAAAAATAAATAAATACCCCCTCAATCACCTGCTTGCCACAGAGGTTTGACAGGAGGCTGTCAGTTTATACTCCATACTAGAGGGTCTACCAAGATATGGAAATTGTGTTTATTAGTATTTCACACTTCTGTTCCTGTTGTTTCAATGCTGTTTTTCCATTGCTGTCTGACTAATGTGAGGTGTTTCAACACTATGCGACGTGGGAATTTCAACAAGTTTAATCGGATAGTTCCATGGAATCATGAGATGATAGATAAGTGGATGACAAAAAAAGTGTGAGGTATTGACATATATACTGTCGATAGTAACATGTTCAATTTGTGAGCAGGCATATTTCTGCTGCAACATATTGTCTAGAACGTTCCATAGGAATGGTCGTGGTATGGACTACACAACAAAGTCAACATACCGTACGGTAGACGTAAGTTATTATTATTGCTATTCATGATGCCACTGCACGCTAGTATACTGGTGCTGGCCCGGGATGTCACTGGACGATGCGTCCTTCCACAAGTCTCTCATGTGCCTGCCACAAGTCTCTCAGATGCTTGTCCGAGCCATAATTGGGATCGATGGTAAAAAGCCATTCGTCCGCCCAGTGGCTCCAGACTCTGCACCATTCCATCCAAATGGTCCTGTGCTGTGGCAGAAGGGATGGGCATTAGGATTGTCTATGAATTCAGAGACTAGTTTTGGATCATCTGGGTAGATATACTTGTACTACTGGATCTCTAGAGGTCACTCCTGAGTTCGCTCGTCATGTAGAGACAGTCCTTCAGTGACATTCATAAGAGTTGCGATTTCCCCATTGTATTGTGAGTAATTACACCGGCAGCCACATGATTTAGGGTGCTACATCCCAATAGTGTTGTGCAGTTAGGACATCATGATCAACGCATGTGGCCAAAATCTCATAGACAATTCTACCTGCTCAATTCGACAATCATCTCATGCTCGGTGTTCACCACATGGTGGTATGCACGACATTGCATTTTCTAGGCATGTCCAGTTCTTCCTACCGCCGAGAACACACTATGAAACGTCTCCCAAGCCAACGGAAAGAAGTCGATCTGCCACCCCCAACTTCCTTTCCACCCATGCTCATATTTCAGCCTGCACAATGCTTTGTACGACTTGAATGATTCTCTATTACCTCCTTCATGATGTTGCAATTTGAACGTTGCATACTGTGCTTTTTTTTAAACATACACAACAAAACAATTTCACAATAATTCACAAGCTGAAACAACTGAGTTTTACGTTAGGGGCATATTCCTCAACGTATATTGATAATAACTTAATAATTAAAAGTTACTAAATATATTAAGAGAATAAAATATTGACACATTTTTTAATCGATAAATATAAAATTAACGTATTTTCCAGTTAATAATATAAAAGTAATCTATTTCCATTCATATAGTATTCGCTGCTGTTTTTGATTATGACAATCATTTAAATACTCTGCGAAAAAAATTGGCTTCGCCGATGTGTGGGACTCGAACCCATGTCTGCGATACTTGTCAGGTGTTTTAGACCAATATACTCTCACTGACTAGTTACTCACTGACACGTGACTTTAAATCTTTCTGACCCTGATACAAATGGCGCCAGCTGTGATTGGAAATGGGAAGTTTGCAATAATGCTCAGAATAGATGTTTAGGAATGTCACACACGGCGGAACTCATTTTTCCGCAAACTATTTCTTAGATTCTATGTCAACAGCTAATTCTGTGTATTTACTATTATTTAATGATTTACATTTCTTTAGGGCGTAGATCTCGCCTTCTAGTCGTATCAGCCTGGGGACTAAGTGCTATCTTCTCTGTTCCTGCCATCTTTTTGAATGAGGAAGAAATTATCAGAGGCCATACACAATGTTGGATTGATCTACAGCAGTGGCAATGGCAGATGTATATTTCGTTGGTTGCCCTGTCCCTCTTCTTCATCCCCGCTCTCATCATTTCTGCATGTTACAGCGTCATTGTATACACCATTTGGACAAAGAGCCAAATAATGGGATATCCAAAAGTGATGAAAGCTGCATCTAAAGGAGCAAAAGGTATGTGGTTATATAGTTAAGTTACAGGAAGCAGGGTGGTGGATAGTTGACTCACTTATGGATCAGCATTAATTGAAACAGGAATGGATCTAGCATGAGAGGAAGGGGAACAATTCCCATCCCCTTTCAGAATGCTAGTAATGGAGCCAAATAAACCATCAAACATGCATGTTTTTCACATTTTTAAATAAATTTTTAAAGACTCCAAAATGGGGGGAAAATGTTATACTGCAATGGAATTCCAGTTTCTTGATCTCCTCACTTTTACTTTTTCCCCTCTTATTTTTCTCTAGTTGCGGGCCTGAATGGAAACGAAAGATTTCTTTTTTATTTTGTTTTTATATGTTATTTTCAATTCCTTTTGGGGTGGGATTGGCTCAGTCTGTAGCTAGCCAGACTTACAATCTGAAGTTCCCAAGTTCCTGTTACAACTGTGCTGGCTTTGAGATTTCTGCCTTCTAACCACCATCCGGATCTAGTCAGAAAGGAGACACCGATGAACTGAAAAGGTCACCATCCGTCGGATGGGACGTAAAACATACCTTGCGAACGCTAAAGAACATGCTGAAGGACCTTGACGGGACGCTACCATCTTCCTCCTAACAGCTGTACACTTGGTCCCCTTCTCCCAACCTTCTCTGAATCTCTTGAGTCCTTGAGACCTGGCTATTGAGCCGACTGAGGGGTCCAAGAGACTGGATTTCTATTACAGTATATTTTCCCCTCCGTCTTACAGGTCTATAAAGAATTTCTTGAAAAAAAATGCATGAAATATAAACTAATTTAATATTTTTGCTTCTATTACCCTTACTGGCATTCTGAAAGGGGGGAAGGCGTAGCACCCTTGCCCTCCAATCCTTTAGATCCGGAACTGTATTTGTATTGATATCTAAAGACACCTTTTGTTTGAAGATTATAGTTTTGGTTTTCAAAAATGTTTTTTGTGTATTCAAGGAATTAAATAGGTAAAATCAAATTCTGTTACAACGAGCTGACGAAAATAGTAAAATTCATTCTTGGTAGAGGAGGTTTGAAATAAGTGATTTACACATTATTATAAACTGCCGTTCCCTGGCAAGGCGACTGCATAAAATTTCCTGTCTAATCCGTCTCACCAGGTCAAATTATTGCAAGTCAAGTAAAACATAAAATATAGCGTATCGTCCAGAATTGGGATATTTTTGGTTTAAATTGAGCAGCGTAAATATTCAGTGTGAAATAAGATAGTGAATAATGAGTTTTAACTTAGGCAAAAAGAAACAATGAAAGTTTCTGGTTTAAAATCTTTTAAGAATCTATGGAGATTGTGGAGAAATAGGCGTATATACACAAAGATTAAAATTAGACTGTATAATAGTTTGGATCTTTTTAGGGTTAGTAGTCATAATATAAATGCAGTCAAAATAACCCCCAAAAAATTATTTTGGCTATTTCTAAACTTAAACATCATCAATCCCCAGGGGTAGATGAAATTACTACAGAAATGCTTAGAGCTGGGAATGTTTCGGTTACCACTTGGATGACTGAAATTTTGAATAACTTTTATGTATGATAAATGCATCGTTCCTAAGGATTTTACCAGAGCTTTGTTATCCCTATTTCCAAAAAAGGTGATCGCAGTTCTTGTGATAACTATAGGGTATCAGCCTACTCTCTGTTCCAGGTAAAGTTCTTTCCATGATTGTGCTTAATAGAATTAAGAATCTGGTTGACAGTCAGTTGCGTGATGAGCAATGTGGATTCAGAAGTGGTAGGGGATGTGTGGATCAGATATTTTCACTTAGGCAGATTCTTGAGAAATGTTTAGAGTTTCAGAAACCTTTGGTTGCTAGTTTTGTTGATTTCAAAAACGCTTTCGACTCTGTTGATCGTCATAATTTGTGGTTGATTGTGAGATCATATGGTATACCTGACAAGTTAGTTAACATAATGAAAGCTCTCTATAATAACACTGAGTCGTGTGTGAGAGTTGGTAAGGCTTGTGGCAATTGGTTTAGCATTACTTCTGGTGTTCGACAAGGGTGCATTTTGTCTCCTTTTCTCTTTAGCTTGGTTATTGATTATGTTATGCGAAATTCACTTCAAGGGAAAGATTTTGGATTTAAATGGACTGGAGATACAAAAATTTCTGATTTAGATTATGCTGATGATTTAGCCCTTTTGGCAAATGATGTTGATGAGATGAACTCTTTCATTCGAGCTGTTGATGAGACTGGTAGTAGAGTAGGTTTGGTTATAAACAGAGAGAAAACTAAAGTGATGAAAATTGGTCAGGCAGGCTGTGATTCAGTTCATCTGAATGGTTGCAGTCTTGAGCAGGTGTCACAGTTTATTATCTTGGGAGCTATGTAACGGATAATGGTGATGTGCGGCATTAAATTAACAGACGAATAGGGATTGCTGCTGGGACTTTCAAGAATCTATGGAGAGTATGGAGAAATAGGCGTATACACCAAAAGACTAAAATTAGACTGTATAATAGTTTGGTTCTTTCTAGGGTTAGTTATGGTAGTGAAACTTGGACGCTGTGTAAACAAGATTACAGGAAACTAGATGCTTTTGATTCTAGATGCTTACGTAGCATCTTGGGTATTAGGTGGTTTAACTTTGTAACTAATGATGAGGTTAGGCAAAGAAGTTTGCAACCTCCTTTAAGCAGCATATTGTGCAGAGAGATAGACCGCTGGTTTGGTCATGTTGCCTGTATGGATAATTATAGATTGGCGAATAGGGTTATGAACAGTATGCCTAGAGGCTTCAGAAAGAGGGGGAGACCTAGGATGCGGTGGGCAGAAAATGTCAAACAGGACCTTGTTGGTGTTGATGTGCAGTGGCCGGATGCAGCAGATGTAGCTCAGGACAGATATGCTTGAACAGATGAATTAAACTGCACGGTCTGTTTGGACCTCCGTAGCCCATGGCTGCTTGATGATGATGACGACGACGACGACGACGACGACGATGATGATGATATGATGATGACGACGACGACGACGACGATGATGATGATGATGATGATGGTGATGATGATGATGATGATGATGATGATGATGATGATGATGATGATGATGATGATGATGATGATGATGATGATGATGATGATGATGACAGTGTCACCTAAGTATATAAATGATTATTTCAATAATATTCTAAAGGCAGAATTACGGTGAAGTCAACAATCTCAGTTTCTGAAATATTGGTCTGGAATTATAAAAAAAAATACTAGTAACTTTCTAGTTGAAATTCAATGGAGCTTGGTGAGGAAAAAACTAAAGTGGTTTTAAACTCAAACCGGGATTCTGTCGGAAAGAGGTGATTTAATGCAACACTGGTTGGCCGAGTAGAAACCTGAAGGAAAATTTCGGAACCAGGTGTATTTAGAAATTACTAGGTGTAATAGGGGTACGTTTCGCAAATTATTCTAGGTCATAAATCATATTATGCACCGAAGAGTCAAAACGTTATGATCAGCTCATCTTTATCCAAATCGAGACAACTGCAGGTAAACGATGGCGCGTGTGAAGGTCAAGAAACGGTACAAATAACAACTGATACTGAGTGGGCGGGGTGGCTCAGTCGGTAGCGCACCAGGCTCGTAATTTGCAGTTCCAAGGTTCGAGTCCCAGCTAGGTCAGCATTGAGACTTATCTCCGCAAAACTTCCCGAACTGCCCACGGTCAGTAGGGGACACCGATGGGCTTGGAAAGGCTGCCGTCTATTGGACAGGACGTTAAACCTTGGCCCCATGTGCGGGCTCTCCCGCAGATTCAGCACGTTAAAGAACACGCTGAATGGCCTAGTCGAGAGGCTACCATGGAGCTGTCTCCCAACAGCTGTTCCAGTGTGTCCCCTCCTGCAACCTTCTCCCAGCCTTCGGGGTCCATGTGACCTGGCCATTTAGCCCATGGTGTGCAAAAAAGTGCCTCTCAGAGGTAAAACAATCTAACCCAACCTGATACTGAGTTCTGTTGTATCAGTGTTATTCTTGTTGTTCAGATAGGAAACGAAGTGGACCTAAGTGAGTTTGACAAAGGCCAAATTGCAATGGTCAAACGACTGGGTCAGAGCATTTCCGAGACGGCAAGGCATGTGGGGTGCTCACAATCAGTTGTGGTTAGTATTTTCAAAAAGTGGTCCGAGGAGGGAAAAACCACCTTCAAAGTTAGGGCCGACCACGGCTCATCGGCATATTATGCACCGAAGAGTCAAAACATTATGATAAGCTCATCTTTATGCAAATCGAGACATCTGTAGGTAAACGATGTTATTATTGTTGTTCAGATGTTATTCTTGTTGTTCATGAGAGGTGAGTGAAGGCTATCCCATATGATACAAGTCAACAGAATGAATACTGTGGTGCAACTCGCCCGTAATTTGAATTCTGGTGACGGGAGTAGGAATCTTTTAGCAGTATAATGCGCCATGCCACACTGACCGTATTGTTGGAGAATGGTTCGCGGAACACGAGAAAAGCTTCCAGGTGTTGCCCTGGACTCTAAATTCCCCAGACATCAATCCAATCGAGCATCTGTGGTTTTTGTTGGAACAGTATATCCGATCTGTGGCGGTTCAACCATGTAACTTATCAGAGTTAAAGGATATGCTTGGTAACGTGTTGGTACCAGATACCACAAGACACCTTTATAATTTAAAATGAATCTTATAGCATTCATGCCTCGCCGGGTAAGATCTATTTTGGCAGCATGTGGAGGACCGACATCATATTAGACAGGTGGTCATAATGTTTTGGCTCTTCAGTGTAAGTATACACTAGAATTTTTACACAATACGGAGTGGAATCAGGGAAACCCAAATGATATCCTGGGGCTTGAAGCCTGTGAAAAATGCTGAAACCTTTTCAAACACTTTGCGTAGTAATAAGGTCTTCATCAACAGTAGACGAAGCGGCATGTCGGAGCAGACTGCCGAATGCGCTAAGTTACGTTAGTATGTTGTAGAAATATATATACGGCATGCATGTATGTTCCGGAAAGATGCTTATAGCAGCATTCGGCAGTTTTTTAGTACGGAGCCGACTGCCGAATGCAAAGAGCATCGCGTGATTTATAGCACCAATCACAATTTTCGTTATGAATTTTAGCAGATAAAATGCAAAGAATTAATTCGTTTAAGATCCATGATCAAACGCAATATGCAGAATTTGCTTGTGTATCCCTAAATTTGTCATTGATATAATCTATGTGTTTTTTTATACATGAAATGTGACTGGCATTAACAACAGCTTATATTTTACACTGTTTTTCATAAGGTAATGGCTGCAAAAGAAGATGCAGTCTCAGCGATCTAGAAAGGAAGAGAGCGAGCTCAAGAGGAATCATTCCAAGAGCAAAAATCAAGACTGTCAAAATGACATTTGTGATTGTCTTTGGTAAGTAGAGTTAAGGTGTTGAGAAAATTGTATTATACTGTTGTTTCTGCTCTCATTTTAATACTAATGCACAATTAGTACTGAGCGAGAAATTAATTTGTAGAGTAAGAGTGCTTGAAGTAATTCTTATGATAATATTTTCTTCAGTCTTCTTCTAACTTTATTTACTCCTACGTGGAAAGAAGAGTTATTCACTGTAATATTTGCTGCCATGTACCGAATTTTTATCCAAAAATGTTTAATATAATCAACCGTTTGCGAAAAACAATAGATGAAATCTTATGGGATATTTGATGAATCAAATATCTCTTTGTTATAAGGGTGCCATTAACGGCGAATAATCTGCCTGTAAATCTATCAATGATCTAAAATTACATAGAAAACTGTTCTGAGATCATTTAGATTCTGAAGCTTATTTAGAAATGAAAACGGCCACAGCGTTGTGGGGTGACAGGTCGTGAATACCGTTGGTTTGCGATGAAAACGGCCAGAAAGATGTGGAGAGTACATGCCGTGAATACCTTTGGTTAGTGATGAAAATTGCCAGAAAGATATGGGGCGACATGCCGTGAACACTGTTGTTTAGCGATGAAAACGGCCAGAAAGATCTGGGGCGACAGGTCGTGAATACCTTTGGATTACGATGAAAACGGCCGGAAAGGTGTGGGGAATACATGTCGTAAATACTGTTGGTTAGTGATGAAAATGGCCCGAAAGATATGGGGCGACAGGCCGTGAATACTGTTGTTTAGCGTTGAAAACGGCCAGAAAGATGTGGAGAGACAGGCTGTGAATACAGTTGGTTAGCGATGAAAATGTCCAGAAAGATATGGGGCGACAGGTCGTGAATACTGTTGTTTAGCGTTGAAAACGGCCAAGAAGATGTGGGGCGACAGGTGATGAATACCGTTGGTATACGATGTAAACGGCCAGAAAGATGCGGAGAGACAGGCTGTGAATACAGTTGGTTAGCGATGAAAATGGCCAGAAAGATATGGGGCAACAGGCCGTGAATAATGTTGTTTAGCGATGAAAACGGCCAGAAAGATGTGGAGTGACAGGCTGTGAATACAGTTGGTTAGCGATGAAAATGGCCAGAAAAATGTGGGGTGACAGCCCATGAGTATCTTTCGTTTACGCACACTCTGAAAGAAATGATACAGCAGCATAGTCGGTATTTAATTCACTTCAGTTAACATATAATAGGGGTAAATTTCATTTGGACAAGCAACAGGATAGTTCATAGAGTTTTAAACTCATAGTAGAAAAGTAGTTACACAGAATGGGGAGAAAAGTTCGAACCACAAGAAACCTGGGATATACCGATTCTCGGGGGTCAAGGTCTGACCTTGACCATGGATGGTCGGTATATCCCCAGGTAAACAGGAAGCAGGTTGTTGCTGAAGAGAACGAAAAGTATTGACATTGGGAGCATAACAGAATCACAGCTGTAGAATGTGTTGAGAACTGCACTGCCTCAGAAGTATTTCACAACCGCTTTGCGTCGACATTGGCCAGAACAAACCAATCGTGGAGTTATGTCGTCTAGTAGTTTTTTCGCTAGCTAGCCTCAGAAACGAAACCATTTCAGAATATTTGGTATGTAGTTTTCAACGACGGATCGATGTATGAAGAGATTATCCGTAGATTTACGTTCAAGAGATTAACCATTGGTTTTACGATGAAACGTGAACGATATATATATATATAGTCACGGGACGGCTATATATATATAGGTGAGCCGTTAATGGCTCACCCTATATGCATGGCTCACCCTATATCAGAATAATATGACCACCTACATATGTATGGTAGGTGGTCATATTATTCTGATACGACCGTGCATATATACAGGGTGAATCTGAAAAAGTGGGCAAAACTTTACGGGGTGGTAGAAGGCAGCTATACGAGCAATATTCGTCATAGAATGTATGGTCGGAACGCAAGCGGTGAGAAGTTAAAAGGTAGTTTTCCACTGTCACATTTAAAGAATGAACACAAGAAAAAGAGGAGATACTTCAGAAAACATTTTATTAACAGGAATGTAATTGAGGTACATGCTCAAAGAAATTGCTCAAAAGAGCTGCCGCCAGCTGTAATGCAGGCTTCACACCTGCGGGATAGGGACCGACGCATATTTGCGAAGACACCAGGCATTTCCCGAATATCGCCGGCAACAACGGCGATCCTGGCGACTAGATCCATATCGGTTTCAATGGGGCACTAGTAGATTAGGCTTTACATTTGGCCCACGCCATTTCGTGGTTAGTATAACCAGCCATCCTCTCGGCAATCCACGGTAGAAATGCCGTTGGGTGCGAGGACCGACCCTTTTATACCATTTCCAACGCCACCTAGCGGCTCGCCGTTTGCGTTCCGCCCATACTTTCTATGACGAATATTGCTCGTATAGCTGCGTTCTACCACCCCGTAAAGTTTTGCCCACTTTTTCAGATTCACCCTGTATATAGTCGTCCCGTGACCGAGTGGTCACGGGACGAGCTGTAGTAGCCAAGCACAGTAAGCAAGCCATCCCATGACCGAGTGGTCACGGGACGGCTTGCTTACTGTGCTTGGCTACTGATCTTAGGTGCCTGGGTTCGAAAACCGGGTAAGGCATGGATGCATGTGTAGTTTTTCTGCTGAGGTCCTGTTATCCTTACAGACCTTCTATTATGGCTTTAAATTGACAGGCTCCTGTCAGTCCTCTGTGGCAACAGCTGCTCGAGGGAACATTTATTTATTTGTTTATTTAGTTATATAATTGCGTCGCTAATGTGAACCTAGCATTATTATTATTAAATATTGTTTCTTGATACCGTGTGTAGAAATAAAAATTCAGCAAGAAAGATAAAACATATCGGTAGAACGATGAAAGAAAAATTGAATTCAGACATACATGAAAGACTAATAATTAAATGATAGTTCTATTTGTAGGAAAGTATTTCTCTCCTACAAATGAAGAATTGCTGCTTATGGTAAAATTTTATTTATTTTCGCCGGAAGAACCTAACCATTAGGAAGAATTCAGAACAAAATGTGGTCTGTGATGTGAACATGAAACGTGTACGCTTAGTTTTTTAATGGAAGGTAAAGCTCAAAAGTAATTCCTCCTTTAAAATATTTATCTTTTGCCTAAGGGTCCAGAAGGATAAGCTTCTTTTTCAGTATTGAAAAACCTACAATTTATTAATTTGTGTATAGTACTTATATGACAGTTTGCATTGCCAGTTTCATGTTTCAATAATTTGTTGAGCTCTAACCTAGTATTTATAAAACCTAATCTTGTACAGACCGTAATGGATAAGAAAAAATTTGTGACAGAAAATTCTGCTGGCATTCGAGCCTTTAACGAATTTTAGGATATTTCATCGTGCGTAGCTGGTAATCACTCTGCATATTAATAATTGTTTCAGCAAAATTCATGTTTCAATTTCTGAACATTCTTCATAGCTACAATTCAGTGCCTTTTTGTCCTAATGATGTGATGTATCCCTAATTCAGTTGTTCAGATTCTAGGATGTGCCACCTACTCCTTTATAAGAACTCCATAATCTCCTCGGGGCGGGGGTGGCTCAGTCGGTAGAGCGTCAGGCTCGTAATCTTTAGTTCACAGGTTCGAGTCCCAGCTGGGTCAGCGTTGAGATTTATCTCCGCAAAATTCCCCGCCCTGCAAACGGTCAGTAGGGGACACCGATGGGCTTGGAAAGGCCGCCGTCCGTCGGATGGGACGTTAAGCCGTGGCCCCGTGTGCGGGAGATCCATACCCTGTGCACGTTAAAGAACACGCTGGATGGCCTTGACGGGAGGCTACCATCTGTCTCCCAACAGCTGTTCCAGTGGGTCCCCTCCCCCAACCTTCTCTGAGCCTTCGGGGTCCATGTGACCTGGCCATTTAGCCCATGGTGTGCAAAAAAGTGCCGCTCAGAGGAAAAACAACCCAACCCAACCCTATAATCTCCTCACTATCTGAAGAAAAAAATAGATGGCGACATACACTGGCGAAAAGTGATGTTTGTCAAAGTTTCTCCAGAGAAACCATAGAGTGACGTGCAGCCATGTGGCATAATGTCACCAGACCATTAAACCACCACCTCTGTAATCGCATATTTCTCTGTTTTAGGGGTGATAACTTACTCCAGGTTATCTACAGGTGATATGATTAATGACAAGACCCAGATATTCCGCCCTACATCTATTGGTATAATGCCATGTTTTACCACTATCCACCTTCGGTGCTGAACATTAGATGACAACACGATGACTATCACTCTGTAAACTGAAGCAGGATTCGCCACAAAAGAGAACATTGGCCCATTTGGTTTGTTGTCCAGTCCCGGTGTTGTTCGCACTGCGACAACCTGCCTCTTCTCCCAGACGGAGTGAGTGGAATGAATACTGTAGTTCATCTCGAATACAGTCAATCCTTCTTCATGAAGCCTTCTATATATAATTTGACTCGAACCTGTTCATCTACGAGCCACAGACAGCTCTACAGCAAGATATCTCGCTGACTTGAGTCTGTTATGTCTCGCTGTTAAGACCACACAGCGATCAGCCTGAGCCGTTGCAACGAAGAATACTTTGGTTGTAGGTCGTGGTCGACCCTGCACACATGGATGACTAATGTTTGTTGTCTCTTGGTACCTTCTCCACAGCCTGGACACCAGGGATTAATGTACACCTATTGCCCTGGAATATTATTCTGAGTTCGGCCTGATTCCAACATTCCGATAGCCCGGCCATGTGAAAGGACATCCATATGCTGTCTGTATTACATATTGTTACAGCAACTAATCGGTTCGAACGCAAACAGGACGCGCCAACGTCAAGAAATATAGTTTTACACATCTATTCCATTATTTATATCATTACAGGTTTGCAGTTCTTGCATCTTATACAAATGAAATGTGGTCAAATGCTATTGCCTCATTACTCCCACATTTGCAAGTGCCCGCCATTATCTGGAAAGACACGTATCTTTTGTGGCTGTTTTAGCCGATTGTTTGTTCAGTATAGCTCATTTTGTGAATTAGGCTTAACTTTTAGACACCAGTGTACGATCCTTTATAAGTAACTATCCTACCAGCACCAGATCTGGGGAGGGGGTACATGGGCTCTCTTTGTGAATGCTATTAAGAGCAATATAGAGTCAAAAATTCCTAAACTTATTTACATCCATGGATTTTTGAAGAATTTTTTTAAAACCTGTATATTTTTCCGGCTTGATTATATTACTTGGCCCCTCTCCGATCTTATCCAAATACTGTCTCTCCTCGTATCCTAATGCTATCTCACCTTGTACACACCTACCTGCATACACGCTAATAGGGTCTAAAATAGAGATATCCAGAATGCTTCTCCCTGGGCATATGTTTAATTATCCATTAATTAGGTGGGTTATTTCACCTCTGAGCGCGACTTTTTTGGATACAAAGGGCTAAATGCTAGGTCACATAAACCCCAAGGGCGTTGACAAAATTGAGAAAAGTGACTCACAGGGCAGCTGTTAGGAGACAGATGGAAGACTCCCATCAAGATCACCAAGCCTGTTCTTTAACGTGCTAAGGGTATGGCTCTCCTACACACGAGACAAAGATTTAACGTCGCCTCCGATATAGAGCAACCTTTCCAAGCCCATCGGTGTACCTTTCTTATTGAGGGCAAGGTAGAGTTGAATGGAGATAATCCTCAACGCTGTGACACATAGGACTCGAATTTAGGAAATACAGTTTAGGAGGCTGGCGCTCTACCAACACAGCCACCCCCCACTCCTATTAATTAGGGTTGGGTTGGGTTGTTTTACCTCTGAGCGGCACTTTTTTGAACACCATGGGCTAAATGGCCAGGTCACATGGACCCCGAAGGCTCAGAGAAGGTTGGTGGAGGGGACCCACTGGAACAGCTGTTGGGAGACAGATGGTAGCCTCCCGTCAAGGCCATCCAGCGTGTTCTTTAACGTGCACAGGGTATGGCTCTCCCATACACGGAGCCACGGCTTAACGTCCCATCCGACGGACGACGGCCTTTCCATTAATTAGGACTAAGGTATCTGGAAAAATTGCGAACAACTGTTCGTCATCAAGAATGAGCATCTTTGAATGCTAAAACATATGTCATATTTTTTTTTCTTAGTGCATTATATTCTCACGCTTCGAATTAACAAAGGATAGTCTGCATTAAGTGAGATTGGAAGTGCTGGATATTTGTAATTGGATTGCTTGGATTGGAAGTGCACTATAAATAAATATAATAATTACTAGGCAGTAAACTATTTGCGTTACGGTCATAGAAGGAGCATAAAACGAAACGTCATAATCTGTCAAAATGACGATATTACATCTAGATTACAACCTTTTGATGTGTGATTCGTATTCTATGGTGTATTAAAATTTATAAAATAAAGTGCATGATAGATTTTTAAGGAGAAGCTGTACTGGCACGAAGCAGAAAGCGTCGGTAATCTTGGCGCCAAGCGCATGTTATAACAACGCTGAAAGGCATCTCGACCATGTTATGCAGTAAAAACCGAGGCCACACTGTAAATCCAAAGACTGCAGGACCACGAGGGACACGATAACGTATCTTTATTTGTAGCCATGCTTCGTTAGTTTCTGAAGCGACAAGTTTAGCGTATGTCAGAGCATTAAAGAAGAGGAAAATTCATCGGTTAGAAACAAAATCCATAAAGCCTTGCTCTTAGGGGATGCTACTTTTCTAGTAGTTTTAAAGGTCAAGAAAGATGAACGCTTTTTCTTGACATCAGATACACTCTGAAGATACGGAATCAAGAGACGGAAGATACGGAACAACGCTCTTTTGCTTCTGCTGCTTTGGCTTACTTGTATTCAGAAAGCAAAACCGTTTTTATTTCCTTTTCTTCACAGTTCAGGATTTATATCTTCCTACATGTGACAAATTATTATTTACTGCTTTCTTAGTAGAATGCGGGGCTCACTAAGAAAAGCATTAATAACGAAAAGATTTGTATGGATTTCTCATTTGTTAAGTTGTAGGTTTGAATACACTCCTCCAAGCAAAAAATATTCCTTTTTATCTTTTTTTGATAAATTCGTATTGCAATTCTCATCATGCACTTGGTATACGCAATTGTGAAGTTGACAACGAAATGATTACAACTGCAGATAAATTTCTTTCAGAATTTGCAGTGCATCGTATGATAAATGTGCCGATATATTACGTTTTGACAGGACAACTGTAGTCTGTAACGGATTGGCACTCTCCATGAATTATTTTAATTCCTCATTTTTTTTATACGAAATAATGTTTCTATCCTTCAGGCTGTAAACTTTACCAAACTCACCATCAGTGAAATATTGATTCATGAAGTAAGAAAACTTCTGAATTGAAATCAAAAATTCCCTACTGACATTTAATATAAATAAAACAAAGACGAGAAAAAGGCCATTGAAAATAATATTTTCATCAGTTAAAAGCAGCGTTGTGATTTTTGCCAGGAACTGGTATAGGAGGATCTAATTATACGCTCCATATATATGTTTATATACATGACCTTATAATATATTGTATGTTATTCAGGGATGGATTTAGATTTCAAGTACCCTTAGGCACGCGCAATCAGGTCAGCCGCTACTTTTTATAATTTCCTACAAAAATACATAAATTTTCTTCATTTATTTTGAAAACATAAAGAAAAAATGTAATCGAAATGGGTGTGGGATTTTCACGAAAATAAATAATACAATTTCGTCACAAATTTACATCAGAATTAATCTAATATTATGTATATAATTTAAAACATTCAATATGCAGTAGTATGTAAATTAAGTGTAAATTTTTAAATACATTTCTACATGGATTTTTGGTCTGTGGATGAACAAATTGTATTCTCATAATTCCTATGAGTTAGTTGAATTAAGAGGTTGTCTCTCGGAAGCTTCATTGGCCTGGGTAAGACATCATCTCTCATATTTCTTTTTGGATAAAATTTTTGTAAATCTATAAGTGCTTTTACTTTACACACTTATAAACTATCTCTTGATCCATACGTTATCACATACCTTTCTCAGATCCAAGAAGACTGTAACTGTATGTTTTGTTCCAATCTTGCCTTGAACATCGTAGATCATGTATGGATATGCGATGCTTCAGGTAAAACATTACCCATTACCATCTCTATCTGAGAATAAGTCCAGTTGGCATAAGTAAAAACATATAATATGTAAACCACCCGTGTGTGGACCCCTAGAGGCTAAGCTTTGAACATCTGTGACAAGATCCAGGATATTATCCTGAACACTTTCCCCAAAACGAAATCCTGAAAAACGAGGAAAAAAAGCAGGTTCTGGGATTCAAGAAACCAGATTAATATTCTATTGATCATTCGCTCCACAACTTTTCCCGTGCATGAGTAAAATGAAATTAGTCGAGATTTTAATTCTGCTAACTTTTCCCCAGGTTTAGGAATCGGAACCACATACATTTCCCATATTCCAAATGCTGTTGCTAAAATTCAGTTATTTATTTAAAGCAGTGTCAGGCAGGCTTTTAATAACTGTAAAGGAAGCTCATATTGGACTGGGGCTGTGGAGTTCATACAGAATTTAGTAGCTATCTTAAGTTCATAGATGCTAAAATTTAAATTTAACTCATCCCTTTCCTTTTGGGTAAGGAAACCAATTTTTAAGTTCTTTTAACATTTTCGTTTGAGTTTGTAAAAAACACAGGAGAGTCGAAGCATCTTCAGAAGAAGTGAAGAATTCTGTGATAGGTCTTGTATAGAAAGATCCAAGTCAGGTACTAAGAATTTTCAATGGGAGACTAGTTTCACAAGCTGGCCAACAGATTTAATAATCTTCCAAATCTTTCCAGAACTAGAAAGACTCTCTGATTTTCACAAAACTCTCAACTCATCTGGCTTCATTTATATTTTTCTTAACAAAGGCATCGATTGTCTTATAGTAGGTCCAATCTTCTTGTCCTTTTTGCCCTCCTCTTTGCCCGCCTAGGTAAACCTATTAAACTGAATGGGCAAATGATTATATGCACCCCGATAACAATATGTGAAGCAGAAGTATCGCGTCCAGGCATTGGAACGCTCAAACTGTCAATGCCTAAAAGCTGTAATGTCTCTACGCATTGGAAACCAGTCACGGAAAAGTCATGGGTAAAGGCAGCGACGTAAATGAGTTTGACCATGGCCAGATAGTTGGAGCGAGGAAGGCCGGTTGTTCAATCACAGTAACTGCTGAACTATTACAATTTCCACGTCAGACTGTCGCACATGTATACCACGATTACGTGAAATACGATAAAACTTCCAACCAGCTGGAGAAATGTGGACGTAAACGTGCAATTGACTCTCGAGATTAGTGCAGACTGTCTTGCATCATTACAAGGAATCGCACGGCTACAGTGGAGCAGATAGCGTCGGAATTCAATGAGGGCACGTCCATAAGCTTATGCGCAAAGACTAACAGTCGTACCATGAAAAAAAAAAGGCTATGGCAGTCGACGACCACATTGTGTACCCTTGTTGACTGCAAGGCACCGAAAGATTAGTGTGTGTGTGTGTGGGGGGGGGGGCGCCAAACCCGACCGGCAACTGTGAATACTTTACGACAGGCGATCCTTGCTTCATGGGCGGCAATACCATCTCCGTGTTTTCGACACCTCATTGAGTCTTTACCAAGACGTCTGGCTACTGTTGTGAGGGCAAAAAGTGCAGCAACAGGTTTTTAGTTAGGTGTAGATAATAATTTGTCCATTCAGTATAGTATGTTAATAAACACCATATTTTACGTATTTCGGATTGTACACAAGAGTTGTGCTTTGCTCTCAGATTTCCTTACATACATTGTTATGTGGAGGTCTCTATGGACGTCTCACTCTTCTATGGAGGTGATATTCCGTTCCAATTCTTCTGCTAGAATAATTCTGAAAGATGCCCAATTTGTGATCTTAGTTTTATTTTGTAACTTATTTGTGATTCACCTAAACCCAGTGTTTACTATAAGGAAGTGCTCACTAAGATTTGTACCATTCGATGTAAATCAATTAAAAGGTGGACGATTTCTGTATCTACAAAAGTACGAGTTATAATTGTTTCTTGCCTACCATTCCAAAAAGTTGCCCCTGACCATCGTTTTTAACAACTAAGTTAAATTCTTTAATAATCTTATATATTATTGTTCCTCTTTGATTTCCGCAGCAGATCTCCATAGAAGATTATGATAATTGAAATCGACTCCCTCCTTCCAAGAAAGAAAAAAGATAAAAATAATTCTATTGTACCTTTTTTAAAAACTTTAAAAAAAATCCCTTTAATAAATCATAAATGCTTCAAAAGAAGTACTTTCTCCTTACAATAGATCCTCGACTTACACGGATTCGTAGATACACAGTTGCTCGATTAAGCCTTTTTTTTAACAGTTTATTTACTTCTATTTCTACGGTCATTAATAGCGGATATAGAGAGAAAGTTTGGCTGAAAGTTATACTCGATGGCAGTTGTAATTAAATTTACTTGAAGGCTGAAATTAAGTAAGTTTACTTGAGGATGGTAAAAATTAAATTAACTGAGGACGGAAAAGGTAAGTTTTCTCGAGGGTGGTGAAAGTTCAGTTTACTTGAGGGTGAAAAAAGGTAAGAAATTATATTTACTTGAGGCGGAAAAATAAGTAAGTTTACTTGAGGCGGAAAAATAAGTAAGTTTACTTGAGGCGGAAAAATAAGTAAGTTTACTTGAGGATGGCAAAATGTGTTTTCCCGGCCAATAATATGTTATTTCCTTTAATTCTGTTTTCTTATCACTCGTCAGCATTTTGATGCATTTGCTCTTATTTTCCACTAACGTCACACTCCCTTCACAGATCTATATGATAAAATCCATTGACATAATTTTTTGTCAGATCTGCTGTGCGTATGATATGCAATTTCCTTTCTACACGAAGCAATGCTCGGCCAATAACTCTCCTATTTAACATAACGTAACACTTTTCTAAACGTTCTTTTGTTCTTGGAAATCTTATTTAATACATTTTAATTGATATGTTTATTTAATATGTGTTTTCAAAGTAAGCTGAGTCATTACAGTTCTTGCTTTTCTTGGTAAGCTCTCTATTGCTTAATATAGTCAAATTACTAGAATGAGAGCAGTATCTCTGAACTGTAAACTGTTGAATTTTCATAGTACATTTAAACACAAAAACATCGCATCTTTTAATGCCGCTGATAATTACTAAATGAAAGAATGAAATAATTTAATGTTATTTCAGTGAAAAAAGTAATCAAAACTCAATAAATTTTAACATTAGCTTTCTATCAAATCAAAATTTTGAATTACAGCAACATTTGTTCAATATTAAAAAAGTTTGGTACCTTTAGTATCAAACAACAGCTTCAATCCTCCTTTAAAAGTGTGATCAAAATTAGAGAAAGTGAAAAAAATTTAGTCGATTTCTAAATATATATTTATTTTATGACTTAATTTGTAATGTTGTCAAAGAAGAGTATCACGCAAGCATTAAAGCAAAAACGTATTTTGAATTTGAAACAAAAAAATTGAAATATGCAAAAGGCTGAAAAAATTGAAATTGTGCTTAGACAGGTATTCAATGTTGGTTCGTCAATGGTCTATGACAGTGGTTCTCAAACTTTTATGCTTCACGTACCCCCTGCAAATGTCTATGTAACTAGCGTACCCCTTGTATAGATAGATAAAACTAGAGTTATAATATAATAATGGGAATAAAATAAAACACATAAAACATACACATTAAATTTTGCATTCATAAATTACATATATCGATAGACACATAAAACTGACATAAACAATTCAACAAATCTTATAAAATTATAAATATTTTACTGGGTAATCAAATCTAGCGACTTTTGAGCTCTCACAGCTTATCCCAAAACATTTTACCGCGTACCCCACGTTGAGAACCCCTAGTCTATGGCATTAAATGGCAAATTGGAAAACTGCGAGATTTCTTTGTGAAATCCGAGAGTGATAAAAGCGTAAAAGGTGTCGTACTTTAAGTCGTACTTTAAGGTGTTGTCCTCTTTAGCTTGAAGCCTTTGATAGTTCTTTGTTTGAATGATTCTCTTTACTTCAGGCAGAGGAAAGCTTAAATGTTTTATCCAAATGAAATATGAGAGTTAAAGTATTTGGTTCAGTCCTAAAGTAAGATGTTATATTTGTATTAAAGGCGTTTGCACTTCCGTTTTATTATCTGTTTCTAACTGCTCTTTTGTTTTAACAAAGGCTTGAATACAAGACTGTCCTATTGTATTTAGTTTCTATAAAAAAAAACATTTCTTATGTAACCAGAAGATTCATATAATAAATGCCGGATAACCAGAAATTTAATGTATTAAACATAATTTTTACAAATAGTGTATTTTAAACTACCACTAGAAAATTACAGTGGAGGGATAAAATATTGAATTGAAGTGGAAAAAGCAAAAAAACTTTTCGGTTTTGCTTTTTATTTTTTTCGAAATAGTTTGTTAAATAATGCATTTTGAGAATAGCTCGAATAAAGAATATATGCATTGCCAAACGAGTTTTCAGTCTATTCGGTTCAATTTAATATCAGGCATATCCCCAATTTTTTTCCTACATGCGGGCCTTGCCTGTAGTAATCAAAGAGCCCCATCAAAATGTTTATCACAAACAAGCCACCATTGGATCTGTCTGACTGGTCGACAGGAGAAGTGCGACGAATCTAACAGGGATTTCTTTTTTTGGTGTGTGTTTTTCTATTTTTTTTTTGTCCCTCTAGCTGTCGCATTCTTGTGTTCTCAACTATTGGGCTTTTTCCCTGCAACTGCTGTCACTAGCTTTTTCCTTCCGTTGATCTCCTTTTCCTCGTTACGCTTTTTCGCGTTTTTCGGTCTCTGCTTGGAATCGCGTTGTTACGCTGATGCACGTTTTTCAGCGTCTCTTTCCCCAACTATTCTCTCGATGGCCGAGTGGTTAGCGCGCTTGGCTACTGATCTAAGGGACCTGGGTTCGAGCCCCGGGTAAGGCATGGCTGTTTGTGATGTTTTCTGCTGAGGTCCTGCCATCCTCTCAGACCTTCTACTGTGGCATATAAACTGACAGGCTCCTGTCAGACCTCTGTGGCAAGCAGCTGCTTGAGGGGGTATTTTTTTTTTTTTTTTTTTTTATAGCGTTCTGAACCTTGATGTCCGTCTCGCGTTTCGGGCTTCCTGCCTTGCCATTGGCACTCTTCGCAAATATATTTTAATCCCTTTAACTTATCGTTCAAAATTTTATTGGCTAATAAAAGACTTTATTCCGCTACTTAAACCTATCGTTTCTCTTTTTATCCGAGATAGAAGACTTTGCAGGGCGGTATTCCAATTAGGGAGGAGAGTTTTTTAGTTGTTTTTTAAATGAGACACCGTTTGGCTTGGAAAGATCGTATCCATCTTATGGGACGTTAAGTTATTGCCCGAGTTCAGAAGAATCATAACCTGTGCACATTAAAAAACACATTGGATGACCTTAGCGGGAGGCTATCTCCTGTCTTCTAACAGCTGTCCACTAGATCCTCTTCTCCCAACCTTATCTGTGCCCTTGGGGTCCTTGTGATCTCGAGATTTAGATCATTGTGTGCTAAAACATTGCTCAGAAGTGAAACAGCCACCCAAGTTCCTCTCGTGTGCTGCCTCTCATAACGAACTGTACTAAATGTCAATGCAAACTTCAATTGTGCATTAGCATCGAAAACCGGAGGTTTCTGTTAGTATCTGCTCTTCGGCGTGGAATAAAAAAGATGAAAAAATTTTATAATAAGGGGAAAAATCAATCATTCAAACAACTATTTATTTTAACCATGATAACGTGAATAAAAATTATTGTCGAAACCATATTTCCCTAATTATATCAAGGGGTGCACGTGCTCATAAGCTGCTTAGCCACTAGAATTAATCGGATGACACCTAAAAAACAGACGTCTTGCCTGATGACGCGCCCTTCCACCCATCTGAGGAAAAATAATGAATGCATTATTTTCTTAACATTTATTTTCGGTATTTACTCTTAGATGCAACGTTTCAGCATTTCCTTTATTTGTTGAAATGGCATCCTTAAATTCCATACTCATATATGGAATATCGAAAAACCATAACTCGTTTTTACAGACTAACACGTTCCTTTCATCACTCCATATATTCCTAATTACACTAAACACTCTCTCGACAAATATATTCCAAATCGGAATAGGCGAAGCATATGGAACAATTTTAAGTATGTTCGGAACAGATTCAGGAGAAGATAGTCATTTACATGCGAGGTTTTTTGATTTTAAAACGGACTTTTTGGACCATAACTGGATATTTAGTAATTCTAACAGCCACTGAGTTATATTTATGCTATCTGCTGACAAAGATCAGATGTCTTTTCGATAGCATCTTCTATAAGTGTACTAAAGTAGCTAATTTAATCGAATAAGACTTTTCCCTGTTGTTGTTGTTTTACACTCAAAGTGTTTGCCTTATTGAACAATTCATTTTTTATATCGATTTGTAAATTTATTTTCATTACAGATATTATAACTTTTAATAACAGCAATGATCTCTTTAATGAAAATTAAATGCTTTGGGAAGATTTTCATCATTTAAGCCGTCCCGCGGCCGAATGATTCACGCTCTTAGCTACTGAACAAAGGGACCTGAGTTCAAGCCCCGGGTAAGGCATGGACGTTTGTGTTGTTTTTCTGCTGAAGTTTCGCCATCCTCACAGACCTTCTACTATGGCGTATAAACTGATAGGTTCCTGTCAGACCTCTCTGGCAAGCAGCTGCTTGAGGGAGTATTTATTTATTTTATTACTTAAATCTATATTGTAAAACTAAATATTTAAAATAATAATAATTAATTGCATTTCAGTGTTCATCTTGTGCTGGAGTCCATATTTCATGTACGATTTACTCCAAGTGTACGGATACATTCCCGAAAGTCAAACTACAATCGCCGTATCAACATTTATTCAGAGTTTGGCTCCACTGAACAGTGCCGCCAATCCTGTCATTTATTGCCTCTTTTCTACACATATCTGCAGAAATCCGAGGTATTATATTTTAATCATTTTTCAAAGCAAGAGTCTGTATTTATATTTCATGTTTTGAATTGTGTTTAATACATTTTATATAATAAATTCCAGCTGGTGGTAATAAAAGGTAATTATATCAAGGGGTGCACGTGCTCATAAGCTGCTTAGCCACTAGAGTTAATCGGATGACACCTAAAAAACAGACATCTTGCCTGATGACGCCGCATCCACCCATCTGAGGAAAAATGATGAATGCATTCTTTCTTAACATTTATTTTCGATATTTACTCTTAGATCCTGTAACTATTTAATTTTCGATAATAATACTGTTATTAGTGAAATTATAACATATTGAATGTTAATTCAATATGTTAAAAATGATGAATGCATTCTTTCCTAATATAAATTTTCGATATTTACTCTTAGATCCTGTAACTAACTAATAGACAGAAACAGTTCACTTTACTAATCTACAGAGTCACAACAGGATCATCCGATTAATTAGATGTAACGTCATCCGATTAATTAGATGTAACGTTTTCAGCATTTCCCTTATTTGTTGAAATGGCATCCTTAAATCCCATATTTGTTTATGGAATAACAAAAAACAATAAGGAATTGTTTATTTCATTGAAGGGAAAAATCTATTAATATGTTAATTATATATTTCTTCTGTTCCACGAGGAAAACTTTGTTTTCTATTGAAAATTTGTGAAAATTGCAAACGGAGAAAGAAAAATCAAGAAACGTACGTTTTCGAAACCAGCGTTTCTTTTTCCTTGTATTCTGTTTTTACTGTAGTTATTTTCCACCCTGTCCAAGTTTTTTTTCCTCTTTTCTTAATCACCTTTGTTCTTTTTGGTTTTCGTCCCTATACAGTTTTTGTCTTCATCCTCTACAAAATTTTTTTTTAGTCTTCATCCCCTATACGTGTTTTCATTTATCATCAGCCTACAGAATTTTATTTTCAGATCTTGGCTGTATTTCTTTCTTTTCTCGACGATTTATCTTTTTGACTTCATCTCTACACAATCCCCCCCATCCCTACAAAACGTTTCTTTGCATCAGCCATGCACCATTTTTATTTTGTCTTCACCCTATACTTTTATTCATCCTGAACTAATTCTTTCTGTTGTGTTCAACACATCGTTACCTTTAGTTTTCATCACTAGACCGTTTTTCTTTAGCCCCTCACCCTTAGATCATTATTGTATTATCTTTGCATCTAAATTATTTTTTTTTTCACCTTGTATCATAAATTTTCACTTCCACATAAAAATACGGAGAAAAAATAGTGATCGAAATGAATCAACCTTAAGATTTTCGATTACGAAAAAAAAAACTTTTCAGGAGTCTCTAAATACGAAAAGGCGGACTGAGCAATACGATTTTTCTTTATGTGTGGGTCTCTAGCCCGAATGGTTTAAGCTATTCGATGAGATTTTACATTTAATGATATTTTGATCCTAGCCAAGTTATCTGAAATCTTGTCTAACAATATTTAGGGTTGTTGGGTTGGGTTGTTTTACCTCTGAGCGGCACTTTTTTACACACCATGGGCTAAATGGCCAGGTTACATGGACCCCGAAGGCTCAGAGAAGGTTGGGGGAAGGGACCCACTGGAACAGCTGTTGGGAGACAGATGGTAGCCTCCCGTCAAGGCCATCCAGCGTGTTCTTTAAAGTGCACAGGGTATGGCTCTCCCGCACACGGGGCCACGACTTAACGTCCCATCCGACGGACGGCGGCCTTTCCAAGCCCATCGGTGTCCCCTACTGACCGTGTGCAGGGCGGGGAATTTTGCGGAGATAAATCTCAACGCTGACCCAGCTGGGACTCGAACCTGGGAATTCCAGATTACGAGCCTGGCGCGCTACCGACTGAGCCACCCCCGCCCCGACAATATTTAGGAGTCCTAGTTATAGAGGATTATATAAATTGGGGTTTCGTATAAAACTGCTCCAACGATTTTCATATTATTCGCTTATTTATTAGATATTACTTACGGAGTCTCTTACTCTACTTACTTCTTTAACTTTACTCTTTGGTGCGGGGGTGGCTCGGTCGGTATCGCGCCAGGCTCGTAATCTGCAGTTTCCAGGTTCCAGTCCCGGCTAGGTCAGCGTTGAGACATCTCCGCATGGGCACCGATGTGCTTGGAAAGACTGCAGTCGCGGATGGGACGTTAAGCCGTCGCACCGTGTGCGGGAGAGCCATACGCTGTGCGCGTTAAAGAACAAACTGGATGGCCTTGACGAGAGGCTACCATCTGTCTCCCAACAGCTGTTCCAGTGGGTCTCTTCTCCTAACCTTCTCTGAGCCCTCGGGGTCCTTGTGATCTGACCATTTGGCCCATGGTGTACAAAAAATTGCCGCTCAGAGGTAACCCAACTTTACTCTTTACTGTCTCGAACCCTATTTCACATATCATATTTTCAAAAGAAAACTATTTTCATCCGCAAAATTAAAGTTTACCTTTTCTGTAGACTATCATTTTAAGGGACTTCAGGTTAAATACTGTTATTAGAAATTCAAATAAATATCAATAATTCAAAATCATGAATTCAAATAATGATCCTTCATTTTATGTTAATTAGCGATCTAAGCGTACGATGAAGTTTCTGCAATATATGTTACATCTCTTCAATTTTTTTCACCTCTGGATTATAGTTTTGGACAATATAGCACAAAGAATGGAAAAAACATAACTTTCAAAATCTAACTCTGTTAAATTCAGCTCAGTCAGTAGGGGGTCAAACTCGTAATCTGCAGTTCCCAGGTTCGAGTCCCACCTGTATCAGGCATTGAAATATATCTCTGCTAAACTCCCGGCCTGCTCTCGGTCAATAGGGGACACCGTTGGCCTTGGAACAGCAGCTGTCCGTTGGATGGGATGTAAAGTCATGGTTCAATGTGAAGAAGAGTTAAAAATATGCTGCATGCCTTGCCAGAAGGTTAGTACCTGTTTCTTAACACCTGTCCAGTGTGTTCGCAAATCTCGAGTTCTTTGTGATCTGGCTGTTTATTATTTTGTCAGATATGTTTTTTCCACTCTTTGTACTACAGGGTGATTCAGAATTCATCATCAATATTTAGTGGGGAGGAAGGGAATAAGAAAAGAAAGAGATTTCACATAGGAAAGTATGGGGGCAGACGAACGCATGGTGATGTAGAGGGCGCTGTGTGTACACACCTCTCATACAGAAGCACAGCTGTTTGACGCGTGCAGTCAGTTGTCATTCGACACGGTGAATTTGCAGAAGTAACATGAACCGGTATACGTGGAATGAATGTGCAGATATGCATGTAACTTACGGTGTGGCAGGAGAAAGATGTCTTCGAGCCAGGCAATTGTATGCAGCGCGCTTCCCAAACCGCCGTGTGCCACAGCATCAAATGTTTTCACGTATTCATCGCCAACTGCTGAAACAGGATCGTTTGCTGCTAGTAATGTTAATCGAGGGAGGCGCAGATCGGCACGGACAGTAGCAGTAGAGGAAGCTGTCCTACAGGAAATCGAGGAACAACCTGGTGCTAGCACACGAGGTATGGCTAGGCAGTTTCGAATTTCGCAAGCAACAGCGTGGCGGATATTACACGATGAAGGGTTACATCCGTTTCATCTGCAAAGAGTGCAATTATTGGCAGCAGACGACCATCCCAAGCGTGTTATTTTTTGTCAGTGGTTCATGCAGAGAACAGCCGTTGATCCCAATTTCCCAACGTATGTTCTTTTCACCGATGAGGCGTTGTTCACTCGAGAGGGTGTCTTCAACACACACAATTGGCATGTGTGGGTTCATCAGAACCCACACGGTACAAGACCTGGAGCTGCGCAACAACGTTTTGCTGTCAATGTGTGGACTGGGATTGTCGGTGACTGTTTGTTGGGCCCGTATTTACTACCATCCCATTTGGACGGTGCCAAGTACCTAACATTTCTTCAGACTGTATTACCGGATCTTCTGAACGAGGTTCCTGATGGTAATCTCCGGCGAATGTGGTTCCAGCATGACGGCGCTCCTGCACATTTCGCAAATGCTGTGCGTGCTTACCTACGCAGACAGTTTGGTGGTCAATGGATTGGCCGCGGTGGACCGGTTTCTTGGCCACCACGTTCACCGGATTTATCTCCAATCGATTTCTTTGTATGGGGTGCTATGAAAAACATGGTGTACGAGACCCCTGTTGATAGTGCTATGGATCTTGTAGCACGCATATCAGTTGCTGCCTCAAACATCCGGGAAATGTCAGGCATCTTCCACAGGGTCCGGCTGTCCATGCAACGCCGTTGTGAGTCATGCATTCTAGCACATGGTCGGCAGTTCGAGCACCTCTTGTAAGTCTGTACAACCAATGCAAAGAAATGTTACATGTAAGATAATAAATGTTTTTTCCTTACCACTTCCTTCTTATGTGTTCTTTCCATCATTGAACTGGGGTCATTTTGCCCTACTTCATGGCATATGCGCCCATGCTTTCCTATGTGAAATCTCCTTCGTTTCTTATTACCTACCTCCCCACCAAATATTGATGATGAATTCTGAATCACCCTGTATATTGTCCAAAACTATAATCCAGAGGTAACAAAAATTCAAGAGATGTAACATATATTGCAGAAACTTCATCGTACGCTTACATCGCTAATTAGCATGAAATGAAGGATCATAGATTTATTTGAATTTCTAATAACAGTATTTAACCTGAAGTCCCTTAAAATGATAGCCTACCGAAAAGGTAAACTTTAATTTTGTGGATGCATATAGTTCGAATTACGCACTAACTAATAGACAGAAACAGTTCACTTTACTAATCTACAGAGTCACAATAAACATTTTAAAAATCTTATTGCCCCCACACTATGCACAAAAGCCCAGAGAGAGAGAGTGACACAGTGCCAGCATTACTAAAGTAACATAATTGTATAACCGTGATATCTAAACGAAGCCTACTTCAAATTACGCACTAACAGCAACAATTCACTTTACTAAACTACCGAGAAGCAATAAACATTTTAATAATTGTTGCACACTATCAATAAAAGCACCGAGAGAGAAATACCGTGGTAGTATTACTTAAATAAAGTCCTCAATTCGAGAAACATCGCATACTTCCTTAGTTTATACACACACCTGCCACTGAATTAGAAACCTTTATGCAGATATACGTAAACTCACTTGCGCAGCGTATATGTAAAATACGTGATCACGTGCATCATCACCTGATCTAGGCAACTATTTAAGACTGCTGCTCGTCAGTAGTGTTGATCACAAGGGAAAAACAAAGGATTTTTCGAGGTTCGATAAAGGGCTCATTGTGGGTACACGACTGGCTGGAGCGACGATTTTAAAAACAGCAGAGCTGACTGGTTTCTCAAGAGCTGAGATATCTCGGGTTTTTAATCAATGGAAAAATAACCCACATTGCTTGTCTAAGAGGCGTAAGCGTGGTGTGGGACAATCTGTCTCCTGACGACATCGCCGTCGTCTGAGAAGGCTTGTATGGAGAAACAGGACTTCCTGTGTGCATCAATTAACCGAAGTATTCAATGAAGGCTGTTCCCGACCCATATCTCAGCGAACTATGCTCAGGGAGTTGAAGATGATTGGTATTAGCTGTCACATGCCTATACGGAAACCACTGATTTCTGTGAAGAACCGGAAAGTTCGTCTACAGTAATATCAGTAACACCGTGACTGTGACTGGACACTGTAAGACTGGAAAAAATCATGTGGTCCAACGAGTCGTGGTACCCTTGTTTTGTACCGATGGTAGGCAGAGAGTTTGGCGGGAGTACCATGAAGCAATGGACCCAGCTTGCCTTGTAAACACAACTCAAGGTTCGGGAGGCTATGTCATGGTGTGGGACACATTCTATTGGTATGGAACTTGTCCTCTGATATTGCTGGAAGATCGGGTGTCCTCCAAGAATTATCTGAACATTGTTGCCAATCAAATCCATCCTGCAATGTTGATTTTTTTATTCAGTAGGTGACGGTTGTTTCATGGACGACATGATACTGTCCATCGCCCAAGTTGTGTTCAGCAGTGGGTCAGCGAGCATGACAACGACTTCCACTATGTTCCCTGGTCACCACAAAGCCTGGATCTGAACCCCATTGACAATGTATGGGACATATTAGAAAAACAGATCCGGGAGCAAAGTCCTCTTCCGTCAAATCTGATCCAGTTAAAGGACTATCTGATGAACGACTGGTATGCTGGAAATGTAAAATGTAGTATATGCCTATACTACATTTTACATTTCCTAATGTGTAGAATATGCCTATTTCATATATATGTTTCCAATCCCCTATTTCATATATATGTCTCCAATACCTTGTGGGATCTATGCCAAAGTATTGAATTACATAAAGGTTTTCCTGCTTATATAGTACATTTAAAACAGGAATTTTTGTTAATAAAAATAATAATACCTTTATTCAATTAGAATACAATACAAAAAATAATACACAGAATCAAACACCAAAATATATAATACAAATGCTGTCGGTATAATTGCAACGAAGTAGTCACAGACCTTCCAGTTTACATATACTTTAGAATAAATTATAGTTATATTTTATATAATTTTTTACTATAATTTTTTTATTCTTTCACAGTACCTTTTAGTGTTTGTGAGGTTTAATCGATTTAATCGAGACCACCGATTTAATTAAAAATTGTTAGCATCGTTAAAAGATCCCAGAATATTATTTCTGGGTAGCATAGCACAATTTCTCTAGTTAATTAGCATTTACAAATGAGCAGTCTGTTTTGAGCATTACTCGATATTTTCTTCTATAAATGTGTTATAGATTGAATAAAATATATAATTTCTCGAGAAGTGAGGATGAATATTTTGCTCTCATATATTAATGCAGTTTCTTTTTCTAAGGAAACTTCCACTCTGCAATCTGCTAGCCAGAAAACTCTCCCTGATCTGTCCATCCAACAGGCAATCGTTGAGAAGTAAGACTTCAAGTCGACTTTCCAAGAACAATACCAACACCACCAAGTCCACGGCTACCAATTCGTCGAGAACCTCTACCCTTCAAAGATTCTCCACTAAATCTACACTTTCCATCACTGCTTTAAGAAGGCACACTTTCGACAAAGAAAATGTATGTGTTGTTCCTCTGCCTGCTCAAACCCATGCCAACACTCATTTATAAGTGCGCATTCGAAATTCGTCAATTTACGAGGCCACACTTGTAAAACCACGGTTCCAATAACAACACTTAAACAGCAATTATTGCTTTCAGTTTTGCAGTGTTTCAAATTCATCTCGTTTTCGAGCACAAAAGGAATTATCTTTCATTGTATAAAGTTACATTAATTTACTGAACATTTCGTATTCGTATTATTTATTGTTGTTATAGTATGAATATCCCCATGTACGTAAAAGAACGTTTACTTGTATTAATGAACCAATGTAGAATATGCTTCCGATTTGATGTAGACTTATTTATGATAAAAATATTCAAAACGTTGCCAAAATAAGTTTCTAGACCTTAAAGAAAATAAAAACAAAATTGTATAATGGTGTACAATAATGACCGACTGTTCTAATTAAAACCGAAAGAAAATGTAATTAAAAAAATAACCAACTAGGAGAATTTAATCTGTGAGTTAAAAAGTAGGAGCTATTTTTATGTACGTTAATTTCTTGATATGCACGATTTCACAATTGTTGCGTTTGCATTTTACTACCAAATACTCCGAAGGTACTGAATGGATTTAGGAATAGGAAAAAGTACATTCGAAATATAAAAGGCAGCTGATGAGCAGTGCATTTTTTTCCCTTCTCTTATGCATTTATCCTTGTTACAATTGCTGCCTTACGCTTTCTTTTCATGTTTTTTTTTCAAGTGTTGCGACACTTTTTTCCAAGCGTTACCGTTTTCTCGAAAGACTACTATTTATAAACTTGGAGTTTCAGTTCTTGGTGCTAAATCTAGGTTGTTGTTGTTGTTTTTTTTTGTGTGTGGGGGGGGGTAAGGTTCGGATGATTTATATGTTTTTGGGATAAGCTACTGATGCATTTATAATGGGTCATTCTGCACACTTTTTACAGCAAAAAATATATGACTGTTTGTGAGCTAAACAAAGTGAAACCTCGACTTTTGAATGGTAGTGGAAGAGCTGATATATGCTAGAAACCTATTAATTCAGCCAGGAAACAGTTGACAAGAACTCGAATTAGAATGTAGTTTGAAATTTAGTAGGCGTTTAGCAGGTGAATTATCTCCTTATTAAACAACAGTGAAAAAAAATGAAGCTTAAGTTTCTTTAAAGTCAGAAGTTGAACAAAGCAAAAGAGAAATTTAGATTAAATGGGATTTAATTATTTATTTATTTTTGTTTTTATCTAGCATTCTATAATTTTTCTCTAATATTTCATTATGTTTTCCTCAGGTGCGATAAAACATTATTTTTCGAACATTTGCTGAATTGAGAGTTTTAATTATTATCCTTATTGCGAACTGGAAACTTATTCCCCTATTTCATATAATCTGCAATTCGCGTTAAGCACACTTTTTTAAGAATGCGTTATCAGCAGAAAGCGAGGTATTGTTGCCAAATGGTATTACTACGTAATGTATACTAGGAGCGTTGTACATTTGAAATTCAGACTTACCTAAGTGTAATAAATTTTATTTTGGTGTTAACAAGCAATTGTTTTCGAAATGAATACTATTATCACAGATTTGTATGATATCTTAAAGTTTGTTCTTTTTTCTAAGCATGTGGACTGTTATTCATGAATGGTGCATTTATGTTCAAACAAGAAAAACTATTGCAACTAAATGAAAAGACAGCATTTTCTGAACTTTAATTTCAGTATTACATGTTCACATGAAAACTGAAAGACGTATCAAACGTTTTATCTCTACTTGACGACAGTAATTCATCAAGAAAAAAAGAAATGACAATGTGTTTTAATTTTTGTATTAAAGCATATCACGGAGTATATTCATACATAAAGAACCAGTTTCAATAAATTATTTCGCAGCACAACTATCATATACACAAAAATAAATCCCGATTAATCACAACCCTATATAAACGTACTATAAAACGATGATTTTTGAGATCATACATAATTTACACTTTTGTTATAATATTAAGTCGTAAACCATAAGACTTATTATGCCACTTCTTCGCTAACTCCTAAAGCACTACGTTTATTTTATTATTACTATCGTTGCTTGACATCATCTCGGAGTCTAAAAAAGTCTGACTTTGTTGCTAAATTATTAAGAGCACGACGAATAAAAAACTATACCAGTACACGAAATTTAAGCAATTTCTCGCTTTAAATTTGAAAGCCCTCTTGTACAGAATGTTTATAAAGTTTTCTGAATTGAAATCCGCCTATGTAGAAATCTGATATTAATATTAAACATATATATGAATTAGTCGAGGGTCATTTCCGAACAAGTACACTTTAGTAGTCCCGACAACTGAATTTCCAATGAGTGATGGGGGGTCAAGATGTTTTTTCTATTACATTGTTTCAGAATTGGACGATATATTACTCTGAGCTTTATTTAATGCGCCAGTTTCGAAGATGAGATAGGGCTACATTTCTTCTTCTACCTCTGTATCATCATGCATGATATGCTGTACAATATTATTATGCGTTTATTTCTTGTGTAAAATCAATTCCTATATGTGAATTGCTCTAACGAACTACTAGAAACTTCAATCGCATCTCCCGCGAATGTAGAATTATCATTTTCGAAGAAATTAAAGAGTAATAATTTTCCAACTTTAAAAAAATAAAAGTAAATACCACCTCAAGCAGCTGCTTGCCACAGAGGTCTGACAGGAGCCTGTCAGTTTATATATGCCACAGTAGAGGGTCTGAGAGGATGGCAGAACCTCAGCAGAAAAACAACACATACATCCATGCCTTAACCGGGGCTCGAACCCAGGTCCCTTAGATCAGTAGCCAAGCGTGCTAACCACTCGGCCATGGGACGGCTTTTCCAACTTTAGTACCTTCTAAAGATGAATGTTGAGATCAAAGGGAGATTTGAAAAATGCATAAGGTCACTTTTACATATTTACTAAAAATGCAATTTTTTATTTTTCTTTTAAACCAAAAAACTACGTTTCCTCTCAACGGTGCGAAGTATCAAAGGCGCTGTTGCCAATTTAAACTTCTTGACTTCCTTATTCTCCTATTTAATATTCAAATTTTAAGTTTAAATAGATGATTTGAAATATTAAAGTTTAAGCGTTTGTCCATTTTTCAACTTTAGCATCATCTAACGAAGAAAGGGTAAACGTTTCGAACATTAAGAAATTGAAAATCATTGTACTTTATTAGTATCTATCGATCCCAAAAAGAATCTTTCATTAATATCTTAAAACAAAAAAAAAACAGCTGAATATCTACAGACAGACACAAAACAAAGTGAAAACAACAGCTGTCGTTTTTGAGAACGACCTAAAGGCATTTGCTGTGTAGGGAAAAAATTCGCACCTCAAACATTTGAGTTTCACATATAGTTTTAATTTCAGATCAGTTTTTAACTCAAAGCGAAATCTTTTCCATAGCATCTCTAGCTTGACGCTCAGGATCCGTACATAGGGAATATGCTCCGTAAAAGAAAGAAACCTGCTAGACATTCAGCTTCGTATATGTTCTTTAAGCAGCTACTACAGACGATAATTTAAAGTCCTTCTCTAACAGAACGAATCGTATAACAACAGTAATGAAAGGTACTAATGAATGCCCCAGTGAAGAATAGTTTAAATTAGCCCACATTTTCAACAATTGTTTTCTGAAAATATACATTTATTTTTTTTACATTTATTGCTAGTTTCGTTATTCGAAAACTAAAAGCAAACTTTTAATGGATATATAATTATCCCTAGATTTACACGGTACTCAGTTTGCGCAGTTTCAGTTTTACACGATCAACAATAAAATGTAACCTTTTGGATTTATAGTGACAAATTCGGTTTTACACAACCAAGAATATTCTACCAGTTTCGTTTTATACGATTATAATCTCGGTTTTACACGGTATTTACTGATGTTTTTTTTTTACGTAGATTAATACATATAATGAAAATGTAGCGTCAAAGAAGATTATTAGACTGTCATATCAAATTAAAAATCAACTAAATGGTTTTAATTGATATATTTAATTAAAAAAATTAATTTTCATATTTATAAAATCATCATCTATGCAGATTTATATCGTTATTATTTATATTCCTATTATTTCACTAAAATTATATTACTGCCATTGAAATGCAATTTATCTCGCGATATCTTAATGTAATGAAACCTGTTTTGAATCAGCAGCGAGATCTTTTTCTAGACTGGATTTTTCAGACTACAAAAAACCGCGTTTTATCTCACTTTTACTAACAAGTTAACATCGTAGATTATTATATGGGCTAAATAGCTGATAGTAAGTACACTCGTTCGTAATATACCCATCCCTCGATTTACACGGTCAGAAAAATGCAACCAACTTTGATTTACACGGTGATAGACTCGGTTTTAGTTTCGGTTAAGTTTTATTTTTCATGATTATAGACTCTGTTTTACACGGTTCGCATTCGATTTTTTTTCTAAGTAGACATAATGCATATTATGAAATAACAATGATGTAATGCTAAGGGAGATTATTAGACTGTCACCCCAAAGTAAAAATCAACTAAAAGGTTTTTAATTGATATCATTCATTTTCAAGAATAACATGATAATAGTAAATGCCTTTACTAATAAAAGCGCCATCTGTCTGTAATAAGTTATAATATTCTTTCGCTAAAATAATTTTCTTACCATTATAAAGAACTCTGTCTCGCGATATCTAAATAAAATGAAGCCTATTTTGAATTGACAGCGAGATTTGACTTTCCTACGCTGAATTTTTGAGACTTCTAAAACCGTTTTTTATCTCATTATTAGCAGCAAGCTTAACTTTGCAGTCTCTTATATAGACTAATACAGCTGATTCGTAAGTACATCGTTTCATAAAATATCAAATAAATAGTAATTTTACAAAAATAAAGCTTTAAGTGTTGGTAAAAATGCTTAATTTGTAATTTATTTTAAGTTCATAAATATCCTTCTTTCGAATTTCGTCTTCAAATTCAATAGTGTACATTTACAATAATAATGAATATTTTTTGTGACGAAAAGGAAATGTATGGGAAATTAATCTAAGCTCATTTGAATTAGTACAAATAGAATACGAAAAATGTTATATTAATGCTTGTTATTAGCTGAACTAAAAATAGAAACAAATATGCATAAATAAAATTTTCAATCTAAGTTTTATTCATAATAGAGATTTTTTTCGAAACCTGTCCCTCTCTTTTTTCATGCGTTATTGGTTTCGTTTTGCACGGTACAGATTTACACACTGATTTTCTGGAACCTATCTACCGTATAATCGAGGGATGCGTATATATGTATATGTTGCGGTGTAAATCGAGGGATACGTGTATAGTAACACTAAAATTTAGTCATTCAAGGTTATTGAGGGTAATTTATAGTTACTGAAGGTTCATTTTAAGATTTACATTTGGAATATTCATTGAAAATTTTCAGTGGAATGTTATTAAAAACTGAAATAACTTTCTATACCCAGTAGTTCATTTCTTTAACACTATTTTGTAATTGAAAAGGCATATATAACATGGAGCATATTTTCAATAATAATAATGAGTAGACATGTTAAAATTCATTTTGATTTGTTGTAATACTTTTTATAGTAGCTATATTTTAATAATTTGCTAGAAACACTTTCGATACTTAATAAAATAATATTTCAGAGTATTATGTGTTTGTATATACCCTATTTAATTTTAAATAACTGGTCCATGTGCATCAGTAGCCAAATTAAGAGTCATGTATCACTAGTAGTTAGGAAACGACAGTAAATGGGGCGGGGGTGGCTCAGTCGGTAGCGCGTCAAACTCGTAATCTGTAGTTCCCAGGTTCGAGTCCCAACTGGGTCAGCGTTGAGATTTATCTCCGCAAAATTCTCCGCCCTGCCCACGGTCAGTAGGGGACACCGATGGGCTTGGAAAGGCCGCCGTCCGTCGGATGAGACGTTAAGCCGTGGTCCCGTGTGCGGGAGAGTCATACCCCATGCACGTTAAAGAACACGCTGGATGGCCTTGACGGGAGGTTACCATCTGTCTCCCAACAGCTATTCCAGTGGGTCCCCTCCCCCAACCTTCTCTGAGCCTTCGGGGTCCATGTGACCTGGCCATTTAGACCATTGTGTGCAAAAAAGTGCCGTTCAGAGGTAAAACAACCCAACCCAACGACAGTAAATAACTTATTTCCATATCAAGTGTGTTATCAATATAACGAGTCCCTTCGAAAGCTGCATCGCTCAAAGTTCTTCAAGAACGCATCCTGAGCGTTCCAAAGGTTATTACTGTATATTGTACTAGTTCCTTTGTCAAGGGAAAAAAGAGTTTGTAAAACACTGTTTTAGAGTAGAAATGGTCATATAAACACATACAATGATATTTCGGATTTCCAGGAAGTTATTGTCTGCCTGTTAAAATAAAGCTGTAGATAAAATTATAATATTTGTGCGTTTTTTTAAATAAAAATTTAAATAACAAATCAAGTAAACTAACTTTTTTTGTATTTGTGAGCTTATTTCGAAAGCAATAAAACCTGAATTAAAAAAAAAAAACTTTACCTTGAGCCGAATAAAACGTCGGAAAAGAATCGAGCTTTTCTCGGGATATTCTTAACCTCTGTATTAAAACCAAAAGTTTGCTAATCTTCATCTACTTGAAAATATGCCTTCCTAATATTTTGCATTGCCATTGTTAGGTATGCGCTGCGTAAACAGTACAGAACTCTATTTTAAATACTGTTCACTTTAGATGGAATAGTGGCAGAATGTAATAGTCACGGAAAATAAATTTAGAAACGATGGTCACAAAAGATAAACTTGTAATGGCAAAGGTCACAGATGAAAAGTTTGAGAATTTGAGTTCGCATTTACCTTTAGTTCCAAATCTACTTGAATCTTGAAAATCAGAATCCTAAAAGTTCGGTTTCGAGCGAATCATTTCATTTTGGCCTGTAAAACAAATGCTTCACACTTCTCTACGAATAATAATGAAACTCGTTATGAATCTTTTAACAATAAAGACATTAAGAAATACACCGATGAAGAATAGTTTAAATTATCACAACCCCACAACTTCACTGATTGTTTTTCGATTATTATTTAATTTCTTTTACATTCATTGATGTTCCTATTTATTTATTTATTTATTTTGAAAATTGAAAAAGAATCATAAATGGAAACAGAGTATGCACTGTAAATTTGAAATATATAGTTATTCAAGGTTTAAGTTTTAGATTTTCAGTTGGATTATTTATGGAAAAATTTTAGTCAAATATTACCAACAGCTATTTTATGAACTGTTATTAAAAGCAATAATATCGTCTCACGAAATGTTATCTGCCCAGTGCTTCATTTCTTAAGCACTGTAGTTTGTGATCGAAAAGGTATATATATATATACAATTTGTTAATTGTAGAGTACACAATCAGAAATCTCACGATGTATAAATGTTATAATCTGTGAGTCAGTGAAAATTAAAATATATGGTAGAAACTTTGTCAAGATTTCTATTATTATTTTTTCTGACCACACAGTTGCAACATCCTAGGCGGGCAAACATATTTTCTAGTCTCCGGGAGGTAGTTATTGGGCGGGGGGAGCCACTCACAAAGTAAATCGGAGTCGGCAAAATCTAGGGAGGTGGCAAAATTCGGTGTGACTTGGTAAAACCCGGGTGAGTTGTGAAAATTGGGATTTTTTGTGTAAAATTAAAGGACTTTTGCAAAATCTAGGTAACTTGACAAAGAGTGGTCAGCCACACAGGGTCCTGGTGCTGACCATATACACCAACCGGAACGGAATTAGGACTGAGCTTGGTATGGATCCTGGACTTTCTACACTGATGGGCCTCGGTTGAGGGAAAATCTGCCACTGTGTTTTCTGTTTTCTTGTGAGTCGGACAGCCCCAAGTGAATACATTCACAGGATATGTTTATCAGCTGGTGGATAATCTTGATATGAGGTCATCACAGTACCTGAACTCTTACTTCTACGGGCATCGTCAAACTTACATTGGAGGAAGTCTTCCAGTGTAGATGGCTTCAGCCTCTAATCGTTGGCGAACGGATTTTTGCCCTATTCCTGCGATTATGGGGTTGTTTGATACTGTCGACATTCCCTCTCTCAATAAGCAGTTTCTTTAAACATCCCACTAACCATTTTCTCTCGATAGGTAGTTGGAATGCGAGGACTTTGCATAGAGATTATTTTCTTGTTGTCCTCACACAGGAATCCCATCGTTATAATATAGATACCCTTGGCTTGCAAGAGTTCAGATGGATAGATAAAGGTGGCTAGTTGACAATAATTGTGGCTAGTTGGCAAAATCTAGGGTAGCTGGGAAAATCGAAGCAACTTGGCAAAATCTTGAGGAGCTACTCCCCTCCTTCTGGAATGGAATTATTAGTAGTACCTTGACAGAGACACAATTAATTTTTTTTGTAAAATACTTATTTTTTCAGTTGTCAAAATTTGATTTTCAAGTTGAAAAATCTTCGTCTTCTCCCCCCACCCTCAACCGTAGTCCCTTGCTATGCCCCTGTTCCAGTGCATAAATTATAGTCTCCACAAAAATTTTCATAAAGACAGACTAGCATTTAATTTAACCCTTTCAGACCCAAATTGTTTTTATAGAAGGAATAAAGTTAAATGTGCTTTATTTATGGTCAAAAGGAGAAGGATATATAAAATTATTTTAAATGTCCTTTCAATTAAGTTAAGCATGAATATTATAATGTAGAAACCTGTTCTGAAAGTTGCAAAATTTGGAAACCTTAGAAAGCAATGAAAAGGAACATAAAACAAAAGAATTATAATTTAGATGCACTTTATCGTGATAAACGCATTTAATGAATGACCCCAGTGAAATGTAACAAAACAGCTCTAGTGGTTTTCTGTCAAATGTAGCGCATTTGCCGTCAATGTAGTTGCTATTTTATCAAAGATGGCAACAGATTCCGGTCTATTCCTGTATGTTATATCTACCCGTTGCAATCTACCCTTTGCAAACTTAACAAGACCATAGGCACCACTTCCTGCATTTCAAAAAATTCTAAAAAGTACTGTACAAGTGATGTGAAGGAGTAATTTACTTCTTGTTTCTTCTGACAAGTTGCAAAAAAACCGGATAATAATGATTAAAATTAGTTCCAAATATCTGGAACCATGGGCAGTGGCCAGATTCGCTGGTATCTCGAGTGCCGGTCCTCGGTAATACCAGAATTGATTAAGTTGCTCTATTAACAAAACTTACCTCTTCATGAGAAAAAAAAAACGAAAAATAATCCTTGCAGTGATAACGTTTTCTTCAAGAGTTGAATCAAGTATTGTTTTCCCTTTTAGTGGCACTTTTGGGCACACAATATCTAAAATGACAAGGACACAATGATTTCAGAGTTGGGTAGAGGAAGATGGACTCATCGGACATAATTAGGAAACCGGAGAAATCTCTGATCAAAGTCATTAAAGGTGTTCTTCAACGTGCACAAGTTATGGCTCACATGCACAAAGATCCATGTCTTAACATCTCATCCGATGGACACTGCCTTACTAAGACCATCGGTATATTGAATAGTAGATATAGTCTCAGTTATAAAGGTAACATGATTGACGGTTTCACTGATAAAATATCAAAATGAAGGCGAAATTACTAAATTGACAATTTCAGTCTAATCGTTTGGCCATGACAGTGGGTGTTTGGAAAATTCAATGATGTTTACACTTCCTACAACTATGTAAGAAAATACTTGACTGTACTATCTTTAAGAAAGACAAATGAGGATGAAAACGACTAAATTGACAATTCCGTATATAATTAACTGATTACCAATAATTGTGCAGAAAATTCACTTTTTGCGTGATGGACAAATATAAATAAAAAAAATAAATAAATAAATACCCCCTCAAGCAGCTGCTTGCCACAGAGGTCTGACAGGAGCCTGTCAGTTTATATGCCAAAGTAGAAGATCTGAGAGGATGGCAGGACCTCAGCAGAAAAACAACACGTATTACAGAAAACATTTCCATTTATATATAAGGGAAACTATTGCGCATAAATGCATATGTCGGAGCCCGATCGTAGAATTGCTCATATCATGAAATGCCCGATCATTTCATGAAATAGTGGCATTTCATGATATGAGCAATTCTACGATCGGACTCCGACATGTATACACATGTCTCGAGGTCATTCAAATGTACGTACTTTGGGCATGGCAATGAGTCACGAAATGCCAGTAGAGTCGGAAGCTATTCGTTAGCAGTCAGTGAACGAATACTGCGTTCTAGTCTAGTTTGCACATAACAATTTTCATCTGTTTTTTTTTTTGTTTTGCGGCCCGCGATTTAATATATAATACTTAATATGGCCCTCGGTGGTTAACGAGTTTGACATGCCTGCTGTAAACCATTGCAGTTTTCAGTGAAATTCTGTATTTGCCTGAAAAACCAAAAAAAAGTAACATTTTCTGGTTTTTCAGTGTACAAGTTTATGGTACTTTCTTTAACGTGCACAAGTTATGGCTCACATGCACAAAGATCCATGTCTTAACGTAAGGAGTTTTTTCTTATTCGGTGTAGGTCGCAAATTCTTGTATTACATATATTAGGCAAACAAGTCAGAATCACGTAAGACAGGCATATTTTTTTTTGAAGTGATCAAGATATCAGAAAAGTAAGGATGCCTGTCGTGTTTGTCGAAAATTATTTTTCATTTTGCTCTAAACATTTACCTGTTTAAAATATAATCCTGAGATCCAAGGAATTAAATACAATCAATGTGTATATATAATAAGGATGTAACTTTTAGGTATGCACCATGAAAAAAAGGTTTTTGTTTAATGTTTCAATGAAATGAAACAGAAATGAAATCTCTGAATTCGTAAACCTTCGTGAGGGATATCCTGTCCATATACAGTTCAAACATGGCTCATCATAGGAAGGACCGAGGGAAATCAAAGAGTAAAAATGCATTCGCATAAACTTACATTTCTTGTGAAAAAAACTTTGAAAATAGTTTAGAAATTTTTGCTCAAAATTGTACAGAAATTTTTGTAAGATGAGGAACATTTTATGCCTTGTTGTTAGGGGCATATAATTTTAATAAGCAAATTTTCTCGATATCTTGGGTTTTCCTTATATGGGCCCCGGATGTGACGCACTCGTTATACCCTTTGCGGCACTGTCCAGTCCTACAATTTGATAAACATGTTTAAATTGAATGACAATTCCCACTCAAAAATGTTTGCAAATTAAAGGAAAAGACCAAAGGAATATTAACTGTACTATAAACTATGAAGTAATTCCAATAAGGGAAAACCATGACTAAATAAATATATGAACATAATAAAAATCAATTTTACTAAACATATTCACACAGAAGGTTTCTATTTGTAGATAGATATCTATACACACACATATTGTTTTACTTATAACTTCGCTTTTGACCTACTGTGGTCATCTATAAGTTAGGAAACAATGTTTTATATTGTTTTTAATATAATCTGCCTTCTCTTCCCCTAAGTAACGGCATGTAACGCTTGGCAGAACCTTCCCACTCCATTAGATAACATTTTTATGTGATAACATTTATGCAATAACATTAATAAAAAACTGATGTTTGTTATCAGGAAAGGAAAATAAATTTTTGCAGAAAAATATTCTGTAATTATATCATACTAGTTACAATACGACTTGTTGAGCCTTCCATTCAAGAATCGGATGATATAAAATATCCCTTAATGTCATAGCCTTGTGGAAAATCCTTGTCTCTCAATACATGTACTTCTACCTCAGATTACTCACTAAGCTTGTTTCGAACTACAGCAAGTCGAAAACTGTGGTTGGAAACTTCAATTGCACTCTGTTGCTTTTCTTTGCGTTTTTCCTTATGTATGAAGAAGTTCAGTAAATGCCCCAATACTATTCGGTGTTTGAAGGAAGTAATGTTCATTGACAGAGTGCTCTGTGACCCCTTTATCAATCAGAATATTTTCACTTTTGCTTCGTAACTTAGAAATATCCAACTATTAACAATCTAAACTATTTCTCCTACTACAAATTAGAGAATTATTCTTATATATAGAATTACAATTCCCAATAATTAGAATTACAAATTTCTATACACAAATTAGAGGTTTCCAGAGTGACATTTCTTAAAGATCATTACAACAAATGCTCAAACGTCCGCCCACCAACGTTGATACAGGCGGCACAACGGTGGAGTAGTGATCGGCGTATCTGCTCGTAAACACCGGGCTTGTCGTGCACATCGGTGGCTATGACGGACAGTCGGGCTACCAGATCCTCTGCGGACTGCACGGGCATCTCATGCACGACACTCTTCGAAGGTCCCCACAGAAAGAAATCGATACAAGAAAGATCGGCGATCTGGGGAGCCACGGGATGGGACCACTGCACCCAATCCATCAGTTCCCAAATGTGGTATGAAGATGGTGATGCACGTCCATGCTGAAATGAGTCGCCTCATCTGTGCCCCCTACCAGCACCGGGCTGCGTTTGCGGCAGCATATTCTATGACGAATATTGGTGGGTTCAGTGTTTACTACCATCCCCTCACGTTTGGGCCATGAATTCAAGGACACCCTGTATAGTATATATTATACATAATGATGGGTCAGATGATTTTTTTCCCAAATTGGACTAGGGCTCAACAGTTGCCAAAATAGTTCTGCTCAGATAGACTTGGTCTCAATGACTTCGAGCTCAGGAGGACACTGGCTCCAAAAAATTTAGAATGAACTCATTTCTATAATACTGAATGATGCTATCTTTTTTAAAATGTATGCACTTTAAAATAGCTCATCAATATCACTATGGACACAATTTGATCGTTTAAACTCAAATTTATTCGTTGGTAAATTGAAAGTCGCCTAATTTGCTTTCAAATATATAACTTGATTTTTCTAGTCGACTGCAAGTTTGTAGCTCTTAAAGTCATTAGTAGAAATGAGTTAGAGCCCAAGTCTCGGCTGTCTCAAAATTTCATTCTGTTCACGCGGATAATTACCTGGAAGTGGAAAACTTGTTTACATTATTATCAAAAAATCGTTTACATTTACATGAAGAAAGTTTTTTTTTATATCTATAACGTTATAACCTTAAACTGACTGGTTAGTTCGTTAACTTGCTAATTAACGACCACCTAACATCCAACCGAATGAAACCTTGAAACTGTTTTTGTAGAGTAGTTGCAAATAAAAACTTAATTAAGACCAGTTTAGAGAAATTACCGAAAACTTTGCGGTTTTGTTTAACTTGGATGCGTTTATTAATATTTAACTGTTCAGTTTGTAAGAATTGGATCCTAACAATATACATCTTATTGAAAACATTGGATCAAAGTGACATCTGACAATTATATTATATTTAATTTTCCCATGATAGAAATTGACTTGATTTTTATAATAAGATTTATAAGCCACTCAGTGTTCCTTTTATCCACTTCAATATTCCACCCAATCCTCCTATTCGCTCAAATGCAATGTACCCAATTTTGACATATACTACATTTACACATTCTTTCGGGGAGGGGATTGGCTGAGTCGGTTCCTTGCTAAGCTCATAATCTGCAGTTCTTAATATCGAGTTCCAACTATGTCTGCGTTGACATTTATCTCCTCCAATTCTCTATACTGCCCTTGGTAGGAAGAATATCGATGTCCTTGGAAAGGTTAACGTCCTACGGATATGATATTAAGCAGTGGTACAATGTGCAAGAGAAACACACCTTGTGCACGTTAAAGAACCTTCTTGATGGTCTTGGCGGGAGAGTTTTCATCTGCTTCCTAACACTGTTCAGTGGGTTCCCTCCCTAACCTTCTCTAAGTCCCTGGGGTTTAGTGACCTTACTATTTAGCTCATTTTGCGCAAAGAGGTACTTTTCAGAGGGATAAAGATAATCACCCTTTCTTTTAACTGTCATCCAGGCAATTGATTATTCCAAATTGACGCCTGTACCAATTTTTTTAGTCCAGCCAATTGATGTATATGCCAAATTGTCAGTAAATTATCCAGTCAATTGTCTACTTTCAATTGTCACATCCACCCAATTATCGCCTATCCAATCGCGCACATATTTTACGTAAGAAACAAATATGCATTTACATATATGCATAAATTTTCACGGCATTGACAACTTTACTCAATGGAATTGCAGTTAATATTATCAATTTGCGTTGCATTAAGGAGTTCTGGCAACAAGAAACATTACTTTCTTTGTCTTTTTCTAGGAGTTAAGAAAGTATTTTGTCATTTTTTTTACCTGTTCTTCGATTGCTTTTCGCTTACCATTTTGTCGGTTTGTTTGTGTGTTTGGTGTAATGGTTGCTCCGCCTGATCTTCCTAACCTTTTGACTGATCGCAACGAGTTACATGTCAAATGAATCTTGTCATGCCGAGAATGTCATAAGCTATAACAAATTAACTTCTATGTGATTTCTTCTCCCCTAAAAAGGGCAAATATGAAAATTTTGTTTCTACTGCATCTGCTTCTGCGTTGTTTAATCAATTTTTTGGACGTGAAGATTTATATTCTATACAATAATGTAATTTCTCAAAATTAAAACTGATCCTTTTTATAATATAAACAAAAATGATTTAATGATTTGATATGTTTAGAAAAACGAAGAGAGGGCATTGAAACAATGAATATAACTTTCCTCTCCTAAATTAAAGCTCATGCTTACTCTTACAAATCAAATGAATTATTACTCCTACAATTCGATCAAAATCGTCCATGGCTTCTCTTTCGGCCATGACAGACGGTCACGCGATTTACAATTACTGTTGCTCTCATTTTTTAAATGTGGGATGATCTAAACAATTATGAGATCTTTCTTATTCATAGGAAAAACATTTATTTCCTACCTTTTGTTGTCATCTCGTCCTTAGCGGTTTTCGATATCACGGAATTAGGGGACGGAGGACTGGAGAGCATGTCCTTAGCTGGCACTTTGCACATGTTGATTGGAATATCATTGTGTCATGCGACTGCACTTAGAAGAGGTAGCGCGGAGCATCACAGAGCCGAAGAAACGGATGACCGTTATGGCTGTAACAACAGAAACACCGTTTACTCTGTAGGCATCGTCAACCCCCCCCCCCCGATAGGGGACCACCTTGCCGTGGTGGGGGGCTTGTGGCCCAGCAAACGGTCGGAGACTCTACTGACCGGTATGGGCCCTGGTTGGACAGAGCCAAGACCAACCGAAGTCGAAGGCATCGCTGACCGGTTTAGTGGCCCAGTTGGATGGTGCCAAGACCTCACAATCAGGCGCTCAGTGGAGCAGTTCAAGGGCCCTGCCGAACGGATTGGTCCCCTAATAGGCAAGGGCCCTTTTCAAAGTCTGGGTCCCACTAAGAGTCTCCACTCGTGGTGCCGAGCGAACTTGGATCTACATATCCTTGTTCATGGCTAACAGGGGAACAGAATAAATTCCAGGTTTTGACCGATGGACGAGCTTTCCTTCTATAGGACTGCTCGCCATAGGATGTCGGGGATGAGTGCATCTATATGGTGTAGCCTTGCCCCCGAGAGTAGATAGTCGCGGCTTTCCACTCAACTTGGTAGTGTCGTGAGACGGAATCGGGGATTGCCGTGGTTGCTGTGTTGTGCAGCAACAAAGAGTACTTGTAGGCGTCGTCTGTCGTCAGGGAGAGTCTTGGATCAGGGTGTCGACCGTCCAGCGTCTGAGAGCACGATCACATAGTTCAGGACAACTATTCAGCATCTTAGAAGCCGTAATGTTGAAGAAAGCACAGGCAAACTCTCCCCAAAACGAAATATCGACTCCCATTGAACTTGCTCCAAAAAATCCCGCCATCTCACTAAAAACAAAGTTTGTTCGATGTCGAATTCTTTGTTAGTCTTCTCTCTCCCCTCTTCCTTATTGTAGCCCCCTGGTCCCGTTGTGTGAAGTCTTTTACATTGAGACCAATAGAGGGCTCCCAAAAATTTGCATAGACCCATGTGATCTTGGAATTCCGGGATAGCAGCATTTGTATCTCCTTGCTGTAAATTTTTATTATTTTGTGTATTTATAGCTTTTAGAAATAGTGCAGGAGGCCATAGGTAGTCCAATCAAACAAGACGGAGCGGTTTGTATTTGCCCTCCTATCCACTAATTTAGGTTGTTCCTGCAGGTGCCGTTATATGGAAGGGGGCTTGTGTATCGTGAACCATCTCTTGATGTGGTGGGGGGGGGGGGCTCTGGTGAAGCACGGATGCGATAAGGGTTTTACGGCTCCCTTTTTATTGCTCCTTTGGAAACGCGATGCGCTCAACGGTGTGCGAGGTGGATGGTGGCCACTCGTGGGGCCAGCTGCCACTTCCTCTCGGAGAAATAAAACTTTCGCATTCCCAAGGCCTCTCCTCTTTAGGAACGAAAAAGAGACCCGCCAAGGACACACATAGCACTAATGAGACGTACAGTTTGGAATATTTTTAAAGTTATGAACGGGTTGGAATATCAGTTCATAACACATCTTCCGAACATGAGATCTCATGCGATTATGCGTTAAATGAAATCTTGTGACGTTTGGTCTTCCATAGGTCTTCTTCCCCCGCAAAACAGGGGACGAAAATTTCACTTGGGTCGATCACAACGACCCAAGCGAAACCCTTGTTTCAAGTTCTATCCTAAACTTGCAAAGTCGCAGTTCGTTAATTACTTCAAATCACGCTTCCTCTTTCTACCCCATCGAAAAAGAGAAGAGGAGAGGGAGGAGGTTGACCTTTAAGAGCCGTATGTCAAATGAAAGCAAGTATACACATTAATATAACAGTTCCGCAGAATATGTGAGCCCTAAAAGTAAAAAAAAACAATGAACTAAAACTTACGATGGTAAAATCACTCAATGACTTCGTGTTCGCTTCAAAGCAAAATAGGATGCCGATTTGCTTACTCAACAAAAAATGCCGGTGCAGTAGCTTTCCCTGAAGTGAATAGAATTCAGTGGGTCATTTCATAATCTTTATGCTTTTGATTTTTTTTTTACTCTTTAGGACGGACATGGGAAGATATTTTTTTTATAATTTTTAATTTCATTTTACTGTTTAGTTTTCCACAGTTTTTTAGATTTTATTCCTCTAAATTTCGCTGCAAATGGGTATAGAACCTCCAATATATTAAATAATGTTCTTATATTAAATTTAAATGTAGTACGTTTTGTAGGTAACTGCGTACATGAGTAACTTTGAACTGTTAGTGCGCTGGAATATAATTTGCGTCTTATTGGAAGTACAGCTAACTAAATAGTAGCTTAGAGTTGTTTAATTTTATTATCTGTCGCTGAAATATTAAATGCATGCAAAAAAAAAGTATTTTTTGCTGAAAAATGGAATCGCTGAAATTCATCGCTTGAAATACCTGAAAAATAAAATATTGTGTCAATAAAAAAGAGGCATTTCTTCCCAAATGGAAAAGATGCAAATATATAAATAGAGACTTTTTTTTTCAAAGATCAGAAAAAAAAAATCTTTAAGACCAGATGACATTAAATCACAAGAACACCGGCAAAAAACTTTGTCGTAATGCCGATTCACGTTCATAAAGCTAAAACTGTTCACCCATTTCGTTTGTCAACAAATATGTTACTGACGCAAATAGAAGACTGTTCTCTCTCTGTGATATCACGTGACCTTCCCCTTACCAGGAAGGGAGCCTTCCTTCGACCATTTCACCCAGTTCCTTATCCTGTTTGTCCCTGTTCCTCCATCTAGCTCTTGTAGATATCATCAGTCATGTGGTCTCTGCGACCAAATTCCACTTCCGGATCCCCATCATCTTTATGCATCAAGCAGAGAGGAGATGGACACGGCGTCATCCAGCTACCCTGCTTACTCATCTGATGGTCCTGCCTCCAGACCGTTTATCCTCGGAATTGTGGGAAACGCTTTGTTTTCTGTCTCGTGCATCAGTGGCACATTCGTTCAGCAATCTTCTTCAGCATTGTCCGAGGAAACAGATTTGAAGAATTGCCAGCTTCTGCTTCGTTTCATGTTAATAGGCACAAACTACTTCTTTTCTGGGCAGTGATAAATCAGCAGCCGACTAGCCGAACGGTCTGCGCATTTGAATTAGTTCCAATGACCTTCCTTAAGGTATTTTTGCACGGAAAGGAGGAATAGGTAGAGCTGGATTTAAATTTAATAAAATAATTTAAAAATTACTATTTAGAGTCGTAATTGCAAAACTTTAAAGGGAGTTGAAATATAGTTTTATATACTGAAGGTATTTTTTTCCACATTTTGAACTTGTACAGTGGGATTATTAAACTTCTTTTATCCGGAGAAAATTGGGTTGTTTTACCACCGAGTGAACAGCTGTTGGGAGACAGATGATAGCCTCCCGCCAAGGCCATACAGCGTTTCTTTAACGTGCACAGGATATGGCTCTCCAGCACACGGGACCACGGCTTAACGTCCCACCCGACGGACGGTGGCCTTTCCAAGCCCATCGGTGTCTCCTACTGACCATGGGAAGAGCGAGGAAATTTGCGGAGATAAATATCAAAGCTGACCCAGCTGGGACTCGAACCTGGGAACTACAGATTACGAGCCTGGCACGCATTGCACACACTGAACTAAATGACTAGGTCACAAGGACTCCGAGGGCTCAGAGGAAGTTGGGGGGAAGAAGACTCACTGGACAGCTGTTAGGTGACAGATGGTAGCCTCCCGTCAAGACCATCCAACTTATTCTTTAGTATGCACAGTGTATGGTTGTCACGCACACTGGGCCACAGCTTAACGTCCTATCCGTCAGACGGCGAAATTTCCAAGTTAATAGGCGTCTCCTATTGACCGAGAGCAGGGTGAGAAATTTTGGAAGATAAATCTCAACGCAAGTCCAGCGGGACTCGAACCTGGGAATTGCAGATTATGAACCTGACGCACTTCTGATTGAGCCACCCGCACCCCCATCCGGAGAAACAAAAACTGTTTATCGCAATAATCAAAACTAATAACGAAAGCAGATTAAAAACTAGAAAAGTAACATCAGCTCTGCCGAATATGAGATATTCGTTTCAAATGAAATGAAGTTTTATATTTTTTGCCTTTAACATTTTCTAACAGTGGAAATTGAAGCAATGGATGATTGAGAAAATAAAAGGAATAATTGTTCAAATTTACCTATACAACATAAAATAAATATTTCATTTATCTGGAAAAAAAAAACGTTGCCTAACAAGTAAGTGGACAAATCATTGCTGCCACTGTAAACCTCAGTGTAAACCAAAGTTTCAAATTTCTAGCATTCATATATCATTTGCTGCTATTCGTTTAAAGTTTGTCATTTTTCAACTTTTTCTGTGTTAGAGCGCGCTATTCAAGCTATTGGGATATTCCGTAAAGGAATCTTGAATGAGTTGATGGTAGTTCCCTCTTTGTGATTCCCCAGAAAACCCCTGGACCACAGACGTGAAGGATTTCCATGCAGCTCGCTCCTTCATATTCAGTTTTTCTTTGAAGACAGTATCATTCAGTAGCTTCCTGATTTGAGGACCAACAAAAATCCCTTCTTTGAGTTTGGCATCATTTAATTTTGTAAATTTTCCTTCAAGTACAGAAACCCTTTACCAGTTTTGAACATAGCCTTTGCAAAGTTTTTCATAAATCTCAGATTGATGTGTAGTGGTGGGAACAGGGGTCAACTAGAGACTTATACCTCACATTACTCTTTCCACGAATAAAAACATCTTTTTTGGGCCAGTCTTTTGTTTTGAAGTGTTCCCTTCAGGCCCTACTGTCCCATAAACACAGAAAACAGCAAAATTTTGTGAAGCTTCCTGGAAGCCCGAGCACGAGAGATATGACTTTTAGGTCACCACATATTGTCCACTTAAACTGGTCATATTATAGTAGTGAGTATATTTTCATGCTTTCATAAGTTGCCTTCATTCCCACAGTGTGTGTCACTGGAATGGAAGGTTTTTGTTTCCTTTATGCAAAAGGACAGCTTTTAAGCTGAATTTTGACGAATCTATAAATAGACGACATTCCTTATGATCGTGAGTTTTTCCAATATCTTCGATCAGCCCTGAAATATCGGTGCAGAAACAAACCATCTTGCATCTCATAATAAACAGATAAAGACAAATTTCTCTTTCTGAACAGAGAAACTCTAGTACTTTTGGCCGGAAGATTCCACTCTTGAAGTCTTGAACCTAAAACATCAGCTTGTTGTTTGGAAAGTCCTAGGTCTCGAACAAGATCATTTAGTTCATTTTGTTAAATCAGATGAAGCTCGTCTAACTTTTTAAGGGTGTATGTAGGATCAGGATCTCTATGTGACTCAAAATCTTCCTGTGATGAATCCCAGTTGGTTGGAGGTGTTGATATAGAAAGATCTTCTCCATGATGAACTGGCCTTGTGGCTGAAAGCACATTTGGATATCGTATATTGCTTTTGTTCTTTTTTGAAAAGCCTGACACTTTAGTTAAAAAAATAGCACTAGTGCAAGTGACCAGGTGGCTCACGCCAAACCATTGGAACTGCAAAGGACATGGATTTTATCTTATCTTTCAATCATTCACTCAGGCCAGCAAAGCACGAAGTACAGCATACATGTGGAGCCCATGTTTTGTCCTGAACCCCAACATGACATCCAAAATACAAGTTATAGGCTTTCTTCAAAATTATTTGTTAAAGAACGACACTGGGATTTTAAAATATAATTTCCACACAGACAACAAAACTTATTTGGCACATTGACACATCCGCGAAGTTGCCTTTGTGCCATTTAAACGCAAAAATTCACTCTTCAGCGTATGGCACGTGTTCCTCCTACAATGAAAACAACAAGAACGGCGGTTTGAGGTTAGGTTACTGTTACATGTTTTCTCCCACTTGGCAATCAGTGTTGCCAGCCTCAAAAAGTAAAATATGTAGTATTCTCCCAGTTGCCTGGAGGTGTTGGTATAGGGAGATCTTAATAGGAGTCAAAATAACCAATAACAACATAAAAACGTGATGTGCTAGCCATTTTCTAAGGCCAGATCTGAAATCAGCACCTGAAAAATAGTTAAAGGCAGTTACAATTTTTCATGTTATAAAAACCTTGTAAACCAGCATTATCTGACCTTTATTTGTCCATCTCGTCTCTTGCACGTCGAGAATATGAAGTTTAACGGTGTAATCCTTGTGTGAGGATATGAAGAGAATAATCTTTGTGCCGAGTCCTTACATTCCAGCTGCCTACGAAGAGAAAATGGTTAGCGGGATCTTTAAAGAAACTATGTGTTGAGAGAGAAAGTGCCGACAGTATCAAACAGTCCCCTAATCGCAGGTATGGGCAAAGGCCTATTACCTCACTACTAGAGGCTGAAACCTTCAACACTGAAATTCGTCCACCAATGTAGATTTGACAATACCCGTAGAAGCAAGAGTTCAGGTATTTGCGATGAACTCAGATCAGGATTATCCACCAGCTGATAAAACATATCCTATGAATCTATTCATTTGGGGCTCAGCCCACAAACACACAGATAACAGAGGAAGATTTTCCGTCAACACCAGCAGGGGCGTAGGGAAGGACTATGTTTGGGGGGGGGGGGGCGGTGAGAAATCGAAAGTTTTCCAAATCGAAAATCAAAATTTGCCAACTGATAAAATAATGTCTCTGTCTGGTTCGTAACTAGATTTTCACTCCATGGGGGGGAAGGTTGAAGCAATATTTACAACTCCACTGCATTTTGCCATTTGACTTCCAATTTTGCCAACTAGCCATAATTTCACAGAAATAATCCCAATATTTACATCTCGTCTGAATTGCAGCAAGTCAGTGTGAATTTTCCCAACTCCCCTTAATTTGGCCAACTCTCCTTAATTTCACAAAACTAATCACAATCTTTATATCTCTCCTAAATTTGCCAAGTCACTTCAAATTTTTCAAACTCCCGAAGAGTTTGTCAAGTTTTCTCGATTTTGTCAACTCTCCTTAATTTTACAAACCCAATCCTAATTATTACAACTCGCCCGTATTTTCTAAGTGGAATCGAATTTTGTCCACTGTCCTACATTTTGTTAAGTTTCCTCGATTTTTCCAACACCTTAATTTCACAAAATCAATCCCAATTTTCACAACTCGCCTATATTTTTCCAAGTGGATTCGAATTTTGTAAACTCTCCTAGATTTGCCAAATCGCCGTAATTTTACAGAAAAAAAATCGCAGTTTTTACATCTTCCCTGATTTGCCAAGTCACTTCGAATTTTATCAACTCTCCTTAATTGCACAAGAAAGGCACAATTTTCGCAACTCCCTGTATTTCACCAAGTGGCTTCGAATTTTTCCAACTGCCCCTAGATTTTGTTAACTCCCTAAGTTTTGCCAAGTCTCTTAGATTTTACCAAATCGCCATAATTTTACAGAAAAAAATTCTAATTTTTACATTGCATTGAATTTTGCTAACTCCCCACAATTTTGTCAAGTCACTATGAATTTTGCCAACTCCCCAAGATTTTACCAAGTTACTCCGAATTTTATCAACTCCCAAGAAGTCACTCCGAATTTTACCAACTGACCCTAGATTTTGCCAACTCCCTAAGTTTTGCCAACTCTCCTAGATTTTGCCAACTCGCCATAATTTTACAGAAAAACAACCCAAATTTTACAGAAAAACCACCCAATATTCTCACCTGAATTTTGTCAACTCCCCACGATTTTGCCAAGTCACTCCGAATTTTTCCAATTCTACAAGATTTTACCAAGTCACTCCGAATTTTGCCAGTTCCCCAAGATTTTACCAAGTTGTCCCGGTTTTGCCAACTCACCTGCATTTTATTAAGTGGCTTCGAATTTTGCCAACCGCTCTAGATTTTGCCGTCTCACCATTTTCCAAACTGCCCTAGATTTGCCAAGTTGTTTCGATTTTGACAACTCTACATAACATTACAAAAAAAAAGATTGCAAATTTTCACAACTCACCTAGACTTTACAAAGTCGTTTCGAATTTTGTCAACTCAATTTACTTTGGGGGGAGAGCCTCCTACTCATCCCCCATAGCTACGCCCCTGAACACTAGTACTGCAAATAAACTACCACCATTTTCAGACCATAATCTAACACCAGTGCAGCAAATTAAGGATCCATAATCAAGCTCAGATCCATTATTCAATTCTGGTTGGTGTATATGGTCAGCACCAGGACACTATGTGGTTGACCACTTCTCAGCAGGGTAGAAATAAAAGAAAAGTAGCCATGGTGCCCAGATTAATAAGTCATATTCATCTGGCAGCCCTCCACTTAGGTTCCCTTCCACAAGAGTGTATCCCTTTTGAAACGTACTAACAGTCTACACCACGAAGAGGCAGGGTCACACTTTAGTTGATATGCCTTGTGTTCTGTGCATCATCACGGGAGACTGATGCAAAGCTCTCCTTCCAGTGAATCTCTAGCTACTTGTTAGAGACCAGGGGCCAGAGAGGTAAATCTAAATGCTGGTACAGCTTGGATTCGAACCTGTGAACTTCTGATTACAAGATTTGCGCGCTACCAACTGGGACAACCCTTGCCCAATGATAACTAAACTTTCTCTCTCTCACTGTATATATTAGAAATCAATCGGTAACTTCGGCACCTCTTGATTTCTAGCCCATCACTCTGGCCCCTATTTGATCTAGAACGCATGCCAGATTTGAAAATTCCTCTTACTTCTGAGTTCTGCTTGAAATAGCACAATTCACCAATTTTTAGCTCTTCAGTACCGGTATATCGAAATTTGACTTAAGACCTCAAAGTATCCACTACTTCCAAAATGTGGCATAATACCTGAGATCTATCACTCAACAATATGTAGTCTCTTTCAAATATGTAGATTTGTAAGCATCTAAGCACCAATTATAGCTTTGTATATTATGTAGATATGTAGATATCTTCATAATGTTATGTAGATTTGTAAGCCCTAAGCACCAATTTACAGCCCTCTAGCAATGGTAGATCTAAATTTTACCTTTGACGTCCAAGGACTCTCTCTGGATGCGAAATTTCGTAACGTTTCCGAACACCTGCAACTCGAAACACTCCCAGACCGCAATTTTTCATGTTTCTGGCACTACTAGATCAAGGTTTGACCTCTAAGTGACATCTATTTGTCCTAGTAGCATACGTCGGAGATCAAATTTCAGTTCTCAGCAGAAAGACAACACGTGAAAGCTTTTCCCAGGTCCTTTTGTACCGTGATAAGCGTAATTTTGCACCATGATAAGCATTCGGCCTTTTGCACTGTGATAACCACTTGGAAACCGGGAAGACCCAGAAGTGTTTAAATTCATGAAACAGAATTTAAGAATACAAATGTTCTCATGCAATTCTGTAATCCGTATATCGTAGACTACTGATACTTTTTTAAAACATTTTGCATATTTGTTTCAAATATGTAGATTTGTTTCATGTTTTGGGGGCTTAATGGCTTTAAATGTTATCTAAAGGGAGACCAGAGTCAAATATTGGGCGAGCCTTTTGTAATTTCCCTTCTCAAACAGTAAATCCTTTAATAACTGCAGCTTTTGCGCAAAGATTATTAGCGCAATTTTTATTAGCGCTTGTAAAAAAATATGCAAATATTTGCTGTCAGAAATTTGTTTCAGAAGAACAAATTTCAAACTAAATTTCATTAAAATACCACAGTTTGCTTCTTTTCGCTGTCATTTTTGCTGCTACTATTGTTGGTTCTTGTTTACATTCTTAATTAATGACTTCAATCTGCAGATAGGCTATAATACCTTTAACATTAATCAATTATTCAAGACCATCAGAGTACTTATAAAGCTTCACTTATGTCTTATTGTTGTTTCATTTTTCTTTTGTATCTTCTTTGATTTTGATACTTGATTAATTATCCTTAGGTTTCAATTATTTGTAGTAAACGATATGTGTACCTATGTTAGTTAAAGCTGACATCTTAAGCGGAAGTTAAGGAATTATGCAATAGTTTAGAAACATTTTAAAAAGATATATTAGATTAAAATTTATATGACAAAGATTAACTACTTTGTACGTCAAAAATGCTGATGCACCTATGAGACATCATACGCTCTCTTATTACCTGCAAAAAATGTGAATTGTAACTGGGAAAAATGTTTATAGTGTTATAACGATGAACGTACTGCAGTGACTTTATGAAAAATGTGACATGAACGCTCGCCTATGCTTCTGCGTGGGATTTATGTAACAAACGAATTGGAACATAGAATCGATCTGAAATTTAAGAAAGATAGAATTGTAATGTTAGAGTTGTGGATTTGTGAAAAGAGGTTCAGCACTAGTGGGTCTGAAATAGCACAAACAAAGGAGGGAGTCAAAGCTGACAAGAAAGCTGTGAAGGAGACTAAATGGAAGACAAAATTGTCGAAGGTAAACAAAGAATCGTTTAGTCATTTTATCTCTAAAGTTATGAAGAATTAAATGTCTATAAAAATTAAGAGAAAAACGTTGATCAATTTAGTAGATAGAGCTAGTTTTAACTGTTCTGTAAGGAAAGATTATTGCTTTATGTATAATATTTAATTTGTTTATAAATAATTTCACCCATGCTTTTGTAATAAATTGCATCGTTTTGTAGTTTGTATTGTAAAAAACATACTTACTTATATCCACGCTCAGTACTCATCCATTATAAATTTATAACAATAGTATTTGTAATTCATAATAAGAAATACGACCTTCTAATAGGAAGTAAGCAATAAAACAATTCTAAAAATTGCATTACTGAATTATTGTGGTAAAATGAAAGATGCTTAGATTTTAATCCTAATTTTTGGCACAATAAGAATTAGTTACAGGAGGAAACAAAATAATAAAATGCTTCATTTATTTATCTGACGCTATTATAGATCAAATATATATATACTTTAGCCATTATAGATAAAATATTTAGCTATCAATATATCAGTGTTTTGCACGTGTACACAAACCGTCAGATCTAGAATAAAATTTAAGTTATATGAGAAGAGAGGAAATGGAATGAGCAAATTGGAACGACAACACAGTTCCATTATTTTCTCTATTTTTAAAGAAATTATTGTCTCCAAATTGCCCAAATGTGTTTTTCCTCCTCCTTAGTATTGATCTTTTACAGAACAATCTCGAAAAATATCTGATACATTTGATTACTATTTTCTCCTACTTTTCGATTATTTAAATTCTCCAGGTTCCTTCCTTTATCCACACTTAAAGTGACCAGATTTTCAAAATTGGACATTTCATTTATTGGTCATGTTTTATGGAGAGCAAAAGAGTGACAAATAAAATAAATAAATAAATACCCCCTCAAGCAGCTGCTTGCCACAGAGATCTGACAGGAGCCTGTCAGTTTATATGCCATAGTAGAAGGTCTGAGAGGATGGCAGGACCTCAGCAGAAAAACGACAAATGCATCCATGCCTTACCCGGGGCTCGAACCAAGGTCCCTTAGAGCAGTAGCCAAGCGCGCTCACGTAAATACCAACTTTCTGTGTTAAAGTAGCCTATACTCTACAATTAAAAAAATGAGGGCATTTTCAATGAATATTTTTGGGTGTAGACTCTACACCTTAAACTACTCAATAGATATATTCAGATTTTTACTTTAAGTAATAGCGTTTAAAATACAGTTACTTTAAATCAGATTATGAGATTAAATAAGAATATTAGAAATATATAATAAAAAAAATACAATTTTCATGCCCAAAGAGCTATAGAGTATTGAAATTGATGAACATAGTGAAAAGTTAGTTAAGTTTTTTTTAAAAAAAGTCTTAAAACGTACACTGACAAGAATAAACAATGAAACCAATATTTCATTTTATTTTTCTTTTGCAAAAATGAAATAATATAACAAAATTTCCGCTGTTAGATATTTCATAATATTTCCTGACCCGGTGATTTCTAAACTGCACAAGTATAAAGTTCCACTAATGCTATTATAATACTCTTTATTATCAACACATTTCTATTTTTTACAAGAGGGATTCGGGATGGAAGTGAGGAAAGGTAAAAAAAAAGAAGAATGGGAGCATTTGACATTTTTCTATTATGGTGAAACGTCTGCCTCAATTGGCTGTTATAGTACAAAAAAAGGTTAAAATTAAAGTGGTTTTTTTTTAAAAAGTGGGTAAGTAATTTTTACCCATATTATTGAGCATAATAAATTTTAATTTAAATTCAGTTTTCCTGCCTTTTTTCCACTCGATCCGAACTGATAGTGTTTTAATATTTTACAACACGATACCCTCTTTGTATACACGAGATTAATTTTCTGGCGAAGTTATTATTACAAGGCAGGGCATTTGACGTTTCTTGAGTCTTTCCGGTGAAAGCGGTACATGGGCTTAAAAATTGGGGTCTGTGGTTACTTTACCCATACCTAGTCTTCTATTCTGTCCTGTGGAGAAAAAAACTAAGTAAGTGAAGGCTAAAGAGTTTCAATTATTGAGCAATTTCATCCTCCAACCATCTTTCTTGAGTCTTCATTTCCAAGAAGAACCATTTTGACCTATTATTTTACCTCAGTTTCATTGATATAACTTTATTTCACATTTAGAAGCAGTGTTCGTAATTTTTTTAGTTAATCTATCACCGTGGGAGAGAGCAAAATGGCCAAATCAAAGCAAAGAACAAAAATTCCCGTTAAATTATTTCAAAATAACATTTTTTTTTACATTATAACAAATAATATTGTTTAATTATGCATTAGCATTTATATGCATATTATAAATTCTCTCATACTATGAAACTCCACAAGGAAAAAAGACTGAATATGTCCTTGGGAGATAAATTTTCAAAATAATGAACATTCAGAGCTTGAATTGTATCGTTGAAGTTTTATGGAGCAAGAGTCCTTAGAGCTTAAAGCAAAGGTGATTTGTCAAGACTGTTTTGATTTAACGATATTAACAATTGGAGAAGTTTTCTGTAATTTTCCATACCTCGCTTTTCTGCTTTTTTCACTTTGCCATGAAAATCGAATAAAGGTTCTGAGATCAAGTTCTGTCGCCAGTTTGTCTGCTATCAATACAAATAATCGTATAGGGCCAGACAAGACATAAAAAGCGAAGTCGCTTCAGGACAGATTCTGAGTAAGACGCTCTTTGACGAAAAGAAAAAAAAATGATAAGTTGTACTTGTAAGAGTCCTTCATAAGATATGACTCAGAATCGTAAACAAATGGTTCCTGTCAAAACAATTTTCGGCATAATTATTGTTTGCGAAATACTGCGTAAGCTTTTAGAGCCAAAAACATCAAACATCTTATTAATCTGTTTCCATCAAACTCTCTTTTCCTATCCTTGAGTAATAACATTTATATAGTTAAAGAAAAAGATAATTTTTTAATGAAAATCTTGACCAAAACACTCGAGACTAACAGGTGATTCCGTTTTTCCCCCTCAATATTAAAATTTATATAGCGATTGTAAATATTCTCACGTTATGAAATCCCATTAAAATAACTCTTTTATTCTAGGCTGAAGACTTTTAAAATAATGAATACCTAGATTAGAGGCTGTGGATTGCCGTAGAGCGAAGTGTTACAACCAGACATCATTTAATTAAGCAATGAATATTAACAGAGATTTCCCCGTTTTTGTCGTACAAGAAATCTCTCTTAAATATCGCCAGTGATATTTTATTCGTGTCAGTTGAAGTACTCCACTCTGATTAAACTGGGAACATGAAGCTTTTTTGACGTCATCACTTAAGTGAATTGCCACTTCAGCTTCAAGTGCCATTCTATAGAAGAGAAAAAGGAGTTTCTCTCTAAAACGGTCTAGTGCTTATAGCATTTTTCATCTGCCGTTTAAGAATCATTTCTTTGTGTTCTAGATGCTTGTTTTTAAATCAATTAATCAAACTTTCCTTAAGTGAATAAGTCTAAGCTCAGCAGAACTTTGATTATCTGGACAAAAAGTTTTGTGAGCTTTCCTAATAATACATAATAATAATTATTATTATTATAATTTTTATATCTACAATTTCCCAAATATGTCACGTTACGTAATTAACGAAAATTGAAATGGATAAATGGTTAAATGGAAACGAAATTACCATTTCATATCTGCTATGTATTGCCAAAGATTTTGTAAAACCCTTCTAGGCAGTAAAAAATCGCATACAACTTCGAACGGCAAGTCATTGAGGAGTTGTTGAACATGGTTAAAGGCATGCTAAATAGCCTAAAGATTCAAATTACGCTACGTATGCTGCTGTCCGAGGTAATATGCATGCGGTTTGTGAACGGGCACCATACTTCCCCAGAGTTTCAGAGGAATGCGGATAAAAACATCACAAGTACTGTCTGGTGGGTTCAGCCAACACCACCTAGAGGAGAAGGCCGTACCACTGATTTGTGACGTCAGCATTACTAGACCGGACTGCAGGCAGAATAGATTGAGAGATAGCTTATCCTTGTTAATAGAACGTCCCATTTAGATTTTGAATATTCACTAATAAATCATTAAAATAATTTGTTTTCATATAATAAAAAAAAAATCCCACATTTTTTCTAATTTTTTTTTAGAGATAACTTTTTTTTCTTGCTTTGACTAGTATTGTAAACCATTAATTACCGTTTCCGATTATACAGATAGCTTTAAATTATTATTTAGATAATAACACTCTTTAAATGTTCGGAAATTTCAAAACTTTTAACGAATTTTGCAAACGATCGATTAATGTATTGAATAAGTACTAAATTGTCACTCTTAAAGGATTCTAGAAGAGCGAAATATATTTAGAAAAAAACTACTTGTTACAAAATACCACAGATATCTATTTTTTTTCACAAATATGTATGTATATATATATATGAGGTCTAAAACATTATTTAATGAAAACAGTATGTTTCAATATTGCATATGTTAAGAAAAACAACCAACAAATTCCTCATTAAAAAAATACTTTTATTTACAATATGAGAAAACAAATATATATATATAGGATACATATTACAATGAAACAAATATTTCATTGTTTACTTTATTTTTAAGAAAATTGTGCAATTAAAACAGCAAAATTCACCAATCATATGGGAGAATTTTTAAGCAATATGAAGGAACTTAATATTGTGCAATACTATTTAAATTGAAAAGAAAAATTTTATGATATTCCATTCATCCCAGTTGAACTCTTTTTTTTTTAAACAGTTTAATAATGAAAGCTGTTTTTAAAATGCATCACATTAATAAAAACTGTTTCTAGGACAACTATGACTTTTAAATAAAAAGAAAAGAAAAATTGCTTTCCCAAACTTTTTCACCCTAATGCATATTAAAACTAATTTCTTCACATAACATAGAAATTTTTATCCTTTTTGCTATCATAATAAACTTTAATAATAGAAAAAAAAATTCTGAAGAAACACGAAAGCAACATCTAAATACATGTGGTCAAAAGGTTTGGACAGATTCAAAATACAACAGAAATATAAAATACAATGAGTATTATACAATGTAAAGGTCACATTGAAATATCCATATACACTCAGCAATTATGAAACCTAATTCCATGTTATGTCAATGGAAAGCTAATTTCAAACCTTTGTAACTTTGAAAATGAGCTTTTATGAAAAAAAAAATGAAATGAAGATCAATTAAAGATCTCAATCAAATTTATCTAAATCTATGTTCATTAAAAATCAAAGAATTATGAAAACTGGAATATTTAATATGAACAATGGCTGTTTTAAAATATTGATATGGGAAGTAGTTGAAATAAGTTAATCTCAAAACAGTATCCCATATTAAATTTTATTAATATAGTTTTAGCAGAAAATGTAACAATTATTTAAATTTTCACCAACTCTGCAGAATGCGCATTACTATTTAAGGTGTTGATATATAATAAAATACCCCTTCAAACAGCTGCTTACAACAGAGTTCTGACATGAGCCTGTAAGTTTATATGCCATAGTAGGTCTGTGAGGATGGCGGAAACCCGGCAGAGAAACAACAGGAACAACCATGCCTTACCTAGGGCTCGAACCCAGGTTAGTAACCAAGCGAAGCCTCTTTAAATGCTAAATGAATATTATTGGAATATAGAAAATTAAGATAGATTTTTAACTTATATATATATTCAGTCATATTTTCCCATGAAATGTTTATTTTAGAAATTACAGAGCTTTGAAATTATCTTTCCATTGACATAACATGGATTTGGGTGGTTATAATTAACAGAGTGTATATGGGGTAGTTTCATGGCAGCAAACACAGACTTTTATAACACAGAATTGAAAATATTTATGATAATACATTTGTATATACATGTAATAAGAAAAGATTTAACTTATAAAATTTGCAGCTATATATATAATTAGTAGAATTGTAGCATCATCAGCAACTCAGATTTAATGACATTGCAAAACTTGAATTAAGTAAAAATAAAGTACTACAAGCAATATATATCAACTATTGAACATTTTACTAACATTGGATAGATAGAATTAGCATCTAAAATTTTCTTATATTTTTATAGAGGTCAAGCTGTTTCAAATGATTCAGTATACTCCAAATGTGCAAATCAAATTGAAGAATTAAAAAAATATCTAGATGTCATTTACATAAAGGTTGATGAAGTGGCAAAAATAAACTACACCAGTAGGTTCTTAATAGGATTCCTTCCCAAAGGCAAGTCGATAAAATAACTTTAAATTTGTATGATGTCAAAAATATAGAGAACAGAAAAAAATGCTTTGCTATTTTGTAAAGAGCATATACTTAACATGCCTGGAAACATATTAAATAAAAACATTATTCTAATCTTGACCTTCTGCAGAGTTTTTTAAACCTTAAGTCATTAACTATTATGCATATCTTAACTGCCATATCTGGTGAAGATACTTTCGAATGCTAAGAGCAACAGGGTATTTTCCCTGTATAAACAGATATTCTTACATTAAAATTTTAATATTACTTTAACTCACTATCAGTGTAAAACCAATTATTAACAAAGAACTTGGAAGAAGAAAATGTGTATCAGAACCAGTACAAGGTTTCTAATAACATAGTCAATCATCTCCCTCCAAGCAGAAACTGACATCCCCCAATGATACAGAAAACTTATTGATCCGATGACCAGGCTAGTTCATAGGCATATCAAACACCCATTGGCAATCACTATTAGAAATTTAAAAAATCCTACATTTGCAAGGCAGAAGAAGCCACAAGATATGCATATATATTAAAGAAAATCAAGGAATAAATTAACTTCCTAAATCTCCCATGGCTTTTACAAAAACCAAAGATTGACACTTAAGTTTTCTGCTTATAATGTTCTCAATTTAAAGTAATGAAGGAAAAATAATATTCAGAAATTGCAGTTTAATGAGTTTCAGTTAATCATTTCATCCAGAAACTGGTGGTATATGTTCCAACAGAAAATTATAAATTTCATACCCCACTAAATGCATGTATAACAGAAGCAATGAAATGGATTGGAAAGAAAACCATATACTGTCACATACTGCATCCATACTAAATAGCTGTCCAAACAAAAGCATCCACCCCAAGTATTTGATACATTGATAAAAAAATTTAAAGACAACCAAAAATATAATTTATCTTCAGGGGTCCAGCCATAAGAGTATAGTGGGAAGTGAAAATGTTGTGGAATTGGCAAAAGATCACTCAAAAGTAACACTAAACACAATATTAAGTAAAAACCTACTGACAAGTGCAGGTAGAGATTCCCTTTGATCATAGATTTAGCCACAAAAGACATTAAATCAGTAAAATAAAAATGAAATAAATCTAGTAGACCCTGTACAGTAGCAAAATATAGTTAAAGGAACAGAAAATAGCTCTTGCAGCTTGCATGCAATAAAATTTCCACTAAAATATTGCAAAACATTTGACAATAAAGTTAACCAGTTTTTGTGTCTAAAAAACAATGGTTGAAACAATAGCACACCATTCCAAAGGGTTTTCCACCATTGTATTTATTGGGCTATAATTATTTGAAGGTGGGTCTATGATGTTGTGGAGACTTTTCCATTACAGTGTATCATTACTTTCCAAAAAGCTTCATGCTAACTGATGAAAATGACAACCAGCTATTTTTACCTCCCTCCAAATTTGATACTTCTTAACCTACTTTTTAACATTAGGTACTTTCAGGTACTTGCAGACCAACCAAGTACACGAGCAGATGGACAACCCAAAGACTCGTGTAATAAGAAAAATCAAACAGCATGCTTTATAGAAGATCCATGTTCAATTACTGGCTCAAAGCCTGTGGAAATTGTTTTCCAGATATTAAAGACGAATGAAGATTAATATTTTTTTTATTTAATTATCTTTATTTAACAGTTTAAAATAAATTATCTGCATTGGGTGAAATTAAGACATTGAATTCTGGACTCAATAAAATATTTACTTAAAAATATCAACCACTGATATCAAATTTGTAACATGATTGTGATTACCAAACATAAATTTTTGAATTATATTAAATCTCATAAGAGTAATTTTTAAGGTGTGAAATTAGACAATCAGCATTTTGACTTTAACACAATATCAAATTGTATAAAAATCTTAATATAATTTTCTCAAAGTAACATACACAAATTAATCCACAGTACCTCATTGATTTACTAACATTTAATCACTATCAAACTCCTTAAGTATTATGATGATAATGAGTATAGTGGAAAAATTACCTTGAGCCAGGTGAGATCCAAACACATAACCACCAGACGTAGGGTTACTCGATGCCAGTGTTATAAAAGGAGGATATGCTTTCTTTGTGAAATAAAATAAGTTTTTTCATACTAAGTTTTTTGCCAAGTACTAACAGTTGAGTCAAAAAAAAAACAATACTCATTAAATATACTATAAAATATATGGTGCAGTGATTTTTATTCCTATTTCATAAACAATCAAATGTTATTTCTCCTAAAGTGTCATAATGATTAGTAACTATGCACTGTCATAAAAGGTAAACTTTCTGTTACTTCAAACTCTGACTGAGGTAGTGGTCAGCAAATGGTTTCAGTTTTGGGCGTAATATTTTTTTAAAGTATATTTGTGGATGCTTTAAAAGTAGTTGAACAGTACCTCTCCATCAGTATATGGATACTTTAGAGGTCAGAAAACTTTCTCCCAGTTTTCATGTCAAACATGCTGGTTTCTCTTTCAACATCAGATGGTGCAAAGTGGAGTTCACACACCTATGTATGCAAAAGAAATATTGAGAATATGTACAAAAAAACCTCTGATTAATGATAAACATTAAAGCAAAAATCCAAACACCAGGAATACTGTTCACCATACACTAAAAAATTTTATTCAAAACTGAAGACTTTTTACCTTCGAAAGTAAAAGCTATAATTGTATTCAAAACAATTCTATAATCAGTATATTTTCTAAGATTTCAATAAAAATCCATGGTAAAAAGAATGAATTCTCCCAAGGAATGCACCTATTCTACCAGTAAGCTGGTTTTTCTCAATATTTCTAGCACTTCTTTTATCATATATAGTTCACCTTGAAAGCTAATGCTAACCATCTAATAGCATTCCACTGCTAGTACTAACCATAAAGTGCTTTTGGTAATGCCACTATAAGGTGATAATGTAAAATAAAATGCGAAAAATCATACTGAGCTGAAAATCATTTAAAACAACACTCATATGAATGAAAGTTTAAAGGTTTGAAATATTTCAGTCCAGGAATTGAGCCTGAAAACAACTCCAGTAATAAGTTTATTGTTTCAGACAATTTCCTCTTACTGTAATTTTCAGTTTATTAGGCATAAATTTGTTTATATAGACAGCACCTGGTATTATACTAATGCTGAAAGGTATTAGGAATTGATTGGTCAGGAAGTTTACTGTTGTCGACAGTTTCTACAATAAACTTTTACCATTACATATCAGTAAAATCAAAAAACCTCAAATTTTTGTGATAATTTTTGGATTTCTTCAGTTGTAAAATCCAAACCAGTTGTCAGTACAGAGGATAAACTTTGAAGTTAACTAGAAAACAATATTGTATGCATTTGTGGTGTTTAACATATTTATATTCACATAATAGATGAAATGACAGATATCCCCTCAAATATTCTCTAATATGATTATAGAATACATTTGTAACAAAATTAAAACAAAATCTGCAGTCACATGCAATAAAGATATGACAGTAGACTGTTATACCTTTATTATAATATACCTGACTTATCTCATTTTACAATGAGAGTGATTGGAAATATATGCACTTTTAATTACTCCTTTGAAAGTAAAAAATTCTTTAACTTTACTATTAAATCCTTTTTCAAAATATCCTTTCATTTATTAATCCATATGTACGCTAGATGTAGCCCACCCATTCTTTAATATCCCTATAACTTGACCTGATTTCAGAGATATAATTATGCAGAATAATTTAATGCTGAAAGTTATTAGGAATTGATTGGTCAGGAAATTTACTGTTGTCGACAGTTTCTACAATGAACTTTTACCATTACCTGTCCTGCTTTTATTTAAAAAAAATAGCTGATGTGTGAGGTAGTCAAAACGTCAGCAGGAAAATAATACATATTCACAAAGCCATCTCTAGGCTTTGAACATGGGTCCAATTTGTATTCAAGTATACTAGTAATAGCACCAAAACAATTTCTAATACTTATGCAGAGATTTTATATTTAAAAGTAGGTTTTCCCATGATCTTGCCTTTGGCTTATATATGTATTTCAAGTTTAACAGTATTATCGTATTAACTTATACGAGATATATTTGAACTCTATGGATATATAAATATAGTGATATAACATTAGACCCTGAAACTATCCCAACAAAAGTACCAATTTCTTAACTTACTACTGTAATCTATTAAATAAAAAGTCTGGTCACTGTGAAATATTCTTTTCTATTTAAGCATTTTAGCATATGTACATTCGACATTTTTTATTCCAGCATATTAGGTTTCTTACTTAATAAAAATAACGTCAAATTAATCCATAACAGATCAATGATATTATATATGTATATTATATAAACGTAACATAGAATAGTTAAAACGATAATTTTTACTTTAGAAGTTCATAAGTATGACAACAGATATTAATACAGAATAAAGTTCTTCTTACCTTGGATGCTTTCGTTGGACAGAAGTTTTGCCTTGGTATTGAACGAATCCATTTCTGTCGCAAATCGATATCTTCTGGAAATTTAAAAACTGAGAATATTTGTTCCCCATCGTAATTGCTCCTGCACTGAGGAACGCAGCAGCTCGATGGCATTTCGCTAAAAAAAATAAATTAACGTAATAACAAACCACACTACATCATACGTTTTGCCGAACTAGCTAAACACTAACAAAGGCAAGATGGAAGCGACGCTACTAGCTACGGGTCGACTAAAATTGACGTCATCAGAATCGCTTCACCGACTGGTAGGGCCTTCTCCTCTAGGTGGTGTTGGTTCAGTTCCCCTTCACCCAACATACACTCGAGTATACTGTGGCTGCCCCAAGATAACATTCGGCAATTCACTCTTCTAGCAATCTACCACGTTCCCCCCTCCCCGATAGGGGACCACCTTGTCGTGGTGGGAGGGCTTGTGGCCCAGCAACTGGTCGAAGACTGCTGATCGGTATGGGCCCCGCCAAGACCAACCGAGGTCGAAGGCATCGCTGACCGGTTTAGTGGCCCGGTTGGACGGTGCCAAGACCTCACAATCATGCGCTCAGTGGAGCACTTCAAGAGCCCTGCCGAACGGATTGGTCCCCTACTAGGCAAGGGCCCTTTTCAAAGTCTGGGTCTTATTAAGAGTCTCCACCCCGGGTGCCGAGCAAACTTGGATCTACATGTCCTTGTTCATGGCTAACCGGGGAACAGAGTAAATTCCAGGTTTTGACCGATGGATGAGCTTTCCTTCTTTAGAACTGCTCGCCATAGGAGGTCGAGGATGAGATGCATCTGTACGGTGTAGCCTTGCCCCCGAGGTAGATAGTCGCGGTTTTCCATTCAACTTGGTAGTGTCGTAAGACTGAACCGAGGATTGCCGTGGTTGCCGTAACATCTGGCAACAAATAGTACAATCTATCACGTGCTCCTCACCAAATGTTTATCATGCTATCAATCATACAAGGCAAAATTGAGACTCATCGGTGACCCACATCTGTGCCTTAAGGGGAAGTGAAAGCCATATACTTGCAATGGTAAATATTTTGGGTCACAACTACACAGAAATGAAAGATTGCTAGAGTTAAAGAAATTGTAGGGGATTACAGAAACTTGAAAATAAAATTATGGCTGAGTCAAAAATAGAAAAAAAAAGAATACATTTTTAGATATACATTTTTTTCACTTACAGATTTAACCATGATATATGTCCCCTTACAGACACTAGATGGCGCTACTCTTCCTTCTGCAGCATTTCATTACTGTAAGACGCAATACTTTTTGAAAATAATTTATTTTCTAATCACGTTTCCTAAAAAAATTAACAGCAATAATGTGCATTACATTTAATAATAATAATATCTTTATTAAGCCTTACTATGGTTATATGCATAGATTACCCCACTAAGCCTTATGGCTTGTCAGCAGGATTCCTTTCAATCACACGACAGGTTTATTAAAGAATATGACATGTATAATGGAAAATAAACACATAATTAAAAGCAGAAACTTAAATAATAACAACAAAAAAACCGCATTAAAACACAGACATGAAAAATTAAACACATTTATAAAATAAACCTGTAAAATTTCGGATTACAGCACCTATTGCACAAAACTATCACTTATTGTACAAGTCATCAAAATTGCACTTGCTTAAACGATACTATATACAGGATATGACTTTTTAAACATTACTTTTCAAATATTTACATCTAATAACCATTTTGAAACTTTAGTTTTAATTTCTGAATAAGTGCTCAGGCATAACAAATCTCTCGGTAGAGAATTAAAAATTTTGGGTATTTGATAAGATATCCGCACTTTTCCATAATTGTTATGAAAAACTGGTTCAACAAATAATTTTCACACTTTCGTCTTCTATTGATAACATGCAAAATTTTCTCCTTGTGTTCATTTTTAAAGTAATTTCTAAAGATAGTTACATAAATATATAACAAGTCAACTGGTAAAATGTTCAGATAATGCTAAATATTGCCAAGGTGATCTTCATTAATTGCATGTTTATTGAATTTAACAATATTATTTAGAGTACTTTTTTGTATTCGTTTAATTTTATTTAAAACAGATTTATATGTGCATCCATATATACTGATACCATACCTAATGAATGATTCACAGAGAGCTTTATATATCATTGTTATGACATCCAATGGAATAAGTGTATTCAACTTCAACACTTTGTAAGATGCATACCTTAGTTTATCACAAGTATATTTTATGTGCGATTTCCATTTAAAATCTTGGTCAATATAAATCCCCAAATATTGAGTTTTATTAACCTCTTCCACAATTGGGCAGGAACATGCATTTTGGTTAATTATTAATTTATATTGACAGTTATAATTATGTGTTTTAATGCATAAGTTATTTAACTTGTGCCTACTCTGAATGATCATATATTTGGTTTTTTCTTCATTTAAGAAGAGTTTGATTTTCTGAAACCAAGAATTTGCTACATTACAGTCGTTTTGTGCACATCTAACTACTTCTTCTACCTGCATACCTACGTTCAGCAGAATGATATCGTCAGCAAACATAAACAAATTACCCTGAAAATTTATTTCTGCTAAATCATTTATATAAATTTCAAATAAAAATGGCCCCAAAACTGAGCCCTGTGGTACACCTGATTTTAAAATTTGATCTCTACTCTCACAATTTTCAATCCTAGTGATGATAGTCCTATTAGACAAGTAATATTTGAACCATTTATTCAGTGAACCTCAAATTCCCACCAATGATAACTTTTTTTTAATAATATATCATGTTTAACCGTGTCAAATGCTTTGTTCAAATCCATAAATATAGCACAAACCTTTTTTCCAGAATTGAGTGCTGTATTAATGTATTGTGAGAAATGCTCTAAAATATCAATAGTTCCTCTGTTCTTCCTAAACCCGTACTGCTTATTTGTAATTATTTTACTTTTTTCTAAAAAATTATTAACATATTTGTATACATATTTTTCTAAAACTTTTTCAATAACTGATAAGATCATGATCGGTCTATAATTACTATATGTATTTCGTAATCCCTTTTTAAATATAGGACGCACAATTGCAGTTTTGAGTGTGTTAGGAACAATGCCAGTGTTCAAACTCAAATTAATCAAGCGTTTCAGGATCTCAGAAAAAAACATAAATGCATAATTTCATAATAACATAATGCATAATTTCAGAAAAAAAAATAAATGCATTGCTTTTTATATATGAAGTTTTCACCATATCATAGCACACTGTATTACTAGTTTTTAAAATGCTAATGATCTGTACTACCTCATCTTTATTTGCTTCAGGTATAAAAATAGAATGCGAATTAGAAGGTGTAATAATCTCGTTGACAGCTATATTTATATTTTTGGAATATTTCAGGATTAAATTTTCTGTAACACCAGCAAAGTAATTGTTAAAATCATCCACTATCAACTCCATCGCTTTATTTTTACCAAAATGGCGTTTTATTTGCATGTCAACAGATAATTTATTTTTGTCATTAATAATATCTTTTACCAGCTCCCAAATTTTCTTATTGTTATCTTTATTTAAATTGATTTTATTTCTATAATAAAAACATTTTTGTTTCCTTATCAAACTATTTACAATGTTCCTTACTTTTTTATATTCATAATATAATATCGTACTTTGCATATTATTCTTATATTTAACCCACAACAGATCTCTTTCTTCAATAACCTTAATTATCCCTTCAGTTATCCATTCTTTCGGTTTCCTTTTGAATTTTTTAACTCTAGATGCTTTGAAATAACACTGATTGCTAATTTCGTTAATTTTATTTAATATCAGTTTTAACAAGTCTTCCGGATTAGTAACCTCAGTTCCAATAACATCTCAATTCATTAATCCTAGTTTTTGGGAAAGTTTTTTTATCATCGACATATGTACCTAGGTAAGCGTTATTCTTATTTGTAGGATTTTTATCTCTAGAAATTAAGGATTTTATTTTTGTTCTAATTAATATTCCATAGTGATCAGCAATTTTTTATAGACTCTTACATCTGCTTCAAAGTTTTTAATTTTATGAACCAGTGATCAATTTGAGATTGTTGCAAAGTTTGCATAACGACTTCTTCTCTAGTAAAACCTGTTACCTTCTGTTCCATGCCATACTCCAAAAACAGATTCAAGTATTGGTCGCTACCATATTTGTCTATATTTGCAGTATCAATATTAAAATCGCCAACCAAGAAAATATCATTTAACTTTAAATTTAAGTCGAACCATTTTTTTAAATTTGATAGAAATTCTTTAACCTTTGTACTTGGTGATATGTATAGAGCGATAAAGTTTAATAAAAAGCCATTAATTTCAATCTGTAGATGAATTACTTCCGCAGGTGAAATCGAAATATTTAGTTCAGAAACATTCAGCTTATGTCTATAAAAACTATAAGACCTCTGCCACATGAAATATTAACATCAATAGTGATTTTATCAAAACCAGCTAAATTAATAAGTGAATTTTCCATAGCGTTAGTTGTACTTTCTACTAGAATATTAACATCCAAATAATCGTTAAAAGAATCAATATAAACAGTAAAGAGGTCACAGTTTTTTTAACCGATCTGACATTAATATAGAATATGCTTAATTCGTTATCATCTGTGCCTTGTAAAAAAATTATAGGATTTAATTCTTGTGAAGTATCAGGGCCATCCAAATTTAATTCATTATCTATTAGTTCAATAACCTCCATAATTGTTTAAAAATGGAAAAAAAACTATAATTTAAAAACGGCAAAAATTACTCTTTAGTTAAATCCTCGATAGTATCAAACTTATTAATCCTAATCGGTTTATCGTTATCTCCTTTTTTTAACAAATATTTTGTTATTCTTGTACCATACATATTTATAGTTATGTTGTCTAACAAATAGTCTCCAATAAATTTCTTTGTTCACCTGTGTCAAATTTTCGTTAATGTAAATTGAATTATTGGAACTGTCATGAAAAACCTCACCACTGTTAATTCTAGTTTTTTCCGAGCAATCCACTTATTTTTAATAGTTCTACCCTTAAATTGTACGATAACATAAAGTAATTTTTGCTTATCCCGAACAGAGACTCTGTGAATCACATCAATATCTTTCGTTTGAAAATCCGTAATATCTAACTTACCAGCTAAATTTTTTACACAGCCATGCAGAACACTTTCATCTTCTTTTCTTAATGGGATGCCGTGTATTTCAGTGCTTTTGTTTCGGCTGTATTGTTCTAGATCATTATTCACCATTTTTAGATCGCGAATCTCTTTCTCGAGCACAGAGTTTTGTGTCTTGCATTCGGTCAACAGTTCTGTGAACTTGTTATTGTTCTACTCAGAGTCCATAAATTTGTTCAATAATACGTCATACTTTTCTGACAAGAAGCTCATAGAGGTTTCCAGCGAATCTATTTTGTCCTTCATATCGGTTAGTACGGATAACTTCGTATCGATACGAAGTAACATGGATTTCACTTCTCTGTTACAAGTCTCATCCTCTCTCTGAAAGTTCAGAAAGGCAGACGCTGTAATGTCCTGAGATGTCTGGCAAAAACTGTCTTAAAGTGGAAAACAACAAGAATAAAATAATGCTTAATTCATTGGAATTATGAAAATGTAAAAAAAAATGAAATCGAGAAAAGTGATCTTGAACATTATTCGTTTTCATGAATTGAAGAGTCTTACTTAAAACATGCCATGGCTATGTAATTTGTTCAAACTTGAATCTTTCCAAGTGAAATTGCTTCATATAAGGAATTTATTTTAAAGTATTTGATTCGTTACGTTTTGTATTTTTACACAATGTACGTTTTTTTGCGTTACGTTTTGTATTTTTACACATAGTGTACGTAAACAATGTAAATATATTAAAATTGTTTCTTCACAGTTTAGATTGCAATATTACTTACCGTATATTTCCGCAGATAGGACGATAGTTGAATCATAAAAAAAACCCCCAAAATCTGGGTCGTCTTATAGGACAGATACAAAAAAAAATTAGATTGAAATTTATATAAATTGAAACCATTATTTCTACAACTTATCGAAAAATCTATCATATTATTTAAATACGCTATATGATAATACATTACATTGTAATAGTAAATAATACATACATTGTAATAGTAAAACAATACTAAAACAAAATAAATATTAAAAGTAATGTTTATTGAGCTACTGAGGAAAAAACGGACAAACCGTAATTATTTACTAGTACAGAGTAGGGTATGTCCACAAAATAGAATAGCCCATACGCGGCTTTTGTGAATAGTCAAGGTCATTACCCGAATGTCCGAATCAGTGCGAATGTTTGCGAATAGGACATAATTCCGTATACGCTATACAGTATTATTATCCAGATGATGATCGCCGATCTAAACTAAATTCGTAGGCCGTTGATAGTTTGGGGTCGTCTTTTAGGACAGATATATGCTAAAACAATAAAACTTTGACGAAAATTTATACCTCGTCTTATCTGAAGGTCGTCTTATCTGCGGAAATAAACGGTATTTAACGTCTGAAGACAAGTTATTAAAATATGCATTTCCTAATTTTTTCGAATCTATTCGAAATTTCTGAGACATGTGATTTTATGTGTTTTATTTAAATGTACCTATTGTACATTTTATAATATACATTAGGTATATGCACATTAGGTATATAGTAGTATGTAAACATACTAGATGTAAAATATTAAATTTATATGCATTAAAATAGATACTTGTTTCAAATGTGCAAAATTAAAAATAGTGGAAAAATTAACCCACTTTCAGTATATCCCCAGATAAATTAGTAAAGGATTGTTTCAGTCGTCAGCATGTCATTCTCGTAACCTGATATTCTAAGGTTTGAATTCATTCACTCTGTATCTGCTTTAAGATGATGATGATGATGAGCATATCACACAATGAATATTCCTGAATAGAAAAAGGTCTATGCAGACACATTTAGTCACTGTTTTGTGTTTTTTTTGTTCCATACATAATTTTTTTCATACTTATAGATAGATATATAATTTTGTTAATATTTATATGTATTTTTTTTATAATTGATCAAACATATTTATATTTTAAGGATTTTAAAAGGAGTTTATATAAAGTGGGTTTTAGTGATTTTTTTTGTAGATTCTAAAATAGTTTCAAAATTATAGTTGTTAATATTAAGATTATTTAATTTTTCAAAGTATTTTTTTCTTTCATTTCTATAATTATTACATTGAAATATTATATGTTCAATAGATTGTATTTCATTGCAATGTTCACAATTAGGGGAAGTTACTTTCTTAAATTTAAATAATGTAGATTTAGTTAAAGCAAGATTGGCTTTTATCCTTAATTTTGCTTTTATTTCTTTTTTATTTAATCCATAATCGTCAAATTTGTTATTAAAGGAGATATTTTATATCTATGTGTGTGTTGAGCTTTTATATCATACCATGATTGAAGTTCATCTATTAATATTTTTTATATATTGAATAATTAAATGGAGATTTCATAAGTTTATTTAGATTTGAAGCTTTTTTAGCTAAGCTGTCGACATATTCGTTGTGTTTGATATTGACATGTGATGGTATACAATGTATGTGTAGAATGTTGTGTAGGTTTAGGTGTTTGAACATTAAAGTAAATATGTCATTTAAGTATAGAAAGAAATTACCTTTAAATATGTTAGATTGAAAAATTTGTAAAGCAGATTTGCTATTAGTTAATATTATAATATTTTGGTTATGGAATTTTAATGACCAATTTATGGCTAAGATAATTGCAATTAATTTTGGAATAATAATTAGTTGAAATGAGTCGAGTTTAAAAAGGTATTCAAATTGTTCTGCAGGGCATCAGGGCAATAGAATGCTCCAGATGCGTTAAGAGTTTCAAAATTTATAGATCCATCTAAATATATTTGAATGAAGTTTGAATATTTATCATGGATGTATATTTCAGTTAAGATTTTTAAAGTAGATGAGTCTTGTTGTTTTTTGTTTTCTACTCTTAAAATTTTATCTTTAATTATAGGTAAAGGAGCAATCCAATAAGGAAAGTTGGGAATATAGTCACCACTAGTTTTATTATTAAAAATGTCTAAAGTTTTTACTTTTTCAGGAAAGTTATATAGTGAAATATCAGGAAATTGCATTATTAATTTGTCTATTATAGGATGTTTTCTATGTTTTAGCAAAAATGCGAAAGATTAGATTTTTTAATAGATAATTTCTTTTTATTTCTATTGGTGGTATTGCAGTTTCTGCATATGTATTTAGGTTATTTGTTGATTGCATTAAGCCTAAACAGTATTTTATTGTTTTTGTTTGAATTGTTTCAATTTTTTTTATTTTGTTTTTGAAATAGTATTTAGAAGTTCGATGCCATATAAGCATTTAGGTAGGATAATTGAATTTAAAATTAATAATAAATTTTTATTAGAGCTTCCCCAGTTTGATCCTCCAAGAAATCTTAAATAGTTAAAAAGTTTTTTAGATTGGGTTGGGTTGTTTTACCTCTGAGCGGCACTTTTTTGCACACCATGGGCTAAATGGCCAGGTCACATGGACCCCAAAGGCTCAGAGAAGGTTGGGGGAGGGGACCCACTGGAACAGCTGTTGGGAGACAGATCGTAGCCTCCCGTCAAGGCCATCCAGTGTGTTCTTTAACGTGCACAGAGTATGGCTCTCCCGCACACGGGGCCACGGCTTAACGTCCCATCCGACGGACGGCGGCCTTTCCAAGCCCATCGGTGTCCCCCTACTGACCGTGGGCAGGGCGGGGAATTTTGCGGAGATAAATCTCAACGCTGACCCAGCTGGGACTCGAACCTGGGAACTACAGATTACGAGCCTGGCTCGCTACCGACTGAGCCACCCCCCGCACCAGTTTTTTAGATTTTTCTATTCCATTGTGTATATAATTATTCCATTTGAATTTCGAAACTAAGTGTAATCCCAAGAATTTAATATTATTTGTTATTGTGATATCTTTGTTATTTAATTTTATTTTTAATTCGTCCGTGATTTTATTTTTTCTATGAAAATAAATTATTTTTGTTTTTTCAGTAGAAATTTTTTAAATTCCATTTTTCAGTATATATTGATAGTTTATTTATTGTATTTTGTATTCTTTTATTTAAAATATTTATATCTGTATCAATCGACCAAAAGATAATGTCATCAGCATATGTTCCGTAACAAATTTCTGGATTAAATTCTTCTGAGATGTTTACTTAAATATTAAAGAAGAGGAGATAAAAATGATAGACTCTGCTTTCTACGCAATCAGTGCCGGATTGTGTAGGTTGACTAAACTACACAATCCGGCACTGATTGCGTAGTGTAGGTTTAGAAGTGTAGGTTGACTAAACTGCAGTCTAAGGCCTCACGTTTTTTGGGGCCTCATGATTTTTACGCTTGATAAATTTTGGGCCTCATTACTTTTTTTTATATAAATTTTAGGTGTCATAATTTTTGGGCCTCTTTTTTTTTCTCATAAAATTTGGGTATCATAATTTTTAAGGATCGTGTAAAACTGGAATGCCCCAAAATATATTTTGACCATTTTTTTAAGCTTTCAAATGCACATACCATTATTTTCGGTAATCTAGGACGGGCCACACATATTATTTGAAGGTAGGTAACTGCAACCAGTAGCAGATTACCCAATAGGCACATGAAGCGCTCGCCTATGGACTCGACACTCATGGGTGCCTCGAAACAGTCAAAACGTGATCTATTTTTGGAAACTTTTTTGAGTAAACCAAAATGTTTCACAATCAATTTAATCTAATATTTATGTACATATCTCGTATTTTTACTTGGAATAATACCAAATAATACGTTATTTTTGTTAGACACTAAAATGAGCAAGCAATTATTTTGGCTTATAATTAAGTTTTCGTTTATTTTTCGGTGTGTGCAAATTTATATAATATACTTTAAATTTTCTATTTATGCATTTCTGTAGTACAATTTATTTAACCTGTTGTATGCATTCCCCCATTCGTAAGTTGCAAATCTTTTTATGCCATGATAATCCCCTTCAAACACACCCACACACGCACATATTCCAGGAAAGTTGGAGGCAGGCCTCTCAAATCTTCGGCGCCTAGGGCCTCCAGATACCTTAATCCGTCCCTGCATGCAATGCTCTCTATGAGATATGGAGCCCAATAAACTTGGAAAGGCCTTCGTCCATTACATGGACGCTGAGCCTTCTCTCCATGTGCAGTGAGCCATATTAGATACATTTTAAAGAAATGGCTGGATGTGGCCTTAACGGGAGGTTTCCATCCAGTAGTGTCACCCAAAGGTCCGCACTGCTTTGATCGAAACGGTTGTAAAAGTATTGGTCATCGGCTAACCGGTATTGAGGAAACAAAAATAGAAAAATAAAGCTCTTGAAAAGATGGCTACCCTAAATGCTAAACGAAAAATTATAATTGTAGAGAACCGGTTGTTAATAAATTGGGATGACACCACTGCTTCCAGTTGTGTCCTAATACTTGTTCGGTGTATCTCTTCCTTCTATTTAGCTATATGCCATTTTTTTTTAGTGCTGCGACGTTTACTGTTGTGTTTAATTGAGAGATAAAGATAAAGATAAGATAAAGACTAGCATCATGACAAGGGATTAGAAGTTGGAGAATTTTAAAAGTTGCTGCTTATAGTTAAGGTTTTTCATTTTGAAGACTTTTATTTCTTGAAATTTGTCGTTTTTGAGCTTTCCTATCAAATTTTTAAACAGTAAAAATATTTTCAGCGCACCATTTCTTATCACCTCATAAAACAGATAAATAAAATAGTACGTTTTCCTTCTTTTTTGAATTAGTAGTCCACCATTTAAATATTTCTTTCCTAAGAATTCTGGAATGCTCTGTTTGGTTTCTTTCACTTTATCTTAATTTGGCAAAAAATAAAACAGGTTTTCAATACTTTTAACGTATGTGATTGCACAGAACGAAGTGGAATATGTCATTTTTCCAAAGCAAACTACATCGTTTGCTGTGTACTTTTCATTTCAAGCGCAGATTCGCTAATAATAAAATAAATAAATACCCCCTCAAGCAGCTGCTTGCCACAGAGGTCTGACAGGAGCCTGTCAGTTTATATGCCACAGTAGAAGATCTGAGAGGATGGCAGGACCTCAGCAGAAAAACGACACACACATCCATGCCTTACCCGGGGCTCGAACCCAGATCCCTTAGGTCAGTAGCCAAGCGCGCTAACCACTCGGCTATGGGACGGTACTGTTGGCAAAAATTGAAACTGCGATCTCTATAATTACCTACAAGATTGCAACATTAAAACTGATAAGTTAATCAAAATCTCAATTGATTGCAAACCAGGACGCTTTAATTTTACTCTAAATAATAAACTCTCTGCGTTAGAAAAAAAAATGCAATACTGATTCAATGTATTCCGAATTACTTTAGACAAGTGAGCGTAATTCTTCCTTCCTTATTAAATTTGCACAGGAATAGATAATATGAAATATTAATTAATTATATGGTATAATGTTTGTTAAAAAAAATAAATAGAAGAGGAAATTGTTGGGGGCGGTGGTGGCTCAGTCGGTAGCGCGCCAGGCTCGTAATCTGTAGTTCCCAGGTTCGAGTCCCAGCTGGGTCAGCGTTGAGATTTATCTCCGCAAAATTCCCCGCCCTGCCCACGGTCAGTAGGGGACACCAATGGGCTTGGAAAGGCCGCCGTCCGTCGGATGGGACGTTAAGCCGTGGCCCCGTGTGCGGGAGAGCCATACCCTGTGCACGTTAAAGAACACGCTGGATGTCCTTGACGGGAGGCTACCATCTGTCTCCCAACAGCTGTCCCAGTGGGTCCCCTCCCCCAACCTTCTCTGAGCCTTCGGGGTCCATGTGACCTGGCCATTTAGCCCATGGTGTGCAAAAAAGTGCCGTTCAGAGGTAAAACAACCCAACCCAACGAAATTGTTGCCTGAATGAAAAAAAAATCAGCAGTAAAATCACACGTAAAATTTTGATACGTGATGTTAAATTAGGAATAAACGGATTATGGGTATGCAATGAAGGATGAGAATCTTTTTCATCTTTCAGGAAGAAGCATTGAATTTTTGAAGCGATCGAGAGCCATTAATGATTAATACACGTAATCAAGAAAATACTATTGGTATAATTTTTGAGCAAAATTAAAGTATACAAATAAAATTAAAAACCTTAAAGAGTCTTAGCAAAAAGAATTAAAAATCTACTAAATTATTTAATATTAGAATTTTAATTATTATTAAAATGGTGAAAGATCAACGAGAAAAACGAACAAAATTATTTTATGAAAGAGAACAGAGCCCAAAAATATGAAAAAAACAATAAGAGAATTGAAGGCGGTCGTATGAATCGTTTCAAATGAAAATCGTTTTGCAGTTATCGATTCGATGAGCACGTATTTTTATTTTTCAGTGGTTGCCTGTCATTAAATAAAACAGTCTACTACGTAAATATATACTGAAAATGTAATTTATTATATACATCGCACTCATCCACAACTTGTCCTACTCTGCCACAATAATGTGTCCAGCCGAAACCCCTTGCAGGCTATAAATAGGTCACATACCTAACTGCTCTGTAGCTTACCTGCGACTCTTACGATGGATAAGCAAGGCGACCTGAGCGAGTTCAATCATGGGCAGATAGTCGGTGCGAAAAAGATGGAGTACTACGTATCTGCGGCTGCAGAACGTCTTGGATTTCTGCATTCAACAGTCACAGTTGTGTGTTGAATATCACCAGGACCACATCAAAACCAGCAAAACCGGCAGCCACTTGGGAAAATGTGCTCATTGATGTTTGAGGTGAGTGCCGAAACTCTTTATTATAACGTCAGAACGAAGGGCCATAGCAAAAATGCTTTGGTATTCAAAGATGAGGCAGCTGTGAAGGTTTGTGCAAAGACCATTCAGTGTAAAATAGTAAAATAGAATGATTGGGCTATGGCAGCTGAAGCCCACGTCGAGTATCTGTTTCCACCACTTTCCCCCATAAGAGATGGGGTGATTTTCAGATTTTCAACAACTGATCTTCAACTTTGTTTACCTTTTGACACTGCTTTACCAACACAGGCCACACAAAACCACCACACTTTCATACCAGCACACTAATGAACTTTAATTACTATCCTCTCTCTCCTAACTCACTACCACCTACATAAACGACTAGGCACTGGTTTTTTTTTTTGCACTTTGCTCAAGCTTGCCTATTCGCCAAAATGTAGAGTTGCTGGCATTACACAGTGCTGGTCCCACTTCACTGATTCATACAGCATCCACAGCCACTTTTTCTTGTGGACCAAATGATAAAGGGGCCAAGGCCCCTTTTACAAAGTTCTTCACGTCGAGTAAGCTTATAAACAGCATGTTACTGTGCTATGAAACTTCAGTGGCAAATGGAACATTGCCAATGGACTGTGAAAGACTGGAAATGAGTATCTTGTTCCAACTATAGCATGCCGACACGAGGTTGCATGTATAGCTTAGATCACACGAGGCCATGTACCCCAACTGCCAAGGGGCGGGGGTGGCTCAGTCGGTAACGCGCCAGGCTCGTAATCTGTAGTTTCCAGGTTCGAGTCTCAGCTGGGTCAGCGTTGAGATTTATCTCCGCAAAATTCCCCGCCCTGCCCACGGTCAGTAGGGGACACCGATGGGCTTGGAAAGGCCGCCGTCCGTCGGATGGGACGTTAAGCCGTGGCCCCGTGTGTGGGAGAGCCATACCCTGTGCGCGTTAAAGAACACGTTGGATGGCCTTGACGGAAGGCTACCATCTGTCTCCTAACAGCTGTTCCAGTGGGTCCCCTCCCCCAACATTCTCTGAGCCTTCGGGGTCCGTGTGACCTGGCCATTTAGCCCATGGTGTGCAAAAAAGTGTGTCGCTCAGAGGTAAAACAACCCAACCCCAACTGCCAAGTCGCTGTGTTATAGGCTGGTGGAGGAGGTATAATGTTCTGGGGTGTGTTTACGTGGGCCACCTTGGACCACATAAACACATCACCATCACTGCACAAGACTATGTTGAAGTGCTCGCTGACCAACTACACCCGTTCATGGCTATCCATTTCCCACAGCAGGATGCCTTATTTCAACAAGACAATGTCCTGTCTTATCACTCTCATTTTAAGAAGGACTGATTGGAGGAGCATTCCAATGAGTTCACAATCCTCGAATGGTCCACTCACACTCCGGAATTGAGCCCTATAGAGCATTTGTTGGATGAAATGAAGTACTGCATATGAACGCAAAACCTACCACCAGCCACACTAAGGCTCTGACAGGCAGGGAAGGCTTTTGTTAGCCCAAGCAGTGCAGTTAAAGATAACTGCTACAGTTCATCAGCTGAGAGAGATGACCGCTAGCAGTATTTCAAAACCCATTTCAACGACTACTGTGCACTGAGACAGGCACGTATACTCTGGATTTAGTTTTGGGTGGTCTGAGAATTTATTTTCGGAGGAGGGGGGGTATGAGAATTAATTTTCGGGGGGTCTGAGATAAAGACTTAAGTAGGGTTTCGCAATTACTGAAAGATTCTAGTGGAAAGGAAAGGTTATTTAAATTACATATGGAATAAAATTTTATAGTTGTTTTGTAAATCTATTTCTAATGTCAGACGATGGTGCTAAAATAAAATTATACAAAGATAATTGTTTTAGATTTCAAAGAAGGTAAGCTACTTTGAGATTTCCCATAAGATGACCAGATTTTTGGGGTGGGGGTCCGGACACTCTGGGTAGGTCCCTGCACTGATCATTGAAAACTTTGAAATTTGGTAAGTGTAGGTCAGTATTCATAATAATTTGGCCAGGCAGTGTACGTATATTTGTGGTCAAAACTCCACAGACAAATTTCAGGAATGAGCTCATCGCACCAAAACACGAAAACAATCTACTTGAAATTTTGTCCTATGTCAAATAGTTCCCATGTGAGGACGCTCTACACACAAACACATGACTGACGAATGCGTATTGGTTGAACCTTGAGGTTTTGTTTCGGTAAGGGCGTAGAGTTGCTTGTGCAGGAACGGCCCAGATCTAGGAAAAAATAAAATGTGCAATTGATTCGGAAACAGATAAAAAGAGGGGTCCAAGAGATTGGATTTCCACTGCAGTTTAACATTTTAATCTCTGTATTGGATATTTTAAAGCAATTTCCTTCGCGACAACCACCCCATTTTATCAATTTTTGGGTAGATAGACCAGTGACTTCGAAAACTGATAGGATGAACTGGATTACACATTACCAAGACGCTCAAGGACTACGCACATGTATGTGAAGAATAGAGAAAGAAATATTGTAAGTTGTTGAACACGAATCTGGAGCAAGCAATCGCGGTATTGTGCATGCCATGACTATCAGTCGAGAATAAGTATGGCATGTCTTGCATGAGCAGCAATTCCATCCATGTTATATGCAAAAAGGTGGAAACATTGAGACCAGCTGATTATCCACAACGGAGGGAGTTGGTAGAGGTTTCGTCAGAACTCCGAAGCGCATCATTATTTCACCAGAATTGTTTTGTTTACAGATTAGGAGACATTTACAAGAGATGGGGCTTTAATGGCCACAACATCCAAGTGGAATAATAAAAATCTGCATGTGAAATGCAAAGTGCACATGAGCAACATTTTTTTATTAATATATAGTATGGCATATTCTATGACAGCCTCCCAGGCTGGTATAACCTATCTGGACATCAGTGGGGCAACTTTATCGGGATTTCCCGCAGCACACGTTGCCTGAATTATTCGATGATACCCCTCTTCAATCTCTAGGAAAATGTGGCTTTGTACGACAGTGCATCTGTGCATTTTAGATTGATGCTACCTTCTCGAGCAGTAGATAGGTGTCATGGAGACCCTGTTTCATGGATATCATGGTCACCGGACTTTAATCCTTTGGCTTTCTTTCTCTAGAGACATCTCAAAAACCTTGTTTGCGAGACTCTGCTTCAAGACGAAATCTAATTTCTGCCTTACATTCAAGTTCAATGCGGTAACGTTATTCAAAGTCCTGTGATCTTTGATTATATTCGCCAGCAAATAATGCATAGTTTTGTGTCCTGTGTACACAGATGGATGGTGAAAACTTTGAACAGCTGCAGTAAATGTAGCAAACGCAAAACTTAAATTAATGTATAATTGGTGTATATAAGTTTAAAAACTAAATATAACGTTATTCGGTTTCAAGTATCTGTTACCAAACATTTATGCAAAAATATATTCTTGTTTTGGTGTGAGGAATACATACGTGAAATTTATTCTGCCAATACGTATTAGTCAGTCGCGTGTTTGCTTGTAGAGCGCACTCCATCAAAAACAATGTGAAATAGGACAAAAGTTCGCATACTGTTTTTCTTGTTGCGAACGCATCTTTCATCCAACTTTGCAATTGCAATTGCTTGGATGAAAGTTGCAGTTGCAACTTTCATCCAAGGCATAAGACACAAAATTACCTAAAAAGAATGTATGTAGTTTCAGACTACGGATCAATCTATGGGGAGATCATTGTCCATTCTTGGGACACCTTATATATAGCACCTACATTTGGACACTATATATATAGTAGCTATATCCGTCAAAGGTTTGGTACAAAACGTCTGCCCATTGATAACTTACTACTAACACCTAAGCACAACGTTTAACTCTCCATCACGAAGTTTAATACTCCAATCATAAGGTAAGGAAGGTAGTGCCCCCAAAAATTTAGAACCTTTAAAGAGGGATTTATCCCGCCGCACAGCAGCTAAGAAACTGATTCTTAATCCAACACAGCAACATTTAACTGGGACCAACACACAAAATCTATAGTATAACCTGAATCCACTTCTTCACATAGTCGCCTAAATTATATAGATAATTATCCGAATGTATAATTAATTTATCCTTTCCCTGATAGTAAAAATCTGCTCCAATATCCACCAACTAGATCAAAAACGCTTCTTTGATGTCCATCTGATGAAAAATCTTTGTCCGCCCAGATGTTCTTTCAATTTAACTAGCAAATGGTAGTCCCAGGGGGATAAGTCAGGGCTGCAAGGGTGAATGTCGCCACACTATCCTCGAACTTCTTCAGCAATTCCTGCGTTGCGGCTGCATTGTGAGGTTTAGGATTGTCCAGCAGGAGAATGATTCCGGTGCTTAACTTTCATGTCTTTTGTCCTTTATGGCCCTTCTTATATTTTTCAATGTTTCACAGTATGGCACAGAATTTATTGTGGATCCTTTCAGCATGAATTCAGTGTGCACAACCCCTTCACAGTCAAAAATCGCAATTTGCCCTGACCTTTCCTACAGATAGTGCCAATTTACATTTTTTTTCAATGATCTTTTGGTTTCTAGAATGAAGTGGTTTCTGGTGTTCGAGTAAAGTTTTTTTTTCTCACCTATTCGATTTGTTACAAAAGTTAGGCCCTCTGCGCAATACCATTCCAGGAAAGCCTAAAGACAACAATAAATGTTGTTCTTTGTATTGGTCCATTGCAGAATGTGGAATCCATCTCCTGCACAATGTTCGAAATCCTAGACTGTCATGAATGAGGAATACACAAAATGCCATTTTTTAACATTTCGTGTGGCAAGAAACGTGATCGAGAGTGATGGACATTGATGTTCTTCCTCTGTGGTATTCGTCTCTCAAATCTGTAAGGCCCTTTGAAACTGTTGGTACCATTTAATGATAGCTAGCCCAGACATCACTTTCTCCTCACATATAACAGATATTCTTGATAGATTTCCATACAATTCAAGTCTTTCGCCCACAAAAGTAAGCAATTTAGATTTCTAATTTCGTGTAACAATCGAGTTGTACACGACCAATAGAAACGCACTGTGCACGTTCACGTGTTACAACTGCCTGATCGGATGGTTGTACTACGTCATACATCCCTCCCAAGCACAAATGTTGTTCCCTTACTAGGACAATAGGTAGTAGCGAGTGCAACTTACATTTTGATACACATACGTATTACTATCGCTGAAGTAATATTATTTGGAATAACGACGAACTCGTTTAACATGCGTGAAGGTTATCTTTCTCAGTATGTTCGGAAATATGCAAATGATATTGCTCCATTAATAAAGATGGAAAAAGTGGGAAATCATCAGATTGTTATACTTTTTAATACAGGAAAAGCAAAAAGAAAATGTGAATAAAAGCAATTTTAAGAATAATTCCTTGAAATATTTTGACAGATTCAGTCTGATGGTTGTGATTTATATTGTATTTGCAAATGTAAATAGATCAGACAAGTAATCTATATAATATATTATCAGATATCTAGCAAAAAAAAAGTACCCGGCATATCTTTTCTTCAAATTATACATGAAATTTTTGGTACTAGTTAAATTCCGCCAAAGGTTTGGAGTGAAACATATGTCTATTCATAATTTTTTCCATCGATAACTTCATTCAGAGTTTCCCGCCTCTACATAACATTCTACTCATAATTGTCGTCGATAACATACTACTCATTTACAAAGTTTGTGATGGGAGCACCTCAACAAATTTTGGATGCTTTCAGAGGGTTTACTCCAGACACAGTGCAGCTAGGAACCAGATCTCTTAACACAACAAGTAAGATCACCACACCAAATTTGGGACTGATCGCTCAAGTACCCATGGAACCATAGGGAACCAATAATTTCTGCCATCAATGTCGTCACACCGTGGATATAACAGAAACTCGTGTTACCCTTTTGCCCACTCGTCCGTCTCTCGAAATTACCTCTATTATATAATAAAACTAGTTAAACCCCTCCAAAGTTTGGCATGAAATGTCAATCCATTCATAATTAATACTTACCTTATTGTAATAAACTATAAAGTTTTTTAATTGGTAGCGTACAGTCGCTAAAAATATCCGAATACTATGGTTGATTAAAGAATTCAGATTCTGTAATCAACCATAGTGTTTGGATATTTTTTAAGCGACTGTACTATACGTCATTCCCAACTCTCGGGGGCGTGGGTGGCTCAGTCGGTAGCGCGCCAGGCTCGTAATCTGTAGTTCCCAGGTTCGAATCCCAGCTGGGTCAGTTGAGATTTATCTCCGCAAAATTCCTCGCTCTGCCCACGGTCAGTAGGGGACACCGATGGGCTTGGAAAGGCCGCCGTCCGACGGATGGGACTTTAAGCCGTGGCTCCGTGTGCGGGAGAGCCATACCCTGTGCATGTTAAAAAACACGCTGGATGGCCTTAACGGGAGGCTACCATCTGTCTCCCAACAGCTGTTCCAGTGGGTCCCCTTCCCCAACCTTCTCTGAGCCTTCGGGGTCCATGTGACCTGGCCATTTAGCCCATGGTGTGCAAAAAAGTGCCGCTCAGAGGTAAAACAACCCAACCCAAAATCCCAACTCTCGATCCATAACGTACTACTCCATTCAGAATGTAGGCGATGGCAGCGCCCCCAGAAATTTCGGACACTTGTAGCGAGATTACTCCGAACTAACAATAACCAGTAACCAGACCTTTTAACCAAACACAGTTAGACCTAAGTGAGACCATCACATCAAATTTTGGAATGATCGGTCAGATTGCAGAGAAATCACAGGAAACCGAAACTGTACGCTACCAATGACGTCATACAGCTGACATACAGAAAACGTCAGGACATCGGTTCGTCCGTTCGAAATTATGCCTGTTACGGAGTAAGTTACAGTTACGTTGAGAAATAGATACCTCCCTTCTCATTCATGACACTGTCCAAGCTGAAACTGCACAACTGCGAATGCGATAAAGTAATTGAACTTATTTGTCTGTGTTTTGCGATGCATTATTGCCACAATAATTAATTTACTTAAATGATTAAGATTTAATAAAGAATATTTCGAAATTTAGAACTGCTCTAATAAAGAAATTTGGATATCACCTCGATTCAATTGAAATTCGATGAAAACACTGGAGTATAAAACTTATGTTGGAAAAAGAATTATCTTGCAACATGTGGGATAACGAACCTACGATACTTTAAAAACCATCTCTTTTAATGACAGTATGCAAAAGAAAGTCTTTCATATGGTATACATGTGATTATGTACAACTCGTGGAAAATTCACATCATTACTAAAGAAACGTTAATCGCCAGCTGGTAGCTCAATGACCGAAGCACCTGATGCGTTATCAGAACGTTGGGGGTTCGTATCCCACCGCATTCATCACATCAAAACAACTTCTAATTTGAGTTTCAAAGCGTTTTCATCGAATAAAAATTTAATAACCTTGAAATAAATACGTACGTGATCAAATGTATGGTAATTTGTTTTAAATTCTTAATCCGTTAAAATTCTTAATCCGAAAATGAATCCGTTAAATTATGAGTATAAATTTACTCATAATTTGAAGCATAGTTTATTCTCTAAAGCAGTGGTTCTCAACCTTTTATTCTTCACGTACCCCCTGGAAATGTGTATGTAACTGGCGCACCCCTTGTATAGATAGATAAAACTATAGTTATAGTATAACAATGGAAATGCAATGAAACATTATATATATAACATATATCTAGCGACTTTTGAGCTCTCACGGCGTACCCCAAAACAATTTTACCGCGTACCCCAAAACAATTTTACCGCGTACCCCATGTTCAGAATCCCTACTCTAAAGAATACCTATGAAAACTAGGTAACATATTTCTATTTGAGTTCTATTTGATATACCAACTTTTGAGTAAAAATATTATACTTATTTCGAATGTTATATCAACAGCAAAAAGCAGAAAAATGTGACTAAACCACTGTCTCTATCTTTAATAATAACTAGAAAAATAACATAATATGTTTGGCGGATATAGGGTGCTCGTTCTCAAAGAGAATGAAGTTTCTGTTTCCCACATTTTAGTGCTCTCTAATAGAATAGTGCAAATTTGAACTAACGGTTAATTGGGAAAATGCATATAGTAACATTTAATCAACTCCTAGACTGGTTTATGACTTTCAACTAGATTATGAATCTTGGATTGGTGGATTGCTTTGGATTGCTGCATTGGTGGGTTTTAGTTGAGGGAAATCTGTCGGTTTGTTTTCTATTTGCCAATGGGTGCCAGTCGTCAAAGGAACAGGATATATGGATTGTAAATTTATTGAAAAGTTGACCAGATATGAAATTTCACTTAGTTATTTCGCATTTTATGAACCAAAATTTATGTTAAAAATTTATATTTTTACTTTATTGCCTTAAAATGTAAGGAAAGTATTTTATAAAAGGTTTTCAAAACGGAGTCGAAATTGTTTTCAACAGAATTTTTTTGACGTAAAAGATTTGTAAAAAGTTGTTATTTTTCTTCATTTTTTTATCATTGAGTATTCATAAGCATAATTATTACCTTTTAATTCGTTTTTCTCATTAACATTTAACTCTGAATTTTATTTTCAATTGATTTGCGTTTTTTTAATCATGAAGTATATTCTACGCATAGTAAACTATAACAGGTAGGGTGAAGAAATGCTCATTGGATCTGAACATAATTTTTTTGTTATTTTTAAACAAAATTATTCATTATGGTTTATGTTTTAATATATATTTTCATGGATGAAAACTTTGGAATGTTGGGTTGTTTTACTTTTTACACAATGGGCTAAATGGCTAGATCACAAGGACCCAGAAGGCTCAGAGAAGCTTGGAGACCTACTGGAACAGCTGTTGGGAGACAGATGGTAGTCTCCTTTCAAGGTCATCCATCATGTTCTTTAACGTGCACAGGGTATGGCTCTCTCACACATGGGGCCATCGCTTAACGTTGAATCCGATGGACGGCGGCTTTTCCAAGACCATTCGTTCCTCTACCGACCATGGACGGGTCAGGGAGTTTTGCGGAAATAAATCTCAATGCTGATGCATTTGAGACTCGAACCTGGGAACTGCAGATTAGGAACTAGCGCGCTACCGACTGAACCATTTAGCAATTCTCACTTATAGTTTTTTTTTTAAATATATTTTATACAGTATATAAATATGTTCTTCAAAAGTATTCGGATGTCTGTGATAAAACTTTTTCTTGTTTATTTGAATTTTAGTATTATTATCTTTTAACATAATGCTAAGTCGATGAACATTTTAAATAAAGGTTCCTATCGCTTTTGTGTCTTTCAAACTTAACACCAGATGGTAGCACTAACAATTCGATTTGGAAATAACTGAATCATCCGTGACAACTGAAAATGCCTTTTCTCTGAAAAGCAAACTTGTTCATTAAACTATTCCAGTGGTTATAAAGATTTGTCTTCACTGTATCACTTACATGTATATAGAGGCAAACCCAGAAACTTTCAACAGGAATGGAAATCATATGGTGTGTTGGGAAGGGGGGAGATTTATGTCCGACGAGTAGAGAGAGAGTTTGATGCGAGTGAGTCTCTTATTTTCGAGGACCTCCTTACAAAATTTCAGCTATTCAAGCCCTCAAGGATTTGAGCAAGGGATTATAACCCTTGGATACTTCACTGAAATATTGAACATTTTTGTAAAAATATACACTCTCCTACCAATAATCGCTCTACCTTTATTTCTATATTAGACAATTTCCAAGTTATGTCAATGGGAATCTAATTTCGAAGCTATATAACTTCTATAAATGAATTCAAATGAAAGCTGTGACTGAAGATAAACTAAAGATCATAATGAAATCTACTTATATCCAGATTTTCAACAATATTTTTTTGATATTTAAAGAGTTGTGGAAGCTGGAATATTTAACAATTAATTATCACATTTTGTATAAAAAAAAATTATTATTGTCTAGTATTCAAATAATTATTTATCAGACATCCAAAATGTATATTATTTTATTAAATGGTCCGAAACAATATCTATTATTTAAATTTTAAATAATTTCTGAAGTTGTAAGTCTTTATGACGCATTATTCTTGTGAAATATTCTGACATCCATAACTCTTTAAATACTGAACGATTACACTGGCTTACAAGGTTTTTATAACATAAACAATTGTAGCTGTCTTTAACAATTTTTCAGGTGTTGATTTCAGATCTGGCCTTAAAAAATGGCTAGCGCGTCGCGTTTTTATGTTATTGGTTATTTTGACTCCTATTAAGATCTTCCTATACCAACACCCCCAGGCAACTGGGAGAATACTACATATTTTACTTTTTGAGGTTAGCAACACTTATTGTCAAGTGGAAGAAAACATGTAACAGTAACCTAACCTCAAACCACCATTCTTTCTGTTTTCATTGTAGGTGGAACACGTGCTGTACGTTGAAGAGTGAATTTTGGCATTTAAATGACACAAAGGCAGCGTCGCGGATGTGTCGATATGCCAGATAAGTTTTGTTATGTGTGTGGAAATTATATTTTAAAATCTCAGCGTCGTTCTTTGACAAAGAATTTTGAAGAAAGCCTATAACTTGTATTTTGGATGTCATGTTGGGGATCAGGGCAAAACATGGGCTCCAGATGTGTGCTGCACTTCGTGCTTTGCTGGCCTGAGTGAATGGTTGAAAGGTAAGATAAAATCCATGACCTTTGCAGTTTCAATGGTTTGGTGTGAGCCAACTAGTCATTTGAATGAGTGCTATTGTTTTAACTAAAGTTTTGGGCTTTTTAAAAAATGACAAAAACAAAATAAACTATCCAAATGTGCCTTCAGCCACAAGGCCAGTTCCTCATGGAGAAAATCTTTCTATATCAACACCTCCAACCAACTGGGAGGAGATGGATTCACATTCATTAGAGACAGATTTTGAGGCACATACAACATATCCTGATCCTACATACACCTCTAAAAAGTTAGACAAGCCTGATCTGATTCACCGAAATGAACTAAATGATCTTGTTCGAAACTTTCCAAACAACATGCTGAGGTTCAGGTTGAAGACTTCAAAAGTGGAATATTCTGGCTAAGGGTGCCGAGTTTTCTCTGTTCAGAAAGATAAATTTGGCTTTATCTTCTTATTACGAGATGCAAGATGGTTTGTTTCTGCACAGATATTTCGGGGCTGATGGAAGATATTGGAACAACTCACGACCCTAAGGAATGGCGTCTTTTTTATGGATTCATCAAAATTCAGCTTAAAAGATGTCCTTTTGCATAAAGGAAACCAAAAAACTTCCATTCCAGTGACACACGTTGTGGGAAAGAAGGAAACTTGTGAAAGCAAAACTCACTCCTATAAAATATGACCAGTTTAAGTGGATAATATATGGTGACCTAAAAGTCTCTCTTACTCGGGCTTCAAGGAGGCTTCACAAAATTTTGCTGTTTTTTGTGTTTGTGGGACAATAGGGCAGAAAGGAACACTACAAACAAGCGTAAAAGGGATATTTTTATTCCTGGAAAGAATAATGTGAAGTATAAGTGTTTAATTGACACCTCTGATGTTCTGCTCCCACCATTACACATCAAACTGGGATTATGAAAAAACTTTATAGAGGTTATGGACAAAACTGGTAAACGATTTCTGCACTTGAAAGAACCATTTCCAAAACTAAGTGATGCCAAACTCAAAGAAGGGATCTTTTTGGTCCTCAGATCAGGAAGCTACTGAGTGATACTGTCTTCGAAGAAAAACTGAATATGAAGGAGCACATTGCATGGAAATCCTTCACGTCTGTGGTCCAGGGTTTTCTGGGGAATCACAAAGAGGAAAACTACCATCAGCTGATTCAAGATCCTCTCAAACACTATGAAAATCTTGGCTGCCCAATGTCTTTGACGATCCATTTCTTGCACTCGCAATTCGACTTCTTTCCAAAGAACTTAGGATCTCTCAGTGATGAGCAAGGCGAAAGATGTCAGCAGGATATCCGAACCATGGAGGAGAGATGCCAAGTCATGATGGGTGACTATTGATGGTTCTTGTAGAAGGAAAATAGCTCGTCACATAAAAGGCAAAAATTAACTTCTTGTAAGAATAAAAGTTCCTTACCCGTGTTTTCTTATTTTGCTTTCCAATATTATTTCATTTGTTGCTTTATATTCAGTGGCCTATAAGTATAATGTTTCTAATTCTTTCACTGTAATCATGCAATTAATTAATGAGTTTAAATTGCAATTCAATAAAAGTCACATTTATTTTCATTTCCCAACTATGCGTATTCATTGTAATTTAAAAAAACTGCACGTGCTGCATAATTTCACAGCAATATCTGAATTCAGCACCCCAGAATTAGTTAAAAAAAACTATTTGACCAATATTATAAAAAAAGTTTAAAATTTTTTTATCTAGTGTTTATGTTGAAAATCGAGATTTAAACAAATTTGATCAGGATCTTTATTTTCAATCACAGTTTTCCATTAAATGCATTTTTAGAGGTTATAGAGCTTCAAAATTTGTTTCGGAAAACATCGAAATTTTCTAATATTTTCTTTTTGCTTAATAGTTTCGTTAGAGAAATTTTGGCTTAAAAACCAGTATACTTTTAGGGTTGGCAATGTTTCGATTTTCCTTCACTTTTCGTTTGTTGCGATTAAATTTACACCAGGAACTCTGTTCGATAAATACAGCGTTATCCAATATTTTAATAATTTTAATTATTTTAATTTTATTGATTTTTAGCTGCTGCACAAAAAAAAACGTGAACAGTTTTGCCAAAAATAATTTTTTTTTCCTCTTTTGCGGAAATTTCTATAATGCTACATTTTATATATTTAATTTAAGTAAAACCTGGAACAAATCAGCTTTACATCCCTCTTTGGCTGCACCTATATTCGAATATAGTTATTTCGAAACTAAGATGGTTGGTTGGTATTGTGGCAACTTTCTCTGAAAACCTGAATTTAATATTTATACAATTTGATTATAGAGTTATCTTGTGCAAGGATTGGATCAAAACTTACGATATTTATTTTTAAACTTCTTATACCCACACCAAACGTTTGGCTCGAAACGGATCGATAATTCTTCGATAAGTTTATTCACAGGTTTCTACCACTCCAATTAAAATGTTGGTAGCCAAACAATTGGCGCCAAACATATTTCGATCGATACGTTTATTCATATGCTACTCCAGTCATAAAGTAGGCGATGGCAGCGCCCTAGAATTCTCGGACACTTTTCGTGGGATCACTCCCAACCCACGGCAGATAGGAATCCGATCCATCACCCAAAGTAGATCAGAAATAAGTGGGACCATCCCGCCAAATTCCGGACCGATCCATCAAGTAACAACGGACCTCAAGAAACCACAGGAAACTGCCAGTTTCTGCCCCGATGATGTCACACGCGTCCGCCCATTTGCCCACCCGGAATTACACCTATTATGATTACGCCTAAAATGATGACTAGAACAATATAATATCCCCTCCGAGGGATATAGGCTTTAAGTTTTAAATAAAGAATGAAGTTTTTTATTTTTCATTTTTACCACTTCAGCACCCTCTAAGACGGAAAAATCGAACTAAAATGATTCGAAAATGCATATAATATTTTATTGGTACCTGTCCCATAGGAATAGCATGGTGAATTCACTGATTTCCGTAAATTAAGGAAACTCAGAAAAATTATGATAAGCAAGAAACTATATGAATGATTTTAATGAAATTTTATCTAAACATAAATTACAATGCTAGTATCAGAATGGCATAAAATATTTTACACTAGAAATATTTTTCGTCAAAACATAACGCTTACAGGAACTTGTCGAAAAATAAGGTGTCAGAATGCAATGGGCAAAGTTCTTTAATAAGGAGTGTGGTCACCCCTTACAGCAATGCAGAGGCACGACAGCGATGTACCATGCTATTTATGATGTTGTGAATCAGCTCAGTAGGGAGTAACGACCATTGTTCCTTTAAAGCAGTAATAAGATCCCCCTTGTTTCAGGTGGCGAGTTGAGAGCAGGAACAAGTCGTCCTAGAGCATCCCACACATGCTCAATCGGATTTAGGTCAGGAGATCGAGCTGGCCACTCCATGCGCATAATGATCTGTTCTTGAAGGTATTGTTCCATTAGTCGAGCTCTGTGTGGACGAGCGTTATCGTCTTGTAAGATGAATGTTTTATCTATTGCACCAGCGTAAGGAGGTACAAAGGGTGAGAAACAAACAAAGAGACAGTTACGGCGGCCCCATCATGCTGGAACCACATTGCACGGCGCAGCTACTGAGGGACCTGTTGTTCATCCAAAAGTTCTGGCAAGACGTACTCCAGAAATATCTGGTAACTCCTTACGTCCAGACGAACAGGCATGAGGTATGAGCCTTATTAAGTGGTCCCCGACAATGCTGAATCAAACATTTACAGCAAAACGGTTTTGTGCTTCACGTTTTGGTGCAGCATGGGGGTTCTCCACAGCCCATGCATGCGCGTTATGTGCATTAAGCTACTTTCCCGTGTAAATCATGCCTCGTCTGTGAACAGCACAGAAGCAGGAAATTGGGGTTCTGCCGCACTCTTCTGCAGGTACCATTGCGCAAATGCAATGCGCTGTGCGTAATCCTCAGGCTTCAGTGTCTGGATGCGCTGCACATGATATGGATGCAATTGGTTGTCGTGCATAATCCTCCATACGGTGTATTGGGAAAGACCAACCCGGTGGGCGATTGCTCGAGTATTTGCACTTGGAGTATCTTCTGTATGACGTTGCACATTCTCCTCCATAACAGGGGTCCGTTCCCGACTCCTGGCAGGTCTTTGGAAGGAACCAGTGTCACATAACCTCTGATGCAGCCGTGAAAACATCTGGTGGTTGGGAGTACGTCTCATCGGGTACCGTTTCTGGTACATGCGCACAGCGGCTCGCCTGTTGCAGTCCGCAGCCCCGTATGCGAGATGCATATCGGCCAACTCCGGGTTTGTATAATCAGCCATCCTACTACCTCTGCAGGCGGTTCGTGAATGACGGTTACCTGCGAGGACGTTGTGCAGTCCTACAGCCGTACAATGCCATCTACCGCATCGAACAACGCTATCTACCGCGTGAAGATGCTGTTACCGACCCTGCATTGCTATATGATTGCGATTCGTCTTTGTGCAACCTACCCCTCCCAGAAGTTTATACATGCTTAACTGAATCACCCTGTATATATACACACATTAAATTTTGTATTCATAAATTGCATATATCGATAAACACAAAAAAATGGCATTAACAATTTAACAATTCAGTAGCAGTGTTTCATCAAGCGGTTTTTGAGCTCTTACAACGTACAGCAAAAATTTTTACAGCTTACCCCACGTTGAGAACCCATGTCTTAAAAGAACCCTTAAAATCCCAGAAAAGAGAAAAATATAACCTGGAAGTAATCTGAAAATTTATGTTGTGAATAGTATATGCATGTAAATACCTTTATGTGACTTAGTAGACTATGCTCTGAATTGTAATCTGGTAATAATGTAAAATTTGTAAATAATGTCCAGATCCGAGACAGTGATGCCGTATGTTTATTTGGATATGCGGTTTCCTTTTCGAGAAAATGGAATTATACAGTTACTTTAGGAAAGTGTTTTACTTAACGTGAAAAGAGGTCAAAAGTTTTATATAAGAATCTAGAACAGTTTGTGCAAATTCGTTTTGTTAACATTCGTTTTTTGTAACAATTCGTTTGTAAAAAAAAACCCGCACAGTGATTATGCTGGTCTAGTTTTAATTTAAATTATAGCCCGAACTTATAGTAGCCTATGCTCAAATTGTAGTCGGCCTACAAGCAATGAATTGCAAATTATAACTCGAGCTACTATTCGAACATTTATGGTATATATATGGACAACTAAAGTATGTAACTTAACCATGAAGCAATCAGTTTTAATAAATGATTAGCAAAATCCTAGTTCTCTCTCTGATCACACTGTCTATTATAAAGATTTAAGTTGTAATTAAATCCTGGATAAAATATATTTTGGTATTGTTTATTCTCCTTAAGACACAGCAACATGATGACAAGTGATAGAACTATGTATGTATAGTCTATGGAACTCTCGCTCATAATAGGGTTGGGATTGTTTTACCTCTGAGCGGCACTTTTTTGCACACCATGGGCTAAAATGACCAGGTTACAAGGACCCCGAAGGCTCAGAGAAGGTTGGGGGAGGGGACCCACTGGAACAGCTGTTGGGAGACAGATGGTAGCCTCACGTCAAGGCTATCCAGTGTGTTCTTTAACGTGCACAGGGTATGGTTCGACCGGACACGAGGCTAAAGCTTAACGTCCCATCCGACGGACTGCGGCTTTTCCAAGCCCATCGGTGTCCCCTACTGGGCAGGGCGGGGAATTTTGCGCAGATAAATCTCAACGCTGACAAAGCTGGGAATCGAACCTGGGAACTACAGATTACGAGTCTGGCGCGCTACCGACTGAGCCACCCCCGCCCTAGTCCTCATAATAATTAAATTATAAGCAATGGATTATTAAAAATAAATATTTGCATTCTAATGGGCAATTAATAAGAGAGCTACACTAGTTATGAAAGATGACAGCCTCCATTATGGTGAAGATGCCTGTTCTGCATCCGGATAATAACAACATCAGCTTATAATCGCATTTACATGCATAATCGCAAAATAAGAGTTATAATACTGTTGCGAATTACAAAATATGGATAGCACTGGGCGTGAGTATTAATAACTATATTTTAAAACCAATTGTAATACAATGCAAATCGTTACAAAGAAAATATGGATGTAGTATCTCATAAACAAATTAACTACTAACATGCAAAAGTCATCAACCTTCCTGCACAGAGTACACAACAACAGCTCTGTCTATTCTACTAAATACTACCTTTTCACTTTGTTTACCATGTCACTTGAACATCAGACGTAAACAAATTCTCGTCCTGTGCTAGTTCACTAAACTTATCACACTAGCCAAAACAAGAGGACCGCCCGCTCACACATCACATAAAAGATTCTTCTTGTCTTTTACTTATCGCTCACCGACTCAGACCATCTGAACATCTTTTCAGATCTCACAACTTTAACACACTGCACTGCTATATTTTCACTCTTCTTCTTCAGAACTGTTCTAAGTTCCAAATCGTTGGCTAATTGAATCTCACGTAGAAGCACACACGAGGGCTCCAGTCACGTTAACTCGTGAAGTCACTGTTGCTCGTTCATCTGTCGTAACAATACATTATTGTGTTATCTGCGATCATACCACGATTGACAATTCCATGGAATTGTCAAATCATTGGATAATGTGAAACAGGATAACATTTACGAACTATTTCCAGACAATTTGCCATTTCCCATTCGACGGTGAATAGAATAACAGTCTAATTCAAGAGAATGTAACTAAAAGACAATCGTTGCAACTCATTGATGTCAACAGTTCACAGAACGAGCACTTGCTTACAATAATGAGAAGTGGGGAGAACAATTCTTGTCAAACGACTACACAATTGACAATGGGGTCTCTGGTGTCCATTAAAACTAATAGACATTATTACCACAACATGGGTACCCAAAGTTTATGCGAGACAGAAACCTTTATTAACACCGCAGAATATAACTCAGTACAAACGGAAGGAAGACTTTAACAATGATATCTGCTCTTTCAGACGCTAATTTTCTGTGATAGAAATCGATTGGCCCTGTTCTCAAATTTTAAACTTGAGTGCATATGGACATGCCCTGCATCTGCATTCTACAGAAGATACATGGTGGCATTTCTGTCATGGTCCAGGAAGAATGGGATGAATCTACACTAGTTAATAAAATTAAAGTAATGCCTAGTTTTTCGTCAATATTTTAATTTAGCCACATCTCCGAGGGTCAAAATAATTTTTACAACAAACAGTACACGTAAATTTCGAAATACAACAGAAATTGGTCTACGACTCTACAATTCCTTGCAACATGCAAAATGCTAATGTCTATAAAAACACGGGTTGCTAACACATCACTACTTTCAAAAATGTTGCTTGCAAGGAGAGTTAATATCATTATTTCTACAGGAGACGGAAAGTCATCATCCTTTTGATGTTTCTTTGTGATGGCGAGCTTTTAAGAAAGACTTGAAGCAAGATAATCACGGCGGAGTTAAGAAGATAGTGTCGTAACTTTGGAAACAGTTTCAGGAGACAGAAGCCATTACCATATGAGCTGGATAAGGTCACCCGAGGGTCACTTATAGCCAAACTGATCATTATCTTTTCTAATGGCAAGACGGATGGTGATAACTTCATTCCGCGATTCGCAGTCAATCGCGGTTTCTGAAGCTACAAATGAAAGGAGTTCAAGCAGAACAATATCATGGAAGCTAAACCCCAACCACTAAGAAGCCAAAATGTCAAACTGGTGCAAGCCAAAATGTCAGTTGGAGCCCTAAACAATGGACTAATGTTCTGCTTTCTGATGATTCACGGCTTATCGTACAGCCAGATTCTATATGTTGTTTAATCTGGAGAAAACGTGTAATGCGATATCAGCGAAAGAGATACTTATGGTGGGAATCAGACAATGGATCTATAAAAAAATAGGAGGGAAGTGGGGAGGGGGTAAGAAACTAAATCGAGCCGGAAGGAGGAAAAGGTGGGGGCCAAGAGACTAAATATCCATTATAGTGTGATGTCCTTCACACTATAATTCACCCTTCCGTTTCAGAGATCTTTAAAATATTTATTTAAAAAATACACGAAAAATTCATAATAATTTTGCCTCTATTTTCATTAGCAGCATTCTCAGAGGGTATCAAGGGGAAATAGGAGAGATGGCCCTCTTACTCCCTCCCCTAATCTGGAGAATTATACACTGCTGGCCATTAAAAGTCAACACCAGGAAAGGCAAGAGATATCAAAGCCATATTTAGTGAAACATAGCTTACGTTGCAAAGATCAAATGATTACAATTGGTCGACGCTGTCAGGCCTGTTTAGCTATCACAGGGTATTACACTTCATATTGAGTCATATGTGCATATTTTGTAGTATTTGAAATCAACATCTGCGATGAACACCATTTTCTTGTTTTTAATGACGTCATTTTAATACGTTTATTTCCGTCTGAGAGTTATCGTTTCCTACACATTTCTACGTTACACTAAAATACATTTCTAGGAAATTTTCGTTTAATTACTTCGTACAATAAAAAAACTAATGCCTCGTTTGTTACTGTCACTGTAATTTTATGAAACAATTTATTTCGACGACAGGATTATTAGAATTACAGCTATGTGATGGAAATGGGAATGCGCCAGGTACTTTAACATAAAGTAAATAAAAAAAATATCTCCTCATTTGCAGAATAATCTGCTAAAATATTTATAAACTACCAGCTGTCTACATACAAAAGTTTGTGTTTATTGGAAATGCAACTTGGACCCCAATGAAACACAGACCGTGCAACAGCGAGATGGCATGACAGCGAGAGCATCACATTTTTCTATGGGAAGGGAGATCTCTTCCGATGAACTCCCAGTGAACACATATAGTCTGCCATTGATCGTGTTGTGTACAAAGCGAACATCTGAACTCGATGTTTGTTCCTCCTCCATTCTGCCCTGATAACTTCTCTGCAGGAAGAATGGACTATACTGCCACAACATTTCATTGCATGGCTGATGCAATAATGCCCATCCACATTACCGCATTGCTTATGAAGTCAATCAATTCTTATAGAGATCACCAATGTATTGTATGGATTAAAAAAACACGCATTTGCTAAAATGTTTTTGAATAATCTTTTTGTGTATAATCTTTTTGTGTATACTGTTATAATATATATTTAATATTGATGAATTGGGTTGTTTTACCTCTGAGAGGCACTTTTGTGCACATGGGCTAAATGATGCAGAGAAAGGAAGCCTCTGGTCAGCTGTTAAGAGACCGATGGTGTCCTCCCTTCAGGGCCATCTACCATGTTCTTTAACGCACAAGAGGCCAGGGATTAACATCCCATCCGACGGACTGTGTCTGTCCCAAGCTCATGTGTGTCTCCTACTGACTGAGGAGAGAGATTTTGCGGAGTCATAAATTTCAACGCTGGCCTAAGTGGGACTCGAACTGAGTTGGTTGGTTTGGTTGGTTATTTTACCTCTGAACGGCACTTTTTTGCACACCATGGGCTAAATGGTCAGGTTACAAGGACCCGAGGTCTCAGAGAAGGTTTGGGGGAGGGGACCTACTGGAACAGCTGTTGGGAGACAGATGGTAGCTTCCCGTAAAGGCCATCCAGCGTGTTCTTTAACGTGCACAGGTTATGTCTCTCCCGTACACGGGGCCACGGCTTAACGTTCCATCCGACGGACGGTGGCCTTTTCAAGTCCATCGGTGTCCCCTACCTTGGGCAACAATGATAGATTACAGGCCTGCCCAGTTCGAGTTTTTTCGAGGCACTCTTATGCAAAAAATATCCGTCAGATCGCACCCAAACACTTGACAAACAAACCATGTTGTCTGCATAGGTTTTCATTAGTGTGCTTTCTGCGTTCGAATTTAAAACTGCGATCTTTTCAAAACTAAAAATTTTTAATGCACAGTTTCTCAAATTTTGCCTATTCTTAAAGATACTGATATGTTGTTTTCCGATTCCAGAACTGGTGCATATGATATAAAAACAAAGGGGCAGGAGTTGAAGATCAAAGGCCATAAAAGCAACGTATCACGTGTTCAAAGGGTGTGCGCGATTTCAAATGGATGGGACTCTCACCTCCCACGTTAGACAACTGACTGCAAATTGGATTACCTTCAGAACCCCGTGCCCTGAAACTACGGGGAGCGGGATGGGGGAGAAAGTTGGGTCGTGGGTCACGTGGTATATAATCCTTGCGCCTTTTATTCCCTTGTTCTCTTGGCAGAGAAATTCGATACCTTTTTATAATCAATTTTTGAAACAACTATGAACTATATCAATTTGGAAAAAAAATCAGAAAGACAGCTGAAAATGCATTGTAACTTTGTGATGAAAACCAGAGGGATGAAAGCAAAATAACATATTATTTTGCTTTCATCTGAGCGGTACTTTTTTTGCACACCATGGGCTAAATGGCCAGGTCACAAGCACCCCGAAGACTCAGAGAAGGTTGGGGGAGGGGATCCACCGGAACAGCTGTTGGGAGATTGATGGTAGCCTCCCGTCAAGGCCATCCAGTGTGTTCTTTACACCGGGTATGGCTCTCTCGCAAACGAAGCCACGGCTTAATGTCCCATCCGACGGACGACGGACTTTCCAAGCACATCGGTGTCCCCTGCTGACTGTGGGCAGGGCGACGAATTTTATGGAGATAAAAAAATAGAGGAAAACGCGATGATGCTAAGTGCTTGGCATTCAAGGGCACAAAATTTCTCCATTCAGATGCTGAGCTCGTGGCACTGATTATCAATAAGACTAGTTAATAGACTGAACAGGTTAATCGGGAGAAAGGAAGTCATTTTTTTTTTGCATCTTTCTGGCATCAAATTTCTTTTGCCGCTAATGCATAGAGTATTATATTCACAGTAATAATTCAAATCACTCCACGGAGTAATATCTAACATATAGTCAATTGTGCATGATTGACTGACAGTTAATTCTAACCTCGGAAAGTGTAAATCGCGATATTTCATCAATAACTATGCAATACCAAATCATTTTTTAATTTACGTCAATAAAGAAACAATATTCTCTTAAAACATAAAAAAATGCATTTTCCCACCCCCTTCGGTCTAAGTGATCAACTCATAATTGCAAATGGTGCAACGTGACCTCCACATTCCATCATCAAAATTTCAAAGTTCTAGCATAAATACATCGTTTGCAATATTCATTTGAAATTTTCAAATTTTTCCACCGTTAGAGGGCGTATTTTATAGCTTCTGGGAGACTAGGAAAGTGAAAAATCACAATATTTCATCAATACCTGTCCAATGCAAAAAACCTTTTATCTCTATAAATTTAGCTGAAAACAAAACAATTGCTATTTCCCACCCACCCTGGGTCTAAAAGGTGAATTAATCGTTTCCTATAAAAACTTCAGGACGTTCATTTTCCACCACCATAATTTCGATAAGGCAGTTAAAGTGAAATGTTACGAAAACCAAAATTCACCTAAAATTCTACCCGACGGAGCATTTAAATTCTCCCATGCAAGAGCATTTACGAGAAATGTGCTATTTTACTGAAATATTCACTCATTTAATTTCAAATAATGTAACATACATTAAACCAACTAAGTTACCAAAATCCCGCTATTTCCGTACTGTGAGTAATATCACTTTTACTCATCAATATGGAGTGTATGGGTGGCTCAGTCGCTACCGCGCAAGGCTCGTAATCTGCAATTCCCAGTTCGAAGGAGTGGGGCTGGCTTAGTCGGTAGCGCGCCAGGCTCGTAATCTGCAGTTCCTAGGTTCGAGTCCCAGCTGGGTCAGCATTGAGGTTTATCCCAGCAAAACTTCTCACCCTGCCCATGATCAGTAGGGGCAATGATAAACTAGAAGCCTGCGCAATTACTCGAAAAAACACCTTTACGCGAACCACATATAACATAAAATTTCACTAGATGGCGCGCAAACACTTGACAAACAAACCGGTTTCTTTAGTTGTTTTCGTGTAAAAGTAGCGAGGAAAAACTTCAAATTTTGTGAATGTTAAGAACCCTAGGGAAAAAAATGCTACATTTATGTTTGCAACTTACATGCTGTTAACATTTTTAAACGGAAGGTGTTTTTAGGAAGAAAAAGCGTATAGATTTGGATTTAAAAAATCATAATAAGTTTGGTGATTTTGCTTCTGTATTGGTGAGCGTTGGGATTTATCCCAGCAAAACTCCCCGCCCTGCCCATGATCTACGCGCTACCGACTAAGCCACCCCCGCTCCTTCGAACTGGGAATTGCAGATTACGAGCCTTGTGCGGTAGCGACTAAGCCACCCATACACTCCATATTGATGAGTAAAAGTGATATTACACACAGTACGGAAATAGCGGAATTTAGATAACTTAGTTGGTTTAATGTATGTTACACTATCTGAAATTAAATGAGTGAATATTTCAGTAAAATAGCACATTTCTCGTAAATGGAATGGTATGGGAGAATTTAAATGCTCAGTCGGGTAGTTTTAGGTGAATTTCGCTTTTCGTAACATTTCACTTTAACTGTCTTATCTTTGTGTTTACTATTCGCTTTCCATGAAATTTAGACTGAATATTCTTCATAACGTCTTCTGAGTAATGTGAATCATAATTCTCAGAGATCACTGCACAAAACAGAGCTTGCCATATTCACGTGGGACACGGCATCCCACGCTAAAGAATTAAGTGAATAAAACACAATTCTTGTTCAAAATTAAAGATAGTAAAATATCGCTTTCTTATTGTTTCCACTTGATTTTACTAGGGAAATAACCAAGGTCATTCAAATGAAAACCATAAAAGTTAAACAAAGTTGTTTTACTCAAAAAGGAAAATGTGCATTTCCATCTTAGTGTAGTCTCCATTACGTTCGATACACTTTCTAGATGCAATGCTGAGCTACCGACTGTATTCTTCGAGAGACATTTTGTGTTTGGTGGTGGAGACACTCGTTCAGACTTCTTTATCTGAGCGGAAGTACGTTTTTAGTGCGCAAAAATAGAAAAAAAAAGCGGCAAACACTCTGCGCTATGTCTGATGATTGTGGAAAGTGAATAGCAAAATAACGATTTTTAAAAACAAAAGACAAAAATTAACTTTCTCATTGTGAAAAAAATAAAAAAAAGAGAGAGAACAAGCTCTCTTTTTTATTATTATTTTCCCTATCTGGCCACCCTACTTCGTAGTATACTTGTCTACTTACTATTTTGTTCATTTATTTTTAATGGTTCCTTCTACTCTGCAAACATTTTGCAGTAAATGAGAGGTTAGGGGACGGTTTTTTGCAGTGGAACTGCAGCAACTAAAACAATTTCCCAGTGACCCTGATGGGCGGGAAATTAGCAGTTTTAGTAAGAACACAAATGACCAGGTGGCTGACCAATTGAGAAGTTGACTTTAGAACAGATATTTGGTGGTTTATAAGAAACCAGATCTCTTCAAGGTCACACAAATCCCATAAAGTAATATCACCGCTGTTTCACAATGCGTCTCAGCTACAAAATAAGACAACCACTTCGGTCCCCTTCCTCCCCCCTCCCTAGATCTCGCCACTGGGAAAACCCATAGTTTAATTTACAGGACGTTGCCCTCCACCCATGGCAGGGAAGCCCGGAAGTCCAATAAAATTTTGTATATATGTATACTATTTCTTCAATGATGGTAATACTGTATATGAAAACACACAGATGTGAAATTGTCATTTGGTGCCTAATTGATATGGCTCCTACGGCCAGAGCTTTACTGGACATAGCATAGATAGGTTCTATTTTTTATGTCAGTAACTCCCCCTATTTTTGTTATTTTACTAGTTAAAACGGCTCTATCTCCTATCTTCCATTTTACTCGAAAGACTTACTATTGGTTTCAGGAAAAGTCTGTTTCAAATGGTAACATTCACCATTAAACTCAAAGTTATAAACAAACCTCTGAAGTGCAATATTTTTGCATACAATGTGACTGGACAATACACTTGTGACTGGACAATAGTATTATTGTCCAGGTCACAAGGACCAGAGAAAGTTAGGAGAAGACCCACTGGACAACCATTAGGAGACAGGTGGAAACCTCTCTCCAAGGCCACACAGCGTGATTTTTAATGTACACATTCATGCATAATACCACGTCCCCATTTACATTGAATTTACTTCACATGGAGCCACAGCTTAACGTCCCATCTGAGGAAATGTTTCCTTACAGGAGGACACAGATGAGTAGCATTTCCAAACATTACTCTTTCTGATCGATGGCAAGGATTTAGCAGAAATAAATATCAACTCTAGAACAGGTGGGACTCAAACTTGGGAACTGCAGATTACCAGACTGGAGTGCTGCCCTATCCCTACCCTCCAATATTTTCAGTATAAATTGAATATATGAGATAATGTTTGTGTTCTATTGCAATTTTTGCTTTCATTTGCAACTTGAAAATCTATAAATAGATTAGTGTCATTTTTATTCTGCCTCTTTATTTTGTATTCCTATAAAATTTTACTGCATGGAATTCCAAACCAGTGGCGTAAATGGATTGGATTGCTTTCCATTTCTAAGTGGGACTTTTACCTGCACAATGGGACTAAATGTCCACGTCACAGGGGCTCAAAGGTTCTGTGCACGGAGCCACAATTTAATGTCCCACCCGATTGACGGCAGCTTTTCCAGCTCACTAATGTCCCCTTTCTCACCGAGGGCATGGTAGGGGTTAGTGATGATAAATCTCAGCAGTTAGAACTCGAAGTTGGAAACTTCGGATTGTGAGTCTGACCATGTCTAACTTGATCTGATGCACTACCAACTGAGTCAGCCCTCCCCCAGATGCAACTGGGTATATGAAATATGATATACCAGGAGTTCCTTTCTTTTAAAGTTATCCGTGATTCTCATAAAATATTAAGCATGGATGTTAAAGTTAAAAACAAAAATTTCATTTTAGCTTGTTCATAATAATCAAATCCCTGCTTCAAATTCCATCAAAGGAGGGGAATATTGACTGGTCGATAAAGTATCGATCGATACATCAAAAATTGATAGCATAGGACAATTATGAAGTGGTATGACTATATGAATAGATGTATCAAAATTGTCTTAGCGTACACTGAATTGATAAATGACTTGCTAATGACAGTCGGGACAGAAATCGAACTGATAAATGATTTGTTAATGACGTTTCAGGTAGACGTTGGATAGATAAGCTATATGTTAATGACAGTTCCCTAACCTTTTGATAAACGAGTTAAAAGCTACAACATGTAAAAGAAAAAAAAGGGAAATTCATAATTCTGAAAAACAAATGTTAGAGATAACTGTTTTTTATTTTATATATCACTACAATTTCCTTATATATTTCTCATATTTTCCGTATCATTAAAGTTACATAAAGGATTAATAGAGACCATAATAATGCAATCTCATATCTATACTAGTTTGCAGTTGTAAAGAGAGTAAACTATCGTAGAATCAGTAACCTCATCTTTCATAACTACAGATATTATCACGCAAACAGCAGTGATTGACAAAGTAAGCATGAATAATAAATTCTTTTTTCACATTATACCCTTGTCATCTCACGGACAACGAAATATCTTTAAAAAGTCGCTATAACGCCTCCTTATTTTGTTCGCATTATCTGCTGGCTGAGCGGACTTGATCTAGCTGAAGCCGACCATCAGTCATTTCCGCTGCATTATAGAACGGTTGGAAGCCATTAATCAAAAGGTTTCTGAAATGCCGGAAAGGAGCGTAGTGGGTGGGCTGATGTATATTCAAGATTAACTGAAAATGTCATTATCGAGACAAAAGCTTTGAATGAGAATATTTGCCTGTGTGAAGTGATCAACATGAAGTGTAAAGTGGGTTCAGTTCCTAGACCCCCTTTACACAGGTTCTAGAAAGAGCAGGTTGTCAGACAAATTGGTCACTTAACTACAGTTTGCCTACACAGCTTCCAATGAATTAACCTTGGTTTAATTATATGAATTTTACTTTGGGAAATGGTTTCTGTTCTGTTTTGTTTTCAGGAGATCTTTAGATGTTAAATGAAAGATTTCATATTTAAAATATGTGCAGTATTAAGCGCTTTGTTTTATAAGCAGACATAGGGCTGATGTCGTGGGAAGTGTTGAACAGAAATGACTTTATTTCTATAGTGCAAAAATAATTTTGAGTGTCTATATTTACAATATCCTGTTCAGAAATCGTATTTTTCTCAATGGTAAAAGAGCGGGGATTTGTTCAGTTGATAATATAACTAGTAATCTGATATTTCCAGTTTAGAGTCCCAGCTGCGAGCACTAACATTTATATCCTCTGTGCCCCCATCTTTATGTTTTCTCACCTGTGTCCACTTGTGTCCTTCTCTCACCTGCACCGCTGTGCCCCCACCGCGCCATCGGTGAGAAAGGTTGAGAGCTATATAGGATTGGAAAGGACGTCTGTCGGATGCAATGTTAAGCCCGTGTCTAGGTAGGCAAGAGAACAATTGCCTGTGTATGTTAAAGAACAAATGAATGGACCTGATAGAATTTTGGGTTGGGTTGTTTTGCCTCTGATCGTCACTGTTTTGCATACCGTGGACTAAATGGCCAGGTCACATAGGACTCCAAAGACTCAGGGAAGGTTGGGGGAGGGTACCCACTGGAACAGCTGTTGCGAGACAAATCGTAGCCTCCCGTCAAGGCTGTCCAGTGTGTTCTTTAAAGTGCGCAGGATGTGGCTCTCACAGACACGGGGCCATAGTTTAATGTCCCATCTGAGAGACGGCGGCATTTCCAAACCCATCGGTGTCCCCTACTGACAGTGGGAAGGGAGGGGAGTTTTGCAGGACCTGACAGAAGGCTTCCATCTATCAACTAACAGCTGACCACTGGGTCCCCTTCCACTCCAATTCTTAGCCTTTGAGTCCTCGTGATATAGTAATTTCACCCATTGGCATATGGCCAGAGCGTATGCTTGGGGGGGGGGGGGGGCATATGCCCAGAAGTGCCGTTCATAGGTAAAATAACTCATGGATTCAATGATAACCTTATGACTCTTTTTTTAAAAATGATTCCCGGTACCTCTACCCTAAGCATTAACCAAGATGGTGAAGATCCCTATTGTAGAGATTGAGTTGTAGTATTCTACACGTAAAAAGGAAACCCTTTTTATGATCCCGAAAATTTCATTTTATGATCCTGAAAATTTGCTATTGATTCTTGGGCTCAAATATTATTAAGCATAGCAAAATAGTTTTAAGCAACCTACTTATATTCGTCACTGTTATTGTCGTAGAAAATATTCTAAAATCTATCGTTATGTGTTATAGAATCATTACATGTGAAAAGTGTCTAACTCTCCGTTGCATCTCTCTATTTGCATCGTTACTTTCATCTACTGTATTAAATTGACACTCTTTCATATTGGATGAAAAGTGTCTAGCAGTCTCTATTTGTATCGTTGCCTTCATCTACTTCATTAAATTGGCACTCTTTCATACTAGATTAAAAGTGTCTGGTACTTTCGATTTGCATCGACACCTACCGATTTATGGTATAGCCATGGACTGTGACAGGGATGGAAGAAAGAATTCACCCCCACCCCAGAAAAGCTGACCTCAAAATTAATTTTATATTAAATAATATCATGGGTACCAAAATTAATTTCTTCCCTTTAAATAACGTATGCTTTAATTCTTATTGCCCCCCCCCCCCAAAAAAAAAAAAAAAAAAAAAAAAAACTGGAAATGTCATGTTTGTACCCATGGGCATAGCATCAGATTAAATTAGAATTCGGCTCTACGATCAGTTTCAGAATTCCCAAGATCAAAGCCTCTAGTTGTGATTTATATTTTTTAATCATCAGATCTTCGTTCTTCAAAAGTACGAGACGCATTTGGTTGGATAAAAATGTATGGTATTAGTCATCTGTCATCCATCCACACGCATTGAAGCTAATTCTAAGGCAATTGCTGTGGTGCAGGTTATAAAACATCGCTCGAACTAAGTCTCTTAAATGTGAGAATTTCCATAGCAGAATTAACTTGCAGCGTGATACCGGAAAAAAATATAAATAAAGATTTAAAAATTCATAATACAAAATAAATCTAGAAAAATTCCAAAAAATGAAATTTTAAATATTTAATTAAGAGTATATTTCCAAAATGATAAATTTAGTTTTTATAATTATAAAGAAGACATAGCATCCCATTATTCTGATAGGTTGCAGACCTATTGATATTAATAATTTTAATTTTTTTATTTTTCTATTCTGGCGCAACCAATTAGTGTCTGATGGAAACGTTTTGAGAGGTTGATGGGTGCTAGGCCTTGTTTGTGAATATCATTCAGAGTTCGGTTTCATCTATTTACGATGATTATCTTCGAGAAGACCTTCACTGGTATGTAAACGACAGAAAGTCTGATCTCGTATGGAACAATTTCGTCTTGCGCAAAAGCAGACATTAACCTTCGGAAGGAATGCCGTGTCCTGGCAACAAGACTCCGTTCCACTTGCGAAATATGGAAGTGGACGTTGTGTTTTGCCTAGGGCTTGCTTCTAATTGGCCCATAGGGTTAGAGAATTCCCGGGGTTATCAGAGAGATATTGTCACGCTTCAACTGGAGAAGGGAGTTCGGTGAGGGGTGATTGCACGAACAGGACCAGGATTCTGTCTTATTATCTATCTTTATTTTGCTCTTTTCGCGTAAGTCCGATTTTAGTGGGAACTACTGAATTGATTTTAGGCCATATTTCAGGGAGGGAAATTCTAAAATAAACATCTCTTAACTAGAGAGATTGTAAACTTTTACTTAAATGAAGTCAGAAGAAATTTAAAGAAATTTGCTTTGCTTGGGGAAAAACCATGATCAGAGAAATCTGCAGTGGGTGTTTCATGTAATATATTCCGAGTGCACATTATAGTACCTTAGCAGAATACAGTTCTCGTTGCGGAGATATCTTCAAATTTGGAATAGTTATTTGAATTCATTTTATTCTGATTGTTGTCACTTTTAATTTTGATTGTCACTTTCAATTTTGATTGTTACTTTAAAGTAAGTTTACTTAAGTGGAGTGGGTACTTAATAAATTCATTGTAGTGTAAATTCATCCACCTTTATAAGCCAGTAATGGAACTCTGTTGATTCTGAAATTTAAATAAATATTTTTTGTTATTGTTCTAACAAAATTTGTATCTTTCTCCATCATTTGAAACCTCTACTCATCACAACTACAGTTAGAGAATACCGGACTGCGTATTGCTAGCTTGTAGATCGTTCTTGGTTCGAATCTAAATCTTCTTTTGGCTATTCTTTCAGAAATATTTGTTAGAAGGCATTTTTGTTTGAAGTCAGATCATCAATGTACTGATATGCAGTCCTAGATAAGTTTTAATTATGAACAGATAATCATTTTAATAAGCGCGGAATATATTTTGTTCATACCGCAGGTCTTGAAGAGGAAAAAGTTGCGGATGACAATTCAATAATATTGTGGTAATTCTCTCTTATTGGCAAACCGACAGGTGTTTATTTGGAAAATAACGGAACATAAAAGATGCATTTTAACTTTACTTTGACTTCATATCTTCGTTTACCCCGCATCATTAAGGAAATGTCAGCCCTCAAAGCAAGGAGTTTCAAGCTCTGCTTTTCTCTCGTTAACCAATGCAACTGGGGCAAAATTCACTTATTGTACTTTTTATTTGCATCGGTACCTCCATCCTTCTGGTATAAGAAAAATACCAGTTTACCATTCCGTTTTCCAATCAACTCCTGAACTTCAAAGTCGACTCCTCTATATTGTACTTCATGCTGCAATCGGAGGCATTCTTTTTCAAACTTTCGATTTTCAGCGAAAACTGCTACGCAGAAAGAATTTATTCTCCTTCGTAGGAAAGAAAAAAAACTTATTCTTCTGGTTTCAAAGAAACCTGTCTAAATCCAGAATACCTCAATCACTACAAATGGGAAAAAGAAGTTCTCATTTCCCTCTATTTATATAAAACTCCCTGCGGGAGATCTCTTTGATATCAATGTGAAGTAGTCCTTCGCAAAAGACGTCGATTACGTTCATGGTTTAACATGGTTGGTGACATCGTGATTGGTGAGGGCCAGAGGCTATGTAAATTTGGAGTGAGGGAAGTAATTCTTGCATTATATTTTATTTACCAGAATGTCATTTCAGTTTTTCTTTGTAAAAATTCGAAATGAAATATTTTTTAATCAATAGTAAATATTACAGAATGCCTGTTGATATAAAATTCAAGAAATACTTTTTCGGAAGAAATGAGTTTTGCCAGTGAGTGGGACTCGAACCCACATCACCCACATACATGCCAAGTGTTCTAAACTATCACCAGCTCAGTCATTTATTCGCTGTGTTTGGCCAACAGCTGAGAGTTGGATATGTGCCTGGGTAGCTTTCAATCCCTTGTTACAGTGCCGCATTCTAGATTTTTTTCCCTAATGCCTAACGATGTTTACATTTAGCGAAAGAGGTAGAGAGCTTATTAATATTCCATGCAAAGAAAAATACCCGTTAGAAATGATTCAAAACCTACTTTATCTTGATTTAAACAATTTTCTATTTATACAAAGCAGAACTCCAGATGATATTGTTCTTTAAAACTAATCTATTGCTGCAATGTTAAGGGTTCTTCTGTACCAGAAACTTATTAGTTTTTCTGCATTACTAGTAGTCACCTGCGTATTGCTATGCGCATTATACTGCAATGTCCGAAAATTAGCCAAAGTCCGAGGAGATCGTGTATGCTAGGAGACAGATATCGCTGACCCTCTTAACTTTTACCTAATATCGTTTTCAGCATAGACTCTTACAACTTTCAAGGTTTAAAAGATGATTTTCGGAGAATTATTTCTGCTAAAAAATATTCCTCTGATTGGCAACAGATGCTGGTTTGTGACCAGTTGATCGAATTTTACAAGCTTCTTTTAACTATTGCCATTTTCAGAACAGTAGCCGAATATCTCCATATTGCCTCAAATGCAGCACCTAGAGCTTTGTTTTAAAATTACGGATTGGTTTATTTCAAATTTAAATGAATATGCATATCTGGGAGATGAAAATAAATGTGGTTATTTTATTAAATTGCAACTTAAAACTAATTAATTAATTTCATGATTACAGTGAAAAAAATTAGAAACATCATAGCTATAGACCAAGAATAGAAAGTAACAAATAAACTAATATTGAAATACAAAATAAGGAAGCATGGATAAGGATCCTTTATACTTACAAGAAGTTCATTTTTGTCTTTTATGTGCTGAGGTATCGTCCTTCCACAAGAACCAGCAGCAGTCGCCCATCATTGGTAGGTCCCACCAGCCTCCAAAGTTCTTGGGAATGAAGTCGAGACCTGAGTGCAAGAAATGGATTTTCAAAGACATTCGGCAGCCAAGATTTTCCTAGTTTTTGAGAAGATCTTGAATGAGCTGATCGTAGTTTTCCTCTTGTGATTCGCCAGAAAACCCAGGACCACAGAGGTGAAGGATTTCCATGCAGATATCTCCTTCATATTCAGTTTTTCTTTGACGACAGTATCATTCAGTAGTTTCCTGATCTGAGGACCAACAAAGATTCATTCTTTGAGTTTGTCATCACTTAGTTTTGGAAATGTTTCCTTCAAGTGCAAAAACCCTTTACCAGTTTTGTCCATACCCTTTACAAAGTTTTTCATAAGCTCCAGTTTGATGTATAGTGGTGAGAGCAGGGGTCAGCTAGAGAAGTATACCTCACATTATATTTTCCACGAATAAAAACATCTTTTTTGGGCCAGTCTTTTGTTTTGCAGTGTTCCTTTCTAGCCCTACTGTTCCATAAACACAGAAAACAGCACACTTTTGTGAAGCCTCCTTGAAGCCTGACCAACAGAGATATGACTTTTAGGTCACCACATATTGTCCACTTAAACTGGTCATATTTTATAGCAGTGAGTATGTTTTTACATGCTTTCATACGTTTCTTTCATTCGCACAGCGTGTGTTACTGGAATGGAAGGTTTTTGGTTTCCTTTATACAAAAGAACAGCTTTTAAGCAGAATTTTGACGAATCCATAAATAGACGCCATTCTTTAGGGTCGTGAGTTGTTCCAATATCTTCCATCAGCCCTGAAATATCTGTGCATAAACACAAACTATCTTTCATCTCATAATAAGAAGATAAAGCCAAAATTTCTCTTTCTGAACAGAGGAACTCTGGTACCCTTCGACAGAAGATTCCATTCTTGAAGTTTTGAACCTAAAACCTCAGCTTGCTGTTTGAAAAGTCCTAGGTCTCGAATAAGATCATTTAGTTCATTTTCCTGAATCAGATGAGGCTCCTCTAACCTTTTAGGGGTGTATGTAGAATCAGGATCTGTATGTGGCTCAAAGTCTTCCTGTGATGAATGTCAATCCATCTCCTCCCAGTTGGTTGGAGGTGTTGGTATAGGAAGATCTTCTCCATTAGGAACTGGCCTTATGGCTGAAGACACATTTGGATATTGTATTTTTTTTAAAAGACCGACACTTTAGTTAAAAATAGCAATCATGCAAGTGACTAGTAGGCTTACGCCAAACCATTGGAACTGCAAAGGCCACGGATTTTTACCTTACGTTCAACCATTCACTCAGGCCAACAAAACACGAAATACAGCACACATGTGGAGCCCATGTTTTGTCCTGAACCCCAACATGACAACCAAACTACAAGTTATAGGCTTTCTTCACAATCTTTGTCAAAGAACGACCCTGGGGTTTTAAAATATAATTTCCACACACAAAACAAAACATCTGTTAGTTTTAAAACATCCGTGACGCTGCCTTTGTGCCATTTAAACGCCAAACTTCACTCTTCAACGTACATTACGTGTTCCTCCTACAATGAAAACAACAAGAATGACTGTCTGAGGTTAGGTTACTGTTACTTGTGTTCTCCCACTTGGCAATCAATGTTCGCCAGCCACAAAAAGTAAAATATCTAGTATCCTCCCAGTTGCCTGGAGATGTTGGTATAGGAAGTCTTAATAGGAGTCAAAATGACCAATAACATAAAAACGTGACATGCTAGCCATTTTTAAGGCCAGATCTGAAATCAGCACCTGAAAAATTGCTAAAGGCAGCTGCAGTTGTTCATGTTATAAAAACCTTGTACACTAGTGTGATATTCTGAATGATCTGAATGTAATTGTTTCCATTTCTTTTATAAACTAGGCGAAATTAATTTTTAAACTAGGCGAATTTGACAAACTAGGCGAAATTCTTATGGATGAAATGAAAGATGTAATTGCAAAACGCACTACTTCTTTGAAAGAACATTTTGTCAATAAAAATATTCTTTGAAAACTTTATAACGGCTATGAACCATCATTATTAACGACTTGAATTCGTCAACCTTCGCTGATTTTTCCGCTTCTTATTCCGACTTACAATTCAGTTCTTATGAAGTTATTATACTTCTCACGTAAATTGGAAGTGATTATTACGTGATTGCGGACAAAAATGAAACTTCTTAAATTGATTTCTTCCTAGAAATTACCAGTCTGGCACATGACGTTTTTTTTCCTGCCAGTCTGTTGAAACGTCTCCTTTAAAGTTATCACTTCAAAACTAAACGGAAACTAACATAATCGTACAGATTCCATGGACTTGACAAAACTTGTAATATTTGTCATATATTACAAGTCCATGGAAAAATATAAAAAAGAATAACATGCCAAATATATAAGTCCATAAAAAAGAATATTTTGCTGATGTATGATATTCACTCCATGAAAATTCAACGTCACCAGAATCTGTAAAATAAATATCAACCAAGTAATCCCCAATTTTCTGCAAATCAAAACTTACTTAGCAACTATCGACTACAAAGTCGTGACGAGGTTATGTAAGCGATGCCGAAAAGTAGCACATTTTATTGCACAGTGCCCGCATCTTGTTAAAAAAAAGGCGAAAAAAAAATCTAGATATTACCACTTTTGCAGAAATTATATCGGAGCATTAAATGAAGAGGAAAATTAAGCAATAAAACAAAACGACTCCAAAATTGGTGAAATTTCATTCAATCTTCAAAATAACCACCTTCTAGACGAGGAAAAGATATGGATGGAAGCGGTCAAATCCAATTCCACCCCAATACTCAACCTCCCCAAAAATATAATTAAGAAAGAAAAAGGGAATGAAAGAAGACAAGAAAATAATTACAAGAAAAATAACGGAAAGTGCTAAAAGAGAAAAGGTAAAAAATATATAGAAAACATCTCAGAACCATCCGAAGAAGAGGAAAATGGAACAAAAAATGAGTATGAAACAGAAGTTTCAGAAGAAGAAGAAATCATAAAACAGAAAGAAAGCAATAAATAACAAAAAATTATGGTTAGGAAATAAAGAAGCAGAAGACACAGACGACCTCATAGTTTTTATATTCGACTCTAAAGAAGAAGATTACCATCAGCGTATAAAATCATTTAAATATACGATAGGCATAACAAGAAATACTCTAAACGAACATTTTATAGTCATAAGCTACTGTACAAAATTGTACTGCAAAATTCTTGATCTTTATTATGAAAAAGGATCCAATACTATTCTGGAGAACTTTACTAAAGAACTCACACTGCTTAGAAACCTGGAAGCCAAAAAAATGCAAGAAAGGTACACAAAATTAACTTCTATTGGACGTTATGTAAAATAATTTTTACATCTTGTATAGCACTCTGTCAAATCCGGAACTTTTTGGTCTTGATCCCACGACGACTCTCTCGTTCCAAGCTAGACTGTTGGTTGCTTGTCTGAAAGTTTACTTTCTTTTTTTTTATCCACGCAAAAGCATCTTATTACTCTGTGTGGACTCATTCTAACAATATATTTTGAGTTTGTTCACCTCATTTATGGAGGTGATATATCAATCCGAAGTGGAGATTGATTGATCAAGAGGGAATAGAGGTACAGATGTGTAAATCGAAGAAGGCAATCGGCCTTCGCATATATGCAAATGATCAAAGTTCCACAGCGAATGAACAAGTTACACCCAGCCGATGGGTGGGGGTGGCTCAGTCGGTAGCGCGCCAGGCTCGTAATCTGTAGTTCCCAGGTTCGAGTCCCAGCTGGGTCAGCGTTGAGATTTATCTCCGCAAAAATTCTCCGCCCTGCCCACGGTGAGTAGGGGACACCGATGGGCTTGGAAAGGCCGCCGTCCGTCGGATGGGACGTTAAGCCGTGGCCCCATGTGCGGGAGAGCCATACCCTGTGCACGTTAAAGAACACGCTGGATGGCCTTGACGGGAGGCTACCATCTGTCTCCCAACAGCTGTTCCAGTGGGTCCCCTCCCCCAACCTTCTCTGAGCCTTCGGGGTCCATGTGACCTGGCCATTTAGCCCATGGTGTGCAAAAAAGTGCCGCTCAGAGGTAAAACAACCCAAACAAACCAACACCCAGCCGAGCCGATGGGTCACTATGGGTGCCCACGAGCTCATAACATAGCACGATCGACAGTGAGGCTCGAGTGCATGCTCCCAAAATGTTAGGAACATGCCTTGAAAACGCCGACCCTTATGCGCAATTGACGGCTTCTGAGAGAGAGCGAATCATCGATAAGTGAGAGATCAGATTGAGCCTGGTCTCCCATTTACCATGGTTTCCAAGCAAACAGTTAGACGACGTTTGCATGATGTAGGAGTGAGGGCGAGATATCCAGTCGCACATCTCCATTGCAGCGACATCACCGGTTACGCTGTCCTCACTGGTAGGCAACAATGGAATATAGAAATGGAGGAGAGTGTTATTCAGAGAAGAGGCCCGATTTTTTTTTGGCATGCCAGACAGCCGTTTGTTTTATGTTATATTATATATGGCATGCCATTAGCCGTCATACGGCTTCCCACCATGGTACAGTGGTATGGGGTGGCATCACATGTGGTGGCCGGACATCTCTGCTCTATGTTTCTGGCATGCTAACGGCCAGACGTTACATCGATGACATCATTAATCTTGTGGCACGACCCTTCCATACCATCATACCTAGACCGATTCTGCAGTAAGACAACGCCAGCCCACACACTGCAATTGATGAACAGTCTCCAAAACGCGACGATGGAGGTCTCCAAAATGCGATGATGCAAATCGACAGTCTCCAAAATGCGGAGATTCTCACATGGCCACCACACTCCATAGACTTGTCGCCCACTCATCATGTGTGGGACCCTATGGGTCACTATGGGTCAGCAGTTTTCTCAGGTGGCGAACCTGGTACAGTTGCATGCCCAATTGAATGCTGTGTGGAATGTGATACTTCAGGTAACTACTAACAACGTGACTGATGGAATGCCGAGACGTCTACAGTCTTGTATACCCGCCCGAGGCGCTTACTATGTTCTGATGAATCGGCAATAAACGCAGATACGTTGCTTCTCACATTCCGTTTTTTGATCATTTGCACATCTACCCTTATAGCTTCTGTCCTGTCGGTTTCAGTCGTATACATCATTTCCTTCGCGATGTTCCTATTTTCACTTTGAGCAGTGTAAGTTTATCACTCATCGCTACGCAATGTCGACATCGATTGCATTGGTGACGTGTAACGTTGACGACGCTGTGTGACATGGACGACGCTGTGTGAACGTGTGACGTTGACGACGCTGTGTGAACGTGTGACGTTGACGACGCTGTGTGACAATGAACGGACCGTGTTGTCTTCGATGACGAGTGCCGTCCTGATTTATGTTAGTGGGCCAATGATAAATGGCTTCGTGTTTGTAGACATCGTGTAGCTGTTCCATTTGCAATATAATAATTGTTTCATTTTGAACAAAATAATATTATGAAGTTCCATCATCTGCAACACTTATTCAGCTTTTCGTGGCGTTTCTCTCTCTTGGATTCACCGTTGCATTCTTCCACCGGTCGCAATACCATTCGTTGGTGCTGTTCTTGGCTCTATTTTCTGCCAAGACAATGCGAAGTTATATACTGTCAACATCAACAGAGATATTCTAAAAGATGTTCAGTAACCCAATAGATTCTTTGATTTCTTACAAACAGAACATTTATGGAACATACGGACCACTAACTGAAGGAATGCAAAACCTCAACCCGTACAAATTATCAACTACTTGAGAGATCAAATTTCAGGAACCGTGTATATAGGGACACCGAAAATCCTTACCCTTCCCTCGAAAACCTTCATAAAATATGTGTCAGAATACCTAGATACAATTTTAGTTAGATAACCTAGATATCATACTAAGAAAATCTTCGTAGTCTTCAGAGCTGTAAGGATATGATCGAAACGTATGACTCATGTTGCAAAATATAATTAAAATATGATAAAGCTTCATAATGAATTTCACGCCATTCATTATAAACAGTGTACAATTGCAAAAAATAGCAATATTCTTATTACTAATTCAAAGAAATTCATCCTCATAAGACCTGTCTTAGGAATATAGTCTTAAGATACATTTATAATTTTGCTTCCAGATTCACTTAAAATCAATGTTTTACTTAAATAGAATGAAATTTTGTTTTTCCTTATCTCTGAAGCAGGATTTGAATGCTTGAGGCTCCAAATAATCTGGAACCTCCATGTTAACTATACTTTAAAGTCATATAGCACCATAAAATACTCCCATGAAGCAGGAGTAGAGAGAATATTACAAAAATAAATGCAACATTTGTCAAAAGTTTGCTTAAATAACGAAATTTACCAGTTACTTCGATAAAAAAGGAAGAGGCCTGGTAAATGATCGAAATCAGAAATGACGTCATAAAACATTCATTAAATGCTAAGTGAGGTCTAAACTTCAAATCACCTTAAACTGTTAAGGTGATTTGATTTTTACTGATTTTTTGATTTGATTATACACTGATTAACAAAATTAAGGTAACAGAGCGTTTTTCGTCAATATTTTAAATTTAATACATCCTCGAAGTTAAAAAAATGCGCATTTATAGGAAATATTGCATGCCAAATTCGAATATCCAATTGAAATTCATCTGTGACCTCACAATTTCTTGCAACATTACTAATTCTTATAAACACACGAGTTGCTACCAATTCACTCCATTTTAAAATTATTGCCTACGCGTTTAGTTGTCTCCTTGTGATGGCGGACTGTTAGAAGACTTAAAGTCTGAGGCAAAAGTAGCAAGAAGGGTTGAATATGTCGAGAAAAATGGTACCGACACTTTGGAAACAGTTTCATGAGACAGGAACCATGACTAGTAGATTTGGCTGAGGTTGACGAAAATTACTTCAGCCTGAATTGACCGTTATCTGGTCTAATGTAAGGCGGGACAGTATGATGACTTCATGCCAACTTTCTCTTGAGGTTTCTGCAGCCACTGGGGAAAGGATTTCAATAGAACATTGTCATGAATACTTCATGCGAGTGGGCTCTATGCCACGAAATCTCACCTAAACTCGTGCCATCAACTTGTCATTTGGAACTTTGAATAACTGCTAATATTCTGTTTTCTGGCGAGTCTTAATTTAGCCTAAAGCCAGATTCTAGACGTTGTTCAATTAGGAGAGAAGGAGGAATGCTATACCATTCCTCCAATATCAAACAAACGGACACTTATGACGGAGATGGTGATGATATATATGCCATTGTAATGGGTACATATGGAAGTCATCTGTCTGTGTGAGCTACTTAATCTGTGTTTTGAATAACCTCATATTGGGCATGGATCAACGCTGTCAAGCCTCTGTAGTCATCACAAGGTATCATACTGTATATTGACCTTATAAGTGCTTATTTTGGAGTATCTGGAATCAACTTCTGTGATGTACAGTATTTTCTTGTTTTAATGACGACAAACATGTTAATATTGTGTCTGAGGATTACATTTTCTACACAGTTCCTTGTTAAACTAAAATATATTTGTGGGCAAATTTCATTTAATTGCATCGTAGAATAAAAAACATTATCCCACATTTTATTAGTGTTACACAAATTTTGTCAAGTAATACATATCGGTTATTTTTTTACTTCTTTAATGATTTGCAATAAAATATTGGCAATCACGGATGCTTTATAATCTTGTGCTAGTTTAAAATTTTTACGTGATTTTCTAAAATAAAGAAAAAACGCCATATAATGCTATCGCTTTGTAGTCTGTCTATTTGTAGACATTCAACCTTTTTGATTTTACTGATAAATGTTTTTTAATGTTTTCTGAATTGACTAAATATTGTTGGGAAAAGCTCGCGAGACAAAAAAATTAATCATCTGCCACGTAAGAGGGTTACGTCCGTTCGACAGAGGGCGCACCAATAATAAACGCATCCTACAAATAGCTGTGCCATGCCTTACGTGGTTCATACAGTGACAAGAAGTGGTTGTATACCATGTAGTTATTGTCATTAGTTGCTCCGTGAAACATGGATCGCGCCAAATATGTGAATAAGTGACAAAAAAGTGTTATTGCGTTTTGATCGAACCAAAGGGCATAGTGTACAAGAAGTTGCTGCCTTTGCAGGTGTGTCAAAACCTACTGTCCAAGGGGTCTTCCAGCAGTGGCATACATCACAATCCACCGCTAATCGTCGCTAGAATTGCGCACCAATAGGAACCACCACAGTGTGTCACACACTATTAGGACAAACCACTTTGCAATGAGGCAGGAATTGCTCCAGTCAGTCAATGCAGGCCTACAACAAGCTGTTTGCGAACGTACACTCTAAAGGGAATTGCATGCCATGGATATCTGGAGCAGAGTAGCACGGAAGAGACCCATGTTAACAGCTCTGCACAAGGTTGCATGGCTACAGTGTGCACGACACCACAAAGACTAGACTGTCGACTCTTGGAAGTGTGTGATCTGGTTGCATGAGTCACGCTTTTGCTTGTGCTCGAATGATGCGAGGCGATGGATACATCGTAGACCGCATGAAGCCTTCCATGCGGACTGTGTGCAAGGTTCTGTTCAAACTGAAGGAGTCTCTGTGATGTTCTGGGGGTGTTTTACGTAGACGGAAATGGGTCCATTGGTTGCGGTGGCGTCACACGTGAACCAGAAGGGCTATATGGAGCTGCTGGACGACCACATGTTGTCTTTTGTGCAGCTTCTCCACATTGAAAACTAGAAGGATACTCCAATCTTCCAAGATGAAAATTGTCGGGTGCACAGGGCTCGAAGTGTGTCGGATTGGCACGACGAGCATTCTGAAGCCTTTGAACATCTCGACTGGCCCGCCAAATCCCCGGATTTGAATCCCATAGAAAACTTATGGGACTATTTTGAACAACGAGTGAAGCGCCATCCCAGCCATCCGGCCAATCTGGCAGAACTACGACATTTGCTGCTGGAAGAGTGTATAAATATTATTGTGCACTATATCCGCACACTGGTGGCATCCATGCCAGAGAGGTTTTCGGCTGTTCTTTGGTTGCGCAGAGCCGTTACGTTCTGTTAGGTGACATTCAGCCAGGAGTGAATTTTTTGTCAGGTGAGCTTATTAGGATTCGCATTTTTCCACAACCCCCTCCTATAGTTATATCAATTCGTTTAAGCAGTGGAGAATGTGGAAAAATGGCAAAATTTTAAATGAATATTGCAAATGATGTTATTTGTGCTAGAAATTTTAAATTTTGGTGGTAGAGTGTGATGGCCAAAAACAGAGTTGTCCAATAATTTTTTCTTCATTTGCCACATGTTAATTATTAGCAATGATTGGCTCCCATTAAGAAAAGACACAGTGTTTAATGCAGCTTATTTATCAAGTTTATATTGCTTTTCTCACAATTACAATGAATATGCGTACAAGTCACACGATTACGTAATAAAAATATGGAATACAATGTTCAGTGATCTTAACGTTTTCAGTCCTTTATTAGTAGTAGTTGAAATATTTTGTAACAATGCATTTATTTAAGAGAAATATTTAGCAAATATTTCCTCGGCTAAAATAGTAAGTATTAAATTAACATTTTTATGCTTTAAGTAGCATAAAAGTAGATAAGCAATAAAATGCACCCTCTCATTTATATTTTGACATTTAACAAATGGAATCCCTTCATCTAACAAGCTTAAAGTTTATTATTATCACTATGTTTTTTGGGAGACAACTAATCTCAATATTCACCCAAATTGAATTCATTTCAAAGTTTTTCTTCAGTTTCACTTTAAATGCAATAACTTTACACGTGTTGTCCTTTACCATTACTATGTTAACCGGCAAACTCTGCTTTAATTCTCTGAGAATTTTCAAGTTATTTTAAGATACAAATGTTGTTTAAAATAATAACATGTTTAATATAAATATTTAACAGCTAAATTTGCATAAATTGGTAGTAAAGTTCCTGATAGTACATTCCAAAATAAGAAATTATTATTTTTTTCGAATAATTCACATCCATCCTATAAAAAGACCCCTATCTTCCCTTAAATGGTCGGTCATCATGATTTGAGAGAATATTATTTATATCGTTTAAAGCTTGTCTCTCCCTTTTTTTGTGTGTAGTGTGTAAAATACTGAGATTAATGCATTTGTCCATTTCTGTGAAAAGAATTTCGGAAACAGAACGAAATTAGAAATATTTTATAAATCTTTAAACAGTAGAATACTTTTAATATATGTATATCATAAAAGGATTACCTGAAATGATATACCAGATTTACAGGAATATTTTCCCATCCTGTAGGAGATAAAATTGTTTTAAAATGAGCTTAACGTAAAATTAATTCATCTTAAAATTGTTTCGTGCTTATCTATTTTTTGTTCGTAATTTCTGAAAGAGAAAAAAAATAAAGAAAATGCTTTCTGAGCATCGTTACAAAAAAAAAATTAACATGTTTCTTGTATTTGGGTATATTAAAATATTCTGGACTGGAAACGTTAAACATGGAAGTTACTTTGTACACATAATCCGCCATTCTTTATAACGTTTTTATCCACGATGTGTTTCTTAAGAACCGCATTCGATGGCCGAGCAGTCAGAGGGATCTGGTGCATAGGCGAAGCTCGAGATGATGATCGGGTCTGAGTGCTCTCAGTCATCGTAGTCGATTCTGAGAACCTGGTGACGGTGCTCTCCTGTGGCTGTTGTAGGGATGGACAACAAGGGCACACGTGGCGAGCCAACCAGTCGAATATGGAGATTTTCCTACAAAAACAAAAACATATATAATGAGCGTAAAAAAGAGCTGTTATATTGGTTATCTTTCTTGTCTTATTTTTTATGTATTTGTTGTGCACGTGGAAAAATGGAAACCGCAGCAGCGGTGAAAAGAGACAGCTTCTGTGAAGAGGTCTCATTTAACATCAATGTCATAGATAACGTTAGTAGTTATTGCATTTTATTTCCCTTTGCTGTAAATAAAATTAATATACACACTTAGCAAAGTTCAGTCTTTAGGAAAAAATAATATTTATATGACTTTTAACCCTTTTAAAGATTTTAGATGCCTATTAATTTGATATTTTTACAATTTGAATTCAATTACTTTTTTTTCTGCAATAAATTACACTATGTTAGATAAAATATATCATGCAAATTTAATAATATATTTCGTGCAAATAATTTTCAACATTTATTATTTAAAAATATAAAAAACGAAACAATTCAATAGTATATTTGATGAAATTATTGTATTACAATAAGGAATGCTTCTGTAATATGAAGTCTACAGAATTAAACAATATAATTTAGTTAAAATTTTAGATGCTATTGCTGATCGATACTTAGTTGCTCTGAACATCGCGAAATAATTCGAAATCAAATATCACAGTTGATGAGTAGTTTCAAAGAAATCAGGACCAGGCGTCGAAGCCAAATATTTGTTTCGAAGGAATGGGCAGCTTTACGGAAATGGTTTTGGAATGATGTCGTATATCATTGTTCTCTGAACGTTTTGCTCTCGACCGAATATCCAAATACCTATTCACATAGAAAATTTGAAATTCAGACTCACCTCGCATGGAATGGTGAGACTCAATCGGTAACCCGCCAGACACATAATCTGCATTTCCCAGGTTCGAGTTTCACCTGTGCTAGAGTTGAGATTTATCTCTGCAAAACCCCATACAAACCCCCGTCCTGCCATCAGTTAGTAGGGGACATCGATGGGCTGGAAAGGCTGCTATCCGTCAGACTTTAAGACGTGGCGCCGTATGCGGGAGAGACATACCCTGTGCATTTAAGAACACGCTGGATAATCTAGATCGGAGGCTTACATCTGTTTCATAACAGCTGTCCAGTGGGTCCCTTTCCCCAAACTTTTTCTGAGCGTTCGCAGTTCTTGTGGCCTGACCATTTAGTTCATTTTGTGCAAAAAAGGGCCGCTCAGAGGTAAAACATCCACACCCACTCACCTTGCAATCTAAATTATACCAATACTTAAGGGTAACTGGAAGGGCAAAAAGCCCTTGGAGTACGCAATTAAAGCTTTGTAACTTTCTCGATTATTTTTTCAAACCTTTATCTAGTAAACTGTTTTTTGTTATATACAATAATATATCAATGCGTCTTTGGACAGAACAGGTTCTAACAATGTTATCGGCTACCATTGGTGTCGGAAGGATGGAAGAAGGGCGAAAGGGAGCAGTTATTCTCGCTCCTGGAAGAAAGTGACAGAGAATTAATTTTAGTTGAATAATATCACGCGTGACAAAATTATTGTCGCTTTTCCTTAATGAAAAGTAATATTGTGTAGTTTTTTTTTTTTCCTCATTTATTTTTTGTTTCCGGAAACATATCATTTATTTTATTTATTAATGTAAAAAAATTAACCTACTTCTATAATAAATTTTCCCTTTTCATGTTTTGTTTATGATCACCCTTAGTTATATTAAGATATGACTTATACGTGATTCTTTATTCATAAATGTACTCATTAATGAATGGCTCGATCCAAATATTTCTCTCTTGAAACACTGAGTTGTTTCTTTGCCCCTCTCTTTAAAACGATTTTTCCCTCTCCAGAGCAAAATTTCTCTTCCGCCCCCTGAAAACACAAGCATGTTCCGATTCCCACGCCGACAACAACTCTTAAATCTCAATATGTCTTTTTGATTTAAATTTTTACTACCTACATCACTTCATTTGAAATTTAATTTCACTTACCGCAATGAGTTGCAGCAAAGTAAATTTTGGTTCTGCTTTTAGAAATATATCACACGGAGCATCTGCTGTGCACCTGGCAAAACATAGACTCAGAAATCAAAAAGATTAATTTCAAATGATGCTTTTATTTTGTGATTTTAGACTAAATATATATAAAACATTTCAAATTGCTGACCTTGAACTCTGCATGGGAAGTCAATTTCAAATTCCGTGTATGTTTTTTCTTTCCAGAAAAAACAAACTGGGAAGAGCTGTGCACTGAAGGGTAAGGTAGAGTAAAATCTCGATACCATACATCCCAATTTCACGGACTTCGAATTTTACAGTCAACCCACAATTTGAACTTATTTGATCTGCTTTTGTTCAGTGAAAGTTTCATTTTGATCTCAAATTTCTTCAAACCCGTTGCTGCTCCTCTCAAATCCCCTTCACCACAACACTCTACTAGTAAGAGGGCACAGAATCATGATACCTACTTAGAATAAACCTTTTCCTGTTTAATGTATTTTTGATTTCTGTTACAGGTAGTAGATACTTATATAAATCTGTTGAATGATGTTCTACATATATTGTACTTCTACCCATACATATATTGGTCTATATATATTGCACTCCTAACTGTAGATATATTGTTTTATTAATATTGTACCCCTACCCATACATATATAATATGTACTCCTATCCAACGCTCTAACGATTATAGGCCCATCTGCCCTGCAGGATAAAAATACGAAAAAATTATTCTAAACAGGATTGCGCATTCGTCGAAGACTCAGTTATCATTCCTCCTGAACAGTTTGGCTGCAGAAGAAAGCATTCAACCCGTGCACAAGGTGCTCCGAGTCGTTGAGGCTGTTTCTGAGGCCAGAAATAAGAAAGAATCTACCATTATCGTTTTCTTGGCTGCCGCAAAGGCTTTTGATAGGGTTTGGACCAAAGAAATCATTTTCAAGCTTATCAAATTCAAGTTCCCTTCAGAACTCACTCATCTAATACAGAGCTATCTCACAAATAGGAAATTTAAGGTTCGAGTTGGCAATAACTACTCAAAAAGCTATCCGATCTTTGCTGGGGTACCACAAGGTTCTGTCCTAGGTCCAATCCCCTTCAATATATACAGGATGATTCAAAAGGTCTTAGACAAACTGTAAAGGTAGGTCAGGAATACAAAAACAAACCATTTTTGCATAAGAACATAAAGCCGCAAACGCCACCCGAGTGTGCTAGAGGACGTTGTTTGCCAGAAATTGACCCCCCCCCACAAATGGCGCTCGCATATTTCACCTTGGTTGTGCGCGAGAATATCAACAACACCTTTCCTGTGCGATGGATTGGCCAGGGCGGATCTGTCGCTTGGCCATCAAGATCACCCGATTTAACATCAAGATCACCCCCATTATTTTCTTCCTCTGGGGTTACCTCAAAGGCCTTGTGTACAAAACCCCCATAGCCTCTGACGCTGACCTCGTCGCAAGAGTCATTGAGGCAACAGCACGTGTCTGCGAGAGGTTTGGCATTTTTGAATGCGTTCGCCGATCCATGTGTCGACGTTGCGAGGCATGTTTTGATGCGGATGGAATTAACTTTGAGCACTTCCTCTGAAATTGTAAACATGATGTCTAATAAACATGTTATACCTTACTTGTATTCCTTTATTTTTTATTCTTCCTGTACAGTCGCTCAAAAAAGTATCCGAACACCACGGTTGATTACAGAATTCAGAAAAAAATATCTGGCAACTATTTTTTTAGAAATTAGTGATCTGGCAACCTTCGTGTCACGTACTCCTATCCAACGCTCTAACGATTATAGGCCCATCTGCCCTGCAGGATAAAAATACGAAAAAATTATTCTAAACAGGATTGCGCATTCGTCGAAGTGACACGAAGGTTGCCAGATCACTAATTTCTAAAAAAATAGTTGCCAGATATTTTTTCTGAATTCTGTAATCAATCGTAGTGTTCGGATACTTTTTTGAGCGACTGTACCTCTAGAACACTCTGGTGGCGTTTTCGGCTATATGTTCCTATGTAAAAATGGTTGGTTTTTGTATTCCTGACCTATCTTTACAGTTTTTCTAAGACCCTTTGAATCACTCTGTAGAGTGCCAAGTCACTTTACAGTCAGTGACTGGAACAAAAATTAATGCATTATACATATAACGAAACATCAAACAGTTTTGTTTCTACTTGTTCTTGGAACATTACTAATTTGTTTCGAGACTCTTTGGTAATCATGAAAAGAGCTTTTTACAATTTCATAATTATCGTCATTAGCCGGAATAAATTTCTTTTATAATTACAAATTTGTTGCTTAGTTAGCAATTACAATTTATTTTGATAAAAGATTTGAGAAAAACCTAAAAAAAAAGAATTATTTTATACGGAATTAGATTTTTCGAGAATTCTCGACAATTCTTTAGAATTCAAATAACTGATTCCTTATTCTCGGAATTTAAAATTGTTGAGAAATCATATATATTTGTGGTTAGTGAGCTAGCTACTCTTCCTGCAGGTATACTTTTAGGGTTGTTTTATCTCTAACATCAGCTTTCCTAATCGGTTTTAGAGAGTCATATTTTTGCACAAAGGGCCTTTGCAAGCAAGAAATAATTTTTATTCATCATTTTCTGTTCTATATGTAGCAATTAAAAGAAATAATAGCTGTATCAGAAGGAAAGTGACAACGATTCTGGTAATTAACAAATAATGAGAAATTTAAAGACGTGCAAATCTCTACGGTATTTTTACACACCTAACAAGGATTGGGATATTCATTTCTGAGCTACACTTTTTTTCGCATAAAGCGCGCTAAATAGCCACAACACAAAGACCACAAGGGCTCAGAGATAGTTGGGAAAGGGGTTCCACTGGACAACTGTTAGGAGAGAGATGAGAGTCTCCCGTCAAAGCCATCCAGTGTGTTCATTAACATGCAAAAGCACTCCTGCACACAGAGTCAAGGCTTAACATCCTATTCCATGGACGGCCTCTTTCAAGTCCATCAGTCTCCCCCTTTTCATCGAGGGTAAGGTGGGGATTTAGCTGAGATAAATCTCAATGCTGACACAGGTTAGACTCGAACCTGGGAATTGCAGATTATGAAAACGTGGAAACTTGGAACCATGGAAACTGTTCCTACTGGAACAAAAGGGAAGCCCCTCATATATGAGAGGGGATTCTCTTTAAACACCAATAGAGTCTCGGAAATCGTAGTTCAGTGCTTCATTCTGGAAGCCAATATTTAGGTAATGGACAAAAAATGGAAATAACAACGTAAAAATCAATAATACGCTTTTGATCGTCACGTGAGTCCAGTATAGCCTATATACGCCATGGCATAGCGTCTACTGATATCCGAAAGTCAGCAGGAGGGATACGAAGCATTCGTTCACCAGAAACGTGATCAATTACTGCTTGTTCAATGCAGCTTGAACGCTGATGGAGATGTCTTCTAGATGTTCCCGTAATTTTCCACAAGGTTAATATCTGGTGACTGGGGTCACCAGATGAACCAGCTGGGGATGCACCGCACGGAATGTGAAAAAGTTCAGTCTCATGCTGCTTAAATCACTGGATGACCGCATGTGATCTGGGGATGGAGCATTGTCATCCTGATACACAGCGCCCTCTTCACGAAATAAATGATATACCATTGGATGAAAGTGATCACTCAGGACTGTCAAATAGCAATTGATTGTTCCATACTACAAGAAAGCACCCCATTCCATTACAGACCCCACAACCCTGAACAGTAGGAAACAAGCAAACAGAATTGTAAGCTTCCTTCAGTTGATGACACACGTGCACTCCTCTTCCATTTGTCGGAAGCAAAGTGTAGGATAATTCGTCAATCATATCAAATTCCTCCTCTGCTTAAGATTCCATTCTTGTGCTCTTTGCACTACTGGACACGACGACGTGCATTGACAGTTGTGATGAGTAGTTTGTGAAGTGCAACTCGACCGTGATTATCCAGTCCTATGGAATTCTCGACGTACTGTTTCTGACGAAACTGGTCTCTCGTGTCCAACATTGAAATCCGTGCACAACTGATCAGTTGTAGCTCGCCGGTTTCGCTTTGCACATCGCACTAACGCTCGAATGTTCCGATTCTGGAGTAGGTGCTTTCGCCCACTGCTGTCTTTTGCAGATAATGTCTTCCCTTTAGACTCCCATGCAGTGCAGACATGACCTTGAAAACTGTTCTTCGTGAAACATTAGCTAGTTCAGCTGTCTCTGTGACAGATGTTCCTACCAAACGCTCTCAATCAGGCACCTTTCGAAATTGCTAAGGTCTTCTTCCGACGATATGGCACCAATAATTACATGCAGTTACGCCGGGTTTGCTTTAAGACATGATGCTAAGCATGCTGGGATGTCATTTGCATGCCTCATGTCTATGTTAGTGCCACTACGACGCCGCTGTTTAACATAAACCGCAGCAGGCTTTTCTCAAACTTTGGTGTTTCCATTTTTTTGTCCCTTTCCTTTCCACCTTAACCCGACTGTAAGAAGCAAAACGATATCTGACACTATGTCATGTCAGCAAACTGGAGAACACCTTAGATGACGGAGCAGTGACTTGATTCTACAGATAGGCAGGGACGTAGCGAAGGATTATGGTTGGGGGAATCGAAAATTTTCCAAATCAAAAATCAAATCTTGCCAACTGAAAAATAATGTCTCTGCCAAGTTCTTAACTAGATTTACGTTCCGTGTGTGTGTGTGTGTGGGGGGGGGGGGGGGGGGGGTTAATAAACTCTCCTTGATTTGGCCAACTCTTCTTAATTTCACAAAACCAATCCAAATCTTTATATCTCTTCTAAATTTTTATCAAGTCACTTCAAATTTTTCAAACTTCCCAAGATTTTGCCACGTTATCTCGATTTCGCCAACTATCTTTAATTTCACAAAACTAATTCCAATTTTCACACCTTCCTTTGTTTTATAAAGTGGATTCGAATTCTGCCAACTCCCCAAGATCTTGCCAACTCCCCAAGATTTTGCCAAGAGTTCTCGATTTTGCCCTCTCTCCTTAATTTCATAAAACCAATCCCAATTTTCACAACTCACTTAGATTTTTCCAAGTTGCCTCGATTTTGCTAACTGTCCAGGATTTTGCTAAGTTTCTTCGATTTGCCCAACTCTCCTTAATTTCACAAAGTTAATCCCAATTTTCACAACTCACTTATGTTTTACCAAGTGGATTCGAATTTTGCCAACTATACTAGATTTTGCCAAGTTGCCTCGATTTTGCCAACTTTTGCAAATTTTGCCACCTCGCCGTAATTTTACAGGAAAAATCGCAATTTTTACATCTTCCCTGAATTTGTCAGTCGAATTTTATCAACTCTTCTTAATTGCACAAGAAAGGCACAATTTTCACAACTCCCCTGTATTTTATCAAGTGTCCTCGAATTTTGTCAACTCCCCTAGATTTTCTCAAGTCTCGTTTTTTCCAACTCTCCTTAATTTCACAAAACCAATCCCAATTTTCACAACTCACTTGTACTTTACCAAGTGGTTTCCAATTTTGCCAAGTTGACTTTATTTTACCATCTCTCCTTAATTTCGCAAACCAATCCCAATTTTTACATCTCTCCTGAATTTGCGAAGTCAAAATTCTTCAAAATCACTTCAAAATTTTTTCAAACTCCCCAAAATTTTGCCAAGTTTTCTTGATTTTCTCAACTCTTCCTAAATTCACAAAAACAATCCCAGTTTTCACACTCGCAGTATTTTACCAAGTGGATTCGAATTTTGCCAACTGTCCTAGATTTTTCCAAGTTTCCTCGATTTTGCCAACTCGCCACAATTTTATAGAAAAAAAATCCCATTTTTTACATCTCACTTGATTTTTGCGAAGTCACTCTGAATTTTGTCAACTCTCATAGATTTTGCAAACACCCTATAATTTGACAGAAAAAAATTCGAATTTTTACATCTTACTTGAATTTTGCCAGCTCTCCACGATTTTCCCAAGTCAATTCGTATTTTCCAGGTCCCTAGATTTTCCCAGCTCTCCACGATTTTCCCAGCTCTCCACGATTTTCCCAAGTCACTCCGAATTTTGCCAATCCCCTAGATTTTGCCAAGTTTTCTCAATTTTGCCAACTCGCCATAATTTTACAGAAAAACCTCCAATTTTTATATATCACCTGATTTTTGCAAAGTCACTCAGAATTTTGCCAACTCCCCAAGATTTCCCAACTTTCCTAGATTTTGCAAACTTGCCATAATTTTACAGATTGCCATAATTCTCCACGATTCGGAATCGGAATAAATCCCAATTCAATCCGATTCCGAATCGGATTAAATTGGGACTGGAAAAATAAATCGAAAAAAAGTCCCAATTTTTACATCTCACCTGAATTTTGCCAAGTCACTCCGAATTTTGTCAACTCCCCAAGATTTTACCAAGTCACTCCGAATTTTGCCAACTCCCCAAGATTTTGCCGTTGTCTCGATTTTGCCAACTTACCTGTATTTTATATGTGGCTTGGAATTTTGCCAACTGCTCTAGATTTCGCCGTCTCCATTTTCCCAACTGTCCTAGATTTGCCAAGCTGCCTCAATTTTGAAAACTACCCTAGATTTTGCCAAGTGGCCTAGATTTTGCCAAGTGGCCTAGATTTTGCTAACTTCCCTTAATTTTGCAAAAAAAAAGACACTCACTTAGATTTTACGAAGTCGCTTCGAATTTTGTCATCCCCGAGTTACTTCGGGGGGGATCCTCAACCCTCCCCCATATCTACGCCCTTGCGTACAGGTGATAAAAAATACTAGAGACCCCACGACTATAACGCACACTTAACCAAGGTTTACAATTACACAGGTGAGTAATAGTGTATTTTCATACAAATATCGAACCTCGTGTGTAGGGTTAAGATAAATGGATCTAATACGTAAAAGCAGTGGTGTCACCCCAATTTATTAACAACCGGTTTCCGTACCGAGGATGAGGGGTTGGTTTGTTAGACACTGGGACCACATTCTGGGAGAGTGAATCCTCCCCTTGGAAAGACGTTTGAAAATATTACGTTTGAGATTGCATGATAGGTAAGTATCAATATACTATAATTAGCTTTAACTACAAAAGTTGTATCTCAATTAAATCGTCACACAGAATGCAGATCTTGTTTAAAAATATTAAAAACTAACCCCTACCGGGATAAACCTGTAATTATAAGCAGTGATTCTGTAAATAAAAAAATAACTATAAATAAGAGCATTATATTTTATTTTTCATGCAACTGTAGGATATATATGAAAAAATAACATACGTAAGTAATTAAAGCAAACTCCAAATTAAAAAAAAAAAACGTAAAATTAAATCATCACACCATATACATTTTTGAAAAGACGCTAAACTTTCATATATGGCGTATCACTCCTCCTATTCCATAGTCCATGGCACTGCTTTCCTTCTTTTTCAAACACGGATGCCACATGGTGATGTAACTACCAATTATTATGGTCCAGGGTCAAAATATTCGTATTTAAAATTATTGGAAACGATTCGTTTATTTTTTGTGAAGTGTCATATCATAAATCTTTCTGATAAATTTGGGGAGATGTTTTAAGGTTTATTTATTTTGTCAGAATGATACGCGGAGAAATCTGTATAGTGCGTGGAAACATTTCATGAGTAGCGCACATTTTTCCAGTTTCCGGAAACCGGCGTAAATTTTGACAGTTTCTGGAAAGCGGCATAAAATTTAACAACCGGTTTCCGGAAACCAGTGGAAACCGGTTCCACGACAATAACGCACACTTATCAAAGGTTTACAATTACGCAGGTGAGTAATAGTATATTTCCATACAAATATCGAACCTCGTGTGTAGGGTTAAGATAAATGGATTTAATACGTAAAAGCCAATTAGCAGTAACTTTGATACATTTCCTTTTTTTTTTCATATCACTTCACGTTAAAAGCATGGAGAACTTTTGTAATGAATAAAAAAATAAGATTTTAAGATCAGTTTTAAGCACATCAAAATCGTGCTTTTGCAACTTAGCTGAAAAGTAGATTTTTTTTAATTTAATAATAAATAAATTACTTTATATTTGAAAGAAAAATTAACGTTTTGTCTTTCAAAAATTAATTTTAGTATTTGGCTCTGAACAGAGAACGTATAGTAATAATCAGACAAGTGTGAAAAAATACCTCCCATCCGCCTCCCGGATTTGAGATCTATTGGTTACAAGCCATGCACACGTGCTTGAGGAAGGTTGTGATTTGTGCTGTGAAGCTTTACCACGTGATTCTAAGTGTCAGGTGCTCATGCGCTATTTATACCGACGAGAACTAAACATTTATAACCGCATTGCAAGCAATGTACTTTCGGTTATTCCGATTCTCAGTATGGAAGCTCTGGATCATCTCCGCTAGTGTGAAATAGCAGAGTGGATTATTTCACGCTTACCTAATTATTACAAATAGACTATAGTGAATTTCATTCCTTCTGAGTAAATATAGTGCTACAGAATAATTACTCATACATGAAGACGATATTACAAAGATATCTTCTATTCGAAGCTGCAAAGTTATTAAACATTTAGCAACTCCAATAGACCAAATTTTGAATAAAATCAAACAGTATATCACTTTTATCCAGTGCCACAATGGTTAGAGCTCTCGACTCCTGATCAGAAGGATGTGAGTTCGTCCCCCCCAGACACGGTATGGATTTTATCTGTGTTGTCCTGCTGAGGTCTCCTTTTCCTCATAGGTCTTCTCTATCGTGAATTAAACTGTTAGACCTCTATGTCAAGCAACTACTTCAGGGGTTATTCATTTTGTTTTCAGTGTCTAATTCAGCAACTGGAAACAAGCTTGTACGCGCCATTTCTTTTACCAGGAAAAGAGGCACAATTAAAAATAGCCCAATTCATGATAACTCTTTTATTTTTTACTACGACTTGATACATTAAAATCCGTTATTATTGATAAAGCTTAAAGCTTGGATAAGCGGATATCTTGTTAATATCACAAATCTGTATTATAATAATAAAAGTTATTATAATGCAAACGTAACAATTTTCAATTCGAATCAACAATTCATCTCATTAGGTAAGGTTGCATGAGAAATGTGATTTTTTCCAAAGAATGAATAAATTCGAATTCCTGGCATTGTTGGGAAGTATATAAGGTTAAACGTTAAGCTCATGTTATGCTGCTTGGCCTGGTACTCCATTTACCTTTATTCTCTTGATCTTATAGCTCTAAGATATTTCCCATTTCTGCCTTTGGGCTTGTTATTTGTGGATCCTCTTCTAAAGTTTCTTTAACATTTCTCTTTATGTATGTGTAATAACGATATCTTCTTGTTTCTACGCTCGTTTTCGATGACGGAAGTAAGAGCAACTTACTCGGTACTCCGTTACATTATCTCCGACAATCATTTCCCATTTGTTCTCTCCAATTTGTTGCCGAAGGAAGGTTGGGTTTTCAAGACTCTTTTTGGAGGATACGTCTAACAATTTCTATGGCTAGAAATGGTTGTTTATATTGTAATTAATATTTTACGTTAATATATTACATCACATTTCTACTGCATTTAATCCCGTAATTTTAATGAAGTATTTTATCACTTTCGCCACATCTTCTAAAAATAAATCTCTGGCAAACAGGTTCATTCAGTGGTCTTTCTTTTGAGGCGCTCAAGCACATCAACGCCAAACTGCGATTAGGAGTCCGCAATCTTTCAAAAAGGAGAATAATAAGAGATGCCTAAGAAATTAATTGGCGCTCACCACATTTCTCCAAGAATAGACTTGATTAACACAAAATATTTTTGAGGAACTTTTCCACTCCTCTACTTAAGGAAAAAAAGGTACAATTAAAATTATTGCACGTATGTGGTTTATTTTGATGATTTTGTCGATTCTATGGCTCGGTGTTTCAACTCTTGGAACTATCTGAAACTTTAGTCTCAAGGACTATAAGTCCTGTATGTATCTCTCCAGAGTACTTCGTTCACGATTGAAACGTTTATAGTTGGGAAATTTGCCGATTATAAGAACAGGCGTTTTGAATGATTGTACTCTGATTACTCAGAAGCTGTTGATTGATCTCTCGGAAGCGCTGATGAGAAGAAATAACAAGTAAAACTAATGGTGTCAGGGATTGAAGTTACATCACCCTCCACTAGGTTAACGAATTTCGTTCAATAGCGAAAGTACCAATACAGAATTAGAATACAACAGAAGTATGGACTTCCGTCGATTCTATGGCTCGGTGTTCCAACTCTTGGAACTATCTGATACTTTGGTCTCGAGGACTATTCAGTCCTGTATGTATCTGTGCAGACTACTTCGTTCACGATAGAAACGTTTATAGTGGGGAAAGTTTCCGATTATAAGAACATGCGTTTGGAATGAATTTAGTCTGATATCTCAGAAGTTGTTGATAGATCTCACGGAAGCGATAGTGAGAAGAAATAAGAAGTAAAACGAATGATGTCAGGGAATGAAGTTACATCACCCTAGTCTGAGAACCATCGTTTGAACGAATTTCATTCAACAGCGAAAGCACCAATACAGAATTAGAATACAACAGAAGTATGGACTTCCGTCGATTCTATGGCTCGGTGTTCCAACTCTTGGAACTATCTGATACTTTGGTCTCGAGGACTATTCAGTCCTGTATGTATCTGTGCAGACTACTTCGTTCACGATAGAAACGTTTATAGTTGGGAAAGTTTCCGATTATAAGAACATGCGTTTGGAATGAATTTAGTCTGATATCTCAGAAGTTGTTGATAGATCTCACGGAAGCGATAGTGAGAAGAAATAAGAAGTAAATCGAATGGTGTCAGGGAATGAAGTTACATCACCCTAGTCTGAGAACCATCGTTTGAACGAATTTCGTTCAACAGCGAAAGCACCAATACAGAATTAGAATACAACAGAAGTATGCACTTCCGTCGATTCTATGGCTCGGTGTTCCAACTCTTGGAACTATCTGAAACTTTGGTCTCAAAGACTATTCAGTCCTGTATGCATCTCTGCAGAGTACTTCGTTCACGATAGAAACGTTTATAGTTGGGAAATTTGCCGATTATAAGAACATGCGTTTCGAATGATTGTAGTCTGATTACTCAGAAGTTGTTGATTGATCTCTCAGAAGCGCTGATGAGAAGAAATAACAAGTAAAACTAATGGTGTCAGGGATTGAAGTTACATCACCCTCCACTAGGTTAACGAATTTCGTTCAATAGCGAAAGTACCAATACAGAATTAGAATACAACAGAAGTATGGACTTCCGTCGATTCTATGGCTCGGTGTTCCAACTCTTGGAACTATCTGATACTTTGGTCTCGAGGACTATTCAGTCCTGTATGTACCTGTGCAGACTACTTCGTTCACGATAGAAACGTTTATAGTTGGGAAATTTTCCGATCATGAGAACATGCGTTTGGAATGAATTTAGTCTGATATCTCAGAAGCTGTTGATAGATCTCACGGAAGCGAAAGTGAGAAGAAATAACAAGTAAAACTAATGGTGTCAGGGATTGAAGTTACATCACCCTCCACTAGGTTAACGAATTTCGTTCAATAGCGAAAGTACCAATACAGAATTAGAATACAACAGAAGTATGGACTTCCGTCGATTCTATAGCTCGGTGTTCCAACTCTTGGAACTATCTGATACTTTGGTCTCGAGGACTATTCAGTCCTGTATGTATCTGTGCAGACTACTTCGTTCACGATAGAAACGTTTATAGTTGGGAAAGTTTCCGATTATAAGAACATGCGTTTGGAATGAATTTAGTCTGATATCTCAGAAGTTGTTGATAGATCTCACGGAAGCGATAGTGAGAAGAAATAAGAAGTAAAACGAATGGTGTCAGGGAATGAAGTTACATCACCCTAGTCTGAGAACCATCGTTTGAACGAATTTCGTTCAACAGCGAAAGCACCAATACAGAATTAGAATACAACAGAAGTATGCACTTCCGTCGATTCTATCGGCTCGGTGTTCCAACTCTTGGAACTATCTGAAACTTTGGTCTCAAAGACTATTCAGTCCTGTATGCATCTCTGCAGAGTACTTCGTTCACGATAGAAACGTTTATAGTTGGGAAATTTGCCGATTATAAGAACATGCGTTTCGAATGATTGTAGTCTGATTACTCAGAAGTTGTTGATTGATCTCTCAGAAGCGCTGATGAGAAGAAATAACAAGTAAAACTAATGGTGTCAGGGATTGAAGTTACATCCCCCTCCACTAGGTTAACGAATTTCGTTCAATAGCGAAAGTACCAATACAGAATTAGAATACAACAGAAGTATGGACTTCCGTCGATTCTATGGCTCGGTGTTCCAACTCTTGGAACTATCTGATACTTTGGTCTCGAGGACTATTCAGTCCTGTATGTACCTGTGCAGACTACTTCGTTCACGATAGAAACGTTTATAGTTGGGAAAGTTTCCGATTATAAGAACATGCGTTTGGAATGAATTTAGTCTGATATCTCAGAAGTTGTTTATAGATCTCACGGAAGCGATAGTGAGAAGAAATAAGAAGTAAAACGAATGGTGTCAGGGAATGAAGTTACATCACCCTAGTCTGAGTACCATCGTTTGAACGAATTTCGTTCAACAGCGAAAGCACCAATACAGAATTAGAATACAACAGAAGTATGCACTTCCGTCGATTCTATGGCTCGGTGTTCCAACTCTTGGAACTATCTGAAACTTTGGTCTCGAGGACTATTCAGTCCTGTATATATCTTTGCAGACTACGTCGTTCACGATAGAAACGTTTATAGTTGGGAAATTTTCCGATCATAAGAACATGCGTTTGGAATGAATTTAGTCTGATATCTCAGAAGCTGTTGATAGATCTCACGGAAGCGAAAGTGAGAAGAAATAACAAGTAAAACTAATGGTGTCAGCGGTTGAAGTTACATCACCCTCCACTAGGTTAACGATTTTCGTTCAATAGCGAAAGTACCAATACAGAATTAGAATACAACCGAAGTATGCACTCCGTCGATTCTATGGCTCGGTGTTCCAACTCTTGGAACTATCTGAAACTTTGGTCTCGAGGACTATTCAGTCCTGTATATATCTTTGCAGACTACGTCGTTCACGATAGAAACGTTTATAGTTGGGAAATTTTCCGATCATGAGAACATGCGTTTGGAATGAATTTAGTCTGATATCTCAGAAGCTGTTGATAGATCTCACGGAAGCGAAAGTGAGAAGAAATAACAAGTAAAACTAATGGTGTCAGGGATTGAAGTTACATCACCCTCCACTAGGTTAACGAATTTCGTTCAATAGCGAAAGTACCAATACAGAATTAGAATACAACAGAAGTATGGACTTCCGTCGATTCTATAGCTCGGTGTTCCAACTCTTGGAACTATCTGATACTTTGGTCTCGAGGACTATTCAGTCCTGTATGTATCTGTGCAGACTACTTCGTTCACGATAGAAACGTTTATAGTTGGGAAAGTTTCCGATTATAAGAACATGCGTTTGGAATGAATTTAGTCTGATATCTCAGAAGTTGTTTATAGATCTCACGGAAGCGATAGTGAGAAGAAATAAGAAGTAAAACGAATGGTGTCAGGGAATGAAGTTACATCACCCTAGTCTGAGAACCATCGTTTGAACGAATTTTGTTCAACAGCGAAAGCACCAATACAGAATTAGAATACAACAGAAGTATGCACTTCCGTCGATTCTATGGCTCGGTGTTCCAACTCTTGGAACTATCTGAAACTTTGGTCTCAAAGACTATTCGGTCCTGTATGCATCTCTGCAGAGTACTTCGTTCACGATAGAAACGTTTAAAGTTGGGAAATTTGCCGATTATAAGAACATGCGTTTCGAATGATTGTAGTCTGATTACTCAGAAGTTGTTGATTGATCTCTCAGAAGCGCTGATGAGAAGAAATAACAAGTAAAACTAATGGTGTCAGGGATTGAAGTTACATCCCCCTCCACTAGGTTAACGAATTTCGTTCAATAGCGAAAGTACCAATACAGAATTAGAATACAACGGAAGTATGGACTTCCGTCGATTCTATGGCTCGGTGTTCCAACTCTTGGAACTATCTGATACTTTGGTCTCGAGGACTATTCAGTCCTGTATGTACCTGTGCAGACTACTTCGTTCACGATAGAAACGTTTATAGTTGGGAAATTTTCCGATCATAAGAACATGCGTTTGGAATGAATTTAGTCTGATATCTCAGAAGCTGTTGATAGATCTCACGGAAGCGAAAGTGAGAAGAAATAACAAGTAAAACTAATGGTGTCAGGGATTGAAGTTACATCACCCTCCACTAGGTTAACGATTTTCGTTCAATAGCGAAAGTACCAATACAGAATTAGAATACAACCGAAGTATGCACTCCGTCGATTCTATGGCTCGGTGTTCCAACTCTTGGAACTATCTGAAACTTTGGTCTCGAGGACTATTCAGTCCTGTATATATCTTTGCAGACTACGTCGTTCACGATAGAAACGTTTATAGTTGGGAAATTTTCCGACTCTAAGAACATGCGTTTCGAATGATTGTAGTCTGATTACTCAGAAGCTGTTGATTGATCACTCGGAAGCGCTGATGAGAAGAAATAACAAGTAAACTAATGGTGTCAGGGATTGAAGTTACATCCCCCTCCACTAGGTTAACGAATTTCGTTCAATAGCGAAAGTACCAATACAGAATTAGAATACAACAGACGTATGGACTTCCGTCGATTCTATGGCTCGGTGTTCCAACTCTTGGAACTATCTGAAACTTTGGTCTCAAGGACTCTAAGTACTGTATGTATCTGTGCAGACTACTTTGTTCACGATAGAAAGGTTTATAGTTGGGAAAGTTGCCGATTATAAGAACATGCGTTTGGAATGATTATAGTCTGATTTCTCAGAAGATGTTGATAGATCTCTAGGAAGCGATAGTGAGAAGAAATAAGAAGTAAAACGAATGGTGTCAGGGAATGAAGTTACATCACCCTAGTCTGAGAACCATCCTTTGAACGAATTTCATTCAACAGCGAAAGCACTAATACAGAATTAGAATAGAGCAAGAAGTATGCACTTCCCTCGATTGTATGGCTAGGTGTTTCAACTCTTGGAACTATCTGAAACTTTGGTCTCAAGGACTATTCAGTCCTGTATGTATCTGTGCAGACTACTTCGTTCACGATAGAAACGTTTATAGTTGGGAAAGTTTCCGATTATAAGAACATGCGTTTGGAATGAATTTAGTCTGATATCTCAGAAGTTGTTGATAGATCTCACGGAAGCGATAGTGAGAAGAAATAAGAAGTAAAACGAATGGTGTCAGGAAATGAAGTTACATCACCCTAGTCTGAGAACCATCGTTTGAACGAATTTCGTTCAACAGCGAAAGCACCAATACAGAATTAGAATACAACAGAAGTATGCACTTCCGTCGATTCTATGGCTCGGTGTTCCAACTCTTGGAACTATCTGAAACTTTGGTCTCAAAGACTATTCGGTCCTGTATGCATCTCTGCAGAGTACTTCGTTCACGATAGAAACGTTTATAGTTGGGAAATTTGCCGATTATAAGAACATGCGTTTCGAATGATTGTAGTCTGATTACTCAGAAGTTGTTGATTGATCTCTCAGAAGCGCTGATGAGAAGAAATAACAAGTAAAACTAATGGTGTCAGGGATTGAAGTTACATCCCCCTCCACTAGGTTAACGAATTTCGTTCAATAGCGAAAGTACCAATACAGAATTAGAATACAACAGAAGTATGGACTTCCGTCGATTCTATGGCTCGGTGTTCCAACTCTTGGAACTATCTGATACTTTGGTCTCGAGGACTATTCAGTCCTGTATGTACCTGTGCAGACTACTTCGTTCACGATAGAAACGTTTATAGTTGGGAAATTTTCCGATCATGAGAACATGCGTTTGGAATGAATTTAGTCTGATATCTCAGAAGCTGTTGATAGATCTCACGGAAGCGAAAGTGAGAAGAAATAACAAATAAAACTAATGGTGTCAGGGATTGAAGTTACATCACCCTCCACTAGGTTAACGATTTTCGTTCAATAGCGAAAGTACCAATGCAGAATTAGAATACAACCGAAGTATGCACTTCCGTCGATTCTATGGCTCGGTGTTCCAAATCTTGGAACTATCTGAAACTTTGGTCTCGAGGACTATTCAGTCCTGTATATATCTTTGCAGACTACGTCGTTCACGATAGAAACGTTTATAGTTGGGAAATTTTCCGATCATGAGAACATGCGTTTGGAATGAATTTAGTCTGATATCTCAGAAGCTGTTGATAGATCTGACGGAAGCGAAAGTGAGAAGAAATAACAAGTAAAACTAATGGTGTCAGGGATTGAAGTTACATCACCCTCCACTAGGTTAACGAATTTCGTTCAATAGCGAAAGTACCAATACAGAATTAGAATACAACAGAAGTATGGACTTCCGTCGATTCTATAGCTCGGTGTTCCAACTCTTGGAACTATCTGATACTTTGGTCTCGAGGACTATTCAGTCCTGTATGTAACTGTGCAGACTACTTCGTTCACGATAGAAACGTTTATAGTTGGGAAAGTTTCCGATTATATGAACATGCGTTTGGAATGAATTTAGTCTGATATCTCAGAAGTTGTTGATAGATCTCACGGAAGCGATAGTGAGAAGAAATAAGAAGTAAAACGAATGGTGTCAGGGAATGAAGTTACATCACCCTAGTCTGAGAACCATCGTTTGAACGAATTTCGTTCAACAGCGAAAGCACCAATACAGAATTAGAATACAACAGAAGTATGCACTTCCGTCGATTCTATGGCTCGGTGTTCCAACTCTTGGAACTATCTGAAACTTTGGTCTCAAAGACTATTCAGTCCTGTATGCATCTCTGCAGAGTACTTCGTTCACGATAGAAACGTTTAAAGTTGGGAAATTTGCCGATTATAAGAACATGCGTTTCGAATGATTGTAGTCTGATTACTCAGAAGTTGTTGATTGATCTCTCAGAAGCGCTGATGAGAAGAAATAACAAGTAAAACTAATGGTGTCAGGGATTGAAGTTACATCCCCCTCCACTAGGTTAACGAATTTCGTTCAATAGCGAAAGTACCAATACAGAATTAGAATACAACAGAAGTATGGACTTCCGTCGATTCTATGGCTCGGTGTTCCAACTCTTGGAACTATCTGATACTTTGGTCTCGAGGACTATTCAGTCCTGTATGTACCTGTGCAGACTACTTCGTTCACGATAGAAACGTTTATAGTTGGGAAATTTTCCGATCATAAGAACATGCGTTTGGAATGAATTTAGTCTGATATCTCAGAAGCTGTTGATAGATCTCACGGAAGCGAAAGTGAGAAGAAATAACAAGTAAAACTAATGGTGTCAGGGATTGAAGTTACATCACCCTCCACTAGGTTAACGATTTTCGTTCAATAGCGAAAGTACCAATACAGAATTAGAATACAACCGAAGTATGCACTCCGTCGATTCTATGGCTCGGTGTTCCAACTCTTGGAACTATCTGAAACTTTGGTCTCGAGGACTATTCAGTCCTGTATATATCTTTGCAGACTACGTCGTTCACGATAGAAACGTTTATAGTTGGGAAATTTTCCGACTCTAAGAACATGCGTTTCGAATGATTGTAGTCTGATTACTCAGAAGCTGTTGATTGATCACTCGGAAGCGCTGATGAGAAGAAATAACAAGTAAACTAATGGTGTCAGGGATTGAAGTTACATCCCCCTCCACTAGGTTAACGAATTTCGTTCAATAGCGAAAGTACCAATACAGAATTAGAATACAACAGACGTATGGACTTCCGTCGATTCTATGGCTCGGTGTTCCAACTCTTGGAACTATCTGAAACTTTGGTCTCAAGGACTCTAAGTACTGTATGTATCTGTGCAGACTACTTTGTTCACGAGAGAAAGGTTTATAGTTGGGAAAGTTGCCGATTATAAGAACATGCGTTTGGAATGATTATAGTCTGACTTCTCAGAAGATGTTGATAGATCTCTAGGAAGCGATAGTGAGAAGAAATAAGAAGTAAAACGAATGGTGTCAGGGAATGAAGTTACATCACCCTAGTCTGAGAACCATCCTTTGAACGAATTTCATTCAACAGCGAAAGCACTAATACAGAATTAGAATAGAGCAAGAAGTATGCACTTCCCTCGATTGTATGGCTAGGTGTTTCAACTCTTGGAACTATCTGAAACTTTGGTCTCAAGGACTATAAGTCCTGTATGCATCTGTGCAGACTACTTCGTTCACGATAGAAACGTTTATAGTTGGGAAAGTTGCCGATTATAAGAACATGCGTTTTTTTTTAGAATAGAATATAATTTTTATTCATAAGAGTAAAGAATACAAATACATTTACACTTTGACCCGCAAAGCTAAATAGCTTATCTGCAGGAAAATGAATAAATTATATTAAACATAGGTCATTCAGCCACAAAAATGGTGTACATCAAATAAATCCACAAAACACAACACATAAAAATCAGCTAACTAGAAAATACAAAATAATTTTTTAATTCCATTTTAAGTCTTCTAAAAGAATCTATATTTAGTAATTCTTTTGGAATAGCATTAAATATAAGTGGTACTTGATATTCGGAGGTAGGTTTCCCGTAATTATTTTTAAAATTTGGCAATTTGTAATAACCTTGGTTTTGAAGTCTTGTATTTTTATTATGTTGAATTTTTAGTTTGTAAGTTTCGTCAAAAATATTTTTAATTATTACATTATATTTATATAAATTGCTGTAGGATAACAGATTTAAAAATTTTAATCTATCGGTAGAAGTTTTATAAATTTTTTTCAAATGAAACGGAATAATATTTTTAGCTATTATAGACTGCAATTTTTCTATTTTATTTATGTTAGTTAAGTTAGTTGTTCCATGCACAATTATTCCATAATTTAAAATAGATTCGCATATTGCTTTATAAAATATTACACAGGTTTCCATATTTAATACGTATTTCAATTTTTGAATTTTTATCGCCGATATTCTCAAGCTTTCACACGTGGGATATATGGGCATTCCACCTAAAATATTCATCAAAAATGATGACTACTTCGTTCACGATAAAAACATTGGTCTAGAGGACGTTACGTCCTGTATGTATCTGTGCAGCAGCTGTTGATAGATCTCTCGGAAGCGATAATTAGAAGAAATAACAAGTAAAACTAATGGTCTCAGGGATTGAAGTTACATCACCCTCCACTAGGTTAACGAATTTCGTTCAATAGCGAACGTAGTGTCGTACTCGGAATTTTGCAATCCCGAGTTCGACGTAACTATCTCTCGCCATTTTCTTCCAGCCACCCGACTTTCCCTCAGTAAGACTGCTAGAAACAACAACTTCAGCCGCCATGTTGAGGACGATGGAACATCTGCGCTTTTTCACACGGCACCCCATCTAAAAGAAGAGTAAACAAGTCCATAAAAAGGGGATTGGGAGTTTTTTCGAATACACGCAGCAATGGTCAACAATAGCTGCACAGGGGTTACTCAGGATCACGGCAGGGGCTGGGACGTCCAATAAAATTCGGACCGCGCCAATGAACTTTGGTCAACGCTGTTACCGGACGAACTCTGCTGTCCAATGAGAGGTTACCACGGGCCCGTTTTTAATTCGACAAGCGCGACAAAGAAGGGAAGAGAAGTGTGCGTGCTATAGTATGGACGTGCAACACGAAATGAGCTCTGAGCACCAAGAGACAATTGACCCACACGAAGATGGGAAGTGAAGAAGCTAAACAGTGCCCAAAGATGCTGTAGACCGAGGCAGACGGACATGAAATTAAGAGTGAAGAAAGAGCGCACCCCACCCTCCTGATGCAGCCGACTTCCAAAATCTCACAAGCCGTCATCAAGACCCCATCGCGGAGAGAAAAGATCTGTGAGCAGGAAGCTACCACGACGAATACAGCGACCGACACTGCCCCTGGAGCGACCGGCGTGTGGGACAAGACGAAGCCCCCCTGCCAAGCTACCTGCCGGAGCCACCCACCAACGCCTCTAGCCTTGTCATCAGTGGTTTATGAGGAGTCTCCACCGATGAACTATTCGTGCCACTAATGGAATCCTAGAGTGCGAGGGATCTCCCCTTGGCCAAGCCTCAGCATAACAGATAAGAAAGAGCCCAGTGATGGAGCAAACCAAGCTAAAAGTTCAGCAGCCATTTTCTGAGTTTGTTTAGTTCCTGCCCCTATCGTAATAGTCCCTGAGCGTCCCCCCCCCCCTCTCTCTGCGTCTCCCAGAGTATTTTTCACCAATAAGGTCCAGTGGCCTAGCGAGTATTGTATTATTGAAATTGTGATCCGACCCCAGATGATCGGTAGTGTATATTCTCCAATAATAAATTTTGTTTCTAATGTACCTTCCGGTGCGAATGAGCGCTTATTGACGAGAAGGAAAGCTTTCCCCCGCAAACAACATTGAAGAACACAACGCAATCATCAGCCATTACTTTGGGGCCTGACCTATCGGTTGCCCCTCGTTCTTACCCCCCATCAACTAGATCTGGTAGGGTGTAGAACAGTACCAATTGGGAATTAGAATACAGCAGAAGTATGCACTTCTGTCGATTCTATGGCGCGGTGTTCCAACTCTTGGAACTATCTGAAACTTTGGTCTCGAGGACTATCAGTCCTGTATGTATCTGCGTAGACTACTTCGTTCACGATAGAAATGCTTATAGTTGGGAAATTTGTCGATTATAAGAACATGCGTTTGGAATGATTGTAGTCTGATTTCTCAGAAGCTGTTGATAAATCTCTCGGAAGCAATAATGTGAAGAAATAGCAAGTAAAACTAATGGTCTCAGGGATTGACGTTACATCACCCTCCACTAGGTTAAAGAATTTCGTTCAACAGCGAAAATACCATACAGAATACAACAGAAGCATGCACTTCCGTCGATTCTATGGCTCGGTGTTCCAACTCTTGGAACTATCTGAAACTTTGGTCTCGAGGACTATTCAGTCCTGTATGTATCTATGCAGACTACTTCGTTCACGATAGAAACGTTTATAATTGGGAAATTCGCCATTATTTCAACATGCGTTTGGAATGATTGTAGTCTGATTTCTCAGAAGCTATTGATAGATCTCGCGGAAGCGATAGTGGGAACAAATAACAAGTAAATTGAATGGTTTCAGGGAATGAAGTTACATCATCCTTCACTAGGTCGGAATTTTGGGTGATTTAGTGTAAAGCGATGTCCTCACGACATAGAAATCAGGAACGGATTTTGCCTCTAAACCTTGACCTGATTACGATATATTGACCTAAGGTAGAAGGTTATTCAAGTGCACTTCTTCTGGTTGGATTAATTTTAAATTATCTCTACCAGTATTGCAAGAGGTGTACAATTTTCTTCATGTCGGCTTTGATTTTGTGATAATTTGGAAGTTGTTGTGAAATTGTGTCATTGGAATTTAGTCTATTTTAATGATACATAACTAGGATAACAACTCAGTGTGGAATGATTACAGAGTGACGATATTTGTTATGACTTGGAAGGAAAAGAAACCTAAAGTTTTAGGTACAGATCACTTCTAGAAGAGAATATTTCTCACATTCCAAAAATTCTTAAAAAAAATTCCAAAAACTCTTAAAACTGCTACCTACTTCAATTTTCAATCAACACAGCATCGGATATATATCTAGCCTCACAAAATGTGGCCTAACAAACGCATAATCAAAATTTCGGAATCCACACAGGATATTTGAACAAAATTGTTAATTTAAATTAGGCCATCGTTCTGGGATATGTAAGGTGAAAAAGCAGAGAAAGTCAAGTGGAAACTAAGGGTACGTGGTCCAGGATCAAATCCTGAGATCCGAAGACCTCTCTGAGAGCTGAAACGATAATGTTAGCAGGTAGAGACGTTACCGTTACAACTTTGGTTTCATTTTGTTTGCATCCTATAAACGTAAATTTCGTTAACCTTTTTAATATGCACTTCGTTTCTGATCTCTTTTTCACATGATTTTGCTTTAGATAGAGTGAAAATGATGCTGAAATACTTTGGACGTTGTGTATCAACTGGAGGACAAAGATAAATACTGATAAATGTGTTGACATGATCTTTACGCACCAAAGGTTACACCATGTTCCGAATTTGGAAAATGTCTGATAGCCAAATCGTCTGGATGAACACTGCTTCTTTTTTATCTTGGAGTCGCATTACTCAGAAAACTTGACTGGACTTATCGCATAAGAAAATATATCTCTAAAGCAAAAGCAGTGCCCAATAAGTTAATATCCCTTTTTGCCAAACACTCATCGCTTTCATTGGCAAATAAGTTGATTACGTACAAGATGGTTATTCGCCCTGTTCTCCTATATGCAACGTGGAGCTACTGTGAAAGAACTAAAACGCAGAAAATTCAAACTTTCCAAAACAAGATCATGCGACAGATTGTCAATGCACCTTGGTTCGTGCGAAATTCCGTTATCCAAAGGAGCTGCACTAGAGATGCTGCAATTCAGTTTTTTTGAGAACGCTATGGAACATTAGAATCAACTCAGTGGAGAATGTAGTGGTAAATCAATAAACGATTTCACGGCATTATTATTATTAACTCATAAGAATGGATGACGCTTTTTTGCCAGTTAGATTTATTTACACAAGTATGAAAGAGGCACTGCAATGTTTTAGTTTAAGTAGCATGTAAGTAATACATTGCAGTGATTCATTTATACTTCTGCAAATAAATCTAACCGGCAAAAAAAAGGCGTTATCCATTCTTATGGGAATCTTCTCATTTCAGGAACTGTTAACTACGATCACCTCTGCCAGCAAAAGTTAAGAACCAAGATCCATCCTATCATCAGATCAATTTTAGCAATTTTTTTTGCTAGTTGATTTTGAAAAGCAAGAAATAGCCTTAGGGCTATGATTCTTTTCAGTTTATACCTCTTTACATTTTAAATTCAATGCCACAGACACTCTTCAGATGGAAGAGATAAGGACTTGGAAAAAGTCCAGTGCTCCATTTCGCCCGTTTATGACATCTGATGCGCTCCAACGACGAGCTCTCTTTCGAAGTCTGTCAGATTACCTTTTTTACCCATGTCGCACTTGAATTTGCTTTCCACCATGCCTTTACGACTTTTATAGGACTTCGTAGTGACATAGAATACTAACGTCAGTAAGAGATGTTGCAAACATTGCCAAGTTTCATGTCACTTCGCGCACGATGAAGTGTTCATAATAATTTTGTCCGGTAGTGAATATATTTAAATTCTTACTTGTAATATACCCAAATCAATAATTTTGCCAGACAATGCATATTACTCCCGTATTTTTCAATACATTTGCTAAAAACCAGTAACACATAGGGAAAAATATTTTACCAGAACAGCATTCCGGTTCATTTCGACTCAATCTTGTCGTCACCTTCCACTTGGGTTTCTTTCCCCTCCCCTTTATTTTTTACTAGATCCGGACTTGGTTCAATGTAGCTTGAAATCTAAGTATTTTACATTGAGCTGATCCCCATTTATCAAGTAAAATCACTCCATTAAATGAACACATTGAAGATATAATTTGACTGACCATAGATTTGATAATGTGCTGAAGAGAGTTAGAGAAGGTTCTTTAAGCTGTAATATCAGTATAGCTTCAAGGCAGGCTATGAGACTAAGCCTCTCCAACTAAAATGGATTAGACAAATTTAAACGTCTGTTTCGGGTTAGCGTACTTGGTTACTGAGCAAAGGGATCCCAGTTCAAGCCCCGGGTAAGGAATGAATGTTTGTGTTGCATTTCTGCTGAGGTCTCGCCTTCCTCACAGCCTTTTACTGACAGTGTTCTCTCAGACCTATGTGGCAAGCAGCTGCTTGATGTTTTTATTTTTATTTTTTTTTCTATTTACCAAAGAAAAATACCAATGTAAAAAATGTTTATCATGTATAACAAATTATATTTGTATTATTTGCCTAAAATGTTGTTCACCACTGTAGAGTTATCATGACACTGAGAAAAAAAATAACGGCAATTTATCTGGAAGAGGAGCTGAAGTATTCTAAGTTCATAAAAAAATGTGCGCAACATCAACTGCGCAAAAGGTCTCGAAGTCCCTTTACAAAATGGGATCTTTCACTACGATAGATGTGAAGAACCCTAGATTCGATATATGCTTTTGCAACCTGAAAAAACGTTTAACTGGAAGTTTTAACACTTGAGCTTGTTTCTCACATTTATAAAATGAAATCGAGTAAATCTTTCAGCATTCAGTGAAATGATGATGCTTAGAGAAAGCTTAAAAATTAATAATCACCATTATATTTCTTATAAAACCAAAACTTTCGGAAGTAACTTCTACAACTGTTATGCTCATGCATTAATTGGCGAAGCGACTCTAATATTCGCATTCTGTTGTAGAAGCGACGCCGGTGGACTTGGAAGGAAAGCTCTCCATCTGATGAGATGTTAAACCGTAGCCCCTTGTGCAGGGCAGCCATAAACGTATGCACATTGAAGAACATAATGACGCTTTGACGAGAGGCTTCCATTTCTTTCCTAACAGCTGTACAATGGATCTATTTCTCCAATGATTGCTTTATTGTATTTTTGACTTGACAGTTTTTCCAATTGTGTGCCAAAAATTGCCAATCAGAGATAAAACTGAACCCAACCCTTTGAAACCCAGTAGAAGAATAGTCTTAGAGCATTAGTATCAACTTTATAGATGCATTACATAGATTAATTAAAGCTTCACGCTAAATAGACTCAAAAGCTAACTTAATGAGACGGCTTTTCAAACTGGTATAATAATTGTGATTTGTTTGGGGTAACGACAAGCTGCTGGGTTGTGCTTAGCTCAAACTTCCTATTAAATGCATACCTTTAAGTTTAAATAATTCTTTCAATATTCGTCAGTTTTATGTCGAATTTGAATGCGATTATTTATTAAAATAATATTAAAATTCTAATGATTTGATAGGGCTTCATAAACATATAATAATATTATATGAATATACACATATAATCATATAATAATATAATATTATATATCTTACATATATAATCAAACAGTTGAGTAATTTTGAGGAACCATATTTCAATGAATATTAAGCACTAACAAACGAACTTTACATCTGTGAATATTTATTGATGACTAAAAGATAGTGCTAGTAATTATAAATGTAAGTAACAATTTAATTTGTTAAATGTAATCAATAAGTCACGGCAAATGTTATCATGCACTGTAATGTTAATTTTAAAAGCATGTCTATTTAAAGTAAGGATTATTAGACATTTGATTACCAGATTGATTATATTCCTATTACAGTAGGAATCACTAGTTGAATTCACCTATTGGAACTTCGCCTACCTGATTATAAAGAAGCACGAAACCAGATGGAACAACATTCAAATATAATATCTACTTCCGTAACTGTTCTCTCTGCGCCTTTTATTTCATAAAACGTTGATGATCCGATATTGTATTCCAGCATGAGTTTGCTACTCTTTTCTCTGCTATATAGTCTTTTCATAATTCCCAATTTTAATTTACCTAATTATGCAACATGTTTTCCTTTACGTCTTCTTTTTTCGCCATAGTTGAAGGACCGGTGAGAAATTTCCCAATAGAATAGCACAAGCAAAATAAAATAGTACAAGTGAATATATTGGTAATGACCGACGATGTTTATATCCGACAAAGCCAGTGACTGATCTTAAAAACAAATGCAATAGTGCCGGATTGCTTTCTTGATATTTCCAAATTGTAAAATGCTGATTCCCCCCCCCCTTTTTTTTCTGTTGTTTTAAAATGTGCTGGTTTTTAAAGAATTTTGGATTGTAAAGTGCCGGATTTTAAATTGTTTATAGTATCTGATTTCCGTGCGATGAAACTGCACAGTTTACGCTTAAAATAGTTCTCAAGGATCATTGGTTGAAGCTTAAACAGCTTTCATCGATCATTGGTTAAAGCTTAAACATTTTCCATGGATCATTGGTTGACGCCTAAACAGTTTTCATGGATCATTGGTTGACTCCTAAACAGTTCTCATGGATCATTGGTTGACGCTTAGGCGCTTAGACAGGTTTTTAAATGGTTTGAATGAATTTTTTAAAGTTTAAATTAGTTTTTAAACATTTCTGTTGTTTAAAATCCAAACTTGCATAACTCGTAACACAGAACGAATATTATTGAAAGATCAGTATTTAGATAGATTTGTATTTGATCTTTATTTTCAGTCATATTTTCCCCCAAAAGCCTTATTTTAGAAGTTAGGAAAGCTTTGAATGGGACTCTTCATTATGGCTACATGAAGATTCTCTAGTAATATGGTAGTCGCTCTGGATATTTGTGAATTATTTTGACATATTTTCCTAGAGTCCATAACAATATTTATTGAATTAAGAATAGTAAAAAAGGATGTGAGGCGTGTTATTAATTTAGTATTGTATTTCGAATTCTGTGTTTTATTATAGAACCTTTTGGAAATCTGGTAATCAAATGTCAAGATGAGGAAAATTTCTCGTACCTGAGATTTCTGCAAATTCTTGTAGAAAACAGACAGTAAATGATGGGATTGGCAGCACTGTTAAGAGGCGCCAAACTTTGGATGAAGGTCGACATAGCTATTGACGTCTGATCACCAGAGGCAATGTATCCATACACCTGAAGAAGGTCGTAAATGAAATATGGACTCCAGCACAAAATGAAGACTGAAAAAAATTAGTTGAAACACATAAAAATTATCAGTTTTCATTGTTTTTATTACACGAAAATAAAGTATGATTTAAACATAAAAATCGTGCTACAACTTGGGAATTATTTTCCAGCGGAATTAGCAAATATTTTATTTCCAGTTCGGTTCGAACTGCGAGATCGTTGTAAAAGAATTGCAGAACACTAGGACATTGGCAAAATTTCGAATAAACGAAGAGTATAAAAAGATGGAGAAAAAGCGTAATAGGAGCAAGAGATTATTATTTCGTTGTCCCCGAGATTCGGAGATTGAGTGATTTTGGAGGTATCTGCTACGAATAAACGGAAAGGAGACAGTATTAGTTTTGTAAGCTTCCGTTATTAATTTATAAATTAGTATTAACAACAGTTATTTGTGATTTTTTGTGATTAGTAGTTAAATTTAGTAGCTATAATTTTTCAAAGGGTGCAACCTCAGCCGAGTCCAAACAAGACAGGGGCCCATGCATGGCCCACGCCTTTTTTCCCTTTTAACAATCTCCACGCCATTTCGAGTTATTTCATGTTTTAGGAAGTTTTTCGTATAAATCATAATTCTGTCCTCCAACAAATTATTTTTTCAGTGTTGCAGTAGAATTTTACTAATGATGAGATTCCTGAATTCCGTATCCATTTTTTTTTCTTAAATATTACGCATATCTCTGAATAAATTTCAAATAATATCACCATAAGAATGTTGTGAACTGTTTCTAAAGGGAATTTTTCCTAAGAAGGTATTAATTTAGATGATTTGTTTTGATCATAACCCAAGCTAATATCCTAAAATTTTGATAATATTTAACCCATAAACATGAGGCGTGACTATCATAGGACAAAAGGCAATTTGACCTGAACCTCAAAGGGTCAAAGTACAAATATAATATATCGTTATATATATATATATAACTCGTATACTTATCCGACGATTGTATTTACATGTTTGATGATATACTTATATACCGTATATATGTTGTTTCTTATTCTTTCCCCTAATCTCTCACGTTGTTCATTCCCTTGTTTTATGCAAAGAAAAAAATGTTTGTTTAATAAATTATTATCAATTTAACACAAAGTTTACGAATTTTTCAACTTTCCGTTTTCTCTTTCAAAAAATCATAGCTACGCTACTGTGTAGTTAAAAAAAAAAATACCCCCTCAAGCAGCTGCTTGCCACAGAGGTCTGACAGGAGCCTGTCAGTTTATATGCCATAGTAGGAGATCTGAGAGGATGGCAGGACCTCAGCAGAAAAACGACACACACATCCATGCCTAATCCGGGGCTCGAACCCAGGTCCCTTAAATCAGTAGCCAAGCGTGCTAACCACTCGGCCATGGGACGGCTACTGTGTAGTTAACATATTATATTTTGTTTAATTTTTTTTATATACAAGAACTAAATCGTTGCCTACGGCACTTCTTGAATTTTCGACCGTCGGGCCTATCTGTTTGAGTTTAGTTAAAGTAATATACGAGGGGATTTCAAAAAGTTCTTGATATGCATCTGAAGAACCAGAACCATTTCACGTGTCTCAACAAAACTTTTACTGTCCTTCAAAGTAAACCCATCCAGCATCTTTGCAAAGTTGCATACGTCTACACCAATTCCGGAACGCTTGGTGGTAATCCTGTTAGGGAATACTCCCTAACTCTGAATGAATGCATTTCGCCAAGGTTTTATACTCCAATTCCTTGAAAAAGGATTCCCAGCAAGTTCCTTTTTAATTTTTGGAAACAACTAAAAATCACATAGTGTAAGATCGGGAAAATATGCAGGATAGGATAGCTGTTCGATTTTTCTCTGCTCCAGATAGGCCGTACCTTGCCGGATTTTGTGAGCACTGGCTTTGTCACGAACAAGGAAAACACTTGACACATCAGTTGTTGTACACTACGTCTTCATCTCCTTAACCATTTCGGGAAAAACAATGTTGATATAGATTGCCCATTTATATTCATTTTTTCTGGTAAGGTGTCCACAGCTACTACTCCTTGGGAATTTAAAAAAATATTGTGAAGATCCTTTTCCATGAGCGAAAGTCTTATTGCAGCAATTGGGGAAGCGGTTCGTCTTCCACAATCCAAACTTAGTTGTCGATATTTCTGGGAGTCGTGTAGTAATAAAACCACGTCTCATCACCTATGACAATGTCTGTTAACCGTTTCGGGCCACTAGGCTCAAACACTGTCAGCTCTCCTTGCCTGAGTCGACTCTAGCACTTTTTTTCTGTTCTGTTAGTTTGTGACAGAACAGCAATCCCCATTTGGCACAGATCTTTTGGAACTTTAAATGCTGGTGAATAGTTGTTTCCATACTGCCAACTGATACACTGATATCTAAGCTTATTATCTTAACGGTGATGTGTGGGTTTTGCTTAATGAGTTCACGAACAGCAGCAATTGTTCTCTCGTTTACAACCTCCATTGGTCTTCCTGCACAAGTGAGATCTTCGGAGCCATGCCATCCTTCTCTGAATTTGCGCATCCATCACGTAACAATGCCATATGAACAGTTTCATGCCCGATTCTCATATGCTTGTGATTAATCGGCCTGAAGTTTTTTCGCGTCGTCCCGAAGCTGCATCGTTATGAAAATGTAAAATCTTTCCTATCTTTAGTTATCTCCATAGAAACAACTGGGAGATTTCGCAGATAGAAATTTACGCGCCGCCAGCAAAGAAAGAAATGATATGGCCTATGCTCTTAAAACGTAATGACAATTTTAGACAAACTTTTAAACAAGTCGTAGCTCGTTAACGTCCGAGGAACCAGTGCAAATAAACAGATACGTATCAAGAATTTTTTTTTGAACGCTCTCTGTAGAAACTTCTTTCCATCAGTTTTCCTGGAATGTACGCTATTAATTAACGTTAAGCACCACTTTCCATATTTTTATCAGAGATTGTTATGGGTAGATTTAATAATGACTACTAATTGAGTTTGAAATACATATAAGACTTTTAATCAACATGTATTGTTTTCCAATGTGAGAGCGTCTGATGTAGACTTCTTTGGTTGGCCCTTTTAACTCTAAGAAGCACCTTTTTGAACATGGGTTAAATGGCCGGTCACAAGAATCTCAAGTCCACATAACTGGGTAAGAAGTCCAACGGTCAGCCGTTAGGAGACGGATGGGAGGTTTCTAAGAAGCAGCTCTTGAGCCATGCTGGGCGTGGGTTGGCTCAGTCAATGGTAATATGAGGCTAGTATTCTTCAGCTCTAGATTCCAATTCCGACTGTAGAGACTTTGAGAGTTATCATCCCTAAACCCCCACCCTGCCTTGATTCACAAAGGACTCGAAAAAGGGGGACGCCAATGGCTTGGAAAGAACGCCGTCTATCAGCTGGACGTAAGCCGTAGTTACGTGTGCAGGAGAGTCATACTTAGTGCACGTTAGAGAATTTTATCAGAAGGACTTGAAGGCAGTCAAGTCCTTCTTATTTAGTCTTATTCAGTTTTGTGAAATAGTTTTATGCAAAGTAGAAATAACTGTTGGGTCGCAATGTTCGTAATTTCAAGGCAATTATTCCAGGTAGAAACATGCAGAAATTTAAAATTTCAACTCAGTAGCTTGACTCATTCAGGTGCTAGAAACTGACACACACACAAAAAGGAGTGCAAAAACAAACTTTTCAATTTTGATAGCATATGCTCCAAATAATAAAAGGAAGGGAATTAAGTCGGTAGGGCGCCAGTCCTAGTTTCGAGTCCCACCTATGCCTGTATTGAGATTTATCTCCATTAACCTCCTTCCTACTTTCGGTGAGAAAGAGGAAATAACTGGGCAAGGAAAGGTTTCCGTCCGTGGGATTGGACGTTAAGTCGACAATAATGTGCAGAAGAGCCGGACCTTTTCACGTTAAAGAACACGGTGTCTTGACGGGAGACTACCATCTGTCTCCCAACAGTTGTCCAGAGGGTCCTCTTCCCCAACCTTCTCTGAGCCTTCGGGATCCTTGTGACCTGGCCATTTATCCTATTGTGCGCAAAAAAAGCCGCTCAGAGGTAAAGCAACTCAAGATATAGCAAATCTTGGCCTCACCTTCCTTTTGTGACATTTCTGTAAATATTAATTTATCACATATCTACCTAATCCCTCTTAGCTATTAGTAAAGCCCATTTTCTCAGCTATGCCTGGGAAAAATCACCATTCTCCCCAAACGAAATTGTAGATCTGGAATAATGAAATGAAAGTGTTTACCGATATTATAACTAAAATAACCAATCATCTCGTATTTTTAAGATGTTGTATAGGAAAAATTGAGATTTTAAACGGAACGCCCAGATATCTCACTGTAAGAATTAATACTACAATTAATTTCTTTCTACTTTCACATAATAAAGTCATTGTTACAGAAATTTTTAAATAGCAGACTCAGGACATGAGCTTTTTGTAGAAATTGAAATCATTCCAAAAATAAGAAGAACTGATATCGGACATAATTAATTTCAGTATTAATCATTAATCATTATTAATTTCATTATGGATCTATTAAGCAATTTAAATGTTGCGCAGTATATACTAAAAGATGAAATAAAATGTTCTAGCTACTCACCGAATACAATAACGAATGTCATTTTCACCGTTTTTATCTTCGCTTTCGGAATGATACCTCTTGAAGACGAACGTTTCCTGTCTGTTTCCTGCTCAGCATTTTTAATTTTGTCTGTAGCTGGAAAATACGATTTATTTTGTTAATTTTAAGAGAAGTCAAGAAGTGCACATTAACACATATTATAACAGAATAAGCACATATTTTAAATGTGTATGGTACTTCCAATTTTATGTTTGGTTATTGAAAATGCAAAGGAGTAACACTAAACAACAATTTAAAACTGTTTTTATAACATTGGTCAAATTGGATGTTTTTAACTAATTTTCGGGTGCTGAATTGAAATATGACTGTAAAAAAAACTGCAGGGACGTACGATGTTTTATCAATTACGGATTGATGCATTTAAAATTTCGATGAATACGCATATTTGGGTTGGGTTGGGTTGTTTTACCTCTGAGCGGCACTTTTTTGCACACGATGGGCTAAATGGCCAGGTCACATGGACCCCGAAGGCTCAGAGAAGGTTGTGGAAGGGGACCCACTGGAACAGCTGTTGGGAGACAGATGGTAGCCTCCCATCAAGGCCATCCAGCGTGTTCTTTAACGTGCACAGGGTATGACTCTCCCGCACACGGGACCACGGCTTAACGTCCCATCCGACGGACGCCGGCCTATTCCAAGCCCATCGGTGTCCCCTACTGACCGTGGGCAGGGCGGGGAATTTTGATGGAGAGCATATTTGGGAAATGAAAGTAAATGTGACTATTTCATTAAATTGCAACTTGAAACTCATTAATTAATTACATGATTACAGTGAAAAAAATTAAAAACATCATGTAGACAACTGAGTATAAATTAACAAATGAAATAATATTGAAACTCCATATAAGAAAACATGGGTAAGGATCTTTTGTACTTACAAGAAGTTCATTTTTTTCCTTTATGTGCTGAGGTATCTTCCTTCTGCAAGAACCAGCAATAGTCACCCATCATTGCTGAGTCCCACCTGCCTTGGTATCTCTCCTCCATGGTTCGGATATACTGGTGAAATCTTTCCCCTTGCTCATTATTGACAGCTCCTAAGTTCTTGAGAAAGAAGTGGAGATGGAATGTAAGAAATGGAACTTAAAGACATTCGGCAGCCATGATTTTCAAAGTTTTCGAGAAGATCTTGAATGAACTGATGATAGTTTTCTTCTTTGTGATTCCCCAAGAACACCGTGGACCACAGATGTCAAGGATTTCCATGCAGCGAGTTCCTTCATATTCAGTTTTTCTTTGAAAAGAGTATCATTCAGTAGCTTCCTGATCTGAGGACCAACAAAGATTCCTTCTTTGAGTTTGGCATCATTCAGTTTTGGAAAAATTTTCCATCAAGTGCAAAAACCAATTTACCAGTTATGTACATAGCCATCTGTCGTTTATTTTGACGAACTCTGAGGAATATTTTGGAAAGTGCAATGCAGGAGGAGGTTCTTTATGTTTCAATTAGCTAAACTACTGGAAGGTAGAGTTTTCAAAAATTTTCTTCACCTTCGCATGTTTTTCCTATCGTCATATTATTTTCCGCTGGTCATTTGCCTGTTTGTTTGTCGATTTGTCAAGAAATCTGTTGCATCGTGTCTTGCCGACCCTGAAGCAAATCTTGACGAATTGTATAATATCAAAGTGAAAACGAGACCAGTATAGTAAGTAGTTTATGAAAGATGTATTATTTCACTCTTTAAATCCATAGTAAGCCATTGTTTTTTAAATATTTAAGTATTTACTATATTCACTGTTAAGCAATCGTGATAATACTCGGTGTAGAGAAAAAATATTGATCAGGGCTAGAATGGAAACCAAGTACTCTTGATGACATGTCAGGGGAGATGATTTAACATAGAGGGGATTACATATCAGGAGCAGAAAATTTGATATGTAATCCTCTCTCGGTGTTATCCCACCTGACACATCATCCGAAGAACGTGGATTCGGATCCCACGTGGCCCGACTTTTCCTTTATATCCAATGTTATCCCGAAACTTAACAGCGAAGATAGTGACTTAAATATTTGGAGAAGAAAGATGCATTTTTTCACCTCCTGCTAAAAATTAAACCTTTAAGAGTCGTTTTTACCTTTATCAGTCGTTTTTTTATTAGAGATACCCGTCCCTAGCATCAATCACAAGCTATGTACGAAAAGGTAGTTGTTACATAATGCATACAAAGTACTCCACTCTTTCTTTCATTCATCTGAAAAAAGAATTTCCCCAAAGATATTTGATCTTTCAAACATAAGAAACTTTAACGAGTTACGTATACATAAAATTAAATTAATGCAGTAAGTAGCATCATTTGTTATACAAAGAGAATGTCATCTCTTTACCTTAACCTCCCGTACCTGATTTAAAAGAGATGGTTTTTAAACTGCGTTCCACCTATACCTCCTTAATCATAGGGTCAATCACAATACGTTAGGTATCAAATGAAAGCTTATCTAGAGCATAGAATAAAAATAATCTCTCTCCAAAATAGATGAGAAATCCCTTGTGAAGTTCTCAAAGAGTATAATAAATAAATTACGAAATAAAATATCTCTCTATCACTAGATGACCGTGTTGTTGTGCACTTTTCCAGTGTGCACAACAACAGGGAAAAGTGGGATTTCTGTTAAAAGGAGATTTATGTATTCATTTTCTTCTTAGAACAAGGTACCACTGCTTTCAGTAATTTATGCTTTACAATTGCTTTCCAAAACCTGCAATATTACATTCCTCAAAACGCAACTCTGATGCTGAAAGTATCTAATTCTAATAACTCTGGGGTATGTGCGGAAGAAAATAGCGTAAATCTCTGTTATACACAGTGATCTTAAGTAGAGAGTCATCATTCATATATCTACTGGTTAGGATTAATGAAAACGAAACAATAACCATGGGATCTCATTATGTAGCTAAATCTTGAAACATATAAAAGATGCATAGAGAGAGTTCATCAATTATGGTTGTTTAAAACGAATGCGCATTCTAATAAAATTTTACTAAGAGCGTTATTATCCCTAAAGAATGTCATATTGGTTTCTTCAGTATTGCAAACACTCAGTATCTACGCCATTCTAATACCAGCTCATACTCTATGCAAGAACAGTCAAAAGTAATGTACAATAGGAGGTTAACTCAATGAATCTCTAAGGGAAAAAAGTGCAAGCTTCCATAGATGCAATGTGAATTGTGCGACTGCACCGCTATCTAAATGTGGCAAATTCCTGCATTACAGTGAAATACCTATGTTTAAATGTGACAAAATCTTGCATTACATTCTTAAATCGAGTCATTATATAAGGAACAATTGTTTTATGTATTTCCCATTTATTTATTAAATTAGGATCTTACAGTCACAGGCTAAAGTTAACAAGACGAAATCTTACCAACTCTCACAACTACACTCGATGTTATTGTAGAGAGCTTTCATTTATGTTAACTAACTTGTCTGGTATGCTGTATTTCCATATCTTTCGTAGCAATTGGTTTAGCATTGCTTTTAGTGTTCGACAAGGGCGCATTTTGTCCCTTTTTTTTAGTTTGGTTATTGCGGAATTCTGTCTGACTCCGTTGTGAATGTTATGCGGAATTCACTGCAAGTGGAAGATTTTAGGCTTAAATGATCTAGAGACCTGCAAATTTCTGATTTAAATTATGCTGATAATTTGACAATTTTGACAAATGACGTTCATCAGATGAACTCTTTCATTCGAACTGTTGATGACATTGGTAATAGAGTAGGTAGACTGGTAGTAAACAGGAAAGAAAGCTATAGTGATGAAAATTTGCCTATAGTACAGTTTGGTACAGTTCATCTGAATGGTTGCGCCCTTGAACAGGCATCTAAGTTTAATTATCTTGGTAGCTATGTAACAGATATTGGTAATGTGTGGCATGAGATAAACAGAATAATAGGATTTTAAGAATCTATGGAGAGTGTGGAGAAATTGACGTATAAACTTAAATGCTAAAATTAGGCTGCAAAAGAGTTTGGTTCTTTTTGAGTTAGTTATGGTAGTGAAACTTTGACCGTTTGTAAACAAGATAACAGGAAACTTGATGCTTCTGATTCGGCCATGTTGCCCGTTTGTGTAACTATAGATTAGGGTAGGGATTCTCAACGTGGGGTACGCGGTAAAAATTTTTAGGGTACACCGTGAGAGCTCAAAAGTAGCTAGATCTAGTAACAAAGTAAAAATAACCATTGTTATACTATAACTATAGTTTTATCTATCTATACAAGGGGTACGCCAGTTATATACACATTTCCAGGGGGTACGTGAAGCATAAAAAGTTGAAAACCACTGGATTAGGGAACAGGGTTATGAACAGTATGCCTAAAGGCCTCAGAAAGAGGGGGAGACCTAGAATGCGGTGGATAGATAATGTCAAACAGGACATTATTACAATTGGTCTACAGTGGCCAGATGCAGCAGAGGTAGCTTAGGACAGATGTGTTTGGATAGCTAAATTCCACAATCTGGCTTGACCTCTGAAGCTCATAGCTGCCTGAGGATGATGACGACGACGATGATGAAGACTTTTATCATTGTTTCTATTCTCTAAAAATGAGTTTACATTTATTGAATATCCATAAGTAAATAATGAACACAAAATATTAACGAAAGTGAGTGAAAATAAAGGAATAAACATTAAAAATGTGTCAATCAGGTTGGATTCTGGAACATAATTCCCCATATTTGGCACCGATGGGCTTGGAAAGGTCGCCGTACGTCGGATAGGACGTTAAGCTGTGGCCCCGTGTGCAGGCGAGCCATACCCTGTGAACGTGAAAGAACACGCTTGATGGCCTTGACGGCAGGCTACCATCTGTCTCCCAACAGCTGTTCCAGTGGGTCCCCTTCCAAAACCTTCTCTGAGCCTTCGGGGTCAATATGACCTGGCCATTTAGTCCATGGTGTGCAAAAAAGTGCCTTTCAGAGGAAAACAACCCAACCCAATATTTGGAATCTGGCAGCCACTGCTATCATTCTCTACTGTTGGGTGCTCTGTCACGTTGGGATCAGGGTAATTTCTTTGCAGATACTGCTACCTGCCAAGTCATACATGACCTGTCTGACTTCCCACTTCCGGTGGACTTCCGGCAGTGTTTTCCATCGAGCTCCGATCATGGTGGCAGAGATCTTGGTCTGAACAAGTTGGTAACAAGCTTTTTGAGATCAAGACAATTATCAAAACATGGCAGTCATGTTTTTGCAGGAATCGCAGGGAGGAAGTGCTAGCTCATCTCCTCTTAGGAACCACAACGCTTAGGATCACGAACATCACGATTTTATGTCTGAGTCGCTTACACTCGGAAATCTTTGATCAGATGACTCGCTTTTAACTATTGTCTTCGAATTTTTACATTTCACTGGTTATTTTAGACGCATTTAATGTTTTATTCCATTTTGGTCTATTGATATTTTTTTCTAATATTGGCCCCATACACCCATTTGTTGTTTTCCTGTTTTACCATTGTTGACACTTTTTTACCCTTGATCTTATTAACAGTGTTTGTTTTACACATTGGTTTCTTGTTTCCTCTTATATATTATCGTTGCTTTCATCCTCTTTGTGTGTTGCATTTAAATGTTGGTTGAGGGTTCATTGACTTTTATCTGTTTATTTTTACTGTTTGTACCATGTGTTTGGCGCAATATGACTTTAGTCGCCGTTGCGCTATAAAACCCCAAACAGCCACAAACCATATCTGGGGCGGGAGTTCGCTCAGTCGATAGCACGTAAGGCTCGTAATCTGCAGTTCTCTAGTTTCAGTTTAGATTTATCTCCGCTAAACCCCCCATCCTGCCTTTGATCAGTTGGGAACACCGACTGCCCCCCTCACTGAGTTGGAGCAAGAGGGCCAACTCTCCCTATTGCCCCAACCCAAAGGACTCAGAGAAGGTTGGGGGAGGGGGAGTCAATGGGCAGCTGTTAGAAGATAGACGGTAGTCGTCAAGGCCACCCAGTGTGTCACAGGATATGGCTCTGCCACATATAGTCACGGCCTCTTTTGAGAATCTTATTAAGGTTAAAGGTCAGAGCAGGACCCAATGGGGACACTAATACCGGTCCTGATCTTGATTAATAAAACAATTGTGATTCAGATTACGATATGTAGGAAAACATTTTCCAGTAATCGGTTTCAGGTTCATAAATTATCGAAGTGGTTCTTGCAGCCGGTCTCACTCAAAATATTCAGCCTCAGTCTCGAACTTATCTCTAATTCTCATAGGGTCAGCATAACATCAATCAGCTATCAATCAACCAATGATCGATGGGAACGATAAAAGCGTCATCCATGATCTATGAGAACTCTTGGAATGTCAACTGCTCAGTTTCATATTTTCGCCTAGTATAACACCCGCGTCTAAGTTCCAAGATTAGCTAAAACTGCCTCTTAAAAAATAAATGTCAACGGTAAGCGGCCAAAAAAAAAAACAGTTAATAATCAATAAGAAACATTTTTTCATGAAACTTAAGTTTAATGTATTGTTTTGTTGTGACTCTAGATATCTCTTTCAGCTGTCTATTGTACTGATTACTGTCATCAGACTGTTTTGTAAAGCGATGAAGTATAAGATAATAAAGATAATAATAGCACAAAGGAACTAAATTGCACGAGGAATATTGGCCCTCGACCCACTAGTTCTATAATAGCACTTCTATAAAAGAAACTACTCCTTTCATTCTTTGAAAGAAACGAGACAATTCTCGACCACTTGGCTTTTCCCTTTATGCCAGTTTCCGTTTAATGTTGCAATAGGTTGCAAAAACGTGAAGCCAGTACAAAGAATTAAATCGTCTTCTTTTCAATCTTGTCATCGAAAGCGACAAAAAAATATAAATAAAACCAGTGGAACGGAAATTAAAATAGATAAAACATCTTTACGAAATGGTACTTAAAAGTTTTATGCAACATAATCAAGTGTTCAAGTGCGTAATAATTAGCCATTATTTGAAGATCACCATCGTCGTTCAAAAGAAGCGTGATGGAAATATCTTTGGAAGCAATTATTTTACTTTTTTTCGATAAAGCTCTCCATTTCATTCGAAGCACCATCATCATCAACAGCTCTGTCTGCCTTGCACAAGACAGCTTCGGTATTAACGAATATGGGGAAAAAAAGGTTTTCGGTTCTTGTCCCTGACGATCTTCCCACAGAACCCAATACAATTAACAACAAGGAAAAAAAAATCACTCAAACAAGGTGATGGATTCTATGGCGGAGTCTGTGCTTCGGTCAACCGCGTGCAGTAAACCATTATGTTTGATTAAAGAGCTCTCGGATAATTACTATGTTGCTGAAAGAATTGAACTTCATTCTTTTTCTTTACAGATGAGGTATTCCCTGTAGAGCATCTGGTCTCGAATAGTTTCAAGCCAAGTGGCTTGTCCTTGAGAAACTGCAACAAGTGTTATCGCAGTAAATCACTAGTTTCTCTCAGACATTAAAAGTTTTCCTAAATTCGAAACATCAAGTACTCTAATGTTCGCGCATGACGTAATAAACCGTTATTATTATTTCGTTAATTGCAGAGTATTTTGGAAAAAACACCAAAAGTGGTTATTATTCTAAACGAATTGTGTTTGCAAAAGAGGTTTAAACGTTTTCCTCATCGTTTGATTTAAAAGCGAAGCACATTAATTTTTGATGCACAATAATTTCGAGATTAACTTAACTGCTAATTAAATTGTTATTAATTCATGTATGCGGGGTATATTTAATTAAAAGCGGAGAATTCGTAATTTGCTAACGGAAATTACACTTTGAAAGCATTAAAATATTTAATCCAGCTAAAGGGTTAGAAATGTTCGGTCTGTTTTGTGTCAGATCGTGATTTGAGTCCCACTAAACAGTGACATAATTAAATGCTAACTACTTTTATGAAAGTATTCCAGGATTTTTGGAAAGAGAGCTTGTAAAACACTACGTTAATATTTTAATGTAGAGACATTATTTATTAAGAAACACAATTTCGCAAAGGAAGGGGTGTTGGCTAAGCAATTGATTTTGCATATATCATTTCTGTGAGTATCGCAGATATGATGTAGCTTTCTTTATTGCAGAGTAAATTATTTAAGAACATGAGTTCATAGAGATTGTTACAATACTTGATATATCAGGGCGTGCAATAACAATGAAATTTATCGTATAGCCTAACACTAAAACATCCTGAAGAATTTTTTCCAGAGTAAAATAAACACGTAAATAATAAATAATTGTTCTTGACATAAAGTGTAAATTTTATGTATGTGGATATATAATTGCAAAACACTTGTACAAAAGTAGTTACAACAAGAATTGTGTTTGAGTAACATCCATAATTATAATCTGAGGTGAGGTTGTTTTTACTTCTGAGAGACACTTGTTTTTGCACACAATAAACTAAAAGTCCAGTTCACAAACAACGGAAGAACTTAGTAAAGGTTGCGGGAAGGGAACCCACTGGATTTTCTGTAAGGAAATAGATGTAAGCCTACTGTCAAGGGCCATCCATTATATTCTGTAATGCACACAGGATATGGTTCTCCTGCGCACAGAACCACGGCTATATATCCCATCCTACAGGCAACGGCTTTTGCAAGACCATTGGTGTCCGATTTCTGACCGAGGATAGGATGGGGATTTAGGGAGATAAATCTCAAAGCTGGCCCAGGTGAGATTCGAACCTGCGAACTATAGATTACAAGCTTCTGGCGTTACCGGTCCCCTTCCTCCCGCCCCTAAGGTTCAGTAGAAAATAATTATATATCTAATATGTAAGGTACATACACCGAAGAGCCAAAACATTATGACCACCTTCCTAATATGATGTTGGTCCTCCACGTGCTGCCAAAACAGCTCTCATCAGGTGAGATATGGACGCTACAAGATTTCTAAAGGTGCCTTCGGGTATCTGGTACCAACACGTTACCAGCAGATCTTTTAACTCTTGTAAGTTATGTGGTTGAGCCGTCGCAGATCGCATATGCTGTTCCAACACAAACCACATATGCTCGATTTGGATTGATGTCTGGGGAATTTGGAGGTCAGGGCAATGCCTGGAAGTCTTCCTCATGTTCCGTGAACCATTCTCGAATAATCCGGTCAGTGTGGCATTTAGCATTATCCTGCTGAAAGAACGCATTACTAGAGGGAAATACCGCTGCCATGAAAGGATGCACCAGGTCTGCAATGATGCTTAGGTAGGTGACAGACGTCATAGTTTCCTGACATGAATGATTGAAAACAGGGTTTTCCAGCAAAACTTTGCCCAAAGCATTACACTTCCTCCATCGGCTTGTTTTCGTCCCACAATGCATCCTGGTGCCAACACTTTCCCAGGTAAACGACGCACATGTACCGGCCATCCACATGGTGCAGAAGAAAACGAGATTCATTGGATCAGACGACTTTCTACCAATCATTCAAGGTCCAGTTTTGATAGACGCTTTTATGCCTACAATGGGCATGTATACCCGCAGGCTGTTTTTTTTTCGGAGCGGCCTGCGGCTACGCATCCCGATTTTCAGCAGGGTTCGATGTACTGCGTGTTGTGACACCTTACTCCCGTTACCGTCATCCAGCACGAGTTGCGCTATAGTATCATTTCTGTTGGCTCGTACCATATGTGATAGCCTTCGCTCATCTTTAGCATCGATGAGGCGTGGTAGGCCTACACCTTGCCGTCGGTTCGTGGTTTTTCCCTCCTCGGACCACTTTTTGAATGTACTAACCACGGCTGACTGTGACCACCCACAACTTTGCCGTCTCGGAAATGCTCTGACCCAATCGTCTGGCTATTACAATTTGGCCTTTGTCAAACTCATTTAAGTCAGGTGCCTTTTCCATCTGAAGAACAAGAATAACACTGATTAGCAGATCTCAGTATCAGGTGTTATTTATACCGTTTCATGACCTCACACGCGCTGTCGTTTACCCGCTGTTGCTTCGATTTGCATAAAGACGCGATGGTCATAATGTTTTGGCTCAACGGTGTATATAGTTTGCAGAATAGTTCTTCTTTTGCCTTAGTGACCAAATGTGCCATTCTTCATCCGTAATATTTATTAATTTTTGGTTGCGATGAAGAATTTTTTGGCTTCTGTTTGCTAAATCCTATACGTGCGAACTGAGAGAGGAAAAGTCTCTTGTGTAGTCGATATCTACATATAAGTCTGTACGTAGGTAACATTTGTTTGCAATTAAATAATGCCATTGACCGATCGTTAGGTGAATGACTGAGTGATTTCGGAAAGGATTATCTTGGTCACTAACTAACGATTTTTCCGGTTACTGACAATAGCCTATGTCAGAAACAAAGTTGAGCTGATCATTAGAAAAGTAGACCTAGATTGTTTCAATTATCTTGCATTTACCGCGTAAGAGATTAACTGGCTAGAACTCAAAATCTGATATCAAAGAGCAGGAATATGAAGGTTGGTTGGTTGGTTGTTTTACCTATGAGCGGCACTTTTTTGCACACCATGGGCTAAATGACCAGGTCACATGAACCCCGAAGGCTCAGAGAAGGTTGGGGAAGGGGACCCACTGGAACAACTGTTGGGAGACAGATGGTAGCCTCCCGTCAAGGTCATCCAGCGTGTTCTTTAACGTGCACAGAGTATGGCTCTCCCGCACACGGGGCCACGGCTTAACGTTCCATCCGAAGAACGGCGACCTTTCCAAGCCCATCGGTGTCCCCTACTGACATGGACAGGGCGGGGAATTTTGCGGAGATAAATCTGAACGCTGACCCAGCTGAAACGAACTTGGGAACTACAGATTACGAGCCTGGCGCGCTACCGACTGAGCCACCACTGCCCTAATATGGGAAGCAAATCTGGACAGGTGATAAAGGCTGAATATTAATTCTAAGGTATCATTCATGTTCTTTAACGTGCAGAAGAGCTTATTCCACTCACATGGAATCTCGGCTAAAGCCTTATCAAACAGATGGCAGATTATATAAATATAGGTATCATCTTTCTCAAGGGAAGCCATAAATATTGTATAGACATCATCTGATGTGAGGTCACAGAAAATGGTGTTCTCGTGGATGAAAACTGTGAATCATTGTTTGAGAACCTCACTTGCTACTGGTCAAATAAAAATTAAAAAAAAAAACGTTATGAGTAATAAAAAAGTGTTAGAAAATTTTTTTTCTAATAATAATATTTCGATTTTTTTATATCAGTCTTAATATATCCTAAATTAATTGTACGCTCATGTATTTTAAAATAAATCAGAAACGTTTTTAAAATTTCTAACATTGACTACTGATCAAAGGGACCAGGGTTGAAGCCCCGGATTATGTATGTTTGTCATTTCTGCTGAAGTTTTGCCGTCCTCACAGATCTTATCCAGATTATATGGATGTACATTAACATTGTAAAACACTCTAGCTATGTGAGGGAGACACAACGCCTTGAGGGGGAAGAAAAGTTGGTGATTTTGCCATGCTATGTTGCGTTACATGGGAGAATGGAAAGGATCGGAAAGAAATTACCTAATGCCGAAATACTGAAACTTGGTCTGCAATGAACTTTTAAATTTTTTTTCTGAGAACAAAATTTGCCTAAAACTGCTATATTATTAAGCAGGGCCAGATCTGTGGTACGGGGAAGCCCCTTGCTCTACCCCTTCTTCCCCTTGGGAATGCTACTAACTGGAACGGATAAAAAATATTAATATATATGTATGTATCACAGGTATTTTTCAATATATTTTTTTTAAAACCACGAAAACGGAGAGAAATGTTTTCTTATACCGGATGGCTCGATCTTTCCCCCCCCCCCCTCTTTCACTCTGATCAGATTATTTCCCCCACCATTATTTTTTTCCAGATTCCGACCTGTGGTTAACAATTACTACCGTAACATCCATTTGCCAAGCTGATCACAGCATAAAGAGTAAGAAAAGCGTTACATAACACACAAGTTCGGCCACGAATTACCTAGAACTACATAGTGAGGAGGGGTAGGTTTAAATTCAGCTAAAAAATCGTTACGTAATTTATGGACAATCCCTTTTCTGCACCATTTTGCCGACTCAAAAATCAATTATGATTTCCAAGAATTTCTGATAGAACAATTGCAGCAATTACGATGCATATTACAGAAATACATCAATAACAGAACATTCAGTGATGACTGAGCAATATTCCGAATTAAACATTAACTTCACCAAAACGGAACAATGGATCAATAAAATCACTCTGATATCGTAATGAGAAAATCTTCCCAGACATTACTTTTCTCGATCCTATTTCTAAGTTGTATATGGATACTTTGAAGCTGAAAAATATTTAAATAGTTATTTTACAACCGATATTTATTTGAAATGATATTTATTCATATTCAGCAACGGCAAAGAACATTCTAAATCCATCATGTTTTGCAGATGATTTAATATTGCTCTCATCAGTGTTGCAGACGATCCGATGTTACTGCGGAAGAATCATTAGAGGCTCAAATGCTGTTTCAAATACTACGAAGCTACTACAACTGAAATTGCTGCAATGTAAAAATGACATTAAATTTAAACTTAATTATAAAAGAGTATTCAAACTGTTTAATTTTCTAACATTTATCTGCTTTTGATCTAATAGAAAAATCAAACTCGAGCAATATTTGTTTATGTCAATATCTTACGTTTGAGCATATTAAAATACTATTATTGCCGTAACAATCGTTATTCAAGTATGTTCAGAATTACCGATTTGTTGAGCGAAATATTTCCAGGAACAATACAATTCCTTGAAAATAGAGTTGTATAGGACTATAATTTAAGCTATATATTTGAAACTATATTTGAGATGAACTCTTTCATTTGAGCTCTTTATTTATTTATTTATTTGTTTATTTATACACCTAACACCCATGGTGATGTTAGGATCAGGCTCTTATACACCAGGTTCATTTAAAAACAATACAAAAAGTATAAAGAAAAATGACAGAATATTTTAAAAATTATACATATCAAATATATAAATTGTCATTATTCAATGAAGTGTCATAGTTATAAAATTTAATATTGTTATGTTTAATAGTAAAATAAATAAATATTAGTTTAAGGTTTGAAAATAAATATCTGAGTAATAATGATATATTTAATATGTGCATACTATATGTTACACGTATTCACTATCAAAGTCAGGCTATGAAGGAACAAATTTCCGTTACAGAACTTTAAAGTACAAAGATTGAATTTAATAAGTGTAACCATAGAAACTGAATTCTGATTGGTCGAGCTTTCCCATTGTTTCAGGGGAAATCTGGTTATATCCTGTTAAACTATGAAGTCGCGAACAGGAAGTTAATAAAAAAAGTTTTAGCTTGCATTTCTGACTTCAACTACTGGAAAATCCAACATATTTTTTAAAGTTAATTGATTTATTCCTAGTTGAGAAGATTGCTGAAAATAAATTATTCGACTTTGTCATAATGTGAACAGTTAAATAAAATATGTGAAATAGTTTCTTCACAGTTACAGAAAATACAATTTTCGCTATCTGATTTCTTTATCTTGTATAAGTAGCTGTTTAACTTTGCAGTACGAATTCTAAATCTTAATATTTTGCAAAAATTATTTCTAGACATTTTAATTTTTAGCAATGAACATATATTTTGATCAAGTTGATACCTAAAATGATGTTAACAGAACTAAGAACTTTAAAGTAATTCTTGAACTCTGTTTTTTCTAATGACTTAATTAATTAATTAAGTCATTAAAATTAATTAGTAATTAATTAGGAAAAATTAATTAGTAATTAATTAGGAAAAAATAATTAGTAATTGATTAGTAAAGAAAATTAATGAATCATTAGTAATTAATTTCTAATACCTTATATTTCTTATAATCTTATATTTCTTCTAATGAGTTATTATATAATAAAGATAATTTTTAATTTGTATATTATATATAGGAGTATCAGTAGTGTAAGTTAAGTTGATTGCATCTTTGGCATATAAGTCAGCTAAAACATTTCCTTCAATTCCACAGTGACTAGGTAGCCACTGAATTTTAATAATTTTTCCATTTTTACATAAATTATTACATAAATATAATATATATCACAGATTGAACTAGGATATTTATTTTCCAAAATATTTTTTTCTATCGAATATAAAACAGATCTGCAATCAGTCAAAATAACAAATTGATTTAAAATATACTTTTTTTGTATTCAAAGAAGAATAAATTGCAATGAGTTCTGCTTGTATAATAGTGCATCCTTTTATAAATTTAAATGCTTTATAAATGTTTAATTTAGGCATGCAGAAAACTGTTGTGGCAGTATATGAGTCAGGAAAAAAAGCTCCATCTGTATAAATAGCCGTAAAATCTTCATAGGAATTGTGAATATATGAAACACTGAAAGTTTTCAAAATAGATATATCAGTATATTTTTTGTGGATATGTGAGGAATATCCTTGAAGATGCTTGATAAATGATAAATCTAAGTGGGTTCATTACTAATGATGTCTCCTTTATGATTTTTATCAAGAATATAATTAAAAGCAGTCTTTTCCTTCACAAAATTAATTGCAGGGTGAAAAAAATTTTCAGTTTTAAATAGATTGATTAGAAAATGATCACGGTGCTTGAGATGAAGTCTTGAAATTAAAATTATTATATTAATATATATATAATAATATACTATAATATAAATACAATATAATATAAATATAATATATATATATATATATTATAATATTATATTATAATATATATATATATTAAATTAATATTAAGTAGTAAATATGGTGCCGTGATCTGAAAAGGTGAAATAGAGGTTTCAGTAATTAAAGCTAGATTAGAAGAGCTTTTCATCAGGCCCAAAGCGAATCTGATGAATTTATTTTGAATTATATTGAGCTTTTTGAATTTATTTTCAGCATCGCTGGCAATAAGTTCAATCTCAAATTCCATTTTTGGTCTAATTAAATTGCAGTAAAGTTGAATAAGATAAGTCGGGGAGGATCCCAATTTGTGGAGGCAACACATTTGACACAGTTGAATAACTTATTACCAGTGATGCAGGCATGATCTATTAGTTTATTTAAATTTAATTTCGAGTCTATATAGACACCTAAAATTTATAAATATCAGTATTTGGCAGTATATTATTATTTATTTTAATATCTAATTTAGGAATAGCAGATCTGGGGCCTTACAAAAGGCATCACATAAGTTTTCTCAATATTTATTTTTAAATGCCATTTAAGGCAATATAAATGAATATTATTGATGGCGGTTTGTAAATTTTTCTCAATTTTATAAAAGTCTTTGTCCGAATTCCAAATAGAAATATCATCTGCATAAATAGAATAATTTATATTTTGTGGCATAGAGTCTGGTAAATCATAAAGATATAGGTTAAATAGAAGAGGCGATAAGATCTCTCCTTGAACTATTCCAGATGCATATTAAATTTATGAGAATAGGTGTCGTCTAGCTTTACTTGATAGTATTTCTCAGTTGAATAAAATTAAAAAAATGAATAATGATTCCAGAAAGACCATTTTATTTCAGTTTGTAGAGTAATCCTTCATGCCAAACAGTATCAAAAGCAGATTTTAAATCTATAAATACTGCTGCTGTAACTATTTTGTTATGAAATGATGAGTAGATATTACTAGTCAGGTGTAGTATACAATCTTTGTTGGATCCACCTTTGCAGAAGCTGTATACATTTTCAGATACTTTTTTTTTCTTTTAAAACATTGCATTCTTTTAAGTAACATTCTTTCAATGACTTTAAGTACATTTGAAGTAAGTGAAACTGGCCTTATGGTTTAATGTCTGTAGGAATTTTTATAGGTTTTAATAAGAATATAATATTAGATAATGTCCAAGATTGAGGATAATTATGCGATATCCATGTTATTAATATATTTAATCCAATGTTATTCTCCAGATTGTTGGTAGGGCTTTTAAGAATTTATTGCTAATCCCATCAACTCCGCCTGCTGATTTTGGCTTAGTTTCTGAAATAGCAGTATTTAATTCAGTAAGGGTAAATTCCATATTTAGTATAATTTCTGCTGGTGGAATATTAGTTATAAAGGAATTTACATTATTTAATACAGGCATATCAGATATCGTTGTTTTAGCTGGAGAGAAAATGAAAGATTTTTAGCAAATAATTCAGCTGTTTAATGAATAGTGATGTGCATTTCTATGACAATTTATTTCATGGGGAAATTTGATTCTGGGGTTAGAAATTGAATTAAAAACTTGCCATATGTTAGAAAGAGAAGAATGCGAATTTATCCGACTGGTAAACTCATACCATGAGGTTCTGTAATGTTGTTTTAATTTTTTCCTTACAAGAGCTACAATTCTTTTGTAACGAAGAATGTCTTGGAAATTTCTTGATTTCTTGGTCTTGCGCTCTGCTCGCCGACGAACAGCTACCAGTCTATTCACATACCAGAAATTATAGTTTAATTTTCGGAATTTTATTTTTTATAGTTTTAAAACAATATTTTGTATTTTTTTTTATGAAATCCATGAAATAATTACAGTCAAACATATTCACAGGTGGATAAGTATTTTGCAGTTTATGAGAAAATTTATACCAGTTGTTTAGGTGAATATTTTTATCATTTTGAATATATAGGATAATGATCACTTCCATATAGGGAAGAATCATTTTTCCAATTTATAGTAGGAACCAAACTAGAAGTAACTAAAGACAAATCAATTACAGAATTAATATTATAATTAAAATTATGAAAAGCAGCTGACTTATTATTCATAAATATTAAATCATTATTGTTGATAATCTTAAGAAGTTAGTACCATTTTTTTGTTGAGCTTATAAGATCCCCATACAGGGTTATGAGAGTTGAAATCACCTAAAAATATAACAGGCTGTTTAACTTGATTACCAATATTTTGTAAAATCATATGACAATAACTGCACCAGGATTATAAAAGGAAATAATTGTAAAAGATTTAGATATAAAATAAATTTCAGCTGACACAACATTAAGACGATGATGAATATATTCTAAACTTAAGACTTTATGAGGAATGTCTCTCCTGATTAGAAGAGCAGAGCCTCTAGCAGTTTCTGAGCTTTTGTGAATATATGATAAAAAAAGATTTATAGTTTATAAAGTCAGCCACAGGTTCTTGTAATGCAAAGATGTGAATGTCCATTTTTTATGCATAAGTTTCAAACTTCCTTTTTTTTTGGACAAAAACCTACGACAGTTCCATTGAACAATATTAAGTATGTAAGGAGATTTATTGATCTTGAATTAAAGTACAGAGTATGGAAGTAATGTTTTTATGTGTTTCTTCATTAGGGACGACATATTTAAGTAGAAGCACAATCATTCTCATGATATTCTGAAAAGAATACGCTGAATCTGGGATTGCATCATCTGGTTTTCCCAATGGAATGAAGGTTTTCAGTTTTTAAATCGAAGAATTGAGTTCTAGTACTTTTTAAATTCCATTGGGCTATACTTGCATATGATTTGTCACTCGTTTTTTTTTCTTGGAGATGTTAACAGAGTCACCTGTAGAATACGTCGATGTTTTCTTTTGTGTTGCCGAGAGTGAAGTATATTTAGAAGAAGCAGAATATTTAGTTTTAATTACAGAACTTCGATTAGCTGGATGTGCTTGATTATTATCTGACTGAAAAGAACATGTGTTTTGCTTTCGATTTTCATATTCAGGAAACAATCTGAAGCTAGGATTATTTGCTAATCTGGAGGCAGCAGACCAACTGATATTTTTGACGGACTGTATTAGCTTAGTATGACAAGCTATTTTCTTTGTAAGACAGCTTGAATATGTGGAAGGATGTGGTCCATTGCAGTTGGAGCATTTTAAATAATTGGCACCGCAATTTTTGTAAACATGATTGTTGCCACATCTTTTGCACCTAAGCCTACTTGTACAAACATTGGCACTGTGTCCGAATCTAGAACAATGAATGCAAAGTATCGGCGGTTGATTATAAGATTTTACTGGAAATCTCAAAAAGCCAATCTTTACATGACTAGGCAACTTGGAATCAGAAGTACATAACACAACTCTAACTAAAGGAATTCTATTTACTGCATTATCTTGATTAGGAATCCCTTTTACTGCATTACCATCTTGAAAAATTTGAACATTCTGCGGATTTTAAAAATATTTGCAGATTTTAAATTGTTCAATATATAATAATAAGATAAATTAATGTTCATTTCAGTAATTATACCTAACTCAAAGTTATTATCTGGAATGCGATAACATACATCTACATTTAGAAGTGTTTCAATTCCTTGAGTTTATCAAGATCTTTAAGAGATTTAAGAAAAAAGATAATATTTCCATTTACCGTATAATTACCATCAATATCAGACTTTAGATAATTTAGTAAAAAATCAGTAACTTGTACACAATCTAAAGTTGAGAGTTTGATAGAGTTGTTGTATAGGATAATGCTAAGCCTTGTCAATTGTCGAGAATCAAAAGTAGATTCAGTGGGATCATTTTCACGAAAATAGCTAGTACTAACGCTAATATGTAGAACATGGGAATCAGTAAAATTCACAACAGGAGTAGAAATATTTGAATCCATCTCAACTACTGTATCAGAAACATCTTCATGAGATATATTAGAAGTATCATGGTGAATTTCAAATTCCACATTATGACTCTCATTATTGTTACTAGTTCGAGTGGTTAGCACGCTTGGCTACTGATCTAAGGGACCTGGGTTCGAGCCCCGGGTAAGGCATGGATGTATGTGTTGTTTTCTGCTGAGGGCCTGACATCCTCTCAGACCTTCTACTATGGCATATAAACTGACAGGCTCCTGTCAGACCTCTGTGGCAAGCAGCTGCTTGAGGGGGTATTTATTTTAGCCGTCCTTGGCCGAGTGGTTAGCGCGCTTGGCTACTGACCTAAGGGACCTGGGTTCGAGTCCCGGGTAAGGCATGGCTGTTTGTGTCGCTTTTTTGCTGAGGGCTGCCATCCTCTCAGACCTTCTACTATGGCATATAAACTGACAGGTTCCTGTCAGACCTCTGTGGCAAGCAGCTGCTTGAGGAGGGTATAAACTATCCTTATTTTCATTCTTCTACGAATCTTTCTCAAAAATATTAGGGCTTTTCAAATACATTTCTTAAATCATATAAAGATTTAGTTCGTGATAATACTGCAGAAGATTCCAATAGATGTGAACGATTCTCAGTTAAGAAATTTGTATCATTTGTGTCAAGTTCATTTACTTGTGGTTGTTGCATTAACCTTACCTGTGGTGGACGTCGCCGATTTTTGCTAGATTTTCGAGGCATATCCAGTCTTTTTAATCACAACGATGAAATAAAGAGAGACGATTAGGCAATGTAGCGGAAGATTGAAGCACTAAAAAATAGCAGTTGCTTTGAATGTCTTCACTCTTGAGCAAGTATCTCAGTTTAATTATATTGGGAGCTATGTAATAGATACTGGTGACGTGTGGCATGAGATTATAAGACGAATAAGGATTGCTGCCGGGACTTTTAAGAATCTATGGAGAGTGTAGCGAAATAGGCGTATATACCTAAAGACTAAAATCAGACTGTATAATAGTTTGTTTTTTTCTAGAGTTAGTTATGGTAGTGAAACTGGACTCTCTGTAAACAATATAACAGAAAACTTGATGCTTACGCAGTATCTTGGGCATTAGGTGGTTCAACTTTCTAAGTAATGATAAGGTTAAGCAAAGAAGTCGGCAACCTCCTTTAAGAAGCATATTATGCAGAGAGAGACTCCGTTGGTTTGCCATGTTGCCCGTATGGATAATTATAGATTAGCGAAATGTTTAAAACCTCTAGTTTGCTCTAACCATTAAACCACGCATCATGGTTTAATGGTAAGAGCACTCTGGAATGTATTTAGAGAGTTGCGGGTTCGATTCCCGCCGCGTCAGCGATAATGCTTTTAGATGTTTTAACTACTTCAGTTGTTTTGTTTTTCCTAAACTCTTTAAAAAGAAAACTTGGTATCCATGCTGAAAATGTGGCTGCATAGCTGCCGGCTGCTCCGAGTGCCCATGCTAACTGATTCACCACTGAAGATGCATACAATGGGCATGCGAGCAACAAAACTGGACCTTGAATGATTAGAAGAAGCTCATCTGGTCTGATGAATTCCGTTTCCTGTTGCACCAAATGGACAGCTGGGTACGTGTGCGTTGCTTACCTGGGGAAGTGTTGGCACCAGGATGAACACATGGGATGAAAACAAGCCGGTGGATGAAGTGTAATGCTTTTGGCAATGTGCTACTGGGAAACCCTGGGTCCAGTAATTCATGTGAAGGAAACTATGGTATCTACACCTACCTAAACATCACTACAAACACTAAACTACCTTTCATGGCAACAGTATACCCCTCTAGTAGTGCCTTCTTTCAGCAGGATAATGCGTTATGCCACACTGCCCGGATTGTTTGAGAAAAAGTGAGCATTTATATCAAATGCGAAGTTGGATTTTAAAGACATCGATATTGCTCTTTAAATTTTTTATTTATTATACTAGTGACTTGCAAAGGATGATTTATAAATATCCTGATTATTTAAAACAGAGTCTCTCAAGGTATGGGTCGCGTTTCCCAAAGGAGTCATGAGAAACTTGGAAGAGAGTCGCGAAGCTCTGACGAATTATATTTAAAACAATTCGGAGTGGGCCAGCGCCAGTTTTCTCGTCCTCATCCTTTTGGGGCTGAACCGTATACTATTGTCTGGAACATTCTGTTGCGACAATATTCTTATAACAACTCCAAGTACTTTCATCCAGGCCCAGATCTAGAACAGATAGGGGGAAAGTATCCCTTGACAACCCCTTCCCCTACATCTGATCATGCTTTGACGAAAAAAGTAAGAGGGCGATGTCAAGCAAAAGGAGAAGTAATGGGATGTGTGTGACAAATTCCGTCAATGATAAGGCAATGGGTATAGAATTTCAATTGTAAAAGAGGCAGAAAAAATAAAATTAAATCTAATGGGGTTGCAAATGGAAAAGTTTAAGAACCACTGCACTAAATGACAAATAAATAATATCACATCATGAACCTCATCTTTATGATACTAGAGTGATTCACAAGTCCGTGCGTTTTGTCGTCTACTTGAGAAATGATTATTATAATATAAAAATACCCCCTCAAGCAGCTGCTTGCCACAGAGGTCTGACAGGAGCCTGTCAGTTTATATGCCATAGTAGAAGGTCTGAGAGGATGGCAGGACCTCAGCAGAAAAACCACACACACATCCATGCCTTACCTGGGGTTCGAACCCAGGTCCCGTAGATCACTACCCAAGCGTGCTAACCACTCGGCCACGGGACGGCTGCTATTATAATATACGTAGGAACAAACCTTAGAAAGCAGAATATAAACCATGATTTTCAATAGTTCATAGCTATCCGTCGGCAAGTTCTTGCAATTTATCTTCAATAACATGCTTGGTCATTGGAGGTGAAAAACTCTCGACATCCGTTTTCAACGGCCTGAAATGCTTGAAACCACGTGCCTCGAAGAAAATGAGCCATGGAGCGAAAGAAGTGTTAGTTGGAAGGAGCTAGGTTCGGATTATACACTGAGTGAGGAAGAATCTCAAATGCTAGTTCTCGAAAGTTTTCTTTGTTTCCAAGTGCTGTGTGTAGTTTGCGTTGTCTTGTTGGAGGAATACCTGATGTCTGTTTACAATTCCTGGGCATCACAGAGTTCACGCGCTCCAGTTGTGCTGAACAGAGGTTGGCATTGATGGCTAGTCCATCGGGAACGATTTGGAAGATTTTCGATCACTCATAATTCCTCTAACTATTGCTTTCGTTTTCAATCGTTCCCTCTTCGGATAGGAAGTGTGGGCTGGCCTGCGTACAGCCACTACTTTTGGGTGGTCGAAGAGTTGAAAAAGATCCGTATTTTATTGCATGTATCAATTTGCTTGATGAAACGGTGGTCACGTGGATTAGCGAGGAGTTTCCTGCAGATTTCAATACAAGGTTTGCTTGATCAGTAATCAGTTTACGCGGAACACTTCGATAACTCCTGACTATCTTACCGACCCTTTGCAGATGCCACACATTAATTGGTTTGCGTTTTTGTGAGGATGGCCTAGTGTGCGATTTCGGGTTGGGTTGTTTTACCTCTGAGCGGCATTTTTTTGCGGACAATGGGCTAAATGGGCCAGGTCACAAGGAACCCTAGATCTCAGAGAAAATTGAGGGAGGGGACCCACTGCACAAATTTTGGGAGATAGATGGTAACTTCCGGTCATGGTCATTCAACGTGTTCTTTAACGTGCACAGGGATGGCTCTCCTGCACACGGGGCCATGGCTTAACATACCATCGGACGGACAGCGGCCTTTCCAATCCCATAGATGTCCCCTACTGACAGTGGGCATGGCGAGGAATTTCGTGGAGATAAAATTTCACCTCTGATCCTGCTGGGACTCGAACCTGGAAACTGCAGATTACGGGCCTGGCACGCTACCGACTGATCCCCTCCCCCACTCCCAGTGTGCGAAAGATTTCATGTTCGAATTTATTGAACTGCTTTATGAGAATAAGTTTTCGTATAAATGAAGATTATCCTAACAGAATTTTAAAAATGAATCTTACTACGTACTTTGTCGCAAAGATGAAGGGAATGGATCCTACTGCAAACAGAGAAACTGTCAACAAAAATAAATATTATGTGGAATTCTTTTCAAAAACAACAGAAGAAAGTAATGAAATCTAGGGTTATGGCACTAGTACAGACAACGTCTATACGCCTAAATTATACATATTTCTACGATTATTTATTGTCTCTAGTTGATCAGCATATTCCCATGAGTTCGTCATGTATTATGCAAGATAACGAATGCAAGGTAAGTGAAAACAGAAGCTATAAGTTAATGGTGAATCATTCATTCAAAAAAGTTTTATTAGCAAAATACGAATTTAATTAAGACATCGCTCTCCAACGTTTGGCAGGATGCAAATGCATATTTCATTCAGCAGTCTTAAAATCGAACTCGGGTTCTACTATAGCTGTAGAGGGGAGATTGGTTAAAAATTTGCCGTCTAATGCTCTATCTAGGGTTCTATTAAAGATAAAGATTTGGTTTTCGAAAACAATACGATATTGTCAAAGACAATTTTCTGAAAAGATTCTGAGGACCCCAAAAATTAATTAAAAGTTTGTGAAATAAATTGTAATTTGAGTGTCACTGATGACAAACAGCCGCGTTCACTGATGAGGTCAACAAATTCTGATATCGAGGAACACATTCAATGCCGTATAAAATGGCTATTTGCTATAGCTAGTTTCATTAAGAGCAATTTTTTTCGTCTCTTCGTCTGCAGACATTTATTTTTTTAACTCAAAAGAATACACTACTCAAAGTGGAAATCGCAACACCACGAAGGAAGTGATGTATACCTCGAAACTGACAAGATGGAAGCCACTAGGGTAGATGTGCAAACAATCAAAAAACGGAAATTGAGAACGTAAGGTACGCGCGTTTATTTAAGATTCATCAGTACATAGTAGCCCATATCAGGGGGTTATATAAGCCTGTAGACGGCTCGCCATTCTTTCAATCAAATGGTTAACGGTGACCTGAGGTATGGCGTTCCAAACAGCACCCAACTGGACACGCAACTGCATCAGTTGCCTGTCCGGAGGAGAAGGCCTCTGGAGGGAACTGCCGAAGGCGGTGACCCATAAAATCCCATATATGCTTAATGGCTGAAGAGTGCGTGGGTTATGGGGCGGCCATGGGTGAATGTCCACACCTTGGAGACTGTCCATCGTTGCATGTGCAGTGTATGGTGTAGCGTTTTCCTGCTGCAAAATCAGTGGAGGTAAGGAAGAGTTGTGCCACAGGTTTAATGATGTCATCAATGTAACATCTCACTGTTAGCGTGACAGAAACATGGAACAGAGGTGTCCGGCTGCCATATGTGATGCCACCCAATACCATTGTACCAATGTGAGGAGTCGTATGGTGGCTAATGAAATAAGCTTTTTCACGTCATTGATGACGACAGCACCATGCGTACAAATGGCCATCTGGCATGAAACAGAATTTCGATTCGTCTGTGAGCAACACTCTCCATTCTATAGTCTAATGCTGCTTCATTCGATGTCAATGGAGACGGCATAACTGGTGATGTCACTACAACACTGATGTTGGACTGGATGTAGCACCCTCATTCATGGGTGATGCAAACGTTGTCAAATGGTTTGCGTAGAGACCATGGTACTTGTAAAGGTCTGCAAATCACTCTGCAGCATAGTCACTATGGTGAATCTTCATATCCTATGATGTGGTATGCTGGTCCTGTACCTGTCCTTTGTGTCGTTTGGAGATCCATTATGTTGTGTGAGACGCAGTGTTGCACTGTGCTCACATTGCACCTTATATGTGCAATGATCGCTAGAAGACTCAATTCCAACTCTCGCATATCAACGATTTCTTTCTCAGGAGTCAATTGCGAATAAGGATCCCACGGGCGTATCCAAATCATGTTCCGAATATTTTCGCAGCATTCACTCCAACCCCATTGTCTATGCTATGACACTAGCTCTTAGTCACCAGGTATTTATCCACGGCTCGGATGAGCATCACATGTCCATTCGTTGCGGACCTTTGATCATTTACATATCTCCGATGGCTGATTGCCTCCTCCGTTTTACATATCTCTACTTCCAATCCTTCTTGGGTTGCGAATTCCTTTTTTGAATAGTGTAAATAAAACATTCTTTTTGTTGTTTTATAGGTAATAATATATTATTATTTGCACTTTCCGATTCATCCATTAATTGCAATTACTGCTATTAGAGGATATTAAAGTCGCAAAATATAAACTGCATTCTCTTTGGAAGTATCCCATTATCGCTTAAGTGTTTTGTGTTCTTATAGTTATGTAGATTGTGTATTAAAAAGATAAAAAGGGGCTAGAATCCATAACAATCAGGCAAGAGAAAGATTTCAAGTAATGCAGATTATGATCAGAGCGCAAGCTCATAAATTAATCTCTCATTTTTGGGTTTTATACGAAGTTATTATATTATTCTTGTGTCATATTAAACATTTCATTAATTAACTGTTTACCTGCGCACTAAGTGATTTTAATGTATTAAACTTCAATTTCTCACAAATTTAAATGAAGAATTACATATAAATTTATAAGTTGCATTTGATGCTTGATATATACCATATAAATTAAATTATTAATTTAATTTATTAAAGGGAATTAAATTAATTCCCTTTAATAAATTAAAGTGAGAAAAGTTATTCCTTTCCAGCAGCCTACCCTTGTCATATTTGCGTTTCAATTTCTTATTTTCGTCGATTGCACAAACTATGGCAAGGAAGATAACTATTCATCAAGGTTCTCCATACCTAGAGCCATTCATACCAAAGACACAAATGGACTGAGCAAATGCTTCCAGGTTTAACTGAACCGTGTAATTTGCATTCCTGAATTTTTCAATTATACCTGATGACAAAACTGACGTTTCTGGTGGCCCTTTAGTTATTCATCATTTCAGAGAAGAATATTTTTATAACGTTGTGCAATTGTATTTGATGGTCCAAATGCAAAGTTAAAATTTGATACTCTCGCCGTGTTTAGTCGAAAATTATTTCAAAAATAATTTCGGTTAAATAAACAGGTTTAAAATCTAATCTTGAAATTAAAAAATAGATAAAAAGTACGATATCAAAGTTCATCGGGGTATCTAAAAGAGGTTTGTGTCGAACCGTATGAAAAGATTGGCTGTTTGGGATTTAATGGCGCATCAGCAAGCACGGCTGTTATGAGTTCCTTGAAAGAGTGTGTATTTATATAAGTATAAGAAAACACTCTCGAAAAATGGCTGATCATGAGCAGATTAAAAGGAAGGAAACAAGCTATTTTAATATAATACCAGAAAGTCGAATCGCCTCTGGAGAATACAGAATGTTCGATTTTAAAGAGAAAAAACATTTGAATTTCTAAATTCATCTCTCTTATGGTGAAAATAAAACTAACAGATGATATGGAAAATATGAATAGTGATATTTTATTTGTAACTATTCAACCAAAAACCTTTCGATTCGAAAATAAATCCAAAATTTCGAAAAAACCCATAGAAATTTCAGTTTGTAACATGTACTGTTTACAATATTCGTCTAAATTTTGCCACTTTAGCTAAACTTTGGAGGACGAAGACAGAACAGGGAACAATACACTCGCTCAATAACTATGTTGTGTAATATTTATGGCTTACTTTATATGTGGTTTGCAGGATTTGTTGAGTTCTTATTGTATTCTATTCTATTCGTTTTCAGAGTTAGTGCGTCTTAAAGCATAGAAAATGTTTTGTAACCAAGGAACGCTACAATAGCTAGCTGAAAAATTGAGTTTCACTCGGATTGGTTTAGAATTGCATGTGTTGAAAATATATAAGATGCTCTACCATTGAGCTATCCCAATGCAAGTTCAACTCCGGCTATTGGTGACTAACTTAATAATAACCTCCATTTGTCGCCATTTAGTCAGTTCCATTCCCGGTCGAATAGAGGCGCCATGAGAAACTGCCCATTGTGGACATGAAGTTTATAATTAAGAGCCATGCATGAATAGCAAAAGTTATATCCTCATCAGCCAAACTTCAGCACCTTTTTATTGGAAATATTTTTGCGAAAACGTCAAGGTTTGAAGTATTCTTGAAATCGGACTAATGGTTTATTAATGACGAATGAATATACTGTGACAAAATAGCCTGCATTTAAGAATAATATGCCTCACTAAATATTAGACCAAAATCTATCCGAATGTGATTTAAAAAATTCGCCTGAGAAAATTTTGCCTTTTTAAATGCAGTTTTCTGCGATTATGGGAAGACAATGTGTTTGCACATTTTAAAAAAAAATAAATATCATCATTAAAGTTTTCAATCATTTTTTTCGTTGTCTAAAATAATTTTTTTCACTGTGTGAATCATTAATAATGTTTACCCATGTTCCTATAGATCATATTCGCTATCTGAGGTATATTTTTACTCAGAGTTTTGTTCTCTGCATTAACATTAATATTAATTTGTTCAGCTAACTCTTCAAAAATATCTAGAAGATCCTTTGAATATAATAATTAAGTCTTTACTACGTTTTCCAGTCTCTCTATTGCAAATAGTAAAATCAGCAATTAATCGGTCACTAAAACCAATACAAAGATGTCATTGACATTAAAAAAAATAATTAGCTTCTAGCCTTTAACGACCCTACAGAAGGTACTACTAACGAAGTTATAACTTGTAAGAAATGATTGTTTTGAAAGGAAGACGGACATGTAAATTCAATCATCCGTAAGCTTACTATGAATCCTACTTGGGGTAAAGAAAAGTTCGAAATGTTACTTGAATTCTTCAGCTAATTTTGAGGAACACTGTACCACGTTAATATTAAAGAAACTTATAAACTACAATGCAAAAATAAGTTACATTTTCAGATAAGTAAAAAATAAAAATATAATCGTACTTTTCGAAGCAGAAGTCTTCGTGAGCTTAGGATAAGCCATGAGCTTGCTCTTGGTCCAAATAGTATAGACGATGATGCTGTAACATGCTGAGATGATGAGAGCAGGGATGAAAAAAAGAGACATGGCGACTAGAGTTATATATATCTGCCATTGCCATTGTTGCAAGTCAATCCAGCATTGAGGATGACCTTTGATTTGTTCTTCTTCATTCAGGAATATGGCGGGAACAGAGAAGATGGCGCTCAGACCCCAAGCTGAAGCCACAAGTATCCTGGCTCGTATCCCTATATGGTACAAAAAAATTAGGTAAATATAATCACATCGTTCATTAAATGAATGTAATTAATACACATAAAGCCTACAAGTGTTTTAGGAATATGAATGAATTTTTTTATTGACATTCTCTTCATTATACAGATGCACAATTAAATTTTAACAGAACAATTAGTAACCGCAATTATTCATATAAACATAATTCATACATATATATATTAGTCATAAGAATTCAAACTCGATTGTGGAGTAAGACAAAAAGGATAAATCACAGAAATTTTTTTGGAATGACCATTAGCGCTCAGTTTCACCGTTTCCTTAATAACCACAGGATTTATAGGGAAAACAAGAGCAATTCAAATTAGCTTTTTATATATAACAAAAATTCAAAGGGCAAAGATAATAAATTCATTTTAGATAGTGAATATTTCAAAACATATCGTTAATATTTTCAAGTTTTAATAATCACAATCGTAAATGTTTCAGAAAACGTCCTCTAACGGTCTTCAGGTAAAACATTAAAAATCTAATCGCCAAATAAATATAGTATGTTTTTGCACAAATGTTTCAGGGTTAATAAATCAGTTAAGATAATTATTTGATGATCAGGTGTTTTTTTCAGGTAATTTGAGAATTGAATGTTTCGGTTTTAGGTGCCTTAATACCAGATACACATAAAAATAATTTCCTTACTCGTAATATACCCAAATCATAAAATTTATCAACCAAGCTATTGTATCTCTTCATTTTCTATTCAACAATGTGATTTTGTGCACGCTGAAGAGAGATTTAAATGTTACGAAGTAACCCCTGTCTAAGCACCCTTTTACATATTAAGCACAGTTGAAACTTTCGTTTTTTGCAGTGATATCGAATAGATGAAAAATGCAATAACACTTTCATTCACACATTGTGCAGCTAATATAGGGGATGGGGGTGGCTCAGTCGGTAGCGCGCCAGGCTCATAATCTGCAGTTCCCAGGTTCGAGTCCCAGCTGGGTCAGCGTTGAGATTTATCTCCGCAAAAATTCCCCGCCCTGCCCACGGTCAGTTAGAGACACCGATGGGCTTGGAAATGCCGCCGTCCGTCGAATGGGACGTTAAGCCGTGGCCCCGTGTGCGGGAGAGCCATACCCTGTGCACGTTAAAGAACACGCTGGATGGCCTTGTCGGGAGGCTACCATCTGTCTCCCAACAGCTGTTCCAGTGGGTCTCCTCCCCCAACTTTCTCTGAGCCTTCGGGGTCCTTGTGACCTGACCATTTAGCCCATGGTGTGCAAAAAAGTGCCGTTCAGAGGTAAAACAACAACAACAACAGCAGCTAATATAGACAAATTTTATTCCTGACGAATAGGCTCGCCAATATTTTACTTCTGTGCTCTTCATTCATTTCGTGTTAATATTCCCTAAACCAGTGTTTTGTTTTTGCATCACATGCCGCACCTTTTAATCTATTAATTTTCGAGATTTCTAAGGTGTGTAATTTTTTAACGACTCTACAATATCCATATTCTCTTTTAGAGCTAATATAGATTATCGCGTATGCCCTGAGCAAGAAAATAAATGGTCATGAACGAAGCTAAGTCCTAAATGGGGAGGGTACTCGGAAAGCATCCTCCCATTTTAGGACTTAACTTCGTTCATGACCAAGGGAGGTTTTCATGTTCATGACCAAAGGAGGTAATTACCCCGAAGACAACATATAGGAAATGTTTTCATATACCTGTGTTACGTTTTCGCGTAGTAACAAGGTTTAACGTGTAATCTCAAGATTTAACGTGTAGTCACAAAATTAAACGCGTTGTTACAAATCAATGATTGAAACCCTAAAGACAGAAGGATGCGACCTGCTCTTGAAACAACTTTATGTTTTCCTCTCTGATGATGTCATCCAATGGAAAGCGTCATCTCTGGAGATAATTTTTCAGCTTCCCAAAAAAGTTTAAATCCGATGATGTCAGGTGTGGATTTGGTTGTTATACAGCTGAGCGGCACTTTTTACACACAATGGGCTAAATGGCCAGGTCACAGGAACCCCAAGAGCTCAGAGGTGGTTAGGGAGAGGGGACCCATTGGACTGCTGTTAGAAAACAAATGGTAGTCTCTTGTCAAGCTGTCCAGCATGTTTATTACTATGCAAAGGATATGGCTCTGCTGCATATGGAGCCATGGCTTTATGTCCCATCACATGAACGGCAGCCTTTCAATGCCCATTGGTGTTCCCTACTGACCGAGAGTAGGGTGAGGGTTTTGCGGCAATAAATTTCAATGCTGGCCTAGTGAGACTGCAGAGCACGAGTACTAGCGTGCTACCGCTGAACTAATCCTGCTCAGCACCTTCTCTGGATTGTATAAAGGTAGTGAATATTTTCCCATTGCTGGTACTTCTGTCCTCATCAACTACAGCCATACAACTATTCCTGAATTCAAGTCACCTTTCTGAATTTAAGACAGTCATTTCTTCACTTCTTGCACTAACTGCACACCCGAGCCATACACAGCTACAAAGTATAGATGACTTTCCACCAGTTGGGTCTTCTGTGTCCACAGATTTAGAATTACTTTTGGGATCTCCAGCTTCGTATATGAAGTATAAGAAGTACCTTCGCCATGTTCACTGCGACTCCATCTCACAACACGGGTGTGCATCAGTGATGATTGGTGCCACTTAGTGACACTATTTGGTATTTGGTAGCAGTCTCAGATATTTGTTGGGGCGAGAGTGACTCAGTCGTTAACGCACTAGGCTTGTAATCTGCAGTTTCCAGATTCGAGTCCCAGCTGGACCAGTTGAGATTTATCTCTGCAAAACTCCCACCCCGCCATTAGTCAGTAGGGGACACCTATGAGCTTGGAAAGGCCGCCGTCCGTCGGATGGGATGTTAATCAGTGTCCCCATATATGGGAGATCCATACCATGTATAAAGATCCATACTTTATAATATACTTATGTATGTTTATAATATAATATACTATAATATACTTATGTATACTTATGTATAAAGATCCATACATATATTAAGATGTATGGGAGATCCATACCATGTGTAAGTTAAAGAACACACTGGATGGCGTTGACGGAAGGCTACCATCTGTCTCTCAGCAGCTGTTCAATGGTCCTCTCCCTCAAACTTCTCTGAGCATTCGGTCCTTGTGACCTGCCATTTAGCCACTATATCCTTCAGAATTAAAACAACCCAACACAACTCAGATGTTTGTCAGTCTTGGAGGGGAACAAACTGGGGGGAACCTTATTTTTTGACTTACCCTCATAATTTACTATTATTAATACGCGAAAAAGTATTACATTCATTGAAAATGCCTCATCCATCTACTCCCTAACACCCTCTTTTTGCCAACCGCCTAATAAGTATTCGCTTATTACAGGGTGATAAATAATGGATTAATATATCCTATTCTTAACGTGTTAGTAACATTTTCTGCATTCTACAAAGTGACGTTTAGAATTTATATACACTCAACGGCCACTTGATTAGACACAGTTTCACGCTATGTCAGTAGTAACTGAGATACGAGAGAAACTTAGTAACTTCTTAAATAAGCTTTTTATGAAAACATTTTATTGAGACAATTTTAAAATCTCCATCGTTGCTTTAAATATCGATTTCCAACAATATACGTCGTGTATAAAGTTTTATGAAGTTGAAACATTTATCAAGTTAGCTCGTTCTGCAAACAATTATTCAAAATTGGCAAAAATTAACATAACTATTTATTAAGCGAACTGTTAAATACTTTTACGCTCTTGTTAATAAAGCTAGTAAATACCAATTATTTAACTAGCATTGTAGCTCTTAGATATACCAAGTTCGGTAACTCTCGAAATACCGAACAATTATTGTTGAAAATCAAGATTGAAACAGATTTGATTGAGATATTTAAATTATATCGAGTCATATTTCAACGTAAAAGCTTATTTAGAAGATACTGAGTTCTGTATCTGAGTTACAATTGACATAATATGGAAGTAGATCCAGGAATAATATGGAATACTTCATATACAGTATAATATGGATGTTAACTTGCAAAATTAAATTGAACAAATCATTTCTCAGTAAACTGACATATGAACCATCCTGTATGTAGTCAATTGTCTATCACTATTAATTTGTATCGTAATTTAATGCCAATTCATCAACTCATTCGTGTTCACCTGATAATTTTCCCACCCAGTTACAAGCCTATATATTTAGTCAATCTATTTATATTGAATAAACTAATATAAAAAATAAAAAAAATAAATAAATACCCCCTCAAGCAGCTGCTTGCCACAGAGGTCTGACAGGAGCCTGTCAGTTTAAATGCCACAGTAGGAGATCTGAGAGGATGGCAGGACCTCAGCAGAAAAACGACACACACATCCATGCCTAATCAGGGGCTCGAACCCAGGTTCCTTAGATCAGTAGCCAAGCGTGCTAACCACTCGGCCACGGGACGGCTTATATACTGTGCAGTTATGTATCAGCAGTCTAGGAAGAAAGGCAACTAAGTTTCGTTGTAATGCACATGATATTTAATTAATGTAATCTGATAATGGCAGCCATGACGGAAAATCTAGATTGATGTTTAAGAAAGCAGAGCTTAATATGTGAGGAGTAGACGATGGTATTTGTTTCCTGTAGGCTAATTAATGATGACAAATTAATTATGAATCTTCGGATGATTGATATCCCTTTTCCAGCACGAAAGTTCCGTTCAAATGAATTCCATCTCTTTGTACCAAGAGAAGAAATAGATATACAATTACATGATATTAAGAGAAAAAAACACCACAAGGAGGGGTTGGGTTGGGTTGTTTTACCTCTGAGCGGCACGTTTTTGCACACCATGGGCTAAATGGCCAGGCCACAAGGACCCCGAAGGCTCAGAGAAGGTTGGAGGAGGGGACCCACTGGAACAGCTGTTGGGAGACAGATGGTAGCCTCCCGTCAAGGCCATCCAGCGTGTTCTTTAACGTGCACAGGGTATGTCTCTCCCGCACACGGGGCCACGGCTTAACGTCCCATCCGACGGACGGCGGCCTTTCCAAGCCCATCGGTGTCCCCTACTGACCGTGGGCAGGGCGGGGAATTTTGCGGAGATAAATCTCAACGCTGACCCAGCTGGGACTCGAACCTGGGAACTACAGATTACGAGCCTGGCGCGCTACCGACTGAGCCACCCCCGCCCCCCACAAGGAGGGGAAAAAGAGAAGACAAATTATGTTTTCTCTCCAGTTTGATTAACCAGATCTTCGCTTTTAATCACAATGGAAGATTTATTCCAGAAAATAATTATTTGTCTCAATCTTAAACCAATCGATTTATTTTACTCGTCCAATGTACCCTATCGTTGAGCCTCCTGGGCAGAACTTAATACAGTTGAAATACACCGTACTCATTTTTTGCTGAAACTCAAAATTATGCAGGATTCTGCATAGAAATATAACTTTCTTGAAGAGCTGAAAAAAGTTCAGTAGAAACTCAAAGATCTTTAAAATTCTTTATGTATGAAACTTTTTGAACAACAATTCAAAGTGATGGGAGTTAATGTGGAATAACAGATAAAAATACTCTAAATTTGACGAAAAGGAAAGAATATTAGATTGGCTTCAAAAAATTTGTATTTCAATATTTTTGCTATTAAAACTAATTCAAAATTTTTAATAAATTTACTCAGCCTGTCATTGTAAAGAAATTATTCCCAAAAATTTCGTTTCACATTTTTAGTTTTTACCTAACTTAGATACGTTAGAATAAATTTTTGCAAAAATGTCATTTTGATTATTGGTGACAAATGACGACAATCGCACATATTTGGATATAGACCGATGTCTTTGAAAAACGATATGAATAAGGTATATTAAAGGTAAATGTTTAGCACGAGTTAACCACACTAAACCTATGCTTTATAATCAAGTTTTGTTCTCTAGCAAACGATATTTAAAAATATCTTTTGAAAACATTTTATACATGTACTAAAGCGTAAGTAGGCAGCCCATTACAGCGATCGTAAAGTAATGTTAAGAAATGCAATGATGCTGCATTTCGAAAGAAACTGTTGGCTATTGTAAGGCCTATTAGTAGACTTACTTGCCCTCAGGTCACTTTGAAGTATCAAAAAGAAAAATCCGCATTCGACCATCAGGCAGCCAGTTCGACAAGCCTTGCTCTAAGAGTTAATTATTGCTTCACTAAGGTCGTATTCTCAGACACCAGTCAGGATAGAAATAATCTTGCATACAAAATTTAAACTAAATAGCGTTAATCTTTTAGGCTCTAAAACAAAATGTTCTCAACCTGGTTACATATACTTCCAGAGATATGTGAAGTCAAATGTGACTATGTGAGTCAGGGGGTGGGGGAAGTAACCAATAAAATATATTTCCTACGTGTACAAAAACTCAAAGTTACGTTAATGATATCTTTGAAAAACGTAAACTTTACAGTTTCTTTTAATTTCATCACTTTTTCAATCGGAACCAAATCGAGAATAAAACTGAAAGCCAATCATGATATCCGATTGGCTTTCTGGAAAGCATTACAATGAATAAAACTGTTAGTTGACAAAAATAAAAACCGAGTTTGTATTAATAAGTGTAAGTGTTTATGTAGTGTTATTTTTTATTAATGTATTTTTTATTGTACTTCATGTCTTAACTAAATAAAGTTTTCTTAATGTGTAATTCTTTTATTTCTGTCTTTTCTTGTGTGAATAAATGGTACACAATGAAATTTCATTAACATCATCATCCTCAAGCAGCCGTGGGCTACGGAGGTTCAACCAGACCGTGCAGTTTAGTTCTCCAAGCTATCTGACCTAAGTTACATCTGTTGCATCTGGCCACTACACACCAATTCTAACAAGACCTGTTTGACACTGTCTGCCCACCACATCCTAGGTCTATCCCTCTTTCTGCGGCCTTTAGGCACATATGTTCATAATCCTATTAGCTAATCCAGAATTATCCATACGAGCAAGAAGACCAAACTAAATGGAGTCTCTCTCTTCAAAATATGTTGCTCAAAGGAGGTTCCCGACTCCTTTTCCTACCTTATCATTACTTACAAATTTGAACCACCTAATGCCCAAGATACTGAGTAAGCATCTAGAATCAAAAGCATCTAGTTTCCAGTTATCTTGTTTACACAGCGTCCAAGTTTCACTACCATAACTAACCCTAGAAAGAACCAAATTATTATACAGTCTAATTTTAGTCTTTAGGTGTATACGCCTATTTCTCCACAATCTCCATAGATTCTTAAAAGTTCCGACAGCAATCCCTATTCGTCTGTTAATATCATGCCGCACATCACCAGTATCTGTTACATAGCTCCCAAGATTATTAAACTGTGACACCTGCTCAAGACTGCAACCATTCAGATGAACTGAATCACAACTTTCCTGACCAATTTTCATCACTTTAGTTTTCTCTCTGTTTATAACCAAACCTACTCTACCACCAGTCTCATCAACAGCTCGAATGAAAGAGTTCATCTCATCAACATCATTTGCCAAAAAGGCTAAATCATCAGCATAATCTAAATCAGAAATTTTAGTATCTCCAGACCATTTAAGGCCAAAATCTTTCCCTTGCAATGAATTTCGCATAACATAATCAATAACCAAACTAAAGAGAAAAGGAGACAAAATACACCCTTGTCGAACACCAGAAGTAATGCTAAACAAATTACTACAAGCCTTACCAACTCTCACACACGACTCAGTGTTATTATAGAGATCTTTCATTACGTTAACTAGATTGTTAAGTATACCATATAATCTCACAATCAACAACAAATTTTGAGGATCAACAGAGTCGAAAGTCTTTTTGAAATCAACAAAGCTAGCAACCAAAGGTTTCTGAAACTCTAAACATTTCTTTTCTAATTTCATTTTTTGAGAAAATGAAATTTGCCTTGTGATAAAAAAAGAGAAGGGGTATGTGAAGCCTTTCTCTAAAGCCAAGGGCTAAATGAAGGTTAAGAATCGCTACCCTTAAAATACAAATTACCCGGCATTAACAATAAACTGCTTTTCCGAGATCAGGAACACATAAATCATAATCTTAATAAAAAAAACTGAAATAAAACAATACTTTCCTTATACTTCATATGATAAATTAAAGAGGGAAATAAAGCTGAGAGAATAGTTATTTTTAAATTTCAGATACCCTCGAAGTACAGAAGAGGACAATAATTTAACAAAGCCCTTCATTCTTCTGATATAAGTACATATGTATGTTTCCATTGATACTATTGTAGTGTTTTGAAATAATGTACTATAATTGCTGGAGTATCATTTCCTGTCGACAGTGCTCTTAATACTAAATGGCCTAAATATTACGCTGAAATGGAGTATTTGCTTATATTCTTTATTTTGCTTGTGAATCCAAAGACTTGTATGGATTTAAAATGTAGGGAATATTTCAAAAACATAATGTTTGCAATAATATTGTAATAAGGGATTTATTAGTCTACACTCAAAAGCCGTTTGAAGCACTAATGAATTTATGGGTGAAAAGGATGCATTAGCTGCAATTCAATGTCGCAAATGCGTGTGCATTTCAAAGCCAATCCGACAAAGCGGTATTTCACAACGTTCAAAGGCAGTATCGTCAAGTTCTGGAAAATTATTTATTCTCTGCATGCTGCAAATGCATTTCGGAGGCATCGTAGGTGATTAAAATCGTTTTAGGTTAACCTCATTCAAAGATATTAATCAAAAATAACTCTCAAATTTCAGAAAGCGTCAATTCTAATTATTAGGAGGATTAAACAGGAAGTGATCCGAAATAAGATTTGACACCAGACACATCGGAACTCTGAATAAATTCTAAAGGCAATTTAATCAATTGCTATGAAACCAGTTTCGTTAAGCACATGCCTCTTCTAATTACAAGCGTTTCTTGATTTAAGAAAAGGATGCTTTCCTCGAAAATTCTCGTTAAAGAGAGATTCGAAAAAACGAAAAACGTTTCCCATCAAAATCAAATTCTGTGTTGCGTTCTACATCGCTTTCTACGAGATTAAGTATGAATTTCGTTCAACACAACTTAAGAAGCATACACAAAGTCATCGTTGTGAGTTTGTTCGCTGTATTTATTAATTCATCGGTGATGTAACCTTGTCTTTTAACATATACATATTTATGTCATTTACCAGAAATTAGTAGTAAATATGTCGAATTTTCAAACTATATTGATGATTTGACCTTTTGATCTGAACCAAGAACCTTCCCAAAAGTTGAAAAGAATCAACATAACTCTGATTGTGTAAGCCATGAATGTAAACTAGTACGACACTAACTTTGTGGCATTTAATAATAATAAAAACCTACTATGAAATTTTTGATTTTTCTCAAATTATTGCAAACTATACGAAAAGAATTTTCGGGAACCCAATTTTGAAGTGTATGTGTTGATTAATACTGAAAAAAATTATCGAATGCGAACGCTTTCTATGGTAAACACTAGTAATATTTCAGATATTGCACGATTATAACCAATATAAGGATTATTATTATTAAATGAAAAAATAAATTCCCCCTCAAGCAACTGCTTGCCACAGAGGTCTGACAGGAGCCTGTCAGTTTATATGCCATAGTGGAAGGTCTGAGAGGATGGCAGGACCTCAGCAGAAAAACAACACCCATGCCTTATCCGGGGCTCGAACCATTATTGCTTAATTATAATTATTGTTGTTTAATTATAATGATTATTATTATTTTTAACGCATATTAAGGCAGAGACCAAATTATCTCTTCTCCACATTATACTAGTTCTGCCCCGCCTCAACATAAATATTAATATATTTTACACACTGCTAACAAGCTAAAAATTATAGATTTTAGACCTTTCTTTAGAAATTAATCACTCTAATGACTTTATAATACTTGATAAATCTTTTTTACAGATTTGATAAACGCAATATTCGATCACATAGACCAAACAGGAACATAGCAACAAATTCAGAATAAAAAATAAATTATTCCATAATCACCAGAGCAAATCTGTTATTCTTCTAGGTTGTTAAACACAGTAGGTTGACCTAAGCATTTAATAACTCGGTTAACCTAAGCTTCCTTGGACCTCCTTAGGACATCCGGCATAAGGAAGACCTTTAGGATTCTTAGGAAACCTAAGCCTCCTTACGTTAACAAAGAGTTGTAGTTTTTTTCCCACAGTGGGCTAAGTAGTCAGGTCACAAAGACCATAAGAGTCGGAGAACGTTGGGGGAAGGGATCCACTGGACAATCAGGAGAAAAATGGAAGTCTCCCGTCAAGACCATCTGGCATGATCTTTAAAGTGCACAGGGTATAGCTCTCCCGCAAACAGGGCCACGGATTAATGTCTGATGCGACGGACAGCCACCCTTCCAAGCCCATCGGTGTCCCCCTTTCTGATCGAAGGCAGGGAGTTTTGTGGAGATAAATCGCAATGCTGAGCCAGCTGGACTCGAACCAGGGAACTAGCAGATTATGAGCTTGGCGTGCTAACGACTGAACCATCCGCACTCCTACTTCAGACGTTTGGTAATATAGGAGGAACCTACCAGAAAATTTCTAATTAGACATATGGAATGACATATTAAAAAAAAATCTATCACTTTAAAATAAATTTATTAAAACTGTACCAAATATTTTAATCACAAATTTATCTGGAACAAATATTCATGCCTTTTTGTCATTTCTATCAGAGAGTTTCAGGACCACAAATTGTCCATGTATCATAGGTTTGCAAATGTTTCTTTAGATCATATACCTACCTTCTGTGTCCATTAGAGCTGATTACTCAATATTGTCAGAAATCTATGCAAACATATCAAAATAGTTCTAAGTTCAAACTGATCCCGACGTGTTTGGAGTTTAAGGAACCAATAACAAGCAATGTGATGTCAGATTGACTTACAAACTTCGAAAGTGGACTAACAACTAGAGCACGCTAGGATGGAATTACTGCTCTAGAGCATAGCATATTGGACATATGTCAAGAGAAGTGATATCAAAGTGAATGTGACTCTAGGAACAAGTCAAGGAAATATCATCAGCGAGGAAGATTAAAGAGACCGAGAACATCTTCAGAGACTGCAATCAGTAAGTTTAATCTCGAATATTACGTGGAAAAGAAGAAACATGTGAGAGTTCCCTGTTGACCATTAGTTCTCTGCGTGTATAATAACTAAGTCATGAAACTTCGGAAAGCAGAACACAAAGTCAGAAATTTAAATGAAGTTACTTGTGCTCGAAGTAATTTATAAATATGGTGATACTTCGTGTAACGTATTTTAGAATGATGCTTTTGATTAAACCGCATTGAATATCCCATATAAAATACTGTAAAATTATTTCAATTATAGATGCCTCAATTTTTTTACATTTTTCAGTTTTACGTACAAATTTTGCTGGTTCCTCTGTAGCACAGGGGGTTGGCTTAGTTGGTATAGCGCCACGCTCTTAATCTGTTGTTCCCAGGTTCGAATCTCACCTGTGCCAGTATTGAGGTTTATCTCCGATAAACCCCATCCTTCCCTCCGTCAGTAGGGGGCACCGATAGACTTGGAAAGGTCGGCGTCCATCGGATAGGACGTAAAGCCTTGGTGCGTGTGCGGAGGAATCATACCCTGTTAAAGAACACACTGGACGGCCTCAATGGGAACCTGCCATCTGTCTCCTAACAGCTGTCCAGTGGGTTCCCTTCCACCAATCTTATAACCCATTATGTGCAAAAACGTGTCGCTCAGAGATAAAACAACCCACTAACTCCCAAGTTGATAAAGGTGATAGAGATGATATTGGAAAAACCTCCATTCATCAGATGCTACGTTAAGCGGCTATGTGCAGGAGAGCTATATCCAGTGTATATAAAGAACAGATAATTTTAATGAGTTTAATGAGAGGCTTCCAATAATGTTTCTAACACTTATCCAGTGGGGTCCTTTCCCCCTATACAGCCCTAAGCCCTTAGGCGTCTTTGAGATCTGCTCATTTAGCCCATTGTGTGCAAAAATTTCGCTCAGAACTAAAAAAAACACAACCTTATAAGGTTTTTTCTTCATTATAATATATTATCAAGTAAACCATATTCAACACTGAAAGTAAAACTATTTGGGAACTGTCACCGCCAACAAATTAGCAGCTTTTTGTACGAATCAAATACATGATCTGTGGCAACACAGGGAATCTTCACGAGCACCGAGCAGTGTATACAAACTGAAACAAATTGCGATACAGTGCTGAATAACAGCAGAATAATGTGCAACCAGTGTCGTCGTTTTCTCGTTTTGGAAATATGTTGGTTTTTGTACAAGTATATATATTTTTCAGACTCTGGCTGATTTGGAAACTGAGCAGCGACCTCGTTTTGGAAAGGTGTTCATTTTTGTGTGTGATTTTTTGCAGGCTATTGCTGATCTTGAAACTGAGCATACGTTACTGTATTCGGCGAAGCTTAAGTGATGCACAGACAGTCTCAGAAATAACCCAAGTATATGTAAGGCAGTGTTTAGTGGCCCAGCTCTTGGTCGTCCTCTACGGAATCGAGCCCTTCCGTGAAGCGTTTGTGGCACTTGGAAACGGCGCTTTCTTTCAACCACTGTTGTACAATGGTATTGTGATGATCACCGCTGTGTATATTTAGGGTGGCACACGCACTTAGGCCGTGATTCGTTTACTTGCTGCCAAATCTACGCAGTTCCCTGACCCAATATTCTAATGAACAGAATTTAGCAAAATGACAACTAAGCCAATTCTGCAGTTAACAATAAAATACAACATTTATTAACAAAAGTACTTTCAGACATTTTACACACACAACTATTCCCACTTTTGGGACAATTTTCAAACAAGCGGTCCTTTTCAGTCAAGGGTAACCTTTGTAGTGGTGGAGACTAAAATGTTTATCAGAGTTCATGAAAAGCGAGCCACTCGCTTTTAAGAGGAGAACAGTCTTTAACAGTTTAGATCCCAGTTCGGGACAACGTGACGGCAGTTCACAGAAACACATTCATGTGGAAAAGCGAAACCAGATTTTAGCCAAAAATGTTCCCCCTACCTTATCAAGTCAGAAGTCCCTCGGGAAGACACCACTGGGCCGTCCGCCTCAAGTTGCTGGGAGCACGGGCTGCTTAGAGTTCCCTCCGAACATTCATTGCGCATCTCGGGAATCTGCTCAGCTCACTGGAGAGGATCATTGCTGTCGAACACACAGCCCAGACGAGAAAAAGAGACTGTTCGTTTTCCGAAATTTCTCCGTTGTTCCTTTTCGCTGGCCCCCCTCGTGGAGGTCACCTCGCTGACCCGGCGTGGACGATGCCCATTGGTGTGGCTGGCCGAGGTGCGATATATGCACCCATATGGTGTTTTCATGTTGTTTGCGCCGGGTCACGTAGTCTCAGCTCTGATACCTGAGGGGACCAACGGATCCGTCGCGAATGTTCTATGCCAGTGGTGAAGGCTTTTCTCAGCGGAAAAATGTCACAATATGGAGGTCGGTCGAGAATGTCACTATTAAAATGGAAAGGCGATGGCAGCTGACAGTCCTCCCTTCATAAAGTCTTGTCCACGTGATAAAATTACGTGGGCATGACAGTATCACGGTAACAACTGTCAGTATCTAAGTTCGAATAGTGTAGCAATGATGATGATCGTTTGTTCTATCATAATTTACTAGATTCTTTGAATTGACAATTTCTGTGAAGCGCCTTTATTTCGAATTTATTTTAAAACAATTGCACATTTTTTGTTGCATATTGTAAACCATTTTACCACTTAAAAGTATTTTTCAATTTTTTTTCGTAATATGATGCTGATTTTATCAGTATCTTTGAAAAGGAAGATGTTTGAGTATTCTAACAAAATATATTATTGGAAAATACCCATACTCATAAATTATTCTAAAACAAAGTAATATTATGGCAAAAGTAATTTATGATATAAAGAAATCATAAAAACTAGATGAAGCGTCCAAAACCAAACAACAAAAACAAAAAAAAAGATAAAAAATCTGAAATATGTAATCTGTTTTTTTTTTCAACTGAATAAGCAAATTGGTATTAAAACCGCGAATATAACTTTTCAATCTTTAAAGTACCGGAAGACAGTTTAGTTCCTAGAGCCAAATGCTGTCTCATATCTGTAGGAAACTGAAGTTTCCAAGATAATATCCTCTATGAGTTTTTTTTTAAAGAAACTGACCATTTGAAATGTATTTTATAATCCATCCTGAAAGTTTGTAAAGTAAATTTTATAATTAATATAAAACATGATGATTTATATATTCGATAAAGTCACAAAAATGAGTAAAACAAATTACACTGCTGTGGTAGCCATTGCTGCGATTTTTTCTCGCTCCCGAGCTTTTATGTTTTTTTCTTCCTTTTCATGCTACCACGCTAAAGTTTCACAGAGAGTATTTTTTTAACTTTTGTCATGAAACACTTTCTTCACCTTTTGAAATTTCCTAAAAAATAACCCTCTATAATTGGTTAGTAGTAAATGTCAATAACTACAGTGAAAGTGCACAACATAGTAAATATTACTGCTGATTTGTCCTTTCATTGCTCGTTATACAAAGGAAATTTCCTTACTCATTATGCCCGTTATGTGGTACCTCATAGTTTCCTGATGATTATCTATATAATATATATTTAATATTCAAATACTTTATATTTTTTGACATATTTCAATTACAAAAGCAATTTTAATATTCCAAAGCATTCTTATGGCTATTTTTGAATTTCATAAAGATTTTTCTTTAAACTCAAGAAACAAAATATAAGCATTTTCGCCGGAATCGGGAATTCATAGTTCCTGAATTATATTAACAAGCGCAGGCATATTTAGAACTCCTGCACACTGTGCCACGGTTTTATGTCCCATCCAAAGGACGTCACTTCCCCAAGCCCATCGGTGCCACCTTTCTGACCAAGCTTAGGGTTTAGGGGCAGAGGGGAGGGTTCAGAGATAAATCTGAACTCCGCCCAGGTGAGATTCAAATCTTAGAACTAAAGATCACGAGGTTGGCGTACTACCGACTGAGTTTTTTAAATTCAAAACAGTTAAAAAAACTCTAAAGAATTATGTTTCAAGTTGAGTTTTAAATATGAGCAAAACTTTCTATCAGTCTTACTCATAAATTAGAATAATACTTTTCATTAATTAAGCTCAACTCTTTAATTACAGTTCAGAAAAATAACAGAAAAATACCATGAAAAATAAATACTCCTTATGTTTATGTTATAGTATGTGTTCTTTGAAAATTTCCTAAATCTCTAAATGTTCAAGGGTTAAAAGAACTGTTGGGAACTTATATTTTTCTCTCAGTTAAAAGCAGGGATAAAAAAGCAATGTTTCGTTAACATCTCATATATGAAAACTGAATAGCTATGTTTCTAACTAGATGGAATCGGCTTGTTATAGACAACGTTTGCTTTCACTGTTCATTGAATCTTTAGAGACCACGAAACACATAATCCGCATTGTAAACACTTAGCGGCTTCTTCCTAAAAGATAATACATCACTCGTTGCTGATATAAATAAAGTTCAAAATATGTGGCAGCAGACAAAAGAAACTAATAGTTCAATTGTGTAAAAATCAGAGTTTAAAAAGTTTGAAAAGATTGAAAAAGTTTCTGAAAAGGATAATATTATATTTTATAAATGACATATATATATATAATATTATTTTATATTTATAAAATTTAATGCCTATTACACAGACGAGGTATGTAAAAATGAAACGAAACTGCACGAATAGAAGTGGCGTGAGAAAAAAAAAGTCCAGAAATCCAGGGTGGGCAGAATGTATATAGTTATATCCGTGACGTCACCAAGAAGTTTTCAACCCGAGGTGGATACCGTGATTACACCAGAAATCGATTCTGTAATTATTTGAAAGGTTGAAATAAAATTGGTAGGTGAGCAAATTTTACTCTTTGGCCATTCTCCGAATTTCCAAAATAGCAGCTGCCCATCTTGCCCACCCTCTTCTAACGCCATTAACGTATAATAATAAATAATAAATACTCAAGCAGCTGCTTGCCACATATGTCTGACTTTATATATATATATATGTCTGTGAAGGTCTGTGAGGATGACGGGACCTCAACAGAAAAACAGCACAGACATCCATGCTTAAATGGGGCTCGAAACCATGTCACTTTGATCAGTAGCTTAGGACGCTAACCACGCGACCACGGGACGGCCATCATTAACATACATATTAAGAAATACTCTCCAAAAATCAAACGGATTCAAGACATTTTAAGTCGGTTTTCTGCGGTTCTAACAACCGCTCGTATGTTTAGAAAGGGTGAATAATGTCTGTGTTACAACCGTTTATGTATGATCGCCCATGAAAATCTGTTATCGAACGTAATGTGTTCGATAATTAATATTCATATGTAGTAAGATATTTCAAACCCAAAGTATTTTTCATAATCCATTCTTGATTCTCTTTTTCCTGAAAAACAGATATATTAAATTGGAAAAGTTCCGCGAAACTCCTATATAACTATGATGATATATGATATCTTTGCCACTGACTCTTATAAAGAAACTTTCCTCTTAGATTCTCATAAAAATATGTAACTTCCCTGCATATAAACGTACTTCAAGTGTTCTAAATCAAAATTTATCCAATGTCATAAAAGTTTCAAGACCAAGGAAAACTCTCTCGCAAAAGCACAATGTAAAGAAGAATAAAAAAGCGAGAAAGAAGGTGAAATCCCAGCTTTTGGTTCCAGCGCAGAATTTGTTGTTTGTCAAAGATATTTTTCCCGGGATTTCCAGTAGTACTTCCAGCTTTATGAGCTGGGATTCCTGAGAGATGTGGATGTACTTACAGCTGCTGGAGAAGTTCATGGGGTGCGTAATGGCGTCGTATCTATCGATGCTCAGGGCTACTAAGACGTAGGTTGATGAATACGTGACCAATACCTGAAAAATAAATACGGATATCAACTACATTGAATACATACGTGATTTAGTGTTACAAACTTCTAATTTATTCATTATAAACTGATGAAATACACATACTAATACTACAAAGTAGAATTAGTGAATGTTGCCTAAACAGGGAAATTTGATAAACATAAACCACTTTTTTAAAACCTTAGAAAAAAGTCCAAGTATATTTAATATAGGCCACAATTTGGAATCGGATTAGTGGTGATACTTTTTTTATTTGCATGAAAATGGTTTAAATTAGAAAGCTAAAACTTTATTTTAGTATTATCAAAATTGACTAGACGATTAGCAATAACGCGTCTAATTGTAAAGGAAGGTGTCACTCTTAGTTTAACGTCGATATCAGACTTAGAAGAAACATTATCTTGAGCCGGGTGGGATATAAACCCATGACGTTCTGATAACATGTCAGGTGCTCTGACCACTGAGCTACTAGGTGCAAATCAAGTTCTCCTCTAATTTATGCCATGAATCTTCTACTTACAGTACACAATTTTCTGATTCTCATGAAGGCATTGTCCCAGCTGCTCACAAACAGCCTCAAGAAGCAGATGACAAATATGTCATGTAGACGGCAATATGTTACGAGTATACAACTGAATAAATTGAAGAAATATCTCGACATTTGATATGGACATTAAACTCAGAGTGATACCTTCCTTGACAGTTTAGCAAAAGGTCGAGACATTTCTTCAATTTAGGAAAAATCGTTATCAAATAAATGAAATTCGTCATTTTATGCAACGGCAAAAATTTAAGCTATTAGAATTTCGAAAAATGTGTGCGTGTTATTAGTACGTTCTAACACAAGAGGAATTTGTCATTTATCTCTCAAAACAAAGAAGTTGAATCTACAGAGAGGAGATAGTTTTAGGGATTTTTAAAAGAACGATCTAAGGAATGACAAAATATAATGGATCACAATGAAGAAAGAAATTTTATTCTTTGAAATCTCTATAAAATGTTTTATGTATATACAAAGCAATACATAATAATTTCTGACATTATTCGCACACGCGGATCATTTCTTACTTTACCTATCCAGGTTGTATTATAGAAAAAGAAAATTCTTAAAATCATGTTATTTGAAACCACAATCATAAGAATGAGATTTTTTACGGACGAACAGATCCAACATTATATTGAAGAAAGAGTTAAATCCGAAAAAACTCGGAAAGAATGTGCATTTCATAATGGTTTGTAGCTTGTCTTTCTTATAAGAGTCCTTATAAGGCGGGGGTTCAGGGGCCGCAGATCATCTCTCTCAGCGAAACTCATTTTTCCAGCTTGTCATGTATTCAGGAGCAGTGGGTACTTCTTTCGCAGCAAAACTCATGTATTCAAAAACCGTGGGTTCGTCTCTCTCAGATAACTCAATTTTTCGGTTTGGTATGTATTCAGGGGTCGTGGATTCTTCTCTCTCAGCTAAAGTCATTTTTTCAGCTTGTCATATATTCAGAAACCGTAGGTTCTTCTCTCTCAGCTAAACTCATTTATTTCAGTTTCGCATGAATTCAATGCGTTATGAGTCTTCTCTCTCAACGAAACTAATTTTTTCAGCTTACTATGAATTCAGTAGTCGTGGGTTCTTCTCTCATTAGCGAAACTCATATTTTCAGCTTGGCATGAATTCAATAGTCGTGAAATTTCCTCTCTCTGCAAAACTCATTTTTGCAGCTTGGCATGTATTCAGGAGCCATGGGTTCTTCTCTCTCAAGAAAACTCATTTTTTCAGCTTGGCATGTATTCAGGAGGCGTGGGTTCGAGTCCCACTCACGGCGAACCACGTGTTTTTCAGCAAAATTATTTATTCTTTTCTATGTTTATAGATGACTCTATTATTAATAGTATACTGCCGATTTGTTTGAGTTTGTCATTTGACAAAACTACATAAGCGTAAGACAAATATAGGAAGACGAATTATTATTTTTAACTATTCTTTGTTATGTGGCAATGCACTCGTACTATTGTGCAAGACAGGGGACGTCACACTACATTAGAATAATACAGGCAGTTATCATTTTACGATTGGAATTATTTTTATTTTAACCCGAATTTTAAAATCAATATGGGATTATTAATTTTCCTACCGGATTCCAGCACGAATTTCAAAAAAATAACTGCATTTTTTTTTGCAGTCTGTCAAAATTTGGTGACATGGGTCTATCGAGTTCAAAAGTTAAATTCGATATACCGGTGCTGGAGAGTTACAAATTGGTGAATAGAGCTACTTCAGGCAGTAGAATTCAGATATAAGAGGAATTTTCCGATCCGGTGTTGTATTCAAAGGCAAATAGGGGTCGGAGCGACGGTCCAGAGATCAAGAGATGCCGAAGGTATTGGTTGATTTCTAGCCGAATATATTAGCTATTCTTGGTGCGTGGAACACTCTTCGTGGTGCGGAAATACCAACGGCTCCTTACACGACAAGATGAAAAAGTGAGTTTCGCTGCGAAAGAAGTACCCATGGCCCAAAAAAGTACGATACCAAACTGAAAAAAATTAGATTCGCTAAAAGAGAAGAGAGAAAAGAATCTGCGTCTCCTGAACCCGCGCCTCGACAGCATGCTAATATAATCTCTTGCTCTTTATCAGAAAAGCACATTCTTTTCGCTGAGAGAGAAGAACCCATGGTTTCTGAATACGTGAGTTTTGCTGCGAAAGAAGTACCCACTGCTCATGAATACATGACAAGCTGAAAAAATGAGTTTCGCTGAGAGAGAAGATCTGCGGCCCCTGAACCCCCCCCCCTGCCTTATAAGGGTTCTTATAAGAAAGAAAAGCTACAAACCATTATGAATGCACATTCTTTCCTAGTTTTTTCGGATTTAACTCTTTCTTCAATATAATGTTGGATCTGCTCCTCCGTAAAAAAACTAATTCTCATGATTATGGTTTCAAATAACATGACTTTAAGTATTTTCTTGTATCTCTAATATAACCTGGATAGGTAAAGTAAGAAATGATCCACGTGTGCGAATAATGTCAGAAATCATTATGTATATTGCTTTGTATATACATAAAAATATATTACATAGATTTCAAAAAATGAAATTTTTTCTTTCATTGTGAACCATTTTATTTTTCTCATTTCTTAGTATACAATACAAAGCAAACACTTAGCAACACAGAGAATTGGAAGTAAAATCTGAGAGTAAAGTTATATTTCATTCCCCAAAAAATGAAAATATTCTATTATAAAATGTTGTTTGTCCTCATATGTGTACATTAGAAATGAGTTCGGACTCAATTTTTCTAGGCCGGTTCCTTCCAGAGTCAGAAGTTACCGAACCCCGCCGGAGCCCGAAACATTTCGACAATTGTTTAGCCTGAGCCCCTTTTGGGAAAAACATTTCTCTCACGCATCATACTCTGACGCAAATGCTTATACAGAAATGTCGCTAATGTTTATTTTATTCTCATATTATTAATTAAAATCATCTTATGACAAAATTAAAAAATCGATGATATTTCGAAAGAAAAATGTAAGAAATACGAATATTAACTGAAAATTCGTTGGTAATATCATTATAAATACATTGAGCCATTAATTTATTAACGTGGGACGGGGGTTGACTCAGTAGGGAGCCCGCCAAGCTCGTAACCTGCAATTTCCAGGTGCGAGTCTCACCTGTGTCAGAGTTGGGATTTATCTCCGCTAAATTTTATTGGCACGAATTCTCACCGGAGGCAAGGTCCGGTGAAAAGGGGTTACCGATAGACTTATAAAAGCAACTGTTCGTCGGATGGGACGTAAAACCGTAACGCCATGTGCAATTTTAATATTTTGGTTACATCCGAAAAAAAATCCTCAAATAATATGAATATCACAATAGTTTGTTAAGTTTCCTTATTGAAAAATATTCGATTTGTTTGAGTTTGTCATTAGCCAAAACTGCATAGACTTAGACAAAGACGCCAATATGCAGACGCCAATTACATTAGATTAATACAGGCAGTTTTCATCCTGTGCACTTTAAAGAACGCACTGGATGGCCTTGACAGGAGGTTACCATCTGCCTCCCAACATTTGTCCAGTGGATCACTTCCCCCAACCTTCTCTGAGTCGTCAGGGTTCATAAGACCTAGCAATTTAACCTATTGTGTGCAAAAAAGGACAGCTTACAGGTAAAACAACTCAACCCTATTTATTAAATAGAGAAATTGAAAAATAAAAATCAATATGGTGATAATTTTTAATTACTAAATACTGATTAAAAGGCTGAAATTATAATAAAGATATGTTATTTTTTCACAATTACAAGAAATGTGGAATTTAAATACTCTGAGCCCGAAATCATTTCTAGTGCCCATTGTAATGCCTTTCTTTAAAATTTTTATTTGATATATTGATATTTTTGATTGAATTAGCAGTGCCTTATTTCATATCGCGATCAAAGATCATTGGAAGGAAAGTTACTGGTAATTCAGCATCGGACTTCATATAATCGAACAATTGAAAAAAAAATGTATACGGAGATGACAATCAATGCAGAGTTTTTATTTTTATTTAACTACTCCAATTCTTATGCTAATTAGAAAACTAACGTTTTGAACTGGAACTGAGCGAAAAAGATCGGATCCATCCCATCATCATGAAAGGCAAAAATATAGTAAAAATAATAGTTTTCTTACCAAATTATTATTTATTTTTTACTCTGTTTTCTTTTTGTTTGTTCTGATAGACGTGACAAATTTAGTATTTAGTGGGTGTGATAACAATCCCTGTTCTATTCTAACTACACTATTGAAGTTGATGATCCTTAAAAACAAATGAAGTAGGAGCTTCATAAAGGGATTCACTACGACTTTTTTTACCTGACCTATTCAAATCTTTGGCTGAAAATTAATCTTATGGTTATGATATTTATAGTTGGTACCACGAAAAACTTTGGTATAGCGTCAATTTTTCTCCACCTATTTTGCTTTGGGAAATGCAAGATCAAAAGTCAAATGTCTACGTGCATTTCACTTAATCCTTCAAAATGTTGCTAAACATGCTTTAATATATTATTTTCCTAAGTGGAATTCATATAATACTCGACGTGCTTTTTTATTTTTTTCTATTACTGGATAAAGAGGGGTACCCGAATTAGAGTTTTACCCGAATTTTACCCTCCGAACAAGAGATTTAATATTCTGGTTAAATCTGAAAAAATTCCCAAATAATATGAATATCACAATTGTTTGTAAAGTTTTCTTATAGAAAAATGTTCGATTTGTTTGAGTTTGTCATTAGCCAAAACTACATAGACTTAGACAAGGGTAACAAATTATTATTATTAACTTTTCTATGTTATGTGGCAATGCACGCCTTATATTGATACAATATGCTGGATGCCAATTGCATTAGATTACTACAGGCAGTTTTGACTATAACGGATTAAAGGGCTCCAAAATACCATTTGTTAACATTTTAATATCAAATATAATAAATATCATATGTAAATGTCAATAATTTCAATGTCAAGTGCTATAAATGTCTCCTGTCACTGTCAAATATTCTTTAATGTCACATATCAATGTCAAATATAATAAATATCACACACCATTGTCAAATATTATAAAAGTCGCATATCAATATCAAATATTATAAACGTCGCATGCCAAGATTTCGACGTCGAACATTATAAATATCACATGTCAATGTAAAAATTATAAATATCACATGTCAATGTAAAAATTATAAATATCAAGGTCAGTACAAAATTATAAATGGAATAGGCCAATATTAATTAATAATGTCAAGTAATATTAATATCAAATGACATCAAATCAAAGAAGACTAATCATGTTATCGTAAGGAATTATAGAAGCAATTATTCTATATCGTGCACACAAGCTTTAAGCTGTGAGGTTCACTTTATAATTTACATGTACTATTAATCAAATAATATTAAGCGAAAAAATATATTATAATTAAATTTCATATTAATTCAATAAAAAATAGTTTATATGCACCTGACGTACAGGGGAAAGGGTGGCTGAGTCAGTAGCACACCAGGCTCGTAATCTGTAGTTCCCAGATGCGAGTCGCACCTGGGCCAGCTTTGAACTTTATCTTCGCAAATTTACCCAAACTGAGATTCCAAGCTCCTCTATAATAGGGGGACACCAATGGGCTTGTAAAGGCCGCCGTCCGTCGATTGGGACGTTAAGATGCGACGCCGTGTGCGGGATATACCCTGTGCACGTTAGCGAGTACGCTGGATAGCCTTGACGAAAGGCAACCATCTGTCTCCCAACAGTTGTCTAGTGGTCCCACCAACCTTCTCTGAGCCATCAGGGTCCTTGTAACCTAGCCATTTAGCCCACTGTGTGCAGAAAAGTGCCGCTCAGAGGTAAAACAACCCAACCCTGGCATACTGGATGAGAGCAAAATATGCAAAAAAAGTAAGAAAAATTCTTATTATTATTTGAAACATTGTAGTTATGTGAAAAACATCATTCAATATGGGTTGTGAATTTCAAAAAATTTAGAGAGTTTATGTAGAAGTAATTTCGCTGAAGAAACATTGACAATGCATGTATGTTATTCCATGTAAATAATAAAATTATTATCTAATACCTTAAACTTTGAATTACTTTTATTTCTACCCGATTTTACCTCGAATTTTAGAAACAATATTGGAACTTTATTTTATCTACCCGATTTCAATCCGAACTTAAAAAATTTGCTAGATAATTATCCCGAAATGGAGTCTTTTTTTATCCCAAAAAGGTCCTATCTTATTGATAAGTATAATTAATTTACTCTTGATCGGCAACAAGAATCCAAAGTACTTTGCAAAATGTTAGACAACCGTTTTATTGATATTTGATTATTTATTCTATACATTGCTTACATTTCATTCTAAGCATCATTTTATTATTATTCATACATATTTTGTGCCCATTGTAATGCCTTTCTTTAAAATTGAACTTTCTTTTAAATTGAACCCGGTATCATATTTTGTGAAACCTGTTTTTAATTTAAGCATAGAGTATTTCTATTGCTGTCGGGAACAATATCACGGATAAGGTTCAAAATCGTGCTGATGTCTACAATTCACAAAGCATCATCATCGTCATCATCGTCATCATCATCCTCAAGCAGCCATGGGCTACGGAGGTCCAACCAGACCGTGCAATTTAGTTCTCCAAGCAAGTCTGTCCTGAGCTACATCTACTGCATCTAGCCACTGCACACCAATTCTAACAAGGTCCTGTTTGACATTGTCTGCCCACCGCATCCTAGGTCTCCCCTTCTTTCCGAGGCCTTTAGGCACACTGTTCATAACCCTATTCGCCAATCTATAATTATTCATACGTGCAACATGGCCAAACCAACGGAGTCTCTCTCTGCACAATATGCTGCTTAAAGGAGGTTGCAAACATCTTTGCCTAACCTCATCATTAGTTACAAGGTTGAACCACCTAATGTCCAAGATACTGCGTAAGCACCTAGAATCAAAAGCATCTAGTTTCCTGTTATCTAGTTCACAAAGTGTCCAGGTTTCACTACCATAACTAACCCTAGAAAGAACCAAACTATTATACAGTCTGATTTTAGTCTTTAGGTGTATACGCCTATTTCTCCACACTCTCCATAGATTCTTAAAAGTCCCGGCAGCAATCCCTATTCGTCTGTTAATCTCATGCCGCACATCACCAGTATCTGTTACATAGCTCCCAAGATAATTAAACTGTGACACCTGCTCAAGACTGCAACCATTCAGATTAACTGAATCACAGCCTGCCTGATCAATTTTCATCACTTTAGTTTCTCTATGTTTATAACCAAACCTACTATACTACCAGTTTCGTCAACAGCTCGAACGAAAGAGTTCATCTCATCAACATCATTTGCCAAAAGGGCTCAATCATCAGCATAATTTCAATCAGATATTTTAGTATCTCCAGTCCATTTAAGGCCAAAATCTTTCCCTTGAAGTGAATTTTGCATAAAAAAATCAATAACCAAGCTAAAGAGAAAAGGAGACAAAATGCACCCTTGTTGAACATCAGAAGTAATGCTAAACCAATTGCTACAAGCCTTACCAAATCTCACACACAACTCAGTGTTATTATAGAGAGCTTTCATTATGTTAACTAACTTGTCTGGTATACCATATGATCTCACAATCAACCACAACTTATGACAATCAACATAGTTGAAAGCCTTTTTGAAATCAACAAAGCTAGCAACCAAAGGTTTCTGAAACTCTAAACATTCCTCAAGAATCTGCCTAAGTGAAAATATCTGATCCACACATCCCCTACCACTTTTGAATCCACATTGCTCATCGCGCAATTGACTGTCAACTAGATTCTTAATTCTATTAAGCACAATCATGAAAAGAACTTTACCTGGGACAGAGAGTAGGCTGATACCCCTATAATTATCACAAGAACTGCGATCACCTTTTTTGAAAATAGGGATAATAATAGCTCTGGTAAAATCCTTAGGAACCATGCCTTTATCATTAAAGATATTCAAAATTTCAATCATCCAAGTGGTAACTGAAACATTCCTAGCTTTAAGCATTTCTGTAGTAATTTCATCTACCCCAGGGGATATAGGTAGTTGAAATTTAGGTATAGCCAAAATAACTTCGGCCTGTGTTATAGTGCCAACATTAAAGCCAGTAATGCAATTATTATCATTGCAAACAATGGGAGTAGAACTTACCACATTGTTTAGAACATCACTGAAATGCTCAGCCCACCTAGCCATGACAGAATCCTCCCCTTCTATAACCTTACCTTGTTTATGCTTCAATCCTTGTATGCCTGTCCGTTTTCTACCACACAAAACATTAACTATCTGGTACAGCTCTCTGCTGTTGTGCTCTCTAACTGCTTCCTCGGCTTTGTCAGCCAAACCATCAAGCCAAAGATTCTTATCAGCAGCTAACTGATCATTTACATGTTTATTAAGCTCTCTGTAATGCTTTCTATTAGGACTAGTAGGGTATTGATTAAAGACATTCCTACAGTTCTTTCTTTCTGAAATAAGCTCAAGTGCCTTATCACTCAAATAAATATGCCTCCTCTGCTCCTTTTTACCTAAAAGAGTACTGTTAGTTTCAAAAAAGCCTGTTTAAAATGGTCCCATTCTTCCTCAACTTCAGTAGTAAGCAAACCATGACTGTCATAATGACTAAGTAACCCATGATGGTAAGCTTTAGCTATAACTGGCTCTTTCAGAGCTTCAGTATTAAAGGTAAATTTTTTAACCTTAGCACAATACTTTTTAAGTTTAAGTTGCAAGACACTTTTAACAAGGTAATGGTCAGATCCAATTTCAGATCCCTTATATGACCTGGTATTCCTAACAGAACTAGCCCATTTGCTGTTAATTAATATGTAATCAATCATATTCTTATGCAGCCCATCAGGTGAAACCCATGTGTACTTATGTATATCGCGATGTTTGTAATAAGTGTTAGTTATTTGAATCCATTGAGTTTACTTACCTGTAGGAGACGTTGCCCATTGCCATTGCAGCTACAAATACCAAAAGGGCCTATTACAGTTATTATTAAAAGGGCCCAAAAGTCAGAATCAGTACCAACTTTGGCATTGAAGTCACCTAGAACAAGGGTAATATCTCCTTTCTTGACAGAATTCAAAATATCCTGAAGTTGTTCGTAAAACCTATCCTCATCCTCTTCGGCATCCTCAGTGGGGGCAGATAACATTCAAGTCTTTAACACTTGTCTGAAATTTTGCTGTAAGAAACCTTTCATTAATGCACTCATATCCTAGAAGAGCATCACTCGCGTGTCTGCTGAGAAGCAGACCCACGCCTTGGTGATGATTGTTGTCGTCCTTCCCTGAAAAGGGAAATTTAAGATTATTTTTTAGAATCTGACCTTTATCTGACCATCTGGTCTCTTGCAAGCCGAGAATATCTAAATTATTATGGTGGAATTCTTGCGTGAGGACATCAAGAGAAAAAGCTCTGTGCAGAGTCCTCACATTCCAACTATCTATGGAGAGAAAATGGTTAGTGGGATGTTTAAAGAAACTGTGTTTAATGAGAGAGGGAATGCCGACAATATCAAAACAGCCCCCTAATCTCAGACATGGGGCAAAGACCCGTTCACCCACCACTAAAGGCTGAAGCCATCTACACTGGAAGACTTCCCACAATGTAGAATTTGACGATGCCAGTAGAAGCAAAGAGTTCAGGTGCTTGCGATGACCTTTGCTCAGGATTATCCACCAGCTGATAAACATATCCTGTGAATCTATTCACTTGGGGCTGTCAACCCAAAAACAAACAGAAAACACAGCGGAAGATTTTCCCTCCACAGAAGCTCACCACTGCAGCAAATTCAGGATCCATAATCAAGCACAGAGCCATAATTCAGTCCACTCCAGTGGGTTTATGTGGTCAGCAACAGCCATCTACACTGGAAGACTTCCCACAATGTAGAATTTGACGATGCCAGTAGAAGCAAAGAGTTCAGGTGCTTGCGATGACCTTTGCTCAGGATTATCCACCAGCTGATAAACATATCCTGTGAATCTATTCACTTGGGGCTGTCAACCCAAAAACAAACAGAAAACACAGCGGAAGATTTTCCCTCCACAGAAGCTCACCACTGCAGCAAATTCAGGATCCATAATCAAGCACAGAGCCATAATTCAGTCCACTCCAGTGGGTTTATGTGGTCAGCAACAGGACCCTGTGTGATTGATTACTCCTCAGCAGGGTAGAAAAAAAAGGAAAATTAGCCAGAGTTGTGCAGATCAATAGGCCACACTAATCTGGCAACCCTCTGCTTCCGTTCACTGCCACAAGAGTGTATCTCTTTTGAAAGGTACTAAAGGCACCACGAGAAGGCAGCGTTTGGTTCTTAAAGTTTTCATGGGCAATCCCACCCTATGCCCCTTTTTTAGGACTCCTGAGAATGAAACTGTTACATACAGGGCCAGTGCTTCCGTACGTACGTCCACACTGGAGAGCATTTTTTATGAGCTACAAATCTGCCAATAAACTGACAACCATAGTTAAATTTAATCTTAATAGCTAAGCGCAGACCGAGAATGAGCGGCAGATGTTTAAGTTCACTACGGGCGTCAAAATAACTAGCACACTTTCCCTACTTCTAAAACTTGCTTTTGTGTTATTTTATTTTTAGCGCATTAGTATTACATTTAATTAATCTCGTTGGACTTGGTAACTTTGTTTTAGTGCATTCAAATATTAATTTATTCAAGCAACTAACAACTGAGAGAAAACAATACGTGGGTTTGTAAGAGAAATGAACTTAAAGACTACTCAACAATACAATACAAACGTTACCGTAAAATGGGAAGTCCTTCCTCAGCCTTTCCCAATTAAAAAATTTCTTTAATTTACTTTTTAATCTTTTATTTCCCTTTTTTTAAGCAGAATAACTTTAAAAGTGAAGTAATTCACATTAGTGAGTTTGATTCAACTAAAAAAATAACCACTAAAAGTTCGATTAGATTCCAAAGATTGGTCTCTTTGAGAAAATCCAAAATTAATATGTATATATTTAGTTTGGTAGAATCTAGCATATGGTTTAAAATAGTATTAATTTCAAATTCTTGAATTCCAATTTTCTGGAGTTTTTCAACGAAACGTTTTCTTATATTATTATATTTGCTACAATTTAATAAAATATGAGATGTATTTTCAGGTAGTAAACATAAACTACAATTGGGAGAATTGACTAGATTTACCTTATGTTTTGTGCTATTTAGCATAATATTATCAGTAGTAGCATAAATGAGAGTTCTGGGCCAGTAAATGGGACCAAAGAATTCTGTGAAAATCTATGGGTAAAGTTATGGGGGATGAGGTTAAAAGTATGTTTCTTGTGGTTTTTTGTGAAAATATGTGTGAAAATATGTGTGAAAATTAGAAAAAACGGGGTGTTTTTTAGCATGTGAAAAACTAATTTAAGTTTTTTTTAAAGATGAGGTTTAAACTAATTTGTAAATTAGTTTAAATGAATTAGGTTGAAATGAAGGTTGTGTGTATGAGATAAAAAATGATGTGGTTTGTTGAGTTATCGTACACTTACTGGATTATTCGGTTCTAAAAGCCATGTAAATCGGTGTTTCTTGTGGTGTTTTTCTGAAAATATGTGTGAAAATCGGAAAAAAACTGGGTGTTTCAGGTGAAAAAAGTAATTTCAGTTTTTTGGGCAGACGAGAACTAATTTGTTTAAGTAATTTTCAGAAAAAAATGAGGTGTGTGTGTGAAAGAGATAATAAACGATATGGTTTCTTGAGTTCTCATACACTTCACCGAGTAGTAGCGTAAATGAGAGTTCTGGACTAATGTTAAAGTATAGGGAATCCCATGTTAACCTATGGGAGACTTTTTTAAAGATGAGGTTTAAACTGTGTCTGGTTTTTTGTGAGAGATGTGTGAAAATTAAAAAATAACGGGGGTGTTTTATGTGAAAAAGTAATTTAAGTTTTATTTTTAAAGATGAGGTTTAAAGTAAATTTTGAATTAGTTTAAATGAATTGGGTTGAAATGAGAGGTGTGTGTATATGAGAAAAAATGATTTGTTTTGTTGAGTTATTGTACACCTCAATGGATTATTCGGTTGTAAAAGCCATGTAAATCGGTGTTAGTTGTGGATTTTTGGGAAAATATGTGTGAAAATCAGAAAAAACCGAGGTGCTTCATGTGAAAAAAAGTAATTTAAATTTTTTGGGGCAGACGAGAACTAATTTGTTTAATTAATTTGCAGAAAAATGAGGTGTGTGTGAAAGAGATAAAAAATGATGTGGTTTGTTATCATACACTGTATTATTCTGTTGTAAAAAGCCAGTTCGACAGGTTAATTCTTTTTTGCAAAAGTTGAAATAAATTTTTATCTAATTATGCTACAGTGCTCATTCTTGTGTTGTTCAATAATACTAAGCAGACATTATTTTTTGAACTGACCAGAATCGGGTTCGGACCCCTTACCTAGCCGAGAAAGTGGGTCGAACCCCTCTTAAATTTATGATCTCATAACTTGTAATCAAGCTACAGATGTGAAACTAATATTATTGGATTTCATTATGGGTGTACTACTACACTTTGAACATGTGGGCATTGTTCTCAACCCCGTTACTTAAGGTCTTCTAGGTTCAAAATCTTTTGCATACCACACATTGCTGATTCTCATTTAAGATTTCGAAACATTTTCGGTTTCATCATCAACATCAGATTCTAGTACTGGAACTCATTTCGTTAATTCAACTGGAAACGGTGTTGGATCCGTTTCTAAGCCTAGAGACTGGGTCAAACCCTCTTAAATTTGCATCCTTATAACTCTGCTTCTAATTGAGCCACACATCTCAAATTACTGTCATTAGATTACATTCGGAGAGCACTATACGTTTAATGTATTGGAAGCAGTCTCGACCTGTTAGTCTTTGTTTTCTGGGTTCCACACTTTAAGATTTTGTCGAAACATCCATTTTATTTGTGCTAGGATCTTGGTTTTTAATAGCTGGGGTTTACCAAGTTCTATAATCTGACGAAAGAGAAATCGGTCTGAAACCGTTTTCTATCGGACAAAGTGGATCGAACCCCCTCTTTGTGGCTTCATAGCTCTGCTTCTAATAGAGCTACAGAACTCAAACTAATATCATTGTGTTTCATTCGGCAAATACGTAAAATGTATTAAAAGCGGTCTCGACCCATTACGTTTTGCAGGTTCGATACTTTTAGATTTTGTGTTACAATAACTTTTTTCTAATCGAGGTAGAAGCTTGGTTTTAACATTGATAGTTATGATTCATCAAGTTCTCTAATCTGACGAAAAAAATAATTAGTCTTGACTCAATAACAATAAAAAAATTATTTTAGCTAGATAAACTGCTGAGATATTTAATGCTTTGTCCCTTGTGCAAAGTTGTTCTAAACAGTTTATTACTCTTAATTTTATTACAAAGGGTTTCAGAACATAGTATTTCACAGAAATTGAGTCGAAACCACTTAAATTTGAATCCCTATGTCTCCTCTTCTAACTGAGAGAGATAATAAACAATGATTATTAGGATTTCTAAAGAATTACATATTGGTACAATTTTCAAAATGTTTTTTTAGTACTTGATTTTTTTTTACATTTGTTTTCAGTTCAAAGTTTTGTAAATGGTATTGCCTGCTTTACCATACACATCTGAGATTCTGTAATTTCCAAAAGCATAAGTTTGAATTCCATTGATATGCCGTTTTGTGTATTCTTGGGATAAAGCAATTTTTTTAATTTGGTATACGTGTATATCATGTTGTCCGATCGAATTTCCGTTTGTTGCGTATATACGATTTTTCCATCAAATAGACATTCCCGATAATCTTCGTGACTAAATTCATTTATAACTCCATTAGCCGCTTTTTTAGGAATTGGAGCATCTATAGAATGTAATTTTGGACGTAACGCAACAACCTCTTTGATTGGAAGACCTTTTAATTCGTCTTTAAATTTTCCTGGAACCATTTTATTTGATTCATTGTATAATGCATGGTTTGTGGGGTAATTTGAGAAATCAAAGTACTGTGAGTTAAATTTCTCGTATATGTCATCTGTCTGGATATCGACACAGAAGGAATCAGTATCGGTAAATAACAATTCTGCATTAAATTTGGTTTCAGAAAATTGTAGAAGAAATTATACATGTGTAATTTACTCAACTCCAAAATCGTTACACCAATGTAATATGGTTTATCTAATATAATATTTTTGCTTTTCATGATTATCTAGTTCTTTTTAGCCAACAACTAAAAGTTTTCCCTCTGGTGGTTGTAAAGTTGCTTTTCGTTCTGAGACAATTACGAAATATACGTGGTTAAATTTATTTGGCGGCCTGTTTAATTTAAATTGTATTTCTATGCCAGCAGTTGCTGATAATTCATATAGACGTGATTCGTATTTGCTGACATCGAAGTGGAATATCGGATACAGTTTCATAAAATCTTGGTAACTGACTTGTGTACCCGAGTCGATGTCCATATTTGTTGCAGCTAAAAAGCTGTTGTATACTCGCGCATAATCTAAACTGTTGGGCTCAAAGTTGCACTCGAATTCTTGTTCAGGAAACTGTTTGCTATTCACTCTGATTTGAATCCGTTCTAGTAACATATGATCAAACACCATATTGTTCCTGGTTTGATTATTTAATCGGTTAGACTTTTGTACCGACATAAAGATGGACGGGTTTATTTTGAGTTGTAGTAACCCGTCAACTGACATGAGGGTCAATTCGAGTATCAGATTTGTACAGTTTGCACGATTCCCAAAAGATTTCATGTGGATTGCCGCTTGCTAACTGAGATTCTAGTTTTGCAAGTACTTGTAGTGATGGTTCCACTTTTGGAATAAACCAAGATACGTGAGATATTTCAAATTTATACAACGTAGCCCCAACTCTCTGAATAATGTCTTTGTCTTCACTTTTTTCTAGTTTTATGGTATGTTTTACACCGCGAAACACTTTATTCACGTCTCGGGAGAATCCAAACAGCCGATTCAGTGGTAAGAATAAATTTACATTTTGACTATTTTTTGTAATTTCATATCTATCCGAGAATCCTTGATTGAATTCGGGATTTTTCTTCAACGCTTGTGCAAAATCCTTTATCTTATTATTAGTGTCCAGTTTATCTTCGCCTCCATTGTACAAATACTTATTCATTTTCGAACTGTCTGCGATATCTTTGAACCACATCATACTTGTGGCAGCACTGTGTGAAAAGTCTTCGGTAAAATCAATTAAATTGTGAATCCTGGCAATTCAATATCTTCCAATTCTCTGTTTTGTATATAATATTGAGCTCTCTTAAAAATGCTGTACCCGTTATTGACAATCGTAACTACATCATTGCCGCCCATATCAGATCCATCTAATTTCAGTATTTTGCCTCTGACGTGTATATAACTGTTGTGCGGATGTAGAAAAACGTCCTTATCTTCGATAAATATTTCGTATTTTTCGAGATTTTTAACATTCGCATTGGTTTCTCGATATTCCAAGTACTCGTATTTTGTCGTTGAATTATCGTCTATTGGATCTTCGAACAAATTCCAGTAAGTAGCTTCAACGGTCATCCTATACTTACTTTATGATTTTTAGGCCATTTCCGTATATTAAGTGATTAGAATATTTCTACTCTTAGGGGATATTTTCTCGTTTTTTCGAATGATAGGCGACGGATTTGTATAAAATATTTTAATTCGCTTTCTCAATATCTTCATCTTTATTTGGGTCTGATGTGTAACATATAAGTCACGTTTTCCTTGTCTAAGTCAATTATTTTATTGTTCTGATCGGTTACTTTCATTCTAACATTGTAAATGTAATCAGTTTTATTCAGCGGTAAATATATGGGGAAGAAAGGATGTGTGTCGATTAAACTGCCAGGCGGTGTTTGAGTCACGAAACTGTACACCACGTCGCTCTTCTGGTTATTGAGATAGGAAGATTCGACAATAGAACAGTGAATTAGAATGCGATCGACCCCTCTCGTTATGTTGGGTGGGAACTTTCCTTCGTTTTTTGCTGCATCGATAATTTTCGATTCGAACCCTAGTATTTCTCGCAACTTTCCTTCAGAAAAATCTATTTTATATCCTCTTGCCAAACGAAAAACAAATCTTAATGTGGGGAGGTTGCTTTCTAGTATTATAGGGCTAGGATCCCCAAAGACATTTTTCAAAAAGTCATTAAATCCGTCTATATCGTACATTCCATTCGGGAAAGTTATTTTATTCCATTGCCTTCCATTGAAGTATTTCAGCGAGTAATTGTTATATTTATTACTGATGTTGTACCAGGAATACCACATATTGCTACCGATCAGTGCTATCTCGTATTCACCATTGAGTGTGATCGACGTTTCATAATTAATTTCCAAATCTTCGGGGTTGTATGCCGTAATACTAGAGGAATTGATAGTTATGAGTACCATCTTTATTAATATAGTGTAGTGCTATGTAGTACTTGTGTGCTAGTTGTTATCAACAATTCATTCAAATCGTTAGGAGTTTGTTCAAACTGATACAATACACCATATGGGCTTATGTTATTATTCCTTCGTTTAATGTAATAGATGCAATAGTAACCGCATTTTACAGAGTAATTTGCTTGAATTTGCTAAGAGTTATACACGATCGGCTTTGAAGATGTAAGTAAATAGTGTTTTATTTCTTCTGCTGGCGATAAACCGAATGGATCAAAATACTCGACGTAAGATAATTTCGCATCATTGAAATAAGCTACCCAATGAGTTCCTGAACCACTGGAAATGACAAAGTTCACTATACCATTTTCGTTCTTGAATATTTTTGTTGGCAAAGAATCGATAGAGTACACACCACGGAATCCTTTTTCGTTTTTCATTATATTTTCGATATCTAAGTTACTTAATGGCTCTTTTGTTTTCAAATCCCTGAGCTATTTGTTTCCCTGGAAAGTGCAAACCTTTTCCCTTTCTTTTATTTTTATATAAGCCAGCTGCTCTTTGCTTTCCAGGAATGTATAATCCCTTTCCTAGAACTTTTTGTGCAAGCTTAGTACCAGCATATTCCGCAGCTCCAACTGCAGCTGCTTTTCCCATTGCTACGAGTGCAGGTATTAAGAACGGCAGAAATCCACCTAGCACTGAAACGAAGTCGAACTGGCGTTGTAGATTTTTTCAGTTTAATGATTTGTCTCTTTGTCAGTTTCGACGTTCGTTACCTTTCTTCTGTGGATCAATACTTAAAGTTATAGGATTCTTATTTACAAATGCACTCTTCAATTTTTGTTTTTGTCCAGGCGTTAAACTAGTTAGATAACTGTGATACATTATACTTTATTTTATAAGCATCACGTACTTATATTTTATATATAAAAATTAAGCATGTATTGTGTAAAATGTAAAACGAAAACTTTAACGGATAACGCCGAATATGTCACTTCAAAGAATAAAAGAGTAATGATGAGAGGTAGATGCCGAACGTGTGGAAAAATGAAGTATAAATTTGTGAAACAGAAAGGAAAATTTTTAAAAGGTGGAGATATAGTAAGCTGGATTCAAGAAAAGTTTAATCCACCCGAAATGCACATTCCAGGTTACCAGTATTGTGGACCGTTTACGAAACTGGAGAAAAGGTTAATGCGAGGAGATCCTGGTATTAACAGTGTGGACAAAGCCTGCAAAAAGCACGACATTTCTTCCAGCAAATCTACAGAAATTATAAAGAGGCACGAAGCCGACCAAGAATTATTAAATGATTTGGATGAAATTCAGAACCCAACTTTAGGAGAAAGAATTTCAAGAACGATAATCAAACCAATCATTAAAACAAAGAAACGGTTCGGTTTAGGACGCAAGAAATAAGATGCTTTCTTCCATTTACTATGACCCATTAAAGGAATTTTCCGGCATAAAAGATCTAATGCGCCAAACGGCATTGACTGAAAAAGAAGTAAAAAGATTTCTCCAACAACAAGATGTGTACACGTTACACAAACCCATTTATAAAAAATTCCAAACCAGACGGGTTTATGTCTCGAATGTAGACGACCAATGGCAGAGTGATTTGATCGATATGCAAAAATTTAAATTTCACAATAACCACACGAATTATATTTTAACCGTGATTGACATTTTCAGCAAATTCGCCTCGGCAATACCTATTAAAAAGAAAACAGGTAATAAGATTACCAAAGCATTTGTAGAAATTTTCAAACAACGTAAGCCATCCAAGTTACAAACGGATAAGGGAACTGAGTTTATCAATAAAGAAACTGAAGCATTGTTTAACCAACGAGGTGTCCATTGGTTTGCCACTGAAAATGACACTAAAGCTCAAATTATGGAACGATTTAATATGACTCTAAAGACAAAAATGTGGAAATATTTCACTGCCAATAACACTAGAAAATGGATCGATGTCCTACCAAAACTCGTTAAGAATTACAATACTTCTTATCACAGATCAATAAGAATGACCCCAAAAGAGGCAAGGTTGCAGAAAAACAAAGATATTGTGTATTTTAATCTGTTTGGTAAAAGAATTAAATCTCTTACAGCACCAAAATTTAAAATTGGCGACAGAGTGAGAATCCCCAAGTTCAAGACACCGTTTAAAAAAGGTTATCTGCCCAATTTTACAGAAGAGATTTGTGAAATTGCTCAAGTTCTTAATACAGATCCCATAACCTATAAGATCAAGGATCTGAAAGGAGAACCAATCATTGGTAGTTTTTACACCCAAGAAATGGTAAAATACGAAAAGCCAGATGACATTTATAAAGTTGAAACCATTCTGAAAACTAGAGTGAAGAATAATAAAAAAGAATATTATGTTAAATGGTTTGTTTATGATAATACATTTAATTCCTGGGTCAAAGAACATGATCTTTTTAAATAAAGCAAATGGAGATTCATAATTTTGACTTTGAAGAAGATGAGAAATTCTTGAACAGAAACGTATTAGCACCTCTCTGGCCTTTTAGACTTTTAATCTGTAGTCCACCGGGCTCAGGGAAGACGAACCTTTTGTTGAACTTAATATTTAAACATCTCTACTATAATAAAATCTTTTTATAAGCCAAAGATTTAACCGAACCGAAATATCAGTTTATGCAAGAAATATTCGACGATTTGCACGAAATTTTGGAGAAAACATTTGGCAAAAAAATCTCAATTGCAACTTTCTCTGCCAGTAAAGAAAATATCGTCAAAGTTAACGAATTGGATACCGACATGCAAAATTTAATTTTTTTCGACGATTTCGTAACGGAAAAGGATCAAAAACTCATCGAAGAAGAAGTCAGAGGAAGGAAAAAGAACATATCATTGATTTACCTGTCACAGAGTTATTTTTCGACTCCTAGAGACATTCGACTACAGTGTAATTATTTTATATTCTTTAATATGCAGAACAAGAGAGAAATGTTGCAGATACAAATAGATCATGCAACAGAAATCAGGAAAGATATTTTTATGCAGTTTTATACATATGCAGTTTCAAATCCACACGATTTCTTATTAATCGATAAAAAACCCAAGCACATGCCTCTCAAGTACAGAAAAAACTTTGGTAAATAAAGATGAATTACTTGACAAAGTTTGGCGTCATCAGCTCTGAGACCGGCTGCGAAAGAGGACCAGCGGGAAATCCAAGTGTCGGTTTTAAATTGACACATGATGGGGACTACGACATGAGTAATAAAAAATTGAGAAATCTAGCCAATCCCGAAGAGGGTTCGGACTCTGTGACAAAACAATAATGTCTGAATCACACGGGAAATTATAACGCAAATACTAAAAGAATATCGAACGTAGGCAGACCTATAGAATATGGAGATGCCACTACCATTCAATACGTTAATAATGCTTCTTTAATTTTTCGGAACAATCGCGACGATGCGCGAAACAAACAAATAATCAATTAAACAACAATTATATATGGCTTATATAATATACAATTATATATAAAGCAAACAATTTATATGGCTGGGCAATGTCTCAACCTCTTCCAACTGGTAATTTCAAATGGGTAAATGATATTGATTTGTTTAATATTCCAGACGACAGCAAAAAGGGTTATTTCTTGGAAGTTGATCTAGAATATCCGGCACATTTACACGATTTACATAATGATTTTCCCTTGGCTCCTGGAAAATTGAAGCTCTCTGATAGCAATGTGTCATTCTTGATTCCAAATCTGTTCGACAAACAAAATTATGTCGTTCACTATAGGTTACTTAAACTCTATATGGAACTGGGATTGAGGGTAAAACAGGTGCATAGAATCTTGGAATTTGATGAAAAACCATGGCTGAAACCTTACATAAATTTTAATACACCAAAACTAATTAATGCCATAAATAATGTAGAAAAAGACTTTTTCAAACTGATGAACAATGCTATATATGGTAAATGTTTAGAAAATAAGAGAAAGAAAATAAAATGCCACATTGTGAACATTGAAGAAAAGCTTAAAAAATTAATTGCAAATCCTAGGCACGTTTCTTGTGTTAAACGTGCAGAAAATTTCGTAATTCTCCACATGAAAAAGAAAAATATTATATTAGATAAACCATATTACATTGGTGTAACGATTTTGGAGTTTAGTAAATTACACATGTATAATTTCTTCTACAATTTTCTGAAACCAAAATTTAATGCAGAATTGTTATTTATCGATACTGATTCCTTCTGTGTCGATATCCAGACAGATGACATACGAGAAATTTAACTCAGAGTACTTTGATTTCTCAAATTACCCCACAAACCATGCATTATACAATGAATCAAATAAAATGGTTCCAGGAAAATTTAAAGACGAATTAAAAGGTCTTCCAATCAAAGAGGTTGTTGCGTTACGTCCAAAATTGCATTCTATAGATTCTCCAATTCCCAAAAAAACAGCTAATGGAGTTACAAATGAATTTAGTCATGAAAATTATCGGGAATGTCTATTTGATGGAAAAATCGTATATACGCAACAAACGGAAATTCGATCGGAACAACATGATATACACGTATACCAAATTAAAAAAAATTGCTTTATCCCAAGAATACACAAAACGACATATCAATGGAATTCAAACTTATGCTTTTGGAAATTATAGAATCTCAGATGTGTATAGTAAAGGCAATAACATTTACATAACTTTGAACTGAAAACAAATGTAAAAAACAAATCAAGTACTAGAAAAGCATTTTGAAAATTGTACCAATTTGTTGTTCTTTAGAAATCCTAATAATCAGTATTTATTATCTCTCTCAGTTAGAAGAAGAGACATAGGGATTCAAATTTAAGTGGTCTCGACTCAATTTCTGTGAAATACTATGTTCTGAAACCATTTGTAATAAAATTAAGAGTAATAAACTGTTTAGAACAACTTTGTACAAGACACAAATCATTAAATATCTCAGCAGTTTATCTAGTTCAAATATTTTTTTTATTATTATTGAGTCAAGACTAATTATTTTTTCGTCAGATTAGAGAACTTGATGAATCATAACTATCAATGTTAAAACCAAGCTTCTCCCTCGATTAGAAAAAAAGTTATTGTAACACAAAATCTAAAAGTATCGAACCTGCAAAACTTAATGGGTCAAGACTGCTTCCAATACATTTTACGTATTTGCCGAATGAAACACAATGATATTAGTTTGAGTTCTGTAGCTCTATTTGAAGCAGAGCTATGAAGCCACAAAGAGGTGGTGGTGGTGGGGGGGGGGGGTCGATCCACTTTGTCCGATAGAAAACGGTTTCAGACCGATTTCTCTTTCGTCAGATTATAGAACTTGGTAAACCCAAGCTATTAAAAACCAAGATCCTAGCACAAATAGAATGGACGTTTCGACAAAATCTTAAAGTGTGGAACCCAGAAAACAAAAACTAAAAGGTCGAGACTGCTTCCAATACATTAAATGTATAATGCTTTCCGAATGTAATCTAATGACATTAATTTGAGATGCGTGGCTCAATTAGAAGCAGAGTTATAAGGATGCCAATTTAAGAGGGTTCGACCCAGTTTCTAGGCTTAGAAACGGGTCCAACACCGTTTCTAGTTGAATTAACGAAATGAGTTCCAGCACTAGAATCTGATATTGATGAAAAAACCGAAAATGTTTCGAAATCTTAAAGGAGAATCAGCAATGTGTAACATGCAAAAGGTTTTGAACCCAGAAGACCTTAGGTAATGGTGTTGAGAACAATGCCCACATGTTCAAAGTGTAGTAGTACACCCGTAATGAAATCCAATAATATTAATTTCACATCTGTAGCTTGATTACAAATTATGAGATCATAAATTTAAGAGGGGTTCGAAACACTTTCTTGGATAGGTAAGGGGTCCGAATGCGATTCTGGTCAGTTCAAAAAATAGTGTCTGCTTAGTATTATTGAATAACACAAGAATGAGCTCTGTAGCATAATTATATCAAAAGTTATTTCAACTTTTGTAAAAAGAATCAACCTGTCGAATTGACTTTCTACAACCGAATAATCCAGTGTATGATAACAAACCACATCATTTTTATCTCTTTCACACACACCTCATTTTTCTGTAAATTAGTTAAACAAATTAGTTCTCGTCTGCCCAAAAAATTTAAATTACTTTTTTTCACATGAAGCACCTTGGTGTTTTCTGATTTTCACACATATTTTCCCAAAAACCCACAACTAACACCTATTTACATGGCTTTTACAACCGAATAATCCATTGAGGTGTACGATAACTCAACAAAACACATCATTTTTTCTCATATACACACACCTCTCATTTCAACCCAATTCATTTAAACTAATTCAAAATTTAGTTTAAACCTCATCTTTAAAAATAAAATTTAAATTACTTTTTCACATAAAACACCCCCTGTTATTTTTTAATTTTCACACATCTCTCACAAAAAACCAGACACAAATTAGTTTAAACCTCATCTTTAAAAAAGTCTCCCATAGGTTAACATGGAATTCCCTATACTTTAACATTGGTCCAGAACTCTCATTTATGCTACTACTCAGTGAAGTGTATGATAATTCAAGAAACCACATCGTTTTTCATCTCTTTCACACACACCTCATTTTTTTTCCTGAAAATTAGTTAAACAAATTAGTTCTCGTCTGCCCAAAAAACTTCAATTTACTTTTTTCACATGAAACACCCGGGTTTTTTCCGATTTTAACACATATTTTCAGAAAAAAACCACAAGAAACACCGATTTACATGGCTTTTAGAACCGAATAATCCAGTAGGTGTACGATAACTCAACAAACCACATAATTTTTATCTCATACACATAACCTCCATTTCAACCTAATTCATTTAAACTAATTCACAAATTAGTTTAAACCTCATCTTTAAAAAAAAACTTAAATTAGTTTTTTACATGCTAAAAAACACCCCCGTTTTTTCTAATTTTCACACATATTTTCACAAAACACCACAAGAAACATACTTTTTACCTCATCCCCCATAACTTTTCCCATAGATTTTCACAGAATTCTTTGGACCCATTTATTGGCCCAGAACTCTCATTTATGCTACTACTACTACTATTATCTGTTCTTAATCGGTAAATTATTTTTGCTTCATGTCTTGTAAAAGGAAGTTTTCGAACATAATTTATTTTATTTGAAATATGAAATCTAATAGTAGGTTTAAATAAAGAATGGGTTTGAAAATATTATTCTGTAAGAGTAAATTCTAATTTCTTCAAATCTAATTTTGCTGAATAATAAAAAGAAAAGGTTGGAGAAAATTCTGTTAAATTATGAGCAGTTTTTGCAATTGAATCTTCAAAATTATTTTCCAAAATATCCGAATGGGACGGGACCCATTGTATAGTAATAAAATTATTAATTTTTAAATTATCTGAATTAAGTTCCAAAATTTGTTTAATGTAATAATTATATTTAGAATCTAAAAATTTTTGAGAGTTTGAATGGCTCCCTTGGAGTCCGCAAAAACAACTATTTGCTTAACCATTATATGTTCAAGTATCCATTTAAAAGCTTCTATTATAGCATATAATTCAGCTTGAATTATGGGAATGTGATTACGAAGTTTAAATGATCTGCGTAAATTCCAACTTGGATTATAGAATGCTGCAGTTACAGATTTTGGATCAGATAAAACTGAGCCATCAGTGTATATTTCAAAAAAAATTAAATTGATCGTATTTATAACTATAAAACAATTGTGCTATAGCTACAGAAGAAAAGTTATTTTTTGTGATAATGATGGAATCTCCGTAATAGTCAAAGGTGCAGTATAACACCATGTAGGGAAACGATCTGTTATATCACCTCTAAGTATAAAATTAGAATATTTAATGTAAAAATTTAGGATATCTTTATCATTTTTATAATAGAATAGTACGGAATTCTTTTAAATTTTGTATAGAAATTATGGGTGGGAAGTTTAAAAGGTAATTTTAGAAAATAATTTATTATTAGAATTTTACGTTTAATCTCCACAGGGGGAATAGCAGTTTCTGCCATTAATGCCAAAGTGGGACAGAATTTAGGAAGCCCCAGGGCTATTTTCAAACATTGATTTTGTAAAGTATTTAATTTTCTTTTAAAATTAGAATATTAGGAATTAATTCAAATCCATATTCGGTCTTGGCTCTGATATAAATTTTTGTATAAAATGACAAGGTGAATTTGGGAAGTTCCCTCTTTTTTAAAAGCAAAACATTTTAGACAATTTAATAATTTTAGACCAGCTAAATGCGGTTTTTCCAAATGTTGTGTCCAAGCTAGTTTACTATCTAAGTGGAAACCTAATAATTTAGAGTTGGAGACCTGTGAAATATTTACAGAATTAGTTTTTAAAATAAAATTAGGGTTGTAATTCCTAGCTTTAAAAAGAGGAATGCAGTAGGATTTTGTAACATTTATTTCTAGATTCCAATTATTACAGTACTTAATAATTTTGTAGAGCTGGTTTTGTAATTTATATTGTAAATTAAATTCGTTTTTATCCGAAGTCCAAAAAGTTAGGTCATCGGCGAATGTTGTAAATGATATATCCTTATTAAAATTTTTTGAAATTTATTAAAAGTTACGAGTCATGCATGATACGAGTCAAATACGAGAATGACTTATTAAAAAGAATGGGTGAAAGCGTAGACCCCTGAGCAAGACCTTGGGTTATCTTTTAAGATTTAGAAAATAAATTATCTATTTTTACTTGTAAGGTTCTGCTGTTGAGATATTTCTCTAAAAAAAGTATAAGGTTTTTATTAAGATTAATGTCGATTAATTTTGATATTAATCCCTTAATTGAGATAGAATCAAAAGCCTGTGTTAGGTCTAGTGAAACTGCAAGTAAAGTTTTTCTAAGTTTATACGATTTGTAAATGTCAGTCAAAAGAAGCGAAATGCATTCTTTAGAAGAGCAATTTTTGCGGAATCCAAAGAAGTTTTGTGAAAATATATTTTTAGATTCAAGAAAAAAATGTAAACGATTAAAAATTAATTTTTCAAATAATTTTAAAGAATTTGATAATAGAGAAATCGGTCTGTAAGAATTAATTTCGTTGGGAGCCAGCTATAATTATACATATTTAGGATATTAGCCGGAACACGTAAGTGGCAGCAAATATAAGATACATAATCCGTGATAATGTCCAAATTAGCTGATTTCGACCTTTAAAGTCGCTATCTAGAGAATAAAAAGCAGCACTTCCTTTCAAATTATTTTATTACGAAAAGTACTTGTTTATCTTCTAATTCAACAAATGAGATTAGGAACGTTCATTCAAAATGTAGAGCATTGAGCGAAATGAGCCAGCAACAAATCGATTTCTATAATTCCATTCGTTCTTTCTCTTGTACTCTCACCGAAAAGTTTCCTTTTTAGAGTAACCAAACCGAATTAAAACATCTCTATGAAAAAAAAAGAACCCAAAAAAAACTGCATTTCGGAACACCATCTTAGAAAAAAAAATTCTCACTTGATGCCATCAGAAAGTTATTTTTACTCGGCAATTTTTTCCCTACAGTACCAAAGATAGAAGCAACATTATAAAATTGCATTTCCTTCTAACCCAAACAAATGGAAATGCCATCCAATTTCGTGTAGCAGGCCATCAACGTATTATAACGAATGAAAATATTTTTTTTCCAAACCTAAAGCTCATTATGCGATAATAATTGGTTATGGAGATAAAAAAATATATTATTCAAAATTCGCAAGAAAGTAACGTAAGTTAATTTAAACAAGGTAAAGTCAATAAATAACGATGCTGTTGTTCTAGACATCGCAGGTAAAGAGAAAAGGCACAAAAAGAGAAAGATATATTCTGGATAAAGTAAAAGAAATCAATTAATATGGAATGAAAATATAAAAGTTCCGACTTTGAAAATAACTTTTCTTCAGAAAATAAATGTTACAGAAAATAAATTTAAGATCTCACTCAAATAATGGGATGGGGGTGGCTAGGTCGGTAGCTCGACAGACTCGTAATCTACAGTCCCCAGGTTCGAGTTCCAGCTGGGTTAGCGTTGAAACTTATTTCCGCAAAACTCTCCACCCTGCCCACGGTCAGTAGGGAACACCGATGGACTTGGAAAGGCCGCCGTCCGTCGAATTAGATGTTAAGCCGATGCAAGTGTGCTGAAGACCATGTGCAAGTTAAAGAAAACGCTGAGCGTGTTCTTTGACGTGAACAGGGTCAATTAATGGCTTTGACTGGAGGCTACCATCTGTCTCCCAAAAGCTGTCCATTGGATCCCCAACCTTTTCTGAATCTCCGGGGTGCTTGTGACCTGGCCATTTAGCCCATTGTGCAGAAAAACAGTGCATCTAGGAAGTGAAACAACCCAACATCACTCAAATATCAATTTTAAATGATATTCGTTCAATATTTAGAGTTCGAACATCTAAAATCAAAGGTTTCTCTTATGCTCATTCTAAGCAATTATTTTTTCCAAACTTGATGAAAAACTGGAAGAGTCATTATGCAACTGGACAAATCATTGCACACACACACACACACAAAAGAAAAGAAACTTAAAATTATATTCATTTCAGTAAAGAATTTGTTGCAACAAATATTTTTCGTTCTAACTAATATTCAAAGTAAATTCTCATGGTTAGCAATGCTGTTGTGAAATATTTTACTTTTTGTTTTCAAATTCATATTTATTTTCAAAAGTATATTATTATGCAATTATTTTACATAAGAAATCCCATTAAGCGGGAATGCATATGGTTTCAACAGATATGATCTAGATTACATCAGTATCATTACTTAAAATGAAGAAGAGGAAATAATAAAAGGAATAAATAAAAAAAGAAAACCAATAAAACGATAAAAAGTAAATAATACCACGATTCTTTCAATACTAGGCGAATATTGTAGAAAATGGAGATTTGGCAAGTTTGGGAGTTCTGCAGTTTATTTCAAGTATCAGGAAAACATTGTTCCCAAAAGTTAAAAAGCTTTGAATATGATTTTCGATTTTCATAGCAGGGAAGGGTAAAGTGATTAGCTGAAGCAGGAGCCCCATTGAAATCGTGCGAGTCGCTTTGTTAATTTTTCGCAGAATTTGCCACCCAGCTGTGTTTATTTTTAATAAATTTAGTTTTTTTTTACTTTTTAAAGAATTTTTCATATATTTAGTACATAATTTTTAAAAATAATATTACGATAACCCTCTTTTAACTCGGAGAAAATAATCTGGGAAGATCCGCGTTAAACGAACTTTCGCGTTTAACGAAGTGTTTTTTTATTTGCTAGATTTTTATTGCTCACCTTACTGATCTTTTTGACATTTTTTCCCTTTATTATATAAATACATTTTTTTTCTTCAACAAAACTAATTACTCGGGGGATGTACTCTGGGAAAATCCGCGTTAAACGAATTTTCTCGTTTAAAGAAGATTTTTTTTGCTATATTATTGCTCACCTTACTGATCTTTTTAATTTTTTTCTCTTCATTATAATGTTTTTTTTTCAACAAAACTAATTACAATTCAGAATTTGCATTTAAAAATACTAAAATAATTATTTAAATGTATATATTATATAATCGATTAGTAAATTTAACAATCGATTTCTTAAGAAAGAAATAACCTAGAATAGTCTCAAATAAGAAATTAATTAGTTTCGTGGTTTTTCAGGACGAGAAAAGATATTCACCAACAGAATCAAACGAAACGGGAAATCTTGCATATAGAATTCCACATGACTGATTCGCTTCCTCTGTAACTTTATATTTTTTATAACGCGGCCGATAGATTCGTATGAAATGAGAATTTATCACTGTACGATTCTACACTTTATTAATGTCACAACAACCGAGTAGACCGCATAGATAATATACATCAAATATTTGCGCATATTTATCGATGCACACGATTTTAAGAGTTTTTAAATAAGTTTTACCCCCCTCCTGAAAAAGGAGGGGAAGAAATCGCCTTATAGGGAATCCGCGTAAAAAAATTACCTGTGCTATTTTTGCTAGCATCACCACTGTTTATAACATGGAGTGCGTTGATAAATTTTTAACACTTTTATTGTTTTATTATGTATTTATGTATAAAATATATAAGCAAAAGTAAACTAAAATTATATTAATAACCAAAATCTCTATTAACGGAGGAGACCTATCAAGTTCCTTGTAGTCTGTATGCATTTCTGTTTCGTAGGCCCTTTAACGAATATTATTTCGGCATTTTAATAGGTCTATCGATTTCGATGGACCTATTAATCCACAGCAATCTTCCATAGCAAAATGGTATGTAACAGGCCTTAACATCTTATTTAATCACTCTTTATTCAACAAGAAATTTTTGCTCCAGTTTTTATCACACAAAAAATTTAAAACATGCTTAAACAGTTTTTAGTTAGCCTACAGTGACCACTATACCTATTAGATAATACAATCCTAACTAAGAGAGGTTTTGGATGTTCTGAAATGATCAGTGAAAATGCCTCAACACAATATAAAAACTACAGGAAAAAATATGCAACGCTTGCATGAAGTTATGCAAATGTGACGAAATTTAGGGAGGTGTTAGTATATGTAAATGCATGGAAATCATTAGGTTTGCAGAACGATCGAGACGATTGGACAGGTGCGAGCTGACGTCAAAGGTGCGGAACAGTCAAACACAGATAAAGGCAACTAAAGCTCCCTGTTTGACAAAACGTTGTGGAAATTGTTCTAAACCGCTAAAGCTGCCTTTACGCATATATCGAGGTCGACAGCCGTTCCAACAGTTAACAGATTTTGAGCGTGGAAGAATCATCGACCTTAGATAAGCTGGTTTGTCGTACAGAGATGTGGTCAGCATTGTTGGTCGCAGTCCCAACACCATCGTACATATACGGCGCTAGTAGGTTCAAGAAGGTTCCACCATATGCCGACAAGGATCAGGAAGACGACATATGACCACGGAGTGACAGGACTGCCATTTGCGACCCATGCCATTGCGTGACAGATTTGCGACTACAACGCAACTGCAAAGGGACTGGCAATAGGTAACACATCGAATACCTGCCAGGCGGACAGTAAACAACAGGATTTTACAGTTTTCATTGCGAAACTATCGTCCGTCACTGCGTTTGCCCCTCACATCTGCCCACATGTGAGCATGTCCTCAGTGGTGTCGCCTCATGCAGAACTGGAACAAGCAAGAGTGGAGTACCGCGATGTTTAGTGACAGATCTCGTTTTTGTCTTGGTCAGCACGACGGCATACAACGTGTTAGCCGTCATCCAGGGGAAAGGAATGCCACCCAGTGCATGTGACATCGTCACACAGCTCCAGCACCTGATGTCTTGGTGTGGGTGCCATTAGTCGGACATTTCGGTCAGAACTGATCATCATACGGGGATCTCTAACTGTCCAACGATATGTTCATTGCGAGTCAGTGGCTGTCTCATTTGTTCAGCAGCACGGAACCTTTTACCAGCAAGATAATGCCTGTCTCCACACAGCCCACATTAGTCTGCAGTATCTACACGAGCAAAACGTTCAGGTACTACCATGGCCAAGCACGCTCGCCGAACCTTTTACCTATTGAACATGTCTGAGACATGATGGGCCGACAGCTCCAACAACACCCAGTAGCTCCAACCATGTGCCAACCAATAGCGCTACCATGCGCCAACCACTGTCGCTGAAATGGAACAGCGACTTCGCTCTTTTGGAGTTCTATCCCTCAGAAGAACATTAGAGACCTGTACGATAGCCTTCCCCACCGTGTTCATGAATGCATTGCTGCGCGGACGGTTCAACATCATACTGTTATATCACTTTACCGGTAGGTAAAGTGGTAATTTCCCATATTTTGTTTTGATAATGTAGTCAGTCGCAAATCTTAGTGTATGTTAATAGCTGCCTGCGTTTCAATAAAATGGTATTAATCCTTCTAGATGTTGCAATTTGTTTTCCTGTAGTGTATGTAAAACATATAATTCTGAAGAATTAGACATAGTGATTTTTCTCTTTCCAAACACATTCTAATGGTTTAATTGGAAGACCGGAACGAAGTGATTCTCTGACCATTACTCTCATGTTCAGAAATATCCGTTGAACATCGGTTTCCCCTCATAGACTTAATGCGTTTTCAATCCTCATAATGAGTACTCAACCATGACTTTAAGAGATCCTCGTAACGTATGGCTTCAAAGCTCGCTTTTAATAACGATCTATGCAACCTTGCCAAATTATTATTAACTGTGCATCGCTCTCGAAGTGCCATGAAAAATACTATTAATATTCTATATCACAACAAAGTCCTTAACGGCATGATGGAAAGTAAAGTATGATAGGGGTAAAAAGATGATCTGACTGACTTCGAAAGGGACTCATCATTAGAGTCTGATGGGCAAGAACATCGGTAACGGAGGTGATGGGACTCAGCGGAAATCATGGGGGACAATATCCCAAATATATGAAGAATGGAAATTATTTAAAAAAGTCCGCTAATCGTAGCAAATTCGGGAGGAAAAAGGCTCCGACAGACAGGGACAGTGTTTGTTGGCACAAACTATACGGTAAAACCGAGCTGCTACAGTTCATAACCTGAGAGAGATGACCGTTAGCAGTTCCTTAAAACCATTTCAAAGACAACTATGCGTAGAGTATTGAAAACTATCATTTCTGCTAGCGAAGCCAGAAGAAATATCAGGAAGGTGTTCATAATAATTTTTCCAGGCAATGTATATTTCACGTCTTGTCCATTAATAGTTATGAGTGTAATCAATCATTTGTAGATTGGAGAACAAATTTTTAAATCAGCGAAACAAAAATTGCCTCGAGCCTGTTTGGATACGAAACCACTATCCCCTATATAGTACGATATAATAGTTTGAAAGCTACTAGTGTACTGAGGATAAAATTTTTAACCACATAACAAATAATGCTAGTGTAAGGTATTATATGCAAGAAAATAAGGAATATAATATATATTACCCGAATAGACAATACTTTATTGCAGATAAATAAAGGTTTAAAGTGGACAGAAGCCATAAGAAAATTAGATGAATTTTGCAAACACATTAAAATATTAAATACTAAAAGAAATATTTATTTTAAAATGAGGAAGTGCTAAACTGATTTTTATACTAATTAGATCATTCAAACGCATGTTTCAGTAACAATTATGCGTGTAATTGTCTGCAGGACAGAAGTAGTGACGAATTATAAATATTTAAGAGTTCTAATTAATCAAAATCTATCATGTAAAACACGCGTAAATGAAGTAATTAACAAGATAAATATTAATATAACAAAATTCTATAAAAACATTTGTTAATATTTCTTTGCTAATAATTATTTATCTCTCTTGGGTGAAGTCTTATTTGTTGTACGAATTGTTATCACGAATAGGTGCTAATTTATTTGTTTTTAAACCGTTGCAGTGTGTTCAAAATCATTTAATTAGATGCATAAAATGAACGAAAAAGTTTGAGAGCTTTAGAGAAACATAAATATTTAGATATCTCACAAATTAGAGTAGTATTAAAATATTTCAAAAAGAATCCGAGAATGCAGGTTTGCTAGCAATACTCGATCTTCTAAACGTTCACATATGGCCTAATTTTTTATTCGAAAAACTTTAGCTCAGAAACAGTAATTTTTTGGGAGGAAAACTTTATAGTTTTCTGACAGAAAACATATAGTCGATTGAAAGTGTGACACTGTATATTAAAAATATTAAGTTATAGCTATTGAATCATAATAATATTGAAACTTTGCTTTAAAATTCAGAAAATTTGTGTTTCATTAATATTTGTTAGTATTATGTAAATTACTAATAAAATTACGTAAATTACGATAATGTTCTTACTACCAGTGTTGTGGAAATCTAATTATATACCTATTATTTCTTTCCCAAGAAAATATTTAATGAAGGATTATCGTTTATTTCTTCTGAGATTGTTATAATTCTTTGTTATAATTCTGTAATCATTATATTTGTTCTGAAGAAGTAAATACCAATACTACTCTATAAAACAACTTAAATAACACAGTACGATATTTTGTTCCAAGTCTTCCCATAATTAATTCCAGCACCTGTTCTTCAACACCTAAGGTTCCGGAACATTTGGACATAAGCTATGTCGGACTATGTATTTTCCTGAACGTTAGATTCTTCCTTTCATTTTCTTTATCAGCAAATAAAACTACAGTGCCATATTTCATATCACATCCTTTTTTCACTAATTTTGGTAGTTAAAAAGCTATTATAAGGTACCTGTACTGACATTAAAACTTACTTACTTATCATTCATACTATACTCGTACTTACTTATCATTCATCATTTAATGCAGGTTTTGATGTTACAATAGAGTATTTCAGAGTTGCTTTTCGATGTACTGATAGTTTTATTTTATATAAAATGAATTATGAATGAAATAGCAAATATATAATTTATAGAACTGAATAAATCTGTAGAAATAATTTAGAGAAATATTATTCCAATTGCAAATTTCTGAAATAATACCGAACCACTGATGCTCCGAGATCATAGAGTTGGGTTGTTTTATCTCTGAGCGGCACTTTTTTCACACTGTGATCAATTCGCAAGGTCCTCAAGAGCTCAGAGTAGGTTGAAGGAAGAGGAGCCACTGAACAGCTGTTAGGAGACTATGGTAGCATCCACTCAGGGTCATCCAGTGTGCTCTTTAACGTGTACACGGTATGGCGCCACGGCCCAAAGTCTCATCTGACGGATGAACGAAGGTCTTTCCAAGGCCATCGATGTCCCCTTTCTAACCGAGTGCACTCTGAGAGTTTAGCAGAATAAATATCAACCCTGGCCCAGGTAGGATTCGAACTTGAGAATTACAAATTACGAGCCTAGCGCGATAGCAACTGAGATAACTGCTGCCCATCCAGGATCATAGGTTACCGAACTAAACATGCTTGAACTAAACAAAAACAATCAAATAAACACATAAAATTACTTCTTTATTCTTTATTAAATAATTAAATTGTCCAACTTATCCATTATATCGTGTCCATTTTACTTTTCCTCCTGTTTTGAATTTTCGAACTCGCGTGCTGTCTGCCAGTAATTATTTCTTCAAAGATTTAGTCAGCGTTTATTGAGACTCAAACTCCCCGAGCTCTTTGAACACACATAAATGTGATTTAGCCAGTTATCATTCACGACAGAACAAAAAATTAGAAGTCCTATTAGCTATTAGTGAGTGGTCCGTCTGATGGACGTTAAGCTGTAGCCCTTTGTGAGGGAGGGTCATATCCTGTGCACTTTAAAGAATACACTGGATGGATTTGAAGGGAGGTTTCCATCTATCTCCCAACAGCTATCCAGTGGGTCCCCTTGCCCCAATATTCTCCTGGGGTCTTTGTGACCTGGCCATTTAGCCCATTATGTGCAAAAAAGTGCGATTCAAGGTAAAATAACCCAGCCCATTAGTGAGTGAAATAAGACGGACGAAGTTAAGGATTTGATAAACCGGGTACTCAGATCTACGGAGGACATTCAAAAGTTCTTGACACATGTAGATTTTCACTCGTCGTCCGCGAAGTTAACGAGCTACCACTTGTTTGAAATACAATAAAAATTCCTCATGCAGCCATGGGCTACGGAGGTCAACCAGACTGTGTAATTAACGTGTCTAAATTTGTCACTATGCGTTAAAAGCAAAGCTCATATCATCATTTCTCTCTTTGCTGGCGGCGGGTAAAGTTCGGTCTGCGAAATCTGTGCGTTGTTTGCTATAAAGCTACAATAAATGGGGAATAATTTTACATTTTCACGAGGATGTAGGTTGGGGAGGATTCGAAAAAAAATTCATGCCGATTTATCCACAAGCATATGCAGATCATGTCTCCTGTTCATATGACACTGTTACGGGATGGATCCGCAAATTCAAAGAAGGACGGCAGAGATCCGAAAACCTCCCACATGCAGGAAGACTGAAGGAAGCCGTGAAAGAGAGAATCATCGCTGCTGTTCATGAACACGTTAAGGAAAACCCACACATCATCTTTCAGGTAATAAGTTTTAATGTCAGTATATCGATTGTTACTGTGGGAACAATTTTCTGTAAACATTTAAAGTTCCGAAAGATCTGTGCCATTTGGGTACTCCCCACAAACTGACAGAACAGTAAAAAAGGCCTAGAGTCAACTCGTGCAAGGAGACGCTGGCAATGTTTGAGCCTAATGGCTCGAAACGGTTAACAGACATTGTCACAGGTGGTGATTACAATACAACTCCCAGAATTGTCACAGGTGGTTTATTACAATACAACTCCCAGAAAGATTGACAACTACGTTTGGGTTGCGGAAGATGAACCGCGTCCCGAAATTCTCGGAAAAGACTTACACTCCAGGAAGAGGAAGGGAATATTTTTTTTCAATTCCCAAAAAGTGGTAGCCATGGACACCTTACCTGAAAAAATGGCCAGAAATATACCAACATTGTTTTGCCAAAAATGGTTAAAGAAATGAAGGAGTAGCGTCCAACAACAGGCATGTGAAAGGTTCTCATTCTTCATAATAATGCCAGTGCTTACAAAACCTGGCAAGTTACGGTCTATCTGGATCAGGAAGAAAATCAAACAAATACCTCATCCGATTTTGCTCCTATATATCATCCGATAAACCATGCGATTTTGGTATTTTCCAAAAATTAAAAAGGAATTTGATGGAAAATTGTTTTCAAGGGTGCAAGATCTTTCGAAATGCGTTCATTCAGAGTTGTGGAATATTCCCTAACAAGAGTACCACCAAGAGTTACAGAATTCGCATAGATGTCTGCAACTTTGCATAGGTGATGTAAGGCAGTGCTTTGAAGGGCGGGAAAAGTTTTGTTGAGGTAAGTGCAGTGACTTTTGTTCTGCAAATGCATGTCTCTTTGAATGCTTCTCGTATCACATCACGATATCTGATATCCAATCCTCAAACTCCTGAGAACTTCCGGCCAACGAAGTAAACTTTGTAGCTCTTCGAAAGTGTGAGAAATACCAAAAAACAACAAATATATTGCATTGTTTTCCACTAATAACAAATGAATCTGTGAAAAGTAGGAAACACTCTGCATAAATGTAATTGCGTAGTTTCATTTTCTCTTTAACTTTAACGTGAAGGTTTTTGCCTTCATCTCAAGCTTGTATAAAATCCCCCAAAATGTGTACCGCTTCACACTTTTGAGCACTGAAATATGAGTAGGGAAATAGTTGGGGCCCCATATGCTGATCTCAAATGCCTTGGCCCGAGCCCGAACTTTGATTCGTCCGAATTTGGGGAACTCGGATTTGAAATAGCACAAACAGCTTCGGCCTGGGGATCAGTAGTAATTTATATTCCAAATTTTGCTTATAACTGTGAATAAAAATGTAAACAAAGTAAAATAAATAATCTATTTTAAATATGATTTAAAATTATTAATCGGTGTTTAACAATATTTTTTTTTTCAGTTGCTCTCTTTCATTAATGATTAGCCCTTAGCATTTATAGTGATGTAACTCCAGAATTTCCAATTTTTACGAATTATTTTTACTATTTTTAGTTGCAAATAGCATTGTGATTTTAAATTTGCCTTCAAATATTTTTGATTATTTTTACATTTCGTAGAAGTAATAGTCGTAATACGAAGAATTCAAAAGAGGATTCAGTTGCATGCATTTCTGCCTATACATTGCCCTACCAAAATGTTGGAGTATAGAGTCCATATTATGTCAATGGGAATCTAACTTCGTAGCTCTATAACCTCTGAAATATGCAATTAACGAAAATATATGAGTGGATATATATATCAAAGATCATAACCAATCAATTATGTTTAAATTTTGATTTTCAACAACATTCGCTTAACATTTAAAGAGTTGCGGAAACTAGAATATTTCAAAACTTTAACGAGTCATAAGGATTTACCTCAGAAATTGAAACATAAAAAATAAGTATTGTTTAAAACCAGTTAATGAAATAAATATACCTTGAAGTTTGCGCAATGATTATTTCGATGTTAGACAATTATGTATGATTTTTATAAAACAAGATAATTTATTCAGTCGCATTTTTCCATTGAATGCATATATTAGAAGTTATAGAACTTCAAAATTAAACTCCCATTGATATTAATTCCCATTGACATTGATTTCCATGTTATATCTATTGACATAACATGTAAATAATCTAATATATAGGTAGTGTACATATTACTATGCGTCATAATTTTTCTCCTCTAATTGGGCTAGGACTGGCTTGTTCTCAAAACACTGAGTTTGAAAAAATCTCAAATGCACATTACAGATGGATGTGGGAGATGAGTTTCATCGCCTCACACGAGCCGCAATCGTTACGTAAAACGAACTCATTTTCACATTGGTGGCAGTGATTGGGCATCACCATTAGCAACAAGAAAAGAAGTCATAAGTGGACAATCTTCTAATTCACGATCTCGTTTTTTCCTTGCAGAATGTTCTATTCAAAGTGAGAAAAGCATCTGAAGCATAGCTACTAAATGCACACATTAAAATGCTTTCAGTTTGTACCAGTATTGTGTTGTCCTGACTTTACAACAACTAAGAGTATAGAGATCGTATGGATCAACAATAACCAGAGAGCAATAGATCAAAAGAAATAGCCTGTTTTAAATTTTTGAGATAGGAATAAATTTAAAAAAATGTCCTAAAGGTGATATTTGATTCAATTAATAAACTTCTTCATAGCTTCTCTCAGTAATTATAATCACTCTTAACTTCTGCATGCAGATAGATCAGATTTTAGCTCCTCTAGCAATGTCTACTAAGAATTCTTTCCTCAAACAAATAATGTCTGTAGAAAAGTCACAGAAGAAGAATTATATCCGAGAAAATGACAGTACGTATCAAACGTTCACGTTAGGGAAATCCTTTCCCAATTGGATTTCGCTCTTTGAATGTTTTCGAAAACAAAAATCTATCATATCGAAGCAACTGTTCTACATGAGCTGAAATCTGCATCCATCATGCATCCATCATGCTTTCGATCTATCTTTGCGGTTGTGTTGGAAAATGTATTGTAAAACGAAACACTGATTAGAACTAAAGACAGAAGTCATGAAGAAGTATATTAAATAAAACAAAAAAAAAACTTACAAGTCTTCAGAAGGTTTATGTTTTAAATCTTTGCTTCAAAACCTTGTCTCAAAAAATATGAACGGTATTGAACTTTCTGTTTGACATATCATTTTGGGACCCTCTGCATTAGGTGAGAATGATTGGGTGCCAATATGAAAAAGAAGAAAAGCAATATATGAGCAGAAGTGAGAAGTATTAAAACTGCCTGCATGATATAGTATAAGTCGAATTTTTGACAGGCTTTTCCGTGATCCAGAAAAAAAAAACTCACTCACCCAACACTAATGCACACAACTAACTAAGCTTCAGCTTAGGGTCTCACGAATTAAGGACTCTCCAAAAAATGCATTTCAAGTCATGTTAGTTTTATGCAGTCAGCAGTATATAAGAATGCTTTTCACTCATTAAAAGTTTTAAATTCGAGCTTATGAATGGCGGCGAAAATGCAAATAGTAGTATTTTATTGTTAATTATTCAACATAAGAAGTATTTATCCCTTATTCTTATTCTTTAAATTAAAAAAGTTGCTTATTTTACTCTCCTCTGAGAAAAGGGGACAGATTATTGCTGACAGTGGAATATCTCTTGACACTCGACTGCCAAAATTTCAAATTTTTACCATAAACTGATAACTTGCAACATTCTTCGAACGTTACGCCTTTTCCATATTTAGTGACCTCTAACAATATAAAATGAAACTATCTAAGCATTTGAAAAATGCGAATTATAATATTTCATTAGTACAGTCGCTCAACAAAGTATCCAAACACTAGGGTTGATTACAGAATTCAGAAAAAATATCTAGCAACGATTATTATTATAATTAGTGATCTGGCAACCTTCGTATCACGTGACACGAATGTGCCAGATCACTAATTTCTAAAAAAAATCTTTGCTAGATATATTTTCTGAATTCTGTAATGAATCCTACTGTTCGGATACTTTTTTGAGCGACTGTACCATTCCAACTAAAAAAGAACTTTCCAATAATTTCTTAAAACCAAACAGTGCATTTACCACCCACCATGGGGTAAAACGGGTCAACTCATTGCTGCCAATAGAGTCTTCATGCAATTCACATCCCACCACCAATATTTAAAATTTGTAGCGTAAATACATCATTTGCAATAATCGTCAAAATTGAAATATTTTCGATTTTTTCCAATGTTAGAGGGCGCAATTATAGCTTTTGGGTGATTCGGAAAATGCAAATCGAAATACTTCATCAATACCTATCTAACCTAAATATAATTTTTATTTTATCTGTATAAACAAACAGTTATCTCCTAAAACACAAAAGTTACGTTTTCCCACACACACCATGGTGGTAAAAGGTCAACTCATTTTCGACAATGGAAACTTCATGAACTTATTATTTCACCGCTAAAATTTATAGCATAAATTCACCGTTTGTAATATTCGCTTTTGAGTTATGGAATTTTGAAAGGTTTTAAGTTATAGGTTTTGGAAGAATCGGAAAGTTCAAATCCTAATAATTCATCAATAACTATTCAACCTAAAATAATTTTTAATAATATTGGAAAGCAAGCACTTATCTCTTTAAAAAAAGGTTAATTTTTCACATACACCCTAAATCTAAATGGTCACCGTTGTTCCAATGAAAACTTTGTGATATTCACATTCCACCATCAAAATTCCAAATGTCTAGCATAATTACATCGTTTGCAGTATTCGCTTGAAATTTTGAACTTTTTGCTCCGTTAGAGGACTCAATTATAGCTTTTGGGAAATTCGGAAAGTGCATATTATAATAGATCATCAATTAACTTACCTCTGTAAACAAATGAGTTTGATGGCTATATGAAAAGACAGATATAGTGAAATTACTATCTCGTTTTTTTTCTTTTTTTTGAAAGCGAGACAAAAATATAAAATATTTATTTATAATTTCAACCTTTTAATCAGTCTTTAGAAATGAAGAACAAGCATCTTAGGGATTTTGATTTTTTGTTACGTATTACCTATCTTTAATAAATGAATGATTCATTGTAATTATATTGATGTTACCCACGAATGTTCAGTTTCTGTTTCTAGCAGTTCTAATAATTTTCATTCCAAATGGCATTACCATTTTAATTTTTCATAAAAGATTATAATTAATAAGATTGAAATAAATGATTAATGACATGCCTGCTCTTTTTAAATAATCAACATGCTTGAAAAATATATTCTGTCTCTTACTAGCTATGATGAGTCAAGAGAATATTTTACCCAAATCGGGGTAGGGACGACAAGGGCTCGACAAACTAAGCCCGTACTCTATTCTAGTAGCTACTGACCAGCAAGGTAAACTTTCTGTGTTGTGTTAGATCTATCTGAAGCAATGGTCACAGTGACTTCATTTAGTTGGACATCCCGTTATATGAGAAGGCCTGTAAAAGCTAGAATTTTTTCCTATGTGTTGCAAATGAAATGAATGAATAATGTCAAGGCAGTCTACTACAAAGAATTACAGTCGACCGAACAGTGGTAAAAGAAGATGTATAGTAATTAAGCACTCGTCAACATTCATACACTTAGAAAAGGGACATATTCATTAGGGTGGCACCTAAAGGCAGAAAAGGGGAAAATGTTCTGTTTTTCTTACACCAAAATGGAGAAAATAGTTCTCATTTTCATGCTGAAAATGAAAACATTTGGCAGGAAACTTTGCTTTAAAAAACTAACTTTACATAAACTTAACGATTATCAAAGATAATTTATTTTAATAAAAGTAGGGTAATTTACGCCTAAGAATTAAGGTATCTTCTTTGGAAGGTTCATATTCAATATCAAGCAATCACAGGTGAATCAAGAATCACTGCCAACAATCAGGAATAAATGTCATTTGCATTTGACAGTTTGAATATAATTCAAGTCTTCAGGTATTCAGTTTAATTATTAATATTAGTTCATTAATTATTAATTATTATATTTCTTTAACTAAATCTTCTATAAAAAGTATGTTTGCTAATAGTTAAAAAAAACTATTCTCTGTAAAAAAGAGTAAAAAAAAAATCCGAACTATAAAAAACAATATGTTCTCTTTAAAAAGAGATCTTCTGGCCATCCTACTCTTCTTACCGGGGAAGAAAGACAAACATCGTTCAATGGGGCTCCAGACACTGCTTTTGTTTATATTAGATTCTTAATAAAAAGAGTTTCAGTATTTGGGATTTTAATTGCTTGAAATAGCGAATGTTGTAAATATCCCTGTTTAATATTGAATTGATTATGTTGTGTCATACAGGTTAATGAATGCAGAAAAAGCAATATCATAATTTACTTAATACTGTAGTGGCGTTAGTTTTATTTCCCGCTAAATTACTCTACTTTCTTTTTCGTATTGAGTTCCTCGGAAGTAAGCTTTCTGTTTGTAGAAAGTCCGAGTGATCTGTACAAAGAACGCAACTCTAACGGGAATCTTCCATAAGCTTTCATGAAAGTTAGAGGTAAAGTGAGCTTAGGAGTTCTAATAGGTTTTCAACAAATTCGTTTTTGGTGTATTATTGATTTTCTGTAGGGATTTAATGTAATTGATTTATTATACCTCGTGACATGGTGTAATTTCTTTTCTCTCAACTTCAGTAGAATTCAAATGACATCAGAAACTAAATATATATGAAGTATTACACATACAGTAACTCTATTCTGAAGCTGCATTTTTTTTTAAAACACGTGTGTTCAAAATGTTGCAGATGTTGAATCAGACTGTGAGGATTGATTTATTTAGAACAGGAATAATATAGTTAAAATAATTTTAAATGAAGCAGAGGTGGACCAATAAATCAATATTTCCTATCAGGCCAGATCTAAAAAAAGTAAAAGGCTGGGGGCAAGTGGCGCAACAGAGCCGGAAAAAAAGTGAAGGAGTAAGAGAGCGGATTTTCAGTGTAGTATACTGATAGGTCGCGGACCTATTGATATTAGTAATTTCAATTTTTTTTTACTTTTGGGATCTGGCAACATGATTCTGTCCCACTCGTGAAATAACTGCAAACGTTGTATTTGTCCAGGGATGGCATCTGACTGGCACCTAGTGTTGGAGAATTTCCGGGGTTGCCAGATTTATTGCCACGCTTCAGACGGAGAAGTGATTTGGTGCGGGGTGATGGTTCTAACAGGACCCGTGTTCGGTCTTCTCTCTTCGAAGTAATTCTTTATTGTTTCCGAGTGCACAACTGTAGCCCAGCGGAATTCCGCTTTCGTTGTGGATAAGTCTTCAATCAGGGTATAATCATTTTAATTGATACTAATCTGATTGTTGTCCCTTTTCTTTAACATTTTGATTGTCACTTTATAATTGAGTTTACTTGAGTGGAGTGGAAATGTGATAACGTGATTGTAATGTGAATTCATCCACTTTATAAGCTGGTGGTGGAATAATGTTGATTTTGAAAATTTAAATAAATTAAAATCTTTTTTTTTAGTTATTGTTTAAACCAAATTTGCATTTGTTTATCATTGAATCCTCTACTCATCACAGGTACAGTTAGAGAGTACATGACTGTGTTATTGCTAGCTTGTGGGTTGTTCCTGGTTCGAACTCAAATCTTCTTCTGAGCCACTCTTTCAGAAGTATCTGTTAGAAGGCAAATTTTTTGTTTGTCAGATCGACAAGGTAGATATGTAGTTCTAGATGTGTTATAATTATGTACGGATAATTATTTTGAAAAATGCGGAATATAATTTTAGTTCATGTCGTATGCCTTGAAGAGGACAAGTTGAGGGTGACAATACCCTCCTCCCCCCAGTTTAAGAGGTCTTTGAAAAGCTTCTTGAAAAACGCATGAAATGCGCACAAATTCATTAATTCCTTGCCTCTAATATCCCTATTAGCATTCTCAAATGCAGAGGAACATTATTCACTCCCCCCCCCCGATATCTGTCCCTTTTGCCTCTCCATATCTCCATATCCTGCCTATTGACCCCCACACCTCCATATACAGCCCTGTTATCTATGTGTAGAGTATTAATGAACCACTAAAGTTTCCCTTAAATCAAATAGAAGTAGGAGTAGATGTAAATCTTAGGATTAGAATTTTTTCCCTATTTTGTAACTGATTTTTTAATAGAAAAAAAAAGAAAAATGTTTCCCTTTTTACCGTTAAAACTAAAGCTATGCATAAAACCTTTAATGGACAGATTCTCCTGTTACAACAGGAAGTCAAAAATTAAGCAAAAGTATACTAGCTAAGTGTATCCTATCAGTTTAACTTTCATTAAAAGGGAGTATTAGTTATGAATTTTATTATTTTTTTAATTCATGGTTTTATGTTTTAATTTTGTTTTATGTAAAATTTTAGGTTTATTATTAATAATTTAATTTATTTAACTATCATTATTGATTTTTTTTAATTTGGTATTAATTAATTTAACGATTATTATAAATTTATTCAATTATTATTATATCATCAATTTATCCAATTATTATTAATAATTTATTTAATTATTATTATTAATAATAATTAATTAAATTATTATTATTATTGATCATTTATTTAATTATTATTATTATCAATTTAATTTATTTAATTATGATTAATTTAATTTATTTAATTATTATTATTATTATTATTATTATTATTATTATTATTATTATTATTATTATTATTATTATTATTATTATTATTATTATTATTATTATTATTATTATTATTATTATTATTACTTTAATTTATTTAATTATTATTAGTATTATTATTAATTTCATTTATTTATTTATTATTATTATTAATTTAATTTATTTAATTATTGTTATTAATTTAATTTAATATATTAATTTAAATTAAGCATAAAACACTTTTCCAGGGCCGGATCTAGGTAGTGAAAAGGAGGCTACGGCTTCCGTTTTGAGAATGCTAATAAGGCAAAAAAATATATTGAACTTATTTATATTTCACACACTTTTAAGAAATTTTTGAAAGACCTTTAAAACAAAGATGGAGATATCATACTGCATTGCAAATCCAATCTCTCATTTACAGTTTTTTGGCTCGATTGTGTTTTGTTCCCCCCTCCCATCGATTTTTTTTTTCTAGATCCTGGCCTGCACTCTTCCAATATTACTGCAGAAAACAATGGTAATATTTATTTAGTTCTCACGAAATTGCATATCATCAACAAGAGAAACATCTTAAGTATGCACTCGTTATTTGTAATTCCAAAAAACAGGCAACATATGGAGGCAATTAAACTTTTTCTTATTTTTGTGTAGTTAGCGATGGAGCGCTTTTTTTGGTGTGCAGAACAATAGGAAAGTGTCCTGGATAAAATAGATATGTTCTTTCTGATATATGGCTTTCTGTTGAATTGGTTCTCACAGATCATTACTTACTGCTTATTATATTGACTGGCTGTTATCAGACTTCCAAGGTAAATGAGCTATTTGACAACCATTGTTTTGTAAGAGGTGTTGAACATTTCATTACTGCGAGTTATTTTTTAAGGCAACCCCGTGATCTAGTAGCATTTTTTAATCAGCTGAAATTGATTCAGTTCAATCATCGTTAGTCGGATTTTTCTGTTTCTCAGCCACGAAATTGGTATTGTTTTCCTTTTCCGTAAGTCGGGAGGACGATGACTCAATCGATACCGCAAAAGGATCGTAATCTATAACAACACTCCATCCACACAACACCAAAAAGTCCTTCTCAAGACTGAAACAATTACATCAAAATTTACATCACGAACTCCAACACTCTCTTTCACTGTTTCTCTATCGGCATTTCTTCACATTTTCTGGGCCTCGTATTTGGAAACTTCATTAGCACACGGAGCAACGGCATGATCAAAGCGATGCAAGGTATCCAACATCACATCTGCATTAAAGACGAACTATCACCATCAAACGTGAAAACATCCCTCCTTCATAGGACAATCGAGGCAGATGGCCTGACAAGCCTAACAGCTGATATTATTTTGTGGATGAAACAAATATGCAGTTCTGAGTTTCGAATCCCAACGGTGCCTGCGTTGAGAATTATCGCCACTAATTTCAGCCATACCCCTGGTGAGAAATGGGACACCGTTGAGATTGGAACGCCCGACGTCCGTCGGATGGAACGTTAAACCGTGGCTCCCTGTGCAGGAGATACATACCCTGTGCATGTCAAAGAACATTCTGAGTGACCCTGACGCGATGCTTCCATCAGTCTCTTAACATCTGGCCAATAGGTCCCTTTCCCCCAACCTTCTCTGACCCTCGGGGTCTTTTGACATGATCGTTTTAGCCCTTAATGGGCAAAAAAGTAACGATCAGAGGTTTAACAACTCTTTGGTTAAGTACTTTGGAAAAAGCCCTATTTTAAATTTATCCTTAACTTACAGCCAGAAAATATGTGTCTCCCTAAACTTTACCCAAACAAAACGTTCTCCTAGAGTTCACTCCGGGAGCTAGAAAAAAAAAACTCAGTCTAGGAGGTAAATCGGTAATCCAATAACATTCTGTAGAGCTCTCAAAATCTGACTTTTCTCATTGAACCTCATCTCTTGTGATTGGTCGACGATACCCCGTCCCGTAATCTGTAGTTACTAGGTTCGAGTCCCAGTTGGGTCAGGTTGAGATTTACTTCCGCAAAATTCCCCACCCTGCCCACGGTCAGTAGGGGACACCGATGGGCTAGGAAAGGCCGCCGTTCGTCGAATGGTACGTAAAGTCTTGGCCCCGTGTGCGGGAGAGCCACACCCTGTGCACGTTAAAGAACACGCTGGATGGCCTTGACGGGAGGCTATCATCTATCTCCCAACAGCTGTTCCAGTGGGTCCCCTCCCCCAACCTTCTCTGAGCCTTCGGGGTCCATGTTACCTGGCCATTTAACCCACTGTGTGCAAAAAAACGCCGCTCAGAGGTAAAACAACCCAACCCCGCCCCGTGATATTGGTAACATCACACACAAAACATGTCACTACATACCTACATATACTATACCGATGTATACATGATTGTGGCGGCTTATTAATTGAGGATTACAATTGACGAAACAGAATGGGGTTAGACAATTCCACATTGAAGGCACGATCGACCAAAAAGTACGCAGAGAGCGATCAGTTGTCGCGATCGATGCGTTGAACAACCTTTTCTCTACAATATCTTTATGAACAAACGTCATTGCATCACTTTACTTTTTATCTTACAGAGTCCTATAAGAAATATAATCCTTATCCAGTACAGCGGGATCAGTATGACCCCCAAGCACCAAAAAGAGCAAATTAAATAATTTATTTAAGAAGATATATTTTCGTTTTTTTCCTACTGAGAATAGTGTATAAGTCCACAATTTTTTTTAAATATTTCTTATTTTAAAAAAAAAAAACATTGTTAAAATGAATGATTTTTAATCATTCAGATTTCAGATCCCAGATCAGGAAATGAAAAAGAATGAAATAAAGATATTTTTTCCTCTAAGGGTTTAATTTTAAATCCAATTAAGCCATCGACTGTTCATGAATATGCGAAAGCCACCTCCCGCTGGCACCTATTTTCTTATCTATTTGGGTCGATGCGCTTTCATGTCGGTTCTTTTTGAGAGGCCTAACTATTGTCAGGAGATTGTGACCTAACTGGTGGTTTGAGATCTCAACCCAATGACTTCGAATTAAATATTTATTTACAATACATATATTTACACATACACTATGTGATCACAAGTATTCGGACGCTCGCTCATCCAGTCTCCCAATAATAAGAAAGGAATTAATATCGCATTGGTCCACCCTTTGCTGCTATCACAGCCTCCACTCTATGGGGAAGACTTTCCACTAGATTTGGTATGTTGCTGCGGAATTGCCTGCCATTCTGCCTCACGAGCATTACTGAGGCCGGTCACTGATGTCGGGCGGTTGGCCTGGCTCACAGTCGGCGTTCCAATTCATCCCAAAAGTGTGGGATCCTAAAAGATCAGGGCTCTGTGCAGGCCAGTCCACACCTATCTCATCAAACCATTCCTGAACGGTCCTCGCTTTGTGACCGGGGGGCATTGTTATGTTAGTACAGAAAAGGTCTTCACCGAACTGTTGTCATAAAGTTGGGAGCACAGAATTTTCGAAAATGCCATTACAGGCCTCGGCGTAACCGAACCATGAAAATTCATAGTTCGGAAATGCAGTGGCATATAATTCATTCTATAATTTCATGATCGGGAGCCTATCCGGAACCATGAAAAACAGCCCCAGATCATAATGCCTCTTCAGAGATTTATGAACCAAACCTCAGAGAAAACTTCTGAGAATCAAACTTCATGAACGAAACTTCAGAGTTGGCACAACACAGACAGGCAGATAACGTTCACCTGGCATCCTTCACACCCCACTCATCCGTCGGACTGCCAGAGGTGAAGCATGATTCATCATGCCAGAGAATGCTCAAGAGTCCACTGGTGCCGTGCTTTACACCATTCCAACCGATGCTTGGCGTTGATCTTGTTGATGTTAGGCTTGCGTGCGGCTGCTCGGCCATGAAAACCCATTTTTTGCAGCTCGCGATGAACTGTTATAGTGCTGGCATTGCTTCCAGAGGCATTTTAGAACCGCGTGGTGTGGTGCAACCGAGGACAGGCGATTTAGTCGCACCACTCGTTTCAGTGCTCAGTGATCCCATTCTGTCATTTTACGTGACCTAACGGGTCACGATTGCGCTGTTGTTGCTCTTAAGTGTTTCCACTTCACATCACTTACAGTTGATCGGGGCAGCTGCAGCAGGACTGAAATGTTCCGAACCGACTGCTAAGGTGACATCCTACAACCATGCCACGTTGAAAGTCAATGAGCTCTGCCATACGGCCCATTTCCTGTTCAACGTGTCTATGAGGTTTGTCAGGTCACGTGCGTCTCTTTATACCATAGCTGTGGCGTATATGGGCGAATCCATTACTCAGAAAGGGTGTCCGGATACTTTTAATCAGATGGTGTATGTATAATAGGACGATCAATACTCTGGTCTCGCATACGACCTGGTTGTTTATCCCAGCAAACCGAACTCAGGCATACACCGGCCTCCAAACAGGACACAACCTCGCTGATTTCAACAAAGGATATCTCACTGCAGTCCCTGACCTGACTGCTGTAGCCGAGTACGAAGCACGCAGAGAGAAGCGCCCTTTCTCTCCTTCACAGTTCCGTGGCCATATTCGTGTCGGCAGCCAGCGTCTACCTATCAGGTGACCGCTTCTGACCTCGCCAATCACCTGTCGCCTCGACTGTCCATTTTGGCATCAACGGAACCGTACCCTTTTGACGCCGGACATATCCTCTTGGTCAGCCCAATTCCAAGCATTGTGGAAACGGCCGCGCCAAGAAGCTTTATGCTATTTCATCGCTAAAAAAGTGGGAGGAATCTGTCCCTTACAGGATAATATTCCCGGATCAGTAAGGCATCCAATCGAACTTTTTAGTTTCATAGATGGAAAAGGTACTACTGATATTATCAAACATAATACAATTTCACTTTTAACCAAAATTTCTTCAAGTACCGGTTGCAAAAACAGTGCTTTACATTAAAAACTAAAACATGCTGTTGAGAAATATACTTCGTTACTAATATGCACAACTTTTGAAATTTTAGATAAATGTTACCAAAAATTCATAAATTAAAATTAAAAAATGCCGTTGATAAACCTTCGCTAAGCTTAGCATTTATGAGTAAATATGTTTTTCTCAGGGACAGATTATAATTAGGGGTCACAGGTACCAGGCCCCACCAACATTTCTATAATATGCACTAAATACTACAAATGAATTTATGAAATATTAATGTAAACTCCAAATTAGAATGAATAGTAAAAAACGTAATTCACATGAATATTTGTTTTATGAAATATTCCGTTCGCTTTGTTATATTCAGTCAATATGTATTAAGTGAAGTAATACACTGAAATCAACCATTCTTCTCCTTCGGGGATATCGATGGGCCAGCACAGAATGTGCCCAGAAATCTGTATCATTACACACCACGCTGAAGTTGTGTCAGTTATACGCCTCACTATTTGGAACAGCTTGAGAGTTAAGGCCTGGTTTGAGTCCGTAGCCAATCAATGATTAGAATAAATAGATGTTCTTATCATTAATTTCAACGCCATCACTAAATAATAAACAATCTGTACTAAAAAAATGGAGCTGAGCTTGAAGATGCTTGTGATAAAATAATACTTTACAACGTAAGTTGCCTTTATGCAATATTAATATTATTATTAATGGTTATAATTATCGTTGTATAATATTGTACATAATCTACTGCTCACAAAAAATAGGGGATATATTATCGCTTCATATTCATTTTGAAATATCCCCTAATTTTTGTGAGCAGTGTAGTTTAAATAAACCCTAAGCATTTAATTTTCCAGAATTAGCTTTTTAAATAGCAGTTAATAATGAAATCTTACTGTATTGCAATGTTTGTTGTGGAGAGAACATTTCCTTCGATTTGTTGACGAATTTGTCGTTCAATGCAAAATAAAGTTATTAATGCAGTGTTTAGACTATTTAAATTAATATAATAGCAATTGACGGATAGTCAAATTTTCGAAAAATACTAGTTGTTAAAAAAAAGCTTGATAAACTTAAAAAGTTATTAACTAGCTTAAAATTTTGTTTTTATTAACTAGCTTAAAAATAATAGTTATTAGCCTTATTCTTTCTTACAATTAGATAACGCATATTTTGAAATATATAACTATATGTAATAAAAATGATTTTATTAATTCTGTACTCTGTTATATTATATCACTTTTATTACCGTGAATTATTAAATATTAAAAATTATTGTGATTATTAATTATGAAATTATCATTATACATTCTTTATTATCAAATCATTATTGTACATTATTCATTGGCAAATCATTATTGTATTACCGTGCATTATAAATTATTAACCATCATTGTGCATTATTAATTATCAAAATACTCTGTCTAAAATTATTTTATTCTTTTGATATACAAGATGATTTGCTTCCTAGTCATAAATTAAAATATTCGGAGCAGAAAATATATAGAGTTATTTTTTTTCTAATATATCAACCACAACACCGGTTAAATATGATACAATATCAATAATATTTCAAGTCACATATATAATTAAAAATTAACAGCGTTGCTGTTGAAATTCAGCGGATCCTTGGAAATTTACTTACTCCAATGAAGTGGAAAAATAAAGTGGTTTTAAACTCTAACTCGAATTCTAACTCGAATTTCTACTCTTTATTCTAACTCGAATACTAACTCTAACTCGAATTCTATCATAGGGAGAGAGTTCAATCATTTAACGTAATAAGGGTAGTAAGAGTCCCTTACGCGAAACCTCCTTAAGGGGACAGAGTGATGAAGTATTTGAAGAGCAATGTGGGCTGGGGAGAGTTGAAAGCCGTTAAATCAAAATACTAAACAATCTATATCAGTCGTTCTCAACCTTTTATGCCTCACGTACCCCCTGGAAATGTGTATGTAACTGGCGTACCATTTATATAGATAGATAAAACTATAGTTATAGTATAAATGCCAACTTAGCAACTTTGTTACTAGATCTAGCGACTTTTGAACTCTCACGGTGTACCTCAAAAAATTTACCGCGTATCCCACGTTGAGAACCTCTGATCTATATAATAAAAGAAGATGCATGTGTGTGTGTGTACCTGTGGCAGCCATAACTAATCGGGAAATCAACGTACAAGTTCCAAAATTTCTGTGAATGTTTCAGTTTGTGGTTCGGATTTCAGTGCCAAATTTCAGGTCGAAAGCCCAAAAAGGAAGTTTGCTAAAAGCAAAATTATTTAGCATGCAATTTCTACCGAAAACGATAATCCCTGTCAAATCTATCGTTGCCACTTACTGCTCCCTAACTCTGAATGTAAAGAGTTAAAATAAAATTTAAATCTGCTGCCGATGCCAGATTCCCCACATTTCCAAAGGCATTATTTAGGCGTCCCATTGCAGCTAGGGACTTGATTTTCTAACCAAACATGAGGTCGGGCAGGGGGAACCCGCCTACGAAATTTGGGACCTTTCATGAAGTACGTCGGGAATTACAGAATGCCAAAATCTGACGAAATAAATATCTCGATCGTTTGCCACGGACTCTGTGAGAGAGAACCAAATAAGCAATGACCTTTGCAACATCGGCAAGGTCTTCGTGTTCAAACTGTGATAAAATGTCGGTGGGGGGGATGCTCACAAACTAACCATTAGTGCAAGAAACAACAGAACATGCAGATTAAAAGTGAGACACGAGCTGTCACAATTTGTGTAGAAACGAAGCCACGGACCAAGTGGGAACCTGATTTTTAAACCAATCACTGGGGCACACGGAGGACGCTGTGCTGGAAATTTGGACCGCGGTCGAATATCACGGGAGACAAAGAGCGGCAAAATCTGTGTTAATGGAAATAAAAATCTCGATAGCTAAAAGTTATACCCGGGCAGCGCCGAGTACGTTCAGCTAGTAAACTAATAAAACTTAAAGAAAAAAGTGGCCTGCGGTTCAAAAGCAGATTTCATCATAGGGTCGGGTTGTTTTACCGCTGAGCGGCACTTTTTTGCACGCCATCGGTTAAATGGCCAGGTCACAAGGACCCCGAAGGTTCCGTTAAAGCCATCCAGCGTGTTCTTTAGCGTGCACAGGGTATGGCTCTCCCGCACACGGGACCACGGCTTAACGTTCCATCTGACGGGTGATGGCCTTTCCAAGCCCATCGGTGTCCACCTACTGACCGTGGGCAGGGCGGGGAATTTTGCGGAGATAAATCTGAAAGCTGACCCAGCTGGGACTCGAACCTGAGAACTACAGATTGCGAGGCTGGCGCGCTACCGACTGAGCTATCCCCGCTCTTCCATCATAGGTCAAACTTAAGTTTTTAACACAACACATTGCGACAATGAGGAAACTCTTAAAAATATATGACAACAGAATATTATATAGACAAATAAATTATATATAATAAGTGAAAAAGTTTGGTTTATGCAGGCCCTACCATTTCTAAAACTAGGTTAATATATCTGAGAAGATTTCTGTCAGACACCACATTTTAAATTGGCTGATTACGTAAATTAAGGAGCAAACTATAAACCTGATTTTTAAGGAATACCTATTGGTTTTGCTAGGTGTGACTCGCAAGTATGTAAACATTATGCGTAAAAATAACAGTTGAATAGAAGAACACTTTTATTTCCTGAAAAAATACACGAATACAGTTACATGGTAAAAAGGTGAAACTCAGCTGAGATTGCCAAAAATGCTCAATGTGGCCACCACTTACAGCCATGCATGTTTCGCAGCGATGCCTCATGCTCTTGATAAGATTGTCCAACAGCCTTGTGGGTACGGGTCTACATTGCTCCTTCAAAGCACGTCGATGTTTTAGGAGGCTTCCAGGAGAAGGATTCAAGGGAGCAACTCATATCCCGAGAGCAGGTTCTATCGGATTTAGGTTGGAAGATCGGGTTGACACTCCATACGGTTAATAGTTCATTCTCCAGATAGTATTCGACAAAGCGACAATGGTGCGGCTGTCGGGCGTTATCGTCCTGCAGGAGGAAGGTATCACCTATTGCATCCGCATATGGTTGCACGAAAGGGTCCAAGATTTCATCCCTGTACCTGCGACCGGTGACATAGACTGTTGAAAACACACAGAGGTCTGTGCAAACACCCAAAGATATCCTTACCCGAACCATGACACTATAGCTGTTCATTGGTATTTGTGGGATGATAGCATGCTCCCTCCATATCAGCTGACACTGAGGATCACTGCGGAAGAGAAATCTCTATTCATCCGTGAAGAGCATGGGCAGCCATTGGTACTGGTTCCAATTGATATGCTGTCTGTACCAGTTTGGACGATCTCTCGCATGACGCCATTTCAAGGGCATGCACACCACCGGCATCCTAAAGTACATGAAGCACTCCTGAAATGCCTTCGGCTTATGGCGGTAATAGATATCGCTGTTCCAATCGCTACTACGATGTCCGATAACAGATGACGTGGTGCTGATATCCTGCTCCTTCGAGACCACAACACCAAATAACGATTCTCCCTTGGAGTTGATACCCGCCGTCATCCACTACTGAATCGACTGGATGCTCGACATAGATGGACTTGAAAGATCGAACTGTCGACCATCAGATGGAACATTAACTAGTGCCTCTTTGGACAGGAGAGCCCTTATTGTCTGCATAAGATGCTCAAAAGTAAAAAAAATTCAAACCAGCCATTTGCCTATTGCAAAGCATTTGTTCAAAGAAATATTAAGGTCTTCAAAAGATCAAGGTTAGGCTGTGTTACAAGAGGTAAAGAAATCCAGCACGAATAGAGAACCCAAATATTAATTTTAAATAAATGGACACAATTACATTACTGCGTTCCCCATTACAATTTTTGAATAAAAAAATTTATATTAGAATAAATGGACCCTACTCTGAGGAGAAAAATATCCAAAAATATCGTACAGAGTGGAACAAAAAGATTCAGGATAAAAATTCATCAAGAGGGATAAATGCTTAAATTAATTGTCATGAGGGGTTATAACAAATCAAATCATTCATCTTTGGAATTGGGGATTTGTTTAGAGTTTTTTTTTTTTGCACATCCCTAAGCTCGCTTGAAACTGACTCGACTTGAATAGATGTCAAGTGTGACATCACATCAAACAAGTATTTGAAATCATTCGTTTTACTACCTATTTCTAAACAACACTTCTGTAAAATCAGACTAAGTCGTTTAAAACGCATGTTCGTATTACAGTGGGACAAAACATCCAATTATATCACGAACGCAGGTAGTCTGTACAGCAACTTCCAGGATTGTTAATCCATGTGGCCAGAGTCAAACTCTGGCCCCTTCGCTGTTGCAAGAAATTCTTTCAAACGAATGTTCTAAAGGACCGAAAAAGATCGATTTTTCATTGCATGAGATAATAATTATGATAAAAGGGTAGATACATGACACAGAAATTAATTATTTATAACCTCTTATGCTTACTTTGCTTCATGTCTTTTAGAATTCAAAATCAAATAGCGCACTTAAAAAATAAAACGCCTATGCTATGAAGAATAAAAAACCTCAAAGAAATCGTACCGTTGGGGAAGAATTAAAGTCAGAATAGTCTCGCAATGAGGTCGGAAAGAAGTAGAGACAGCAAAATCTCAACGTAAGAAGCTGAACGTTCAAAGTAGGAGGCTCTAAAGGAAAACATTAGATTACGAGTCTGAAGAACCACAGAGGTATCGAGTACCGCAGAGTAAATTCAAGATTTAGACTTTCCTATCTTTAGTCACAATTTGAGAATTTCTTCAGTGGTTTCATCAAAACCTTTCACGACTAAATGAATGAGGACTCTCATGACTTAGTGAATAAACTCTTACGAAATGTTCAGGATAAAAATTTATCAAGAGGAATAAATGCTTAAATTAATTGTCATGAGGGGTTATAACAGATCAAATCATTCATCTTTGGAATTGGGGATTTCTTTCGAGTTTTTTTTTTTTGCACATTCCTAAGCTTGCTTGAAACTGACTCGACTTGAATAGATGTCAAGTGTGACATCACATCAAACAAGTATTTGAAATCATTCGTTTTACTACCTATTTCTAAACAACACCTCTGTAAAATCAGACTAAGTCGTTTAAAACGCATGTTCGTATTACAGTGGGACAAAACATCCAATTGTATCACGAACGCAGGTAGTCTGTACAGCATCTTCCAGGATTGTTAATCCATGTGGCCAGAGTCAAACTCTGGCCCCTTCGCTGTTGCAAGAAATTCTTTCAAACGAATGTTCTAAAGGACCGAAAAATATCGATTTTTCATTGCATGAGATAATAATTATGATAAAAGGGTAGATACATGACACAGAAATTAATTATTTATAACCTCTTATGCTTACTTATGCTTCATGTCTTTTAGAATTCGAAATCAAATAGCGCACTTAAAAAATAAAACGCCTGTGCTATGAAGAATAAAAAACCTCAAAGAAATCGTACCGTTGGGGAAGAATTAGAGTCAGAATGGTCTCGCAATGAGGGCGGAAAGAAGTAGAGACAGCAAAATCTCAACGTAACAAGCTGAACGTTCAAAGTAGGAGGCTCTAAACGAAAACATTAGATTACGAGTCTGAAGAATCACAGAGTTATTGAGTACCGCAGAGTAAATTCAAGATATAGACTTTAATATCTTTAGTCAGAATTTGAGAATTTCTTCAGTGGTTTCATCAAAAACTTTCACGACTAAATGAATGAGGACTCTCATGACTTAGTGAATAAACTCTTACGAAATGTTCAGGATAAAAATTTATCAAGAGGAATAAATGCTTAAATTAATTGTCATGAGGGGTTATAACAGATCAAATCATTCATCTTTGGAATTGGGGATTTCTTTCGAGATTTTTTTTTTTGCACATTCCTAAGCTTGCTTGAAACTGACTCGACTTGAATAGATGTCAAGTGTGACATCACATCAAACAAGTATTTGAAATCATTCGTTTTACTACCTATTTCTAAACAACACTTCTGTAAAATCAGACTAAGTCGTTTAAAACGCATGTTCGTATTACAGTGGGACAAAACATCCAATTATATCACGAACGCAGGTAGTCTGTACAGCAACTTCCAGGATTGTTAATCCATGTGGCCAGAGTCAAACTCTGGCCCCTTCGCTGTTGCAAGAAATTCTTTCAAACGAATGTTCTAAAGGACCGAAAAAGATCGATTTTTCATTGCATGAGATAATAATTATGATAAAAGGGTAGATACATGACACAGAAATTAATTATTTATAACCTCTTATGCTAACTTTGCTTCATGTCTTTTAGAATTCAAAATCAAATAGCGCACTTAAAAAATAAAACGCCTGTGCTATGAAGAATAAAAAACCTCAAAGAAATCGTACCGTTGGGGAAGAATTAGAGTCAGAATGGTCTCGCAATGAGGGCGGAAAGATGTAGAGACAGCAAAATCTCAACGTAACAAGCTGAACGTTCAAAGTAGGAGGCTCTAACTCCTACTTTGATTACGAGTCTGAAGAACCACAGAGTTATTGAGTACCGCAGGGTAAATTCAAGATATAGACTTTCCTATCTTTAGTCAGAATTTGAGATTTTCTTCAGTGGTTTCATCAAAAACTTTCACGACCAAATGAATGAGGACTCTCATGACTTAGTGAATAAACTCTTACGAAATGTTCAGGATAAAAATTTATCAAGAGGAATAAATGCTTAAATTAATTGTCATGAGGGGTTATAACAGATCAAATCATTCATCTTTGGAATTGGGGATTTCTTTCGAGTTTTTTTTTTTGCACATTCCTAAGCTTGCTTGAAACTGACTCGACTTGAATAGATGTCAAGTGTGACATCACATCAAACAAGTATTTGAAATCATTCGTTTTACTACCTATTTCTAAACAACACTTCTGTAAAATCAGACTAAGTCGTTTAAAACGCATGTTCGTATTACAGTGGGACAAAACATCCAATTATATCACGAACGCAGGTAGTCTGTACAGCAACTTCCAGGATTGTTAATCCATGTGGCCAGAGTCAAACTCTGGCCCCTTCGCTGTTGCAAGAAATTCTTTCAAACGAATGTTCTAAAGGACCGAAAAAGATCGATTTTTCATTGCATGAGATAATAAATATGATAAAAGGGTAGATACATGACACAGAAATTAATTATTTATAACCTCTTATGCTTACTTTGCTTCATGTCTTTTAGAATTCAAAATCAAATAGCGCACTTAAAAAATAAAACGCCTATGCTATGAAGAATAAAAAACCTCAAAGAAATCGTACCGTTGGGGAAGAATTAGAGTCAGAATGGTCTCGCAATGAGGGCGGAAAGAAGTAGAGACATCAAAATCTCAACGTAACAAGCTGAACGTTCAAAGTAGGAGGCTCTAAACGAAAACATTAGATTACGAGTCTGAAGAACCACAGAGGTATCGAGTACCGCAGAGTAAATTCAAGATTTAGACTTTCCTATCTTTAGTCAGAATTTGAGAATTTCTTCAGTGGTTTCATCAAAACCTTTCACGACTAAATGAATGAGGACTCTCATGACTTAGTGAGTTACGAAACTGTTAATTTGCTACATTAAATATCGGTATTTTACTTGCTTGAATGTAAGCGTATTATTTTAATGCCAATATTATTATGGAACCAATTACAACCGAAGACATAACTCGCCCTACTCTTGCAATGTTGCCACACAATACATATTAGATTAGAATGTTAACACGACGAGTACTAAATAAGCAGAGAGCAGAGAACATGAATAAAGGAAAACGAGTACTACAGTAGCGTTTCTTTCAGTTAACTTTTATAGAAATAGCGTAATATTTTATATTTCCCGTACAGAGTACATTGGTCTTACCTCCATAAAATCAAAAGACGAATATACAGGATAGCTGCAGAAGTTGATACGTTAAAAATGTTAAAATGTCCTGGAAAGTTACAAATGCCGTTGATAAACTGTGTAGATAAATTTTACAAGCTTTACTACAATATGAATTCAAAAGGCAAGTAAATTCAAAAAACGTTTCAGAGGGAAATACCGATAATTTGCGTTTATAACCTACCAACAATGCGAGGATTATCGAATTAAGAATTTCTTTGGAAAAGTAACTGTTCTGTTCCATTGTTAGCACAATCAAACATGGTGTTAATTTCCGTTTAAGATTGTTACGTTTTTTTTCTCCGAATAATAGTTGTCATGATTTGATGTAGGAGTAATTTTTATGGGTTCAAGATTAAATATTCAAATTAATTCGCTGCACGTTCTTTTGCAAAGAAAAATTATCTTTGAGTGCCGAACACAGATCTAGGTTTATTATTATTATTATTATGACTATTTTTTATTATTGACAAAGCCACATAAATATATTTTAATTACTTAAATATTATCGTAAAATCTTATTTTTTATGTATCACAAAACTTTCAAATGCTTTCGATTTTAGGCACGTACAAATAATTAGGTCTAACAGTCATTTATTGTCCAATGGCTCTTATAGACAGAGTCATTTTAAAGTATTAATATTATTGTTTTAGATTTCGTTTCGGTGGTACAGTGGTATCGTTTTACTTCGAGGTGACTTTGCATATGCCGTGGCCCGGGTTCGATTCATGGGATGGGATGGTTCTGTCATAACCTGCAATAAAGCTAGTAGCTTTCTAGATCTCATTATAGATTAAAAAAATATTATATTCTGATTAGTGATTTGTCATAATTCAATTGACTTATAATTGTATTATAATGTGTTAAGTGTAATTTTAATTGCATAATTTTTTTTCAAGAACTAAAACAAATTGAATTCCTTTCTGAAGAATGGAATAAAATAACTAACTGAAAAGGTAAAAATTGGAATGAAAGTTTGATGCTTACCTAAGTCATTGAATAAAAACATTTTACATTAAAACATTAAAATAATATAAATAATATAAATATAACCTTGCAGGCCTGGATCGAGAAAAAAAAATTAAAAAAGGGAGGAGAGGGAAAATGATCCAGTCAAGCAGGAAAAAGCTAAAAGAAAGGGGTAGGGGGGAGCAAAAGTTGAAACGTCTGAATTTCCATTCCAGTGTGTAACATTTGTCCCTTCGTTTTAGAGGTTTAATAAAATCATGAAAATGCGAGAAATATGCCCAAGTTTAATTATTTTTGACCTCCATTTCCTCCCTGGAACAAGCCCTGTATATGTGTGATTGCATTAATTCAAAATATGATTATCATTCGGAAAAAACTTCAATAGATTAAAGATTTTCTTTGATATTGCTGTTTAATCAACAAACATCATTTATTTTGAAGCCATATATGCAGCGATTATTAACGTCAAGCAATCACAGGTTATCATATCTAATGACAATGAATGTGTGCCTATCCGATCATCTTACGTATATCCAAGAGTGTTTCTGTTCTTTTATCTGTCGGTCTTAAGTAACAGTTATGTAGCTATCTTCAATGACGGACTTCATAGCATAACTCTTACAGTTGCTAATTGAAATCTTCCTTGGATCCCAAACGGTCGTGGGCCGCATTCGATCTGGTTCAAAACAGTGTTTTTTCTATATTTGAAATCACTCTTAATAAAGATCTTTGAAGAAACATTTAAAGGTGAGGTGAAAGTGGTTGTAAAACAATTATTTTTGCAGGAGGTGAGAAAATATATGGCTATGAAATTCATGGCTTACGTTTCTATTGATAAATATATGTTAAGGGGCCACATGCCTTCCTGTAGCTCCGCTTGAAAATGTGGTCTTTAATTGCTATCTGTAAGCTTATTCTTTCTTAAAAGCAAGAATGCTACCTGAAAAACACACACACACACACGAAAACTGAATTAGTTACTGCCTCGCTTTGAAAGTTGCTATAATAACAGCAGGTTTAAAATATCCAAATTAAAATCATCTTCAGCTTTATTACAGAACTAGAAAGTAATGTGTTCGCAATTTTTATTATTTAAACATTGCTAATTGGGATTAATTTATTAACATCGACAACTCTTTATTTCTCATTTTTTTTATAAATTCTTATTCTATAAGAAGGAATTCAAATGCGGAAGGTTATCTTGCAGCACCTTCATAGTTCTTTCATATATCTTGGTAAATATTTACTTTCTACAAATAGTAAAATATCTTATATTATCGGTTCTTAGCGTTAAAGTAAGAACAAAGTTATAAAAATAATTAAATTAAAAAATAATGATGTTAAAGCATTATTTCGATCTACTTACCTTTATTTCGCCAGAGTTTTTTTCGCAAAATCGCAAACTCTGATGCAAATAGTATTTTATTTTGCCATAGATATAACAGTTACTTTGTTTCAGAAGGTTTTGAAATTTATCAACGGAAAAATAGCGGTCACGGATGAACTCACTCTAAAATACCATGGAAGAAGTGATGTGAACGAAGATAGAGTGGATGGGATCTGACGCGAGATAACCTGTATTCGCACGTGTGATGAAAGTGTGAGCTGATACTAAATCGAAAATAGCCTTAGAAAGCTCAGCGAAGCTTAGGACCGAAATCACTTTTCAGCATTTTTCGAGAGTCAGTCGCAGAACATGACACACCAGATGAAGAGTGATATAGTCAGTATAGGAAATATATAACAAAAGTTAAAGTTAATGCAACAGCCAAGGACAGCATGCGTTCTCTTGAGGATTACCCTCAGATTTGATATCTGAAGCAATATATTTGTGATAGATGACTGGAACGTAACACAAATAATCATTGAGATAAATATTCTAATAACTGCACATATTCAGCGCATTATTTAATCTTACCAGGATTATACAGTGTGTTAAAATGGATCAAATACTACTTTCAAATGCTTACTTTTTTCTTCCAAGAAATTTAAGAACTTCTTAGAGAATTGTTTTAAATCTAGGCCTTTTTCATAGTCGGTGCTATTTCTCAGAAATCGAAATCAAACCTGAAAATAAGGATATTTTAACCTTTTGGAAATCGGATTCTTTCATTTTCTGTAGTTTCAGAAATAAACCACGCAAGAAGTCATTATGTAAATGGAGGTGCGAGGAGAACTTATGGGGTGCGATGCTTTCATACATTTCTGCAGTGACTCTAATAAGGAGTGGTCAACGTCACAGGTACTCGATTATGACCATTTACCAACCACCAACTTGACTGTCTATTGGCTATGATTTTGATACTGAATTACGGAAAAAATTTCCTTTGGGTTTCTGTTAAAAGAAAATCTGCCGCTGTGGACAGGCTTGACTGTAGAGTGATTCCTCTCTAGTCGAGAGCGACTCCACTTCATTCAAGAATAAATCCAGACATTATATGTGGTGGAGTTGCATCAAGACCGTGACGTAGGGTGAGAAACCACAGTTTGAAAGATGCAAAAATTAAAAAAAAAATTTATTTGATATCAAAGTTAGTTTTTACGCTACAATTAAAACCTTTACAGGCCTCTACTTTTAAACACATCCACGCATTATTATATGTCTTTATTATAACTTCTTAATAAATATATTTGATTAAATTTATGTACCTTAACGTATACAATTTATTAACTAATATTTCTTCAAAATATATAGGAACACTTGAATGTTATGAGAACAGAAAGACATTCAAAGATAGAAAACTTAGAAAATAATCTTTGTAGGAAAAAATGTTATTGAAGATAAATTAAAGAGTTTATTATCAAACTTATATTGTTTGTGATAAATACTTAATGTAGGACATGATATGAGGAGGAGAATTTCCATTTCTGCTGTAACTTTTAAGAATCTGTGAAGAATGTGGAAAAATAGTCATATATATAAAAAAAATAAATAAATACCCCCTCAAGCAGCTGCTTGCCACAGAGGTCTGACAGGAGCCTGTCAGTTTAAATGCCACAGTAGAAGATCTGAGAGGATGACAGGACCTCAGCAGAAAACAACACGAACATCCATGCCTTACCCGGGGCTCGAACCCAGGTCCCGTAGATCAGAAGCCAAGCGCGCTAACCACTCGGCCACGGGACGGCCATATATATATACATATGTCTAAAGACTAAAAAAATTAACCTATATAATATTTTAGTCTTTTCTAAAGTTCCATCGACTGCGAGTCCAGTTTACCCTTTCCTGATTTTCAAACTCTACATTTCATCTTACTTTTCCTTTCTGCAGACATTTTCCTCAGATTACCATCCGTAATTCTCAGACAATATAAACGAAATTTGTGTTGACAGAAGCAGCAATTTCAAAAGTTCCTTATCCAAATTCACCTCATGGCAATTCTAATTACTCTTCCATTGTCGACCGTTAACATCAATGTGCGATGTCAACATCAATAACCTACTTTAAATGAACAAGTCCACTGCAGTATAATCTACAATCCTAAACGCTTTTAAACTTTTAAAATACTTGGGAAATTTTATCATGCCATATAACTTTAAATTCAAATATAAATTCTACAATGTAATATAAATATCTATCACAAAATATAATATGACCTATCTACACAAATATCTATCACAAAAAACCTTTCAAAGTAACCGAAGAATTGCACAAATGAATACAACGTTTTACCCTACTTGTTTTACCTTAACCCACAACATTCACTAGTTGACGTCATTCACTTCATTGTCAAGTAGATAACCTTACTTCAATACTTACTCCTGGCTTACGCTAAATCAGCATATCTCTGACACGATCGCCGAAACTTTCTTGTCTGTGTCCCTCGCGTGCGTAAGTGACTTGTCTATCTAACTCCATTCACGTAGCATACGCTGGAGAAAGTTCTTCTCGTAGCGATCTCTAGCAGTCATACAAATAATTTATTTGGATTGTTTGATTCTTAAATCACTTTCAATACAAATAATTTGATGAACTATACCTTCTTTGAATGCCGACTTTCATCATGGCGCATTATATTGAAAGTCTCCTCTCAAACCTCTGTGGAAAACAGCTGCTTGAAGAGGACTTATGATTATTAGGTCTCGTATCTCATGTTATTTTCGGGCATACGTTATTTTTTAACATTCCGGTTAATCCAACCCTGGATAATCGAGCGTATACTGTATATATATTAACCCTATATGTCTCGAAATGTTTCAAAAATTCATACTAGAACGGTGTTCAAGTTAATTTCTCCTCTATCTACCCCTCCTATTTTTTTCTGGATCGTGGCCGAGTGGTTAGCGCGCTTGGCTACTGATCTACGGGACCTGGGTTCGAGACCCGGATAAGGCATGGATGTATGTGTCGTTTTTCTGCTGAGGTCCTGCCATCCTCACAGACCTTCTACTTTGGCATATAAACTGACAGGCTCCTGTCAGACCTCTGTGGCAAGCAGCTCTTTGAGGGGATATTTATTTATTTTTTTTTATCCGGCCTTGCTCTTAAGACATCAAATCATTACGAGTTTTAGCACCATTTCTACCGTCGTCGTAGCCACATCATTCTCATTATTATTCACTCGTTAATTCATCGCCAAGAGATGGAGACTAAAGTTATTGCAATTTATTAAGCAAAATACTTTATTTACTATATTCACTACATTTGAATTCAACAACACTAGTCTGTCAGACTCTACACGATGTTTCATATCGCGGGGCCGATTTTATTTTACAGAATTTCGAAAGTTTAATTTACTTCTCTAGAACAAATATTGAAATTCATGAAACAATCGATACTCAAATAAACTAGCTTCGTGTTATTCGTCTGTGTCCATATATTTTTTTCTTTTCTCAACACTAAACTTAGTTTGATGGGGGATAAATATTTCAGTACACACATCGGAGCTGGACTGTTTTGCGCATGGAGAAAGGTAAATACGAAAAACGACAATGCGTGCCTTTTTGTTTCACACTGTTTCGAAGAAAGTTAAACATCACAAAGTGAAATATATTATTACACAGCCTGGAAGAATGAGATGAAACTATGTTCGAAAAACATATTTGTTGATCACATATGAAGCCACTGCTTCATATGTGAGGTTTTTTTATGTGATATTTTTATCATTTTATATGGGATATTACAGGAAGGCATGTGGCCCCTTAACATATTTTTATCAACAGAAGTTTTTATCGTGGCACATTGATGTTAACTGTCAGAAACCGAATTTCAAATAAAAAATAAATATGTATTTTTGTAATCTAGACAGGAAAGATCTCACAGAGTGGATGCGAACAGTTGCGATGGTTTTCTAAAGATTTTTCAGTAAGTGAATCTATTTTTGCTTAAGACTGAACATACAGGCTGCTGAGAGCGTGTTTATATAAGAATATATTTATACTTTGCTATTGCTGCTGTCTTTAGATAAGGTTTCTTACCTCCTTCTTTGAGAGGATTATACATAATACTTGGCAAGGTAATTTGTTTCAGGGTAAACACCGAAAGTCTTTGTTAAAAGGACAAAGATAAAGTCGTCTTGTTCCACGATGCAGAAAAATATATCTTTCAATGTTTGAAATAATACGTTTAAAGTAGGAAGCGTGTATTTTATTTTATGGATAAAGCAAATAATATTCATCTTGAAATATAAAAACTATAAAATTCAATTTTTTCTTCATTTTTATGCATTCTGCATTCCATTGGATATTTCATTATGGTTGAAAGTGGGTCAATATTATGCGATGAATTGAGGGTTGCGTTGGAGGATAAACGACAGGTAAACTATCTGCTATCAAAATTCTATTCTGGTTATTCAGAATTAAAATTTTGATAGCAGACTCGTATTTTCAGCTATCAAAATTTCCACTGGAGATTACGAGCCAGGCGCACTACAGACTGAACCACTCCTGTCCGTAGTGCGCCTGACTCGTAATCTCCAGTTTCCAGATGTTCCAGTCCCACTTGGTCCAACATTGAGATTTATATCCACAAAACTCCACGCCCTGTGCTCAATCAGTAGGAGACACCGATGAGTTGGAAAGGCCGCATTCCGTCGGATGGGATGCAAAACCATGGTCCCGTTGACTTTAAAGAATACACTAGATGGCCTTGACGGAAAACAAGATCTTCTCTGAGCCCTCGGAGTCCTTGTAACCTGGCCATTTAGCCCATTATCTAAACAAAAGTGGCGCTCTCCTCAAACCTAACCCTCAATGAGTCACGGACTATGCAACTGTGTTACCAGGTTGTGAAATTTAGTTCTCCTGAGTTACAGCTATTGCACTTGGATACTATGAGCCAATTCTAAATGGTCCTGTTTGACACTGTCCACCTATGGCATTCTAGATCTCCCCCTCTTTTTAAGGTCTTTAGGAATACTGTTGAAATAGAGTAAATAGTTATAGAGAATACAGCATAATTTAATATATAGAAATATATAAGAACCCGGCGAATACGACAGTATTCGGTTTACAGGTCGACAGACGGGTTCTTATATATTTCCCTGCCGGACTCTTTCTGTACATTGCGTTGTGTTTTTTTCTTATCTTAATTATGTAACCAGCCGTAATGTGCTGCCAAGTTCTAAGCATCACATCTATATTATATAGACTCATTGGATGTATTTTATGGCTGGTGTGTTTGCCAGCATGACCTACAAGGTGGATGGAATTGCATATATTAAATATTCCGGCATATATTAAATATTCCGCCTATTAATAAACACAACTACCTAGTCTATTTAGCACAATTAGAAACTTTATATCTTTTAACATAAAAAAACGACATTTATTGCATTCCTGGCCAACAAACACCTTTCACATTATGATTTTAGAAACAATAGAATGTCACTTATATCAGACAGTTGGTATGGTTGAAAACATCTCTCATCACAGCATCGGATCTCTAAGAGCTGACTAACCGACACAAGGACTCTATCCCTCTCTCTCGCACACTGCCCAAACTTTTTCTGCCTCGCCGTCTCTCCCTCCGTGCTAACGGACACTCTAAGACTTTTTCACTAAGAGTCTCATCTGCCCCTACCATTGGAAAGCATTAATCAATCAGGAGCAGCAAATATTAGTAGGGACTTGAGACTTTTTTTATCTTGCCCTCTCTACCACGTGGATCACTTCCTTTCCCAGGGATACTGTGATGCAGTGGCCGGATTGTTTCCCTGGAGATTCATTAGGTGGTAGGAGGGCCTTCTGCACATGGAGGCACAGGGGTAGTTGTCGTCAGTTCTATGTACAGTCTGGGAGGTCATCACCGCTCACATGAATGCAGGACGGCAAGCGTGAATGCAAATTCTGGTGCCAGCCAGAACCCACCGGAAATGACTCACAGGTCTTTGGTCACTGTGCCGACAATGCCGAACAGAGTTAGGAAGCCCTTTTGATATCGTTATGCGCATATATGTGAAATTCTACGCAAAACAACAGCTCATGGATCCCCTGGGTTCCCAAGCGCCTAAAAATATAGGAAAATGGTAAAACAAATCCCTTTCAGCGACAATATGTGTTAAAAAGCTTAAGTTGGCCTATGAAATTTCTCTGTTCAAAGTTTCGGTTGCCGTCCTGTGCGTACCGTATGGATGGTGCAATGGACTTCGGCCAATTGTTCGGCAGCTCCGTTGACTAAAATTTTAAACTTACATCTTATATTTGATATGTTTGTATGCTTTTGTAACATATTTGTATATAATATACGCAAATCAACATAAAATATCATTTTTAAACCGACCACCTTTCCCTTTAATGAATTTAGCATTTTTGATCAACTTACAGAGAAATTTTATACACCAAATTTCATATTTCTTGCGAAAACTTTATTTTGAGAAACAGCGAATGAATAAAATGATGAAAGTATTAAACGTCCCTAAACTACCTGTTTTTAAGAAAAATATCACTAAATCTAATATATATATAAATAAAATTGATTCCATTTCAAGATATTTTCTAGAACAGACCTGGACAAACGTTTCAGCTGAAGAGCCACATGGGAAACTGAAATGGCAGTGCAGACCACCAAAGAAATATAAGTATAATCAATAATGTATATTAGATTTAGTGCTCATCAATAACCAAAGCTAAAATAAACAAGTAAAGCGGAACATGAACAATATCATTATTAAAATTAATTATTTAAATGATAATTCACTTTGCCGAAGTTGGGCTTCTTGCCTCTATAAGTTGTTTTTCTTTTTATACAAATTTAAAAAAAATGTCATCAGTAGCTTACTGGCAGCACAAAAAAAGAGGTGGCGGGCCGTAATTTGCCCAAGACTGTTCTAGATCTTTAAAATGGCATATTTCACTTTAGAATATTTGTCACCAAAACACCTTAGGTCATTGACTTTATAATATCGCCATGTATATATCAAGGACATCAGCTTATGCTACAAGTATCTCAAGGAATATCAGCCTAATTTTATCTCTTCAAAATGTATTAAAGCCCATACCTAAGCTGGTGGTTAGTGTACCTGACTACTAAACCAGAGGGCATGTCCATTTATATGTGTTTGTATGTGGTATCAGAAACAGGACAAGCCCAAAAGAGCTTCTAGGTTATCTCCGTCCTTTGTGTAGGAGAGTACCTTCTTCCCTTTAAAAACAAGAAAAAAATACTTTAACAAGGAATATTCTAAGAAAATATTATCCGAGGACACATTTAACAGACGTTTCTGCTGATAAATGTTCCAACATTGACAATTCTTTAAACTAATATTGCTGAACATCGAGATTCGTGTGAATGAGAGATTTGAACGAGATCTAAAATTTATCTGCAGCGAGGTGTTCAAATCTCTCGACAAACAAAGCCTACTTGGTTTCTTCATACGTATGATAACAGTTCATGTTGAAACAGAAGAATAAAAAATTATCTTTATGAATCATATTATCGCCAACCTGCATTATATAAAAGTGGTAGCGGTCCCTGTGTAAACACGTTACCACATAGTTCTCGGTCCCTATATAAATACGATCCACATATAAACGGATCCACATATATAATACGGTCCCTATATAAACACGTTTCCACATAGTCATATTTCTCATTCTGTATAATATAAAATTCGGTATAAAATTCGACGAGGTAAAATAGATACTGTTCCATAACTATTTCTAGTGTAGCTTAAGGTTATCCATTAATTTTTACATTATTAAAACAATTTAAATGCAAGCTGAAGGTTAATTAGTAAAAACAATGCCGTTTAGATATGGCACAGGAGTTGGAATATCCTGGGACTGAGTTTAGAGGGTAAGTAGACGATTATATAAAGCGCAATGCATAAATAATTATGTAAGCATACGTTCATGGAAAAGAAGTTTCTTTGGACACTGAAATATCAATATCTGCTCTAGGGCAAAATCTAGTCTAGGGCAATGGTTTTTAAATGTTCTGAAAACGCAGAAACTTTCTCCCCTGGAATCGTTACAATTTTTCCTAGAATTGCAACTGTGCCAATTGGTAATGATGGAAACTTTTTGATCGTGGTATAATTATAAATTTAATTGATAATCCTGAAATCTTTCTAATAAATATATTAAATATGTACTTCTTTTGATAGAAATTTGAAAGATTCCAAATGAAACAAAAGTGTTTTGAAGCAATATATTTTTTCTATCGAAGGCGGAGAATATTGCCTAAATTATCATTTCACCAATTGGTAGTGTTTGATGCAGAGAAATGGAATCTAGGATTCGAGTCCCAGATAGCTTGAATGTTTTTAATTTTGTGTTGCCTTTCTGCTGAAGTCCTGTCTATGATTTATTCACTGCTAGACTCTTGTCAGACTTCTATGGCAAGCATACGGCGAACAGAAAGTTTGTGATTACTTCAAAGTTTATCTGTACGCCTGGTGAGTGTGGGATGGACGCTAAATACATTCACGACTATCTATTATCTCAATCTGCACATTGGACAAGTATTGAATCACCGAGCTTTTCTCTGCCTCTCTTGGTCTCTCACAAAACCCTAGCAAACTTTCGCAGAATTAAAGAATTATATGGACGCAGATGGAAAATCCCTGCTCTAAGAGATATGTACAAAGTAAGAACATCAGTCTTCTATAAAGAATAAAGTTTCTAGGAGTGTTATAAGTGCTTTACACAGTGTGGGAACTTTGTACTGACATTAGTGCTGGTCCAAAATGATGACGTTATCTTGAAATAATGGCTCAATAGGCGAAACATTGTGGCTTGCTGGGTTATCCCCTCTCCCTCCCCGCATCACCCATCATCTACTAAAATCCATAAGAAAACTCCATAAGATGTCCAGAACATACGTAGAGAGAATGTCTTACTGGAAGTTTTAGGGGTACTCTCTTACTATATCTATAGAATATAATTCGCTTTGAGTATCATATGCCTATTGCATGTTGTGTAATATGATATAAGCAGGCCCGAATCTAGAAATAAAACAAAGGTTGAGTGAGGGGGAAAAGATCGAGTTATAATGAACCTGAACGACTTTCAGTTATACATTTTCTCCCCTGTGATATAGACATTTTTAACAAATGTCTTGAAAAATATGGGTAATATGTTAAATATTTTTCACCTCCATTACGATTACTAGCATTATCAAATCGGGAGAAGGCATGGCCCCTTTGTCCTCCCCTCCCCTCCCCACTCCTCTCCAGATCCAGAGCTGATTGTAAATCAGGTGATTAATACGAAGGGATGTAATCGTAAATATAATTGTTACCGCTAAAGTGCAGAAATCAGTTATTCTACAGATTATCTAGGTATTGTGCAGATTAACTAGGGTGATCCGTTAACGTGCGGAAAATTGTTTCATTTCTCAAATTACCTAGGTACTCTGCAAATTACCTGGATAATCTGCACATTACCTACTAGGCACTCGTTAAAGTGAAAATAAGATCTTTGCTGGAACAACAGGAACGTTTCTGTACGCTTAAATTAACATAATGTTATTTATCTAGTGTCCGAGAGTAGAGTTGAAACCAGGGTCATCCCTCTGTCAACATGAATCAGTCGTCCGAATTATAAAAAACGCCCCCAAAATGAGCAGGCCAAGTGAGAACGAATCATTTTAGTGATTCATTCTTGATAACGAATCACTTTACCGATTCGTTCTCACTTGGCCTCCGCTCATCCGGGGCGTTTTTTATAATGCGGACGAGTGAATCACGTGACACGAAGATTCATAATCAATAGATTCACCACTATGAGAGAAACAAACTTTTGAACTTTAACGATACGGAAGCCGTTAATGTGCACATTACCTAGGTAAAATGCGGAAAACTCTTGATTCCGCACGTTAACGGAGCAAATCAGTTAATCTGCAGATTAGCTAGGTAATGTGCACATTAACGGCTTTCGAGCTTTAGCGGTAACATAATAACCATAAACAAAACACGCTTGGCTGTAAAAGCCGTGCTACTACAATTTTCACTTCAACCTTTGTTAATGAACGTACCTGAAGGTATTTGACTATTTTACACAGAACATTTCCACCATAAAATGCCACTGTGATCCTCCACACAATGTCTGTCAACACATTTATCATCCCGACTGTCAAATCTGTAACGAAAGATATGAATGTCAGCGTGGCTACAAAATTTTGAAATAAAAGTACAGGATTTATGATGCATATATATAATAATTAAAATTATTCAAATATTTGAAATTTTACAACGAAACAACTTCGTTTTATTTTATAACCATAACAAACTGTCTTTAAGTGCAAACACTGCCCTATCAAAATATCAAATTAAATTTCAATTTTCAGCAATCTTCAGTTTCTAGAGTTACGGAAGCTGGACTATTTACAAAGAATTGGCTTGTTTTGTAAAAAAATATTCATAATTTTTTAATATTGAAATAATCATTTCCCAAACTTCTGAAATGTATATTTGTTTTATTAAATGGTTTGAAACAATACTTATTATTTAAGTTTTAGTTAATTTCTGAGGTAAACGTTATGACACATTACTGTTGTGAAATATTCTAGCTCCCATAACTCTTTAAATACCGAAGGATATTGTTGAGAATTGATATTTAAATTGATTTGATTTTGATCTTTATCTTCAGTCACATTTTTCCATTAAATGCACATTTTTGAAATCATAGAGTGTATAAGTTAGATTCCCATTGACATAACATGGAAATTCTCTAAATTTTGGTGGGCAGTCTATTTGTCATTCAGATAGTAAAATTATTATTCCCAGAAAACGAATACAGAAAATTTAATATTATTAGGGTAAACACTTGTTCCATCTGGTAATAAGAGAAGTGATAAAGTACCTGATCCTACTAAAGAGTGACATGGAGCGTACCAAGTTTCTAATCTAGATGTAGCTTCATATTATGAAGTCCGGGCTCTTGCATCAACTTATAAGGCATTTTCATTACATTGTGTCAAGTGATCTAGAGATGGCCTTTATTGGTTTCGTTATTCCTAACCTATTAAGCTGCAATACATCTCGTACAAGACTTCCATATATCTTCCATACTTCTTCTCCCAATCTTCATGCTATAGTCTCATCAAGTTCGGGGCGGGGGTGGCTCAGTCGGTAGCGCGCCAGGCTTGTAATCTGTAGTTCCCAGGTTCGAGTCCCAGCTGGGTCAGCGTTGAGATTTATCTCCGCAAAATTCCCCGCCCTGCCCACGGTCAGTAGGGGACACCGATGGGTTTGGAAAGGCCGCCGTCCGTCGGATGGGACGTTAAGCCGTGGCCCCGTGTGCGGGAGAGCCATACCCTGTGCACGTTAAAGAACACGCTGGATGTCCTTGACGGGAGGCTACCATCTGTCTCCCAACAGCTGTTCCAGTGGGTCCCCTCCCCCAACCTTCTCTGAGCCTTCGGGGTCCATGTGACCTAGCCATTTAGCCCATTGTGTGCAAAAAAGTGCCGCTCAGAGGTAAAACAACCCAACCCAACTCATCAAGTTCACAAGTGTTTGTTTCCTTGCTTATAAAGAGCATTGTACTATTAGGACATCTATCTTTGAAAGAAATACTTTAATTAATTTTACTAATTCTTTCAATATTTAGATAGAGCATTAACACTTTTAGCACACCCCAAATAGCTTAACCCAATGGTTCGCAACGGGAGGGTCATTTATGTGTGAATGTCATTTTATTTCTAAACGTCCTTGAAAAGGTATAATAACGGCTCTCGTATTTGACAAATGCTTTAAAGGTAATCTAAAATCGATTGGGTTAAAAGACAAAATAATTATAATTGAATATCTTGAGTCTAAAATCGGAGTTGCGTAAATTGCAATTAACTGATTCTATCAGAATTGTGTTTAATTGGAACTTACACTCCCCTTATCTCTAGAAACAGTGATTTGTTACATCACCTAATCACTAAATGTTTCTGGAGTGTGTGTGCATCCGTGTTAGAGTTGTTATCGCTCTTGAAATATGATTAAAAAAACTTGTTAAAAAAAAACATGCGAACGCTATTATTCGAAACCGTAATTTAGAGACTCCTAATTGTTGTCTGCTGCAGTAAAATGTTGTTCGTTTTGTCAACATCATTTTACTATAATGTTTAGTTTGCATTCCAGAGCAGTCACTGTTGCTAAGGAATGTTTTTTAATAAATCTCTTAATTAATAAGGAAAAGATTTTTTAACAGTGACTGAGAAACTACTTATGACTCGAATTCCAAATAAATGTGATTTTACTTATTTTTTCATGAGCACTTCTCGGTTTTGTCGTTGGCTTTTTAATGTTTTCCGCACAGTCGGAAGATAAGACCACTAGGGAGATTTTTTAAGCAACCAAGTGTTGATGTCGATATCAACGATTTTTGAAAGTATTAGATTTTTTATTACAATTTCGTATGTTGTAAGTGTAAGGTTATTTGGTCAAAATATTAAAGTTTTGAATTACTCCGCGCAATATTTATGCAGATCTAATTTTCATACAACTCCCATACATAGGTTATGAAAGCTGTGTGGAAATTAGATATTCTGGTAGACAACGAAAATTGAACGAAAGAGTTCGCGTATCATTGAAAATAGTAGTCACAGCCAGTCAGCAGTCATCTGTACAAAACCTGCGATTGGATGGGTAAATGTCTACAAGTGTGACAGATGCGCGTAAGTGGATCTTACCCTCCCCTTAATAATAAATCTCTTTTTAGATATGTTTATAGAGAACTCATTTCCTTGGTTTTCATGGTCGAGTTACTCCTACAGAATGGCAGTCATTACTTAACTTATGTAAAGACCATTTCTCTGGGTTTTGAAATATTCAAAACAGGTTATATGAAATGATTCACATTTTACCTATTTGGCAGTTTTCTGGTTCCAGGAGAATCCTACCTATCATCATGCATTATTCGAACGATGAAGTTTAGAGAAGGATGTTTCAATGTGAGGGGTCAGATATTACGGACAATTGTGAACTTCCAAAGCTATGAAAAACAATACTGAATAACCCCTTCAGTTTCTAACGTGACAACGCTCCATGCCATGAAGAACAGCTTATATCCACGGGCTTTGAACAGAACTAAGTGGTGAAAATGGACTGGCCAGCAAACGTCCTGCCTTTACCCTATCGAATACCTTTGGAATTAATGGAACGATGGAATAGATTAATTCGTTCCATTTTCAACTATGCAGCTGATGACGACTTGATACCAAAATATTGCAGAAAATATACCTAGGAGGATTGAGGTTTGTAGTAGGATCGAAAGTGGACGTACATAATACTAAACCTTCAATAAACAACCAGTTTCTAAATGTTTATAGGTGTTCAGTGACTTTTGGAACATATTATAGATTTTAAGAACTGCCAGGCTCATAATCTGCAGTTGCCATATTCGAGTCCCAACTCTGCAGGGAGGGGTTCGAAACACAACTCTGCAAAAGTTGCAGAGTTGGAATTTGCAAGTCCCAAGAAATATTTGTTGGGACTTGAACTGACCATCAGACTGGCAAATAGGTATTATTGTGAGGGTTAGTGGTGATAACTAAGTGGGTGTTAGTGGTGATAAATTTTGCAATTCCAAAATTTATCACCACTAACCCCCACTTAGTTCTGTATTTATCACCGCTAACAATGCAGAAATATTCTGGCGTTCTAACCACGCGTTCTGCGAGAAAGAGGACATCGATGGGCTTGAAACGGCCATCTTCCGTCGGATGGGATGTTAAGCCAATGTCTCCATATGCAAGAGAGTCATACCCTGTGCACGTTTAAGAACAGCTAGATGGCCTTGAGAGAGGCTCCCATCTGTCTCCTAACAGCTGTGTTGTTCATCCTCGTCTCCAACCTTCTGTGAGACTTTTTGTCCTTGTAATTTGACCATTTAGCCAACAGTGTGGTCCACTTTGTGGTCCTTGTGGTCTGACCATTTAGCCCACTCTGCGCAAAAATGTGCAGCTCGCAGGTAAAATAATCCAATCCTACCCAAGTTTAATAAACAGAGAAATAACTTTTCATATAATTCTTAATGTTGATATTTGCCTTAACTACTTTTTAATGTTTACAATTACATCTGTATTGAAACGAAAACTTAAAAAAAAAACATTTTACTAGCTCTTCATAGATTGAATTATTATAGAGTTATTTAAAATATATACATCTTCAACTTGTGTTTCCAAAATTATACAGACTAGTTTGAAAATTAATGTATCATAAATTTTAACTTTCTCTCATCCTTATCATCTTTCTAGCTGATATTAACATTCATTCTTTTTCATGAGGCGATTTTTTGGTTAAGATGAGATAATTCCTCAAATAACAGGAGCAACAAAAGAGGCCATTACAGTCATTAAATAAACAGCTATATCAAATTATTTAATATTATGGCCCTGCTTGTCCACATTCATTTTTATAAATTATGTGTAAATTTGCCCCTCTTTAGGTATTCAGCAGCTACATCAGGCAATTTGCATACCTTATTACCGTGGGCGCTGTCTATGCACATTTTTATTTTTAACTTGCACTAGATTTTAATTAAGCTCTTATTACCACAAAAATCGATACCAAGACTAATTACTTCATTGTTATAAAGTGCATTGAAAAAGAATTAATTAACCGTTTATTTACTAAATTTCACAGAAGAAAAAGATCCACTCTTTTAATAATATATCACAACGCGGTATTTGATAACATTTTTAAACTAAAAAAATAACATCTCGCCTCTGGCAAATACAGAATGCTCCTTTTCAGAGCAAAATAAAGTTTTTTGTCTTACAAATCCTACTAATGGGTGATTACAAAATGTAATAGTAATATATTATAGCCCTATACAATACAAAAAGTACATCTGATTTAACTATCAAGGGAATGATCACTTTTAGTTTAATGTCAATATCAAAGGTTAGAGGAAGAATTGTGTGAGACTGTGGGATACGAACCCACGTCTTCCTGAAATATCACTCTTAGTTTAATGTCGATATCAAATGTTAAAGGAAAAATTGTGTGAGCCTGGTGAGATACGAACCCACGTCCTACTGAAACATCACTCTTAGTTTAATGTCGATATCAAATATTAGAGAAAACATTGCGTGAGCCTGGTGGGATACGAACCCACGTCCTCCTGAAACATCACTCTTAGTTTAATGTTAATGTCAAATGTTAGGGGAAAAATTGTGTGAGCTTGGTGGGATACGAACCGACGTCCTCCTGAAATATCACTCTTAGCTTAACGTCGATACCAGATGTTAGAGGAAAAATTGTCTTGAGCCGGGTGGGATACAAACCCACATCCTTCTGAAACATCACTCTTACTTAAACGTCGAAAACAAAAGTAACCTGAACCGGGTGGGATACGAATCCACGTTCTCCTGATAACATATCTGATGCTCTGACTGCTAAATTACCGGTCACTCCTAGACATCTCTAAGACAGTTCTTAACATCAATTAGAGATCTTGATCGATGACCGGAGAGATCAAGATCATAAGGATTTCTAGGGCTCAGAGAAGGTTAGGAAAGGGGACCCAGTTGACAGATTGTAGAGACAGATAGAAGCCTCTCATCAAGGACATTCAACGTGTTCTTTAACGGGCACATGGTATGGCTTTCCTGGAAATGTGACCACTGCTTTATACCCCATCCGATGGATGGTGGCTTTTCCAAACTCATCGGTGTCCCCTTTCTGACAAGAGGGCAGGGTAAAGGTTTGACGGAGATAAATCTCAATGCTGGCCCAGATGGGATTCGAACCAGGGTTGGGTTGTTTTACTTCTGAGTGGCACTTTTTGCACCCAATGGGCTAAATGACCAGGTCACAAGGACCGCGAAGACTCGGAGAAGGTTATGGAAACCGAACCACTAGACGGCTGTTAGGAGACATAGTGTAGCCTCCCATCAAGACCATTCAGTGTGTTTTTTAATGTGCATAGAGTATGGCTATCCCGCCCACTGATTCAAGCTGAAAGTCCCATACGACGGACGGAGTCCTTTCCAAGACCACTTGTGTCACCAACTGATTGAGGGCAGGGCGGGGAGTAATGAGGAGGTGGGACTCGAGCCTGGGATCTACATTTTACTAACCTGGGCCGCTACAGAGTGCGACACAGGAGAGGCATACTGGATGATCCTGACATTCCTTTAAGCAGCTCTAAATCTTTGTAACCTTATAATTTAAGGCTTCGTGTGCAAAAAAAAATCTCTGATCAAAAATAGAACATCCCAACCCTCTTACAAACGAGAGGAATAAAAGAGAATGTGAACATTGAAAACATAATTTCGCTCGCATTTATCTCTCCTAGCCGTAATGCATTCCTCATTTTTCTTGTACCCTCCATTTCCCAGAATCCTGCGAATATTTAATTTTGCCTTCTTTTAAGATACAATATTTAACCAAATGGAAAAAGACACCGTCTTTTGAAACAGAACGAAAAATAATCCACTCCAATTCTCGTAACATGTGTGTAGTGTCAGCTTCGTAACCTTATATTCTTAAAGCATGAATATGGAATTATGCTAATTTTCGCGTGTGGAGTGCTAGAAGAAAAGGCGTCTTCCACTAATGCACCAAGCGATTATTTATATTTCCCTGATATACTTTTTCTTGCTTCTTTTTGTTGATATACAAAATAAAGTTAAAAAGCATTTCGCAGTGAAAGAGTTGGAGAATAAGGATAGTAGTCCTCAGGCAGAGATGAATAGTATGACTTCACTTCAGGAATCACATTACACTTTAATGCAAAAGCCCTCTCTCGAGTATTTCTCGAAATGGATGCTTAAGAGAGCAAAATGTAGTTGACGCAACCAAACGGGAAGCTCCTCTGCTTAGACTATATAAAGCACTGTCATTTTCCATACAAGGAAACATTTTTTTTTCTAGTTTCATAATCTGATGTTTCGATTTACATTTAAATAATATGGACAGTAGACTTAAGGTCTTAATAATGCTTCCCTTTACTTCATCTTTGCTTTCAGTGTTTGCAATTTCACACGACTATATAATGCACCCCTTTCACAGATATTTCTCTCTCTTAATGTGTGCATAAAAAACGTTATCGTGATATAAAGTTCGTTCAGTCTTTTGATCGGTAAAGTTATCAAAGTGATGCTTACGTTTACACTACACTTTTTATCACTAGATATAGTGATAAACATATAATTTAGCACAATGCACGCTACACAAATTAGGTTCAAAGTAAGGATTCTCTGTTGACCGTGGAGAACAATAACAATAACAATCACAAATAGTGAAGTGAGACATGAAAACACGAATTTGTGAGAGACAGAATGTGTTTTATTGACATCCATTGCCAAAATACGCTGAGCGTCACAGAAGTGCTCGACGTATCCTCCACTGATGCATATACAGACATTGGAACGTCGACAAAAGGACTTTCGAATGCTTTTGAAAACTCCTGGGGTATTTCTGACACAATCCATGGATGTCCGCAGAAATCTTTCCGGAGGAGAGGGCGAAAAATAGCTTCAGGGAGGATAAAACTTTATCATGGGGTGAGGAGGCAAAAAAAATTAATGTTTCGAGATGGAAAATTTTAGATCGATAATTCATTAATAAGTACCAGGACCGGATCTAGGAGTGGGGGCAAGGGAGACATGCCACCCTCCTAGATCCGATCCACCCCCTCCCTCCACCTTTGAAAATTCCAGTAAGTGTGACGGGGGCAAAAGTTAATAAAGTTATATATAACATTGAAAGGACAATTTATTAAACTCACCCACCTAATAAACATGTAGGTCCACTTTTCTAACTCACAACAGCAGCGTCGTGGTATGGATTCTACCAGGTGTTGGAAAGGTTTGGAGGGCCATGGAAACTTGGGTGGTATTGCAGCCCATGATTCCAGGGCAACCTTTCGTAAAGCGCCGTTAGTTACCTGTGGTGTGTTTCGTGCTCGAATTATTGCTCCACTTCTTCTCACAGATGTTCAATAAGGTCCAAATCTGGAGAATAAAGGGTTACTCCAAGTTTGTGATTTCATTGGAATGCTCCTCCAACCAGTCCTTCACCAAACGGGAGCGATGAGCTCCTACTGTGGTAAAGGGATAGCCAAAAACGGGTGCAGGTGGTCAACGAATACATCAACGTAGCTTTGTGAGATGATGATAGTTTCAGTAGGTACAATGGGCCCCATGGTGACTCGCATAAACATGCTCCAGAACATTACATCACCTATACTACTTATACACTTACACTCTATAACACCTCTACTTGCCAGTTGGGATCCTTGGCCTCATGTGGTGTATGCCATACACACCCTGTCAGCGTGTAGTAGTTGGAACATTGATTCTTCAGACCAAGCTATCTGCTCCCAGTCTTCCACGGTCCACTGGCGATGTTCCTTACTTTATAATACGCCCACAGTAGCCTCATAGCCCAGTGACCTGCTGTAAATTGCACTCGATGTTGGCGTTGGCTGCTACAGCCTGATCGTGTCATCGTGTGTTGAACGGTATTTACAACCATCATAACTGCCTCGTTGTCGTTGAATGTCAACATTATCATCAGCACTGTAGCCTTTCGTTCCAACGTTATGATACGGGAAAGGCATTCTCATCTCGAACATTGATGTAGTCCAGAAATCCGTGAATATGAAATGCGCCATCATCATTGCACCGACTATCTTCCCACAACTTAGATCGCTCAGGTTGCTCTGTTTATCCATCATAATAGCGGCAGGTACGCTATACAGCAGGCAGATATTTGACCTATTTAGAGCATGCAAGGGCTTTTGGCTGGCCGCATTCATTATTTGGTGGAGTCGGGAAGGTATGTGGGTGGGTGCAATGTGTATAATAATGCTTTCAGTGTATTTTATAAATTTTTCAAGAACTTAAAATATTTCAAGATCCTTAAAATGGAAAGGAAAATGTTATACTGCAATGGAAAGCCAGTCTCTTGACCCACTCCCCTTTTACTTCTTTACGGCTCGATTACCCCTCCCCCACCTTATTGCTTTTACAGATCAAATAGGGGTTTCCCTATCAGAAAAAAATATTGGAATTGCATACAAATTTTTTTTTTCATAGCAATAAAAAAATAAATGATATGCTTCCAAAAACAAAAGAAAACATAAAGAAAAAAAATCAAGTTTTACACCTCGCTAAAAGAAAAATAGTATTTTTGATACACCTGATATTATTCTATGCGTAAATTTTCGATCAATTTTTGCAGGGAAGAGGAGGGGGGGGGGGGGCTAGAGAGACAATTTCCTCTCTTTCCCCCTTTGCGCACGCAGGTTCCCCCGTTCTGCAGCATCTTGCAAGATAATGCCACAAATACGTAACACTGAATCAAACAGAATAAAAGTTTGAATGAATTCATTGGTCAAATACCATTACCTCTCGTAATTAGAAAACAACGAAATTATTTCGGAACATAATAATATATATAAACTTCCGAACATACCATTATTTCAAAAATTATCAATCAGCGAAGCATTCGAAAATTTGAAAGTTTCTTTCAGTCAGATTTCTTTAATTATGTTCTTAAATTGTTTTTACATCTAATTGATGTAATGCCATTGAATCGAGAGTAACTAAAACTGATTTTCAACATCATCTATGCTCCTTATGTCACAATCTTTAGAGCATTAAACAGCAGAAGTATTTTTACCATTCTTCTGCTGAGCTGAAATTATTTATGTGGTCATTGAATACATTTTGATTTAACATTAGAAATTAAAATTCCTCCAACCTTACCTTACCTCTGATACGAAATAGGATAAAAAGAAAAATTGATATGATTCGCAATTGCAGAAAACTTAAAACTGTAAGAAAGCAATTCTGCAAATCTCTCCAATATCATTCTGAGGTATGTGATTTATCAGTTTAATACATAAATTAAAACGTCCGTTCTCTTAGAAAAATGAACCATTATAAGATTAATGATTGGTGTACATTCTTGCAATATGTTTTCTGAATATTTTGGATACATACAGTTTGAATAGCATTGTGTCTAGCTATGCGATCATAGTAAATGGACAAATATAACTTACTATGAAGTAATAATTAAAACCATTAGGTGAGAAAGTAATGTCGCTGTGTTTATTTGCATGCTTTTGGCGCACTGCATTTGATTCTTATTCAAATAATAAATCAAACTTTTAACTGAAAAACTACCATTCTTCTCGGTAGTTGGGCTACGTGGTGAGTTCAGCCTATGCATCATGTCTGGATTAAAATTAAAAGTGAAGTAAAACTGCTTTCAATCAAACATCAAATCTCTAATGTTTAACGAAAGATTTTTCGAGTCGGAAGACAAGGAATTCCACTCTCTAAGCCACAAAGGATTTACTTTGTAACTGCACTCTCGTGACATTATGTGCGAATCCTGCAATTTATCACTCACGAATTGTCTGGGGTATATTTAAGCTGGTAGCATCCTCTGTTAATGATAGCTTTTAATTAGAAACTTCGCTTTAAAACTTGAATGTGTTTTTCGTGTAGAAGATTTACTTGTAGAGAAACTTAACAATTACGTCGTTTCCCAAACTACGATTTACACTCTGAATCGATATTATTTCATTTACTTACATAATTATTAAAAATATTCTTGAATTTTTATTTCTGCATGGAATTTATTTCTGAAAGTGGGGCATGCATAAAATAAACAGCAAATGTCAAAAACTAATTTGATTAATGCTGTATATTAAACTTCTGTGATTCTATTCACTGAAGTATTTAAAATAGAGGAATAGATCATCTGATGTGTAATTGATTTGTTATATCGTGTTGTCAGTTGTTTCAATCAGATTGCAAATTTGAAACATCGAGAATAAATTGAAATAAAGAGACTCGTTAGGAAAACAATAGAATAGAAGAATGCAATAGCCCCTCTGGCGAATATAGGATGCTCGTTTTCGAAGAGAATGTAATTTTTTATTTCCCACCTTTAACAGCAGGGGAAATTCTAATGAATGGATGACTGTAAAAACGCAAATAGTAATATTTTATTAACACGTATATATCATATGTATTTTTTTTTATTTATTTCTTAAAACATAAAGGTTTTTAAATATCCCCCTACTTTCGGCAGTAAGGGAACAAATCTTTGCTATCAATGCAAACTTCCTGATTATGATAATATACCACCAAAAGTTCGCGTTTCTAGCATAGATCCATATTCGGAATCTTCAGATTTTGACATTTTCCGTCTTTTTACAACCTTAGAGAGAACTATTAATGCTATTGAGAAATTCAAAAGTTCGAATAGCTATCAATTTTCAATCTCTATCACCACCAAAAAGATAATTTTTAATTTTGCTTTTAAAACCCGAAAAGTTGAATGTTTATAGTTGGACAGACGACAACGTGAAAACATCAGCTCTTTTTTCGAAAAGCAGCTAAAAATAAATTTTAAAAAGGATCTCCCGACGTAGTCTTTGAAGAGCGGTTAATTGTTTGCAAAAAGTTACAATTCATCAATACCTATCAAGCCGAAAGAATAAAATATTTAATTTAGCTTTCAAAACAAAAATGTTGAATGTTTGCAGTCGGACAGACGACAAAGTGAAAATATTCGCTCGTTATTTGAAAACAAACAAAAATTAAGTTTTACAAGGATCTACAGACGTATTCTTTCAAGAGATATCTAATCATTTCGAAGCCTTTTTGTCTTTTTCTACATTTTTCATTTATTCCTTTTTGAACGTTGAAAAACGCTTTTAACAGAGGGTAAAGGGTTGATATCGATTACCTCAACACGTTTTAGAAATGTTTTATTGAATGTTTTTAATCAGATCGTTTTCTCAAAAATGTTATCTGACGAAAATGTAATTAGAGTGTTTTCCTAGGATTCAATATTCCGAAATATCATTCGGAGTTTTCTAATTGTTAGTTCAATTTCTTTTAACTGACAATTCCAAATACTTGTGCTTTTTTGTTACTTTGTTTACCTTTTTAATTTCGTGAGGAAGGCAAATACATTGTAAGGCAAGCAGGACATTTTCGTACGGAGTCAATCTCATTGTAATAAAAGCGTAGTGGACGGATGAAATAAATGAATTATTTGTGGAATAAGAAAAGAATATACGATACTAGGTAATTTTCAAAAACTTAAACTTGATGTTGTCTTAAATAATAAATAGATTCTTAGAAACACGAGAAGTGAAAAAAAATATGTGTTGGTGACAAAAAAAAGAACTTTTTCGTTTATATAATTTCATTTCATATTCCAAACTTCAGCAAATCTTCAGATCGTTGCTTATGTTTAAATTTTCTCAGTAAAAACTGAAAAGTTGCAAAAGTACTCTTGTGAGAAGAAACAAAGGGAGAAACTGTTATACAAAGCTTATTTAAATCAAAAACGCAAAAGCTAATTAAAAGCCGTTTTATTCAAACAAAAAGGGAAATATACATGTCAGTTTTCGGTGTAGTCTCCATTAGGTTTGATACACTTTCTGCAACAATGAACTAGCTTCCTCGAAAGATGTTTTGTTGGTGTGGTGAAGCCATTCGTTTTCACTTCTTCATCTGACGAGAAGTCCTTTTCGTATATCTTGCAGTGCCCCAAAAATGTCGTAATCACTAGGTACTTCATCTCATGTATCTACTCCACTGGAATGTGCATTGTGACAGCGTATTCTGCTGGTACACACTTGAGGATGTCTTGCGATGTTTATTGCCAAAATTCTTAGCTTTAAATTATTCAGACGCGCATCATAGTACTTTGCATTTGTAGCAGTTTCTCTTCAGGTAGTGTTTCAAAACTATTCCTATATAAAATCAGAATACTTTTCGGCTGATGTTGGGTGCAGACTTTTTTCGGTCGAAGTGAGTTTGTAGGACGCTACTCTGAACTTGAAAATTTGCTTTCTGGTAAGAAAGAATACAGCTAGGATTCATTACAGATTACTATACGTTCTACGAAAGCATCCCATTCTCGCTCATACCCAAGAAACGTAAAAACCCATCAACTCGTGGTTCCTTCAATTAATTTGTTAAACACCAAGGAATCAGACGAACATACGCTTTTGGAATCTGCATCTGCTGGCCACTGCAGCTCTTGAACCAACACGAATATTTGATGCTGCGGTAATTTGTTCAATGTACTGCGACGATTTTCTCACACAATATCCTCCACTGCCTCTGTTTTGTGGTATCGCGACGAAATGAGCTTCCCTGGATCACGGAGCACCTTCAACATATTAGATACCGTTCTTGAATATATCTATCACCGATAGACTTGCCGTTGGATCACGAATCGTCCACTATACTGATCTAATACTCTAAGGTAAATTCCAGCTGGTTCTATTGCTTCAGCTCAGAAATAGAATATCATAACGCATCTCTCTCTTGGTGCATGATTGTAAGGGCGTCGACATCTGTAAGATTGACTGCTTGCAATAACTCCAGCAGATAGAAACCCATTTGCATTCAGTGTTAACAACAAACTTTGACCAACAAACTTTTATCAACAATGTGAACAAGAAAGTCGTTTATATCTTACATCTTATGTACTTTATGATAGTTCTGAGGTTTTCATTTGAATGAACTATGCATTATAATAATAAAATATCTGGAGGTGGGATAATGGTCGGGCACTTCTCGAGAAGATTTTGTTTCTTCTGCAGCATGATGACTGACTACAGCATTCTGCAGATGATCCTTGTATGTAAAAAGCGCGTGTTCCTTTTGGTAGCGATAGGCAACTACTAGTAAACGGATTCCGGTTCGATGTAATTTCTGGATACTTAACAGACATATCCCAAATTTGGTACGCAGCTTCTCCCATGTAACCACGTGTTGGGTTAAAAATTCAAGTCCGTACTTTTAATGGGACTGGGTTTAGAACCTCGAATGTTTTTGCAAATGTGGAGGTATTTGGAAAAGCTGGTGGATTTGGATTGCTCTGTCATGGATTTCTCAGCTATAAATTGTAAAAAGAAGAAGTTATCGATGAAGAAGTATGCCAGAGGAGAAATTCGTTTCAATTCCAGAAAACTTTTGACGGGTGATGTGTTGGTATCATAATATATATAATAGCGCTTACTTAATAAATTTATTGCTGTTTCTTCAGTTGAAAGGTATGAAATTATTCTTAACATCGATATCAAATTGAGAGGAAACATACTTCTGAGAGCGGATGGGATCCCAACACAAGGAGCATCTGACATGTTATCAGGAGCTCAATTTGCTTAAAACAATTTTTCCTCTAAATTTAATGTAGATGTTAAGAGTGATTCCATGCCTTTCTTGTAATAGGGTTGTCTGAAGGAATGAGCTGGTGGACACCATGGATACAGGCTGTGATTCCAAACTTTTTTTGCTTAAGGCATACTATTTTTCTCCCGGAATACTCGCGGCACACTAAAATTTTAAGTGCAACGCTGTGGGAGATTAGCAGTTTCCCTTCAATAATAGATATTTCTATGGAGCCGTTTGTAAACGAGGAGCTATTTTGTTTAAATGTTGACGTGTATTGAGGCTAGTGCGTACGTGTTATGGGCATGATTTATGTTAATTTTGTTTTTAACCTTAAGTTTTAATATGGATAAATTTTTGATTAAAAGGAAAATGTCAAATGAAGAATCAGTGGCAGAAAGTAGCAACAAAATGATTTATAAATTTCCTTTTATCTACAATATCATCCGAAATTTCGCGGTATACCCTTTGAGAACCACTGATGTAATAGAATATCAGGGCACTTATGTTACAGCAGCAAGTCTACGTTAGCCAAAAGGTAGTGATACATACGATTCCAATTTTTTTTATAACCCTACTAAGCCTCATGGCTTGTCAGCAGGATTCTTTTCAATCACATGACAGTTTAATTTTAAAAAAAAAACAGACATGCATAATGGAAAACAAACCCATAATTAAAAACAGAAAAAAAAATAACCACAACAGCAAAAAAAAAATATAAATTAAAACACAAACTTGAAAAATTAAACACATTTATAAAATAAACCTATAAAATTACGGATTATAACGCGCATTGCACAAAAATATCGCTTATTGTACAAGTCGTCATTTCACACTAATATGCAGTTGCTTAAAATAACCCCAGATACAGGATTAACTTTTTAAACATTACTTTTCAAATATTTATGTCTAATAACCATTTCAAAACTTTAGCTTTAATTTTTGAATAAGTGCTCAGGCATAACAAATCTCTCGGTAGAATCAATGTGTGAATTTCCCAGCTTAACTCTAGTAAATCTCACATGGCGTAAATGAAAGATTAATCGTAATGATAACGATGCACTCTCTCATTATCGGTGGCTTCGTTTCTACCCAAATTATTGAGGTTTTTTCCGTTTCGATAGATTTCGGCGCCCTGCAATTCCCAGATACTTGACCAAATGGTCCCGAATTTCATGTGCATGTTACCCTGTATGACCTGTTTTGGGTTGAAAATTCGGGACGGGATTTACGACCTAGGATGAAACAAATATTGCTTAATTTTCCTAAATATTTAAGCTAGAAGTTTTAAAATTTGGTAGTGGAATACCATGATGTTTCCATTGGCAATAATGAATCTTAGACCAAGGGGGATGGGAAGAGACAATTTGTTTTTAGCAGATAATTGTTTGTATTTAGAGATAAATGAAAAAAATATTTTTTTAGGGTTAGATAGGAATTAATAAAATATTACAATTTGCCCTTTCGTAATCTTTCGAACACTATAATTGTTCTCTCTAACGATGAAAAAGATTGAAAATTCCAAAATTTCAAACGAATATTGCAACGATGACATAAATATGAAATTTTCATAGTGGAATGTGAAGTCATGAAGTTTCCATTGGAAACAATGAAAATGATAATTAGAAAACTCTTTTTTAATTTGATTGGTACTAATGAAATATAATTCGCATTTTTCAAATACTTAGTAGTTTTAATACACACAGTCGTATCAGAATAATATGACCACCTACCATATATAAACTATGGTAGGTGGTCATATTATTCTGATACGACTGTGTTTATATCTTTACAGATCACTAATATAAAACGATAAAATTTTTTTTAAGTTTTACAAAAAATTGTATAGAGTAAAAATTTTAAAAATTAGTGGTAGTTTTTAAGAGATATTCCACTGGTAGTAAACATCTACTCACTTTTCTGAGAGAGGTGTGGGAAATGCGATCTTTTAGATTTAAGAATTAAAAGACGAATATTTTTATGTTGTATAATATTAATGAAATATTATTTGCATTTTTTCCATCATCCGCTAGCTCATATTAAAACTTTTAAAGAGTGAAACAATAGATAAAGGAAAAATTTATTTCTCTTTGCAAACGAAATTCTCATATGCGCCAGAGGCGATATGCGTCTTTCTAGTTTCTTTATATTTCATTGTATTTTAATTTCAACCATAATATACATGTTTAATATCTATGTATTTTAAACATGTATATTATGGTTGAAATGTGTAATATAAAAACACATTTCAACCATAAAAATTGATAATATAATAATTTCATACCATAAATATAGAAGAATAAAGCATTGACTAAAATACTTATGAAAATGAATAGAATACCTTACCTGCTATTGCAAGATGCATGATAAAATAATTCATTCTGGACTTGCGATTCTTGGACAGCATCAAAGCAACAACTACAGCGGAATTTCCAAGTACAATCAGAGTAAACAAAAGCCAAAGGAATGACAGTTGTTCCGTCTATAAAGTGGGAAAATATTTTATTAATCTAATGCATATTATATATACATAAGTTAGAAACTTAAATCTTTATTTCAGTAATCTAGAAGAGATGAGTTCGGGTTTTAAGTTTTTGAGCTCAGTTCCAAATTAATTCATAATTGCTGAGCCTGAGTCTATTTAGAGAAAAGAAAAATGTACGCAATCATACGTACATATATACACGGCGCTAAACCACTTTTTTTTTTTTTAATATCGATGTTATACTAAGCGCAACCTTACGGAGAACTCATCTCTAATACACTATAGTTTCAAAAATATTTGAAAACTTCCAGTTTAGGTGAAGCTATTTGTTTTTCCATAAATGGAAAACCACACTCACAGACTTAAATAGAGTTTTTTTTTTTCTTAAAATATCTCGCGGAAAATAAATTGAAGATTTCACTCAACTCTTCCTAATCTAGATTTTTAAAATTATACGTTTATTATTTAAAGTTATTACTTCAGCTCTTTAAACCCAAAACATTTGGGCTTAAAGGGCTGAAGCTGCTAAACAGAAGCCTCTAAGTACCACACATTAATAAACACAAATTTATGCTTCTAGAACGATTTTTTCAGTCCTCCTCATTTCCATAAACTTAAGTTCTTTGAACCACCCCGCAAAATGCACTTAATAAAAGAAAAATAATATTCCACAATGTCTTTTATAAATTTTAGTTAAGGTTAATGTTATATTTTGCCTTAAACTATGCTATATATAAAAATCTCATTTTGATTTATACGCGGATTGTTTGAAGATATATATTTTAATTTTCTCCTAATAGTTCATAAATTTGACTTTGCTTATGGGACATTAACAGAACAAAATCACTTATTCTGAAGTGTTTTATATGTTAGTCACGTAACTAATTGTTCAATGTTGCACAAATGTTCATTCGTAGATTAAAAAAACCCAGTCACCATTGAAACAGTAGTTGTTTCGATATTTGCTATGGTCCCTTACTGTTCATTCCCTAACACCACTATTTCGGTTTTGCCGTGGAAAAATCTGTTCATTAAAAGTACTTGGGATAGGAATTGTATTTCTGCACATATCTGTCATTTCCAGTTCGATATTTCCATTGTTGCGCAATACTTACGCATTTAATTTTCTTTCCTGTCGCGCTTGGAGCGAGCTTCCCTAATTACACTTCATGGTCTCATTATTCAAATAAAGCCACGACCACAGTTCCCGGAAAGAAACTAAATTAACATTTCAGTTCAGCTTTCTAAATGGGCCATGTTTCTTAGAGAAAAAAAGAGTTTAGCAAATAATAATATGTCTTTTGTTGAGCTTTCTGTTTAAAACACATAGTTTAAAACTACAATAGGAAAAAAAAAGCAAGTAAATTCAGAGAATAATAGAGGAATGGCAAAATCATTACTGCATATTGTCACCATAATGTTTTGTTAAAAAATTACAGTATGAACTTTTGGAACTTAATGAGTTAAATAGCTACTTCACGAGAACCTGAAGGGACCAGAGAAGGTGGATAGAAAAGGATGCACTGGACAGTTGTGAGGAGACATATAAGCCTGCCATCAAGTCCATCCTGAGTGTTCTTCAATGTGCACATGGCTCTTCATGAATTCATTGATACCAATGTGCCCATGAAACATATAACATACAATGAAAATTCATTGGTACAAATGTGCACATGGCTGCTCACGAAACCACGGCTTAATGTTTCATCTAGGGCTATGATATTTAGTTCTGGACTGTGGCCTTTACAAGCCCATCGGTGTCTCCCGTCTCATCGATTGAAGAATGGGGTTAGCGAATAAAATTATTGGAGCTCGAAACATAAACAAGCTGGAAATCGAACTTATGAAATGAGGACTACGAGCCTGGCGTGCTAACGACTGAGTCGACCCCCGCTCTTTAGTAGAAAAAAACGAGCAATCCGCAATCAAACGAGGATTACTTTCTCTTCAGGCTATCAACGAACCTTTCTGGATCTCCCGTTAGTAATCAAGTAGTTGATTTGTCTTCAATTTGGACATCCAAACAAAGTTTTTTTAGACACAATCAGAAAGAAGATTCTAAGTTCAAAATAGGGTAATCAACAAAGTTAGTAATAAATGGTCTATTTGGAAACAATTTGGAAATAGCGAGGATATAAAGATTGCCGAAAAAAGCAGACAAACTCAGAATTTGGTGTAAAAACGATAATAAAATAATATTGTGATTGAGAATATTTAAAGATTTAACAGAAAGCAGTTCCTGCCAGTATTGGGGGGAGGGTCAGTCTATAGCGCACCAGGCAATCTGCAGTCCCCAGGTTCGAGTCCCAGCTGGGTCAGCGTTGAGATTTATCTCCGCAAAACTCCACGCCCTGCCCACAGTCAGTAGGGGACACCGATGGGCTTGGAAATGTCACCATCCGTCGAATGGGACATTAAGCCGTGGCACCGTGTGCGGGAGAGCCATACCATGTGCACGTTAAAGAACACGCTTAATGGCCTTGACGGGAGGCTACCATCTGTGTCCCAACAGCTGTTCCAGTGGGTCCCCTCCCCCAACCTTCTCTGAGCCTTCGGGGTCCTTGTGACCTGCCCATTTAGCCCATGGTGTGCAAAAAAGTGCCGCTCAGAGATAAAACAACCCAACCCAATCCAGTATTGTGCCATCTGTAAACATCTGCTGAATATTATAAGATTTCAATGAAATATTCCGAACTTTATTGAAATAGATCTTTCATTACATTAACTTATCAGTTGATAACAATTCGTCTATTTTGTATATATTTTAGAGAATTTGCCTCTGTCTGCCATTTTCTTGTCTGTGTAATCAAGATATCCTCCTAAATGGTAAGAATTAGGGCCGTCAAATTCAATACAGAGCTTTACTGCATATCGTAACTTAGAGCAATTTAAGAGTGTGAACTTTTAAAATTTATTCACCTCCTAGAAGATATGCTTTACCCCTAAAAAAGGAGTCAGAATTACTCTTAAACGGATAAGCTCTGGAACATTCAAATTCCTTATAGTTGCCATCCTCACAGACTTTCTTCTATGACATATAAACTGACAGGCTTCTGTCAGACTTCTGTGGCAAGCAGCTGCTTGTGGGGGTATTTATTTATTTTTATACAGCGTCCTGCTACACATAACGTATAGTAGCACAAGAGTAGATAATAGTGTGGCCTTTAATATTCTTCCCCACCCGGAGAAGGATTTCCCTTAAGCAGTAAGAGCTATCATATTGTTAAAGAAACGTAAAAATTTGACTCCGAATAAACTCCTCTCATCATGATTTTAGGGTTAATAATTTAGAAGTGGGAGTGGGGGGTGGCTCAGTCAGTAGCGCGTCGTCTGCACTTCCCAGATTCGAATCCAACTTGGGACAGCATTCAGATTTATCCCGCAAAACTCCCCGCACTTCCCACTGTCAGTAGGGTATACCTATCGGTTTGGAAAGGCCGCCGTCCTTTGGATGAGAAGTGGGAGTGGGGAGTGGCTCAGTCAGTATCAGTATAGCCTCGAGAACCATATCCTGTGCGCGTTAAAGTAAACACTGGATGGCCTTGACGGGAGGCTACCATCTATCTCGCAAAAGCTGCCAGTGGATCCCTCACCTAACTTTCTCTGAGCTCTAGTGATCATTTCCTTGAGTCCTTGTAATCTGGCCATTTAGCCCATTATGTGCAAAAAAAAAATGCCGCTCACAGGTGAAACCACCCAATCTCATTATGACGTTAAGCAAAGTAAGGGTTTGGCCACAAACACTTAACCCTCGCTAAAAATTCCCCTTCCCCCGTGATATATGGGAAAGAGTTTCTTCTAAACGGTAAAAAGCTAGAAAGACAAAATTTTATATAGTTTCCTTTGATCACGGATTTCAGCAACGTAAGGATTTGTTCCCCACTAGGATAGGATCTAATGGAAAAGGCGGGGGATCAAGAGGGAGTCTCCCCATATGAGAATGCTAGTAAGAGTAAAAGAGACTAAAAATTATTAAACTAGGACATATTTCACGCATTCATCATGATTTTTAGACCTCTAAAACGGGGGAAGAAATGTTACACTGCAATGGAAATCCAGTCTCTCCCCCCCCATCTTCCTCTTATATTTTTCTATATCGGGACTACTCCCCAGAATCCTTCCCCCTCCAAAATAAGGGGGATATGTAAACAATTTCCAAGCCTAACGAGTTATGTCTCAATGATACCTATGTAGGGAGTATCATGGATTACTCCTAATTATGTCCTCTCCTTTTTCCCGCAAAATAGTGAAGAAAATCTCGCGGGGGGTGAGGAATATCGTAATGAGTTTTATATTAAATGAAAGTTTAGACCTTCATTTCCTGGAGAGTGTGGGCTTGGAAAGGCGCCGTCCGTCGGATGGGACGTTAAGCCGTGGCCACGTGTGCGGGAGAGCCATACCCAGTGCTCGTTAAAGAACACATTGGATGGCCTTGACGGGAGGCTTCCATCTGTCTCCTAACAGTTGTTCCAGTGAGTCCCCTCCCCCAACCTTTTCTGAGCCTTTGGGGTTCTTGTGACCTGGCCATTTAGCCCATTATGTGCAAAAAAGTGCCGCTCAGAGGTAAAACAACCCAACCCAACCCTCGAGAGTTAATTTTTTTATGAAAATAAGACTGAGTGGATCAAAATAAAGTCTACCTAAATCATGAATTTTATTAAAATTCAGTCTATTTTAGGTTGACGTATACATGAATGTTTAAAACAGCGTCATTCCTGCTTGAAAAAAAATTTGTCGAAATTGATGAAAATTAAATGAAATATAAGATGAGCATCTAAATGTCTAATTGTTTTAGTAAACAGCAGAGTAATATTGTTATTTGTTGCCTTGGTTAGATTTTTATAAAAAAAATTATGATTCGCGAATTTTTTTGTTCAATAGTTTACCTTCCATACCGTTTTAAGTATTGAAAAAATATTACTGAATTAAAAATTTAGATAAACTTGATGTAAATAATTTGATTTTGATCTCATTCCAAAAAAATTATTTTTCAAGATATTGTGTTCCTAATTTGTCTTTCTATTTTTCAAATCATGGGAAATCTCTAATAATTTGGGAAAGTTCTATGTATATTGCAGATAGTATAAGACCGCAGCAAAACGGGGAAAATCTTCTAGCGTTCTATATAATACTATCAAAGAAAAACGGCGCTGTTTGGCCCTCTGGAAAATATATGAGAATATCAGCATCTATTGAAACTGAAACTTCCCACCGGTCAGTATTAACTTAAATAATGTATCCTTCAATCAGCTTCTTTCCACAAAGGTCATACAGGAACCTTCTCTGGTATAATACCCCATAGAGAAGGTCTGGGAAGAAGGTGAGGTCTCATCAGAAAGGCAACGTTAGGAAAGAAACACCATGCTTGTCTTGGAATCGAATCAAGTATCTTTGTTCCGCAGCCAAACACACGCTTACCAATCGACCACTCGGATGAAGGATTCTACGATGTCCATGCCACATAATTTTGGTTCTGTCTCTATCCAGCAAAAAAAAAAGTCTACTAATAGGTTTACCTATAGTTCAATAAGTAAAAGGCTTTGTACCTAAATCACGTTACAGATATGTACTGCTTTCCTTAGAGAAATGAAGTTTCTAAGTTTTGCTCATGATAGTTAGAACGAAGCAAAATCCAATGAAAAATATTAGAAGTTGGGTTGAGTTATTCTTTCTCTGAGCTGCACTTTTTGGCACACATTGGGCTAAATGGCCAGGTCACAAGAACCCCGAGAAAGTTTGGAGGAAGGGATGACAGATGGTAGCCTCCCGCCAAGGCCATCCAATGTGTTCTTTAACGTGCAAAGTAACTTCCCGCATATGGACCACTGCTTAACATCCCATTCGACAGACGGTGGCCTTTCCAATCCCATCGGTCCCCCTACTGACCGAGGGCAAGGCGGTTTTGCGGAGATAAATCTTAACACTGGTGCAGGCGGGACTTGAACCAGTGAAATGCAGATTACGAGCCTGGCGTGCAACCGACTGAGCCACCCCCTCCCCGACCAGACAGAGCTGGATGGAAGTGACTCTATTGCGTCAGGTAGAAACAGAGCAACGGAAAGTCATTCTCCGAAGAGAGACGGAAAATCACTTCGAGGTTTAATGTCCCACATTGTTGGATTGTTTCACTGCTGAGCGGCACACAATGGACTAAATGGCCAGGTCACAAGGACCACAAGGACTCGGAGAATGTTGGGGAAAGGAACCCACTGGACAGCTGTTAAGATACAAATGAAAGTCTGTCATCAAGGCCTCTTTAACGTGCATAGGGTATGGCTCTCCTGAGGAGAAGCGATTATAAGTCCCATCCGATAGACGGCGACCTTTCCAAGTCTATCGGTGTCACTGTGGGCGGGGCATGATTTATCGCAGAAAATTCTCACGGAAGGCACAGTTGGAACACGAACCTGGGAACTGAAAATTACAAGCTTGGCCGCTACCGACTGAGTCAACCCTATCCCTAAAGCCGTAAAAGAGTAAGGAATAACACTCCGGTTATCAGAGAAATCGGAGACGAAAATAAACTGAGACCCTTGGAGATGTGGAATGGTCGCATCGTTGTCATTTGTTTTTCCATAGAGCCGCACTTTTATGAAAACAAGAGGATAAATGTCAAAGTCCCAGACATCTCAATTGCTTAGAACTGAGTAAGGGAAGAATGCCCACTGGAGCGCTCTTAGGAGAGAGACTGGAACTTCCCGTTAAAGAATATCCAGCTGTGTTCTTTAACATAGGTAGATTATGGCTCTCTTGGACATGGGGCCACGATTTAATGTCTAATCGGAAGGACTGCAACCTCTCGAAGTACATCGGTATCTCTATTCTCATTGTGAAAAAGTGGGAGTTTAGCATAATCATAACTTAATACGCAATATTACCTAAATAAATATTACTTAAATTATAACTTTTGTAAGACCCGTTTACAATCATAACTTTACATCACCATAAGTGACCATAAGTTTAGTACTTAGGTAAGTAACCTCACCATAAGTGACCGTAAGTTCAGTATTGAGTAAGTAACCTCACCATAAGTGACCGTAAGTTCAGTACGCGAGTGTAAGTATTGAGTAAGTAGCTCACTGCAAGTAACTTTAGGTTAAGTACTAAAGTAAGTAACATCATTGAAGTGACCATAAGTTCAGTACTTAACTAATGTTACCCTAGGTGAATGTGAGTTCAGACCTAAGTAAGTAATATTACCTTAGTGCCTGTGAGTTCATTACTTAAAGTAACAACGTCACTGCAAGTGATCATAAGGTCAGTAATTAAGCAAGTAACATCACCGTTAAGTCCAGTACCTAAGGAACGTCGCTGTAAGTGACCGAAGGTTAAATATTTGCTGACATTGCACTAAGAAAATGTAATTTACAGATATTCCAAAATTTTGAAGCGAAAAATGAAATTAATCTCTTTGCTCGATTTGAATTGATTGCTAAAACAATCAGTGCGTAAGAATCATTCATCTGTTTTAGAGAACTTCAATCTACTTCTTATTAAGAACACCGAAAGAGAATTTCGTTTGAATGCAAGAAACATATACTACTTTATTACAGTGATCGTTAGAAATATCTCTGTTTGCACACTTAATTTTTTACGTATATAAAAAGTGCGTGGGAGAATCATAGGATAATGGATGGGATGCAGTTCATTTTTTATGTTAATGCAATCGAAATCTCAGCCAGTTTTAGATTAGCTGGAGAAAGGGAGACATATTTTATAAAAGATAAAAGTGGTTGTAACGAAAAGTTTTCGTACCCCCAGCTGTAGTTTAAAAACATCAAGTTTTTTAACAAAACTAAAAATATTGCTAATATTAACAATACCGTCGCTGAAAAATTAATCGTTAAAAAAATCTTGCATTCGAAATTCGTTCAGCGGAAACATTTAGAAATCTTAGAAATTGAAACTACATAAGTTGGCATTGCGTGTTTAAACTCTTTTAAATCAAAAATCCCTTCACTGCGTTTTAATAGACTCGTAACGGGATGTTCCCAGGTTTGAATCCTCGTGCCCTCAATGAGAAAATTAACACCGCTAGTATTGGAAGGCACACGTTCATCGTATAGGATGTTAAATCCATGTTCATGAATGCAAACCTGAACTGAATGAATGCAACCTGTACACATTGAAGAACACGCTGGATGGACTTGATGGGAGGATTCAATCTATCTTCTTGCAAATGTCCAGGAGATTTTTTTTTCTTACTCGGCTCTGAGACATTAAGGTCCTTGCTGCCTGGCCATTTGGAACACCGTCTGCACATAAGTGCCGTTCATAAATCAAACAACTCAACCATTATTGACTTATGACTTTAAACTGCGCTTAGAAGTTACGGCTGATAGAATATAGCAACGGTAGTATAGCAACGGTAGTAACGGAAATATAACGGAATATTGTAAACGGAATATAGCAACGGTAGTATAGCAACGGTAGTAACGGAAATATAACGGAATATTGTAAACGGAATATAGCAACGGTAGTAACGGAATATAGCAACGGTAACCTCTATAATATTGAAACGGCGTGTTCACGTGCAACAATTGCCCATAAATACGCAATTATTGTATCATGAGATGCGGATGTGCTGTGAAAATGCATCATGTCTTTAAACGAACAGACAGTTGAGATTAAAAAAATGGATTAGAAATAAAAAGTTATTATTTTGTTTTGCTTCTGATGGGTGTGGGGGTTGTCGGCATAGATACCATTGTTTATTGATTAGTTGTTTCTTTTGTGTGTAAAAAAATAACATTGAGTCATGTCGATTGTATTATTCAAGTAAAAAGATAGTTGTTTTACCTATGAGCGGCACTTTTTGCACAAAATGGGCTAAATTAACAGGTCACAAGGACCCCGAAGATTCAGGGAAAGTCGGGAGGAGAGGACCCACTGGACAGCTGTTGGAAGATAGATGGTAGCTTCCCGTCAAGGCCATCCAGTGTGTTCTTTAACGTGCACAGGGTATGGCTCTTCCGCACGCGGGGCCACGCACGGTTTAACGTCTCATCCGATGGATTGCGTCCTTTCCAAACCCATCGGTGTCCCCTACTGACCGTGTGCAGGGCTGAGAGTTTTGCGGAGATAAATCTCAAAACTGGCCCAGGTGGGACTCGAACTATAGATTACAGCCTGACGCGCTACCAACTGAGCATCCTCGCCCGTATTCAAGAAGAGTGTCTAAAACTGTTTAAGAGTATATCTGCCTAATAAACATATTTGCGTCATGAAGTGAGATAGTTATTTCGTAAGAACTGATTCGCAATTGGTTAAATGGAATGCATTATAACGGAAAGTTCGAACATTATATTCTGTTAGAATTTGTCACTAAAAAAAAATCTGTAGTAAAAGAAAATCACTAGCTTAGTTAGTCTATCTGTTAATAAAGTCAATAATTCAAGAGTTACTTATTTTTTGTAAATAAAGTGTCTTATCTATTAAATAAGTTTTTATTATCTGTTTGGCTATGTCGAACCCAATAAATAGAATAATTGCTGAAATTCCGCAACAATATTACTGTTGTATCACTAGACAAATAAATTTTTTTTTGCAATAAATCCAAGTAATAATAAAGCAATGGGCAATAAGGAACTTTTTTTCTGCAACAAATAAAAATCGCTTTAATGGCATCTACCTCAAAATGTATTTTTTTTCCTCTGTAGTACTATGGAACTCAGTGATAGGAAATGTTGAACCTTTCATTCAAGTTTTTTTGCCTCACCACTAACTGAATATGGGTGTTTAAATAAACCACGCTCCTTCCTGAATTTTGCTAGCATTCTGATGTTCTTGCGAAGAACAGGAAATTGCGACCGTGCATAAGGTGTCGCGCGTCGTTCCCAACGTCATCTTTGCTTCGAAACACGCGACCAATTCCCGACTCATTTCCGCTTAAACTTAAAGAGTTGGATCTAGTTGGCAGTCGTAGCCCAATGAGAGACGAGATAAAGATTCAATGAATAAACTTACTGAGAAAAAAATCTGCCATTCTTGTAAATGACGTGAAAGCTTTTGAAAAATAAATTACATTCGCGAAGTAAAATTTAACCGATAAAATGTCAAATTCTCAATTTTTCTGTTCACTGTTAATTAAATTACGGCTTCGTAATAACCAGGTTAGATATAGTGTGGAATTCGGTGTGATAGGTGTTTTACTCTGTTACTCAATTTTAATTTTGCCATCAATCTGCTGATATGTCATGAGATAAACGAAAGAATAGGATTGCTTCTGTGACTTTTACGAAAATGTAGTGATTGTGTAAAATTGGACGTATACCTCTAAAGATTAAAATTAGGCTATCTACATTTTGGTGTTTTTGGTTTGGATTTTTTGTAAGCAAGGTAATAGGGAACTTAATGGCTTTCATTGTAGATCATTACGCAGTATCTTGGGCATTGTTAGGTGGTTTAACGTTGTAAGTGATGAAGTTAAGTGAAAGAGTCAGCAACCCCATTTGAGCAGAATTATAAGTACAGAGAGAGAGACTAGAGATTGCGTTGTTTAGCCATGTTGTCAGCTGGCTAGTTGGTTGTTTGGCGTTTGTCCGTGGCAAAGCATGAATTTTCGAGTAGGGGAATCAATTACCAAAAGCAGGGCTACAACTAAATCGGAACGCCATTCTGGTAATCAATGTTGCCGAACCACTGAACAGAAACGCCGTTCCAGTACTTGATGATTTCTAATCTTTGAGTGAAAACAGCTCTGTATTTTTGCAATTCAAATATTATTGAAAATTATTATTATACATTTCTTCTTTACTATGAGAAAATATGGGGATAATGTGGCCTTCCAACAATTTTATTGTGAGAGTCGGGGACCGGGGGTGATTGCCCTAGCGCATAAAATAAGTTAAGCATATATTTTTTTCACAATTTTATTTCATTCACTGGAAAGTTAGAACGGAAGTACAAATAAATATTATAAAACATTAACTGAATGAACATTAGAAGAGTTTTATAACAAATTCTAAATCGTTGTCATGCCTTTTGAAGTTCATTATCTCAATAACTATTTCAAGAAGTTCGCTCTATGCTTTAGTGTCTACACTATGGAATTGTAATCCAGTCTAAAATGGTGTAAAGAAAAAATATCGCCAATTGTATGTTAAATATCTGTTGTTAACAAACTCTCATCTAAAAGAAAATAATTAATTTTAATAGGGAGAAAAAAAAGGTGAGGATAAAGAGGTATACCTGTGTATTCCCAGAAAAAAATCCTTGGTAATATCTAATATACACTGGTGCTCAAAATTAAAAGATAATCGACAAAACGTATATAGCTGTTGATATATGTAAAAGAAATGCTGAAAATGGGCGAACATGGAAAATACGCTACAAGAAAAATATCCCGCATTTACAGTTTCCTCACGTAAACCGAAATATGTAAATTACGAATGCGTTAAAAAGACTGTCGAGTACTCGCAGCTTGTATCTGTTCTAGGCAACTCTTGCTTTCACTTCAGTGGCACGTCAAACTGATTATGTCCCGAAGACATCGTATGGATGTTTTTCAGCGGTGGAGAGCGATTGGAAGGATGGAAGCAGATTAGTGCCAGACGGAAGTTTCCAGAGCATTGAATGTTCCACAAAATGTCCTGTTAGGACTCTGGAGACAGTTTCCACAGGCAGGAGATGTTCGTCGTCGATGAGGACAAGGCCGTCCCAGAGCTACAACTGCTGCAGATGATCGCTATATGAGTCTTACTGTCAAACAGAACAGAGTGATGACCGTTAGGCAACTTCTTTTGGAGCTTGCAGCAACTACAGGAACGAGAGTTTCAAGCCATACTGTTTATAAGAGACTTCGTCAGCAATGCCTTTATGCCAAAAGACTTAATATTTTTGTCCCTCTAACTTCCCCTGCCCGGAGAGATGGTTTAACGTGGAGTCGCCAACATCACACTTGCAGTACAGTTTCTACCATCTGTGAACATAATCACTGGGCTTATGTTATGTTCACAGATGAATTGCGATTCAATTTATGCAATGTTTCGTGACGTATTCCCATCTGGAGAAAACCAGGAACCCACAACAGTCCCTCGAACATCAGAGAAAGAGACTTCTCTGGTGTCCGTGGTGCGATGGTTGGGGCAGAAATCATGACGAACGGGCATACAGATCTGAACATCTTTCCAAGTGGCTCTGTTACTGCCCTCAGCCCAGATTTTATTCTTATGGAAGTTTCCAGAGCATTGAATGTTCCTCAAAATGTCCTGTTAGGACTCTGGAGACAGTTTTAACAGGCAGGAGATGTTCGTTATTGACGAGAACAAGGCGTTCCAGAGCTACAACTGCTGCAGATGATCGCTATATCAGTCTTACTGCGAGACGGAACAGAGTGATGACAGCTAGGCAACTTCTTTGGAGCTTGCAGGAGCTACAGGAATGAGAGTTTCAATGCATACTGTTTACAGGAGACTTCGTGGATAGGATAATTCGGAGGATGGATCCCTCACCCTCATCGAGCTCATGTGGTCGACGATTTTCTCGAAGAGGAAGATATTCGTCGAATGGAGTGGCCACCCAGATCTCCTGACCTCAATCCCATTGAGCATATATGGAATGCTCTAGGGCAGTGGTTCTCGACCTTTTATGCTTCACGTACCCCCTGAAAATGTGTATGTAACTGGCGTACCCCTTGTATAGATAGATAAAACTATACTTATAATAATTAATGGGAATAAAATAAAACACTGACTTTGTTACTAGATTTATCGACTTTTGAGCTCTCATGGCGTACCCCAAAAAATTTACCTCGTATCCCACGTTGAGAACCCCTACTCTAGGGAGACGCATTGGAGCTCGCAGCCCACTCCCAGAATATTCCACGAACTCAGAATAGCGCTTGTCGAGGAGTGGTCATTAATCCCTCAAGACCTCATGAATACCCCCATAAACAGTATGAGGAGTCGTTGCTTGAGTTGCATGGTTGTCAGGGGTATTCATACTCCACATTAACATACCGAATTCGTACGTAACAGACTAAGTATTGTTCCATGGACTGCTTCTTTGTGTCAATTCCACGATTATGATTTACCAAATTTCATTGCATTGCTTTAAACATTCTTCGAGTTGGGTACGAATTTATACATTATCCTTTAATTTTGAGCACCACTGTATAAGTTACGGTGAAAGTGATTAATACGGCGATAAGGCATAATCGCAGGTTATTATACATAATCACCAGTTATCTTGGTAAGTTTGAACAATTTCACTAAATTTCTCACTTTTACCGGCGATTATGTATAATTCCCAAATGAAGTTGGTAAATTTGATAAATATGCCAGAATTTCTCACTTTTACCGGCGATTATGTAAATTCCCAAATGAATTTGGTAAGTTTGAAATATTCCCCGAGTTATAGGATAAAAACCGTGAGAAACGCAATCTTACCGCTGAGAAATCAAAAAATACAGAAAAGGTGAAAAAGACACTTTTCATCCCTAAAATGAAAAGTCTAAAACAGGAATCCGTCGTCCGAATTATAAAAAAAAAGCCCCAAAAAATTTTAAGCCCAGTGAGAACGAATTAGTAAAGACGGCCGTGTTAATCCTAGACTGACGATTATGCATAATGTCATATGTAAATATGAAATATCGTACTTAATTAATCAAATTTACCAGACATTATGCATAATCGCTAGTCTAGGATTAACATGGCCGTCTTTACTAATTCGTTCTCACTGGGCTTTAAATTTTTTGGAGCTTTTTTTATAATTCGGACGACGGATTCCTGACTTTACATTTTAGGGGTGGAAAGTGTCTTTTTTACCTTTTGTGTCTTTTTTGGTTTCTCATAGGTCAGATTGCGTTTCACACGATTTTTTCCCTATAACTGGGAGAATATATCAGACTTACCAAAAATCATTTGGGAATTATACATAATCGTCGGTAAAAGTGAGAAATTCTGGCATTTTATCAAATTTACTAACTTCATTTGGGAATTATACATAATCGCCGGTAAAAGTGAGAAATTCTAGCACATTTATCAAATTTACCAACTTCATTAGGGAATTTATATATTCGCCGGTAAAAGTGAGAAATTTTAGTGAAATTTATCAAACTTACCAAGATGATTGGTGATTATGCATAATCGCCGGATTAATTACTTTTACCGTAACATATATATATCATTGTGGGTGATTGACTGACTACTGACTTATGGCTGACTCACAGGGGATCATGCTATTTCTAATCAGTAAATGATAGAGCTCTGAAAATTTGCATCTTGGAATAATCCGGGACATAGATTTCGGGAAAAGTCCAAAATTTGACCTCCGACGTATACTTCAAGGTAAAATGGAGGTCACGTAGAGAAGAAACCATGATCCACGAGTTCTAGAAAGGTGAAAATCAGTGTCAGGGGGTGTTTCGAGTTTTAGATGTCGGAAACGTTACGAAATTTCGGATCCGCAGGGTCCTTCGAGGTCAAAGGTCAAATTTAGATCTATCAGCGCTAGAAAGCTAAAAAAAATTGGTTCTGGAGCAATTTGAGTCGTAGATCTCGGAAACATTGCGAAATTGTTGATGAGTCTTTTGATGTAAAAGGTCAAATGTAGATCTGTTGCTGTTAGAGCCTAAAAATTGATGCCTCGGAGTTCAATGTACAGGTGCTGGAGAGATAAAAATTGATGAATAGTCTATTTCGGAGAGTAGAGTTAAGAAATGAGGAATTTTCGGATCCGGTGTCGCATTCAATGTCAAATAAGTGTCGGAGTGACGGGCCATCGGTCCCAGGCAATCCAAAGCACAGAGTCCACGGTCCAAGATCAGTGAATCCTGGTGGAATGTATCTGCTTTCGGCTTTCCTTTCAGCAATAGTTTAGTTTCTGCATTCGTCCATCTGAGGTTTGCTTACATAATAATTTTTCATTGCATTCATAAAACTGGTGCTATATTTATGAATGATTATTCAGTAAGACAAAAGCGGCTGCTTTAATAATTGCTCTGAAAAACGAAGAACCAAAAACGGAAAAAAAGAAAGTGTGGACAAAATCATGGCTTCAAAAGAGGGAATATGGTTTTGTTAAGAGAACTTAAGAAGAACTCCCCAGATGATTTTAAGAGCTATTTCCTAAATATTATCCGCTGGTGGAATCATTTAAAACCCTTGGTTCTATTCAACATTGAAGAAGCTGCTAAATTTGCCAAATAGCAATAAAACAATATATGGTGTGAATTTCGTTTTCATTGCAGATGAAACCTTTGTCTTTGATGAATATCGTATTAAAACTTTTCCGTTGAAAGAAATATCTAAAGTAGACAATGAAGTATATAAAAAAAAGGTATTCAATTACAGGCTATCTTGTCCAATAACTGTTAAATGCGTTTGGAATAATGAAGGCCAATTTTGTATTATACTGTTATTTTAAATACTACATTTAATAAAGGTATTATACATATCATACAGTCTGTGATATTTTATGCCAGGGGTTCTTAACGTGGTGTACGCGTAGCCCTTCGTGGTACGCGGTAAAACTTTTTGGGGTACGCCTTGATAGTTCAAAAGTCGCTAGATCAGTAACAAAGTCGCTAAGTTGGCAACAATGCTATACAAAAATATCATTTTTTGTGTTTATCGATATATGTAATTTACGAATACGAAATTTAATGTCGATTTATATATATATATGTTTTGTTTTATTCCCATTGTTATACTATAACTATAGTTTTATCTATCTCTACAAGGGGTACGACAGTTACATACACATTTCCAGGGGTACGTGAAGCATAAAAGTTTGAGAACCACTGTTTTATGCGACCACCAGTTCGCCATTTCCTGACATATGCAATACATTAGGTACCTTTTGAATCAAATTCTCGGGACCCACGCCAGACCCCACGAAAAGATCTTTTTTTACATTAATATTATTAAACCACCATTTTCATAAACATTTACCCTTTTCTTTAAACTAACTTTAAACTACTCACTAAGTTTAACTAAATCACTATCTTTAAACTACAAGTTAGATTCATTTAACAGCTTAGTTAGCTATTAAATGAATATTTTTAACTGTATTATTCGAATTACAGTCGGCCCTGTTATAAAGCGTAATTCCACATAACACAAGTGTGTATTATATTCAACATTTTCACTTTAAGATATCCTTTTAGAAAAGACCGTATTTCCGTCATACGTTAAGGATCTCATGGAAAGCATTTCATCGGAGTCCATGGTGTTACATCTCCTTATATTGATTTTCTTTCATTTATTTTCATTCTCTTTTCTTGCTGTAGCTCCTTGAAGTTGAAAATTATATTAATACTTATGAAAAAAGTGTAGCTGAGAGACAAATATAAAGAATTTCTCCTACTGTGGTAAAAATAGTAGCATTTTGAAACAAATTACCTGATATCAGTAGCATCAAAGCCTTTGCAAGATGTAAAATGCATGCCCAACTTGACTCCTAAGTATAGGCACATGATTAAAGTAAATTTAAACTTTGAAATTGCTCAATATTATAGGTAGTTTATCTATTCGTTGCCTTACTAATTAATTTTGTGAAAAAATCTACTTTCATATTTTGACAAGTTTAACGATAATGCACTATTAAAGCTGTAGGACAGTTTAAAGTTAAACACCTTCATTGGCAAAATACAAGGTTAGTGAATACCTTCAGACAAATAATAATAATAACAGAAGGTCCAATCACACAACCGGACTTTTTGTGAAATTGTGAACTTATACTACACGTGAATCCAAGAACTAAATAGGGCCTGTGTAATACTGGAAACAAGGAACCTCAAGCTCCACATCTGGGAACAACTCTGCTCTGAAGAACTGGATTTTGGCAATATTCTAAAACAGTGTCTAAAGGTATTTATTAACCAATGCAGAAGTTTATCTTTAAACCGCCCTATCGCTTTAATAGTATATTATCGCTAAACTTGTCTAATATTAAGTGTAAAGCTGTGAAATTATTTTGCTTAAACAAATAGTGTGTTAAAACAATTATCTACTTTCACAGATGGAAAATGTTTAGCTGAAAACGTTCCGGAAAAGTTTCTTTGAAAACCTTTTCATCATAAAGGCAAATAAAAATTCAGCCAATTTACATTAGTTTTCTTCCCTGCTGCACAATTGTCAGTTTTACCTTAATTAAAATCAAACATTCTATTTTCCTTATTCGTTACCATTCACTTTATATAACCCGCTTACAGATCTCTGACACAATAATAAGTTCTTCCTAATTAATTTTCATACACTTGGTATAACTTGTTTTCAATCTCAGATAACATAATGAGTTCTTAATAATTACCAATGAATTCTCCAACAGCTATCTCTCTTTAACAAGATGTTAATTAATATATCAATTCTTTTATCAGATCTCAATTGTTTCCTAGATTATTCAAAAACGGTATTTAATTAAAATTTATTGAAAATTAATTTAAATATTTACTGCAGAAGAATAGTAATTTAATTTTAAATAAACGAACTTGGAAATGTACTCTTACCACTGAAGTCATATCACTCTAAAATAAATACAACCATTCCCTTGAATTATATCAAAAGGATTCCATTCCATATGTCTAACCTGTTCTAATAACAGAAAAGTGTAACAACGTCTTTAATAAGGTTGACATCGCTTCGAACAAGTCTTGTCGCGCATGAAATTATTACACGAATGTCAATACTTCAAAGAGACTTTAGTTGCAATGTTTTACGATAATAAAAGATCAGCAAGCACAATACAGAATTAGAAGAGCCAATTTACGGTGACTGACTCTCAGGTATCTCCTTATTGTGTGAGACAATGACTGCTTGATGGTGACAGAGCACGTAACTCGACTTATCCATCTTCACAAAGGGATTTCACCGACGTTATTAATACGCACGGTGAATTTATTCATGGAAATCACTAATCAGTAAGCTGTGACATATATGGTTTCACATTCATTGCATGAATTGATGCGGTATGAAGGAAAGAGAAAAGACTCTTTGAAGAGGGTATTGGGGCCGGGGTGGCTCAGTCGGTAGCGCGCCAGGCTCGTAATCTGTAGTTCCCAGGTTCGAGTCCCAGCTGGGTCAGCGTTGAGATTATCTCCGCAAAATTTCCCCGCCCTGCCCACGGTCAGTAGGGGACACCGATGGGCTTGGAAAGGCCGCCGTCCGTCGGATGGGACGTTAAGCCGTGGCCCCGTGTGCGGGAGAGCCATACCCTGTGCACGTTAAAGAACACGCTGGATGGCCTTGACGGGAGACTACCATCTGTCTCCCAACAGCTGTTCCAGTGGGTCCCCTCCCCCAACCTTCTCTGAGCCTTCGGGGTCCATGTGACCTGGCCATTTAGCCCATGGTGTGCAAAAAAGTGCCGCTCAGAGGTAAAACAACCCAACCCAACAACTTGAAGAGGGTATTCGATTACAAATAATTATTTTTATGAATTAAATCATCCGTAAATAGTATATTGAGTTTGGGGAGAAAAACAAGGAATATAAATTTGCTTATTTCCATATAATTTAGGAAATGAACTAATATAATAATGGTAATAGAACAACATTTTTTTTCATAAAAACAAACATAATATATATAATATAATCCCCACTCGAATGATGGGCGTGGGTGGCTCAATCGGTAGTGCGCCATGTTCGTAATCTGCAGTTCCCTGGTTCCAATCCCATCTGGGCCAGCGCTGAGATTTAAAAAATAAATAAATAAATAAATACCCCCTCAAACAGCTGCTTGCACAGAGGTCTTTCAGAAGCCTGTCAGTTTATACTCCATAGTCGAAAATCTGTGAGGAACGAGGATATCTACGCAAAACTCCAGGTCCTGACCTCAGTCAGAAGGGGACACCAACAACGGACTTTGGAAATGTCTCCGCCCGTCGGATGCGACGTAAATTAAAGCCGTGGTCCCCTTGTGCTGGAGAGCCATACCCTGCGCACGTTAAAGAGCACACTGGATTGCCTTGAAGGAAGGTTACATATGTCTCCTGTCTAGTGAGTTCCCTTTCTTCAACCTTATCTGAGCCCTCGGGGTCCTTGTGATTTGGCAATGGAGTCCGTTGTGTGAAAATAAGTGCTCCTCGGAGGTAGAACAACCCAACCATGAGGATTATAGTTTTGGGGGTAACTATAAAGAATATGAAATCCCGTGGCCGAATGGTTACCGCGCATGGCTACTGATACAAGGGATTTGGGTTCGAGCCCCCGGTAAGCATGGACGTTTCTGTTGTTTTTCTTCTGTTGTTCTGCCATCCTCTCAGACCTTCTACTGTGGCGTATTAAACTGACAGGCTCCTGTCACACCTCTGTGGCAAGCAGCTGCTTGAGGGGGTATTTATTATTATTATAAAGAACCAGAATATGAGGTAACAGGTTTAAAGTGCTATGAGAACTTTCTTATGACATCCTGAGCTACTGGTTTTGGGAGATTTGGGAAATACGAATGATAATGTTTCATTAGTATCTATCCAGCCCAAAACCAATCTTTTCATTTACCTCGAGAAACCGAAACTTTGAATGTTTACAGACGAAAAACAAAGTGGAAACAATGGATCACTTTTTTAAAAAACAAGACAAAATAGTCTATAATTTCAAAACTGCGTAATCGAAATAATAATAACAAAATTTGAATTAAATAGAAAATCTAAACTATTGTGACAGCTTATTTCTGTGCGGCTCCTTTTTGCACACAATGGGCTAAATGGCCAGGTCACAAGAATCTCAAGGTCTCAGAGAAATTTGGGGAAGGTGACCCACTGGATAGCTATTAGGACAAATGACAGACTTCCGTTAGGTTGTTTCACCTGTAAGCGTCATTTTTTGCATACAATGGGTTAAATGACCAGGTCACAAGGATCCGGAGGGTCCAGAGAAGGTTGGGGAAGGGTTCCCACCAGACAGCTGTGTGGTAGACAGATGGTAGCCTTCCGTCTTGGCCATCCAGCGTGTTCTTTAACGTGCACTGGTATGGCTCTCCCGCACACGGTGCCACGGCTTTACGTCCCATCCGACGGACGGCGTCCTTTCCAAGACCATCGGTATCCCCTACTGCCCATGGGCAGTTTTTCAGAGATAAATCTCAACTCTGGCCCAGCTGGGATTCGAACCTGGGAACTGCAGATTACGAGCCTGACACGCTTCCAATGCTAATAGTCATAACCAATGCTAATAGTCTGCTAATAGTCATTCACTTACGTGATCGCAGTAACATTTGCATGATTGTTCTGTAAGAGCGCTATGTTACACCTGGTGGAACATTTCAGAACTAGCATTCTGTTCTGCCCTTCCATTTTTGAATTCTAAATCCGTCCATTCCAAATTTCGTGTTCGGTTATTCAACCGTTTTTACCTACAGGCCACCAAAATGACGCAGTTTAATTATAATCATCTGGTACATTTGTAAAAAGAAACGGATAAGTCTTAAATTTTGCATCCGTTCATAGATTACAGTAAAATACTACAATATACACATAGTAAATACACAGACTACAGAAAATACTAAGAATGACACTCGTTTGAAAAAAATGCACTGTCTACTTTTCGTTTTTGTTATATCGAACACAACTCCATCACTTGAGCTCGAACAACTCTTAATTCCCCGCGGGAGGTAATTTGAGGTCACCTTCTACGTAGCGAACAGGCAAAGGTATCACCATCTGAAGAGACACTGAGTGAGAACCCTGAGTACTTGGTGACGTTCTTTCGTTCTAATGAGAACGTAGATCTTTTAAGACTCCCTAGTACGAACAATATAAGCTCACAAAGGATTACCGATACCTTGAAGATCACTTTGACCAAGACAGCGTGCAACGCTGTTTGTGGACCGTCCCTTATATCTAGTACCCTCGACTATTAACAAAGCTGTGGCAGCAATTGCATTCAAGTGTGACCTAAGGAGACATTCCCAGACAGTGCTAGCCACATCTCTTTCTGAGGTGTGCCTAGTATATGTCTTTGCACGCACGGCTAGTAATGGAAATGGTTCTGAGCGTCAATGTTGCGGAAACTATCCTCTCTCACACATCATAATCTTCTTCTGTCACTAAGCGACGGGATGCGGTAGATGACGTCTCACTTCGTCGGTAGTTAGTTAATCTAGCGTTAAATTCATTTTCGCTTTCTTATAATAACACGAACTCAGCCATGAGGCCTCCTGTATCGGGTAATCTCGTTTCGAAAATAAATTTGAAAGTTAATAATGGGGTACTATAATTTTGCTGTACTAAAATTGCTTGAGTTAAACATACATTAACTAATTTTCGATTCAAATTCGTAAATGAAACACTAATGTGAAAAATGCACGAAACTAAATAAGATTTATCTTGAATATTGGGTTGAGTTGTTTTACTTATGAACTGCACTTTTTTGTACCCAATGGGTAAATGGCAGGTTACAAGGACCTCGAGGACTCAGAGAGGTTTGGGAGAAGGGGACCCACCTGAGAGCTCTTAGGAGACAGATGGAAGTTTCCCATCCAGGGAATCCAGCGTATTAACATGCGCAAGAACCCGCAAAGGGGTCAGGGCTTTACTCCCTATCAGACGAAAGAGGGCCTTTCCAACCCATTGGTGTGCCCTTTCTGATCGAGGGCAGGCGGGAGTTTTGTGAAAATTAATCTCAACGCTGGCCTAGCTGTGACTCGAACTGGGGACAGCAAATTACGAACCTTGCGCGCTGCCAACTGAGCCATTCCCGCCTTTTTTAATTATTAGGAAAATAGTAGCAAGACATCTATAACAATAAAAGATGCATATCTGTGCTAACTAATATCCCATCGGAAAATGTGGTAGACGTTTCAAATTTTGAAAAAGTGTATTTTGTTGTCATCAAAGTTGCATTGGTCAGTTTCAAGCCGAAATTACAAAAGGGACTTTCTATAACAAAAGTATTTATCATATTACTCCTTCGGGAAACGGTTATCGCTACCAAATCTATTGTCATAGTTTTCTGAAGTTTAGGCGTCTTCCTTCTTCCTTTTCCACTCCCTTCAGTTGATCACATTATGTAACATGTTGAAAAGTAACTCTGCTCTGGAAATATACAGGTAATTTTTTTCTAAACTAAAGGCAAAACGCAAAATATGTAGATTTATTTAACGTTTTTTCTTGTGTGCTTATCATTAACTTTTCGTTGCTTATCTTGAACAATTCAGTGATGTTTAACGATTTTCCATGAATCTTTCGGAGTTGGCAACATTCCCTATTACAACACTAACATATATAAAGTGTTGAATCTCTGCCTTTGGGGGCAGGGGGGTGGTACTCACAAGACTAACTTTCAGTGCAGTAAAAATATAATACACATACTTCATCTTAAAAGCTAGACCCGGGCAGTGCCAGATACATCTAGTAATATAAGCCTAAGGTAAGATTAATGAACACAGAAAAACCGGAAACACTTTTCCAGTGTCGTAAAAATATTTTAGTTGCAATAGAAAAATAAAATTATTATAATATTAATTTTAATTACCGATTTATTCCATTGTTTAGGTTCATACTAAAATACATCTATTACAAATTCAGCGTTAATACTTAAGTAAAATATGTCAAACCCCGACAGTTTTGAGGGCAAACTCATAAAGACGATTCAGACATCTGGTCAGGTTGCTCCTTACACCAGTCCAGCTGGGCCAGCGTTGAGATTTATCTCCTCAAAACTCCCAGCCCTGCCCTCGGTTAGTAGGGGACACCGAGGGGTTTGGGACAACCCCCGTCCGTCGGATGAGATTGTTAAGCCATGGCTCCTTTGTGCGGGAGAGTCATATCACGTATATGTTAAAGAACACGCTGAATGGCCTTAAGAGAAATCTCCCATCTGGCTAACAGCTTTCGAGTGGATCCCCTTCTCCAAACCTTCTTTGAGCCTTCGGGGTCTTTATGACGCTCAGAGGTCAAACAACCCAACCCTTACACCACTATAGCAGCCTAATGTTTATCTGTCACGGAAACCCGGATACTTCTCAGCTATCACTGGCTGCTTTTCATTAGTTCATGCACACTATCGAAAAGTATTACTTCTCAGCTATCACTGGCTGCTTTTCATTAGCTCAAGCACACTATCGAAAAGTATTCACACAAAATTAACTTCATGTTCGAATTCTGGTTCTGTTAAAGCTAAAGGTTTGAATTTTTAATTCAATAATGCATAGTAGTTTGGGATACTCATACGGGAGTTTAATGAACATGTCAAAAAAATTTCGGAAGTTATGGAAAATGTGCATTTATTTAATTAATTAATGGTAAATAATTAATTAATTTAATTAATTAATAATAAACAGAGGGAGAAAGCCCCACAAGAGAAAAAAAATCGAGGGCTGTTAAAGTAAGGTCTCCTTGGTGGACATTAAATTGGATAACCCGTGCCTATCAATCTACCAAGAAATGTTAATGGACACCCTTTGTTTTGTTTGTTTTTTTCTTGCTGGGCTTTCTAATGAATTATATTTCTATGGGCAAAATTCGAGACATGTTTCATATGAAAGCCAGAATAAGAGAAGCAACGGAACAAGTAACAAGAGATATACTGCAAGTGTATATGGCAAGAAGTGGAATATCCATTGGAAATACGTAGGGTCACGAACTGTACAGAGGTAGAAATTCATTATGTTCAAAACTATTTGAGGTGCGATTTCAATTAGAATATTTCTTTCTTAAATGTGTATAATGAACTGGTGTCTAACAGTTAAGCATAACTGACAAAATGGACTATATTGAAAAAACAATCGACGAAAACAGTAACAAAAGTACGTGCAGAGTAAGGTTGGATTGTTTTACCTCAGAGGGGCACTTTTTTCACACAATGGGATAAATGGTCAGGTCGCAAGGACTCCAACGGCTCAGAGAAGTTGGAGGACCCACTGGACAGCTGTTGGTGGCCTCCGTTCAAAGTTATCCAGTGTGTTCGTCCAACGCGCACAGGGTATGGCTCTCCCAGACACAGGCTACGGCTTAACATCTCATCCGATGGACGGTTGTCTTTCCAAACCATCGGTGTCCCCTACTGACTGAGAGCGTGTGACTACTGACTGAGAGAAGGGGGGACAGTTTTGCGTAAATAAATCTCATCACTGGCCCAGGCGAGATTCGAACCTATGAACTACAGATTAAAAGCTTAGTGCGCTATCGACTGAGCTATCGGGGGTACGTGCAGATAATGGTGGGCACATGAAAATGTGGGAGTAATGATGCAATAGCATGTGCCCATACATAATTTGTATAAGAGATAAAAACTGCAAACTTATAATGGTATAATTATCAGGATACATTGAAAAACCTCATTTCTTGTCTCCAGCGTATTCTGTTTGCGTTCGAATCTAATTGTTGCTCTAACAGTATGTTACACAGACAGCACATGGATGCCTTTACATTTGGTAGGGATATCGGGATGCTGAAATCATCGCGGTTAAAACCGGGTTTCAACACTAGTGCAGACCTATTGCCCTGGCAACCTCACTCTGTTTTCGGCCTTTAAAAGCCGGGTTTCAACCGGTTTTAAAAATTTCCCGAAAAATCAAAAAACGAAAACAAAAAAAAATAAGTTTTCAGATTTAATTTTTTTTTATTAATTTACAATATTTGTTTACAGTAGATTTGAATTTTTAATATTTTTTTATAGAAAGAGAGAGGGAGAAAGAAAAAAAAATGAGGAAATGAACACATTTCAAGGTTATTCAAATAATGAACGAAAACATGAAATTTTTTTCCGTTTCAATTTTATATACCATATATATATATACAGAGAGAGAATGAATGCATACGTGAACAAGTCAACATTTTATGAAATAGATTGCAATGGTAATAAGTTTATCTTTTAAATATTAATTATAAATAACTGTGATGCTTTGAAAATTACGATGCAGTAATTAAAACATTATAAAGAAATTTCAACTTTAAATACATTACCTACTAAGATTGGTTTGTGACAAACTGGCAACTGCTCTTCAGTATATTTTTCCCTGTCTGGCATTTCAATCTTTAGTTTGTTTCGTCATGTAGATTGTCGTGTAGAGTCAGTCGACTAATCGAACATATTTTGGAACGTTCAGTGTGGATTTTATTAATTTAATAATAGAAACTCCTTATAAATTTGTGGAATATGTCGAATAAATCTAAAATATGGGATTATTTTGTGCATTATAAGACAAAAGAAATTTCTGAATGCAAGAAATGAAACTAGACTTTAAAGTGTTGTAGAGGGTCAACGTCAACTTTGAATTCGGAAGTTAAAATGTTCATGGTATTAGCATCAACGAAAGTGATTCTTCTTCATTCAAGAAGCAAAAGACTTTGGGAGAATATGGGCAAAGAAAATCTTTTGAAAAAAAAATTCAAGACTTGCTAGTGCTGATGGATTAAGTTTTCATTGAATTGCTAATAGTAAATTTAATCAAGAGAGTTTACAGAAAACTAAATATGACAAACCTCACCCAACATCCCATACTGGTGTAAGAAAGTTGATCCTTGGTTTTTATGAAAAAATAAACAGGAGCTTCTTAGCTTTTTCAAGGAACAAGTGAGTAAAGGTATCCGTTTCTCATTAACTTTAGATGAGTACACTTCTTCACAAAATGTACGATACATGAATATAAATGTTCATAAGAGAGAGAATCAGCACTGGTCTCTTGGCATGATTAAAATATCTAACTCTCTAAACTACATCAGAATTGTAGAGATAGTTAGCAAAATATTAGAAGAGTTTGGGTTAGATTTTGATACCAATGTTGTCGGATGTACGACTAATAGAGCAGCCGTAATGGTTAAATTTGGTAAGGAAATAACTTTAGTTCACCAATGCATTGAATTCATTCAGTTGCCCAACGCATTCATTCATATTGCGCATTGCATTCATTCAGTTGACCAATGTCATTCATATTGCGCATTGCATTCATTTAGCAGTTTCACATATTTTACATTCCAAAGCTAGAGAGAGTGTCAATGAAGAAGTAATTGATGTTGACATTCAAGATGATGATGAAGACTTAAATGAAGATGAGTATGATGTTAATCAAGGCTTATATTTGGATCCCATGTTTGAGATAAATATTGACACAAATGAGGCACCGCGACTTAGTGCAGATTATCTGACAGTAATTAAGAAAGTCAGAAAAATCTGCCGAATGTTTCGCAAAATCTCCTTTGAATAATGACAGGCTTCAAGATTTCGTAAAGAAAGAATTCAATGGAGGAGAAAAGAAGCTTATCTTAAAGTGGGTCACACGGTGGAATAGTCTCCTTTCTATGATTGAACGTTTTCTAAAGCTAAGGAACTGCATTCCTAAGGCTCTACGAGTACTAGCTTCAAATGAAAATGTCTTTGAGGAGGAATGGAATTTGTAAGATAACCTCGCTAAAACTCTTCCTTCACTTGAATTTGCTTTGAAGGTTCTATGATCTGAAGAAACAACTTTACTTAAAGCTGACATGCTTATGGAAATTTGCCTTAAGAAACTGGACAATAAGGATAATCCTATTGCTGCCAATTTCAAAGAATGTCTTATCAAATGTTTTTCATCAAGACGACAAAAGAAAGTCAATTCATTGTTAAGATATTTAACCAATCCAGAAGAAATAAAAAATGAATCGTCTGATTTATTCCCTTTATTATCCAGGAAAACAGTAATCGCAGACATACGTTTCTTAGCCTTTTTCCTAACGAATGTCAAACCATCGAGGTAGATGATAACGCAGAGTCAGAAGTGTAAGGTGCAGCTAGCATTGCTAAAACTAACGAAGATTACGACTTAATGCACGAGTATTTGGGAGAAATGAATAAATTAGAAATGTTGCCTGTGAAATATTCCAGATATTTTAATGTCAACGATAAATTTAAATACTTTGAAGCCACATTAAAAAATGAGCAAAAATTAGAGCTTTTACATAATGCGTTAATTTCTGTTAAACCAATAAGTGTTGAATCAGAAAAAAGGCTGCTGGTTTTTTTTTTATCTAGGCTTCTGTCAGGCTAGAGGCCTTTTTAGATTTTTTTTTGTTCAGGCTGTGTATATTTATTTTGGATTTCGCCAAAATAGTCATATGCTACGGGGAGGCTCTCTCTCCCGACATCTGGAAAGTTAATTGCAGTAGCAGTGTACAGGGAACGGCTAGCGTCCGCTGGCAAGTGACCCGGGTCCCTGAGGGCTAACGGACGCCCAGATGGTGAGGCATAGAAAAGAAAGGAAGAAAGGGTTTGGCAACGATGAAGGAGAGCCGGTCTAGTTTCGGAAGGAGACGGACGCAAAATTGTAAAGCTGAAAAATGCCGACTGGTAATAGCGGCATTGGCTCTGTAAATACAGCTGAACAGGCATAGTAAGCTGGTGTTGTTGTAATCCATGTAATTGAGCATATGTCCTCGTCCAGCAAGTACGTTGGAAGGTTAAATAAATCTTTGTTATTTTTAAGTAAAGCCTGAAGTTGGACTAATTTATTGGGGAGGAGCTTCAGTATCAGTTCTCTGCAATTGTGAATAAACCGTTGTTTTTATCCGAAAGACTCTTTCACCCGTCGCGTATAGCGATCGAACCGAGGGAACATCCTAAGTGGTCCAAATAGACCGATAAACGAAGAGTTAACATCACAAAGTGGCGCAGTCCGACAGTACGCAACAGCGGTGAAAGTAGCGACGAAGGTGACGGAAGAGTTCCGACATCCATTGTGAGCTGACCAGGGCAAGGCTGATACTGCCAAGAGTGTCCTGCGGGGTGCTTCAGGCGATAGAATAGCTGTGAAGGTACCTGAAGAATCGTGCATCACGTTCGAACTGTGGAAAAAGCTGTGAAGGTGACGGAAAAGTTCAACATCCACTGGGAGCTGACCGACGCAAGGCTGATACTGCCAAGAGTGTTCCGACTGTGTGCTTCAGGTAGCAGATTGACGAGGCGGTTCGTTCCTGTCATCACATCGGAGGTAAGTATCCTCTTACTCTAGGGGCAAGTAGTTAGATACGGCAGAGGCCTGTACGAGCTAAAATGGAGCTTAGGAGCGGTCGCGATAGGGAAAGGGATGAGTTTAGGCGAAGCTTCACAGAGAGGGATAGCGCGCAGGATGGTTATTCAGGGAATGATCTGGGAGGCGAGGAGGTGACAATAGACAGAGAGTCTGATGCTGCGATAGACATGAGAGGGTTGAGGGATTATGGCAATGACGACGATGCGGATATGCTGCAGAGCGGGACCAGAAAGCAGAGAGCTAAAGAAAGGATTGGATATGATTTTGAATTAGAGAGAATGAGGTTAGAGATGCAACTGAGAAGGGAAGAGAGAGAGGCAGCAGAAAGGGAAAAGGTGAGAGAGGCGGCAGAAAGAGAAAGAGAAAAGGAGAGAGAGGCAGCAGAAAGGGAAAAGGAGAGAGAGGCGGCAGAAAGAGAAAGAGAAAAGGAGAGAGAGGCAGCAGAAAGGGAAAAGGAGAGAGAGGCGGCAGAAAGAGAAAGAGAAAAGGAGAGAGAGGCAGCAGAAAGGGAAAGAGAAAAGGAGAGAGAGGCGGCAGAAAGAGAAAGAGAAAAGGAGAGAGAGCATGAGTATAGAATGCTGGAACTGCAAATGAGGAATGCAAACGAGGAGAGGGGTGATGGGCGAACGGTGGCAGTTTCTAGTAATCCAGCAGATGCGCGGCTGGCTAATTATATAAAATTATTGGGAAATATGTTAGCTGGAAGCCCTAAAAACCCTGAAGAGGTGATAAATCTCTTTGAGACAGCGGAAAGTCGATTTAAGATATATGAAGTGCCAGAGGAATTTCGAGGCAAAGTCATCATTTCTTTTTTAGATGGTAATTATGCAAATCACGTTTTTCGAAAATTAAGTGCAGAGGATTTTGTTTATTATAAGAAAGTTAAAGAGGCCGTATTAAAAGAGTTTAAGCTCACTCCCTCTGCGTACAAGAGAAAGTTTGAAACTATCGCGAAAGATCCGAATGAGTCATATAATCAGTTAGCCTCGAGACTCAGAAATAGATGGGATTACTACGTCCGCAGTAGGAAAGTGACAAAATTTGAGGAGCTTATGGACCTGATAGTGTCGGATAGGTTACGTGATAGCCTTCCTCAAGACACTCATGCTTACGTAGTACAGAAAGAGGCGGAGTCATGGGCAAAAGCAGACGAAATAGCCACGTGGGCAGAGATACACTCAGCCAGTGTGAGAGAGGACAGAAAACAGGCTAAAAGCTTTACTAAAGTGAATGGAGGGCCACAGCGATTAGGGGATACCCGTGGTAATAATTTCCAGCGAAGAGAGAATCTTAGGACAGACAGTCGATTCAGGCGCAATATCTTGGATAATTATCCCAGCAGTAAGGGTTCGCAAGGGTTGATAAGAAGATGCCATAAGTGTGGATCACAGGAGCATTTGATGCGTGTTTGCCCAGCTCGATCAAGAGAGTCCGGTGCTAGTAATCATCATGCAAAAGTGAATCAGGTGAGGGAAGTTGATTCACAGGCGGTAAAGCAGAACAGCGAGGCGATGATAGCCAGAGTTAAAATACCTTTAGGTGAAGTTCTCAGGAGGGAGAAAAGGTCGAAGTGGGAGAGGACGATTCCTGCTGATTATAAGCTGGTTAGAGTTAGATGCGGCGAGAAAACGGCGCAAGCAGTGGTCGATTCAGGGGCGGAGATAACGGTGGTCAGGAAAGGCATGCTAGAGGAAGAAAAACATATGGTGAAGAGCCACATAATAGTACGTGGGCCCTTCGAAGAGACGAAACGAGCAGAGGTAAAGGAGCTTGCTTTGAGCCTAATCGAAGAGACTGATTCGCCCAATGCCAGGGGTGGAAAAGTAAAAGTATTATGCGCAGTAGTTGATGGACTACGGGAAGAAGTACTGTTAAGTGCAGAAACATTTTGTGATCTTTTAGAGGAAAAGGAAAACGTACCTAGGACTATACAGCCCAAGGTACAAGCTGTTAATCAAGTGGCCGATCAACAGGAAGGTGAAGCACGAGAGGAGGAGCCTGAGGCGGTAGGAGCGAAAACAGAATCTCCCGAAGAAATAAATCCTCTCGCTACTAGTGATGTGAGACTGTTTAAGATTCAACAGGGGAATGACCCCTCCCTTAGAATAGCCCATAATGAAGCAAAAGAGAAGAAGAATAACTATTTTTATTTGGATGATTTGCTATACCATAAGGACAAGGTATTAGGAGAGCCTGTGAGTCAGCTTGTAGTACCAGTTGAAAGACGTCAAAAGATTTTAGAACTGGCACACGAGTCCGTATTTGGTGGTCATTTAGGTGCTAAAAAGAGTCAGGAGCGGATTAGATATTCATTCTTTTGGCCTTCATGCAAGAAGGATGTTAGGAAGTTTTGCGACTCCTGTCTGAAGTGTCAGTTAAGGGAAAAGGTCAAGAAGCAGGATAGAATCCCCATCACGCCTATAGCGCGCCCGAAATTACCTTTTGAAAGGGTAAATCTTGATGCTATTGGTCCGATAGACCCACCATCTGCAAAAGGGCACAGGTTCATATTGTGTCTGATTGATCAGCATACTAGATGGCCTGAGGCGGTATGCCTAACATCGCTTACAGCAAAGAACACCTGCGATGCTCTGTTAGAAATATTTCAGCGGACAGGCATACCTTCTGTTATCGCAACAGATAGAGGGACAAATTTTACGGCAGAATTAACTCAAGAAATGGAAAAGAGAATTGGAGCTTCACCTCGATTTTCTACTCCGGGATATCCTCAAAGTAACGGTTTAGTAGAGAGATTTAATCAGACTTTGAAAAATATGTTACACCACGTCATTAGAGAGGAACCCAGGCAGTGGCACAAGGCCGTGCCATTTTTACTGTGGGCGTACCGGGAGGTACCCAACAGTACTACCGGTATATCTCCATTTCAGTTGATGTATGGGAGGCAACCAACAGGGCCACTCTCAATCCTAAAAAATAGCTGGACTGACGAGCAGGTCATGCCTGTGGGTATTCCAGTTACTGCTGCGCAATATCTTCAAGAATTAAAGATCAGGCTAGAAATAGCAGCAGCGCAGGTTAAGGATCTAGCAGAAGAGAATCAAAGGAAATATGCATATTATTACAATAGGAGCGCTCGGGTTAAGGAGTTTAAAGAAGGAGATCAGGTGATAGCTTTAACGGCAGACTCAAATAGCAAACTGTATGCCAGGTGGATAGCCCCAGCAACAGTAGTGCGACGCATATTTCCGCACAGTTATGAGGTAAGGTTACCAGACGGGGCAACCAGACATGTTCATGCGAATAGATTGAGGGAATTAAAAGCTCGTTGTAATGTGGTAGGAGTGATCTTTGATGAAGATACCGAATTTGGAGAAATAAAAGAAATGCCTAGAGCAACAGCACAAGAAAGGGGTAGCAAGGTCGGGCTACAGCCGATGAAACATGCTTTTCCGAACCTGTCAGCAGAGCAAGCAAAGGAGCTGCATGAGCTATTGGACGAGTTTCCGAGTTTTTTTTTTAAATCGTCCAGGCAGATGCAAGCAAGGGCAACATAGCATTAGATTAAAAGAGGGCAGTCATTTGAAGACGCTACACAGGTACAAGGTACCACATGCGATGCGAGAACAAGTCGAAAGACAGGTAAATGAATTGCTGGAAGCAGATATGATAGAGCCAGCACAGAGCGAGTTCACGCATCCCATTGTGTGTGTTGCAAAAAAAGATGGGACCATGCGTTTGTGCTGTGATTTTAGAATGGTGAATGGTTACACAATACCTGATGCTTTTCCCATGGCCCATGTACCTGATCTATTATACAAGGTAGGCGCTGCTAATTACATCTCTACGATAGACCTGTTACGTGGGTACTGGCAGATAGAGCTAGAAGAGGGAAGCAGACCGCTAACTGCTTTTTCTACTCACAAGGCTCAGTACCAATGGAAAGTTCTCCCGTTTGGTTTGATTGGAGCGGCTTCCTGCTTTCAACGAATAATGAATTCCATATTAGCTGGGCATCAGGATTATTCGGTAACGTATCTAGATGATGTAGCCATTTATTCGGAAACCTGGGCAGATCATATGAGGCATCTGAGAGAGGTGCTAATGGAATTAGAAAACGCAGGGCTTACAGGAAACTTAGCAAAATGCTGTTTTGCCCAAAATACGGTGAAATATCTAGGACATATAGTGGGGTCAGGCACCCATAAACCGGACCCGGAAAAACTTGGAGCTATACATCGTTTGCAGATCCCCAAGACGAAGAAAGAAATCAGGGGAGCTTTAGGACTGTTCGGGTACTATAGGGATTATATTGCCAGGTTCGCGGAAATAGCAAAGCCTCTAACAGAATTAACTAGGAAAAAGGTTCCCGAGCGAATTATCTGGACAGCCGAAGCGAATAAAGCATTTCAGACCCTGAAGGAAAGGTTATGTACCGCCCCAGTTTTGGATGTACCAAAGCATGGGGAACCCTACATAATGTATGTTGATGCATCTAATTATGCAGTCGGGGTGTGCCTCGCCCAGACAGATGACAAGAATAATATCAAACCTGTAGCTTATGCCAGCCAGAAATTGACAGACACACAACGAAGGTGGGCAACCGTTCATAAAGAAGCTTACGCAATTATCTTTGGATTAAAAAAGTTCGAATCGTGGTTATTTGGTGTTCCAGTGAAGGTTATCTCCGATCATAATCCTTTAACCTATCTAACAACGGCGAGTCCACAAAGTTCGAAGCTGCAAAGATGGTCTTTAGCTCTTCAGCAATATCAGGTATCCATTGAGCATCGTCCGGGTTCCCAGCTCAAACATGTAGATGCATTGTCTAGACTCGAAGTCATGAGCCAAATTAGACTCGAAGAGACTCGAAGTCATGAGCCAAAACTCGAACTGATGAGCCAAATTGTCTAAGGGAGGGTACACTAACACCTTTTACAAATTTAAATGGTCAGGCCGACGCCAATGTCGACGACTTTCAACCTATAGAGTCAGAGGGTACGTACGGGAAGGTGATATCTAAGTAGTCCCGAAAGGTGTGCATAGCCTTTCACATGGGATGTCACCTGTGGACGAATGAACACCGCCAGTATGGCATACCTTCGTCCAAGACAGTTATTAGTGACATAATTAATTTATAAACTGTTTACTCTTGGACAACTACTTCAGTCACCAGTTTTTTTTTTGTTTGAAGCAAAGAAAGACAATATTTAGACTCAGGCACCAGTATATACCTAGGAGTTATTTTGTATTTAAGTGTAGTGTACATAGATGTGTAAAAGATGTGCCAATTCGCAGAGAATTTATAGAATTCATGAAGCAACTTAGAACTCTGTATTTTGTGGCATTGAACTCTAGGATTAATGCGAAAATGAACTCTGATTTTCAGCATTCAACTTGACTTTTTAGTCAGCAGTTAACAGGACTAACTACTGACTTCTGGCAGGGAGGTGTCAGGCTAGAGGCCTTTTTAGATTTTTTTTGTTCAGGCTGTGTATATTTATTTTGGATTTCGCCAAAATAGTCATATGCTACGGGGAGGCTCTCTCTCCCGACATCTGGAAAGTTAATTGCAGTAGCAGTGTACAGGGAACGGCTAGCGTCCGCTGGCAAGTGACCCGGGTCCCTGAGGGCTAACGGACGCCCAGATGGTGAGGCATAGAAAAGAAAGGAAGAAAGGGTTTGGCAACGATGAAGGAGAGCCGGTCTAGTTTCGGAAGGAGACGGACGCAAAATTGTAAAGCTGAAAAATGCCGACTGGTAATAGCGGCATTGGCTCTGTAAATACAGCTGAACAGGCATAGTAAGCTGGTGTTGTTGTAATCCATGTAATTGAGCATATGTCCTCGTCCAGCAAGTACGTTGGAAGGTTAAATAAATCTTTGTTATTTTTAAGTAAAGCCTGAAGTTGGACTAATTTATTGGGGAGGAGCTTCAGTATCAGTTCTCTGCAATTGTGAATAAACCGTTGTTTTTATCCGAAAGACTCTTTCACCCGTCGCGTATAGCGATCGAACCGAGGGAACATCCTAAGTGGTCCAAATAGACCGATAAACGAAGAGTTAACATCACAGCTTCGTTCAAGAATGACAGATAAATACCTTTATTGCCCTTTGTCTCTTAAGATGTCATTGTCAACATAACTATAAAATTTAAATTTAATTTTATATCTTTTCGTACAAGAAGAGTATATTTTTTGTTTTTTAGGTAAATGGTTTTTTATTTAAAAATAATATTTCAATGCTTTTTCCATAATAGAGATAAATTTTAATTTTATTCTTTATAACGTTTTTAGAAAAAGTTTAATTTTTTGAATTCTAAGTATAGATTTTTTATTAATTTTTTTCAATTCTAAATTGTTTGAATGATATATTATTTTGGCAAAAATAAATTATGACAATTATCAAAGTTGTCATTTTCTTTTTCGTATTCATTCGTATGATGCTGCATTTTTGCATTTTTGACCAAAAAATAGGCGATACGCTATGCTTGTTAAGAGTTTAAAGTCAGTACCTTTCATTTTAGCTTTTAAAAATTACTATACTTTTTTGATCAAAACCGGTTAAAACCGATTTTTAAAAACGGATTGATTAAAACCAGACTTTTAAATTTTCGATTATTCTCCAACTCTACTCTACACCAATCCATGGTGTCAAATCTGTGGAGAAGATGCCAAGAGACAGGAAACATTAGTGGCCCACTTATGCAGGGTCGACAACGACTTATAATGGCTCAGAATGACCGCTATGTAGCATTAATAGCGATACATAATAATAGAAACATATCAGCAAGAGAGCTCCTTGTAGTAGAGCTGTCTGCGGCTTGTGGGCGAACAGTTTTGAGGCAAATGATATACAGACAGCTTCATGAGCATGGACTCTATGTGAGACGACATACAGTTGGCATTCCACTCACTTCATCAGGGAGAAGGGGCAGGTTGCCATGGTGCTGAAAATACTGGGACTGGACCACAAACCAATGGGCCAATGATTTATTTTGTGACGAATTCAGAATCAGTACAGAGTGATGCACCACTCCAGGTGGTAGTTTGCTGGTCCTGGTTGGCATTATGTCACATGGCCATACACTACTCCTTCTCTTTTCTGGCGGAACTTTGAGAGTCCTCATATGTAGAAGAAATCCATTATGTGACACTTTTTTGGGGTTGGTCCCAAAAATTCGCTGTTGGCCCACAATTTCCGTTTATGGACGATAACGCATATCCCCATAGGGCTACTTTAGTGGATGATGTTTCTTGAAAATTTAGACATCCAGCATATACCATGACCAGCGTATTCTCCGGACCTCAACCCCATAGAGCGTGTGTGGGAGGCACTAGGGAGACGATTTTCAGCTCGTCAAACCCATCCCAGAACTCTCCTGGAGCTCCCCGATCTTCTCTTGTAAAGGGGTGGGATTTAATGCCACAGGGCATTCTCACTGCCCTAGTCAACAACATACAACGTCGATGTGACACTTGTATCGGTATAAAGGTCATCAGACATTTTACTGGACTCTGGTACACGAGCGAATGCATCTCCAGATAATTTATCCAATTGCCACCCTATTGAAGTACAGTGCATTGCTCCAGTTTATCCTATATTCTATGTGTTGTGTCGTGCCTTTGTTTCTTCTTTCCATATTCCATCTGCACTATATCGCCCATATGATTCTATCGTCTCGCATTTTTAATATTATCCATTTTGTCAACTATGCTTAACTTTTGGACACCAATATGTTTTCCTACATATTGGTTCTTGAAACCCATCATTATTTTTCGGATACCCTGTACTTATATTAACCTGCTCGTAGTGTAATTAAAGACTGAACGAGACGATTCTGTAGAAAAGACTTTGTTTGAAATTCTCAAAATAAAGCGGAGTTATGTAAATTTAAATTATCCGTGATTACTATGAAATTTTGCACATTTAATAGGAAAACCAGCGGAAACTTTGTGTACCAGCAAAGGTGTCAACCTCTTAATATATGAGTATATTCTTTAGCATATTTGGCAATTTGGCATTAATGCAGTAATCGGTTATTATATACACGACTGTTGCGGCCTAGAGCGAACTTGGACATCTGCCGCCCTTTCCAAGTCTGTTGTTAGTTATTAATAATCAATTTAGCTATGGTCGCTAGTTAATTGATAAATATGCCAGTGTGGTCGCATGTGTCGCACGTACGGTAGCACTAGTCCTGATTACGTACATTTTGTGCAGGCTGGTTATAATTAAACTGCATCATTTGGAAGCCTGTGGACTTAAAACTATTGACCACAAAGGACTTAAATTTGGAACGAATAACAACCATTCAATGCGGAATGGAATGACAGGAAACAAATATTAGTTCTGAAATGCGTAACCAGATGCAACATGGCGCTTTGGTGAACAGCTACGCAAACCATATCAGATGCAATGTGCGGCATTTATATCAAAAGTCAATGTGCTTCAAACTGTTCAACTTGATGACCATCCTATAATTTTGTTTCCATCTGTTGATTTGAACATGTCTTTCGGTTTGAATGTTGTCCTATACACTTTGTCTTTCAAATAACCCCACAACCTAAATAGCTCATGGATTGAGATCGGTGAGCAGGTTGTCCAAGCATTCGGAAACAGATTAAATGTTCATGGTATCATGCACATTATAAGACCATGCACTTGGACACTCTCGAAGAGGAAGAGTCCTCCGTAGTAAATAGTATTGAAACCATTTATACAGTAACATGCGGAGAATGTAGTGGAATTTCATCAACAACCTATGGATGTGACGTTCCTCATACCCGACAATTTCTGGTGTTGATATGATCATTAAATAGGAAGTGTGCCTCACAAAGTCAAGGCGTCGCTGAGGATCACCTTGAGTCACCTGTTGCACCATGTACGGTTTGTACGAAAATCAGTGTATCACCTTCGCAGGACCTTACACGTAAGTGAGTAATAGGTAATAGTGATAATGCCATCCGATGCTCTATTATTAACGACAATACTACATGATTAGTAGGAAATTATTATTGAACCCATATATTATTATCAACAAAATCATTCTTAATCGCAAATAGTCGACCACGCAAGATTCAGATGTATCGCAACTGCTCTGGAATTGGTAAATGAATGCCATTACCTGGTTTATTTCCACTAACTCTCATATTGTCCCCGATCAAAAATGGGATGCTGGAAAAGCAAACTAAAGCGAATTTAGCTACTCCAGTGTGTGCTGAAGGAACAAAGGAGTGAATGTATTCACTCCAGTGTACTTTTCCATCAGACACAACAGACAGTTTTAAAACTTTAATAACTCTAAACCACTCAAACCGCTATCTTTGTGTCCATACTTTTACACACAGTCATCTATTAGTTGATGCAAAGCTAACGTTTAATAGAAATTTATCTCAGCCAAGGCAACGTCTTCTGAAGTGTTTGACGCCTAGCTTGTCACGCAGAGCTAAGGATTTGATTGATATTCTTTGTGAATTCAATTATACGACCTCATAAGGCGTCGATAGTTTGGTGTCAGTGTTGTAAAGGAATCATCTACCTGAAAGCAGAAGACGCCAAAAATGGTAAGATTTCACTTTGCACTCGATCCTTTTTCCTGAAACTATTGGATAGACAAAGTTAAATTTAATCCCTTCTAATATAACCTACATTACTTTTTTTTGACATGATCTCCTATTATGTATTAATTATTTAAACTAAATAAGATATTTTTCTGATAAATGCCCTGAAGCAATATTTGTAGCTTCGTAAGAAATATTTTATGGAAATGCAAATTGATTTCTTAGTTTGATAATCGTAACAATTATGTTCCTGATGGATATTAAAAGTACTATTTTACTTCGAAATTCCAATGTTGTTAATAATACACATATATGCATACATAAATGCATAATCTTTTAGCAGCTGCGTCATAAGGATGCTAAGCTAGCATGTGCATTGCAAATGTTATGGTTACCAGGCATACACATTTTCCCCGAGTTATGTCTGTTGCATTTGATATTATTGATGCATGATTGACTGCAGGCCAAATCTACTGACTTTCTATTGACAACTGTCCACTAACCACAATCTCATTTTGGATCTTAATTCTAACTTCTAAAATTAGTTTTTTTTTTGCTTCGAACACTGTGATGGAACATAATGATCTCAATGAAATATAGCAATATCTTGATTTTGAATAATATTCGTTCAGTATTTAACCCTACTGGTTTTACACATTTTCCATTCTCTCTGCTCGCTAAGCGCCATAGTAAGACTAAAGTAACGGTTGTGTGGAGGTGTTTCAACGTCAGTACCACTAGAAGAGCACTTAACTGTACCTAGGAGAACAGTCTTAAAAAACTTATACAAAACTGATGAAGAGTAAAAGAATTCTTGAGCAAATTTCTAAAATACATACCTATTTTATTAAATACTGTGATACAATACTTACAGGCCCGAATCTAGAAAAAATCGTGGAGAGAGAGGGGGGGGGGGATAAATACCATCGAGCAGAAAAATGTAAAAAGGGGCCAAGAGAATGGATTTCCAAATCTTCACAACACCTCCCTTCCGTTTTACAGGTTTTCACACGTTTACATTTTCCTGGACAATTTCTTGAAAGATGCATGAAATATAAGTTTAATAATTTTTGTATCTATTACTTTTACTAACATTCTGAAGGAGGAGGGGATCCACCCAGCCTAAAATCTGGCCCTGCTTAGTGATAAATTTTAATTAACTTCTGAAATCAAGTTTTATGACTGGCATTGTTATTGTTAAATATTCAAACGTCCATAACTCAGTAAGTACTGAACGAATAGAGGCGGGGGGGGGGGGGGGGGGGGTAGCCCAGTCGGTAGCGCGCCAGGCTCGTAATCTGTAGTTCCCAGGTTCGAGTGTTACCGTTAAGATTTATCTCAGCAAAACTCCCCGCCCTCACCGATGGGCTTGGAAAGGCCATCGTCTGTCGGATGAAACGTTAAGCAGCGGTTCCATGTGCAGGAGAGCAATGCTCTGTGCATGTATGGTAGCCTCTCGTAAAGGCCATCCAGCGGTGGATGGCTTTCACGGGAGGCTACCATACATCTGTCTCCCAACAGTTGTCCTCCTCCAACTGTCTCAGGATCTTTGTTAACTGGTCCATTGTGTGCAAAAAAGTGCTGCTCAGAGATAACCCAACAGAAAGAATATTGTTTAAAATAGAGAAATGCTGATATTTTTAATTTGGATCTCCGTCTGCTAATACATGTTTCAAACCAAAAATAAAAATAAAAAACTTATTTTGAGAAGTTTATTCCCATTGGCAAACATAGTGTTCTTTGATTTATGTTGTTCTTTTATTTATGGAAACTAATGTATGTAAACATGTAGAAAATCTAGAATCAAAAGCATCAAATTTCCAGTGATCCTGATTAGAAAGGGTTAAGTTTAACTACAATAGCAAACTTTAGAAAGTCAAACTGTTATACAGCTTAATTTTAGTTCTCACACCCACCAAACACCAGTTTAAAATTCGAAATACTTTCTCTAAATACTTGGGAAAACACTGATAAAAGTGTTAGTTTTCGAACTAGAGTAATTTTCGAAAAATATTGAATTAAAGGAAAACACATCCTATTGTTGACCTTGTGACAAAGTCATTTCTCATTAACTGATAATAGTCGTGAAAGGGGGAAGTGGTATGCAGCGACAAAGGGAGAACGGTCCTCGTGTTCTCTGCCTCTCCAGAGATGGTCGATAAAGTCACGTCCACAGCCAACAACAACCTCTTCAACAAAAGCAGCAGAAGGTAAGTACTGATGACCGCAGGCTGCAGTTCTGATCTCCAGAAAAGTTTGGCGGTGAAGCGCAAAGCCAACACTCAACACTTAGTCCAATAATTGGATTGATCTTAGTGTTTTCATCTTCATCATACCTAATTTGTTTCTTTTAACTCTCTGTTCGTGATTCGACTTCTGCATTCAACTTATGAGATTTCATTCCCACGATTAAGCTTATTTAAATATTTGTTAATGACATTTCCTCACATTTTATAAACGCTTAAACGATAGTGCGAACGACTCTTAGGTAAATAACATACTTGTATAAGTGATTACAGAGTATTTTGACTTCCAAAGCTTAAGAAAGTTTCAAAAGCAGAGGATTAGCAAGATTTCAATACGATAAGACAAATATTAAAAGCAAACCATGTGGTGTGTTTGACAACATTAATTAATACATTTTTCGGAGAATAGAAATAGTCTAGTATCTCGTAAATTATGCATGGTGGATGCGGCATACTTATTATATTTCCTATTTAAGGAAAACCACAAGAACTTCTGAAATATTTCCTCTGAACCACGGATGTAAAATGAAGCATCATGTGTAATAATGTAAACTAGGCTACATGCGTGTTCACGCCTTATACCTAGTTAATAAGGTGAAATCTTTCCATATGAATATGTTCACTACTACTAGAATTCGTGACCAAGCATGTACCTGTTTTATAAAATTAATTTCCATTTTTCATTCTCGGTAATTTTCTCAAAGAAAACACGTTTCTATTCAAGTATTCAGAGTTTTTCTCTTAATTTGTTGCTCTTATAGTCTCATAGTTCTTGGGTTGGGTTGGGTTGTTTTACCTCTGAGCGGCACTTTTTTGCACATCATGGGCTAAATGGCCAGGTCACATGGACCCCGAAGGCTCAGAGAAGGTTGGGGGAGGGGACCCACTGGAACAGCTGTTGGGAGACAGATGGTAGCCTCCCGTCAAGGCCATCCAGCGTGTTCTTTAACGTGCACAGGGTATGGCTCTCCCGCACACGGGGCCACGGTTTAACGTCCCATCCGACGGACGGCGGCCTTTCCAAGCCCATCGGTGTCCCCTACTGACCGTGGGCAGGGCGGGGAATTTTGCGGAGATAAATTTCAACGCTGACCCAGCTGGGACTCGAACCTGGGAACTACAGATTACGAGCCTGGCGCGCTACCGACTGAGCCACCCACGCCCCCATAGTTCTTGGAGTGCAGGTATAAAATAAAATAAATAAATAACCCCTCAAGCAGCTGCTTGCCACAGAGGTCTGAAAAGAGCCTGTCAGTTTATACGCCATACTGGAAGATCTGTGAGGATGTCGGGACCTCAGCAGACAGACAACAAAAACATCCATGCCTTACCCGACAGTCCCCTCTTCAATTTGTGTTGTAGTTATATTAGGAACAAAAAAGAGAATTCGCTCTATACAAACGAGGAGCTACCTTTACTTTGATTGATATAGGGGCACAAATAATATATCGCTTTTCTAATTAGTTTATTAGTCCCAATGACTGAATGGTTAGCGTGCGTGGTTACTAAACAAGAAAAAAGAACTGTAAAAAAGAACAAATATACAGTATAAAAGAATACACATCTAAACGTTTATTGTTTTTCTCATCAGTTTGGGAATTTATAAGCATTGGGTTGTTTAACCTCTGAGTGGCACTCTTTTGCACACAATGGCTAAACGGCCAGTTCATAAGAACGCCAAGGAAGCAGAGAATGTTGAGGGAAAAGAACTAGACAGCTATCAGAAGACAGATAGTAGCCTCCCGTTAGGTTTATCCAGTGACATCTCCTGCACACGAAAGCCAAAGTTTAATGTGTCTTCCGACGGATGGTTGAGCTAACCTCGACTGAACTAATCCCCACTCTGGATTCAAAAGGACTTTAAATTAAAGATTCAATGTCAAATGTTTCGTTTATAACCGGAAATGGGTAGAACATGTAGAAAGTTGAATATCAACTCTCAATTTATGTTTTCTAGTTTACGTTTTTTGTCTGCAAATCTAATGGCCCAAAACTTGCTGCCCGCGAATATTTATGATCACAACAATGGTTTCTCCATTAGAAAGTATGTTTATGTATGCTTTGCCAGGATTATGCCAGGGATGCAGAAAGCCAACCGAGTTGAACATGCTTCTGGTTTGCGAAGAAAACATGACACCGAGAAAGCGTCTCTCGGTGTATCCTGAGGAAGCACTGGGAGGTACAGTGAACTAAATCCTCGGTTTGCTATATGGAGAGCACTGAATCGAATTCTTTTATACCTAAGTCTACACAATGATCGGCAATAATCGCTAGAATACTGTATACGCATATTTAGATTTTATTTCTTGAAATTTGCATGCCACTACTTTATTTTTACTAGGAAAATGCTCGTTGAAATTCAGAGGTCATTAGGACATTCTTAAACAAATTTCAAAATTGCACTCCTTAGTTGTTAGAGAAAATAGTATATTTAGTAGATGAAACAATTAGAACACATTCAAGGAAAGTTGTGAAGAACTTAACTTTAACCGGCCGTAACTTTAACTTATAAGATAAATTTCCGAATAACCAGGCTTTCCCCAACAGCAGGGTCTCAAAAATTTCAACATCACGTCCCGCTTTTGATTTTTGAGTCTCCCCACCTCTCATTTGTCATCAGCCAAAAACAATTTTCTGTTCTATTCTTTTAAAAACAATTTCAATTCGTGATGTTTGTGTTGTTTTTCTACTGAGGTCCCATATCCTCACAGGCCTTATACGTTGGCGTATAAACTGATAGATTCCTGCCAGACCTCTTTGGCAAGCAGTTGCTTGAGGGGATATTAATTTATTTTTATTTAATTAATTAATTTATTTATTTATTTTTATTTAATTAAGATTCAAAAATGAACATAAAACATTTCATATCATCGCCCCCCCCCCCCCCATGGAATGTTTTCTCGCGCCCCAGTTTGGGAACCCCTATTTTGCAGAATGATCTATTTCGGAAGGCTGTAGAGAAAAACATGTAATTTATTAATGTTATATCGACTAATGTGTATGATCTGTATAGAGTTAAATCAAATCTTGGACTTCGTATTATTTAAAACATTAGGTGCTGCTGAACCTTGTAGTTTATAACGTTGCAGACCTTAGGTGCTGCTGAACCTTGGAATTTGTAATGTTAGAGATATTAGGTGATGATCAAGTAGTTTGAAACTACTACCAATTATAGTAGGAATATTTACATATAGTCAGTGTCCCCGAAGCATATGCGAAAATGCTGTACCTTGTTCGATGAAACTGACTCGGTGATTTTGAAACAAGCAACCTTCGATGTGAAACCGCGAAATGGAAGTGCAGTAGATGCATATAAGCCCAAGGATGCCGCTGCAGATCTTGTTTGGAGGTTGATGTGCAATACATCACATGCCATCGCATCATCTGCAGGTACCTCAAACTCTATCCTTACTGCATGCAACAAGGTGTTACCGAGATAGATCGATAGAAAAGACGATAGAACTGGAAACCTAATGCATTATCATAAGAGGTGGATGACAATGCTCTGAACATGTGACTGTTACAGATAAGAACATCTTTCATATGCAACGTCGTCGTCATTTAGACTGAGCATTAGAACAGAGAAAGTTCACGATAAGCAATTAACCTGCCTCTAAAGCAGTGTTTTCAACCATTTTCTCTTGGCGGCACACTTTATGAAATTGTCCATTTACCGCGACATACCTTTGGTAAAAAATCAATTTTTCTTGTTTTATTATATTTATATGTATATTAGAAATCAATTTATTTAAGCAAAAACGCATATTAAGCTCAACATCTGATAAAAATAATAACATCGTAATAAAAAAATTTATAAATAGTACTAAATTACAAACTGGCATGTATTATAGTTTTTCTTAAATTTTCGCAATACACCTGGACCTCAGACGTGATACACCGATTTTGAACCACTTCTTTGGAAAAGTGTAGGGTGAGGAGGTGTTAATCCATGTAACAATGTTTAAAGACATTCTTTCTCGTGAAAATACTCCATTTGGGGCCATACAATTACATATTGCATCTCTAACGTCTACAGGAACTGGACGCCTACATGATAAATACTTTCATTTCTAGATGCATGACGAACAACTCTCTTATCATTGAAAGTATGTGCTTTCCTTCAAATGTCCTTTGCGATACTTGCAAAAAAAGTATAAAAGCCTATTTTTAACAAATGAGATGATTGAAAAGGTATAATGTAGATGTTTATGTTAAAAGAATAGCAACTGGTGTGGACATATTCTAGCTTCTTCATTTGGGGAATCCATAAAAAAAACACTATGTGTGCTAGGATGAATTAAGAATAACTGGGTCCAGGACTATTCTCTTCCATGGTTCCCTTTCTCAGCATTAGGGATAATAATATTAAATATATTTTTATAATAATTTATAAATATATAAATAAATATTTAATATATTTTTATGTAGAAACTTTATTATTAGTCATATCTAAACATTTGATGTATGGTTCTAAAAGTATTATACAAAAATTTAAATGGTCAGAAATTTTCATATTATTTGAGATCCTTATAAGTTGCTCTCTAGCTTTAAGCCCCGGGTAGTCTTTCCATTCTTCCTCACTCAAATCAGCCACTGTGTATACTCGATCCCTGAGTCATCCGTCAAAGATCATCTGTCAAATATCGATCAAACCAAATACATTCAAGAGCATTACACCGCCGATACTGTCAAACACCTACGAAGATTTGGCCACATTGTACTGTGTACGTGTGGTTGTAGTGTTAAAGCCTAGCAACGCCCTCGGTGAAAATTTCAAGTTTGGTTTCACTATGTGTGTGCACATGGACCGCGGCAGAATGGAGTGAGGAGGTCCCTGGAAATGCTCAACGACATTAAACACACACCCATTCACATTATGCTCTCCTCCAGAATACATGTAGAATTTTGATTTACTTCCAGGAATAGTTAACAATATTCTTTCTCCCTTATCATCTTCTACCTGCCTCCGCAAAAAATTTTTCTATCTGTGTCCGCTGTGCGCCATTTATTACACATGGCGCATAGTTGCATTGTACAATAAGGCTACCATCCTCTTTGAAGTTCATTAAGTCAAAGTCAAAGTTTATTTCCTCAATTTTGTCTGCATGTTAGGTACATAAATTTGATCTTGCTAAATCAAAGGCTTATCAGCATTTATAACAATTGCAAATGCGACAAGTGAGTAGATTCTGTACTGTGAATCTTCTCACCTGTACTGTGGTGAAACCAGCCTGTACTGTGAATCTTCTCACTTGGCTCATTTGTGAATATGCTAACAATAAAATTAGTAAATAATACTGCATGTAATGCACATTTAACAAAATTTAACAGAAATAATAAAAAATTTCAAAATTCATTCTAATAGCGGCGTATAAACGATTTGTCATATTGCTCAAATTTTTTATCTACGTAGTGAAATGTCAGTATTACGAAATCGAGCGGGAGACCAAAATGTATTCGTTACACTGAAATTAAATAAAAAAAAAAGAAAACTTTTGCAAGAATCTTTCATATTTCAAACTGTCTGAACACAATTTTTCATATTTGGTATTATGCTCACATTTTTAGAAGTCGGTTAAATTTGTTATATACACTTTTAAATCATTTTCAATTTCTTTTTCTTTCTTCTCCTGTGTGCATTTCTTCTTTTCTTAGGCATAATCGGATGTAGGGCAAGTTATTAACTCCTTCCCCTATGAATAATTTTAATTATCGGAAAGGATGCGAAAAAATAATATGCTTTATCGAAACAAATTAGCAGATTAAGCCCGTTGAAACGTGGCATGATTTTTTTTTGGTTTGATTAAACTTAAAAAAAAAACACTCGAAGTTTTTGGATTGTTTCTCATAAGTAAACATTTAAACAAAGACATGCCTATTGGCTTAGCAGTCAGGTTCTCTAACCTGACTCTCTCTTTTGCCTATTCTTATAACTTGAAATCACTATTTAAGAAAAAAAAAATTTTATGAAGCTTATTCAAAATCTATAATTTTCCAAATCTAATATCGCATATCATCATGCAGAATTTATCCATTTAAATACTCTGTGATTATTCATAAGTGTATCTTGATTCTATTTTTTAACCTTTAAACTATGTATTTAAAAAAATGAAGGTCTTAGAATAGGTCCTTCTACTTTGAATGGACCGAAGATTTATACATGCGTTTTTGCAGATCATAAGAAGAGTGTATGTGCAAAATTTAAGGTCGATAGGATTAAAAGTGTCTGATATACAAAAAGTTACAGAGACAATGACCAAAAAGCAGAATAAGCATTTTAGTGGCCTGATACAATAACACAGCTATGCATATAAAGAGTTATAAAATATACACAAGTAGATTATATATAGATTACACTTATATCTCAAGAAAGTTAATATCACCTGGACGGTGGAGAAAGTTTATACTGTACAGTTTTACAAAATACCTCTATAAATGGAAAATCGAAACAAATATACCAGAAAGGCATCCTACAGGTCCGTTTAGATTTATTACAGTTACGTGCACTGTTAATGTTTTTCTAGATCTGAATATATAGACAATAATCGTATAAGTGACAAAAATGTTGCATGCAAAATTAAATTCCAGAAGTTGCACCATTATATTGTTAGAAAACAATATTTGAAACAAGAGGTTGTAAAAACCAATGGAGGAGAAAATAGTAGTGTCTCACAAATAATCTCCAACCAATTCCTTCTTGTACCAACGACAGTAGTAGGACACTTCTTTCTTCTTTCTTTCAATGTTATTGTCAGAATACGGAAATTATTGTGATCCTGAAATAGAGTCGCCAGAAAAGAGTGAAATTGAGAACTCGTTCGTTGCTACGGTTAATTTTCATCATATGAAGTACTCTGTACCTCAGGTGTAAATGTTTTGCTCTCTCCGCTTTCTTCCAAAGACGAATATAAAGTGGTAAGACTCAGTTATGGCAGCTTGTTTTTATTGCTAACAGGGAATGCGAATATGCGAGCACGAACTTGGAGACCGTAATTCTTGACCGGATATATCGTTCCACGTAACATCTAGTGCTGAATGACGTGGGCTTAATAAGGATCAGTAGAGCTGAAATTTCGCAACTTTACGACGCAACGAATACGGATTTATTACGGAGATATATTTTCGCAGAAGTGGCGTTCTCTGCTGTAAACCTAAAATGATTACGACATTGGCTACATTAATTCTCATTCTTGATGACCTAGTCAAACTTGCATCGTTAGGACACTCGCTATTTATAGGAATATAAGTTACTTTTGTAAGAGTTGTACAGAAAAATATTTAAATGATAAAAAAACACGTGTAAGATCATGAGAACCTTTTCTTTTGAACTAATGCAATGCTGTTTCAAATACACGCTAATTTAATGAAACATCTTAAATAAACGACTGTACATGGGAGGCAATTATTAGATACTTGATTATGGATATATCGTGCCGTGAAGTTTATGACATCAGACATTACAGAGATTAATAGAAGTATACGAGAAAATTATTATTACAAATGAACTATCAATTACAGTAAAAAACATTAAAGCGCCTTAGACGTATGGTTATGCAAACTAGTTATAGGTATTTTAACGCATTTTTTTGTTTTTTTACTATTATTAATTCCCCAAACTGTCTACACTTTAATTCTTTACATACTTTAGATCATATTACCTATATTCAAATGTCATCTCTTTGATAAAGAAAGACAACTTTATTTTGCAAAATTATTAAAATTAAATATCTAATGTTTCCATTTACATAATATTATGTATTCTTCTAACAAAAAATTAATACCAGTCTTGTATAATTATCTACTTATTTTTTTTTAAATATTAAGATTATTGATAGTTTATAAAGGAAAAAAAATAAAAAAGGGAATCGATAAAACATTGAATAAAATGCATCTCCTTACTTTAAAGTATACTCTGCCATTTCTTTTCACTTCTTATTTAGATTCATAAAGTCTCTGGATGAGTTTGCCTTCAAGAGGCAAGAAAATCCAATTTCGAGATCAGCGATGATGATGATGGTCAAGTACATCGGGAACACAGAGTACCAAAATGTGTCGAAATAAAAATCTCTATAATTTCCGACAAAGCCTTGGGTTGCGAAAGCACGCTCTGACGTCAGCAACGACTTGAGCAACGCTGGGCAATTATTCGCATTGAATCTCTGCTAAAGGGTAGGAGTTGGGGGGGGGTGGGCAGTGTTCACGAAACTAACCTATAGTGCAAAACAGAGTATAGAGATTAATAGTGAGATCCGGTCAGAGCCGGGTGCCGCTCAGCTAGTAGTCAATGTACTGAATCTCGCTCATTTCTTCTAAATTGCTTTTAACGAAACATATTTCGAACGATTTTCACAATTCATAATTCTAATTAAAAATGTATATTTTTGTTTTTCGATTAGGATTGTTTTTGATTCCTTAAAATTACAGTTCTCCTCCCAATTCATTACTCATTAGAGCTATATGTTTTTGCTTTTAAGTAGATACTTTTTCCTGCGGCTCTTGACGAATACGATTTTTTTCCTAGTGGTTCTCCTCTAAGCTTCGGTTGGACGAGCTTTGTCTAAAGGTTTCTCCTACACGATCATTTTACACTTCATGACCCATCCGAATTTCTTTACAAAATAATCTAATTCTCGATATTTTCGAGTACATCAAATCGAAAACTGGAACACGCTTCCACTCACTCTTTAACAATTTAATGGCACAGATGTTCAAAAAGGTTATACACCTTTCCAAATGGTATGCCGCAGTAGAAGCTCCATACTAAATGTGTCTCGTAATGTGTGTGAGATTATCCAAAAGTGTATTTAAGCATGAGGTGCCATATTATCATGTATATTATGCTACGTTATAATGTGAGTTTCACTTGATCTTGTAGTGAGTCAGAGAAGTGAATTCATTCATAAGCATTTATCTGAGAGTCAGTTTAAACATAAACCATAACTGCAATATCCAATCTTTTACTCTCATATGTCTGCTTGCTTTTCATCATTTTTTTTTAATTTTTAGAAAAAGTATAAAACGACCGCTACTATTATTTTGTTTGCGAGCTGCCATAACATTTTAAATATTAAATAAATATCATTGAAAATGAATATTTGGAGAGATTTGTTACATATTTTTAGCCAGCACAATTGCCTGTCGTTGCATGAGCGTTAATACAGTATGATTCGGAGTAGAAAGCTTCCAGTCGTATTCCTAATGGGTGCACGGACACGTTTCTTTCGTATCTCTACAGTGCCGTCACTGGTGGCGAAAGTTATGGCTCCCTGATTTCTGCAGGTACTTGACCGTTCGTTCCCAAATTTGATGTGATGATCCCACTTGCGTATTGTTGCATAGGATTTAGAGATCGGGTTCCTAGCTGCAGTGGGTCTGGATTAAACCCGCTACAAGTGTCAGATATTTCTGAGGGCGCAGCTGTTGCCTATCTTATTAATGGAGAGTTGAAATTATGAATGGAATAATATGTTTTCTATTCGAAATGGGCAGACGTTTCGCGACCAACGTTTGGGCGAAGACCTAATGTTATGGGGTCAAAACTCTTACGGTACACTAATTTATGATAAGATGAAGATGTAGACGAAGTTTGGTGGCCCTAACTATGAAAATGTAGGAGGAGGTGCTGAAGAAACATGCAGACAGAAACAGAGTAACTTGATGAAATATATAGATTTACCTACCTTTGGATATTGTCGTATAGCAAGCTAATTTCAAAGCTAGGAAACTAAGAATGATGCTTTCTGTTAGCATACTACTCCAAATGTATTTATCTACGGATCATAGAGCAATCTTGAAACACATGGTGCCTTTTTTTGCCGGTTAGATTTATTTACACAAGTACTGCAATGTGCTATTTACATAATTGTGGGAGCTGAGCGCTTTCGACTGTACTCAGCAGTCAGCTTCAGGGCGACGTACAGTTCCTTAGAGGCGGATTGTTGGTGACAGGTTAGATTAAGCAAAAATAATACCTTTTTTTTTCCTGCAAACATTTTCGCTGACGAGAGTCCTGCAGCAGAAAGACGTTTCAGCATGCTAGTGAAGTAAAAATCACTAGGTAGCCGCATTTCGGTGCTTTGCCAGTATCACTTAGATGTAATCCCTTCTCAGTAGCTAGAGTGCAGAACAATGAGCCGTTTTCTCACGTGCTGGTCACTAACTTCAGTGGTACAATTTATCTGCCTTTAACATCGTCTTATAACAAGCTAATTTCAAAGCTAGAAAACTAAGAATGACGCTTTTTGTTAGCATACTACTCCAAATGTATTTATCTAGGAACGTAGAGCAATCTTGAAACACAAAGCATTGTTCCACTGAAGTTAGTGACTGACCTAGTGACTTTTACTCCACTAGCATGCTAAAACTTCTTTCCGCTGCAGGGTTGGGTTGGGTTGTTTTACCTCTGAGCGGCACTTTTCTGCACACCATGGGCTAAATGGCCAGGTCACACGGACCCCAAAGGCTCAGAGAAGGTTGGGGGAGGGGACCCACTGGAACAGCTGTTGGGAGACAGATGGTAGCCTCCCGTCAAGGCCATCCAGCGTGTTCTTTAATGTGCACAGGGTATGGCTCTCCCGCACACGGGGCCACGGCTTAACGTCCCATCCGACGGACGGCGGCCTTTCCAAGCCAATCGGTGTCCCCTATTGACCATGAGCAGGGCGGGGAATTTTTGCAGAGATTCTGCTGCAGGACTCGTCAGCGAAAATGCCTGCAAGAAAAAAATATATATTATTTTTGCTTAATCTAACCTGTCACCAACAATCCGCCTCTCCAAGGAACTGTACGCCGCCCTGAAGATGACTGTTGAGTACAGTCGATAGCTCTCGGCTCCTGCAATCATGCAAATAGCACATTGCAGTAGTTGTGTAAATAAATCTAACCGGCAAAAAAAGGGTTATGTATTCTTATGAGTTATTAATGACGCGTGAAATCGTTTATTGACTTACCACTACCTTATCTACTTTGCTTTAATACTGAGTGAATATCGTTGAAAAATCAAGATTCGGAGATATTATGATTTGCATCTTTAATTCAGTTTCAGGCTTATTTCCATTAGTAATTATTTTATACGTTCGAAGCTAATATCTAATTCGATTTTCTGTTCACATAACTTTCGAAGTTCAATATTTGATTTTCTGTTCACATAACTTTCGAAGCTAAGAATTTGATTTTATATTCACATAACTTTCAAAGTTTCACTGTTTTGGTTCATCCACTGCATGAAATATCCATGAAATATCTTTTAAGACGTTAAAATTCTTACTATCGAATGGTTGCGATGTAATTTAGTAAGAAAATAGACTCGATCAATATTGTAATTAGGAATTCAGGGGTAGGGGACGAACGATGAGGTGAAACGAGCCGTGAAAATGATTAAATTAATAACACTGGAAGTAACCTGATCACCAGGGAAGTGTTAGATGCAATCACGAAGAAAACACCATTCCTAAATTGCATTTACACTCACTATACTCGTGTACAAAAATAAGGATTGGTATATGCGCTTGATATAGTGAACGAACCTTACTGTTAAATTATTCCCATTATCTTTCTTCGAATACTGGCTGAAATAAAAAAAACCTCAACGCTCAATTTAGTTATTTCAATTTACTTTTTCAATATAGTTTCTTTTCGTAAATTTAATCACGTGTTTCTTTGCTAATATATTATTAAAAACCGGCAGTCTTTCATCGTGCTTAACAATTAATATTTCTTGACTCGAAATTTTATTTATGTAATGAAAATTATCGATTCAATCTATTAAATTAATCAGTTTCATTTTAAATACGTTCAATTCACTTACAAATGGATCGCTTATATCAAAAATAAGGGGCATGCTGACCGAGTCTCCGCCCTGCCTTCGGTCACTAGGAGACACCAATGGGCTTGGGAAGACTGCAGTCCATCGGATGGGACGTAAAGCCGCGGCTCCGTGTGCCGGAGAGTCATTCACTGTGTCAGATAAAGAGCACACTGAATGATCTAAAGTACCTTCTATTTCCTAATAGTGTTCAGTGTGTTCCCTTCCTCCAACCTTCTCTGATCCCTTGGAATCCTTATGACCACTGGGTTCAGCCTATTGTGTTCAAAAAGTGTCACTCAGAGGTAAAACAGCCCAATATACCAAGGAAAAACAATTTCTTTAAGATATATAAACCAGTTAAATGTCTTCTGAAACTGAAAAGTTTCAGACCGAGATGTTTTCATCAAACATTTGATCCTTTTCAAAATGAAAACTTCCTTTTTCAAAATGAAAACTTTCCAAACAGAAAAGATAAATTAATATTTAAGCTTTCTTTTTTCGCAATTGGTTTCTCTGTAGTAATTTTAAAGAATTTATAAAACGACAACAGTACATTTGGTTATTGTATCGTACTTACTGGTGTCACTCATAATAACATAACAACATAAACAACACTGAAACTAAACATAAAATATACATGTGCTCTAATTCTTCCCCAAGTAGAGTCTAATCAATTTTGCCTGCTTGGCAAATGAACCAAATTTTTATTTCCTTAGACAATTAAATTATTTCCCTACATCGTTGCCATTAGTTTCAGGTGTGCTCTGTAATTGTTTTTACGCGTACCAAACAGCAACAGAAGTTAAATTATTTGTTGCAGAAAATAACTCTCCTTGGGTGCAGTAATTGCTCAATGAGAAGTAATTCCTTTCTTGTAAAGTTTTTCCGTCGAAGAGAAGTTCAACATAAGGGGACAATTCTATGAGGTGCGTTTAATGTTTTGATTGCGGGAAATTGTAGAAATAGAGAAAGCCTAAAATTAAAATTTTATAAACTGCAGGAAAAAATGTAAATTTACGTACCGATAATAAACACGATTTTCAAAAATTAAATCTCAATGCTCGGTAATTGTTTTCTGCTTTAAATGTTACAACTTGAAGTGGCAAAGTCAGAGATGATTAAAATTCCATTTTCGTTGTTTTCGATTGAAATTAATATCGCTATTCATAAAACAATCATTCTTTTCACCTTTCAGTCTGTGTGGTAACTAATATGCATAATAATTTTAGATTTTACATGAAAACTAGTGGCGACCGACACTCTTTTTCCACTCAATCAAGAGCTTTTTTAATAGCAGTCCAATTTTCATGTTCGTTGCAATTCAGGTTAAATGTGCACATAAATTTTTCAGTAATACATTATCACAGGAAATGTCTGTAGACAAGGAACACTTGAAAAATTGGGTTGAAAAAAAAATGGTTATCCTGACTGGGATTCGAACCCAGATCTCCCAGAAGCAGAATAAAATTATCCTTTTCCATATCGGAAAAATTGCATATACATTAGTCGCAGCTTCTCGAGATTCGATAGTAGTCTTTGCTTTTTAGCACCAATGCACATTTAATACTTAGTGAATATTTCTGATGCATAGTTCAGTTCCGATAGCAATTGGAAAACACAAAAAGTTACCGATTCTCTAGTTGTACAGATGATAACGGTAAAGTTTCGTAATAAAATAGTCTGTGAAATATTATTTAAAATCGTTTGTGCAATAATAATAATAATACAGGGTGTCCGAAAATTATCTTTATAACTTTTATCCAACATAAAAAGTCAACCAGGAGGTGTAGAAATACTTGGGTTGTCCAATTTTACAGGAAAACTCATGAAGGTTTTCTGAATACCAAGTTTTGACAAGTTTTCTCATCTTTTTCTTCAGATCTTCATTCCTCCCCTCAGTCACAATGAATCCAGAGGAGAAAGCAAAATATGCTGAGTTGTTTATTCAAACAAAATCTGATATACAGGTTCAACGAAGGTTTTGAACCCGTTGCAACAGATCGCCCCCACAAGACCAACCTTACGAACTTGGGATAAAAGGTTTATGGAAATTGGAAGTGTGAAGCTCAAGAAAGGAGCAGGGCGACTCGAACATCTGAGGAAAATGTCGGGCGCATTCGAGATGCCTTTGTTCAAGTCAATGCAAGTCGACACGAACTGCATCACGTGAGTTATAGTTGCTCTGTTCGACACTGCACGTGTCTTGCGAAAAAGTTTGAAGTTGCATGCTTACAAGTTGCAACTCTTGCAAGTGATTACGCAACTTTTGCAAGAGTTGCAAATTTTAAGCGATTACGCAAGATGATAGGGTCGCCCGTAAGGAATTTGCAATGACACTATTGGACAGAGTCGACCAGGGCATTGATTTTCTGGCAAGAATCTTGTTTTCTGATGCAACTTTTCATGTTTCAGGGAAGGTTATCAAAATTTGGTATTCAGAAAAACTTAATGAGTTTCCCTGTAAAATGGGATAACCCCAGTATTTCTACACCTCCTATTTGACTTTTTATATTGGATAAAAGTTGTGACGATAATTTTCGGACACCTGTACATTGGTTTCCACAAATTAAGGAACCTTAGGTTGTTTCAATGGGAAGCTAATGTCAAAGCTGTATAACTTCTAAAATAAGTCTTTTCTGTTTTGAAAAATGTAATAGAAGATAAAGATCTCAATCTAATAAATCAATATCTTGATTTTCAAAAATATTCGTTCAGTATCTAATGAGTTAGGGTTGGGTTGGGTTGTTTTACCTCTGAGCGGCACTTTTTTGCACACCATGGGCTAAATGGCCAGGTCACATGGACCCCGAAGGCTCAGAGAAGGTTGGGGGAGGGGATCCACTGGAACAGCTGTTGGGAGACAGATGGTAGCCTCCCGTCAAGGCCATCCAGCGTGTTCTTTAACGTGCACAGGGTATGGCTCTCCCGCACACGGGGCCACGGCTTAACGTCCCATCCGACGGACGGCGGCCTTTCCAAGCCCATCGGTGTCCCCTACTGACCGTGGGCAGGGCAGGGAATTTTGCGGAGATAAATCTCAACGCTGACCCAGCTGGGACTCGAACCTGGGAACTACAGATTACGAGCCTGGCGCGCTACCGACTGAGCCACCTCCGCCCCAATGAGTTAGGGAGTTTAAATATATAACTATAACAATGCCAGTCACAAAAATTGACTTTAGAAATTAATTAAAACTTAATAATACAAGGTGCATTCAAAAGATTCTTGTTATGCATCTGCAGAACCGAAACCATTGCCCTTACCCCAACAAATATGTATTGTCCTTCAAAGTACTCCCCTCCAGCATCTACGCAAAATTTCAGATGTCTACCCCAATTCTGGAATGTTTGGTGGTACTCCTGTTGGGGAATACTCTGCAACTCTGAATGGACGCATTTTGCAAGGTCTTGTACCCTTGGAAAAAGGCTACCGAGCAATTCCCTTTTTAATTTTTGGATACGATCAAAAAACGCCTGGTGCGAGATCAGGTAAATACGAAGGATGGGGTAGCTATTTGATTTTTTCCTGCTCCAGATAGGCCGTACCTTGCCCGGTTTTGTGAGCACTGGAACTGTCATGAAGAAAAAGAACCCTTGACATGCTGTGTAATTGAACAATAGTCCTTCCTCTCCTTAACCATGTTGGGTAAAGCAATGTTGGTGTAGTATTGCCCATTTATAATAATTTTTTTCAAGTAATATGTTCACGGCTACAACCCCTTGGGAACTGAAAAAAATGTGAGCATTCTCTTCCTTGAGCGAAAGTCTTGTTGGGGGATTTGAGGACGCCGTTCATCTTCTGCAACCGAAACATAGTTGTCGATCTTTCTGGTAATTGTAGAGTAATAAACCACGTCTCATCACTTGTGACAATGTCTGTTAACCGCTTGGGGACACTAGGTTCAAACATGGCCAGCATCTCCTTGAACGAGTCGACTCTAGTCCCTTTTTGCTGTTCTGTCAGTTTGTTGGGTACCCATTTGGCAAAAATATTTTGGAACTTTAAATGGAGATTAATAATTGTTTCCATGCTGTCAGTTGATACGTCGACATGTAAACATATTGCCTGAACTATTGGGTTTTCCTTAATGAGTTCACGAGCAGCAGTGATGGATCTCTCGTTCACGGCCTCCTTCGGTCTTCGTGTCCGTGGGAGGTCTTCGAAGCTCTGCCGTCCTTCTCTGAGTTTGCGTACCCATCCCGTAACAATGCTATATGAACAGGCATGATTTCCATATACAGGTGATAAATCGGCATGAATGTTTTTCACGTTTTCCACAAGTTGCATCCATATGGAAATGTAAAATCTTTTCCTGTCTTTAGTAGGCTCCATAGCAACAACGCACAGCTTTCGCAGCCCGAACTTTAACAGCCGCCAGCGAAGAAAGAAATAATGATGTGGCCTTGTTTTAAACATGTAATGACAAGTTTAAACAAGTTTTCAAACAAGCCGTATCTCGTTAACTTCAGAAGAACGAATGCAAACCTACAGACGTGTTAAGAATCTTTTGAAAGACCTACGTAAATATTGTATCAGTGTTTAATAAAATAAGTGTGAATTTTAGTAGTTTGTGTAAAGAATTTTTTTTCACTGTAATCAGTTGTATATAAGTTTGTTTACAGTTCTTTAGAGTTTCTTTAGAGTTGTTTGTCTTATAAGTTGTTAAAATTTCAAACTTCCATAACGCACTAAATACTGAAAGAATATTGTTGAAAATCAAGATATTGATCTATTTGATTAAGATCTTTGTCTTCTATGTCATTTTTCAATACAAAAAAAATTAGAAGTTTTAAGTACGACGTTAGCCTTTCATTGACGTAACATTAGGATTGTTCTTTAATTTATAGAAATCAGTGTATATAATGAAATATATTATAATTAAATTCAAAGTTTATTCAGAAACAAGATCGCGTTTTAAAATGTATCCATTTTAAACACTAATGTAATTCATAGTCGCGTTTCTTAAACGATGAATGAAGTAAGCAATTGCTGCACATAAACGTCCTATTTGGGAAGCTGTTGTGATGGCCGGGGCGTGGTGCTTGAGAGTCCGATGTTCGGGGACTTCCTTAGAAAATGTGGCCTATTCAAACCATTAAGGGAGTTGCACAACCCTTTGGATATGCCACTGGAAATAAGGTCAAATAGTAAGTTGGAATATGCTTATCTTTCTTTATTTAAAAGTCAGATCTTAAAACAAAAAGTGATAAAAATCATCTTTATAAGTTACACTCTAATTTATATAACTGGGATTCGAGTTCTCAGGTAGGAAAACTAACGGTGTTACTGATACACATTAAAATTTGGGCATTTAACTCTGTCCATCCAGAGAGAACACCAGCATGATATCGATTTCCTTTGGAGAAATTTTCTATCCATCTTTATATTGCATAAGGGTAGCTTACCTCCATTAGTGTAATATGCAATTAATTTTTTAAAAATAAAGTATTTCCATTTACTTGAATGCTTATTCACACTTAGAATACATGTTTGTTGGGTTATTTGTGGGTTAGCACCTGTGCAAGCAATGCTTGGTTTCGCAATGGAAATTACTAAAAAGTACATATGCTGGCCACAAGATGGCAGGAGTGTTTCGTAGTGGGGAAACGTCTTCACACAAGTGTTAAATTTTTTGCATTCGAATGCTTTGTTTGTGTCAGGTTTAGGCAAGTTGTGTGCCTGGCTTACACTACAGAGTGTTACAAGATGCGACAACAAATCGGTTAGTGTAGTACCGAAACTAAGAAACTTCTTAAATGTTGTGTATTTTAAGAAACAGTTTTGAGTTTTTTTACTGGGAAATAAGAAAATTGATCATAATTTTTCAGGTTTATTTTTTATGTGATTCAAAACCGAGATATTCCTAGGCATTTTTACCGAAAAATAACGGACGAAATTTATGGGAAACAATGGAATATAGAGTGCTTTTGCTGAAATTAGAAATTAAGCTAAATGGTTATATTCGTCTTTTTTCCTTTTTTCTTTCTTTTTGAAAATGGCACGTTAAGAATACATAATAACAAGGTAAGAAATCTTATTCCGTTGAAGAACGGGTGTTTCAGTTAGTTCATTTTATAACTACAGGTTAAGGTACTTCGGACAATTTCCATTTTCTTAGTTTTCTTGGCATCCCTTCGCGTATACCACTATTGTCCAATGGCATGCGCAGGAATGGCAATGGCGGTGGTATATGCTGCATAGACAGTTCTTGAAGCATAAATATTTACTTGACGAGGTTCAATGTTATGCAATTAGGACATTACGCTAAAACAAAGCGAGCTGTAATCTTCCTAAATGAATGTCTATGCAATCTTCATGAAATAAAGTGCAAATCATCTCTACATCTCATTTGTGTTGTATTGTGAGTGTCTCGCAACGAAAAATCAATAAATTAATCTGGAGTGAAATAATTATAATCTGTACAAAAATATGTATTCAAAATGGATTTTTAATACTTAATAGAGACAGCTTCGCACAAAGTGCATTGCTAAGCCCAAGTAATATATATGTAATTAAACGAACTCGCCATCTGAAAGGTTTGGATTACCTCTGAGCAGCACTGTATTTTTTCACACAATGGTCTAAATGGCCAGGTCATAAGGACCCCGAAGGTTCATAGAAGGTTGGGGGAGGGGACCTACTGGACAGTTGTTGGGAGACAGATGAGAGATGGTAGCCACCCATCAAGGTCATCCAGTGTGTTCTTTAACATGCACAGAGTATGGCTCTCTCGCACACGGGATTACAACTTAACGTCCCATCCGATGGACGGCGTCCTTTCCAAGCCTACTGACCATGGACAGGTCGAGGAGTTTTGCGGCGATAAATCTCAATGCTGGCCCAGCTGGGGCTCGAACCTGGAAACTGCAGATTACGAGCCAGTTGCTTACCGACTGAGCAACCCCTGCCCTCCACCTCCACGGCAGATTAAACATCTACTTGTTTTCAAATGTAATTTTAATCCCTCTGGTAATCCTGTGCTCCACAGTAAGCTAATCTATGTGCGTACCCAGGACATGCGACAGATTGCTTTTATTTATCTGTTCTAATGCAAGTTTAAAAATGATAGCATAGGTTACTACTTATTTTTCTGAATTACTCTTAGTAATTAGGAAATCCTCTTTTGTGGAAAAATTGTGCAGAATTCAATAGTTCAAAATAATTTACCTATGAAAAATTAATTCGTAAATCTATGGCTTTGATAATGTAACACAAATATTAATAAGGAAGAATATTTTTTCGATGGTGTGTTGTTTTTAATGCAAAGTATCGTGATTTTTCCTTTTAGTAATATAGCTATTAACTGACGTATATCATAGAGCAGTTAATTCCTTTTAAAACGAAAAATGAGCATGCAAAAAAACAATAACACAAATTGTAAACATTACGTCATGTAAACTCATACAAATCGTCCCAGTGGCCGAATGGTTAGTGTGCTATGATACTGTTCAAAGTAATCCGGGTTCGAGTCACCTGGCTCTTTCCTTTCTTGTGTTGTGTTGTTCTCATTGTGGTCTTTCCTTGTTCACAGTATCTTCTGTATGGCGTATTAAACTGACAGACTCCTGTCAGATCTCAGTGGCAAACAGCTGCTTTTTCATTTATTTAAATATATATATATTAAAAGTATACAATATTAAAGATTTAGGACTGTCATTTACAATCTATTCTTAACGTATCTACAGAATGCTTCAAAATATGAAGTTGATGTGATAAGATTCAAAACATGGATCTTCACAAACGGATTCAAGGAAAAGTTTTTGAATTATTCGTACACAAATCTTGTTCTGCGTAGCTTTCAGTTTCCAGAGCAATCTCCTTTACGATCATAAACAAATTATGATAAAAAATCAATTGATAAATTTGAAGAGAACCAGAGGTATCGTCTGAATGAGAAGAGTTGAAACATTTCCTCGGTGGGCCATTTTTCGATAATGGAGGCAACACACGGCCAGAGCATTAGTGCAGAATCAATAATTGAATAGATTCCAGAGAAGAGCTCAGCAATTTTTGTTCAAGGGTTAAATCTACTAAAATAATAAGACCTTCACGCTTTACGAATACAAACAAGTAAACAAACATTTGATGGATTATCATTATATCTCTGTTATAAAGCAAAGAAATTTCCTTTGCAGTTACTTATAGTAACATGGCACTGCTTAAACCAAACTCATAGCTCTGAATATAAGGAGTTATAATGAATATACATAAGTCTCTTATCGGAGGTTGTCGAACTGGATGATGCCACAATGGTCACAGCGCATAGATTCCCAACCATTTTGGCGCCACGAACCCTGCGAAATCTCATTCTTTCTGGGGACCACGGTAAGGGTTCTCATATTTTCTGCAAGCCCCTTCAAAACGTAATCATTTATGAAGACCCACTTGCGATCATTATCTGATATATATTAACTAAAATATAGATCCTTGTAACGAGGACCCCCTAAAACTTCCAAGAATATATTATATCTCTAGTTGTAGGTATATATATTACTACTGGTATAGTGGTTAGTGAACCTTACTGCTATGACTTGCCAGGCATGTAGAGCGAGGATGGCTCAGAAGAGTGAAAAGTCATATTAAGTGCAAAAAGGCAGAACTGGCGCTAGTTCTATGGTAGAATAATCTGGCATGCTTTTGGATAAATGCGAGATTTGGATCCCATAAGTCGGCGAAATTTTTTTATTAAATATTTATTGATAGATGTTAAAATGAAATTTAATTAAAGGTTTGGTAATAGTGGAATGGTAATATCTTATTAATTCACAATATGTTTTAATGTTATCGTTTTCATACTGTAGAATAAGAGCTGCTTCAGTCTGGAAATGGGCGGTGTTGATCTTGAAAAAACCATAATCTTTCCATCATTGTCATTACAATCATGCCCACTCTCATCGTTGTAATTCAAATTACTTTCTTTTTAATACATAAATACAGGTTTATAGGGACGGGCATGTCTCTGTCGGTAGTCCAAATTATTCTATACTTCAAAAACTCCTCTCAAATTATCAAAACCATTTATCGAAGAAGAAGACAGTTACAGTGATTTAAAGTTTGATAATTTAATCCAGGGCCTCAAGCTGTTGTTTGCTACGGAGGTCTGGAAGGGGACTCTTTTTAATACCCCATGAGGAGGGCAGCGAAAAGGGTCAGACCTCAGCAGAAATAAAAACCACAGGTACCCTTCATAAGTAACCAACCGCGCTAATCGCTCGACCACCGCTGTTTACATAAGCTTAAGTAAGAGACCAAACATATAAACTTGAATAACTTAAAAACTCTGAAATAGATTTAGATGAAATTATAGTAAAATATGTATTATGTGACCTAGAAATATATATTGCCCAAATTCTGATCTGAAAGCAAAGAATGATTCTAAAGAGTTCATGAAAAAAAAAGTCATCAAGAATCAAGAGAAGCATATCCTAATATGGCGTGTGATTTCTGGCAGTAAAGCAGGCTTAATACTCGTTCTTCATGCTTAGAACGAGGCTGTCAATTAGTGAGAGTCGCGGCAATTCCCATTCAGGCTCAAGGGCAGATTCCAGCTCATTCAGACTTCTGAGGAAGGGGGTTGGGCAGAGATTGGCAGTTCTTCTCCCTAGAGCGTTAGAGATGGATGATTCGATTTGTCGATGCATCGATTTTTTCTAGACACGTCGATTCAAGTGCACAATGATGCAATTCTTGGGCCCTGGGCACTTCAGGATTTCGGAACCCCCTCCTGCTACCATAAATTAACAATAACGTACTGCAAAAGTAAATTAATAAATGTTGCAAAGAATACTGATTTACCTTCGTGTCTTTTGCGTCTATCACCCTTCTTTTAGCATATGAAATTTTTAAGACTGTGTGTCAATTAATAGTTTTCATAGCCAACTAAGAGAAAAATAATTCAATACTTTATAACTAGTTCAGCTTTATCATTTTACTAGCAGAATTGTCCGGCTTTGCTCGTGCCTCGATATAGTGACTCAGAGTAGAAGGCGTATATATAACTGGTGCGAGGACACTCGTTTACTCCTCAGTGATGTCACCGGTAGTGGAGGTTTTTTTGGCACCTCTTATTTCCACAGGTACTCGACGGTTTTATTGCTCGACGATTTTATTGCTATAGTTTGAAATTTTTCATAATTTTGAAAAAGTATAACTTTTATTCAAAATCCTACTAGACTTTATCAACCAAGGGTTCCTCATTTGTTTCAGTTCCCTGGTCTCTCCTACGGCGGGTCTATTATTTTTACTGGATACTGAACTATCCATGTATTGGGACTAGATCAAGGGTGGGACAGATAAGGGGACTATGCCCTCCCCCCACTATAGAAAATACTAATAACAGGAATGGAGGAGAAAGAAAAATATATTACACATATGTATAATATCCGTAATTTTCAGCAAAGTTCTTAAACACCATTGAAACGAATGAAAAATAAAAGTATAATAGAACGGTGTTCCCGTTCATTTTCGATTCAATCTTGTCCTCCCCCCCCCTCCTCTGTTTTTTTTTTTTTTTTTCTAGATCCAGGCCTGATTCTTTTTCAGTTGAATCGAATTCAACTATTTTGTTAGCCTGAGTTTATTAAACCCCGGAATCGGTTCTATTGATTGCAGATGATTCTTGTTAATGGAAGTAATTTAGGAATCCAATTTTCAAAGTTTTTCACTTAGCAATTTTTTCACTCACTTTATAGCTTAATTCGTACTAATGGGTAGTGGAGAAAATACAAAAACCTTCGAATTATACGGTAGATAGGTTCGGAAAAATCACCATGCAAATCGAAACAAACAACTTAGGGAATAAGTCGATAGGTTCCGAAAAAAACCTTGTTGTCAATAAAATGTATATTGAAAGTTTTATTTGTACATGTTTCTTGCAAATTTCACTTCAATAGTAATAATAAGCTTTAACGCAATATTATTTTTTTTATTTTTTGCACTAATTCAGATAAGCTCCGATTAATCAGATTAGGCAGATCTCGCTGCCTATTCAAACAGATTTCATTTCATTACGATGTCGCGACACAGATTACATTACAATGGCAATAATATAATTTTAGCGAAATAATATAAATAGTTACAGATGACGATTTTATTAATGTAGGAATTTACTGTTATCTATTTATTGTTTGAAAATAAATTATATCAGTTAAAACCATTTAATTAATTTTTCCTTTGTAATGGCAGTTTAGTAACTCCCTTAACGTTATAAAACTGCTACTTCAAAATATCCATCACATCTACAAACATATTTAAAAAAATTTCAATCCATACCATACAATTAAAACAGAGTCTATAATCGTGCAAAGCAAAAATAGTTGCATTTTTTGATAATGTAAAACCGAGCCTATCACTGTATAAATCGAAACTGGTTGCATTTCTTATACAAGTTTCTATACACATTTCTTCTTATACAACATAAAAACATTTTTTTATTCTTTAAATCTAAAACGTTGCTTTTCTCGCATCCCTCTGAGAAGTGCAGGAATATTATGAATCAACACCTTACTAGTCTTAATGGACAGCATTACAAACAGCTTAATAAACGTGTAAAGGATCAGTTATCAACTGATAAGAATCATTGGCTTGACAGCTTGACAAAACAGAGGAAGCAGCTAGACAGCACAACAGCAGTGAGTTGTACCAGATAGTTAATATTTTTTTGTGGGAAGAAATAAACAAGTACACAGGGATTGAGGGATAACATGGTAAGGTGATTGAAGGTGCGGATTAGGTCATGGCTAGGTGGACTGAGCATTTCAAAGATGTTCTAAAATAAATGTGGTTATTTCTTCTCCCATTGTTTGAAACGAGGACAGATGCATTAATGGTTTTATTGTTAGTCCTATATCACATTATGAAGTGGTTTCGGCTACATCTAAATTAAAACTGCAAAAATCCCGAGGGGTGGATGAAATTACTAATGAAATGCTTAGAGCTAGGAACCTTTGTGTTGTCATGTAAATTTAATTGACTGAAATTTTGAATATTTTTTGTGATAAAGATGTTTTTCCTAAGGATTTTTCTAAAGCTATTCTTATTCCTATTTTTAAAAAAGGTGATCGTAGTTCTTGTGATAATTATAGGGGAATTAGTCTACTTTCTGTTCCAGGCAAAGTTTTTCATAGATATGCTAAATGGAATTAAGAATTTGGTTGTTGCCCAACTGCGTGATGAACATTGTGGATTCAGAAATGATAGGGGACATATAAATCAAATACTTTCACTTAGGTAGAGTTGAGAAATGTTTGGAGTTTCAGAAACCTATAATTACTAGCTTTATAAATTTCAAAAAGGTTTTTGACTCTGTTGATCGTTTTAATTTGTTGTTGACTCTTAGATCATATGGGATACCTGAAAGTCGGTTAGCGTAATGAAAGCTTTCTATAAAAACACTGAGTTGTGTGTGAGAGTTGATAAGGCTTGTAGTCATTATGAAATGCTTTGTAGCGAAAGTTTAAAGGTTTAGCATTAATAGTGGAGTTAGACAATGATGTATTTTGTCTCTTTTTATCTTTAGCTTTGTTATTGATTATGTTATGCGAATTTCTTTGCAAGGGGAAAAGTTTGGCCTTAAGCGGTCAAGATTTCACAATTTCTGATTTAGATTATACGTATGGTTTGGGCCTGTTGGCTAATGATGTTACTGGGATTAATTATTTCATTAGAGTTGTTGGTGATACTGGTAGTAGAGTAGGTTTGGTGATAAATGAGGAGAAAACTGAAATGATGAAACAAAATGTCGACAACCTTTGAGAGCTTGTTGACATTTTGTATACTCAATTACTTTTGTGTTTAATTTAAAGTAATTTTAAGTGCTAAATTTTATTAAATTTAATTTTAAATGCTAAATTTTTATTAAATTTAATAAAATTTAATAAAAAGAGCTTAAAATTATAGGTATCATTTATAATTATCCTGTATATGAACAGTATAGAGCTTTTCTCTCAAAGCAGATAATTTTGATAGTTTTGCTCAGTTGGTTTACTAGTAACACTGGGCAACACACAAAAAGGCTTTGAAATGAAAATAGTCAATCTTTACTAATTTCGAGGTGCTGAACACGAAAATGACATTAAAATTTTTTGTCGATTTGCTGTTGTTTAGGGGAGATAGAGTTGGTCATGTAAAAACGACTCAGATTTTAAACTCCAGATTGCAACGTATTGCATTGTATTGCATCAACCCCAGGAGGTATTGCATCATTGTCTGATGCAATGTAGTTGAGTCATGACATCGCCGCTTTACGATTGCGGACAAAACATGATGCAATCGTTAGTTGTAAGCGACGTCTTGTCCCGTAGGGTGAGCAAGTCTTTTGAGCGACTCCCATTTACCCCTGAGTCATAAGTACAACACAAGTGATCCTTGAAGTTTTAATCCAGCAGTCGTGATGCCACGTATCTGTGTTAACAGTGTGCATACATTTTGTTTCATTTGTGGGGAAGTGACGTTTGGAAGGTACAAAAGAGCCATCACTCCAATAGTGAAAATGGCATATGAGTTTTATTTTGGATGCAAGACTGGGCCTCACATATATGCTGCAGTGCATGTGCAAGAAATCTTCCAAAGTGGCTGAAAGGTGAAAAAGTGGTGATGGCGTTTGCCGTTTCTATGATTTGGAGACAGCCAAGCAATTACCCAACTGACTGCTACTTCTGCATCGTTCCACCTGTTTCTGGAAGCATCACAAAACAAAGAAGTGGACAATAGCTACCCGAATATACAATCTGCTCTCCGACCAGTTCCACATGGCGAAGGCCTTCCTGTTCCCGAACCTCCAAAAGAATTTTCCATCGATTAAGATGATAAGGAGGGAGGTGAACCGGTGTCGGGTTCTCTGCAGCCTTCGGTTTCTAATGATGATTCATACGTCTACCACGGTGCGTCATCTGCGCCACACGTTCTCATCGAAGAAGAAATGAACGATCTTATTCACGATCTGGCGCTGTTCAAGGCCAAAGCAGAGTTGCACGGATCAAGACTTAAACAATAGAATTTATCAAGGAATGTCCGAGCGACTTCGTTTCGAACTCGTCATGAGTAGTTTGCTTCATACTTCAGGAAGGAAGATGATCTTGTGTTCTGCTCCGATGTAGATGGTCTGATGAATGCCCTTGGAATCAAACATGACCCTCAACAATGGCGACTACTCATAGACTACTCCAAAATTGAGTCTCAAGGCGGTGCTGCTGCATAATGGAAATCGACTTCCATCCATTCCGGTCGGACATGATGTTTACATGAAAGAAACCTACAACAACCTAAATCAGCTGTTCAACTGTCTTTAATACAGCAAGTGTGGCTGGCCTCTCTGCTGTGACTTGAAGGTAATGGCTCTGTTGATGGGTCTGCAGCTGGGATATACGAAGTACTGATGTTTCTTATGTAAATGGGACAGCCGAGCAAAGACTTTGCACTATGTGAAGAGAAACTGGCCTCAGATAAAATCTCTGAAAGTCGAAGAGAAGAATGTGAAACATCCAGCACTGGCACAAACACCCCGCACAAAATCCTGCTATCGTCCCTACACATCAAACTCGATGCATCAAACTACACATCAACCCGGACTGCATCAGCTTTCAAGTACTTGGCTGACAAATTCTCTAGACTCAGCGAAGCAAAAATTAAAGAGGGAATTTTTGTGGGTCCTAAGATCTGCGAGCTGTTCAGAGACCAGATGTTCGACAACCTCCTTCAGGGTGACGAGAAAAAGGCTTGAGGTGCTTTCGTCTAGTGTCTACTAAATTCCTCAGAAATGTCAGGACAGACAACTACAAGAAACTGGTTAAGAATACTGGTTAATGTTGTCTCTGTATCACAAACTTGGCTGTAATATGTCCTTAAAGATATACTTTCTCCATTCCCACTTAGATTTCTTCCCCGATAACTGCGACATGGTTAGTGATGAGCATGGTGAATGTTTTCACCAGGACATTGCAACGATGGAGAAACGATACCAGGGACACTTGAATGTTGGCTGAATACTGTTGGACTCTCGCCAGAGATGATCCTGAGCAGCTGTACAAGCGACGTCGGAAGTAGAAACAGAGTTTTACCGATACTTGTCATATGTACGTATATATGTACTATTATATAAGAAACTATTGCGGATTTCTGAGAAATCGTAACCAATTTTGCATTTTCATTGTCATATTCGTGTTCTGCACCTTGAAATCGTTTAGAAATGGCTACTTTTATCTCAGAGGCATGACTTTTATGAAAATTTGTTGAGCAGTGTAATCAGTGCATTGCGAAAGAGGTGGACCTAGAGATGTAGATTACTTCCTTGCTATTGAGAAAGTATAGTACATAATTTTATCCTTAAAATCCGGGAATTTACCTGTGAACCATGCATTCCTATGATTGATTATTTGATTGATTATGATTCATTGATTAATTATTTGCCTCACTTCCACAACATCTTCTTAAGAAGACCCTGATACTATATGCATAGGTGGTTACGTATTAGGATTTTCGTTTCATTTTAAATTCACAAATCAGCTGGTAGATTAAAAAAATACAATTTACAAGATATTCTCCCTTCCTTCGAAAGCATGATAAATGTGGACTAGGAATGAGCCATTTCAGCCAATAATCAATATATTGAATCGAGTAGAAGGAATCAAATCTGCTTTGTAAATTTTTAATTTACTTTTATTTATTTTTTGGGGGGATTCCATTAATAACAGTGGTTTTCAACTTAGAATTTTCTACATTATAAATATGTCTTAGCAAACAAAACAAATTTTAAATTTAGTTCATTTACAATAACATATCAGAACAATAATGCTGTTCTATGTGAATTTTCATATTCACCTAGAACTGTTTCGACGTTGCCTTCAGCTTCCTTGTCTGACATTCTGGCGCCATATGGAAGATTATCTCGGCAGAGATATTGAGGTGCTGTATAGCAGGCAAGGCCATTTACCTGCATTCCTGCCAGTTATAATCCAAATAACTTGTACAAAAGGAGGCGCCCTTTCATCTACGCAAAGCTTCTGTCGGAGTGACGCCCGGCGCCAAGTTTCAGACTTTGACACTACAACACCAGATGCCCCAGGAAAATCTCCTAAACTACTGCTCAACGGTTTCCCCGAACGGACAGTCACGTGGTTTCGGGACAAGGATATATGCATCAAGAACTGTCTATTTTCGTCCCTTACCACCCCTCCAGCAGAGAAAATTGAGGGGGGGGGGAATCAGATTCTTTGGGAAGCTGCCCTTTGTGTGCTCAAGAGAGCAAGGAGGACACAACGGTTTTGGAGAGAGGAGACAACGGTTTGGAAATGAAGATAGAAGAGACGAGGTTTGGAGAGTGGGGAGGACAGAACGTTTTGAAAATCAGGATACAGCGAAAGAATTTTAGTGAATAGAGGTATAGAATGCTACAAAGTGTGATGTAAGTTACTTCCCATACAAAGCTGTTTAAAAGTTACTGAGATCAAAGCATGTGATTTAAAATGTAGATCGCATGTCAAAAACCTGCCATTGTTTACTATTTTCATTACCTGCCACTGTTTACTAGTTTTTCTGTGGGAGGATATCTCTTTCCCCTAGTATAATACTGGTCTCTAAGTATTTAAAAAGGTACAATGTAATGTATTAAAAATCGATCACGGTGAATTCTAGTAATGAATATCGATAATCCCCCCGTTCCGAATTATAATAATGCGGAACGGGGGGATTATCAATATGTTTATCAATCCCCCCCGTAAAACAATACTGCCGATCGAAATATCACAAAATCCCACTAGAGTGTAAATCGTTTGGGGATTAATCACATAAATTTGTATCAGTGGTATTTGTATTCAGAAATAAGTTCTTCGAATCTTCAAAGGTGGACTCCATGTCTTTCCTTTCTAAGGGTAAATTGTTGCTTCAGCTAGAAATAGACAGTAACTGAAGTGACGGGTCGAGTCCGACATACGAAGGGCAAATTTAAATAATAATTAAACCGATAGTGCATTTATGAATCATCCCGCAGCATTGGCTACTGATCAAAGGAACTTAGGTTCTAACCCCGGATAAGACATGGATGTATTTTGTCTGTGTTGTGTTTCCGCTACAGTATTTTATTTTATTTTTCATCAAGAAGACTCAATCGTATCTCTGTGCAATTGAAGTCTGTGCATACCATACCACAGATTCAAGCTTCTGCTTGAGCTGTGTTTTTCGTATTTTATGAAAAGTACAGTCAATCTTATTATTCATGCTCATCATCTTTTGTTTTCATTAACAGAGCTACTGTTCAAGATCTTTTGTTTTCGTGAAAGGAGATATTGTTCGAGAAACAATATTTTTCGTTTTCAGGAACAGAGATTATGTTCAAGTAGCAATATCTTTCGTTTTCATGAAAAGAAATATTGTGTAAGAAACAATATTATTCGTTTTCAGGAACAGAGATTTCTTTCTTTTCGTGGAAGGATATACTGTTTAAGAACAATATTGGGTGAAAACTGCTCGAAAGAAACGTTTCATATTAAAAAAATTATAATATACACAATTCGCACTGTACAGATAAGAAAGACCGAGGATAACAATTTGAAATGAAAGAAGGTATCAAAGCGATCAACGCTCCGAAACGAAATGTACAAATGCAAAAAGAACTTAAATTACTAAAATAAATTGGAAAACCTAAGCAGACGAAAAGAATGATATTAGAGAAATTATGTATATATGGAACATCTAAAGAAAAAAAGCAAAGCGAAAAAAATGGTATTGTTCATATATATTTCAACACTGTGCTAGTAAATACAGACGTTAAAATAGCACGGCATGCTTACAGATATAAACCCATTATTGTGCAGCAGGTGGGATTTAGGAAGATGAAAGGAACTGGAAAGCAGATGAAAAGAGAAACTGGAAAAAAGAAGGAGGAAAAATAAACTGAGATGGAAAGGACTTCAAATAACACACATATCAGAAGAAGGAATAAATGCAAAAACATGTGAGCGGTCTAACAGCTGGCAAAATTTGTAAACGAGAGCAGTAGTCCATAAATTCAACAGCTGTTATGAGTAGCTATTTCAAGTTTTTCGGCATTATTTTTTAGGATTAAAAATTTATATTTAGTTAATCATCAGTTTCGATATATTTAGCCAATAAAAGGGCTGGGTTGTTTTACCTCAGAGCTGCACTATTTTGTACACAATGGGCTAAATGGTCTATTCTCAAGGACCCTAAAGGATCAGAGAAGGTTAAAGAAGGGGATCCACTAAAACCGCTCTTAGAAATGTACGACAACCTGAATGTATAGCCTTCCGTCAAGATCATCCAGTGTTTCATTAACTTGGGCAAAGTATGACTCTACTGCTCACGAATCCACGGCTTAGCATCCCATCCGACGGACCACAAAAATTATAAACTCATAAAATGGAAAAATGCTAAAAGTTTGCCAAGTGTAACGAGTCATATCCCAAATAAAACCTCCTGACATTTGGAGTATCATTTATTATGAAGTTCAGAAAGTTTAAATTTACGACCCGAGCATTGCCGGGTAAATGCTTAGTTAAACAAAAGCAAATGAAAACTATATCTCAAATAACAACAAAATTCGATTTAATCTATCCTACACTACAAAACACAATTCTAACAGTCCTTGCAAGAAAGAAATCCATATTAATAGGCAACTTCATTTTAACTGCAAAATGTCACCTTAAAAATTTCCATATCAAACTTGAATCTTACAATTAGAGCAAAATATTTTATTAAAAATGCCAGTTTGCACTCAATCGAACATTTCGTTATAAACGCAAACATTGTATAAAAATCAAAAATGACAAATTTAAAAATAAATAATACCCTATACATTAGCAAATATATGTATATAAATACATTAGTACCTATAAAAAATTAACGGGTCAAACTCCACAGAGATTTTTACAAACTATAACTAAAAATTCTCCATATTTAATTAATATGCTTTTCAATTAAATATATTCGAATATTAAACAAACTTCGTTATAACATGATAACCATTGAATATCACTGAATAGTATCACATCGCTTCAACAGCGAAAAACACAAGTGTATCAATTGGTAACTAAGATATCAATGAAATGATTGCTGAGAACTGAAGATGGGATTGGGTTGTTTTACCTTTGAGAGGCACTGTTTTGAAATCAATGGGCTAAATGAGCAGGTCACAAGGAGTCTGTGGGCTCACAGAAGATTTGAAGAAGGAGACCTACTGTACAACCATTAGCCTCCCGTCAAGGGCACCTGGCGTGTTTTTTAACAAGCACGGGTGGTTTTGACTGCGTGTTTTTAACACGGGACAAATGGCTTAACGTCCTGACCGAGGGCAGGGCGGGAAATTTTGTGGAGATAAATATCAACGCTGGCCCAGCTGGTACTCGAACATGGAAACTGCAGAATCATCATCATCATCCTCAAGCAGCCATGGGCTACGGAGGTCCAACCAGACTGCGCAGTTTAATTCTCCAAGCATATCTGTCCTGAGCTACATCTGCTGCATCCAGTCACTGTACACCAATTCTAACAAGGTCCTGTTTGACATTGTCTGCCCACCGCATCCTAGGTCTCCCCCTCCTTCTGAGGCCTCTAGGCACACTGTTCATAACCCTATTCGTCAATCTATAATTATCCATACGGGCAACATGGCCAAACCAGCGGAGTCTCTCTCAATACCCTTCCCCATATATTTTTGTCAAGAGAGAATTGTACCATTTCGTCTTTATTTGGTGACTTGACTGTACCAAGTAGATTCATCTATAGGATGTTTTAGTAAAAAGAACTGATTATTTTAAGGTAAATAAAACTGATTAATTATCATTACCGTAAAAAAGTGTTTTGAAAGCTCGTGTTTAAAAAATGGTGAAAAGAGTAAATATATATATATATTGAACAGTGAGACAGTGAAAGGATCATAAAATAGGCAAAGTTTTTCATTTTTGTCCTACTTTTGTTTCTTTACGATGATTATTTATTTAGTCATTGAACTGTCGACTACTGATGTTGAAAAAAAGGAATGAGACGGTGTTACGCTAGAAAAATTTAACTAACACGTTATTAGGAATTTATCTAAGAAAATGTTACACTAACACGTTATTTAAAGCTGATAGGCACAGTGGAAAAGTTGCCTAATTGATAAACGAGTGCATCTCCTTTCTGAAGAATCGCAGCTGGGAAAAACTTGATCAACAGTTAACCGTTTTTGACAATGAACACCGGAAATAGATTAATAATTGCTTAAAATTCTCGTCTTATAAGTGTGGCAGATAGAGTAGATACGGATGACTATCAATATATATCTGCGACGTTGTCATTGAGTTTTGAAATCCTGACAGTTAGAGTATTGAGTGACAAGGAGCAATACTAGACACTTTATGGTATAAGTAAAAACAATTTTACCATATCCAAAGTATATTGTGTGTAGAGTCCCATATACGAAATCTCTCACTCCATATCGGAAAACATCACTATAAAATATAGCTTTCATAGGAACATAATTTAAACAACAAAGCATTACAAAAGAAAGCTTAGAGTCAAATTAACCACACAGACAAACTAGAAACGCGAGAAAAAATATTGAGTCATAGCTCAATATATGCATAACTTAAAATCTCCAAAAATTATTCTTTGATTAAAACTTCCGATGATATACATTATATTATCAAACATATTTATGTGTCTACAGAAATTAGCAAAATTTTCCCTATTCTTTGAAGTTCGTAATGAAAATTCAGAAATACGTAGGAAAGAATAAATGACAAGGATCAACGACACATCGTATTTTACAAGACTATGTATCAGAAATGTCTGCTTTGTCTTCTTTTTGTTTTCTGCTATCAATGCATCTGAAAAAGACGATGGTTACACCAGATGTGAACGCTACGCGTAACGTTCAAATAGAACGGCGGTGACATTTGTTTGTGATTGGCGCATATTTTTGCTCATGAACCTTTCAAAACGAATTTCTGAGACTGTCTTTACAGGAAAATGTCGATGTAAGGAACGCCATAATGACGTAATATGCAGCATTATAAATGTTTTTTTCTGATCACGTCCAGTTTACTATATGTCTAGTCTACATAGCCGGATCTAGGGGGTGCTAAAGGGACATTGCCCTCTCCCCTTTCAGAATGCAGCTAATGATAATAGAGGCAAAAATTATTAAGCGTTTTAAAATTCCATGCATTTTAGATGAAAGAAAGACATTTTTACGACCTCTAAATTCTTGGCTCCTCCATTTTTTTTCTAATTCCCGCACTGTATCTCTATGTAAAAATGAAAGTGTATTTATATGCAAAAAATGAACTGTCGACTACTGATGTTGAAAAGAAAAGGAATGAGACCTTGTTACACTAAAAATACTTCAAAATAACAACGTTGTTTAAAGTTTATAGGCACAGGGGGAAAATGGTCCATTTTAACGAATATATCAGCTTAAAGAAATTAAAATGTATCCCGATCCAAAAAAAAAAGGATCAGTGTACGAAATTTGTGAAGAAAAAAAAGAAACCCTTAAACGACATGTACAACATACATTTTTTAAATCTATGCGTGTTTTGGCTTTTAGCATCTGGCAGTGCTGGAATGATTTACTCTAAAGGTTCCCAAACTTATTTGTCCTACCTTCCCCTTTTCAGAAAAAAAATTACCCAGCGCCCCCTGGAAATCTACCTTCTTTAAGCGAACAAACAGAAAGATGCAGTGACAAATTTGCGAACTTTTATGTATCTATATTTCTACCTACTTCCTACAACATAGTAAAGAAAGATGTTGTTTTAAATAAGACATCTTAAAGCTTCAAATTATAAAATTATTCATTAAAATCAACCATAGTAACATTCGTATTACACACAGAAAATTAAGATAACGAAGGATAATTTTATGTGTTTATTTGGAAAATAATCACTACGACTTTAACTCTATGTTACACAACAGATGAAACATGTATGAACGGTTTTTTAAAATTTTGTTATCTTCCCTTCTTTCTTTATGCTTCCACCGCCCCCAATTGCACCCGAGGCTACTACTGACCCCCTGGATCGTTCCAGCGCCCCCTAGGGGGCGGTATCGCCCACTTTGGGAAACATTGATTTAAACGATGTGAATCTAACCAATCACAGCGCTATGAAATCACGTGATATTGTATATCACTCGACACGCATTTTGTGATCTCATTCCACGATAGATGCTCTCTACACATGCCATCACAATGATTTAAACCGCTGTTGTACGTTTCCTAGCATTTAAAGGGAATATTCGAACTTGGAGATCTATGAGATTCTGATTGCATTGAAAGTAACAGTAACATCAGCGAAAAGTTCTTTCAAATCAATTTCAAACCAAATCAATTCCATTTTCAAATCAATTCAAATTTCAATTTCAATTCAAATCAATTCTTCAAGTTATATTTTATCATTCGTTAAATTCAAGTTATTGCTACATTTGTTCGTTATTATTGTTTTACTTATTACCGTTAATTAGTTTAGTTTCGTTAGTAGCAGCCAATGTGGCGCGAAGTCGTCGCCGTTTCAATAATGGCAAGGAAAGATATTTTGGACAATGTGTTGCAGAGTATCATTTAAGAATTTACGAAGAGATGCTTGTTGGAACACACAATTAAAAAATATTGCCGATTTTTTTAGAAGCAAACCCTAATACACGGAAAATGTCTTTGATGGTGATCACTTGGAGTATGTAAATATCACAAGGTTTTATTGCATTCAGTATAACAAATATATTTTTGATCACAAACTCAATTTCGCTATATAAATACAATTCTTATTTAAAATATGATATATCAAAAGCATAGCAATGAGCCGCTTACCCTACCTAAAAATACATCACTATAAAACAACTCATGTTTTCAAAAACAAAAATTTTTCATAAACACAATCGTTAAAAATTGAAAAAATTCAAAGTGAAGTAACGACGAACACCCTAAACTGAAATCACGAGATTAAATATAAATTTCTAAGTTTAGCCTCACTGAATGTTTTTACTTTACGAATCAATACTCTCAGCACTCTGAAGTCCTATGCATGAACAAAGCATATTTTAATTTTGTTAACATAATATGTTTAGTTGTGTTTCTGTCAAGAAAATTCCGCTGCTATTTTGTCTTCTGTGTCTAGTTCGTATAGTGATTTCGGGTTATTTACGTCAAGTTTTTGTTCTGTTTCCATAGCATTAGAGCGATAATGATCTATACAAAAATTCCAGAGCGATTGCGAAACAATTACCAATGTGGAAAAAAAATCATAAACATAAATTTCCAAGGAATTCAGCAGTATCAGAGACCTCCATTTCCTCAGTTAATAACAAATATATTATAGAATTGGAGCGAATTAAAGGTGTTGATCGTTTTAATAGAAACTTCGGCAAACTCGGGGTCTATCCTTTATCATTTGGTTCCTATCAAAATGAAAGATTCAGGAAATTCAAGAGTTTAGCGTTTAATTCTAATTTCTGATCAGTAGTGGCGGCTCGTGAATAAAATATTTCGTCGGGGCACTTTGATTACTAAAAGCAGGACCCGGATGTAGTGAAAAAATTAGGGAGATGCCTGATATTCAACTGAACAGAAATCGAGTTAGAATATGTTCATTACAGAACGTCTTTTTTATTTCAGCTATTCTCAAAATAAATTATTTAACAAAACTTTTCGAAAAACAAAACTTGAAAAGGCTTCTGCGTTGTAATAAATCCCTATATTTATAGGTATGCATTTTTCCTCTCCGCTCTTGGTATTTTAAAACCTATTTGTAAAAATTATGTATAATATATAGGTTTACTATATTTTTGACTCTGTTCCCATTTTAAATTTATATTTATTATTTTAAACTAAAAATATTCGAATATTTTTAGTTTAAAATAATTCATCATTCCATTCGTAAATTCGTAAAATCATTCCATTCGTAAATTATCACTTGAAAAATTGTTTATTTTGGTTATATTTAATTTGCAATATTAACTTAATATATATAAATTTTATTACATATTTTATTTTACAACAAATTGTAAAAAAAAGTGATATGGTAATAAAATGAATTAAAAAAAACTATAACCAACAGCTGCTGGGATCGAACCGAAGACCGTTAAGTTGCAAAGCCCCCCAAAAAATTGACTGTGTTTTTAGCGAATTGAATTACGGATTGCTGTTAGAATGGCATATTAAAATACAATATTAGAATTATTTAATAAGCTATATGATCAACACATTTTATATTTTCATATTCAATGTTGTTCTTAAATACTTCATAGAAAAGTATCCTTCTTTGGCAAAATAAAAAGTTGGCAAACCTGTTGAAACACATCTTGTCAGGAAAGTTTAAGAGTTGTTGAGCCTGCCAGAGTCAAATGAAGATTTTCGACCATTGGCTGCACTGGTAGAATCAGCCACTCGAGTGTCACGGGCAACTACAAAATGGTCACCCACCTCCCATAGGTCATCGCTATTTTATTTCAGCGCATGCTCATTTGTGCCATAATAAATAACGTAATGATTCCATGTGGGGGCCGTAACGTTAAATTTCGCATGGACAATACGAAAGTAGCCGACATAGACCTGATTCGCAAAGTAAATGCTGTGATTTTCTGCGTAACACGACAAATAATGACTACAAAATTAATATAAAAATGCTGTTATGTTCATTTAGATATGACAAGTAACGAATTCTAAATTTAAAATTCGTTTATTTTTATTTGTGATTATTTTTGGTTTTGACAGTGATCTAACGGTCTAATGGATGAGCTGTCCCTGTTGATCAGCACCTCGCTTCATTTATAATACGGAGAGCATTCAAAAAGTTCTTGATATGTGAATGTAAATTTGAACCCGTTTCTCCGAAGTTAACCAACTACGACTTGTTTGAATGTTTGTATAAATTTGTCATTAGGTGTTAAAGACATATACACTCTATGATGCGCCTGGGCAAGTACACTGTGATTCCGTGGGTGATCATATTATTCTCATACAACTGTTTATATTATTATTTTGCATCAAAGAATGTATGTATGTATGTGTATGTCTTGTGATGCATCAAAGAATTTTTTTTCCCAAATTGAGCTCAAGACGACTCGGGGACTTTCAGACTTGGCTGGGGACGAGCTCGAAATATTAAGTCCGAGATCTCTAGAATAAAACACGATGAGGAATCAATGACCATGAAAATTGCAGATAAGGGCTGTTTTGTTTTACCTCTGAGCGACTTTTCTTTTTTGCACAAAATGGGCGAAATGCCAGGCAACAAGAAGCCCGAGGGCTCGAAGAAGATTTGAAAAGGTAACAGCTGTTTAGAGACAGATGGAAGATTCCTGTCAAGGCCAATAGCATGTTTTTAACTGGTACGTAGTACGGCTCTCCTGCACAGGAACCGTGGCTTAACGATCTTCTCGAAGAATACCGGCCTTTCCAAGTTCAACGAAGTCCCTTTTTCACCAAGGACAGAAGGGTTTTTACGCAGTTACAGTTGAGACTCGAACTTTGTAACTGTAGATTACGAGCCTGGCCTCTACGCACTGAGCCAATACACCTCAAACGAAGGTTGAGCAAGGTTAGAAAACTCACATCCAGAAATAAAGCCAACATCCTGAGAGATTATCCAGAGTTTTCTTCCGCCTCGTAGCACGGCACTAAACTTTTGATCAGACGACTGAAGGCAATTTCAAACTCATCGTTTCCTCCACAACAGCGACAGAACGCCGCAAATGTAAAGAATCTCTATGACATGATTTCTCGTGGGAATTCTCGATGCAATCTGTGGGTATTCAGCTGTCGGAATTCGAACACAAACCTGACAGATAACGTGAGTTATAAAAAAAGGGAAGCGTCAAAACATCTGTGTGACAAGGTGTGATCTGACCCTGCTTGTTTCGGTTTTCATTTTCCTTGCAATGATTTATAAATGCCACCGTAATATTCTATCAGCGATAATTTGAAATATTTCTTCTCTGATCATGACATGCACATATAATTCAACAGGAATTCAATTCTAAACTGCTCTCCTCAGATTATGTTCCAAATAAACTATTGTTCTAGATATAGAAGATTCCTAAAAATGTTATGTTTTTCATTCCATTTAGGTATTTTTTTTTGAATGACATAATTGCCCCGACCACATTTTCCATCTTTAAGAATATTATTATATCGGTTTTAGAGAACAACAAATTAAGTACGACAAAAAAAATCAATTTATTGCAAAATGTCATTCGTCTTATTGCTTTGTGCTGTTCAAAAGTATCTAGTAAATGGAGTCTCATATTTCGAAAAAAAAATTTAAAACCGAAACGTCAAATAATTTCCTGATTAAACAACGTATGGAAGTTTCCCAACCTTATTTTTTATTACTAAAGTGGTTAAAAGTTTAATTATAATGGAAAAAATTATAATTTTTACTTATTTTTTTCACACTTACCAGAAATTCTTGCCATTAAGATTTCGTTTTGTATGCGATATCTGATGTTTTCCATGTAAGTTTTGTAATCTACGACATGAGTATTTATAAATGCAATATATATTTATATATATATTATTTATAAATGCAATATATATTTATATATATATTATTTATAAATGCAGCATATATTATATACTATATGTATAAATGCAATATATTAAATATAAAATATACACAGTCGTATGAGAATAATATGACCACCTACCTTACATATACTATGGTAGGTGGTCATATTATTCTGATGCGACAGTGTATATAATATAAATAATAACATTACGTTGTAATATAAATGTTTATAAATAAATATGCGTATTTATATCACTACATAATATATTTTACAGCTCTCAAAAATTACAAAAAATATAGAAAAATTATTTCAAAGAAAACGTAATAAATTGGATAGTTAAAATATTCTGAAAAAAAAATTCATCGCCGACACGGCGGGAATCGAACCCGCATCTCTCCCGATTCATATTCCCGCCGTGTCGACGATGATTTTTTCAGAATATTTTAACTAATGTTTGAAGTCTATCTCTACAGGTAATCTGTGTATTTACCATGAAATTGGATAGTGTTTGGTTTAAGTTCTTCGAAAAGTGCTTCAAATATGAGTTCTCCATCTTAAATTTATTTAATTATCTTAAATTTATTACATTCTTTCCACCTTTTAAAATAGAAAGTTTTTCTGTGTTGTTTAGTAGAAAAAGAAACTTTTCATTAAAAACCAGTGGTGCACAAACTCTGTTCTTTGAACTGTAGAAGTTATGTACTAAGGATTCTGTAAAGAAAAATCCTTTGACGATAACACCTCCATCTTCTCTTGAAATATATATTCCTGCAATTTGATTTTCTACACTCTTTATTTTAGCATTTAGATGCCATGGTCTAAGCAAAATAAGATGTCGAAATTCCACTGTCACTCTTAGTTAATAAATATTCACAAAATTTGAGAAGTGCACTTTAGGATTAAAGTCAGTAGCGACAAAAACAGTGCAAGATTGTTCCATATAAAAATATCTGAAATGTAATTCAGAAAGGTTGAGTATCAGTGATATAAACAGAAGTTGCACTATACTCATCAAACTAAAGTTTTCACGAAATAATTGATATCTTTATTTTAATTCTTGCACATTTTCATACGTATACACCGACTTATGGATAATATGGATAGATAGATAGATCTGTATTTATACAATATATATAAATAAACCTCTTCAGATCCACAAGAGTTCACACTCGCATGTGGATTCGATTTTACATTAATATTATACAATCAAACATATATTTCAAACTAAAAATAACCTAGATTATTGAGCAAGAAAGTGATTGATAATACAAAATTGATATTAATTAAATAAATTTCAAAATTCTTACTTATTAACCAAATTTAATTTTTTAAAGAACTGATGATCCAAAAACTTTAAGATCAGATCTCTTGGAATAGTATTAAAATAACTATTAGCTAAATAAAATTAAATGTTTTCCAATTGGCTCTTTGTAAATGTGCTAATACATATTTTTTATTTTTAAAACTGGCCCTTATTTAACCAACTGTAAGACTGTTGACAATATAAGTCAAGAAATAATTTTGCTATAAAATGAGTTTCGCCGTGATGAACTCGGAACATGTCAGGGATTCGACCATTAAACCATGAGAGACAATCTCCCTCACGGCAAAACTTATTATTTCAGCAAAATTATATGTCTTCTATTTCGATTAATCACACGAAATCATCGCCAACGTTTAGACTGCATCACCAAATGTTGGACACCTTTCACATAGAAATTCTTCGATTACTTAAATCATTCTCACACAAAACTATTACTATACACTAATAATGTTTGTTCGGAAATGGAATCGGAGCCATCATGATTTACGAGCTCTTATAAATATTTATAAAGATCGCATAAGTAGCCTGCTTTTAAACGCATTGCCCAACTCACCGATTTGTTGCTTTTCCCGGTTAACGGTTTCATGCCACGGGATGAAATAATATTTGAGAACGATGAGACACCAATGTGTTCCTATTCAATCTCTGTCATACTTTCTTTCACTGACAATTATGTACAAATGACTGCAAGCAAATTCTTTATTTCCGCATTTAACCGCTGAACCCCACCTGGTTTAGCGGTTAGCGTACCTGACTACTAAGACCAACGGGGTATGTCTTTGAGTAAGTGTTTGTATGTTGCATGAAAAACCAGAACAAACATAAAATATCTTCTAGGTTATCTTTGTATAAGGAAGTACCTTTTTCAACAAAAAAAAATTGAACAAATTATTCATTACTTGTTCAATTTGTAACACTTAATATTGAAATTGTCGTTATTAACGTCGATATTTTTAATTTGAAAAAATATTTTTTTGGTATTTATATTGTTAAATTAATGTATAATGTTTGTTGTGATTGCAAGTAGTATTTGACAAGTTCCTCAAGCTCATTTATCTTTATTGACTATAATGGGAAAATGTTAATAATAAGAAATTATTACTTAGCTAGTTCACATAAAAATCAGAAGCTTTATCTTAATATCGTTCAATTATTCACATTATATTCCCGATCATTATCGAAGCGCTGGTTGGATCGGATTGTTTTACCTCTGAGTGGCACTTCTTTTTCGCGCGATGGACCAGGTTACAAAGACCCCCCCCCCCAAAAAAAAAACAAAAACAAAAAATGGCCAGGTCACAAAAACCCCAAGGGTTCAGAGAAGGATGGGAGAAGAGTACCCACTGGACAGTTGTTAGGAGACTGATGGTAGGCTCCTTTTAAGGCCATCCAGCATGCTCTTTGACGTGCACAGGGTATGGTTCTCCTGAACACAGAGCCACGGCTTTACGTCCCGTCCCACAGACGGCTAAGTCCATCAGTGTCTCCTTTCTGACCGAGGTCAGAGTGAGAGTTTAGCGAAGATATTTCTCAACTATGGCACAGGTGGGACAAGAATCTGGGTACAGATTACTAGCTTGATACACTAACGACTGAGACCCTCGTGATAGTCTGGATGAAATCGTTGAAGAATGAATAATGGCAGAGGAAATTTGATAGCGTAAAATGAATAAAAATTAAAGCAAAGAGTAATAAAATATGAAGTGAAAAATCAGTTTATATCAGGGTATTGCAAATAATAGCAAATGATAATATCTGTTCTGGCATAGAACAGTAAATATTCGAAACTACACAAAGTGGACAGTAAAGTATATGGATGTTTTACAATAAAGTGCATTGATGTTTCAGAAACAATTTCCAATAAAAACAAATAGAAAACAAGACAGAGCGTTGCATGTCAGAGTTAATTTTGTTTGTGCGGCATTGCTCAATAGAGGGAGTCATAAAAGAAAGTGTAATTTCAGTGACTCGCCAGAACCTAGAGATTAGCATCTTACGTACCTTTACGGTCAACGGTAGTGGTGGATAAAGTAGGAGAGAACTCTAATTTTGTTTTTCATTCAGATGAAAGAATTCAATCTATATGTTTTTTAAGCTATTATTATATATTATACCAAAGATTTTTACATGAGAGATTCAGCATTGTGATGGGAAAAAAATCCTAAACTGTATACATCAGTGGGAGAGAACTCAATCGTTACGTTCCCCAGGAAACTGAAAAAAAGTTCATTGCATCTTAGAGAAATGTCCTTTTGTATTTTATTGATGTACTTATTATTTTTATTAAACACATAATTAATCTTCGTTTTGAAAAAAAAAAACTGTTTCAGAATGAGGGTTGGGAAAGATTTTCCTGAATTAGACAATTTCTATTTAGTACATATATGTGATTTTCTTTATCATATCTCAGAACAATGAAACTGATAAAATGATATTTGAAGAAGAAGAGAAAAAAACAAACACTAACATATAGGTAGAAAAAATACTATCCTAGGATTTGAAAACACAAGAAACTGCCAGCTACTGATTTAAGAGTTTGGTCGTTTTACCTCTAAGCGGTTTCCCTTTTTTTCGCTAAACGACCAGGTCACAATAACCCCAAAGGCTCAGAGGTGGCTGGGGAGTGGAATACACTAGAAAGCTCTTAAGATACAGATAGAAACCTCCCCCCTCAAGGGCATCCAACGTGCTGTTTAACGTGCACAAATATGGCTTTCCTGCACACGGACCATGATTTAACGTCACATTCGATAGACAGTCGATGGAACAATTAAGACTCGGATCTGAAAACTACAGATAACGATCCTGGCTCGCTACCTACTGAGCCATCATCTGATCATTCCTTTTAAGAAACATTTCAAAATGAAATTCCAGTATTTTCGAATAGTTCGTCACGTATTTACTTTGCTTAAAAATAGTTGTCGATCTATTTGTTCTACGGCACAAATATGTTGTCGAAATATTTGTTCTACGACATCAAAAGTTGTACAGCTATTTGTTCTACGTCACAAGCAGAGATTAATACATATATAAATAAATTACGGCCAAACATATCACTAGAAGGATGGAGGTTTGTTCAAAGAAAATATAAAATATATATATAATTTGGAAGGGTCTTCACACAAAAAAAAAATCCTGTCTCTGATGACAGCTGCTATAGACAGAATACTGTTGTCTTACACGCGCTTATAAAGTTAACTTATTTAGCTAGAAACTTAAAAAAAATAAAATGCGATTTGCAATGGACATTTGAAACAGAACTTCACACCGACCGATTTAAAAAGGCAATCTGTTATTGACAAAATACTATATAAGGTTTGCTCAAATGAAAAATAAACAACACTTATCTGTGCAACGGACTGGATAATCTCTGCACCTTCACGCAGAAAACTCGATTTTGAGAGAAGGCACTCATCAGCACTAGACTCAGAATGCAAACGTCTACTTGATCTTGATAGATGCTGTGTAGATTTGAAACTCCACGTGTAAGCACTGAAATTTCAACGTTGTGTGGTATGGTGGCGTTTTTATTTAACTCCCAGGGTCCCCTTTTGATTGAGTTTCTGGACCATGGTGAAAACCATCAAATCACAACGATATTGCGAAACTTTGGGCCGTTTCAGGCGGGCAATAAAGTCGAAATGTCCAGGACTTTTGAGCAGGAAGGTTGTTTTGTTGCTTGACTACACCCGCTCCATACCACCCAGTTAAGAGTAACAACGTTGAACAGAAAAAGAGTGTAAAAGCTAGAAGCTTTTACCCTTTTCCTCTGCCTTAGGTGTAGCAGAAGAAAATATATAGATTGTGTTAAGAATAACGATAATAGCAGAAATTTTATGAATTTAAAGTGAAAATGAAATTTAAAGAGTGTGAATTTTAAATAATATTAACGAAAAAGATGCCATCTTAACTCATAATAAATATTTAAAATGTATTTTACATTTTAAATAATTATATATGAGTTATCATATTGATTGTAAAATTTTAAATAATTATATGTGAGGGCCGTCCCGTGGCCGAGTGGTTAGCACGCTTGGCTACTGATCTAAGGGACCTGGGTTCGAGCCCCGGATTTAGGCAGGCATGGATGTGTGTGTAGTTTTTCTGCTGAGGTCCTGCCATCCTCTCAGATCTCCTACTATGACATATAAACTAACAGGCTCCTGTCAGACCTCTGTGGCAAGCAGCTGCTTGAGGGGGTATTTATTTATTTATTTATTTATATATGAGTTATAAATATACATATGAGTTGTCATTTAGAAAACTTTATCTTTTTTTTCCCAAGTTCAATGGACATTGCATTTCAGGGGAAAGGCTAGAGTGTACATTAGAATTGAGGAAATTATTTTTTTAAATTCACTAAAAAAAATGATGCATGTAAATCTATTTTTAATACCTAAATCAATCAATCTGTATCACTTTCCTTCTATTCTTGACAAAAAAATGTAATCACAGAGATTTGTTTTAAAAAGTCGGATTTTCTTTGCTGTTTCCCATTCTGACTCGGTGAGAAACAAGATACCACTGGATTTGGAAAGACTGCCGTCTTTCGTACGGGGCGTTAATCTTATAATAATAGCAACACGAAGTGATGTTTACCGTTCCAGACACAACGATGCTCACCTCTCATCCGCCATTATTTCTGGAACGATAAACGTCATCGGCAGCTACGTTTCGTTCTGTTTCAATTATGGAGATGTCGTTATCCGATACATTTCGTGTTGCTTTCCACTCTCTATTTGTTAACTGTTTGCCCTTTTGGTTAAAAATAAAAATCATACTGGAATTATTGTTTCTATTAGATGTTAAAAATGGTATATATGTATAAAAACAGGTTACCCACCTCAAGCATCTTCTTGACGCAGGGTTCTAACAAGAGCTCGTTAGTTTAATACGTCATAGAAGAGAACTATGAGGAAGGTGAGACCTCACCAAAAAGGCAATACAGAAAAGAAGCATTCTATCATTATCCGGAGCACAACCCAGGTTTCTTTCATGAATAGTCACAAACGCTAACCTCCAGTCGACAGGGACAGTATTATATCGCATGTTTTTTTTTTTTGGAATAGCAAATTAAACGATAATCCTTGTTATTAAATTAGCCTCAGTGGTAACGATTTCCCCTAAAATACGATGTATTTTAAGCCTAAAGAGAATCAAAACGACATAGGGACAATTCATAAAAATTATTTTTGGCGCTTTAGGAATAAAATACAATCTTAAGGTAGCTGATATTTCATCTTGAACAATGATGATTTGCTTTAAACTTCTTATGTGATTGCCACTCACAATTCAATATTTCAATTTCTTTCATACTTCAATGCCTAAAAAACCTATAAATTTGTAAATTAAGCAGAATATGATAGAATATTATTCCTAAAATAGTTATATGTATCTCCTAAAGATGAGGTATTGAGTATGCCTTTGAGATCAGTAATTATTTATTTTTCTGATATCAAGATATATCTGTTCGTTACGAAAAAAGCTCAAAATGCGATTCAAACGTATCTGATCCGTAAAGATGCTTCTCTGAAGCTTAAACAACTAGATCAACCTGCCCAGTCTTATTAAAAATGCAGTTTATATTTTTTCTGTGACTCCCTCAGTTAGCGTCTCGCTCCTGTTTCACCAGTTAGAAACTATCACAAAAGTTTCTGTGCAATTTTCCAGTCATTTGAAAATCGATGACCTTGTTTCGTGGACAGAATACATATTTATTGCTACCCAAACACATCACATCGCACTAATATTTCCTTTAGGTTGGAATTTGAAAAATTTTGCAACATGATTATAGACTTTTATATAAGGGTGTTTCCAAAAGTTCTAGTAGAACTTTGGGAACGTGTTCTACTGCGCGCAGGGATGAAAAAAGTTCCTATGAACATTGGAGCCAGAAACGCTGCCCTTCCTAGCTATAGCACATTTTGGGAGTGCAAGTAAGAAAACCTGTTTATACAGCACATTGTACGTGATCGATGAAGACAATTACGTAACTCTATATCAGAGAAATTGTTCACTATGATCTGCCTGAGCAGCAATACAGCCTCATAGCATCTTCGCATCGACTGCAGAACACGTTCGAAAAGTCCCGGAGTTTTCTTAATTCTTTGAAAAAAACAATCCGTTCGCAGAGAGCTTGTGTATAGGATAGGAACCGGGTGTCGTAAACATCAGCCTTAACATGTTCTCATAAGAAGAAATATAGTGGATTCAAGTCGGGAGAGCGTGAGGCAATTAACGTTCTTTACCTCTACCAATCCAACGGGCAGGATACGTACGATTGAGATCACCCAGGAATACTGGGATTTTGTCCAACATTTGCATACATCTACTATACCGTCAGAGATGAAAATGATGTAAATTTTCCTAGCATCATACCTTTTTACAGGTTGTATTTCATGAAAATGATGTAAATTTTCCTAACATCATACCTTTTTACAGGTTTCCTTACTTGCACTCTCAAAATATGCTATAATTCGGAAGGAAAGCGCTTTTGCTCCAAAGTTCATAAGAACTTTTTTCATCACTATGCGCAGCAGAACATGTTCCCAAAGTTTGACTAGACCTTTTCGAAACACCCTGTATAATCAATTATAATATAGACTTAACCGAATGAGGTTAGCTCAATTGGTAGTGCACCAGGCACAACTGAGTCTCATGTTATAGGTGATCTGATGATTCCAGGTTTGTCGTGTCCTGTCCGGTAGGAGAGACGACTAATCGTATGCTGGTCGAGGACGATGTGATTATTACTTAATAAACTTCATCCTCACTTCGGTGAAATGACAGATTCGAGGGTTTTTACGCCCGTAGCGCCGTATGCCTCAGATTTGCTATGTTGAATGTTGAATAAAAATAGTCCATCAATTAACTGCACGAGAGTTGTATAAGGACGACTACAATAAAGTGCTAGAGATGCGCTCAATTCCGTGAGCCTTTGCTGCTTTGCTGCTGCAAACATTAACAGTGAGGTGAGAACCGTTCACTCTGCAAGTTCTCACTTTACAGACCTCAAACTCGGTGAAAGGATAATCAACCTTTACCTACACTGTGGTTCACTCTGAATCCACAAGACTATAATCAGATTCACCAAGAATATCGATTCTCTTTGGAATCGCACTCTCCCTTCAATGGTTACTTCGAGTAAGCGGCAGCGTCCTTCAAGCGCTTGTTGAAACGATCTCTTTCGTTCGAAGTCCACGCACCCAGTGTCCTGTCCGGTAGGAGAGACGACTAATCGTATTCTGGTGGAGGACGATGTGATTATTACTTAATAAACTTCAACCTCACTTCGGTGAAATGACAGATTCGAGGGTTTTTACCTCCCCAGCTGTTGTTTCAATGATTTCACCCAGCTGTTATTTCAATCTCCCGCTCTAGCCTCTGCGCAGACCTCGCGCCCCAGGCTAGTCGTAAAAGGCCATAAAATACTTCTGAAATCACCATCTCTTTTGCAAGCAGTCAGCTTTAGACCCGAAAAAAACATCAATGAGTCACACCCACCCACTAGCACTTCAAAGAACACACTTAATACATAAAAAAATATCTACAAAAACAAAAATACAACAATAAATAAATTAGAGGGACATGGCAACGTTCGAATTCAAACTGTGCCGGTGTTGAAATGTATCTTAACTATCCTCCAACCTGTCCTCGGTTAAAAAACGAATACTACCTTTACAACTTAATTAAAAAAATATTTATTTATTGAACTGCTGTTTATAAGACTGCTTATAGTCGTCCCATGGCCAAGTGGTTAGCGCGCTTGGCTTCTGATCTAAGGGACCTGCGTTTGAGCCCAGGGTAAGGCATTGCTGTTTGTGTCGTTTTTCAGCTGAGGGCCTGCCATCCTCTCAGACCTTCTACTGTGGCATATAAACTGACAGGCTCCTGTCAGACCTCTGTGACAAGCAGTTGCTTGAGGGGGTATTTATTTTTATTTATTATTTTATATATTACTCATTAGTCTGAATACTTTTAAATACTCATGTTTACAATTCTCTTACACGTTTTACGTATATCATTCATTATTATGGGCAATAGTTTAGAAAACTCTTCCATTCCTTCATCGCTTTAGCTTTAATAACAACACAACAAATTCAGCTATAGAAAAGTGGATAGTATCCTAAAATAGCAACGTGATGAATAGGATTGCTCCAGGTAATACAACTATACACACCTGTATAATCATAACATAAATTAATATTTGTCTTCCTGAGATGCGCATGATATTTCGTATACGTCATAATTGATTTAATTAACTAAAATTGCGTTTATTTAAAGATTAATACGTAACGAGGATCCTCTTGCAATACATATGAAGCACGTTGGAAATATTTGGTGTAGTGTTTGCGTAACGGAAACGAATCATTTCGGGCATCAAACACTTACCCAGCTCTTAGTCGCAACGAAAAAATCTCTTCATTTCATGGGAGAACGACTCTGTTGATTTGTTAACTTTCCTAGTTTACAGGTTGACGCTTTTCGTGCGGAAATGTTCTCAGGTATTTAATTAGTGATATTTGCTGAAGAGAAGCCTGAATCGACATCTGCATCTCAGATTGTCAACATAAATCAGTGACATTTATTTTTAATGAAATAATCACCAGCCCTTAAGCTTACAGGAACTAACACTTCTATGGAATCATTTTGTTACAATGTATTCATTGGAGTTATTAGAGCAATTACGGTAAGAAACCATATGTACGGGTAGTTCGGGAGTGAATCTGGCTGTATAAATGACATTTTTGGATAACTGAATGAATCATCTCATTATTAAAAACTCTTTAACATTTAAACAAAATATGCAGAAACTGACTTGAGAAAAAAAAAAGCATGAACCGAGAATCTGAAAACGATAAATTATTGTTCGTGCACAGCCATATGATGTTAAAGAGATAGGAAATTCAAAGGCTAGAATTGAAATAGATGGAATTGTTAAACAAAATCAGCAGCGGATTTTCATATAGATTATCTGTTATTAATTTATTTTATTCTGAAATTTACACTGAAAGTGCAATTTATTATACACACCCACATAACAACTTGTGGTCCATCTTTCGCTCTCACAACAGCAGCAACACTTCATGGCATGGACTCTACCAGGTGTTAAAAGCTTTCAGGTGGTATTGCCGTCCATGATTCCAGGACAACCGTCCGTAAAACGCCGAGAGTTGCAGGGGTGGGTTTCGGGCTCGAATGCATCGCTCCACTTCGCTGCTTTATCATCTCACAGATGCTCAACAGGGTTCAAATCCGGAGAGTGAGAGGGCCATGTGAGGGATGCGAACTAACTGGAATGCTACTCCAAAGAATCTTTCGCCAAACGGGAACAATGAGACGGGACGTTGTCATGTTAAAAGAAGGCATCTACTGTGGAAAAAGGGATGGCAATGAACGGGTATAGGTGGTCGGCGAATGCATAAACGTAGCCGTGTGTGGTGATGATGTTCTCAATAAAATTAAAGATTAATACCTAAGGGTCATCAAGGTATATACAAAAGGCACCAAGGTTGCTGGCCCACGTAAACATGCCCCAGAACATTACACTGTCTCCATAGGCCTGTAACAGCCCGACCTGACACTTGGGGTTCATGGCCTCATGTGATCTACTCTACATACGCAAACTCCCCTCCCCCCGCATGTTGTAGTTGGAAGCTTGATTCGTAGGAACAAGCTACCCGCTTCCAGTTTTATAAGGTCCATTGGTGACGCTCCTTCTCCCACTGCAGCCTAATAGTCCTGGTACAAACATGCAACAGTTGCACGCGGAAATCCCAGATATTCTGCAGTCCCGGATACGGAGACCCCATCTTCCTCACACCAACTCTGCTCACGATCCAACTAGCTCAGCTTGCCATGTTAATCCATCATAACAGTCGCGGGTACGCTATACACCAGGGGGATAGCTGGCCTATTTACATCCCTAAAGGAATTTTGGCTAGCCGTATTATTGCGGCGGAATAGAGCAATTCTATGGGTGGGTAAGATGTGTATAATAAATTGAGCTTTCAGTGTAAGTGAACTGCGCTTTTACTGGCTAAAAAAATTAATAAATTTGTTTAACACTTTTTGGATCTCAAAATCTTATCCAGAATCATGGTTTCAAAATTATATGGTTTTTATTAAAAAGTAAACAAAATGGCGTAAGAATTACAATCTTATCGTCCCATCTGCTTTAGTTCTAACATGTTAAAATTGTTTGAAAGGTTGATTTTTAACAGACTTAATTGGCATCTAGAAAAAAAATAATTGTATTGATAAAAACTTCTTCAGATTCAGAACTGACAGATCTGCAAAAGACCTTCTACTAAACATAATCTCCGAGCAGAATATTCTATCAAACATAAGAAATTCATGGTAGCTGTAGTGGTATATTTGGAAAAGGCCTTCGACTCTGTTTCACACAACGGCCTATTATCCAAAATTAGATAACTAAAAATCTGTGGAAATCTTTATCTCTTCTTATTTCAATTTATCCAAGAAAAAGAATATCAGGTAAAAATAAGAGACAAATTCTCAGAGACACAACTTCACAAATGGAGTAATACAAGGTGACATTCTGTCACCTACATTTTTTAACATATATCTTAATGATATCTCGAAAATCTTTACATCTGACATATCATATGAAACATATGCAGATGATCTTATTTTCTGGACAATACATTCGGACTTAGACATAATTAAGAATAGAATACAAAAGGCAGTAAACAAATTAGAAAAATATTGCAATATCAACTGAAAAAACAGCTATAATCTATTTTCATAGAAAAATAAAATTAACAAATGAATTTTAAATAAAATTCAACAACAAAAACTTAAAAATTGTAGACAATCTAAAATTCCTGGGATTGTACATGGATTCAAAATTATCATGGAATAACTACATAAAAAATGCAAAAGAAAAAGCCAATAAACTCTATAATTATTTGAGATACCTAGGTAACTCTAAATAGGTATGCTCTCAGAAAAAACTTAATTCTGATATACAATTCAGTCATACTACCAAAATGCACATGTGGCATAGAACTACTCAATAACCTATCAAAAACGAAACTAAAAAGCTTAGAAACTATACAAACAAAAACACTAAAGTACTGCCTAGGACTTCTACAAAACACAAATAACATGAATATTTATGCAGAAACAGCAATATATGAATAATAATATATATTGCTGTTTCTGCAATATAACTCCTATAGAAATAAAAAAAAAACATTTACTATCAAACCTAATAATTCGAATAACACTGAAAAATAAAAATCATCCAATTAAAGACAAAATAATAAACAACTTCCCAGACATCACATTAAATAACTTCCAGGAGAAACAAAAGTAATAGAAATAATGAACAGAAATACCAGTGGAGACTTTTAAACCAACTTTCCAATATCGATATCAACCCTTCCAATATTATCTAAGAATATACCAGGAATTCATTCGAAAAATTCCTCAGATAAATCAACCCTTAAAATTCTATCAGAAACCCACATAGAATATAACTACAAAAATACATACAAATATATACTGATAGATCTCAGAATTTGGAAAAACAATAACATCTGGGACATTTTACTGTCCAAAAAACAACTTTGAATATCAATTTAAATTTGATTATCCTACTCCTGTCTTCATTGCTGAATTGACAGCTATCATACTAGCAATAAACTGGGCTCTCCAATTCTCCAACAAAAATATTGTAATCTTGATAGATAGCAAGACCTCTTTAGACAATTTACAAGATAATCCATTTAAAAGTAATTATAATATTTTCATAAATGACACTTACACATTAACATACAACCATATACAACAACACAACATATTACATATACAATGGATACCCTCACACATTAATCTAAAATACAATGACATTGCAGACACTTTAGCAAAACATGCAAAAAAACTTAACCATTCTATGAATTCCCCATATCATTTTCTTCTACATAAAAACTTAAATAAAAAACACATGAACAGTACACTTCAAAATTGGTATTTCACATATGCAAGTCACACACACAGATACTTAATTTCACATAAAATTATAAATTCAACAATTATGGATTACAAAAAAAGGAAATTAGCATAATATTAAGAATCAAAGCCAACATAGCATTAACAAAAACCATGCTCTTTAAAATGAATAAAATAAATTCACCAAATTGTCTAAAATGTAATGAACCACAAACAATAGAACACATAATTTTGCAATGTAAAGAATTTACAGACGAAAGAAATAAATACTTCCAAAAACTGAGAAAACATAAAACTAATCAATTTTACTTTCAATCAATCCTTGAACCAAAAGAAAAAGCACTTAAACCCATATACTATAAACTAGTAATTAATTTTCTAAAGAACATAGACTGTTTAAATTCCTTATAAAAATAAAAAAAATATAAAAAATCAATATAAAAAAAGAAACGAAATCTATCAGAAGTGCCTGAATGAGTCTTCGGGGAAACGAGAGTTGTTCTTGAAGGAATACTCAATTGTTGATGTGTGATATGTATGTATGTATGCGATTTTACTAGGTTCGATGGGTTGTTGGGTTGTTTTACCTCTGAGCGGCAATTTTTTGCACACCATGGGCTAAATGGCCAGGTCACATGGACCCCGAAGGCTCAGGAAGGTTGGGGAAGGGGACCCACTGGAACAGCTGTTGGGAGACAGATGGTAGCCTCCAGTCAAGGCCATCCAGCGTGTTCTTTAACGTGCACAGGATATGGCTCTCCCGCACACGGGGTCACGGCTTAACGTCCCATCCGACGGACGGCGGCCTTTTCAAGCCCATCGGTGTTCCCTACTGACAGTGGGCAGGGCGGGGAAATTTTGCGGAGATAAATCTTAACGCTGACCCAGCTGCGACTCGAACCTGGGAACTACAGATTGCGAGTCTGGCGCGCTACAGACTGAGCCACCCCCGCCCCAGATTCGATGGGTAGTTAATACTTTAATATTAAAAGCTTATGTTTCAGCAGAATTTTTAGCTAAAAGGCAGAGAGGTGCAAAAGCAAAATAAAAGATTATATTTTGACCATCAAGAAATGACTTTAAAATTCACCTCTTATGTGTCTTCGTTGTAACATACAAGCATACCTGCAAAATCTTCGTGCTGCCATGGACTACGGAGGTCCGACAAGACTGTGGAATTTAGTTCTCCAAACATGTCTGTGCTGAACTATAGCTGAGACATTTGTCCACTGTGAGCCGAATACAGCAAGAAAGTTGACATTATCTATCAACCGTATCGTAGGTCTCCCCTATGGCGTTTTGCTATATTGTTCATAATTCTATTCCCCAATTAGTAGTTATGCATACTGGGAACAAGACCAAACCAACATAGTCTCTCTATAAAATATAGGGAGAATACGCTTTTCTCAAATCTCAATGATTTCTCTCTTTATACTCTCTTCCTGGGGATTACAATTCTGTTAAAGATTCTGCTGCATAAATAAGTTTATATTTGATCAATCTAAAGACAAAAACAATAGGCAGAAAGTAAGCTATAAATGTCATCTAAGTGTTGATTGCGATCAAGTTAAACAAGTTCCCTCAAATATGCATTTGAAGCACACTGAATTTAGATCATAAATCCGTATCAGGAAAAAGTCCGTTTAGATAAGTACCTCTCGAATACTGATGATTGTTGAGATAAATCCTATGTCTAATGATGTTATATAGTTCCTTGAGTAATGCTATTTAATTTATAAAAGCAAACATTTCTGTTTTCACAATGCTAAAGAAGGTGTGATGGTTATAAAGTTTTAAAAAATAGCTGTAGTTGAGAATATTGCTTTTTTTAATCAAATGATCACTTTCAGATACTGAGGGGGGAAATCATATGCTTGCTGAAGTGTTATGGATTGATCTATAACTTCCAAAATGGATTGACTAAGGTTTTGAAATATCATCGTTATTTAGATGAACATTGTACTAGATTTTATTGTATTAGATGAACATTGTATCATCTCAGTGGAGTTTAACCGTAAAATGAAATTGACGCAAAAGTTGAAGCAATAAAAATCTAACTACTTCTTATTTGACGATGAAATCGCCTACATTGGGATCATTATTAGATGAGGTTAGTCCTATACCATATAATTAGGGCTCTGGGACAATTAAATCCACGAGTTTCACATACAGGTTCTTTCAAAACTTTAATAAAAATTCTGAATTGTTTTCTGGTAGTCATCTAACGCAAAAATTTATTTTAGCAATGAAATACTGTCGAACAGGCTAGATTCTAGAAAAAGAAAATAGGGGAGGGAATTTTATTTCTGTATAACATTTTCCATTCCATTTTAGAAATCTTTGAAAATTTTCTTGAAGAAAGCATTAGATATATAAGTTTAATTTTTGTCCCCATTGCTTTTACTAGCAGTCTCGAGATAGGGGAGGGAGGACATGAGAAATAATATGTTGCATGTACACCAATCACAATTGTGATGAGAATCTGATGCTACGAAGCTTAAGTCCTTTCTGAGCTTGCGTTGAAAATTTTCTTCGATTCCACTCCGCCCCCGTAAGAAAAGGGGGATACCGATGATCTTGGAAAGTGCACCGTCCTTCGAATAAGACGGTAACTAGATGCGCCGTTTGCGGAGAACCATGTCCTGTCCATGTTAAAGAGCACAATGGATGGGTTCAACGGCCGTCTACCATCTGTATCCTAACTATGGTTCAACGAGTATCCTTCTCCTAACCAGTACTGGGTCATTCAGGGACATTTAGTAGAGTGTATGTAAAAAGGTTCGACTCAGAGGTGGAAACCACACAATTCAAAATGTATTTTAATTCAATTATATGTAATACTTGCTCCTTTGTTGATTTTAATAGCCACCACATTAAAGAGGAAAATTTAAAATCGGCATGAGATTAGAAAATTTAGTTCGAGAGTCCTGAAGCCTTAAATCCGCCACTCAATATATTAGTATAAAGATCAGTTCAATTTGTTTTTCTTTGCGCAGAGAGTAATTTCAATATTCAAAGAAAAGTATTATAGAAATTCTTGATATTGTATGTATTATATATATGTATGTATGCCAAGGATAAGGCATAGATGTTTGTGTCGCTTTTCTGTTGAGGTCCTGCCATCCTCACAGCCCTTCTACTATGGCATATAAACTGACAGGCTCCTGTCAGATCTCTGTGGCAAGCAGCTGCTTGAGGAAGTATTTATTATTTATTTTATTATATGTGCAACGATCGTTTGTAACGAAATATTAGTGCTATTAGTGCTAAAACTAAGAATTTCCAACGAATCTTTTCAGAATTTTGCTTAAATGGGACCATTTTTTATAAATCCTGCCCCCGCCTTCCGTAAAAAAAAAATAGAAAAAAATAAAGTGTTCGAGTTTAAAACTTTTTTAACCGGAAAATTGAGCCTGCAACAGTGTTTCTTTCAAGCAACGACCTCGAGAACGTATGTTGACGTAGCGATTGGCAGATTTCCAAAGACAGGAGCTGGAAAAAGCCCGCGCTACTTTTTAGATTGTTAAAAAGTTGTCTTTTTTAACAGATCTCTGCCCAAAATTTCAGCCATATTTTTTTCCCGTGTTACTCCTTGTTTACATCCCCATTTACAATATAATATCGAAACAGTTATTTTTATTGTTTATCTTTTGAATTTTAATTTAACATCTTTCTCCATCCCTTTACACTCCGGTTAAAAGAGTGGAATCCGATTCTCACCAATGTAACTTCCCAAATACTTGACTGAAGATACAAAATTCATCAAACGAATTTTGCTCTAAACACCAAATATGCATTAAAACATTCAAAACAACCTCAATCTATGATAAAGATCGAATACGAGTTTAGAACCATGTTTATTTTTCAGCACGGTTTTGATGGCTGGAGCGATTTTTCCCTGCCCATTCGCTTTTGTTTGCCATTTCAGTTTTCAATATTCGATCGCCGATATTCGGTGAGCTGTACACTAGTTTCGTATAAAGTATAAAACTTGTTATATAAAAGTATGATTAACAAATTAGTAATGTTGCAATCAGAGATAAAATAAAGATTTAAAGACATGGGCACAAAGTAAATCGAGTTAATTGCGTTCAAAAATACACTGCAGGGAAAAGATTTTGAAACATCTGGAGGAATTAATGCCATTTTATTAAAACGCAGGCAGCTGTTAGGATACACTGGGTTGGGTTGGTTGTTTTACCTCTGAGCGGCACTTTTTTGCACACCATGGGCTAAATCGCCAGGTCACATGTACACCGAAGGCTCAGAGAATGTCGGGGGAGCGGACCCACTGGAACAGCTGTTGGGAGACAGATGGTAGCCTCCCGTCAAGGCCATCTACCGTGTTCTTTAACGTGCACAGCGTAAGGCTCTTCTATACAAGAGGCTACGGGTTAACTCCCATCGGAGGACGGTGGCCTTTCCAAGCCCATTGGTGTTCCCTACTGACCGTTGGCAGGGCGGTGAATTTTGCGGAGACAAATCTCAACGCTGACCCAGCTGGGACTCGAATCTTTGAACTACAGATTACGAGCGTGACTCGCTACCGACTGAGTCACCCCGCCCCTAGGATACACTGAGATATGCAATTGATTACATTATCAAAAATATAAATATGTGATGTTGAACCGCCCCGTGCATTTATGGATTAACTAACATGGTGGAAAGGCTATCGTATAGTTCTATATGTCCTCCTGAGGGATAGAACGCCAAATAGCGCAAAGTCGCTGTTTCATTTCAGCGACAGTGGTTGGCGCACCTCTTGGGTGTTGTTTGAGCTGTCAGTCCATCATGTCCCAGACGTGTTCAATAGGTGAAAGATCCGGCGAGCGTGCTGGCCATGGTAGTACTTGAACGTTTTGCTCGAATAGATACTACAGACTAATGCGGGTTGTAGGGGTAGTAATGTGTAGGCTGTAGGGTAGTAAATATGTGGGGAAGGGGAAGGGGAAATCTTGCTGGTAAAAGGTTCAGTGCTACTGATCAAATGGGACAGCCACTGGCTGCAAAATGTTGGTAACATATCGTTGGGCAGTTAGAGATCCCCTTATGATGACCAGTTCTAACCGAGATATCCGACTAATGACACCCCACACCAAGACACCAGGTGCTGGAGCTGTGTGACGATGTCGCACACACTGGGTGGCGTACCTTTCTCCTGGACATTATAAATTAATGAACATGACGGGGTATCTGTAAGGCAGTTCTATATTGTCTGAACACGCTATCTGCCGTCGTTCTGAACAAGATAAAAACGAGATTCGTCACTAAATACCACGGTATTCCACTCTTTTTCGTTCAGTTCTGTCTGAGGCGACACCACTGAAGATGATCTTGCATGTGGGCAGATGTGAGGGGCAAACGCAGTGTCGGACGGTAGACTCGCAATGAAAACTGTAATAGTCTGTTTTTTACCGTCGCTTGGTAGCTATTCGATGTGTTACGTGTTGCCAGTCCCTTTGTTTGCCAGTCCTGTTGCCAGTCCCTTTACTTGTTGCTAGCCCCCTAGTTGCGTTATAATCGCGAATCTGTCGCGCAATGCCATGCGTCGCAAATCGCAGTCCTGTCACTCCATGGTCATGATCATGGTTCCTGATCCTTGTCGGCGTGTGTTGGATCCTTCTTGAACCCACTGGCGCTATATGTGTACCATGGTACTGGGATTGCGGGAAACAAGGTTGGCCACATCTCTATACGACAAACCAGCTTCTCTAAGGCAGATAATTCTTCCACGCTCAAAGTCTGTTAATTGTTGAAACGACTGCCGAATTCTGCGTAAGGGCATCTTTAACCGTTTAGAACAATTTCACAACGTTTTGTCAATCAGGGAGCTTTGGTTACATTTGTCTGTGTTTGACTGTTCTGCACATGTGACGTCAGTTCGCACCTGTCCAATCGTTTCGATCGTCCTGTAAACCTCATCATTTCCATGCATTTCGATATACTACCGGCTCCCTAAATTTCGTCACATTTGCATAACTTCTTACAAGTGTTGCATTAGTTATTTCCTGTAGTGTATTAATTCACATTCTGAATAGGAGCTAAGATATCCATGGGAAACTATTTGCCTCAAGAACTTAGTACAAGGCGCATACAAGCATTATACTCTCATTTTGATCCTTTTGTTGCAATGATATTTACGAAATAAAAAAGCTAAAAGCAACGCCACAACAAAGGTGTTTTGAAGCTTCTTCGAAACATGTATAGGAGCACACGAAATTTGCAGAATAAAATCAATAATTTGTATTGGGTTGCAAAATGTAGGGAGATTCAGATTTTCGGTAGAAGGAAATAGGTAATTTCGAATGGTGAAACGAGAAAGCATTTCAAAGAGTAAACGAAGTCAATAGCCTATAATATAGTTTGTCATTTGAAAAGTTTCTGAATTAATAGACTAAATGAAAATTGTGAATTGAAAGTTTTCGAATTCTTTTAAGGACTTGTGAATTGGAAATTGATTTAGAACCAATTTTATTAACTACAAAAATGTACTTCCATTTGAAATTTTCACCTGATAAGTCGATAGCTGCAGATATATTTATTTCACCATTGAATAAGATTTCAAAAACCAAGAAGCTGCATTCATCGTCTTTATAGGGGGACATTTAATTCAGGGGTTTTCTGTAGCGCGCCATGCTCGTAAGATGTATTTCCCAGGTTGAGTCCCACCTGTGCCACGGTTGAAATGTTTCTCAGCAAAACCTGCTCCCAATAAGTAGGGGACACAGATGGATTTGAGAAGATAAGTCGTTATGGTCAGATAAGACGGTAAACCAGGACTCCGTGTGCAGAAGAGCCATACCTTGGTGCACATTTAAGGACACGCTGGATGCCTTTGACGTGATGCTTCCATCTGTCTCTTAGCAGCTGTCCATTGGATTTCCCTACCCAATCTATTACGAGCCTTGGAATCCTTATGACTTGGCTATTAAAGTTTTTTTTTTAATTAAAAGGAAAAGAAATTACACCCATTCACAAAGTATTAAGGTAATCTTTATCTACTTGTCTTCTTATCTTGTGCAATATATAAACTTATATACAAGGGCGCGTCCTCTGGTTTGGGAGTCAGGTGCTCTAACCACTACACCATGTGGGACTTGTGTGCAAAAAAGTGTCGCTCAGAGGTAAAACCCATTCAATTTAAATAAAGTAATGACGTTAGCCAAAGAAAAATAGTAGCAGTATCCGTCATCTACATAAATAAAAAAGTGGCCTTTTTAAATACAGAGCAAAGTATGTGAGTGGAATTATTATAAAACAGTGCATCGCCTTTTGGTCTTCCTTTGATTCCAGTCTTTTTACTGAAATGAGTAAACCGATCAGAAACACACACCTTTGCACAAGATCTTAGTCTCTAGAGAAATATGGAATGTGTTTTCTCTCATAGCATATTATCGAACGATATTGTGAAGCATAAATTCACCCTCCAAGTTGCACTCACTGCCTTTTAGTTAGAAGCTTGCCTTAAAAAAATATCAAACAAAACATCTGGCTATGCGAGAGTAAAGAAGAAAGCTGCAGGCATCTCGGAGAAAATATTATTGCATTATGTTTTAGCATGAAGAAACATATGGATGCACCACTCATGACTCGCAGCTTGAGAATAGGAAAATAGTACAGTTCAAATAAGGTGGAATTTGAATTTCACAAAGAAAAATAGCGTTTTGAAAGCAAATAAGATGTCTTAAAAACAAAATACATAGAAGAATAACATATGAGAAGGAGAAGGAGAAGAAGAAGAAGAAAAAGATTTATACTTGATATATGAATAATTTATTATTATTATTACGATTATGCATCTGGAAATAGAAGTAGGTATTAATACACTGCATGTGTCATACGTTGCACGAAGCCTGGTGTTATTAATTTGAGAAATTAAAGCATAAAATATAAATTCGATTTTTAGTAGAAAAACATGGTTATGGAAATTGTGCGAAAATATGTAAAACGTTTTACCTTTAGTTCGTGTGTGTGGTATAAAAGAATGAACAGGAATTTTTTCACAACTTTATTTGCGATAACATTTTTATTAATATTTTAATATTTTAATTATAATTATAACATATATATATATATAAATAACTACATTAATGATAGAATTTTATAATTAATATTCTTAATATAATTACACAATGTTTAATTTATAATTGTAATTTTATTTAATTAATGAAATTTGCTAAAAAAATCCATTTAATTTTTTTTTGATTGCATGACAAACGGCAGAATATAAATACACACTGAAATAATACACACTGAAATGTTGTTGGTTTGAATTCTAATGGCGATAGGGGAGTTCTAATCTAGATAAAAGTAGAGACATGCAATATAAAGATAAAAACTTTCTTTATCATTCCCTATAAGAGAAAAAACTGCATGTATTGGTGAAGAAGTGCTGATTCGGATAAGAATTTGATTAGGTGGTCTTGAATACTTCGGCATGTTCCCATGAGATCTGTTCCTGGTATTAGAAATAGGGATTAGATCTTGGACCCAATATGCAACAGTGCAGTGGTGCCATTGCAATAGCTTCCTTCTCATCGACGATAATGCTTACTCACAGTGTGAAGTCGGTCTTACAATAACCCGAAGCAAAGAGCATCAGGTGTATGGATTGCCCACCAAATTCTAGAGATCTAAATCTAATAAAACACATTTGGGTTGCCTTAAGCGAAAGTTTAGGAACCCTCCTTGTCACTATTATAATTCTCCAGAAGTTTTGGAGGGTTTTCAAAGGGAATTACTGCTTACGTGACTTATTGAAAACCCAATTAACAAAATGCAATTACAGTGTGATGCCTTTCTGCTCCCAAAGAATGCATTTCGCACTAATGGTAGTTTTCTATTTTACTGCTACAACGTTTTATTATTGTTCAATGAAGACCTACATTTGCCTTGACGTAATCTACACGAGTTCCATTGTTTCTTTATAACCACAATAGAAAAAAAAATGTTAGGTCCGTTACACATAGCATGCAGAGAGAATTGTATAGTTAATTATATTGCTAGTTAGACACATGAGGATTATAGTTTTAACTGAAAGATGCAAGAGGTTTCATTTATTTATCTAGGAATTATAGTTGAACAAGCCAAATGTTTCAGTAAATGTAATAAGATCTGTTTCAGTAATGTTTTAAGATGAAATTGCATGCGCTCCGATGACAGAGAAATGTGTTCACAGCTTATTTGTAGTAAGAATATTTTGGCATGTGAATTTTTTAAATTTAAAATCTTACTCCCCCCAAGCTACCATTTCCCAGTGTAGTCTGACGGGAGACTGCCAGACGCATAGAGAAGGCGTGTCAGGAATGCGAGGTCTATGTAGAAAGGGCTGAATCCAGACTCTTGTACCATAGCTAGGCACAGATGTTGATTGATTGGTTGATTTTCATAATGTTCGGTATTATTTCTCAGAATCTAAAGTCTCAGAATCTAAAAAAATCTTGTGTGCAGACTTCATCATTGAAAACATTCTTCTTTCAGGAATTTACATCTAATGGTCAACATCTAATAATCCGTCTAATGGTCCATCGTGATGTATCATAACAAGTGCCCATTATTGTGCTCTTCTCCAGCGTCACCTGATTCCCGTCCTCTAGGATCGCAGTGTCTGTATATCACAGTGCCCATGCAAGATGGTACACTCCCATATGTTGGTTGGCAGGTAAAGCAACGTTCGAGGATGAGCCCTTAGTTTCTCGGCCTGTAAACTACGCTCGCCGGACCTGGATCCTTGTGATTTCTGAACCTATGCAGCAAGACGCAAATGGGACCACCACATCAAATTCGGGACCGATCAGTCGAGTACCCGCGGAATTATGGAGCACCGAGAACGTCTGCCACGAGTGATGTCGACGTGAATGGCGCATCCGTTAAGAACGTGCTTGCTACTTCTGAATTATTATATCGCGGTCAGAGTGACGGCGGACAGTTCTGCTATTTGGGAATAAAGCATAAATTTTTAATATCTCTGATCGAAAATATTCTCAGAGCATTTGCAATACGTTAAATCAAATAACGAAAGGAAGGAACTAGAATGAAATGAAGGTAGAATAATATGGAAAGGTATTAGGAAATATGCTGACTAATTTTGGCTGAAAGATCTGATCATGTTGAGGGAGAATTATATTGGGTATGCAAATCACGATAGTTCCAGTAGGTAACAAAGAGTTCGAAGTTTTGAAATACAAACTGCCTAGCAATACATATGTATATTATCCAAGTTAATTAATTGAAAAAACATTTGTACTTTTCTCATGTTTATTAGGTATAATAATACTTAAGAACTATGATGTCAAAGTTGTTAAATCCTTTAAAACTGACGATTAAGTAAATACCGTAATTATTCTAGAATATTTTGCGAAAAGCAAGATAATGTTTCTTACCCAATCTAAACATTTCAATAATCATTAATCTGAGTCATAAGAAAGAATTTTTCAGCGTCTCTGTTGTAAGTTTCAGTTTGTTAACCGAGATAATGCTTTCTTTTTCCTGTCTGTTCCTGAAGGATTTAAAATTATTTTGTCGGCAAATGGCTCAGCTGCTAAGCCTCATATATAGATTGCATGAATGCATATTCTATCATTGAAGAGGGGTTAATGCAAAAATAGTATCTGCAGATTGGATGAAATGTTCCTCATTGTTATTTGAGGCTTGGGTTACCGCTGAGCGGCACGTTTTTTGCATACAATGGGCTAAATGAGAGGTCCCCGAGAAGGAAACCCACTGGACAGCTATTAGCCTCTCGTCAAGGCTATCCAGCGCGTTATTTAATGTGCACAGGGGGTGCTCTCCTGCACACGGGCCATAGCTTAACGTCTCATCCGACTGACTACGGTCTTTCCAAATCCATCGGTCTCCTTTACTGACCTAAGGGCATGGAAGTAAGTTTTATGGAGACTAATCTCCATTCTGACCCAGCTGGGACTCGAACCTGAACTGCAGATTACGAGCCTGGCGCGCTACTGACTGAGCGACCCGCTCCCCTACGCTTGAACTTACAGACCTGCTTAAGAAAACTAAGCGGCTAGAGCAGACCCGTACAAACCGTGGCTCATGAACTGCGTGCGACTCAGTACAAAAGAATTTGCGGCTCAAAAAATAAATAATCGAAACTGAATCTGATTCATTTCTTCTACACTTTGACCAAACACTTTTAAGTGAATAAATAAATGATTGTGTTAATTTTCATTTTAACATAGCGTTCATTTAAAATGTATATTTTCGTTTTTAAATCAAGATATTTTCTTGATTCCTAAAAATAATTCTTTTTTATTTCCAATTTATTATACCTTAGAAAAGTATGTTTTCATTTTTAAGTAGTTTTCCTACCGCTCTCTCCGCCCTGCCCACGGTCAGTAGGGGACACCGATGGGCTTGGAAAGGCCGCCGTCCTTCGAATGGGACGTTACGCAGTGGTCCCGTGTACGGGAGAGCCATACCCTGTGCACGTCAAAGAACACGCTGGATGGCCTTGACGGGAGGCTACCATCTGTCTCCCAACAGCTGTTCCAGTGGGTCCCCTCCCCCAACCTTCTCTGAGCCTTCGGAGTCCATGTGACCTGACCATTTAGCCCATCGTGTGCAAAAAAGTGCCGCTCAGAGGTAAAACAACCCAACCTACCGCTCTCTAACAATATAGTTCCTTTTCCTAGTGGTTCTTCACTAAGTTTGAGATCACCTGGTATAGAGAGATAAATATAAAAATACTCCCCTCGAGCAGGTTCTTGACACAGAAGTCTGACAAAGAGCCCGTTAGTTTATACACCATAATAAAAGGCCTGTAAGGCGAGATCTTAGCAGAAACACAACAAGCATTCCTTACTCGGATCTCAAACCAAGATTCCCCTTGATCAGTGAGCAAGCACGCTAACCACTAGGCCACAGGGACGACTATAGGTGGATAGAGCAGTGAATAGTGTCAGGCATCGAATAATAATTCTGCTACCTCGAAATATACCTGTTATTTTTTTTAAAAAATGGATTTTTATTATTACTTTGTGATTTGTCCATATGAACACTGCCTTGAATTCAGAACGATCTTTCATTATTGGATGATATTAGTTTGTTAATAATAATGTTATTATCGAATCACACTTTCAATTCATTTCACTTCGAGGATGACATAAAATGCCTTCAGCACAAAATGATTTCAAAGCTTTCAATGCAATATAGTAATCCAATATTGTGCTATTGCTCTAACTGAGATTCACTTCCTTTGAACGTGTATGTCAGAACAATTACTGAGATTGGGGGAATTCGACAAAATACACAGCTAAAGTACATGGGTGGAATTGACTGAACTGATACGTGACACAGAGGCATGCGTTTCTACTTGTTCAGTTGCTCAGATATTAAATATTTGGAATAATCCATTTAACATTTCCCTACCTAGTAACCCAATTAGAATAAGCACAGAGATGACGTATAACGCGTCAGCTGCAATGTTAAATTAACTGCCTCTTAGCTACCACTTCTGCCTTTGACTCTGTAAATGGTGAAATGTCAAGTAACTATGTCGCCATCATTGTGGAATTTGACCGAACATTCATCTGATAATTATTAATTGTTCAAATGTGTTCTCTGCCTTGTTCAAGGAACTGACAGTATTATTACTGAAATTAAATACAATTTAAAACATTATTTTTACTATTTTAAGCTACTGTTTTTCAAAATGTTTAACATTACGATTGAAGTGAGCTTTGCTGTCTTCGCGTATTTTTTATATAATCTCTTTTAATGTCTATGATTTTGTCCCACACGTTCCTTCAGATTTGCCGATAGACTCCCGATCTCTCAATAGCTCAGGGATGTGCTTTACACAGGTCAATCCTGCATCCACAATTTCAAGATAGGTTCACCAGTATATATTACTAGATAGGGTCACCATTGGAGTATTATAATATTTGGAATAAAAAGTTGAAAAAAATTGGTTGTCCTGATTGTGATTCGAAACCAGATCTCCCAGTAGTATGCAGGGTGCTATAGTTGTGCTGCGTGAATTTGCATAGTTCGCGCAGAACGGTATTCAAGTCCGGACTTCGGCTTCCTTGCTTTTCGAGTGGCGCTACGCAAGAGGATTATCATGAAGGACAAGCCCGCTAAGTCCGCATCCCAGGCAATCAGGACCGTTTCATGCACCGCCTAGCTGAGCCGACCACTTACCTGTCGGCAAGCCAGCTTAATCCCGGACTAGCGTCTACAAAGGAGAGAGTCTCGCGTCAATGAGAAAATCATTGAGGAATGGAGCCTGGCACCAAGACTGCAATTGTTAATTGGCAACCCCGGAAGAGCTTCCACTGGCTCATGGCGCAAAGGTCTCGTGAAGGACAGAAGTGATTGCACGACAAGGATACAAGCTCCAGAAACTTCTATTTTTCGTCCGACACCCTATCCCCAGTTTAATGTTAGTCTTTAGGTGTATATGACTATTTCTCCACACTCTCCATAGATTCTTAAAAGTCCCGGCAGCAATCCCTATTCGTCTGTTAATCTCATGCCACATATCACCATTATCTGTTACATAGCTCCCAAGATAATTAAACTGTGACACCTGCTCAAGACTGCAACCATTCAGATTAACTGAATCACAGACTGCCTGACCAATTTTCATCACTTTAGTTTTCTCTCTGTTTATAACCAAACCTACTCTACTACCAGTCTCATCAACAGCACGAATAAAAGAGTTCATCTCATCAACATTATTTGCCAAAAGAGCTAAATCATCAGCATAATCTAAATCAGAAGATTTCGTATCTCCAGTTCATTTAAGGCCAAAATCTTTCCCTTGAAGTGAATTTCGCATACCATAATCAATAACCAAGAAAAAGAGAAAAGGAGACAAAATGCACCCTTGTCGAACACCAGAAGTAATGCTAAACCAATTGTTACAAGCCTTACCAACTCTCACACACGACTCAGTGTTATTATAGAGACCTTTCATTATGTTAACTAACTTGTCAGTTATACCATATGATCTCACAATCAACCACAAATTATGCCGATCAACAGAGTCGAAAGCCTTTTTGAAATCAACAAAGCTAGCAACCAAAGGTTTCTGAAACTCTAAACATTTCTCAAGAATCTGCCTAAGTGAAAATATCTGATCCACACATCCCCTACCACTTCTGAATCCACATTGCTCATCACGCAATTGACTGTCAAACAGATTCTTAATTCTATTAAGCACAATCATGGAAAGAACTTTACCTGGAACAGAGAGTAGGCTGATACCCCTATAGTCATCACAAGAACTGCGATCACCTTTTTTGAAAATACGGATAACAATAGCTCTGGTAAAATCTTTAGGAACCATGCCTTTATCATAAAAGATATTCAGAATTTCAGTTATCCAGTGGTAACCGAAACATTCCCAGCTCTAAGCATTTCGATAGTAATTTCATCTACCCCTGGTGATTTATGAAGTTTAAGTTTAGAAATAGCCAATATAACTTCAGATTGTGTTATAGGGCCAACATTAAAGCCACCAATGCATCTATCATCATTGCAAACAATGGGAGTAGAACTAACTACATTGTTTAGAACATCACTGAAATGCTCATCCCACCTAGCCCTGACAGAATCCTCCCTTTCTATAACCTTACTTTGTTTATCCTTCAATCCTTGTATACCTGTACGTTTTCTACCACACAAAACATTAACTATCTGGTACAGCTCTCTGCTGTTGTGCTGTCTAACTGCTTCCTCGGCTTTGTCAGCCAAGCCATCAAGCCAAAGATTCTTATCAGCAGCTAACTGATCTTTTACACGTTTATTAAGTTCTATGTAATGGTTTCTATTAGGACTAGTAGGGTATTGATTAAGGACATTCCTGCAGCTCTTTCTTTCCAAAATAAGCTCAAGTGCCTTATCACTAAGATAATTCTGTCTCTTCTGCTCCTTTTTTCCTAAAAGAGTACTGTTAGTGTCCAAAAAAGCATGTTTAAACTGATCCCATTCTTCCTCAACTTCAGTAGTAAGCAAACCATGACTGTCATAATGAATAAGTAACCTATCATGGTAAGCTTTGGCTATAACTGGATCTTTCAGAGCTTCAGTATTAAAAGTAAAATTTTTAACCCTAGCACAACACTTTTTAAGTTTAAGTTGCAACACACTTTTAACAAGGTAATAGTCAGTTCCAATTTCAGCACCCCTATATGCCCTGGTATTCCTAACAGAACTAGCCCATTTGCTCTTAATTAATATGTAATCAATCATATTCTTATGCAGCCCATCAGGTGAAACCCATGTGTACTTATGTATATCGCGGTGTTTGTAATAAGTGTTAGTTATTCTGAATCCATTGAGTTTACTTACCTGTAGGAGACGTTGCCATTGCCATTGCAGCTACCAATACCAAAAGGGCCTATTACTCCTCCCCAAAGGTCACAGTCAGAACCAACTTTGGCATTGAAGTCACCAAGAACAAGGGTAATATCTCCTTTCTTGACAGAATTCAAAATATCCTGAAGTTGTTCATAAAACCTATCCTTCTCATCCTCATCGGCATCCTCAGTGGGGGCATAACAGCAGATAACATTCAAGTTTTTAACGCTGGTCTGAAATTTTGCTGTAAGAAACCTTTCATTAATGCACTCATATCCTAGAAGAGCATCACTAGCGTGTCTGCTGAGAAGCAGACCCACACCTTGGTGATGCTTATTGTCGTCCCTCCCTGAAAAGAGAAATTTAAGATTTTTTTAAGAATCTGACCTTTATCTGTCCATCTGGTCTCTTGCAAGCCGAGAATATCTAAATTATAACGGTGTAATTCTTCTGTGAGGACATCAAGGGAAAAGGCTCTGTGCAGAGTCCTCACATTCCAACTACCTATGGAGAGAAAGTGGTTAGTGGGATGTTTAAAGAAACTATGTTTATTGAGAGAGGGAATGCCGACAATATCAAACAGTCCCCGAATCGCAGATATGGGGCAAAGACCCGTTCCCCCACCATTAAAGGCTGAAGCCATCTACACTGGAAGACTTCCTCCAATGTAGAATTTGACGATGCCAATAGAAGCAGAGTTCAGGTGCCTGCGATGACTTCTGCTCAGGATTATCCACCAGCTGATAAACATATCATGTGAATCTATTCACTTGGAGCGGTCAACCCACAAACAAACAGAAAACACAGCGGAAGATTTTCCCTCCACAGAAGCCCACCAGTGCAGCAAAATCAGGATCCATAATCAAACTCAGAGCCATATATCTGTCCAGTCCAGTGGTTTATATGGTCAGCACCAGGACCCTGTGTGGTTGACCACTCCTCAGCAGGGTAGAAAAAAAAGAAAAGTAGTCATAGTTGTCCAGATCAGTAGGTCACACTAATCTGGAAGCCCTCCCCTTCTGTTCACTTCCACAAGAGAGTATCTCTTTTGAAAGGTACTAACGGTCTGCACCACGAGAAGGCGGGGTCGGACATTAGGTGCTAGCCCTGGCCGGTTCTCAATTAGACTGTATAATAGTTTGGTTCTTTCCAGGGTTAATTATGGTAATGAAACTTGGACACTTTGTAAACAGGATAACAGGAAACTAGATGCTTTTGATTCCAGATGCTTACGCAGTATCTTGGGCATTAGGGTGGTTCAACTTTGTAACTAATGATGAGGTTAGGCAAAGGAGTTTGCAACCTCCTTTAAGCAGCATATTGTGCAGAGAGAGACTCCGTTGGTTTGGCCATGTTGCCCGTATGAATAATTATAGATTGGCGAATAGGGTTATGAACAGTGTGCCTAAAGGCCTCAGAAGGAGGGGGAGACCTAGGATGCGGTGGGCAGACAATGTCAAACAGGACCTTGTTAGAATTGGTGTGCAGTGGCCAGATGCAGTAGATGTAGCTCAGGATAGACTTGCTTGGAGAACTAAATTTCACAGTCTGGTTGGACCTCCGTAGCCCATGGCTGCTTGATGATGATGATGATGATGTTGATGATGATGATGATGATGATGATGATGATGATGATGATGATGATGATGATGATGATGATGATGATGATGATGATGATGATGATGATGATGACCCTATCCCCCCTAGCGGAGAGTTGAGAGAGCCAATCATGGACTCGCAATGACTTTTGATTATTTTTGTGTGTCCGAGAGAGCAGAGACTTATTTTTTCACTTGACACGACTTCGGAGTTAGTGACTATGGGACGAGGTTCACTTGGCTTCTGAGACTCGTAGGAGCAAGTCAGGTTTTTGCTTGGTCGCCTGGCTCTCGAGGAGAGCAGGCACAGTCAACGGCTTGTGAGTTAGGAAGGCGATGATTGTAGAAAGATTAGTATTTAGCTAGTTTTGGTAGTTTTAGAGTAGGTCTCGCATTGAGCTGAATGTATTCAAGTTTTAATGTAAGTTGTTGAAAGCGAAGAATGTGTTCTCATTTAAATGTAATTGTGTTAATTAGCCCTGTAAATAAATGTGTTTTGTAAGTGTAAGAAAAATACCATTACCTGCCTTTAGTCACTCCTTTTGTGTGGGAGAGTGACAGATTGCTTTAAGGTGGGTCACGAGATATATGGTTAAATTAACGATCACTGCCAAACCAAATAGGGGCATGATTAATGACAGTAAAAAAGAAGGAAAAACCCCTATAACATAGTCGCTAGCGGCCACCCCCTTCCCATAGGTTAAGAGAAAGAATAAGAGAGAACCATTGCATAGATCAACCGTTTTTGAAATTACTCACTGCCCGCCCCCATAATTGTGGGTCCTGAGACAGCCCCTGCATTCCTCTGTCGGCATATCGCCCTTCCCACACTAAACAAATAGTCTGGATCTGCCATTGAACTTCATTATACACTAAGATGCCAGTTTATTAGTGCTAAGATTCCTTTGGCACTCAGAACATTCCGAATTCATCGGGGCATGGAACTTAGTAGATACCATGCGGACATGATTGTGTCACACATTTGTTGCAAATTGCATGGCGACACAGTCTCGCTGCGAATAACCTTTACCAATTCATCCCAAAGATGTTCGATAGGTTTTGATCTAGAGATTGTGCAGGCCAATGAAGCAAGGAAAAATCGTCGGCATGTTCCTGGAACCATTCGGGGACAATACGTGCCATGTGAGCAGGTGCATTATCATGCAGAGCATCTCAACCACAGAGGATAAACTGTAACGATGAAGGAATGGATGAACTTGGTCAGCAACAATGTTCAAATACGCCAAGCCCTTCAGATGTCCTTCGATGAGTATCAGACCACCATCACACCACCACCACTGATCTGTCCTATTAACACCAGACAAGATGGCTCCATGGCCTCATTTGATTGCGACAAATTATGATTTTCCATCTGCATGATGCGAAAGGAACTTTGATTCGTCCGACTACGCTACCTTTTCCAGTCCTCAACAGTCCAGTGTCAATGCTCCTGCGACCACTGGAGACGTGCTTTAGTGTACTTCATTGAGAACATTGGTACGCCACCAACTATCATGTCACGCTCAGGTCGCTCATTTTGCCCTTTCTGACGCTCAATGGATTGAGCGTCAGAAATTGGATTGAGCGTTGGTTGGATTATGACGCTCAATCCAACCCTAACTGATGCTTGAAGAGCTGTCCTGCCTGATTTATATTTCACTTCGCGGTCACGTGAAATATTAAGCTTTGAATGTACCATTTACGTGATGAAGGTTGCTATACCTAATAAACTGGCATCTCAGTGTATTCGTGCATATTTAGAACTTCTATAAATTTGATTACAGGGTTCATTTTCACATGTATTAGTAGGTAATGAGGTAAGAGGTATTTTTTCGGAGGGGGAATTTTATTTATATTTTGAATGATCTCAGAGAAAGTGAGTGGCTTTTATTTTGGGCAATTCCTTCGGATGCCATATTCTTTGATAGCTATGCTCCTTTATCTGATGCATAACTATCATATGTTATCAGGTTTTAAATTTAAAAAAATGCAATAATTGTCATTTTGCAATATTAAACTTAATACTGGGATTATAAAATTTAAGCTCATTTGAAAATGCTCAACTGACTCACCGGACAGTAAATTAAGACACCTCAGGAGGAAACTCACTTTTATTACATTGATGTTATTGAAGTTCTCTTTAATGAAGTAATCGAAATTGAATATTTCGGCGTTAAATGTAGGAAACTCGAAATTTCTTCAAACGAAATTTTCACATTTGTTTCTCCATCTTCGATAAACATTAAAACAATATGAAACGAGGAAGCGAAGATTTTAAGTGGATGGTAAATAATAAGCCTGAAAGTGAAATCTCACTTGAAGATGATGGATGGTTTCGTGAAAAGTAACTTCGGAAATTTTGGAAAGCAGATAATGTAGACACAAACTAAAAACTAGACATGCTGAAAGATTGAAAGCTTTTATCTGTCAACTGTTTTAATAGGGTTTAAAGGTCGTATAAGCTACACTCTTTATACTTTTATATAAGTACCTTCTGTTTTTAAAACTAACTTAAAAACACGTCTCGCCTTGTAACAAAAATAAATATTAATCTTTTTCTTACGTTGTGTCACGTTTATTTATTTATTCTTTTTCTCCTTTTTTAAGGAAAAAAAATGGAATATAAAGATATGATATTTTTTGAATAACAAATGCTGCGTCTTAAACGTTAATTTTCGTATTTAAGGGCTAAGAATCATAAAACTACAATCCGGGTAACTGTGCTCTTGTTCTAATTGAGATTCGCTAACTAAAATAGGCGAGGGGGTGGCTTAGTCGATAGCGCTTCAGGCTCGTAATCTGCAGTTCCTATGTTCGAGTCACAGTTGGGCTAGCGTTGAGACTTTTCTCCGGAAAACTTCCTACCTATGTCAGAGGAGACATTGATGGGCTTGGAAAGGCCGCCGACCGTCGGATGAAACGTTAAGCAGTGACCCGTGTGCGGGAGAGCCATACCCTGTGCAGTTAAAAAACACTCTGGATGTCCTTGACTGAAGCTTCCATCTGTCTCCTAACAGCTGTCCAATGGGGGTTCCTTCCCCCAACTTCCTCTGAGCCCTCAGTGTCCTTGTGACCTGGTCATTTAACCATTGTTGCAATAAAGTGCCGCTCAAAGATAAAAATAAACCCAATGTCCCCAATGTTATATCGTTTTTCGGAAATATTTACCAACGACTTGAGAGTGAATAGATCAACAGTGAATTGGGTCTGTTAGTTTTAGCACTCTTGGACACCATTGACTCAGTTGTATGGGTAAGTATTTACGAGTAGAAACGCGTGAAATTTTAAAATTTTCTATATACATCATTGAGTACATCTATTTCATTGTCTTTCCATGGGATTTTGGTACATGAAATGAATTTGAAACTTGTCATTCGTTTACGAAAATGGGATTACATTTACCTCTGAATTATGCCATTGCAGGGGAGATAAAGGAAAACTAATAAACGCATTACGCTTTCCGTACAAATTGTACATTTAAATTCACGGCACATACTTAGATATAACTTGCAGTAGCTGATCACTATATAAGTTTCAGAACTTTTTTTAATCCTTGATAAGTATGTACGGACGGGAAAACAAAAGCAGAAACTTTTCATCTCCCAGCACTTCTGATTTCAGTTTGTGCTCACATTATCTGATTTAAACAACTTCCAAAGTTGTCTTTTCCCGAAACCATTCGTCATCTTCAAGGTTGATTTTTCTTCGACGCTTAATGTTTGCTTTTACCTTCTGAAAATGATCAGATTTCCCAGTCTCTTTGGCGACGATGAAATATGAATTTCCACAGAAAAGAAATTGAGAGACAATTCGATGTCATAATTGGCATAGTTCTCGTTGATATTAAGAGATCATTGAAATATTTGATTGGTTATTTGGCTGATGATCCATGAGAATTGTCAAAACTTCTACTTCAATATCTCAGACTTATTTATTGACTCATTTATTACACAGTTCGCAATCACGTTTCACTAATGGCTCGACAGAATAGAGCTTCCTGGATAAATCATAATTAAAAAAAATATTTAAGCTAAAATTCGAAACTTTCTGGGAAGTCTACGTACAAAACGCAATTCACGATGCAATTATCAAGCAGCCAAAAGTATCTATGGGATGGAAACGTGAAGTGCACATTCTCATCAACGTCTTTAACTTCTCCAGTCGAAGTCAGGTACTCATTTTACCGTCCTATACGCATCGGGGAAGAACATTAAACGAATCTCTCCACTAAGGCTATTACTGTCAACTGAGATAGACGAGAACTTTTATCGGACAGGCCTTACGTGATCATTTCTTCAGATGTTGTTCCAGAAACTAAACAATGATAAATGATCAGTCTCGAATTTACTTTATATACATAAAAAAAACTCTTAAATTGTTTTTCTCCTCCTTCTGTTACCCTCTGGCTTTGGATAAAATAAGAATCAACTAAACAAGTATGTAAGATACGGGAAATAGAATTAGTTAGCGCCTTTTAGCCCAGCCGTCGAATCTCATTTTCTGCCTAAGAATCAATTTAGGCTCCTTGACTCTGGGGAAATAACTAACATCATAGAGACCCAGCTGAACAATCCGTCGCTCACCAGAGAAGCTAGCTTGTTCCGAGTAAAAGTATACATGCAGTGCTTTTGCCATACATCAACATCATGGGAAGCTGGTGTTTCTCCCTCCTCGTTTAGTGACTGCTTTTGGAGGAGTTTTGGATTTAATTATGTGGAAAGAGTTGCGCTAATGTCAAGTAAATGGTGATAATTAAAGACATCAGCTTTTTTTTAATTTAGTTTTATTCGATAGCATTTTTATGGTCTGTTCCTCTATTTAAGGTTAATTTAGTAAGTTTCATTTCTTAATTTTATATATTTCGCCATTAGTTTGCTATTTGTGGTGAAAAGGTTTGGAAATTTAGTGATTAGTGTATGAAATAAGTTTGAAAATAAATGTACTCTCACGAAACCAGAGACGGCAGTAAATTCAATTTGAAATACTGAAATCAGTTGTAAATTATAATTAACGAGTAGGTCCAATTAAGAGTCTCCACCCCATATTTAGTTAAATTAAATAAAATATTTTAACTAAATATCAGAACGTATACCGAAGAGCCAAAACATTGTGACTAGCTCCTCTTTACGCAAATCAAGGCAACTGGGGGTAAACGATGACGCGGTCATGAAACTATATAAATAGCATATAATACTGAGCTCTGTTAATCAGTATTTTACTTGTTCTTCATATGGGAAAGGCAGCGGACTTAACCGAGTTTGACAAAAAAACCAAATTGTAATGGCTAGACGACTGGGACAGACCATTTCCGAGACGGCAAGGCTTGTTTGGTGCTCATGGTCAGCCATGGTTAGTACTTTCAAAAAGTGGTCCGAGGAGGGAAAAACCACAAACCACCAGCAAGGTGTGGGCCGACCACAGCTCATCGATGCTAGAGGTGAGTGAAATCTATCCTGTATGTACGAGCCAACAAAAAATACTCTTTGTTGCTGCACAACACAGCAACCACGCCAATCCCCGGTTCCGTCTTTCGACTCTACCAAGTTATGGAAAGCCGCGACTATCTACTGTCGGGGGCAAGGCTACACCATATAGATGCATCTCATCCCCAACAAATCCTATGGCGAGCAGTCCTATAGAAGGAAAGCTCATCCATCGGATAAAACCTGGAATTTATTCTGTTCCCCGGTTAGCCATGAACAAGGATATATAGATCCAAGTTCGCTCTGGACCCAGGGTGGAGACTCTTAGTGGGACCCAGGCTTTGTAAAGGGCCCTTTCCTACTAGGTGACCAAATCCGTTCTGCAGGGCCCTTGAACTGCTCCACTGAGCACCTGATTTTGAGGTCTTGGCACTGTCCAACTGGGCCTCTAAACCGGTCAGCAATGCCTTCGACCTCGGTTGGTCTTGGCTCTGTCCAATTGGGGCCGATACTGGTCAGCATAGTCTTCGACCGGTTGCTGGTCCCCCACCACGTCAAGGTGGTCCCCTATCGGGGGGGGGGGGGGACGAGACAACAGAAAGGATACTGTGACGCAACTCGCCCGTAATTTGAATTCTAGTGACGGGAGTAATATGTCACAACACAAAGTAATCGAACCTTGCTGAAAATTGGGCTACATAACCGTAGGCCGCTCCGAGTGCCTATGTTAACCTCGGTTCACCATCGAAAGACCCTACAATGGGCAAGCGAGCATTAATCTGGATCTTGAAAGATCCGAAGAATGTCGTCTGGTCCGATGAATCTCGTTTCCTGTTGCACCATGTGGATGGCCAGGTACGTGTACGTCGTTTACCTGGGGAAGCGTTGGCACCAGGATGCACTGTGGGATGAAAACAAGCCAATAGAGGAAGTGTAATGCTTTGATCAATGTTCTGCTGGAAAACCCTGAGTCCAGTCATTCGAGTGCAGAAAACTATGACGTCTACCCACTACCAAAAGATCATTGCAGATCAGGTACATCCTTTCATGGCAACAGTATTGCCCTTTAGTAATGTCTTCTTTCAGCAGCATAATGCGCCATGCCATACTGCCCAGATTTTCGAGAATGGTTCGCGGAACATATTCCAGATATTTCCCTGGCTTTCAAATTCCCCAGACATCAATCCAATCGAGCATCTGTAGTTGGTGTAGAACAGCATATCCGATCTGTGGCGGCTAAACCTCGTAACGTACAAGAGTTAAACGATCTGCTGGTAACGTGTTAGTACCAGATACTACAAGACACCTTTAGAAATCTTGTAGTGCCTATACCTCGCCGGGTAAGAGCTGTTTTGGCGGCACATGGAGGATCAATATCATATTAGGCAGATGGTCATAATGTTTTGGCTCTTCGGTGTATATTATGGGTTATAAGCAATAACGCCTATCCGTTACAGCTCCCTCCCCCACCCGAGAGGGGACCACCTTGTCATAGTGTGGGGGCTAGAGGGCTTTTGTGAATTTGAGGGCTCCGCTGACTGGTATTGGGGAGTACCTGGTCGGACAGGGCCCCGATGGAACGCTGGGCTTTAGTGAAGTTGAGAGCTCCGCTGACTGGTACTGGGCGGTCTGGTACTGGGCGGAACTCGGTCGTACGGAGCCCAGATGGAAAGGCCTGGATAGGCCGGACTAAGAGTTCCCACCACGGGAGCCGAGGCAACTTGGATCTATATATCCTTGTTTGTGGCTAAACGGGGCATAGATTAAATTTAGGTTTTGACCGATGGATGAACTTTACTTCTATAGTACTGTTCGCCATAGGTAGTCGTGGGCTGAGCTGTATCTATATGGTACTGTCTTGCCCTCGACCGTAGGTAGTGGAGATCTTGGCATTATCCCTATAAATGTAGTGCAGTCCTTGAATTGCGGAGCATCTGGGTTTTGTCAGTCAATTAATTCCCCGTCCGTTAAAGGGCCAACAAAGCCACTGAACACTCAAACGAAACAAGTTCGTTGAGCGCGTTCATAAATAACGTCCATCCATCATTCTGTCAATCTAGATTAGCTGTATTCGGAGTAGCGAGGAATTATTGTATTTAAACACAAATTGCTCTATTAAGCTACAGACGTCAACATATTTTTTTTACTGCAATAGTTATTTGTAACTATTGTAAACGCTCGCAACTTGACACTCAAAACATAAAATTCTTCATCTAAAAACTGGTAAAGAACTGATAAAAAACATCTAGAAACTGATATTATTATATTGAATTTAGAGCTAAGTAACTATGTTTTCATATATAGAGATATGGTTCATTCTCCCAATTATTGTACGTATCTCCTATCAGTCTCGGATCTAGGTTGGATTGTTTTATCTCTGAGCGGCACTTTTTTGCACACCATGGGCTAAATGGCCAGGTCACATGACCCCGAAGGCTCAGAGAAGGGACACACTCAGAGAGGGGACCCACTGGAACAGCTGTTGGGAGACAGATAGTAGTCTCCCGTCAAGGCCATCCAGCGTGTTCTTTAACGTGCACAGGGTATGGCTCTCCCGCACACGGGGCCACGGCCTAACGTCCCATCCGACGGACGGCGGCCTTTCCAAGCCCATCGGTGTCCCCTACTGACCGTGGGCAGGGCGGGGGAATTTTGTAGAGATAAATCTCAACGCTGACCCAGCTGGGACTCGAACCTGGGAACTACAGATTACGAGCTTGGCGCACTACCGACTTAGCCACCCCCGCCCCAGTCTCGGATCTAGGAAAAAAATAAAGTGGTGAGAGCAAGGAACTGGATTTCCATTACAGTATAACATTTTTGCTTCCGTTTTGCAGATCTCTAAATATTTCTTGAAATATGCTTAAAATTATATTTAGTTTAATATTTTTTGCCTCCATTTCCCTTTGTATTCTCAAAATGTGGAAGGAAGCGAGGCTCCCTTGACGTCTTCCCGTAGATCCATCCCTCTATAGAATTGTAGTTCATATATCTGTATGTTATTCATACATAGATATATGGATAGATAGATCTATCTCTCTACATATGATAAAACTGAAGATAATAGGAAAAATATTTCATAATTATCTCAAATTAATTTAAAAGAAAGTTGGGATGTAGGAAGAGGTTCGATTTCCATTCGGAAAAAATATGTTGACGTCTGTAGTTCCAACAGAAATTAATAGCAGAAAATGAAAAAAAAAAATGAATTTCTTAATTAGTTTCGTAATAGATCAGGGAAAAATAGATTTCTTTAAATTTAACTTAAAGCATTATAATCATAAGAATTCTGTTTGCAGTTGGGTAACCGACACAGTGTTGAATCAATTACTATCGTTACCTTATATTACCTTTAAGTGATACTTCAGTGGAAAAGCGCCTTCATCGACGCAACACGTACCTATTTACAATACATTTAAAAGAAAAAATATATTTGTAAATATGATGGAGAAGGGATGCGTGGCTTAGTCGGTAGCGCGCCAGGCTCGTAATATGCAGTTCCCAGGTTCGAGTCCCAGCTGGGTAAGCGTTGAAATTTATATCTTGCAAACCCGCCCTGCCAACGGTTAGTAGGGAAACCGATGGGTTTGGAAAGGCCGACATCCGTCGAATGGGACGTGTGCGGAAAAAACAATACATTGTGCACGTTAAAGAACAAGCTGGATGGCCTTGACGGGAGGCTATCATCTGTTCCCCAACAGATAGTTGTCCAGTGAGTCCCTTCTTCCAAACTTTTCTGAGCATTCAGGGTCTTTGTGAACTGGCCATTTAGCCCATTGTGCGCAACAAAGTGTCGCTCAGTGGTAAAACAACCCAACTCGTAAATATGAATGAAAAACTATTCAATGTTATCTCTCTGAAAGATAAATTTCTAATTAATGAAACAAGTTAACCATCTACTAGGTAAAAAATGCGAAATATTTCCTACCCTTTTAGTAAGCTCTTTTAGACTAACGAACGCTATTAGTCACATAAATGCCGAGGATGGATTATAAAGAAATGCATGCGTGTTGGGCCACAATCAAAGCTCTCCAATATGCTCAAAATCAAACAGTTAGATGTATATTGCAAATGAAAAAGTATGATAGCCTAATAAACGTTTACAATAAAGAAAATATTTTACAAATTACGAAATTTTATGTTTTTGAAACATTAAAATATGTTAAAACCCATTGGAATCAATTTTATTTTAGAGCATTTCCAAAGCTAACTCTTTTTTTCACAAGGTATAGTATTGGTTCAGAGTATAAAACTCTTGTGCAGAGACATTTATATCTAGTAAATTTTTAAATGCTTTACCCACAGATCTCAAAACAATTAATAATGAAAGAGAATTCATTGGAAAAAGCAGGAAGTGGCTACTTAATCTGGAGAATGTACAGGTTTTATTTTAGGACAGTTAATCAGAATTATTTTGTTTTAATATTTTTATATTTACAAGATAAATTTATTGATAATGTACAAGAGGTTTTTATTTTGCTCTACAACGGTAAATTTTTCTGTAGTATACTTACAAGTCTTTTTGATATTTATGATGTATTTATATTTGCTACGAAATTAACTTATTTGTTTATTGAGTTGCATAATTTCCTCCAAACGCAAGTGTTTCACTCTAATGGAAGCTCATACTTATTTTCACTATCATTGTAAATGGAAAAATGAGAAATTTGATTTTATGTTTGGTTATCATAAATTATACTCTATTTATTATGAAAAAATATAATAATGTTTTAGAATGTTTTATTGCACAACAATAATACTCATTTTACATTCGATTTTATTTGCTATATAATAATAACAATTGTGACAGTTTATATTGTTTTATATGAATTCAAGGTTTTCTATGATTTACAGGATATGTACAATACTTTTTTGCTATGCCATCCAAAAAATATTTAATATCACAGTTTATCAATATCAATTGTATGTAGAGTATTTTGTTATATCGTGAATACGTGAAATCAAAATCTTACTTATTTACTTACTTACTACTAATATATATTATTAACTCCCGTACCAAATTACGAAAGAATATTTATGAGAATCTAACTTCGACTCTCTATAACTTCTAAAATATGCATTTAATGCAAACATTTCACTGAAGATAAATTAAAGATAATAAAATTTCGATTTTTAACAATATTAATTCAGTACTTAAAGAGCTATGGAAGCTGGAATATTTCACAACAATAATGCGTCATAAGAAACTTTCAGAGAAATTACGGAATGCGTTCAAAAAAGTTCTTGACACGTTTCTGTAGATTTTTGCTCGTTCCTCTGAAGTTAACGAGCTACGACTTAGTTGAAAGTCTATCTATCTATACTTGTCATTGCGTGTTTAAAAACAAAGGCCGCGTAAAGGCCTGTCTATGAAATCTGGGCGTTGTTGCTATGAAGCCTACTAAAGATGAAGAAGATTCTACATTTTCACAAGAATGCATCTTAGGGATGGAAAATATTCACTTCGATTTATCGTAGGTATATGGGGATCGTGCTTGTTCATACGGCACAGTTAGGTGATGGATATGCCAATTCAGAGAAGGGCAACAGAACTTCGAAGACATCTCTCGAAGCTGGCCGTGAATGAGTAACATCGCTGCTGTTCGTGAAGTTATTAATGAAAACCCACACATCACCGTTCAGATAATAAATTTAGATGTCAGTGAATTGATTGGAGCAATTATTCATCAATATTTAAAGTTCCGAAAGTTGCGTGCCAAACGGGTACTCCACAAACTGACAGAACAGCAAAAATAAGGCTAGAGTCGACTCATACAAGGTGATGCTGGAATTGTTTGAACCTAGTGGCCTTAAAGAGTTAACAGATATTTCACAGGTGATGAGACGTGGTTTTATTACTATACAACTCCCAGAAAGAACTACAACTATGTTTGGGTTGCGGAAGATGAACATATCCCCCACATCCTCTGACAAGATTTTCGCTCAAGGGAGAAGATGTTCACAATATTTTTCAATTCTCAAGGAATGGTAGCCGTGGTCACTTTATCTGAAAAAATGACTTAATTTTTTCTAGTTTCATGCCTGGACAATATAAAAATAAAATGATTGAAATGTTCCGAAATCGCTATAAAAATAAAAGGATTCACGTATTCTTAAATTCACTAATAAACAGAATTAAAAATAAATTCCGATGAAAGTAAAATGTTATTCAGTGGAAAGAGGTTTCTTTTATTTGCAGATAGTAAAAAATATCCAGCTACAGTTTCACTCAACAGTCAACAATTATAATAAACAGGTAATCTGAGCCTTATTAATTGCAAAGCAAAATTTTTCGCAAGAATTATTTAAATATTAGGCAAAGATAAAATGTACAGTAAATTGTAACTAAGTATTTCGTGGACATAAGCTTCATTCTTTCTATCCAGAAAATAAAATAGTAGTAGTTTGAATAGGAATTCCAACCCAAACCTAGCAAAAATTCACTAGGAAAAACTATATCTTAAAGATCTTCAAGAAGAAATTCTCTACTTAAAACCGAAAGCTTATATTTGCAATGAGAAACGAATTAAAGGGAAAAAATATTTTCATGGACTGAAGAAACTATCTTGATTAAAAAAAAGTGCACTTTTAATGAGTACTGTGAATTGAAAAATTGTTTAGTTATGCACCTTAAAATGTGTGGTCAAAGACATTGGAAGAAATGAGCTAGTTTCAGTATATTGATTATTTGTTTCATGAGCCTCTGGTGGAGTAATAAGGCGAATATTCGCTACATTTGGCAGGCAAAGCATTTCTTGGAGAGAGAATAACCCCTTGAAACCTTCACGGGCTCAATTTTCAATAAAAAGGGCTTAAAGTGGTATATAATTCGTCTATGCTGTTGCCTCAGTGCTTTTCAATACTGCTCGTTAGAGCGAAATAACTGAGAGATAAGACAGTCTCGAAAAATTGATTCTTATTTACCTAGTCGGCTGATTTTCTAATTTCAGAAATACCGGAATTTCTCATTCCAATTATCCTTCAGGCGATTTGACGAAACGTTAATATCGACCCCTCCTTGTTCGATTCAAAAAGAATCAATTTAGAGTAGTTCCTCCAGTTCACCAATTTTTCATATTCTTAAAGAGACGATTTTATACTTTTGAAAAGCAAATCTATATTATTATTCTCTTTGAAAGCTACACTAATGTATTAAAAGAATTCAAGCATTCATCTAAATTAAAAGTCAGATTCAAAACTCCGTAACTTTGAAAATAAGTTTTTTAAGGAAAAATCCCACTTATTTTTTTGGTTTACGAAGCAATTTTAGTAATGACGAAGAGAATCTGCGTAACACAGAGTAGGAGATACTGAAGGTCAACTATTTACGCGATTTTTTCTTTACAAGAAAAATATTAATGTCTCTGTAATACAGTCAGCGGAAAATTCATGTGTTGCTTCAGGAATGAAACTGTTTGAGATTTATACTTTCCACAAGAGTTTGCAAAATATAATTATAAGAGATACTGCAATTTGCAAAATAAAACTCTAAGCAGTACTGTAGTTTGCAAAATGAAATATATTCACTCCTATATTGTTTTGGAACGTCATGTGACAAAATGTTTCTAATTCGAACCGCTCGAGGGCTGTTCTTGTTAGATTAGAAACTTCGGCGATTCTAATCTAAGGTAACATCAGGATAGGTAAGCACCTATCCTGTTGCCCAACACTGTGACTCTACCATTAATTCCGCATTACCACCTAACACCCATGCAGACGATGTCGACTCCTTTCATTAAGTGCAACAAGCTTGATATTTTAAAAACTTTCTTTAAGAGTACAGTATTTAATGGATGATAATCATAAATCAAAACAAGAAAAAAAATCATCGTTCATACATTAATGCACTTCGATTTTTTTTTCGTCTAAAAATGCAATTTATAAATATACAAGCAAGGGTACTGTGTTGTTAGGTACAGTTAGACAAACTCTTACCTTATAAATAAATAAAAAACCCCCTCAAGCAGCTGTTTGCCACAGAGGTCTGACAGGAGCCTGTCAGTTTATATGCCACAGTAGGAGATCTGAGAGGATATACACTACTAAATCAATGGTACCTTCTGCACCACCTGATTTCTAGACCGTCACTTCGACGCCTATTTGACCTCGATGGCGGCACCGGATCGAAAAATTCCACTTATTTCTAAGTAGTGCTTTCTGAAATAGCCTTATTCCCAAATTTTTTTGCTCATCAGTAGATCGATATTTCAATTTTGATCTCGAAGGACCCATTGCATCCAAAATTTCGTAAAGTTTCTGAGATCTACGACTAAAATTTCCCCAGGAATAAATTTTTAACTCTCTAGAACTGGTAGATCTAAATTAGAAATTTGACCTTGAAGGACTCTCCGGGCCTAAAAGTTCATAATGTTTCCGAGATTTACAGCCTGAAACACCTCCAGATGACAATATTTACGTTACTAGCTGCAATAGATCAAAGTTACTCTACGTGACCGTCGTTTGATCTTAAAAAACAGGTTGAGGTCAAATTTCGTATTTTTCTTAAGATCTAATACCCGAAATACGCCTCAGTGCAAATTTTCAGAGCTCTACCATTTCCACATCATAGTTAGAATTACTGTGACTCCTGTCAGTCAGTCATCAGTCAGTCACCACTCAGTTATCAGTCAGCCGTCAATCAATCACTCACAATCGTCTATATATAATATAGTTTACAACAACTATCATAAACACCTGTAGTATCGTTGTTTCCATTTTAAACATTATTTAAATATTATAACCTATATGGACAAAAATGTTTAATTTCTGAACCCCAAGAAACAGTCGTAATTTTCCATATAAAAATTAATGAAGAACAGTTGTTCCATTTATGAATTTTCGGAGTACCAACAGTTTTAGATGAAAGAATTAATTTCATAAATCAAGGTATTGATGTGTTCGTTTAATACTTAAAGAGTTATCGAAGTTAGAAACATTTAACAACGGATTGGGTTGGGTTGTTTTACTTCTGAGCGGCACTTTTTTGCACACCATGGGCTAAATGGCCAGTTCACATGGACCCCGAAGGCTCAGAGAAGGTTGAGGGAGGGGACCCACTGGAACAGCTGTTGGGAGACAGATGGTAGCCTCCCGTCAAGGCCATCCAGCGTGTTCTTTAACGTGCACAGGGTATGGCTCTCCCGCACACGGGGCCACGGCTTAACGTCCCATCCGACGGACGGTGGCCTTTCCAAGCCCATCGGTGTCCCCTACTGACCGTGGGCAGGGGGGGGGGGGAATTTTGTGGAGATAAATCTCAACGCTGACCCAGCTGGGACTCGAACCTGGGAACTACAGATTATGAGCCTAGCGCGCTACCGACTGAGCCACCCCCGCCCCTTTTTCAACGGATATTGCTGTTCTCCCATGTTCGGCTTTTTTCTCAAAAATTAACAAAAACTGATTAATTACATCAATTACTAAAATTACATTTATTTTATTAAATGGTTTATTCCAATAACTTTTTATGTGTGTTTAGTTGCCTTTTGAGCTAAATTTTTATAATCAGCAACCCTCATGGTAAATGCAATACTGAAGTTTCTATGACGTTTTAAATATCAGAGTTGTTGAAAATCGATATTCAATTGAAATCTTCAATTTACTCTGTTGCGATTTAATGAAAATAGTTTATTTTCAAATTTACGGAGCTTTGAACATCGCTTTTCATACAAATAATATACAAGTATACGAGCAATATTGGTAATATAATGTATACGCATATATGCATGTGTATAAGTACTCGACTACAACTGGGAAGATGAGGATATTCGCATTTAAGAGCTCTCGGTGTATAAAAGATTAATATTTAACGCGGATAACGGATATAAAATAGTGATACGGATAACATATTGGATTTGAAAGATATGCAGGAATGTGAGCGAACATATATACTGCATTATTGTTGCATTATACTGTATTATTGTTGTGAGACATGAGTGAAAAACATTACTTGAGGTAACAGAAAAAGAAATTTGATTTGAAATTTCAATGATAATATTCACTTTAAAAAGGAAAAAAAAAATGCATTGGAATAAACAAGCAAGCCCTAAATGGTATAGTGGTCAGAAAACCTGATTCTAAGAGAGGGGGCATGTCCTTGTAATAAGTGTTTGCATGTTGTAAGAGAAAACGCCAAAGGTTTACAGGTAGTGGAGTTATTGGGTAATGAAAAGGAGTGTCTTCTCATAATCGCCGATAACTGCATGTAAAAGAGCAAACTTTACTCAGAAGAATTTGCAAAATTAGATTTGAGTAAATTTTTGTCTAATATTTATTAAGGCTTCTTTTTGCAAACTAAAGGTTTATTTTTTATCACAGTATATTTTTTCAGTTAATAATTAGCCATCAATAATCCATTAGACTGATTTCTTTGGCTTGCAAACATAAATCAGACCTCAAACGTTTGCAAAAACCTTGAGGGTAAAGTAGCTAAGATACGCGGATGCTGATAAAATTTTGCGGATGAGGTGCGGATAAGAACTTCGGATGCGGGTGCGGATACCGTTGGGGATAACACCTTGCGGTTACGGGTGAGAATAGGGATATGACTTTTACTAACCGCGCAGGGCTCTAATTTATTTATTTATTCAACGTTACAGATATTTGAGAGGTCCTTATACAGGCTTTCTCATTATACATTTTTTAAAAATAATTAACTATAATACTTTTTTAGTTAATTTTCATTTTACTCTTTTTGTTTTTGTTTATTTACTAATTTAATTATTTATTTTTTAAATTCTGTTCCATAAATCTGTAGAGATTAGAAATTCAAATAAAATTTTATAACTTTTAACTTTAGAATCAAAATCTTTCTGGTTCAAAATTAAATCAGTTCTAATCTCCTGAAACCCATGTTCCTCTAGTGATTTAAAGAACTTTTTCCTTTGAGTTGTGTTGTTTATACAGTTAAGTAAAATATGATTAATTGTTTCGGTTACGTTATAATTTTTGCAGTTTGAAAGTTTAAGATAAAATTTTGTTTGATTTAGCATTGCTGTATTTGTTCTAAGTCTATAGAGGATATTTAATTGTCTTCTTGTAAACGGTAGATTTTGAATATAATTAATATTTTTTGAAAGAACGTATCTAAAGTTGTTATTTTTAATGATGTTTCAATTTGAAAGAATTGTTCGGTCAATTTAAATTCTATTTTTTTAATATCCTTTTTATAGTGTTATAAAAATTGAAGCAGTTGCTAATTTGATAAGTTTATGAGCATTTTCTTTAGTGTTTAAGTTTACCAAGTTAGAATTTGCAATATATTTACTCAAATGGATGTCTGGATAGTTAACAGTATATGAGTACCTTGATGCATGGTGACTATTAAAATCTCCCAGAAGAACATGGGTTCTGGCATTTGATACATTACATTTTTAAAAAATGATTCAGGTAGAGCATTCCCGTGAAAAGTACTGGCTCTACCTTTTTCGCTGAATTTCCTACAATGAAGATCTTTACAAATAAGTTTCTTGGCATTCATTCTTCCTCGAAATAGCATTTTATGACCTCTATCGTTCAGAATTCGAGTTCCCGTCCCAAGAATTCCACAAACCTCCCCGTCCTAGCTAGTCAGTAGATGGGCTTGGAAAGGTCACCGTCCGTCAGATTGAACATTAAGCCGTGGTTCCGTGTAAGGGAGAACCATACCCTGTGCACGTTAAAGAAAATGCTCGGTGGACTTGACGGGAGGCTACTATCAATCTCCCAACAGCTGTACAGTGCTCCCCAAATCTTCTCTGAGCCTTCGGGGTCCTTGTGATCTGGCCATTTAACCATTTGTGGGAAAACAAGTGCCGTTCAGAGGTAAAAAAAAAACTATGATAACCACTATACAAAGTAGCTCTTCAATTCTGTTTTGCAAAACAGATAACATTACAATTTCTACTCTTTTACTATTGGGGTTGCAATTCAGTCGTTTATTATAGATTAGGGGTTCTCAACGTGGGGAACGCGGTAAACGTTTTTGGTGTACGCCGTGAGAGCTCAAAAATCACTAGATCTAGTAATAAAGTAAATATAACCATTGTTATACTATAACTATAGTTTTCTCTATCTATCTACACAGGTTACGCCAGTTACATACACATTTCCTTTGGATACGTGGAGCATAAAAGGTTGAGAACCACTGTTATAGACGATAAACATTCTTTTTTTCAATATCAAGATTTATTATCCTTCTTGAAACAAAATATTATTAATTAAATTTAGCTCGATCATTTAGCTTTCAAGTAGGGGGACCAGAGTTAAAGGAAAAGATTAAGAGACTTTTGAAAATTCAGTTTGAAAGGTTGACCAGATGTTTCCAGGAAACGAAGATATCTGGTAACCCTGTTTCACTGCTCGCAATTGACGACATTTATTATAAAATTCTAGCGTCAAATTTTCCGTAATTTGCATTATCGACAGAAAGTTTTATGACAGTGTTGCCACAATCATTCTATTAGTAAAATATATCTCTTCGTGCTCCACAGTTCATTCAATATTTAAAAAATATCGAAACATAAATTTCGGATAATTTCAAGGACGTTTTTTCGTCAAGGACAGAACTTTTCACCCAGAGACTGTCCCGAGGAAACGAGAGAAACTGATCACTTATTTTAAAGATATTACTTCCCCAGTCCCCCTCTGCGTAAGCCATTACCCATCGTTAAAAAAGAAAACGCCATTGATGGTATTAATGATAATAACTTTAAGCAGAGTTTCAACGATTTCGGTTTCTCTTTTATTATGAAGGCAATAAGCTATTGCCTCCATGATGAAATACAATATGAGTATAAACGTACTATAAAGAAAATACACTTAATATATACATTTTTTTTGTTCATAATGATATTTTCCTTCGATGCAAAATTATTTTTATTTCAGTTAACATCACTTATATGAGTGTCAATTTACCATAAAGTCTCAAGTCCAATGTGAAAACTAATATAGTAGTAATTTGAAACCCGAAATAGAAAAGAGTCACTCTTTTCTGTACCTTGAGGTCATCATAAGATGAGCCATTAAAATCTTTCTCATCTTCTGCTAAAACTCGACTTCATTCATGTAGAAACCTAAAGGATTTATTCAACGCAGAGATATGTAGAGTTAATGGAGAGGTCCATTACGGAAAATGGTTTAGCTTCCTGCTCTCCTTTCATTCCCTTACTATCTGTTTACACTCCAGGGGCTCTCGCATATGAATTCTATTTAATGCTCTAAATGCTGTAACGTGTGGAGTCTGCAATCTTAGTGCAGACTAGTTACGATACTTGGAGATATTGCGCATACATATTTTTGTATAGTTAAATATTTTCAAAATGAAAATTTGTGTTAGTTTAAAAAAGAGAACATTTCATCTATAAAGAAGAGTAAATTGTTATGTTTTTTTTTTCCTTTATTACATCTATTCTTTAAATATATGTACATGTGCTTATGGTTTTAATATCAATGATGATCATTAAATTAGGTTTAAATGTAAGTATCTGAAGTATTTTTAAAGATATTGTTGATGGACTGCAGTTAAGAAAAATTAAAAAAAAAATGAAATTTTAACTCTTGTTTGAAACGCAATTTTATTTTGGCCAGTCATAGAGCTTCGTTCATCGGTAATCTGCCAGGTTCTTAATCTGTTGTTTTCAGGTTCGAGTCCAACTTGTGCCAGCGTTGATGTTTATTTCTGCTAACCCTACAGGGATTGGAAATGCTTGCCGTCTGTCGGAGGAGACGTAAAGTTCTGGTTCCGTGTGCGATAAAGCCGTACCCTGCGCACGTTAAAGAACAGGATGGATGGCCTTGATGGGATGCTACCATCTGTCTCATTGTGTGCAAAGAAAATGCCGCTCAGAAGTTAAACAACCCACCCAACACAGAACTTCTCGCGGCTCACAGTTTGAGAACCTTTGATCTAGGTTATGTTGACTATAATTATTGATGGACATGTACTAGAGATTGTTTTTCGGGGGGGGGGGGGGGAGATTGACAATTTCGGACACGAACCCGAAATTGTTGAGTCCGAATACTATCGACAATTACTGAGCCTGAATCCAGTTAGAGGAAAAGCTTTCTGTGACACATCGTTAAATATATATAGAGAATAGCATCCAGTTAAATTTTTTTTTAAATTCTTCGTGTTTTAGACTATTATAAATTTTAGAATAAGATAATCATTTTAAGACTAAATTAACTTTTTAATATTACTCGGAATTAAAAAAATACTAGAGATAATTCGTAGAAAGCGAAAATTTATTAATAACATCGTTATAGAGGTTAAGAGCGATTCATTAATAAAATAGTGAAAATATAAAAAAATAAAATCTCAATGGTTCCAATTTTAATTACTAAAGACTGATAAAAGGGTCGTTCATTTTATGTTTTTGCTACTTTTTAGAATTACTATTTTATTAATTTTACAATTTAAGACATAATTGCGCTGGAGCTCTTCAGATCCCAAAGTGGTCTATACAATTTTAAGCTCAAGCATGACAAATCCCTGGACCGAAATTATCTTTACAAACCACACTTAATAGCAGAGTAAAAAGACTTCTTGAATTCTGCAAGTGGTAGGGTATTGCGAATTATTTTGTTGGCCTTTGGAGCATTGAACAAGAATCCTTTTCATAGAATTAAATTCTATTTCTTTTGATTTAAATCAATCTTAATTAGAAAAAAATAATAAAAACATCTGAAAATCTCAGTGAATGTTTTATAGGTCTTATTCTGGAATATTATCAGCGTCTGATGCGTGGTTTAACTGGTAGAGCGCTATGGCATGTATCTAAAGAGTTGCGGGTATGATTCCCACCGAGTCAGCGATAATTTTTTCAGATGGTTTTATTAATTAATAATAACATTTCATAAGTGTAAAGTACCTAATGTAAGAAAGAATTACATTGAGCTCCAAATATTAATAATTAAAAACTCTTTTTAAATATTCTTTGATGAAATACACTAAATATATTGTTAGCTGGTTAGTCTTGTAGTCTCTTCCCCAACTACAGATGCCATTATGAATTTTGGAACAAATCCACCCTTAGTATAATGTATGTAAACATTTTAGAGAGATAATTTTATTCTCACATAAGTCTGTACAACTAATATAGTAAACTTTTTTGTGATTTTTGTATTTTACATTCTGAATTTCAACTCTCAAGTATTTATATCTACAAACTCTACCAATCGACGAACTTTGACAATTATTCAGAAGAGGGCAATTAAAAGAATGACATTTAACACTTAAACTCTATTAATATTAGTGAATTAAAAAAATTAATTTGGACTTTACAATATTTCATTTTAATTTATTATTCATTAACCATTTATTTATAATTGATAAAGCAGAATATCAGAAATCAAATAATTAACATTTTCATTAGAATAAATCAATGCCGCATCATCCACATAGTCAATAATTTATCCGTTTAGACTGAAAGAACATAAATCATTTATATAAATGATAAACAGAGCATTCCGAGGACAGATCCTTGAAGAAACTGAAAAGTGCTTTTCACATTGTTAATTTCTTGTATTCTATTTTTCAGACAATTCTTAAACCAATAATAAATTCTACCTCTAATGCGAATATCAGAAAGTGTTTTTAATAAAATATTATGGTATACAAAGAACGATAACTTTATGAATATCAATGAACAAAGCTGATGCTTTTTATTCTCATGAATATTAATCTAAATATGACCAGTAAATTTAAGCATGATTTTTATTAAGCTGATTTTATTTAAGCTGATTTTTAACAATATTTCCTTATTTTCTAAATAATTCATAAGTTTTTTTCATAAATTTTTCAGAAACGTTGTAAAATATTTAAGAACTAAGATTGGGGCTATAATTCGAGAGTACACATTTTTCTAATTTATAAATAGGTGTAACAATCAAATATTTGATATGTCCAGTTTCAAAATTATTTTCTATTATGTTTATAAAATACCCAATTTCAAAAGATAGATTAATAATACTAGTAAAAACTTCAGGTGGTATTTACTAAAATATTTGCAATATTTGAGTAGTTATGTTTGTCTATAGTTTTATTAGAATTTCAATTTGAGATACTACAGCTGACAAAAAACGTTACAGAGCACCAAAGAATCTGAATTAGGTAATAAAGTAATATTTTTACTTTAGACCACATATCAACATTTCCATCGATATAACGCTTTCTATGAAATTCTGATTCGTAGAGGTGGGGGGGGGGGGGTTGTAGAGAACTAGGCTTGTAATCTGCAATTTCCAGGTTCGAATCTAACCAGGGTCAGCGTTAAGATTTATCTCCTCCACCCTTCCCTCGGTCAGTAGGGGACACTAATGGGCTTGGAAAGACCGCATTCTCTTTGTCTGATGGGACGAAAAGCTGTGGCCCATGTACGGGAGAACCATTAACCTTTGACTGATGTCGAGTTAGAGGAAAAGCTTCCACACCCACCCACACATTATACACTCAAACACTATTCTGTCATTATGAAAACTTAATTATCTAGAAACTGTTTGTTGGCTGTCAAATTAAGAAATAAAACAATAACTCTAAAGTAGTTCTCCTCAGCTTTTAGTGTACATTGCACGTTAAAGAACACGCTGAATGACCTTGACGGAAGGCTACCATCAGTCTCCTAACAGTTCTCCAGTGGGTCCCTTCCACAGAACCTTGGCTGCGCCCTCGGGGTGCTTTTGACTTGACCATTTAGCCCATTGGATGCAAAAATGTTCCGCTTAGAGCTAAAACAACCCAACTGATTCATAGCGTTTACCGAACTATTTATATAATCAGTTAATGGCCTTATATTCAGTTTTATTTTATTACTCAAAACATTATTCATAAAATTGTATTATTTACTATATTTGTCTAATAATATTGTTCCTTAGTTTCATAAATATTTAATTCAAATTTATTTAAAAATTTGTCTTTGATTATTTTCGTGATATTTCATTTATGTATGGTACAAGTTTTCCTATTTATCAATAAATTTTATCGATCCTTACAAATCCTCTTTTTTCCTTCGCTGCCAAAATTATCTTTTTTACCCTTCGAAAGAGATTTTCCATAAGGAAAACTGAGCTAATTAGCGTTCTATATAAATCATTAACGTTTTTGTTATTAAAACAATTTCATCATTTGTGTCATTTTAATTTAATTTTCAAATTTTGGATAATTAAAAACTTGATTCTTGTGACCGTGTTAACAACCAACGGTCAAAAGAATCTATAAAATTAAGAATCTTTACTTGAATTAAACAGGGTAGCCTTTGTTGAGCCTTGAAGCAGACAAGATGGTATTGAGATCATTATTTTTTGCGATTCTTATTAAATAGTTGTCATCTGCATTGGTGATGACGTTATGTTTTAGTTCCTCAAGTCTTTGTGTAGGTTCTTTCTGTTCAAAGTTCAAGGTGTTATCTGTGGACAAATAATACTGATGTTACCAGAGACGGATAAGATATATGTGGTGTGAGTATGTGTGGTAGGGGGGGGGGGGGTAAAGAATCAAGCTTCCACACCCCTATTGAGAATACTAGTTTCGAAGTAATAATAAACATATATACACATTACACATATTTTTAAGACTCCCTTTTTAAAAAATACGACTAAAACAAAGGGAGAAATATTTATACTGGTACGAGTTTTCGTCTCAGTCTTTTCCCCTTTCCTCATTTATTTTTTTCTAGATCTGGGCCTGGGTGTTACCATTCAGCCAATCTTGCCAGTTGCACTTGATTCGCTCTGCTTTGAACGACGCCTTTCAGTCATTATGAAAATGTAATTATCTAGAAACTGCCTGTTGGCTGTCCAATTAAGAAATAAAGCAATCTCTCTAAAGTAGTTCTCCTCAGCTTTTAGTGCACAGGAGGAAGCCTGGAGGTATCGATTACTTTACGCGAAACTTTGCAATGTGTTAATTGATTTACGCAAAACGCCATAAAGTATTAAGTACTGTATTCGGAACACCCTATAATTTCCAGTACATTGGCTATAAAGTTCGTGATATTTGCCTATTATGAAAATCTGCGAAAACAATTAAAGAAACTGGATTATTTTTCGAACTTAACACACGTTAATTTCTACGAAATAGATTCATATATAATGTACACAACCAGGGCCATATTCAGAAATAATATAAAGGGGATGGGGGAATGTCAAGACATTATACACATAAACATAATCGAGCCGGAAATAAGCAAAAAGGGAAGGGACCAGAGACTGGATTTCTATTGAGGTATGACATTTCTCCCTCCTTTTTACATATTTTTAAAAAATTCTTTGAAAAATGCATCGAAAATTCCTAGGTTTAACAGTTTTTGCCCCTAGTTCCCTTACCAGCATTCCCAAAGTGGGGTGCATGGCAGAGCAAAGTGGGTGCATTCAAAGTGGCCATATGCACTAACTGGACTGGAATATGGCTCTGAGCTTGATTATGGGTTCTGAATTTGCTGCACTGGTGGATTTCTGTGAGGGAAAAATTTCCGCTGTGTTTTCTGTTTGTTTGTGGGTTGAAGCCCCAAGTGAATAGGGTTATGAACAGTGTACCCAAAAGGCCTCAGAAAGAGAAGAAGACCTAGAATGCGGTGAGCAGATAGTGTCAAACAGGACATTATTAGAATTGGTCTACAGTGGCCAGATGCAGTATATGTAGCTCAGTACAGATCTACTTGAACAACTAAATTGCACGGTCTAGTTGTACTTCCGTAGCCCATGGCTGCTTGAGGATGATGATGATGAAATAAAAATAAATAATATTCTTCATAAAGCAAAATAAAACGTAAAAAATATTTTTTTTACAGAAGTAATTTTTTTCGTACTTTTTATACTATTCGACACACAATTTTTTTATGAATAATTTCAAGGATGGGGAGGCAACTATCTCCTTTGCCCCCCCCCCTCTCATTGCCGACGACCACGTAAGTAATTTGCAAAATTAAAAATATAACAGCTATCAGCAGACATTAGAAGACTAAACATTCCTACTCGTAATATAAAACCCAAAATACATGCCTTATCTAAGGATTACAGACCGAAATTCCCGAAGCAAAAACGGGTGCACAAAACTAGATGTAACTGAATCACCCTGTGAACGAAAGAGTCGCTCTAATGGAAGGTAAACTAATATAGTGTAGTTTATTCTTAAGGTTTTTGTTTTCTCTTGAAACAACATCTTCTTAGAAGATAAAGCTTGCTTTACCCTTTATTTAGTAATCCGCTGGAAACACGAAATTGTACTTGCCTTTGTCATGATTTGCTGAGCTTTGAGAGAAACGACATTAATGCCTCTTCACGGAGGAAACAAGATATTTTGCTGTAGACGGTTTTGGTTTAAACTTTATACCGTGTCTGGTTAGCCGTAGTCGATTTTTAGCTTTCACAAAAATACCTATATACCCACACATTAATTGCAATATCTATATTTTAATAGTCCAAAAATTTCTCTGAGCGTAATCGTTTATTGTCTAAAACAATAACATTGTCATTTATTCTTTTTAAACTTCATTAAAATTTCACAGACATTATCAGCTTTTCAAATCGATGATGATTATTGCAGAATAATTCTTTTTAAAAAATCCCACTGGTGAATGGTTAATCCGGTCCCAGATGGCTTGTACAAAAAAGCTTTCATAGGTCGTACGTATAAAGGCAACTGCATAGGTATTATTGTTAAAACTCCTGGTGAAGAATTATTACTCTAGTTAATTTCTAGTCATCGACGATGATTTCAAAGCATTGATGTGTGGTTATTCTTTGTTTACTGAGATAGAAGAAACTAATTTTCAAAGAGAAACTTACAGCTTAATTTCCAGTAAGCGCATAAATTTGTTTAAAGTACGGTCATGGATCCTAATACTTTCTTATTACCCTTCAACTGGAACAAGTGAAATCAGTCAATTAAATTTCCTCAATCGTTCCAAAATACACATAACCACAACGATTACTGGACAGCCCAGATTCAAGATAGCTTTTAGAGCGTATTGGTCATTATTGATGTAAAAAGTGTAGTTTAGAAATGGGCAGGAGTATCTTTTAATGTGTTTCTAATTTTAATTAATCCTAGATATCAACGTTTAGAAATTCGAAAGGTACAGAAACCATGATAGATATAAAGTAGAATTGACTTCTACGAGCTCCGAGTTCGAATGCACATTAATAGATACCTACTGATTAAAATTACCATTAAAATTTCTATATTTGAAGTTTTTATTTCGGTGTTGCCAAAAGCCAAGAGCTCATTTTGTTTAACTTTTACTCTACGATTTTAATGTTTCTCATGCTCACCCATGAGCCAATGATAAATCTGATATGCACTTGGTTTAATATGCAAATTTGAAGATGATCGTGTTCTGCTTGTTTCTCGAATTTGTGATTTGTAACGAGATAATGAAATGGACAATGATGCCAACGTCGATAAAAAAATCTCATTGTGTTAATCTTTACAACTTGATAACTGGGAACTCTTGCGAAATTAAATTACTATATTGATACGAAAAATAAAAATTCCCCGTTTACTAGACATTAGATGTTTCTCTGCAATGCATGTCTGCCTTCGGATCTATCATTATTTGATATTTCTTTGTATATTTATTTTTGTATTAAATGAAAGGGAATTCGTTTTGCATATGTTGATTTACATTCAAATGATACAGAGAAAAAAAATCAATAACACAGTTTGAGATATAAGAGCTCAACATATTGTTAAGAAAAACAACGTTATTATCAACTAACCATTTTGTTTGCAGACCCAGTACAACTCTTTCTTAAGGTGAACGCGAATATGAATTATTTAACCTACTTTGGAAATATCCTATGCAGAGAAAATATTTTTATTGTATATTGTGGAAAAACATTGTTAAAATCATAATGATTTTCTCCTTTTTTTCCTGAAAAATATGATATTCGGGATTGGGCGAAGAATATATGGAATGTCAAATTCTAAAAAAACAAAAAGCAAGCTAGCTTGTTCTTAACAATCCAAATGTAGCTTAGAATTTGTTAGGCATCGTCCTTACTCAAGTGTATTGAGTCTATACAAATAAATACCATTCTTAATATCATACACTGAGTTATATCTATTTTTATCTAGTTTCGAATTCATTGTGATGGTAAAAAAAGTAAGCTGTACCCTTAGGATCATAAATAAAAATAATTTCAAGTTATGACTCTTTTATACAATAATAATAATTAAGAATTTATTTTCCATATAACTGAATGCGCATAAGGGTCAGATGGTTCGTAGCACTCTTACTCCTTCCCTGTTGACTGAAAGAAGAAATGCAAAATAAAAGAGTAGGAAAATTAACATTTGTAGAAACGAAGTTCACTATGATGTTTAAAATATAAAGCATTGAAGAAATGGTGACAAGTCCATTTCTTTCAATTTTCTGTAGAAACTCTACAATGTTGGCGTTCTTTGCCAGTGATATGTTAATACACAAGGCACACTCGTGTTGCTACTTGCCAGTTGTTAGCAAGGGATGTTGGATGTCTTGGTGAGTTGTCCCATAAATGAGTCTGTGGCATGTTTTCAGATCCAGTTCAAGTATTCACTATTCCAGTGAATGGATATTAAGATTTGCCAGCCTTTGTTCATAGGCCAAGTTGAAGAAACCCTGCAGTCTTTTAGTGAACCATCTCTGTGGCCATTTTGATGGGACAATACCGCAGACCATGTGAGGACACCACGCTGGCGAAGCATATTCGAGTATGGGTCTAACATATGTAATGAAGGCATTGACGAGTGTAGTATCATTGCACTTTCGATAGTTTCTTAGAATCATGCTGACAACGCAAAGGACCTTACTAGTAACTTACTGATAATGAAGAGAGTGGGGGGGGGGGGGGAAACAGTGGCGTTGAACGTAACGCCAAAATCAGAAAGTTCGTGGACACTCTCGATGGGATTGTTACCAATATGAGAGTTACAGTGGTTGTTATTGGGACCTAAATGGCTGACTGGTTTTGTGCGTTGTAGCCTGAAAAATTAAATGTCATCTACAAAGATGTTATTCGTGATTGGGCGAAGAATATCTGGAATGTCAAACGAGGAAAAAATAAAGGTAAAAACAGGTGAATTAAAACAAAAAACAATATCTTCTTCATTTTTCTCCTCTTTCTTTAAATATGCACAGAAAACAGGAAAAAACAAAGCTGTCTATTTGATTAACGAGAAAAATACAAGCAATAAAACACATCGAAGTAATAATGCTTGCATTAATCTTTATAGAGCACCCCTGGGAATGCATCTGTTGGGAAACATTGCATTAAACACTTCAGTAGTATCTCTTAAGATATATTATGATGCGCCGTCTTGTCTGGTGTCTGCCCCTGAAACTGAGTGGGTAATGTACAGGTACAATATTTATTGCAGTTCCTTTTGTTTATTTGGAGACAGTGCTTCCCGAAATCCCACCATTATTTGTCGGGCACCCTGTATTATGGATTGATTACATTGCGGCCTTTTAATTTGCAGAATAATATTATTAGTTGAAGGATAGTATGTAAAGTATGAATAATATACTTTTGCATGTGTACTTTACGTTACGTTTACATTATATTTAAGTTATATTTAATGTGCGACTCTTACTATTATTATTACTCTTTCACAACAAATTTTGCACCAAAAGCAACGGATTTTATTTGGAATTATTGTGAACAGCCAGAATTTTTGCCAAAGAATTTTAGAGGGAAATAATTTTTTTGAAATTTCCCAAAATTCCTTTCTGCACAGATTGTTCAATCATCGTTCCAACAGAAACGCTTTAGAAGAGCATACGCAAAAGCTTCCAAAAAGAGAAATAATTATTTTATTCGTTGAAATGTTAAAAATACAAGTTGTATAGTAAAAGCTCTCTTTGACCTTTTTCAGTTTAAGGAGACTTCAAATTGCCATCTTTGATCTCAAGATTATGATGTATTTTATGTATTGAATAAGTTTCATAAATAATTATACATATATACACATATGTTTAAAATTATATATTCTTGAGGTTTTCCTTGACCACAATAAAGTAATGAAAAATCAAAACGGGTTTACAAAAGCCCAATAAAAACAGCTCTTATGAAATGTTATTTTTCTGTGCGTAAAATGACAAGCCGTTAGTTAAAACGAAAATAAGAATGTTTAAGGTGGTCAATAAAGTTCAGAGAAGTAAATCTCGTTTAACTATAAAATTAAAAGAATATATTTTGTCATATTATTCGTTGCATACAGACTCTTAAAATATTTTTGTTTTAGAATATTGTCGGCTATTGTTTTGCTTTGAAAAAATCGCCCGTACTTATTTCGGTTGGGGAGTATGGGAGGGAGAAATCTCACTCGGTATCGAACAAGTCTCTTAACACCATGTTCCGAGTTCGAGATTGGCGTGAATATTTCTTAAGTTAACCGCTCCCTACATAAAGGAATACCGATAGGCTTAGAAAGCAGCCGTCTGTCGGATGGGATGCTAAGCCATGGACCCGTATGAAAAGGGCACGTTAGAGAACGCACACGATTACGTTGATAGGATACTTCCATCTCTCTCCTGAAAACTGTTCAGTGAGTCTTCTTTCTCCTATCTAGATCTAAACCGTGAGGTCTTTTGTGACTTGCCATTCAGCCAACTGTATCCAAAAATGCCACTCAGAGATAAAACAACCAAACCAATTTTCAAATCTCGTAATAATTTTTAATGATATAAGAAAGCGGATATTTATTATAATCTTTCTCAAAGTTTGCAACAAAAACCAGAGATAAAAAAAGCAAAGACAATACAAGTGAATTAAAGAAACAGAAATAAGCTAGGGTATGTACCGTTAACTTTGGTAATTTATGTTCCTCTTCAGATACTGAATTACCGGCATCCTGCTACATTAAAAGACAATTGAAAAAGTAAGACTACTTCGGTCAGCGCAATAAAACTTGGCTGAAGTAGTTAAAATTGTCGCAAACGTCGTAAAGGCTCCTTCTTTAATCTGAGCTAAGCTTTCTAGTCACTACAAATACTCGTCAACAACTTTAGTACAACAGCAAATAATCTATGAACTCATCTACAGCAGGGCTTTATCGATTGGTTTGAGTTACCTCGAAGCGCACGTTTTTGTTACAGAATAGACTTAATTGCAGTGATACACCTGTCTTGAAAATAGCCTAAAATGTACACAATTTAATGCGCTGGACAACCGTTATGGCACTAAAGGAAGTCGTCATAGCCATCAAGTATGGCCTTAAACTTTTAAAGCTAATCTATCACAAAAGATGATAGCTTGCCAAACGAAGAATTTGGTTTGGATATTTAACTGGTCTAACTTTCCCACAGGAAACCACAGAGTATATAAACGAAGAAAATATCAGTAATGGTAAGAGTGGGGACTTAACCTGTACCCGGGTTTGCCACTATTAGTCTACTGTCTGATCTTTAGCACTAGGAGACGGATTCCGCCAACCAAAGGTCTAATAGGGACCTTTCAGATGGACGTATCGAGGAGATCAGTTTTGGTGGTTCAAATCTTCAATCCACCCCATCAATATTTGCCAATACTTTTGAAAAGTAAATAGTGCAGGTAATTTTCACTTTTTAGTATGCTTAATTTTGAAGTGCTATTCCCACTTCAGCCGTCCCGTGGCCGAGTGGTTAGCACGCTTGGCTACTGATCTAAGGGACCTGGGTTCGAGCCCCGGAATTAGGCATGGATATGTGTGTCGTTTTTCTGCTGAGGTCCTGCCATCCTCTCAGATCTCCTACTGTGGCATATAAACTGACAGGCTCCTATCAGACCTCTGTGGCAAGCAGCTGCTTGAGGGGGTATTTATTTATTTTTTTTTTATTCCCACTTCTGTCGATCATCATGGTCTGGTAAGTTGGAACCTCTACCGTTCCAAAATCTTGAGTATGCTACTGTCTCAGCGTAATACACTGCAGATAACATCATAGAATGAACAATCAGGATCGAAAACTATCTCATATGTGTAAAAAACATAATCGCTTAAACTGGTAGTCTTTGGTATTGACATTTTATATTGATGATAAGTCTCTAAATAAGTGCTTTAAATATAAATCACTTCTGAGGCACCTGACTGACTACAGAGGTCTTCCAAATAACTCGAAATATAACACACCATAGAGAAAATCAGTGAGAAGGCCGTTTCAGGTTAAAATAAAATGCTTTATTTTCTTGTTTCATATCAGAAATTTTATATTCTTGTTCCAAAAGTATCAACGGATTAGAATTTTACAACTTTGACAAATACAAGACGATTTAGAATGGTACAACTTTGACGTTTTTCAGATTTAGGTTAGGTTGTTTTACCTGTGAGCGGCACCTTTTTGCACACAATGGGCTAAATGACCAGGTCACATGAACCCCGAAGGCTCAGAGAAGGTTGGGGGAGGGGACCCACTGTAACAGCTGTTGGGAGACAGATGGTAACCTCCCGTCAAGGCCATCCAGCGTGTTCTTTAACGTGCACAGGGTATGGCTCTCCCACACACGGGGCCACGGCTTAACGTCCCATCCGGCGGACGGAGGCCTTTCCAAGCCCATCGGTGTCCCCTACTGACCGTGGGCAGGGCGGGGAATTTTTGCGGAGAGAAATCTCAACGCTGACCCAGCTGGGACTCGAACCTGAGAACTGCAGATTACGAGCCTGGCGCGCTACCGACTGAGCCACCCCCTCCCCCGTTTTTCAGAGGAGCAGATTGAAAATTCATAGGAGGCGGAGCGGAAAATCGCCATTTAATATCACTGTAATTTTTACTCGTATAATATAACATAATTAGAGTATAATACACTAGTTGACAAAATTAAGGTAATACAGCGTTTGTCATTAATATTTTACTTTAACAACATCCTGTAAGGTAACAATAGGCTATTAAAGGCAACATTGCAATACAAATTTCGAATATCCAATCAAAATTGATCCACGACATCAAATTTCTTTGCAATATGAAAATTACTAATGACTATAAAAACACGGATTGCTGCCAGATCATTCCATTTCGAAATTGTTGTTTTTAAAAAGGGTTAATCGCATTATATCTGTTGAAGATGGTAAGCCATTATCCTTTAGATGATTTCTTGAAATGACAAACTGTTGTAAGACTTGAAGCAGAACAGTCGTAGGCAGAAGTCGCAAGATGAACCAATGTAATGAGAAAGTTCTTATCAACACTTTGGAAAAAGTTCCAGGCGAAAGGAACTATTACATAAGATCTCGCCAAGGTCGCCAGAGGATTACTTCAACCCGAAAGTGCATTACTTAGCATCTCCCTCCATATAATAGATCTGGACTTGGCTCTATTATATATTACACTTATGTATATTCCTCCAAATAATTTCAAAAACTGAAATATTAAAAACATAGGAGGGTATTTAGTAAGTGAAAAATGAAAATTCAGTTTTTGTTTAGCCTGAAATCAATGCAGAAATACGATTAAAAATTCCCATTTCCCATTTCCTTATTTCTCTTTCGTAGGAATATCAAAAACTGGATCATTATTAATTATCAACATCAATGCTCACAGAAAGAATGGAAAAATATGGATTGACCAAAGCCAAAAAGGACATGTATTCTTTTGTTTTTCTTCGATTAATGGATTCATGTATTCAGCGCGCAACATAAGGTTTTCAATAATAATTTCTAATACTTCTATATTACTGACATGGGAAAATATTTTAAATCCAAGTTATTTAAAGAGCTTTACAATTTTTTTTTCGTGACTTTTTTATAGTCTAAAGCAGTGCTGGCCAACTTCTCTAAGACCACGGGCCATTTTTCCTTTGCCAATATTTCGCGGGCCAAAAAAAAGAATAGGATAGGTAATTGAAAAGTCAGTTCATGTCACCTCAAAAAATTATTTTATTTATAGGAAAAATAATAATAATAAACCTCAAAAAATTATTATATTTATACAAAAAATAATAAGTAACAATAAATGTCAAAAACCGCAAAAAATTATTTTACTTATACGAAAAATAATAAGTAATAATAAATCTCAGAAATTATTTTATTTATGCGAAAATAATAAGTAATAATAAATCAATATAAATTTTCTAAACCTTATCAAATTGTTAATAAATTCAATGGGAGCATTGTGACCGTAGCTGCTGGTCAATAATTTCTTTTACGTCCATATCTATACAGGGTGATTCAGAATTCATCATCAATATTTGGTGGGGAGGTAGGTAATAAGAAACGAAGGAGATTTCACATAGGAAAGCATGTTCAAATGCAGAGTCAAGCAGTTTCTGTATCTTGATTTTATATATTACATATGAGAAAATGCTCTCGCAGATATTTGTACTTCCTAACATAGAAATTATTTGGGGTCCAAAATATTTCATTTTTGGATATTTTTCTTTAGGCAAAAATTTGAACAATTCTATTCCAGTTTCTCTATTAGATGCAATAATTGGGTCGGCCTGAAGGTCACATAATTCCATTTGATATTTAGATCTACGGTGCTAATATCAATATTTAATGGATTACTGAATAAATTTAAACTTTACTTAAGGTCATCAAATTAAGAAAATCTTCTATTAAAATCTTGAATTAGGATATCTAATTTAGGAACAAATTTAACTGTTTTACTAAGTTGCTTCATTTCTTCGTAGAACTCTTTACAAGTTTCAAAATTAATTAAATTGTTTTCCTGCAAATTTGACTTCAACAACTGTAGTTTGTTTCTAAACCCAGTAACATGATTATAACGACAGCACACGTTTTGATCTTTTCCTTGTAAGCATTTATTCAAGACATTTAAGTAATCTGTAATGTCTGCTAGGAAAGCAAGTGAACATAGAAAATTTTCATCAACAAAACATGCTATTAAATCTTCATAGTGCTCACTTCTGTGAGAAAAAGATGAATTTCTTTTCGAAGTGTAAAAAATTTCTTGAAGCATTTTCCGTCATTTAACCAGCGAATATTGCTATGTAAAAGTAGATCGTCATATTCTGCATGCAGTCGTCCAAAAAAGCTTTAAATTTTCTGTGTGTAAGAGAACGATTTCCGACACAAATTAAATTGGTAATCTTGACAATCTTTTCTATTGCGTCGTTTAGTCTCAGCGAAATGCCCACACAATGTCTCCTGGAGCACAATACAGTGCAACATTCGACAATGCATGCCACATGCATGCGCAGTGAGAGCGATTCGTGCTGTCGTTAGGTGCTTCTTATTGCTGCAGCTTCATTAAAAAGTTTGTTTGATGACGCCGCACCGCTCTTAAAAGGTTTCAGAGGTTTGTCGATCGGCTAAAGAATGTTTTGTAAACTTTATAGAATGAGTAAGTTGAAGATTGCATATCAAGTAAAGTAATATAAGTTGACAAAAAATTATAAGGTGAATTACAGATATGTATTTAAAATTTCAAGTAAAAACTTCATTTTGTTCGCGGGCCACAAAAAACCTTTTCAGGCCGTATGCGACCCGCGGGCAGCTAGTTGGACAGCGCTGGTCTAAAGTTTTGAAGACTTTCTTACAAAATATGCATTATTCAAACCTCCAACGGTACATGTTTTGTATTCAACATGTGTGAAAGTACAGTACAACGCCAATACATGACATGTTCAATTTATGTCTTTCGTCCGTATTTGGTTCAGCATGTCTGGTGTAGCGCTTGTAATAACTGCGTCCAACCAGTGGCTCATTGCAATAGAGTTTGCTTCTCATAAAACAAATAGACAATATCAGGTCCATACCTACAAAAAAAAGGAAGAGGGGGAAGAAACTCAATCGATCCGCAAAAAAGGTAAAGGGGAGACTAGATTTCCAACGCAGTATAACATTTTCCTCTTCGTTTTAAAAGTTTATAAAACTTTTCTTGAAAAATGAGTGAAATATAGATAAGTTTAACAATTTTTTGCCTATGCTTCCTTTATTAGCATTCTCAAAGGGGGACCATGGCCTCCTTGCCCCCCTTAACTAATACGGCCCTGATCAATATACAGGTGATCCCCAACTTACGAAGCTAATGCGTACCACGGAATGTGTTCGTAAGTTGCATTCATTTTTGCCATTAGAACTTGCCATTAGAATAAATCCGTTGATGCTTTCTTTCATAACTACCAAAAATCGACCTCCTTTATAAATTGAGTAAGTTGTCAACAGTTTTAGAATAAGTTCTTATATTTATAATAGTAGTGTACAGTACACACAGCGTATTTTGACTCAACTTCCAAAATCTGAGCATATACGTAAGTCTTTAAATACTTGTATTTCTAACATTGAAATCCTACATCTTTCCGCAGCTCTCAAGTTACATGCGAGTTGATACTGTAAGCATATATTATATGTACTGTTACCGTCATTACGATAACAGTACATAATAATATATAGCTTACAGGTTCTACTCGTATGTAACTTGAGAGCTGAGGAATAAGAGTAGTAGCATAAATGATAGTTCTGGCACAGTAAATGGGTCTAAAGCAGGGGTGGGCAAATAGCGGCCCGCTAAGAGTTTTTTGTGGCCCGCCAAGACAGTCAGAAAAATCCGCCTTGAACCGAGATTTCCTTCCCGTGCGCGACCGAAGATTCGTCTCGTATTTTCCACTAGGACGGCCACGTCAATACGCATGCACAGTGTAGATACGAAAACAATTGCCCACCCCTGGTCTAGAGAATTCTATGAAAATCTGTCGGAAACGTTATGGGGATGACGTAAAAAGTATGTTTTTTGTAGGTTTTTGTGAAAAGTGTCTCTAGACCCTTTTATTGTGCCAGAACTCTCATTTATGCTACTACTAATATGTACAGTAACCGTCGTTACTCTCACTTGCAACTTTTAAAGATTGGGAAAAAATGTAAATAAATAATGACAAAGGAAAGCAAAAAAAGTAACTAATAACTAATATGAAATTTAAGTATCTGAGAAGTTTTCAAAAGTTGGTAAATTTTGTTATAAAGCAGTTAAATTGTCAACTCCGGGCAGGAAAAGTGAAATACTTGATATTGGGTGTGCCACCATGTGATTCTAACTCCAAGTCGTCATAGCAAAGAATTGGGTTGGGTAGTTTTACCTCTGAGCGGCAAATGTTTTGCACACCATGGGCTAAATGGCCAGGTCACATGGACCCCGAAAGCTCAGAGACGGTTAGGGGAGGGGATCCACTGGAACATCTGTTGGGAGACAGATGATAGCCTTCAGTCAAGGTCATCCAGCGTGTTCTTTAACGTGCACAGGGTATGGCTCTCCCATACACGGGAACCACAGTTTAAGTCCCAATCGACGGAGGAAGGCATTTCCAAGCCCATCGGCACCCCCTATTGACCGTGGGCAGGGCGGGGAGTTTTGCGGAGATAAATCTCAACTTTCCACTCAGCTGGGACTCGAACCATAGCAAGAAACGTTTAGAGTTTCTTGATATTCTGGGCACACAGTTACTTTTGTTACTTAATTATTTGACAAAATATAGCACTTTAAAATATGGGTGTCCTTTTATAATGACCCTCTATATTCAGGCAAGAAGCAGTTCGCTATGTAGTTTAAAACAAAGATTTAGAGTATATTCTTTTCCCATGGAACTGCGAGAGATGAATATACAGTTCGCGTAAAACATCAGCGAAATCTGTAGTACGCAGGTTGAAATTACAGCTTTAAGTGAAATACGTTGAGAACTTGAGTGCATTTCGAATATATCCATCAACACAACTTAAAAACAGAACACGCCACCCTAGCTCAGGGGAAAAACGGGTATTTTGTCTCGATTTTGCAGTGGATTAAAACTTTTGCTTCATCAAAATATGTTTATTCTTGTAAGCAATTAATATTTCCGTAGTTTTTTTACACCGATGGGTTTGGAAAGGCAGCCGTCCGTCGGATGGGATGTTTAATTTTGTCTCCGTGTTCGGGAGAACCATAGCCTGTGCACGTTAAAGATCACGCTGGATGGCCTTGACGAGAGGCTTACCATTTGTTTCCCAACAGCTGTCCAGTGGGTCCCCTTCCCCCAATCTTCTTTTCTTAGTCTTCGGGGTTCTTGTGCCTTGGCCATTTTAGCCCATTCGGTGCAAAAAAAAAGCGCCGCTTAGAGGTAAAACAAACCAACCCTAGTTTTTCTTAAGGAGTAAAATTTGAATTTATTTGCAAAAATATATTAATATCATAAAATATAAGGTGTTAAAAGTAGAAAATTGGAAACTTTTAAACGAATATTGCAAGCGATACGTTTATGCTAAAAATTTGGAATTTTGATGGTGAAATATGTAGGTAATGAGGTTTGCATTTGCAACAATTAATTGCCTCCTTACATCCACGGGAGTTGCAAACGCAAGTTTTGTTTAAATATATATTTGGAAAATTAGTTTTTAGTTAGATTCGTACTAATGAAATATTATAATTCGCCTTTTTCAAATCCATAGGTAGTTTCAATTATATCGTTAGAAGGCACTTAAGCAAGGAAAAGGCAAAACTTTTAACGAATATTGCAAGTGATTTATTTATGATGGAAATTTTAAATTTTGCGTTTAAATGTCAAGAGATATTCAATTGACAACAACCACCTATACCCTTTTCGCAGAGTGTGTGAGAAAGCAGCGTTTCAATTTTAAGGAATAAAAGACAAATATTCTTTTCGTATAAGTACTAATAAACTACTGCTATGTGCATTTTCCCAGTCATCCATTAGTCCGAATTAAAACTTTTAAAGATTAAGCAGGTAAACGAAAATCAATTCTAATTGAAAACGAAATGCGCCAGAGGCAATATTCGTTCTTCTAGCTGTGTTGTCTCTCTGCCGAGGTATCGTTTTCCTTAGACATCATTTCAATGGTGTATTATACTGTCGGTCTGTAAATGGTAGCTATGTACTCACTAGAAGGAGAGCTATGCACCATTCCCCTGTGATGATGCATAGAAATGGCCAAGACTAGCACCTAATGTCCGACCCCACCTTCTCGTGGTGCAGACCGTTATTACCTTTCAAAAGAGATACTCTCTTGTGGAAGTGGACGGAAGGCGAGGGCTGCCAGATTAATGTGGCCTACTGATCTGGACAACACTGGCTACTTTTCTTTTTTCCCCTACCCTGCTGAGGAGTGGTCAACCACACAGGGGCCTGGTGCTAACCATATATACCAACTTGAACGGAATTATAGCTCTGAGCTTGATTATGGATCCTGATTTTGCTGCACTGGTGGGCTTCTGTGGAGGGAAAATTTTCTGCTGTGTTTTCTGTTTGTTTCTGGGTTGACAGCCCAAAGTGAAAAGATTCACAGTGTATGTTTATCAGCTGGTTGATAATCTTGAGCAGAGGTCATCGCAGGCACCTGAATTCTTTGCTTCTATTGGCATCGTCAAATTCTACATTGGAGGAAGTCTTCCAGTGTAGATGGGTACAGCCTTTAGTGGTGGGGGAACGGGTCTTTGCCCCATGTCTGCGATTAGGGGGCTGTTTGATATTGCCGGTATTCCCTCTCTCAATAAACATAGTTTCTTTAAACATCCCACTAACCATTTTCTCTCCATAGGTAGTTGGAATGTGAGGACTCTGCACAGAGCTTTTTCTCTTGATGTCCTCACACAAGAATTCCACCATTATAATTTAGATATTCTCGGCTTGCAAGAGACCAGATGGACAGATAAAGGTCAGATTCTTAAAAATAATCTTAAATTTCTCTTTTCAGGGAGGGACGACAATAAGCATAACCAAGGCGTGGATCTACTTCTCAGCAAACACGCTAGTGATGATCTTCTAGGACATGAGTGCATTAATGAAAGGTTTCTTAGAACAAAATTTCAGACAAGCGTTAAAGACTTGAATGTTATCTGCTGTTATGCCCCCACTGAGGATGCCGATGAGGATGAGAAGGATAGGTTTTACGGACAACTTCAGGATATTTTGGATTCTGTCAAGAAAGGATATTTTACTCTTGATCTTGGAGACTTCTATGCCAAAGTTGGCACGACTCTGACCTTTGGGAAGGAGTAATAGGCCCTTTTGGTATTGGTAGCTGCAATGGTAATGGGAAAGTCTCCTACAGGTAAGTAAACTCAATGGACTCAGAATAACAAACATTTATTACAAACACCGCGACATACATAAGTACACATGGGTTTCACCCGATGGGCTGCATAAGAATATGATTGATTATATATTAATTAACAGCAAATGGGTTAGTTCTGTTAGGAATATCAGGTCACATAGGGGAGCTGAAATTGAATCTGATCATTACCTTGTTAAAAGTGTCTTGTAACTTAAACTTGAAAAGTGTTGCGTTAGGGTTAAAAAATTTACTTTTAATACTGAAGCTCTGAAAGACCCAGTATAGCCAAAAGCTTACCATGATAGGTTACTTAGTCATTATGACAGTCACGGTATGCTTACTACTGAAGTTGAGGAAGAACGGGATCATTTTAAACAGACTTTTTTGGACATTAACAGTACTCTTTTAGGAAAAAAGGAGCAGAGGAGACAGAATTATCTGCGTGATAACGCACTTCAACTTATTTCAGAAAGAAAGAATTGCAGGAATGTCCGTAATTAATACCCTACTAGTCCTAATAGAAAACATTACAGAGAACTTAATAAACGTGTAAAGGATCAGTTAGCTGCTGATAAGAATCTTTGGCTTGATGGCTTGGCTGACAAAGCCGAGAAAGCAGTTAGACAGCACAACAACAGAGAGCTGTACAAAATAGTTAATGTTTTGTGTGGTAGAAAACGAACAAGTATACAGGGATTGAAGGATAAACAAGGTAAGGTCATACATGGAGAGGATTCTGTCATGGCTAGGTTGGCTGAGATTTTCAGTGATGTTCTAAACAATGTGGTTAATTTTAATCCCATCTTTTGCAACGATTTAATGTTGGCCCTATAACACAATCTGAAGTTATTTTGGCTATTTCTAAACTTAAACTTCATAAATCCCCGGGGGTAGATGAAATTACTACGGAAATGCTTAGATCTGGGAATGTTTCGATTACTACTTGGATGACTGAAATTTTGAATATCTTTGATGATAAAGGCATGGTCCCTAAGGATTTTACCAGAGCTATTGTTATCCCTATTTTCAAAAAAAGTGATCGCAGTTCTTCTGATAACTATAGGGGTATCAGCCTACTCTCTGTTCCAGGTAAAGTTCTTTCCATGATTGTGCTTAATAGAATTAAGAATCTGTTTGACAGTCAATTGCGTGATGAGCAATGTGGATTCAGAAGTGGTAGGGGATGTGTGGATCAGATATTTTCACTTAGGCAGATTCTTGAGAAATGTTTAGAGTTTCAGAAACCTTTGGTTGCTAGCTTTGTTGATTTCAAAAAGGCTTTCGACTCTGTTGATCGTCATAATTTGTGGTTGATTGTGAGATCATATGGTATACCTGACAAGTTAGTTAACAAAATGAAAGCTTTCTATAATGACACTGAGTTGTGCGTGAGAGTTGGTAAGGCTTGTAGCAATTGGTTTAGCATTACTTCTGGTGTTCGACAAGGGTACATTTTGTCTCCTTTTCTCTTTAGCTTGGTTATTGATTATGTTATTTCAAAATTCACTTCAAGGGAAAGATTTTGGTCTTAAATGGACTGGATATACGAAAATTTCTGATTCAGATTATGCTGATGATTTAGCCCTTTTTGCAAATGATGTTAATGAGATGAACTCTTTCATTCGAGCTGTTGATGAAACTGGTAGTAGAGTAGATTTGGTTATATACAGAGAGAAAACTAAAGTGATAAAAATTGGTCAGGCAGGCTGTGATTCAGTTAATCTGAATGGTTGCCATCTTGAGCAGGTGTCACAGTTTAATTATCTTGGCAACTATGTAACAGATAATGGTGATGTGCGGCATGAGATTAACAGTCGAATAGGGATTGCTGCCAAGACCCTTAAGAATCTATGGAGAGTATGGAGAAATAGGCGTATACACCTAAAGACTAAAAGTAGACTGTATAATAGTTTGGTTCTTTCTATGGTTAGTTATGGTAGTGAAACGTGGACGCTTTGTAAACAAGATAACAGGAAACTGGATGCTTTTGATTCCAGATGCTTACGCGGTATCTTGGGCGTTAGGTGGTTCAACTTTGTAATTAATGATGAGGTTAGGCAAAGGAGTTTGCAACCTCCTTTAAGCAGCATATTGTGCAGAGAGAGACTCCGTTGGTTTGGCCATGTTGCCCATATGAATGATTATAGATTGGCGAATAGGGTTATGAACAGTGTGCCTAAAGGCCTCAGAAAGAGGGGGAGACTTAGGATGCGGTGGTCAGACAATGTCAAACAGGACCTTATTAGAATTGGTGTGCAGTGGTCAGATGCAGTAGATGTAGCTCAGGACAGACTTGCTTGGAGAACTAAATTGCACGGTCTGGTTGGATCTCCGTAGCCCATGGCTGCTTGATGATGATGATGATGATGATGATGATGATGATGATGATGATGATGATGATGATGATGATGATGATGATGATGATGATGATGATGATGATGATGATGATGTCAGGTCTCTGTAGCAAACAGTTGCTTGAGAGGTATTTTATTTAATGTATATACGTTACAATTCTGGATTTTTCAGGACCAAAATACCTGATAGTTTCGATAATGGTATTTTTATTGTTGGAAGATAAAATTTATGCTGGGAAGATGAAAAAAAATGAAAAATTCTGGTATTTAAGGACATTTGACATTTGTCAAATTAAATAATCTTGAATATGTTCGAAGCTTTCTATAGCATGAACAATTTTTTTTTCCCATAATTATATAAGTTGTTTTTACAGGATAGAGCTTAATGCTTTAAAGATATTCCACCTCATAATATATTCGTAACTGAAAATCTGTTCCGTTATCGCGTAAATACATATAATGGAAGAAAATTCCATTCAAATAGTGAAAGTACCATTCATATAGTGAAAGTACTTTCAAATAATGAAAGCTGGGAAAATGGAATCATTTCTTACGCAAAACCAAGTAAATGGCCTGCTGCAACATAAAAAAACCCATCTTTTATATGAACCTTCTTATAACTAAGCAGTTTATGTGTTACAATATACGACTATAATTCTATTTAGATAAATATGGTGTTTGTACTTTAGCTTTATTCACTTTATTGCAAAAGTAACTCAAATTTGAGACACGATCTACAATTCCCTTCGCCAAGAAAATTTATTGTCCATTCAACGTCTGTTGCAGGAAAGTGGTCTTGAAATTTGCTTTTCTCTTTTGCTGTAAACTTACGAGAATTTAACAATTTTTACCCCGCCCCTGCCATAAAAGTCTTCTCTTGATATAGTAATAAATAAAGTATGTTGCCTTTAGTTTTAAGGTCTTTGTTACAGGGCTAAAATGATTTAGTAGATAACTGACTGAGCCTAAGAAAACAATGAATAACTAAAATGTGTGCAATAAAGATTCCGTAACTTCTTACCTCCTATCACAAACTACTTAGTGGATACATGTTGGAATTGGACAACTCCCTAACAATAGTTACTAACGCTTCTGTCAAATAATATTACTATGTTTAGACTATTTTATAATGGAATTTAGAATAATCAGTTTTATTTTCTAATCGAAGCAACGTAAATAATATGCAGAGTATAAATCAAACATCTGTTTATCCTTTTTACTCTTTTATAAGCCGCGTTCATGAGTAATCTGCACAATATATTTTTTGAAAATGTAAAAAGTCACATACATGTTCATTTCTCTCTGGAAACGAGTCAGATTTGAAAATTAATAGCTGTTATAAATGCATTTATGTTTGTAATATTGTATCCTTTAAAAAAGCTTTATGGCGCCAATTTCTGCAACTTGTGGTGTGGCGGTTGGTTCAGTCAGTAGCGCGACATCCACATAATCTGCAATATACAGGTTCGCGTCAGGACTGTGCCTTCGTTCATAATTTCTTGAAATAACCCGCACCCTGTCCTTTGTAAGAAAAGTGAGCTCAGAAAGTCCACCGTCAGTCGAAGGGGACTTTATTGCCATGGCCATATGTACAGGTTATGGTTCTCCTACAGATGAGACCAGGGCTTAATGTCCCATTCGATGAAAAGAAACATTCCTTAGAACATGCTAGTTGGCCTTGGCGGATTGGGTTGGGTTGCTTTACCTCTGAGCGGCACTTTTTTGCACACCATGGGCTAAATTGCCAGGTCACATGGACCCCGAAGTCTTAGAGAAGGTTGCGGGAGGGGACCCACTGAAACAGCTGTTGGGAGACAGATGGTAGTCTCCCGTCAAGGTCATCCAGCATGTTCTTTAACGTGCACAGGGTATAGCTCTCCCACACATGGGGTACACGGCTTAACGTCCCGTCCGACGGACGGCGGATCTTTCCAAGCCCATCGGTGTCCCCTACTGACCGTGGGCAGGGTGGGGAATTTTCGGAGATAAATCTGAACGCTGACCCAACTGGGACTCGAACCTGGGAACTACAGATTATGAGCCTGGGCACTACCGACTGAGCCATCCCCCACCCCCTTGACGGGAGGTTTCGATCTTTCATATAACAGCATTCTAGTGGATCCTTTTCTCTCAGAGCCTTCGGGTCTTTGTCACCTAACCATTTAGCGTACTGTGTACAAAATAGTGCAGCTCAGAGGTAAAATTATTCGTCATAAAATTTTAATTCGTTGCCTAATTACATCTAAAGGGAATAGTGCACTGTGTTATTAGCAGAAGCCCTGTCCCAAAACCAGGAAAAGAGATGAAACTCACCATAATCTGATGATTATTTCGTGTTCTCATCACATCTTGGAAAAGCAAAATACATCGTTCAAAGTTAAATATAAAAAACAAAGTTGCTTTTGTAAAGAATGCTTCATATTTTTAAACTTTCTGTTGTTTGTTTTTCCTTTTTTTTTTCTTGAACCAGGTGCGTTTCTTGCTTTTTGTTTTCTTTCTCACTTTCTTCAGACAGCACAATATTTCTTTTAGGGATCAAATGTGGTCAACTGGATGATTTTCGAGTAGCATTAATATATACGTTATGAAAACGTATGATGAAAATCAGAAACCTTAAAAATTATGACTGGGTTGTTTTCTAGCGAAGAATGTAGTTTGTGTTGATTACTAAGTACAGTAAAGCGTCAATTCTGTGAAGCTGGCTTCTTTTTCCCATAATAATGAGACCATCATGGACACACAAAGAATGCTTCTGTATTATTTATCAAGACAAAAAAGCTTCAGGTCACGAAGCAAATATTCGGGACAGCAATCGAGAAGAAACCGGGAAAGTAGCGTGGTTTGCACATGACTCAGCGACTTTCAGCGAACGAAAACCGATCAAACCAATTTGACTGCGAGGTGAATGGACTGTCCGTGAAATCGAGGTTTTGTTGTACTTATAATTGTTTACTTCGATTTTTTTTAAATCTTCTAGGCACTTTTTTTAAAAATTATTTGTAATTTTTTCTGTTTTTTTTAGCTAATGTTTCGCACATTTATTGATATTTTAGCTCGTTTTTAAAAATTTAGCTGGTATTATTTTAGCTCGTTTAAAAAGAGCTAATGTTTTTATTTCGTCGTCTGTCTATCTGTCTGTCCGTCTGTGAACATTCAATTTCTTTGCTTTTAGGTGTAAATTAAAAATTCTTTTTTAAGTTCGTTAGGTATTAATGAAATACATATTACGATTCGTATTTTTGCCATCGCCCAATAGCTATAATTATGTCCCCTAAGGTGAAAAATTTTGAAAATGTCAAAATTTCAAGCGACTATTGCAAGCGATGAAATTTGTGTTAGAAGTTTGAAATTTTTATGATAAAATGTGAAAGTCACAAAGTTCGTATTTGTAACAATGGTTTTCACGTTTACTACTCGAAGGAGTGGGAAAGACAATTTTTGTGGTCTGAGAGATAATCATTTGCTTTTAGAGATATTTTAAAATTGTTTTGGTTTGGATAGATATTGGTAAACTACAGTATTAAGAAATCTTCGACATACGGTGGTAGCTAATATTGCCGTTGCAGTCGCTGCTGCGAGGTCAGATTCCCAGTTGATATGTTGCCGACATTCTATTCCTCGCGGCGCATAACACCAGACAACTGTCCCCCGCTTGGGGTTGTTGTCCGTCGTCGTCCACTCCTGACTCGTCTGGACGCGCTCTGTCCTTGCTGGAATCTCTTTCAAAGTCTATGCATCAATCAATGACTCATTAACACAACGGTTTGACTTTGGCCTGCCTCGAGCCGATTATAGCTCGCCATACCTAACAAATGTGTTATCTCGACAACTCCATCTCGCACTTCGCAGGAGAACTGGAGAATAGCTTCGAAACGATGCTTTCGATACATTGGCCCTTCAGCGCCATTCATTTGCATACCATACTTCAATCCTGCGTCATAAAATCCTGCGTCATATTTTACGTACTACATAGTACGTACTACATAGTTCAATCCTGCGTCATAAAATCCTGCGTCATATTTTACGTACTACATAGTACGTAAAATATGACGCAGGATTGAAGTATGGTATGCAAATGAATGGCGCTGAAGGGCCAATGTATCGAAAGCATCGTTTCGAAGCTGTTATATGACTTTCGTGCATTTCTATCGTGTTACACGTAGATATGGATCTGTGCATAACTTTCTTTGAAATTCCCATTTTAGCACATTGTTATCATTAAATCATTAATGCTTTTCACACTTTCTTTTTTTATTACTTGTTAATGGTCTTACACCGTGCTCTCAGCTCACCTGTTCAGCCTTGGTTGGCTGAGGGGCATTCCCAGGTCAGTCCTGCGACACTAATCCCCAATCAATAACTCGACCGTCCTATCACTAAGACAGAAGCCAGTAGAGATGTAACAGAAACTCTTGCTGGCAAGTATTGTATAACCCAGAGGCGATTTTTCATGTTTACACAAATGTACGAAGCTCTTTTTATAGACAAGATTCGACATTTCTACTCTAAACAATTAAAGTCGACAGGATGATTAGATTTGTGGCCTAGGTGAGAACAGATACAATGACACAGCTTCATTTACAGACAGTTTAAAACAAAAGGAGAGTTGCACTTCCAAATAAATCGATGATCATTAACATATACAGCCATATGCATACCTTCCTCTCTCTATTCAGGTGACCATCTGAGAAAGTTGGTCGAAACTACCCCCTGTAGTGTCCATAATACAAGGAGGAGTTTAGAACAAGAGGAATATATTAAAAATTACTGGAATCGATTTAAATTAAAAAGTTAAACGCACCGATATACCAACGACCATAGAACAATCGTCGGAGTTTCGCGATATCAGGTTTTTCTTCATTCATTCCTTAATTTATGGAAACCAGTGTATATTTAAATCTTGACCACATGAACAGGAACCACAACTACAAATAATAATTTCAACAAAGTACATTCAACAGGACCGAAAACAGATTTTCTGAATATATAAAAAACACAACAAAAGTGAGAGTGTCCGTTCATAAGCATCACCAGATTAATTCCATTCATTATACAGCATCTAGAGAACAACGCGTCTTCCACGTCGTGTCGATAATTTCACGGGAACCCGTAAGAGTCGCCTTCACTACGTTGAAGATAATTCCCTTGGTGCTACCCGACATCCTTTGCTCTCCGCTCGTTCAGCTATTGGCTTCGTTAACTCCTTCTGGTTCATTCATTCAACGTATTCAAAGTAGCTAAGCACCACTGACAGCTCCTTCTGAGACCTTGCAGCCGTCACCTGCTACGCTTCATGAAATTCCTATCAGTCACGGATGGTGTTACCACAGCTTCGATGATCTCTTCGCTCCTATTTAGTGATCGTTTGCAATTCTCAAGAGGTCTTTCAACCCTCTTATTCGTAACAAGGTTTTATTTTAGCTTTCAGAGGTTATTTTTGGAGTCATTAAAATTACAAAAATGAGGAGTTCGCATAATTAGCTTTTGAATTATAATTGTAAAATAGCCTATAAGAGTAATTTAATAAAACGTCCAATCACCTGTAACGAATATCGAACGCTAGTTTTCAAAGAGAAAAAAGTTCTTCAAGTCCGTCTAACGTTGGAAATGCTTAAGGGGATTGGGTTTAAGTCCCAGGATAACATGGTTATGTGTTCTTATATATGATTTAGGCTGTGTGAAAAATCGGTACAAACCTGATAGAGCTGCTAGATTTTCTCGGTTATTTGTGTATGATAGTACTTTCTTCCATTTTATTATTAAAACTAATGCGAATAGCAAATTTTTAGTATGCATTCAAGCCATAAATATTTCCTATTTATCTTTTAACCTCTTCAGACTCTGGATATATTGCAGTGTACATCACTTTATAGAATTTTTACACATAGGAAGAGGTGTTGTGGTCTTGCAATGTTTTCCAAGTGTAGAACAGTCTTTAAGTACAGGCATGCCTCGTTAATACTGCCGGTTAAATTTCAGACCACGGCCGGAAAGAGAATCACAGCCTATTTTTTTCACTTGCCAGTGCATATAAAAGCATAAAAACGTATTTACACTATCATTTATTAAGTGCGCAATAGCACTAGGCCTAAAAAACGATGCAAAAATAAAAATAATAAATGAAAAAATGCTACAGTGTTGTGTTGCTAATCCTAAAATATTTTCGTCCTTTGTTTATGGTGACTGAAGTAGCACTGAGACACGAAGTGCACATAAATGCTGTAAACAGCCTGAGCGCGGGTGAACAAATGGCGCCAGTCGACTCGCTCGATTCAGCTAGGAGTCAGCTGATCTGCGCTTCACCATTCAACACCTCCCCTCCCCCCCTTAAGAGCAAGGCAAGCGCCGAAAATAATAAACATGAATATAATTGAAAAGTCCCGTATTAGCGAAGCGGCTTAAAACGAGCTGTGCCTATATACAGGAATAGACTAGAATTTGGTGTCCTACATTTATGTAATAGAAACAGCGTATAATTGCATTGAAGATGACGGTGCCTGACACATGAAAAAGCAACAAGAACTTTTTGCTACATCTCATAAGTGTTATTCATTTGATGTGTTTATCATGATAAAACGCATACAAATTATAATTTTTTATATTTTAAGTGTTTCCGAAATTTCACAATTTTGTAAATCTTGGGACTGTAGATACATTATAACGTATAGGTGAATTTCAGTAAAGTGATTTCAAAAGAATTTTTTTGTATATTCTTGTTCCTTTGGTCATATATAAAGTACAATTAAATAGAAACTTTTCTTCTGTCCGTAAACAAAAAATCTAGTCTGGAGGATTTAAAGAAGAAAATTGCATTATTCCACTCCCCTAAAAGGTGAGTTTAACATGTCGCTGCTGTCAGTGTGGATCAGTGATTTAAAAACAGTAATGGCGTCCTTTCAGCTTAGAAAATAATTTCATCACTTCCGCGTTGTGTATCATTGCGCTCTCAAATATATAGGCAGTAGCAAGGATACTGCCTATATATTTGAGAGCCGTTTTCACCATTGTTATAATTTAGATATTTTAGGCTTGCAAGAGATCAGATTGACAGATAAAGATCAGATTCTTAAAGATAATCTTAAATTTTTGTTTTCTGAGAGGGAAGATAACAATCATATCCAAGGTGTAAGTCTGCTTCGCAGCAGACACGCTAGTGATGCTCTTCTAGGATATGAGTGCATTAATGAAAGGTTTCTAAAGAAAAATTTCAGACAAGCATTAAAGACTTGAATGTTATCTGCTGCTATGCCCCCACTGAGGATGCCGATGAGGATACTTCAGAATTTAACGGACAACTTCAGGATATTTTGAATTCTGTCAAGAAAGGAGATATTACCCTTGTTCTAGGTGACTTCAATGCCAAAGTTGGTACTGACTCTGACCTTTGGGGAGGAGTAATAGGCCCTTTTGGTATTGGTAGCTGCAATGGCAATGGGAAACGTCTCTTACAGGTAAGTAAGCTTAAAGGTTTCAGAATAACTAACACTTATTACAATCACCGCGACATACATAAGTACACATCGGTTTCACCAGATGGGCTGATTAAATAACAGTAAATGGGCTGGTTCTGTTAGGAATACCAGGTCATATGGCGGAGCTGAAATTGGATCTGACCATTACCTTGTTAAAAATGTCTTGCAACTGAAACTTAAGAAGTGTTGTGCTAAGGATAAAAAATTTATTTTTAATTCTTAAGTTCTGCAAGACTCAGTTAGAGATTACCATGAAAGCTTACCATGATAGATTACTTAGTCAGTATGAGAGTCATGGTTTGCTTATTACTGAAGTTGAGGAAGAATGGTACCGTTTTAAACAGATATTTTTGGAAACTAACAGTACATTTTTAGGAAAAAAGGGGCAGAGGAGGCAGAATTATTAGAATGAGAAAGCAATGGAGCATACTTTAGAAAGAAATAACTGCAAGAATATTCTTAATCAATACCCTACTTGTCCTAATAGAAAGCATTACACAGAGCTCAAATAATCGTGTAAAGGATCAGTTAGCTGTTAATAAAAATCTTTGGCTTGATGGCTTGGCTGAAAAGCCAGGAAGCAGTTAGACAGCACAACAGTAGAGAGCTGTACCAGATAGTTAATATTTTGTGTGGTAGAAAACGGACACAGATAGATACAGGGTTTGAAAAATAAACAAAGTAAGGTTATAGAAGGTGAGGATTCTGTAAAGGCTAGGTGGGCTGAGCATTTCAGTGATGTTCTAAACAATATAGTTACTTCTACTCCCATTGTTTGTAATGATGATAGATGCATTACTGACTTTAATGTTGGCCCTATAACACAGTCTGAAGTTATTTCGGCTATTTCTCAACTTAAACTACATAAATCCCCAGGGGTAGATGAAATTACTATGGAAATGCTTAGATCTGGGAATGTTTCGGTTACCACTTGGATGAGTGAAATTTTGAATATCTTTTATGATAAAGGCATGGTTCCTAAGGATTTTACCAGAGTTATTATTATCCCTATTTTTTAAAAAAGGTGATCGCAGTGCTTGTGATAATTATAGAGGTATCAACCTACTTTCTACTCCAGATAAAGTTCTTTGCATGATTGTGCTTGATAGAATTAAGAATCTGGTTGACAGGCAATTGCGTGATGAGCAATGTGGATTCAGAGTGGTAGGGGATGTATAGATCAGATATTTTCACTCAGGCAGATTCTTGAGAAATGTTTAGAGTTTCAGAAACCTTTGGTTGCTAGCTTTGTTGATTTCAAAAAGACTTTTGATTGTGTTAATCGCCATAATTTGTGGCCCTTTTCTCTTTAGTTTGGTTATTGATTATGTTATGCGAAATTCGCTGCAAGGGAAAGATTTTGGTCTTAAATGCTCTGGAGATCTGAAAAGTTCTGATTTAGATTATACTGATGATTTAGCCCTTTGGGCAAATGATATTGATGAGATGAACTCTTTCGTTCGAGCTGTTGATGAGACTGGTCATAGAGTAGGTTTGGTTATAAAGAGCGTAAATTAAAATGATGAAAATTGGTCAGACAGATGTGATTCAGTTAATCTGAATGGTTGCAGTCTTGAGCAGGTGTCACAGTTGAATTATCTTGGGAGTTATGTAACAGATACTGGTGATGTGCCTCATGAGATTAATAGAAGACTAGGGATTGCTGCCGGGACTTATAAGAATCTATGGAGAGTGTGGATAGCTAGTCGTTTGCACATAAAGGCTAAAATTAGACTGTATAATAGTTTGGGTTTTTCTAGAGTTAGTTATGTTAGTGAAACGTGGACACTTTGTAAACAAGATAACAGGAAACTTGATGCTTCCGATTCTAGTTGTTTCAAAAACTTTCAATGTCTTGGGCATTAGGTGGTTCAACTTTATATGTACTGATGAGGTTAGGCAAAGGAGTTGGCAACCTCTCTTGAGCCGCATATTTTGTAGAGAGATACTGCTCGGTTTGGTCAAGTTGCTCGTGTGGATAATTCTAGATAAGCAAATAGGTTTATGAACAATGTGCCCAAAGGCTGCAGAAAGAGGGGGAGACCTAGGATACTATGGGCAGATAGTCCAAGAAGAAGTGTCCAGTGGGGTTAAATCTGTTCACCATAATAAAAAAAGGCGGAGGTGGTTCAGTAGGTTAGCGCGCCATCAATTTTCAAACAGGACTTTGTTTTAATCGGTGTACAGTGGCCAAATGCAAATAGCTCAGGGTAGGTATTGTTGGAGAACTAAATTGCACGGTCTGGTTGGATCTTCGTAGCTCATGGCTGCTTGAGGATGATAATGATAATGAGCAAAGATTGTCAATTGTTGAGACGTGGCGGGCAAAGAAAGCAATTCAAAGTGCACGTGAAATGTTTCTGACTATCAAGAAATAGAAGCTACACTTTGTGATATTTAATTTCAAATCGTGCAAGAGATTCAAAGCCCTAAAATGATTTGAATTGAATAGATCGATCTTGTAGATGTAAGAACAGTATTTCAAAATTCATTGCACAAAACTAAGCAATCCATGACTGACATTTTGAGAATCATAATCAGTTCAGTTTTACCATAAAACCTTCCTAGCAAATCTCGCACTCCCCGATTAGTCGCATCCCACACTTTGGAAACCACAAGAGTAAGTCGCTGATCTTCGCACTCTACCACGAAAATTTCAAGGTTTAAACATGAATAGACTTATGTAAGTCTTTTAAAGTTTTGAGAATTTCCAAGTTTAGGGCTCTCTGAAGGGATTACGGCAAAGTTTTGGAAAATTCGGAAAGTACGAATATATTTATTAATACCTATTGAACCCAAGAAAATTTTGCTTATTTTTTTTGATATTTTCAGGCTGATTACTGTACAGAGAAACAAAAAAGTTCGTTTTTAGCACGTTTAAAAATACGAGCAATTGTTTTCATTTATTCCTCCTTTCGTCTGTTCATCCGACGAAGAGTCGACTATTAGCTTTTTGTTTTCAGAGATTAAAGATAAATTCTTTATAGTTTCCTATGTACTTTTACATCTATGACTTCTCATTATTGGAAGCCTAAATGAAGTATAAGGCTTCGCATTTTCTGATATTCCAGTAGCTTTAATTTATAAAGTTAGAAAGTATTAAATTTTAAACATGGCAAAAACCTTTGGGTGACCATTAAGTCCCCGTTTTCCGGGGACAGTTCTTGGATTAAAGGCTCTGTTCTCGACAAATAAATGCCCCGGAAATGTCTATGGATATCCGTTTTAGATGTTCCTTGCGGACACCAGCAGAGGATGCATGTCTTTCTTCTACTTGCTGACATCATCACGTGCCTTGTGGATGCCAATTAGCATGCAAGTTGTTAAGTTCTATATTTGTTTTAACAGATTTAGGCATCCTGTAGTTTCCCAGATACTTGACCGACAGGTCCCAAATTTGAAACACATATTCCCTTGTGAATTCTGTGTTAAAAGTAGAGTCCCTTCGTATAATAGGACATGGTTTAGAAGCTAGAACGGCTTTGTGAATGTGGGATATCTGGTACCATTCTGCGGCGTCTTTCTCAGCTTATGAACGAAGAAATCCATGAAGAAAACTGCCGGAGGAAAATTTCCCTTCTTATCTAATTCGAAGGATTTTTTTTCAAACATGAATATAATACGGACGGATGAAGAATCACGTAAAAGAGGATACCGCAAACGTTATGTTGCAATCGAAAATAAATTTTCAAATATCTTGGGAAATATTTAGTGCAAAACTTGCTAAAAACGAAAACATTTTGTAAAAATCGCATTTTTATGAAAAATACGCGAAAAACCAGTGATTTTTATCATCACAATGCAAGTGTCATTTTCTGCTAATAGATATTAAAGTTATAATTACGTTCATTAATGCATAAAATACGTTCTAAATGGAAAAGATTATGTTACCTTTTAACATAATAATTTCATGAAATGTCAATCCTTCCGATTTAATTTTCAGACATCCCCGGATCTTTTCCTTTAAATCTGTTCACCATAATAAAAAAGGGCGGAGGTGGTTCAGTAGGTTAACGTGCCAGGCTCATAATCTGCAGTTCCCAGGTTCGAATCCTAGTCAGATCAGCATTAAGATTTATCTCCGCAAAACTCCCCACCCTGCCCACGGTCAGTAAGGGACACTGATGGGCTTGGAAAGGACATCGTCTCTCGATGGGACGTTAAGCCGTGGTCCCATGTGCGGGAGAATCATATCATGTGTATGGTAAAGAACACGCTGGATGGCCTTGACGGAAGGCTACCATCTGTCTCCCAACAGCTGTCCAGTGGGTTTCCCCTAACCTTCTCTGAGCCCTAGGGGTCCTTGTGACCTGGCCATTTAGCCCATTGTGTGCAAAAAAGTGCCGCTCAGAGGTAAAACAAACCAATCTTAGTAAAAGTCAATCCTTTAGATAAATTTTCAAAAGTTCCCAGACTGTCTTCTTTAAATCTGGTCACCTTACAAAACATGTTCATGTGATTGAGGGAAAAATCGGCTCAACGACTTTGACAAAGAAACAGTGAAAGCGTTGGTGAATGCTGATGCACATAACGCTACAAGAATTGGCAGGTAGACTTTAAGCACAAGGATACAGTTGACACCTTTCAATCGATCATCTGCAGGCAAGTTAAACCGACGGGAAGGTTAAAAATCTTGGAACACGTATTTCTATACCAGTCTTAGAATGACAATATGCTTACTTCAACACTTGTGTTCCTCTTTCCACGTCAACATCACGAACTATTCTTACACAAAACAGTAAGAAGATGATGTGCGTCATGATGAAACGTGGGAAGCAATAAGTGCACAAGGATGAGGCATGAGAACAAACATCAAACGCTCCATTGCATCAAAAGAAGACCATGTTCTGCGGAAATAGGGTTTGGCTCAATCAATAGAGTGCCAGACTGTTATCTGCAGTCCCAACTCTGCCTGCAATGAGATTTATCTTTGTTAATTCCTATTCTGCGATGCGTCACAAAGAGGATAGCGATGGTCTTAAAAAGTCCGTCGTCCATCGGATGGGACGTTAATCAGTGTCCCCGTGTACAAGAGAGCAATACATTGTGAACGTAACGAACACAGAATGGTTTTGGATGGAATATTTCATCTGTTTTCTAACAGCTATCCAGTGGAGACGTTGGCGTCGTTGTGACCTGACTATTTAATTCACTGCGTACAGAGACTGCCGCTCAGAAGCAAAACAACCCAACCTATATTCTGTGTCTAGTGGAATAAGAAAAGTGTCATCCACTTCAAATTATTTCCCAGAATAATAACAGGACACGTTTGCGGCGTATGTACCGAAAAAAGATGATCAAGGATCGAGGTTTGAGATAAAGATTGCTTCCCAGACACAAAACGATTACCGATTATCTATAAGCACAACTGGACCAACTATATCACGCACTACTCTGTAAGCAACTGGCATTGATCAATCACATGGCCGTCATTCTTCTGCATGATAACCCTAGATAACAAACTTCTGGTATCATCAATTATATTACTAAATATATATGACATTTTGAAACTTTTACATTTTTTGCCATAATTATTTCTAACAAATATCATATTTGTTAGAAATATAGACTATATAAATATTTGTTATAAAATATAGACTTCGACTTATAGAAATTTTCAGCTTGTGTTAATTATGATATATTTCTTTTTTGTAGGAATTACTGCAAAAATTGTCTAATCATTAGATAAATGTAAAATTTATTTAGTTTGTTTAGGATGTTCAGCAATTTTAATCTGTAAATAATGTCATTAAAGTTGTAAATTGTGTACTCGTTGTTTATATTTCATAGAGTTTCTAGTGACTATGTTTTATACTATAAAATTATTCAAATCAGATTCGTAAGCTTTTCCTCGCATTGTTAATGTATAATTTATTTCTGATTTATCAAATACAGATGTAATGGAAAAGTAAATATTTCTCTAAATATTTAATAGGAGGAAATATTTAACCCTATACAAGATTGATGAACAATACCAATGCAAACTTTCCCAATATGTATCTTCCACTGAAAGTGGTGATTTAAAATTAATCCCAGCTATTTAACTATATTTCTTGTTTTCAAAATCACACACATATGAGTGATTCGCTTTCAAAATTATTGCCATTTATCTGAATACAGCTTATAGAATGAGCCTTAATATTTGATATCACTTATATAACTCTATATACCTCTCGCTCTACATGGTGAATGAAATAATCTATCTCTATATGGTGAAAAATAATAATGATTTTGCTTATTTCATTTTCTCAAAAGTCAAGCATTTTCTTTATTAAAATCCTTCTGTAGAACTTTTCTATTGTACTCAAGTCTCTACCATTAAACATTATAAATACGTTTTAGCGAAAGGCTAAGTGTAAATGAATGAGAATTTCTACAATGCAATTTATACAAACGAGAAATAGAATGGATCCAAATACAGTATTATCCCTCGGCACATCATGATAAAGTTTTCAATTAGTAATGTTATGCGCTGATTTTACATCAGGAATAACGATTTTTTTAAAATTAATTTCTCACTTGATTGAGTTTTTATTTTTAACACAGAGGGAATACACGAACAGACTAATGCGCTGATTTTACATCAGGAATAACGATTTTTTTTTTAAATTAATTTCTCACTTGATTGAGTTTTTATTTTTAACACAGAGGGAATACACGAACAGACTAACAGGGTGGACACGTTAGGAGGGGGCGGGATTCGCAGCTGCCACGACGGGTCACACACAGAGAACACCCAGCGCCCAGATGACACGAAACAGCACCCCGTGGGTGGATGACAGGCGGAATCACCATTTAGTCTCTTGCAGTGTGCACCCCCACATCAAATACAGATGTAGTGTGAGGTCCCCAGTATGAGGTCCCCACTTCTCTTGCAGTGTGCACCCCCACATCGATTCAGATGTAGGACTGGACGACATCGTCCAGTTGTTTAGAGTAACGAACGAGGAATTCTGTTTTCCCAGGCAGCGATTTCAACCTCAAGCGCAGCGACAGACCCCCTGGGGGGAATTTATTACTCGTAAGTTCCTCTGCAGATTTATTACTCGTAAGATTTATTACTCGGAATTTATTACTTCGTAAGTTCCTCTGCAGATGCTACATATGGTGAACATACCAGTTTAGGGAAAAACAAGGGGAAAGGAACGTAGGGTAGAGTAGCGAGGCAGGGAGGGATTCAGTTGGACTGAGATTTTGAACAGAGGAGACAGCACTGAGATTTTAGAGAGAGCAGTTGGACGGGATGGCCAGAGCTCTGGGCGGGTCAGATTCAGTATCGGCATATCGGAATCATTGGAAATGAGTGCAGGACTTTGAATCAAAAGCAGTGTGATTTGATGCGTTAACACAAGAACATCCCTTTGAATGAGTGGTTTCCTAAAATTAAAAGCAGAGAGACTGGAATTTGCTTCCGAAGCGCCTAACCAGTGAAGGGCACCCTCCCCCTTCCAACATAACCACGATGATGCAGCCGACCACCTCCCTTTGCCGCAACCAAATTACCCAACAGCGTATGTGATGGTCAATTGAGGGCCCGTCTCCACATCAGCCACAGTGCGACGGAGATGTTTTCCCAGTCATCGGCTAAAGGAAGAATTTAAGGAGATGGTCCCCACACGAAGCTAGAGTGACGCCGACCTAGCCATAATCCGATGCAGCTGACGGACGAACTGAGCACTTAGAACGGTACGCTTACCCTTCCTTTAACTTATAAATTGCTATCCTTAATTTTAGATTTAATTGTAATGGGGTTCCACAGTTCTATAGTCCATTTAATTCTTTAAGTTCTTTCTTTTTTTAAGTCCACGATAGACGATTGATTATTAGAAAAATTAATTGTTCTGCCTGTACTTTTAAATATTTTGTCTCAATAAATTTGTTATTGTTTTATGTTCCATGAACCTGAGTTGCGCTCATCATTGTTCATATTAATAAAAACGTCTTCGCCTAAAGAGACGGCCAGGGATTTTTGCGGCCCGCATTGTCTAATTAAGGGAATAATCCGTAACTGGGCAATGTGGGAAACACATTTAATATACAGATTTAAATATGCATATTTCTACCTAAAAATTGAATAGTGCTTGCAATCGCGAGGTGCGCACAACATTAACTCCCAGTGTATCTTTTTAATTCAGTGCTCCACATCTAATGTTGATGATTCATAGATTCTCAAGTGATATATTTTGATCAGTTGTGTTAATAGCATTTTGTATGTCCGTTAAAATTAATCCGCTAATTACTCTTCATTACGTTTAGCATTTAAAAATTCATCAAAATGTTTTTAAATAATCGTCAAACTCGTCGAACGTTATACTGAAAGTGAGCTTTCTCTGCTGCGCCCCCTAAAATGCATAAATATTAGCAAGCCCTGATTTATAAAAAATGAAGGTGTGAGTGATGTAATCGAGTCAAAAAAAGTAAAAGGTTGGGGAGGGGATTTCTATTACAGTACATTTTCAATTTTTCCCTCAGTTTTAGGTGTTTTTAAATATTTCTTGAAAAATGCATAAATTGTGCACGACCTTAATAATTTTTGCCTCCATTACCCTTATTTCCTTTATCAAAGGGAGGGGGGGAGGACGAGCAGTAGCATAAAATAGGTTTTGAAATTTCAGTTGAATTTTGAATTCCAGTTGAAATTCAAATAGCCTTTAAACTCCATACTCAATAGCAGCGCAGTCAACTGAAGCTGATTCGTTAGCACATGAACCCCACTAACAGCTCATTTTAACAGGAACATGCAGTCCTCAATGTGGTATAAACGAGTAACGTGTTTCAAAATGTTTATGAAAATATCAGGGAAGGTAATTCATGAGATAGAATATGAATATTCCAAGCTTACAAATAGATAAAATTTTATTAAAAGATTGCCTTTGCTCTAAAAGACCAACACCCGGCACCCGGAAGTGGTGCCATGTGACACTCGAGATGTGCCTCAGAGAGAGAATTACGTCATTATTCTGTTCGAGCGATGAAATTAAAAGAAAGAACAGAATTATACAGTGGTTCTCTGTTTACCTGTGAGTATGTATCAGAAGTTGAATCCCTAAGAGTAGTTCGGAGAATTTTGTAAAAGCAAAACGTTGATTTGGTGTTGTGCGCGATTAAGTCGGCTTAGATGTCATTCTAAAATTATTATTGTGTGTGTGTTGATGGAGATGTCGTTTTCAGTCAGTGTAAAATAGTGATTTAATTGTGTTTAAGAATAGAAAAGGTATTGTGGCCTTACAGAGAAGAAGAGAAAATTATCTCTTTTTTTCCAACATATTGGACAGAGAAGAATCCTAAAAGCTACTCCTCGCTTTTACAGGCCTTCTGATACAAAGACATGTCCCACACAGAAGGCACGGATGGTATAAAAAAAGACACGAGGTCGTGTTAAAATGAAGATAAAGATACTTTGTACTCTTAGAAACAAAGTAAAGTAGTTGTTACTAATAATAATTTATGGAACTTGTTGTTGAATTTGATAGTGTGCTATCTATTCAATTAATATATTTCTATTCTTAAAACTTGTTAATTTGTATGTCGTATAAAGAATATTCTAATATTTTGTTCTATTAGCATTTGTTAGTAGAAGATAGTCAGTAATCAGTCTTAAACATATTTAGTTCAATTACTTAAATTCCCATACTTCTTGTACAAATAATTGTTTATCTATTAAATCAGTTCATTTATAGCTTGTTTATTTATTTTGAATTCATGCCCGGTTAACTAAAATTCAAATACAACTAGAAATATGTAACACTATCAATATCTTCTCAATGAACCAATGATTTTTCATCTACGAGATTACTTGTTGGTTGACATATAATTCAAAGTACAATCAACCAATAACGTATGAGAATCGCAGATGAGCTTTCTGCGCAGTCTCATTGTCTTTATTTTTTCCAACGTATAGAACAGAGAAGAATACTAGAAGCTGCCCCTAGCTTTTACATGCCTTCTCATAAAAGGATATGCCCCATTAAGACCGAAATCTCTGCTGACCACGGCCTCAGTTAAAGCTACTAGCACACACAAAGTATGCCCTGCTGGAACAGTAGCTAGCTCCCTAACCAGTATGTCAGTTAAGGCTTGTTGTTGCTACATACCCGCCTCACCACAGCTCTTGAGCTCTGAGTACATTATTAGGTTTCTCAGTAAGTATGATACTGTAATTCAGACCACTAATGTATTTTAATGCTACAAATTAGAACTTACTTTTTTAATGAGAATAGTATTAGCATTAGAATTACAAAGAAACTGTGTTCATCCCAACTATGTTTTATTTTCTTAACGTAGTTTCAAACGACTGAAAAAAAAAGGGTTTTCGATACGCCTTTAATATTCCACATGTCCTTGTGACCTGGTCATTTAAAGATAGAAAAATAAAATAAAACCTCCCAGAAACATAGTAAAACACATATTTAGATTCTTGTTAGAATAAAAAAGGAAAACTGATTCAATGTACTGTGAACTAGATCAGAGTGATAAAGATTGCCAATGTGCGCAATAATGATGAAAGCAAACTTTTAAGAACACTTTAGAAAATTACAGTTTGCAAGTAATGTTATAATACGAAGGATTTAATGCCTAGGATAAGACATTGTAAGCGAAGAAAATACACTATAAAGACAGATTTATACCAGGAGTCCCATTATTGCAGAATATTGGGAACCGTCATAACAAAACAAGTGGATAAAATAGAGTGATCTCCCTGCACTTGGGAGAACAGACAGAAGCAGAGGCACGTTATTCATTATCGTTTAGAGTAGAGAGCTATTTTTAGCTTCCAGAAGCATGCAGGGATTGGGGACTCTTGAAAATGAAACATGGAAGAGTCCACTATTGCTCTTGCTGAAAGATATTTTACGAGAAGTGAAAGATATTGCATATTACATACAGGGCCAGAACTAAGGGGAAGGGCCCATGCCTCCTCCCTCCTTCAGAATGCCAGTAAGGGTAAGAGAGGCAAAAAGTTATTAAACTTATTTATATTTAATGAATTTTTCGAGAAATATTTTAAAGACCTGCAAAACGGAGGGAGAAATATTATTCTGCATTGGGAATCCAGTCTATTGTCCCTTCCCTATATTTTTCAGGTTCAGTTGTGTTTCTTGTCCCGTCCCCTTGATTTCGTCCTAGATCCGAGTCTACATGCGTGCATACATACATGTCCAGATCTAGGGCGAAGGGGACCATGTCCCCCTATCTTTTGAGAATCTTAGTAAGGGTAATGGAGGAAAAAACAGGTTTAACTTGTGGATATTTCGCTCATTTTTCAAAGAAACTTTTTAAATTTCTCTAAAACAGACAAGAAAATGTTTTACTGCAATGGAATTTCAGTCTTTTGCCCCCTTTTACTTTTTTTCCGGCTCAATTGCGTCCCCCCCCCCTTGAGAATGCTAATAAGGTTAATGGAGATTATTGGAGATTATTGGTAAATTTTTTTTAACTTATATCTATTTCATGCATTTTTCAAGAAATTTTTAAAGACCTCTAAAATAAATGGCAAAATCTTACACTGCAATGGAATTCTAGTCTCTTGGCCTCCACTATTTTTTTTCAAGAATCGGGTCTACATATGTACATACACACATACATACAGGGGTTTATCAAATTAATGGAAACATGTACTGTTTGTGGATAACATTTTATTAATAGCTGTAGGCCCAACTCCGGCGTTCAAAACAGACTCAATTCGACGTGGAATGGACTTATACAAGTCATGCACATACGGTAATGGAATGTGGGGCCATTCTTCCTGTAAAATATTGCCCAGCTGTGCCAGTGATGTTGGAAGTAGAAAGTGTGATCTGATCTTGCGCTCCAGATATTCTCACAAACACTCAATAATATTGAGGTCTGGAGACTGAGGTGGCCAGGGTGGCTGTTGTACCTCATCCTCATGCTATGCAAGCCAAAACTTGACACATTTCACACAATGTCCGGGTACATTATCCGCTTGAAACCAGGGATGGTCATTAGGGAACAATGCCCGCAACGTTGGGTGCAAGTGGTCCCCGAGAATGGATTCGTACGTTGTGGATGTGACTCCACCTTGCATAATAACTAATGACCCTAAAGAATGCTATGAAATGGCAACCCACGACTTCAAGGATCCACCTCCATGTTTCACGCGGAACCAAACAGTCGTAGTAGTACGCTTGTGCAGAGGTACACTCTACCAGTGGTTGGAAACAATATGCAGCACGATTCATCAGACCAGAAGACACATTGCCAGGTTTTAGCATCCCAGTTTTTATGTTCTTTGCATCATCTTGCACTTTTTGTTGCACTGTTGTTGGTAATCAGAGGTTTGTGGATTGCAGCACGGCCATAAATACCGACATGATGAAGTTCCCGACGAACTGTTATGACGGAAACGGGATTATTCCGACTGGTGTGAAATGCTCCTTATCGATGCTAATACTCTGCAACTATTTGCAGTGCTATGGTCTAGTGCTTCCATTGTACAATCAGTGCCAACATTCCCCTATTCCTATCTGACAACTTCGTATGGCATCCACAATTTACACGTTTGGAGGCAACGTTGTCCTTTTTAATAGGTAGTCATAATCTTCGATACAGTTCCTCGTGTTACACCTACTATTCCCGCCATTCTGGTTACTGGAGCTCCCGCAAGACGCACATCAATGATCATGCCTTTTTGGAGGCCACTGATATCTGACATTGTCGACAACTACACCACTACAGCTGTTTCACCTGCTCCTGTGACACTGCTACGAGTTGTTGACATCGTACTTCTCCCCTTTATATACCTCACATCGCGGTTGACATCGTCCCTGTGATAGGCATATGGCGCAATGCGTATACTCCAGTCGCTGTCGGTGTTTCCATTGTTTTGATAAACTCCTGCACATGCTCCGAAACTAGAAAAAATAAGGGGGGGGGGGGGGGGGCGGTGTGGAGTAACGTGATCGAGCCGAAAAAAGTAAAAGGTGGGCAATACAGTGGATTTACATTGCAGTATAACATTTACACCCTTCGTTTTTGGGGCCTTTAGAATTTTCTTGAAAAGATGCGTGAATAAGTTGAATAACTTTTGCCACCATTACAAGAATTCTGAAATGGGGCCATAACCACCTTGTTCCACCTTAGATCCGGCCCTACATACATACATACATACATACATACATACATACATACATACATACGTGATCCTTGAGCAACCAACTACTATGAAAATCATCAAGAGTAGTCAAATTAGTTATCCATATGCATCGATAAGGAGCATTAGCTGTTGAATTTGATTATTAACTCGACTTTTCCACCTATCTCACTCTTAATCTGTTTCCACCCGAGCCTTTAGGAATAGTGTTCTTAACTCTTCGCTAATCTGCAGTTTCATAAGAGAGCAACTTGGTCAAACCAACGCATTCCCTCCATGCACAAGATGCTGGTTAAAGTCGATGACTGCTTTGCCCTACCTCATCATTACTCACGTAATCAAAATTAATAGTAGTTGAATGAAAAGTTACAACGCTTTCAATAGTAATGATATTCATCTTTAATTATTCTCGTTTCACAAATAACGAATGAATCCGGTTCACAACCATGAAGTCAGTTGTCACATTAAAATTCTTTTTTTAATCTGATAGTTACCGTTTGTGTTCATTATATCACATTAATGATTTTTCTTCGCTTTCTACTTATTTTAAAATATATGCCAGATTTCATTTCTTTACGTGTTTGCTTTTTACCTCTGAGCAGCACTTCTCTGCACACAATGGGCTAAATGGTCAAGTCACAAGCATTCCACGATGTCAGAAATGGGTAGAGAAAATTTACCAGTGAATATTTATTAGTAGTCAGATTGAAGATTCTCGTAAAGGCCATCCAGCTTGTATTTTAACGTGGCCAGGCTATGACTGTCTTATAAATGAAATAATCTTCATGGATTTACTCGGATCTCTTCCAGACGACCTAATTGAGCGGACGACGGTCTTTCCAAGCCCATCGGTGGCCGTTTTCTCGCCGAGAGCAGAGTGGTGGTCAGCGGAGAAAAACTGAAAACAGGCGCAGTTGGGTCTGGAACCTAGGAACATCAGAATACGTGGCTGGAGTAAGCCGACGGGGCCAACCCCTTCCCACTTTTATGTGCAAAACACCTAAAATATAAATTTATACTTTCTTATTAATTCGGTATTAGGCTGAAGTAAGGATTATTCGGTCCGCTAATATTACGAAATTGACGCTGACACCTTCTTTAGTTAACATAATTGTTTAATGCAAAAACACGGAAATAATTGCTTTGTACTTAACGAATTTTTTCAGTTCTATCCGAAATTTAAAACACCAATGGGAAACGATAAGAAGTTATCTGGTAAACAATAAATGTTAAATAAAAGACACTGCAAGCTTTACAGTCTCAATTACTGCGACAAACACAAAAAACCTGTTCAAGAAGACATGATTCGTTTTTTATGGCTCAAATTCTGTCTCTAGTGTGAGTTTTAATTAAGATTGCATAGAAGTGTCCAGACGAAAGCACTGACGATGCACAACAAATCGTGCTTAGCAACAGTATTCATGGCAACAGATGCGCAGACGCATTATCTCTTTCTTATTTCAATATATATAGAAAAAAAGAGAGGCTATTTTGTCTTTAATTGCCGTTATTTAAGTCATCATTCTCTTCTTTCATTGATGCATTTAGGTAAATTAAAGAGGGTACAGGAAAAAGGGCTGACTTGATATTTTCGTTTTCAAGTCATAATAATCAGATTTTAATTCCCAAACTACAGTGCCCTATTAAAGTATTAAGAGTTGGGTTGTTTTACCTGTGAGCGGCATTTTTTCTTTGCACACAATGGGCTAAATGGCTAGGTCAGAAAGACCCCGAGGGCTCAGAGATTATTAGGGAAAGAGGACAAGAGACAGATGGTAGCCTCCCGTCAAGGCCATTCAGAGAGTTTTTAAACGTGCACAGGATGTGACTATTTCGCACATGGAGCTACGGCATTCCCAACTAAGATTCTGATAGCATTATGATTATATTAATGCTTTCTTCAAGAATATCTACTGGAGTGGGAGTTGGTTTGGACTGGTTTACCTCTGAGCTGCACGTTTGTGCACACAATCACATCCGTGTCACATCAGTGTTTCCCAACCTGTGGTCCGTGACTGCGGTGCCAATAATATAAAATTTTTCATCTTTAATCTAATTATCAACCACCGCTGCCGACTATGGAGCATAGAAACACATTGCATCTATTCCATTACATCATCCATTACATCTACATCCATGCATTTTACTTGTTATGTTGCAGTAAAATAACAACTTGTATTTTGAATATAAGCCTATTCCTTCATTGGCCAACATTTAAAGATTTTAATTTAAGTCACTAAAGTGTTAAATGTGTAGTGGGTGTACGCAACTCAAATGTGATTTGCGAATGTGGTCCTCTGGCATAAAACGTTTGGGAACCACTGGTCTAAATGACCAGGTCACAAGGATCAGGAAGGCTTAGAAAAGGTTGGGTAAGAGGACGCACTGGTTGGGAGACAGATCAGAGTCTCCCGTCAAGGCCATACAGCGTGTTGTTTAATGTGCACGGATAAGTTCCTCCAGCACGGGGCCACGGCTTTACGTCCCATCCGACAGAAAGCAGCTTTTCCAAGCCCATCGGTGTTCCCTCTGAGTTTAAGAGCAAGGTAGAAGTTTAGCGAAGATAAATCGCTAAGCTGGATCAGCTATGACTAGAACTTCAGAACTACAGATTGCAAGCCTACCGATGTATGTACTCTAATAAATTGTCCTCTGAGTGCAAAATTTCTAGTTGTGCACTAGGTTACAATCACATTCCTTATACAAGCTTGAAATTACACCTACATTTAAACCTACCTAAACTTTAAATTACTAAACCATGTTCTGCTTAATTCAAAAGCTTCAAAATTCTTGATTTAGTAACCAAAAAGTTAGAACTGTAGTTCGAGTATTTTTCTCAAAGTATTCATGAAAGTTTAATATAGTTATTCCCTATTTTTATGATGAGAGAAAAAGAAAAACCCTTGTACTCACCTTTCTTCTTAAGCTGTTTGATATTAGCGGATCTTTTAATACATCTCGTTAGCGTTAAGGTCTTCAGCAATTAATGCTTTAACGAGATATCCACTCGGCTTCTCTTTGCCAAAGGTCTATTCTACTGAATGAGTATCACGAAGAATTCCAAGCAAACACGAATGGTATCAAACAGCCTCTTGATACTGCCTTTCTTAAACTTTCATATCGTTGAGCAACACGTTATAAACTAATTTCTTAATTTATTAGTTCTAGTCTCTTAAATAAAACAACTTTGCTCAAATATTAAAAAAAGAAGTTGAGCGCAATTAAATACACTCTTTTTCCTACATATCAACTCACCAAATTTAAAAAGAGGATCACACTGTAAGCAATTATATAACAACAACAAAAAGCAATACTCCAATTTTCTGCTCGAGTTTAAGTTGTTCGTTTCTGTTATCTGTACAGGTCCGTCCAACACAAGAAGAACCAGCAGGAAGAAAGCTATATAATTAAGGAGCCGCAAAAACTCTACTTAAAAGCGAAAATACACATTTCTAATGGAGCAATGAATTAAAAAAACTGTACTTTTAAGATATCAAGAAAACGTTTTCTTTAAAAAGCAAAAATATATTTTTTATCTCCTTTTTAGATAAAAAGCAACGAGATGTATTCCCTTTGTCGTCTGTCTGTCCGTCTGTTGATATTGAACTTCTCTTGCTTTTTATATAAATTAAAAATTATTTTTCTGTTGGATAGGTATTGATGAAATATTACGATTCACACTTTCCGAATCCCTCAAAATATATAATTGCGCCATCTAACGGTAGAAAAGTTTGAAAATTCCGAAAAATCCAAGCGAATATTCCAAACGATGTATTTATTCTAGAAATTGGAATGTTTGATGGTGGAATGGGAAAGTCGTGAAGTTTCCATTTGAAAAATGAGTTTAGCCCTGAACATGAATAAAATTTAACTGCTAATTTTTTCTTCCGAGAAGAAGGAATCAACAACTACAACTAACTGCTTTAATAGAGTTATTTGTTTTTAGAGAAAATTTTAAAATTTATTTTTTTTTTGCATTGGTATTGATAACATATTAGGATAAAAGGCTGCATTTTGCATTTTCCCTATCATCCATTAGTTCGAATTCAAACTTTTAAAGAGCGAAAAGTAGGTAAACGAAAAACTTTATTCTCTTTGAAATCGAGATTACCGTACGCTCCGGAGGCGATACGTATTCTTCTACTTAATGAGTAGTACAAACTGGCAAAATCTTTCATTTAGGCACCTAAAAATGTTGAGTTAAAAAATTGTAAGAAATCAACCAGATTACCTATATTGATGATATGTTTTATTAGCCGCAAGTTCCTTTACAGAGAGTCACTGGTTGCACGGGCATGAACTAAAATTTATGTATACATAGGAAATTGTAATCACTGTCATTTGTTTTTCTCACAGAACAACATTTCAAACTTCATTAACAAACATCTCTTCCTTCAGTATGTTTTAATATGATCAGTACACATGCATTTTAAGTGATGCTTTTTTCTCTTCTTCAGAGTGTAGTGTAACTACTATTTTAAGTAAAATTAGAGGCCTACGCTTTCACCTCCTCTTTCGTTTGTCAAATTTTGCTGTGGAATAAAATAACTCTTGTTTCGAAAAAAAATTACATATAATAAATATGCTGGGCAAAGTACGCGGAATACTCTGTTTCAATGAATGGAAATGAAGAAACATCTTAATATTTACGTTCATCTCAACTTGAAAAACTTTGTTGTAAAGAAGAATACCTGCACGCTTTTCTCGTACATATAAATTTTCGCAATTGCACCTTTCTTCCTTTCAGAGTTCCCGAAAGATGCTGAAAGTACAATAGCCTTTCTCTTCACGCGAAACGGTAATCTACTTTCCGAGAATGCAACGGTGGCAATTGTGGATGATAAATAATGCATGAAAGGAATTGAATGAAGGGATATGTTTGTTTTATTTCTTTTTCATGAACTTTTGGATTACTTCATTTTATTATCGGTTTCTGATAGTGCTCAATAAATGCAAAAAAAAAAAAATTCAAATTTCTATTTTTTCCAGCATAACTTACAGCGTTAGACCGACTAATGGTAACGTAATTTCATGGAATTTTGATAAATAAATTTAAATGAGGTATAAAGTCCTAAAACCACACTAGTGCTCAAAATTGAGGAATACTCTATCTCATAAAGTATATGTATGGAATGGGGTGTACTGAAATTTTCGCAATATGGAAGATTAAAATATGTGTACACTTAAACAACACGACCACGAATGTGCGAATTACGGTTGCTATAAAATATCGAACACTTCTATAGCCCCTCATTTTCATTCCAGATAGCCTGATGTTAACGTGGATGACACTGATCAGTGAATAATAAGTTGCCTAAAGGCAAGACAGGCCAAAGGATACCTCATTTGTCAGAACTGGGGAGAGACAAAAGAAAACCCTCAGCAACTACCAGGATACGCCTTTCCAGAGAGGGGCGGGGGTGGCTCAGTCGGTAGCGCCAGGCTCGTAATCTGTAGTTCCCAGGTTCGAGTCCCAGCTGGGTCAGCGTTGAGATTTATCTCCGCAAAATTCCCCGCCCTGCCCACGGTCAGTAGGGGACACCGATGGGCTTGGAAAGGCCGCCGTCCGTCGGATGGGACGTTAAGCCGTGGCCCCGTGTGCGGGAGAGCCATACCCTGTGCACGTTAAAGAACACGCTGGATGGCCTTGACGGGAGGCTACCATCTGTCTCCCAACAACTGTTCCAGTGGGTCCCCAACCTTCTCTGAGCCTTCGGGGTCCATGTGACCTGGCCATTTAGCCCATGGTGTGCAAAAAAGTGCCGCTCAGAGGTAAAACAACCGAACCTTTCCAGAGATATGGTTAGTATGTAGTTCACGGAAAATACGCACGCTAGTGTTCAGGTACCTGTGGAGGTACCGAACTGGCGGAACTTTCATGGGGTTGTCCTCTCGCCATGTGCAAGAACCCGCATCCAGAGAATCATTAGTAGATTTTTTTTCTCTTTTATTTGATTTGCGACATATATGACAAAGAAGAGAAGAAGGAGTAGCTAGAAGCTACTCCTAGCTTTTACAGGCCTCCTCATACAAGGACATGCTCTAGTAAGACCAAAGTCACTGTTGACCAATGCCTCAGTTAGAGTTAACATAGCACACAAAGTTTGCCTTGCTGGAATAGTGATTAGCACCCTAACCACTATGCCAGTTAAGACTTATTTACTTACTAATGTTCTGTTGTTGTTGTCTAAAACACGAAAGTTTACTAGTTGTATGAGAAAAAAGTAAAACCTTAAATGCTGTGTGAGATAGAAAATAAAAGCTTATAGATTTTGTTTGTCCTCTTTTGTTAGAGAACAATTCGCTTCGATTAAAAAATCTAAAATGAATGTTAAAATGTTTAGTTGAATCAGAGTTACAGTTTCCTCCAAGTAAATATAGCGAATTGAAGCTTCATTTGTTTTCTTTGAATACTAAACAGCATTTTACGAGCATAAAATACTTAAATGCATGAACTTAAACACAAAAGATTTCCAGTCTTGCTTACGTATTTTCTGCTGTGCTGAGTAGTAACATTCCTCTGGTTGATCAGGAGCAATTCAATGGAGAAACAGTTGGCGTACAAAATTTTACTCTAACCGACAAAGCAACATCACTTGTATTACATTAATAAATTATTAATATACAGTAATACTCAAATGAAAATGTCTCACCCTTGAAATCGACTGTCTCTAGGTATATAACGTAATATTAGTATTCCTTAAATTCTGCAGTTTAAAACTGTGTTATGGCTCCGAAATTAATATTTCATGCAAGGTCGGACGTAGGCAAGATTTAAATTAGGTTCGGGATATTTAACATAACAACACACTATTCCTTACTAAGTAAAAAATAATATTTTAGAAGCAATATATTTTTAAAAAAAATAGATCCCTTACTGCTCACCAGAAATTGTCGATTCCTCTACGGCCAGTCCGACCCCCCATTTTTTGATTATCAGTGTCTTTTTGTTTTCAGGAATGGAAATGATGGTGGAGGTTTAATTTTAATTGCCATATATGTATTATCGCTTTATTACCTATGAATTAGTATGACCACTACTGAGAAAAATGTGAAACAAATGATTGAATTAGTTCACAACATGGAACCTGACTTATTCTATTCACGTTAAGTGATGACGATGGTTAATTTAAAAGTTTTTTTTTTTTAATGAGACCAGTAATAGGATAGGTTTGGTGATAGAGATAAAGTGAAAACCTTTCCAGCTTTTCTGAACGCCTAAACTGTATAGTAAGTTTCACATTTAATTATCTCGGGACTTTTGTCACAATTCTTAGCAATGTGAAACATGAAACAAATAGGAGAACGTATATTTCTGCTGGAACTTTTAATAATATATGGAGATCGTGGGAAAATATTTATATACACATGAAGACTAAAATTAGGCTATAGAATAGTTTAATCTTTCCAAAGTTTGCTATAATGAAACTTGGACTCTTTGTAAGAAAAATAACAGGAAACCCCATGTCTTTGATTCTAGATGCATAAGTAGTATTTTGCGAATTGTGTGGTTTGACAATATTAGTAACGATGAGGTTAGATGAAAGTGTCATTAACCACCATTGAAGATATTCATATAGAGTCAGAGAATTGGTTCGTTTGGCCGTGTTCCTCGAATGCACACTGCTCAAAGTGGAAATTGCAACACCAAGAAGGATTGAAGATAGAGATATGTAGATTGCAGAAGGCAATCGGCCATATGCAAATAATCAAATTTTCACAGCGAATGGACACATGACACCAGTTGAGCCGTGTATAAATACCGGACGCCCACGAGCTCCTATCATAGCACGACCGACAGTGAGGTTGGAGTGCATGTTGCGAAAATGTTCGAAACAGACAGCGGGACTCTTATGTGCAATTGACGCCTTCTGAGAGAGAGCGAATCGTCGAATGCGAGAGCTCAGATTGAACTTCGAGCGATCGCTACACACATGGGGCACAATATGAATTCAGTTCAACGTGTGCATCTCACGCAACATCATAGAGCATCAAATGACACGAAGGAGAAGTACGGAACCAGCACAACACACCACAACACATAAAGATCGCGTACTCTGTAGCAGAGTAGTTTGCAACCTTTTCAGACAGCGACTGTGCTTCAGAGTGATTTGTGAACTGCTACAGGTAATCATGGTCTTCACACAAACCATTAGAAAACATTTGCATGGCGCACGAATGAGGGCGAGAAGTCCAGTCCAGCATCTGCCCTTTCAGTGACATCACTGGTTACGCCGTCGCCGCTGGTATTGAGCAAGGCAAGATTGGACTACGGAATGGAGAAGTTGTTTGCAGACGAGTCCCAGTTCTGTTTTGGCATATTAGACGGCTGTTTATCCGCATCGACTCAGCGTCGTCAATGACATGAGGGAGCTTATTCCATTAGCCGCCATACAACTCCTCACCATGGTACAATGATATGGGATGGCATCACTTATGGCTGCCAGATACTTCTGCTCCCTGTTTCAGGCGCTCTAAAGGCGAGACGTTATATCGATGACATAGTTAATCCTGTGGCACCACCCTTCCTTACCATCATGCCTGAACTGATTCTGTAGCAAGACAACGCCACTCTACACAGTGCACATGCAATGATGGACAGTCTCCAAGGACATTCTCCCATGGCCGTCATACTCCCGTACTTGTCGCTCATTGAGCATGTGTGGAGTGGCGTTCGTCAGCTCCCTCGGGCAACAAACCTGGCACAGTTGTGTCCAATTGGATGCTGTTTGGAACGCCATACCTCACGACACCGTTAACTATCTGATTAATGGAATACCGAAACGTCTATAGGCTTGTAAAACCGCTCGAGGAGGGCCTACTATGTACTGACGAATCGGCAATAAACGCATGTACCTTGCGTTCTAACGTTCCATTTTTATGACCATTTGCACACCTACCCTCATAGTAAAGTGTCCAAGTGTAATAACAGTACTTAGGAAAGATATGTATGGAGAACTAAATTGTACAGTCGCCTTCGGTCTTCATAGCCTATGGCTACTGAGAATTACGTGTATATCTACGTATAACTGTCCAGTCTTTAATGAGCTTACATGAGAGGTTAAAATGACTACACCGACAACACTGCATTATTAAACAATTGATCACTAAGTGGTAGGGTGAGAGAAGGGGGAGGAAAATCTGATCAGTTTGGCTGACTTCCTTATGCGTGCGTTAGGGGTTTGTCGGGTGCCCAGGACAACCTTAATGTCTCAAAAAATAATGGATTTGTGTTTTAATGTAATCGCATGATACACTCTTTTAGTTTTAACAATCTGGATTGTTATATTATGCAAAAAACACTCAATTGTGCAATATCGAATGTTGTAGAAATGTATAGAAAATCCGTGCACTCTCGCAGCTTGCGTCCCCACTACTGTCGCTATATGCTTCATTATCATTGATATATCCCAGAGTGCCGACCCTGAAGAAATGTTCTGTGCACGCCTGTGCTGACGTCTGAAACAGGACTAAGATATAGAAATTTTCGCTACTAGTAATATCTATTTTCTTGAAGGTTTTGCTTAAACTTATAATTGAGCACCTAATTCACTAAGTCTTTCCCTTTATTTTTTATCGATATTTTATTTTATTTTTTTATATATTTTATTACGATTTAATATAAAAGAGCTAATCAGTTTTCCCTGACTAGCTCTTTTAATAGTGACTTTTGCAGTTTAAGCACAGTAGGATTTATAGATTGGATAGTTTTACCTCTGAGCGGCACTTTTTTGCCCAAAATGGGATAAATGGCCAGATTACAAGGACCCCAAAGGCTCAGAGAAGGTTAGGGGAGGGGGCCCAGTGATGTTGGGAGACAGATTCTAGCCTCTCGTAAAGGCCATCCAGTGTGGTCTTTAGCGTGCACAGGGTATGGCTCTCCCGCACACGGAGCCACAGCTTAATGTTCCATACGACGGACGGCTGCTGCTTTCAAGCCCATCGATGTCCCATATTGGGAGTGAGCAGGGCGGGGAGTTTTGCGGAGATAAATCTCGACATGTGGAGATAAATCTCGGAGTTTTGCGGAGATAAATCTCGGTGGCTCAGCTGGGACTCGAACCCGGCAATTGCAGATTACGAGCCTGGCGCGCTACCGACTGAGCCACCCCCGCCCCCTTAGAATTTATAGAATGCCAATATAATATCTAATGTATAGAGAGAAGATTTCGAGAATGATGAACTTCAATTGAATAATACTGTACTTTAGATTAAAATGAAAATACACCTCCCCCTTACCACCCACGCTTACATCTGATACCTCTGAATTCATATGATAGTTAAGTAAAGACGGTGACTTTACCATTTCTGCTAAATCACAAACAAATCTAGCGAAAAGTAATAGAAAGGTAGACAGAGGAGAGAACCTACGCGTAGTTTCTGCAAGAGTAAATATTTCATAACACGTAATTAAATTATCTGAGAAAATGGCCTCAATGTGAATGCAAGAACTAGGCTAGGTTAAAATTGCTGTCTACGAATTGAACAGTCAAAGGATAAACAGGTAAAAAGAGAGTAGTCGATGAGCATTTCGGTGATAGCATAAAGATAGGAAGGACAGAAATTTGATTCACCCGGTTTTTGTCTATTAATAACGCCTCTAGCATCAGATTATGAAAGTATTTATTATTTTACTTCATCTGCGATCTTTGCCTACCATTGAGGTAAATGCGGAAACTACCTCTAATGTTTTGCTCCTGCAAATATAAGGTGTATGCGTGGACGGCAAAAAGACCACTTTAATCGTTAATGTACGTAGAACCGTTGCGTTTCATTCCAAAATTATTTGTATTAAAATTTTAATATGGGGAGGTAAGTTGCCATGAATATGAACTATTCTTATCATTATAAATGATACTGCAAAAAATGTGGTTCTACAGGTTGCTATATTTTTTTTTGCTGAGAAATGAAATGTAACAGTGTAGTCAAAATATCAGTGCTCAGAAGTATTAAAAATTATTTGGAGAATGAAAAGACAAATCTTTAATTGCACTGCTATTATAAACATAAATTTAAAATTTATTGATATTTTTGGATTACAAAAATATTTATAAATTGAAAATCAACGCTTAAATGCAAATAATATAAAATACAAAATATAAAAAGGAAAAGAAATAAAGATAAATATATAAATATATATAAAATATATATACAGGGTGAATCTGAAAAAGTGGGCAAAACTTTACGGGGTGGTAGAACGCAGCTATACGAGCAATATTCGTCATAGAATGTAAGGTCGGAACGCAAGCGGTGAGAAGTTAAAAGGTAGTTTTCCACTGTCACATTTAAAGAATGAACACAAGAAGGAGAGGAGATACTTCAGAAAACATTTTACTAACAGGAATGTAATTGAGGTACATGCTCAAAGAAACTGATCAAAAAAGCTGCCGCCAGCTGTAATGCAGGCTTCATACCTGCGGGATAGGGACCGACGCACATTTGCGAAGACACCAGGCATTTACCGAATATCGCTTCCAACGCCAGCTAGCGGCTCGCCGTTTGCGTTCCGCCCATACATTCTATGACGAATATTGCTCGTATAGCTGCGTTTTACCACCCCGTAAAGTTTTGCCCACTTTTTCAGATTCACCCTGTATATAAATGTAATAAATTAAATATGGGAAAGTTATATTAATATTTTGAAAACTATGCAAAAAATAATCAGAAAATTTATTTATATAAATAAATACCCCCCCTCAAGAAGCTGTTTGCCACAGAGGTCTGACATACCTTGTCAGTTTATACGCCATAGTGGAAAGATTGTGAGAAAGGAAGGGTATCAGCAGAAAAGTAACACAATCATCCATATCTTACCCGGGGCTCGAAATCAAGTCCCTTTGATGTAGCCAAGCACGCTAATCACTTGGCCAGTAAAACATAAATAATATTTCTCGGTTATAAAAACCCTATTTAAGAATAACAATTTTGACCGTTGGGAGTTTTTGATCGTACTTCGTGTTTTCTCTACTTATTAAATTAGCTTAAATATTAAAAACAAGAATGATATAATGCGTTGTAAACTTTTTAAAACCATTTTTTTAAAAGCATAGAAAATAAATAAAGAATTTGATATAATAGACTTCCAGCTATCGAATACGACTTAAGAAATTACTTCTTAAAAATGATATAATAATAAAGTATATACAGTTTTTTTTAAAGTTATTTTTGGGTTTGGTACAACATGATGCATCAAAGTCTATGCTAGGGTTATGCTATAGAAACGTACTAATTTCGTCAAGGATGGATCTGTAATGTTCTGAGAGCAGCCCCCCCCCCCCCCTAATTTTGTTTTCTTTTTTTTTACTATATGCATTTTTTTTTATATTTTTAAAAAGTTTTAAGCTATAATAACTCCCCTTATGCGACATGAGTTATTCTTTTTAATCGCATAGTTAGTAATACTGATTGCAACACTGTCCGAGGAGTAAAATTACCAGAAAAAATTTTAAGATTCCACATCGACCTGAGTAATAAGCAGTATTACCAGAAATTTCACCATTTTACTGGCACGTAGTCGAACAGTTATGACTTGACTAGTTGTAGTTGAACAGTATGACTGACTCTTGGTCAATCGGTAGCATGCTGGTTTAGCAAGAAATTGCAAATACCTTATGCGTGGAACTTTTGCCATTTGATAATTGTATTCACATTAGGGTATAAGGAGTATTTGCGAGTAGGACGCACCCGGGGCGGGGGTCTTAGAAGTATGCAGTCTTATACGAAATCTCAAGCTTGTCTACCTGCTTTGAAGTCCAAAACACTTGTCTTTGTACAATTTAATTTTGTATCCGACTAAAAATAGATAAAAAATAAACAAATAACAAAATCTTATTCCACATAGAATATCATTTTAATCTTTCCTTTCCGGTGGAATAATTTAATAAGTAGGAAACCCTACTCAAGTCGTATTCTCAGACCACCGAAACTAAATTCTCGGAGCCTTCCCGAAACTGAATTATCGGACTCCCCAAAAAATTATCCTCGGAACTCCTACCGAACCTATATTCTGGGTATGTGCTTATTAGAGAGGTTTGCTAACGTAAAATAAAGCTCACCGCTAACTGTGACGATTTTGAAATTCCGCTGTTCTTTACTTTGCAGAGTGCGACGATAAGGAACCTGTAAAATAGGTGATGATCTCTCTTTCTCTCTCTAGCATAATAATTTTACGATAACCTTTTTATAATTACATTTCAATAAGGTTTACCACAACTAAGCTGCAAATTATTCGACCGTAGCTTTTCAGCTTAACGGAGCAAAAAATGGGCGATCTAGTAATATATGATCGTAAGTGACAGTCGGTTATCTCACTTGAAAAGACGAAAAAAAGACTTGCTGTGAGACTGAGCTTCCCTTAGATAATCTGTCGACTGTCATCTATTTCTGTTAGATGAGACTGAAAGACAACAAGTGCGTCTTTGTCTTTCCTAATTTATATCATAGAAGCACCGATGTGTTGTTGTGGCAAATTAAAGGTTTCACAATATCGTCGATATCGAGACTACCTTCTTTCAAACCATTAAACACATTAAAAAAAAAACAGAAAATCTTGCCGTGCAAATTTTTTTATTTTGTACAAAAAATGCTAGGTGGTAAGCGAAAGAGAAAGGTCTATGATGCTATATGATATAAGCAAATGTTTTATCCTATGGATCTCTCCTGCATAACAAGTAGGGAATTAAATTTTTAGTGTTTATTATTGTTTCAAAAATAAGGTTTCAAACTTTCAAAAGTGTTCAGATTCGAAAACACTGAAAAATGCGAGAAAAAGCAGTAGATGTCATATTCGTTTATGCTTAAAATCTCCATTAGACTTTTGAATTGAACGATGCTATAATACTAACTTATTATCATTATTATTGTTTATGCTGCTTTTCCATTAAAAGTTAATGTGATTAGTTCAGTTTATTGAAATGGGTCCCAACATAAAATTTCAACTTCCATCGGTCTGAGATTTAACATTAGAATTCTACATTTGGCTCAATATTTCGTGAGTATTGCTACAATCAGATTTAACTCCACCAGAGTGTTATTCTCCGCCATGTTTGTTTCAGGAAGTCATTATGGTTAATCACATTAAATTAGTCATTTCTGGGCAAATTATTAATGGTCTCCTTTAGGTAATTACTTGAATTGATACGTAGTTGGATACTCATTTACAGAATTTCGCATTAACCTCGTATCGTTCTAATGAAGTGCATTATCTAGAGCGAGATATACAAGTAGATTGTTAAAACAGGTTACTCGTATGTTTCAAATAAGATTATATTTATAATACGTTTGTATTTCCTTTCATGGTAAGAGATTATTTCATAACTCTTTTTAAATGAACTACATTACATAAAATGAAAGTATATCAACAAAGTTCAATGCTTTTCAATAAATGTATATTAAGTGAACTGTTTTTGAAATGCTTGTGAGATTTGTAGACTGATCATATTCTAATTTATACAGTATCATGTCCTGACCATTTAGCCTATTATTTGCAAAAATGTACTGCTTAGAGATAAAAAAATTCAACCCAACAGAAACGACGTTCTGAACAGTTCTACATAAATCGAGTCATTTGGTTTCAATTTCTACATTTTCTGCTACTTCCAGACCTAATTTCAAATATGGGTTTTGGAAGATCAGGCTGCATAAACTTGAAGAAATATTAAGCCCTACTCGAAATGAATTCGGGTTCGAATTTGAACATGCCTGTGGTGGTTCCCAAACTCACGGGCCGTCAAAACGATTTCAGGTAATCCGCCTGTTCTACGGGTTATTTCTAGTATTTTTCGTCCAAAGTTACATTAGTATTTTAATTTTATCACCAATAATTACAATTATTTTAAAGTTTGCAATAGACTCTAATACGAAGAATTACAGCATGATTTAGATACATACATACATTTCTCTGAAAATGAAAAAACATTTCTCTGACACATCGTGAAACATGCATGCATGTATGCTACAAACAGTACTATACAAAACTATTTATTATACAGTATAAATAGTAAATAGTACTTGAAAATAGTAGATCTTCAGTGATATAGCTCAGAGTTAAACCCAATACTTAATTCAAGTTTTAATTGTGTATACGAAGTCTCGTCTTCGTGTTTAGATCGCTTGGCCGCAAAAACGGGACCTGGGTTCGAGCTCTGGGTAAAGCATCAATGTTTGTTGTTTTCTTTCTGTTGAGGTCCTGCCTTCATCCCAGAATTTCTACTGTGGCCTATAAACTGACAGGCTCCTGTCAGAGCTTTGTGTCAAACAACTGGTTGAGGAAATATTTATTCTTCTATTTAATTTTTTTCAATTTTCAAAGTTTTCTGATGGGTAAGTTTTAATTTACGTATAGGCACACTGGTCTTATTTTTCAGAAAATATTTTTCCTCTTTAACTGCAACGAAACCTACATTATCAGTCGCATTTATGGCCAATTGATTTTGCTTAGTACTCTGTCCTAGGAAGAAAATCGGGACCTTCCCGAAACTGAAGTCCATAGGATGAGATTTTAAGTCACGACAGCATGGGAAGAAAATTTAATAACCTAGAGCAATGGTTCTCAAACTTTTATGCTTCACGTACCCCCTGGAAATGTGTATGTAACTGGCGTATACCCCTTGTAGAGATAGATAAAATTATAGTTATAGTATAACAATGGGAATAAAATAAAACATATATATATATACACACATTAAATTTTGTATTCATAAATTACATATATCAGTAAACACCAAAAAATACATTTTTGCACAGCAGTGTTGCTAACTTAGTGACTTTGTTATTAGATCTAGCGACTTTTGAGCTCTCACTGCGTACTCCAAAAGATTTTACCGCGTACCCCACGTTGAGAACCCCTGACCTAGAGGAAGGAATTCATTGAATACGTCAGAATCTTATAATGGTCTTAGCGGAAATCTTCAACCTGATATTAAGCTGTTTAGTAGAATCATTTATCCATTGTTTTACGATCTTGAGGTCCTTGTAACTTGGCCATTTGGTCCACTGTGCAGCAGCAAAACGTTCAAATCTAAGATAAAAAAATTCCAACAAAAATAAAGTAGGTACTAAAAGCATTTTGCGCAATCACTTTTGCTGTTTCGTATTTCTTCGGAAAAATGCTATTTGTATATGCTTAAATGTATACATCGTTTTATATCGTTAAAGAGAATACCCACACATCTGAAACAAGCAATGTCATGATAAATTGGGAAAGTTTCGCTCAAAGAAATCATTCTTTCAGAACTTTTTTGCCGGTAGAAGTAATTGTATAATGTCTTTATGTCAAACGATTAAGTACATCAGTTTCCGAAAATTGAAGTGATGCAACGAAAACAAGAAAATTAAATAAATATCTGGATCAGACATGCAGTTGAGCTTTACTAGCTAAGGTTTAGAACAATACTGATAAGATCAGTGGAGATACAGTAAAGGTTCGATTTAGCGGACTTTTGATTTAACGACAAATCATTTCAACAAATAGCGAACTTCTGCTGAAACAACGGAAGAGGTCCGTTATTTGCGAATCAGTCGGAATAATATTCGGTACTACCTCATCGGGTACTCCCAGTACGTAACGGTTGTGAGTTGGGTTGTTTTACCTCTGAGCGGCACTTTTTTGCACACCATGGGCTAAATGGCCAGGTCACATGGACCCCGAAGGCTCAGAGAAGATTGGGGGAGGGGACCCACTGGAACAGCTGTTGGGAGACAGATGGTAGCCCCCCGTCAAGGCCATCCAGCGTGTTCTTTAAAGTGCACAGGGTATGTCTCTCCCGCACACGGGACCACGGCTTAACGTCCCATCCGACGGGGGGCGGCCTTTCCAAGACCATCGGTGTCCCCTACTGACCGTGGGCAGGGCGGGGAATTTTGCGGAGATAAATCTCAACGCTGACCCAGCTGGGACTCGAACCTGGGATCTACAGATTACGAGCCTGGCGCGCTACCGACCGAGCCACCCCCGCTCCCCAGTACGTAACGTCACAATACACCAGGATCTTTGTTCTTTCTGCGCATAAGCATCGTCTCGCATCCGCGGCAATTTACTCGGATGAGTGTCTCTATGTGTTACACTGACTTATTTTACACTGACATGCGTAAAGTCAAATTATTATTAGACTTTTACGCGTCTCGGTGTTTGAGATATTTTATAATAAAAAGTTGAAATTGGAATCAGTCGTGGTTTCAAAGGTAGGCGTACTTTAGATACTGTATCTCTTCATTATAACAATGAGTTACGTTTAGAAAGACATTCGAAAATTAAAGATTACGCCAGATCACAGTTGCTGTGACACCCTACTCTCTTATGAAATAACTATTAGTGATTTTCATTTCTTACCTAAATATGTAATTACGCTTTGTGAACCTGTCACTATTTCGTATAAAATCACTAAATATAATAAAATGTACGTATCAACATGTTATTTTGGTTTTTATAAATTTCCATTCACTATTTATCTAATATTTGGATTTAACGGACATATTATTAACGGACATATAATTAACATATATTAGATTTAACGGACATCCGTTTAATTTGAGGGTTTACTGCAGATCTAAAGAAAGTTAATGGTAAATTACATTGCAAAATATTTAATGTACATCTCTGATATGATATCTACTTTTTATTTTAAGAATGCAAAACATTCGTTTGACTATAACTGCAAAAATCTATAATGATACGTCATGTATAACTATTAATTTAACAAGGCATATGAGAGGTACGTCATGTTAAATTTGATGAAATAATCTTGCCTACTTTTAAAGATACTATGAAGAAGCATTATAAGCACACTTAGTTAAAGTTGCATATAAATATATATATAGAGATCGTTTCTTTGAATTAGTGAATTAAATGCATTAGCGTCACATAAATTTATGTAAGGAACAGAAATATCATTAGTTATTATAAATACAACAACCACGGGCATTTTTTGCGCGTATCGATGTATGTAGTTCAGAGATTCTCAAAGTGTGTGCCACAAGATTCGCCAGGTATGTCGCGAAATTTTGGAACATACTGCAGATAGAAGGAAATTTATAAACTGTTTTGTTCCTATTTTCTGCCACTGATTTTTCATTTAATTTATTCCATTTAATCAAAAATTTATCCATATTAAATCTAAATATTAGAGCAAAAAATGAACACAAAACATGCCCATAACACGTGATTTTCCCTCATTGACACCTCATTGACCTCAATACACATCAGAACGTGAACTGCATAGCTCTGCGTTTGCAAACAACTCCACAAAAATGGCTATTTCAGAAGGTAAACTGCGCACGCGCGTTTATCCCGTGGTGTTGCCAATTAAAATTTTTAGTGCGCCGCGAGTATTCTTGGCGAAAAACAGTGTGTGAATATTTTGAGAGAATCATTGATGTAGTCATTACAATTTTACGCATTTTGGCGAATTTGTCCTGACATTTGAATCATACTGTATGTTAGCGATTTGTAATTATACAAAATTTAAATCTGTTTTATGTATTTATATGCCTTTGGCAAGTAACTGATTTCAAAACACAAAAGTCGTACTTAAAATGAATGGATTCATAATAAGCTTAGGTTTCGTTTGATAAATCATGGAATTGAACAACGAACTTTCAAGTTCGGAGTTTTCATTTTCATAATTTCCTTTCTGTTAAGATTTAATTGAGCCAAATCAAAATAATATTTAACTTTCTGAGAATTCCGTAATAAAAATGGAAGTATTTGCAAAGGGTAAATGGACTCATCAAACAGATGCGAAAAATTCTAAGGTATGAAATATAAGTAATGCGAAGAATTCAATTTCCTTTCTGACAAATGTTTAACGCATATTAGGCTAAAAACGATATTTGTTCCCATTAGAGATGAGATTGATATGAAATTTTCTAGCCCAAACCCATTAGCTGAAAAACTTCCTCTGAAGCATTTTAACTCACATATGAGTATTGTACATAAAAAATAATGACGCGAAACCATTTTTTAATTTGTTTTAATAAAAAATAAAAAGCTGACGTTTTCGCTTTGTCGTTTATCTCTCTATCAGGCTCTACGCACGTAGATATTCAACTTTTTTTGTTTTGAGAGCTAAATTAAAAACATATATATATATTTTGGGATTGGATGGCTAATGATGAAATATTACGATTCGCATTTTCATAATATTCCAAAACTGTTAATTGTGTCCTCTAAAGAAGGAAAAATTTTCAAAATGAAAATTTATTTATGAATGTTGCACACGATTTATTCATGCATGAATTTTTAAATTTTGGTGGTGGATTGTAAAAGTCACGAGATTTACACTTCAACAATGAATCTGCCCACTTAGCAATCAGAAAGGTGAGAAACGGACATTTTTTTTCAAGAGATAATTTTTAAAAAAATTAACTGTATAGGTACTAACGAAATATTTTGATTCAAATTTTTCAAATCCTCAGGTAGCTTTAATTTCGATCGTTAGAGGGTATTAAATATAGAGAATTCGGAACTTTTAATGGACTTCGTAAGCAATTTGCCTATGGTAGAAATTTTAAATTTCGATGATAGAATGTAGAGGGATATTAAAGGTAAGATGATCATGCAACATTCTGCCCCCTTTTCTCAGAGGCTGGTTAGAAAAACACTTCCTTTTAAGGACCAAAAGAGAAATACTTATTATATTTTATAAGTACTAATAAAATATTATTAGTTTCATTTTTGCAATCATCCATTATTTCAAATTGAAACATTTAAAGCAAACAAAGCAGTGCGCGCCACTGTTGGACCTGTCCCTCGTGATTATGATAACTGCCTACTTCGAGATCAATATATATGGTTGGAAAATCGGGACCTAGTTAATCCAGCCGTCCGGAAGGAAATTGAGACTATACATATATTAGACAAGATTGTTTATTTTACTGAAAATGAAAATTAATGGGAACCTTAAATTTTCATTCAAATGATCGTGTGCTTATATACTGCCTATTGGAAACACAGCATATCCCACAATTACTCTGTTACTCCAAATCCTTATAATCTGTATGTGAAGCTGTTTTTAATGGATATGTTTGAATTGCGTTGTTTTGCCTCTGAGCATCATATTTCTGCACATAACGGGCTAAATAGCCAGGTCCCAAGGACTCCAACGGTTCATAGAAGGTTGAGGAAAGGGATCTATTGGGCAGTTGTTAGGATATACATGTAAGCGTTCATTCAAGGTCACCCAGCATGTTCTTTAACGTGCAATGGATATAGCTCTCCTAAACACCGAGCTGTGACATAATGCCCCTTTCCGACAGATGGCGGCCACTCCACGCATATCGTTGTCCTCTTTCTCACAGAGGACAGGGTAGGGTTAGCGGAGATAAGTATCAACGTTTGCACAGGTTGAGACTGAACACGGGAACTGCAGATTATGAGCTTGGTGCACTACTGACTGAGCCATCTCCGCCCCTAGGATATGTTTGGATAATTTTTAATATTTCTCTCAGTTGCTAAGTAATATCCTCCTGTAAAAGGATACACTTGTCAAAGTGGAAATCGCAATTCCAAGAAGGAATCGAAGTAGAGATGTTTAAATCGCAGGAGGCAATCAACCATTGGAGATATACAAATGATCAAAGTTCCTCAGATAATCGACACGTGACACCCAGTCGAACCGTGGATATAAATACAGGCGACCACGAGCTCGTATCATAGCATGAATCCACAGTGAGGTTGGAGTGAATCTGGAAAAATGCTCGGAAATACCTTGGAGACACCAGCGAGACCCTTATATGCAATTGACGCATTCTGAGAGAGAGCAAATTGTTGATATGCAAGAGCTCGGACTTCGCCTTTGAACAATCGCCATGGGGCACATTGTGAGCACAGTGCAACAGTGCATCTCAAGTAGCATCATGAAACATCAAATGACACGAATGGCAGGTATGGGACCAGCTTGCCGCACCATAGGACATGAGTGCATACTTCATTCACTTCCCTTTTACTACAGTGACTGTGCTACAGATGATTTGAGGACAGCTACAGGTACTGTGGTCTCCATGCAAACCATTAAACAAAGTTTACATGACGCAGGAATTATGGTGAGATGTCCAGAGTGGCAGTTACAGCGACACTGGTGCTGAGCAAGGCAACATTAGACTAGGGAATGGAGGAGAGTGTTGTCACTGAAAAGTCCCAATTCTATTTTAGCATGTCAGACGGCCATTTGTCTGCATGCATCAGTGTCGTCAAGACATGAGTAAGCCTATTACATTAGCCACCATGCGGCTCCCCATCATGATACAATGATATAGGGTGATATCACCTCTGCTCCAAGTTTCTGGTACATTAACGGCGAGACGTTACATCGATGACATCGTTAATCCTTGGCATGATCCTTACCACCATGCTTAGACTGATTCCAAAATAGGAAAACGACACCCCGCGCACTGCATGTGCAACTATGTACAGTTTCCAAGGAGTGGATATTCTCCCATGGCCACCATACTCCCCTGACATGTCACCTATTGATCATGTGTGGGACCTTGTGCACCACCTTCATTGTGGCATACATCAGGACACCATTAAGTCATCTGATTGATGGAACGCTGAGACGTCTACCGGCTTGTATAGCCACCTGACGTGGGCCTACTATGAACTTATAATCTGCAATAAACGCACGTACCTATGTTCTCACATTCCGGTTTTTGATCATTTGCATACCCACCCTCATAACTTCCATCCTGTCAGTTTTGGGCATATACATCACTTCCTTCGTGGTGTTGAGATTCCCACTTTAAGAAGTGTATGTACTTGAATAAATAAAATTTTCCTATTTACGGGCAGATGGCTGGTTGTCCAGGAGACTACGGTTATTCCATAGCAACAATAAGAAGAATCTAGCTTTCCTAGCCAATGCGTACTGAGATTGACGCCCAGCCATTTGTAGGCCAATTTTTTACTTATACTTTTGGTGACTGTATTTAAACGGGAACTACATAGTTCCAATGGCCCATAGTATTTCCAGAAGTTCAACTTAATGGAACAAATATTAGTCACGATAGCAGTTTATTCGCACATTTTACTGAAACCCGCAGACTCTTGAATGAAAAGCAAATATATAGAACCCAATGTACTGTATATATATATATAAAGTAGCATGAGATTAATATAAGCAAATTAAATTTTACATAATACATTTAAAGTCATTTTATCATGATACTTGTATACACCCCCCCAAAAGTATCCGGACACCCTGTTGTCATAATCCATAGTATTATGATGTGAAGTTGCTTCTCAATTAGGACCCTTTGGTGATTGGGCCACGAACCATGAATATCAAATCCTATCTTAACATTTTGGACAATTCTTTGCTCCCTAAGATGTGGCAGACCTTTGGCGGAGCTCCATATTTGTTTTAAAAAGATTGCATGCCATACCGCAGATGCTGTTAAACAATGGTTCATGCAATGAATACACAAACGTTGGAATGGTCGGAGCAGAGTCTCGAGTTAAACCCTAATGAAGAAATTTGGGTTGAATTGGAACGTCGGTTGAGAGCCATACTTACACGTCAACATCGGAAGCTGAACCGGACAATGTTTTACAGGAGGAATGGTGGACTACACTGACTGCAGTTACCCAGCAGGATGTAGTGTGTCATAGTGGCCAAAGGGGGGCAGAACGCTATTGAGGGGGTGGAAATAACGTGAATGTGGATGAGTTGGGCTGTTTTACCTCTGAATGGCACTTTTGTTGCATCCAACATGCTAAATAGCCAGGTCACAAGGGCCCGGAGGGCTCAAAGAAAGTTGGGGATGGAACCCACTGGACAGCTGTTAGCAGATAAATGGTAGTCCCCAGTCAACACTATCCAGCATTCTCTTTAACGTACACAGGTTATGGCTCTACCACACGTCTCCAGAGCCGTCTGCACACATATCCAGAGTACAGTGTATGTGTCAGTGTAAAATCGACGTGTGTCAGCATATTTCTGGAGAGTAGTGTATTTCAAATTATAGTACACACATAGTCTAAGCTTCCATATTCTGCAAACGTATCTTGTTTCTTCTTTTTTCAATAGTTGAAAAATATACATGGGATTTATGGGATTTGCAAGAAGACGAAATTGTATTTTCACTTCATTCAAGAAGAAAAAGAAATCTCTTTCTCTAAATCAAGAAATCTTCCGAAATGGGGTGGATATTGATAAAAGTGAAAAAACACGTGGGTCGTGCTTAGGCCCCTGTCATGCCTTGACCCTGGTACTGTCGCACTTTTTGCACCATTATATTTACGCCACTACACTTCATACACTCAGCTGTCACAGATTTCGATTAAAATAAAAACAAATTGATGATTCTGCAGTTGCTATACAACTAGATTTTTCATGCCGATCCTCTTATGCTGCCTTTTCGTTCATAAGACTTAATCTCACTTGATTTCTTTCTCTGAAGTTTCGTATAAGATGGAAGCAGTTTATCACCCGACATTATCACCATTCATCAATGAACAGAAGGACAGACTTGCTATCGCTATCGTCCAAGTACTTCTTGATATATTCTAAAGGGTACTAGAGAAAACTGAATTTCGGTGGGTGCTGCTTCCGCATTTATCTCTAGCCTCGTGAATGATGTGCATGTCAAGTCGATCGACGCAACAGAACATCTAATACGTGTCCGTTGTGTTTGCGCCGTCCGTTGGCTCGTCTGCTTCTGACGCCATCTCATCGTTTTCTGCATCTGCAATGTTGTAGAGAGAGAGCTGCTTAAGCACCAGACTGTATCATGTCATCTCAGTGACGAATCACATTTCTGTTTGGGATCTAGTGACGGCTATATGTGCATCTGGAGGCACCTTTTTGGAAATGATTTGAAAATGATTCTTGCAGTCATGGAGGGCAAAGGGGACAGACAGGCTATTGGGGGGGGGGGGGTGGCAGTGACGTCAATATGCGTTTCGTCGTTTTACCTTTTCGTTAAAGAACACCACATTCTCTCAATCAGTGAAAATGATTTGAAAATGATTCTCGGAATCATCTTGTAATCATGCTCTTTATAAGCACAGACAGGGATGGCGTTATGATGCTGGAAATCTGGTGGTTTGTGAAAGACCTATCTATCTTCTGTCGTTAATCAGTTGATCTTTCGATCCTACCATTTGGACGTTTTTCTGATGCCACCAGAGCCTTGGCGATATCTTCAGCTTCTTGTATCCTTGTTGCCAAAGTTTCAAAAGTTCAGCCATCACACCCACAAGGACATCGATTTGGAATGCGGACCATAGAGCTTCTGAGAACTCAGTGATCTGACGGCTTTCAACTTCCGTCAGCTACACATAACGTCGCCCTACAGGTATAAAAATCATTGTACATCTATCATTCGTTCACCATTTTGTTTGCCGCTGACGTTTACCCCCGTTTTTATAACCCTTCGGATTCTTACTCAGTGTAGTACCGGACGCGTTATTATATGTTCTTTTGCGCTGATCGACTTGACATGCACATCGCTTAAGTCGAACATGTGACAACTCTGCATGCAAATCATCAGGTCAATCCGTCCATCCTTTCTAGAAACGACAATTTCAACCACAAAGAGTGTATGTATATCATTGAATTGAAAGTGTAGTAAATTATTAAAATTGCTTACATTTAGGTATCAGGTATTTTGTAATCTGTCATGTTTCTTTCCCAGCATTAATCTGTATCACTTATTACATTCTCCTATGGGAAGTAGAATGAATAGATTGCACGAGAAAATAACGAAATTGCAAATTGTCACGGTTTTATTTGCGCGTTTTATGTTCCGTTTATAAAACCATAAGAATTAACTGCTGATAGTACGTATGCTATATTTGGCATTCTTTGTATTACCTTAAAACAGTACTGATAGTAACGATTATGATGTAAGCATATTAGAATAGTTTCGGCGAAAAATTAAATGTGCAATTAGGTTTTCCGATAGTTTACTTGTATTTTAACAAAAAAAGTAGAAGCAACGGTAAGAGCTAGAACCATAAAATTCGGTATATAGTTTCTTCTTATCCTAATTTAAAGTACAATGAAGGTGTGACACCCATCCCAAACTTTATTCTCCCAAAAATGTGACAGCTGTAAACCATTACCAAGCGTAACGAGTTATATCTCAAATGATTGCTTTTGGCGTGAGGCAGTCGATAACGTACCAAGTTCGTAATCTGCAGTCCCTGGGTTCGAGTCCCATCTGTGACGGCGGTGATATTTAAATCCAAAAAGAGGACACCGACGTGCTTGGAAAGGCCGCGTCCTCTGGGTATGACTTAAATTACTTAGGCGGTGTGCAGTATATCCATACCCTGTGCACGTTAAATAGCACGCTAGAATCCTTGACGAGAGGTTACCATATTTTTTCCTAAACATTCCACCAACTATCTCTTAGCCCTGAGGTCCTTGTGAATTGGCCATTTAGTACATAATACTGCTACTCAGAGGTAAACCAATACACGTTTCTGACGTGGAGAATGTCATGAACTACATCAAGTTATTTACTTTCCCACCACTCTATCCTCACCCCCCCACCTTCGCGCAACAGTGGAAGAAGAGTTTCTTAGAGATCTATCTCAACCAGTTGCCTATCAAATGAACGTTTATGGCATTGGGAGTGCCATTTACTATACATTTTAAAGTGTTTAACCTAATGTGAAATACCCGAGCAACGTTGGGTAAATATTCTAGTACTGTATCTATTTTTATAAAATACTATGTTTTATGGCGATACCACAATCTAGGAATCCTAGATTGTGGTATCGCCATAAAACATAGAGCCAATACACAAGAGAAACTACAAGTGCAATGCTTCTCCATACTGTATTTGTAAAACGTTGACAGATTTTATTAATTGTATCCACAGTTCATCAGTGTTACTGGGTAATTTACATTATTATGCTATATTTAGTCATATGATGACAAAAGTATAGAGGGAAAAATTGTTTTTTGCCGGGTAGGATCCGAAACTTAGACCTACTAATAACATATCATGTGCTATGACCCCTTAGCTTCCGGCAGCCGCACAATTATCCTCAATTATCGTTCTTAATCCTTACATCATAGGTTCAGTCTCAAGAAGCCGTCTTTTGGCTACAATTTGGAGAATCTATCTTTAAGAGCCATCCAGGCAATGCACGTGACGGACACGTTTAGTAGCAACTCAACTGGCTTATATTTTTGAGCTAATGACTAGTAACTGCATGGTAACTGGTGATGTGCCAAAACATTCGAACTGAGATTTGCCCAAACAAATTTTTACAGTTGGATTCCTCCTGAGCGTCCCCGTCATGTGCCCTTGCCTCGATGGCTCTTAAGAATAGAGTTTCCAAATTGCAATCAAAAGACGGCTGCTCGAGACTGAAACTATGGTGTAAGGATTAAGATCAACAATAGAGGATGATAGGTAGCTCAGCGGTCAGAGCACCTGACATTTTATCAGGAGGTCGTGGGTTCCGATCCCAGCTGCCTAAACGCTATGTTTCCGCTATATCTTTGTCATCACATGGATTTTTACCCAGTAATTAGCAGATTTAACTGGCTTTGGTCAGTCATTAACTCAGTTATATCAAGGAGATTTACATAACGCCTGAGGGCCATGCGGTCAAAGAGGGCCTCATTTCTAAAGAGTGAAATATTAATTAATCATAGGAAAGATCCCAATAATAGAGTGAAAGAGGCAGAGATATCATAAAATGACAGATTTGAAGGTAATGAAATGAATCTTTCTTATCTCTATAAGATTCCTAATATTATTGTCCTATTCGGGCAACGTAGATAAGACCTAGGTTCGAAACATTACAACTCCTTATAATTTAATTAATATTTATTAACCATGTAAAAATATTGGTTTGTTTTTGTAATTCTTGAGTGAAATTGTACACGTAATTAAAAATTAGAAATAAATAATATGAGGAAATATTTTATATTTAGTAAATCACTCAAATATTTTTTTCCCTTATAAAAATATAATTTTTATTATCGTTGGTCTTAATTGTTCATGCACGAAATTTGTCCTTGCCTGTTAGGTACAGTCGCTCAAAAATATCCGAACATTATAGCTGATTACAGAATTAAAAAAAATATCTGGCGACGATTTTTTTTTTGTAATTAGTGTGCTGGCAACCTTCGTGTCCATGTCACAAACTTTCATTTCACATACAAATAGTTGCATTAATCAACAGGCTCGTAATCTGTAATTCCCAGGTTCGAGTCCCAACTTGGTCAGCGTTGAGATTTATCTCCGGAAAATTCGCCGCCTGCTCACGGTCAGTAGGGGACACCAATGGGCTTGGATAAGGCCGTCCTCCGTCGGATGGGACGTTAAGCCGTGGCCCGTGTGTGTGAGAGTCATAACCTGTGCACGTTAAAGAACACGCTGGATGGCCTTGACGGGAGGCTACCATCTGCCTCCCAACAGCTATTACAATGGGTCCCCTCCCCCAACCTTCTCTGTGCCTTCGGGGTCCATATGACCTGGTCATTTAGCCCGTGTTGTGCAAAAAAGTACCGCTCAGAGGTAAAACAAACCCAAACAATTAATCAAAACTTGTTGCGATCAATCGCCATTTCTTTATACCTCTTACAGCAAAATTGCAAAAAATGGTGTCACAAATTGAGATTTGGAGAGATTTGAGTGAGATTTTTTCTAGAGACATTTTTTAGTAAAAAGCTGATTTCCATTGTTAAAGAGCTTAGAACGTAGCTATCCATTCACATAACAGGAAGTGTCTGGTTACGCTTTGTAATATAGTGTAGAAGTTAATTATAAAGTGGTCTTACATTCTCAAGCATTTGCTGCATTTATCATATGAATGTAAAACAAAAGATTAGAGAATAAAGTGAACTAAATCACGTTCACAGATGCTCAATATGGGCACCGAAGATGATGCGGCAACAAAATTTACTTTTCTTCCACATTATAAGGAGCATACCACGAGATAAAAGAAGCTAGAGAAAGTAATCCTGTCCTTCATTTCATTGATAGTCTGCAGTAATGGCAGATGAAACCCTATAGAAAGTAATCAAGCTGGGCTAACTGGGTAGGTCACAAGGGATCGAAGAATGTTGGGGCAAGCGAACCACTGGACAACTATTAAATGAAATCCTCCAGTCAAGACCATACAGCATGAGGAACAATACAGCACAAAGAATCACGTCTTTACTTCCGATACGACGGACGACGGCCTTTCCAATCCGTCGGTGTCCCATTTCTGACAGAGGACAAGGTGGGGATTTAGCGGAGATAAATCTCAATGCTGACCTAGGTGGTTATTAAAGAGCCGTCACAAACGATGTAGTTGCATAGGAATTAATGTTAGAGAAAATCTCACTTATAGCAGGGTTGGGTTGTTTTACCTCTGAGCGGCACTTTTTTGCACACCATGGGCTAAATGGCCAGGTCACATAGACCCCGAAGGCTCAGAGAAGGTCGGGGGAGGGGGCCCACTGGAACAGCTGTTGGGAGACAGATGGTAGCCTCTCGTCAAGGCCATCCAGTGTGTTCTTTAACGTGCACAGGGTATGGCTCTCCCGCACACGGGGCCACGTCTTAACGTCCCATCCGACGGACGGCGGCCTTTCCAAGCCCATCGGTGTCCCCTACTGACCGTGGGCAGGGCGGGGAAATTTTGCGGAGATAAATCTCAACGCTGACCCAGCTGGGACTCGAACCTGGGAACTACAGATTACGAGCCTGGCGCGCTACCGACTGAGCCAACCCCGCCCCACTTATAGCAGGTCACAGGAAAGCGACCCATTTTGTCAACAGCATATTGTGGTCTACGCTTGCGTAATATGCTTTTCTTCGCTTTTCTTCAGCAGCGCTTTCAGTAGATATGATAACAAAGCAAAACTCTGAAAAATAAACGATGCAGTTCTCTCCTTCGAATTCTTATCTTTTGAATGTCAAGTTAATTAGTTATGTAAGGTTTTAAATTGTAAAGCTACTATTTTGTAATTATCCTGTATACTAAGCATTGCTGCGGTCCGTGTGCGACAGCTTTAGGTTGTTTTACCTTTGAGCTGCACTTTTTTGCACACAATAGGCTAAATGGCCAGGTCACAAGCACCCCAAAGGCTCAGAGAAGGTTGGGGGAGGGTACCCACTGGGCAGCTGTTGGGAGATAGATGGTAGTCTCCCGTTAAGGCCATTCAGCGTATTCTTTAACAGAACAGGGTGTAGCATTCACGCACACGGACCACGGTTATACGTCCCATCCAACGGACGGTGGCTTTTCCAAGTCCATCGGTGTCCCTACTGACCGTGTGCAGGGCGGGGAGTTTTTCGGAGCTAAATCTCAACGCTGTTCCAGGTGGAACTTACACATGGGAACTGCAGATTACAAGCCCGTCACCGACTAAGCCATGACTAATCCCTCCCCCCTCTGTATGCGACAGGTTTTACGTTTCAGTGGGCCCTCCCCGTATGCGACAGTGTTACTACCCCCTGTTCCAGTAGGCCCCTTCCAAATTTCTCTGATCGCTACCGACTGGGCGCTCCCCCCCCCCCTCTATGCAACAGTCAGATTAGGTATAGTATAAGGGTGACACGTTTCATGATGTGGTAAGTTAGGTCTTATCTAGAAAAATTAGATGAAAAATATGTTTCTTTCAAATAAAACCAACCGTGTTATAGTTTGACTATAACACTAAGTTAAAAACGTATTATCAATTACATTACATGCATTAACCCAATGTGTTACATGCATTAACCAACCGTGTTATAGTTTGACCATAACACTAAGTTAAAAACATATTATCAATTACATTACATGCATTAACCCAATCTCTTAAAAGGGACAGCATTATATTTTTTGCCAAAGGGCGACACATAATCTAGGGACGGTCCTGCTAGCATGGAAGAACTGAATTGCAATTTGGTTGACGTTTTCTGGAAGATACAGAATATCAGTTATTAAATCATAAACTTGTTACTCTCGAATGCATTTAAAATTTATTACAAATTATACGTGCTTCAGAAAATACTTTATCACTTGGTAAAAACTTGTCTTGCGAGAATGTTTTCTATGCCACTTCTCTAATGAGTTCACCTGAAATAAAAAAAGCCAGAGTGGCTCAGTTGGTAGCGCTCTAGGCTTGTAGTTTCCAGGTTCAAATCCCAACTGTGCTAGCATTGAGATTTATCTCCGCTAATCCACACCCTGCCTTGGGTCAGAATGGCCTTGGCAATTGGCTTGGAAAGGGCGCCATCCGTCGGACGGGACATTTATCCCTTGTACCGTGTGCAGGGGAGTCATACCATGCGCAAGTTAAAAACAGACTGGATGGCTTTGACGGGAGGCTTTCCTCTGTCTTCTAACAGTTGTCCAGAAGGTCCCTTTATTCCAAACTTCTGTGAGCCCTTGGGGCCCTTGTGATTTCGCCATTTAACCCATTGTTTGAAAAAAATATTACTCAGGGGTAAAACAACAGGCTAATTCATTGTAATATACATCTATAAGTTTTCTTCAGTGTAGTTAATAAAAGCATTCATCTCTTTTTTTAATTCTTTCTGTTTTATGACAGTGAAATGAATAGTTCTGTGCCAACCAAGAAATTCCAATTTTTCCCACCATGACAAGCTATAGGCAGAAATAAGAAATTTCAGTCTTTTGCAATTTCACTCTACCTTCAAAAGGTTAATATTAGTAACTATATAAGAGTAAAAAGATAAAACATGTGTGACACAAGCAGGTATCCAGGGTTCTACATTAATAACATTTAGTCATTTTTTTCTCTCTCTGACAAGCATTTTTGTGGAAGAATTTTTATGAAAAGTACAATGAACTAACGGTCTAAGTCGCAAGATTCAAATGGCTCAGAACTGGATACGGAATCCACTATACAACTGTTAGGGAAGACGATAGTCTCCCGTTAATTCCATGTAGTGCGTTTTAAACTTGCACAACGTATGATCTCTCCTGAATAGGGTCCCACAGCTTAATGTCCCATCCATGGATAGCGGCCTTTCCCAAGCCCATGAGCGTCACCTTTATCACCTGGAACAGAGCTTCGTAGAGAAAATCTAAAATCGAAATCTAAAGTGGCAGAGTCAGGTGCTAACAGCTTTGAGCACTATCGACTAAGCCGTCCTCCACTTTCAATATCTGAATTTCTATTCATGAATATTCTTAGGCTGACAGAAACATTTCCTCCCTTAAACTGGAAGTTGAAAATTATACACATATATTAACCAATAATAAAAATAAGTTTCGAACTTCAAAATTATGTTCGGCTCCAGTCAGATTTTACTCATTAACCTTAAGTGGTTTAATGATGGGATATCAATAATTGGTTTTTTCCATTAGAAGTTCAAATATACTTGGAACTAATGTAATAAAAAATTAAAGTTTTTTTTATCATTTTAAATATTTTTAAAATTCGATTTTAATGATTATAGCAAAATCCAAATAGATGTTAATATAAATATATGGCATCTTACCTGATAAAAATAATATATCTCCAATTCCACAGGCCCTTCTGTACCATTCATAGAAGAATTGCCAGTATCGTTCCCATTTTGTGCGATGTGAAGTAACGTCTCTTCCGTGGGTAACGAAATCACAGTTTTTGTGGCATTTAGGAGACAACTGGATGCAGTGCAAGCTATATCTGTTTTCATTGACATTCCTGGAGTAAATACAATCTTATCCCTCTCCGTCATATCGTCTCTCATATTGAAACCGTATATCGAATAATATTAGCAGGAATTAAAAAAAAACAGTAAACAAAAACAATATTTTTTACCTGCGCGTATTTATCGAATATCAAACGAAATCGACGAGTACCCTAGAGGAAAAGAGTGGAAAAAGTTCTCTCAGTTGCGCAGACATTTCTCCACCTGAAACTTTTCCTCTTCACATCGAGAGTCTCCTCGGGACTGATCTCACTACTAATACTTCCCTGCTTGCGTCGACTCCTGCGTCCTCCGTGCAATCTGACAGGAGACTAGAGTAGTGCCCTGACGCTGAGAACGCATCTCTGCCCAGCATGCGCGCGCGCTGCTTCTCTCTTCACTGCACGCATTCTTGTTTTCCGATCGCTTAGCAGGTGAGAGGGAAAGCTGGGCAACTGGCAGCCTGTTGATAGTGGTTGACGTCACGGGATGAGGTGGGCCGAAAGGATGATAGAAGTTGGGATGCACGACCGCTGAGCCTGCTCTGCTGGACAAATCTGATTTGCTTTTTATTTTTTCCTATTCTCTCTCGCTCTCCTGCTGTAAGATACCATTGGAAGACGAAAAATTGAAATTCTGTGAACTGTGTTTCTTCCCAGGATGGGGATGTAGTACCTCCTTTATTCGTAACTGCCGGGCTGTTCAATGAGATTTATAAAAGGTAATTTTTTTCCGTCAATTTAATTTATTCGAGAGGAAATTGAACCAGGTGGTAGTGAGAGTTTTCGTAGTAGTATTTAAACGCGGACATTGCGGAAATTCGAAGATTAAATTTAAAGGAATTCGTAACTTGGGAACGCCCCGTGGAGATTAAGACTTTTTAAATGCAAAAGAAAACAAAACGGAACTCAGGACGAAACCAGACTTTTTTTTAAAGGAAATTATTTAAAGTCCAATTGGCTAAGTTGTTGATCTCAAACAATGGTGTTTTATATTACGATTAAATAACTGATGAATATATCTTTCTCCATCAATATGTAAGTTGCATTTAGTTGTTTTACTTTAGAGAGGTACTTTTTTGCATACAAATTGGCGAAATGGCTAGGTCACAAAGACCCCAATGACTCAAAAGGCTGGGGGAAATGATCCGCTGTCAAAGTCAAGTCAAAGTGACTCTGTAGGTAAAGTTCACAGATGGTTATAAGATAGTACTACTTTGATTTGGATACATAGTAGGGTAGAGGTTACCAGACTCTTGGCATTAACCGATCCAAAAAAAAAACGCTGATTTAAAAAAAAAATACTTTTACTTCGCCGGCTCTTCTCCCGTAGACCATTACAGATATTTTAAGAGCACTATGAAATATTCTTTGATATTTTAAGAGCAATATGAAATATTCTTTTTTTATTTTATAAGGGATAAAAAACCCCTACTATTTCTCTTTTCCGAGGTTTTAGTTTGAAATTTCACAGTTAAACGCATCCAAGGACGGAAAAATGTAAAACTTTCTTAGTCTTCTCCCGTAGACCATTATAGATATTTTAAGAGCAATATGAAATATTCTTTTTTCTTTAATAAGGGATAAAAAAATACTATTTCTATTTTCCGAGGTTTTAGTTTGAAATTTCACAGTTAAACGCATCTAAGGACGGAAAATGTAAAACTTTAATATTGTAAATAGTAATCTATCCATGCTGAAATTTGATATTTACGTGGAAACTTATTTTTAGTTTATATTGTCATTCACAATTTATTTTCTTCCCATGATTGAGAGATAAACATTTTGCTTTCTGGAAATAAGAATTCAATATTTGTCAACACTGATCAGATTTTTTAATCTTCACACGCATTTTGATGAATAGTAGATTAAAAACGATTAACTTCATAAATAAATTTTACGGATTACAATTAAATTAATTTCACAGTTAACCTGTCAATAACAAATTCATAGATTGCCTGTTAACATATAATTCAATAAATGATTTTGTGGAAAAGTGTGATTCAAACCCATAGCCTTGCAGTTTCATGCCAGGTACTCTAACCACTATGCTAACACCACCTCTGTCTTATATTTACAGAGTTTAGAATTTTAAACCTCACTGACCTTGTCGTCCATGACCCCATATATCATCAGGAAAGGCACCACATACAATTTTGCTCAATATACAAATGTTAAATAAGGAAGTCACTCACGATAAAGCGTTACTAATTTCAACAACATTTTTTCAAATATATGCCAATAGCTAATCTGCGAATTTATTATTGATTGATTCTTGCATTGATAACGCTTTGGGTAAGTAACTTCCTTATTTAAAATCTATAGATTGTGAATATTGGATAAAGTTGTCTTTCTTGATCACAGATGGCGCCATGAGCGACAAAAAAACGGAGAGATTTAAAGTCACAATTAAGTGGATAAATGACAGAACTGGTAATATCTTAGTGATTAGAGCACCTGACATATAAGTAGGAAGCGTGGGTTCGGATCGCACTCATTGGCGAAACTGATTTCCCCCAATATTATTTCGTACATATAAGGTGTTTCTGCATAGAACGCCATAGTTGATTGAATCGTTATGGGAAAATATTTGTTTACAGCACTGAGGCAGCGCGTCACAACTACATTTCAAGTCCCTTTCTCGTAAGTCATAATTATGCCTCCAACAAAGTTAGCACTGATTATATAAAGAAAATGACTCCTCAATGAGTTTGATAATCAACAAGTTGTTTCACAGTTAGTTCAAAGCTAAATAGCATTTCTACTATTTGACTTAGTTTAAGTTTATTTCGGATAATCCAGAATCTAGTAAATCCCAAACTTGCAGACTTTGAACGAGTCTAGAAGTAATTACTTTCAACTTTGAAATTCATTTTTAAGAACAATGAAAGTTGATATTGGTCTATTTCTTTTTGTGAATTAAAGCAGATATACTATGAAATATTTCCAAATTATTCGAATTAACATAAGGATACCTGTGGTTTAAAATTAACGTTGTACTCATTATGATAAAACAATGGATAAAAGTTGAAAATATTCCCATTATAGTAAAGAGCGGGATCAGATGAAATGTAAATCACGTCCTGCGATACTCGACTATTTTCAAAACTAAAAGGAGCTGAATCATAATTGTAGCTGCCAAAATGCTTATATATCTAAGTATACGTACTCATACTTAGATATATTAGCATTTTGGCTGGTACAATGAGACGTAAGTCTCTTTCTCTGCTGCAGCAATTCAATCATCTATATTCTATTTTGCATATGAAAACAAAATCTTAAATGACTAACAAAACTCACAAAAAGATTCAAAAAGAAACATAAAATTAAATTATGATAATTATGATTAAAATAACACTCCCAAAGGAACAAAAAATAACCGCATTATTAACATTTTTTTTCTAATATCCATAATATTCTATCCATCCATCTTAAAAAACATGGGACTTTGGAAAAAATACTCGAAATAATGCATTATGATGAACTGTAATAATAACATAAAATCATATTATACGTTAGCTGTTGCGGACACATAGGTGGTAGAAAAAAACATCATAGGTGGTAGAAAAAAACATCATAGGTGGTAGAAATTAGCAATTTCCTCGTGGTTCCTCGGCTACCTGAGTGATTAGTCCCGATTTTGGTGGGGTGGTCTCGCTTAGTTCTGACCCTCTTGGTGTGATATTTGGGGTTCGTAGCTGCCGTGGGTCGCAAGTGATCCCTCGAAAAGCGTCTGAGATTTCTGGGCCGCTGCCGTCGCCTCCCTTGTCAATGGAATTGTGAGCGAGAATGAAGTTATCGATCGACGTACATTCGCCGCCAAACTTTTCGCGGGAGTTGTAAGGGAGTGGTGGAAAGCTGTGAATGAACATATCGAAATGTTTGTGTGGGTATATGAATATATTTTGTGAAAGAAACAGCTAACGTTAGTCTAAAATGGATTTTTAAAATATCCATAACAACATAACTAACTACATTTTAAAGTAAATTCATTGGCTTAATTATTGTTCTTGTAATGTGTGATAGTGTGCATGGAGGGGGTGGGGAATCTAGGTCAGATGCCTTTACGTGATTTCCAGGGGTAGACTTAATACTAAGGAACATATTTCGAATGCTGCCAGTTTTAGGAATTACGTCATAGTGAGTGACGGACTTTAACATTCAAAAATTTAGTAAATATGTACGTACTTCCTACAGTCAACGATGGAGTAAAAATTATACCCGTCTGGTAATTTTCAGAACAAACCTTGTGGTTATATACTGTCATCAGCTTTCCAACAGATGTTGGGCTAAGGCTTCAATAAGATCTCATTAATTCGGAATTCAGGATAATCCGAACAGTGAGCTGGCAACGCTAAATGTTCCTCGCGAGGTCTCGCTTCTGCTGTTTCCGAGATTGAACGAGATCTAGTTTGAATGGTAGAGCGTATTCTTGTTTATTCCAACCTACTTGATCGGAAACTATATGTAGCAGCAAGCCAAAGGATCGAGAAATTTAAAATACGTATCATTATTATGGTGGGTTGTTTTACCTCTGAGAAGCACTTTTTTGCACACCATGGGCTAATGGTCAGGTCACAAGGACCCCGAAGGCTCAGAAAAGATTGGGAGAGGGGACCCACTAGAACCCGTACACGGGGTCACGGCTTAACGTTCTATCCAACGGACGGATAGATTGCGGCATGATTCCAAGCACCATCGGTGTCCCCTACTGACCGTGCATAGGGCGAGAGAATTTTGCGGAGATAAATCTCAACGCTAACCCAGCTGGGACTCGAACCTGGGAACTACAGATTACGAGCCTGGCGCGCTACCGACTGACCACCCCCGCCACCCTATCATTATTATGTAAATTTTATGTAATAATCCTATTCTAAATGTAACGATACATAATTTAATTCTAAACATACTTCATTTTATCTTGTAAACTTACCTCATTTATGCATTACAGGTTATCCCCCTGCTTAACGGGGTAGAAACGTTGTTGTCAACTCTTCAATAAGTGAAATCCTCGTTACCAAGAATTATAGCATGTACTTCAATGAGAGAGAGTAACGACACCAAGACACCCATTTAAACAATTATAAATCGTAAAATCTAAACAGAGAGACGCAATAAAAAAACTCGAAAAAATCAGTTTTAATTTTATTTAGAAGAAACAATTCTGTTAAACATGAAAAAAATGACAACATGAAATCTCTCGGAGGTCGCTGCTTAACCACGTTAATTCCCTGGGAATATTTCCACCTGATAAAGGCGTCCAGGATCGATTACTTGGCGTTTATCCCTTGATACGTAATATTTGTTCATAGCATTCAGGCTGCGGATCACAACCAACGAAGTAAAGTAAATAGAGTGCGCAACCGGTTCCAAAAGTTGAAGCAATTTGAACGACGTTTTGCCCACCCTTTATATGACCGCCATAATGTAAAGTGTGGGTATTAACGCACTAAGCCTAAGCAGTTAAACGTTTTATCTTTTTTTTGAAAATTACGTTAAGTTTTCGTTCTCAGGATAAAATCCAATCATTCATGTTAGTTGAACCTTTAACAGCATATAAAAATATTGTATTTAATGAAAAAAGAAAAGATATCAGTTAAAAAATCGCGTTATTTCCAGACTTTTTTTTTTGAAAGTAAATATTTTGTTTGATACTACAATTAAATGAAAATAGAAACTCCTTTATTTATTAAGGCATGTAAACACAGTACTAAAAAAGGTGCTTGCTACATGATTGCCTGTACTTTACATGTAAAGGGTAGGCATTAAAGAGCTTATTTTAGCTTCAGACTGGGGGCGCTGTAACACAACGATTGCTCACTCTATGTATTCTATCTCATTGTTCACAACTATGTTTCACGTCACCCCCTCGTGTGAAGTCATAGTTGTGCCTCTCCAGCAAAACCATGCACTGATTATGCGAAGAAACTGACAATTAAATGACTTTGATAAAAGCCTATCTCTAACGGAAGTTTATCAGTATAAAATGCCATCGATAACACCTGTGGGGAATGCGATACCTTAAAAAATAGACAACACCATACAGGATATCTATGCTTTATCTTGGACTCGAACCCAGGTCCTTTTACTCAGCAGACATGTGTGCTATCACTCCACCATCTCTAACCACTTGTCCCGTCATGCACAAGTATCATTTCGCCACCTCTAACTATTTGAGCTGTTCGTGCAGAAGAATTTTTTTTCTTTATGAGTTTGCTTTTGACATTTCCCTTAAAAATTGAAAATTTCTCTGTTTGAAATAAAATTTCTAGGAGAATGATTTGTTTTCAATAACAAGAAGAAATCCTGATTTATATCATTTTACATCAGAAACAGTAAAAAATGTATATTACACAGAAGTTTTAAATTATTTGGGCAGCTCCCCTTCCTAAGGGACGAAATATTATAGAATTGTTTAATTCTGTTTCTCTTTCTTAATAAATATTGTCATAAAAAAATTATCAAATTTTATTAGAGCATGGAAAAGTGTGTGGTAACAACTATTTGATCAAGTTTCAATATCTTTTGATCTTTTATCAATATTATCCTTTGATAAATAATCCTTCGATAAAGGATTTTATCAAAGGACTCAAAAAAGGAAAACTCAAAAAGGACTCAAAAAAGAGAGGACTCAAAAAAGGAAATATTATTTTTTTATATCTTTTGATCTGATCTATTTGATCTGATCAAGGATCAAGATCAAATAATTGATTAAATCCTTTGAATTTAGTTGTTGGAAACTACATCAATTTCTGAATTTTTAAACACTCAAATAATGTTGAAACTTTAATAATTTATACTTAAAAAAATATGTAGAATTTAAGAGTTTGCTAAAACAAACATTAAAAGCTGGGTCATAATTTTGACGATTTAAATGTTTTGAAGATTTATCTTCAATAGTACAAAAGTACTTTTACGGATGCAGTAGCGCCAGGAGGGACTTCAGCGAATGGAGAGTGAGCGAACTGTACTGTATTGTAATAGTTATGATATTTTATATGCTTAACAAGAAAGAAAGATTATCTGAAGCATTTCAGATAAGGATAATACAAAGGATATACGTGAATTATTTCTCTGGTTTATCCAAACAAATAAAATGCTCCCAGAGTGGATTGTTGGATCAACAAAGGAAATTTAAAAGCAATTTTGTCGCCTTTCTTTGGTGTTTATTCTGTCCCCAAAAACCAACAAATGTTTCTTTTTCCTTCATAAGAAACGAGTAAATCTCATGAATGCATTCAAAAGAAGAATAGTAAGGATTTTCTTGAAGTATTAAGATGAATATGTAAAACTGTGTTTAAAAACTAATTCATAAAAAAATAAGGCAAAAAATAAAGATGCTGCAGAATTTAAATACATTTTAATTAACTCGGGTCGAATAAAACTGAGATGAAAATCAAAGAATTTTAAATCCTGATATTAAGGCGATATTATACGCGCTGAAAATAGCATTTACATACGTAAATATGATAGAAAACGTCTTATAGTAGAATGCAGCTGGAAGACAATTACATGCAGTTTAAAAAATTTGATATTTTCACAAGTATTAAAAGAGCACGATGAATAATGGCAGTTCAATGTTATAAAAACGGGAGTTCCAAATTATTTGGACAAAAATCTCTTTAACGCCGTTTCAAAAATAGATTTTCTTTATATATATTTAACTACGTGAAGAATTACATTTTAGGCAACGTTAGTTGTTTTCAGTTTGATATCTTTTTCTTATTTAGCATCTTTGTTTATTTTTCAGCTCTTTATCAATTATTTAGCTTTTCGTAACAACCAAAGAGTAAGCATATAAATGTCTTTTTTTTCACGTCTTAGTTTTAGCGCAGCTTTTCAAATAATATATTCTGTTTGATTCAATATTTAGGATATTTGATGAACTAGTTTTGAGGCCTCCTTCCCATAGTCAATAAGAAACGTAATTATGCTTTAAAAATTGTAAAAACAACAACGAGAGGAAATGTTTTCATTGATTCCTGCTATCTTCATTAGATTTCAGGAGATTATTTTAGGTGAAAATATGTTTCGTTGATGAGGAGAATTAGAACTCATGTTTCCCAGTTACATGTTATCTAACATAAGGGGTGTCTTATGCGACAAACTTAAATAGATTAACTGAGGAAATTGATTAAATAGAATAGCAAATAATTTCTAGACCACTGAACTAACCGGTGATAGTTTAGTGGTCTGGAGATACTGGGAGATATGGATTCGAATTCCAATAATCGGCGAAACTCATTTTTTTCCTCAAAAATATTTCTTGGATATCAACAGATATTCTGCGTATTTGTTTGATTGATTTTTTTCACTAGATTTAGCTGATTTGCATTATCGTTGAAACCTGAGATTCGATTTTTCAGACCTTATCGGTGGCCACACAGCATAAATGTTTTTATATTATTTTCTTTTTCATTTCAGTAGTTACATTTTGAATTTTTTAGAAAAATGAATTGCATTGAGGAATTTTGCAGTACATTCAGTGGTATTTAAATTCGTGGTATTTTAATCGCTTCATTAAAAACAATTTAATCAAATTATTACTCCAAATATCCAATTTCATAATTAATTCTTATTTGCAAATAGTGCGTCAGAAACTTTATCGCAGTTTTCTATTTTAATCATGGTTTGCAATGGACGAGGGATGAGTGTGGCTCAGTCAGTAGCGCACCGGCTCGTAATTTTCAGTTCCCAGGTTCTAGTCCGCCCCTGGGCAAGCGTTGAGATTTATCTCCGTAAGACTCCCTGCTATTAGTCAATAGGGGACATCTATGGGCTTGGAAATGCCGCCGTCCGTCAGATGGGACGGTAAGCCGTGACCCTGGTGAGGGATAGATATATTCCGTCCAAGTTAAAGAATACTTTAGGTGGCCTTGACTAAAGGTTACCATATGTATCCCAACAACTGACCAGTGGGTCCACCCATCCTTCTCTAAAATCTCGGTGTGAACTTGCCATTTAGCCCATTGTGTGCAAAATAGTGACACTTAGAGGTAAAACCACCCAAATCCCAACGGACGAATTTTAGAAATTTATGATTACGTTTCCTTGAGAGTTTTCTGAAGAAATATAATTAAATAGAATATCGAATACTTAGAATAATTTAGTCATGCGTTTTTTATTTCGACAGAAATTCTTAACACGAAAACGGATAAGGCGAAACACGGGCTAACTCGAAACTAAAGTATGGTCCGTTCCAACGACAATGCTTTTACATAACTGAATTCTTTTAACGCGAAATGATACATACGAAAAAAAATCGCTTAACCCGAAAATATTCTACGACCCGACGAATTTAATTCTATTCAAACTTCCTCGGATAACACAAAATTCGTTGAAGATGGGCTACCTGGACTTTCTGCCGGGACTTTTAAGAATCTAGGTATGGAGATTGTGAAGAAATAGGCACATACACCTAAAGACTAAAATTAACTGTATAATAGTTTGGTTCTGTCTAGGGTTGGTTATGGTACTGAAACTTGGACGCTTTGTAAACAAGATAGCAGGAAACTAGATGCTTACGTAGTATCTTGGGTATTAGGTGGTTCAACTTTGTAAGTAATGAAGATGTTAGGCAAAGAAGTCAGTAACCTCCTCTTAGCAGTTTATTGTGCAGAGAGAGACTCCGCTGGTTTGGCCATGTTTCTCGTATGGATAATTATAGACTAGCGAATAGGATGATGAACAATGTACCTAAAGGCCACAGAAAGAGTGGGAGATCTAGGATGCGGTGGCTAGACAATGTCAAACAGGACCTTGTTAGAATTGGTGTGCAGTGGCCGGATCCAGCAGATGTAGTTCAGGACGCATACACTTGGAAAACTAAATTGCACGGTCTGCTTGGACATCTGTAGCCCATGGCTGCTTGAGGATGATGATGGGCAGACATAATACTAACCACTGTTTGATAACTTTTTAAGAGATTCAAATTTCTTGCTAAATAATTATTAATAGCAGTTATTAATGCACTAGTATATTTTATACTTTACACTTGGAAAGCAGAGTAATAATTTTGTTTGCCGACACGACGTTGGCAGAGGGAAAGAAAATCAGTTTTCTCCCATCCCCTGAAAACGTTTATCGGGAAATTAATTTATGTTCAATAATATCAGGTTTACAAAAAAAATAATGTTTTTTATTTTGACGAAATCTAATATTTTTTCCTTCTTTTTTGTTTTCAGAAGCATATCATTTATTTTTATTTATGAATATGAAAGGAATATTTCTTACGTGGTTTACAGGTTAGGAGCACTCAGGATCGTATAAAAACAGTGCAAAATTCACTGCATAAAAATGATCTTATAAAAAAAAAGGTTTAGTAACTCAAGTTGATAGAAAAATTAGTGGCACTCATGTGGTAACTAGAAGAATGCATATCGCCTCTGGCACATATGAGAATCTCGTTTTCAAAGAGAATGAAGTTTTTCCTTTAGCTATTGTTTCATTCCTTAAAAGTTTTAATTTGAAAATGGAAATAGTATTTCGTTAGTAATTATGCAACATAAAAGTATTCGTCTTTTAATTCTTAAATTTAAAAAGTTACATTTCCTACAGTAATCTCAGAAAAATGGATAGATTATTGCTGTCTGTGTAAGATCTTTTAAAAACTACCAATATTTCTTCAAATTTTTATACTATACATATTTGTAAAACTCTAAAACAGATTTACCGTTTCATATTTAGTGATCTGTAAAGATATACGTATTAAAACTATTAAGTATTTGAAAAAAAAAAGCGAATTGATAATATTTGAGTAGTACCAATCAAACTGAAAAAAAGAGCTTTCTACTTATCATTTTTTCCAACTGAAGCTTCATGACGTTCACATTCCACCACCAAAATTTAAAATTTCTAATTTTAATACGTCGTTTACAATATTTGTTTGAAATTTTGGAATTTGAAAATTTTTCCGCCGTTAAAAGGCGCAATTATTGTTTTTGCCAGATTTAAAAAGTGTGAATCATAATAATTTATCAGTTCATATCTAACCCAAAAAATATTTTTTTATTATCTTAAAAAAAATATCTGCTGAAACTGAAAAGGCGTGTTTTCCCACCCCCTCTGGGTCTAAGGGGTCAACTCCTTTTTGGCAATGGACACTTCGCGACCTTCACATTCCACCACCAAAATTTCAAACTTCTAGTCTAAATGCATCTTTTCCAATATTCGTTTGAAATTTTGTCATTTTCAACTTTCCCACCATATTATGACGTAATTATAGTTTTATAGATTCGGAAAGTGCATATCGTAATATTTCCATATTTCATCAATACCTATCCAAAACAAAAATAATTTTTAATTTATTTCTGTAAACAAAAAAGTTCGATGTCTACAGACGGATAGACAGAAGGATAGACAGACAGACGACAAAGCGAAACTATTGGTTTCTTAAAACGAGATAAAAAGACGAGTTAATTGCCCTCAAAGCAGGTTGGGTTGTTTTACGTCTGAGGGGCACTTTTTTGCACGCAATGGACTAAATGGCTAGGCCACAGGGACCCCGAAGAATCAGAGAAGGTTGGGGGAGGGGACCCACTGGAACAGCTGTTGGGAGACAGATAAAAGCTCCCGTCAATCAAGGCCATCTAACGTTTTCTTTGACGTGCAAAAATGTCACAGGGTATGGCTTTCCTGTACCCGGGCCACGTCTTAATATCCCATCCGATGAACAGCAGCATTTCCGAGCCCATCTGTGTCCTTACTGAACGTGGGCAAGGCAGCTCAAGGCAAGAATTTGTGACATTCAAGGTGATAAAAAGGGAAAGTATTACACTAAATGGGGGCAAAAAGACAGGTTAGTGTTACTCAAATGCAACTTTTCATAAGGGAGTAGAAAGGCAGGTTGATTGTTTACGGACAGTAAAGATGTCATACCCGTAATTAATTCTTATCATGTTTCTTGCTATATACTCTAATATCATTAAAAATGACTTGTAATGAATATAGTAAATGATATAAAAATCAGTATAATTTTTTCAACCACGCCTAAAGCAGGGGAAATAATCAGCGTAGTTAAATTTCTTTCTGTATGATATATGAATAGATGATGCTAATTTTCAAGTTAAAACAGTATTTTCCTTGGAGAATTATGATTTTCCGTCAACATTTGCTATACGTTTCAGGTGAACTTTCAAAATAAGACATCAGACTTGTCTCTGAACTTATCAAGTAAACACCTTCCTTATGAAAAACCTTCTTTGTGAAGAAGTCTAAAAGAATTGAGAAAAATTATGAATATCTACCGGAACAAAGTTCTTACACTTATAAAAAATGCCATTGCTGCTGTAAAGATGGTTGTCCTTCGGACTATCGAGGTATGCATGAAGTCACCTACAAAGGTGTAAATGTATTTGTGCATCATAAGGGCCTCACTAACTTTAGACATCGTAAATTGATGAAAAGGTTAAAAAAAACAAAGTGCTTTACGTGTTTTTAAAAGCATCACGCAATAACATTGGTTATTGTGTACTTTCATGAATGTTTTTACGCTCTTTAGGTTAACTCTATTAGGTGGAACATTTTTCTCATACACATGTGTAAGGCAAAATTCGAAGTGAGAAAACCGTAAATGATAGTGCAATCATACTCTCTCTTATTCTGTAAACTCACCTGAAATGCGTCTTTCTGTGCGTCTTTATCAACCATAACTTATCGAGAAGTCGCAATAGACCCTTCAAACTTTCGTAGAGTGTTACTAGTTGTTGTCCGAGTTGCAGTGCAATATTTAAAGTCGAAATGCCAAAAGGGAGGTTTGCTACAAGCATATTTCTTTACCGTGCGATTCCTACGGGAAGCGTAATCTCTGATAGATCCTTTGTTGCCATTTTATTCTCCCTAACCCCGCCGTCCAGTGGCCGAGTGGTTAGCACGCTTTGCTACTGATCTAAGGGACCTGGGTTCGAGCCCCGGATTAGGCATGGATGTGTGTGTCGTTTTTCTGATGAGGTCCTGCCATCCTCTCAGATCTCCTACTGTGACATATAAACTGACAGGCTCCTGTCAGACCTCTGTGGCAAGCAGCTGCTTGAGGGGGTATTTATTTTATAACGGTAAACAGAAGATCATAATAACACGTAAATCTGGGTGTTGGCAATCCCCCCTTTCCTAGAGACATTTTTGTATGAAGGCCATTGCAGGTAGGAACCTGATATTTTTAACCAAACGTTATTATTTACTATTTTAAACCATCGTGAAGCTATTATATATATACCGTCGTGATAAAATAATATATATTATATATAATATATATTATATATAATATATATTATATATATAATCGTCGTGATAAATATAACCGTCGTGATAAAGCTATTGTTTCAGAAATAGATAACCAGATATTTCGAGTCGTGAGATTTTATGTGTGTGTGGAAACGAAGATGTTCATATAAAGATTATTGAAATTGTTCAAAATCATGCCTGAAGCTGTATTTTGAAGCAAAAAATAAGGGAAAGTGTTAGTGAGAGTTATAGATATTTTGGTGTTTTAGAATTACGCAAATTATATGCATTAAATTCTTTAATACATTTAAATAAAAATTGGGATATTGTCAGGAATTAGAAATTTTCCTATCCATACAGAAATTATCTGAAAACGTGTTATTATCTTAAGTACTGGTTAAGAAAAAAATATTTTTACTAAACATTGCGTTTTGTTGGTTTATAGACTGTGTAACATGTTGCCAATTAGTTTAAACTTATATATAATGTTAAAGAATATGATTTTGTTTTAAGACATTGGGTCATTCATGATTTCAAAGTGTAAGATTACTAAAACACTTTTACTTTTATCTTAGATATTTATAAATGTTTAAAGCTGAAGACGACTCTGCTTATAACGTAAAATTTTCATTTTTAAATGCAGTCACTTTAACAATTAAAATGTAAGTGTTATTATCCCACAGACGATTATAAACTCGAGTGAGACATTGAATCTGTTTCACTCAGAATTTGAGTTAATGTAAATGCAAACATATTGTTTTCAGCAATGAAATAAAAAATAAACTACGGTCTGGGCATCGTGAGAGTGCTAGGATATGGTACTTTTGCAATATTCTCTTTCGTTTGCTTTTTTAACATTTCAAATGTTTAATTTTCAAGTAAGCATTTTATATTTCATTTTTGATTTTGAGCTTTCTTGAATTAAAAATTGGAATATATTTTTTTCTGCATTCAAATAACCATCGACCATTTAAGTGTGTGTTTTGAAGCAGATCGAACATATGCAGGCAATGGTTGACCCGAGCAATTCCGAGTACTTCGGCTAATAGATAAGAAAGCATGCCAATGGTTGATAATCCATAACAAATCCTTGGTAAATGCAAGTAAATAATTAAAATTGTAAAATATGAAATTAAAAAGCCTAGGGAATTATAAACAGTCAATACAACTTAAACGCTTTTAAAAATAAGCTGGTAGGAGTGATAACGTCCTCAGCAGTACCATAATTTTTAGCACAGTTTTAAGTCATACGCCACCAGTCTCTGTAATAGAGTCAGTAAGAAATTTTTTTCAATCTCGGCTCATATCGTACAATTATATTAGAGGCTTGCTGATTTGCTTAATTTGTCTAATAAATAGACGGAATTATTGCTATTCTAAGACCTATGTTTGTTTCTATTTTTTTGTATGCCAAATTAATCCTTTCAAAATGAAGAATTACGTTGCATTTTCAGGATATTTTGAAATAGTTTAGGAAATCAGATATTAATTTAGTGCTTGGAAAATTGAATGTCAAAGTTGGCACTCAGTTTGACTTTTGGGCCGCGTCAGTATCAGTTTTGTCATTCAAGGAAAATTACCTCTGACTTTTGAAAAGGTGTAATTGGCTCTTTCGGCACTGGATTTACAATATAAAGTTCTCTACAGGCTAAGTAGGCTTAATGGTTTTTAGAATAACTGTTTTAACCCTAGAAATGTATACAAATAGTAGAATGATTACGCAGCGAATATGCAATTATTGATTTCAAGGAAAATGAAATTTTTTTCCACCTTCAGTATCCTGTAACCACGTAAATTCTAACTGATGGAAGATTGGGGTATAATGCATATGGAAACATTTTATTAGTGCCCATGCAATACAAAAAGACTTTAAATTTATCTCTTAAAACAAAAAGATGCGTTGTACCGCGTCCCTTTCGTGGTATGAAGAAAAATCATTGCTACCCACGTAAATCTTTTTCTCTCGACACATTTAACATTTCTACCATAAATAGATCTTTGGCAATATTCGTTTCGAGTTTTACATTTTCCAACTTTTTTCACCATTACAGGGCTTTATTAAAGCCATTATAAAATTCTGAAAATTCGAATCGTCATATTTTATTAAAACCTATCCACATCAAAAAAAATTGTTAAATGTTCTTTAAAAACGAAATAGTCAGATGTCTACATACGGGGCAGACAGAAGACAAGTGAAAACGCTATCTTCTTTTTGTTTAAACAAGTTTAAAAAAAATAACTATTATTTTTAAAGAAAATTCTTCTGTTCACTGTCATTTCGCGTCTTGTACTAAGTTATGATTCCAGTTTGCAGCAATTTAAATTAACTTGCAGCGCTCTTAAAATAGTAGCGGTCGTCACGCATCACAATAAAACAGAGAATAATCTGCTATGAAATTTTCATTCCAAAGCTTAATAGTTTGTAGTTGAACCTAGTTGGCTTGAAAGTGAATAGTCGCGATTTGCCCTTGATGTTAATAAATAAGTTGCGAAACAGACAGATACTAGTCATCAAAACACTTTTATGAAGGAACATTTACGATAATTCATAAAGTGAGAAAGATGCAGAATAAAATTTCCCTCTCCGTATAATTTGAGTGTGTATGCATAGTTCGGGAAACTGACGTTTAGTATTGACAGAATTGCTTCGATAGGTGTACTATACCTAAGATGTAGACGGACAAATGGTTCTTCCAGTCCCCGTTATCGAGTTTATGCGTAATAAAAATATATTTGGAGCAACTTCGGTAACGCGATAAATAGTTGAAAGAGGCAATTAACTGCGATAATTGCAATTAACCTATTTTGAACGTTGTTGTATGGATCTTGCAGGAGATATTAAATATGAGTCTGTTCCTTCTGTATCCATTGGACCTTCCGAATGACTGAGACACAGATATTGAACATACCTAGGACTCATCACTGAATCTGTAAAAAATATATATTAATTCCTCCTCAATACCGACAGGACGACGGTCTCAGCACCGTCTCCTACAAGAGTCCAGACGCAACTGTCTTTTCCAAAATTCCTTTCCTTTGTTGTTGAAAATACCGCCAGTGCGGTACGTGATGTATTTCAGGAGATGTAAGGCTCACTCGACCCAACCAGGTACGCCCACGTTCCAAGCTTTCTACAATGCAACTACGAGCGCAGGACTTCACTAAAGACATATGTTGTCTTTCACCCGGTCAGCATCTGCCCTTATTGCTACTAGGCAAAACTCCACAGAAAAATGGCGTTCCTGCCTTGCCCTAACCGATCGAGTTCTTACATCGATACTTCGAGAAATTTCCTCAATTTATTAGTGTGGTTCTTTTGGAAAAGCTGTTAAAATACATTGCAATCATACTATGATCAACGACTTCGTTCTTCACTTCAGCCATTTTAGTTTTCCAAATTGAGAAAATTGTAGCTTGCTAGAAGCAGATTAGATTATTTTGTTACCTGATAGTGCACGACACCTGAGTGCATAAAGTTGTCAGTGTTTCATGGGAATTAAGCGTGTAATTATTCAAAGTTAGTCTGATCTTGATAAGGTCAGTGCATTAAAGATTTAATGATTTAAAGTTTGAGAGTGAGAGGAAGCTAAAACAAAATCCACACTATTGGCTTACACATACAAGGGGATTGCATAAAATTCATTTCGTTTGATCATATTTGTGTCCCAAATTACAGTTTTCAGAATGGTTGAAAGATGGTATTGAAATTGCAGGAAAAAATGTTTTATTAATATCAAAGTCCTTATAGAGTAACAGACCCCGAATCCGTCTCCCAAAATCGAAAGTATCTGAAATCCGGATTTTTTTATTTCGAATTATAACTTGGATATAATTTGAAAAACATTTTGAAAAAAGTGCTTTTTCTTATTTTTAAAAGGCCAAAAAATTTATTCTTCTTCTCAGTTTCTAAAAAATTCGATGTCCAATTATTTTAAACGTAATGTTCTCTAGTAGCACAGGAAATATCTTCTAAACATGGGACTCATGAATGAAAGAATAGAGTTTTGCAGTGAGTGGGACTCGAACTTACCTCTCCTTAAAACATACCAGGTATTCTAAACTGTCAGCTGAAAAAGAGCTAAACTGCAGCTAACCGTTTATCTACCTTTTCAGCTAATTGTGATATATTTTTTACTTTTCATTTTTACCATTTTATTTTTTTTAATGATAGTGGGTTGGTTATTTTTTACTTCTGCGCGGCACTTGTTTGGCACACAATGGGTTTATGGCCAAATCCAAATGATCCCGAGGGTTCAGAGAAGGTTGGGGCAGGGAACTCACTAGACAACAGTTAGGAGACAGATGTTACCTTTCTTCAAGGATCCAGGCTCGTAATCTGTAGTTCCCAGCTTCGAGTCCCAGCTGGGTCAGTGTTGAGATTTATCTCCGCAAAACTCCCAGCCCTGCCAACGGTTAGTAGGGGACATCGATGGGCTTGGAAAGACCGCCGTCCGTCTGATGGTACGTTAAGCCGTGGCTCCGTGTGCGGGAGAGCCATACCCTGTGTACGTTAAAGAACACACTGGATGACCTTGACGGGGGTTACGATCTGTCTCCCAACAGCAGTTCCAATGGGTCTCCTCCCCCAATCTTCTCTGAGCTTTCGGGGTCCTTGTGACCTGGCCATTTGGCCCATGGTGTTCAAAATAGTGCCGCTCATAGGTAAAACAACCCAACCTCCCTTCAAGGCTATCCAGCATGTTATTTAACGTGCATTGGATATGACTCTCCTACATCAGGAGTCAGGCTTAATATCCCAAGCGGCGGACGGCAGCCTTTCCAATGATGGCTTTTTAAGTTGATAAATTTTTTTTTTTAATTTTTAAATTTCCAATTGATTATTTATTAAGTAATAAATAATCAATTATCTCATTTCAGATACAAATTTGAGTTTAGTATAATTACTGGAGTGAACACTAATTTATCTGATGATTATAATTTTATTGAACAGTTTACGATCTCCATATATTTTAAAAATCCACAGAATGTTCAAGATTTTAGAAAATCAGGTTGCTAATGAAGTAAATATGATTATTCTAGACAGAGTAGTGTTATATATTTCTAAATGCAAAGTTGCCTAATCATGTAAAGATTGGCCTTTTGAGATTTCCAGTAAAACCCTATAATCAGTCGCCCGTACTTTGCATTCACTGTTCGAGATTCGGAAGTGCCAATGTTTGTACTGATAGGATTAGGTGTAAAAGATGTGGGGACAATCATGCTACAAGGATTGCATATCACTTAAAATGCCCAACGGCAACGGACTATATCCTTCCATGTATTCAGGATGCCATACAAAGAAATAACTTGTCGTACTAAGCTAATGCAGTCCATCAAAAATATAATTTGATCTGCTGCCTCCAGATTAGCAAATAATCCTAACTTCAGTTTATTTCCTGAGGAAATAAACGTAAAACAAAACACAAGCTCTTTTCAGCCAGACAAAAATCAAACGTATCAAGCTACTTCAAATTCAGAAACTACAACTAAAGGCTCTACTTCTAAAAAAATTCACTGTTGGCGACACGAAAGAAAATATCGACATATTCTACAAGTGAGTCTCTTACATCTCAAGGCCAAAAAAATTAGTGACAAGTAGTCAAGTAGTGTAGCAGAAGAAATTTTAAAAAGTGTTAAAACATAATCCTTCGATTTAAAAATTGGTACTTTCATTTCTTTAGAAAAACCGGATGATGTAATCCCAGATTCCACATATTCTTTTCAGAATATCGTGATAATGACAGACAGTTCTTCTGCTTAAATGTATCGTCCCTAATGAATAAATTCATTAAAGCATTGCTTACATACTCTGTATTTTAGTTCAAAATAATTCATAATAGGGTTATGAAAGTTGAAGTCACCAAAAAATGACTGCTTATTTTGATTATAAATATATTGTAAAATCATATTGTCAATAACTGCACCAGGATTATAAAAAATAAATAATTGTTAAAGATTTAGATTTTAAATAAATTTCATCATTTTCATTGTTCAATGTTAAGTCTGTTAGAAGATCAATAAATCTTCTAACAATGATGTTCTTTAACTCTGTTCAATGAACTGTCGTAGTGTTTCTACCACAGCCCCAATGATCAATGTTAAGTCTTTCTTCAAAAAATATTTGAAACTTATGCATAAAAAAGGGCATTCGCATTTTTGCATTACAAGAAATTGTGACTGACTTTATAAACTTTAAACCTTTTTCATCATATATTCACAAAAGCTTAGAAACTGCTAGAGGCTCTGCTCTCCTAATCAGGAGAGACATCAAGTTTAGAACATGAAGTTCATCGTCTTAACGATGTAGCAGATGGAATTTATTTAAAATGTAAATCTTTTACAATTATTTAGTTTTTATAATCCTGGTGCAGTTATTGACAATATGATTTTACAATTTATTTGTAATCAAATTAAGCAGCCATTTTAGGTGATTTTTTAACTCTTATAACCCTGTATGGGGATCTTATAAGCTCAACAAAAATGGCACCGAACTTCTTAATTTCATCAATAATAATGATTTAATTTTCATATTTTAGCTACGTTTTATAATTTCAATTATAATATTAATTCTACAATTTTTTGTCTTCAGTTACTTCTAGTTTGACTCCTACTATAAATTGGAAAACTGTTTCTTCCTTTTCTGGAAGTGACACTGTTCCCATATATTTACAGGTTAAAGGATTTCAAAATGATAAAAAAAAAACTGTTCGCCTAAACAACCGGCATAAATTTTCTCATAAACTGTAAAATGCTAATCCATCTATCCATATGTTGAATCATAATTATTTCATGGATTGCATAAAAAATAATACAAATAAATGTTTTCAAACTATGAAAAACACAATTCCAAAATTAAATTCAAACTTCTGGCATTTGCATTGACTGGTGGCTATTCGTCGACGAGCAGAGCGCAAGGACAAGAAATAAAAAAATTTCCAAGACATTCTTTGGTATGAAAGAATTGTAACTCTTGTAAGGAACAAAATTCGACCGCACCACCGAACAAATTCGACTGCACAAAACTGTTCGCCTAAACAACCGGCATAAATTTTCTCATAAACTGTAAAATGCTAATCCATCTATCCATATGTTGAATCATAATTATTTCATGGATTGCATAAAAAATAATACAAATAAATGTTTTCAAACTATGAAAAACACAATTCCAAAATTAAATTCAAACTTCTGGCATTTGCATTGACTGGTGGCTATTCGTCGACGAGCAGAGCGCAAGGACAAGAAATAAAAAAATTTCCAAGACATTCTTTGGTATGAAAGAATTGTAACTCTTGTAAGGAACAAATTCGACCGCACCTCGTTGTATGAGTTTAGCAGGTGAATAAATTCACAATATTTCTCTTTCTAACATATGGGAAGTTTTTAATTCAGTTTCTAAACAACAGAGGCAAATTTCCCCCATGGAAACAAATTGTCTTAGAATGAAACATCAAGGTCATAGATCAAATTTTGATCTATGACCTTGATGGACTGGTCGGATCCGGAATTTCGCAATGTTTCTGATATTTACTACCCGAAATACCAATGTTTAGCTCTCTAGCACCAGTAGATCGAAATCTGATCTAATAAACTCACTGGAGTCAAATTTCACAACGTTTCTGAGATTTAAGACCTGAAATATCCCTAAGCAGTAATTTTTAGCTCTCAGGCAGTAATAGATCGAAATTTGATTTTTCACACGAAGGATCCACCAGATGCAAAATTACATAACGTTTCTGAGATTTACAACATGAAACACCTCTATGCATTAATTCTCATGTTTCTAGCATTTGTAGATCAAGGTTTGACCCTCTGCATAATTTGTATTTGGCCTTGAGGGAATTCCGGATGCCAAATTTCGATATTTTTTTTCTTACTCATCCATAAGACCTGGATTACTAAATACATGCAATTTTTCAGAGCTTTATGCTTCTGCTTATTTTCAGTTAGAATTAGCGTGATTCTCTGTCCCCTCATTTACAGTCATCTATATACATGATTCAAAATTAGCAAGCGAAAAAATGTAGGAAATCATGTATTGAAATAGATTTTCATTAAATTTGAAGTGATATCTTTTGTCAAAAAAGTTTTGGACATCCGGATCTTCAAATTTATTTTGAAACTGAAGCAATGTGAAAGTGATCATATTCGGTAATTTATGTTCAAAATTATGTTAAAGAATGTGCCACAAAATTTTCTTTTGATATTTAGCTGTTTAATAAAGTGATTCGAATCAGTAGTACTGAAATCTGTAACGAATATTACCCTACGCTTTCCGGAATCTATGAGGAATCGCGCAATACCACTCAGCTTTGCACGCTAAACAATGTGAACGACGACAAAACATGACGTCCAATTTTGAGATTGCCAACCTCTACCTATTTAGAGCCCTCTGTTCATAAGCTTCTTTCCTATCATTTAAGTAGGTGGAAAAGAATCGAATCTTCTTCAAGTATGCTCTGAATGAATTCGCTCTCTACGAGAGCGAGAATATTCAATTTGTGACCTGTTGTGTTCTGTTCTGTTCTTCAAGTATACAATAAACATGATATCAAAAAATACTGGTATTGATCACTTGTGCAACGCGAATTTTAATATTTTAAAATAGATTTAATAATATTAAGAGCGGTTTAGCCTGGTTTAAAATAATGTTTAATTAAAAAGCCTGGTTAGCCTGTTTAAAAATAATGTTAAATTTAGCTTTAAAATAATGCATATGCACTTGAACTTCAATGTATGCAAGGTTTCCGTTCTCCACAAACCGAGTGCACATTAAATTTGCGCAAATGGAGCTTAAAAAACAATAGGAAATAGGGGTTAGGTTTCGGGGTCTCCTGCAATTGCATATATGTACTTTACAGTAAACAATTTATTTATGTAAATTACGCAAAGTAATACAAAAAAAGTGACATAAAACAAAGATTTAGAAGAAATTAGTTTACTTACATTCTGTAAACGGTACATACGATAGATATTGAAAATTTTAAAAAAATTTACAGAACAATCGCATAGACTTAATCATCTGCACAGATGCCTTTATGGCCTTATTTACGCGAATGATTACGCGAATGAAATTACCGTGGATTCGTTAATTCCAAATGCACGTCCTCTGGTCGACGCACATTCACCGGCATCAATCATTGAGATAATCTCTAGCTTCTTCTCTAAGCTCATGATCATCCTCTTCTCCTTCAGGGTTCAAGCATATTGCACCTTTTTAAAATTTACAAAATTTAGATAATTTAACGTAGATCGTAATGTAAACTTGGCTAAAAATGTAACCTTTGTGGCCAAAACTTCTTAAAATGTACATAGCGTGATGATTTAAATCGTGGGCAGAAGCAAAAAGTTACTTCACACATTTTTGCCATCATTGTATCCAAGCATTAAAAGCGTCTTTGAAGCCGATTTTCGAAAGTGTGCGAAGTGTTGTTGTGGCTCTGCAAGCTTCGTCTTCGGATGCGAAATGTTCCCCTTTCAAAGCTTTCTTCAGTCGCGGAAAGCGGAAAAATTGCAGGGTGCTAAGTCCGGGGAACATGGAGGATGTGACAGACCTCAGGACCTATGGCAGTGATCACTGTCTGCACAATATTAGCCGTATGGGGTCTGCTGTTGTCGTGATGGAGAAATCAAAGCACACCAGAAAGTTCCGGACGTTTTTCAAGAATGACACCCGAAGTTTGGTTCTGAGAACCTTCGAGTAGGCTTCCTTATTCATGGTTATTCTACGAGGCATAAAGTGAGCAACGAGAGTACTTTTGATGTCAAAAAACACAAGACCCATTTGTTTCCCAGCTAAACGAGAAACCCGATTTTCCTTGGGTCTCGGTGAATTGGGATGCTTCCATTGACTCGACTGAGGTTTTGTTTCGGTATCGTAGTTAAAGATCCAAGTTTCATCATAAGTCACAATTCAACTCATGAAGGTTGGACCCTGGCTTTCAAAACGATTAAGTACCTCCTTGCACATCTGTACCTTTTTTTTGTTTTTGTTCTGGAGTCAAACTGTGTGGAATCCATTGAGCACAGATTCGTGATATTTTCTGATCGGTTTTTGCAATCGCGTGAACGCTTCCGTATGAAACTGAACAGCCACTTCACGAAGTGTTATTCGTCTGTCTTCATTCAGGATTGCCAGGGCTCTCGATTTACTCAGGAGTTATTGAGGAAGAAGGCTGGCTTGGTCTTGGGTAATCGGCAACAGATTCGCGTCTTTCTTTGAATCGCTTATGCCACTTAAAAATGGTAGAAATACGAAGACAGTCATTACCATACGCTTCACTCATATATTCAACAGTCGCAACAGCCCTTAGGCCTCGCCTAACACAATAACAAATGGCGACATACTGCTGTACCGTCTGAATTTCCGACATTCTGAACGAACGTCTATGACATACAACTCGAATTACAGTCTTAACACAACAGCAGTCGACGCCAAATGACCTTGGCACGTGCCTCCTTCGCAGCGGTCACGCATAGCGCCATCTAGTGTTACTTTGGAAAAAGCGCTGCGTACGAATATTTATGGCGTCAGTCCACACTTATATGGCTATCACGGTAGTCTTATGTCGTTAGTAATAATAACAACGGTAGCTAAACTCGTTATTATATGGACAGCGGTAGCAAAACTTTGAGCTTAATTCGCCTATATTTGCATTTCGGTTAGCGTACAAAAAATGAGGAAATTAAAGTTAATTTGAGTAGATTCGAATTCATGCAAATGGAGAAATTCATACAAATGCTATATTACATTTCTTAAAATGTACATTTCATCTTCCTACTTGGAATCAAACCTCACAATAATATTTTTACCTTTTATAATCGTTAGCCTGCAACTCAAAAAGGTAGAATTTAATGTAATATTTGGTGATTTGTGTTGAACTTTTTGATGCATTAATGTTATATGCAAGCTCCTGAAAATAACCTGTTCTGCATTGCGGTTTAAACCCTGAAATGAAATTTGCCTCAAGAGGTCGCTCATTGCGCTTTTGCTCGCTGTCCCTTTTTGTCAATTATACGCTCTTTTGATTCAGCTTCTTTTTCGTTTCAAGAAATAAATTAAAAATTGTTTTTGTGTTTTATAGATAATAATACATTAGGTTTTGAATTTTCCGATTCCTCCATTAATAGAAATTATTGTTATTAATGGGTATTAAAGTCGCAAAAATATAAAGCACAATCTCTTTCAAAGCATTCCATTATCGCTGATGTGTTTTTTTTAATAATAATAATAATCTTTATTCATATTCATCTTAGTTATACAAAAGTTTAAACAAATGACCCGCAAAGCATCTACATATCTGCAGGAGAGAAGAATAATAACGTTACATGAAAATGCATAAGATATAGTTTAAAACAATGTCATCGAATTATATGAATTTCAGTGGAAGCTCCATTGTGGTGGTTCAAATTTTTATTTAAAATTTAGTGCCTAGAAGAAAATTTTTAGTCTTATTTTTGATTTCTTTAAAATTGTTTAATAAAATAATTTCGTTTGTGTTCTTATAGTTACGTAGCTGGTATTACAACGTAAATAACAGACTAGAATCCATATCAGTCAGGCAAGAGTAGGATTTCAAGTAATAGAGGTTATAATCAGAGTTCAAGCTGAGAAAGTAATCTCCCATTTGTTAGTGTTATACGAAGTTATTTTATCATGAAGTTATTCTCTTGTATCGTAATAAACATTTCATTAATTAACTGTTTCCTGAGCACTATAAATGTAAGAGTGATTTTAATGTATAAACTTCAACTTTTCAAAAGTTTAAATTGAATATTATATTCCTTTTCAATAACCATTCTTTGGCCCAATTGCGTTTTGATTTCTTATTTTGGTCTATTGCACGAACTATGACAGTGTATCATAACGATTCATCAAGGCTCGCCATACAAGCGAACTGAGCAAATGCCTTCAGGCTAAATTGAGCCGTGTGTGGGGTAACTGGCCTTCAAGATGAACTCTTGAGTCCTGTAATTATTCAGTTCGACCTGAAGAGAAAACTGACGTTTGTGGGACTCTTAAATAATTTCCATGTAGCTTGTAGCATAATTATGATTTTTCGAAGTACCAGGGTAAAAGATCCCATAACCTTCTCCATCTGAGGGTATCCAATAAGTGGCATGAGTCGCAAAGGACAACACAAAAATCACCAAAAGGTGAGCCCCAAGGGACATAAATAATTTCCTGCTCACGACTTTATTTTTAACAGGATGTAACCGGATTTCTTCTGAACCAGTGAGAAAGCTCGACCAATCAGATTTCAATTTTTATGGTTACGGTTATTCATTTCAATCTTTGTACTTTAACAAAACTGTTCTGTAACGGAAATTTCCTCATTTACAACCTGACTTTGGGAGTGCAAACACGTAAATTGTATGCACATATTTAATGTATTATCATATTACTGAGATCTTTATTTTCAAACCTTAAACTATTATCTATTTTACTATTAAACAAATATATTATTAAGCATAAAAACTATTAAATTGTGTAACTATGGCACTTCTTCAAGTAATGACAATTTATATATTTGGTATATTATGCAGAATATTTAAAAATTTCATTTGTTTCTCTTTATACTTTGTATTGTTTTTAAATGCACCTGGTTTAGAAGGGCCCGGCTCTAACATCACTATCATTATGTGTATAGATAAACAAATAAAATACGCTCTCGATGTATATCAATGCAATCCTTAGAAGAAATATCCTGTAAACATGAGATAGGAATTCTAATTAAATGCGATGTTTATCGGTTACAATGAGTAATGACCTAACTTCAGAAATATAAAAATTACATTACACTCTGGTAATTGTTTTTGTGTTTTATTGCACTTTTATACTGTTTACATTATCTGTAATGTTCTTTTTATGCATAAAGCCCCGAAATCAGGAAAAATCCCCAAATCCAGAAAGCGTTGGTCCCAAACTTTCCTGATTTCGGCTTCCTTACTCTAATACGACACACCTTTCAACGTATATTCCATGTGCTTCACCACCAAACGAAGGCCATTTAAACAGATTTTTACAATAATAGCAATGTCAGATTTTTAATATCTTTAAAATAAAATACAAGCTCTAGAAAGGAGATTAAAATTTTGAAGAAAATCTTAAATTTCTCAATATTGTATGTCCAAAAGTAAGAGGCTTTTAAATAACTTACCACGTGTACAGAAATCTCACGGAAATCCGTAAGTAGTGAGCAAAACTGTTGTTTGGATTTGATATAGAATTACAAAAATTCATACTCTGAAAAATGAATTTTACTACTTTGCTTCACAAGTAGCGAATTACGAATATAAAATGTCAAGATTTCAATACATCCACAAGAGAAAAGGAACCTAGATTCCAATCATGACAAAGCATGGAAGCTTGTACTGTCCTTCTGCTGAGATCTATCCTTTCTCACAGATATAGTCTGTGACAATTTATAGCGATATTTTTGTTGTCAGATTCTAAAAGTAATTCCATTTTTATGATTACATTCCTATACCAAATAGCTAATTAATGTTTTTTCTGATTTCTGAAACTAGAAAGAGACACAACCATAAGCTGAAAATTAAAATTGTTTCTTTCCGTAAAAAAAACACTGCTATTTAGGTCAGTTTCACCTTTCTATGATATTGTATTGATAAGACACTTTGAAGATGTATCAGTACCAAAATGTGCATCCAATAAAATGGTCTATCCAATGCAATAAAATACACGTTACTAAAAATATTAAAAAAACCAAAAAAAATAACGATTCGCCTTAAAACAAAAGATAAAGTAGAACGAAAGAGTAAATTCTAGTAAATTCCTATTGTAGGCAATAACCTATGGCCATGGTTGCAACATGCAGTAGTTTGGAGTGGATTTCTTTCTTAACGTTGGTTTCATGAAAAGACCTATCTAAGAACTATTCTCATCCGATATTTTTGCAGAGTTTTGTTTGGAGTGTCATTGTCTTCATCCAGCTATGTGCAGTGCAGGGAAGAGTGGATAACACAAAAACATCATAAGAATGTGGGAACGAATCATTCCATTGATATGTTATCCTCCTTATTGGACGTCCAATAAGAAGCTTTTGTTTGTTGTCTGGTTTTTGTGGTTATCGGTTCCTTTGTTAGAAGAAGACCGAAACTCAATATCCACGTGTGCTGTTTTATTCCGCGAAGTAACTAAAGAGCAGGAGGAAATAATGCTTAAGGGATCGAGATGTCTTCTGCATAACTGAAATATAATTTTTGTTTTAGTTATACAGATAATGTATTTTCTTCGTATCATAAATGGATAGGCAAAAATTTTTCCAAACTTATATTTGTAATGATATAAGATGTAATTCTTAAGTGTATAGAAAAAGTGAAATTTGTTACGTTGTTAGAGTGGTATTTAAGCAATCTTATTTATCCAGAAAAGACAACTTTATAAATTGTTTTGGGGAAAGGAATACAACTGAAAGGACAAAAATAACCTGAATAAGAAGCTTTTGTTTTTTTTTTTGTCCCGTTTTTGTGGTTATCGGTTCCTTTCTCCTTATATATTTTCCTATATAATTTTGCTTTGGTTTGTTACGATAACATATAATCCCGGATACAAGACTTAGTTTCTCTAATCACTAAACGAAGCATGGTAAGATAAAACACGAAAACTGTTATTTTATGGAAGTTTTGGTTTTTATGGCAAGTTGGATTGAAAGTTTTGATCTTCCACTAAAAGTGCATGCTTTCGAAAAATAAGGTGAAATTTCAGTAGAAGTTAGTTGTACCTGAGCTTCACCTTTTTCTGTATAATGAGCTACACAAACAGTTGGGATGTGTCGTATCTCCCACATAATTCGCTTTTACCTATCTTTCTATTACTTTTCGCTCGTCATTTGTCGGTTTGTGGATTTGTCAAAATAGTTGTTCCATCATATCTTTCAAACGCGAAGGATAAACTTAATGACATGTCAAATTAAAGTCATAGGCTATAAAAAATTAACCCCCCACGTTTTCTTTCCCCGAAAATAGGGACAATCTGAAAACGCTTCGCCGTCTATATCTCCGGAACACGAGTGCCGAAAGTAACAAGCTGTGCGTCAAATGAAAGCTTGTGACACGCGGAGTGTCATAGAAAACACAAAAATGAACCCCCTCCCCATGCTTCCCTCGCCGTCCCCGTGGCCGAGTGGTTAGTGCGCTTGGCTGCTGATCAAAGGGATATGAGTTAGAGCCCAGGTAAGATATGAATGTTTGTGTTATCTTTCTGCTGAGGTCTCGCCTTCGTCACATACGTTCTAGAATGGCGTGTAAACTGACAGATTTCTGTCAGACCTCTATGGCAAGCATTGCTTGAGGGGATATTTATCATTTTATGCTTCCTTCTCTCCTAAAAGGGCAAAATACCAAAACTATTGTTCAGCTATATCTTCGGAACACGAGGTCCGAAAGAAACACGCTGTGCGTCAAATGAAAGCTTGTGACGCGCTGTGTCATACACTATACAAAATTGATTCCCACGCCATGTTTGCTTCCCACAAAAAAGGGGAAATATGAAAATGATTATTCTGCAATATCTTCCGAAAGCGAGGGTCTACAATTGCGAGTTAGGGGTCAAATGAAACCTTATAATAATAATAATAATAATAATTTATTCCATGCAGACGGTTACAGTAAAGCCAAGGTACAGGTAATTTTGAATATTAATTTAAACGTTAAAGTGGCTTGATGCCCCACTGTAGACTGTTTCCAATTTCCCATTACCACCACCATCCCTCCCCCGAAAAAAGGAGGGATTTTAGCAAAGGATAGGTCTTAACGATTTATATCTCAAATTAAAACATACGGCGTCTTCATTGTTATGGGCTACCTCAAATACGACTCCAAGAAAATGAAAATTTCTGAAGGTAAGTGCTTTTAGTGACAAGAAAAGCATGTAAATAAATTTTAAAATTTTAAAAACTTATCTTCCTACATGCTCCCTAAAAAGAAGAAATGAACCTAAAACGTGTCGATGATGCAATCAATCAATGAATTCGTATTCACTTCAAAGGAAGATATGGCGCCAATTTGCCTACTCAAAAAATCCCTGCCGCCCATCTTTCTTTGAAATGAGTATCTGTATGTTTTAGTTAATTTTTCTACTTTTTAAGGCGCATATAGGAAGACAGGCATTTTTGAAAATTATATTGATACATTTATTATTTGATTAATTTCTTGACATAATTATGTGCGAAAGTAAAAATGCATATTAGGAGTTATATTTTTTGTGATTTCTTTAATATATTTTAGAATTGCAGCATATTTTAAGCCATTTTGTTCCTATGACATCATTTGCGTGCTCTCTTGTGTGGGAACGTCAATAGTAAACTTTAAACAGATGTTGCAGCTATTGATGGTCCCACAAAATTTGAATTCTTTGTATTTTAGAGAGAAAACAAAGATGAGCATCACATTCGATTCGAATTGATGTTGCGAGATGGAAACACTGCCACCTCACAGTTCCGGCCCATCGTATTTCAGTTGTATGTAAAACGAAACCATTCGTCGGCGGAGACGGCAAAAGCTGGTGACTAGTAGTTATCCGAGGAGAACGGTTCTGGCCCTAATTTACTGTATGTCCTGAATGGATTGGGGATTCATGGGTTGCAAAAGAGAGAGAGATGGATGACATCAGATTCGCGCATAGTCCTTGGAAAGAAGGTAGTGTTTCTCGCTGTGAGCAGAAATTGAATATCTCGTCCTGCAGATCAAGGGATGCTCTGTGATAGAGACCTCCATCTGTTATGGGGCCCCAAAATTGATTAGCTTTACTTAGAAATCAAAATTTATTATACTGGTTTTAATCAAGATATTTAAGTGGGAATTCTTCGATCATCATTAAATTCTTTATTGGTTTATCTTTGGAGAGAAGTGAGGTATATCAAAAGAAACACTTTATTATCCGCTTCAGACCTTGGTTTTGATCCTAACCCAGACTTTGGTTTATAGAAGAAAATTGTTTCCATTTAAATGCGGTTATTTATGAACAATGGAACAAGAATATGCAAAAATTATTTTTGCGAACTACCGAAATTTCAGAAAGCAGTAAATAGAAACATTATGGAAAAGATTCCTACTTTATATGCCCTTTATGATGATAAATACACCAAACACTTCTGAAATTTAACAAAACAGTTCTTGTGTGCCAGGAACAGATCTCTTGAATGTTATTGTATTTAGTTAGTTTTTATTTTTATCCATAGATGGCACAAATTCTAGTCCATTCCTGTATACCAGTGTCTCGTAAACTGTGTGCCGCGAGAGATTCCAAGTGTGCCGCAACAGATTTTTAAATTGACACTAGATACTCCAAAAATTTCATTTTGACATGACTTGTGTTATCGACGTGCTTTAATAAAAATCTTTCAGATTTTATCAACTGGGATCTTGTAAGTATTTATCAAGCTTTTTCCATCTTTTGGTGGGGCGGGGGTGGCTCAGTCGGTAGCGCGCCAGGCTCGTAATCTGTAGTTCCCAGGTTCGAGTCCCAGCTGGGTCAGCGTTGAGATTTATTCCCGCAAAATTCCCCGCCCTGCCCACGGTCAGTAGGGGAGACCGATGGGCTTGGAAAGGCCGCCGTCCGTCGGATGGGACGTTAAGCCGTGGCCCCGTGTGCAGGAGAGCCATACCCTGTGCACGTTAAAGAACACGCTGGATGACCTTGACGGGAAGCTACCATCTTTCTCCCAACAGCTGTTCCAGTGGGTCCCCTCCCCCAATTTTCTCTGAGCCTTCGGGGTCCATGTGACCTGGCCATTTAGCCCATGGTGTGCAAAAAAGTGCCGCTCAGAGGTAAAACAACCCAAATCCAAATTTTGGTATTAATTTTCGATTATTTCAAGCCATAGAATAGACAAATATTTAAAACTAACACCGAGTTATGAATTAAAGAACGAGAGCAAATCTTCAAGTAAAACCAGGCTGATGACTTCAACAAAGCGCAAATATAATGACGATTATATAGAGTTTGCTTTTATTCTTTTTTTAGGTGTGCCGCTGAAAAAAAAATTAGATTCAGTGTGCTGCGGAAAAAAAATTAGATTCAGTGTGCCGCAGAGTAAACATGTTTGCGAGACACTGCTGTATACTAACGACTGGTCTACATTTTGCAAATGTAACACTCAGATTTCACAATCTTTTGAGACTTAGTGTGATGTCACTCTTTTCCGGTACCAGATAACTTGCACTTTTTTCTCCCTTATTGTCTAGATCACTGCAAGCAGCAAAAACAACAATCGAGTGCAAATAATAACAGCAAGCAGTGAAGGATGGCCAAAGACCTTAACAATGAAATTAACCCCGAAAAGCTGATCTCGACAATAGGAAGCTGTAGAAAGATTCTTACACAGTCCTTTAACAACGCAATTAAGCAACGATGAAAGAGTAATAGAGGATGAGGTGATATGCACATCAGTGTACAAGAAACATAATAGTTCATGTGTTCACACTGATTGGTATCATTGTGTAAATGACGCGCAGCATATGATTATCAAATCACAATCGTAGCTATTTTTGCCTTTCTATTTTTGCCCTCCCTGTTTACCTGTCGCTATTTCCACAGTTGGTCGAGTCTCATAGTCCTTCGAAAAAACATCACCAAGCACAGCTGCAACTGCAGTTGACAATTACAGTCACCAATAAAGTTGTTGCCACAGTCAAGCATAATAGAAACAGTGGTGGTCATAGGAACACCAGATGATCGTATTGCTGGGAAAAGAAAGGGAACATTGAAATGAAGCTAGAGCGTCATGCGATATTGCTGGTCATAAGAACATAAAGGTGTGTGCATCCCAAGCAGAAATAAAGGATGTTTGAAAGCATTGGACAGTCAGAGCAATCCCAATGCTATATTGGGTACAGAAGACGAAAATTTTTGGCATGATCCACGACATAGAACAATGCAAGCTGTACACATCACCCATTCAAGAATGATTGAGGGAATGCACAAACAGGTGTAGATGCCTGAACAAACAAATTGCATTATACGTGTGATATACTCTCGTCCCTAGTAAACAATAGGGGAGAAGGACAAAGACTACCACAAGAGTATGTTCATTGCTGGCTATCGCCTGCAGTTTCGAGTGGGATGTATAGCACAGAAGCCACTAGAGATCCTCACCAATAAGTTAACTTCCAAAGCAAGTATCCATTTCTTTCATTAAAGCAAGGCCGTTTATATCCATGAACTATTTGGCCAAATTCAGTGAAACAAATCTGCCCCTAGTTTTTGGAAAACTGAAACTCATAGTAACTCCATAGTTACCGTCACTGGTTGGAAAATCCTGAAAATTGAGGAACTTTCAATTCTCTATAGTGTCTGCCTGGGACTTGGCTTCTTGCTTTCCAAACACACTAGCCTATAACCCCTCCTTCTTATTGTAACAGTAGAAAATACCTAGAAGATCAGATCAGTGCCACCATTTTGGCGAGATAGCAGTTTATTCTCAGTCCATTTTGCAATCATCCCGCCTATGCCGCTTGGTGAGAAGGATATTAGTGATGGATTAGTTCTGTCATTCACCTTTTATTAATATAAAGGGAGTTGGACAGCCCCACAGTAGAAAAGTGCCAGGTTATTGTTGAAACTGTGACCTTACCAGAAGTATATCGTTAGTAAAAGAAGTGTCAGTCAATGTACTTATGTGAACGACTGTCTCCAAAGACTGAATGAGGATATTGGAAACGCTTTTCACAGTGACTCGAATCGGGCAGAAGCGGATAGTTGGTAGGGGCCACTTAATTCTCTAATGCCTTGTTCTTCTTAGTATGTAGGGTAACCAGGTGTAAAGTTAGATTACAGTATTAGAAGGAGTGTATTTTCAAGTAATTAGCATATTGCCTTAAGTAAATTACACCATTAGATAGGGGTGCATTTTCATATATTTCTTTTCAATTGTATAGGTGAGTATCAATCACCTGTAATGGTGACAACTGTTAATTACCTTTCATCAGAATGGTCGTCTGAAGTTAAGGGCTTAACCGAGGCATGGCCAACTGTTTTTGCCCCCAGGCCGGATTGGAAAAAAAAAAATATTTTCACGGGCCGGACGAAATATTAAAATTGAAAAATGTTAAGCAAAACACTTATTTCTTTAAGTAAACAAAATTTTATTATGAAATTTGTTTATGAATAATTGTAAGTAAATCAATACAACAAATTAACATAATAACTAATGCGACGTGTTGAGGCGGTTTGCATCGCTTATTATTTTTTTAATATCTGGTTCTATACTTGTAGTAGCTATTCTTAACACAGCCTCCAAATGTAAATCATTCAATCTTGATCTTGTTGTACTTTTATTTAGATTCATTAAAGAAAAGGTTTGTTCACAAATATAAGTTGAGCTAAAGATTACTAAATACGTCTTGGCAAGTTTTTTTAAATTTCCATATTTTTCATTATTCAATTGCTTATAAAAATTACACAAATTTTCTTGCTCTTCTCGATATTTCTCATGTAATAATTCATCACATTGTAAATTAATTATTTCTAATTGTATATCAACAGGAACGTCATCAACTTGTACAGAAAATGGATTTCGGATAATAGATAAAATTTTATCAATTTTTTTGAAGCAATCGAATCTCTGCTCGAAATCTGTCATTAGTGCAAGGATGTTTTTATTAAATGTTTCAACCTTTTCTTTTAAAATATTTAAAGATATGGTCTGTAACGTTGGAAAATGATCAAATTTACATTCGGCCAGAATTGTAGAAAAAAGGCTAAACTTCATTTTAAAAGCTCTTAATTTCTGTATTAAATCATGAGCAAATAAATTTTTTCCTTGTATACATGTGTTAAATTCGTTCAAATGTGTGAGAATATCCAAAGAAAATGCTAAATCACAAATCCAATTTGGATCTAATAATTCAGGAAAAGCCTCATTTTCTTTAAGCATTAAAAATATTTTTATTTCCTCTTGAAGGTCCCACACACGTCTTAAAACTTTTCCCAAACTTAACCAACGGATTTTATTGTGATATAGTACATCTAAATGACTGGTATTTAGTTCTTCAAGGAGATCAATAAATTACCTGTGATTTAATCCTTTTGATCGTAGGAAATTCACTAATTTCACAACTACATTTGTAACATGATCGATTTTTAAAATATTTTTGCACTATGCAAAAATATTTTACTCGCCTGCTGGCAACGTCGCTTGAACATCGAGTGCAGATGAGTATAAAAGTTTTAATTCTTTATAACGGAATCTTTTTTAAAAAATATAGAAGTATCGAGAATTCATTCGATTAATTACTAGAAGTTAAATGTTAATATTGAAAAATTGTTCGCGGGCCACATAAATTCATTACGCGGGCCGTATGTTGGCCATGCCTGGCTTAACCTATTGTGTTTTTGAAGCTTTAATAAATTCGTCAACATTAATTTTTAAACTTACTTCTCAGACCTAAGTGATGATTTTTATAGTGCATTCTTTAGATTGCCATAGCACTGTTGCGTAGCCTTGTGAGCTTCTGCAGCTTGAGTGTGTTGTTGATAGGAGGTGAGCCCAGAGGGAAAAGGAGGATTAGATAGGTGTTCCTCGTTTATGCGAGAGACAGGCAAATAATCCGCTTTAACTCCTCTCCATTAGCCGACGTGCGTAACTTAATTGGCTATCCTTCAAGTGGAAAGTAATATTTTTTCACTACAGCGACATTTTAGAAGCATTAGCATATTTTTAGGACTCAGCATTCATTTATTAAGTGCATATTTACCTTATTTTATCATTTGTGCACAGTTAACTTGTGGGATTTGATTGAATGGGAAAGGAGGACCTTCATCCACAATCTCCACAATTTATCTGATCTTCATACAGGCCCCATACAGCAACCTTAATTCTTGGTGGCCCAACCCATGTCAATGATGACCTAATTCTCATGTGACCAACCTCTGGGGGCATGCACATGGTCCAAACTTCACTTATATTTTGAACAGTTGAGCCACTCCAGGCGAAAAAGGACAGTGACGACCTGTTAAAGATGAGAAACCGGTTGACACATGATGTTAAAGATGAGAAACCGGTGACCACCTGCATCACAAAGTGTGAAATACAATAAACATGAGTTCTCTGCGTAATCCGTTATCCCTACGCACACAGCACAGAGGAAATCAAGAAGAAACAATGCAGGGATATTTCAGTTCACATTGAAGGGACACCTTGAATATTGTCAGTAATCCCGAGGACTTTCTGTCACTCCATTACAGAACTTTACAGAACTCCACACACTAGCATGAGCTTAAGTGAGTCTGCGTCGAACCCCCAATGATCACAAAGGGAGGCCATAAGCATATCCCTAACTCTAGGGTTTCTGTGTTAAAAAAACTTGGTTAACGATTTTTGAAATAGCATAAACCAGGACTGGATCTAGAAAAAAATAGGGTGGAGGGGCAGAGTGACTCATTTTATCTGGAAAAAAGAAAAAGGAGGGGATTAAGAGACTACATTTGCATTAGAGTGTAACATTTCACCTTTCGTTTTAGGTATACACCGAAGAGCGAAAACATTATGACCACCTGCCTAATATGATGTTGGTCCTCTATCTGCCGCCAAAACAGCTCTTACCCAGCGAGGCATGGACGTTACAAGATTTCTAAAGGTGTCTTGTGGTATCTGATACCAACACGTTACCAGTAGATCCTTTAAATCTTCTAAGTTACGCTGTTGAGCCGCCGCAGATCGGCTATGATGTTCCAACACAAACCACAAATTCTCGATTGGATTAATGTTGGGGAATTTGGAGGCAGGGAAATACCTGGAAGTCTTCCTCATATTCCGCGAATCATTCTCGAACAATCCGGGCAGTGTGGCAAGGCGCATTATCCTGCTCGAAGAAAGCACTACAAGAGGGAAATTACCGTTTCCCTGAAAGGTTGTACCTGGTCTGTTATGATGTTTAGGTAGGTGGTAGACGTCATAGTTTCTTGTACATCAATGACTGGACCCAGGATTTCCCAGCAGAACATTGCCCGGCGCATCCTGATGCCAACACTTCCCCAGCAGAACATTGCCCGGCGCAGCCTGATGCCAACACCTCCCCAGGTAAATGACGCACACGTACCCGGCCGTCCATATGGTACAACAAGAAATGAGATTCATCGAATCAAACAACCTTCTTCCAATAATTCAAGGTCCGGTTTTGATGCTCACGTGCCTATTGTAGGCGGTTTCGACGGTGAGCAGAGGTAGCATGGACACTCGTAGTGGCCTGCGGCTACGCAGCCCATTTCATCAGGGTTCGATGTATTGTGTGTTGTGACACATTATTCCCGTTACCAGCATTCAAATTTTGGGCTAGTTGTGCCACAATATTTTTTATAATGGCTTGTACCATAAGGGATAGCCATCGTTCACCTCTAGCATCAATGAGCCGGGGTCGGCCCACAACTTAGCGGTGTTTCGTGGTTTTTCCCCTCCTTGGACCACTTTTTGATGGTACTAGCCACGACTGATCATGAACACCCCAGAAGCCATGCCGTCTCGGAAATGTTCTGACCCAGTCGTCTGGACATTACAATTTGGCCTTTTCACTTAGAAGAATCTGATATGATGTTATGACCATTCAATATATGCACTCTGTTATATCTTTTAGACATAATAAATTGATGTTATTTCCATTTAAATGTCACAATCGATTTAGCTATATGCAGAGTAGTACATTTTTGAGCGAAGCCGAAATATTCTGACGAAAGTTACCTTCCCAAGCTATCGGTCACCGCTGATCTTGATAACTCAAGGACAATCGAGTGTGTGAATTGGAAAAGGAAGAGATTTTCCTAGAATTATCTAAGTGCTAAGTTAGATGAAACGTTGTTCAGCGCTAGTTACTTTAATTTAGAGTTAAAACAAATGTGAATAGTTTAAGCCTTTACGAAGTGAACAGGAGGTGGTAAACAAAGTGACTCCCGTTTTAAGTATTATTTCCTTATTCTCCACCCATCCCAATGCAGTAACAATACGTCCTGGTGTGAAAGATTGGGATGCGCAATGCAAAGCCCACCACTATACAAAGTTTTTACATTTTTGGGCGAATCCCTTAGTCCACACGGTCTATCCTCTGGAGAGTGCTACACAAACATTGGAAGGCCACATGTACCTCTTCATGTGTTTAAAAATTTGCATCTGTTTGTTTATTAATTGGTACTTAGTTACTATTTTAATGGGTACAAGCAAATAAACGCTCAAAATATGCTCAGTTGACATCAATCCTATTGTTTTGAAAGCAGGAAACAAAATAAAGCATAGCAATGAAACGGTAATCTTATCTACTAGAAACAGGTTGTGAAATGCGATACTTATGATCAAAATGCATCTTATAACACATAAAAACACAGAGTGATTTCGCATTCATAAACTCTGTTGGATTCTTAGTTTATCTATTATGTGAAAGAGGTAGTTTATTTGTACGTCTGTCTGTTTGTTCAACATCTGCTTTTAGAAGGACATAGCTAGAGCCATTAAACTTCATAAACATCTCAAACAGCTGCATCTCACCATAACTTATTAAGAGACTCTTTGTGAATCACACTCGCCAATCGTCTACTTTGTAAATCCTACTGGCAATCATCTACTTTTATATGATATAGAACGATCTCTTCTACATCACACTGAGTCATCATCTTCTTTGAAGATATGCTCAGTTAGTGGAAATATCAAGCTCGTAAAAAGCTTTAGTATATATCTTGTGATGCAATTTGACAATAAACTTTCTATAAAAAATCGAGACTAAAATTTTTGAATAAAACATCTCATGGTAAACAAACCATATGGTATTTCTATTATTAACTGATAGACTTAGACCTTCAATAACTATTAATGACGATATTAAATACCATAAAGCCGCAATTTTTATAACTGTTTTCCCTAGGTTTAAAGATGATATTATTCTCCCTGATGGGTTTGCCTGGGGAATAATTCTTCATGATGAAATGAGAAATAACAAGAAACGGTACTGCACCGTTGGTTTATAGAATGTGAAGGCTGCCTTCTAGTTTTCGTGCAATCGTTCCTGCCTCCTGCCGCGTGCTGGTGTCAGTCAAAAGATAACAGTTCTTCTTCTGTTGTTTGGCTTCTTTTCCTTCTTCTCGCAATCTTTCATTTATATGAATCAACAAGCAGCTTCATCTTGACAACCAAAAAGAACTAACTGTACCTGTTGTAGAGCACTTTCCTACTTTTAAATGAAGGAAACTGTTTTGAAACAGCTTAACAGAAGCCACACCTATACGTTTGGCAGCTCACCAACTACATCTTGAAATCGAATGCATATCATATGATTTTCATAAATAAGTAAATTGTCAAATTGCATCACAAATAAATGTGCATTCGACAGAAATGCACATTTCTTTGATTGATGCACATTTCTTTGATGAAAATGTGTGTCGAAGAGATTGAATTGTGGTCGAAGAGATTGAAATGTGTGTCCAAGAGATGAAAATGTGTGTCGAAGAGCTTGATTGCACATTTCTTTGATGAAAATGTGTGTCGAAGAGATTGAGATTAAAATTTTCGTTGCTTTAATGTCGAAGTCAAAAATTTGATTTATTTTTGATTGAAATTAACTGATAATTTTAATTTGATTGAAATTAACTGATAATTTTAATTTGATTGAAATTAGCTTGCTTTTATTAAAAATATTTTTACTGTAGCTAAACAACTTCTGTTTTCTGGTTAATGCAAAATCTTTTCGTTAAATTTTATGTTTTATGCACTATATTTGGAAAGTTCTCACACAAACTTGATGTTTTCTGTCACATGCTACTAAGTTTACCTACCAGAATTAATACTGAAGATTTATTCCATTTATACAGACTTGATATCATGTTCCATATTAGTAGAAGTAAACATTAAATGCTTAAATGCATTAAAAGTTCTTTTATTCTAAATATTTCCTGCTGAAATGGAGTGAGTCTTATATGCCGTAGAAAACGGTAGATTTTAGATTGAAAGGTAAGATTGAGTTCTTTGGCAGTAGAAAGCGAAAGGGATTTAATTTGACCGTCCGTTTATTGGGTTGTACGCAATTGGCAACAGAACAGAGGGATTTTTGGTGACTTCAGCATAAATTATCTATTAGGAATTTAATAGAAAATCCTTTAATGTTAAGTCAATAGAATTATAGTTTCCAAAGCAACATTTCGGGCCAGAGTTTGAAGAGAGAAGAACATTGGTTTTATATGCTAATGATATAGTCAATATGAACATTAATGTCATTTATTAATCACGTAACATCGTACTTAATCGATGATTAAGAGAACTAAGCACTAGACATAAACTAAATTAAAGAACTAAGCATTAGAAAAAATAGTTTGCTAGATATAAACAGAAAACACTCCAAAATATTTTCGTGCATTTCCAATAAGATATGAATAATTCCGGGCATTTTCCTCGTATTGTAGGTTTACATTGGATGCCTACGGAAACTCTATAATGTGGCGGTTTGGTGCATGTCTCTGCGAAAGTTTAAACAAAGTCGATAGACACGACCAAATTCTTCAGCGAAGCTGGTGCCAAGCAAACCTGATAGTAAGTGATGTACGGGATTGCGCACTAAACCATCTGATGGTTGAAGATCCCAGATGGTTGTTAGAGCCACCAGAACATCACTGAATATGTGCTTTTATATTGATTGGCTCAGGGATTTCCGTGTACTTTAATCCAGTGGCTGCTCGAGACTGAATTTTTGGCGGACATTTTTCCTAACGCAGGTACGGCCCTGACGTAGGAAACTTTTTTTGCATATATATGGTATTGAACTGAATCGAATCTGACGGAAAAGATGGTTCATAATGCATATATTCTGTTCTTTCAGCTATTCTCAAAAATGTTTATTTAGCTTAAACTTTCGAGAGAGAAAAAAACTCTCAGAAAACTTTTTTTTTGTCCTTTTTACTTTAATTTAATATTTTGCCCCTCCCTTGTAATTACTACCCATATATATATATATGTCTTTCCTCTCCTTCTAGGAACAGTTTAATAAAAACCTAATTAAAAAAAAATATGTCTAATATACAGGTTTACTTTTTTGACTCCGTTCCAATTATAAATTATATTTATTATTTTGAATTGAATTACTGGTAATAAATTATCTCTTGAGAAGTTTTCAATTTTGGATATATTTAATTTACAATATTAATTTACTAATATTAATTTAATTGCAATGAATTATAAAAAAAAAGTGTTAGGGTGAAAAACGAATTGTGAAAAAAGAAATGACAAGAAAAACTTATGAAGTGCAGCTATTGAACCATTACTTTTGAGCTGCATGTCAAAGAAATATGCACTTAACCGACTGAGTTAAACATTGCGTGTGGATTTCCATTTTAAAACGTCCTTCTTTAGCCAAATACAGTTTTAGAAAATCAGTTCAAATTCAGATACATCTTTGCAGGAACGTTTGGGCTTCTTCAGCCTGGCAGATTAAAATGAAGATTTTCGCTAAGTAACATTCGACTGTGGCGGGTGTGACTTAATCGAAAGCGCGCGAAGTTCATAATCTGCAGTTCCCAGATTCGAGTCCCAGCTGGGCTAGCGTTGAGATTTATCTCCGAAAAACTCCAAACCTTGCCCTTGGTCAGTAGGAGATACATCCATCGGATGGGACGTTAAGTGGTGGCCCCTTGTGCCGGAGAACCATAGTCTGGGCACATTAGAGAACACGCTGGATGGCCTTGACGAGAGGCTACCATCTGTCTCCCAACAGCTGTTCCAGTAGGCCCTCTCTCCCCAAACTTCTCTGAGCCGTCGGGGTCCTTGTGACCTGGCCATTTAGCACATTTTGTGCAAAATGTGTCACTCAGACGTAAAATAACCCAACATATTTGACTATTGATAGTTCTGGTAGAATTAGCCAATCAAGTGTCACGGGCCACTACAAAATAATGACCCACCTCCTGCAGTACATCGCCACTGCCTTTCAGCGCATGCGCATTTATGTCGTCGCTATAATAGATAATGTTAAGATTCCGTACGGTGGCTGTAAAGGAAATATTCGTATTACATAAACTACAGATAAGTTGGGCTAAATTTTTCGAACCCGGGCTCGAACCGTTTCGACAATTGTTGAGCCCAAACCTGATTTGAAGAAAAAGTTGCTGTGACGCGTCACTTTTAGATGAGTAGAAACTAAAAGATCCTGGGTAACATCAATATAAACGCAAAGAGGCATTCATTTATAGAGAATACGTAAAAAATAACCGAAAATAACATGATGATTTTTAATTTCTAAATACTGATTAAAATGTTAAAATTTTAATCAAAATTATTTCATATTTTTCCTTTTTTTTTCATAATTACAAGAAATATTCGAAATTCCAATTATTCTGAGGCCGAGCCTGCCCGAGCCGGAAGCCGTGTGTGCTATTTTGACCCCGAAAGCGTCTGGGTCCTGCCGGGCGGGCTCTGCTCAATCCGACAAAGTCCGAATTCATCTCTGATATAAACAAAAACAGACAACGCTGCACTAGTTCGCAAAGCAAACGCTCTGAATGTCTACACAACATGGCAAATAATGATCAAGAACGAATATAAAAATGATATGATGTTGATTTAGATAACAAATAATAAATACTAAATTTGAAATTAGTTTATTATTTCTGGTCAACCTGGGGCAGTTCCCATGTTGACCAGTCGACTGTATCATGCGACTGTATCAGTACTTTTTCCTTGTGTCAATCTAGGTGATTCAATGCGCCCTATAACACTTAATAATGATTTATCATATACATAATTGGCACTATTTGCCGTTCATGACAAATCAGAAAATTAAGAATCAATTTCAATTGCTATCTTTTATCTATCTTTCTATTGCTTTTCGTTTGTCATTTGTCAGTCGGTTTGTTAGTTTGTCGGTTTGTGGATCTGTCAAAATAACTGTTCCACCATATCTTTGGAACACGAAAGACAATCTTGATGAATTATGTGTCAAATGAAAGCTTATAACACGGGACGTATCACAGACTATAAAAAATTGAACTCCATTGCTCTCTCCCACCCCTAAAAAGGGGAAATATGAAAACGATTGCTCACCTATATCTTTGGAACACCAGTGCTGAAAATAATGGGCTATGCGTCAAATGAAATCTTGTGATATAGAGACTGTCATAGGTTGAAAACTATCCAGTTCTCCTATTTCTTCCCTCCTAAAAAGGAGGGGAAATGAAAACAGTTCTTCTCCCATATCTTCCGAAAGCGAGGGCGTACAATTACAAGTTAGGTATCAAATGAAAGCTCATAGAGGACTTTGTAGACTGTTTCGAATTTTGATCTCCACAATTCTTCCCTCCCTCCCCCTAAAAAAAGAGGTGATTTTTAGAAACGGTGGACCTTAACTAGTTATATCTCAAATTGTGACGTCTCCAATGTTTTGGGCTTAAACACAACTCCAAAAGCAGGGGGTAAGAAAATGTGGTCAATGTTTATGAATCATATATCAAATGAAAGTATTTGAAGGTAGGTGTTTTTAGTGACAAAGAAAAACCCTAAAACGCTCCATCTAACTTCTGAGGTAAATTCTTATGATTGACATCGATGTCGTTCAATATTCAAACTTCTATACTCTAAGTACTGAGCGGATATGTTCAAAATCGAGAATCAGAGAGATTTTAATGAGATTTTAATGTATCTATTTCTCTTTTCCTGCAAAATGCTTATTGTAGAAATTACATATCTTCGAATTTGACTCTCCTTTGATTTAACATGGGAATATTTCCATTTTTATGTCCTTTACTTGTACATGTTCAATACACTGTAATACAACTGAAATGTTAGTACGGAAATGCATTCATATAAGCAGCAAACTCTATATGGTAGGGCATTTCGGTATCGTGCTGACGAAAGTTTGAACGAAGTCGCAATAACGTCACGCAGTACTCGCGAATGAAAATGGCGACAACGTTGGGTTGTTTTCACTCTGAACGGCACTTCTTTTGCACACAATGAGCTAAACGTCCACCTCACAAGAATCCCTAGATCTCAGAGTAGGTAATGGGAAGGGGACCACTGGACAGCTATTAGCAGACAGATGAAAGACTCCCGTCAAGACCAACCAGCAAGTTCTTTAACGTGCACAGGATGGGCTCTCCTGCACACGAGGTCACGGCTTCATGTCCCACCGGAATGACGGCGACATTTCCAATTCCATCGGTGTTCCCTGCTGACCGAGGCTGGGTGCGGGTTTCGTGGAAGTTAAACGCTGGCCCAAGTGGGACTCTGATCTGAGAATTGCAGATCACAAGACTGGTATGCTACTAACTGAGCAACTCGTCCAGATGGTGCCAAGAGAACCTGTTCCAACCAACGAAAGGGATCTAATGCCAAGAAATAACGGCCACTGCGATACATTGATCTGGACCATAAGCTGCTGGAAAATCTCAGTGGTTTTTATAATCTATGTGCCAGAACTTCACAGAATGCCTGCTATGAGACAGACTCCTTCAAGATATTTCTTTTACTGTATTAGTATTATATATCTTTATGTCGGTCTAGACAATTCAGTGTGCTACCACCTATCTTATAAATTCGAAATCTGCATTAATGGTATTATTTGCGGATCCATTTAAATCAGAAAAAAATAAGTTCAAAAAGTGTCCTTTTATCTTTGTCAAGAAAACCTTCTTAATAATCCGAAACTTTTCGTGCAAATTTGATTGATCGAAATTTCGCACGAAGTTGATATCTAAAAATTATTTTTAACTTGCCAAAATAAACACGTATGTATATTTTTTGCGGAAGGTCTTTAAAATAATAAAGGAATTGGTTGTAGCAAACAATAAAGAAACTCCCAAGAAACGTAAGTTCTGAGTCATCATTTTAAGATCGGAAATTATTTATGATTCGACGAGACGTATTTCAATTAAGACTGGGAAAATGTACAAATGGGACATTTTTGCTTTTCATTTGACCGGGATTCTCCGAACTCACAAAGACAAAACTAATTTGCTTCTTCGTTCTACATAGGCAACTATACCAAACGACAGTGGATGAATATTACCCATAGTGAATTTCCAAGATTGCGGGTTATTGGTTTATTATGCATCGGGTAACAGGCAAGATTATGTATACCAAGGATGGAACAAGTAGGCCAGGCGCTGAGGCAGGAAACTTTTTCGGGACCCCAAATTTTCCATAACAGTGATTTTGCATTATAATCCAAACATTATAATCCTTATTTCGGAACTTTACTAAAAATTTCATTTATCTAATGCCAGTATTGGTTTAATTTACAGATATACATTTATTTTGTGGTAATATCTCTTCAGTCCAGATGCAGTTGTTGAAGACTGAATCTTAAGTAAAATATTATACTGAGAATATGATAGAAATTAGAAATAAAGTACCATAAAAACATTACTTTAAGGATTTAATGGCGGAAAACATATTACTTTTTTTAAGGTTAAACCGAATGTCGAAAGCCTTAAGTAACACTAGTGTTGTTTTTCTAAAAATTACATTTGTATGATAGTAAAAATCGAAATATCCTCATCAAATCAAAAACATAGGCATTTAAAGAAGGCAAAAAATGGTGACTCTAGAAATCATAACAAAGGGTCCTAGAGAGCAAGTATTAGGAATATACCTTTCTTGTCTTTAATAACTTCGCTTCGACTTATATTCATCTAACAATATCAGTTAAGAAAAATGCTTCTCGAAACCCAATCAGGGTCGTCTTACTGGAACCCTACGGGTATCAGGCTCTGGGGCACTGTCTCGGTCTAGTTCTGCCAGTCATGTATACTTCTACTCATGTATACACTGGCGGAAATTGAAAAAAGAACACCATTAACAATTAAAGCGTAATCTTTGAGATTTATTTAGTAGAAACAACTTGTTGAGAAAGGACAGTGATCACACACATGTGAAGTGATTCAATGTTTACTTTACCTTTTAATGAGTATTACATTTTACAGAAGGCACATTTTAATAAGGTGTTGAACCTCCTCGAACAGCAATGGAAGCTTCCAATCTGGCATGCAATCGGTCGTATAAATGCTAGATATCACGCTGGGGGATAGCATTCCATGCGCTTTCAACATGGACAGGTAATTCAGCGATGGTCGTTCCCTGCCACAGTCCGCAGAAGAGTCTTTGTCCAATTCAGTCCCAGATATTCTCGATTGGAGACAAATCCGGAGAGCGTGCTAGCCAAGGGAGTTGGTGGGCTAGCCAAGGGAGTTGGTGCTAGCCAAGGGAGTTGGACAAAGTGAGAGGGTTCTTCCATCATGCATCCGCCAGCGACACACAAGACCCACGCCGGGCATCATGGTGTGGGGAGTGATTAGCTATCACTCTCTTACATGTCTGGTCTTATAAACAGCCTGAAGAGCATGTTGAATTTGCCCGGGGCAGAGTGTGGATGGGCGTTATCCTGCTGAAATATCGCATTTGGGATTACATTCAAATATGGCAGGACGACCGGCTGTACGATGTCGCTGACATACGTATTGCTATTCAGTGTACCCTGTACAAAGACCAGACATGTAAGAGAGTAATAGCTAATCACTCCCCACACCATGATGCCCGGCATGGGTCTTGTGTGTCGCTGGCGGATGCATGATGGAAGAAGCCTCTCACTTTGTCACCTTCGGACGCATAAACGACAATCAGAAGCTCTTCAGTAGAATCGGCTTTCATCACTGAAGACCACAAACTACCATTCTTCCCTCCAATGAACTTGTTCTTGACACCACTGCTAACGTGCTCGACAGTGACGAGGTGACACTGGTAACCATGCCAGTGGCACGCGTGCCCATAGTTCTGCTTCCAAAAGACGATTGTGTATCGTTCTTGTACACACTCTTGCTACAACAGAGGATCGAATTTGTGATGCCATAGCCGGCTCTGACACTGCCATCCTCCTGATATGCCGATACTCGCGTGCATCCATAACTCTGTGTTGCCCGGAATCACGAGTGCGAGTATGTGAATGCTCTTCTGACCATCGACGCCACCATCGTACCACTGCCGATACCTCTCGTCCAACGCGCTGTGCAATTTGACGAAAAGACCAACTTGCTTCCCAAGAACCCACTATACGACCTCGCTCAAACTCTGCTAACTGAACAAATGTTGCGTGCCTGCATCATCCAGGCATGGTAGCTTCTTCAAAGTGCACTGAACAACATGACACAAGATGAATAACTTCTTTCTTCACGCCCTGTTCCTTAAATACGCGCTGCGTATATCTGCATGTTGTCGTCCCCAGTGACGTCATTATTCCATCCAATGACATCCAATCTTGGATCACGGTTTCTGCTGCCTTTAACTATTAACATATTATAATATGACATTCCTAAAGGAATTCCTTCTGGGAGTTTTTTTTTTCTTCAATTTCCACCAGTATATATATATACATATAGAAGCCAAAATAATAATAATGGATATAACCTAGAAACTCTAATAAACTTGTCATGGTTTATCATATAGCATAGAAACACATACACGAACATACTTCAATGCTATCTTGGGAATCGAATACATTCCCCTGCAGTTGTAGTGCTACTCAACGTGATACCACTGCGGCACAGATGGGATTCATGTTCGTGAAAGTAACAGCAAGTGTGAAAGATGATATTGTTACATTCTTATATCAAAATGTACGAACTTTACCGTCATTTACATTATCTATCCTTCGAATATTAAAACCACCCACTGGTTTCTTTATTTTAAAAAATGAAGTAAAAGACCTTAAAGAACGACAGTCAGATAGACAAATAGTTCCACAACTTCAGAAAGACGAAACGTTACTGTTCCAAAGTCAACTAATGGCCTTATAATGTAGGAGAAGCTTGGGTATTCTCTTTCCTTAAGAGAACTGATTTGGTACAAACTGTACAAAGAATGTTAACAACTTCCATTCGGTAAATGATGATACGTAATCTCTCAAACATATCATAATGGGAATTCATTATGGAGCAAAGTTTGGTGATAGCCTGTTCAGATCGTTCCCTGAGGCAAAGTTGCTTCTTTAGACGTTATTCTATGTCGCTGAAACGATCGAGCTAAAAACAAAAACGGGAAATGAAACCCATCGAAACGAAATAAAGGGAGACGCTTTGTTAATCAAGAAAATAGATAACATTTTCTAAACCCAAGGATCAAACAAATATTTGTTAACTAAGAAAATAAACGTCACTTAGTGTCTTACAGTAACATTGCTCCTTTCTAGCGAAAAATCGATGCTATTCAAGAGAAAAACGCGGCGCAGACAGTCACTTACTTTGGAATGTCGATAGAATTAAAACTATTGATTTAATTCTCTTCAAATAAGAGCCGAGCGAGTGGAGGACTCTTATTTGAAAGAGCAACCTAAACATTCATGACTTCCTCAAGATACAACTTTCACTATCAATGGATGTTAAAATGTTACAAAGTATGCTTTTCGGAACATTTTCCGAAAGGGCTCGACTTACCTGCCCACGTTCTTTTGTCACTTTTATTTCTGAGATTTTGAAAAATATCAGACAATATGCAAAAGTTTTCGGAAATGTGTTTATTTTGCCTTTGCGAGGACTATAAGGAATTAAAAATGATATTCCTCTTTTTCAAATCAGCCACCTAGAAAGCTTCATTTTTTTAATCATATTCTTCATTCCATTTAGCAATTTATTTCTTTAGCAAGTCGTTTGGCTATTCGTTACGATTTATAATTTATTACTAAACAAACGCGCGTCGTCAGGTCATTATAAGAACTGTATATTTATAAGGTATAAGGGTATGTATATATAAAGGTTGTGCTGTTTTACCTCTGAGCAGCAGTTTTTTTCCAGCATGTTGGGTTGGGTTGTTTTACCTCTGAGCGGCACTTTTTTGCACACCATGGGCTAAATGGCCAGGTCACATGGACCCCGAAGGCTCAGAGAAGGTTGGGAGAGGGGACCCACTGGAACAGCTGTTGGGAGACAGATGGTAGCCTCCCGTCAAGGCCATCCAGCGTGTTCTTTAACGTGCACAGGGTATGGCTCTCCCGCACACGGGGCCACGGTTTAACGTCCCATCCGACGACGGCGGCCTTTCCAAGCCCATCGGTGTCCCCTACTGACCGTAGTCAGGGCGGGGAGTTTTGCGGAGATGAATCTCAACGCTGACCCAGCTGGGACTCGAACCTGGGAACTACAGATTACGAGCCTGGCGCGCTACCGACTGAGCCACCCCCGCCCCTTTTTCCAGCATGAGCTAAATGGCCAGGTTGAGTTGTTTTACCTCTGAGCGGCACTTCCGAGAAGGTTGTGGGAGGGGACCCACTAGAACAGCTATTGGGTGACAGATGGTATCCTCCCGTCAAGGCCATCCAGCGTGTTCTTTAACGTGCACAGGTTATGGCTCTCCTGCATACGGGTCACAGATTTAGGTCCCATCCGACGGACGGCGGCCTTTACAAGCCCATCGGTGTCCCCTACTGATCGTGGGCGGGGCGGGGAATTTTGCGGAGATAAATATCATCGCTGACATATTTGGGACTCCAACCTGGTAACTACAGATTACGAGTCCGGCACGCTACCGACTGAGCCACCCCCGCCCCCAAATGGCCAGGTCACAAGGACCCCAAGAGTTCAAAGAAGGTTGGGGAAAGGTGCAAGGAGGGGGGGGGGATTCATGGAGATAAAATTTCCATCCTGCCACAGCCGGGCTCAAACATTGGAACGGCAGATTACGAGCCATGTATGCTTAGACTGAGGAAAACCAACCCATCGCATTACCATAAGCCAGGGTTTCCCCAAACCTTTTATAGAAGGGCCTTTTTTTTTGTACCATTTTTGGGGCCCATAAATCTAAACACTAATAACAGAAGAATAAATTTACATTTATATATGTCAATAAGTCATTTATTATATGTCATTTATAACATATAATAATAAGTCATTTATTATATGTGTAATTTATAACTTTAAAATAGCTAAGAAGAGAAAACCAAGAAGAAAATATTAATATGCGGTGGGAAACTATCTTTTCTTAAATCTTTGGTGACTGTTGCGCTGAAATAATAGGATGATACAATTATTTGTATATTTTCTAAAGGCTGATTCTGTTTGCCAATGATCGGTGCAAGTTAGCGAACCACACTTTAGGAGATGTTATATGGTAATGCAAATGGGGATAGCGTGAGTTTTTTTTTTTCGATATTTCCATGAATGTTTCGCGGTAGTATTAGGATCACATGATTATTTGTGTATTTTCTAAGGACTGGTATTTTTTTACCAAGGACAGGTACAAGTCCGCGGACCACATTTTAGGTTGGGTTGTGTTGTTTTACCTCTGAGCGGCGCTTTTTTGCACACCATGTGCTAAATGGCCAGGTCACATGGACCCCGTAGGCTTAGAGAAGGTTGGGGGAGGAGACCACTAGAACAACTGTTGGGAGACAGATGGAATCCTCCCGTCAAGGTCTCGGGACCACGGCTTAACGTCCCATCCGGCGGACGGCGACCTTTCCAAGCCCATCGGTGTTCCCTACTGTCCGTGGGCAGGACGGGGAATTTTGCGGAGATAAATCTCAACGCTGACCCAGTTTGGGACTCGAGCCCACACTTTAGGAAACGATGCCATAAGGCAATGCAAATCTGGATAGCGTGAGTTTTTGTTTATGTTTTCAATATTTCCATGAATGTTTCGAGATAATGTTGAGATCATGTGATTATATATTTTTTTTTCTAGTGGTATTTTTAACAAGGACCAGTACAAGGCTTCGGACCACACTTTAAGAATCTTTATGGCAATGTAAATATGAATAGAGTGAGTTTTTGTGTATGTTTTCATTATTCCCATGAATGGTGAAAGTGGTTGTAATATCACAATTAATTCATGAAAAATTTCCCCCTTTCAAGCTTTCAGTCACCATATTTTCAACTGCAACTATTTGAAATACGAAAGAACCCAAATCTCTTCATTATTAATAAATTTTCTCTTTTCTATAACATTGCAGTTTATTACTAAACAACGCTTTTCGTCAGATCGTTGCTTCTTTAACTCATGAAAAGGGATCGCCGAAATTTTTGTTCTCCTTCAAATCTTTATGCTAACCTTAAACACTACTTAGTAACCCTACAATAGTATTATGATTTTTAAACATAGATTTTATGCATCTGACAGAGCAGTCCAAAAATCCAAAAATCCAAAAATGATTAGACTGTGTATATTTCATGAGTTTTTCAAAAAATATTTAAAGACCTTTAAAATGGAATATAAAATGTTACACTTCCGTGGAATTCTAGTCTCCCCCTCCCTTCCCCCCGTGTGCTGTTTTCCTTTGCGATCAAGTGACTACCCTCTCACACACCCTTGAGTTTTTTCTAGATCCGGGACTGGTTGCTGATGTTTTCACTAATATTATGCGTTTTGATTATACACATTACATTAATTGAACACATTTCCTACGACATTATTATTGCAAGATTATTTTTGAATCGCTCTACACCCACATATTTCAAATTAATAAACCATTACCATTACCGGTAGGTAGAGAGAACGAAAACAAGTTTGCTCAACAGTTATCTCAGTAGAAATGTGCTCAGCCTGTCGTTTTCAAGTAGATGTTATTCTCTTCTAAACCATCTGTCAGACACATCTGACGTCCGCGCAAAATTGTTTAATCGAATGGAAAATTGAGGAACGTTCGTCGTATTACGCTCCCTAAACGTCTTATCAAACTCATACTGTCCTGTCGTGGCAGAATACAGTTTGAAAATTTCGCAACAACAAACCACACCGTCCTGAAGTTTAGTAAAAAAACACCGTCTTAAAGAAAAAAGAAATGGTGATGTGAAAATTTAACAAGTTTTATTCACAAAGGAATACAAGCAAGATTAAGGCTTGAAGTGTTTCTTGTGATAATTACACGAAGATGATTACTGTATTCTATTAATGAAATGAGGCAAAATTGTAAGTCATTTAATCTTTTTACAACGAGATAGCAATCATGTCATGCTGAAGGTATTTATCCCTGAGATCTTTGGGTTGTTTTGCGACTCTTTTGTGCATACATACAATGAGCTAAACGACAAAGGCACAAGGACCCCAATGTCTTGGAGAAGGTTGGAGAAGGAGATCCACTGGACAGCTGTTAGGGGACAGATGGAAGCCTTTCATCTAGTTCATCCAGCGTGTTATATAGGGTATAGCTTTCCAGCATTTGGGGTCACGGCCTAAAGTCCTATTAGGCGGACGGCAGCCTTTCAAAGTATCCTATTTCTCAACCGAGACAGGCTGGAACTGCATGGAGAAAAATCTTAACGTAAACTGATCCAGATTATAGTTGAGACTCGAACCTGGGAACTACCGTTTACGAGCCTGGTGCGCTAACTACTGATTGAACCTCCATTCCCAATGTGCCGTCGGATTCAGTTATGTATACGTTTTTTTATATACATTCAAAAATAAAAATCCGGAAAATATTATAGAAATTTACATATGTATTGTAAAAAATTATATATTTTTGATGCAACAAATAGTATTTTCAACAACTAGTTAATCAGTTTTTCTAGTACAAACAGTTAAAAAATATTTTTCGCAGTTAAATTATTTTATATAAATGCTGCGATATAGTTATATTATTTTATCTTTTATGTACATATTACTGAATAGAGTCATTTCATGAAAAGCCTAAAATATTAATTTGTGGAATTAGCCTGATTAAATTTAAATTTAATTTAACAAATGAATTCTATTCATTTAAAATTACTTATCAATTCACTAATTGCTTTGTTACACCGAGACAATTATATACCACTATTTGAATTATTATCGTCATATTCCATCTTCTATACGAATATTTCATCCTAAAATTTAGCACTTGACATGAATAAAAATTTTAACTGAAAAAAAAAAGACTTTTTTCATTTAATGGATTTTGACTTCCCATATAATTCAAATTTGACCCCAAATTTCACAGAGAAGTAATTCCTTATCTGTCTCGTATTGCGTTCAAAATTCAAGTCCATACCTATAAGGAATGGAGTTTGAACTATTAATTTTATGAAAATGAATTCAAGCAAGAAATAAAAACTATTTTAGCTAGATGTATAAAAGTATATTGCTGCACAAAGTTTTATTGAACCTAACATGTGTACTTAATACGCGACCTGATAGTGAACCTAAATAATGTGGAAGTTTCAATAGAAATTCTCTTTCTATTTTTGTTTCATTTAGGAAATTATAATTCACTCTCTAGGATATTAAGTCGGTGTGAACAGAGTTCCTTTTTAGCCCTTTCTAATGAATGCATGAAGGTTTTGCTTCTTTATGTTGAGATTTTCTGTTTTATGAAAAATTGAAATATCACTTTGTGATAAGGAACAACGTGGCCTAGTCTCTATAATTTCGATGAGTTTGACCCGAAATATGAGCTAGATAAATTTGGACTTTATACTTCTCAGAGTTTAACACTCCCGGTACAGACATTTTGCTATATACAGAGAAAAATATCTTCTTCTAAATTTAGTCTTAATTTCATGAAAAGCCTAAAATATTTATTTGTAGAATTAAACTGATTAAATTTAAATTTAATTGAACAAATGAATTCTAGTCATTTAAAATTACTCATCAATTCACTAATTGCTTTGTTAAAAGTACACATTCTTCCGAACTGTTTCCTAATAGCGTTCTACACATTAAATTGAGCCAAGTCCCTGAAGTAACGTTTTAGTTTAAGAAAAGACCCCTGGAAAGGTTTGGCGATTGTTCGGACGAAAGCGACAAACGCTCAACAGCCTGCTAGGGTGACGGACGAAAAAATATGTCCAGAGTCTGCTGAAAGACCTTTCCTTTCCTTGTAAATTGCCTACCAGAATTTAATATCGTTGATCGTAGCGTGTGATTTTTTTTCAGCTTTCAGAAGAACATTTCCCTATGACAAAATAGTCTAATAAAAAATTTAGTGCGGTAACTCGCCCAACGTTTTCCTCCTTTTTCACTTGACGGGAGATTATCATTTTTATCATACCATAAAGACATGTCTAAAACATCTGCTTCAAATATCACGCCTTTTGTTTTATGCCTACAAAAAGAACATAAAAATGTTTTCAAAATCTTTAAGAACAATTATACAAATTTCAAAAAATTTTTAAGCAAAAATTTTAGTCCATATTGAGTACTAGAAAAATAGTCAGTTAATGAAACGTAATGAAATTAGTAGTTTGTGATACACTGGATATTTAGCTTCAATGTAACATATAATTTGGATGATTCGCTAAAAGCGAGTTTTTCACTTTGGTCCAAATATTTTTATTACTTTTGGCGGTCTAGCGGATTTGCTGCTGACTTGTCACTGCAGTTGCATTTATCACATAGAAACGACGTTACCACGAATTTTTAGAGAAAAATAAGAAAATTTAATCTCAATTTGTCCATTATGAATTGTCTTGTTGTACACATAGTAGTTTACACTTATAATAATAACTATTATTAGACTTATTTATTAAGTTAAATTATTAGATTTGATATTCTTAATATTATAGGTTCGATATTTCTTTCTACAGCATGTTCTTTTGTTTACAAATTACTGAATAGAGTCATTTAACAATAGAAGACGCAAATTCACTTTCTCTTTGAAAGTAATGGCCTGTGATAAATAAGGAAACATCCTCTGAACCATAATACTGGCGTTTAATAATTCACAATACCGAGCTATTCGACGAATTTCCCAAGTTGCTCGTTCACTGTGAGTTAGTCGCAGCAATTGCAGTGGCAATTAGGTGTGAATGCCAGTAGCGCATGGAGTTGTTTGCTCAACTCCTTCATCCCGTATGGTGTAGAAGACGTTCAGTTATTGCTTTTGCCCATCGTTCGTGAACGATATGGAAATAATGCGCATGTGAACTGATCCTAATGCACAAAGCGAAATTAAAACCATCTCGCGTCTAGTGGATTATTCAATGATACGAGAAGGCAAATAATTTCGGAATTTCTGCAAACGCCTACTCGGTAAATAAATGTTAATTCCCAGTTTGTCCGCAGCGAGCTCAAATAAGGTCATATTTATTACAAATTTTCTCAATTACTAAACTCGGCCTATTGTATCTTTAAGTGACGGCTGAAAATACGTTTGATATATTGTGATTCCAATTTTTACAGTAAACAAATAAGTAGAGGATAAAATTCTAAAACCATATTTGATACAGTCTGCTTATTACTTTTTAATGAATATTATAAAACTAGTAGCAAGACTGAAAATTTGAAATGGCCAACTAAAAAAATTCCAAGAAAATTCTAAGCTTGTAAATAACTTTTTATTGTAGGTAGGCACTTTACGTTTTAAAGCAACAAATTTTGATGATTAAATTTATAAGTCATTTAACCCACTTTCCATTCCCCACTCCATCCCCAGTGAAGTGAATAAATAAAGTTGTTTTAAACATATTTGAATAAATGTTTAAAAACTCCTAAAACGGATGGGAAAATTTTATACTATAATAGAAATCCAGTAACACTGTAGGTTATCCAGTTACATTATAGTGGCAATGTAGTCCTTTTTCCTCCCCCCACTTAAGTTTTACTGGCTCGATTTAGGTCACTTGCCACTACACCCCCCCCCCCCCCCCCTTATTATTTCTGCAGATTCGGGCTTGTTAGAGATGAATTCGAGCATAAATTTCTAGCCCGAGGTAGAAAAACATGTTCTTTGGCATATCTAAAACACACACACACATATACAGGGTGATTCAGAATTCATCATCAATATTTAGTGGGGAGGAAGGGAATAAGAAAAGAAAGAGATTTCACATAGGAAAGTATGGGGGCAGACGAACGCATGGTGGTGTAGAGGGCGCTGTGTGTACACACCTCTCATACAGAAGCACAGCTGTTTGACGCGTGCAGTCAGTTGTCATTCGACAAGGTGAATTTGCAGAAGTAACATGAACCGGTATACGTGGAATGAATGTGCAGATATGCATGTAACTTACGTGCGGCAGAAGAAAGATGTCTTCGAGCCAGGCAATTGTATGCAGCGCGCTTCCCAAACCGCCGTGTGCCACAGCATCAAATGTTTTCACGTATTCATCGCCAACTGCGTGAAACAGGATCGTTTGCTGCTAGTAATGTTAATCGAGTAATAATAATAATAATTAGTAAGATAATAAATGTTTTTTCCTTACCACTTCCTTCTTATGTGTTCTTTCCATCATTGAACTGGGATCATTTTTCCCTACTACATGGCATATGCGCCCATGCTTTCCTATGTGAAATCTCCTTCGTTTCTTATTACCTACCTCCCCACCAAATATTGATGATGAATTCTGAATCACCCTGTATGCCAAAATGTATGCCGCTAAACCAATTTTTACTTCGTCGCATCGTAGCTATTATAAAACTTTAAAATGATCAATACCCATTACGCAAGAAAATTAAAATCTTAATGTTATTTGAAAGGAAAACATTAGAAATACTCGTAGAAACTGAAAGTTCTTGATTAATATCATTTTAAGTCCTAAGAGTGAATTAAAAAAGAGAAAAGTACCTAAAAATAATCAAAAGATGAATGTTGTTCATTTTTAATTACTCACAACACTGATCAAAAAGTTGAAACTATGGTCATTTTATCTTTGCATTTTTCCCTAATGAAATATGTAAAATTTGAGCCTAGCCCTAAGTCGTCTGATATTTTGCGCCCGACAAACCTTGGGCTGAATTCTTCTCTAATACACGCGTACATCTGAAACCAGGTCGGATCTAGAAAGCATAGGGAGGTGGCATATCCCCTTCCTCTTTAAAAATGCTAGTAAGGGTAATGGAGTGAATAAAATTGTAAAATTTGCGCATATTTCACGCATTTTTCAATAAGTTTTCTGAAGACCTCTAAAACGGAGGGTAAATGTTATACTACAATCTTGGCTTCACTGTCCAAGATTTCATCTAATATCTAAGAACAAATAGAGGGCGAAGTGAAGCAATCGAGAGTGAAAAAAGTTAAGGAGAGGGTGCTAGAGCCCTGGATGGAAATCCAGGCTCTTGCCCCTCCCTTTAACTTTTTTCACTCTCGATTGCTTCACTTGGCCCTCTATTTGTTCTTAGATATTAGAACTGTTTGAAAAGTCATTAAAGTATACATATCCGTCCAGATTGTAAAGTTTAGTCTCAATTATTGTACATGGCTCAGAACTTTCCCATTATGCAGAGAAATACTAATGCTTTGTGCAAAACATAGTTCATATTCATTTTGCGAAAAAACAGCGTAAATAATCTAAAAATATATCTTTCTATCGTTGATTACAAAGTCAATTATCACTTTTGTTTTTTTTATTATTATGTAATTTATAGCAAAAAAATAGTGGGAAAGTTTTATCTACATTGCAATTTATTCGTTGAAAATATTTATTTCGAAACCCATTTTTAAACCGAGAGCATTTAGAAAATGGATCATTAAACCATTTCACCTATTTTACTAAAATGAAGTTTATTATTCATCTCTCCCCATTTACAGTCTGAATCTCATGCACACGGACTTTATTCAACATATAATTTTTGCAACAGTCCTCAATATACATCGGTTCAGTATACGCAATTCGCAATTTCGGTGTAAGTCAGTTCCTAACCAAGATAGTATTTACACCGGTAGCACTCGCATTTACGTTTTCCTGACTGTGACTTAACACTTATGAGTACAAAGAAATCGTCAACCACTCTGCTTCACACTTCTGCCTTAATTTATTATTCTGCACCGTTTATTTGTTTGAGTTTTAATGGATTCTTCATTTTTATACTAGTACAGTCGCTCAAAAAAGTATCCGAACACTATGGTTGATTATAGAATTCAGAAAAAATATCTGGCAACGATTTTTTTAGAAATTAGTGATCTGGCAACCTTCGTGTCACGTGACACTAAGGTTGTAAGATCACTAATTTCTAAAAAATCGTTGCCAGATATTTTTTCTGAATTCTGTAATCAACCATAGTGTTCGGATACTTTTTTGAGCGACTGTACCTAATTTTATTGCATTTCTTTTTATTATTTATTTTTTTTCACTAGTTTTCCATTGTTGCACATCTGTTAACACAAAGCAATTTTCATTCTGTTTAAGTTTATTCTTTTTCTCAAGTTACTTTTTAGCTTTGTTTGTTGAATTACTTTTAACCATTTTTACTCTAGCTTTCTTGCACCCTTTAAATATATTCATTTTTTCATTTTTACCCATGTTTGGCACACTATAGCTTTAGTTGCTTTTGCGCCATAAATTTCGACAACCAACTAATCCCATCATCAAATTCTCGGTTATTAATTATATTTGAATGATGAATTTATTCATTAAGTTGTTGACAAAATTCTTATGATATGGTCGAAGATTCAGAAAGTTGACATATGAATTCACGGAAAACGAAATTAATCTTCTTTGAACAATTTAATGGTCCTATTTGACAAGTTATTACGATATCCGAGCCTAATATTTCCTAAATAGTATCTGCTGACCAAAACATACTTTCAAAATTAAAATTACTCTTGACCTAGGTCGGATAAAGCCTATTCCTCGGGGCGGGGGTGGCTCAGTCGGTAGCGCGCCAGGCTCGTAATCTGTAGTTCCCAGGTTCGAGTCCCAGCTGGGTCAGCGTTGAGACTTATCTCCGCAAAATTCCCCGCCCTGCCCACGTCAGTAGGGGACTGCTTGGAAAGGCCGCCGTCCGTCGGATGGGACTTTAAGCCGTGGCCCCGTGTGCGGGAGAGCCATACCCTGTGCACGTTAAAGAACACGCTGGATGGCCTTGACGGGAGGCTACCATCTGTCTCCCAACAGCTCTTCCAGTGGGTCCCACCCCCAACCTTCTCTGAGCCTTCGGGGTCCATGTGACCTGGCCATTTAGCCCATGGTGTGCAAAAAAGTGCCGCTCAGAGGTAAAACAACCCAACCCTATTCCTCACAACATATCAGATAATCTACCTCTAAACTGCGGTGTACGAATACGGTTTATTTTAAAATGTGTTACAGACAAGTACGGTGCTTTCAGTTTAGTGTTTGAACAAATTTTCGACTGGATTTGTGATGCTTCTGCCGATTGGATTTCTTTAAATGGAGTAAAACGTATTTCTAGAGACTGACTGCATCAAAGTTTTTCAAACATTTTCTTTGCAGCGCCAAAAAGCAGTTTTTCAGGCCCTTAGACTCGAAAAAATTTACTATGACAACGTAGACTGTAAATACTAAACTAAATATAATATTTACCTAACACGATTCACACTTTTCGATTCACCCAAAACTTTTAATTGCGTCCTCTGACAGTGGAAAATGTTTGAAATTTTAAAAATTTAAACTATGATTGCAAACGATCAGTTTGGGTTAGAAATGTTATATTTTAGTGGTGGAGTGTGATGATCAAGGAGTTTACATTGGCAGCAAGAATTTATCCCTTTGCCTCCAGAAACAATGGGGAAATGCAACGTTTTGAGAGATTAAATGAATAATTATTTCTGGAAAGAATGGGTACTAACGAAATATGATGATTCATAGTTTGCAAATACTTCAAAATTCTTTAATTCATATCGTTAAAGTGCGCTAAATGTAGAAAATTCAAAATTCAAATACTGTTTAAAGCAATATATTTATTAAGAAGTTTACCCAGTTAAATTATTAATAGAAGTATAATTTGCATCCGTGTGTGTCCTAATTAAATTTTTATTATTTGAATTTCGACTGGTTGTTCAATATTTTCAAAAGCATTTATTTAATTTTTAAATTTTCAATAACGTTTTAATATAATAATAATAAATTAATTAATTTATGTTGCATATAAAGACTGATTTGCCACTTAACTCTAAGAGATTAGAAAACGCAGCTTTTCATTTTAAGGGATAAATGAGATATTCGTTTTGCGTTAATAATACACTGATATACCAGTTTATTAGGAACATCTAACCTAGTAGCATGTTGCTCCTCCTTCAACCTTCAGGACAGCCGGAATTCATCGAGGCATGGAACTTACAAAATTCTGGATGCATTGTGCAGAAATGTTGTATAATGTGAAAATTATTGTGTCGCGCAGTTGCTTCAAATTGGATGGCGGCACAGTCTCACTGCGAACAGCTCTTACTACCTCATCCCAAAGATACTCGACAGGGTTTAGATCTGGGGACTCTGCAGTCCCATGAAATAAGGAAAACTCGTCGCCATGTTTCTGGAATCATTCGGTGACGATACGTACCTTGTGAGCAGGTGCATTACCATGCTGAACGCATTCATCCAAGTGAAGATAACTGTAACCATGAACGAATGAACTTGGTCAGCCACGACGTTAAAATACACTGTGGCGTTCAGATGCCCTTCTATGGGTATCAGGGGTCCTAATGTGTACCAGGAAACCATTCCCCCCACGAACACATTGTCACCAAGCGCCTGTACTGTTGACACCAGATAAAAAAAGCTCCATGGCCTCATATTGCTTGCCCAAATTCTGATCCTTCCATCAGCATGATACAAAAGGAACCGTGATTCGTCCGACCAGTTTCAGAACATTTTTCCAGTCAACAACTGTCCAATCGCGATGCTTCTGCACCAACTGGAGATGCGCTTTCGTATTCTTCGCTGACAACTTCGGCATTCGACATGGTCGGCGACTACTATAGCCCATTCGCGACATGGTTCTATACCTGGTGCTTCCAGTGATAACCTTCTGCACACCAATGTTTAATTCTGCTGTGATTTTCCTGGTTGTGGCCCATCTGTTTACTTGCACGATTCTCCCCTTAGACTCTTTTGACCTCTCTGATCCATAGCTATTTTCGTCCACACTATCGCCAATGACTGGGAGTTGTTTTGCACCATTCTCGATAAACCCTTGAAACGGCTCTGCGTGAAAATACCCAGGAGGACGGTCGTTTGGGGGATGTTAGAACTGCACGCCTAGTGCAAACGATCATGCCACGTTCAAAATCGCTCAGGTATTACTTTGTAGAAAATCTGGGACACTATAAAGTGAGGAGAGAGATATTTCCAAAATAAATAAATAAATAAACAAAAATGTAATGCTGCATAAGTAATTTTAAATTTCATACTATAAATAATAAATAATCTTACATTTACAGAAAGTTGAATGATGTTTAGTAATAATTTTAGGTATTAAAAAGAATTGATTCGGTATCATATGATTTACTACTAATTGAACTAGAAAATGCTAGAATCAGAGCAAACGTATTTGACAAATAGAATTCAGAAAAGTAACGACAGAAAAAAGTGGGAGATTGCTTATTATTATTTTAGTATCATATTCGTATTATTAAAAATTTAAACTTAAATAGCTCCTCAAGCAGCTGCTTGCCACAGAGGTCTGGTCTGACAGGAGCCTGTCAGTTTAATACGCCATAGTAAAAGGGATCTGTGAGGATGGCGGGGTCCTCAGCAGATTTTTTGCGAACTGCATGCAGTGTTCCCAGATGGTCACCTTCCCAGATACTGACCGGTACTGACCCAGGTAGTGACTTCGGTGATCGGACTAGAACCGGTGTTTTCAGCTTGGTACTCCCGTTGGCTTCGTATTATTATTAGTATGGTACTTCGTTAGTACACAAAAATATGTCAAAATTAAATATGGTAAGGTTCAGTATTTGATCCCCTTATACATAATGTGTTTATTAACGATCTTTGTCATTTAGATATTAAATGTAAAATTTGCATTTGCTAAAAATTCGGCCTTGGTATAAATATCTAAAAACAAAGAAATTTTAATAACTATGCAAAAGAGGATTTGAAATATTAAAGACAGTGGTTTATAAAAAATATATTTATTTGTAAAAGTAAAATAACAAAATATATATATACTTTAAAATGCAACATTCCAGATGTGTTTGAGATATGTTTGAAAATAAATTATTCTATCTTTCATTGAATTTATAAATAAATAAATACCCACTCAAGCAGCTGCTTGCCACAGAGGTCTGACAGTTTATATGCCATAGTAGAAGGTCTGAGAGGATGGCAGGACCTCAGCAGAAAAACGACACAAACAGCCATACCTTACCCGGGGCTCGAACCTAGGTACTTTAGATCAGTAGCCAAGCGCGCTAACCACTCGGCCATGGGATGTTCCATTAAGTTTTTATGTTCTGAATATTAATGCAAATCAATTGAAGGTGTTGATAGTCATAAATATTTAGGATTGTATATTCAGATTCGACTGACTTGGAAAAATCATATTGAATACTTCATAAAAATCCCTGTTGTGTGTTGTGTAAATATTTTGATCACCGCAAAGATATGCCTTTAAAACTTAAAACTTTTAAAAATAATAATAAAAATTCAAGAATGATGTCTCTGATCCATGCGATTTCTTAGTTTTTACTATGTTTAAGCTGAATATATTTTACATTTGCCTTCTTAGTTTTGTTTTTGAAACTCTTTCGATACTCACATTAAAGAAAACAAACTTTTAACAAAAAACCCACATTGAAAGAAAAGTGCAATGTCCCTTTGCTTTGTGAATAGTCAAAACTCAAAAATGTAGTTAAAATTAATTTCTTGGAAATTAACCAACAAGAAACCAATTAATCAGTGACATAATTTAATGTGAAAAGAAGTTTAGAGTAATTCCCTCGCGTGACAAGATTCCTTCCCTCGAAATTAAAACCTCATTTATATGCAAGGGAGGTTGTCAAAGGAAGAAACCAGACTCTCGACATGTGAGTGAATGTTGGTTAAATTAGATCCCTAGTTTCTAAAGGCAGAGTTAATAATGAATGAAGAGGGCTCGGACGCAATCCGAGCAGGTGTTAAAATAATTATATGCCACAATTCTTGGTAAGGCTTAGCATGCTTTACTAGAAATATAGTAACACGAGTTTGATGGAAATCTTAAATGTGCATATAAAAGTAAATATTTCACAGTTAGGACATCATTCAGAACAATACAATACGACTCTTATAATGCGACGTTTCAGGTTTTGGAATTGTAATAAGTAACCGTGTATGGTATCAACAGATGAAACCTAATTATTGCCTGGAATCGGATATCTGGAGCATATGGATTATCTGGATTATCTGAAATCGATGATCTACTGTCTGGAGTATTATACTAATAATTATTATATTCCGCTGTTCAAATGTGTTTAAAGTGAATTCGCTATAAAAAAGTACATATTTTTCTTGGCGAAATTGCTAAATAATATCAAGAAGGAAAATCTGTTCTCATTAGACAATAATTTTAATTGCATTTGAAGTAAATGAATACTTGAAGAATATAATGCATCGCATATAATACATCTTAAAATGCACATTGCATTACCTGATATATAGGAAATCATGGGAACCTAATGCAGTCAACCGACCTTAACGATGCTTTTGTCTTATATGGAACAGGGAAACAGAAACAGAAAACATGAATATTTGAAATAAACGAGGTCACATTGCAATTAATGTTATAATGAAAGAAATTTATTGAAGTTTGAAAAAATATTTTAATTTAGAAATTTTTTAAACTTAGACATTTATACATTTTTAGAATGCTGAATTTTTTCTACTCTAACAGTTCATTGGCGATTGTAAAATAATTATATTATAATAGTAAATTTAGTGGCTTGAAATATGTAATTCCAATGGTGAAAAAAGAAATTATGCATATTTACTTTCTTGAACCAAAGATATTTAATTCATTATCTTTATATACAAGAAATGAATCAATAGCCTATCGTTTTAAATGTCTTGAAAATATTAGCAAAGTAGAGGACTTTCTCGCTATCTTACAATAACTAAAAATCATCAATTTTATGTCTCAAGAAATTAAATCTATATAATATATTCATCGTTGATTTAATGGTAAAACTTAATACTCACTATTTTATCCTAGATGAGTTGCTGCTCTTGAGTTATAAATATCACTTCACAAGCAAATATATGAATGCTTTGTTTATCTGGATAAATATACAGATATATATTATTTGTTCATGTGCATAAAAGTGCAAATATATATCTATATGTAATAATACACTTTGATTTGAAAAAAAAAGGAAACTTATCAAAGGTTCAACAAAGTTGGGTTATGTTTGTCCCTAAGTGGAAATTTCATGCAAATAATGGAGTAAATGGCAGGTCACAAATACCCCAAGAACTCAAACTAGATTTAGGAAGATGATGCACCGAACAGTTGTTGGGATACAGACGGAATCCTCCTGACAAGGTCACCCAGTGTGTTCTTGAATGTGAGTGAACATGGTACGGCTCTCCTGCACACGGATTCATGGCTTTACATCTCATCCGATACAGGGTGGCCTTTGCAAGCAAATAAATAACATATTTATGACCCTGGGGAGGGTAAAGGTTTAACTCGAACCTGTAAACCGTAGATTACTAGTCTAACGCGCTATCGACTAAGATATTCCCGCCCCATCCAAACAAAGTGAAAATGAGAAGGAAAGAGCAGAGAAATGGAAACCACATATAGGCTGCCCTTCTATTTTATTATTGCAAGTCCCAATTCAGATGTTAAAGTGCAATAGTTGGAGATTCTCTTATGGTTTGACGCAAAAATGACTAAAAAATTCCCCGTTGAAATTCAAATGATCCTTGAAGTTGAAAAAATAAAGCTGGTTTAAATTCAGACTCGGGAATAAAAACTCGAAATTTTAACACAAAATTGGTGGCGCGAGGAAACTTGAGTGAAAATTTTAGAAACGAACTGCAAAATATTTCAGCAATTTAAGGAATGGGTTGGTTAGGTAGATTAAATACGATTTTAAAAAATAAGATAAAACTCGGTAACATTATGGGCCTATGGCATGAGAAAAAATTGTCAAGTCATATGCATTGTCGTATAAGGCTGACTAAGTAGGACACACAACTAGTGAGGAGCCACTTAGTAGATAAGGGAACTTGAATTTGGGCCCTATTCCACGACACAAAATAATATGTATAGTTGTAACGGTGACTACGTAATGGGAATGCCTGCTGATTTCAAGACGTGAAGCGACAGCAGCACTAGTTACATTTTCGTCCACTTGGCGCTGGTGATCCGCTGTTTTGCTTCTTACTTGCTTCGTAGCAGTATAGGTTATTATGCTGTCTAAAGCTTGCTTCAAAATTGGATTCTGATACGGATTTGTTCGTAAGTAATTATTTACTATTCTGTCTACTTTCTGCTGTTTTTAACCAGAAGTCTGAACGATGATGCTGATACGGATTTGTTCGTAAGTAATTATTTACTATTCTGTCTACCTTCTGCTGTTTTTAACTAGAAGTCTGAACGATGATGCAGTATTGCGTGATGTTTTGCAGAAGCGAAACTCAGTTTCTATCGAATCTATTCCAAACTGGATCTGCAAGACAGATGACTGCATCAATATGTCGGTAATAATGACATGAGTAATTGAAAAAAAATTCTGAGATCACTTTTGAATAAATAATATTTTGGAATCGCAGAAACCTTTACAATATATGGACTGAGTTACACTGCCCTAACAAAATATTAGAGAATTTCTGTGTTATGTGAATGGGAATCTTACTATAAATTCAAGATTATAATTTCATCCATTTAAATCTCGATTTTCAACAGCATTCGTCTAGTATTTAAGGATTCATTATTCCCGTTTGTATCTCTGAGAAAGATTCTAGTTTATTGTACTTGATTAGCCATCTGTCTGATTCTTTCTTTCTCTCGACTCGTCCTCGGATTTACCGTATGACTTCGACCAGTTCACTATATATTTATAACCATTAGCGTAGGTTAGCTTACCGCGGAACGGTGCTGCCCTCATGTGCCCGCTTGCTAACATGGAGAATCGCGGAAATCGGCAGTTTGTAGGTGTTAAGTTGCGCAACTCAACACCTACTAGTTTACAACTTTATACACTCTCTTATGCAGGGGCGTAGCTATGGGGGTATGGGAGGGATATGGGGGAAAGCCTCCCCCGCTCCCCAAAGTAAATCGGAGGTGGCAAAATTCGAAGCGACTTGTTAAAATCCAGATGAGACATGAAAATTGGGTTTTTTTTTTTGTTAAATTAAGGGGAGTCGGCAAAATCAATGCATCTTGGTAAAATCGAGTCAACATGGCAAAATCTAAGGCAGTTGGCAAAATTTGAAACCACTTGGTAAAACACAAGTTAGTTGTGAAAATTGGGATTGATTTTGTGGAATTAAGAAAAGCTGGCAAAATCGAAACAACTTAGTAAAACCTTGGAAAGTTGGCAAAATAGGGAAAATTATCAAAATCTTGGAGAGTTGGAAAAATTCGAAGTGACTTGGCAAAATTCAGGTGAGATGTAAAAATAAATTTTGATTTTTTTTGTAAAATTATGGTGAGTTGGCAAAATCTAGGCTAGTTGGCAAAATGGAACAACTTGGCCAAATCTAGGGCAGTTGACAAAATTCGAAGCCATTTGGTGAAATAGAGGTCAGTTGTGAAAATTTGAATTGGCTTTGTGAAATTTAGGATAGCTGGCAAAATTCTAAGTGACTTGGTAAAATTCAGGTAAGATTTAATAATAGAGATTTTTTTGTAAAAGTATGATGAGGTACTTTTTCTATTAAAAGGTTTCTATATTGCTAGATGTGTAGGATCGTGGAATTCCATGCATTGACTGTATTGCTTACATCAGGACTGGGCAACCCGTGGACCGCGAGTTCCCCTCGATCACGGCGTACTCACTGGTTCATTGTACCTTCATGCAGATTTTTTTCACATTAGATTTTCAATGTAATAAAGGTTTTTACCCATTGAAATATTTAACTGCTCAATAACTTTCTTAATTTTACTTTGTGGCTGTATATAGCCGTCCCGTGGCCGAGTGCTTAGTTGCTTGGTTAGTGATCAAAGGAACCTGGATTCGAACTCCGCGATGTTTGTGTTGTCTTTCTGCTGAGATCTCGCCTTCCTTACTGACTTTCTCTATGGCGTATTTAACTGACAGGCTCATGTCAGACTTCCGTGTCAAGCAGCTGCTTGAGAGGATATTTATTTATTCAAGTTTTTTTATGTAGCTGTGACCCTGGCCACAACCTTTTTTATGTCAAAGGATATAAAAAAGGGCAATAATTTAGTTGGTAAAAAATGCTAGTTGATAGTGGGATTATAATAAAAATAACTCATCCTGAAAAAGATGAACACCACAGGCTTTTATGTATTTAACTACTGTATTTCGGGATTGTTCGCTGCTCCCCTTTGAATTTCAATGTATATATATATATCTAATATTCAAATAATACATTGACATTTATTTTTGAGATTCTTATTTAAAATCAGCGAAGTAAATTCTTGTTAAAACTCTTTATATCACATTAGTGATGTTTAAATTTAATATCAAAAAGCTTATTCTTATTATGATGATTTGTGTGCTGAAACATCATACTTGAAAGCAAAAAATAATATTTTCCTCGCTGTGCTAAAGAAACACATATCCTTCACTGTGCTAAAGAAACACATGTCCCTTACTGTGCTAAAGAAACACATATCCCTCACTGCACTAAAAATACTAGTAGAGGATTGCGAAAAGAATCTTTTCTCCCATGACGTCCCAGATAATTGCAGTTAATACTCAGAACATTTGGCACCAGTAGGTTAGGTAACTGGTAGGCAATGAAAAGAACCTCTTCTCGCTATACATATGGCAACTCCATGCAACGGCCAATGCACCCGAGAGCGAAGGACTCCAATGAACGTGCTGACGTATGTCATGAATGAACTACCAGCTGACTCAAGTTATTCTCTGTATTACTGCACAAATTGTGAACACATCACATGAATGGGGCGAAAAAATCTCTTTATCGAATATCCTACACATGATATAAAAATAATCCAACACTTTCGATTTTTTTATCACTTTTTTATTTGTAGCTTATAGAATTTATTTTAAGCCAATCTAACATTAGTCTGAATCATAGATTCCCAATGGGGGCGGTACCGCCCCCCAGTGGGCGCTGGAGCCTTCCATGGGGGCGGTATTATGATTTTTAATAGATAAATAAACAGATAAATTAGGTACAGATAATATGCAACAATATTTTAATTCATGTAAAATTAACTATTATGGACTAGGGGGGCGTTGAAATTTTTGTTCTCTTTTAAAGGGGGCGATGGTCCAGAAAACGTTGGGAATCACTGGATGATACTCGTTGCATCAACTGCTGTCTCATTGCTTCAATTGTTCCCATATTTAAACACATTTAGTCAGTTTCTATATATTTCTTTTTTTCCAGTTTTAAAAGCTTGTTTTAGATTTTTACATTTCGAAATATTGAATTTTGAAACTATTGATTTCCAATTCTTCAACTTTGAAAATATTCAGCACGAAATTTGCAATTTTGAAACTATTGAGCATATATATAGACAAAGTTATAGATATGATCAATAGTTTCAAAATTGATAATTTCGTGCTGAATGTTTTCAAAGTTGAAGAATTGGAACTCAATAGTTTCATAATTCAAGATTTCGAACTCAATAGTTTCAAAATTCAATATTTCGAAATGTAAAAATCTAAAACAAGCTTTTAAAACTGGAAAAAAAGAAACATATAGAAAGTGACGAAATGTGTTTAAATATGGGAGCAATTGAAACAGTGAGGCAGCTGTTGATGCAACGATAGTTGTCATCAGTGCCGGATCTTGGTGGTGGGGATGGGTAGGTCTCTCTCTTCAGAATAATAGTAATCATCGGTGAGGAGGCGAAAGAGTATCAATAGCATATGCATTGCCTTACCAAATACACTAGTTTCCATAAATTAAGGAAAATGTGAAAAATCGCAAAAAAACTGTGCGATCCTCCCAAACTTGTTCGTGTAACCAGCAAAATAATGTCGAGTGAGCATATCGTATGCAAATTAGTTTAGGTTGCGTCAATTTGCGTAATCGAATAGCAGCATAAAAACGGGTGTTTCGAAGTGGATCGTTATTTTATGTTGTAAATGTGAGTTAAGAAATTCGAAATAGCCATTTTGTAGGAATGACCTCGAGACATCATTTGCCAAATGAACTGCTAGTGTAAAATTAGTGGCACATATTATACTAATATTAACAAATTAATTGTAGCTCAAAATAGAATTATAAAATGCATATTAAAAAAAGAAATTATGAAAATGTTAAAAACTTTTATGAAGTTGTTGATATTTTACCAGAAAATTATATATGCATTCAATTTTAAAACATTTGTTAAAAATTGGTCAGAATAAAATATAAAATTTACAAATTATAACACAAGATACAGTAACTTTATTAATCTTGTTGAATTCTTACCTAAGAAAACTGTGACTAAAATCATTATATTTACCTTGCGCCTAAATTATTTAATTTTTTGCCAAACAATATAAAAATGGAAAAAACTTTACATAGCTTTGGTTCAAATCTTCGCAAATGGCTATTAGATATTGATAATATTGAGAATTTTTTTTATAATAAATTTCGTAATTTTTAATCATTTATTAAATTTTTTGTGTCCAATTGTTCAATCATTTTATTTTTCGATTACTTTATAAACACTTAAAATATTTATTGAGTATTGTTGCCAAAATTATAAATTATATATATGAAATATGATAAAATTCCACAGGCGAGTTATTAACTCTTGTGGATTTCTGTAAGATTCAATTGTATTATTTGTTCCCACTGGGCTGGACCAATGTAATCGGATGTAGTATGTATTAAATAATAATAATAATAATAATAATAATAATAATAATAATAATAATAATAATAATAATAATAATAATAATAATAATAATAATAATTATTATTATTGTAATATTATTATTATTATTATTATTATTATTATTATTATTATTATTATTATTATTATTATTATTATTATTATTATTATTATTATTATTATTATTATTATTATTATTATTATTATTATTATTATTATTATTATTATTATTATTATTATTATTATTATTATTATTATTATTATTATTATTATTATTATTATTATTATTATTATTATTAATTATTGTAATATTATTATTATTATTATTATTATTATTATTATTATTATTATTATTATTATTATTATTATTATTATTATTATTATTATTATTATTATTATTATAGACTAGAATGCCATAATAATAATTTCATAGGTGGACGCACAAACCTCTATATGTTAACGAGTGGGAACCTCAATGCTCAAAGGTATAGAGATACATTCTGGACTCTTATGTACGTCCTTACCTGGTGTAATAGGTGAAACATTCATCTTACAAGATGATAACGCTCATCCACACAGAGCTCGACTAGTAAGTAGAACAATACCTTCAAGAGGAGACCAATATGCTCATGGAATGGCCAGCTCGATCACCCGACTTAAACCCGATTGAGCATTCGTGGGATGCTCTTGGCAGACGTGTTGCTGCCCTCAACACAGCACCTGAAATAAGGAGGAGCTTATTACTTCTTTAAAGGAACATTTGTCGTTACTCCCTACTGAGCTGATTCACAACATCATAAACAGCATGGAACATCGCTGTCGTACCTGCATTACTATAAGGGGTTACCACACTCCTTTTATTAAAGAACTGTACCCATTGCATTCTGACACCTAATTTTTGGACACGTTCCTGTAACTGTTATTTTTTGACGAAAAATGTTTCTAGTAGAAAATATTTTATGCCATTCTGAAACTAGCATTGTAATTCATGTTTTAATCAAATTTCATTAAAATTATTTATATAGTTTTTTGTTTATCATATTTTTTCTGAGTTTTCTTTAATTTATGGAAGCCAGTGTATTAGAGAATTTCCATGTTATGTCAATGGTAATCTAAATTCGAAGCTCTATAACTTCTAAAATATGCATTTAATGAGAAAATGTGACTGAAGATAAATTAAAGACCATAATCAAATCTATTAAAATCTCAATTTTCAACAATATTCATTGGGTATTTAAAGAGTTATGGAAGCTAATATTACAGATACAATACACTCAGATTTAATGCCCTCTTCAAGTCCATATTCGCTCGTATAGGCGGAACCACTCAAGGGTTCAATTCTTGCCAGTATCGGCACCTCACAAAATTACAGAAAGACAGAATTTGTTGGCTTGAGTTGCTTTTCCTCTGAGTAGCACTTTGTTGCACACAACGGGCTAAATTGCCAGGTTATAAGGACCTAAAAGGACTCAGAGAAGGTTGGGGTAGGGAACCCATTGAGACATCTGTTGGGAGACATATGAAAGGCTCCCGTCAAGGCCATCCAGTGTGTTCTTTAACGTGCACAGGGTATGGCTCTCCCACACACGGAGCCAGATCTTAACGTCTCATCCGACGGACGGCAGCATTTCCAAACCCAACTGTGTCCCATATTGACCGGAGGCTGGACAAGGAGTTTTGCGGAGATAAATCTCAATGCTGACGCATTTGGGACTCGAACCTGGGCACTGCATATTATGAGCTTGGCGTGCTACTGAGCCACCCGTACCCCGAATTGATTGGCATTCTCAATACTACAGGGCTCGGCACCAATGTGTGTCAATGAGGCGTCTTTGGGAATTTTATGGTTTCTTGGGAGAACGGGATGAACAGAAGGCGATACAAAACTATAGTGCTGACCAACTATTCCTTCCATTGACCATACGTTCTCAATGGAATGTTACTTTATGATCTCTTACTCAGCGTCTTCAGCTGGTCTGGACTCTTTGGTTGAGCTGTTGAATCATGAGTCCTGTAAAAACCATCGCATCGAACGTTAGACGCGGACAGGAGGCTTGCAGCCAAAATCTCGTTCTCCCAAAGAGCTGTGTTTCTCACAGCTTCTTTACCCGCAGATGTGACTTCAAGAAAATGGAGTGAGACAAAGGCCCCCGTAAGCTCATCGGCTCATCTGAGTTTTCAAGTTCGATCTCATTGGGGGGCTCATGCTCATCGAATAATCTCCGATGACATTTTCACCTCCTGATTGTTGACTGCCGCCTTCCGTGCTCTCGGCGATCGCATGATACGTATGCAGATGAGAGGGGGGCGTGCTATGTAACTTTCCAGACGTCTTCATAAGTATAACTCCACTCCAGTGTTTTTTGTTTGCACAGAAATAGGTCAGGCGGTCGAAACAAAGAATCGAGAAAGGGGGAAACGGCAAAAAGCGGCAATCCATTTAAAAAATGGCGCCAGTTGGAGGTTGTAGACAAAATGGCGAAAGCGCATCGCCAGCATACAGTTACGACAATAGTCTGATGATACATTACTGTTGTTGAATACGCTTACTATCTTTCATAACTTTTTAAATCCTGAAAAATATTATTAAAAAATCGAGTTTTAAACAGATTTGCTTATAATCTGCCAATGCCATTTTTCCATAAAATTGCATATTATAGAAGTTATAAAGCATGACACAACATGGAAATTCTCTAATATTTTGGTACAGTCACGCAAAAAATATCTGAACACTATGGTTGATTGCAGAATTCAGAAAAAATATCTGACAACGATTTTTTTTTAAATTAGTGATCTGGCAACCGTCGTGTACAGGTTGCATAGTTCGTTATATTGTTCGTCATGATGTACAGTTTCTTGCAAGAGAAGAGTAAGTTTTTTAATCAAAATAATGATATTTTTGGCACATCCCCAGAGGTTGTGTCACGAGGGACTCTATGCCGATGTGTGATCAAAAACAGCTTGCGTTGTTTAGTTCTATATCGCTCACCAAAAAGTTATGGCTGCTGCATAGAGCCCGAATGAAGATCGGGTAACCTTTGCAGATTGTGGTTGAGAATCTCCCTTTACCGCATACAATTAAATCTCACAAGTTAACCTGGGCGTCAATGTTAGCGTAAAATAAAATGCTCTTAATAATTGTATAGTGAATCCTTAAAATAAGCCAAAATTACCCGTGGCCGAATGGTTAGTGGGCTTGTCTACTGATCAAAAGGACCTGGTTTGATCCCCGGGTAAGGCATGGATGCTGGTGTTGTTTTTCTGCTGAAAAAGTCCCGCCATCCTCACAGAACTTCTACTATGGCATATAAACTGACAGTCCCATCCATGTAAGACCTCTGTGGCAAGCAACTTCTTGATGGGATATTTGATTTTTTTATTGCCAAGATGTGATTGCAAAATAAAAATAATAATTTCCATTCGAGGAATAGTCAATTAAACTCCAGCGCGTTGGCTAGCAGAAAGTGTGGTAAAGAGACTGTCTCTCACAAAAGAATAGGGACCCCTGCCTAATCCTCTTTTTTCTTCAGGGCTCACCTCCTATTAACAGAATACATAAAGATTTGGGATCTCACAAGGCTGCAACAGAGCTGCTGCAATCTAATGCCCTCTCCCACCTTTCTTTTGGATAGCTGGTTGCTGCTTAGTGTTGCAAGATTCCTTTCTCTGGGCAAATAAATGCGCTCAGAAATCACGACGAAAGTTTGACAAGAAAATTTAAAAAGTAATAATAATGAATTTATTTAGGCTTTAAAATGACTGCAGGTTAACCCTTTTTAACTTTGATCAAACTTCAGAGTAATAAGTAGTTCACAGTAGTATAGATGATTGATGATATCTATACGACCGAAAATAAATAACAAAAATATGCTCTGTATTTCATGTGTACGGTCTGTATTTTACTTATTACTTAAATAAAAGCTTGCAATTTATTGAGTTTCCTGTGATATGAAAACTGATAAAAATACACTCCATTTCTATAAGGCAAAACCATTTCATTCTAATGTACTCTAATCTAAATCTAGTTAATTTGCAAACTAAGGTGAGCAAGGCATCAGGGAATAAAATGACGACTATCGACTATACGCTTACATGGGGTAAGAATCACCATGAAAGGCACTTACAGTTCCTTCTGTGGTCTCCACATGATGGCTCACACTAATTCGATGAATAATGCACTTCTGGTAATGTTCGTATTTTCGAGGGTGGTTCAAGTCCTTGACACTAATGGGGATTGGGAATCCCGGTTCCTCCCTTCTCTTTTCTTCACGCCAAGTAGCTGAAGTAAGGCATTAGCAAACTGGGTGAGGGATAAGCTGCGGTCTCACCAATACTGGTAGTTGGGTTGGGATGTTTTACCTCTGAGCGGCACTTTTTTGCACACCATAGGCTAAATGGCCAGGTCACATGGACCCCGAAGGCTCAGAGAAAGTTGGGGGAGGAACACTGGAACAGCTGTTGGGATACAGATGGTAGACTCCCGTCAAGGCCATCCAGCGTGTTCTTTAACGTGCACAGGGTATGCCTCTCCCGGCTACGGCTTAACGTCCCATCCGACGGACGGCGGCCTTTCCCATCCCATCGGTGTCCCCTGCTGACCGTGGGCAGGGCGGGGAATTTTACGGAGATAAATTCCAAGACTGGTAGTATTGATATGGCTTTCTATACTGTAAGGTGGGGGAAGGGTATTCTTGTTCTAGCGCTAGTGCATCTGGGGAACTAGAAGCCAACTTCCAAGCAGACCATTATAGGTACTGAAAGTTCTGTAATTCTGTTGAGGATTAACCAGAAAATGTCACTAATTGCTGCATTAGTAAAGACTTCAAATTCTAAATGCTGGGGATGTTTTCTTTTCACTGAATGTGACCAAATAGTTTGTGGAAAGGGCCTGCCGTGATGTGGAGGGAATTCTCCACGTCAGGACAGGCCCATTCCACAAATTATTTGGCCACAAATTCTCCACCAAGAATGGTGGTAAAAATCTCTCTCCGCCAAAACTGTGAGGGGGGGGGGGGGTATTTTGGTTAGCGCTAGTGCATCTGGGAATTAGAAGCCAACTTCCAAGCAGACCCTATAGGTACTGGAAGTTTCAAGGGTTAGCTATACGGTAAGCGCTCCCCTACTCGAAACTGGAGACGGTCACCAACAACGACTTTACTCCAACCTTGGCTGTGTCTATCTCCTTCTGCTCCTCTGTTATTTACTGAGACGAGAATAAATCAGCATATATAGTCATGGAGTCTCCCCGCGCATTTGCTCCTGTTTGAAAATATCCCTTGCCCAATTCAAATCCCGCAAAGCTTTGCCGCGCCATGCCTCAGCCAATGATGCAAAGACTCATTTCCTCTGGCCATAAAACACTGACTCTATTCAGGCTGGCAAGTATGTTCATATGGCTCATTGCTTATGCTCTGAGTTCCTCTAAACTTAACCCCCGGGATTCTATTATCTTCACCTAGGATTCCGTTTATTTCCTTACGATACTGTTATCAGTAAAGATGGTAGCGATTTTTTATTTATCGTATAGTAATTGTTCAAAACTTCTGTTTTCAGGCGAGTAAAGTGCTTGTTGTCGTCAGAAATGCAAGAAAAAGTTTTAAATTTGGCAATTCTTTCTCTCAGATTATTTTACATTTTGGTGAATCATCCATCAATTCTTCTGTCATGGAATCATAAAGTTTCAAACGGAACGTGGAAGTATTAAAACAATAAATCTTTAGATAATTGTTTAAACTAACACAAAAAAGAAAGATTTGATAAAAAAAAGGGGGAGGGATTTCCATTATCTCCGAAAAATCTTAATCAAAGACATAAGCCTCGACTTCGCCAAGTTGGTGACTGTTATCAGTAATATTCAAATAGACACATCCAAATTCAAATTTTCTCATCAAATGTAACAACCATCTCAAGCAAATTCCAATTATTCACATTTTTATAAGCGAGTTTTCATTTGCATCTAAATTTTATTCATCTTTGATTTCAAAATGTCACTGCATCAAAGATCGTTTTATGTTCTCGCTTTTCCTAAATGCGAGAACATTTAAAAATCTTACTTACATAAAAAATTATTATCCTGAAAGTTCTTTATGTTTAAGCATTTAGTTATACGATAAATAGATGGGCCATGGATTTGGATTGAGTCATTTTACCTCTGAGTCTAATAATTTTGCACACAATGAGCTTAACGACAAGGTAAGAGGACACCAAGGGCTCAGAAAAGTTAGAGGATGGAATCTATTGGTTATGTGTTAGGCGATAGATGGAAGCCTCTTATTAAGGCCACCTAGGGTATACTTTAACGTTTTTCCTTCACACAGGTGCTAAACTTTCATTAACATGGCTTAACCTTCGTAAGACAGATATCGAATCTTTGGCAAATCCCATCGGTATAAACTTTCCAATCCTTTTCGTGACTCCTTTCTTCCCGAAGGTAGAACAGAACAGAAGTTAGCAGATAAAATTTCAAACGTAAGCAATTTGAGACTCGAAAATGGAAAAAACATATGAACAAGGGGTGCTACCAACTGAGCTAATCACAACCGAATGGACCATGAATCTATAGATCTTGTGCCATTTGATTTTTGTAAGTAAATATTATAATTCTGGAACCTTTGGAGTGTTATTATTGATTCACTAACCAATCCCTGCGCTAACAATCATGATAACAAACGACTGAATGAGGATATATCCTGCGACAACAAAAATAAGACAGGCAAATGCAATTTTTGTGTTTCATAATTTTATAATTTTGTTTATTAACAGTTAACATGTCCTATGCCCCAATGTTCTACAAAATTTACATCCGACAGAAACTCGAATACTGTGCTTCCACTCTTTTTTGTATTAATAAAATAACTCTTATAAATTAGACAAAGTTCAAAATGAAGCTCTCAAAATCATCAGCAAAATCCATTTTAACAAACGAAAATCTCTAACTCTTACTGATATTCGTTCCAACAACCACATTCTCACTCTTGAATCTAGAAGAAAGCTGCGGTTTATTACCCTTTATTCACGACACTATTTATAACAAGTCTCATCCCCTTCATTCGATTCACACTCTATATTCGATTATGACATCGTCACATCCTTCGCTCTGAAAATAAAATGTTTTCTTCTCCCAAGGTTTCTAAAGCTAAGTGTGGTGAAATTTATTTTGCGTTTTAAGCACCCTCAACTTGGGACTCTCTACCGAGCGATATCACTTCTTTAAATTCTAAAACAAAATTCAAAAACTATATTATTCCATTCCTATTAGAATATTGAAACGTTTGACCAACAATATCTCTTCACCCATATTCCCACTTCCCATCTTTGCCCTTTGTCTGGATTATCCGCAGTCTTTTTCCCCCCTGTAGATTCATTTAATATTATTCTCTGTTGTCTTAAACCTTCTTTTTCTTTCCACTAAGTTTACTATTTTTTTTTATCATTTTTCGTATTATATATTTGTCTTCGTCTATGCAACTTGTCATTTTGTTTATATGTATCAAATATTTATGCATTTCCTGAAAATATATTTGTATTTTTTTACTCTCCTCAATATTTCTTCTTAATTTCTCAAACGTACTGGGGGCATCAAGCCATTTGAATGTTTAAATTAATGTGTAAAATTACCTGTACCTTGGCTTCACTGTAACCCCCTGCATGAAATAAATTATTATTGTTATATCGTTATCATTCTTGTTCGGAAAAGCCAATTTTGCTCATGTTCGAACGTCGTCATCTGGGCCAACGCTTATAGCAAAAATATTCCAAATGGCCACTTGGGGCTGCAAAATTTTAAGTGCGACGTACTAATAATAGCAACTCAAAATAAAAGTCCCAGCTAGAGTTGAGATTTATCTCCGCAAAACTCTCTGATCGATCACTAGGGGACATTGATAGCCTTGGAAAGGCCGCTGTCCATGATGGGCGTTAAAGCCGTGACCGGTGTGCAGGAGAGCCATTTCCTGTGCATGTTAAAGAAGGCGCTTGATGGCCTTGACGGGAAGCTACCATATGTCTCCCAACACCTGTCTAGTGGGTCACTTCCCCCAACCTTCTCTGAGCCTTCGGGGTCCTTGTGACCTGACCATTTAGCCCATTGTGTTCACAAAAGTGCCGCTCAAAGATAAAACAACCCTCTACCGTTGCGTTACATAGGGGAAAGGCATGTGGGGAAGGAGTAAAATACGGACTGAAATAGTATTGTACAAATTATCGTTTTCAGTCTGTGGGTTTTTTTTATTTTTAAAACTTTAAATTGCGAATTTTCCAAAACAATTTTAATAGCATAGTAATTTTTAAAACCAGCTATTTATGATTTTGCTGACTTTTCATTTTGAATACGGAGGTAGAAACATCTGTTCAGTTAGAAGCACAAAAATGATACGATTGATTGAGGGGGTAAAAAAAATGAATTAATTCACTTAAGTTAACAAAATCAATTTTGCCCGTGTATGGCAAAAATGAAGTTACTTGGATCGGCAAAAAGTAAATTCACTTCAAGGTCGCAAAAATTCAAGTTACTTGAGGGCAGAAAATGTACACTGGCTGAAATTGAAAAAAGAACACGATCAACAATTGAAGCGTAATCTGTGAGATTTATTAAGTAGAAACAACTTGTTGAGAAAGGACAATGATCACCCGTGTGAAGTGATTCAATGTTTATTTTACCTTTTAATGAGTATTGCATTTTACAGAAGGCACATTTTAATAAGGTGTTGAACCTCCTCGAGCAGCAAAAATACAATCCTCCAACCTGGCATGCAATTGGTCGTACAAATTCTGGATATCACGCTGAGAGATACCATTCCATGCGCTTTCAACTTGGACGTGTAATTCAGCGATGGTCGTTGCCTGCCGCGGTCCGCGGAAGAGGCTTTGTCTGATCGAGTCCCAGACATGTTCTATTGGAGACAAGTCCGGAGAGGGTGCTGGCCAAGGGAGTAGGTGCACTGCCTGAAGAGCATGTTGAGTTACCCGGGGGGAGTGTGGGCATTCGGTATCCTGCTGGAATATTTCATTTCGGATTACACTCAAATATGGCAGGACGACCGGCTTTACAGTGTTGCTGACGTACGTATTGCTATTCCGTTTATCCTGTACAAACACAAGACAAGTACGAGAGTGATAGCTAATCGCTCCCCACACCATGATGCCTGGCGTGGGCCCTATGTATCACTGGCGGATGCACGATGGAAGTAGCCTTTCACCTTGTCACTTTGGACGCGTTAACGATCATCAGACGCTCCTAAGCAGAATCGGTTTTCTTCACTGAAGACCACAAACTACCATTCTTCCATCCAATGAACTCGTTCTTGACACCACTGCAAATGTGCTCGACAGTGACGAGGTGACAGTGGCCTATAGTTCTACTTCCAAAAGACGATTGCGTATCGTTCTTGTAGACACCCTTGGTAGGACAGAGGATCGAATTTGTGATGCAGTAGCTGTCCGTTCTGCCACCGCCGCCCTCCTGATACACCCATCCTCTCGTGCATCCGTAACTCTATATTGCCTGGACCACAAGTGCGAGTATGCGAATGGTCTTCTGACCATCGACGTCACCATTGTACCACTACCGATACCTCTCGAAAAGACCAACTTGCTTCCCGAAGACATATTATACAACCTCGCTCAAACTCCGTTAACTGAACAAATGTTGCGCGCCTGCGTCGTCCAGGCATGGTAGCTTCTTCAAAGAGCACTGAACAACACGACACAAAACGAATATCTTTTTTCTTCACGCCCTAGTCCTCAAATACGCGCTGCATACAATTGCACGTTGTCGTCCTCAATGACGTCATTATTTCATCCAATTACTTTCAATCTTGGATTGCGGTTTCAGCTGCCCTTAACTATTAACATATTATAGATATGACGTTCCTAAAGGAATTCCTTCTGGGTGTTATATTTTTCAATTTCCGCCAGTGTACATTTACTTGTAGGCGGCAAAAAATAAATTTACATGAATGTGATAAAAAGTAAATTTACTTTAGGGCAGTAAAAAGTTTTGGGGTATTATTACTGATCGACGTTCTTTTGAATAAGAAGTTTTATTCAGTAAACCTGATCCAATCAACAATTATCTTAAAACAAGCAAGAAACAAAAGTCTTAAATTTCGAGGCCGCAATAGAATCAGACGAATCCACATCATATGATAAACAATTTCTTTTTAATGAGAAAGCGAGTACTTAAATGAAGAAGAGTTTCAAGAAACTCCACTGATTTTATAATGCAGGATCTGTACTTTGAAAATGGAGCAATGAGGAAACGTTACCGTTCCGATAGTCAGAAACGCAAGAATGTAAACCAGAGCAGCTAGATCGATACAAAGCAATGACTATCGATCCTTACTATAGAGAAATCCGAGAAGAGCAAGTTCTGATTATTGGAGGATGCCAGAGTAAAGGTGCATCGAAGAATGCTCTTTTTTGTCTTCACCGTAATCTCTGTTATCCTTCAACTTCAAATACGAGAACCCAAAGAAGAAAGCAAAAATAATTTAGGCAATTCATCATTTTGTGCCGTTTTTTTCCCCTTTACTCTAACCCTATCTGCGTCCCTTTCTTGATAAAGAAATTCCAGAGCAATATATTAAATTCTTCTAACTTCATATACGTATACAGAGGAATTCTAAAGCGTACAGTTAGAACGAAATTTGAAAAATATATGGATTTTAAGATGTAGTTTTTAAAAAATACACTTGATTCTGTTTTTCCAACTACAGTGTATACGCATAAATATATCATACCCAACTCTACTGGGCATTATGTTTTTTAGGTACAACATAGAGAAGAAACAAATTGTAGCTAATGGGAAATGTAGGAGGAAAAGTCAAATAACATAAAAGCTTGGATAATAAATCAATAAAATCAGTTTTTGTTTAGATTGGTTGTTTTACGTCGAGGAACACTTTTTTTACACACAATGGCTAAATGACCAGGTAAAAAGGAGCACAACAGCTCAAGAAATGATGGGGAAAGGGAGCCATTGGACAGCTGTTAGGAAACAGAATAGAGTCTGCTGTCAAGACTATCCAACATATTATTTACGTGGGTAGGTTCATCTGTACCTGTATGGTTCATCTGCACATGAGGCCACGATGGCCTTTCCACGCCCAAAGGTGTCCCCTTTCTCATCGAGGAACCAGCAAACTTTTTTTGTCTGGGAAAGCAGCACTGAGAGAGCAGCAGAATTTTTTCAAACAGAATTTCGGAAAGATTAAATGAAATATAAAACTTTAAAAAGATAATATACCGAAGATAAAACCGGGATTAGTAGATAAAATTCTCAATGAAGACCGATTTGGGACTCAAACTTAGCAACATCAGATTAGGAACTTGGGTATTACGAGTTACTACAACCTTAGCCAAACCCCGCCCATTTTGTATTTAGTATTAGGCATTATGCGAAATGGTGATAAATGTTAACGATAACTTCTTTAAAAAATTATCTTTCTAAAGAGCAGTAACATCAACTAAATTGGCACCTTTGCTGACACGAATCGTTTTATATCGATGGCCGAGTGGTTAGCGCCCTTGGCTACTGATCTAAGGAACCTGGGTTCGACCCCCGGGTAAAGCATGGATGTATGAGTCGTTTTTCTGCTGAGGTTCTGCCATCCTCTCAGACCATCTACTATGGCATATAAACTGACAGGCTCCTGTCAGACCTCTGTGACAAGCAGCTGGTTGAGGGGATATTTATTTTATTTTTTATTTATAATAGGAATTCAATGAAATCGTCATTTTAAGAAGTGTTGTGGACTATTTTGTATAAGTTACGAAATATGGGGAAAAATGTCGTTTTTTCATTCTCTATCCAAAGTAGCTGATTAACTGCAAAGCAAAGGGGATTGAGTTCTAATCCAGGATGGAGGATGGGATTTTTATTTATATGTATATTTTCTTTCTTCTGTGGGCCTCACTTTCCTCATTAATATTTATGTACTTTAATGACATATTCCTGCCCGACCTCCATGAAAAATGGGCTGCCTCAAGAGGATTTTCTTTCCAAAGAACTTTAATTGGATAGCTCAAACGGTAACGAGTCTAAACTGAAACTAAGTAAAACACTGCAATATAAATATGACATCAATCATTAATCAAAGAGAATACGGATAGGATGTTTCCTAGTTTGGAGCTTCTATACACCGACGCACTACTCTACCAAATACGTCTCTCTTCGCATTTCGGTTATAAAAATTCTAAAGAAACCATTTTGTCTTTTTTGAAGAATAATTTGCAAGAAATGAACCAAAGTTTAATACTTTCAAAATGTGATACTTTATGGAAATGCATTTTATAAAAAGATCTTATTATAGCAAATTAGAATGATCGATGAAACAGTTAGAGCACTAGTTCCGACTCGAATATTTGTATCTGAAACAATCGTGATCTCGAAATCTGTCTCAAACATTGACGTCACCGCTAACATGCCTTTTTCGAAAGTTTCGCCAATTCATTCCCTTGCAATTATTTTCAATTTGAGTTTCAGTATTAACATATTATTACTAATACAATTTTTCCCACTCGTTCCGTAATGTTGAAAACTGCTGAGTTTAGAGAGTTATTGCGAAAGAAACTCATCAGTAAACAAAGACATCCAGGAACGAGAAATACCAATACAATAGATCCCCTTAGAATGAGACATCCCCTTCTCTCTCTGTTAATTATTTGAAGTCCGAAATGATTTTGGGATTAATTTAATCCTCTTATCTTCATTTTATTAGCAACTTATTAATTAACAAATATTTGTAATCAGTCGTTAATACTATTGCATTATTTACTCTTCAAATAGAACTGTCAACCTCTCATCTTTAATTAGGAAGCTCAACCCGATTTCTGTCAACAGAATACTATCATTAAATCAACAGATGTTTTGTTCTTGATGTTCTTCCCACGTTTCAAAGCACATTTCGTATTCTCATCACTTACCGCCATCGCTAGTTTCCCTGGCTTGCTTTGTAAACTCTGGTATCCATTAACCACTCTGAGGAGATTAGCTCTTATTCTTTGAAGAGGAGGTTTTATTTGTTTTTCCTGAGATTTGTGTACGTTCTGAGGGTTTTCATTTGTACAAGACAACGGGACGCCGAACCGCCGAAATAAGTAAAGTCCTCGATGATAACAAAAAGAAGAGTATCTGAAGCATCATCAAGAACAATAACAGCCTCTCTGCCCAAGCAATTTGGGCTGAGGTTATAGCCGTTTTCTTTCGATTGTTTTCCCAGTCTGAGAAGCAAATTACCAGTGACAGCTGCTATATGTGGGTTGTGTTGGCAAAGTGACAAAGCGTAAATTTTCTGCAGAAAATTCTGTAATCATTCATGACTTCGGAGATTGTTTAAGGATCAAAGAACCAAAAAGTATTTACAAAAGTGTTATCCGATTTTGTGTTTACTATTGGTTCAGACATCTAAGTATCTTTGGTATCTATGTATTTACAAAAGTGCTATCCGATTTTGTGTTTACTATTGGTTCAGATATCTAAGTATCTTTGGTATCTATATTCGTGTGGGACTGGAATTTGCTCAGTCGGAAGAGTGACAGGTCAACACCTCCTACAAGAGAAGGCCATATACCAGCTCCATGACATCACACTACTTAGATCTACTTTCGTCTCGTCAGGAGCGCTTGCTAACGTTAGCTGTATGATATTGATTCCAGCCGGAACTTTTTTAAAGATACAACGAGCAAGTTACTCGAGCATTTGTTTATTGTAATTGATGATTGCATGCACCGTTAAGTATATTGTTATTATTTAAGGATATTAAAGCTTTACTTTAAACATTTTCTGCTGAAATTGAACAACTAGTATATAACCGATTTCAGCACTTTTTATTGCCTATATCAGAAGTTCTCAACGTGGGGTACGCGGTAAAGTTTTTTGGATACGCCGTGAGAGCTTAAAAGTCGTTAGATCTAGTAACAAAGTCACTAAGTTGGCAAACACTGCTGTGCAAAACTGTCATTTTGTTGCGTTTATGGATATATGTAATTTATGAATACAAAATTTAATGTGTGTGTATATATATATATGTTTTATCCTATTCCCATTGTTATACTATAACTATAGATTTATCTATTTATACAAGGGGTACGCTAGTTGCAAACACGTTTCCAGGGATATGTGAAGCATAAAAGGTTGAGAAATAGTTGCCTATATGACGGATTTTTAACTTTTGTTGGGAAAATTATATTTGATCGTATAAAAAATTAAATATTTATTACTTTAAATGTTCTGCTACAGTTAACGGATTTCCTCATTTTAATTATTTTCTGATCATTTTTAAGTTAAAAAAATAACGTTTCAACTCAAAATAAGCAATCAAAACTAAAGACAATTCATCATCTTATAAATGCCTTTTCTAAAAATACAGTATATATATATATGCACACACACATATGGATTTTTCTCAAACATGTATTTTCCACAAAATGTCTTACAGGAATCTATTATTTTCTACTTAAAATTCCTGCACAAAGTAAAAACTGTTAATGACTACTAGTACGAGCTCAAGAAATATGAAACCTAACCAAAATTATTCAAAATAATTTCTTCCCCAGTGAGAAAGCAGCAATTCCCGTATGAATTATCAGAACACATATGGCAAATCATAAATATGCAATGTTTCTGATTGATGCATGGAGACACAGTTGTAAATCATTTTACAATTACATTAGAGCATAAAAATAATATTCAAAATCATTTTTGAAGGTCATTCATATTTTTCTTTGAAGGTACAGGGCTATTTAGCTATTTATTAATGGAATTCACACAATTCTATACAAGTATTCTGATATGTGTGGAAAAATGTTACATGAATGACCAAACCATTAAACATATAGTGAAAAAAATAAATCATAAAGCATATAGTGAAATTATTTCACTATATGCTTTATGATGCAATTAATCAAAACTAAACTGAGATTGAAAACATTACTTATGTAAAAGATTACACCTAACCAAATGAAACGTTTATAGTCTCCCTGATAGTTGAAAAAAATGTAATGTTAGTTGAAGAGGACTGATAGATCAAAATAACTAATGTTATAAGAGATTATTTTTACACTAATACACTTCCAAAAATGATATGATTATTAGTTACTTAATGCTTATAGAAATACCCAAAATGAAGTGCTGCATAAGTAAAAAACTGATGGTAGTAAATTATTTCTAATAAACCAACCAGTTCTTTGAAATGAACTTTCATCTGTGGAAGAAAACACATAGCCAGTGAATGTATTGAAATATGACACTTGAACCTATATCAGAGCAATACACTTATCAAAATATGATTATTGACTATTTAATAATTTAGAAATCCTAAAACTAAAATACTTTATGATGTAGAGAATAGATACAAATAAATGATTTTGGATTTATCCAATTAATGCTATTATCACATTATCTATTATGCTATTAACACATTATCTATATTACAGAATGCACTTAGAAAAATATGATTAGCAATTTAATACTTTAGAAATACTCAAAATAAAATGCTATATGATGTAGAGAAGTAATATGGGTAAATGATTTGCAATTAACCAATTAATGCTATGACCAATATTTACCTATATTTCTTTAAACTAATGCATTTAGCAAAATAATTTGATAACAGTGTCCTTAATACCCTAGAAATACCCCCTAGATGTACCCGCTAGATGACATGAAAAGTGATTCAGGTAAAGGATTTGTACTAAGTCAATTATTACTATTAAATACGACACGTGATCTACATTTATTTACACCAATGCATTTAGCAAAATAATTTGATAACGACTGCTTAAAGGTTTAGTCCCCCTCCAACAAAAGTGCTAGATTCTTGAGAAATATACACAAAATTGTGTTAAACGAAGTAGAGAAGTGATGTAATAAATTATTTTACATTAACGCAACTAGGACTGTAAGAAAGCTTTCTTTTGAGAGAACATATATACACCCAATTCTGTTTTTACACCGATTTTGATTTAACAGGGCTTAGAAAAAAATTCTAATTTACTTTTTACACGTTTTATTTTGATCTAACACGGTTCAAACGGCACCTTTTTTAAAAAATCTCCATTTGAATTTAATTTTGAAAACATATTCCTATTCAAGAAACAATTTCTAGAATTTACATTTTTAACAAAGATGTCGCTTTTATGGTCACATTTTTCGAAGTAGTTTTAACTTTGAAAATGTACTATAGATGCACATTTTGTGCACAAAAATCCCCAAAATAAAAATTACACTAACATTTGGGTTGTTGTTGGGTTGTTTTACCCCTGAGCGGCACTTTTTGCACACCATGGGCTAAATGGCCAGGTCACATGGACCCCGAAGGCTCAGAGAAGGTTGGGGGAGGGGACCCACTGGAACAGCTGTTGGGAGACAGATGGTAGCCTCCCGTCAAGGCCATCCAGCGTGTTCTTTAACGTGCACAGGGTATGGCTCTCCCGCACACGGGGCCACGGCTTAACGTCCCATCCGACGGACGGTGGCCTTTCCAAGCCCATCGGTGTCCCCTACTGACCGTGGGCAGGGCGGGGAATTTTGCGGAGAAAAATCTCAACGCTGACCCAGCTGGGACTCGAACCTGGGAACTCTACACTAACATAACTACACAGCAAGTTTTCTCTATTTTGTTCTCTACTTTATGAAAAAATTGTACAAAATCTACTTCATTCGGAATAAAGTGGCAACATTGAGTTCCGGGAATTCCCCTCAATTTTTATCTTCAATACATACGTTAGTCTTGTTTCTCATTTCGTGTTTAAAGTTAGAAGTGTTTAGATATTTAATAGAAAAAATCGGAAAAAAATTGTTTTTTTTTTGAAGTTTTGCGTGCGTAATATAAATTTATTAAATTTTGCTGATAGGTAATTTACAATTTTTCATCACCTGATTTATTAGCAACAATTGAAATATTTTTCGTAAGCCTTACCACGATGTCGGATAATTCAACTATACAAAAGCTGAAAAGGAAAGCTATCTCTTTGGATAGTAAGATCCAAATTTTAGATCGTCTGGCAACTGGAGAATGTTCAACATCTATAGGTAAGTATTTTGCTTTGAACGAAGCTACCATAATAACCATCAAGAAAAATGAAGATGCAATTACAAAATCTATGTTTTCTGGAACAAAATTCAGCGCTAAGTCGTCATTGTACGCGAGAGATATTGTAAAAGTGCAGATGGAAAAGTCACTAGTAAATATGGATAGAAGATAACTCGCAAAAAAGAATACATCTAGATGGAAATATCATCAAACAGATGGCATTACGAACATATAAGCAGATACAAGAAATGGAATTAACCACATCAGATCAGTTAAACAAAAATTATGAATTTTCTGCAAGTATATGTTTGCTTGCAGGATTTCTTGAAAGACACGCGTTTCATAATGTAAAGATAAAAGGTGAAGTTGCATCTGCAGATGAGCCGGCTGCTAAAGACTTTTGTCCAAAACTGGCCCAAATCATTGAAGATGGTGGATACACTCTTGATCAAGTTTGAAATGCAGATGAAACTGTTCTTTTTTTTTTTTGGGGGGGGGGGGGGGGAATGCCGATGAAACTGGTCTTTTTTGAAAAAAAAAAATGCCGAGTAGAACCTACGTAGCAGAATCACAAAAAACTGCTGGTGGCTTTAAAGCAGTTAAGGATCATGTGACCTTTCTATTTTGCAGCAGCGCTTCCGGAAATCATAGGTTAAAACCGCTGCTCATCAATCGATCCCTAAGACAACGGTCAATGAAAGGTGTAGATTTCAATAAATTGCCAGTGTATTCGATGGCAAACAAAGAAGCCTGGACTACAAATGAAATTTTTAATGAATAGTTCTGTAAATGTTTTGTTCAAGAAATTAAACGCTATTTGAAAGGAAAAAATCTCGAATTTAAAATTCTCTTGATTATAGACAATGCGCTTGGCCATCCTATTTTGGAACACCCAAATGCGCAATTTTGTTTTCTGCCGCCTAATACGACATCCGTTATACAACCACTAGACCATGGTATAATTGCCACATTTAAAACTTACTACGTAAGACGAACATTCCAATACATTTTGGATAAATTAAATAAGGATAAAACATTAACAGTTATTGATGTGCTGAAGAAATTTTCTATTTTAGATTGTATGAGACTGATATTGACGTTATCAGAATTAAAACCATCAACTTTAAATGTATATTGGGAAGCTATTTGGCCAGAATGTGTAAAAAGCAAAGATCCTGTATCCCCAAATACAACTGAATATCCTAATATCATCACTTTAGCACATGCATCGGTTCGCAGATATTGATGAATTGCTGGTTGACAAAGCTCTTAGCGAAGATGAAATGATAGAAATTGTCCTTGAGTGAAATGATAGAAATTGTCCTTGAGACTCCTGATGAAAAAGAAAAAAGTGATGGTGAAGAGGTTCCACTCACTGCAGGTTTAATTAAAGAAGGGCTTCAAATGGCTAGTAAATTGGAAAGTCATTTTCTTACACATTATCCCATTGTCGAACGAGCTGAGCAGTTTAAACGTGAACTGAAGACATGTGTGGCGCGTTATCAAGAATTATACAAAGATCTAGTCAAAGCAGGATCTCACGATTGATTACAGAGTTCGTTGTCAAAACTAATCAAACTTCAGAATCGCTGGAAACAAATGATAATTTGGTTCCCCATGCCACAGAGAGCATTTCACGATTGGAGTATGAACACGACGCCCAAAATGTTTGAAGCGATGAAAGTGATTTAATTCCAGTCTTAGGCAAACGAATCGTCTATTATCAGAAAGTGACAACGAATAAAATATAGTTAATAAGCATGTGTAAGTCATATTTCTTTGCACTTTTGTATTCTTGAATTAGTGGCATATTATTTTCTTTATAAAGGATAATTTACTTTATATGAACATATAATTATCTTCATAAGTTTATAAAATAAAAAATGTGTTTAAATGAATAAAAATCAAATACAGATTTAATTAAAGATTTTAATATGATTTGTTTGAAAACAACATGTTTTTTGTACTGGGTTTTTACGTCTGTAAATAATCTTCTATTTTTTCATATGCACTTGTTTTTACACGTTTTTTTTTCGCTCGGTTTTTTTGGAACACTATCTACCGTGTAAAAACTGAATTGGGTGTAATGTAATATAGCACATACCTGTTTCACTTTTTACAAACTTAACAAAATATGATTATTTTTACATTTCACGAGCTTTAAGCATCGTACAAAGTGCTACATGAGTCGAGAAATGATGCATGCAGAGGTTTTTATTTAACCTTCTTTTATACAATCCTACTTCTTTAAGAACTGTAAATTGTGATATGCTCAACTTCTGAATCATAATTAGAAGAGCATTCATTAGGAATGTTGATGTGAAAAAATAAAACTATGCTGCTAACAAATCTGCAGGATGCACTGAAAGACAAAAACAAAGGTTGTGAGGAAATATATTTTAATACAAGTAGCTGAAGTTGCTAAAGTTATGCTATAGATCTTAAGTGCATGCAAATTTATTATATATCATGATAGCGAACAACTGTAACTGTATCCTTAATAGAAACTGACATATGAAAAAGATTTTTGAGGGGTTTTCAAAGACATTTGCTTCTTCATATCAAATACAATCACTAGCCATGTAAAAATGTACTCTGGGTAGCTCAAAAAATAATTGAAAAAAATGGATAGTATTTCCCTAAATTAATAAAGTTACTTTAAAAAGGTAACTAGTATACATATATGTGCTTTAAATAACAAATTAACAGTGTTTTAGTTGCATCATTTGCATAGTATGTAAAAGTAAAAGTTATGGTCATTGTAATCTGTTTTTCTACTAAAATCTATTGAAATTTACTTAGAAGAGATACTTCCGAAAAATAAATCCTTTAAATAACCATACTTCTGTACACTTGCTATGAAAAAGGACTCATTTAAACTTTCTCATTTATATAAACCTTACATTTGAAACACTAATAAAAATCGAAATTTATAGTTATATTTAAAACATCTGAAATCTAAATTCCAAAACCACAAATGTCAACCTCCAGTTCTTTTTTTTTTGCTGGGACTCAACGTTCAGTCCTGAAAGGCAAATCATGATAGCATAAACGTATTTAAAACATAAAAAAATGTAGTTAAGTAACTACATTTTTCCTTATAAAAATATACAAAGAAAATCACATTTTATAGAGATTTAAAGAACTTAACAAAGGACAAAGTCAACTTACCGGATATCCAGAGCAGACAGAAACTTTAGAATGATTTTTTCCTCACACAGTTGATTACCACTTGATATATCCTTTTAAATAAACTGCTGGCCATTAAAAGTGCAACCCCAGGAAGAACTCATCAGATTGTCCTGAAATATGCAAGATGGGTAGACCATGGGAGAACATGTAAATTATTCAAAGTCCTGCACATACGCACATCATGTGTGACAGTAACGCCCCCTGGAAGTAGTATAAAAGGAGATTACAAAGAGTCGGTGTAAAGCACTGGAATTGTGTTTGCTCGCAGTTCTTGCGTGCTAAAGGATTAAGTATGTCCCGTCAAAGAACACGGCATCCATACGACAAGTTTCCGACTCTGATCGAGGGAGAAATGTGGGATTACGGGAAGGCGGATTATCGTACCGAGAAATCGGTGCTCGTGTTGGACGGAATGCTGCCACAATGATGAGAATATGGCGTCAGTGGGTAGAGCAGGAACGAACTCACCGACGTGAGGGATCTCAACAGTCCTGTAACATAAACGAACGAGGGACAGACATCTCGTGTGCATGGATTTCAATGATCGTACAACCACATCAAACACCTTAGCTCAACAGTTAGGGTGCGTTACACATAAACCAGTGTCCGCATGTATGGTTCAATGTCGTCTGCAGCATCTTTGCTAAGCGGCCATTGACTCTACAACACAGGCATATGTGATTGCAATGGTGTCAAGAATGTCGTGCATGGATGTGCGAATGGCATCGCATCGTCTTTACAGACGAATCCCACTTCAGTATGCGGCACCATGATGGACGAATCCGAATCTGACGGTACTGCGGTGACAGGCTCAGTGAGAGATGCATGATGGAGCGCCATACAAGTCCGGCCCCTGATGTTATGGAAAGAGGTGCCATTGGACTTCACTCACGCATGCAGTTTGTACGCATTACCAATACTTTGAACAGCCAGCGTTACATAACTGAGGTGTTGGAGCCTGTGGTCGTACCTTATATTCAGGGGCTCTCTGGTGCCATTTACCAACAGGACAATGCCCGACCACAAAAGGAATGCATCGTCCAACAATTCCTGGATAGCCACCATGTGACACTTTTGCCTTGACCTGCACGTTCACCAGATCTGTCCCCAATTGAACATGCCTGATCCATGATCTCACGACGACTTGCACACCAGACACCAGCAGCTGCTACAACAGATGAACTTTGGCTACATATCGAAACTGCATGGACTGACATTCCCCAAACACACATCCGACGTCTCATCCTCTCAATGCCGGACCGTGTAGCAGTGGTTATTGCGGCTCATGGTGGCTATACAAGATGCTGATTTCTTTGTATTCCACAAGTCTAACCGAGTTGTAATTGTAATCTTTTGATCCTGTAACATAAACTATGTATTCATTAAATATGGCTTTGACATCTCTTGTCTTTCCTGGTGTTGCACTTTTAATGGCCAGCAGTGTATTATTTAGTAAAATTACTGCTCAAATCTCACACTACAAGAAAAAATCACTGGAACAATAGCAAAAAAAAAAGTGTACGAGATGAACACGATACGAGCTATCGACTAACTCTTTGACTCAGTTATTCTAAGGATCAGATGCTTCGTTAACGGCAAAGGTCACTTCGCAAAGTTGGTCACTCGCATGGGTCTAACTATGGTGACGTCAGCATTATTCTGTGATGTAGTTGTATGTACTTGTGTTGTGGGATGTGTTGGCCAGGTTTGTAATCTGCAGTTCCCAGATTCGAGTCTCAAAACCAGACAGAAATGTGACACCGATGGACTTGGAAAAGCCGCCATTCGTCGGATAGGACTTAAACTCGTGTTCAGGAATGTTAAACCCCATGCACGTTACAGAAACGTGCTGAAAGGTTTTGATATGAGGATAGCATCTGTCTCTAAGAACTAATCAGTGGGTTTCCCAAATTTCTTTAAACCTTTGAGTTGTTAGGGGGCTTACCATTTAGCCCATTGTCTGTTGCAAAAAAATAAGTAACGCTCAGAGGTAAAATAACCCCATTCTAAATTTCTGCACCTATGTCTAGTTCTTTTAGATGGCATCATTGGGTCTTAACGTTCAGACAAAAGTTCATAACGTCGAATTATTTTCTTTTTTTTTCAGTATGGGGGATGAGTTTTTTTTATCTCGATGTAAACTCTCAGTGTCCGAAAAATAAATTCACTGTTCCTTTAGTTTGCGGAATTTTAATTAAATTAAAAATAAATATTCCCTCAAGCAGTTGCTTCCCACAAAGTTCTGACAGGAGCCTGTCAGTAATATGTCCTAGAGAAAAACTGTGAGGAAGGCGAGACATCAGAATTACCTATCACTAAATCTTTATCATGTATAATATTTTAATAATTCCTAGTTAGACCATAATTCTTGGACAAACAAAACAATAAGGAATAGACAACATCTGTGTACATGGAGAGAGGGACATAATATATTAAAGACATTGTTCTTGTATGGAGACAATTCTTCTGTAATTACAGCACTACATTATTTCAGGTTTAAAATATTAGGGGAAAATTCAGTACATAATTTGATGCAATTATCGTGAGATGTTTTGATAAACGTATCGAAAAAGTGGCAAAACATACAGACAGCTTAATTGTAAAAGAACATGGGTTTAATTATAAATGCTTAGTTGCTTATGAAAACTTTTTGCACCCATGCGTTACTTCTTGGCGAATACTAATGAGTTCTACCTATGAATATGTATCCATAAAATGTTTAATTAAAGATTTTACGATTTTACGATAGCAAGATTCTAAGCTAGCTCTCAAATTTTCAGTAGTTTAAATATGAACAAGTAATTTGTTATCTGTTATATTTATCACTTTTTGGGCATGGTAGTAGGTATTAAGAACGGTTCAAGGCGGTCGTTATTGCTATAATTTGAAAAGAAGCATTTTTAATATACAGGAGGAATTTAATTAGCTTCCACTAAGCATGGTATGCATTGAAAAAGATATTCAGAAACATTTTTCTCTATTTACGGTCTCAGGCAATGAATAAAACTAATTGAAGTTTCTCTGAATTCAGTAGTTTGTAAATTCAGTAGCCAGAGGAAGTTAATGAGGGTGTATATACTCGGGTGAAAAAGCTGTTGCAGTTGATAAAACACGGGATGCATTTTGCTCATTAGTGGAAATCGTAGGACCAAGATCACTGGACCGTTTATTAATAACGGGGTACATAGAATCGTGTATTAAAACTCACCTTCTCTTTCATGGGCCACAAGCGGACTTGAGAGAACTTTTGGGAGATTTTGTGGCCCACGCAGAATATCTGATGATTGCAGAACAAGACTGGCACAAGAAGCGCAAAAAGAAATGTAAAAAACAAACAGATGAGTAGAATATTTGGAGTAAGCAGTATCGCTTATTTGTGTGTTTTTACACATATCGCTTTCTAATTTTTCTTCATCATCATCAAAAGCTCCCGAAATTAAAAAAAAACGTAAATATGTAGTTCTCTTTAAAATGCAATTAGGAAATATGTTATATATTAATCATTAAAAAACATACGCTCTGAACTTCAAAGTTGCCAAAGTTGTTCAAAGTCCATTCCAAAATTACTTATTTAATTTTACTCTTCATCACTGCCAAAAAATATGATAGCAGTTCAGTTGTTGAATCTTTTTTCCGATTCGGGGTGCAGGCAAGTGACTTTCGATCCAATGGTCATATTGGATTTGCATGATTTGTTAGATGGGCCAGTTATGGCACATTTTCATACTGCGCTCCTACCATTATGGCTGTCAGCATCGAAATTATCATATTAAAAATCATAGTATTGTTTCCAAAGAAATATGAAAATAATGAGCGCGTGGATTTTTTATTATCAGCTTCGTTTTCATATTTTATGTGGAAATTTAACGTTCTTTTACTTTTAATGCATTAAACTAGTGGGAAGCTTAAATCCTTCCTGGTATATATAGCTTAAATCATTTCTGTTATCTATAGCTTAAATCCTTTCTGTTATCTATAGCTTAAATTCTTCCTGGTATCTATAGCTTAAATCCTTCCTGGTATCTATAGTTTAAATCCTTTGTGGTATCTATAACTTAAATCCTTTCTGGTATCTATAGCTTAAATTCTTTCTGGTATCTATAGCTTAAATCCTTTCTGTATCTATAGCTTAAATCCTTTTTGGTATCTATAGCTTAAATCCTTTGTGGAATCTATAACTTAAATCCTTTCTGGAATCTATAGCTTAAATCCTTTGTGGAATCTATAACTTAAATCATTTCTGGTATCTGTAGCTTAAATCCTTTCTGGAATTTATAGCTTAAATCCTTTGTGGAATCTATAACTTAAATCATTTCTGGTATCTATAGCTTAAATCCTTTGTGGAATCTATAACTTAAATCCCTAATGGTATAGATAGCTTAAATCCTTTCTGCTACCTATAGTTTAAATCCTTTCTGCTATGTATAGCTTAAATCCTTTCTGGTATCTATAGCTTAAATCCTTTCTGGTATCTATAGCTTAAATCCTTTCTAGTATCTATAGCTTAAATCCTTCCTGGTATCTATAGCTTAAATCCTTTCTGGTATCTATAGCTTAAATCCTTTGTGTAATCTATAACTTAAATCCTTTCTGGTATCTATAACTTAAATCCTTTGTGGAATCTATAACTTAAATCCTTTCTGGTATAGATAGCTTAAATCCTTTGTGGAATCTATAACTTAAATCCTTTCTGGTATAGATAGCTTAAATCATTTCTGCTACCTCTAGTTTAAATCCTTTCTGGTATCTATAGCTTAAATCCTTCCTGGTATCTATAGCTTAAATCCTTCCTGGTATCTATAGCTTAAATCTTTTTTGGTATCTATAGCTTAGATCCTTTCTGGTATCTATAGCTTAAATCCTTTCTGGTAATACCTGATAAAACGAAACGATATGTTGTGAAATAACAACATAAGCTAGCCTCAGGTTGTAAATTTTGAGCCCTTTTATTATGGGCTACATATTTACGTTTTTTGAACTTCGGGAGTTTTTGATGATAAGATCTATAGTGGATAGCTTATATCCTACGATAAAAACTCAAGCTTCAAATGATTCCAATAGCGCATTTTGACTTATTGACTATATGTAGAGCGAGTGCCCTTCTAAATGCATTCCCTAACAGTCAGAACATGCAAGGCAATCCTCCTTAGGCATAAAACTTTCTTTATATGTTTTCCACTCGACTTTCCAAATTACTTGTTTGCGATATACACTTCAAAGTTAAAGTGACATCTTCAGTTGTCAGCATGAAATGCTGCTGCAGATATGAAGGTTTCAACGTCATGAGAACACCCACTTCAATATCAAACTGACTCCCTATCTCTGCGAAAAATTCTTTAATAAAACGCATACGAGAAGCCACGAATATAGCTACCATTTTAGAAAACACCTGACAAAACGAAACGATATGTTGCGAATAACAACATACAGCTAGCCTTAGGTTTTAAATTTTGAGCCCTTTTATTATAGACCACATATTTACCTTTTTTGAACTTCGGGAGTTTTTGATAATGATAAAGAAAAAATAGAAAGCGACATTCATAAAAACACACATATAATCGATACTGTATGCTCCATATATTCCACTCATCTGTTTGTTTTTCTTGCTTCTTTTTGCCCTCAAAATTGGCAAATGTGATGTCGCGAACACGGAGAGTGTGGATATTTTCAGTTTTAGCGTTGAGTGGAAGGCGTTGAGTAGATAGATAGCTATTGCATAGCTTTACACATATAGCTCCTACAAAGAATAAACCTTTAGTTTCAAAATATTTTGCTACAATTAATATTATACTTGCTTAAAGTTCAAATAAAGGTAAAACGAAATGTTGAGTCACTGTTTAAAAGGGATTTCGCAAAGAAATTCTTGTTACTTTGATGCATGCAAGTATTAAATTACATCATCATCATCATCATCATCATCCTCAAGCAGCCATGGGCTACGGAGGTCCAACCAGACCGTGCAATTTAGTTCTCCAAGCAAGTCTGCCCTGAGCTACATCTACTGCATCTGGTGACTGCACACCAATTCTAACAAAGTCCTGTTTGACATTGTCTGCCCACCGCATCCTAGGTCTCCACCTCTTTCTGAGGTCTTTAGGCACACTCTTCATAACCCTTTCGCCAATCTATAACTATTCATACGGGCAAAATGGCCAAACCAACGAAGTCTCTCTCTACAAAATATGCTGCTTAAAGGAGGTTGCAAACTCCTTTGCCTAACCTCACCATTAGTTACAAAGTTGAACCAATTAATGCCCAAGATACTGCGTAAACATCTCGAATCAAAAGCATCTTGTTTCCTGTTATCTTGTTTACAAAGTGTCCAAGTTTAACTAACATAACTAACCCTAGACTGATACTATTATACAGTCTAATTTTAGTCTTTAGGTGTATACGCCTATTTCTCCACAATCTCCATAGATTCTTAAAAGCCCGGCAGCAATCCCTATTCGCCTGTTAATCTCATGCCGCACATCACCATTATCTGTTACATAGCTCCCAAGATAATTAAACTGTGAACCGTTCTCAAGACTGCAACCATTCAGATGAACTGAATCACAACCTGCCTGACCAATTTTCATCACTTTAATTTTCTCTCTGTTTATAACCAAACCTACTCTACAACCAGTCTCATCAACAGCTCGAATGAAAGAGTTCATCTCATCAACATCATTTGCCAAAAGGGCTAAATCATCAGCATAATCTAAATCAGAATTTTTAGTATCTCCAGACCATTTAAGGCCAAAATCTTTCCCTTGAAGTGAATTTTGCGTAATATAATCAATAACCAAGCTAAAGAGAAAAGGAGACAAAATGCACCCTTGTCGAACACCAGAAGTAATGCTAAACCAATTGCTACAAGCCTTACCAACTCTCACACACGACTCAGTGTTATTATAGAGAGCTTTCATTATGTTAACTAACTTGTCTGGTATACCATATGATTGCACAATCAACCACAAATTATGACGATCAACAGAGTCGAAAGCCTTTTTAAAATCAACAAAGCTAACAACCATAGGTTTCTGAAATTCTAAATATTTCTCAAGAATCTGCCTAAGGGAAAATAACTGATCCACACATCCCCTACCACTTCTGAATCCACGTCGCTCATCACGCAATTGACCGACAACCAGATTCTTAAATCTATTAAGCACAATCATGGAAAGAACTTTACCTGGAACAGAGAGAAGGCTGATATCCCTATAGTTATCTCAAGAACTGCGATCACCTTTTTTGAAAATAGGGATAAAAATAGCTCTGGTAAAATCCTTAGGAACCATGCCTTTATCATAAAAGATATTCAGAATTTCAGTCATCCAAGTGGTAACCGAAACATTCCCAGCTGTAAACATTTCCGTAGTAATTTCATCTACCCCTGGGGATTTATGAAGTTTAAGTTTAGAAACAGCCAAAATAACTTCAGATTTTGTTATAGGGCCAACATTAAAGCCACCAATGCATCTATTATCATTACAAACAATGGGAGTAGAACTAACCACATTGTTTAGAACATCACTGAAATGCTCAGCCCACCTAGCCATGACAGAATCCTCACCTTCCTTGTTTATCCTTCAATCCCTGTATACCTGTTCGTTTTCTACCACACAAAACATTAACTATCTGGTACAGCTCTCTGCTGTTGTGCTGTCTAACTGCTTCCTCGGCTTTATCAGCCAAACCATCAAGCCAAAGATTCTTATCAGCAACTAACTGACCTTTTACACGTTTATTAAGTTCTCTGTAATGCTTTCTATTTGGACTGGTAGGGTATTGATTAAGGACATTCCTGCAGTTCTTTCTTTCGGAAATAAGCTCCAGTGCCTTATCACTCAAATAATTCACCTCTTCTGTTCCTTTTTTCCTAAAAGAATATTCTTAGTGTCCAAATAAGCCTGTTTAAAAAGATTCCATTCTTCCTCAACTTCAGTAGTAAGCATACCATGACTGTCATAATGACTAAGTAACCTATCATGGTAAGCTTTGGCTATAACTGGGTCTTTCAGAGCTTCAGTATTAAAAGTAAATTTTTTAACCCTAGCACAACACTTTTTAAGTTTAAGTTGCAAGACACTTTTAACAAGGTAATAATCAGATCCAATTTCAGCTCCCCTATATGACCTGGTATTCCTAACAGAACTAGCCCATTTGCTGTTAATTAATATGTAATCAATCATATACTTATGCAGCCCATCGGTTGAAACCCATGTGTACTTATGTATGTCGCGGTATTTGTAATAAGTGTTAGTTATTCTGAATCCATTGAGTTTACTTACCTGTAGGAGACGTTGCCCATTGCCATTGCAGCTACCAATACCAAAAGGGCCTAGTACTCCTCCCCAAAGATCAGAGTCAGTACCAACTTTGGCATTGAAGTCACCTAGAACAAGGGTAATATCTCCTTTCTTGACAGAAATCAAAATATCCTGAAGTTGTCCATGAAACCTATCCTTCTCATCCTCATCGACATCCTCAGTGGGGGCATAACAGCAGAAAACATTCAAGTCTTTAACGCTTCTCTGAAATATTGTTGTAAGAAATCTTTCATTAATGCACTCGTATCCCAGAGCAGCATCACTAGCGTGTCTGCTGAGAAGCAGACCCACGCCTTGGTGATGCTTATTGTCATCCTTCCCTGAAAAGAGAAATTTAAGATTATTTTTAAGAATCTGATCTTTATCTGTCCATCTTGTCTCTTGCAAACCAAGAATATCTAAATTGTAATGGTGGAATTCTTGTGTTAGGACATCAAGAGAAAAAGCTCTGTGCAGAGTCCTCCCATTCCAACTACCTATGGAGAGAAAATTGTTAGTGGGATGTTTAAAGAAATTATGTTTATTGAGAGAGGGATTGCCGACAATATCAAACAGCCCCTAATCGCAGACATGGGACAAAGACGCGTTCCCCCACCACTAAAGGCTGAAGCCATCTACACTGGAAGACTTCCTCCAATGTAGAATTTGACGATGCCAATAGAAGCAAAGAGTTCAGGTGCCTGCGATGACCTCTGCTCAGGATTATCCACCAGCTGATAAACATATCCTGTGAATCTGTTCACTTGGGGCTGTCAACCCACAAACAAACAGAAAACACAGCGGAAGATTTTCCCTCCCCAGAAGCCCACCAGTGCAGCAAAATCATGATCCATAATCAAGCTCAGTGCCATAATTCCGTTCAGGTTAATATATAAGGTTCGAGTCCCAATTGAGATTGGATTTTTAATTTTCACCTTTAACTCTAGTTCTGCTTTTGATGAGAAAGAGGACAGCGATGGGCTGGGAAAGGCCGTCCTTCGTTGGATGGGACGTTCAGTCGTGGCCCTGTGTGTAGGAGGGACTCTCCCACTGCACGTTAAAAAATACGCTGGATGGCCTTGATGAGGTGCTTCCCCCTGTCTCCTAACGCCTACTCTGTGCGTGTTCTTCCCCCAGCCTTCTCTGAGCCTTTTAGATCCCTGCGATCTGGCCATTTAGCCTATTTTGTCACTCAGTATCTGTTCTAAATTTTGGTAGATTAATAAATAACAATTGTAATGAATTAAAATGTTCTTAAGTATACTCATGTTGTTAGAAGAATATGCAGATAATGTCTAATTAACTTACAGATATTTTTAATTTTACTTTTGAGTTAACATTTGCTCCTTTTTGGTTGTTAATAGTTTAATAATTTACGTTTTTGCAATGAAAGCGACATTGTACAAAATCGAAATATTTATAAGTTTTTCGCCATCTAAATGAGGTTGAAACAAATTTATTTATACTATATTCTAAGTCGAGATAGCACGTGAAATAATATATATTTACGATAAACTTCACTTCTGGCGACAAGGCACGGTTTCGATGTTATTCCCGCAAAAAACAACTGTTTTTTTTGTTGTGGTCCAAGAGAATGTTTTTCAATGTTATGTGACTGGAAAAGAATTAATCCAAATTGCACATTGTCATATCATTTGTTTGAATATACACTGCACAACATTGAAATTGTCACACCCAGAAGGAATGAGGGGATAGGGGTACATATTGGCATACCATGATAGCAATGCATTATGACATACCATGATTTAATTGGCAAGCATTCATTCATTCATTAAACGTTACACAATAATGGGAGCTCCTTCTTGACTTTCCCAATTAAAAAAATTTGTTTTACTGTCTATAGAAAAAAAAAACCTTTTTTTTTCTCTATTTTTTTTTCCGTTTTATGATTTCTTAGGGTTTTTTTTTTTATAAAAATTAAGAAAATTATTATTTTTTGATTTTATGTTTTACATATTTTTTTTAATTTTTAATTTCTCCTTTTTTTTAAAGTGCTGAAATTTATACCCCCTCAAGCAGCTGCTTGCCACACAGGTCTGACAGGAGCCTGTCAGTTTATATGCCAAAGTAGAAGGTCTGAGAGGATGGCAGGACCTCAGCAGAAAAACGACACATACATCCATGCCTTACCCGGGGCTCGAACCCAGGTCCCTCAGATCAGTAGCCAAGCGCGCTAACCACTCGGCCATGGGACATATATATGTTTATTTTTTCATATATATATATTTTTTTAGGCTTTTGTTTTTCTTTGGATATTTTTTCTTTCTTTTTTATATCAATTTTCTTTTCAATTTTGTTTTTATATTAAATTCCAATAGTGTGTTCTCTCAGGAACTCCAAAATCAAAGTATATATCTTTAGTTTTGTTTTTTCCAGAGGATGGTTTAAATTAAATCCAATCTTAGCTCCCCTAGACCAATATCAATTAGTTTATCAAAAACGTTTTGTTTATATGTTTCATATTTTATACAGTTTAAAAGGATGTATGATGTGTTTTCAGGTAAATTACATATTGTACAATTTGGAGAATTTAAGATATGAATTTTGAATTTTGTATTATTTAACATTATTTTGTCAGTTCTTAAACGATAAAGAATTTTTGAATTGGCAAGCAGCTGCTTGAGTGTGTATTTATTTATTTTTTATCTGATAAGGTCTCGAATACCTACAGAGGCTTTCTCTATAATGAATATAATGAAATCTTCAAACTCCTATGAAATTTGTGTGGCAATTAGGATATTTTAGGATTAATTTATCGTTTTTTTCTATTTTCATTAATATATGTACACTGCACGACATTGAAATTGCCTCACCCAGAAGAAATAAGGGGATAGGGGTGAAATGTAGCACACACATAGCAATACATATTGGCCTACCATGATTTAATTTGCAGTCACTTACAGCGGTTAGAAGATGAGATAATGCAGCACAATGTGACTTCCTCAGTAGGTGGCTGCACCTCTCTGAACGGCAATACAGGCAGCAATACGGCGTGGCATGGAGTCATACAGTCGACACATATGGTCTTGAGGAATTGCACACCAAGCAGTGTTGACTTGCTCCCATAATTCATCGAGATTCCGTGCCTTCCGGTGAGAGGAATGCGCATGTCATCCAATGTGATCCCACAGATTTTCTATTGAGGATAAATCTGGAGATCGTGCTGGCCATGGCAATACTTGAACATGTTGCAAACATCATCTGGAGACCCTACGGTGTGTACACGGGAGTTGTCATGCTAGAAAATTAGCTACTGCATGCCTCCCAGGATCAGTAACAAAAAGGGCTGCAAAACCGCATTAACGTATCATGCCGCTGCCAGTGTTCCCGTGATGTGGACAAGAGGTGACCTGCTGTCATACCCAATAGCACCACATACGATTATGCCTGGCTGACGCCCGTGTGCCAGTCACGAATAAAAGATGGATCCGTCCTCTTGCCAGTTTATTTGCCATACAGGGAACCATCGATCATCAGCACCCAGACAGAAACGGGATTCATCACTAAACACAACAGTGTTCCATTCGTGACCCCCAGTTGGCACGATTTTACCACCAAGCCAGACGAGCACTGCGATGGTTTGCAGTCAATGGCAGTCGACGAACGGTTGCCTAGAGCTCAGGTGTGCCTCATGCAACCTTCGGTTTACCGTTTGGATCGTTATCGGGACGTCCATGGCTGCTGACACAGCCCATGGAATATCGCCTGCAGTGCTGTGTGATGACGAACGAGCATGTCAAACAATGAGCGTATCAAGCCGTACTGACATCTGTCAGACGGCACCACTCCCTCTGCGGCACACACTAAAACCATCATTTGCATATCTCAACTGCACACACACACACCTTTCTATTTGCATGTTTGTACGACATGTCCTTCTGGGTGGAGCACTTTCAATGTCGAGCAGTGTGTGAGAATAGTTTTCATGACTATTGTCATATTCTGCTCTTGTTTCCTTTAATATTTTGCGGGGTTAGTGATTCATAGGTGAAGTCGGTGTGGCTACAGATAGGAGAGTTTGCATTTTGCGACAGTAATCCAGAAACTGCAAAGGTACACAGTCTAAGCAAGATTCGGAGTGGGATGTTTTAACGTCCGTAAAGATCACAGCAAAGTGTCGGAAGGCATCAGAACAATGCGTACATTGAGCAGCGCCAACTTCTACACTTCCACCTCATCTTGGATTTATATCTGGCCTTGTTAAAAGGATCCTGCACTCCTATTTTGCATTTCCTTGTACTGCCACTTCTTGAATAGACACTATGTTTCCCAACCCACTCCAGACCATTCACGCCAAACTCCTCTTGGACACGGACCAAACAATATAGGAGTGGCATGACAGTCATCCTATTGTGTTGGACCTATTAACTTATTGAATTGTCAAGGTATGAGGGAGGTAACTTAATGGCTGCAGTTGTAGTGTTCAGGGCCATATTAAGCAATTGGAGAACTTAGAGCCAAGTTTTAAATAGGATCCTCTTGCGGCACAGGGCTACTATTACATTTCTTTGCTTACATACACAACAGAATATAACGAAAAATGCATTTACATATTGTCGTGGATTAAAGCAACTAAAAATAAATAAAAAACATTAAACAGGGTCCCTTTATGGGTCAGAGTTCTTGATCTAATACTCTATGCAGGCTCAGCTTTCCCATTACGCACCTTAGGCTCTAGCCTAGGGACAATTTTTTTTATTTATGTAACAAAGGAAGGAATTTTTCACTAATTGGTTACTTACATTAATTGTTTTTTCATTAATTTTCCATTAATTTCAGCGATTACTCTCTTTTTAAAGTACTCTGTTTCTTGACAATCGAAACGAACTTTTAAAGAAATATGGAGTGTGTGGCAATAATACCAAACGTATTGGGATACATATATGTTATGTGAATGAAAAACCAAATTAGAACGCTCTAATTTTGAAAATAAGATTTTTATAAGAAATATACAGAAACTAAATTGTATATTTCAATCAAATTTAACAAAATTTCAAATTTATAAATATTCGTTTAATATTTAAAGATTTATTAAATCTGAAATATTTGACAGCTGTTACGCTTATCGTAAATACTGTTTCAAAAATTGTTTTAAAGTGAAAACAACATTACCCAAACTTCTAAAATTACATTTATTTCAGCAAATGATCTGTTATAAGTTTAAGGTAAATTCTTATGAGTAATAACACTGATGGGATATGTTTCAGTTTTAAAAATACTTTTTGTACACAAATATTGCTTTAAATCTATATTTGGTGGATTTTTCCATATCTTGTGACATTTTGCTATAAAATGCTTAATTTCAAGTTAGGCAGCTTTGAATAGAGTTTTCCATGCAGACAACAAGGAAATGTTTCAACTCTTTTGGTAACTTTGTGTAATTTTTTCATTCCCAGAGCAAACAAAAAGCGAGGAGGGAAAATGTTTTAGCGTCAAATGAATAATAATATGATTCTTAAATGTTACTGCGTATTGATTATTACAAGCTATATGCTACGCATAATACTAATTTTATTACTTGGTGCCAAAACTATACTCTTTCTCATTAAAATTTCTACGTCCATTTCTAATTCATTTATTCCTTTTCTTCATGGTTATGAAAGGAACAAAAATGAGTATTTTTTATATGCAATTCAAAATTACCGCACATAAAGCCACTGTCTTTGTGTGGAGAAAGTGCCAAGGAAGATATTTGTGAAACTTTGAAAAGAAAAGCAGTTGTTATTTTAGGAAATGAAACGTGATAATAAATAGAAATGTGCTTTTGCAATTCTTTTCAGAACTGCTAAGAAATCTAATGCTCAAATTTATTATTTAGTCATTGTAAATTTATTAGATACTGCCAATTCTTCAACTTTGTTGCCAGTCCATAGTTGACTCTTTAAAATGCTCTGAAACTGAATATTCGAAAGTTGGGGATTGGTTTCAGACATAGATAAATATAACTACGTAAAGATACGACGCTAACGATTAGCAAGAGTACTTCTTCGGTACCAGGGTGAACTACTCAAATCGTGTTCTGACTCGGAGGATAACGGGTAGTAGTTTAAGCTCTAGTTCAGTCGAAACTTTTTCTGGTTTACGTAGGCAAGGATAATCTTCTAGGTTAAGTTTCAAAATATGTTCGTTGTGAGAGATTAAAAGAATATGGAACAGTTCATAGTATTACTAATCGCACGGTAATGTAATTACATTGAAAGGAATCATTTCATATAACGGACATCCTCATAGCGATCCGCCCTGCCCACCGTCAGTAGGGGACACCGATGGTCTTGGAAAGGCCGCCGTCCGTAGGATGGGACGTTAAGCCGTGGCCCCGTGTGTGGGAAAGCCATACCCTGTGCACGTTAAAGAACACGCTGGATGGCCTTAACTGGAGGCTGCCATCTGTCTCCCAACAGCTGTTCTAGTTGGTCACCTCTCCCAACCTTCTCTGAGCCTTCGGGGTCCATGTGACCTGGCCATTTAGCCCATGGTGTGCTTTTTGCCCACCATGGGCTAAATGGATTGAGAGATAAACCAACCAACCAATGACGTGTCGCTCAGAGATGGTAAAACAACCAACCAAAAAACGAACCTCATAGTGGCAATAAGCCTAACGATGATGGTGTGTTACTTACCGTGAAATGCTGAAACAGCAAGAAACAAAATAATGCTGCCAATTAGTTTTTTTTATAAAGCTTTTCAGTTTACATACTTAATAGATCTTATCATACAAAATATGCAGATGTTTGCATTGAACATTTGTCCCATAGTAAAATTTTATTATTTATACTTCTATTAACAAATAGTTGATAACGTTGTGGTATACCTCTCGTCTTCTAAGGTACCCGGTTAGATCCCAAGTTGGGCAAAATATATTTCTTTATTCTTCCAACTTTGGTTTTGCTTTTTTTTGTTTCCCTTTAATGTATAAATATTTTCAAATATCCAATGTAGCATAACTTACCAAATTATTTTACAGAAGAAATTGAAGACAGAATACATTTATGTTGTAAAAAGAAACTGCAAAGCCGTTGTGATTCCATTGCTTTACATTTATGTCCATGGAAGCGGAACAGCCTAAGGTGCTCATGCGCGTTATCGACTATGTTAGTTATTACCTGGTGCTTATTTTTCATCTCAGTGTATAGCTCATTTTTTCACTGCTCTTCAAACAGTAGCTATTTTTGCATTATGAATACTGGTTTCCAGCGAGCTATTTTGAGCGAATTTAAGGATCTTTACTTTGTTGTGTGTCGAAAATAAATATGTTTTACTTCATTCCACCAGGAAGTGAAGAGCTCTTGCGTTACATTTCTTCAGAAAATATTCGTGATCTGAAAGTGAATATCTTTCAAGTTCCTCAAATTACAAGATGGAAATCTAAATTCCAAGCAGAGTGTTTTTTTAGATATTTACTTTCAATGTATAAGTTTTCTAAAAGCTTGGTAACTTAAGAACTCCTTGACAGTACTATTGATAATAACCTTTCAATATGAGTTTCCCATCAGAATTCGAGTATAAATGAAATTCTTTGCAGAAACATGTAACAATATGATGAACATCATTAATGATCTAGAAGAATTGAAGTATCATTTACCATATTTATCGTGGAAAAAATTCGATTTGCTAAAATCAACCTTGACTCGTCACTCTGAAGGAATATTCGGGCCTGAGACTAAGAGCAATTTTAAGTTACTGCTGTGGTCACAAACAAGTTTCATCCAAAATTATTTGGGGCGGGATTGGCTCAGTCGGTAGCGCCCCAGGCTCGTAATCTCTAGTTCCCAGGTTCGAGTCTTAGCTGGGTGAGCGTTGAGATTTATCTTCGGAAAATTCCCTGCCCTGCCCACGGTCAGTAGGGGACACTGATGGGCTTTTAAAAGCCGCCGTCCGTCGGATGGGACGTCAAGCCGTGGTCCCGTGTGTGGGAGAGCCATATCCTGTGCACGTTAAAAAACACGCTAGATGGCGTTGACGGGAAGCTACCATCGGTCTCCCAACAGCTGTTCCAGTGGATCCTCTCCCCCAACCCTCTCTGGGGCTTCGGGGTCCATGTGACCTGGCCATTTAGCCCATGGTGTGCAAATAAGTGCCGCTCAGAAATAAACCAACCCAACACAAATCGAATATTACTCTTATGCAAGCTTCTAAGAAAAGTTTAAAAAAGGTGACCAAACCTGCAAACCCAACTATTTAATGTTCTAAAGAAATTGAAATTTATTTAACCTATCCACTGCTTGTCTGTAAATGGTAGCTAGGTAGTCACTGGAAGGAGAGCTATGCACCAATCCCCTGTGATGATGCATAGAACCGGCCAGGCGTAGCACCTAATGTCCGACCCCGCCTACTCGTGGTGCAGACCGTTAGTACCTTTCAAAAGAGATACTCTCTTGTGAAAGTGAACGGAAGGGGAGGGCTGCCAGATTAGTGTGGCCTACTGATCTGGACAACTATGGCTACTTTTCTTTTTTTTCCTACCCAACTGAGGAGGGTCCAGTCCAGTGGGTTTATATGGTGCTGACCATATAAAGCCACTGGACTGGACAGATATATGGCTCTGAGCTTGATTATGGATCCTGATTCTGCTGCACTGGTGGGATTCTGTGGAGGGAAAATCTTCCGCTGTGTTTTCTGTTTGTTTGTGGGTTGACAGCCCCAAGTGAATAGATTCACAGGATATGTTTATCAGCTGGTGGATAATTCTGAGCAGAGGTCATCGCAGGCACCTGAACTCTTTGCTTCTATTGGCATCGTCAAATTCTACGTTGGAGGAAGTCTTCCAGTGTAGATGGCTTCAGCCTTTAGTGGTGGGGGAACGGGTCTTTGCCCCGTGTCTGCGATTAGGGGGCTGTTTGATATTGTCCGCATTCCCTCTCTCATTAAATATAGTTTCTTTAAACATCCCACTATCCATTTTCTCTAAATAGGTAGTTGGAATGTGAGGACTTTGCACAGAGCTTTTTCTCTTGATGTGATCACACAAGAATTCCACCATTACAATTTAGATATTCTTGGTTTGCAAGAGACCAGATGGTCAAATAAAGGTCAGATTCTTAAAAATAATCTTAAATTTCTCTTTTCAGGGAGGGACGACAATAAGCATCACCAAAGCGTGGGTCTGCTTCTCAGCAGACACACCACTGATGCTCTTCTAGGATACGAGTGCATTAATGAAAGGTTTCTTACAGCAAAATTTTAGACAAGCGTTAAAGACTTGAATGTTATATGCTGTTATGCCCCCCTGGATGCCTATGAGGATGAGAAGGATAGGTTTCATGGATTCTTCAGGATATTTTGAAATCTGTCAAGAAAGGAGATATTACCCTTGTTCTAGGTGACTTCAATGCCAAAGTTGGTACTGACTCTGACCTTTGGGGAGGAGTAATAGGCCCTTTTGGTATTGGTTGCTGCAATGGTAATTGGCAACGTCTCCTACAGGTAAATAAACTCAATGGATTCAGAATAACTAACACTTATTACAAACACCACGACATACATAAGTACACATGGGTTTCACCCGATGGGCTGCATAAGAATATGATTGATTATATATTAATTAACAGCAAATGGGCTAGTTCTGTTAGGAATACCAGGTCATATAGGGGAGTTGAAATTGGATCTGACCATTACTTTGTTAAAAGTGTCTTGCAAATTAAACTTAAAAAGTGTTGTGCTAGGGTTAAAAAATTTACTTTTAATACTGAAGCTCTGAAAGACCCAGTTATAGCCAAAGCTTATCATGATAGGTTACTTAGTCATTATAACAGTAATGTGTGCTTACTACTGAAGTTGAGGAAGAATGGGATCATTTTAAATAGGCTTTTTTGGACACTAAAAGTACTCTTTTAGGAAAAAAGGAGCAGAAGAGACAGAATTATTTGAGTGATAAGGCACTTGAACTTATTTCCGAAAGAAAGAACTGCAGGAATGTCCTTAATCAATACCCTACTAGTCCTAATAGATAGCATTACAGAGAACTTAATATAAGATCAGTTAGCTGCTGATAAGAATCTTTGGCTTGATGGTCTGGCTGATAAAGCCGAGAAAGCAGTTAGACAGCAAAACAGCAGAGAGCTGTACCAGATAATTAATGTTTTGTGTGGTAGAAAACTGACAGGTATACAGGGATTGAAGGATAAACAAGGTCAGGTTATAGAAGGTGAGGATTCTGTCATGGCTAGGTGGGCTGAGCATTTCAGGTGATGTTCTAACCAATGTGGTTAGTTCTACTCCTATTGTTTGTAATGATGATAGATGCATTGGTGGCTTTAATGTTGGCCCTATAACACAATCTGAAGTTATTTTGGCTGTTTTTAAACTTAAACTACATAAATCCCCAGGGATAGATGAAATTACTACAGAAATGCTTAGAGCTGGGAATGTTTCCGTTACCACTTGGATGACTGAAATTCTGAATATCTTTTATGATAAAGGCATGGTTTCTAAGGATTTTACCAGAGCAATTGTTATCCCTATTTTCAAAAAAGGTGATCGAAGTTCTTGTGATAACTATAGGGGTATCAGCCTACTCTCTGTTCCAGGTAAAGTTCTTTCCATGATTGTGCTTAATAGAATTAAAAATGATGCAAGGTTGGCATAACTGCTCTGCTGATGGTGGCTATATTCTCGCCACTGATGCAGTGGACGTCTGTTGTAAAAATCAATAAGTCCTCCCATGGTGTTTCCTCTGGCATGCGCCAGATCTTTGCTCACAACTACTTGTGGTTTCTTGTAATCACTGTTGTCATCATTGAACGACTGTAATGTGGTTGTGACCGACACATTCTTCTATATGCCAGCTTGACCACTGCTACATGGTGTCTGATGATCCATCCCCTCTCAGACTTTGTAAGCTATCAATGTAATAAAATAGCGTTGTCTTGGCATTCCATACATGATGCTGCTCTTACGTGCTTGGTTGTGTAGGATCGCTCAGAGTTCTATTGGTCTCAAACTCGTGGAACGTTTAGTCGAGGAAGCGGCTTACGTACCTTATAACGCTGACCCTCCCGGCATGATTTTTCTGACAATGGAATCATTAGTATATAACACTGTGCTGCTCTCACTTGCCGATTTGCATAAAATTTGAACCACTTCTTCAGGATTGTGCAATTTCAATGTCACCAAGTGTACCTCAGTGTTATTTTTGCACATTGTTTGCAAATACTTGAGAAGTCTTTGAAAAATAAATGTAACATTTTTTTTTTGAAATAATCATATATTTAATTTGCCCTAATAATGCAAAATGTTGAAATAAAAATGCTGCAAATAAGGTTAATTTTATTTGCGAAGGAAAAAAAAACGAAAAAAAAACACCCTCACCTCCATTTATTATAGCTTTAGCATTTTTAGCTGTCAACACGTTTAAAGTATTACAATAGGCCAAGTACACTAAAATATTCTTAATTTCTACAGTGTAATAAATGCGTAACTTTTCATTTGACTGTAATTCGTAATAATTTAGACAAAGAGTGCAACATTGAAAAACAATGAATATTATTCGTTATATATTTATTATTCGTTCAGAAATTCCAACAGGACAGAAATTCGCAAGCGATGAACGTCAGATCTAGACAATTTTAAAAAAGAAATCTACGAAAGCAGTAAAATCTTGTATGACACAACCGGTTATATTTATTTTACTAAATATCTTACAAAATTAACTTAACGCTGTTAGTTTATTCCAGTGGCTTGTGAGATGGAGAGAATGATTTGTCAAATAGAAGAAGCATTTTCTAAAACAATGCTGTTAGACCAATACTCCATCTTGATAGTTAATTGTTATTATCGCATCTTGGATTCTGTTTCAATGGTTTCCAATATATTCAACATATTGGGTTGTTTTATCTCTGAGCGGCACTTTTTTGCACATAATGATCTAAATGACCAGGCACAAGGTCCCCAAAGGCTCAGAGAAGATTGGGAGAAGGGAATCACTGGACAGCTGTTAGAAGACAGATGATAGACACCTGTCAATGCCACCCAAAGTGTTTTTTAATATGCATGGACTTTCTAAGCCCATCAATGCTCCCTCACCGAGGGCAGGGTGGGGGTTAGTGAATACAAATCGCAAAGCTGGCACAGTTGGGAGTCGAACCTCGGAAATCCAGATTACAAGCACTACCAACTACGCAACCCAAGACCCACCAAAAAAAGGTATAATAAATTGGCAAATAAATGGTGACTTTAAGAAGAGCTGTGTAACATTCTCTGTGGTTACGTACAGAACCATCTAGGATTCAGTCCTTTTCTGCCATCTCGTAGTGGCGAGCGCTAATATTTTCGGAAGCGAATAAAACGTTTTGGAGGAGAAAGGAAGGGGAGAAGTGTCACATTAATTTCACCTATTGATCTGATCGTCTATAGCTACTTGATATTTTTTTCGCACCGTACCTAGGAGAGGTGAACTTCACAAAGTTTTAGTGCTGACTATTTAAATACATGGAGTCTAATAGATTTGAGCATGATTGTGGTGATATGCGACATGAGATTAACAGACGAATAGGGATTGCTGTCGGGACTTTTAAGAATCTATCGAGAGTGTGGAGAAATAGATGTATACACCTAAATAATAAAATTTGACACTATAATAATTTGGTTCTATTTAGGGTTAATTATGGTAGTGAAACGTGGAGGCTTTGTTAACAAGGTAATAGGAAACTTGATGCTTTTGATTCTAGATGCTTACGAAGTATTTTGGGCATTAGGTGGCTCAACTTTGTAAGCAATGATGAGGTAGGCAAAAGAGTCGGCAACCTCCTTTGGACAGCATATTGTTCAGAGAGACTCCGTTGGTTTGGTCATGTTGCCCATATGAAAAATTCTAGATTAGCGAATACGGTTATGAACAATGTGCCTAAAGGCCGCAGAAAGAGGTGGAGACCTAGGAGGTGGTCTGACAGTGACAAACAGGATCTTTGTTAGAACTGGTGTTCAGTGGCCAGATGCAGCAAATGTAGTTCAGGACAGATATGTTTGGAAAACTAAATTGCGCAGTCTGGTTGGACCTTCGTAGCCCATGGCTGTTTGAGGATGATGAGGGTGATGATCCTGAACTTGCCACACTTGTGGATGTTTGTTGTGGGAAAAATCTACTAATGTGTTTTCTGTTTGTAAATTGTCTGCCCAACGTGAATAGATGGACAGAATATCTTACATCATCTGGTGTTTAATACTAATCTGAAGACATCGTAGGTATCTGAACTTTTCCCTTTTGTGCTTCGCCCACCCCAAACTAAAGCAATGTATCTCAAGCATATTTCTTTATCTTTACATTCAGTTTTTCGAAAGGTCCAATTGTAAAGATGGTGTCTTAAGTTCTTACCAGCACTGTTGGCTTAAGCCTAAGCCTTTAATGGTTAGAGAACAAGTTTTTGCCCCAGGTTTAATATTGTTAGGTTTACTTTTCTCAAATAAAAATCTACCAGCTTTTAAAATCTTACTAACAATTTTCTTTCAACAGCTAACTGGAATATGGAGACTCGTACAGACATAACTTAATGGCCTCACACAAGAATTCCAACGTTATAATCTGGAGATTGCAGAATTTGGAGAGACCAGATAGATAAGTAAATATCAGATGATTAAAAATTATTTTATTTCAATTTGTCCCGTCCCGTGGCCGAGTGGTTAGCGCGCTTGACTACTGATCTACGGGACCTGGGTTCGAGCCCCGGGTAAGGCATGGCTGTTTGTGTCGTTTTTCTGCTGAGGTCCTGCCATCCTCTCAGACCTTCTAGTGTGGCATATAAACTGACAGGCTCCTGTCAGACCTTTGTGGCAAGCAGCTGCTTGAGGGGGTATTTATTTTTTTTTTTTTCAGGATAATAGGACACCAAACATCTTTCGGGTTTAGGTTTGCTTTCCAGCAGAATGGCCAGTGATGCTCTTCAACAATATGATTTCATTGCAGAAAAATTTCTTACAACAACATTTAAGACACTTAAATATCGGAAGGTTTTCTGTTCAGCCGTTCTCCCCCTCGAAGGGAACCACCTTGTCGTGGTGGGGGGGCTTGCGTGCCTTAATGAAGTTGAGGGCTATGCCGACCAGAGTTACTCATGTCGGACAGGCCAAGATGGAAAGGCCAGACTAAGAGTTCCCAAGTAAGGACAGACGAAGAAAGAGAGTGTGATGTGGTGAAAGGTGAGAGGAAAGTGGGACCCCACAGGAAGAACACCAAGGTATGTGGTGGTCAGTTGGCAAGGCCAACTATGTTATAACTTGAGTACAGCTGGAGGTGGGCTGTGAAAGAGGACTGAGGATGGGAGAGAAGAAATGTGGATTAAGATAGAAAGGAGAGTTAAAATAGTGCAAAAGGCAGCACAAATGAAGTGAGTAGGATAGGAATGGAGGTGTAGAGAATGGTTGATGAGACGGACGAAATTTGTTGAGGAAAAATTTTTAATTACTGCAGTCAAGGTTCTTAGAATGGCTGCAGTAAAGTTTAGGAAATGGAAAGTGTGGAGGGTGAACACACTACAGAGGTAAAGGCGTACAGACGCCTGTGGCTATGAGGAGAGCCAAAATTACAGGTCTGTTATCAAAGGGGAGAGGCGGTCTGTGTCGAAAGGCACACTCTCCTCTCCAACCCGTTTTTATTTTCTTTTTAGGTTCACTGGTCACCGTTTAGATCATTCGTAGAGATTAGGCTGAGGTCGTTTCATTAACACGGGGGAGGATGGGAGTCCTGGTCCTTTGGACAGGGGACTTCCGTCCTTCCCCATTTTTACGCCTCTGATTTTTCCGTTTCCGGGTGGAGGTTAGGATGAACTCTACCCGGAGTACGCGCCTCAAAACGTCCCGGAGGCGCGGGCCTACTTCCTAGTTGGACTCAAGGAAGGAGACTGGCCGAGATTGTTCAAATTGAACAACTTATCTAATAGGACAAAGTGGCCAGTGTTTAGGTTTAGATTGTGCCCTGATGGGCAAGGTGGGGAGAATATATCATGGTCGCCACACCTATGAGTGGCCCACCTGTTATACCGTGGGTGGAGACCCGTAACATGGAAAAGAGGGTCCTGGCGGTTGAGGGACAGGCAAGCTGGTATCCCAATACACCGTCCTTGGCCTCCGCTTCAGTAAAACGGGAGGTCTGAGCTGGCTCACTCGGATCAATCGGTACGTGAGGCATCCCCTGTCCCACCCCTTGACCGGGATGGGTCAGGGGCGGTTGCTGAGTCAACCGGGTGGAGGTGATTCTTGACGATAGGGGTTGGGTCCGGACCGGGGCCCGGACGAGTTCCGGGCCTCGGCCCGGATCATGCTCTGGTCCGAGGGGAGAGCCGAAGTCTGGGTATAACCTGGGCGTATCTCTGAGGTACCTCGAGCGACGATTTTAACTCTGAGGCCTCCCCATGTAGGGCTCCGTTGTGGGTGGAGACCGCCTGGGTCGAACAGTATACCTCAACATGAGATATCCACGCGTAACGACGGCTTCAGGTGATCGGGATAAAAGGACCAGTAGAAAAGACAGCAAGCCCAAGGAGGCTGCTGATCTAGAAGTGGTAGTGGAGGAAGTCCCAGAGACTCCCCCTCCCACCACAAGTGATACGGAAGAAGTAAAGGTTCCTCCAAAGGAAGGAGAGAACCCAAATATAGGCGGGGATGAAGGGAGCATAGCCAAAGATGCAGCCCCGGATACACAAGAAGAGTCCAACGGAAACGAGATGGGCTCAGGTAGGTTGGCCAATGTGGCTGGCCTGCTGGAGGAACTCGCGGTGGAGCTGTTCCGCCACAGGGTAGACACAGATCTGAAGAGCATGGTCATGGGTGTGGCACGAAAGCTACACACCATAATATGCGAGCAAGAGATAGAACTCGCGACCATGAGTGGACAGCTGAAGGAGCGAGCTACACGTCCACAGGTAGTAAAGGAGAGACCACCAACTTACGCGAAGGCAGTTGGTGGTCAAGGAAAGGGCAAGGGAGGTTCGGTGGTAGCTCCAAAGCCCACCCCCCCTGTAAAGAAAACCAGGCATACCCTGCTGATCTATTCCAAGAACAAGGAAACGACAGCATTGCAGGTAAGGGATAGCCTGAAGAGTAACATCAACCCCGCAGACCTGAATCTGGGGGTTATGACCGTTAAGCCAATGAGGGCAAACGGAATAATAGTGGAATGTAGCTCGGAGAGCGACATGGCCTGTCTTAAAAACGCAGTGGACAGCCATGAATCGCTGAAGAATACTCTAGAGGCCAAATCTGCCGTAAGGCTGAAGCCTAAGATACTGATCTGTAGTGTAGATAAGGACGTTCCCCGCGAGGACCTCCAGAAGATTATCCGCAGCCAAAACAGTCTAGGCGAAGAAGAAGTGGACATAAACCCACTATTCTCTATCAAGGCCCGAGTGGAGAACACGGTCCACTGGGTGGTGGAGGCCACTAGTGCCTCGCACAGGAAAATATTAGCTGTAGGTAAGCTAAATGTGGGTTGGTCTAGATGTATAGTCAAGGACTACATCAGGGTTCTGCGGTGCTACAAGTGCTACGCATTTGGGCACAAGCAGACCGAGTGCGAGTTAAAGACGCAACGGTGCTCACAGTGTGCGGGCAAGCACTCTTATAAGGAGTGCACGAAGCCCAAACCGAAGTGCATTGTTTGCAAAACCGCCAATAGGGAGCATGGGGCCAAGTATGACATTGGCCACAGTGCGATGGACACGAAGTGCCCGTCGTACTGTCGTGAGATGAAGCTGTTGCGAAGACGCACCGACTATGGGCAGTAGGCCTCCAGGTGCTCGAGGGGCAAGTCTTAAATTTGTTCAAATAAATCTAAATGGGGCTAGGGCCGCAATGGCCCAGTTCAGCCAGGTGATAAAAGAGGAAGGAGTCGATGTTGCTCTTGTGCAGGAACCTTACTGCACAGAGAACGTCATTAGAGGGCTCCCTCTGACTAGCAGGCAATTTGGTGAAAAAGGCACCAAGCCAAAAGCTGGAATTGTTGTTTTGAACCCCAAGGTGAATGCCGTCCTGGCATATCACACAGATAAAATTGTAGTAGTGGAGATTGGGTACGGACGGTTAATAGTACATGCCATCTCCATTTACTGTCCTCCAAATAACAACATTGAGGACTTGTTAACCGAGCTGCAAAACGTCCTGGCTCGGGTTAACTCTAAGACCGTAATTATCGGCGGGGACTTCAATGCGAAGCATCCCCTGTGGGGTTCAAACCGACAAGATGTCAGAGGTGATATGACTCTTGATTTTATCAACTCAGCTGACTTGTATTTATTAAATGATTGGGATACTCCAGCTACATTTACTGGCCCAAGAGGGCGGAGCTGGATAGACTTGACCCTGGTTTCACCTCGGTTGTTTCCCCTGATTCAGGGCTGGTGCGTCAGCGACATGGTCTCTAACAGCGACCATAATTACATCATGTTCCAGGTGGGTGGAACACCATCTCCCCAACAGCATGCACGACGGTTTGCGGTGGGCAAAGCTCCTGTTTGGTGCAAGCTCATGCGCTGTGTGTCACCGGAGCTGGCGAAGATCGGCCAACGCGTCAGTGACATAGGAGATAGCAGTTCTCTAAATAAGATCTTGGGAGATCTGACTGAATGTTTATGTACTGGATGTGAGATGGCCTTCGGGTTTAAAAGGCAACCCAGAGTGGGCAATAAATCAGTGCCCTGGTGGACACCCGAGCTCACAATTAAAAGGAAAAGAGTAAGAGCTCTCAGACGGAGATATCAAAGGTGCCACAATGCGGAAAGAAGTGCCAGAGAGGAACTGTACAGGAAGGAACAAGCAAAGTACAAGCTCGCCATACGAGAGGCGCAGCTGACTTCCTGGCAGAAATTCTGCAGCGAGGTCTCTGCACAGAACCCTTTCACATTACAGTATAGGCTAGCTACGGATAAAGATTTTAAACCCCTGGAAATTGCATATGTTCACAGGGAAGATGGGTCCAAGACCACTTCCTTTGGCGAGACCATCCAGGTACTATTAGATAATTTATTCCCCAAAGACGACAGGAGCTCTGATGATGCAGAACATCAACTCCTCAGGGAAAATTGCAGGACTCCACCGGATACGCCGGATGACGTCCCGTTTACAGAAGAGGAGGTGAGAGAAGTAATCAGGGAAATGGCCCGGGGCAAAGCCCCGGGTAATGATGGTCTGACAGTGGAGATCGTTTTTCAGGTGTTTAATGAACATAAAAGCTTGTTCACCCAGCTCTTCAACAAATGCTTGAATCTGGGAGCCTTCCCAACCGCCTGGAAACAGGCGGACCTAGTCCTTTTTAATAAGGCAGGTAGGGATCCGGCGGATGCAAGATCCTACAGACCGATATGTCTGCTGCCGGTGTTGGGAAAAGTGCTAGATAAACTCCTGACAAACAGGATGTATTACCACTGCCATAAGAACGGATTCTTGAACCCCAAGCAATTCGGGTTCAGAACAGACCAGTCCACCACCGCTGCAATCAAACAGGTGGTGGACATTGTTCAGATAAATAAAGTGCACAAGCTGCACACCTCTCTCATCGCCTTGGATGTGACGGGCGCGTTCGACAACGTCTGGTGGCCAGCAATCTTGAATAAATTGAAGGAATGTTCCTGTCCCAGGAACATATTCACTCTAGTGGCCAATTACCTCAGTGAGAGGATGGTCACATACTCACATGCTAGCGGGACGGCCTCAAGAAACTTGGAAAGAGGCTGCCCACAAGGGTCGTGCAGCGGACCGTTCCTCTGGAACTTAGTCGCTGATTCCGCTCTGGAGTTGACTATGCCCGAGGGAGTCTGGCTCCAGGCGTACGCAGATGACTTGCTGCTTGCCATAACAGCGTCCTCCAGAGCTAAGCTGGAGGATGCTGGCAATGCGGCAATTAAATTACTAGAAGGATGGTGTCTGCGCAATAAGCTCGGGTTCAGCGTTGCAAAGACTACATCAATGACTATTGCTAAGGAGGGTGTCCTCAAGAAGAGGTACCCTATTTTCAAACTAAAAGGCGAAAATATCCGCCATGCGACAACATTAAAGTACCTAGGGATCACTCTGGATGAGAGGATGAGCTGGATCCCACACCTGCAGGACCTTAAAGCTAAATGCACAAATGTTATGTGCAAGCTAGGGCGTATGGCTCGCGTCTCATGGGGACTCCGAAGCGAGGTCCTCAAGGAAATTTATCTTAGGGGAACGGAGAGGATCCTAACATATGGTGCGGGTGCCTGGTGGCGCCCGACGGACCACTCCATAATGTGTAGAAAGCTGCTTGCAGCCCAACGACCAGCTTTACTGCGAATTACCAGGGCATACAGGACGACATCTACGGATGCCCTCCTGGTACTCGCAGGGATCCCTCCGCTATTTCTGACGGTCGGTAAAGAAGCGACCATTTTCAGAGTCCTGCAGGCTAAGGAAAAAGCAACATTCCTCGGAGTCCAGTATGACCCTGGGGATTTTGAGATAAATACCGCTAAGTGGGATCTCCATCCCGCAAGAAGACTATGTGTGCCCTGGTCCACGGAGTTACCATCAGGTACAGATACTGAAATATACACCGATGGTTCCAAGAGCGAGGAGGGTGTGGGCCTAGCCTTCACTATCTTCAATCAAGGGGCCAAAGTGTATGACTTTCAGAGGAAGGTTTCAAATAATGGCTCGGCCTTCCAAGCAGAACTGCTCGCTATCAGAGAGGCCCTTAACTGGGCCCTCAATGACGGCGGTCTAAACAACGACATAAGGCTGTACACAGACAGCCAAGCAGCTCTGCATGCACTTGAAGATGCAACCAACAGGCATCAAATAGTGAATGAGATCAAGTGCATCCTGGGCAGTCAGAACATGCCCAGGGTATCCTTCTCCTGGATTAGGGCACACGTAGGACATGAGGGCAACGAGCGGGCCGACCAACTGGCCCGTTCCGCAGGTAATAACACTCAACCTGTGATAGCGGTAAAGACTTCAAAAACTACCCTGAAGTCTATAATTGGCCAAGGTACCATTCAGGAGTGGCAGAGGCTCTGGGATACGACTGAGAATGGTCTTCAAACAAAGACATTCTTGAAAAGGGTCAGTCTATCTCTGAGATCCTCTGACCACTATTTGACGCAGGTCCTAACAGGACATGGGAGCTTCCCCAAATACCTGGAGCGTTTCAAAATCTCTGCCCACAGTTACTGCGGCTGTGGGGCTCCAGATGCAGACGTCGGGCACTATATCCTCAGATGTCCGATCACTGAAGGGTTCGCTAACGAACTCAGGGACTCCCAGGCGATCAATGAGGTAGCAGGCGAACTGGTCTCGGTGTCCATCGAGAGTGCCCGTGTCAGGGCGCACTTGAGGGACATAGGCTGGCTCGTCTGCCGGCTTCGGGACTCTCTCCTTTGAGTTCCGTGACTGCTTTCTCCCTTTGACTTATTTTCCAAATCTTCTTCCCGGGCTGCACTCAGCACCCCCTTTAACGCCACCCATACTCCATGTCCTTACTGGTCTCCTCTGAGACAAACCTTATCTTCTATTTCCAAGCCTCTAGTTGCTATGCACGTGTAGTGTCGTGAGACGGAGCACGTGCTTTCCCCATGGGGAGTGGGTCCTTCGGGACCCACTCCCCACCCCGTATTAACCAGAGGTGTTCAGCCGTTCTGTGCCGACCGGATTGGTGCCCCGGTTGGACATGGCTAAGGCCAACCGAGGTCGACGATGCTGCCAACCGGTTCCCTTGCCGGTTGGTCGGTGACAGCGTCTGAGACCTCACCTCTCAGGAGCTCTGGGTGAGCTGTTCGAGGGCTCGGCAGAACGGGATTGGCTCCTAGTAATCCAGAGCCCTCTCAAAAGTCCGGGTCCCACTAAGAGTCTCCACCCCGGACGCCGATCGAACTTGGATCTGTATATCCTTGTTCATGGCTAACCGGGGAATAGATTAAAGTTAGGTTTCCTCCGGTGGTCAGCTTTCCTTCTATAGGACTGCTGCCATGTGAGGCTGGGGTTGAGGTGCGCCTATAGGGCGTATTCCTTGCCCCCGGCTCTAGATAAGCACGGCTTTTCATAACCAGGTAGTGCTGTACAAGCGGAAGCGGGAATTGCCGTGATTGCATAAGATCGCAACAAAAGAGATTCATTGTTCAGCCGTTCGTGTTGAGAATTTTTTTTAACTATTTATATTTATGATGCAGTTTACTATAGGAGCAACTATTTGGGAGATATTCACAAGAATGTGAGCCAACGGACGTTGACAATGATTTTTCAAAGATAGCGGCGTTAATTTAATTCAGATCGATGGGAACTTGGAGTACTTTTTCACAACACCACTACAAATATTTATATCAAAATTAATCTGTTCTAATTACTCTTTTCGATTCTAACTATATAATTTCCAAACTCTTCAAAAGTAAAGGAACAGATTTCTAGAAACATAAATTCAAGAAATATTTTTGCTGAAAATAGGTTTCACCCTGAATGGGACTCGAATCCATATGTCCTGAATATATGGTAAGTATTACAGTATAACAACCAAGTTTAATATAGATGAAAAATTGTCATTAGCTGGGTATGATCTGAACCCACGACCTACTGATAACGTGTCAGGTGCTCTGAACACTGAGCTACCGGCTGCCGAACAATCATCCTCTATTAGTAGCTTTAATCATTATACCATAGGATAGTCATTGGAAATGTAATTGACTGTAATTGAAAACTCTGCTCCAGTTGGCACCTTCCAGTTTAGTGCACAGCCAGCCCGCGTCAAACGGAATGGTATTTTTTAAGCCAACACGCCGAGAATTGAGCGTAAGCATTGTTGTTGCAATAATAGAATTTCTCTGATATACACCTGATAGTAGTTTGTTAGAATAATATCGAGGCAAAATTGTCATTAGAAGGGTGGTATCTGAACCCACGACCTCCTGAACACTTAAAAAATACCATTCCGTTTGACATGGGCTGGCCGTGTGCACTAATCCGGAAGGTGCCATCTGGATAAGTCTTCAATCACATTCAATTACATTTTCAATGATTATTCTAAGGTGTAATGCTTAAAGCTACTAATAGAGGATGATTGATTAGCTGCCGGTAGCTCAGTGGTCAGAGCACCTGACATGTTATCAGAAGGTCGTGGGTTCTGATCGCATCCGGCTACTGACAATTAATCTAACAAACTACTTACCAGGTGTGTTATCTGAGAAATTCTATTATTATAACTAAGTTTTATTTTTAAGCGAATCTTTTAGTTGAGGTGTAGAGACTCTCTGCATTGACTTCAGAATCGGATTGAGTTGCTACCTATCTGTAGAAAATGAAACTCTTATTGATCTACCTTTCATTTTTATCATATTCCCAAAGAGACATATTCATTAAGAGCAAAACCTTGTTCATGGCAACCGGGGAAGTTCATGGCAACCGAACAAACGTGTCTTTCCACGTGCATTTGTTAAAGATTTCCTTAGTTATCTCAATATTATGTTACGTTCATGGAAATAGAGCAAATACCCGCATAAGTATTTTGTTTCACAGAAAGTAAAATTGTATTCTGAAACTAAGAACATCAGGATTGCGAAATATACACTTCACTTGGAATAAGAGATTTTGTAACATTATCCACCTGCTGGCAAACATCATCCGACTATAAATCAAAACTCAATTTAGCATTAACAGAGTAAATAGAAGTTATAAGACACCCTAATATGTTTATTTAAAGCATCATTACGCACAACTGGGAAAAATGATCTTTTAATAACTTTTACTGTCTGCCCACTTATAGAGCTTTAGTTCTCCAAACCGTTCTGATTTTGTTGACACGCTAAGTTCAAGGACGAATCTAGGGGTGGGGGGGCTCTTTCAGAATGCTAGTAAGGGTAATAGAAACAAAATATTCTTGAATTTATTTATATTTCCTGCATTTCTATCAAGAATTTTTTTAAAAACCCTCTAAAACGGAGGAGAGAATGTTATACAGCATTGAAAATCTAGTTTGAAAAAAAATATTTTTCCTGCCTCATCCCCCTTTACACTTTCGAGCTCGATTTTATTTCTTGCTCCACCCTACCCTCGATTTTTTTCTACATCCGGGCCTGGCTCAGCTTATCCTATATTATTTATTATAACACTCTTTAGTTCATGCATAAACAGAATCAAATTTTAATATACAGGTGATTGTAAACTCTTTCAACAAAAAAAGGGGTAATAGTACACATCAACAAGACGTAGAATTGTTGCAATGGAACCTAGGAACGCCTTCCACTCCTTCCGCCAGAGAAGTGTAAAGTTACACATCCACGTTGGGCACTTGACCAATTTATGAGTTGCTTAATTACATTCGCGTCAGAGAAACACTCAAAGTAGCTGCTCAAAGTGGCGTCCGAGGGCGTTGTCGCACAGCCCACACCGGAGAATGAATGGAGAATGAATGACTGTCGCACCCTCTCATAGACTCCTGGTGTGGTGTTGGTCTTGTCTGCTGCAACGAGATCTTTCAGTTAGTCCACAGGTGTCTCGTACACAAGTGTTTTCATGTGCCCCCAGAAGAAGAAGTTTAGTGGATTAAGGTCCGGAGAGCGTGGAGGCCAAGCCACAGGTCCACCACATCCAATCCACTGCCCGGAATATGTTGCATTTAGGAAGTATCGGACCTCGACGGAAAAGTGTGCTGGGGCCCCATCATGCATAAACCACATGTCCCTCTGGATGGTGAGCGGAATACCTTGCAACAGACTGGGAAGCACTTGCTCCAGAAATACACGGTACGCTGCGTCAGTCAATCGTTCTGGCAAAAGGTAAGGTCCCAACAGACAATTACACAGGATACCTGCCCAGATGTTGACGCCAAATTTCTGCTTGTGTTTACGAAGTTCAGTGACGTGTGGATTTTCTTGAGCCCAAGCGTGCTGGTTGTGATTGTTGAAAATGCGTTCCCGGGTAAACGTGGCCTCATCACTAAATAACATTGATGCGGGAAATTGCGGATTAACGTTGATCATCTGGAGCATCCATCTAACAAACTCTACCCGGCGGGGATAGTCATCTTCGTTCAAAGTTTGGACCTTCTGCACGTGGAAGGGAAGCATCGGTGCCTCATGTAGGACATTCCACACCGAGGTCTGACAACCGAGGTCTGACTCGCGTACTTGTGAAAGGAACTTCTGCAAATCGCTGCAAGACACGTTCTTCCATTTCCGGTGTCCGCACACTTCGCGAACGTCCAGTATCACTCATTGAGATAGCCAACGAGCCAGTTTCACGCAGTCTTCGATCAACACTGGCGAAGGTCGAATGCTAAGGAATACGACGATTCGGAAATTTCTCACGGTACAATCTTTGTGCTTCACGTCCATTACCACCTGCTTGGCCGTACATCAGATGCATATCCGCTAATTCCTCGTATGTGTAGTCTTCCATGTCCTTCACGAATACTTCACTTATCATGTGACGTTATCTGTCGATGAACGGGTTCGGCTGCGTTTTTAAATGTTTGTTCTTAATCGTCTATGCACTTGCTCAGAGCACCTGATTTGCATCTTGTGCTTTTCATGCACCGGTTGTATATACTTGTGCATGCGGGGCGTTTTTCGAAAGTACTCTTTTCTGACGGAAGGAGTGGAATGCGACCCTAGGTTCCATTGCAAAAATTGTTTGTCTTGATGTGTACTATCACCCCCCTTTTTTTGTTGAAAGAGTTTACAATCACCCTGTATATATATATATATATACTGTGTATTTCTTTTTCATTTAATATGGATGCAGTATATTTTTTTATTACTAGCATATTTCCCTTTAAATTTCTAATTAATGTTAACTTTGCAATTGCTTTTATATACATAAGAAATCCGAACATTATCTATGCATTATGGTTAAAATGCTTCATTAACATAATAAAATAAATAATAATTAACATAATATTTTTTGAAGATGAAAGGAATTTGGAATGGATACAGAGTGGTTAGCACGTTAGGCTACTGATCTAAGGGACCTGGGTTCGAATCCCGGGCAAGGCATGAATGTGTGTGTTGTTTTTCTGCAGAGGTCCTGCCATCCTCACAGACCTTCTACTATGACGTATTAAACTGACAGGCTCTTGTCAAACCTCTGTGGCAAGCAGCTGCTTGAGAGGGCATTTATTTTATTTATTAGCGGATCATAGGAAACGAAAATTATAAAAATAAAAATCATTTCCAAAATTTCTATCGTAAAACTGGCATTTTCCATCACACTTCGAATTGAGTAAGCGATTATTGAAATCGGTTTAGAGTAATCTTACGATTAATTTTAACAAGCTGTCATGGCAAAGTCATCACCATATAGAGCATTTCCCAATTTATCTAGTCTAGTAATATGATTGATTGTCTAAGTAAAGCATGGACAAACTACGGCCTCCTCTCATTTAATGTACGGCCCGGAGCTACTGATGCCAATTGAGTGAAATTTGCAAAAGATAAAAATGAACGTTTAGAGGACAAGAACACAAGAACGTGTGTCCAATTTCGGAGAAGCGAATTCTCATTTTAAAAATTGATTTTAATAAAACTATATTGTTTACGTTTCGCTTGAGATCTTTTTAATTTTGATACGTTATTGATTACATATTTCTTTGGCAGCCTACCCTTCCATTTTCAGTTTCCTATGCGGCCCTTCGGCTAAATACGTACAACGTTTGCCCAAGCGGGCTCTAGGTTGATCTTTAGGGAACTCCAGTTTCGATAGTTCGAAAAAACGAAAAAGTGTTTGCAACCAGGGCCTGGGTGGTGGTGGTGGTGGGGGGGAGATACATGAATCCGGGTCTGGGGGGCCATGCCCCCAGTTCCGAATTCATTCCCCATTCTGAAAGTGGGGGCCATGCCCCCCACTTTCAGAATTCTAATAAGGGCAAAAAAATTATGAAACTTATGCATAGTTCATGCATTTTTCAGGAAATGTTTTAAAACTTGTGGAAAAAGGGTGGAAATATTATACTTCAGTGAAAATCCAATCTCTTGCCCCCTACCCTCGATTTTTTTTCTAGCTCCGGGCCTGTTTGCAACCATCACCTTTAATAATCTGTTCGTGGGACTTTATGCAGAACGATCAATGTATCTGAATAATCAGTTTGTGCTTACTATGATCTACATTTATAGCCAACCTTAACTTTATCGTAGATTTATTTAATAACGGAGAGCTGTAGCTGAATTAAAAATGTTGAATTCGTTTTAAAAGAGCATTGTAATTAAAATAGTAGATATTTCTTTATCAGTAGGGAATGGTCCCTGATGCTTAAAAGTAGTTTTATCATGCATATGAAAAGAGTACATTTATACATACTTAATTTATTATAGTTCAGTTGGAAATTTCCATCCACATACGATTTTAACTTTTCAATGTACATCTTATGACAATCTTTTATGCTGTCTGCACATGATTTTATATTAAAAAATAAAATAAAAAATAAATAAATACCCCCTCAAGCAGCTGCTTGCCACAGAGGTCTGACAGGAGCCTGTCAGTTTATATGCCAGAGTAGAAGGTCTGAGAGGATGGCAGGACCTCAGCAGAAAAACAACACGAACATCCATGCCTTACCCGGGACTCGAACCCAGGTCCCGTAGATCAGTAGCCAAGCGCGCTAACCACTCGGCCACGGGATATTGCTGGTAATGCAAATTTGCTTTTATAAATGTAATGGATGAAAAGGGGAACGCGTTCCCACTGAAGATTTAGTAAAGTGACACAATTTTGACGCTTCCCCCAAAGTTTATATACAGGGTGATTCAGAATTCATCATCAATATTTGGGGGGGAGGTAGGTAATAAGAAACGAAGGAGATTTCACATAGGAAAGCATGGGCGCATATGCCATGTAGTAGGGCAAAATGACCCCAGTTCAATGATGTAAAGAACACATAAGAAGGAAGTGGTAAGGAAAAAACATTTATTATCTTACATGTAACATTTCTTTGCATTGGTTGTACAGACTTACAAGAGGTGCTCGAACTGCCGACCATGTGCTAGAATGCATGACTCACAACGGCGTTGCATGGACAGCCGGACCCTATGGAAGATGCCTGGCATTTCCCGGATGTTTGAGGCAGCAACTGATATGCGTGCTACAAGATCCATAGCACTATCAACAGGGGTCTCGTACACCATGTTTTTCATAGCACCCCATACAAAGAAATCGATTGGAGATAAATCCGGTGAACGTGGTGGCCAAGAAACCGGTCCACCGCGGCCAATCCATTGACCACCAAACTGTCTGCGTAGGTAAGCACGCACAGCATATGCGAAATGTGCAGGAGCGCCATCATGCTAGAACCACATTCGCCGGAGACTACCATCAGGAACCTCGTTCAGAAGATCCGGTAACACAGTCTGAAGAAATGTTAGGTACTTGGCACCGTCCAAACGGGATGGTAGTAAATACGGGCTCAACAAACAGTCATCGACAATCCCAGTCCACACATTGACAGCAAAACGTTGTTGCGCAGCTCCAGGTCTTGTACCGTGTGGGTTCTGATGAGCCCACACATGCCACTTGTGTGTGTTGAAGACACCCTCTCGAGTGAACAACGCCTCATCGGTGAAAAGAACATACGTTGGGAAATTGGGATCAACGGCTGTTCTCTGCATGAACCACTGACAAAAAATAACACGCTTGGGATGGTCGTCTGCTGCCAATAATTGCACTCTTTGCAGATGAAATGGATGTAACCCTTCATCGTGTAATATCCGCCACGCTGTTGCTTGCGAAATTCCAAACTGCCTAGCCATACCTCGTGTGCTAGCACCAGGTTGTTCCTCGATTTCCTGTAGGACAGCTTCCTCTACTGCTACTGGCCGTGCCAATCTGCGCCTCCCTCGATTAACATTACTAGCAGCAAACGATCCTGTTTCACGCAGTTGGCGATGAATACGTGAAAACATTTGATGCTGTGGCACACGGCGGTTTGGGAAGCGCGCTGCATACAATTGCCTGGCTCGAAGACATCTTTCTCCTGCCGCACCGTAAGTTACATGCATATCTGCACATTCATTCCACGTATACCGGTTCATGTTACTTCTGCAAATTCACCTTGTCGAATGACAACTGACTGTACGCGTCAAACAGCTGTGCTTCTGTATGAGAGGTGTGTACACACAGCGCCCTCTACACCACCATGCGTTCGTCTGCCCCATACTTTCCTATGTGAAATCTCTTTCTTTTCTTATTCCCTTCCTCCCCACTAAATATTGATGATGAATTCTGAATCACCCTGTATATATATAATAATGGATGTATATCTCTCATCGTATTATCGTGTTTGCAAAAATCAGATCCATTTCATCTTCAAACTGGAATGTATTTTTTCCAAAAAACCTGTATTCTGCAGATGATAAAAATTCTCGAAACTGCTCTAGAGTTATCTATGAAAAGACGCATACTCCCAAAATCACGACATTCAAAAATGAGGCAATCCCTTCCGCTACCAATTCTGATCAGTTGAAGTCCTTGTGATCTGCCGATTTAGACCATTTTGTGCAAAAAATATAACTCGGAGGTAAAACAACCCAACCCCAAATTACATCTTAATGATTTTAAACGACTACAATATTCATTTAATAAATTCGCACAACCTGATATTTGCTCAGAACCAGGCCCGGACCTAGATAAAAATAATGAAGGGCATGAAATAGAATCGGTCCTAAAAAATGTACAAAGGGGGAGCCAAGAGACCGGATTTCCTATGCAGCTAAACATTTGTCCCTCCGTTTTAGAGTTCTTTAAAAAATGCTTAAAAATTGCATGAAATGTAAATACACTACATGAAAAAAATTGCAACACCTGGAAAGATTAATGCCATATTATTAAAACGCAGGCAGCTGTTAGCATACACTGAAATGTGCATTATAAAAAAATATGGAAAATTATCTCTTTACCTACCCCGTAAAGTGGTATAATTAGTATGATGTTGAACCGCCCGCTCAGCAATGCATTCATGAACACGGCAGCGAAGGCTATCGTACAGTCTATAATGTCCTCCTAAGGGATAGAACGCCAAATAGCGCGAAGTCGTTGTTCCATTTCAGGACAGTGGTTGGCGCACCTCTTGTGTGTTGTTAGAGCTGTTGGCACATCATGTCCCAGATGTGTTCAATAGGGGAAATGCCCAGCGAGGTACTGGCCATGGTAATACCTGAACGTTTTGCTCTTGTAGATACTGCAGACAAATGCGGTCTATGTGTGGACGGGCATTCCTGCTGGTAAAAGGTCCCTTCTGCTGAACAAATGGGACAGCCACTGGCTTCAAAATGTTGGTGCCATATGGTTGGGCAGTTAGAGATCCCCTTATGATGACCAGTTCTGACCGAGATGTCCGACAAATGGCATACCACATCAAGACACCAGGTGCTAGGCTGTGTGGCGATGTCGCACTAGGTGGCGTTCCTTTCCCCTGGATGACGGCAAATACGTTTCTACTGTCGTGCTGACAAGACAAAAACGAGATTCGTCACTAAACACCACGGTACACCACTCTTGCTCATTCCAGTTATCTGAGGCGACACCACTGAAGATGTGGGGGAGGGGGGGGCTCAATCGGTAGCGTACCAGACTCGTAATCTGCAGTACCCAGGTTCGAGTCCCAGCTGGGTCAGCATTGAGAATTATCTCCACAAAACTCCCTGACATGCTCACGGTCGGTAAGGGACACCGATGGACTTGGAAATGCCGTCGTCCGTCGAACGGAAGGTTAAGCCATGGACACGTGTACGGGAGAGCCATACCCTGTGCACGCTAAAGAACACGTTGGATGGCCTTGACAAGGAGGCTACCATCTGTCTCCCAACAGCTGTTCCAGTGAGACCCTCCCCCAACCTTCTTTGAGCCTTCGGGATCCTGGTAACATGGCCATTTAGCCCATGGTGTGCAAAAAAGTGCCTCTCAGAGGTAAAACAACCCAACTCAACTGAAGACGTGCTTGCATGTGGGCAGATGTGATGGGCAATCGCAGTGTCAGACGATAGGCTGGCAATGAAAACGGTAAAAGCCTGTTGTTTCACGAATCTGTCACACAATGCCATGCATCACAAATGGCGATCCTGTCGCTGCGTGGTCATACTTCATTTTCCTGATCCTTATCGGCGTGTGTTGGATCCTTCTTCAACCCACTGACGCCATATATGTACGATGGTGCTGGGATTGTGGCCAACAAAGTTGGCTACAGCTCTGTACGACAAACCAGCTTCTCTAAGGTCGATGATTCTTCCATGCTCAAAGTCTGTTAATTGTTGAAACGGCTGTTGACGTCTGCGTAAGGGCATCTTTAGGGTTTAGAATAATTTCCACAACGTTTTGTCAACCAGGGAGCTTTGGTTGACTTTATCTGTGTTTGACTGTTCCACACCTGTGACGTCAGTTTGCGCCTGTCAAATCGTTGCGATCGTCCTGGAATTACATATACTCCGCTACAATCATTTCCCTGCATTTACATATACTCCGCCCTCCTAAATTTCGTCACATTGCATCACATCTTGCAAGTGTTGCATTTTTTATTTCCTGTAGTGTACGTTTAATAATTTTTTTTTCCTTTATTACCATTACTAACATTCTAAAAGGTAAATTCATTTCAAAATGCCACGCATTTTACAAATTCTGAAATTTAAACTAAAACGTCCTTTTAGTTTCTTTTCTTTTTTTAGGAGCTTCAGTTTAGATTTCAGTTAAGAAACTATTCTTATGACGATCTTATAGACAGAATAAAATGTTTCTACAGGCCATAGTTTCCACACCACTACTTTAAACCACATACACTCCTCATAAAAAAATGCCCACCCAAAGGTAATGTCGTGTGTACGATATAAAGTGACATTCTAAAAGGTAATAGTGTAAGTAATGAATAGACACATTTGCAGATTGTTTAGTAAGGCGATTATTACGGTAGCAGGAGTACAAGGTGTAGCTTACCTTTCGCGCGCAATACAAGCATTAAGACGGTTAAGAAGTGAGTCAAAACGGTTCCTAATCATGAACTGGTCTATGGTTCTCCAGATCTGCTCCATTTGCACCTAATGATCTGTCACGCTATGCGTTGTAGTCAGTTCTGTTCTCAGATATCGTTTCATGACACCCCACAAGTGCTCAATCAGCGATAGAACCGGTGACCTCGCTGGCCGTGTTAGCACGGGAATGACTTGCAGACACTGTGGAACAAAACATGCAGTATGTGGCCTGGCATTTTCATCCTGCAATGTAGCGTTTGGCATATTCTGCAGGAGTGGTTAAACCACAGGGCAGAGAAAGGGCAGAAAATCCACATACCACTCGGCAGTTAAATTACCCTTAATGTGTATGAGATATGACCGATTGTCATGAGAGAAGGTATCCCACATCAATCGGTAGCGCGCTAGACTCGTAATCTGCAGTTCCCAGGTTCGAGTCCCAGCTGGGTCAGCTTTGAGATTTATCTCCGCAAATTTCCCCACCCTGCCCACTGTCAGTAGGGGACATCGATGGGCTTGAAAAGACCGCCGTCCATTGGATGGGACGTTAACCCGTGGCCCCGTTTGTGGGAGAGCTATACCCTTCGCACGTTAAAAACCACACAGGATGGCCTTGACGGGAGGCTACTATCTGTCTCCCAACAGCTGTTCCAGTGGGTCCCCTCGCCCAATCTTCTCTGAACCTTCAGGGTCTTTGTGACCTGGCCATTTAGCCCATGGTGTGCAAAAAAAGTGCCGCTCAGAGGTAAAACAACCCAACCCATGATATCCGCAGAATTTTAAATATAGCTGATTTCCCTTTCATTTGCTTATTTATTCCGCATATTATTCCCGCAAGTTGCATATATAATTGTCTCGCATTACCATACTAATTTGCATAAACATAGCTGTACCCCTTCTGGGCAGAGCAATTGTTTCGATGAGGAGTTTATGTTCTAACGCATGTTAACCTGAGACTCAAACATATAACACTGTCTTTTGAGAAGCACGCTTTTAGCGAAAAACAATGAAACCACCTTTTTCGATATGGAAACTAAAAGTTGGATATTTTGAAGGCGTCCGGTGTTCTAGTGCGAAACGTTAGAAACCTTGGTAGAGAGTTTGTTGGCTTTCCCTTTAGTTATATATCTAGACATGCCTTAAGCAACACTTTCTTGAAACGTCAAATGAGAAACCAAATGGGAAATCAAAAATATAAACATTTTAGAGAAAAGAAAATTGGGTACTAGAATGTCTCGTTATTTTCTTGTCATTTCGGACATTAGCATCACTCAGTTTAGTTGTTCATCGCATCAATATTGGTCGACAGCTTTTGGCTTAACTTGTCATTGTGACTATTAAGGCCATCACAGTATTGAACGTTTTTTTTCTTTCTGATACACAGCAGCAAACGTATTGAAGGTAAATTTCTTTTTCGGTTGGTCCATTATTAAAACAATGAGGAGGAGTAACATTGTACGGGCCGGGATGTGCAAAAATAAAGGTTGGGGGGGGGGGAGCCAAGATACAGCCGAAATGAATTAGAAAGCCGTTCCAGCATAAATACATCCATCCGTTTTAGTGGTTTTATCAAATATCTTTAAAACACTGGTGATATGTGTTTAATATTCTTTGCTTCCATTCTGGTTACTTGCATTCTCGAAATAGAACATGCCATGCGAGGTGCCAAACCTGATCATGGGGCAAGATTTGGTTGTCACGAAGCGTGACATGTTCTAATTGAAATATGGTGAAGTTAGGCAATAAAGTTATCCACTTCACTATCGTTATTTTCAGCTTCCATCGTTTTAATTTTTGTTTCCTTTTGCTACTGTGTTGGGTCTCCGTGTTTCTAATAAATACTGGGTGATTGCGAATGAATGTAGTGATTTCAAAAACTCGTTTGAAAAAAAAGCCTATATACGCAAGTTTTGAAAGAAGAAATACGAAAATTGGTCTTACAACATAAAAAGACGAAAATAAAGAATAAAATTTCTATATGATATCAAATCCACAGATAAATAAAAAGATTTTCTCCGACTTACAGGAATGGCTCGAAAACAATGAAAGAGAGTAGGAGATTAACTTTCTCTTTCATTGTTCTCGAGCCATTCCTGTAAGTCACCAGAATTCATGAGAGTAGAGATTAACTTTGCATCATTTCACATTAGTGGAAAAGTCAATCTTACAAGGTTAGAATTTGGGGCACTGAAAAACCTAGGGAAGTTTTGTAACATCAGTGAGATAGCCCTAAAGGTGCATGTGTAAGGAATGAACTGAAATATTGGGTGTATATGAAAAAAAATGTCAAATTTTACGAGTTTTAGAATATAACTGCTTTTTATAAATAATATTTTATTTGGCTTTAAATTATTATATGTTGGAAATAGTTTTTTATGTTTCCAAAATAAAATTTGTTATTAATATTTTATATATAAGAGTATATATATAAGAGTATATAATATTTTATATACTCTTATATATTAATATTTTATATATAAGAGTATATAATTTTTATATATATAAGAGTATATAATATTTGTTATAAATAAGAGTTTTTTTTACTCTATTGGAATCATTGATTGTTTTCTCAATTGATTGCTACTGAGTTTGACAGTATTAATCTGAAATATTTTGGTTTTAAATATAAGGCATTAATATATAAATTGATAATATCATGTTAATGTCTTGCCATTTATATATTGTATAAATTGAGAAAATAATGAAACGATCTATATATATAGATGTAAAGTGACCCATGATACCCATAGGGCGCATTTGTAATATTTTTGTAGCATGCAAAAAATTCTCTTAAACGTTCTCTGAAAATATGTAGACTTTGCTAATGTATTATTTATAGTTTTTATATGAGAAATGTTTAAAATCGTTACATTCCTTAATAATCGCCAATAGCATATTTTTTTAATATACCCATCCCTCTATTTACACGGTAGATGAATTCCGGGAAGTCACCATGTAAATCGAAACCAGCAACTTATGGAAAAAAAGGGATAGGTTCCAAAAAAACAATGCTTGTTTTGAATAAAACGTATATTGAAAGTTTTCTTTATATATATTTACTTCAAATTTCATTTCAGAAGTAATAAGAAGCATTAATGTAACATTATTTTATATTTTATTTTTAATTAAGAAGAACTTAAATTAATTTCCCATAATTTGTTTTGCTCTCGAAAAACACACATCGTTAATATAGATGTATGTTAACGAATTTGGAGATGAAATCTGAAAGAAGGATATTTATGATCAGTGAATAAATTAGAAATTAAGCATTTGTACCAACACTTAGTGCTTTATCATTTGCACATTTTATTAAACAGTGTACTTACGAATCAGCTGTATTTAGCCTATATTATAGTCTATAAAGTGATAATTGTTAATATAAATTAGATAAGGCATAGATTTTGCTAGTCTAAAAAATTAAATCTAGAAAAGTCAAATCTCTCTGCCGATTCAAAGCAGGCTTCATTCCATTAAGATGTCGCAAGACAGATTGCTTTACAATGGCAGGAATATAATTTTAGCCAAAGAATATATATATAACTTATTACAGACGATGATTTTTTAACATAGGAATTTACCATTTTCTATTTATTTTTCAACGTAATGGTATCAACTATAGCTATTTAGTTAAATATCGCTTTGAGGTAACAGTCTGATAGTCTCACGTGGTGCTACACCACTGCTGCTTCATAAGATGAGGCAGCAGTGGCTCAGTCGGAAGCGCGCCAGGCTCGTAATCGGTAGTTCCCAGGTTCGAGTCCCAACTGGGTCAGCGTTGAGATTTATCTTCGCAAAACTCCCCGCCCTGCCCACGGTCAGTAGGGTACACCGATGGGCTTGGAAAGGCCGCGTCCGTCGGATGGGACGTTAAGCCGTAGCCCCGTATGCTGGAGAGCCATACCCTGTTCACGTTAAAGAACACGCTGGATGGCCTTGACGGGAGGCTACTATCTGTCTCCCAACAGCTATTACAGTGGGTCCCCTTTCCAAACGTTCTCTGAGACTTCGGGGTCCATGTGACCTGGCCATTTAGCCCATGGTGTGCAAAAAAGTGCCGCTCAGTAAAACAACCCAAACAATAACTTCATAAGATGTATTATATATACATATAAAAAAAAAAAAAAACCCGTGCGTGTAAAACCGAATCTATAATCGTGTAAAACGGGACTGGTTACATTTTTTGACCGTGTAAAAGAGACGGTGTAAATCGAGGGTTCTCATAAAATATACATTTCAAAGTTAAAAATGCATGTCAATAAGAAAAAAGGAACTGAAAATTTCAGTCGTAGAAGTATTTCAATAATTTTTCATGTAGGAAGAGATAAAATGAATATAGCGGATGACGACTGAGAATGAGAAGAGGAAAATATGATGCCGTACAAGCATAAACTATACCATACAGGTGAACACCAAACCTGGGCTGAGGATCGTGCAAAGGATCGTGCCCTGAGGAAAAGGGGGGGCTGAGGATCGTGCAAAGGGAGGATAGCTGCATTGCGGGCATATCCTCAGAGCCCCACAAGTGAATGGGCCGCTTTGAACTTTTCGTACTAGTATGAGAAGTACCGGGAAGGAGTTTGAAGTAGATTAAGATCATAGTTATATTGGTATAAAATACAAAAATATTTTCATTTTTGTGAACCTGTTGAAAAATGAAGCATTTTAAAAATTTCAAAGGAATTTTCTGTATTCATCAAGTGACGAAGAAGGTTTTTTTTTGTGAAGGTCAGTTGGTGCCTTGATGTACTTTTAACAAATTGGTATTTCTGGCGCTGTTTGCTTTTCAAAAGGTTTATAACAGTTTCTAAACAATGACAGTTTAGTGACCATAGTAACAGGTTTATTGTGAACTTTGCCATTTCTTGTAACAAATCAAAGTAATAATTTAGTACAAATATTTTTATTTTAAATATCATAACATTATTTAAACAAGAAATAATATAAAAATTGGATGAGGGAATGGTTCTTTGCTCCATGGCTCAAAGATGCCTCTGCATGACCCCGGTGGTTCTACTTGCATCCATGCAGTTCGATTTCCCACAAATGCCAACGATCGCAGCCGAAAATAAACGTGCTAAACAAAGACCCGCACAGATGCATGACGTTTGTGGTGTTCGAAGCAAAATAAAATCACTGTACTGCTCTAGTTGTTCACATGATGGTGGTGAACGAAGCGTTTCAAGATCGACTAATCCCAAGGGCTTTTCCTGACCACATCAATCACAGTATATGCAATTTCGTTGCGACATAAGCATATTAATTCATTGCAAATATATGGCTCCTCTCGCAGCTGTTTATAAAACGTCACTCGCTTCTGTTGCTTTGAGGAATAAAACTGCCGGAGTAATGTCTGTTCGAGAGCGAGAACTCTTTCCATGATGTTATGTCAAGTCCTTACAAAGAGTAAAATCAATCATTAAAATATATCTCAACCACCAAAAATATCAATATTAGGGTGGCCAGAAGATCTCTTTCAAAGGGAACATATTATCTTCTTTAGTTCGATTTTTTTCATATCAGTGACAACTTTTGTAACAACTGACGGTTTTTCCTCCTAAACTGTTTAACAATTAAAACTGTCAACATTTTAAGAAAGCTAAAAAAATTGAATAAAGCATTACGGAACGAATCTGAATAGTTAAACAGAATATTTGAAGACATAAATGATACTGAAATTCAAGTTATTTATTACTGATTGTTCACAGTGATCCTTGATTCTCCTGTGATTCTTCATCTAATATACACTCAGCGCTCATTAAATTATGACCACCTCCCCGGATGTTATGTCAGTGGAAACAAACTTCGAAGCTCTGTAGCGTCTAAACTAAACGTTTTATAAGAAAATGTGAAGAAGATAAATTAAAGATTTCAATCAAATCTCAATCTCGATTTTCGATAATGCTCGCTTTGTGGTATTCAGTTGTTGACTGAATATTTAACAGCAACAATGGAAGTCTTAGGAAAATTTTAAAATATCGTTAAATTATTTTCATTAACGTTTCAAATATACATCTGTTGTATTAAATGGTGTGATACAATACTTCTTATTCGAAATATAATTAAGCTCTGAGTTAAATTCTAACATTAGGCATTGCTGTTGTTAAATATTCAAGCTTCCATAATTCTTTAAATACTAAAGGAATATTGTTGAAAATCGAGAGTCAGATACATTTGATTCAGAGCTTTAATTTACATTCACTCTCATTCTGTCACAAAACGCTTGGTTTAGAAGTTAAAGAGCTTCGACGTTAGCTGCCACTGACGTAACATGGAGGAAGATGGTCATAATACAGTGAGCACTGAGTGTATAAGTAGACGATTATGAATTAGTGATTGACTGACTGATTGATTTATAAGGAAGCACGCTAATTCTAATAGGATACAGAAATGGTACAGCTCTGAAAATTTACACCTAGGGTAATCCAAGTCGTAAGTTTCAGGAAAAATCCGAAAATTGACTTCCGTCGTGTCCTTTAAGGTGAAATGGAGGTCACATAGAAGTCAAATCTTGATCTACGAAGGCTAGAAGCATGAAAATTAATGTCTTGTGGTGTTTCGGGTTTCAGATCTCAGAAATGTTACAAAAATTTGGATCCGGGAAAGGAGAAGGGGTCGGTCCTTCGACGTCAAATCCTGATCTAATGATGCTAGAGAGCTACAAATTGGTGGCTGCGGATGTTTTCGGCCATAGACCTCCGAAATCTTGAGAGATGTTGAATGCAATGGGTCCTTCGAAGTCAAAAGTCAAATTTCGATACATCAGAGCTACAGTGCTGAAAATTTGTACCTGGGAGTATTTCCGACAATACATTTGAGAAACACTGCGAAACTTTGATTGCGATGGGTGTTCAAGGTCAAATAGGGATCGGAGTGACGGTCTAGAAATCAAGAGGTGCCGAAGTCGCAGATTGATTTCTAGTATTGAATATGAATCTTCCGAAGAAGACTATCTTAATTATGGCTGTAAAAAGCAGAACTTTTAGGAAAATAAATTTTCCTCGATAATGACGATCTTTGATATTTCCTGGCAAGTTTTTCATATGTAACAAGAAAATGAAAAAAAAGTTCTATTTTATTTTGTTAAAACAGAACATGATCAATTTTTCTGTCTTTACTGTGTTGGCCTCTGTAATCAATATGTATCGTTTTACCTTCGCTATCGATATCATGCGTCCGTGTTTTATTTAATAATGCATTTTTCCTATTATTAAAGAAATAATATCTGATATAAAATTAAAGGCTTTTGGGAAATATTTATTTTATTCTAAGAAATATGCTCTCAGCTGCTACTTCATTAAGTACAGACGCTCAAAAAAAGTATCCGAACGCTATGGTTGATTACAAAATTCAGAAAAAATATCTGGCAAAGATTTTTTTAGAAATTAATGATCTGGCAACCTTCGTGTACGCACACGAAGGTTGCCAGATCATTACTTTCTAAAAAAAATCGTTGCCAGATATTTTTTCTGAGTTCTGTAATCAACCATAGCGTTCGAATATTTTTTTTTTGAGCGACTGTACAGTTCCATATTAAGTTCAGTGGTAACTCAGATAGAGAACTCACTAACATCTTAAATCAGCGTTTTATTAAAGCAAGCGACTCAAGATATTTTAAACATCTCAATCAAATAAAACCTCTTTAAATTTCGATTTCCATCAATATGCGTACAGTATTTAAGTCTACCGAAGCTGAAACAATTAGCAATTGTGCTCGCTCTGCAAAAAATCGTTCATTATGGACGAAAAATGACATAATTATTTCCCGAACTGCTTAAAATACTCTTACTCGAGTTAGTAAAGTTATCACTTTCTTTTTTAATTAATTTTTACTTTGGAATTTAAATTATTCAAACTGGCATTACTGCTTTCAAATATTTCAGTTTCCGAAACTCTCTAAATATCGAAAGAAACAATGTTGAAAATCGAGATTGAAATATATTTGATTGATATCTTTGAGTTATCTTCAGTCACATTTTTTCATAAAACGTTTATTTAAGAAGTTACTGAGTTCTGTATCTGAGTGCATGCAGTAGAGATCAGTTTACGCCCCGGGGTTCAAAATAAACGACTTCATGTTCGGATGGGAATTAAATTTCCAATTTTTGCTTAATTGCGAAAAAAAATAGTAAAAAAAGAAATAAATGATTTATTTCGCTTAAAATTTCAAATTTTATTCAGTCTTTAGTAATTAAAATTATTTACGCTGGCAGGCTAAATTACTGTGGGTGTCTCGATTTTGGATGGGTTCGTGTTCAATTATGATTTTCTTGTTATGTAAAAAAATCTAAAAAAAAATTTCTTTTGATTTCAGTTTCGAGCATTTAATCACCCTTTAGTAATTTAAGTTAACAGCCATCCTGCCTTTGATTATATTCGAATATATTCTACATTTGGACAATAAATCCTTCTAGCCTTTATAATAATGTTACTCAAGAATTTTGTTTCTACGAATTATTTTTAGTATTTTTCGTTCAAAATAATATTAAGTTTAATTTGGTGTTCAAATAATGTCATTAATTTAAAGTTTATAATAGCCTCTAATATGAAGAATTTAAAAATGGATTGGCAGCATGCATTTCTGTATACGTGTGTTGCGAAATGTATATATTATATTATTATATAGAGACTGAACTTCTTACGGAAGAATTATATGTACCACTCCAACAAGACAGTGTTGAGATTTATCTCTGCTAAACCCCCAACGTGCCCTCGCTGAGATAGGAGACACCAATGAGCTTGAATGGGTCATCGTCCGTTGGAGGGGACGTTAAGCCGTGATCCCATGTGCAGATGAGTCATACCCTGGCACGTTAAAGAACACGCTAGATGGCCTTGATGGGAGGCTACTATATGCCTCCTGATAATTATCTAGTGAGTCCCCTTCCCCGACTTTCTCCGACCCTTTGGGGTTCTTGTGACCTGGCCATTTAGCCCAGTGTGTGCTTAAAGGTAAAGCATCCCAAAAACAACCATATTGAAGTGATGATTACCCGTGAATAATGCAATATAATTACCATTTTATCGCTCAAAAGCTTTTTGTAGAAATAAAATTTGGCAGCCATATCTTTAATTTTTTTTTTAATTTTATAATATGCGTTTTCCAATCTAAGGAGCTATTAATGTAAGCACCTAAATATAACGGATGTGCAAATGCTAGTTTTTATCAGGTTATGTCATTTTAATTTAATTAAATCAAAATTCTAAGTTCTTCTCGAGCTGAAAAAGAGTAGGTTATTTCCGTTGCTTTTATAAACAGCATTTCTTCAATTAATTAGCAGATGTAAAACAATATATAACTTATAAACAATATCTTCTTCAAAAACAACACAATGTTTATCCTCAGCGAAAGTGTTTATATTGTGTAACTATTGATCTTTAGCTTACGTAAGCAGTTCATAAATGCCGAAAACAGAGTGCACCAAAGATATGGCCTTGTAGTGTGTCATTTGGGATCATTTCTTTTTGAATTGCTAATTATGTTAAAAACGTATTACACATTGGGTCTTGTTTCATATATAATCTATAAATTTATACAAACAATTTCAAGAATACCAATAATTTCGTAGTTTCCAATCAAAATTTTTATACCCGAGTCAAAAGCTATGCCTAAAACCATGAAAACTAAAAGAGTAAAATGATTATTGTTCATTAATTGAAGCAGGTTTTTGAACTAAAGATGTTTGAGCTTTTCATAGCAGAGCGGTATAATATAATTTATCACTGCTTAAGAAAGTGGATTCATGTATTCAGGTAACATTTCGTCTAGCTGTAGCCAAACTAATGGAAAATTGAATAAGTCTAAGTGAAATAAAATAATAGTACATGTCATAATGCCATTTAATCAACTGAATGTCGTTCTGGAGAAGTGAGCCTTTTCAAAATATCTACCATCTAAAGCGTTAGATTTGTCACAGATTTTGACGACGGTGTTTCTAACGTTTTACACATTAGCACCTGCTGAGAATTCTTCCTCGCCACAGTTGTAAAAGGGTCTTTTAGAAAGATGCCCACGATACTCTTCACTCGTTTATGGTTTGAATTGTCGAAAAGTAATTGCCCTAGGTGCGAAGTGCATTTGCTTTCTATCAGCGCCATGGATAACGTTACAAGTCTCATTAAATTCGTTCTTTATAAACTCCTTTATAGACTATAAGCTACCATAAGCAGGATCTAAATAAATTGTCACACTCAACAAGAATATTAAATATCAGTAATAAATCTTTAAGCTCAAATTTCTCAATAACAGATATCAAACTGCATTAATAGAATGATTTTTTAGTGTAACCCGTTTTACCAATCATTACCTAGAGCTTCCCAAACTGTTTTTATCTCCCCACTCTTGCCTCGTTCAGTAGGGGACACCGATGGACTTGGAACGGTCGCCGTCCGTCGTATGGGAAGTTAAGCCGTGAGTGTGCTTCCCCGATCCCCGAATTTGGACTTCTTCTCCTCGATATACATATTTTAGTAAATAACATATATATGTGTGTGTACATTATCATCATATAGGCACGAATCTAGAAAATATATAGGGAGGGTGGAACCAATGATATGATTGAAAGTATGGGTTCAGGAGGTGGAAGATCGAGTGGGGATGAACTAGAACTGCTTTAGGATATAAATTATTTTTCCCTCCGTTTTAGTGGCTTTAACAAATTTCGTGATAATAAAAAGTAATATGTTTATGGTTAATATTTTTTTTCTCCTCCTTCCTGGTTACTAACATCATCAAACTGGAGAGGGCAGGGTTAAAAATATAAAACATTACACACTACAGATTACATTATTATAAAATATTCCCATTCAATTTTATTTAATGTTTTAAATAACCATCCATGAATAAAATATCTGCCGTTAGTTAACTATTTTTGGTACAATGTCCGTGCTTTACCATAGTTATTCTGACAACTTCGTTGATAAAACAGTCATTTCACCATTTCTTTATAGACTCTTTTATTCTTTTCCAAAACAGCTCCTAATGATAGCAGTTCATTTGTTATAAATTTGGCTAAAATATTCGGATAAAGTAAGCTAACCCCAAATCGGTGTTCAATAAACCTATATATATAAATCATCCAGGAAACTGCTTTCTTCTGCTACAGTATGGTTGGCTCATCGTTTTTAATAAATTATGCCCACAGCAGCGTGCTATGTTGGTTGAGAACGTTTACTGAACTCTTTAGCTTGGTATTCTTTTTACACTAAGCAAAAGCTTTTATACATCGACGCCTTATGTTCTGATAACAAATTCTTATTCATTTCTAGAAGTTATAGAGTTTCTAAGTTAGATTCCCATTGATTAAACAAGGAAATTCTTTAATACTGTGTTCTCGAAGAGCAGTGTATGACTGGTGCTTGAAACTGATTCGTTTTCACTTCTGGTTTATTTAATTTTTTGACCCAGATTGTTTACAAACAAAAATTCCATGACTAACTAGCAATTCAGTTTCATGTCTTTTCGTAGAATTTTATATAACAGTAGTAAGAATTCCTCATTAGTCTATGCAATTTTTCACTGCTTTTATAAGATAACTCTCAAAGAACCTTTCAGACTTGTATCTTTCCCTAGAAGTAATATTGATATTTTTTACATTCCAACTCAGTGAATTTACAAACTCTCATTAAGGTGTTTCTTGTCATTGCTACTGAAAACCAATTAATGTTGCTGAAAAAATAAAACACCAGATATCGCTGGAAACCGCTATGCACAAATGACAGTGCAAAGTAGAACTACAGAAAGTTACGCAGAAACTGAACTTTTGACAACTTTATCTTTGCGGGAATGCACATATCTACAGATTTCGCAAGATCAGGATGTTGACGCTCGAGTAACAACCATTGGCGTAGCGTGAGTGACAACTGCAACAAAAGATTATGGGACTGCGCAGTTGATGCTTCGACAGTCCTCAAAAAACGTTGTTTCACGCTTCAAAGGAATCTCAAAGGTTTAAGACGTATTGCAGAAAGTTTTCCTTTGAAAGGCACTTGAAAGGAAAATAGGGCTCCAGTAATTTTCTTTAATAGGCCATTTAGCACCATATATTCTTCTGAAGTGAATGTGAATTGAGTTGGGTTACCGTTAAATAGCAATTTTTTCTCACACAATGGGCTAAATAGCCAGGTCACAAGGACCCGAGGGCTCAGAGAAGGTTGGGGGAGGGGACCCACTGAACAGTCGTTGGAAGATAGGTGGTAGCCTCCCATCAAGGCCATCCAGCGTGATTTTCAACGTATACAGGTATTGCTCTACCGTACACGAGGCCACGGCTTAACTCCCACCCGATGGACGGCGAATTTTCTAAGCCCTTCGGTATTTCCTACTGACCGAGGGCATAGCGGGGAGATTTGCGGAGATAAATCTCAACTCTGGGCAAGGCGGGACTCGAACCTGGGATCTGCAGACTACGAGCCTGGCGCGCTAACAACTGAGGCAACCCTCCACCCAAAAAAATGGATTGAGAGAGTGATTTGACCATCTGTAAGTTTTAGCTTTTTTCTTTTGCTTATTTAGGAAGATAGGCTTATTTTAAGTTTCTAAATTTATACTTTTTATTTTGTCAATAAAAGCACCTATTTTTTTAACTGCAGCTACTTGCTTTTGACTCATAAATTTCGATCCCGTTTTTTTTCTCGATTTACGTGAATTTAATTCGCAAGTCTTTGGAATAACTCGTTCACTGTGTTGTGTGTTCACTGTATTAATGTTTTTGTTTTTTATATTTACGTGGACTTCTTTTTTGTGGAATAATGCAATTTGCAGCTGAGCGGCCGAGTAGTTAGCGCGCTTGGCTACTGATCTAAGGGACCTGGGTTCGAGCCCCGGGTAAGGCATGGCTGTTTGAGTCGTTTTTCTGCTGAGGGCCTGCCATCCTCACAGACCTTCTACTATGGCATATAAACTGACAGGCTCCTGTCAAACCTCTGTGGCAAGCAGCTGCTTGAGGGGGTATTTATTTATTATTTTACCAAAAAATCGGTGCGGGCTGCCGACGTACTTGAGTGTTGTGGGCGAGGTACGAACTTTACCGCAAGCATCGCACGTGAGACTTTGAATTAGCAACATTAAGAGTCACACCTTTATAAGACATAGTCTTATATCAATTTATGCAGCATAACTGTGCAATCTGCACTTCAAGCATTTATATTGGGCGAATTGTTGTTCCTCCTACCTACTGTGAATTGTCCATCACACCCACGTCCCGTTTCAGGCCCGGGTCTAGAAAAAAAATAATGGGCTAAGGAGGAGCAAAAAATGCAATCGAGCCGGAAAAAGTAAAAAGGGAACCCAGAGACTGTATTTCTATTGTGTTATAGCATTTCCTCCTCTCTTTTAGTGGTCTTTTATAATAATTCTTGAAACATTCATGGAATACACGTAGTTGAACTACTAGCATTGTCAGGGAGGGGGCATTGCTTCTTTTCAGCTTCCCCACCTTGATGCGGCCATTAATCCCCGATACGGTCCAAAACCCGGACATTTACTGACAATATCCCGGTTTTTATCAATCTAAATCTGGACATCCCTATCCACGTCACAAGCTTACATTTGACACCAGACTAATAATTGTGGGTCCTCGCAGTCCAAAGATATAGTCCAAGACCAACGTTTACATTATCCCTTCTTTATGGACGAAGATTGCATCGAGGTAATATTTTTATATACTGTGACACACATAGCGTGACAAGCTTTCATTTCACAAACGAATCAGCGAAATCGGCCAACGAGTTGAGAAGATATGATTGGAACAGTTGGAACAACCGTTTTATCAAATGCACCAACCGATCAGTTGGCAAACAAACTCACATGCCGACAAAAGACAAGTAAAAACAATTGGAAGTTAAGTAAAAACAATTGGAAGTTAAGTAAAAACAATTGGAAGTTAAGTAAAAACAATTAATAACTGCAGAAATGCGCTTGGAGGTAACCAAACAATTCTCGAAGCTCATAAGGCAGGGGTGGGCATTTGTTTTCGTATCTACACTGCGGATGCGTATTGACGTGGCCATCCTAGTGGAAAATACGAGACGAATCTTCGGTCGCTCACGGGAAGGAAATCTCGGTTCAAGGCGGATTTTTCTGACGTCTTGGCGGGCCGCTATTTGCCCACCCCTGTCATAAGGTAATACCTGTTTCTCCTTCCGTCCTTAAGGTGTTACATAGTTTATGGATGACCCCTGAATGAAATTTCTTCTTAATTCTAAGAATAATGCTCAAACGGAAGCAATAATCTAAATCGTTTCTGGAATATTTCCCCTTTAGTAGAAAAATGATTTATTAAAAAAAGATTGAATTAAGCGTCGGATTGTAGACAGAGTTCCAACTCAGTGAGTATTTAAAGACCTATTAGTAAAATCCATTAAACATTAAAGAACAAAAGACTTTAGTGCCTCTTTAAGTTGTCATTCTGAAACTACGAAATTCTGCAATAAAACGAGCAGATGAGGATTAATACTAGATTTACTAAATATCGCCTCGGGCTATATAGTTAATCACGTTTAAATTGCTAAATCGAGTTATGACCAGTAAGACTATTTTTTTAAAATGGTTATTTCAGTCTAGCGGAAAAAGCGTCTTTTATTTAAATGGCCAGCTGTTTTCATAAATCGTAAAACAAAAGTTTTGCAAAAGGGTTTAAAAAAAGAAAAAAAAAACATACTTTTTCTCTTCTTCCGAAAAACGGATTAAAGCTTTAAATGGATTTTTAATGCAAGATATAGTGTCTTTTCGTAAAATTACTTTAAACTGAAAAAGATCCTGGATGCAAATAGTGCTGGCTGAGCTTTAAAATTTATGTGAAAATATGAATGAAAAGAAACTTGGTCGGTTGTTGTTGATTTACCTCTCAGGGACAAGTCACAAACACCCCTAAGAGCTCAGAGAACGGAATCCATTGGATTGATGTTAGGAGACAGAAGGAGCCCCAATCATAGCCATCCATCAAGTTGTTTAACGTGTCCAGCGTATGAGCTCCTCTGCACATGGGCCACGATTAATTTCCATCCGACGGATGGCGGTCTTTCCAAGTCCATTAATGACAGCTTTCTGACCTATGGCAGAGTGGGGATTTAGCTGAGATAAAGTTCAACGCTGGCGCAGGTGGGACTTGAATTTGGAAACTAGAGATTACAATCCAACGCCCACCCCCAATTAACTTTGCTTTCTGGACGTAATCATTTAGTACATTACCATCCGGAATTTTTGTTAGGCAAATTGAAACGAATATGAAATAATACTATCTGATATATTTTCTAAAGTAATGTTCAGATAGTATTACTTTTAACTTCACCATCCTATTACATGTCATTATAGTAATTATTAATCATATGTGATAACGCAGACAATAAATAAATGGTGTAAGTTTTAAAATTATTGTAAAATATGGTTGCAACAATGATCAGTTTTGAGTCCTATTTTGCTCGATGTATTTCTTAAAGGCTTTTGTTCCTTAATATAATTGGAGATATTAATAAATTTATTGATGATTTCACATTAAAATTTGTGTTGATAACCTAGATCAAGGGTTCTCAACGTGGAGTACGCCGTGAGAGCTCAAAAGTCGCTAGATCTAGTAACAAAGTCGCTAAGTTGGCAATACAGCTGTGCAAAAATGCCATTTTTTGTGTTTATCGATAACGTAATTTATGAATACAAAATTTAATGTGTGTGTATATATATATATGTGCTTTATTTTATTCCCATTGTAATACTATAACTATAGTTATATCTATCTATACAAGGGGTACGCCAGTTACATGAAGCATAAAATGTTAAGAAACACTGACCTAGATAATGCGACCCGTATTGCACTGATGATCTCACTCTTATCGAAAGTTGTTAAGAATGGATGTATTAACCATAGTTATTAAGAAAGCATAATGCATTTCATACTATGTAAAAATTCAAAATACCTGAAAATATTTTCTTGATATTCATTTTAAAATAAGCTGGTTCGTTGTGATTGTAATCCATTTGAAATGTAGATTTTAAGTTGTTTTATCATTGAGCGACGCATTTTACATACAAAATGGTCTAAATGTCCAAGCCACAAGGGCTCAGAGAAGATTGAAGGGGATCTTCTGGACAGCTGTTAAAAGACAGATAAAAGCCTCCCATCAAGGCCGCCTATCGTGTTCCTTAACGTGTGCAGGTTATGGCTCTCCTTCAACCCTGGACCACGACTTAACACTTCATCCGACGGACGACTGTCTTTTTCATTAAAATTAGGTTCTTAGTAAAATAAGGATAAAGTTAGCGACGAAAACTCTCAACTCTGACACCTTTAGGATTCGAACTAGAAACCATAAGTCATGGTTTAGGATTCTCCCCATTATCGGGAGATTGTGGTGTAGGATTCTTCACGTTAACTGGTCATTGTTTAGGATCCTCAACGTTATCAGGAGGTTGTAGTTTAGGGTCCTCAAATTTATCAGGTTTGGGTTCCTCCGAGTTAATAGGAGGTCGTGTCTTATTGACTTCCATATTGTCAAGTGGTCGTTGTTTGGTATTCTCCAGGTTATCAGGATGTGGTCGTTTTAGTACCCTCTGCATTAAGAGAAGGTCGTGGTTTAAGGTCTCTTTATGAGGACCTTCCAGGTTATCAGGAGGTTATGGCTTAAGGTCCTCTTTATGAGAACCTTCCAAGTTATGAGGAGGTCTTGGTTTAGCACACTCCGCAATCATCATCATCATCATCATCATCATCATCATCATCATCATCATCATCATCATCATCATCATCATCATCATCATCATCATCATCATCATCATCATCATCATCAAGCAGCCATGGGCTACGGAGGTCCAACCAGACCGTGCAATTTAGTTCTTCAAGCAAGTCTATCCTGAGCTACATCTACTGCATCTGGCCACTGCAGACCAATTCTAACAAGGTCCTGTTTGACATTGTCTGCCCACCGCATCCTAGGTCTCCCCTTCTTTCTGAGGCCTTTAAGCACACTGTTCATAACCTTATTCTCCAATCTATAATTATTCATACGGGCAACATGGCCAAACCAACGGAGTCTCTCCCTGCACAATATGCTGCTTAAAGGAGGTTGCAAACTCCTTTGCCTAACCTCATCATTAGTTGCAAAGTTGAACCACCTAATGCCCAAGATACTGCGTAAGCATCTGGAATCAAAAGCATCTAGTTTCCTGCTATCTTGTTTACACAGCGGCCAGGTTTCACTACCATAACTAACACTAGAAAGAACCAAACTATTATACAGTCTAATATTAGTCTTTAGGTGTATACGCCTATTTTTTCACACTCTCCATAGATTCTTAAAAGTCCCGGCAGCAATCCTTATTCGTCTGCTAATCTCATGTCGCATATCACCATTATATGTTACATAGCTGACAAGGTAATTAAACTGTGACACCTGCTCAAGACTGCAACCATTCAGATTAACTGAATCACAGCCTGCCTGACCAATTTTCATCACTTTAGTTTTCTCTCTGTTTATAACCAAACCTACTCTACAACCAGTCTCATCAACAGCTCGAATGAAAGAGTTCATCTCATCAACATCATTTGCCAAAAGGACTAAATCATCAGCATAATTTAAATCAGAAATTTTCGTATCTCCAGTCCATTTAAGGCCAAAATCTTTCCCTTGAAGTGAATTTCGCATAACATAATCAATAACCAAGCTAAAGAGAAAAGGAGACAAAATGCACCCTTGTCGAACACCGAAGTAATGCTAAACCAATTGCTACAAGCCTTACCAACTCTCACACACGATTCAGTGTTATTATAGAGAGCTTACATTATGTTAACTAACTTGTCTCTATACCATATGATTTCACAATCAACCACAAATTATGACGATCAACAGAGTCGAAAGCCTTTTTGAAATCAACAAAGCTAGCAAACAAAGGTTTCTGAAACTCTAAACATTTCTCAATAATCTGCGTAAGGGAAAATATCTGATCCACACATCCCCTACCACTTCTGAATCCACATTGCTCATCACGCAATTGACTGTCAACCAGATTCTTAATTCTATTAAGTACAATCATGGAAAGAACTTTACCTGGAACAGAGAGTAGGCTGATACCCCTATAGTTATCACAAAAACTGCGATCACATTTTTTGAAAATAGGGATAACAATAGCTCTGGTAAAATCCTTAGGAACCATGCCTTTATCATAAGAGATATTCAGAATTTCAGTTATCCAAGTGGTAACTGAAACATTCCCAGCTCTAAGCATTTCCGTAGTAATTTCACCTACCCCTGGGAATTTATGAAGTTTAAGTTTATAAATAGACAAAATAACTTCAGATTGTGTTACAGGGCCAACATTAAAGTCACCAATGCATCTATCATCATTAAAAACAATGGGAGTAAAACTAACCACATTGTTTAGAACATCACTAAAATGCTCATCCCACCTAGCCATGACAGAATCCTCACCTTATATAACCTTACTTTGTTTATCCTTCAATCCCTGTATACCTGTTCGTTTTCTACCACACAAAACATTAACTCTCTGGTACAGCTCTCTGCTGTTGTGCTGTCTAACAGCTTCCTCGCCTTTGTCAGCCAAGCCATCAAGCCAAAAATTCTTATCAGCAGCTAATATATCTTCTACACGTTTATTAAGTTCTCTGTAATGCTTTCTATTAGGACTAGTAGGGTATTGATTAAGGACATTCCTGCAGTTCTTTCTTTCCAAAATAAGCTCAAGTGCCTTATCACTCAGATAATTCTGTCTCTTCTGTTCCTTTTTTCCTAAAAGAGTACTGTTAGTGTCCAAAAAAGCCTGTTTAAAATTATCTCATTCTTCCTCAACTTCAGTAGTAGGCATACCATGACTGTCATAACGATTAAGTAACCTATCATGGTAAGCTTTGGCTATTACTGGGTCTTTCAGAGCTTCGGTATTAAAAGTAAATTTTTTATCCCTAGCACAACACTTTTTAAGTTTAAGTTACAAGACACTTTTAACAAGGTAATGATCAGATTCAATTTCAGCTCCCCTATATGACCTGGTATTCCTAACAGAACTAGCGCATTTGCTGTTAATTAACATGTAATCAATCATATTCTTATGCAGCCCATCTGGTGAAACCCATGTGTACTTATGTATGTCGCGGTGTTTGTAATAAATGTTTGTTATTCTGAATCCATTGAGTTTACTTACCTGTAGGAGACTTTCCCATTGCCATTGCAGCTACCAATAACAAAAGGGCCTATTACTCCTCCCCAAAGGTCAGAGTCAGTACCAACTGTGTCATTGAAGTCTCCTAGAACAAGGGTAATATATCCTTTCTTGACAGAATTCAAAATATTCTGAAGTTGTCCATGAAACCTATCCTTCTCGTTCCCATAGGCATCCTCAACGGGGGCATAACAGCAGATAACATTCAAGTCTTTAACGCTTGTCTGAAATTTTGCTGTAAGAAACATTTCATTAATGCACTGCTTCGTATCCTAGAAGACCAACACTAGCGTGTCTGCTGAGAAGCAGACCCACGCCTTGGTGATCCGTATTGTCGTCCCTCCCTGAAAAGAGAAATTTAAGATTATTTTTAAGAATCAGACCTTTATCTGTCCGTCTGGTCTCTTGCAACTATAATGGTGGAATTGTTGTGTGAGGACATCAAGAGAAAAAGCTCTGTGCAGAGTCCTCACATTCCAAGTACCTATGGAGAGAAAATGGTTAGTGGGATGTTTAAAGAAATTATGTTTATTGAGAGAGGGAATGCCGACAATATCAAACAGCCCCCTAATCGCAGACATGGGGCAAAGACCTGTTCCCCCACCACTAAAGGCTGAAACCATCTACACTGGAAGACTTCCTTCAATGTAGAATTTAACGATGCCAATAGAAGCAAAGTGTTCAGGTGCCTGCGATGACTTCTGCTCAGGATTATCCACCAGCTGATAAACATATCCTGTGAATCTATTCACTTGGGGTTGTCAACCCACAAACAAGCAGAAAACACCGCGGAAGATTTTCCCTCCACGTAAGCCCACCAGTGCAACAAAATCAGGATCCATAATCGAGCTCAGAGCCATAATTCCGTTCAGGTTGGTATATATGGTAAGTACCAGGACCCTGTGTGGTTGACCACTCCTCAGCAGGGTAGAAAAAAAAAAGAAAAGTAGACATAGTTGTCCATATTAGTAGGCCACACTGATCTGGCAGTCCTCCCCTCCGTTCACTTCCACAAAAGAGTATCTGTTTTGAAAGGTACTAACTGTCTGCACCACGAGAAGGCGGGGTTGGACATTAGTTGCGAGGTCTGGCCGGTTCTAAGCATTCTTACATATTAAAATTGAGGTTTAGGATTCTTCACGTTCTCAGGAGGTCATGGGTCGTATCACATCCACTCAAGACGAATTTCACTTTTATTTTTTCATGCGCAAGAATTCAGTTTGTTTCAATCAATTTTATTTAGATATCTAATGGTTTGCTTTTCCTTCAGTTTTTCTACATAAATAAATAAATTTAAATTTAAATCATAAAAATGAATAGTGAACTGCTATATAAGCAGCTTAAAATAAATTAATTTTGCAGATATAATGCATCTATTACCAAATTCGTTTCTGAAATCAGTTATTGCTCGTTTGATTGAAATTACTTTCAATATTAGTTTTATGTATTTATATATGGTGTCAATGCTGACGAAACTTTGCTTCGAACATTACTTAAATATTATTCTAATGCTAACATGAAATTTATTTTCCACCTTTTAAGACGTTAATTTTAATATTGGTTAAGTTCTCATGGGTGAAGATAGTTTAATTATATTTTGCGTAGTTTTTTTCCGCACAGGACGTATTTTTTCGTCATTTAAAATTCAACCACTTAGAAAGTACTACTCGCAAAGCAATGTAAATGCAAATGAGTTTTGCAGTGACTATAATTAACGAGATTATATGGTAATTATCTGATTAATATTCAGAACTTAATTAAATTTTCTAAAAATGATTTTAGATATGGGTGATTATTAAGAAAAAATGTAGTTTTTCCAAAGATGACACGTTAACTTCAACAAGCATTGGTGTTTATTAGGCTGAATCAGCAACATAAATTTAAACAGATAATTTATGAAAAAATAAGACAATAAGATTATGTTTAAGATACTGCCGAAGTGAGTGATTGCTTGGAGTACAGAAATCTTAAGGAAGCTTTTATGGCAATCCTTTAGTAGTATACATAGTCGTATCAGAATAATATGACCACCCACGGAATCACAGTGTACCCGCCCAGGCCCGTCACAGAGTGCTCATGACAAGGTCGACCACACGGAGATATTAACGGCCGGCCAGGACAGATGAGTCAAAGTGCGCAACGTGAGCACAATGGGCAGAGGTGTTGATTTGACGGACGTTCAAAAAGGATGACCATCAGCTACCACTCCAATGGTGGAAGCATCTCGGAAACAGCAGACTTCGTGGGCTATTCGCGAGGTGCTGTAGTAAGGTTGTACCAAGAATGGACCGCTTGCACACCGAGTACCTCCAGACGTTATAACTGTGGAGCTCCAAAGGCCATCGACCACAGAGGAGAACCTCGACTCCATCGACTGGTAAAGGGCAATCGACGCGCAATAGCGCAGCAATTGACCACTCAACGCTGGGGCACCCAGATACGTGTTCCCGATAACAGTAGAGCGAACCCTGTTAAGGATGGGTCTCCGGAGTCGACGCTGCATAAATGCGCCCATGTTAACCAAGGTCCATCGGCAATGACGCCTGCAGTTCGCACGGGACTATCGTCATTGGACAGTGGAAGAGTGGAAAAAGGTTGCCTTCTCCGACGAATCGAGGTTTCTACTCCACAGAAGTGACGGTCGGTGGTAGATACGGCATCAGACACAAGAGAACCAACACCCAGACATGCTTGTCAGTCAAGTACAGACCGGCGATGGCAGTGTGCATGTCTCGGGGATGTTTTCCTGGTATGACCTGGGACCACTGGATGGGTCCCTGAATGCCAATGGCTACCTGTCCATCCTCGCTGACTACATGCATCCCTTCATGTTGGACGTTTACACTGGTAGTGATGGTGTCTACCAACAGGACAATGCACCCTGCCATGTCGCCAAGATGGTGCGTGACTGGTTTCAGGAACACGATAGTGATGTCTCCGTTCTCCCTTGGCCGGCGAAATCGCCCCACCTCAATCCTATAAAGCACTTGTGGGATCATTTGGATCGACAAGTTCGGCGTGCGGACCCACAACCACGTCATCTCCGCCCTCCGTGATCTGCTGGATCCGATGGACACGTGTGCCTCTGGCAACCTACCATGTCCTCATTGCGTCCATGCACGCCATCTCGACGCTGTCATCCGGGCCAAGGGTGGTTATTCCCATTATTAGGTAGGTGGTCATATTATTCTGATACCACTATGTATGTGTAATAGTTAACTTGACGAATAACATATCGCATTTGGTGAATATCTAATGCTCGATTTCTCTCTCGATTAACGATATCTTTGATTAACAATAATTGTGCTTACGGTGTGCCTATCACAGGACAATCCATTCCATTAATGATGAAACTCTCACAATTAATAATGTCAATACAATAACATTTGGGTTTAATTTTCAGCCAAGAGAATCGTATTACTTGTTAAAAAATACACATCATTTGACTTTGAGTTGATTAACCACTAAGCGGCACTTTTTTGCACGCGATGGGCTAAATGGGCAGGTCATAAGGACCCCGAGAGGTCAGAGAATGTTGGGGAGGGAACCCATTGAACAACTGTTAGAATACAGGTGGTAGCATCCCATCAAGACCATCCAGTGTGTTCTTTAACGTGAAAAGGGTATGCCTCTACAACACACAGTGCTACGGCTTAATTTCCCATCCGACGAACGGCGACCTTTAGAAATCCATCGGTAATTCCTACTGCCCAAGGGCAGGAAATTTTGCGGAGATAAATCTGAATAATGGTCCAGATGAGACTCGAACCTTAGAACGGCAGATTACGATCCTGACACGCTACCTACTGAGCCACTCCCGCCCACTATCATTTAGCATTTGTAATTATGTAAATTAGGATACAATATTTAATTTTGTGCGCTCTTAAGCCAGGTAGTTATCATTTTTGGCCAATCACAGGTCTCTAAAGCCTAAACCTCCATAGGATATTGTGGAAGAAGATTTCTTTTCCATAAAATAAGCTTTTCCAAACTCAACTTCTCCATCAACCATCCTTAGACAACGATCTTTTACACTAAAGGAAATAATTTTTTCGACAATTACTGTATTTTTTTAGGTAAGTGTTTACCATTTTTAGCATAGACATTTATTTATGAAATAATTATTTTTTTTAATTTTGCAGTATGAGATTTCAACAGAGAATATTTTCACGAAATGAATGTGGAGTGGGATAAAAATTGGTGGTGCAAATAAGTTTGTTTTGTCAATGATTGTTGAAAGGTAAAGAGATAAAGTAGATATCGGCTGCTTTACTGCAGATAAGTGCAAAACTAGACAAACAGAGAAAATGCTGAGTGATTGTAGAGTGAGTGGATTACTTGTGCTGTAGGAGTAGTGTATGCTAATAGCCTTGCTTTCGTGAGAGTTAATGTAAAAGCTTTGATTGGTTTCGTATAAGAGCTGGTTGGATTGCGCACTGTCACCTTGTTCATTTAATGAAATTTCGCATGTATGCATGCATCCATGCGAGAACCAAGATTAAATGTCCCTGGAGTGAAAAAAGGATTAGAAATTTATGTAATGCAGATGACTTTGGATTATTAATTAAAAGGCTCGAGATTTAAATGTCCGGATTAACATAATGGCCGCCATGAATGTGAGGGGATCACACCCTCTAAAGGACACTTTTAAATAGGAAAAAATATTTTAAAAATTTGGGCGAGATGATAATGAATGACAAATTTGAAGGTAACGAAATCTTATCCCTCCCCGCATAAATCTATCTAATCTCTATAACATTCGCGCTACCGTAGATAATATTAGTTTCGAAACATAAACATTATAATGTAATTAATATTTTTAATCATGTAAAAATATTGACTTAGTTTTTGTAATTCTTCACTGAAATTGTAGATGCAATTAAAAAAAATACAAATAAATAAAAATGAGAAAAATATTACATTTAGTGTATCGCCCAAATCATTTTTCTCCCTCTCTTAACAAAAAATAATAGTTTTTCATTTTTATTATTGTTGCGGTTTTATTATTTTATGCTCATACATCAAATTTCTTCCTGTCTATTAGATTGCTTGGCACTGATCGATGTTGGGGGAGGTTATTACATTTTGCTAGAGGTCAGAAAATTCTTAATCTGGCCCTGGAAATTTAGAGTTACTAGGCCAATGAATGAAGTACATTGAAATTTTGATTTCATTATTAATACATGCAGTATAAAGTAATGAGGAATAAGAAAGACATAATAAATTTGGTTGCTTGAACTGTATGATAAAACAGCAATGTGTAAAGGTTTTGGCAATTGGAATTGATTTGCATGCTATTAAAAAAAAAGACATAAAATTCGCAATGGACGATATTAACGTCGAAACGAAACCTTGAATAGTTGTCAATTAATTCACACCGTCTCCATGATGACCATTTAAAACCCCGATTTTCATTTAATCTTAGTTCTGGCATGAAAGGCATGGATTGCGTTTATTGGATATTGGACTTGCTGCACTGTTGAGTCATCAGTAAGGAAAATGATATTCGAAAGAAACGAAAGGTGTATGTCGTGCCCACATTTCTCGGAATGTGGACCCGACGTATATGTCAGGGCCAGATCCCACCGACCATGTTATCGTCATCGTCGTTTGTATCTTAGACTCCCCATTCTTCAAACTTTGCACTCCAAAGCTCGTGTTATGACCACCCCTGAGTATTTTGGAGGTGGCACAACTTGAGGGACGAAGTGAACATAACGAAGGGAATTTATACAACTGCGTTGTGCCTTCATCAGGACCAGCCTACACTCGAGATTGAGCCTGATGCCACAATCATATTTGGTGGGAAGGGCGTTAATGGCCGACCTCCTCTCCTGAAGTTTGCCGGTGGCTGGCTTTCAGAGCAAACACAATAACATACTTTTTAAACATAAATCATTTCAGCATAAAATACATTTATTTAACACACTTGCACAATAAACTCCCCTTACAAGAGCTCTTGGCGCTGTCCCGTCTTTTTGAGGGAAAAATTCACTAGTGGCCTACAGTACGTCAGTCTTAGCTCGTAATTACTAGAAAATGTTCCGAGAGACAGCAAAAGCCAACAGTTCAGCATCTCCTGGCGGGCAGCGCGGCGGCTACGGATAACACTACACTTAGCTGGGGAGCGTCAGATCAGAAAAATTCGGCCCTTACTTCGTTCTACTCATGTGGGCGAAGAGAAGTCGCTCCCCGTTTCTCCAAAGGGACTGCAGCTCTACGCTCGCCGTTCTGTGTTGGCTCATGCACAGCGTTCCTCAGCTAAGATAGCAGGAACTTGGCTCACTTGTTTTTCAGTCATCAGCTACACTCCGCACATCTATGCTTTCGTAGGTTCACTCTTTCAACTCGCAGGAAGGGCTTGACACACTTCCTCCTGTCTTGCTGTCCAAAAACGAATTGCCTTCATTACGCGCCTTTTTCCCTTTCCCCCGTTCATCCCTCGCAAAAACCTACATCTCTGAGTTCGTGGACGTCAGCTATTGTTCCGAGCGGGTCGAGGTGCGAATTCCCGACCCATCTGGCACGAGTCATTTTCATCTTTGGGTCATATAGGGCCCTGCCATCTGGAGCCTACCAGACCATGTTGTAGAGTGTCTGCGCCGTCGGCGCGGTTCCTCCTCGTTGTTGAAGTGGACGCAAAAGTGGAGGAAACGAAAAGGCGCAAGTGGCTAGTGAAAATGGCAAACGAGGCTTCACGTGTAAACCCGTCATGTCCACATTTTGAAACAAATGTGAGCACGACACTCATGATGGAAAGAAGTTAGCGAACCCCAGATACTGAATGAAATACCAGCTGTGGGTCCCATCTGGAAAAGGAATGGTCGCAGAAAACATAAACAAGTACGCTGACGTGGTGAAATGTCCTGGTACCCCAGCAACCACTGCGACTGTCCTGAGGCTCCACGACGATCCAGATGGTCGAAAGTCTTGCCCTGGCTGAAGTTAGCCAGCGCGGAGAGAACAGCGCCCTCTCTTGCTCGATTCATTCATTGTCTTGTGGAAAGGAAACTCGAACAAGGCGGTCGCACTTTTTATCCGCCATAAAGATTGGTGTGTGCAAGAAAGAAACAAAACCTTGTTGAACTTAAAAGTGCGTGTGGCTAGAATGGACTGAAGCCAAACAGCCCCCATGAAAATCCAGGACAAATCCCGATAAAAAGTGAAGGACAATTTTTCAGATGAACAGCAGATTCTTCAGAACAACGAAACGACTAGGGTGACACGATCGAGCGAGAGAGCCGTCACTTCACTATACCCCAAATCGACGGAAGTTCAGCTCTGGTCTCCCCTTTTAGCTGGAAAAGATTTGTTACCGCTACCCAGCCTTAGACCTCTTTAAAGGTTCGTTGGAGATTCCTATACCTATAGTGTGCACAGAAGGAATGTTGAAGTATGTGTCAATAAATATATTGAAATGGAAATATTTTTTGTTCTGTGATAACTACTCAGCTTCCCTTTCTTTTGTCTCTGCTCTGAGGACCAGTGAGAAGTCGCCCTGGGGAAGAAAATTTGGCCAGCCTTTGTTAATAAATTAAAGTTTGGGGCACTAAGCCCACTTTCTACGGAATTCTCAGCTTGCCACAACGCTTTTTTTAAATTCTTGCCCTCATTTTTTATACGTTTGTCCCTAACATTAGGCCACTCCAAGATAATCAGGGGTGGGCACGACAGTATTAGTGTGATACAATTAGTTTGCTTGAAAAGACGGAACAGATGCATTATCACAAGAGAGTCTGTTAAAGATGAGTTCGGGATCGGGATTCGTATAACAAAGACGGATTTATGCGGACTCAAGCTCAGATATAATTTAAAGTTCAAAGCATTTTTTTAATTTACCTTAGCTTTTTTTAAGGTATTTAAGCTAAAACGTTTTGGGGAAACATTTGGAATTTCGTTTGAAAACAGTTTAAGATCATTAACGAGACCAAACATTACGGAGGGCATTCTAAACGTTTTTGACCATGTCTGTAGATTTGCACTAGTTCTTCCTAAGGGTAACGAGCTACAACTTGTTTGAAAGTGGTCTAAACTTGTCATTATGTGTAAAAAACAAAGGCCATATTTTCATTTCTCTCCTCGCTGGAAGCGGATAAAGTTCGGTCTGCAAAATCTACGTGTTGTTGCTAACGAGCCTTTTAAAGAAAGGGAAATATTTTACATTTTCATAAGAATGTAGCTTGGAGACGACACGAGACAAATTCATGTCGATTTATCACAAGTATGTGGGAATTATGCCTGTTGACATGGCGCCTTTCGGATACGCGATAGATGCTCAAATTCAGAGTAGGATAGCAGAATTTCGAAGACCTACCACGCAAAGGAAGACCCCAGGAGGCTGTGAATGAGAGAACCATCGCTGCTATTCGTTAATTCATTACAGAAAATCCACACATCACCGTTCAAGTAATACATTTAGATGTAGGTGTATCGATTGGCAGTGTGGAAAGAATCATTCATCAACATTTAAAGCTTCGAAAGATCTGTGCTAAATGGGTACCAAACAAACTGACAGAACAGCAAAGGGCTAGAGTCAACTGGTGCAAAGAGACGCTGGCAATATTTGAATCTAGTGGCCCTAAGAGATTAACACACATTGTCACAGGTGATTAGATGTGGGTTTATCACTATACAACTCCAAGAAAGATCAACAACTATGTTTGGGTTGTAGAAGATGAACTGCGTCCTCAGACCCTCCCACAAGATTTTCGCTCAAGGAAGAGGATGTTCAGAATTTTTTTCAATTTCCAAGGAGTGATAGCAGTGGACACCTTACCTGAAAAATTATTTTAAACGACCAACACTCCACCAATATTGTTTTTCCTAAAATGGTGAAGGAGAATAAGTAGCAGCACCAAACAACAGGTGAGTCAATGGTTCTCCTTCTTCGTGACAATGCCAGTGCTCACAAACTCCGACAAATTACTGCCTATCTGGAGCAGGGAAAAAAAAATATAACATCCTACATGATTACCCGATCTTGCACCATGAGATTTCTGGTATTTCAAAAAATTAAAAAGGAACTTACTGGGAGACATTTTCAAGGGTGCAATACCTTGCAAAATGTGTTCCTTCAGAGTTAGTAATATAATAATAACGATAATTTATTCTATGCAGGGGGTTACAGTGAAGCCAAGGTATAGGTAATTTTGGATATTAATTTAAACGTTCAAGTAGCTTGATGCCCCAGTACAATTGAGAAATTAAAAAGAAATATTGATGATAGTACAAAAATACAAACATATTTACAGGAATTGCATAATTATTTGATACATATAAACAAAACGACAAGTTGCACAGACAAAGATAAACATATAATATGCAAAATTATTTAAAAAAACATAGCAAACTTAGTGGGAAGAAAAAGAAGGTTTAAGACAACAGAGAATAATATTAAATAAATGAACAAGAAAAAAATATTGCGGATAATCCAGACAAAGAGCAAAAATGGGGAGTAGGAATAGAGGTGAGGAGATGTTGTTGATCAAACGTTTCAATATTCTAATAGGAGTAGTGTAATATAGTTTTTGAATTTTGTTTTAGAATTTAAAGAAGTGATATCGCTCGATAGAGAGTTCCAAGTTGAGGTTGCTTGAAAGGCAAAAGAAATTTCACCTTGGGAGTTGAAAACATTTTATTTTCAGAGCGAATGATGTGACGATGTCGTAATCGAATGTAAGGTGTAAGAATTGAATGAAGGGGATGAGACTAGTTATAAGTAGTGTCGTGAATAAGGGTAATAAACCGCAGCTTTCTTTTAGATTCAAGAGCGGGAATTTGGTAGTTGGAACGAATATCAGTAAGTGTTAGAGATTCCCGTTTGTTAAAATAGATTTTGATGATGATTTTGGGAGCTTCATTTTGAACTTTTTATAATTTATAGTAGTTCTTTTTATTAATACCAAAAAGAGTGGTAGCACAGTATTCTAGTTTCGGTTGGATATAAATTTTGTAGAATATTGGGGCATAGGAGGATATATAATTTCGAATGTACCTCAATGTATAAGTTCTTTTAGAAGCTGAAGCGACGGTTATATTAATGTGAATTTTAAAGTCAAGATTTTGATCTATCGTCATACCTAAGGACTTCATGGAAGTGGAAACTGTAATATGGATGTTATTAATTTTATGTTTGTGTCATGCGGGGAGAATTTGAAGTTAAAAGAAAAGCAAAATTGGTTTTCTTGATATTGACAGCGAATCCATTTTTAGTATACCAATAAAGCACATTATGAATATTATTTTCTATTTCTTGTTTTAGAGAAGTGAAAAAATTTGAAGTAAAAGAAAGAAGACAATCGTCTGCATACCTAAAAATATTGCAGTTGGTGGAGGATTCTGGAAGATCATTAACAAAAAGTTTAAATAGAAGTGGGCTAAGAATGGTTTCTTGAGGTATTCCCTGATTGAATTTAAGAGGTGTAGTGATCTCATTAGTGCTTAATTTATATCGGATACCACATTCATTGAGATATTTTAATAATATTCGGATACCACAGTCATTGAGATAATGTTTAAACCAGGAAAGAACTGAGAGCGATAGATTAAAATTATAGCTGAGGTTTGCAAGATAAATTTGTGTTCAACTGAATCAAATGCTTTTGAGATGTCAAGGGAAACCAGTCCCACAACCGTTTTCACTTTGTTGTCTAAAGCCAATCTCCTTTGATTAACAAGAAGTTTCATCAGAGTTTCATTTGACCAATTTTTCTTAAATCCGACTTGTCTGCACGAAAGTAAATTAAAATTTTCAACAAAAGTCGATAATTGTCTCTCAACGGCTTTTTTTAAATTTTGCTTTCAGCACATGTACCTGAAATAGATCGATAGTCCGGAGGGTTAGAAAGATTTGAAATTTTGGGTATATGTGAGGTGATGGCTTCTTTCCATGGAACTAGGATTCATTAGAGTTAAATGAGCAATTAATTAGATCAAAAAGGGGTGCAGAAATTAATGGGGAAATAATTTTTAGAATAAAGACAGGGATTACATCTGGTCCGACATTGCGAGTGTTTTTTAGCGAAATTACATGGTTAAGTACTTCGATTTCGGTAATATTTTTGAGCGTAAAGTTTTCCAAATTATTAAATGATTTATTAGCATAGGACAATGACTTATTTGCGTTTGCCTGATTTTCTGCAGAAGTGCAAGATTTATAGAATACATTATTCAAAACATTAGCAATGTCTTTAGGATCATAGAAGGAGGAAGTTGCAGAGTATTCCCCAACAGGAGTACCACCAAACGTTCCCGAACTGTTGTACAATAGACGTCTGCAACTTTGCATAGATACTCGAGGGAAGTACTGTGAAGGATAGTAAAAGTTTTGTTGAGGTAAATGCAATGGCTTTTGTTCTGCAGATGCATGCGAAGAACGTTTTGAACGCTCCTCGTAACTAGCTTGTGATTAGAGATCTAGCTACTGTCCTAGCAGGGCAAATTTTGTGTGTGAATTCTAACTGAGGCAGTGGTCCTAAGTGACCTCGCACTTAGTAGGTCATGCCCTTGTGTAGGAAGGCCTGTAAATGCTAGAAGTAGTTCTAGGGTTCATCTCTGTTCTATGTTGCAAATGAAAAAGAGAGATCGAATTTTATTTAGAACTGTAGGTTTGATTCACCATTTACTAATGAATATTAATGCGTATTGTTCATATTTCGATTAATTTTCAGGGTTTCTTTCTCATTAATGAATCAACTTTGATGTTAATGATTTTTTTCCCAAGAATTTTCAGTTTCTAAAATTATTTCAGTTATTCTTATTTTCAAATAACTTCGAGAATTTCATTTTATATTCAAATAATCATTAATTTAGATTTTACAACAAACTATATAATACTAATAATTACAAAATAATTTAGCGAATATACTTCTGCATATAAATTTTACAATTGGATGAAATTTATTTTTTTTTACCGGACTCGGATGGACCGGGATAAATAATTATTAAACCTATTCGGTTTCAAAAATTTTCAGCCCGAACTTACCTCTAGCCTTTATGATTATCAGTAAATAATTAATAGTCTGCTTAATATATCACAAGGTATGTAAGTTATTAAAATGAAACAAAAAATGTAAAATAATAACGCTTGTAATAGATAAAACTCGAGATATGTGCCACAGTCGAAAGAAAAAGGAACAAATGATCTTTGTTTCGTTATCTTTACATAAGCTTTCATAATTAATCATTTTTTTACGTGTTTGTTGTAATCATTAAAGACATCGAAAGTAGCTTAAACTTTAAACCTTCATGTAAAATTTCGACTCTTCCAGTTCTTTGTTAATTTATTGACGCTTCAAGCAACATTTTAGGGATTAGCGATATCATCCAGGAGTTTCTTCCAAAGCGAAAAAAAAACACGAGAAAGCTATCCCTATTCATACTTTTTTTTTGCAAGTGAGATGAAACATCATTCATGACGCTTTTTGTTTTGTGAGTGTTACTATTCCTTCCTCTGGATTGATCATCATGTTTTCTGAATTTTCAGCTTACTAAAACCGGATTTATGTCTTGAATATCATTAGCTGGCACAGTTAAATCGTTACCAGAGCTAGAGTAAAAGGTTTTGATCATTAAGGCAGCTTCCAACTCGACTTCTCACTTTCAAAGAAAATTAGAATACCTGTATTACTCATAAATGGAAGGATAATTTATTTTATTTTTCTGACTAGCGAAAAAAAAAATAAAAAATCTAGCTACTGAGCCATTTCTAAATATCTGTAATTCTCTCTTTTTAATGTATTAAGCTGGTCTCATTAAAACAGTTATAAACTGGTCTCATTTAAAACTGGTATCATAAAAAAATGTATTAAACTGGTCTCATTAAAAAGTCTTAAAATGTATTTTAAATTGAGCGTTCACAAGCGTTTTTCAAAACTTTAAACTTGAATAATTCAAAACAATACACTTTAAATAAAAAAGTGCGCTGAACTATAAAATAATTAAGATCGTTCAGAATTTATTTTCTTAGGATAACCATGAATTCCTGAGTTATAAATTTACGAATTAGACAAATCTATGTAAAACTATTGATATCTGCGAAATAGCTTAATAATATATAAAACTATAAATATACTAACGTTTTTAAATATTGAAAGGTAAATTTGATTAAAAATACTTCTAAACAAGTTTTTACTTATTGAAATGTATCTGTAAACTAGCCATACTATCATTTTGAAAAAGATGAAACTTTTGATTTGCAAAGTTAATTACTACACTTTATAATATGTGTACTCTTCCAGTAGTAGTGTACTATTATATTTAAAGGTCCGAAAATATCATGAAGGTAAAGTAAATTTAATATTTTAAGCTTATTTATGCTCATAAATAGTCAAATTGTGGACAAGGTCGCCATGCCCCCTCCATTGAGAATGCTATAAAAGGTAATGGTGTAAATAAAAAAAAAAATAAATAAATACCCCCTCAAGCAGCTGCTTGCCACAGAGGTCTGACAGGAGCCTGTCAGTTTATATGCCACAGTAGAAGATCTGAGAGGATGGCAGGACCTCAGCAGAAAACAACACGAACATCCATGCCTTACCCGGGCTCGAACCCAGGTCCCGTAGATCAGTAGCCAAGCGCGCTAACCACACGACCACGGGACGACTAATGATGTAATGGAGGCCAAATGTTATTAAATGTTTGCATATTTGGCGCATCTTTCAATAAATTGTTTAAAAAATCTCTAAAACGAAGGGGAAATTGTTTCACTGCATTGGAAACCCATTCTCTTCCCCCCCACCCTCGTTTATTTTTTTCTAGATCTCGACAGCATAGGTGTCTCACCAGTTAAGGTGTTCATAATTCCTGGACACTTTTAGGAAACGATACAAAATAATAATTAACTGTGATGACATATGATTTCAAGGATTTTTTTTGGTTCGGGAAGTTAGCCTCTGATATAGAAGTGCCAGAAAATCAAATGAAGTCAGAACGAATCAGTCAATCGAAGGAGAACGTTCTTGCAGGTCAGCGTCAAAGGCTACGGGGGTTTCGTACATAAGGCCTTTGATATAGAAGTGCCAATGACAGCTCTGATATAGTAGTTCCAGTATAGAAATGCGAGCTCTGATATAGAAGTGCCAATGACATTTAAAACAAGAATTCAAAACCCAATAGATGTCTTTAAAGTTGTGCTTAAAATGTTATATCAGAAATGCTGCTTGTAGAATAGCGAGGGTTGGTTCAGTCGGGAGCGTGCCAAGCTATTAACGCGAAGTTCCCATGCTCGATTCTACTTCATCTGAGTCTTTCTTTCGATAACCTCCGATATGCTTTTGGTGAGAGGGATGGTATTTTAGAAATCGTAAAGAAAGCATTCAAAGATAACTGTAGAATGAACTTTAAAAATATTGATTTTTACCATCATTCCTTGGGCGAAATCCTGCAGTCGCCATGATGAGAGAGAAAATCAAATGAATGGAAGTCATGACGCGTTTTTATCACACTATATGAAAGAATTTATTTTCCAAACATCTTCATTGACATACACATGAAACTAAAGAAGTCCTAATAAAGTGTTGAAGTTCGTGTATAAGAAAAGAAATGTCTCTGAGCACCTTCGCGGAATGCTTAGCTTTGCTTTTCTGAAGTGAATTACTTTAATCCTTTATGTCAACAGATTAAATAGATAGGTTTAAGAAGAGAGCAGTACAGTAAAGAAAACCTGGTCAACAGAGAGAAGTTTTTTCTTTGGCAATCGAAGGAGAACGTTCTTGCAGACAATAAAAGCAGCGAGAAAGCACACACCTGTCTCTCAATACGCGCTTTGTATGCCTTAAAACATTTTGACAACTTCAGATTTCAAGATATATCGGTAGGCAATTTTCTTCTTTGTCAATAAGTACACTCTCAAATTGTATTTTTGAAGTTATCGTTTCCTTCACATCCAAGTCCATTTCAACGTTTTGGATATCAGGTTCCATGAATTCTGCGTATGCACATGTCTTATTTGATCTTACTCAAAATAAATTATCTGCGTGAAAATAATTCGATTTAGGGATAATGCTTTGGGGGTAATCTCAAAGGAGGGAAAGGATGGATGTAAGTGATCTTTACAAGGTCCGGATTCCAAAAAAAAAATAAATGGGGGGAGGGCAGGCAAATGATTCCAATGAAAGAGGGGAAGACTAATATTGAGGTAGTACCTTATTCCGGTATGAAACATTTCCCACCTTTAAGGGGTTTTAAGGAAATGTTTGAAAAATACGTGTAATATGCAGGGTGATTCAAAAGGTCTTAGACAAACTGTAAAGGTTGGTCAGGAATACAAAAACAAACCATTTTTACATAGGAACATATAGCCGCAAACGCCACCCGAGTGTGCTAGAGGAACAGGAAGAATCAAACATAAAGTAATACAAGTAAGGTATAACAACATGTTTATTAGACATCAATTTCAGAGGAAGTGCTCAAAGTTCTTTCTTTCTGCAGCAATACATGCCTCGCAACGTCGACACATGGATCGGCGAACGTGTTCAAAAATGACAGGCCTCTCGCGGACACGTGCTGCTGCCTCAACGACTCTTGTGACGAGGTCAGCGTCAGAGGCTACGAGGTTTTCGTACAGAAGGCCTTTAAGGTAACACCAGAGGAAGAAATCAATGGGGGACAAGACTTTGGTGGCCAAGCGACAGGTGCGCCTAGGCCAATCCATCTCACAGGAAAGGTGCTGTTGAGATACTCGCCTACAACCAAGGTGAAATGTGCCGGCACCCCGTCGTACTGAAACCATATGCATCGGCGCACAGATACAGGAACATCATGCAGTAGTTCCGGCAAGACCTCCTCCAGGAATATCCAATAACTACGCGTATCTAGTCGTGATGGAAGAAGGTATGGCCCAAGCAAACAGTCTCCAACAATGCCCACCCAAACATTTATGGTGAACCAGTGTTGCACAGCACGGGGACTTGTAGCTCGTGGGTTGTCATGTACCCACACATGCAAATTATGAACATTAACCACATCCTCACATGAGAAGGTACCTTCATCGGTGAAGAGAACCAACGCTGGAACTTCCGGCTGTGCGACATATTTTTGCAAAAACCAACGTGCGAATTCCAGATGCGGTAGGTCCTTCTTCCAGTGAATGGACCCGTTGCATGTGAAAAGGGTGTAACAACTCCTCGTGTAATACTCGCTACACGCTGGGTTGAGGTACACGAATGTGATGCGAAATAGCTCGTGTGCTTGTACTTGGATTGCGTTCAATTTCATGTAAGACCGCTTCTTCCATGACAGGTGAGCGCATCTTTCGGTCCCGACCACAATGGCTGTTTACTTCGAAAGATTCAGTTTCACACAATCTGTGGTGCAAACGCGCAAACGTTTTATGATGGGCCACGCATCATAATGGGAACGGTTCATGATACAATCGCACCACGGCTCGCCCGTTTCCATTCGCTGCCCCATAAACTAAGTGCATATCTGCCATTTCAGTATTACTGTAACGATGCATCCTACTTCCGCAACGTCAACGACTAGAATGATGATGACTCGCGCTGTCCAACTCAATTTCTGGCAAATAACGCTCTCTAGCACACTCGGGTGGCGTTTGTAGTTATATGTTCCTATGTAAAAATGGTTTGTTTTTGTATTCCTGACCTATCTTTATAGTTTGTCTAAGACCTTTTGAATCACCCTGTATGTATGTGTTTAATATTTTTCCCTTCGGTTCCAGTTACTAACCTTTTCAAAAGGGGGATAGGTTATACCCTCCTCCTCCTCCTCCCCCCTAGATCTGGCCTTGTCTTTGCTTCTTGATAAACATTTCTAAAAAATACGAAAGATGTTTCAGAAAATGTTCATAAAAATGAAGAGTCCATTACTTTTCTGTTTAAACAATTTTATTGATTTCGATCCTAGACAAGACATAAAGAGAGAAAGATTATATGAATTTATGAGCGTAGAAAACTGCACCACTCTTTTTTTCTATTTTTATTTTAGTAAAGATATATCTTTTTTTTTTTCATAGTTTGGTCGCTTTTGCAGGATATACCATGATGTCTAGTATTATTAAAAGACAAGCAGATATTTTTGTATTCATACCTCGAAACATGTAGATATGCTTTAATCAAGTGATAAAAGCTTTTTACGTTATTTATTTGGTTTTTTGTTTCTGTATCTTAACATCTGCACTACTAAAATAAATATTACGCAAAAAACTGAGAGAATAAATATTATATAAGAAATTGGAAAATTTCTGATTTGCATGTGAGCTGACATTTTTTTTTTGCAATCACCACAACTGATGCAGAGAATTAATAACTAAATCCGGAAGTTGAAGATGGTATTCCAAAATCTGAACAGTTTGGAAAAAAAACCGGAAAGGTGGTAAATGTATAAGATTCGGAGAAATGGTAAAAATCCCCGAACTCCGGGTTACGGAGATGACATATCAAACCTGCAGATTTCGAGTTCCACCCGAAAAGGTGTTTAGTCCGTTCCACTTTCAAGTCTATCCCTTGACGACAACAATTACAGTGGTATCTAGGTAGAGCCCACTAAAAATAATGAATGTCACTGTCTGTTTTCAGTGATGAGTGTCGCTTCAGTCGGAAGTTGAAGATGATCGTATGATGAGTATTGAGACACTCGTTGACTGATCTTCATCATCTTGTTATTTGTAAGCGTTATGCAGCCTGAACGCCAGTGGCAGTCATAACAAGGAGCTCATGGCCTCCTAGAAGAGAATTACAAGTGCTTTTTTCCCCAATTTTTAGTTTAGAACAACCAGCGATTTTCTTTTCCAGAAAGGAAAGCACTTGACACCCTCAGTACCCCAGACGTCAAAGACAAGTTACTAAAATATTCATTAATAAAGTTAAGAGTATCATTTCCGGACTTCAAACTCATTCATATGTCCCTTAATACCCTTCAGACTTGAAACTTATGACCGCTCCTGCCGAACACCTGGTGTTATGGTGTAGGATTTTATCAGCTACCATGACCATTCAACTTTGGTGGTTGCCAACGGCAATCTGATTGGCATCCCGATACCATCTTCCGATCACTGTCGTTCCTCTCTACTATGCAGTGTTCCTTTTCAATAACTAATGCTGGTCAACATACATTAAACATCTGGAGGAAATATTTTCGTGATGTTAACGTTCTTTCCTGGCCTAGGAAATTGCAGGATATTTCGCCATATAGCATGTGTGGGACATGATGGATTGCGCAGGGATATACTATATTCACGTCATGCCCAAACTCTGTTAACGTTGCTGGGCCATATTTTCTAGCATGTGGGGAGGGGATGTACCCCAGGATAACATAAAGCATCTCTTCGAGTTACTACCACAAAGTGTCACTAAATGTGTCCCCGTTCATTGGAGTTCAAACTAGGTCTCTATGATTTTCTGTACGTAAATAGAATTATTTCTTTTCTGAAGCTTGAATCATTTCGTTAGTTACTAAACACCATCATATCCATGTCCTACATATCATGCACATGCATTCATTCTGTGTGGTACAATTTTTCTTTAATAAAATTTATTTGAATTTTGGTAACAATAACTTTGCCATATTTTCACAGAAGCACAGTGCAAAATCATTCACATTCAGTGGCATATGTGGCAAGAGATATCCTTAAAAAAAGTTCACCCAGGGAAAGCTTGTACAGAGAAATCTGAAATAAAGTTCTATTTTCTGTGACGAAATTGGAAATGTTCGGTAGAATTTGCTCAATAACGTATAAACGAGAAATACCAGCTGATATAGAGAAAAAAATATGCATATATTAGTAATATATGACAAAATCGTAGAAGAGATATTAACAAATACTTGCTTTGGAAAAAATTAATTTGCATTGCCGTAGAAAAAATTGTGATAGAGCTGAGTAAGGAATTTTGGGAGTCTTATTTTTCGTAAACCTGAGCATATCAACCTATTTCCATTATTCCTTAGGAAAAGTAATGTTTAATATTACGTGTTTGTAAACGTTAATTTTTTACAGAATCCTCTAACAATTGAGAGAGGAGGGCATGACTGTACTATACGTTATTTGAATGGAATTGAAAAATTGATAGCCTTTATCAATTATTATTTGTTGGGTATTTTTTAAGATCATATTCTATATATACACTGGAAAAATCCTATATTTTCATGCATTAAATTAAATTAATTATAATAAAATTAATCCAACTGATTATTATAAATGATGATTCAATTAGTTTTGGCTTTATTGGTATTTTTGTATTTTGATTCTTTTTCGGGCAATTCACGGTGAATTCATGGATTGACATGATCGAATCTCCCTCCATTTGTTAGTTAATATTTATATTCTGATATAATGATTAAATATCAATGGAAATTTGAGTATATCGGTGTTTGATTTACAATTAATCTTATTTTAGTGTGTCTTTGAGTAGAGATGTAAAAGAAAGTATAGATCTGAATATCGTCATTTGTGCTCGTGCTGCAGTTCAGTGTCAACGTGTTTGTATTCTAATCCTGAAGACTACGTTTACGTGCGGAGGTAGTGGAAAAGTCTACGTTCATCGCGCAAGCATGGACCATCATAAGAAATCTCATGATAATGCAAGGCTTTTCCGTTGTGTGTCTTGTACTGCTACATTCGTCAGAAAAGATAACTTCGAACGGCATCTAAGTACTCATAAGAAAAGTTACTCTTTTGAATGCAAAGTTTGTGGAACGACATTTAGGTAAGAAATTATTATGAGCGGCACATCTAATGTCCACATCATGTAAATAGGAAGAGGAAACTTTTTACAGATGGTGGACTTCTCTAAAAGAAAAGAAAGATGAATGAACTTGAGGAGAATGGAGAGAATCCGTGTCGTTTCGTAGACGTTTCTCCTACGTGAAAATTGATGACTGATGAGGAGACGTGACATGATTTAATTGTTTTTCTTGACGACTCGTAGAATGAATTTTTGATCTTTTCTACAAGAAGAATCGCACTTAAAGCAGAAAGTCAAGTGGTATCTAGTCGTGCGAGTGCGTTTCGTCCGAAAGGGAAATTAAATTGAATTTAATTCTCCGTTTTTTAGGAATAATTGCATTACAAAGAACGACCTTCGACTGGTCTACGAGAAAGTGGAGCCTTCCTTTCAAGAATACGAAGGTTGGTTCTCAGAATGGTTGGGTATTAGATGAGATTCTTTTCGCCGATGTGAAAATTGGAAAATATGTGCCTCCAGGTGGTTCCAAGTATGTTCCTGTGCCACAGGAGCTGCAAACAAAGCATTCAATTGTTAATGTGTTCAACAACGACCAGAAGTGTTTCCTTTGGTCTCTGCTTTCTGCTTTACATCCAGTTGAAACGAATACTGAGTATCTGACTAATTATCAACATATGGAAGCTGAACCTTAGTAAAAAACTCAAGCCTTGTTTATCCTGTTGTGACTGTAACGCAAATTCCAAAGTTTGAGCAGATGAATGAGATATCTAAGGTGTTCGGACACGAGAATGAAGCATTCCCTCTTTACATTAGAACACTGAGAGGTAAAAGCCATGTTTCATGCTCTTATCAGATGGAGAAAAGAGACATTATGGTGAGATTAAGAATATGAGACTTCTGAGTTCCCTTACCTAACCTAATGGTATGAGCTTTTACTGCGACTATTGTTTGCACCGTTTTTCAAAAAAATCTATTGTAATGGAACATGTACCCTACTGTCAAGAACACGGTCCTCACAAAATAGAGCTATCAAGTAAAAAAGAGAAGTGTCTAAAGTTTATGAATTTCCGATTTTAACTCATTGTACCTCATGTGATCTATGTTAACTTCGATTTGTTTTTGGTAAAAGTGGATGCATGCCTGCCTAAACCAGAGGCCTCTCACACTAAAATTACAGTTAAACATGAAGCCTGTGAATTTGCTTATAGTATATGGATTCTGGTGAGCATAGTTACAAGCCTCCCACTATCAACAGTGGTCCGAATATTATGAAAGAATCTTTGAAATGCTTTCTAGAGGAAGAAGAAATTATTTAAATGTTGTTGAAGCAGAATTTAACTGTGTTTCTGTCCGATGACGAGCAGAAATTGTACGAATATGCTTTAAATTGTCATGTATGCAATCATCCCTTGGAGAGAGATCGAGTAAAGGACTATGATAATTTTACTGGAAAGTTTCGAAGAGATGAACATGACGTATGCAATTTGAATTTCAAACTTGGAGAGAAGATTCCAGTCATCATTATGATAGCCATTTAATAATCATGAGTATTGGGAAGATAAAGAATCTAAGAATTGCTCTTCTAACAACGTGGAAAAATATATTGCTCTCTCTCTCTAGGCAGCGTACATTTTTTATATTCTCTTCAGTTGCTAAATACATCAATAGAGAAACTGGTTAGGATTCCCCTCGGGGCGCTCGATGTGAAAGGCTGTGGCGCTGCTGTCGCTAACCTGAATCTGATAAAATATTGTTTGTTGGTATTCCATATCAACTGCTTTTGTTGAGTTTTATTTGAAAATTTATGAACTTCTCTTCTATTTTGTTTTGTGTTAAGAATGACGAACAGCAGCAACAGAAGAAAGAAAAACTCTCCTTCCAATTTGAACATCAAAGTGCAGAAGAATAAATTCTACAAGAATACTTCTAAATCGAAGGAGTGCCAGTTTGATAATGCCTTCACCTCAGTAGTAGCATAAATTAGAGTTCTGGAACAGTGAAAGGGGTTCGAGAATTCTATGAAAATCCATGGGAAAAGTTATGGAGGATGAGGGAAAAAGTGTGTTTCTTGTGGGTTTTGTGAAAAATATGCGTGAAAATTAGAAAAAAATGGGGGTGATTTTTAGCATGTGAAAAACTAATTTAAGTTTTTTTTGGGAAGATGAGGTTTAAACTAATTTTGTGAATTAGTTTAAATGGGTTAGTTTGAAGTGAGGTGTGTATGAGAGAAAAAATTATGTGTTTTGTTGAGTTATCGTACACTTACTGGATTATTCGGTTGCAAAAGCGCCATGTAAATCGGTGTTTCTTGCGGTTTTTTCTGAAATATGTGTGAAAATCAGAAAAAAACCGGGTGTTTCATGTGAAAAAAATAAGTTTTTTGGGCAGACGAGAACCAAATTGTTTAACTAATTTTCAGAGAAAATGAGGTGGGTGTGAAAGAGATAAAAAAAACGATGTGGTTTGTTATCATACACTTCACTGGATTATTTGGTTGTGAAATGCCAGGTAAATCGGAGAATTTGACAAAGTCAGACAGTTTTGCGAAATTTGTATGAAACATATGACAAAATCAACAGGTAAAATGATGTTTTCGGGGGTTCTGATGAAAAGATAGACTTTGAATATCTGTGAATGTATGAAGAGAGGGTACTAGATGAAAAAAAAATTTTTTTTTGGAAGTGAAAAGTGATTTAGGTTAATTTTTTAAACAATTAGAAAGAATTTGAAGTAAAAAGTGATGTAAGTTAGAATAATTTTGAGAATGTGTGAAGTTTGTAAAGAGAGAAGAGTTTTATCGTGCTAAACGGAAATCAGTCTCCTCAAAAGAACAACGGGCTCGAGATTTAATTTCATTGAACTAAATCTCTTATTCACTGAACCTCAGAATTAAAGCTGAAAAAATACTGGTTCGGGAACATACCTATTTTTTTAAACGTGTAAATAGATGTAGATTTCGTAATGATGGTATTTAAAATAGTTTTTTTATCCAACAACTAAAAGTTTTCCCTCTAGTGGTTGCAAAGTTGCTTTTCGTTCTGAGACAATTACGCAATATACGTGGTAAAATTCATTTGGTGATCTATTTAATTTAAATTGTATTTCGATTGTTGCTGATAATTCATATAGACGTGATTCGTATTTGCTGACATCGAAGTGGAATATCGGATACAGTTTCATAAAATCTTGGTAACTGACTTGTGTACCCTAGTCGATATCCATATTTTTGCAGCTAAAAAGCTGTTGTAAACTCGTACATAGTCTAAACTGTTGGGTTTAAAGTTGCACTCGAACCCTTGTTCGGGAAACTGTTTGCTATTCACTCTGATTTGAATACGTTCTAGTAACATGTGATCAAATAGCATATTGTTTCTGGTTTGATTATTTAATCGGTTAGACTTTTGTAAGACGACATAAAGATGGACGGGTTTATTTTGAGTTGTAGTAACCCTCCAACTGACATGAGAGTCAATTCGAGTATCAGATTTGTACAGTTTGCACGATTCCCAAAAGATTTTATGTGGATTGCCGCTTGCTAACTGAGATTCTAGTTTTGCAAGCACTTGTAGTGATGGTTCCACTTTTGAAATAAACCAAGATACGTGAGATATTTCAAATTTATGCAACGTAGCCCCAACTCTCTGAATAATGCCTTTGTCGTCACTTTTTTCTAGTTTTATGGTATGTTTTACACCGCGAAACACTTTATCCACGTCTCGGCAGAATCCAAACAGCCGATTCAGTAGTAAGAATAAACTTACATTTTGACTATTTTTTGTAATTTCATATCTGTCCGAGAATCCTTGATTGAATTCATTTTTTTAATAAAAAATTATATGGATTTAGATATGGTAGATCCACACATGACTTAATTTTAAATTTCATCTCTGATATAGAACATGCCTTTATTAAAAAATAAATATCTAATTGCAATAACTCTTGACCTTAAGGGAGCATTTGACTCCATTTCACAAAGTGCTTTATGATACAAAATTCGACAATTCAAAATTCATGGTCAAATGTACAGATTTTTATGTCAAATTATCACTAATAAAAAATTTAAAGTGAAAACTAAAATTTCATTTTCTAAAGAATATTTCTTTCATAATGGGGCTGTCCAAGGTGATATTTTATCACCTTTTTTATTTAACCTGTATATAAATGATATATCTGAAACTTTTAAAGATAATGATATAAAATTTGTTTATATGCTGATGACATTATTATATGGTGCGCTGGTGCTAACATACATTCAATTCAAGATAAATTTCAGAATCAATTGAACTTACTTTCTCAATATTGTTTTAAATGGAATTTAACAATTTCTGATGAGAAATCATTCATTATTCCTTTTTCTCGTCATAAATTTTATCCAAACCATTTTCATCTTAAAATTAATCAAACAGATTTTAAAATTGTTAACAACTTAAAATTCTTAGGTATAAACTTTGATAGTAAACTTTTATGGAACTGTAATATTGAAAATGCAACTAAGGTAGCTAATAAACTTTTTAATTGTTTAAAATTTTTTGGTAACTTCAAATAGGGTTGCGTTAACAAAAAGTTATTAAATATAATTAAAATTATTACTTTATAATTCTATCTTTTTGCCAAAGTACACGTATGGCTTAGAATTTCTTGGAAACACAGCAAAATTCAGACTTACCCAACTTGAAAGAGCTCAAACTAAAACTCTTAGATTTTGTTTAGGACTCCCTAAAGGGAGTAGAAACATTCATTTATATGCGGAAACTAGTATTCCTCCCTTGCACATTAAACAGAAACTTTTGCTTTCCAATTTAATTTATAGAATAGGTCTAAAAAATAAATTTCATCCAATAATTGATAAATTAAAAAGCAATTTTAAGGACTTTATTATTTCAAATTTTCCTGAAAAAAATAAATTATTAGAAATTGTAGCAAATAATCTGAGTGGAGATTACTATCCCAATATTCCATACTGGATAACAACTTTCCCCACAATGTATGGTAATATTCCAGGTCTCCTCAACAAAAAAAACTCATGATTCTATAATTCTAAAAGAACTATCCTTACTGCATATTGAAAGATATTTCTATAATTATATTAAAATCTATACTGATGGATCATCCAACTTAGAAACCAATAACTTTTCCGGAGCAATTTATTGCTAAGAATTTAACTTTATTTCTCAATATAAATTTAACTCCCCTTTTATGGCCATTGCCACTGAAATAAACTCTAATATAGAGGCCATCCAATGGCCAACTAAATTTTATAATTTCAGAATTGTTAGCTTCACGGACTGTAAATCTGCCATCTACAGTCTTTTTCAAAATCCTCTCAAATCTAATTTTAATATCTTCATCAATAATCTTTTAATTCATACTTTTAAACATTTATCGCACAATAATCTTCTAGCCATTCAATGGTTACCTGCACATGTAGGTATACCGCATAATGAAACTGTAGATAGTTTGGCTAAAGAAGACTTACAAATTCCAATTCATGACTTACAAATTCCAACTCCATTAGTTACCCATCTGTTAAACAAAAAGCTTTTATTAGAAAATTTGCAAACCTGGTATCATATCCAAGGTCAACAAACTCACCGTTTTTCTATTAATCCAAATATTCAAATATTTCCCGATTATAACTTGAAAAAAAATGAAATAAATGCTATTTTGCGTATAAAAACTTATTCTGCCTTAACTAATGTTAGACTTTTTCAATATAAGTTCATTAATTCTCCTAACTGTTTACACTGTAATTCTCTACACACCTTTGATCATAATATATTCAAATGCAATCTTTATGATAATGAAAGACAACTCTACTTTACAAAACTATCAAAACTAAATATTTCAAGCTTTAATTTTCAGAGCATTCTACATTCTTCTAAAGCAGAATTAATACCAGTCCTGCATAATTATCTTATTCATTTTTTGAAATGTATTAAAATTATTGATAGTGTATAAAAAAAAACTGCATGAAAATTGGAACTATTGAAATAATAGATGAAATACACAATCTTACTTTGAATTATACTATACCAATTATTTTATTTTTATTTAGATCCATAAAGTCTCTGGTGATTAGTGATGCCTTCAAGAGGCATCACTAATTCTCAAAGCATTTGTTTCAGTTGCATGCCAAGAGATAAATACTGCTTTAGATTTTGATAACGTACTATATAGTTCTTCGCGTATAAAGACTACGCGTATAAGACTCGCGTACAAGAACTGGATTTCCTTGCCTTCAAGAGGCAAGGAAATCCAGTTCTTGTGATTAGTGATGATCTGATCTGAAACTGGTGAGATATTTTACCTGCAAATGAGTTCAAAATTCTGAATGAGCATATTGAACCTAAACTAGTGCATCTCCTCATGAGAAAAGATGTGTATCCCTAAGATCATATCGACAGCTGTGAAAAGTTTAGGGATAAACATTATCTTCGTGTGACGTTTTTTATAACCAATTTATTGCAGATATATTATCAGAAGATTACAATCGTGCTTTGAAGGTGTAGAAGAATTTTAAAGAAAAAAGTCTAGGAGAGTATCATGACTTGTATATCAAGAGTGATGTCTTCTACTTGCTGATGTGTTTTAGGATTTCAGAAAATTAAGTGTTGATTATTTAGAAGTCTATCCTTGTCATGACTGAGAAAAATGGCATAGCTACTGTATTAGCATGGTAAGCGTGTTTCAAGATGACGAATGTGGAAATGGATTTGTTCACCGATCCTACGATGTACTTGTTTCTGGAGAAAGAAATTCGTGGCGGCATTTCTGTAATTTGCAATTGGTATAGCAAAGCGAACAATAAATATCCAGACACATGTGATCCACGTCTGCTGTCTAATATATCTTATATTTAGACGCTAATGATTTATATGGTTGTGCTGTGTCTCAGTATCTCCTTGTGAGTGATTTTCTTTGGTTTTACAGAGAACAAAATGGATAATTTTGACGTTACGAAGTTACTGATAACTCTGAAACAGGCTATATATTAGAAGTTGATTTAAAGTATCCTGCAACGCTCACGATATGACTAATGACTACTCATTAGTGCCAGAGAAGTTTCAGATTGAAACTCATATACTGTCGGCTTATTGTCGTGAACTAATTTCCCATCTAGGATTAGCTATTTCAGTCAAATGAACGAAATTTGTTCCTAATTTATACGCGAAGAGCTATATAGTACGTTATCAAAATCTAAAGCAGTATTTATCTCTTGGCATGCAACTGAAACAAATGGTTTGAAAATAACTAACACTTATTACAAACACCGCGACATACATAAGTACACATGGGTTTCACCTCATTGGCTGTAAAAGAATATGATTCATTACATATTAATTAACAGCAAATGGGCTAGTTCTGTTAGAAATACCAGGGCATATAGGGGAGCTGAAATTGGATCTGACCATTACCTTGTTAAAAGTGTCTTGCAAATTAAACTTAAAAAGAGTTGTGCTAAGGTTTAAAAATTTACCTTTAATTCTGAAGTTCTGAAAGACTCAGTTATAGCTAAAGCTTACCATGATAGAATATTTAGTCATTATGACAGTCATGGTTTGCTTACTACTGAAGCTGAGGAAGAATGGGATCATTTCAAACAGGCTTTTCTGGACACTAACAGTACTCTTTTAGGAAAAAAGGAGCAGAGGAGACAGAATTATTTGAGTGATAAAGCACTTGAGCGTATTTCAGAAAGCAAGAACTGCAGGAATGTCCTTAATCAATACCCTACTAGTCCTAATAGAAAACATTACAGAGAACTTAATAAACGTGTAGAAGATATATTAGCTGCTGATAAGAATCTTTGGCTTGATGGCTTGGCTGACAAAGGCGAGGAAGCAGTTAGACAGCACAACAGCAGAGAGCTGTACCAGACAGTTAATGTTTTATGTGATAGAAAACAGACAGGTATACAGGGATTGAAGGATAAACAAGGTTAGGTTATATAAGGTGAGGATTATGTCATTGCTAGGTGGGCTGAGCATTTCAGTGATGTTCCAAACAATGTGGTTAGTTTTACTCCCATTGTTTGTAAGGATGATAGATGCATTGGTGGCTTTAATGTTGGCCCTGTAACACAATCTGAAGTTATTTTAAACTTAAACTTCATAAATCCCCTGGGATATATGAAATTACTACTGAAATGCTTAGCGCTGTGAATGTTTCAGTTACCACTTGGATGACTGAAATTTTGAATACCTTTTGTGATAAAGGCATGGTTCCTAAAGATTTTACCAGAGCTATTATTATCCCTATTTTCGAAAAAGGTGATCGCAGTTTTTGTGATAACTATAGGGGTATCAGCCTACTTTCTGTTTCAGGTAAAGGTCTTTGCATAATTGTGCTTAATAGAATTAAGAATCTGGTTGACAGGCAATTGCGTGATGAGCAATGTGGATTCAGAAGTGGTAGCGGATGTGTAGATCAGATATTTTCACTTAGTAAGATTCTTGAGAAATGTTTAGAGTTTCAGAAATCTTTGGTTGCTAGCTTTGTTGATTTCAAAAAGGCTTTCGACTCTGTTGATCATCATAATTTGTGGTTGATTGTGAGATCATATGGTATACCAGACAAGTTAGTTAACATTATGAAAGCTCTCTATAATAACACTGAGTCGTGTGTGAGAGTTGGTAAGGTTTGTAGCAATTGGTTTAGCATTACTTCTGGTGTTCGACAAGGGTGCATCTTGTCTCCTTTTCTCTTTAGTTTGGTTGTTGATTATGTTATGCAAAATTCACTTCAAAGGAAAGATTTTGGCCTTAAATGGACTGGAGATACGAAACTTTCTGATTTAGATTATGCTGATGGTTTAGCCCTTTTGGCAAATAATGTTGATGAGATGAACTCTTTCATTCGAGCTGTTAATGAGACTGGTAGTAGAGTATGTTTGGTTATAAACAGAGAGAAAACTAAGGTGATGAATATTGATCAGGCAGGCTGTGACTCAGTTAATCTGAATGGTTGCAGTCTTGAACAGGTGTTACAGTTTAATTATCTTGGGAGCAATGTAACAGATGCTGGTGATGTGCGACATGAGATTAACAGACGAATAGGGATTGCTGCCGGGACTTTTAGGAATCTATTGAGAGTGTGGAGAAATAGGCGTATACACCTAAAGACTAAATTTAGACAGTATAATAGTTTGGTTCTTTCTATGGTTAGTTATGGTAGTGAAACATGGACGCTTTGTAAAGAAGATAACAGGAAAGTAGATGCTTACGCAGTATCTTGGGCATTAGGTGGTTCAGCTTGTAACTAATGATGAGGTTAGGCAAAGTAGTCGGCAATCACCTTTAAGCAGCATATTGTGCAGGGAGAGACTCCGTTGGTTTGGCCATGTTGCCTATAAGGATAATTATAGTTTGGGGAATAGGGTTATGAACAGTGGGACTAAAGGCCTCATAAAGAGGGGGAGACCTAGGATGCCGTGGGCAGAAAATGTCAAACAGGACCTTGTTAGAATTGGTGTGCAGTAGCCAGATGTAGCAGATGTAGTTCAGGGCAGATATGCTTGGAGAATTAAACTGCACCGTCTGGTTGGACCTCCATAGCCCATGGCTGCTTGAAGATGCTAATGATGACGATGTGAAGATATGAAAGATCATGCCAACCTTTTATACTATGTCTTCAAGAAAGCAGGGCGTTGCTCTTTTGATAATAATAGACTCATGCTTGCTAATGGATTTGATACTTTGTCCTATGGACATTTTAAAACTTTCAGCAGATTTCCTATTTTTAAAAATCCTGCAAATTGCCCCCAACGATTCTCTTGATTAGAAATATCCCATAGGATTAACGTTAGCCTCCCCCCATTCTCTTGATTAGAAATCTCCCTTTGGATTAACATTAGCCTCATGTGAGTTATCCCCTATTCCGGTCGCACCACCTACTCATTGTTCTGGAGAATTCTGCAATGCTTCCGACACTCTCTGAGTTGCTGCGCAACGAGTTTAATGAAGTAAATGTAAATTTTCAAACATTGATTAAAGGGATTTTATGGACCCTCAGTAGATCACACCTAATTTGATAGCATCCACGACGTTAAGAGCATGATCATTTTTCTCGCCTGCACATAGATTATTAAAAGATACATATTAACAAGAAATATGAATGCGTTATTGCAAATCACATATACTGTGGAAATGGTAAAAATCTACTAAAGAGAATGTGGTTGAATAATGATCAAGAAGTACGTTTCGCGAGCATGAGGAGAAGCTGGTACACTGCCGAGAATAACCCGAATGATAAAAAATAGCGTGCTGTAATCGAGTTTATGTTTACATAAAAAAACAGTTGCTTACATTTGATATCTAATGGCCATTTCCAAGTTTAGGTAATTTTTAACAAATTCATTTTCCAAGTTTCGAAAAAAGTAAACAGGAATCAGATGTAAAGAATTCCTTATAAATTTAAACTGATATTAATAAAATTAAATATTATTTTTAGTTTAGAAGTTGATACTATAATTGCTACCGAATAAATGAAGCAGTAAAGATACGAAGTTTCATGCATTAAAAACAAATGACTTCTGTCTTTGAATAAAATGCGAATATCTCTGAAGGATGTACGAAAGACATTATTTGTATTTGAAAAAGAAGTGTTATTGAGCGTTTCTGCGGAACTGCTAATAAGTACAGCGTTTAATGGTAATTATGATGATATTTAATGGATCCTCTAGTGATCTTAAAAGAAGCTTTAAATATTTCTTATAATATATCTTGCTTAGCTTTTAAAAACTGTTAATGACGAAAAATAGGACAATATATCACTGTCAGTATTACTTTAATAATCGAGGAATTTGATTATTCTGAGCTTTTAAATAATTTGAGCATTTATATTTTTTACTTATAATACAAAAACATAACATACACGAGAGTCGACATGATTTTTTCGGGTAGGTTAGGGGCAAGATTGTTTGAGGGCTGGGAATAATTTTTTAGGGGTGGGCAAAAACAACTCAATGTTTCAAGATAAGAAAACTATTTATGTAAAGCCATCCATTAATGGGCGAAGTCGGAAATGCAGCAATCATGCATATATCATGCCAAAACACAACTAAGAATGCCCGAAAAGAAAAGAAAAAAATGGGGAACTTTTTGAAAATACATATGCAAATGATTAATTTTACATAAAAAAAGATTAAAATTACATTTCGTTAAGGAAAAGAACATTAATTTTTCGTACATCTGCATTATTGACTATAATTTAATATTTCGTTCAACGTTTTCAGGGGAAGGCAGCTGCCCTTCTTGCCCTCTCCCCTCCCCACACTCATGGTAATCTATGTAAACTACCGACATCACTGTTCGGCTATTGTTCTTAAAACGATATAGCATAAGCGAGTGAACGGATTGGGTTGTTTTACCTCAGCGGCACTGTTTTGCACACCATGAGCTAAATGACCAGGTCACAAGGACCCCGAAGGCTCAAAGAATGTTGGGGGAGGGGACCCACTGGAACATCTGTTGGGAGACAGACCGTGGCCTCCCGTCAAGGCCATTCAGTTTGTTCTTTAACGTGCCCAGAGTATGGCTCTCCCGCACACGAGACCACAGCTTAACGTCCCATCCTACGGACAGCGGCCTTTCCAAGCCCTTCGGTGTTCCCTACTGACCGTGGACAGGGCGGGGTTTTGTGGAGATAAGCCTCAACGCTGACGTAGCTGGGACTCGAACCTGGGAACTACAGATTACGAGCCTGGCGCGCTACCGACTGAGCCACCCCCGCCCCAGTGAATGGGTCATTTATTAGTTCTGGAAGCAGTAAGCTGAGTAACTACAGTAATATATGCACTAGATCAGTTGTCCTCAAACTTTTCGGCGCTACGAACCCTCTGCGAAATCTAACTCTTTCTGCAGACCTCCTATGAAGTCCTGCTCTGCAGACCCTCTGTGGAATCTAAATTTTTCTATGGACCCTGTTCCCATTATTACTTGATACATTTTGCTCAACTAAAATATAGATCCTCGCAACGAGGTATCCCTAAAAGTTCCAAGAATAAGTGATATCTCGAGTTCTTTATCTGTTGTTCTTTATTGGACATTTCGCAATTTCAAACTAAACATTTGTGTGGAGAAACTGGATGCACCACAAATTCATAAATCATCAACACCAATCATTATGATCAGCATGAGATAACTAATGTTCCTGTAGTCAACGTTGACTTGACATAATTTCAACCTAAAACATAAAAATTGATGCGGTTATGCAATCGCGTAAAACGTACGATTTCCGTTATAGAGTTCTGAAATATTAAAATACTTCGCGGAACCCTGTGTGGTGGGTCCGACGACCACAGGTTGGGAACCACTAATAGATATTTTAAATGTCTCGTATAAATACACTTAGACTTATTTTTATTTGTTAAATTGTATTGTTTTACATTATGTCGAAGTAAAAAATGAAATTATGCATAATCAAGTTTTAAAAGTGTTAATTATAAAGATCGAAAGGTGTGTAACATCTTTTTGAAAACACGGGCAATTAAGTTAAAACTATTGCTGCTAATATGGAAATAATGCAAAATAAATCAACCTGAAAATCTAGCTGCTATAGCTACTGGTAACAGAATAGGCAATAATTTCAATAAATATTATGCCGTTTCAAGCAGATAAAGGCGATTTCAACTCTTTGTCTAACTTATAATGGGGTAATAAATCGTTTTAGTATTTTTCCGTTTTTCTGCTTGCTAGACGTAATATGCATATTTTTAGCATACCTTATAAAGCTTTCTATCTTAAAGTATTCTTTTACCTTTAAGACGATATTGTATTTCTCGATTTACGAGATACGTGTTATTCCACTAAATAGAAGTCAGTCATTTAGTTCTCAAACACGATATCGTTTACTACTACTTGAGAGGATGTGGTAATTGTTATAATATTGTTAGGACAGATGAACGTGCTATAATGAACTTGTGATGTGATGTTTCGTCTTGATGCTCGCATGAACTACAGCGTGAGAATTACGTCACCAACTACTTCGAACGAACTTAACTGAAAAATAAGGAATAAGTTGTTAAATAAGAGGAATTGGAGTGTGAAGAAAAGAATAGTTTGTTTTAGTCTGTGCGGTATAGTAAAAAAAGAAGATTTTTTTTATTTGGGGTGCTGCGGGAGATTGAATAAGTTTATTAGTGTTGATCCTGTTAGCGGACTGCAACAAAAAGAAGGATGCTTTGGACACTTAAAATTGTGGCTGAGGTGGTTTTATGACAGTCGAACAAGAAGAGCTGATATCAAATTTTCTGTGGGAAGACTTCATCGTTTGATGCATAGTTATCTTTAGTTGTTTAGGAATTGGTAAGGTTATTCTCGATAGATTGCAGGTTTGTTCACAAATATGATTGTGCCACTTATCGACTGATGTAAAAGCCTTATATTATACTTTGTGTGTTGATAGTAAGAATAGTAACAAGGTGTTAAGTTCTTTTGAAGATTTATTTTCATACTGTATAGATTTTAGTTAGTTGAGTTGAGTTTATATAAATGTTTTCATTCATACTTTTGTAATAAATTACATTATTTTAGAATTATTGTTAAATACTATTTTTTGAACTCACGCTAAATTTCCATCTGATTAATTGCTAACAATATATATATGTATATTCGGTTTGGGAGAAATTAAACAATTTTTTTGAAGGAATGGAAAAATTCATAGATTGATTTGCTTATTCTTATTAGAAATTTCAAGAAAACTGTCACGTTAATCCAACTTTAAAAACGCATAAATGCGAACGAAAGCGAATTCTCTTGAAATGAAACCAACTAAAAATTGGAATTATTTTGAATTTCAAATCGAGATGTGACATTTTTTCATCATCAGATATTTTTTCCTTATATGGATTGTTCTTAATTTTTATTGAAATCTGTATAAATATCGCCCTCAATGTAATTTTCATGCATACCTTGGTGATACCTACTTCAAAATTGTTTGTGGAATGATATTAAGATGCTAGGAAATGTGTTTCCTGTTGTTTTTTAAATGTGCTTGTGTCCAGTGGCTGATTTAGATATAAGCTAACTGAACCCCAACTTAGGAGTATTTTTTCTTTTGAATGGGATATCGCATTTTTCCTGTGATGTGTAAGCCTCTCAAACTCGATATATAATATTCATCTCAAACTTGACCTAGCTTAGAGAAACTTCGAACTTTTTCTAAGGTTGGACTTGATTTATTAACTGGGCTCTGTAGCATAGCTAAAGAGGATGGAGTGCACATTGGGAGATTACCTCTTTCCTCCTTGATAAAATTATACTTTAAGAAATCTTTAGCCCATGAATTTATGGTGACAGATTTTGTCACCATAAATTCATTTCAGTTTCATTTCTTACATTTTCTTTAATTATATGCATGGAATACCAAACTAAATAATAAAAAGGATATTATTAAGAAATATTAATAAACTCACTTGCAACTACTGGAGACTGTTGGGGCAGGGGTGGCTCAGTCGGTAGCGCGCCAGGCTCGTAATCTGTAGTTCCCAGGTTCGAGTCCCAGCTGGTTCAGTGTTGAGATTTATCTCCGGAAAATTCCCCGCCCTGCCCACGGTCAGTAGGGAACACCGATGGGCTTGGAAAGGCCGCCGTCCGTCGGATGGGACGTTAAGCCGTGGCCCCGTGTGCGGGAGAGCCATACCCTGTGCACGTTAAAGAACACGCTGGATGGCCTTGACAGGAGGCTACCATCTGTCTCCCAACAGCTGTTCCAGTGGGTCCCCTCCCCCAACCTTCTCTGAGCCTTCGGGGTCCATGTGACCTGGCCATTTAGCCCATGGTGTGCAAAAAAGTGCCGCTCAGAGGTAAAACAACCCAACCCAACTGGAGACTGTCCATGCTATTCCATTGTTTTAATGGTGCTATCTGCTAACCATTTCTGAACAACTTTCGCACAGTGACAATAAACGTTTATTGTTCAGAAAAATCGTAGGTTCAACATAAAAAATTTCCATATCTGTTGGCAATTTCCTTTTCAGTATTTCTTTGTAATACTTGGCTTTCACTCTTCCGTTTAAAATGCGTAGCCTTCAAACACCCCACCAGGAATGCAAACCATACCATGATTTTAACTGGATGCTTCACATTAATTTTAAGGCATTGAGAACTGAATTCTTCGTGAGGCCCTATTCTTACGTAGACTCTACTCTGATTCCCGTAACACAAACTGACTTTCATCACTAAAGGTTACTTTTTTCCAATCTTCAACAGTCCACAGTGCACGCTTCTTTGTCCACTGTAATCATCTTTTGCCCTGAATATCTGTCAGTAAACGTTTTGGCCGAGCTTTGTAATCCCTCAATCCGATTTCTAGGAGTCTACCTCTTACAGTTCTTGAGTACACATTGACATTTTCTGACAATGTCCAGTCTTTAAAAGTTGTGGTGAAATGAGCTTTCTTTTCGAAAGTGCAATTCGAGGCAGTTTCTGTCAACTTAAAGTTGTTTTTCTAGGTCACCCAGTTCTTCCTCTATCAGCAACAGATCTAGTTTTAGAGTATCTTTTCAACATTTTCAAAATTGTCGAAAAAAACACGACACTTTAACAACCATTGACTTATTCCTTTAGATATATTATTTTATATCTCTGATTATAAGACAATTACAGTAGAAGTATAACATATCTCCTCTGTAGAATATAGCATGCTTGTTTTCAAAGAAAATGAAGTTTTTTATTTTCAGAATTTTGCACTCTTTAACAGTAGTAATTCATACTAATGAATGATTGGAAAATGTAAGTAGTAGTATATTTTTAGCCCTGCACAACACAAAAAGAATTTTTCATTTTGTCCTTAAAATTAAAAAAATGTTATGTTTTTCTCATTCTCTAGGGTTAAGGAGCAAATCACTTATATAAAATATTTTTTTTAATTATTATGAAAAATATCAAAATTAAATGCTAAACCTTTAGAAATAAATGACAATCAGTAGGATCTTAATCAATAATAATATAATTAAAACCCATAAAAAAAAATTAATTATGTTAATACGTTTTCTGGGTTTATTCTTGTTCAATAAATTCTACCACAGAATCTATAATTTCTAGAATAAATAAAAATATTGTTTCCAGTTTTACATTTTCTGCATTTAGCACCATCTAATGATGTTAATTAAAGCCTCATGGAGGATTTCAAAACTATGAATCATCATTTTTCGTTAGTATCTATTCAATTCAAAAAACATTCCTTAATTTTTTTTAAAAATTTTGCATTTTCCCACTCCCATGGGGATAAAGTGACACATTGTTACCGCCATTGTAAACTCCATGATCATCACACTCCACCACTAAAATATTAAATTTCTACTCCAAATAGATCGTTTGCAATATTTGTTTAAATAAAATGTTCCAATTTTCGATTTTTCTCACCTTCAGAGAGCGCAACTAAAACTTTGAAGAGATTCAAAAAGTGTGAATCGTAATAGTTTATCAATACCTACACAACTCGAGGAATTTTTCATTTATCTCTTAAAATAAACAAGCTTCTCTTAAATACAAAATGGACATTTTTCCATCTCCCTGGTGATAAAGGTGAAAAATTATTGTTGTCAATGAAATTATCATGTCCTTCACATTTCACTGTCAAAATGAAAAATCTTTAACCTAATTACATCGCTTGCAATTCGTTCAGAATTTTGAATTTCCACCTTTTTCCACCGTTAGAGGCCGCAATTGTGGCTTTTTCGGAGATTCCGAAAGTGCAAATCGTATTATTTCGTGAATATCTATCGAACCCAGAAAGAATTTTTAATTTATCTCTAAAAACCAAAAGTCGAATGTCTATAGTCAGACAGAAAGACCACAAACTGAAACATTTGCTCGTTTTCCTGAAAATGAGGTAGAAATGAAGACTGAAGTAGTAAAACGCCATTACAGTGTTATTCGTAACTTTCTTGTTTGCTACAGATTGTGTCCCTAATACTTGCGTTGCGTTCAATTACTTACCTCTACCTCCTCTCTATTCCCTTTGTGCCTGATGCGTCCCTTAGTATCTTTGGCTTGTAGCATAGCCAAAAGGATGGGAGTGCACGTTGGGCGATTACCTCTTTCTCCTTGGTAGAATTGTTAATGCGACCTTGGATAATTGTAATCCTCCAAAGCACTTGGGGATAATATCGAATGGTGCAAGAAGTTGTCACTGTGTAAAGAAGTAAAAGAATGGAAACGGAGGCTGAACCATTTTCCATTCCTCTTAATCAGGTATATACTTTGTACCTCTCCATATCAATGCGAAAAGCCAATAACCCGGCCTGAGTTTCGTTGAACTCTAGTTCAAATGGACTCCAAAAGCTACTAGAGGCACCTAAGGCGGAATGGGAATGAAACGAATGTAGAGGTAAGCATTAGAATGCAAGTATAAGGGACACACTCTACAGCAAACAAGAATGTTACGAATAACAGAGTAATGGTGTTTTACTATTTCAAAGCAGATTTAAACTATGTATTATTATCATACAAAATAAAAATGAAGACCTTCCCATAATTTTTTTTTATTAACACTGCACAAAATGTTCAATACAATATACAATTCCCGCATGTTCACAAATTCAATTTTAAAAGTGTGTTGAAACATGTACCAAAGACAGTGATCTAAATTTTATCGTTGCTCATCTGCGATGGGTCGACATAACAGAGCACTGGATTAATTGTTAAGAGAGCTTGTTCAATCCTAGTATCGCCATGTGTTTGCAGCTGTGTGGCTTTCACAAAACATCTTCTTAGATCTGAAAATCTATTCGAATACAGAAAAGAGCTTTTAAATGAGGGTTCAATAATACTGGCCTTCAGGATATATAGTAAAAATTATATAAATTGATAGTTTACTAGATATAAATTGGCTGAGACGCCAAAACGAACATGTGCGTACAGAAATACTGGGTGTTCAGGTTTTCGCCACCATTCAACACACAGGTTGGGTTGCTTTACTTCTGAGCGGTACTTTTTTGTGCACAGTGGACTAAATGGCTAGGTCACACGGTCCCCGAAAGTTCAGCGAAGGTTGGGGAAGAGGACCCACTGGACAACTGTTGAGAGATAACGGTAGCCTCCTGTAAAGGCTATCAGTGTGTTCTTTAACACGCACAGGATATGGCTCTCTCGCACACGGAGCCACGGCTTAATGTCCCATCCGACGGACGGAGACATTTCCAAGTCCATCGATATTCCCTATTGACCGTGGGCAGGGCAGGGAGTTTTGTGGAGATAAATCTCAAAGCTGGCCAACTGGCACTCGAATCTTGGAATTGCAGATTATGAGCCTGGCACGTTACTGACTGAGCCACCCCCGCCACTTTGTTCATACAGTCTAGAAATTTTAAGCAGGCTACTGTACAATCTGAAATTTTCCATCGGCTTACCATTAATCAATCAATCAATTTTATTTCATCCTCATATACAATTTACAATATAGAAAAATTACGAGTGAACCCAAAAACCACATGGTTTGTCTGAGCCACTAAACGAAATTAATGCAAAATTCAATAACGAATTTCTCACTACAAAGACCACAAGTAATATGAAACATTTTTCCGAAATATATACAACAAATTTCTGCGCTATACTAGATCAGAGGTTCTCAACGTTTTGTATGAGGTGAAGTTTTTGGGGTACGCCGTGAGAGCTCAAAGTTCGCTAGATCTAGTAACAAAGACTCTAAGTTGGCATCATTATACTATAACTATAGTACTTGAAGCATAAAAGGTTGAGAACCATTGCACTAGATTATTCAACATAGGTGCAATATCTTCTAAAGGAAAGAGAACGCTTTTTAAGATTTGTTTGAACATAAAAAAAATTTCACTTCTTATTTCAAGAGGTAACCGATTGAAGATTTTAGGTGCGATATATAAATAATGCTTGTGAGCAATTTCTTCTTTGGTCAAAGGAACTGAATATTTTGGACCTTTATCTCTGAGGTTATATAACTCCAATTGAATCCCAGAAAATTAAATAATTCTACTTAAAAAATAACATCGCACTAAAAATATATATTTTATATATCTAATTGATAGAATTTTCAGCATTGAGTAACGACTGAAATTGTTTACAATATCAGTGTTATTTTTTGCAATTAATTTAATAATTTTGTTTCGCAGAGAAACTAGAGGTTTAAAACCTGAGACATAGGTTCCACCCAACAAATTATATAATATCGAAATGCTTCTTGTATTCTTGAGAAGTATAATGTTCTCAACATATGAAGATTAACTTTGTATTACAAGTGGTGCAATTTTAGTAGTTTATACCATGCTTTGCCTCTAATATACTCGATATATTTCTTCCATTTTAGATTTTTATCTCTGGAAATATCTAAATATTTAATACTCTCAACCTGTTCTATGCCATCACAATTACAATCAATATGTTTATAGCATTAAGGTGTATGCAATTTAATTGCAAAAATACTTACAGCATTTTAATTATTTTGCAACTTGTAGAAGATGAACTTAGTTTTATTCTTGTTAACTGAGAGTTTATTATTTTCGAACTGCAAACTAACTTTCTCAAGAACATTATTGGCATTTGACATTAGATCTGTAATGGTTTGGTTACTAAACGTTAATGCAATGTCATCTTCAAATGTAGTAATTTCACAATTATGTTCACTTCACAGAAGTCATTAATAAAAATATTAAGCAATAATGAGAAGGCTCAGAACTGATACCTGCGGAATTCCATATTTAGTCTGTTCCGGAGTGATGAGACAATTTTTTAATTTAAGTAATTGTTTTCTATACGTTAAGTAACTAATAAATCATTCTATAGAAATCTTTCTCATACAGAAATGATCCAGTTTTTTTAAAATGCAGTGAATGAATTACAGTGTCAAAAGCTTTTACAATATCTAGAAAAACTGATAGAGTTAAATATCCTTAATCCACTGAATTATAAATGAATTTAGTAAATGACAATAACGTATGATCAGTGCCCATGCCCTCATTCAAGCCAAACTGATTTGTTGGAAAGAAAATTATTTTTGTTAAATAACCCAATACTCTGATTTTTACCACTTTTTTCATATATTTTAGAAAAAAACAGGCAAAATCGAGACTGCTCTGTAGTTTGAAAGGCAGTTTTTATTTCCCTTCTTGTAAATCGGAAATGCAATAAAAATTTCGAGATCGTCTAGAAATATCCCAGTTTGGAAAGAAAGGTTAAAAATATAAACTAAGGGATAAATAATTAAATTTTTACCATTCTTTACTGTAGTTACTGAAATTTCATCGAGTCCTTACATTTACGTTCTATTAGATTTGTAATGGTCTTATCTAATTCTTGTACGTATTTTTTTTACAGTAAAATAGAATTGTCAAAGCAAATTTCAAAGACACCGTAAATGGATTAGCAGAGAAAGGTTCCAGCAAATTAACAGACCTCCAAAAAAACCGTTCAGTTTTCCTCCATCCTATTTAATATTAGGTTAGTTAACCTAATTTTTCGTTTCCCAATTACGAAAGCATTCAAAACGTTCTCGACATGCATCTGCAGAACAAAAACCATTGCACTTACCTCAACAAAACTTTTACTGTTCTTCAAAATGCTCCCCTCCCGCATCTATGCAAAGTTGCAGATGTCTATGCCAATTATAGAACTCTTGGTAATATTTCTGTTGGGGAATACTCCACAACTCTGAATGAAGGCATTCTGTAAGGTCTTGCAATATCGAAAAAGGCTTTCCATCAAGTTTCTTTTAAATTTTTGGAAACAACCAAAATTCATATGGTGCAAGATCGGGTGAATATGCAGAATGGGGTAGCCGTTTGATTTTTCTTGCTCCATATAGGCGGTAACGTTGCCTATATGGAGCAGCATATTGAAAAAAAAAAGCGTGGATGTTCTCTTCCTTTAGCGAAAGTCGTGTGTGAGGATTTGGGGACGCTCTTCATTTTCCACCCACCCAAACATAGTTGTCGATCTTTCTAGGAGTTGTGTAGTAATACAACCACGTTTCAACACCTGTGATAATGTCTGTTAACCGTTTAGGGCCACTAGATTCAAACTTTGCTAGCATATCCTTGCGCGAGTTGACGGTAGCCCTTTTTTGTTGTTCTGCCAGTTTGTGGGGAATCATTTGGCACAGATCTTTTGCAACTTTAAATGTTTATGAATAATTGTTTCCAGACTGCCATCTAAACTTATTTCCTGAACGGTGATGTGTAGGTTTTCCTTAATGAGTTCACGAACAGCAGCGATGGTTCTTCCGTTCACGGCCTTTGTGGTCTTCCTGCAAGAGGGAGGTCTTCGAAGCTCTGCCCTTCTTCTCTGAATTTGTGCATCCATATGTTTATATAATACATATAATGTTTTTCCAATCCTATTCGCTTTAATTCAATATCAGGTATCTGCCCAATTTTGTTTCCTACCCCAAGCGCTGCATATAGTAGTTAAAGTGCCCCACCGAATATTTTAGTGATGAGCCGCCACTGCGTTCACATATATAGTGTTTTTTTTCTCCATTGGTTTATTTGATCGTTATTAAATTAAAGTCGAATTCTGACCATTCCAAATATTGGAGATATCACTGCATCTGTCGCCTAATAGTTCAAACAAACAAGAGTTCTGCCACGGTCAGAGTAGAAATTCGCCTTAGATTTACCATTTCGTTCACTCAGCTAATTCAAGAATGTTGCTATATTGAGCTTTCGTGATGGATTTAAAATAATGTTGTGATAGAACTGTTTGCTTTTCAGTTCCTTCGGCGTCTTATGTCAGGAGCATTCATATCGGTTATCGGTTAAATATGTATGCTGAACGTGCTGAAATGCCATTCAACAGGAAACGGTGAAGAGAAGTGGCAGATTTCAAAACTAGTGATATCGTTCAATACAATTTTATGCCTAATGAAGATTTTTATTAAAGGAGGAAACTGAAGCTTTTATATTTCATGTCAGGTCGAAATTAAGGAAGAAATGTAAATAGTGGAAATGCAGTTAAAACTGAAACTAGAGTGTCGTATCTCAGATTTAAAACAAACATCAATGACTAGAATAAAAATTCGAATTAATACCATTATCATGCTTGACGAAATAACGCAATTGGGAATTACACTAAAGTAAAACAGAAAGACATAAACAAAAACTAGCTTCAAAATATGCACTGTTACATAGCATCATAACTTATTGCACTTAGAGAACAATATGTTTCCTTATTACTAAAAGCTCCACAGTTCATGGAAAAATCTTAAACCTTTCATCCATACTATAGGAAAGATGCATTTTCTGTAAAAGCAACTGTTACGAACTCCCTTGTGATCGAATTTTAATGTAGTAGTTATTTAATTATATTGCCTTTTCGAATTGCATCTAATAAGAAAATTGCAAATGATTTAAATGTAATATATGAAGTTTTTTAACAAATAAGTTCCATGCAACTTATTACCAGTCACCTCTTTAGTTACTTTTTAATTTAAATTCTAGGAAAAATACTTTTTTTACATCCCTGAATGTCTCCCGCTTTCGCACAATACCGGTTTAAGTAGCCCTCGACATAAAACAAAACTGCTTTTAAAGGTTCTGCGTTTCTTTGAAATTAAATAATTAAAACAATTTCCTTATTATTAGTCTACTGAAGTATTAAGTTATATGAAAAACAGGAGAGATGATTCAGAAGGATCCTAATAATAAGAATTTCTTTTAATGCAATAGACACCTGAACGGTACTGAGAATAATTTACCAACAAGGAAATTTGATATATTTAGTTTCAGTTTTATCAGACCCATCTCTCTTTTTCTAAGTTTTTATCACTTCATAATTAATCACCAAAGTAGTCGAGAAAGTTGATATAAAGACAAACACGATAACACGTTCTTCAAAAAATTCATATGGGATTATCTCTGGTTTCGAACACAAATGTTTCATGAGGAATAATGTAAAGGGAGGCGACGTTCCAGAATCCTAACGTGATTGATGTATTTTTGATTTTATTCCTTTATCATAAATATATTTTGGTTAATGCTTTGTCTTTTTTATTTGTTTATGCATGCTTCGTATATTAACTCATTTTATCTTGTTGTCAAAAAATTAAAAACAAGATAATGTTTTCACTTTGTAACCTTCTCGGTATATATATATATAGACATCGAACTTGTTTTCTTTACAGAACTAAATTACAAAATTATTTCTGTTTTGGATAGGCATTGATGAAAGGTTACGATTCTCATTTTTTGAATCTCACAAAAGCTTTAATTGCGACCTCCAACGATGGAAAAACTTGAAAACTGCAAAAATTTAAGTGAATATTGCAAGGAATGTATTTATGCTAGAAATTTGAAACGTTGGTAATGGAAGGTGAAGGTCAATAAGGTTTGAATCGGCAACAAGAAGTTGACTTCTTACACAGAGGGTGGATGGAAAAACGCAATTTTTTAGTTTAATGAAATAATAGTTTGTTTTTAGAGATAAATATAACGTTTTTTTCTGTTGGATAGATCGATGAAATATTATGAATTTCACTCTCCAAATTTCTCAATTGTTTAAACTCTAACGGTGGAAAAGTTGAAAATTGAAAACTTTTAAACGAATAGGTATATGCTAGAAATATAAAATTTTGAAGGCAGAATGTGATGATCGAGAGTATTTAAGCTGCAACAATAAGTTGTTCGCTTACATCCAGAAGGTGAAAAAAGCAACTGTTATACTAGGGGAAATTGAGTAACAGAACTTGTAAACAGTTAATATTAATCTATCTGTAAAAGGATCGTTTTGGGCGTGTCTACTAAGTTATAAATAGTGAGCGCTTACTCGAAACAAATTACGACACTCACAAAAATATAATTTAAAATACGAAATATTTAAATTAAAATAATGATAACAATTTGATAACAAGCAAATATGATCCTTAATGAATTTTTAAAATAAAAAACACCAAAAAATTTAATTCCTTGAATTACCTGAAGAAATCTATTTTACTGAACAACGAGGATAGCCAGGAGCACAATTGTTAATTGTTTTTTTTAAGGTTCTGAGGAGATTTGTTTCGAGTAGCTGTTGCAATCTCTGATAAAGGAACAGCCGGCCCACGGATTCTTTTTTTGCAAATCAAAGGCTAATCTTGATAATGCCACATATCTAAACAGATCTTCGAATGATTTTCAATTTCCTTTTATGTTGATGTAGAAACTTCACCAACATAAACGCAGATGCAACCGATATATATATATATATTCAAAGCAATAATGAGCTGAAAGCAAAATTTCGAGATACATCACTTTCGAATTATTACAAAAATGTTAAAAAATAAGAAACATTTTTCAATATTCCATCAAATCTGGTTTAAGATGGAAAATCATTTCGGGAGAATTAATAGTTTCTAAAAGAAGGTCTCTAAAATGTAAACACATCAATCATCTTGATGATGAATGTCTAAAGAGTTTTCTTGGAGTTAATACTGCTGTTTTTCCTAAAAATAATGACAAATTAATCGTAAACAAGTGTCTTTTTAAAGCATTTTTATGGAAAACTTGTTTCACTTATTCTTCTTGTATTGGAAGTTTTGCTTTATTATGGGCTTTAAGCTTTCGTTTCTCAGATATCATTAAAATGATGGATTCATATTTCTTGTTATTGGTCTGATTGTTCCGTATTGATATTTTGAACGAAATTACACACAAGTGCTTGATGGAAAGAATTGGGATCTTGCAGATGAATAAGAGTAAGATAGTATATGTTTTATTGTCTCAAAAACAAATCAAGCACAAAATAATAACTGTGCAAATCAGGCCCAGAACTACAAACAAAAATAAGAAGAGGACAAGAAACACAATCCAGCAGGAAAAAATACGAGGATCAAGGAGACTGGATTTCCACTGCAGTATAACAAACCTCCCCCTCCTCGGTTTTAGAGGGCTTTAAATAATTTTATTAAAATACATAAAATATACAATACATAGATAATTTTTTTTAAATTATTTGCTTCTATTATTCTTACTAGCATTATCAAAGGGCCCTTTACTAGTCTCCTTTCCCCCTCCTCCCTCCTAGATCCATCCCTGATACAAAGTAATACACAGTGAAATAATAACTTTCTCGTCCTTTGCTTTGTGTTGCATCTCAGAGTCAAAGATTTTGCTAATGATGTCTATTTCTTATCATTGCTTTGATCTCAACGTAAAGCAAAGACTGTATCGTAGATCAATAAAAGGCTTGGGATTAATTATTTTAAGGAAATATCTTAATACTTTTCAGCGAGAAATGGTAGATTCGTTCGTCAAAGTGTGGTGCAGGAAACGCAAAGTGTAACTAATAGGGTTGAAGAAGATTCACTCTCTCTCCAAATAAACAAGGAGACTTTTCTATGATGAATTTTCTTATGATTGATAAATCGTAAGAAATTTCTGCTTGATGAATCATAGAAATTATTTGTTCAAATTGGGCTTCGGCTCAATAATTATTGAAATGGTTCAAATTGGGACTCGGGCTCAATAACTTTGGACTCAGGGGACTGGCCGAATAATTGAGCCCGAACTCATATTTATATTCTATCACTAAATGACATTTATGACTTACTATTTACGACTGATGCTTAATAATGCAATTATCGGGCAGTCCCAAAAGTGCAGTAGTTCTTAACGTTTCTACCTGCAAAAATATAAACAACTGTCTTAACAATCCCCGTAATAAGACGAATGATTTAATGTTAATATCATAAGAGTAGCAAATAACAAAAATGCAAAAAGCCAAAGATCCTTTGAATCTGAGAACCTGAAATTAGCATGTCACATGTTTCATATATATAGAGATAATTTTGATTAAATCCCCTTCCACCACAATAAAATATTTATTGAATATTTCAATGACATCCAAAGGGTTATCATTAAAAATGTTATCCAATTTTTTTATAATTAACCTCCGTAGGATATATCGTATTTTCCTTCTCAACAGACGATAATCTGTTAAGCCAATCCTTTGATTTCAGTCAATCCTTTGATTCAGCCAATCCTTTGAACCTGAGGTTAAAAGTCTGATTTGATTCATACCGAACTGTCTCAGAACGTTAATGCCAAAGACGATTACTGGACAAGGACATATAAAACGCATCAAGTGCATTTCACATACAAACAACACTATTAAGAATACATGATGCAGATACACAGCACTTACAGCTACCACCAGTGCTCAAGACAAATATGCTGACAATCAAACTATTGGAAAGCGATATGTTTTTAATATTAGCTCTTTCTCTACGGAGAAAAATTAATCACCTTGTCAAGTGAGATGAGCAAACATTACAACATGTTTCTTAACCACCAAAGATGATGGAGAGGATGATAATAATAAACCATTTTTCGCTTTCAGTATAAAGAAAGCGATTAATGCAAAGAGCAGATAAATTAATCTTCGAAACATATTTTAAGAAAACAAATAATTAGTTTGCCCATTGGGACAACTTGATTCTTTTGGTTTTCATATCTTCTCCGGTAGAAATAACTCTAATACATTAAGAAAGAATTGATTAAACAGAGATGTGCTAGAGGCTGAAGCGATCATGGAGGAGGGAGGAAAAAGTTCGTTCAAATAGGTCTACACTTTTCTGTTTGTTTCATGAACTGAGAACTAAAATTTAAGTGACAGCTGAAAAATAAAAGGTAAAAAGCTCCTGTGTTGTAAAAAGAAAACTGTGTAATTAGAAGACGAAACTAATTGCATTACGTTCATAAGTTATCTGAAGACTCGACGATGTTAATTAGCCTTTCAGACTGTAAGAAGTTGAAGAGTTTCGGTACATACCGTCTAATTAAATCGAGCTGATAGGTTCTTTATCGAGTAACCGCATTAGCAGTAAAGTACACTTTAACTCTCAGAAGGAGTATGCTGAAAATTATATAACTTCAATATTCCATTAACGGAGAGAAGTAGGAGAACAATGCAGTGAAATTCTTGAAGTGAAGTATCTGAAAAATGACAATTAAACTCATTGACTGATGATGACGAATTTACCTCAATCAAAAGATATTGCCATGGAACTGAGTAGTGTACAAATCAGGGACAACTTCGTAATTTGGCCAGCAGACAAAAATATTTTTATTATCCCCTTCAGTTTCGCTCCATTCAGTATATTTGCTTTAATCGCTCAAAGGGCTCTTCTAACTGCCATGCACCACCCTTAATAGCATTGTTCACGGTTATAGCGAGGAGTGTATAGAAGGAAAGGCAAGCTTCGCTAAACGTAAGCATCATAGTTCCCCTTAATTCCATATATGTAGTGTAACAGAAACAACATAGTCAAGTGACTTTTCAAGTGGGTTAAAGCTGCATCATCCCATGTAAAGTTCACTTTGTCTTACGCACGAGTCGAGATACTTTCTCTGCAGTTGTTGTGATAGTTCAACTCTATTATGCCTAAGTAAGTGTTACGTGCTGTTTTTGATTCTTTGAAATATTTTATACTTTTTTTAATTTTATAAAAAAAATTACTTAACCTTATCGAGCAGGCAAAAATCAAATTGTTTTAAAATATCTGTAAATTTTTGAAGTGTGAAAAAAAAAACAATGGGAAATTGTTAATGAATATAACGAAACTAAGTTGAGAAGAAAAATGCGTTATATCCTACGGAAGTTTATTATAAAAAAAAATTGGATAACAATTTTAATGATAACCCTTTGGATTTCATTGAAATATTCAATAAATATTTTATTGGTGTGGTAGGGGATTTAATTAAAATTATCCCTATATATGAAACATGTGACATGCTAAATTTAAATTTCACACTACCGTCATTTATTATCGGTTATGTAATTGAAAATGAAGTAATGCAGACAATGAATTCACTAAAGATAGAAAAGGCTTCCGAAACGATTATTTATCAATAATCGCCATATATTTTAAAAAAAGATATATCCGTATATTTCAAAGTTTTTCGGTCAACTAATAAATTATTCTATATTAGAAGGCTGTTTTCCAAACTGTTAAAATGGCTACCGTTATTCCGGTTTATAAAACTAGTGACCGAAAAATTTTTAAAATATATCAAAAATCGCTAAAAAAAAGTATGAAAAGAAAGAATAGTAAAGTTTCTTAAAAAAGGCAATTTTTTTCTGTGATAATCAATTTGGATTTAAAGAGAAAAGGAATACCCAGAGTGCTATTTTGAAACTGACTTCAATAGTTCAAAAAGGTATAAATAAATGATAAAGCTAAATAGATATTGTTTTAATTGATAGATTTAGAGCAGGAATGAGTAATTGTTTAAAAGGTTATTTAAGTGGTAGGGTCCAGATAGTTGAAATAAAATATATTTGAAATATGGATGAAAAATTTGCACTTTGGATTGCTTAATTTATCCTGCCGATAATTTGGACTCTTTAATTAAAAATTTAGATATGATTGAAATTAGAAATTGGTTTTTAAAAAATAAATTACCTTTAAATGTAAATGAAAAAAAAGCATATATATTTTAGGTTAAAAGTTCAATACCATTATCTGCATAACAAAATTTTTCACCACCTTTTGGAATGTATCGATGAAAATTGTTCTTCGTCTTCAGCAGTTGAGGGAGTTTATTGTTTCAAATATTTAGGTGTTTTCATAGACTATAAACTGAATTGGAAGGTACATATAGCAAATGTGATTAAAAAGATAAGTGTAATAACACTGTTATACAGTGGATTGTTACTTATAAGGAACACTGTTATACAGTGTGCTTATAAAGTAACAATCCATTTTTCCTGAAAACGCTGACTGATAATTTTCTTTTCAAGGTTTTGTGAATCTTGCTGAAGACTGAAGAAATAATAGCAGTAGTCGAGACGCGTCTGCGAGGTGTGTTCTTCGAAGGGGTGAGACAAGAGTTCACTCGTAAATTCCATAAACCACCGCCAACAAGGGCAGGAATCAGATCGCTGGTGAACAAATTTCGGAGGACAGGGAGTATTCATGATGAGAAACGCTCTAGTCGACCTACAGTATCACCAGAAACTGTGTAACGCATCGAGGATGCAATCAATCGTAGCCCTCGTGCATCAACAAGAAGAATAAGCAGTTAGCTTGGTGTAAATCAAGTGGTTGTTTGGAAAACCCTACGTTTCACATTGAAAAAACGGTGTTATCATCTACAGATACTTTATAAGCTACACGAGGTGGACTGTGCAGCTCTTGCGGCCATGTGTAGTGATCTTTTGGAAGCCGTGGAACGAGAAGATCTCATGAATAGCATTTTGTTCAGTGACGTTTCACACATGTGGACCTGTCAACAGGCACAATTGCAAGATTTGGGCTGACGAACATCTACATCAAAGTCTGGAGTTGGTGAGGAGTTCTTCAAAGGTTAATGTTTGGTTGGGCATCACAAAGATCAAGATGTATGGCCTTTTCTGTCTTTCTGAGAACACAATTACTGGCAACATTTACCGGGAAATGCTGGAGATCTTTTTGGTGCCGTAACTTGTGTCTGATGGAATTATCGACACTGTTGTCTTCCGACAAGATGGGGCACCACCCCATTTTGCAAAACTTGTCCGTGACTACTTTGCATGAAACCTTTCCAGGTAGGTGGATGGGAATTTTCCGTCAAATTTTGGGCTCCAAGGTCACCTGACCTCCCACCTCTAGATTTTTTTGTGTGGGAATCAAAGCATCTCGTTTCCTTATCTTGTTTACAAAGCGTCCAAGTTTCACTACCATAACTAACTCTAGAAAAAAACAAACTATTATACAGTCTAATTTTAGTCTTTAGGTGCATACGTCTATTTCTTCACACTCTCCCTCTCCACAGATTCTTAAAAGTCACATCAGCAATCTCTATTCGTCTGTTAATCTCATGTCGCACATCACCAATATCTGTTACATAGCTCCCAAGATAATTAAACTGTGACACATGCTCAAGACTGCAACCATTCTGATTAACTGAATCACAGTCTGCCTGGCCTATTTTCATCACTTTAGCGTCTTCTAACTGCGTACATTTAAACTGTTGAAAGTTGCGGAAATACGATTCGTAATTTTTTTTATACCGATAAAATAACATTTTCATTTTATCTTAAAGCAAAATAAAATCTACAGGGGACAAAATGAAAACTTTTTTTATTTAAATATAAACGTATTAAATGATATTACAGAACTTTCAATAACATTTAGATTTTCTTGTAAGTGGGATAAAAACTAAAACATAAAAAATTGCAATTGAGTTGCATATATTACTACATACACAGGTTGGGTTACCACTGGGTTGGCTCTTTTTGCGCATAAGGACCTAAATGGCCAGATCGCAATGACCCTAACAACTCAAAGAACGTTGAGGGAAATGGATTCATTAAAAAGAATAAGATATAATTTTTATTCATAAGAGTAAAGAATACAAATAGATTTACCATTTGGCCCGCAAAGCTAAATAGCTTATCTACAGGAAAATGAATAAATTAAATTAAACATAGGTCATTCAGCCACAAAAATGGTGTACATCAAATAAATTCACAAAACACAACACGTAATAAGCAGCTAATTAGATATTCCGAAATATTTTTTCAATTCGATTTTCAGTTTTCTAAAAGAATCAATATTTAGTATTTCTTTTGGGATAACATTAAATATAAGTGGTATTTTATATTCGGAGGTATGTTTTCCGTAATTATTTTGAAAAGTAGGCATTTACCCTTGGTTTTGAAGTCTTGTATTTTTATTGCGTTAAATTTTCAGATTGTATGTTTCGTCAAAAAAATTTAATTATTAAATTATATTTGTATAAATTACTGTAGCATGAAAGATCTAAAAATTTTAATCTATCTTGTGGAAGTTTTATAATTTTTTTTGCAAACGAAACGGAATAATATTTTTAGCAATTATAAACTGCAGTTTTTCTATTTTATTTATGTTAGTTAAGTTAGTTGTTCCATGCAAAAATTATTCCATAATTTAAAATCGATTCACATATTGCTTTATAAAATAATACACAGGTTTCCATATTTAGTATTTATTTTAATTTTTGAAGTTTTAACGCTGATATTCTCAAGTTTTCACATATGTAGGCTATATGAGCATTCAACCTAAAATATTCATAAAAAATGTTTCCTATGTATTTTATTTGATTTACTTGCTCAACAAGTGGACAACTACATAATGATTCACAATTAGAAGCATCCTTTTTTTTGTCAATTCATTTTATGTGTTTTGATAAAGAGGTTTTGATAAATATTAAACCCTGGTGAATGTATAATCATTCATTTCGTTTTCTTCCCATTTAAGTAGATTTTATTATGATTTAACTATATAATTATATTATTTTAATCTGTTTGAATCTCTGAAATGCTATCATTTAAATAATTGTGATTGTTTATTTAACTAATGTCGTCAGCATATAGATAACTAGCATTTTTTAATTTTGTATTGAACACATTTTTATGTATAGCTGTTAGATAGCTGTTAGGAGACAGATGGAAGTTTCCTGTCAAGTTCATCCACCGTTTTCTTAAAGTAAGAGGATATGGCTCTGCTGCACACGGTATCACGGTTTAATATCTTATTTGACGGTGATCTGGCTTCCCAAGCCCAACGGTGGGCCCCCTTCTCACATATGTCAAATTCGAACCTGGAATTGAAATTGAAAGTTACGAGCCTGGTATGCTAGCAATTGAGCCAACTCCGCCACAGCTACACAGATATAATAAACTAAATGAATTTTACAACACTATATTAAAACTTCTGTAATCAAATAAAACCATTTAAACCAATCACACTGCTACAACTACGAACTACATATCACTATGCAATACTACAACTATGACTACATGTGAGAACTCGCTGTTTCTCATACTGTAAGTTTATTGAAAGTTTGCACCACTGTTTTCACATTTTATACTTCCCTTCACAGTACACTACATTTTAAAACAATACCTGCACCCCTGGTCATTATTGTCGGCAGTGACTAGTACGTTGTTATGTAGAACAGTTTGTCTCTCGTTGATGTAATCCTCACTGCCTGCTAGAGACGGCCGTAATAGATTAAGTGGAGAATTGGACTTACAAATGCCTTTATCAAGTGCTAAACGTTGTCACAGAGAGCGTGGTTAAATGGACGTGGTACCGATCGTTACAACCCATGAAGCAATGTCCAGCAACTGTTTGTACGGATGTGGCTATTGACATTTCCATAGGATCAAGACACATGGGATTAAGAGACATCGTGAAACGAGCAGAATTTAGCTAAATGGTGTAAGGGAGTTATAATAACATGATGCAGATAAATACTATTCAGGACGTTCCCATTTACATAGACACCTAAATTAATCAACCCAAATGTATTATGTATGTCACCTGTTATTATAAACTGACACTGTATTTATTTGGCTGCATTTTTTACTCAGGTTTACAGGAATTGGTTTCCTAATTTTGACGTTAGGACACTACTGCTTTAAAGTTTGCCAATGGGATGGGTTGTTTAACCTCTGAGCGGCACAATTTTGCACACAATAACCAGGTCAGAAGAACACCAAAGGCTCAAAGAAGATTAGAAGAAGGACTGGGATGAATACCACTAGAAACTGTTACGAGATTGATCGAAGCCTTGCATCAAGGCCATCCAGCGTGTTCTTTAGCGTGCACAGGTATGGTTCCTCTGTACATGGTGCCACGACTTAGAGCCTCATCCAACGAACATCTGCCTTTTCCAGCCCCTTGGTGTCCCTTTTCTCGCCGACAACAAGATGGGGATTAATGAAAAAAGATCTGAACGTTGGCACTGTTGTAACTCGAACCTGAGACCTTCAGATTACGAGTTCAGTTATTTATATAATCTCTATTTAGGACAGTTGCATTCACAGCGATCATTAGGTTTATTTGAAGCCACTATCGTCGCTTTTGTATTCTGAAAATACTGGATATGGAGGAACAATTGCCTCGTGCCTGGTGGAAACCAAACCACGACCTCCCTCATGGGCTTTCCGCCTGGAGACACCACGAAAGGGAAGGGCCTGAATGCGAAGCAATCACGCTAAGCATAGAACAGTAACTTTTGTTTCTTCAATTGCAAACTTCTTTTATATGAACTATAATCATAATAGGGCAGCTTAAAAAAACAAGCAAAAGCAGCAACAAACTAAAAAAACATAGGACTCGACTATAGAAACAAACACAAAGTCCAATCCAACCTCATTCGAAACTACTGCGACAATTAGGAGCAAAATTAAAATACTCGCTCTAAAAGAAAATGAGATAACAAGTGACCAACTAGTAAGGGAATCAACTACACTTAATATGGTATCAAATAGCCAAACTACCAAAAATGGAACCTTGAGGCAGGTTTTAAACTTATCCTCCTCAGATGGCGAGTCAACGGAAATTTCAATTGCGATATCCATTGAACCCCCGCCTTCAAATCATGGAGAAATTTACAGTTCAAAGCAGCACCCTTCGAAAAATAAAGGAATGTTTATAGAAAAAGAGCCTTTGGAATGCCATATTATAATTCTCGCAGGCTGTGATGCGGTTTTAAAATAGGTCGCATTTATCAGCGATCTGATCACAGATGATTACTTTGGGATATTCACTGCGAAGGGAAAAATACTAATCAAAACTTCACATCTTGAACATATGAACAATCTCCAAAATACCGGCGAATTATTGGGACATAAAATCTGGCATAGAAACCCACTCAAAATAGCCAAATCCTTTGGCCTAATTAAAGGAATAAACGCGAACTTTTCTGTAGAATACATTAACAAAGCTATCAAAGAGCCGTATTTTCTAAAGAGCAAAAGAATGCTTCACTTCCCAACAGCTCCTGATCAAAACGGGTATAGCCCCTCGGCTACTTAAAAAGTGGTACTGAGCTTTTCAGCTCAGATAAACCGTCTCTATACATACACCTGAATTTAGTCAGGTATGAAGTAGACGAATATATACCACCTCCCACCACTTGTACAAAATGTTACAAAATTCGACATTCGGCCTTCACCTGCAGAGGAAGAACACGGTGCCAAAGATGTGGGGGTAATAATCACTTAGCGAAAACAAGTCTTTCTGAGCAAATTTCGTGTCTCAACTGCGCAAGAAGCCATCCAGCAATTTGGGCCAAATGCCTAGAAAAATGAATAGCATGCAAAGCTAAAAATATTCACCTTTCGGAAAATATAAGCTGGTCATCAGCTTATAAAAAAGCCAGACTTGAGGATAATCAGTTTCAATCGAACCAAAAGAAATTTGAGAACACATCTTCTAACTATTATTATAATTCTCAAACATATTAACAATAGGAGAGTTGAAAGAAATAGTTTTCCAGGTGATTATGACATCCGTCAAAATTCTTACAGAAGAAGAAACAGAAAACAATAGCAACCAAATCACCCAAAAAGGAAAATCAGCTTAAACTCTATTAACAACAGCAATATAATTAACTTGGCATAAATCACATGGAACCAAAAGAGATTAGGCAACATACTGAAAAACAGCAAGATACCTCTTCACAGGAAAAAAATAGAAGAGAACATTCCCAGAGAAATATCTCTGCAAATAAATGAAGAACAGGATAACACAAATAGAATCACTGAAGGAGAAATCTCATCACAAATGACAAAATTAGAAAATTGAATAAAAATCTAGAAACGAGTACAACAGAGCAATTGATCCCCATTGTCATCGACATAATTAAAAGTCTAATCAACAACAAATCTACTGACAAGCATGAAATTGAGAAAATTTTAAATCAAGAGACTTCCTTAACCCACTCTCAGTATGGAGGAAAATAAAATGAAAAATAGACACCTCCTTCAATGGAATCTCAGAACACTAAGACATAAAAAATACTAGGATGCAAAAAATCCTAGACTGCAAAATAACCAATGCAAGGATTAAAAAATACTTTGAAACGAATCTGCAATACTATAATGCCAGTATAATCACTTTACAGGAGACTAAAGCCACTCTCCCTATCAAAATCTCACCTTATGTCACCTACCAGAAAAATAAAAGCAACAGAGCAGGAGGAATTGCTACTCTAATTTGTAACACTAATTCTAATTCTCAACAAATTTCTCTAATTTATACTGTAATTCTCAACAAATTTCCCAAAGAGAAATAGAACTATCATGATCTGATAGAAACCCAAGCTTCTCAAATAAATATTAACAAGAAGACAATCACAATTATAAACATCTACAATCCATGAAATATTGTAACTCTCCAACAATTTTAAGACATCATTGACCAATGGCCAAAACCTGTCATTATTTGCATAGATTTCAATGCTCACAGCCCATTAAGGGGCTCTCACAAAACCGCTAACAGAGGGGAAGTCATGGAACAACTCATTGAATACAATAATTTATCCATACCTGAATACAATAATTTATCCATACTGTTCTCCCAACCTCCATAGATTTGGAAAATAGGAATCTTCCTTAGACTTTATCTTGGCAGACCCTAGTCTTTTCAAATCTCTGACTTGGAAAACACTTCCGGACACAATGGGAATTGACCACTTCCCTATTGTGGTCACTCTACCCTATTCATACACATTGGAGCTAAACTCCAGAAGAATAAAAACACAAACTGGAAAAAATATACGGAAAAATGGGAAGCCCAAGAAAAATAACCTCTTTTATGAATTATAACCAGATAAGAGAGAACATGGGGAAAAATACGAGAACACGGGGAAAAATGCGAGAACACGTCCACTTCCTTCAACATTAACACATGCCATGTGAACAACCCTTGGAAAACAAAAAATCTTATTGCCATTCGCAGAAGAAAGGAAAGGAAGGCAAGGAGGTTCAGGAACTTCTTCCACATCCTAGACTGCAAAATAACCAATGCAAGGATTAAAAAAAAATTATTATATCTAACGACCAATCAACATGGAAATGGGAAAATTTCTCGGAAGAACTTTCGCCTTTTACTCCAACCTCAAAAATCCGGAAAGATTTTAATTCATTTACAGAGGAGTACCACCCTCACATGAATGGCAAAAAAATCTGCATGGCCCAAACCCTTACCCCTAGAGAACTGGTCAATAAGTTTGCAAACCATCTTCATCCATAAAAGCATAACAATTACTCTTCCACACAAAATCAGGAAATCATCCAAGCCATAGCAGAGAATACACTTAATGGAAACAGCAAAGAACATTCCATGAGCCTCAATACAGCTTTCATATTCTCAGAACTGAAACATGCTTTAAATAGCCTGAAAAAAACTCTACTCACTAGGTCCTGATGTAATTACATATAAAGCATTTAAAAACCTACTAAGCATCGTCCAAAAAAGCTTCTAAACCTATTCAACCAATTTTGGGAGGGGAACCATTTCCCAAAGATTGTAACCTTGTGCACACTATACTATTTAGAAAGCCAAAAAAAATCTCCACCAATCTAGAATTATATAGGCCCATCACATTGAGTTCATGCCTTTTGAAAAGTTGATGAAATCTAGGCTCAACTGGTATATTGAGACAAACATCTTAAGAGAGCACTCAACAGGATTCACACCAGCTAGATGTACACAAGATAACCTCACATATCTTATCCTAGATCTTGAACATGTACTGCATTATGACAGGCCTACTGCCGTCATATTTTTGATATAAAGGCGGCATTCGATGCAGTCTGGCAAGATGGCTTTCTCTTCAAAATATAACAAATAGGCATCCATGGTAATATGTTTCAAGCCCTTCAACAAATCATTAAAAGTAAAATTATACAAATAAAATTAGATACAGCTCTTTCTAGAAAAAATAAAAAACCTACCAAGACAGGCATCATCCAGGGAAGCATGATTTCGCCTCTATTATTCAATATTCATCTGCATGACCTGCCAAATATTTTGCCATCATACACCAAAATTTCAGTCTACGCGGATGACATTGCCATAGAGAGTAGCAACACCTTCTCCCACAAGTTGGTAGAAAATCTGGAACTCTCCGTAAATTTGTTTCAAGTACACTTCAAAAAATATCACATTCAAATTTCGAAAGATAAAAAAGTAATGCTACCCATCAGTAGAAAAAGAAGAGCCAACAACAAAATGTCGTGGAATGAGCACTATGATAGCCTCCATTTGGTCAGTAAAAAGCACCTACAACTTCTCAGATGCATGGCAAGTACAACGTGGGGATGCAAACCAAAATACCTAATAAATCTTTACTCAGCAATCCTGAAGACCAAATTTGAATATGGTCTCTACCTAACAGTTAATGCAACGGAAACACTAAAACAAAAAATTGAGATATCTCAACATAAAATCCTAAAATTTTGCACAGGACAACTTCCATCATGTCCCAATATCTCTATTCTGGCAGAGACTTCCATGCCTCCCATTAAAATCAGATTACAGGAACAGTTGAAAAAAAAATTCCTATGAGTGGCCATCAGGCATCGTAGAAAAAGTAGAGCCGCACCAGCAATTAATGTTAAAATTTCTTCTCTTTCATCTGTTTTAATAAAATTACAAACATCATACCCACAGGAAAAATCCTACAATATTTAAAACAAGATCCAATCTATGAAGATATAAAACAGATGAAAGGAAAATTCAAATTGCTCTCAGATTTGCTACCCTGGACTCTCGACATTCCAGAAATAATAACAGATATTCCAGGAATCACAAACTGAAAACACAATTACATTCAAGAAGATGTCTTGGAGAAAACTGAAAGGCACCTGAAGTGTACCTCTGGTATAAAAAATTTTAGGATGGAGCTCTAAACAAGGAAACTAACTTTGCCTCAGGGGCATTCTACGACAAAGACAACTATAGAGTCATGTTCAAGTTGACAACATTTACCAGCTCAACAGACACAGAACTCATGGCACTGAAAGAAGCTTTAAGGTAAACAATTGTAGTAAATTGTATGGCAAGACCCGATGCTCCGCATACAAGACAGCACTACATCTTGTGGGAAATGCCATTAACCACCATCTACTTTCCAGAAAAGCCTTCAATTAATATCATTAGTGCTGTGGGACAGCAGAGAAAGGACCTGTCATTTTGAGTTGACCATTGCTGATAAATCAGTGTAAGTCTGGGTTTTTAATCATTGTGGTGCGTGGGAGGTCTTTTAGAATTTTGAGCACATGTCTAAATGAAAGTGCCAAACAGTAATTATTGATCTAATGGGAGTCCAAAGAGTGATGAAAAAGTTTGAATTTTGAAAGCTAAACAGAAGTATACAATGCTATACTTAAGTTAAGCCAGTATGGAAATAAAAGGTTACAGGAAAGAAAATGGTAGGAAGAAGTACACTGGGGACGGGAGACCAAGGTCATGTGCAGAGGAGACCACACAGGTCCCTGTCTGCCTGAGGGAGGGGAGAAGGCCAACGGGTACCCGTGGTCCTTGGGGGGATGAGAACTGGCTTGGGAGGAGTGATGTTAGTCGGGGCTCTCACCCCCTACCCCACCACTCACCAAGGCAGTGGAGCAGGCCGGCCGAAAGCAGAGCAGTGTGAACCCAGTCTCCCTTAAGTCACCACTGAAACACGTGACACGACTAGTAGTAGACATGATTTAAGATGAACAGAAAAGGAAAGAAATAAAAGAATTGTGTTTATCACGGACAATAAAGCAGCACTTCTTTCCATGAAAAAAAGAACCCTACAATGCTGCCATAGTACAAGACATTCTACAACTCTACAACTCTCAAAAAAGATAATAGTAATAAAATATATTTCCAGTGGATGCCTAGCCACATAGGACTAACTGGAAAAGAGACTTTTGACAAACTAAAAAACTCAATAGTGATCCATGATCCAAAACTCCCACGATATCAACAAATTCAAGGCAATCATCAATTCGCAACCATTGCAAAGTCTTCAAAACATTTTCACAGAACAAACTTCATTGCGCCCTATCATAGAAGACTAGTGTCCAAAAATATCTCGAAAACATTCTTTTGCCTAAAAAACAGAAAAGACCAAGTCAACATCACTCGGTCAAGAACAGGCCATACACGATTAAATGATAAAATGCATCTGATGAAAAAATCGGAGACCAGCAAATGCTAAAATTGTAATGTAAATGAAACCGTGCCACATGTTATCCTCAACTGTCCGGCCTACTTTATACATAGAAATATTCTCTTTGTGAAATGAGAAAACTGGGAGTGCAAGAATTCTCACTTGAAAGTATTCTTCTCCTAAGAACCACAAAAATAAAATATACCTTCTGATCATCAAGTTTCTAAAAGACACCATGTTATACAACAGAATATAGACGTAAAGAAAACAGCAGGTTTTCTTGCACGTATTGGCACCTTTCATAGGCTCATGAATCTCTCTGACTGCAGAATCCCATGGAATTGCTCACCTCCAACCGCCAACAAACTCATGAAAGAAAGCTACGACACAACAACCATACCTGAATGATCAACTAGAATAGAACTTTGCCCCTGAACTGTGATAGAATATAGATCTGTCACCTCATCGCGGGAAGATAAGATACCCATACGGCGTTTTCTTTTTGTCTCTATCGTAACGCTTACAGCTACAAAAATTATAACTCTATTTCCGAATTTCTACAGACTTTACCCTATCCCATTTCTCTTTCTGTGTGGAACCAACATTAAATCTGTGAACGTTTGCAATGTAGAATTGACAGAAGCTTACCAAGATACGAGAGGATAATGATGATGAGCTACTAGAACTTTAAAATTTTGAAAATCGGAAGTGGCTTATTTTTACTGGACGATTCCGGTCAAGGTAGTATTATTACTATTTTTTTGTTGTTGAATATCTTTTTGGTGTTCTTCCATTCTTATAGCTGTAGAGCTTTTGGTTTTACCATAGTACGATTGGGATTCATTACCATTAAGTAGAGTAACTGGGATCTTATAAGCACCACATGTTTTCTTATTAAGATCTCGATTTTACTGAAACTAAAGTTCCAGTAAAAGTTCATAAGTATATATTCAAGGTCATAAGTTCCTATTAATTTTTTCCCCGATTGATTTGTAAATATTTTAGTATAAATCCTTGTCGCTTGCATGTCATTGAAACTGAGAGTTAGTATCTAACAGTTTTAACATGATGAAACATAATTAGGTGTATTTCGGTTGTACGATTCACAAAGAAAATAGAATGGCATCATTATACATAACAATCTTGTATACCTACACGCCTGTAACAAAGATTATAGAATTAATTCAAGTAAATTAGAAAAAGCAGTCAACATTAATAGCCAGGAAATGAAGTTACTCATCTTCACCCTTAACATGAACTGCCTTCTCCAAGCCAAAGTATGAAGTGCCACTGAGTCAAACGTATTAATATAGGTATATTTTTATAATTTCATATCAAGTAATTTGAAAGTTCAGATACTAAAACATTGTAAAATTAATGGAGGCAAAAACCATTAAACTTATATTTTTTATAGTTATTTTAAAGCAATATTTCAAAGACCTGTAAACAGAGGAAAATTGTAACACTGTAACGGAAACCAAAACTGGCATATAGTAAGATCGCTAACTACGATCCCAGCAAGCCAAACTTTGTGTGCTGTGTTAGCTCCAATTGAGTCAGTGGTCAGCAGTGACTGCTGTCTTAGTAGGGCATGTCCTTGTATGTGGAGATCTATAAAAGTTCGGAGTAACTTCTAGGATTCCTATATGTCCAAATGAAGGAAACCCAGTCTCCCTCAACCTTTTATTTATTTATTTTCTTGCTCATCGAAATCACTCACCCAACCCATTTAGTTACTTCTATTTCCGTCACTGGTGCAATGTACAATGCACCAATAGTTCTTTTCCTAACTTGCTTCCCTAACTCATAACTAATAAATGAATAATGAGTTTTCTGGAAGAATAAATGTTTGGTGAAGGTAAAAAGATCTGAAATTTAAAAAAAAAAGACATAATGAGAGGATTTGCGTTACCTGTTTTCGCAGCTGTTGTCTCTCCTTTCACGGAGAGACATCTCTGCATTCCTTATATTTAGAAAACGAAGATGCCTAAAGCAGCGGCCATCGATCGATAACATATGTGGGAAGCACACGGAGTGTGAGAGAAGACAAATTACTCTCTAGTTTTTTTTTTGGATATCTTTTGATGCGCATGTCCATTGCCTTGATGATGGATTGTTCTCGGTGTCATAAGTAATTACTGAAAAACGTTCTTTAAAGAGCGTTAATATCTGCTGCTTAATTCACCGCGAAGGAGGTAACTGACTTTCCTTCTAGCGGAGTAAGGGCTTGCAATAAACTTTATAGTATCATCTTCTGTGACTATTTCTCAACCAAACATTTATCACTCTTTATGGCTAAGGTTATAAGAGTTCAAAGCAATGTTGTAGTTTTTTATGGGTTGGGTTGTTTTACCTCTGAGCGGCACTTTTTTGCACACCATGGGCTAAATGGCCAGGTCACATGGACCCCGAAGGCTCTGAGAAGGTTGGGGGAGGGGGCCCACTGGAACAGCTGTTGGGAGACAGATGGTAGCCTACCGTCAAGGCCATCCAGCGTGTTCTTTAACGTGCACAGGGTATGGCTCTCCCGCACATGGGGCCACGGCTTAACGTCCCATCCGACGGACGGCGGCCTTTCCAAGCCCATCGGTGTCCCCTACTGACCGTGGGCAGGGCGGGGAATTTTTGCGGAGATAAATCTCAACGCTGATCCAGCTGGGACTCGAACCTGGGAATTACAGATTACGAGCCTGGCGCGCTACCGACTGAGCCACCCCCGCCCCAGTTTTTTATGTGTGTCTAAGGGTAACCGTAATAATATTCTTAATAATTATTAATAGTTCTAGTTATGGGGAGAAAAGAAAAAAAAAAGGTTTGAAGTGATGACATGACCATTAAAGTAATTTAATACCTTTTTTTTAGTAGCTTTGTAAAGAGAAGTGAAATTAAAATCGTTTAAGTATTCTATCATTAGATAGAATACTGTTCCTGAAAATGTGAAATAAATATTTTGATGATGATCACAATGTTCATTTTATATATTGAAAACAAGTATTCTAAATCTTTGTGTGGTATACTCTACTAATTTATCGATTTCGTAAGTAAAGTAAAGCAAAATGAAAAAGACCTATGTCACAAATTGAGAAAGTCATTTTGGGAAAATTTTCACTGGTGTAATCATCTGTCTCATATTCTGAAAAAATTCGTTAATAATTGTTATTTGATAATTTTACAAATATCTGACCACTACATGGAAACATTAATTAATATATTTTAATAAAGTATAAGGAAACCCTAATAAAAGTGCATGGTTGGGTTGTTTTACCTCTGAGCGGCACTTTTTTGCACACCATGGGCTAAATGGCCAAGTCAAATGGACCTCGAAAGCTCAGAAAAGGTTGGGGGAGGGGACCCACTAGAACAGCTATTGGGAGACAGATGTTAGCCTCCCGTCACTGCCATCCAGCGTGCTCTTTAGCAGGGTATGGTTCTCCAAACACACGGGGCCATGCCTTAACATCCCATCCGACGGACGGCGGCCTTTCCAAGTCCATCGGTGTCCCCTTCTGACCGTGGGCAGGTCGGAGAATTTTGTGGAGATAAATCTCAACGCTGACCCAGCTGGGACTCGAACCTGGGAACTGCAGGTTACGAGCCTGGCGCGCTACTCACTGAGCCACCCCCTATAAGTACAGGCTTTGCACAGTCTGTATAACTGAGTACACCGTCAGTTAGAAGTGATTGCCATTCGTAAACTAAAGAAGTTTTCAACTGCTTGGTTCTTCACCAGTGTCGTTTCCTCCCTCCCCCCCAAAAAAACTAAGAGGATGAGTCATAGCCATAGCTCCATATTTGCTGCCCCACAGAAATAATTATATATATATTAACCGTAATTCCCGAACAGACGGGAGGATGGGCCGGACACGTGTGACGTCATCGGTGGCAAAAATTGGTAGTTTCCCCGTGATTCCGCGGCTACTTGAGCAATTGGTCCAGATTTGTACGGGTGGTCCCTCTTCTCGCCCTCTTAGTGTGACAGATGGGGTTCGTAGCTGCCGTAGGTCGGGAGTGATCCCTCGAAAAGCGTCCGAGATTCTGACTTATCGTTTTCGATAAGTCAGGCGCTGCCGTCGCCTGACTTATCGAAGAGTTTTGCTTCAAATGTTTCGCGTGGATATTACTAGTAAGCAAATGAAACATGTGTTTTTGAGAAAGCTACTGCTGTTTACATCGGAAGCATAATATGTTAGTCAACGTTGAGAAGATACTATATTACGAAAAGGGTAGGGTCATAAGGGTAATTTTTAACAAAAGGGATCTGTAGACACAACGTTTAATTGTATTTTGGGTCAATATTGATTCCAGCAAGGAAAGTCTGTGTTGTCATTAAAAGTGAATTTGAAAGTAGATTTCAAAGTTTTAAGAAGCACGGTGAAATGTTTACATTTATAATAAAGCCGACAAAAATAGAGGAAAATGTTTTAGATTTGCAATATTTTGAATAACTTAAAATTGACAATTTAAGTTTAGAAATGATTGATTTTAAAAGTTCAACGTTGTGGACGGACAAATTCAAGACATTGCGAAAAGATTTAGAAAACAGGAAAGATAATCACCTTCTCATGATATCATCGTGTTGGGCATCACTTCCTACGATGTTTTCATCTTTGAAAAAAAATGGCTTTGCCATTTTGTCCGCGTTCGGTTCTACTTCTAAATGTGAACAAATATTTTCACACATGAAATTTATTTTAAGTAAGAACAGGAGCAGATTAACTACAGAAAATTCAGACGCTTGTATTCATCGTAAGGTGACTAAGTATGAACCAGACTCGACTAAATTGACGTCACAAATTCAGCATCAGGAGAACCATTGATAACGAAGAGAACGCTTATAAATAAAGTTCATAAATTATTAATGAACTAAAACTTGACAAGTATATTGTTTTTATAATAATTAGAATTATAATTTTGTTTTTTTTATGTTTTGAGTTTAATAGCATATTGTAATAGTTTTCTCAATAAAAGTTATCTTATTATTCACTAAAGGACTGTTTTAAAATGAAAATACCCATTGACCCGAACTGTCTTCTTAATAGTCACATTTTCGTTGATTTTGACCCGCAGCCAAAAAAGGTTGCCGACGTCTGGTTTAGAACATCACTGAAATGCTCAGCCCACCTAGCCATGATAGAATCATCCCTTTCTATAACCTTACCTTGTTTATCCTTCAATCCTTGTATGCTTGTCCGTTTTCTACCACACAAAACATTAACTGTCTGGTACAGCTCTCTGCTGTTGTGCTGTCTAACTGCTTCCTCGGCTTTGTCAGCCAAATTATCAAGCCAAAGATTCTTATCAGCAGCTAACTGATCTTTTACACGTTTATTACGTTCTCTGTAATGCTTTCTATTAGGACTAGTAGGGTATTGATTAAGGACATTCCTGCAGTTCTTTCATTCCGAAATAAGCTCAAGTGCCTTATCACTCAGATAATTCTGTCTCCTCTGCTCCTTTTTTTCTAAAAGAGTACTGTTAGTGTCCAAAAAAGCCCGTTTAAAATGATCCCATTCGTCCTCAACTTCAGTAGTAAGAATACAATGACTGTCATAATGACTAAGTAACCTATGATGGTAAGCTTTAGCTATAACTGGGTCTTTCAGAGCTTCAGTATTAGAGGTAAATTTTTTAACCTTAGCATAACACTTTTTAAGTTTAACTTGCAGGATGCTTTTAACAAGGTAATGGTCAGATCCAATTTCAGCTCCCCTATATGACCTGGTATTCCTAACAGAACTAGTCCATTTGCTGTTAATTAATATATAATCAATCATATTCCTATGCAGCCCATCGGGTGAAACCCATGTGTACTTATGTATGTCGCGGTGTTTGTAATAAGTGTTAGTTATTCTGAATCCATTGAGTTTACTTACCTGTAGGAGACGTTGCTCATTGCCATTGCAGCTACCAATACCAAAAGGACCTATCACCCCTACACAAAGGTCAGAGTCAGTACCACACAAAGGTCAGAGTCAGTACCAACTTTGACATTGAAGTCACCTAGAACAAGGGCAATATCTCCTTTCTTGACAGAATTAAAAGTATCCTGTAGTTGTTCGTAAAACCTATCCTTCTCATCCTCAGCGGCATCCTCAGTGGGGGCATAACAGCAGATAACATTCAAGTCTTTAACGCTTGTCTGAAATTTCTCTGTAAGAAACCTTTTATTAATGCACTCATATCCTAGAAGATCATCACTAGTCACTAGAAGAGCATCACTAATCACTTGTCTGCTGAGAAGCTGACCCACGCCTTGGTGGTGTTTTTTATCGTTCCTCCCTGAAAATAGAAATTTAAGATTATTTTTAAGTATCTCACCTTTACCTGTCCATCTGGTCTCTTGCAAGCCGAGAATATCTAAATTATAACGGTGGAATTCTTGTGTGAGGACATCAAGAGAAAAAGCTCTGTGCAGAATCCTGACATTCCAACTACCTATGGAGAGAAAATGGTTAGTGGGATGTTTAAAGAAACTATGTTTATTGAGAGAGAGAATGCTGACAATATCAAGCAACCCACTAATCGCAGGCATTGGGCAAAGACCTGTTCCCCCACCACTAAAGGCTGAAGCATCTATACTGGAAGACTTCCTCCAATGTAGAATTTGACGATGCCAGTAGAAGCAAAGAGTTCATGTGCTTGCGATGACCTCTGCTCAGGATTGTCCACCAGCTGATAAACATATCCTGTGAATCTATTCACTTGGGGCTGTCAACCCACAAACAAACAGAAAACACAGCGGTAGCTTTTCCCTCCACAGAAGCCCACCAGTGCAGCAAATTCAGGATCTATAATCAAGGCTCAGAGCCATAATTCCGTTCAGGTTGGTATACATGGTCAGCACCAGGATTCTGTGTGGATGACCACTCCTCAGCAGGGGGGGGGGGGGGTGAAGAAAAGTAGTCACAGTAGGCCACACTAATCTGGCAGCGCTCCGCTTCCGTTCACTTCCACAAGAAAGAATCGGACTTCTGAAATAAATGTCAGCAACAGTTTTATGTTGAACACAAAAATCTATGTAGTGAAGAATTCAATTAGTTTTCGTGGGTTTTTATTACAGTTCTTTAATGAGTTAGTACGTCAGAAGTGGAAGAGTGTGAATGCATCAACACTGTGACCTCATGTGCCATCTTAATTCTCCAGTACATGTCTATGAAGAGGGTTACACAGAGAACATCTGATCCAAGCAGCATTATGAGAACTATCATTACTGTACATGATTACGAAATCATAGGAACAAATAACGCAAACAGGTCAAACACTAACTCTACAATTTAAGCACACATTTAAGCATGTTTCAATAAATGTTTATATCTGTGTTTTATAAATATATATATATGTATTATCATATCTATATGTATATATATAATCAATCAGGGTTGAATAAATAATCATGGTTCATATTTTTGATTTGATTTTTACATTTCTTGTTATACATTTTCAGTATACATTAAACATTTATTATCTTTAACTTTCTTCATGAACACTCGTTAATGTGCTACTAAGGAAATGAAGATAATTATGATTGAAGCAATAAGTACCTCTGACTGTCGTAGAGATAATTCTTTTGATAGTTTCAGCTACAGATTAGGAAGTCATAAATGGGTTGTTGGGTTGTTTTACGGCAATTTTTTGCACACAATGGGCTAAATGGCCACGTCACATGGACCCCGAAGGCTCAGAGAAGGTTGGGGGAGGGGACCCACTGGAACAGCTGTTGGGAGACAGATGGTAGCCTCCCGTCAAGGCCATCCAGCGTGTTCTTTAACGTGCACAGGGTATGGCTCTCCCGCACACGGGGCCAAGGCTTAACGTCCCATCCGACGGACGGCGGCCTTTCCAAGCCCATCGGTGTCCCCTACTGACCGTGGGCAGGGCGGGGAATTTTGCGGAGATAAATCTCAACGTTGACCCAGCTGGGACTCGAACCTGGGAACTACAGATTACGAGCCTGACTCCCTACCGACTGAGCCACCCCCGCCTCAGTCATAAATGAGATCAGACTGAGTTGAGCCACAGGGAAATGCGGGTTACAATATATTTCCCATTTGCAACTGTTTCTTTTGAAAACTAGTAGGTACCTGTCAGATTATGACCTATTCTCCTGGCCTTGGGATTGTATGAGTTTGTGCATAACTTCCAATAACAACAAACCTCCTAAGACTAAAATCAGGACCTAAAATGCGACAGAAAACCGTTCTCGTATCCACAATGAACAACACAGTAATATTTCAGATTGCTGAGTTTTTTTTTTAAAGATTGGAATCATAGGCATATTTATGTCCTAAATATTTGTTTAGCTTTGGAGTGTCTTAACTTTCTTTATTGGGGAGAGGGGGTAACTTTTAAAATACACACTGACATTTTCTATGCCTCTGTTGTAACATATTTTCATAATATATATTGGCTATCGACCATTTTAGCACAAATTTCATATCCTAAGACTATTTGCATGGCAACAACAACCGCAACTTTTCCATCCCAAATTTTTATACCTGTGATGTAAACGAATCCGCTGGACTGATCGTTTCAGTAACTGCTTTCCCCCCAAATTTAAGCCCTGACATCAGATACAATAGAATCTTATTTTATCGCCTTAGTTTTAAAATCAATAAACAGAAAAATATCTTTATTTTTTTTAAGAAATGAAGAAATATCCTTCAATCCCACAAAACCAAATTATCGATCATACAAAAGTTTTAAATTAACAATTTGTATGCTGAGGAAAGTTTATTTCCCGTAGAGATGAAATTTTTCGCTTGATATATTTCACATGAATTGTAAATTATTCCCAAAATACGAGAGTTATTTAATTTCTAAAGCGTATTTATCTATCTTATACTAATCTAATTCTGCGAAATGATAATTCACACATGATAAAGATATCACATCACGCTAACTGCCATGGCTATAGCACCAGCAAGCGAGACAGCTCGAGAACAACACACCTAAGGCCAAAAAGGTTTGCACATTAAATCAATAAAATTCGGGAAATATATGTAAAAATACTCACTCTATCCAGTGTTCCTGAAGCTCATCCATTTTTCTTTTGCATCGAGTTGATTACTTTACTTCTAAACATCTTTATTTAAACTATAACAACTTTAACTTTACTATTAACAAGGGAGGAATATAATGCTTTAAACGAAGAAACGGAAACAAAGTCTCTTGGAATATTTTCCAATGATCATGAAATACATTTTGAAATTTCACAGAAGGCTCGAATTACTAATTCTGATTATTGTCTTTAGCAAAGCGATCCTCTCGTGACATGACGTCTTAATCAGTCTTTTAAGTTTCTTTTTGTATTTACAAGCGCACATAATACAATTAATAATACTTTGGACCCAGAAAACTAAGTAAATTGTCTCTAAATAATTAACTGTGACATTATGTAATATACAATGGCATATGTTCAGTGAAACATCAGTTTTTATAACAAAACTAGAAGAACACATATCGTCACTCACAAATATGAAATCTTGCTTTCAAATGATGATATGAAATCTTTGCTTTTTTTCGTTTTTTGAAATATACTTTTACATTTATCGGCTTTTGCACTCTTTAAAAATTTTAATTCAAACTAATTAAATACTGGGAAAACGCAAAAAGCAATATGTTTTTAAAATTCATGTAGCATAAGAATATATTTCTTTTATCTATTGAAATGAAAAAATATTGCTTTTCTCATAATCTCTGAGAAAATAGAAGCAGATTTTTGCTTTTAGTGAAATATTTCTTCACCCTCTATCAACGCAATTTCAGATTTGTACTGTAAACATATCACTTGTAATATTCGCTAAAAGTTTCATTTTTTCCATATTTAGTGCCCTCTGACGATGTAAATTGAAATTTCCTAAAGTTTTAAAAAATGTGATTCATAATATTTCTTTACTACCTATCCAACTGAAAAAGGATTTTCTAATTACCTCTTAAAACAAAAAAAGCTGCCCCCCCTTATGATAAGGGGGTAACTTATTGTCATAAATGTAAACCTCGTGATCACCACTTACCACCAACAAAATCAAAATTTCGCGTAATAATGCATCGCTTGCAAAATTCGTTTAAAAGTGTGCAATTTTGTTTTTTAACACCTTTGTATCTCTTAAGAGAAATTGCTTTTTCCCACCCACCCTGGGTTAAGAATACAACTCATTGTGCCAATGCAAGCTTCATAACCTCCACATTCCTTGCCTTCTACACACATCTCGTCTTGAATATTCTAGTATTTATATATATAAACTCATTCATTTAGTATTTAGGCCATAATCTGAATGTAGTTAATGCTTGAGAAGAATATTTATTTATTCCTTTATTTTAATACAAACGTACAGTGTTTTCAACATTAAATAACAAGTAGAATAATTAATTGTTTTTTCTAGATGTATTAAAATGTTGCTTTTTGAGGTAATTTACTAAATATTATGTTTGTATTAGTTGCATCACTTTAGAACATATCCTCAAAATTACTTCATTCATATCTAGTGGATCCCTTCCACTGGTTTCTAAATAATAATGTGTACATTATTGATGTCCGTGAAATATCTCTTGAAAAGCTACCACTAAGATTTCAAATTTTTATTATATACATATTATTTTTAAAACTCATTAACAGCTCTGCAGTTTCCACACTTAGTTATCGGTAAAGATAATATATATATCAAAACTACGTAAGAATTTGAAAAATGCGAATTTATAATCTTTCATTAGTATAATGCAGAAATTTTTAATTAGAGTTTTCTAATTATCACTTTCATTGTTTCCAATGGAAACTTCATGACGTTCACATTCCACCACCAAAATTTGAAATTTCTCTCATTAATATATCATTGTAATATTCGTTTTAAATTTTGGAATTTGCAAAGTTTTAACCGTTAGAGGGCGCAGTTATAGTGTTCGAAAGATTCCGAAAGTGTCAATCATAATATTTTATCAATTCTTATCTAACCCAAGAAAGAATTTTTCATTTATCTCTAAATACGAACAATTATATGTTAAAACAATAAAATGTGTTTACCCATTCTTATGGGTCTAAGGGGTCAACTTATTGTTGGCAATAAAAATTCCGTGACCTTCACATTCCACCACCAAAATTTCAGTTTTTTAACATAACTACATCGTTTGCAATATTCGTTTAAAATTTTAGAATTTTCAAATTTTTACACCGCTAAAGGGCTAATAATAGCTTTAGAGAGATTCCGAAAATGCATATCGTAATATTTCATCAATACCTATCCAAGAAAAAGAATTTTTAATTTATCTCTGTTAGCAAAAACGTTCTATGCGTAACAGACGGACAGAGAGGCAGCAGACAAAGCGGAACTATTATCTCGTTTTCAAAGAAAACGAGATAAAAAAGAGACATCAATTTAATTACTGCACTGAGAACTAGTTAAGAGTTTCCCAATAAAATTTTATTTAAACTTAAAGATCCTAGAATCTCCTATTTCTGAAGAATATCAGTTATTACATGCACACATTATTTTACATTGTTCTAAATGTAATAATTAAAAATTAACCCTTATCAAATCCTCTAATGTTAAAAAAATAATGAAACTTAAAATTCAAAAAATTACAACATTCTGTTTATCAAATTTTAAAAATTTTTATCAAACAACACAATCTCTAAAATTATTTATAAACTATACAGCTATTGAACTCTTCCTGAGAGAAAGCTACCACTCCCGATATAGAGTTAGCATTTTATTGAAACCGGAAATGACGTCATCTATGTGAAGCTGTAATTATTTCTGCTTCACTTAAACCGGAAGTTACGTCACCTATGTGAATTTATAGTTATATCTACAATACTCATACTGAACCGGAAATTAATACCCTTTTGCAAATTTAAGAATGTAATTCACTTTTAATTATTTGTGTCTTAGTCTTACTAGGTGAATCTACTTAATAAGACATTTCATTTCAAAATGTAGAAAATTTTGAATTAAGATATATTTTATTTAGAGCATTAATAGTGGATTTACAATCCGTTAATACTATCAAATATTTTTAATGTTGGGTAGCAACAGTTGATAGCAGCTTCAAATTTCTAGCATAAATGTATAATTTGAATGAAAATCTTGAATTACATTAATAATTAATTAATAATTATATTAAAAATTTGAAAGCACAATACAGGGTAGGAGCCTAAACAAGACACCATTGAACCTTGTACAGTGGCGCACACAGTTCGCAACGCAGCTAGGATTACAAATGTTCAATGTGACGGCCGTCATTCATGAGAATGGTTGTCAGACGTGGCACGACACTCTGCACAGCATTGAAGAGGGTTTCAGCTGTAATTCTTGTCACATGATGGCGAATAGCTTCTTTCAATATGGCCAATGACGTCGACCGACCGCTGTACACAGCGCCACCTGTCGGTGACAAATGTAACTATTCTGGCAATAAAATTTTTCGTTATTAAAAAAAAATGTCTTTCTCTGCATTTCTGTGAAAACCGCATCGCACTACTGTCTATACTTTTCCAATTATTGCATTTTTACTTTTTCTGTTACTTTTGGATCACCCGGAATATATATATTTTTGTACACCATGTATTAAAAGATATATATATTTCCTTTCCTGTTGACTCAAATATTACGGGGAAGCAGTGGGTACAAGTTTAATCATCTTTAATGATGCATAATCACACATACTAAAATAGAGTGAACATAACCTATAATTCCTGTACAGTTCTTCTGCTGATTTGGTAGCTAAACCAGGCACTCCGCCAGCTGCACCCATTAATGAAACTAAAAGTATAGAGGAAATTTATTTATTTTGTGAAATGGTTGACATTATAGATAATTTTGAAGATGGACCAACCTACACCTAATTGACAATATTAGAAGTCTGAAATTAAAATAATATTTAAGCTGACTATGTCATGGCCAGCATTTTAAAACTATTAGAGATGGGTGAAATGAGTTCCTTTAAATGCATACACACACACACACACTTCTTGCAATAAGTACAATTACTTGTTTCATAATTTGATACTAAAAATCAAATTATTAGTTTGGTGACTTCAGAATTGACTGAATGAACCATAATCTCGAACCCATATCAATAACTTTTTTAACTGAAATACTGTAACTGAAGACGATATATGATAAGTTTAACATATAAAGGCAATTTAACTGAAATACCATCTGTAATTTAATTTGCTATTACACTTAAAAATTACGAAATAATTGGATTGAGAACCAAAATTTACATATTTTTCCAATGGTAAATCTTATTACATGGCGAAAATGAAATGCATACACTAATGCTAAAATATTTTTAATTTGACTCTATAAAAATATATATCCTCTCTCAAGCATATGTTTGCCACATAGTTTATACGCTGTAGTACTTCTTTGGTAGAGAGTCTGTGAAGAAGGCAAGACCTCAGCAGAAAGACAACACAAATATCGATTACCTAGGGATCGAACCCAGCTTCCTTTGTCTATACAGGGTGAATCTGAAAAAGTGGGCAAAACTTTACGGGGTGGTAGAACGCAGCTATACGAGCAATATTCGTCATAGAATGTATGGGCGGAACGCAAACGGCGAGCCGCTAGGTGGCGTTGGAAATGGTATAAAAGGGTCGGTCCTCGCACCCAATGGCATTGCTACCGTGGATTGCCGAGAGGATGGCTGGTTATACTAACCACGAAATGGCGGATATGCACTTTGTGTACGGAAAAGCCTAATCTACGAGTGCCCCATTGAAACCGATATGGATCTAGTCGCCAGGATCGCCGTTGTTGCCGGCGATATTCGGAAAATGCCTGGTGTCTTCGCAAATGTGCGTCGGTCCCTATCCCGCAGGTGTGAAGCCTGCATTACAGCTGGCGGCAGCTCTTTTGAGCAATTTCTTTGAGCATATACCTCAATTACATTCCTGTTAATAAAATGTTTTCTGAAGTATCTCCTCTCCTTCTTGTGTTCATTCTTTAAATGTGACAGTGGAAAACTACCTTTTAACTTCTCACCGCTTACGTTCCGACCTTACATTCTATGACGAATATTGCTCGTATAGCTGCGTTCTACCACCCCGTAAAGTTTTGCCCACTTTTTCAGATTCACCCTGTATGTGTATATGTATCTAAAAATGCTTTACAGATCCAACTATATTTTATAAACAAATATAGCTCACACATTACATTACGATTAATCAAAGAATTTTAAGGATAATACACATACCGTTCCACTTCTTTTGGAAACCTGAAAAGTTGTCTGTTGGGATAATTTTTTCTGTTAGTGCCGCAATAAATGCATCGATCTCTGATCTTTCGTTTCCTTGTATTAAGGATGTTTATTTTAAATTAGAGAAACTTATTTAATATTTATAATACATATTTATAACATAAATGAATGAAAATTAAATTTATGGATTTTTATTAGATCTCTGTGACTGCTTCAAGGGTAAATTCAGTGTTATTTAATTCCAATCATTCATAATTGTCTATTAGAAAATAAACATTATACAAACTCTAATATGTATGTTCTTATTCTTTTGTGAAATGCTGGAAAACAATACTTATTACAGTTTAAAAACATTTTTTAGGTAAATTCTTATGACTCATTACTGTTTTGAAATATTACAGCTTCACTATTTAAATACTAATGAAACATTGCTTAAATTCGAGATTAAAGCAGATTTCATTATTATCTTAGATTAATCTGCAGTAAAATACATATTTTGCAATTTTTAGAGTTCCGATTTTATATTCCAATTGACTTTGGAATTTCTCTAAATTTTGGAAGGGCGGTGTAAACTTATACATTCCCTGCATATACTTATTCCTTTCCCTGTAATCCTCTATTACAGTAGTTCTCAACCTTTTATGCTTCTCGTACCCCCTGGAAATGTGTATGTAACTGGCGTACCCCTTGTATAGATAGATAAAACTATAGTTACAGTATAATAATGGGAATAAAATAAAACATATGTATTGTTATTAGATCTAGCTACTTTTGAGCTCTCACGACGTACCCCAAAATTTTTTACCGCGTACCACACGTTGAGAACCCCTGCTCTATTAGGCACACGATATGTCCACGATAAATATTAGGCATTGACTGCAAAAATGTAAATAGTACTATATTCAGATACAAGAATAAGCCGCCTTATTCTATACGACCATAAATAAAATAATCAGTTAATGTTTACGAAGTTACAAATATTATATAACTGTGCTTGAATCAGTATTGGTTACACTTAATAAACATAAGAACAGAATAAGTTACACATAACTATTGTACATACAACATAATTTAAGAAAACAATGAAGTAGAATTAGCAAGAAAAAGCACATTGAAATCACAGGACATCGCCATCTTTGATTTTTCGGTACAACCGATACTTGCACCAGATTGAATTTAATATATATATAAACAGACTTACCTCGGAAATAATGGTCCATTGCCATCATCGAGAGAAGACTCGTTCGATATATCCGTACCAAAAATCGCAATGTTCTTTATTAACTGATTGGGATAATTACTCTACTTGTGATACACTAACAACCAACTCTTCGGCACTCTGAACTCTAACAGCGAATGATAGCCTGTCCTCTATTGTCCTCGTGGTACACCAACACACAACGATCTATGATGGCGTTAGTTACGTGTTTGCGAGCCTTACCTTCTTTATCAGTTTAATATTCTTTGGTGGAGATGCGAAATCAACAATCAGAATGAGTGTTGCTTATGAACGGAGAAGTCACGTTAGCTTAGTACGTCAAAGTGACATAGCTCTTTCTCTTAAACCCTAAAGGAGCATGGTTGGGTTCTGTGTAAGCCAGTTATGCAGGCAAGGATTATGATATCCTTTCGCCGAGTTTTGAGGTCTGTAAAGCGATTTCTGTATGGGAAAGTTCAGGTTTCCATCTCATTGTATGAATGCCTGCAAAAGCAAGGCAGCATTCAAATTTTATTAAGCTGGTTGGAGAAAATCTCTAAGAAACATCGATAAAACCATTTCATCCAACGAAGTGTTGAGCGCAGCTAAGAATGGAGACCCCACAGAATGGAGAACATTCCCATATATATATATGGGTGAATGTAAATAAACAGTGTGTCATTCTCTACTCAGTGCATTATAAATAAAAAAATAAATAAATACCCCCTCAAGCAGCTGCTTGCCACAGAGAGGTCTGACAGGAGCCTGTCAGTTTATATGCCATAGTAGAAGCTCTGAGAAGATGGCAGGACCTCAGCAGAAAAACCCACATACATCCATGCCTTACCCGGGGCTGGAACCCAGGTCCCTTAAATCAGCAGCCAAGCGCGCTAACCACTCGGCATTAGACATGCATTTCTTTCGTCGAAGGCACAGCACGTCTGATGTACACTTAAATACAGGTGTAAAAACCCGCGAATATGCGATTTCACCCACAGTAACGGATAAGGATTAATTATTTGGAGTAGTTAATTAACAGAGAAATTTAAAGGAAGTTCGGGAGTGGATCACCACTCGTCTACGACATGACAGAGGCCCTCTTTGAGGGTGTGGCCTCCGGCCATTATGTTAATTCAGCTTTGACCACATTGAATCATCAAGCCTGGAACAAGGGCCACAGAAATAAGAATTGCATGATAGATAAACTTTTCATTCATTTTACTCCGTGAAATAGGAACAATAGATTTAATAGAGTTTTATCATCATAATCATAATGTTATAGATTCTGAGCGTACACAAATATTTTCGCTTTGTTAAAAGAACTGAAAGTCGAATGAAATCACCCTTGGGGTCTCATGTTGCACTTAAAATACAAGCTGGGGACCACTGATGCGGAGTATTACTTCGAATAACAATAAAAATATCATTAAAGTTGCCTAACAAACCATAATTCTTGTGATGTGAAATGGAACTAATTTATACCAGGACTAGCGATAAATATCGAAAAGCAAAATGTTCACACAGCAAAAGGAGACTCATCTTCAGGCAGTCGAGAAGCAACAGCCTGCTTTTCGACTGCCTGGAGATCTACCGACCCTCCGGGGTCAAGGTCAGCCCTTGTGGCTCGATCGTTTCTCCCCAGTACTGGGGGAAGTACTAACTTGTTCTACTGAGTTATACAGATATCTTGAGGCTTAGCGTACTGCTCTGCCAAAGGAAGTTTACCCCTAAAATGTTCAATGAAGATTTCATCCAAGGAAGCATTTGCAAAGTGTTTTCACTGCAGCGAAAACTTCGCGGAAAGCGGAGCATTGTTCGTTCATCATAATGCATATGATTAACATAATAAATGAGTTGATAACAAGGAATGGATAGTGAGAGGAATGAACGCATGACAAAGAGGAAGCTCGGAAAAATCTGGTTTTGAAAACGCTATCTTCAGTTCAGCGAGTAATTTAAAAGTGAAATAGAGTTTGGGAAGTGCCATCACATGGGCTTTAAATCCAGCTCGTTATTATTCCGAAGACTTTTGAAAGATACAATTATCTTCAAATGGATCATAAAGAGCTTGTCGTAAAAATCGAAGCCTTAGTAATCCGATTACACTTTATAGCGAGTAAAGACTGAATTGCGAGCTTTTTTTTTTAATTTGGTGAAATATGAATAACGTATCTGAAGGAGCTGGTTTCTACTGAAAAATGATGCTATTTAAAATGAAGGGAGGGGAAAAGAAAAACATACCTGTTATTTGCACAAAATCTCAGATCATGATGTTTCAATGTTGGTAAACATTCCTAGAAATATTTATAATTTAGCTTCATTAAAAATGTAAAGAATAACACGTAGAGAATTTAAGTAATTGCAGAGAACACTTGAAATTCTAGCAATAGTTTGTTTCTGATTTTTTTGCTTATAAGGCAAGAGCAATGCGATAAAAAAAGAAGTATCGAACAAAATGGAATATAAGGAACTGGAAGACAAAAAATCACTTCAGGCAGCCTATTCGTCTTTGAAAGGAACCTCTAAGTATAATATACCACAGAGAATAAACAGTGCGATATCTCAATTAAACACACACACACACATAGCATTAGTAATTTGATATGACGCTTTTAATAGTTTTCCAACTTAATAAACTGAAATTTGCAGGTTCGGATGATAACTGTGAGAGTTCACTTCCATCACTCACACGTGGATGTGAAAAAATATATAACCGAGCTTGGAAAAGCAGACCTTTATCGAATAGTATGCAAACTGTAGCTATGCGCACAAATGCCACAACCTGTGCACATTAAAGAACACTCTTTATGGCTTTAAGGAAGACTCCCACCATAACTTAACGATTGTACAGTAGATTATTTAACCTTTTCCGGAGCTCTGGAGTCCATGTCACTCGGAAAATTAGACCATTGTGAGGAAAAATGTCCCATTGAAGTATTAAGCAACCTTTAACACACCAGGTTCATACATGTTGCACATGGGCATTTCGATATTCGAAGCATGCACCATCCCCATTTGTCTATATGAGGGGTTCTCAACGTGGGATACGCGGTAAAAGTTTTTTGGGTACGCGGTGAAAGTTTTTGGGGTACTCCGTGAGAAATCAAAAGTCGCTAGATCTAGTAACAAGTCCATTTCACTGATTACCCAGTAAAATGTTTATAATTTTATAAGATTTGTTAAAATGTTTATGTAATTTTTTGTTTATCGATATATGTAATTTACGAATACAGAATTAAATGTGTATCTATATATATATATGTTTTATTTTATTCCCATTTTTATACTATAACTATAGTTTTATCTATCTATCTATACAAGGGGTACGCCAGTTACATACACATTTCCAGAGGGTACGTGAAGCGTAAAAGCTTGAGAACCACTGCTTTAAATACTTACATATTAAGTTTCTCCATAAATGTAAAAGTATTTCCATAGCCTTCCCCCACGGTTAGTGTGTAAATATATATATGGGGGTGGGGGATTTAACATTATGTTTGGGTAAAAAATTTATTGTTAACTATTCCAGTTTCCTGTGGGAGCTCTCTGGCAGTGCGGGGGTGCTAATCAGCACACCACTGTTCGAAGCTTTCTATAACTTCTAAAATATGCATTTAATGAAAAAATTTGATTGAAGATAAATTAATGATCATAAACAAATCTATTTAAATTTTGATTTTTCAACGCTATTCGTTCAGTATTTAAATAGTTATGCAAGGCTAGATTTACCCCAGGAATTAATTAAGACTTATCTAATAAGCATTGTTTCAAATCATTTAATAAACTAAATATGCATTTTAGAAGTTTTCGCAACGATTATTTCAATGTTAGACAAATATGAATTAATTTATTGTTAAATATTTCAACTTCCATTATTCTAAATACTGAACAAATACTGTTGAAAATCGAGATTCATAAGTTTCATTACGATCTTCACCTTCAGTCACATTTTTCCACTAAATGCATATTTTGAAAGTTATAGTGCTTCGAAGTTAGATTCCCATTGACATAACACGAAAATTTTATAATATTTTGATAGGGCAGTGTATTTCATTATTTACCAATGATTCTTTGTATTTATGATAAATATTTATGAATGCTTTATATCGACAGAAAAACTTAGAAATTGATCGATGCATTATAAAAATATTCGTAAAATTTTACGCAAGGTAAATACATTTTCAACTAGTTTTATACAGGAAAAATTATTTTGATTTCCAAGAAATGGGAGTTAGGAAATATTACCTGGAGAAAGGGACGTTGGGGATAAAATTTTTAATAATCGCTAAAGTAGACCAAACGAAACAGAGTACAAGTAATTAAGCAATTACCAACGCAACACTAGGAGATTCTTGTCAATTATTTGAAGTCACTTCCAGTTTTAAACAATAACAGGATTGTTAGAATGGATTAATATTTTTCGGTCTTTGTTGATCAGACAGCTTTAGCCTTTGGAGCTGTTGGGTTGGTTTTTTTTTTAAATCTGAGCATCATTTCTTTGCTTCGTAACGAGCTAAATATTTAGGTCACAAGGACTCTCATAAGTCTCAGAAAAGGTTTGGGAGTGGAATAATAGGAAGCAAATATGTTCCTCTAATAACTTTTATGCAGAGTTGTTAGGGGAAGATATTTGCCGCCCATTAATACCATTCAAAATGTTTTCAAACGTGTACAGAATATGTGGCTTTCCTGCATACAGGGCCACAACTTTATGTATTCAACCAACGAAAAGTGAATTTTTTAAGACTATCAGTCGCCCTTTTCTCAGCATGGGGAGGGAATAGGCAAGTAAAGACACTCTTCATCAGCAAGCTCTTCTGGGTAAGTATAGGTAAGTATATTTTATTTATTTATTTTTTAAAATTCCAAAGTGACTAAATGGTCACAGGAACCATTCATTCCGGTGACTTAGCAGTACTTTCTGATCACCGGCCACTAGTGGTGAAAGCCCTAGTGGACAGTCGCCTGCAGATCAGGGAAGGTGCATCATAGAAGGATTCTGCCACTGGAAGGGATGGGGGCAAGGTCTAATTTTTTTCTTTTTTTTAATTAGATCTTGCACAAGATGCTGCAAAATATTCCATTAAATGTGTTCAACAGAGAATTCTGTTTAACGATTTAATGCAACTTTGTGGTTCTTGATCCCTCTTTTTCCTTCCACACTAGCTGCCATGTGTGGAGGGGTTTTCTCCTGGTTAGAGCAAAACCCTCTGACGTGGATGGTGCCTTGACGTGGCGTCAGAGCTTTTCACTAAACCATCTGGCAGACATATTTCTATGTAACAGAAAATGCTGATTGACACTTTAATGCAACTTTGTAGTATCTTTATCCCTCTTTTTCCGCCTACCTTATTTGGTCAATCGGTAGCGCGTCAGGCTCGTAATATGTAAATCCCGGGTTCGAGTCCCACCTGGGCCAACGTTGAGATTTATCTCCGCAAAACTCTGTCAGTAAGGGACACCGATGGGCTTGGAAAAGTCGTCATCGGATGGGACGTAATGTCGTGGCCCCGTCTGTGGGAGACCCTGTGAACTTTAAAAACATGCTGGATGGCCTTGACGGGAGCTACAATCTGTCCAGTGAATTCTCTTCCCTCAACCGTCTTTGAGCCCTCGGGTTTCTTTTGACCTGGCCATTTATCCCATTTTGGACAAAAAAAGTGTAATTCAGAGGTAAAACCATTGACGATCCTATTTTTTCGTTTTCGGCTGTCCGTAGTTGCGTTAGAGTAAGATGTAGGCATAATTGTCATATTTGTAACTGCGCTCATTAGTGAACGGCTTAAATATTTCACTCTTGAAACACTGATTTGTTTATTGCCCCTCCCCTCCTTTGAAGCCTTTTGTAGCCCTTGAAAGATCCACCCCCACACCCGCCCTCTGAAAAAGTCTTTCCTAATGCCCATTGGAAGTTTCTAGCTGAAATATTTAGTGCGATGCCTTGACGTAATTCGAAATGGTTTTACAAAAATTTGATATCTAAGGTATGCGAAAATAACTGTACAAAATAATCTCTGAATGCTTTTGAATATCGTAAGAAATGTAATAAAGATTATTAACATTTTTCCAAATACCATTCCTTTGTTGAATTTTAAATTTTTACGTGAAATTTGTTTATAAATGAGCAAATGAAATTCAAGTGCTCAAATATGTAATTAATTTTTTTTCAGATTCCTAACTATATATATTGAACTTAGGCTCTCTGAGATGAGTTCGAGCTCGAGCGATCTTGGGCTCAGAATAATTTAAGTTTCAAATATATAGTAATTTGAAATAAACACCATGTGGGTTTCGATTTTTTTCTTTTTACATATTTTCTAGCGTTTTTAAATGAATAGCTCTTTGTGTTTAACAGGAGACCTACGAATTTTCAGTCTCTACAAGTATTTCCATTTTTTCGTTTCAAATACCATTAACATTTTAATTTTATCATAAAATGATTATAATTAATAAGAATAAATAATTAGCGACATGCATTTCTCTGTATACGTAGGTCTTATGATGCGTCAGAGAACGTTTTCTCCAAATGGGTCTCGGGCTCAAATAATTGATGAAATGGACTCCGGGCTCAGTAATTGACGAAATGGTTCAGGCTCAGACGGACTCGGGCTCAAAAATTCAAGAAATGATTCAGGCGGTATCGGATTCAACAGCTTTGAGCTAGGGGTGATAAAATTGATCCCGTCCTGAACTCGTTTATGCTAAGCTTCATTACAACTATACCAATGAGAGAGTTGATGTGATGAACGTAAGAATGTCTCAAGTGGAATGGGATCAGTTGTTCACGGTTTGTATAAAATTTTATGAGCGAAGTATTCTTTGAATTACTCATCCAGATCCATAACCATTGTTAGTTTATTAAAGTGTCTAAAGACAGAGAACAGTGGAATACGATTTTGGCGGAAGAATAGAAACATAATTCATTACAGCTCACAGAATGTTTATTTAATTTTCAAAAAAAAAACGCCACCACTGTTTTGGCTTTGTCGTGTGTAGATATTCATTATTTTGTTTTTACAGATAACTCTTTTTGAGTTGGATAGATATTGATGAAATGTTACGATTCGTATTTTTCAAATATCCCAATAGTTTTCATACAAAACCTAGGCACATAATACAAACAAAAAAATGACGATTCTGATTCATTTCTAGAAATTTTTTGAGCAAATACTATTAGGTGCATAATAATCAGTTCATAGTATTCATCAAAAATGTATGTTTTTGGTTCTTAATCATAATATTTTAATAATTGCTAAAAAATAGCGTTTTTTCCAATTTATTACTTAATAGAATTGTATTTTTCGGGTTTAAGAGAGAGACGTTTTCCTGCGTCTGTTTCAGAATATAGTTTTTTATTTTCCTAGTGGCTCTTCACTAAGTTTGGGTTGGACTCGATTTTTAACAGCATATCGTAAAAATCGAGGTCAGTGAACCAGTAAGGCCGCAAAGTTTGCATAAAAAATATTAAAATGAATTTCACATTTTCTTTGCGTCCGATAGATGCCACTAGTTCACTTTAGAGTAGGGGTTCTCAATTTGGGGTACGCGGTAAATTGTTTCGGGGTACGCCTGAGAGCTCAAAAGTCGCTAGATATATGTTATATATATATATGTTTTATGTTATTCCCATTGTTATACTATAACTATAGTTTTATCTATCTACACAAGGGGTACGCCAGTTACATACACATTTCCAGGGGGTACGTGAAGCATAAAAGGTTGAGAACCACTGATATATATGTTATATTTTATTCCAATTGTTATACTATAACTATAGTTTTATCTATCTATACAAGGGGTACGCCAGTTACATACACATTATCAGGGGGTACGTGAAGCATAAAAGGGTGAGAACCACTGATATATTGTTTTATTTTATTCCCATTGTTATACTATAACTATAGATATATCTATCTATTCAAGGGGTACGCCAGTTACATACACATTTCCAGGGGGTACGTGAAGCATAAAAGGTTGAGAACCACTGATATATATGTTTTATTTTATTCCCATTGTTATATTATAACTATAGTTTTATCTATCTATACAAGAGGTACGCCAGTTACATATACATTTCCAGGGGGTACGTGAAGCATAAAAGGTTGAGAAACACTGATATACATGTTTTATTTTATTCCCATTGTTATATTATAACTATAGTTTTATCTATCTATACAAGAGGTACGCCAGTTACATATACATTTATAGGGGTTACGTGAAGCGTAAAAGGTTGAGAACCACTGATATACATGTTTTATTCCCATTGTTATACTATAACTATAGTTTTATCTATCTATACAAGAGGTAGGCCAGTTACATATACATTTCCAGGGGGTACGTGAAGCATAAAATTTTGAGAACCACTGATATATATGTTTTATTCCCATTGTTATACTATAACTATAGTTTTATCTATCTATACAAGAGGTACGCCAGTTACATATACATTTCCGGGGGTACGTGAAGCATAAATGGTTGAGAACCACTGATATATATGTTTTATATTATTCCCATTGTTATACTATAACTATAGTTTTATCTATCTATACAAGAGGTACGCCTGTTACATATACATTTCCAGGGGGTACGTGAAGCATAAACGTTGAGAACCACTGATATATATGTTTTATTCCAATTGTTATACTATAACTATAGTTTTATCTATCTATACAAGAGGTACGTCAGTTACATATACATTTCCAGGGGGTACGTGAAGCATAAAAGGTTTAGAACCACTGATATATATCTTTTATTCCCATTGTTATGCTATAACTATAGTTTTATCTATCTATACAAGAGGTACGCCAGTTACATATACATTTCCACGGGGTACGTGAAGCATAAAAGGTTGAGAACCACTGATATATATGTTTTATTTTATTCCCATTTTTATACTATAACTATAGTTTTATCTATCTATACAAGAGGTACGCCAGTTACATATACGTTTCCAGGGGGTACGTGAAGCATAAAAGGTTGAGAACCACTGATATACATGTTTTATTTTATTCCCATTGTTATACTATAAATATAGTTTTATCTATCTATACAAGAGGTACGCCAGTTACGTATACATTTCCAGGGGGTACGTGAAGCATAAAAGGTTGAGAACCACTGATATATATCTTTTATTCCCATTGTTGTACTATAACTATAGTTTTATTTATCTATACAAGAGGTACGCCAGTTACATATACATTTCCAGGGGGTACGTGAAGCATAAAAGGTTGAGAACCACATGTATATATGTTTTATTTTATTCCCATTGTTATACTATAACTAGAGTTTTATCTATCTATACAAGAGGTACGCCAGTTACATATACATTTCCAGGGGGTACGTGAAGCATAAAAGGTTAAGAACCACTGATATATATGTTTTATTTTATTCCCATTGTTATACTATAACTATAGTTTTATCTATCTATACAAGAGGTACGCCAGTTACATATACATTTCCAGGGGGTACGTGAAGCATAAAAGGTTGAGAACCACTGATATATATCTTTTATTCCCATTGTTGTACTATAACTATAGTTTTATTTATCTATAGAAGAGGTACACCAGTTACATATACATTCCCAGGGGGTACGTGAAGCATAAAAGGTTGAGAACCACATATATATATATGTTTTATTTTATTCCCATTGTTATACTATAACTATAGTTTTATCTATCTATACAAGAGGTACGCCAGTTACATATACATTTCCACGGGGGTACGTGGAGCATAAAAGGTTGAGAACCACTGATAAATATGTTTTATTTTATTCCCATGTAATACTATAACTATAATTTTATCTATCTATACAAGAGGTACGCCAGTTACATATGCATTTCCAGGGGGTACGTGAAGCATAAAAGTTTGAGAACCACTGATATATATATATGTTTTATTTTATTCCCATTGTTATACTATAACTATAGTTTTATCTATCTATACAAGGGGTACGCCAGTTACATGCATATTTCCAGGGGGTACGTGAAGCATAAAAGGTTGAGAACCACTGATATATATGTTTTATATTATTCCCATTGTTATACTATAACTATAGTTTTATCTATCTATACAAGAGTTACGCCAGTTACATATACATTTCCAGGGGGTACGTGAAGCATAAAAGGTTGAGAACCACTGATATATATGTTTTATTTTATTCCCATTGTTATACTATAACTATAGTTTTATCTATCTATACAAGGGGTACGCCAGTTACATGCACATTTCCAGGGGGTACGTGAAGCCTAAAAGGTTGAGAACCACTGATATACATGTTTTATTTTATTTCCATTGTTAAACTATTACTATAGTTTTATCTATCTATACAAGAGGTACGCCAGTTACATATACATTTCCATGGGATACGGGAAGCATAAAATGTTGAGAACCACATATATATATGTTTTATTTTATTCCAATTGTTATACTATAACTATAATTTTATCTATCTATACAAGAGGTACGCCAGTGACATATACATTTCCAGGGGGTACGGGAAACATAAAAGGTTGAGAACCACATATATATATATGTTTTATTTTATTCCAATTGTTATACTATAACTATAGTTTTATCTATCTATACAAGAGGTACGCCAGCTACATATACATTTCCAGGGGGTACGTGAAGCATAAAAGGTTGAGAACCACTGATATATATGTTTTATTTTATTCCCATTGTTATACTATAACTATAGTTTTATCTATCTATACAAGGGGTACGCCAGTTACATGCACATTTCCAGGGGGTACGTGAAGCCTAAAAGGTTGAGAACCACTGATATACATGTTTTATTTTATTCCCATTGTTAAACTATTACTATAGTTTTATCTATCTATACAAGAGGTACGCCAGTTACATATACATTTCCAGGGGATACGGGAAGCATAAAATGTTGAGAACCACATATATATATGTTTTATTTTATTCCTATTGTTATACTATAACTATAGTTTTATCTATCTATACAAGAGGTACGCCAGTTACATATAGATTTCCAGGGGGTACGTGAAGCATAAAAGGTTGAGAACCACTGATATATATGTTTTATTTTATTCCCATTGTTATACTATAACTATAGTTTTATCTATCTATACAAGGGGTACGCCAGTTACATGCACATTTCCAGGGGGTACGTGAAGCCTAAAAGGTTGAGAACCACTGATATACATGTTTTATTTTATTTCCATTGTTAAACTATTACTATAGTTTTATCTATCTATACAAGAGGTACGCCAGTTACATATACATTTCCAGGGGATACGGGAAGCATAAAATTTTGAGAACCACATATATATATGTTTTATTTTATTCCAATTGTTATACTATAACTATAGTTTTATCTATCTATACAAGAGGTACGCCAGTTACATATACATTTCCAGGGGGTACGTGAAGCATAAAAGGTTGAGAACCACTGATATATATGTTTTATTTTATTCCCATTGTTATACTATAACTATAGTTTTATCTATCTGTACAAGGGGTACGCCAGTTACATGCACATTTCCAGGGGGTACGTGAAGCCTAAAAGGTTGAGAACGACTGATATACATGTTTTATTTTATTCCCATTGTTAAACTATTACTATAGTTTTATCTATCTATACAAGAGGTACGCCAGTTACATATACATTTCCAGGGGATACGGGAAGCATAAAATGTTGAGAACCACATATATATATGTTTTATTTTATTCCTATTGTTATACTATAACTATAGTTTTATCTATCTATACAAGAGGTACGCCAGTTACATATACATTTCCAGGGGGTACGTGAAGCATAAAAGGTTGAGAACCACTGATATATATGTTTTATTTTATTCCCATGTAATACTATAACTATAGTTTTATCTATCTATACAAGAGGTACGCCAGTTACATATACATTTCCAGGGGATACGTGAAGCATAAAAGGTTGAGAACCACTGATATGTATGTTTTATTTTATTCCCATTGTTATACTATAACTATAGTTTTATCTATCTATACAAGAGGTACGCCAGTTACATATACATTTCCAGGGGGTACGTGAAGCATAAAAGGTTGAGAAACACTGATATACATGTTTTATTTTATTCCCATGTAATACTATAACTATAGTTTTATCTATCTATTCAAAAGGTACGCCAGTTACATATACATTTCCAGGGGGTACGTGAAGCATAAAAGGTTGAGAACCACTGATATATATGTTATATTTATTCCAATTGTTATACTATAACTATAGTTTTATCTATCTATACAAGGGGTACGCCAGTTACATACACATTTCCAGGGGATACGTGAAGCATAAAAGGTTGAGAACCACTGATATACATGTTATATTTTATTCCAATTGTTATACTATAACTATAGTTTTATCTATCTATACAAGGGGTACACCAGTTACATACACATTTCCAGGGGGTACGTGAAGCATAAAAGGTTGAGAACCATTGTTCTGAACGATCGTTATATGATGGAATTAAATACACTGATTTTCATAAATTAAGGAAAATCCCTACGTTAACCCTTTGGATACCAAGCTGTTAATAAATACTAAGCTACTACAATTTAAATTAAAAAATTCAAATATTTCCCGTTCTTAAAAGTGAAGCTGTCGTGTCCCTCTAAATTATTTTCATATTTATTGTTATTGTATTTATCTACGATATAAGCTTATATATAAAATATATAACGGGGATGCCATAAATGACTTTAAGGCATCTCCGTCACTAGCCGGAGAGATAAGGTTTGAGTGACCGAGAGGAACGACGGTGAGACAAAGAAAATTAAGGGTAAAGAAGGAAATGTTCCATAGATGGAATGTAAAATGAACGACTGCAGCGCCGTTCTCGGTAGAGCATGCAACGTGCTTGGTAGAAAAGCCGATATCCAGGCAATGCTGTTCCATTCACTATATTCGAAACTAGCAAGTAATAGTAAAAATCTTATTCGTAAATTACTTTTAAAAAAATCAAACTGAAATAAGTTATTAATTAGTTATTGAGGAACTTAAATTTAATCTTATTAATTATATTCATTAATATATTATAAAAATTATATTTTATTCAGATGAAACCAGAAGAAAACTTTTATTTTTGTCATTTTCAGTAAAGTCTTTTCTAGATGTAATTCGTTTTCTATGCAAAAAAAAAAAATCTAAAGATAGCAATTTGAATGTACTGCAAAAAGTATAAAAATACTATTGTTTTCATGCTATTCTATAAAAAAAATTATCTTACTTTATTTCTGTCGAACTTCCCAAATAATATTCCGATGTTTACGTTTTCCTTGACCAAAAAATTGTTTTTTCTTTCTTTGTTGGTTGAAAATTGTCATTTAATGTTGGAGGCTTTCCTGAAAACCTGAATTTAACGGGCAATTAACAGGAAATTTAATTGGAAAATACAAAGAACTGGTATCTACTTTGAAGTTTGCGTTCAACCATGCACATTATCTTTAGAGTAATTCCCTGGATCTACGCATATTAATACTTTTTAAGTTCCAGATATTTTTTTGCATACAACCGCTGCCATTAAAAAAACTATTAAATAATCGAATTATTCTATTCTATTATTTACTAGTATTTCACTTATATTAAAAATCAACAAACGAAATTACGTTTTAAAGCTGAATTATTAATAAAAATCACAGAATGTAAAATTTAGCATTAATGTAATTTTTTTACGAAAATTTCAATCCCACAGCAGTGACAGCTAACCATTAGGAGTTGTTATTCCAAATCTTTTTAGTCTCACAGTAGCAAAATAACATATATTCTAGAATTTTGTTTTTAGGCGTAGATGGCAGGATATTATTTTGTTGTATTTCCTTCGGTTTTGCTCACAACCACAGAAAATGCCCTTACAGCTGCTTGACCACTTACACTTTAGTGGTTATAAGAAGCATATTATTGTTAATAATGTTTCCACTTCATGTTAATATTGAACAGCACTACACACAAAACAAATTTTAAATCGCATTTTTATTTAGGTGTAAAATTCAGTTACTATTAAGTGTAAAATTTATGTGATACATGAGATGGCAAATTTGGAATTAATCCCAAGGCTGCCGATAATGTCAGCAACCATCCTTGAAGACATGGAAAGTGAATCTTTTTGTCCCCGGTCTGAAACTGAATGCTGCAGATGACTCAATGAAAGTTTTCCACGAACTCAAGCGTCCAAAGTTTGCTATCAATGCTGAGATTTTCTTCTGTGTTTAAATATGCTACTATTCAAAATGTCAAACAGATTATTTGTGATGGAACAAAAATCAGCAATATGGCTAGCACTGGCTGGCAGATGCTTTAATACACTTAAATAGCATAAGGCAGTGGCTACTGATTGTCTGAAAACTTGAGATGCAAGGCAGTGGCGACTCGTAGCTAAAATTAGTGGGGGTGCTGCTCCAGAAAATTTTTACCCTTTGTTTTAAAATTGTGTAAAACGAAAGAAACATGTATAAAAAGAAAATTTTTTCAGAAACTTGATAAAATCCTAAAAGAACAAAATCAAACATTTTTTACTTACTTTAACCTTAATTGTTACAGTTCGAGCTTAATCTATTCATTTAAAAATGAAATCCATTCTTCTTGTTTTAATTTGCGCGAAAAAAAAATGAATCAAATAGAATAGCTGGAAGCAGGATAATAATCTAATTCTACACTTTATCACATTCAAAAATATGGTGCACGGTTTTTAAGCACAACACACGCGGAGTAAAAAAAAACTACCTTCAACCAGCACGCCAGGGTTGGCACTGCGGGAACGACAGCGCTCTCTCTCCCTTGCAGCCTCGCGTGTAGCTTCCTATGTGCACATGCGCACAACAGTCAAACACCTCGCCGCTAGTACTGTGAAGCGCACAGTTCCATACAAAGATTTTTGTATCTTTTTCAAAAACTGGGGGATGGCTACTGACCTTAAGCTTAAGGATTATATATTGCACAAGTATAAAGAAAGAATTAAAGAAAAAATTACTCATTATATTAAATGTTATCGATAATATCAAGTTGCAATTGGGGGTGCTGCAGTTCCACAGTGCCTATACGCGAGCCGCCACTGATGCAAGGTTTACTCGCATTACACTCAAGCCATCGATAATAACATGTTTTTTTGTTAGTTTGAGCACAATATGGTGTGGCAGCAGTGCCGGCTCAAGGTACCGGCAACTCGGGCAGTTGCCCGGGCGCGTAGTGTGCTTAGGGGCGCCATCAAAGATTTTCCAAAAAAAAGAAAAAGTGAAAATAATAAATATTTTTTCAATCTGACGTTTTTAAGATGGAAAAACAGCAGGTGATGTGTATATATGTAGAGAGAGAGTGTGAGTGTCACTTTTAACGACACGCAAAGATGCTCGGTTGTCAAATCTCTAGTGTAAGTTCACGCGGAGTTTATTATTGATATTGGCGTTACTGTACGATACGTTTTTACACTAGAAAGGCAACAAAGTATCTGTTCAGTATCTTCTCAGACGTCAAAGTGACAACTGTCAGTTTTTCTTTTGCTTCTGAGATTGTTCTTGTTTTTTGGTTTCTGCCATTTATAATGATATACCGTAGTGTTTTTATTTGTTTTCTTTAGACATTTTCGATTTATTTTATTTTTTACTACTCCTAAAATTAGGTAATGCCTCCCAAAATGTTATCCGGCTATGAAAACAGAAAAGGACGTCTTCAACAAGAAGAAGCAGTCAAGAAACACCCAAAGGTATCAAGTTTTTTCAGTCCTAAGTCAAACAGTGGGAACAATGCAGGCTCAACTTCTTCAGCTACATATATCTGTCCAGATTTGTCATCTAATGATTGTGAAGTCAAACCCACTGAAGATATTGTACTTTCTGAAGAAAAGGACAACTGCATGCATGAATTAAAAGATCAGGATCACAACTGTAATGTGGCTGAAGACAGTCTTAGGCAATAATGTCACACTCACAGCAGGGAATACTGGGAAAGTTGAAAGTAAATTTGAAAACTCAATCAAAATAAATGTCAAATACAATGATCCAGCACAATGGCCAGATGAATTATCAATAGCTGAAAGTGATCACATCATTATGAATGGGCCACATCCTATTAATAAACAGTACAGTTTTCCAAAAGATACAAATATACGTAGTTTCTATGTGACAATGACGTATAGGAAAATAAACAATGGTGAGAATTTTCTTAGAAGGTAGCTTATTTATTCAGAGAGAACCAATAAAATTTATTGCTTTTGTTGCAAAATTTTTGGCTTCGCCAGTCAATGTTAGGAAAATCTGGAATTAATGACTGGAAGCATGCTCATGAATACTTACAGTCACATGAAAATTTCAGGTTTGGAGAATAAGTTAAGGTACTAAGAAAATAATGATATAAATGGATGTGATCTCTTGACTGAACTAGATATAGCCAAAGAATTATTTCATGAAGATGTAAAGCTTCCAATAGAAGACTCTAGGTTCATAAACACTAATAAGTTACAGGATGTCATGCCAAATCTGTGGGTTGCATTAAGAATGATGCTTACAATGCCTATTACTGTGGCCGCTGGCGAGAGAAGCTTTAGTAAACTAAAGCTTATAAAAACATACTTACGGTCATCCATGTCTCAAGACAGAATGAATTCTTTGGCAATTTTGTCTGTAGAAAATGATATTGCAAAGAATATAAATATAGAAAGTGCCATGAAAAGATTTGCTGATCTAAAGGATAGAAAAAAAAATGTTTTAGGTAGGCTAATTGTTCATACTGTCCAAATACTGGTTCAGAAAAAAAAAACACAATATTATTGTTCATTGTTTGTTACAAAACAACCCAGGTAATAAACTCATTTCTATATTTTTAGTTTTTTCCTTGTGAAAATGTTTATAATTATACTTAAAAAGGGCGCCGAATTTCAGCTTGCCCAGGGTGCCAGCAACCATAGGGCCGGCCCTGCATGTACCACAGTTGATTTTAAGGTTTCACCTTCCAACATCCACAGAGATTGTTGAGTCTCAGGGTCAGTAACAGAATCAATAAATTGCAATTGAGCTAAGTTATCTTGAATATCTGGTGGACAGTTACTATAAGCTAAACTAGGTAGACGCTCAGTATCACTAGCAAATTCTTGCCGTTTCACCATTCTTCTATATACATTGTTTCAATTGTGTCATTAGTATTGTTTTAAATACACGCTGCGTATATTTGCATGTTGTCGTCCTCAGTGACGTCATTATTTCATCCAATGACTTTCAATCTTGGATCACGGTTTCTGCTGTCCTTAACTATTAACATATGACGTTCCTAAAGGAATTCCTTCTGGGTGTTCTTTTTTCAATGCTGTTGATGTGTGTTCAACCCCAGTCTTAGCAAATGCGGGGTTCATTAGTTCAAAAACAAATAACAATGAAACAAAAGCTAAACTGCTAAAACATTTACACTGCACACAAATATCAATTTTCTAGCCGAAAAAAATCATTAGAAATATTAGTTTGAAGTTTTCAAATTTTCCCCCCTTTCAAAGGACGCATTTTAAACTTTCGAGAGATTCGAAAATCGATCGTAATAGTTTATCAATTCCTATGGAACCCAAAATAATTTTTTATTCATCCCTAAGAATTGCATAATTGCGTTTCTCTCCCCCCCCCCGGAGGTATTGGTGAAAATCATTTCTTCAATTCAAAACGTCATGACCTTCACATTTCACTAGCAAATTTTTTAAATTGTAACATAATAACATCATTTAAAATATTCGTTTAAATTTTGCCGATTCGAAATTTCTCCACCGTCAGACAATGCAATTGGGACTTTTACGACATTACGAAAGTGCAGATCATAATATTTCGTCAACACCTATCCAACACAAAAAACGTTTTTAATATATCACTAAAAACAAAGAAGATGAATGTCTACAAACGGACAGCCATATATGCAGAAGACAAAGTGAAAACATTAACTCGTCTTTGTTTTTCGTTAGAATGAAAAACAGCTAAAAATAACGATTTTTAAATAATATATTCGTAACGATGTGATGTTCTTAATTTTTTTTGTTTGTAAGGTTCGTTGTTTATTAATTCTGAATTTGTTTCAAGTTTAAGCAAAATATTACTTTGTGCAATTGACGAACCAAAAAAATGTGGAATATCTATCCAGTCAGTTTGTTAGAAATCTTTTGGGATTAGTTGTAACAGAATAAAAAGTTTTCGACACAAAATAAAAGTCTTTTTAGATATGTAAATGATTATGAAATGTATCTGTTAAAATATTGGACTACATATATGAGATAATCTTCGCAACTTTAGTTAATGGTTTGCGAAATGGGTTCGTTAATTGCTACTTGAAAACTGAAACCTAAATTGAGTAGTTTTATCGAACCATGAATAAAATTTCGTTTTCTGTATTGGTCAAAATTGTATGAAAACGGATTGCAACTGATTTAGTGACAACATGTCTTTTAACGAACAAACTGATCCAAACACGATTTTGATATTTATGAGCTATGAAAAGAAAAACAAAATTAAAAATGCACTCATTTCGTAAAATGTGAATTTTTATATTAAAAATAAAATTTTAGATGACACTTTTATTTAGAAAATATTTTATAGCAAATTGAGAATGAAAAAAGTACAGAATTTATAACCACCTGCCCTTGGCTACCATTTTATTATTAAATGAAAGGAAAATTACTCAACACAATTCCGATGACGTCACCGAATCAGTGGATTTAGCAGAACAAAAAAAATAATTCTTTACATCGATACGTAACAATGGTCGAAACTCAAAAATAAAAGCAAATGGGAAAAAAACTATTTGATGTTTTAGCATTGTATGACGAGAATTGTGTGCTTGGTGTCTATGAATTTTGAGTAGAGGTAAGTCCTTATGAGTTGAATTAGTGATAAATAAAGATGTTTAAGAGTGCGCATGTTATTGACGTGTCTTTGGACTTGCTTAAACGTAAGGATGAATATGAATTCCTCCATGATATTGGAGAAGGAGGATTCGGTAAGGTCATAGCGTTGTATGACAAAATAAATGCTCGTGAAGTAGCAGCCAAGATAGTGGCATAAGCTTCTAATGGCGAAAATATGTTTTGGCCTCATTTATACCACGACAACATTGTCTGTTTGTTTGAAACAATGCCTCTAATAAGCAACGCAAAGGCATTCTTTATGCCCTTAATGGGTACCGATCTCTTTAATTTAATACATGAACGTGAATTTTTTACTGCTCCAGATTGCATAACAAGAAAAAAGGGTTTTGTTTTTGATTTTCTCAAAGGATTGGATTATTTACATAATCAAGGATTAACTCACAATGACTTAAAAGAGGAGAACATCCTCATTAATAGAGAAATGAATAAAGCTGTCATAACTGATTTCTTATTTCTAAACAAAGCAAGAGAAACAGACTTTAGCAAAATAGCCGCCCCTTTTCTGTATTTACCACCGGAAATTGTATCTGCTAGAATGCACGGCCCATTTGATGCCATAGATGCTGAGCTCTGGGTGGCAGGAATCGTAAGTCTTCAGATAATGACAAAACAAGCGTTTTCAAAATGCATTAAACTTTGTGCACCTTGTCCCACTTTCGACAGTCACGTTAAACCGATGCTCACGAGCATGAAAGATCCTCGGTTCATACGTTCGCTTCTGTTAAAGGCTAATCCTGCTTCACCCATTAAAATTGAAGCTGCTAATCAACTAATCACCTTTTTAGATCTCTTTATTTGTGAAGAGCCGCAGAAAAGAGTAAGGGCGAAAGCAACGCTGCTTCATGATTTCTTCTTGAAAGATGAAGATAATAAGGTTGAGTGTGATGGTGCAAAAGTGATGGACCCCTGTTTTCGTGTGATACCAAGAGGCGCTCGTGCTAATAAAGCTGAAGGTTGGAAAAAGCCAAAAACTGTTTCGTCCAATAAAAATACAGATGTTGAAATGAAAGAATGTGATAAAGCTTCACCAACTAATGATGGTAGAAGGATGATACAATTACGCAAATGCATCGCACGATTTTTCAGGAGAATATTCTGCATGAGTTGCTGCTGTACGTCTACTAATAAAAGGCAAGATTTTAAGATTGGCAAAGTGAATGAACTGCCTCCTGATGAAATGCATCCTAAAAGATTAATGATAGGTTATAAGCAGCCAAATTCCGTTTCTGATGGTGTTAGTAATGAGAGCAAGAAGAATTCCGGGGTAAAGAAAAAAATCAAAAGAAAGTTAACTGAAAGGCCCAAAAGTGGGGTGTGTGAAAAGTGGAGTGTGTGTGGGAAGAAATGTGTGAAGCAAAAAGAAAGTAAAGATAAAGAATGTGAAAAGAATTTAAAGAAAATGAGAAGAGAGCAAAGGGACCGTGTCAAAGGAAATGCAAATGAGGCAGAAAGCAGTGGTGAGAAAAGTGAAGAAAGTGAATTGGGTCGTAGTTTAGATGAGAAGAAGGCCCAAAGAAAACTGGGAAGAAGTAAACTATAAATCAACACACCCAAAACAAAAGGCTCTTTTAAGAGCCACATATTGTGTAGAAAGGATGCCCGATCGTACAAAGTAAATTATCTAGTAAAGTGGCATTTTCACTGCTCTAAGAAATCTTTGAAGGAAAATCCGAAAACGATACTTGGTATGCGAATTAGCTGGATCAGCATTCTCCTTAAGTGTTGAAGAAGAGAAATTTCCTTGATCCCTCTTTTTCCTTCCACACTAACTGCCTACGTGTGGAGGGGTTTTCTCCAGGTTAGAGCAAAACACTCTGACATGGATGGTGCCTTGACGTGGCGTCAGAGCTTTTCACTAAACCATCTGGCAAACATATTTCTATGTAACAGAAAATAATGATTGACACTTTAATGTAACTTTGTAGTATATTTCTCCCTCTTTTTCCTCCCACGTTAGCTGCCTATATGACTCAATCGGTAACGCGCTAGGCTCGTAATCTGTAAATCCCAGGTTCGAGTCCCACCTTGGCCAACGTCGAGATTTATCTCCGCAAAACTCTCAGTCAGTAAGGGACACCGATGGGCTTGGAAAAGTCGCCGTCCGTCGGATGGGACGTAAAGTCGTGGCCCCGTCTCAGTGAGACCCTGTGAACTTTAAAAACATGCTGGATGGCCTTGACGGGAGCTACAATATGTCCAGTGAAACTGTCTTTGAGCCCGCGGGGTTCTTTTGATCTGGCCATTTAGCCCATTTTGGACTTAAAAAGTTTAATTCAGAGGTAAAACCATTGACGATCCTATTTTTTCGTTTTCGGCTGTCCGTAGTTGCGTTAGAGTAAGATGTAGGCATAATTGCTGTATTTGTAACTGCGCTCATTAGTGAACGGCTTAAATATTTCACTCTTGAAATATTGATCCACCCCCCTACCCTCTGAAAAAGTCTTTCCTAATGCCCATTGGAAGTTTCTAGCTGAAATATTTAGTGCGTTGCCTTGACCTAATTCGAAATGGTTTTACACAAATTTGACATCTAAAGTATGCGAAAATAACTGTACAAAATAATCTCTGAATGCTTTTGAATATCGTAAGAAATGAAATACCGATTATTAACATTTTTCTAAATACCATTCCTTTGTTGAATTTTAAATTTTTACCTGAAATTTGTTTATAAATGAGCAAATGAAATTCAAGTGCTCAAATATGTAATTAATTTTTTTTCAGATTCCTAACTATATATATTGAACTTAGGCTCTCTGAGATGAGTTCGAGCTCGAGCGAGCTTGGGCCAGAATAATTTAAGTTTCAAATATATAATAATTTGAAATAAACACCATGTGGGTTTCGATTTTTTTTTACATATTCTCTAGCGTTTTTAAATGAATAGCTCTTTGCGTTTAGCAGGAGGCGTACGAATTTTCAGTCTCTACTAGTATTTCAATTTTTTCGTTTCAAATACCATTAACATTTTAATTTTATCATAAAATGATTATAATTAATAAGAATAAATTATTAGCGACATGCATTTCTCTGTATACGTAGGTCTTATGATGCGTCACAGAACGTTTTCTCCAAATGGGTCTCGGGCTCAAATAATTGACGAAATGGACTCCGGGCTCAGTAATTGACGAAATGGTTCCGGCTCAGAAGGACTCGGGCTCAATAATTCAAGAAATGATTCAGGCGGTATCGAATTCAATAGCTTTGAGCTCGGGGTGATAAAATTGATCCCGTCCTGAACTCGTTTCTGCTAAGCTTCATTGCAACTATACCAATGAGAGAGTTGATGTGATGAACGTAAGAATGTCTCAAGTGGAATGGGATGAGTTCACACTTTGTATAAAATTTTATGAGCGAAGAATTCTTTGAATTCCTCTTCCAGATCCATAACCATTGTTAGTCTATTAAAGTGTCTCAAGACAGACAACAGTGGAATACGATATTGGCGGAAGAATAGAAATATAATTCATTACAGCTCACACATTTTCAAAAAAAAAAAGCCATCAATGTTTTCACTTTGTAGATATTCACTATTTTGTTTTTACAGAGAATTCTTCTTGAGTTGGATAGATATTGATGAAATGTTACGATTCGTATTTTTGGAATATCCCAATAGTTTTCATACCAAACCTAGGCACGTAATGCGAACAATGAAAATGACGATTCTGATCCGTTTCTAGAAAATGTTTTGACCAATACTTTTAGATGCATAATAATCAGTTCATAGCACTCATCAAAAATGCATATTTTTGGTTTTTAATCAAAATATTTTAATAATTGCAAACCCATCGGTGTTCCCTACTGATTGAGAGTTTTGTGGAGACAAATCTCAACGCTGGCCCAGGTGGGACTAGAACCTGGGATCTACCGATTGAGCCATATAGACAGCTAGCATGAGAGACAAAAGAGGGATAAAGATCCTACAAAGTTGCATTAAAGTGTCAATCAGCATTTTCTGTTACATAGAAATATGTCTGCCAGATGGTTTAGTGAAAAGCTCTGACGCCACGTCAAGGCACCATCCATGTCAGAGTGTTTTGCTCTAACCTGGAGAAAACCCCTCCACACATAGGCAGCTAGTGTGGAAGGAAAAAGAGGGATTAAGAACCACAAAGTTGCATTAAATCGTCAAACAGCATTCTCTGTTGAGCACATTTAATGGAATATTTTGCAGTATCTTGTGCAAGATCTAATTTAAAAAAAAAACAATTAGACCTTGCCCCCATCCCTTCCAGTGGCAGAATCCATTATGATGCACCTTCCCATATCAGCAGGCGACTGTCCACTAGGTCTTTCACCACTAGTGGCAGGTGATCAGAAAGTACTGCTAAGTCACCGGAATGAATGGTTCCGTGTGACCATTTAGCCACTTTGGAATTTTAAAAAATAAATAATTAAAATATACTTACCTATACTTACACAGAAGAGCTTGCTGATGAGAAGTAGAGTTTTTTTTCCAATTCATTAGAATTGTATTTTTTCGTTTTTAGAGATATAAATTTTCTTGCGCTCTTTCAGAATATAGTTTTTTTTTTCCTGGTGGCTCTTCACTAAGTTTGGGTGGATTCGATTTTTAACAGAATGTGGTAAAAATCGAGGTCAGTAATCCAGTAAGGCCGCAAAGTTTGCAAAAAGTATTGAAATGAATTTCACATTTTCTATTCGTCCGACAGGTGCCACTAATTCACTTTAAAGTAGGGGTTCTCAATGTGGGGTACGCGGTAAAATGTTTTGGGGTACACCGTGAGAGCTCAAAAGTTGCTAGATATATGTTATATATACAGGGTGTCCCTGAATTCATGGCCCAAATGTGAAGGGATGGTAGTACACACCGAACCCACCAATATTCGCCATAGAATATGCGGCCGCAAACGCAGTGAGGAGTCAGAAATGAAGGACAGACACAGAGGTTTCCAGTGTGACATTTATTGGAGATCATTACAACAAATGCTCAAATGTCCGCCCACCAACGTTGATACAGGCGGCACAATGGCGGAGTAGTGATCGGCGTACCTGCTTGTAAACACCGGGCTTGCCGCGCACATCGGCGGCTGAGAATGCTGGGGTTTGGCCGATCCAGCGCTTTTAAGCCATGCCGCCTTGTCTGCGCCCACTACCAGCACTGGGCTGCATTTGCGGCCGCATATTCCATGACAAATATTGGTGAGTTCGGTGTGTACTACCATCCCCTCTCGTTTGGGCCATGAATTCAGGGACACCCTGTATATATGTTTTACGTTATTCCCATTGTTATACTATAACTATAGTTTTATCTTTCTATGCAAGAGGTACAGTCGGTCAAAAAAGTATCCGAACATTGTGGTTGATTACAGAATTCAGAAAAAATATCTGGCAACGACTTTTTAGAAATTAGTGATCTGGCAACCTTCGTATCACGTGACACGAAGGTTGCCAGATCAATAATATCTAAAAAAATCGTTGCCAGATATTTTTTCTGAATTCTGTAATCAGCCACAGTGTTCGGATACTTTTTTGACCGACTGTACGCCAGTTATATACACATTTCAGGGAGTAAGTGAAGCATACAAGGTTGAGAACCACTGGTCAATATTATGGTTTTTGTGTGCCACATAGTATCATCTTTCCACGTTATTACGTAAATCTTGTCTAATCTTGCCTTATTTTTCGCTAATTCCATTTGAACGGTAGTTTGCAATGGCTGTCTAGAGCGTTATTAAAAACAACGTATTATAGAACTTCCTTTTTGCTCTTGGACGTTAATTCTGGTAATTAAATTTTGCAAAAAGCTTCATTGGATTGCCGACTTTGGTTTTCTAATAATTCGCAACACTTCGGACAAAGAATCCTACTCCTAGATTTTCTAGGACTTCCAGTACAAGGACATGCCCTATCATTAACTATATACTGTTCAAAATATACAAAGCATACTTTCAAGTGTATACAAAGCATACTGACTATGCTCATCAAACTTTAGAGTTTGTTTGACCACTGCATCAATCACAACTAAAACAATGCTTGGCAGTGTAAAGGAATTGGAGGCAAGGTTACCTAATTCCGTGTTATTTTGCTTTACCTACGTTGTTTATTGTTAAAATTAAATACAATTGTTCGAGATGAAAGACTACACCATGAACTAAATATCCGTGAAAGGTTTTTGACTAAGCAAATGATACATCCTGACTTAAAATCTTTTTAATGCATATTCCGCGCAATGGTTTCTAAATCCTTGATAGTATTTCGTATTCCGTTATAATGGTGTCTTAACTCAGTGACAGCGTTCCTAACAGTGACGTAGCAAGGTGACTGGGCCTTCTCGCGATACTTATTTTTTGAGCCCCTTCCCCCTCCTTAAAAACATATTTTGGAAAAAAAAATTAGGAAATCATTTTTTTAATGAAATAGAAACACCTTTGTTTTATAGTTTTCTTAATTTAATTTTGCAGTGTACACATATAAATCACGAGATATCATATCAGTATCATTCAAGCCAGGATCTGAAAAAATATAATAAGGATGGAAAAAAATGGGGGGGAGCGAGTGCAAGTGACTCAACGGAGCCGAAAAAGGTAAAAAAAAAAGGGGGGGGGGAAGACAAGAGACTGGCTTTGCATTGAAGTATAACATTTTCCCCTCCGCTTTAGAGGTCTTTAAAATTTTTTGAAAAATGTGTGAAATATGCTCATACGGGCTCTGATCTAGAAAAGGGGGAAGGAGCAGGAAATACAATCGAGTCAGACAAACGTAAAGAGGGAGCAGGAAGCTGGTTTTCTAATGCAGCATAAGATTTTTCTCTTATTTTACAAGTCTTTAAAAATTTCGTAAAAAATGCAATGAAATATAAATAAGTTTAATAATTTTTTTGCATCCATTACACATACTCATTCTCAAAGGGTGAAGATATGGCCATATATCGAACACATTACTGTAGTTTGCTCCCACCTGAATCAGAGTAATTTTTCAGTTGCTCTATTAAGCTTTTTTTATACATCCTAAGTATACTTATTAACTTAGTGTTTTTTTAAGATTTCTATGATTTTTTTTTCGTTATTAGAGTAAGAACAATAATTTTAATCTCCTCAACGTAGCAAAACTTTTGAGAGTTAAAAATATTTTTATTTTATAGACAATCTTCTAGTAACGAAAAAAGAAAACAGACACCCATTATCATGTTATTGTAAGGTAGGTTTTAAGGAGAGTAAGATTACATTTGTGTTTTCAAACTAGCAGATGAGTCTGCGAATTTAGATATCGTTTAACGATACATCAGAGCATTTTATTCTGATATGTGTGAATCTTTACAGAATTGCAGGGAAAATATTTGCCTTCTATTTCAGCCACTAAGGTCTTTGGATATATGTTTGAGATTTATCTAGCATAGTTTCAGAATCTGACATATGAGAATGACTAAAAATAAATTATGAATCTGAACTTCTAATAAACCTGTTTTTCGTTTTAAAAGTCATAACAAAGCGATAATCACTTATTTGATTTCGTAAAATAATAATTTAAATATGAAAATAATTTTGAAATAAGCACTGAGATCTACCATAGCAAGCAAAGGTTTTAAAACAGAAAACTATTGAACACATCAGAGCAATTTTGAAGACTAGAGGTGACACTGCTCTTCTCTGTATATTGAAAAGGATGGGAAGGGGAGACGGGAAGATTTCTGCCTGAAGGTCGGACACAAGGAGTGGCGTTGCGGTTGGTTCAATTAGCGGCTGCCTATGATCGGGGGCAAGGAAACAAGCAGGAGAGAGTTGAGGTGGCAGTCGGCCGGACCGGCGTTTTGCATGACGGCCGGCAAATATACGGAATGGCTTTCAAAAGGTTAAGAAAATAAGCGCAAAATTGCGATGGTATCAGTTAATGTCGGATTGAAAGGGATCAATGGAGTAAATCTACCCATCTTGGACAAGTTTGAACTGGCAATCTAAGTGATAGGAGCAAAATTTGTATACTCTCTCATAGCAGTAGACAAGGAATTTAGTGGAAAATATGAAGCCATATTTGGTTATGATTTGTAGAGAGCTCAAGGTTTTGTGTGGGATTTGAAGAATCAAATGTTAGAAAGAGAGAGCGAGTCATGCCCCCTTCGCTATGCCCCTGAGCCCAAGGGAGATCTACCCTGTCATAATTTGGAAAATGAGTCACGGAATTAATAGTGAAGCCATTTCGGCCACGATGAAAAGAGCTGTAAATAAGATAATGATAGCCCCTCCTACTGAAAGGATTGTTTTGGTGAGGAGCACTCAAGGAGACCTCGCTTCCAAAACAGTCTTAGCACAGCAATGGGAAGGAATAAGAAACGAAACAATAAGATTAGCAAGGTCCTTAAATGTTGTGGATAACAATGGACTACTAAACATTAGAGTCGCGAATGTCTCGCAGCAGCCAGTGTGGATAAACAGGGGTATGAAACTGGCAACTTCAGAAACCCTGCAGGCGATGCAGGTGAAATATGTAAATGCAATTGAGAAAACTAAGTCTGAGCCCCTGTTCATTGATGACTTTGATTTAACACATGTCTCACACAAGATGCGCAAACCCTTGGGAGCCCTTCTAATGAGAAATAGAGATGTTTTCGCTGGAGATATAAGTGAGCTTAGTAGCACAGACGTTATCTATCATGAGATACATTTAGGGGATGATAGACCTGTTAGACGCTCTGCACATCGAGTGCACTATGCCATGCATTCAGTATTGGATGAACAAATAAAGGAACTCCTCGACAATGGCATAATTCGTGAAAGTGTCTCGCCATATGCTGCGCCTATCCTGCTAGTAAAGAAACGTGATGGAAGCTACTGATTTTGCGTTTGATTATAGAGCCCACAATGCCAAAATCATCCCAGACTCCTACCCCTTACCTTTGATCAATGAGGGCATTGATTTATAGCAGATGCGAGCTATTTCAGCTCATTAGACATGACATCTGGCTATTATAAAGTGCCTGTACATCCAAGGGATATGGAAAAAACAGCATTCATCAGTAAAATGGTCTGTATGAATTTACACGACTTCCGTTTGGCTTTAAATGTGCACACCCACCAGCTTTCAGCGCTTATCAATGCGATGTTCTTGGACTGAAAAGTGATCAGATTTTGATATACCTTGACGATATCATCGTGGCATCAAAAACATTCGAGCAACATTTGTCTAAATTACAGACCGTCTTTGATACGTTGCGAAAATTTAAGCTCAAGCTCAAGCCTCAAAAATGTCAATTCTTAAGAGAATCTGTATCCTATATGGGACATCTGATTACCTCCCAGGGAGTTAAACCCAATACGCGAAATCTTGATGCAATCAAAAACTTCGCCATTCTGAAGTCAGTGAAGAAGGTGAGAGCCTTCCTGGGTTTGACGGGCTACTACCGCAGGTTTATTGACAAGTATGCTGAGATCGCCCTACCTTTGATAAGCTTGATAAAGAAAGATAGATCCTTTGTGTGGACCGCTGACGCAGAGAGGACTTTTTAAGAACTGAAATTAAAACTGATGACGGAACCCGTGTTGATCTATCTCAACTTCGAAAAGATTTTTTTTATCCATTGATGCCAGCGGAGAAGCTGGGGCTGCAGTAATTGAGCAGGAATGAAAAAGCGGAGTTAGACAAGCAGTTTCCTATGCTAGCCAGAAATTAAAGGCAGCAGAAACCCGATATTCCACCATTAAAAAGGACGCTCTGGCAGTTAAATTCGGCATAAATTATTTTAAACTTATTTATATGGGAAGAAGTTTACAATCATCAGTGACCACGCCCCACTGTCATACCTCTTGAAACTAAAGGACACGTCAAGCAGGTTCGCAAAGTAGAATTTAGCCCTTCAGGGCTATGACTTCTATATTATTTATAGGCCTGGGAAACATAATATCCCCGATGATATATTACCTCGTAATAAAAATACCAATGAGGAGAATGTAATTTTGTCTAACAAGTTCGCAGACAAGCAACAGCTTCGGGATCTACAGAGGGAAGACACCCAGATAAGGGATTTAACAGAATTTTTAGAGGGAGCTAGCAGCAAGCTTCAGCAAAAGATGCCTGATTTACCTGGAAGACGGGATGCTTTTCCATTATTCAGGCCACACAGGAAGGATATTAGAAATGAGCTCGCACAACAACTAGTTATATCCAAGAGTTTAGCTGGACAGATTTTAGAACTCTGCCACGACCTGCCATGCTCTGGTCATTTGGGGGAACTGAAGACGCTACAACACATTCGATCTCAATATTTCTGGCGGGGAATGTATGCAGATGTACGGAAGACTTGTGCCTCCTGCTTCGAGCGACGAGGCTACGTGGCCAGGCGAAAGTCGAATCTAGAAAGAGTTCCACTTGCTTCCCGTCCATTCGAAAGAGTTGCAATGGATTTCCTAGTGCCGTTACCCATGACGGAAAAGGGTAATAAATACATACTGGTAATTACTGATTATTTTACGAAATGGCCCGAAGTCTGTCCTATGCCGGCTCAGACAGCAAAAGGGGTAGCGAAAATATTCGTGGAAGATTACGTCGTCAAAAGCATCTCGCAGTTTGTCATCAGTGACAATGCAAGAAATTTCACTGGAAAAGTAATGACTTCCGTTTATGAAAAGCTAGGCATTTGCAAGTGCCGAGCAATTCCATATCGGTCCCAAAGCAATAGATTATGCGAACAGATGAATGCAAACATTCTCAACATAATATCGCATTATGATTAGATTCCGCACAAGTACACTGGGATGAGTTTATACCCTTTATATTATTGGCTTATCGGAGCGCAGCTCATACTTCCACCAAAGAATCCCCTTATTATCTGACCTATGGACGCGACTTGGTACATCCTTATCGGATTTGGGCGACGCAGAGGGCACCCCTGTATTTCGCATCAGAAAACTATGGAAAATACATCATGGCAAAGATGCAGACGACGTATAAAATCGTAAGAACCAATCTAGGAAAGGCAGCAAAGCCAAAGGAGGAAAGTGGCGTACGAAAAACAGATTAACGAAGGAGAGTTAGTCTTCCTTTATACTCCAAAAGTTAGGCGAGGCAATATGAAAAAACTGGCAAGGCTTTCTACAAGACCTTGGAGGGTGATTAAGAAATTATCGCCAGTTAACTTCAAAATAAGCCTTGTAGTTCGACCTACGAAGACGGAGGTAATACACGTCGATAGGCGAACGAAGCTGAGAACGCGCAAAGCATTCCTTACCCCAACTGAAGAGAGCGAAAATCAGACAGAGCCAAAGTGGCTCATTCCGCCGCAATCGGAAATTGACCCTAGGACGGCAGTGAAAGAAACTGAGGAAGAGGAAGAAATAGATTATCCTCCTAGAGCACGGTTTCTTACAGCAAAATTTGAGACAAGCGTTAAAGACTTGAATGTTATCTGCTGCTATGCCCCCACTGAGGATGCCGATGAGGATGAGAAGGATAGGTTTTATGGTCAACTTCAGGATATTTTGAATTCTGTCAAGAAAGGAGACCTTGTTCTAGGTCACCCTTGTTCTAGGTGACTTCAATGCCAAAGTTGGTACTGACTCTGACCTTTGGGGACGAGTAATAGGCCCTTTTGGTATTGGTAGCTGCAATGGCAATGGGCAACGTCTCCTACAGGTAAGTTAACTCAATTGTTTCAGAATAACTAACACTTATTACAAACACCACGACATACATAAGTACACATGGGGTTCACCCAATGGGCTGCATAAGAATGTGATTGATTACATATTAATTAACAGCAAATGGGCTACTTCTGTTAGGCATATAGGTATGTTAGGCTACCATGGCATATAGGGGAGCTGAAATTGGATCTGACCACTACCTTGTTAAAGGTGTCTTGCAACTTAACTCAAAAAGAATTGTGCTAAAGTTAAAAAATTTATTTTTAATACTGAAGCTCTGAAAGACCCAGTTATAGCTAAAGCTTACCATGATAGGTTACTTAGTCATTATGGCAGGTCAGCTTACTACTGAAGTTGAGGAAGAATGGGGCCGGTTTAAACAGGGTTTTTGGAAACTAACAGTACTCTTTTAGGAAAAAAGGAGCAGAGGAGACAGAATTATTTAAGTGCTAAGGCACTTGAGCTTATTTCAGAAAAAAGGAACTGCAGGAATGTCCTTAATCAGTACCCTACTAGTCCTAATAGAAAGGATTACAGAGAGCTTAATAAACGTGTAAAGGATCAGTTAGCTGCTGATAAGAATCTTTGGCTTGACTGACAAAGCCGAGGAAGCAGTTAGACAGCACAATAGCAGAGAGCTGTACCAGATAGTTAATGTTTTATGTGGTAGAAAACGGACAGGTATACAGGGACTGAAGGATAAACAAGGTAAGGTTATAGAATGTGAGGATTCTGTCATGGCTAGGTGGGCTGAGCATTTCAGTCATGTTCTAAGCAATGCGGTTAGTTCTATTCCCATTGTTTGCAATGATGATAGATGCATTGATGGCTTTAATGTTGGCCCTATAACCCAATCTGAAGTTATTTTGGCTGTTTCTAAACTTAAACTTCATAAATCCCCAGGGGTAGATGAAATTACTACAGAAATGCTTAGAGTTGGAAATGTTTCGGTTACCACTTGGAGCCTGAAATTTTGAATATCTTTTATGATAAAGGCATGGTTCCTAAGGATTTTACCAGAGCTATTGTTATCCCTGTTTTAAAAAAAGGCGATCACAGTTCTTGTGAAAACTATAGGGGTATTAGCCTACTCTCTGTTCCAGGTAAAGTTCTTTCCATGATTGTGCTTAATAGAATTAAGAATCTGGTTGACACTCAATTGCGTGATGAGCAATGTGGATTCAGAAGTGGTAGGGGATGTGTAGATCAGATATTTTCACTTAGGCAGATTCTTGAGAAATGTTTAGAGTTTCAGAAACCTTTGTTGCTAGCTTTGTTGATTTCAAAAAGGCTTTCGACTCTGTTGATCGTCATAATTTGTGGTTGATTGTGAGATCATATGGTTTACCAGACAAGTTAGTTAACATAATGAAAGCTCTCTATAATAACACTGAGTCGTGTGTGAGAGTTGATAAGGCTTGTAGCAATTGGTTTAGCATTACTTCTGGTGTTCGACAAGGGTACATTTTGTCTCCTTTTCTCTTTAGTTTGGGTATTGATTATGTTATTCGAAATTCACTTCAAGGGAAAGATTTTGGCCTTAAATGGGCTGGAGATACGAAAATTTCTGATTTAGATTATGCTGATGATTTAGCCCTTTTGGCAAATGATGTTGATGAGATGAACTCTTTCATTCGAGCTGTTGATGAGACTGGTAGTAGAGTAGGTTTGGTTATAAACAGAGAGAAAACTAAAGTGGTGAAAATTGGTCAGGTAGGCTGTGATTCAGTTAATCTGAATGGTTGCAATCTTGAGCAGGTGTCACAGTTTAATTATCTTGGGAGCTACGTAACAGATAATGGTGATGTGCGGCATGAGATTAACAGACGAATAGGGATTGCTGCCGGGACTTTTAAGAATCTATGGAGAGTGTGGAGAAATAGGCGTATACACCTAAAGACTAAAGTTAGACTGTATAATAGTTTGGTTCTTTCTAGGGTTAGTTATGGTAGTGAAACTTTGACATTGTGTAAATTTGGTAACAGGAAACTAGATGCTTTTGATTCTAGATGCTTGCGCAGTATCTTGAGCATTAGTTGGTTCAGCTTTGTAACTAATGATGAGGTTAGGCAAAGGAGTCTGCAACCTCCTTTAAGCAGCATATTGTGCAGAGAGAGACTCCGCTGGTTTGGCCATGTTGCCCGTATGGATAATTAAAGATTGGCGAATAGGGTTATGGACAGTGTGCCTAAAGGCTTCAGAAAGAGGGGGAGACCTAGGATGCGGTGGGCAGACAATGTCAAACAGGATCTTGTTAGAATTGGTGTGCAGTGATCAGGTGCAGCAGATGTAGATCAGGACAGACTTGCTTGGAGAACTAAATTGCACGGTCTGGTTGGACCTCCGTAGCCCTGGCTGCTTGAGGATGAAGATGATGATGATGTATTCATACATGTGTTTTACTACGCGAGTATCTCTAACATGCACATTTCATGTTTAAGTAAGAGCGAGTTTAGGTAATTTTTCCCGCCCGAGTATGTATATTTCTGTATTTTATAAGTGTAAAAGTGATTATTTTTCCTGCAAGGACTCGTTTTTTCGACAGTGATATGTATTCACCTATGTGTTTCATTACACGAGTAAATCAATCATGCATATTTCATGTTCAACTAAGAAAGGTTTAGTTATTTTTCCCGCATAAGAATGCATGTTTCTTTACGTTCGAAACGTTTTTCCCAGTTTATTGCAAGTATGTGCACGTGCGGAGTACAGCAGTAACGATAGTTTAACCGCAAGTATTCGTTATTTAAGTATTAGGGCATCAATGCCACATTTACTTTTCTTGCAACAACGTTCATTTCGAGGGAGATGCAAATCAGCAATGTTATTTTTCCTGCAAAGATTCACTTTTTGTGTAAGCATATGAATTTTACATGTGCCATTTCAGTTGTATGTGAATCAAATATTCACTTTTCTGAACAAGGGTGAAATACATACACTGTGTATAACATTTTATTTGTAAGTTTCACCCAATTTGGATAATTTTCACGCAAACGCTTGAACATGTGAGACCTACTTATGTTTTTCGGAGTGTTCGAACCTGCATATATGAAATTAGTTTTTTCCACAAGTTTCGAAGAAGCAGAAACATTTTTTTTTGTTCAAAATTGATTATTGCAAAATATTTCGCCACTGATTTGAACTTGAATATTCATATTTCGGTAGGTGTAAGGATTCTTCTTCAATGCGTTTGAATCTTTTTGAGCACGACTGTCTTACGTTACGTTTTCTGTCAGATGTCTCGTAACGTACGAAACGTGTGTGTTTTTGTTAATACAGAAGATGACATGAGAGCGGTTAGGTTTAAGAACCTGAAAAATAAAACGGCCCATAACGGAGCGTTGTTCAGAGCACGAAATACGATAGAAACTAGCGACAGCCCGAGAATTTTCAAACTTAGAAAAATCCAAAACTTGTAGAGGGCATGAAATGCATTAAGAACGCGGCGGAGGGATGGTAAAAGGTGAACCATGACCTGACACTGGCGAAATCCTGTTGTTTCGTGCAAACAGTGAAGGATGATAAAACATGTAATAATAAAATGAAAATGGAGATCCAGTTGTTTCAGAAAAGAGGACTGAGCGATCCTTTTGTGGCACAAGGATTTTGACCCTTTTCATGGATATTACCTTTTATCACCTCTTCAACCTTCGTGCGAAGAAACAAGGATTTAACCCGTGTCAGGTCATGGTTTATAGGAAATTCATTTTTATATGAAATTCATTTTTATAGGAAATTCTTGAGCGCGAGTTCAAAAGTCCATTTTAAAATATGTTTATCTCTAAAAAAGAAAAAGCAAAAAACAAAACTATACGCAGAGACAGATGGCAAAAGGAAAGCATTAGCTAATTTTTTCTTTTTTTCGAAAAGGAGTTAAAAAGTTTTTTTAGAGTGTTTATTTCGGATAATCATCGCTCAACGACACCTAAATATTATCTTGCATTGGAAACCTAGAGATTATAATTAAATTGAATTTCATTTAATTCTCTTGCCTTAACAAATATTACCTTAACAAATCATTTGGTAATAAGCAAAAAACATTTGACGGTATTGCGTAGACAATGCGCAAGAACGCAAGCGTGTCATTAGACGTCATAATTGTTTGAAAAATCGTTGTTAAGGAACGTCACCTGTCGAAGTTACATGACGTTGATTTCCTCTAATCTGTTGTCATTAATTGATTTGATTTTGTGATAGCAAATGCATGAATAAGTTATTGTAAAAGACAAAAGTTAATAAGATGTCAGGAAGAAAAAGAAAAGGAAATTGGTATATAGGAGAAGTTACTGAGTAAGTACAACGATTTTTTTCATTGAATCAGAATTTCCTCGTTATTTTAATAAAGTTTTTATTCGCTGTTCCCGTCTAAAAATTATATATATATATACTTATTGGCTATCCTGAGTTATCTCTTTCATTTTCACTGAAATGATCTTATTAGTGACGGTAATCGATATGTGCTGGAGTCATTCGGTCTAATGTTCAACTGCTATTAGGGACGAGACTACAGTATTAATTTTTTCCCGTCAATTAGGTGAAAAAAATGAATAGCCTTAAAGTCCAGCCAGAGTTTTACCTCGCTGACAGAGAAACTGAAAGAATTAACTGAAGCTGAATTTTGTTGTGGTTTGGGTTGTTTACCTCTAAGTGACACTTTTGTGCATTCAATGAGCTAAACCGCCAGGTCATAAGGACCACAAAGGTTCAGAGGAGGTAGGGGAAGGGGACCCACTGGATTACACTTGGCAGACAGATGAGAGCTTTCTGTCTGGGCCTTCCAGCATGTTCTGTAACGTGCACAGGGTATGGCTCTCCTTCATACATGGTCAGGGCTCAACAACCCATCAGAATGACCGCGACCTTTGTAATCTCATCGGTGTTCCCTTTCACACCGAGAGTAGGGTGGAGCTTATGGGAGATAAATCTCAACGCTGATACAGTGGGAACTCGAAATTGGGAATATCGCATTACTAGTCTGGTGCTGGTGATTATGATTCAGGCAAGACATGGTGGCTACCTCAGGTACCAAAGTTTCAGTTTATGCTTCTGTTCAGGAGACTTCAAAATAGCTTGTTCCCTTCAATCGGGTTAGCTAGATAATCAGCGTTATCTGCTCTCTGATTGGCCCATTCAACACACCGAAATTGTCTTTCATTTTGAGAGTTTAAACTCTCTAGATCGCTCCTTGAGCTGAGTTTGGTTAAATTGACATCGAATGTCAGAGAATACACTGATGATCTTTAAGCTGATCGCAGTGCTATGACTTTACTCTTTTTACCTACAGGGTACCGAGATTTATGAAAATTACATGATAAAATTCAAAGCAGTATTTATATAGCTTACTAGTTATAAGAGACAAAAAAAGTAACATCAAGTACCAGGTTACCAATTAAAAACCCATTAACACCTGATAAATAATGAATAATGACGTAACTCAGATAAAACATGGCGATATGTTTTGGCAGTTCCGGAAGGTGGTCATTCTCAAGTGTAAAAGATATATTTCGAAAGACATGGAGCTGGCCATTTCGTTGCAATCCGAGAACACGGTGCAATTCCAAGTTATCATGCAAACTGCCTTTGTGTTTCACATAAAGAATACGTTATTTTTATTTACTTTTTATTGCGTGCAAACTTTAACAGCTTTAGTACAATACAGTGTTAAGATGATTTTCAAATATGATTTAATACACAAATTCCATGTGATTAATTTTTTAGAGAATGCGTTTAATAACAAGTTAGTTTTGCGTACTCAACATCTTCTCATGTAAGAAAAGTTGAGGGGTTTTGATACTTTGGCGACTAGGAGCTACCATATTCCATAAATACTTCTCTTAATATGCATAAAGTATATATTTAAGTGGGTAATAGAGAATTACAACTTGTATCCTAATCCTTGCGTACTCTACCAACACGTTACCATATGGAGACAATAAAATCTTAGAATTTATATCTTGGGATGAGTTACCTGTTTTCGTTTTACAATTATCACTTACAGATCCACAAGGGTTGATAGGAATGGCATTCTGTGTAGGTTAAATTTCTTCAGAACAATCTGAAATATATTCCATAAGACTGGAATCAAGGATTGAAATTGCCAAGATAGATACAGCAGATCACTGGGATGCTCCCGAAATCACTCATGACCAGTTGAAATATGGACGTGATCATGACTACCATTTGAAAGGGAACCACGTCGATCTCAGTCCTTAATAACTGCCATTTTGTCCACAGATACAATGGATTCCAATAGAAACTTCCCATGCTATAATATCCCTACCATCAGCCAGAGGTTTGGGATTGAAACAATCCGAGCGATGCTTCACTTCATCTGCAATACACTTTGGACGTTCTTTATGAGATTTTTTTTCCATTATGAGAATTTGAAATGAGAAGTGATAATGGCTTAATTAACAACGCTGCATGCAATCAATTGGTCACTTGAAGGGATTTAAAGCAATTTACTAAAGAAATTCGCAGCCCACTGCAAACGGTTGCCTAGTTCCTTATCTAAGTGAGCTCTTTACGGTAAATCCACGGCGAGAACTTCATTCACTTTGGAGATGGCGAAATCATTTCTTCTCTTACAATATTTAAATGTGGGCTCAGATAGGAAAGATTTTGTGCAATAATATTAGAATGATATCATTGGTGATCATTGCATCTCTTTCGTCCTCATAATCTATCTGCAGAATCATCACATTGCTTACAAAATCACATTAATTATCTTTACCTATTGTAAGAGATATGCAAACGATTCAACCCTTCGCTTGAAAAAGCGTGATCTCAGAGCCAGGATGGGTCTTTCTCCTGATGCTTTAATGGGATATTAATTATTTGAATAAATGTTTTCGTACTAGGGGTTGTGTGCATGACTAGGTAAGTGTCATTTGAATACACATTGTGTATTCAAATGACACTTATAAGTCAGATTGGTTTACACTTGCTTCATCGATTCGACATTTTAAAAAATATTTTTAACAGATCGGGGATGTTTTGCAAGGGATAGCCGAGATTAGATATTTGTTACAAATCATCGACATTTATCGAAACTACAATGATTATTCCCTAAAATAATGATGATGCTTATGGGCCTAGAAAGACTGTCATCCATCAGATAGGACGTTAATGCAAGGCCCCGTATGCAGGAGAACAATATTCTGTGCACGTTGAAGAACATGGAGACTTCCATCTATTTCTTAAGAGCTGTCCAAAGGATCTCTTTCACCAACCTTCTCTGAATCCTTTAGGTCTTTTGTTTCCTTTAGGTCTCTGTTCATTTAACACATTGTAGGAAAAAAAGTGTCTTTAGGAGGTAAAAAAAATCGAACATTTCTATGTTTACATTTTAGGAAAAATAATTATTTCAAAAATAACCCTGGTGTTCGTTTGAGGAAATACTTGAGATTTCTTCTCGTGTATCATGTCTTCTTTTAAAGTTTATATCTTATGATGAATGATTTTTCTTTAATTAGTAACATACGGCAAGCAATTATAATCTTATTAGTTCTGTTTGCGATTTATATTCAGTTGTCGCCGAATGTGAGACTCATTATTATTTACTATTAAATTCTGACAGATTGAGCAACATTTCATTCTCTTTCTCTGTTTTATGTAGGTATGATGTGAAGAAGCAGCACGAACACCCCGAGCAGTCCGGGGCGAAAAGGACTTGCCCACCACGTTGGCGTGAGGACGTTATGATGGAGCAAGACATCGACAACTTACCAGGCGCTCCTGAAGGGGTAGGAACAACGGATTTCTTTCCAAATATAGAAGGGTCTATCAGATCTCGGAGACTGCGCTGTCGCGGAAAGCAGTAAGTTGACATACTTCATTCGTTTGCTGATATTGAATTAGTTATTAATCGTCTGAGTTTCTATTAGAGGCAAAACACAGTTAAATGGGGATAATGAACTCTGAACAATATTAGAAATAGGATTATCTGAAGTTATACATTTTTAACAGGAATTCTTTAAAGGAAGCATAATCTGAAATAGCTCATACTCTAAAATTAGCGAAGATGACAAATGCTTAAGAAATAATTGTTTGACAAAGCATTCTCTTTTGGTCGATTGAAAGAAATCTCATTTTGCAGTGAGAATGACATAGGAGTTGATTAAACTAAATATCTTTAAAAGAAAAAATCTGAAATCGCTTTCGATCAGTAATTGTCGGCACTGATAAGCAACTAATTCTGGAAATTATTAATTATTTAAATATACGATTGCTTTGAATTTTACTTAAAATGAAATTAAAACAAAAGTCTAATACTTGCTTGAACTTGAGACTTAACAAAATGCTTCTACCTTACAAATGCACAGCCAATGGGAGCAATGAACCCTTAGAAGACGTCCATGGAGAGTACCTTTTTGGACCTCCACAGAAAAAAATGATCCCCACTTCCTACACCGATGACGATGTGAAAAGGATATTGGGTAGGTTTATCCCACCTGAAATTAAGTTCTATTATCCTGAACTAACTAGGCGTTACATTCCTAACGATGAGAGGAAAGAGCAGGGCGACAGATTGCAAAAGCGAAAAGCCATGTTGAGTATACAGAAAGATCGAGTGAAGGAAGAAGTGCAGATACAAGCTCCTGGCCCAGAAAGCAGAAAAAGCAGTGCCAAAGATAAGAACGGGAAGAGATGTAGAGCAGAAGGCTTTAGCAAAAGCTACACTGGAGGAGAGCAATGAGCGTGCCTCCGGACGAACGCCAGCCATACGAGCACTTGACGAGGAAACCCCTGCTAGGAACACAGAGTCGAACCCTCTGCCCCAGCTACAGGATCTGTTGGCAGCCTTTCCGCTGTGCCAGATCCAGGCAGATCTAGTACGTTTGGGGGAGCGCCTCCACCAGATTGAGGGACAGCGAGAGAGGAGCCATACCAGTCAGCCCCAGCAACAGCGACACCCCTGGGCGGATCACCAGGGTGTCTCGTGCTTTGCGTGCGGTGGAGTGGGCCATTACGCCCGTCAGTGTGCGTCGCCCCCGACCCTACGCCCACGTGACCCGCGATACCAAACAGGACGAAACCGGCAGCAAAATCGAGACCGAGCAACTCCACGGAGGACCCGCTGGACGAGAGAGAATGGTTTCCCCTTTACACCCCCTCAGCGAACTCGAGATCAGGGTAGTAGTAGTAGAACACATAACATAAATTGAATTTTCTTGCTTTATAAAAGCAAACTCATTCAGAGGCTTTTTGAATCTGAATTAAGTTAAATAGATGGTATAGTATTAATGATGGTATAGTACCCTGCTGAGGTGTGGTCAACTTCACAGGGTCCTGGTGCTGACCATTTATACCTACCAGACTGGATTTATTTATGGATTTGAGTTTGATTATGGATCCTGGGCTTGCTGCACTGGTGGGCCTCTGTTGAGGGAGAGTCTGCCGCTGTGTTTTCTGTTTGCTTCTGGGTTGCCAGCTCTAAGTGAACAGAGGCATGGGATACCTTATATCAGCTGGTGGATAATCCTAATCAGAGGCCATCGCAGGTACCTCAACCTTACTTTGCTAGTTGGGCATCGTCAAGCCTAAACTGAAGTAATGCGTCTCAGGCAGGCCATGTGGCTCTTGAAAAAGTCCACTTGAAAAGGTGGTGCCTGAAGTTCCTACCAGCATCGGTGACTTCAGCCTTTAGCGGAGGAGGAACGGGTCTTTGCACCATGCCTGCGATCAGGGGGCTGTTTGATATTGTTGGCCCTACCAATCTCAATAAACCTAATTTCTTTAAAAATCCTACTAATCATTTTCTCTCTGCAGGAACGTGGAACGTGAGGACATTATATAGAGATTATTCTCTTGATGTCCTCATGCAGGAATTCCAGCGCTATAACCTAGATATTCTAGGCTTGCAAGAGACCAGATGGACAGGTAAAGGTGAGATACTTAAAAATAACTTTAAATTTCTCTTTACAGGGAGGGAGGACGGAAAGCATCACCAAGGCGTGGGTCTGCTGCTCAGCAGACATGCTAGTGATGCTCTTCTGGGATATGAGTGCGTTGATGAAAGGTTTCTTACAGCAAAATTTCAGACAAGCATTAAAGACTTGAATGTTATCTGCTGTTATGCCCCCACTGAGGATGCTAATGAGTATGAGAAGGATAGGTTTTACGGACAACTTCAGGATATTTTGAATTCTGTCAAGAAAGGAAATATTGCCCTTGTTCTTGGTGACTTCAATGCCAAAGTTGGTACTGACTCTGATCTTTGGGGAGGGGTGATAGGCCCTTTTGTTATTGGTAGCTGCAATGGCAATGGGCAACGTCTCCTACAGGTAAGTAAACTCAATGGTTTCAGAATAACTAACACATATTACAAACACCGCGACATTCTTTTATAATTGTGGAGTCATGTGATTTTTTATTAGAGAAACCTGGGATTTTATCAAACATTGGCGGAAAAGATGTTGTCCAGTAAGGAATGGATCAGGGTAGAGAAGAGTTACGACAAGCCAACCACCATACGGCTCCTTTAAACTAGAACGGGAGGGAAGCCCCGGATGCACTTCCCAGAGTCCCCTCGAAGCGTCAGCTGTCCGCATTGCCCCGTGTGCCATACTATGCAGTGATGAAAATTCACCTATTGTGTCTGGCCGCATGGAGGACACGGAGGTGTCGGCCCTTGTCGATACCGGCGCCATTGTGTCCGTCATGAATAGCCAGTGTTTTCAGCGCTTGAGAGGCCGAATCCTGCACAAAACGGTCCCCCTCCAACATAATTCGAAAACTGTAGATGGCCACCCCCTTCCAGTGATAGGCAGATACATGGTGACCCTCACATTTGACTTGATTAGATTTGAACACCCCATAGTAGCCCTTGACATAGACACTCCACGATACGACATGATAATGGGACACGATATCCTCAAAAAGCACCGATTCATCATAGATTGTCATTCAGGCACACTGCACAGGAAAAAGGACGAGGCAGCGGGCATACAGGGTGCCGTTCGCGCTGCAGGGCGAATTGGACCGACAAGTGGATGAGTTGTTAGAGCAAGGAATAATAAGAGAAAGCGCCTCTCGTTTTGCATCACCCATCGTCTTAGTGAAGAAAAAAGACTCCACCTACAGATTCTGCATCGACTACAGGGCCCTAAATGCGAAAACAGTCCCAGATTCGTACCCCCTCCCCCTCATAAACGAAATTATCGACCAACTAGCTCACGCCAAATATTTTAGCTCACTCGATATGGTATCCGGTTATTGGCAGGTTCCCGTTCACCCACGTGACGTGGAGAAAACTGCGTTCATCAGCAGGAAAGGGTTATTTGAATTGAACTACTTACCATTTGGACTGAAGAACAGTCCCGCTACGTTCCAGCATTTATTGGACCACGTATTAATGGGAATGCGACAAGAGCAAATTCTCGTCTACCTCGACGACATAATGGTGGCCTCCCAGACATTTGAACAACACACAGAACGGTTACAGAGGCTATTTGACCGCCTAAGGGCCTACAATTTAAAGTTGAAGCCAGCAAAGTGCCAATTCACGAAGGAATCCCTCACTTACTTGGGACATTTTATTTCCGCAGAAGGGGTCCAGCCGGACCCGTGGAACGTCCAGGCCATTGAAGAATTTCCTCGCCCCCGTAGTGTCCGGAACGTTCGAGCCTTCCTAGGCCTAACCGGCTACTACCGGCGTTTTATCGATCGCTACGCCGATCTTACAGCCCCCTTGGTCCATTTAGTGAAGAAGGACACCCCTTTTAAATGGTCTCCAGAAGCGGAGGAAGCGTTCGAAGTACTGAAGAGGAAATTAATGACCGAGCCCCTTCTCCTGTACCCTGACTTTGGACGGAAATTTTTCCTGTCAACCGATGCGTCGGATATTGCGGTAGCCGGCGTACTCGAGCAGGAGACGGACGACGGTTTCCGTCATCCGGTAGCTTACGCCAGTCGGAAATTGAAGCCCCCGGAAACACGCTGTCTCAGTCACGTCTCAAGAAGAAAAACTTAAAAGGTCAAATTCTGAAAATATTCGTTGTCCGACGCGTGGTGCAAATGGTTAGCACGCTCTGGCATGAATCTAGAGAGATGCGGGTTCGATTCCCGCCGTGGAGACGATGAATTTTTTTCAGAATCTATTAATTATTGTTTCTTAACAGGGAATACTGTGTATTCACTTTGGATTTCAATTATATATTTAACGCGGTAGCGTTAGCGCGTCAAATGTGAGGGTCACCATGTATCTGCCTATCACTGGAAGGGGGTGGCCATCTACAGTTTTGTTGGAGGGGGACCGTTTTGTGCAGGATTCGGCCTCTCAAGCGCTGAAAACACTGGCTATTCATGACGGACACAATGGCGCCGGTATCGACAAGGGCCGACACCTCCGTGTCCTCCATGCGGCCAGACACAATAGGTGAATTTTCATCACTGCATAGTATGGCACACGGGGCAATGCGGACGGCTGATGCTTCGAGGGGACTCTGGGAAGTGCATCCGGGGCTTCCCTCCCGTTCTAGTTTAAAGGAGCCGTATGGTGGTTGGCTTGTCGTAACTCTTCTCTACCCTGATCTCGAGTTCGCTGAGGGGGGGTAAAAGGTAATCCATTCTCTCTCGTCCAGCGGGTACTCCGTGGAGTTGCTCTTCTTCTTTCACATCCCTCTAAATGCTGGTCCTATTTGTAAAGCAAGCCTCGGCCTGCTTATCATCAGGACCACGAGCCAATGTCTTCTGTGGGTGATAGAGAGAGAAGATGTTAAAAAAGTTCTGAAGGTGATAGAGGGAGAAGATGTTAAAAATTGGAATTTTAATTTTTAGAGGCAAGGGTGGAAGGAAAGGCCGAAAGTTTGCACAGATCTTATTTTGCTCCAAAGTTGGTAAGTGTCGCGAAAATCGTGGAATGAGAGAGAAAAAAGGGGGAGAAGGGTATAATTTAGTGATAATTTAGTGTTAAGTAGGCTAAACATTAAAATTGTGGACGGGGGAGCAATAATTTGAAGGGGGGGGGGGAGAAATAAAGCCAAAAGTAGCGTCAGAGCAGCGAGATGATGGAAATCGATCGCTGACGTCACAGCCAATGGGATTGAAGGAATTTTGGCATTGGCTGAGAGCGGGAGCTGGAAGTTGGTTAGGTTTGACGCTAACGGAGACGAGTGGGCAAGAGGGGTCTCAGCCAATGAGGATAAAGGAATTTTGGGATTGGCTGAGAGTGAGGAATGGAGAGGAGGCAGAATTTTGATCGCTAAATGAGTAAAACAGATGGAAAAGGGCTAATTTTGAACGGAAAATAATTTAAAAACGGAAGAATAGTGAATTATTTAAAAAGAGGGAGGAGATTCTATACTAATTGGAGGAAGTCCCAAATAGAAAAGCACTCTCTCTGCAGGCATTTGCCTAAAGCAGAGAGGTAAAGGTCTGGATACTTCGGCAAAATGCAACCGTCCTTGGATAACGTTTTTTTAAGAGCTTTAAGGTGGGGGGGGGGGGTTCCCATTCGGAGGAGGCTAATTTAGGGTTAATAAGAAATTTTAGAAAATCAAGGAGGTCCTCAAAGTTTTCAAGAAAATCAGGGGGGTCAGAATTTAGAGTAATAGAGGGGGAGGTGGATCGATCTATGATGAAATTTTGAATATTACCTATTAATGAGGAAGGCGAGTCAGGAGCTGGCTGTTTTTTCTTCTGATGGGCAGTAGACTCAGAGGCAGAAGGTGAATCCGATGGAGAGGGAAGGTGCTTTCTTTTTTGTTGAAGGGGAGTAGAAGGAGCTGACTCTTCAGGAGCGGGAATTTCTTTTGGAGCATCCTGAACTTCTTCTCTTTGAATGGAGGTTGGTGCCAGCAGTTGCGAAGAGTTGGTGGTCGAGATAGAGTCCGAAATTATGACCGATTTTGATGCGGGAGGTGGCAGGTTCTTCTTGGCGAAGGCTTCGCAGTCCTTTATGATGTGGCCTGGGAGCCTGCACCACTTGCAAAGCCGGATCATGCCAGAGTAATTAATTGTAGCCGAAAAGGTAGAGATGTGGAGGAAACTGGGTACCATTTTCTTCATCTCCATGTGGACTACCCTCGTACCCGTCCGGATGGATTCCAATCCCGGGAGGTTCAGGAACTCTTCTGCAATGCTTTTTACAATGCCATATGCTTGAGGGCGTCCACGATGTCACAGTTAGGGATGGAGAATGGTAGTTTAGAGATGAAAACTTTTTTCTGGGGATATCCTAGGCGCTTGAATGCGATGGGCTGGTCCGTGGGAAACACCAGGTTCGGATCAGCGGCAAAATCATCCGCAGCGTCTTCAGAGGCAAAAGTAATAATGGTGATATCTTTGGAAATACTTTGTGCGACTTCAATAGCAGCTGGGTCCTTATTGTTGGCCAATATAGTCACGAAAGTCTCATAGCTGAGATCACGATGTAAAAACTTGAAACAACGATTTAATCTGGAGTCGTTATTGATATCCATTGTTAGCTGAATTCACAAACACGTGGAAAACAGAGAGCACTAGCGAACACGTCTTACTATCTTGAAGTCCGAGGTTGTAATCCGTGGAGTTGCTCAGTCTCGATTTTGCTGCCGGTTTCGTCCTGTTTGGTATTGCGGGTCACGTGGGCATAGGGTCGGGGGCGACGCACACTGACAGGCGTAATGGCCCACTCCACCGCACGCAAAGCACGTGACACCCTGGCGATCCGCCCAGGGGTGCCGCTGTTGCTGGGGCTGACTGGTATGGCTCCTCTCTCGCTGTCCCTCAATCTGGTGGAGGCGCTCCCCCAAACGTACTAGATCTGCCTGGATCTGGCACAGCGGAAAGGCTGCCAACAGATCCTGTAGCTGGGGCAGAGGGTTCGACTCTGTGTTCCTAGCAGGGGTTTCCTCGTCAAGTGCTCGTATGGCTGGCGTTCGTCCGGAGGCACGCTCATTGCTCTCCTCCAGTGTAGCTTTTGCTAAAGCCTCCTCAAATGTGCGGGGGTTATGAGACAGTACGAACTGCTTGAGCCGCGGGGCCAGGCCCGCCAAAAACTGGGCAAGGCGCATCTGATCGCCGATTCCCTGATCCTCGCTGTCCATGTTTCTTCCTGCTGTTCCCAAAAACTGATAGGCCCAGGTCCGAATGCGGGCAGCATACTCCCGGACACTCTCATTCGCCGTTTGCTGACAGCTTGTGAATTTGTGTAGGCGGGTGGCTAATGGCGCCTCACTATCGAACCTTTCCAACACCGCCCTTTTGAAAACTCAAACAAGAAGAAGAATATAATGAACACTTGGAGATTACAGCAATTGTCGCCAGATCCTTCTACCAAGACATTTCTTAAACCACCACATTTGGAAATAGGACATCTTGGTAGGATTCAAAGTCCTGCAACATAGAACAGTGTAAACAGTGAAAAAGATAAGATTATGAAGAGTTGGAAAAGTGAGATATTGTCAACAGATCCTTCTACTAAGAGAGTTCTTAAACAGCCTCCTCCAAAGCTTGGAAAAGTGTATCCTGGTACGATAAAAGTTCCTGCCTGTGATAACAAAGGAATGAGTGCCAAGGAGAAGATCTTAAAGAGCTGGAGCGGAGAAACATTGCCAAGAAATCCCTTCTGCGAAGAGACCTAATAATCGCCTCCACAACAGTTCCCAAAGGTACCTTCTGGTATGATAGAAGTTCGTACCCCAGAATACAGCAGAATGAGTGCCAAGGAGAAAATTATGAATATGTGGGGAAAAGGACAGGAAAGTTCAGACAATTATACTAGAGGACAGGTCAAACGGCCAAGTAAGATGAGTGAAATGGACTATAATGCACTCTATAAGTCGATATTCGTCCCAGTGCCCTTGAAAGGAAAGTCCCAGCAGGTTCCTAGATTAAAATAGAAGGAAACTCTCTTTGCTCCAGTTAAGGCGGTTGACTCCATGATGAAGACATCGAATAAATGGGATGGAGAAAGGAAAGAAAACTGTTAAGAAAGCTTATTTATGATCCCTCTTTTTCCTTCCACATTAGCTGCCTATGTGTGGAGGTGTTTTCTCCTGGGTTAGAGCAAAACACTCTGACATATCAGTAATGGCATTTAATGGAGCCGGATCCCTCTTTTTCCTTCCACATTAGCTGCCTATGTGTGGAGGTGTTTTCTCCTGGGTTAGAGCAAAACACTCTGACATATCAGTAATGGCATTTAATGGAGCCGGATCCCTCTTTTTCCTTCCACATTAGCTGCCTATGTGTGGAGGGGTTTTCTCCTGGGTTAGAGCAAAAAATTAAAAAATACCCCCTCAAGCAGCTGCTTGCCACAGAGGTCTGACAGGAGCCTGTCAGTTTATATGCTACAGTAGGAGATCTGAGAGGATGGCAGGACCAAAACACTCTGACATATCAGTAATGACATTTAATGGAGCCGGATCCCTCTTTTTCCTTCCACATTAGCTGCCTATGTGTCGAGGGGTTTTCTCCTGGGTTAGAGCAAAACACTCTGACATATCAGTAATGACATTTAATGGAGCCGGTTCCCTCTTTTTCCTTCCACATTAGCTGCCTATTTGTGGAGGGGTTTTCTCCTGGGTTAGAGCAAAACACTCTGACATATCAGTAATGACATTTAATGAAGCCGGATCCCTCTTTTTCCTTCCACATTAGCTCCCTATGTGTGGAGGGGTTTTCTCCTGGGTTAGAGCAAAACACTCTGACATATCAGTAATGACATTTAATGGAGCCGGATCCCTCTTTTTCCTTCCACATTAGCTGCCTATGTGTGGAGGGGTTTTCTCCTGGGTTAGAGCAAAACACTCTGACATATCAATAATGACATTTAATGGAGCCGGTTCCCTCTTTTTCCTTCCACATTAGCTGCCTATGTGTGGAGGGGTTTTCTCCTGGGTTAGAGCAAAACACTCTGACATGTCAGTAATGAAATTTAATGGAGCCGGATCCCGCTTTTTCCTTCCACATTAGCTGCCTATGTGTGGAGGGGTTTTCTCCTGGGTTAGAGCAAAACACTCTGACATGGATGGTGCCTTGACGTGGCGTCAGAGCTTTTCACTAAACCATCCGGCAGATAAATGTTGCAGTGAGCTGTAATCATAAAAAAAAATTCTACTATGAGTGAACATATAGTCGAAGGGGGACACCAACCGCCAATTCTTCCCTAAATTATAGTATGCGGGAAAAAAAGGACCGGAACTAAGAGGCTTTCGGGAAATTGAACAGTTCATTCTGCAAGAATCATGACCTCGCCTTGGAGCGGAAGACAACTTGGATAGACGACAGCGATCAGCGTCAGCTGTTGCAGTGCATCACCTCGGTCGAAAGTTTGGGCGAGACTAGTTAAGCTTAGTTTTATTGACTGTTTTGATTTTCTCTCAGTATTATTGTGCAGGGGCATAGCGAAGGACTATGGTTGTAGGGAGGGGATGGAAATAAAAAAAATTCCAACTCGGAAATCAAATTTTGCCAACTGAGCAAATAATGTATAGATTTTCGCTCGGTGGGGGTGGGGGGAAATTTTCACGACTCTATTGAATTTTGCCAACTAGCCATAATTTCACGGAAATTATCCCAATATTCATATCTCGTCGGAATTGTAGCAAGCCAGTGTGAATTTTGCCTGATTTTGCCAAATCTCCTTAATTTATCAAACCTAATACCAGTCCTATCTTTGTATCTCTCCTTCTTTGTCAAGTGACTTCAACATTTTCAAAGTTCCCAATATTTTGCTAAGTTTTCTCTATTTTGTCAACTCTTTTTAATTTCACAAACCCAATCCCAATTTTCATACCTCGTCTATATTTCATCAAGTGGATTCGCATTTTGCCAACTACCCTAGATTTTGCCAACTCGCCTATATTTTACCCAGTGGATTCGAATTTCGCCAACTCCCCTAATTCGCCATAATTTTACAGAAAAAAATCGCAATTTTTACATCTACCCTGTATTTGCCAAGTCACTTCGAATTTTATCAACTCTCCTTAATTGCACAAGAAAGGCACAATTTTCACAAATCCCTTGTATTTTACCAAGTTGGCTTCGAATTTTGCCAACTCCCCTAAATTTTGCCAAGAGTTCTCGATTTTGCCAACTCTCCTTAATTTCACAAAACCAATCCCAATTTTTACCACTCACCTGTACTTTACCAAGTGGATTCGAATTTTGCCAAGAGTTCTAGGTTTTAGCACCTCTCCTTAATTTCACAAAACAATCCCAATTTTACATCTCTCCTGAATTTGCCAAATCATTTCAAATTTTTCAAACTCCCCAAAATTTTTCCAAGTTTTCTCGATTTTGTCAACTCTCCTAAGTTTCACAAAAACAATCCCAATTTTCGGAACTCGCCCGTATTTTACCAAGTGGATTCGAATTTTGTCAACTGCCCTAGATTTTGCCAAGTTTCCTCGATTTTACCATCTCGCTACAATTGTACAGAAAACAAAATTCAAATTTTTACATCTCACCTGATTTTTGCAAAGTCATTCTGAATGTTGCCAGCTCCCCCAAGATTTGCCAACTCTCCTAAATATTGCGAAGTTGCCTCGATTTTGCCAACACGACATAATTTTATAGAAAAAAGATTGCAATTTTTACATCTCACCTGAATTTTGTCGTCTCCACGATTTTGTCAAGTCACTCCGAATTTTGCCAACTTTCCATAATTTTACAAAAAAAAATCCCAATTTTTATATCTCATCTGAATTTTGCCAACCCCCCACGATTTTGCCAAGTCACTCCGAATTTTGCTAACTGCCCCTAGATTTTGCCAACTCCCTACGTTTTGCCAACTAGCAATAATTTTATAGAAAAAAATCCCTATTTTTATAGCTACCTGAATTTTGCCAACTCCCTACGATTTTGAAAAGTCACTCCGAATTTTGACAACTCCCCACGATTTTACCAAATCACTCTGAATTTTGCCAGCTTCCCCTAGATTTTGTCAACTCCCTAAGTTTTGTCAACTCGTCATAATTTTACATAAAACATCCCAATGTTTACATCTCACCTGAATTTTGCCAACTCTCCAGGATTTTGCCAAGTCGCTCCGAATTTTGCCAACTTTTCATAGATTTTTGCCAACTTCCTAAGTTTTCTCAACTCGCCATAATTTTACAGAAAAAAATCTCAATTTTACATCTCACCTGAATTTTGCCAACTTCCCACGATTTTGTGGGCGGGGGTGGCTCAGTCGGTAGTGCGCCAGGCTCGTAATCTGTACCTCCCAGGTTCGAGTCCCAGCTGGGTCAGCGTTGAGATTTATCTCCACAAAATTCCCCGCCCTGCCCACGGTCAGTAGGGGACACCGATGGGCTTGGAAAGGCCGCCGTCCGTCGGAGGGGACGTTAAGCCGTGGCCCCGTGTGCGGGAGAGCTATACCCTGTGCACGTTAAAGAACACGCTCGATGGCCTTGACGGGAGGCTATCATCTGTCTCCCACAACTGTTCCAGTGGGTCCCCTCTCCCAACCTTCTCTGAGCCTTCGGGATCCATGTGACCTGGCCATTTAGCCCATGGTGTGCAAAAAAGTGCCGCTCAGGGGTAAAACAACCCACCAACCCAACTCCCCACGATTTTGCCAAGTCACTCCGAATTTTGCCAACTCCTTAAGATTTTGTCAAGTTGTCCCAATTTTTCCAACTCACCTGTATTTTACGAAGTGGCTTCGAATTTTGCCAACTGCTCTAAATTTTGACGTCTCTCCATTTTCCAAACTCCCTAGATTTGCCAAATTGCCTCGATTTTGACAAGTCCCCTTAATTTTGCAAAAAAAGATCACAAATTTTCACAACTCATCTAGATTTTACGAAATCGCTTCAAATTTTACCAACTCCGAGTTATTTTGGGTGGAGCCTCCCCCCATCCCCCCGTGGCTACGCCCCTGTACATAACAATATGCAAATGGCCACACAGGTTATTCTGGTGATGTAATTTCACAGCTCGCGGAGTTGCGCGCAACATGGATTTAACTATAAAACCCTTCACAACGTTCCGACCTATCATTTTTCAACTGATAACGAACATCATTATGTTCGTTATTAGTTGAACAATGTATTGACCCATCAAAGATCATCTGATTTATCGGACGTTGAGCCTGCAGATATCTCATGCAATAGTTATGAAGCATGATGGTATAACCATTGCCATCGGCCAAATATATTTTGCTAATGATTGGTACGGGTCCTATGCATCCTCAGAAGTCATTTCTTCCGCAAAAATATTCCTTGAATTCTATTGCAACAGGAAATCTCTGCATTTGCTACTGATTGATAGAGCAGCTTATTGAAATAATGATAGGCAACCATAGTACACACCATAGATTGCCTGTAGAAATAAACTTCAGTAATTTTTCATCTGAAAAAAAAAAAATTATCGGTCACGCGGGGGGGGGGGATTTAACCCGTAACTGTCTAGATACATACATGCCAGAGCGCTCTACCGTTAAACCACGCATTAGAAGCTAATGATCTTCCAGGATTTATCCAGGTCTCCTCTATAGGTCTTAAGGACCCCAAAGTCTCCGAGAAGGACACCAGACAGCTCTTAGAAGACATATGGTGGCCCTGTGAGCAAGAGAGCCATCTCCTGTGCATGTTAAGGAACACGCCGTCTTGACGGGGGGCTTCCATATGTCTCCTAAGAGCTGTCCGGTGTCCTTCTCGGAGCCATTGGGGTCCTTAAGACCTATAGAGGAGACCTGGATAAATCTTGGAAGATTATTAGCTTCTAATGCGTGGTTTAACTTCTAATGCGTAACTTTAGATCCGACCCATCGAACGGCGGCTTTTCCAACCCCATCGATGTCCCCTTTCTCACCTTGGGGAGGGGGAGGATTAGCAAAGATAATTCTGAATGCTCTCATAGTCGAAACTACGAAGTGCAGATAACGGGGCTTACACGCTTCCGACTGAGAGACCCTTCTCTTCTATGTATCAGTGAAATATCCGGTGCTGCCAAGGAACAGCAAGAAGCAGATGGCCTTTATGGTTTATAACCGGTGCGTAAAATGCTTATTTTTACTTGTTCTGTATCATCATTGGTGTTTAAAATACTGTTGCGAATTACAAAATACGGATATGCACTGGACGTGAGTAATAATAACTATATTTTAAAGCCAAATGTAATACAATGCAAATCGTTACAAAGAAAATATGGATGTAGTTTTTCATAAACAAATCGACTACTAACATGCAAAAGTCATTAACATTCCTGCACAGAGTACACAACTCAGTCTATACTACTAAACTTTTACCTCTATACTGTCTGTCGTGTCTCTTGAATACCTTATATACCAGGTATAAAGAATCCTTCTTCTTGTTAGATCACTAGACGTATCCTCTAGCAAAACATAACTACCGCCCGTGCACACACCAATACAAGATACTTCTTGACTTTTACTTATCGCGCACAGACTCAAACCATCTGAACAACCTTTCAGATCTCAGAACTTTAACACACTGCACACTGCTATATTTTCATTCTTCTTCTTCTGAACTGTTCTAAGTTCCAAATCGTTGGCTAATTGAATCTCACGTAGAAGCACACACGAGGATTACAATCACGTTAACTCGTGAAGTCACTGTAGCGCGTTCATCTGTCGTAACAATACTCTCAATCCACCACTGCTTTCTATATTCAAAACTCGCATCATTTAAAGTTCCAAATCACTATACCATGTAATGATTTCTGCTTTTGAGCTTGGAGAAATGGATTAATGCTTTGTTTGCAACTTTTATACATATTGTCTTTCTGACCTGTCCGAAAAGTATACAATTACTCAGGTTTAATTTGAACTTCTTCGTTTAAAAAATCAATTAAATGTTAATGAACAGAATGAACTGTTGTGAATGATTATGATGAAAATAATGGGATAGTATAAAAAGCTTTCATGACAAATGTTCTTAGTTCCTACTAATAGTAAACTACGAAAAGGTGCATTGTGGCCTGTGCATTATTCCAGAGGATTCCTTTTTGTCTCATAATATGAATGAGGAATTTTAAGAAGTCGCAAATTATGATGCTATTTAAAATAATGATCGTTTACCTGAAATGCATTTCTCTGTTCTGCTTGAAATAATGATTGTTCGATGGCAATAAATGAATGACCTATCAGAGTTGATAATTTTTCCTTGATTTTGAAAAATTTTTCGATATTTTTGGTTAATGGTTTTAAGCGTTGATCTGTCGACTGTTGTACGTTATACGTTGAATGCATTCAATTAAAATTATCTGTAAGTCTTGGGCACAGTAAACATTCTTCAAGAAGGCATCTTAGGTGAAAAGGGTCATATATGAGATCCTTGGATAGTCAGCCGTAACTATCATTACTGGCAGTTTAGATGCAATGAGCAGATATTTAATGGATTAGAAAAACCGCAAACGCTATGTGTTCCATTTCCCGAGCTGAAATAGTTTTTTTTTTTTACTGCAACTCAGCAAACTTCGAAAATCCAATAGAAATAACAGTTGAATTCATAACACTCTTAGAATAAGTATTTAAATTCAATACAGGAAAAATATAACTTTATTTACTTGTGATTTCTATCCCTGACAGTGATCGTTCTCCGAGGAAGTTACAGTCCTGTTGGAACTCTCTTCTTTCTTCCAACAAGACTGAAATTCCTCGGAAAGCGATGCCAGTCGGGGATAGGAATATAAGGAGTAATTGTTCACAAGTGAATAAAGTTATTTGCTAAGTGTTACCTATATTGAATTTAAATCCAACAGAGAGATATGGATTATTCTTTCTAAAGAGTGGTCAGAAGGCAGGGATGGCTCAGTTGAAAGTGCATCAGGGTCGTAAACTGCAGTTCCCATGTTCAAGTCCCAACAGACCAGCGTTTAGATTTATCACCGCCATGCCCACAATCAGTAAGGTCCACCGATGGGCTTGGAAAGGCCGCCATCCATCGGATGGACGTTAAACCTTGGCTCCGTGTGCAGGATAGCCATACCTTGTGCACGATAAACAACACCCTGTATTGTCTTGACGGGAGGCTACCATCTGTCTCCTAACAGCTGTCCAGTAGGTTCCCTTCCCCCAACCTTCTCTGAACCTTCGGGGTCCTTGTGACTTGGCCATTTAACCAATTGTGTGTAAAAAAAATGTGCCCCTCAGAGGTAAAAAAAGCAAAATTAAAGAATGCATATAGTTATTTAAAGCAAGCTTTTCTAAACATGCTGTATTTTACCTTCCTTTCTAATAAATACAAAAGAGTTTCTTCATTCATGGTTGTTGGGTTGCTTTTACCTTTAAAGCTACCCTTAGAACTGTTTCGCACACAATGGTTAAATGGCAGGTCAAAAGGACCGCAAGGGTTCAACGAATGTTGGAAAGGAGCTCACTGGACGGCTGTTAAGAGACAGATGGAAGCGCCTGTCAATGTCATTCACCGTGCTCTCTAGCGCACACAGTGAATGAATCTCCTGCCACATCTTTGGGTCTCATCAAAGGAGGGCGGCCTTTCCAAGCCCATCGGTGTACTCTTTCTGACTTAGGGAAAGGGGGGGGGGTAACGCTGGCCCAGGTGGCACTCGAACCTGGAAACTGTAGATTACGAGCCTCACGTGCTATTGAATGAGCCAACCAGCCCCTTTATTTTCATGACATAATCATTTCTCTTTCACAATCTTTGGCATTTCTTATCTGGACGTTTCCAGATAAGAATTATTCTTACTGGACGTTCCAAACTCTTCTTGAATTTATCTTATGCTCCATTTCTTTGCCAAATTGAAGTTTTTGTATTCCACTTATTGTTCAACAGTGTCACTTGTCATAGATTTCGCATTGTTGTTTTTGGTCAGATACACCATCCATTGTAAGTCAGGTCTTAAACAATTTCTTACATCATGTTTTCTTCTCTAAATGGGTTATAGCAATGTACAGGGTGATTATAATTAAACTGGTATTACTCAGAGCGATGTAGAGAAGGATCTACTCGGCTGATCACAGCGAAAAGTGGTGGATACCTTAATAAAAACATAGAGTAGAGAATTTTCGAATAAAAAATAGTTATTTTTAATGCCACCAGGTGGCGTGGGTGTGCTAAAATAAAGAACATACGAAGTTGAACAAACATAACCTTTTTTAAAAATCAAGATTCTCATAATGTGAACCCTTCGTATGCAACATGTGCTGGAAACGTTATAAGGCATGATCCACAGTTGCTTGAAACATTGGCTGCAGCATGCTTTGCTATTCTTGCGTTAATTTCAGCAAGCGATTCAACATTGCTTTAGTAAATTCGTCTTTTCAAATAACCCCATAACCAAAAATCGCATGGGTTTATGTCGGAGGAATGTGGTGGCCAAGCATTGGAAAAAGTTCGAAAAATTATTTCATTTGGTGTAGACCACGGAAGTCTCCACCAAATGTGGTACGCAACAATTGCGTTGCCGTAAGTGTAGTATGGGGTGGCTTTTCTATGGGTGAATTTCTTTCTTACAAAGCCGCAATAATCTTGCGGTGGAGAAGGTCTGTGTCACGTGATCCACTCACCGATCGACGCACGGAGACTTAAGGCGTGATCTCCTCAACGAAAAATGACTCGATTATAAATTTTGCGGTAAACCTGAACCATACAGTTACATAGTCGGAATATAGGGACACATCATACACAGCATGCGGATGTGTAGGTCCCCATATTCGAAAGTTGTGCGTATTCACTGTTCCATGTACGAAAAAATGCGCCTCATCGGTCCATAAGACTTTCGAAGGGCACATTCATCCACCTGCATCCTCGCCAGAAATCGCAAAGCGAAGTCGGCGCCTTGTTTTTTGTCACGTGGTTGCAGCTGCTGCACCCTATACATTTTTAAAGGATACCATTTCAAGATGAACCGTATAACTTTACAGACAGTTGACCACGGAAGTTGCAGTTGCCGGGATACCTGTCTTGCACAAACTACGGATAGTTCCGATTGTGACTGGATTTCTGCAACGGTAAGTGCGACGTCTTCCATATTGCTTTTTGCAACAGGTCACCAGCCTCTACCCGGAGCCACACCCTTGCCTGTTCGTCCTGGTCCACACCCTTGCCTGTCGGAGCCACACCCTTGCCTGTCGGAGCCACACCCTTGCCGGTTGCCACACCAACGCCTGTTTCTTCGAATTTCTGTATCATATTCTTCAGCGACAAAGGTACTTTTCTCATAATTTTCAGACGAGATATTCACGTAATGCAAGCGGCGGCATTACTGCCGTTTTGGTAAAAGAGTTTCACTAGCAAAGCTCGATCCTTATTGCAGATACCTATGGTTCCTTTTACCGATTACAGGGAAGACATCGCATTTTATAGTGTGCCTCATGCGACTCTCACATGTAATTTATTGCAATGTCACGAGAAATTGGCATGTTCTACTACGCTTTTAGCGCGTCCACACCACCTGATGGCACTAACACTATAACTATTTTTTTTATTTGCAGTTCTCTACCCCATGTTCTTATTAAGATATCCAGCACTTGTTGCTTGATCCGTCGAGTAGATCCTTCTCTCATCATTACGCAAATCTTTCTTCATCATTACGCAAATCGCTCTGAGTAATGTCAGTTTAATTATAACCACCCTGTATGTTAAAATAAACAGAATCCGTTTCAAAAAACACTTTATTTTTTTTTTCAAACTGCTCATGCCAGACTTCTCTTTGCACTGAGCCTTCTTATACCAATGCGCAGAACCTCAACATGAATTTTCCACCCTCCTTAAAAATTAATTATTATAAGAAATGATTCACTGACCTTCTGGATCAGAAACAAAGCCCATTAACATTTGGATGAAATCATGGAAAGGTGTATGAGAAACGGAGTAAATCTGTCTATTAGTAAACAAAATAAAGGCAAAATTTTAAAATTTAACCATGCACAGCTTCTGCGAGATCATACACATTCTCCATTGAACAAACTAATGCTACAATTCAAAAGTTGATATCTCATTCCAAACGATATTTTGTGTAGTTTGAAATATATCGTACTAAGTAAGAAAGTTCTCAAAGGTTATTTGAAAAGTTTCCTTCGTTTACTGTTCATCCACATCATCAACACCATCACGGAGGTCCAACCAGATCGTGCAATTTAGTTCTCCACTATATCTGCTGCATCGGACCACTGCACACCAATTCCAACAAGGTCCTGTTTGACATTGTCTGTCCGTCACATCGTAAGTCTCCCCCTCTTTCTGAGGCCTTTAGGACACTGTTCATAACCCTATTTGCTAATCTACAATTATCCATACGGGCAATATCGCCAAGGGAGAATCAACGGCAGTCTCTCGCTGCACAATATGCGGCTCACAGTAGGTTGCCGACTCCTTTGCCTAACCTCTTCATTATTTACAAGGTTGAACCACCTAATTCCCAAGATACTGCGTAAGCATCTAGAATCAAAGATATCAAGTTTGTGTTATCTTGTTTACAAAGTGTCCAAGTTTCACTACCATAACTAACCCTAGAAAGAACCAAACAATTATAGAGACTAATTTTAGTCTTTAGGCGTATACGCCTATTTCTCCACACTCTCCATAGATTCTTAAAAGTTCCGGCAGCAATCCCAATTCGTCTATTAATCTTATGCTGCACATCATCACTATCTGTTACATAAGCTCCCAAGATAATTAAACTATAACACATACTGAAGACGATTAACTGAATCACAGACTGCCTGACTAACTTTAGTTTTCTCTCTGTTTATCAACAAACCTACTTTAGTACCAGTCTCATCAACAACGTGATAATACGTGACAATCCCGGTGCACCGCAATACGGAGACTGCATATCACCATAGGGAGTTGTCACTGAAATCATCATAAGAATTTATCTCATCAACATCATTTCGCAAAAGGGCTAAATCATCAGCATAATCTAAATCAGAAATTGTCGTATGCCCAGACCATTTAAGGCCTAAATATTTCCCTTGTAGTGAGTTTTGCATAACATATTCAATAACCACACTAAAGAGAAAAGGAGACAAAATGCACCCTTGTCGAACACCAGAAGTAATGCCAAACCAATTGCTACAAGCCTTACCAACTCTCACACACGACTCAGTGTTATTATAGAGAGCTTTCATTATGTTAACTAATTTGTCTGGTATGCCATACCATTTCACAATCAACCACAAATTACGACTATCAACAGAGTCGGAAGCCTTTTTGAAATCAAAAAACTAATAACCAAAGGTTTCTGAAACTCTAAATATTTCTCAAGAATCTGCCTAAGTGAAAATATCTGATCCACACATCCTCTACCACTTCTGAATCCACATTGCTCATCACGCAATTGCCTGTCAACCAGATTCTTAATTCTATTAAGACCTTCAAAATTCAAATCAGACAAGCACTGCAGCATTATCGTGCAGAGAGAGACACCCGTGGTTTGGCCGTGTTGCCCGTATGGATAATTATAGATTGGCGAATAGGGTTATCAACAGTGTGTCTAAAGTCCTCAGAAAGAAGGGGATACCTAAATAGCGGGGTGGACACACAATGTCGGACAGTACCCTGTTAGAATTGGTGTGCAGTGGCCAGATTCAGCAGATGTAGCTCTGGACTGAAATGCATGGAAACCTAAATTGCACGTTCTGGTTGGACTTCCATATAGCCCATGGTTGGTTGATTATGATGATGAGTTCTGCATCTGAGTTACTATTGACATAACATAGCCTAACATGCTTAATGAAATGACCTTTAGTCTTTTCATGAACGAGTTCATAAATAGTGCATGTATTATTTAGTGTACATGCGCTCTTTAGGGACTCGTCTGCAAATTTCGTAATGATTTTAGGAAAGAGGATATGTTCCAATGTGGAACTCCTTACCTTTTAATATAAATATATTACTGTTTTTAATGTTATAGACATTAATGTCTATAAAATAATAAATAATTAAAATGCTTTATTTATAAAAATAATTTTAATTAAAATAATTTTAAATTACTAATTAAAAAAATAAAATAATTTTAAAATGCTATATTTATTTTTGCGATTAGTGTATTTTTGAAGTCTCCGATTACAAAAATCAGTTTTTTACATATATTATCCCTTGTAATTAACTGTTACTACCTTAACAATGATTTGATTTGCTTAAATCAGTACAAAAGGTTTCTTACACAAAATACATATGTTACGTAAATGAAAGTGACGATCCAGTTTTGATTGGGATGCTAATTAGTCTGATGCGACATTATTTAAGTTACGGAAGACTTGCTATGAAAATTATTAGTGATATATTTTTATGTTAATTTGTAGCGACTTTACACTGAAAGTCACTGAACTAGAATCCGATTTGAACATCGTGAAAGTGCGTGTGATTAAACGGAGGTATAAAACTACACTAAAAAATGTTATGATTTGTACTGGTAGCCAATTTTACTCCTCTTTTAATGATCTTTCTTTAACTGAAAGCATAACATAAAACGAAATTTTAGTGTTTCATTTAATGATATACAGAAATATCTGAAATTTTTATGGTAAGTTAAAAGTTATGAAATTGTCTTTATAATTACACTGATCAGCTCAGAATAAAATAAAAAATATTATTTTTTCTAAACTATGTCCCTTTATCTTTATATATGAAGTGACCCAAAAAAAAACTTATATCCACTAAGTAATAACTTAGTGGATATAAGAAATATATGAAATTTATACATTTTAAATCACTGTTGAAGCACTACATAAAACCTAAGGTTTCATGTTTTACAAATGGAGGGAATGTAATTTTCAATATTAGAAGAAGCACAGAAAATGACCTGTAAACATAAGACTCATCGCAACTACCTCAGGGTTATATCTGGAAGGTGTTTTGTCGACCAGCATCTTCAATTGTAGTTAAGGCAACTTGCAATGACTGACTCCGTGGTATAAAGCAATCAATAGAAGATATCTCGGTGAAGAGCTGGTGGCTGAGGAATCAGAGTACCTGACATGCCATCAGAACGTCGTAGGTTCGTACTCCACCCGGATCAAGTTAATATTTCCTCTATGCTTAGAATTGTTCATCCTGCTTATTATTTACGATTTTGTTTCATTTAGTTAAATAATAATATACGCTAATGCACTATTTATCGGATTTTTTAAAATACTTCTCTAAAATGTACATCGTGTAACTCTATTTTATGTATTGTAAATAAAAAGAATCATATAGGAAGCCTTCTACGTTTGGAGTTTGAGGTGGTTTCCTCATTAGCCTATTCCTAAGCAGATCATATCTGATCACTCATTCACGCCATGTAATTAATCGAGTGTTTTGGCATCAAATTGAAACTTAAACATGAACTCTAATTTGGTATTAAAGGAATTCCCATATCTTTCCCTGTTTGCACTTTTCTCAAATTCCAGCATGTAGCATAACTATGATTTTTCGAAGTAACAGGATAAAAAAACCCCTAACCTTCTCCGTCTGTGGGTGTCCAATAAGTGGCATGAGTCGCAAAGGACAAGACAAAGATCACCAAACGGTGGAGCGCCAAGGGCCAGATTTTCAAATTCTTTGAGCCGAGTGGTTAGCGCGCTTGGCTGCTGATCTAAGGGACCTGGGTTCGAGCCCCGGGTAAGGCATGGTTGTATGTGTTGTTTTTCTGCTGAGGTCCTGCCATCCTCTCAGACCTTCTACTATGGCATATAAACTGACAGGCTCCTGTCAGACCTCTGTGGCAAGCAGCTGCTTGAGGGGGTATTTATATTTTATTTATTTATTTAAATACTGTGGGGTAGGGATCTCGGACATATGGCTCATGAAGTCATTTTTGTAGTTCACTAGCAATACGTTTCATCGTAATCAAGGCAGCTGCTATAATGATCTCACCCGAATATATTCACCTTCAGCCGAAAATGAAACCACAATCAATGAAATCAGGTCTCTTTCATCTTATGGTTTTGTGACAAGAAAAGCATTTTAAACTTTTTTATCAGTATGCAACTTGTTGCATTACCAAAACAGTCCTCCTGACCTATAGCTTTAGCGGCCATACCCCTAGCTTTAAGCGTTTCAGTTGATATATATTGCCTAGATAACAAAGTAACGAATTTTTGTCATATCACAAGAAAGCCAAATTCGATTATCCGCAGCTTCTAAAATTTGCATTTTATGGTAAATTTTGACGTAATATAAAGTTATCTGTCTAATATATTTACACCGAAGAGCCAAAGTATTATGAACAGCTGCCTAATATGATGTTGGTCCTCCATGTGTCGCTAAAACAGCTATTACCCGGCAAGGCATGGACGCTACAAGATTTCTATAGGTGTCTTGTGGTATCTGGTACCAACACGTTACCAGCAGATCCTTTAACTCTAGTAAGGTACATGGTTTAGCCACCACAGATCGGATATGCTGTTCCAACACAAATCACAGATGCTCGATTAGATGCTGTCTGAGGAATTTGGAAGTCAGGGCAGTACCTGAAAGTCTTCTTCATGTTCCGCAAACCATTCTTGAACAATTCGGCCAGTGCAGCATGGTGCATTATCCTGCTGAAAAAAGGCACTATTAGATGGGTATACCGTTGCTATGAAAGCATGTACCTGGTCTGCAATGATGTTAAGGTAGATGGTAGACGTCATAGTTTCCTGTACATGAATGACTGGATCCAGGATTTCCCAGCAGAATATTGCCCAAAGCTTTCTCCACTGGTGTGCATCGTTTACCTGGGGAAGTGCCAACACTTCCCCAGGCAAACGAATGCACACCTACACCGCCGTCCACATGGTGCCACAGGAAACGAGATTCATAGGATCATACAACCTTCTTTCAATCATTCAAGGTCCAGTTTTGATGCTGGCGTGCCCATTGTAGGCGCTTTCGATGGTAAACTGAAGTTAGCATGGGCACTCGGAGCTGCCAGCGGCTACGCAACTCCGTTTTCAGCAGGGTTCGATGAACTGCGTTTTGTGACACATTACTCCCGGCACCAGCATTAGAATTACGGATGAGTTCCACCACAGTATCCCTTCTGTTGGCTCGTACCATATGGGCTAGCCTTCGCTCAGTTCTAGCATCGATGAGCTGTGGTTGACCCACACCTTGCTGGCGGTTTGTGGGTTTTCCCTCCTCAGACCAATTTCTGAAGGTACTAACCACGGCTGACCGTGAACACCCAACAAGACTTCCATCTCAGAAACACTCTGGACCAGTCGTCTGTATATTACAATTTGGCATTTGTCAAAATCACTTTTATCCGCTGTTTTTCTCATCTGAAGAATACGAATAACACTGATTAACAGAGCTCAGTATCAGGTGTTATTTATACCGTTTCATGACCTTCACACGCGCCGTCGTTTACCTGCAGTTGCTTCGATTTGCATAAAGACTCGGTGGTCATAATGTTTTGGCTCTTTGGTGTATATTTTAATTTTCAACAATATTACTTCAATATTTGAAGAATTATTAAAGATCGGCATTTGAACAGCAGCAATAAAAAAATGCCCCTCAAGCAGCTGCTTTCCATAGAGGTCTGACAGGAGCCTGTCAGTTTATATGCCATAGGAGAAGGTCTGTGAGGATGGCAGGACCTCAGCAGAAAAACGACACAAACAGCCATGCCTTCCCCGGGGCTCGAACCCAGGTCCTTAGATCAGTAGCCAAGCGTTCAAGGAGAATTTTAGCAAGGGCGATTCGTGGAACTGTGTTTCTAATGTCCCGTTTATGCTCGTCTATCTTGTGTTTTAGGGTGCGTTTAGTGCAGTCGATATAGAGAGCGGGGACATCGGGGGTGAAATGGAGATTAGGGGAATGAAGTAGATTCCGCCTGCTTAAGAATTTAAATGGGATCTTTGCCATGCTTAAGAATTTAAATAGATTCGGTGGTGTTTTGAAAGGAACTTTTAGGTTAAATGGTTTTAGGTTGGTATAACAAGGGGTTCAATATTGAGGAAGGTAATGGAGGCGGTGAATTTATGATGTGGCTACAGAGGTGATGGAGAGTGATTATGAAATTTATGCTTAGCTTTGTGAAGAATTCTATTGGTAAAGGTGTTAGTATAACCAGCATTGCGCCCAGTGGCAACGATAAAGCTGATTTTATTTTGCCGGTTGGTTGGGGAATCACAGGCGCGGAAAGCGAGATAAAATGCGGAGTAGAAAAAGACACTTTTAAATTGGGTGGGAGGAAAGGCGGAAACTTTTGTTACCTGAATTTCTTTTCCTATTTGAGTTTACCTTACAATTTTATTCGTTTTCCTCGTAATGCTGCTGCAGCTCATTTGTTCGCGCTGTAATGCGACAACGAGAAAACATCTCCTCTTGACTACTACTATAGATGCTGAAGTGTCGGTGGTTTGACTAAGCATATAATGATGTGGTTAGAAGATGGAGACATCAACAACTTTTGACTAGCTTCTTGTGTAACGAGAGAGACAGGGACATACCCAGGGGGCTCAGAATATTGTATTGTTTTGTGCGTACAAATTTGTATTGTTATCCACCCATTCCGTTTTCCGTGGTCCCTGGTCTTAGGTTGGTACACGCTGACTCTCCCCCTCCCCTACACACACTCTGCCATGGTTACTGGCTTTAGGCATGGGCCATGCTCTTGTCCTTTTCCATCCTCTCTGCTTGTTTTAGTCATTTGCTTAATTGAATCACTTACTGAATTACTTTCCAATGTAATTCAAAAATAATGATACACAATTTCATTCTTTTCACCCTCCCAAGTTCAGGTTGTGTGGTCCAGATCAACTCTCTCTCTCTCCACTTATATTTATCTTTGCAATCTTGGTCTTGTATTATTCATATCTCAGACTTCTCTACCTGCTTTGAAATCCAAAACATTTGTATTTGGAACTAAAAATAGATAGAGTTGCATTTGGAACACTAAAAGTAGATTAAAAATAAACTAAAAAAATTTATTATTATTTATTAGCATGTTTGTCTACTGATCAAAGGGACCTAGGTTTAGAGCCCCGGATAAGGCATGGATGTTTGTGTTGTTCTTCTGCTGAGGACCAGCCATCCTCATAAATCCCTTCTACTATGGCTTATTAAACTGAAAGACTCCTGTCAGACTTCTGTGACAAGCAGCTGTTTGACGAGGGTATATAGATAATATCTACCCTGCCCTCGGGGAGAAAATATGCACTGAGGGGATTGGGAAGGCCGACGTCAGTTAAATGGGAAGTAAAATTTTAGCCTTGTGTGCAGGATAACTATAGCCTGTGCCATTAAAACAGTAAGATTGAGGCAGGCTTCCATCTGTCTCCTAACAGCTGTACATGGGTCTTTGCCGTGACCAGGACATTTAGCCCATTATGCAGAAAACAGAGCCGCTCAGATGAAATATGTTAACTCAAGCATCATTCCATCCTCCTCACCCCAATAGACATGAGCAGACCCGGATCTGAAAAAAAAAAATCGAGAAGAGAGGGAAACAAGAAACACAATCGAGCAGAAAAAACGGAAAGGGGGGGGGGACAAGAGGCTGTATTTCCAATGCAATATATCATTTCCCCCTTGTTTTTTAAATTTTTAATTTTTTTTTTGAAAAATCCATGAAACATAAATAAGTTTAGTAATATTTATTTCTATTACCCTTACTATGATTCTGAAAGGAATAGGAGATGCCCCCACCCCTCCCTAGATCTTGTCCATGGACTCGAGTATGTCCACCCATAAGACTTTTTAGGCACATTACTGATATCTGAAATGTAAAATAGAACAGACTACTTTTGATTTAATCATTTGCTGAATTGAATCACTTACTCAATTACTTAACAATGTATTCTATAAAAAGTATAATGATAGAAAATTTTATTCTTTTCACCCTCCCAAATTTAAGTTGTGTGGTCCCAGTCAGCTCTCTCTATCCACTTATTTTTATCTTTGCAATCTTGCTCTTGAAAAGTCCTCTTTTCAGCATTCTTTTTTTCATACCATTTTTCCATCTCTTTCACCGTCTTCTTCCTGCGGGTTCTCATTTCCATATTAAATTTAGCCCTCTTCCTTTATCCATCATATTCATAAGTCTTTCTCATTTTGATAATATTTTTTACACCTCCAATATTTTTATGTAATCTCTGATTGCTTTAGTTTCTTTATTTCCCATTTTATCTAGTCTTTGCTTCCTCGGATATCTTTTGCAATATCCACTTCGATTACTTTTATCTCAGATGCAAACCTTTCTCACAAAATTATTTTTGATTCTTATGTTAGAGTACTATCTACAATTGTATTAAAATCTATTCTTTAAAAAACAATTCAGCACTCTTACTGCTTTCTATTTTTGGTCTTCTATTTTAATAATCTTTCTTTAATTTTTTTTCATCATACATTCGACTATTAATAACAGCTTTCTCTTTGCTGGGTGTTAGAAAACTGACATCAGAATCCAAAAAATGGAAACATTGGAAACTTTTTTCTTTGAAAAATTTCAAATCATGACATCTATTTTATGTAAAATGATGTAATCCAAGTAATTACAACCTTATGCCAGTTTTTAAGTAGAAAAACAAATTTAAATAGCTTTTAAAAGTTATTATTAAAAAATAATAATGATAAAACTTTTCAAATATCGACAAACATGCATGCGTTTTAAAAACTGTTTTGGGAAAGGAGTTAAGAGTAAATGTCAGAGGAGTCTGATATCTCGTGTTCAATGGGTAGTAGCTCATGACCATGTGGGTTTCGAGGTGAAGGGATGATCAGCTTAATGAGAGGCAATTTACGGAGTGGAAGGGAGCTCTGCCTGGCTTGGCTGCGGTTAACTCCTTCGCCCTTCGGGTGAAGGAAGGGGGGACGACAAACTAGGAAGAGTCCATTTCAAAACTCGGCCGGTTTGGTATTCTGAGGTACTTCGTTTTCCAAGGTCTGTGGTAGTTAAAGGGTTAAATGTCGTACTTCACGTTCATTTTAACAGTCTTACTATTTGTTACGAAATTTGAACTGGAAGTGTAGTTAGAAACGGCAGAAAATAAACATGAAATTTTCATTCAAAAGTTTGAATTGTTCAGTCGTTTCGAAACCTGCACAGATTGACAAAATAAAAAAGGGCTTTAAGAGACACCTTTTCGACCTTTTTTTGTCTTCAGGGTAACTTTACCAGGGTTCACGTAATCTAGGATTGTACATCGGAAATGCAAAAAAACCTTAAGCGAACATTAAATTTGGATTGTTAATCAATACAAAAACGTGTGTTACTTCTTCATAAGCATAGGTTGTTTATCAAAATAAAAACTTCACACTCCCTCATAAGTGTACATCGTTAATCAATAGAAAATTTTATACTACTTCTTAAGTATAGATTATTAATCAATACAAAATCTAACATCGCTATTTTTAAGTGTAGTCAATGTAAAAACTTATACTCTCCTATAAATGTAGATTGTTGATCAATACAAAACTTTATATCACTTCATCATACGTGTAGTGTGTTAATCAATGAAACAAACAATTTCCTCATAAGTGGGCTAGTTAATTTATGGAAAAATAACTTCCTCATAACTGTAACTTGTTAATTAATATAAAACCTTATTTCACTTCTTCATAAGTGTATATTGTTAATTTACACAAAACAGTAAATAAAACACAGAATGGTGTCTCAATAAGTACATTTTTCAATAATCCAATGTACTACGAGATCTGTAAATGCATGGTACATTAAGCAAAAGTTTAATCTTAACTCTTTATGAACAGAGAAAATTTGTTGAAAATCATTAATCGTGTTTTTCAAAAATGTCTCTGTAATAAAATCGTTCTGAGGAAAGTACGTTATTTATTTTGTCACTAACTTGAATTTCACAGGACAACTATCGTCGACCTATCGTATTATGAAATATAAAATTTAATTAATTTACTTAACAATTATGTTCATGGCTGTCTTTATTATTAACTAATATCAGTTTCTTACATCACAGTTTAGAGGAACTGATATTTCTTCAGACGTTAAAAGTACGAAAACACATTGAAAAACGATTCTATAAGAAACCCACTTTCGAGTTCAAGAACACCAGGTGGAGGCGTAGCTCAGTCGGTAGTGCGCCAGGCTCGTAATTTGTAGTTCCCAGGTTCGATTCCCAGCTGGGTCAGCGTTGAGATTTATCTCCGCAAAATGCCCTGCCCACGGTCAGAAGGGGACACCGAAGGACTTGGAAAGGCCGCCATCCATCGGATGGGACGTTAAGGCACGGCCCCGTATGTGGGAGAGCCATACCCTATCTAAAACTCTTGAAGAACACGCTGGATGGCCTTGACGGGAGGCTACCATCTGTCTCCCAACAGCTGTTCCAGTGGGTCCCCTCCACCAACATTCTCTGAGCCTTCGGGGTCCTTGTGACCTGGCCATTTAGCCCATGGTGTGCAAAAAAGTGCCGCTCAGAGGTAGAACACCCCAACCCAAGAACAGCAGTAAAAAATGCATCATTCCATAAGTAAGATCATAAATACCGCCCTGTTGACTTGCATCAGATAAATTTCAGAAGATTTTAATGTCTCAGAATTAAATGTCAGATATTACTTTGTTCAGAAATTGAGGAATCGACGGATATCTATAATGCGCATTAGTTTCTAAATTTGATTCACTACATGAATGTGGTAAAGCAAAATAATTCTTTTTGAGCATTATTCATCTAAAAAGCACGATTAAATAATCGTTATGAATTCGATTAATAGACAGCTATGTGAAATGGAATCTATGTGGCTTTTACGAGTTTTCGCGATTTATAATCGCATTTATCACACTAGAAACGGAACTTCTCGTTGTGCTGCCCATTCTGGAAAATGAACCAGACATTCAAGCCCTTGAAATCTTTAAAAAGATTTGCTGACACTATGATTTAACAATTGAACACTGCTTCAATATCACGAAGTATCCCCTCATCAAATTATGTGGCTTCCATCCAAACGACGCAAACAATCTGCAGTTTCAGATGTGATTATGCGAATAAGGGATATGGCATTTTTGATGAACTGAATGCTGACGCCGTGTCAGCCGATTTTGTACTCCTTCCAGAAACTGCAAGGGAGAGAAAAAAAATCAAGATAAAAATTCGAGAAAAAAATTAGTACAAGAAATTGATTTCTTGCGCTTTTGAGGCTAATTTAAATTTTTAAAATAATGCAGAATAGCGCGCAGTCGATTTTCAGATAAAACTAAAAATGATATTTCATATAAAAAAAATAAATAAATAAATACCCCCTCAAGCAGCTGCTTGCCACAGAGGTCTGACAGGAGCCTGTCAGTTTATATGCCACAGTAGAAGATCTGAGAGGATGGCAGGACCTCAGCAGAAAACAACACGAACATCCATGACTTACCCGGGGCTCGAACCCAGGTCCCGTAGATCAGTAGCCAAGCGCGCTAACCACTCGTGCTCACTGCAAAACAAGATCGCTTTCATGAAGAGGATTCTTCATGCTATCAAAAATATATTCAGTAAATCAAGCCAAAAAAAGTACAATACGGATGTATTATTCGTATTGCATAAATTTTAGAGGTTACTGGAAGTATACTGAAATAAAAATTGCATAATCAATCCAACGTGTTTTCCATCCAAGGATAAATAAATACATCCTGAAGCAGCTGCTTGCAACAGAGGTGTGATAGGCGCCTGTCAGTTTAATACGCCAGAGTAGAGAAACCTGTGAGGATGGCGGGTCCTCAGCAGATTTTTTGCCAACTTGCACGCGGTGTTCCCATGTAGTCACCCTCCCAGGTACCGACAGCGCCCAAAGCTGCTTAACGTCGGTGATCGGACGAGAACCGGTGTTTTCAGCTTGGTACAGTCGCTCAAAAAAATATCCGAACACTGTGGTTGATTACAGAATTCAGAAAAAAATATCTGACAACGTTTTTTTTTTAGAAATTAGTGATCTGACAACCTTCGTGATGTACAGATATTTTCTCTATGATAAAAGGTGGGGGGCGGTATATTCGCGGGGGTCGCCTTTAACGAGTCGTATCTCAAACTAAAGCTTGTGATATCTCCAATGTCGTGGTCTACATCAAACATGACTCCAAAAGGGAGGTAAATATGCTCGATGTTTATGAGTCGTATATCAAAGTTTTGGTATGTAGGGGTTTTTAGTGACAACAAAGAAATATGAATTAAAAAAAAATTAAAAATACCGCTCATCCTATAGGGCCATAAAGAGTAGAAAATAAACTTAAAGCATACTGATGGTGCAATCGATCACTGAGTTCGTAATCGCTTCGAAGGAAGATAGGGCGCCGATTTACTTACTCGGCAAGATTACCGGCGCCCTATCTTCCTTTCAATAGATGGGGAAAGATTTTACATTTTCACAAGGATGCATCTTGGGGACGACGCGAAAAAAATTCATGCCGATTTATCACAAGTATATGGCGATCATGTCTCTTCATAAGGCACTGTTACGGGATGGATGCAGAAATTAGGCGAAGGAAGGCAAAGCTTCGAAGACCTCTCTCATGCAAGAAGACCAAAGGAGGCCGTGAAAGACTCATCGCCACTGTTCCTGACCTCATTAAGCAAAATCCACATATCACCGTTGAGGTCTTAATACGTTTAGATATCAGTGTATTGATTGGCAGTGGCAAATAATTATTCATCAACATTCAAAATTCAGAAAGATTCAGAAAGATGGGCAACTGTATTTGGGTTGAGGAAGATGAATCGCGTCCCCAAATCCTCTGACGAGACTTTCCCTCAATAAAGAGGATGTTCACATTATTTTTATTACCAAGGAGTGATAGCCGTGGGCACGTTACCTGAAAAAAAATGACTATAAATTTCCAATACTGCACCAACATTGTTTTGCCGAAAATGGTTAAGGAGATGAAGGAACAGCTTCCAACAACAGACGTATCAAGGATTCTCCTTCTTCATGACAATGCCAGTACTCACAAGGCGCGGGGGTGGCTCAGTCGGTAGCGCGCCAGGCTCGTAATCTGTAGTTCCCAGGTTCGAGTCCCAGCTGGGTCAGCGTTGAGATTTATCTCCGCAAAATTCCCCGCCCTGCCCACGGTCAGTAGGGGACACCGATGGGCTTGGAAAGGCCGCCGTCCGTCGGATGGGACGTTAAGCCGTGGCCCCGTGTGCGGGAGAGCCATACCCTGTGCACGTTAAAGAACACGCTGGATGGCCTTGACGGGAGGCTACCATCTGTCTCCCAACAGCTGTTCCACTGGGTCCCCTCCCCCAACCTTCTCTGAGCCTTCGGGGTCCATGTGACCTGGCCATTTAGCCCATGGTGTGCAAAAAAGTGCCGCTCAGAGGTAAAACAACCCAAACAACCCAGTACTCACAAAACCAGATAAAACAAGGTAAGTTATGGCCTATCTGGAACAGAAAATAATTAAACAGCTACCCCATCCTGCATGTTCACCCGAACTTGCACAATGCGATTTTTAGCTGTTTCCAAAAATTAAAAAGAAACTTGCTGGGAAGCCTTTCTTCACGGGTGCAAGTGCTTGCACAATGCGTTCATTCAGAGTTGCGGAGAGGAGGAGTACCACCAAGCGTTCCAGAATTGGCGTAAACGTCTGCAAATTTGCAATAGATATCGGAGGCGAGCACTTTGAAGGACAGTAAACGTTTTGTCTTAAATTCAGCATATATTGATATTAATCTTTCTATTCTAAGACAGCCATGAACGCAATTGTTACTACAATTGCATTATAAAACTAGCAATTGTGTGTTTCATATATATATATTAATGAAATATTTATATGTTTAATATATTCATTTTAAACAGAAAATGGAACATATTATTATGTATTATTAAACAAAATTGTTGTCTGTTTTATGTTTAGTTTTTAATATAACAATTTTAGTTATTTAGTCATTGGGTTTAAAGTGATACTTTAAAAAACACAAGACATCGATCTCTTCACGTGATAATCTTATGTTTTGAAACAAAATATCTTGAAGTCAAGCGATTTCTTTAGTTTTACGGCTGATGTTTGTTTTATACTTAAAAGAGTATTCAAAAGAAGTTTGATGTTACTTTTTACAACAATGCATGGAACCCGTCATTATTAAATTAAGAGCATGTATATGTGCCGAAACATGATATATTTTACAATAATTTTCTATTAGAGTACAATTAAAATTTACTAGCGAACTTACCGAGGTAAAACAATAATTTCTTGCGAAGTGATCATTTTGGAAATCTTATATTTCTAGAGAATTCTCGAAAAGAAATTCTGGAATAAAAACTCTACATTGAAATGTCATGTTTTGCTCTAATCAATATACGTATTTATAATAATAGTACTTCATAACTCATAATCACAAGTAGATTTCAATGGTGAACTTCAACTAATTTAGCTCAATTAGTTTAATGGTGCATTTCATTTACAAGAAAACTCAAATGATATTTCTAAGGATATTTAGATACCCAAGTATCCATTAAAATTCCATATTATGCCCAAGAGTACATATACGGATATTCCCTATGTAAATCCAATGAAGTTTTTTCGGCTCGGTATTACAATTAAATTGCCATTAAATATGTAGATATTTTCGCATTTAACCTTTATTACCTGGAAAATGAAAGCAAACGTATAAAACATTAATAAAACTTGTACGCCAGTTTCTTTCACGAAGATATCTGAAAACAATATTTATCTTTATTAGAGATGAGTTCGATCTCAATTTTTCGAGTTCAATTTGCAGAAAGCATTTCTCTGCTGCATCATAAGACACATATAGTGGATAACATATCGTTAATCCTTTTTTTTTTGCCAATTTAAGTAAAATGATAATGCTATTTAGAAGGAAAAATATTAAAAATATTAGTAGAAGTTGAAAGTTCCTGGGTAACATCATTATAACCGTAAAGAGCCTTTAATTTACTAAGGAGAGAAATGCGTAAAAATATAATCAAAGTCCGCATGGTGCTTATTTATTATTACTAAACACTGATTAAAAGATTAAAAATTGCTGACAAAAATATGAAAACAAAATTATACTTTTATTTTTATAATAATTACAATAATATTTGAAATTTAAATTCGAATGAGGCCCGAGCCCGAAGTCTGTGCAATTTTGAACCCCAGTCCAATAGGGTCCACCCGAATGGGTTCGGGTTCAAAATCTCTATCCTGTACAAATAAAGTTCAATCACTTAAGCTTCTATTTTCCTCTTTCGCTATTGCTTGTGAGCTGTTGAAATCTTTAACTTTCTCTTTAATAGTTTCATTGAGGAATATCTGCTATGCTTGTCTGTTGATCCCCGGGGCCTACCAAACACGTGGATGAGAAGAATAATAGAAAACTATCTGAAGGGTGAGAACCACTTATCAGAAGTTGTGAGTTGTAAAGAGTTTCCTCTTCCAGGAGAAGAAAGCAAATCCAACGTTTAATTCTTTGTCCTGAAGGCAAGTTTCCTTTTTTTTTCTTTCTTTATCCGTAAAACAACATGAAAAGGCAAAGAGGATAAAGATCCTTATTCCACAACTGAAAGCTCAGTCAGTCGCTTTCTTAAACTTGCCCGCAGGCGGAACCGTTGTTTTTATTCTACGAGGAGGTACTTTTTTTCTTCCTTTATTTAAAAAAAATCTAAACTCTGTTGCTTTATTTCAGTTGCGAGAACTCTTTATAATTATTATAATGACAAATTGCATAACCTGAGTCTTAAACAAATATTATCCTGGGAATGCTGTTTATTCATATCTTAAAAGAAATGCATCTAATTTTTGAGAGAGAAAAGTATATTTAATTTTTCTCCTGGAGAATGTGCGAAGTAGCGAAATGTTTATGACAATTTTGGAAGTAGTTGAGACAATGAGATTGCGCAGTTCATAGCTCTTCATAGATCGTTAATTAATTGGCAAGTATGTTATGGCTCAATCATTATTTTGACGTCATAGTTCATTGGTTGATTGACTAGAGATTGATAGCTCAATCTGCAATGAGTTATGAGAACTACAGACTGCACAATATCGTTGTCTTAATTGTTTACAGAGTTTCATATATATGTTACCGCTAAAGTGCAGAAATCAGTTATTCTACAGATTATCTAGGTATTGTGCAGATTAACTAGGGTGATCCGTTAACGTGCGGAAAATTGTTTCATTTCTCAAATTACCTAGGTAATCTGCAAATTACCTGGATAATCTGCACATTACCTACTAGGCACTCGTTAAAGTGAAAATAAGATCTTTGCTGGAACAACAGGAACGTTTCTATATGCGTAAATTAACATAATGTTATTTATCTAGTGTCCGAGAGTAGAGTTGAAACCAGGGTCATCCCTCTGTCAACATGAATCAGTCGTCCGAATTATAAAAAACGCCCCCAAAGTGAGCAGGCCAAGTGAGAACGAATCATTTTAGTGATTCCTTATCAAGAATGAATCACTTTACCGATTCGTTCTCACTTGGCCTCCGCTCATCCGGAGCGTTTTTTATAATGCGGACGAGTGAATCACGTGACACGAAGATTCATATTCAAGTGATTCACCACTGTGAGAGAAACAAACTTTTGAACTTTAACGCTACGGAAGCCGTTAATGTGCACATTACCTAGGTAAAATGCGGAAAACTCTTGATTCCGCACGTTAACGGAGCAAATCAGTTAATCTGCAGATTAGCTGGGTAATGTGCACATTAACGGCTTTCGAGCTTTAGCGGTAACATATATGTATACGTTCATTGAACGTATATGGTTTCAGTTCACTGGAGTTATAATTTATTGACCTTAAAGTAAACTGCCGTCCCATGGCCCAGTTTTGCCCGTGGCCAGCGGTTAGCGCGCTTGAATACTGATCAAAGGGACCTGGGTAATGCATGGATGTTTGTGTTGTTTTTCTGCTGAGGTACCGCAATCTTCACAGATATTCTACTATGGTGCACTAAACTGGCAGGATGCTGTCAGACATCTGTGGCAGCAGTTGCTTGAGGGAGTATTTAATTTAAACTAAGCTAAATCTTTTATGCCGTCCCGTGGCCGAGTGGTTAGCGCGCTTGGCTACTGATCTACGGGACCTGGGTTCGAGCCCCGGGTAAGGCATGGATGTATGTGTCGTTTTTCTGCTGAGGACCTGCCATCCTCACAGACCTTCTACTATGGCATATAAACTGACAGGCTCCTATCAGACCTCTGTGGCAAGCAGCTGCTTGAGGGGGTATTTATTTATATTTTTAAACCTTTTAGCACTGTTGTCTTCAAACTTTCTCAATCTTGGTCAAGTATGGTTTTTCCCAAAATGAAAATGTCAGTGTAAGTCATATAATTTTAATAAAATAGAACCTGGTTAATTCGAAATTTAAGGTACGGAAAAGTTTTTTGGAATTGCACAAAACATAGTTAACTTAAAGTTTGCTATAATAATAGAGCTATTTATTAAATAGAAGCCCAAATATAAAATGTAAAGGAATAGATATGACTTCCCTTGTAATGTGATATTGAATCCAATTCAAAATTATTTATTTTTAAGACTGAACATAAATTTTTATTTCATTAATAAACAATAGAAATGTTAATGTTATCAGTGTTACCAGATATATTTCTATAATATATTGTATAAAATAGCCACAAAAATCACAGAATACTACAAGTTAAAAAATCAACTTCTTCAAAATACTCACTAATTTTACTCTGTTTAATTCTCCATAGAACTTCTCTATAGAGTATTAAACTGACTGGCTCCTACCAGACATTTATGGCAAGCAGAGATTTGTGGGGGGGAGGTTCTCTACGGCGAAGTGATTGCAACATGTCATCAAATATGTCTCGTGTTGTCACGTATCCATGTGTCCCTAACAACATCATCATCATCATCATCATCATCCTCAAGCAGCCATGGGCTACGGAGGTCCAACCAGACCGTGCAATTTAGTTCTCCAAGCAAGTCTATCCTGAGCTACATCTACTGCATCTGGCCACTGCACACCAATTCTAACAAGGTCTTGTTTGACATTGTCTGTCCACCGCATCCTAGGTCTCCCCTTCTTTCTGAGGCCTTTAGGCACACTGTTCATAACCCTATTCGCCAATCTATAATTATTCATACGGGCAACATGGCCAAACCAACGGAGTCTCTCTCTGCACAATATGCTGCTTAAAGGAGGTTGCAAACTCCTTTGCCTAATCTCATCATTAGTTACAAAGTTGAACCACCAAATGCCCAAGATACTGCGTAAGCATCTGGAATCAAAAGCATCTAGTTTCCTGTTATCTTGTTTACAAAGTGTCCAAGTTTCACTACCATAACTAACCCTAGAAAGAACCAAACGATTATACAGTCTAATTTTAGTCTTTAGGTGTATACGCCTATTTCTCCACAATCTCCATAGATTCTTAAAAGTCCCGGCAGCAACCCCTAGCCATCTGTTACTCTCATGCTCATCACCAGTATCTGTTACATAGCTCCCAAGATAATTAAACTGTGACACCTGCTCAAGACTGCAACCATTCAGATTAACTGAATCACAGCCTGCCTGACCAATTTTCATCACTTTAGTTTTCTCTCTGTTTATAACCAAACCTACTCTACTACCAGTCTCATCAACAGCTCGAATGAAAGAGTTCATCTCATCAACATCATTTGCCAAAAGGGCTAAATCATCAGCATAATCTAAATCAGAAATTTTCGTATATCCAGCCCATTTAAGGCCAAAATCTTTCCCTTGAAGTGAATTTCGCATAACATAATCAATAACCAAGCTAAAGAGAAAAGGAGACAAAATGCACCCTTGTCGAACACCAGAAGTAATGCTAAACCAATTGCTACAAGCCTTACCAACTCTCACACACGACTCAGTGTTATTATAGAGAGCTTTCATAATGTTAACTAACTTGTCTGGTATACCATATGATCTCACAATCAACCACAAATTATGATGATCAACAGAGTCGAAAGCCTTTTTGAAATCAACAAAGCTAGCAACCAAAGGTTTCTGAAACTCTAAACATTTCTCAAGAATCTGCCTAAGTGAAAATATCTGATCCACACATCCCCTACCACTTCTGAATCCACATTGCTCATCACGCAATTGACTGTCAACCAGATTATTAATTCTATTAAGCACAATCATGGAAAGAACTTTACCTGGAACAGAGAGTAGGCTGATACCCCTATAGTTATCACAAGAACTGCGATCACCTTTTTTGAAAATAGGGATAGCAATAGCTCTGGTAAAATCCTTAGGAACCATGCCTTTATCATAAAAGATATTCAGAATTTCAGTCATCCAAGTGGTAACCGAAACATTCCCAGCTCTAAGCATTTCCGTAGTAATTTCATCTATCCCTGGGGATTTATGAAGTTTAAGTTTAGAAACAGCCAAAATAACTTCAGATTGTGTTATAGGGCCAACATTGAAGCCACCAATGCATCTATCATCATTGCAAACAATGGGAGTAGAACTAACTACATTGTTTAGAACATCACTGAAATGCTCATCCCACCTAGCCATGACAGAATCCTCCCCTTCTATAACCTTACCTTGTTTATCCTTCAATCCTTGTATGCCTGTCCGTTTTCTACCACACAAAACATTAACTATCTGGTACAGCTCTCTGCTGTCGTGCTGTCTAACTGCTTCCTCGGCTTTGTCAGCCAAACCATCGAGCCAAAGATTCTTATCAGCAGCTAGCTGATCCTTTACAAGTTTATTAAGGTCTCTGTAATGCTTTCTATTAGGACTAGTAGGGTATTGATTAAGGGCATTCCTGTAGTTCTTTCTTTCCGAAACAAGCTCAAGTGCCTTATCACTCAGATAATTTTGCCTCTTCTGCTCCTTTTTTCCTAAAAGAGTACTGTTAGTGTCCAAAAAAGCCTGTTTAAACTGATCCCATTCTTCCTCAACTTCAGTAGTAAGCAAACCATGACTGTCATAATGACTAAGTAACCTATCATGGTAAGCTTTGGCTATAACTGGATCTTTCAGAGCTTCAGTATTAAAAGTAAATTTATTTAACCCTAGCACAACACTTTTTAAGTTTAAGTTGCAACACACTTTTAACAAGGTAATGGTCAGATCCAATTTCAGCTCCCCTATATGCCCTGGTATTCCTAACAGAACTAGCCCATTTGCTGTTAATTAATATGTAATCAATCATATTCTTATGCAGCCCATCAGGTGAAACCCATGTGTACTTATGTATGTCGCGGTGTTTGTAATAAGTGTTAGTTATTCTGAATCCATTGAGTTTACTTACCTGTAGGAGACGTTGCCCATTGCCATTGCAGCTACCAATACGAAAAGGGCCTATTACTCCTCCCCAAAGGGCAGAGCCAGTACCAACTTTGGCATTGAAGTCACCAAGAACAAGGGTAATATCTCCTTTCTTGACAGAATTCAAAATATCCTGAAGTTGTTCATAAAACCTATCCTTCTCATCCTCATCGGCATCCTCAGTGGGGGCATAACAGCAGATAACATTCAAGTCTTTAACGCTTGTCTGAAATTTTGCTGTAAGAAACCTTTCATTAATGCACTCATATCCTAGAAGAGCATCGCTAGCGTGTCTGCTGAGAAGTAGACCCACGCCTTGGAGATGTTTATTGTCGTCCCTCCCTGAAAAGAGAAATTTAAGATTATTTTTAAGAATCTGACCTTTATCTGTCCATCTGGTCTCTTGCAAGCCGAGAATATCTAAATTATAATGGTGGAATTCTTGTGTGAGGACATCAAGAGAAAAAGCTCTGTGCAGAGTCCTCACATTCCAACTACCTATGGAGAGAATTGGTTAGTGGGATGTTTAAAGAAACTATGTTTATTGAGAGAGGGAATGCCGACAATATCAAACAGACCTCTAATCGCAGACATGGGGCAAAGACCCGTTCCCCCACTACTAAAGACTGAAGCCATCTACACTGGAAGACTTCCTCCAATGTAGAATTTGACGATGCCAATAGAAGCAAAGAGTTCAGGTGCCTGCGATGACTTTTGCTCAGGATTATCCACCAGCTGATAAACATATCTTGTGAATCTATTCACTTGGGGCTGTCAACCCACAAACAAACAGAAAACACAGCGGAAGATTTTCCCTCCACAGAAGCCCACCAGTGCAGCAAAATCAGGATCCATAATCAAGCTCATAGCCATATATCTTCCAGTCCAGTAGGTTTATATGGTCAGCACCAGGACCCTGTGTGGTTGACCACTCCTCAGCAGGGTAGAAAAAAAAGAAAAGTAGCCATAGTTGTCCAGATCAGTAGGCCACACTAATCTGGCAGCCCTCCCCTTCCGTTCACTTCCACAAGAGAGTATCTCTTTTGAAAGTTACTAACGGTCCGCATCACGAGAAGGCGGGGTCGGACCTAACAACATGCTATCCATTAAAAATGCCTGTCAGAGCCTAAAATAAATTCCTTTTATTCACTGAAATCATAGATGAACGGAACTGTAATCGGATATGAAATATGAATAATCAGAAACACGATAAAAGAGATGAAATGGTTGTTTTCGCAAACATATAACTTATGCCAGATTTTTTTCTCATATTTTTTGTTTCAATTACTCATCCTCAATTGCAATAATATTATGAACACAGGACTATTTTTTCTCGAATTACTAATTATCAAGGGTTTTGAATCATCGAGGTACTTTTTAGTATTAGATTTGCTTATTTCGTAAAACATTAAAGAAACTTTCGAATTAGCTAGTTTTTACTCTACATATATTTGTATAATAACATTGCAGTTAAGCAAATTTGGTGGGAATCATCCAAAATGTGATAGCGTGTCATCCAAATTGTGAAAGCTTATCATCTAAATTGTGATATCACAATTTGATTATCACAATTGATAAATCACAATTGAATTATCACAATTTGATAAATTGTGATAATTCAATTTGGATGACATGCTATCACAATTTGATAAATTGTGATAGCATGTCATCCAAATTGTGATAGCTTGTCATCATAAATGTGATACCATGTCATCCAAAATGTGATAGTGTGTCATCTAAATTATGGTAGCGGGTTGCAAATTAAGCCTAGGTTGCAGTTTTTGACAACTAGCATGCTTCTTATGATACAGTCTTCATCGACATTTTCAGGAGATATGTGGCTCAAAAGTGTCATAAAAATAACAACCTAACTTTGCTTAAGAGATTTGCTGAATTTATCTAAATCATTAACTTTATGAAAGATACTGAAGTAAACTTGTTATAGGTCTGGTGCTAATATTATTGCATAAATACAACTAAAGTAAGAAGTGCCTGCGAAACCGTAAGAAAACATCCACGACGAGAAATATTTCGGAGTTCGATCGATTGTTGGTCGTATTTATTTCCATTTCAAAGGTCTATTACTCATCAATAAGTACCGATTAATTACAAATGAATGTACCGGTTTTAAATGTGTATAATGCAAAAAAAATTTATTGTGGGAAATCTTTACTTATGGGATTTACATATGGAAAAATCATATGGGAAATCATGGGAAAATCTTACATATTTTGAGAGAACACATAGGAAAATATTTTATATACTGGAAAAAACGATTGCAAATGCTGAATATGACTACCATGGGTCACTTTACGAATATCCATCACATATTCCAAATGATCCCATACTTTCCTTAGTGTATCTGTGCCAATAGACGCAAGTGATACGACATATGCATTCCTCCTGATCATTTCAACTGATGGTTAACTGATTTAACTGTAAATGAACTGAAGGAGCCTATATGCCGAATCATTGCATCTGTTGACACGGATATATTAAGGATATATTCCCATGGTAACCATATTGAACATTCGCAATAATTTTCTGGTACTTAAAGTTTTCTTGACTGTTTCAAAACACGTAGGATTTGCTGATGTTTCCTTTGTGGTTTTTATATAATAAATGTTTAAAATCAGCACATTCATTTGTAATCACCCGATATTAACTTGTACAGGAAATCTAGCTCGGTACGGCCTTTAAAGAACATCACATATATATATTTCTATATTGATTGAGAAATTACTTCAACGTAACTTTAAAGTCATAATATTTTCAGGGAACCTGAGAGAAAAACGCAAACTGCTAAAAAACGTTTGACTGAAACTTCCTCTCATAGATGTTTTTTTTTTTATGCATTATCGAAAACTTAAGATGTGTAGTCCCTAGAAAACAACACGAGCATACTAGTATGTGAACAATAGCGCTTAATAGAAAAATATAAGCTCTATACTGATCGGTAATCATGGCCACATTACACAACTGAAGAAAAGTAAAGTTTTAATCGTATAAACTTGCAATGACATTTTAGCCTAAAAATATTTCCTTCAAGAAAACAAAATAGCACCTGCTGTTAGAGATTTATATCATCAGTAGAAGATACATCAGTAGGAGGATCATCAGTTGAAGGTACATCAGCGGAGGATAATCAGTACGAGGAGAGCCACACATTTTCAGTAGCTAATAGTTTGGATTTCAAACGACTAAATTCAGATTGTTTATTGACCCATTTTATTTCCGACTTCTCCCTGATAGCTGCAGTGATTTCCAACATGGTCTTTGAGAATCCTCAAAGCATATTTTATCCACCAAAGTACGATTTGGTCCAAATATTTTCTTTAAAAATTTTCTATCTGTTTCTCTTTCGTATAAATCCTAACATTTCACTTTCCGAAGATCTCCATGTCGTTTAAGAAGTGTGCCCCGAAAAGTTTTGCGATTCATCGAATTATCCCCGTGTCGCATAACTGGGAATTGAGAGTGAAAAGTAAGCTGCGTGGAAACATATTCCTCAAATGAATGGAATAGAGATATATAACTACAAATTCTGCGCATTGCCATTATATGAACAGCGGGATTGAATATGCTGAATAGAGGAATTTAAGCATGAGGAACCGCCATAAAATAATTTTCTCTGTGATTTAAATAACTTTCTTCAAATTCACTAAAAATATTGAATAGATATTTTCTTTGGGCAAATGGTATAGTACTGAAACATCAGTTAGTTATTTGTGCATAAATACATAGTTCATACATATGAAAATAATATATTTGGGTATCATAAAATAAGGCAATTGGATGTCTCAGAAATGAGGATTCGAAATATGAAATATCGTTTTAATCCAAGAAATACTTTTCTAGAAAAAAAATGATCCACCGATGAATTATTTCTTGAATTAAATATCAACAGGCAATCTGTGAATTTGTTATCAAGTCCTTTTAATCTTTTGTATTTTTCGGGTACCTGTATATACAGTTCACATATATATACAACTAGAGCAGTGTCTCGCAAACTTTTTTACTCTGCGGCACACTAAATCTAATTTTTTTTCCGCGGCACACTGAATCTAATTTGTTTCCAGCGGCACACCTAAAAAAGAATTTTTGATGATTACGTAAAAAGAGGAAAATTGAAGTTTCGTTAAATCCCAGTTGATAAAATCTGAAAGATTTTTATTAAAGCACGTCGATAGCACGTCGATATTAAAGTACGTCGATAACACAAGTCAAGTCAAAATGAAATCTTTGGAATATCTAGTGTCAATTTGAAAATCTCTCGCGGCACACAGTTTGCGAGACACTGAACTAGAGCAACGCATTTTGTTTCTTTCGCATGTGAGAATCTCGTTTTCAAAGATAATGAAGAATTTAGTTTACCTTCTTTTTCGCTCCTTAAAAGCTTTAATTCGAGGTAATGGATGATGGGGGATATACAAATAGTATATTTTATTGGTAATTGTATAACAAAAAAGTATTTGTCTTCTATTCCTTAATTTTAAAATGTTGCTTTTCTCAAACCCCTCTGAGAAAGGAGGCAGATTGTTGCTATCAATGGAATATCTCTTGATACTCTACCACCGAAATTTCAAATTTCTACCATAAACAGATCACTTGCAACATCTGTTAAAAGTTTCACCTTTCCCACATTTAGTGATCTCTAACGATATAAATTAAAACTACCCAAGGATTGGTAAAATGCAATTTATGATTCTGATGAAAAACAATCCAACTAAAAAAGAGTTTTCCAATTGTCTTTTGAAGAAAAAAAAACAGTTCTCCCAACTACCCTGGGCATAATAGATCAACTCATTACTGCTATGGAAACTTCATAGCCTTCATAATACACCACCAAAATTTCAAATTTTTAGCATAGATCCTCATTTGTAATATTCGATAAACATTTTGGAATTTTCAACTTTTCTATTGTTAGAAGTCGCAATTATAGCTATAGAAAGACTCCGAGAGTGCGAATGGTAATATTCAATCTATACCTATCAAACACAATTTTTTTTATCTCTAAACTCCCACAATCACTTCAACCACAATAGTTGCATTTCCACTTCCACCCTCCTTGGTCTAAGGGTTTATCCCATTGTTGCCTACGGACACTTCGCGACCTTCACATTCCACCACCAACGTTTCAATTTTTTTGCATAAATACATCATTTACAATATTCATTTGGAAATTATGAATTTTCAACTTTTTCCCCCTGTTAGAGGGCGCAATTATAGCTAAAGGAATGTTCCAAAAGTGCAAATTGCAATATTTCATCAATACTTATCAAACATAAAAATATTTTTTAATTCATTTATGTAAACGTAAACGTTCGATGTCTACAGACGGACATACAGACAGACAGACGAACACACGACAAAGCGAAACTATTACCTCGCTTTTGTTTTTGATTTTTTCATTCTTTTTGAAAATGATATAAAATTCACATATTCTGTTGACCAATGAGGATTGATCAAAATATCGTGATCTCAAAACATGAAACCGAAAAAGGGCGAAGAGCAACATTCTAAATTAAGTGCTTATTTAAATATACTTGAATTTTAACTGTCGAAATTGGCAATTTTAAAGTTATTTTTGAGCCTGAAACGTTTTGTTTAGCTAAAATAATTCTTCGCTGCTTGAGCACAAGATTGTTTTTATATCTGCAGAGATCAGATATCTAGATATCGAATACATCTTCTTATCTTACGTATCGGCATCTTGATGCTTAAATATCGACATCATCATACTTACATATCGACATCATGATACTTACATACCTACCTCATGATACTTTATATATAGACATCACGATACTTACCTATCGACCTCATGATACTTTTATATATCGACATCATCATATTTTACTTATCGACTTCATGTCATTAACTTATCGACTTCATGTTAATTATCGACATTACTTATCGACTTCATGATGTCGATATATATGTATATTATGCATCGACAGCATGAACTTAGATATCGACATCTTAAACTTATATATCGACATCATGAACTTAGATATCGACATCATTATACTTTAAATATCGACATCATGATACTTTATATATCGACATCATGATGCTTAGATATTGGCATCATTATACTTTAAATACCGATATCATGATGCTTTACATATCGACATCATGATACTTAGATATCGACATCATGATTCTTAGATATCGACATCTTATTCCATTTCGACACTATGATAATTACATATCGACATTATAATGCATTTCGACACTGTGATGTTAACATATCGTCACTATGATACTAAGATATCGACACTATCTGGCTCGGATCTAGAAAACAATTAAGATGGCGGGGCAAGAAACTCAATCGAGTCAGAAAAAAATGTAAAAAGTGGCAAAATGCTGTATTGCCCAAAAGAGAGGGACAAGAGACTGGATTTGCATTATAGAATAGCATTCCCCCTTCGTTTTAGAGATCTTTAGAATATTTCTTGAAAACTACATGAAAAATCCATAAGGTGAATAAGATTTTCTTTCTATTAATTACCCTTACCAGCATTCCCAAAGGGGGAGCATGGTTTCTTTGTCCCCCCACCGCCGATACTTCACTGGACACTATGATAAGTATCATATATAAGGATATCGAAATCATGATATTTGCATATCGACCACGTAGAAAACAATATTGTTCTCTGATAGTAGGAAATCTAGGATTAGAAGGCGTTTGGGCTTTATGTAGAAAAAATAATTTGAGAAGATATTAGATTGGGAGGTTTAATTTTTCAGTGATTTTTTGCGCAATAGACAGGTCACACGGATCCCAAGGACTCAGAGTTGGGCAATGCATAAATACGTATGCACTTTAAGCTTTTAGGAGATAGAGTTAGGCCTCCATCAAGCCTATCCAACATGTTCTTTAACGAATTCATTATAGAGCTAATGGCTCTCCAGCAAATACCAAGACTTAACGTCAGATATGATAGACGGTAGCTATATTTAACTCCATCGCAGCACGCTTTCTACCGAGGGAAGAATAAAGGTTAATAGAGAAAATATCAAGACAGGTATCGTGGGGTTCCGAAACTGGGTACATCAGGTTATGAGCCTGGCTACCCTACCGGTTGAGACAACTCCGCCACCTGGCGAGGAACTAAGTTATTGATAATCATAAACACTAATAGAAGTCGAGGTAAATATAACAAGGCAAAATTTAGAACTTTAAGGCATGGGAAAAATAAGTGACTTAGATATTATAATGTATGTATTCAAATAATTTACTTCATAAACATGTATTTTTAACAAAAGTTTCAGAATAAAATAAGGAAATGTAAAGAAATTGCTTTAACGATTAAAGAGAAGTTATAATTGAATGGAAAGGCTGAAGAGTAGAAGATTTGCAAAACTTCCAGTTGGTTTGTGTTAATTCGATTAGCCGAATGTATTAGCCTTTTATACTTAAATCGGTTAATCGGTTAATCGGGAGTTTGTTGCACATTCATTTTTATGTATAATAAAAATACTTATGAGAATACACATGCTTGATTACGTGTTATGCATCACAAAAACTGTCTGATGATGTGGCCCTTTTGGTAAATGAAATTGATGAGATGAACTCTTTTATTAAAACTGTTGATGAGACCGTTAGTAGAGTTTGTATGGTGATAAACAGAGAAAAAACTAAAAATAATGAAAATTGGTCGGGTAGGTTATATATTTTGAATGATTACCTCCTTTGTCAATTGTCTTAGTTTAATTATGTCTTGAGCTGTGTAATAGTTAGTGCTGATGTAGAGCAGCGATGGGGATTGTTTTTTTTTTTCTTGGGGGTACTGAAAAAAAAAGTTAAACTTTAAGAGGGCCGTATTGAAAATCCTATGAAACCATATATTTTATGCATAACTACGGGAAATACACTGAAGAGCCAAAACATTATGACCAACGCGTCTTTATGCAAATCGAAGCAACTGCAGGTAAACGACATCGCGTGTGAAGGTCATGAAACAGTATAAATAACACCTGATACTGAGCTCTGTTAATCAGTGTTATTCTTGTTCTTCATACGGGAAAGGCAGTGGACCTAAGTGAGTTTAACACAGGTCAAATTGTAATGGTCAGACAACTGTGTCAGAGCATTTCCGAGACGGTAAGCAATTAACAAGCAGGTGGACGAAGTGTAATCCTTTGGGCAATGTTTTGCTGAGAAACTCTGGGTCCAGTCATTTATGTGAAGGAAACTATGACGTCTGGCACTTGCCTAAACATCATTGCAAACCAGGTACATCCTTTGATGGCAACGGTATTACCCTCTAGAAGTGCCTTCTTTCAGCAGGATAATGCGCCATGCCACACTGCCCGGTTTGTTCGAGAATGGTTCGCGTAACATAAGGAAGACTGTCCTCCAAATTCCCCAGACATCAATACGATCGAGCATCTGTTGTTTGTATTGAAACAGCATATCCGATCTACGGCGGCTCAACCACAACTTACAAGTGTTAAAGGATCTGCTGGTAACTTGCTGGTACCAGATACCACAAGACACCTTTTGAAATCTTGTAGCGTCATGCCTCGCCGGGTAAGAGCTGTTTCGACGGCACGTGGAGGACCAACGTCATATTAGGCAGGTGGTCATAATGTTTTGGCTCTTCGGTTTAATAAAGAAGTGATTATATCGATCTTGAAATAATACTATTTATTGAACAAGGGTGAGAAAAATTACATTTAAAGAACATACATAATTAAACTAATGTTTTAATGAGATGGATGCAGCTGCATTTTCCCTACGATTTCACCAAAATTTGGTTGTATATTGAATTTGAAACTATTGAAAACTATGAAAAAAACTTGAAAACTATGAAAAAAATATATAACATTCTGACTGTGGTAAATAATAATTACTTGCCGCCCCCCCCCCCGGCAAGTGAAGAAAAAACGGGCACAGAAAGTCCTCGCAGGCCAGAGTTTCTTCATCCTTGCCTGATACAGACAGACAAATGCGGATTGCTGCTGGAAATTTTAAGAATCTATAGAGAGTGGGGAAAGATGGGCTTATGCACCTAAAGACTAAAATTAGGCTGTATAATAGTTTTATTCTTTGTAGAATTTGTTTGATAGCGAAATATGAACCCTTTGTAAGCAAAATAACAGTAATTAGATTTCTTTGATTTTATGTATTTATACAATATTTTTAAAATTAGGTAGTTTGACTTTGAAACTAAAGATGGGGTTAGGCGAAGGTTTTGTTAATCTCCTTTGAGCAGCTTATTGTGCAAAAAAGAGACTGCTTTGGTATGTCTATGTCACCCAGGTGCATAGCTACAGATTGGCAAACAGGGTTATCAACAGTGTGACTAAAGGACTCAAGAAAAGGTAAGAGACCTAAGATGCTGTGGGCAGACAATGCCAAACAGTACCTTGCTAAAATTAGCCTATAGTGGTCAAATGCCGTAGCTCTGCTGGACAGGTGGGTTTGGAGGACTAAATTGCACAGTATCATTGAATCTCCATAGACAATGGCTGCATGAGGATTTTGTATGTATGTAGGTATTCACTTTTGAATAAAAGATATCCGCATATTTTCGATCACTTATATTATCTTTATAAGGATTCTAGAAGAGCTGTCCGACGATTCGAATATGGATTCGATAAGCCTCTACATTAACGTACTCTTATTTATTTATTTATTTATTTTTTTGTTAGGGGAAGGTTGGCACAGTCGGAAGCATGCCAGGCCTGCAATGAGTAGTTCCCAGGTTCGAATCCCATCTGTTACAAATTTGAGATTTACTCCCGCCTCTAATCTCCTACCCTGCCCCTCATTTACAAAGAGGACATCGATGGGCTTGTAAAGGCCGCCGTCCGTCGGATGGGACGTAAAGCTGTGGTATGATGTGTAGGAGAGCCATAACCTGGCATATTAAAGAACACGCTAGACGTCTTTGATGGTATGCTTCCATGTCTCTTACTTTGTCAGCTGTCCACCGTGTCCTCTTCCCCCAGCCTTCTCTGAACGCAGTTCATGTGACCTATCAATTTAGCTCATTGTGGGCAAAAAAGTACAGCTCGAGGTTAAACAGTTTAATCCAGCACATGGTAAAAAAAAACTACCCTGGATCCATGCATTTTTAATCTATTAGCAGTTCCAAATTATACAGCTGAAAGTTTTCTAAATTGAAATTACTAAAACCGAAAAAATGTCATAATTTCCATCATTTTTTTTTATTGTTGTCAGTTTATCTTTAACAAGGTGGATGCATGTTTACTCATATACTCTGAGGATTTCATGTTCTTGTATGCAAAGATTCGATTCTTCGCTTTTCACGGAAATTCTCTTTCTTTACACATCCTTCACCATGGGAGAGGACTGACGATTTGCTGCATTGATCGCGTCAGTTTTATATTTGATGCCTGTTTTACACGAGTTTGCTAAGAAATACTCTTCTTTTCTTGTTACAAAAATATTCAGCAGTCGGATAAACATTTATACCTTCGATAACGCGTTATGTCGATGCAATTTACCTTTAGCTATCAGCTTTGCATCATTCCTCCTAGGGAATCCACCGTTTCAAACTTTGAAAGCACGGTTGGGTTACTTACGTCGGTCGTTTCTGCTACGTGCTCAGCTCGCGTATGTAACGTTTCTCATGACCCGAGTAATGTAAACTTTGTATAGATCTCAGTACTTCACGAATGGAATGTTATCTTTCCGAGATAAATATTTAACGTTAAGATTTGATTCAATCGCTAAATATATTCGTTCTGACTGGATAGTCTGATGAAATGGTTAGTTCTTGAATTTATTGGAATTTTCCTTTTATTTAGATCGATTTCCTCCGCGGAACTTACAAAGATATTAAATATTTTATTTCTGAGCACAATTTATTGAAGATGATGTTTATTAGGTGACTACTGTGTTTTGACGATTAATTTAATCCAGATTATATTCGTCTTCAGACGCTTGTCGTTAGAGAAGTATTTCCCGAATTGTGCTACGAATCATGAAGTGAAAAACAATGGGTTTTGCAAGAAAATGCCACTACAATATTTAAAAAATGATAATTGAAATATTATTATTATTTTAAACAGCGCTTAAAAATTTTTAATTCTCTTTGCAATGATTCATTTATTCAAATATCTTTGAATTATTGTAATAAATACACGCGGCAACAAACGCAAAACACAGAAACGGACTTAATGCGGAGAAGATTTAAAAATTCAATTTTCCAATATCAAGCCGAAGATGAAAAGAATTTGTGAGGGAGAAAAAGTACTCTTCGCCTGAAAGCTGTAACTAAGAAGGATATTTGCTTTTGAGCTTATATTTTCGTGTACGTATAATCTGATGTTTGTTTTTTATTATATGCAACTAAACAATATGTTGATCTCATATACTTGATTAATATTTATTTAATACTTATTTGAGGTCTATTATTTTTAGATTCACATATAAGAATTTGACTAAGAGCTTAGCAGTCATCCCATGATCGTGTGGTTATCGCTCTTGGCTACTGATATAAGGCACCTGGGTTCGAGCCCCTAATTAAGGCATGAATGCTTCTGTTGAGGACCCGCTATCCTCACAGACCTTCCAGCTTAATACTATGGCGCATTAAAGTGGCAGGTTGCTGTCAGATCACTGTGGCAAGCAGCTTCAGTGGGTATTATAAACATTTTTTTGAGTGCGAAAGCGTTTCATGTAGGGTGGCCATAAGGCCACTTTTTTTAGTTCGGATCTTTTTAACATTTGACTATAGAAGAAATATTCTTATTTTAACTACTAATAAAAACTTTTGATATTTAACAATATAAAGTTATTTAATATTTTAGAAAAAATAAAATAATTGTAAACATTTACTGAATGAATATTAATAATCAAACAGAATACCTGAAGATTTGAATGGCATCCGAACTTTAAAATTTAAATAACCTTTATTTCTGATTGTTCGCAGTGATTATTGATTCACCTGTAATTGCTCGGGGGGCGGGGGCGGGGGGGCTCAGTCGGTAGCGCGCCAGGCTCGTAATCTGTAGTTCCCAGGTTCGAGTCCCAGCTGGGTCAGCGTTGAGATTTATCTCCGCAAAATTCTCTGCCCTGCCCACGATCAGTAGGGGACACCGATGGGATTGGAAAGGCCGCCGTCCGTCGGATGGGACGTTAAGCCGTGGCCCCGTGTGCGGGAGAGCCATACCCTGTGCACGTTAAAGAACACGCTGGATGGCCTTGACGGGAGGCTACCATCTGTCTCCCAACAGCTGTTCCAGTGGGTCCCCTCCCCCAACCTTCTCTGAGCCTTCGGGGTCCTTGTGACCTGGCCATTTAGCCCATGGTGTGCAAAAAAGTGCCGCTCAGAGGTAAAACAACCCAAACCCAAACCTGTAATTGCTCGCTATTGAATGCTAATCTTCCGAAAAAGAGTACCTTGATTATGAGGTGTAAAAGACATTTCTTTTAGGAAACTAAATTATCTTTGATGACGACCGAATTTATGTAACATTAGGTTTTTGAAATAATAGTTTCGTGGTACGTTTTTGCATTTTAAGCAAGAAAATTAAACAAGTAAATTTTTTGGTGCAATTATTTCCGTGGTAAAATTAAGTTGAGAAACACTGCATTGGAGCGTTAGGGTTCACATTCAAACTCGGTAAGCAGCTATAAAGGTGGAATTTTTAATGCGATCAAAATTCCATGTGCGTATGAAATAAGGATACTTCTAAGTACCTAAAGATAATCTTTAATAATCTGTTAACTTATTGGTTACAAAATAGTAATCACGAAACTAACGCTAGTTTATCAGCAGAAGTAACTATTAGAAAATCTGAAAAAAATTACTTGTTTCTTAATAACATATTGTTTATGAAGTAATTTATTATATTCAAGCAAATTCATGAAAATATACCTTTGTATTTTTAAAATGTAACATAAAGATTTAAAAGTTATTTGTTAGAATTCAATATTAAATTTTCAATCTAAGTTTGACAACGAAGTCCCGTTGAGATTTGATAATGATTTAAATGGAAAGAGGTATAAACTAGAAGGCATGGAAGCATATCTGGCGAATATGAGAACTCGTTTCCGAAGAGAAAGTAGTGTTTTCTTTAAAAACTTTTTCACTCCTTAGAAGTTTTAATTCGAGCCAATGGATGATGGGGGAAATGCAAATATTAGTATTTTATTTGTAATACAACAGAAAAAATATTCGCCTTTTATCCTTCAATTTAAAAGGTTGCTTTTCTGACACCCCTGAGAAAAGAGTATCAGTGTTGCTATCAGTGGAATATCTGTTCACATTCTGCCCGAAAATTTCAAATTTCTGTCATAAACAGATCGCTTCCAACATTCGTTAAAACTTTTGCGGTTTCTATATTTACTGACCCATAACGATGTAAATTAAAACTACTTGTGGATTTAAAAAATGAGAATTATATTTCATTAGTACCTACCAACTAAAAAAAAGAGTTCCAATGATATCTTTAAAAAAAAGGTTGCGTTTCCCACCCACCATGGGTGTAAGGGGTTAACTCATTGTTGCCAAAGGAATCTTTATGACCACCATCAAAATTTCAAACATAAACAGTTGTTTGGAATTTTAAAATTTTTCTACCGTTAGAGGGCGCAATAATGACTTTTAGGAGATTCGGAAAGTGCGAATCGTAATAATTCATCAATCTATCCAACCAAAAAATATTTTTCCATTTATCTCTAAAAACAAAATAAAGTTCCAATGTCTACAGTCGGACAGAAAACAAAGTAAACACATTATCTCTTTTTTATGCAATTACACGATAATGAATCCGTAAAAAGATAATGGGATTGCTGGAAAGTGGATGTAAGCGCAAGGTTTATGGTAGGGAAAGATGACAGGAAAGAGTCATATTGGAATATACGGAAAATCACCAATTTCTTGAGGGTGACCGTTAAGGCTGTAACACGATAGTCATACCATTAGTAACGAAAAACAACACCTGAGCAATTCAGAGTTATCATATGATTCCAATATCTATTTCAAATGACAAAACATTTAATAACTTAAATAATTACTAAGGTGCTATGTAAATTCAGTGTTGCAAATAATTTAAAAAACCGTTAAAGGTATCAGATCCGTTGCATTTAAAGTTTAAAAGTTATTTATTAAAAACGAACACTCAGTTTTCAATCTCATTTTAAAAGTCTTTTCAAAGCGAAATACTCCTTCGGAATTTCATAATAATTCAAGTGTAAATAAATTAATAAAAATACGAAAATAGTTTCGTTCAATGTGGAGGGGGAGGGGGGAAATATATGACATGTTTGAGTCTAGATGGGGGTTTGAAATTTTGAGTCTTGGTTGGGGTTTGACGAATTTAAGTCTAGGTTGGAGGTTTGAAATAGTTGAGTCTGAATCGGGAGTTGTTGACATATTTGCGTCTGGGGGAAAGGGGGAAATATATGACATGTTTGAGTCTGGGTGGGGGTTTGAAATTTTGAGTCTTGGTTGGGGTTTGACGAATTTAAGTCTAGGTTGGAGGTTTGAAATAGTTGAGTCTGAATCGGGAGTTGTTGACATATTTGCGTCTGGGGGAAAGGGGGAATATATGACATGTTTGAGTCTAGGTGGGTGTTTGAAATTTTGAGTCTTGGTTGGGGTTTGACGCATTTAAGTCTAGGTTGGAGGTTTGAAATAGTTGAGTCTGAATCGGGAGTTGTTGACATATTTGCGTCTGGGGGAGGGAGTTTGACTTATTTCATTCTAGGTTTGGGTTTGACATATTTGAGGCTAGGTGGGGGTTTGACAAGCTTGAGTCTAAATGAGGGTTTGATGTATTTCAGTCTAGGTGGGGGTTGACATATTTGAGTCTAGGTGGGAGTTTGACATTTTTGAGTTTAGATGGGGTTTGACATGTTTGAGTCTAGGTGGGGAGTTTGACCTGCTTGAATCCCTGATATTCGGAACCTTCCTTAGAAAATATATGCTATTCAAGCCGTCAAGGTGGAACAGGATCTACTGGATAGTTCTTGAAGGTCCCATTTGGCCTTTCTTTTACACGATATGACTTTCTCACATGTTATATTACGAACCACAGATGATGCTTTTCCCACAGGCAATAAGCATAGAAAATGGTAAATTCTGGCCACTTGGATCTCAGAACTGCAAACCATAAGTTGTGAGATTGACTGTTTATGAATTGCCCCATTTAACATTATAACATTTGATAGAAAACATATATATATTGAAATCAGCTCTGTAATCATTATTATAACGATGTCCAAATGAAAGAAATCGGTATTCAGTCGTAATTATTATTACAATTTTATTAACTCAAATTAACTACTCCAAAAAGACAGCAATAAACACTAATGTCTTCAATTCAAAGAGGGCGGATGGTTGACTCAGTTGGTAACGCGCCAGGCTCGTAATCTGCAGTTCCCCACTCCGCTCTTCGCTTCTTTCCTCGGTAAGAAAAAGGATAGTGTTGGGCTTGGAAAGACCGTCGTCCATCGGATGAGACGTTAAGTCGCGGCCCCGTGTGCAGGAGAATCCTGTTCCAAGCTTTAAAGAACGTTTTGAATGACTTGATGACAGGCTTCCATCGGTTTCCTAACAGGTGCTCAGTCGATATCTTTCCCCAGCTCTCTCTAAGCCCTTGTAACCTAGTCATTTAGCCTACTGTGTGCAAAAAAAAGCGCAGCTGAGAGGTGTAAATAACCTAACCCAATTTATGTTCAAAGAAAGTATCTAATGATATAATATTTAAATTGTAACCACGTATGTGTTTATCCTTCTTTTGGAATATTACAATTCCAGGACCAACTATACTTAAAACATAACTATATTGGAAATGGTTTTTTTCCTCATTATCAAAAAGCAAATGAAAAAAAAAAAAATCCATCGCTTTCATTTTGTCGTCTGTCTGTCCGTCCGATTGTAAACATTCGATTCTTTTTGTTTCTTAGAGATAAATGAAAAAGAATTTTTCTGTTGGATAGGTATAACGAAATATTAGGATTCGCACTTCAAAAATCTCTCAATAGTTTTACCAGCTCCATTTAGTGATGGAAAAGTCCGAAAATGGTCAAATGCTTACGAATATTGCAAACGACCTATTTATGCTAAAATTTTAGGAATGTGGTGATGGAGTGTGAGGTGGCATATACTAAATTAACAGGTCCAGAGGAATACACCAGTAACAACTATTTGCCATTTTATCCTCAAGAAGTAGAATCTTTTGGTTTTAAGATATACGTGAAAAATTATTTTGTGTTTTATAGGTGCTAATGAAATATTACTATTTGCATTTTCTCAATCATCCATTAGTTCAAATTTCGACTGTTAGAGGATTTAAACGTCGGAAAATGAAAACGGTCTATGTTCTTGAGAAGTTATGCATTCAAGGATATATGTATAATTATTCTTTTAATTTTTCTCCTCTTGAATCAAACAACTTTTGTGGTATCCCTGTCTGTTAACATTCATCTTTATGCTTGCTTTTAGAGATAGATTATTGTTTTGCGTGTATGTAGGGAGTATTAATTAAATATCATTATTCTTATGTACGGAATCTGCCAACAGTTTCAATACCCATCATCAGAAGACGTTAAAGCTGGAACGTTAAAAACTTCAAATTAATATTGTAAACTATCTATATTTTTTTAGAAATGTAATACTTCCGTGGCAGAGTGTAATCAAGAGGTCAGCACTTATCGTAGTTATTTTTCCTTTTTGGATAAAGGGGGCAAAATACTTTTTTGCTCCAAATAATAAATGTTATTATTTTCGTACTCCTGAAGATAACGAAAAATTCTTCTTTTTGTTCGATAGGTATTAATATATTGCGATAATCTTTTCCTTTTCTGAATCTTATATCTGTCTGAATTCCAACAGTTAGAAGGCGCTAAATTTGAAAATATAGAAATTGGAAAACTTTATCACTTTGAAAAAGAACATTATACTTTCTCCATTGGGTATTGAACTTTCAGTTCTTATTTATCGAGGTACCAAATGTTGCTGATCAAAAAGTAAGATGGTAATATCGTTTCTTTTTTTAAACAGCTCAAAATTGACTGAACCAAATCTATCAGTTTAAATATGTACACTTTCGGCACTGGTTACATACGTAAATTAAAAGAATCGATTGTGAACTTGAAATTTCTGGAGTATTGGTCACAATTTTAGTCGCGTTAGGAAACAGGTGGAATCTTTCGGAATTATTAAATATCAAATCTTAGTATCAAAATACAAGCATAGGATTTGTAAACACAGACATAAATGTTTTACTTTCTCAAGATTTTTCCCTTCTTCAGGGTCGCATGCGCCTAAACATCATCTATCCACTTTCCACGAATGTCATCTTTCTTTCAAAGCTCTCTTTTCTATATCGTTTTCTCTGTACATCTGTCTATTTCTTGCACAGTCTTCCCCATCTTCTTCTTCTTCAAAGTGAATTTCTATATCCGTATTTTCTTTAGACATTTTATGTTCTTTATTATATTCATATGTCCATATCATCTCAGTCTCTTTTTCTCGATACTATTTCCACATCTTTCTTTACTGACATAATTCCTTCAGTTTCTTCATTTGTCATCTTATATATTTTATTCTTGGTTTTTCCTTACTCATGCTTTTCGAAATTCATTACCTTGGATGTTATTAATCTTTCTGTCATCGTTCATTTCTCTGTTCCACTTGTTATAATATTCCCCACTAATGTGAAAACTATTCATTTATTCCTTCCCGAAATGTTCCTATCTCATAAAACTGAATTTTGCATTCTTATTGCTTTCGTTGTATGTTATGTTTTTATTCTTACATTCTCCTGGATGATAGACGCCAGATACTTAAACATGTTCACCTTTCCCACATTTTCAGGAAACCTCAATATTTTCACATTCATTTTCTTCTGCTCCCATATAGATTGTTATTTTTTTTTCCAAAGCTTATTTTTGTCGCTCATTTTTCAGTCTTCCTATAATTTGTTCAATACATATTCGAAGTGAAATGAACGATCATTTGATAGATTGCATTGCTTTATCTCTGAGTGGCACTATTATTATTATTGTTTTTGTACACAATAGGTAAAATGTCCAGGTCACAAGAAACCCAAGAGATCAGAGTAGGGTATGGAAGGGGATCCATTGAACAGCTATTAGGATACAGATGGTATTCTCCCGTCCTGGCCATCCAGCGTGTTCTTTAACGTGCACAGGATATAACTATACGGCACAAGGGACCACGGCTTCAAGTCACATCTGACAATCCTTTAATAAGTATATCCTTTGTTTTAATTATTTTTATTCGTTTATCTTAATGCTCCTGAAACTTTGAAACTAAGAAATGCAAAGAGGAAATTATCTGAAAAAAAATCTGAAACAAACAACTTTAGATTATATATTTGCTCTTTTAAATTCCAGAGAATTCGATGCAAACTCAGATTGATTCTTACTGGAGGGAAATCTTTTCATCAAATAATAAAAAAAAGGGGCATATAGAAAATTAATAGAGGATTTCAATAATGACTTTTTACACATATTTTATGGGCAAATGTGACAAAAAATTATTAAAAACGCAGAGAAAAACGCTATTTCAGTATTTAATTAATGGTAACAAATAGAATATATTTTCATTGAAGTTGCAAATATATCTTTCGCTTAACGACAGTGATAGCTTTCTCGAAAGTATTTCAACACAGATCTCATACCGTAATACAAATACTCTTATTTCCTAATGCAAAAGTTTTCCTGTGAAAAAAATAGCAAATGTTAATTACTATAGTATTTTTAAACGGTAATATAAATAAGAGGTTTTTTTATATTTGTTTTACATATCTTTTACATATTTTTTTATAAATCTCCTGTGGAAAGTTTAGTTTAAGAAATGGATCTATAGTTGCATGCCTTTCGTCTTGGAGTATTCTCGCTTGTGACGTCATAAGGAGAATCTTAACACTTCGCATTCTTAGACCGAAATGTTTACTATAGTAACATTTCATGAAAAAAAAATGAAATCCAGTAACACGTTAGATATATGAAGTTGCTAGAAAAAACGTTACCTTACTTTGTGTTTAAATATTTTATCGTACGGGGAGATAAATGTTACTCTTTCATGCGTTGGGTTGTTTGACCTCTAACCAGCATTTTTTTTTTTGCACATAATGGGCAGGTTACAAGAATTCCGAAGGTTGTGGACCCACTGGGCAGCTGTTCGGAGACAGATGGTAGCCTTCCGGCAAGGCCATCCAGCATATTCTTTAGCGTGTACGGCTCTCCTGCACACGGAGCAAAGACTACGTCCCATCCTCCGACGGACTATTCCAAGCCCATTGGTGTTCGTTACTGACCGTGGGAAAGGCAGGAAATTTTGCGGAGATAAATCTCAAAGCTGGCAGAGTTAAGACTTGAACCTGGGAACTACAGATTACGAGCGTGATGTGCTACCAACTGAGCCACTCCCGCTCATACTCTTTTAAGTTTAACGAATTCATTTCCACACTTCACATAGCAGATCATCTTCATGTCTGCTGATATCACTATTCCTGTATTCCCAAATGAATTCGGCGGGAAAATTTTTAGTCGATAAACCTATTGAAATATGGAAAGCCGAATTGTTTTCGTAATTTGACAGTGTTGTTATAATGAAATCCTTATATCGGAAAAAAAAGTTCAAGTATCGAACTAAAATCAAAATAATGGGGCTGTCGAAATAACAAGACTCGTAATGTATGCAAGTTAACTGTTTCATGACATCTCAATATTATATTTCTGTAGAAATTGCACAAAGTTCAAGAATTGCACAATTCAAAATTAATATGTCTACGCTTCAGAACATTTCATATAAAATGAAATTAGCTTGAATGAAATATCCTTAAAATCAAATGATTTTCACTTCTGCAACTGAATTTCAAATGTGCAATATTAAGCATGAAGTCTTTGGATTATTTATGTTTGTATAGTAAAAACTAGTAAAATATTTGATATAATATTAACTCTTGACAAAGATTCAATTAGGAAAATTAAATTATTTCTAGAAAATTAACCAAATATTCATGTGACTACCATGTAAAGGGATTCGTGAAAAAAAAAGACAGATATGTAGTGGAAAGAACACGTAGTCATTTGTTATTATTACCACATATTCAGAGGTGCGTCAAGATGTAAAACTGCAAGAACTGAGGACTGTGAAGTTCTAACATATTGGACACTTTTTATGTATGTATCTTCCCTATGATTTCATTGATTTCATTTACGACAACTGCCTAACTTCTCCTACCTTCTGCCTAACTTCTCAAATGACTTATCATTTTAAGGTTTTATAGCCTAGTGATTCTTATTGAATGATGCGCCACGACCTTCAAACCGTGGAGTCCATGATTATTTCCTCTGGGTCCAGTGAGGTAGATGCAGATACTGTCCCATTAAATGACATTACAGTCCCATTGACAGACGCAGATATAGTCCCATTAAATGAGCCACGATTACTTTAATTCTAATAATGGTGTCTGTAATTTACAGACATTACAGACACCATTACATTCCCATTATCAGACGCAGATATAGTCCCATTAAATGAGCCACGATTACTTTAATTCTAACATTGTACTCTTTTACTTCTACCATTTATTTTTCAAATAACAAGAACCCTAAATACCTTCAGCGTCATATATTTAACTTAAATAGAGATATAATTTTCTTCACGAACTTGGTACTTGGCAGCATGCAAAGGAACTCTACTGTTCATATTCCCAGGTTGCATCGCGAAACATAGTAATCGCTTCCAACCAATCGTTAGTATTCAAAACTTAGTTGACTTTTAAAACGGTGAGTTAATAATTTAACTGAAACTGTTGGCAACAGAAATTTGTTCGGGCACAAATTTCGAGCCGGAGTCAGCAGAGGCTCAACCATTTCAAAAATTACAGAGACCGAGTGAACAAAGGCTCAATTATTTCAAACATTACAGAGCCCGAGTCAGCAAAGACTCAACTATTTCGATAATTTCAGACCCCAAGCCACTATGACTCAACTATTTCGAAAATTGCAGAGCCTGAGGCCAGTTGGAGAAAAAAAACAATTCTGACAAATCGTAAAACATATATATACAGTCAACTTTGGATTAACCAGGGTAATGGTGAGAAGGAAGTCACAGAAATCCCAAAATCAAGGTTGTAACTTGTTTCAATCGTGATTTTCACGTCAAAATCTGGTGCAGAATGGATATAATGTAATCTTATTTAGCTAAAATTATATCATATTTACGCTAACATTTACCAATCTGTAGACGTCATCCGAAAGCATTAAGAAAATACTACTTTAGGAACACAAAATATGACAAAAATTGCTTGACGAAAAATGGCCTAAAGGTTACATAATCACGATCTACTATTATTTTTTAACACGATTAATCAGCAAACCGGTTGTTCCACCCCCCCCCCACCCCCCCGAATAATCGATAGTTGACTGTATAAAGAAATTTATTACGTTAAAACCATTTCTTAAATTCGTCCTATATAGTCTATCACTTACTTTAAAATACTTATAATCATTTAAAGATAAAAATCAAAATTATATTGTTATTTGGAACGTAAAATTCTGGAAAAAATTCGTAGAACCTGAAAAAGCGTTTATTATTAAAGCTACAGATAGTTCATTAATGAAAGACAGAATATCTGAAAAAGTATAATCAGAGACTGAATGGCACTTAATAATTTCAGTTACTAAGCATTTATCAAAAGGATGAAATTATAATCAATAAAACATTTTTCGTTTTAGATTCTTGGGTTTCGCATTTATCCGTCAAACCAAAAATTTTAATTATGGCTCCTGTCCAGTCTAAAGCCGTGTATGCTTTTACTAGCCCGGCCCCAGCCCAAACGTATCTTTCGCGGGGGGGACTATTTTGTTTTGAATCAAAAAATATACCAAGAAAAAATTTTCTGGAACATATTATTCGCCGTTGAGTGGGGTTGAAACCTAGATGCTCTATCCACTAACCTATCACCAGCTATGTATTTATTCGCCTAGTTCTCTTTTTACGAGCTATCCATTTGCATTTTCTCGGATATAGGCTTTTGGGAAACGAAATTTTCCAAATCGTATTATATGCTAAATAGATCTCGTAGATATGCTAAAATAGGCTTTTGCGGAAAAAAATCCCACCTCTCGGAGATATACCAAAACATTCATAGATATACGATTTGGAAAAAACGTTTGTCGTGTCCTTATTAAAAACTCGAAATGCGAACCCATTGCATCAAATTCATTGATGCATTGGGTTCACATTGCATAAAAGGGGGCGGGGGGGCGGGGGGGGGCTCTGTCGGTAGCGCGCCAGGCTCGTAATCTGTAGTTCCCAGGTTCGAGTCACAGCTGGGTCAGCGTTGAGATTTATCTTCGCAAAATTTCCCCGCCCTGCCCACGGTCAGTAGGGGACACCGATGGGCTTGAAAAGGCCGCCGTCCGTCGGATGGGACGTTAAGCCGTGGCCCCGTGTGCGGGAGAGACATACCCTGTGCACGTTAAAGAACACGCTGGATGGCCTTGACGGGAGGCTACCATCTGTCTCCCAACAGCTGTTCCAGTGGGTCCCCTCCCCCAACCTTCTTTGAGCCTTCGGGGTCCATGTGACCTGGCCATTTAGCCCATGGTGTGCAAAAAAGTGCCGCTCAAAGGTAAAACAACCCAACCCAACCCATAAAAGGGGGATTGGACAAATATTCGTTGTCACTTCTCCCTAACGGTCGATGGGCTATTAATGCTTTAAAGGCTCTATTTTTATATAATGGATTATTTACTGAAAAGTCGTTCACTTGACAAAGGAGGCAAGATTTAAAGAAGTGAAGACATGTTATTAAAAACTGATAAATGAACACACGGAGGATATAAGCAACGAGTAATTAATGCAACTTCACAAGGGGATGAAGCTTGTTGAGAAACCTCCAGACCAAGATGACATCGACGTTAGCGAAAAAAGGAGTAAATAAAGACCTCAGTCACTCAGTTCCTTAAGAATCCATTAGTATGATGAAGACCCATGGTATTTGGTTTCCATCATACTAATAGTAGATTGAGATCCAAGGGCAGAAAGAAGTGGAAAAGTAACAAGAGACGTGAAAAGGTCCTTGCAGCTCTATTATCTACTAACATATGAAAGGAGGAAAGCAGCTAAACAATTATAAATAATACAGTTCTTAATAAAAAAAAAAACAAGCAAAAATACATTTTGTTTTTATTTATAATTCCGTCTGCATCCTCTACCTCCACATTTACTTCAAAATCATTCCTGGAAGAAAGTGTCAATCTCTGACCTCTGGCGGGTGACAAGGATGAACTTCAGGATAAACTTCCCACATTAATACCATCATTTTGTTCTTTCCCCGAAAGGAAGAAATAAGTACCTAAATCCTCCTTTGTCAGACGCAGATACAGTCTCACTAAATGCGCCACGATTGCTTTAGTTCTAATACTGTACTCTTTTACTTCATTTATACTATATTTGCCTTTCTTTATGCTGCATAAAAATATGTTTTTACTAGCAAAGATGTCTGTAATTTAAAATTTGAATCTAGTAATAAGTCCGAAATTTAACCTTATTTCAGACGTTTAAATTATTGAGTATACTACTTAATACCTTAAACGTCTGAAATAAAATTAGCATCTAATAAAATCTGTTCCCTCATATTTTTTTGATTTAAATAAAATTGCCAAATTTGTTATGCTCTCAAATTATTACGCTCTTTGTTTAAATGACTTTGTTTTGCTCGCTTTCCATTTACGCGGCCATTTCGAGAACCATCCATTGCCTACGAATTTACCTACGAATACTAGGTAAAATAAAAAGGTAAATAAAAGGGTAAAATTAATTTTAAATCGTTCGTTTGTTGATCTCATAACAGAATATTGATTTTTTTTTCGACTGATGAGTCGGGTGTATCAGTCATGGATAGACGAAGAAACAAATCAATAAATTTACCGAATAAATAAATTTTATTCTTAAGTAAACATCTCTAATAACCTACCGTAAAAGCCAAGGGAATCGCGATGTATTCTTTGTTCCAGGTCCCATTGAAACAAGCCAAATTAAAGTAATTAATTAACATCATTTCTCTAGAGAGCTATATCAGACCGGCAGCAATTTCGGTACTTTTTGGAGGCTCTCGGACGGTTAGTACTAAAGATGAGTTCGGGCCCAGTCCTTGTAGTGTTGTTATAATTTAAAATTCTAATTTCTCCGTAATTGTGAAAATGATTAGAAACTAGAAGGAAGCATATCGCCTCTGGTGAATATGAGAATCTCGTTTTCAAAGAGAATGAAGTTTTTAGTTTAGTTTGCCTACTTTTTCACTCCTTAAATGTTTTAATTCGAATTACTGGATGATGAGGAAAATGCAAACACTAATATTTTATCAGTAAGTATACAATAAAAAAAAATTCTCTTTTATTTCTTAAATTTAAAAGTTGCTTTTCTCATACCCCTCTGAGAGAAAGGGGCAGATTATTGTTTTCAGTGGAATACCGCTTGACACTCTACCACGAAAATTTAAATTTCTACCATACACAGATCACTTGAAACATTCGTTAAGAATTTTACCATTTGCATATTTAATGATCTCTAACGATATATTTTAAAACTACCTAATATTTGAAAAACGCGAATTATAATAATTTTTTATTACCAATCCAACTAAAAAAGCTTTTCAATTATCTCTTAAAACAATTGCTTTTCCCACACACAATGGCCTAATGGGTCAACTCATTTTTGCTAATGGAAACTTTACAACCTTCACATTCCATCACATCCCGCCCTGCCCACGGTCAGTAGGGGACACCGATGAACTTGGAAAGGATGCCGTCCGTCGGATGGGACGTTAAGCTGTAGCCCCGTATGCTGGAGAGCCATACCCGGTTCACGTTAAAGAACACGCTGGATGGCCTTGACGGGAGGCTACTATCTGTCTCCCAACAGCTATTACAGTGGGTCCCCTTCCCAAACCTTCTCTGAGCCTTCGGGGTCCATGTGACCTGGCCATTTAGCCCATGGTGTGCACAAAAGTGCCGCTCAGAGGAAAAACAACGCAATAACCTAACATTCCATCACAAATATATCAAATTTCTAATCTAACTGCATCATTTGTTTAAAATTGCACGAAACGAAAGTCGAGTGACGTAAAAAAAGGAGAAATTAAATTCGTATGATCGAGTTAGGAACTTTCTTGTATAATGTTCGCTTATCTTTAGAATTCTGATAAGATCGACAAACAGTTCGTTGAAGATTTTGGAATTTTCGTTTTTTCCCCCCTAATGTTAAAGAGGGGAATTCGGAAAGTGCGAATCGTAATATTTCATCAATACATATCCCACCAAAATTTTTTTTTTAATTTACCTCTAAAATCAAACAATTAGCTTTTAAAACACAAACGTTGCAAATTATGATTTCATGACCTTCACATTCCATCACGAGAATTTAAAATTCCTACCATAAATACATCATTTCTCTAATATTTGTTTTAAATAATTAAATGATTCGGGAACTTTTTTTTTTCAATTGGTAAAAAATCTTGTAGTGAGCAACAGTTAAGCTTTGCGAAATAAAAAAAAAAATCCTGATGGAGAGAGAATCTGATTCATGATTGTTTCTCTGAGTCAACTCTAGATTTACATGGATTACCTTAACCCCTTTTTGGAACAATATATTCACTGTATTTGCACAATATTTCAATTTGAGATAACTTTTTTTTTTCTAATAACGTGAAGTAAAAAATTTTAAAATAAAATGAAAGCTTCGAAAACGGCGTTCTTTACGATAAAACCTGCAAAACTACTACCTTATCTGAAGGTTATGACAGAACAAACGAACATGCCATATCGGGATCCTTTTTCTTTAAGGTCGCACCGAAGCAACCTTAAGGAAAATTATAGCTTACAACCTAAACCTAACAAGTGTCAATAGATGAGCCATGTACACCTTCCCATACTCAGTCATCTGACCCAGATGACCTCTAATCCTTAAATTCCCATCTCCCTCCAATCCCACCACAACCAATATCAGCAACTCATCAGAATGAGTACTTAGAGTGCATGAGAAAATTTTTCAGAAACAATTATTATTTTCCTATTGCAGAAGGTTTTTAAATAGTTTGTATTATTTCGTTTTTATCGTTGCTGTAATGTCTTTATTATTGTATTACTCATCAGAAACAGTACTTAGCGAGCGTGAAAAAAAAATTCACAAACAATTATTATATTCATATTGCAGAAGGCCTTAAAACAGAATTAAATAATTGTATTGTGCAAAATGAAACGTAATATTAAATGTATGTATGTGTTTTGAGGCAGTGTTTCACCCTTTTCTCTACCATTTGCATTATTTCTTATGGGAAAATTATGCCTGATTTACGCCGACATTTTTAATAAAGCAACCCTCACGTAAATCAAGAGACCACCTCCGAACGGAAGAATACTAGAATAATTCTGTCTTTAAAAAATTGGCGTGCAGAAAGCAGGAGAAAACAGTCTGCAAGAACTTTTTCGAGTGACTGTGGTTAGTGGAGAATCTCGGGAAACAGAAGTCGAGTAACGTAAATATGCAGATATTAAATCCGAAAGTTAGAGTTAGAAACTTTCATACCTAAAGTTCGCTTAGCTTAGGATTCTAAGATCGATAAATAGTGTAAAAGAGATCATCTGAGTATAAGTTAGAGGAACAAAAATGCGTAAAACAATTATTGCATTTTTCAGGTCACTCTAAACTGTGCTTAAGTACTAATATTTTCTATTCGAAGCATTTTATGACTTAAATGAGATTATGTTGTTTTTGCGACACTTAAAGTCACATGAGGAGTTCACATCACCTTAAATGAAAAACATCCTTTTCTATTCGATACGAAAATTTCTCAGGAAATGATTTTGTTGTTGCTGTTCATGACATTTTTATTGGTATGAATAAGAAGATGGCTCATTAAAAACTTACAGAAGTTTTTGACATTTTAAATAAATAAAATAATCGATTCCTAATTAAAAATCTGGAGGTTAGTAACAATTTTTAAAGAAATATAAAATACAGAGTGTCCGAAAAATAATGGTGGGTTTTCCAGAACCAATATGAAGGAAAATAATATACATATTCAAGAAAGTAATATTTTAATGAAAAGCGTACCTGAAATAGTTTTGTACATAATTAGAGAATTTCCACATGTACACCTTTTGTGATCCTACGTATGTCCAATCTGTATACCACTTCTTGCCATACACTCTGCAGCATATTGCTTGTTACTTGTTCAGTTCTTCTCTTATTCAGGGTTTCAAATGATTCAGGTTCCGAAAATTGTCCATGTAAATATAATTCTTCACAAAATCCCCCAAGAAAAAAAATGAAGGTGTGTCAAATCAGGGCTCCTTGGTGACGATAGAAATGGATCGCCTCTGCCAAACCATCCGTCAGAAAATGCACTAAAACTTTCGTAGCATCTCTTGAGAAATGACTGTTCTCCGTCTTATCTAGTGGCCTCCCGTGGAACTATTTGAGTGGAGAAATGCACAAGTATAACAGCCAATGTGAACCTTTTGTATACACTGAAATGCCATTGAATTAGGGATAGGAGACGTTGTCCAAATTCAATACCACAAGTCCCGCATTTGTGCGCTTGAGTGGCTGAAACTCTGGTCATATATAGCTGTCAGCTTGGCTTCCCCAAGCATTCGTCGTGAGAAACGTAATAGGAAAGGCGAGGGATTTAAATGCATTTGACAGAGGGCAGATCGTAGATGCCCGACTGATGGGATACTCGATATCCGAAATTGTCAACGAACTTGGATTTTCTCGTAGGACAGTTTCAAGAGTGTTCCGGGAATATCAAAATTCCGGCAAAAAAACAAGCACCCGGACAAACTGAAACCAAAGCCTTGAATGATCATGGGCTTTGCCGTCTGACCCGCATCGTATGGACCGATAGGGGCCAGACATAATCTGAAATCACCTCCGATCTGAACCCGGGTTCCAGCTGGGAAGTCGGTGCACAGACCATGCAAGGTTCACTTTATCGTCTCGGCTTCGGAAGCCACCGACCTACGAGAGTCCCACATCTAACGGCAGGACACTGGGTCAATGCCTTGCCTGGGCTAAAGAACATCGAACCTGACCATCGAAAATTGGAAACGGGTAGCGTGGAGTGATGAATTCCGATAAACTTCATCACGCCGATGGAAGACTGAGGGTATGGCGACAACCCCATGAAGCCATGGATCCTGCATGTCAGGCCAAAACAGTACAAGCTGGTGGTGGCTCAGTGATGACCTGGGGTGTCTTCAGTTGGACGTCTGTGGGACCTTTGATACATGTACCGATGACTCTCAATGCATCCCGGTGCGTAGAACTCATGGCTGACCATTTACAACCATTTATGGTCATCATGCATCACAATGAAGATGGCGTCTACCAGCAAGACAACTATTCATCTCACACGTCTAGGTTCGCTACTGCATGGTTGCAGGAGCATTCTGCTGACTTTGAAATAATAAATTGGCCACCAAGATGCCCAGATTTAAATCCCACAGAAAATCTTTGGAATAGCGTCCAGCAGAGAGTTCCGGCGCGTGTCCCATCAGCGACGATCTTGAGAGAATTGTGGACAGCTCTGGAGGATGCATGGGTCGCCATACCTGTGGAACATTTATGCAAGCTAGTGAAGTCTTTGCCTCATCGTGTGGCGGCCGTTATCAGGGCCATAGGGTGTCCAACACGTTATTAGGTTGCTATCTCTAATTCAATGGCACTTCAGTGTATATCGGGACAGCGCTCACCGAAAACAACACTTGAAATGCATTTAGCAAGTTTTATCTTATTATTATATTATTTAGTAAGCTTGTCTATGAAATGCAAAATAACTTTGATTCGTATGATTGATAGATATATCTGTGAAAGGTACTACTGAAGATACCAACATATCAGGCTGATCGGAGCAAGGTATGAAAAATGATATGAATTAAAGAAAACTGACATTTTTTTAAAAGAAGTTTATTAACATGTCATGACATACAAAACACTACCATTCTAACAGTAACAAGTATGCATATTTTCCCTTTAGGCAGACCCAATGAAAAACAACGTGAATGAAACCAAACATGCATAGAAAATAAATAACAACAGTTCAATGTACAATGCGAAAGAATGTGAGGATTCCAATTGACAAGGACTGTCCAAACTTTTTGCAGGGGTCTTCAAAGAAAAAATTAACCAAAAAGAGAAAAAGAGCAGTGACACAAGTTAAATTTTTTAGATTTACGGTAAGAAAATAAATAATATAATTCTTCAAAAACAAAAATCTTATTATACGCAATAATCAAAGCAAAAAATAAAGGGAATTAACTAACAAATATTTCTTTAATTATGCAACAAAAAATATTTTTCAAGCATGCTTTATTTTATGAGGTGAGAAATTTTTAATATTTAGTAAATCACCCTTTAGTAACATTTTCGCGCATAATTATTGAAATTCAAGAACTAAACATGAATACAGTTTTCGATATCTGTGGTCAGGGATGTGCCCAGGGGGTTCCCCTGCCCGAAAATCCTGCCGTCTCATCGAAATTTCAAACTTCTCTACCTGCTTTGAAATCCAAAACTGTTGTCTTTGCATATTTTTATTTTAGCTTCACAATATATGTCCGACCAGTGTTGGAAATGGAATTTTTGAACTAGAGGTTCCGCAAAATACTTCGTTGAACATTTTAGGGGTAAACTTCCTTTGGACAAAGCCGCAGGATACCTGTGACTCAGTTGAACAGTAGTACTTCCTCGCTATGGGGAAGAAAAGGTCGAGCCACAAGGACTGACCTTGACACCGGAGAGTCGGTAGATCTCCAGGCAGGCAAGAAGCAAGCTTCCATTCTTCCCCCCCCAAAAAAAAAATACTCGAAGTAATGCTAAAAGTAGTAGTCCAAAGTAAAGGGTTTGTGTGAGTTCTTTTTTTTAATTTTTAATTTTTAAACAGAGTTTTTTTTTCATCTTCGGACCCTATGGGACGACGTCTATCACGTCCCATCCAGTTTCCACCACTGTGTCTGACACCAAGATTAGATTTAAAAACAACTATAATTTTTTTCCATATAGAATATCGTTTTAATCTTCCCTTTCTTGTGAAGTATTTTAGTAATTGAAAAACCATACTCAAGTATTATTCTAAGATCCCCACCGAAACTAAACTATCGCAGACCCGCCCCCTCGAAACTAATTTCTCGGACCCCTCCCCCTCCCCCCTCCCGACACAAAATTTTGGGTACGTGCCTGCCTGTAATCTTTAGGATTTTTCTCGCATGGTGGAGTTTGGACAGTCCTGAATAAAATAACTTTTTTTTTGGAACATCTGATGAAAATCTAGGATACTAAGATCCTAATAAAAGTCAGTTTTTTTTTTTTAATTCATATCATTTTTCCTGCCTTAGCGTTCTAAATTTTCTTAATTTTCCTTAACGAACGGCTCTAAGCAAATGTGCGAACAAAGATGTGAGAAAAATAAGCGTCTAACCGAATAATTCTTTGTATACACTTTTCCACGTCTGGAGACGAAAATTACACAGTCGGCTGGACCTCCATAGCACGTGAAATCATTGAAGGTATCGATAAGCTACTGAATTGCTGAAGGTAAATTAATATCAATGGTTAATGTTTACTTTATTACATCAACTAATGATTAACAGCCAGCTGTTAATCATTCGTTGCAAAATAAAAAATGATATAATGCAATATACTATCTTTAGATTTGTGTTGTTACCAAGCTGTGTTCAACGAACGGCGGATTTATTGCTTCAACAAATATTTCTCCATGGAAAGTATGCTTGTATCTAAACAATTTATCAGATTTGTATCATTTATTAGAGAGAGTGGATGCTAATCTGGTCTACCTTATTGTAGGGAAAACCTGACACGGAAAAATTAAATCGGTGCACTCTGAGCTAAGAGCGATGCGCGAATTTTAAAATTAGAAAAAAAAAAAATGTTCGCCTTAGTCTCTTGCTAAATTCGTTTAAATATTTAAAAGCATTTTTACATATAATCTTATACATTAACGATAAATTCTCGGCGATGGGGCTTGCATGGAAGCTGTGAGATGGGGATTCTGATATACGATTGGTTAATTGAGTTATCAAATGCAAATCAACCAATGAACTCGCAGACCAATGATTATTGGTTGATTAGTAAGTGATTGACAGATCAATCACTCAGTGAACTAGGAGAACCCCGATTTGTGAGTTGCGCAGTCTCACTGTTTTCACGTGGTGGTGGTGTTACTAAACGAGATCACCTAGTCTTTGCCATTTATAGCATTAATAAACCAATCGGTAACACAAAATTCGTTGAAAACGACGGAATAGTTTATAGTAACCTGTGGAGAAGATCATGTTATTTGACTTATTTATTAAGCAATTTTTACCAACAACGATATAACTTTGTTCAATATTTTCTTTTTCATTTTAAATGATTAAATTTTAATATTCATATAAAAATACGAAAATAAGTTTTCATAACTTAATTATGATGTGTAGATTATGAACAGACATCTCTACATCTGAAACGAATATTTTAATAAACCTATACTCCTTTTACATTTCTTTATTTTTTCTCTAGCAGATATTCTTTTCCTCAATGTTTTCACCTACAACAGCACGAAATAAAAAAAAAATGATAAAACTGACTGCAAAAATTATATTTATTAAATTTTTCCAGTTGGAGAAAGAAAATTACAAAACTTTATTTACACAATCATAATGCAAATGTAAGCAACGACCTGGAAATTGAAGAAATTATTCATTTCCTTAACTATTTTGAGCTGAAAAATGTACATACTTCAGACATATCGATTTGCCATGAGGCAAAAATTTGTATCCCATTCTAGTCTCTGTGGTACAGTGATAAAATAAAGGTGAAATCAAATTCTTCCATGCAGTGTGTTTTAAAGGTCTCTGAAACTTTTACTATTGTAAATAAAAAAAGACTAGCGATCAATAAGGATACCACATTGCTGTTACTTTGAAAGTAAATTACATGCTTGTTAAAGTTCCTTATTTAAATTAATACTTTAAATTTTTAATTTAAAGTATAAATCTTTTGTATTCTTTTCCTTTGCAGAGAGTTTGTATTTATCACATACAAACCTGGAATTCATTTGCTGAAATAAATTTAAATAATATATAGTGTGAACGCGCCTGAATAGTTTTTAAAATGATTAGTATGCTCAAATAGTGTCCACTTATAAATTTCGAAAATAAAGTTCATAATTGCAAAATAGGGAATCATGGAGCTTCCCAAATTTTCCCCATCTGCTAAGTAAAAACGATCTTCAAATATTCCAATTTTCTTAAGGATTTCTTCGTCTTGACGTACAGCTTGACGTATCATATATGTATACGATCTATAAAGATAGGATATGTGCTACGACTATTCAGCCAAATCGACTATTCAGCAATGATATCTCTGGAAATCATTAAATTAAGGTCTGAACGCTGTGCCAAAATAAAATCTAGATATTGATTTTATTTGGTTCTAAATCTTAAGCTTATTAACATGCCGAGTAGATTTTTAGCTCGTTTTCAAAAATAAACGTTCTAACGATTTCACTTTGTCGTCTGTGTGTCGTCTGACTGTCTATCTGATCATCTGTATACAATGAACTTTTTTATTTTTTAGACTAAAAAATTATTTTTGGGTTGGATAGGTACTGATAAAATATTACGATTCGCCGTTTCCGAATCTCCCAATAGCTTTAATAACGCCTCTAATGGTGGATAAAGTTGGAAAATGTTTACACTTTAAATGAATATCGCAAATGATATATTTATGGTATAAATTGTCATAATTTTGGTTGCAATGCGATGGTCAAGAGGTTTACATTGGCAGCAACATTTTGCCTCCATACCCAGATGAAAAAGGACTATTTTTTAAAAGGTACTAATAACATATTACCATTCTCCAGGGGTGATAGGTTATTTTTCGGATTTAACGATTGACCAATTGCGATGCAATTTGTTCAACTTTCTTACCGTTTGGAGCGCATTCAGATGAGTAAAGATTGAGTTTTCAAAATATTACTCCAAGTACTTTTGCATTACTATCACTCCCACATATATGATCATACTCTATGTGACAGAAATTATAATTTTATCATTATGATCATACTTGTCAATATTCATCGTAGGTTTACAATCGCACTTAGGTTAAAGAATAATGATGCGATAAATGGAGTTTTAAATGTCTTAATGATAATTTAAACACTTATATTCCTAATATGATTGAAACTGTGATGATTAACATGATTTTCCAATGATTTGATACCAGTTTGCAATATTGTTAACTGTGATACTCACTAAGTGTTTTCTAAAATGGATATACACTTCAGAAAAATTTAGTGTTCCTGAAGAATATAAGTAATTAGATAACATCTGCTTTTGATTACTCGGCAATAGTTCTGATGGACAGAAAAATGTATAAACATAGGTAATTGCATTAAGTATCAGTATGCCGCGTCTGTTTCATAAATATTTAACGTTTAAAGAGAGCAAATTTCATTAGGATGATTATTTAGAAACTAAAACAAACTTACATTAACGTGTATAAATTTAATCTAGTTTCAGCATATTAATTAATTTTTAAATCTAGTTGCAGCACATTAATTATTGCAGTCACTTTCGTCTGAATGCATTATTCAAATATGGCTTTCAATTAGATTTGCTCTCAGAAGTGGGCAAAAAGTATACCATATTAAAATAACACAATCATTTATATGCATCTTTCAATGTAAATGAATCGCATCATCTTGCAAAATGTTACTCTATGTACCGGATTTACATTATTCCAACTTATGCTACTACCAATAATGCTGAATAAGTCCCGCAGTTTTCTAGGCAACATCAGTATGCTTCCCCTATTCCATTACAAATGCAAATGGTTTTCTTGAATGGAAAGAAAATGGAGTTTAAATAGCTAAGCAGCTTAAATCATTGGCAGAGTATGTTAAAACAGAAAGTTTCCTCTCGGTCGCCTCGTTCTCGTTTCCATTATGCACCTCTGGGTCGTCATATTGTCAGATTGTACATCGGTCGGTTTGCGAGAGATTGTTAAACTTGACTCAGAGTCGATTCCTCGGATTGTTGTTGTTCATTTGTAGGATAGGTGATGCTGGCATCTAGAGAGCAGTCTTCAACAAGCATTTCCTTGTCATCTGAAGCACTGACAGGAGTCTCTTTCATTCCGGATATCCGTCTGTCATTGGCATCGCTGTGGCTCTTGATGTTGTTGTTGTTCTTGCTCGATAACATGGACCGTGATGTCTTGACAAGCCAGAAAATAGCACCAATGAACATCAGAGCAAAAGTGGTTGTTAAGCATAATGCAACCACAAAATGATTATCGTTGTTCGAATCTGAAAAAAAAGAATAGGTTGATGAAATACAACTATAAATGGTTAATTTTATCTGATTTATTGAGTTAAGACTTCATACAGTACATTAGAGTTTTACATAAATGATCGGAAACCGAACTGAAAAAAAAAACTGGCTATTTTCTGGGTCCTATAAAATTGCAAAATTGAAAATTCGCTAAAAGTATCTATCAAGTAAGTGTCCTGTGGCCAATTAACAAATGAAGCTATAACTGAAAGTATCATTTTTGGTAAGAATGCAACCGAACCTCTAAATGGTGGCATCGGTTCCACTTTTGGCCATTTTCCTTTTTTCAATTAACTCTTCATATGTTATTTGCCTATAGGACCATCACTTATAAGTTGCTTTTTTCTCATTTCTCATTGATAACACGCTGTTTCTGAGTCTTTGATTATTAAAATCATAACATCTTTCAATGAGATGCTATTCTGTCCCATTTCGATCAACAAATGGCGCCATGAGCATCTGAAGATCGTGGAATCAAAGATTATAATCATCCGTTAACTGAAGTTGACCTAGACTTCGGATTCTCGGTAGGAAACAGGAGCAAAACTTCCATTGGTGGTAGGAGGTGTAACCATCGAAGCCCCATGATGCTGGGGACCCTTCGGAGCAGTAGGCCTTCCATTTAATGCAAGATTAAAGGGGGCCACTCGAATATTTTTGCATTAGAACCCATAACGACCTAGTTTCGCCACTGATAAGAACACCTGATATATTTTCAGGATGTCATGGGTCAGGTGCCCACTGTTATAAAAACTAAGATTTTTCAGTTAACTCCTTAAAAATCAAAAATGATATTTAATAACAACAAATGAGATGATATATACATATGCAATGTTTGTACAAATAATTTGATACAGTATCATACCAAAGGAGAAATTTTGGATTTATATCCCCCCCCCCCCCCACACACACACACACTTTGAAGTCTTAATTCGGGTACGTATTCAGGATTTGGTTTTAAGGAGGGTTCGACAATTTGGTTTCAGGAAGAGTCCGAGAATTTAGTGGGGGGGGGGGGGCGGTCTGTGAATAAGACTTGAGCAGGGTCCCATTTACTAAAATATTTCACTGGATAGGAAAGGTTGAAATGATATTCTATATATAATATATTTTATAGTTGTTTTTTAAATCTATTTTTAGTGTCAGACATATACTCTGAGGCTGAAATAAAATTATAGAAAAACACTTGTTTTGGATTTCAAAGCAGGTAGATAAGTTTCATATTTCGTATAAGATGACTGGATTTCTGGGGACCCCCCTTCCGGGTACGTTCCTGTCTTAAGGCATATTTTCAAAGAAAGCGCATAAACTTAGAGAGTCAAAGACCTTAAACTCCCTCTCCCTATTTGACTCAAACATGTCAATTCGCCACCCTCCATTGGAAGTGTCTGGATATGCCACTGATCTAATGTGAAAAGGTATAAATATTTTAGTAATACAATACTTTTACATAAAGAAAAAATGCGTTCCAATATTATTAATAAAATGCAGTTTTAGTAGATATTATTCCACTCATTTGACATTTTATTCCAGAATGAGACAAAAATATCAATAACAAAGGTTTGACTAATGGCAATACTGAATTTCAGTACATTTATTTATTTAGTTCTCATTTATTTATTTATTGTCAAACATCGAATTCCTTCAAAATCTGACAACATCCTCTTTGTTTTGAACACCTTCATAAGTTGACTAATTGCACTAAAATCCCAAGGTGTTCAAATTACAGGAAATTCATTGTTTATCCTTCAGATATGAATTAAACTAAACCCTTTGAAGGTAATGCTTCGTAGTATAACATCATCATCACGAAACGAATTTCTGAAATAAACTAAACATCGGTAATAACAAACTGAACATAATAAAATATTTATCTTGCAAGGATTTTAATGAATCATTAAATATTTTAAACCTGAGACCGCAGTCCAATTTTAAATAAGGTCGATTGAAGAATTAACAATATCTAAGCTAAACAATTATTCACTTAAATGTTATTGATAAATAATGTAATATCCTTAAACTCTTATTACATACCGTAAACCACAAAATATCCAACTAAATACATAATCAAATACGAATCGTTGGTCAAAGGAATAGAAGCTTATGTTCTCTTCAATTAACCTTTGACTTTCATTCAGAATTGTGCTCCATTCGCACATTGGAAAGAATTAAAGCATTGTGATGTCTAACATCACTTTTCCAGAGCTATTCTCCGAGTATTTTATGCTATTCATATAAATTCTTGAAGGTTTCCCTGATAACAGTTGTACAACTGCTGAATTAATTAAACCGAAATGCTTCCTTCAAAGTGGATCCATTTGAAAGGGCCGAGGCATCGTTATTGTGTCCAGTTTTCAGCATTATCTTTAGAAACGCAAAGCATTCACAATGGGATTGGAAGGAATGTTCCTGAGCTTCATATGAATGCAGGTAAATGCATCTTTCTGCACCAAAGGAATTTCCAATAAAAGTTTCATCTTTCCTACAAATTTCAGACACAGTTAGATTTCATAGTTTGATGTAATTATGGAAGGAAGGAATCTACTTCTATAGACTTCAAAATGGACCCTTGCCTTTCCAGAGCCGTTTGCAAAATTAAACTTCCGAGGCGAAGGTAATCCTGAATGCCCATTGAAAGACTCGAATTGGAAGTGAAATCTTAAACTCGGGTATATGAAGACTGAAGTTAAAATCAGGCAGATTTGTCATAGTGTCGAATACCCCTGATCTATGCTTGGCCTAGAGGGATGAACAATGAAGAAAAAATATTTCAGTGGAGATCATTGGGGATTTGGGATAAAGAATAAATATGCATAATATAATTATGCATATTGCCATAATTTAGTGATTTCTAAAGATTTCTCCTCTAGATTCCCTACTAATTTTCCAAGAGTAATTGACTCAAATAGTAGACAGATAAAATTTTTTTCAGTAGGATGCAACATTGATTTAATGGCCTCCTCGAGGCCCACATTCACTTATACAGGCGTAGCCACTCAGAGGTTCAGATTTGGCTGGAAACGGCACCAATAATTGCGAACAATGAATGCATGAAAAGTTGGCGATACATTTGAAGACACTACTCCTGCATCTTTGTGTAACAAGGGATTTTTTGGGAGGAGACGAAGATAGAGAGAGACAAAAGAAACACATGGTGCTGACCTGATTTTCCTTTCATCTGTCGTTCAGGCGGGATGGAATGCTTATTCTGTCTTTTCTACACAGGTGAGCCTAATTGAGTTATAAGCTACATATCAGAACGGTGAGCCTCAGACCAGCGAATAATGAAGGCATGTCCAGTCTCGCAGTGGGATATGCTACTTCACGAAAACCCTCTCTCCCAGAGAGTGGCATGCACTCACCTCTTTACCGTAACAGCGACTCGAAGCACTTAGAGGTAGAGACTTTTCATATTCACTTGAGGTTTTAAGTCCAACCTCAATGTTGGGGGTGGCATACCCGACGGGATCTCCGATGACATCTTATCCCTGTAATCGGCGGCTGTTATCGCCTGATGCACATGTGGCGATGGCGCAATATACATGAAGATTGGAATGGAGGGCAAGCTCTCCTTCGACAAGTTTCATGGGAACAGGTCAGGAGGGTGAAACAAAATGCTGAGAAAGGAGGAAACGGGAAGAATATGGCGGTCCGTTTCGAATATGGCTCCAATTTGAAAAGTTGTAGACAAATGGCGAAACTGTGTTGCAAGTATACGGTTACCACAATAGTACAGAACTAAACAAATTGAACTGTCCTTGAATGAAAATTCGTTAATCAGCTGAACTTTGCTAGCTCTGAGATGTGGAATTTTTGTGGAATATTAAACCATAGTCCCGAGTACAGGAAGAATGTAATTTGTACGTATCAAAACGCCCTGGATAGTCTTAACAGCAGTTATTAACAGTGTGCCATAGGACTGTATTTTGTACATATCTAAACACACCGGTTGTCTTAACAGAAAACCAAAATCTGCCACTAACAGCTATGTAATAGGTTTCCTTCTCAATCTTATTATAAGTCCAGGGATCCTTGTGACCTTGATATTTGACCAAGCTCGAAACAAAAATATTCTTCGTGGTATAAATGATTATATTCTTTAATACAACCCTGTTACCATATTATTTTAACCACTTTATAATCAGCCATCCCGGTGGTCGATCAGATGAGTGGCCAGCGCGCTCGGCTACTGATCAAAGGTACCCTGGTTCGATCTCCAGATAAGGTAAGGGCTCTTTCTGTGTTGTTTATCTGCTGGGATCTCGCCTTCATCACATTTCCTCTAAGGCTTATTAAAAGCACAGGATCATATCAGACCTCTATGACTTGTAACTACTTAAGGGGTAACATATTTTTAAAATTATAATAAAATGCGAATTGAAAGCTATTTTTGAATTGTGTAATTCTACTAGTCTTGTCTATAATAAAAAATGATTGATTATTTCCCAAGGAAAGTGAGCCTGTATTTCATTGAAACTTCTCCCGAAATTAGGTGTTTCGTTTCAAGTGCATTTATAAAGCTTTGAGGTAGCATAACTTGTGATTAATATATTCACCAGCAACGCTAAACTTCGAAACCGGATAATCATGGAAAGCTGATATAGTGATCACTTAATGAGAATAATGGTCAAAAATGACCATTTTATTAGGTGCATTAATCATATAACTTGAACACTAAATGTGAAGTATGACTTTTGTATCAAAGAAGGCATTTTCTAGGACAGTGGTTCTCAACCTTTTATGCCTCACGTACCCCCTGGAAATGTGTATGTAACTGGCGTACCCCTTGTATAGATAGATAAAACTATAGTTGTAGTATAACAATGGGAATAAAATAAAACATATATATTATATACACATTAAATTTTGTATTCATAAATTAAATATATCTATGAACACAAAAAAAGACGTAAACAATTTAACAAATCTTATAAAATTTTAAACATTTCACTGGGTTGTTTACGGTTGCACAGTTCGTCAATGGTTGGGGTTATCTTGCTAAGGTAGAGTCGCAAGTCATCTTCAACATCCAGCCTGTTCCTATATTTATTTTTTAAGGCAATTAAAGACGAAAATCCAGTTTCACATAAATAAGTTGTTGTGAAATTTAACAAATATTTGACTGCAATTTTTGACAAAGTCGGATATTCCTTCTCCAATCTAAAATGTAATCAATTTCATTTTGGAATGAATGCTTTTTAAACTACTGTCACAAGATATCTCAATCAACTCTTCTTTATTGGACAATGGAAGCTTACATTTCTCCAAATCAAATGTGAAGGGGTCTCGAATCCATTCTTGCGTTTCATCAGGGGAGAAAAGTACTGCCTTATAAGAGTTTTAAGAGTGCTTAAGTGAACTGTTATTTGTTGTCTAATGTCTTCAAAGTCTGCAATTGTTTACTCATTTTATCTTAAAAAAAATGAATCTAGCCACTGAAATTGATCACAACTGTTCTTTTTAATTCATTTTCTCAGAGATAGTTTTTTTTGTCATAATGTCCTCTGTTTTCTTTTGAACATAAAACACATGAACATTGTCTCCTTGCAATGATAAGTTAAAAATATTCATTTCTTCAAAATTATCAGCTAAATATGTTAACTGTAGAAGTCATTCTATGTCTTATAGTCTCAAAGAAACTCGTAGTCGTTTGGAATTTTCAAACTTTTTCACCGTTAGAGGGGACAGTTACAGTGTCCGAAAGATTCCGAATCATAATATTTTATCAATTCCTATCTAATTCTAAATAAGAATTTTTCATTTATTTATATTATTATTTTTCATATTATTTATCACTCTTTCAGAAATAGGGGTGGCTCTGTCGGTAGCGTGCCAGTCTCGTAATCTGCAGTTTCCAGGTTCGAGTCCCAGCTGGGTCAGCGTTGAGACTTATCTCCGCAAAATTCTCCGCCCTGCCCACGTCAGTAGGAGACACCGATGGGCTTGGAAAGGCCGCCGTCCTTCGGATGGGACTTTAAGCCGTGGCCCCGTGTGCGGGAGAGCCATACCCTGTGCACGTTAAAGAACACGCTGTATGGCCTTGACGGGAAGCTACCATCTGTCTCCTAACAGCTGTTCCAGTGGGTCCCCTACCCCAACCTTCTCTGAGCCTTCGGGGACCTGGCCATTTAGCCCATGGTGGGCAAAAAAGTACCGCTCAGAGGTCAAACAACCCAACTCTTTCAGAAGCATAGTTTAATCCTTTTCACATGACTCAATTATTTAAATTATATTTTTAAATATTTTTAATAATACAACTGTATGTATGCTAAGGCACGAATATCGCAGAGAAAAATCACCTGAGGTCTGATTATCCTTAATCTGTTCTTCGGCCTCCTCCATGTCATCACAATCGACATTTATCATCCCCCACAGACCTAATCAAAGATTTTATCGAATCTCTCATGCACATAAAATCAGAAATGAGTTCTTCATATTTCATCAAACCTAACTATGGGAAAGGGTTTTCCCCCTGAGATTTGTCACAAAATTATATTCCTATAATTATTTGAGCCAGATAGGTCTGGGGAATGTAAATAGATTCAGAGTTAAATATTGAAAGAAAGCCTACGAAACATATTGTTTACAGAAAAATATTATTTCATATATTTGTTCCAGATTTACGCTATTATCTTCAGATAATGCTTATAATTTTTTTCTTTGCCTTCGAGTATATCTTCTTTGATTGTCAGATGAAGACAAATGTAGTCTATATTTACAAGACGTTTCAAAAGTAAGTTTACAACTGTGAGAAGATGTATCCAAATCAAGGGTTGAAGCGCCGGTCCGATATCATGGCCACCTTGATTCTTCGATTTAATTCCACTATTTGTTTTCTTATGGTGGTTTCTTGAGGATAAAATGTATCTGAAAATGTTGACTATCTGCCAGCAAGAATTACAGGCGCAATTGCTGAAGTCACGACAGACATGCTATGTCACACCTGAGAGATATTCTTTACAAATGGGATATTTGTCGTGTTACATTTGGAAATCTCGTGGAACGTCACTCTGATACATCTAACAAACCTTGATGTGTTTGGCTACATTTCTATGTATTTGATTTGTATCTATCATTTATTAATAACTGCATACGTCAGCTCAAAGTTATAAACCTACTTTTGAAACACTCTGTACTTTGATCAATATTGTCGCGCTGTTTGAGGTTTGTACCATTGATTGCAGTAAGTGATAGTGCTTACCTGTTGAGCTTAAATTAGAGACATTTGATTTTTCCAGTGAAGTTTGAATAAGTGATTCTGTATACTATTGCGGTTTGGACAAACATACTAATTTTGAATTACATATGCTTATGTTAAAAAGAAGTATAAAAATGTTTCTTTTTAAAATGCTAGCTATATTTCCTGTCTTTGCACCTATTGCGGGTCGAAGATTTGCAAGTATACGTAGAACGTGTGAATGTTCGAAACCGAAAGTTTCCTGTTTCATTTAAATGCAATAACCAACATGAGAGAAAAGGAAGTACCCAGAGGGGCGGGGGTATACCCCCAGCTGAAAATTCTACCGTCTTATACTAAATCTCAAACTTTTCTACCTGATTTGAAATTCAAATCATTTGTCTTTGTACGCTTTTATTTTATCCCCATATTTTATATCTGACACTCTAAATAGACGAAAAAAAAAAAGAAAAAAAATATATAAAATCTCATTCCATATAGAATATTATTTTAACCTCTCCTCTTAGGTTTATTACCGCAACACTCCCCGCCCTGCCCACGATCAGCAGGGGACACCGATGGGCTTGAAAAGGCAGCTGTCCGTCGGATGGGATGTTAAACCGTGGCTCAGTGTACTGGAGACTTATACCCTGTGCACGTTAAAGAACACGCTTGATGGCATTGACAGGAGGTTTCCATCTGTCACCCAACAGGTATTCCAGCAGGTCCCCTTCCCAACTCTCTCTGAACCTTCGGGGTTCTTGCGACCTGGCATTTAGCCCATTGTGTTAAAAAAAGTGCCGCTTAGCGGCAAAACAAGCCAACCTCTCCTGTCCGGTTGACTAGTTCAATAATTGGGAAATTCTACTCAAGTCTTATTCACAGATCCCCCCCCCCCCACACTTCCGAAACAAAATCCTGGGTTCGTGCCTGTCACAGAATACTGGAAAAATATCCTAAATTTGAAAAATACCTTTCGTGTTCTAGAGTTAGCTAGAAAAGTTTGCTCTAAAAGAGTAAAAAGAAAACGGAATTGCCGGTAATGAAATTACTTATGAAATCAAAATAACTTCAGAGTAATATGGTACAACAACAAATATTTTTCAAATTTCACTTAGTCACTCTATGTGCCTTTGAAATTAAAATGAAGTGAGTATGAAATTGAAATGCAATGAATCATTTGGCATTACAATTTTCATTTTTTATGGATACATGTAGAAATATATGCATTTTTTTTTAAATTTCTTTCTTTTATTTTTCATAACTTTCAACGGGGTATTCTGAACATAATCCTAAATTGTTTTAGAAATGGAAATCTTATATTTATTAAGTACTTATGATACCTATTAAATGAAAAATGCGTATGATATAAGGTAACTCGTATTATTTCACATACTACGATCAACCACCTCATTAGAGAAATATGGTGAAATAACCAGTGGCATAACGTGGATTTGAGCTAAAATTCAGGGATTCCAAAGAGAAAACATTTTGTCTTTGGGGTGCAAATTCGCGACTTTTCTCCCAGCCCAAAATACTCTAGTTATGACTTTTTATCCCGCATTATGAACTCCCTACCCCGACACTATCATCTTCACTCAAAAAGATTACTGGATATTCCCGTGCCTGCTGTTGAATATCCCTTGGTCAGTGAAATGAAGTGTGTGAAACAAATGAAGGGACAGTGATTTCATCAGATCTAGTAACCAAATGATCAATAAAAATTACTGAATAATCCATCTAGATCAAAACACAAGGGAAGTATGCAAAGAGTTTGCTAACGCAACACTAAAACACTTGCCAATTATTAAAGAACAACCATAATTTTTTTTTAACAATTAAAGGATTGTTACAAACACATAAGCTTTGCCGCACTGGGTTTCGTAATAGAACTCCTTTTTCTTTACATCATTTATCGTTGGGGTTTTCAGCTCAGACAGCCACATTTTAGGCTTCACCAATGGGTTAAATGTAGGTCTCAAAAATGTTAATAAAGCTTAAGAGATATTTAGGGAAAGAAGACGTCTGGGCAGTTGTTAGTGAAATCCCCCATCAAGATAATTAAGAGATTTGATTGGTTTAGAAAAGATGCTTTCTGTTGGTTGGTGCAATCTTAGTCTCAACCTATTGACAGCATCCGTTCAAAGCCCATCATTTTCTCTTTTCTTGCAACGGGATGAGAAAAAGGGGGTATCATTTTCTGGAGACTCATCGAAAACTATTCCAGGAGGACCTTTGGTAAGTATGTTTTATTTCATTTATTTATTTTTTTTTTCATTTTTACCGATCCCATGAAAATCAAAATTCCAAGGTGCTGCCCACTTTGGGAACATTCATTCCAGTGAATCACAGCAGCAATCCCGGCCGCCGACCACTAGTGTCTGAACTAATACATAAGTGTGTTGGAGCACCTTTGCCAAGAAGCGAAGATGCAATCAAGGGAGTTGCTGTCACTGGGGGCGGATGAGAACAAGATCTAATATTTTTGTTGCTTTCTCAATTTTTTATTGTTTCATTTTTTTAATTAGATCTTGCACAAGATGCTACAAAATAATTCCATTAAATTCTCTCAATCATTTCTGATTGACTCTTTAATGGAACTTTGTGGCGTTCTTGATCCCTCTTTTTCCTTCCGCACTATCTGCCTAGATGTGGAGGGGTTTTCTCAAGGTTAGAGTAAAACTCTCTGACATAGATGGTGCCTTGACGTGGCGTCAGAGCTTTCCACTAAACCATCTGGCAGACATCGTTGCTTATTATTATATCACAGCATGCCTAATAAATTTTGCCCACATTCAGTTTATTCCTGTTGAGTAATTTTTAGTAATTAATATTTTTTCCATTCTATACGGAAAAAAGGCAGAAGAGAAGAAGGAGAAAGGTTCAGATGTTAAAATTTTATCTTTGTTAAGCTCTCCTCCAATGGACTTGCAAAATACAGCCGTTCGTTGCACGGGACGTGGGGTTGTTTTACCTCTGAGAGGCACTTTTTTGCATACAATGGGCTAAATGGCCAGGTCACAAAAACTCGAAGACTCAGAGAAGGTTCATGATCCATTGGATAGCTGTTATGAGACAGATGGTAGCCTCCTTTCAAGGCCATCCGGTGTGTTCTTTAACTTGCATAGGGTATGGCTGTCACACACACAGGACCGTGGTTGAACGTGCCATTTGACGGACGGTGGACTTTCCAAGCCCATCGGTTCCTCTAGTGACCGAAGGCTTGGAGGTGAATTTGCGGAGATAAATCTCAACGCCGACTCAGCAGGAACTCGAATCTGGGAACTGCATATTACGAGCCTGGCACGCTACACTCTGAGCCATTCTCGCCCCTGGGTGGGACGTTAAATCTTGGTTTGTGGAAACGTAAGCCATGATCTCCATAAACCTATCCCTGAATTATTTCGACACTCCCTCGCTGATCAATTTATCACATGCAGCATTCTCTCTACACATACGCTTTCTAATTGATTCCAATTTCTCTTGAGAAAATAGTAACTAGACGACACAGCAGGTCTTCACCTTTTCCTAATATCAGTACATGAAAAGCTTATTTTCACCTAGCTACTTATTATGCTGTGCAAATAACATGAACACTTGTAACGACCTGAATTTCGCTTTCTTTTGCTACCATATTGGAATTTTTCGTATTTTCTTCTCCATCTACATTTCTTCTCCCTCAGCCATATTCGTTATTATTTCAAGAGACATCGAGGTCTAAAAATTTAAAAGCAGCGACAGTTTCAAAAGTTTACAAATAGATAAGAATTACATTAATAGCATTTAACGCATCAAACCGTTACTAAAACTCTAAAATAAGAAATTTGAAAAGCAGGATTCTTAAACACTTTTTACTGCTACACCAAATTGGCCATCATGGTGACCTATTAAATCTTAGTTTTTTGGCATAATTAATACATATATAAATGTACGTAATTGTATACTGGCACCTTGGTATAAATAACTCCGAATGAGATGTAGTGCTCTTTGAGAGTGCAAAATTAACCCATATTTCGAAAATGTTTCGAAATTGCTGGGATAAGAGTAGCAAATGAGTTAAAAAGTCAGTAATTTTTCAAGAGTGAATCAAGCTTCCCACTCTTCTGTTGGACGTGTCACGTGGAAAACGGTCAAGCGTTGCATGTGATTTGGAAACAGCTTGAAACGATGTTTATACAAACATTGTGAAAGCTTGTTACACCGGCCCTAGAGGAAAAGTCACTTTGCAAACTAGAACAAAATCCTTGAGTAACTTCGTCACAAGTGCACAATAACATTAATGATGAGACGGAGTTGATTTAAACTCATAACTAGAAAAATAGCATATCGCCTCTGCCGAATATGAAATGTTCATTTTCAAAGAGAATGAAGATTTTATTTTCCCATATTGGCATTCTCTAACGACGGAAATTTAACTAATGGATAATTGGGAAAAAGGGAACAGTTGAAGTCAGCGGAATGAAGTCGAAACACCCAGGACTTTAGAGCACGAAGGTTGTTTCTTTGAATGACAACACCGTTCTTACAGTAGCCACTCGGAGCATAACTTTTAATTTCACTGGTGCTTAAAATTAAAGGATAACTTCGTATCTCAAAATGTAATTACCTAAATTTCCACAAGTGTATGTAAAATTTGCAATGCAGATGCAAATTTTCTACATTTAACCACAAAAATACACCTAGTTGCTGGTGCAGCAAAAATTTTGATAATGCCAGTGGAACAAAAGTTTCGGTGTAACAAAAATGTGTGAAATTGATGCAATAACAAGCGCAGAAAAATATTATCTAATCCAGGTGCAGAAAAAAAATCGTTAGCACAGGTGTAGAAAAATTATTCGCTAACCCAGGTGGAGGAAAAAACCCGTTAGTACAGGTATAGAAAAAATTATTCGCTAACCCAGTTGCGAAAAAAATCACTATCACAGGTGCATCAAAAAATCGTTATTATAGTGCAGAAAAAATTTATTATTATAGTTGCAAAAAATTCGTTATTAGAGGTGCAGAAAAAAATTCGTTATTAGAGGTGCAGAAAAAAATTTGTTATTAGATGAGCAGAAAACATTCGTTATTGCAGATGCAGAAAGAAATCGTTATTGCCCCTATTGGACGCAGGGCTGGTACAAGCCCTCTGTTTTCGGGTGGATGGGTGGGTTTCGAAGTCCCCGCCCCCTTGGGGAAGTCTCGTGTTCCGTCTGCACACTACACGAAGCTATTGCTGGTACAGAGAAAAATACGTTTATTGCATATTAAAAAAATCATTATTATAGGTGCGAAAAAAATGCTACTATAGGTAAAACAAAATTATTCGCTGTAGTAGGTGCCCTGATTTTAAAGGGTAAGAAGAGGTTAAAAGAAAATTCAGTGATCGTATTTCTTACCTTTTAAGAGAACTTCCTCAATATTTTTTTGGGGAGGTGTTTTTTTTTCAGGTGAGGATTTAAAATTGGTGGCCAATCCCTAACATTGCTTTAAGTTACGTTAGTTTTAACATTTCAGAAAACTGTGTATTGAATTTATTGGTCCAAATGTTTACAGTTTAGGAGCAGTTCTTACCCAACTTTTATGGGAGGGCTTTATTTTTTGGGGGGATAAGAAATGTTAGGAGTCAAACCATTATGTTACGTTAACACGAGAGAAAGCTCCATACTCACCCAAATCGGTGATGTAGCTGTAACCTTTTAACGGAAATTCCCATCCTCCCACTGCCATTTTTTTCCACAGGGAGGCAAGGGGTAGGGGGAGTGGCATACCCTTACATTCCTTTAAATGAGAGTTAGAGGAAGCTGTGTATCTAATTTGGTTGTTATTTGGTATCTATTACCGTTTACAAACAGTTTTTACACCGTTAGTTTTGAGAGGCCTTGTATTAGAGGGACTTGGGGATGAAAGTTCTTATGTCGCTATAAGTTATGATCAAAGAAAGCTGTGTAACAAATTTCTAGTTCTTTTTAAACGGTTTTAAAATCAATAAAAATATTCAGTAGATGCCATACGATCTCATGATTATAGATCGTCATAATTTGTCATCAGAGTCAAAAGATTTTTTGAAATCTGCAAAAGCAAGGAACCACAGGTGTTCTAAATTCTAAACATTTCTCAATAAAAAATAATGAATAAAATATCGGAAATTATTATTTTATTCGATAACATTTCTTGAGAAATATATTCAGAAATAATTTTCCGAGTAATAAATATTCATGTATGCACCTTACCACTTCTAAACCCACACTGTTAATTTCGAATGTGATAAAACTAAGTACAAATTCTTGTTATATACGCAGCTCAAAGTGGAAATCGCAACACCGCGAAGGAAGTGATGTATACTCCCGAACTGACAGGACGAAGCTATGACGGCAAATGTGCAAATAATTAAAAAACGAAACGTGAGAACTCAAGATACGTGCGTTTATTGCAGATTCATCAGTACATAGTAGGCCCAATTCAAGCAGTTATACAAGTCTGTAGATTTCTCGGCATTCCATCAATAAGATGGTTAATGGTGTCCTGAGGTATGGCATTCCAAACAGCATCTAATTGGGCGTGCAATTGTACAGGTTTGCCGCCTGAGAGAGCTGGCGAAGGCGGCGGCCAGTAAGGTCCCACATATGCTCAATGGGCAACATCGCAGCAGTGAGTCAGGTGGCATTGTCCTGCTGCAGAATCAGTCCAGGCATGGTGGTAAGGAGGGTTGTGCCACAGGATTAACGATGTCATCGATGTAACATCTCGACATTAGCCCGCTAGAAACATGGAACAGAGGTGTCCAGCCACCATATGTGATGCCGCCCATACCATTGTACCACTATGGGTAGCCATATGGTGGCTAATGGAATGTGCTTCTTCATGTCGTTGACGACGACCAAACTATGCGGACAAACGGCACTCTGGCATGCTGAAATGAAATCAGAATTCGTCTCTGAAGAACACTCTCCTCCATTCCGTAGTCCAATATTGTTTCGCTTGACACCAGTAGAGATGGAGTAATTGGTGATGTCAGTGCAATGGCAGATATCGAACTGGACGTCTCGCCCTCATTCCTGCATCATGCAAACGTTGTCTAATGGTTTGTGTGGGGACTGCAGTACCCATGGCGGTCCATAAATCACTCTGAAGCACAATTGCTGTGGTGAAAGGGTTGCAAATGGCCCTCCTACATAGCATGAAATATTCACGTCTAATACAATGTGCTGCTCCCATACCTGTTTTTTTTTTTTTATTTTTTGTTGCTCTATAATGTTGCGTGAAATGCATCATTGCACCGTGTGCCCATTGCTCTCCAATGCGTGCGACGATCACTCGAAGGCTCAGTCCGAGCTGACACATATCGATGATTCGCTCTTTCTCCGGAGGCGTCAATTGGACATAAGTATACTGTCAGCGTCTCCAAGACATGTTCCGAACATTTTCGAACCATGCACTCCAAGCGCTCATGGATATGAGCTCATGGACGACAGGTTTGGCTATCCACGGTTTGGCTGGGTGTCACGTGCCCATTCATTGCGGAACTATGATCATTTGCATATCTCCGATGGCTGATTGCCTCCTGCGATATTCATATTTCTACTTCCATTCCTTCTTGGGGTTGCGATTTCCACTTTGAGCAGTTCAAGTCTCATTTTTCATTATTAGTTCGGAATAAACTCTCTAACTGAGGCAGTCGATAGTTAAATCTGACTCCGGTCGTAATGGAGCACATTATTTTACAGTTTGTCCGACAAATAATGGTGGAGTTTCGGCAAGCAAATTCCGAAAATGCACAAAAAAGACATAACATTGAATGTCGTATGCGTACATACTCCCACTGAAACAGTTTCACAGGCGGCCACCAGAGGACACAACACATCGCCACATTTTCGCAAGAGATATTACGGAAGTTCTTAGTGCAACATTTCCTGACAGATGAATTGGAAAGGATGGTCCAATTCTATGGCCGCCACGTTGCCTGATTTGTCACCCCTTGATTTTTTTTATAGGGCTTTAAAAAGAATTATGTTTACATGGACAAAATTCGAGACCTGAATTATTTCAAAGGTAGAATAAGAGAAGCAACTGAGCAAGTAACAAGAGATATGCTGCAGCGTGTATGGCAAGAAGGTGAATACCGATTGGACATATGAAAAGTCAAAAGGTGCATATTACCAAATTCACAAATTATGTATAAAACTATCATATGTTATGTATGCTTTCAATTAAAAACCATAAGTGTTAAAATAGAAAAAACCGGTATATTCCGTTCTGCGGTGGAACGGCAGAGGTGGCCCCCTGGCCTACCCGGAGCGATTGCCAGAATTAACTACTAGTGAGTTTTGATTCTGTGGAATGGTAAAGAATCGGGTTTCATGCAGGAAAGCCACAAAATCTTGAGGAGTTAAAGCAACTCATAACAGAAGTAAAGGCCAACATTCATTTTACTTTGGCAGCAGTGCTGAATGGCTGTCTTTGGGTGAGTTTTTCAGTTCTCCAAATAAATATCATTTTAGATTTTATTGTGACCCACGTTTTGACTCATGATTAATTAGATGGTGTATTAGAGACGTGAGACTGTTTCCAATTTAAAAACTGATTGATAGGTTGCTTATTTATTAAAAAATCTTTCTGTAGAGTTATCGATGTTGTGATGTCATCTGTGTGTAAACGTGGCATAACAGCGGTTGCCATCTCACTCGTTAAAAAAAAGTTTTGAAAGATCATCTGCTATAATCTCCTTCAGCGACAGATTGATTCAACTTCTAAGTAGCTTTGGTTACTGATGTAGGTGATTGCGTTTCATTGTACTGGTTACCAATTGGGTAATGTGAATTTGAATGTCATCTGCTATGATTTTTTTTTCTCTCCGGTAGTGGTGGTGTGGTTTTGCTACATTTCCTGCTGAAGGACATAAAAAAACAGAAGGAATTCCTTTAGGAACGTCATATTTATAATATGTTAATAGTAAGGGGCAGCAGAAATCATGATCCAAGATTGAAAGTCATTGGATGAAATAATGACGTCACTGAGGACGACAACATGCAAATGTACGCAGCGCGTATTTAAGGACTAGGGCGTGAAGGAAGAAGTTATTCGTCTTGTGTGGTGTTATTTAGTGCTCTTTGAAGCAGCTATCATGTCTCGACAACGCAGGCGCGCAACTTTTGTTCAGTTAGCGGTAGTTTGAGCGAGATCGTATAGTGGGTCTTCGGGAAGCAGGTTGGTCTTATCGTCCAATAGCACACCGCATTGGATGAGAGGTACCGTCAGTGGTACGATGGTGGCGTCGATGGTCAGAAGAGCATTCGCACACTCGCAGACGTGGTTCCGGGCAACACAGAGTTACAGACGCAAGAGATGATCGGCGTATCAGGAGGGAGGCGATGGCAGAGCGGACAGCTACTCAAATTTGATCCAATGTCGTACCAAGGATATCTACAAGAACTATTCGCAATCGTCTTTTGTAAGCAGGACTACGTGCACACGTGCCACTGGCATAGTTATCACTGTCACCTCGTCAGTGTCGAGCACGTTTGCTCGACAGTGACGAGGTATCAAGAACGAGTTCATTGGAGGGAAAAATGGCAGTCTGTGGTCTTCAGTGATGAAAGCCGATTCTGCTTAGGAGAATCGGAGAGGTCTGATGGTCGTTTACGCGTCCGGGGACGACAAGGTGAGCGGCTTCTTCTATCAAGCATCCACCAGCGACACACAGGGCCCATGCCGGGTATCATGGTGTGGGGAGCAATTAGCTATCAGTCTCGTACGTGTATCGTGTTTGTACAGGTAAACTGAATAGCAATACATATATCAGCGACATCGTACAGCCGGTCATCTTGCCATATTTGAGTGCAATACCAAATGCGATATTCCAGCAGGATATCCCCTGCTCACACTTCGCCCGGAAACTGAACATGCTCTTCAGGCAGTTCACCAACTCCTTTGGCCAGCACGCTCTCCGGACTTGTCTCCAATCGAGCATGTCTGGGACTGGATCGGACAAAGCCTCTTCCGCGGACCGCGGAAGGCAACGATCATCGCTGAATTACGCGTCCAAGTTGAAAGCGCATGGAATGGTATCCCCCAGCGTGATATCCAGCATTTGTACGACTGTTTTCATGCCGGATTGGAAGCTTGTATTGCTGCTCGAGGAGTTTCAACACCTCATTAAAATGTGCCTTCTGTAAAATATAATATTCATTAAAAGATAAAATAAACATTGAATTATTTCACACGTGTGATCATTGTCCTTTCTCAACAAGTTGTTTCTACTAAATAAATCTCACAGATTACGCTTCAATTGTCAGTGGTGTTCTTTTTTCAATTTCCGCCAGTGTATATATAAATTAATTTCTAAATATGTCTGTTGTTCGTGGAGAATGTAGTGTGATAATCAGTGATTCTTTTGAATCTTTGTAATGTTCGATGTGTGCCCGGGATTATCGTTTCCGTTGTATAGGCTTTATTGATGACCATTTTAGAAAAATGAGCGAAAAAAAGGAAAAAGAAATTTAATTGCAATAAATGTAGGTTTGGGAAAGGGAATGCTACCGAAACTGATCCTGGACTATCAACACAGCAAATTATGACTGATAAAGATTATGTTTGTAGGGCAAAAGAAGACTCTGAAATAAGAAAATACATTGCAGAAACGCTAAATGAAAAATTTTACTTATTTAAGAATGAAATTATGGAGGAAAATCCCAGGTTCAAAAAGAACCTTATGATGGAAATGACTGAATGTCAATATGGATCTGCTTATTGTTCTAATAAGCTGGATGAATATCTAAACATAATAAAGGAGGTAACAGCACAGATAAAAGAAATTAGAAAACAGAATGAACAACTCATGGAAAAAAATAATGTTCTACAGCAATGGTTCTCACACTTTTATGTTTCACGTACCCCCTGGAAATGTGTATGTAACTGGCGTACCCCTTGTATAGAGAGATAAAACTATAGTTATAGTATAACAATGGGAATAAAATAAAACATATATATATACACATTAAATTTTGTATTCATAAATTACATATATCGATAAACACCAAAATTGAAATTTTTCCACAGCAGTGTTGCCAACTTATCGACTTTGTTACTAGATCTAGCGACTTTTGAACTCTCACGGTACCCCAAAAAATTTCACCGCATACCTCATATTGAAAACCCCTGTTCTAGGATATTAATTAAGAGGTTCAGAAACAGATTTTCTTTTAGTTTTATTTTACGATTGTATAACTTCAATATTTACAACAGGTCAAAAATATTTCTTAAATAATTATTTCAAATTTACTAATGAAATACGAATATCTATGAACATAATAATAAAAACCTTCTACTGCTGACTTAGGTTAAATAAAATGGTATGACTGTTACCAATAATCTAAACCTGAAACATAAAATATATATTTCTAGAGGTAACTTAATGCTGAAATGCTTGAGCCCGAACTCATGTCTAATAAATATGCGAAAATACATGTTTGACTTCGAACTCATCTATAATAAGTATAATGAAAAAACCTCAAATGCTTGACCCCGAACTCATCTATAATAATTGCGCTCAATTACAGCTCAAATATTTGAAACTGAACACATCTCCAATAAATATACTCAAACACAGTTCATATGTTTGACCCTGAACTCATCTGCAATAAATACGCTCAAATACAACTAAAATATTTAAGCCCTACATCATCATCATCATCATCATCATCATCAAGCAGCCATGGGCTACGGAGGTCCAACCAGGCAGTGCAATTTAATTCTCCAAGCAAGTCTATCCTGAGCTACATCTACTGCATCTGGCCACCGCACACCAATTCTAACAAGGTCCTGTTTCACATTGTCTGCCCACCGTATCCTAGGTCTCCCCTTCTTTCTGAGGCCTTTAGGCACACTGTTCATAACCCTATTCGCCAATCTATAATTATTCATACGGGCAACATGGCCAAACCAACGGAGTCTCTCTCTGCACAATATGCTGCTTAAAGGAGGCTGCAAACTCCTTTGCCTAACCTCATCATTAGTTACAAAGTTGAACCACCTAATGCCCAAGATACTGCGTAAGCATCTGGAATCAAAAGCATCTAGTTTCCTGTTATCTTGTTTACAAAGTGTCCAAGTTTCACTACCATAACTAACCCTAGAAAGAACCAAACTATTATACAGTCTAATTTTAGTCTTTAGGTGTATACGCCTATTTCTCCACACTCTCCATAGATTCTTAAAAGTCCCGGCAGCAATCCTTATTCGTCTGTTAATCTCATGCCGCACATCACCATTATCTGTTACATAGCTCCCAAGATAATTAAACTGTGACACCTGCTCAAGACTGCAACCATTCAGATTAACTGAATCACAGCCTGCCTGACCAATTTTCATCACTTTAGTTTTCTCTCTGTTTATAACCAAACCTACTCTACTTCCAGTCTCATCAACAGCTCGAATGAAAGAGTTCATCTCATCAACATCATTTGCCAAAAGGGCTAAATCATCAGCATAATCTAAATCAGAAATTTTCGTATCTCCAGCCCATTTAAGGCCAAAATCTTTCCCTTGAAGTGAATTTCGCATAACATAATCAATAACCAAGCTAAAGAGAAAAGGAGACAAAATGCACCCTTGTCGAACACCAGAAGTAATGCTAAACCAATTGCTACAAGCCTTGCCAACTCTCACACACGACTCAGTGTTATTATAGAGAGCTTCCATAATGTTAACTAACTTGTCTGGTATACCATATGATTTCACAATCAACCACAAATTATGACGATCAACAGAGTCGAAAGCCTTTTTGAAATCAACAAAGCTAGCAACCAAAGGTTTCTGAAACTCTAAACATTTCTCAAGAATCTGCCTAAGTGAAAATATCTGATCCACACATCCCCTACCACTTCTGAATCCACATTGCTCATCACGCAATTGACTGTCAACCAGATTCTTAATTCTATTAAGCATAATCATGGAAAGAACTTTACCTGGAACAGAGAGTAGGCTGATACCCCTATAGTTATCACAAGAACTGTGATCACCTTTTTTGAAAATAGGGATAACAATAGCTCTGGTAAAATCTTTAGGAACCATGCCTTTATCATAAAAGATATTCAGAATTTCAGTCATCCAAGTGGTAACCGAAACATTCCCAGCTCTAAACATTTCCGTAGTAATTTCATCTACCCCTGGGGATTTATGAAGTTTAAGTTTAGAAACAGCCAAAATAACTTCAGATTGTGTTATAGGGCCAACATTAAAACCATCAATGCATCTATCGTCATTGCAGACAATGGGAGTAGAACTAACTACATTGTTTAGAACATCACTGAAATGCTCAGCCCATCTAGCCATGACAGAATCCTCCCCTTCTATAACCTTACCTTATTTATCCTTCAATCCTTGTATGCCTGTCCGTTTTCTACCACACAAAACATTAACTATCTGGTACAGCTCTCTGCTGTTGTGCTGTCTAACTGCTTCCTCGGCTTTGTCAGCCAAACCATCAAGCCAAAGATTCTTATCAGTAGCTAACTGATCCTTTACACGTTTATTAAGTTCTCTGTAATGCTTTCTATTTGGACTAGTAGGGTATTGATTAAAGACATTCCTGCAGTTCCTTCTTTCCGAAATAAGCTCAAGTGCCTTATCACTCAGATAATTCTGCCTCTTCTGCTCCTTTTTTCCTAAAAGAGTACTGTTAGTGTCCAAAAAAGCCTGTTTAAAATGATCCCATTCTTCAAAAGCCTGTTTAAAATGATCCCATTCTTCCTCAACTTCAGTAGTAAGCAAACCATGACTGTCATAATGACTAAGTAACCTATCATGGTAAGCTTTGGCTATAACTGGATCTTTCAGAGCTTCAGTATTAAAAGTAAATTTTTTAACCCTAGCACAACACTTTTTAAGTTTAAGTTGCAACACACTTTTAACAAGGTAATGGTCAGATCCAATTTCAGCTCCCCTATATGCCCTGGTATTCCTAACAGAACTAGCCCATTTGCTGTTAATTAATATGTAATCAATCATATTCTTATGCAGCCCATCAGGTGAAACCCATGTGTACTTATGTATGTCGCGGTGTTTGTAATAAGTGTTAGTTATTCTGAATTCATTGAGTTTACTTACCTGTAGGAGACGTTGCCCATTGCCATTGCAGCTACCAATACCAAAAGGGCCTATTACTACTCCCCAAAGGTCAGAGTCAGTACCAACTTTGGCATTGAAGTCACCAAGAACAAGGGAAATATCTCCTTTCTTGACAGAATTCAAAATATCCTGAAGTTGTTCATAAAACCTATCCTTCTCATCCTCATCGGCATCCTCAGTGGGGGCATAACAGCAGATAACATTCAAGTCTTTAACGCTTGTCTGAAATTTTGCTGTAAGAAACCTTTCATTAATGCACTCATATCCTAGAAGAGCATCGCTAGCGTGTCTGCTGAGAAGCAGACCCACGCCTTGGTGATGCTTACTGTCGTCCCTCCCTGAAAAGAGAAATTTAAGATTATTTTTAAGAATCTGACCTTTATCTGTCCATCTGGTCTCTTGCAAGCCGAGAATATCTAAATTATAATGGTGGAATTCTTGTGTGAGGACATCAAGAGAAAAAGTTGTGTGCAGAGTCCTCACATTCCAACTACCTATGGAGAGAAAATGGTTAGTGGGATGTTTAAAGAAACTATGTTTATTGAGAGAGGGAATGCCGACAATATCAAACAGCCCCCTAATCGCAGACATGGGGCAAAGACCCGTTCCCCCACTACTAAAGGCTGAAGCCATCTACACTGGAAGACTTCCTCCAATGTAGAATTTGACGATGCCAATAGAAGCAAAGAGTTCAGGTGCCTGCGATGACTTCTGCTCAGGATTATCCACTAGCTGATAAACATATCCTGTGAATCTATTCACTTGGGGCTGTCAACCCACAAACCAACAGAAAACACAGCGGAAGATTTTCCCCCCCCCAGAAGCCCACCAGTGCAGCAAAATCAGGATCCATAATCAAGCTCAGAGCCATATATCTGTCCAGTCCAGTAGGTTTATATGGTCAGCACCAGGACTCTGTGTGGTTGACCACTCCTCAGCAGGGTAGAAAAAAAAGAAAAGTAGCCATAGTTGTCCAGATCAGTAGGCCGCACTAATCTGGCAGCCCTCCCCTTCCGTTCACTTCCACAAGAGAGTATCTCTTTTGAAAGTTACTAACGGTCCGCACCACGAGAAGGCGGGGTCGGACATTAGGTGCTAGGCCTGGCCGGTTCTATGCATCATCACAGGGGATTGGTGCATAGCTCACCTCTAATAAATACGTTCAAATACAGCTCACATTTTTTAAGCACGAGCTCATCAGAGCTAACAAGAGAGAAAAAGAAATTTGTGGCACAGTAATAAAACTTATATACACCTACTAATATTAGTAAACATTTTTTAATCCTTCTGTGTTAAGCTATTGGGATAAAAATAATCCTAAAAACTTATAACTGTTGAGTAACATTGATGTAAACAATAAGAATGGCTCACTAGTTAAGGAGAGAAAAATTGTTTTAAAAAAATTAAAGGATAGTAGTGCTTATTAATCTTTACTAACTCGCTTTTAAAGTTTGAAATCAGAATTGAGAAAATTTATTTTAATGTTTTATTTTATTTCCCCCACAATTATAAGGGAAATTGGAATTTTAATTTATAACCGAATATGAATCCACCCTAAGCAGCTGAGCTCGGACTGTTGGGTTGTTTTACTTCTGAGTGGCACTTTTGTGCATACAGTGGACTAAATAGTCAGTTCACAAGGACCCCAAAGAATCGGAGACGGTTGGAAAAGAGTATCCATTAGACAGCTGTTAGGAAACAGATAAAAACCTCCGGGTAAGGCCATCCAGCGTGTTCTTTAAGGGTGCAGAGAGTATTGCTTTCCTTCATAAGAGCCAACGGCTTAGAGTCCCATCTGAAGAACAGCTGCGTTTTCAAGCCTAGCTGTGTTCTTTTTCTTATCGAGGTCAGAGTAGGGATCAGCGAATAAATCTGAAAGCTGGGCTGTGTTCCGGTCAGAGTTTGTAGGAACTTGATATTCTTGAGGAGCATCGATGTGAACAATAACATCTAACCGTCTATTTGTACTCATATGCAATAGTGGATTAGTAGGAAAAGAAGACGAATTCCTGGGGCTTAAACCCAGAAGCAGCTAATCGATTAAATTCATTTCATCACGTTTTTAGAAGTAGAGTTTAATTGCTTCAGATATAGCATAATAACTAAGCTAATTTATATTTTAATACTTATTTTCAATTACACATCTCTCTACTAGAGAGTAAGTTCAGGTCCACGAACCACCAGTGGGCTAGATAACTTCCCCCCCCCCCACTATTCATATAAAAGTTTCTTTCTGGTGTTGGAATTTTCGTAATGGCAACGTTTACGAATCTCCTTCCGAGTATTAATAACCTCTATTATATTTAATTATTTAAAACAAAAAGAAAACATTCTGGTCATTTTTAGAAAGCAATGTGGCATAAAATTTAGTGAAATGACAAGAAGAATTAACTGAGATATTATTTTCTTACTCCTCCGTAATTATTCATTTGACAATGAAATTTCGTTTGAAAACCTTCTATATTATTGTTATAATTTTTTGTAAAATATTATTCACTGTATTTTTACATTCTCCTCATTGTTTTCATTGTCCTTAAAAATTTCTTTGCAGCAAAATTTATATTCTTTCTACTTTTATCCAAAAACACACTGATTTATTCGTACATTATGATTCTACGTGAGATTGTATAGCAGAAGATGGTTTAAAGCCAATCTCGTGAAAGAGAATCCTTTAAAAAATCACGAATAACAAAATTTAAGTCTGATTTTTGTTGTAACTTCAAAAACAGAGCAATAAGCCCTTGTATTGCATTATGGATGAGCCCAAAGAGTTGTAAAAAGATACTAAAGAGAAAAATCGTTTTTTCTGTCCTTGTAAGTGACAAGGACATCTTCAAAGAGCTTATGACAAACACTACAAAAGTTTTGTTTTCTCTCTAGAGAGAGAGCAGATGGTTTTCGTGCTCCTCTCAACAGAGGACAAAGAACTGCAGTCTTGTATTCACACGAGATTTCTACACCTTGCTTAAACTATCTAAGTGAGGACAAGGCAATTCTCAGAGGTATGCCACAGTTCCCTACGGATGCAAAACACAAGGCCTATCGAAAGCTTGCATCAGAAGCATAAAGTATGTTGGACACGTTGACATTTAATGTGTTTATCGAGCTGGTGGAAGAAAAGATGAATAAATATTGAGTAGGAGAGAACCTACTCGATATTTTTTTCATCTTTACTTCCATGTTTATCTGTAGATTTCACTCATCTGCTTTCTAGCAGCGTGTTTGCTAAAATTGTCACAGTTTAAATGATGAAAATTAGACAAAAATAACAAAATTTGTTCACCCTTTCACTTCCGAATTAATTTGATTCCTCTAACAATGTTTAGAGCACAATGTTATTGTTATTTGTAGCCAAATGAACATTTTTCTCGAAAATTACATTAAAAGAAATGAAAATGGGAAAAATGCAAAATAAGACATTCTTTCAGCAAGTGTTTATCGAGTATAAATATATTGTGATATGCAAAACAATATTCAAAAATCCGCACAGGTGTAGATGGATAAATATGGTAATTTTATCAAAGGTGAGGATTCTGCCGTGCCTAGGTAGATTGAACGTTTCAAAATCTATCAAGCATTCCATCTGATGACCTGGTCTGTGATGGTCCAAAACATGGATAAAATTCAATCGCGATTATCTAGAGGTCATTAACAACCTAGATTGAGCATGTTTTCTAGATGTAAAATAGGGAATAGACAAAAATGTTTTCAATTCGATTGGCATGAAAATTACAGGTGGTTAGAATATAGCCCATCAAAGGACGCAGCGTTTTGCTTTTACTACTGTAGATCACACTGATCCAGCATTTATTTAAAAGGGATTCAGAAACTGATATAGGGTAACGAATGTTTCAAAAACACCAACAGTCAAAATCTCATATGCTGAGCTGTTTTTCAAGGTCAAGTTTTAATGGAGGAAAACCTATTGGGGTATTGTTAGATGAGGACAGCAGGCTTATATGTTTACAAAAAGGAGAACGGTGCCATAATTGAAGTGTAATGGAGCGACTGTTTGACTTTGTTCTGTATTTGGGGAAAGGTGAGAGACTATTCAGGGGCCACAATGGAAGCTGACAGTTTTGAGAAAGGTTTATTTTTAAATTTTTGCAATATCCTCCAGAAATACGATTCCATAATGGCAAAGCATGTTCAAACAGTCTCCTGGAAACGTTACCTATCTGAGTAATCGCATACAAAATCATTCAATTGTGGCGTTGCTATATTGTGCAACAAAAGATTGACTTCACTAACAGGAAAAACGTTCTCAATTATTGCCGACGACGCTACTAACTGTGGACCCCACGAACAGATGCACATTGTAGAGCAGTATTTTGACAATGAAACATATAGTACAGTTGAACATTTTGTGTCTTTTCAGAAACTATTAACAGTTGTTACACAGTCTTTTTGACTAGTTAAATGACGTCCTTGATATTCTTAAAATTGACTACTCATTTTAATGAGCAGTCAAATAAGATTGTCTGTTTGTGTTCAGGGAGTATCTACTATGTCTCGATGTACAGCTGGAGTTCAAATTAAATATAAAGAATGAAATAGTGAAATACTCTATGTACACTGCTACGAGCACTGTTTAAACTTCGTACTGGAAGATGCATGCACTTTAAGTAAACAAAACAGAACTATCTTTGTTTTTTGGTGTTATTCAGATTCTTCACGCTTCCGTGGAGGGAGATCCTGTGCGACATGAAATAATGGAGAAAATGTTGCCAGAAGTAGTATCCCAGTTGAAGACTTTGAAGTCACTGTCAATCATAAGATAGACATGCAGAGCAGAAGCAATGGTTGTTGTAAAACTAACTACCCCATCATTTTACAAGCTCTACAAGAGATTATCAAAACAATTCGCCTTTCTGATGCTAAAATACAAGCCAAGGACCTTATCCCTGGACTAAATTCATAAAAGGTCACTTTTGTTCTTTACCCTTTTCTCCAGATGGTGGTAAAAAGTGAATAAGGCTCTTCAAGCTTCAGATCTCAACTTACTTACTGTGATGGCAGGAGTGAAAAAGTTGCGTACGAGATGAGAAGTGACACAGAATATTTTCGATCTATTTTCAATGGCAGTGTGAAAATGTGTGTAGGGAATGAAATATTGATTCCCCAGTTAAGAAGAGAAAATCTCGTATTAAAGACGAGTTTGAGTCCCGGCAGCCCTAAGATACAAAATAGGAGCAGGAAAAAAATAACTTTATTTTACCCTCTCCAAGACTCATTGATTACAGGAATTCACCAGCGATTTGAACAAGACACTTATAATATTATGACTGCAATGGGAAAACACTGGGTGAGCTTAGAAATTGGCAGGAACGATATGAGAATCATTACAAACGAAATCAAAGTCTCTTTGGATAAGTTGGAAGCTGAAATTGGATTGCTTCGGGGTTATGATGTTATATTGTTCCTAAAGGTAACACCACCAGAGAATAGTTTCATTGACTAATTGGCTAAAAGAATCAGAACGGTCTTTCACGTCCCAGGCCTTTTACAAATCTGTTCAATGCTTTGCAGTCTTATCTGTTACAAGCTATTCATGTGAAAGAACCTTTTCGAAATAGCATATGTGAAAAACAAACTGCGAAGAACAATATCTTAGCCTCGACTCACTCATGATTTTGTTCACTGAACAAGGATTGGCTTCGTCAGTTAATTGCAATGATGTTATTGAAGAATTTAAGTCCATAACTCCTGGTGAGCAATGTCTCATTCTCTAGGACATGAAGATGAAGAAACCTTAATCTGTTTCGGTCAATTTGGATTTGTTCATTATCTGATTAAAGATAAAGATCATGAATGTTTATTGTATGTTATTGGTATACTCCGGGTTATCACTGCAGCAACAATTAGGAATTTTTTGTGTCTCATTTTTTTAATTTTGTATATTTTAAGTAGAGCTTAGTTGTTAATTTAAAAAATTAAGTTTAGTTCATATTTGGTTTCTTAGGCTAGTGTTTTATGAATAACAACAATATCCTTTATGATAGACTATTCAATACATGTTCACTTTTAAAAAAATAAGAAACCAAATTCACTGGGTACACATGTTAATGAAATGAGAGGTACACGAGTACGTTCTAAACTATGTGGCAAGCTCTACTCCCATTGTTGGTAATATCGTATAGATTGGCTTCTAAGGTTAACACTAAATCTAGAGTGGCTATGAAAAAAGACAATTTTCTCATTTTTGTTTTGCAACAAAAAAAACTTTTTCTTTTTCTTTTGAAAATGTAGAAACTTTCAGGAAACTTTTATTTTAAAAATACTAAAGTTGCATAAATTTCATCATTGTCAAAGAGGATTTATTTTCCTAAAACAAGTGAATCTCACAGAGCAAATTAGTTTTCATCGGAAGATTTATGTTTAATATCAAGCAATCAGAAATGAATCAAGAATCACTGTGAGCCATTATAAATTTAGAAAAAAAAACTGTGTTCATTCAGGTGGAATATGAACACATGACTTCCCGATAATTAACACATTTTTCTGAATTTCGAATATGTGATAATTTAATTTATCCCTTTTTTTCTCTACAACCTCGTACAGATCTGGTCCATGCAACTATACATCATGGTCAGTCACACAGAACGGATATTTTAAAACTGTTTTAAACATTGAGCTCCAATTATGGAAAATATGCTTTCAAGAATTTGCATTCGCAAAACGATAGCGGAAAAAAGTCGTATTCTGAATAATTCGGAACGAAATTCAGCATTATTCGATTTAATTTTTTTTTGCCCACTTGATACATAAAAATGAAAGTTTAAATTCATATTATTTTGATATCGATGCACTCTATGCTGATTATTTTGCCATTTTTAGTCAAATCAGCAGTGGCTGATTGGCGCATAGGCTCAAGAGAGCCGCTTGCCCACGGTCTCGACTCAGAAGGCTTCAAAATTCGCTTTTTTCCCTGAGAATTTTCATTGAGTAAAATAATTTACACTCAGTATAACCTATTGTTTATGTACATAACTGACGTTTTTCTTAAGTTAATCCAAATATGATTTCTATTTAAAATAGACAAATATTTATTTTGGTTTATAATTACATTTTTGTTTATTTTACAGTACATGCAGTTTAAATTAAACATTTCTGTTTGTATATTTCTGTAAAACAATTTATTTAACTTGCTCTATGCATTTTGCCCATTTCTAAGTTAATTTATTTTTGTAGAAATAATACTACTCACATATACACTCCCGGACTCTCGAATCTTTTATGCCTAAGGTCTTTAGATACATTAATCCGCCACTGCAAATCAGCAGAAAAAATTAAATTTTTAGTGCTTTACCTTTCAAAAACTAGTTTTTAATTTACGCTCTTCAATGCTTACCTTTTTTCACGGATATTTTGTCTACCACTGCTGCTTGCTCTGCTAGAATTCTTGAATCCCTAACGTTGTTCTGCTTGAAGCGTTGCTGATCGCTTTCGTCAAATATTTCGTTTGGGTCTGCTTCTATTATACTGTGTCCAATTGGATCGATATAATCGTGGCTGCCTTTTATATGAGGAACTTGAACTCTGTATAACAAAAGTAAGATATGATACCATTATATATGATTCTCTTGAAAATATCAAAACTTAAATATGTCAGCACAAATGCTTTTGAAGAAACATATATGTTTCAAACACACATATTTCACCAAGAGAGATTTCCAGAGAGTTTCAAATGCAGAGTTTTGATGTAGTATGGAAATTCGACACAATGATCAATATTCTTCCCAAGAATTTTAAAAACTCTGAAAAATTTCAAGCCTTTATTTGAATTACACGATACAAAAACAACGATATTAATTTTTGAGAAATATAAATACTAAAGGATTGCTCTCAACCTTTTAGAAATCATTTAAGGAAAATTTATTCATAGTCAAAATGAAATGATGAGCTTCTAGTTAGTTTTTAAATAAATGTTAAATACTACTCAAATGTACACGTGATTTCCCATTGCAACGGTTACTAGAATGATTCGGTTCTCGTCAAATTAAAAAAGGGAAGACAATTCCCAATGATATTCTTTTATCAATGTACATGGCTTTCTTAAAGTAAAATGAAAAGTATATTCCGCGAGCCACGTGAAACGTATCAGACTCCTGTTTAATTATGTTTTATGGCTATGATGCACAAATGGTTAAGGAATGTGTTCAGGATTTGTTCAAAACATGAGAGCTTTCTGAAACCGCGAAATTTTGGAATTTTTCAGTAAGGCCACTGATATAAATGCCGAAAAAATGGCAAGGCAACAATCGATGACTATAGTAACAGAAGAAATAAACGGGAAAATTATATTAAGTCACCAAGATCACCTTATATATAAGAAAAGCTTTATTATGCAGGCTCAATTTATTCACAAACTGTTGACAACTCAACCACACAAATGTTCTTGATGCAGAATGGTCCAAATGTGACATCCTGGACCAAGCAGATTTGTGTGCTTAAGTTGTTAATAGTTTATTAATAAATTTAATTGGTGTAACGAAAGGTATTTTGTTATATCCTTAAGGTTCCCAAAGTTTAAGAAATCTGTGGTGTTTTTACTAGAAATTTTATGTGAAAATGGATTAAATAAAATATTTAATAGTTCATAGATTAACATAGTCTTCCATGAAGGCATAATAGAAAAATAATAAGTGGCATTTGGCCCAAAAAGTTTGGGAACGATTGCTGAAATTCAAACCATTGCATTCTATTAGTGCCTACTTTGAAATCATTTTCTATAGCAAGTTCCGCATGGTTAAAACCAAGGACTAAAAGTGAATTTTTTATGAGATTTTTTATGAGAACGAAAATGAAAATGAAATGTTTTTTTTGCTCCAGATTGTGAACGTAACAAATAATTTTGTTTACTAGTTTTAACCGTTATTTAGTTATTACCAGTGATGAGCTGAAGCAGGGCTTGGTCCTACTAGCGAGAGCCGTTTGTCAATATTTTCCGGAATTTGCTAGCCTGTATTAAAATTTCAGTATGTTTTTTATAAATTTCTCATTTTGCGCATTGCTCATTACTTTATGCATATTAGATAGTATTAAAATAATCCTATCGATATAAGAACAACGAACGGGGAAACGTGTATGGTTTTCGTTTATTCAAACATGAGCAGTTCTCGGTGCAAGTTGTATCAATTGGAAAGAAAGAGGAAATAAATTTGAAAGCCTTTTTAAAATTATAGAATATGAAGTTGATGTAAATTATTTAAGACATTTCGTTGATGCGAATGTAAAATTAGAAACTCCCATCAACAATAATAAAAGAAAAATGGTAAACTCAGCTGTAATCAATAGCATGGAAACTGAAAGAGGCTTCAGCCTTAAGAATATAATTTGCACTTACCATTTCCAATTTAATAAATTTGCTCAGAATTAATACGTGTGGAAAACCTGTAGATCAGTGGAATGGAAGCATTGTGTTAAAACTGGTTAAAATAAATCATAACTCGGCTGCAGATATGCATGGGCAAAAAATCATCAAGACAACTCATATTCAAAAAATCAAATGCGATTATAGAAATATATTAAATAAAGTGGTCTTCATTTTTTTTAAAGTTTATTTCTACGAAAATGTTAATCTGTAAAAAATATATATTTCATGTATAAAATAAATTGAAATAATTAAATATTCCCTCTTTCTCTGAACTGTCAATAAATAGATGTTTTTCCCCCTTTCTTATTTTATCCTGCGAACCGGTTTTAAACGTTTTTCAGCTGATCACTGACTATTGAATCTCTTGTTATTCTCTTGGTATTGAATACACACCTTTTAAAAACGTGATTCTTTCGCTTTGAAATATTGAACGATGAGAGAACGTTTCGTTAAGGAACTTTGCAACGTTACATGACTAAAAATTTTCTTCTAGGGACTAAAATCAATATAAAAATTTGAACCATCACAATGGAAGTTCCACTGAAATTCACATAATTCGATGACATTGTTTTAAACTATATCTTATGTATTTTTCATGTAATGTTATTATTCTTCTCTCCTGCAGATAAGCAGATGCTTTGCGGGTCATTTATTTAAGCTTTTGTATAACTAACATGAATATGAATAAAGGTTATTATTATTAATATATATTATTTCTCTTCCAGTGATCCAAGTGGGAGTTGCACGAATATTTTCTAGAGTAAAATTTATACGAAGTTCCCAGACAGCAAATATCAATGGAAAAACTATTGGTAGATGTTTTATTATTCAGATTAAATAAGCAATTATATAAAAGTATGGGTTTTTTTCCTTGTAATTTGCATCATATGCAAGAAATCAATCTCCGCCTTAAGTGCCTCTTGATATCTCGACCGTTATCCCGACTCTTATTTGAATTTCAACCAGATCATTTTTTTTTTTATTTTTCTCGAACCTATATCTCGAAATACCAATATGCATCAGTTCTCCCTTTTCTAGCACAGATAGATAGAAATTTAACATGTTACCTTTAGGAATTGGCCTGATCTCAAATTTAGTAACCTTTCTGAGATTTACAGTGGTTGACAAAATTAAGATAATAGTGTTTTTCAACAATATTAGGTTGGAAAGAAAGTAATGTCGTTTATATGCGGAGCAACTTTTACCTTGTGGTTAATAGTAAGTGTAGCAGAGTTAGACATTCTTCTTGATAAATTGCTTAAATCTTTTCTATTTTTCAAAAAATTTGAAATCATCTGAGAGAAATCTTGACTTACACCCCATAGAAACAAGTGCAAACGATGAGCACATAAGACACTGCATGCTCTATGTGTTTTAAATGGATTCATCAGCTTCAGAGGCAATGAAGAACATAGGCACTGTCTATGAAAATGATGTCTCTATAATGTCAGGAAATGCCAGCGACGGTTCACGAAATTTCATTCGGGAAACTTTGACCTCAAAGATTTTCGTCGTTCCGGAAGGCCGAGATGAATTGACAGGAATACTCTCCAAGACGTAATTGGAGATAATCCTACGTTGACAGCTCGAGAAATGGCACAAGAGTATAATACCACCCATACAACAAATATAATCCATCTTCATGAGCTCGGTAAATTTCAAAACTTTCTCAATGAGTCCCACATGATCTGACTGGTGCTCAGCTTAATCAGAGAATCAACATTTGTTCATCATTAAGAACGAGACCCATTAATAACCATTTCCCGAGACCCATAATAAACCATTTCCCGAAAGAATAATCACTAGTGATGAAAAATAGTTCTTTATAATCTTATTCAGAGTAAAATACAATGGTTAAGACTCAATGAAAAACCTGTGCCTGTGCTAAAACAAGAATTACACCTTAAATAGGTAATGCTTTGTGTTGGTGTGATATGAAGGGTGTCGTCCATCATGAGATTTTCAATCATAATGAAACTATCACTGCTGATAAATATTGTTGTTAACTAGAAGAATGACACCGCCGGTACCTGTTAAGAAAAAGAGTTGCATTGATCAATCGAAAAGGAGAACTCTTGCATGATAACGCAAGACCACATATAGCAAAACAAACTCAACAAAAAATTCTCGCTTTGAATATGGAAGTTTTGCCTCATCCACCCTATTCTCCTGATCTTGATTCATCGGATTATCACCTTTTCTGGGCCTTGCAACACTACTAAGATGGAAAAACTTACAACACTGATGAAGAGTTCCAAAATGACATACATATGTTTTTTTTTTGTCTGTAAACCCAAAGAATTTTATTCAGAAGACATTAATAACTTGCCTACAAGACGGAATTATGTGATCTAAAATGAGGGAAAATATTATCTTGATTAATTTTCGAATTTATAAATATATTTAAGTCAATTATAAAACCTGAAGAAAAAAAAAACTATATTACTTTCTTTACAACCTAATGTTATAATTTTAACGCCACGATTCCTTGCAGCATGCAAATTACTAATAACTATAAAAACACGGATGGTTACTAAATCACTCCGTATCAAATTGTTGGTTGCAAGGAAGTTTAATCTCATCATTCCTATTGACGATGGCAAATAACATCACCCTACAGAAGATGGCATCATTTTCAATCACTACTCGACAATCACCTATATGTTACCATGAATTAAAATAAAACGGCTTTTTTTTTACCTTTATCCTTCCTTTTTTGTAAAAATGAGTTACACGTGTGAAATATATAATATCAACAATAACAGCAATAAATAAATAAATAAATAAAAATAATAAACACAAAGCCTAGTCACAACAAAGGAATGAAATTAAAAATATCCCAGGTTATGATTCTGGAACGCATCCATCCTATTTACATTATTTCTATGAGAAACTCGCATCCGACAAACACGATTTCACCTTACACAGAGGGTGAGGATTGTATCAGTCGCTAATAGGTCAGGTTCGTAATCTGTAGTACCCCGGTTCGAGTCTCACCTGGGCAGAACCTTTAGATTTATCTCTGCTAAATCCTGCCCTCGATCCGAAAGGGGACACCGTTGAGCTTGGGGAAGCTGCCGTCCGTCGGATGGGCTATAAAGCCTTGGTCCCGTGTGCAGGAGAGCCATATCCTGTGCACGTTAAAGAGCATGATGTATGACCTTGATGTGAGGCTTTCATCTGTTTCCTAACAGCGGTCAGTGGATCCCCATCTCTAAACTTCTCTGAGCCGTCGGCGTCCTTCTGACTTGACCATTTAGCCCGTTGTGTGCACAAAAAAGTGCCTCTCAGAGGCAAAACAACCCAATCTTACACGAATATTTTGAAGACTGCATCTCTGGTAACTGAGTATATTGAACAACAAAAGCAATGCTAGAACATTTTCAGCCCAAATTAAAAAGCTTCCTGTTTCCCAGTATATCCAGGACAATAACGGAAAAGATTAAACTCTGGAAAAGTTTAAATACAACTTTGTGATGAATTATTTAACAATTACAACAACTGCAGATAAAGATTTATTTGTTTATTTTTATCCATTTTTCATTGATTATTCAAAATTCTACCTAGAAAGTGAGTAGTTATCTTGTTCACATGAACCTGCACCAACCCGCTTATCAATCAGGCTAGAGAATAGCTAATGAAATCGAGACAGTTGCATTGAAACACACCCAACCATTGGAAGTATCTTTCAGTTAACTCGTTTCATGTGCTCTTAGATTTTCTGCATTTATCATCAAGCATACAATAGAAGAAACTTCATCCGTAACGTTAACAAAATAATTCATTTCCTGAACGTCATTAGCTGTTAAGGCAATTACTAACATATCTGTGCCAAATATATTGCAATATCTGCTTCATCTATGTATTTATGCTTCTCTTAACGACCTTTCTCGTATCATAATGATTATACTATGAAACAGTCACCAAATCGAATGGGAATTTGCGAAAAAACAGTAATTATCCGCAAAATTAATTTGCTAGGAAAAATGCGATAGCGATAAAGTTTTGTCTGGCTCTTATAATTAATGTGTTAGAAAGGTAAAGCCAAGCGGCGAAGTGTTTATCTAATTTATCTTTCGATGCTTTGTACAGAGTTATTATTAAATTAACTACCATCTCTGTTATTAACAGGCTACGTGGATGGGCCTTGTAAAGAAACCTTGTTTGATATAACCTAAAGTCAATAGCAAAGAGGCATTAAGATAATATAAGTTGCTCTAAAAGTTAACAATTATCCATGCAGAAATTCTGCAGCCTCAGAAGTTAGACACGTAACAGGAAATTACATGGTTTGTTTAATTACTTTTAGAACATTAGTGATTACTTAGAAATTAGAATGTTATAATGTGCAAGTGTTGTTTTGGGCAAAAGTTTAGAAAGTTCATTTTAACTTCGAAGAGAAGTTTTTTATTTTTAAATTGGCTTCATAGCTGGGTCATAATATTCTAAGCATGAATATCAAAGGTAGTGAGGAATACATAATAGATCCCATAATTTTTTAGGTTAGGCAAAATAGTTTGTAAGCTCTTTTAAGTGGTGTGGTTAAAGCCACACCACTGATATTCGAGGTGAGCATCGTCTTCTACGTATCATAACTTTGAAATGGAGGTGTCCACAGTGCAGACGATAACATCGACATTGAAAGATGGGGCAGCTACGAAAATTTGTGTAAACACCATTCGATGTACAATGGCACTACTGGACCATGGCAGCCGACGCCCACATCAAGTATCCTTGTTAACAACACGTCACTGGGCTATGAGGCTACTGTGAGGAAAGGAACATCACTGGACTGACTGGAAGACTGGAAATGGTAGCTTGGTCTGAGAAATCAAGGTTTCCAGCTACAACATGCCAATAAGAGCTTGTGTGTTAGGAATAAGCCACACGAATGGATACACACCAGACATTGAACCCATCAGAGACTGGAGACAACAGAGTTATACCACACAAATGAACATCAGAACATTACACCACAATCACAATCAGAACATTACACCACCTCCACCACTAGGTTACACGCTGGTGGAGGGGGTAAAATATTCTGGGATGTGTTTACATAGCTCACCTTTGGGCCCCTTGTGCCTATAGAGACCACCATCACCACACAAGGCTATGTTGACGTATTCTGCAACTACCTACACCCACAGCAGGATGGTTTCTTTTAACAAAAAAATGCACGTGTCATCACCCCCATTTTGCGAAGGACTGGTTGTATGAGTATTCCAGCAAGTTTACAACTCTTAAATGGCCTTCCCATCTTTGAATTTGAACACTATTGAGCATCTGTGTGGAGGAGCAATGCATTCAAGTCCAAAACCAACTACAGGCTATTCTCGGTGCTTTACAGATGGCTATCCTGAAATCATGGATCACAATACCTCCTGGACATTTACAACACCTGCTAGACACACATCCATTCCACAACGTGTTACTACAACACATTCATTCACGATGCCAGCTAAGGGGTGTTTCAGGTCGCAGATCTGAGAAACGCTACGAAATTTCCGATCAGATTGGGACCTTCGAGGTCAAAGGTGAAATTTCAATCAGTCGTATCCATTCACGATTCAACATTCACAATCCATGCCATGACGAAGTTCTGCTGTTATGAGGAAGAAAGATGAACCCAAACGTTATTAGATGGCCTGTATAATAAATTTTCATTTCGAGGTATACAGAAAATTTGACGGTGATTAACTGTGACTGACTGAAAAGAGATCACGCTAATTCTAACTATGATGCAAAAATGATAGAGCTCTGAAAATTTGCATCTAGTGGTAATCCGGTTCATAGATCTCGGGAGAAATTCGAAATTTTATCCACGACATGTCCTTCGTGGTCAAACAGAGTTCATATAGAGGTCAAACCTTGATCAATGAGTGCTAGAAACTCGATAATTGCAGATTAGGGATGATTAAATCGTAGATCTCAGAAATGCTTACGGTATTTCCGATGAGATCAAGAACATAGGTAAAATTTCAATATACTGGTAGTGGAGAGCTAAAAATGAGGGCTTATGAGTATCTCGGGTCTTATATCTCAGAAATGTTGTGAAATTTTGGATCCGATGGGTCAAAGGTCAAATTTCAATCATCTGGTACAAGAGAGTTATAAAATGGTGCCTGGAGGTATTTCGGGTCATAGATCTGAGAAATGTTAAGAAATTTCCGATTAGTCAGCTCCATTGTGCTCAATGGTAAAATTTCAATGTGCTGGTGTTGAAGAGCTAAAAATATTGGTGCCTGTGAGTATTTTGGGGCTTTTATCTCAGAAATGTTGTGAAAGTTTGGATCTGATGTTTCGCAGATAAATCGACTCAAAGGTACAAATTTCGATCATCTGACACTAGAGAGCTAAAAATTGGTGCTAGAGGTATTTCGGTTTGTAGATCTCAGAAATGTTTAGAAATTTCAGATATAAATAATTATATCATAATTATTCAAGGTCGAATATAGTTTGGAGTGAAGGTCTTGAAATCCAGAATCGACGATTGATTTCTAATATTGACGATTGATTTCTTCTGAACTATGATATTATATTGTATATATAGGTCGAATTCCACTCACGGCAAAACTAATTTTTTCAGCTTATTATTTCATGTGTTCCATGTGTATAGGATATCTCCAGTGATATTATATCACTAAATTATAGATATAACGCTATGAGCGTGAGTGACAAATATTAAGTTCCCCTCTAAGTGACAACATAATTGTTCGCTTACCGATAGATGGCACCATTGTGTGAATTAAATAAAAATGTGGGAAAGTTTTTAAGTCATGGTAGTTGAAAGAAGAAAATGTTAGCTGTTGTTGATGGTGTAATGGTTAGCATACTTGGCTGGTTGCTGGGAGATGTGGGTTTGAATCCCACTCACGGCAAACCCATGTTTCTTTTTCAGTTTACTCTTTCATGTGTATTATTTTTTCATGTGTATCTACAGGACATCTCCTGTGATACGATATCACTGAATCATTAGATTAATTTCATACAAGACCGAGGCATCTTGGCCGATAAAGAGAATGCTGTGCAGAGGATGCTTCATTTTGGTCAGACATTTAACAGCGATGGATTAAGAACTACAAGGCACTGGTCGTTTCTTTGAAATATAGCCTTTCCCAGCATAAAAATATCTGATTATGATTAAATATCATCTTAAAAGAGTAAAAATCTTAAAATATAAGATTTGCGTTTGAACACTGCTTGGAGGTAATGGATCAAATCGTTGATGTCAATGTAAATCTCTTAATCATCATCACACTCTACCATTCAAATTCGAAATTTAAAGCATGAATAGCTTATTTAAATAAAGTCTTACGATTTTCCAAATTTTTCTACCTCTAATGGTAGAAATCAAAATTATTGGGTTCTGCTGGGTTGTTTTGCCTCTGAATTACACATTTTTGCAAACAATGAGCTAAATGGCCAGGTCACAAGAACCCCGAGAGCTCAGAGAGGTTGGGGAAAGGGGACCCACTGGACAACTGTTTGGAGAAAGATGGTCCCATCAACGATATCCAGCATATTGTTTAAAGTGCACGGGGTATGGATCTTCTGCACATGGAGCCACAGCTTTACATTCCAATCAACGGAAGGCGGCCTTTCCAAGTCCATTGCTGTCCCCTACTCTTCGAGGGAGGGGGGGATATTTGACGGAAATCTATCTCAATCCTAGCACAGGTGGACTCGCCTTCAGAACTGAATTTTACGAGCCTGGCACGCTACCGACTAAGTCAAACCCCGCCTCAAAACTATTGGAAGATTCGGAAATTCGAATCCTAATATTTCATTAATCCTATTAGAGATCAGTTTGGGCTCACATTTTCTAGCCCAAGCCCATCCAAGCCCAAAATTATTGAGCCCGGGGTCGAACAATTTCGATAACTACTTAGCTCTAGTCTGATTAAGAGAAAAGCAAATCCGATGCATCGCAAAACATAAATATATAAAAATACATGCTGCCGAAACATTTCTTAATTCTTCTTGTGTGTAGTTTATTGCAAACTTTACAATGATTTTTTTTAAACATATCAAAATTTTAATATTATTTCGAACGAAAAATGCTAGAAATAATTTATAGGGACTGAAAATTTTTGAGTGTCATTATTATAAATGATAAGAACGATTCAGTAAGGAAAGCGAAAAAAGTAATAAAAAACATACTCTAAAGCTGAATGGTAATTATTTTAAATTACTAAATACTGATTAAAATATTTAATTTATATGCATATATAAAATATTCTCATGAAACCTTGGGTTACAGAGATCCAACAAGATGTGCAATTTTGCTCTCCAGACATGTCTATCTTTAGCTACAGTTCCTGCATTTGGTCACTATAGGCCAAATTTAGCAAGGTCCTGTTGGGGAACTTTATTATGCATGCTGTTCATAACCGTATTCGCTAATCTACAGCTAGACATATGGGCAAGCCAAAACAAACTCTACACAATATGCTACTGAAAGGAGGTTGCCGACTCCTAACCTCATTATTTTTAGAAAGTCAAACCACCTAAAGCTCCAAGATACTGCGGAAGCATCTAGAATCAAAGGCAAATCGTTGTTGCACTGTAAATCTCTTGACCATCAACCAAAGTTTCAAATTTCTTGCGTAAATGGATCGTTTGCTTCACCCCAAAAGGAACTTCCGATTTATCTTCAAAAACCAAAATGTTGAACCAGAAACAAACGACAAAATAACAACACTGGTTCCTTTGTTTTTTGAAAACGAACTAAAAATGGAAAGTTGACACTAACGAATTCAAAATAACGAAAATCTTGATCTTAAATAATTTTTTATAAAATGCTGATTTAGGCCTGAGTCTAGCCAATTTATTCTACACTGCAATCATTAAGAATTTATGAATAGGGCGTTGAATAAAAATAAAGTTGATAATAATTAATTTTTTTCGAAAACTACGAATTTAAATGGAGAAAAATACGAATAAATCTGCTATTGTAGAAAAGCACAGTGGCTACAGCACATGTATCCAATGTATAATGACATTACCTTCAGTGTCGCTTTTCTTGCACAATTAATCATTGGCTTTATTACTGTTGTTGTAAAAATCCTTTTTGAAAAGAAACAGATATTCAAGCCACAAACTGGCGATGATCGTCTCTCGCATTAAGCAATAACAACGATTTTAAACGAAGAGATGCAAATTTTGAAATTTTTATTGTCATGTCTTTAACTTTGTAATGAGAGCGTATGATTATCATATTTCAAAGAAAGAACAAAAAGATACAATCGGACACTTACCAGATATTTGGCTCGACGCCAAACGGCACTTCCATGTATTTAATGAATATTTATTTTTACCAGGATTAACGAATTTCTCTTCCATGTGTGTTATAAACAAACTAAAAGTCACCGTGTAAAGTTTCGTCGTTATTTTATTATTCAATATAAAACGCATACCCATATTTTAATTACTCAATACTATTTCGTTCTGTTAAATCAATGGTTCCCAAAGGGGGCGTAATCACACATTAGTAACTGATTTCGAAACTTGTGGAGGCGTTTGGTAAGTAAAACCGATAACGGGAGCAGTAACGCTCCCTTTATCCGTTTCACACATACCAAAGGATTCCATTTTCAACAAAAATATATACACACAAAAAATATTTTGATTTCAGTAAAGGGGGCGTTAGAATAATAATACTTGGGTTCGGTTGTTTTACCCCTGAGCGGCCCTTTTTTTTGCACGCAATGTGCTAAATATAGCAGGTCACAAGGACCTTTTGGGTTCAGAAAAGGTTGGGGGAAAAGGGACTCACTGCTTCCATTATCTTCAAAAACCAAAATGTTGAACCAGAGACAAACGACAAAATAAAAACACTAGCTCCTTTGTTTTTTGAAGTTAGGAGACATATGGAAGACTCCAATCGAGGCCATCCAGTGTGTTCGTTAATGTGTATAGCTTTTCTGAACACGGGATGGCTCAGTTGGTAGTGCGCCAGGCTCTTAATCTGCGGTTCCCAGGTTCAAGACTAATCCCCGAAAAAAGAGGCACGGATGGACATGGAAAGGCCGCAGTATTTCGGATGCTGTCGCCCGTGTTCGGAAGCCGTGGCCCCATGTGCCGGGAGAGCCATAAGCTGTGCACATTAAAGAACACGCTGGATGGCCTTGACAGGAGTCTACCATCAATCTCCTAACAGCTATTGAGTGGGTCTCCTCCCCCAAACTTTTTGGAGTCTTCGTGATCTGGCCATTTAACTCATTATGTGCAAGAAAAGTGCGTCTAAGAGATAAAAACCCTGAACACGGGCCCCAGCTTTATGTTCCATCCGATGGACGCGGTCTTTCCAAGCCCATCGGGTTTGGAATTCAGCGGCTAATACTTCGCAAAAGATGGCATTTGATCTCAAATGGGGATATAAACTATTGTGTTAATTGCACAAATGACTCGCATTATATACTAGAATCTCATATTTTGTGTCTGTGTCCTAGATTTTTTTTTATAAAATTTGAAACGGAACAGCCAGTCTGTTCCGTTTCAGATTCCAATGTCTTGTTTTCCAGCTTTGAGAAAGCAAGATCTCTTGCTTTTGCTTGATGCTTTCAATTCCATATATTTATGCAGCATCTCGGTGATTAGATGATTTGGTTATTACTTGTTTTCAGAAAAAACTAGCTATAACGTTTTCACTTGTGTCATTTGTCTCTCTGTTCGTCCGTTTGTTTTTAATGAGATAAATTAAAAATTGCTTTTGGGATAGGTATTGACGAAATATTACGATTTGCACTTTCGCAATCTTATTACAGTTATAATTTCGCTCTTTAACGGAGGAAAATTTCAATCTAATGCTGTAAGCAATGCAAATGCGTTTACAAATTCGGAATTTTGTTTGTGAAATGTGAATGTCCTGAAATTTTTATTGACAATAATAGTTTTCACCTTTACCCCCAAAGGTATTTTTTAAGACATAATTGTTTTTCTTTTTAGAGATAAACTGAAAATTCGGTTTGGGTTATATATCTATAAAAACACAATTATGATTCATACTTTTAGAATCTTCCAGAAGCTTTAATTGCGTCCTCTGATGACGGAAAGTACATTGTAAACGATCCAATTGGGCTAAAGTTTTGATATTTATTGGTGGAGTGTGATGATCAAGGGACTTGTCATCAACCATTTATGCCTTCATCCCAAGGGTGAAGTTATAAATGGATTGGGTGGAAAAAGGCAATTTTGTGTTTTGAGAGATCAATCAAAAATTATATTAGAGTAGAATAGGTACTAACGAAATATGATGATTCGTAGTTTACAAATCCTCCAAATGGTCTTAATTTCCCATTTTTAGAGGGAGCGAAGTTAAAAAAATATATAACTGGAGGTAATATTGTACACGATACATTTATTCTAGAAATTAAAAATTCTGATGATAGAATGTGTTGAAAATTCGACAGTTTGTTGATTAATTTTATAAATTTATTAATTATTTTCAAATTTTCAATAATATTTAAATACAACAATAATAAATAAATATTTCTTTGGATACACTGGATGATTTTCGTCTTAACCCTAGGGAATGAGAATGTGCAACTTTTTCATTTTAAGGAATAAATGAGATATGCTTTTTGCGTTTTATAGGGCTAATAATACATTATTATTTACACTTTCCAATAACACATTATAAAGAATTAGTATTCTTAAAGGGTGCGAAATTGGTAAAACGAAAAGCTTTATGTTCTCTGAAAATGAACATCCTATCTTTGCCAGAGGAGATATGTTATTCTTTTAATATAAATAATGACGAATTAGATGAAGAAATCATCAACCACATTCAACAGCATCTTCCATAAGGAAATGGTATATTGGTTTGACCATTTTCGCACATGCGTAATGATAGAATACCGAAGAGTTGTGAAGATTGTACCAAAGGGATTCAAAAAGAATACGACGTTATAAGAACTGACTTGTAGCAAACAGTTTTAGCATTAAGATTTATGTTTAATTCAGAGCTTAAAAACAGTTAGGAGTTCGCTGAAGAAGGATAATAAATTTGAAGAGGGGATACTTACGAAGCTCTAATGGTGAAAGTGTCTGGAACGAAATTGCAAACCACGAGAAATCGACGAGAATTGTGCGTTACCAGCTCCCGATTTTCATGAACCAGTACAGGCGTCTCTATGCGGGAGTTATTCTAGAAAAGATAATTAAAGTAAATGAAAAATGAAAAATTCGAACAAAAATATATATTTCACACATTATTTGAGTGATAAATTATTAAAATGCTAGCATTATTCATTACCCTAATTCTTTTTAAAGTTTTTCCACACTTGCTTAATTATTGAAACCTTAAGAACAGATTATCGATCTGCAGTTCTTGTGCTAGACAGCTTTATGGTAATGGACTTCAAACTTGAATTTTAATTTATTCCTCAAAAAAAATTAGTTTCATGAGGGCAAACCATATTCTCGATAATCTTAATTGGAGAATGGACAAAAAAACTCTCATGTTTATTGCATTAACTATATTGAAACATCCTTTAATTAGCACACAAAAACTCATAATGCGATTTTATGCAGGTATAATATGTGTAAATACAAAATTACCATAACTTATATTTTACAGTTTCACATGTGTTCTTAAATCAAACTTATTATCGGTGCCATAGACAGCAAGACTCAGGTCATAATTAACTTCCTCTCAGAAGTCATCAATTAAAACTCCGAATGAATGTACCAAAAGAGTTGTGCCATGGTGAGTCAAGACTGGTGTTTGATAATGTGATGAAATAAGGGTCTAGACTCCGTTGTTATTCGTGGCAAATAAAACGTTTTATTTGAGCAACTAAAATTAACACTGAAATTTCTATTACACCTTAATTAGGCAATAATATTTTAAGTTATAATTTTCTTTAGAATCGTATCTAGAATAAAATGAGAAGAGTGAGGTCGCAAATGATCCGAATGAGGATTATGCTGGGAACCACTAGAGGAATAAAATCTGACCCTCTGTTTTGGTGATTTTTAAGAAGATAAGAAAAGATAAATTTGTTGCATAATATAAAGATAAGAAATTGTTGTATAATATATCAAATATATAAAGAAGAATGTTTGTTTGTGTATGTGTTTATTTGTTTGTGTGTCTGTTCGCTTATGCACTCGGCCTCCAGAAGAGCTAGGGGTACCAAATTTTGCATGAACGTTCATTTCACCTAGGGGAATCTAACTGTAAATATAATTTCAATTAATACTAGAAGAATAGCATATCATTTCTATAGAATATTGAGTACACATTTTAAAATAATTTTTACACCACCATCTAACAACGGAAATTTGGACTAATGGATGTTTGGGAAAATACAAATATAAATATGTTATTAGTGTCTGTACAAGTCTACAGACTATGCGCTAACCAGCTAGGGTAAATCAAAATTGTGATAGGCGAGTTTGAATTTTTCGAAATCTCCATAGACTTAAGATAGCGGATAAAAACCGATGTCTCTCGTAGCCTTAACATTAGCCGTTATTCGAAATCATGTGGGGAATGACATCTACTACATACTTTAGAGAGTTCCACACCTACCCTAAAAGAATGGGAAAAAATTTGTGCGAAAACGGTGAGAGGGGTGATGAACCGATCGCAATGAGTTTTATGCTAAACGAAACCTTGCGATATGAATACATCTGCTATATACTTCAGAGAGTTTCAGACCTCCCCTAGAACAGGGGGATAAAATTTTTACCAGTGGAGAGTAGGGGGGACTAAGTGATCGTAATGAGTTTTATGCCAAATGAAATCTTACGGAGTGGGGACTGCCAGGTACATCATAATTTAAAGAATTTCAGACCTCCCCAAATGAGGGGGATAAACTTTTTACAATGAGGTAGGGGACGAAACTATTCTGATCAGTTTTAAGCCAAATGAAAGCTTGCGACGTTACATGTGCCATCTACTACATACTTTAGAATAGCGTTTTTGATACTGTGGGTCGTGAAATCAATTTTAGTGGGTCGTGAAATCAATTTTAGTGGGTCGCGACCAGTATTTTTTAATGAAATAGAATAGAAAATATAGAGTGGATTTAACAGACTGGGTCGCAATGTAAAATGTATTACTTATTGTGGAACGCGGTCAAAAAAGGAGCACTGCTTTAGAGTTTCAGACTTCACGTAAATTTTTTACCAAGAGGGATCCGCAAAATTCCCCCCCCCCGCCCACGTTCAGGAGGGGACACCGATGGGCTTGGAAAGGCCGCCGTCCGTCGGATGGGACGTTAAGCCATGGCCCCGTGTGTGGGTGAGCCATACCCTGTGCACGTTAAAGAACACGCTGGATGGTCTTGACAAGAGGCTACCATCCCAACAGCTGTTCCAGTGGGTCCCCTCCCCCAACCTTCTCTGTGACTTCGGGGTCCATGTGACCTGGCCATTTAGCCCATGGTGTGCAAAAAAGTGCCGCTCAGAGGTAAAACAACCCAACCCAACCCAACCAAGAGGGAGCGAGGGAGAACGCAATGATCATAATGAGTTTTATGCCAAATGAATGCTTCCGGTAGGAGGGTGTCATCCACTATATAGTTCAAAGAGTTTCAGACCTCCCTTAGTAGAGCGGGAATAAAATGTTTACCAAGGGGGGTAGCGGAGGAGAGAGAGGAAACGATCTTAATCAGTTTTATGCCAATGGAAGCTCGGGAAGTGGGGAAATGCAATCTACTATATACTTTAGAGAGTTTCTGACCTCCTCAGAAAAGGAGAATAAACTTTTTATCTGGGAAATGAAATGATAATAATGAATTTTATGTCAAGTGAAAGCTTGCGACGTGGGGATTGCCTTCTACTATATGCTTTAAAGAGCTTCAGACCCGAGCAACGCCAGATAAATCTGCTAGTCTTCAATATTTTTCTCTTCCGTTCCAGTTACTAGAATTCCTAAGTGATGTGTGTGTGTGAGTTGGGGGAGGAGGTCTGCTGGTTGTCTTTAATTTTGCTATTCGAGTTATCCTGATTTAACCCTTTCAAATCCCATGTAAGAGAACACTAACTGTAAATCCAATTTTAATTAATGCTAGAAGAATTACATATCATTTCTGTAGAAATATATACATTGAGTACACGTTTTAAAATATATTTGTTTCATCACCATTTAACGATGGAAATTCGGACTAACAGATGTTTGGGAAAATAGAAATATAAATATTTTATTAGTGTCTGTACTGCACAAAAGGAATTTTTCATTTACCTCCTAAAACAAATTGCATTTTACTGCCTTCTGTGGGTAAGGGAGAAAAATCATTCTAAAAAGGGGGAAAATTATTACCACCTGGCCATCACATTCTATCACCAAATTTTTATATTTCTAGCATAAAATAGATCGTTGGCAATATTTTCCTAAAGATTTGCTATTTTCCAACTTTTCTCACCATTAGAAGGAGCTTTTTTGGGTTTTTAATTTCTGCCTTTATTATACACTAACAGTAGAAATTTGAACTAATGGATGATTGGGAAAGCGTAAAAAGTAGTATTTTAATACTATTTATAAGACACTTTTTTTTTCCATTTCATGTATTTCTTAAAGTTGAAAGTTTTGCCATTTTCTACCTTTATGCACCGTTAGAGGGCGCTATTAAAGTATTAATTATTTTAAGATTTCGAAACAAATTATAAAGCTATTGTAAAGTTTGACAATTGCGAACTGTAATTTTTCATCAATACCTATCCAACTCAAAAAAAGAATTTTTCATTTATCTTCAAAAACATAAAAAAGTTGAATGGCGATAGACAAGACTTTTTTTATCAGCTGGTTTTCAGAATTAAAAAAAAACGAGCTAATGTTTTCACTTTGTCATCTGTCTGTTTATCTCTCTGTAGACATCACACTTTTTTTATTTTCAGAGATGTATTAAAAGTTATTTTCCTCTTGGATAGGTAATGACGACTCTCACTTTCCGAATCTTCTAAATCCTTTCCCGTACTTTAGGTACTAGTACGAAGAGTTCAAATAGGCCCATTCACTTGTGGGGACCTTTGGGAAATGTCCCCGATGCACCCCCTCTGCAAGGTGCTACACTGTTCTAAGGTTTTCTTTTACACTTCTCTATAGTATTTTCTGACTTTCTGAATGACCCTAGAATGGAGTGTTTGTATGTTTTCATCTTCGTTTCACTTTTTTGCTCTAGGGGAAATTTCATTGATTACCATGAGTCTTTTTCGCGTTTCTTTCACTGTTTCATGCACGTTCAGTGGTGCTGTGCAATAAGACATTTTTTGCGGTTTTTTGAAGGAGGTCTTTATTCTTATTTTGTTACTTCTTTAATTGGGTGACGCAAATAAAAAAAAATTCGGAATCAGTGATTTAGATCAGGTATGAGCGACCAATTCTTTGAATAATACATTGGAACATTAAATTCTCACTTTGAATTTTCGTTTGAATTCGTTTAAGTAGAAGAATGAAATTTGTGTTTTGAAAAGCATTCATGTTGTAAATGTATATAATAAACGAAAAATTAAATAAGTCGATTTAATGAACGTTGAAACAACTAAATATTTTATGCGAAGTTAAATACATGTTATGTTTATTTCATAAACTTATTCACTGATCACCTGAATACCTCGCTGAAATTAAATATAATTATAGTCAGTAATTAAATTAATTCAGTAGGTTCTGCCATCCTCACAGACCTTCTACTATGGCATATAAAGACAGGCTCCTGTCAGACCTCTGTGGCAGGCAGCTGTTTGAGGGGGTATTTATTTATTTTTTATATTAAAATTAATGAGCTGCATGGATGCTAAAATTTTGTATTATATACAGCGTACCTATTTTGGCATTCCGGATTTTTCATGGAACCTCTAATTTTCTAAAAGACTCAGAAGTGTTCTTGTTTTTTTTTTTTTTGTGGGTGAGAGAACCCCCCCTCTCCCTCCCCCCACAAAAAAATTAAAAAATGTAGTCTAGATAAAATGTTTTTTCATCTGTCACGGATTTCTCTACATTGCTACTTATTCTTTTAACATTTCCATAGTGATCAACTAGTTGCACGTAGTCTTGACATTTTGTCCCCCATTTTACCTCCCTAAAAATGAATGATTGATATGAAAGGACAAGTAGGAATATTTAACGAATTCTTAGAATTCATTAGGGCCTTCAAATCTGGGGTACGGAAGAAATAATCATAAATGTAATCTTAAATATTTTGACAGTTCCCTCACCCAGCTTTCTTTCATTAAATGCGCTGGCAAGCAGCTTTAATTCAATCTCATGGACACTGAAAATAATGCTCTGTAAGTTTATCTGTGACATTTACTGCTGCGTGCATTAAGGGAGGTTTACGTGCCATATAACAGTTAGTCCGAAATGATTCGCTGCGAGCTTGTTCTAAATCTAATAGGGTCTACGGGGTAAATCCTTGATCTAGAGTCAAGATATTGCAATTCATTAAGGATCATTTATTTTCTTAATGCAGGAGTTGTTCATTGGCCTGAGAGATAATGGGTTAGGGACAGAAAATCAAGTACTGAAGCATCAATGCTTAATCTGTTGCCTAAAATTAGTGGTTCTTAAGTGTGGCCAAACCAGAACTAAAGCCGTAAAAGGTTGATGGTCGAACACAGTCTTTTCATATTTGATGAACATTTGTTCAAAAGCAAAATCAAAAGCTTTTATATTCTAAAACAATCTCGTTTTTTCTTTCTCTTATAGGTTTACCTTACAAGTCTTATGTTAAGACTTGTAAGTTAACCTTGTCTTATGTTTAACTTTTTTAACATTTTTAACTTTTTTAACATTAACTTTTCTTAATTAAAATGGCCACAGTGGATTTCTCCTCTTTTCACCAGTAACACGGCTACGAGAAAATATTTCCGGAGGCCAATAGTTTGTGCTCTGATCGGCATCATTCTGCAACTGGAATGCAGCGTACGATTCCCTCGCCAAGATCGTCGCCATTTTTGCCCTCTCTTCTACCCGTAGTCAATTTCGTAGTGGGTCGAGTCACGTAGTCTTCCAAACAACAGCAGCAGCTGCATGAAGAATTATAAGCATTTCGCAAAACGTAAATTTATTGTGATTAAACTTGGGCTGAAGAAAAGAAAGTAGTATGTGCAGAGTAACAGGATGTAAACATTCATGAAAGCATAGTGGATATCATGAGAGAAGATAATAGAGCAACGCAAGATTGTTGGATGCTAAATTTGGACGAATACAGAATGAAAACAGTGATCTCAACAAGCACAAGCTTTAGAATTTGAGTCTAACGAGTTTTTATGACTCTTGAAATGTCTCTCCACAGAACTGGAGATGGCCTATAGGACCAGCCCTATACATGCATCCGCATCCTCCATGGTATAGCCAAGGGAGTATAAACCAAGAGAACAGGCGCAGTTGTGTGGAAAAACCCATGACCTCATCGACCTGATATACTCTTAGCCCAAGTAAACAAGGGGGAGCAGGCAGCATGAGATTCCGTTAGAGTGAGATCATCGTTTGGTGATCACCTACAATTTCGAGCATTGATTGGTAGCACTTATCCATCAGGTAACCATGTCTAATATTCATAAGCAGAAGTAAGGAATCCTTTCCTACTAAGAGTTTCGTATCATGTAATAAAAAGTACCCTTACCCCACGAGAATGGAAAGTCTCCAGAGACTTATCGAACTTTGGCATCATTGTGAATTCTGTGAAAGGGGAACATTATGTAACCATAGGGACCGCCTGGAATTTAGCTTCTTACTCCCCCCAGATGTGCTATCGCTAACCGCGAACTTGGGTTGGATTGTTTTACCTCTGAGCGGCACTTTTTTTGCACACAATGGGCTAAATGGCCACGTCACATGGACCCCGAAGGCTCAGAGAAGGTTGGGGGAGGGGACCCACTGGAACAGCTGTTGGGAGACAGATGGTAGCCTCCCGTCAAGGCCATCCAGCGTGTTTTTTAACGTGCACAGGGTATGGCTCTCCCGCACACGGGGCCACGGCTTAACGTCCCATCCGACGGACGGCGGCCTTTCCAAGGCCATCGGTGTCCTCTACTGACCGTTGGTAGGGCGGGGAACTTTGCGGAGATAAATCTCAACGCTGACCCAGCTGGGACTCGAACCTGGGAACTACAGATTACGAGCCTGACGCGCTACCGACTGAGCCACCCCCGCCCCACCGCGAACCCTCGTAGCCATAAACGTATTAGCTTTGCAATTAGAAATAGCGCCACAGCCTTTTCGTTTTAGCAGCTTCCGCCTCCGTTCAGTTTGCTAGCCCAGTTTGTACTGATTAGTGTGACAAAGGCAAAAGAACAACGAAATTGTTCCCTTTTCCTTTCCTCGTTGGCCTATGGGGTTTGAACTGTCCAATTTTACGATCGTCATGTGCAGAGCTGGCATTCATAGAGTTGTTAAAAGTATTAAAGAACAGTTAGTGCATATATCCAGTGGATTATTGGGTGCCACCGCCTTGGAACCAGAGGAGCAGATGGAGACGTCTTCCGTAAATGATTCGAACTCTGGGGAACTGGATAATCGGTAGGCGCCATTCTCTAATGTCTTGCTCCTCTTAGTTTATAAATCAATTTGAACTAGTATTAGCATAGTTGAAGTAGAATAGACTAAGTGCATTTTCTGATAAGAGTGCGTTTTTTGTATCATTTTCCCCCAGTATAGGTTATGTAGAGGACGGCGTCTGTCATTAAGAGAGCTAAATAAATTCGTTGCCATTATTTTTAAACTTATTTCCAGACTTAGGTCGTATTTCCAGAATGCCATTCTTTGCCCAGCGAAAGGAGTCTTGCCTAGCTAAGTGGCCAACTACACAAAAAAAGGATGGATGAGGGCTTTAGATTGCCAAGGCACTGGGCTTAGCCCCGTAAGACAATGAAACTCTGATCTTTTGGAATAGGGGTGAACCACTGAGGGAAAGGAGGATTAGGTAGATGTCATTATGTGAGATGCAATCAAATAGTCCGCTTTGATTCTTTCCGTTAGCCATCGCATTCGAGCCTAATCGAGCTTTTCGAGCAGAATTCATCATATCACGTGTACAGCAATTCTTCGCATTTATCGTTTTACGTTTAGATAGTAAGAGTTTATTGATTAAGAATATTTTTAGCATTATTGTTGGTGCCCAGGTTAACTTTTGGTATATAATTGTATGCGGGAAAGGAGGACTTTCAGCCACAATCTCCACAGTTGTCTCTTCTTCACACGGACTCTATACAGCAGCCATAAATTCTTGGTGAGCGGTATAGAGCTACACAACACAAACCCATTTTCGATCACACCTTGGCCTAAAGTTCACGTGACCCAATCTCTGGAAGTGTGCGACAGTAGTCCTAAATCCTGTGTCTAGGTGTCATTTTAGGCTTTAATAAAACTTATAACAAGAATTAATCATGAGGTGAATTTAGAACAGTGATGGTCAACTCGGTGTCCCATGGACAGTTTGCGATTCTCATGGTCGTTTCACGTTGCTCGCGAAAGACATTAGAGATTTTTTATAGCGAAAAACCGTTTTTTTTTTAAGAACTGACAAACGGTGATAAATACGGGTTCAACGATGCCACGTTTTGCTTTAAAAATTTATTTTTAGACGATACGCTCTAAAATAGTTTAAATCTCAATAAAATTGTTTCTAGTCTCGCTTTCTTTTCCTCCTCTGAAAGCCACTAAATCCTCGCAAAGAAAGCATTTGGCCGACAGTCATCTCCAATATCTATCTTCAACTTCATTATAAATTGATTTCGATGAAATTTTAAATTTAAATGACTGCCCACAATTTATAATATATATAGTCGATTGTGAGTGATTGACTGGCTGACAGGGGATAACGCTAATTCTAACTATAAAGCAAATATGGTACAGCTCTGAAAATTTGTATCTAGGGATAATCTGAGTCGTAGATCTCGGAAAAAATGCAAAATTTGACCTCTATCATGTCTTTAAGGTCACATAGATGTCATTTAGACCAGCATGAGAGATATTGATTGCTGTTATCTATGCAATCAAAGTACCTTGATCTGCGAGCACTAGAAACGTGAAAATCGGTGTTTTTTTTTTTTTTCGAGACCTGGTAGATGTCGGAAACGTTACTAAATTTCGTATCTGGAGGTCCTTCAAGCTCAAAGGTTAAATATAAATCTGCCTGTCTTAGTAGGCTAAAAATTGGTTCCTGGGGGTCTGTTAAGTCGTAGATATCATAAATTATGCTAAAATTTGGATATGATTGGTTCTTCGAGGTCAAAGGTAAAATTCCAATATTCTGCTGTGGAAAGCTGAAAATTGGTGAATTGGACTATTTCAAGCAGTAAAACTCAGAATAAGAGGAGTTTTCAGATCCGGTATTGCGGTTAAGCTCAAATAGGGAGCGGAGTGACGAGCTAGACATCAAGAAGTGCCGAAGGCACCAATAGATTTCCAGTTCATTATGTTTCTGGGTTCATAAAAGAACAAAACTAATATACTTTTTCGTAAATATTCATAATCATCAATTTCATAAAGGAACAAAACTAATTTTTCTTTTTGGTAAATATTCATAATCATCAATTTCATAAAAGAACAAAACTAATATTCTTTTTCATAAATATTCATAATCATCAATAACATAAAAGGACAAAACTAATTTTGTTCTGTTTTTCGACCTTTAATAATAACCAAAATTGCACAATAAAAATTATCTAGTTCATTCTTTGAAACTTACTTTTCTGTAAGAAAGTTAAACTTAAACTCTATTTTAAATGATATTTAAAACTTGTTTAAACTAATCGCTAGCAGGGTAAATAAGCAATCGTCTTTTAAAATAGAGTTTAAGTTTCATCTTCTTATATATATATCAATGACGACATAAAATACATTTATATAGAAATTATTTTATTTAATGAAATTATTACATTAATTTTTTATTATGATTATAACTCTCTGGCTTACGCGTACCGCTTCAAAGAATTAGTTCTCGTTCCTGAAGCACATCGGATTTAGCCTCCAACATTTAGAAAAACAAATTAGATTAAATCGCATTTATATGGAACTAAAAATTTAAAAAATTATTTCCAAAATGAGGTAATTGAAGATTTCAAAAATCATGCATTACAATGAATTATTAATAATTTTTTGTTATCCCGTTATTGTTGCAGAAGCTAGTCGAGTTGCAAGAGAAGGAGAAAAAATCAAGAACAATCAGAACTTTCCAAAAACTGAATATCTTTGAATAGAGATTAATTGAGAATTAAACTTCTAATAGTAATAAAACGCACCTTGAATCGTAATTAGCCGAAGCTCCTTTATTCTGTTGCATTTTGGTATTCTATTTTATTTTTCGCATTATGATTTCAGCGCTAATTTCTAACATTGCAAAGATAATGAAACCTATTAACTCTTCCTTTATTTCAACTGAAATATTTAGATCTGGCCATAATTTTGTTTTGAATAGAGATTAATTGAGAATTGAAGCTGTTAGTCTCATGGGCGTCATTAGGGAGAGAAGCAAAAAAGCCAGTTGAACCCCCCCCCCCCACCCTTGGAATAATTGATTTAAAAATTAATTTTTTGATGATTAATATCAAGTGTACCAAAAAAATCTTTTTTTTTCTTTAACAATATGAAATATCTTGTTGAGTTTTTTCCTCTTCTTTTTATATTTCCTTTCGCTTTTCGAAGCACATCATTAATTTTCATTTATTATAGTTAAAAACCTTTTTTTTCGTGTATTTCAATAATAATTTCCTTTCAAATTTTTGCTTTCTATCATACTTAGTTGTATTAGAATGTGATGTATGCGTGTTTGCCACAATCGCAACTATGCTCATTAATGAATGGTCTTTTTCTAAATATTTCTATATTTAAAGGTTTATTTTTGTTCCCCTCCCCAAAAAAAAACTTTGACCTTCCTGACGTAAATGTTGAACACACTCACATCCCCGCCTCCTTTGAAGAATTACTGCCGACGTCCATGGTTATTCTGTTATTCCCTAAAAATATATTACATTGGAAAATTTAAAGTTACTGTATAAAGGAAGAACTAGCAAACCTAATAGCAACGAAAGGAATGCGTTTTCCTGCTCCTTTCGGCAAGAACACAATGAATAAGCCTAATCATTATGAACCAAAGAAAAGAAAAATAAATATTCTCTTAGAGAAGTAGTTTCAGAAGCAAAGAAAAAAGGGAGAAAGACAGGCGAAGCACGTGTATCTTTATCTTGCAAATCCGAAGAAATGTGCTTCGTTCTGCAGATATGTCAGCGAAGAAAAGATTTGGGAAGTAAAGGTGCCAATACCATTTACAGCGATGTTAGCAACAGCATTCATTATTCTGAATTAAATTTAAAATTTAATCTAGTGTATAACATTTCGAGAAAAAAAATTGCTTTTAATAAAAGATCGTAGGAAACGATTTTTTCAATTACAGGGAAGAAATATATTACTATTGACATATTCATTGTTTAGGTTAGAAAAAACATTCTTCAGAAGTTTTGAAAATGCAAGTGTTTTATATGTTAAATTGATGGTGTACTAAACGTGATGTGCTTAGAACTCGCCTTCTGGAATCATTCACGTGTAACTTTAGTGATTTCTTCTTTAAACTGTTTTTAATTTTTATTTCAAATAATTTTTTACATATGAATCTTTCTATTAAAGTGCATTCTTGTGTGCTGCAAAATATTTCCTGAGTTTTTCCAGTTTCTCATAGTTTCGTAGCGTACCACTGAAAAATGTCGAAAATTAATTTCCTTTCTCATGACATATTTCATGACTCACCTCTAATAATCAACTAGTGTTGCAAACCAGATTGTTAATTGTTGGTGCGTATAATAGAGCACGGATGAATAACGTCATCCTAGCCACTTTTTCTAGTGCAAAATATGAGGTACCATTGAATCAAGGATATTAATGCAAATGCATTTTGACAACTTCACATCAATGCAAATGCATTTTGACAACTTCACATCAATGCAAATGCATTTTGACAACTTCACATCAATGCAATTTGTAAGTTCAGTCATTAAAGCCAAGAAAATTCTACAGGAAAAAAAATCGAGTGTTTTTTGCCAGCATTACAGATTATTTTGTCTTTGCCTCGCCCTATCCCATTTGTCAATGTCAGCTTCTAATTTTGTGATTGCGAGAATCATGAAGTTTTTCAGGTTACAATCCGTGTTAAGTCGTTGCCGCTGTTTCTCTCCAATTTGTTTCATTGATGAAATGGCCTGGGCCAGGAGGTAAGTATTTATAAAACTTCAGGTATATCAGTGCGCAATTTTTCTGAGCTTCAGGAAATTTTCAAAAATAACTTCAAAAACTGGATAGGGTTATCTATTCTAGGAATTACAGGATTTGGCTTGTTTTACCGCCAAGCAGTACTTTTCCTCATACAAATGGGCTAAACTGCTGGGTCACAAGAACCCCAAAAGCTTAGAGCAGGTTAGAGTCACTGGACAGGAAACGGATAGGCGTCTTCTGACAAGGTCATGTTATCCAGCATGTTCTTTAATGTGGGGGGTATAGCTTTTTTGCATATACTCGCCCTTCGTTACTTGTGACACGTGATCTGACGTTAAACCATGGCTTAGCGTCAGATCAGACGGGCATAACGGGTTTATCGAAGAAAATTCGCAATGCAGGTCAATTTGGGAGTTAAAATTGTGAACATCAAATTACGGACCCGGAGCTGACCGATCCAATTAAAGTATAACTGAAATGGAAGATGGCGACAATTGGTAGCACAGGAGGTTGGTAATATTATGTTCCCAAGTTCGAGTCCTCATTGTGGGATAGCAAAGCATCATAGTTATAACAAATAAATGGATATTGAATAACGTTTTACACAGTATAGGGAGTTTTCAAAGCTCACAAGAAGCGAGAAACGGTTATAGCCGGAAAATCTGGAGTGTCTTATTGGTCTCTTGAATCCTAATTGCATATCAGTGCTGAATAATAAGCTGGTCAGAAAAGTTAGAAATAAATGAAACAAGTCAGAAAAGCCTCATTTTAAATGAATGAAGAATATATTCACACCCTTACTGGACGGTATTGGGAATGTTTTAAGCGATTTAATATAAAGGCTAACTTTATATTTCATTGTCAGTAAAGTAGAAAATGAGGTATAAGGAAAGGAAAAACTATCCAATTTATATCGAAGTGAATGAGAGAAAAATCAATGACTTAACTTTGAAAGACTATGATAAATAATTAATACATTTTGTGTAAAGTAAAATGTAGGATTTACTTCAAGGTAGAGAATATAAATTTCTTTGGTTTTGCGTTTTCCTTCGGAAGTGCCTTCAGAAATTTAAAATTAGGCCTCGTTTCATATAAATTCTTTTTGTACTCATCATCATCAATACACATCAAACTTTGAATATTCCTGCAAAGAATTAAAACAATGCAGACTCATTCAGGCATAATTTTTGTGGATCCTTACGGATGTATATATATATATATAAATAACTATTTTTTTTTAATTATTATTCATTTTATATTCATTCATTTTTTTCATTTTTTAATTATTATTCATTTTTTTTTATAGTTTATCTAAGAGATTGATGTTTTTGAGATAATTAATTAATAATTTATAAAAGTTAGTTTTAATTTTTTTGATGTTGGTTCTAATACGTTTTTAAAATTAAATGTGTTTACATTATATTTTTGCAATTTATTAAAATAAATTTTTCTCTCCTCTTCATATTTGTTACAACTGAATATTATATGCTCTAGTGTTTGTATGTTATTGAAAAAACAATTTGGTTAATTTATTTTCCTAAATTTAAATAGTGTGAAATTTGTAAGAGTTAGATTAGACTTTATTCTTAAAATCATAAAGATTTCTTTTTTCTTTAATCCAAAATTGTTAAATTTACCAATGTTATTAGAGATTTGAAATCTAGCTTCCTAGCTTTTGCCATGTACCAATTCTGTAATTCTGCCAATAATTTTATTTTATTTATTTTTTTTATGTATAACAAAATGATAAAGAGATTTCTGTACTTCTCCACACTTTGTTTAGTACTGTGACAGGCAGATTACTCCCCTAAAATTTTTGTCTCCATTGAGTATGAAATATAATGTTATCTCTTTCAAGAGATTTGTTAAGTTCGTCGAACAATACTAATTGCTTTAATCAAGAAATAATTTGCCTGAAATTCCTAATTTTATTTCGAAGAAGATGATTTTTTTTTTACTTTTCTCTTGAAAAAGTCATTCTACCATCCCTTAAGACGGCATTAAATGTCCATCTCCATTACCCACCATTCGGCGATAATTGTACTTCCGTTTAACCGTATCGTATTGAAACAACCATTTTAACTTACTTAGTCATTACTCATTTCTGAGAATAAATCTTTTTGTAAAACAGCATCGTACTAAACTTATGTGCATTGATCATGCATGCGTGATTGCAACCCACAGTGACCAGTGGACATCTCTTTGCTGTTTGCGTGGATTGCATTAACTAGCATACGGAAGTTTCTGTATGCATTAAGGCGGAGATTGGTAAGTTATTTTTTTATATTTATGCATTAAAATGCAATGTTTACTTTCATATTTCTTTAAGCTAATCGTAGGGAAAGTAAATCAAATCTTAACATTTAATATGCATCATATGCAAATGCACTGTGGGACGCTAAAACATCTGAAGATATTTCTTCATCGTGTGTTTTCCTCTTCTTCCATTTGCATTCAAAGAGCAAAGTTCTGAACAAACAATCATGTCACACAACCATCACAAACTGGAGGGCGGATATTTCATTTCTTTAATTCCTACTTCAGGGAAAAATATTGTGTACGTTTTTTTTCTCCTTTAATTTCAACATACAGCTGGAATTTATTTCTTTTCACATTTTTATGAAACATAAAAAATTAACGATTTCGCTGTGCTCTAAAAGCAACCATCGAATAAACTGCAAGCTGCAATGTGTAGTGTGTATATAGAATTAGTCCAATCCTTTTTAATTTATACATATGTATGAATATTGACAGGAACAATGTGTGAATATTTATGCATATATTTACTATTTTATGGTATCATAAAATAGTAAATATATGCATTTGAATGGTTCTTTACTTCAGTTTTTATGGTATCATAAAATAGCCAACATGGGGTACGCACCCATTGGGGGTAGCATTAAAATTTTTTGTGTTACGCCGTGAAAGTTCAAAGGTCGCTAGATCTAGTAACAAAGTCGCTAAGATGGCAACACTGCTGTGCAAAAATGTCATTTTTTGTGTTTATCGATATATGTAATTTATTAATACAAAATTTAATATATATATATGTATGTTTTATTTGTAATTATTTGTAATTGCTTGTGTAACGGGAAGTGTCACAGGATTCTAATCGTTTACCCTCCTGTTTTTTCTGTCCTAAAAATGGAGAAATGTGAGAATCGTTGTTTTGCTCTATCTCCCGAACACGGGGGCCGACAGTAACAAGTTAATTGTGAAATGATAACTTCTGATCTGGGGATTGTCATAGGCTGCCTCGAGGTTTGTTCACCAAAAAGGAAGGAAATTTTCACCGTTATTGATCGCAAAGAGCAATATCTAAAATTAAAGCTTTAACGTCGCAGATATCGTGAATTTACCTCAAATCATGTCCTTTCTTCCCCCTCCCTGAAAATAAGGGCGGAAACTTATTTAACGGAGATCAATCTTTAGGAGATGTATGCTAAAAGAAAGCTTGAGTAATGAAGAGCAGCAATATTGCAGTTTCCTCTTTCGACGATAAGTGTTTTCAGCTACGAAACAAAATATAAATATTAAAAAAAATTAAAACTATTTTGCTATACAATATGCTCTTAAAAATGCAAAAAAAAAAAGATAAAGAAAAATAAAGTACAGGTCTTTCAAAAATATCTTGAAAAATGCACAAAGTATATATAAGTTTAATATTTTTTGTCTCTATTACCATTATTAGCATTCTGAAAGGGGAAAGCATAGGCCGCTCCCCCTAGATCCCACCCTGGGAAGGGGTCTGGAAAAGTTGTAGGATCTAATACACTAAATGCGTTGTACAGTCGCTCAAAACAATATCCGAACACTGTGGTTGATTACAGAATTCAGAAAAAATATCTGGCAACTTTTTTTTTGTAATTAGTGATCTGGCAACCTTCGTGTACAGTACACAAAGGTTGCCAGAACACTAATTTCTAAAAAAAAAGTTGCCAGATATGTTTTCTGAATTCTGTAATCAACCACAGTGTTCAGATTTTTTTTGAGCGACTGTACATATCGTAGCATTGCTACTGACTCACTAATACAAAGGAAACTATTAAATAAGCAATTTACAACGTAATCTAAGTTATTATCTTTTCCTTTTAACGTATGAGATCATTTCCTATTTCAAAATGATCTTTTCGCCTTGCAATTAAATCATAATTCACATCTCTAAACCCATTGAAGTGATTTAGCAGTTGCTTCCATGCCTCATTCAGTTCTGATTCCCACTTCAAGATCAGTTATAGCGTGAATCATTTACCTTCGTAGCTGAGTGGCCTTGCTTCGAGGTTCATAGGACACTTCCTATGAACCTTACGAAGCATGCTAGCTGTCACAGCTGCATTCATAGGCGTCATATTATCTCTAATTTGATTAATCTCGATTCCGACATTGAAACACGAAGTGAACACAGGTGTGCAATGGGTTAAAAGCAAATTAACGATATTATTGTCAAAGTCTCTTGAAACGAACAGGTTGAATTCAATTGTGAATTAATTTAAGGTTTGACTGGGATGTGACCACTGGTGAATAGGAAGGTTGAAATATTAAAATTTACTTTAGTGCAAAAATTTCTTGAGTTTAATTTAAATCATATGCCTTTGAATATATAACATAAATTATCTCATCTTAGTTATTAAGTTCAAATATTTTAATTGTTAGTGAGGCTATTGATAAAATAACAAATAGATGAAAATTAACATCGTGACCAGTGGTGTAATCAGGATGTGTATTTTAGGGACCATATATGTGCAGCATTTCGTGTTTTGTTATTACAATTCACTTTCAGATTTTTTTTCTTTAATAGGCCTCAATTATCACATAATATTTCATCCTCAATAATAATGTGAAAACTCAAATTCAATGTGAAATGATCTGTATAACGACGACTCTAATGATTATCCGTCGCATGGATAATTAATCTTTCAAACAGTGGACATTAAAGAAACGTTTCCAAATGAAACGTTTAGAGAAAAATGCGAGAATTACTGATGCACAAATGACTGTGGATTACTTAGTCGGTGACTGTAAATGAGGCTCATAATCGGATGTTACCAGGTTCGAGCTCCGTCTGTGCGTGTATTGAGATTTCTCCACTAACCACCTTTCCACCTTTCCGCTTTCGGTAAGAAAGGGACTCCTATGTACTTCCAAAGGCAGCCGATCTTAAGTGTCGTTTAGCTTCTCTACGAAGTCTAGTGCAGGAGAGTCATACCCTGTGCAAGTTAAAGAACATTCTGAATGTTTCCATCTGCCTTCTAACAGCTAACCAGTGGATTCCATTTCTCAACTTCCTCTAAGACTTGGGAAATCTATAAGATCTGGTTATTTACACCAATAATTTACAATGACATTCGGAGGTAAAACAGCTGAACTAATGTGCAACAATATCAGAATTAATCATCGATTTCGATTAACATAAATATTTGACTTTGGTCTTTAATCCTTTGACGTATATGCTTCAGGGTTGGGTTGCTTTATTCTGAGTGGCACTTTTTACACACAATAGGCTAAATGGCCAGGTGGGCTAATGGCCTGAGGGCTTAGAGAAGGTTACGGGAAGGGGACCCAGTGGTCAGCTGTTGGGAGACAGATGACCACTGGGATAAGATGGTAGCCTCCCGTCAACGCCATCCAGCGTATTCTTTAACCGGCACAGGGTATGGCTCTCCCGCATAAGGAGCCACAGTTTATTGTCCTAGTCAGATGGACTGCCCTAATGACCGAGGGCACGTGGGAAGTTTTCAGGAGATAATCCTCAACACTTCCCTAGGCGGGACTCGAACCTGAGAACTGCAGATTATGAGCCTGGCCTTTTACCGACTGAGCTCCCCCCACCAATCAGAGTATGTTTCAAGACTGAAAATTATTCATAGGTTTACCAGTTAAAAACATTACATAATTATTTCTTTTTGAAGATATAAGAAATTGTTGTATTACAGTATTTTTTGTTAAAACATGCGTAAAAATAGGCATAAAAATATCTTTATATAAAACTAGTTTACAAGGTTTTTAAAACATGAACCATTGTAGCTACCTTTAACTATTTTTCAGGTGCTGATTTCATATCTGGCCTTAAAAAATGGCTAGCACGTCACATTTTTATGCTATTTATCATTTTGACTCCTATTAAGATCTTCCTCTGCTAACACCTCCAGGCAATTGGAAAGATACTAGATATTTTATTTTTTGTAGCTGGCAACACTGATTGCCAAGTGGGAGAAAACACGTAACAGTAACCTAACCTCAGACTGCCATTCTTGTTGTTTTCATTGTAGGGGGAACACGCGCTGTACGTTGAAGAGTGAATTTTGGCGTTTAAATGGCACAAATACAGCGTCGTGGATGTGTTAATGTACCAGATAAGTTTTGTTATGTGTGTGGAAATTATATTTTAAAATCACAGGATCGTACTTTGACAAATATTCTGAAGAAAGCCTATAAATTTTATTTTAGATATCATGTTGGAGATCAGAACTAAACATGGGCTCCACATATGTGCTGCATTTCGTGTTTAGTTGGCCTAAGTGAATGGTTAAAAAATAAATAAATAATAAATAACCCCTCTAGCAGCTGCTTGCCACAGAGGTCTGACAGGAACCTGTCGGTTTATATGCCGTAGAAGAAGGTCTGTGAGGACGGCAGGACATCAGCAGAAAAACAACACAAACATCCATGCCTTATCCGGGGCCCGAACCCAGGTCCCTTAGGTTAGATATAATCCATGCCCTTTGCAATTCCATTGGTTTGGCGTGAGCCAACTAGTCACTTGCATGATTGCTATTTTTGTTTAACTAAAGTGTGGGGCTTTTCAAAAAAGAACAAAAGTAAAATACATTATCCAAATGTGCCTTCAGTCATAAGGCCAGTTCTTCATGGAGAAGATCTTCCTATATCAACAGCTCCAACCAACTGGGAGAGATGGATTCACATTCATCAGAGCAAGGGGAAAGACTTTGAGGCACAGATCACTTTGAGATGAGCAAGGGAAAGACTTTGAGGCACATAAAGATCCTGATCCTACATACACCCTTAAATAGTTAGACGAGCCTCATCTGATTCATCAAAATGAACTAAACCAGGGGTGATAAACTCAATCTTGAAAAGTGTCAATTTTTCCTTCAAAGTATATCAGCGGGCCGGGATTCAATTAAATACTAATTATATATATAAAAAATTTATTTAAATTTAAAGTATACATCAAAATTAAAATGGCATTAAGTCATAACGATTTTAAAACAGCGCATTATTTCGAAGATCTAGATACTTGGCATCTTTTCAGCTTCTTTTCTGTAATCTGTACCTATGTTTTCAATGTATATAAAAACTTAATGAAATTCGAGTATTATTAATTGAGGTCGCGGGCCGCATCTAAATGCTCCGGGGGCCGCTCATGGCCCGCGGGCCGTATCTTTGACATGCCTGAACTAAACGATCTTGTTTGAGACCTAGGACTTTCCAAACAACAGGCTGAGGTTTTAGGTTGAAGACATCAAAAGTGGAATCTTTCGGCCCAGACTACCAGAGTTTCTCTATTCAAAAAGAGAAATTTGGCTTTATCTGCTTATTACGAGATGCAAGATGGTTTGTGTTTCTGCACAAATATTTCAGGATTGATGGAAGAAATTGGAACAACTCACGACCCTAAGGAATGGTGTCTATTTATAGATTCATCAAATTTCAGCTTGAAAGCTGTCCTTTTGCATAAAGGAAACCAAAAACTTTCCATTCCAACGACACACGCTGTGGGAATGAAGGAAACTTTGAACACATGGAAAAATACTCACTGCTATAAAATATGAGCAGTTTAAGTGGACAATATGTGGTGACCTAAAAGTCATATCTCTCTTGATCGGGCTTCAAAGAGGCTTCACAAAGTTTTGCTGTTTTCTGTGTTTGTGGGACAGTAGGGACAGAAAGGAACACTACAAAAGACTGTCCAAAAGAAATGTTTGTATTCCTGGAAAGGGTAATGTGAGGTATAAACCTTTAGTTGACACTTCTGATGTTCTGCTCCCACCACTACTTATCAAACTGGGGTTTATGAAAACTTTTCAAAGTCTATGGACAAAACTGGTAAAGGGTTTTGAATTGAAACGAAAATTTATAAAACTAAGTGATGCCAAACTCAAAGAAGGGATCTTTGTTGGTCCTGAGATCAGGAAGCTACTGAATGAAACTGTCTTCGAAGAAAACTGAATATGAAGGAGCGCGCTGCATGTAAATTCTTCACGTCTGTGGTCCAGGGTTTTCTGGGGAATCACAAAGAAGAAAACTACCATCAGCTCATTCAAGATCTTCTCAAACACTATGAAAATCTTGGCTGCCGAATGTCTTTGAAGATCCATTTCTTGCACTCGCATCTCGACGTCTTTCCCAAGAACTTAGGAGCTGTCAGTGATGAGCAAGGGGAAAGATTTCACCAGGATATCCGAAGCGTGAAGGAGAGATACCAAGGCAGGTGGGACCCAACAATGATGGGTGACTATTGCTGGTTCTTGCTGAACGAAGATACCTCAGCACATAAAAGACAAAATGAACTTCTTTTAAGTACAAAAGATCCTTACCCATGTTTTCTTATTTTGTGTTTTAATATTATTTCATTTGTTACTTTATATTCAGTGGTGGTTATCTACGATGTTTCTAATTTTGTTCACTGCAATCATGTAATTAATTAATGAGTTTTAAGTTGCAATTTAATAAAATAGTCACATTTATTTTCGTTTCCCAAATATGCGTATTCATTGAAATTTGAAATATATCAATCTGTAATTTAAAAAGAACTGTACGTGGTGCAGAATTTTTACAGCCATATTTGAATTCAGCACCCCAAAATAAACGAATGTTATAAAAGAAAAGTTTCAATTTGTTGTCTAGTGTAATTCTTCTGTAGAAGCATTATTTAGTACCGGTGGTGTTTGATTTTACTCCTGGGATACAATGTGCTGTAAAACTGCGTTAAGTAGAAAATGCACACAGTAAAAAAAAAGTTTGTACATTTACCATAAACATTGGAGAAATACATAAAATGATTATATAAATATCCATTTGTATATTTCCCAGTTATTGTGCATATCCCAGCTGAATGGGAGTGCGACTTATATGTCCCATGCATCTTATATCCCCTTAAAATTCGGTATTTAGTTTTTTTATCTCGATTTCAAAGAAAACGAGATAATAGTTTCGCTTTGTCGTCTATCTGTCTGTCTGTCTATCCGTCTGAAGACTTCGAACTTTTTTGTTTACAGAGATATATTAAAAATTATTTTTGTGTTGGATAGGTATTGATGAAATATTACGATATGCACTTTCCGAATCTCACTAAAGCTATAATTATGCCCTCCAGCGGTGGAAAGTTTTGAAAATTAAAAAATTTCAAACGAATATTTCAAACAATGTATATATGCTAGAAATTTGAACTTTTGGTGGTGGAATGTGAAGGTCACGAAATTTCCATTGCCAACAATGAGCCAACAATTGAGTCACCCCAGAGGGGGTGAGGAAACACACCTTTTTAATTTCAACAGATAATTGTTTGTTTTTAGAGATAAACAAAAAATTCTTTTTGGGATAGATTGGAATTAGTAAAATATTATGACTTACATATTTTAAATCTTCCGAATATTATAATTGCGCCCTCTAATAGTGGAAAAAATTTGCAAATTCCAATATTTTAAACAAATATTGCAAACTATGTATTTAAGCTAGAAATTTTAAATTTTGGTGGTGGAATGTGAATGCCATGATGTTTACATTGGCAACATTGAATTGACATCTTAGACCCAGAGGGGAGGAAGGCGATATTTTGTTTTAGCACATAATTGTTTGTATTTAGGGATAAATGAAAAGAATCTTTTTTAGGATTAGCTAGGAATTGATAAAATATTATGATTCGTACTTTCGGAATCTTCCGAACACTATAATTGCACCCTCTAACGGCAAAAAAGATTGAAAATTCCAAACGAATATTGCAACAATGTATTAAGGATAGAAATACGAAATTTTGGTGGTGGAATGTGAACATCATGAAGTTGCAATGTAAACCATGAAAGTGATAATTAGAAAACTCTTTTTCAATTTGATTGGTACTATGAAATATTATTATCCTCATTTTTCAAATATACTTAGTAGTTTTAATACATGTATCTTTAAATATCTCTGAAATGATGAAATGGTTAAACTATTATTAATGTTTACAAATAATATGTACGAAAAAAAATTCGAAAAATTAGTGGAAGCTTTTAAGGGATATTCCACTGACAGTAATAATCTACCCACTTTTCTAAGAGAGATATAAGAAATTCAAGTTTTTAGATTAAAGAATTAAAAGACGAATGCATTTATGTTGCATAGTTACTTAATGAGATACTGTTTGCATTTTTTCCATCATCCGCTCGCTCAAATTAAAATTTTTAAGGAATGAAACAGTAGGTAAAGGAAAAACTTCTTTCACTTTGGAAACGAGATTCTCATATGTGCCAGATGCGAGATGCTTCCTTCCAGTTTTGCTTTTTTTTAGCCCCAAGCTCTTATTTCTTTTTATTTCGTTTACGAAAATAAAACGAAATAGTATTTTCCCTTTGTTATCTGTCTGCCTGTCTGTAGACATCTAGTTTTTTTTTTTTGTTTTTAGCTATAAATTAAAAATTCCTTTTAGGTTGGATAGGTATTAGTAAAATATTACGATTTGCACTTTTCCAATGTTCCAATACCGATAATTGCACCCCCTAACGGGGGTAAAAGTTGAAATTTTTCCAAATTTTAAATGATTATTGCATACGATGGATTTATGCCAGAAATTCGAAATTTTGGTACCAGAATATCAAGGTGAGGTTTGTATTGGCAACGATTATTTGATACCTTACGCCAGGAAGGGTGGGAAAATGCAAAATGTTTTAAAAGATAATTTTTTTAGCAATAAGTTAAAATTGTTTTCGGGTTCTTAAATTCCCTTTTCTCAGAAAGATGTGAGAAAAGTAACTTTTCAAATTATATACTATTGTGTTATATAAGTGGTAAACATACTTTTTTATGTTACATAAATACTAATAAAATACTACTATTGTCACTTTCCCAATTATTCATTTGTCAGAATTGAAACATTTAAAGACTTTATTCTCTTTGAAAACGAGATCCCCATATTCGCCATAAACGATATGAGTTCTTCTAGTTTAAGCAACTTGTTTTATGAATGAGAACCCATGGATCTTTATTCTTATTGACACTCTAATTGCTAAATATGCCCGATCTCTAATTACGTCCATTCTTTCTTTCAGAATCTCATAGTTAATATCTATTATTAGGTTTACATTCATCTTCATTCTTAGGAAAATAAATGAAAATTCATCCTAAGAGAATACATATTAATATATCAAGCATTTTTAAGGCAAGTGACAGATTTCTTATAGTATGGCCTTTTGAATCAGTTGCATGAATGATTATAATAATTATTGCTGATGATGATGTGCATATTCTTCCGTTCAGATCTATTCATTAATTTTCGTAAGACTTTCTTATTAAGGGTTTATGCCAATATATTTGTAAGAATCCAAAATGTTACGATCACACGTCGGTTATCTATGAACTTATTTAATGATTGGGTCTCCCATTTAATTTCGAAGCTATGGTTACGAAACAAAACAAGCTGACACTATTGCAATTTAAATAATGAGTACGAAATCCAGTATTATTAATAAAAAGAGGAAACATTTGCATTATTTTCTATAAACATGAGCAAACCTGTACTGATGATATTTACCTGGAAAATGTTTCACTCTAATACTATCACTATGACTTCATGACATTTGAATTTATAAATACTTGGAAGAAAAGTGCGTTTGACGATCATACCATAGCTTAATATTCATCAGATTGGAGGCTGTAAGGTTTTACGATAATGGGAAAATATATTTCTCTCTTACTGCCTAGATACTTTAACTTGTTTCCATTCAGTCTATACTCTTTCTGCGAAATACCAACTCTCCGAGTAACGGCGAAGTTTTCTTGTAATATCGAATGTCGATTCGAATGCAAATATCGAAGACAAGAAGAAATTTTTGAATTCGAAAGAGCAAGAATACGTTGCACAACACACAATCTAATAAAGACTTGCACGAGAATCAACTTACAGTAATTCCGGTTTGTGTCATTGCATTCTAAGTTTTCACTCGATATTCTGAATTCATTCTTATCAGTTGTCTTTTTTATATTACGGCGAAACTCTGTCTATTTAACAAACACCAAAAATAATATTTTTTATGAATGAATTTCATTGATATTGTTATATTTTACCCTCTAGGATTATGTTGCCGATAGTGAGCTAGTCTTTTTAGCCTGAGGTCCTAAATTTAGTGTCTTATCTACCCACACCGGGAACTCGATTTGCATGGTTTGCTCTCGGTGAAGAGACAGGAATCATGAATGGACTTGGAAAGGCTGCCGTTCATTCACGTGAGTATACAGCGTGATTACAGGTACCATAATAAATGCCACGATCAGTATCGGATACAGGGGTTATAAGAAAAGGATCATTACATCCTGGAACTAAAATACCTCCTGACATATTCAGAAAGAAAAATAATAAAATGAATTGTTCAAAACGATTCATACGTAGAGTTGCACATGCCAATGGCGTAGTGTGAATGGCTCCTGAGGAGGCTGGTGAGATTTTGCAGTTGACTCTGCGATAGTGTCAACGGCCTGCCAATGAACTAATGATCATTAACTGCAGAGGCGTCAACTGCGCAGTCTCGTACTCTTCCCATTTGCTACTCACGCTAAATCACTTAAGGGAAGTAATAGATTGGAACCCGTAGGCCTGGAATAACAATCGCAGGGATCGATTTCGTCAGGCCCAGATCTAGAAGAAAAAATAGGGGGGGGAAGAACACCTAACTCGAATATAGGTGGGGGGAAGGCTAGATCGAACCGAAACTAACCGGAACGCCGTTCTGGTATAATTTTATCCCTTTCGTTTCAGTGGTTTCATGGAAAGGTCTGAAAAAAATACGAGTAATATAATTCTGGAAAATTATCGAGAATTCCTGAAAACTCTAATCGTATGTAAAGTAATTGCTTTTCCTTAAATTTTTCTCAAACGTTTTATTAAAATAACTAAACTGTAATTACTAACAAAACAACGTACTAACTAGGCAATAAAATTGTAATTATATAAAAGAATTCGTATGTGTTATAATTATTACAAAATAAAATATGTATATGCTTATTATATTCATTATAAAACAAAAAAGGAAATTATTATTATTATTAATAAATAAGACTATTCTGTGTTGAATATTTTGTTTTTAATGCAACAATTTCAGTTAAAACAACTACTTAGACATAGGCTACGATACTTTCTAAATTGGCCTACGGTGGTCAGTCATCAGAAGGTTGTCCCTCTTGGTCTGTAGGTTTGAACAGGTAAAGAGGCTAAGAGCTTTTTATTTCGCAAAGTTGCCATCTATAAGCATATGTTTAATGTTCGTGTCTTCTAGCCATATGTTTAATATCTTTTAAGTCTTCACTGAAGTCTTATCAAGCACCAGACTCGTCATCCTAACAGTTATTGGAGCACTTGATACTATGGCTTGGGAAATTTCCCCTCTGAAATCTTGATGTCACTGCGACCATATTTACGCGCCTTGTTGCAGACCGACAAACCCTTTCAACAAACCGTCTCTCAATAAGACCAACATACCCAGTTTTTCCTCTATTGGAAGAGATCGCTGACTTCAGTTGAACATCAGTTGAAGTAGTTGGCTTGCGTTTAGGAGCCATGCTGCACGATAATTACGTAATTTTAAACATTGTGCGCCGAGATGCTCATAATGTGAGGCACGCAAGAACTGAACAGATAATAAGTATAAATTTACATAGTGCGAGCGCAATCGCTCGCACTATTTAAATTTATATATTTCTCCTTTTTCTGGCCAAGGGCGTATAATTTAATTTACGCAAGTTAAATGTGCATATGATGCGACTCAATTGTACAGTAAAATAATAATTTACTAGAAAATTTTCTGAGGGAAGAAAATATCTATCTAATCGAGAAGCGAGCATTTTGGAAATCGTACATTTCTCGAGAAATTCTCGAGCAGAAATTCTACTCCATCGTTAACGTACTACGCCATTTACGATCGATAAGGTACTACTCCATTCATGTGGTAGCTGACGGCAGCACCCCCAGAAATTTCGGGCACCTTGAAGAGAGATTAATTCCGATTCACTGCAGCTAGGAAATCGATCTCTTAACCCAACACAGCACGACATAAGTGAGATCATCGCACCAAATTTGGAACCGATCGGTCAAATCCCCACAAAATAATAGGAAACTAAACATTTCTGTTACTAATGACGCCCCATTGACGGCGTAGAGGAAGCACGTGTCCACCCACCCATTCCATGCTGCGCAATTTGGACTCCAATCTAAGCGATGTTTTTAATGTATCCCTAAACCGAGAAGATCAATGATGTTACATCAAGACTGCTCGAGAGCCACGAGATCGTTCCACCTTAACCAATCCAGCGATTTGGAGATTTGGCATTTAAGACATTTGCATGTGATAACCTCCCTCCATGCTCCACTGCCAGTTCCATACCTGAACTTCCGGTAGTGTTTTTCCACCGAGCGTCGGGCACCTGGCAACAATCTGGATCGGAACAGATTTGAAACAATCTCTTTGAGCTCAAGCCTATTATCAAACTATGGCGGTCATGTTTTTGCAGGAATCGCAAGTAGGAAGTTCTACTTGCTCAGCTCCACTTAAGTCATTCGCTTCTTATACATTCTTTTCTTATACGGGCGGATGACGAACCTAATTGTGAGCTTGATGACACCATTTTAACGATTAAACGTATTTTAACTAATTGTCCCGTTTTTAACTTTGAACGTCGAATTTATTTCAACTTCCATGATTTTTACGGCCGAGCCCTTTATAATCGGCCACATTTTATCCGGTAATTCTTTATTATTACCTGCCTTCGACTTTTTACGATTTTCAGGGTATTTTAGCCGTCTAGGATTTTTTTTATCTTTATACACTTATTTTTGCTTTTAAAATGGATCATCTATACCCATTGCTTTGTATTTGTATTTTACACTTGTTTTTTTCTATTTTCGTACATGGATCTTTCTTCGCTTTGATTTTATCATCTCACTTTTAACTTTGATTGTGAGTTTACATGATTTTTATTCCTTTATTTATCCTGATAGTCTTGTTTTCGTTGCGCCATTAACCCCGAACAACCAAACCAAACCTCACTCCATGCAGCCATATATTTTGGTCACATAATTGCTTTTGTTACTAAATTATTTAATGAAATGAACGTTAACCTGAGAACTGCAACTGCTGATTATGAACCTGGCGTGGCAGCGACTGAGCCAACCCCATTTAATTAGTGTAGCTCCCTTGTATAACTAATTAAAGTAGAACAGTTCATTCGCATTGCTATGTTTTTACGTCAAACCTTAACGAAGATTAATAAACGTTTACCTTCTTTTAGTTTGCAACAGGAGCAGCTAAAAATCCGCTTAATGATCACGTCGCCACTGCAGGTACAAATATTATTTTTGTGGAATTTAGAAAGTGTATGTTGTTTTCACATTGATAAACCTTGTATATTTCATTGGCGTCGAATAAAAAATGGCTCAACAGAACATAGATATTGTTAATAATAGATAGGAAGAGTTTGTGCTTATGAGGTTACGTTATGGGAATTGCTAATATTCTGGATAAGGGAGCTTCTACTTATGTTAGTAAGCCTAGTATTGGGAGTCGCACACAGCATTATTGAAGCAAGAGAAAGCCCTCCCCGCTTCGTAGCCACGAAATAAATATTAATACTGTTCTATCATATTCATTCGGCGTTGTCAGATGAATATGGACTTATCTGGTGGAGGCCATAAGTGTAGACACATATCAAACTGCCAGTCAGTAAGTAGAACAATCACTTAATATCATACATCCCTAAATGTTATTTAAAATAGAAATCCCTCTTCAACGGCGGTTTCACCAACCGCGGATTTGAGACAATGCGGTTTTCTGTTTCCAGAACAAAAAAATTGAAATCCACCGTTTTTACGTAATTCGCAGTTGAGTTTGGAAGTGTCTCTTTACATTTGTGCCCTTGAGGAATGGATGAGGACCGGGGATTACCAATCGCTGTTGTCTCTGTGCTAATGCCCTCTCCCAGGAATTCCTGTCTGTGGCCAAACCAGGGACTTTCAAACCTGCACCAGATTAGAGTGCCTCGCAACAGTTCATCCTGGACTATATCAGGAGAAAAAAAAACTTATTTGTGTGGACCTTAAAACAAAAGAGCGCAGTAATTATTATCCTCCCCTCCTTGCGTAGATCTTGCACAGATACTGCACAGAAGGAAGAAATTTTTTGGGTTCTAGCCTTTCAATGACGCACTTCACCTTCTGTATTTTTTGTTTATTTATTTTTCTGAGACGTATTTTCGATTTGTTTCGATAACTCTTTTTTCTGTTTACGCCGTACTATTTTGTAACGACTGCCGTCTGTATCATAAATTAACATTTATTTTACTCTTTTTATGGCCTTTAAACGGTGCCATAACAAATAAAGATGTTGCCTAGAAGGATAGTCCACATTTTTTGTTTCTATGTCTTGTTCCATCATGTTGTCGCTAGTTTTTTTATACTGTATTGCCAAACTTTATTTATGCTTTTAATTTATGTAGGTGGAAAATAAAGTTTAGCGTAAATTAGTAAAAATAAACTCAGCGTTACATGGAATAGCGCTAAATGAGGTAAGCCTGTATAAATAAATAAATATCCTCCCAAGCAGCTGCTTGCCAGAGAGGTCTGACAGTAGCCTGTCAGTATAATTCGCTATAGAAATCTGTGAGAAAGGCGAGATCTCAGCACAAAGACAACACACACATCCATGCCGTACCCGGGGCTTGAACCTAGGTCACTTTGATCAGTAGACAAGTGCGCTAACCACTCGGCCAAAAAATATAAATATGTAATACCGAAATTAATAACAAAAACCAATAAAAACTTTTTTTAACATTGCCAAATTATTTATCTTTGTGAATTCAGAATTAAAATTAGCAAATAATATATTTCGATTTTTACAGGAACTATTTTTTATGTTTTTTATTGTACAATTTTTTTATGTTAAATCGTTCTTAAAAATAATCACTTTTCTTTGCTCTAAATAACGTAAAATGATAAATTTACCAGAAAGGAAATATTTACGAACTGATCAATTGAGCTTTTATTTTTCAATATAACTTTCAGTGCTGTATAGCATTCCCAAAAGATATACTTCTGTTGTTGTAGTTTTTTTAGCTCAAGTAGTAATAAAGTACTGGTGTCTGAACATTTATTTTTTCTCTTTCCGAGAATGAACGACACTCAGCGGAGACTAGATATCGTCGATTGCAGATTTCTATTTTTGCAGAATAAGCTTGTGAAAGTTTCAACTTTGTAAATAACTTTCCCACATCATCTTTTGCTCCTAAGGGCGCAAATATCAGTCGTGACAGTTGCTGATCGGAAGAAACATTCAGAGCTCCAGAATAAACGTATTTATTGGAGAATCGAATTTCTGTTCTAAGGATATTGGTAAACAAGCTGTTGGGTTTCTTAGAGCAGGGTCGTGACGAGAAGCGACACTGATATGCATCAAGCTTCAGAGAAAGGACATTAATGTATGCAACTTTGTCTTTCTTTACGGTAAGAAATGACTTAAAAATGGGGATTTCAATTTCTACCACAGGATTTATTTCTTTTAAAGTGGCGACAGAAATTATTATTCTACCCCTATTGTGGACATTAATGTTTCATAATTCGTAAGGAACTGTATACAACAATGTGTCATATACGATAAATGCATTTGATTTTTATGTTATATCCTAAGTTCCAGTATATTCTATTGTTTTAGGGATCGAAAGCTTTTTACAGCAGCGCTAAGGTTTATAAAAAAGTTCATACGAGTCAGGTTGCCAACCTTAGAGAAAAATTTTAACCGAACATTTTTACGGACAAAGTTTTTATTTTAAAACAAAATGACTCTGTAGGATAAAACTGAACTATACTTAATTTCCTTTATTATTCCTTCCTAAAAAGCTTAATTTTTCATGGCAGTTAATTTTTCTCCCCATTCTATAGTCATGCCAGCCTGTCCCACAAACTATCAATCAGCATATGTCTCTTTCTCCACCCAATGTGATTTTACATCTTTCCTTTTTTTTGTCCGTGGCCCCATTTGTGTCAGGAACGGACAACAAAATTGAAGCATTGATAAGTGAATAAGTAGATAGTCACCCTGCTTACGGCGTTATAAAAAAATACCCCCTCGAACAGCTGCTTACCACAGAGGTCTAAGAGTAGCCTGTCAGTTCATACGCCATAGCAATATTCAATAGTAGAATAGCAGAGGATTATCCTTGCCCACCTACTTATTAATCATAATTGAGATAATTTAGTTGTCCTTTCCTGGCAAAGATGGTGTTACGAACTTAAAATAAATCATGATTTATAGTCACAGTTATCTCCGTAAAGAGTTAACCGCTGAGAATTCAGTGGTTAGAATATCTGCTATATGTTCAGGAGACGTGGGTTCGATTCACAGCGAAGCTCAAGTGTTTTAATCTAACTGTATCATAAGAAGTAATCTTGTTTGCATGCGTAATAAAATATACTTTTCTCTAAATGATTTTGTGCAAAAATATCAAATCGTAAAGTTCGTTTAAGATCTGATATTTTAAATGTTTTGCCATTTAAAACTTTTATCGTATTTTACCTAAGGTTAACCCTTATCGTATTTACCTGAGTGATTAATGTACAGGTACTGGACAAAAAAATTGGAAACAGTTCCATGTTATCTTAATAGAAAAATCACATTCAGAGCTCAATTACTTCTTCAATATGATTTTTAGTGAAAAATACCGTCTACAGATAAGTCAAAGATCTGAATCAAATCTATCTAAATCTCGTTTTTAAACCACATTGTTCTGGAAATTTTAAAGCTGGAATATTTAGCAGACTACAAAAAATTGACACCAAAATTTAATTAAAATAGGTTAAGGGTCAAGTACCGGGTGCAATGAACCCAGTATTCTACTGGAGTTAACTATGATCTCTGATCTATTATCCTGAAGGAAAATGGAGCAAAGGTTTATAATATTTATGAGTTCAAGTAGATAGGAATCTATCTTAAAAACATATATAAATGAGATTATTACAAAATGAATGTTATAATAAAAAATTTAGTTGTCATTAAATTTTGTGACACAGTGAGATTAATTGGTCCACCGTATGAAAGTCGCAACGGTTTTGGAGCCATTGGCTCCCGGAAACATAGGGTTCACACCTGAAGAGGTTGAAATCCACAAAATGTATAGTGGAATCGAGGCCGTATCTAGGATTACCTCTGAGGGGCACTTTTTATTGCACACAATTGGCTAAATGCTTAACAAGGTCACAAGGATTCCAAGGGCTCAGAGAAGGTTAGGGGAGAGGACCTACTGAACAGCTGTTAGGAGACGTAGGGAACCCTTTCGTCAAGACCGCCTAAGCGTGTTCTTTAACGTGCACAGGGCGTGGTTCTCAGGCTCACGGTGCCACGGTTTTACGTCCAATCCGATGTACAGCGGCCTTTTCAAGCCCATCAGTGCTCCATACTGATCGAGGGCTGAGGGGGGAGTTTTGCGGATAGCGATCTCAATACTGACCCAAATGGGACTCGAACTTGGGAACTGCGAACTACGGACCAGGCGCTCTACTGTCTGAGCCCTTCCCACCACTCTAGAATTGGATGGGTGGGGAGCATGACTGAGCCAAAACCAGTGTGTCAAATAATTAAACAGATAATTGTAATATAAATAAAGGAGCAAAGAATTATAAATATTTATGAGTTCAAATTAATAGGATTCTATCTTAGAAACCTATACAAATAATATTATTACAAATGAATGATATAATAAAAAACTTAGTTATGTAGTTATCGGTAAATTTTATTATTACTTCCTGGTGAAGAGGAATTAAATTTCCTGAGTTAAAAATATTTGATGCACAAAATATTATCATTGGGAAATGTTTATTTATCTGTATTAAAACTGTTGCAGTAAGCACATACTAGAAAACTGCGCAGTTAACGCTGTAACATACACCGAAGAGCCAAAACATTATGACCAGTGCGTCTTTATGCAAATCGAAGCAGACTGCCAGTTAATATAACAAGACGGTGCATGTGAAGGTTATGAAATGGTATAAATAGCACCTGATACTGAGCTCTGTTAATCAGTGTTATTTTTGTTCTTTAGATGGGAAAACCAGTGGACTTAAGCCAGTTTGACAAAGTCCAAATTGTAATGGCCAAACGACTGGGTCAGAGCATTTCTGAGACGGCAAGGCTTGTAGGGTTCTCATGAACAGCTATGGTTAATACCTTCGAAAAGTGGTCCGAGGAGGTAAAAACCACAAATCGCTGGCAAGGTGTGGGTCAACCACCGCTCATTGTAGCTAGGGGTAAGCGAAGGCTATCTCGTATGCCAACAGAAGAGATACTGTGGTCTGCGTAACTGCAGGTCACTCCAAGTGCCCATGCAAACCTCGGTTCACCGTCGAAAGCGCCTAAATTGGGCATGTGAGCATCAAAACTGGACCTTGAATGATTGGAAGAAGGTCGTTTAGTCCGATGAATCTCGCTTCTTGTTGCACCATGTGGACGACCGGGTATGTGTGTGTCGTTTACCTGGGGAAATGTTGGCACCAGGATGCATCGTGGGGCGAAAACAAGGCGGTGGAGGAAGTGTAATGATGTTTGCAATGTTCTGCTGGGAAACCCTGGGTGCAGTCATTCATGTGCTGGAAACTATGACGTTTACCGCCTACCTAATAATCATTGCAGACCGGGTACATCCTTTCATGGCAATGTTATAACCCTCTAGTAGTGCCTTCTTTCAGCAGGATCACCACGCCACACATCATGCCACACTGCCCAGATTGTTCGAGAATGGTTCGCGAAACATGAGGAAGACTTCCAGGTATTGCTCTGGTGTTGGAATGGCAAATTCGATCTGTGGCGGCTCAACCACGTAACTTACAGGAGTTAAAGGATCTGCTGGTAACGTATGGGTACCAGATACCACAAGACACCTTTAGAAATCTTGTAGCATCCATGCCTCGCTGCGTAAGAGCTTTTTAGCAGCACGTGGAGGACTAATATCGTATTAGGCAGGTGGTCATAATGTTTTGGTTCTTCGGTGTATCTCATATATTATTAGTAAACACTCAACACGTTTTCACCGATCATTGGATATTTGACAAGTGACTGATATATCATTGACCACTGATCTCTGAGAACTATCGAAGAAAAAACTGAACAGTTTCATAGACTCTCCTATTCTTCGCAGATTATCTAGATTAGGGATTCTCAACGTGGGGTACGCGGAAAATTTTTGGGTTTATGCCGTGAGAGCTCAAAGGTCGCTATATCCAGTAACAAAGTCGCTGAGTTCGCATTATACTATAACTATTGTTTTATCTATCTTTGTAAAGGCCAGTTACATACACATTTCCAGGGGGTACGTGAAGCATAAAAGGTTGAGAACCACTGATCTAGATGTATGAGGTGGGGGGTAGGGAGTGGGGGTGGAAACGTTTAGCAGTTTGGAAGAAAATAAAAACTTAGGAATTCGTACAAATTAAAAAGTTATTTCAAGTACACATATCCCTAAATTTGCACATTATACAGGAATAAAAAAACCACGTGAAAATCTAAAAAACATTGAGATCATTTCTCTACCCCTCTTTTTATCTCCAGATCCACGACTGTATGTCACTCACTGATTAGATTATCAATGTACTGCAAACGAAATGAGACACATATCTTCCTTTCTCAATCATAAACACAGATGGTAACAGGTAGATAGATATACAATGCATAGATTCATATAAAACCCTTTTTCTTTTAAACTAACGGCGGTTTTTCAAAAAAGTGAACGCATTTCACATTTTCACGCGGATAATCGAATAAAAAATATGTAAGGTCTCAGACTTGTGAGAAATTTCTTGCAATCCTTCCCCCCCCCCACCTTTTTATATTAGTGGCTTAATGACAGTACAGATAGACAACTCCGATCAACTGAGAATACGAAATAAACTGTTTCTATAAGTCGTTATGGTTTGCGAGCAGTTTCGCAGATATGAAATGGAACAAAAAACAGGCAATGAAAAGAATACGTTAACTTACTACAGGTGTGTTACTACTAGTGGCAACAGTAACTTTCCGCGTATTTTCCATGTCTTTAACAGGTTTGAAAACAATACTTTCCTTCTTCATGACTGTCCACAAATATCATGTGACATGACCTTGAGTCTTGCGATATTGGACAATTCAGTAATCAGGAATCGATTGGCTTCTTGGAACGGGAATTGGCTTCGTTTGGGATTCTTAGAGCAGCACTAAACTCTCTAAAAGTTTCGCTATCAAATTGAAGTCTCCTGAAAAGCATACAAAACAAACAAAAAGGAAAAAAAAATGGAAAGAACAAGGGTAAAAAAACCCAATACCTTCTCACTTCTCCAAATGCCAAAACTATGACATCCTTAGCGAATATAGAACATGATCCAAGAGGACAGAAAATCGATTCTTGTTTCGCCTGGGAAGCTGCGTCGGAGGAAGAATCTATTAAAGTGGAAAATGAAAATAAAAAAAGTGAAAACGAAGAAAATAGTTTGCTTTGTGCATGCGATTTGTATTAATATCTGAGAAAAGTTCACGTTGCCCTCATATAACGTAGAATAAACTAAACAATCAAAGGATTTGTAGGAATGAATGTCCATTTTATACATAAAAGAAATCTTAGATTTCTTCACGAATTCAGTGATAGCCTTTAAAGTGACTCTGTCCTGTGGAAAAGTAAGAAGTTACATACGAAGCCAACTTAATAAATTTCGCTGGAACAGTTTTTTGTTTCAGTTAAAGCCAAATTGTAAAATTCAGATTCTTGTGGGGGAAAACACTTCTCTAATCTCCTCATATTTATTTCATTAATGCAAGTAAAAATGTCATTTATTAGAAATGTTTGTGTTTGAAAATTTTACTAAATAAGAAGCAACTATTTTTATTTCATCTTTCAGGCATCATAGTGTATCAATTAATACATTAAAATTAATAAACTGAAATCATTACAATTAAACTATTTGAAAATATCAAGTTTTCAAAATTATAGGTTAGTAACCAAATTGCGCAAAAATAAGATAAAGTATAGCAAATTCTTTAATATCAGACAAGACTTAGTAACTATACTTTTTGTACTATACTATATAATTAAATATTTCTAATTTCTGATTGTAAGAGATTTAAACCAGTGGACAGTTAAATCTCCTGAGCTGAGTTTTTATTTTAGATTGTTTTTCTTTTCTTTCGGAGAAGTGGTGCTGTTAATTTGGACTTTTAGATATAATAATCTGATGAACGACCATAATATATAAATAGAGAGACATTATAATATCATTTTCTCTCAAAATTCATTTAAATAATCATTTTTACCAAATTTTGCCCATTTATAGGAAGCAGAATCCTAGTTATGTCCTAAAAAGAACTATGCATGTTCACTGAAATAATATTCCCTTTTTCCTAACCTTACATTTATAGGATCACACATATGTTCAATCATTGTTATCCCTAGTCTAAAGTTTTAAGGGTTGAATTCACTCTACGTGAGATTGTGAATTTGTTAATATTTATGAATCAAAACAGAAATCTGAAATTTGAATCTAGTGGTGGTTTTATTATATCATTAATGTGTTGCAAACGAAAACCCATCATTTCATTGCGAAAGTTAGAAAAAGATTTTTAAAGTTGTCTTTTATAATAACAAGAGCGGTGTGCTAACGTTTTCTTCAGCTAATGTGACTTACAGAATTTCACGCACATTATTTGTTTCGCTGGTGGCGCCATCTATGTCAGGAAACGGACAACCAAGTTGCCGTATTTAATGCCATGAGCGTGAGTGTGACAAATATTAAAGTCCATCATATGAGGTAATTTCGTTATTCGTTTCCCGACATAGATGGCACCACGAACGAATCAAATAATATGCGGGAAAGTCAATAAGTTACATCTACGTTGAAAAGGTTAGCCGATGATAGTATAGTAATTATCATGCATGGTATGTTACTTGACGTGAGTTAGAATCCCACTCACGGCAAAAACCATTTTTTTTCTCAATTATTTTACAATTCCGTTATATTAAGGACATCTCCTATATGATACTTCACTACTGAGTTGTTACTTGATTTGAATTATTTCCATTACTCACATTTAAATTATAATTCAAGTGATGGATTACGACAATGATACAATTCGAAGCTACATATAAAATATTTCGTATCATTATTTGCTTTAAATTGTTAAAAGTTTGCTCAGAATACTTTTTTCTATTTTGGCAAACAAATATTTTTCAACCATTCATTCACCATTCATTTATACAAACGATATATTATATATATAACAGTAGATGTTTTTGACCAATCAGGGTTCGTAAAATAGTATGAGCAGATTCCATTTTGTTCTCACCAGAGAAAAAATGCGCAGAGAATAAATACAGTTGTTCCGTTTTTCGGCATTGAAAACATTTAACCTTAACCCTCACTTCTTTTGCCTTAACTAGGATAGTAGTTAGGGAGTTAGCTACTGTTCCATCTGGGCAAACTCTGTGCGTTGTGTTAGCTCTAACTGAGATAGTGGTCTTAATGCGCGATGTTCTTGTTGGAGAACTCCTGTAAAAGCTAGGAGTATTTTCTAGGATTCTTATCTGTCCTATGTATTGCAAACGAAAAAATAATTTGTTTCAACTAACACTTAATGGAGTAATGTTAATTGAATAATAACTGATTTGTTTCCATCAGCAGTGTTATTCATGGTAGTCGCCTCTTGTGACAAGGCGCAAAATCAAAGTGAATGAATTTTAACCGGTATGAGGGTGGGTATGGATTGAAGAGTGCTTGAAGAGTGTTTGAAGAATGTGATACAATGTCTTAATGTAATATTATTATTTACACTCTTCAATCCCTACCTTCCCTCATACCGGTTAAAATTCACTCACTTTGATTTTGCGCCTTGTCACAACAGTGACTACCATAAACAACACTGCTGATGGAAATAAATCAATTGTATCAGTTGTAAACAATGTTCGCAGCTTCCATATCTTACTTTTTTCAGGGAGCTGATTTTTATTCTTCAGAAAGCCACTACTCCTACTATTCGGTTGATGGTGTTTGGCGACGGTTTTCCATTCCCAATTTCCAAGTCGCCCGTCAATACATTGTCCTTCCTGTAAATATCTTTTGTGCGTTGTTTTTTTATTCCCTCATTCCATCTTTACCACTCTCTTTTTGTTTCCCGTCATCTTTCCAGTGATGCTCATTCCATAACATTTTTGGAAGTCTTTTCCGGTCCCATTCGTTCAACATTCCCATAACAAGTTAGCTCTACTCTCTGTTCTTCGCCCGTTATGGCATTCGGTGCTTTTATTACTTTCGCTTATTTTGTTGTTTCGAATTCCCATCCCACTTGCCAGAAAGCTCTAACAGAATTCTCCATAGGAAAGACATGTGAAAAGGAGGACGGCTTTAGTAGAAACTTGGGGCAGCACACACAAATATTCATTCCTTATTGTTCTTGGAATTATAGTTGATCTGTTCCGAAAATCCATTTCAGCAAGGACTGTGTTTATTTCCTATCTCTTCTCGTTAGAAACTAAACTTTCGAGAAACATGATTAAGTATTTGCGCACTATATTGCTGTACTTATGTAACATGATCCTTACTCATCATGTTACGTATCATACACTATTGCAGAAAAATAGTGTGTAAATACTTAATCATGTCTGATGAGCTGTGGATATATGTAGTAATTTCGATCAATATCTACACTAGAGATGAATTCGGGCTCAAATTTTTAAGTCTTTGTGGTAAATCTCTGACAACAGAGATTTAAAAACTTGTAAAAAAATTGTAAAACATTTTACTATCTTATTCTCTATCCAAAATATAACAATTTTGATGTTCGCTTTGATGAAATCTAATTTTAGCATAATTAGATTATTAAAAGTTCAGCTAAAAATTTGGTCATTTTCAAAATTTCACTTACCGTAATGGTGCAAATTGAGCTGATAGAAGATAGAAAAACTTGAAAAGTACGATTTTATTAGCGCTTATCCAATCAGAAATATTTTTTATACTGTTTTTAACATAAAAAAAAAATTCAACATCTACAGATGGACAAACGACAAAATCGAAAACAGCTCTTTTTTTGAAAGCGGAAAATAAAACCCAGGATACAAAATTAAAAATTGGCATTTTAAAAGACTATTAAATTTTATCGTAGGATATGTAATATAAAGTTCAATTTAATCATGAAAAACATTTTAATATATAATGAAAGAATAAATCCACGCCAAAAGGGAATAAATAGATATGAGTAACAATAGTGATTTAATGTACTATTTTCATTTACTCTGAAGCCTTACAATAGCTTAATGTGATATTATTATTTACTTTGAAGCCTTAGAGTGACTTAATATATTATCCTTGCTTACCCTCAAACCTTATAATGATTTATGTATTATCTTTATTTGCTCTAAAGCCTTTAAATTGATTAATGTATTATCCATATTTACTCCAAAGCCTTAAAATGACTTTAATATTCTTATTTATTTTGAAGTTTTACAATGGTTTAATTCCTTATTTACCCTAAAAACCTTACAGAAACTTAATGTACTATCTTCATTTACTCTTAATCCTTACAATGATTTAATGTATTTTCCTTATTTGCCCCGAAGCTTACATTGATTTAATGTATTATCTTTTTTACAACGGCTTAATGTATTCTTATTTCTCTGAAGCCTAACAATGACTTAATGTAAGGGAAAGTCAAAAATTATCAGCACTTTATTTTTTTCAATTTATTTACACAAATGTAGGAGTTGAACAACCACGTAATTTTTCAACATAGTCTCCTTCCTTTTCGATGCACTTGGTCCAGCGGTCCACAAGCTTGCATATTCCCTCAAAGAAGAAGGTTTTCGGTTGGTCGCCCAACCATTTATGCACCGCTTCCCACACTTATTTGTCCGTAGAAAATCGACGACCTCGTAAAGTATCTTTGAGCGGTCCAAAGAGATGATAGTCGGAAGAGGCGAGATCTGGGCTGTAGGCAGGGTATTCCAGCACCTCGAAACCCAAATGGGTAATGGTTTCAACGGTTTGGCCGGCCGTGTGTCGGCGTGCATTGTCATGCAACAACAACACTTTCTTCGACAATAGGCCTCGGCATTTGGTGCGAATTGCTGGCTTCAGATTGTTGGCCAGCAAATCACTGTATCTTGCACTGTTGATCTTACGCCCCTTTTCCAGGTAGTCTTACAATACAGGCTCTTGTGAGTCACAAAAAACGGTTAGCATCGGCTTTCCCGCGGAAGATTGAGTCTTGAATTTCTTCTTCGTTGACGAACCTGGATGTTTCCACTCCATACTTTGCTTTTTGTATTCTGACCCATAGTGATGGACCCACGTTTCATCTCCTGTGACTATTCTGCTCAAACATTCTTCGCCTTCATTGTTGTAGCGGTCCAGTAAGATTTGACAGATCTCAACACGTTTGCGCTTATGATCTGCGGTAAGCTCTCTTGGCACCCATCTCGCCCAGACTTTATGGAAGCCGAGCTCGTCGTGTATGATTTGATAGGCAGAACCATGACTAATCTGCAGAGAACACGCTACATTGTCGATGGTAACTCGCCGGTTTGCCAGTACCATTTCTCGAGCTTGCTGAATCTTCCCGTCAGTGGTGGAGGTTGACGGTCGTCCTGCTCCCTCTTCGTGAATCTCGCTTGTCCGGCCACTTTTAAACTTTTCGATCCACTCATACACACTTCTACGTGGTAGAGCACAGTCCCCGTATTGTGTTGTAAGCCTCCGATGAATTTCAGCCACTGGAACACCTTCCGACCAGATGCATGTGCAGAAGGTATTGTGACAAACCTAAAGACGTGTTATGGAAAAGTGCGGATAATTTTTTACTCACCTCTGTATTATCAGTATTTACTCTGAAGTCTTGTTCCTTTAAAATTAAAGGTTTTCCACACCTTCTTATTCATGGTTAGTATTAAAATAATATAGGAAATATAGTAAAAAGTCATGAAATCTTAATAATTAAATAACAGAATCTTAGAAAATAGATTTTTGGATTTCTTTTCCAAAATTGTTGCACGCCAATTTTGAACAGTTTACATATGATGGATTTTTGGATTTCCATTATTCTATTAACATTACTTCACAAAGAATCGTGAAATATTTCCACAGTTGGTGAAGATGTACTTACCACGGTTTTGCTGCCGCAGACACTGTGAACAATTGTTAAAGTGTAAATACTCTGAGAGCTTTTTTGATCCCCAAATACAGCGCATCTCTCATCAGGAACATCCTCTACAGAGATCTTGCCAGAGAAATATGGTCCGGTGTGAACTTCGATATCCGTGGTGTTTCCTAGGCAACGACTAGCTCGTGCAGAAACTGCGGGGAGATTAAAATGAACGCATTTACACGAGATTGCGAGCAGCTGGGATGGACATTTTCATATGTAACACATCACAAAATGCAAAATATTTCTATTTCCTTAAAACGTATGCAGATAGCGGGAAACTCTCACATCGTTCAAGACTGTTACGCTGCAGTATTGCAAATGAAGTCATCGTTTATACAGAGCATCACCGACGAATTATAAGGGAAACAGAAAGGATTTCCGAAAATTAAAATCTAGAAAGCTTTTGAATCATTTCCGCGTTTGATTAATGATGGGGTAGGAAGTTAGTAATGGACGGGTATTAAATTTAACTGAGTCTTTACAACCCCAGGGTTACATTGTTTTTAATTTTGATGATTCTGATTTACGATACGATCAGCAAGTCAAGAATCTATAAGCTGAATTTCAGTTAATGCAAATGTCGAAAGCTGAAATTGACAGCTTATTAAAAGAGATATTTTAAACAGTCCCTGTATCGAAAAGGTAGATAGATCTTTAAAAATAACTTCATTCAGAACCTCATGCATAGCCTAAATGGTTTTATTCTCGTGGATCTCAGAAGCAGTGGAGTACCCAGAAATTTTCAAATTTGGGGATGGGGGATGAGTTTAACATGCTTAAATTTCATTTAAAAATTCGAAACTTTTAACGAATTACTGCAAGCGATCTGTTTACGATAGAAATGAAGTTTCGGCTTCAGGATGCCAAGACTTATTACACTGATAGCAAGAATTAGCCCAGTTTTCATAAGGGAGAGGGGACGCAACTTTTTTAATGGATAAATAAGAAATTCTCTTTTATGTTGTACTAACAGAATTACCCGGCATTGTTCTTGCATGTCCAGGGTGACGTCACTGGTGGCAGAAGTTTCCATTTCCCTGTAATTCAGCAGATGCTTGACCTATTGATCCCAAATTCAATTGTTATGGCGCCATTTGTGTCTTTCTGCGTAGAGTTTAGAGATCGGATTCCTAGCTGCAGTGGGTCGGGATTAAAATCCATCACAAGTGGCCGGAACCTCTGGCGGCGCTGCCGTCGCTTACTTTATGAACCGCTTACTTTATAAATGCCGTCGCTTACTTTATTAACGGAGTGGTGCATTTTCCATAGGGAGAGTTATCGATGGGCAAACGTTTCGTGGCCAACTTTTGGGGAAGGATATAATTGTGTGAGGTCGAAATCCTTAAAGTGCACTAAAGTACAATGAGATGAAGCAGTAGACGAAATTTGGCTGTCCTAACTCTCACCGTTTAGGAAGAGTTCTCGAACAGACAGATAAATACACAGATAAACAGACAGAGAGATAAACTGTCTAACATATGTAATAGGTAAATAACAATAAAACATTACTATTCTGACAATCACCCATTAGTTCGAATTGCTATTTTTAAAGGGTGCAAAAGACAAAAAAGGAAAAACTTAGTCCTCTTTGAAAACGGACATCCTATATTTACCCAGAAGCGATATGTTTTCTTTCGGTTTTTATTTCAAAACTTGTACTGCCCAGCTCAATAAGGTGAATTAGTGGAAGTTAAAATATGCAAAAGAATCATCTTGTCGCAACAAAACTATAAAATTGGAGAGGAGTTTAATGGATTAAAATAATAATCATAATTTTACGTACTAAACTCAAAGTTGTTTTTAAGTACATTTTTTTTAAATTTTAATATGTACAATAAAGAACCGTTTACATGTGATAGTCGTCCGTGAATAAAAAAAGATTATTAAAATGCGAATGATTGATTGCCACGAAAGTCTTGGACGCCGAAAAAAGAAAACTATGAAAGAAAAAATTTTTCTTTTTTTGCTTTGAATAGAACATTCTTTTACTTTGGAAAAATAAAAACTATGGATAAATAAAAACCATGAAAAAACGAAAAGAAATTATAAGGCTTTGAATAGAACATTCTTTTACTAAAACATGAAAACGATGTTAAAGAAGGAAAAAATAACAAGGCTTTGAAACAGAAAAGAAAACTATCAAATTATTTAAATAGACGGTTCCCATGGTAACAAGTAGCAGTTTGTTACTCTTTCCAAGTTGCAAGAAATATCATTGAATTAGAAGGACCAACGGTTTCAGTTCATTGATAACCATCATTGATTGAGTCAACTCATTAACTAAGCTGTTAATGGATGCAATCATATTTTTGAAAATTTTCACAAAACCCGGCAACTTATTAAGTAATCTAAAGGCAGTTTATTCTGTAAGTCCTTGTGATCTGACCATTTAGCCCATTATGTGTCCGTCTCCTAACAGCTGTTCAGTGGGTTTCCTTCCCCGACCGAATTTTATGCTCCTGGGTTCCTTGTGACCTTGCTATTTCGCCCATTGCGTGCATAAAAGTAGGGCTGAGAGGTGAAACAGCTCAACTAACAATTTGTCCATCAAACACCTTTCTCATTCGTGTGCCCGAGTTGTTAGAGTGCTTGGCTACTGATAAAAGATACACAGGATCGAATTCCCGATAAGAGATGAATGTTTCCTTTCTTATGTTGTCGTTTTGTTGAGGTCTCACCTTCCTCACAGATCTTCTCTGCTGGGTATTAATCTGAGAGACAACGCTCAGACCTCTGTGGCAAGAAGCTCTTTGAAGGATACGTTATTTTCATAATAGGGAGAAAGTATTCCAAGATGAAAAAAAAAAAACTGATGTTGAGCTTTGGATTAGATATATGTTTTAGATGTCCTCGCCAGTAAAAAAAATGATTTTTCGCGATGACGTCTCTGTTGCCTTTAGTAACCTCGAGAAGCCTATAAAAAATCTCTTGCGCCTGTTCAAAATTTTAAGTTCCAAATATATATGTATGGATATACATATAAAAAAAAAAAAATACCCCCTCAAGCAGCTGCTTGCCACAGAGGTCTGACAGGAGTCTGTCAGTTTATATGCCATAGTAGAAGGTCTGTGAGGATGGCAGGACCTCAGCAGAAAAACGACGCATACATCCATTACCCGGGGCTCGAACCCAGGTCCCTTAGATCAGTAGCCAAGCACGCTAACCACTCGGCCATGGGACGACTGGATATACATATACAATGGAGAAAATTGAAAAAGTCTCCCTCCTGGAAGTCTCCCTCATGTTCCGAGAATGGTTCACGGAACATGAGGGAGACTTTCAGGTATTCCCTGGCCTCAAATTCCCCAGACATCAATCCAATCGAGCTTGGTTTATGTTGGTTTGTGTTGGGACAGCATATCCAATCTGCGGCTGCTCAACCACGCTACTTGCAAGAGTTAAAGGATCTGCTCGTAACGTGTTAGTACTAGATACCACAAGACACCTTTAGAAATGTTCTATCGTCCATGTCTCGCCGGGTAAGAGCTGTTTTGGGTGCACGCAAAGGATCAGCATCATATTAGGCTGGTGGACACAATGTTTTGGCTCTTCGGTGTATGTTTTTGTTTCTGAAGAATTTGGTGAATTTGTTGAAACGAAGGGAATGAGTGAATGTTCCCGTTTCCTTCGTTTGTTATAACGGTATATTTTTTCAGTTAATTATTATAATTAATAAACTATCTCTAATTCGTCTATTTCTTTTATTCTGTTTATTTCTATACTGTTTCGTTTATTCTATACTGTTTCGTTATGCAACAAAAATGTGATTTGAATTTTTCTTGCATGTCTTTATTTTGTATGCTAGTGGTTCTTCACTAAGTTTAGGTTTTACAGGTCTGTTCTATGACAGCTACATAATCCCATTTGATGAACAGTTACTTAGAAAGTAGTAGTAATATCTAATGGAAATGAGTTTAGGCTGATTATAATTTTTCTCACAATTTTGGGGGGTGGGGATTTATTTGAAAAACGTAAAAAAGACTTTTTTACTATAATTTCAGTCTTTTAATTAATTTTAGTATTTAAAAATGAATACTATTCAGGCTTTAATTTTTTTATGTGTTCTCTCAGTTTCTAGAATTACACTGGTTTCCATAAATTAAGGAAAATCCCTGTGTTAAGTCAATGGGAAACTAACGTCAAAGCTCTATAACTTCTGAAATTTCTGAAAAGTATTTTCTTTTTAAATCCAATTTATCTATAGTGCGGTGAAGTTGCCAATCAAAACTCCTGAATAAGCATACATTTTGTTTTGCTGTCAAAAAATACCTTAGGATTATGTCCAACCTTGACATTTGGCATTTTAAGTATGGCATCAAAGGTCGCAATCAACCACAAATCATGTTGATAAACAGATCAGAATGGTTTTTAAAATCTAGAAACTATAGCTTTTATATTTAGAACTAGCTATAGAGAAATATTTCTTAAATATCTGCCATAACTGGCCTGCGCAACGCTTACTGCCCCGTTCTTTTGACAAGCTGACCATCAATCACATTATTACTTTTCTAAACACAATTATGCAAAGAACTTTATCAGGAGCAGATATAGAGTGTGGCCGTTGTGATCTTCGCATAATCGCCGTTAAAAGCCAGACTATCATTATTTATTATTATTTGGGGACGGGGTAGTGGAGAGTCATGTACACCTGCCAATTTTAATAAACGCAGAAGAAAAAACATCTAAGTATATTTTCTTTATAAAAATAATTATTTTGAAAATATGCCAAAATGTCGTTCTTGTTTAATAGTCATTTGTAACCCCCTCCTCTGACGTTTTCCTATATCTGAGTCCCAGAAACCTCATTTGGGGAGGGGAGGCAGTAAGTAATTCTCGAATGGGAACTCTTTGGCACATCGCAGCCGTCATCCGTCGGATTAGACGTTTACAGTGATCCTGTGTTCGGGAGAGATCTATACCATGTTCACGTTACTATAACACACTGGATGGCCTTGATTGAAGACTTCATCTATGTTCTAACAACTTTCCACTGGTTTCTATTATCTCAAACTCTTCTGGGTGTGACCTGGCCATTTAGTCCATTGTTTGCAAGAGAAAGCGCCCCCTCAGAGGCAAAACAACCCAAAGCATTATTAGAAAGTAAAAAAAACCCGTCAAGCAGCTGCTTGCCATTAGAGGTGTGACAGGAGCCTGTCAGTTCATTCGCCACAGTAGAAGGTCTGAGGATAGCAGGACCTCATCAGAAAAACGTCACAAACTTCCTTGCCTTACTGCTAAGGAACCTGGGCTCGAGCCCAGGTCCCTTATATCACTAGCCAAGCGCACTAAGCAGTCGGCCACGGGATGGCATTAATAGAAACTGGTCTCTAAAAAAAGGATGTAACGTTTTCGCTTATAGATCGAATGCTAGATATTAGAGATGAGTTAGGGCTCAAATTTTCGAAACAGAGCCTGATTACTGGAAAGAAAAATTTCTGACACATGATACAACTCTTCATGATATTGACCCTTCTTCGTATTACATGCCGTTGCAAAATTCAAATTAATTATAAAAACGGATGGCAAAATTATAATGTTATTTGGAAATAAAAATTCTAGAACTACACTGGTTGTCGTAAATTAAGGAAAAATCCCTATGTTAAGTCAATGGGAAGCTATCATCAAAGCTCTATAACTTCTAAAATAAGTTTTTTTTGTTATGAAAAATGTGATTGCAGATATAGATCTGAATCATATAAATCAATATCTCGATTTTCAACAATATTCGTTCATTATTTAATGAGTTATGAAAGTTTGAATATTTAACAACAGCAATGCCAGTCTTAAGAAACTTATACAAATCTGAAGAATAATGAAAGGATTCTTTACACAAAGTTCTAAAATACAAACTTATTTTATTAAACACTTTGATACAATACTTATTACTAAGTTTTAATTAACTTCTGAAGTCAATTTTTGTGGCTGGCATTGTTATCGCTAATATTCCATAACTCATTAAATACTGAACGAATATGGTTGAAAAACGAGATATTTATTTATTTGATTGAGATCATTATCTGCAATCACATTTTTCAAAACAAAAAAACTTATTTCAGAAGTTATAGAGTTTTGACGTTAGTTTCCCATTGACGTAACACAGGGATTTTCCTTAATTTATGGAAACCAGTGTAATTCTAGAAACTGAGAGAACACAAAAAAAAATTAAAGCCTGAATAGAATTCATTTTTAAATACTAAAATTAATTAAAAGACTGAAATTATAGTAAAAAAAGTCTTTTTTACGTTTTTCAAATAATTCCCCACCCCCCAAAATTGTGAGAAAAATTATAATCAGCCTAAACTCATTTCCATTAGATATTACTACTACTTTCTAAGTAACTGTTCATCAAATGGGATTATGTAGCTGTCATAGAACAGACCTGTCCAACCTAAACTTAGTGAAGAACCACTAGCATACAAAATAAAGACATACAAGAAAAATTCAAATCACATTTTTGTTGCATAACGAAACAGTATAGAATAAACGAAACAGTATAGATACAAACAGAATAAAAGAAATAGACGAATTAGAGATAGTTTATTAATTATAATAATTAACTGAAAAAATATACCATTATACCAAACGAAGGAAACGGGAACATTCACTCATTCCCTTCGTTTCAACAAATTCACCAAATTCTTCAGAAACAAAAACATACACCGAAGAGCCAAAACATTGTGTCCACCAGCCTAATATGATGTTGGTCCTTCGCGTGCCCCCAAAACAGCTCTTACCCGGCGAGACATGGACGATAGAACATTTCTAAAGGTGTCTTGTGGTATCTAGTACTAACACGTTACCAGCAGATCCTTTAACTCTTGCAAGTAGCGTGGTTGAGCAGCCGCAGATTGGATATGCTGTCCCAACACAAACCAACATAAACCAAGCTCGATTGGATTGATGTCTGGGGAATTTGAGGCCAGGGAATACCTGAAAGTCTCCCTCATGTTCCGTGAACCATTCTCGAACAATCCAGGCAGTGTGGCATGGCGTATTCTTCTGCTGAAAGAAGGCATAACTAGAGTGGTATACCATTTGCATGAAAGCATATACCTGGTCAGCAATGATGTTAGATAGGTGGTAGACGTTACAGTTTCTTGCACATGAATGACTGGCCCAGGGTTTCTCGTAAGAACATTGCCCAAAGCATTACACTACCTCCACCGGCTTGTTTTCATCCCATGGTGCATCCTGGTGCCAACACTTCCCCAGGTAAATGATGCACTCATACCCGGCCGTTCACATGGTGGAACAGGAAATGAGATTCTTCTGACCATACAACCTTCTTCTAATTATTCAAGGTTGAGTTTTGATGCTCGCGTGCCCATTGTAGGCCTTTTGCTGGTGAACCGAGGTTAGCATGGACACTTCGAGCATCCTACGACTCGCAGCCCCATTTTCAGAAGGGTCCGATGCACTGTGTGTTGTGACACATTACTCCCGTCGCCAGCATTCAAATTACGGGCCAGTTGCGCCACAATATCCCTTCTGTTGGCTCATACCATACAGGATAGCCTTCGCTTACCTCTAGCATCGATGAGCTATGGTTGGCCCACACCTTGCCAGCGAATCGTGGTTTTTCCCTTCTCGGACCACTTTTTGAAGGTATTAACACGGCTGATCATGAGCACTCCACAAGCCTTGCCCGATAGGGGACCACCTTGACGTGGTGGTGGTGGTGGGCTTCGAGCCCAGCAACCGGTCGAAGGCTTTACTGACCGGATTGGGTCCCCTGTTGGACAGAGCCAACACCAACCGAGTTCGAAGACATCACCGACCGGTTTGGCTGCCAGGTTGGACGGTGTCAAGACCTCAATCAGGTGGTCCGTGTTGCAAGTTCAAGGGCACGGCCGAACGAATTTGGTCCTCTAGTAGGCGAGCGAACTTGGATTTATATGTCCTTATTCATGGCTAACCGGGGAACAGAATAAATTTTAGGTTTCTACCGGTGGTTAGCTTTCCTTTTATAGGACTGCTGCCATGTGAGGTTGGGGATGAGATGCATCTATATGGTGTATTCTTGCTCCTAACTCTAAATAGTCGCGGCTTCCCTTTAACTTGGTAGTGTCGTGAGACGGAACCGGGGATTGCCGTGGTTGCTGAACATCTGGCAACAAATAGTACAAGCCTTGCAGTCTCGGAAATGCTGAGACCCAGTCGTCTGGCCATTGCAATTTGGCCTTTGTCAAACTCATTTGGGCCCTCTGTCTTTCCCATCTGAATAACAAGAATAACACTGATTAACAGAGCTCATTATCAGGTGCATTTATACCATTTCATGACCTTCACAAGCACCATCGTTTACATGCAGTTGCTTCGATTTGCATAAAGACGCGCTGGTCATAATATTTTGACTCTTCGGTGTATAGTTCTGATGAGAAAACCCCGTATCTGACTAACAGGATTGATGCGATCCTCAATATATGAGTAAGTGAAATCTTGTTAGTCGGACACAAATTTCTCATAAGCAATCACGTAGATGGAGAGAGATCCCTTCTGATTGACATATCATTAATTTTATTTATTTATTACGACTATACTTTGATTAATGCTTTGTGGGTTCGGTTGTTTTACCTCTGATATTTTCCTCTGATGATCAAAATTGTCTTTCCATTGAGAGGCACTTTGTGCACACAATGGACTAAATAACCTGGTCACAAGGATTCCAAGGTCTCAGAGAAGGTTGGGGAGAGGGCACCCACTGAACAGCTGTTAGGACACAGATGGTAGCCTCCCTCCAAGGCCATCCAGTGTGTCCAAAGAGCACATGGTAATGCTCTCACTCACACAGAGCACAATTTAACGCCCCATCCTGATGGACGATGCCTTTCCAAGTCAATCGGTGTCCCCTACTGACCGAGGGCAGGGCGGGGAGTTTTGCGGAGATAAATCTGAACACTGGCCCAGGTGAGACTCGAACCTGGGAACTGCAGATTACGAGCCTGATGCGCTACCGCCTGAATCTCCACCACAATGCACGATGTTTTTTTTTTTTTGTTGTTGTTGTTGTTTATTTATGAGTAACTCATAAATGTCATAAATGAAAATCACTTTTTGAGAAACGAACAATGATAAAGGTAGAAACAAAAAACAGTTTTATTTTAAAACGTGATACGTATAGATGATTATCGACTAATAAAGATTGAAAATGAAAAATTCGTTTTTTCGAAACTGTTTTGAATTATGAAGACGACTAACTGTGGGGTTATAAAAGTTTCTACTCTACACGTGACAGTCTTTAATCAGGGTGAATCTATATATGCGTATATTGTCATCGGTCAGCGACAGTTCTAAATGTTCTTCATGTTTGCAAAATATATTACGTGTTATAGCTCTTTAAAATGTTACTTTGTATAGGTAGCTTATAGGAAGTATGGAAAAATCTTGTTAAAGCGAGGACCAGTCATGTTAGTCGAAAACCAGTCCTATTTTAAAATTCTTGTAGTTGGGGGGCTGGATATAATGAATAAAAGAAAACTATATTTTTTAAGCATTCAAGAAAATATTTTGATTAAAAATCTGAAATATCCGATTTTAATTAGTACTATGAATTTGCAAAATCGATTAGTAATGCGCCTAAATATGCTTGATCAAAAAAAAATGGTGAAATGAGACAGATTTCTTATATTGATTACATCTTTATGATTTGTGTATTAGAAGGCGTGGTTTAGATAGAATGTCAAGAATTGCACTGTATAGTGGCGCCATCTATCCATTCTTATTAGAACCAAGAAAACATAGTGACGATGATTAAAATTTATTTTAGTATGCTTCATAGTAGAGCCATGAGTAAGTGAAATATAAATAGGATAGCAAAAGAAATATAATAGGATAGCATTGCGGATAGCAAAAGTACTATCCTCATCTGCAAAACTTTATCAGCCTCCATGTACAGGTTACCTTAATAACCGTTATAAAGTTTATTGAAATGCTTGAGATCTGATGTACGTTTCCGGGTTAAAGAAATCAGTCGAATGGTTTATTAATGGCTAATTATTAATTGAAAAATTTATTGAAATCCATGATGGAAAAAAAAGTCTGCATTTCCTGAAAGAAGCCATATTAAAGAGAAATTTACCGGAGTTTAATCTTGAAAATTCGTCTGAATAAATTTTTCTCTTTCAAATGCAGTTATCTGCGATTATGGGAAGAAATTCCGTTTTATTAACCAGGAACTCTCTGTTAAGGACATTTTACTGTCTAAATAATCATCTATCATATCAGGACATTTTACTGTCTAAATTTCGTGATTACCACGGCTGAAATTTTCTCACATTCCAGTTTTCTACACGACACTCTATTAACTTTTGAATTTATATTCAAAAATAATAAAAACAAAATCTTCTTTCCCATAGAATTAGTTTTATTTTTAATTGATGGCTTTATCCCAATGCATTTTTTTCTCTTTTCAAAGTGAATGTCATCATTGAATTTTCAAATCAGATTTTTTTTCCGTTATCGAGATAATTTTGTTCAGTCATATCAGCCAATAACAATGAAGAAATGTTTGTCCATGTTCCCGCAGATTTTATCCGCGTTGACATTAATTCTTTGGGGCGAGAGTGGCTCGTAATCTGCAGTTCTCATGCTCGAGTCTCACCTGGGCCACTGTTGAGATTTATCTCCACAAAACTCCCCGCCCTACCTTCGGTCAGTAAGGCTAGGAGAGCCGCCTGACCGAAGTAAAGTAGTAAGGCTAGCAGAACCGCCCGCCCCGCTTCGGTCAATGGCTAGGAGAGCCGCCTTCCGTCATATGGGACGCTAAACCATGGCCCCAAGTACGGAAGAGTCATACCCTGTGCATGTTAAAGAACACACTGGACGGCCTTAACACGAAACTACCATCTGTCTCCTAACAATCTCCAGTGGGTCCTCTTCCCCCAAACTTTTGCACTCAATAGGCTAAGTGTCCAGGTCACAAGGAACCCTTCTTTGAGCCATTGGAGTTCTTGTGACCATGCCATTTAGTCCATTGTGTGAAAAAAAGTGCCTTTCAGAGGTAAAACAACCCCACTATTAATTCTTTATCTACGGATTTATACGCGTCGCCATTAATATTTTGTCCACTTAACGCTTTTAAATACAGATATCCGCATCCTAGCAGGGCTCTATAAGCTTAGACGCTTTAACGATTGAAGCGGTTTTAGGCAAACAATAATTTATCGCCTCCCTCACTTAGTGATGTATTTATTAATGTTTAAATTATTTTCAACTGAACGTGTGAACTAGGCGGTAATTATAGAAATGCAAATACTTTACATTAATTAATTTTGGTTATTTTAGCATATTAAAATTAATTATAAGCGCATTTTTTTTCTCACTTGTGTAACTCCCCCCCCCCCTCTCCTTTTTTGTTGAAGAGCTCTGCTTTGGGAACAGAGGATTTTACGACAAAGACGATTTTCTTCCCTAATTTTATTCAAAAAATTACATCGTTTAACACAGTTTTGGTAGGATATTTAATTCTGTTTTATTTTGCATTAACGACAGTTTCTTATTCACGAATATTATGCATTAAAGGGAAAACATACTAATAAGACTAAAGGGGAGAGTAATTTAACTCTTTCCTTTACCAATTTATATCAGTTCATGCAGTTCTAATAAATTAAAAGCAAACAAATTTCCCACAGTAGTCTGACAAGAAACTCGGCATAATACACCCTAAAGAAGATCAGCGAGGAAGGCGAACCTCAGTAGAAAGAGAACACATGATATGAAACATAACCAATGTTCTTTTGATCAAGAGCCGAGCGCGATATCCATTTGGTCAAGTAGTAGAAAGCACGCTTAAAATGGAAGATAATGCAAATTAAAAATAAAATAAGAATTGGAAAAATAACTTTATTGAAATTACATTATAGAATCAAACTTGAAATTTTTTACCATTTACAGAAATACCAACTTTTAGGTTCTGTTGCTTAACCTCTGAGCGGCACTTTTTTGCACACCTTGGGCTAAATGCCCAGGTCACAAGAACCTCGAAGGCTCAGAGAAGGTTGGGAGAGGGGACCCACTGGAACAGCTGTTGGGAGACAGATAGTAGCCTTCATCAAGGCCATCCAGCGTGTTCTTTAACATGCACAGGGTATGGCTCTCCAAAAAACGGGACCATGGCTTAGCGTCCCATCCGACGTACGGCAGTCTTTACCAAACCCATCGGTGTCTCCTACTGACAATGGGCAGTACGGGGAATTTTGCGGAGATAAACCTCTAACGCTGACCCAACTGGGACTCGAACCTGGGAGCTGACAGATTACAAGCCTGGCGCGCTATCGACTTAGTCACCCCCGACCCCAACCTTTAGCAATTTAAAGTAACAAGATGTGTTTGGAATTGCTGAGGACGTCTGTCATAGCTAGGTAGGCTGAGCATTTTAGTGATGTTCTGAACTATGTGGTTAGTTCTACTCCCATTGTTTGTAATGATGATAGATGCATTACTGGTTTTAATGTTGGCTCTAAAACACAATCTGAAGTTATTTTGGCTATTTCTAAACTTAAACTACATAAATCCTCAAGGTAGATGAACAGTCGCTGTCATAAGGAGGGAGGCCATAGCTCCCTCCAAAGAGGCTAACAGGTGTTTTATTTTTTCATTCCAACAACCAGCCAATTTCTATTCTGGGAAGGAGACCCTTGTCGCCTTCAGTACCACATATGAAAGCATATATAGGGGCATATCAAATATTTTATAGTCCAGAAATGACACTTTTAACTACAAAATCCTTCATATGCCCCTAAATGACCCCTCCAGGTTTGAGACATGACCGCCTCTGTAGATGAAATTACTACTAAAATGCTTAGAACTTGAGTTGTTTCAGTTACCAGATAGATGAATCTTTTATGATAAAGGCATGGTTCCTAAAGGTTTCACCGGAGCTATTATTATCTCTATTTTTAAAAAAGTTGATCGCAGTTCTTGTGAAAATTATAGGAGTATCAGCCTATTTTCTGTCCCAGTTAAAGTTCTTTCCATGATTGTGCTTAATAGAATTAAGAATCTGGTTGGCGGGCAGTTGCGTGATGAGCAATGTTCAAGTTCAAGTTTATTAGCATAGCAATTCTACATTAAAATCTATCAACATATAAACATCCCAAAAGCAGAAGCTTGACTAGGTTGTTCTAGTATATATTACGTTTGAAAGTACAATAAATTAAAAAACAGTTTTAAGAATGTAAAAACAAATGATAAAAAACAATAATCACAATTAATTAACAGATGAAGTATTTGCTACACGACTACAAAGATTAGTATTACAGCAACAATATAATTAACATAAAACATCACAAATATGCAGTATGCATAAAGTACCAGAGTAAGTAAAAAAACAAAAACAATATTTTTTGTTATCTAAGAAGTGTAAACATAGGTTCAATATCACTTATAGACAATACGTTCTTCTTTAATCTCTTTTTATACAAAACCAACCAACTTTATGATTTCTTAAATCAAGAGGTAAATGATTAATTATCTCAGGAGCACTGTAAATATCTTATGCATTTGTGTATTAGTTCCTTTTTAAGAATGGGAATTTCATACTTCTTTCCATTTGATCGTAGACAATAATTATCTATTTTCAAATTATAGAAGTTATCATTTACAAAATGGTGTATCATTAATTTATAGGCATAAAAATTTCTGAATGGTAGTACGTTAAGTTTAATATAACCATTATATCGACTATCTCAAAACCCATTATTGTCAGTTGATTTTTTTATTATTTTAATTTGTAGATTTATGACGAGGTCTAAAGATTGAAGTATCAGTACGTCCATAGCAAAGTAGTAAATGATGAATAGCAGACTATATCCATGAGGTATTTATAACAGATAATGATTCCCGATTCAAAAATTATTTTAGATAATAAATTTTATATAACACTGATCTCAAATTTTTGGTCCGATTATTGATATGGGGTTTCCAGCTCAATTTTTTATCTATTGTTATCCCTAAATGCAACATTTCGGAAACTCTCTCAATAGAAAATTATCCACTCTATTGCAATCTGATTTATACATTTTTATTATTATATCATTTATAATGAACTGTTCTTTAAATTATACGTAATATACTTCGTTTTATCTGTATTTAGAAATAGATTATTTCTTTTGAACCATTTATTAACCTTAATCAAATTATTTGTTATGCCATAAAGCAAGTTATCATAATTTTTTGCTCGAAACTTAATGGCAGTATCAATAACAAAGCATTTTATCTGTCCACCGATTTTTAAAGAACTAAAATCATGCAAAAATATCAAGAAAATAATTAGTTCTAAAACTGTTCCTTGTGGGACACCTTGCTTTGAAGTCAACACATTGCGTAGAAAACTGTTAATTTTTACAATCCGTTTTCGGTTTGATAGCTAGCTCTTAAACCAGTTTAACTCTATGCCCCTGACTCCAAAGTGTTCTAATTTATGCAACAAAATAATATCATGAGAAACAATATCAAACGCCTTTTTGATATCTGAAAAGGCAGAGTTAAATAATTTTCCTCTATAGATTCACATATATATTTAGTTAAATTTATGAATGCTTTCTCTGTATGTTTTCCTTCTTGAAACCCAAACTGATTATCAGAATATAAGGAATTTTGTAAAAGATAGTTGTTCAATCGCTCTTTAACATTTTCTTTTCAAATGTGTTACCAAAAATGGAAATAACAGAGATTGATCTATAGTTAGATAGAGAATTTCTATTGCCCTTCTTATAAATAGGTGTTATGGTCGTTTTCTTAAATTCATCTGGAAAATTACCGGTTTGAAATGATAAATTGAAAACATAAGTGAGTGGACATGCAATATGATTAACACAATTTTTCGTTATTTTAACACTGATTCCATTTGGATTCAGAAGTGGTAGGGGATGTTTAGATTAGATTTTTTTTCACTCAGGCAGATTCTTGAGAGGCCGAGTGGTTAGCACGCTTGGCTACTGATCTAAGGGACCTGGGTTCGAGCCCCGGGTAAGGCATGGATGTGTGTGTCGTTTTTCTGCTGAGGTCCTGCCATCCTCTCAGATCTCCTACTGTGGCATATAAACTGACAGGCTCCTGTCAGACCTCTGTGGCAAGCAGCTGCTTGAGGGGGTATTTATTTTTAGCCGTCCCATGGCCGAGTGGTTAGCGCGCTTGGCTACTGATCTGAGGGACCTGGGTTCGAGCCCCGGGTAAGGCATGGTTGTATGTGTCGTTTTTCTGCTGAGGCCCTGCCATCCTCTCAGACCTTCTACTTTGGCATATAAACTGACAGGCTCCTGTCAGACCTCTGTGGCAAGCAGCTGCTTGAGGGGGTATTTTTTTTTTAGTTACTAGCTTTGTTGATTTCAAAAAGGAATTTGACCCTGTTGATCGTCGTAATTTGTAGTTGATTGTGAGATCGTATGGCATGCCAGACAATTAGTTAACATAATGAAATCTCTCTGTAATAATAATGAGTCGTGTGTGAGAGTTGATAAGGTTTGTAGCAATTGGTTTAGCATTGCTACTGGTGTTTTACAAGGGTGCATTTTGTCTCCTTTTCTCTTCAGTTTGGTTATTTGGATTGCTGCAGAGACTTTTAAAAATCTATGGAAGTATGTAGAAATAGATGTATACACCTAAAGACTAAAATTAGACTGTATAATACTTTGGTGCTTTCTAGGGTTATAGTTAGGATAGTGAAACTTGGACGCTTTGTAAACAAGATAACAGGAAACTAGGCGCTTTTGATTCTAGATGCTCACGAAGTATCTTGGGTATTAGGTGGTTCAACTTTGTAAGTAATGAAGAGGTTAGACAAAGGAGTCGGCAACCTACTTTAAGCAGCATATTGTGCAGAGAGAGACTCCATTGGTTTGGCCATGTTGGCCGTATGGATAATCATAGATTAGTGAATAGTGTTATGAACAGTGTGTCTAAAGGCCTCAAAAAGATTGGAAGACCTAGAATGCGGTGGACAGACAATCTCAAACAGGACCTTGTTAGAATTGGTGTGCAGTAGCCAGATGCATTAGATGTAGCAGGACAGATATGTTTGGAAAGTAAATTGCACGGTCTGGTTGGACCTCCGTAGCCCATGGCTGCTTGAGGATGAGGATGAGGAGGAGGACGATTCAGTTTGCTTCATTAAAAACCGTTAGTGGTAGTTTTCGAACTCTGCTGTTATGTGTAAAACAAGGATGCAATTATACATAATTCAGTAACTCAGATATTTAAGTAACTCAGAAACAGTTAGTGCTATTAACAAAACCAAAATTCAAAAGAGACTCGAGCTAATGATTAAACAATAGACTCGAAGATTTCAAGCTAATGGAATATTTGACATTGCAAACAGTAATATTTTACTAATGTGTATCAAAACACAGAAATAATTTCGATTTTTTATTCTCTCTCCACTTTCCCCTTAAAAATAATAGCAACTGAAACGGACGCGAAAAAAAAATATTAAAATATATATATTACCCGTTTTTCAAGAAATTTGATAAAAACTGTATATTAGTTTCCATAAATTAAGAGTCCTACCTTGGCCAGCATTGAGATTTATCTCCGCAAAACTCTCCGCTCTGCCCATTGCGTAGGAGACTCCGCTGGGCTTGAAAAGGCTGTTTTCCGTTGGATGGGGCATTAAACTGTGGCTCCGTGTTTGGGAGAGACATACATTGTGCATGTTAAAGAACATGCTAGATGGCCTTGACAGCAGGCTACCATCTGTCTTCCAACAGCTGTTCAGTGGGTCCCCTACTCCAACCTTTATATGAGGCCTTTGGGGTACTTGTAACCTGGCCATTTACTCCACTGTGAGCAAAAAAGTGTCGTTCAGAGGAAAAAGAACCTAATCCATAAATTAAGGACAACCCTACTTTATGTCAATGGGAAGCTAATGCACTATAACTTCTGAAATAAGTTTTCATTTCGGTATGAAGAATGTGACAGCAGATAAAGACCTCAATCTAATATAATCGATGTCTCGAATTTCAGCAATATTCCTTCAGTATTTAATTAGGTAGGAAAGTTTTAATATTTAACTATAGCAATGACAATCTTAAGAAACTTAAACAAAATTGATTTCACAAATATAGTGAAAGAATTTTTTACACAAATTTTTAAAATACACACTTATTTATTACTCTGATAAAATACTTATTACTAAGTTTTAACTAACTTCTGATGTCATTTTTTGTGATTTGCATTATTATTGTTAAACATTCAAACTTTCAAAATTCATTAAACACCGAACGAATATTGTTGAAAATCGAGATATTGATGTATTTGATTGAGAATTCTATCACATTTTCCCAAAACAGAAAAAAACAACCTTATTTTAGAAGTTATAGAGCTTTCACATTAGTTTCCCATTGGCATGACTAGGGTTCTTCCTTGATTTTGGTACAACAGTGAATTAAAATGGAGGAAAAACATTTATACCGGAACGGCGGTCTGGTTCATGTCACATCGATCTTCCCTCTTTTCCCCCCACACCTCCCCACGTTTTTCTCATATATCCCTGCTTGGCCAGAGGTGATTTTGTCGTTCATCTAGCATTATAAATAATAATAAATGTTTTAAACATTTATAAATTCAATATACTAAATTCCCGATAGATGGCAGCACGAATTTACTAAGAAGTACAATTGTCCCTACAGTGTCGCGGTCCACTGCGGTAAAGACTTCCTGTGCTTTGCCTCACAGGACCCTGCAGCCCTACTCCAGGGGGAGGAGAACCTCCGTTGGTTCTCCTGACAAGTTGTCTTGCCTCTCGCGTTCTCTCTCAGTGCCCAGGGGGGACTCTCTCTTGTGGTCTCCTGTCTTTCCTGTGCTCCTGCTGCTGGCCCCTCAGGCACTTCTTCTGAAGCGCTGGGCCTCTCCACTTCTGCTTCTGTGAGTGGAGAGACCGCCTGTACCACCAGCCCTTCCTCGGCTTCCTCTCCCTTCAACACGGTCTCCATGGCCTCAGTTTTTATTCATGGAGCCCCCGCGGTTGGTGCTGCTATTGCACCATCAACTGAAAATGACAGTGTTATAGCTGACCCTCCCTCGGCCAGCCCTCCTTCAGGCCCTTCAAGTGTTTCTTCTGAATGGCCGGATCTCTCCGCTTCTCTGAGTGGAGAGACCTCCTCTGCCACTGGCTGTGACCCAGCTACCTCTTCTTCTGTCACCTCAGTGTCCATGGCCACGGTTTTATCTGTTGGGGTCCCTGCGGCTGGTGCTGCTATTGCACTGTCAAGTGTAAATGACAGTGTTTTTGGAGACCCTTCCTCTGCCAGCACTCCCCCAGCAGATACTCCTGAGGTTGAACAGCTGCTCATCGACATTTCCAATATGATGGATGTCGATCAGAAGCTGCCTGTGGACTCTGATGATGGCTTCGTTGTGGTCAACTGTAAGAAGAAGAGCACCAAAGCTTATTCCTCTTATTGCGACCTCAGCCTCCTCTCGTCACATGAGCTCCTACTACCCGAACCCCATCTCCAAAAAGATTGTGAGGATTATTGGGGAACGGATTGTGGACATTTATTACTTGGAGATGGGAAGCCTTCTCGTCATGGTCAGCTCTCCCAAACTTGCTGAGAAGCTTCTGTGCACCACCTCCTTTCTGGGTATCCCCGTAACTGAGGATTACCCAGTCTCTTACTGCCTGCCACAGGGCCTCATAGAAGGTATTGACACCTCCCTTACTGATGAGGAGATCCTTGATGCCCTCTCGGATCAGATAGTGACAGTGGTCCAGCGCATGTACCGCTACCTTCCCTCGGATTCTGAGGTTAACAAGATTACCCTAAGGAAGGTAGTCCTTACCTTCAATGAATTCCTCTTACCTGGGAACGTTGTCCTGAGCTTCCACTGGATCCCAGTTAAGCCTCGCACCTAGGCCCCACCTCAATGTCTGAAGTGTCAACGCTTCAGGCACATTGCAAAGAATTGCAGAGGTACGGTGCAGTGTAAGCGCTGCAGTGGGCCTCACTCCCACAAGCAGTGCAATCACACTACGCCTTCTATCTGTGCTAACTGTGGTAAACAACATGCTGCCACCTTTTCTGGGTGCCATGCCAGGAAGCTTGCCGGTGAGAAGAAGAGGGAAGCCCTTGGTCCTGTGCACTCTTTGCACAGCGCCAAGGTTGGGAAGGTCCCTCTTGCAAGCTCTGTGGTGACACCCCCGCCACCCCCACTACCTAAGAAGTCCGCGTGCAGCAGGCATCGCTTTGACCCCTCAATCAGCTTTGCTGCTGCCACTAGGCATCAAATGACCCTTGCTGCTACCACGGAAGTAGCGTCAGCAGAGATGCCTGTGCTTGAACCACAGGCACCGTCTGCTCCTGCTGCTCCCCTGGCCCCTGTCATTAACCTTCCTGTGGTGGTGGCTTCTGTCCCTGAGGCACCTTGTGCTGCAGGTACCTCCATGGTGCAGGAACCTCTGTAGCGGACTCCTGTCCCATTCAGGCCAAGCAATTGGACAAGAAGGTACAGAGGACAAGGAAGAAAGGGCTGCTCATCGGCCTGATCTCAAGAAGCCCTCCTCTTCCTTGACGCATCAGGATTTCATGAAGGACCACAGGGACACGGTTCTTCTGCCCACCATTCTTTCTCTACTTGTGGATGTCATCAAGGTCATAACCTCCATCATACCTGAGGAGACTCGACCTTGAACTTTGACGATCCTCAATCAGTTGGCCTCCCTCATTTCGCACTTTGTGGACTGCTAGACATTCAGTGCTGACTAGCTTTTTCTCCAAGGTTCGTTTTTACCACCTACAATGGGAATGGCCAACGAAGTGACTAACATCCCTTCCATCCTTCAGTGGAACTGCAGGGGCTTCGGGAGCAAGGCTGTTGACGTCTGGAACTACATCAACATTATTCCAGTTCCCATCCTTGCTCTCTGTGAGGCCAACCTTCCTGATCACTATGTCTTCCATCCCTATATTGTGCACATGAGCAAGAGTCATCTGCTCTCCCGCAATGCGGCGATTCTTGTGCACAAAATTCTCACTCATCATGCTATTGATCTCACTTTCACTGATGCGAACAGTGATTTCATAGCATGCTGCATCCGGCTGAACAGCCATGATATAACCCTAATATCCTGTTACATCCGGCCTTGCACTGCCTTTCCTGTGTCCACTTTACAGGATATCCTTTCGCAGTGCCCTCAGCCCTGGATTCTCTGTGGGGACCTTCATGCCCGCAGCCCATCCTGGGGTGGAGACATCAGTGATCAGCGAGGGGAGGATATCGAGAATGTCATCTTGCAGCACAATCTCTTTATCGCCAACGATGGCTCGCCCACGTTCTACAGACCTCCGAGTACCTACAGCTCCATTGATCTGACCCTCTGTTCTTCCAACATTGGTCAAAGCCTCAGCTGGTCAGTTGACCCTGACACCTGGGGCAGTGACCACTTCCCGCTGCACATCTCCTTGCTTTTCAAGGGACGTGCAGCCCCGAGAAGAACGTTGAAGCTTACCGACTGGTAGCTCTTTCAGCAGATCTCGTCTGAAGGACTCGCTGCCATCGAAACTACAGATCTCAGTGGAGAAAGTCGGCATCAGAGGCAGCAGTGAGAGTCGGAAGCTCTCACTGCTGTCTCTGATGCCTGCACTGTTATGATCTCTACACCAGGCATCTTCCCCCTCCCGATATCCAGTACAAGCGGCTTCGCACCATTTGCCACCGAGCTGAAAGTCGCGCCGGCTGCTCTGGTAGATTTCCAGACATTCTTTATGCTAGAAGCCTACATGCTGCGATCAGAAGATACCTTAACCGGCGTGAAAGGTTCATGTGGCGATCCTTCTTCTCCAGCATCAATGTCTTCACCCCTTCTGGGAAAGTCTGGAAGTTCATCAGGAACCTGTCGGGGAAGCCGCTGCCTGCCCTCCCCTTCCATACCTTGCCCTATGCTGTGGGGAGGACTTAACCGCCACTGTAATGCCTTTTTGCGGCACCTCACCTCTTCCCTTCCTGCTCTTCCGGTGATTGATCAGGATATGGCTCAGCAGTTCTGCTCTGGAATTCCTTGCTATAATGATCTTTTCATCTTGCAGGAACTCACCTCTGCTATTGGGGCTTCGAAGCGCTTGTTGGCCCCAGGCCCTGATGGCGTCAGCTATACTCAGTTAGCTAACCTGTCACCTGAGGCTCTGATTGTGCTTCTTAAAGAACCTGGACAATACCTGAGTCATTGAAGGCAACATACATCATGCCTATCTTGAAGCAGGGGAAACCCGCCACTGAGCTGTCCTCTTACAGACCCATTGCTCTATCATCTTACCTCTGCAAGAACCTAGAGAGACTGGTCCTTGGATGTCCGGAATGGTTTCTAGAGTCCAATGGCCTCCTCCCTGACAGCCTCTAGGGTTTCCACAAAGGGAGATGCACGTCGGACAATCTCATCGATTTCATCTCTGCTGCTGATCAGGCGCCGTCCTTGGGAGAGACTACTGTTGCTGTCTTCTTCGACATCCAGAAGGCATTCGATTCCCTGTTCCACTCGGATATTCTCTGCAGGATTCATGATCTCGGCCTCAGAGACAATATCATCAAGTGGATCGCAGCGTACCTCTCCAACAGGACTGTTCGCGTCAAGCTGGACAACACGCTCAGCGTCCCCCACACCATCAATCATGGAGTATCTGAAGAGGGTATCCTCAGCCCGATGTTACTGAACATTTTGCTGTCAGGCCTACCCTCTCGACTCGAGGATAGAGTTGGAATTTCCATTTACACAGACGATATCTGCATCTGGTTCCCTAACCAGGACCCCTACTATGCTCAGCTCATGATGAAACGAGCTGTGGACACGGTCGTCAAGTTTTTCGAAAACCTAAGCCTTACTCTTTCCACTGATAAGACTGTGGCCATTCCACTGATAAGACTGTGGCGTGGAGACGCATTCTCCACCCACCTTCCCTGACCTCTTGCTTGGGCCAGATCACATCAAGGCCGTCCATCAGCATAAGTTCCTTGGTGTGGTCCTGGACAGCAGGCTGAGCTGGGGGCTTCACATCCAGCATCTTAAGACAGTTGCCACTGCACAGAGAAATATACTGTTTCCTTGCTATTACCCACTGGGGAAGTTCCTGTAATATCCTCCTGGTCTTGTACCAGCACTTGATCCTCTCCCACGTCAACTACAGTGGTTATCTTCTGTGCAATGCATCTGCTACACTGCTCAGCAAGTTGGCTACTGTCCACACTATATCTCTTTACTTCTGCCTCGGACTCTGCCCTAACACACCAAATGCGTCTGTCATTGCAGAAGCTGATGACATGCCTTTCAACCTGCACTGGAAGAGAGATATACTGTGTCATCTCTCGAAGCTCCATTCCCTGCATTCTAACCATGAGCTTCTCAGAAAGTTGCATGACAAGCCTCACTCTGCCATGCCCTGTGCACCAAGGACTTCTACGACCGAGTCCTTCCTGCCAGCTCCAAACGCACGAATTGGCAGGGACAGATGCTGGATGCTGTCAATACTCTCTTCCCCGACCTTCCACCCTGGAGGAACAGTGATCTTATGATCAATGTCACTATCCCTTCACTTGGTCGGAAGAGCGACTCTGATCCATTGGCCATCAGGTGGTCCTCTCCACCTCCTATGTCACTGAACGATATGAAAGATGTACTGAGGTCTACACTGATGGATCTGTGGACCGGGAGAGGCAACAGGCTGTCTCTGTCTTTGCCATCCCCGACACTGGCATCACCAGAGGTTTCCATCTCCCGCATCTAACCTCTTCCACATATGCAGAGCTTCATGCTATTCTTCAGGCTGTACTTTTCATCCTCAGTCTGGAGAGAGGCAGCTTTGTCATCCTCTGTGACAGCAAGTCAGACTTGGAAGCTCTCCAGAAGCAAGACAGCAAGAGCTGCAACCCCTTCCTCATCCAGAAGATCATGGAGACTTGCTCCAAGGTCACTTCTGCCGGAATCACGGTTCATTTCCAGTGAATCCCTTCCCATGTATAGATATCTGGCAATGAGATTGCTGATCACACCGCTAAGGAAGCATTGGAGAGTCAGAGGTATGTAACTAATTACCCTCTCTCTCTCAGCGACTGCAAGAGTTCGTCTCACATCTGATGAGCCGTATCGTATTGCTCAGTGGCAGAAGGACAGCAGGTGTTCCTCATTCAGGTACCTGGTTGAACCTTCTCTCACTGCTCCTAACCTCGGTAATCTCAGATATGAGGAGACCCTCTTTCATCGTCTCCGAGTTGGTGTCATCTACAGCAACTCTACGCTTCACACTCTTGGCAGGCTGTGCCACTTGCAGCACACCTGAGACTGTATCACACGTTCTGCTCAATTGCTCCTGCTACAATGCCGAAAGAGAAACTTTCTTCCTGGAGCTTCATGCCATCGGAACCACTGACTATTCCATCCCCTCCTTTCTTGGCAACAACCATAATGCGAAGCTGCAGCGAGCGCGCTTCCAAATGGTCACTAACTTCTTTCTGAACATTGGCCTTTTTTGCAAGGTCTAATGTTCACTATTTTTCTTTCTCCTGATTAGTACATTTTTTAGAGATAGCTGAGAGGCAGTTTCTTCTGCATCCGCTATCCCGCCCTTTCGTTTTGACTGGTGTAGAAAGCCTCTTATTTGGATGCTAATTTCACCATATTTACAACACCTTGAACCTTGAACTATGATTCAGATTAAAAAATAGTTTATTTGTGCGATAATAATACAGATATTTAAGTTATTTTTTGGGGGGGGAACCTTTAGAAGAAATCAGTAAATGTAAAACCAAATTTTCATTCTTGTATCATTTAAGATGCAAGGTCACAAGAGAGATAAAAAATAACTAATACATTAACTGTTTCTAGGGAACTGCGTTTAAATATTAACTAATAATAACGTTTAAATATTAACTGTTTCTAGGGAATATAAACTAGGTTTAATATTATCTATATAATCTAGGGAATATTATACAGGTTTAATATTAACTGATATAAACTCTATATAATCTAGGGAATATTAACTAGGTTTAATATTAACTAATATAAACGTTTAAATATTAACTGTTTCTAGGGAACTGCGTTTTAATATTAACTTTAAATATGTAACTAATTACCCTCTCTCTCTCAGCGACTGCAAGAGTTCGTCTCACATCTGATGAGCCGTATCGTATTGCTCAGTGGCAGAAGGACAGCAGGTGTTCCTCATTCAGGTACCTGGTTGAACCTAGCCTAGTGTTACTTGCCTAGTGTTACTGATAAGTATCACCTTATCAGTAACACTAGGCAACAAATTGAATTTTTTTTTAAATATTGGTAAATAGGATGTTTTTAACTAATTTTGAAGTGCTGAATTCAAATATGGTTGTGAAAAAACTGCACCACATACAGTTTTTTTTAAATTACGGATTGATATATTTCAAATTTCAATGAATACGCATATCTGGGAAATGAAAGCAAACGTGACATTTTATTAAATTGCAACTTAAAACTCATTAATTAATCACATGATTACAGTGAAAGAAAATTAGAAACATCATAGTTATAGACCACTGAATATAAAGTAACAAATGAAATAATATTGAAACGCAAAATAAGAAAACATGGGTAAGGATCTTTTGCACTTACAAGAAGTTCATTTTTGTCTTTTACATGCTGAGGTATTTTCCTCAAGCAAGAACCAGCAGTAGTCATCCATGTTGGGTCCCACCTACTTTAGTATCTCTCCTCCATGGTTCGGATATCCTGGTGAAATATTTCCCCTTGTTCATCACTGAAAGCTTGGGAAAGAAGTCGCGCTGCGAGTGCAAGAAATGGATCTTCAAACACATTGCGCAGCCAAGATTTCATAGTTTTTAGAAGATCTTGAGTGAGCTGAAGCTAGTTTTCCTCTTTTGATTCCCTAGAAAACCCTGGGCGACAGACGTGAAAGGTTTCCATGCAATGCGCTCCTTCATATTCGATTTTTCTTCGAAGACAGTATCATTCAGTAGCTTCCTGATCTGACGACCAACAAAGATCCCTTCTTTGAGTTTGGCATCACTTTGTTTTGGAAATTTTCCTTCAAGTGCAAAACCCTTTACCAGTTTTGTCCATAAGATTTAAAAACTGTTTTTCATAAGCTCCAGTTTGATGTGTAGTGGTGGGAGCAGAACATCAGAGGGGTCAACTAGAGGCTTATACTGGCATTACTCTTTCCAGGAATACAAACATTTCTTTTGGGCCAGTCTTTTGTTTTATAGTGTTCCTTTTTGACCCTACTGTCCCACAAACACAGAAAACAGCAAAATTTTCTGAAGACTCCTTTAAGCCCGATCAAGAGAGATATGACTTTTAGGTCACTTAAAGTGGTCATATTTTATAGCAGTGAGTATTTTTTTCATGGCTTCAATAGGTTTCCTTCATTCTACAGCGTGTGTCACCGGAATGGAAGGTTTTTGGTTTCATTTATGCAAAAGGACAGCTCTCGAGCTGAAATTTGACGAATCTATAAATAGACGCCATTCCTTAGGGTCGTGAGTTGTCCCAGTTTCTTTCGTCAGACCTGAAATATCTGTGCAGAAACACAAACCATCTTGCATCTCGCAAAAAGCAGATAAAGCCAAATTTCTCTTTCTGAACAAGAGAAACTGGTACCCTTGGTCGGAAAATTCTACTCTTGAAGTCATGAACCTAAAACTTTAGCTTGTTGTTTGGAAAGTCTTAGGTCTCGAACAAGGTCATTTAGTTTATTTTATTGAATCGGGTGAGGCTCGTCTAACTTTTTAGGGGTGTATATAGCATCGGAATCTGTATGTGCCTCAAATAAATTCTTCGTCTGATGAATGTGAATCCATCTCCTCCCAGTTGGTTGGAGGTGTTGGTATAGGAAGATCTTCTCCATGAAAAACTGACCTTATGGCTGAAGGCACATTTAGATTTTGCTTTTGTTCTTTTTTTGAAAAGTTCGACACTTTAGTTAAACAATAATAGCAATCATGCAAGTGACTAGTTGGCTCACGCCAAACCATTGGAACTGCAAAGGGCATGGATTTATCTTACCTTTCAACCATTCCTCAGGCCAAAACACGAAATGCAGCACACATGTGGAACCCATGTTTTGTCTTGATCTTCAACATGACATCCAAAATGCAAGTTATAGGCTTTCTATACGATCTTTATCAAAGAACGACCCTGGGATTTTAAAATATAATTTCCATACACATAACAAATTTTATGGCACATTAACATATCCGCGAGCAGTCTTTGTACCATTTAAACCCTAAATATTCACTCTTCAACGTACATCGCATCCTACAATGACAACCACAAGAATGGCGGTCTGAGGTTAGGTTACTGTTACATATTTTCTCCCACTTGGCAATCAGTGTTGCCAGCCACAATAAATAAAATATCTAGTAACCTCTCAGTTGCCTGGAGGTGTTGGTATAGGAAGATCTTAATAGGAGTCAAAATCAGCAATAATATAAAATCGTGACGTGCTAACCATATTTTAAGGCCAGATCTGAAATCAGCACCCGAAAAATAGTTAAAGGCAGCCACAATTGTTCAGTTATAAAAACCTTGTAAACCTGTGTAATCGTAAACATAATTTTTCGCTTGGAACGTTTTTATTGGTATATGTATTTTATTATGACGACGATAATTGCCTCTCCAATGCTGTATCGAAGTCGTCCAGTCAAACAACAGATGGCACTACTATTGAATGTCACATCTTTAAGTTACTGCTAAGGTTCATGGAGTTCGTTTAAGCTCTAAACGGCACTTTAGCGCTCACAATGGGATAAGATTAAGGATGGGTTGAGAGTGTTGAACAGTGTAAAACGACAAAAGGAGACCTCCGTTAAGACTATCCAGCATATTCTTTAAAAGAAGTTTTTCGTAGCTCACTGGTTATTGCTGCTTTGCATATAAGACAACAGATTAAAGTTCCATCCAAAGAATAGCATCCTTTCCGAATCTATTAGTGAATTAAGGTTTCAGTAAGGGGAGTTGGAAACAAGAGGTTAATACGAATTCAGCCTAATTATCAATTTGCAAATTTCCAAATATAGATCATCTCCTTCTTAATCTCATTACAATTAATTTTACGCAATTAATTTTTTTATCATGAAAAAAATTTGCTAAATATTTTCCATGAACGAATTCTGGAAAATGCATATAATAAGTAACACAGAGAATTATTTATGACTACAGAGGGCATTCAGAAAGTTCTTGACACGCGTCTGCAGATTTGCACTCGTTTCTCCGAAATAAACAAGCTACGACTTGTTTGGAAACTTGTCCAAACTTGTCATTACATGTTAGAAATAAAATCCGTATCATCATTTCTCTGTTCAATGGCGGCGCATAAAGTTCGGTCTGCGAATTCTGCGTGTTGTTGCTATGCAGTCTACTAAAGAAGGGGAAATATTTTACATTTTTGACAAGGATGCAGCTTGGGGACTACAAAAAAAAATCCATGTCGATTTATCACATATATATGGAGATCATTCCTATTTGTATGGAACTGCTATGGGATAGATGTGCAATATCAGAGAAGGACAGCAGAGCTTCGAAGACCTCCCTTGTGTAGGAAGATGAAGGGGGAAGTGGACGAGAGAACCATTGCTGTTATTCTGGAATACATTATGGAAAACCCACATATCACCGTTCAGGTATAAGTGAATATATCAGTGTATCGATTTGCAGTGTGAAAATAACTATTCATCAAAATTTACAAGTCCAAAAGTCTGTGCCAAATGGGTATCTCATAAACTGGCAGAATAACAGAAAACGGCTATAGTCGACTCGTGCAAAGAGATGCTGGCAGTGTTTGAACCTAGTGGCATCAAATGGTTAATAGACATTGTTACAGGTGATGAGACGTGGGTATATTAGTATACAACTCCCGAAAAGATCGACAACTATGTTTGTGTTGCGGACGATGTACCGCATCCCACATCCTCCAACAAGACTTTCGATCAAGGAAGGGGTATTTACAGTTTTGTTTTGTTTATTTTTTCAATTACCAAGGAATGGTAGCCGTGGACACTTACCTGAGAAAATGACTATAACTGGCCAATACTACACCAACATTGTTTTGTCCAAAATGGTTAAGAAGATTAAGGAGCAACGTTCAAGAACAGTCGTGTCAAGGGTTCTCCTTCTTCATGATAATGCCAGTGTTAACAAATCCGACAAGCTACGGCCTATCTGTAGCAAGAAAAAATCAAACAGCTATCCCATCCTGCATATTCGCATTGTTTTGCACCATGCGATTTTTGGTTGTTTTCAAAAATTAAAAAGGAACTTGCTGGGAAGCCTTTTTCAAGAGTGCAAGAGCGTGAAAAATACGTTTATTCAGAGTTGTGGAGCAACACCCCAACAGAGTACCACCAAGGTTCCAGAATTGGCGTAGACGCCTGCAACTTTGCATAGATGCTGAACGGGATTACTTTGAGTGACAATAAAAGTTTTGTTGAGTTAAGTGCAGTGGTTTTTGTTCTGCTTATGCATGTCAAGAACTTTTAGAACGCCAGTTATAACTGAAATAACTAATTTAGCAAATCAATATATTTTTTGGTAAGAGCTGTGCACCCATCTCCTGTGGATGTTGCACTGAATTAACTATACCTAGCATGTAAAGTCCCTCCCTACTTCTTGTGGCGTAGGCTGTTAATACCTTTCAAAAAAGATATTCTCCTCTGAAAGACCACATATGACCAGTGCATTAATATGGTCATATGTACCACTCTTTCGTTTTTCTACTCTGCTGAAGAATCTTGGTGTTGACCACTTAAGCATATTTGACTGTCTAATAGCTTTCAGCATGTTTATAGAGCCCAAACTTTCTGCACTTGTAGGCCTCTGTTAAGAAAAGGCTATTGCTGTGTTTCTCCCTGTTTTTTGAGTTGTCATCCCAAAGTTAACAGATATAGCGACAGGATATCTTATATCAGCTGTGTATCATCCTGATCAGGGTTCATCATACAGTAGATACCTTAAATCTGGATTCGAGAGCAACACCAAATACAGCAGATATGTATCTCAAGCAGCGCAGTTTCTGTTTAGATATGGTTCTTGAAAAAGTTCATATGTAAAGGTGGTATCTGAAGTTCCTACCAGCATTGGTGATTTAAACCTCTAGATGCAGGAGAAATGTCTTTGCCCCTTGTCTACTATTGGTTCGCTGATTGATAATGTTATCCTCTATAACTCAAGAAGCCAAGTTTCTTTAAAACTCCAATTACCCTTTTTTTACAAAGTATGTGTAATATGAGGACTCTAGAAAGAAATTATTCTGTTGATGCTTTAACAAAGGGATTATAGTGATATAACCTTCATATTTTGGACTTCCAAGAGACCAAATGAAAAGCTAAAGGTCAGATATTTAAAAAAAATCTTAAATTTGTCATTCCAGGAGGAAAGGATAACACATATCTTCAAGATATAGATTTGTTACCTACGTCATCATCATGCGTGTTGCAACTGAAGCTTAAGAAATATGTTAAGGTTAAAAGAATTCCGTTTAACCTTGAAGTTCTGAAAGACCTAGAAATAACCTAAGCATGCTATGATAAGTTACTTAGTCATTATGACAATCATGATTTGCTTACAATTCAAGTTGAGGAAGAGGGACTCATTTTAAACTAGCTACTCTTGAAATCAAAAATAATTGTTCTATGTAAAAAGGAGAAGAGGACACAAATTCTTGTAAGTGATAAGGCAATGGAACTTATTTCGTTAAATAATAAGAAATACAGAAATTAACTGAATCAGCAACCCACCTATAGTTCTAAGAGACGGCATTACAAAGAGCTTAATAATCGTATAAAAGATCTCAGATGAAAACACATAGATCTTTTGCATTATAGCTGAGCTGGCAAATCAGAGGAAACAGCTAGACAGCACAACAGAGAGTTGTACTAGACATAAAATATTTTGTGTTGGAAAAAACTGGCAAACACACAAAGATTGAGAGATAAACAGGTAGAGTTATTGAAGGTATGTAGATTCATTCAGTCATGGTTAGGTGGGTTGAGAATTTCAGAGATGTTCTAAACAATGTGGTTAGTTCTATTCCCATTGTTTGTAATGAGGATAAGTACATTACCGAATTTAGTGTTGTCCCTATATCAAAGTCTGAAGTTAAATTAGCTGTAAATATTCATGTCGTAAAAAGTATTGCCGACGTTGTGGGAATCGAACCTGCAAATAATTGAAAGATTTATAGGTGAAATCGTGGAAGCAAATTATCGTCCGATGAGTGTTTTAACGGTAGAGCGCTCTGTCACGTATCTGGAGAGTTGCGGGTTCGATTCCCGCCCCATCGACAATATTTTTTTTCACGTGATTATTTATTGAATTCTATATCTACAGCTAATCTGTGAATTTACTGTGGGTAATTTGGCTATCTCCAATTTAAAACAACAGAAATTCCCCAGGGTACATTAAATTACTGCTGAAATGTTTAGAGCATAGAATGTTTCTGTTGTCGCATGTCTAACTGATTTCTTTTGTGATAATGGTGTTTTCCGAAGTACTTTACTGGAAGTATTGTTATCATTATTTTGAAAAACGGGGATCGCAGTTCTTACGATTGCAGGAATATCAGTCTATTTTCTGCTCCAGATTATGTTTAATAGAATTAAGCATTTGGTTGATAGACAACTCCGTAATGCACAGTGTTGGTCAAAATTGCTAGAATTCTCTAGCAATTGTGAACAACACTGTGCATTACGAATCTGCGTAAGGGAAAATATATTTGATCTAATATATTTTCGCTTACGCAGATTGGTGAGAAATATTTAGAATTTTTCGAAAAGCTTTTGATTATGTAGATTGTCATATTTTGCAGCTGATTGTGAGTTCGTATGGTGTACCTGATAAGTAATTAACATTTAAAAAAAGACTGAGTCATCTGTGTGATTTGGTAAGACTTGTAGCGATTGGCTTAGTAATATTACTGTAGTCAGACAAGTAGTCAATATTTCTTGTTACGCTTTAAGCTTCAGTTTTACTGACCACAACGATGACCTCGAGGACCCAGGTAGACTACCAGTGGTCATAATTTATGAAACACATGACTTCAGTTCTAAAATTAACACTACTAGCTATGAATATGGTGAAAATTGGAAAAACATATAATCTTCATTGATACTTACATCCTTTGGTGGTAACTTGAGCAAATTTGGGTTTGATTAGTTTTGCTCGTCCAAATTCCGTGTTAGATGACAATAGTGGTCGAAGAGTAGAACTGGGTTCAACGGTTAAGGAGTAATTGGTGAGCATTCTTAGCTGGTAGAGGATTGCTTCGTATCGTCCTCTAGAAGGATTCTTCAGCACATCGTGGATGTTGGAATTCTGCTTTGAACCATCGAGGGAGAGTTGGCGCTGCTTGCACGGTTGTTTTAATCTCCATCCAGACAATTCACACACTCGAACTGTGAAACCTGTCGGGTCTGGACCTTGCTGGTACCTCCAGTTTAATTTCAAAGATCTGTAATCAGGCTCAACATTCAGGTCCTCTACTTCTGAAATCAAAAAAGAAAATTTCTTTTAAAAATCTTTTTAAAATCCTGAAACATTTAGGTACTAGTAAGCACTGATGTAAGGAAATGCGTTCAGTGTAAAAAGTTACATTATTAATTTTACAGCTTTTCTTGCAAGTTCTCATTAGCTATTGACTATAATTATCATTCATACTTTATAAGAATGAAACCCTACGAGAGAAATTCTTAAAGCATCTTTCTAGAACGATGCTTCCCAACCTGTGTGCCGCGAAATATTTACATTCACGCGAAACGTTTCATGATTCTATTCATTGTAAATTATATTTTTGGCATTTACTAATGGAAAAAAAATAATCAGTTATTTTCACTTCATCTTTATATTTATGAATTATCCATATATGTTGATCGGATTTCTCGGATTGCTAGAAAATATTTAAAATAATATTAATTGATTATAAAATAAGAGTCAATTATACTAACTAATTGAAAAAAGTTATTTTTCAAATACAATTATGCATGTTGTTTTGCTTTTTTTTTTTCCTGGTTTGCCGTGACAATTTTGGAGTTTGAAAAGTGTGCCGTGACTCAAAGAGGTTGACAAGCACTATTCTAAAAAATGATACGAAGCAGCCTTCTAACTTCTGAGAAAAAATTCCAGTAGTAAGAAAATATCTAGGTGTAATTTAAACGTAAGAATAAAAGTTCGAAAAGTTAAGATCATCTTAGAATATTTTTCTCGAAAATCTTAATTCACACAATAAAATGCAAATTTTCAAACTTTAATCAAGTTAGGGAATATTTTAACTTCACAAAATCACTATGTTAATTACAAAGCAACTCAATGAGAAAACATTGCAATGCGACTAGCCTTGCAATGTTTTCCTTTGCCGGATTTCAGTCAAACGGCATTAGAAAGTATCATATCAACATGTAAATAATTATACTACGACACAGTTAACCATGGCATATTGTTAAAAAAGTTATCATTGGTGGGAATTCGAGGTTCACTGAATAAATGGTTCAAAAATTACTTTCTAATAGGACTATCATCACTAGGATTGAAAATTGTGAGAGTAGAGATCAAATTTTAAAATCAGGTGAACCACAGGGCTCAGTTTTGGGGCCATTTTTATTTGCAATTTATATAAATGATTTAGTAGAAATAAATTTTCAGGGTAATTTGTTTATGTTTGCTGACGATACCGTTCTGCTGAACGCAGATATGCAAGCAGAAGTAGTTAGATATGCACAGAACGACTATAATGTAGCAAATTCTTGGTTTCAGAAAATCAAACTCTTCTTAAATGAAGAAAAAAACAAATATATGATCATTCAGAGCAGGCACAAGTTAAATAACTTATGCATTAAAACACATAATTATAACTGTCAATATAAATTAATAATTAACCAAAATGCATGTTCCTGCTCAATTGTGGAAGAGGTTAATAAAATTCAATATTTGGGGATTCATATTGACCAAGATTTTAAATGGAAATCTCACATAAAATATACTTGTGATAAATTAAGGTATGCATCTTACAAAGTGTTGAAGTTCAATACACTTATTCCATTGGATGTCATAACAATGATATATAAAGCTCTCTGTGAAGCAATCATTAGGTATGGTATCAGTATATATGGATGCACATATATATATCTGTTTTAAATAAAATTAAACGAATACAAAAAAGTACTCTAAATAATATTGTTAAATTCAATAAACATGTAATTAATGAAGATCACATTGGCAATATATTTCATTATCTGAACATTTTACCAGTTGACTTGTTATATATTTATGTAACTATCGTTAGAAATTACTTTAAAAATGAACACAAGGAGAAAATTTTGCATGTGATCAATACAAGACGAAAGTGTGGAAATTATTTTGTTCAACCAATTTTTCACAATAATTACGGAAAAGCGCGGATATCTTATCAAATACCCAAAATTTTTAATTCTCTACCGAGAGATCTGTTATGCCTGAGTACTTATTCAGAAATAAAAGTTTCGAAATGGTTATTAGATGTAAATAATTGAAAAGTAATATTTAAAAAGTCATATCCTGTATCTGGTATCCTTTAAGCAAGTGCAATTTTAATGTGAAATGATGACTTGCACCATAGGTGATAGTTTTGTGCAATATGTGCTGTAATCCGAAATTTTATAGGTTTATTTTATAAATGTGTTTAATTTTTCATGTCTGTGTTTTAATACGTGTTTTTTTCGTTGTTATTGTTTTAGTTTCTTTTTTTAATTACGTGTTTATTTTCCATTATACATGTCATATTCTTTAATAAACCTCTAGTGTGATTGAAAGGAATCCTGCTGACAAGCCATAAGGCTTAGCGGGGTAATCTATGTATATAACCATACTAAGGCTTAATAAAGATATTATTATTATTAAATATGATAACTGTTGATGATCAGTAATGATCACGATGGCTCTTAAGTAAATATATAATATGCATTTCCCTTATGAATAGTATTTTTTCGTATTTTCCAAGTGGATTCGAATTTTGCCAACTGCCCTACATTTTGTTAAGTTTCCTCAATTTGTCCAACTCTCCTAATTTCATAAAACAAATCTCAATTTTCACAACTCGCCTATATTTTAAAAAGTGGATTCGAATTTTGCCAACTACTCTAAATTTCGCCAACTCTCCGTAATTTTACAGAAAAAAATCGCAATTTTTACATATTCCTTGAATTTCCTAAGTCACTTCGAATTCTATTAACTCTCCTTAATTGCACAAGAAAGGCACAATTTTCACAACTCCCCTGTATTTTACCAAGTGACTTCGAATTTTTCCAATTCCCCTGTATTTTACCAAGTGTCTTCGAATTTTCCCAAGAGTTCTTGTTTTTTCCAACTCTCCTTAATTTCACAAAACCAGTCCCAATTTTTACAACTCACCTGTACTTTACCAAGTGGTTTCCAGTTTTGCCAACTTCCCTAAATTTTGCCAAGTTGCCTCTAATTTACCACCTCTCCTTAATTTCGCAAAACAATCCCTTTTTTTACATCTCTCCTGAATTTGCCAAGTCACTTCAAAATTTTCAAACTCCTAAAAATTTCCCAAGTTTTCTCGATTTTGTCAACTCTCCTTAATTTCACAAAAACAATCCCAATTTTCACAAATAACCCATATTTTACCAAGTGGATTCGAATTTTGCCAACTGCCCTAGATTTTGCCAAGTTTCCTCGATCTCTCCACAATTTTATAGAAAACAATTTCCAATTTTTACATCTCACCTGATTTTTCCAAAGTCACTCTGAATTTTGCCAACTCCCCCAAAATACTCTCCTAGATATTGCAAAGTTGCCTCGATTTTGCCAACACGCCATAATTTTACAGAAAAACGCTGGCATAGATGCGACTCTAACCTGGAGACTGCAAATTACGAGCCTGGCGCGCTACCTACTGAGCCATCTCATCCTTTTTCTGCTGAGAGTTGCCCAGGCTGTTATTTTCAAGAGTAAAAATATCGATGCATAACTTAAGGGATGGGAAAGAAAAAGGGAACGTAATGGCAAAGTTGTAGCTACGCTACTAGCATATAATGTTCAGCTGTAATATATCAAAAATCTTCAATGCCGCATCATTAGGCCTTTGTTGCGTTTGCTGTTTTTCTTCCGCTTGAAACTCGCAAATTCCACCGAGTCGGGTTTCATTCTGCAGTCAACTGGTTCTAGACTTTTTATGTTTCACTAATAGCATTTTAAAGATTCGTCTAAACTACAGTCACCTAATGCTTAGGAAATAAGGAAAATAAATAACAATTCTCACACGGTTTCTACGATACACTCAAAGGTTAGAGGTAGTTTGTTTGAGGTAGCGCTTACTAGGTAATTCCTTAGTTGGCTCTCCAAAATTATAGTCTAGTCATCTATACACGGAAAATTCCCATTGTTCATTTTTTAGAGCCAATATCAACTTTTAGTTATTATTATTATCATTGAACCTTGGCGCACACAGTGACCATACTTCCTACAACAGATTAGTAAACTGTAATTTTGTCATCATTTCCCCATATATATCTATACTTTTCGATGCGAAAAACCTATGGCGGATTCCGCTTATAAAAGACTTTTTGGAATGTACGTTTTGCTCAACCTCGGGATAGGGAAGATGAATTGTGCAATTGTCAGCCTATTCAATGCAATATATTAAAAGGACTTGAATTTAGATTTTGAGCGATTTCCTACAAACCAGTTATATGTTTTCTTTTATCTCTTCTTTGGATCTCGTTTCCCAATATATTATTATTTAAACTTATTGTCTGTGACTCTGGCGATGTTATTAACGTGGCAGTTACAATCTGTAATGATTACAAATCATGTTGCTAAAATGTCATTATTTTTAGTGCGGTTTTAACTTTTATGCTTCCACATTATCAACCAAGATGCATTGGTGTTCAAAATGAAAGGATGATAGACAAATTTTTATATTACTCAAAATAATTTACACCAAATAGAGTTAAGTATCTTAGGTAAAGATATAAGTGTTGTATTTGCATTATTTATGCATGTTTGCTCCCTTTCTTTTGAGTATCAGCCTTCTCTTTCTTTCTTTCCCAAAAATAGCAAATAATCTTATTAAAATCTTAGAATTATCTTATTGCGCATGACGACATATTTCGCTTTTATAGATTCCAAAAAGGCTTTTTACTCTCGACATAATTTGTAGTTGATCGTTAGATCACATGGAATACCTGACAAATTGGTTATCATAATGAAAGCTCTCTATAGTAACACTGAATCGTATGCGAGAGTTGGTCAAGTTTTTATGATTGGTTTAGCATAGGTTGTGGCGTTAGACAAGGCTGTATTTTCTCTCTTTTTCTCTTCAGTTTGATTATTAATTTTGTTATGCGGAATTCTTTGCAAGAAAAAGACCACACCTTAATTGTCTAGGGATTTCAAAATTATGGTTTAAAATATGCAGATGATTTGGCCCTGTTGGTTAATGATGTTGATAATATGAATTCTTTCATTAGGGCTTCTGATGAAACTGATAATAGAGTAGGTTTGGAGATAAACATAAAGAAAACTAAAGTGATGAAAACTGGTCAGGCAGATGGTGCTTCCGTTGCTTTGAACGGTTGCGCTCTTGAGCAAGTGTATGAATTATCTCAGGAGCTGTTTAACAGATACTGGTGACGTGAGGCATGAGATAAAGAGAAGAATAGGAACTGCTGCTGGGACTTTTCAGAGTGTGACAAAATAGGAATATACACCTAAAGACTTTAGAAAAGAAACTTAGGCTGCATAGTAGTTTGTTTCTTTCTAGGGTTAGTTATGATAGTAAACTTGAACCCTTTGTAAGCAAGATAACAGGAAACTTGATACCTTTGATTCTGGATGCTTACGCAGTATCTTGGGCACAGGTGGTTTGACTTGAGCTATATAACAGTGATGAGGTTAGGCAAAGGAGTAGACAACCTTCTTTGAACAGCTTATTATGCAAAGAGAGGTTGCATTTGTTTGACCATATTGCCCGTATGCATAACTAGATTGCGAATAAGATATGAACAGCATGCCTGAAGACCTCAAAAAAAAGGGGGAGACCTAAGATGCGAAGTGCAAACAATGTCAAACAGGACCCTGACAGAACTGACTTACAATGGCCAAACGCATTAGTTGCAGCTCAGGAGAGATAGGTTTGGAGAGTAAAATAGTATAGTCTGGTTAGTCTGACTGCATGATGATTTTTTTTCCATTATGTACAGATTTTAACTCCCAAATTTTCAAGCATAACTAAATGAGTCTGCTCTCAAGTGTATACTGAGAGAGTAGCTTATATTTCTGTCCTCTCCCACACCTCTAAACACGTAAATTCCTGAGTGTGAAAGTCGTTTTGGATATCAATAATTTTTTATATAGATGAATCAGTACGCTGCAAACGCACTCTTTCACATCTACCCATTTTCAAGTTAGGTATGATAACTTAGAATGTATAATAATATCTTAGAGATATTTTATAATTTACTGCTAAAATGTCTATACTGCCAAATGTCTACACATACTACATAAACTGCGAAAGTGTCTACACTACATAATACGAAGTTCAACTACCTCGCTGCTACGTGTCAGACCCAGAGGGAGGTGATATCACGTTTTGCACAACATGGTTGGAATAGAGGCAGTATAAAACACCAAGATTGCGCAATTTGCCCTGAGATTTTGTGTCATTGCGGAAAGAGTCGGTTCTCCGTTTAAATCTACGGTACGTTTTGAAATTCTGGATAGTGTTATGCAAGGCCGGATTTAGGGATGGGCCAAGGGAGCCATGCCCACCCCCTTTCCACAATGCGAGTAAAGGTATGAGAGACTATAAATGATTAAACGTATCCATATTTGATGCATTTTTCAAGACAATTTTTAAAAGCCCGTAAAACGGAGGGGGAAATGTTATACTGCATTGGAAATAAAGTCTCTTGCCCTTTACATTTTTCGGCTCATTTGTGTTTCTTGCACCCCCCCCCCCCACCCTCCCTCGATTTTTTTCTAGATCCAGGCCTGGTATTATGTATGTTGTGATTGTTTATTTCTCTGCACATCCGCAATTCTCTCGAAGTGTTAAAAACGCAAACTTACACTCTGTATCATCATCCCAATTTAAAATAAAAGTTTGGAATTGAACAAAGTCCAATGTTGGTCAATATGCCTTGAGACCTGCTAAAAACCTGTATAGAATTGTAAGGGAAAAAAGTATGAGAAGGCAATTGTGTAGTACGATTAACGTGAAAACTAAACTTTGCCGATTGACTTTGTGCACATAGTTATATTTGACATCTACCCGTTTTCAGGTTAGGTATGATAACGTAGAATAGTGGTTCTCAACGTTGGGTACGCGGTAAAAATTTTCAGCGTACGCCTTGTGAGCTCAAAAGTCGCTAGATCTAGTAACAAAGTCAGTGTTTCATTATATTCCCATTGTTATACTATAACTATAGTTTTATCCATCTATACAAGGGGGTAACTCCAGTTACATATACATTTACAGGGGGTACGTGAAGAATAAAAGTTTGAGAACCACTGACTTAGAATATAGAATAATATCTTTGAGATATTTCATAATTTCCACATAACATATTTTACTTTAAAATGCTTATTAGGATGATCGAATAAACATTAAAAATCAAAAATATCGATTTTTGAGTTTTTAAAAATTACTTAGTGAGTTACACTGAATACTACTGATTGAAATGTGTGGAATACGTTTCGTGACCAGGCAGCTTATTGCCAAAGGCGTCACTGATTCAGAGCAGTAAAGAAATCCGCTGCTCTGATTGATTGATCAACTCACCAGTTGAATATTCTCGCTACCAGGAATCCACCCGGTAGCGAACTCATTCAGAAGACATTTGATGAGAAATGACATTTTCTGTTTGATTCTTTCTGTGTTTATATATATATAATTTTTTTTCAAGGTACAGTGGACCTTCGTTATAGCGCTGCTCGCTATACCGCGCACTCGGTTATAGCGCGGGCGATGTTCGCGATAAGTTCAAACATGTTTATACAGGTCCGTGCGGCGTTAGTGAGTATCGCATTTTATTGTTACTGCGTATTGAGGAATTGTATATGTATTGAGTTCCTGCAGGTATTTTGAATAGTGTTTAATTATTGTATGCATGATGAGTAAAAGAAAAGCTTATAGTGTGAAATTTATTGTGTCGCCACCGCGCCGCTCGGTATAACGCAGTTCACCTTATAACGCGGGTGTTGTTTCCCGCCCGACATGCGCGTTATATCGGGGGTCCACTGTATGTATATATATTTTTTTTCTTTCTTTTTTTTTCCTTCTTTTTTTATAATATATTCAACATATTAATGTTTTTAACGAATGTAATGAGAAGTTTATAACATTTTGTTTTATCTTTTATATTTTCAGGTTCTAAAATATTTTTAAAATTAAAATTTGTAATATTTAATTTAATTAATGAGTTGAAATATCTCTCTCTTTCTTGTTCATATTTTTTTGCATTTAAATATTAGGTTTTCATATACTTGTCAATTGTCACATACCGGAGAATCTTTTTTTTTTTTTTTTCATTTTATGTAACATTGCTTTGGTAATTGCTGAATTTGTTTTAATTTTTATAATTATATTAAATTATATTTTGTTAAGACCATAGTTATTATATTTTGTAATTATGGATGAAATTTTGTATCTATCGGTATTTCTTGCATTTATGCCGTACCATGACTGTGTCTCTTTCATTATGTTTAATTTATTTTGTTTTCTATATAAGTATATAAAAAAAGGTGTTTCTAGATTAGGATCCATATTTATTACTGATTTTGCTTTTTTGTCAACTATTTCATTGTATTTTATTCCTACGTGACTACGAATCCATCGTATGTATACAGGGTGAATCTGAAAAAGTGGGCAAAACTTTACGGGGTGGTAGAACGCAGCTATACGAGCAATATTCGTCATAGAACGTATGGTCGGAACGCAAGCGGTGAGAAGTTAAAAGGTAGTTTTCCACTGTTACATTTAAAGAATGAACACAAGAAGGAGATACTTCAGAAAACATTTTATTAACAGGACCGTACACAAAGCCGCACCGTACACAAAGTGCATATCAGCCATTTCGTGGTTAGTATAACCAGCCATCCTCTCGGCAATCCACGGTAGAAATGCCGTTGGGTGCGAGGACCGACCCTTTTATACCATTTCCAACGCCACCTAGCGGCTCGCCGTTTGCGTTCCGCCCATACTTTCTATGACGAATATTGCTCGTATAGCTGCGTTCTACCACCCCGTAAAGTTTTGCCCACTTTTTCAGATTCACCCTGTATAATATTGTTATTATTCAAGTGATTTTTTTGTTAAAATAAATATGTCATTTGTAAATAATTTGAAGTTACTTTTCGAAGTGTCATTGTATATGGTCTCCATGGATGCTTTACTGTCTGTGAATATTACAATTTCTTTATTTTTATACTTTAATGCCCAGTTTATGGCCAGAATGATTGCAGTTATTTCAGCTGTTGAGATGGGATTAGGTTTTTTAAATTTAAATTGGTATTCATAATTTTCTTCTGGGCAAATAAAAACTCCAGCAAGTTTGGTTCCATCCTCACTAAGAGATCCATATGTATATATGTGAATAAAATTTTTATAATTATTTTCTATATGAATATTTGATAGAATTTTAAGAGTATTTGTGTCGTGTATTTTTTTTATTGTAAATTGTTTATGTTTGTGTTTAGAATAGGGAATGTAGAGGCCCAGCTGGGTATTTGTATATTGTGGTCTCCACTTATCTTTTTAGTAATTAATTCTATTAAGTCATTCTTACATGTTAAATTAAAAATAGTTTTATCATTAAAATTATTTAACATTTTTGTCAATAGTTGGATGTGTGTAGTTATTTGATGTTATTCTATATATAAGGTTCTCTAATAAGTATTTTTTTTTATATTTATAGGTGGAATGGATGTTTCTGCGTAAATATTCAAGCCGTTTGTATTCTGATTAAGTCCAATGCAAAATTTTAATATTTTTAATTGTATATTTTCTAATATTTTAATTTAGTTTTTGATATGTTATTAACTAATTCGATTACATATAAGAATTTTGGGAGTATAATTGAATTATATATCAATAATAAGTGTTTGTTAGCAAAACCCCATTTGGAGCTGCCTAAGAATCTGAGAAAATTATAAAGTTTATTTGCTTTATTTTTTGCTATTTCTAGGTAATTGGACCATAACAGTTTTGAGTCAAAATGTATTCCTAAGAATTTAAAGTTTTCATCTGTTTTAATATTTTCATTTTTAATGTTTATTTCAAAGTCCTTTGGTAATTTTTTGTTTTTATAAAAATAAGCTAAAATAGTTTTTTTCTATTGATATTTTAAGTTCCATGTTTCACAGCATTTTATTACATTATTAATTAGTTTTTGAAATATATTTTGCATTAAGTCTATGTTTTTATTAAAGGTCTAGAAGATCAGATCATCAGCATAGGTTCCAAATTTTACATTTTCTGGGATGATTTCATATAAGTCATTTATGTATAAATTAAATAATGTGGGGGATAATATGTCCCCTTGAATTAATCCATTATTAAATTGATATTGTGAGGAGAAATTATTTCCAATTTTGATTTTGAATTTTTTCCCTTTAATAATTTTGAATAGAAAACTGTACATATTGCCACATATTTTTAGTTGTTTGATTTTACGTAGAATTCAAAAGTAGAATTCAATGTTTGATTTTACGTAGAATTCATTATGTGAAACAGAGTCAAAAGACTTTTCTATATCTATGCTTAGTATTATCATAAATAATTTATTTTTAATTGCATATTCTCCATCAGAAATTATATTTAATAACATATCTTTAGTAGATCTTCCTTGCCTGAATCCAAATATGTGATTGTTATATATTTTATTGTGCTCTATATGCCAATTTGGTCTGTTTGTAATTAATCTTTCAAATAATTTTAATGCATTTCAGCTTAAACATATTGATCTATAGGAGTTTAAAATTTCAGCATTTTTGTTAGGTTTTTTAATAAAAATCATTGAGTTTTCAAACCAGCTATCTGGGTAGTTTTTAGATTACTAAAATTCATTAAAATTGTTCAGTAGAATTTTTTTTCAAATTGTTTGGGAGTTTTTTAGTTCTTTATTTCTTATGCCGTCAGGTCCTGCTGTAGTTTTTGATTTTAAAGATTTTATTGCAAAATTCAGTTCAAAAAAAGTGAATGGTCTGTTTAAATATTCTGTGGCATTACATTTATGAAATTGATGCATTATATTTGAGTTATTAAATTTTTTGTCTATTTTATTGTTTGGTTTAGAATGCAGATTAATGAAAAAAAATTTCTATTGTTTCAGTTGTTTCTGAGAATGCTTTCCTTATTTTTGAGGGCAATGGAGTGAAGTGGATTCATTGGTTCTTTTTCACTATATAATTTTTTATATATTCTCCATACGTTTGATGTGGATGTAAGGGGTGAAAGATTTTCTGTAAATAGTTTCCATTTCGTTTTTGAATATTTAGCATTTTTTTTTTGATATTGCTCTTTCTAAACGTTTATAGATTTCACATGCAATAAAATATTTTTTTTTTTATTTTTCATATCTCTTTCTGCTTTTCTTTTAATTGCAATCAGTTTATTTATAAAAATAGTATGGATGTTATTTTTTGGAAATTTTTTTATAAATATTTTGTGTATATTTTTTACTTGTGTTTTTAATTTTATCCATAATAGTAATATAGTCTGAGTTTAAATTATCTTCTAATACTGTCACGCTTTTGTATGTGCTATAGTTGCGCATAACGTAACAAAACCGTCAGCAGTTCAGACACAATAGATTTATACTTGGGATCGAGCGCAGGCAGCACTGGCGGGAGCTGGTCGAAGTGTGACCAATAGAAAAGTAAGGCGTATTTGCTATTTCGGAATTGGAATAGCCAGTACATTGTACCTTTTCGTTTTTCCTTTATGGTATTCTGAACGTATCTATATGGACAGTACACCGCCTGCCGCATTATAAAAAACGCCCCGGATGAGCGGAGGCCAAGTGAGAACGAATCCGTAAACTGGTGAATCTCTTGAGTATGAATCTTTGTATAGAGTCTGTGTTGCTTTATATTCTGTTCTTCGTTTCTCATGAATCCGTCGTCCGCATTATAAAAAAAACGCCCCGGATGAGCGGAGGCAAAGTGAGAACGAATCAGTAAAGTGATGACTATTCGAAGTTCAAGATATTCAAGTCAAGATACTAGTATTTCACTTTACTCTTTGTCCAATGCATTTCCATGCTAGTGACCTGTCGTTTTTCGCTGACTTTTTGAATCTGTCAGCATATGTTGTAAGTGCTAATTCCACATAAAAACATGCACAACCTAACCTTCATATCACAAAAGAAACTACTGAAGCCCAAAATTTAAAAACGAAACCAAAATAAATCTATTGTGTCTGAACTGCTGACGGTTTTGTTACGTTATGCGCAACTATAACACATACAAAAGCGTGAGCTACTCAGAGCAGCGGTTTGCTTTACTGCTCTGAATCAGTGACGCCTTTGGCAATACGCAACCAGGTTTAATCAAAGTAAAAAGCATGCATTAAAATTTTTTTACAGCGCCACATATTTTTCAACTTTTTGTTTATAATAAACTAGCAAATTTACTCGAGATTTCTCGGGCCTTTCCCTAAAGTATGTAGCAGATGACGCTAATTATATTACCAGCTGTGATTTGAAATTTCTCATTACGATCAACTACCCGGAAATTTTTCTCACTCTCCTTCCCACCTTTTTTTTTTTGGGGGGGGGGGGGGGGGGAGAAAAGGACCCGTTAGGATAAAACAACCCAAGTTCTCTCCAATCCAAGATCCCTATCTCAATCGTTTCAGATATAACTCGCTACGCTCCATGTCCGGTTCTAGGGCAAGGGGCCAAGGAGGTCATAACCTCCCCTTTGGGATTGCCATCAACTGGAACGGAAGCAAACAAATTAAACATATTATATATTACACATTATATTTTTCAAAAATGTCTTTAAAAATCACTAAAACTCAGAGAAAAATTTTATATCGAAATGGCTTTTTTGGATCAAATTCCCCCCCCCCCTCTCTTTTCATTCTGATTACTTCCCTACAACATTACTTTTTCTACATCCGGGCCTATTACGTTCGGTAATCGTTTACTCATGTCCCCTCTTTTAATAGTAGGGGAGAGAGAGGTTAGGGGACGGTAAAAAATTATAGTGCATACAGCCCGATGAGTGGAAATTGAATACCAAGTTCTGAGATCATATCTTTCAGTGTTCAGAAGAAATTCTTCCCCCGGGTTTATATGGGGTCATTTTTTGGGAGTCACACCTTTATATTTCTTCAACATAGGATAAGAGGAAGATATGCACGAAATATTTGTACTCGTAGCTCTCACCGTTCATGAAAAACTTCTTCCCTAGTTTACTTTCGAAATTGGTGTATTTCTTTAGAGGACGAAGAAAGATTGTGAGGAAGATTGACTCTTAGGTTGCTTTTCCTTATGCTCCAAAAAAGGTGTATACCGAATGTTGTGGACCTCGCTATTACCGTTTAGAAGAAGTTTTCACCCTTTATTTCGAAGAGGTAATGTTTTGGGGAAGACATTTTTGTGGTCCAAATCCTTACATTGCTTTAAGTTATAATGAGAGGAAACTGTGTGCCGAATTTGGTTTTCATAGGTCTTACCGTTTATGAGTTCTTGATGATTGATAGATCGACAAAACTCTATCAAATGAATATTAGGTTGACGCAAAAGTAATGGGAAAAAACGTGAACCACGCATTTGCCGTCGTCAGGAAATTTGCAGCTGTCTTGCAAACAACGTAAAAGACAGCGTATGCATAGCTCCGGTATCTAATGACCTTCTGTACGTACGTACATTTAGTCCATACAAGTGGCAACAGGCATTTCACAATGGCAACGCAAAGTGTGTGTTTACGCTCCATCATATTGTACGAATTCAGAAATGTTGTCAGTGTCCAAGAGTGTTTGTGTAAATTGTGAAAAGTTTATGGGGACAAAATCATCTCTAAAAGCACCTGTTACCACTGGTAACAGATGCTTTTAGTATGACAAGTTCCAATCAGATGACTTTTGGTAAGATAAGTTCCAATCAAGTGACTTTTGGTAAGACAAGTTCCAATAAGGTGATTTTTGGTAAGACAAGTTTCAATCAGGTGATTTTCAGCTCGGAAACGAACCTCGAAACGACCGACCGACCGATGGAATTGAACGATAAAGGTTTAAAGGCACTGCTGAAAGAAAATCCATATCGGACATCCAAGGAATTTGAACAGCTACCGAATAACCAGTCCTTTGTCGTTCGACATTTGCAGAAACTGGGTTATGTGTCAAAACTGGATACCTAGATCCCACATCAATTTGTCAGAGGAAAGTATGGTGGCTCATTATACTGCATCTGCTTCGTTGTTTGCTCGACAAAGGCTGATGGTTTATTTGACAAAATGCTAGAAGGGAAAAAAGTAGATAACATTGTTGTCCATAAAAGATCATGGTGTCAAGCAGGAGAATCGTTCCAGACTAGGGCAAAACCGGAACTCTATTCTCGTAAGGTGATGCTTTCTTGTTGGTGGGATAATACGAGTATCATCTGCTATAAGCTTTTAAGCGGGTCCTAAACCATTAGCACGGAGGTCTATTGTGAGCAGTTGGGACCAGTGCAGCACTGAAGACCAAACGTCCGGCGTTAGTAAACAAAAAAGGTGTTGTGTTCCACCAGGACACCCCAAGGTCACAAGTTGCATTACGGATATCGCAAAAGCTGAGGCAATTGGGCTGGGAAATAATGACGCTTCTCCCATATTCGTCGGACTTGACATCCTCAGATTTTCATCTGTTCCAATCCCTGAACAATTTAATTTCAGAAGTTTCGGAATGACGACGAAGTTAAAGAGTACTTTTCCAACTTCGTTGCCACGAAAGACAAGAGTTTCTACAGGAATGACATCTACAAACTTGTAGATAGTTGGAACATGGTCATATCTACTAATAGTAATTATGTTCTTGATTAAATAACACATTGATTAATCATGAGAACGATTCTTATTGCATGTCTCATGTTTTTCCATTACTTTTACATCAACCCTATAGTAGATAACTAACCCGTATTTATAATTTTTGTTGCATTTGGCTTTTTTTCTCAAATCTAAATAGAGTCACGATATAATGAAAATTGAAATTTAATTACAACTGAATCAGTTACATAAGCACCATGTACAACATGGAGCGGAATAAATCTAAAATGATCGTTTCTAAATGGAAGCAAATGTCATCAAAACTTTATTCGTCGAAATTTCAAAACATCATCGACTTCGCTGACCGCATTTTCCAAATATGGCCAGTAGAAATATGGCCAGTTGTGGAGCTCTGTTTTAAACTATTACTAAATTACCAGTTATTTTCATGACTCCTAAGATATCTAAAATACAAGAATGATAGCATTTGTGCTCTTAGTTACATCTAAACAAAAGATAAAGCATCTTAATATCTTGTTTCAATGTCTTTGTACTTTATATCAAACATTGATTAAAATTACCGTAATCCCGTAGGAGTTTCATTCTCCCTCAAATTTTGTTGTCGTTAGAATAGAAGAACCGAAACTAGATGAAATGAAACCTTTGTTGTTTGCAAATTCTATTCGAATGCTTTTGCAAAATCGTCATTTGTGAAACATTTCTTCTACAAAGGTGAATTCGAATGAACGAAACAGAATTATCCTGTATATAAAAAACACTGCGATATCTACGAAAATATTGATCAAGAGAACTGGTACTGCACCTGTAGAAGAAAGACTAATCTCTCATCGTCAAAGTAAACATCAAAATATGCTTTGTGTTTACCTGAAGCTGAACTAAACAACCTGTCAGCTATAAAGTAAGATGTATTCGAACATTTTTGTTAAGGTGATTCTTCATTCTATTGAAGAAAAGAAATAGAAGTGCTGTTGTAACAAGATATAGCTCAGTTTACGTTATTTTTCTGACCCTATCAAATAAATGACGTGCAATGATTGCATAGAAATACCAACAGAGCTGGTAAGGTCATGCATGCATGCATGATACGTGAATTATAAAATTTTTCTAGCGCTCATATTTTTATTTCTGATTCAACATTTCTACTGTAAATTATGATTGGATAAATACAAACAAGTTATCTCTCTCTTCTCAAAACACACACAAAACCTTTTCTTTTTTCAGAAGAAATTTCCGTTCGTCATTCATTTCAGTAAGATGTTCAGTGATAAACAATAGATTAAGTGGTACCTAAAAGCAAAATAAATGTCGAAATAATTAGCTTGCGTAAAAATCACCCTAAAGCAAACATCTTATCTCGCAGCAAAACACCTTGCAACAGTACAGAAATGTTTTTTTTTTTTGAAAAATATGTTTAAACTTTTCAAAATCGAGTACTTTTGATATTTTTAAAACGATATTTGGCAAAATGAAACCTGAAACACTTCCTATTTAAAAGCCTTTACTTTGTTCGAACATGAAAATTAAAAATTAAAATCCTCTTCAAGGAACTTGTTTGCCACAGAGGTACGATAGGAGCCTGCCGGTGTAATGCGCCGTAGACAAGTTCTGTGAGGAAGGCGAGACCTCACTAGAAAGACAACACAAATATCCATGCCTTAGCCGGAATTCGAACCAAGGTTCCTTTGATCTGCACCATGCACATTTTAAATTATGTTTGACATTTTAAACGAGATAATTTGGACTGCATTTTTCGTCAATGAGATTGCTGCGATGTGAGGGGACAGTGCTTGGCTTAATCAGCATCGCACCACTCTCGTAATCTGCTCTTCCCGGATTAGTATCCATACTCTGTTTACATTAAGATTTCCTCTCTTAACCTCACTCTGCGCTCTGTGTAAAAGGGAGTATTGATGAGTTTGGAAGGCTGTCGTTCTTCGGATGGGGCGTTGTGTAAAGGAGATCTATATCCTGCTCTCGTTATATAACACCATAGGCTACCTTCCTTCAATTATGCCTTGACGAGAGAATTCCATCTGTCTCCTAGAACTGTCCAATATATCCCCTTCCTCTCCTCATTCATTCTGAGTCATTTGGGATCCTTGTAGCCTGATCATTGGATATAAAAAAGTGTCTCTCAGAGGTAAAATAAACCAACCTAATTCAACACTGGAGTTTTGGATTTTGCTCCAAACTTGGAGACTAATATCCCCACGTTTCAGTATAATACTGAACCCCGAACTTTGACAAGGTTTACATAATGTGTATATGAGGTTTTGGAGGTTTTTAAAAGCATTTTTATAGAACTAAGTAATGAAACTGGGCCGTCAACTGAATGCTGTCAAACGATTCTATAGTACATGATTTCTGAACACCCTGTCCTAGATTTAGAAAGGAGACAACAATGGGCTTGAAAAAGCCGCGATCCGTCAGATGCGAAGTCATATCTTGCGAAGTCATATCTTGTGTACTGCCATACGTTGTGTATGGCGAAGAACACACTGAACATCCTTGTTGTAAAACTATCGCATGTCTCAGAAGGTTGGGGGAAAGAGACCCACAGAACAGCTGTTAGGAAACAGATGATAGTCTCCCATCAGGGCCGATAGCTGTCCAATGGGTCCTTTTCCTCCAACTTCTCTGAGCTCATGATTTCCTTGTGACCTAACTATTCATACCATTATGTGCAAAAAAGTGCTGCTCAGAGGTAAAACAACCCATCAGTGTTCCGAACAAAATTATTGTCCATAAGCTTCTTCATCTTCAATTAGGTAGTGTTCTGCATCACAAATATCATAACATTAGATAAGCTTTTTCAGCTAGATAAGCTGGAAAAGTCCAGAACCCGAAGACTTCATAACATACACTGCTCAAAGTGGAAATCGAAACACTGTGAAGGAAGTTGAAAAAGTGTCCGAAACTGAAAGGACGGAAGCTATGAAGGTAGATGTGCAAATGATCAAAAAACGGAAGATGAGAACGCAAATTGCGTGCGTTTATTGTAGATTCATCAGTACACAGTAGGCTCACCTCGGGTGATTATACAAGTCAGTAGACGTCTCTGCATTCTGTCAACCAGATAGTTAATAGTGTCCTGAGGTATGGCGTTCCAAACAGCGTCCAATTGAGCACGCAACTGCAATTGGAACGCTGCCAGAATGAGCTGGTGAAGGCGGCAACCCATAAGGAAAACACACATGCTCAATGGGCAATAAGTCTGGGAAGTATGGAATCCATGGGAGAATGCCCATACTTTGGAGACTGTCCATCATTGAACGTGCAGTGTGGGGGTTGTGTTGTCCTGCTACAGAATCAGTCCAGGCATGGTGGTAAGGAAGGGTCATGCCACAGGATTAATGATGTCATTGATATAGAAGCTCACCGTTAGCAAGTAAAGAAATATGAATCAGAGGTGTTCGGCCACCATATTTGAGGCCATCCCATACCAATGTACCATGGTGGGGAGGTATATGGCAAACAATGGAATAGGTTTCTTCACATCATTGACGATGCCACGCCATGCAGACAAATGTCCAACTGGCATGCCAAAACAAAAAGCCAACTGGCATGCCAAAACTCGTCTGTGAACAACACTCACCTCCATTCCGTAGTCCAATGTTCCCTTGCTTGACATTAGTAGAGATGGAGTAACTGGTGATGTCGTTGCAACACAAATGCCGGACTGGACGTCTCGCCCTCATTCCTGTGTCATGCAAAAATTGCCTAATGGTTTGTGTGGAGACCACTGTACCCATAATCACTGTGCAGCACAGTCACTGTGGTGAAAGGGTCGCCTATTGAGCTTACGATTTTCACACCCTGTGGTGTGGTGCGTCCATGGTGTCATTTGGTGCTCCATGATGTTATATGAGACATGAGTGTGGCGATCGCTCGAAGGATCAATCCGACCTCTCGCATATCAACGATTCGCTCTCTCTCAGAAGGCATCAATTGCACATAAGGGTCCCGTCCGCGTCTCCAAGGCGTGTTCTGAACATTTTCTCAGTACGCATTCCAAATTCACTGTCTTCCGTTCTATGATACCAGTATTTATCCATGGCTCGGCTGGTGTTACGTGTTCATTCGCTGGAGAACTTTGATCATTTGCATATCTCCGATGGCAAATCGCTTCCTACGATTTAAATATCTCTACTTTCATTCTTCTTAGTGTTTCGATTTCCTCTTTGAGGAGTGTAGCTCATAATATCAAGCATGGACGCTTGTATTTTTGTTCACAAGTGTTGTCGTATTTCATCAGTTGTTGTCATCAGTTGTTGTCGCACCTTCACGCATCCTCCTTGATTGTAAACAAGACTGTGTGCCCATATCTCTGACATCTGCGACATTGGCTGGAACCGTATTTAGTTTTATATGATTCAACATTCACTTGCAAGGTTAAATAAAAATATATGTTAAAATTTTGCTTGTTCATATCCTTTTTAGGCAATTCTATTAGCTACAAAGGCATTGGTTGTTTATTATTATCCTTTTTAAACTGACTGATTTTTATAATAGTGTAACCTTGATCAAGAAGTTCTTCTTTTAATTTACATAAGATTATATCTGCTGGCAGGTGTTTTATACAACCTTCAAATACTTTCCAGGTCTCAATTGATAGGTATGATACTGAATGTTATCAATATCCAACTTTCTACTGATAGACCTGTCGTCCTCAGCACATCTGGTTTGGATGCAGATGGTGTCTCCAGACGTTTTAGCAGAAAACTCCATCTTAGCAATTGCTTTTAATCATTTATTTAATCCAATCTAGTTTTCCTCAATTCTAACTATAATACGACTTTTCTCAGGTTTTGACATAATAGTTTCAGAGTTTGTCACATCCTCCTGATCCCCAAGATCCATATTTGATCTGTTGCCATCTTCATCCTCAGAGAGATCACAAATTCTGTTTTAAGTTAGCAGTTCATTTCTATCTTCAGTTATTGAAAGTGGCCCTTTTACAGCCTTTCTATCATTTACCTGCACAAACTCATCCATGTTAGTGCCTTTTGAGTGTCCATTAACTTGGCTTAAAGGCATTCCCTGCTGGTCATAAGCTGACTGTAGTAACAAGTAATTAAGGCGTGCAGTTTCACTCTCTGACAGTCCCATATATTCCTTTTTGTTAATAAAGACATCTATTTCTTTTGAAATTGCACTACAATGATGACCTCAAGTGCTAGGCTTGTGACCGGCACTGGTAAATCAAGCCAATGAATGTCAGCGACACTATTAAACACAGGCACTGGAAAAGTCCGAAGTCACTATCTCACAACGGAAGAGTTTTAAAACGAGAGCAGAATACGAAAAGCGTTCTTACCACTTGATGCTCCAATCTTGAACAAGTCAAGCGAATTCAAATCACGAACAAAATCCCACATCCGAATTCCGAAATACTACACCTGAACTCGAGCGACTTCCACTGAAGGAGGAAAGCTTTATACGTAATAAAGAATAAATTAAAACAAAAAAGAGATTTTCTAACAGAGAACATTGATAGAAAACGATTCTCTCTAAGAAAACACTTTTTATGTTATTATTTATTCTTTGTCCTATTTAAATTTGGCTTTTTCCTTAGTCCACTCCCTTTGCTTATTTTCTTAATGAATTATGTTGCCTTGGGGAAGTTCGAAATTTTTGGCTTAATTATTTTTGAAATTTTACACCGCTGAGCATATCCTTCCCTCGAGAAAATGTTCATGTTGTGAAATTGATGATCCTACTAGTTGCGATGAGCTTGTCTTGGCGGATCTAATCACTGACGGAGTGCACGCTGAATCACCAAGTATATATTGTAAAGGCATAGTTAATGCAGCGATAACAGAGTTGGTCTCTGTTACAAGTGACGCCTGGAAATGTCTAGTTACGAAAACTGTCTCATTCCCTTCGTCACCTTGTATAATCCTATCACTGGCTCCAATTCAGTGACTGATCCGACATTAACAACTTATCCAAGAGAAGCGAGATGTGCCATTGATCACTCGGTTTCACTGCACTGACACTGGAATCGGACAAAGTTCAATTTAAATCTTTTAGGCAAACGGATTGAACTGAATATGATGCGAAAGGATAAAATAACTAAGGTCTGATCACGTCACTGATAAAAATAAAATAATTACCTCATTGATTTTTACATTTGAATATTACTTATCTGCGGTAGCTGAATTCATCTACAAAGTAATCGGTGTTGATACGAATGTTTTACGTTAACAAATGCATTTTCTAACCGAAGTCATCAAGCGTAACATCCACATGTTTGCCTGAGGAACCAACTTCAAAATGCTGATTTGTCGCTGTGATTCATGATCGTTGCGCTTCATCTAACTCAGATAAAGCAAATAGGATATGGATGTATGAATGGGTAAATACATAAACGTTGAATTCGCTTCATCGTTTGATCGTAGTCAATAAACCGAAGAAGAGCATCTAGACGTGGGAATATGAGAGAAATCAGAAGGATAAATCAAGAGATGTTGAGAAAATTTAGCGTGTCATTAATCTGAGAATAAATAACTCATATAGCCGTGGAATAGAATAACATTTCAACTACCCATCATAAAGTATTATTCTAATCAAACGATCAGTTTTTAACCCTCGATTGGTTTGAATGGAGAAGAAGAATTTTTCGTTATTTATCTTGTCTAATTTATATTTATGAAATTTTTACTGCATTCCTAGAAGTCCTTGAACAAGTTCTACGTCTATTTAACTGGTGTGTGCTTAATTGGTTCCTATAAAATAAGCCTGTTCAATCCACATCCAATCCAAAATTAATGAATAGCCACCAGAGAAAAAATTATATTCTTAAAGAACCGCAAACATTTTCTCTACTTGAAAAAGGAAAACATACATTTCTAATGAGATAACAATCCCTTTTGGAAAACTGTATCTAAGAGTACTAATGGATAATTATCGTCTAATACTTACTAATGGATAATTATTAAAATGTGAAAAAGCCAATTTTGAAAACTGTTCCTTCTGACTGGTCGCGTATTGCCAAATGCGTCACTGATTCAGAGCAGTAAAGAAATCCGCTGCTCTGAGTAGCTCAGGCTTTTGTATGTGCTATAGTTGCGCATAACGTAACAAAACCGTCAGCAGTTCAGCCACAATAGATTTATTTTGGTTTCGTTTTTAAATTTTGGGCTTCAGTAGTTTCTTTTGTGAGATGAAGGTTAGGTTGTGCATGTTTTTATGTGGAATTAGCACTTACAACATATGCTTACAGATTCCAAAATGTCAGCGAAAAACGACAGGTCACTAGCATGGAAATGCATTGGACAAAGAGTAAAGTGAAATGCTAGTATCTTGACTTAAATTAGACAACTTCGAATAGTCATCACTTTACTAATTCGTTCTCACTTGGCCTCCGCTCATCCGGGGCGTGTTTTTATAATGCGGACGACGGATTCATGAGAAACGAAGAACAGAATATAAAGCAACACAGACTGTATACAAAGATTTTTTTTTTTTTAGAATATAATTTTTATTCATAACAGTAAAGGATACAAATACATTTACACTTTGACCCGCAAAGCTAAATAATTTATCTGCAGGAAAATGAATAAATTATATTAAACATAGGTCATTCAGCCACAAAAATGGTGTACATCAAATAAATCCACAAAACACAACACATAAAGATCAGCTAACTAGAAAGTACCAAATAATTTTTTAATTCCATTTTAAGTCTTCTAAAAGAATCTATATTTAGTAATTCTTTTGGAATAGCATTAAATATAAGTGGTACTTGATATTCGGAGGTATGTTTCCCGTAATTATTTCGAAAATTTGGCAATTTGTAATAACCTTGGTTTTGAAGTCTTGTATTTTTATTATGTTGAATTTTTAGTTTGTAAGTTTCGTCAAAAAATTTTTAATTATTATATTTATATAAATTGCTGTAGGATAAAAGATTTAAAAATTTTAATCTATCGGTAGAAGTTTTATAAATTTTTTGCAAATGAGACGGAATAATATTTTTAGCTATTATAGACTGCAGTTTTTCTATTTTATTTATGTTAGTTAAGTTAGTTGTTCCATAATTTAAAATAGATTCGCATATTGCTTTATAAAATAGTACACATGTTTCCATATTTAATACGTATTTCAATTTTTGAATTTTTATCGCCGATATTCTCAAGCTGTCACATATGTGGGATATATGGGCATTCCACCTAAAATATATATTCAAGAGATTCAACACTTTACGGATTCGTTCTCACTTGGCCTCCGCTCATCCGGGGCGTTTTTTATAATGCGGACGACGGATTCATGAGAAACGAAGAACAGAATATAAAGCACAGAGACTGTATACGAAGATTCATACTCAAGAGATTCACCACTTTACGGATTCGTTCTCACTTGGCCATCACTTGGTCATCAGGGGCGTTTTTTATAATGCGGCAGGCGGTGTACTGTCCATATAGATACGTTCACAATACCATAAAGGAAAAATGAAAAGGTACAATGTACTGGCTATTCCAATTCCGAAATAGCCAATACGCCATACATTTCTGTGGGCCACACTTCGACATATAATCAAATATATTCATATCTCGAATTTCAACAATATTCAATATTTTAAGAGTTATGAACGCTGGAATATTTAACAACAGTAACATAAGGATTTAATATCAGAAATTAATTGATACTTTAAATAATAAGTACTGCTTCAAACATTTAATGAAAAAATACACATTTTAAAAGCTTGCATAATCATTATTTGAATATTAGACAATTATGAATGCTTTTGTAACCAAGTTAATTTATTTTAAATATTCCAGCTTCAATAGCTCTTTAAATGCTGAGCGAATATTATTAAAAATCGAGATTTGCTTTGCATATGGAAATGAAAAAGCTTCCCCTTTACATAGAAGTAAATTTAAATAAAAAGTACGATGTTTAAATCGATCTCTCTTGACGATAAATAAGATATCATCTTTTCTTATTCTTGGTTGTCTTGTTCTTCTGCGCTAATTTTATTTTCTTCCGAAATGTTTAATTTTCAATAACGGACTTGCAACGGTTAATTTTCCGAAGCTGGTTCTGACAGAGCGATGAGAACGATTTGAAAGGATGATAGAAACGAGAGCTGTGAATCTTTATTTCTTACCGGAGTTAAATAACTATATGGCGTTTTCCAGGAAAATCAGGTTTCGCATGAAAGCAAGTGTTCTTAAAATAGATTATTTCTAAAGAGCAGAATCGGTGAGAGCGTCAGGTGCAAAGCTTAGCTGTCTCAGTTTGCAGAAAATATTTTTATCATCTTTATTGCCTATATTTTTCATGCTTATCTGTAAAAGCTCACATAAAATTGACAATTCGCTATTTGAGAAAAAATATTACTATATACAGGGTGTCTCAAAAATATAGGTACAAACTTTTAGGGGAGGTAGATAACATCTAAAGGAATGAGAATTGCATAGGAACCCATGACCGGAAACGTCATGAGAAAGTGGTAGCAGAGGTACAAGATCTGAAAGGACATAAGACAGTGATTAATGGGAAAACATTTATTGCACATAATTATTACAAATGACGTACTAGATGATACATTTCATAATGTTACAGCAGATTCTCGAAGTTTCCACCATGAGACGCGATGCATGCGTGACACCGACGGATCATTGATTGCCGGACACGGTTAAACACACCTGGAGTTTCTTTGATAGTAGCAACAGCGCAGACGAGCTTTGCCACGAGATACATGTCAGACTCCACAGGCGATTCATACACGGTAGCTTTGAGGGCCCCCCACAGAAAGAAATCAACGCTCGTTAAATCAGGTGAGCGTTGGGAGCCAGGCAACTGGTCTAGCACGCCCAATCCATCGTTGCCCAAAAGACATGTTCAAATGCGCACAAACACACCTTCCATAATGGGGGGCGCCACATCATGTTGAAACCACATGTTGCGCCTCACATTTGCTACAACATGGGCAAGTAAGCCTGGTAGAACCTGTCCCAGAAAGATCAGATACTTCGCGTAGGTCATGCGGGATGGTAAAAGGTATGGCCCGACTAAGCAGTTGCCGACTAAACCTGTCCACACATTTACTGCAAAACGATGTTGTGCCGCATGGGTGCGCAGACCGTGGGGGTTCTCGTGAGCCCACAAATGCGCATTGTGCTGATGGAATACGCCATCCCGAGTGAAACTGGCCTCATCAGTAAACAAAACATAAGCTGGGAAATTCACATCTTGGGCACTTTCTAGGAGATACCACTGCGCAAAACGCACACGTGCAGGATGATCTGCGGGGAGAAGTAACTAAACCCTAAGGACTCGCCGTGCAAAACACGCTGTACACAGTAACACACTCCTAAGGCAGAGGCAATGGAGACTAATCCTGGTACTAGGATTAGTCTCCACGGCATCCAACACACTTTCTTCCATGGCGGGAGTAAGCGTCGATCGTGGCCTGCCCTCACTTCTGCTACCTCTTAATGACCTATAATCGCACAAATTTTGATGCGCACGCGCAAAACGGTACATGTCTGTGTGGAAAGCGTTCTTGATACATTCGTTGAGCGGCTCGTCCGTTGTCCTCAGCTATTCCATACACTAAGTGCATGTCTGCCAGCTCCCTGTTCGAATACCTTTGCATGCTCTTCATCAGCCGACTACCGCTCGAATGAGAAAATCCGAAACTTTCCCTCTAGCGCACTGATGAACAGCGCCGCCTATTGACTTACGGTGACGTTTCCGGTTATGGGTTCCTATGTAATTTTCATTCCTTTAAATCTTATCTACCTCCCCTAAAAGTTTGTACCTATAATTTTGAGACACCCTGTATATATAATTTATTTTTACCCGTAAAAGGTCACATAATATCACGATTCCAATATTTGAGAAAAAGAATTATCTTGCATGGTTTAAATTTATGTTTCTCCCATTAAAATTTTGAATAATACAGGGTGTACGAAAAATAATGGTAGGGTTTCGAGAACCAATATATGCCAAGGAAGATAGAAGAAACATCCTTAAACACTTAATAACTTTTCAAAAACTTATATACGGTCATCTATCAGGGGTTCTCAGAGTACGGTACGCGGTAAAATTTTTTGGGGTACGCCGTGAGAGCTCAAAAGTCGCTAGATCCAGTAACAAAGTTGTTAAGTTGGCATTATTATATTATAATTTCAGTTTTATCCATCTATATAAGGGGTACGCCAGTTACATACACATTTCCAGGGGGTACGAGAAGCATAACAAGTTGAGAATCACTGTTCTATATAATAAAAGAAGGTGTCTATGTGTACGTGTATATCTGTGGCATCCAAAACTCATCGGAAAATCACCGTTGAGGCTTCAAATTTTCAGAGAATGTTTCTGGTTGTAGTCCGGATTTCAGCGCCAAATTTCTAGTCGGAAGACTAAAAGGGAGGCTTGCTAGACGGAAAGATATTTACCATGCTAATCCTACGGGAAACGAGAATCGCTGTTAAATTTATTGTTGCCATTTACTGCTCCCTAACTGTGAAGGTAAATGTCAAAAACCATTTAAATCTGCTACCGTAGCCAGATTCCCCACATTTCCAAAAGCATTATTATTTTAAGACTTCCCATTGCAGCTACGGATCTGATTTTTTAACCCATCACGGGAATAGGCAGGGGGAACCGGCCTATGAAATTTGGGACTGTTCGGTTAAGTATATCAGAAACCAGAGAATATTAAAATCTGTCGAAATTAAAATCTCGATAGTTTGCAACAACGCAAGGAAATTCTTCTTGTTGAATCCTTGCTAAGGTATCTGGGGGAGAACGGAACTCACAAAACTGACTTTTAGTGCAGTAAAAAACAAAATATACGGATTGAAAAGAAGACTACGGCAGCGCCGAGTGCCATTCAGCTGGTATTCAATTAATTGCAGAAATTTCTCAACGGTTTTGTCCCACTGTCAAGCAAAATGTCAATCTGAGCTTAACGTCGATATCAGACTGAGAGGAAAAATTGCGTCGGGTGGGATACGAACCCACAACCTCCTGATAACTTATCAGGCGCTCTGACTGCTGAGCTACAACTATTGATGAAGATCTCTACTTGATGATACAAACTTTTCTACCTACAGTACACAATTATCTGTGTCTCATGTAGTGTCTTTGTTTGCTCACAAACAGCCTCCCAAAGTAGATGGCAAGTATGTTACGAATATAATTACTACTGAATAAATGCCTTCACGAGACAGATAATTATGTACTGTAAGTAAAAATGCTTATATCATCAAAATTGAGGTGGACGGCGGCAAGTAGCTCAGTGCTCAGAGCACCTGACATGTTATTTTGAGGTCATGGGTTCGTATCACACCCGGCTAAAGACAATTATTTCCGTTAAATTTGATATCGACGTTAAACTAAGAGTGATACCTTCCTTGACAGATTATAGTCAATTACAGTATCAAACTGGATTATTTTCATATGTTTTATTCAATCTTTCATGATCAAACATATCCATGCATTTCCATTTTTCATGGGAATATCATCAAAATAACATCAAAATAACATATCCTTGATTAGACATACGATGACAGACCACTAACTTCATTAACTTTCAAAACTATCACTTTGACTTAAAATGCCCAATATTATCATTCTGCACTGCCAGAAAGAACATTTATCTGTAAACAAACATACCATTATGTTACACAAAGGTTACTATGAATTGTATTCAATTGAACAAAACATTGGCCTTCCGAAAAATAATATCTTTCATTGTGTGACCTTCATGGCTGGATGAAAGGGGCCTAGAGCGTGTCATCAAGGTTGAACCGAGGGCTGAATTTTGCTTAAAGTTTCCTTACTAGTGTGCAGATAAGTGTGTCTCCTGTTTCTATAGAAACATCCTGTACAAAAATAAAACCTAACTAAGTTTAGCTTGAAAAGACAAAAGGGGTGCTCATGCTGAAAGCGTGACCCACTTTCACTTCCAAGTTCAACGCTGCTTTTGCTTCGATAGGATCTCTTGACCTTTTAAATTCTGACTCTCTGTCAAGAGGAAGCAGCAAGGACGTTCGGCTGCAACATTTTGTTTACTATAATACCGCAGAATCATCTGCAATTGAAAGATGTAATCATCTGCAATTGAAAGATGTAAAGACCTTATCCTGACGTTAATGATTTAGTGATAGTCTATAGATTTTTAATTGTTTTAAAGTTACGGTTGCTTTATCAAGGTTTGATTAAGGTTCGTGAACTATTGAATACCAGAAGGAAGAAATCCCTGAAATTATAGATGATTTAAGGATTTCGAAACATCTATTTTGGAATATTGTCTCTGCACACCAAAAAAACTCTCAAGTCAACAGATTTTTTATGTTTATTATTCTTGTTAGAAATGTATTTAAAAAGCTTATTTACGTTTTTATACTTTCCCATGAAACATTACTGTACGTATTTAATAAAATTGTAGCACAAAGTAACAAATGACACACTAATCATCAACATATTGAAAGAGTAAGCCCCTCTTCCAGTGGTAGTGGAATTTTTGTTAGGTGAGTAGGAAGCGCTCCAGGCTCGTAATCTACAGTTTTCAGGCTCGAGTCCTAACTTCGTTATGATTTATCTCCGCAAAACTCCCCGCCTGCCCTAGGTCGGTAGGGAACAGCGATGGGTTTGGAAAGGCCGCCGCTCATTCGATAGGACGTACTGTCGTGGTTTCGTATGCGTGATAGCCATATCCTATGAACGTTAAAGAACAAGTAGGATGAATTTGAAGGGAAGGCTTCCATTCCATCTGTATCCTAACAGCTGTCCAGTCGGTTAAACGATAAAATTTTCAGGTTCTTGTGACCTGGACATTTAGCTCATGGTGTGCAAAAAAGTGTCCAGTCCAAATAGAAGGGTATGTATAACCAGGTGTTTAGAAAATTGTTGGAAAAAAATAACACAAAAATCTAATATTTGGAGCCTTAGCAATGATAAAATTTTCCACAGGTTGCTAACACTAGCGGCATTTTCTCATCATTAAGATTGTCTCTGACCCTGTTGAACCATGCAGTCCCCAAATTCCCATTAAGTAAAATAAAAAAAATAAATACCCCCTCAAGCAGCTGCTTTCCACAGAGGTCTGACAGGAGCCTGTCAGTTTATATGCCATAGTAGAAGGTCTAAGAGGATGGCAGGACCTCAGCAGAAAAACGACACACACATCCATGCCTTATCCGGGGCTCAAACTAAGGTCCCGTAGATCATTTTAAGTTTCCTGTGACCAATTATCATTTATTACTTGTTTCTAATAAATAAAAGCATGAAATAGTAGAGTAAAACTTTAAGCAATTCAATCTCCTGAGTCGTTTTAATAGAAAGAGTATACACCTAAGAAAGAGTAAGATTACAATTAGACTGTATAATAGTTTGGTTCTTTCTAGGGTTAGTTATGGTAATGAAACTTGAACGCTTTGTAAACAAAATAACAGGAAATTAGATGCTTTTGATTCTAGATGATTACGCAGTATCTTGGGTATTAGGTGGTTTAACTTTGTAAGTAATGAAGAGGTTAGGCAATGGAGTCTGCAAACTCCTCTGAGCAGTATATTGTGCAGAGAGAGACTCTATTGCTTTAGCCATGTTGCCCGTATCGATAATCATAGAGTAGTGAATAGGGTTATGAACAGTGTGCCTAAAGGCCTCAGAAAGATTGGGAAACCTAAAATGCGGTGGGCAGACAATGTCAAACAGGACCTTGTTAGAATTGGTGTGCAGTGGCCGGATGCGGCAAATGTAGCTCAGGACAGATATGCTTGGAGAACTAAATTGCAGTCTGGTTGAACCTCCGTTACCCATGGCTGCTTGAGGATGATGTTGATGATGATGTAATATTAATATAGTACAAATTAGGTCTGATGAAGGGAGGGGGAAATTGGGAAATTTTAGTAACAACTGGAATAGAAGAAAAAAAATATTAAAAATACTGAAACTCAAGAAAATATTTTATACCGGAAACGCATTCCAGTCATTTAGGCTCGATTCAGTCACTTGCCCATCCCTTAAATTTATCTATTTTGGAGCCTTTTGCGAATGTTACAACCCTTATATACAAATCTTTTTTCATAAAATTTTCGTCAGGTGTTTTGTGTAAAGTAATTGATACATTTGAGTATTTACCGTGAAGCAACTGATACATCAGTTGTTCGGTAATCAACTAAAGGTTAAAAAAAAAACGTTCTAGGCATTTATAAACATTTAATAGATGGTTGAGCATCTGGCATTAGTGAGTGTTTTATGAAGTACAAGTGGCTTTTATGAACAAAAATTATGAATTTTATGCAAGCGAATAATGGTTGACTTTCTTATTTTTTTATTTTCCGACTTACATATCTCAGTGAAAGTGACTAGTCTGTGGCATCAAGATTAGATTAAGGAATTGGCTTCATATTATTATCATAAATCTAACCCCCAATTTATATATTCCTGGTCATTAAAAGTGAAACACCAGGAAAGACAAGAGATATCAAAGCCATATTTAGTGAATGCATAGCTTATGTTACAAGAATCAAATGATTACAAATACAACTCGATTAGACTTGTGGAATACAAAGGAATCAATATCTTGTGTAGCCACCTTGAGTGGCAATAACCGCTGCTACACGGTCTGCCATTGAGAGGATGAGACGTCGGATGTGTGTTTGGGAAATACCTGCATGGCACGGCATCATGCATGTCTCACTGAGCCTGTCACCGTGGTACCGCCAGATAGGGATCCGTCCATCATAGTGCTGCATACTGAAGCAAAATTCGTTTCAAAAGACGATGTGATGCCGTTCGCACATCCATGCGTGACGTTCTTGGCCGCCTAGCAAAGATGCCCCAATGCTGCAGACGACTTCGAACCATACGTGCGGACACTGATTGATGTGCAACACACCCTAACTGTTCAGCTAAGGTGTTTGATGTGGCTGTACGATCATTCAAAACTATGCACATTAAATGTCTGTCCTCTCGTTCGTTTGTGTGACAGGGACGTTGAGATCCCTCATGTCGGTGAGTTCTTTCTTCCTCTACCCACTGATGCGATATTCTGATCGCTGTGGCAGCATTCCATCCAACACGAGCACCGATGTCTCGGTACGATAATGCTCCTTCCCGTAATCCCACAATTCTCCCTCGATCAAAGTCGGAAATTGGTCGTATGGGTACTGTGTTCTTCGAAGGGCATACTTGATCCTTTAGTGCGCAAGAACTGCGAGCAAACACAATTCCAGTGCTTTTCACAGGCTCTTTGTAATCTCCTCTTATAGCACTTCGAGGGGGCGTTACTGTCACACATGTGCGTATGTGCTACACTTCGAATCATTTACATGTTCTCCCATGGGTTACCCATATTGCATATTTCGGGACAATCTGATCAGTTCTTCCTGGTGTAGCACTTTTAATGGCCAGCAGTGTATATATTCAAAGGTCAATATTATATTTATTGCGAAGTATCTTGCATGGAACATCTGGTTTTCTTATTTTATGAGGAGCACTTGACTTTACTAGTTAATTTATAGGGAGCAACTGACTTTACTGTTTTAAGCAGAGTAATATTATATGGAGCTTTATATGGGGTACTGAGGTTTGTAATTTTACGAAAAGCTACAAGCTCTATAATTTTACACGTAGCATCTAACTTTATTATTTTATGCTTAGCACTTTTATTTGGTATGTGCTTTACATAAAGCAATTGGCTTTGCTATTCTACCTATAAGAGGCCCACTAATCTTTATCGTTAAAAAAGGAGCATTTTTCATACCATTTTTAATTTTACCATTTTAATAGACCATTTTATGCAGCGGGTCACTTAGATTCCATGTTCGGTGCGCGGTGTTGTCTGGGTTGTTTTACCTCTAAGCGGCACTTTTTTTTGCACACATTGAGCTAAATTGCCAGGTCACAAGGACTCCGAGGACTCAGAGAAGGTTGGGGGAGAGGACCAGCCAATGTGTTCTTTAACGTGCACAATCTTCCGCATTCGGGGCCATGGCTTAACATCCCATTCGACAGACGGAGGCCTTTCCAAGCTCATCGCTGTCCGCTACTTACCTAGGGCAGGGCCGAGAGTTTTGCGGTGTGCGCGGTGTACTACATGGAGATTTCCACGGTAAACACTAGCAGTCTGCGAAAACGACGCCTTCTCGCTTCGTTCAATTTGAAAATTGCTGTCTTAACTTTAATTAAAACGCTCTCTGCATATATGCAAACAACCCGGCCATAAACAAAATTAGAAATGGTGCGCTACTTTCCATAACCACGATTCACTTAACAGATATGAAAAGGAGAGAATGGAGAGGAAAGTTTCAGGATCATATTACAACAGCACACTCTGTGAATAGTTTGAGGAACATAATAGGGAATTCAGTCATCTTCCACAGCCACCCGTGTTCCCTGATCTCATCACATTTAAAATTTGTAGGATATAGTGGAACTAGAATAAGGGTACCCACCTTATTGTTCTCGACCCTGAAGGAACTGCATGCTACATTGCAACTAAAATAACTTCACATTACATCATACACCTTCCTATCGAATCTATGCCACTCAAAATCAAAGTCATTCTGAAGGATATGAAGATTCTCACGCGATATTGAAATAAGGTTTCTAATATTTTGGCCATGAAGTATACATCGATTTTTATTTATATATTTAGATATCTATTCACTTTTAGATAGTTCGCGTAACCCTTGTGATCGAGGAACTCGCGTTAAGAAACGATGTTCTAAATGGCACTTGGCATTAAAATCGATGTCATCAATTAGACGCAGTCCAATAATTACGTAACAGCTCATGAAAAGTCCTAAGCTGTGTTACGTAAGAGTAAACTATTCCTCCTAGTGGTACTAGGTAATGGTATGCTCATTTATCTAGGAAATTCATATGGGTATTTTTTACCAATGAATGCAATTTGGTTTGTTTTGGAGATGATCTTACAGTTATTCGAAAATTTTCACTTAAGCAGAAAAAGTTAAACCCTTGCATAAGGTTGTGTTGTTTTACCACTGAGCAACACTTATTTGTACACAATGGGCTAAATGGCCAGGTCACAAGGATCGCAAACAAGGACGTACCCGAAGGGGGTGGTGACAAGAGTTAGAAGACCTGCGAAAATCGGATCGTCCTGTGCGAAATCTGAAACTTGTTTATCTGCCTTGAAATCCAAAATAGTTGTATTTGCATAATTTTATTTTAGCCTTATATTATTTGTATGACACTAAAAATTGGTTAAAAAATCTATAAAATCTTATTCCGTATAGAACATCATTTTAATGGTTGTTTATACAAACAATTTGTTCAGGCAGAAAAATTTCACAGCTTTTTACTTAATACTTAAACAAGTTTTGCAATAATGCACCATTAAAGCTGTAGGGCAGTTTAAAGTTATATGCCTGCATTGGCTACGTACAGGGTTGTAAATACCTTTAGATACCGTTTTGGAACATTGACAAAATTACGTTCTTCAGAGCAGAGTTGTTCCCAGATGTACAGTTGGAGGTTTCTTGTTCTCAGTTTCTTTTTCAGGGTTTATCACAGCCTGGCCGAGTGGTTAGAGCGCTTGGCTACTGATCTACGGGACCAGGGTTCGAGCCCCGGGTAAGGCATGGATGTTCGTGTTGTTTTCTGCTGAGGTCCTGCCATCCTCTCAGATCTTCTACTGTGGCATATAAACTGACAGGCTCCTGTCAGACCTCTGTGGCAAGCAGCTGCTTGAGGGTGTATTTAATTATTTGATTCGTGTGTAAGTTCAATATTTCACAGACAGTCCGGTTGCATGATTCGCGTTTCCATTTTATTGTTTACTATTAAATATCAGAGGACTACGATGTTCTAAAATGTACATTCCAGTTTTTTTTTAAATATCAGCATTTTTTTGCATTTACTATTAATATATGTTTTAGATTAACGTTTATTGTTGGGGTTGCACTAGCGACTCCAACACAATCACAAGCACTGAACAATTAGTGCTCGTGACGATGACAAAACATTTGTTTGAAATCGGTCCGAACATTTAAGAATATTGTAAATAAAAATAAAACAGTTAAAAACGAACTCCAACAGTAAAGGTTAATCTGAAATTTATATTAATATTAAATGCAAAAACTGCTAATATTAAAAAACAAAAATGCGCTGTGCATAACAAAACATCGTAGTCCTCGGACATTTAAGATCAAATAATAAAAACTGAAGCACCAACCACGCAATCGAACTATCTCTGAAACAGTGAACTTATAATAATAAATAAAAAATAAATACCCCCTCAAGCAGCTGCTTGCCACAGAGCTCTGACAGTAGCCTGTCAGTTTATATACCAGAGTAGAAAGTCTGAGAGGATGGCAGGACCTCAGCATAAAAACAACACGAACATCCATGCCTTACCCGGGGCTCGAACCCAGGTCCCGTAGATCAGTAGCCAAGCGCGCTAACCACTCGGCCACGGGACGGCGTGAACTTATAATAATAAACCTGGAAAAAAGAAACTGAAAACTGGGAAAAACTGTACTCTATATAACTGTTTTTTTGGCAATATTCCAAAACAGTGTCTGAAGGTGTTTGTAATATTTTATCTAATCAATGCAGGAATATACCTTTAAATTTCCCTATAGCTTTAATAGTTCATTATCGCAAAACTTTTATAAATATTAAAATCATTTTAATCTTTCCTCTCCGGTGGAATGTTTTAGTAATTGGAAAACCCTACTCAAGTGTTATTCTCAGGCAGCCCCCCTCGACTCTAAAACCTAGGTACGTGCTTGATCCCAAAGGCTTAGAGAAGAAGAACCAGCGATAGCTGTTATGAGTAAACTCTTCCCGTCAAAGTTACCCAGCGTGGTTTTTAACGTGAAAAACTTGCGGCTTTCCTGCACACAGCGTCAAGGTTAAAATTACCATTCGACGAAAGGCTTCACTTTACAATTCCATTGGTGTGCTCTTTCTCATTGAGGACACAACAGCACAGTTTAGACTCCAATCAAGGAGCATCAGATTACTAGCTGGCAAACTATCGACTGAATTAATCCTCTTCCCATTCTTGTAAAAAGAAAAAGACCATTTGCGCAAAAAGAAAAAGACCATTTGCGCAAAAAGAAAAAGACCATTTGCGCAAAAAGAAAAAGACCATTTACGCAAAAAGGGAGACCGTTTGCGCAAAAAGTCCAACCGAGCGTTGCTTGTGTTATATGGAGGCGAATTTGTTAAAACATTTTGCGTAATATACAGATATCTTAAATATATCCTGAGTATTTTATGATATGCACGTGATCCATTCTCAAAAGCAGGGTTCTCCAAACTACTGTCCTCAAAGATTGATAATCCGGCCTTCAAAGTAAACGACGAATCACAAAATTCAAATTAATGTTCTGACAAATATCATGTTGGATTTGCCGCGTAAAAGGCACGCACACAGTTCTCGTGTCAATCTGAAATGAATGTGATCTTGCTTTATTTTTGAAAAGTAATGTTTTATACTTATTTTAAATGTTTTTTCTCTTTCTATTTTTACTTCGAGTAAATAACTTTCTTAAATTATCCAATCAACATTTTATTCGATTTCCCCAGCGAATTTTAATGCAATATATAACTTTTTCATGAAATTCTTATGTATTCTTGATATAAACCATGTTATTTAAAGCTCTAAATGAAATAGATCTTGTAAAATGACCATTCGGCCCACCAGCCTTTAGACAATCGCCTATGAAGACCTCTACCCTAAAGAAAAAAGAACTGATGAATGGATTTAGCAAGGGAGAATTAAATAATGTGAAACCATATTGATACAGATTGTTTTAAGAGTATCGCCGTCTTCTATAAGTGAGGGGTTGAGGGAACATGGTGTATAAAGTGCAATAAAACACAATTCTTTCTTCAGTGTACTAAATTGTGGATAGTTTCAGTTTTTAAGTTCTTTGCTTAAAAATATGCTTATATAAATGTAGAGCAAGGCATTATTTAATGTTCAATTCCACTACAATGGCATCATGACCTGATGTCAGGAAACCACCACATTTCATTTATAATTATCATTCATTCATTTCAAATAATCCATTTATTTGACACTTGAATAATCCTTTATTCTGTTTTTCAAACAGAACATCTAAAATAATATTATACGTCGATTATTGAGAATGGCGTAAAGCGAGATCATGTCCTAGGAAATAAGCAAATAAAATATCTTTACACTTGAAAGTTTTAGCGAAGCTTTTGAGATTACCTATTACTGTCAGACTCTCTTAGAGACTTGATCTAAATAACTGCCATGTGCGCATATAGGTTGTAATATCATCCTTCTTATTGTTTTGCATACCTTGTTCATGTTGCTGTTTTGTGCATGCATTTTAAATTTTTTTGAAACGAAATTTTTTATGTTCCGATAATCCTCACTAAACCTCTAAAAAATGCCCACTTTCATTTTTATTACCTTTTGCTTTAAACATTTATGAAGATTTCTATGCAAAATCTTTCACGCGCTATTCTTTGTGAAAGATGTGCCGTCGCTCAAAAAAATATTCGAACACTATGGTTGATTACAGAATTCAGAAAAAATATCTGGCAACGATTTTTTTACAAAGTAGTGATCTCGCAACCTTCGTGTACTGTCGTACTTCGTGTACTGTTGTACACGAAGGTTGCGAGATCACTACTTTGTAAAAAAATCGTTGCCAGATATTTTTTCTGAATTCTGTAATCAACCATAGTGTTCGGATATTTTTTTTGAGCGACGGCACATATATAAACGTACATAACAAATGTGTAATTAGGCATCTTTTGAATCAGGGTTGGCGTGAGTAGAAGGAGGTTTTTCTAAAATGGTATATATTAGATGTTGTCGAGATGACTCTATGTGGTAAGCAAATAATCACGCTTAGAATCCAATATATGTACAAATATGCTAATTTGATTACAATCGGCTATGCATTTCGTAATCAATATTTACACGAACAGTGAATTGTCGTCACTAAGACACAATCATTAAACAGATGTGCAGCTCGGAATCCGCATAGACAATGGGCTGCATAAAACGTTGATACTACTATCACTGCATAAGGAAAAAACGGATAAATAAAAGCTCGGGCGATCTGACCTGACTGGCGGAAACCAAAGTAACGGATATTCAACTGTCACTTTTTAAATCTTTCTCTCCGTAACTGTGCCTACTTATACGTAACTTAGTAAAGTAAAGGAAACTCACTGTCACTTTTAAATCTTCAATGCTGGTCCGATTATTGAAGTCAGAAGGACCACCGGGCATGGTCACGCGACGTTTCTCAGACGTATATGGGGTCTCTTCGAAAATCTAGTTCGTCGGTACTTGCATTAACACTTCAAACCTTCTAGAGCGTTGTCTTAGAGGATTTAATGAAATCCATATGATTTAATGAAACCCATATGTTTACTCTTCGACGCACTACAACAATGGATAATTGCGATTATTTAAGACTGACAAGAAAATGAAGATTCCTCAGTACAGACTGGTTGAGTTTCTATATAGTATACTATAGAGAGCACGAATGCCTAACACGCTGTAGGAGGGCAAATGTGGTCTATCTGACCCAAAGGTGCGGATCGCTTAAAGATTGTAAAAAAAAAAAATCACGAAAGAGTAGGTTTTAACCACCTGCCCCTCTCTAAGCTGCATAGCTCCTTTGTAATTGTTCCAATAGTTTTGTAATTCCGCTACAATTGCATCATGACCTGACGCAGGAAACCACCACAACTGTCACTGTTTTAAATATTTCCTTTAAATCATCAGAAAGTGTACCCAGGTATGGTCACTTGATGTTTCGCAGAGGTATAGGTATAGGGAGTCTCTCAGCCAATCTTGTTAGTTGGTTCTTTCATCAACCACTTAGAAACTTCTAAAACATAGTCTTGGACGAACGGGACTTCAATGAAACCCAAATGTTTGCGCTTCGCCTGTCCTGCAACAATGAATAACTGCGATTGTTGTTTTTCAGGAGAGACAGGACTGACCAGAAAATTGCAATTGTGGATGACACACAATCCAGTTTGGCAAAACGTTTTCCTCAAAGTGATAAAAAAATAGCATGGGCATCCAACATGCAGCTCATCTGCGATTTATAGCAAAAAACACATGAACTTCTAAGACCGTAAACGCTGTGTAACTAAATAGCATCTTAATAATTGTTCAAGTTTAATTGCACTACAATTACATTATATATCTGGGTCTCTATGATGGATTACTGGCAAAAGGATAATATTTGGTAATTGGAAAAATATCATTTGCTATCAATAAATAATTTCGTGAGGCCCACACACTTCTTGATATCTCAACATGCGGCTTCTCAACATACTGAAAGAATATCTCAACATACTGAAAGAACTTGGATGTTTCTGATATATATATATAGATAGAGAACTAAAGTGAATGAAAATCTGAGCGACTAGCGAAATGATGTACGTAATGAAGACAATATAAGAAAATAAAGTATAGACTAATAATGAGTTACTCTCTAATAATCTCTGGAGTAAATGTTTTGACGCAATGCTATTCTCTATCGTATTTGCTTGCATTAGTTTCAAATGTTCACACGAATATTTCCCCATGCAAAGTTTTAAAATTGCATCTATAGGTATTAGAAGATAATTTGTTTTTGGTCCATATGAACTGCTTTCCCAAGACAAAAAAAAGGAGTTTTTTTTTTCCTTCTCTTTAAAAAAAAAAGAAATCTTTCCGCACCTAACATTTCCTCAGTTAAGGGTTTCTGTATGTTTTTGAAGACAATGTTTCTGGTGGGAATAAGGGTTTACGACAGTGCATATTTTTTCGATTATCGAATATAAATCGAAATATTTAAGTATTATTTATCACTTAAATTATTGCTTGTAGAGTCTAAACAGTACTACTGCTACATACTATGTAGCATATTGTACTTCGTGCTGTAAGAAGTGGTTCAAGATTGTTGCTCCTTGTTTTATTTATGAGAGATTCGTCGAATGAATTACTTATGAGATATTTTTTCTTTGTGTTCCAAAATTTCCCTTGAGAAACATTTTGATGGGCACTTGCCGTCACTGAGACGCAATGATGAGGTGAAGGAATCGATCCATATATTGATGGGCAGTTGCATTAAGATAGCAATCAGTCCTAAAAAGCGCAGTGAAGAGGAAGAAGAATATATTGGAACGACTCATTCTAACTTAGAATGCAGTATTTTTAAAGTCACTTTAGATTTATCAATGTTTCAGTGTTGTTACAAGAGATTAGAGAGATGAAAACTGATTAGGTGGATAATACTTCAATTTTTCGTGTGTATAATGGAACTTCTTTGGAAGAAGTGTCTATTTCATTAAAGATATATCAATATACAGTATATGTGACGTGAGGTAAACAAACGAATTTCAATTGCTACTGGAACGTTTCAGAACGTATGGAGAACAAGAGAGGATTAAGCTTTTTGTAGACCTAGGCATTTTGTTTCGTATCCTAATGGCGGATGCATTATTGGTGCATCGATTTCAGTGGGTGATGAATATTATCTAGAATAAATTTCCTTGGTGGATGGCAAAAATGATATGTAGCAGGCCTTAATAGCTGATTTCAATCACCATTTATTTAAGAGATCTTTGTTACAGTTTTTATCATACAAAGAGAAATAAGCATGGTTAAAATATTTTCGTAGGCACAGTATTTAATACTGTGACATCCGACGAATAACATACGAACATTTCAAATTTTTCACCTGTTCTTTCTCTTCAGAATATCTTCATTTTAGCTTTGAGAAAAGTAACATCGATCTGTTTGTAAAGACCATCGTCCGTCGAATCAAACATTATGCCATGAACCCATGTGTAGTACAGCCGTTCTTGTGCACGTTGAAAAACAAGCTGAATGACTTTGAGAGGAGTCATCCATCTTTTTATTAATGCTGTTCTATGGATCCTCTTCCTTCTTCCAGCTCTGAGCGTTTGGATCATTGTAACCTGTGTGCCAAAAGGTACCGCTCATAGATAAAACTATCTAACACATTCTACGCCTTATTTTCACCTGTGTCTGCATTATCTTTTCCACCCATATGCATTAGCTTGATTTATCTTTAGTTGTTTTCATTTAAATACTTACAAAAACAATAGAAATTAAAGCAATAGTCTTAAAGTGATAACTTCGCCTTCTGTTTTTACCACCCTTTAAACTCGTTTTACTTCCCTGCTTGTATAATCTTCGTTGATTATACATGTATATATACTATGATGTTCCCAGATGTTCTGCTTTACGAAACCAAGTCCTTAACAACTGAAAACAGCAGTCAAAGCAAAATGTGAGAAGCAGCGCCAAACATCGGAAGATACAATTCTATTTGTTCGTGGTTCTTCGAAGCTTCAACCGCTAATCCCATCAAGAATATTACAACTCCGTAAAATCATCTTACCCGACGACGAAAACTCTCCCAAAAGACGTGCTTTGTTCCACTCCGAACAATTTCCTCTTGGTGCGAAAGTCCTTTTGTTGTCTCAATTTGCTCAGTGGATTCGATTTCTTTTCTGGTCGACGTTTCCACGTTTTTCAGGATCCACGCAAGGCTGAGCGCGGTTATTGTTTTGTGTTGATTTATCGCTTTTCTTATGATTCACTGTTTCATGAGATGCTGAGATTGCTTTTGCGTGTGGCTAAGCTTTTGTACCTAGGACTCTGACCGATAACGTTTTGAGCAGAAGAGTCGGCAACTTTGGTCGTTTTACTTCCAATATTTACTCTGGCGTTGCATCATTTTCTAACTTCTGTTTGTCACGTAAAAAAAACGGCTCGCAATTTTCATAAAAGAGAAAGTTTAAAAAATAACACGTAATTTTAGAATCTATGTCTTGTTATGAAATATTCACTGTTTGGAGAAACTGGTTTGTTTTTAAACGCGTTTCATTTTGAAGTTTTCTATTTTTAAAACTATCGCCTTGTCGGAATATTTTTCACAGGCGTCACCCAGTGTAACTTGATTATTTATTGCCTCGTATATTTTTAAAATGTGGAGTCGTCCATAAATTACGTGGCATCTCCAAGAAGGTGCTAAGCTTACAGATTGCATTGCGCGACGTTACACTGGGAGAAGGAAGTGTTCTGAGATGGTGTTATGTAATATGAAAAAAGTTATACTTATTTCTGCAATAGTAATTTCGTCTCCTTTCTGATGAATAAAATCAGGTATTTTATTGTGCAATAATTTTCGAAGTATTACGATTCTACATTTCATATTGCACTATTTGTCACATCACAATATTCAAAATCTGCAAAAATATTTTGTTGTTTAAGAGACTGTCTATGATACATCAGTTGGGTTCAATTTTACGAACTCTCGCCAGCCTTAGCCTGATTTGTGGGAGCAACTATTTCTCTGACGTGCCATAAGACTGATATAGAAATGCATCTAGCTAGTCATTTATTTTTTTTCTTTCGTATATTATTAATTATAAACATTTCATAACAACATTCAAATGTTAACCGTATTTGGAAAAAAATATTAGAAATATCAGTAAATGCTTAAAGTTCGTGGGTAACGCAAAGATAGATTCCTATCCAGTTATCAAAGTTAGGAAATACGCCAAAAAATTAAAGGAAACATGGTGCTCATTTTTAATTATTAAAAACTGATTAAAAGATTACAATTTTATCAAATTTTTTTAAATATTTTTTACTCATTTTATCAAAAAAAATTATATTTTTACTCATTTTAACGCAATTACAAGAAAAATTTTAAATTTTTCTGAGCCCGAATTCATCTTTACTCTTCATAATAGATACCACGCAATATAGACCCTTTCTATACCAAAAGTAAAGAAAGATCCAAGTTTTTTAAATAAGCATTTTGGGAAAAAAATAACAGATGAGTTAAATATATAAATCAAACCAATGTTAATCATATTTGTGTATATCTATTTTTCAGAAATATTCATGCAATATTTAATGAGTTCTGTACGCAGAAACATTGAATAGTCCATCTTAACAAATAGCTGAATAATAGTGTACGTTAAGGATCGGATTTATAGGTGGGCAAGGGGCCATCGCTAAAATTGAGAATTTTAAAGACTTCTAAAAATGAGGTTGGTTGGTTGGTTGGTTTACCTCTGAGCGGCACTTTTTTGCACACAATGGGTTAAATGACCAGGCCACAAAGGACCCCGAAGGCTCAGAGAAGGTTGCGAAGGGGACCCACTAGAACAGCTGTTAGGAGACAGATGGTAGCCTCCCGTCAAAGCCATCCAGTGTGTTCTTTAACGTGCACAGGGTATGGCTCTCTGCACACTGAACCAGGGCTTAACGTCTAATCCAACGGACGGCGTCCTTTCGAACCCCATTGGTGTCCCCTACTGGCCGTGGGCAGGGCGGGGAGTTTGCGGAGATAAATCTCAACGCTGGCCCAGCTGGAACACGAATCTAGGAAGTGCCGATTACGAGCCTGGCACGCTACCGACTGAGCCACCCCCTCCCCGCCCCCTCTAAAAATGAGGATAAAATGCTATTCTATAATGGTAATGCAATCTCTCCCCCCCCCCCGTTACTTTTTTCCGGCTCGATTACGTCTCTTGCCTCCCCCTCTCCCTCTATTAATTTTTTTCTACATCTGTGCCTGTGTAAGCCACCAAACAAGTAACTTTTGAAATAAATGTTTGATTTCTTGATAATCAAACAGTATTATTATTATTTATTCAGATTTTTATGATATATTCCATTCATAACCATTATTCCATTTTAGAGAAGTGTGCCATTAAGTTTGCTTGAAATGAACCTCGTATCAGCAGAAAGAACTACGACTTCACGTCCCATCCGACAGACGCAACCTTTGCAAACCATCGATGTCTCCTGTCTCAATAGAGGAAAAGGACCCGGCTCGAACCTGAATACATCAGATGTAATATGTGATTGCAGCTGTAGTTAGTTCTAGGTCACATTGTTAACGCGGAAGCAAACCAAACCAGGATTAAAAATATTAGGTTGCAGAAGATAAAATTATGGGAACAGCGGCAAACATTTCTATATTATTTATGACTGACACAGGTGAAAAAAAAATTAGATCAATATTTCTCAAACTTTTCTTTTTTTGCTCATGATCACCTCTGAACATCGTCATTTACAGTTCTGGTCGGTACCTAGTCGGAAAAAAAGTCCCACGTGGCCTCCTAGAAGTATGGCGTGGCTCAAATTGAAAACACTGCTTTAGATAAAGGAAAAAAAAATAATTTGAAAATTCAACGATGATATATTATGATAGAAGTATGGCGTGGCTCAAAGTGAAAACACTGCTTTAGATAAAATAAAAAATAAATACCCTCTCAAGCAGCTGCTTGCCACAGAGGTCTGACAGGAGCCTGTCAGTTTATATGCCACAGTAGAAGATCTGAGAGGATGGCGGGACCTCAGCAGAAAACAACACGAACATCCATGCCTTACCCGGGGCTCGAACCCAGGTCCCGTAGATCAGTAGCCAAGCGCGCTAACCACTCGGCTAAAGGAAAATAATTTGAAAATCCAACGATGATATTCACTTTTTAAATAATGCAAAAGGGCATAAAGTCGCGATTTAATGAAAGAAACATGTGAAAGAAGCAGTCGTGATGCTCACAAAGCAAATATCAGTTCAAGAAAACCCGAGTATTGTGTAGAAAACTGAAATTAAATGTGCGAAAATTTCAGCTGTGGAAGTCACGAAGTTTACAGAATGAAATGTAGAGGGTTGGTGCTGGGTAATAAAAAGGTGTCTCCCTAGACTCGTGAATAACTGCCTTTAAAAAGGCAAAATTGACTCAGACGAATTTAAAAATTTCATTCTAACAAATTTTAACAATTATTCAATAAGGCATATTTTAAAGTAATACGGTTTTTCTTTTTATCATGGCATTTTTTTTAATTAATCGTTAATTATTAATAAACAATTAGACTTATTTCTTTTACTCGCAAACATACATCATATCTGGGCAGTTATTAATATCCACTATAGGCAGATGGTGATAAAGTTTTGCGGATGCGGGAACGGCCTTGCGGTTGCGAATAGAACTTTTGCTATTCGCATTATTAATAACCAATACATGGGGATGATGATAAAGGTTTCCGGATGCGGGTGCGGCCTTTTGGTTGCGGATAGAACTTTTGTTATTCGCACCTTTGTAGTTGTTCAAAGATAGCGCTGTTTCCTCACCCGAAACAAAGTTCAGAACTCCAGTTTATATCGTTACGTGTGTGAACTAAGAGCTAATTCTGTTTGTCACATTTGTCACATTGCCACAATTGCTTACAAAATCTGGGCGGAGATGACTCAGTCGGTAGTGCGTAAAAAAAATCAGTTCCTGGGTTCGAGTTCCAGCTGGGCCAACATTGAGTTATTTGTCTCCACAAAACTCCCCCCCCCCCTACCCTCGGTCATTAGGAGACACCTATGGGGTACAAAAAGCCACCGTCTGTTTGGTGCTGTCCAGTGGTTCGCTTTCCTCCAACTTTCTCTGAATTTCTGATCTGAGACTCCGAGGCCTTGTGACCTGGCCATTCATTTAGCCCATTGTGTGCAAAAAAAGTGCCGCTCAGAATTAAAACAACCCAACTTACAAAATTTAAATCATTTAGTTTTTGCCAAACAGGCACAATAGACGTTAAAAAAATGAATGCAATCGTAAATTTATTTTAACGAATTAAAATAAAAATTCTTTAACATTTATTATTTTTAGTAGTACGATTTCTACGATTATTCGAGTCTTTGGAATCACGCGATTCCTTCCACAGAATGTTACACTTTGTTTTGTTTCGGTGAATAACTTGAACTTTCTCTGTCATCCGTTGCATTAATTCCCACACTGCGTATAAAGAGGGAAAGTTTGGTGTCGTCACCCAAAGCAACTTGTCACAGGTCAAAAGTCCCGTTTTAGCTCTTTGCGTGCGCAACGAAGGCATTCCTCTTCCACTGACGTCCAGAGACTTCGTTAGAGCCTTTTGTGAGATTTTGACACGTGATGCTTTCTCGTTTTTAATCCTCGAAGAAGGAAAAGTGGCTCTTGGATTCCTCGTGATATGACCTCGAATGCGTGCAAAGCATCGATTGAAAACACGTTATAAAAAAGTATGGTTCAGGGTTTTTTGACTCTATTTATCTATCTGATATCATTTTAGATTTCGAAGTTCAGGAATTCGAATTCACAATAACTTCCGAAGTTCAAGAACAGGTGGCGATCGCAAGTTCCGAAAAATAAATCCGATGTTCACTGCCTTATAAAATTTGTCACGATTAGGAGCTTGATAAAGAAACAAGGCCTCAACATTCTTTTAGATATTTTTAAGGGTAATTCTATGCTTTCAGAAATTCCTATCAGAATTTCGCTTTGATTAAAACAGTTTTTAGACAATATTCAATTATTGTACAAAAGATTAAAAAAATATTGAGTGGACAATAATTTTTAGATTGAGGATGATTTTCAGGAATTTGTATCAGGCTCGGATCTAAAAATAAGAAGGGGTAGGGCGTCCAAATGATCTAAATGAAGGGGTGGGGGTGAGATTTAGCCAGAAACCAGTCCCGCTATAAAATTTTCCCTCCATTTTACTGGTTTTTAAAGAAATTTCTGAAAAATACATGTAATATATACAGTGAGATGCAGTTTATTAGTACATCATACCTCATCACATAAATTATTTATTTATTATTTTTATTATTTAGTTTTCTTATTATTAACAAAGCTGGAACATGAAAGTAACTTTACATTGCGTTGTCAAGAAAACGGCAATCACATACAGCAACATTTCACTGTACATGTTACACAAAAGTACAATTATTGTAATGGCTCATTCAACACATAATACGTCACGTGACCGCGGTGTGCGGTATAAATCAGGCAGACCAGCTCTTCGAGCATTAATTAGAGTGGGATTGAACGTAAGAATGGGTACAACGCACGACTTTAGCGACTTTGAACGTGGAATGATAATTGGTGATAGGCGTGCTGATTCTAGCATCTCCCAAACGGCCGTCCTTCTGGTCTTTCACGCACAACCATTTCAAGGGTTTACTGAGAATGGTGCGAAAAGTAAAAAACTTTCAATGATCGGCGACTCTGTGAACGAAAACAGCTTGTGGATCAGAAAGGTCAAAGGAGATTGGCGAGAATCGCGTAAACGAACAGACAGGCGAGAATCGCGTAAACGAACAGACAGGCGAGAACCAGTCAAATCACAGCAGAATTAAACAATAGTGTGCAGAAGGTCATCTCCGAAAGCAATAAGTAGCGAACTTTCTCACGAATGGCTACAACAACTGCAGACCCTGTCGAGTGCCGATGTTGTCAGCGAAAAACATGAAAGCACGGCATGAAAACAGTGGCATAAACACAGGAACATCTACACTGAATCGTTGAGGACTGGAAGAAGGTTCCTTTTGCATCATGCTGCTGGAAGGATCAGAAGTTGATACAAGCAAAATGAGGCCATGGGACCGTCTTGTGTGGCGTCAACAGTACAGGCCGATGGCAGCGGTGAGATGGTGTAAGTGGATGGTAGCGGTGGGATGGTGTGACTAATGTGTGTTTTTCTGACACACATTAGGCCACCTTATACTCATCGAAAGACATCTGAATGCCATGGTGTATTTGAATATCGTTGCTAGCCAAGTTCTTCTCTTCATGGCTTCAAGTTCATCTCTTCATGGCATTATAGTTTATCCTCACTCGGTTGGACACGTTCAACATGATAATGCATTTGCTCACAAGTAACAATCATCACCGAATGGTTCCAGGAATATGCCGACGAGTTTACCTTGTTTCATTTTCCTGCGCAGTCTCCAGCTAATCCTATCTAAATCCTATCGAACATCTTTGGGAAGAGATGGAAAGAGCTGTTCACAGGTTTTTAGAAATTCCAGGGTTTGAGAGAGATTATTTTACGTGTATTTTGGCAACATGGAATTTACTTGTAAGGTGTGTAGGAAGGACGGAGATTAAAAAAAGGAATATTTACAGTGTTATGGTTCATGTAAAGCTATTTTTCATATTGGATGTGTGGGGATAAGACTCGAGGTTTATAGAAATATGTCAGTAGACAGAAGAAGCAAATGGGTATGTAATAATTGTAAGAAGAAGAAAGTTACCTCAACGATGGGCAGTTCCCTTTCTACAAGTGAAGTGGAACATGTGCAGCCATCTATAGGAGATGAAGATAACCGTTCTGTGAACAAAGGTACGCCAAGTTGCTTTATGGATTCTTCTGATCATAATTTAAAAGAGGAGCTTATTAATATTTTTAAGTTGGAAATTAGGAAAGAATTCGCAGAGCTTGAAAAAAGAATTAATCAGCAAAATGTTGATATTCTTAGATCTGTTGAATTCTGTAGTAAAAAATACATGACTTCGTAAAGGAAAATGAATTAATTATGAAGGAGCTTAAATGTCATATGTCTGATCTTGACGAAACTAAGGAAAATGTATTTTTATTGAAAAAACAAATTAACATATTAGAGTCTCTAAGATTAATAGTTGAAGATTGTTGGTATACCTCAACAACCGCAGGAGAATTTACAATTAATTGTAAATAAGGTGTCTACTATATTACAAATTCTCCAGAAACAAGAGGATATAAAATTAATTAAAAGGGTTCAGTCTCGTAATGCTGATAAACCTGGTAATATTGTAATAGAGTTTAAGAACCAAGACATCAGAAATAAGTGGTGAAAGAAGAAAAGAAAAGGGAAGAAGTTATTTATAAATTCGCTAAATGAAGAAATGGAAGAGAAACCATTTTACATAAATGAGCAATTAACAATAGAAAGGAAGAGATTACTTTATAAAGTCAAAGCTTATCAAAAGGAATTTAAATATAAATATTTATGGATTAAATTGAGAAAAATATTCCTAAGGAAAAATGACGACTCAAATGCCATCAGAATTGATAATGAGTCAAACGTAATTAATATCTGATGCGCTATTAAGTTCCTTAAAATGCATTTTTGATATTTTGCTTTGGTTAATTTTTTTCTAGCCATAAAATGGAAGGAACATCGGGTATTTATAGTGACTTCGAAGAACTTAAATTGATCCATTCTAATTTCAAAAAGGAAATTAGTTTTATTCATTTGAATATCAGAAGTTTACGAGCGAATTTTGATGTGTTTTTGGCATTGATAGAAAGTAGTAATTGTAAACCAGATGTAATAATTCTTTCTGAGATTTGGATACCTGACAATGAAACATCTTTATATCATATTGAGGGATACAAAGGATTTTTTAACTGTAGACATTTTAACAGATCTGGTGGAATTGTGGTTTACATCAAGCAGCATTGGTGTGCTTCCCAGTTAGATTTCGAAATGAACTCAGCTGAAGTTATTGCATTAAAAATTCAATTGAATTCGACAATGTCGGTAGTCTTATTGGCGATTTATCGTTATGTTGGAGGTGGAGAAATGAATTTCATTGAAGAATTGTTTCAACATGTCGATAAACTTCCAGATCGTAATATTATTCTTACCGGAGATAAAAATGGATATCTCAAAATCTACAGAACATATAATTATACCTATCCCTCGATTTACACGGTACTCAGTTCACACAATTTTGGCTTTGCACGGTCAAAAAATGCAACCAGTTTCGATTTACACGGTACTGACTGAGATTTCCTTTCTATGTACGTCTCAGTCAGTACCGTGTAAATCGAAACTGGTTGCATTTTGTGACCGTGCAAAGCCAAAATTGTGTGAAGTGAGTACATGTAAATCGAGGGATAGATGTAGTTATTTAGATCTTATGACTCTGCACAATTTGTCAAATTATATTACGGGGATTACGAGATCGCAATCACAGACTTGTATAGATCATTTATTCATAAGGAAAATAAGTTCTTTTTCTTGTTGCCCCTATATTGTAACTACGGACATCACAGATCATTATATGATTTATTTCACCTTTTCTTCAACAACAAATGTCTCAGTCAAAGCTAAAGAGTCAATACAGTCAATTATTTACACAGACAAAGTGAAATTGCAACAAGGCTTCAAGGACTATAGTTGGAATCATATACAAAATTATTATGACGTAAATGAAGCTTTCGACCATTTCATTGAGGACTTTAAAAAATTAGTTAAAAAGGCTACAGTAAAGAGAAATGTGAATAAAAAATTTAAAAATTTAAAACCGTGGATAACCACAGAACTTATTAAGTCAATACGGTACCGAAATCTTTACATAGATTATGGAAAAAAAAAACAGAATTGAATCTAACTATTACAAAAGTTACAGAAACTCCTTAAATAGCATAATATCAAAAGCTAAAAATTCATATTTTCAAGCCAAACTGGCATATGCTGGAAATAACACAAAGAAGAAATAGGATATTATAAATGAAGTAATTAATACAAATAGTAGGGAAAAAAATTAAAATAATCTGTTTGAAATGAACTTAAATAATAAAATGGTATATTTTACAGATAGTTCCACTGAAATAGTTAATGCTTTTATTGATTATTTTATAAATATAGCTACTGAATATGCAACTCGTAATTCGGAATCAGGTTTGGTAGTGCCTGAAGATCTTAAGTTAAAAGACAGAATAATAATTTCCCAGGGCAATTCAATGGGTCTGATAGCAGTTTCGTTGGAAGAATTAGAGAGCATAGTAAATAATTTGAAAAGGACTGATTCGATTGGCTGGGATGACATAAACGTGGATAATTTTAAAGCAATATATCCATCGATACGAACAACATTGTGCTACTTGTTTAATAAGTCTTTATCTTCTGGTATTTTCCCAAATGCCTTAAAATTTTCAATAATAATTACTATTTACAAAAAAGGAAGCAAAACTCTTATAGAAAATTATCGACCTGTTGCTTTACTTCCGATAATGTCAAAAATATTGGAAAAGTTATTTTTTGTCAGGTTGAACAATTTTTTTATTAAAGTTTAACATAATGGCAAAGAACCAATATGGATTTCAGCAGGAAAAAAGCACAGAAGATGCTATTTTACATTTTAAAAATTTATTAACGTGGTCTCTGGATAAAGATTTTAAAACACTCGCAATTGTTTTGGACTTATCAAAGACTTTTGATTTGGTAAATCATGAAATATTGCTGGCTAAGCTTTATAAATATGAAATCAGAAGTACCAGTTTTACATTTCTAAAATCCTACTTGGAAAATAGTTCACAAATCGTTAGGATAAATGATATATATATAGTTCTATGAAAAATATTAATACTGGTGTACCACAAGGTTCTGTACTGGGACCTCTGCTATTTATATTATATGTAAACGATATTTTTGACAAAAATTTTGAGGCAGAAATTATTTCTTTCGCTGATGATATTGTTTTGTTATACAAAAGTAACACCTATGAGCAATTATACCAAATGCCAAACAGAGATATTCATCGTCTCTATCAATGGCTAATGTTGAATAAATTAAGTTTAAATAAGACTAAAACATGTTACATAAATTTCCAGTTGAAGGCATCAACTGATGGTAGCAGTGACTCTGGAGTGGTTTCTCATCACAACGACTGTTACAACATCCTAAATTGCAGTTGCGAACATCTTACGTAGGTTGATCAAATTAAATACCTAGGAGTGATTATTGATAAAAGCCTTTCATGGAAGTTTCACACTGACTATACTGTGGATAAGATAAAACCATTCATATCAAAATTTTATACACTAAGATTCTTACTCGATAAAACAAGCTTAAAAATGTTGTATTCTGCTTGTGTATATAGTCAGCTGCAATATGCAATAAAAGCCTGGGGAGGAGCTGCAAAAACAAATTTAAACAGGCTGTTGATTCTGCAAAAATGTATAGTTAAAATCATTGACCATAAAGGTCGCTTCTCTGAATCTCGCCCTATATTTAAGAAATTGGTGTTACTGACTGTGTCTCAACTTTACATTTTAAAAGTTATTGAATATGTCCATTTCAATTTATATCTATTTCAGGTTCGACAGACATATGTACCAATTAGAGACTCATCATTTAAATTGCAAATACCACGTATATCAAAGCAAGCTACTACCCATAATATAAACTATATTGGGTCTAAATTATACAACAGTGTTCCAGATGCAATGAAGAAAATTATTTCTAAATATTTATTTAATAAATCTCTTTCTGAATGGATACTAAACAATGAATGATAACTTTATGTAAAACCAATTTTTTGACTTCTACATCATTGATTGGTTCAATTATCAATTGTTGCCTTGTTAATTTTTGTGTTTATATTTTTGTCATAATTATACACCAGCGCTCAAGTATTCAGTTACTTTAGCCGGGTATATTTCATAAAATTTTACACATCATAAATAATATAATATAATATATTTTAGTACATATATATGTTGAATAAAAATTGAATTAAATTGTATTTGAGTGTAAGAACCTTAATGTTTTTGTTTTTAATATCATTGAGAGTTCCCAAATAGGGCGAGATATTCCATTCTCCCAACTATTGATGCCACTCATGATCCTGATACTCAACCATAATAAAACTTTCTTTTTCCCGTCTAGTGATCAGATCTGAATGCTAGACACACTATGTATTTAGAGGTAACTAAAACTGTATTGAAAACAACAGATCCAAATCTATGTTTCCTAATAAAATTACATATCTGTCATTCATTTAATTTAATTTAATTTTTAATTAACAAACTTTTTATTGTTAAGTTCATATAATCTGTATAGTGCCAAAATGGTAAAGTTGCTATTGTTTAAATTTAGATTTAATTGAATCTAATCTGTTTCAAAATTATTCGATATGATTGATTCTCGATACAGACTTTCATCTCAGCAGAGCTGCATATATATACAGGGTGATTCAAAACTTATCGTTCAAATTTCGTGGGGAGGTAGGGAATACGTCAGGAAACCGATTTCACATAGGAAAGTATGTCCGCAAATGTACGCATGCGTATGTAGAGGGCGCTGTGTGTACCCAACCAGTGTACAGCTTGCCCGACCACTCCCGCTGTCATCAGTGTACGAGCTGACTTACTAGTGATAAGATGAATCGTTTTACGCATCAAGAACCTGTGAACCTGTACTTTACCTTGTTGGAATAAAAGTCACATTCGTTACCACTTAACTGTACTGTTTCCTTGTGTTCACTTTACTTGTCCATTTTGTTCATGTAGATGACGTTTGCGGACATACTTTCCTATGTGAAATCGGTTTCCTGACGTATTCCCTACCTCCCCACGAAATTTGAACGATAAGTTTTGAATCACCCTGTATATGCAAGAACTTTTATAATGTGTATAGCCCTCAATATAATACAATAGTTACCAATCTCGTTATTCTTAATCCAAATTTCAGTCAATATGATCATAACTTGCTTCCCAGCTGTTAAATTAAGATATATTAAAAAGAGGTCATTTTTTTCGCGTGATGTGTATATATTTCCTGGTAAAACATTCTTAATTTTTTTTCTCCCAGCCATATGTTAACTATTGTACATTCGATCTGTTTCAATATGGAAAGCGTTCAAAGAGTTCTTGACACGTGTCTGTAGATTTACTCTCGTTCCTCCGCAGATAACGAGCTACGACTTGTTTGGAAGCTTGTCTAAACTTGTCATTACGTATTAAAAATAAAGGCCATATCATCATTTCTTTCTTCGCTGGCGGCGCGTAAAGTTCGGTCCGCGAAAACTGTGCGTTGTTTCTATGGAGCCGACTATAGTCGGGAAAATATTTTACGTTTTCCCAAGGAAGCACCTTGGGGACGATGCGAACCAAATTCATGCCGATTTATCACAAGTATATGATGATCATGTCTCCTGGTTCATATGACACAGTTATGGGATGGATGCGGAAATTCAGAGAAGAGACTGCAGAGCTTCGAAGATCTCTCTCGTGCAAGAAGACCGAAGGAGACCGTGAACGAGAGAACCATCGTTGCTGTTTGCGATGGTTGTCTCGTTTACAGGTTACGATCTGCATCACGAACCCATGAGAATTTATAACCTTTGACCCTTTGTTCAGCTTTTACTTCACACAGCAACTTTTCATTTTCCTGATGTCAAATGATAATTGACAAAAATTATCCGCATTTCAAACTTTTATTCAAATCTGTCCTTTTTGGATCATAAATTTCAATTGCTTGATCCAGACTCCTTTCATCTTCCTTGATCCTAGCTCGACCATAATTGGAAGACTCTTGTTTTTATATCTAGACGGAATCCTATGAATTGCTTTGAAATCTCTCTTGCTCTTGTGAATTTTTAATATACACTGGTTTCCATAAAATAACGAAAAATGAGAAAAATCGCGATAATTCGCCAAAACATTGTGCGATCCTCATCAAACTTGTTCATGTAACCGGTAAAGTAATGTCGAGTGAGCATATCGTATGCAAATTAGTCTAGGTTGCGTCAATTTGCGTAATCGGATATCGGCATAAAAAAGGGTTTTTTGGGGTGGATTGTTATTTGTGTTGTTAATGTGAATTAAGAAAATCGAAACAGCCATTTTGCAGGAATGATCTCGTGACATCATTTGCCACATGAACTACGATGGAGAGCTAATGTTCGGCTCGAAGTAGGCCAAAGTCAGTCAGACGTGACACGATGGCTGAATGTGAGTCCTTCTGTGATCCATAAACTTTAGAAACAACATCTTAGCACGGATTCCGCGTCTCGGAAGTTTAACCGAGAAAAGGCTAGCGTTACGACCGATGTACAAGACCGATATCTACTATTAACATATTATATATATAGCTATTAACAGCACGAAGCAGCAGGACGTCTACTCCCTCTTAGTTACGATCCTCTCTTGCAGCAACCACTGGGAGGGTTGTATCAGCTTATTCTGTTCGTAGAAGGCTTCATGAGGGAGGTCTGTACGGTAGAAGGCCAGTAATTTGTATACCCCTCACGTCACGTCACAGAAGAGAGCGGTTGAATTGGGCACGCACGCATGTTAACTGAACAGAAGAACAATGGAGATCCGTACTCTTCACATATGAGTCCAGATATTACTTGCAGAGTGATTCCGAACATTGTTTGATATGGAGAGAACGAGGTACACGCTATCATCCCAGTCAACATTCAAACATCAGTCAAACATCATGACATCCGTCAAACAGACAGTTATGGCGGAGGTAGCGTGTGTGTTTGGGGTGGCATTTCCTTAGGTGGATGCACAGATCTCTATGTGTTGACGAGTGGGAACCTCAATGCTCAAAGGTATAGAAATGACATCCTGGACATTTATATACGTCATTACGCTGGAACAATAGGTTAAACATTCATCTTACAAGGCGATAACGCTCGTACACACAAAGCTCAACTAGTGGAACAATACCTTCAAGAGGAGACCATTATCGCTCATGAAGTGGCCAGCTCATCTCCCGACTAAATACGATTGAGAATGTGTGGGATGCTCTAGGGAGACGTGTTGCTGCCCTAAACCCTCCACCTGAAACAAAGGGGGAACATATTACTGCTTTAAAGGAACAATGGTCGTTACTCCCTACTGAGCTGATTCACAACATCATAAACAACATTGAACATCGCTGTCGTGCCTGCATTGCTGTAAGGGGTGACCACACTCCTTATTAAAGAACTTTGTCAATTGCATTCTGACACCTTATTTTTGGATAAGTTCCTGTAAGTGTTATTTTTTGAAGAAAAATGTTTATAATGTAAAGTATTTTATGCCATTCTGAAACTAGCATTGTAATTTATGTTTTCATCAAATTTCATTAAAATCATTCATATAGTTTCTTGTTTATCATAATTTTTCTGATTTACCAGTTATTTGGCATCATCTTTTGTTTTCGTTTTCTGCTTCTGGGATACTAGACACTTAAATATTTGCTTTTAGTGTTTATTTTTGAAGTTCGTTTATGTCCCGCTGTAAATTCTTACCTACTGTCTCAACATTTCATTTTATTCTCTCAGGTTATAGTTTTGAATTCTACAGCTCTGACAACTTTGAAGTTTCTTTGACAACATTTATATATCCGTGAATCTTATCTAAGCAGAAAGAAACAGAATTTTTAAATCTTACGAATAAATCAGATTTAATATTTGCATTTTGACAAATCTTTTTTTCCCTTATGACATAAATTGCTTCTCCTCTACAGTAAAAGTAGCTAGAGAGCCATTTCCACCAACAGAAATGACGAATTTCTCTGGCAAATCCTTCGGCTCTAATACTTAAACAACCTTTTACTTTTGGGCTTTATATTCTATACACTTAAACTTTCTCCACTTTTCGATCGACAATTTGAGAAAAACATTTTCCGAGTGCCCTAGACAGTAGAAGCGAAATTTCTCAGGATACTCGATGTTAAATTCTAGTATATGCATTCGAAGCAGTTTATATAGAAGAAATTTGTTATCTGATTTTGCCTTGTAGGAAATCGTTATTTGTGTTAGTGGCTCAAAAAACTAATATTTACCAAATTTACTGCTAATTTCATCACTTGGTGATTAACGTCTTATTTCATATTATCTTTCGCGATTGCAGATTAGGGGGCGGGGGCGGGGATGGCTCAGTCAGTAGCGCGCCAGGCTCGTAATCTGTAGTTCCCAGATTCGAATCCCAGCTGGGTCAGCGTTGAGCTTTATCTCCGCAAAATTCCCAGCCCTGCCCACGGTCAGTATGGGACATCGATGGGCTTGGAAAGGCCGCCGTCCGTCGGATAGGACGTTAAGCCGTGGCCCCGTTTGCGGTAGAGCCACACCCTGTGCACGTTAAAAATTAGCTGGATTCCCTTGACGGGAGGCTACCATCTGCCTCCCAACAGCTGTTCCAGTGGGTCCCCTAATCCAACCTTCTCTGAGCCTTCGGGGTCCATGTGATCTGGCCATTTAGCCCATGGTGTGCAAAAACGTGCCGCTCAGAGATAAAACAACGCAACCCAAAAAATTGCAGATTAAAAATAAGAGGTAAACCATGCCTCAGTTTCTATGTCCTGTGAAATTGTAACTGATTTAATATCTTGCAACTCAATGTTACTTAATACGACGTCCTCTCCCCCTCACAAAACTTTAAACCACGCCTATAAGTATAGTTTTATTATATTTCAATTTCGAGTTTCCAAAGATTTAAAAGAGATGCTGTAGTAAAGTATTTCTTTATTGATATTTTGGTGATTCATACTTAACTTCTGACGAGAAGCGTAGTTTTCGATGAGGGTTATTTTTTCCAAAGGAGTTTAAAATACAATGCTCTTTTTTTACAAGCGAATTAGAGCGATAATTTAATGACTTTCGAAGGGGTCAAGGAAGGGAACAAAATTATAGTTTACATATCATCAGCATAGTAATTCAGTGTATTTAATGTTTGAAGAGAAAGGTGGATACATGTGAATGATCCTATTTGTAATGCAATGCAAAAAGCTTACACTAACAATTTTGAACACGCAGTGAGAAAGTGATAAAAATTTCGTTTAATTATTTTGTTGCTATGAGTCAATTGATGTAATCATTGGAATTCTTAGAGCATCTAACAGTGATGGAGGAAATTTATGTAGTCTTAGCTAAGATAACAATATATGGTTTTAATGCTATTATGATTTTATGAAGACAAGCGCCAGCTGGACCCTGGTGTTAGATTGAAATTCTTACATTTCTTTTTAGAAACTAATTCCATGGCCCTAGCGAAAATTAATTCGGAAACAAAAAATGGTAGAGGACCATTCCTGCCGAAACTAAATTCCATGCCTCTAGATTTTTATTATTTTCTTCCCAATAGAATACAAATGCATTGGGTAGAGAAATCAGATAACTGCTAATTTCCACGATAAACCGAAAGCTTAAAGCAGTCTTAATGCATACCTCTGAGTATAAACAATTTGTTTATATTTATTTCATCTTTTTATATGCAGTTCTTGGATAGGAACCTTTGGTCCGTGTTGACCTAACGCAATCGTTTCTCGTGACAAAACGGTCACTGAATGCAGGTGCGTTGAAGTGTCGTCACCGTCAGTTGAACTTGGCGAATAAATTGCTGCAATTATCTCACGATTCCCCTCTTTCTCTCTTAACAGCGCAACGAAATTACTCTTCAGTATTCAAAAACGACGTCACGAAGCATGGAGGTTATAGCATTTGGCAAGACATCGCGTCTCCACGAGCTGAAAACGAATTGCTGCTAAGGAAATGCGATTAGATGTTTGACTCGTTGGAAAGAATTCAATGGAAACTGACACGAAAAAGAAAATGTGCATCATAGGTATAACAACCTCGAACAAAGCTTCAATCATGTTGTACATTCAAATGATGCAAATATCAGCAGCCGGATATTCAGGAGTTAATGCATACCTCAGTTATTAAGGGATAAGGTTAGATAAGGTAGCATCTCTTTTAAATCTTTGGAAACTCGAAACGCGGACAAAAGAAGAAATACTTTTCTACATCAATAACCGCGGACAAAATAAAACTACATCAATAAACTATCAATCTTTACTACATCAATAAACGCGGACAAAAGAAGAAATACTTTACTACTATCAATAAAGAAATACTTTACTACAGCATCTCTTTTAAATCTTTGCAAACTCGAAATTGAAATATAATAAAACTATACTTATAGGCGTGGTTTAAAGTTTTGTGAGGGGGAGAGGACGTCGTATTAAGTAAAATTGTATTTTAAACTCCTTTGGAAAAAATAACCCTCATCGAAAACTACGCTTCTCATCAGAAGTTAAGTATGAATCACCAAAATATCAATAAAGAAATAATTGTTAAATAAAAAATGTTAGGTTTAAAAGTCCCTAGATAATATAACGTGTAATTTTACATAGGTAATCCCATATGATGCTACGGAATATGTAAAACAGATATCCTTATAAAAGGAGTACTTTCGTAGGAGACTAGGAGGAACAATTTCACAAGTATAAAGAGAATGGCAACGGTTTCAAAAACCGTTGTCATTCTTTTTACACTTCCAAAAACCTTTTGCCGATTCCAAACAACGTCCATCAATCGTAGCAAATGCGGTAGGAAAAAGTCTATGACATAATTTGTTGTTCTATGAACAAGCATTTGTTGTCATGAACCGTACGGCAAAACGGAGATGCTACAGTTCATCAGTTGAGATAGCCGACAGCTAGAGGTACTTCAAATTCCATTTAAAGAGAACTATGCATAGAGAATTGAAAACGTTGAGGTTTACGACGAAGCATTATTCATAACAATTTCGCCAGGTAGTTCATCTCTTACACTGTTTCATTTTTCACTATACACGTATTGCGTACGCAGTCTCGACAACTCCTTCTCCACTTAAAAATAAGGAACACGTTTTCTTAGTAAGACGAAAATTGCATTGAAAAATATGTTCTTCAAAATTTAAAACATTAATGTTTGTACTACTAATAGTAATAAATTTCATTGCCTGATATATTTACCGTTTGGATTGCTATACTGATTTTAAATTCCTGACATACTCTCTAAATTTTAGACTTCCCCCATAAGTAAATCTTGCGTACACTCCATATTTCTTATCATATATTCACTGTAATTCACATTACAGTGCATTACAGTGAACTGAAAACCAAAGAATACAATCTATCTACAATAATAAAATAATGATTACACTGTTCTACAAGGGGAAATTTTCTTTGGTTAACTGATGTGTTCCTAAAGTATTTTGGTGTGGGAAATTGAAATCTGAGATCAGAATTGGCCTATCATGGCTAGTTTTAGAGTTATGGAGATGTAACACATCAATTTCATACATATTTCTTGGGAAATGAAAAATCAGGAAATGTTACATCAAAAAAGTTGGCAACTCACATGTATACTCACATGTTGGCAACAATGTCATTCTATTCATAGTTTAGATTAGGGGTTCTCAATGTGGGGTACGCGTACCCCTAAGGGGAAAGCGGTAAAATTTTTGGGGTACTCCGTGAGAGCTCAAAAGTCGCTAGATATATGTATTTATAAATATATACATTTTATTTTATTCCCATTCATATACTATAACTATAGTTTTATCTATCTATACAAGGGATACGCCTTACATACACATTTCCATGGGCTACAGTCGCTCAAAAAATATCCGAACACTATGGTTGATTACAGAATTAAGAAAAAATACTGGCAACGATTTTTTTTAGAAATTAGTGATCTGGCAAACTTTCGCAACCTTTGTGTACTGTACACGAAGGTTGCCAAAGGTTGCCAGATCACTAATTTCTAAAAAAATCGTTGCCAGATATTTTTCTGATTTCTGTAATGAACCATAGAGTTCGGATTTTTTTTTGAGCGACTGTACGTGAAGCATAAAAGGTTGAGAACCACTGATTTAAATAACTACTAGTCTGCCTCTGTAAAGTTTATTTTAAAAACGTATAGGTGACAAGATATTTGTGGAATTAACATCAGTTTTTTCAAACTTCTTCAAATACAAAAAAGTGCTTCAAGCTAAACTTCAGGAAGGTTAGGCTAGTTTTATAGGTTTAGGAATTCTAGGGTATGTAAGGATATTTTATGACAATTTTGTGTAGTTAACACGAGGTTTGTGAATACTTCTATTCTGTTTTTTTTTTCTTTTGTATTCTAGAAAATGCCCCGCTGAAAATGTCAAAATAAGGCAGACTTCTGTTATATTTGAGGAGAGTTCACCTTTGCAAAACACAAGAAAAAATGCCACCTATAATAAAGAGAGCCTACAACCATTACTTTGGATGTAAAATAGGAGATCAGGATAAGCAGTGGGCCCCTCACATATGTTGTGCAACTTGCTATGTGAAATTAATAAACTGGTGGATGGGTAAAGGTAGTGCCATGTTATTTGCTGTACCCATGATATGGAGGGAACCAAAAGACCATTCCATAGATTGCTACTTCTGTATGACTAGTATCCAGGGCTTTACCAGCAGAAAATCGAAGAGACATATCGATTATCCCAACTTGTCTTCTGCAATAAGACAAGTACCACATTCGAAAACTTTGCCAGTTCCACTAACTCCAAGTCACGAAACAGAACATGAAGAAAGTACTGGTGAAGAGAATGAGGCACGTGAATCACCTCCAGAAAGAAGGGATCCTTCCTACGGGGCTATCATGGATTCAACTCCACATTTGTTAACGCAGACAGATCTGAACTATTTTGTTCGTGATCTAGGGCAAAGTAAACAAAATGCTGAACTTCTAGTCTCTAAGTTGAGAGAATGGAATTTTCTCCATTCTCTCAACTTAGAGCCCAGAAAATGCGGTAGCAAATGCGGTAGGAAAAAGAAAGAGTAAACTTATATAAACAAGTATAACTTTATATAGAAATAGAGAACGGAATTTTGTTGCATTCTTCTCACACGATGGCCAATTGACTTTCTGTGATGATATTGCCGGTTTGATGACAGCTTTAGGCTTTTTTCATAACCCACAAAATTGGAGACTCTTTATAGATGCATCCAAAACTAGCTTGAAGCACTTTTACTACATAATGGTAATATAATGCCTTCTGTTCCAGTTGCCTATGCTAGTATGGCAAAGGAATCATATGAGATTCTAGATATAATGCTCAAATCCATTAAATATACGAATTTCAATTGGAAAATATGTGGGAATTTAAAAATCATTGCCAAGATATTGGGAATGCAACAAGGGAACACAAAATTCCCTTGTTTCCTTTGTGAATGGGACAGTTGTGACAGAGCATCCCATTACTTGAAGAAATCTTGGCCAATACGTAATTGGAAATTGGGAGCAAAAAATTAACATGATAGACTTATTAGCTTATGAGGACGTGATCCTTCCTTTCCTTCATAAAAAACTGGGACTTATGCAACAATTTGTCAAGGCAGTGGATAAATATAGTAGAGAATTTGCCTACCTAACAACAAAATTCCCCCGTCTTTAAGCAGCAAAGATAAAAGAGGGCGTGTTTGTTGGCCCTCAAATAAGACAGTTGAAGAATGATGTGAAATTCTAACAAATCTCTAACAATGAAAAAACGAATCTCTAACAGAGAAAGAGAAATTTGCTTGGACATGTTTTCAGAAAGTTACAAACAATTTTTTTGGAAAAAATAAAGAACAATTTTCTTGGAAAAAATAATCTTGGGAAATTATAAAGAATACTAAACCAGATGCTGCCTGCATATCGGGATTTAGGATGGAACATGTCTTTAAAAGTGCATTTCCTGCATTCACATCTGGACTACTTTCCGGAAAGCTGCAGTGACGTCTCCGATGAACACGGTGAGAGGTTTCACGAAGATATTTCGACAATTGAAAAGAGATATGAAGGGAAGTGGGTGCCTACAATGTTAGCTGATTTTTGTTGGAATCTCAAAAGAGACAGTACAGATAAACATAAAAGAAATAAATGATTTATGTTTGGTATTTTTGTTATTTAATTATTCTGTATTCAATTTATTTCTGTATATTCTAAAATTTTCTGAATGAATCTATAATCATTTTAATGCTAAGGAAGCTAAGAATAATCTATCTTTTCCCTATTATTATTCATTGTAAAAATAGGAATAAAATTAAAAATTAAAAATCGTCTAACTCGAAAACTATCCCTGATTGAAAACATCTAAGCACAGATCTGAAGTCTGCACTAAAAAACCTTTAAGAATCACACAACTCTTACTTAGAAAAAAGAATTTTTTTTGTAGAACAGTGTTATTCACGAAAATTTTTCTGACACGTTGTGGGGTTCAGTCGGAAGTGCTCCAGCTCGAAATCTACAGATCCCAAATTTGAGCCCAGTCTGGGCCAGTATTGAGACTAATCTCCTCAAAACTCCCGCCAAAACCCTCTTCACCCAACCTCCTCTGGATCCTAGCCATTTAGTCCATGGTGGGCAAAAAAGTACCGCACAGAGTTAAAACTGTCTCCCCAAAAATGATAGGTGCTCATGACAAAATATAAGTTTAGTTTTTAGTATCCTTTTACATTGGGCTATGTTTTACTGATTTGCCTGAAACATTTGTGAGACATTATAAATTATAATGAATGTCTCGATAATTGTATGAGTGCAGGGGCAGTTCTTGGGTATCATATTTCAGGTGTCATACAATATCATCATATGGCTGTGACCTATTCATAGCCAATATACGTATATGATGAATATGAGAATATCTCTTCAAATCTATTCAAATGTTAGAACCATTACGCGCACTATAATCCTTATTCGGTTTTAATTTCTACTTTTTCCACTGAAACGTAGTTACGCGTTGAATAAGCAGTTTTACAGAATTAAATTATCGGGTTTAACTATCCTTCCTAAGTGTATAAACTAGCCTAACCTTCCTAAAGTTTCTTTTTAGTATGTACACATTTGCAAAAAGATTTTTGCTTTCTCAGAAATCGCAGCAATCATCGAAAGAAATGCTGTCTAGCAAGTCAGCTCTTTTTGCTGTATTTCAAATTGACTTCCGCCTTTGATGTCTTTACACCAGAGGTCTTCAAACTTTTTCGTCTGTGGTCACATTGGTGATTGACTAAAGACTGACGGACCACTAGGTCTTTTTCATTTAGATACTTAAATAATATAACTTATATCAAGAGTACAATTAGTGTTGGAAATGGTATTTTTGATCTAGTGGTAAGGAAAAAAAATACATAAATTCTATGGAACCTCCTTCACCCAAATAAATAAATAAATAAATAATCCGAAATAATTATCAAAGTAACAAGTGTCTGTAATTTTTTTTGTCATCTCTAGAAATCTTGGGACGCCATCTTATCACCACTATTAAGTACAACAACACTTGTACACTTGCACGAAAGAATTACACGTGGCACTAACATTCTCTGGGAAAGCGAAATAAAACTGTTAATTGAATAATTAAAAATAAATATATTTTCTCTTATAAAAAATGGAAAAACTATTAAAAAATAATAAGTGATTAGAAAATATTACCTCTGAAAATAAAACAAGATCATACGCATTTCAAATTGAAATGAGAATTCTGTGTCTTCTTTTTACGTAGCAAATCCAACAATATATTTGTCAGATGATTAATTTCAATTTTCAATTCGTCATTTTCTTCGAGGGCTATATTGCCAATCTTTGCGATCCAGATTAGGCTGATGGGCCGTAGTTTGAAGACCTCTGTTTTACACTGTATAAATTTATACTAGCTAAAGCCAACAAAAATGTTTCTGATCTTGCAGGAGTCTGCGTTAACTTCTCGAGTTCATAGAACTCGAAAATGCCACAGGAATGAAATTTAGAGCACAGAGGATAGCTCCGAAGTCGGATCCCCATGGTAGACTAATGCCAGAATCCCCCACAGTTGCGGAGACGGTTGAGGTTCTGAATCGCATTCCGTTATAGAAGAGACTCGAATTTTTAATGCAAGCACCGAGGAAAACAGGGGTGAGAGATTTGGGACCTGTCAGTCAAGTATCTGGAAAACCACAAAACACCGAATTCAATTAAAAAAGGTCTTCAGGTAAACTACGGCTCCTGGGGCAACTACGGCCCTCAGGTCGCATGAGCTACTTCCCCTCTTTTTCTGCTGTACGCTAGTAACTGATGAGAAATAAATTAAATTTGTAAAAGAGAAAAACAATGCACACAGATCATTAAGTCCAACAAGAAGGCACGAATTCTGATTAAAATAATTTATATTAATAAAATTATATTGTTTATGCTTTACTTCAGAGTTTGTTTTGCGTTGGTTATGCATACATTATTAATTACATGTTTCTTTGGCAGACCACCCTTCCATTTCAGTTCTCTATGCTGCCCTTCAGGTAAAAAGTTTTCCCAGGCCTGAATTAAGCTGTCGTCAACTGTAAGGACACGCCAGAGAAGAGCTGACGTCAGCAGGCTATAACCGAGGCCATAACAGGCCCGTGGCTCATAAAACAAATAACCAATACAATAAATCTGGCTCATTTATTCCAACGTTTTGACCAAACATTGTTTTAATATCATATATAATATTAATATCAAAATAGTTTTGTTAATATTTATATTATCCTTTTTAAACTTTCGTAAACAAGTCTATTTAGAGGATTAGATAAAGAACTCCATCCATCGTTTAGAAAGCATTACTGCAAAGGGATTTCATTTGTTTTCCTCCAAATATTTATTTGAAACAAGCATGTTTTTTTATGTTTTTAAAACTAACTGCAAAACAGTACTAAATTACGTATAATTTATTTTGCAGAATTGCTTTGTAAGAAAATCTTGTTGGAACGTTAAGTTCTTCAAAGGAATTGCTAAGAGACGTCAAGCGAAATAAATATTGTTTTATACTAGGGGTTTTCAACGTGGGGTACGCGGTAAAATTTTTTGGGGTACGCCGTGAGAATTCAAAAGTCGCTAGATCTAGTAACAAGTCCATTTCACTGATTACCCAGTAAAATATTGATAATTTTGTAAGATTTGTTAAATTGTTTATGTTATTTTTTGTGTTTATCGATATATGTAATTTACGAATACATTATCATCACGTTACAAAATAAATGGGAGGTCCTTACTTAGGCTTTCCCAATAAAAGTTTTGAACAAAAATTGAGAGAAATCACTCAATAAAACAAAATAATAAGTCCTTATATAATCTCCTTTTTTTTTGTTTCTAAAAATTAATTTTTTTTATTTATTTTTTTTTTCGAAAAATTTCTTTCTTTTTCCTTTTTTTAAAATTTTATTCCACAAAGAAGTGGAAAAAGGAAAGTTCAGAATTAATTTATAAACTTTAATTTTAGTATCATAAATAGGATAGTTTAAAAGGTTTTGAATATTCAAATCTAGGATTCCTAAATTGTTTAAATCTGTGAATAAAATATCTCTTTGCTTAGTGTATAATTTGCAGTTTAAAAGTATGTGGTTGGTATTTTCTGGAAGATTGCATTTTAGACAATTTGGAGTATTTATGCGCCTCATTTGAAATTTTTGTTTATTTAAATATATTGTATCTGTTTTTAATCTATATATTCTTCTGTTTTCTTTGCGTGAGAAAGGCAATTTTTCAATATAATTAATTTTATTGGCTAGATGCAATCTAAAGTTATTTTTACATATTGCTTGTGTTTGAAAATGTTTTTCTGTGAGGGAAAATTCGAGTTTAGAAAGTTTTTGCTTGAAGGTATAAAAGAAATTATATGTTGGGGTGATAATATTTAAGTTATGAGCATTTTTAGCTAGGGTGGCAATTTATTTTCTTGGATACCATTGTTACTTGGGATCCATTGTATACTGATTTTGCTATTTTTGAGAGTAATATTTGACAAGTTTAATTGACCAATTTTGGAAATAAAATAATTGTAATTTGTGAAATAAATTTCATGTTGAAGAACTTGGAGAGCATCCTTAGAAAAAGAAAAAAATTACTATATTCTGATTATCTAAGTTATTTAAAATCCATTTAAAAGTTTCGCAAATAGCTATTAATTCAGCTTGAATGATTGTTGTATTCTTTAGGAATTTAAAGGTTTTTGAAACATTATATAAAGGGATATAAAATGCAGCTGCAGAGGATCCTGTGTCTTTTAAGACTGAACCATCAGTATATATGTTAAGAGTTTTTTCAAAGTTTTCGGCAAAGTAGATTTTAAATAAAATTAGTGCTGCTTCCGCAGAAATGTCTTTTTTTGAAGACAGTAAAGGAATTTCATCCTTTACTGTCTTCAGTAGTTATCAATGGTGAAGGATAGCACCAATCAGCAATAATGTCGGGGATGTCCCCTTTAAGCGTTCTGCTAAAATATTCATCATATAGATTAGAGGGAAATTCATTATTGTAGATTACTTTAATGTATGGAAGTCGATGAAAATGTTTATAAAAGGGATGCGACGGAAGTTTATAATGTAGTTTAAAGAAGTATTTAATTAGTAAAATATTATGACGAATTTCAAAAGGTGGTATAGCAGTCTCTGCAATGACAGAATTTGTAGGGCAGCATTTAACAAGCCTAAGAGCAATTTTCAGATATTGATTTTGTAAGGAGTTAAGTTTTCTAAATTTTTCTAAAGTGCCTTCAGAAATAAATTCGAGGCCAAATTCTAATTTTGGTCTAATGAGATTTTTATAAATAGTAATTAATTGCTGTTGATGAGTGCCTTCATTTTAGAAAGCAAAACATTTAATGCATTTTTAGTAACTTCAGTCCTGAATTATATTTATTATTAAGATGATGTTGCCAATTAAGTTTTGCATCCAGATGCATTCCTAAAATTTTGCATTTATTAACCTGAAGGAGAGTTTCTGAATTAATAGATAATTTAAATTCCGGATTGTAATTTGTTCTTTTGTGAACAGGAATAATAAACGTTTTTTTAATATTGATTTTTAAGTAGTCATGTGGAACAATATTTGTATAGTTTATTTAACTGCTTTTGTAGATTTTCTTGTAATTTATAATTATTTTTTCCAGATGACCATAAGAAGAGATCATCTGCATATCCCGTGAATGTGATTGAGTTATCAAATATATCTTTAATGTCATGAAGATATAAATTGAATAGAAACGGGGACAAAATCGACCCCTGAGAGAGTCCTTGGGTCATATTGTGTTATTCTAAGTAAAAGTCTGCAATTTTAACCTAAATAATTCTATTATTTAAAAGATTAGATAGAAAGTTTGTAAATTTAGCACTGAGATTAGATTTTAATAATTTTGAAAGTAAACAATTAATTGAAACTGAGTCGAATGCTTGAGTTAAGTCCAGAGAAATGACTAGAAGAGTTTTTTTTCTGTTTAATAGCTCGAAAAATGTCGTGTAAAAGTAAGAAGATATTTTTTTCGGCCGAACGATGTTTTCTAAAACCAAAGAAAAAAATAAGGGAAAAAATTTCCTGTTTCAAAGTACCAGAATAGTCTTTTAAGTAATAACCTTTCGAAAAGTTTGAGGGAATGGGAAATTAAAGATATAGGACGGTATGAATTAAGTGATGTTGGCGACTTACCAGTTTTTAAAATAAAAATTACAATAATTTTTCTCCATTCAGGAGTAATAGAGTTGAGTTCCCAAATATTATTAAATATATCTAAAACAGTGGTTCCCAAACTTACTATGCCCATGGACCTCTTCTTATAGCAAAAACCTGACCATGAACCCCCAAGTGAAATAACTCTACATAACTGCAAAATAGAAAAATTAGAAATTTAACTTTGATGTCTTGAATGGTAATAGTGACGTAAAAAAATATAAATAAAACATTTTGATATTCAAAGTAGTATTTATTGAAATTATAACTATGTTCGGCTCTATGTTTGTGAGTAACATTCGTAAGTCTCCACGAGCATTAATTTCCAGTCGGTTTCTTTTTTTCGTGATGAGGCTCATAACTGCACTAAATCCACGTTCTACTAAATAGGAAGACGGAAAAGCAATCAACAGCTTCTGTACAGTGACCCGTAATGCGGGATATAAAATTGGTATCTGTTTTTGTAACCAGAATTGTTACAGTTTGTGGGTCTACTTGCAAAAGGGTCCAACACCCAATCGGGGGTAACCAAGTGAAGAATGTCTTCAAATCTTTGGCTGAGGTCAGAATGAAGAACCGTTAAGTGTTGACAATAAACAAGCAAATCTTCATCTCGTTTTGCATAGATATATAGATAGACGGCCGCGGTCGTCCCTATTCCCACCATGTGATGCTTGTCATTACTTGTATTTTATGTACCTATCTATACTTATATTTTACTCAGGACGTTAAAATCGCTGCCAATTTATTTATTGCTATTTATTTTAACATTGGTTTCAGCTTCTCATTTGTGGATAATTCAATAAATTGTTCCTCTATTAGTATGGATTCATCTGAGTTTGTGTGTCTGCTTGTAAAAGGGTCCAACACCCAATCGGGGATAACCAAGTGAAGAATGTCTTCAAATCTTTGGCTGAGGTCAGAATAAAGAGCCGTAAGTGTTGACAATAAACAAGCAAATCTTCATCTCGTTTTTGCAATTTTGAAAGATTTGGAAACTGAGAGCATTCTCTTCTCCCCAAGTTTTGTTTGTATAGAAAACGTTTTGCTACAAACGCAGATATTATACTTTTAGTTTTGATTAAATTTAATTGATCACCTTGTAGATTCAATTTGGTTTCGTTAAATTTGGCAAACAAGTCAGTCATATAAATCATGTCATTTTTTGAATTAATTAAACTGAGTCGCAAATCATTGTCTTTACTTACCAGGAATTCCAACACTGAATCAAAGAGTGCATAAAATCGATCCAAACATGCACATTTTAGATAACCAACGAACTTCCGTGTTAAGTAGTAAACGATTACAATCTTCATTTTCCAAACAAAGTTGAGCAAATAATCTCTCATATAAGGCATTCCTTTTGATTTTATTAACTGCTCTAATATCATAATCTAGTGAGCCATGCAAGCGTTCACTAAGATTTTTGGCGACTAAATGTTGTCGATGAATGACACAATGTACAGATAATACATTCCGTATAGCTTGTTTTAAGTATGCCAGAAAGCCTCGGTATCGTCCTACCATTGCCGGAGCAACGTCAGTAGCAACGGAGAGGATATTACTCAAGGGTATAGCTTTTACATCGAAAAATCGTTTTAATTCATTAAATATTGTTTCACCTTTCGTATCAGTTTCCAAACATTTGGCAAATGACACTTCTGTATTATTACTCATTGGAATTCTTATAATATCGGAAGCTGGTTTATGTAGCACGGTGCGTATTACCTCACTTACAGCTGGTAGAATAAGTTCTTCACCAATGGTGTGCGGCTTTCCGGACTTTGCAATCAGTAAAGAAATGTTATAAGAAGCACGCAGTCCATCGTCATCTCGCTCAGATGTTGTCGTTAACAGTTGTCGCAATGACGGTGTTTTCAAATATTGTTCTTTGACTGTTTTAAAAAAAGTTAAATCTTTATCTTTTTGTCGCTATGGACTTTTGTCAAATGTTCCTTAAGTTTAGAAGGTTTCATTGAATCGTTTGACAAAGTTTTATTGCATAGAAGGCACATAGGTAAAGTATTATTTCCTGGTAACGGAATAAAGCCATATTTTAAATATTCAACACTATATTGTCTGCATTTTTTCTTCGGCTCACTCATACTGTTATTTGTAAAAAAAAAAAGGCCACAAATTTAAAATATAAGAAAATAAAACAAATTATTTCTTTGCAAAAAACCACTATTTATTAATATTTTGTTTTATTTTGAAATGGAATGCCACAAAGTAACGCTAGCATCAATTAATTATTTAAAGGATAAAATATTAAGTAAGTGTCACACATTGTATAAGTAAACATTTTTTACTAATTTAATTATTTATTTTTCAAGAAAAATAAATAATTCAATTATTATCAAATAAATTAATAAATAACAAAATATAATATTGATAAATGTTATATAATAAAACTATTTTATAAATTAACTTTAACGAAAGCATAACTTTGCTTAAATAAATTTAATATACAAGAAGATATCAATTGTATTAAAAAATACTTACGTAAAGTAAACTATCTTCGTAACAATAGAAAAAATGATACTGCTTTTTGTTCAAAATTAGGAAAATTAGTTGCATGCACTTAACATCACGCACAAAACAGAACTAAATTTTTGATTAGATGCACGACTCTTTTATAGTGCCATATTTAAGACAAGTTATTGCATGTAGCGGCGAGATACTAAATTATTTATTAAATAATTAGTTATACTGTTTAAACCTGCATAGATATATAGATAGACGGCCGCGGTCGACCCTATTCCCACCGTGTGATGATTGTCATTACTTGAATTTTATGTACCTATCTATACTTATATTTTACTCAGGACGATAAAATCGCTACCAATTTATTTATTTGCTATTTATTTTAACTTTCATAATATTGATAATGGGTCACAATTATTTTACTTTATATTAAATCTTTCGCGGACCCCCGACGTTGTCCACGCACCCCCAAATTAATTTTAATTTGCCACAGACCCCCTCAGCAGTCACAAGGACCCCTAGGGGTTTGTAGGAGCCACTTTGGGAACCACTGGGCTAAAAGTTTTAACTTCTAATTGAAAGGTAAATGGAAGAAAAATTTGTTTGAAATTGAATCCGCTCCTGGAGCAGATTTGAGATTAATTTTCTTAATTGCGGAATTAAGTTCCACAATAGTAAAAGGTTTATCCATTTTAGAATGAGTAATTTTATTATTTTTTAATTTATTATGAATATCTATATCATTTGTAAATTTTTTTGTGTGGTTTTTAAATTATTAGCAAAAAACTCCGTGGTTTGTTTTAAATAAATATTATTGAGTAAAGCTATTTCAGCAGTAGGAAGTTTTTGGGATTTAATAGAATAAATACTATGAAAAATTTTCCAAATATTTGTCCCAGGTGACATGGTAGTGAGTTGAAAAATAAAAGTTTTCCAATGGTCTCTATATGATTGTTTTAGTTTTCTTCTAACCATGGCATTTATTTTTTTTTTGTAATTGTCAATGTCTGAAAAGTCTCTGGTTCTTTTGGCTCGGTTTTCTGCTTTTTTTTCTAATGGCTACAAGCAGATTCATGAACCAGAAGTTTCTTTGCAGTTTGGGAATTTTGTTATAAATAGTTTGGAACGCCGATTTAGTGTATGAATTAACATCATCAAAAATGTTTTTTTATAAACATTGTTTTCATCCGACGGTAAATTTTGTTCAAGAATTTGTGAGAATAATCTCCACTTATTTAAGTAAATAAGTTTATTATAATTAAATTTAAAATTAGAATTAATTAAAATTTGGTGATGGTCGCTGCCCCTAGTATCTGGTAGCAGCGATCAATTAAAATTTTGCCAGAGATGTGGAGAAATTAAAGTTAAGTCTATTATAGATCGTTGATTAAGAGGATTTTCATGAGTTGTGACTTTTTGATTTAAAAAAATTAAATTTGATTTAGTAATGTACCTGCTTAGGTGTAATCGAGCATAATTGGTGGTGTATGAGAACCACATTGGATGATGTGAGTTAAAGTCACCAACGACAATATGAGGTTCGGGTAATTGAGAAAATTAAGTTTGGTAAGAATTTCTCATTAAGAGCCAAGCCAATATATACGTTTAGAATAGAAATAGATTATTAAGTAAAATCTGAATGGCAATGCATTCCAATTGATGTAGTTCATATTTTAACTGTATGTCTATGATTAAGATTTTTGTCAATAATAATGGCAACTCCATTGCTGCCGTGTTCTGCAAAAATAAATATATACCAAAACTCCTAGAAAGTTTATCTGCTTTTTTTTTCTGTATTTCCTGTAATGCAAAGGTATTTACACTATTAACTCTAGAAAACAATATTACTTCCTCTTTTTTTGAAAGCATACCGGAGTGTCAAATGATTAAGTTTTGAGTTGCAGTAGAATTTAACTTATTAGTTTGAAGATCTCATCAGATGAGCATAGATAAGTGAGCATATGAAGAATTAAGTCAATGATAATATTAACAGTGACAATTTTCTTCAGCAATCTCTTTAGCAATGGTGCTGGGAGATAGTTGAGTCGTTGTTTTTTCCGGTAATTGATTTTTTTTTGGCAGATTAGTTTTGATCTTGTCAGCATATGAAGTCGTTGCTTTTATCAGCTTAGCATGACGATTAAAACTGAAATGCTTGTAGAAGCATATGAGTAGAAGGATATGAAGTAACTTGATCCTCCTGAAGTTTAGGTCGTTTGTTTGAGAGGTCACTCTTTGAATGTTTATTAATATTTTCAGTTCTTAAGATATAATCTAGTCCATGAGAGTGCGAATTAGATAAGTTTTTAGCAAAGTCATAATCATTTCCATCCTCCAAGTCAAAATCTTGTAAAACCTGTTGAAAGGAGTGCTGTTTACTAACAAAGCGACTCTGCGATCCAAGCGGACCGGAACTTTTTTTTGATCCTGTCCTGGGTGAGGCCTGATCCTTTTTGGCTTGTGCAAATGCAGAAGACCAACTGCAGTGTGATTTATTTTGAATGCGAAGCGCTGCACAGGCAATCTTTTTGACAGGACACCCATAAAAAATTGCAGGGTGCGATCCTCCACAATTTTGGGCACACAAAGTCACAATTAGTACAATTTTTGTGTGAGTGTTCTCCGCTGCAGTGTTTACATCTTATCTTGCTTCTACATGAAGCCGCTGTATGTCCCAACGAAAATAGTTCCCACAGAGGGGAGGAGAACCAAAATATTCTTTAAAATAATAATGGGAGAATCCGATGTTAACATGTGTAGGTAATTTGATACTGGAGGTATGGATTACTACATTTTCAGTAGGCTTTTTAACGAATCCATCTTTAGCAATATTCAAATAAAATCGATACATCCTTCTTACTTTGAAAACATCGTAACATTTAACACTTTGAAGCAAAAAATTAACGTCATATTTAGTGTTCACGTTCAAAATTAAGCCCATATGAAAATCTTTAGAAGGGAGGCAATTGTTTACATCAACACCCAATCAATCAAAATCAATTTTTTGATTCAAAATCAATTTTTTCATCAACACCCAATCAATCAAAATCAAACCCAAAACAATTTTTTGTAGCTGTTCGAGGTCATTTTGGTTTGAGGGGAAAACAATTATGTCTCCTTTGCGAGTAAATCAACCCTTGACCTCTTTATTTAATGCTTTTAGAAGAAATCAGTAACTAGACCGTCATCCAGGTCGACTAATTTTTGCGTTTTGCTAAAGGAAAGTGAGCCAAATCTTCCTTATATCTAGATCGTGAAGAACGAACATTTGGTTGTTCGATATAAGACATTGTGGAGTCATTATCGGAATCTATGTCAGAGCAATCATGGTTAGCAAGTTCAAAAATAGTAGAGTTAAATTTATCAGTATGATAACATCATGTGTAAAGTTGTTACCTTTCAAATTGAGATTTTCAGGAATAAAATTTTCAAAATAAAAATTTCACTGTTATCCAAGAAAGGTCATTAGCAGAAAGAGATCTTTGAGCTTTCACAAGTTGGATCTTGTTCACATGTTTAGAACGTTTATTTAGTTGGGCCTTTTCATTTGATTTTATTGGCACTCCTTTGTTTTTTTTAAGTTTGTTGCTTGAGTTGAAGTTCTTCTTCTTGCCACCCATGTCGGTAATCCAACGGAAGAAGGCATGGAAAAGTCACAGATAAAACCAAACCAAAGCCGATTTGGCTGAATAGCTTTCCACTAGTTTTCTAAGAAAGCAGACATTTAACATCGGCAAAATGACGAAAGCAAATCACACTAAAACAAGAGCAAAAAGCGACACGTCATAGCACATCAAATTCAAATTGCCCAATTTTATGAATACAAAATATAATGTATATATATATAAGTTTTATTTTGTTCCCATTGTTATCCTATAACTATAGTTTTATCTATCTATACAAGGGGTACGCCAGTTACATACACATTTCCAGGAGGTACGTGAAGCCTAAGAGGCTGAGAACAACGGTTTTAGACAAATGAAAATTAAAAAATCGTGAAAAATAAACTAAAACTTTGTTAGGAAATTACCAAAGTAATATGACACTCACAAGACATGAAACTAATCTTATGAAGAGAGTATGAGTGTCAAAAACCGGACATTCTTAAATAAATTCATTAAAAGTTCTAAAATTCTAAAGTCATTAGTACAACATTACACTAGGCCAGGATCTAGGAAAAATAAAAATAAAGAGGGGGGGGGGGAGTCTTAAGTTATTGGGTGAAACCGAAAGTAATTAAAATGGGGGATAAGTAACTAGATCGTCTTTCCGTATAATATATTTTTCTCTATTTTAATGGTATTAGAATCCGGGTAAAAAAGAAAGTTTGGCTTCCATTTTGATTGCTGGCACTATAAAAGGGGGAAGAGCGTGGCCCATTTATTCATCAATCTAGATAATCTCTAAAAGATACTACAAATGAGGTTCTGCTCCTTATTTTTATTCCGATTTTTTCGTTTTTGATGCACTACATAAGGATTGCAAATGATAATCTTTAAAATGTTTCTTTTATGTTTACTGTATACAGTCATACTCCATTATTCGTTAAAGTTATGTTCATTAAATATGAAAAGGAGACAGAATCGACTAACAACGAAAGAATTATTCCCATTAAGGATTTAAGTAAGTAAAATGGGATTAGGTTCCAAACTTTTTAAATATACAGGCAACAACACTCTAGTACAGTATTTTAATACATTTGCTATTTCCTTGATAATATGCATTAAAATATGCAACAATACAGTAACAAATGTAAATAAAAATAATGAAGTCTAATCTTTATGTTTTGACATAATCCTACTTTTATTCTACCTAGTTTTACTGGTGTGGCTACTCAGAGTCTAAGCCTTTCAGTTTGCCTTGAAATATAAGCTTTTTCCTTGCCTCGAAGTAGAAACTCCTTGATTCCCGTATCTCGTCAATAATTCAAGTCTCCCTGTAATAGAACTCGAGTGCGAATTTAAAACGACTTCTATTTTTCCATTTGAGTAGTAGGAGGGTTTTCAAAGGACTTGTTGAATTTAAATGGGGAATTTGCCTGGATTGTTCAAATGTAATAGGTTGGGTTGTTTAACCTTTGAGCGGGACTATTTTTTCACACCGTGGGCTTAATGGCCAGGTCACATGAACACCGAAGGTTCAGAGAAGGTAGGGAGAGTGGTCCCACTGCAACAGCTGTTGGGAGACAGATGGTAGCCTCCCGTCAAGGCCATCCAGCGTGTTCTTTAACGTGCATAGGGTATGGCTCTCCCGCACACTAGGCCGCTGCTTAACGTATCATCCGATGGACGGCGGTCTTTCCAAGCCCATCGGTGTCCCCTACTGACCGTGGGCAGGGAGTTTTGCGGAGATAAATCTCAACGCCGACTCAACTGGGACTCGAACCTGAGAACTGCAGATTACGAGCCTGGCGCGCTACCGACTGAGCTACCCCAGCCCTAAATGTAACAGGTATTGCAAACACGTGTTTGTATTACAGTACTGTAAAAACACGTTTATTAATTCTGTACAATTTGTTTAAATATAAATATATTGCAGTAATACAGTATCAAAATATGTACAATGTATAAGATATATAAATATGTTGTGTAAGAATATTTTGTGATTTAATAAAACTATTTTGATTTGATTTTTCGTTAACATTTCATAATTTTTAATAACAACTGAAAGTGGGTTATTAAATAATTTCGTTATCTTCTTTACACGTATTTTACTTACCTATTTCATTTAATTAAATCATTATATTTATTTCTTTTGAAGATTATAATTAACTGGCTCATGTGCACTGATAATAATTTGCTACCATCGATCACTTCAAGGACTCTGTGCTTGACCTTAACCACATTGAAATTAACCATTCCTGTTCCAAACAATGTTCTGAAGAAAATGCGCCATCGTACTTTTTACCACTAACTGAATTCTACAACAGAAATATGCAAGCAGCAAAGATATTAATAAAAAAAACTTTTATAATGTGCGCTAAAACACAAAGAGAATAATCGTAAAATTTCGAAATGTTAATACTTAATATGCATTCAAAACAGTTAAATTATAACTCTCAACAAAAGTTTTTCCAAGTTCACTGCTGTTGGCATGCACCAAGAATTACTGTTAATGTGTGACTTTGTTTCAGCTAGACAGACATCTATTTGGGTTATTTTCCTCTGAGCGCACACAATGGGCTAAATGGACAGGTCACAAGGAACCCGAAGGCTTGGGAAGGGGAGCCATTGGAACAGCTGTTGGGAGACAGATGTTAGCCTCTCGTCAAGGCCATCTAGCGTCACCCCGCCCCAAGAAAATCGAGATAGGCTATTTATTTCTTAATAAAAAAAAATTGTGGGTTTTTGTTAAAATATGTTTTCCTGATACTTTTTAGAAATCTTATTATCTTCTACATTTCAGGTTATTAACGAGTTTTAAGCTTAAAAGCCGAAAATTGTTTTCATAAATGTTGCTGGGACAAATGCTAATGCTCCTAATGCTGGCAGAGAACATAAAATCCATTAAGCGTTCTCGCCTGGGATGCCAAAGCGACCTGGAGTCAAACACCATGTATGCTTTTCAATATCTTTTATCTCTAGTTCTTTTGTTTCTAAGTTTCTGTTCCGTTAAGAATTTATGCAATACTTTTAACTCAACATGTAGAAATAAGAATTCTTTTGCCAGTTGATGCTTTTGCAGGATTTTTTTTGTCATGAGATGTCCTATTGCATTACAAATGCATTTCCACTTACAAAGTGCTCTCATTTGATACCAAGATAGTATGGCATCTAAATGCACTGTCTAGACGAAATCAAAGAAGAAAATTTCCGTTTTATACCAGTGAAAAACGAGATAAAATTAAGATCTATTTCTAAAAGTTCTGTTGTGAATGATCCATAAGATCTGCCTTAATGTTCAATTCAAACGCTATTCATCCAGTATATAAAAGCACCTAAATGAGAAAGTTGTTTTTTATTTTAGATTTTTTTTCTATGATTCTTTTATTTTCACTCAAGTTGAAGAATTTAAGAAATTCAGCTCTTCTGGTAAAATATTTTGTTCTCCATAACTTTTTATACAACGAATACATGTTGAAAACAGCGAAGATATGGATAGAATTGATTTAGATCAGTAATATTTATTCTGCCGCATTCTCTCATAAAGAGTATATTTTGAAACTTACGGAGCTATCTTTTTTTCTCCCTCCAAAGACAAAAAATTAGAACTTACTCCTAATTTTAATCGTCTAAACCAGTGGTCTCCAAAGTCGGATGTCTGCACCCTAGGGGGTAGACGTGTAGATCCATGGGGGTGCACGAAGAAAATTTAACGATTCTAATTTACCTTTTTCCAGAAAGATTTTAAATTTTCAGAAAACATATGAACGAAAATTTAAAAACATATTTGCTAATATATTGACATTTCCCGTCGTTTTAGAATTTACGCGAAGTTTAGAAATTAGCGTTCTTTTAGAAAAAGACAAATGTTCTAAATTTGCAAACTATTTCTGTGACTAGTGGTTGTCAGTAGCATGCTACCTAGCAGATATCTTTGAAAAAGTAATCATTTTTAAATTTGTCATTTAAAGGTAAAGGTGGCATTTTAGCAATGAATGAGAAAGTAACTGCTTTTCGAAAGAAACTCGTGTTATGGAGATATAATTTTAAAAGGAATGAATTTTTATATTATTGGTGCGTGCTATTTTTTCCCTCCTGATACAGGGGTGCGAGATCAAAAAAAAGTTTAAAGACCACTGGTCAAATCCATCGTTTCCCAAAGTGTAGTACGCCATCAGGTTTTTAGAAAATTAACGCATGATCCTAGAGTATTATAATCGTGCAACTTTCAAGAAGGCTGCAAGATACGACAGGTTTTCACCTCTTCATTTCTGTTTTCGGGGCGGGGGTGGCTCAGTCGGTAGCGCGCCAGGCTCGTAATCTGTAGTTCCCAGGTTCGAGTCCCAGCTGGGTCAGCGTTGAGATTTATCTCCGCAAAATTCCCCGCCTTGTCCACGGTCAGTAGGTTACACCGATGGGCTTGGAAAGACCGTCGTCCATCGGATGGGACGTTAAGCCATGGCCCCGTGTGCGGGAGAGCCATACCCTGTGCACGTTAAAGAACACGCTGGATGGCCTTGACGAGAGACTAACATCTGTCTCCCAACAGCTGTTCCAGTGGGTCCCCTCCCCCAACCTTCTCTGAGCCTTCGGGGTCCATGTGACCTGGCCATTTGGTCCATGGTGTGCAAAAAAGTGCCGCTCAGAGGTAAAACAATCCAACCATTTCTATTTCCTTCTTAATTTTCGAATTTAAGTTATTTAATAGCTGTAAAGAGCACAACAATGCTGCAACTATGCAGGTTCAGCAGGGACCAAGTCCGCAGCTTAATGAAGGGTCTCAAAATTCGATTAAAAATACTAAGCAACGTTTTCGATAAATAATGAATAAAGCCAGAGAAGTATCGTTATTAAAATTAATTAAATTGTTTAGAAATTACATGTTTTTTTTGTTTTTATTTGCTATGTTAATAAAATCATTTGATATATGATTCTTGTCTTATTTTTGTGAAAATGTAGGGGAGCAAAACCGAAAGCCTTGCACATGGCGCAATAATGACTAGTTAAATACTGAGTAGACACACATAACAAGTGACATATTGTTAAAACATTGTTATGAATTAAACGGATGGACACTGAGCGTGATTCAAAAATAGTATTTAACAATTATAATTCTAAAACATTGTAATTTATTGCAGAAGTATGAATAAAAACATTTATATAAACTAAAGTCAATCAACATAAATCTTCATCAGCATAAAAATAAGCCTTCAGAAGAACAAAGCGCCGTTTTACTATTCCTTCAAAGAGATGTTTCCTCTATAATTCTTACTATCTCTACTCAAAGCATAAAATATGGCTTTTTATAACAGTTGATAAGTAGCACAAACATATTTGTGAACAAACCTGCAATCTAAAAAGAATAACCTCACCAATTCCTAAACAAATGAAATATAATTATCCATCAATTGATGAACTCTTCTTACAGAAAAGTTGAGATCAGCTCTGCTTCTTCGACTAACATATAACCTCCTCAGCACATCTTAATGTGTCCTAAACATTCTTCTTTTTCTTACGAGTCCACTAACAGGATCAACACTAATAAACTTATTTAATCTCCCGCGAGCACACCAAATAAAAACATTTCTTCTTTATACTACGTTTTACTTCACACAAATTCTTCCTAATTATTCTTTTTAAGTTCATTAGAAGTGATTGGTGAAGTAATCCTCACGCTGTAGTTCACGCGAGCATCGAGACGAAACATCACATCACGGTTTCATTATTGCTAGTTCATCTGTCGTAACAATATTAAATAGTAAAATTTTCTTCGTTCTTTTTATATGCGCTTATATTTTTGAGCAGCAAAAAAAAAACGTACTGAAAAAAATCGGTTCCCAACTATATAAAGCTTGGGAAATTCTTTGTAGTACAAAATGACATTGCCTATTTTTGTCTAAATTCTACTTACACAACCTTTTAAAGCAATCTCTTAGTCTTTTTTTAAAAAAAAAAGATTTAAAACATTTTTTTTTATTTTGGAATCTGCAGCACCATACTGTATTTACCTCTTTAAGACAATAAAGGCATTTTTTTTCAGTCATTTTTAGAAAAAAACTTTCATAAATTCCCCTTTAAATTGTCTACATTTTATTTTTCATTTTGTAAATTGTTTATCTGCAGCAAGAAAGATTTTTATTGCACTTAGTTGTTTTCAGTTTACAGTTTGTTTAAATAACATATTGTTTCTATTGTCTTGCAGCACTACAGATACCAGGATCAGTTACATACGCTCATCACAACATATCAATCTTTCAGCAATCTTTTCAGCACTTGACAAAATTGAAGATGTTTTATGTCTCGATGCATAGTCTGTATCTGGTGCATCATCAACAATTTCCTTATTCTCGTCTCGTAACGCAGCATGATTCATCGATAACATGATGGCAGTTTCCGAGCAACGGCGAAGGAAGTTCGTTGTGAAGTGACTCCATTCAGACTTACGAAGTTTCACGAACTAAAGCTAGGGGAATTACGGCTTGGAAGCAAAATTCAGAGAAATAGCGGCGGCGCACCTCTAACGTCAGCATTCCACTTCTGGGAAGCAACACTATTTCATCATTTATATATATATCTGTGCCGAAACCAGGGTCGGCTTGATGGCGGTGCGATCGGTGCGAATGCAGTAGTCCCCGCTCTTACTGAGGCCCCGCTTGCTCTGTAAATCTTTTTTGCATTCAAGATTTAAAGTCTCCTGCTGGCGAGTAGTGGACCTGAAAGACATATCTCTCTTCTTCAGAACTAATAAAAATATGAATGCTACATCCGATGTCAAATTGTTTACGTTATAATGTTTTTAACCTGTATGTGTAAAAAAAGTCTTATTTCTGTACGTTTCGGAGAAAATTTTCCAAATATTGAAATATCATTTTAATCGATTCTTTTACAATATATTTGCATACTTAGAGATTCTCCCTATTTATATTTATCATAACACTCTGTAACTAACGGTTTCTAATACGGTTTTCCATAAACGTTAACTAATCTATGACTAATAGAATAGTCTAATAAAAAGCCGGGGCAACATCAGGTTTTTTTTTGGATAGGAGAACTTTCCGAGGAGCAAAATCCATAGGAGGTGAAAAGTAGGAAATTTCTGTGCATAGCTTGCATTTTTTTGCTGTTGTTAAAAATAAATTTCGTATTTTAGGGAATGTTCTTTTTGAAACTTGCTGACGTACATAATATTTGCATTAATTGCTTATGTCCACGTAAAATTGTACAACAGTTTTAAATTGAAAAGATTTTAGGCACATTTGCGAGATAAATAGTCTTTTAATGTGTATGAATTTAAGTTAAATAAAACTCAGTTACATTTTCCGAATTGGAGATCACGGGCTGCAAATTGAATTTTTGCTCCTTTTGATGACAAACAAATCTGAGAAATGCAATTAATTAGCTGGGCACTATTAAATTTAATCTGAGAAAATAATTCAATAAGCATTTTCGTGCATACCGGATTTCTCTGGTCTGCATGAAAATCCTCTCTTGAAAAATATAAGTGTACTGTATAGATTTGAGGGTGCTGAATCCGAATCTGGCATCGAAAATTTTATACGAGACACTATTTTCGTGAGAGGACTTTTTTTTTTTGAGAAAATTAGGTTTTTTGTGAATACATGTGATTTTATTCGTTTTCAAACTATTGGAAGCCTCAGTTTTATTATGTTATTTATTATTATTAATTATTTATTATTATCAGAAATGGAAAAACGATATAGCGGCAAATGGAACGAGAGTATGTTGGCGGACTACTGTTGGGCCCTGCAGCGAGACGCTCCAGAGATAAAATACAAGCGATAGAAGACAACAAAATAATTTTTTGCGTAAATATTAACATGTATCATGATTTTAACTTTTTATAATAAAAACAAATGTTTGGTAAAATATGTTTGTTTATCTTCTCTGAGTAAAATAGTGTTTTTCGTTTTAAATTAAACCCATATCTCTAAAAAAAACTGTAAGTGATAGAACGAATCGGCTGTCAGATTCGGATTCAGTACCCTCAAGAACATAAAATCAGACAAAATTTTGAAAGGTAGGGAAAACATTTTTTTTTTCAGACCTGAAAAAAGCGTTATTAGTTTCGATCAGAGAAAAATATTTTTCACTGCTTTACAAATAACTTCCAACTAAACACTCATAATCAAATGAAAAAATATAGCAAAAATATTCGAAAGCTATAGTGGTGCAAAATAGCAGAGCAACACATTCACTGTGTTCAGACATATCGAGACACTGGCAGAATTCTACCTCGAAATAGAACAGATATCTTCCTACAAAAGTAGAGGACAGGGAAGAGCACTAATATTTGCTATTAATAATCCTTTAACTTCTCTTTGCAGTTGATGCGAAACAAGTTGAAACAGTCCTGCACCTTTAAACACAAGAATCTGATGCAAGGGCAACCTCGATCAAAAAACTGTGACCCTGGGTAAGCTATGTAGTAGGAAGAAGGCAAAGAATATGGTTCAAATATCTTAGGCAAAGAATGTGCTTCCTTCATTCCTTCTTCAGATATGCATATATTAATTAGTTCTCTTATTGAAGACTCTCAGACACAAGGAGAGCAAAAGGCTAGTGACGACTGACAGTATTTTCTCCACATTTCATATCAAGAATTTGGAGTTGAAGTTGAAGCACTGAACTTGAAGCAGAAAAGATTATCAACAATACACAAACAGGCTCGGATCCAGAAGAGAAAAGAAATAAAGTAGTGGGGGCAAGAAACTGGATTTCCATTGCAGTATAACATTTTCCCCTCCGTTTTTAGAGGTATTTAAAATATTTCATGAAAAATGCATTTTTGAAAGGCAAATATATATATATACCCCCCCAAGCAGCTGCTTGCCACAGAGGTCTGACAGGAGCCTGTCAGTTTATATGCCATAGTAGAAGTCTGAGAGGTTGGCAGGACCTCAGCAGAAAAACGACACATACATCCATGCCTCACCCGGGTCTCGAACCCAGGTCCCTTAGATCAGTAGCCAAGCGCGCTAACCACTCAGCCATGGGACGATCAGTAGAAAATCATATACAAGAGAAAAGAGCATTATCTGCGAAACAAAAATAATGAAACTAAGCTAAACTTCCATTTAAAAAAACAGATAAAATTACCTATTCATATGTATGTGTAGTATAGCTTACTAACTAGGTTCTAGAAACTCCACTGGCACTTCATCAGTGTCATCCCCCAGGTTATAGAAACTTGGATGACATTTCATCTGGATCATTCCACGGGTTCTAGAAACTCGGATGACATTTCATCTGGATCATTCCACGGGTTCTAGAAACTCGGATGACATTTCATGAGGGCCATCCACTGAACTAGCATTTGATTCTTGAGCAGCAGCTATTGCCAAGGGTTGAGAAGACATAAAATTAAATCTTGTGGTATCCGTCAGAACTACCATGTGCATTCAAATTTGTCGTGCCAAGTTCAGATGTTCAATTTGAAATTTCTGCCGGTTACATGAGAATTTCGCATGCTTGAGTACCGGATAACCGAGAGTTTACTGTATTGTGTTTTAACACTGTATCTCGTCAGCAATCTGTAGCTGAGTCGGCCAAGTGCAGTATATGTTTTAGATTTTCTTTGGCGTCCCTTTTTACGCATAATAACCTAAATAACCAGATCAAAATAACCCCAAGGGCTCAGAGAAGGTTGGGGAAGGGAGCTACTGGACATCTGTTAGGAGACAAAGGAAATAATCAAGGGCCATCCAGCGTGTCCTTTAACGTGCATAGGGTATGACTCTCCTGCTCAAAGGGTCACGGCTTAACATCCTTTCCGATGGATGGCTATCTTTCCAAGACCATCGGTGTCGCCTTTCTTATCGATGGCAGGATGAGGATTAACGGAGATAGCGAAGCTGGGAATCGATGCTGTGTTTTTTTGCAAACTAGATATTAAATCCAACATCTAAAAATCAACGTTTAATGTACTTTCATGTTCAATGCTGAAATTTATGTTATTATATTTCTAAAAATATTTTCATTTAATAAAGATTGTAATTAATTTTCTGCAATATTATATTATATTGCACTATGTTGATTCAATTAGAATGCAGAAGTTATCCTCTAGTTTACAAATGGACGACAGTAACTTTACTAGTGTCTTTAGGTAAGTTGGTTAGAAGTCCGGATCTAGAAAAAAAAAAGACGGGGAGGGAGGGGCAAGCGACGCAATCGAGCCGGAAAAAGTACAAATGGGGGCAAAGGGACTGTATTTTCGTTGCAGTATATCATTTCTCCCTCCGTTTTAAAGCCTTTTAAAACATTTCTTGAAAAATGCGGAAAATATGCACAAGTTTAAAAATGTTTTGTCTCTGTTACTCTTATTATCATCTTCAAAAGTGGGGAGGTTATTACTTTCAAAAGTCTCTTTACAGAGGTATTATATGTCTCAAAATGATATTTTCAGAGCAGTGTACTAAAATTTTCACTGTGAGCCTCTCTCAGAAGGATGAAAAATGATTGTATTAACATAATTAACGAAAGCAAATCAGGCCATTGTGGACCGTTACCCACTATTGTTACTAAGTATTTCTAAAAGAATCTAGAATTTCTAAAGAATCTAGAAACCTATAAAATTGTATGTGTAGAGTAACTTTAATTTCTGCAACGTTTATTGAACACTAGGGATCCAGGCTCGTAAAGACCTTATTATGCAGAAAACCAACTCCTGTTCCCTCACGTTTAATAAAAAACGAAACACATCTTTCCCGTAAGCTCAACTAGTTTTGAGCAAGTCTAAGTTTTAAAGTACGAAAAGATGAGAGCATCACTTATGAGATCACAGATAAGTATGCATACCTCGCAGACCTTAACTGTTTGGCTGACAGAGATAAGAACATTAGAAACTGTCTTATGTGCTTGTCACGCCAAGGTCAACGAGTCACGCAAAGTCAAAGAGTAATCGGTCATCTTCCGCTAGACTGCCGTAGTTTCATCAAGACATCGTAACGTTATTGAAGGTCAGATGGTAATGCCTTGTCAACTGGTAGAGAAAACGTATTATCTTGTTGAGGATAATACATAAAAACCGAAGTTAATTAACTCGCAAATTACTTTCACCGTTCTTCTTTAAACCTTTAAAGATTGCTTATGTACATGGCAGTGAGCAACAAAATTATTAAGCCCTACAATGCACTCAGTGGTGTAGATAAGTGATACGAAAGATATTAATGGTCATAAGATAGAATAACTGATACAACTCCTTGTTTTAGTCACGATTCGTGAGTTTATGTTAAAACTAAATCTCGTCATGACATATAAAACCTTGAAACGTTATTTGTTGCTGATTATTTGGTTTTCAGTACAGTTTATTCAACGACTTCGCTTATAATAAAAATAAAGGTTCCCTCAAGCAACTGCTTACCACTGAGGTTTGACAGGAACCTGTCAGTTTAATACGATATAGAGAAGATCTGAGACCTCAACAGAAAGACAACACAAACATCTATTCCTTACCAGGAGCTCGAACCCAGGTCCCTTTGACCAGTAGTCAAGAATGCTAATCACTCGGCCATGGGACATATTACTCATTAATTTGATATACGGCGATGACTTTCTATTCTGGCGCATTCATTACACATATCTATAGGTATGGATATTTAAAACTCAGTGATTTTCAAACTGGGTGTCTCTGGTGTCTGAGGGGTTCCGCGAAACTTTGATAAAAATTTCGATATTGTAGATATTGTTAGTGATTCAGCTTGAAAACAGAAATATCTATTATTTCTCTTTCATGATTTAAAGTCAATTTAACTGAGAAAGATTCTAAGATTTCAAGGTGCCCTGTTAAGAAACTGCTGCCATTTCCAATATATATCTATACAAATCGAAATTTTCGCGATATAGTATGTCAGAAAGTAAATGCAGAAATAAACTGAATGATGAGGTAGATCACAGGTTACAACTGTTGCCCATTGCATCAAAATTCAAATTTTTATGCTCATCGGAACACTGCATCCTCTTAACGAGAAATTAACACACAACAACCCATATACGTTATTCAATAAAGATATGTTTTCTATTGACTGTTTATTTGTGTAAGCAGGTATTTCTGTTTGCATATATACCAATTTTACATAAGCTTAAGGTTCCCCGAAAGATTGGAAAAGATTTGAGTTTAAAAAGTATTCCGCGACTAAACAAGTTTGAACTAATTCCCTGTTTTAACTAATCAGTAGCAAATTTCCTTATTCTTCTACAAACATTTTCTTAATGTGTAAAAGGTTATCAATAATATCCACTTTTGACAGAATTTTTGACTGTAAGGTTCCACATTGCCATTTTGTAACAAAATATCATTGTATCGGCTGACACCGATTGAAAATTGCTTGTGAACTTTTTATGGCGTGCTGATGTCAGCTTGTACTCTAGCTTAAATTCTACCAGAAATTTTATAATGGTTCTATTTCTTTCGCAGCAGATTAGGGTGTCCTGTAATTACCCAGATACCTGACCGATTGGGCCCAAATTTCGCACGATGGTTCCCCATGTGTGACCCCTTGTTGGATTAAAAAAATTCTGGTCCCTAGAAGTTGGGGGACGGGAATACGACCTGTAATATTTTGGAGAAGGTTGTGATTTGGCACAGGCTGCCTAGAGTACTATAAATTCGAGCGGTTATGAATGAAGAAGAAATTCGTTTCGAGACACACTTTTGACGGGTTGTAGGTTGTAATAATATTTATCGAAATAAACTTTTGTAAGTAATATCCTGCTCAATATTGTAGGAACAATGCATCGAAAAGAATACCGTGTTTTTCTTCTTTACTTCTTCTACTCTCCTTACCGTTTAATTTACAGTAAAAATGAAAATGCTACTCTGATGTACCTAATATCAATTAATCTCTTTTCTACTACGTTTCTTTTAGGTCAACTACAAGCATCAAAACAGGAGAGAAATTCTTCTACAGCAAAGGGAATTTAGGAAGAAGATGTAACGAGATTAAGAAAAAAAATATCGTTGAAGCTTCGACGGCTTTCGTGCACACTGTTTGCAATATAAAGCTTACCATAACTTCTTAAGAAGTGAAGTTGCTGAGCTTGACTCGTGAAGACGAGGATGCAACAGATGTAAGTTAGAACTGAGCAGAGGGTTGGCTTCATTTTTTATACCTGGCGAAAACAGAAAATGCCATAAATGTAAGAAAAAATCCAAAAAAAGACAGGTTATAAATACAAGAAGAAACCAAAGATATACATATTTTGAATCTAATGTAAATTAATATATATTTCTAGAAACTAAAATACAAGCAATTCGCGTCTGTCGGTGAAGTTAATAAATACTTGGTGAATTCAAACATTTAAATAATTGGGACATGATTTTTTAACTCTCACTTGGAACCACTCTCGGATCCTCTCATCAGTGAGAGATTTGTCAAGCTTATAAATGACATGCCTTATAAGTAATGTTTAGCGGTTCTAACATAAGAGAAAGAAAGAAATGAGATATGTGTATGTGCTAACAATGTCAGAAACCATTTTGTCAATTTACTTATATAAAAGAATATTAACTTTGCATAGTTTTCAACACATTAAATTCTTTTTTCAATATGAATCATTTTATTATATCAGTTTATATTGCTACAAATATGTTAAAAATGTTTTCACTTTTGAAATACCTTAAACTAGGGGTTCTCAACGTGCGGTTACTGGGTAAAATTCTTTGAGGTACGCCGTGAGAGCTCAAAAGTCGCTAGATCTAGTAACAAAGTAAAAATAACCATTGTTATATTATAACTATAGTTTTATCAATCTATACAAGGGGTGTTCCAGTTACATACACATTTCCAGGGAGTACGTGAAGCATAAGTGGTTGAGAACCACTGCCTTAAACCGTTTTCATCTATTAAAAGTTAAACATCTCAATACCCGTTCCAAACTTGACTATATTAACCATATATTAAACTTCAATTAAAAAGGAGATGAAAATGATTAATTTTTCAACTGATGTTGTACTCGTCACAGTATCCATAAGCAGACTGTGCGGTTATACTCAGCTGCAAAATTTCTTTTGACCTTACCATATATCATAATAGGAAGATCACTCAGAAAGTAAGGCCACAATTTTTTCCAGATCAATATTCATTATACAACATTGCTACTTGTACAGGTGTATCCTACCCTCTTTATTATTAATTAAATTGATCCCACACAGGTGGTGCTACTGTAGCAATCAAGCATAACAACCTTCACTGAAAAAGGTTGAAACAATGTGATGCTAATGAATTCTTGGTGTAAGGGAAGGAGATTGTTGAAAGTATCCACAAGCCTTTCTTTTATCCACAAGCGACAACAGAAGGTGTATGAGGTCACTGCTGTTGACATCAGCACAGTTGGTCTGTGTGCCAAGAAAACATCTGCAAAAGATGAACACACCAGGCCTTCAGAAATGCACTACTGGAAAGGCAAACAGGCTCTTTTCTGAGGTGATGCAAAGACAATTGAGAGTGATGGTGATCATAAAAAAAAATGGGATTATGTTCCTATCTGGTCTGTCTATATATGGTGTTCTTGAATGATCACATAAACTGTGCATGGTGATATTCCTCTTTGTGTGAGGATCAAGTATTCAAATATGCCGAACGAACTATGCGTGTCAGTGATAGTTTCCGAGTAAAACGAGTCTGAAGATCGTTGATGTACATCCGCTTGAAAACGAAACGTATTTTATACCTTTCGAAATCCAAACAACGGATGATCACGCAACAGGCGTGGTATGTAATGACAGAGGGTGCAAACATGACTGCGATGGCAAAACTAAATAACTCTACAATCTGTACCTACCAATAAAACCGAAGTACACGGGAGACAAATAGTACAGTATGTGCGATATGCATCACACAAAAAAAAAAAAAAAAAAAAAAACACTGCATCGTGGAAATGTTCTAGATGTATCACAATGGTGTTCGAAGTGGCCATCTCTCATGTGAGTACACGCTAGTGCCCGTCAAGGAATGGATGACTGGATACATTCCGATAGTGCGGCATCAACGTACATGAAGGCAGAATATAGGTATACCATGAGATCATCTTTTGTAGTGAGTGACATTCGGTACACCAGCTCCTTGAAATGATCCTACAAGAAGAAATCCAACGGCAAGAGATCTGATGATCTGGCTGATGTCCAATCCAGCTATCCGGGGAGGTGTTATCCAACCACTCTCAGACATCAACACTAAAATGAGCTAGTGTCCCATCATATTTTATCCAAAGGTTGCGTAGCACCGCCAATGGGACATCGCCCAGAAGGGGAGGTGGTGACTCAGTCGATAGAACGCCAGGCTCGTAATCTACAGTTCCCAGGTTCGAGTCCCCGCTGGTTCAGCGTTGAGATTTATCTCCGCAACACTCCCCACTCTGTCCACGGTCAGTAGGGGACACCAAATGGTCTTGGAAATGCCACCGTCCGTCGGATGGGACATTAAGTCATTTTGGTGTACCAGAGAGCCATACACTGTGCACGCTGGATAGCCTTGACAGGAGGCTACCATCTGTCTCCCAATTTTCCAATGGCTCTCTTTCCCCAACCTTTTCTGAGCCTTCTGTGTACTAGTGGCCTGGTCATTTTTCCCCATTGTGTGCAAAAAATTGCTCTTCAGAGGTAAAACAACCCAACCCAATGTCCAGAAAATCAGAATCAGATCACATCGTCCACAAAAATCAGTCAAATGTGGCAAAATAAAAGTATCGCTAAATGCTACGTTTAGCTTTTGAAGTTGCACTTATAAGTAAACGCACGTATGGAAAACTCTTCAGGAAACAACAAGTACACAATTTGTTGCTGGGAATAGGGGCCGAATCTATAGGTGGGGGGAAAGGGGTGGGGCATGCCCCCAATTCCCTCCAGATTGCTAGTAATGGTAATGGAGGCCAGATATTACTATTATTAATAATTACTTGTGCATATTTGACCCATTTTTAAAACTTCTAAAACGAATAAAACGAAGGGATAATCTTGCATTGCAATGGAAATCCATGCTCTTGGCCCTCACCTTTTACCCGTTACCAGCTAGATTTCTCCCTCCCACACTTATTTGTTTTTTCTAAATTCAGGCCTGGTTGGAATATTTTACTTCCATCAAAGATTGGATGAGGCTCGAATCTTGAAAAAACGTTATGGTAGGAGACTGGAGACTAGATCCGGCAGGAGCAAACTGGAACACCATTCAAATATACACTTTGCTGTTGTTGTGTTTGGAAACGTATTCTTACAAAACATATGTTGCATGCACATTTAATATTTTTCTCGTGGCATTTCCTGTTACTAACCATTCTCAGAGAGGAGTTTGACCTTCGACCTAGATCCGTCCTTGCATCGGGCTAATTGGCTAGGTCACAAAGACTTCAAGGACTCAGAATGAGAGGAAAAGAAGATCTGCTGAAGAGCGTCTAGGAGACATATGGAGCCTCCTGTCAAGGCTACTCAACCTGTTCTTTAGAATCCACAGGATAGGGCACTCTTTCACGCACACGAGACCACGTTCATCCAACCGATTACAGTCTTTTAATATCCTTCATTGTCTCCTTTCTCAATGACAGCAGAGCAGGGAAATTTTGAAAATTTCGACTCTAGAATAGTGAGGACTCGACCATTCTGCGCTACCGACTGACACACTCATACCCCATCACCAACACATACAAGTTAACGATACTATGAATACTCCGTACAGGCAAAATTTATTCTGTGCGTAATTAAAATTCCATGACCTTGGCTTTGATTTTCATTTTTAACACACAGAAGATTCCGTGATGTGAAAATATAGGGATAATTTCACAGTTTATGATTGAATTTGTACAGAAGCATTTCTCTTGTCAACTCTGAAGCTTCGCATGTACTAACACTGCTGACAATATACATCGTCTAACGTTTTTACGGGTGAATAGAGGGAAAAGTTATTGTGATATAAATCATTCCCTTGTTTATGACGAATTAGAGGAAAACGAATGTAGACAAAGGTTAAAAAGAAGGCCACCTTTAAAGCATTTAGTGCAAATATGAGAAATGAGCTGTTGTCCCATCATGTTTTATCCAAAGGTTAGGTAGCATCGCCAATGGTATATCGTCCAGAAAATCAGGATCAAATCACATCGTCCACAAAATTTGTCAAATATGATGTGAACTAAAAGGATCACCATACGCTACGTTTAGCTTTTCAAGCTTCACGTGCAGGTAAAATCAAACATGGAAAACGCTGAGAAACTAGAGTTTAAATCGACCGGAATGAACCCGAACACCAACACACTTTTGTGTTGTTATTTTTGGAAACGTATTCTTACAAAATATGTGTTGCATACACGTTTAATTTCCCCCCGTAGCATTTGCTGTCGCATTGGTAGGTCGGAGTAATAAAATGTATGCAAGACAGATCGTGATTTTAAAATTAAAATGATTTTTGAGCTTTTTTTCACACGGAACTGAAACAAGCTGCACAGTAAATGAAACTAAAAAAAAGTGTAAAATGAAGTGTTGCGTAAATGGAATGTGTAAAAATGTTTAAGAGCTGTTTTTACTTATGGAATTACATTACTTGCTCTTAGTTAAAGGAACAGAAAAAGGGGAATTTTGAAGCTCCGTCAGTGGCAATACCACAAACAATTCATCCACAGCAAGAGTCAGTTCACGCCTCACTGTAGTCTGTTTTTTTATGCTGAATGCAACCAGTTGTAAAAGGTGCTGAAAAGATTCGCCATTCACTCGTAGATAATTCTTGAAATTATCTTTTTTTGTTTTATGAATTCTACTAAGGTGAAGTCATTAAACTTTGAACAGTCCTTTTCACCATTTTGCCTTCTGACGTTTCATTTTACCGTCTTCATCACGAACTGTGTAAACTATTGTAAAAATGAAAGATATTCGCTTTTTTCGCTAGTTATTGTTGCGTCCCGTGTCCGAGCGGTTAGCGCGCTTAGCTACTGATCTACGCAACCTCGGTTCGAGCCCGGATAAGGCATGGACGTTTGTGTTGTTTTTCTGCTGAGGTCCTGCCATCCTCTCAGACCTTCGACTTTGGCATATATAGTGACAGGCTCCTGTCAGACCTCTGTGGCAAGCAACTGCTTGAGGGGGTATTTATTTATTATTGTTGTACATTACAAAACACTTTCACTCTAAATAATTATGACAACGTTGAAAATGATTTTGTAATGTTACAAATCCCTACGACTAGATATATAATCTACGACTAGATATATAATAGAAACAATAATCCGAAAGAAATTTAAAAGGGATAGAAGTGCAATAAGAAATGGAAAACTATTTACATCAGAAAAAAAGACCCTGATTCTGTTGATGAAAATCTTTGAACAAGCTCCTATAGGAGAACCATGCTATTTCTGGAGTCTGCGGATAGAAATCCCGTTAATGTTGATAGATTATACGATTATTTGATACGATTATACGAAACTCTATTATTTTGAGGCCTGTTATCGAATAACTTACTTTCTTGTCGTTCTCCTTCTTGGGAGTAAGAGGAGTGGCTCAGTTGTGGGTTGGGTTGTTTTACCTCTGAGCGGCACTTTTTTGCACACCATGGGCTAAATGGCCAGGTCACATGGACCCCGAAGGCTCAGAGAAGGTTTGGGGAGGGGACCCACTGGAACAGCTGTTGGGAGACAGATGGTAGCCTCCCGTCAAGCGTGTTCTTTAACGTGCGCAGGGTACGGCTCTCCCGCACACGGGGCCACGGCTTAAGGTCCCATCCGACGGACGGCGGCCTTTACAAGCCCATCGGTGTCCCCTACTGACCGTGGGCAGGGCGGGGAATTTTGCGGAGATAAATCTCAACGCTGACCCAGCTGGGACTCGAACCTGGAACTACAGATTACGAGCCTGGCGCGCTACCGACTGAGCCACCCCCGCCCCAGTGGCTCAGTCAGTAATGCGTTAGTCTCATAATATGCAGTGCACAGGCTCCGAGTTGCAACTTAATTTTACAAATAAACATACATTTGTTTTGTTTTTTCTGGAAACAACCAACAAGCTCAACTTTTCCAGGTTGTTATGTTACATATTACATTATATTGCTATGGATGTACTAAGACCATTGCCAATGACAGGGTCAGGGAATAAATACTTCCTGGTAATTTGTGACTATTTCACCAAGTATCCAGAACTGTTTGCAATGAAAGATCAAACCATCACAACCGTAGCGAAGATATTCGTTGAACAAATCATTTGTCGTCATGGTACACCAAAGAAACTGTTAATAATGCAGATGTATTATCCAGATACATAGCTACAATAGAAGAGACTGGAAGTAAAATATTGGCCCAAAGAAATGATCAAGACATTCGCGAAATAATTGATGAAATTGAACAGAAAAATTACACAACCCAGTCAAAAGTTTCGGACAAGTTCTTCTTGATAGATGGACTTTTGTACCATTTTTCATTGCCACAAGAAAGATCCCCGAGAACTAATACATCTTGCTTTTATCATGATGGCGTATCGTGCCGCAGTTCATTCCAAAATTTCTTGATGTACGGAAGAGATCTCACTCTACCCCATGATCTTTTCACAGCCCCACAACAATTTTCGTATGCAGATGTTCAACCGTAATGACTTAGGAACAATCTATCGAATCCTTACCTGCTAAGATACTACTATCTCTATTACAAAGGGATGAGTATCCTAGAAATGAACAGAGTCCACGGACTCTACCCAAAGTTGTAGAAACGGAGGCACGACAATATAGATATAACATAGAAATGCACATGGAAATTTAAATACATTAGCATGGACGCATACACACATGAAAAATTTCAAGCTGTTTGTCATGTCCCTCGAATTTTATATTTTATTTATTTATTGTATATTTTTGTGGTATTATATTATTGTATATATTTTTATGTGTTCTTTGAAATGTTTGTGCTGGGATGACTCACCGTTGTTGTTTTCGGGGCTGAAGTTTGCTGCTTGTTGAAGGAATCAATGCCAGAAGTTGTTTGTGCCGTATATGACTAACTAGCCCAGTGATTCCCAACCTTTTCTGGACCATCGCCCCCTTTAAAAGAGAATAAAATTTCAACGCCCCCCTAGTCCATAATAGTTAATTTTATATGAATTAAAATTTTGTTGCATATTATCTGTACCTAATTTATCTGTTTATTTATCTATTAAAAATCATAATACCGCCCCCATGGAAGGCTCCAGCGCCCACTGGGGAGCGGTATCGCCCCGGTTGGGAATCTATGACCGGTGGCGTGAAGTCCGCGCATGAGGCTAGGGGAAGGAGTTGGAAGTATCAGTCTGTGCGTTAGCTGTCTAAGGAAGAGGTCGCGTTGACACGCATCAAAAGGACGCCGCCTTTCTCAAATTAACCCTTGAAGTCAGGATGCGATTCCAAGAGGGAATCCAGATTCTTTGAGAATCTTTTCTTTTATTCTTGTGGTTCAGGAGGAGCTGCAGTGTAGGCAAAGGAAAATCGTTTCGCCGAGTGTTTGAGGTCTGTAAAGTGAGAAATTGCAGAGTGTGCAATTCTCCACATCATTATAGTAATATTTGCAGTAGCAAAGCAGCAAAGGCTTACGGAGTTGAGCGGTGAATTTGATAGTAGTTTTGTGGATTCAGAAAGAACCACAGTGTGAAGCAGCAAAGGCCCAATGAGTGGAGTTCATTCCCAGCACGCAGCTGTATATAGTGTGAATAAAAATTATGTCGTCGCTATATAACTCTAGTGCAGTAATTGATGGACCACTGTTATTCTTCATTCAACGCAGCATAGTTGAGGCATACAGTGGCACGGGCGTAAAAAACCCGCGAATCTGTGAATTCACCGAAGTGAATTAAGTAGCAATATCATCCTCTCTCTCTCCTGTTCGGATCGGGTCATCACATCTGGCGCAGTCGACAGGATCCGAACCCAAGGGACATCACATCTGGCTCAGTCGGACAGGATCCGAACACAGGTGCATCACATCTGGCGCAGTCATTCAGAATTGTCACTTGTATGCCGAAGAAGAGGTCCATTAATATAAAAGAAAAAGTGGAAAAGAATTTTCCTGGAAAGAAGAATTCCCTGAAAAATTTGTGCTTTTGTGACAGTGATTCCGGAAAGTGAGGAAGCTACAAGCAGCTCAGTGGACTAAGCCGCATCCAGTGCAGTGTTCTACAGAGTGAAATTTCCCCCAAGTGCTACGTCATTGAGGCCTTCGTTGATATTCAGTGTGTCAAGATCCAAGATCCGTGAGTGCAAGTCCCCAAGTGCTAAGTCATCGAAGTATTCGCCGAGGTCCGTCGCTGTGAAGGTGTCCTAGGTGGATGGAGACTCCACGCAGGCAGTAAGCAGAGCCGATCTTCACGGGAAGGAAAGGTCTGTGATTTTCTGTGATTTCTATTTTTAGACTAGTTTGAGTTGCCAATGATGCTTAGGAGTCGCGATAAAACTAGGGGTGGAACGGAACAGGACGGGAACAAAAATGTAAACGTACACATTGAGGCTGGGGAAAGTGGGGAGACTACTGAAATTGATAGTATTGGTAGCGATGTTGGGGTAGAACAGGGTGCTAGCGGATGTGGTTCGAATCCGGTCGATTTGAGTGGTACAGGCCCAAAATCAGTCTCGGAAATGGTGATGAAATACCAAAGAGAGAAAGAAGAAAGAGATAGGGAAGAAAGAAGGGAAGTAAGAGAGTGGGAAGAAAGAATGAAAATAAAGAGAAGAAGAAAATAGGAGAGAGGAAAAAGAAAGAGATAGGCAGGAAAGGGAAAGGGATAGGAAAATAGAATTGAGGTGATTGAAGTTAGAAGAGAGAAGATTAGATATACAGGGGGAAAATAAAAACAGCAGAGGAAATGAAAATTCAATAGATTCTGGAGATTTAAAATTAAAAAAGCTTCAGAAAATCTTAAACCCGAATAACTATCCCTTGCCGAAGAAAGCGGAAGAATTACCGGCGTATTTCGAAACAATAGAAAAATTGTACAAACAATACGAAATAACAGATGACCTGCAAGGAATTTTAGTGCATCCTTTGCTAGGAGAGAGGGTACGAAGCATTTTCACGATACTCAACGATGAGGAAATTCAAAGCTACGAGTAAATTGAATCTGCTGTATTAAAAAACAGCCGATTGACTCCGTTGGAGTACAAAAGGAAGTTTGATTCAATGTTAAAATTTTCCACAGAGACCTGGACTCAGTTTTCATCACGAATGAAGAGTCACCAAAATTATTATTTGAAGAGCAGGGAAGTGGATGATTTCCAAAAATTAAAGGAGTTGATTTTGGCCAACAAAATTAAAGATTTATTACCGCCGGATGCAAAAAATCATGTTATGTTACAGGAAAATGTGGCCTGGAAGAGTTGCCACGAGGTGGCTGAATTGGCAGAAAATTTTCTGCAGGCACAAAAAACCTGCAAGATTTATTCGCGGGAAAATTTGGATCCGAAGATAGGGAAGATAGGATTTGGTCAATCGGCTGCTGAATTAAGTTTCAGTCGCAGAAATCTAGGACAGAATTCGAGCCCACGAAACAAATTAGCGGAAAATAAAAGTACGGATTTCAAAAGGAAGCAAAGTGAGAGCTCTTCTTCAGGATTGTGCTTCCTGCAACCAGAAAGGTCATTTGGCGAAGGAGTGCGGGAAAAATAAGAAGGTGGCCAAGTAAGTGCCTCAGATGACTCGAACGAGTCCGCTGAACGGGATGTAGGGATTGCGAAAATTGGTTGCCAGTTTGTCACGGCACTAGAGTCCGAAGCAAAGTTTGCAGGCGGTAACACAGAAAACAGGGAAAGTCGAGACCTACATCCTTTAACAAGAGTTCGCATTCAGTGTGGGAAGAAAGCATTTGACGCTATTGTGGACTCAGGGGCTGAGGCTTCGGTCATTAAAAGGTCGCTTGTTCCGGAGGAATCGAAGGTAGTATTAATTAATGATTTCGGAGGACGACAGGAGGCCCCGTTAATCACTGTCCCTCTCAAGCTGGCTGACAAGGGGAGTCCAGATAGTGGAAATGGAAGAAAATGCGAAATTTTATGTGCCATGGCAAATGATTTGAGTGACAGCATGATAATCACTTCGAGTTCTTTCGCTGCTCTAGAAAGATTTAATGCAGGTAATGCAGGAGGTAATAATAACTCTGATAGTCAGAGTAAGTCTAATGAGATTAATAAGAATAATAATGAAAGTAAAGTGTTTGTTAAAACTGATAATTCTTGTTTTAATGAGAGTAATTATATGCCTGAGAAATAAAAATGCGATAATAAACCTAAAGGTACTACGAGAGGAGTATTAGATAATACTGTAGATACTAAGAGTCATGGTGTCAGTAACTTGAAGAATAATGGATCTGGCGATGTACAAGCCAGCAGAAAGGTTAATGATGAGGCTATGTCGAAGGTTGGCAAATGCCAGGAGATTCTAAGTTTGATAATGGTGAGAAGCCAGTAGGTAAAATGATTTCTGGTGAAATCAGGTTTGGGCCTAATGCATCTGGCAGAACCATTAGAAAGCCGATTGCTGATTGGAAATATCGGGGTATTTCTCCAGTAAAGAGTCTCCACGTTGACACCAATGTCCTTGTTAATAAGGTAAAAGGTACGAACGAGGTATTCGATAATAAGATAGAGAATGTAATTAAATTTAAAGTAGAGAATGAAGTGCCTAGGTTTACTGAAAGAAATATTTCTCTAAATAATAAATGTGAAATGTTCGATAAAGTATCTGACGAAGAGATAGGTGATAGAAAAAATATTATTATCAGAGAGAAAAGTTTAGGACTTAGTGATTTCCCTGAGAGCGAAGTAGATAATAATGTAAAGAGTCAGAAAACTAAATGTCAGAAGGATAAGTTAGATTTATGTGATGATCTATGTAGTAGAGATGTGGCTACGTTTGGTAAAGTAAATATTTCTCTAGATAATAGGGGTGAAATATTTGGTAAGATATCTGATGAAGAGATAGGTGATAGAAAAAACGTTGTTGTCAGAGAAAGAAATTTAGGACTTAGTGAGTTCGTTAAGAACAAAATAAATAATAATGTGAAGAATGAGAAAATTCAATGTCAGAAGGACAAGTTGGATTTAAACAATGAGTTATGTAGTAGAGATGTGGCTACATTTGGTAAAATAAATGTTTCTCTAAATAATAAGTGTGAGATATTTGATGAGGTATCTGACGAAGAGATAGGTGATAGAAAATATATTATTATCAGAAAGAAAGTTCTAGAACTTAGTGATTCCGCTGAGAGCGAAGTAGATATAATGTAAAGAGTCAGAAAATTAAATGTCAGGAGGATGAGATTAAGGTAGATATAAGTAAGGATTTATGTAATAGGGCTGTAACTAAATTTAGTGAAGAAAATGTTTCTCTGAATAATAATTGTGAAATATTTTGTAAGGTATTTGATGAAGAGATAGGTGATAATAAGAATATTATTATCAAAGGGAGAGTTTTAGAAATTAACGATCTCTTGAAATGAGATAAATAAGTAATAATGTAAAGATTCAGAAAATTAGATGTCTGGAGGATGAGATTAAGGTAGATATAAGTAAGGATCTATGTAATAGAGATGAGGCTAAATTTAGTAAAGAGAACATTTCTCTAAATGATAAGTGTGCGATCTTTTGTGAGATATCTGATAAGGAGAAAGGCGATGGTAAGAATGTTATTATCAAAGAAAGAGGGTTACAGGTTAATAATTTAATTCAGAGCAAAGCGAGTAGTAATGTACAAAGTGGCAAAATTAAATGTGAGAAGGTAGATTTGAGCAAGGATTTATGTAGTAGAGCTGTGGCAAAATTTAGCGAGAAAAGTTTTTCTCTCAAGGATAAATGTAAAATATTGAGTAAGATAACTGATGAGGAGAGTTGGGTTGGGTTGTTTTACCTCTGAGCGGCACTTTTTTGCAGACCATGGGCTAAATGGCCAGGTCACATGGACCCCGAAGGCTCAGAGAAGGTTGGGGGAGGGGACCCACTGGAACAGCTGTTGGGAGACAGATGGTAGTCTTCCGTCAAGGCCATCCAGCGTGTTCTTTAGCGTGCACAGGGTATGTCTCTCCTGCACACGGGGCCACGGCTTAACGTCCCATCCGACGGACAGCGGCCTTTCCAAGCCCATCGGTGTCCCCTACTGACCGTGGACAGGGCGGGGAATTTTGCGGAGATAAATCTCAACGCTGACCCAGCTGGGACTCGAACCTGGGAACTACAGATTACGAGACTGGCGCGCTACCGACTGAGCCACCCCGCCCCTGATGAGGAGAAGGTTGGTAATAATGATATTAATCTCAAAGAAAGAAATATAGAACCTAGTGGCTTGATTGAAGTCAAAGTGTGTAATGGTCAGAAGGATGAGATTAATATGTATTTTGATAAGGATTTACCCGGTAGAGCGATTGATTGTGGTACCGTAATCAGCAAAGATAATGAAATGGATTGTAAAGAGAATACGATGGACGTCTGTTTTGAAAGGACAGAAGGAATTTGCCGCATGAGGCCGAATAAGAAACATAGAGCTCGGTAAAATGTAATAAGAGAGGGAATAGAAGGCATATTAAGAGGGGGAGAAAGGCTGTAGCAAAACAAGTGTCAATAGAGTTTGAAGATAATTGTACGTGCGGATTTATAATGAAAAGGAAAAATTGCAAGATGAGACATAAGGTGCGGACGATAGCCTGTAATTATCCAGGAAGTAACAGACTTCCAGATGCCCAGAAGACAAAAAGAGAGGATCCTCGATGGGTCACCAACACAAGGAGTCGTACCAAGGTCAATTGTCAGCGTGCCTGGAGAAGCTCTTGGCGACTGGATCAGGACCATTAACCACAGCACTCTGCCTTTAGGGAGAAATTCGGGGGGGGGGGTTAGTTGTGGCGCGGAGTGTACAATGTGAAGGGGACTGGCAACTTGAAAGAGTAAAAATGGGAGTGATGGAAGATCACCCATAGGCAACACTGAAGGTACTCGAGTTAGTTTACTTACTTCTGAGTGACAGAGACTTTTGAACACTATATTTAATTAACTGGAAAGTCTTCCAGTGGGGATATTCATGGGCAAGTGCCTTGAGGAGGTCCAAGGAAATTCTAGTGATAAAGAGGCTATGAGTTTTATAAGTCTCATATGAACTGATAAAACTCTTTGAAGAAGGGGCGTGTCATGTCCCACGAATTTTATTTTTTATTTATTTATTGTATATTTTTGTGGTATTATATTATTGTATATATTTTTATGTGTTCTTTGAAATGTTTGTGCTGGGATGACTCACTGTTGTTGTTTTCGGGTTTGAAGCTTCCTGCTTGTTGAAGGAATCAATGCCAGAAGTTGTTTGTGCCGTATATGACTAACTAGCCGGTAGCGTGAAGAACGCACATGAGGCTAGGGGAAGGAGTTGGAAGTATCAGTCTGTGCGTTAGCTGTCAAGGGAAGAGGTCGCGTTGACACGCATCAAAAGGACGCCCCTTTCTCAAATTAACCCTTGAAGTCAGGATGCAATTCCAAGAGGGAATCCAGATTCTTGGAGAATTTTGTCTTTAATTCTTGTGGTTCAGGAGGAGCCATAGTGTAGGCAAAGGAAAATCCTTTCGCCGAGTGTTTGAGGTCTGTAAAGTGAGAAATTGCAGAGTGTGCAATTCTCCACATAATTATAGTAATATTTGCAGTAGCAAAGCAGCAAAGGCTCACGTAGTTGAGCGGTGAATTTGGTAGTAGTTTTGTGGATTCAGAAAGAACCACAGTGTGAAGCAGCAAAGGCCCACGAAGTGGAGTTCATTCCCAGCACGCAGCTGTATATAGTGTGAATAAAAATTGTATCGTTCCTATATAACTCTAGTGCAGTAATTGATGGACCACTGTTATTCTTTATTCAACGCAGCACAGTTGAGGCATACAGTGGCACGGGCGTAAAAAACCCGCGAATCTGTGAATTCACCGAAGAAAATTAAGTAGCAATATCATCCTCTCTCTCTCTCCTGTTCTGACCGGGTCATCACACTGTTCGAATCTTCAATTATTATCATTATTCAAAAATAATTCGCAGCTTCACGATGCAGACAACATGATTTACCTTGCTATATTATACACAATTTCAATATCTTCAAACCCCGTAAGAAAAACCTTTAACTTTTTTTTTTTGAACAAGAAAATATTACCAGAGAAATGTTTTAATTTATAAGGTAAGTTATTGAACGTTTTGGGGGTTAAATACATTAAATGATTATGTACAATATCCTTTTTAACTAAAGGAACAAACAATTCTGATGAAGTTGAGATTTATCTCTGTTAACTCCCACGCTGTCCTCGGTTAGAAAGGGGTCGAATAACAGACTTGGAAAGGCCGTCGAATGGTCGTAAGGCGTAATTCTGTGTGCAGGAGAGATGTACCCTGCACTCGTTAAAGAACACGCTATATAGCCTATACGCGAAGCTTCCAGCTTTCTAATACAGCTGTCTAGTGAGTTCCCTTCCCCAATCTATTACCTCGGCCTCCTTATGACCTGGCCATTTACCCATTGTGTGCACAAACGTACCGCTCAGAAGTGAAACTACCCCAACTCTCTCCTTCTTTGATCCTCTAATTCCCTCTCTGCCCTTAGCGAGAAAGAGGATGCTGATGGGCTGCCGCCTTACGGATGGAACATTACGCAAAGAAGCAACCGTAAAGACTTCTTTAAGCTCCTGCATGTTCACGAAACATGAAATAGAAGACGCTATTGCGAAATGACATTTGGTTTAAGTTTGTTGATGCGAGTATTTCAAAAGGCTTCAGATAAATTTTAATACTTTGAAATAAAGCTGCTTTGAAACGACTCGAATGTTTGTCTATTCATTCCGAAAGCTTAGTGAACAACAAAATAGATGAACAAAATGCACCGGAAGAAATATCAGAACAGGAAGGCCCTCAAAAAACGAACTGTGGAAATTCGAATAAACGGAAACAAGATCCCATTAATCCAAAAATAGTGCATGATGATATACAAGAAACTTTTGAATACTTTTCTTTTAAAGCAATGTATATTAAAAATGTAATCTACAAAAGCCATTTGTGTTAAAGTAATTAGCATATATTTTTGCTCTTTTGAAAAGGTGATTAATTAATTCGTCCACGAAACAACTTTATGTTAAAACTTTAAAATAGATAAAACATAATAATGAAGGGCTATCCCTGTAAGGATTAAGGTTGAGTTTTTTCATCTCTGAGAGGGAACATGCATATAAATATATAAATATATAAAATATAAATATATAAATATATATTTATATATTTATAAATATGCATATTTATGTGCATAAAATATTCTAAATGGCTAGGTCACAAAAACCCAAATGGATTAAAGCTGAGTAGAAGAAGGAGATATGTTGGACGGATAATGGAGTGTTATGTTAGAGGTCTTTAAAAATATTCTTGAAAAATGCTGGAAAAATGCTGGAAATTTGATGCACAAGTTTGATCATTTTTTGCCTCCATTACCCTTGTTAGCATTGGCATTTTCAAAGGGAAGAAGAGGAGATGGACCCTGCTTCCCCCCTCCCCGATCTGGCCCTGTATTCAGTCTTCTCCCACCACTCCTGAGGATAATGATTGTTTTATCTCTGAGCGGCAATTTTTGGCATATGATGAGCTAAATGGCCAGGCTACAAGAACCCCGAAGGTTCAGAGAAAGTTGAATGGAGGGATACCCACTGAACATCTGTTAGGAGACAGATGGTAAACTCCTATTCATCCAGCGAGTTCTTTAACCTTCAGAGGGTATGGCTTTCCCGAACCTGGGGACAAGGTTTAACGTCCCATCCGACGGACCGCGGCTTTTCCAAGCCCATTGGTGTGTCCTACTGACCGAGGCAGGGCGTTTTGCGGAGATAGATCTCAACGCTGGCCAAGGCGAGACTCGAACCCGGGAATTACAGATTACGAGCCTGGCACGCTACCGATTGAGCCACTCCCGCCTCGTCCTGGAAATAAAGGGACAAGTTGCTACTAACAATCTATTATAAATCCCTTACCCACCATAATCTGCCACCAAAATTTTAAATTTATAAAACTAGTAAATTATTTAAAATATTTGTTTAAAATTTTACAATTTCAACTTTAAAGCGCCCTAACTCTGCAAATTCAAACTGTTATAAGTTCAGAAATACGAACTATAATATCTTGTTAATGGCTATCCACTGCGAAAAGAAGAATGCTCCATTTATTATTATTACAGAAATGACCGGAAGGTACAATATTAGTATACTGATAACGGACATGACAAAGTACATTAAAATTTGAAACACTTGAGAAATGGTGATAAGTCAAATTTCTGCAGTCTAAAAGAAAAAACATCAATGGTTGGAGAAGTGTCAATTTCGCTGGGAACCCTTCCAACACTGATTTCTTGAAACAAAAATTTTTAATATTTACAAACGGACAGAAAAAGAACTAATGAAGCCATTAGCTCGTTTATTAAAAGAAAAAAAGAGCTGAAAACGTGGAATAAGCATTTTGACACAAAGAAATTAAAATAAATTAATTGGCATCTTTATTTACAATGTCATCATCGTGCGCTCATCTTTGTTTTCCATTTCAGGTTTTATTCGAATTATTTCGGACATCGGAGGGAATAAATCCCACCTTTCTCCCTTGTACAAATCATTCAGCTAAGAGCATAATTTTAGTATTTAAACCATTTTTTTGTTTTGTGGACCTGTCATGGAAAACACAGCTGTTCAACATGTTGTAGACCGAAAGAGAAAAAAAATGCTGAAAATATTGTCTCAGCTAAGCTTTTTTTTAACATTTTAGAGCACTATGTTAAAGAAAAATGTCTCTTACGGATAAAACAATCCAATCCAATCAACATGAATATTCAGTAAGTATAAAAATCTGAACATTTCTTAAAGCAGTGTGAATTCAAGCACATTTTACGGGGATGAAACAGTAACTTCACTCCCCCCAAATAAGTTGTTCAGTGATTGTCTTCCTTCTTCTAGGCTTCGGGATTTAAAACTTTTGGCTATTATACATTTTTTACTTGAACCGTACAGAAACTACTATTTTGTTTCCCTCTCGTGAAAACTCTACATTAAACATTGTGATACCGTAGTATGAAGTGTGAGTTCGCTCACACTTCATACTACGGTATCACAATGTTTATGTAGAGTTTTCACGAGAGTCGATTTTATGTCGATTCAGAGTTCGCGGGTTCGAGTTCCAATTCCGTCAGCATAGAGATTTATTTCTGTTAACCCCTACCCTTCATGAGAAAGACGACATTTATTGGATTGGAATGATTATAATCCGTCTGATGGGAGGTTAATCCGTTGCATCTAGTGCAGGAGAACCATACCCTGTGCCAGAACCGGATGTGAGGAGAGGGAAAGAGTCCCCACCCCCAAAGAATACTAGTAAAGGTAATAGAGTAATCATGCCCTTTTAAAAAAATTAAAGTTCTTTGAACAAAGAGGACAATTTTATATTGCAATTGATATCCAATCTTCCTTCCCCCTTTTGTTCTTTTTTTCCGGCTCGATTGCGTTACTTGGCCCGTCGCGTTTAATATTTTCTACATCCAGTCCCCTACCCTGTACCCGTTAAAGAAACATCGGACAGCCTTAGCGAGAGACATCCATTTGTCTCCTAACAGCTGTCCAGTGGATCCCAACAGCTGTCCCCAACATTTTCTGAACTCTTGGGGTCCTTTATATGCAAAAAAAAGGTGACTCTCAGAGATAAAATAGCCCAACCATTAAAATGGGAAAAACTGTATATCTTGAATTATATTATGAAGGTAGCGTGTAACCTTTGACAAATGTGAACAGAGTGTCTCCTTCAGCATAACGAGCAACATGGTAAAAAATCGTACTTTGACCCGTTTCAGCGTAGTAACGTATAGAGTGTACTAAGCGTACAATGTGAATGAATTGAAGGCTTTTATTGTCGAGGTTTATAGCAATATTGGATTTTGAATTTACTAAAAAAAAGAGTAGATATTGAGGAATAGTAGAGATACACGGAGAATGAAACCTCCCTCCTCAAAGGGATAGTGATTGACCAAAATGAGCGGGAAAAAATTGCATTTCGTTACGGAGAAACCAGGAAGCTTCTAATTAGTTATATAAAGAACATCATAGCAGAGAATACGAAATATCTGAAAACGGTAGGGAATATATCAAACTTTTGTGGCCTCATTACTGAATAAAAAGAAATTAATTTCTGATGCGAAGAAAGTTATCAGATACTGAATAGATTTAAGGACAATGCTATCAAGATATAAAGATCAAGAGCATAGAGTAGATCAAGCTGAAACCATGAGGGTTATCAATGTACGTCTAGAACTTCTAGTTCTGATGTGGGCATATCATGACAACCATTATTAAAACATTTTATAATAATAAAACATAGATGAACTCATATATATATTTGACATCGATCTGTACTATTCATCAATCTCTATAACAATAATAAATATTCCCTCAAAAGCTGCTTGCCAAAGAGGACTGACAGTTTATACGCCATAGTAGAAGGTCTGTGATGATGGCGGGACTTCAACGTGAAAACTATACAAACATCCATGCCTTACCCAGGACTCGAACCCAGGTCCCTTAGATCAGTAGGCAAGCATGCTAACCACTCAGCCACTGGATGGCTATCAATCTCTACTCCCTTTTTTAAAAAAAATTCAAAGTCGGATATGTGCTATTAACTTCGACAATAAAACTTTTTAATTCATTCACATCACACGTTTGGTACATTGTATTAGTCCAATTTTCAAACAATAACTCCAAACAAAATTCCAAATCGAGTATTTTCATATTTTTAGCAGCAGCGACAACTGTTTACACCAGTACTTCCGACCAAGATACGCAGTTGTATCAACAATCTATCGTTAGCACTAATGATCAATCCATTAATATAATAAGATAATAATAGCATATGATCAGAAGTCATTAATGGTACTGGAAGGAAACAACTACTCTAAAACCGCGGTCATCTCTTTAGCATCTTTAACTGACTTACCTCTCAGAAGAAGCTTTGACACTTGTTAGAAGCAGCTGACTACTAACTCCAAGTATCTCCTCCGTCTGCGGTTAAACCACTGCTTACTCCTTCGTCTTCCACGCTGCTATGAGCACAGGAACTTGTTCCCCCACTCTGCGCGAGTTGCATGCATTTCAGCGTCGGGCTCGGCCCTGCAGCAAAGGCTACGGTTGACCCCACCGCTCACTGGAGTGACCTGCATATCGGCCTTGGCCGTGGCCCGAGACTGCTGTAATGCCACTACTGAAGCATGACTACGGTCACTCTCTAGTTTACTGGGTCACGACGGAGATAGGGGTGCGTTCAGAATCTCAGTTCAGAATCTCAGACTTCATCTTCAGGTCAGCAGACTTTGTTATGAACGCATTATCTCAGCGTGCACCGGCGATCAACCGTGACCATATCCTTGCTGTGGCCCGGGTCTAGGCTTCATTTGTTGCCGAAACATCAAGAAAAAAGTCCCGAAGCTATTTACAATATAGACAAGCAGCCTGTAGCATCGCAGGAGAATTATTATGCAAATGTGTAAGTTTGTGCTACAGCCCTACATTTATTTCTGAATCGTGAGAACCATCCAGAAGTTCAAATATTTTTTCTCTTTTCGGAAACAATTTATTCTCATAATAAAAAAAGAGCAATAGAGAGGGAAAAATGAAAGCGATATTTACTATGGGAAATAAAATTAAGGGAAGCAAAATATTTATTTGGCAAACAATATAAAGTACTTTAGTTTAAATTCTGGATTCGTGTTCTCTAAGCCTGGGTTCGAGCCACGGGTAAGGATGGACGTTTGTGCTGTTTGTCTACTGAGTACCGCCATCTTCTCAGACCTTCTATGGATGAACTACTACTGTGACGTATAAACTAATAGGCTCCTGTCAGACCTGTGTGGCAAGCAACTGCTTGAGGGAGTGTTTATTTATTTTTTATATGATAAGGTCTCGAATACCTACAGAGGCTTTCTCTATAATGAATATAATGAATTCTACAAACTCCTATGAAATTTGTGTGGCAACTAGGATATTTTAGGATTAATTCATCATTTTTTTTTTCTTTTTTAATATAAGTACACTGCATGACATTGAAATTGTCCCACCCAGAAGGAATGAGGGGACAGGGGTGAAATGTAGCACACACATAGCAATACATATTGGCATACCATGATTTAATTTGCAGTCACTTACGGAGGTTAGAAGATGAGATAATGCAGCACAATGTGACTACCTCAGTAGATGGTTTCGCTGCCGTGAACGGCAATACAGGCAGCAATACGGCGTGGCATAGAGTCATACAGTCGACGGATATAGTCCTGAGGAATTGCACACAAAGCAACGTTGACTTGCTCCCATAATTCATCGAGATTCCGCACCAGCCAGTGAAAGGATTGCACACGTCATCCAATGTGGTCCCACAGATTTCTATTGGGGATAAATCTGGAGATCGTGCTGGCCATGGCAATACTTGAACATGTTGCAAACATTGTCTGGATACCCTAGCAGTGTGTACACAGGCGTCGTCATGCTGGAAAAAGGACTGATGCATGCCTCAAAATGCGGCAGAAAATGGACTGTTGATGCAAACACAACAGTGTTCCATTCATGACCCCAGTTCGCACGACTTTGGCACTAAGCCAGACGAGCTCTACAATGGTTTGCAATCAATAGCAATCGACGTAACTGTTGCCTGGAGCACAGGTGTGTCTCATGCAGCCTTTGGTTTACCATTCGGGAGGTTATGGGGACGTCCATGGCTGCTGACGCAGCCCATCGAATATCGCCTGCAGTGCTCTGTGGTGACGAATGAGCATATCGAACAATGCGCTTATCAAGCTGTGCTGACGTCTGTCGGACGGCACCACTCCCTCTGCGACGCACTCTAGAACCTTCATTTCGCCACTGTTGCCAACAGCGTCCAACAGTTCGTGCATCCCGATGAACATGGGCAGCGATGAACGATGGACATGGGAACATAGTCCATCCAGCTTCACATAGGCCTATAATTCTTCTTCTCTCAAAAGCATCCAAATAGCGATTAACCTGCCAACGGCGTGTACCAGGCATTTTCAGCTTTCGCTGAACAATTTCCAAGCGGAACCACCTAATCTCAACCGTTCGCACGACTTCCACCTGCATAAACACACCTGTTCCTTTTTTCACCTTTTATCTCTTGAGCCACACATGTCATTGGCTCCGGATTATCATCATTTGCATATCTCAACTGCGCACACCCACCCTTCTATTTTCATGTTTGTACGACATGTCCTTCTGGGAAGGGCACTTTCAATGTCGAACAGTGTATATACAAGGCGAAATCTCGGAGAGGAGCAAATGAAAATAAGATACCGGAAGAAAGGAAATTTTGGCGCGCTCCCCCCCCCCCCTCATTCCAGACCCCTTTTTAATTGTTAAAAAATTAATTATTGTCTTTTATATTATGAAAACTTTCTTGTCTTGGTTGATTTGCATCTCAAGCGCTCCTAGGCACAGGAGCGGAAGTGCGCAATTATATGCTCTATGCAAATTAAAATAATAAATATATAATACGTAGCATGATATATAGTATTGAATATGAATTTCATTTAAAAATTAAAATATCAATATTCAAACATTTTCCTTCCTTGTTTTTTTTTGCTCTGGGAATGAACAAATTATACAAAATTACGAAACGTATTGGGTTGTTTTACCTCTGAGCGGCACTTTTTTGCACACCATGGGCTAAATGGCCAGGTCACATGGACCCCGAGGCTCAGAGAAGGTTGGGGGAGGGGACCCACTGGAACAGTTGTTGGGGGATAGATGGTAGTCTCCCGTCAAGGCCATCCAGCGTGTTCTTTAACGTGCACAGGGTATGGCTCTCCCTTACACGGAGCCACGGCTTAACGTCCCATCCGACGGACGGCGGCCTTTCCAAGCCCATCGGTGTCCCCTACTGACCGTGGGCAGGGCGGAGAATTTTGCGGAGATAAATCTCAACGCTGACCCAGCTGGGACTCGAACCTGGGAACTACAGATTACGAGCCTGGCGCGCTACCGACTGAGCCACCCCCGCCCCAAACGTATTGGGATACTTCCATGCTAAGTGAATGGAAAATTATATTGAAAGCTACCTCACCATGGTATAAAACCCATTTTAGCAAAACAAAAAATTTATAATAATCTCCAAATCACGATTTTGAACAATATTTTATATTCAAAGGATTCTAGCTGCTGAAACATTTCATGCTAGTGTTGCTGCTCCTAAGAATTCACTTTAAAAGCTATAATAAATCATTTCCTAAAATGTATTTACAGTCAAACCTTTCAAATCGAATTTGAAGGGACAGCCGAAAAACTTCGCTATATACGTAAATTCCTTATATGAAATATTGATTGGAAAATATACTGTGAATTTAAGCCCAAATAATAAAGACTAAACTATAAATATAATATAAATATAATAAGACTACTTAAAAACATATAATAAAGAGTAGTTACTTATTTTTTAGTAAACCGTATATCTAATGAAGACTGTTTTTGTTTTTCGTTTGAAGCGGTGACCGATTAGTGGTAAACTTTGAACTCTGGATCATTAGAATCAATGCAAAAAGAGTTCTTAAACATCCAGGTATAAAACTGATTAATTCTTTTTTCCTGGAAGCAGCACTTCTTGATTTCACAAGTTCCGCCAATATTCGTTCTTTATTTTTTTAATTATATACAAAGAACTCGGTGGAATTCCCTACACCTTGGAAACATCAGTTTACTTTCTGCAGAAAGTCTCTAAAAAAACTCTAATTTTTTTTTTGTTTTTATGACTTCACCTTTCTTTGCCATTTTACTGTTTTCGGACTCAGTACAAAACTGTGCACCAGCACACCGTCACACCGTATATTTGGTGAAGAACGAAAATCAAAATTCACGAAACTCAACGAAAATCAAAATTCACGAAACATGAAGTGAGAAACAAATGATTTGAGATTAATTGCCCTGCCACTTCCCAGTGAAATTCCTAAGTGAGTTTGTCCCTTTACCCCTAGCTATTCACGGGGCGGGGGTGGCTCAGTCGATAGCGCGCCAGGCTCGTAATCTGTAGTTTTCAGGTTCGATCCCAGCTGGGTCAGCGTTGAGATTTATCTCCGCAAAATTCCCCGCCCTGCCCACGGTCAGTAGGGGACACCGATGGGCTTGGAAAGGCCGCCGTCCGTCGGATGGGACGTTAAGCCGTGGCCCCGTGTAAGGGAGAGCCATACCCTGTGCACGTTAAAGAACACGCTGGATGGCCTTGACGGGAGGCTACCATCTGTCTCCCAACAGCTGTTCCTGTGGGTCCCCTCCCCCAACCTTCTTTGAGCCTTCGGGTTCCATGTGACCTGGCCATTTAGCCCATGGTGTGCAAAAAAGTGCCGCTCAGAGGTAAAACAACCCAACCCTAGCTATTCACCGATCATCGAGGAAAACACATTGGCTGTCCTACAATTTCTCTCCGTTTTTCCTTGATTGGCTTTAATTTATTCTTTTTGATGGAATATTTGAGCTATTCCTGTACCTGAAGTGTTAAGTAGACTTTCAGTGACTCAGTTTGAAATCTTAACCACACCTCTAAGTTCGGAAAACCTATCGCCCTACATATGGAAGCTAACGGAAACCGACGGAGTTCGGAAGGCCATGAAAAGTACGTTACTGCAAAATGACTAACTTTCAGGGGAGAAAAGCAGTGAAATTTGTCAATGTTCACTAATACGCATGCTCTGACTAGAGGATCCTTACCAAAAAAGTAATCGTTATATCAGTAAATAACGGAATAAGTATTCGTAATACAATTTGCACACAACGTTAGTTTGAAGGGGAATGGGTAACTCCCCAAAGGGAAAGGGAAGCAAAAATTTCGAAGGGAGAACAATGGAAGCAAATAATTTTTAATGGGAGAGGAATGGAAGCAGAGTCCATCACTCTTCAACAAACTTAAGGGTAATGGACTTTGCTTCGTTACATCCGTAATTTCGTTATAAACGGGTTTGGCTGCATTTTAAAAGTTTGTCTGAATTAAGGTTTTCCAATTTCCTTATTTTTTTCCCACCAATTTGCTTTTTTAATTGTTGATCAATGGGTTTGTAGTTTCTGCTATTTATGAAAGTGTTTAGAGCAGGCAGTCATTGCTATCAAATAATTTAGTTTCAATAACTATTAAAGGGATATGTTTCAAAATTAAGATTTGGATAAATTTGATTGCGATCTATAATAATTTCCATTTGCATTTCTCTGTAAAAAAAAACTCATTTTCAAAGTCATGGAAGTCTGAATGTGGTTTTTCTATTCACAAAATATGGAAGTACCACAATATGCTTGATAGCATGCTGTACAGTCGCTCAAAAAATATCCGAACATTATGGTTGATTACAGAATTCAGAAAAAAATATCTGGCAACGATTTTTTTTAATTACTGATCCGGCAACTTTCATGGACACGAAGTACACGAAGGTTGCCAGATGATTAATTTCAAATAAAAAAAATCGTTGCCAGATATTTTTTTTTTAATTCTGTAATCAATCATAGTGTTTGGATATTTTTTGAGCCACTGTACATTCTCATAATCCGCATTCTTTAAAACTTCATCTTCGAAAGTCAGGAGAGAGAGAGTGCTTTAAAGAGAGAGAGAGCAATCGCTCTTTATACGGTGAATATTTGCAACTACTTCATTACTCCTGAGAATTGTTGTTACTTAAAAAATCGTAAGACAAAAAAATGATGGCACCCTATTATGTTGGTTCCCCTAGGTAAGTGCCTTATGGGAAATCCGACTCTGTTTGTCTAATATAAATACATATGTAGTAGAATACAAAAGGAGATAAACATATATTTTTAAATATCGTATATCTAATAAACGGCATGAGCGCCCCCTTCGCCCCCTGTGCCCTGGCGCCCTGGGCAAACGCCGCCTCGCCCGCCCCCTCCGCTAACCTTTGTTCTGACCCTCTTTGCTAGCTTTTGATTTTGATTATGTGAAACAGTCTTTGAAATTCTTAAAAAGCATTTTGATTACGATTTCAAACTTTTATTCAGAGTTTAGTAATTAAAATTAATAGATAATACTCTGCGTTTTTATTTATTTTATTCGATATTCTCTCTCTTTCTAATAGCATTTCTTTAGCGTTTAGAGTAATTTTTCTCAAGAATTTCCGGTTTCTATGAATTACTTCTAATTACTTTAGTTCGAAATAACTTTGAGTTTCTGATTTGGCTTTCAAAAATTATAATATTTGAAAGTTACAATAGCATGTAATAGGTAGAGTTAAGCAATTCTGCATATGCATGTTTTTTTAAGATAGATCAGATTTATTTTTTTCTCCAATTGAGCTCAGACTCAGTAATTATCGTAACAGTTTAGACTCATACATTTCTGGCTAGGGCTTTAAAAATGAGCCCGAATTCATCTCCAAATCAAACCACTAGAAGACTCGGAATCTAATAAATATATATCTTCCTTGCCCGTCATTATATGGGCCATCAGCCTCATTTATAGACTAATTTTCAAAAATAACAGAAAGAAAAAAACTATTCTTCCGAGATCGGTTAATGACAAGTATATGCGGAATAGCTGTGCCGGAGGGGCGGGGGTTGCTCAGTCGGTAGCGCGCCAGGCTCGTAATCTGTAGTTCCCAGGTTCGAGTCCCAGCTGGGTCAGCGCTGAGATTTATCTCCGCAAAATTCCCTGCCCACGGTCAGTAGGGAACACCGATGGGCTTGGAAAGGCCGCTGTCCGTCTGATGGGACGTTAAGCCGTGTCCCCGTGTCCGGGAGAGCCTGACCCTGTGCCCGTTAAAGAACACGCTGGATGGCCTTGACGGGAGGCTACCATCTGTCTCCCAACAGCTGTTCCAGTGGGTCCCCTCCCCCAACCTTCTCTGAGACTTCGGGGTCCATGTGACCTGGACATTTAGCCCATTGTGTGCAAAAAAGTACCGCTCGGAGGTAAAACAACCCAAAACAACCTGTGCCGGATCTTTTTTTCTGACCGTCCCCTTCTTGAGAGTGCTAGGAAGGGTAATGGAGGCAAAAATTATTAAACTTATTTCGAGAAATGCTTTGAATACTTCTGAAAAGAAGGGGAATAATATTATTATTTTATTATAATTTATTCGGTGCAAGGGGTTACAGTGAAGACAAGGTACGGGTAATTTTAGATATTAATTTAAATGTTCAAGTGCATTCATATGCCCCAGAATATAGTTATTTTCTTCTGCTCTTAATCCACCCATTTTTATTCTTTTTTTTAGATACGGACCCGTGGAATATTGATATTTAATTAGTACCATTCCAACACAAAAATGTTTTTTCATTTTCTTCTTGAAACAAAAATGTTCCGTGTCTATAGACAGGCAAAGAGAAAGAAATCATTTTATTTCTAAACCTGAATGCATATTTATTTTAATCACGCAAAAGCAAATAATACATTCCTAAGCCATATTAACGTAGAGTCGTAAACAAGACGTGACTACTAAACATCATAACCCTGCAATCCACATCATTGTCACTTGAATCTCTGCCTTAAAATCTAATATATGAGTGGGATCGCATGTCCATCAAAGTCCGACTGTAAGGGATTGTTTTTTTTTTTCATTTTCTTTTAATTCTCCACGGATGAGAGGTGCCCTAAAGGTCAAGGATCATTTGTGGAGGTTTCCAGAGAGCGAGCCGGTTCAATGCCTGAAAGGACGGGGCGATATATCCAGAGCGGTGGGTGGCAGCAACGGCACGTGGGCACAATACAGGAAGTCATCGTCTCCAGGTTGATGACACCGACAATCCGGACTGGACGCCTACAGGTGCGGCAGGCCGTAGTACCGAATAAATTTGTTTTGTCTGCTGTTCTCGGGAATGCAATAACAACAATTTTAGACCGAACAACGGCTTTGGATGATTTGGGCATCGGTTGCTTACAGAATATATTGCTATAGAACGAGTGAAATATTTATTTCCAATATCATCCACCCACTATTAATGTAAAAATGAAACTTACCTATATATGAAAATTTCGAAAGTTTATTTAATAAGAGAAATTAAATGTTCTGATTGGTTTTGAGAAAGTTTTTTTTTTTAAAGAAACTAACTAAAAATAGGAATTCCTTATAATAAAACCTCAAAATATCAAAATAGTGAAATCTGAAATATTAATTTTTTTTTATATATTAGAAAAAATACCCAGCGCTGTTCTGGTCTTGAACTCAATTAAATTCTCTAAAATACCTGACCGATAATATTTCCCAAACCACAAGTTATTATTTGAGATGTCACACTTTATAATCGATTCTTTGCGATAAAATTTCTTTTTTTTTTCTTCATTATTTTATTTTGGGGAGTATGGGGGAGGAGGCCAAAAGCAGGGGGACATAATTTGAGGTATATGAAATACTCGAAAACTTTCATTAGAGATATAACTAGTATTTTTTTGGGGGGTGAGATTTTTCGAAGGAGTAAGGGGGGAAGGGTTGAGAAGATAAACTTTTATGATCCTTTAATTATCAATAAGGAGAACTGTATACTGATTATATCATTTTAAAACCTTATTCTTCCGGTTTTCGGGAATGGCACTTATTTGGGGAAGGTGGAATAAATGTTAAGAGAGGAACTCTGAAGTTGTTATAAGATTAAGACGACAGAAAACTGTATACCGTATTTGGCAATACATACCCTTTAAGAGAAATGTTTTGAAGGGAGGTGGAGAAACATACCCTTTGATTGCTTTAAGTTACGATTAAAGGAAGACGTATACCAAATTTGGTATTAGTAATACTAGAGGTTACCTTTTAGAAGAAATTATTGCTTTTTTTTGGAGGGGGGAGGTAGAAAGGTCAGAGACCAACCCTTATATCCGACTCTGTTTGTCTAAAATTGGTCATAGGAAGCTGTACACCAAATTCGATTATCCTAGATTCTATCATTCAGGAGAAGTTTGTTCCCCATTAATTTAGGAGGAAGTGGGTTTGGAAGCCTTTATGAAGTCTTAATGTTGCTTTAGGTTATAATAAAAGGACGTTGTATACCGAATTTGGTGGTCATGGTTCTTACCCTTTAAGAACAATTCCCCTCCATTTCTTTTGATATTAAAAAGAAAGATCGTTGTTTGAGAAATCTTTGCATTGCTTTATGTTCATAAAAGGTCGCTGTACTTGGTAGTCCTAGCTCTTGTCGTTTTAGGAGGGTTGGGTTGTTTTACCTCTGAGCGGCACTTTTTTGCATATCATGGGCTAAATGGCCAGGTCACCCCGAAGGACCCTGAAGACTCAGAGAAGGTTGGGGGAGGGGACCCACTGGAACAGCTGTTGGGAGACAGATGGTAGCCTCCCGTCAAGGCCACCCAGCGTGTTCTTTAATGTGTACAGGGTATGGCTCTCCCGCACACGGGGCCACGGCTTAACGTCCCATCCGACGGACGGCGGCTTTTCCAAGCCCATCGGTGTCCCCTACTGACCGTGGGCAGGGCGGGGAATTTTGCGGAGATAAATCTCAACGCTGTCCCAGCTGGGACTCGAACCTGGGAACTACAGATTACGAGCCTTGCGCGCTACCGACTGAGCCACCCCCGCCCCGTTTTAGGAGGAATTTACGATCAAACAAATATGTAAACGAACAAAGAAACAAGCTGAAAAAATTATACAGCATATTTTCTCAACAGTGTTCTTGTCTTCAGTTCATTTAAGTATCTAAACATGCCTGTATAGCGGTTGATGTTACTCAGGTCGCAAACTTTCATGTAACATACAGTGCGGCAAGGAAATAATGAGATTGAATTATTCCTAATATCATCAATATTAGGCGTACTGTATACTTATTACCCTACATATCCATCAAATGTGGTTATTAGTTAAAATCATGCGCAGTGGTGAGTAAATGTTTTCTTAATTGAAATGGGAAAGATGCTTGTCATTTATGAAATTTATGTCATTTATGAATATTCCGTTTCCCAGAGGAAGATGGAGAGGACAAAGAGTGGAATGCCAGAGGCAGATACTGAATGATGAAAACTTTCTACACTATCTCAGGTAAGTCTTCACAAAGAATGAATAAATTCATTACTAACAGATTCTGCACTGATAAAGGCGAGGAGATGGTCGGGTGTCCTTTAGTCATCAGTAAATATCTAGATAGAGATAACATCACAAGAAAAAAGAAATAGCGAAGTCAACACTTTTTAGTTTTGTGGGGCGAGGGTGCTCAGTCAGTAGCGCACCAGTTCGTAATCTGCAGTTACCACGTTCCAGTCCCAACTTGACCAGGGTTGATATTTATCTCCGCAAAACCGGTGTGCTTGGAAAAAGGCCGCCGTCCGTCGGCTGGAACGTTAAGCCGTGATCTTATGTGCAGGAAAGCAATATCCTGTGCGTATTAAAGAACACGCTGGATGGCCTTAACGGGAGCCTACCTTTGTCTCCCAACAGCCGTTTTCCAGTAGATCCCCTCCTACAACCTTCACGGAGCCTTCGGGGTCCTTGTTAGCTGGCCATTTAACCCATGGTATACAAGATCAATGGAATAGAGAGAGCTGTGTTATCTACAAGAATTCCAATTACATAAGACACAAGTAAAATCCAAACTCTTTTATCCAAAAGTGGGAGCCATCTGTTAGTATTGTTTTTAGATTTGTTAATTGCTTGCACTTAAGAAAGGCTGTGAGGTTTTCTTAACTACAAAACCTTTGACAGTTTCTTAAGCGGGCTGAATTCTTTTGCTGGGCCCGTATTACATCCCTCTTCCTGGAATGTCCATAGATCCAAGAAGACTTCCAGTAACATTATTAGGAATCAAACTTGAATATTACCCCGTTCTTGCGGAACAACAAAGTAATTCTTTAACGACTACCGTTTTACAAACCAAGTAAATAACCAACAGTTAATAAAAGAACCAAATCGAGCAAAAAACACTTTCGTTTTCGTTGAATTATTACTGATTTCCTACCTCAATTCAGTTTTATGTCCCATCTGCTTCGTTTTAAAAAGTGTTCATTCTTTTAATAATTTCATTTCTACTGATCAAATATTTTCATTTAGGCAGATTCTTAAGAAATGTTTAGAGTTCAAAAACCTTAGAATATTGGCTTCCTAGATTTCAAAAAGGCTTTACCTCTGTTGATGTCATAAGTTGTGGTTAATAATGAGATCATATGGCATACCTGAGAGGTTGGGTTGTTTTACCTCTGAGCGACAATTTTGAGCAAAATGGCCAAGTTAGAAGGACCCCGAGGACTCAGAGAAGATTTGGGGAGGTGACCCATTGGACAGCTGTTAGGAAACTTATGGTAGCCTCTCATCAAGGTAATCCAGCATGTTCTTTAACGTGCACAGAACATGGTTGTCCTGCACATGGGCTTTACGTCATGCGTGATGGACCGCGAGCTTTTCAAGCTATCGGTGTCCCATACTGGCCGAGGGCAGTGTGAGGGTTTAGCGTAAATATATTTCAAAGCTTGCACAGGTAGAACTCCAAACTGAGAGGTTAGTTAGCATAAAGATGGATCTTTATACAAAATAAACCCAAACTTCGGCGTCGACAGAAATTTTTTCAGGGAGAGTGACAATATTAGTAACAATGAATTATTACTAATACTTTCATTATTAAATATATCTCCATATGTTTAGGAAAAATGAATTATTACTATATATATATTTAATAATATATAATAATAATGTATATATTAGTAATAATGAATTATTACTATATATATTTAGTAATATATAATAATAATGAATATATTAGTAACAATGAATTATTACTAATACTTTCATTATTAAATATATCTCCATATGTTTAGGAAAAATGAATTATTACTATATATATATTTAGTAATATATAATAATAATGCATATATTAGTAATAATGAATTATTACTATATATATTTAGTAATATATAATAATAATGAATATATTAGTAATAATGAATTATTACTATATATATATATTTAGTAATATATAATAATAATGTATATATTAGTAATAATGAATTATTACTATATATATTTAGTAATATATAATAATAATGAATATATTAGTAATAATGAATTATTACTAATACTGTCATTATTAAATATATCTCCATATATTAAGCAATAATGAATTATTATTATATATATTTAGTAATATATAATAATAATGTATATATTATTAATAATGAATTATTATTATATATATTTAGTAATATATAATAATAATGTATATATTAGTAATAATGAATTATTATTATATATATTTAGTAATATATAATAATAATGTATATATTAGTAATAATGAATTATTATTATATATATTTAGTAATATATAATAATAATGTATATATTAGTAATAATGAATTATTATTATATATATTTAGTAATATATAATAATAATGTATATATTAGTAATAATGAATTATTATTATATATATTTAGTAATATATAATAATAATGAATATATTAGTAATAATGAATTATTTCTAATACTGTCATTATTAAATATATCTCCATAAACGCTGCAGATATGTGAGGTGGCTTCCGTTGTCTCTACTGCTATTGTTTCCCCGCCCTGCCCACGGTCAGTAGGGGACACCGATGGGATTGGAAAGGCAGCCGTCCGTCGGATGGGACGTTAAGCCGTGGCCCCGTGTGCAGGAGAGCCATACCCTGTGCACGTTAAAGAACACGCTGGATGGCCTTGACGGGAGGCTACCATCTGTCTCCCAACAGCTGTTCCAGTGGGTCCCCTCCCCCAACCTTCTCTGTGCCTTCGGGGTCTATGTGACCTGGCCGTTTAGCCCATAGTGTGCAAAAAAGTGCCGCTCAGAGGTAAAACAACCCAACCTACTGCCATTGCGAAACTAGTAAAGCAGGCATTGTGTCATATAGGTCTCCTCCGAAAAAAAAACATTTTATTGATAAAAACGGGCAACGTATTATCGAAAATAAATGCAAAATAATTTATCAGTGTTAATAGAAAAAAATACTTTTCGTTGATGAATTACTAAATAAATTTCTCGTACCCTGATACTACTCCACATAAATTAATTTTTCGATGAAATGAATTCTAGGGAAGAACTGCCCCTACTGTTCTTTATCTGCCAACTCCCACGGCACTAACTCGTGCGTAAGAGTTGCCAAAGCTTCCTTTGATTTGTTTATTAGCATTACTACTGGAGCTCGATAAGCCTACATTTTGTCACCTTTTACTTTAAGATAGATTATTAATTATATTATAAGGAATTCACTGCAAGGGTGAGTTGAGGGACTAAGATAGTCTGGAGGAAGCGTGCACAAACTCAGGCCTTCTGGCAACTCCGGGTCGCGTAAAAATTAGATATTATAAAGTATTTTTAAACTGACTCTAGTAAATTGATTGGTGTTTTAATAAGACGATAAACAAAAACTTCTAATTAAACGATACAACTAGCCATAATTAAAGCCGAATATTCAGTAGTGCTTTTCTGGGATGCAGCCCCATTCTTCACATACTGTTTCGACAAGCCAACTTCAGTTTTCACGTTAAAATAACCTTTTCTTAATATATAATTGTTTTTTTTTTCTTACTCTCTTGCATGGCAAGTAAAATGTAATGAACCAAGTTAATTTTTTTCATATTCCTTTAATTGCATCTCTCTCCCAACTATTGGCCCACGGCAAACATAATATTTTTTCGATTTGGCCACCGCTGGTCTAGAGGTTTGAAAAGATCTGATTTAGATTATGCTGTGCATTTGGCCGTTGGCAAATGAGGTTGACGAGATGAACTTTTTTTTAATATTAGCTATAGCTTTAGTGTGCACAAAGTTACAGTGTTTCCTAATACATGAATATTACACCATTTTGCAAGATTAAAAGATGATACTTCTAATATTTAATTCCACACAACAAATCTTACATATGAGCAAAAAAAAAGCTGTTTTTGGAACTTATGCCCGAATTGGAATAAGATTTTGATATAAAATTCCTTGGTTGCCTCAATTTTGATAGAAGTTCACTTAAAGTATATTTAGTAATAATGAATTATTACTATATATATTTAGTAATATATAATAATAATGAATATATTAGTAATAATGAATTATTACTAATATTGTCATTATTAAATATATCTCCATATATTAAGTAATAATGAATTATTATTATATATATTTAGTAATATATAATAATAATGTATATATTAGTAATGATGAATTATTACTAATATTGTCATTATTAAATATATCTCCATATATTAAGTAATAATGAATTATTATTATATATATTTAGTAATATATAATAATAATGTATATATTAGTAATGATGAATTATTATTATATATATTTAGTAATACATAATAATAATGAATATATTAGCAATAATGAATTATTACTAATATTGTCATTATTAAATATATCTCTATATATTAAGTAATAATGAATTATTATTATATATATTTAGTAATATATAATAATAATGTATATATTAGTAATGATGAATTATTATTATATATATTTAGTAATACATAATAATAATGAATATATTAGTAATAACGAATTATTACTAATACTGTCATTATTAAATATATCGCCATAAACACTGTAGATGTGTGGAGGTGGCTTCCGTTGTCTCTACTGCCATTGCGAAACTAGTAAAGCAGGCAAATTAACTCTTAAGGGAGAAATAACTCTTAAGGGATAAAGTAATTAACTCTTAAGGGAGAATAAACCTAAAGCACATAGATGGTGCATCAGTCACTGAGTTCATATTCATTTCAAAGGATGATAGGGCGTCCTATGAGGTGAATACGAACTCAGTGACTGATTGCACCATCGATATGCTTTAGGTTTATTTTCTACTTTTTAGAACCCATATAGGAAGATAGGTATTTTTAATTTTTTAAATAGGTATCCTTCAAGAACATTCATTTGATATGTAACTCATAAATATCGACCACATTTTCTTATCTCTCAGAGTCGTGTTTAAGGTAGCCCATGACTTGAAGACGTCACAAGTTTTAATTTGAGATATGACTCGTTAAAGTGTAACCCCGAGAAAATACCCCCTTTTATCAAGAAGGCGTATTTTATCAGGGGAGAAGAATAGTTGGGGAAATTTTTGAAATATATATAATTATATGAGCTTTCATTTGGCACCTAATTCGTAACTGTAGGCCCTCCCTTTCGGAAGATATACTAGAACACCTTTCATATTTCCCTTTTTTTAAGTGGGAAGAAAGCATGAAGGGGTCAATTTTAATAGCTTATGATAACTCCCTATGCCACAAGCTTTCATTTGATGCATAGGCTCTTACTTTCCGCACTTGCGTTCAGGAGATATAAGGGAATAATCATGTTTGTATTTCCTCATTCTTTAGGGAGGAAGAAAGTATGGGGGCGTGTCAATTTTTCTACAGTCTACGACATTGTCCGAGTCAGAAGCTTTCATTTGACGTATAGCTTGTTACATTGGGCACTCGCGTTCTGGAGATGTAGCAGAAGAATCGTTTTCACATTTCCCCTTTTTTAGGGGGGAAGAAAGCATCTTTCTTCTTCAGCGAATTCATAACAGGAAAAGCAAGTGGAAAAGAAACCTTGAAAAAAAATGTTCTGAAGTAATATCCTGAACGGGCTCTCAACATCTATTCAGTGGATACCTTTCCATATATGGCTTAAATCTTGAGTTTCTCATGGGTTGGGGTGTTTTACCTCTGAACAGAAATTTTCGGCGCACAATGGGATAAATGGCCACGTCACATTGACCCCAAAGGCTCAGAGAAGATTGGGAAGATGGGACCCACTGTACAGGAGATAGATGATAGCCTCCCATCAAGTCATTCAGCATGTTCTTTAACGTGCACCGGGTATGGCTCTCCCATATGACGGACGGGGCCTTTCCAAGTCAATTGGTATCCCCCGAAGTCAGGACATTTTGCTGAGATAAGTATCAACGCTGGCCCACGTGAACTCGAACCTGAGAACTGCAAATTACGAGCGTGGAAAGCTACCGACTGAGCTACCCCCTCCAAAAAAGAGTTCATTTCTAAATAAAAATAAAAACTTTTATGAAAACATGAAAATGCATTCTAATAAATAAAGTGAAAATAATCGTAATTATTCAAGATGATGATGATTTGGCGACATATCAACGACGTCTTTTTTTAGCTCGTTTTTAAAAACAATCTGTTGTTTTCACTTTGAGTCTCTTTGTAAACATTCAAAAGTTGAAAGATTCTTTTTAAGTTCAATAGGTGTTAATGAAATATTAGTATTCGCATTTTCCCAATCATCCATTAGTTCGAATTACCACTGTTAGATGGTGCTAAAATCAAAACCCTCCGTTCACTTTGATAATGAGTATCGTATTCACCAGGGGCTATATGCTATTCTGGCATTGTTTTTCTGTCTAGCTCTCGCAACTATTAATTTGAACCTTTTTGCCACTGCTAGACACAATGGCGACCGCAGAGAATAATTTGTCAGACCATATGTGGTCCTCAGTAATAAGTTGCCCAGCCTACCCTAAAAGTGTTTTTTTAAAATCAGTTAGCAGTCGATCTAAATAATCCAATCTCTAAGGGCCAATACAAAAGAATTTAAAGATTACTACTTTACTTAAGAAGGTGAAAATCATCACCGATGGATCCCAAGTAATTAGAGAAATATGACTGTGGGCGCCAGGGGGGGGGGAGATGGGGAGAACAAGAGGGACAGCTTCCCTTCCCCTGGAAAAGTTTATCGAAAAATTATTTTATGTTGAATACTATCACGGTACCCAAAATTATACATCGTTTTGTCCTTAACGAAGTGTAATCTTTTTTATATGTTTTCTTTTGTTTTCAAAAGCATATTATTTATTTTTATTTATTAATATGAAAAAAATTATTTTCAATAGCAATTTACGCTTTACTTCGTTTTGTTTTCGGGAATCTTTATTTGTGACATCTGCAATTTTTCTCTTTGAAGCATGCGGTATGAACTATGATCCGCGTTAACTAGAATAATAAGCCACTCATAATTTATGACTATCAGGACTACATATTAGTACTTATTGTTGATCTGACTTCGAAAATCGCTTTCTAACAAATAATTTTGAAAAAGTGACCAAAAGAAGATTTAGACTCGAACCAGGAACAACCCACAAGCTTTAACGTTAACAAGTCAATACGCTGTCCCGTATTTCCTAACTGTAGTTGCGACGAGTAGGGTTTCAAATAATTGACCAAAATACGGATTTTGGTTTAAAAACAATAACAAAAAAAGTTTGATTTATTGAAATTTCAGAAAGTTAACAAAATTACACCGTAGGCTTAGAGAGGTGGATGATTTTACATTAAAATCATATTTTAGTACACCAACTCCACTTAAATAATCTAAATTAAAGTTAAAGTGACAACAGTCAGTTAAGATTGAAATCAAAGCAACCATACCTAAGTGAAGACTCTTCCCAGGAACGAGGAAGGGATTCTGCTAAGGGCACACGGAAACAAATGTAAGAACTTCAGATTTCTCTGTTCGTGGCTTTTTCCTAAAGGAATGCAAATTTTGATAAATTTGGTCTAGCTACAGTTTAAGAATTCTCTCTATTTCAGATATATCTATTGCAAATTTTTCGCTCGAAGTCAGGTCTAAAATTAGTCCAGTGAGTCTCTCACTAAATTTGGACAGCGAAGAAAGCAAAAGGAAGATAGATTGTAGGACCAAACCCTGATCCGGAAAGTGCGATTACCCCACACCGACTTCTTTGCTCTGGTCGAAACGTGGCTATATGGTTGAAATCTTGAGAATCATTCAACCCAATGGGCCGATCAGATGCAATCCCCGGAAAAAAGGGGGCGGGGGTGGCTCAGTCGGTAGCGCGCCAGGCTCGTAATCTGTAGTTTCCAGGTTCGAGTCCCAGCTGTGTGAGCTTTGAGATTTATCTCCGCAAAATTCCCCTACTGACCGTGGGCAGGGCGGGGAATTTTGCGGAGATAAATCTCAACGCTGACCCAGCTGGGACTCAAACCTGGGAACTACCGATGAAACTCGAACCTAGGAACCGATGGGCTTGGAAAGACCACCGTCCATCGGATGGGACGTTAAGCCGTGGTCCCGTGTGTAGGAGAGCCAAACCCTGTGCACGTTAAAGAACACACTGGATGGCCTTGACGGGAGGCTACCATCCAGTGGGTTCCCTCCCCCAACCTTTTCTGAGCCTTCGGGGTCCTTGTGATCTCGCCATTTAGCCAATGATGTGCAAAAAAGTGTCGCTCAGAGGTAAGACACCCCAACCCAACCCCGAGAAAAAGACACAACTGCCACTGCCACTGGTGAGTGGAATTGAGTCCTGGTGCACGGAAAATTGCACTCCATCCGAAGGTTAATGCTCTGTCTTGCGAAAGACGAAGTTATGCCCTACAAGAGATAGAAAGTTACCTGCTGAGTTCTAAGTACCATCGAAGCGAGCAACTTCACTCTTTCACTCGGAGCATCAACAGAAAGGGATGAAAACAAATATCACAGAATGATATATTCAAACGGGGTCTGGCTAACATTAGCTACGTGAGACATCTCTTGTCTGACACTAAAGTGGTTGCACTAGAATAATGTATAAGAAATGAAAGAAAATTATTTCGAAATATCAAATGTATGTAATTATTATCAAATGTATGTAAAAAATATCAAATGTATGTAAAAAATATCAAATGTATGTAAAAAATATCAAATGTATGTAAAAAATATCAAATGTATGTAATTATTATCAAATGTATGTAAAAAATATCAAATGTATGTAATAATTATTTCAAAATATCAAATGTAGAAAATTATTTCAAAATACCAAATGTATGTAATTTGTATCAATAGGTGTGCGACTTATTGATACAAATTACATACAGCATGATTTCTGTATTCGCAACTCTGCTCATTAATGAACTACTCGACCTGAACATTTCTATATTGACGACCAGAATATTCCTTCCCATGCCCAAGAAGGCAACCTAAAGATCCAATGTTAAAAACAGGGAACGGCAGAAAGGATTTTTCATACTTGAGCAATATGAGCAAGTTTGTTTTCCTGAAATGAAAAACATTGAGCTTAAAGAGATACCTTTATTCAGTCTCACCTTTCATTTCCTTTATATTGGATACGGAAGTTCGCAATATGCTTTGAAAGTATTTTCTTCTAGCTGCTCTTTTCCTCACAAATATAGTCTCCCAATTTGTGAAGTAGTCCCTCTTAAAACCCCTTCTGCCTATAGTATATAGTCTGCCATTCTCAAAATTGTTTTTAGCCCCCTTCCCTCTCTCCTCAATACATAGCAGTTTCCTCAGAGCTTAAAGAGACAGTGAAGGGGATTTATTTCTCTTATACTTTAAAACTTGGGTATAAACTAAAAGCATTCAAACAAAATATTTCGCTTCTGTCCGATATTAACGTCTGACTTAGACTGTCTGAGTGGCTTGAGAGAAGACGGAACAGCGCCATCATTGCATGCATCAATCACCGTAATAATCTCCCATAATGCTGCTTTCTACGCTGAAATATCTATGACTGCGGTTCCAATAACCAAAAGTAATACTTGAGACATACATGCATAAATAAAAATAAATAAATACCCCCTCAAGCAGCTGCTTGCCACAGAGGTCTGACAAGAGCCTGTCAGTTTATATGCCATAGTAGAAGGTCTGTGAGGATGGCAGGACTTCAGCAGAAAAACAACACAAACATCCATGCCTTACCCGGGGCTCGAACCCAGGTCCCTTAGATCAGTAGCCAGTGGGCAATAAGATGGTTTGCGTTTCTGCAGAGATATTTCAGGGTTAATGGGAGAAATTGGAACAACTCATGACCCTAAGAAATGGTGTCTATAGATTCGACAAAATTGAGCTTAAAAACTGTCCTTTTGGATAAAGGAAACCAAATATTTTTCATTCCAATGACACACGCTATGAGAACGAAGGAAACTTACGAAAGCATGGAAAAATTACTCATTGCTATAAAATATGACCACTTTAAGGGGACAATATGTGGTGACCTAAAAGTCATATCTCTCTTGCTCGGGCTTCAAGGCGTCTTCACAAAAGTTTGCTGTTTTCAGTGTTTGTGAGATAGTAGAGCCAGAAATGAACAGCCCTTAGCCAAAACATTGTATCAGACTTCTTGAAAAGCAAGCAGACGGATAAAAGAATTAGCTTTTGCAATTTCCATATATCCATGCTGACAATTTTCAAGAGACATTTATTTGAAATAACCAACAGTACGACACTAAAGAGTATGTTTACCTTTCTTAATCAAAACGTGATATCAAATGCCGCAATTTAAGTGATGAAAAATGTGTACTTTACTACACGGAGAAAATCGAGCAAACGAAAGGACCAGAACGAACACGGTAAGACGCAACGGATTAAGAAAAAGACACAATTTTTTAAGTACAGTGGTGTCCCCTTACCATGGTACCGTTTACCGTGACGTTTGCACTATAGTGATTGTTCTTTTGGAAAGCATTAAAAAAATTTAATGACAAAAATATACTTGACAATGATTTTTCCCCGCAAGCGAAAAATTTCTTTCATGTACGAACGAGTGAAATTTGATGTCACATCATACAAAAGATAATAAATAAAATATACCTTCGAAATTTTTTTCAAGCCCTCCAAAATTTGACCGACTTTTTCTGCATTTATGTATTAGATTTTTTTTGTTTCGAATTAGTCAGAGAGAAAAACAAATCTAAAACTTTTTGTCTCATGCTAGATAACAAGAAATATCTTGCAGGTAGTATCGAAATGAAAAGGTATATAAGAACATATTCTATGTCACGTGTGGTGCATGATACTCTCAGAGAGGTTGCACTCATAGAGTATACATTATAATGGATTATGGTGTGTATAGATTGTATTATAAAGATTGGGATTCACTGGGCAGTTGTTAGGAGACAGATGGAAGCCTCCCGTCAAGGCCGAATTCACTTACCGAGACTTTTTTTAGTTGCACTTAATCACGGTTAGCTGTAATTGCTGCGTTCCTACGGTTTTGAACAATAAGGTGGTATTAAATAAAGTAAATAAATTTCCCTGAGGCAGTCTTCCTTCGACCGAGTATGACAGAATTCTATCAATATAAATGCACACAGAGATGATCTGTGAAGAATGCGAGACGTCAACAGAAATGAAACATCCATTTCTTTTGCGATATTCAAACCCAGGTCCCTTTATTCTTCAGGAAAGCATTCGGTTACCCGTTGGTGCAAATTTTCAGAGCTCTACCATTTATGCTTCGATGTTAGATCTAGCATGATTACTCATAATCGTGTGTATAGTATGTATATGTGTGTGATGATATGATGATATCATTACCTTCCTTTGGATATTCATTAGGGTAATCCTTTCTTAATATGTATCAGAAACGGTAAATCATTTTGGCTAAAAAGAGTAAAACATTTTTATTTCCTATTCAATAATTATGGGATTTAAAACTACTCCTTACCCTGCCTTCCTTCGCCAAGATAGAAAATAAGTCATCGACGTAGCTAATGTCTTAAAATATTTCACATCATATCGTAAATCTCCCATTTAATGTTTTTTGAGAGTTATAGAAGAAAAATGAAATCAAGTAACATGAAGTTTTTCAATAGAGTGAAACACTTCATATATTTATTATTTATGATTAAATTGTTTTAATAAAACCTTTGACATATTTATTTATATGTTAATCACTATCCCCAAGAGAAAGATAGGTAGGTCCCAAGAGGAAGATAGGCTCAGATCTCAGAGAGGGGAAGTCAGTAAGTAGTAGTATCTGAATCTTAGAGCAAGATTTGGAGTAATAAATCCAGTAAAGTGTTAATACGAGTAGTGGCGATCCCATGGGACAGGAGAGCAGTAGGGGGAAGAGAAGGAATCAGAAAAAACCACTGCGCAATTCACTGAGCCTTGTTTTTGAGAACTGCTCACTGCCTCCGTCCCTCAACGAAAAACAAATTACATACAGCATGCGAATACAACAATCATGCTGTATGTAATTTGTATCAATAGGTTGCAGACCTAGGAATCATATGTGGTTATTGGAACCGGAACTAGGTGTATAGTTAAGATCTGAGAAAACCCAAAGCATTATCTACCCAAAACGTTTTTTCAAAAAGGTCATTTTTTAAAATTAAGCTCTCGAAGAGAAAATAAATCTTAGATCCACCATCGTACATGTAAAATGAGTCGTTTATTGGAGTCAGAATGAAAACTAAACCAAACATACATCGCATAGTTATTATTTTTAGTATATTATTTTTTCTATTTAATATAAAATCAGGCTGGATCTAGAAAATAATCGAGGGGGGAGAGCAAGAAACACATTCGAGACAGAAAAATGTAAAAGGTAGGGTAGAGAGTGGATTTCCATTGAAGTATAACATTTCCCCTTCGTTTTACAAGTCTTTGAAAACTTACTTTACGAAATGCATGAAATATAATTAAGTTTGATAATTTTTCCTCTACTAACCCTACTAGTATTCTGATTAGGGGGAGGACATACTAGGGTGGAGGGCATGCCCTCCCCCAAAAGATCCGGGCCTGATTGCAATCATGTTTTCTGTTGAGAAGAATCAGAATTTCCGAAGATAAAATTAGATAAATGCTTTCAGGCAATATCTCATTCAAGTAAAAACTGACCTAACTGTACTCGTAGAAAAACAAGAAAACAAAGAACCGCGATAATAAGTTTTCTATCACAAATGAAAGCTGATATTCTTTTGTGCACGGGCAGCAAGAAAGCAGGTTCAGCTAGAAGGGAAGATTGGCGGTACTCAGTGAAATCTGTGCACTAAGAAATCATAGTTTTTATCCGAATATTTCCCATAAATAAGTTTTATTTCACATTTAATTTTACGCGGCAAAAATAATTAAAATTGCTTTGAAAGTATAAAGGTTGCACGGGCATTTGAAAAACGTCATCGCTAGTACAGGTTAAATGTTAAAAAAATAATAAATTCCGACCAATATCAAGAGTCTACTGTAATATGATTACAATTGCTTTCGTTGGAAAGAACCACAAACAGTAAATCACGTTCTTAATCTTTGTTTTTCACCTTCTGTAACATAAGTAAATAAGGAGAGAGAAATCTGACCGTGACTTAAAAACCGTTGAAAGAAGAAAATGATTTAAAAACCTGATGGCAATATATTTTAGAATATTTTGTGTAGCATCTGAACATTCTCATTAATTTCTCTGGTAATTGCTAACATTTATTTTTATTCATTTTTTAAACGTGTCAGGGTTATACGGGTAGAAGCAGAAGCATTTACTCTTCTATTACAAATTGAAAAGCACTAAAAGTAATTAAAAACCATCATAACAAGTGCGTTGCAATATTTCAAGAAGTATTATATATCAATCGTGAGATATTTCGCATAATTACTGTAGTTTTTAGTGCCTTTATTAAATTATATCAGAAACCAAAAATAAAATTCATAATAAAGAGTGCTTAATTTGAGGCACTTACTTTTCACTTCAGACTTGCCAAAAAAAGTAATTGCAATTCGATATTAATTTTTCAATATCCAACGCTCTATCAGCGATGGATATTAATACCGCAAAATCCAATTATTAATTCAGTTTAGTATGTGCCGTATGCTATTATTATTTCTTATCTTACTGTGTTATATTTATGATCGTGTTAGTCATATTTTTCCGTAAGATGACCACTAAACTTACTCGTAAAAATTAAAGAGTCGACAATAAGTTACGAGGTAAATTAACAAATAAGGTGAATTTAAGTGAAGCATCAAAACAATTTAATCCAGAAACATGTGCATACACTGTTTTACAATGCAATCTAGTAATCTCATTGCAAACTAATAATGTAATGTAAAATTCAATGTCAATATAATCTAGTAATGTTAATGCAGTCTTCCTCTATCAAACATTTAGTCCAACGGCTGAAGAGTTTTCTGATTCCATCAGAAATAAAAATTTTGTCGGTAAAGAGCGTAGGCAGTTACGCACTGCATTTTGAACGTCTGTATCGTCCCTGACAGACAGAAGCTTTTCTTGTCTTGACAGAAGAAGCTTCTCTTTTGCGGTACAGCAGCTTTTCTTCAGTTACTATGGCATAAGCTGTCCTATGGCTAACATTCAATTTAGCACCAATTTCTTCCAAATTTATGCTTGGTTCTCTTGAACGAGTTCATTAACACTTTGCATTATATCAGGTGTTGCTCTTCATCCATTACCTTTGTGCGACCGTTTCTGAAAATTTCGCACCACCTGTCCCCATATTGTGCACACATTCTCGTAAATCCAATGTTGTTTTGACAACTTCTGATAGTAAAAACCGAATGCGGTACAATCCGACAAAGGGGCCGCCATTCTAACAACCGAATTGGTTCAATTCAATTCAATTCATAACGTTACTAAAATTGGGGGGTCCTTCTTCAGGCTTTCCCACTAGAAGTATATTTTACTTTTTATTTTAGTTTTACTTTTTTATTTCTTTTCCTCTTCTTTTTTTCTCTTTTTCTTCTTTTTTCTTCATTAAAAGCTTTTTTTTAGGAAACAAAAAGGGTTTTTTGTTTGTATTTTTTCTATTTTATTTATTTTTATTTGTTTATTTATTTATTTATTTTTATATTTTAAACCATATATCTGTCTCTTGGAGGAAATCAAGTAATAGGCGAAGAATTTTTAGTTGAGTAGAGAATATGGGAAAGTTTAAAACTGAATTTAAGTTAAAGTCATTTATTACAATTTTTTCAAGTTCCTTACAAAATTTACTTCTTTGTGTGTTGAATTTGTCACAATTTAAAATGATGTGAGTAGAGTTTTCAATTGTATTACATAATGAACAATTTAGGTTATCACTTATTTTTAGCAAAAATTTAGACTTATTTAACATTATAGTATCTGTTCTTAAGCGTAGAAGAACTTTAATTTCTTGTCTATTAAAAGGTAGATTTAAAAGGTAATTAATTTTATTAGAGAGAAAAAGTCTAAAATTTGGTTTAAGAAATGAATTTAATTGAAAAAATTTTTCAGACATAAAGAATTCTAGGAAATTAATTTCTTTTTTGGTTCGAATATAAAAGTTGTGTAATGGCGTACATGTCTTAAAATCATGAGTAGATTTGGCAATTTTGTCCACTTCTTCATTTTCTTTAATTCCAGAGTGTCCTGGAATCCAGCTTAGATGAATCTTATTATTATTGTTAAGGATTTCTGTGTTTAGTTTAAGAAGGGTGTTGATATAGTGAGGATATTCTGAGTATGAGGAATCTTGTTTTAAAGTCTATATTGCTCCCTTAGAGTCAATGAATATAACAACAGATTGATTTTTAATATTTTGAAGAAGCCAATAAAAAGTGGCAAGAACTGCATATATTTTTTGCGTGTAGAATGGGAGTGTAGTTTGGTAATTTAAATTTCAAAGATTTATTTAAAGAAGGAATGTAAACTGCTGCTGTGGATGAGCCAGAATCTTGAAAATAAGAACCATCTGTGTATATTTCTAAGAAATTATTAAAATTTTCTTTTTTAAAATTGTAAAATAATTGTAAAATAGCCTCGTTTGAGGAATCACTTTTGGAATTCAGTAAGGGGATCTCAGTATAAAAGTTAGGTGGTTGATAACACCAGATTGCAAGAATTTCTGCTCTATCTCCTCTTAGATCCTCTTTATGAAATTTATTAAAGTATTCAGTTAAAATTGTGTTATCTTTTAGAAATTTATAAAATGGAAATCTTTTATATTTTTGATAAAAAGGATGTTCTGGTAGTTTGAGGTGTAGTCTTATATAGTATTTTAAAATTAAAATGGCATGTCTAGTTTCAAAGTTTGAAATTGCAGTTTCTGCCAAAAGAGCAAGTGTAGGGCAAAACCTTGGAAGACCCAAAGCTATCTTTAAGCATTTGTTTTGTATGGTATTTAATTTTTTTTAGTTTCGATGGACTTGGGTTATCAATAAGCTCTAAACCATATTCCATTTTTGCTCTTATCAGATTTTTATATAGAATTATTAATGTTTGTGGGGAAGAACCATCTTTTTTAAATGCAAAACATTTAAAAATATTAAGTAGTTTGGAACCTGAAATTAGGATAAATATATTTATTTCTGTAAAAATGTATACAATAAGTTTTATTAATATTTATCATTAGATTCCATTTTTTACAATAATTATTAAGTTTGTTAAGTTGTTCTTGGGTTTTTTGTTGAATATTGTATTCATTTTTATCAGAGGTCCAGAATGTAAGGTCATCTGCATAACTTGTATAATTAAAATTTATATCAAATATTTTTTGATATCATATAAATATAAGTTAAATAAAATAGGTGATAAAGTTGAACCTTGGGCTAATCCCTGAGTTATATTATGTGGTTTAGAGTAAATAGAGTTAATTTTGACTTTTAATTTTCTGTTTCTTAAATATTTTGATAAAAATAAAATTAAGTTGTAATCAATTTTTGCTTTACATAGTTTTAGTACTAAATAGTCTATTGAAACAGTCTCAAAAGCTTGTGATAAATCAATGGATACAGCTAGTAAAATTTTTTTCTTTTTGTTTGCAGCATAGATGTCAGATAGGAGTAAAGAGATGCACTCTTTGCTGGAACGGTTTTTCCTAAACCCAAAAAAATGTTTTGGTAAAATATTTTTTTTATCTATTTGCCAATAAGTCTTTTAAATAAAATCTTTTCAAATAAATTTAAAGAATTTGAAAGTAAGGAAATAGGTCTATATGAGTTAAATTCAGTAGGTAATTTATTGGTTTTTTGTATAAATATAATTAGAATTTCTTCCCAAGATAGAGGTATATCATGGGTAGTCCAAATGTGATTAAAAATATTTAAAAGTTTTTTCTTTCCAACAAATAGGTAAGTTTTTGAAGAATTTATTAGAAATTAGATCTGCTCCAGGGGCAGATTTTAAATTTAGTCTTTTAATAGCATTGTCTAATTCTGAAAAGGTAAAAGGTAAATTAATTTCAGTGTTAATAAGTTTAAGTTGATTTAATTGTGTTTTTAAATAAGATTTTTGTTTAGTGTCTAATGAAGGAGCAGGTTTTACAATATTTAAATTTTGAGCAAATAATTCAGCTGTTTCATCTAATGTATAATTATGCTGGATAGCAAATTGAGCTATAGGAAGATATTGATTTTTTTTCCTTAAAAATAGCCTTAAAAATTTTCCAGATATTTTTCCCTGAATTATGGGTGGTAAGTTGGGAGGTAAAATCTATCCAATCTTCCCTTATTGATGTTTTAAGTTTCCTTCTAAATTCAGCTTTTATTTTTTTAAAATTATTAAAATCCTGAAATGATCTAGATCTATTAACCTTATTTTCGGCTTTTTTCCTGATTGCCACAAGTCTGTTCATATACCAAAAGTTTCTCTTTAATTTAGGAATCTTGTTTATAACATTTTTGAAAGCAGATTTAGTGTTTTCATTTATATATTCAAAAAATTCTTCATAATTTAAATTTTCAGGAGGATAGTTATTTTTGAGAATTTTATGAAAAGAAATCCAGTCATTTAAAAATATATATATTTTTTGAAATTTTAAATAGAAATGTGATGTTAGGATAATGGGATGATGGTCACTGCCCCTTGTATCAGGATGCAGTGACCATTTAAATTTTTCTAATAAGTCAAATGAAATTAAAGTAAGATCAATTATAGACTGGTTATTTGCTAAGTTTTCATGTGTTGTTTGTTTATTGTTTAATAAAATTAAGTTTGAATTTGAAATAAATTTACTAAGCTGGACTCCAGCTGAATTAGTAGTATATGAATGCCAGAGTTTATGATGTGCATTAAAGTCTCCTACGATTATTATTGGACCAGTTAATTGTGATAAAATATCGTTATATACTTTTTCATTAATATCTATGCCTGGATTATATACATTTAAAACCGTAACCATGAAATTATTAATTAAAATTTTAACAGCTAATATATCTATAAAATCTAAATTATATTTAATTAAAATAATTTTATGTTTTATTTCTTTGTGAATTATGAGTCCTACTCCATTGTTACTACTGGGAGAAAAATGGTAGTATGAAACAAAGTTAGAAAAATTGATACTTTTTTTGTTTTTATTTCTTGCAGAGCAAATATGTTTACCTGTTTGTATTTTGCCAAAAGCAGGATTTCCTCCTTTTTAGAGATTATCCCCCTGCAGTTCCACTGCAGGAGGGTTAGCTTATTAAGATTTGAACTGTAAGAGAATGTCCATAATCAGTATGTAAACTTCTTCATTAGGACACTGAACTTCAGTAGATGAAGCACTAAATCAATCAACAGGTTAATCGTTACGTTTTCGTCATTCAGTTGTTTGGCAGTTGAGTTGGGTGATAGCGTGTGCTTCGTTTCGTTAGTTTGGACACTTTTATTGCTTATTCCCTTCTTAGTGATTTATGCATAACTAGGTGTGCTTGGATTTTTCCTTTTGTTTTTGTATAGCTTCTCTTTCGAATATTGATAAGTTCCTTGAAGTAGTTGGCCGAATCATCTGATTTTCAATTTCATCAAAATCTACTGCTTTTTTTCTTTTCCATCATTTGTTTCTTATTTTGGAGTAAGTTGTAGGCATCCATTCCGTGTAGAAGTGGATAATTATGAGTGTTATGTGCAAATCTGTTATCAACAAGTCCGTCTTCAAAATATTGAGGATTTCTGTGCTCAAAATCCTGTCGAAAAACGGTATAGAAGTTAGTAAAATCACGCGGATTCAAAGTCGGGTTTGTGCGGCCCTGGGAGAGCGCTTTTTTTTCCCTTATTTGATTGGTCTCCTGCTTTGCCAAAGCAAATGCACTTGTCCAGCTACATTGTTGCTGTCGCTGAATTTGCATCGCTTTACAGGCTATTTTCTTAATTGGGCATGCAAAGTATGTAGCCGGGTGGTCTTTCCCGCAATTTGGACAATTAAATTCCGTCTTCTTGCAAATTTTGTATGAATGTTGGCCACTGCAGCGTTTGCACCTTATCCGACTTCTGCCCAAATCCAATCATATGTAGTAACTGTTGGCGACGTGGCCCCATCGCCAGCAGTTACTACATATGATTGGAGAACCAAAATGTTCCTTAACAAAAAAATGAGAGAATCCTATGTTTACTTCTCTAGGCAATTTATTTTTCGAACAATATATGATCACATTTTCAGTAGGTTGTTTTAGATAACCATCTTTAGTGTTGTTAGGTAGGTATCGGATCATGCGTCGAACTCGATATATATCGTAGCTTTTTAAGCATTGAAGTAAGTAATCATCATTATATTTGGTATTTACGTTAACTAGTAATCCCATGGAATGATCCTGATCGGGAAATCGATAGGCTACCTCAACTCCAAGTATGTTTGTGATTTTTTTAAGATCTCTAAATCAGTGTCACATTTAGGGAATAAAATTATATCACCTTTTCTCGTAAATCTGCCTTTAATATCTTTTTTGAGGGTGTTAAAAAAATAGTCCATTACCTTTTCATCATCCAGGTCACTTAATTTAGTTGAATCGTTGTAGAATATAATGGCAAATTCTTCCTTCTTGGAATTAGAATTTGAAGGAAATATGTTAGTTTCTTCGTCAGAAGCAGGTTCTTCATCTGTAATACACTCTTCTGCTGCACTTTCTGAGTCCTGTGTGTTGATTTCGTTTAATGAAGTTTTGTGCTTTTGGATATTTGATTTCTTTGCTTTAGCATTGTCGCTTTGATCAATAGTTTGTTTGTCAAATATGTCGCTGTTTTCGAGAATTCCGTTAATTTCCTCTTCAGAGTCTGCATTGAAAAGTGAGGCCATTTGTGCTTTTGCTAGGTGTTTGCTCATTTTCTTTAACTGACTCTTTTCTGAGCTTTTAATTGGAATTCCGCTCGTGCGTTTCATTTTGTTGTTTATATTTGTTTGCTTCTTCTTTCCGCCCATTAGATTACGGAACAGTATGATAATCCTCTTCACTCTCCAAATCAAACAGGAATGGCAATCTTCACATCAAAATAAATCAAACTTGTAGAGCCTAAAATTTGGCATCCGAACGTCTCACTAGCTTTTCTGAGAATCGATGTCAACTGAATTGGTTATGTACTGCGAACTTTATATAGAAGTTACGATTAACTACACATTCAGACTTGGATTACTTTAGGATTGTTTTACCTCTGAGCGGCACTTTTTTTTTTTGCACACCATGGGCTAAATGGCCAGGTCACAATGGAATCCGAAGGTTGGGGGAGTGGACCCACTGGAACAGCTGTTGGGAGACAGATGGTAGCCGCCCGTCAAGGCCATTCAGTGTGTTCTTTAATGAGCATAGGGTATGACTCTCCCGCACACGGTGCCACGACTTAACGTCCCATCCGACGGCCTTTCCAACTCCATCGACGTCCCCTACTGGGCCGTGGGCAGGGCGGGGAATTTTGCGAAGATAAATCTCAACGCTGACCACGCTGGGACTCGAACCTGGGAACTACAGATTACGAGGCTGGCACATTACCGACTGACCCCCCCTCCCCCTCCCCCCACACACATTCAGTAATGAGGGTATCTATAAAGATTACGTAACGGGTATATGATATGTACTGTGAAAAAAAAATTCAACTTATTTGTTGACTAACCCTCATATCACAACAACGTACAAATTCTGATAAATCACGAATACTTTCTTTATTCAAACACAAAAAGTATATAGGCACTCTTTATAAAGACTATTTTCGTTCTAGCTGAAATAGAACAAATATCTTTGCTTTTATCACGTAATATAAATTTCACTAGATTGAAAATTAGTGAAACAAGTATTACCTGTGGGAAACAACAGCGTAGAACACGGGTTCGAAAACTTTATTGCGTCGAGAGTCATAACAACAAAAAATAAGGTGTTCTGGGAGTCGCAAATTATAATCTTTATTGGATCAAAGCCATAACAGGAAAAAAAGGAGCTGAAATTATTTTATTTTATTAAGAAAAATATAACCATAACGTATAATTTTAAAAATAGACTTATTCAAGTGTATACAATAAAAATGTATTTACAAAATTATTTAAAAAAAATTAAATTCATCAGTGAGACTTTTGAATATGAGTCTTCGCTGCCAACTTATTCAAAATTTGGAACTTTGTTAGAGCCTTTACATTGCATCAGTGTTTCAAACTATCGTCTACAACTTTTACCTCTATTTTTTTAATGAAATTCACTGAAGAAAAAATTTTTTATAGTTCACAATATAGAGAATCAAGAGCAGTATTTTAGCGTATTCGCTGCTGCAGTTTCCCGACTCCTGGTTCTGAACAAGGCTACTTGATTATATTTTGCAAACGGACCAGTGTTTCTTTCTTTTGAATTTAAGTTCAGATAATAAGGGCCATAAACGAAGATAAAAACATGCATCCACCACAAATGAAAAGATGAAACACAAAATTTATGTTTATTGGTATATTTTTCATTTTAAACCCGTTCCTTTTGCAAAAACAAATATATATTTCTTCTTTCTCTTTGTGCGTGTTTGTAATTTTCAAACATTATCTGCTGGTCATACATTTTATTTTTAAAGCCAGGTGTAAGTAGCTGACCGACAATGAAATTGAATTGTTGTTAGGTTGTTTTACCTCTGAGCGGCACTTTTTTTTTGCACACAATGAGCTGAATGGTCAGGTCATAAGGACCCCGAAGGTTCAGAGAAAATTCGGGGAGGGAGCCCTCTGGACAGCTGTTGCGAGACAGATGGTAACCTCCCGTCAAGGCCATCTAGAGTGTTCTTTAACGTACACAGGGTGTGGCTTTCCCTCACACGGAGTCACGGCTTAACGCCCCATATGACGGACAGTGGCCTTTCCAAGCCCGTCGGTGTCTCTTATATACGAAATTACGAAACGGATAATTCGTAATATAGGGTGTCTGACATAAAATGATGGGGTTTCAGGGAGCATTGTTCCCAAATGCACAAAAGGCATTATATTGAATGTTGTACCTGTACATTCCCCTCACTCAAACAATTTCACTGGCGGTCACCAGACAAGACGCATGCCGCAACACTTCCTAAGTGATGTTACGGAAGTTCTGAGAGTATCATTTTTTGACAAATTGATTTGCAGGGGTGGTCCAATGCTGTGGCCATTAACGAGCCCGGATTCGAACTTATAGTTTTATTGTGGAGATTTGTAAAGAATTATGTTTACATTTGAAAATTTCAGACATCAGTCACCTGAAAGCCAGAATAAGAGAAGCAATCGATTAAACCTAGGGCTTCTCAAATACACAGTTTTTTTTTCTTCCCCGGAATTTTACTGATTCCCGGGATCCCGGGAATGGTTATATAAATTTAGAAAAATCGATTGTTTACGTTTATATATATAAAAATTAAACAATTCGTAGAAAGCAAAGAAAGACAAGAACGTTGTATTTCTTTATTTGCAACTACACTGGTTTCCCTAAATTAAGGAAAATTCCTATGTTAAGTCAATGGGAAGCTAAAGTCAAAGCTCTATAACTTCTGAAATAAGTTTTTTTCTTTGTGAAAAATGTGATTGCAGATAAAGATCTCAATAAAATAAATCAATATTTCGATTTTAAACAATATTCGTTCAGTATTTAATAAGTTATGGAAGTTTGAATATTTATCGATAACAATGCCAGCCAAAAAAATTGACTTCAGAAATTAATTAAAATTTAGTAATAAGTATTGTATCAAAGTGTTTAATAAAATAAGTTTCTATTTTAGAACTTTGTGTAAATAATTATTTCACTATTCTTCAGTTTGTATAAGTTTCTTAAGGACTGGCTTGCTGTTGTTAAATATTCGAACTTCCATAACTCATTAAATACTGAATGAATATTGTTAAAAATCGAGAATTTGATTGCGATCATTATCTGCTATCACATTTTTCAAAACAAAAAACTTATTTTAGAAGTTATAAAGCTTTGACCTTAGCTTCCCTTTGACTTAACATAGGGATTTGCCTTAATTTATGGAAACCAGTATAAAATAAATATCTTTGTGAAAAATAAATTAACTTTCTTTTAAACAATGAAGCCTATTTATTTCAAATTTCTGCATTTACAATGAAAATTAATATTTTTATGTATTTTGAGAGTAACTTCTTAAAAAACAAACATCAATACTCCTATCACCTAAGCTAGTTCTCAACTTTGTAATAAATAAACCGACTGCAGAAAATGCTCTCTCTGATTCCACAGGGGTCGGGGAATGGTTTTTTTTTAATAAATCAACTAAATGCATAATATTGGAAGCTCTGTACCCAGTTGCCTCGAATAATTGCAATTCTTGCTTCAAAACCAGGCCTAAACACTTTTATGATCCTGGGAAAAAGTTGAAGAGTTCACGTTTTGTCTTAGCGTGAATCGTTGCTTCTGACTTGTCTCTCAATGTCATAAGACTCATGGGTGGCACAATTTTTTGATTTTTTTCTTCTTCTGCTGATTGTGAAGAGTTGGGACAAAATGGAATTCGTCTCCGTTGAAAAGTCTAATCAATGTCATCTTAGCAAATTCAAATAATAATTCTTTGTTTGGTAACGATGGATGGTCAGGAGTCACTGCAGAATTCACATAATTTTCTCCAGAATTTAAATAGTGAAGCAGGCCGACCAAAGTCGTAATCTTCTCTCATTAATCCTTTTTTAAAGAGAGTTTTTCGTCTTCTTGGTGAATTCTGAATTTTTTGTTGTTGTAAGTCATTAATAATAAAAGCAAATACTCCTTCAGCAGTTAGCAGAGTTGTATCACGGCTGCATAATTTCTCTGCACTACTTGTTACTGGCTGCAGGGTTGAAACAATAACTTGCACGACATCAAAATTCTCCATTAGTTAAACTTTGCTTTTCTTTACTATCAATTAATGCTTCAGATTGTTTCTGCCGCTCTTGTTTCTAAAATCTCTCAATCATACCAAAAAAACTGTCCCAGCGAGTTTTCGAATCTAAAATTAGCAACTTTCGCAACCATATTCTGCTTTCACGTAACTTTAAAGAATTTCATTCTTGAAAGAGGATTTCCTGAATATTTTTCTTCCCTTTTTCACGGTTTTATTAACGTCTGTAATTTTTTTGGTGCTGCTTTCTTCATATGCATTGGCATTTATATCTATTTTATCAGTAAAAGCTAACTCCTTAATTTCATTTGCTGTATTTAAATCATCTAATTCATTTTCGAAATCGTCATCTGACTCATTTTCTGCTTGATTTCTACCTGAATCGATTATTTTCTTATAAAATACATCACATACAGCCAGGTGTATGCAATGTGCATAACATAAGTAATGTTGGCAGCTCATTAATTTTCCAAATTTAATCATCACACTCGCATCATCTGTGACTCTTGCAACAATTTGTCTCTGAATAGTGCTCTGCGCGAATTCTTCTAGCTTAGCTGTTTGTACTTTAAAAGCTTCTTCTGCAGGAAAAGAGCCAAGAATTCGTACCATTGCTAAATTCCAAAATTTACCTTCATCAGTATGAACTTTCATATCGTCTGTTTTTCGATGAAGAATACTCTTCAAGAGATATGCTAAACATAGAACCTCCATTTAATTTTGCCGAAATTTCATTTTAAAGTTGGGCCTTGATTATATCATATTGTTTATATGTAATACTCATTACAGCACTAGGATTTACAGAAAGAGAATAACATTTGTCTCGTATTTGTCTTATGAAGTTACTCTTTGCAATTGCATTTACAGTAAATCCACCTACAGCAACGAGTTTACTTATAATTTTTTTAGAGTTTCTATTTTCTTTTTGACAAAATACGTTAGTAATGTTCTCTTAAGTTTACCTGCAGAAGAGCATGCTGACTGTCCTCAGCTGTTTTGCGCTTACCTGAGCTGAGAACTTCATCGTCAATGATTGCAGGTGCAGACGCAGTGATCTTATCTATAGGGTTCTCAATTTTAAGTATTGAATTAAACCACTAGTTGACCAGCCACGGAACAATAAACTGGAATGACATTTTATGCATTTTTTGCTTTATTATTTAGAGTTCTTTATGAAATATTGACAGACAAAAGATTTTCAATCAGACATAGGAGGTTTCAATTTAAAATCTAATACTACGAATGATACAAAAAATTGCAGCGAAGAGAAAAGGACGCCATAGTAGAAGGTCTGTGAGGATGGCGGGACCTCAGCAGAAAGATAACACATACGTCCATGCCTTTCCCCGGGTTCCAACTTAGATCCCTTGGATCAGTAGCTAAGCACGCTAACCACTAGGTCACGGGACGGCTCTTTACAGAATTACTTTTTTACAAACATTCGTCTTTTATTATTTTGTCATATGTTGAAGTTAATGTGCTTTTTGTTTAAATATGTTGAATTTTTAAGTCATGTAATGAAGCAAAAAAATTGTTTTTTACCGGAAGTGTGTCGCGCTAATGGACTGTATCTCGGGATGTATACATGCCAAGATAAAGAGTTAGATTGAGAAGCATTGCTTGAAATACCAACATGGAAGCTAAAATTTCAAATAATCGTATTTTTAAACATAATCCTTGATATAAGCACCTAAGAATGTAACATATAAGATCAGAAAGATCAATTTATAGCATTGTAATATTACTTATTAATTTTAACATAATTTTTGTGTATATACAGCATAATATGTGGATAGAGAGATCAAGAAGCTACCGTGTCGTGATTTCATAAAATAATGTTCCTTTATAGTTTCCATAAACAGGTTGTTGAGGTGTTTTACCTCTGAACGTCACTTTTTTGCACACCATGGGCTAAATGGTCAGGACACATGGACCCCGAAAGCTCAGAGAAGGTTGGGGGAGGGAACCCACTGGAACAGCTGTTGGGAGACAGATGGCAGCCTCCCGTCAAGACTATCCAGCGTATTTTGTTATCCAGTATGTATGGCTCTCCCGTACACGGAGCCACGGCTTAACGTCTCATCCGACGGACAGCGGTCTTTCCAAGCCCATCGGTGTCCCCGACTGACCGTTGGCAGAAAGTTTTGCGGAGATAAATTTCAACGCTGACCCAGCTGGTACTCGAATCTGAAAACTACAGATTACGATTCTGGCGCGCTGCCGACTGAGCACCTCCGCTCCTTATAAACAGGTAACCTTCGCTTCATTCAATGGATGCGCTTCTGGAAAATCCGCATTCGCAGTGATTATTATAAAATGCATTTCAATGAGATAAGGTAAGGGCCCCAACCCCAGGAAAATAATTATTCATTATATACAGAGTGATTCAAAATTCGCGCAACCCGAAATGTAAATGCTGACTATTTCGCTCCAATTGAATTAAATACCGATTCTAACTGAGCATATGTCTTCTCCCACGGTGTCAGTTCTCTGTTGGTGAGGTGTATTGCACTTGTTGCAAATTTTACAAAATTGAAATTTTCCCAGGCCGAACGGGTATACATCGTCGAACGTTATTTAACAACCAAATCATTTTTAACTCTTTAAGCTCACTTCAATGAACGGTTTCCTGTTTCGCCGGTACCAAAGAAGTCTACAATATCACGTTTAATTGAACGATTCCGCGAGACTGAAACACATACATGAAAGAAACGTACTGGTCGGCCTTCTTTATTAAGTGATGAAAAACTTGAGACTTGACACTTTCAACATCTATTGCAACCCTTTTTTAATAATTTGTAAACGAAAATTGAGAATAAATGAAAATTTCTAATATGGATTGCGGGAATTTTGAATCACTCTATATTTTACAGAATTTGTATGTTTGTCTGTTCGACAACTCCTCCTAGATGACAAGAGCTGGGACCACCAGACTTCCTCTATAGCTCCATCCTACCATAACTTAATGTATTGGAAGGGTTTCGGCAAAAAAATAGGCAAAACGTCTGTCCATTGCTAACCTTGTAAATCGATAACGTACAACCTGGTTCACAACTTTCAGTTCTTCATTCAAAAGATAGTCGACAACAGCGCCCCCACACCCCAACGAAGGGATCCACTGCAGCTAACAATCGATCGATAAACTGTATGCAGAAAGATACAAGTGAGACCCACCATACCAAATATTGGACCTATTAATCTAGTGTCTGACGTATTATAGGGAGTTGAAAATCCCACCATCAGTGACGTCACATCGGACGTAAAGAGTGTCCTCGCACCAGTCGGCAATAATCCTGGAAGCTTACTATTATGAGTCATTCACTATAAGTCTCGAGCAACGCCAGATAATTCTGCTAGTTACTCATAAAATGTAGACACATACAGTAAAAAAATGCAAAATGATAAAGATTAGTGGCATTTTTACTAATAAGTACAATGGAAATTAACATAAAGAAAAATGTCATGAAAGTTATAGGAGCGTATCTAAGTTAAGTCCTCTCGGTATGGCTCTCACCAAAAGAAAGAAACCACGATCGCCTACTTAACTACTTTTTTTTCTTCTTGGTAGGCAATATTTATTTCCAACACTCAGGTAGCACGTCACAACTTTTTAAGGCATAACTATGCCTCTCCGATATACCCATGCGCTAATTAAAGAAAGAAGATGTATCTGCAAGGGCTTCGCAATTTTAATGAGATCTCTCGCTCAAAATAGCAACGCATTATTAGACTGCTCCATAAGCTATGTGTAGTTACGCTGTGCGTAAGAAATTCTTTGATAATAAGATTTTTTATTCTTTAACAATTTAAAAAAAAAAACTCGTTAAGCAAATCAGCCTTGACCGTTGTGCGACAAACAGTAGCTACCTATATCGCTGGGTGTACTTTCCGCCACCTAATTCTGCTATTTAATCATAAGCACCAGCAAGGGGGAAGGGATGGTAAGTGATGCACTCCCCCTCGTAAAAAATGATCGAAAAATTAACTGGTGTTAAATAATTAATTAATGCCAAAATGAATTTTTTTAAATATAAATCTTGGTTCTTATTATCGAAAAGACACGTTTAAATTATTACACCATAAACAAAAAATATTTTTTACTTTTTCATTTGTTGTTCGAAGAATTAATTTTCATTTATTATTATAAAAAAGAATTTTTTACATATATTTTCAATAATAAATCCAATTTTTTTCTTTTGTTCTGGAGTATCCTTGGCTGTATTAAGGTATTATGTAGGCATGATTTCTTATTTGCAACTGCCCTCATTATTGAATAGATGGGTATAAATATTCATATCTTAATGCACTGATGTGCTTTCCGCTCCCCACGGAAATATTTCTGTCGGCGCCAATATGTGCAATGGAAAAATGTCTGTCGGCGTCAATGTATGCAAAGGAAAAATTATCATCTTCTATACATCCAGTGGAAGGGCATTTTTTCCTGGGCCTCTGTTTAGGAACTCGAGAACTTCATGCGTACTAATCATAACCAATTGCGAAAATTTTAAAATTATCGGTTTTAATATTGGAGTCTGCTTTTACAAATAGTCACGTTCTCATGATAATTTTCTAATTGGAACATTAGTCAGTATAATATAAGCTGAAAAGCTTAGGCATAACAAAAAGTTCTTTTCAGAAATACCTCACTACGACAATTAAGGAAATCATCTTTAATCTTTATTATGCAAGATGTGAAACTTGAAAGAGTTTCAAAATCCATCCCAAAGAGTTGAAATTCTTGGAAATCAAAAACACCTGCGGAATCGGAATATTGGAGATATCCCAGATTACACTAGACAACAAATTAAATTTTTTTTATAACATTGGTAAAATAGGAGGTTTTTAACTAATTTTGGGGTGCTAAATTCAAATACGATTGTGAAAAATCTGCAGCGTGTACAATTATTTTTTAAATTACGGATTGAGGTATTTCAAATTTCAATGAATACGCATATCTGGGAAATGAAAATAAATGTGACTGTTTTATTAAATTGCCACTTAAAACTCATTAATTAATTACATGATTACAGTAAAAAAAAATCTGAAACATTATAGTTATAGACCACTAAGTTTCAAAATCCATCCCAAAGAGTTGAAATTCTTGGAAATCAAAAACTCCTGCGGAATCGTAACAGTGGTAATAGCCCAGATTACACTAGAAAAAACATTAAATTTTTTTTAAACATTGGTCAAATAGGAGGTTTTTAACTAATTTTGGAGTGCTACATTCAAATACGGCTGTAAAAATTCTGCGGCCGGTATAATTTTTTTTTAAATTACGGATTGATATATTTCAAATTTCAATGAATACGCATATTCAGGAAATGAAAACAAATGTGACAATTTTATTAAATTGCCACTTAAAAATCGTTAATTAATTACATGATTACAGTGAAAATAACCTAGAAACATCATAATTATAGACCAGTGAGTATAAAGTAACAAATGAAATAATATTGAAACGCAATATAAGAAAACATGGTTAAGGATCTTTTATACTAACAAGAAGTTCATTTTTGTCTTTTATGTGCAGAGGTATCTTCCTTCTGCAAGAACCAGCAGTAGTCACCCATCATTATTGAGTCCCACCTGCCTTGGTATCTCTCCTCCATGGTTCGGATATCCTGTTGAAATCTTTCCCCTTGCTCATCACTGAGAGATTCTAAGTTCTTTTGAAAGAAGTCGAGATGCGAGTGGAAGAAATGGATCTTCAAAGACATTCGGCAGTTACATTTTTCATAGTTTTTGAGAAGATCTTGAATGAGCTGGTGGTAGTTTTCCTCTTTTTGATTCCCCAGAAAAAGTTTGACCACAGACGTGAAGGATTTCCATGCAGCGCGCTCCTTCATATTCAGTTTTTCTCCGAAGGCAGTATCATTTAGTAGCTTCCTGATCTCAGGACCTACAAAGAATAGTATGGCATCACTTAGTTTTGGCATCACTTGAGTTTGGCATCACTTAGTTTTGGAAAATTTTCCTTCAAGTGCAAAAACCATTTACCAGTTTTGTCCATAGCTTTTACAAAATTTTTCATAAGACCCAGTTTGATGTGTAGTTGTGGGAACAGAACATCAGAGAGGTTAACTAGAGGCCTTATACCTCACATTATTTTATCCAGGAATATAAACATCTCTTTTGCGCCAGTCTTTTGTTTTGTAGAGTTTTTTTTGGCTCTACTGTCGCTCAAACACAGAAAGCAGCAAAATTTTGTGAAGCCTCCTTGAAGCCCAAGCAAGACAGATATGACTTTTAGGTCACCACGTATATTGTCCACTTAAACTGGTCATATTTTATAGCAGTGAGCATTTCTTCCATACTTTCATACATTTCCCTCATTCCCACAGCGTATGTCATTAGAATGGAAGGTTTTTGGTTTCCTTTATGCAAAAGGAGAGCTTTTAAGCTGAATTTTGACGAATCTATAAATAGACGCCATTCCTTACAGTCGTGAAGTGTTCCAATTTCTTCCATCAGCCCTGAGATATCTGTTAAGAAACACAAACCATCTTGCATCTCGTAATTAGCAGATAAAGCCAAATATCTATTTCTGAACAGAGAAATTCTGGTACCCTTGGCCAGAAGATTCCACTCTTGAAGTCTTGAAACTAAAACCTCAGTTTGTTTGGAAAGTTCTAGGTACAAGATCAACGAACAAGATCATTTAGTTCATTTTGCTGAATCAGATGAGACTCGTCTAATTTTTTAGGGGTGCATGTAGTATCTGGATCTGTAAGTGTCTCAAAGTCTCCCTCTGATGAATGTGAATCCATCTGCTCCCAGTTGGGTGGAGGTGTTGGTGTAGAAAGATCATCTCACGAGGAACTGGCCTTATGGCTGAAGGCATATTTGGATATTGTATTTTGCTTTTTTTCTTATTTGAAAAGACTAACACTTTAGTTAAACAAAAATATCAATCATGCAAGTGACTATTTGGCTCACGCCAACCATTGAAACTGCAAAGGGCATGGATTTTATCTTACCTTTCAACCATTCACTCAGGCCAACAATGCAAGAAATGCAGCACACATGTGGAGCCAATGTTTGTTCTTGATATCCAACATGACATCCAAAATACAAGACTTTCTTCACAATATTTATCTAAGAACGACCCTGGTATTTTAAAATATAATTTCCACACACATAAAAAGACTTATCTGGCACATTAACACTCCACGACGCTGTCTTTGTGCCATTTAAACGCCAAAATTCACTCTTCAACGTACAGCACGTGTTCCTCCTAAAATGAAAACTACAAGAATGGCGGTCTGAGGGTTAGGTTACTGTTACATGTTCTCTCCCACTTGGCAATTAGTGTTTCCAACCACGAAAACTAAAATATCTAATATCCTCCTAGTTTCCTGGAGATGTTGGTATTGGGAGATCTTAATAAGAGTCAAAATGACCAAGAACATAAGAACTTGATGTGCTAGCATTTTTTAAAGCCAGATATGAAATCAGCATCTGAAAAATAGTTAAAGGTAGCTACAATTGTTCAGTTATAAAAACCTTGTAAACCAGTGTTATCAACAGACCTCTGACTCAATATTACTTAAACTCGAGAATGCTACAAACAAAATCATTGAATGAAAATCCGATCCGTCATTATTAACGGAAAAATAGTGGAAATCCTACAAATAGGAAAAATAAATAACCCCCTCAAGCAGCTGCTTGCCACAGAGGTGTGACAGGAGCCTGTCAGTTTATATACCATAGTAGAGGGTCTGAGAGGATGGGAGGACCTCAGCAGAAAAACGATTCATACATCCATGCCTTAACCCGGGGATCGAACGAAGGTCCCTTAGATCAGTAGCCAAGCGCGGTAACCGCTGGGCCACGGGATGCCTGCAAAATAAGCCCAAATATCCAAATTACCATTTTTTTTTATTAGCAACAAGGAAGTAGAAAAAAAATCAAAGCATTATGGGGAAATAATCAGCATTGAAGGTGACAAAAGCACAACAGAAGAACTGAAAGATGTCAAAATCGCACCAGGATCTGCAAAATTAGGATGACGTATGAATTACCTAAAAATATGCTCTCACACAGCAACGGTTAACTATCCTGGTGTGACTCGCATCTGTAGAAGATATGGAAAGATGTACATTATGTGGTAAAATGCCCGCTAGACGAAAATAATAAAAAAAAACATCCAAATTTCAGTGTCCGCATCATTTGCTGAGGTCATTGAAAATGCCAAGACAGAGGAATTACAAAGAAAAAAAAGAAATAATCCTAAAGATTCTAAGTACGATTTAAAAAATGAGAAATTTTCTTTATCCAATAAGAAATTAACTTAAAAAGCACACGAACAACTCTGGTTGGAAAAAGTTAAACTTATAACGGCATCAACCCCTATCCTAAATGAACAACCCCCCCAAAAAAAAGATAAACAGAAAAAAAGGGAATAAACAGAAAATAACGAAAGAGACGAGATAACCACAAATCTCGAAATCAAAATAGAATCATCAAAAGTGGAAAAAGAAAATTACGAAAAACCAACAGAACCGGAAAGTCCAAAAATGTTTTGGAAAGCATGGAATAAGAAGAAGAAACTACACTAGAATGCTGTGATGCATCCATAGTAAATTCACATATTACCTGTAGAAACAGACTTCAACATATGAAAAAATTCATCGCTCACAATCGAACCCACAAGTCTCGAGATTCATGCCAGAGCGCACTACCGTTACACCACGAATCAAATTCTAAAGTCTTCCAGAATAAGACCTATAAATCTTTCATTGAAATGTGACGGATCTTGCGCCATCTATAACTTCAGTAGAGGCAACTTTTCCAATAGTTGCTAATGATTTAGATTAGAGGTTCTCAACGTGGGGTACGCGGTAATGTTTTTTGGGATATGCGGTGAGAGCTCAAAAATCGCTAGATCTGATTACCCAATAAAATGGTTATAATTGTATAAGATTTGTTAAATTGTTTGTCATTTTGTGTGTTTATCGATGTATGTAATTTATGAATACAAAATTGAATATATGTGTATTATATATATATATGTTTTATTTTATTCCCATTGTTATACTATAACTATAGTTTTTTCTATCTATACAAAGGGTACGCCAGTTACATACACATTTAGAGGGAGTACGTGAAGCATAAAAGGTTGAGATCCACTGATTTAGATGTTAATGAGGAGGTAAATCACGCTCAAGCGCTTATTATTAAAAATCCATCCATAGTAAATTCATAGATTACCTGTAGAAACAGACTTCAACATTAGTTAAAACATCTGGAAAAACTTTATCGCTGTCGCGGCGGAATGAACCCGCAACTCCCCAGATTTATGCCAGAGCGCGCTACCGTCACCACGCATCAGATGCTAAAATCTTTCAAAATAAGACCTAAGATGCGTAGTGTAACGGTAGCGCGCTCTGGCATAAATATGGAGAGTTGCGGGTTTATTCGCGCCGCTTCAACGATAAATTCTTTCCAGATGTTTCAACTATTGTTGAAGTCAGTTTCTGCAGGTAATCTGTGAATTCACTATGGATAGATTTTTAATAATAAACGCTTAAGCGTGATTGACCTCCTCATTAACATTTAATCAGTAGCATTGGAAAAGTTGCCTCTCCTGAAGTATAGATGGCGCAAGGTCAGCCAAATCTCAGTGAAATATTTATAAATCTTATTCTGGAAGATTTTAGAATCTGATCCGTGGTGTAACGATAGTGCTCTGTGGCATGAATCTGGAAAGTTAGGGATTCGATTCCCGCCAGGTCAGCGATCAATTTTTTTCAGATGTTTTATCTAATGCTGGGATACTTTTTTTTAATTGTACGGAAGAAGAATACAGCGATAGAACGAAATATTACGCTTTCCCCATCGCTAAACTTAGAAAAGCACTCAACAACAAATAGAAAATAAGGAAAGCTTACTCCGAACTGTACCAGGACATGCTCAACATTCACTAAGAAGGATGTTGGGCTGTTTTACCTATGAGCGGCACTTTTTTGGCACACAATGGGCTAAATGGACTGGTCACAAGAACCCTGGAACCCCGAGGACTCAGAAAAAGTTGGACGAAAAGGACTCACTGAACAGCTTCTGGGAGACACATGATAGACTCCAGTCAAGGGCATCCAGTGCGTTCTTTAACGTGCTCAGGGTATGGCTCTCCCCCACATGGGACCACGATTTAGTTTCCCATCTGACGGACAGCAACCTATCCAAGCCCATCGGTATCCTCTACTGACCGTTGACCGAGCAGGGAGTTTTGCAGAGATAAATCTCAATGGTTGGCACAGGCAGGACTCAAACCTGAGAACTGCAGGTTACGAACTACTATCAAGATCGTTCCCTTGTTCGGGTCCCAGTTGTGCCACCTTTGAAAATTTTTTTGTTAATCCCTGTGGGCTTAGAAAGGCTTCAGTCCGTTGTATGGGGCATTTGCCACTTCCTCTTCTGTCATAATATTTTTCCTTCATTGTTGTTTACGGATACGGTATTTAACACAGTATTCGAAGATAAATTTGCACTTGACCACCATCCAACGATAAGAGTTGCAAGACAGCAAGTATCAAAGTTGTGATATTTATTCAGGACGCCGATAAATATTTGCCACATTCGAACAGTTATATAATCGAAGGTTACCAGCGGTTATTAAAATAAGTTTCATATATTTTTCGTATTAATAAAAAAAAATTCCAATTCCATAAACTCCCTGTTTAGGGCACTCAATTTAAAAACAAACATGGTTTCAGTTTCGCTGCCAACAGATGGCGCCACTAAAGCTATGTCATCGTTTCGATAGTATATTCAAGCATCTTTAATTCAATAAACTGCAATTCGGGAGCATCCAGAGTTCGTTGTTTAGAAAACTTTAAAAGCTACTACTGTGCTTTAAAAAATGAACTTATGAGTTTGGGATAAAATTACTCTAGTTTACATTTTCTGTAGATTTATTTAGTTCTGTATATTATATATTTTTTAATTCAATCACAAATCATTATAGAAAAAAAAATCAACTTTGAAATACTGTATTACAACAACACAAAATCGTGCTTTGTATGTCTAATGACAAGAAAGGCACTGCAATAATAACTTTTCAATTACTTAAGTAAAAACGGATGAATTATTGAAATATGGTACTGTAAAATGTATATTTACAAGCAGATAAGGAAAATAAAAACAAGAATCCATGGTCTAGATTGTGTCCGGGTTTTTACCTCTGAGCAGCACTTTTTTTCACACAATGGGCTAATGGCAAGGTCACGAGGACCCCAAGGGCTCAGATAAGGTTGGGAGAAGGAGACCCACTGGTCAGCTGTTATGAGACAGATGGTAGCCTCCCTTCAAGGCCATGAAGCGTGTTTTTAACGTGCCCAGAGTGTGGCTCTCCTGTGCTCCTGCATATGGCGCGACGGCTTATACTGTCCCATAGAGCAGACTGGGGCCTTTTCAAGTCCATCGGTGTTCCCTTTCTCACAGAGAGAGAGCGATTAAAACCGTGAAATTATTTTAATCGATTCTCTGGTTTTTAATTGTGAATATCAAATACATTTTAGCTCTCTTTATATGAAGTCCGAGCCCCTTACAAGCAGATATATTTTGCTTGATGATTCATGTTTAGTATTAAATTTTAAATTTTTAAAATTTCTATTTTTTTTTCGATTGGGTTAATGGAACTTATAGACAATGTTTACTTTATCTCCCAATGTGAGAACATACGGTTGTTTCGACATATCTATTACTGAACATTCACAACATACACGACAGAACAAAAGATCATACTCTCCTGGCACTCATGATGACACTGCGACTCTTGGAACGAGAATCCCACCAGCAGTCGCAGCGCCACCGCGAGGCAACGCGAGAGATACCACTACACAACCGAAGCAATTTCTTTGCTGTTTTAATCGTTTTTCTGTTTTAGACTGGTTCTTATTGGCTTTTTCTTACACGAATATTTTGGGCGGAGTTGCTCAGTCGCCAGTTCCATGGTTCGAGTCTCCCTGCTCCACAGTTGAGATTTATCTCCCCAAAACTACCCGCCTTGTCTTCTATCAGTAGGGGACACTGATGGGCTAGGAAAGGCCGCCGTCCATCTGATGAGATGTTAAGTGTTGCCCCGTTTGCGGGAGAGCCATACTTTGTGCACATTAAAGAATACACTGGGTGGCCTTGGCGGAAAGCTACCATCTGTCTCCCAACAGCTATCCAGTGGATCCCCTACCCCAACCTTCTCTAAGCCCTCGGAGTCCTTGTGACCTGGCCATTTAGCCTATTGTGTGGGGCGGGGGTGGCTCAGTCGGTAGCGCGCCAGGCTCGTAATCTGTAGTTCCCAGGTTCGAGTCCCAGCTGGGTCAGCGTTGAGATTTATCTCCGCAAAATTCCCCGCCCTGCCCACGGTCAGTAGGGGACACCGATGGGCTTGGAAAGGCCGCCGTCCGTCGGATGGGACGTTAAGCCGTGGTCCCGTGTGCGGGAGAGCCATACCCTGTGCACGTTAAAGAACACGCTGGATGGCCTTGACGGGAGGCTACCATCTGTCTCCCAACAGCTGTTCCAGTGGGTCCCCTCCTCCAACCTTCTCTGAGCCTTCGGGGTCCATGTGACCTGGCCATTTAGCCCATGGTGTGCAAAAAAGTGCCGCTCAGAGGTAAAACAACCCAACCCAACTTAGCCTATTGTGTGCAGAAAAGTGCCGCCCAGAGGCAAACACAACATGAGATTTTTAACCCATTGTTTACTTCTATATTATATAGTTATTTGTTCTTATTTTTACAATTTTTTTTTTACCATGAACAAGTTAAAGAACGTGGTGAAGACCTTGGCGGGAGGCTTCCATGTGTTTCATAATAGCAATCCTGTGGATTCCCTACCACAACCTTCTCTGAGCCCTTGGTGTCCTTGTGACCTGGCCATCTAATCTAATATGTGAAAAAAGTGCAACTCAGAGATAAAACAAACCCAACCCAGCATGTGTTCTTTACATCCATTATTGTTTTGTCTTGCATTTTGTTGATTTTTATTTCTTTATCATATGTTTTTAACTCAGTTGAGGATTCCGTGTCTTTTAACTGCCTTTTCAATCTTGTTTTGTCACATTATATCCTGAGTTGTTGATGTCCCTCTATAGGGATTCAATCGTCTAGGGTCAAGGGAGGCGTACTAGGAGCGCCATGTTTCGGTTGAGCTTGGCCTAGCAACCATAAGGACAGCTCTGGGGCGAAAAAGCAACATATGTGTTAAATTCCCCGTCCCGTGCTCGGAGTTGAATTCTAGAAAGATCACCCACTAGCTTGGAACGTAGGCTTATTTAATCGGATCGAGTGAGACTTAGGCAGGGCACATACCGCCTCAATTTGCAACAACAATGCGACATGATCCTTTTTTAAGGTACATTTTATGAATGTATCTAAAGATTCTTAGAATTCTAAAGTTTATGAAAAGTCCTAAAGGTTTATGAATGAACCTTAAGGTGCTTAGAATGTTCTACGAATGTTTTTTAAATGCATTTTAAAGAAGCAATTGCAATCGCAGTCACATTAATGTTGCAAATTGTGGCGGTGTGCGCCCTGTCTTAGAGCCACTACAGTGGCGGTGTTTTCAATAAAGAAAAGGAACTTTGAAAAACGCAGGACGCGTCTTGGATTCTATAGCAGTGGAGGTGAGGCCGTCGCCCTAATTTGCATCAACAATTTTCCTTTTCTATTGCAGAGGTGGTGGGAACAACTGAAGGCTCGGCCTTAACTTTGCTAGTAGGTTTGGAAGCCCTGATGACCTCCCTCAAACAGCTGCTTGCCTCAGAGGTCTGACAGGAGGCTGTCAGTTTATACACCATATTAGAAGGTCTGTGAGGATGGCGGGACCTAAGCAGAAAAAACGACACGACATCCCTGCCTTACCCGGGGCTCGAACCCAGGTCCCTTAGATCAGTAGCCAAGCGCGTTAATAAATAAATTTGCATGCATATATGTATATAAAAAGTTATCGTTCGAATTCATTAATTTGAGCAATAGAGCACTCGTAGTGACATTGTGGGTTGGGTTGTTTTACCTCTGAACAGCACTTTTTTGCACACCATGTGCTAAATGGCCAGGTCACATGAACCCCGAAGGCTCATAGAAGGTTGGGGGAGGAGACTGAAACAGCTGTTGGGAAGCATATGGTAGCCTCCCGTCAAGGCCATCCAGTGTATTCTTTAACATGCACAGGGTATGGCTCTCCCGCGCAAGGAGCCACGGTTTAACGCCCATCCGACGGACGGCGGCCTTTCCAAGCCCATCGGTGTCCCCTGCTGACCGTGGGCAGGGTGGGGAGTTTTGCGGAGATAAGTCTCACCGCTGAAGTGACATTGTGACATCAATAGTTAGTATAAATGACCCCAGAATCATAAAAGCTCTCACACACTGTAGAAGAAAGAAACCGCCTGTCTACATTGTTGTCAGAAGCGGGACGGGCGGGAAAAGAGCTTAAGTACAAGTGATCAAGTTCAAGGGCACAATAACTCAAGTGTATGGAGAATGGCAAATGTCTCAAAAATTTTCCTATCTGAAATATTTCCAATCTAGTCTCTGCATTTGCGGAGGAAAAGGCTCTAACAGACAGGGACAGTCGTTCATTGGCACAAACTGTACGATAAAACAGAGCTGCTACAGTTCATCAACTTGAGAGGGATGATCGTTGACAGTACTTCAAAAACCCAATAATTGAAAACGTTGAGAAAAAAGCGAGTGTTATATAAAATCAGTCTGCAACTTCGGCATATCACATCACCAATAGGTTCATTGGTTCAGTCGTTAGCGCGCCAGACACGAAATATGTTGTTCTCAGGTTCGAGTCTGGGACTGAGTTGAGAATAATCTCCCCTAACCACCATTCTACCCTCGGTGAGAAAGGGGACACCGTTGGGATTGGAAAGATCGCCCTTTGTTGGATCCCCTTCTCCAACCTTCTCTAAGCCATTGGGATCCTTATGACCTGGCCATTTAACCCATTGTGTGCCAAAAGTGACGCTCAGTAGTAAAGCTAGTACAATGACAGAGAAATCGACAATGATCAAGAAAAAACAAGAAATGCTAACCATCGATTCCTAATTTACAGAAAGTGCATAAGAATATAGAAAATTTCTCAACGGTTTAAATATATATTAATCGCATTATTTATTCATTGTTTCTTACAACAGAAATGAAGAGTTGCGTCAACCCGAATACCTCGAAAAGGGAACGACCTAAGAGTCAATTTTTAACCTCACAAAAGTTTTGTCAAGTAACTTTAACCTAGTTGAGAGAAGCGTAGTTGAAGTATATATTAACGTAACCAGGGCAACGTTTGGGAACATGGCAGGAGTGAGATGAAGTGTATCAAAATTTCAAAGCTTCAGTTCCAGCAGTCATTGCATGGTTATATCGGCAAACACTCTTCGTTGAACCAATGCACTCAGGTCTCAGAAGTATCGGCAAACACTCTTCGTTGAACCAATGCACTCAGGTCTCAGAAGTATCGGCAAACACTCTTCGTTGAATCAGTGCACTCAGGTCTCAGAAATGTGCTGACGAAGCAGTAAAGAAAGAAACTTTCATTAGAGTAAAATTGAAAGTCCTGAATATTTGAAATACCTTTCCATGAAATGGGTAGTGATACAGAGACGATATACACTGAAGTGAGATGACTATCGCCAAACATAAATAACAACTCCCAAGAAGCTATTTGACAGAGAGGTCTGCAAGAACCTGCCAATTTAATATGCCATAAATAAGATTATATTTGCGTTGGATATGCCAATGATGAAATATTAAAATTAGCACATTGCGAATCGCCAAAAAGTTTAAATTACAACTTCTAATGGTGGAAAAGTTTAAAATTCTAAAGCTTTTAACGAATATTGCAAGCGATGTATTATTTATGATAGAAGTTTAAAATTTTGATGGTAGAATGCGAAGGTCATGAGGTTTTGCGTTTGCAATAAGTTACCCCCTTACAGCCAGGGTTCGGGTTTTGTGGGAAAAGCAACTGTTTTGTTTTTAAAAGATAATTGGAAATTATTTTTTGGATTGGTACTAATGTAATATAATTCGTATTTTCCAAATCTTTAGGTTGTTTTAATTTGCATTGTTAGAGGGCACTAAATATGGAAAAGGTAGTTTTAACTGCCTTTTCCATATTTCGTTATATGTTATACTGACAGAAATATGTCAGTGTAACTAAATCGAGCTGGTAACTGAAATATATATACTGAAATTTCGTTATACCGAACTGCAATGGAAAACGTACTATGATAGTTACATACTACAAAATAATCATTATGAAAGAAATTTACTGTCTATTAGAGTTTACTTCTTAAAAAAGGTCGCAATTTTTTTAACTGTCTGGTCCAGCAAGCATCTCTCCGTGAATTTTAAATGATTTCGCAACTTTCCAGCATATTATCGGGAATATCTTTTTGTGCCATTAGGAAACAGAGAAGATTTCGCGCTACATTGGCTGCTAATAGCGAATTTAAATTAATTAACGACCTTAAATAAAACAATAATAACGAACAAATATAACAATAACTTAAATTTAATTAATGATAATAATAAAATGCGTGGACTGGAACTGCTTTGAAAGAACTTTTTGCTGACGCTTCCTTTACTTGAAATATACTCAGAATCGGGTAGATCTATCTCCATGTTTGAAAATCCCCTTTCATCCTAGGAAAATGGGGGACACCACTTTAAAACACTATCCTAGCACGTGTAGAGAACATTTATGCAACGGAATGAGATAGGCAAAAATGCGTATCGGGCTATATACAGGGTGGTTATAATTAAACTGACATTACTCAGAGCGATGTAGTGACGGATCATAGCGAAAAGTGGTGGATATGTTAATAAGAACATGGGATAGAGAATCTGCGAATAAAAAATAGTTAGTGTTAGTGCCACCAGGTGGCGTGGGTGCTGAAAACGTGGTAGAACATGCTAATTTCTCGTGATATTGCAGGCAGTCACACGTGAGAGTCGCATGAGGCACACTATGTCTTTTCTGTAATCGGTAGAAGGAACCATGGCTATCTGCAGGAAGGACCGAGATTTGCTAGTGAAACTCTTTTACCAAAACTGTAGTAATGCCGTCGCTGCATTACGCGAATATCGTCGTCTGAAAGATATAAAGAAAGGACCTTTGTCGCTAAATAGACTAAAGAATACAGAAATTGGTAGAAACATTCGAGTTGGGTGTGGCTCCGGGTAGAGGCCGAGAGCCTGTTGCAGAAAGCAATGTGGAAGACTTAGCACTTACCGCTGCAGAAATCCAATTGCAATCGGAGCTACCGCAATTAGTGCGAGACAGGCATCCTGGCAACTGCAACTTCCGTGGTCAACTGTCCGTAAAATTATATGGTTCATCTTGAAATGGTATACTTATAAAATTCATAGGGTGCAGCAGCTGCGCAACGCACCGACTTCGCTTTGTGATTTCTGGCGAGGATGCAAGCTCGACATGTGGCCTACGAAAGTCTTATCGACCGATGAAGTGCATTTTTCCCTACGTGGAGTAGTGAATACGCACAACTGCCGCATATGGGGAAGACTTAGCATCCGCATGCTGTGCATGTGTTCATGTGTGCCCCTACACTCCGACTATGTAACTGTATGGTGTGGGTTTACCGTCAACTTTATAATCGGATAATTTTTCGTTGAGATCACCCCTCAAGCCCACGTGCGCCGATCGGTGAATGGACCACGTTACACAGATCTTCTCCGCAGCAAAATTATTCTAGCTTTGGATAACGCGTATCGGAAAAAAACCTGATCTTCATAATCTTCATTCAAGATGGGGCGCCACCCCATATTGCACGTATGGCAACGCAATTGTTGCGTACCACATTTGGTGAGAACAATTTCTCGAACGTTTTCCAATGCTTGGCCACCACGTTCCTCCGACCTAACCCATACGATTTTTGCTTATGAGGTTATTTGAAAAGCCGAGTTTACCAAGGCAATGTTGAATCACTTGCTGAACTGAAAGCAAGAATAACACGGTATGTTGCAGCCATTCCCCGAGACATGTTTCAAGCAACTATGGACCATGCCGTATTACGTTTCCAGCACATTTTGCATACGAATGGTTCACATCGTATGAGAATCTTGATTTATAAAATAAAGGTTATGTTTCTTCAACTTTGTATTTTCTTTATTTTAGCGCACCCACGCCACTTGGTGGCACTAACACTAACTAAATCTTTTTATTTGCAAATTTTCTACCCCGTTCTTATTAAGGTATCCTCCACTTTTCGCTGTGATCGATCGAGTAGATCCTTCTCTACATCGCTCTGAGTAATGTTAGTTTAATTATAACCATCCTGTAAAATAGCACGTGATTCATAGCTCTGCATTTGGTGAAAAATTTCATAGAGTTTAAATTATTGCATTGTTGTTATGCTCAAACGTACATTATCAAACGTACATAATTATTATAAGGATTTTCTTTTTAAAAACTTCGTTATACGTTTTGTTTAGACGTTGGTCTGTTTTTCTATTAGGGTAAATTTTTATTTCGTTAAACTGATATTTTCGCTATAAACGCATTCGTAATAATGAAACTTTTTTTGCATATAGAGATATATAGCGAATTGACACGTATCGGAAAAAATCTTCCTTATACTTCCTTATACTGAATAATAATAAATAGTATAAGGAATAAAATATTCCTTATACTGAATATTTCGTTATTCTGCTAATTGTTATACGGACAGTTCAATGATGCATATTTAATATCCCTCCTTTTGGTCACGGCTGTCCAGCCTGTTGTATCAAGGTGACCTTGGACTGGCCTGTCTAGGTATTCAACTCCTATGCGAAGGAAAAGAATCACATAAAAACTAAAAACCTTTCTTTTTTTCTTTGTTAAAAATTTGAAATTTTAAAAAATATGGAATTGAACTAATTAAACTTTCTTATCAATTCTTAAACTGCGGATTACTATTTTTTTTAAACAACGGGATACTATAAATTCATAAAAAAATTGACTATTATATATGTTATTCAGAGAGCATCATTGTTTTATTAATTATTTAAACATCATTACCCTGTTTTAAGTATCACGATGCCAATATAGCCTCTTGTCTTGAGCAGGGTGGTATCCTAACTCACGACCTCCTAATGACGTATCAGGTGCTCTGAACACTGAGAAAAAGGACGCTATTCAAATACACCTATCCCTCGATTTACACTGTACTCAGTTCACACAATTTTGGCTTTGCACGGTCAAAAAATGCAACCAGTTTCGATTTACACGGTATTGACTGAGATTTCCTTTCTATGTACGTCTCAATCAGTACCGTGTAAATCGAAACTGGTTGCATTTTTTGACCGTGCAAAGCCAAAATTGTGTGAACTGAGTACCGTGTAAATCGAGGGATAGGTGTATTTTCCATTGATGATATTAAGCCTTACACATAGGTTCAGGGTGAAGTATGGTTTCCAAATGTCGTCAAAGATAGCTTCTTGAGGATGAACCTACAAGACTTTAACATCATCGATAGAGGATAATAACTTATCAGCAGCCAATAGTTCAATGGTCAATGATCCTGACATATCATCAGGAGGTCGTGGTTTCGGATCCCAAAAAAAGGGTACACACAGGTAAAAATTATTAAAATATAATTTTAGCGTTTTTTTATTTATGTAAGGGAGAGGAAAAAAGGGGGTATTCAGAAAAAGAAGCCAAAAAAAATTATCTTTGATGCCGTCCTGACATATCATCAGGAGGTCGTGGTTTCGGATCCCAAAAAAGGGTACACACAGGTAAAAATTATTAAAATATAATTTTAGCGTTTTTCTATTTATATAAGGGAGAGGAAAAAAGGGGGTATTCAGAAAAAGAAGCCAAAAAAAACAATTATCTTTGATGCCGTCCTGACATATCATCAGGAGGTCGTGGTTTCGGATCCCAAAAAAGGGTACACACAGGTAAAAAATATTAAAATATAATTTTAGCGTTTTTTCATTTACATAAGGGAGAGGAAAAAAGGGGGTATTCAGAAAAAGAAGCCAAAAAAACAATTATCTTTGATGCCGTGAACTGCAGGGAAGTAAATGATCAGGCAACTGAAAGTAGGCCTACTTAAACAAATCCAAAAATCAATTCAGAAGATAAAATGACTCTAAAGCTCTGAATTAACCATCAAAGTTCAATAATAGTTTAAAATTCTGCGAAGACTATCACTATCTTTTAAAAATTTTAAGATTCTAATGTGAATTTCAGATCTTATGTATAGATTATTATGGGACAGTAGGTATAGGTCCATACGATACTTGTAAATGGCGGTAACATATTGAATCTTTATCAAATAAATATTATATAGCAAAACATTGCGCATGAGTTTGTGTGGTCGAACACGTTGTAGAAGTGCATGGATTTTTGCAGTGTTTGTAGCTCTTGAAATTTCTAATGATTAGTCTCGCCCACCTGTTTTGACTGGTGTAGGGAGCCCCCTCATTGGTGCCAAATTTTACCATGAAATTACAACACCTTGAACATAAAGATTAGTTAAAACAGCTACAAAGTAAATGTTCATTGCATTTATATGCATTTTTATTAAGATAGCTGTTCCGTGACCGAGTGGTTAGCGTGCTTGGCTACTGATTAAAAGGACCTGGGTTCGAGCCCTGCGTAAGGCATATATGTGTGTGGTGTTTTTGTGATGAGTTCTCGCCTTCCTCACAGACATTCTACTCTGGGGTATAAACTGGCAGGCTTCTGTCAGACCTCTGTGTCAAGCAGCTGCTTGAGGGGGATTTTTTCTTTTACATATGAGGTGCAGTTCACATTTTGGACTCCAAACCAGCTCAAGCCTGTTAGGGTTAAAACACTTCTCTTAAACATCGCAAAGCTATATAGACAAATGAATTGAGTTAAATAATTTTTAACTCTTCTTGTTACATGCTCTTTTATTATTAAGATAACTTATTTGTAGACCAAATTTAAAACTTATTTGGAACGAAAAATACTAGAAATTATTCGTAGGAACCGAAAAGATTCGTAGGATCATTATAATCGCTGAATGTTTCACTGATAAAAAATGCTTTAAAATAATTACATGCTGGATGGTGCTGTTTTTTAACTACACTGGTGAGCTGAAGCTAAGTTAAAACTCCATTTTATGTAAATGGGACAGTAATTTCGAAATTCTGCAACTTCTAAAATAAGTTTTTTTATGGTACAAATGTGACCCAATATAAATTAAAGCTCTCAATCAAAATGTATAAAAATCTCGATTTTTTAACGATGATACTGAACGATATTGAAAAAGTTATGAAAGTGCAATATTTAACATCAATAATGAACTGCTATGAAACCCATACAATTTTGATGAATATTGAAAGAATTACTGACACAAACATCTAAAACATACACTTATATCATTAAACGCCCCAAAAACAATACTTATTATCTGCTTTAATTAACATTTGAGGTGAAATCTTATGACCTATATTGTTATTGTTATAATGCAAACTCCCATAACTCTTTAAATACCTTAGGAATATTGCTGAAATTTGAAATTTTGATAATTTCATTGAGAATGTTAATTTATCTTCACACATTTTACCATAAAAGGCTTATTTCAGAAGTTACTAGGTTTCGAGACTGATTAAAAGGTTGAAATTTATAACTAAAATAGATTTTTTTTCACTTTTTTACTGCTTTTTCACAATTAGGGAATAATTAAAAATTTAATTCTGATTGTGCACGAAGCTTCCATAGCCCTAAGTCGCCTCTGCTTCTTTTGATCCACAGCCTGTATTCATCTGTAGTTTTCAATTTATTACCTTTTCAACATATTAAAGTCTTGTAGCAGAGAACAGAAATAAGGAAAGACAAAGAAGTAGCAAATGCTTAGGAGCAACTGGTATCTTTTGTGTTTCTCTCTGTGGCAAATATATTACGTCTTTCGATCGTGTGCTCGTAATCACATGTTGTGTTTCTAGATTGTTGCTCCAATTGACCACAGTGTGTTATTAGATTGTCATTGATTGACTTCTGCTGCTCCATTTCCTCCTGTTGGAGCGGTTAAGATAAGAAACTGCATAAGCATTCAATGTGGTGATATGTGGGTTTTAGGAAAATTAGGGTTTTGAAATTTAGAGTGTCGTAAAATTTTTACGATATTTTAAATTCCTGTTATTTGGTTTGTATTTAGTAGAAGAAACTTGAAAAGTATATATCATCTTAGTCTTAAGTGATATGAAAACATCTCAAAAGCTTTTCCGATGGCCAAAGATAGCTGAACTAGGAAGAAATTATTAATGTATCATAAAACGATTAGAAGGCATTTAAAAAAATAACTAAATTTAAAGAAATCTATTTGAAGAGAAGAAGAGAAACAACGAGACAAAGTTGACGAGGATTCTGTGCAGGGTTCAACTTGGCAGATTTGAGAGTTCTAAACAATTCAACCTTATGACTAAAGTGTTTAATAATAAAATAACATAAATTGAATGAAACTATAAATTTAAGAAAGAAATCCTATAAAAGCCGTCCCGTGGCCCAGTGGTTAGCGCGCTTGGCTACTGATCAAAGAGACCTGGGTTTGAGCCCCAGTAAGACATTGTTGTTTGTGGTGTGGTTCTGCTGAAGTCCCGCCATCTTCACAGACCTTATACTATGGTGTATTAAACTGATAGGCTCCTGTATATAAACCTGTCAGACCTCTGTGGCAAGCAGCTGCTTGAGGGGGTATTTATTTATTTAATCCTATATAAGTTTATGCAGATTAAGTGGTTTAGTGAAGCAAATTCATAACTTTGAAATTGTTCCTATTTAAATTCATGCAGTTCATTTTTACTCACTCAGCTTTCTGTACATAGCATGTCTTGAAACTGTTGTCCCTTTGGCAGCTGACAATTATTGGAGCAAAGTCCTAGCTGTCATTTCTCTGTGTAGTCTTCATAGTAGAGAGAAAGCAAATTTTTTTTAGAGAGAACAAGAAAACTTAATCAATGTTTCAAGATAAAAATATTTATGTCAAGCCGTGCAAAATAAAATAATAAATAAATAAATAAAAGCATAAAAAGTTGAAAATAAGAAATCATCATGCATACATTCTATAGCGAAAAACATATAAAAAAAGTGATTTTGGTATGCCTGATATCACATACACACAAAATCCATTTGCTGCCGTGGGCTATAGAGGTCCAAACCAGACTGTTCAATTTTGTTCACCAAGCACATCTGTTCTGAGCTAGAGCTGCCGCATTTGACCATTGTAGGCCAATTCTATCAAGGTCTAACATTATCTTCCTCTTTTCCTAAGGCCTTTGGGCATGCTATTCATAACCCTATTCGCCAATCTACAGCTATGCATACGGGCAACATGATCAAACCAAAGCAGTCTCTATCTGCCCAATATGCTGCTTAAAGGAGGTTGCCGATTTCTTTGTTTAATCTCATCATTACTTACAAAATGAAGCCACCTAATTCCCAAGATACTGCTTAAGCATCTAAAATTAAAAGCATCAAGTTTCCCTTGCTTACAAAGGGTCAAAGTTTCATTACCATAACTAACCCTATAAAGAATCAAACTATTATACAGCCTAATTTTAGTCTTTAGGTGTATATGCTTATTTCTCCACACTCTCCAAACATTCGTAAAGGTCCCAAGAGCAATTTCTATTATTTATTTTATTATTTAACATAAATAAATTTTTCCATCATTTTTTTCCAGGGTGGAGCAAATGACTCTCTTGCCACTCACCCAAGCCCACCTCATCTAGGCATCCATGGTCGCCTTAGTGTGAAGTAATTATTTTTAGAGCAACTGTGGACTTGGGACGGCGTCGTCTTGATCTATAACTAACTTCTGCTTCCGCAAATTATCTCTGAATCCAGAGAGAACGTTTTGTGATACATTTAATGCCCTGAATTGACCCATTTCTATTCTACCTATCTATCTTCACGTCTTCTTTGTTTATGATGAAATCAAATTGCTACCCAAATTAACGCCAGGCTGGAACCGAAATGAGTGGCGATCGTAGCCATGGGCTCTTCTAAAGTAACTGCAATTTGCATGCTCAATTTATATCCACCATACCTCACCCACTCCTCCAACCCTGAGATTTAACTCAGAGGTGGCACCGATGGGCTTGGAAAGTCCGCCGTCCATCGAACGGGACCTAAAGCCATGGCTCCGTGTACACGTTAAAGAACACACTGGATGGACTTGACGGGAGGCTTCCAGATATAGGGTGATTCAAAACTCTTCAGCCAAACTTTAAGAGGTGATAGAACACCCCTAAACAAGCACTTTTCGTCATACAATGCATGGTCGGAACTCAAGCGGTGAAGCGCTAGGGGTTAGCAGTTACTGTGTCAGGAAATGAAGAAACACAAGAATGACAGAAGAGGTTTGAAACAATTGCAGAAATTACAGAACAGAAAGTATAGAATTTTATTGAGCAAATTACAGAAACCGCTCAAAAGAGCGACCGCCAACGTTAATGCAGGCTTCACACCTTCGACGTAGTGATCGGCGTACATTGGCGAAAACACCAGGCATTTCTCGTACAGCGGCAGCGACAATAGAAATCCTGGCAAGAAGGTCCTCATTGGAATCGATGGGGCTTTTCATATGGCCTTCATAGGAAAAAGTCCAGACATGAGAGATCGGGCGATCGTGGCGGCCAAGCAATGGGACCACCCCAACCAATCCATCGTCCTGGAAATGTTGCATCCAAGGCATTCCGCACATCACCCTGAAATGGGGTTGCGCTCCGTTGTGTTGGAACAACATACGTGTTTGAATGTTTGCTGGAACAGGGTTCAGTAATTCTGGCAAGACTTCTTGTAAAAGTACGAGCTACGTTCTCCCTTTCATCGGGCTGGCAGAAGGTATGGGTCAATCAAATGGTCAAAGAGGATTCCAGCCCAAACATTTATGGAGAAACGCTGCTGGTAAGAATGTGGACGTATGGCGCGCGGATTTGTGATGGTCCACACATGTGAATTGTGGGTATTAAAAATGCCCTCATGTGTAAAGGTGCATTCGTCAGTGAATAAGACATGTGCATCAAAGTCCGGTTGTTCTGCAGTCTGCTGCAGGAACTACTGTGAAAAATCCACACGAGGTCAATAATCTGCAGGTGTCAGGGCGTGCACCCTCTGTGCATGGTAGGGGTGTAATCGTTCGTCTCGTAGAACTCGCCACACCGTCGGTTGCGGCACATTTAAGGCATGGAAAATTGCTCGCATGCTACATTCGGGACAATCTGCAACCCTATGTAGAATTTCCTCTGTAACACGTGGCGTCCTCACACTCCTTGCATGCCTTGTATCCTGCAAGCCGCTGACAAAGGAGCCCGTTTCACACAGATACCGGTGCAATCGCTGAATGGTTTTATAATCAGGCACGTGTCTGGTTGGAAAGTGCTCCCTGTAGCTCTTTGGGCTTCCCTCGTATTCCTGTCCGCAGCTCCGTACATGAAAAGCATGTCTGCCTTCTCCTGATTCGTGAAACAATCCATCCGTTCTGCAATCCACGGTAGAAATGACGACGAGTGCGAAAACCAGCTCTTATAAGTGTTCACTGGAAAGCGTCCTCTAGTGCTTTACCACTTGAGTTCCGACCATGCATTGTATCACTAAAAGTGCTTGTTTAGGTATGTTCTATCACCCCCTAAAGTTTGGCCCCTCCCCAACCTTCTCTGAAACCTTGGGTCCTTTTCACCTGGCTATTTAACTCCACTTTGTACCAAGAAAGTGCCGCTCAGAGATAAAACAACCGAACTTGTGGTCGAGTTGGCATGAATTATCTTCTTCCGAATTTCAAATTTTTCATATACGTACATTTCATGTCATTCCTTTATATACTTTTCGATATAGTACATCATCTTCTAATTTTGAACACCAATATTTCCCTAGGGAAAAGTCAGTATCCACATAAGAATTTTTGAAAGTGGGGCATTTATGATCCTGGGAGATATTAATATTCATATTAACATTATAAAAAATGACGGGAAAGCCTTTTCAAAACCGGCTTTAACTGACATAGTGGTTAGGGAACTAGCGACTCTTCCAGTAGACAAACTTTATGTGCTATGTTAGTTCTAACTGAGACTGTGGTCAGCAGTGGCTTCGGTCTTAGTAGATCATGTCCTTGTATGCGAAGGCCTGTAAAAGCTAAGAGTAGCTTCTAGGATTCTTCTCTGTCCTATGTGTTGCAAATAAAAAAAATGATTCTAGAACTAAAAAGAATACACCTATCCCTCGATTTACACGGTACTCAGTTCACACAATTTTGGCTTTGCACGGTCAAAATATGCAACCAGTTTCGATTTACACGGTACTGACGGAGATTTCCTTTCTATGTACGTCTCAGTCAGTACCGTGTAAATCGAAACTGGTTGCATTTTTTGACCGTGCAAAGCCAAAATTGTGTGAACTGAGTACCGTGTAAATCGAGGGATATGTGTAATCAATAATCAATTTGGTGTTTCCGAAACTATTTATAGCAAGTTCGTGCTAAGATAGATATTCAAAGCTATCCATTTCATTATTTCCATAGATGGAACGTTTATATTCCAGAAAAAGATCAATAATCGAAAAAGGAATTCGTGAAATGGGATACAATAGTTCGAGGAAACGAGCGATCTGCATATTAACGTTTTCAAATACGACGCACCTAAAATTCACAGGATGATCAATGTCCGTTTTATTACATCTAGATATAGAGCATCAATGTCTGAGGAAGTTGTCTCGGGTTCCGCAACAGCCTGCTTCTCGACTGCCTGGAGATCTACCGACCCTCTGGGGTCAAGGTCAGCCCTTGTGGCTCGACCGTTTCTCCCCTGTACTTGGGGAAGTACAAACTTGTTCTATTGAGTTACAGATATCCTGAGGCTTAACGTACTGCTCTGCCAAAGGAAGTTTACCCCTAAAATGTTCAATGAAGTGAAATAAGAAATAAATACTGATATTATCGTATCTGGAGATGGACACCTAATTTTCACGGAGAGATTAATATCTAAACTGGTAGTTCCAAAGTTGGTGAAACTATATTTAAGGGAGGCAGGAACACTCCCAGGATTTAGTTATTTGACTTCAGAGGGGGCGGAAGGGTGATAAAAAGACTTGAGTAGAGTTTCCCAATTATTAAAATACTGCACCGGAGGGAGAGACTTAAATGATATTCTATATGAAACAAAATTTAATAATTTCTTTTTTTTTTAAATCTATTTTTGGTTTTTGGCATATAGCATGGAGATAAAATTATACTAAGACGTCTGTTTTGGATTTTAAAGCAGGTATTCTTGTGGTCGAGTTCCCAATATTTGTAATAGGTAGTCAAGTTCGAGATTCGAGAGTTCATATAAGATCATCGGATTTCGGGGGGGGGGCGGTACAAATTCCTCCCCAGGTACGTCCTTGAAGAGAGGGAACATCTAAATGAGTTGACTTGTTTTTCTAGTGTTTCATTTGTTTCGAAATAGGAAGATACCTTCATTATCCAATAAAAGGAACGCAAATAGTGCAATATACAAGAAGATATGTGCATAGGAAATGTTGCAATGTTTCCTATGCATTTTGTAAACAACTGAATAATCCATTATATCAATTTGAATGCTGGTCGTTTTACTTCTATTTTAAAGTTTCTACAATAATTTGGAGAAATAGCTAAAGAAGAAAATTTTTAAATCCAACAAACTTATTTATTGATCATTCCTTCCCACAATACTTCTTCTTCATTTTCATTTGTAAGTCACTTACAAAAGAGTACCCCTCAGAGAGGCAAAAAAACTTGTTCTCCCCTGGAATCTTTCGCAAGAGAATTGTAACACCATAACTGTAATATCTGACATTATAGAAGTAAAACAAAAATATTAAAAAACACACAAATAAATAACACCGAGCAAACGAAAAAAAACTATTTTTTGCTCAAATTAGTCCCAGTTGCTTTTTCCTTGAAGCATAATAATTGCAGTCTTGTTTTAAAAAAAAGATTATTTACCGAAACTCTCTTAATTTATTTTTTTTTTCGAACGTTTCGAATGCTCTATGAACCGATGATGAAACTGCTGGGAGTTTGTTCTTTCCGTGCTTGATTCTTATCCAATAAACATGCCCTTGATCGAAGTATATAACATTAATTCTCTCAACACGACCAGAATGTTATTGGATTTTTTTTCTATCATATTGCACATTTTTAACTTATGTATCTAAGTACAGATAATAACGTTTTTTGCCAAATTAACTTCCTACATTCGCGTAGCTGCAAAGTAGATTAAAAAATAACTTTTTAGTGGATTTTAAACATGGTCGCACCTCTTGTGCCCCTAGGAACACGAAGTGGCAGTGCGCCCTCAAGAGTGGTATTTTTTATTTATGCAACCAAAAAAAAGGAGATAATGCAAACGGAACATGTGGGAATTTTAATGATAAATAATGCGTTTTTGATATTAAACATTGTAAAAATTAATATAATAAACCAATGTCATATATATAGAGAGAGCATATAATTTGTAATATTCAATATCTGTAACAGTTAAAAATCAAATTATTCATTTTTATATTTAAACATTTTTGTTTCTTGACTTTTATTTTGCTCTGGGAATGAAGAAATTACAAAAAATTATCGAAAGCATTGGGGCATTTCGATGTTGTGTGAATTGAGAACTAGGTTAAAATATCCTTTGAATTTTTCTTTAACCTATTGGTATTAAGGATATTTATAACTAGTTTTTTACTCCTTGTAGAATGCAAAAGGATATAATTTTGCTGTTATTTAAGAGAGCAAATTATAAACAATCGTAATAATGTTTCGTAATAATGCTGATGAAATTATTAGGTTGGCGTCGCTAGTCAAGTGCCTAACGTGCCTTATTTGACTTCATTGAACATATTAGGGGTAAACTTCCTTTGTCACAGCAGTACGCTAAGCCTCAGGATATCTGTATAACTCAGTAGAACAAGTTAGTACTTTCCCCAGTATGGGGGAGAAACGATCGAGCCACAAGGGCTGACCTTGACCCCGGAGGGTCGGTAGATCTCCAGGCAGTCGAGAAGCAGGCTGTTGCAGAAATCCGGTCTTGGATTTAAAAAATATATTTCTTAATACCTCAGTTTTTTAGTTAAGGTAATTTAAAAGTTAACTGCATTGTGTGATATCACGTACTATTTGTGATTACAAATTATTTCATTATATACAATAGAACTGATCCATATAATGTAAAATTTCCTGCAGATAAGTCCCTGCCTTCGTAGAATCATAATCATGTATGTATTATTTCATTGTTTTCAATATGATGTAAATGTGATGTAAAAAAAAAGAAAATAAAGATTATTATCAATATTATTATTAACATTCAAAATAAATATGAAATTGCAAAATGAAGAATTAATAATTAGAAAGGCTTTTTAAAACAAACCGAAATAGAGAAAAATTAATTATTTTACTACTAAAGTACGTTATAAAATTTTAATATTCCACTGATTAAAAGAGAGACTTAATGTTAACGGGTTCCTATTTTATAGTAATTTATGGGTTCAATCTATACAAAGTGGAAACGAAACAAGTAAGGAAGTGATGTAGAGACAAAAACTGAGAGGACAAAAGCTATGAAGGTAGATGTGAAAATAATCCAAAAACGGAATGTGAGAACGCAATTAGCATGCCATAAACATGGAGCAAAGGTGTCCAGCCGTCATATATGATGGCATCTCTTACCATTGTACCATGGTAGGAAGCAGTATGGCAGCTAATGGAATAGGTTTCCTTATGTCATTGATGACTCCGAAGCCATGCTGACAAACGGCTGTCTGGCATGCCGTAATAGAATCGGGACTCGTCTGTGAACAACACTGTCCTCCATTCTGAAATACAATGTTGTCTCGCTCGACACCAGTGGTGACGTTGCTGCAACGACAGATGCTGCACTGGCTTCCTGCCCTCATTACTGCATCATGCAAACGTTGTATAATGGTTTGCGTAGAGACCACAGTACCAATAGCGGTCTGCAAATCACTCTGCAGGGCAGTTGCTGTGGTGAAAGAGTCGCAAATGGCCCTCCTTTGGAGCATGCGATCTTCACGTACTGTCTGTGGCGTGCTGGTCCCATACCTGTCCTTGGTGTTTGGTGCTCCATGATGTTAGGTAAGACGCACCACTGCAGTGTGCTCATATTGCGTGTGGCCATCGCCCGAGGGTTGAATCCAAGCTCTCGAATATCGACGATTCGCTCTCTCTTATTTATTTAATATTACCGAGGGAACACATTACCAAATGCTTTTTAAATTGCCTTCAGAAGAATGGAATATTTCCCATTACTAATAAGCAGCTTCATTGTTACAATTGAATTACATTTGTTATTTTCCACCGAGTGACAATAATTCTTACATTTGAATTATTTTCTCGGTTTCTTACTTGCGATGAATGCAAATAATTAAGTCATCATATTCTTCACATATATCCATCATTTTAAATCAGTAGAAGAAATTTATATTAGTTACCAAAAAAAAATGAAAACCTCTTCGCAAGAATGTAGTATTTCCATTTCAACTACTTTTCGTGCGATATGAAATACCGTTTTAAAAAAATTCAACATACGCAGTTTGCAATTATTTTTCATGGTTTAATAACGTTTGAAAAGTTTCTTTTTAATATGAAACAAGCATTCATTCTCGAAAAATAGAGGCCGTTATGTACATTTTTAAAAATTGAGATACATCGTTCTTGCAAACTCTTAGGGGGGGGGGGGGTATTCTTTTTTTTCTACTCTTATATGATTTTTTGTTTTTTTAACAAATGAACTATATACTGAAAAAGATCATTTTTTTTTGTCACTATATTTCTGCCATCCGTTTGTTCTTCTGTAGACATAAACTTTTTTGTCCTAAGAGCTAGATGAAGTGATGGAAAGGCATTGACGAAATATTTGGATTCTCATATTCCGAATCTTCTAAAACTTTTAATTTGCACCATTAAACAGTGTTTCAATTGGAAAATGACCAAAACTTAAATATCGTAAATGAATTTACCCACGTTACGAATTTGGACACATTGACATCACCGATTGGCCCTCTTCACCTAAGGTGAGCGTTTGAATGCAACTTTTATTTTAAAAGGTAAATGAGATAATTCTTTTTTGTTTGATAGAAACGAAAAAATATTACTACTCCCATTTTCCGAATTATTCACTAGTTTTAATTTCCACACCTAGAAGCCACTAAAATTGAAAATTGGCATGTCATAAGCGCCGCGTGCAATTTTTCTTCTTCTTGTTTTGTTTGTTTGGAGTTTTTGCTTCAGGGAAACATGTTTCGATACGGATATTTCTTTTTTTTTAGAATACTGGTATATTCTTTACCTAAACTTCAGCATTCGTAATATTCAATCTATGCATTTCGTCTTATAATAATAATAATATAACATTTATTTAATACACAATACATCCGATTACTTTGGTCCAGCCCAATGGGCACAAATATTTTAGTTGAATCTTACAGAAATCCATAAGAGTTAATAACTCGCCTGTGGAATTTTATCATATTTCATATATATATATATAATTTATAATTTTGGCAACAATAGTCAATAAGCGTTTTAAGCATTTATAAAGTAATCGAAGAATAAAGTAATTTGAACAAATGGAAACAAACATTTTGATAAATGGTTAAAAATTATGAAATTTATTACCATAAAAATTATCAATATTTTCAATATTAATAGCCATTTAGGAAGATTTGAAGCAAAGCGATGTAAAATTTTTCCCATTTTTATATTGTTTGCCAAAAAAAGTAAATAATTTAAGTGCAAGGTAAATATAATGTTTTTAGTCACAGTTTTCTTAGGTAAGAATTCAACGAAATTAATAGAGTTACTGTATCTTGTGTTATAATTTGTAAATTTTATATTTTGGTCTGAGCAATTTTTAAACAAATGTTTTAAAATTGAATGCATATTTAATTTTACATAATTTTTTAACTGTTAAAATATCCACATCTTTATAAAATTTTTTTAACGTTTTCATATTTTCTTTTTTTTCCATATGCATTTTATAATTTTATTTTGAGTTACAATTAATTTGTTAATATTAGTATAATATGTGCCACCCCAAGAAGTAATTCCATATTGCAAATACAATTTAACCCAAAAATTACCGTATTTGCCGGCGTATAGGACGCACTTTTTTCCCCTCATAATACGCCTAAAATATGGGGTGCGTCTTATGTGCCGGTAATCAAAATTATGAGTTGAAATTTCAGTCTAAAACTTTTGGTTTATATCAATATACATATATAAGTATTCTTTTGCATTTTGTCCTTTTTGAAAGATTGGTTTCAAATAAATCGTTTCCATATTTTTTTTGTTCTGTAAAAATAATAAGTTGCGTGATGTATTTTATGCTTCACTACTGATAGAAGGAGCATTCCAGTAAAATAGAGTTCAGATCCACTGACCCCTCAAGGTTACGATTCATCCAATGTGCGCATGTGTGATCACATTTCACCGGCATATTTTTTCGAAAAGCGCGAGCATGGCGCGTCGTTACCGATTACAGCGCCTCAAGGCAGCCAAAACGTAAACTTTTAGTACCGAAGAAGCTTTCTCATGTTTTTGCTGCGAAACATGGCTCAAAACAACGCAGATTCTGCTATGATATTGCATTCAAGCTACGAGTGATTGAGTATGCTAAAGAACACGGAAACAGGGCAGCAGAGAGGAATTTCGGATCACCGCCAACAGAATAGATGATAAGAACTTGGAGAAGACAGGAAGAAGACCTAAAAAAAGCTATGCGTAGTAAACATAATCTGCGACATGGAATTGCAAAATGGCCGGAACTAGAAGAAGAATTAAAAACTTGATTATTAGTCCACCGAAGCTCGGGATTTTCAGTTTCCACAAAAATGACTATTCAACAAGCAAGAGTGATAGCTACTAACAGAGGCATCGCTGATTTTACAGGATTGACGTCATGGTGTTCTAGATTCATGAAGAGAAATGACTTACGTATGCGGACTAAAACAAAAATAGCACAAACGATGCCAACAGAATATGAAGAAAAGATTATCGAGTTTCATAAAATTGTCATTAATGCAAGAAAAAGTGGAAATTTTGAACTTTCATAAATAGGAAACATGGATGAGGTCCCACTGACGTTCGATGTACCCTCAAACAAAACAGTAGATTCCAAAGGTGCAAGAAGTGTTATTGTTAAAACTTGTGGACATGAGAAAACGCACTACACAGTCATGTTGTCTTGTTGTGTCAATGGAACAAAATTGCCACCTCTTTTGATTTTCAAAAGGAAAACCTTGCCCAAGGAAAAACTGCCTAAAGGTGTGTTTGTGCATGTTCATCCTAAGGGCTGGATGAATGAGGGGGGGGGGATGAAGTTCTGGATAGACAATGTGTGGTCTAGGCGTCCTGGTGGACTGTTAAAGAAACCTGCCTTGCTAGTATGGGATCAGTTTCGGAGTCATAGAACAGAAGCTGTAAAAAATAAAATCAACCAACTGAAAACTCAGTTAGCTGTAATTCCAGGTGGACTAACGAGCCAGCTTCAACCTTCAGATGTCTGCATTAATAAACCATTTAAAGGATTCATGAAGGAGAAATGGAACAGTTGGATGCAGTCTACAGATTTTGAAGTGACACCATCAGGAAGAAGGAAGAGACCTAGCATTTTGCAGATTTGTGAATGGGTCAAAACTTCACGGAATGCTGTGAAACATGAGACAGTTGTAAATTCATTTAAGAAATGTGGTATTAGTAACTCACTTGATGGCACAGAGGATGATTTGTAATACGAAGACTCAGTTTCTGAAAAAGAGGCTTCAAGTGGTTTTCATTTAGTTCTGGAGATGAATTTCTGGGTTTTGAGGATGAACATTGAAAGGTACCTAACTACAATGTTCCCTAGTTACATTTTTTTATACATAAATAACTATAAAATGAGTACAGTAAATCTTTATGGAAATTCATGAAACAATGTGGAATTTTTTTTTTCCCTTAAAAATGTGTCTAAAAAAGGAGGTGCGTCTTATACATCGGTGCATCCTATACGCCGGCAAATATGGTATATATCATCTTTAAAGTTGAAATATCTACAAATCGTCTAATATAATATAACCGTGATGTTGCAATATTTATCTTTTTAATAATATTTCCTATATGTTCCTTCCATTTTAATTTACAGTCTATATAAACACTAAATATTTAAAACAATCAACTACTTTAATAGATAAACAGGAACAATTTTACCAATACATTCAAATGCATGATAAAATATTTTATTATGTAGAAAATCACATTGTCCTTTTAATTTGAAATGGATATATTTTGTTTTATATACATTTAAAAGTAATTTATTTTTTAAAAAACCATTTCCTAATTTTAATCATATCTAAATTTATATTAATTAAAAGAATTTAAATATTTAGCAGTATAAATTAAAGCTGTATCATCAGCAAAAGCAATTAAATTTCCTATTGTATCAAGTTTACATAAATCATTTATATAAATTAAGAATAAAGGTAGTCCTAAAACTGAACCTTGAGGAACACCAAACTGCACTGTTTCTTCCATACTAATAATTTCCTCTATTTTAACTACCTGAACTCTATTTGTTTTAATTGGTTAAAAAGTTTAAAAAAACTTTTCAACCAATTATACATTCTTCCTCTAAATCCACATTTTTCAAGTTTAAATAGCATTATGTCATGTGGAACAGAATAAAAAACTTTATGTATATCCAGAAAAAACAAGAACTACTTTAAGGTTATAATTTATTCCTTCATGAACTATTGAAGTTAATTTTAAATAGCATCCTCTGTATGTCTTTTTCCTCTAAATCCGAATTGATTTTCAGCAAAACAATTTATCTTTGTAAGAAACTTTACCATTTTTATATTCATAATTTTTTCAAAGAATTTTGATAAATTTGATAGTATTGAAATTGGCCTGTAGTTCCCTAAAATTTTTCGATCAACTCGTTTATAAACCGGAATTACGGTAGCCTTTTTTAAACAATTTGGAAAACTGTCCTCTGATATAGAATAATTTATTAAATGACATAATGTCTTTAAATATATGGGCATATATTTTTTTAAAATAAAGGGCGATAAATAATCATTTCCTGAAGCCTTTTCTATTTTTAGTGAGTTTATTGTCTGTATCACATCAGCTTCAGTTACATAATCAATTAAAATTGATTGTAGTGTGGAATCTAATTCTGTGAAATTATATGTTACATCTATTGAGATCATTTTTTTATTCTCTATAACAGCAGTAAAATATTTATTAACTATATTAACAAAAACCAAAGGATTATCATGGAAATTGTATTTTAAATTTTTGTAAGTTATTTCCGTAGGAAATATCTTATTTTTCTTGTCAACACCAGATAATTAATTAATAATTTCCCTTTTTTTTTCATGTTTCCAAAACTTTTAGATATTTTATTTTTAAAATAATTTGACTTTGCCTGTCTAATAAGGTTAGGTAATAAATTTCTATATTTAATGAATTGTTCCCATAAAATTTCATTTGAAGGTTGGGCCTTACATAATTTATACAATCTGTTCCTTTTTTCTATCTAATTTAATAACGCATCTGTAATGCAGGGTTTAAATTTTTTCCGAATATGATAATTATATTTAATATAACTTGAAATTCTAATTAGTTCCTGTATTTTTTTATAAATAAATCAAATTGAATATTCAAATTAGTATAATTTTTTATAATTTCCCAATCGTAATCTAATAATTTATTTATTAATATATTTAAATCTGTTTTAAATTTATTTTTTATAATCCATTTGAATTTTATCTGAATTCAGTTTTAAATGAATACCTAGTTAATAGTGATCAGTTACATGTATTTGAATAAGGTAAGTATTTTATTTAGTTTATTTGGGTTTGGTATTCTTGCAAAAATATGATCTAAACAGATTTTTGTAGTTTCTCTAGTTATTAAATTATTTGCTATATAGAATCCTATGTGATTAATCAAATTTATATATTTTTCTCTTATTTGATCTCTAGTTTTGATGTCTATATTCCTATCACCAGTTATAATAACATAATTTTTATTTATTGTATTTAATTTACATTCTAATTCTTTAATAAAATCTGATTTTGAATAAATATGTGATCTATAAAAGGCTAATAAAGTACAAATAATATTACCAAACTTAAATTCCATTTGTACCAAGTCTGCATTAGTGAATAGAGTGTTACAAGAAATAACAATAAATTCATCTTTTATGTACAGTAATACACCCCCAGATCTTTTTCCTAATTGGTATTTATAATAAATATTATATCCCTGTAATTTATTCATTTTCTTTTATCCAGATTTCAGTTATAACAATAATATCTGGATAAATCTGTAAGATTTAAAAGCAAAGAAAAATAATCAAAATTTTTTCTCATACTTCTAATGTTTCCCACAATAATATTTAAACCCTTTCCCCAAGTATAATAGTTTTTGTAATATATATTTTCTCCTGATATAACATTTATTTTGCAATGATTTGTTAATAAAGAGTTTTCGAATATACTGTTTGTCTGGTTAAAATTTAGTTGATTTTTTAAAAATTTCATCTGAAATATTCATATTAATAAACGAAAACATATATTAGTAGAACTAAACTTTAAACCTAACTAAATCATCTGAAGTTTTTATTCTAAATACTTTTGCCTTTTCTTCTTTCCGGATGAAGATTTTGCCATCTCTAACCCAGACAAATTTTAAGTTTTGTTCTTGTTGTAGTTTTTTTAATTTCATGTAGTAATAATTTATTTTCTTGGGTCAAGTGTTCATTTATGAATATTTTATCTTCATGAAATCCTCGATTAATTTCTTTAGCAAACAGCTTCTTTTTAACTTTTCAACAATCTTTCATTTTACGACATTCCTACTGTTCAATAATAGGTTTACGTTTCTCTTTATTACTAGAAATATATATATATATTTTTTCGTTTTTTTTTTCATTCTAGGTAGGAACTCTATGAGCAGCTTGGATATCATTACTATTTGATCTATTTGTAATGCGTTTGCTATATTTAAAACAATTTCTTCAATATTTTCATTTGTTTTCTCAGGCACTCCAACAATTTTCAAGTTTTTATTTCTGCTTACCTGTTCAAGTTCATTTACCTTCCATTTCAGTTCTTTTATTTCATCATTTAAGGAGCAATTTACTTTCATTGATGTTTCATTTTATTTTTGAACTTCTTTCTTCTGTTTGGTTAATTCTGAAACTATTTTTAAAAATTCATCTATTTTATTTGAGCAGTATAAAGTGCTCATATTGTATTCTCCAATTTCCTTTAATAATTCTTCCTTTAAATTAATATTACTCTGCATAAAATCTTTTTTAAAAGATGTCGTATGTTTATCAATTAGATATCCAATGTATGTTTCAAAACAATAATGTTCAACATAATAAAACAAAAGGATCATAAAAATACGTGATTTTCTATGGGGAATTATAGAAAAAAAAATGCTTTGCAACAATTTTCTATGATTACTCAGGTATGTCAGGAACACCTCTGGGACGAGGGCTGGCTGGGTTGGTATTCCCCAGGTTCGTAGTCTGCAGCTCCCAGATTCGAGTCCTATCTGGACCAGAGTTGAGATTTATATGTTTAACCTCCATCCTGCCGTCGGTCGGAAAGGGAACACCGACGGGGTTGGAAAGGCCGCCGTCCTTCGAATGGGACGTAAAGCTGTGACGCTGTATGCAGGAGAGCCATACTCTGTGCACCTTAGAAAGCATACTGGATGACTTGGTTGGGAAACTCCCATCTGTCTCTTAACAGCTGTCTAATAGACTCTCTTCTCCCCCAACCTTCTCTGAGCCCTAGGAGTTCATGTGACCTGATCATTTAGCCCCTTGTGCGAAAAAAGGTGCTTCTCAGAGGTAAAACAGCACAAATCTTCCACTTCTGAGATATTATCTTCAGGTTATATTGCTATGAAACTGCGCATCATTGACAGCAATGTACTTAATAGCCAATTCTTCATCATCGCTATAATTTTAAGATTAATAGACAAAAGATAAAGTGTACACTCAGTGCTCACTTTATGGCCACCTCCCTCCACGTTATGTCAGTGAAAGCTAACTTTGAAGCTCTATAACTTCTAAAAAAGAGTTTTGTGACAGAATGAGAGTGAAGGCAAATTAAAGATCTCAATCAAATGTATATTAATCTCGATTTTCAACAATATTCCCTTAGTATATAAAGAGTTAAGGAAGTTTGAATATTTATCATCAGCAATGCCTAACGTTAGAATCAGAAGTTAATTATAATTTGAAAAAGAAATATTATTTCACACCATATTGTTGCTGTTAAGATATTGAAAGTACATAACTCTTTAAGTACAAAGTAAACATTATTGAAAATCGAGATTTAGATCGATTTGATTGAGATTTTTAATTTATCTTCTGTTACATTTTCTCATAAAACGCTTAGTTTAGAAGTTATAGAACTTCTCAGTTAGCTTCCACTTATAACACATGGCGAGAGGTGGTCATAATTTAGTGAGCACTGAGTGTATATTTCCTGTTACTTAAGGACGATGGTAATTTTAAGCTTTCGTTCTTTTTGAAAGAGATAACAGTTACATTGCGTTGATAAACTCTGCAATTTATTTTGTCACAATTTTGTCATTTTCCAACTTTATTCCTCTGTAATGGTAAAAATTCAAACAACTGGAGATATATTTTTAAGCGACACTTAGTATAAAATGCTTTTATTCATGACTTGCGAAAACTTCAAAATTATTACATTTGCTTAGAGCAGTTTAAAATCATATTTGGCGTCATTTTTATATGTATCCCTTACCAACGTTCTTCATTTTTTCGCTGAATAAAGACGTGATAGTTTCAAGAATTATTTCAAACGTACCCACAAACGAATAGCATCTTGAACTGTTTTTCGCAGTATTTAAAACAACTAGCTTCCATAATTCTTGAATATTTAAAGAGTTATGGAAGCTGAAATATTTAACTGTAACTTTTTCTAGTTATGAAAACTCACCTCAAAAATTAAAACACAACTGTTATAAGAAATCATTTTCTAGAGAAATGTAATATTTAAAATTTAACGACTTTTAAAGTTTTCACAATTTGGGGGGTAAAGGTAGGAAGAGTGTGATGGCAGCATTTGATATTACATATTCTGACTTCAATAACTCCTTAAATAATAAACAAATAATATTGTTTAATATTTTACAATTAAACAAATTCTTGAAAAACGACATTTACAGATATAGCTTCGATTCATTATTATCATATCTTCGATTCATTCCTAATGCATATTTCTGTAAAAAGGTTATTTTTCAAAGTTAGAAAACTTTGAATGTGGCTTTTCATTCATTAAACAAAAAAGTGTCCAGTTACTTATTGTAATATAGTGTGTATACTTAGTTTTATCTAAATGCGTCCCTGCTGCATTTATTTAAGAACAGATATTTTTCCCAAAAATTTTAGCTCCCTTTCAAAAAGCGAGCCCAGCGAGTTATTGTTTCCACTTTGTCGTCCTTCTGTCTCTGTTCATATATCAGTTGGAATTAATCTTTTTTACAGCTAAATGAGAAATTATTTTCCAGTTCAGTAGATACTAACAATATACATTAGAATTAGAATTTTTCGAATTTTCCAATTGTTTGAATTGTTACCATTTACAGAGGAATAAAGTTGGAAAATGACAAAATTTTAAACTAATATTGTAAACGATCCATCCATGCTAGAAATTTGAAATTTGGGAGGTAGAATTTAGTGGTCAAATGATTTTCATTCGCAGCAGCAATTTTTCACACTTCCTCCAAGGGTTTTTTTGGGGGTTGTTTTACCTTTGGGAAGCACTTTTTTGGTCAGCATAGCTGACTAAATGGTCAGCTCACAAGAACTTGAAAGGCCGCATGGAAGGTTGGAGAAGGGGACCCACTGGACAGCTGTTATAAGACAGATGAGCCACCCATCAAAGTATCCGGCGTATTCTTTAATGCGCACAGGGTATGACTCTCCAGCACACGAATCCATAGCTTTACGTCTCATCCGACAGACGGCGCCCTTTCCAAGCCTGTTGTGTTCCCTTTCTGATCGAGAACAGGGCTGGGGTTTAGGTGAGACCCTAGAGACGTCTAAATGAAGTTACTGCAAATAGATGAAGAGATATAAGTGATGAGCGTACCACAATAAACTAAGTATGAAATGTGTGTAAATCCGCCAGAAGACATTGGAAAAACGCACTTTTTCCTTTAGTTTTAAATCTAGTTTTAGTATAGCACTAAATTTTGCCTCCTTAAATAGTTAAATTTACACCATGGTAGAAAATTGCATTTTTTTCATGTTACTGTGCCAGCTTTGAAGTATTCAGATACATTGTGATAGGAAAAAAATGAACAAAAAAATATACATCCCAATTTTTTTTTAGTGTCGTATTCATATTAATAGCCTTCAGTAGTGTTCTATGCTCGTTATATAACATTGGGAAAAACTTTCAGCATAATGTGCTTATACAAATGCATTGAGGTTTTTCTATTATGCATTTGAACTGATGTTTAAACCGAGTGCAATGAAGCGAATGTCTCTCCAGAAGTCTCTTCGAATTCTGATCTTGCAAGTACACTATTTGGTGCAGGTCCTGATCATTTATGTAAAAGTAAATATTTCGCTAATAACAGATGAGATAGAGCAAGGGTTAGCTCAGTCGGTACCGTGCAAGGTTCGTAAACTGCAATTTCTAGGTTCAAGTCTCAGCTGTTCCAGCGTTAAGATTTATCTCCTCTAAACTCCATTTGCCCTGGTGAGAAAGGGAACACCGTTGGTTTTGGAAAGGCCTTGGTTCGTCAGACGTTACGTCGTGCCTCCGTGTGCAGGGTTGGGCTGGGTTTTACCTCTGAGCTGCACTTTTTTGCACAAAATGAGCAAAATGGTCAGGTCACAAGGACCCCGAGGGCTTATAGAAAGTTAGGGGAAGGATACCCACTGGAAAACTGTTAGGAGATATATGGTAGTCTCCCATTCCCATCAAGGCCATCCAAAGTGTTCTTTAACGTTCACAGTGTATGACTCTCTCACACACGGTGCCACGACTTTACATCCATTTGACGGACGACGGCCTTCCGAGTCCATCAGTGCCCCCTACTGACCGAGGGCAGGTCGGGAAATTTTGTGTCTTATCGCTGTCCCAGATGCGATTCGAAACTGAGAATTGCAGACTACGAGCCTGTCATGCTAGCGACTAAGCATCTCCGCTCCCCACCTCCCCAGTATGCATGAGAGTCACACCCTATGCACGATAGAGAACACGTTGGATGACCTTGAAGAGAGGCTACCATTCGTCTTCTAACAGCTGTCCAGTGGGTCTCCTTCCCTACTTTCTCTGAGTGCCTGAGGTTCTGGTGACCCAGCTATTTAGCCCATTGTGTGCAAAAAAAGTTCCGGTCAGAGCTAAAATAACCTATTATATTAGGTCAGTTAATTAAGCCTTGGCTGGGTGGTCTAAGAAAACTACTCGTGAAATTGTACGTACGTAATGTTCAACAATTTATTTGCGCTTCTTTTACAATTAACCAAAAAGGGTAGCTCTTCAGTCAGGTCTCTTCCCAGGAGGATGAATTGCCCTTCCGTAATCAGTTTAGCCAACACCGTCACCTTGCTGGGGTAAAAAAAAAACTCTCTAGACAATATCTTATTGCTAGTAGAGCCTGACACTTCGCTCAACCCAAGTCCAGAGGGAAGGAGAATTAGAGGATCTCTTCAAACCATAAGTCTTCGTCTCGGTCACATGACCAGTTTTTCTACGTGATCCAATCGCATGCTGCTGCACAAGCCGACTATTGCTATCCCAAGTTTTATTGTCTTGTTTACTGGTAACGTTATTGATGAAAAAGTTCTTTTATTATTACGAGAGAAGAGGAATAAGTAACCCTCGAAGCAGCTGCTTATCATAGAGGTCTGACAGAAGACTGCCAGTATAATACGCCATAAAGGATCTCCGTGATCTCCGCGAAAAGACAGCAGAGAAAAAAATATATATACCTTATATGGCCCCATACCATATAAAGAGCTCAAACCCGATATAAATATATATACATTTATAGCCCCATAACATATATGGGGCTCAAACTCAGGTCCCTTTAATCAGTAGCCAAGCGCTAGGCACTTGGCCACATGGGCTGGAGTGGGGTTGGAGGATCAATCGGTAGCACACCAGGGTCGTAATCTGCAGTTCCCAGATTCGAGTCCAACCTGAGCCACTGTTGAGATTTATCTCCGCAAAATTCCTCACCCTGTACTTGATCAGGGGACACCGATGGGCTTGGAAAGCCGCCGTCCGTCGTATGGAGCGTTAAGCCGTGGCTCCATGTGCGGGAGAGCCGTACGTTGTACACGGTAAGAACATGCTGGATGGCCTTGAAGGGAGGCTACCACCTGTCTCCCAACAGCTGTCAGTGAGTCCGTTCCGCAACCTTCTCTGAGCACCCAGATTCATTGTTGGTTGGCCATTTATCCCATTACGTGCAAAAAAGTGCCGCTCAGAGGAAAACAACCCAACCCACTTGGCCATGATAATTACACAAAAACCTATATCTAACATACACCGAAGAGCCAAAACATGACCAGCGCGTCTCTATGGAAATCGAAGCAATTGCAGGTAAACGACGTCTCGTGTAAAGGTCATAAAACAGTATAAATAACACCTGATACTGAGCTCGGTTAATCAGTGTTATTCTTGTTCTTTAGATGAGAAAGGTAGCTGAATTAAATGAGTTTGACAAAGGCCAAATTATAATGGCCAGACGACTAGGTCAGAGCATTTCTGAGACGGCAAGTATTTTACCGGGGGGAACATGAAAAGACATAAATGGATTGTATATTATATTAGTATATCAAATATTAATTAATACTATATGTAATCCTCCCCCAAATATAAAATAATTTTAGCGTTGAATTTTAAAATAGTTAATTTTAAATGTGATCGTATATTTTAAAGCATACATTGATCCATAATTAAAATACTTAAGATATTTAGTAGCCCAGTATCCTACTGGGAAACTGGGTCATCCTCCCACACAAAAGGAATAACCAAAGGCAGATATGGCTTTTGTTATTCATTTTTAAATCACATTCTTTGGTCTTAGTAACTTACATTATATCTCCTGTAATAGATATTATTATTATATCCTGCCTACACTAATATTAGCAAATCTTTCGTTATTCGAAACGTTCATACTCGACTCACTTCGTGATCTCTAACTATCTCTAAACTATGAAATTCGTGCTCACTGTCATCTGCACTCTCCAGGATACATCTGCCTCCTCTAAGAGACTCGACCAAACTGAAGTGTCTCTGTCGAGAGCCAAGCGTCGAAAACCACTGTGTCGTGCAAGTCGAGAATCGAGAAGAGTCCTTTCCTCTCTCGATTACACAAAGGATCGCTATATCAGAAGACTTCTTATTGGTTCTTGCAATTCTCTCTGCTAGGGGGGGAAGATAGGGTGATGGACGAAAAATGGAGCATTCTCGATATGTCGTTCTTATCCCGCAACCATGTGACTGTCCTTCCGTGGGAACCACTGAGCAGTGGTTCAGGGGAATTCCTTTGGGTGTCCAGTGTTGTCAGGTTGAATCTCAGGCATGGCACCAAGCGCCACTCTGACAGAGGCTTTTCCACAGACGAGAGAGCGCCTCCCTTTGTACACTCTGCTTCAATAATAGCTGACCGGCAACAGGTAAGTGGCTTCGTCCTGCTAGGTGGTGTCTCAAATGGACTGGTTTTTCTAAGATGCGGACTTATCGGGATTATCTTCTACGATAATTCTCGTCATGGCGCCGCTCTGATCAGAAGAAAGCAGAAGTCTGGAACTCGAAACCTTTCTATGTGAATTACGCAAATTCACACAGAACACAAGGCTTGTGGGATGCTCACAGTCAGCCATGGTTAGTACCTTCAAAAGTTGTTGCGAGGAGGGAAAACCCACAAACCGCCTGGAAGGTGTGGGTTGACCACGGCTCATTGATGCTGGAGGTGAGCGAAGACTATCCCGTATAGTACGAGCCAACAGAAGGGATACTGAGGTGAAACTCACCTGTAATTAGAATGCTGGTGACGAGAGTAATGTGTCGCAACACACAGTACATAGAACCCTGCTTAATATCGGCTGCATTGTTGCAGACCACTCTGAGTGCCCATGCTCGCCTCAGTTCACTGTCGAAAGTGCCTACAATGGGCACGCAAGCATCAAAACTGGACTTCTAATGATTGGAAGAAGGTCTCTGGTCCATTGAATCTCGGACGGCTGGATCATTTACCTAAGGAAGTGTTGGCACCAGGATGAACCATGGGATGAAAACAAGCCGGTGGAGGAAATGTAATGCTTTGGGCAATGTTCTGCTGAGAAACCCTGGGTTCAGTCATTCATGTGCAGGAAACTAGAATGTCTACAACATATCTAAGCATCATTGCACCCAGGTACATCCTTTCATGGCAATGGTATATCCCTCTAGTAGTGCCTTCTTTCAGCAGGATAATGCACCATCCACACTGCCAAGATTGTTCGAGAATGGTTCGTGGAACATCAGGAAGACTTTCGGGTATTGCCCTGGCCTCCAAATTCCCCAGACATCAATCCAATCGAGCATCTGTGGTTTGTGTTAAAACAGCATATCCGATCTGCGGCTCAACCACGTAACTTACAAGAGTTAAAGGATTTGCTAGTTACATGTTGGTACCAGACACCACAAGACACCTTTAGAAATCTTGTAGCGTTCATGTCTTGCTGGATAAGAGCCGTTAGGTGGCACGTGGTGGACCAACTTCATATTAGGTCATGACGTTTTGGCTCTTTGGTGTATATAAACGATTGTGAGTTTGTGATTGACTACGATGCAGAAATGGTCGATCTCTGAAAATTTACACCTAGGGATAATCGGGATCTTAGATCTCGGAAAAAATCTGACAGTTTATTTCCGACGTGTCCTTCAAGGTCAAATAGAGGTCACCTTGAAATCAAACCTTGTTCTACAAGTGCTAGAAATGCTAAAATTGGTGTCTGTTTGTGTTTCGGGATGTAGATGTCGGAAACCTTACGAAATTTCGTATCTGGAAGGTCCTTCGAGGTCAAAGGTCAAATGTAGATCTATTGGTTCTAGAGAACTAAAAATTGGTACCTGGGAGTATTATGGATTATAGATCTCAGTAAATGTTGTAAAATCTTGAATACGATGGGTCCTTCGATGTCAAAGGTCAAATAACGATATACTAGTGCAGGAGAGCTAAAAATTGGCAAATTGGCAGTTGAACTCAGGAATAATATAGGGGTCGGAGTGACGGGCTGGAAACCATTAGGTTCCGAAAGCACTAGTTGATTACTAGTAATATGTTTAGACTATTGTAAGGGATTGACTGACAGCTGGCAGAGAATCATGATAATTCTAAATACGAGGAGAAATGGTCGAGCTCTAGAAATGTTCACCTAGGAGTAATCCGGATCGCAGATCTCGAGAAAAATTGAAATTTGACCTCGAATGTATCATTCGAGGTCAAATAGAAGACACGTAGAGGTCAAACCTTAATCTACGAGTTCTGGAAATGTGAACATTGGTGTCTTGGGCTGTTTCGGGATGTAGATGTCGGAAACGTTAAGAAATTTCAGATCCGTGAGGGGGGAGGGAAGGGGGTCCTTCAAGGTCAATTTTATATCTGCCAGTGACACAGAGCTAAAGGTTAGAGTTTGGAGCTATTTCCAGTCGTAGATGTGGGATTCGTAATAAAATTTTTGATCTGGGAGTGTTCTTCAAGGTCAAAGGTCATATTTAATTCTACTGGTGTTAGCTAAAAATTGGTGAATGGGGATATTCACGGTTTGAGATTTTGGATGCAATGTGTCCTTCGATGTCAAAGATTAAATTTCTATGCAACGTTGCTAGAGAACTAAAAATTGGTGACTAGGTCTATTTCCAGCAGTCGAAATCACAAATATTAAGAGTGTTCAGATTTTTTGTCTCATTCAAGATCAAATGGGGGTCGTAGTGACGGTCCTGAAATCAGGAGATGGTGAAGACACCGATTTATACTTATCCAACTAAAAAAGAAATTTTTATCTATCTCTAAAAGCAAAGAAGTTGAATATCTGCAGATGGATAGATAGACAAAGTGAAATCATTAGCTTTTTTTTCTGAAAAAAGAGCTAAAGATTAAGATAGATTAATAAGTAATAGGTATAAGGCTCAGCTCTATTATCAGTGGTGCTTTTGGAAATTGTTGCTCTCAAAATCCTCAAGCAGTTGATTGACACGGAGGTCTGTCAGAAACCTGCCCAATAGGATACACCGGCGAGAAAATCAGTGAGGAAGAGCTCAACACAAAAGGCAAACCAGAAAGGAAACATCCATGCCTTATCCGGTGTCTGACCTCGCCTACCCTTGATCAGTAGCCAAGCACCTTAACTCGGCTACTTAACCCTAATTCCAAAAAAAAGGTGTACTGATTCAGGTATTTTAAAGTAAATCTGCAGGCAAGTTTCGAAACTTGGGGAGTTGGCTCAGTCGGTAGAATGGCAGGCTTGTAATTTGCAGCTGTTAAGTTCGAGCCCCAATTTGTGCCAGCGTTGAGATTTATTTTCGCTAACCCCCACCCTCGGTGCGAAAGGGGACACCCATCTAATTTGGAAAAGCCGCCGTCCGTCGGATGAGACGTTAAGCCGTGGTTAGGTGTTCAGGAGAGAGCCGTACCCTCTTCACGTTAAAGAAAACGCTCCATGGCCTTGACGGGAGGGTGCCATCTGTTTCATAAGAACTGCACATTCCCTTCCACAACCTTCTCTGAGCTCTTGGCATCCTTGTGATCTGGCCATTTAGCCCATTGTGCGCAAAAAAGTGTGGCTCAGAGGTGAAACAATACTATGAGAAACAGTCTCAAATCCAAACAATAATTTACTGCTTATAAACAAAATTCTGTGAATATTTTCTCATCTCCAGCGCTTGGTAAACAAACTTAATTGCGAGTCATCTGCTTTCGCAGCTGGAAGATGTTGAGCACCAAATCTGGAAGTCCTTCGATCGATCGAGGCTCTGACTGGTGGATAACATGTGACGTATTCAGTCAAGAGGTGGCAGTGCATTCAGCTGGGTACGATATAAATGACGGACACACTCCCCCGTGCGAACTTTCTCTGTTCCAATAGTGACGATGAATTTCAAAGCTTGTGGTCCTTTCGGTGTTTGAATGTGTTCTGATGTAGAAGCTTAGACTCCTCGAACTTTATAAACTGAGTGACGGACATATGAAAAGGATTGCTTCTTTTATCATATTATTTCACAGTAAAGAAAGAGGTAAGCTGTTTTTTATTTTGTGATGATAGGTAATATAGTGTTAATGAAGTAAATTTCAGCTAATAATTTTTCTCCTCACATATGGGCAGTAAAAATTAGCATTACTATTACTTCACCTTGATCAAGGGAAACGAAAAGCGGAGTAAAGGATGGTTTTAATCATGGGAAGAAAGCAAAAAAAGTTTTTTTAAATTCCCAGCATGCGTTTTTACTGATTCATGTAGATATGAGAGACGGCAGGGAGGGGGGAGAAAGAGGATAGATTTCTTTCCTGGAAAAATTAATCGAGAAACTGATTTATATTAAATAATATAGGTGTACAAGTTTAATGTCATTTTCACCTTAATGAAATGCAATCTTGTTTTGCTTTTCGTTTTCTCTTATTTTCAGAGGTATATTATTTATTTTTTCATTAATATGTAAAAAAACCTTTTACACGTATTTTCAAAAATAAGTTTCCTTTTTTTGGTCTTGTTTTCGGGTATCGCTAATTATTTTATGGCATGATCTACGCATGGATGTCCTTTTCGCAACTGCTGAATAGTGAACGGCTATATAAATATTCTCCTTTGTGTTTTAGTCAGATGGCAATACCTCCAACAAAGGAGACATTAGCATAGTCCATGCACACGTTTTAAATTTTCTTGCTTCGAAATAAATGCTTGCAAAATTTTAGTTCTTTTATTTAAAGTCTCTTTTAAGTGTTACTTATTGTAGTAACATTCCTAACTAAAGATTTATGGCTAGAACCCTTCGCGAATTGAGATATCTGCGGTTTCACCCACGGATATCTGCATTTAAACACGATCTGAAGGTAAATGATTAAAATAACGAGGATAACGGATGAAACACTCGAACTTTATAAACTGAGTGACGGACATATGAAAAGGATTGCTTCTTTTATCATATTATTTCACAGTAAAGAACGAGTGGAAAAATTAATTGAATAAATATTGAAGAGTTACTCTGTATTTGCGTATTTAATGTATACCTCCAACAGGTGCATACCTGTGATTGCCTACTATTTCAAGATGACCTACAATTTACTGCAAGATACGGAGAACAGGCCAACATGTTGATGCCCATAATCTCCTTCAAGGAACTTATAGAGAACAAATAGTGCCTATACGTCATTGACAAGTGTGGAAAACAATTGATCGAGATTTAACCTTAAAATTAAACTGGCAGGCTCCAGAGCCCGAAGGCTACAGTTACATCAAAATGGCTCTGGGCCTTTTGAATCTGTGTTCTTTGATGACCTCGTGCTTGACTAGACCAGAAATAATGGGAATGGATTGTTCTCAATTTTTTCGAAGAATTGACTTGATAAATCCTTCATAAAGTCTTTGACATATGGGATATTAAGATCGCAATGTAAAATTGAGTTATGGACATAACTTGGTGCTGTTGTAGCTGATCTGAGGTAGCGGTTTTGAAGAACTTGTAATTTCTTCATCTTGTCTTCACTGCAGTATTCCCATAGTGGTTCTGCGTACAGTAGAATAGGTCTGAAAATAGGTATATAGAGAAGAGAACTTTTGCTATCCTCGCATGCCTCTATTAATGGAACAGAACGATCCATTTCTATAATCGATAACAAACTCATTGATAAATTTTATATTGAAAGCTTTACTATTGCATCTTATCTTTGCATTGCAGAATTCAAACAAGGAAAATGAAACAAAAGTTATCGATTTTAAGGGAAGATTAGAAATATCTATCTATAAAACTAAAACTAAATTGTTTTATAGAATTTTTTCAAGAGACTTGAGCAGGCTCCAGTTACGTATATATCCACGAGTGAAACAGTGGAGATGAGAATACACTTTACTTTTCGAAAGTTATTTTATGAAAATAATTGATTGCGTCACTCGGTAGCGCACTAGGTTTGTTATCTGCAGTACTCTGGTTAGAGTCCTAAGTCTGATAGCATTGAGATTTATCTGTGTTAAAACCACAACCTTCCCTCGCCGAGAAAGGGGATATCGATGTGATTGTAAAGGACGCCGTCTATTGGATTGGAGGTAAAGCCGTGACTCCGTGCGCAGGAAATCCATTCTCTGTGCACGTTAAAGAACATTCGAGATAACCTAGATGAAAGGCTTCCATCTAGCTCCTAACAGGCAACTAGTGGGTTCTTTTCCCCCAACCTTCTTTCAGTCCTTTGGGGTCTTTGTGACGTGGCCATTTAGTTCATTGTGTGCAAAAATAATACCGTTCAGAGGTAAAAAAACTTAACAACCCAAATTCTACTACTCAACTCTGAGCCCTTGGGGTCCTTGTGACATGGTCATTTAGCCTATTCTGTGCATAAAAGTGCCGCTCAGAGGAAAAACAATCCAACTCTTTCAAAATTCAGATACAGGGTTGTATCTAGAAGGGACTAATGGGGGCCATTCCCCGCTTCCCCCCTTTGAAAATGCTACTAAATATAAAAGAGGCAAACAAAAATCATATTAAACTTATGTATATATCATGTATTTTTTCAAGATATTTTTCAAAGGCCTCTAAACCGGAGGGGAAATATACACCGATCGAGTATCTTGCCTCACTCCCACTCACCCATTTACTTTTTCCCGCTTTGATTGAGCTTCTTACCTCCCCCCTCCCTCGTTATGTTTTGCTAGCTTAGAGCGTGTCATACATTTTTGGTGTACGTAAATCCCGCATGTTATTAAACATCTTCAATGCACTTTTAATATGGCATTTTTTTAATAACTAAGCACATTATTCTTGTCTCAATATATTTGTACGTGTGAGCCGTACATCTTGCCCAACTATTTTCTGTGAGTCAGGAACTACCCTCTGTTTTTTTACCGTAAGTCCTGTTACACTATTTGCGCTGTTTTCTTGAAAACATCGCAAATGATGATCTGGAGAATAACAGCGTCGACTGGAATTTATTCTAACGTTTCTTGTCAGATTATTAGCATTCTTAGCTAGAAGAGTTGGTGGTGTGGGGACAGCTTAACAAGGCACAAGCATTATTTCAAAATGAAGTTTGAACTTCGTAAATTGGATTGTTGGAGTACAGTTCGTGGACTTAGTACGAGAAGAAATGCCTAGTAATGGCGCTGCCTTAAGATATAGGCTCTTTCGTGAAATATTTATTCTTTTAATAATGCAAAGTGTTTCGTGCTCATTTATTTGAGCTCGAATTCCGTATGTGGAATGAAATTTTTTCAAACTTTCAAAAAATTTCTTCTTCGCCGAGATGAGTTTAGTCACTTCTATGTCGAAAATCAAAGGGCAGCTACTCCACGATGAAAAAGAAGTTTAAACTAACTTTTGGATTAAAATACTCTTTTTTTTCATTCAGGCAATCCTGATATCTATGTTGTTCTGTGTAAGTGAACATTACCACTGTTTAATTTCAATGAGTGCTACCAATTTAAAAAACTTTTTTTTCTACACTTTAGTTATTGGTATTTGTTCACAATACTCCGTTTGGTGATAGAATCGTCTGTTGTCTTCCTTGATAATGGAGGATAGGGATGGCTCAATCGGTAAAGCTGTGGCTCTGTGTGCAGGAGAGACTTACTTTGTGCACATTAAAGAACACGCTGGATGGCCTTGAAGACAGGTTTTCATCTGTGACCTTGTTGACTGGAGGACCTTAGATCAACCTTCTCTGAGCCCTTGGATTCTGGACATTTAGCGCATTGTGTGCGAACAAAACGCGGCTCAGGGTTAAAACAACCGAGGCAGTATAAGGCATGGATGTGATCTTGTGTTTCATTTCTGCTGATATCTGGCTTTTCTGAAATTTCTTCTCTGTGAAGTATTATACTGACAATCTTCTGTTAGACTTCTGTGTCAAGCAGTTGCTTCAGGGGTAAAGTACTTTTTTAACTTTTGCAATTATGACTATAATGTTGGGTTAACTTGCATACTAAAATGGGGAGTAGTCTCGTACGTTTGGCCAAGTTTTTAAAATGCCTTCACGTGATTAGCCTCCTCCCGACATGCCAATCCGGTTAGAAACTCATTCTTTAAAATGTTTACATTTTATTTTTTTATTTCGTGTACATTTTTTACATCTAATTTAAATATATATAATATATATCAAGGAAAGTATCACTCTTAGTTTAACATCGATATCAATTTTTAGAGGAAAAATTGTCTTCAACTGACTGGAATACAAACACACGACCTCCTGATTGACAGTTGAACAAAAACGTCGAGAAATTTCTTCAATTTATGTAATATATATTTTGTATTTAAATGAAAAATACAAAAAGAAACATTAAAAAATTGACCCATTTGCATTCCTTTTTTATTTTTTTTTTATTTTCTATGAGATTCAATACTTAACAAAGCTTTTGAATTGATAATTACCAAAACACACTTTGAATGCTTATCCACAAAGAGAAATAATTCACTGGAAAGGTATTCCAAAATATGGTAAAAAAAAAGACCAATGTAAATAATCGCTGTGGTCCTATGGACCGATTGTGAGTTTCCGACATCGTCAAAGCAAAATGCATTGTATAAATGACAAAAACGTTTTATTTCTATGTAGTAGAAACATTGACGACTGGTACATACGTGCAGATTCCGAAACATTCATTCGTGAGGAACAAAATTTCACGTGTGGTGATTTAAGAGACCAATGGGTGATAACACCTGCGTTCGGTAATTTCGAAGACTTAATGTGCGAAATAGCAGGCCTCCCCTAAACCAACTCCAGTATTTCATCTGCTTTTGCTTTTCTGCCTACCTTCCCACATATACAAAATGTTGCTGTCGGACCTGAAGGCTAATATTTTTTCCCTCAGATAAGAAAGTATACCTACCCCGGGAAAGGTTACTCGAAATTGTCAAATCTTTGGCAAAATGATATACTTTAACGAAAACGTTTTCCCTGCTTCTACCTTATAAAGATTGAATGTCATTGCTTTTTAAAGGGTCTAACGGTCAAAACAGTTTAGCATTTTTGCCGATACAAAACTGGCCTTAAACCTATGTATAATGTACAGTCAAAAACGTAAAGTTTCATTTAAGTCTACATAAATGTATCACACATGATTCAGTGTTACTAATATTTTTTGACACTAGTACCCTTTAATTGGAATCCCATATGCGTAATCAACCCAGTTAAATAATTAAAGTACTCTCATTGTGCTAACCTTAACTTTTCACCTAACTTCGCTAGCATCCGTTCTTGCTCCATTCTCTTCATCTTTATCTTTCCCTCCTCAGAGGTATCATGTGCAGAGTGACTGCAGATGTTGACATTGGGTGACATTCATATCGTGAGCTTTTTCTGTGTAAAGGGATGTCAGGAAGAGAGCTCGGTGTTTGCTGTTGTCTTGATTTCCGTTGCGACGGTAAATTTTCCTGAAAATATTTTTCGGGGTACTAACGGTATCCACGTTACAACAGATTCTGCCTTAGCCGTTTCTAGGATGGCAGAATGAATGACAAGAACCTCAATCCCCCTGTGTGTTGTTCTAGGAACCGAAACGTTCAAAGAATACAAAAATACACATGCATATAAAATCCTCATACAGCTATGGACTACGGAGGGGGCCAATAAGACTGCGTAATTTGGCTCTCCAAATACGTATAAGAAACTTACCTCCGTGTTATATTTTTAATAAAGGACGAAGATAAGCTTGAAGCTATATTAGGTTTTTCCTGGTTTCTCATAAAATATGCAAACACACAAAGACATGCCCGCTGGTCTTATTAGTCAGGTTCGCTAATATGTACCTACCCCATAGCAGCTGCCTTTGGCAGCTGCAGAACAATTTTAACAAGATCCTGTTTGACATTGTTTACTCACCGCATTCTAGGTCTTCCCCTTTTCCTGGGGGGCGCGGGGGGTTCAGTCGGTAGCGCGCCAGGCTTGTAATCTGCAGTTCTCAGGTTCGAGCCCCAGCTGGGTCAGCGTTGAGATTTATCTCCGCAAAACTCCCGCCTTGCTCACGGTCAGTAGGGGACACCGATGAGCTTGGAAAGGCCGCCGTCCTTCAGATGGGACGTAGCCGTGGCCCCGTGTGCGTGGAGAATCATACCCTTTGCACGTTAAAGAACACGCTGGATGGCCTTGATGGAAGACTGCCATCTGTCTCCCAACAGCTGTTTCAGTGGGTCCCTCCCCCAACCTTCTCTCAGCCTTCGGGGTCCTTGTGGCCGGGCCATTTAGTCCATTGTGTGCAAAAAAGTGCCGCTCAGAGGTAAAACAACCCACCCCAAATCCCCTTTTGCTGAAGCTTTTAGGAACTCTTCAAAACCCTATTCGTCAATCAGTAGTCATGTTTACGAGCAATATAGACAAAACACTGCAATCGCTCTCTACACAATATACTTCTAAAATGAGATTGCCGACTCCTTCACCTAGTTTCATCATTACTTGCAAAGTAAAACCACCTAATGCCAAAGATACTGCGTAAGCATCCAGAATCAAAACTTCAAGTTTCCTGTTATTCTGCTTACAAAGGATCCATGTTTCGCTACCATAACTTACCTTAGAAAGCAAAAAAAATATTATGCAGTCTAATTTTAGTTTTTAGGTATATAAGCCCATTTTTCCCACACTATCCATAGATTCTTAATAGTCCCAGCAGCAATCCCTATTCTTCTATTTAACTCATGACGCACATCGCCAGTAGCTCTATTAAACAACTCCTGAAATAATGAAACTGAGACACTTGTTCGAGAGCGCAACGGAAGCATTATCTGTCTGACTATTTTTTATCACCTTATTTTTCTCTCTGTTTATCACCAAATCTACTCTACTACCAGTCTCATCAACAGCCCTAATGAAAGAATTCATCTCAGCGACATCATTAACAAACAGGACCAGATCATGAACATGATCTAAATCAGAAATTTTTAAATCTCTGTAAAAATATGAATATCATAAAATTATATAAAATATAAAAATCACTTAATAAAAACTGCTAGTAGAACTCGGGATTACAATGAAAAAGTAGCTTCCCATTACTAAAAGTTTGAACATCACTGCTATAAAGTGTCTAACTATAATTTGAAGTAATGTAAATGAATGAATAATCGTTATCTCTAAATATAAATTTTCTGTGGATAATATCTCGAATAAAAATCTCTAATTTATGTTCGCTCATTATTAGCATAACTTCGAATTTTGTAAAAAAGTTCATGCATATTTGACCTATTGATTTAATCTGTAACAGCATTTTTAGAGAAGGAAAAAGAATGTTTTCTGCATAGCATTAAAAGGTCTACATGTTTTAAATTTTGGCTCCTTGAAGAACCATAAAAGCATCTATCTTTTTTTTACATGTGTACCATTCTTCTCCAGTAATAAAGTATTACAGGAGATGTTCTGTAGACATGGTACCATGAAATAGCTGAAAAAAGTGGCAAAAAATATTTTTTTCAGCTAATTATATTAAATCCTCCATGTAAGGGTTCCATTTGCGAGAATTCGAATCTACGCGAACTATTTTAATGCCCCTTATTTTTATCTACGCGAAATATTTTAATGCCCCTTATTTTTATCTACGCGAACTATTTTAATGCCCCTTTTTTATTTACGAGAACTTTTTAATACCCTTTTTATCTACGCGAATTATTTTAATGCCCCTTTTTTATTTACGCGAACTATTTTAATGCCCCTTTTTTATCTACGCGAACTATTTTAATGCCCCTTTTTTATCTACGCGAAACGAAACGCGAAAATACACGAGTTGAGTCCAACTTTTAGCTACTATACTGTCTTTGAAATAACAAGTTTAGCTACTGCTGTCATTATTATAGTGAATATTAGCTAGTTATCGCTCTCATGCCGAGCAGGAAGACTTGGAGCTCAGACGTGAAAGGAAACGGACGTATTTTTGCCTAGCTCCAAAAAGTGAACTTTAGTTAGCTAAGCTTAATTTTTAAATTAAACTTGAGTTTATATGCTTCGGATTATAGATATTTCAAGCTGAAATCTATGTATTGTCTGATTTGCAGTCTTTTGATTGGAAATATACTGATCGTTTCTTAATCTTTCTTTGAGATTAAATTATTATTCTTATTCTATTTTGACTGATATATATTTATTTGTCAGTTTTCAACTTCCGTTGAAGTTTTTGCTTTCCAAAATTGTCACCGTTAGGATTGCGCATTACGCGTTCGATTCTAACGGTCATTTTTTTAAACTGTTAGTTTTCAAACTTTTGCTATTTATAACTTTATTCGCTTTACTTGTGGAATTATTTTAAGTGTTTCAATGTGAAATTTAAACTATATTGTAAAGGATTTGCAAGTGTAAGTTTATGTTTTACTCATATTATATCCTGAAATTTGAAAAATAGCAAATTTCTTTTTATTTAACATGATGTGACGTAGCGAAGGAACTGCTTCTATCACGGACCACCGAGAGGACCAACTCAATCATTTGACTTGACTTAAAATCTCCGATTTGAATTCTTCTAGGGTCAGAATAAGATGACCTTGGATCAATGAATCTCTTTAATCGGACCACCGGGATGCCTCTGCTATGATAGAAGCTATATAAAACCACCGAGAAAGCTCCCATGTTAACTATGAGGCACAAATCTGTGCTTCTATAACTGAGATATTACTTTATATGATGTTAATGAGATTTTAAACAATATCCCCAATATGAAAGATATCAATGAACTTCCTTCCCATGAAATATGCTTTCATCAGTACCGTTGACAGGGTGTAGCATAGAGGCAGCCTGCCTCACGGCGCCTGTGATGGTCCACCCATTCACTTTTACTTTTCCTTAACCAGTTTTGCTTAATTTACGTTATATTTATCATTTTGGGGATTATTATTTCATTTTGCGGACATTGCAATCCTCGTTCCGAGAAAAGTTATTTGCGAACAGCAATGACTCAAGAAAGATTGGTTGGTCTAGCAACTATATCGAGGAGGAAGACATGGCTTATAATTTAAATTTGGAAGAGCTTATAAACAGTTTTATTGTGCGATATCACCGTAGAGCAAACATTTCATTAATATTATTATATAATTGCTTTGCAATAATGTTTCTCTTGTAAAAAAATATCAATTAGAGATTTTCTTATATTTTTGCCTTATTGCATCAGGGGCGATATTTAATTGTTTGCCTCAGGGCGTGATATAATCTGGCGAAGGCCCGGCTTTCATAAATAAAGCAATTCTACAAAAAATTATCTTGGAAAAGATATAAATGAACACGTTTGTGTTGATGAATGCCAAAGGTTGGCAAATGTCTCTGACGTTGCTAAACTGTCAAACACTTCAACTCGCGAATTGAACACTAAGTATTCCATTGAATGATATGGATACTTTTACAAATAATGCTGATAATTCGAACGTTTTACACACTGAGTCTTTGAAAGAAGTTGCGACAAGCACTGATGATTTTAAGAAGGTTAAGAACGGGCATAAAAGAACCCTCTCGCCTTCTGTTGAGAGTAATTCTATTTCAAAAACCAGATTTTCTGTCTTATATGAAGAAAATCTGGATCCAAATGAGTCTGAAATGGACGAAATTGAAGATCTTCCTCAATCGCAAAACTAAGGGAAATAGGAGAGAGAAAAATCTCCCCCTTATACCCCGATCTCCTAAAAACTGGACAACTATTCACAGGGAATTAACCAAGATAGCAGGAGAAAGTTTCACTGCTGAGAATTCAGGAGACTCGATCCACATTCAAACCAAATGCATTGATGACTATCGGGCATTTGGGGAAAAATTTGAAACAACCAAACAACAGATTCATACTTACAAATTATAGGCTGAAATTTGTGCTGAAAAACTTACCTACTGAAGTTGACTGTGAGGAAATACAACGTGAACTAGTCAACGTGAACAATCATAAAGATATCTCAGCTGATTCGTGGGAAAGAGAGAATCTTGATACCAGCGTTTCTTGTGGAGCTGCCTAAAAATGCAGCTAACAAGAAAATGCATATTTGCTATTTGTCTTTCTTAAAACAATAATTTCACTATTTTTCTTCTTTAAAGGAATGGTCTTCTCCTTTGAAGCTGTCACAATGTCCCGTTTGTGGAAGTGGGTACATCCTTTATAATTAGCCGTATGCTAAGGCCACAATTGGCACATTTAGGAGGAGTATTGAATTTATGTCGAGTGCAATCTTTGTAAGATGCTCACTCGCACATTTCACGCATCTCGGGAGTTTATAACACCCACTTTGAGCATGCCCATACCTCTGGCATCTGCAGCACTGAGTTTGGTTCTTTTTGGCTCTGTAGCTCTTTATCTTAATATTTAGGAGAAAGAGATTCGAGATGTCGTACATTTTCTTGTTACCTGCATTTTTAGGCAGCTCCACAAAAAACGCTGGTATCAAGATTCTCTCTTTCCCATGATTGATGCCTGTTATTCCACATGTTTCTTATGCTGACGCCGTTGCAAATAATGCACCTTTAGCAAATACAAAGGATAATAGGAATTCTTTACCCATTAATAAACCGCCAACCAAACAACCTTCTAATCAAGCACCTTTTACTAGTGATCATTTTGATGCTATCTTAAATGATCTAAAGGATATATTTCAGATTATTAAGAGTTTTAATGTTTCTAAAATTCTGCTCATTTTTAAAATTTTCATTCAAGAGTATCAAAAAGCTAACGACTTAATGGAAAAGCTTAAGTTGGTTTAAAGGCTTTCGACTATTTAATATTTACTCTAAACTTTGATGGACAATGCTATTCAAAAAAAATATCTTAAGATCTTTGCATGGAATAGCCACGGTATTCTTACCGATCTTCCTGAGTTCTGTAGTTTTTTTGACAGATTCTCAGGCTTACATCGTCCTATTGGGCGAAGCGCACCTCCGTGCCTCTGATTTGCTTAAATTTCCTAACTTCAAAGTATATAGGACGGATCACTTATACAATAGTGGAGGGGGTACTGCTATCGTTGGAACTTACTATAATAAGAAGTAAGTAATGCTTTATGGATCTCTCTTTCCCATGATTCATAAAGAGATCCATAAAGCATTACTTACTTCCTATTATAGCAGTTACTGATACCAATCTTGATACTATTAACTTTATAGCTGCATACAAACCACCAAATTCTCACTTTGTATGTGATAATTTTAACTCCATTTTTGATACAAGTATTCCTACTGTTCTGGCAGGCGATTTAAATGCAAAGAATGTAGTTTGGCACTCTAGAACCTGCAACAAGAGCGGCAGATTGCTGCTAGATTATGCTACCAAAAAAGGGCTTATTGTTGATGCTCCAAGCAAGCCAACTTTTTACCCTTTTAACACCGTGCAGAGACCAGATATTTTGGATTTGGTCATCTTTGTCAATTTTCTACCATCCTATCAACTTTGTGTTCTGAATCAGCTAAATTCAGATCACTTGCCAATTTGTTTGACTTTATTTCTATCTACAGCTTTTACCACAGAATCACACAGTCTTACAGATTGGGAACTCTGCAAAGTTACTCTCAATAAAAAGATTTCTGGATCTTGCTTACCTCTTACATTCAGATCTATTAATGATTTCATTTCAAATTTTATTAATCTGTTGCATGACTCAAGAATTGAAGCCAGTATTGGTTTCCCAAGAAAGATTTTTACCCAAGAAAGATTTTTACATTCTTCCATTGCATCTCTTCTGTCTCATCAAAGAGAAGAATAGAGAAAAAGATGCTGAGGTATCTTCCCAACTTGCATGGCAAATAATTCGGAATAAATCTGATAAAGACTGTTATTACTCCCTCAAGACAGAGTTGAGACAAAAACTGCAGAAACATATAAGTAACTCCTGGAATAAAAAGATGTCTCCATTCTCTACGCATGATAACTTTATTTGGAAAATGATGAGGGTATTCAAAAACTCTCACTTGTATTATCCTTCCATTCATGGGGAAGCAGGAATGTACTATAGTGAAGAAGATAAATGTGAGGCATTTTCAGATGCTCTTGAACTACAATTTCAAGAGAATTTTGACTTTTTCGACCATGAAACCTGCGAGAAGAAAGGGGATGAATTTATACGTTTTGATCAGACACAAAGATCAAAAATTTTATTTACCTCCCCTGAGGAATTCATTCAGTCTATCAAGAAGCTTAAATTAAATAAAGCTACTGGTCCTGACAAGATATCAAACAGGATGCTGAGGCATCTTCCCAACAAAGCCATAACACATCTTTGTTATATTTGTAATATACTTCTTAGAAACCATACTTTTCCTGATATTTGGAAAAATGCTTTTGTTGTCTTATCCACAAGCCAGGAAAGGACCCAACATTTCCTCTGAGTTATCGCCCAATCAGCTTGCTCTCTTGCTTCGGCAAGCTGATTGAGCGAATCATTCTGAGCAGATTGGACGATTTTCTCTCCCTGCACCCTGTCTTGCCTGAAACCCAGTTTGGTTTCAGGCGAAACAGATCAATTGAGCACCAAATTCTCAGAGTGGTGGAAAAAATAGCCGAATCTTTGAATAAGAAAGAAACAGTTTCTGCTGTCTTTCTAGATGTGGCTAAAGCTTTTGACCGCGTCTGGACGGATGGTTTGATTTACAAATTAATTAAGATGGGTGTACCTTCGGGTGTCACCAGTATTTTACAGTCATATTTGTAAAATAGAACTTTAAAGTGCAAGTTAAAAACTTTCTATCTACAAAGAGAATAATTACCCAAGGCTCTCTCCTAGGCCCTTCTCTCTTTTCACTCTACTTTCATGATATGCCATCAGTTTATCGCATTCTATTAGCCCAATATACTGATGATATCGCCCGTTTTCCCCCTCATTGGGTCCAGTGATTGTTGTAGATAGGCTGCAGAGATGCCTTGATGAGGTGGAGGGGTAGTACGATAAATGGAAGGTCAAGATAAACACTGAGAAAAGCACTGCCATCCTCTTCAATGGAAACTTATTAAAAACCCAAAACTTTAAATTTTTTAAATAAATCAATTGAATGGCAAAGAATCATTAAATATTTGGGTATAACCCTACATCAAAAGCTCAAATGGAACCCTCATATTCATGATATTATCGCTAAAGTCAATACAGTGAAATGTTAACTAGGACCTCTCTTTTGGAGAAATGCTGTCTTGATGATTGACCATAAATTATTATTGTATAACATGATCATTCGTCCCATAATCAATTAGGCTTTCCCTATATGGGCGAACACCACCTCCACGAATACGCGCAAGATTCAAGTCTTGCAAAACAAAATATTGAGATCTGCGGTCGATGACCCTTGGTTTGTTACTAACAGACAACTTCATAAAGACTTGGGCATAGACCACATATATACTCGTATTAAATGCATCTCAAAAAGATTTTTTGAGGCTGTTAAAAATAATCCTAATGATATTATTTCTTCTTTGCTTTAATTATGATCATAATGTTCTTAATAAGTACAAGAGGCCTAAAATGATGGCTTTCTCTGAGGAAAGTAACTCGTTTTAGATCTCTTGTGCATGATATATGATATTTTTAGTTTGTGCTTTATGTTAGCCTCTAGGGTCCCACCCATATGTGGTTTCTTATTATATGTTTTTATTTGTGCCAACTAGGCTTATTCTAAGATGGAGATGGTAATGGATAAAGTTTTACCTGGAACAAGAGTGTATTTATGCACGATCTACGTTATCGCTGTCATTATTATAGTGAATATTAGTTAGCTATCCCTGTCATTATTATAGTGAATATTAGTTAGCTACCGCTGTCATTAATAACGATAAAAGAAGGCCGAGATAGTCATGGACTTTCTAGGCAGTCATTTATCCATAAATGCTACATTTTTAGCCACGTTTACATTACGATCTACGTTAGATCAATCGCATCTTGTGAACTTTAAAATAAAGCAATTATGCCTGGACCCATGAAGGAGCAGAGGATGATCATGAGCTTAGAGAAGAAATTTTAGATTATCTCAAGGATTGAAGCCAGTTAAAGTGCTTAGGCCGTAGATCGCATCTACAATACGCATCATTTATCCAATAAAGACATCTGTGTAGCAGATTACGTCTATGCGATTGATTCATAAATTTTTTTAAACCTTTCAATTTCTAAGTTATTTACCTTTTTTTTCCAGTTTTTATGTACTAAAAAAATGTAGTAAACTCATTTCTTCTAAACCTTTCTTTTCTATACCTTTTTATTTGTATTAGTTTACGTAATTTACATACATAATTAGTTTATAAATAGCATTTAGATGTAATTGCAAGCGATCCCGGAACTCTTCTCCTTTCAAAATAGCTGTGACGTATTGATTACCATTCATAATTTCCTTGAAATTAATTTTTTAAATTATTTCGTTCATTTATAAACACCCTGTATCAATTGCTGTTTCTTATTTATTGTACGTGATAACAATGGAATGCACAGCTTTTAATTCATTTATGATTTCGCGTGTTCTTTTTTATAAACTATTTATTTTTTTCAGAACTAATAATTGGTATTTTCAATATTACATTTGTGTAAATGTAATTTCGATATTAGACGATTTGTAAATAGTGATCTCGGAAAAATAATGTCCATGCATAAGGTGTGGATGTTAGACACATTACAGGCATTTTACTGACAGTGTTTCACTGTCAGTCAAATACCGAGGGGGAGGGGATTAAGACTTCATGCCACCCTAGTCACGAAACAACTTAACAACGTGTGCTTTTAATTGCATTATTATTTTTGTTCGATTACCCATAAGAAAATTCTTATTCGAATATGTGAAATTGAGGTCAATGTTGAACGCACACAATATGGATTACAGTTACATTTGTATTTTTGAGCAGTGATAAAATTGTTTTGAGCACATTTGAACAGATACTAAATCGTACTTTTAAGCTCATAGTTTTACAAGTACTAAGCGTGGCATATTAATTGGAAAAGAAACAGTTAAACACAATAACCATAAAGTTTGTTATTTTCAGTAGAAAACCTTTTTGGGTTATTATAAATTGAGGACGCTTTACAGTTCCGAAATGCTATCCATCCGAAATGCTATCCTTTATCCACTATCAGAATATTCCGCTGTCTAAACTTTCCTCCCTCTGCAGCTTCCGAGTCTGGCTAATGGAAAGGCGATACTCCTAATAATACAGGATGCTCTCTGTGACACGCACATGGACTCCGAAATCGATAGCTTAAGGTAAAAGGCAACAAAATCACTTTGACAGGTTTCGTCGTTTTAGTCATAGTTCCGGAGGTACTATGACTAAAACATAGTTTCGAAAGATGCGATAACATCCAGTCGGGACGCAGAAGTCATAATGCATAGATGTATGCAAATTCAAGCATATGGAACAAAGGCATTCAAACAAAGCTACACAGCCACATGGCTCACATAACGAACAAGTGCGAACAAACTTGCATATCCCCCCGATTCAACAGATAAGGCGCCTGTTACATCGTGCGGATACGCAATTTGTGCTTTACATAGTGCTGATTTAAAGCCTTTGCTTTGTATCAACACCGTATCTAGAAAACTATAAAAGGCGGGGGGGGGGGGGCAGGCGAGCGACGCAATCGAGCTGGGAAATGTTAGTGCGGGACAAGAGATTGGATTTCCATTGCAAGTAACATTTTGACCGTTTTGGAAGCTTTAAAAAAATTCTTGAAAAATGCGTGAAATATACAGAAGTTCAATTTTTTTTGTGTTCATTACCTCTACTAGCATTGTTGAAAAATAAAGAGGCACATACTGGAATTTGCATACGTGCAATGCATTGTTATAAACGTTACTCATTTTGGCTTCTTTATCCATATCAGACGTCACCGGCAATGTCATCTCCAGAAATATGACTGATATCGCAAAACCTATCAGAATAGATTCGTTCTCTTTTATTTTAAGCCAGTGGTTCTCAAACTGTAAGGTACCTTCGGGGTATCTTAAAAGTGGGTCGCAAAGCTCTGAGACTTTTATATTTGCTATTATTTTTAACGATTTTCTTTTGCAATGTCACCTGAGACTGTGTTTATATCATAAAGTGTTTTGTGACAAATGCATTGTAAAAAAAATAATCTTGTTTCATTTTACCCTATTTAATTATAATAAAATACACTATAGGAAAAAAATTTGCAACACCTAGAAGAATTAATGGCATTTTATTGAAAGGCAGGCAGCTGTTAGCATACACTGCGATGTGCGATTCATTATATTATCAAAATATATGTAAAAAATGCCACTTTACCTACTCTGTAAAGTGATATAAACAGTATGATGTTGAACCGCCCCATGAAGCAATGCATTCATGAACACGACGGGGAAGGCTATAGTACAGTTCTATAATGTCCTCCTGAGGGGTGGGGCGGGGGTGGCTCAGTCGGTAGCGCGCCAGGCTCGTAATCTGTAGTTCCCAGGTTCGAGTCCCAGCTGGGTCAGCGTTGAGATTTATCTCCGCAAAATTCCCCGCCCTGCCTACGGTCAGTAGGGGACACCGATGGGCTTGGAAAGGCCGCCGTCCGTCGGATGGGACGTTAAGCCTTGGCCCCGTGTGCGGGAGAGACGTACCCTGTGCACGTTAAAGAACACGCTGGATGGCCTTGACGGGAGGCTACCATCTGTCTCCCAACAGCTGTTCCAGTGGGTCCCCTCCCCCAACCTTCTCTGAGCCTTCGGGGTCCATGTGACCTGGCCATTTAGCCCATGGTGTGCAAAAAAGTGCCGCTCAGAGGTAAAACAACCCAACAACCCAACCCTCCTGAGGGATAGAACGCCAAATTGCGCGAAGTAGCTCTTCCATTTCACCGACTGTGGTTGGCGCACTTCTTGGGTGTTGTTGGAGCCATCGACCTATCATGTCCCAGACATGTTCAATAGGTGAAAAGTCCGGCGAGCGTGCTGATCATGTTAGTACCTGAACGTTTCACTCGTGTAGATACTTCAGACTAATGTGGGCTGTGTGAGGACGGGCGTTATCTTGCAGGTAAAAGGTTCAGTGCTGCTGAACAAATAGGACAACCACTGGCTGCAAAATGTTGGTAACATATCGTTGGGCAGTTTGAGATCTCCTTATGATAACCAGTTCTAACCGAGATGTCCGACTAATGACACCCCACACCAAGACACCAAGTTCAAACGCTGGAGCTGTGTGACGTCGCACGCACTGGTGGCGTTCCTTTCCTCTGGATGACGGCGAATACGTTGCCTACTGTCGAGCTGACCAAGACAGAAACGAGATTCGTCACTAAACACCACGATACTCCACTCTTGTTTGTTCCAGTTCTGTCTGAGGTGACATCACTGAAGACGTGCTTGCACAAGGACAGATGTGAGGGCAAATGCAATGCCGGACGATAGGCTCGCAATGAAAACTTTAAAAGCCTGCTTACAGTCCACCTGGTAGATATTCGATGTGTTACCTGTTGCCAGTCCCTTTGTAGTTGAGGGCGGGGGTGGCTCAGTCGGTAGCGCTCCCGGCTCGTAATCTGTAGTTCCAAGGTTCGAGTCCCAGCTAGGTCAGCGTTGGGATTTAACTCCGCAAAATTCCTCACCCTGCCCACGATCAGTAGGGGACACCGATGGACTTGGAAAGTCCCCCGTCCGTCGGATGGGACGTTAAGCCATGGTTCCGTGTACGGGTGAGTCATACCCTGTGCACGTTAAAGAACACGCTTAATGGTCTTGACGGGAGGCTACCATCTGTCTCCCAACAGCTGTTCCAGTGGGTTTCCTCCCCCAACCTTCTCTGAGCCTTCGGGGTCCATGTGACCTGGCCATTTAACCCATGATGTGCAAAATAGGGCCGCTCAGAGGTTAAACAACCCAACCCAAACACCCTTTGTAGTTGCATTGTAATCTCAAATCTGTCACGCAATACCATGCGTCGCAAATGGCGGTTCTGTCGCTCCGTGGTCATACGTCTTCCTGATCCTTGTCACCATGTGCTGGATCCTTGTCGAACCCACTGACGCCATATCTGTACGATGGTGTTGGGATTGCTGCCAACAAAGTTGGTCACAAACCCTGTACGACAAACCAGGTTATCTAAGTATGGTTGAGGGTGTAGGGTAGTTGTTATGATTTTCTTAATGCCTAATTGCTGACATATGCCTTTAAAACATTGGATTCAAAATTTCGTCCTTGGTCTAAGGGGAGTTGCAAAGATACTCTATGCCTCTCAATCACGTTATTCACTATCATCTCTGCAACTTTTGTTGTCTCCCGATCTTGGATGGGATAGACTTAAGGCCACTTCGTGAAGTAATCCATTACCACTAATAAATAGCGATTTCTATCATCAGTCCTAGAAAACGAATCCATTACATCAATGGCTATTCTCTCAAAAGGGGCAGTAACGTTATACGTCTGCAGCTTACCCCGAGTCCTAGTCTTAGTGCCTTTCTTTGCTGCATAGGCTTCACATTCCCTACACCGTCTTTCAACGTCTGCCCTACTCTTCAGGCAATGAAATCGTTCCCTGGTTTTCGCTGATTTCTTATTAACACAAAAGTGTCGTCCAGTGGCACTATCATGCACATCTTTCATTAAGAGTTTCACTCGGGAGCGAGGAAGGATTATATGCCAACTGATCAGTCGTCCAGTGTGATTCTCCCATCTCTGTATAATACACCATCTTTCACTTCTAAGGTGTCGCACTGTGCCCAATAACTTTTGGTAGTTGGACTATACCTAGATTAGGTCCAATTAGGTCTTATATCAGATTTTGCAATCAAATCGGTCCTATATCTTCATCGTCTAGTTGAGCCTTTCTAATTTCTATTGAGCTCCAAATGTTAGGAGTATTGCTGTTTTCTTGTGTCGATGTTAATTGTCTAATGGTCATTATATCTTTAGTAAGTAGATATGAGTTTACTAATGTCCATGGACATTGGCCAGAAGTCTCCGCCCGATGTCCATGTACTATATATAGCAATGCTTACAGTTGTCAATAAATGGACGTCTGGAAAGGGCATCTGCATTCCTATGTAGCTTGCCACTTCAATGCTTAATGGAGAAGTTATATTCTTGCAACCGCTGTATCTACCTAGAAATTTTCCTTCAGAGTTCTTAAAGTTTAGTATCCACCTGGGTGCAGCATGATCGTACCGAATAAAAAATGTCTGGCCACAGAGATAATGATGAAAATGTTCTATTGATTTTACTATTGCTAACAGTTCTTTTCGTGTGACACAATAATTCCGTTCTGGTTTGGATAAAGTTCTGCTAGAATATGCAATAACTCTTTCTTATCCATCTTGTTCTTGTGAAAGTACAGCACCAACTGATTCGTTAATTACGTCAGTACGTAATATGAACTGTTTACCACCTTGTGAGTATACTAACACTGGTGCGGTGGTGGTATACTAACACTTGTGGGTATGCTAACATTGGTATGCAGTATGCACATGCTGTCAGCGATGTGAACTGGATGGGCGTACAAGATAGCTACCAAATCTATGTTGAGTTCCATCCTTCCATGGACTTTAGCACGATCTCCTGTGACTGTTTGCAGGATTGTGTTAGACTCTCTAGCATACCAGTTTGGATGAGGTATTATCCTCTTTACTATGTTTGTTCTGAGTAAAGTCACATTTGATCCACTGTATACTATCATAGGGCAAGTCCATTCATGGTTCCTTCAGGTACCAATGCGTTGTCTACACCATGCAGTGCTGAAACGTGGGCGACTTCCCCTGAGGCCAACCAATCAACAGCCAGACTTTGCCCTTCACGTTGCTTAAGCTGATTTTGTTCTCTGTTAGAGGTGCTTGAACTTTGCACCCACCACTTTTTGCATTTGGCTCGAATACGTCCAGGCCATTATATTTATGTGCACTATTACAGATTACACCTATGGGAATGCATTATTACAATGAAGAATTCTGGCAGAACCTATGTGCAGTTAAGTTTGCAGCTTGCATTTTAAGCTTGAATCCTTTATTGATACATTTTAAAGAATATTGAGTTGCAACGCTGCTCCTTCAGTCCAGAGTGTTCAGACAGAAAAGATGTTGAAAGTTTTTCTTTCTCATTGAGGCTCTCTAAACACATCTTAAATTATTTTTTCTTTTGTCTACCTCAATTTTATTATATTAATAATCTGTTCTTATCAATTGGTATATGAGCTTGTATATTTTTGGACAATATTCTAAAACTATAATATTTCAATAAGAAGTGATCGCTGTTAAGGGTGACCCCCTCTTTTATCATACAAAAGTTAATCATGTGCTGAAAAATGTTTGACCGAAAAATGAATCCGTTTTTCACCTCAAATCTTATTTTTCAAAGTATCTTTCAGTTCCTGTGAGTTGATGACGTCATTGACAAACTGAAGCATATGCGAGCGTTAATGAAACATCTATAGTGGGTTCATTGCAGTACACTCATCTGTCGTAACAATATATTGTATTATTGAACTGTTAACTTTCGTAATTAATGTCAAAATATTCGAAAAATCATATCGCACATGAATACCTTAATCTGTCATATGTGCGTGATATACAGATGCTGGACCATAAAATGGAATCATTTCCATACTAAGTCAATGTATAGACAAATTCTAAGATCCTTTATTTCTACAATAAGCATTTTATACGAAAACAGGATAAGATATATTTAAATATTTTTCAAATCTATCCAAATCTCGATTTTCAACAATATTTCTTGGGTATTTAAAGAACTATGGAAGTTCAAATACTTAACAGCAACAACGTCAGGCCAAATATTTTGTTAAACTGACAAATTTTTAAACAACTATTTGCACAAAATTTTAAATCATAACTTATTTTATTAAATGATTTGAAAAAAATACTTATTAAGGTTTAATTAACTTATGAGCTGAATTCATTTATTGACATCTATGTTCTTCAAACTTCTGTAACTCTTTAAATATTAAACGGAAATTGCCCAAAATCAATATTTAGGCAGTTTAATTGACATCTTATATTTATCTTCAGCCATGTTGCCATGAAAAATTATTTAACCAATTACGGAGCCACGAATTTGATTCTCCATTGCTATAAGTTCAGGATGTTTCCATTTTTCTGTCGATTGTTTGTGCTGTATTAGATGTTGTCACTACTTTATTCCTGTGTTCATTTTTACAATAACCTGTATGAGCATAGGTTATTTACGTTGTAATAACCTAATGTACATTTATATCAAAAATAAAACTAAAAAGTTCAAGTTCAAGATCAAACTTAATTAGGTGTCAAATGAAAGTTTATGACGCAGGGATTATCATAGCCAATAAAACTTTACTCCCCGTGCTTTCTTCCCACTTAAGAAGGGAAAATATTAAAACGATTGTTCAACTATATCTTCGATAAGCGAAGGCTGAAAGTAGCAAGCTACACGTCTAATGATAGTTTGTGACATGGGGAATATTATAACTGAAAAAAATTTACACTCTTCTTTCTTTCGGCCTAAAAAAGGGGAAATATAAAAACGATTGTTCCGCTATATCATCTGAACTCGAGGTAAAAAAATTAAAGTTAAATATCAAATGAAAGCTCCTATGAGGACCATTAAAACTAACTCGAATTTTTACTACCATTCTCCCCCCATCAAATAAAAAGGGGAGGATTTCAAGGGGGTGGACTTTAAAGAGGTTTTTCTCAAATTAAATGATGTGATCTCTCCAATGTTATGGGTTACTTTTAACATGACTTCAAAAACAGTGGAAGGAAAAATGTGGTCGATGTTTATGAGTCATATTTGAAACGGAAGTTTCTGCAAATAGATGTTTTTAGTGACAAAGAAAAATTATTAATAAATTAAATTTTTGAAATGCTTATTATTCCATATACGCCCTAAAAAGTATGAAATAAAGCTAAAACATTTCCATGGTGCAGTCAGTCACTGAATTCGTATTCACTTCCAATGAAGATAGGGCACCTGCAATCTTATTCACTTCCAATGAAGATAGGGCACCTGCAATCTTATTGAGCAGGTAAATCGGTTCTTTATCTTCCTTTGAAGTGAATACGAATATCGTGACAGATTGCACCATCGATATGATTTAGGTTTAATTTTCTACTTTTTTAGGGCGCATATGGAAAGATAGGCAATTTTTAAAAATTTTAATTTATTTTCGACATCTTTATTTTGAAGGAAATTGTTAAGAAATCAAGGATTTAACATAGAACTAGCGTAAGGGAATTCTGATCCTTTTTCTAGATACTATTCTATTTATAAAATCTCGATGCTAAAAGAACTGTTGTCTTTTTCTCTTGAAAGAACGTCATGCATTACAGTTATGAACATTCTGAACTAAGTTATAAAACTTTCATAATTAAAATCGTAATTAAAATTCATTATTAAAACTTTTCGCAACTGACAAGTCACTCGGGAAGACTGCTGACACTTTTCGTTCCAAAGACATTATCTAGAGTTTAAGGAATTAATATAGAACTATCGTAAGGGACTGATGATTCTTTCTCTAAGAGCTATTCATTTTAAATTCACGTCGGTGTTTAAAGAACTGCCAATGTTTCCCCTTGACAGAACACTGCATTGTGTTATGAGCATTCGGAGCGAAATTAGAAACTTTCTCTCATGTAGATAAAATAAACTTAAAAGAATTGCTTCTTAGATGGGGAGGTCCAAGAAATTCAATAGCTTTAAGCAAGCCTGTATTTCCCAATAAGCAGTAGCATATTGGTGTTAATATAATTGCGGCGCCATAATCTTCTTTATTTTTAACTAGTTTCAAGCAGTGATGGAGAGCAATTACTTCATTTGTAAAATACTTTCTCCCCTGACAGTTGAAAGCAAACTCTAAAAAGAATATGGATTGCGAGGCTACACACTGTACACAAAAGTATTGGGAACTTTCTTGTCATGCTAACGTTAAGCCATATTCAAAAGTCCGTAATTTTTTATAGAAAAATTTTGCACAAGTTAAATTGTATATCTCAAGCAAATGTAAGCAAATTTTGATTTCGGAGAATATTTGTTTAATGTTTAAAGAGTTATTGAAGCTGAAACATTCGGCAGCAGAAGCTGCTGTTACCATTGTCCTATACACTGTTTGAAAATTGATGCAAAGTGCAAAATATTATCCAAATGTCTAAAATTATATTTATTTCGATATAGGATTTGTTGTAATTTTAAGATAAATTCTTGCTTGAAATGTAAACAAATAGTTCTCAAAATCTAGATTTGGGAAATTTTCTAGATTTTACATTTCTTGTGATAATTTGCTACAAAACGCCTAAATCGGAGATACGGGGAACTTTGTATAGTTTCTACTCACACAACATGGAAATGTCCTAATTTCAAATGAATAATTTGATTTTGAAATATTACTGTCTACTGAATATTACAAGTTATATGCTATGTATAAGATTACTTTATTTTAATATTTATTAACAAAACTGATAAATTGACTTACAAACCGATCTATTTATAATTAAAAATTTTACATCCGTTTCAAATAAATTATTTATTTTTTTCTTGGTCGTGAAAGCAAAAAGAAATTGTTATTTTTTATACTAAAGAAAACTTGCAAATAGAGAGCACACTACCATCTCGTGTGCCTACGGGGGGGGGGGGGAAGTTAGGTTTAAATTCGGCTGAATTATCTCCTGTACTTGTCATTAATATTTTCATATCTATTTCTATTATTATTTCCTTTCTTAACTGTTGCAATAGTAAAAAAATAATTATAAGCCTATTGATCGTAGGAACGTAGTACTACTTCGTGTGCCTAGGGGAGCTTGAAATGTAAATCAGGCCCAAGTTCCAAGTGAAGTAGTAGTAGTAGCATTTATTTACACTCATAATCCATACATATATATATCACAAATTTTGATACATGTGATAATAACAATGGTGGAAACACAAATACACAAAACCAACAAAAAATAAAGCAAGAAAAATAAAAACCACACACATAACTTTAGTTATTACATGCCGAAACCAAGGGGCTAATCTGCCTGTTCAGGTTCCGTTTTAACTACCAATATCATGTTAAAACTCTAGGCAACCAATAATGGGAATAACAGTCAATTCTTAATATAACTTGATACATCAAAAATAAAAGAAAGGATATTCATTAATTATAAATAAAAGTTTTAAACGATTTACCGTAAAGTACAATTCATAACTGTTAGTATATGTGTATGTAAATTCTTTTTGAAGACAGTCAAATTGTTTCCATTTCACATAGTGAATCCTGAAGTAAATCCTGAACACTAAAAGTGTGTCATTCCTTTAAGAGGTTTGAACAATTTGTTAAAAACTGTGGTAATCGATAAGTCAGTGAGAGTTAAAAGTTTGCAAAACTGTCACTATACTTCAAGATAATATTTTATGGAACAAAAATTGATTCATTGATGAGTGGTATTCGAACCCATGCTAGCTGCTCAAAACCACTAACAATTATCAGCTCTAGGGTTGGGGTGACTCAGTCGATAGCGCACCAGACTCGTGATTTGCAGTTCGAGTCCCGCCTGGGCCAGCATTCAACCCCAGCTAAGCCAGGGTTGAGATTTACCTCCGGAAAACTCTCGCCCTGCCTTCTTTCAGTAGGGGACAGCGATGGGCTTTGAAAGGCCTCCGTCCATTGGATGCGATGTTAAGCCATGGCCCTTTGTGCAGTTGCCATCCAGTGTGTTCTTAAACTGTGCACGTTAAAGAACACTCTAATGGCTTTGACGAGAGGCTACCATCTGTCTCCCAATAGCTGTCCAGTGGGTCCCCTTCTCCCAACCTTATCTGAGCTCTCGAGGTCCTTGTGACCTGGCCATTTAGCCCATTGTCTGCAAAAAAGTGCCACTCAGAGGTAAAGCAACCCAAACCAGTCAGCTCTATCATTTATCAACTTAATTGTGACTATTAAATCTTAGTGATCCTCGTCGCTCATTGAAAAGCAAATAATATGATATTGTTCAATGTATAGGAGTTAAATAACGATGTCCTTCACACTAAAGCTAAAACTATACGCTAGAAAAATGATTCGCGATGATAATTCAGTGGTTAGAGCACCTGACAAGTAATTGGAAGGCATGGGTTCGAATCCCACTTATCGGAGAATTATTTTTTTTGCACAAAATTACTTCTTGAAATATATCTCAACAGGTAATCTGTGAATTTATTACTCATTAATTCTGTCAGTATACGTATTTAGAATGAACAATCTGAAAATTTTTAATTTAATCCCAAATTTTGAAGAAAAACATTTAAATATTCAACCTTTTTCCCTATAATTAAATGCCCTCTCAAGCAGCTGCTTACCACAGAGGTCTGACAGGAGCCTGTCAGTTTATATGCCATAGTAGAGGGTCTGAGAGGATGGCAGGACCTCAGCAGAAAAACGACACATACATTCATGCCTTAACCCGGGGCTCGAATCCCGGTCCCTTAGATCAGTAGCCAAGCGCGCTAACCACTTGGCTACAACCTGGCATAACTTCTTTTTTTCATATATAACATATTATTTATTGCTAAATGGAAAACTTGACCTTGAATGATAACTGAAGCAAATCGTTCAACGATTGGTTGCTATTTATTAAGGAATCAAAAAGCCAACTGAATCAATTTGAATATAATTCACAGTATTAGGTGCAATGTGGACGAAAAATCCTAATTAACACAATAGTCAGATTCAAATGTGAAAACTATAAATTCCTTTTTTTTTCCTATTTACTGTTTGATGGAACATTGAGTTGTTTTACTTCTGAGTGGCACTATTGTGCACACAATGACCATTGTAAAAAGAAAAAACCAGTTTCGAAAGGCGAATAAATTGGAGAAAATAAAAGTAATTGTTTTAATAACAGTTTTGGATATTTGCTCTATTTATAACTTGCTCCTCTGAAGTTCTCAGTTTGCGGAAAGCTAATTTATTCCGTAACAGAAAACGTATATTCATAATAACATATTGATGGGAGATTTTTCTTTTCGGATACGATCGTGAGGCAGAGAGTGCCTCAGGAGACTTGTGGATTTTGTAACTCTATATTGCTTCATATATACGGATTATATTGGCTAGCAACTGAACTCATATATCATGGATTGAGCTTTAATCCTGGTGTTCAAGGGCATTCCGGACGAAATCCCGCTGCGAAATATAAAATTTCACTTTTCTGATATAATATCCGCGATAAACTGTGTTTATTGCAGGGATTGTGGAAGTCAGCACCTACCCCTTCTCCTCCTCTCAAATTTTTAAGCAGAAATTTTATTTTGCTGCTGCAGCTATTAAGTTTTGCAGCTCCAAATTCTGATGAATCCCTCAAATCCTCTGAAATCAGGAGTGCTTAGACTTTCTACCACGTGTCAGAACCAAAAATAACCGAAAACCATCTATGAATAATACAATTACAGATATATTAATAACGATATATTCCTGTGGCCGAGTGGTTAGCGAGCTTGGCTACTGATCTACGGGACCTGGGTTCGAGCCGCGGATAAGGCATGGATGTTCGTGTCGTTTTTCTGCTGAGGTCCTGCCATCCTCTCAGACCTTCTACTCTGGCATATAAACTGACAGACTCCAGTCAGACCTCTGTGGGAAGCAGCTGCTTCAGGGGGTATTTATTTTTTATTTACCTACAATTGAAATTAAGATTGAAGTTAGTTACAGAAGCAGGGACTTTTTTTAGAAATATGAATATTTATGTTAGACTTTTAGGCAAAACTCTTTTTGGTGTTTTAAACTATCCTTTAAAAATAACGTCATAGCATTTCACCATTCATCAGTTCCGTGCATTTCAGGAATGGATCCTGACATAAATGCATCATACGAAACACAAACGAAACCTAAAATTACAATACAAATCCTTCACTTGAAAAAACCAGGAAATAAAACGAAATCCTCACGAAATCTAGGTTTATGAGCTTCGACATCCCCAAATTCCAGGAGCAGTAGGTAAGCGTAAAGGACAATACCCTTTAACCGACCTTTTTCAAATTTTGTATACGTTTCATTTATATCATTACATAGCGAACTATGAGTAAAACATGAAACCATGTTTTCGATATTGCACAATAAAGACAGTAGACATTTATTCATAATTAAAAGGTTAGTAGTAATTTATAATTTAATGATCGGAGAATGTAAAATATTTGGTATTTAGGGCACTATATCGAGTGTCTTACTTATATTTAATTAGCATTAGTATATCAATATAGGTATACTAGTTAAACTCACACCAAACGTTTGGCGCAAAGCGTATTGATAACGCTTCCCATCGATATGTTCATTCAAATCTTTCCACCAATCCAGTCATGACTAAAAATATAAAAAAAAATAAATACCCACTCAAGCAACTGCTTGCCACAGAGATTTGACAGGAGCCTGTCAGTTTATATGCCACAGTAGAAGGTCTGAGAGGATGGCAGGACCTCAGCAGAAAAACGACACAAACATACATGCCTTACCCGGGCTCGAACCCAGGTCCCTTAGATCAGTAGCCAAAGCTCGTCAAAAGTTTAGCGATAAACGACATGTACATTGATGACTTCATTTACATCTCTCCACACTACTCGCAATGTATTACTGTATTCACAAGTTAGGCGACGACAGCGCCCCCAAATATTTCGGACATTTTCGACGGATCACTCCCGACCCACGGCAGCTAGGAACTCGTCTGTTACCCCCAACAGGGTTAGAACTAAATGGGACCATTTCACAAAATTTGGGACAGATCGCTTAAGCAGCAGCGGAATTATGCCTAGTGTATAACATGTCACACGGGGCAGGGCCGCGTCTTCGCAAAGGCAAACTAGGCACGTGCCTAGGACCCGTAAATCTGAGGGGCCTGGGAAGCGCTTTGAGTAGATCGAAAAACAGTAGCAGATATTTTTTGTGACAGGTGAATTTGGAATTGTGATATTTAAAAACGCATATGCGAGAACCGAATTGATTCCAGTACCATTATCAATACAACATATTATACCGAATGTCTCTTTGTATTTTCTAAAATTCAGACGTGTGTACTCTACTAAAAAAAATAAAATATTGAACGGCATGCTGCGTGGCGGAGAGATATCATTAGTAACCAGTCCTGGATATTGAAAAATATAGAGGGGCATATCCTTTTTACCCTTCTCTTCACTCCTAGATTTAGCCTTGTTAGTAGCTAATAATGCACCTTTATAGGAATCTTTCATATCTAACTAAAAAATTGCACTCGCATATCTTCGTTCAACCTCTCTCATAAACCCTAATGTTTTTGTGACTTATATAATTAAAGCCTGCGAGGATTGGGATATTCTCGGTTTTATCCGCACTTTATAGCTCTCGGCGGATAAAAGAGTAATGTTAAAGCAGATTTCAGAAGATATGCAGGAATCTGAGCAACATTACTATAAAAAATCCTCACGAAACCTAGGTTTATGAGCTTCGACATCCCCAAATTCCAGGACCCCAGGGTAGGTAAGCATAAAGGAAAATTGCCTTTAACCGACCTTTTATAAATTTTACACATATATATACTATTATTTATATACACACATATTACTATATAGCGGCTTACACGAGCGAAACAAAATCTACTTGTAAAATAAAAAACCTGATTAAAAATTTCAATTATGATAATTACTTTTAAAAAATGAACTTTAATAAACGAATTTTTTTAATTAGCTATGTGAAAAAACGATATTTTTGCTGACAAAGCAGAATATAATTTAAAAAAAATACTGCAGTGTTGAGTAAAAAACTGGAATTAAATCTGTGAAAATTTTCATCGTAGATATCACGAAGTTTGCAGAATGATACCTATGTAAAGGGGGAGCTACTGGGTAATGCAAAGAAGTGTGTTCTCATAATCTCGGGTAATTGTATTTGAAAAAGCGAAATTTACTCAGAAAAATTTGCCACATTTTTGTGTAATATTTAGTAAGGTATATTTTTTTGAAATACAGGTTTATTATTTTAAATCCTAGTATTTTTCTCAATTAATTTTTGATCAATGCTAAATAATTAAACGTTTTATAGCTAGTTCTCAAAGTTATATAATTAACGTTATATTTAGTTCTCAAAGGGTGTGAAGCGAAATTTCGGATCATATTGGAGATAAAAGGAAATTTATAAACCATTTTTTTTTGCTACTTTCTGCCACTGATTCTCTATTTAACCTTCCCCGTTCGAATCAAAAACTTATCCTTATTAAATCTTAACATTAAAACCAAAATTAACACAAAACATGCGCGTCGTACGCACTAATCACAATACATATCAGAATTTAACAGAATAGATCTGTGGTTATAAACAGTTCTACATAAACGGCTATTACTGAAGACAAATTGCACATGCGCGAATCTCACGTAGTGTCCGAACTCCAATGTTTTGTATGCCGCGAGTATTCAAGCTGAAAAACAATGTACCGTGAGGAAAAAAGTTTGAGAATCACTACATTAGACTAAATCGTTTGTAATATCTCGATGGTTATTAAGTAGCCAATACACGCGGATTCTGATCAAGATCTGCGGAGGGGCGGGGTTGGCTCAGTCGGTAGCTCGCCAGCCTCGTAATCTGTAGTTTCCAGGTTCGAGTCCAGGCTGGGTCAGCGTTGAGATTTATCTCCGCAAAATTTCCCGCCCTGCCCACGGTCAGTAGGGGACACCGATTGGCTTGGAAGGGCCGCCGTCCGTCGGATGGGACGTTAAGCCGTGGCTCCGTGTGCGGGAGAGCCATACCCTGTGCAGTTAAAGAACACGCTGGATGGCCTTGACGGGAGACTGTCATCTGCCTCCCAACAGCTGTTCCAGTGGGTCCCCTCCCCCAACCTTCTCTGAGCCTTCAGGATCCTTGTGACCTGGCCATTTAGCCCATGATGTGCAAAAAAGTACCGCTCAGAGGTAAAACAACCCAACCCAAGATCTGCGGATAGAGCTTTTGTCATCAGAGCAGAGCTTTATTTATAATTACCGTCTGATGGCGCCGTAGTAATGTGACATTCTCAAAATCATTTTCTCATCAAATCTTTCTCCTCGATCATTTTGTCAACTATTATGTTTTACCTATTGTGACTTTTAGTGCAGATTTAGAAGCGAGTTTAAAAATGTCGCATTCTTTTGCTTCGTCGCCTCAAGTCTATCAAATAAGTATCAACTGATGCATTCTGTACATGCTTAGTTTTAGAGCATTGAGCCTCATACTACATATTGTAAGAAGTTTTGGCTCATGAAACCCGAAAAACTACGAGTTAAATTGAGTATATTCATTATCAATATATTTAATTTGGCTAATTTTTTATCAAACATTTTTAGATGCATAACGAAACAATTTTTCAGATTCATAATGCTCATTAGAGATCAACATTTTTGTTTCCTAATTAAGATATTTTATTGATTGCTTTAAATTACAGTTTTTTCTTTCTAAAGCATGTTTTCGTTTTAAGTAGAGAATTTTTGCTTGCGGTTCTCTAAGAATATAGTTTTTTTCCCTAGTGGTTCTTCACCAAATTTGGATTGGTGGGGCCTGTTTTGGTAGGGCATTTAAAAGTTTAGCGAATAAGTCTGATTTGAAGTTTAGAAGTTTAGAAGTTTTAGAAGTTTAGCGAATAAGTCTGATTTGAGAATCCCGAAATCGGCGGATATAAAAACATTTGAAAAATACCAGAATACCACATCTTCTTATTAAAAATATTTTTAATTGCTGCTTAATCGAATTGATACCTACTTCTAATTTTATAATTTTAATTTTGAATAAGTTACCATAAGCAATGAACAAAGTAAATATCATTTTCCATAGATAAATCTGTTTGGGGGATGTTATGCCATATGGAGAATGTGACTATTCATTGCCTGGACTTCGTTTACTGGCTTCACTCTGGAGAAGAAAACGTGAAACATCGACTAAGAGTTCCATTTTTACACGGTACCATATCACATAAATCGACTTACCATACAAACTTACAAACATAATTCTTTATTTATTATATACACTTCTCCAACGCTATCACTGCTAATAAGGACATGAAGCGTAGTGGCCATTTTTGTTATAAAATGTCTAACATATTTACTTTTATGTTTTGCATTTAGTTAACAATATTAAATATGGTTTTTTATAAGTACTTGAGTGAAAGCGAAAAGAGAAGAAAAAGAAGGCAGAAAGACAGCTTTTAGAAAAGAAACTGAAAATGTCCTTAACTTCCTGTTTAAAAGTAAAATCGGAAATTCCTCGGCAATGTAATTTCCAACCATCCCCTACAATCTGTAAAAGAAATCTCACAATATCTATCATTGGTCTAAGTCGGTTCTACTGCAAATATTCAATCTGAATCCGTTCTCTGAGATCGTGAAGATTTCTCAAACTCAATATAAACCACAGACTGGTCGAATGAAAATATTCAATCGCAATATTCCGATGTGTTACTTCAATCACACTAATTTAATTAACTTAATACTTCTTTGTCGAAAGCAGTAGTGGAAATGGGGTAGGAACAGAGCGTCGTCCCACTAGTTCCTTGGAGGGAAAAATACTAGCTGTTGAAACACTAAAGATAAAAAAAAGGAAGAAAACGCAGACAAATTACCCTTCACTTTAATGTTACTTCGGGTAAAACCTTTTTGCAGGGTAGGGGGGAGATTGTAGAATCGATTTACCTTACCTTATTCCTAGTTCAATATTCCCATTTCGAAAGCTGGTCAAAAGATATTGCCTTATAACCTAAAATCATAACAACAAATATTAAAGGTTTTACGTTAGAAATGAACTAGAGTCAGTTTTGGGAACTTTTGAATCCTACAAAATGCAATTCAAGTAAGAGTTAAGAATAACAAATAGCTTTTTTAATTTAAATATGTTCACAAGAAACCATAAACTTGGGGGTTGACGAATGGAATCGAACACGATGAATCGAACAACGAGATTGGTTGATGAATACCAAAAGTAACAATAAGGCATTTTGCTACACGTGTAAATTATTCTCCCAGAAAAAATAATTGACTCCAGTAAAACTGACTAGTAACTGGAAAAACATTTTTAACAAACTATCGGAGCATGAGAGCTTTTCGGACTACATGTCATCTACATGCACTTTTACTGCTGAAACTAAAAATCAGTGATACAGCCCGTGATCTAAAAAATCGTTATCAATAATTATGTTGTTGTGTAGTAGCTTAATTGTATTGTTACTTAAAAGCGAAGCTGAAAAAATTATATCCAATAAGACCTGCGCTGGAGTAACCATTAAGGAAAATAACCACGTGCTCAGGGAAGTGGTTCTCAAACTATTATGCTTCACGTACCCCCTGGAAATGTGTATGTAACTGGGGTACCCCTTGTATAAATAGATAAAACTATAGTTATAGTATAACAATGGGAATAAAATAAAACATATATATTATATCTAGCGACTTTTGAGCTCTCACGACGTACCCAAAAAATTTTACCGCGTACCCTACGTTGAGAACCCCTAGCTTAGGGCACCAAGGGAAGGTGAGGGGGGGGGGGGGGGCTCCACAGAGTTTTTTTCTCCTAGCTATTATGCCCTTGACTTGAGAGGGTCTCTTTGGGAGGGTGATTAAAAATCGTTTTCAATAAATTTTTGCATTTTCATTTTTTCCCTTATAACAATTTTATTAAGAAATGTGTTGAAAATTTGCATTTTTTTGTTGCCCTATTTGTAAGTAAATAATTTGCTTATATTGCTTACTGATATTTAGTTTTAAATAAAATTAAAAGAAAAACAGTTTTTTATAATATAGTTGTGGGGTCTGGCCTGGATGAAAACTGAATTGTCAATCTCTTATTTCATCTTCAGCACTTATTGAGTCTTAATTTTGGAAGTCCTATTTTATTTTTAATTTATATAAACGATATTTTTTATCAAAATTTAAAAAAAAATAATTTTATATGCTAATGATACGGTGCTTGTTTACAAAGAAAGAAATCAACATAATTTATTTCTTAATATTTATAATGATTTAAATATTATAGCAACTTGGTTTAACAAAAAAGGATTAAAAATTAACACTGATAAAATATACTTTATATATTTTGCACTCACCCCAACAACTTTTTTTAATAAATTACAATTTCATAGTATGCATTGTGTCGACAAAATTTCTTGTGAATGCCCTGAAATCAAACAAGTTAAGACTACAAAATGTTTGGGAGTTTTAATAGATAGCAATTTGAAATGGAACTCACATGTTAATATGATAGTAAATAAAATATGATTTTACTTAGTCAGATTGTACCATTCAAGAAAAATTATCTCTGGAAGATTTTTAATTACTCTTTATTTTGTTTGGATATAATCTCTTATAAAATATGCTTTAACTAGCTGGGGGAGGTACTTATATGAATATTATTGAATGTGTTAGTAAAGTACAATATAAATTCTTAAAAGTAATGACATTTCATAATAAAGTCTATATGACTAAATTTATTTATTATTATAAAATTCTTAGTTTGATTTCACTGTATATGTATAGTGCAGCTGTTTTTATTTTTAAAAATTCAACATTTTTACAGGTTGAATGTAAAAGTATGAAACTCGTCAATCTGGCCTTTTATTTGTAATAATTAAAATAAAGACAGAAATAGCTCATAAGCACTTCTTATTTTTAGCTCGTAGAATATTTAATTCCTTACCTAATGAATAGAAATGAACGTTCATACAGTGCTTTTAAATTGAAAGTTAAAAATTTTATTATTACCGCTTCAAATATTGATGATTACTTTAAAATTATACAGTAATATTTTGTTTTTAATATAATGACACATATTTTTTGTCACTAAAGACATTTCTCTTATTGTAATAATTCAATTTGTCATCCTAAATGAGCCAATTACTCAAAGATCTGCTAATATGTAACTTTTATTTTATTTATTTTGTTTATATTTTATTCTTTTTCTGACGGGCTAATATTGTTTTCTGTTTGTATATGCAATTTTTTGCATTGTTTTGTTATTTTGTTCTTATTAATAAAATAAAAAAAGTTGTTAGTTAAGCAATGGAAGGCCCGCAGGGGGCACCATTGTTCGACTGTGCTAGGGCATCAGTTGGCCTTAATCCGGGACTGAATAAGACCTTTAAAAGAAATCAAATAAACGAATTTCCAGAAAGCTTTTTTGATGAAAATTTAGTGAATTATGTAGAATTAGAAGTTAAGAAGATTTCAAAGTAGTTTCATTTTTGTTTTGTAATAATAAAAAAAATTTCACATCGGCAGAAGAAGCCAAGTTTAAAAGAGCGTAAACAAGAAAATTTATGTGTTATTTAATAATAATAAAGAAATGTATAAAAAGTACATTACAAATATTGCATAAGCTTATAATACTGATTTAAATTTTGATGAACTGGAAGTATAAATTGAACGATTTGATATTTTTTTCAAATTCAAATCTGAAAATTGCTTCTTTCTCAAATGTTGAAAACAAAATTAGTTTTGCCAATGAGCAAAAAAAACGAGGAAGAAAGTTCCCTTTCTCGTGCTGAAAATTGTTAATAATTATTCGAGAAGTACATTCGTAGGGCAAAACTCGAATACTTTGGAAATTTTGTGCAAGGAAAAAGAAAATATATCAAAAATAAATTATGATAAATAAATTAATATTTTAGCGAATCGAAAATTACAAATCAAATGTAATTATCTTGGGTAAGAAAGGTTTTTTTAAGTTTAATAAAATTGTTTTGACAAAAAATATTTGTTATTAGTTTATCAATTACGGATTTTATATTCTTTTATATGTACAGTCGCTCAAAAAAGTATCCGAACACTATGGTTGATTACAGAATTCAGAAAAAATATCTGGCAACGATTTTTTTAGAAATTAGTGATCTGGCACCCTTAGTGTCACGTGACACGAAGGTTGCCAGATCACTATTTTCTAAAAAAAATCGTTGCCAGATATTTTTTCTGAATTCTGTAATCAATCTTAGTGTTCGGATACTTTTTTGAGCGACTGTACACAGTAATTTAGGGTGCAGCTGCCCTGATATAACCTTCTGCCTATAGACGAATTATAGACGAACGGATAGCGATAAAATGTTTAAACTCTGCCCCTGGTTCAGAGCAATTACGTATCCTATAAATTTAACAAAATTTATAGAATTAATAATTGTTGTTTACTAAAAAGCCAACATAATCCACGAACTAAAGAAATAAGAAAACTCTTCAACGACCTTTAATCTGTATTGGCAAAATACTCCGAAATGAAAACACTTTGTGCTCTTTAAACATGACTTTTTTGCTTTAAGTTTCGATTGTTTCCTTTTTCTTTTACATATTTTCCAAATTTTTATCGTTTAATGTTTTTAAACTTTATGCTTTTTCGTGATTTTGGCACCCTAGGCGACCACTTGGTTTTCATTTCGTGCTCCTCCATACAGAGGAACTATTAAATTTAGAAATAACAGCAAAAATGTAACTTCAAAAATCCCTGCTTTAAAAAATTCGGTGATGAGCTATCATGGCAATAATACTTTTTATTGTGACTCCTGAATTTTAAGGAGGAGAGGGGTTTGATTCAGTACGTAGAGAGCCAGGCTCGTGATCTGCAGTTCCCATGTTGGAGGTTCGCATGTGTCAGCGTTGAGATTTATTTCTGCAAAACTCCTGCCCTCGGTCAGAAAGGGAACCCGAATGGCTTTGGAAAGGCCGCCGTCCGTCTGATGGGACGTAAAGCCGTTACTCCGTGTACAGGAGAGCCATGTTGCAAAATCGCCTTCGATGGCCTGGACAGGAGACTAGAATCTGTCTCCTAACAGCTGTCCAGTAGATTCCCTGCCCCAAAGTTCTTTGAGCCTTTGGAGTCTTTGTGTTGGTTGTTTAGGTTTGGTTCTTTTACCTCTGAGCGGCACTTTTTTTGCACACAATGGGCTGAATGGCCAGGTCACAAGGACCCCGAAGGCTCAGAGAAGGTTGGGGGAGGGGACCTACTGGAACAGCTATTGGGAGACAGATGGTAACCTCCCGTCAAGGCCATCCAGCGTGTTCTTTAACGTGCACAGGGTATGACTCTCCTGCACACGGAACCACAGCTTAACGTCCCATCCGACGGACGGCGGCCTTTCCAAGTCCATTGGTGTCCCCTACTGACCATGGGCAGGGCGGGGAGTTTTGTGGAGATAAAGGAGTGTGACCTAGTAAGTTAGGCCATTACAATGCAGTGTATCTCAGAGCTAAAACAATAACACCCCGATATGAACTCTCGAACTTCCAATTCACTTATTACGGTACAGTAGTTTGATTTCTGCATAGGGATTAAAAGAAATACAGACTCAACACTTCTTTTTCAGTGATTGGATTTTGGAATGTTTTCGGTTTCCTTTTTCTTGAGGTTTCGTCGAATTTTCTTTCTTTTGCTTCAAAAGAAAACAAGTCTTCGCCATTATTCATCCATCAGAGAGCAGAGCTTTGGAGAATTAGAATTTTTGCATAGATTTTAAGTTTTTTAAAAATGGATCATGCGCATTTTTTGGTTTTTGATAATCCCTATCCAAAAAGTAACGTGATGGATAATTAAAAAAAAGGTTAGTTTCTTTTTAATGAACTAAGGTAATTGTTTCTAATTTTTAAATCTAAATAAAAAAGTTACGTTTTTTGCGAAAAACTACATTAATACATATATCCCTAGGGTCAGAATTAAATTATTGTTCGAACCGTAGTTCACAGTGCTATTATCGCAGCATCCTAAAATTATATATCAATATCATGCACTTGTCAGCTTATCAATTCAGTGATGGCGCCATCTGTTGGAGGACAAAAGAGCGTCATGAATTGGATGACCTTTAGCTTAGGTTATTAAGAAAATACCAAATAATTTTCAATTCGAGAAAATATTTATTCCAGTTTAGTGGCATTGGTAATCAGATATTTTAATTGTTCCACTTAAACGATGTTCCTTAGTGTTGCATTAGTATAGATAGTATATAAATAGTATTTTAGCTTACGTTTCCGTTTTCACTCTTTCATGAAGAATAAGGTGGATGGTTTTACCTCTTAGCAGCACTATTTTGCACACAATGGGCTAAATGGCCAGGTCACCCAAGACCATCCAGTGTTTCCTTTATCGTGAACATTGTATGGCTCTCTCCCAAACACGGACCATGACTTTACGTCCCATCCAACGGCGGCGTCCTTTCCAAGCCCATCGGTGTCCTCTACTGCCGAAGTTGGCGTGGTGAGTTTTGCGGAGATAAATCTCAACGCTGGCCCAGCTGGGAGTCCAACATGGGAACTGAAGATTACGAGCCGGTGAGCCAGCCCCGACCCCTCTCACGAAAAGTAAGTTGGGTTATTTTACCTCTTAGCAGCGCGCTTTTGAACACAATGGGCTTAATGGCCAGGTCACAATGGCTCTAAGGGGTATGTAGAAGTTTGGGGTAGGGGATTCACTGGAGAGCTGTTAGGAAACAGATGGAAGCCTTCCGGGAAAGCCATCCAGCAGCTTCTTTAACATGCACAAGGTATGGCTATCCTGTATGCATCATCCCATTCAACGGACGTCGGTTTCCCTTCCTCACGGAAGGCAGGGTGGGTGTTAGCGAAGATAAATTTAAATGCATACATATTTGGTACTCGAACTTGTAAATTTCAGATTACGAGTCTGGATTACTACCGACTGAGGCAACCCTGACCCCAAAAAGAATAGTTATACCATTGGAGATAGCCGTTCTCGAAATTTTCGATTAGGAGCACGTTCAGGTGTCAGTGAACTCGAAGAAGTGGTCTTTTCCCAATGACATCTGTTTGTTTATGCGACAGAGCTTTGATGCTTTATCCTGATATAAAGCCAATGGCGAGCGTACATGGAGGAGATTGAGACAATGAGACTGAGCATCGAAGATTCCTGTAGGTTAAAGGAGTTATCAATTACCTGTTAGGCAACCAATGATCTTTTAGATAAAAAATCGTTCGTGATTTGATAAGTGTTTGATAACTGAATCAACCAGAGATTTAAGAGAATTGTCGATGCGTCCAACTGCTCAATCTCGTTGTCCCAATTTCCCCTTTGCATAATTCTGAATTGGTTAAAGCTATTGAGAGGAAATTTCCCATTTAAGTACACTTCCAACCTAAAGAAATCCGGTTATCTTATAAGAAATCTTAAACTTATCTGCTTTAAAATCCAAGCCAGTTGTCTTCGTATAATTTTATTTTAGCCCCATATTTTATGAGCGACACTAAAATAGATTTTTTTCCTTATAGAATACCATTTTAACCTTTCCTGTCCAGTGGAACATTTTAGTAATTGGGAAATCCTAACTCAAGTCTTATTCTCACACCCCCACCCCGAAACTAAATTCTGGGAACCCCCACGCTACCCACCACCACCACCAGACTAAATTTTCAAACCTTCCCTGAAACTGAATTATTGGACGCCCCAAAGCTAAATTCACGGTACGTCCCAGTTTTCCACTCGACTCCCTCCCACCTACGGTCTGAAAGTAAATCCTGGGTACATTCCTGCTTCAACCCTCTTTTCTTCCTCTTCCTCCGTTTTTTTTTCCGTGGCTTAATTATATTATAATATATACATATATATATTACCTATACAATATATTACGTGTTTACATGCATTATATGTCAGTTCTACACAACAGGACAGTGGGTTTAGAGCACTTGTCCCGCCGTTAACCCGGAAGGCTAAGTGAAACTTTACTTTTGTAATAATTTTGAAATTACAAGTCGAAATATTCCAGAAATTTTATCAAAACACGCTTGTGGTCACTTTTGTCAGTTACAGACTTTTCCAGACGCAGCGTGATACTTAAATTAATGGGAAAGACAATCCAATATTTAAAAACAAAAACAATAATTTTTCACAAAAATTTACAGTGCATTAAATGTCTTAGAACATCCCATATTTTAATCGATAATGCAAACTGAAACACAGCGGACAAATGGTGGGAACGTTAGTTACGACAAAACAAGTATCTTCAGATTTAATTAAACTTACCAGTGAAAGACATCATCCAACTATTACGGCAGCAGAATTTTCATTGTTTTTGAAACCTTCCTTCTCCTATGACTAGGGTGGCCAGATCTCTTTTAAGAGAACATGTTTTCTTTCTTAATTCGGATCTTTTTTTTACTCTTTTTATAGACGAAATGTTCTTTTTTTAACTACTAGAAATAGCTTATTTCCAAAATGTTAAACGATTAAAAATATGTTAATATTCTATAAAATGTTTAAAAATATAAAAATTACTGAGCGAATCTTAATAATTAAACATAACACCTGAAGATTTGAATGATATCCAAATTTTCAAATTCAAATAGCATTTATTCCTGATTGTTCGCAGTGATTCTTGATTCACCTGTGATTGCTTGATATTGAATATGAATCTTAGGAAGAAGATTAACTTTATTATGAGCTGTAAAGCCGTTACTTAAATAAATAAATTCTCTTCGATAATGATTGAATTTAGGTAACATTTTTTAATAAAAATTTCCTCGCAAGCTTTTTCATTTTTTCAAATGAAAAAAAAAATCATTTTCGTGTTTTGATGGTTTATTTTTTATTTATTTTTGTTTATTTTGTTTTTAAAAAAAACGAGAAAAATGTGTTCACTTTGTCGTCTGTTTGTCCGTCTGTAGACATCGAACTTTTTTTTGTTTTAGAGAAAAATAAAAAATTATTTTTGTGTTGGAGAAGCATTAATGAAATACTACTATTCGCACTTTCCTTATCTCCCAAAAGCTATAATTACGACCTCTAATTGTGGAAAATGTTCGAAATTCCAAACATTCAAACGAATATTGTAAACGGTATACAGTATTTATGCTAGAAATATGAAATTTTTGGTAATGGAATGTAAAAGTCATGAAGTTTCCATTGGCAGTAATAAGTTGACCTTCTTACCGGGGTGGGATGGATTGGACGTAATCTTTTATGTTTTGAGATAATTGTCTATTTCTGAACATAAAATAATAATTCTTTTTTTGGTTCGATAGATATTGATAAAATATTATGATTCGTACTTCCCGGATCTCATAAAAGCTATAATTGCGCCTTCTAACACTATCAAATCTCAAAATTGCAAAATTTTCAACGAATGTTGCAAACGATGTATTTATGCTAAAAATTTTGAAATTTGGACAATAATAATTGGACCCCTTACCACCCAGGGGGTGGGAAAATGCACCTTTTTTTATTTAAGAAAAAATTGTTTATTTTTAGAGATAAATTGAAAATTCTTTTTAGGTTGACCAGGTATTGATGAAACATTATTAATACTGGGTCAACCTAAATTGAACATTTTTTTTTGTTTATTTTGTTTACAAAAAAAAAAACGAGAAAAATGTGTTCACTTTGTCGTCTGTTTGTCCGTCTGTAGACATCGAACTTTTTTTTAGTTTTTAGAGAAAAATAAAAAATTATTTTTGTGTTGGAGAAGCATTAATGAAATACTACTATTCGCACTTTCCATATCTCCCAAAAGCTATAATTGCGACCTCTAATTGTGGAAAATTTTCGAAATTCCAAACATTCAAACGAATATTGTAAACGGTTTACAGTATTCATGCTAGAAATTTGAAATTTTGGTAATGGAATGTAAAAGTCATGAAGTTTCCATTGGCAGTAATAAGTTGACCTTCTTACCTAGGGAGGGATTGGACGTAATCTTTTATGTTTTGAGATAATTGTCTATTTCTGAACATAAAATAATAATTCTTTTTTGGTTCGATAGATATTGATAAAATATTATGATTCGTACTTCCCGGATCTCATAAAAGCTATAATTGCGCCCTCTAACAGTGTCAAATTTCAAAATTGCAAAATTTTCAACGAATGTTGCAAACGATGTACTTATGCTAAAAATTTTGAAATTTGGACAATAATAATTTGACCCCTTACCACCCAGGGGGTGGGAAAACACACCTTTTTTGATTTAAGAGAAAGTTGTTTATTTTTAGAGGCAAATTGAAAATTCTTTTTAGGTTGACCAGGTATTGATGAAACATTATTATTATTGCCCTATTCGAGTCTCCCAAAAGCTATAATTGCGCTCTCTAACGGTTAAAAAATAAAAAAAATTCCAAAATGTTAAACGAATATTGTAAACGATATTTCTAGAATTTTGAAATTTTGGTAGGGGAATATAATAGCGATTCCACTGGCAACAATTAGTTGATCCCTTACGCCCTGGGAGGGTGAGAAATGCAAATGGTTAACCCCTTTTTTAGTTGAATTGGTAGTAAAAACATTATAATTCGCATTTTTAAGTAGCTTTAAGTTACATCGTTACAGGTCACTACACATGGAAACGGCAAAACTTTGAACGTTGAACAACACAGCAAAATTGAAGGATAAAAGCAACATTTTTTTCTGTTCTATAAAAACTAATAAAATGCTAATGTTTGCATTTTCTACATCATCCAATTATTTCGAATTAAAAATGTTAAGGAGTGAAAAAGTAGGCAAAAGAAAAACTTCAATATCATCAAAAACGAGATTATCATATGCTCCAGGTGCGATATGTGTTTTTTCTAGTTAGTGTAAAATTAGAACACATATCGCTTCTGGCGAATATGTGAATCTCGTTTTCAAAGGCAATGAAATTTTTCGTTTACCTACTTTTTCACTCCTTAAAAATTTTAATTTCAGCTAGTGGGTGATGAGGGAAATACAAATAGTAGTTTTTTATGAGTAATTATACAACAAAAATATATTTTCCTTTAATTCTTACTTTCTCTCTATTTTATAATGATTTAAAATCTTCTAATTTTTACATTTTTTGTCTCAAGAAATTAAATGTATACATATATTCACTGTTGCTTTAAATATAAAATTTACTACTCACTATTTTAACCTAGACGAGCTATTGCTCTTGGATTATAAATATCACTTCACAAACAAATACAGTGGACCTTCGTTATAGCGCTGCTCGCTATACCGCGCACTCGGTTATAGCGCGGGCGATGTTCGCGATAAGTTCAAACATGTTTATACAGGTCCGTGCGGCGTTAGTGAGTATCGCATTTTATTGTTACTGCGTATTGAGTAATTGTGTATGTATTGAGTTCCTGCATGTATTTTGAATAGTGTTTAATTATTGTATGCATGATGAGTAAAAGAAAAGCTTACAGTGTGAAATTTATTGTGTCGCCACCGCGCCGCTCGGTATAACGCGGTTCACCTTATAACGCGGGTGTTGTTTCCCGCCCGACATGCGCGTTATATCGGGGGTCCACTGTATATGAATACTTTTTTCATCTGCATAAATGTACAGATATATATGTATTCTTTGTTCGTGTGCATAAGTTACAAATATGTGTAAATGTAATAAATTTTGATTTCCTAATGAATCAAAATAAATTAAAAAATTGTTTATCTAACACCCCTCTGAGAATAGTCGATAGATTATTGCTGTCAGTGGAATATCTATTCATGTCCTACCACCGAAATTTCAAATATCTACCGTAAACAGAGACTTGCAACATTCGTTAAATATGCTGCCCTTTGAAGATTTAGTGATCTCTAACGATATACAGTATATAACACTTCCTAAGTATTTGAAAAATGCGAATTATTATTCGCTTTTTACCAATCCAACTGTTAAACCGTTTAACCAACCAACTGTTAGTACCAATCCAAGTGAAAAAGTTTCCAACAGTTGGGTTAGCCACCCACCCTGGGAGTAAGGGGTCAACTCATTGCTACCATTGGAAACTGCATGACCTTCACATTCCACCAACAAAATTTCAAATTCTGACCTACATACATTATTTATAATATTCCTTAACATCAAATATAACTGTGAAAAATCTGCAGAACGTTTGTTTTTTTTAAAAACCCGAGGTAAACTGAGTAATAGATTCAAGGTAATAAAGTTACTTCCGACTCAAGGTTGGTCCTTGAGTGGGTGATGGGGCTAATTGTCACCAGCCCTTCAGGCTGGTGACAATTAGCTTCATCACTCGCACAAAATAAATTCGCCGCTGTCCTCTGGCTCCCCTCGCCCTGTTTACAGATAAAGAACAATTTCTAGGTGTCACAGTAAAAAAACTTCAAGTCGCGTGACCCAGCCCTTTCTACTGCTTGAGGATTAACCCTAAGCCATTGCATGAACCACAAAGACAGATTTATCACATCAGTTTTCTAATGTTGATTACACAAATTAAAGTACTTGAAGTAGGGGTTCGACTGCCAGATCTTAACAATTTCATCAATACCTATCCAACACAAAAATAATTTTTAATTTATCTCTGTATACAAACAATTTTCTCTTAAAACAAAAAGCGTATCCCCCTGGTCTAAGGGTCTCATTGTTGCCTATGAAAACTTCGTGACCTTCACATTCCATCACCAAAATTTCAAATTTCTAGCATAAATACGTCGTGTGCAATATCCCTCAAGCAGCTGCTTGCCATAGAGATCCGTTTGGAATTTTGAACTTTTTCCCCGCTAGAGGGCGCAATTATATTCATAGACTTCGCACTTACCGAAATTTCCTAATACAGTGGACATTCGTTATAGCGCTGCTCGCTATACCGCGCTCTCGGTTATAGCGCGGGCGATGTTCGCGATAAGTTCAAATATGTTTATACAGGTCCGTGCGGCGTTAGTGAGTATCGCATTTTATTGTTACTGCGTATTGAGTAATTGTGTATGTATTGAGTTCCTGCATGTATTTTGAATAGTGTTTAATTATTGTATGCATGATGAGTAAAAGAAAAGCTTACAGTGTGAAATTTATTGTGTCGCCACCGCGCCGCTCGGTATAACGCGGTTCACCTTATAACGCGGGTGTTGTTTCCCGCCCGACATGCGCGTTATATCGGGGGTCCACTGTATTTCATCAATACCTATCCAACACAAAAATCATTTTAAATTTATCTCTTTAAACAGAAAGGTTTGATGTCTACAAAAGAACAGAAAAACGACAAAGTGAAATTGTTATCCCGTTTTTTTTTTGTGTTTTTTTTTTTGAAAACGAGATAAGTGAAAATATCTTCTCTTTGTCTTTGTTTTATGGCTACCATAAGAGTAATCGTCTGCAACTGGTTAACCCCAAATCCCCCCCCCCCCCCATCGTTTTACATAAGATTTCGAGGTTTTTCATGTTTTCCTAAATCCAAAAGGCACAGGGGTTGGCTCATAATCTAAAGATCCCACGTTCAAGCCCTATCTGGGCCAGGGTACAGATTTATCTCCCCTAACCTTTCCCTATTCTACCTTCGATAAGAAAGGGGGAAGCTGATAAGCTTGCAACGTCTGCCGCCCGTCGAATGGTAGGTTAAGCTGTGGCCCGTGTGCAGGAGATATGTAGCTAGGTAGTCACTGGAAGGAGAGCTATGCACCAATCCCCTGTGATGATGCATAGAACCGGCCAGGCCTAGCACCTAATGATGTATAATAATTACTTAGTCATTATGACAGTCATGGTATGCTTACTGCCGTCCTTACTTAGTCATTATGACAGTCATGGTATGCTTACTGCCGAATTTGAGGAAGAATGGGATCATTTTAAACAGTCTTTTTTGGACACTAACAGTACTCTTTTAGGAAAAACGGAGCAGAGGAGACAGAATTATTTGAGTGATAAGACACTTGAGCTTATTTCGGAAAGAAAGAACTGCAGGAATGTCCTTAATCAATTCCCTACTAGTCCTAATAGAAAGCATTACAGAGAACTTAATAAATGTGTAAAGGATCAGTTAGCTGCTGATAAGAATCTTTGGTTTGATGGCTTGGCTGACAAAGCCGCGGAAGCAGTTAGATAGCACAACAGTAGACAGCACAACAGAGAGCTATACTAGATAGTTAATGTTTTGTGTGGTAGAAAACGAACAGGTATACAGTGATTGAAGGATAAACAAGGTAAGGTTATAGAAGGTGAGGATTTTGTTATGGCTAGGTGGGCTGAGCATTTCAGTGATGTTCTAAACAATGTGATTAGTTCTACTCCCATTGTTTGCAATGATGGTAGATGCATTGGTGGCTTTAATGTTGCCCCTATAACACAATGTGAAGTTATTTTGGCTATTTCTAGACTTAAACTTTATAAATCCCCAGGGGTAGATGAAATTACTACAGAAATGCTAAGAGCTGGGAATGTTACATTTACCTCATGGATGACTAAAATTTTGAATTTTTTTTGTGATAAAGGCATGGTGCCTAACGATTTTACCAGAGCTATTGCTATCCCTATTTTCAAAAAAGGTGATTGCATTCTTATGATAACTATGGGGTATCAGCCTACTCTCTGTTCCAGGTAAAGTTCTTTCCATGATTGTGCTTAATAGAATTAAGAATCTGGTTGACAGGCAATTGCGTGATGCGTAATGTGAATTCAGAAGTGGTAGGGGATGTGTGGATCAGATATTTTCACTTAGGCAGATTCTTGAGAAATGTTTCGAGTTTCAGAAACCTTTGGTTGCTAGCTTTGTTGATTTCAAAAAGGCTTTCGACTCTGTTGAACGTCATAATTTGTGTTTGATTGTGAAATCATATGGTATACCAGACAAGTTAGTTAACATAATGGAAATTCTCTATAATAACACTGCGTCGTGTGTGAGAGTTGGTAAGGCTTGTAGCAATTGGTTTAGCATTACTTCTGGTGTTCGACAAGGATGCATTTTGTCTCCTTTTCTCTTTAGTTTGGTTATTGATTATGTTATGCAAAGTTTACTTCAAGGGAAAGATTTTGGCTTTAAATGGACTGGAGATACGAAAATTTCTGATTTAGATTATGCTGATGATTTAGCCCTTTTGGCAAATGATGTTGATGAGATGAACTCTTTCATTAGAGCTGTTGATGAGACTGGTAGTAGAGTAGGTTTGGTTATAAACAGAGAGAAAACCAAAGTGATGAAAATTGGTCAGGCAGGCTGTGATTCAGTTAATCTGAATGGTTGCAGTCTTGAGCAGGTGTCACAGTTTAATTATCTTGGGAGCTATGTAACAGATAATGGTGATGTGCGGCATGAGATTAACAGACGAATAGGGATTGCTGCCGGGACTTTTAGGAATCTATGGAGAGTGTGGAGAAATAGGCGTATACACCTAAAGACTAAACTTAGACTGTATAACAGTTTGGTTTTGGTTCTTTCTAGGATTAGTTATGGTAGTGAAACGTGGACACTTTGTAAACAAGATAACAGGAAACTAGATGCTTTTGATTCCAGATGCTTACGCAGTATCTTGGGCATTAGGTGGTTCAACTTTGTAACTAATGATGAGGTTAGGCAAAGGAGTTTGCAACCTCCTTTAAGCTCCCGTGGCCGAGTGGTTAGCGCGCTTGGCTACTAATCTAAGGGACCTGGGTTCGAACCCCGGGTAAGGCATGGTTGTATGTGTTGTTTTCCTGCTGAGGTCCTGCCATCCTCTCATACCTTCTACTATGGCATTTAAACTGACAGGCTCCTGTCAGACCTCTATGGCAAGCAGCTGCCTGAGGGGGTATTTATTTATTTTTTATTTAAGCAGCACATTGTGCAGAGAGAGACTCCGTTGGTTTGGCCATGTTGCCCGTATAAATGATTATAGATTGGCGAATAGGGTTATGAACAGTGTGCCTAAAGGCCTCAAAAAGAGGGGGAGACCTAGGATGCGGTGGGCAGACAATGTCAAACAGGACCTTGTTAAAATTGGTCTGCAGTGGCCAGATGCAGTAGATGTAGCTCAGGACAGACTTGCTTGGAGAACTAAATTGCACGATCTGGTTGGACCTCTGTAGCCATGGGTGCTTGAGGATGATGATGATGATGATGATGCACTTTAATGTGCATGAACGTGTATGTGTGTATGATTATGCACTTTAACGTGCATGTAACGTGTATGAACATGCTGGATGGTTTTGACAGAAGATTTCTATCTGTCTACTAATGGCTGTCCAGTGGATCTTTTTTGTACAAAAGAGCCACTCACAGGAAAATCAAATAAAAACCATAGCATTAACGTCTTATTTGTGGACGGAGTATTAAGTAACGGAGCTCAACATCCCAACCGATATACAACGGCTTCCCAAGCCCTTAGGAGAGCTGTCTACTGTTAAACTGTCAAAAGGAAACAAAGTAATAGGAGTAAAAGAATATTTGAATAAAAAAGATCAGTCTGGAAAGGAAGTTTTAAAAAAATTATATTTTCTCTGCATTCAAAACAATCTTTTAATCAATTTTCTTTTTTACTTTTAGCACTACAGTTTTTCTAACAGGTCACATTTATATGAAAAAAGTGGAACAAATTTGCTTGTTTTTTCATCATTAAAATTGGTTCCTAAGAGTTGGGTTTCTTACTCTCTTTTTTAATTCTTAATTAGATTTAAATTTCTAATTGGTTTCATTCCTGGACGTGTTTTTAAAGATTCATTAAAAAGAAAAAATTTTACTAAGTTTTACAATTGGAAACGATGTCCTTCTTTTTTCTCCCACAGAATTCTCTTTTATCTAAGATGATTGTTCCGGAAAAAGTTTCGCGTTTCATTTTTAATAAACTACACTGCTGGCCATTAAAAGTGCAACACCAGGAAGAACTCATCAGATTGTCCCGAAATATGCAAGGTGGGTAGCCCATGGGAGAACATGTAAATGATTCAAAGCGCAGCACGTACGCACATCATGTGTGACAGTAATTTAACCCTGGAAGTGGTATAAGAGGAGTGGAATTGTGTTTGCTCGCAGTTCTTGCGCACTAAAGGATCAAGTATGCCCCATCGAAGAACACGGCACCCATACGACCAAGTTTCCGACTTTGATCGAGGGAGAATTATGGAATTACGGGAAGGCGGATTATCGTACCCAGACATCGGTGCTCGTGTTGGATGGAATGCTACCACAGTGATGAGAATATGGTGTCAGTGGATAGAGGAGGAACGAACTCACCGACGTGAAGGATCTCAACGACCCTGTCACACAAACGAACATGAGGATAGACATCTCGTGCGCATGGCTTTAAGTGATCGTACAGCCTCATCAAACACCTCAGCTGAACAGTTAGGGTCTGTTGCACATCAATCAGTGTCCGCAAGTACGGTTCGACATTGTCTGCAGCATCAGGGCGTTTTTGCTAGGCGGCCATTGCTTCGGCAGAATATGGCCGCAAAGGACAAATACGGGACCCGCATGCTGCGCTACAGAACGTCAAAATCACATGCTCCGCGACCCTTTCACCACAACTATTGTACTGCAGAGTGATTTGCGGACCACTACAGGTACTGTGGTCCCCACACAAACCATTAGACAACGTTTGCATGTTGCAGGAATGATAGCGAGGCGTTCAATCCAGCATCTGCCATTGCAGCGACATCACCGGTTACATCTTCTCCACTGGTGTCGAGCGAGGCAACATTTCACTATGCAATGGAGGTGAGTGTTGTTCACAGACGAATCCTGATTCTGTTTCGGCATGCCAGACGCAGTTTATCTGAATGGCGTCAGCGACATGAGGAAGACTATTCCATTAGCCATCATACGGCTCTCCATCATGGTACAATGGTATGGGGTGGCATCACATTGGCTGCTGAACACCTGTGTTCCATATTTCTGGCACACTAACGACGAAATGTTACATCGATGGCATCGTTAATCCTGTAGCACAACCCTTCCTCACATCATGCCTAAATTGATTCTGCAGCATGACAACGCCATTTTCCACACTGCACATGAAACGATGGACAGTCTCCAAGGTGGGGACATTCTCCCATGGCTGCCATACTCCCTGGACTTTTAGCCCATTGAGCATGTCCTGGACCTTATGGGTCGCCGCCTTCACCAGGGACGAACCTCTCCAGGGACGAACCTGGTACAGTTGCGTGCCCAATTGTACGCCATCTGAAACGCCATACCTCATGACACCATTAACCATTTGATTGATGGAATGCCGAGATGTCTGCAGGCTTGTATAACCGCCCGAGGTCGGCCTACTATGTACCGATGAATCTGCAATAAACGCATGTACCTTGCGTTCTGCCGTTCCGCTTTTGGATCATTTGTACAACTACCCTAATAGCTTCCTACCTGCCAATTTCGGGCGTAATATCACTTTCTTCTCGTTGTCGGCATTTCCAAATTGAGCAGTGTTTATAAAGGTCGGGAAGGGGGCAAAGGGTACGTACCTCCCCCTCCCTAGAGAATGCTGGAAACAGAACGGAGGCGAAAACTACAAAAGCGTGTATCCCCTATGACGCATATGAGAATCTCGTTTTCAAAGAGAATGAAGTTTTTCCTTTACCTACTCCAACTACTCTTTCACTCTTTAAAAGTTTAATTTCAGGTAGCAGATGATGCGATAAATGCAAATAATATTTTATTAGTAATTATACAAAATAAAAGGTATTCGTATTTTAATTTTTAAATTTAAATGTTGCATTTACTACATATCTCTTAGAAAACAAGGTACATTATTACTATCAGTGGAATATCCTTGAAAAGTTTCCACCTAAATTTCAAATTACTATGGTGTTCATATTATTTGCAAAAGACCAAAATTCTGCTGGAAAAATTGCAGTGATGCTCCACACCCATAAGAGATTGCATAACATTCATTGTCCCCAAATCTTTGAAAAACAAATCGTATGGAAAGACACGGCCAAGTATTTTTTAGGGTCCATAAGAGATTAAACAGCGATATTCACCTCACTAACACCCTCAATAAAGCAAGAAATCTTCAATTCAAACTATTTTCTCTACTTCCACGAAATTCTGATCTTTCAATCAATAACAAAGTCTTAATTTGCAAAATGGTCGTCAAGCCTATTCTACTTTATGCAGCTTCTGTAAGGGCTATTGCAATTTGACAGCTATCAGAAAGCTGCAATCGTTTCAAAACAAAGTGCTGCGATCAGCTGTAGCAGCCCCATGGTTTGTTCGAAACTCTATACTTAACAGAGGTTCAAACCACAATACGATCCATGAATGTATTGTCAAGCTTGCCAAGAAATCCTTTGAGAATGCTACCTCTCATCCTAATACGTTTATTTCACAGTTAGTTATGATCATACTTGTCCAAAAAAGGTTCAAAACACCTAAGAATATCTTGTACTGAGTTCCTGTTTACTTTCTCAAGAAATGTTCTACTGGCTTTCGAGTTCCAGTTTTAACTGTGCCATTGTGCTTTTAACTGTGCCATTGTGCCATCTTTTATCAGTGCCATTGGCATAACTCCGTTGAAGAAGGTATGGGATGGCTAAATAGCCCGGTATTTCATTCTGTCACTCTGTGATCTATCGTTAATAGCTCTGTCGTTTCCATATTTAGTATCTGTAATAATATATATTAAAACTATTAAGTGTTTGAAATATGTAAATTATAATATTTCATTATTGCCGATAAAACTAAAAAAGAGTTTCCTAATAATTAATTTTATTGTTTCCAATGGAAACTTCATGACGTTCATATTCCACCAGCAAATTTTTATATTTCTAGCATAAATATATCGTTTCACAATTTGGGAATTTTCAACTTTTTCCACCGTTTAGAGGGCGCAATTATAGTGTTCAAAATATTCCGAAAGTACGAATCATAATACTTTATCAATTTCTATTTAGCCCAAAACAAATTTTTATTTATCTCTAAATATAAGCAAATATCTGCTAAAAAAATTTTTATCTCCCCCCCCCCCGAGTGTAAGGCGCCAAACCATTGTTGCCAATAAAATTTCCTGAGTTCAAATTCGTCCACCAAAGTTTCAAATTTCTGATATAAATACGTTGCTTTGGTTTGAAATTTAGAAATTTTGGAATCTTTTTTCTGGTAGAGTATAGTTATAGTTTTCGGAAGATTCCGAAAGAGCAGATCATAATATTTCTTCACTTGCCTTCCCTTTATTTTCCTTTTTTTACCGGATCCAAATATGACGACTCCAAATATGCATTTTATGTGATTTTAATAAGACTTAAGTCTAAGTGTTATACCATTTCTGGCGATTGTGATCAATGCGTTTCCACTGTGTTCAATGAACTAAAGAGATACACGATCAAAAATCGAGGACTGAAAAATATAGTGTGGCTAAGGGATAAAAAAAAAAACCCAATCCACTAGCAGTCTCTTATTTATCATCTGTGCCTCCTTGAAATTTGGTTTCCCTTTCTTTTTTCGTATGGTAAGTTTACACTACTTTTTTAAATATTAAATAATATCCAGTCATATTCTAAACACCCTTCCTTTCGAAAAATTATCCTTAGTTAATAATTAACATCAAAATCATTTTTTTAAACTGCGAGAAATAAATAATTAAATAACGGAACTAACGATATAATAATTGCTCAGTGTTCTCTGATTCACACTAGAATTAAGGGTTACTGTGTTGATAATTCTCAAAAGAAAATTATGAAACTGCCTAGATTGCGCTTCATACCAACCACGAGCAATGTGTTCCGAAAGAGAATAAAAGTCCTGTTCCCGTTGCTCGCACAGCATGCGGGAAACGAACGTCTTGACGGCCACCTGCTCTTTCCCTCGGTTCCATTAACGATTTCGATTCGCGACTCAGAAGACACGTTAACTTTGTCTCTTGGTCAAACAATAAGAGAACTGTCATCAATATAGAAACTGTCATCACAATTTCTTTACACCTGCTTTTCAATATTTACAGTACTGTTTGTATTTGGTGGGGCTTTTTTTTCGGTTTATTAGTATAAAGTTTCTTCGCTTATTTTTATCTTGGATTTATGTCTCTCTGCCATATTGATTGTTTCTATCTACTGCACAATTTCCATAAATTAAGTAACCGCCCTATTTTTATCAATGGGCTAAAGTCAAATGCTAAAGTCAAAGATCTATAACACCTAAAATAGCTTTTTTCGTTTTGAAAAATGTGATAGCAGATAAAGATCTCAATCAAATATACTGGCAGAAATTGAAAAAAGAACACCTAGGAGGAATTCCTTTAGGAACGTCATATTATAATAAGTTAAGTTACGGACGCACGAGAGAATCGGCGTATCAGGAAGGCGGCGGTGGCTCTGTCGTACCAAGAATGTCGTACCAAATTCTGTCGTATACAAGAATGATACGCAATCGTTTTTTGGAAGCAGGACTTCGGGTACGCTTGCCACTGGGATGGCTACCACTGTCGAGCACGTTTGCAACGGTGTCAAGAACGAGTTCATTGGAGGGAAGAATGGTAGTCTGTGATTATTTCCAGTGATGAAAGCCGATTCTGCTTAGGAATCTGACGGTCGTTTACACATCCGAAGGCAACAAGGTGAACTGCTGTTCCATCATGCATCCACCAGCGACACACGGGACCCACGCCGGGCATCATGGTGTGGGGAGCGATTAGCAATCACTCTCGCACGTCTCTTGTGTTTGTACAGGGTACACTGAATAGCAATATTCACGTCAGCGACATCGTACAGCCGGTCGTCCTGCCATATTTGAGTGTAATCCCAAATGCGATATTCCAGCAGGATAACGCCCGCCCACACTCCGCCCAGGCAACTCAACATGCTGTTCAGGCAATGCACCAACTCCCTTGGCCAGCACGCTCTCCGGACTTGTCTCCAATCGAGCATGTCTTGGACTTGATCGGACAAAGATTCTTCCGCAGACTGTGGCAGGCAACAACCATCGCTGAATTACGCATCCAAGTTGAATGGTATCCCCTAGCGTGATATCCAGCATTTGTATGACCGATTGCATGTCAGATTGGAAGCTTTATTGCTGCTCTAGAAGGTTCAACACCTTATTAAAATGTGCCTTCTGTAAAATGTCATACTCATTAAAAGGTAAACATTGAATCACTTCACACTTTTGATCACTGTCCTTTCTCAACAAGTTTTTCTACTAAATAAAACTTATAGATAGATTACGTTTCAATTGTTCATGGCGCTCTTTTTTCAATTTCTGCCAGTGTATATCAATATCTCGTTTTTCAATATACGTTCACTATATTGAAAAAGTAAGTTTTTTGTTTAGAAGTTTGAATATTTAACCTTAACAAGCCAATCACAAAAAACTGACTTCAGAAATTAATTAAAATTCAGCAATAAGTATTCTATCAAAGTTTTTAATAAAATGAGTATGTATTTTAGAAGTTTGTGTAAAATCATTATTTCGCTATTTATCAGTTTTGAATAAATTTCTTAACCCTTCCAGTGTACACACTGAAAAACTGGTTTACATCCAGAGGCCAAATTTAACCTTAGAACTTTTTTGCCAAATAATTAGTGAAAGGAATCATGTCATGTTATATGCCAAATTAATCAACATTTAATTCTGGATTTTCTGAAAATAAAATATTTAGCAAAAAAGATGACAAGTTTTATTTTAACACGACTGTTTTAGAGTCATGTAGTAAAAAAATGCATCTGGCAACACAAGAAAAATTTATATTAATAAAAAAGCTAACAGACAGAAATGATTATAATGCACGTGAATAGAAAGGCTATTTATTTCTAAATAACAAAAACATTTCTTCCGTTTTGAAATTTTTTCTCCATACTATACTTTGAGAAAAAGTCCAGGCTTGTTGCAGTTCAATAAACAAGTCACATTTATTTTTAATAAATTACTAATCAACAGAAATAGCTCATGTTATATACCAAATTAAAAAGAATTTAATTCTGAATTTTACTGAAGTAAACATTTTGATCAATGTAGTAACATATTAATTTTAATAACAATTTTTACAGTGATATACCTAAAAAAGGTACACATTTCATAATTACTTCCAAAATCTTCCATTTTTAAAAAGTAGCAGTTCTTTGTTAATTATCAGGAGATTTTAAAAACTTTAAGGGGTATTTTGTTGATAATATAGATCAAATCAATTTTTGATCTGTATTTTGTTGATAATACAGATCAAATTTCTGAGCTTGAATTAGGGGATTTCTTCAGCACAGAGTAATGTTAACAAACAAATTGGCAATACCTTATATAACTTCTACGAAATGGCAAACAGATGGCTTTGACAAATTATTTATGTCATAGTTTAATAAAATATGCATGAAGTAAAAAATAAAATATTATTTATCAAGCTTAAATTACATATTTTTATAAGATTATTTTATAAAAATTTAGAATTAAAAAAATTTAAAATGGCAATTTTTATTTTTTTTAAAAATTGTTTTCTTTTATTGTACTAAAAACGGATAGAATTGTTCTGGACACAAGAATTCCATCCATATATTTGTTCTCTTTTAAGACTGATTCTTACGTTTTATGTTCCATTTCCTCAGTTTCCATTATTTCCACTCTGGAATCCAAGAGTGAATTCCATCTATCTCCTAACATCTGCCGATTGGAACCCCTTCTCCAACCTTCTCTGAGTCCTTAGGACCGTTTGAGCTGGCCATTTAGAACATTGTTTTAAGCAAAAATGTCGCTAAGAGGTAAAACAACAACATGTCAGAATTAACTCAATTTTGACTTTAGCTCTTCTACATTCTGTCAAGATCCTTTCGGCTCATAAGCCTTGAATAGATATTCTTAAAATTAGACAATTGTTTCGAACGTAGTTCATCATCTGTTCCTAATTGCATTGGTATGTTCATGTGAGAAATGCAGTCCATATTGTTTTCCTTTGCCTAGAATTTTATGATTGTATCGGTTCACAAATGCAGGAAGACCAGTTAGTTACTTTCAATTTCTCCAATTCTGGCTCAATTTCAGACAACTCGATTTGTCGTCTCTTAAGACCAGTCCAAGTCAAGAATGAAGTCTGGCGCTAGTTTTGAAAAATAATACAGAATGCGAATGAACACATCAGCAGCCGGGAACTTTACATATCATTTGGAAACATTTCTATTGCTGATATCAATTGTATTCAAAAGCAGACGGATATCGACTTCACGCATCCTTTCTAGTTATTTTAAATTCAATTTCTTTCGCAAAATTCTTTCTGTGTGTGTCAAACCAAATACTAAAATGCCTAAAATGGCGGCGAACACGACGTGGTCCAGTTCGCAGTCGGTGAAGTTAAACCATTTTCAAATATAGGGGGTGCGGATAGAGGCAAGTGGGGGGGTTGTGTTTGCGAAATCGCGAAAAGAGATGGAATCACTTCATATCGCTTCCAATTCTTAGAGAAAGAGCAGCGCAAAATATACTTATTTAATAAGCGAATTAACACGATATTATATTCATAACCATTAAAATTTATAAATGTTTATAGAGCCTGATATAAAGAAATTGATTTAAAAAAAAGTAAAATAAATATACATGTAATTCATTATAAGGTAACTCAAATGGTAGAGCAACTGGCTTGTAACCAGAAGATCCCGAGTTCGAGTCCAGTAGACGAATGGGAGGATTTTTTCGCACTTGTTGCTACAAAATGACTATCCTGTAGTGAGATTAATTCCTTTTATTCCCATTTGACTGAAATTTGAGATATGACTTCAGATTTCTCTAGAACAGTGGTTCTCAACCTTTTATGCTTCACGTACCCCCTGGAAATGTGTATGTTTTTTGTTTTTTTTTAATAATAATAATAATCTTTATTCATATTCATGTTAGTTATACAAAAGTTTAAACAAATGACCCGCAAAGCATCTGCATATCTGCAGGAGAGAAGAATAATAATGTTACATGAAAATACATAAGATATAGTTTAAAACAATGCCATCGAATTATGTGAATTTCAGTGGAAGCTCTATTGTGGTGGTTCAAATTTTTATTTAAAATTTAGCCCTAGAAGAAAATTTTTAGTCTTATTTTTGATTTCTTTAAAATTGTTTAATAAAATAATTTCTCTTGGCAGTTGATTGAACACGTAAGGTATTGTATATGTCCTTTACATTTCCCGTAATTGTTTAATATTTTTGGAAGTTGGAAATAATTTTTGGATTGTAACCTTGTGTTTTCCCATGAGAGATTTTAGATTTAAATTGATTACCAAAAAATATATTTTAAAGTGATGCTGTATTTGTAAAGGTTGTGAAAAGAGAGTATGCTTAGAAAATTTAGTCTTTCTTCGCTGTGATAAAATGAATTCCTTAAGTTGTATGGGGTTATATTTTTAGCAATGGATGATTGAATAGTTTCTATTTCTTTATATTTGTGAGGTTAGTTGAGTCATATATTGTCAAACCATAAGTCAATATAGATTCACAGATAGCTTTGTAAACCAAAATACATGTATGTGTGCTTGCAAAAAATTGTAGTTTATAAAGTTTAAATGCACATAGACACAATTTCCCTGCTAACTTTTGAATATGTGTATTCCATCGGAAGGTTGTGTCCATGTAAAGTCCAAGATATTTATGGCTCTCAACACGCTCAATAACATCACAGTAGCAGCAGTCAGGGTCATGATTTATCATGTTGTGGGGACACAAGGGTTCGTGGTTTTTTATTGCACAAGGTGAGAGATCATAGTATCCTGGTGAATGAAAGCTCATCCATTTGGTTTTTTCTGAATTTATGTAAATACGATTAATGTTAGACCAGTAAATAATTTTGTTAAAATCATCCTGTGTATCTCGGACTGCGTCTCCTATATTGTGATAAACGTTAACCAAGGCGGTGTCATCAGCATATATATATATAAAGAGAGCCCTTCAGTTTAAGGTTAGCTAGATCATCAATATTAATAATGAATAAAAGCGGACCTAAAATTGAACCTTGTGGAACACCAGTGTACACTGTTCTTTTCTCACTAAACACGCCATTAATTTTGGTAACATGCACTCTGTTTTTTAAATAATTTCCAAACCATTTAAGGGTAATACCTCGGACACCATAAATATACAATTTTTGAAGTAAAATATCGTGATCCAACGTATCAAATGCCTTACGAAAGTCAAGAAAGATAGCTGCTGCTTTTTTCTCGTTGTTTAAAGTTCCATTAATAACATCAGAAAACTCCGTTAAAAGTGTAATTGTATTTTTACCTTTTTGGAAACCATATTGCTTATCACTAATAATGTTATGTTTTTTCAAGAAATTGGCTAGAACGTTAGCTACATATCTTTCAAGTATTTTGTGAAGAACGGGTAAGATGGCAATGGGCCTATAGTTAGTGCAATCGGATTTAGTTCCACTTTTGTAAATTGGTCTTAGAATAGCAATTTTGAGTTTATTAGGGATGTTTCCTGTAGATATGCTTTCATTGATAAAGTTTGTCACGAGATCAGCTAAGGAGGTTTTGCATGCTTTATTGTGCTTTATGTGTACCTGATCGTATCCAAATGATTTTCTTTCATTTAAGTCACTTAGAATTTTGAAAGTTTCTTGTTTTGAGATGGGAGGAATAAAAATTGAGGGGACCGAAGTTTGGATATGTTTAGGAACTGTAGAGAGATTCTGTATATGGTTATCGTCTCTGAGATTGACCATAATGTCTGCAAAGGTGTTGTTAAATTTCTCTGCTGCTTGAGTTTCAGACATACCTTGTGGCATATTCTTCATGATAAAATCGTCAATGGCAGTTTTAGGTTTATTGTTGATAATTTGGTTGATGAGTTCCCAATTTTGCTTTGGATTATTTTTACAAGATTCAAATTGAAGTAATATTTTTTCTTTTCCTGCCTAATAACGGACGTGACTCTGTTTCTTAAGTTTGTGTATAGTAATTTAAAATTTCTGTTTCTCTTGTTATGTTTGTAATCAATCCAAGCCGAATCTCTTTTACGTATTAAGTTTATTATTTCCTGATTTATCCTGTCTTTGCTACAATTGCGTTGTTTAATTTTTGAGCCAACCGATAGTTTATTAATTTTGTTATTGTTAACAATCGCCGTATATTTTTTTATGAATGCTTCATAAAGTACGTCTATTGGTTCTGAATTTGGGGTTTCGTTTCCAGTGTCTCTGTCCAGCCAGTTTGTTAGACTTATTTCTTTGCATATGTTTTTATGATCTAAGATAGTTTTCGTATTAAAATTGCTGTCTAGCTTTTTAGTGTGATTGGACGAATTCCCAAGTTTTTCCCCCACAAGTTGCCGCAATTAAGTAGTGGTCTGCGAACCTACTGCAAAAAATCATTGAATTTGTGTCGAGTTTAATGTCAAGTCGGACGTTAATGTGATCAATGCATGTCTGAGAAAGAGAGTCACCAATGATGTCTTCCCTGCTGATACCAGTAATGATAGGTGAGAAACTAAACTCGGTTAACAATTCTACGTATTTGGCAACTCCGTGTTTTTTTATATTTTTGATATCTAAATTAAAGTCACCAACTAGTATTTGATTGCGATGTTTATCAGTTGTTTCGAACCAGTTTTTGAGATTAGAAAGAAAGTGTTGATGTTCGAGCTGGGTGATCTGTAAATAGCAAGTAAATTGAAAGTTAAATTACCCTTGTAGATATTAATATTCAATGTTTCAGCAGGAATTACAAGTGAAGAAATCGTTTTGACTAATAATGTGTCGCGGAAGAAAAGTAGAATCCCATGTTCAAACGCAACAGGAGTTCTCGTAAAAAGTTGATTAAAATTTTCTAGATTGAACAATGGAGCATCCGTGCTGAGGATGTTAGTTTCTGTTAATATAATAATATCTAAGAAATTCAAGATATCTTTAAGATAAACACAGAGAGTATCCCAGTTTTTTTTCAGACTTCGAATGTTCACATGCAGATGTAATTATCGTTCTCCTTGTATCGATAGATAAAACTGTGTTATAGTGTAAAAATGGGAATAAAATAAAACATATATATATATACACATTACATTTTATACTTAACTTACACTTAACGACTTTTGAGCTCTCACGGCGTTCCCCAAAAAATTTTTACCGCGTACCCCACGTTGAGAACCCCTACTTTAGAACATTATTACTACGGGCCTTCTTTTTTGTAACATTACCAGTGAAACTAGATATATTAATTTCTTTAATTACTAATGCATTCAGCTGATATACTCTTAGATTATTGATTACTAACGGGGCGGGGGTGGCTCAGTCAGTAGCGTGCCAGGCTCGTAATCTGTAGTTCCCAGGTTCGAGTCCCAGAGAGTCAGATTTATTTCCGCAAAACTACCCGTCCTACCCACGGTCAATAGGGGACATCGATGGGCTTGAAAAAGCCACCGTCCGTCGTCGGATGGGACGTTAAGCTGTGGCTCCATGTACGGGAGAGTCATACCCTGTGCATGTTAAAAACACGCTGGATAGCCTTCACGGGAGGCTACCATCTGTCTCCCGACAGCTGTTCTAGTGGGTCCCCTCCCCCAACCTTCTCTGAGGATTCGGGGTCCTTGTGACCTGGCCTTTAGCCCATTGTGTGCAAAAACGTACCGCTCAGAGGTAACCCAACTGATTACTAATGCATTCCGCTGACGCTATTAGAATGTTTGAAAAAGCGACAGCTAATGCATGCCGCTTTTTCAAATATTGCTTCCTAACAGCATATATTGATTTCTTTATCTACTAATGCATTTCGCTGATTCAAATGCTTTACTTTTCTCTATGATTATATTTAAAAGCAGTAGCTTATCTTTGAAATTTTGAGATCTGCGATGTGAAAGAATCTGTCCATACCACGTTTTTTAATTTACACAGTTTTCAGAATTCTCAATTTCAATTAGTTGATGCGTCGTTTCGATGTAAACGCGTACGGGAAAGCACCCATAATTAATTTTCCGATATTTTATCTTTTAATCTTTCGTTTTTTTATGAATGTAAACTGCTCATTAAAAGTTAAGCACGGATCAATAAAATGCACGTATCTCGTTTGGACAAATTTTAATCAAATACCACAGGAAGATCTACCCTAATAATAGGCTTTCTTTGTAACTGTGTATTCCGTCCGGTTGCCAAATCATCAAAAGAAACATGTAAGACGAAATGCATTTTACAAGATTATGAGATAGATTAGTTTTCGTTTAATGGCAACTTCACGTCAGAATAAGAGGTTCGTATCTCAGGGATACAAAATAAAAAAACGTGGTACAAAAAAATTCTATATATATACTAGAGATAGATCTGGCAGCCATACCACGGTTCATAACGGAACAGAGCAATTTGGGCAGAAAGGACGCCCTTAATGTATTTTTACCATAGTGATTTATAGTCAAGTTCAGCCATCCGTACAGGGGCGGAGGTGGCTCAGTTGGTAGCGCGCCAGACTCGTAATCTGTAGTTCCCAGGTTCGAATCCCAGCTGGATCAGCGTTGAGATTTATCTCCGCAAAATTCCTGCCCTGCCCACGGTCAGTAGGAGACACCGATGGGCTTGGAAAGGCCGCCGTACGTCGGATAGGACGTTAAACCGTGGCCCCGTGTGCGGGAGAGACATACCCTGTGCACGTTAAAGAACACGCTGGATGGCCTTGACGGGAGGCTACCATCTCTCTCCCAACAGCTGTTCCAGTGGGTCCCCTCCCCCAACCTTATCTGAGCCTTCGGGGTCCATGTGACCTGGCCATTTAGCCCATGGTGTGCAAAAAAGTGCCGCTCAGAGGTAAAACAACCCAACTCAGCCGTCCAGGGCACGCTTGGCTATTGATCAAAGGGGCCTGAAATCAGTACATATCGCAACAACCAAGCACATATCGTTACAAACCAAAATAAATCTCTTAATTCCTTCAGGTAAATTTATTCAATCCATTTTGTTGAAGCAAAATTAACTGTAATTTATGACTAAGGTTATTCTATCACTCCTGCCACTCAAATCATCAGTCTAGCATTTATTGGCTCACACCTGTCTCGTTCAAACAGCTGAAGAACTCTGGTCGGTTCAGTTTGTTGGCTGACGCCCCTGACCCTCACATGATTTCTGCAGCATGGACTGACTTGGTGTGAGAGATTGCAAGCATCTTTCGTTTGCAAGAGACCCGAATACTGGAAAACAGAGCATCAAAAAATGCATTAAAAAAAGGCCGGAATAAAAAAAAAAGTTCTGGGTATGATGCACAAATCGTTACAACCAAGAACAATCTTAATTTATTGAAATAAATATATTGTATCTCCTCTATTAAGCAAAATTAACGTTGTAGTTCATGATTAGGGTTAGTTTAGTCTTCCTGCCACTCGAAACAATCATGGATTATGAGTTCATCAACTTTTTGGTTTCACACACATTACGTTTACATTTCTAGAGTGAAACATTATATAAACAAAATCTCAAGAAATACATGAGTAGTATTAACTGAAGATTCTATGAATGGTGATAAAGGTAAAAGTTCAGTACACAAAGATGTGGTCCTTAAACTGCATCGAGGTCAAAATACGGGTAAACATTACTTAGGAGAAAAGAGCAAAAAGGCATTACACAGGCTCTTTTATTTTGCATTACATTTTTTTTTTCAATGGCTCTTTTATTTTTTATTACAATTTTTTTCAATGGCTCTTTCTGTATGTATCAAGTTATCTGCTATTGACTATCTCAGTCTAGAGAAATGCTTTTTGAGCGGTAAGAGTAATTTTTATTCTACTTCGCGGTTAAAAAAATAGTGGTTTTCTTAGAATGACTCAGAGTTGCATGAAATCTTTTCCAAAAATATTTTAAGGCATCAATGTACTAGAAGCTAAGTTTAATAAACACAGGCGACAGCAACTAAAATATCTCTCCGATAAATTTAGAATTTCATTATGCTATTTATAACGCAAGTTCATGCTTTCCCTATTTTCGTGAAGCAAGAAAGCAGTACCGATTACAGTAAGAATTTATTAGATTTTGACTTAAAATATTATGTATACTTGAAGAAAACATGCAATGGACGTAATGCTAAGCTATCTACGAATTAAGCATATATTAAATTGTTACATTCTTAGAGCTTCGCCATCAGTTTCTGTTATAATGATATTCAGAAATTCCAGTTAAACTTAACGCTTACAGAATATTATTTGCCATGAAATTTAAGCCATATTTTATCTACATTAACATGCTTTCGAGGAAATGAATCCTCAGAAATTAGCCATCTTTGCGACGTCAATTCAAAACTTGATTCCTCCATATTTTCTTAGCGACCATACGCACATTAATTTCTTTCATTAAATAGGATTTTATTTTAGTTGTGAGGTAAGAGTTGTTTTACCTCTGAGCGGCACTTTTTTGCAACACCATGGGCTAAATGGCCAGGTCACATCGACCCCGAAGGCTCAGATAAGGTTGGAGGAGGGGACCCACTGGAACAGCTGTTGGGAGACAGATGGTAGCTTCTCGTCAAGGCCATCCAGCGTGTTCTTTAGTGTGCACAGGGTATGGCTCTCCCGCACACGAGTCAACGGCTTAACGTTCAATACAAGGACGACGGCCTTTCCAAGCCCATCGGTGACCCCTACTGAACGTGAGTAAGGTGGGGAAATTTGCGGAGATAAATCTCAACGCTGACCAGCTGGGACTCAAACCTAAGAACTACAATTTACAAGCCTAGCGCGCTACCGACTGAGCCACCCCAAGTGAGATAAAAATTTCATTGGAACTATTTGTGTTTTGGGGTAATTAAGTGTACAGTTGTATGTATCTAAACGCAGCATAGTGATGACGTCAATGGTACTAATTGTCGATAAATAGTGTGTTGGAACATGCAGGAAAACAAAGTTTTCTAAAATAAAAAATATTTATTCTGTATCAAGTACCTACATAATAATTATGTTGATATATTTGAGTTTCTTTTTACGAAAAAATATATCCATATAATGCTTCCATAACACATGTAAAGGACTTAATGATTGAGCTATGATTCTGGTATTTTGCTCACATATTCGTCCCTTACACCACCCCCATATGGGTCCATGGATTCCACTGGTGCAGACATACGAGTTCTACCTCTAATATATAAATAACTCTGTGGTTCGTACGTTACCTTCTAACGACTCTAACCGGGTAAATTACAATAGTATGCAGTGAAATATTTTCCGGAATAGCTACATTTTTAAAGAAATTGTTTTGTGTTAATTTCTAAACTCTGTTTCCTCTGATGAACGAAAGATTGACGTTTGATAATGTTCTGTGCAACATTCGAATTTTTTCAGAATGGTCGTGATGACTTTTGAACATATATGATCGAATAATCGAAAGAGCGGATTCGTAAGTCTACTGTGAAATATTTGATAAAGGTAATAGAAACTAAAAACGACTAAATGCAGTATTCTTTTAATTCGTGGTTACGTGTAGATGATTGTAGGGTAATAAAAAATCGAAAATGAGAACTGAAAATCTTGGTAGGGTACGTTGACTATCATAGTCAGGGATCGGATGTAGGAAAAAAAATTAGGGAGGATGCCTGATATTGATTTGAAAGAGATCGCACTGAGAAGATGTCACATAATGCATATATTCGTTTCTTTTTTCAGCTATTAACAAATATACCATATGTTTCGTGAGAAAATTTTAAGAAAAACGTTTTCTTGTTCCTTCTACCTCAATGTAGCATTTGTCACTCCTCTGTAACAATTACTTATATTTTGTGTATTTTTTCTTTCCGTTCTAGTATATTTTAAAAAAAAATTTGTAAAAAAATATGTCTAATTACTTTAGTTTATATAAATGCTTTCAGCCATACTTCTGTAATAAATTACATTGTTTTGGAATTATAATTGTTATATACTATTTATTTGAACTCACGCTCAATTTCTATCCATATAATTCATAATAATATATATAACCCTAGGGTTCACTCACAGCAGGGGCGGGAGTGCTCAGTCGGTAGTGCGCCAGGCTCGTAATCTGCAGTTCCCAGGTTCGAGTCCCAGCTGGATAGATTTACGGAAAAGTGGGCCCTCGCACTTCGCCTCCCACATTTCGCCCCCAGCACATTTCGCCCCCCGGCACGTTTCGCCCCCGACACATTTCGCCCTCTGTAGATAATGAGTAGGTTACAAAATTGTATATACAGTCAACTCTCGATAACTCGAATTTTTATTGAAGTCCCAGCCCCTTTAGTGAAGATTCAATGTTAAACTCTCTCGATTACTCGAACTGAACTTCCGATAACTCTAACTTTTCCAAACAAATTTTCAAAATTAGTGAAGCTGATGACTTCCCCATTGAAGCTATGGTGATTGCAAACTACTTTGAAGATACATATACTGGAAGAAAACAACAAAGAGGTCGGCAATTACTCATTTTTGCCATCGAATTGTGGAATGTTTACACACGAACACTGAATGATCAGCAACGTACCAACAACGGCGTGGAGGAGCGGCACAGGGGATTTCAGGAAACTTGTGCTACTTTATTCCCAAATATTTACCGATTCATTGAATCTTTAAAGAAACAGCAAGGACTGCACAATTTCGAAATTACACAACTAATTGCCGGTAATTCAGGCAATCAAAGAAACAAGAAGTATGCTGCAATTTCTGCTAAAATCAAAAGAATAGTCCAAGATTTTCAAAATCGTAATGTGATTGATTACCTTAGAGGCATTGCATACAACTTGGAGTTTTAAACAATAATAATGTGCATTTATTTTATTAAAACAAAATAAATTAGAATTATTAAAAAGTTATGTATATTATTTGCATTTTTGTAACCTACTTATTATCTAGAGGGGGCGAAATGTGCCAGGGACGAAATGTGTTGGGGGCGAAACGTGGGAGGCGAATTGTGGGAGGCAAAATGCGAGGGGCCACTTTTCCGAATCCTGTTGGGTCAGCATTGAGACTTACCTCTGCAAAACTCCTCGCCTGCCCACGGTCAGTAGGGGACACCGATGAGCTTGGAAAGGCCGCCGTCCGTCGGACATTAAGCCGTGGCCCCGTATGCGGGAGAGCCATACCCTGTGCACGTGGACCAAGAACACGCTGGATGGCCTTGATGGGAGGTTACCATCTGTCTCCCAACAGCTGTTCCAGTGGGTCTCCTCCCCCAACCTTCTCTGAGCCTTCGGGGTCCTTGTGACCTGACAATTTAGCCCATGGTGTGCAAAAAGAGTGCCGCTCAGAGGTGAAACAACACAACAACAACAACACTCACAGCAGAAGGTCGTATTTCAGGACTCTCATTTTTCTTTGAAAGATTAAAAAAGAATCAAAAGACACTCCTAAATGCTCACAGTGGTATTTACGTATATGGAACATTGTGATTGGAGAATAATTACTTGATGATAATGTGATCTTAGATTTAAAAGATTATAGGTTTTGTATAAAATTTATCAAAAACAAATTTGAATTTACTCCCATAATATTGGCTACAAGTTTAATCGAACGAAAAAAAAATCATGTCCCGTTTCAATAGGTTTAATTCGAGTGTTATGAATTAAAAAAATGCTTGTAATAATAATTTGTCTGTGTTTTTAGCCCTAAATATCAAGTTCACGATAGCGGCAGACGACATTTTCAGTTATGATCGCTCTCGTGATCACTAATGCATCTGCAAACATTTTTAATAGCTCCGCGAGAACAATGGAATTCCCCAGAGAAAGGTTGAGTATTTCAATTTTATGGTTTAGGTTGTTTTACCTCTGAGCGACGCTTTTTTAACTTACAACAATGTGTTAAATGACCAGATCATATAAACCCCTCCCCCCAAGGGTTCAGAGAATGTTGGGGGAAGAGGGTCTGCTGGAGAGCTGTTAACAGACAGATGGAAGCCTCCCGTCAAGGCCATCCAGCATGTTCCTTAACTCACCCAGGAGTATGATTCTGCTGCACACAGGGACATCACTTTGCATCCCATCCCACGGACAGAAGCCTTTTCAAGCCCATCGATGTCTCCTGTCTAACCGAGGGCAGGGTATGGGTTTAGCGGAGATTAATATTAGCACTGGCCCGAGTGGAACTCGCACCTGACACGCTACCGATTAACCAAGCTCCACTCTTCCCAGCCTATGTGTTCCACGTGAAGCAATTGATAATTTTGTGTGTCCCTTGGTTCGCTAAGGTTGAAAAACATTGTTCTAAGCTATTTTTCTTCAAAAGCGTTTCTCTGTGCATCATAGAAAATAATCCCTAATAGTTTATCATGTTAACTAAAAGATAAATGGAAAATAACTTTTTTTTAACTTGTTATAAAAAAAATTTTCTTTCTCGTATTGGAAGCATTATGTAAAAAAAAAAAAATTTCGTGTACTTCATTTAAACTGAAAAAAAATAAACTTCATTTAAACTGAAAAAAAATAAATGCTACGACTGATAGATTTATCCAGTTTATATGTTGCAAATTAGTTCATGTATTTTTATTGCCTTGCAATTAGCATTTTATGTATTGAACCGTCACAAAATGTTTTTCTGTATATTTGTGTATTGCATATTTAACACGAAATATTTTTCTTTGCTTTACAGTTACAACTTGGAAGTAAGTTATCCTGATATCGTTCCTAAAAAATCGAAGAAATCGAAAAAATTCCATTTTCCACTTTGAATTTAAATATGCTCACTGCATAAACTGCCATCAAATCAAGAAGGCATTCAATTGCAATCTGGAAGTGAAAAGTCCTGTTTACAAACCAATCAAGAATCTAGAGATCGAGAACAAAATATGTATTAATACGTAATTTCTATAACCTAAAGAACGAAATATAATTGATCCTAAGAGCCAATTTTGAAATAATTCTTCAGCGCCATTTAATCTAAATCAATATGTCAGCATATCCTTTACGAACCGTACTGTGCATTTCCACAGCAACAAACTGTAACTATAAGTGTACTAAATGGCAGAAATGTAATAACCGATGCACAAATTGTATGAGGTAAAGCTCGAGGAATTCGCATTTTCTGATCAACTTATTAATTGGATAGAGGTATCACACACATTTGACATAATGAATATTTCAACGAACCTATTTACCGATGAGATGACATTGAATTATACCCTAACGGATAGTAATAATGAAACAGGTTTTGCAGAGAGAGACGAAACTCTGGCCCAAGCAGAAATCGCAACTTTGGGAGCAATTTTTTGCTTCATTTTGATAGGTAACTCCGTTGTTCTGCTATGCCTAGCTATTCAACGAGTGAAAATGAGTCGCATGTACTATTTCCTCCTCCATTTGTGCATTTCAGACTTGATCACCGGTTTCTTCAATGTCTTACCACAAATGGCATGGGATATCACTCACAGATTTAAAGGCGGTGATTTACTTTGCAGATCTGTCAAATATCTGCAAATCCTCGGACCCTATCTATCATCTTATATTCTAGTAATGACAGCCGTAGATAGATACCAAGCTATTTGTTTTCCTTTAAAAATCTACTCTTCAAACTTTGGCCGACTCAACGCGATGATCAGCTTTGCGTGGTTAATATCTTTGTTGTGTTGCGTTCCCCAGTTATTTATATTTTCTTATCAAGAGCTTCATTGGATTAACGGTGTTTATGACTGCTGGGGAACATTTGCTCAACCTTGGGGTGAAAAGGCCTACGTAACATGGTATGCGATTTCCGTCTTTTTCATACCATTAGTAATAATCGCTTTCACTTATATCGGTATCTGTAGAGCCCTGTGGATAAACCTGAGATTACAAAACACATCCAATCGCAAGAAGATGATTACCGCTTGTCCTCCAGATAGTACAACAGAAAAATCTCATTCAGTCGTGGTGCTTGTCGGACGATCTTACAGGTTTCATGCCAAAGGCAATATAGAAGTGTCTGTATCTATTCCAGAGGAGATGGAGAAGGTTAAACCTTCGACAGCAATCAATCCCAGAACACATTCCGTCCATCGTTTAACAAGAGCCAAAGTGAAAACCATTAAACTTACTGTAGTAGTGATAACGTTCTACATCATTTGTTCCAGCCCATTCATCTGTGTACAGCTATGGGCTTGCTGGAGTCCAGATGCTCAATATTCTTCTCTCTGGACAGGTAAGCTGTATTATTAGTAAGGTATTTCAAACTGCAATTTTTCGAAATAAACTCTGAAATTCTATTTTCAAGTAGTCAAATTATACAGATTAAGTCAATGATTCTAAGTCAGGTTTTATTGCTTTTAGCTGATATTATGTCAGTTCAGTATGGCAACACTCACTATCAAATGCTGATCACAACTTATAAATGACCGTTGATGACATACGAATCTTTGGAGCATCGAATTTCTTCGATCATCATCTTCTTTTATCTATAATTCATTGATCAGTTAATCTAGTAGAACTTGGTTGGCTGTGTATAGGTTGTGTATAGGCTGTGTATTGCACGCCTAATAATATGATTTGCTGATCTGATATTTTTAGGTTCGAATTCCCAACATTGTCCGCTTTGAGATTTCCCCCCTCCCCTAATTCTCACTGTGTCTTCGCTGCGAATAGGGACACCTTGAGTATTAGAAAGCCGCTGTATCGGATGGGACGTTAAGCCGTATCCTAGTATAGAAGAAAGTCATACCTCTGTACAAATTAAATAACATCTTACATCATTTGCAAATTGAAACAGAGTGATTGGTCTTCACGGGAGGATTCCATCGGTCTTCTAGTAACTGTCCAGTAGATCCCCTTCTTCAATATTCTCAGTGACCCTTAGGGTCCTTCTGACATGTCCGTTTAGCCCATTGTATGAAAAAGAAAGTGCCGTTCAAAGGAAATATATCCCAAACCTAATTTTGCAAACATTCTAATGTATCGCCAGTTACTGGCGATACATTAGAATGTAAGCAAAAAGAATGTGGTGTTAGGCCAGATGACAAACGATTTACCCACTCTATAGTAGAGGACGATCAATTAGTCCCTTGATTACATTCACCCTTATTTCGGTGAAATAACCGGTTCGTGGGTTGTTACACCCGTATGCCTCAGACTTGCTGCGCCAAGTGATGTATAGAATAATGTCCAACTCTATATAACTCACGAGAGTTATATAGAGACGACACATTTATTCACACTTATATGCAATCACGTGCAGGGGATGCTCTCAATTCCATTACTCCACGTTCTGCATGTAACGGAGTCGAGAGTGCACATTCTGCACGTCCTGCATGTAGGCCTTTGCTGCCTTGCTGTTGCAAAGAATTATTCAATGTGTTGGTGAACCGCGCTTGGCAGATTCTCGCTTTACCGACCTCAAACTCGGCGAAAGGTTATTTAACCTTTGCCTACAATATGGTTCACACAGAACTCACTTCAGTTCCACAGAACTGCATTTGATTCACCAAGAATCTTGATTCTCACATAGAATCGAACCCTCTCCTTAAGGGTTTTCTTTGAATAAGAGCAGTGTCCCTTGACCAGTGTTCAAACGTTCTTCCCGTTTGACAGCGATGCTAAAGATTGTTGTTTCCTTATTGTCCGGCTCATCACCAGTACTCACACTCGGGTCCCAGACTAGTTGTAAAAGGGCATAAAAGATCTTTTCGGACTCATCATCCCGTGCAAGCAGCCAGCTCAGACCCGAAAACAACATATATGAGTCACATCCCCATAATAGCACTTCTAAAAACACACTTAACATATAAAATATTTACAACAACAAAAATACAATAAAAATGCAACAATAAATAGAAAAAAATAAATTAGAGAGACATTACAGGTTAACACTTGTATTCAATGTAAAAAAGAAATTCATGATACTTCGGAAACATTACAATGTACAGGCATGTGTGGATTACGATTCCTCTTTTATTGCATGGGTGTGAAAAATTAATTTCAGAAAAATGAATTTTAAAAATAAGACTAAATGGAAAAGCAGTAAATGTAAAACAGATATGGTAGGAATGGGAAAAAAGTGTGAGACTGAAATGTATGATGCCAGTGAATCTCATGTAGATACATTACCAAACTCTGAGGAAAACGTGTTGACTACTGAAATAATCAAGGATGTTACTGACATGTTTAGTGAACAGATGAATACACTTAGAAAGACATGAGAGAGATGAATGAGAAGTCTAAAAATGATAATTTTTAAAATAGGAATGAGATAATTAGGAGAATTAGCTGAGTATAAAAAATGTACTTTACATTGTTTAGACAAACTTGATGATTGTTTGAAAATTATGACTGAAATGTTTAAACCGTTGAAGGAAATGCAACATTAGAATGAAAAGCTTACAGCTGAAAATAAAATGATGCAAATTGAAATAAAAGAACTTAAATGGAAAGTAAATGATTTAGAACAATATAGTAGGAATACCAGAAACACCCAACGAACATGTATCTGAAATAATAACCTCTATATCTCAGAAACTACAAGTTGAAACAAAAGACTTTGATATACAAGCTATACACAGAGTACAAACTAAAATAAACAAAAGATAAACCCATTATTGTTCAACTAACTTCCAGAAAAATTAAAGCAAACTGTATAAATTGTTGGAAGGCAAAGAAGAATTTAAATGTCAAAGAAATACATCATTCCTTACCAGACAACAGAGTGTTTGTAAATGAACATTTAACGCAAAATAACAAACAGTTACTTGATGAACTGAAGAAAATACAAAGAGAAAAAGGATACAGATATGTATGGGTTAAAGATTCTAAACTTTGTATTCGCCAAAATGAAATATCAAGAATATTTAGAATTAGAAATATTGATGATTTAAATTTATTAAGTGGTTAATACTGGAAATTATTATATTTAGTTAAACTCTAATTAGTAACAATATTACTAATCCAATTTTTAGTTTAAATACGGAGATCCATCTTGATCTCAATACTGATATTTCAGATTATAGGTGTAAAGTTCATAAAATTGAGAATATTTATGAAAGAGAATTATATTATTGGGGTGAATGATTACAATTATTAATGGGCAATATAAGAAGTATGAGAAAAAAATTTTACCATTTTTTGCTCTATTTAAACCTAGTAGATTTTAGCTCTGAAATAATAGTCCTAACAGAAATTTGAATAACTGAGGATGAATTACAGTTATATAAGATAACTGGTTATAAAATATATCATATATGTCATAATCAAATGAGATCTGGAGGGCTAATTATTTTTCTGAAAAAATATATTACAGTGTATAAAATTAATACAAATTTTGTTAATGCTGATATGCTGGAAATTAAATTTAAACTTAATCATTTAGTTTTTAATTTAAAGGCATTTTATAGATTACATTCACACAGTAAACAAAATTTTATTAATGAATTAGAAAATAAATTAGAAACTGTTAATAATAATAATGTTATATTATTAGGAGATATTAATATTGACTTAAAAAGTAATGATAGTATTAGACATGAATATTTTAGAATAATTCTGTCAAATGGTTTTAAACAGTGTCATGAGAAGATTACTAGGAAACAATCAAAGACATGTCTTGATCATGTATTTATAAGAAGTATCGCTGTAAATAATGTAAATATTTATATCATTAAGCTCCACATTACTGATCATTATTTCATAGGCTTAAACATTCAGTCTGAAATGAACAAAAGAACGGAAAGTTTAAAAGAAATACGTAAGAAAAATATTACAAAACTAAAGAAATTTTTGAAGGACAAAGACTGGAATGAAGTTGAAATGGAAAAAGATGTCAATAAATATTTCGAAATGTTTTTATTGCAATTACAATTATTAATTGAAAAATCAAAATACACTATACAATTAAAACGGAAACAAAAAAATTGAAACCTTGGATGACGGATCGACTTATACAATCTATTAAAAAACGAAATAATTGTACAAATTACGAAAAATTCAGCCTTTTAATACTGATTTAAATAATTATTTTAAAAAAAGTATCGAAATTTACTCCTAAAATTAATCAGAGGAGCAAAGTCAAATTATTACACCAAAAGATTATTGGGCATATATGACAATATAAAACAGCACTGGAATATAAAAAATGAATTATCTGGAAGGAAGCAACGTATACAAATGATTCCAATAGAAATAAAAATAAATAATATTATGTATTCTTCTAATGAAAATCCAATTCTATTAGCTGAATAGTTTAATAATTATTTTAGAGAAATAATAGAAAACTTTGTAACCGAAATTCCGGAATACACTGAACAGAAAAAGGATAAGATATCTGTTTCAATGAATTCGATTTTTATAGATTACTTAACAGAATATGAAATTAATGAAAAAATTTCTTTTTTGCAAATAAGAAAGGCGACGGGAGCAGATTGCATATCTGTGGAGATAATTAAAGAAATAAAAATAATATTTCAGTATTTTATGTCATCTCTATAATTTATTTTTGCATTCTGGATATTTTCCAAGAATTCTTAAAAATTCAACTATAGTACCTGTTTACAAAGGTGGCAAACATTTAGATAATAATAATTACAGACCAGTAGCTTTATTGTCGGTGTTTTCAAAAATATTTGAAAAGCTAATTAAAATTAGACTTTTAAATTTTCTAGACAGAAATATTTTTTTTTTTCGAAAAATCAGTTTGGGTTTAAGAAAGACTGGAACAGAGGATGCTATATTAAAATTAATATATTCAATCTACAGTGCAATACATAAAAATTTAAAAAGAGCAGTAGTGTTTTTGGATATAAAGAAAGCATTTGGCTCAGTTTCACATGACATATTATTATATAAACTTAAGAAATCAGGAGTTCGAAGGACAATTTTATTATGGTATCAGACTTATTTAAAAAATAGAACTCAAAAGGTTAAAATATGGAATTATAACAGTAATGAAAAGAAAATTAAATATGGTGTTCCGGAAGGGTTTGTATTAGGTCCGATATTATTTAATATTTTTATAAATGATCTTGTAGCCTGGAACAAAAGGGAGAATTAATAGCATTTGTTGATGATACTGCTCTAATATATACAGCAACTACTTAAAATATTTTAATTAAAAAATAAATCAAGATTTATGAAATATCAAAAATTGATTTACGAAAAATAAGTTGCTTCTAAATGTAGAAATAGCGAAATATGCATATTTTCGATTGAGAAAAAAATCAAAGAGATAATTTGAAAACGAAATTATTTTATCATAGACTTAAATGCTTCGGTAATGGTTGTTCATGCAAGCCACTAGAAAGTGTTGAGTGCTACAAATACTTAGAAGTACATATTGATAGCAAACTAACTTGGAATAAACACATTGATTCTTTAATTAAAAAAAAACTATATACCATAATACCATAATTATTTTATGTCAGAAATTTATAAATATTACACTTTTACAACTAATTTATAATGCATGGGTTAAATCTCCTTTAACATGTGGATTAATTTCTTTGGGTAGAATATATCACAGCAATATTAAACTATTAATTAACACTCAGAATAGAATCATTAGATGCATTTTAAAGAAAAGAAGGTATGATAGTGTTAGACACATTTATAGTGAATTGCATATATTACGTTTAAGAAAATTATACATTTACAATATAATTATATATTTTAAAAAAGTACTGGATTGAAAGTGATATTAGACATATAAATTGTAATACAAGACTAGCTAAACACATAAATCTTACTTTACCTCTTCCTTAAAAAAAAATATTGTACAAAAACCAAAAATATTCAATAATTTAACTGGAAATCTTAAAGATGAAACAAACTTTCACTCTTTTTAAAAAAAAGGTTGAAAATCTGGATTTTTGAATATAATGATACTGAAAAATACGTTAAAAACTATTAATAATCATTATTTTGGTAGGTGTACGTTTTGTGGTTTTCGAATTTCTGTCTTTTATTATTTTGAAAATAGAATGGAAATTTATACCACATCTATAAATTTTGTATCAAATTTGTTGCCTTTTTCAAAATGTTTTACCAAATTGTATAAACCACATGCGAGTTATATGAACTCTTGTGGATATTTTCAATGATCCGAAAGTTGAATGCATAATTTTAGAAAAAATGTTATACAATATTCTTTATATAATTCTATGGGAATAAATGTCTATGTCTAATGTCTACGTAATTAAATGCATAAATGTTTGCTAGATATTTATTTAGCGTCACATCTATAGATTTTTTTCCCTAATAGAAACATAAATTTCTTAACTGATGTTTCATCAGGTCATTTTGCACCATGTTCAAAATGTCATAGTGACGAATCAAGTGGACGATACTGACTTGCAATCTAAATGGAATCGTTTGTTTTCGCATAACTAGTAAACACCTGTTTGCATACACTATAATTAAGTCTTCAAAACGTCACTAGTCCCAATATTTGCTTTGTTCTCTTTGCTCAGCTATCGCTTTCACCCTTTAATTACTATCCAAACATGAGCCTGGCATCACCTACTCAATTAAATGATGCATCTCTGCCTTTCTGTGAATGGAAATTTAATTAAGCAACTGTTATTTCACGCATCAAATGCATTATTTATTTCCTGTGCAGTAAGTGCTTATGGAATTGTATCAGTTATTCTACTCCATTTCGGCTGAAAGATATCATATTAGGTGAAAGGTGACTCAATACATCAAGAACGGAGGGTAATGAAGTCTGCACTAAGCGTCATTTCATTTGCTCGGTTAGCTTGCATTGCAGCAAATGAAAGAGCCATTGTATAGGATACAATAGCCTTTGTAAAATTGTAAGAAGTACTTTCTAAACAGTCCAGAACAATGGTCATGTGTTATTAGAATGCTTCGTTCAATGCAGCATGCACTCGCCAATCGCGGAAGTTATGTTCCTGAAGATTGACGCGAACGGCAAATGCGCGATCCGCGAGATTAAAAGCCTATAGAAGTCAGATTACACCAACAGCATTAAATATCCTCCACACTGTAGAAAGAGAGACGTGTAACGTTTGTTGAGCTATATACAGTGAACCCTCGGTTGAGGGGATTGATAGGGTGGGGAGAATATGCCTTAATGACTCCAATCCGTTAAATCGTAATGTCTTTATGACGATAAATAAAGTACGTTATCATATCTTATAACAGTACATTGAAAACACCATTAACCAGTCTAATACTAATACATGTATCTAATACCTGTACTGGAAATAAAACGCTAAAATAAACAATAAACCACTGGTTCTCAACCTGTGGTGCCCAGAGGCCCGCGAATAGAGAAAAGCAGTGCGGGTCCGATGCGAAATTTTAAAGAAAACTCTAAAGTAAATCTTACATTTGCCGCAGTTATGTGACTAGGTCAAATTTTATTGCTTTTAGTTGGTATTATGTCAGTTTATTATGGCAACAGCACCCACTCTCTGCTACTGATCACAACCGATGATTTTGGAACATCGAATTTCTCCACCCAAATGCTTAGTTTCAAATTACAAAATAACCAATAAATGAACAGCAGATAAAGAACTAGAAATAGCAACCATTCTTGAACGTTAGTCTTCGTTACGAGGATCTATATTTTAGTCAAATAAAGCATATCAGATAATGATAAGAAAAGTCCGCGAAGCCGAAAAATTTGGGAACCACTAGTATACACATGTATAGTATACAATAAACAGGAAAGCTTATATTCTGAGTCTATCATGTTCTAGTGGCCCTTACTGGTAGTGGGTTGTGGTGAGGCGCTAGAATACTGTGAGCAACGCTTGTTTCGCTTGTACAGAGCCTAACATAAATTTAAAAGCGAACTCTAACTTTCCCTGAACGAAATCAGATCAAATTAGTTTGGGGTGAGGGGGATATCTGTTATTCGTAAAATCAGAATTCTGTAAAATAGGGTCTGTATGTTCGGGGTTTTATTGCATTTCACCTAACCTTAGATTCAAAAATAAAATCTTAGAAGTACTGTATTTTCTTAAAACACAACTTTTACGATTGAGATAATACAGTGGACCTTCGTTATAGAGCTGCTCGCTATACCGCGCACTCGGTTATAGCGCGGATGATGTTCGCGATAAGTTATAGATAGTGTTTGTTTTTACATATTTTCAAGCGTACCTTATGTACGTAAATAAAATAATAAATATATGTACTTATTAAGATGTATAACTATGTTATATGAATTTTAATAAAACACTTAATAAATATATTGTTTTTTTTTTTTTAAATACATAATATATATAGTTGAGGGGATGTTTCAGTATATAGCTCAAATCGTTCTGAGTAAATTTATTGTGTCGCCACCGCTCCGCTCGGTATAACGCGGTTCACCTTATAACGCGGGTGTTGTTTCCCGCCGACATGCGCGTTATATCGGGGGTCCACTGTTTGACATGATAAATAATAAGGGAATAATACTACTTGATATGATGCTGAGGATAGAGTGGATGAGATTAGTTAATTAAGAGTCCTGGTTCAGTGTCATCAAGTGATGATGCAGATCTGGAACCTTCACACTGTTGCAGAAAATGGTAACAATACAATTACCAGCTATCTTATATTCAGACCATTGGTTTTCCATTGCTTACCATCTAAATCCCTTACATTGCATAACGTAACGTTTGACGAAATTTGCAACCTTAATTGTAAAAAAGAAATATAAATAAATTAGAAAATTTTAAAATTACCTGTTTTCTCATATGTGCCTTAAAAAGCAGAAAATAAGACCAAAGCATTTTGATGGTGCAATCAGTCATTGATGTCTCTACACTTAAAAGGAAGATAGGCCACTGGAAATCTTCTTAAGCAGGTAAATCGGCGCCCTATCTTCTTTGTGAATACGAATTCAGTGACTGATTGCACCATCGATATGGTTAAGTTAATTTCTTCTTTATAGGGATGGACTAAATCTCCAGAACGCGAGTGCCGAAAGTAGCAAATTTGTGTCGACTGAAAGCTTGTGACTTCGGGAATGTCACAGGTTATAAAAATTTCCACCTCCTTCCCCTTCCCCCCCCTAAAAAGGGGAAAATGTGAAAACGATTGTTCCGCTATAATCTTCGGAAAATGAGAACCGAATGTAACAAACTATATGTCAAATGAAAGCTTATGACGTGGGGAATGTTGTAGGCAATAAAAACATACCCCTTAATTTCCTCTTCTCTAAAAACAGGAGAAATGTGAAAGTGGTTTTTCTACTCTATCTTCCCAATGCGAAGGCATACAGTTACGAGTTAGACGTTAAATGAAAGCCCATATGAGGACCGTCGTAGACTGCTTCTAATTATGTCCCTCACAGTTCTCCCTCTCCAAATGAGACAGAAGTATTCGGGAGATCGACCTTAACGAGTTATATTTTAAATTAAAAGTTATGACATAAATATAGAATACTCACGATACAAAACCCACTAGTTTCGCCTTTCGACACTACCAGTATTAGGAATTGCCGTGTTACCACTATCTACGGTCAGGGGCAAGACTCTACCATATAGATATAGCTCATCCCCGACTATCCTATGGCGAGCAGTCCTATAGAAGGAAAGGTTCTTCCATCGGTCAAAACCTAAATTTAATCTGTCACAACAAGGATATATAGATCCAAGTTGGTTCGGCTCCCGGGGTGGGAACTCTTAGTTGGACCCAGATTTGAAAGCTAGCCATTGCCTACTAGAGGGACCAGGTCATTCAGCAGGGCTCCGAACTGCTACACTGAGCACCTGATGGAGATCTTAGCACTGTCCAACCGGGTCCCAAACCGGTTAGCAGAGCCTTCGACGGCACTGGGCCACAAGCCCCCCCTCCCCCCCCACCACCACGTCATGGTGGTTTCCTGTCGAGGGGGGACATAAATATAGAGGAAAAATTATTATTAGCTGGGTGAGATCTGAACCTACGACCTCCTGATAACATGTCAGGTGCTCTCACCGCTGAGCTACCGGCCGCCGAACAATCATCTTTTATTACTGGCTTTAAGCATTATATCATATAATTTGTCATCGGAAACGTACTTGGTTGTAATTGAAAACGCTGATCCAACATATTACATATACCAACATATTATCAACAGGTATATCTGTGAGATTCTATTTTTTCAACAATAATTCTTATGCTTGATACTCGGCCTAAAGAAAATACCATGCCGATTAATGTAGTATAGTCGTATGCACTAGACTAGAAAGTGCCTTCTGGACCAGCGTTTTCAGTTACAGTCAAATACATTCCCAATAACTAATTCTATGGTATAATGTTTAAGCCACTTAGAGAGGATGATTGTAAGACCAGTAGCTCAGGAGTCAGAGCACTTGACCTGTTATCAGGAGGTCGTGGGTTCAGATCAACCCAGTTAATGACAGTTTCCCTTTATGTTTATCTAACGTAATACCCACAGGTGATATGATAGATATATATAGATAGATTTAGATGTGTTAGATATATAATATATCGACAGGTGATATGTGATAGTTCTGTGAGATCCTATTATTTTACTTTTTCAAAGCTTGTGATGGTTCCAATGTCATGGGCTACTTCAAACAATATTCCAAAAAAAGAGAAGGAAAAATTTGATCGATTTTTCGAGTCATATATCAAAGAAAAATTCCTTAATATCGTTTTTTAGTGGAAAAGAAAAAATATAAATAAATTTTTGAAATTACATATATGTGCTAAGCATATGCACTAAGTTCATATTCACTTCAAAGGCAATTGATTGTTTCTACTTTGTGTGATCTGGGACTTTTTACATCTGGGTAGGTTTTATTTTTCTGTATATATTTTTGTTGTTTCACTTGCTGTTTTTACTTTTGTTTTTTGTTATTTTTACAATGTTTTTAACTTTTGGTTGAGGGGATACACGACTTTTATCTTTTACCTTTTACTTCTTATGTTGTATTTGGCGTAGCATGGGCTCAGTTACCCTTGCGCCGTAAAACCCCAACCAAAATTCATTTCAAAGAAATATATTGTGACGATTTACCTACCCAACGAGATTTTGGAAGCCCTATCTTTTTTTTAAGTGAATACGAAATCAATGACTGATTGCACCATCGATATGTTTTAGGTTAATTTTCAACTCTTTAGGACTTATACGAAGATATGCATTTTTTTTAATTTTTAATTATTTTTTATTGATTAGTATTAAACAACTGTATAGAAAGGGAGCTCGTTGTGATTGCTCCTTCTTTCACTGACTCTCATAAAACCATGTTGGGAAAAAATGGGGAAAAAAATGGAAAAAAAAATAGAAAGGGAGCTCGCTGTGATTGCTCCTTCTTTCACTGACTCTCACAAAACCATGTTGGGAAAAAATGGGGAAAAAATAGAAAAAAATAGAAAGGGAACTCGTTGTGATTGCTCCTTCTTTCACTGACTCTCACAAAACCATGTTGGGAAAAAATGGGAGAAAAATGAAAAAAAAAATAGAAAGGGAGCTCGTTGTGATTGCTCCTTCTTTCACTGACTCTCACAAAACCATGTTGGGGAAAAATGGGGGGAATATGGAAAAAAAAATAGAAAGGGAGCTCGTTGTGATTGCTCCTTCTTCACTGACTCTCACAAAACCATATTGGAAAAAAAATATTCCTACCTTCGAAGAATATTTTTTCCAACATGATGTTGTACAGAGAGGTTAGGGAAAACTGTTCCAAAGATTACGAAAGTTATCCCCGAATGAGTGACTTCTCGTTCCAGCAGTTATTGAGACTTGTGTCTCCGCATATTACGAAAAAAAGGCACTGTGACAAAGAACACTCTAACGGACGAAACTGAATGCTTGTTAGAAACAATTTGACTCCTAGCGACATGCAATGTTGCGAAACACCAAATTGGGTAAATTTCGAATAAATATTGTCTGATTGTCAGACAACTGGAATAACGTTGCACGCTTTTGCAACAGCAATTATATTTGAATGGGATAGATATTTTTGTGGGAAAAGGAGTTTCGCCGCTTTTTTTTTCTCTCTCAAACGTATTTCTTGAATTATACGTCAACAGGTAATCTGATTATTTATTATTGATTTATTCGTGGGTTATGAATGGTTATCTTTTAATTAAAATTTGATCTTATTTTTTTGCAATGATGATTCTTCGGAAATAATGTGAATAAAATAGCATAACGCAAAATAATATAATACGTAAATAAATATTAACACGAATAAAATTTATTTCATTGTACTGAATGTGAAATGATAATTGATAAAAGCCTGTTATTTCTAAGAAACGGAAATGATATCCACTATGCTAGCTAAATATTATTAAATCAAGTACAAAGTTAATGGTGTATTACAATTAGGTTTTCCGAGTAACTCAATAGCAAATGGTTGTAAGATAAAATAAGGGATAGGAATCGGATTTACCTTTACGAATATACACTGCTCAAAGTGGAAATCGCAACACCGCGAAGGAAGTGATATATACGCCCGAAACTGACAAGACGGAAGCTATGAGGGTAGATATGCAAATGATCAAAAAACGGAAAGTGAAAACGCAAGATACGTGCGTTTATTGCAGATTGATCAGTGCCTAGTAGGTCCACCTCGGGCGGTTATACAAGGTTATAGACGTCACTGCATTCCATCAATCAGATAGTTAATGGTGTCCTTAGGTTATGATATTCCAACAGCATTCAGTTGAGCATGCAGCTGTACCAGGTTCGCCGTCGGAGGGAGTGGCGAAGGCGGCGACCCATAAAGTCCCACACATGCTGAATATGCGAAAAGTCCGGAAAATATGGCGGACTTGGGAGAATGTTCACATCTTGGAGACTCATCATCGTTGCACGTGCAGTGTGTGGAACGGTGTTGTGCTGCTGCAGAATCAGTCCAGGCATGGTGATAAGGAAGGGTTGTGCCATGGATTAACAGTCATCGATGTAACGTCTCGCTGTTAACATGACAAAAACATGGAGCAAAGGTGCCTGCTGCCATATGTGATGCCACCCCATACCATTGTACCACGGTGTGGAGCCGTATGGCAGCTAATGGAATAGGCTTCCTCATGTCATAGACAACGCCGACGCGATGTTGAGAAACGGCCGTTTGGCATGTCGAAACAGAATCGTACTCGTCTGCGAACAACAGTCTCATCCATTCCGTAGCAGAGTGTTGCCTCGCTCCATACCAGTGGAAACATCATAACCAGTGACATCGCTGCAACGGCACATGCCGGACTGGACATCTCTCCCTCATTCCTGAGTCATGCAAACATTTTCAAATGGTTTACCTGGAGATCACGGTACCCATAACGGTCTGCAAATCACTCGTGAACAGCCCTCCTACGGAGCATGCAATTTTCTCGTCCTGTGGTGTGGTATGTTGGTCCCATGCCTATCTTTGGTGTCATTTGTTGCTCCATGATGTTGCGTGAGCTGCACCATTGTACTGTTCTCACATTGCGCCCATGTATTGTGCAATCGCTCGTAGGCTCATTCCGAGCACTCGCATATCAACGATTCGTTCTCTCTCAGAAGGCATCATTTGCATATAAGGGTCCTGCTGGCGTCCCCAAGGCATGTTCCGAACATTTTCGCAGCATGCATTCCCACCTCACTGTCGATCGTGCTATGATACGAGCTCATGGGCACCTGGCATTTATCCACAGCTCGATTGTGGTTAAATAATTATCCACAGCTCTGTTGTAGACATCTGCATTTGCTGCAGAGCTTTGATCATTTACATATCGCCGATGGCCAATTGCCTCCTGCGATTTACATATCTCTACTTTCCTTCTTGGTGTTGTGATTTCCACTTTGAACATTGTATTACAAATTATTAATTTTCAAAATATGCTAATTATTTTCACCGCATATTCATATAAATAGCAGAGAGCAAAAGAATCCATTTCCGACTGCTCCGATTCCAAAATCAAAATTCTGCTCGAAACATAACTTTTAAAATAAATGTGTCAAGGCTATCAAATTGTTCAGACAATTGAAATTATAGGTTTCTTAATGCAATCATGTTCAATCCGGGCCTAGATTAAATTTTCAGTCACGATTATTACACTGCCTTGTTAGCTGGTTGATCTAACTGCTAAACACAATGATTGGAATTGTAACTCATCTAAGAGAAGTGACAGGACCTTGTATAAATAGTAATCGGACGAACTTCTAATAAATGCCTCTCAAACAAAAAGCCAAAGGTTTCGATTTTATTATCTTCAAAAACCCTTTCATTGATTATTCTGTGAAGGCTTGAAGAGGATTATAGTCTGATAGCAATCCAGTTCTGCGTATCATTAATTGCAATCCGCATCAATAAATTGGTGAAAAAAAAAGTTATAAACTGGTATCGCTTTCGAAAACAATTTAGCTCATCTATCCCTAGAGTCCTCAGCTACAAGAGGTAGAAAATAGATAATGGAATCGAAATTCAAAAGAGGATAAGCTTAAAACTCAAATGGAAAAGAAAAACGAATCCAGCAAAATTTCGCAGAATGCCATAAAGTAAAGGATATATCATTGTATAATATCGCTAAGGAAATCTCTACGAAACTTCAGGAATAGCTATTGGAACAAAAAAAACTCACTTCACTAAAACTTAGTGACAATTCCATTTGGAATATAGTCCGTACCCTCAATGGAAAATGTCATTCTATTCCCCCAATTCATGACGTAGAGGCATGTGTACAGTGACGAAGATAAAATGGTGGAGGAAGTCTTAATTTGATCTTCACTCCAAATGAAAACCAAACTGACTAATGTTTTTACTGAAGCTCAAAATAAGATTAACAAATTCTTACAAGAAAATCTAACAGGCTCACATGTTTTCACTTCCATGGACGAATTAAAATCTGTCATTAATTCAGCGAAGAAAAGAAAGCGACTGTCTATGACAGCATACCAAATACCAGCATTAAAAGCTTACCAAGAGAGAAGATTACACTACTGCTAAGAATCTTTCACAAATCTTTAAAGAATGTTAATTTTAAACTCCCCAAACATCTGGAAACAAGCTACCATTACATCGACAAAGTAGCAACTTTTCCTAATAATTACAGACTTACTGTTACTTAATACTAAAGCACTCTACTAGCTTACTGAGTCAAGACTACCTCCTTGACTGGCAAGCTACTAGAACGCTTTATCTCTAACAAACGGGAATGATTTTTTCAAACGGATCACCTGAGCAGTTTCGGTTTTGGAAGAGGCTCTCACTATCTAAGGCGGTCAAATTCGTATTGTCTATGCAATATCTGAAACAAGAAATGAAAAGGAGACTACCGCAGCTGCATTTCTTGAGTCGCCAAAGCTTTCGATATAGTCTGTATCAAGAGGCTCATCTCCCAGATGATAAATCAAAATTTTCCATCAATTCTAATTCTTTTTTAATGGAATTACCAATATGCATGCTCCTCCAAAATCATTATCGAAAACAGGTTCCCCACTTGTAAACTCATTGCTGCAGGTGTGCCTCAAGGTTCACTCCCTGTCCCAAACTTGTTACTCTACAAATTATAGATGCCAATAGCGGAAACTGTTTTGTACGCAGATAATATTTCGTCTGTATCTTCCGTTCTCCCCGGAGATTGCAACGAAGACTCCAGAAAAGATTTTTGTTGTATCAGAAGAAATGAACCAAGTGGAGTTCAAGTATTAATACTTATTACTGATAAGAGTACAGTAGTGATCTTCACCCATAAACAGTCCATGTGATCGAACCATGTTGAAATCTTTGATAAAACATTCCCCTGGAAAGAGTCCTCCACATACGTAGCCGTTATTATACATAATAACCTGAATTGGTCCTCGCATATTACATATGCTTTCAATAAAGCTTGAGAGGCAAAATGTAGCTTGCATATCGCCAGAAACTCTTCAGTATCAAAGAATAACAAACTGCTCATTTAAAAATCTCTCATGAGATTTATCCTGACATATACTTCACCTGTCAAAAAAAAAACTTCAAAGTCTTCAGAACAAATTTATTCAATAAGTTGTAGAAGTTCCTTCACAACTCCATCACTTGCAGAGATCTGGATATCAAGCCTTTTGAAGTCTATTAAAAGGGCTTCGTCTGAAGTCTTCGCTGAAGTCTATGTCAATAAAACGGCGACGAAATACTTATTTTCGACTGATCTACATCAAATCACCTCATCTCAGAAACTCTCAATTACTATCATACTTTCCAGCAGACATTTAAGGAAAAAAATCTATCATCACCTAGATAATTTTTAAATATGATTTTACATTTGGCGTTTTACTTTTCAGCTTCGGGTTTTGAATTCGCACTTGAATTTATCTCATTCTCATCGTTTTTATTTGTCATTGCCAGTTCTAATTTCTATGAAAGAGTTATTTTATTTGTCATTGCCAGTTCTAATTTCTATGAAAAGAATTATTGGCACAACTGTATGGTTCTCCATTTTCTAAGAATTTGATGTTTATTTTTTGAATATACGTACACCTAAAATTCTTAAAATAAGATGTCTAGACTATATTGATGTCTGATAAGATGTCTAGACTCTTGGTTTTACTATATTTTCGTCGGTGGGTTTCAGCCTTTAATTCAGGAAGGAATCAATAATTACATACAGTCACGTGCATAATCTCAACCCTTAAGTAAAATGTAAGAAAAATATAATTACATCAACCCGCGTTGCATATTACCTCTTTATAAAAAACTGTCCTACCAAAATAAGAATTTCCGTATTATGTCAATTAGAATCTAATTTCGAAGCTCTATAATTTCTAAAATACGCGTTTAATGGAAAAATATAACTGATGATCAAATAAATATCATAATTCTATTTAAAACTCGATTTTCAAACAATATTTTCTCAGTGCTTAAAAATTATGTAAACTAGAATATTTCAAAACAGTTAAGCGTCATAAGAATTTACTTCAGAAATTTATTCAAACTCAAATAATGAGTATTGTTTTAAACCATTTAATGAATTAAATATACATTTCAGAAGTTTGTGTAATGATTATTTAAATGTTAGAAAATTCTCAATGATTTTTATAAAACAAGATAATTTATTGTTAAACTTTACCCCTTTTTATAATTTTAAATGCCGAAAAATCGAGATTCAGATAGATTTGATAATGATTTTTAACTCACATTTATCTTCAGCCACATTTTTCTATTAAACGCGTATTTTAGAAGTTACAGAGCTTCGATGTTAGATTCCCATTAACACAACACTGAAAATCTGTAACATTTTGGTAGGACAGTGCAAAATACGGATGTTATTAATTGTATATTTCTAACATATTCCAATTATTTCATTTTACCTTTATGCCTAAGGTGTAGGTAAAATTGATTTGTGCTTGGGACACTTTTCAAATGACCTGTAAACTGCGCAGAAGCTTTTAAAGCTCTCTGTAAAATGTAAATATTTTATAAACACTATTTAAAAAACACTGGTTGCCATTCAAAAATGCATAAATGTACCTTGTCAAAAAACCACATTAAAAAGAAATGCGTCCACAACCCTTTTCGTTCTTAAAAAAGAAGGCGTACATTCTTATTTGATGAATTTTCTTTTTTTCTTTCTGAAAGCCATGATACCCGCAGGGATTCATCCCTCTGTTCACATAGAGGGAAATTCTTTTTTTATTCTCTTTCAAAGCCATTATTGTGCAAAAAAAGACATTTTGTGACTACCGAGTTCTTTTAATCTCCCCTTTCCTTTAGGCATCGAAGTCATTTCTTTTCATTCACGTTCGGCTCCCAATTTCAAAGCATTACCTTTTATTTGGAGTTCCTAAAACCACCTGGGGAATTTGGATAAGAGCTTCGTTACTATCATACGATGAAAAGAGACAGGAGAAAACGGAATCTGTCTCTAAAATCATGAATCACATGCGCGTAATAATTTCCTTTTAATGGCCTCAGAATGTGCTCTCATATTTTGCATTCTTAACTTTCGAAAAGAGACAGAAGTCAGATCTCAGAGTTGAATTCTTCAAAAAATTTTCCACTCATTCAAAGACAATGCAGATCCTAAAAGAAAAGAACAAAAGAGAAAAAGATAAAAAGATAATAAATGGTAAATTTGTTTATTTTAATATATTTTCTTTATTATTTACTTTTTGTTTCTTTTATTATTTTCGCCATTATTCCTTTTTTTTGTTTTTTTACTATTTAATTTTTTATTTTTCTATTATTTTATCTTTATTTTCCTTTATCATTTCTTTGTATTATTTTTTTTTCATAAAGTGTCTAGCACGTCGTTTTTTTTTTAAGAAAGAAAAAAAATTATAGAAAATGGGAATAAGCTTGGGATTATTAGGATTAAATATAGTTTTTAAATTGTAGGTATTAATATTTATTTTGATATTGTTAAATAATATATTTGTAATTTGATAATTACATTCCCTTGTGTAAAGAGGACATATGAAGATTATGTTTTCAACGGAATGAGTGTAGTGGCAATTCGGACAATTAGGGGAAATTATATGTTTAAATTCAAATAAATTATTGGTGAAGGCATAATTTGTTTTGATTTTTAGGATAGAATTGATTTTTTTTATATATAGGTTATATCAGTAAATGCATTAATTTTATTTGAAACGTAATATCTACAAGAGTTAATCGCATTTTGTTGGTACCAAGTCGGAAGTTCATTTATTAGATTGCTATTAATTTTAAAGTTATGAATAAAAAAAGGAGTTTAGTATGTTCTAGAATAGTGCTGTCCAACTTCTCTAAGACCGCAGGCCATTTTTTCTTTCGCCAATATTTCGCGTGGCAAAAAAAAGTATAGGACAGGATAGGTAATTGAAAAGTCAGTTCATGTCACCTCAAAAAATTATTTTATTTATACGAAAAACAATAAGTAATAGTAAACCAATATAAATTTTCTAAACTTTATCAAATATTTAATAAATTTAATGGGAGCATTGTGGCCGTAGTTGTTGAGTTGGGTTGTTTGGGTTGTTTTACCTCTGAGCGGCACTTTTTTGCACACCATAGCTAAATGGCCAGGTCACATGGACCCCGAAGGCTCAGAGAAGGTTGGGGGAGGGGACCCACTGGAACAGCTGTTGGGAGACAGATGATAGCCTCCCGTCAAGGCCATCCAGCGTGTTCTTTAAAGTGCACAGGTTATGGCTCTCCCGCACACGGGGCCACGGCTTAACGTCCCATCCGACGGACGGCGGCCTTTCCAAGCCCATCGGGTAGTTGTTGGGCAATAAAAATAGAATGAGTAATGTAATGAGTAATAATAAGTAGAATGAAATAATGTAATAATAATTGCAAATAGATTGAGTAAGTTGAAGATTGCATATCAAGTAAAGTAATATAAGTTAACAAAAAATTATAAGGTGAATTATAGATATTAATTAAAATTTCAAGCAAAAACTTGATTTTGTTCGCGGGCCACAAAACTCCTTATGCGGGACGCCAGTTTGACAGCTGTGTTCTAGAACACACGAAACTGACGAAAACATCGACAAAGCTTCCTTAGCAAGTTTATCCACTTTTTCATTAAATGGGAGTCCCATAGGAGAAGGAACCCATTGAATAGTTTAGGTTTTCCTTGATTAAGTTGCTTATTGATTAAAATTAAATATCATTGGAAAATATGAGGAGGTTTGATTTAATAGGATTTTGAAATATGCAATCAAATGCAGCCTTACAGTCTGTGAAAATGACAATTTGGAAAACTTTTAATGCCTAGTTGACTGCTATAATAATGGTAAAGCATTCAGCAACAAGAGGCAAAGTGGATTGATTAAAAATTTAAATTGATATTCTGAATTTGGACTTATTAGTGCTCTAAATGTAATAGAAGAGTCCTGATTGGATGAACCGTCAGGGTAGGTTTGTAAGAAATTTTTGAATTTAGTGTCTATATATTGAGTAGTTAAAATTTTTAGTACCATTTTGATTTGATTTTTTTTTTAATTCCCGGAATATGATTTTTTTTTAAATTGGAAATATAGATGTTTAAGTAGGAATCGTAGGGGTAATCTCCACTTAATTTCTATTTCGATAAATATTTAATATATCAATTTTACTTTCGAAAGTATTAAGGATATGATTACTTCATAAGAAATTGCACCCAATTGCTCGCAGTAAAAAAAAATATCCATTTTCTTTAAAGCCAGACAAACATGGCCGAATGGTTAGCGCGCTTGGCTACTGATCTAAGGGACCTGGGTTCGAGCCCCGGGTAAGGCATGGATGTATGTGGCCATTTAGCTCATTGTGTACAAAAAAAGTTTCGCTCAGAACTATGTTATGTAAGAATAAAATTATTCAGAAATCTCATTTTATTAAGGAAAGCATTTTTTCTCAGTTTCTGTCAGTATTGGAGGCTGCGGTGGAACTTCTCTGGCTTCTTCTTTTTGGGAACCTTTTTAAAGTCAGCAATAACGGCAGGAATGATTTTCTTCTATTCACAGAAACAATGACGACTTTATTCTTATATAAAAGCCATTATCATACCAGACAAGACGTTGGGGCTACGGAGTATTTTTAATCCTTCTTTTATGCACTAGCGTCTTTTTATTTCACGTCAGCCTCCTACTTTCAGAGCATTTCTTTCGATTGGCATTTCTGGAACCACCTACGGCGTTTAGCAAAGAGCTTTATAACTATTGTTCGATGAGACAAGACTGGATGAAATTGAATTATTTGACTAAAACCATGATTTAATCTCAAGAACATTCTTTTAGTGACTTTTAAAATCCTACAAATATTCTATACTCTTATGTTTGAAGAAATTGGATTCCGCTGCTCGTAGTAAGAACAAAAATTAAATTTTCTTTAGGACAAGCCAGGGGGCATCTGTGGGATTTTGGACTTGGAAAGGGAAAAAAATAATCTTATGTAGATAAAATGTATTCCCATTTTAGCTGTCTTGGTAGACAACTGTTCAGCTGCTTGGTTTCAAATCACAGGGATCTGGGTTCGATGATTGTGGATGTTTCTTTATCTGGGTTTTTCTTTTATCTGAGGTCTTTCCTTTCTCACAGGCATTATCAATGATGTATTATTATACTGACAGGCTCCGGTCTGATCTCTGGGGTCAGTCCCTGCTTCAGTCCCTGCTGCTCAGTCCCTGCTTCAGCGACAATTTATTTTTATTTTATTCATATTTTAATTTCGAGAATCATTTTTTATCTGATATTTAAGCTAGTGACTCCCACCTTTTTCGACGCCACGGATGCCTCTGAAGTCTAATTCTTTCTGATGACCACCCTGTGAAGTATAATTCTTTTTGCTAATCCTCTGTGAAGTATAACTCTTTCTGCTGACCTCTTGAGAAATGTAACTCTTTCTACTGTCTCCTTGTGAAATATAACTCTTTCTGTTGACCCCCTGTAAAGTATAATTCTTTTTTTTCGTCCCCCCACGCTTGTAAAATTATAACTCTTTCTGCTGGTCCCTTCTGAAGTATAGCTACTTCTGCTGACCCACTGTGAAGTACAGCTCTTTCTGTTGTCCCCCGTGAAATTTAAATCTTTTTTCTGACACCCTTATGAAATAAAACTCATTCTGTTGATCCCCTGGGAAATATAACTCTTTCTTCGCCCCTCCCCCCAACCGGTGTAAAAGTATTCCACCTTCTGCTGACCCCTTCTGAAGTGTATCGCTTTCTGCGGTCCACCCGTAAAGTCAAACTGTCTCTCCTAACTCCCTGCGAAATCTAATTCCTTTTAGGTCCTCCTGTAAAGTACAACTCTTTCTACTAATTCCCTGTAAAGTCTACATTTTTCCATGGGTCCTCTTTCCTTCAAAATCTGATACATTTTCTTTAACTAAAATATGGATCCTGACAAAGAGGATTCCCTAAAAGGTCCAAGAATGGGTAGTATCTAGTTTTTTATGCTGTTCATTTATTAGCTATGTTGTCATTTGAATGCTGCTCCAGAAATTCATGTCATCAACAACATCCGTAGTACAGCCAATTACATGTTGTGATCTCATGAGACAACCAATGTATCATACTGAATTGACGTATTCCAACCAAAAGCAATAAAAACTGACGCGGGTATGTAATCGTGGTCACTGTGCAATGTCCGTTAGAGATTTGTGAAATATTAAAAGTTGTTCGCCGACCCCCATTATTCCGACCCCCATTCGCGAACCCCTGGGATCTGAGGGACATATTTTAGGAACGACAAATTTAAGCTTAACGTATCAATCAACCTTTTTCCGGCTTTCAGATTTTCATTTGATATCTGTTTGTGTTTAGTTAGACCCAAGAAAAATTTTTAATATAAGAAATTTATTACGTTTAATTATATATATTTATATCAATCAATTGTAGATTTTAGTCAATATCATAATTATCAGTCATCGTTATTAAGGGTTTTTCAAAAATTTAAAATTGTTTGGGCTTCAGTTTAGTTTGCCTTGTAAACACAACTCAAGGTTCTAGAGCCGGTGTCATGGTGTGGCACGTTCTGGTCCCCTGATATTGCTGGAAGGTCGGGTATCCTCAAAGGATTGTCTGAACATTGTTGCCGATCAAGTCCAACCTGCAATGTTGACTTTTTATCCAGCAGATGACGGCTGGACATCTGCTGGATTCATGGACGACAATGCTACTCCCCAACGCTCAAGATGTGTGCAGCAGTGGTTTAGCGAGCATAACAGCGACTTCCACCATCTTCCCTGGCCACCACAAAGCCCGGATCTAAACCCCATTGAGAATGTATGGGACATGATAGAAAAACAGATCCGGGAGCAAAGTCCTCTTCCGTCATCAATGAGCCAGTTAAAGGACTGTTTGGTAAACGCCTGGTATGCTGGAGATGTAAAGGCAAACCTTGTGAATCTATGCCAAACCTCATACGTGCTCTAATTCGGGCTAAAGGAGGTCCAACTCGGTATTGAATAAAGGTTTCTAATTCAGTGGTCGGTGTGTGTACCATTAAATCCTTAAAAATCATAATTTTATGGTGCTTAACTTTTAATTTTCGTCATATTCTTAGTGTAATATTTTATTTCATATTCAATCTTCAACAACAGCATCTAGACTGAAGAGATTTTGCGACATGATAAATATATGTCTATAGTTAACTAACATTGGCTTTTGATTAACGAAATTGTTTTCAAATTGTGCTAAATACGGTGTATAATGTCCAGGGCCTTATTTCCCCTAAGGGACTTGAACCACTTGCCTATGAGTGGCAACGTAATAAAAGCACAAGCGTTTCAAATGCTACGTATAACTATGAACAAAATTTTGCCCTTTCCAAGTCTCAGACGGAATAAAAAAAACTAGTTACAAACATTCATCTTTCGAAAGAAGTACCAAACATTCTCTCACATGCCAATCGAAAGTGAACTTTTAAGGAATATGGAATGATACACAATATTAGATCAAACGCTTTGGGACAATGGAATGTGAATAGAAAACTACATTCAAAGCTCCATGATGTTATGTGTTACTCTCGTCCTAAAACTTGTTTAAGTATTGAATGAAATTGAAAAATCATTACACAAACTCTAAAATTGCATCTATTTTAGGAAACCATTTGCTGCAACTTTTGAAGAAACTTCTTACGACTAGAAAAACAGCTGTTAAGTGTTTTAGCTTACAGAACTATTTTAAATATTACAGAAATATTGTTCAAAAGCGAGATTTATGGAATTTTTTAAGATTTTTTTAATTTTATTTCCTCTGATATTATCCTACAAAGTCTTATCTGAAAGTGAAGGAGCGTTGGATATAGTTTTCCATTCATACAATATGCAAGTGTCTTAATGTTTTGATAATTTAGAGGAATTAAGCGGCCAACTGCTGATCAAAAGGCCTGGATTCGAGTCCCAGGTAAGGCATGGATGTTTGCGTTGTCTTTCTTCTGAGGTCCCGCCATTTTCACAGACATTCTACTATTGCTTGTTAAACTGACAGGCCCCTGCCATATCTCTATGGCAAGCAGCTTCTTGAGGGATATTTTTTTATTATTTAGAAGAATGGAAAAGGTTTAAATATAAAAAAGTAACTAATTTGATTTCTAAATGTTACTCTATACTGAATATTATGAATTCTATGCTACATAAAATATTATTAATACAGCTTTGTTCAATATATTATCATTAATATTTTACACCCATTTCGATTACGTTATTTACTTTCTACTGGGTTTCGAAGTTCAAATTTTTCATAATTTTTTATAGAAAATTGCGAAAACCGTACTTAAGTGCGCATTACCATCTATTGTGCCTAGGGGAGGGGGAGATGTAAATCCAGCTCTGATAATATCTGACAACTTAGTGATATACAAATTGAAAATTTTGGGCCAGATAAAATGTCCTACACCAGGGCCCGTGTCTTGCTTGTACAGTCGCTCAAAAAATATCCAAACACTATAGTTGATTGCAAAATTCAGAAAAAATATCTGGCAACGATTTTGTTTAGAAATTAGTGATCTGGCAATCTTCGTGTACTGTACGCGAAGGTTGCCAGATCACTAATCTCTAAAAAAATTGTTCCCTGATATTTTTTTGAATTCTGTAATCAATCATTGTGTTCGGATACTTTTTTGAGCGAGTGTACCATTCCTAGCTCCTTGTAAATGTTGAAAGAGGTAGAAAAATATTCCTCAGTTTCAACAAGAAACAAAGTTATTGTGGTAATAGAAACTGCGGGTTCCCCTGTAAATGTGGTTGCCGCTATATTCCCTTAGCCTTGGCGGCAGCCGACTTTATAAGACAGATGGCATCTCATGTATGACAATTGGAACATTTAAAATAGGTTAGCATCATATTGAGGGGTAGGCTGGATCTAGGGGGCAACCAATCCCCCCTTCATAATGCTAATGAGTGTAATAGAGAGCAAAATTTATTAACCCTATGTAGGGACTCGGCAGAGAATAGAAGGAGTGAGGGCCAGGGTTACCATTTTGGCGGAGCGCCTTTCTCATCTAGCGACAGAACGCCGCCGGCAGGTCCATTTCGGGAAGCCAGACGAAGAAATGCGACAAGAGTCAGCCTGGCACTGCGACCGTGTACGATCCCTATTGGCCGAAACACCCTAACGTCCCCCGAAGGACACGTGACCTCATGCGGCGGGGTGGTTGAAATTCTTCTTGTGTGCGGACTACGAGACGGTTCGGATGTGAGACGACCTGCAGCTAGCATAAGCTTTGTTTCGTATCTAGCGGTGGAACCACTGAGGCTCATATAGCCTGCGTGTATTTGGTCAGTGACTATACCGAGTGGACAGTCACTGTATGTATATAATTAATTTGTAAATAAATAGTGTACATTAGTTGAAATACGTGAGTCTGTGTATTCGGCCACCTAACTTATCACCCTGACAAGATAGGAACAGGTACCCTTCTACAAAGGCTCTCACACACATAGGTAGAAAAGAATCCAGCCCAGGCAGGCAGAGAAGAGTGCCGTCTACGCCCTATCTAAATTAAAAAATTTCTTGAAAAATGCATTAAAAGACCTGTTAAAAGGAAGTGAAAATATTATACTACATTGGAAAGCCAATTCTTGCCCCCCCTCCCTTTCGCCATTTACGTTTTCCCGGCTTATCTTTCTTGCCTCCCCCCTCTCGATTTGTTTCTAGATCCGGGCCTGTTTAGAGGTATACATTATACTATGGGACACTTACTGCTTTATATATTTAACGCAGGGTGATTTTTTTTATGTTGGCCTTCTTTTAGGGAAAAAAATGCCTCCTATATGCCATGAAATACGGTATTCTTCACAAAATGAATGCAATGTGTGATTTTAAATAATATATGAAATCTCATTTTTTTCTACCTTTTCTTATTTCAAGTAAAACTTTATTTGTTTACATTGAAAAATAAACATATTTCCAATGTAGCAGTGGCTTGCTTATTTTTTAAATCTAGGTCCAGCTATTACCATTCTGATGCTGCTGGCAAGTTTGAATAGCTGTGTCAACCCGTGGATCTATCTGACTTTCAACAAGAACCTCCTACAAGGATTAATCCAGTGGTGCTGTCGCCATGGTAACGAAGATGTCGTGTGCCGCATCCCGAAGGCTAACACTGGCAATACAGCGAGCAGGAGTTCGCACTTGGCTGTAACACGATGTAGTTCCAGCACTGTTACCACGAAATGCGGTAGCAGAGCTATTTCCCCTGCCTGTGAAGAAAAGAATGATGGCTTTTTCGAACTCGAAAGCGAACATAAAAACGAACATTGTGTCAACAAGATAGATGAAAAAAATTCAGAATGAAACATTCATAAATCCAAAGGAAACCATATAATTTACACGTAAATTATTTTATATAACACACACTATATCACGAAACGTCTCCAGACATTTCCTTGTCACCTGAATGGAAAATATCATTGAGAGATCTCTAACTTTGTAAAAAAGCTCTCTACCAAAGACTGCCACTGAAAATAAATTGAAGTCTCATTCAGATCTTTCTAATTCTCATATTCGAGCAATATTCGTGTGATATTTAAAGATTTATAGAATAATCTAATTTACATATTCATTCTGAGTTCTACATAAAAAATTAAACATAAAAAAACTGTTATGTTTTTAAAAGCAGCGTCGCTGATCATTTTGCTTCAAAATCCCGCTAAAAAGCAAAACAAATATATTTGCAACAACAAACGGCTTTAAATGAATGCAAATTTAAAAATTCGTGTAATGAATTCATCTTCAATTAATTATGCAAATGTTTAGAACGAGTATAACAGAAACATTTTCTTTTAAATATTTCCAACATAATAACTCCATAAATATTAATGTTGCTTAAAATCGAGTATTCGAAAGATTTGAGTTCGATCTTCCTTTTAACTCCGGGAACTTTTTTCCATAAAATACTTACTTTCGGAGTTAGAGAGATCTGAAAGCTATTTTCCATTCACGTAACATTGAATGGTCCCGAAACGTTTTGTAGCATAGTCTGAATTGAAACAGAAAATTGTCCTTTTATTAATAAATAAAGTTGGTGTAATTTTTCGAATGAAGTCCTTTCGGTAAAAAAAAAATTGGTGTAATTTTTTCAATGAATTTCAGGTGAATAGAAATATAAGTAGTTAATCATTCGTTTTTATTTTTGTGTATGTGTGATTTTTTTTCACGAACAGATTACTTTCGTATTTATAGCATATCTTTATATGATTTTAGTAAATGTAATATTTCCACAATAAATATTGAGAGTTAAAATTTTCTTCCTTTGATTTTGATTCATTTTCAATGAGATTAGGGTGAACAGCCGGTTGGGGGATAAGGGACGCACCCAGGAGGGTCCGACCCTTATCCCCCATCCAGAGAATGCTGTCACCTTGTACAAAATCTCAAATGTGTGTATGGGCCTTTGAAATCCAAACCATCTGTCTTTGTATAATTTTATTTTACCTCTACAGTATATTTCCGACAGTAAACATAGATTTAAAAACAACTAGGAATTTCATTCCATATAGAATACCAAGTTAACATTTCCTGTCCGATGGAATATTAGTAATTGGTTGTAATTGGGTAGTAATTGGAAATAACTAGGAATTCCTACTCCAGTCTTATTCTCAGAACCCCCCCACGAAACTAAGCCCTGAGTACGTGTCTGAGTTTATGAACTTCTTCCTCTTTCGTAGACTTTTAGATTAAGGTCTGCTTTAAAAACATTAAAACGTTGCTGTGAAAAGCTTTCGCAGAAGTGCATTGCAATGAAAAGAATTTCATTTCTTCGGTTTCAGAGGTGCCTATCTCGTGCTTGGTTTTTCGGCAACGAGCTGGAAACGTGACAAAATAAACATGAGGGAAAGATTCTAAAATACCTCATAAGGAAGTTCTTTCAACTATAAATAATTTAGTCAAGAAGTTGAAGTTAACATCAAAGTCTGCGAAGGGTGAATAAGTACGTTAGCTGAATACTACACATAGGTGAACAAGAATAAAATACATAATTAAATACTTCTAGAAAATACATTTTAATAATAAAATATTATACATGTAAATTAGAAATACTGAGAAGCAAAATTATTGTCTGAAACAGTATTTCATATACACTACAAATCGGATTAAAAGTGAAATATTATGTTGAAATATAAAAAAAAATTAAAAATGTTATATTTTATTTCTTCCTTTAAAAAATTATTATTCAGCAAAGAAATACGGTAAAAAAAGTCGATATTTAAAATAGATTTTGCAGCGAAATTAAAAAAAAAATTGGAAATCACTTGAATTAGCGTGAGAAACACGGCATTAAAGTCAATCAAGATTCAAGATAATAACAAGACAACGGAATATAATTAAGGTAATCAAGACAGGAAAAGAAGACCTCAAGGGAAAAAATCTATATAAATAAAAAGAAAACGAAAAATACTTATATTCTTATAGGGCCCTAAAAAGTAGAAAATAAATCTAAAACATATCGATGGTGCAATCAGTTACTGAATTCGTATTCACTTTAAAGGATGATAGGACGCCTGCAATCTTGTCGAGTATGTAAATCGGCGCCAAATCAAGATAGGGCGCCGATTTACCTACTCGACAAGACTGCCTGCGTCCTACCTTCCTTTGAACTGAATACGAACTCGGCGACTGATTGCACCATCGATATGCTTTAATTTTATTTTCTACTTTTTAGGGCCCTATAGAAAAATAAATTAAAAAATATATTTTATTGTTGTTGTCCCTAAAAATATCTACCCTCAAAATATTCGATATATGGCTCATAAACAAAGAGAACATTTACGCCCCTGGAGTCATGTTTGAGGTCCTCCACGACATATACGTCACAAGCTTTAATTTGAGATACAACTCGTTAAAGTCTAACCCTGCAAAAATCCCTCCCCCCCAGTTTTATCAGGGAGTAATAGTGGGGAATAATTCAAAAGAGTATGTGACTCTCATTATACCAGCTTTCAGTTGACACCTAACTCATAACTGTAGGCCCTCTCATTCGGAAGATATAGCAGAACGACTTCACATTTCCGATTTTTTAGTGGGAGTCAATTTCTTTTTATAGCCTAAGACACGTCCCGCGTCACAAGCTTTCATTTGACATTAGAATCATTAAATTTCTCCATTGGGTTCGAAAGATATAGTAGAACAACGTTTTGGCAAATCCATAAACCGACCAACTGACAAATGTCAAAGCCAAAAGCAATAGGAAGATAGGTAAAAAGGAACAGAAGAATTAATGATAAACGTTATGGATAACCAGGGATTCGAAAACAAGATCTTTTCGCCCATTGCACACTCTTCCAATAATATTAAATTACGCAATTGAATCACTCTAAATTCAGAATAAGTTTAATACGAACTCAGAACTGATGGCAATAAATTAATATACAGCTATTAACCACAAATACAGTGGACCCCCGATATAACGCGCATGTCGGGCGGGAAACAACACCCGCGTTATAAGGTGAACCGCGTTGTACCGAGCGGCGCGGTGGCGACACAATAAATTTCACACTGTAAGCTTTTCTTTTACTCATCATGCATACAATAATTAAACACTATTCAAAATACATGCAGGAACTCAATGCATACACAATTACTCAATACGCAGTAACAATAAAATGCGATACTCACTAACGCCGCACGGACCTGTATAAACATGTTTGAACTTATCGCGAACATCGCCCGCGCTATAACCGAGGGCGCGGTATAGCGAGCAGCGCTATAACGAAGGTCCACTGTATATCATTGCTTCCAGTTGATAGATTATAAGCCAGTGAATTACCTTTTCAGTTATTAAAAAGTCAGGATTTGGTTAAGTTAAATTTTTGATCAAATTCACAAGGTAGAGTATTGCATTCTAGTTTTTCCCCCTTGTGATTTATGTTGAGTATCATATTTAATCATAGCTTAATTAGTTTTAAGTCCCACTATTACGCTGTATCTGTCTTGTTTAATACAATCATTACACATTATTTTATAAGCTGTGCAAATTAATTTTTTTTCATTTCATCCACGTATACATATCACATTGAATTTATAAAGTTTATAAAGCATCACTCCTGGTTATGGAAATTAGCACATATTCCTTATCATGCCAAAGCTTGTCTCTTTTCATTACCTTCTTTCATATCACTATTTACTATGGCAGTCACTCCGCATTGGCGTCTAATATTTTCAGAGCCTTTACTCGGCTATCAATTTTTCCATAAGTGACGTCACCTCTATATTTATTCTGCTCGCTCCTTCGCCTGGAATGAGCCAGTTTCTTTCAATATTTAATATTACCTTACACCTAGTTTACACTTAACTAACTTTACATTTAAAGTACAACAATCTAAAATCAGAGCTTTGTGCGTCCTTACGTGCTCTTCCCGTTACATATTTCACCATCTATACCCGATGGTCGATCGTTTGGCCCCATTCCATCGAAGAACTGAAGAAGCCTCGGAATCCAGAATTGTTCGGGATCAACAAGACCTAAGGTAGGAGCATTGTTACGACAGATGAACGAGCAACAATGAAACCGTGATGTCCTGTACCGTATTGATGCTCGGGTGAACTACAGCATTAGAATTACGTCACTAACCACTTCGAACGAACTTAACTTAGAAATAAAGAATAAGAGAGTTGTAATTAGGAAGAATTTGTGTGAGGGAAAACGCAGTTTGTCTTGATCTAAGCGTTATAATATAAAGAAGAAATGTTTTTATTTGATGTGTTCGTGGGAGGTTAAATAAATTTTTAGTGCGAATTTTGTAAGTGAACGAATAAGAAAAAAATTAAATCATCATCTTGTGCGTGGTGATTAACGTCTGGAAAGAATTGGTTCTGTGAAACCAGTATACTTAGCCGCTGTTTTGGAGTTCTTGATGACTAAAATATTAGAAGGAAGTCATTTAGTGTATAATTATTTAGTTTGTTTAGGAATTGGTAAGGTTATTCTTGATAGATTGCAGGATTTTCCACAATTATGATAGTGCCACTTAATGAGTGTTGTAAAAAGCCTTATTTTATGCTTTGAGTTGGGATAGTAAGAATGATAGAGGAAGCAACTCTTTGTAGGAATAGTGATTAGGTGCTATGTTCTCCTGAAGGTTTATTTTCATTCTGATAAAGATTTGTATTGGTTGAATTTAATTTATATAAATGTTTCAGTCATACTTTTTGTAATAAATTACTTTATTTTAGAATTATTTTTACTGAATATTATTTTTGAACTCACGCTCAATTTCCATCCGTTTAATGCATAGCAATATACATTATTATTTATAATTACAGAAAATAAACATCGGTTCAGGGATGGCGAACCTATGATAGCGATACGATTTCTGTTGTTGGCACACTACTGACAGTTGAAAAAAATGCATGTCTATGTCTAGTGTAGAGACTTGGAAACAATAGCAATTCATTACATGTTTAGGGATGAGTCATTCGTAGCGAGACAGAGATTATGTTGCTATAAATAGTACTTTAATTATGCGCCCAATATTGCAAAGAGCGGGTCAAATAACTGTGGTAGCATACTAATATAATAATACTAATAAAATAAATAAATACCCCCTCAAGCAGCTGCTAGCCACAGAGGTCTGACAGGAGCCTGTCAGTTTATATGCCAGAGTAGTAGGTCTGAGAGGATGGCAGGACCTCAGCAGAAAAACGATACAAACAGCCATACCTTACCCGGGGCTCGAACCCAGATCCCTTAGATCAGTAGACAATCGCGCTAAACACTCGGCCATGGGATACTAATATAAATACTAGTGGTAGCATAGTAGGCATGTTTCCTGGAGACGTGGGTTCGACTCCCACTCATGGCAAAACAATTTTTTTTCAGCTTATTATTTCATAACTTTCAAACCATTTCTTAATCGTTCCCCTAAATCCAACCTTTTCAATTTTGTCTAAAAATATTTTGTGCGATACGGTATCGAAAACCTTTTTTATATCTAAGAATAAAATGATTCTTTTCAGATGTTCATTTAAGTTACAATAAATCCGAGAAGTCAAATCCAGAACTGCATCTTCGGTACCACTACCCTTCCTAAAACCATATTGATTATTAGAAAAATAGTTATTTTTCCCCAAAAACGGAACATTTTTTGATTAATTACGTTTTCATATATTTTTGAAAAAACAGACAGAAGAGAGATTGAACGATAATTTTCCAGTTGAGTAGAATTTTTTCCTTTATAAACTGGGATAACCTCAGCAACCTTCAAAATAGAAGGGAAAATACCCTGCTGAAATGTATTGTTTATTAAGTAACATAAAATTTCTTTTATTTCATCATAAATTTCTTTAATTATATTTACTGATATTCCATCTAAATTGGAGCCTTTCCATTTTCGAGGCCTTTTACAACTTCTGCTATCTGTTTTTCTGGGATATAGTCCAGAAAAAAGTAAGAACTGTTGGAATAATTTGTTTGTTTATAGTCTTCATTGTCTGGTACATTAATAACTAAAGCACCTGGAATCTCAGCATAATAATTATTAAACTTAACTCCATACCTCTAACTTATAGATTATTTCCTTCAATTATTTCCTTTGGAACCCAGTTTTTCTTTTATGTGTTCCACACATTTCATGAATCGTATCCCAGTTCTTTTTAACATTTGATTTATTATTAGAAAATTTTATTGTATAATAATTTATTTTTGCGTTTCTAATCTAGTTAGTCAAAATGTGTTTATGTTTCCTATACTCCTTAATATCTTGATCTGTCATAAGTCCAACCTTATAACATTTACGCATGCTTTTCCTATTCGAGATAGACTAATAAACTGTTTGTAATCCATGGTTTTAATTTTTATCTTTGTTCTTAAGTATTATTTTATCTTTGGATTCCTCAGCTAATTTCTGCAAAATAGAAACAAAAAAAAAAACTAAACCCTTTATCCGCATTCAAATTTCTTACTTGTTCCCAATTTATTTAGTTTAACTTACTCTTTAATTTGTTTATATTTAATTTACATTCTTCAGTGAACCAGTGTTTTGCAGTTCTTTCTGGTTTAGATTTTAACATAACTTGTGATACCAATAAAGTAGTGATCTGTTAATAATAATTTAATAATATAAGTATGGCAATTACATAACTCAAAATTTCTTAAAAATACATGGTCAAGACAGGTTCTTGACTGCGGCCTAGTTACCTCTTCGTGACTGCAAAGAAAACCATATGCTATTACCACACTTAAGTAATCAGTAACTGATTCAGTTTTATTTAGCAGATCCAAATTTATGTCACCTAATAAAATTACACATGTCATCCGTTTCATCTAGTTTCATTTCATTCTAATTCCTCAATAAACCTTTTAATTGTAATCTTTTAATAGTGAACTCATGTAATCTGTAGAGCGCCAAAATGATAAACTTGTGATCATTTAATTTTAAATTTATTTGGATCAAATCTGCTGTTTCGAAATATTTTGATATGATTATCATCTCAATACAGTCTTTCACATAGACTATCACCCCTCCAGATCGATTTAAACAACAGCTTTTACAATAAGTGCTATAGCCTTCAATATAATAGTTTCCAGTCTTGTTATCCTTAATCCAAATTTCCGTCAATACGATTATATATGGCTTTAAAAAAAATAAACACCCACTCAAGCAGTTGTTTCGAGCCGACCACATAAAAGGTCACAGAGACGACGTAATTCTCTTCCAAAGAGCATCATGTGTCGATGTGTCTGTCCAGCTGTTTCATGCACTGCTGTTGTGTATGCCAACAAAAAGAGTGGTATATGGCGATTCCAATCACGATGATGGTCGTCGATAAACAATGCTAGATGTTGTGCAATTGTCCTATTGAATCCCTCGACCATACCATTCGAATGAGGGTGTAGGGGAGTTGTCCTTCACCCTCAGTCGTATGGTATGGTTGAGTGATTCAATAGGAGCATTGTTTGTCGACGACAACCAATGTGATTGGAATCGCCATATACCATACTTATTTTTTTTGAATGCCTAATAGTTGGCAGATGCCTTTGAACACATTGGATTCAAAACTCTGTCCTTGGTCTGAGTGAAGTTGCAAGGTACTCCATACCTACTAATCAAGTTATTTGTTATCATCTCTGCAACAGTTGTTGCCTCCTAATCTTGGATGGGATAGACTTCAGGCAGCTTCGTGAAATAATTCATTACCACTAATAAATAGAGATTTCCAACATCATTCCTAGGAAACGGAGCCATTACATCAATGGCTATTCTCTCAAAAGAGACATTAACGTTTTATGCCTGGAGCTTACCATGACTTCTAGTCTTAAGTCCTTTCTTTGATGCACAGGCCTCACATTGCCTGCACCATCTTTCAACGTCTGCGCTACTTTTCAGCCAATGAAATCGTTCCCTGGCTTTCGCTAAGGTCTTATTAACACCAAAGTGTCCTCCAGTGGCACTATCATGCATATATTTCGTCACTAGTTCCAATCGGGAGCGGAGAAGAATTATCTGCCAACGGATCAGTTATCTAGTGGGATTCTCCCATCTCCTGTATAATACACCGCCTTTCACTTCTAAGAAGTCACACTGTGCCCAATAACTTTTTGTAGTTGGGCTATACCTCAGAATTTGCTCCCAATTAGGTCTAATTTCAGATTTTTCAATCAAATCCATTATTCTTCATCGTCTAATTGGACCTTTCTAATTTCTATTGGACTCCAGATGTTAGGAGTATCACTGTTTTCTTGTGTCGATGTTATTTGTCTTATGGGCATTATATCTTTAGTACCATATTTCAACTCTGCATCATAGCAATGCTTAGAGTTGTCAATACATGGACGTCTGGAAAGGGAATTTGCATTCCTCTGCATTTTGCCACTTCGATGCTCGATGTAGAAATCGTATTCTTGTGACCGCTGTATCCACCTAGCAATTTGTCCTTCAGGGTTTTTAAAGTTTAATAGCCACGTGAGTGCAGCATGATTAGTATACGAAAAAAAATTTCTGGTCATAGAGATGATGATGAAAATGTTCTGTTGCTTTTACTATTGCTAACAGTTATTATCGTGTTACACAATAATTTCTTTCTGGTTTGGATAGAGTTTTGCTAAAGTATGCAATAACTTTGTCTTGTCCGTCTTGTTGTTGTGAAAGCACAGCACCAACTCCTGTGTTACTTGCGTCAGTATCTATTATGAATTGTTTTCCAGTTTGTGGGTACGCTAACACTGGTGCTGTGGAAAGAGCTTGCTTTAGTTGTTGAAAGACTACATCACATTCGGTGGTCCACGTGAATGGCTGGCCCACCTCTGTTAGACGATGTAATGGCCTTGCGATGTTAGAGAAACCCTTGACAAATCTTCTATAGTAAGTGCAAAGTATAATAAAACTACGAAGTTGATGAACATCTTGTGGTGGAGGCCAGTCTCTTACAGCTTCTATCTTATTAGGATCAGTCATAATCCCTGATGTAGTTATGACATGACCAAAGTAATGAGCTTCTTGCTGGAAAAGTTTACACTTAGGGCAGCCAAATCGAAACTGGGACAGATTAAGATTTTCAAACACTTGACGAAGATTCCTCAAATGCTTCTCAAAAGTCTTTCCAAGAACGATGATGCCGCCCAATTAAACCAGGCAGACCTCCCAAGACAAACCTTTGAGCACCGACTCCATTAGTCGTTTAAACGTTGCTGGTGCTTTGCAAAGTCCAAACGGCATCACTTTAAACTGCCAAAGTCCATTTCCTTTAGGGAAAGCTGTTTTTTCACGATCTTCAACATGTTTATCAACTTGCCAATAGCCGCTCTTCAAATCTAATGTCGAGAACCATTCTGACCCAGATAGAGTATCCAGTGTATCATCAATCCTAGGTAAAAGAAAGCAGTCTTTCTTTGTTATATCATTCAATCTGTGGTAAGCCACAAAAATATCGGGACGTTCCGTCCTTTATCTTGACTAGAACCTCTGGTGATGATCAAGAATTCGTTAAATGATGGTTCTACAGTGTCTTGAGTTTCCATGTCCCTTATGAGTTGTTCTGTCTCCTCCAGTTATGCTTAAAGGAAGTTTTATTGCTGGTAGATGGATCGGAGAGAATCACCAGTGTTGAGAATATGTTTTTTTTTTCAGTTTAGTACGGCCATAATCGTTTGATGTAGCAGAAAAAATGTCATAAAACTCTTTAAGTAGGTTCTCGGCCTTAGCAGCTTAGTCTTCAGTTAATAGTTTCCTTATTTCTCTCTACAAGTCAACAAGATGAGAGGGGTTGTCTGTATGGTGTTGGTTTCAGTCAGTAACTTCTATTGTGTTTACACTAGTTATTCATGTAACAGGTTCACATATTTCTAATTATTCACCCTTTTTTAATAACCTATTGGATTTGTTATAGTTCATCATTCTGATAGGAATCTGTTCTTTATCTACTTTGACTAGAGTCCTTGCAAACAGGATACAATGAGCCAAAGCTCCTTTTCCAGGGACATCAGTGACCGCCACTCGGAAAGCCCCAGAAGTCTCCGCCAATGTCCACGGACTATAACTTTGTGCTGGCATCTCTGCGTCTTCCGTCACTAATACTCTGGTTACACTTGATAAAGAATCAGATGTTTGGCTAGGCAGAGGACTCTCTTCTGTCTTATAGATGAGTAGGCTGTCACTGGGTCTAATGCTAAATCCATGTTTCTTTAGGAAATCAAGGCCTAATATGCAATCATCGAAAATGTCAGCGATGTAAACAAGATGGCGTACCAGACAGCTACCAACTATGATGTTGAGTTCCATCCTTCCATGGACTTTAGTACGATCTCCAGTGACTGTTTGTAAGGTTATATTAGACTGTCTAGCATTCCAATTAGGGATAGGTATTATCTTCTTAATTATGTCTGTTCTGAGTAAAGTTACATTTACACCAGTGTCTATTATCATACGGCAAAGGCATTACATTCATGGTTCCATCAGCTATCAACCCGTTGTCTCCACTATGCAGTGCTGAAACATGGGCGACTTCTCTTGGGGCCAATCAATCAACAGCCAGCCTTTGCCTCACAAGACTGATTAATTTCTGTTTCTCTGATCCTGCTGTCTAGTAGATGGACTTGGACTCCTCATTCGTTTCTTATTACAGTTGGCACGAATGTGTCTAGTCTTGCCACAATTCCAACACTGAAGGTCTGTGGAAGTCTTTGAGGAGGAATCTATCTCTTTCAAAACAGATAATATGGTTTTGGTTAGTTCTTGCATTTCACTATTCTTTTCCACAATTTCTTCTGCATTCACAAATCTCACTGTCAGTTTGTTTGCTCGGGAGGAAAGCCTGGAGCACTCATACTTCATGGCATGTACCATATTTGACTTTAATATTCACCTTACAACATACTCGGGGATTGTTGAGTCTCAGGGTCGGAAATAGTATCAATAACGTGTAATTGAGCTAAGTTATCTTGAATATCTGGTGTACAGTTACTATAAGCCGATCTGGCTAGACGCTCAATATCACTAGCAAGTTCTTGCAAAGTTTCACCACTCTTCTGCATACGATGTTTAAATCCAGTCATATAATATTATTTTAAATAATTATCGCCAAATCTGAGTTCTAATGCAGATACCAAACTTTGATAATCGAGTCGTTTTTCTTCTGGAACAGACTGTAAAACTTCCACAGCAGAAGTTCTTAAGGCAGCTGCAAGAAAATTGGCCTTCTGGAATTCATTCCATTCATTTGCTCTAGCGATAACTTCAAACTGTGTTTTAAATACTGTCGAAGATGATTAACCATCATATGTGTAAGGTTTAGTTGTATTTCTAGCGATATGTGTAAAAACATTATTGTCACTAAAATTACCATTATTAGAAGGTAATATTTCATTTCTTAAAATCTGAAACTGGCGTTTATAATCAGTTTTAACAGTATAAAGTTTGGTTCATTAACATTACAACTTACACTATCTATATCGTTTTTACACTATCAATTTTAACCTTTAGACTATCCCATTGTCTGTTGAGTTAGATCTTTCTGTCTTTATACTAGTCAGTTATTTCACGTCTTTGAGCTGCCATTTCAGCGTTTATCATTTTTGAGCTATCATTTTGAGAGGCTATTTCAGCCCTAATGTAACCAATTATACTTTTCATGTCATTATTTTGACTCGCTATTTCAGCTATCACGTTCTCATTTTGAGAAGCTATTTCAGCTCTCATGTCACCAATTATATTGGTACATTTCGTTATTTTGACTGGCTATTTCAGTTCTTACGTCACCAGTTTTATTGCTTTGGACAGTTACTTCACTTCCTGTATCGTTTTCAGCTTTACTAACTCATCCCTACTTATAGTGAAAGGCATTCGATATTATTATCCCAATCCTGACGCGAATTGTTATGAATTAAACGTATGGAAATTGAGCGTGAGTTCAAAAATAATATTCAGTAAAAATAATTCTAAAATAAAGTAATTTATTACAAAAAGTATGACTGAAAACATTTATGTAAATTAAATTCAACCAATACAAATCTTTATCGGAATGAAAATAAACTTTCAGGAGAACATAGCACCTAATCACTATTCCTACAAAGAGTTGCTTCCTCTATCATTCTTACTATCCCAACTCAAAGCATAAAATAAGACTTTTTACAACACTCATTAAGTGGCACTATCATAACTGCGGAAAATCCTGCAATCTATCAAGAATAACCTTACCAATTCCTAAACAAACTAAATAATTATACACTAAATGACTTCCTTCTAATATTTTAGTCATCAAGAACTCCAAAACTGCGCCTAAGTATACTGGTTTCACAGAACCAATTCTTTCCAGACGTTGATCACCACGCACAAGATGATGATTTAATTTTTTTCTTACTCGTTCACTTACAAAATTCGCACTAAAAATTTATTTAACCTCCCACGCACACATCAAATAAAAACATTTCTTCTTTATATTATAGCGCTTAGATCAAGACAAACTGCGTTTTCCCTCACACAAATTCTTCCTAATTACAACTCTCTTATTCTTTATTTCTAAGTTAAGTTCGTTCGAAGTGGTTAGTGACGTAATTCTAACGCTGTATAGTTCACCTTAGAAGTCCTATATAGTTAGAGGCTGGCCATCTCGGTGATTCACTGCCATTAGTTGCTTGAGTCACGTGGTTTATGGGCGCCATGTTTTGTCGTACCGTGAGACAAAAGCCTATGATTAGTGTATGTACCAAGTTGAAACTTCTCAGTTGTTATAGTTTTATATATTTCTACCACATTTTTTGTCTATAAAAACTGTCATATTTTATGAATGCCTCACTGTGCTGCATTTGAGTGTAAAAATTTCACTCAAAGAAATAAATTAATTAATATTTTTTTACGAGAAACTCCATCAGAAGACGGCAATTGCCTGCAAAAGTGAAACGAGCTAACTGAAAACCAACAAATAATTTCTTTTCAGGTTCGTTTGAAAAAGAAGCTAATATTTTTACTTTGTCGTCTGCCTATGCCAATACTTGTTCGTCTGTCTGTCCATCTCTCTGTTATCTGTTGTCTGTCCATTTGTCTGCTTGACTATAGACACACAGTTTTTTTTTACTTATAGAGCTAAATGAAAAATTCTTTTTGGGTTGGATAGGTGTCGAAAAAATATTGCGATTCGCAATTTTGAAAATTTTAATAGCTTTAAAAGAGCCCTCTAGCGATGGGAAAAAATGGAAAATGTTAAAATATCAAACGAATATTACAAACAAAATATTTACATTGGAAATCTGAAATTTTGGTAGTAGAGTATTATGGTCAGAAGGTTTACAATGGTAACAACACTTTGCCGTCTTAACCAAAAGGGGTGCGAAAATAAAACTTTTTTTAAAGAGATAAGCAAAACAATATATGTATATATTTTTGCTTTACAGGCATTAACAAAATATTAATGATTTAAACAGTATTTGATAAGCTTAGCGTTACTTGTAGACGTTTAAACGTCTATAAATCAATAAATATTTTTGTGAAAAAAATTTCGCCGAATACGGGATTCGAACCTTATCTCTCCAGAAACATGCCAGAGTATTCTAACCTATTGAACTAATACCATCTCAGTCTTTTTTCCACTAATAATGACTGTCACTCTTCCCGTGAATTTTGGGCGCCACCTTAGGCGCCATCTATGATTCTCTGAGTAAGATTGAAATAAATAACGAAGTCACATCACGCTATTTAGCGTTTTTAATGATTTAAATAATATTTGATAATCTCAGCGTTACCTGTTAACGTTTAAACGTCTATAAATCGATAAATATTTTTTGTGAAAAAAGCCAGCGTTAGTTCAACAGGTTAGAATACTCTTGAATGTTTCTGGAGAGATGAGGGTTCGATTCCCGTATGTCGGCGAAATTTTTTCCACAAAAATATTAATATTTACATTTTTCGAATCTCAATCAGTGGAATTTCTAGTGTTAGAGAGTGCTAAAGGCGGTAAATAAAAATTGGAAAGGAGACGTCTAGCTGTGTAAAAAAGCTGGAAAAATTCCAAATCTCTAAACAAATATTGCAAACGATCTGTTTTTGCTAGAAACTTAAATTTTTGGTCATAGATTGTAGTGATCAAGTGGTTTTCCTTAATAGTAATGATTTGTCCTGTTCGTAAAATGTAACTTTTCTGCTTTAAGAGATAAATGAAAAACATTTTTTTTTTTGTTTTTTTATTCAATTCAGTACTAATAAAATATTAATAATTTATTTTCTCATTTTTACAGTCGTTCGGATTTCCACTTCAGAGGGTAATGAAAATGTAAAATAACTAGAAGAACGCATATCGCCTCTGGCGTATATGGGAATCTCATTTTCAAAGAAAATGAAGTTCTTCCTTTGCCTACTTTTTCATTCCTTAAAAGTTTTAATTATGAATGTCCGTGTTGTTTTTCTGCTGAGGTTCCGCCATCCTCATGGACCTTCTACTATGACGTATAAATTGACAGGCTCCTATCAGACCCCTGTACAAGCAGCTGCTTGAGGGGTTGTTTATTTTTTAGTGTATGAAGGGGGAAATGCACATAATAGTATTTTATTAGTAATTACAAAACATAAAAAAGTATTTGTCTTTTAGTTCTTAAATTTAAAAAGTGCTTTTCTCTCACTACTCTGAAATAGTGGGCAGATCATTGCTGTCAGTAGAATATCTACAATAACATTACTCTACACGTCAAAATTTCTACCATAAACAGATCACTTGAAACATTCGTTAAAAGCTTTGCAGTTTCAATATTTAGTGATCTTTAATGAAATAAATTAAAACTACTTTGGAAAATGCGAATTACATTTCATTAGTAACCAACTAAAAAAGAGATTTCCAATTATCTCTGAAAACAAAACCGTTCCGTTTCTTATCTACCTCGGGCTTAAGGTCAACTCATTGTTGTCAATGGAATTTTCAAGACTGTCTTCCACGACCAAAATTTCGAATTTGTAGCATAGCTACATCGATTGCAATATTCGTTTTAAATATTTGGTATTTTTTCCACCGTTAGATGGCGCAGTTATAGCTTTTGGGAAATTTGCCAAATGCAAATTGCAATATTTCATCAATACCTGATCAACCCAAAAAGAATTTTTGATTGATCTCTAAAAACATACACTTTTCTGTTAAAACAAAAAAAAATTGCATTCCCCTCCCCCCTGGGTCTAAAGGGTCAAATGATTGTTTCCAATGCTAACTTATTAACTTTCACATTTCAACACCAAAATTTTAAACTTCTAACATAACTACATTATTTGATATTTTGGAATTTTTAAAATTTTCCACCGTTAGAGGGCGCAGTTATAACTTTTGGGAGATTCAAAAAATGCAAATTGTAACATATCATTAATACCTATCTAACATAAAAAGAATTTTTTATTTTTCTGTATAAACAAAAGTTCGATGTCTATAGACAGACAGACAACAAAGTGAAATTATATCTTTTTATATAAAAGAAAAGCCCTAAAATTTATTTTTCCTTTTTTAGCCGTTTTCTAAAGTGCTTCCAATCATGAACACTGATATCTGTATCAAATATTACCCTACCCTTTTCCGGAATCCATAAGTACCGTGCAATACCATTCAGCTATGCACGCTGAACAATCCGAGAGACGACAAAATATGGAGTTCAATTTTGAGATGGCCGGCCAACCTCTACCTATATAGGGCCTCTAGTTCACCCGAGTCACGGTTTCATTCTTGCTCATTCATCTGTCGTAACGATATTATTATAAATATATATAACTGACAAGCAATACAAAAGAAAAAACACTAAAAGAATGTAATAAAATCTTTGACAATATGGAATATTTGTTTTTGAAAGAGAATGAAGTTTGTCGTTTTTCAACTTTAACCTCCTGTAATGGAAGAAAAATTCCAATTAATGGATGATTCAGGAAAACGTAATTAAAAATTATTCATTAGTACTTTTCCACCCAAAAAATAATTGTTCCTTTATCTCTAAATAAGCTACATTTCACCCCTGAGTGGCACTTTTTCCCCACAATGGGCTAAACAGCAAGGTCACACGGACTCCAAGAGGTCATAAAGGTTGGATTTAAGGCCCTCATTGTGGACAACTGTCAGTAGATGTTATCTGCCTGTCAAAACAGTCCAGCGTGTTCTTTAACATCTTTTATCTTTAACAGATAAAACAATTACCATGGTATAGCTTTCCTGCACACGGAGCCACGGATTACGTATCATGCCGGCGGCAGCCTTTCCAAGCCTATCGGTATCAGCTTTTTTTACCGAGTAGAGGGTTTAGGGAAGATAAGTCTTTACTGTGGAACAGGTGGGACTCGAACCTGGGAACTGCCTATTACGAGTCTGGTGCGCTATAGACTGACCCACCTCCTGGGAATAAGCGGCTAAATCGCTGCTCTTAAGGTAAAAACCTTTGACCATCACTCTCTATCAAATTTTCTATCAATTTCTCTAGCAAATTTTTAGAATAAATAGATTGTTTACAATTGTTTAAAATGTTTTCATTTTCAAAATTTAGCAACCGACAACGGGGGAAATTAAACCTATTGGCATATTTGGAAAATGCGAATCCTAATACTTCATAGTGCCTATTCAACCCAAAAGCTCCTTCTTTTTCTTAATTATCTCTAAAAACAAGATAGTTGAACATCAAGCAATGGGTGAACAGAAAAACCGTCGGAGAACGAAACGAAAATAGTGGCTCGTTTTTAGAAAACGTTCTATAAAACTGAAATATGATAAATGCCAAGCAACAAGAATAAAAAAGATAATGGAAAGAAAATGGCAATCCGGTTTCAGCTAAAATTGCGGAAAATATTAAATTTACCTGGGTATAACATGAGGTTCTTTTCGTTATTCGCATTCTGGGTCATATTTCTACGCGAAATTAAAATGCAGATTAATATTTCTCACATTACGATTTTTAACGTTGTGCCGCAAAACTAAACGGGACGTGTAGCATAAGATGTTTAATCTAAAACGTAATTGCCAGTCGCTTCAGCAAGAAAAATATAAACATCCACCCAATAATAACTTCCTTTTTCTTAACTTTGTCCTTCCTTGATTAAGGTCTTCATGTATTTAGAGTACCCTTAGTGTCGTGTAAATAAGAAATTAAAATTCTCTCTCTCTGCCTACATTGTGAACAATATTCGGGTACCTAATCGTTTTGTCTTCGTAGAACCATGCCTGACGAAAGGTTTATTTTCATGAAAAGCGGAACAAATCCCCCTCATCGAATTCTTAATCTGTTTCAAGTCTTTAGCAGTGTTTAGCTTCGAAAGGTGATTGGTGAGATGACCTTCAATTTAGTTTTCATGGAAACTCGAATTTCGGAATAGTTGAGAATCAAGTCATTACACTTCCTTAGACGCGAAGGAGTCTAGGAAGTCTTTCTTTAAAAGAATTCTAAAGTATTTTTTGCATAAATCTACCGAGAGTAGCAGGGAATGATTCGCTCAGTGGGTAGTGAGCCAGGCTCGTAATCTACAACTCACAGGTTCGAGTTCCAACTCTCCAGCGCTAAGATTTATCTCCGTTAACTCCTGCTCTCTGTGAGAAAGGTGACAACGATGGGCTTGGAAAGGCGCCGTCCATCGAATGGGACCTTAAACCGTGGTCCCTCATGTAGGGCATTAACGGAATTACTTTCATCTGTCACCTAACAGCTGTCTTGTGGGTTCCGTTCTCCCAACCTTCTCTAAACCATTGGGTCCCTTGTGACTTGGCCATTTAACTTGCTGTGTGCAAAAAGTGCCGCTGACAGATAAAACAATTACCAAGAGTAGCATATTCAGCTTCTCGCCAGGTCTTAACCCTTTAATGTCCATAAAGGCCGAAATTTGAAATGCATTAGTCCGAATAGTCGTACCTAGTTCTTTGTCTTTAGTACCCTATATCCTTTTTGGGCCATCTCGGACTCTAAACGGTTAAAAGATCTTCGCTTTTTAACTTTAAATTCACGCAATGTCATAAATGCAACATTGGTACTGGCACATGTGTCTGTGTGTGTGTGTGTGTGGAGGGGGGGACAACAGGGGCAGTTGTCATTCCCCTGGAAAAATTAATTTATGTTGAATAACATCACATATAACAAAAATCAATATCAATTTTAGTCAACGAAATACAATCCTGACTTTTTTTTTACCTTTTGGAAGTGATGACAAAGGTACGGAGAATTATGATGATATTATTAATATTGGAAACTTTCCCACCCACAGCTTGATAAAAAATCATGTTCCCCCTACCACGTATGCGAAATAAATTACGGTGGCCACGAGGACTTCCTGCATTTGTTTTCTAAACTAAAATTTGGCACATCTTAAACTTTGCGAAGTCGATTGCAATGATATTTGCATACGGAAACATGTCTATACAGGATGTCCCTGAATTCATGGTCCAAACATGAGGGGATGGTGGTACACACCTAACCCAGCAATATTCGTCATAGAATATGCCGCCGCAAACGCAGCCCGGTGCCGGTAGGGGGAGCAGACGAGGCAGCACGGCTTAAAAGCGCTGGATCGGCCAAACACCAGAATTCCCAGCTCTCGACAAACCCGGTGTTTACGAGCAGGTACGCCGATCACTACTCCACCGTTGTGCCGGCTGTATCATCGTTAGTGGGCGGACGTTTGAGCATTTGTTGTAATGATCTCCAATAAATGTCACTCTGGAAACCTCCTTCATTTCCGACTCCTCACTGCGTTTGCGGCCGCATATTCTATGACGAATATTGGTGGGTTCGGTGTGTACTATCATCCCCTCACGTTTGGGCTATGAATTCAGGGACACCCTGTATAACAATTGAATCAATTCCAAATGACAGTAACAGTTACACTATAGCAACAGCTTACCATTATTTGTCTATGGAAGGTTATTACACTGTTTTCCAAAAAATAAGGTTGGGATGTTTTTACGTCTGAGCGGTATTTTTTGCACACAATGGGCTAAATGGCCAAATGACAAAGACACCGAGGGTTCAGGGGGAGGGGATTCACTGGACAGCTGTTAGGAGACAGATGGTAGCCTCCCCTCAAGGCCATCGATTGTGTACTGTAATGTGCACAGAGTTGGGATCTCCTTCACACAGAGCCACAGTTTAATGTCCCATCCGACGGCCTTTCCAAGCCTATCGGTACCCCCTACTGACCGTGTGCAGAGCTGGGAATTTTGCGGAGATAAATCTCAACACTGACCCAGCTGGGAATCGAACCTGAGCACTGAAAATTACTAGCCTGGCGTGCTACCGATTGATCCACCCCTGCCCGTTAGAAGTCAGATAGTAGCCTCCATCAATTCATCCAGCGTGTTCTTTACGTGCAAAAGGTATGCTCTCCCGCACATGGAGCCATGGATTTATATCCCATCCGACGGACGGTGGCCTTTACAAGACCATCAGCGTCTCCTACTGACCAAGGGCAGGACGGGTGTTTTGCTGATATAATTCTCAACACTGGCCCAGGTTAACTCGAACCTGAGAACTGCAGATCACGAGCCTCTTATCTCGTAATCTACAGTTCCCAGGTTCGCGTGGGGGTCGAGTGTGGTGGGTCGAGAGGTTGGTCGAGAGGTTCTTGTGGGGGCCGAGTCTTAGATTGACCCCCCACACCATTTTTTTGAAGGTGGGGAACAGCCCCAAAAAATTAAGGAACAACCTTATGTTATAGAGCTTCGAGTTAGCTTTCCATTTATGTAACTTATATATGTCGCAGGGAGATGATAAAAATAGGGATTTGATCAAATCCCTAAGGTATATGATCAATTCACGGAAGATGTTAAAATAACAACTCTGTGGGGTGATTTCCCTTTAAAAAGTAAGTGATTTGATCAGATCCCTTAACTGTTTTAGTGAAAAGATGAAATAATATTGTTTAGATATTAAAAGTATTTATTTAGTAAACCAAGCATTATTAAATGTAGAATAGTTAATACAACAATAGTCATTGAAACACAAATTATTTCGGCTATTACGGAATTGTAATAGCCGGTACTTTTTTCGTTTTTTCCGAATCGCCTTTTTCACCTCCTATTATCTCCTATCCGAATCGCCTTTTTAAGGTATTCTTAATGTATCTCGATCTACAATACACCGCTGCCGAATTATTCAAAACGCCCTTCATGAGCGAAGGCCAAGTGAGAACGAATCTGTAAAGTGATGAATCTCTTGAGTATGAATCTTCGGGTCACGTGATTCCGTAGTCCGAATTATAATGAAACGCCCCGAATGAGCGGAGGCCAAGTGAGAACGAATCCGTCAAGTGGTGAATTTCTTGAGTATGAATCTTTAGCTCACGTGACACTACTTTGGACACTAGAAAGGGTCCTTTTTTTTACCTTTCTGGGAAAAATGTTTAAGTAGTGGTGATAATTTAAATTGTTCAATGATTGTGACAGCTTCTTCTCTCCTTTCGCGAGTCCACAAAGGTTTTTCTTTTTCATGCCGCTTGTTCATAAACGTCCTGATAGTTTCATTAAACTGTTCTTCAGATACAAATTCGGTCAGAGTTTGATTTTTTTCTATATCTGAACTCATTTTTCTACGGTAGGTACTTGATAAAACTCGAAATATAGAAAACAATAATAAAAACGCGCGCAACCTTCCTCGCGTAATGTTTGGGCGCTGGCCGGCACGGACGCCAGAGGGGAGCGGTGAGGTAAAGGGGAGTGGTAACAAGCGAAACATAGAGCTGTGCGAGTCCTGACTTGTTTATTTCATCTTTTCACTAAAACAGTTAAGGGATTTGATCAAATCACTTACTTTCTTCAGGGAAATCACCCCACAGAGTTGTTATTTTAACATCTTCCGTGAATTGATCATATACCTTAGGGATTTGATCAAATCCCTATTTTCATCATCTCCCTGCGACATATATATATATTTATTGTGACAGCAGATAAAGCTCTAAATTAAATATATGAATATCTCGATTTTCAACAATATTTGTGAAGTATTGAATGAGTTATAGAAGTTTGAATATTTATCAATAACAATGACTTCAGAAGTTAATTAAAACTTGTAATATGTTTTGCATCAAAGTGTTTAATAGAATAACTGTGTGTTTGAGAAATGTGTTAAAGAATTATTACACTATTCATCAGTTTTGTATAAGTTTCTTAGGACTGGCATTGCTGTTTTTAAATATTCAAATTTCCATACTCACTAACTACTGAACGAATATTGTTGAAAATCCAGATATTGATATATTTTATTCAGTTCTTTTTCTGCTATCCCGTTTTTCAAAAAAAAACTGATTTTAGAAGTTATAGAGCTTTGACGTTAGCTTCCCATTTACATAACTTTGGACAATTCCTTAATTTATGGAGGGGCGGGGGTGGCTCAGTCGATAGCACACCAGGCTCGTAATCTGCAGTTCCCAGGTTCTAGTCCCAGCTGGGTCAACGTTGAAACCTGCCTTGCCCACGGTCAGTAGGAGACACCGATGGGCTTAAAAAGGCCGCCGTCCGTCGGTTGGGACGTTAAGCCGTGGCTCCGTGTGCGGGAGAGCCATGCCCTGTGCACATTAAAGAACAGCCTGGATAGCCTTGACGGGAGTCTACCATCTGTTTCCTAACAGCTGTTCCAGTAGGTCCCCTCCCCCAACCTTCTCTGAGCCTTCGGGGTCCTTGTGACCTGGCAATTTAGTCCATCGTGTGCAAAAAAGTGCCGCTCAGAGGTAAAACAACCCAAATTAATTTATAGAAATCAGTGTATATTCATTTAGCAATATTCTAAGAGTTTTATTACAATTTTCACACCTTTACAATGGAGATATTTTCGGTTTTTTTATACGGTGGGCAAAATTATGACAACTTTATGTTGGAGAGATTTTTGAATGAGAAAACAGCATTCGATGACTCCTGAACTAAGTTGCTTGGATTCTTGTGTTGTTTTACCAGTGAGTGACACTTCTGTGCACACAATGCTGTAAATGGTCATGTCAAAAGGATCTGAAGGGCTCGTAGAAGGTTGGGGGGAAGTGGACCCCACTGAACAGATATTAAGATACAGATGGTGCCGTCCACAGCATGTTCCTTAAGACATGATTCGATGATTCGATGACATGATCCTCCACACGGGGCAGTAAATCAGACTCACTCCTCCACACTTTTAAGGATTAATAATACTTACAAATTAAGCCGTGGCCGAGTGGTTAGCGTACTTGGCTACTGATAAAAAGGACTTTGGTTTAATTCCTTATTTTTAAGCCACGGCTCAACGTTCCACCAAACAGACAGCAGTCTTTCCAAACTTATCATCATCCTTTCCTTTCTCACATAGGTAGGATGGCGGTAAAATCGGGAGCGGACGCGGCTAAGTCCGCAGAGCATCAAGCTCGTAATCTGAAGTTCCCAGGTTCGTGTCCCAGCTGAGCCATCATTGACATTTATCTCCGCAAAACTGCCCTCCCTATCCTAGGTCAGTAGGAGACACCAATGGGCTTGGAAACGCCGCCGTCCATCGGATGGGATGTTAAGCTGTGGTCCCGTGTGTGGGAGAGAGAGTCATACCCTGTGCACGTTAAAGAACGCGCTGAATGGCTTTGATGGGAGGGTACCACCTGTCTCCTACCAGCTATCCAGTGGGTTACATCCCCACAGTCTTTTCTGAGCCTTCGGGGTCCTTGTGACCTGGTCATATAGCCCATAGTGTTCCAAAAAAGTGCTGGTCAGAGGTAAAACAGCCCAAATGGTTAAAACTTAAAGTAGGTATAGTTGGAACTCAAACCTGGGATATGCAGATTGCGAGAATGACGTGGTAACGACGGAGGCAATCCCGATTAACGGACGATTTATTAAACCTTAAATTTAGGACCTTTTAGCCACTTCGTAATATGAGTTACAGAAAAACGAAAGGTAGATTAACTCATTTTATTCGAGTTGTTGATAAAGTTCTAAATGGTTATTATACCTTTGAAAGGCATTTTTTTAGTAACGCGTTTTTGAGGTCACAGTGTGGAAAGTGGTCACATGTTCCTTTTTAATGTACACAGGGTACAGCACTCTTCCACACAGGTCTGAATGTCGAATCCGACGTATGGTTCCCATTTGCGGCGGCGGATGGCTCAGTCGATAACACCATTCTCGCAATCTTCAGTTCCCAGGTTCGAGTCTCACCCTTACTAATGTTGAGATTTATCTCCGCTAAACCGCTAAATTCCTCCTGCCCTTCCCGCGGTCAGTAGTAGAGACCAGTGGGTTTATAAAGGCGACTATCCGTCGAATGGGACGTAAAGCAATGGCTGTGTGAGGGACGGCCAAACCTTGTGCACATTAAAGAACACGGTAGATGGCCTTGAGTGGAGGCTACCGTCTACTAACAGCTGTCCAGTGAGTCCCCTCCTCCAAACTTATCTGAGCCCTTGGGGTATTTGTAACTAGCCATTTAGCCCACTGTGTGAATAAAAAGTTGAACACTCACAAGTAAAACATAAAAAGGATTTTAAGAATTATCGACCGATATCTCTTCTCCCAGTATTTTCAAAAATATTGGAAAAACTAGTTAATAATAGACTGATAAATTTTTTAGACAGTTTTAATTTTCACTCTGAAAATAAATTTGGGTTTACGAAGGGGTAGAGGTACAGAAACTCCATTGTTGAATTATACGTCAAAGTGTTTCGTTCCATGGACAATAATCAATTTACTCTGTCCGTATTTATGGACTTGGAGAAAACATTTGACACCGTTGATCACGAAATTTTGATTAGCAAACTAGAAAATATTGGCATTCGTGGTGTTGTGTTAAAATGGTTTTAAGACTACTTAGAGCACTGAACGCAATGTGTTAACCCAAAACATATTTCATATGGTGTACCACAAGGTTCAGTCCTGGGACTAACCTTGTTTTTGATATTCATCAATGACTTATGTAAATTAAAAATAAATATCTATATTAACACTTTTGCAGATGATATATCATTAACTTTATGTGCTGATCCTCTGGAAAATCTTTTTCATAACATGAATATTGATCTAAAATATGTGATGAAATGGTTGGATTTAAATGGGTTACATTTAAATATGAAAAAGAGTAAGTATATTCTATTTAACCTAAAAAAATCATACAATCCAAATTTCATTAAATTAAAATTGCATAATTTTTCATGCAACAATTTGTTGCTGTGAAGAAATTAAATGGGTTCAAAGTCTACTATACCTAGGTGTTTATATTGATAGCTCCCTAAGTTGGAAAATGCACATTGTAAAACTACCAAACACACTTAGACAGATGTTATATAAATTTTATTATTTAAAGCAAAATCCTCAGTAATAAAATGTTAATAATGTTATACAAATCTTGGGTACAGTCTGCTATACAGTATGGTATTACAAGTTGGGGAGGAACATACATTTCATCATTAAGGAATCTAATTTCAATGCAAAATAAATTTATATTTCAAATATTACCAAAGAAATATAAAACTGTTTCCACCTTTTGTAAGTATACCATTCAGGTGTATTTTCACTGAGACACTTATTTGTTTATAGAACATTAAATTACTTCTTTAAAAACAACAATGCAGTTCTGCATTATATAAATTATTCTATGCGAAATGATGGGAAAAGATTTCTGTTACCACTTGCAAAAAAAGAAATTATGCAAAAACATTTTGATTATTTGGGCCCCAATTTTTTTAATTCTTTACCGATAATAATACGGAATGAAACCAATTTATGCATTTCGGAACTCTCACTGCTAATTATCTAATGAGCATTACTAATGCTGACAGCCTGTTTTCGGTGTTAAAGTAAAAAAACTTTAATTCGTTTTTATAAATTCTGTATTGTTTTTGTTTATATATATTTTTTCTTTATGTAAAGTTAAGTGTCAATGTTGCCAAAATTATGTATTTAAATAATTTGTAAGTTAACCTACGTGAGCTTAGATGCTCTTGGGTAATAAGAGTATTACAAATATATGCTGTTTGTAACCTTATTATTATAATAAGCTGATGATGAACAGATGAAGAGATTACGTCACTTGCTTGGTTTGCCATCAGTTCGATAACTCCAACGTAATGGGGGGTTTTTTTTGCTGCAGAACCAATCCATAATCGCTTTTATTGCGTTGTTTCGGGAATGGCCAAAATTAGCTTCTGACGTTTCCCCGCATTACTCTTCTGAACTCTCACGAACAGAGCTCGTTATCATCTGACGAACCTAATGTCGTCACACAGAGAAATTACACCTCGTAAAAAGTTTTCCTTTATATAATTTCCAACATTTATCCGTCAGATATTTTGCAATTTTCAGCACTGTCGGTCAGATTCGCGGAACCCATTATGCATTTGTCGCATACCAGCTTTAAACTGTGGTAAATTTATAAAAAGTAATGACATATAATCAGTTAATGAGTTTAAGGATAGTTGAGGTAAGGATGACTTGAAAGTGCAGCCTGGTTTAGTGCTAATTCTGACATCCAAACCGTAATTAGAGGGTGCAAAAAGGCCACCCCCCCCCCCCCCGTTGAGAATGCAAGTAACTCTAATGGAGGCGGAAAAAAATATTAAACATATTACCAGAACATATACAATATATTTCCCGTATTTTTTTAATGTTAAAAACTGCAAAAACGAAAACGTTTTGTATCGGAATTTCCTATTCATTCTGATTCCATTTTGCCCTGCCAGCTTCCGGGATTGCTGACATGTGACTAGCTAGCTCATGTAGAATAAATAGATGGAAATATATTATTGTTCACCGATGATATTGGAAAGTCGTCATCAGTGCAAATTTCATCATTTGAAGGATGGGAAAAGCATAGGAAGTATGAATTAGAAAGTTTTTCAGAATGCTGATTTCATACTTACAAATATTTTGGTCAAATAAGCCGATATAGTATGTACACAAATTTATTTACAAAATGGTGATTGCCCAGAAAAAAAATATAATCTTTCTGCTGTAATGTTAGGAATTTATCTCAGAGAGTTATAAACAACAAATTTTTATCCACTAAGTATTACATTTACGATGCATCGAAATTAAGATTAACAAATTAAACTTAAGGACAAACAGCTTACATATATATGTACGTTAAAGAACAGAACAAATGGATTTGGTAAAATGTTTCCTTGTTTCCTAATAACTCCAATGAATACTCTTCCCCTACAATTTCTGTTCCCTTGGAGGTCCTTGTGGCATTGGAGCAATCGATAAAGAACCAGGCTTCTAATCTACAGTTTCCAGTTTTGACTGAGGCAGCTCTTCCAGTATTCAGATTTCTCTCTGCTACATCCCCACCCAGTCCTCGATCAGAATGTTGACACAGAAGTTTGGTAAGTCTACTGTCCGTCGGATGAGACGTAAAGCCGTGGATCGGTGTGTAGGACCGTGGATCGGTGTGTACCCTGTGCACGTTAAAAAGCGATAGATGGGATTTGTCTCCTAACAGCTGTCCAGTGTGCCCTTTCCCCAACCTTCTTTGATCTATTGGGCGTCCTCGTGACCTAGCCATTAGTCCATTACATACACAAAAGTCCTGCTCAGAGGTAAAACAACCCAATCAATCATGTGACATTTAGTCTATAGCATGCACAAGTACAGCTGAGAGATAAAGCTACAAACTCTACATAACACTAAGCATTTATAGATGTCTAATGACTAAAGTACGTGTCCTTCACTCGCGCACAGATAAAAATGGAAAGATCCACAGGAATCTTTGATCAATGCAAATTATTCGGGAGATTCAAAAGATAAACACCATGGAAAAGTAATAGCATTATATTCTCATGTAGAGATGAGAGAACAAACGATCATGCTCTCAACCCGAAATTCAAACTCGAATCACAGGGATTACGTAGATCCAACGCAATACCAGTGTATTACCAAGAAGACACTATATAAAGGTTAAAACACATTAGCTGATTTATAAGGCTACCATTGTTTTGACTACAAAGGAGTAGCAAGCACATTTTGGTTTTATGTCCTTGTACTATATTCGTAAACATTTTCTTCTTTTCAAAGTAAAAATTCCAGATTTCACTTGAAAAACAGAGAGAGAAAATCTCTTGAAGTAACTAAAAATGTAAATGCAAAGAAATCACAGAAGTCCATTAGTCACGTAGGCGTCGCAAAGGAAACAGATTTGTCTCTTGGCAATCAACGATCAAAGGTAAAGTTGAAAGAGCTTTTAAGTAGTAACCTGAACCAATACATTTTTAGAAGCTATTTTCTAGTTTGATGTTTCCGTAAAGGAAGGAGAACATCATAAAAAACTGTTACTTTTAGGAATGATTCTTATAACGAGAACATATTACGACAAACAAACATCGTAAGTTCGAAAGCAGTTGAATCACAAACAACATACACTGGCGGAAATTGAAAAAAGAACACCATGAACAATTAAAGCGTAATCTATGAGATTTATTTAGTAGAAACATCTTTTTGAGAAAGGAGGGTGATTGTGTGAAGTGTTCAAGTTTATTTTATCTTTTAATTAGTATTACATTTTACAGAAGGCACTTTTAAAAAGGTGTTGAACCTCCTCGAGCAGTAATACAAGCTTTCACTCTGGCATGCAATCGATCGTATAAATGCTGGATATGACGTGGGGGATACCATTCCATGCGTTTTCAACATGGACACGTAATTCAGCGATGATCGTTGCCTGCCGCGGTCCACGGAAGAATCTTTGTCCAATCCAGTCCCAGACATGCTCGATTGGAGACAAATCCAGAGAGTGTGCTGGACAAGGGAATTGGTGCACGCTCTCCGGCATGTTGAGTTGCCCAGGCGGAGTGCGGGCTGGCAATCAAATGCAATATCCCAAATGCCCAAATGCGATATCCTGCTGGAATATCGCACTCAAATATGGCAGAATGACCGGCTTTACGATGTCGCTGACGTGCATATTCAGTGTACCCTGTTCACAATTCAATGTACCCTGTACAAATGCCAGAGACGTACGAGAGTGATAGCTAATCGTTCCCCACACCATAATGCCCCGGCGTGGGCCTTGTGTGTCGTTGGTGAATGCACGATGGAACAGCCTCTCACCTTGTTGCCTTCGGATGCGTAAACGACCATCAGATGCTCCTAAACAGAATCGGCTTCATCACTGGAAATAATCACAGACTGCCATTCTTCCCTCCAATGACCTCGGTCTTGACACCCTTGCAAACGTGCTCGACAGTGATAGTGGTAATCATGCCAGCGGCAAGCGTGCCCGAAATCCTTCTTCCAAAAGACGATTGCGTATCATTCTTATACACGACAGACGATCGAGTTTGTTACGCCGTAGCCGTCCGCTCTGCCACCGCCGCCCTCCTGATATGCCGATCCTCTCGTACATCCGTAACTCTGTGTTTCCCGAAACTACGTCTGCGAGTGTGCAAATGCTATTCTGACCATCGACGTCACCATCGTACCACTGCCGATACCTCTCGCCCCACGCAGTGGGAAATTTGACGAAAAGACCAACCTGCTTCCCGAAGACCCACTATACGACCTCGCTCAAACTCCGCTAACTGAACGAATGTTGTGCACCTGCGTCATCCAGGCATGGTAGCTTCTTCAAAGAGTACTGAACAAACACAACACAAGACGATTAACTTCTTTTTTCACGCCCTAGTTTTTCAATACGCACTGGGTACATTTGCATATTGTCGTCCTCAGTAATGTTATTATTTCACCCAATGACTTTCAATCTGGGATCACAGCTTCTGCTGCCCTTAACTATTAACATATTACATGACATTCCTAATGGAATTCTTTCTGGGTGTTTTTTTTTTTTCAATTTCCGGCAGTTATGTTTAACAGAATATTAACTTTAAATAGACTTCGGGAACTTTCAGCTTTTTTGTTAATTACTTTTAGTTGATATCATTCTTGTAAGAATTCTCACAGCGGAAAATGTGAGAAGAAAAGTTTATTTACACGGAATCTCATTCAACTTCTTATCCAAAATAAATGGTCAACAATACTTGTGATTTAGATGCAGTTCTTAAACACTGGTGGATGTCATGTTTGTTTCTTTTTTCGTATATAGACGATTTCTAGGCAATTAGTCTCTGGTGTTTGAGGACTGTCAAAACACTAACTATACAGCACTATAGTCTCCTCAACTGGTACTCTTACTCTGTCATTGAATGTAACTATTCTCTATCCTATTATTGTTCTCCAAGTTCAGAAGTTTGCAAATTTGACTCTTCGTTATGTGACATTGTAGTTATTGCTAATCAAAGCGCATTTAATTCAAAAATCAACTAGGGGCGGGGGGGGGGTCAGTCGGTATCGCGCCAGGCTCGTAATCTACAACCCCATCTGGGCCAGCATTGAGATTTATGTCCGCAAAAATCCCTGCTCTCAGTCAGTAAGGGACATCGATGGGCTTGGAAAGGCTACCTTCCGATGATGGGACGTTACGCCGTGGTCCGTGTATGGGAGAATAATTCCATGTGCAAGTTAAAGAACACGCTGGATAACATTGACGGGATTCTACTCTCTGTCACCCAACAGCTAGTGGATCCCCTCCCCCAACCTTCTCTGAGCCTTGGGGGTCCTATGGACCTGGCCATTTAGCCTACTGTGTGCAAAAAAGTGCCGATCAGAGGGAGAACAATTCAACCCAAAAATTAACTAAGCCTTGCTAGAAGTTTTGCATTTTTTCATAAAGACATAAATATTTTTTGGTGCGGAGAGAAGGGTATGAGTGGTTCTGAATATTGAGAAGTGTATTGAACCAGGGACGCAACTGAGGATAGCAACGAGGGAAAAAGAGCAAGGAAGCAAATTGAGCAATTAAGAAAACGGTATTGGAAAAACTATGGCGATTATACGGAACTATGTTGTCAGTACGCAACACTCTTAATCTAAAGTTCCCAGGTTCGAGTTCCAGTTACATCTACGTTAACAGAACTGAGTACCCGAGAACACCCGTTGTACTCTCGGGTTGAAAGGGGGGACACCTATGGTTTAGTAATAGGCCGCCATCCATTAGATAAGACGTTAAGCCGTGGCTCCGTATTCAAAAGAACCCTACTCTAATACGTCGAATAACACTCTGGATGATCTAATCGGGAGGTTTACATAGGTTTTCTAACGATTGTCGGGTTGATCCCTTTCCCCCACTACCTAGCTCTGAGTCTTGGCGAAATGAAAAAAATAATCTTTATAATTTTTCTTGCTCTTGGCTTTTTTGTCACCCACCACACATCACTACTGGACCCTTTTCCTTCGCATAAACAAGGGATGAGAAACTTTTTCCCATCAGGCAGATATGATGATCATCTTGGATATTTTTCTGAGAACAGACCTAATTCTGGAAGTTGTCGTCCTTCAGATGATGCATTATGCCGCTATCCTGTATACAGAAGATTTATCTCCTCTTTACATTAAGAGCATGTCGAATAATTTCGACAAGAGGTTCCTATCTGTTCCTAACAAGTATTCAGTAAGTCCCTAAAGTGGGAGAGGCTCGTAGTCTGCAGGCTCGTAATCTGCTATTGCCAATTTCAAGTTCCGTGTATACCAGGGCTGAGGTTTATCTCCTCTAAAGCTTGCCATGTCCTCGGTGCGAAAGGGGACACCGTCGGGCTTGGAAAGTCCGTCGGATGAGAGATTAAACCATCTTCATGTGCAGGAGAGCCATACCTTGTGCAAACTAAAGAATACACTGCATGTCCTTGAAAGGTTGGGTTGTTTAACCTCTGAGCGGCACTTTTTTGCACACAATGAGCTAATTGGACTGATCACAAGGACCCTGAGGGCTCAGAGAAGGTTTGGGGAGGGGATCCACTGGAACAGCTCTTGGGAGACAGATAGTAGTCTCCCGTCGAGGCCTCCAGCATGTTCTTTAACGTGCACAGGATACGGCTGTCCCACACACGGAACCACGGCTTAATGTCCCATCCGACTGATGATGGCCTTTCCCAGCCCATCGGTGTCACCTACTGATCGAGAGCAGGGCGGGGAGTTTTGAACGCTCTTGACGGATCACCTTCCCCTAGTACATGTCCAGTGGATCCCCACCTTACAGAGCTGGTTTTAGAGCTGTTTAGAGCTGTTTTTAGTTCCTTGTTATCTGGTCATTGTGAGCAAAAAAGTACCGTTAGTAGGCAAAATAACCCAACCCAATAAATCCCTAAAAATTACTTCATTAACTCCAACGCTAATTTCAACAGTGGACCATACTTGACATTTGCGACCCTGGCCATTTGGGCATTGCGCTCTAAGGCATAGGCGAATTCAGGAATTGGGGAGGGGATCTAGCAATTATTCGAGGGTTTGTCTAACCCTATATGTTACGCTATACATAGTGCGAGTGTTAAGCTAAAAGCTAACCAGTGATCAGTTTTCTTTCAAACGGCCAATTGCAGAAGGGATATATAACATTTTATTTTCTGATATTTTTTAGATAATAGAGAGCATGAAATATTAACAGTGTTGAAATTTTAAAGCAAACTATAAATTTAGTGATAGGTCGGGGACCTATTGGTATTTGTAATTTCATTTTTTTTTTACTTTTGGGATCTGACAACAAGACTCCTTCCCACTTGTGTAATAACTGCGGACGTTGTGTTTGCCCGGGGATGGCATCTGATTGGCCCCTAGTGTCCGAGAATTCCCGGGGTTGCCTGAGTTATTGCCGCGCTTCAGCAATCTGAATGGCAATCTGCAATTTGATTCAGCAATCTGATGGTGCTAATAGGACCCGTGTTCGGTCTCCTGTCTTCGAAATAATTATTTATTGTTTCCGAGTGCCCAACTGTAGTCCAGCGGAACTCCGTTTTCGTTATGGATATATCTTCAATCAGGGTATAATCATTTTAATTCATATTAATCTGATTGTTGTCACTTTTCTTTAATATTTTGACTGTCACTTTATAATATTGAATTTATTCGAGTGGATTGGAAAGAGGATAACGTATTGTAATGTGAATTTATCCACCTTTATAAGCTGTTGGAAGAATTATGTTGATTTGAAAATTAAAATAAATTTAAATTTTTTTGTTATTGCTTAAACCAAATTTGCATTTGTCTATTATTAAATTCTCTACTCATCACAGCTACAGTTAGAGAGTACACGATTGTGTATTACTAGCTTGTGGGTTGTTCCTAGTTCGAACTTGAATCTTCTGAGCCACTCTTTCAGAAGTATCTGTTAGAAAGTAAATTTTTGTTTGAAGTCAGATCGACAAGTATAGATTGTAGTTCTAGATGTGTTATAACTATGTATGGATAATTATTTTTGATAAACGCGGAATACAATTTTTGTTCATGTCGCATGCCTTGAAGAGGAAAAGTTGCGGGTGACATTAGCAAAATAATACACAGTGAATCGTCCATAAATTACATAACGCCCTTGTAATGAAATATTAATCCCCACTTGTTTACTTAACATTTCCTTTTTCTACAAGCCTTCACTATTTATACTGTAATCAGCACAATAGTAGATGGAATGGCAACAATAAAAGCAGTTGATTTTTGTCATCAGAAAACTGGAAAATAATTGTCTCAATAAGCTTAGCATTTCACAAGTTACTTAATATTGTCCCCTTCTCCTTTGTAACACAACGAAACTGAGTCATTAACCCTTCCGCTCTTTAAGGTTTTTGGGAGTTGGCTGGCTGGGTTGGGTTGTTTTACCTCTGAGCATCACTTTTTTGCACACCATGGGCTAAATGACCAGGTCACATGGACCCCGAAGGCTCTGAGAAGGTTGGGGGAGGAGACCCACTGGAACAGCTGTTGGGAGACAGATGATAACCTCCCGTCAAGGCTATCCAGTGTATTCTTAAACGTGCACACGGTATGGCTCTCCCGCATACGGGGCACGGCTTAACGTCCCATCCGACGGACGGTGGCCTTTCCAAGCCCATCGGTGTCCCCTACTGACCGCGGGCAGAGCGGGAAATTTTTACGGAGAGAAATCTCAACGCTGACACAGCTGGAACTCGAACCTGGAAACTACAGATAACGAGCCTGGCGCGCTACCGACTGAGCCACCCCCGCCCCACTGGGTTCCACCAAGGGAACATGCTTAGGGGAGCATGGCATAACTTCTCATCCAAAGGACGATAGCCTTTGGAAGACAATTGTTCTACCCTTTATGGACACTTTCTGACTTTCTCACTGCTAATTTTCGTTAGTAGGAGATGATTCAGTCAGTAGGGCGCCAGTCTCATAATCTGAAGTTCCGAGGTTTGAGTCCCACCTGTGCCAGCGTTCAAATTTATCTCCGCTAAATACTGCCTCAGTCAGTAGGGGACACCGATGATCTTGGGAAGATCCGTGGGATAGGACGTTAAACTGTTGAGCCGCATGCTCGTTAAAGAACTCGCTAGATAGACTTGACGAGAAGCTACCATCTGTTTCCTAATAGCTGTCCGTTGGATCCCTTCCCCCCAACAATCTGAGCCCTCGGTGTCCTTGTGACCTGGCCATTTAGCCCATTATGTGCAAAACAATTGCCGCTCAGAGAAAAAACAACCCAACAAATCCATCTTCAAGGTATTATATATTTTATGCACGAACCCCAGGTAAGATCACAATTCGTATCAGTGATGAGAAATATTTTAACTAGAGATTCCGATTGCAAAATCATTGCCCTCTAGCCGCATTTGTGCTCAATTTTCTCCAATTAACCTTTTGAATGAAAAATGGGACGATAATAATTTTTTTTTTATTTTGTCTGTATCATACAAAACGGAAAACTGATACTTGAGAAACATAAATACTGACAAATCAAACACGAGTACAAGAGTTGATACAAATAATGTTATCACGATTGACCTGCAGTCAGTTGGAGCCCCAAGCAGCACACGGGTCTCTCTAGCTCATTAAAATTTGATACTCTAATTGGGTGAGGATTTTTTGTGGAAACGGAAAACCTCTCCGTTGTCGGACTAAGACCGAGGATATTTTTAACTTATATAATTAACTTTACATTTTCTTCAAACAGTATTGGGATTCCTGTTCTTCTTGGTCTTCGAGGCTTCAGACCCTCCTAATGTGGAAATCTGCTGCTACTCCTGTAAAGCAAATCAGCAGACCATTTTAGCACGAATATCTCAACTTCTAAAGAACTTTATGTGATAGGAAGATATTTGAAAAGCAAATCAAATATTAGAGGAAGATTAGAAACAAATCACAAACGAGAAGGAAACCAACAATTAAAGCCTCTTAATAATTAAAAGCTCTATTAGTAAGCAGTCTAACTTCAAAAATGCAGAATCAATGCTTCGAATAGTAAGTTGATACCTTATTCTTCCTTTCACAATATAAAAACAAAAAAAGGAAGTTCCATAATGAAGCTATTAATATGATTTACCCTCTCTACTCGAGTATAAAAGAGAAAGTCAAACAGCCACATGCATAATTAATTATGCTAGAGTAGAAAACTTTAATTAACTAAAGAACGCATTTTTTTTTCATTTTCTCTCACAGCTAATTTTCGTTAATTAGCGTATTCTTCACAGTGCTCTAATTGAAGGATCTGAAACAAGGGAATAGGTCATAAAGGTGGCAGAAAAGCTGAAACGAAGATAAATATGCATCTTTTCTTACAGACAATTTTGCTCGTTAATGTTTGACAATGTAACATCTCTTTGAGTGGGCTTAAAGACACTTTTCTTGTTGGTTTCTTATTCTTAGGTGGGCCTCATCAGTGATGCCATGGCATTTGTACTCTCGCCAAGGCCGTGCGTATTTATGAAATTGGAGATATAGAAATATAAGACAAATCATTATTCAATCCAATGGCAGAGTGGTGAGTGTGTTTTACTGCGAAAAAGTACTTTCTGTAAGCGTCGAATTTCTCCACTCAAATATTAAGAAAAAAAACTCAATTCAATTTCCACTCAAATTATAAAATAGCCAATAAATAAACTGCAGATAAAAAAAAACTATTCTTGGACTGTTAGGGAGATCTTCTTGCGAGATTCTTTGAGTTAAAATGGATCAGGTAATTAGGGAAAGAAGGTCTGCTGAAAGAGTTAGACATTGTAAGGGGTTCGCAGAAAGTCAGACTTCATAGGGAACTTGTTCCGCCGAAAATGTTCTGAAATATATAATATATATTGCAATAGAGTTCAAACTGGAACAGACTCACTGATTGGTCACTTAGTCGGCATTCTGATGGCTTCGCCATACCATTCATTCATTGAACCACTCTTTCTAGATATAGTTTTCCAGAGTACTCTCTTTCCGAACTTTAGAGTTGAGGCAGTTACTTGGGTTGTTTTACCTCTGAGCATCACGTTTTTTGCACACAATGGGCTAAATGGCCAGATCAGAAGGACTCTAAAGGTTCAGAGAAGGTTGGGGTGAAAGGGACCCACTTGGCAGTAAACAGATGGTAGCCTCCCGCAAGGCCCTCCGGAGTGTTCTTTAATGTACAGTCGCTCAAAAAAGTATCCGAACACTATGGTTGATTAAAAAAATCAGAAAAAATATCTGGCAAAGAATATTTTTAGAAATTAGTGATCTGGAAACCTTCGTGTCACGTGACACGAAGGTTGCCAGATCATTAATTTCTAAAAAAATCGTTGCCAGATATTTTTTCTGATTTTTTTTAATCAATCAAATGTTCGGATACTTTTTTGAGTGACTGTACACAAAGTATGATTCTCCTACACACATGGCTTAACAGGAGACTTTAAGCTCTTATGGAATTTAACTTCTCATCCCACGGACTGTGGCTTTTCCAAGCCAATCGGTGTCCTTTACTGACCGAGGTCAGGGAGAGGAGTTTTACAGAGATAAATCTCAATCTTAATCAATGTGAATCACTCTTAATTTTAAAATTAACTCAATCTTAAATCAGCGCTGATCCAGTTGGCACTCGAAGATTGGGAACTATAGATTACGAGCATGTCGCGCTACCACTTGAGCCACCTCGCCCCTGAGGCTGTTGCCTGCTTAGTAAAAATGTGTAACAAAATGCACATACGACATTCATTGCCCCGACTCGAATGTTGGTTTAGTATCTATACCCGCGACACTGGACGGCAGTACGAATGTTTCATTAGATGCGTTTGCTAGGGAGAGACAGAAACAGAGAAAATAAAGGAAGTGAAAGATATAGATAAAATATTATTAATCTTCAAGACAGAAAACATTATCAAAGACCGTTAAGTGATGAATATAAATTGAATTTAACTAAAATGAAGAGAAAGCTGAAAGAAACCTGTTGGTAACAAGTTATCAATTTAGAAGTAGTTGCAAAAGTTTGGATCATTTTTTTTTCTCTTTAATAAAAATTAATTGTGGAATCGAAATATAAAATACTATTTAAGATAAAAGATTAAAACCATAGATTGCAAAACGTTTGTTTACAGTCAATACCTAATCAAAAAGCATGGATAAGGGTTATAAAACTGGACATAAGAGAGATAATGATATTAAAGATTATAAAAATTTATAAAAACTTTTTGATAAATAAGGCTTATTAGGAAATTATTCAATATGAAATAGAGTAAGTTGCCTATTTCCACGATACCCCTAATTGCATAATAACTATTTCAGTGCTTTTAGGCATCATAACAAATGTGTGAAACTTGGTGATGAGTTTGAGAAATACATTTTAATTTTTTCGTGTACAAGGATTAATGCATCAAAGTGAGTTTAAAATTGTGCATGGCATCATCTTTTCCTTCAAGCTGGTTACGAGGCTAAAGGAACCGAGTACGTAGTACGTTTTTCTTAATTATTGCAAGCAGAAAATAAAAAAAAAATGCTTATGCGATATATTTTGTGTTGTTTATTTTAAATATCACGGCATTAGGAACCCTGTCACGCAGTAAGAATTTTTATCACGGAATAAGGATTCTTATCACGGAACAAGGATTCTTATCATGGAATAAAGACTCTTATCATGGAATAAAGACTCTTATCACCGATTTACGAACCATTGCGGGACATGTATTGAAATATGTTTTGCCAAAATGGAGCATTTATTTGTTTAAATAAATGTACATAGTTCATAATATAGACTTTCATCTGGAAGAGCGGGCACTCTAATATTCCACTGGAAATCTCACTATATCAGGGGCTGCGTGGCGAAAATAACAGGTGATAGCCTTTTCTGTTTTTATCAACGCTATCATATAGTATACTTTGAAAAGATTGAAGACTTCACAGTGAACAAGAAGAATGAACTTAATTTGTTTAGTATTTTATATACAATTCATGAAATATGGGGAATCCCGAGTGGAAAAACCTGTTGTATTGTATTATAAATAATTGCATTTATAATAGATATAATAGAAGGAGTATGGAGACCATATGTGACTAAAGGAAGAAATTGTTAGCGAATAGATTTAATAGATATTATGTTGAGATTCTAAGGGCACTAGTTATTAATTTACCAGTTAATGACGACTTTAGGCGACATAATTATTAAAGCACTTCTTCATCATTCTAGGGCTACATCACAGAATTATTTAGCACACATAGAAAAAAGATGAAATGAATATAAATGGAGAAGCGAAAAAGTTTGTATATAAATATGGTATAAAAATATATTTGTATAAAAAATTATATTTGTATTGTTGAGATTGTTGAGTTGAGAATGTTTTATTATTGTTGAGAAGGATATAAAAATATATTTGTATAAAAATTATAATTATAATTATATTGTAAAATTATATTTGTATAAAAAATATTGTATATATGCTTATAAAAGAAGCTTTATGAAACTAAAAAAATATAGTTTAAAAAAAAATTCCTTTTTGTGAAAGCCTTTTTCACAAAATGGATACCTGAAACTCAAATCAAAGGATGTTTCGTAAGATGCAATGCACACGTCAGAGATATGAAGCCAAGACGATAGAGCAATTTACATAAATGCATTAAAGTATTTCATTTTCTTTTACCCTCTTTCTGATTTTATACCGATTTTGGAAATCCTGCCATTTGGTATGGCATGTTACAAAATCTGCAGTATATAGATAAGTCGGAGAATACAAATCGGAACATTAGAATATCATTTGCATATTATTGTCTCCAGCAGCAAGCGAAGATGACACGTGCAATATCGAAAAAAAAAAGATCAGATGTAAACATGTCGGAAAGAAGTACGACTCATGAAGAACAAGGGCGGGGTGGCTCAGTCGGTAGCGCGCCAGGTTCGTAATCTGTAGTTCCCAGGTTCGAGTCCCAGCTGGGTCAGCGTTGAGATTTATCTCCGTAAAAATTCCCCGCCCTGCCCACTGTCAGTAGGGGACACCGATGGGCTTGGAAAGGTTGCCGTCCGTCGGATGGGACGTTAAGTCGTGGCCCCGTGTGCGGGAGAGCCATACGCTGTGCACGTTAAAGAACACGCTGGATGGCATTGACGGGAGGCCAACAGCTGTTCCAGTGGGTCCCCTCCCCCAACCTTCTCTGAGCCTTCGGGGTTCATGTGACCTGGCCATTTAGCCCATGGTGTGCAAAAAAGTGCCGCTCAGAGGTAAAACAACCCAACCCAACCCATGAAGAACAAAGTCTCTGAAATGGAGATTAGTAGAAACATGGTATGATGAAATACGATGAAACTGCTCCACAATTTTAAAATGATGCCATCACGAGAATTTCCCCCTCTTCCTTCCTCTAATGCACTACTATATTTGATAACATATAAGCCTATGAGATGCATAAAAAAGTATTGATGATAACGGGAAGCTAAGCGCTTGGTAGATTTCTGTGTAAGTTGATTCGGCAAGGGGATAAAAACATAAAACTTCACTTGGTCTTCTAAAAAACTCACCCACTCTTTCTATTTTAGCTGAAACTTCAATTCTTCCAATTGATGTTAGATCAGTTACATTATTTCAAACTTTAATTGCTATAATTTTCATAAAACATAAAAATCACTGGTTATTATTTAGTCGCAAATTATTATATAAAAAAAATACCCCCTCAAGCAGCTGCTTGCCACATTAGTCGCAAATCCTTTTCCTCTTTGGGCATTCTTCAACCCATCACAAACTATCAGATTTCTCTAGAGTCCAAATCTAAACTTTCGAACTTAGTCTTGAAAGCAATTTTTCTTTCGTACTGCAACTATATATATATAAAATTATTTACATATTTATGTGGATGGTTCTTTCCACCCAGATTCTCAAATTACTTCTGCGGCATTTTTCATACCATTGTTCAATATATCAAATTCTTATAAATTCGTCTAACATCATACATGCTGAGTTATATATTATTTTATTTGACCTTGATTGGTGTCAGAAAAATGTATCAAATAGTAACATAGTAATTTACTCTGATTGTAAAGCAGATCTCTTGGTATTAAAATCAGATCCCAACTCATCTCACTTCAGTGTAATACCAGAAAATTTCAACTGTTTACTCACAGCAAATTATATTGAAAAAGGTAACCAAATTTTACTGCAATGGATTCCTAGCCATTGCGGCATTAAATATAACGATTATGCAGATTTTGCTAAACAGGCTGCTCAACAGAATAGTCTTACTGAGTCATATCGTTTTTATCATCTAGTTGAGAAGGATATTAAACTAAATGAAAAAAAAATATTTTAAAAAATATTTAAAAATTTCAAGGTCGTTGTAAGACTTTTCACAGATTTTTCTTAGATGTGAATTTATCGAGCATTCCTAAACTTGACTTTCCTAGGAATTTACAGTGCCACCCCGACTGAGCCACCCCCGCCAGTAACGATTTGTCTTCTTATCTTATTATTTGTTTTTACCCCTATTTATTTATTATTTATTTATTACACATTACAATCACTGAGAACAGTCGATGCTAAGCACCTCTCGGTATATAAAAATATAACTATAGATATTAAACTAAATGAAAAAACATTTTTAAACTTCAAGATCGTTTTAAGGCTTTTCACAGACTTTTCTTAGATGTAAATTTATCGAGCATTCCTAAACTTGACTTTCCCAGGAACGTGCAGTGTATTATATATAAGCTAAGAATTGGTAACATGGGTCTTAAATAACTACTTGTATAAAATGGACAGAGTTAAATGACCTCTATGTTTCTCTTGTAACATTCAAGAAACTTTCACTCATTTCTTGTTAAATTTCAAAAAATATGAAAATGAACGTTCTATGTTTTTACAAACCTCTCTAATGTTGGAATTCAAGAATGTGCTTTAAAACAGTGGTTCTCAAACTTTTATGCTTCACGTACCCCCTGGAAATGTGTATGTAATTGGCGTACCCCTTGTGTAGATAGATAAAACTATAGTTATAATATAACAATGAGAATAAAATAAAACACTGATTTTGTTACTAGATCTAGCGGCTTTTGAGCTCTCACGTCGTACCCCCAAAAATTTTACCGCTTACCTCCAAGGGATACGCGTACACCACGTTGAGAACCCCTACTTTAGAAAATATTTTAAATCACCCTAACCTTGTTAACAGGAAAAGCTCCTTCCATCTTATCAGTGACTTTAAACTGAGTCTACCGCGTTCTTTGTGTTTATAATTTGCTTTGTATTTCTGTATTTACTTACTTTTTCAATTTACTTACATCTCCAATTTACTTACTTTTGTTAAACGATATCCAGTTGATATAGTATTTCGTAATGACCTATTTTGCTTGTTTTTAAAGACTTTCACTTTTATCAATTTATTGAGCGAGAGGTGCTTAGCATCGACTGTTCTCAGTAATTGTAATGTGCAATAAATAAATAATAAATAAATAGGGTAAAAGCAAATAATAATAAGGTAAGAAAACAAATCGTTACTGGCGGGAGTGGCTCAGTCGGTAGCGTGCCAGTCTCGTAATATACAGTTCTCAGGTTCCAGTCCCACCTGAACGAGCGTTGAGATTTATCTCCGCAAAAACCTCACGCTGAACTTGGTCAAAAGAGGAACACCGATGGGCTTAGAAAAGTTGCTGTCCAACGGAGAGGACGGACCAGCGTTGAGATTTATCCACGCAAAAAACTTCACACTGACCTTGGTCAAAAGAGGAACACCGATGGGCTTAAAGAGGCTGCCATCCGACAGATAGGACGGACCAGCATTGAGATTTATCTCCGCAAAAACCTCACGCTGACCTTGGTCAAAAGACGAACACCGATGGAGTTAGAAAGGCTTCCGTCCGACAGATAGGATGTTAAGCAGTGAGTTTGCGTACATTCAAACATACGCTGTGCGCATTAAAGAATACGTTGGATGACCTTGACGGAAGAGTGTCTACCATCTGCCTCTTAACAACTTTTCAGTGGGTCTCCTTCTCCTAACTTTCTACGATCTTTTGATGTCCTTGTGATAAAATTTAATCCACTATGGGCAAAAAAAAGTGCTGGTCGAAGATGAAACAACCCAACCCACTCCTTTTTTGAGTTGTTGTTCCGTATAAGGACTTTATAAATCATTTTTACATCACGCTGTACACATGTAAAGTTAGTTTTCTTGACTTTCTCGATTCACTAAAATATAACATTTGTAAGCATCTAGTTCAACAGCGCCATGAAACCGAATTGTGAACTAACAGATCTTTCAACGTCTAACTTCGGTCAAAAAGCAATCCCGATTCGTTCATACCTTCTGAACTGTTTTTTTCGTTGTCCTGCTTTGCCTAAGATAAGAAATCATTCTACAATGTCGTCGATATTATAGGTAACAGGAGAAATACCATACGATAAAACCACAATCTAACTCGTCACTTTTGTGTGCATCAACTCGTTGTATTTGACATTTCATTGCTCGTATATAGAACAATTTCGAATGTCAGAGGATGGTTTTTGTTAAAATGAAAATAATATGGTAAATATTTCGGTTCGAATGGGGAGTCTCGAGTGGTATCCAAAATGCACTGGGCGTTGCTGAGACTGAGTGGTTGGTGTGCTTGGCTACTGATCAAAGAGATATGGGTTCGAGCCAAGATAGGGTATGGAAGTTTATCATGTTGTCTTTTGGCTGAGATGTCGCTTTCGTCACAAATTTCTGTAGCATATTAGTCCTATAGATAACTATTAGAACTCCGTGGCAATCAGTTGCTGAAGAGGTTATTTCTACAGGCGACAATGAGTAGACCCTTTAAACCCGGAAAGAAAAATTGCAACCTTTTTTAGTTTAAGAGATAATTTTTAATGTATCTCTAAAAACAAACAATCATTTTCAGGTTGGATAGGTATTTATGAAATATTACGATATGATTTTTTCGAATCTTCAAAAGCTATAAATGAATCTTCTAACGATGGAAAAGTCGAAAATTCAAAATTTTAAACGAATATTAAAACGATGTATTTATGATAGAAATTTTAAGATTTCCTGGTGGAATGTGAAGGTTATTAAGTTTTTATTGGCAATAATGTTTTACTTCTTACGCCAAAATGCCTCTTACGTTTTTGCCTCTGTACACAAAAGTGCCTTTCAGAGGTAAAATAATCCAACAGCAACAAAGAGAAAGGGGCGACCCGTTTGTTTCTTCTTGTGTCCCGAAAGAATTTCTCTCTTAAAAGCTTTTTGTCCCGCTTTGGAAGCATTTTGATTTATCTGCGTTTCAATATATTTCATAATTTATTTCTTAAAGTTTTATTTTTGAAATGTAGCTTGTCTATTGTCAGTTTTGCAAGGATTGAAGCTTAAAGGAAATTTTGAGCTCTAGTTTGTTGATCCTATTCCATACAGGTTTGGTTTGGCATGGTTCTGGTGTTTCGCAAGATGTTTATTATATTCTATTCATTACATTGCAATCGTTTAAGTATTTGAATATTAATGAACAGCATTTTCATATCTATTCTTTATTCAACTGGAGTACTGATGTTCAAATGGGTAAAATTCGTGCTTTTCATTACCTTGAATTTTTGTCAGATCCTTGTTGTTGCTTTTTTGATAACTTACTGTTGAGTTGCAGTGTCTTATGTGAATCCTTTTTAAAACTGAAATGATTCTTTTGAGGTTATAACATTCACATTCCGCGATTATTTCGTCAACCAGTCTTCTGTGATTGTTTTCGTGTGATGTGATCACATGAAAATTATTTTTTTGATTCCTTCACTCCTATTACTCTTGAAGGTTTCTAAACATTAAGTCACCATTTCTCAAAGTGTGGTCCGCGGCCAGATATTTGTCCTTAAAAAGTATACAAATAATTGCATGATCATATTATCATCACGAAGATTCATCCCAAGACTCATTCGAAGACCCAACGCCCAACTCATCTCATCCATCGGGAAGATACGAATGGTCCCCACCACAAATTTCGTGTTTTCTTCTTAGTTTTCTCTTAGTTATTTAAAAACTCTATAGTACACCCATAATAAATGTCTTTTACGATTATATAAAGAATGAAAATTTATTCGTTTTTTTTTTACATGCGTTTACATTTTTGGGCCGTAAACAAAGGTAACTGAAAAACACTGGTTCCCAGCTCTATAAAGTTCGGGAAATACTACGTCAAATATGTGTATGTTATTGATTCCCGATAGCGTTCTCCGCATCTTTGTCAGCAATCTCACTGCCATCAAGTCTGATGTTCCTAGGTGTGATGACCGGTAGCTCTGACCCTGTCAGACTAAGCCAGATGTGATGTCCTCCCCGCTCAGATCCTTTCAGACTGAGATAAATGTGATGTACTCCCCTTTGGAATGCGATGGGACTGGGCCAAATGTCATGGCCGCCGGAGGACGATGCGATTGGTACTTAATAAGTTTCACCGTCACTTCGGTGAAAAGACAGGTTCGCGGGTTTTTAGGCCCGTAGCACTTTATGCCCAAGGTTCGCTGCGTTGAATGATGAATAAAAACAGTCCATCAATTAACTGCACGAGAGTTGGACAGGGACGACACAGTTTATTTACACTTTATACACTCCAGTGCTGGGGATGCGCTCAACTCCGTGAGCCTTTACTGCTTTGCTGCTGCAAACGTTAACAATGAGGTGGAGAACCTCACGGTCTGCAAGTTCTCACTTTACAGACCTCACACTCGGCGAAAGGATAATCAACCTTTGCCTACACTGTGGTTCACTCTGAATCCACAAAACTGTTATCAGATTCTCCAAGAATCTCGATTCCCCTTGGAATCGTACCCTCTCCTTCAGGGTTTCTTTCGAGTAAGACAGCATCCTTTTGACGCGTGTGGAAACGACCTTCTTCGCTTGACAGCTACGCACAAACTGTTCTTCCAATCTCCTCACCCTAGCCTCGTGCGCGGACCTGGCGCCCCAGGCTAGTCGTATACGGCCATAAACGACTTCTGGAACTGATCTGATGCAAGCTTCCGACCCGAAAACAACAACAGTGAGTCACATCCCAGCGCAAGGACACACTCAATACATAAAAATATATACAATAATAAAATACAATAAAAATACAGCAATAAATTAATAAAAATAAATTAGAGGGACACAACACTGGGTATCCATATAATTATTATTTTTCTATTTGAATAGAGAAAGAAAGAAAGATACTTAGTACTAAAGAGGGTGTTGTCTTGCCTATATTTAATATCATAAACAAAATCCTCCCCTTCTTCTATTTATATAATGCCCATGTCAACTGGTAAGTCCTTTGAATTGAAATAATAGTTAATGATTTGTTATAGTTTGGAGTTTAGATTTACAATCAGATAAATCATTACGTCGATGTTTTCCTGTTACCCATTCGAACACTCTGTTAATATATCTAATTTCTGAATCTATGATGTTTGTACTTTTTTATTCAGTTTAAAACCTTCTTGTTTACTTTTTCAAGTAATCGAGAAAGCGCATGCTACTCTGCTATTACCCTATATAGTCAAAGGATCTGTCATTTATACTAACGATTGATACACATAGATACTTTCGATATGCCAAATTGTAAAATATTTCTTTCTTTCTTCATCTGTTATTTAATTTTAATATTGTGATTTTTATGTAGTCTTTGTGTTGTCCAAGGTATGTATCTATTGATGAGTTTTATCTATTGCTTTAGAGCTAGTGGTATTTTCAACCAATTCTGCTTAAATACTTTTTAGTAGACTTTTTTGACTTATGAAGGATATTTAAAGTGTTTGCGGAATATTCTATTGTAGTTATTAGGAAATTCGTAAAGTTCTGTAGGAATTTCAAAAAGTGGGAGTTTGTTTCTACTAATAAGGTGTTAATTGTCTGATTTCATTAAACGTAATCATATTCTGATTATTTTTCTTTGTATTATTCCCCATTTATTTTCTCTTTCTTTCTTTTTTGTTACTAGTTTTGGGCTCTTATTACCAACCTGATGAAATATTTATAAAAGTGAAATAGTGCTTTAAAAGTTACATATACATATATGTATATATATATATAACTATAAGAATACTTGTAGCCTAATGCATACCCACTCTATAGAGAAATGTAGCATTTGAAGATATTTATTAGATTTCCCTCATCGCACAATTTTTATGTTATTTTTTATTTTATTTCTATGTGTTTACTCCACATAACTCCATAGTCTATTATTATGCTGATAAATTTCTGTTCTTTTACATTTTTCCTTTTGCAAAAGAGAGGTAATAATTCAATTTCGTTTTTCCGGATCTTTTTAGCTCCATCTGTTGAAGCATTTTGTTATGTTGTTTACGATTCTTTGTAAGTTTTTCTCTACTGTTGCTGCTTCTTTATTGGAGCTCGAAATAAAAATATCGTTTCCAAAAATAGAAATTGTGACTTCTTCGAGGATTATTTTGAAAAGCATTCCACTGGAGCAAAATGAAGGAAACGTTGTTTTCAAAAATTCTCTTTTTGTTAGTCCAATTTCCATTTTATGCCAGAAAGGAATTTCACGACTTGAATTCAAAGCCAATCCATTGCGTGTGGTTGTGAGAAAATCCTGCTTCTTTGAATTTCAATTTCAGTTTTACACATTAGATTTTTTTTTTTATCTTGTTTTGAGTTTCATGGTTGCTAGTGTACAACATTAAATCCCAAAACAATCTTCAGATTTGTGAAGCACTCTCTGTTGCCACACGTTGCCAATGGTAATAAAAAGGCGAATGAAGTGATTTGATATTATTACGAGTTTCCAGGAGGAAGCCCTCCCTGGCTTCTACTTTTTTTTTCAGGCACACATGATGTCAGCGGGACTGCCACTTCGAAATATTTTACACTCTCTATAGCAGTGCTTCCTAATCTTGTTTTTTGGCAGCGACCTAAAATTCAGACTCCCATTTACCATTCGACACAAATAATAGCTGTCTGTAGGATAATGGCTAGACTAAAACGTTCAGTCATTTTGGTTAAAACAGTTGTTTAGTGCATGACAACTTTTGCCCTCATACTTAGAACTCTGTAGGGATACGGATATCCGTATTTAAAAGCTGTCGGTGTATAAAAGATTAATGTTAATGTAGATAGCGGATAACACTGCGGGAAAAAATTAAGGTCAACATGGACAGTGAATAAAAAAATTTAATTTAAACACGACAACGGATAAAACTGCGGATAAAAACTTATGCTAACATGGACAGAGGATAAAATCAGTAGGAACACTGATAAATATTACTGCATTATTGATAAATGAAAGGAGTAAAAAATATTTTAAAATTCAGTGATGAAATACAATTTAAAAAGAAAATACGTTTTTGAGTAAAACTACAAATTAAAAGAAAACTTATTTTATGTAAAGAGTCTTTTTGCTGAGAAATTTAATCTTAATGTGTTGCGAACATTGTCTTGTTATTTATAGATGCAGCATGCGAAAATTGTATAGCATAGCATTTCAATGTAGTATAATTTGTTGGGGTTAAAATTATGTCTCCGTACCTATATCTCTTTTACCAATGGTAAAAATATGAATGAAGTGATTTTGATATCTAAAATCTTCAATCAGTTGCCTTTCTAAATAAGAAATTGAAAAAAAATATATATTCAAAAGGAACTTAAAAGAGCTTTATCTTTTCTTTGGAACATGTTGCACATCATATGTTGAATAAGTGCATAATAGGCATTTATTATACATATTTTGGTAAAATTGTACATATTGTAGGTGATCTTTCAAGTGAATAAGTCGTTATTGATTTTACTATTAATTTCTTTTAGTGGCCTAGACAAACTCAGTTGAACACTAGTACTTCACTATGGGGGAGAAAGGGTCGAGCCACAAGGGCTGACCTTGACCCTGGAGGGTCGGTAGATTTCCAGGCAGACAAGAAGCAGGCTGTTGCGGAACCACGTGGGTTTTGGTTTACTGATATTTTTCTGTATTGTAAATTGAATATGAAGACGAAATAGAATTAATTGATTGAATGATTGATTGAAAGCAAATATAAGTTCAAAATATTACTCGAGTGTTGCGTAGAAAACTGGAATTAAATCTGTGAAATTCACTCAGGGAGATCACGAAGTTTGCAGAGTGAAATGTACAGGGAGAGGTATTGAGTAACGAAAAGGGGTATCTTCCCATAATCGCGGATAATTGCATTTAAAAGAGCAAAATTTGCTCGGAAGAAGTTTCAAAATTACATTCTGGTAAATTTCATCTAATATTTAGGAAGGTATATTTTTCTGAAATACAGGTTTATTTTTTATAACAGTATATTTTTTCGTTAATTATTACTATTAATCATTAACAAAGGTTCAAGGTGACAGTGGAGCGTACTGAAATTAGCCTCCTATTTGGGGTTCCCTACAGACTGACAGGGAATTAATCAAAATAGCAAGTCCCAGATGCACCGCAGCATATGGCTGCACACCATCTTTGGGGAAAATGCCACGCTCTCCACTACCTACGGTCGGGGAAAGTCAGTGCCATAAAGACACAGCTCATCCACGACATCCTATGGCGAACAGTCCTATAGGATGAAAGCTCATCCATCGGTCAAAACCTAAATTTAATCTGCTCCCCGGTTAGCCACAAAAATGGATATATAGATTAAAGTTGACTCGGCTCCCATGGTGGAGACTCTTAGTTTGGCTTTTCCATCGATAAGCCTGTCAATCGGGGATCCCACTCCCAGTCGAAAGCCCTCAACGTCGTCCTCTCCATCAGAGCCAGGTCACCATAGCCCAGCTTGCCATTTAGCTGGGCCCTTTGACTTCTCAGAGGCTGCGTCGGAGCACACTTGACCGGTCACCCCCAACACCAGTCAGCGGCCCTCAACAACAACCTCTCCATCGGTCATCAACCTACTGGGGCGCACCAGAAACTGCAGAGCCCGAACCCCACTTCACAGAGGCACCTTAAGCCCCACCACCACGTCAAGGTGGTCCCCTATCGGGGGGCCTACAGACTGACAGCCTGGATAACCATTAGGCTAATTTCTTTTACTCGGAATCATATATCGGACGTCAAGCATGCAAAATATCGAGGATTATTAATAGCCAATATACGTGGATACTGCTAAAGTATTGCAGTTCCGGATAAGACCGTGCGAAAAGAACTTTTACTAACCCTCACAGGGATCTACCCACACTGCCCAAATAACAATAACAACGTTTAACAGGTCCGTATAGTTGTAAATGCCTGTAAGATCCTCCCTGTTGTCTTGGCATCTCCCCTATTAGATTTTCCCATTTCTGAACCTCTAAAACAGTAGTTCTCAAACTTTTATGCTTCACGTACCCCCTGGAAATGTGTATGTAACTGACTTACCCCTTGTATAGATAGATAAAACTATAGTTATAGTATAGCAACGGGAATAAAACTTTGTTACTAGATCTAGTGACTGTTGAGCTCTCATGGTGTACAGTCGCTCAAAAAAGTATCCGAACACTGTGGTTGATTATAGAATTCAGAAAAAATATCTGGCAACGATTTTTTTAGAAATTAGTGATCTGGCAACCTTCATGTCACGTTAAACGAAGGTTGCCAGATCACTAATTTATAAAAAAAAAATCGTTGCCAGATATTTTTTCCTGACTACTGTAATCAACCATAGTGTTCGGATACTTTTTTGAGCGACTGTACCGCAAAAACTTTTACAGCGTACCCCACGTTGAGAACCCCTACTCTAAAAAATGCCATGAAAGGAAAGAAGTTGAAGTCGGATGAACATGTGTAATGCGTTATCACAGCATTAAAATATATCAGCGCAATATTCCATATAACAGTATCCAGTTAATAAAAAAAATTAGGTTTTTAGAACACTAACTTTTGGGACAAATTTCAAATTTTGACAGCAACAAGAGAACCAGATAAACAATAAAACAGAAAATAGACACATTTTTTTTTACAACTGTATGTATTGGTTTATCTAATAGTTCCTAAAACATCTTTAATTATTCTTCCACATAATAAAAACAAAAATTCTAGCATGTAATAAAGTGGCAAATCCGATTAAACTTATATTCGATCACCCGAAATGATAGCTCTAAACACTCTTTTTTTTTCTGTTCTTCCATTGCTTAAATATACTGCTAACAAAAATTAGGGGATATTTCATCGCTTCATATTCATTTCGAAATATCCCCTAATTTTTGTGAGTAGTATAATTTACTTAATGTCAATACTTGAGTGTACCTGACCTCTCTAACTCTGGTGCTTATTTTGTGTAAATTAACAGCGCTCTCTTCCTTACAAAATCTACATTTAGTTACTCTACTTAATTTCAATCTATTTCTAAATTTCTTCCTAACTCTTCTCACTGTTAAATCATTGCTAAATACTCTTTTCTCGGAGATCCTTCTTGTATACAGACATAACTCGTTTATTTACTTCAATCTTAAGCATATTCAAACTACCCTTCTGTACTCTCTCTATGAGCTGTGTGCTAATTATCAATATACCTTGGCTATTATGTTACCATACGGTTATTATACCGTACAGCAGGATTCGCAGAGGAACATAATAACTATACGGTTACTATGTACCTCTGCGATCGGCAGCGAGGAGGATTAATTAGGGCTCGCTGACTTAGAGGCTGATCTCTCTCGGTGTGGATACCGGTTCCTGTAGCTACTACTAAGTGATTCGTTAATCTAGTGTTCGTGGGTGTCGTTATTTGAAGATTAGCGCGCGGATTAACCAGCTGCGGCCTACGATATCTCGTCTGACAAACTCGAACCTTTGCTGGCACTGATTCTTCAGCCAATCTGTCCGCATAGCAGGTGACGATTTTCGCTGCAGCAGGACACATGAAAGGAAGGTTGTGAAACCTACGACTGGCTGCAAAGCATTGACTGACACTTCGGGAGGCTTTTCTTCCAAGTTACTTGAGAGGCGTGTGCTCATAATCAATGTATTTTCTTCCGTGATGTTGTCTGCTGTATGTGTGTCCGGGTTAGCTTCATCTGTGTTCATTCGTATTAGAGGGCTACAATCATATGCGACAAAATCTGTTATCTCACTTTCAGCTTCGGGAAGAGGCACTAAATCTTCTACATCTGTTGGACTCTCTTCATCTGTCAGGCTAACTTCCTCTGTATCAACTTCTGTCTCAGGACTGTTATCATATATAATAAATTCTGCTGCTTCAGTTACAGCTTCGAGAAGGGGTGCTAACTCTTCTAATTTTAAAAACTGCTTTACATCTAATACAATCACTTGCTCTTCAACGATTTCTTCTTTCTCCCCATTATTCTGCCCTTTGCTCACTTGGCTATCTACCTCCATAGTGTTATCTAATATATCCAACCTCTTCCTATCCCTATCTATATCTTCTTCATTATTGCAAGATTTGAGTACAGATAATTTCACTTTACTCTTTAACGACTTCTCTTCGGAGGTTCGATTCCTATCCTTACTTCTCAATCTCTCCTGTGTCGCCTCCCACTCCCAGGCTAATCTTTGCTTCTTTAAAACTTCAAAAATAGCATCCCTGAGACCCTCAATGTCAAACAGAATTTCCACTGAATTGCGCATTTCCTCATCTTGCTCTAACCCTAGAGGGGTAAAAAAAGCGGTTGCCACCATTCGAAGAACGTCGATGTCTTCTAGTTTACTCCGATGCATGGGGGGGGGGGGGGTCCTAGCTCAGCTTCCAAAGTTTGATACAATGGGGTTTGCTAAATTAAACTGACTAAGGGTTAAAATGACTTCATGCTGGCGTTTCTCAAGGTTGTAGCATTCTAAGGGTTCTGAAGGGCAAAATGCCAAATTTTCAGATTTCGAAATTATTGATGGATTAATGAAAGCCTGTTTTTGTCCTGTTTAGGCAGAGTGGGGGGGGGCAATGATCTGTGTAATCGTATCTGCAATGCTTCGAATTTAAATTCTTCCTCGTGGGGCAGTCCCTGGCAAAATGGCCAAAATTCCCACACTCGAAACATTCCTTCAGATGATGCCTAGCATTTCTACTGAATGTGTTACTACTGTTCTTATGCTGCGGATACCTATCAGTGCTGTGTGCAGAAGTAACATTACTTATGCTATTTTAAATTTTTCTTTTTCAAATTCAATACAAACAGATAGATCTATACACTCTAATCTATGCGATACACTCTTATTTTCTATCACATCAATCCCACTGTAATATACTCTTGCTCAATAACAACTTAACCCAATATTTCTTACTCAATGTCTCAACTTTTCAACCAATATTTCTCAAAACCTTCCTAATATCTCATAAACCACTTAATATTTCAAAATACAATCTTAATACCTCTTTAACTTCACAAACAAAACCTAATAAATGGCTACCTAACTTAACTGAAAATTCTCAACTTCAATTATAAACATAAAACTCACTAAACTCTTAACACTATCAATTATCTGCGATACTCTTTTTTTTTTAAATTATGACACACTAGCAGTGTAGTGAATTAAGAAAGCAATGTGTCCAGGTGGGATCCGAACCCTACACCTGCTAATTGTGGGTCAACTGCTCTGTCCAATTGAGCTACTAAACAGTGGTCATTTTCGTGCAAAATTTCACTACAAAGAATTTCATTATTATATACTTTTAGCACAAATTCCCAACACGGTTTAGCCGATTAACTCATTAGAAAATTTATCAAAGCATCAATAGTTCTACAACGTAGCACTGCATCTTAAACACTCTCTACAATGGCAATCATCAGTTTTCATAATTTAATCTTACTATCTAATTAAAAGAGGAATTTTAAGAATCATCTAACAGCCTTTCCACTGCATAGGAGACTAACATTATTTTTTTTCCCTTCTGGAACAAGTAATGACCCAGCACACTGAGAGACCTAACATAATATGCATCAAACTAACCTGACCTAACACAATATGCATCAAACTAATCTGGCCTAACACAATATGCATCAAACTCTTAAATAATCTTACTAAAATGATACACTTTTATTCTACTCACTTCACACTGATAAATGTTACTAATCCAATAGCACACCACTAAAAAATAAAACTATACAACCATTAAAACTGCTTTACAAATTTACTGCACTTATGCAAATTACTAATTCTACGGGTCACGCACCTCGAAGCCAAACCAACTGTTTTCACCATAAATAAAAAATTATTACTATCACATCAATCCCACTGTAATACACAAATACAAATTTGTGATTTGTATTTGTGTTTAATGTAATTTGACAAGTTGCATAGAGTCATGCCATCTAAATAACTGTTTATATGTTCTGTAAATTTTGAGATATATAGTTTATATTTCTGGCAAGAATAATATTACGATCTGGAAGTTTATCGAGATATTGAAACAATTCTTCAATGAAATTCATTTCTGCACCTCCAGCAGAACAATATATTGTGAATAAGACTACCGACATTGCGAATTCAATTGAATTTTTAATGCAATAATTTCAGCTGAGTTCATTTCGAAATCTAATTCGGAAGCATACCAATGCTGCATGATGTAAATCACAATTCCACCAGATCTATTAAAATGTTTACAGTTAAAAAACATTTGTATCCCTCAATATGATATAAAGATGTTTCATTTTCAGGTATCCAAATCTCAGAAAGGATTATTACATCTGGCTTACAATTACTACTTTCTATCAATGCCAAAAACACATCAAAATTCACTCGTAAACTTCTGATATTCAAATGAATAAAACTAATTGCTTTTTTTAAATCAGAATGGATCAATTTAAGTTATTCGAGGTTAATATAAATGCCCGATGTTCCTTCCATCTTATGGCTAGAAAATTTACCGTGTAAAACTATCAAAAATGCTCTTTAAGGAACTTAATGACTTATCAGTTATTAATTAAGTTTGACTCATTGTCAACTCTGATGGCATTTGAGTCGTAATTTTTCCTTAAGAATATTCTTCCCAATTTGATCCATACATATTTATATTTAAATTCCTTTTGAAGAGCTTTGACTTTATAAAGTAATGTCTTCCTTTCTATTGTTAATTGCTCATTTATATAAAATGGTTTCTCTTCGATTTCTTCATTTAGCGAATTTAGAAATAACTTCTTCCCTTTTCTTTTCCCCTTTCACCACTTATTTCTGATGTCTTGGTTCTTAAACTCTATTACAATATTACCAGGTTTATCAGCATTACGAGACTGAACCCTTATAATTAATTTTATATCCTCTTGTTTCTGGGAAATTTGTAGTATACTGAAGTGCCATTGAATTTGGGATATGAGACATTATCCAAATTCAGTAACGCAAGTCCCGAATTTGCGGGCATGCGTGACTGAAATTCTGGTCAAATATAGCTGTCAGCTTTGGCTTCCCCAAGCATTCGTCGTGAGAAGCGTGATGGGAAAGGCGCGGGATTTAGATTTATTTGACAAAGGGCACATCGTAGGTGCCCGACGGACGGGACATACGATCTCCGAAATTGTCAACGTACTTCGATTTTCTCGTACAACAATTTCAAGAATGTTCCGGGAATATGAAAATTCCGGCAAAAAAAAAACACCCGGACAAACTGCAAAGTACAACGAGCCTTGAATGATCGTAGGCTTCACCGTCTGACGCGCATTGTACAGACCAATAGGGGCAAGATATTATCTGAAATCACTTCCCATCTCAACATGGGTTCCAGCGGGAAGCCAGTGCGTGGACCGTGCAACACTCACTTCGTCGTCTCGACTTCGGGAGCCGCCGACCTACGAGAGTCCCACTTCTAACGGCACAACACCGGGTCACTATCTTGCCTGGGCTAAAGAACATTGAAACTGGATCATCGAGAATTGGCAACGGATAGCCTGGAGTGATGAATCCCGATTTAAACTTCATCACGCCGATGAGAGACTGAGGATATGGCGCCAACCCCATGAATCTATAGATCCCGTATGTCAGGTCGGAATAGTACAAGCTGGTAGTGGCTCAGTGATGTCCTGTGGTGTCTTCAGTTGGACTTCTGTGGGACCTTTGGTACGTGTACCGACGACTCTCAATGCATCCCGGTATGTAGAACTCATGGCTGATCATTTACACCCATTTATGGACATCATGCATCCTAATGGAGATGGCGTCTACCAGCAAGACAACTGTTCATCTCACAGGTCCAGGTTGGCTACTGCATGGTTGCAGGAGCATTCTGTTGACTTTGAAATAATGAATTGGCCACCTAGAAGCCCAGATTTAAATCCTGTCGAATATCTTTGGGATACCGTCGAGCAGAGTGTTCGGGCCCGTGTCCCATCAGCAACGACCTTGAGACAATTGTGGACAGCTCTGGAGGATGCATGGTTCGCCATACGTGTGGAACATTTACGCAAGTTTGTGGAGTCCTTACCACGTGATGTGGCGTCTATTATCAGGACCAGAGGTGGTCCAACACATTACTAGGTTGCTATAGTTTGTTTAAACATCCCACTAACCATTTTCTCTCCATAGGTAGTTGGAATGTGAGGACTCTGCACAGAGCTTTTTCTCTTGATGTCCTCACACAAGAATTCCACCATTATAATTTAGATATTCTCGGCTTGCAAGAGACCAGATGGACAGATAAAGGTCAGATTTTTAAAAATAATCTTAAATTTCTCTTTTCAGGGAGGGACGACAATAAGCATCACCAAGGCGTGAGTCTGCTTCTCAGCAGACACGCTAGTGATGCTCTTCTAGGATACGAGTGCATTAATGAAAGGTTTCTTACAGCAAAATTTCAGACAAGCGTTAAATACTTGAATGTTACTGCTGTTATGCCCCCACTGAGGATGCTGAAGAGGATGAGAAGAATAGATTTTACGGACAACTTTAGGATATTTTGAATTCTGTTAAGAAAGGAGATATTACCCTTGTTCTAGGTGACTTCAATGCCAAAGTTGGTACTGACTCTGACCTTTGGCGAGGAGTAATAGGCCCTTTTGTTGTTGGTAGCTGCAATGGCAATGGGCAACGTCTCCTACAGGTAAGTAAACTCAATGATTTCAGAATAACTAACACTTATTACAAACACCGCGACATACATAAGTACACATGGGTTTCACCTGATGGGCTGCATAAGAATATGATTGATTATATATTAATTAACAGCAAATGGGCTAGTTCTGTTAGGAATACCAGGTCGTATAGGGGAGCTGAAATTGGATCTGACTATTGCCTTGTTAAAAGTGTCTTACAACTTAAACTTAAAACGTGTTGTGTTAGGGTTAAAACTTTTACCTTTAGTACTGAAGCTCTGAAAGACCCAGTTATAGCTAAAGCTTTCCATGATAGGTTACTTAGTCATTATGACAGTCATGGTTTGTTCATTACTGAAGTAGAAGGAATGGGACCGTTTTACACAGGCTTTTTTTTTTTGGAAACTAACAGTACTCTTTTAGGGGAAAAAGGAGCAGAGGAGACAGAATTATTTGAGTGATAGGGCACTTCAGCTTATTTCGGAAAGAAAGAACTACAGGAATGTTCTTAATCAATACCCTACTAGTCCTAATAGAAAGCATTACAGAGAACTTAATAAACGTGTAAAAGATCAGTTAGCTGCTGATAAGAATATTTGACTTGATGGCTTGGCTGACAAAGCCGAGGAAGCAGTTAGACAGCACAACACCAGAGAGCTGTACCAGATAGTTAAAGTTTTGTGTGGTAGAAAACGGACAGGTATACAGGGATTTCAGGATAAACAAGGTAAGGTTATAGAAGGTGAGGATTCTGTCATGGCTAGGTGGGCTCAGCATTTCAGTGATGTTCTAAAGGATGTGGTTAGTTTTACTCCCATTGTTTGCAATGATGATAGATGCATTGGTGGCTTTAATGTTGGCCCTATAACACAATCTGAAGTTATTTTGGCTATTTCTAAACTTAAACTTCATAAATCTCCAGGGGTAGATGAAATTGCTACGGAAATGCTTAGAGCTGGGAATGTTTCGGTTTCACTTGGATGACTGAAATTCTGAATATCTTTCATGATAAAGGCATGGTTCCTAAGGATTTTTACCAGAGCTATTATTATCCCTATTTTCAAAAAACGTGATCGCAGGTCCTGTGATAACTATAGGAGTATCGGCCTACTCTCTATTCCAGGTAAAGTTCTTTCCATGATTGTGATTAATAAAATTCAGAATCTGGTTGACAATCAATTGCGTGATGAGCAGTGTGGATTCAGAAGTGGTAGGGGATGTGTGGATCAAATATTTTCACTTAGGCAGATTCGTGAGAAATGTTTAGAGTTTCAGAAACCTTTGGTTGCTAGCTTTGTTGATTTCAAAAAGGCTTTCGACTCTGTTGATCGTCATAATTTGTGGTTGATTGTGAAATCATATGGTATACCAGACAAGTTAGTTAACATAATGAAAGCTCTCTATAATAACACTGCGTCGTGTGTGAGAGTTGGTAAGGCTTGTAGCAATTGGTTTAGCATTACTTCTGGTGTTCGACAAGGGTGCATTTTGTCTCCTTTTCTCTTTAGTTTGGTTATTGATTATGTTATGCGAAATTCACTTCAAGGGAAAGATTTTGGTCTTAAATGGGCTGGAGATACGAAACTTTCTGATTTAGATTATGCTGATGATTTTGCCCTTTTGGCAAATGATGTTGATGAGATGAGCTCTTTCATTCGAGCTGTTGATGAGACTGGTAGTAGAGTAGGTTCGGTTTTAAACAGAGAGAAAACTAAAGTGATGAAAATTGGTCAGGCAGGCTGTGATTCAGTTAATCTGAATGGTTGCAGTCTTGAACAGGTGTCACAGTGAAATTATCTTGGGAGCTATATAACAGATAATGGTGATGTGCGGCATGAGATTAACAGACGAATAGGGATTGCTGCCGGGACTTTTAAGATTCTATGGAGAGTGTGGAGAAATAGGCGTATACACCTAAAGACTAAAATTAGACTGTATAATAGTTTGGTTCTTTCTAGGGTTAGTTATGGTAGTGAAACGTGGACACTTTGTAAACAAGATAACAGGAAACTAGATGCTTTTGATTCCAGATGCTTACGCAGTATCTTGTGCATTAGGTGGTTCAACTTTGTAACTAATGATGAGGTTAGGCAAAGGAGTTTGCAACCTCCTTTAAGCAGCATATTGTGCAGAGAGAGACTCCGTTGGTTTGTCCCTGGTGATCGTATGAATAATTATAGATTGGCGAATAGGGTTATGAACAGTGTGCCTAAAGGCCTCAGAAAGAGGGGGAGACCTAGGATGCGATTGGCACACAATGTCAAACAGGACCTTGTTAGAATTGGTGTGCAGTGGCCAGATGCAGTAGATGTAGCTCAGGACAGACTTGCTTGGAGAACTAAATTGCACAGTCTGATTGGACCTCTGTAGCCCATGGCTGCTTGCAGATGATGATGATGATGATCCCTAATTTAATGGCGCTTCAGTGCATAGTAGACACCTTATTTACAATTAATATGCAAATTCTCTTGCGGTTGTTTAGGTATACCAACAGTCTCTAAATTTTCTTTAATGCATCTTGTCGTAAATCATTAATTTTAGACTCTAATATGTTCATTTGTTGTTTTTTTTACATTAAAAATATATTTTCCTTGGTTTCGTCAAGATCAGATCTATGACATTTAGGCTCATTTCATAATTAATTCATTTTCTCTTACGAAGTGATCTATTTTGTTTGCTACAAAATTCAACAGATCTCAGAATATCAACAATTTGTTGATAAATTCTTTTTTCAAACTCTGCGAATTCTTTCCTAAATTCCAAATTAAAAATATTAATAAGCTCCTTTTTTAAATTATGATCAGAAGAATCCATAAAGTAACTTGGATTACCATTGTTCACAGAATGGTTATTTTCTTCTCCCATAGATGGCTCACACGTTCCACTTCACTTGTAAATAGGGAATCGCCCATCGTTAGGTAACTCATTTCTTCGTGCAGTTATCACTACCCATTTGCTGTCTACTGACATATTTCTGCAAGTCAGTGTTTCTATAAGTCTTACCCCCACACATCCAATATGAAAAGAAGCTTTACATGAACCATAACACTGTAAATATTCCTTTTTTTAAATCTCCGTCCTTACCACATACCTTAAAGTAAACTCCACAGAAGAGGAAAAAGGAAAGGAAGAATGAAAAACTTTAACCGAAATATAAAGGAGAAGGAGGGAAAAGAACAAGATTGCTGCAGAAATCAGCTCAAAAAACTGATTAAAAAATCAGTCCTGAAAAGAGATTACAGACCGAAAAACTATCTGGTCTGTAACTTCCAAAATTGTCGGAGGCATGCTGATAGAGGAGACAAAAAATTATGGCTGCAAGATATTGTTTTTTAGCTCTTTTACAAAAATACAAAAGTAGGAAAAAGTTATCGGGATATGGAAAAAAATTGAATGGGGGAGGAGAAATACATTTCCGCAATCAATCCGAAAAAAGTAAATAACTAAAGACTAGATTTTCATTTTAGTATAATATTTTCACGCCTTTTTAGAGGTTTTTAAATGTTTCTTGAAATATTCGTGAAATATGCACAAGTTGAATAATTTTTTGCCTCTTTACTAGCATTTTCAAAGGAGGGGTGCATCGTCCCCCCACATACACTCCTAGATCGGGACCTGCATCTATCTGCTGCCTGTGTTTAGACATTCAACATTTCTGTTTTTGAAGAAAAAAATGTTTTAGTTTGAACAGGTTGTGATGAAATATTAAGATTCACATTTAGCAATAAATATGATTTTATTCTCTTAAATGTTTCATCAAATGATTTAATCTGTTAAATGTTTTAATTGTACTAACCTTCTAAGTGTGGAAAAGACAAAAATTACAATGAATTGAAATGAATATTGAAGACGATCTATTTATGCTGGAAATTTGAAGGTTTTCTGCAGGAGTATCAGAGTCAAGACGTTTACGTCGACAGCAATGATCTGCTCCCATACCACCTAGGGTGGAGGAAAGGCAACTCTTTGGCTTGAAGTAACAAATGAAATCTTCTTTTCCAGATGGATAGATACTAAAGAAATACTATAATTCACATTTTCCAAATCCTCCAGAGCATTTTAATTTCCATCATCAGAGTGCACTGTATGTGGAAAAGGTAAAACTTTAAACGATTATTTTAAACTATTTAAGAGAGAAATTTTAATTTTTGTGGTAGAGTGTGAGAGTAAAAGAATTTACATTAATAACAATGATTTCAATACCTGATCCTTATCCCTTGGTAGGGGAGTGAAACAATTAATTTTAAGGGATAAATGACAGATATGTTTTTTTATGAATAAAACCTCTGTTTTCTTCTCTCTTACAAAACGAACATTAAAAGAATTTCTCACATATCCCTTAAATTTAAAAGTTGCATTTTTCCACCCACTATGGCGTCAAGTCATTACTATCAACGTACTACTTTTACCATCACATATACTAATAAACTATTACCATCTGCATTTTCCCAATCACCCATTAGTTTGAATTACCACTGTTAAAGGTTATAAAATGAAAATGAAAAACTGGATTCGCTTTCAAAGCGTTTCAATACGTTCAATTTCAATGCAACAACGTTCATTTTCAATTCGTTTTCAATGCGTTTCAATTTCATAGCGTTTCACACGAAACGCTATGAAATTCCATTTTCGCCAGAGGCGACATCTATTCTAGATTCGTCGACTGAATTACAAAGTGCTGTGTAATATTTCGGTAAATAAAATCATATTTATGTTCCATTACTTCCAGTAACTTCTTCAGCATGTCTTTACTTCTTTTCTGCGTTTCATTTTTTTCATTTCAAAGTTTTATTTCAAATGCTAAGTTAAATTTCTTTTCCTTCTTCGTAAATGTTTCGTTTCTTTGTTTTCTTCTTCTCTTTCTTCTTCTGTTTGTCGGTGTCGATTTGAGACTAACGAGACTCGAGTCTAGGCCCTCGAACTATTTACTTAGAACAAATAAAAACTATTTCTTACTGACCCTCAAGTACGCATTGACTTTCGCCTAGTGATACTCAAGTTCTAGTCACACATTCAGGCCCGGATTTACAACTTATGCCCCCCTAGGTACAAGAAGAGGCATTGCGCCCTTAAGTACAGTTCGTTTAGAAACAATATTTATTTATTGTTTGCCCAGTTCTGTAAGCTGAAACATTTAACAGCAGCGTTGATAGTCGTAAGATTTTTCTTTAAAAATTACTATACATCCTTTACTTAAATAAAAGCAATTTTTTAGAAGTTTGCAAAAATTGTTTTACAGTGTCCATTAATTTTTGAAGAGTGTTTAGGACAAACGTAACAGCAGCATCTGCTGTAAAATATAGCAATAATGGAAGCTGAAACATTTAACTTTCAGTTGAAATAACTTTTTTAAATATTAAACGAATATTGTTTAAACTCAAGATTTTGATCATTTTGTTTGAGATTTATAATTGTGCAACATCCATAATCTTAAAGTATTTTGTTTTGCCCAAAAGCTTACTTTTCAAAATTAGGAAGTTTTCCATGTGGTTTTCGATTCACATAACATGGAAGTATTCCAATACATTTGGGAATACTTCCATGTTATGTGAATCCATGTTATGTGAATTAATGGTGCATATTGAAGCGGATTATGAACGTGCAAGAAAGCGAGATAGTTTACTGAGAGACACACGAGATATCGCACATGGTGTAATTACGACATAAACAGTTTTGAACACGATTCAGTAGAGTATTTTTGGCATGTGTATAGGAAAGGCGTTTTCGTTTTGTGCGCGATGATGAACAATCTATATTTGAAGTGGTAAGACTATTAGCTTTAGTACAATAGCGTGTCTTTATTTTTCGTAGAAAAGGTAATTCTTATACAAGTGACGTTTTGCTAGCGAAATCAAAGTGTAAGATTTCTGCCTATGCCTTGATTTACAATTAAGTTTTCGAATGTTGTATTCAGTTGGTTACCTATCTATCTGTTTATTACAAATTCATGCACGGTTGTCAAATATTCAAATGCAACTAAAACTCTGTAACAATATCCTCATATCCATATTGTTTTAAAAGATAGCTTTTAAATATTAGGAAAGAGAGTGAGTGAATTCTGTGAAGAGAAGGTAATTGCTGTTTGTGTCAAGGTTTGGGTTGTTTTACCTCTGAGCGGCACTTTTTTTTTTGCACACCATGGGCTAAATGGCCAGGTCACATGGACCCCGAAGGCTCAGAGAAGGTTGGGAGAGAGGACCCACTGGAACAGCTGTTGGGAGACAGATGGTAGCCTTCCGTCAAAGCCATCCAGCTGTTCTTTAACGAGCACAGGGTATAGCTTTCCCGCACACGGAGCCACGGCTTAACTTCCCATCCGACGGACGGCGGTCTTTCACAAGCCCATCGGTGTCCCCTACTGACCGTGGCCAGGGCGGGAAATTTTGCGGAGATAAATCTCAACGCTGACACAGCTGGGACTCGAACCTGGAAACTACCGACTTAGCCACCCGCGCCCCATTTGTGTCAAGGATTTGCTACTACTTCATTAACTCCTAAATATTAAAATGATATAATTTTATTATAACACTCAAATGCTGCCGCCCTATTTTGCTGTCGCCATATCTTCTCCGTAGTGTATTATACTGATAAGCTCCTCTCCGACATCTGTGGTAAGCAGCTGCTTGATTGGTAATTTAGTTTTATCCGATTAACAAGCTGTTGTTTTCTTTCCATTCCAGGAATTCTCGTCAGCTTCGTCAGCTTTCAGAAGGATGATTTGGGAATCTCTACTGATGACTTGTGCGATCTCCACTGAGTTTTTTTCACAGAATTCAAAGATTTTCCTCTTACGAATGCAATCTCAGAATGCAGAATCTTAAAAACACACATCGGAATTTATCGTCTTCCACGGTACAAAAGTCTTCGATCCTTGCCCTTACTCAGTTGATTTTCCCCTGCATAAAAAAACGCGGGTAGGTAGTTTTAATATTAAAATGTAAATGGGTTTCTAGTACAGAGAACTTCGTTGTTCATGTTTTCACTTTACAGCTTTTTGTTTATCTTAATGCGAATTAAGTCCATTAATTTCAAAAGGAGGTCTTAAATGGTTTCTGATGGGCTGTTTATTTTTCTTGCATGGAATTTCAATGAATTTTGTATCTTTGTTTTTAAAGATTAACGTCGGTGGGATTTTAGAAAAAGACCCTGAGGTAGAAAATGGAATAAAAGCCCATTCTTGCATTTCTTTCAGAATTTTTGAAAAAATAGTTTTGGAAATATTTTGATGAAGAAATACAATGCAAATGTAATTTACTGATAAAACTTACAAAAATGCACTACAATTCTAAAGGTATTGAATGGGTTATATTTTTAATTCATATATTTCTCTCAATGATCACTTTTCTTAACCCTAAATTTTACATAGATCCTGGTCCGATCCACTCTCGATTTCGTCAGCCGCGTGTTAAAACATACGGCTCACGAAACCGAAGATAATTTCAGAAGGTAATTTTGAAACCTAAGGTTTTCATAAAGATAATTTCCATAGTTGTCAAAGGATTACTCTACCTAATAATTATAAAATTTCTTCACCAACTGCTGAAACTATATACCTAAAATTACTGCATTGGGCTAAAAATTTTGAATATATGCAACAGAGATCATAAGGATTTTGAAAATAATAGTATGAAGGAGTAGTAGCATAAATGAGAGTTCTGGGCCAGTAAATGGGGCCAAAGAATTCTGTGAAAATCGATGGGAAAAGTTATGAGGGAAAAAGTATGTTTCATGTAGATTTTTGTCAAAATATGTGTGAAAATTAGAAAAAACGGGGGTGTTTTTAGCATGTGAAAAACTAATTTAAGTTTTTTTTTAAAGATGAGGTTTAAACTAATTTGTGAATTAGTTTAAAATGAATTAGGTTGAAATGAAGGTTGTGTGTATGAGATAAAAAATGGTGTGGTTTGTTGAGTTATCGTACACTTCACTGTATACAGCAGAATCAAAACTTTCTAAGCAAAGTCCAAAGTATTAATTCTGTTATGAAAGAAGAATATTAAAAGTTTTATCCAAAAGTGAATAAATTTCTTATCATAGAAAAAAAATTTAAACTTTTAATCGAAGTCCAAAGTAATTATTTTGCTACAAGAATATTAAAAACTTTTATCAAAGCAAAGTTCAAGTAATAATTTTGCTACAATAATATTAAAACATTTATCTAATAAAAGTCCAAAGTAATAATTCTGTTATCAAACCGAAACTTTGTGAAATGTATGATAATTTAACGTAGATGAATATTAAAATTTTAATCTAATCAATGTTCAAGTAATAATTTTGCTACAAGAATATTAAAATTTTATCTAACGAAAGTCCACGTAATAATTCCCGTTTTCCAGCTTTACAATTAAAGCTTTACAATTAAATGTATTTAAATCGTACTTACCTTAGATTGGGACTCTATACCGAAGGGGGAACTCAAACTGACTTCGAATCGCTTGAAATCTTTCTTAAATACTCAAACGAAATTTAAAAACCAAAACTAAATAAATTTCTTATCATAGAAGAATATTAAAATTTTTATCTAATCAATGTTCAAGTAATAATTTTCTATAAGAATAATAAAATTTTTATCTAACTAAAGTCCATGTAATAATTCCCATTCCAGCTTTACAATTAAATCTATTTAAATCGTACTTACCTTAGATTGGGACTCTATACCGGAGGGGAAAGTCAAAGTGACTTGGAATCGCTTGAGACCTTCTTAAATACTCAACAGAACTAAAACTGAATCTTTGGTTTTGGATTTAAAAAAATTCGGTTTGATAGCAAAGTCCAAGTAATAATTTTTGCAATCAAACTGAAATGTTTATCCAAAACCAAAGTTCAAGATTCAGTAGCAAAGTCCAAGTAATAATTTTATCCAAAACCAAAGTTCAAGATTCAGTAACAAAGTCCAAGCAATAATTTTGCTATCAAACCGAAATTTTTATCCAAAACCAAAGTTCAAGATTCAGTAGCAAAGTCCAAGTAATAATTTTTATCCAAAACCAAAGTTCAAGATTCAGTAACAAAGTCCAAGCAATAATTTTTATCCAAAACCAAAGTTCAAGATTCAGTAACAAAGTCCAAGCAATAATTTTGCTATCAAACCGAAATTTTTATCCAAAACCAAAGTTCAAGATTCAGTAGCAAAATCCAAGTAATAATTTTTATCCAAAAACAAAATTCAAGATTCAGTAGCAAAGTCCAAGCAATAATTTTTATCCAAAACCAAAGTTCAAGATTCAGTAACAAAGTCCAAGCAATAATTTTTATCCAAAACCAAAGTTCAAGATTCAGTAACAAAGTCCAAGCAATAATTTTTATCCAAAACCAAAGTTCAAGATTCAGTAACAAAGTCCAAGCAATAATTTTGCTATCAAACCGAAATTTTTATCCAAAACCAAAGTTCAAGATTCAGTAGCAAAATCCAAGTAATAATTTTTATCCAAAAACAAAATTCAAGATTCAGTAGCAAAGTCCAAGCAATAATTTTTATCCAAAACCAAAGTTCAAGATTCAGTAACAAAGTCCAAGCAATAATTTTTATCCAAAACCAAAGTTCAAGATTCAGTAACAAAGTCCAAGCAAATAATTTTGCTATCAAACCGAAATTTTTATCCAAAACCAAAGTTCAAGATTCAGTAGCAAAGTCCAAGTAATAATTTTTATCCAAAACCAAAGTTCAAGATTCAGTAACAAAGTCCAAGCAATAATTTTTATCCAAAACCAAAGTTCAAGATTCAGTAACAAAGTCCAAGCAATAATTTTGCTATCAAACCGAAATTTTTATCCAAAACCAAAGTTCAAGATTCAGTAGCAAAATCCAAGCAATAATTTTGCTATCAAACCGAAATTTTTATCCAAAACCAAAATTCAAGATTCAGTAGCAAAGTCCAAGTAATAATTTTGCTATCAAACCGAAATGTTTATCCAAAACCAAAGTCCAAGTAATAATTTTATCCAAAAACAAAGTTGAAGATTCAGTAGCAAAGTCCAAGTAATAATTTTGCTATCAAACCAAAATCTTTATCCAAAACCAAAGTTCAAATTGCTGGGTTGGGTTGTTTTACCTCTGAGCGGCACTTTTTTGCACACCATGGGCTAAATGGCCAGGTCACATGGACCCCGAAGGCTCAGAGAAGGTTGGAGGAGGTTGGAGGAGGGGGCTCAGAGAAGGTTGGAGAAGGTTGGAGGAGGTAGACTCCTCCCGAAGGCTCAGAGAAGGTTGGAGAAGGTTGGAGGAGGGGACCCGCTGGAACAGCTGTTGGGAGACAGATGGTAGCCTCCCGTCAAGGCCATCCAGCGTGTTCTGTAGCGTGCACAGGGTATGGCTCTCCCGCACACGGGGCCACGGCTTAACGTCCCATCCGACGGACGGTGGCCTTTATCAAGCCAATCGGTGTCCCCTAGTGACCGTGGGCAGGGCGGGGAATTTTGCGGAGATAAATCTCAACGCTGACCCAGCTGGGACTTGAACCTGGGAACTGCAGATTACGAGCCTGGCGCGCTACCGACTGAGCCACCCCCGCCCCTCCAAAGTTCAAGATTCAGTAGCAAAGTTTAAGTAATAATTTTGCTATCATACCGAAATTTTTTACCCAAAACCAAAGTTCAAGATTAAGTAGAAAGGTCCAAGTAATAGCTTTGCTACCAAACAGAATTTTTTTTCCAAAACTAAAGTTCAAGATTCAGTAGCAAAGTCCAAGTAATAATTTTGCTATGAAACCGAAATTTTTATCCAAAACCAAAGTTCAAGATTCAGTTTTGGTTCTGTGTAGTATTTAAGAAGGGTCTCAAGGAATTCCAAGTCACTTTGACTTTCCCCTCCTGAAGAGGAATTTTGTATGTTTTTTGTACGTTTTTTCCAAGTTGCTTAGTTGAATCGCTGGTCGCCCGTTGGCTCGGGTGGGCGTCAATTTTCAAAGTCCAGCATTCACTAGAGAAGTTTGAAAAGAATGTCTCCTGAAGTGAGAAAAAATTCTTAAACAACATTTGAACAGAATTGAAACATTTCATCAGATTCAATTAGAAGTGGGGAACATACATTTTTTTAAACGTGCAATTAGATGTAAATTTTGACTGTATTTAAAATAGTTTTTTTAGTCAACAACTAAAAGCTTTCCCTCTAGTGGTTGCAAAGTTGCTCTTCGTTCTGAGACAATTATGCAATATACGTGGTAAAATTCATTTGGCGGTCTATTTAATTTAAATGGCATTTCGATGTCAGCAGTTGCTGATAATTCATATAGACCTGATTCGTATTTGCTGACATCGAAGTGGAATATTGGATACAGTTTCATAAAATCTTGGTAACTGACTTGTGTATCCGAGTCGATGTTCATATTTTTTGCAGCTAAAAAGCTGTTGCAAACTCGCACAAAATCTAAACTGTTTGGGTTCAAAGTTGCACTCGCATTCTTGTTCGGGAAACTGTTTGCTATTCACTCTGATCTGAATCCGTTCTAGTAACATGTTATCAAATATCATATTGTTTCTGGTTTGATTATTTAATTGGTTAGACTTTTGTAAGACGACATAAAGATGGACGGGTTTATTTTGAGTTGTAGTAACCCTCCAGTTGACATGAGAGTCAATTCGAGTATCAGATTTGTACAGTTTGCAAGATTCCCAAAAGATTTCATGTGGATTGCCGCTTTCTAACTGAGATTCCAGTTTTGCAAGTACTTGTAGTGATGGTTCCACTTTTGGAATAAACCAAGATACGTGAGATATTTCAAATTTATACAACGTAGCCCCAACTCTCTGAATAATGTCTTTGTCGTCACTTTTTTCTAGTTTTATGGTATGTTTTACACCGCGAAACACTTTATTCACGTCTCGGCAGAATCCAAACAGTCGATTCAGTGGTAAGAATAAACTTACATTTTGACTATTTTTTGTAATTTCATATCTATCCGAGAATCCTTGATTGAATTCGGGATTTTTCTTCAACGCTTGTGCAAAATCTTTTATATTATTATTCGTGTCAAGTTTATCTTCGACTCCGTCGTACAAATACTTATTCATTTTCGAACTGTCTGCGGTATCTTTGAACCACATCATACTGTGTGAAAAAACTTCGGTAAAATCAATTAAGTTGTGAATTGTGGTTGTCACTCCTGCAATTCAATATCTTCCAGTTCTCTGTTTTCTATATAATATTGAGCTCTCTTGAAAATGTTGTACCCGTTATTGACCATCGTAACTATATCATTGCCGCCGATATCAGACCCATCTGATTTCAGTATTTTGGCTCTGGCGTGTATATAACTATTGTGCGGATGTAGATAAACGTCCATATCTTCGGTAAATATTTCGTATTTTTCGAGATTTTTAACATTAACATTGGTTTCCCGATATTCCAAGTATTTATTTATTTATTTATTCAACGTTACAGATATTTGAGAGGTCCTTATACAGGCTTTCTCATTATACATTATTTTAAAAATAATTAACTATAATACTTTTTTAGTTAATTCTCATTTTACTCTTTGTGTTTTTGTTTATTTACTTATTTAATTATTTATTTTTTAAATTCTGTTCCATAAATCTGTGGATATTAGAAATTCAAATAAAATTTTATAAATTTTAATTTTAGAATCAAAATCTTTCTGATTCAAAATTAAATCAGTTCTAATCTCCTGAAACCCATGTTCCTCTAGTGATTTAAAGAATTTTTTCCTTTGAGTTGTGTTGTTTATACAGTTATGTAAAATATGATTAATTGTTTCGGGTACGTTATAATTTTTGCAGTTTGGAGAGTTTGAAAGTTTAAGATAAAATTTTGTTTGATTTAGCATTGCTGTATTTGTTCTAAGTCTATAGAGGATACTTAATGGTCTTCTTGTAAACCTTAGATTTTGAATATAATTAATATTTTTTGAAAGAACGTATCTAAAGTTGTTATTTTTTAATGATGCTTCAATTTGAAAGAATTGTTCGGTCAATTTAAATTCTATTTTTTAATATCTTTTTTATAGTGTTATAAAAATTGAAGCAGTTGCTAATTTTGTTACGTTTATGAGCATTTTTTGCTAATCCATCAACAAATTCATTTTCAATGATCCCTATATGACTAGGGATCCATTGAATTGTAATTTGATTATTTTTGAATTGTTTGTTAAATGTATTAAGTGTTAAAAGTTTGTAAATGTATATATTATAGTCTGATTGGTATAATTCTTGTTGTAATGCTTGTATGGGTCTTCGAACAAATTCCAGTAAGTAGTTTCAACGTCTATCTTATACTTAATTTATGACTTTATGATTTTTAGGCCATTTCCATAAATCAACTGATTAAGAATATTTCTGCTTTTAAGGGATATTTTCTCGTTTTTTCGAATGATAGGCGACGGAATTGTATAAAATATTCTAATTCGCTTTCTCAGTATTTTCATCTTTATTTGGGTCTGATGTGTAACATGTAAGTCACGTTTTCCTTGTTCAAGTCAATTGCTTTGTTATTTTGATCGGTTACTTTCATTCTAACGTTGTAAATGTAATCAGTTTTATTCAGCGGTAAATAAATGGGGAAGAAAGGATGTGTGTCGATTAAACTGCCAGGCGGTGTTTGAGGCACGAAACTGTACAACACGTCGCTCTTCTGGTTATTGAAATAGGAAGATTCGACAATAGAACAGTGAATTAGAATGCGATCGACCCCTCTCGTTATGTTGGGTTGGGAACTTTTTATGTTGGGTGGTTTTTTGCTGCATCGATAATTTTCGATTCGAACCCTAGAATTTCTCGCAACTTTCCTTCAGAAAAATCTATTTTATATCCTCTTGCCAAACGAAAAACAAATCTTAATGTGGGGAGGTTGCTTTCTAGTATTATAGGGCTAGGATCTCCAAAGACATTTTTGAAAAAGTCATTGAATCCCTCTATATCGTACATTCCATTCGGGAAAGCTATTTTATTCCATTGCCTTCCATTGAAGTATTTCAGAGTGTTATTGTTATATTTATCACTGATGTTGTACCAGGAATACCACATATTGCTACCAATCAGTGCTATCTCGTATTCACCATTGAGTGTGATCGACGTTTCATAATTAATTTCCAAATCTTCGGGGTTGTATGCCGTAACAGTACAGGAATTGATAGTTATAAGTACCATCTTTATTAATATAGTGTAATAATATGTAGTACTTGTGTGCTAGTTGTTACCAACAATTCATTCCGATCGTTAGGAGTTTGTTCAAACTGATGCAATACATCATATGGGCTTATGTTACTATTCCTTCGTTTAATGTAATAGATGCAATAGTAACCGCATTTTACAGGGTAATTTGCTTGAATTTGCGAAGAGTTATACACAATCGGCTTTGAAGATGTAAGAAAATAGTGTTTTATTTCTTCTGGTGGCGATAAACCGAATGGATCAAAGTACTCGACGTAAGGTAATTTCGCATCATTGAAATAAGCTACCCAATGAGTTCCTGAACCACGGGAAATGTCAAATTCACTATATCATTTTCGTTCTTGAATATTTTTGTTGGCAAAGAATCGATAGAGTACACACCACGGAATCCTTTTTCGTTTTTCATTTTATTTTCGATATCTAAGTTACTTAATGGCTCTTTTTTTAATACCCCTGAGCTATTTGTTTTCCTGAAATGTACAAACCTTTTCCCTTTCTTTTATTTTTAGATAAGCCAGCTGCTCTTTGCTTTCCAGGAATGTATAACCCCTTTCCTAAAACTTTTTGTGCAAGCTTAGTACCAGCATATCCTGCAGCTCCAACTGCAGCTGCTTTTCCCAATGCTACGAGTGCAAGTATTAAGAACGGCAGAAATCCACCTAGCTGTGTTTTACTGAAACGAAGTCGAACTGGCGTTGTAGATTTTTTCAGTTTAATGATTTGTCTCTTTGTCAGTTTCGACGTTCGTTAACTTTCTTCTGTGGATCAATACTTAAAGTTATAGGATTCTTATTTACAAATGCACTCTTCAATTTTTGCTTTTGTCCAGGCGTTAAACTAGTTAGATAACTGTGATACATTATACTTTATTTTATAAGCATCACGTTCTTATATTTTATATATAAAAATTAAGCATGTATTGTGTAAAGTGTAAAACGAAAACTTTAACGGATAACGTCGAATATGTCACTTCAAAGAATAAAAGAGTAATGATGAGAGGTAGATGTCGAACGTGTGGAAAAATGAAGTATAAATTTGTGAAACAGAAAGGAAAATTTGTAAAAGGTGGTGATACAGTAAGCTGGATTCAAGAAAAGTTTAATCCACCCGAAATGCACATTCCAGGTTATCAGTATTGTGGACCTTTTACTAAATTGGAGAAAAGGTTAATGCGAGGAGATCCTGGTATTAACCGTGTGGACAAAGCCTGCAAAAAGCACGACATTTCTTAAAGCAAATCTACAGACACTAAAAAGACACACGAAGCCGACCAAGAATTATTAAATGATTTGGATGAATCCAGAATGAATGAAATCCAGAATCCAACTTTAGGAGAAAGAATTTCAAGAACGATAATTAAACCTATCATTAAAACAAAGAAACAGTTCGGTTTAGGACGCAAGAAATAAGATGCTTTCTTCCGTTTACTATGACCCATTAAAGGGATTTTCCGGTATAAAAGATCTAATGCGGAAAACTGGATTGACGGAAAAAGAAGTAAAAAGATTTCTCCAACAACAAGATGTGTACACGTTGCACAAACCCATTTATAAAAAATTTCAAACCAGACGGGTTTATGTCTCGAATGTAGACGACCAGTGGCAGAGTGATTTAATCGACATGCAAAAATTTAAATTTCACAATAACCACACGAATTACATTTTAACCGTGATTGACATTTTCAGCAAATTCGCCTGGGCAATACCTATTAAAAAGAAAACGGGTAGCGAGATTACCAAAGCATTTGTAGAAATTTTTAAACAACGTAAGCCATCCAAGTTACAAGCGGATAAGGGAACTGAGTTTATCAATAAAGAAACTCAAGCATTGTTTAGCCAACGAGGTGTCCATTAGTTTGCCACAGAAAATGAGACTAAAGCTCAAATTGTGGAACGATTTAATAGGACTCTAAAGACAAAAATGTGGAAATATTTCACTGCCAATAGCACTAGAAAATGGATCGATGTCCTACCAAAACTCGTTAAGAATTACAATACTTCTTATCACAGATTAATACGAATGACCCCAAAAGAGGCAAGCTTGCAGAAAAACAAAGATATTGTGTATTTTAATCTGTTTGGTAAAAGAATTAAATCTATTACAGCACCAAAATTTAAATGGCGACAGAGTGAGAATCGCCAAGTACAAGACACCGTTTAAAAAATGTTATCTGCCCAATTTTACAGAAGAGATTTTTGAAATTGCTGAAGTTCTTAATACAGATCCCATAACCTATAAGATCAAGGATCTGAAAGGAGATCTGGTGGTTTTTACACCCCCAAGAAATGGTGAAATACGAAAAGCAAGATGACATTTATAAAGTTGAAACCATTCTGAAAACTAGAGTGAAGAATGAGTATTATGTTAAATGGTTTGGTTATGATAAAACATTTAATTCCTGGGTCAAAGAACATGATCTTTTTAAATAAAGCAAATGGAGATTCATAAATTTCACTTTGAAGAAGATGAGAAATTCTTGAACAGAAACGTATTAGCACCTCTCTGGCCTTTTAGACTTTTAATCTGTGGTCCATCGGGCTCAGGGATATACTAGTTCTTAAGACTAGTATATAAATCACAAGTATTGTTTCAACAGATGTCCCTTTAAATCCTAGCTAAAACCATGGTATATACTCCTAGCTAATAACCATACACTTTCCATCTGTTAACACGCTATTTGGTAAGATATAATATAATACTCCACATATATAACCATTTTTCCACATTTTATCCGCCAAAATTTCTCAAACATTTTATCTGCAATAATTTTCCAAACATTTTTATCCGCAATAACATTTCCAACATTTTTATCCGCAATAACATTTTATCCGCAATAATTCACAGGTTCGAAAGAATCCTAGTCACGGAAACCAATTTGTTCTCACCACCCCATCACCCAGAGTTGGTGGGGGGTAAAACAGTACTACTATACTCACAACTACCATGAATAACGTCGATACTATTCCATTCACAAGGAGGCGGCGGCAGCAGCACCCCTCCCCCTCCGATAAGCAATTGAAGTTTTTTAATTTCCGTTTCACAAAACTATCTTCATTTTATTGCTGTTTTCAACGATATTGAACTGTATTATTACAAAGGTGAAAAAAAAATTGCTCTTTTAAAAACCAATTTTTTTTTGTTTTCTTGTTATATATCTACCTTTTTTATGAAATGCAAAGTAAACAGAAATTGTTCAACGTGAATGCACTTCAAAGATTTAGTTGAATCGTGATCTATTTATTTCTCCATGTTCCAATTGCATACGATTCTTCGTAGTTAACCACCAATCTTTAAAAAGGTAAACAAAAACATCTTCACTCCGATTTTAATATTCCTCGCGTATATATATATATCCTTGTTATTCGCAGAGAGTTATCAAGAAATGTTATAAAATCCGAAAGATTCTGCTTGACTGTGGAGCAAAGACCAAAAGAATCAAAATCCAGAAAAACATTCGAACATTTGTGTTGTCGTTCATATGAGGTATGGCATCACTTATAGGTCTTTTCTGCGACGAATTCATACTGAAGGACTCAGATCATAATAAAGAAATTTAACTTCCTCAAGAAAAATTTATTGTAAAGAAAACAACATCTTTCTTTTCAATCAATAAACTCACTTTACAGATATTAGCATAGGTCGTCTTTCTCTATGTGCATCTATACATATATATTTCAGATATTTCCTATGGTGCAATATAAAACACATTGAATGTTTGCTTTTTTTTCACGTGTGCATTTGAAATGTAAAGCTTCATCATCTCTTGTTTACCTTTTTGATTTCAGACTCATTTCATCACATTTAAAAGAACATTTGTTGCTGAAACGAAGAAAACATCGATGCATCAATATTTTCGTTCCCCTTGATGTACGTTTTTCTGTTTCTGATCGTGTGTTTTTACAGTCAACAGCTAAATTTCTATTTCAAAAGGCAAAATAAATTTTCATGTTTACAAACACTTTTTACAGCTTTTCTGAGCAAATGCATGTAGTTTTCCATTTATGAATACTTTATTCATTTAGATGTTCAAAAAGGCAGAACGCAATTCGGAAAGGTGAAGTCTTTCATTGGTCAGCGTAACAAGCCAATAGAAAGGTAGTGTCTGTAAGTTTGTCCTTTATTTAGGATTACTTAGCTTTTCGTTTGAAAGGCACAAATACAGAAACCTTTTTTTTGCTTGCATTAAAAATGTGAAAGATCTGCATTCTTCCACTTCCATTTCTGGATTCAGCTGCATTTCACTATACTTGGAAGAGCATTTGTTGCTCACTTAAAAATGCAGATTGATTCAACCTCAGTTTCACTTTCAGTGCATTTCGTATTCCTTTGAAAGATGGGATAATTGTGAATAAGAACAATGTTTCGCAATTGTTTAATTCTGCACATTTTGTCTCCAGCAGTTCTTCCTGTTTTCGCTCCTGATAAAAAATTCGCAGATAATTTATCCGATGTTTTTAACTAGAGTAATAACACAAACACTAAGATAATGACCCCAATAAAACACAAACGTAGTGTCATCACATTTAGTTAAAAGCTTAACAGATTTATTCGTTTCAACCTTAAACATTATATTGATTTTCCTATTGCCGAAAAGGGCGGGGGATGCCTTAGTCGATAGCACTTCAGGCTGGTAATCTGCAGTTCCCAGGTTGGAGTCCCAGCTGAGCCAGCAATGAGATTTATCTCTGCAAAGCTCCCTGCTCACGGTCAGTAGGGGACACCGATGGGCTTATGAAGGCCGCCGTCCGTCGGATGTGATGATAAGCCGTGGCTCCATGTGCGGAAGAGCCATACCCTGTGCACATTAAAGAACACGCTGGATGGCCTTGAAATGAGGCTACCATCTGTCTCCCAACAGCTGTTCAGTGGGTTCAATTTCTCCAACTTTCTCGGGATACCTGTGACCTGGCTATTTAGCCAGTTGTATGCAAAACAGTGCCGCTCATAGATAACCCAACCCTGTTGCTGGAATACGTTATTTTGTGCTGACAAAACGGTTCTCCCTTAAGTATTTCTTCTTTGCTTATGCAGTCACAAATAAACAGTCTGCACTTCTCCAATTAGTCAACAGATTAATATATACTCAGGTCGAAATTCATCGAACTGCACCTTGAGATCAAACACTCAAGGCCAGATTAATATAATGACAAATCCACGCATGAGTTGGGGCCACATCCTCAAGGTGGACCTCACTTTTTAGAAGGAATATAGTTATTTTTTTAGAACGATTTCAACAAAAGAGAGCAAGCAGCAGAGAGATGAAAGAAGGACAATTTCGAAGGCAATGAAAGTTTAGATCGCACACCTACCTCGAAAATCTATATTATCTCTGTGATAAGTAATATTATTTTCCTACTCGCACTAATACGACTTTCCTACTATAATGATAGATGAGACGAGCTACCAAACACCTGCAACTACTTTTATTAAGTAAACATTTTTTAACCATGTAAATATATTAACTTGGTTTTTGCAATTCTTGAGAAAAATCACAAATGTAATTTAAAGAAAATAAATAAAAAAATAATAATACAAAAAATATTACGTTTAATATATCGCACAAAGCGATTCTCCCTCTCATAACAAAATATTTATTTTTTAATTTTTATGATTGTTTCAGATATGCACCTAATTTGTCCCTGTGTATTAAATAACTTGTCACTGATCGAGGAAGGAGGGGAGGATAATTTTTAGATTTGCTGGGCATAAAAATATATCTTAATCCGGCCCTGCTAACACTTCATCTGTATCACAGACTAGTGAATGAAAAACGGTATAAGACTTCTTTCTCGGCCCTTATACGCAATCAAAACCAAAGAGTTGTATTGCTCTCCTGCACACTGGGCCAATGATTAACGTCTCATACAATAAATGGCGGCCTTTCCAAGTCATCGGTGCCCTCTTTCTGACCCAAGGCAGAGAGGTTCAGTGGAGATAAATCTCAATATTAGCTTAAATGAGACTCTAATCTGGGAACTATAAATTACAACCATGACGAGATCAGCTTAGATCTCTCAACAAATCATATCTGATCTCTCATGGGGTGAAATGCTCGCTACCTGACGGTTACCCCCAAGGCATTCAGCCGTTGTCGATGTGCGGACATATTTCTGCAACAACTGAACGATGACGGCGGGGAGGAGTCGGGCACATCTTCCGGAGCCCAGTTACCACTTTCGCCGATGGCACCTTGCCTCGTAATTGCTGCTCATCTTGCAAGATGTCTACTTCCGCCACTCTGTTCAGTGTTTCAGAAAAACAATTTTCCATCTTTTTTTACAATTTACGATGACTTCTCAGCGCGGATAGCATATCAAGAGTTATCATTCAAAAATAACGTAGAATATTGAACATCATTAGAACTGCTAAAATAAAAAAAATTGTAAAATACCACTGCTTTTCTACATATTTATATTCATTCAATTATCCATTCAATTATTATTTCAAAGACTATATTTGGCTAGAGATATGATAGTTGCCAAAACTGCAGTCAAACACATGGTCCAATTCTCCTTAAACTTAGTACGCATTTCAAATCATTAACGCAGAAAAAACAAAGATTTTTACAAAATCGGAGTAATGTGGTTTATGACATAAGTTTAATTATATCAGACTTACTGCAATTAGTATCATACTTTTGGTTCGTAAAAGAAAAGCGTAACGAAACCACGTGTTATATGCAATACAGATATCATTAAACTAAACTGTTGTGGGAAGGTTAGAAGACCCTCATCTTTGGGCTTCTAACCATCAATATAAGAATATACAGTATATCGACTTCGCTTAAAATTATATTGGTGCATCACATAATTGTAACCATGTACTCACATAACCCATTTGTTACGGTACGGCGAGGTAACCTTTCTTATTTTAACTTTTAAAATAAATTTATTCCTTTAAAAAAAATTTATTTTATTACTTTATTTTTACTGTGAATTTCTGTTTTGTTTTTTGCTGAGGTCCCGTCTTCCTCATAGATCTTCTTTATGGCATAAGATGACAAGGTCTTCTAAGACGTTTCTGGCAAGCGGCTGCTTAATTTATCCTTTTGAAAGAGAATGAACTCTGCAATTTTCAAACTTTAGCACCCTGTAACGGTGTACAGTCACTCAAAAAAATATCCGAACACTGGTTGATCACAGAATTTAGAAAAAATATCTGGCAACATTTTTTGGAAATTAGTGATCTGGCAATCTTCGTGTCACGTGGTTGCCCGATCACTAACACTTCGTGTCACGTGACACGAAGGTTGCCAGATCACTAATTTCTAAAAAACATTTTTGCCAGATATTTTTTCTGAATTCTGTAATCAACCATAGTGTTCGGATATTTTTTTTTGAGCGACTGTGCATTTGAACTGACGGATGATTCAGATGATGGGAATAGTAACGTTTCATTAATAGCTTTCATTTATTAAAAAAAATTATATTTAAACCGAAATTGTTCCGTTTTATCATCATTCCTGGGAGTAAGAGACCAAATTGCTATCGTTAATGGGTTGGGTTGTTTTGCCTCTGAGAGGCAGTTTTTTGTGCACAATGGGCTAAATGAACAAATCACAAAGACTCCAAGAATTCAGAGAAGACTGGCTAAGAGGACCCACTGACCAGCTGTCAGGAGGTAGATAGATGCCTGCTGTCAAAGGCCATCCAGCTCGTGCTTTAAAGCACAGTGTAGGGCTCTCCTGCACACTGGGCTAAATGAACAAATCACAAAGATTCCAAAGAGCTCAGAGAAGACTGGCTAAGAGGACCCACTGAGCAGCTATTAGGAGGTAGATAGATGCCTGCTGTCAAAGGCCATCCACCTCGGGCTTTAAAGCACAGTGTATGGCTCTTCTGCACACTGGGCCAATGATTAACGTCTCATACAATAAATGGCGGCCTTTCTCAGTCATCGGTGCCCTCTTTCTGACCCAGGAAAAACGTTCAGTGGAGATAAATCTCAATATTGGTTTAAATGAGACTAATCTGGGAACTATAGATTGCAAGACTGATGCCCCACCGATTGAGCCAACCCTCATTCCTCTGTTAATCGATGTAATGGGCAATAATCGCACTCTACCACCCTAATTTAAAATTTGTAGCATGAATAGCTCGTTTACAATAGCCGTTTCAAGCTTCGCTTTTTCCACCTTTAACGCCTTTTAACTTTTATAGAGTGGATTTAGTGTAAAAAAATTATGTGACATACTGTGGCATACTCAGAAATCTCAAAGCGAGATGGGGAAGGGTTTGGCATGTTTCAGTCTCATGAGGAGACGGTGGCAGGGGAGGGGGGAGTTGAAGTACTTGGGTCCTTAGAAACATGTTACTGAAGACGAGGGAATATACCTCCCCCTCCCAACATTCAGACAAATTCACACACACTTTGGTACGCCATTGATGAAGCAAAATAATTATGATTTCCATTTATTTATTGTTAAAATTAAATTTATTCTTTCACGTCCTCCATTTTCGCTTCTGATTTAAAAAATCGATGTACAGTCGCTCAAAAAAAATCCGAATATTATGGTTGATTACAAAATTTAGAAAAAATATCTGGCAACAATTTTTTAGAAATTACTGATCAACTGATTTTAGAAATTACTGGCAACCTTCGTATACAGTACACGAAGCTATGATCACTAATTTTTTTAAAAAAAATCGTTGGCAGATATTTTTTCTGAATTCTGTAATCAACCATAGTGTTCGCATGTTTTTGAGCAACTGTACTTTTAATATAAATATTTTTTTTCTGTATTTTGTATTATTAATGTTAAGATATGTATATTTTATATTTCAATTCATGTATTTAAACTCAAAAATTTAAATTAGCATTGGGATATACCCAGTGGTGGGATTCAGAAATTTTAGCAACCGGTTCTTTCTAACTTTACCGGCCTTTCATAGTGAAAAACAGAAACAAAAAATATTTTATTGCAATTGTGATTTGGGCAATAATTATACGTGGAATAGCGCGAGCAATAATTGCGACCCCGGAACGTGAATAGTAGCCTATCCGAAAGAATCAAGAGCAGATTCGACAAACTTGGGAAATTCGAGGAACAGGTTCGCACAAACTGTTCGAAACCGAACCGGCTAAATCCCACCACAGGATATACATTTAATAGTTAAAACAATTATTTCGAAGTTTCGGGCCAGTGGTATGCACCATGTAGCATAATAATGATTTTTCGAAGTACCACGATAAAAGATCCCATAACCTTCTCCATCTGAGGATATCCAATAAATGGCATGAGTCGCAAAGGACAACACAAAAATGGCCAAAATTTGAGCCCCAAGGGGCAGGAAAACAATGATAAATATAGCAGATCAGGGTACTAGACCATAAAGTGTTCCTGATCGAAAACCAATGGTCTAGCCCTCTTTAATCTGCTCATAGGGTCATGATCATACTTTAAAACGTTAGTAATGAAATCGTGGCCAGGTCATAATGACCCCGAAGGCTCAGAGAAGGTTGGGGGAGGTGACCCACTGACACAGCTGTTGGGAGACAGATGGTAGCCTTCTGTCAAAGCCATCCAGAATGTTCTTTAACGTGCACAAAGTATGGCTCACCCGCACACGGAACCACGGCTCAACGTTCCATCCAACAGATGGTGGATTTTCCAAGACCGTCGTGTCCAATACAGATCGTAAGCAGGGTGAGGACTTTTGCGGAGATAAGTCTCAACGGCGGCCCAAATGGGACTCGAACCTGGGAACCGCGGATTACGAGCCTAGCGCGCTACCCTGCCCCGTTGTCTGATGCGTGGTTTAACAGGTAGAGCCTCTGGCATGTGTCTAGAAAGTTGCGGGTTCGATTCCCGCCGCTTCAGCAATAATTTTTTTCAGATGTTTTAAATAATTGTTGAAGTCTCTTTCTACAGGTAATCTGTGTATTTACTATGGATGGATTTTTAAAAATCTTGACCTTGTCACCCGTACGTCTGTAGACATCGAACTTTTTGTTTATATAGATAATTTAAAAATTCTTTTTCTGTTAGATAGGTATTGATAAAATATTATGATCTGCACTTTCCGAATCTCTCCAAATCTATAATTACTTCCTCTAAATGGGAAAAAAATTGCAAATTCCAAACTTTTTAACCAATAGTGCAAATGATGTATTTATTCTAGAAACACGAAATTCTGGTGATGAAATGTGGTCATGAAGTTTTCATTAGAAGCAATGATTACGCTCAGGATTAATGAGAAACGCAAATGTTTTGTTTTAAGAGATAATTGCAAACCAACTTTTCACTTGGATTTGTGCTAATAAAGCATAATTTGCATTTTTTTCAAATCTTTACTTAGTTTTAATTTATACCGTTATATATCACTCAGTATGGAAACGGCGAAATTTTAACCAAGGTTGTAAGTGATATGTTTAATATAGAAATTTGAAATTTCAGCAGTAGAGTGTCAAGATATTCCCCTGACAGCAGAGCTCTACCCCTTATTCTCAGAGTGGTATGAGGAAATCAACTTTTTAAACTGAAAAAAAAAAAGAGAAATTCGTTTTTAGGTTGTATAAGTACTAATAAATTACTGCTATTTGCATCTCGCCTCATGAACAATATATAATATTATTCATTCAAGGAAATGTAAAATTTTTAACGAATGAAAAAGATGGTAAATTTCATTCTCTTTGAAAACTCCCAAATTTTGAGATTCCCATAGGCTAGAGGTGATATGCGTACTTCTAATATGGATGATAGCATTCGTCCACATAGAGCTCAGATAGTGGATGAATACCTTGAGAGTGAAGATATCCAGAGAATGAATTGGCCAGCGAGGTCCTCAGACCTAAATCCCATTGAACATTGCATGTCGTCAACCCTCTCCAAGGACCCTTCATGAGCCAAGAAATGCTTTTATAGGGGAGTGGGATTTTCTGCTCTCTGCATTGTTGGATAACTATATTAGAAGCGAGAGAGCTCGTTGTGCAAGTTGTGTTCATGTTAGGGATAATGATGCATCTTACTAAATAACGTTAACTTCAATACCTGCGGTGATAGGACCGGGGATATCACCACAGCCAGAAAATAATCGATCTGGGAAAATGTAAAAGGGGGTAATGTGGGTGGGGGAGAAACTGGATTACAAATGCAGCATAACATTTCCTCCTCTGCTTTGCAGTTCTTTAAAGAAGTCTTAAAATGCATGAAATATTGTTCATTTTAATAACTTTGTTTGCCTCTCTTACCCTTACTTGTATTCTAAAAATGGGCGGGGGGGGGGGCTAGATCCGCTCTATAATGTTCATAATTAGAAAAAAATATCCGATATATCTTGATTTGAAATTTAATTTTATAATTAAGCAAGTATTCCTATGTATTCTTTATTTCAAATGTGAATATTAATGTATGTGACATTAAATATCCTCTTAAACTTTTATTAAATTCTTAAAAAGGCTTCTTGAAATATTTGCATTTTTTTCTACTTCTTTAAATTGTGAACAGCAGTATAGTATGATTCTTATTTTTCAAATCGTTAGAAAGATTTAGGGTTAAAGGTCACTAAACCTTCTAAAGGGCACTAAATATAAGAAATGTGAAAAAAATGAGTGTTTTAGCAGAAAACTGAAGTTTCAGTGTCAGCGTCAAAAGGTATTCTAGTAACAGAAAAACATCTGTACCATTTTCTCAGAGAAGGGTTAGAAAGGCAACTTTTCGATTTAAATAAAAAGAGTGAAATACTTTCTATGTTGTATAAGTACTAATAAAATATCCCTACATGCATTTCCCTCACCATCCATTATTTCGAATTAAAACTTTGAAGAGTGGAATAATCAGCAAACGAAAAGCTTCATTGTGTGTGAAAACGAGATTCCTAGTTTTAAATCTAGTTTTCTTCTAGTTTTAAATTGATTTGTTTTAATATTATATTGAATTTATTATCCCATAATTTCAGAGTAACGTACCAAGAAACGCGTAATGGCAAGGACTGGGTTGAGGATGGGGGGGGGGGGGGGGGAGTGAGGAGTTGCTATGTTTGAAGCTGATTTTCGTGGATCGCTTTGGGAAATACACTCATTGGCCCCTCTATTAAGGACCGTTCCATGTTATGTGAATAGTAACTCAAATACGCAGCTCAATAATTCAGTAGTGAATAACTCAAATAGTGCAGCTGACTCGACTTGAATAGATGTCAAGTGTGACATCACATCAAACGAGTCTTTGAAATCATTCGTTTTAGTACCTATTTCATTTGATCGAGCAACGCTTCTGCAAGATCAGACTAAGTCGTTTAAAACGCAAGTTCGTATTATAGTGGGATAAAATCGTGTGCTACATTCGGGACAATCTACAACCCTACATAGAATTTAATCTGTAACACGTGGCGTCCTCACACTCCTTGCACGCCCTGTATCCTGTAAGCCGCTGACAAAGGAGCCCGTTTCGCACAGATATCAGTGCAATCGCTGAAAGGTTTTACGGTCAGACATGCATGTGGTCGGAAAGCGTTTCTGGTAGTCTTTGGGCTTGCCTCGCATTCCTGTCCGTAGTTCCGTGTGTGAAATGCATGTCCGCCTTCTCCTGATTCGTGAAACAATCCATCCGTTCTGCAATCTACGGTAGAAATGACGACGAGTGCAAAAATCAGCGCTTATAAGTGTTCACTGGAAAGCGCCCTCTAGCGCTTCACCGCTTGAGTTCCAACCATGCATTGCATGACGAAAAGTGCTTGTTTAGGTGTGTTCAATCACCCCTTAAAATTTGGTCCAAGAGTTTTGAATCACCCTGTATACATGTTAATTGAATTACCTGGTCAAAAGTGCCTTGCAACGGAACTTTAAGAAATGTTGTGCGAAGGTTAAAAGAATTACTTTTAATGCTGAAACTTTGAAAAATTCAGATATAGCAAAAGCAAACAAGTCATTGTGACAATTGTGTTTTGCTTACGGCTGAAGCTGAGAAAGAATGGGATAAGTTTAAACAGATTTTATCTCTTTGAGACCAACTACTCTTTTGGCTAAAAAGGAAAAGAAGAAAAAATTGAGTGATAAAGCTATGGGACTTATTTCTGAAAGAAGGAAGTGCAGGACTAATATGAATCAAAGCCCTACTAGTCCTAACAGATGGCATTACAATGAGCTTAATAAATGTATAAAGGATCAGTTAACAGCTGATAAGAATCTTTGGCTTGATAGCTTGACTGACAAAGCAGAGGAAGTAGTTAGACATCACAACACCAGAGGGTTGTATCAGATAGTTAGTGATTTGTGTGGGAAGAGACAGACAGGTACACAGGGATTGAGGGATAAATATAGTAAGGTGGTTGAAGGTGAGGATTCTGTGATGGCTAGGTGGGCTACGAGCATTTCTGAGATGTTCTATATAATATAATTATTTCTACTCCCATTGTTTGTTATGGGGATAGATGCATTACTAGCTTTTATGATACCTCTATAACATATTCTGAAGTCACATTGACTATCTCTAAATTAAAACTGCATAAGTGCCCATGGGTGGATGAAATCACCACTGAAATGTTTATAGCTGGAAATATTTGTGTTGTCACATAGCTGATTGACATTTTGAATTTTTTTTTTGATAAAGGTGTTGTTTCTAAGGATTTTACTAGAACTATTATTGTCCCAATTTTTAAAAAAAGTGATCGCAGTTCTTGTGATAATTATAGGGGAATTAGTTTACTTTCTGTTCCAGGTAAAGTTCTTTGCATAATTATACTTAATAGAATTAAGAATTTGGTTGACAGACAACTGCATGATGAACAGTCTGGATTCAGAAGTGGTAGGGGATGAATTGATCAAATATTTTCATTAGACAGATTCTTGAGAAACGTTTAGAGTTTCAGAAACCTGTGGTTGCTAGCTTTATAGACTTCAAAATGACTTTTGACTCTGTTGATCGACATAATTTGTGGTTGATTGGTAGGTCATATGGATTACCTGATAAGTTAATTAGTGTAATGAAAGTTTTCTATAATAACACCGAGTTGTGTATGAGAGTTGGTGCACCTTGCAGCGATTGGTTTTGCTAGTGGAGTTAGACAAGGGTGCATTTTGTCTCCTTTTCTCTTTAGTTTAGTTATTGATTATGTATTGCGAAATTCTTTTCAAGGGAAAGATTTTGATCTTAAATGGCCTAGATATTTCAAAATTTCTGATTTAGATTATGCAGACGATTTGGCCTTGTTGGCTAATGATATTGATGAGATGAATTCTTTCATTAGGGCCGTTGAGGAGACTGGAAATAGAGTAGGTTTGGGGATAAACAGATAAAAACTAAAGTGATGAAAATTGGTCAGGCAGATAGTGTTTCAGTTGCTTTGAACGGTTGCACTCTTGAACAAGTGCCTCAGTTTAATTATCGTGGTAGCTTTGTAACAGATACCGATGATGTGCAACATGAGATAAGTAGAAGAATAGGAATTGCCGCTGGGACTTTCAAGAATCGAGAATGTGGAAAAATAGGCGTGTACACCTAAAGACTGAAATTAGGCTGTATAATAGTTTTGTTCTTCCTAAGATTAGTTATAGTACCGTAACATTCTCTCCGTAGTATCTTGGGCATTAGGTGATTTGAATTTGTAAGTAATTATGAGGCTAGAAGAAGTCAGCAACCTCCTTTGAACAGTGTTTTGTGCAAAGGGAGACTGTGTTGGTTTGGCCATGTTGCCTGTATGCAAAGCTACAAATTGGCAAATGGATTATAAGCAATATGCCCAAAGGCATCAGGAAAATGGGGAGACCTAGATTGCGTTGGTCAGACAATGTTAAACAGGACCTTGCTAGAATTGGCTTACAATGGCTAAATGTTGTAGCTGCAGATCGGGACAGACAGCTAATCATCATCATCATCATCATCCTCAAGCAGCCATGGGCTACGGAGGTCCAACCAGAGCACGCAGTTTAATTCTCCAAGCATATCTGTCCTGAGCTACATCTGCTGCATCCGGCCACTGCACACCAATTCTAACAAGGTCCTGTTTGACATTGTCTGTCCACCGCATCCTAGGTCTCCCCCTCCTTCTGAGGCCCCTAGGCACACTGTTCATAACCCTATTCGCCAATCTATAATTATCCATACGGGCAACATGGCCAAACCAGCGGAGTCTCTCTCTGCACAATATGCTGCTTAAAGGAGGTTGCAGACTCCTTTGCCTAACCTCATTATTAGTTACAAAGTTGAACCACCTAATGCCCAAGATACTGCGTAAGCATCTAGTTTCCAGTTATCTTGTTTATACAGCGTCCACATTTCACTACCATAACTAACCCTAGAAAGAACCACACTATTATACAGTCTAATTTTAGTCTTTAGGAGTATACGCCTATTTCTCCACAATCTCCATAGATTCTTAAAAGTCCCGGCAGCAATACCTATTCGTCTGTTAATCTCATGCCGCACATCATCAGTATCAGTTACATAGCTCCCAAGGTAATTAAACTGCAACCATTCAGATTAACTGAATCACAACCTGCCTGACCAATTTTCATCACTTTAGTTTTCTCTCTGTTTATAACCAAACCTACTCTACTACCAGTCTCATCAACAGCTCGAATGAAAGAGTTCATCTCATCAACATCATTTGCCAAAAGGGCTACATCATCAGCATAATCTAAATCAGAAATTTTCGTATCTCCAGTCCATTTAAGGCCAAAATCTTTCCCTTGAAGTGAATTTCGCATAACATAATCAACAACCAAACTAAAGAGAAAAGGAGACAAAATGCACCCTTGTCGAACACCAGACGTAATGCTAAACCAATTGCTACAAGACTTACCAACTCTCACACATGACTCAGTGTTATTATAGAGAGCTTTCATTATGTTAACTAACTTGTCTGGTATACCATATGATTTCACAATCCACCACAAATTATGACGATCAACAGAGTCGAAAGCCTTTTTGAAATCAACAAAGCTAGCAACCAAAGGTTTCTGAAATTCTAAACATTTCTCAAGAATCTGCCTAAGTGAAAATACCTGATCTACACATCCCCTTCCACTTCTGAATCCACATTGCTCATCACGCAATTGCCTGTCAATCAGATTCTTAATTCTATTAAGCACAATCATGAAAAGAACTTTACCTGGAACAGAGAGTAGGCTGATACCCCTATAGTTATCACAAGAACTGCGATCACTTTTTTTGAAAATAGGGATAATAATAGCTCTGGTAAAATCTTTAGGAACCATGCCTTTATCATAAAAGTTATTCAAAATTTGGGTCATCCAAGTGGTAACCGAAACATTCCCAGCTCTGAGCATTTCTGTAGTAATTCCATCTACCCCTGGGGATTTATGAAGTTTATGTTTAGAGATAGCCAAACTAACTTCAGATTGTGTTATAGGGCCAACATTAAAGCTGCCAATGCATCTATCAATATTATAACAATGGGAGTAGAACTAACCACATTGTTTAGAACATCACTGAAATGCTCAGCCCACCTAGCCATGACAGAATCCTCACCTTCTATAACCTTACCTTGTTTATCCTTCAATCTCTGTATGTCTGTCCGTTTTCTACCACATAAAACATTAACTATCTGGTACAGCTCTCTGCTGTTGTGCTGCCTAACTGCTTCCTCAGCTTTGTCAACCAAGCTATCAAGCCAAAGATTCTTATCAGTAGCTAACTGATCCTTTACACGTTTATTAAGCTCTCTGTAATCTTTTCTATTAGGACTAGTAGGGTACTGATTAAGGACATTCCTGCAGTTCCTTCTTTCTGAAATAAGCTCAGTTGCCTTATCACTCAGATAATTCTGTCTCCTCTGCTCCTTTTTTTCCTAAAAGAGTACTGTTAGTTTCCAAAAAAGCCTGTTTAAAATGGCCCCATTCTTCCTGAACTTCAGTAATAAGCAAACCATGATTGTCATAATGACTAAGTAACCTATCACGGTAAGCTTTGGATATAACTGGGTCATTCAGAGCTTCAGTATTAAAGGCAATTTTTTTAACATTAGCACAACACTTTTTAAGTTTAAGTTGCAAGACACCTTTAACAAGGTGATGGTCAGATCCAATTTCAGCTCCCCTATATATACAGCCCTGGTATTCCTAACAGAACTAGCCCATTTGCTCTTAATTAATATATAATCAATCATATTCTTATGCAGCCCATCAGGTGAAACCCATGTGTATTTATGTATGTCGCGGTGTTTGTAATATGTGTTAGTTATTCTGAAACCATTGAGTTTACTTACCTGTAGGAGACGTTGCCCATTGCCATTGCAGCTACCAATACCAAAAGGGCCTATCACCCCTCCCCAAAGATCAGAGTCAGTACCAACTTTGGCATTGAAGTCACCAAGAACAAGGGTAATATCTCCTTTCTTGACAGAATTCAAAATATCTTGAAGTTGTCCGTAAAACCTATCCTTCTCATCCTCATCAGCATCCTCATTGGGGGCATAACAGAAGATAACATTCAAGTCTTTAATGCTTGTCTGAAATTTTGCTGTAAGAAACCTTTCATTAATGCACTCATATCCTAGAAGAGCATCACTAGCATGTCTGCTGAGCAGCAGACCCACGCCTTGGTGATGCTTTCGATCCTCCCTCCCTGTAAAGAGAAATTTAAGGTTATTTTTAAGTGTCTCACCTTTACCTGTCCATCTGGTCTCTTGCAAGCCTAGAATATCTAGGTTATAGCGCTGGAATTCCTGCATGAGGACATCAAGAGAATAATCTCTATGTAATGTCCTCACGTTCCACGTTCCTGCAGAGAGAAAATGATTAGTAGGATTTTTAAAGAAATTAGGTTTATTGAGATAGGTAGGGCCAACAATATCAAGCAGCCCACTGATCGCAGGCATGGGGCAAAGACCTGTTCCTCCTCCGCTAAAGGCTGAAATCACCGATGCTGGTAAGAATTTCAGGCAACACTTTTTCAAGTGGACTTTTTCAAGAGCCACATGGCCTGCCTGAGACACATTACTCCAGTTTAGGCTTGACGATGCCCAACTAGCTAAGTAAGGTTAAGGTACCTGCGATGGCCTCTGATTAGGATTATCCACCAGCTGATATAAGGTATCCCATGCCTCTGTTCACTTAGAGCTGGCAACCCAGAAGCAAACAGAAAACACAGCGGCAGACTCTCCCTCAACAGCGGCCCACCAGTGCAGCAAGTCCAGGATCAATAATCAAGCTCCAATTCATAAACAAGTCCAGTCTAGTAGGTATAAATGGTCAGCACCAGGACCCTGTGAAGTTGGCCACTTCTCAGCAGGGTTGAAAAAAAAAAAGAAAAATGTGGCCATAGATGACCAGATCAGCAGGCCATACTGAATTGGCAGCCCTCCCCTTCCGTTTCCTTCCAAAAGAGACTATCTCTTTCGAAAGGTACTAACGGCCTGCACCACGAGAAGGCGGGGTGTGGAAAGCAAAATTATTCAGTCTGGTAAGACTTCCGTAGCCCATCGCTGCATGTGGATTTTGTATGTATTAAAGATTGATAATGTTATTTTATAATTAGCTGCATCCCACTAAAATTTGGAGCTAAACATAGTTCCGATATCCATTGCTAACTTTTCCCGCCAAATGTTTAGTACATAATTCTAGATTCATGATTTTCACAACGCAGTCAAGGCGACGGCAGCGCCCTCTAGGATGACCCATTGAGCTATATACGTAACTGGCGAACATACCTCTAATGCTTTGCCGGTGTAAAAAGTGTTATAGTTAGCGTTATCGTAGGTGGGAAAACAGGTCTACTCTACGTGTACGTAAAATAATCGTATTTTATATCATATTTATTTGCAGGGAAATTGAATTATGGAAGATTTTGTTGATTTCGACTGCACCAATAATTGCGAAAAAGACTGTAAATCAATAATTTTTCGCAGGTAATTGCAAAATATATTTTTTCGTCAATAAGGAAATTATCCTTGTTAGTCAAAATGATATTCACAGAAGTATTACAAATAAGATATGAGTTTTGAAAAACGACAGAAAGCCTTGATTAATTAGTACTAGGATTATAATCCTACAATTTCCTTTTTTTTTGGTTTAAAATATTTATTAACAGAGAAGCATTAATTTGAAATTCTACTGTTTCCAAATGCGAAAATTAAATTCCCTTTTCACTCTATTTAAAACACAAAATAGTTTTAAAAAATGATGTTAGGCGATGTTTCATCAACCTCAAGCAGCTGCTTGCCATAGAAATCTGACAGGAGTCTGCCAGTTTAAGACGCCATAGTGGAAGGTCTGTGAGGATGGCGGAGCTTCAGCAGAAAGGCAACACAAACATCCAGGCCCTGCCCAGAGCTCGAACCCAGGTCCTGTTGATCAGTAGTCAAGTGCGTTGACCACTGAGCCACAGATGGCTTATTAGGGAATTAAATTTCAGCATTAGCTAAATAGAAATATATTTTATAAAATTTTTTATAAAATTTTTCTAATATATACACAGTCATATCAGAATAATATGACCATCCACGGAATAACAATGTACCTGCCCAGGCGCGTCACAGAGTGCACATGACAATGTCGACCACATGGAGATATAAGTGGCTGGCCATGACAGATGAGCTATAGTGTGTAACGCGAGCAGAATGGGGAGAGGTATTGATTTGACGGACATTCGAAAAGGAATGATCATCAGCTACCGTGCCAAGGGTGGAAGCATCTCAGAAACAGCAGACTTCGTGGGCTGTTCACGAGGTGCTGTAGCAAGGATGTACCAAGAATGGACAGCTGGCACACCGAGTAACTCTAAACATCATAACTGTGGAACCCCAAGGCCATCGACCCCAGAGGATAACGTTGCCTCTGTCGACTGGTAAAGGGCACTCAACGTGCAACAGTGCAGCAATTGATCATTCAAATGAACGTTGGGGCCCCCAGGCACATGTCCCCAATAACAATAGAGTAAACCCTGTTACTCATGGGTCTCCGGAGTCGGCGCTGTGTAAAGGCACACGTGTTAACCAAGGTCCATCTGCAACGACGCCTGCAGTTCGCACGGGATTACTGTCATTGGACAGTGGAAGAGTGGAAAAAGGCTGCCTTCTCCGACAAATCGAGGTTTCTACTCCACAGAAGTGATGGACTGTGGTGGATATACGGCGTCAGACACACGAGAACCAACATCCAGACACACTTGTCAATCAAGTACAGGCCGGCTGTGGAGTGTGCATGGTTGGAGGATGTTGCCCTGTTATGACCTGGGACCGCTAGTACCACTGGATAGATCCCTGAACGCAAATGACTACCTGTCCATCCTCGCTGACCACATGCATCCCTTCATGTTGGACGTTTTCCCTGGTGGTGATGGTGTCTACCAACAAGTCAAAGCGCCCTGCCATGTCACTAAAGTGGTGCATAACTGGTTCCAGGATCACGACAGCGATGTCTCCGTTCTCCTTTGGCCAGCGAAATCGCCCAACCTCAGTCCCATAGAGCACTTGTGGAACCATTTGGATCGACAGGTTCGGCGTGCGGACCCACAACCACGTCATCTCTGGACCTCCGTGCTCTGCTATAGTCCTAATGGGCACGTGTGCCTCTGGCAACCTTCCAGGGCCTCATTGCGTCCATGCCATGACGTCTCTCTCGCCACTGTCATCCGGGCCAAGGATGGTTATTACCACTATTAGGTAGGTGGTCATATTATTCTGATATGACAGTGTATATGTAGTATGAAAAAAATCAGTAGAATGATTCTAGAAATTTATTAATATCTAATAAGAGCTGTCAATTAATAAAGACAGAATAAAAGTATCCAAAATTAACCATTGAAAAGCTATAGAAATCTATATATAAACCTTTAATATTTTTGTTTTCTCACAAATAAAAAAAATGCGTATTTTGCTGATAGTTGAAGCTTTGCCAACTCTCAAGCTGTTTAGTGTTCATCTGAAAAACCAGTTCAGATCTGAAAACCTAACATTATTTGATTGCAAAAAAATTGTTTTAGGTAAAATACCCGTGAAGACTACTCTTTTTAGTCTCCTTATTAATGCACCCAGTGGGAACACGAAATAAAGCCATTATGATTTATTAGTTTTTCTCATTAAATCCTGAGTTTTTCCATAGGTTATCATTAAGTTTTACCACCTATGCTAGGAGAATGTAATCGTAAGCGGCCTCACTCACGTTTTCCTGAAGCAGTCCCTCCAGTCTCCTATATAACTCAATGAGATGACCAGATTTAAAGAAAAATCCGGGACCTTTGAATATTCAATTTAAAAGATTGAGTGGATGTCACTGTTCTACGGGGGTTCGGATGATCACCGTAATTTGACATCTTGCAAATGACTTTCATTATAAAAATCTAGCCTTCATTTTTTAATCACCGGTAAATGCTAATGCTGTACAGTTAATTTCATATTTTAAAAAAATTTAATCTAATTCCTGGGACACTTCTTGGGATATTTATTCGTCAGGGATCCAGATACTATTCCCAGAAAACTGGGGCTTTTGATCGTCCTAATCAATTCCGTCCCACTGAAGGTAGGGACCCGATCTTTTCACCCAACACGAGGCGACTCAGAAGGCAACCAGATTGGAAATTTGTGAGCAATCGGTCAAGTATCTGTGTAAGTCGAAATCTATCGTAACAGTTTCTCAATGCTTGCAAGGGCTGACTGACATCACCACTGCCGTAGAAAAAACACACGTTTACCGGTGTCCTTGCGCCCGCCCGCTTATCGTTGAGTCGCAATTTCGGATACGCCTATTAATGTATATGATTAGATTCAAAAGAAACAAAAACGATTATTATCGAAGGAATTGACTTTAAAATCCCCCTTTACTAGCCATTTTCTTTTTGGTTCTTAAGCATGCAATCTCTGGGTGGACCAACAACGTTGACTTTTTAGGTAACACGTGTACAAGCAAAATGAGTTCGTAACGTTTTTTTAACACGTTTTGAAAAAAAAAATCACACTATAGGCGCTCAAGATTTTTGCTTTTGGAGATATATGAAAAATTCTTTGTGAGTTGGATAGTTATTGGGGAAAAACTGGGAATCGCATTTTCCGAATGTCACAGAAGTTTCAATAGCTTCCTATAACTAGGGTGTACAGATTTCGATTCATAAAATCCTGGTCATTTCCTTAAATCTACTGATTGGTTGTTGCGGTTATGGTTCCGATTTCAGTTTACGAAACTGGGACATTTATTCAAGCAAGTGTAATCCCTCAGAAAACGTAATTAAATTTAATTAATACAACTACACAATGGGATTGACTCATGCTAGAACAAACTGCAAACATCATTCCTTCATATGCCAAGTTGATTCGGGTTTGGAACTCCTTTACCTCCTGATGTTGTAATGTCTCCAAATTTATGTAGTTTCAACGTTTATTCAAGCAAGTGTAATCCCTCAGAAAACGTAATTAAATTTAATTAATACAACTACACAATAGGATTGACTCATGCTAGAACAAACTGCAAACATCATTCCTTCATATGCCAAGTTGATTCGGGTTTGGAACTCCTTTACCTCCTGATGTTGTAATGTCTCCAAATTTATGTAGTTTCAACGTTCGACTGAAGCATGTCGTTTTATCTAAATTTTTGCCATGCTTTATGTTTTAATTTTCATTTAGGTATTGTGATTATGTGTTGTTAAAGTGATTATTACAGCTTTATACTTGTTAAAGTGATTATTACAGCTTTATACTTGTATCACAATTTTTCTCTCGGCCTTAAATGTAGAGATATCTCTTGTGTACAGTTCTCTTCTGTTGCTGTTAACAACATTGAAATATTTCTTTACTCCCGTTAAAATCTTCGCAACTGCTGCTCATTCAGCAGTGTACTGTTCATATATGTTTACACACTTGTCAATTTGTATTTCTCGTTTTTGATATATGTTGAGCGGTGGGATATATGTTGAGTGTACATTTTATACCTTCCTCTCAACAAAATAAATATATTAAATATTAAATGACGGGCAATTCGCAATAGGAGGGAATAATTCGAACACTCTAAGCGCGTGAAGTACAGGTTGCACAGTTCTGCTTCATAGATTGACCTTAAGTCTATGTCTCACAAAGGTGTGACTTTTTCTGTTGCCGGGAGCATGACGAAATGGTGAGACTTTTCCCGTTGAACGGCTAATTCGAAGCCTTCACGTGTGATGCTTGTGATAAAGTACGTGCGATGCTCGCCGACAAGACTCAACTACATCGCCAGAGTGCACCGATGTTTGATGCTCAGGGTAAACTGCGTTATTCCACACAAAAAAAGCCCACGTCAAATCTGCCAAGAAAAGGAAAGCCACGTCAAATTTATCAAAAAGAGAAAAGCCCCCGTCAACTCTACCAAAAAGAGAAAAGCCCACGTCAACTCTATCAAAAAGAGAAAACAATTCAACTTTACCAAATAAGCTTAATGCTTTGATAATTGCCACTGTGAGGCCTGAAATGCGTAAGCCATGATTTTTATGTGTGTTTTGTGTAGTGTGTAAGCTTGGTGTGTATAAAATATCGTCAAGTGTAAATAGTAAATTATCAGAGCATTGTTTTCTGAAGTGGAGTGCATTTGATGTTGTATTACGAACTTCAGTTAACAACGGAGAAATAAACGATGGCATGGTTCATATTCCTGCAGCTACAGGTTAACAAGAAGGTTTACACCTACCAAAATCACAAGCATTGGTATTTTGTAGTATATTTGAATTTTATGTTCATTTTGCTTTCAGTGTGGAAAAGTCTAAAGGAAAACAGACCAACAACTGGTAACGCAGGAAGTACACTTAACCAGTTGCAGCGGAAATTAGCAGTAATATTTTAAGTCCCCGTAAATTAAAGAAAAGGCGTAAATACAGTGATAGTTATTCCAAACACTTTTTAATTAAATCCACGTAAATCGAGAGACAATTCTATATCATCACATGAAACCGGGACATTTGGACGTCCCAAAACTGTTTTTGGGACACAGGGACAGTTTTCTAAAAACCGGGAAGTGATCATTGACAGTGGAAAACGATAGAAAATGTCAATATTTAAAATGAATACTGGAAGAGATCTATTTATGCTAGAAATTTAAACTTTCAGTGGTACAATGATATAGGCAAGAGATTTGCAATGACAGCAATGATTTGTCCCTTTACACCCAATGGAGGGAGAAAAGGCAGCTATTTTATGTCAAGAGATTAAAAAAAATTCTTGGTTAAATACTAATGAAATATTATGATTCACATTTTTTGATTCCTCATAGGTAGAAGGAGCTAAATTTTGGTAACGAAAAAACGTTAAAGAAATATTGTGAACTATATAAACATTTATTATATGAATTTGAAATTTTGGTGGTAGAGTGTGATAGTTCTACCATCTATCATCAGTTTACTATCTAAATTCCAAATTTCTACTATAAATAGATTACTTGCAATATTTGTTTAAAATTTCGCACTTTCCATATTTAGCCCTCTCTAACGACGGAAATTGAAACTACTTGAGGATTTGAAAAATGCGAAGCGTAATATTTCATTAGTACTTATCCAACTAGAAATTCATTTTTCAATTATCTCCTAAAACAAAAACGGCGTTTACTCCTCCACTTCACCCCAAGGAAGTAAAAGGCAAAACATTTTTGTTTGTGCAACTTTTATGAAAGAAAACGCAGAGACTGCAGTTTCAAAAATGTAACCCATTAATATTTCAAACAAGAAACGCATAAATTGTCTCTTACCAGTTTTTTAGGCAATAAAAGCATACGTCGTAAATTTCAAAGTTATACCTTTGATTACTCCTTCCCAAAATTAATTCTTTCCTTTCAATCTTTTTTTAGATGGACACACATTTTATTTACTGCCAGTACCTTTCAAAGATTTTAATAATCATTGTGGTTTCAAGTATAAATACAAAACTGTGTTCAACCAGGCAAATGCGGCTCATAACCTTCTGAAAACGTATCTGCTATTCACTGAGAAAGTTCTCTTCAATTGATAGTTAGGTTGTTTTACCTCCGAGCGGCACTTTTTTGCACACCATGGGCTAAATGGCCAGGTCACAAGGACCCCGAAGTGAGAGAAGGTTGTTGGTGGGGACCCACTGGAACAGCTGTAGGGTATGGCTCTCCCTTACACGGAACCATAGTTTAACGTCCCATCCGACGGACGGCGACCTTTCCAAGCCCATCGGTGTCCCCATCGGGCAGGTCGGGGAGTTTTGCTCAGATAAATCTGAACGCTGACCCAGCTGGGAGTCGAACCTCCCAGCTGGGAGGAACACCACCACGAGCCTGGCGCGCTATCAACTGAGCCACCCTCGACCCCAATTGATGGTTATAAAAGCTATATCATGAAGGACATTCATAAAAAGTAGGTAATATAAATGCTACGTAGTGGGCGGGATGGCTCCATCGATATCGAGTCAGGCTTGTAAACTGCAGTTCCCAGGTTCGAGTTCCAACTGTGCCAGCTTTAAAATTTATAGCCAATATAAGATAACCTGTGATTGCTTGGTATTAACAATTGTGATGTACATATATGGCTTCAAACAGAATGATTTTTTGTTGACTAAATAGCAACATCAATCAAAACATTTATTCCATTAAAGCAGTTTTCCGAGAAATAGATTTTTAGCTAATGTAATCCCATATATCTATTATTTTAATGTAAAAGTTTCGTGTTATTGTTTAGATAGTCAAGAAACTTTTATTGTAAAATATATTATATTTTTTTCAGTTAGAAATCTATTCTTCAAAAAAGAATTCTTTTAAAGATAAATTGCTAAATATGTATTTTAATTATTATATTCATTTAGATACTTGATGAAAAACATTCAACTAAAAATCACACTAAATGCATTGCACATTTTCCTAATATTATTTGATAGTCTCCTATAGGTAAGTAAACTTAATGGTTTGAGAATAACTAACATATTGCAAACACTGCGACATACATAAGTAGACATGGGTTTTACAAGATGAGCTGCATAAGAAAATATTGATTATATATGAATTAACAGCAAATGAGCTAGTTCTGTTAGGAATACCAGGTCATATAGGGGAGCTGAAATTGAATCTGATCATTACCTTGTTAAACGTGTCTTGCAACTTAAACTTAAAAAGTGTTGTGTTAAGGTTAAAACATTTACCTTTAGTACTGAAGCTCTGAAAGACCCAGTTATAGCTAAAGCTTACCATGATAGGTTACTTAGTCATTATGACAATCATGGTTTGTTTACTACCGAAGTAGAAGGAATGGGACCATTTTAGACAGGCTTTTTTGGAAACTAACAGTACCATTTTAGGAAAAAAGGAGCAGAGGAGACAGAATTATTTGAATGATAAGGCACTTGAGCTTATTTCAGAAAGAAAGAACTGCAGGAATGTCCTTAATCAACTCACTACTAGTCCTAATAGAAAGCATTACAGGGAGCTTAATAAACGTGTAAAGGATCAGTTAGCTGCTGATAAGAATCTTTGGCTTGATGGCTTGGCTGACAAAGCCGAGAAAGCAGTTAGACAGCACAACAGCAGAGAGCTGTACCAGATAGTTAATGTTTTGTGGTAGAAAATGGATAGGTATACAGGGATTGAAGGATTAAGAAGGTAAGATGAGGTGGCTAGGTGGGCTAAGCATTTCAGTGATTTTCTAAACAATGTGGTTAGTTCTACTCCCATTGTTTGTAATTATGATAGATGCATTGGTGGCTTTAATGTTAGCCCTATAACACAGTCTGAAGTTATTTTAGCTGTTTCTCAACTTACACTACATAAATCCCCAAGGGTAGATGAAATTACTACGGAAATGTTTAGAGCTGGGAATGTTTCGGTTACCACATGGATCACTGAAATTTTGGATATCTTTTATGATACAACTTTCTGTTCCAGGTAAAGTTCTTTGCTTGATTGTGCTTAATAGAATTAAGGATCTGGTTGATGAACAATTGCATGCAGAGCAGTGTAGATTCAGACGTGGTAGGGGATGTGTAGATCAGATATTTTTACTCAAACTGATTCTTGAGAAATGTTTAGTTTCAGAAACCATTGGTTACTAGCTTTATTAATTTCAAAAAGGCTTTTGTCTCTGTTGATCGCCATATTTTGTGGTTGATTGTGAGATCATATGGTATACCAGACGAGTTAGTTAACATAATGAAAGCTCTCTATAATAACACTGAGTCTTGTGTGAGAGTTGGTAAGTCTTGTAGCAATTGGTTTAGCATTGCTTCTGGTATTCGACAAAGGTGCACATTTTGTCTCCTTTTCCCTTTAGTTTTGTTATTTATTATGTTATGCAAAATTCATTGCAAGGGAAAGATTTTGGCCATAAATGGTATGGAGATTTGAAAATATTTGATTTAGATTCTGGTGATGATTTAACCCTTTTGGCAAATGATGTTGATGAGATGAACTCTATCATTAGAATTGTTGTTGAGACTGGCAGTAGAGTAGTTTTGATTACAAACAGAGAGGAAACTAAAGTGATGGAAATTTATCAAACAGGCTGTTATTCAGTTAATCTGAATGGTTGCAGTCTTTAACAGATGTCACAGTTTAATTGCCATGGAAGCTATGTAACAGATACTGGTGAGGTGCGGCACAGACGAATGGGGATTGCTGCCAGAACTTTTAGGAATCTATGGAGAGTGGGGCGAAATAGGCGTATACAACGAAAGACTAAAATTAGGCTGTATAATAGTTTGGTTCACTCTAGGGTTAGTTATAGTAGTGAAACGTGGACGCTTTGTAAACAAGATAGCAGAAAACTAGACGCTTTTTATTCTGATGCTTACGCAATATCTTGGGCACTAGGTGGTTCAACTTTGTAAGTACTGATGAGGTTAGGCAAAGGAGTTGACAACGTTCTTTGAGTAGCATATTGTGCAGAGAGAGACTCCGTTTGTTTGGCCATATTGCCCGTATGAATAATTATAGATTAGCGAATAGGGTTATGAACAGTGTGCCTAAAGGCCTCAGAAAGAGAGAGAAATATATACAAATGAATAAATAAATTCACATGTTAGATAATCTTTTTATCTCATACCTACAGTTTACGACACATCAATAATGAAAATATAATTTTTTTAAATTTTGAAATCAGACCGGCAAAGTTACTTGCTTAGCTGAAGGTTATGACAAAATAAACGACCATGCCATTCATGGACTCGAACCCGGCCACTCAGGCAGCAATTAAAATAATACTATTGATGACATGAAATAAAATAACTCTATCTATAAAAAGCCATTGGGCAATAATTATTCGACCTAATTATTTATACATGCCTTAAGTGGAAAACATTTACAGATTTTGTAATACATAAAAAGTAAGGTTTTACGATAATATTTAAATTGAAAAAATTATATTTTGCGGTTTTTTCGAATAGGTTTATCTGTGTTAGGTACATAAAGAGAATTTTCCTCTGCAAGAGAAGTTGTAGAGAGTCAATTTGAGTATTTAATCTTCATCACTGTATATGCATTGTTACACAAAAAGTACTCTTACATCAAATCATGACGACGATATTCTTAAAACGTAACAACCTCAAACACCAACTAACACTATATTTTATTGCGCTAACAATGCAACATAAAAGTAATTTTTTTTTAAAAAAATAGTTATCTCGATAATCTTCGCATTGTTGGCAGGGATATAAAAGCAAATACTGCACTATTCGCTTCGAAATGTTTGCTGATCGTTTTCAAATGTTTTTTTACTTTTGGCATAATAGTATGGCTACTCTTGTAAAGTTTATCCACTCGGCTTTCTTTGCTGCTGCTTTCTAAGGTATAGCAGCATATAGAGGGATATTCATGCAGTTTGAGTAGGGGAGGGGCGCAATCCGCAGCACTGCAGTCTCATGATCTGTAGTTCCAAGGTTCGAGTTCCAACAGTGCCAGCGAAAACACGCCGTCCGTCGGATGGGACATTATAAGCCTAGCTCCGTGTGCAGAAGAGTCATACTCTGTACACGTAAAATATACGCTGGATGACCTCGTCGGGAGGCTACCATCTTTCTCCTAACAGTTATCCAGTTGGTCCCCAATCTTCTTTGAGCTCTTGAGGTCCGAGGCTCTGAGGTCGTTAGGATTTGGTCATTTATTCCGCTAGGTGCAAAAAAAAGTGCCGCTCAGAGCTAAAACAACCCAAGCCAAATCTTGCAATTTCACTTTTGATTTTGTGATGCTAAGGTCAAACTACAGTGTACGGGAAACATAAAATACTCTATTTCTATTAAAAACGGAAAAGGAAATGCTACTATAGTATTAAATTTCCCGTTATTCATGATCTCTGCTATCTACTCATTTTGCATTCGTCCTATAAGCATTTTAATGTGTATTGGGTGGTAACATTGTGAGGGTAAGGCAAGATCTCTCATCAGCTGAAAATGGTTCTAAACTTTAATAATATTTAATATTAATACAGTAAAAACTCGTTTATCAGGATTAATTGAGAATATAGATAGTTCAAATTAAACAAGTATGTATACGTATTTCGTAAACAAAATTGTTTTATTGCATATTAAGAAAGTATCACAGAAAAAAAATTAATTAATGAAATTTGGGGTAATTATAAAAATAATGTGAAAACAATGCATACAAAAATCAACAACAAACTTTAAATGGGGAAAATTACGTACAATTAAATTATCAATCGAGAGTGTTAGTGGTGTTGCTCTGCGACTTTGATACGCGATATATAATGTCGGCAACGCAGAGAGACACTGAATCTTCTAATAAAAGCACGGTAAGCAATTTTTTAAAAACTTGCCATGAAGTCCGAAATAATCGAGATTTTATTGTATATCTTATCACTCTACCATTAAAGCTGTACGAAATACTGGTAATTAATACGAGGCAAATTATCATTTTCATGAGAGTTTTCATTCATTAAGTCATGAGAATTTGATGAAATTGAAGAAATTCTCAAATCCAGGTAGGAGGGAGGAAAGGTTAAATCCTTAATTTACTGAATGCGACTCTATATCTCGTGCCTCCCAGACTCTTAATCCAATGTTCCCGTTTCGAGTCTCTTACTATACCTGAATTGAGGTTTCCTCCGCTATCATTCGTTCTCCTCAGTGACAAAGGGAACATCTATTGCTCTGGAGAGGCCGCAGTCTGAAAACGAGAACGTCGTTGTCGTGTATACTGGAGTATCATCCTCGTCACCTGTGCTCGTTAAAGACGAAGCTGAATGACTTCGACAGGAATCTCGTATTGTTTCCAACCAACTGTCCAGAGGACCTAGTCCACTATCAAACTCTGATCCTCGTCATAGACATTTGAAACCGGTGTCTGCAAAACAATGAAGCTAACAGGTAACCTAAACCCTACCCAGCCAATAAGATTCCTCTTTATCTCATATATTCTTGACGTTTATCTCATACATTCTGTAAGACATATATGATTTTTTGAACCTCACAACATTCTATTTTTAAGTGAGTTATTTTATCTCGGTTTCTAAAAGAGAAGTAACCATGACCGATTAATCAAAATGAATAATCTGATACACTAGTAAGTTTTAACTATAGAATTAACTATTGAAATGTCGTCTAATCGTAATCTCTAGATCCAAAGGTAGTGATTAATATCAAGTGGCCTTCTCGTAATTAATTTAAACCATATTCCGCTGAAATCCCCTGTCCCATTTTCCAGATTTATTTCAATTTTTGCGCCTCGTGGCAAATGATTTTTATTTTCAAGTGACTTATTTCATTTCTAATTCTAAAAGATATAAAGGTATATAAAAGATATATAAGGCAAAGTAATCATAACGGATTACAAGAAATCAATTTATGGGTCGGTATTCACAATTATATCAAAATCGTTATCTCATGGAACGGAATTTCGATCTTTTAATGACCTTTAGGAACATTCGTTTGAAAGAATTTCTTGCAACAGCGAAAGGACCAACAGATGAACTCTGGTCACATGGATTAACAATCCTGGAAGTTGCTGTACAGACTACCTGCGTTCGTATATATAATTGGATATTTTATCCCACTATAATACGAACATGCGTTTTAAACGACTTAGTTTGATCTTACAGAAGCGTTGCTCGATCAAAAGAAATAGGTAGTAAAACGAATGATTTCAAAGACTCGTTTGATGTGATGTCACACTTGACATCTATTCAAGTCGAGTGATGTGCACAAGCTTAGCAGAGTAAAAAAAAATAACCTGTCGTAATTTCTAATAGTTATCCGCAATTCCAATGATAATGGTTTGATATTATGTGATAATCATAACTAATTTCAACCTTATTCCTCTGAATTCGCACCTTTCTTTGGATTTTTTACCTAATATTATTTTAAAGATGATGGTTTGATATTATGTGTCCCTCATAACTAATTTAAGCTTGTTTCCTTTAAAGACATGGCCATCTTTTGCAGATACATTTCAATTTTTGCACATCACCGTTGTTCCGAAGATTGGTTTGATATGACGTTACCCCTCAAAACCAATTAAAATTTATACCTTTTAAATCATCTCGTTTTTCAAATTTATTTGAATTTTTTTCTCTCACGGGAAATGTTTTTTATTTTCCAGTGACTTATTTCATTCCGAATTCTGAAAGACATGAAGCAAAGTAATCAAAAACCAGAAAGTAATTTTTAATAATCTCTTATATATCAACCCTTTCATCAAAATCATTATCTCGCGGACGGAATTTCGATCTTTTAATGACCTTTAGTACATTCGTTTGAAAGAATTTCTTGCAACAGCGAAAGGACCAGAAGATGAACTCTGGTCACATGGATTAACAATCCTGGAAGTTGCTGTACAGACTACCTGCGTTCGTATATATAATTGGATATTTTATCCCACTATAATACGAACATGCGTTTTAAACGACTTAGTTTGATCTTACAGAAGCGTTGCTCGATCAAAAGAAATAGGTAGTAAAACGAATGAATTCAAAGACTCGTTTGATGTGATGTCACACTTGACATCTATTCAAGTCGAGTGATGCGCACAAGCTTAGCAGAGTAAAAAAAAAAACCTGTCGTAATTTCTAATAGTTATCCGCAATTCCAATGATAATGGTTTGATATTATGTGATATTCATAACTAATTTCAACCTTATTCCTCTGAATTCGCACCTTTCTTTGGATTTTTTACCTAATATTATTTTAAAGATGATGGTTTGATATTATGTGTCCCTCATAACTAATTTAAGCTTGTTTCCTTTAAAGACATGGCCATCTTATGCAGATATATTTCAATTTTTGCACATCACCGTTGTTCCGAAGATTGGTTTGATATGATGTTACCCCTCAAAACCAATTAAAATTTATACCTTTTAAATCATCTCGTTTTTCAAATTTATTTGAATTTTTTTTTCTCACGGGAAATGTTTTTTATTTTCCAGTGACTTATTTCATTCCGAATTCTGAAAGACATGAAGCAAAGTAATCAAAAACCAGAAAGTAATTTTTAATAATCTCTTATATATCAACCCTTTCATCAAAATCATTATCTCGTGACGGAATTTCGATCTTTTAATGACCTTTAGTACATTCGTTTGAAAGAATTTCTTGCAACAACGAAAGGACCAGAAGATGAACTCTGGTCACATGGATTAACAATCCTGGAAGTTGCTGTACAGACTACCTGCGTTCGTATATATAATTGGATATTTTATCCCACTATAATACGAACATGCGTTTTAAACGACTTAGTTTGATCTTACAGAAGCGTTGATCGATCAAAAGAAATAGGTAGTAAAACGAATGATTTCAAAGACTCGTTTGATGTGATGTCACACTTGACATCTATTCAAGTCGAGTGATGCGCACAAGCTTAGCAGAGTAAAAAAAAAAACCTGTCGTAATTTCCAATAGTTATCCGCAATTCCAATGATAATGGTTTGATATTATGTGATATTTATAACTAATTTCAACCTTATTCCTCTGAATTCGCACCTTTCTTTGGATTTTTTACCTAATATTATTTTAAAGATGATGGTTTGATATTATGTGTCCCTCATAACTAATTTAAGCTTGTTTCCTTTAAAGACATGGCCATCTTTTGCAGATACATTTCAATTTTTGCACATCACCGTTGTTCCGAAGATTGGTTTGATATGACGTTACCCCTCAAAACCAATTAAAATTTATACCTTTTAAACCATCTCGTTTTTCAAATTTATTTGAATTTTTTTTTCTCACGGGAAATGTTTTTTATTTTCCAGTGACTTATTTCATTCCGAATTCTGAAAGACATGAAGCAAAGTAATCAAAAACCAGAAAGTAATTTTTAATAATCTCTTATATATCAACCCTTTCGTCAAAATCATTATCTCGTGGACGGAATTTCGATCTTTTAATGACCTTTAGTACATTCGTTTGAAAGAATTTCTTGCAACAGCGAAAGGACCAGAAGATGAACTCTGGTCACATGGATTAACAATCCTGGAAGTTGCTGTACAGACTACCTGCGTTCGTATATATAATTGGATATTTTATCCCACTATAATACGAACATGCGTTTTAAACGACTTAGTTTGATGTTACAGAAGCGTTGCTCTATCAAAAGAAATAGGTAGTAAAACGAATGATTTCAAAGACTCGTTTGATGTGATGTCACACTTGACATCTATTCAAGTCGAGTGATGCACACAAGCTTAGCAGAGTAAAAAAAATAACCTGTCGTAATTTCTAATAGTTATCCGCAATTCCAATGATAATGGTTTGATATAATGGTTTGATATTATGTTTGATATTATATTCCAATGATAAATGTTTGATATAATGTGATAGTCATAACTAATTTCAACCTTATTCCTCTGAATTCGCACCTTTCTTTGGATTTTTTACCTAACATTATTTTAAAGATGATGGTTTGATATTATGTGTCCCTCATAACTAATTTAAGCTTGTTTCCTTTAAAGACATGGCCATCTTTTGCAGATACATTTCAATTTTTGCACATCACCGTGGTTCCGAAGATTGGTTTGATATGATGTTACCCCTCAAAACCAATTAAAATTTATACCTTTTAAATCATCTCGTTTTTCAAATTTATTTGAATTTTTTTTTCTCACGGGAAATGTTTTTTATTTTCGAGTGACTTATTTATTCCGAATTCTGAAAGACATGAAGCAAAGTAATCAAAAACCAGAAAGTAATTTTTTAATAATCTCTTATATATCAACCCTTTCATCAAAATCATTATCTCGTGGACGGAATTTCGATCTTTTAATGACCTTTAGTACATTCGTTTGAAAGAATTTCTTGCAACAGCGAAAGGACCAGAAGATGAACTCTGGTCACATGGATTAACAATCCTGGAAGTTGCTGTACAGACTACCTGCGTTCGTATATATAATTGGATATTTTATCCCACTATAATACGAACATGCGTTTTAAACGACTTAGTTTGATCTTACAGAAGCGTTGCTCGATCAAAAGAAATAGGTAGTAAAACGAATGATTTCAAAGACTCGTTTGATGTGATGTCACACTTGACATCTATTCAAGTCGAGTGATGCGCACAAGCTTAGCAGAGTAAAAAAAAATAACCTGTCGTAATTTCTAATAGTTATCCGCAATTCCAATGATAATGGTTTGATATTATGTGATAGTCATAACTAATTTCAACCTTATTCCTCTGAATTCGCACCTTTCTTTGGATTTTTTACCTAATATTATTTTAAAGATGATGGTTTGATATTATGTGTCCCTCATAACTAATTTAAGCTTGTTTCCTTTAAAGACATGGCCATCTTTTGCAGATACATTTCAGTTTTTGCACATCACCGTTGTTCCGAAGATTGGTTTGATATGATGTTACCCCTCAAAACCAATTAAAATTTATACCTTTTAAATCATCTCGTTTTCAAATTTATTTGAATTTTTTTTTCTCACGGGAAATGTTTTTTATTTTCCAGTGACTTATTTCATTCCGAATTCTGAAAGACATGTAGCAAAGTAATCAAAAACCAGAAAGTAATTTTTTAATAATCTCTTATATATCAACCCTTTCATCAAAATCATTATCTCGTGGACGGAATTTCGATCTTTTAATGACCTTTAGTACATTCGTTTGAAAGAATTTCTTGCAACAGCGAAAGGACCAGAAGATGAACTCTGGTCACATGGATTAACAATCCTGGAAGTTGCTGTACAGACTACCTGCGTTCGTATATATAATTGGATATTTTATCCCACTATAATACGAACATGCGTTTTAAACGACTTAGTTTGATCTTACAGAAGCGTTGCTGGATCAAAAGAAATAGGTAGTAAAACGAATGATTTCAAAGACTCGTTTGATGTGATGTCACACTTGACATCTATTCAAGTCGAGTGATGCGCACAAGCTTAGCAGAGTAAAAAAAAATAACCTGTCGTAATTTCTAATAGTTATCCGCAATTCCAATGATAATGGTTTGATATTATGTGATAGTCATAACTAATTTCAACCTTATTCCTCTGAATTCGCACCTTTCTTTGGATTTTTTACCTAATATTATTTTAAAGATGATGGTTTGATATTATGTGTCCCTCATAATTAATTTAAGCTTGTTTCCTTTAAAGACATGGCCATCTTTTGCAGATACATTTCAATTTTTGCACATCACCGTTGTTCCGAAGATTGGTTTGATATGATGTTACCCCTCAAAACCAATTAAAATTTATACCTTTTAAATCATCTCGTTTTTCAAATTTATTTGAATTTTTTTTCTCACGGGAAATGTTTTTTATTTTCCAGTGACTTATTTCATTCCGAATTCTGAAAGACATGAAGCAAAGTAATCAAAAACCAGAAAGTAATTTTTAATAATCTCTTATATATCAACCCTTTCATCAAAATCATTATCTCGTGGACGGAATTTCGATCTTTTAATGACCTTTAGTACATTCGTTTGAAAGAATTTCTTGCAACAACGAAAGGACCAGAAGATGAACTCTGGTCACATGGATTAACAATCCTGGAAGTTGCTGTACAGACTACCTGCGTTCGTATATATAATTGGATATTTTATCCCACTATAATACGAACATGCGTTTTAAACGACTTAGTTTGATCTTACAGAAGCGTTGCTCGATCAAAAGAAATAGGTAGTAAAACGAATGAATTCAAAGACTCGTTTGATGTGATGTCACACTTGACATCTATTCAAGTCGAGTGATGCACACAATCTTAGCAGAGTACAAAATATTATATCGAAATATCCAACAGTTATCCCTAATTCCAAAGATAATGGTTTGAAACGAGGTGGTCCTCACAACCAACTTTAGCTTTGTTCCTCTGAATTCGCCTTCCCTTTTTGCACCTCATAAAATTTTCAAAGATAATTGTTTGATATGATGTGCCTCTCATAACTAATTTAAATCTTATTCCTATGAATTCCCCTATCCCATTTTCCACATTTACCTGAAGTTTTGCACTTCAGCATTATTCCAAAGATAATGCTTTGACATGATGTGTGCCGCTCATAGCTAATTTAAACCTCATTCCTCCGAATTAACCTCTCCCATTTTCTAGATTTATTTGCGTTTTTGCGCCTCATAACAGGTGCTTTTTATTTTCAAATGACTTATTTCATTTCGAATTGTAAGAGATACGATGCAGAGTAATCATAAGAGATTATAAAAAATTAATGTCACCGTTCTATATCTACCCTTGCATCGTATCATTAATCTCGTGTAATGGAATTTCGACCTTTTGAGGACCTTGAGTACATTCGTTTGAAAGAATTTCGTGCAACAGCGAAGAAACCAGTTGTTGAACTCTGGTCACATGGATTAACAACCCTGGAAGTTGCTGCACAGACTACCTGCGTTCGTAATATAATTGGATATTTTATCCCACTATAATACGAACTTGCGTTTTAAACGAGTTAGTCTGATCTTGCAGAAGCGTTGCTCGATCAAATGAAATAGGTAGTAAAACGAATGATGATCGACTCGTTTGATGTGATGTCACTTTTAACAACTATTCAAGTCGAGTCAGCTGCACACCAACTTAGCAGAGTAAAAAAAAACAATCTGTCGAAATTTCTTATAGTTAGCCGTCCCATGGCCGAGTGGTTAGCACGCTTGACTACTGATCTAAGGGACCTGGGTTCGAGTCCCGGGTAAGGCATGGCTGTTTGTGTCGTTTTGCTGCTGAGGTCCTGCCATCCTCTCAGATCTCCTACTGTGGCATATAAACTGACAGGCTCCTGTCAGACCTCTGTGGCAAGCAGCTGCTTGAGGGGGTATTTATTTATTATTTTTATTTTTATCCGAAATTCCAATGATAATGGTCTGATAAGATGTGCCCTTCATACCTTATTTAAATCTTATTCCTCTGAAATCGCTTGTCCCATTTTGCATATCCATTTTAATTTCGCACCTCATACATTTTTTTTTTTTATTTTCCAATGATTTATTTCATTTTGCATTCCAAAAGACATGAAATGATCATGACCTAGTATGAAAAGTTAATATTAGGTTTCGGTATCCTTTCAGCATAACATTTATCTCCTGTAACGGAATTTCGAGCTTTCGGCGACCTTTAGCACATTCGTTTAAAAGAATTTCTTGTAAAAGGGAAAGGACCAGTAGAAGTTCTCTGGTCACGTGGATGGCAGTTACTCTAGGGACTAGCTGCGTTCGTGATATAATTGGAGATTTTTTCGTACTATAATAAGAACATGCGCTTTAAACGACGAAGTCAAATCTTACAGAAGCATTGTTAAATCAGAAGAAACAGGTAGTAAAACGAAGTATTTCACAGATTTGTTTGATGTGATGTCACACTTGACGTTTATTCAAGTCTGCTGCACGGACACAAGTCTAGAGGAAACGTAGAAATGTTCCGCCGATAAGTCCTGGCTCTGGTTCATAACAACAAAAAGCTTAACCTTTCCAAGGGCATATTTGACTATATTGGTATGAAATACTCGTGGTCGTGTAAAATACCTTATAACAGTTAATAAATATGGTGTGATTTTTCAAGATATTTTTGTGCAGGTGTTCTTTTTTCGGTTTTATTTCTTATGGAAAAATATTAAACTTTCTCTGTTAAATTATGTTTTTAAAAGTCGTATTGAAAATTGTATATGAATATAAAATTGAAAAAAAGTAAATTAAAAACATGAAGAATAATGAACTACTTTTAAAAAAGTATTCGTTTATATTTTCGCCTAAATATATTGCATACAACTTACATTTGCGCATTTTTATTTACGAACTGTATCTTCAATTAGTGGTGTATGTAGGCAAAGTAAACGGGGTTAAGATTTAACCCGCTTCCTTGAGAACTTCAATAGCATAAACATTCAGTAGCCGCTTTATTAGGTACAGTTCCATGTTATGTCAATAGTATCTCAGATACAGAACTTCTTAAATAAAAATTTATGAAAAATGCGACTGAAGATAACCTAATAATATTAATCACATCTCTTTAAAACTCGACTTTCCACATTATGCTTTCAGTAATTAAAGAGTTATGGAAGCTGAAACCTTTAATAGTTTATCTCGTTGTAAAAAAATTAAATTAAAATAATAATTACTCCAACTACTAAAATTACTCTTAAATATCGTATTAAAATTTAGTGTTATGGCTATTGCTTCGGTGTAACTTGTTTTAGTTAACTACTTAAATAAATTATTTAAACTGACATTGCTGATGTTAAATATTCTAAATTCCGTAACTTCCTAAATGCGAAACGAATATTGTTGAAATAAATTTAAATAGATTTTAAATAATTTTAATAAATTTATATAGGATTTGTTTGCGATGTTTAAGTTATCTTCGTTTCTCATTTCTTCATAACAGTCATATTTAATAAATTATTCAGCTGCGTATTTGAGTTACTATTCACATAACATGGAACGGTCCTTAATAGAGGGGCCAATGAGTGTATTTCCCAAAGCGATCCTCGAAAATCAGATTGCAACTCCTCACTCCCCCCCCCCCCCATCCTCAACCCCAGTCCTTGCCATTACGCGTTTCTTGGTACGTTACTCTGAAATTATGGGAAAATAAATTCAATAAAATATTAAAACAAATCAATTTAAAACTAGAAGACTATCATCACCTCTGGTCGGAAATAGGAATCTCGTTTTCAAACACAATGAAGTTTTTCGTTTGCTGATTATTCCACTCTTTCAAAGTTTTAATTCGAACTAATGGTTGGTGAGGGAAATGCATGTAGGGATATTTTATTAGTACTTATACAACATAGAAAGTATTTCACTCTTTTTATTTAAATCGAAAAGTTGCCTTTCTAATCCTTCTCTGAGAAAAGGGTACAGATGTTTTTCTGTTACTAGAATACCTTTTGACACTGACACTGAAACTTCAGTTTTCTGCTAAAACACTCATTTTTTTCACATTCCTTATATTTAGTGCCCTTTAGAAGGTTTAGTGACCTTTAACCCTAAATCTTTCTAACGATTTAAAAAATAAGAATCATACTATACTGCTGCTCACAATTTAAAGAACTAGAAAAAAATGCAAATATTTCAAGAAGCCTTTTTAAAAATTTAATAAAAGTTTAAGAGGATATTTAATGTCACATACATTAATATTCAGATTTGAAATAAAGAATACATAGGAATACTTGCTTAATTATAAAATTAAATTTCAAATCAAGAATATATCGGATTTTTTTTCTAAATATGAACATTATAGAGCGGATCTAGCCCCCCCCCCCCCATTTTCAGAATACAAGTAAGGGTAAGAGAGGCAAACAAAGTTATTAAAATTAACAATATTTCATGCATTTTAAGATTTCTTTAAAGAACTGAAAAGCAGAGGAGGAAATGTTATGTTGCATTTGTAATCCAGTTTCTCCCCCACCCACATTACCCCCTTTTACATTTTCCCAGCTCGAATTATTTTCTGGCTGTGGTGATATCCCCGGTCCTATCACCGCAGGTATTGAAGTTAACGTTATTTAGTAAGATGCATCATTATCCCTAACATGAACACAACTTGCACAACGAGCTCTCTCGCTTCTAATAAGGTTATCCAACAATGCAGAGAGCAGAAAATCCCACTCCCCTATAAAAGCATTTATTGGCTCATGAAGGGTCCTTGGAGAGGGTTGACGACATGCAATGTTCAATGGGATTTAGGTCTGAGGACCTCGCTGGCCAATTCATTCTCTGGATATCTTTACTTTCAAGGTATTCATCCACTATCTAAGCTCTATGTGGACGAATGCTATCATACATACTAGAAGTACGCATATCGCCTCTAGCCTATGGGACTTTTCAAAGAGAATAAAATTTACCATCTTTTTAATTCGTTAAAAATTTTACGTTTCCTTGAATGAATAATATTATATATTGTTCATGAGGCGAGATGCAAAACACAGTAGTTTATTAGTACTTATACAACCTAAAAACGAATTTCTCTTTACCTTTTCAATTTAAAAAGTTGATTTCCTCATATCACTCTGAGAACAAAGGGTAAAGCTCTGCTGTCAGAGGAATATCTTGACACTCTACTGTTGAAATTTCAAATTTCTATATTAAACATATCACTTAAAACATTGGTTAAAATTTCGCCGTTTGCATACTGAGTGATATATAACGGTATAAATTAAAACTAAGTAAAGATTTGAAAAAATGCAAATTATTCTTCATTAGCACAAATCCAAGTGAAAAGTTGGTTTGCAATTATCTCTTAAAACAAAATATTTGCGTTTCTCATTAATCCTGAGCGTAATCATTGCTTCTAATGAAAACTTCATGACCACATTTCATCACCAGAATTTCATGTTTCTATAATAAATACATCATTTGCACTATTGGTTAAAAAGTTTGGAATTTGCAATTTTTTTCCCATTTAGAGGAAGTAATTATAGCTTTGGAGAGATTCGGAAAGTGCAGATCATAATATTTTATCAATACCTATCTAACACAAAAAGAATTTTTAAATTATCTCTATAAACAAAAAGTTCGATGTCTACAGACGTACGGGTGACAAGGTAAAGATTTTTAAAAATCCATCCATAGTAAATACACAGATTACCTGTAGAAATAGACTTCAACAATTATTTAAAACATCTGAAAAAAATTATTGCTGAAGCGGCGGGAATCGAACCCGCAACTCTCTAGACACATGCCAGAGGCTCTACCTGTTAAACCACGCATCAGACAACGGGGTAGGGTAGCGTGCTAGACTCGTAATCCGCAGTTCCCAGGTTCGAGTCCCAGTTGGGCCGCCGTTGAGACTTATCTCCGCAAAACTCCTCACCCTGCTTACGATCTGTAGGGGACACGACGGGCTTGGAAAATCCACCATCTGTTGGATGGAACGTTGAGCCGTGGTTCCGTGTGCGGGTGAGCCATATTTTGCGCACGTTAAAGAACATTCTGGATGGCTTTGACAGAAGGCTACCATCTGCCTCCCAACAGCTGTGTCAGTGGGTCACCTCCCCCAACCTTCTCTGAGCCTTCGGGGTCATTGTGACCTGGCCATTTAGCCCATGGTGGCAAAAAAGTGCCACTCAGAGGTAAAACAACCCAACGCATCAGACGCTAAAATCTTCCAGAATAAGACCTATAAAACTTTAACTGAGATGTGGTGGACCTTGCGCCATCTATACTTCAGGAGAGGCAACTTTTCCAATTGTTGCTAATGATTTAAATGTTAATGAGGAGATCAATCACACTTCAGAGTTTATTATTAAATTTTTATTAAGGCTTTTTAATAATAAACGCTTAAGCGTGATTGACCTACTCATTAACATCTAAATCATTACTGATTCACTTTCACTGAGATATGGCACAAGATCCGCCACATCTCAGTGAAAGATTTATAAGTCTCATTGGAAGACCTTAGCTTCTGATGCGTGGTTCAACAGATAGAGCGCTCTCGCATGTATCTAGAGAGCACGATTCATGTCGTGTCCGCGGTAACTTTTTTCAGATGTATTTTATAAAAGTAAAGATTTCTTATTTATATATTTTTTTTTTTTGAAATATCCTCTTATGTAGCTGCTTAAGATCTGTGAAGAAGCGAGACCTAAGTAGAAAGACGAAATCGATAAGAGATAAAAATTAATTTTGACCCAATGACACCTCTAAATATTTTTTCATAAGACTCTAGGATATCTCTGTATCTTAGGACAGTTAGAGTTGCTCCCGGAAAGATATGCAGGTCAGCGCGACCATTGATAGTGATACCTCCCCAGACAAGCAAACCACTCCCACCAAAAAGTCCTTTCCTACGATATTCAAAGCGTGATAATGTGTCCCACACTCTCCAGATGCATTGGCGCCGATAATCACTACCTAAGCTATACAGTGATTCATTCGAAAAGAGAACCTGTCCCTATTGATCACTGGTTCAATTGAGATGATGCTTGCTCCATTGCAGTCATGTCCTCTGACAAAGTGAGGTTAGTGTGATATGCACACTACAGGTATTTTAGCATATGACACTCTTTCATATAGTCGTCGGGACATAGTTACTATAGATGCTATCTTTCTTGTGGCAGCTGACAGCCCGATGCATGTTGGCGCTCTGACATCATTCTGTTACCCCATGAACTATGAGAAGGAAAAGACCATCTTGAACTGTTGTTGCTCTGGTGTATCCCGGCTTCTTATTCTAGGACATGGATTCCCATTATGGCTCTCGAGAGATACCAGTCGTATTTTAGCAAGTTACGAATCGCCCACGCCGTGGACTCATCAATGTTCAGCGACTTGAGGAAGGAAAAAAAATAACAATATTAAATTCAGAAGCTACTAAATTTGCTTTAAAATGTGCTAGTGTTTTACATATTTTCAAAATATTTTCTTTGACACCCTTTCACTGAAGGGAAGGGAGGTACTCCGTACCACCAATCACCCGGTGTCATCATCATCATCGTCAGGTATCGATCGACTATGGAGGTCAACCACATTGTAAAATTTAGTTCTCCAAACATATCTGTCCTAAGCTACAGCTGATGCAATTGGCCACAGTAGACCAATTTTGAAAAGGTCCTGTTTGACATTATCTGCCCACCGCATCCTAGGTCTTCCTCTCTTTCTGAGGCCTTTAAACATACCGTTCATAAGCCTATTCGCTAATTTATAAATTATTCATATGGGCAACATGACCAAACCAAAGGAGTCTCTGCATAATATACTACTCAAAGGAGGTTACCGACTCCTTTGTCTAACCTCATCATTACTTACAAAATTAAACCACCTAATGCCCAAGGTCTAAGATCATTTAGATTCAAAAACATCAGGTTTTCTGTTATCTTGTTTACAAAGAGTCCATGTTTCACTACCATAACTAACTCTAGAAAGTATATGCCTATTTCTGCACACTCTCCACGGATTCTTAAAAGTCCAAGCAGCAATCCCTATCCGTCTGTTTATCTTATGAAGTACATCACCAGTATCTGTTACTTAGTTCCCAAGACAATTAAACTGAGATATCTGCTCAAGACTGCAACCATTCAGATTAACTGAACCACAGCCTGCGTCACCAATTTTTTCTCTCTATTAATATTACAAAAAGTTTTATTTCTGTTTATCATCAAAACTTCTTTACTACCAGTCTCCTCAATAGCGCTAATGAAAGTGTTTATCTCATCAACATCATTTGCCAAAAGAACCAAATCATCAGCATAATCGAAATCAGATATTTTCAAGTCTCTGTTTCATTTAAGGCCAACATCTGTCCCTTGCAGTGAATTTCGCATAGCATAATCAATAACCAAACTAAAGAGGAAAGGAGACAAAATGCACCCTTGTCGAACATCAGAAGCAATGCTAAACCAATTGCTACAAGCTTTATCAACTCTCACACATGACTCGGTGTTATCATAGAGGGTTTTCATTATGTTAACTATCCTGTCTGGTGTACAGTCGCTCAAAAAAGTATCCGAACACTAAGGTTGATTACAAAATTCAGAAAAAATATCTGGCAACGATTTTTTTAGAAATTAATCTGGCAACCTTCGTGTCACGTGACACGAAGGTTGCCAGATCACTAATTTCTAAAAACATCGTTGCCAGATATTTTTTCTGAATTTTGTAATCAACCGTAGTGTTCGGATACTTTTTTGAGCGACTGTACCATAAGACCTCATGATCAAATACAAAATATAACGGCCAACAGAGTCAAAAGCCATTTTGAAATCTACGAAGCTAGTAACCACAGATTTCTAAAACTAAACATTTCTCAAGAATCTGCCTGAGTGAAAATATCTGATCTACACGTCCCCTACCACTTCTGAATCTACACTGCTCTGCATGCAATTGTGCATCAACCAGATCCTTAATTCTATTAAGGATAATCATGTAATGAACTTTACCTGGAACAGAAAATAGGTTGATACCCCTATAGTTATCACAAGACCGGCGATGATCTGTTTTAAAAATAGGATTAATAATAGCTCTGGTAAATTCTTAACAAACAATGCCTTTATCATAAAAGATATTCAAAATTTCAGTCATCCATATGGTAACCGAAACATTCTCAGCTCTAAGCATTTCAGTAGTAATTTCAACTACCCCTGAGGATTGATAAGTTTAAGTTTAGAAACAGACTAAAATAACTTCAGACTGTGTTATAGGGCTAACGTTAAAAATAGTAATGTATCTATCATCATTACAAACATGGAGAGTAGTACTAACCACATTGTTTTGAACATTCATTTCTTGAGCAGATGTCTCAGTTTAATTGTCTTGTGAACTACGTAACAGATACTGGTGATGTACTTCATAAGATAAACAGAGGGATAGGGATTGCTGATTGGACTTTTAAGAATCCGTGGAGAGTGTGCAGAAATAGGCATATACTTTCTAGAGTTAGTTATGGTAGTGAAACATGGACTCTTTGTAAACAAGATAACAGAAAACCTGATGTTTTTGAATCTAAATGATCTTAGATCATTAGATCTTAGACCTTGGGCATTAAGTGGTTTAACTTTGTAAGTTATGATGATGTTAGACAAAGGAGTCTGCAACCTCCTTTGAGTAGTATATTATGCAGAGACTCCTTTGGTTTGTCCATGTTGCCCGTATGAATAATTTATAAATTAGCGAATAGGCTTATGAACAGTGTGTCTAAAGGCCTCAGAAAGAGAGGGAGATCTATGATGCGGTGGGCAGATAATGTCAAACAGGACCTTTTTAGGACTTTTTAAGAATCAAGTTTAACGCGCAATTGCGTGATGAGCAATGTGGATTCAGAAGTGTTAGGAGATATGTAGATCAGATATTTTCATTCAGGCAAATTATTGAGAAATGTTTAGAGTTTCAGAAACTTTTGTTTACTTGCTTTGTTGACTTCAAAGAGACTTTTGACTCTTTTGATCGCCATAATTTGTGGTTGACTGTGAGATCGAATGGTATGTGAGACAGGTTAGTTTAACATAAGGAAAGTTCTCTATAATAACACTGAGTCGTGTATGAGAGTTGGTAAGGCTTGTAGCAATTGGTTTAGCATTGCTTCTGGTGTTCGACAAGGGTGCATTTTGTCTCCTTTTCTCTTTAGTTTGGTTATTGATTATGCGTAATTCACTTCAAGGGAAAGATGTTGGTCTTAAATGAAATAGAGATTTGAAAATATCTGATTTAGATTCTGGTGATTTAACCCTTTTGGCAAATGATACTGATGAGATGAACTCTATCATTAGAATTATTGATGAGACTGTTAGTAGAGTAGTTTTGATTATAAACGGAGAGAAAACTAAAGTGATGAAAATTGGTCAGGCAGCTATGGTGTAGTTAACTTAAATAGTTGCAATCTTGAGGAGGTGTGTCAGTTTAATTATCTTGGGAGTTAAAGAGATACTGGTTATGGATACTGGCATGAGATTAACAGACGAATAGGGATTGCTGCCGGGACTTTTAGGAATCTATGGAGAGTGTGGAGAAATAGGCGTATACCCCTAAAGACTAAACTTAGACTGTATAATAGTTTGGTTTCCTCTAGAGTTAGTTATGGTAGTGTAACTCGGTCACTTTATAAACTAGATAACAGGAAACATTATGCTTTTGATTCTAGATGCTTGTGTAATATCTTCGGCAATAAGGTGGTTCAACTTTGTAAGTAACGATGAGCTTAGGCAAAGGAGTTGGCAACGTTCTTTGAGTAGCATATTGTGCAGAGAGAGACTCCGTTTGTTTGGCCATATTGCCCGTATGGATAATTATAAATTATCGAATAGGGTTATGTATGAACAGTGTGCCTAAATGCCTCAGAAAGAGAGGGACACTAAAACGCGGTGGGTAGACAATGCCAAACACTACCTTGTTATAATTGGTACGCTGTGGCCTATGCAACAGAGCTAGATCACGACAGATATGCTTGGAGGAGCGAATTGCACGGTCTAGTTGGATGATGATGATGATGATGATGACACATTCATGAATCTGGCAACTTTTGTATCTGATTGTCCTGCGTCCATCATCCGATGGCTGTCCACCTCTGACCGTCGTCCAAACGGTTCCCTCTTTGAATTTAACCAAACCGTAATCTGAAACGCTTGATAATGCCGCTTTTAATCCGAAATGAGAAGCGGCCGTTCCTTAAGCTGCTTTTATCACCAGTTTAATCTACATATCGCAGTCTTTCGCATTGAGAAATGCAAATTTAATAGCAGATAAATGCGAGTTATTTCAGGCTAAATATCCTCTGAAACTGTAGTTAAATTTCAAAAAGAGCTTTTTGAGATATTTTCAATTTTTTTATGTTATGAACATCCAGTGTACTTCCTTGTATCAATCGAACTAAAACCAACCCTTCGATTAACTCTTAGAAGAATTGTGTTTACCTCTCCCATGAAAGTAAGATTTCAGTTGTTTTACCTCTGAGTGACACTTTTTTTGCACACAATGATTTAAATGACCGAGTCTCATGGATCCCGAGAAGATTGGGTGGAAGAGACCCACTGGACAATCGTTAGGAGGATGGAAAGGCGAAGGCATTAAGTTCATAATCTATACGTTAAATTTTTTTTTGATATACGAACTTCTTAAAAATTTTATACAAGTGTTTATTATTAATTCCATGATTTAATAGTGCATTACGAATGGTATTATTTCACCACTGAGCGATTTGGATTTTTTCGAGGGTCGACTCAGTCGGTAATGCGCCAGGCTTGTAACCTGCAGATCCCAGGTTCGAGACCCAAGTGCTTCAGCTTTGGGATTTATCTCAACGCTCAGCAGTTAGGTCTCGAACCTAGGATCAATTGAGTTTCGAATCTGGGATCAATAGATGGCGCAATTTAAACTTTTTGAGATTCGGAAATTGCGAATCGTAATGTTTAATCAATTATTCAATCTAAAAAGAGTTTTTAATCTACCTCTAAAAATAAAAAAAAGTTGAATGTCTGTAGACAGACAGGCAGAGATACAGGACAAAATAAAAGCATTTTGCTTTTTGATAAGGAGATAAAAATCAGTGTTTAACTGGAATGGCAGATTAAGTGACGGCTAAAAGACCGAACTCGACTAGTAACGTTGACGAAAGAGACAATATAACCTAGTCATACCTAGCTCGGGTGAGCTAGGTATTAAAAAATATGAAACAGAGCTTACGTTGAAGAAAATTTTCAAATAGGTCAGGCAAATCGACATGATTTATTGAACGCGACACTCAATTCCGTGAAAAGTTCAAGGATGGGTTGTTTTACCTCTGAAGGGCACTTTTTTTCATGCCATGGGCTAAATGCTAGGTCCCAAGGAGCCCCAAGAACTCAGAAGAATTCAGAGAAGGATAGGGAACGGGATCTCATTTGACAGCTGTTAGGAGACACATGGAAGCCTCCAGTCAAGGCCATCCAGTGTGTTCTTTAACGTGCACAGGGTATGGCTCTCCACTGTACACGGGGTCATGACTTTACGTCCCATCTGAGGAACGGCACCATTTCCAAGCCATCGGTGGCCCCTTTCTCACCGAGTGCAAGTTGAGGGTTAGGGGAGATAAATCTCAACCCTGCAGCAGTTGGATCTCGAACCTGGGATCTGCAGATTACGATCGCGGCGCATTATCGACTGAGCCGATCCCCGAAAAATTCCAAATCATTCAGTGGTGAAATAATACCATTCGATATGCACCATTAAATCATTTAATTACTTCTTTAATAATAAACAGCTGTATAAAATTCTTAAGAATTTCGTATATCAAAAATATTCCACGTGTAGATTAGGAACTTAATGCCCTGGCCTTTCCATCTCTGATACATAAGTTTTGCTCCTTAATTTGCAAAAGATAAACTTCTGGAAACTAATTATCTTCCCAAATATGTATCTAAAGGGTACAGGTGCACGGAAGTTGAAGCAAAGTAAGAATTTCAGAGAAGCGCGATAATATTTACGCACAGCTTTTGTTTAAGCTCAAACATTCGATAAGAATAATAATAAGCATATTTGTAGACTTTATGAAGCGGGAGAATTTTAGTTATGGAAAGGCAATGGAGTCTCTTGTTGGTTAAGAAGGATTAATGTTACCTTGTTGGTTAACAAGGTTTAAGTTTAATGATATCTTTAGAAGTAACAAGGATACGGTTAACAAGTTCCATCTCAGAAAGTCGTAAACACAACATATTCTAGATATTACAGCACATTTCTCAGAAATTTTTTATTGTCCTTCTAGTAAAAATGCAAATACAGTGAACCCCCGTATAATAAAGTCATTTGCTAACGAATTTTCGCTTAAAGAAATTTCCTCCCCCCAAAAACCCTTATTAACTCACAACGATTTTTTCGCTCATAACGCCCTGTGCACGTTAAAGAACACGCTGGGTGGCCTTGACGGGAGGCTATCATCTGTCTCCCAACAGCTGTTCCAGTGAGTCCCCTCCTCCAACCTTCTCTGAGCCTTCGGGGTCCATGTGACCTGTCCATTTAACCCACGATGTGCAAAAAAGTGCCTCTCAGAGGTAAAACAATCCAACTCGCTCATAACGATTTTGCTTACGAAGTTACGCTGTCGCCAATTTCACCCAATCGCAATGGCCTCTAAATATAATTCGCAAAAGTCTAAGAAAAGTAGGAAAGGCACAACCCTTAAGAAAAGGAATAAATCGTTAAGAAATCTTAAAAGTGATCGAAACAAGTGTGCTTTCTACTGGCTTGTCTCAATTACCCATTTTTACCATTCTGCCAAGTACAATCTGCCAAACTGAGTGATTCTATTACTGCAATATTTTTATTTTATTTATCGATTCTTTTACTAAGTTTCTACTCATTTTAATCTTTTACTATGTTCTTATAATGTTTTTTGACAAGAATTAGTATTTAAATATTACGAAACATGATTTTAAGGTTAAAAATGCTAACTTGCGATGGTTTTGGAACGAATTATTCTTTTAACAAGTATTTCCCATATTCACATAACGAATTTTTTGCATAAATAAAATTTTCATGGAACGAATTTAATTCGTTTTTGTTATGCCCCACATTACGAATTTAATTCGTTCCACGAAAATATAAGTTCTTTTAAGTTATTTTTTAGTTATTTTTGCCCCTATACTAATATACAATCTGGAAATACACGAAGAGCCAAAACGTTAAACCAGCGCGTCTTTATGTAAATCGAAACAACTGCAGGTAAACGACATTGCGTCTAAAGACCATGAAACGGTATAAATAACACCTGAAACTGAGATCTGTTTGGGAAAGGCAGCAGAATTAAATCAGTTCGACAAGGGCCAAATTGTAATGGCCAGACGACTGGGTCAGAGCATTTCCGAGACTGCAAGGCTTGTGGAGTGCTCACGGTCAGCCATGGTTAGTACCTTCAAAAAAGTTAGTACCTTGCAGACCAAGTACATCCTTTCATGGCAATGGTATTCCCCTCTAGTAGTGCCTTCTTTCAGCAGGATAATGTGCCATACCACACTGCCCGGATTGTTCAAGAATGGTTCACGGAACATGACGAAGACTTCCAGGTTTTGCCCTGGCCTCCAAATTCCCCAGACATCAATCCAATCGAGCATCTGTGGTTTGTGTTGGAATAGCATATTCGATCTGCGGCAGCTCAACCACTTAACTTACAAGAGTTAAAGGATCTTCTGGTAATGTGTTGTATCAAATATCACAAGACAACTTTAGAAATCTTGTAGCGTCTAGGCCTCGCCAAGTAAGAGCTGTTTTGGCGGCACGTGGAGGACCAACATCATATTAGACAGATGGTCATATTGTTTTGTCTCTTAGATGTAAATTCATTGATTAGGATATGGCAGTCAGCATAACGTATGTCTCGAAAGACGGACAAATGATCAGATTTCAAAAACCCCAAACACACAAACTCCTTGCTTTGTTATTTTAGCTTTCAGAGCTTCACAAATAAAGAATATCCACTGGGCAGCTATTAGGGGAAAGACAGAAGCTATTCTTCAACAATATACGTGTTCTTTAAGGTACATAGGATATGGCTCTTCCATATATGGATAACGCATTAACGTACCATTTGGATGATGTCGGCTTTTTACAAGTTTATCGGTGTCCCCCTTCCCACCGAGGGTTATTTGGCTGTCTTACCTCTGAGCGGCACTTTTTTAACTCAATGGGCTAAATAGCCAAGTCACAAGGATTCCAAGGGCTCAGAGAAGTTTTTGTGAAAGGAACCCAATGGACAGTTGTTATGAAACAGATGGAAGCTTCCCGTCAAGACCATTTAACATGTTCTTTAACGTTCACAGGGTATGGTTCTCCTGCATACTGAGCCATGGTTCAACGTCCCATCCGACGAACGGCAGCCTTTTTAAGTTCATTGGTGTCCCTTCTTCTCATCGAACTTCTTGGTGCTGTAAACGAAAGCAGGGTGGTGTTTAGCGAAGATAAATCTTAATGCTGATACAGGTTGAATTCTAACCTGGGAACTGAGATTACGAGCCTGATGATGCTGCCGAAAAGACAGGTTGGACCTGATGATGGACCGAAAAGACAGGTGCAATGGAAGAAGAGTATGACATGATTACTGTTACAGAGCAAAGACATAAATTTTTCACACACGGACAAATTACACGACGAGAGTCGATAGCTTGTAAATTCCTCATGGTTCGTAACACAAGTAATTACATGTCGTAGCATTGCATAGAAGAGTCGTGGTAGTCATACAGGGCAGTCGTACATGTTGTGGCAGTCATACAGACATCGAATAGCATCCTGAGACATGGTCCACCATGACTATTGCAGCTGATACATCAGAGGCCTACACTGATTGCGAATGAGTCTACAGATGACACCCTACCAAGTCCAAAACATATTTGATGGAAGATAATGCGGGGACTTTGCTGATCATGAAAGAGTATCGATAAGTTGTAGACACTCCTGGATGAGGTAACATGTACTTCCCTACAAAAAGGACGGACATAACCTAGAAGCTATATTAGGATTGCCCTGTTTCTCATACAACATGTAAACATTTACACAAGTTTATTCCCGCTGATCTTAGTGTTCAGGTACTTTAACTACTAGACCAGGTAGGGTTAGCGACATGTGACCTCACGTTATCCTGATGAAACAAGGCTAAGATGAATGGGTGTTGTAGCAGGTTTTGTGGCCCTCATTAATCAATATGCAGGAGACAATTCTGGATGGCAAAGGCATTTATAGAGCAGCTGGAGAGAATAGGGAAATTAAGTAACTGAAGAGATCTAGAGTGAATTGTCATAGCCAGATCCAAGTTAAAGGGGGCAGTAGCGGAATTCATTAATGAGTCGATAGAGCTGAGGACAGAAACGGTGTTTAAAGAGTGATTTAAACAAGCTCTTATCGTTCGTTTCGATGCAGAAGAACTTTTATCAGTGAGACTGTAGCATTTTGCGACATGTAGGCAGCAGATAGAAGAAAGCGTACCGGAATAGAATTCACAAGAAATAGTGAGCAGGGAAGAGGAGGGAAGCCGCCGTTTCGCCTCCAATTGCTTGCTTCGTTTTCGGGCAGCAAGGTCATATCTCATATCACTGCATGGCACACGAGGGCAGGGAAGACAGCCACAGGCAAGAGGACGAACGAACAGACAGGAGAGGAAGAAACCAATTAGCAGGGCACGGATATCGCTTTTCACAGCGGACTAACGGAAATGGGCCTTTAAACAGGTAAGGGGAGAGGACATTGAACCCACATCCACCCCCTCCACCCCCTCCACTCCTGTAGGAAACTCGACATCCACATTGACCATTGCATGCTGCTGATGGAAGAGAATAACCCCTCCCCCCGAATAACTTGTGGCATAGAGGAAGAGAGAATTTTAGCTCTTGTCTACATACAGGTGACAGTTTCTTTAATTAGCCGCAGTTGCTTTCAAGGAGTGAAGAGGAAGTTTTTTGACAGATTACTCCCTATGAAAATAGGCTTAATAGGAGTTGGAGGAGAGAACCTTCCTGTATTAGGAAAGTATTCTGCGATGATTGAGTTGGATGGTGAAAGATTCGAACACCCCATTTATGTGTTGGATTTGGACATGGGAGAGAGAGATATAAGATGATAATTGGGATCGATATTTTAAAGTCTAGAGGACGTAGGTAAATTTGAATCTGGATATTTGGAGAAAGCATCCCATAGAGGTAGAGAGCAGTGTAACATGATTCCAATGCCGTTTCGCACGGTGCAGACTGAGACAAAACCCAAACACAAATCAACAACCCCAGCCATTGCTCGAACATTAAATAAGGTTTGCATCCTCCCCTCCAGCAAATGGACAAAATTCTTTTAGTGACATATAGGAAGGCTAGAGCTGGCGTAACGATTTTGGCACAGCCCATTGAGAAACTGGGACACCGATAATCGTGGGTGGCCGGATCCATTAAAAGGATAAGCAAGGAAGGATAATTTAATGTTAGAGTGGATAATTTATCCCAAGCACCACATTGGATTAAAGAGCATGAGAATAGTTAGGGTTGAGGAATTAGATCAGATAAATATTGTGAATGAGAAGGATAGAGTGAAAATACTCCAATTACATTGAGAGACTTTGAGTGAGAGCATCTTCTTCCGGAGCTCAGGAAGAAAGTGGGACAGCTATGATACGGAATTGGGATGTTTTTGCGAGATATTAGTGGGATTAAACTAGAGCAGTGGAGCATGAGATTCATTTGGACTCCGATCCCCTTGGCAGGCAGCGCCATATGAGGTTCCCTATGCATTACAAGTTCAATTAGACAGGCAGATCAAAGAAATGTTAGATAATGGGATTAATCAGAGAGAGCACTTCCCTGTTTGCTTCCCCGGTGGTGCTAATGAAGAAGACGGATGACTCTTACTGTTTCTGTGATCGTGCTTTAAACTACAGACCATACCAGTTCGTACTCATTGCCTCTCATTGGTGAGATTGTGGATCAATTATCCCAGGCCCAGTATTTCAGTTCCCTGAACATGGTACCTTGATACTGGCAGGTACCAGTGCACTTAGGGGCATTGAGAAGACAGCATTTGTTAGAGAAATGGCCTGAACGAATTTACTTATTTTTCTTCTGGCTGAAAAGAACTCGTCTATGACATTTCAGAGATTACTCGACAATGTTTTTATGGGATTAAAATCAAAACAAGTGCTAGTGCATCTAGATCACATTATTGTGACCTTCCCCTCCTTTTGAACAGCACTTAAAACGCGTTCAAACTGTCTTTGACCGGTTTCACAAGTTTCACCTGAAACTGAAACCCTCCATGTGTCAGTTGGTGAGAGATATCCTGTAATACCTAAGTCATTTAATTTCCGCTGAAAGTGTCCAATCCGATCCCCAGAACCTTGAGGCCATCAGGAAATTCCCCCAACTGAGTAACGTTCGAGTTTTTCTTGGTCTCACCAGCTATTATAAAACGTTCATCGACAAATATGCTGAGATAACCCTATCCATGGTAGCGTTGGTCACGAAAGACCGGAAATTTGATTGGGTCTCATAAACAGAAAAAAAAAAACATTTCAAGACTTGAAGCACAAGTTATTGGAAGGACCCATTTTGTAGTACCCCGAATTCAAGAAGTAATTTTTTTATTTCCACAGATGCGAGCGATGTGGCTTTCGCTGCAGTCTTAGAGCAACCACAGGATGAGCTCGAGTATCTTGGAGAAGGAGGAGAACCCTGAGGGAAAATAGGGATTAGGCAGATGTCCCTATTCTCATTGAATGACAGTCAAATAGCTCATTTTTGCTACTCTCACAGTCAGCTGGCCTCTTCGTGGCTAATTGACTGTCCTTCCTGTGAAAGTTCTAATTGCTGCTTATCAGGTTTAGAGTACAGTTCAATATAGCTTAAGTACCATTTCTTAGCTAACTATTTTATTTTCGTATTGTTCCCAGATTAATTACGGGATATAATTGTGTGCGGGAAGGGAGGAGCTTCAGCCGCAGTCTCCACAGTTACTTCATCTCCAGCGGGTCCTAGCTGGTAACCATGAATTCTTGGCACGCCAGTTAGGACTACACAACACAAAATCACTAACGATCGCATTTCCGGCTAAACAGAACGTTCATATTCCAACCTCTAGGGTGCGCATGGCACTTACAGTGATCATTGGCTCCTGGATAAAACCAGGATTGTTTGCTGAAGATGATACGACGCCATTCCTCACCCAAACTTGTTCGATGTCGGCACCACCCCAACGATGTTGATGATGTCTGGCAGTCAGTGGAATATGATGCCCTACTTGGGTAAATCCCAGATTGCATTCACATATCATTCACATTGCAGAGGCATTTGCAGATTGCACTCACATAGGGAAATGGTTTGTTAGGTTACGGGATGATGCAGGCCTGGCGTAACTGCTTTGTTGATGGTGACTAGCATCGTCTTGGTGCCGTGGATGCCCGTCACAAAATCAGTTAGCCCATCTGTGGTGTTGCCTTGCAGCATGCGTCAGATCCTTTGTTGACAACTGTGTGACTTCTTCCAATCACTATCTTCACCATCGAATGACTGTCTCATGGTTGTCACATTCTGCTATATGCTAGCTTGACCACACTGTATCAAGCTCCAATAATCCGTCCTCTCTGAAATGCCGTAAGTTGGTGATAGGGCTGATACGCTTGTCTCGGCACTCCGTATGTGATGCTGTTTCTACGAACTTCGCTCTAAGGAATTGCTCAGCGTTGTACTGGCTGCAAACTCGTGGAACAGTGGGTCGAGTGGTGACATGTCTGGCTTCACAATACCGATCATCTCCACCTTATTTATTTGACAATGGAATCATCTATGTATCTCATCGGCCGATTTACAAAAATAGGACCACTTCTTCTGGGTGGTGTAATTCCAATGTCAAGAATGTATAATGTGTGAATACAATTGAAAATGTGCCATACTTTCCATTACTCACTTTTGTTAGTTTTTGAGTACAATAAACTAATTTTGATATCACCTGTAGAAGTACTAAATCGTACTTTTAAATAAATGATTATGGACATTAGTGATATATTATTTAGAGAATTTATTATTTAATATTTTTTTAAGAATGCTTAAATTTTGCTTTATTAACGACAATTTTGTGAAAGAATATAAATCAATTTTCGAAAATAAGTAGCTACCAAACATTTGCAGCCCTAGATAGCTTTGTGCTACTCGCGATGGGCAAGGTGCCTCTGAATACATACAGTGATAGATACTAGAATTGGATAAGTGTTGGATTTGGGTTGGGTTGTTTTACCTCTGAGCGGCACTTTTTTTGCACACAATGGGCTAAATGTCCAGGTCACATGGACCCCGAAGGCTCAGAGAAGGTGGGGGAGGGGACCCACTGGAATAGCTGTTGGGAGACAGATGGTAGCCTCCCGTTAAGGCCATCCAGCGTGTTCTTTAACGTGCACAGGGTATGTCTCTCATGCACACGGGGCCACGGCTTAACGTCCCATCCGACGGACGGCGGCATTTCCAAGCCCATCGGTATCCCCTACTGACGGCGGGGAATTTTGCGGAGATAAATTTCAACTCTGACCCAGCTGAGACTCGAACCTGGGAACTACAGATTACGAGCCGGACGCGCTACCGACTGAGCCACCCCCGCCCCGGATAAGTGTTGGAAAGGAATAAGTAAGGTTAGATATAAATGTTTTAGCTTCTTAGAGGGAGTTGGGTCATTTAATTCGTTGTTTGTCGTCCATAACAATTAGCAGTTTCTCGTATGAATTAATACCTGATATGTGGAAACACAGCGACTCTTCCAGGGCACTGAGCCGTGTGTACAAGTTGAAACACGTTACGATACGCTCGCAAGTAGCAGCTGAACAATACGCAGTTTCTGTTGATTTCTTGCTTTGGAAGGTGTTTGATTTTGTTTGTGTGATTTTTTGTTTCAGGCTGTGCTGATCACGATTCTGATCAGCTGTCTGTGATACGTTTCTATGTTCGGCAACGCTTCAGTGAAGCACAGAAGTCGTATAAATGACTCAAGTGTAGGGAGAACAGGGCTTGAAACGAAGAGCAAATTTCAAGTGGCACAATCGCTTTGCAGACGGGCGTGATACCGTGAATGACAACCCAGTATCTGGGCAATCAAGCACTGTTCTCCATACACTTGAGTCATTTATGCGAATGTCTGCGCTCTACTTAACTTTCACCAAACGCCGTAATGTATCACACATTTTTTGCAAGCTATGGGTGATCAGGAAAAGTTTCACCAAACACAGTAATGTATCATGCATTTTTTGCAAGCTATGGGTGATCAGGAAACTGAGAATCTTGAGAACAGTGGGCAGCTGTTCTATTCACGATGAGGGCTTCTAACTGAGGCAGTGGTCAGCAGTGACTTCTGTCTTAGTAGGATAAGGCCTTATACGAGAAGGCCTGTACAAACTAGTTTCTAGGACTCTTCTCCGTCCTGTATATGCAAAAAAGAAAACGATCTACACTTTGAGAATCGATCAAACCAATTGAACTGGAATGAATTTTATCGGTTACAATTTGAAAATAAATTGAAATGTATCTTTCTTTGAGTCCCCTGAACGAGAAATAATAGTCAGTAAGTTTCCGATTTAAAAAACATTTAAATGCAGAACTACTAATGTTGGCCACGACATTTGACCTTAACATTTTCAAAGTGCTGTCTTTGAAAATACCCTTTCTTTGTTACAGATGAGCTTCGTGCTTTAGCTAAGTGAACAAAACGAAACAAAACATATGCAAAAAACATGTAATTCAAAATGAAGTAGGTGACATGTTTCAAGATTGTTATCTTTTCAACTTTGCGAATTCCAAAAGCATCCCAGCTTTTGCATTTTTTTTCTTTATATTTTAAACTAAAAATTAATCGGCGACTTCGGCATCTCTTGATTTTTGGACCTATACTTCAACCTCTATTTTACCTTGAACGCGACACCGGATCTGAAATTTCTTAATGTTTCTGAAATCTATGGTCCGATAGAGCCATAACAATCTATAGAATACTGTAGGAATAAATGTTTTATCTCTGTAGCATGTATGTTTCAAAATTTTACCTTTGACCTAGAAGGACTCATCGCATCCGAAATTTCCTCTCGTTTCAGAGATGCACGACACGAAATATCCGCTGGCACCAATTTTTAGCTCTCTAGCCCCGGTAGATCGGGGTTTGAACTTTGACCACGAAAAACGCGCCCTATCTGAAATTTTGTGATGTTTCTCAGATCTATAACCCGAAACATTCCCAGAACCAATTTTTATATTTCAAGCGCTCGTAGATCAAGGTTTGACTTCAAAATAACCTCTATTTGACTCGAAGGTCACGTCAGAGGTCAAAATTCGTTTTTTTTTCCCCAAAATCTACAATCCGGATCACATCTTGGAGAGGGGCGGGGGTGGCTCAGTCAGTAACGCGCCAGGCTCGTAATCTGTAGATCCCAGGTTCGAGTCCCAGCTTGGGTCAGCGTTGAGATTTATCTCCGCAAAATTCCCCGCCCTGCCCACGGTCAGTAGGGGACGCCGATGGACTTGGAAAGCCCGCCGTCCGACGGATGGGACGTTAAGCCGTGGCCCCGTGTGCGGGAGAGCCATACCCTGTGCACGTTAAAGAACACGCTGGATGGCCTTGATGGGAGGCTAGTCCTCCCTACCAGTCCTACCATCTAGTCCTACCATCTGTCTCCCAACAGCTGTTCCAGTGGGTCCCCTCCCCCAACCTTCTCTGAGCCTTCGGGGTCCTTGTGAGTGTCCTTCGGGGTGTGCAAAAAAGTGCCGCTCAGAGGTAAAACAACCCAACCCAACCTCTTGGAGCAAATTTTCAGAACTCTACCATTTCTGCATCATAGTTAGAATTAGCGTGATTCCTTATCAGTCAGCCACTCAATTCATGTGTTCATTATGAAATTTCGAAGTCTAAACTTTTTTTTTTCGTTTAAACGTTTTGACTCTGACAAACATTGACTATGTTTAATATTAAAAATAGCAATTATAAACTCGAAATCCTTGTTTTTGATCAGAGCGGTTTTACCATGGAACATGCCAAAATATATGCAAAATTTCTTACTGACCTAAGTAGTCAACGTCACTACGAAGTGCTATAAAAGCCGTAAAGACATGGCAGAAAGCACAGTGATGTGCGAGTGTGTAAAAGGGTCGATCTGACCGACAGCGAGACAGATCGTTGTTGGAGAGCGATGAGTCGGAGGACTCGTAATGAAGGTAGTGGAACTCGGCGGCAAATCAACGTTCACAATATCCCAAGTGTATGAAGGATGGCAATAATCTGAAAAGCGTCCCACAATCGTGGCAAATAAAAAAAATAAATACCCCCTTATTCATAGTTTGCCACAGGAGGTCTGATAAGAGCCTGTCAGTTTATATGCTGTAATAGAAGGTCTGTGAGAATGGTCGGACCTCAGCAGAAAAACGTCACAAACGTTCATGCTTTACCCAGGGTTCGAACACAGGTCCCTTAGATCAGTAACCAAGCGCGCTAACCACTCGGCCACGGGGCACAGACGGGAGGAAAAAGTCTCTGATAAAGACAGGGAGAGGCGATTATTGGCACGAATTGTACGGCAAATAAGAATTGCTACAGTTCATCAGCTGAGAGAGATGACAACTAGAATATTTCAAAAGCCCATTTATACGAAAATTATTCACAGACAATTGAAAACTTTGAAGTTTGGGAACTATACCATGATATATACGAGGAACTGCTAGGTACGTGTGTATAATAATTTGGTCAAGCAATGAATACGAGTCATTTTGAGAAATTTTACAGGGTAAAAGTTATGCGTATCAGATTTAAAAAAAAAATAATTTCTGAAGATGCCAAGGTATGCAAAACAATTTAAAAAGGTATATAGATGTATACATGCTGCATAACCTTGAAAGGCAAAAAATACATTGCCCTGCAAAAATATTAGAGTTGGGTTGTTTTACCTCTGAGCGGCACTTTTTTTGCCCACCACTGACTAAATGGCCAGGTCACAAGGATCCCGAAAGCTCAGAGAAGGTTGGGGAAAGGGGACCCACTGGACAACTGTTGGGAGACAGATGATAGCCTCCCGTCAAGGCCATTCAGCGTGTTCTTTAACGTGCATAGGGTATGGCTCTCCTGCACACGGTCCCACGGTTTAATTCCCATCCGACGGATGGCGGCCTTTCCAAGCCCATCGGCCAAAAATATTAGAGACTTTCCATGTTATGTTAATGGGATTCTAACTTCGAAGCTCGATAATTTCTAAAATATTCATTTAATAGAAACATATAACTGAAATTAAAGATCATAATCTAGCCTTAACTGGCATATTGGTTAGAGAACTAACGACTATTCCAGCTAAGGAAAACTTTTTGTATTATTTTAACTGAAGCAGTGGTCAGCAGTGACTTCGATCTTGGTAAGGCATGTTTTTGTACGAGGAGGCCTGCAAAAGCTAGGAGTAATTTCTAAAATTCTTGCCTCAGAGGTCTGATAAGAGCCTGTCAGTTTATACGCCATAGTAGGTCTGTGAGGAAGGCGAGACTCAACAGAAAAACACAAACATTCATGCCTTACCGGGGCTCGAACCAAGGTCCCTTTGATCAGTAGCCAAACACATTAACAGTTCGGCGACAGGATGGTATCTCGATTTTTAACTTCAGAAAAAGAATCAGCCGTAACTAAATCTGGTGAATAGTGAGGGAGGGGAGAGGGGGGTGATCTCAGTAACCCTTTTCGTGAAAGTAAAACCTTCAAATAATTAAGTGTGCAGATGCATTGTTCTCCTGCAACAAAAACTAGTTCTTGTTTTCATTAAAGTACTCTGAGCAGTCGAATTCTTTGCAGCGAATATTCCATTACTTGTACATAAAATTGTTGCAGAAGGAAGAATCATAAATTCCCCAAGTTTTTTTCATTGATTCCTCTTGAATAGAAAGAAAAAATGATTAAGGAAATTCATATTACTTTTCGGACGTAGGGTATTTCGAACGATAAATTTTCGTTATTTTTATCAAAATAAACACTAGACAGCAAAAGAAAGTAATTCTCCTTTGACAGATCAGGATGCGTTCTTCAAAACGAGCGCATTCTGTGAATCAGCTTTCAAAGGGATCATTACAGGGTTGGGTTGTTTTACCTCTGAGCGGCACTTTTTTTGCACACCATGGGCTAAATGGCCAAGTCTCAAGGACTCAAAAGTCTTAGAGAAGGTTGGGAAAGGGGACCCACTAGAACAGCTGTTGTGAGACAGATGGTAGCATCCCGTCAGGGCCATCCAGCGTGTTCTTTAACATGCTCAGAGTATGGCTCTCCCGCACACGGGGCCACGGCTTAACGTCCCATCCGACGGACAGCGGTGTTCCCTACTGACAGCGGCCTATCGGTTTCAAGCCTATCGGTGTCCCCTACTGACCGTGGGCAGAGTGAAAAACTTTGTGGAGATAAATCTCAACGCTAATCCAGCTGGGACTCAAACCTGGAAATCATTACGGTGAGGTGTATAACAAGGTCTTTTCATACGTTCCCAGCTTCCATACTAGTATACATTGCGTTTGACTACTAGCACCTACGTACAATTTGTTAAAGAATAAAATCATGGTAAATACATAAAATCTGATAGCAATAGCCTATCGGGAAAAGAAAGCTGGCGCACTCCTGGCGCCAGTTCATGTGTTGTGTGGAGAAGTCATTCCCTGTAATTCCCTAAATGCTAAACAGACCGGTTCTTCAGTAATAAAGTATCGAATGAAAATGCCCTGTAAACAACAAATACTTAAAATAATTAGCTGAAAAAACATTTTCGCTCTGAGTGGGATTCGAACCCACATCTCGCATAAACATGCCGGGTATGATAACCCTACACCATCAGCGATTAACCATCTTCCCAGCAATGCGACATGCAGCTATTACCGCATGCTTTTGTTGAATCGATCCTGGCGCCATTTATGTCAGGAATCAGGCAACCAAGCTGCCTCATGTGATGGAAATAATATTTATCACTCAAGCTCACAGCGTTATATAAATAATTCAGTATTAAAGTATCAAAAGACCGGTTCTTAATTTCATACACAGAGTTCCCTTATGCCGTCCAGTGTTGCGTTAGAAAATAAAGTCCCTACCTACAGAATAACGCGGTTTAGAACTTTGAATTTAGAGCACGACACACAGTCTAAGCTATAGTTTAGAGCCTCACGATATGAGGAGATGCATTTCAATTTCATGCATGAAAAAGCTGCATTTCAATTTTTACTGTGTAGTAGCCCTTGTGAGTTGTATTAGTTACATTTTGTAGTTTTCTTTAGTCTAAGCCAGTGATTCTCAACCTGGGATACGCGGTAAAATATTTTGGGAGTACGCCGTGAGAGCTCAAAAGTCGCTAGATCTAGTAACAAAGTCGCTAAGTTAGCAACACTGCTGTGCAAAAATGTCATTTTTTATGTTTATCGATATATTTACAGTATATACACATATTAAATTTTTAATTCATAAATTACATATATGTTTTATTCCCATTGTTATAATATAACTATAGTTTTATCTATCTATACAAGGGGTACGCCAGTTACATACACATTTCCAGGGAGTACAGTCGCTCAAAAAAATATCCGAACACTATGGTTGATTACAGAATTCAGAAATATATCTGGCAACGATTTTTTTTAGAAATTAGTGATCTGGAGTACACGAAGGTTACCAAATCACTCTAAAAAAAGTTGCCATATATTTTTTCTGAATTCTGTAATCATCCATAGTGTTTGGATATTTTTTGAGCGACTGTACGTGAAATATTAAAGGTTGAGAACCACTGGTCTAAGCTGTAGCTTAGAGCCTCACGATATAAGGAGATTCATTTCAGTTTCATGCATGAAAAAGATGCATTTCAATTTTTACTGTGTAGCCCTTGTGAGTTGTATTAGTTACATTTTGTAGTTTTCTTTAGTGTTTTAATGTTGCCTTTAGCCAGAATAATAGATTTCAACTTTCTTATTTTTGGGGCCTGTTAAATTTGACGTAGCTTAGAGCATCAGAAGGTCAAAGTCTGGCCCAGGTCGAATGGTTTTGCATCTGTAGGGGAGCTGGCAATAGTTGGACAGAGTGATCCATTTCAAAACTTCCTGTGAGTTGTAAATCCATTTCTCTGACTGTTTACGTGTGCTGTGAACAGTTGTTTCGTTGCTGTGAACAGAGAAATTTACTCAGAAACTTGCTGGGTGTAATTAATGACTGCAGACCTATTTAGCTGCTTGTAGCTAATGCCAAGATCGGCTATAAAGGAGGGAGGAAGAGAGCCGTGAACTCCTCCTTTGAAAATGCTCGTAAGGGAAATTCAGAAAAAAATCATTAAATTGATGTATTTTCACGCAATTTTCACGCAATGTTTTTCAAAACCTATGAAAGCAAGGGGTGAAATGTTATATTGCATTTAAAATGCAGTCTCTTGCCCTCCCCCCTCCCTTTTACTATTTTCGGCAGGGAAGACAATTCACGCTCTGGGTTGGGTTGTTTCACCTCTGAGCGGCACTTTTTTTGCGCACAATGGGCTAAATGGCCAGGTCACATGGACCCCGGAGGCTCAGAGAATGTTTGGGGAAGGGACCCAGTGGAACAGTTGTTGGGAGACAGATGGTAGCCTCCCGTCAGGGCCATCCAGCGTGTTCTTTAACGTGCACAGGGTATGGCTCTCCCGTACATGGTGCCACGGCTTAACGTCCCATCCGCCGGACGACAGCCTTTCCAAGCCCATCGGTGACCCTACTGACCGTGGGCAGGGCGGGGGGTTTTGCGGAGATAAATCTCAACGCTGACCCAGCTGTGACTCGAACCTGGGAACTCCAGATTACGAGCCTGGGGGGCTACCGACTGAGCCACCCCATTCACACTCTGAATCGTGCTATTTCGAGCCCAAGCTCGAACTTATATCTAGAAACAGGTTAAATGTAAAGTTTCATTATGTGTAAGCAGGGACGGATGTAAGGGGGGGGGGGGGGGGGGGGGGGGGGGGGAATGGGCCATACCCTTTGATAATGATGCTAGTATGGGTATCGGAAGCCTAAATTATTAAACTTCAACAAATTTCAATCAATTTTCACGATTTTTTACCTCTAAAACGAAAGTGAAAAAATTTTACACTATAATGAAAATTCAGTCTTTTGGCACCCTCTCATATTTTTCCGACTCGATTGTGTCTGCCCCCTTTCCGCTCTTAATATTTTATACATCCGGGGCTGCGTGTAAGGTAATGTATATTATCTCGTATATTTCACGTAATTATTTTCAGCTTCCAAAATTTTAAAACTTACCAGCTGTGGCTTGATTTAGCGAGAAATTTTACACTTCTACCTATCGTCAAAAAAAGCTTAAAAATGGCTCGGTATTTAAAAAGATTTTGAAGTGAAAGTACGCTTAAGTAGTTCAACCCAATCATAGATATTTCCCAATTCCCCTAGAATTACTTTAAAATCTTCGTGAACAGCTAGTAATGTTGTAGATTCCGGTTTTCTGTGGCTCGAGCCCTGCACTGATGGCATAATTTCTATCCACCCCATATATCTTTATCAGCATCTGCATACATTGGATATTTCATAACCGTTGAGGATTCGCAAATTCTCGAGGTTCTAAGTATGTTTGGGGCTAAATCTTCCTAATAGTTATTACTAATAATTAACTAAATAGATGTATATATATTAAATAACAATAAATAAATACCCCCTCAAGCAGCTGCTTGCCACAGAGGTCTGACAGGAGCCTGTCAGTTTATATGCCATAGTAGAAGGTCTGTGAGGATGACAGGACCTCAGCAGAAAAACGACACATACATACTATATCTAATGATCAAAAACTTAATTTTGCCAATTCATTCGAGTTAATTTTACTCCTTTAAATGCATTTATCTGCGATTAAGAAAGATACTCTTTTTATTACTCAGTAACTTCCCTCTTACACATCACTATGCAAACGTTTTCTGCATTATTGAAATCTTCACAGAATTCGATTTTCTAAGCAACAGAATTTCCAGTATTTTTTTGGAACTTGCATTCTGCTTGTTCAGCAGAAAAGATAGCTTCTTTCACATAAATTTTATTTTGTTTTCTTTAATTATGGTTTTATCTCGGTGCATTATTTTTCTTTTTAAAGTTCATATTTACATTGAATTTTTAAATTATGTTATTTTTTCCATTATTTCAGGGTTTTTCTTTTTCACTCATGTCAGCCATCAATAATTCAGCAATGTTACTGCATTCCTTTTCAAATCCAAGATTTTATCCGCGTTAACATTAATAATTTATTCGCAACAGCTTTTAAATGCGGATAAAACCCTCGAATATCCGCTTACCCGCAGGGTTCTATCTCCATAGAAAAAAACAAAACTCCATTAAAGAAAGGAACAGCCGCTTCTAAATGTTATAACATCCCCTCTTAACATTGAAACAATCTCTAGATTAAAATTTCTGCGGAAATCCCTGCACTCCCTCGTTGCACTTAGATTAAGATTTGAAAAAAGTGACGAATGTGCTTTTTTGAAAGAATGGACACAAAATACTTTGAAATAATTATATAAATCAACTCTTATAGTACACATAGACATCTTCCAAACAGTCACATTTAAACCACAGAAAATGGACATCAGAAATTTAAAATTCAATAGAGTATTGACAGATTTAATTAGGATTTTGCCAATATGTGAATAAATATTTAATTTTTTTCAGTCCATTAACTAAAATCAAAACTTTCTAGAATATCATCCATCATTTAAAAAAAATCGCAATTTTCAACATTAAACTCTTTCAGTAAATAAACGACGATTGCAGTGCTTGAAAAAGAAATAGACTTGAGTATTCAACAGCCTTATATAAAACAGTCGTATAAAAATAATCAGTCCGAAAACTGTTTCGTCGTGTAAACTTAACAAGGTGTATAAGATGAACATTTACATCGAAATCAGCACCTCGGATATTAAATCAAAAAAAAGTCTAAAATTCCATATATTACGAACATTTTGTCTTCATCTGGATCCGATTAGTTCAAATGGAGCAATTATTTACTTATCAGCTTTCACATTTACAAGTCATTTATGCAAAGAATTGTTTTTCTTTTCGACTCATAGATGGCTCTGTCTTCTCCTACCCGTTTCGGATTCTTCTCTATAGCTGGCCAGACTGTTTCGAGAACCATATATCTGCATCCTCAAGTTTCTGCCTCCTGTTTCTTCGTCAGAGCTGCCATCGAAAGCATTATTACTGAAACCGGGGTCTAAGTTGCCATTTTGTCCTGGGAACAGTTTATCAATTCGTCGAGCATCTACTGTTTTGGTTCGGTTTCTGTTCCTCACGTTGAATTCGTTCTTAGCACCGAGAGTCTCCATTCGGCTTTGATTGCCCAAGACATTGTTTCTTCTCACCTCCAAGGCTCTCAGGGTTTCTCTGTTCCGTCCTAAACGATTCAATCCGCTAAGCACAGGAGTAGCTGGGGGGGGGGGGGGAAAGCAAGAAACATGGCACACATTACTTTCACATGATTCATTGAGAATGAAAACAAAACTTTAAAACTGAATGAGAGTTTTCAATTTCATACAGGTTGAATCAAAATAATTTTCACAATTTAAAATCTTAAATTATTATTTACCAAACAATTTTATTCATAATTATAACTAATTTAATAAAAGTAATGGAACTTAAAACAAAGATTTATATCTCTTCAACTCGCCAAGCTTAGAACTTATAGAAAGTCACAATCCCACTTGGATCCTACTTTTTCACCTATATTCTGCGCTCTATTTTCATGGGAACCAGTAACAATTTCTTTTGCAATAATTGCCACTCATTGCAATACCAATTTTTTTGCAAGTGTAGGATATATGTATAAATTACATGTTTATAACCTCTCGATAAAAATCAACTTAGTCGTTTTGCAAAATTTTACTCAAATGTAAAATATCTAGTACGTAATCTTTAATGACAGAAAAATGCTGTAATAAATGGTTGTGTAGAGCAAGAATTATCAAACTTTTCAGAGACACAGATTTTGTTTTCTTCGAAAAAGCTAATTCTCGAAAAACTTTGATGATTTGACCTTTATATATAAAAGAAACCTTATTAAACCTTGATAGTTACAGTGATGGTATAAAGCAAATAGTAAATAAGGGAAAGATTTTGTTCAGTGTATTTATTTTTATATGAAATTTACATATATCACCTTTTTTTAATATTACAGAACATATCGTCGTCCCAGCGCTGTACTGCACTAACTCAAAATTCTTGAATGTAGAGAATTTGCAATAAACAAATATGGCAATTTCGTAATCAATTTCTTATACATATATAGTGTATTTGAATTACTTGCAGTTGGTGCTGTATAATATCAACAGAAAGTGGAACACCCTTTTTTTAATCCTTGTAGCAGCATTAACTAAAAGTTAATATTTTTAAGTTAGTGCAGTCACTGGGGCCATGATATATTAACAATACATAAAATAAAATTATTTGCTTTAATTGGTCAAAACAAATTGATTGATTCAACTTCACAAAAATTGGGTGGTCCTTTTTCAGGCTTCATCATCATCATCATCATCCTCAAGCAGCCATGGGCTACGGAGGTCCAACCAGACCGCGCAGTTTAATTCTCCAAGCATATCTGTCCTGAGCTACATCTGCTGCATCCGGCCACTGTACACCAATTCTAACAAGGTCCTGTTTGACATTATCTGCCCACCGCATCCTAGGTCTCCCCCTCCTTCTGAGGCCTTTAGGCACACTGTTCATAACCCTATTCGCCAATCTATAATTATTCATACGGGCAACATGGCCAAACCAGCGGAGTCTCTCTCTGCACAATATGCTGCTTAAAGGAGGTTGCAGACTCCTTTGCCTAACCTCATCATTAGTTACAAAGTTAAACCACCTAATACCCAAGATACTGCGTAAGCATCTACAATCAAAAGCATCTAGTTTCCTGTTATCTTGCTTACACAGCGTCCAAGTTTCACTACCATAACTAACCCTAGAAAGAAACAAACTATTATACAGTCTAATTTTAGTCTTTAGGTGTATACGCCTATTTCTCCACAATCTCCATAGATTCTTAAAAGTCCCGGCAGCAATACCTATTCGTCTGTTAATCTCATGCCGCACATCACCAGTATCAGTTACGCAGCTCCCAAGGTAATTAAACTGTGACACCTGCTCAAGACTGCAACCATTCAGATTAACTGAATCACAACCTGCCTGACCAATTTTCATCACTTTAGTTTTCTCTCTGTTTATAACCAAACCTACTGTACTACCAGTCTCATCAACAGTTCGAATGAGAGTTCATCTCATCAACATCATTTGCCAAAAGGGCTAAATCATCAGCATAATCTAAATCAGAAATTTTCGTATCTCCAGCCCATTTAAGGCCAAAAGCTTTCCCTTGAAGTGAATTTCGCATAACATAATCAACAACCAAACTAAAGAGAAAAGGAGACAAAATGCACCCTTGTCGAACACCAGAAGTAATGCTAAACCAATTGCTACAAGCCTTACCAACCCTCACACATGACTCAGTGTTATTATAGAGAGCTTTCATTATCTTAACTAACTTGTCTGGTATACCATATGATCTCACAATCAACCACAAATTATGACGATCAACAGAGTCAAAAGCCTTTTTGAAATCAACAAAGCTAGCAACCAAAGGTTTCTGAAACTCTAAACATTTCTCAAGAATCTGCCTAAGTGAAAATATCTGATCCACACATCCCCTACCACTTCTGAATCCACATTGCTCATCACGCAATTGCCTGTCACCCAGATTCTTAATTCTATTAAGCACAATCATGGAAAGAACTTTACCTGGAACGGAGAGTAGGCTGATACCCCTATAGTTATCACAAGAACTGCGATCACCTTTTTTGAAAATAGGGATAATAATAGCTCTGGTAAAATCTTTAGGAACCATGCCTTTATCATAAAAGTTATTCAAAATTTCAGTCATCCAAATGGTAACTGAAGCATTCCCAGCTCTAAGCATTTCCGTAGTAATTTCATCCACCCCTGGGGATTTATGAAGTTTAAGTTTAGAAACAGCCAAAATAACTTCAGATTGTGTTATAGGGCCAACATTAAAGCCAACAATGCATCTATCATCATCGCAAACAATGGGAGTAGAACTAACCACATTGTTTAGAACATCACTGAAATTCTCAGCCCACCTAGCCATGACAGAATCCTCACCTTCTATAACCCCATTTATAATTTAGTGGAAAAAAAATTTTTTTTTCATGTTATATTTTAAGTATTTTTTTTATTATGAACCTTTTTTTTTATTTTTTATATATTATTTTCCGAGTTTTTTTTTTATAATTTATTCCATATATTTTTTTTTTGGAATTTTTTTGTTATATATATATTTTTTGAATTTTTTGTTATATATATATATATTTTTTTTTTGGAAGTTTTTTTTTTTTGTTATATATATATATATTTTATAATTTATTCCATATATCTGTTTTTTTTGAGAAAATCTATTAAAAAACGAAAACGTTTTAATTTTATGGAGGAGACAGGGAAGTCAAGAATAGAATTTATATTATAATCTAAAATTCCTATACTTTCTATAATTTTTCAAAAATTCGTTTCTTTCAGAATTATATTTATCGCAATTTAGAAGAATATGGGAGGTATTTTCAGTCAAATTACATTTTAAACATTTTGCAGAATCGATTAGATTTAAGTGAAATTTTGATTTATTTAAGAGTATGGTGTCGGTTCTTAGTCGTGAAATTATTTTTATTTCCATTCTAGTGAAAGATAGATTTTGAAAATAATTAATTTTGTTTGATAAGTTGAATCTGTAGTTTGGTTTGAAGAAGGACTGTAATTGAAAATACTTTTCACAAGAATTAAATTCCAAATTTTTTATTTCTTTTTTGGTAAGAACAAAAATTTTGTGAAGAGGAATAATAGTTGAATATGCATGTGCTGCTTTGGCAATTTTATCTACCTCTTCATTTTCCTTGATTCCAGTATGTCCTGGAATCCAACAAGTGTATGTGATTCTTGTTAATTTTGAGGTTTTCAGTATGTAATTTAAGTATAGTAGTCATAGTTTTAAGCAATGATAAACTATCAGAATTCTTGCTGATATTTTCATTTGCTACTTCTGTGAAATTTTTAAAGTTCTTAAATGTTATACAACACGTTTAACGATTTTTTTGCAAATATTAACTCAGTTATCGCTCGCGCTATTTGGCACTGTACTGCTTTTTGTCTTCCCTTCCAAAGTGGATAATTGCTAAAAAATATCATATTTCACAAACTATCCACTAAAATGTGAAAGTATAAAGTCACATAGTATATGTATGGAAATTAAATGGTTGTTTTTCTTAAAATCATCTCTTCGAAGACAATTTTCATTTTCCTTTGATAACTTAAAAAACTTTATTAATAGTTTCTTAAGATCCAGATTTCTCTTCCATAATATTTTTAGGTACTCAATTGACCTCAGATTAGTAGGCTGTTTTGCAACATTAAAAACAGCCTACAATTACCAAAAGGCAAATTATTTTTTATTTCTCTTCCAAAATACTATTGCAATAAATTTAACATAAACCAAGACTTTTAAAACTAAAATAAAAACGAGCTTATATTTGATCCTTTGTTTTCAAGTACATACCACTCAACTACTCGTGGAATGCTAACAGAATCAATATCATTTCGCTAATGCATCACAGTTGGCGTGAGTGGCATTCTCGTAAAGTTTACTCTTATGTCCATCACTTAAAAGCTTTGGGTTGGGTTGTTTTACCTCTGAGCGGCACTTTTTTGCACACCATGGGCTAAATGGCCAGGTCACATGGACCCCGAAGGCTCAGAGAAGGTTGGGGGAGGGGACCCACTGGAACAGCTGTTGGGAGACAGATGGTAGCCTCCCGTCAAGGCCATCCAGCGTGTTCTTTAACGTGCACAGGGTATGGCTCTCCCGCACACGGGGCCACGGCTTAACGTCCCATCCGACGGACGGCGGCCTTTCCAAGCCCATCGGTGTCCCCTACTGACCGTGGGCAGGGCGGGGAATTTTGCGGAGATAAATCTCAACGCTGACCCAGCTGGGACTCGAACCTGGGAACTACAGATTACGAGCCTGGCGCGCTACCGACTGAGCCACCGCCGCCCCACCACTTAAAAGCAATCAGAATTAAGCATCTGTACGACTATGTGCAATTTTAAAGATAAAGCAGCAATTATTTTGAGCCTGGTGGGGTAAAGGCCCGCAACCTCCTGTTGTAGAGTCATATCTCTATTAAGAACTATGAGCATCATACTAATGAGTCAATCGCTAGAAGTAGTTGATTGTAATTGAAGCGTCCAATCGGCGAAGCACGCTCGACTGTAAATTGGATGTCAGACACATTTCACGTGGTATTTTTTCAAACACTTTTAAATAAATACAAGAAAAAATTCCTCTGTATAGTATTTGTAGCTGTTAATAGCGGTGATATTTTTCGGTAGTAGCTCAGCGGTCAGAGTACCTGACATATTACCAGGAGGTCGTGGGTTCGTATATTAAAGTGGTGGTTACACTATTCTAGTGCAATCACTTAATTGTCTGACAAAGACGTCTCCCGTAGCTGATGTCAGCCACACCTCGTTTGTGTATATCATTCTGTGATATTCAGTTTCATCCATTTCTGTTGATGCTCAGAGGGAAATAGTTAAATCTCTCGCTTCGGTGGTACTTAGAATCCAGCAGGCACCTTTCTAGCTCTTGTAGACCATACCTTCGTCTTTCGCATGATAGAGGTTTTAACCTTCGGATGGAATGCAATTTTCCGTGCACCAGGACTCGGTTCTATTCACCAAATATGGCAGTGGACGTTGTGTCTTTTTCCCGGGGTTTGCATCTGATTGGCCCATTCTGTTGGAAGATTCCCGGGATTTCAAGAATGATATAGGCACGTTTCGACCAGAGGAAAGAATCGGTATGGGTATGGGGTGATCGCACTTACCAGACCAGGGTTTGGGCGCACTATCTTTCTTTCGTTTTTTATTCGCTGCCTAAATTTAATGGGAGACCCACTGGGCTAATTTTATGCCTGACTTCGTTGGGGGGGGGGGGGGGGTTGTGATAGATATCTCTGAAGTAGAGATATTAAATTTATGCTTAAACTGTAGCTAGGCCAAATTTATATTTCTTTGAGAAAAACCACGAAGAGAGAAATCTGACGAGGGTACTTCTTACATTTGTTTCCGTGTACACTTAGCAGAATCCCGTCCTCGTTCTTGGGAAGAGTCTTCACTTAGGTATGGTTGCTTTGCTTTCAATCTTAATTGGCTGTTGTCACTTTAACTAAGTGGAGTTGGTGTAATAAAATATAATTGTAATATAAAATCACCTCTCTAAAGCCTACGGTGGAATTTTGTTAACTTTGAAACTTCAATAAATTTTAATTTCTTTTGTTATTATTTTAAACCAAAATTCTCATTTCGATCTATTATTCAAAACCTCCAGACTCGTCGCAACTACAGTTAGGAAATACGGAACAACGTATTACTGGCTTGTGGGTTGTTCCTGGTTCGAGTCTAAATTTTTTTGGACTCTTTTCAAATTTATTTGTTAGAAAGCAATTTTCGAAGTCAGGTCAATAATAAGTACTAATATATAGTCCTGATAGTTAGAAAATCTGAATGGTTTATTATTCTAGTTAACATGGATCCTAGTTCATACAGCATGTCTCAAGGAGAAAAAGTTGCAGATGACAATAATAAGGTTAATGGAGGCAGAAAATTATTAATCTTGTGCATATTTTCACGCATGTTTTAAATAAATTTTAACGGACCTATAAAACGGAGGAGCAAATGTTATACTGCAATAGAAATCTAGTCTCTTGCCCCTCCCCCTATACTTTTTTCTGGCTCGACTGCCCTATTCCCCACCCCGCCATCACCACCTTTTATTTTTAGATTCTGGTTATAACGGCAAAAAATAATAATTTTACTTGAGGTAACAAAAAAGTTTCTTTTTTGCGGGGTGCGTATTAGAACTGTAAAATATAAATTCGCTTGCGGTAGCAAAATGCTTTGGGGACAATGCTGCTGACTTGCAACTTATACATATTAAAACTGTGCTTAACTTGTATCTATGAAACCTCTACTATATCAAATCAAAAGAAAAATTACCTAAGACTCCAGCTTCAGCATCTTGAACGTTGATGCTCAGGAACCTCTTCCTAAAGGCAACGTCTAAAGTTCCAATTCTGTTTCGCTGATTCCTTCGCTTCTCAAGATTATGGATCGTTTTCCTCCTGGCAAGTCTGTCTCCGTACATAGAATCTTCACTCTTTTCATCGTCGTCTATTCCGCGCAGTCTCTGCAGTTGTTTCGCTATCTGGACGGCATTCTTGTCGATGAACGCGTCGTCGCTGATGTCGTCCACCTTCTGATTGAAACAGCTGAGCTCAATAGAGGCCATTATGTGAGACAATGTGCCGAAACGATGGAACAACATGGCGACAAACTGGATTATCAGAATCAGGGCGAAGAAAACGGCAAACACGAGACCAATTGGTTCGAGTTCCAGATATTCTTTGTCTATTCTCACCTCGCTGGTCTCGGGAATGTAAGTGATGTTTGTCTTCACTCCTAGTGGCCAATCGATGTGAAGTTGATCTTTATTCAGTTGCAGAAGAAAAACAATGAGAATGAACAAGGCATTGAACATGAAGAAAGCAAATACCACCTTGTTTCTTAACTCTTTCAACTCGACTGCTACTCGAGCCTGGTGCTCTTTGTTCTGTTCGATGGGAAACAGATATTTGTCGATTAGATCTTTCCAAAATTGGATTTCTGCTCCGGGCATATATTCCACTTCTCCCCGCCTTAAATCTTTGTCTTCGATCCAGTAAGGATTTATGAGGTCATCACGTTCTTGCTTTGGCTCTGCAAAGAAACGGAAACATGGTAGCTTAATTTTGATTTAAAAATTGATTTATTCTCAAAAACTGAAAATTAATGCACAAAACCTGAAATATTCACCAAGTGCACAAAATGCTCCTTAAATATCTCGACAATAAATGAAAACGGGGGAAAAACTGATTGTTGTTATGGGTTGTTTTACCTCTGAGCGGCACCTTTTATACCATTCGATGGAAGGTGACATTTCCAAGCCCCTCGGTGTCCGTTATTGACTGATGGGGAGGGCGTGGAGTTTTATGGAGATAAATCTCAACACAGCCAGGGTGGGCCCAGTGTGGGGGGGGGGGGGGGACTTGAACCTGGAACTTCAGATTACGCGCCATGCGCGCTACCGATTTGAGCAAAAACCTGCCCAACGCAGTAAAGATAATAGAAGCAAAAATTAATCAATTTGTGCATACTTAACGCATTTTTCAATTAATTTTTAAAATCCTCTGAAGAGAGGAGAAAGTATCATATTCCAATGAATTACTAAATTGTTACAATTACACAAGAGTTTCTTTCATGGAGTATAAGTATTTCATTCTGATGCATTTTGAATTCCATCAAAATTTAATATGCATATTATAACGTGAAAGAGCGATTACATGTAAAAACATTAAGTTTTGATTCTAATAAATTTAAGATTTTGGCATTCAATTAAAAAAAATCATTACAAATAATTCGAATATTCCACTATTTGTGAGCAATTCGAATCTTTATAATCCAAATATTAAATCTCGGGGAAATTCTTAACACAAAATTCTCTCACACGGTGTTAGAATTAGAAACTCTAGGGAAACAATAGTTTTCTTAGAGCGTTTGTTGAAGTTGCTTCATCTAAATTTAGATGTGCTGTGAAATACCCAGATCGATGAATTACTTAACTTGAGAACAGTCATTAAGGATTTATCTTCCACGCATTAACCATTAACTTGCGGTGGACCATTTCAAGCTCTTGAAAATTAACACGTAAAAAAGTTTTTAAACAACTTATATTTAAATAATTTCAGTTTAATGACATACACCTTCCTGGTGGTGTAAATTAATTGTCCAAGTCTTATAATCAACAGTAATTAATTATAATCTTTCCTTTATAAAAGTCGGTTTGACGTTTATTGTTTCTGGAGAGACCTCTTTTGTTTTCCAGCAACAAGCTCGTTAAGGGTGAGGGTTGATTTTCAGCCAATGTTGATTCTAGAATAAATCACCTTACTTAATAAATTTAAAGAACTTTCTGCATCAAAATGGATGGAAATGTTAACAATAAACCCAGTTATTTTCCAGGGAATGAAGGTTCTATTACAGTTTTTAAAGTGTTGGCAATAATGGAATAAGTTTCATCGTTTAAGAGACGAAACGAGAAGTTTAAACGTAAACATGCATTTCCCGTGTTCGTTTGCACTATGAAAAAAACAACAAAGCAGTAATAATTCTACTGTAGTCACACAATTTAGTCGAAAATCTATTCTTACTAGTCCCTGTCAGATTTCTTTTAATAAGTACCTCCGACTTTTCGTTTTCTCTCCAGAATACCCGAATCATAATAAAAAATTAACACCGTCCCGATGACTGAGTGGTCAGAGAGCTTGATTACTAATAAAAAGGCATGGTTCTGAGCAGTTCCACCTAGATACATCGGGCTGGACAGCCGGTGAATTAAAGGAGGGAAGGTGAGAAATTAAATGTACACAAAAATTTATTGATAAAAGTTATTTGCTTTTTGTAACGTTTAACTATAAGCAATTTGTTTTACTATTCTTCTACTGTCTCGTCTTCCTCACAGATTTCTCTATGGCATATTATACAGACAGGGTTCTGTCACACCTCTGTGGAAAGTAGTTGCCTGACGGGTATTCTTTTATATAGTAATTTACTCAATTGCTTTATGGTGTTTGTTAACTTCTATCAAATTAATAGTGGTGAAACGCGAGAGTTGGGTTGTTTTACCTCTGAGCGGCACTTTTTTGCACACCATGGGCTAAATGGCCAGGTCACATGGACCCCGAAGGCTCAGAGAAGGTTGGGGGAGGGGACCCACTGGAACAGCTGTTGGGAGACAGATGGTAGCCTCCCGTCAAGGCCATCCAGCGTGTTCTTTAACGTGCACGGGGCCACGGCTTAACGTCCCATCCGACGGACTGAAACGCGAGACCTCTGTGTTTTGGAAATAATGCATTTATGTGTAGAAAATTAGATAAGCAGTAAAAGGAACTAAAAGGAACCTAAAACAGTGCCTTTCACTTATTGGCGAACAGCAAACAGTTGCGTTTAATTCTGAAGAAGACACTTCAGTCTTTTCCAAAGCTAGAGTTCAATACACTTTGAAGTTACCAATTAGCCACATATTGGGTACTAAGTAATCTCATTTGCTCTTCATAGCATTCAATCACTAAGGTTCAACTGCTACTTTCAGGTAATAAAATATTGTGTTAATAGCTTTAGAAAGAATAGACGATCACCAAAAGGCTTTTAGTGCTCTAGAAGACTTCGGATAGTGCGTAAAAATAGTAATTAATCACATTCTCCATTCTAATTACTTTAGGATTAATTACAAAAGTGAATCTGATTTCTGGAACTCGGAACAAGATCTTGGGAAAGTTTAACAATTCGACGATACAGATTTACTTACAGATATTTCTTACGTTTGTAAGAATTTGTAACTAATTTGCAATTTAATTCCAAAATCTTTTTTTTTTTCGATTTCAATCGCCGGTAATTTACAATAGTATTTCAGTTTCCAAAGTGTAAATTTTTTTTTTGTATTGACATGTTAACATATTTTGTCAAACTATGCATTTAGATACTGTATTAAGTTTCTTGATAAAATATTAAGATGCTTAATATCCTTGAAAAATATAAAATATATGTTTAGTTTACGACATGCAAAAGAGGCTCATCTGGGGCTTTGAAGAGTACTTTTGCATTGTTGTTCGTATTAAAATAACTAAGATTTCAAATATTTATGGTAATTTGAATTTCAATAAATAATTTATCGATATTTTGGTTTCTATTTAATATCTAAACGTAGAGTTTGATTTATTTCAATATCAGCCATTGTGGTTGATGGTTGTATGGCTACGGAACGAATCTCATTCTCAGTTGAAGAGGTGTGTTATAAAATAACATCAAAGATGGTTTTCATGTCTTTGATTTGTTTTCATATTTATTGTTCTTGTATATAAGTTATCTCTGCTATATGTGTATTTCCAGCAGTCTTAATGAGAATGTCGCTCATTAGATTTGATCCGTAGCCTAGCTGTGTTCTTTCCAGATACTTGTGGAAGTGAAAGCCGGAAAATGGTTTATGTTGCGTTGAGTTACCTCTGAGCGGCACTTTTTTGCACACCATTAGCTAAATGGTTAGGTCACATGGACCCCGAAGGCTCAGAGAATGTTGGGGGAGGGGACCCACTGGAACAGCTGTTGGGTGACAGATGGTAGCCTCCCGTCAAGGCCATCCAGCGTGTTCTTTAACGTGCTCTCCACACACAGGACCACGGCTTAACGTCCCATCCGACGGACGGCGGCCTTTCCAAGCCCATCGGTGTCCCCTACTGACCGTGGGCAGGGCGGGTAATTTTGCGAAGATAAATCTCAACGCTGTCCCAGCTGGGACTCGAACCTGGGAACTACAGATTACGAGCCTGGCGCGCTACCGACTGAGCCACCCCCGCCCCAGGTTTATGTTGCACTTTCGTCTCAAGACTCCCTTCGTATAGCCGGAGGGTTTGGTGTGTGTCACCGAGAGGGATAACGGAGAGATGAGGTAATAAGCAAGGCAGAAAGAGGCTGGCTTAGAAACGGAGGAGTCACGTTCGTTTAGTGCGTCAAAGTGATGTAGCTCTCGCCAAGTTTTAAAGTCTATACAGCGATTTCTGTATGGGAATGTACAGATTTCCACCTCATTAAGTGAATGTCTACAAAAGTAGCATTCAAGCTATGATAAGTCAAAATTGGTGCAAGTTTCCAAAACATATCAAATTAACTCCAACAAAGTAATGAGGACTAAGTCCCACAGAATCGAGCAGATTCCTATATTGTATACATATATATGTGTGAATGTACAAAGTGACTTGTAAATGGTAGCTAGGCATAAACTGGAAGGAGAGCTGTGTACCAATCCCCGGTGATGATGCATAGAACCGGCCAGGCCTAGCACCTAATATTCGATCCCACCTTCTCGTGGTGCAGGCCGTTAGTATTTTTCAAAAGAGATATTCTCATTTGGAAAGGAACGAAAGGGCTACCAGATCAGTGTGATCAGTGTGAATTGGTCATTTATATGGACCTTTTATTCTGCTCTGTTGAGGAGTGGTCAACTTCACAAGGTTCTGGTGCTGGCCATTTATATTCACTAGACTTGACTGATTTATGGGTTTGAGAATTGCTGCACTGGTGGGATTCTCTTGAGAAAACCTGCTGCTGTGTTTTCTGTCCGCTTGTGGGATACCAGTCCTAAGTGAACATAGGCACGTGATACCTTGTATCAGCTAGTGGGTAATCCTGATCACAGACATCGCAGGTACCAGACTCTCACTTGCTAGTTGGGCATCGCCAATCATAAACAGGAGTAATGTGTCTCAGGCAGGTCCACTTGAAAAGTTGGTGCCTGAAATTTCTACTAGCATGGGTAGTTTCAGCCTGTAGCAGTGGGGGAACAGGTCTTTATTCAATGCCTGCAATCGGGGGGGGGGGGGGGGGGGGGCTATTTAATATTGTTGACTCTACCTCTATCAATAAACCAGGTTCCTATAAAAATCCTACTAATCAATTTCTATCTGCAGGTCTATTTTCTGTTAATTAGCCTACTTTCTGTTCCAGGTAAAGCTCTTTGTATGATCATACTTAATAGATTTTAATTTGGTTGACAGACAACTGCATGATGAACAGTCTGGATTCAGAAGTGTAGGGGATGATTTGATCAAATATTTTCATTTGACAGATTCTTGAGAAACGTTTAGAGTTTCAGAAACCTGTGCGACATGAGATAAATAGAAGAATAAGAATTGAGTCTGGGACTTTGAAGAATCGAGAATGTGGAAAAATAGGCGTGTACTCCTAAAGACTGAAATTAGGTTGTATAATAGTTTGGCTCTTTCTTGGGTTAGGTATGGTAGTGAAACATGGACTTCAAAATGACTTTTGACTCTGTTGATCGACATAATGTGTGCTTGTTAGATCATATGGAATACCTGACAAGTTAGTATAATGAGAGCTCTCTATAATAACACTGAGTCATATCTGAGAGTTGATAAGGCTTGTACCGATTGGTTTAGCATTTCTAGTGGAGTTAAACAGGGGTGCATTTTGTCTTCTTTTTCTGTTTTGTTTGGTTATTGATTATGTCATGCGAAATTCTTTGCAAGAAAATATTTTGGCCTTAAATGGTCTAGAGATATCAAAATTTCTGATTTAGATTATGCAGATGATTTGGCCTTGTTGGCTAATGATATTGATGAGATGAATTCTTTCATTAGGGCTGTTGAAGAGACTGGTAATAGAATAGGTTTGGGGATAAACAGATAAAAACTAAAGTGATGAAAATTGGTCAGGCAGATAGTGCTTCAGTTGCTTTGAACGGCTGCACTCTTAAGCAAGTGTCTCAGTTTAATTATCTTGGTAACTTTGTAACAGATACTGATGATGTGCGACATGAGATAAATAGAAGAATAAGAATTGCCGCTGGGACTTTGAAGAATCGAGAATGTGGAAAAATAGGCGTGTACTCCTAAAGACTGAAATTAGGTTGTATAATAGTTTGGCTCTTTCTAAGATTAGGTACGGTAGTGAAACATGGACACTTTGTAAGCAGTAAAACAGAAAACCTGATGCCTTTGATTCTAGATGATTACTCAGTATCAGCAACCTCCTTTAAGCAGTGTTTTGTGCAAAGAGAGACTGTGTTGGTTTGGCCATGTTGCCCTTATGCATAGCTACGATTGGCAAATAGGATTATGAGTAATATGCCCAATGGCTTCAGCAAAAGGGAGAGACTTAGAATGCGTTGGGCAGACAATGTCAAACAGGACCTAGCTAGAATTGGCCTACAATTGTCAAATGCAGCGGTTGTAGCTCAGGTCAGACAGGTGAAGAGCAAAATTATTCTGTCTGGTAGGACCTTCATAGCCCATGGCTGCATGGGGATTTTGGATGTGCAAAGTTTAAATAAATGTTGCCTTTCTCTAGTCGTGGATTGTACATTTATTTCTTTCATCCAAAGCACAGACATTTCAGACAGAATTAGTTGCTGCTTTTCAGTAAGTTTCATTTGGAGAATATCAAATCTGATGCAAATCGAAGTACAGGTGTAAAATCCCGTGGATCTGTGGTTTCACCCAGAATCATGTGTAAATATTAATTGGGATAATTAATTAAAAAGAAAAAAAAGTTTGGGGATCACCAGTCAAGTGAGGTCATGACAATGGTACAAGTTACAAATTCTACTAATTTCGAAAAGAGTAATATGTGTGTCGGAGACTAATTTACAGAATTAGTGAATTTTGCATTGAGAAATTACTGCTAATTGAATTTTCATCGATAATTTACTAGTTCGAGAGTTAAAAAATGTCGATTCACGAACCACATTTTTAATTCACTTTTTCTAGGAAAGGAAACCAAATTAAACTAAGATGAGTGGTGTCAAAATAATCGGTTATTAAAAAACATTATGATCAAACCGGTTTTAAAAAGAAACTATAGAAAATTTTTGAAAGAGAAACAATTATCAATAAGGAAACAGAACACAGAGCTGGATCTATGGGAGGGAGCAAAGTCACCTTGACCCCCACCCTTGAGATATCTAGTGACCGGAAAACGAATATATATTTACATGTATTTTTCAAGAAACTTTTTGGAGGATATTTTATAACTGAACGGCGTTCCAGCTCACTCTTGACGATACCCCCTCCTCATCATTCTGATACCTTGCCGCCATTATTTGTTTTCTCTTTCAGGGCCTGTACATACCTAAAGAGAACTTTTGTAGTTGTTCTTTACCTTATCGACCATTAATAAAGGTGATTTCCATGAATAAGTTTCTAAAATCGTTGCATCTTAAAAATAGCAATAAAATTTCAGATAAAGTAAAAAGTGAATCGGATGTTAATAAATGGCATTGACGGCACTGTGTGTTAATGCTGCTCTGTACTATATCCTACATATCAGACACCACGTACCTAATCTTTCGCTTTCGGCCTCTTCGGATCCAGAATCAAATTCCGCATCGTCGTCATCATTTTCCGCCACTGCAGATAATCCAGTTTCGGAAGCTGCCCGGACAGAACTTCTGCCCACAGATGTCTTCCGGCGAAATGGAATGGCATGGGCCAATTCCAGCTGACGTTCCAAGCCTCCGACCTTCTTATTCAATTGCTCTAATTGATCTCCGATCTTCATTAGATGCATCTTGTCCTCATTTGATTTGGGATAGGTGCAAAACAGGCAACTGAACAAGTTTCCCAAACTAAGTGTGATGCTGCCTTCTTCATCTCCGTTTCCTCCCAAACCTAAGAATCCCAGCAAATCGTGATTCTTTTTCTTTTTCATCATCTCTTCTTGCTCTTTCCTCTCTTCTTCCAACTCTTTCTTAGTCTTTTTAGTTTGCACTTCTCTTGTTCCCCACGTAACGACATTCAAGTTAACCAGAGAGTAGATTATGAGTAGGAGGTACATAGAGGGAATACTCAAGAAGTAGAGAAGCCCGGGAACAACACACCAGAATTCTTGAGGATGTAGTAACGCCGCTATGAAGAAACTGCCCGATAGTGCTATCAAGAAAATCGACGAAGGCGACCCAATACCGTCTTCCGTCAGTTGGATCGAAGTACCAACCAATACGGCCATCATTAGCAAAGCGTAGGATGCACTCATCACTTGAGCCACAAGTATCTGAAAAGAAGTAAAGGTATTTAAAATCATAATAATAAAATACTTTTCTGATACTGTAGCAAATTTAAATTTAGTTCCAGATTTTCACATAAATATTAAACGGGTTGGGTTGTTTTACCTCTGAGCGGCACTTTTTTGCACACCATGGGCTAAATGGCCAGGTGACATGGACCCCGAAGGCTCAGAGAAGGTTGGGGGAGGGGACCCACTGGAGCAGCTGTTGGGAGACAGATGGTAGCCTCCCGTCAAGGCCATCCAGCGTGTTCTTTAACGTGCACAGGGTATGGCTCTCCCGCACACGGGGCCACGGCTTAACGTCCCATCCGACGGACGGCGGCCTTTCCAAGCCCATCGGTGTCCCCTACTGACCGTGGGCAGGGCGGGTAATTTTGCGGAGATAAATCTCAACGCTGACCCAGCTGGGACTCGAACCTGGGAACTACAGATTACGAGCCTGGCGCGCTACCGACTGAGCCACTCCCGCCCCTAAATATTAAACGGAGTATTACAGGATGGGTCAAATGTCCTTAATAAATTTCAAAATTGAATTAATTTAAACTGCTTACAGAAGAGGCATAGGGAATGCTACATTTCGTAATTCAACTCAAGTTTTTCCCACAAATTTCATACTCTTCAATGCGAGCAACCTTTGTAGCTTGGAGCAGATTTAACTGACGATCAAATTTAAACCATGTTAGATATGAATAGTAGCCATTCTTTTTTTTAGCAAGAACACTGCCAGTTTCAATGAATTTCTTGTGGCGGCATGCTCTGATATTAGTATGGGATGGTAGGTCCTAGCTTAATAGTGTACAGAAATCTCTCTGTATACTTGAATATTTAATTTAGCTTCAAAAAATCAACCTATGTAGGAGGCTTTCTCCTGAGGACTCACTATTTTGTAATCTGACCGTTTGCTTGCAAGGCACAATTGCATCTATAAGTGTACAGCAAATACAAAAAACGTTTCAAACTATCAAATGCAGCATACCGCATGATTCTCTGCAGTTATTACTGTTTTCTTTCTTTAAACTGAAATTTCAAATTACATAAAGACTTCTGACCCACTCTGTCCATTAGTAAGTTACCTCAATATTTCTTTAAAGGTACCCTCTTCCACACATAGTCAACCAGTTATTAATTTGTTTTAACTTAGAAACGTTAATCAGCTTCCTCCTGCAGTTTTCTGGATATTCCGCATATGCAATCACTTGTGGAGGTGCCCAGGGAACTGAAGATAGGTATGATGCACATCTTGAAAGCTTCAGAAACCCCCAACTTAAAAACCAGAATATCGCATCCGTTTTTACCTATTTAGGCAACCGAGTGTATAACAGAAATTATATATTAAAGGAGCGTTAAAATTTCATCCTTTAACACGTATTGCATAAATATCATTTATCCAAAGCATTTCTGTTGTACATCCCTTTGGGAAGAAAACCTTTGGGATTTCCTTTTGGGATTTAAACCTTCTGCGTAGATTAAATACTTAATAAAATTATTAATCTAAATTTTTTATATTAAATTTTTACTATAAAAGTAATGGATCTGAATGACTTATCAACCTTCTGCCAAATCACTTATATATGAAAAGTGTCAACTACGATCTCTCCATAGTAATCTTAGTTACCACTTAGGCTGCATCACTCACTAACATTCTGCTTGGTTGGTTGTTTGGGGTTTTATGACGCATTGACAGCTAAGGCCATAATGCGCCAAACGAGGCGAATAAAAGAGTAAAAAGAAAGAGAAACCCACAACCAAAAGTTAAAAGTCAATAGAGTAAAAGGTAAAGGACAAAACCAACAGATATAAAAAATACAAAAATAGGAAAGACGTGTAAAGCAATAAATATAAATGTATAAAAGGGAAACTAACCCAGGTTGGACAGAGTATTAAAAATTATTATAAATGACAAAGCCATAAAATTACAATCTAGTAAAATAACCGGTAAATCGTAAAAAAGGCGAAGACAGGAGGTAAAAAGGATGCATCAGATAAAAGGCGTCCGAGTGTAAGGGGCTGAGACGTAAAATCATGTAAGTTAAAATATAACCGGCTTTCAAGATTAAAATATGTTTAATGGTTAAAATGGTGTCACAAAACTCACACTTAGTTTCGTCGTCCACCTGAAGAAGAAAAGAATGGGTAATATACGAATGACCTAAGCCAGTGGTTCTCAACCTTTTATGCTTCACGTACTCCCTGGAAATGTATATGTAACTGGAGTACCCCTTGTATAGATAGATAAAACTATAGTTATAGTATAACAATGGGAATAAAATAAAACATAAATATATATAACATATACCTAGCGACCTTTGAGCTCTCACGGCGTACCTCAAAAAATATTACTGCGTACCCCAAGTTGAGAATCCCTAACCTAATCCACAACATTTGTTTGTTTAAAAAAGTGGCAATATATTTCTAAAGTGTCTTTATGTTTGATAAAGAATTCCTCTTAAACAGTGTGAGCTAAAACCAGCAAAATTCGTCATAATTTATTCACCTTAACTTAAGCAATGTAAAAATTTCCTCCTCTGCACAAACTTTAATTTCCCAATAAAATCTCCCCCCCCCCCCACACACACACACAAGAAAGAGGTGGGGGGCATAACTTAGGTGTTCCTGTGGCGGAGTGGTGAGCGCGCTTGGCTACTGATCAAAGAGACCTGGGTAAGGCATGAATGTGTTTTTCTTGTCGGATCTCGCCATCTTCACAAACCTATTATGGCGTGTAAAACTGGCAGGCTCTTGTCATACTTGTGTGGCAAGCAGCTGCTTGAGAGAGTATTTATCCTTTTTTAACGTTACCTAAATGATAAAAGATAGGATAATCAAATATGAAATGCAGCTTTTTCTTATCGCAATTAAAAACAATGTAAAGAGTCCTTTTCCCTCTCATATACAAACGCTTCTCCCCTTCCCCCTAAAATAAAACCGGGGGGAAGAAGTACTTCTAAATGATAAAAGCTAGGGCCACCAAAATAAGTAAGCAACTTCCACTTATAAGAACTCAGAGAATATTAGTTTTAGGTCACCACACTCCCCCCCCCCCCTGCCAAAAATAAATAATAGATGAAATGCGTAAATATTGCCGAGAGTAACAAGTTATATCTGAAATAAACAGTTTGATGTGGGTTGGAGTGAAGGGGGAGGGGGGATAATGGACCCTGCTTTCAACTCCGCCTCAAAAAAAAATATTCGAATTCTCACGTGGGTCGATTGTAATATTAATAAATAATAAATATCCCCTCAAGTAACTGCTTGCCACAGAGGTCTGACAAGAGATTGTCAGTTTATGTGCCATAGTAGAAAGTCTGAAAGCATGGCAGGACTTCAGCATAGAAACGACGCATACTTCCGTGCCTTACCCGGGACTCGAAACCCAGGTTCCTTAGATCAGTAGTCAAGCGCGCTAACCACGTGGCCATGGGTTGGGTTGATTTACCTCTGAGAGGACTTTTTTGCACACCATGGGCTAAATGGCCAGGTCACATGGACCCCGAAGGCTCAGAGAAGGTTGGGGGAGGGGACCCACTGGAACAGCTGTTGGGAGACAGATGGTAGCCTCCCGTCAAGGCCTCCAGCGTGTTCTTTAACGTGCACAGGGTATGGCTCTCCCGCACACGGAGCCACGGCTTAACGTCCTATCCGACGGACGGCGGCCTTTCCAAGCCCATCGGTGTCCCCTACTGACCGTGGGCAGGGCAGGGAATTTTGCGGAGATGGCCATGGAAATGTATGTCAAATGAAATCGTGCGACATGAGAAGTGTCATCTAATACATATTTTAGAGAGTTACGGATCCGAACAGTCTGCCTCTTAATTCATATATTTGGCATTCTGCTGTACTTAAATTATTCTATTAGTTATATATGTATAATTAATGGCATATTGTTTAGAAAGAGTATCGAAATACGTCGAAGCAAATGAGACTCACCTGAATATCATTTTTAAAGATGAAGCATACTAACATGAAAAGCAGAATAGGCACTATGTTGTAGGTGAAAGAGTTCCAGTTCGATATTTTAAATGCAGCAACCATGGCACCGACCAACATAAGGAAGATCGTGCCAGGACCGAGCACGGTGCCCACCATCAACATTCCTTGATAGATGATGTAAGGGACAGAGATGTTATCGTTGATGGCTACGGTTTGCTTGTAATCAGTGAGCAGATCCATGATATTAGCCATGGTGGAGGGAGCCCAGCGACGTCTCTGTGTGTAGAATTCGCCAAATCCTTCGGGACAGTGAGTGTAAGCATCGGACGCAGCACTGTACTCCACACGATAACCACGCTGAAGAAGCAAAGTGCACAACCATCTGTCTTCACCTGTAAAGAAAATCAAATTAGTTTCTTGTTCATCTATGGTTTTGGATTGTTTTACCTCTAAGCGGCATTTTATACACAATGGGCTTAAATGACCAGGTCACATGGACGCTGATGACACGGAGAAGTTTGGGGGGGGGGGACCCACTGGACAGCTGTTAGGGGACCTTCTTGTTCATCTATGGTTTTGAATAGTTTTACCTCTAAGCGGCAGTTTTTTTATACACAATGGGCTTGAATGACCAGGTCACATGGACGCTGATGGCTTGGAGAAGGTTGGGGGGGGGGACCCACTGGACAGCTGTTAGGAGACCTCCCATCATCGCTATACGGCGTGTTCTTTAACGTGCAGGGGATATGGTTCTTCCGCACACGGGGCACGGCTTAACGTATCATCGACTGAAGGCGGCCTTTCCAAGTCCATCGGTGTCCCTACTAACCGAGGGTAGGGCGGGGAGTTTTGCGGAGATAAATATCAACGCTGGACCAGGCGGAACTGGAAACTGAAGATTGCGAGTCTGGCGCGCTACCAACTGAGCCACCCTTTCCCCCTTGTTATTCTATGAACCACAGGCGAATTTAATCATCGAGAAGCCCTTGGAGTAATTCACATTTTGTGGCTTCTATGCTAGCACCCAATCAATGACGAATTATAAGCAAACTAAGTCAAGCTAAACTATGGCTCGCACCTCTTTATGTGCTGCCCGCGATCTTGATGACAAATTTCTAAAACAGCAAAAGAAAGCATAGAGGAAGCCCAACTTCAGCTAAACCAATTCCCATTAAAATAACCAATTTTAGTAAAATTATAATGTTTACGTTTCACTTTAGATTTTGTTAGCATTTGTTATACATACAGATTAAACATTTCTTTGGCTTTCGCTCCTCACATTTCGGTCTTCTGTGTGGCCTTTCAGCTAAAACGTTTGTCCAAGCCTGAACTAAGCCATATGCAAAACTGAAGAAGTTTTTCTTTTAAATCATTTGTTTAGATCATGTTACTTAGTAGGCGCTTGTAAGAATAAAAACTGTTTAATTTTAAAATGTTTTTATAAATTGATCACAATGGTACATATAATCATACTTTAATCAAATTAAATCATAATGTTTTTTTGAAATAACGTCTATTGCTTTACATGTACTATTTTCAAATTTTTTAAAATTTTACCGCTAAGATATCTTTGGGTAACACTTTATCTGGAAGCTCGCGGAATCCTCACCATCTAGGAAGGAGGAAGGCTAAAAAGGTAAACATTACACGTTTTGCAAGAAAATTTGGTAAATACCACTATAACGAAGAGAAGGAAAAAAATTTACTCTGGGAACAAACTTCCATTTCATTCCGTTGCCTCAGCCCACTTATTCGTTTTTTCTTTATCATGGCTGGTTAATTCTTAAGCTCATAAAACGAGTGTTTATAGGATAAAACACTTCTGAATGATATCAGCATCTCTACTCACTTATGCAGTCCCATTTGCACTTAATTTTATCAGTCCTGTTTCATGTTCGGAATGTTTTTGTGATCAGTGCTTTAATTTTTACCACCAGTATAGTTTCAAATACCATACATCTGGAATGTTTATCCACAAAAAATTAAAAACTCCAGGTAAAATTAAAAGCCTTCAAGTAACATAATATTCATACCTTCTGTACTAACAAGTCACATTCCTACTGGAAAGAAAAATGGACATTTCGTAGGTATATAGTACAGTGGAATTCTTCTCGAAAGAAATGATTCATCGCAAACCCTTTCAATCGATCTTGATATTACAATGCTTTGAATTATGAGTCCAATTGAATAATATGGAAATTTTCAATTTTTTTACCACTGTATTATGCTTTGCAGTAATTGATTTAATCCACAGAATATATCATTTTTAATGATACTAAAATTCTGAACTTACCTTGATCATATTGTACATAATGTCTTGCCTCATCTGACCGTGTGGTGTATTTCCTCATGACGTTGTCGTCCATTAGCGCTTTCGCTCTGAACAAGGAAAAGCATCCTGGACTGCAAAGCACACAGCCAATCATGTGTTCAGTGGCCTTCTGCAGCCAATGACCAATAGCATACTCGAATTTTTGATACCATACCATGGGGCCTGAAACGGAAATATTAAGCAGAATGTCACGTCAGAAAACTTCCAATGTACAATGAAAACACCTAGGATCACTTGTTGCAGCTAAAGAATTCTTACAGTGATAACCAAAATTTATGAACACAGCTGTTTTTTTTTTTAACTTTTTTTGTATGTATGTATTACTTTATATACAGGGTGATTCAAAACTTATCGTTCAAATTTCTTGGGGAGGTAGGGAATATGTCAGGAAACCGATTTCACATAGGAAAGTATGTCCGCAAACGTCATCTACATGTTGGGTCATTCTTCTGTTGGGGTATCGGTCTTCGTAAACTTGCCTAGCTCGGCGGCCGCTTTCGCCAGCTGCCCCATATGCGAGATGCATATCCGCTAGCTCTTGATGCGTAAAACGATTCATCTTATCACTAGTAATCATCTTATCATATTCATCATATCACTAGTAATTCATCTTATCACTAGTAAGTTTGCAAAGTTATGGTTTTAGAGTGCATGGAAACATGCACCAGTCAACAATCCCAGTTTCATGATTACGCCTCTGTGATTGGTCTGTATTGTCATCAGCTCGTACACTGATGACAGTGATCACCCTGTATTGTCATCAGCTCGTACACTGATGACAGTGATCACCCTGTATTGTCATCAGCTCGTACACTGATGACAGCGGGAGTGGTCGGGCGAGCTGTACACTGGTGGGGTACACACAGCGCCCTCTACATATGCATGCGTACATTTGCGGACATACTTTCCTATGTGAAATCGGTTTCCTGACGTATTCCCTACCTCCCCACGAAATTTGAACGATAAGTTTCGAATCACCCTGTATATGTGTATGTTTTTGTGTGTATTTCAGGCACTTTTAGCCACTAAATTATCAAATTTATATAAATTCTATCAGAGTACCCAAAGTGTGGGCTATAAAACCTCCTTGAGGCTTCAGCATTATAGTTCATAAAGCAGTCGTCAAATACGTCAAATGAGACTAACATGTCAATCCCTATCCCCCATTGGAAGTTTCTGGGTAGCCACCGACTTTTGCTTTTTATTTTGAAGTATTTTTGTCCTCTGATTTCAAATATTTTTACTGTTTTCAAATATTTTAAGTATTGTTTAGATATTTTGAAAACATGAAACTATAAAACATAAAGTGAACTAGGTTGAACAGACTCTCCTTCCAATCAATCGGGTATGACGACGAATGTGTTATGTCGACCAATCACAGAGGCGTAACCATGTGGGTTGTTTTACCTCTGAGCGGCACTTTTTTGCACACCATGGGCTAAATGGCCAGGTCACATGAACCCCGAAGGCTCAGAGAAATTTGGGGGAGGGGACCCACTGGAACAGCTGTTGGGAGACAGATGGTAGCCCCCCGTCAAGGCCATCCAGCATGTTCTTTAACGTGCACAGGGTATGTCTCTCCCGCACACGGGGCCACGGCTTAACGTCCCATCCGACGGACGGCGGCCTTTCCAAGCCCATCGGTGTCCCCCTACTGACCGTGGGCAGGGCGGGGAATTTTGCGGAGATAAGTCTCAACGCTGACCCAGCTGGGACTCGAACCTGGGAACTACAGATTACGAGCCTGGCGCGCTACCGACTGAGCCACCTCCGCCCCAGGCGTAACCATGAAACTGGGATTGTTGACTGGTGCATGTTTCAATGCACTCTAAAACCATAACTTTACAAACTTACCCCCCACCCTTGAGAATGCTAGCAAATAGAATGGAGGAGATTTTTTATTCTTTTTAGAAGGGAAGAAGAATTTTTCCCTTCTAAAAATTTTTTCTTTAAAATTTTTTATTCTATTTAGAATCCCTATACAAAGTACTAGCATTTATTATTAAATATATGTACATTTAACATGTTTTTCAAGAGATTTTTAAAGACCACTAAAATGGAAGGTTCGGTTATTTTACCTCTGAACAACACGTTTTTGAACGTAATGTATTAAATGGCCAGGTCACAAGTACCTCGTGGGCTCAGAGATGGTTGAGTGAGAAAGTACCCACTGTATAGCTGTTAGGAAGCATTTTATCTAGATTCCCTTCAAGGATATCCAGCCTTTTGCCCTCACACACCTGCTTTCTTTTTACATCTGAACATGCTTAAAACTAATAAGTTTATAGTGCATGATAATTATATTTCATCTGATGTTATTCAAAACTATCTTCATTTCCAGTTTATCTTAACTTAAATGTTTAATGTTTACTTGTTAATGCAATACTGCTATTTGCATTCCCCATTAGTTTCTCTTACCAGTGCTTTTGGATTGGATTGTTTTACCTCTGAGCGGCACTTTTTTGCACACCATGGGCTAAATGGCCAGGTCACAAGGACCCCGAAGGCTCAGAGAAGGTTGGGGGAGGGGATCCATTGCAACAGCTGTTGGGAGACAGATGGTAGCCTCCCGTCAAGGCCATCCAGCGTGTTCTTTAACGTGCACAGGGTATGGCTCTCCCGCACACGGGGTCACGGCTTAACGTCCCATCCGACGGATGGCGGCCTTTCCAAGCCCATCGGTGTCCCCTACTGACCGTGGGCAGGGCGGGGAATTTTGCCAGTGCTTTTGAAAACAACACTTATGCCATTTAATCGTTCACTAATTACAGAACAATAAGTGAACTAGATGAATTATCATATTAGTTTTAGGTAGTTGAAATAGGTTAAACCAAAAACATTTTAAAGTTCATTAAAGTAGGATAAAGTTGGTAAATCAGAGAATTATAAATCATCGAAATATCAGAAATTACGAAATGATTCGTAATCTAACTGCGTCGAATATCTGTTGAATTGTACAAATATTCAACTCTTAAAATATTTTTGAGAACTCTTCGATATTTTTATTGCGAAAATGTGAACAACTTGATATTTTAGCATTTAAAACAAGTAATGTATTAATACAATTGATTTCCATAAGTCCAACTTATATAATTATTAACATTGTGTCGAGTACAGATAATTTCTCTTTTGAATAATCACGAAATATGAAAACTAGTTGGGATTCAAGCGAAGCATTGCTGGCAGTATCCTCTGCAATTTCGGAAATAACATCATTAAAGCCGGATTTACGATAATTAAATTACTTGAAGGAAGCTGATTCCCTCTGAAGCAGTTTAATCTTAAAATCGTCAAGAGCGAAGCTTCAGTAATCTGAGGAAGGAATGATGCAAACTCGAGAAATTAGGTAAAAGGAAAAGTTACGAACTTAAGTGTTCTTATTTTGCACAGTAAACAATTCAAAATTTAGATTTCGAAAGGGATGCGCAGAACCGCAATAGTAATTGTTGCAACAGAGTTAAAGAATCATTATCTCGCTAATGAGCATAACGCTTGTTCATTACTACGTTCCTGATATTACGTTTCACTACTAGTGGCTTTAGCATTTTAAAGTGAAAATAGATATAGCAGTGGTATTATTAATTGATGAGAGGTGGTCGTTAAATTTAAAAATGTACACCCATTTTTAAATGAGGAAGCAAGGAAATGAGTGAGGCTAAACAGAAAGGAAAGAGATAGCCTAGAGTTTATTTGGCTTCCCATAAAATACATGCATTCAGGGCCGGATCGGAGGGCGGGGGGGGGGACCTTGACCCCTTTGAGAATGAGCAAGGGTAATAGAGGCAAAATATTATTAAACTTACTATATTTCATACATTTTAAGATTTTTTTAAAGACTTCTAAATCGGAAAATAAAGCGATATACTCTTCTACCTCATTAACATCTAAATCATTAACAACAATTGGAAAAGTTGCCTCTCCTGAAGTATAGATGGTGCAAGATGCGCCACATCTTAGTGAAAGATTTATAGGTCTTATTCTGGAAGATTTTTGCGTCTGATGAGTAGTTTAAGATTCTAGCACTTATATGGAGAGTTGCGGGTTCGATTCCCGCCGCGTCAGCGATAATTTTTTTCAGATGTTTTTAATAATTGTTGAAGTCTATTTCTACAGGTAATCTTGTATTTATTATGGGCAGTTTTATATGTATAATTTTTGCCCCATATTTTATGTCAGACACTAAAAATTGATTAAAAGAAAACTATAAAATCTCATTCCATATAAAATATTATTTTAACCTTTCCCGTTCGGTGCAATATTTTAGTAATTGGAAACCCTTCTCGTCTTATTCTCAGAGCCCTTCCACACTAGCCCTCAAAGCAAAAACCTTTCGATATTATATATATCAAGTGTTCTTATCAATCAAGATTTCTGGTTAATTTTCAGTTAAAAGGGAAAAAAATAAATCATCTACAGTCGGATAGTGCTTGTGACGCCATTTACCGATTGGAGTAAGACGTATACGGTAAGCAGATTTATTTCTTGAATTAAATACCTAAATCAAGTTTTGTTCGTTGATACTGTTGTAGGTTTGCAATATTCATCATTCACTGTGTTTAGATTTAACCATATTTTATCCAGACTAATAGCCCTTGTGAATATACAGCATTATGGATACTTGATGAACAGAGAAATATCGTGAATGCCAGTGGCGCACTCGGGATTTAATCTTGGGGGGGGGGGGGCGAGAGGCCAGCTGGCCCGGCTAGGGCAAACGAAGTATCACTCGGTCCTCCTGATTCGTTCGCCTTGTGTTCACAGCGGTCGTGATTCCTGAATGCTATAGGGTATTCCCACCTTATGTGACCGCTAATTCATAAACAGTATAGAAATAGAAGACTCGGCATAACATAAATATAAAAAATGAATTTTATTTAGGAAAAGATTTTTGGAAAATTTTTTAGTTTTTTTTTTCCTTTTTCTTTGGGGGGTGCCAGGGCCCCTTGCCCTCCCCCCCCCTCCCCCTCAGTGCGCCACAGGAAAAGATTTTTGGAAAATTTTCTAGTTTTCCTTTTTCTTTGGGGGGTGCCAGGGCCCCTTGCCCCCCCCCCTCTCTGTGCGCCACTGGTGTGTGCTTAGAACACGCTGGATGACTAACAGGTTATGGCGTTGGGTTGTTTAATCTCTGAGCAGCACTTTTTCACACAGTAGGTGAAATGACAAGAAGCCCAAGAGCTTAAAGAAGGTTGGGGGAAGGGGGCCTACTAGACAGCTGTTAAGTAACAAATGGAAGCCCCCATTCAGCATGTTCTTCAATCTGCACACAGAGCCACTGCTGAACTTCCCATCCAGCGGATGGCGGGCTTTCCAAGTCCATCGGTATCCCCCTTCTGACCAAGGGCAGGGTGTGGTTTTACAGGAGATAAATCATAACACAGTACAGGTGGGATTCGATTCTGGGTACGACAGATTACGAGTTTTTCGCGCTACCAACTGAGTCCACTCCTGCCCCGACTCTTTAGCGGGAGGGTTGGGTTGTTTTACCTCTGAGCGGCACTTTTTTGCAGGTCACAAAGACCCCGATGGCTCAGAGAAGGTTGGGGGAGGGGACCCACTGGAACAGCTGTTGGGAGGCAGATGGTAGCCTCCCGTCAAGGCCATCCAGCGTGTTCTTTAACGTGCACAAGGTATGGCTCTCCCGCACACGGGGCCACGGCTTAACGTCCCGTCTGACGGACGGCGGCCTTTACAAGCCCATCGGTGTCCCCTACTGACCGTGGGCAGGGCGGGGAATTTTGCGGAGATAAATCTCAACTCTGACCCAGCTGGGACTCGAACCTGGGAACTACAGATTACGAGCCTGGCGCGCTACCGACTGAGCCACCCCCGCCCCTTTTGCGGGAGGATTCTATCTCTTAAGGACCGTCTAGTGCAGGGGGTCTCTAAAACGCGTTCCTTCGACATCATTTTTAAGAGCCAGCGAGCAATACGTTCTATCATAATCAATGCAGCGAACTGTGACTTACTATCTTGTTTCGACAAAGATAATCTCACACGATTATAATCTTAGTCAGCAGCAGATGAGGCCGCTACAATAGGTTTATGTTGTAATGGTTATATTATATACAATAGATTTATGTTATATACAAATATCGGCTTATGTTTTTGGTATTAAAAGTATGTAACAGTTAAATACCAAAATAGCAATAAAGTTTTTGCTTATTATCACTTGAAATAAAATGCAGGCCACCACTTATTGAAAAATAATTGATTTGGCTCCTACATGATTTGAATTTGGGATCATTTATCTAAGGCAGTGGTTCCCATCGAGGGCGTTTTAAAAATTAGTTGGTTCGTTTTTTCTGGATTTTCTATGGAAATAGATTAAATAGAATGCTTCGTAACAACATTAGCACAGGCTTCCATGAAGGAAGAATTAGAAAAATACTACTTGGCAAAAATTGCGTTCAGCCCGAAAAATTTAGGAATCACTGATCTAAGGAATCCCCTTCCCAGCTGGTGATATTTAGGGTTTAGTGACCTGGTTATTTAGCGCATATTGGACACAAATATATCCTCAAAGGTAAAACAAGGTTTCAAGTTAACAAGCAAAAGATCTTTCTCAAAAGAACGATTGATTCAATTTTTGCCTATTTATATGATGTTCAGTGAAATATTGTAACTATTTCTTACAGCTATTCTTCAGCGTATAGCTCTTTCAAATTCCTTTGAAGATATTAATGGAAAATTTAAGCTACGAGATTCAATTTTGTATCGACTAGAAAGCTCATCACATGAACAAGTTTTAGCAGAGCATTTCTCAATTGTAGTTTTCAATAATAATGCTTTGGTTTGCCTATCTGGTATTATTATTCTGTGTCAAATCAAAACTATTTTATAACATCATGAGCAAGCGAGAGAGAAAAATAGCAATATAAAGAATTAATTCAAAATATTTATTAAAAAATAAGATTCATCATTATGAGTTTCAACTTCTGTTCGCTTTAAACAAGTGAGCATTGCTTGCCTTCTCTTTCAAGGTAAGCTTCGATTCTTTTGATTTCAGTTTACGAGTTCATGTCAAAGATGTTTACTTTTTTTAAGTTAATGCTCTCATTTAATCAAATATACTGTATACTTCTTTCAAATATCATTTCGCAAAAATGTTTTTTCCATTTGGAACCAGAGCCACTGCCGCTCGATATACCATCGTCTACCCAGGGCACCAAAATCTTATTGTAACTTTTAGGACAATCTTTTTTTCTTTCAAAAAAGGTTAAAAACATTTTTATTAAAAACTTCTATACGGAAAGAGTTGCTAATTTTAAGTCGAGTTGAGTTGTTTTACTTCTTAGCGGTACTTTTTTGTGTACAATGGACTAAATGGCCAGGTCATAAGCCGAGGGCTCAGAGAAGGTTTGAGGAAGAAGGTTCCCACTGGATAGCTATTAGGAAGCAGATGGTGGCCTTCGGTCAAGGCCATTTAGCGTGTTCTTTAATGTACATAAGGTTACTGCTCTTTTGCACACGGATCGCGACTTAAGGTCCCATCCAACGGATGGTAGCCCTTCCAAGCCCATTGGAGTCCCCTATTGACTGAGGGCAGGGCGGAGATTTTTGTGGAGATAAATCTAAACGCTGACCCAGGTGGTTTGGGTTGTTTTACCTCTGAGCGGCACTTTTTTGCACACCATGGGCTAAATGGCCAGGTCACATGGACCCCGAAGGCTCAGAGAAGGTTGGGGGAGGGACCCACTGGAACAGCTGTTGTGGAGACAGATGGTAGCCTCCCGTCAAGGCCATCCAGCGTGTTCTTTAACGTGCACAGGGTATGGCTCTCCCACACACGGGGCCACGGCTTAACGTCCCATTCGACGGACGGCGGCCTTTCCAAGCCCATCGGTGTCCCCTACTGACCGGGAATTTTGCGGAGATAAATCTCAACGCTGACCCAGCTGGGACTCGAACCTGGGAACTACAGATTACGAGCCTGGCGCGCTACCGACTGAGCCACCCCGCCCCTGGCCCAGGTGGGACTCGAACTGGGAACTACACATTACGAACCTGGGAACTACACATTACGAGCCTGCCACGCTACCGGCTGAGCCACCCCTACCCACTGGCTATGCTTCATTGCCAGAGGTGCCAAAAGAGCTCATTTCATCCCAGAACTCCTTAGTGCTATGAATTTACAACAATATTAGGACTTTTTTTTTTCGAAGGAAAAAACTGAATGCCAGGCTTAATAGAATTTTTTTCGTCCTGTTTGTCATTATCAGGCACCTTTAAAGTGATAACACAAACCTGTTCCGACAGGATGGATTCGTCCACATGCTGCTCCCAAGTTGCGATTTTTCTTCATCAGATCCACCAATAGCTGCACGGCGTGTGGTCGGAAATTGATGTCTCCATCCAGAGCGAGGACGAAAGTGTTCTCGGCCATTACCGCTCTCCGATTCACGTCGATTGGCAATTCCATGAGCCGATGTCCCAGTAGGTAATACATGTACATTACCTGGAAGAAGAAAATGAGGGAAAATTCTTCATTAGCAAATTAATCAATCAACGTTAAGCATTAATCGATCCACCAAAGGAAAACTCGGGCGCTTCGTGAAAATGTTACTAATGCGCCTCGTTTTTTTATTGTGTTATGTATTCTGTGAAAATATGCTTATTGGATTTTTTTTTCCCCTCGAGTGCAAATGGACAATCTGTTTCGAAGCAATTGACATGCAATAACGTTCAAGGGTGTTGTTTGTGGTTTTGTGTCGTGTCAAACAAAAACATGCTCTGGAAAATATCGAATTATATTCTGTAGCGGATATATATTAATGGAGCAAGATTCATCAGTGATAAAGGCCGCACGTGATAATGTAACAAAATCGATGGTTCGTTCCTTACTCGATCTGAGAAACAAGTACTGTTGCATAGAGACGAAACAGTCTCTGATGACGGATAATTGTCGGTATTCAGTCGTCCATGAAGGTTTATTTGAACATTAAACAAATGGCAAAAACTGAAAATTTTTTGTAGTTGTTTAGTTGTTTTTTGGGCAACACTTTTCTGCATCCCCCCCCCCGAAGGCTCAGAGAAAGTTGGGGGAGGGGACCCACTGGAACAGCTGTTGGGAGACAGATGGTAGCCTCCCGTCAAGGCCATTCAGTGTGTTCTTTAACGTGCACAAGGTATGGCTCTCCCGCACCCAGGGACACGGCTTGACGTCCCATCCGACGGACAGCGACCTTTCCAAGAGTCGCCCAAGCCCATCGGTGTCCCCTCTTGACCGTGGGCATTGCGGAGATAAATCTCAACGCTGAACCCAGCTGGGACTCGAACCTGGGAACTACAGATTACGAGCCTGGCGCACTACCGACTGAGCCACCGCCGCCCTACAGTTGTTTAGTATAATAGGCAATTATCTGTCTAGTGTAAATTTTCGCTGCTGTAGTAGGGTTGTTGTTTTTATTTGGTACTGTTTTACCTCTGAGCAGGTATTTATATATATTGCACACAATGGTCAGGTTATAAGGAAACCAAGGGCCCAGGGAAGGTAAGGGGACCCATTGGACAGTTATAATAAACAGATGGAAGCCTTCCGTTAATGTCATCCAGCATGTTCTTTAATGTCCACAGAGTGTTTTAATTTTATGGCCTCATCCGATGGGCGCCGTACGGAAGACATGGCCTCATCCAATGGACGGCTGCCTTTCCAAGATCATCAGTTTTCGCTTTCTGACCGAAGGAAGGGTGAAGAGTTAAGTCTCAACGCTGGTACATATGGGACTCGAACGTGGGAATTGCAGATTTACTATCCTGTTGTGCTACCGGCTGAGTCAGCCCCCAGCACCCCTGTAATCAAGGAACATATACAGTTGTTATTGGCTACAAGGGATTGAATCCTTTGGATCTTTTGTTTCTCTATTATTGAATCATAGATAAAGCTGCTTCTGCGTGTTTGACTCTAAAAAATAAAATTATGATAAAGTTTGTCGTTGCATTCCCAATCAGTAGATGGCGCCAAGAGCAACTATCAATCGTGGAAAGAAAATAAAAAGTTACCTCAAATTGAACTAGCCTTGGGATAGCTCACTGCAGCTCAAATTTAACTAGCCTTGGGATAGCTCACAGCAGCTCAAGTTTAACTAGCCTTGAGGTAGCTCAGTGATTGAGTAAGCTTCATGTTATCAAGAGGTCGTGGTTTCGGATCGCACACCAGTCGAAACGCAATTTATTCAGCTGCTCTACAAGATCAAATTCTTCTTTTAAACCTGATGCAGAACTGTAAAAATAAATAAAATAATAAATACCCCCTGAAGCAGCTGCTTGCCACAGAGGTCTGACAGGAGCCTGTCAGTTTATATGCCACAGTAGAGATCTGAGAGGATGGCAGGACCTCAGCAGAAAACAACACGAACATCCATGCCTTATCCGGGGCTCTGAACCCAGGTCCCGTAGATCAGTAGTCAAGCGTGCTAACCACTCGGCCACGGGAACTGTACAAGACTACAAAGATTCTACGGTCTTGATCTTGAGATACACATAGCGCCATCTATCGACTGGAAATATAACAGTGTCCGCAAAAAATGTTATTTTTGAAGGCCAAAAATCACTCTGTAGATAATTATCCTGATTTTTATTTCTTTCCTAGAAACATTTGTGACACACGGACACAAGAAATATGATGTAATCAATCTATTTATATGCTCCCATAAGCAGGCCGTAAAAATAATCCCAGTTCAAATTTGTTGTTAAAAAGCTCTGTAGAGAACGTAGTTCAGGAAATCTGCATGAATCTTTTAGCAGTTTAACAGAACACAAACTTTATTGAAGTGTCAGGATCTAATAAAATCCTCAGCAAATAAACTTCGCTTTCAGCTGAAATGTCCTTCTTCACTGTTTTGAACTTTTTCGTTAATTTCTTTCAGTCCTTTATACTTTTTAGTTATGATCAATAGAGCTCCTAATGTGTTCACTTGTGTCAATTACCTCTGGCCGCTCCCCACTAAAACATAAAAATTATTTTTTGTTGTTCCAAATTGATATCTGGTACAGTCGCTCAAATATATATCCGAACACTATGGTTGATTACAGAATACAGAAAAAATACCTGGCAACGATTTTTTTAGAAATTAGTGATCTGGCAACCTGCGTGTACCGTAGACGAAGGTTGCCAGATCACTAATTTCTAAAAAAAATCGTTGCCAGATATTTTTTCTGTATTCTGTAATCAACCATAGTGTTCGAATATATGTTTGAGCGACTGTACACCGCTGATTAATGTTATCCGAGCTAACCAAAATTTTTCGTTTCAGGATCATTCAAGAGAATTATTTTTCCTTCTCTGAATAGAGTTGGATTGGGTTGTTTTACCTCTGAGCGGCACTTTTTTGCACACCATGGGCTAAATGGCCAGGTCACATGGACCCCGAAGGCTCAGAGAAGGTTGGGGGAGGGGACCCACTGGAACAGCTGTTGGGAGAGAGATGGTAGTCTCCCGTCAAGGCCATCCAGCGTGTTCTTTAACGTGCACAGGGTATGGCTCTCCCACACAGGGGGCCACGGCTTAACGTCCCATCTGACGGACGGCGGCTTTTCCAAGCCCATCGGTGTCCCCTACTGACCGTGGGCAAGGCGGGGAATTTTGCGGAGATAAATCTCAACGCTGACCCAGCTGGGACTCGAACCTGGGAACTACAGATTACGAGCCTGGCGCGCTACCGACTGAGCCACCCCCGCTACTGTCTGAATAAAAATACATCATAAAGTTCCAAAACAATTTTGCAAGCATTAATTCGAGCCCCGAATAAAACAAGACTAATTCTTTTCTGAGCTGTCCTTCGGTTAAGATCTCGCTCTCCTAACATATTTTTTTAATGGCGTCTTATACTAACTGCCTCCTGTTATACGGGGCGGGGGTGGCTCAGTCGGTAGCGCGCCAGGCTCGTAATCTGTAGTTCCCAGGTTCGAGTCCCAGCTGGGTCAGCGTTGAGATTTATCTCCGCAAAATTCTCCGCCCTGCCCACGGTCAGTAGGGGACACCGATGGGCTTGTAAAGGCCGCCGTCCGTCGGACGGGACGTTAAGCCGTGGCCCAGTGTGCGGGAGAGACATACCCTGTGCACATTGGATTGGATTGTTTTACCTCTGAGCGGCACTTTTTTGCACACCATGGGCTAAATGGCCAGGCCACAAGGACCCCGAAGGCTCAGAGAAGGTTGGGGGAGGGGACCCACTGGAACAGCTGTTGGGATACAGATGGTAGCCTCCCGTCAAGGCCATCCAGCGTGTTCTTTAACGTGCACAGGGTATGGCTCTCCCACACACGGGGCCACGGCTTAACGTCCCATCCGACGGACGGCGGCCTTTTCAAGCCCATCGGTGTCCCCTACTGACCATGGGCAGGGCGGGGAAATACCCTGTGCACGTTAAAGAACACGCTGGATGGCCTTGACGGGAGGCTACCATCTGTCTCCCAACAGCTGTTCCAGTGGGTCCCCTCCCCCAACCTTCTCTGAGCCTTCGGGGTCCATGTGACTTGGCCATTTAGCCCATGGTGTGCAAAAAAGTGCCGCTCATAGGTAAAACAACCCAACCCTCCTGTTATAGACCTATGTGCAAAACAGCTGCTTGAGTATTAATCTTTTATTAATTATATAAGAATTAACTTTTCTGTCCCCGTCTGCCCATATATGAACACTAATATACTATTTTTAATCAATATAAAAATGTTAAATAAGGTACATTTTCGAATAGTTTCTCATCTGAAAACTTGCAATATGTTTAGAATTACCCCGCGTAGCTCGGTCCTCAGTGTAGAATAAATAATGCAGAGTAGCAAGCATCGAAGCGTATTCCGAACGAGTGTCCGGACCAGTGCCTATGTAATACATGCCTATTTGACGACATGAAGCGAAAGCAGCGCTAGTTACATTTTCGTCCGCTGTGGCGCTGGCGATCCGCTGTTTTGCTTGCTACTTTCTTCGTAGCAGTATACGTCATTATGCTGTTTACGCTAGTTTTAAAATTGAATTCTGATACGGATTTGTTTATATGTAATTTATTTACCGTTCTGTCTACTTGCTACCGTCTTTAATTAGAAGTCTGAACGATGATGCGGTATCATGTGATGTTTTACAGAAGCGAAACTTTTGAAACAAAACACAGTTTCTATCGAATCTCTTTGCAAACTGCGAGACAATTGACTACAGTAATAATAGGCAACGTAACGTTGACATATGTAATTGGAAAAATTTTCAGAGATCAGTTTTAAATAAATAACCTTTTGGAATCGCAGGAATTGTAAGCAAGGGAAAGTTATTCCCATTAACTCAAAACCATGAATATATTTATAATATACGGAACTGAGTTACATTGCCCTAAAAAAATATTAGAGAATTTCCGTGTTATGTGAATGGAAATCTAACTTTGAAACTCTAACTTCTAAAATATTCATTTAATGGAAAAGGCTACTGAAAATAAATTAAATATCATAGCCTTATTGACTTAAATCTCGATTTTCAAGAGCATTCTTCTAATATTTAAGGAATTATGGAAGCTAGAATAATTCACAGTAGTAATGTGTCACAAGAATTTACTTCAGATATTAATTGAAACAAAAATAATAAGTATTGTTTCAAATCATTTAATAAAATTTAAATTTTAAAAGTTTTCATAATGATTATTTCAATGTTAGATAATTATGAATGATTTTACAACACAAGATAATTTAATATTAAAATTTCCTGCCTCCATAACTGTTTAAATACTGAACGAATATTGATGATAAATCGAGAATTTAAATAAATTCGATTATCTTTAACTTCAATTACAGTTTTTCATTAGATTGTTTTGGATTGTTTTACCTCTGAGCGGCACTTTTTTGCACACCATGGTAGCCCATGACTTGGTCACATGGACCCCGAAGGTTCCGAGAAGGTTGGGGGAGGGGACCCACTGGAACAGCTGTTGGGAGACAGATGGTAGCCTCCCGTCAAGGCCATCCAGCGTGTTCTTTAACGTGCACAGAGTATGGATCTCCCGCACACGGGGCCACGGCTTAACGTCCCATCCGACGGACGGCGGATGGGACGTCCGACGGACGGCGTCCCATCCGACGGACGGCGGATGTTACGTTTTAACATGATTATTTAAAAATAATCATGTTAAAACGTAACATGATTATTTTTAAATATATTTTTCGTTATGGAGAGTTTAAATCATTATTCCCGTTTTAACTCTAAAAAAGATTCTAGTTTATTGTATTTGATTAACCATCTGCCCGATTCCTTACCATATGACTTCGATCAGATTGCTATATACTTACCATTAGCGTAGGTTAGCTTACCGCTGAAATGTGCTGCCCTCATGTGGCAAGTCCTGAAGCTTCTTATACGCTCTTGTTAACACACGAGGATTCGCGGAAATCGACAGCCATCCGGTCCGGACATTCATTTACATCCCGGGTGACGTCACTGGTCACGGAAATTTCCGAAATTAAGTGTGCTGGTCTCACTTGCGTCTTGCTGCTCAGGGTCAGAATCAAACTCACCGCAAGTATCCGAAATCTCTTGTGGCGCTGCCGTCGCCTGCCTACTTTATGAATGGAGTAGTACGTTATCGATGAGGAGGGTGTATTAATGGACAAACGTTTCGCGGACAAATTTTGTGGTAGGGCCTAATTTTATGGGGGTCGAAACCTTTGGAATAAACTAAGTTACGATGAGATGAAGTTGTAGACGAAATTTGGTGGTCCTAACTCTCACAGTTCAGGAGTTATCGAACAGACAAACTTTCTAAAAATATATAACAAAATAAGAAATAATTTCTACGAATTTAAAGAATTTCTACGCTACTTTCCTAATTTTCATTACTTTTTATTTTTTTTTCTGCTAAATATGTTTATTTGGGTAAAAATAACATCACGTTCCAAACTTGTTAGACGAACCAAAAGCAGTTTTCCTTTATCACCCAAACACCCACAAAAATAAATCTGATGTTTTTAACTTTGTATGCTTGTAAATTTCTCTCCACGATCTGTTCTCACCCACCTGACTCCAACGCTTTCTGTGTCTGATCTTGGCTTTGTCCTTGAGGTGGGCGATGAGTTTATTTTTGCCGGGCATGTTCCAAACTAGTCTTCCTCCGTAGGGAGTCGGGATCTTCTTAGGAGGCTTCAGACGGATGTTGCACTGATGGACGTTGCTGAAAAAGAAAAGAAGATTGCATTGGACTCCTTTAATTTATATTTCAAAATCTAGCAAACCTTTGTTTTCCACATTTGCTCGTAATGCAAATTAATGAACACAAGTTACTAAATGAGTTCAGATTTGAACTCCGTTTAACCTAATGCTTTCAAAGAAAAAGAACATTTCAGTACATATAGGATTTATATATCTGTGGCATAGGCTGCCAACCGCGTTAAGGGAGCTACCCACCCCCTCCCTGGAACACCCGTTCTAGAGAGCTCACTCATTAAACAAGACAACAAAAACAACTCGCAAATCAAAGAACTGACAAATGGCTGAGCTGCTTTTGTAGCTAGTCAATTAGGTACATGCATTAGTCAGGACCGGACTAATAATTTATTGCCCCCCCCCCCCACGATCAGTGCCAAATTATCTAATAGACATGGACAAATTTGGTGCATGAACAGTTATTTTCTAATATAGTTTTTTCAATTATTAGAGGGAGAAAAGTTTTCAGTTATTTACTAAATGTAATTCTTTTCATTATACATTTATTATTTTTTTAAATTACATTTACAATTTAACTCAAGAATTACAAAAACCAAGTCAGTGCTTTTGCATGGTTAAAAAGTTTTAAATTATAAGGAGTTGCAGATATTTCGTAGTCTTATTTATGGTGGCGCGAATAGGACAATGATATCAGATAACTTATAGAGATAAGAGATTCATGAGGAAGGGGGGGGGGCGGTTTAAGCTTCCATTACCTTCAAATTTGTCACTCTTCAGTTTCTGTGCTATAAAAGAGAGAAAGAAGCAATCTTATGTCAATCAATTTAAATATTTCCCTCCTTAAACGGGAGGCTCTTCCCTGCCATTATGTTAACTCGGCATTGGTTCGCAAAAATATAAAAACTGCATAGACAGGCGATAAAGTGCAAACAATATACAACTGCTGTATTTTTGCATTGTAATCATAAACACACTGGAATTAAAGCTCAAGTATTTCTGGGGTATAAACAAAACACTTTACTCGATAGGGACGGGGATGGCTCAGTCGGTAGCGCACCAGGCTCGTAATCTGTAGTTTCCAGGTTCGAGTCCCAGCTGGGTCAGCTTTGAGATTTATCTCCGCAAAATTCCCCGCCCTGCCCACGGTCAGTAGGGGACACCGATGGGCTTGGAAAGGCCGCCGTCCGTCGGATGGGACGTTAAGCCGTGGCCCCGTGTGTGGGAGAGCCATACCCTGTGCACGTTAAAGAACACGCCTTGACGGGAGGCTACCATCTGTCTCCCAACAGCTGTTCCAGTGGGTCCCCTCCCCAAACCTTCGGGGTCCATGTGACCTGGCCATTTAGCCCATGGTGTGCAAAAAAGTGCCGCTCAGAGGTAAAACAACCCAAACAACAACAACTTTACTCGATTAGAAATATAACGTAGAATCGTTTACTGTGACGGTGCAATCAAGTTCTCATTCAATGAAAACTAATCTTATAATAATCTAGTGAAATGCATATCAACTTATAATTAATTGAAAAAAAAATGTTTTTTTTTCCTGCAACCGGACTCCGTTTATACACACAACTGACAAAGATAGAGTATTATTACATAGGCTATTGTTACTGATAATGTCCGAAATGGCAGAAATGAAATGTTACTCGCAGTGATCTTTTATAAGTTATCGCATAGTGGTTCCCAACCTTTTGGCACCACGGACTCCTTACAAAGTCTCATTTTTTTCTGAAGTCTGCAGAAAGAATGAAAATTCGTAGGAGGTGTTCCTACGAATTTTCATTTTTTCTGCAGACCCCCCACAAAGTGTAACTCTTTCTGCAGACCATCTCTCCATCACAATAAATAAATATCCCTCAAGCAGCTGCTTGCCACAGAGGTCTGACAGGAGCCTGTCAGTTTATACACCATAGTAGAAGGTCTGTGAGGAAGGCAGGACCTCAGCAGAAAACAGCATGAACGTCCATGCCTTACCTGGGGCTCGAACCCAGTCTCTCAGATCAATAGCCAAGAGCGCTAATTACTCGGCCATTACTTGAAATATTTTAACCAAAATATAGATATTTTCAAGGAGGACTCCCTAAATGTCCTAAGAATGGATTATAACTGTAATCCTTCAGCTGCTGTTCATTTATTGACTGTTTTGTTATTTGAATCTAAATATTTGAGTGAAGAAATTTGATGTTACAGAAATTCTTCTGTCATCAACAGCCAATTACATCTTGCGATTCGCATCAGATCAGATATTCAGCTTTCTGAAATATTAAAAATAGCTCGCCGGCCCCTAGAGATCCGGATACCATAGGTTAGCTATTATAAGATTACTATTTTAGCTAATGTACCATCCAAGCAATTTATATGAATGTTTCTATTTAAAAAATGGCATCATTTCTAATTCTGCGTCAGTAGTTAATTAGTTGAATGCATTAACAAAAAGCCACCAATCTCTACAAGAGTCGGTGAACAAAAAATTCTAAATAATGAAGTAAATTCAAATTGTAAAAAGAAACACCACAAATGAAATTATCCCTTATCAAAGAGTCAGTGCAGTTTTTGGATTGTGTTGGTTTCTGTACGTCGGAAGAGAGCGACAATTACTAACAAGATTTCTCCTTACTCCCCAGAATTGATATTTCACAGTTCGTGCACAAAATAGTGAATGGTTTAGACTTATTTTGGGCGTTAGTCGAAACACATATAAAAATAATGTGGAAAGTGTACTGAATAAACCCAACAGTGTAGTTTAAAAACTCCAAGTATGAGATGTTTATAACCCCCATTAAAGGCTTGAATCACTGGCGCCGGGTTTTTAAATTCTCCGAGGGGCCTCGCATACAATAACAGGATGCCAGATATATTTATTTTGCCTATTAGATAACAGATTGTTTTTAAGCAAAAGGTTGTTGGGTTGTTTTACCTCTGAGCGGCACTTTTTTGCACACCATGGGCTAAATGGCCAGGTCACATGGACCCCGAAGGCTCAGAGAAGGTTGGGGGAGGGGACCCACTGGAACAGCTGTTGGGAGACAGATGGTAGCCTCCCGTCAAGGCCATCCAGCGTGTTCTTTAACGTGCACAGGGTATGGCTCTCCCGCACACGGAGCCACCGCTTAACGTCCCATCCGACGGACGGCGGCCTTTCCAAGCCCATCGGTGTCCCCTACTGACCGTGGGCAGGGCGGGGGGAATTTTGCGGAGATAAATCTCAACGCTGACCCAGCTGGGACTCGAACTTGGGAACTACAGATTACGAGCCTGGCGCGGTACCGACTGAGCCACCCCTGCCCCTTAAGCAAAAGGTGCAATTCTATATGTCAATGTTGCCCAGCTCCATTGGAAGTTTCCGTGCATGCCTCAGAGACCTGATATAAGAGCCCATTCACATTATGAAGAGAGACAGGGTAAGAGAAAATGGAAATGTTCGTATCTAGAATATATATTCAAAGCAGCAAAGTTTAAAAAGGTAATTCTCCCAAGAAGATATTCTTAATCCATTCATGGCATTGTGGTTGGATAAGGGGGGTTATAAAATCAAAAAAAGCTTATAGTTTAGTACAAGAAATAAAAAACAGGCAACTATTGTTAAATGTATGACAATAGAGGCAATAATTTACTCAACACCCAAGTGGCTAGTAAGGTGAGGATAAATATGATAGCGAAGAAGTGAATAGGGAATCAGAAATATGGAAAGCTGCATTTACACCACAATTATGATCAGTTCTCTCGCCTTTAAGGGAATAGAGTATTTTCTTATGGAGATTAAATATGGAGTAGAAATTACTAAATTAACAGTGAAAGGGATTTGATCGGTTGACAACACAAGACTTCACCTTACACGATGAGTCTGCAAAATAGGCTCGAAAGAGATCGAAAACAATGAAACTGGAGGATGGCATAATAAAACATTCAACTCCAAGAAATATGGGTTGGATTGTTTAACGTCTGAGCGGCACTTTTTTTGCACACCATGGGCTAAATGGCCACGCCATATGGACACCGAAGGCTCAGTGCGGGAGGGGACCCACTGGAACAGCTGTTGGGAGACAGATGGTAGCCTCCCGTCAAGGCCATCCAGCGTGTTCTTTAACATGCACAGACTATGGCTCTCCCGCACACGGAGCCACGGCTTAACGTCCCATCCGACGGACGGCGACCTTTCCAAGCCCATCGGTGTCCCCTACTGACCATGGGCAGGATGGGGAATTTTGTGGAGATGAAACTCAAAGCTGACCCAGCATACCTGGGAATTCCCGATTACAAGCCTGGCGCGTTAACAACTGAGCACCCACAGTAATTGAAATCGTGAGTTATTCTGAAGTCTGATAAGAGCTGCTGCATTCTTTAAGTAGGAAAAATGAGAGATTAAAATTGTTAAATTGATAACACTGCATTACATGATTGATCACTACACGGAGCGAGCGAGATATGAAGAAAACAGAAATGTCTGATTGGTGGAATCCAATGATAAGAAGAGTTGAAATCAAGTGAAGTAAATTATACTTTGGGGGCTGAATTGGAACAAGATATTCGTGTAAATAGGCAAAAATATGTTGGTGAGGGTTAGTTTTCCTTTTTGCTATAAAGGAGAAAGATTAAAGGGCACGGAAGTAGTCTTCATGCTGTGGCAGATTCAAATGTTTCCTTATGAGACTTGTCGAAAATGTTATGGTGGGATATCTGAGAAAGTGACGAGACACTTATTATTGTAATCCTAACAACTTTCAGAGACTCCTAAAAACCGTTGGAAACTCATTATAGATGTTAAGAGAAATGGACAAATACAATTAGCACAGCGCGAGGAATGAACGATAAAATTTTGCCATCTGGCACAAACAAATTTTTTGATGTTCAAAATCGCTAACTTATGTAAAAGTGTGTTTTGTCGAGGTGTACTTGTGAGAGCAGAAATTTCGTGTGAACAGAAGGTAGATTTTGATGCAGTGATGTTTTGATAATCTTTGGTTTCTGGCTTAATAGCGAGTTGTGGGGAAGGCGGCGTTTAGGGTGAATTTGCAGTAGGAATTTACATAAATTATTAGATATTTTTCTCATTTAACGTTCTTTGTGTTTGAGAAACCTCCCGACTTAATTTCAATTAATCTGACGTTTCTATGGCTTACAAAATTTCTATTCATGTATTCAGTATTCCATTAACTATTGACGATATAATCAGACGGATTGAAATAATCGTGCTCTGTGACATTTGCATTGCAAAAGTTGTTTGGGAGCTACAACTTTGCTTTAACCATTACTTAGCTAATTAATAATGTAAATTTGATTTTAGCAGTCTGTGCATAGGGTTCAGTCAATATTTGCAAGATGAATTAATTTCCTGCTATAGGCATATTCTAATACCCAAAGGCTTTTGAATTCTTGTAACATGAATTTAAGCCAATGTCTGATATAAATTAAAACGCTCTTTTGATTTGTTTACTTAACTTCCAATTTATGTAGGTTATCTTCCGATTGCTTAAAACTCGAAGAGTTAATGTCTTGGAAGATAATCCTTCATTTATCAATAATATACTGTTTAAATGCATAACTCGATTAAACTAGAGATAGCTACTAAAGCAGGGGTCCCTAAGATTTAGCGGCTCAAAAATTTGTTCTTGACCACACGTCCTTTTTTTTTTTATCTCGGGTCCTCCCGGAATTTTGAAAAAACATGAAATGTCCTTTTTTTTATAAATTTGTAACATGTTTAAACTAAAATTAAAGCACTCAATTTTTGTACTTTAATAAAATTTCTTGAACCTATGATTATAATTTACTGTTAGTCCCGTGGCCGACTGGTTAGCGCGCTTGACTACTGATGCTAAGGGACCTGGGTTCGAGTCCCAGATTAAGACATGAGTGTTTGTATCGTTTTTCTGCTGAGAACCCGCCATCCTCGCAGACTTCTACAATGGCTTATTAAACTGGCAGGCTCCTTTCAAACCTCTGTGGCAAGCAGCTGATTGAGGGGATATTTTATTTTTTTAATTGTGAAATAATTTACTGTGAATGCTAAATCAATTATCTTAATATTGTAAAAATTAATATTTTCTAAAATCTCAATATTAGTAATTTACGTGCTAGACTGAAAAAAAGTTTGAACGTTTAGAAAATTGCATAAAATTCTGGTTCCTCCCACGGAGAGATGAAGATATAAAAGTTGACAGCAGTTTTATTCGGATGGGTGGGGGAAATTCGCAGCATAAAAGACAGCGAATTAATCTAGAAACTATTCCTAGTTTTTACAAGCTTTCTTATTCACGAGCATGCCCACTAAGATGGAAGTCACTGCTGACCACTTCCTCAGTTAACAAAAACCTCCCAAAGTTTCCCTTCTGGAATAGCAGATAGTTACTAAACCACACTTAAGGCCAAATAACTCTTGATTGCTTATCAAGTATGAATAAAAATCGACATGTCATATATTTTGAAGTGTACTTAATAATGAGAATTATGCCTTTTCTTGCTGAAATGTTGGGTTGGGTTGTTTTACCTCTGAGCGGCACTTTTTTGCACACCATGGGCTAAATGGCCAGGTCGCCCCTGCTGAAATGTTAGTCAGTACTTAAAACTTTGGGTAATAAAATAAATTTTTCCTTACTAAGTGAAAGTATGTCCTCCTTTGTCCTCCATTCTAGCTATTTTGTCTTTTTAGAATACTTACCTCTGGTAAACCTACGTATGACCCACGGTCAATTTACAAAAAACTTGAAAGGTTTTACAAAAAGATTTCAAATTTACAAAAGCTAAGACAGATGTGAAATATACATTATTGATCAAATCAATAACCCTGCAGTTCATCTTTCGTATATATATATAAGCATATCAGTTTCTACTGTTTATGACATTCTTAGACGAACAGAGCAAAATTCACGAAATAACTTTCAAACCGAAAAAATAAAAGATCGTAATATGTATATTTCAAATTTTAGATTTTTAAAATTGTTCTATCAATTTAAAACAAATTAAAATCCGATTTACGATATAATTAAATTGTGGACTGAACGTTGTGCTGATTTTGTTTCGGCTAAATATTTACACCCTTTCTGTTTTTGTATTGGCGCTGTTTTTGCATTGGTATTTGTATGGGTAAAAAAATTGCTCCGAACGGCACTTTGTTTTAGACACAATGAGCTCAATGACCAGGTCACGAGGACTCCGGAGGTTGGGTTGTTTTACCTCTGAGCGGCACTATTTTGCACACAGTGATTTAAATGGCCAGGTCACGAGGACCCCAAAGGCTCAGAGAAAATTGGAGTAGTGGACCCACTGAACAACTGTTAAGGAGACAGATGGTAGCCTCCCATCTAAGTCATGCAGTGTGTTCTTTAACGTGAATATGGTACAGCTCTCCAGCACACCGCGCCATGGCTTAACATCCCATCCGAAGGAAGGCGGCCTTTCCAAACCCATCGGTGTCCCCTATTGACCGTGGGCAGGGCGGGAGTTTTGCGGAGATAAATCTCAATGCTAACCCAGCCGAGACTCGAACCTAGGAACTGCAGATTAGGAGCCTTGTGCGCTACCAATTGAGCCACCCTCGCCCTAGGATTGTGGGCTCAAAGAAGGATGAAGTGTTTTGTAGTTTTACCTCTGAGCGGCACTTTTTTTGCACACCATGGGCTAAATGGCCAGGCCACTAGGACCCCGAGGGCTCAGAGAAGGTTGGGGAAGGGTACCCACTGGAACTGTTTGGAGACAGATGGTAGCATCCCGTCAAGCCCATCCAGTGTATTCTTTAACGTGCGTGGCTCTCCGAACAAGGAGTCACAGCTTAAAGTACCATCCTACGGATGACGGGCTTTTCAAGCCCATCGGTGTCCTCTACTGACCGAGGGCAGGGCGGGGAGTTTTTCGGAGATAAATCTCAACATTGCCCCCGGTGTGATTCCAACTGGGAACTGCAGATTACGAGCCTGCCCCGATACCGACTGAATCACTCCGACATTCAGATTTTGTAAATCTGAATTGAAATGAAACTCATTGTAAACTCAGTATAATGTAAAATGTAATGAAACTAACGTTAATGTAACTCAATCTAAACTTCAATCAATCAAATGAACATTATGTACAGCATGTCGCGGGATAAAGTTCGATTAATTGGTTTTGAATGTTTGGTTGGTTGTTTAAACCAACCAAATATTCAAAGCCAATTAATCGGTTTTTGTTTGGGGTTTTACGGCACATTGCCAACATAGGCCATAATGTTCATGGTTTTAGATAGATAATTTTTATTTCAGATAATGTTTAAGAGTATACAAAAGCTTTTGAGATCTCACAAGGGTAGGCTCGTTCGTGAGATCTCCATAGAGAAACAATTTATATGGAAAACACCAGTCGTCACATTGAATATAGTACACAAAAAGCGAAAACAACTCAAAACAAATATTTCTAGTAATCCAGAAAGTGTCAAAGTCAGAAAGGAAGAAACATTCAATATCTATGTGGCATATAAAGAGTTCTAGTAAATCAATGCAAAAAGGTTTCCATATTATCAAGTTGGGTTGGGTTGTTTCACCTCTGAGCGGCACTTTTTTGCACACCATGGGCTAAAATGGCCAGGTGACATGGACCCCGAAGGCTCAGAGAAGGTTGGGGGAGGAGACCCACTGGAACAGCTGTTGGGAGACAGATGGTAGCCTCCCGTCAAGGCCATCCACCGTGTTCTTTAACGTGCACAGAGTATGGCTCTCCCGCACACGGGACCACGGCTTAATGTCCCATCCGACGGACGGCGGCCTTTCCAAGCCCATCGGTGTCCCCTACTGACCGTGGGCAGGGCGGGGGGAATTTTGCGGAGATAAATCTCAACGCTGACCCAGCTGGGACTCGAACCTGGGAACTACAGATTACGAGCCTGGCGCGCTACCGACTGAGCCACCCCCGCCCCTATTATCAAGTTTCAAAATGCAATCTTCAGAACTTCAGAACATAATTCGTGATATTTTTCATGCTGACCGGCAGAGAGGAAAGGAATTTTCGGTGCTAAGTATAAATAATAATGCCTAAAGAGCCAAAACATTATGACCAGCGTGTCTTTATGCAAATCGGAGCAACTGCAGGTAAATGACGGCGCGTGTGAAGGTCATGAAACTGTATAAATGACAACCTGATACTGAGCTCTGCTAATCAGTGTTATTATTGTTCTTCAAACGGGAAAGGCAGAGGATTGAAGTGATTTTGACAAAGGCCAAATTGTAATGGCCAGACGACTGGGTCAGACCATTTCCGAGACGGTAAGGCTTGTGGGGTGCCGTGGTTAGCACCTTCAAAAAGTACTCAGTGGAGGGAAAAACCATGAACCGCCGGCAAGGTATGGTCCGACCACGGCTCATCGATGCTAGAGGGAAACAAAAGCTATCGCGTATGGTACGAATCAACAGAAGGGATACCGTGGCGCAACTCGCCCCTAATTTGAATGCTGGTGACGAGAGTAAGCCTGGGGAAGTATTGGAATCAGGATGAACCGTGGGACAAAAACAAGCGGAGAAAGTGTAATGCTTTGGGCTTCATTTAATGGTGGAGGAAATGTAATGCTTTGGGCTCCATAACAACGGTGGAGAAAATGTAATACTTTGGGCAACGTTCTGCTGGAAAACCTTACAGATTCTTGAAGATCTTTGCCTTGGGTCCAATCATCCATGTGCAGGAAACTATGATGTCTACCACCTACCTAAACATCATTGCAGACCAGGTACATCTTTTCATGGCAACGGTATATCCCTCTAGTAGTGCCTTCTTTCAGCAGGATAATGCGCCTTGCCACACTGTCAGGATTGTTCGAGAACAGTTCGTGGAACATGAGAAAGACTTCCAGGTATTGCAATGACCCCAAAATTCCCCAGACAGCAATCCAATCGAGCATCTATGGTTTGTATTTGAATAGCATATCCGACCTGCGGCGGCTCAACCACGTATCTTACAAGAATTAAAGGATCCGCTGGTAACGTGTTGGTACTAGATACCACGAGACACCCTTAGAAATCTTGTAGCGTCCATGCCTCGCCGGGTAAGAGCTGTTTTGGCAGCACGTGGAGAACCAATATCATATTAGACAGGTGGTCAAAACGTTTAGGCTCTTCGGTGTATATGTATTTTGAATGACATAAGCCTTTTGATTCAAACTAATTCGAGATTTTTGTCTTACAGAATTCGCGTTATATACCTGCATACTAAAAATATTCTCCTCATAATTCCGTATTTGAGATTTCTTTTCGAACATGCATTTGATCAAAGAATAATTCCCCTTTTCTTCCATTAAAACTGGAAAAGCAAAAAAAAGTTTCTGAAATTAAAAAACGAGTTTTTTAAAACTAAAAATTATATTTCCTCTGTATCGAATTCCAAAATACTTTTCCGAAAAAATCTTTTCTTTTTATGATTAAGAATGTATTCCTTCGTAATCTATAGATGTTGTTGACTCAGTTTTCTCGAGAGCTATGTTTGACACATCACTGATTGCAGGAAGACTTTAAAATGCGTTGTTTACTTGCATTTTGCCATCATGGTGTTTTCGAGCACTGAAGGTCTTCCTCTTGATAATAAACACAAAATCTAAAAATACATTGAAACTTGGATTTCCAACAGGCTTCAGATTTAAGAAAGAAATCGAAACACTGTCATAACAAAAACCTATTCATACTCGAGGCTGATGATGCGGAAAATTTGGGCATGATACCCCCCCCCCCCCACCATATAGATCAGTAATAGAGATAAACGGAACATCGATAAAAGAACGTCATGCAAGTCTCTAAAGCTAACATCTGTCACGTGACGCTGGTGAGCAATCGCATTTGACGTTAGTCTGCTAAGAAAACTTTGAACATTTCACATTTTTCAGTTCCTTTTTGAAAAATATTTTTTTTAAACATTTTTTCAGCTTCTTCACACGTATCTTTTGACTTCCAACTGAAAATAATCGCATTTTCATGTTCGTTTTTGTGCGAAACAGCTAAAAGTGTTAGCAGTTTTTTACTTTCTTCTTTGACAGGATTTCGAAATTTACTGAATATATATTTTTGTATATACAGGGTGTCTCAAAAATATAGGTACAAACTTTTAGGGGAGGTGGATAACATCTAAAGGAATGAGAATTGCATAGGAACCCATAACCGGAAACGTCACCGTACGTTAATAGGCGGCGCTGTTCATCAGTGCGCTAGAGGGGAAATTTCGGATTTCCTCATTCGAGCGGTTGGGTTGGGTTGTTTTACCTCTGAGCGGCACTTTTTTGCACACCATGGGCTAAATGGCCAGGTCACATGGACCCCGAAGGCTCAGAGAAGGTTGGGGGAGGGGACCCACTGGAACAGCTGTTGGGAGACAGATGTTAGCCTCCCGTCAAGGCCATCCAGTGTGTTCTTTAACGTGCACAGGGTATGTCTCTCCCGCACACGGGACCACGGCTTAACGTCCCATCCGACGGACGGCGGCCTTTCCAAGCCCATCGGTGTCCCCTACTGACCGTGGGCAGGGCGGAGAATTTTTGCGGAGATAAATCTCAACGCTGACCCAGCTGGGACTCGAACCTGGGAACTACAGATTACGAGCCTGGCGCGCTACCGACTGAGCCACCCCCGCCCCTCATTCGAGCGGTATTCGGCTTACGAAGAGCATGCAAAGGTATTCGAACAGGGAGCTGGCAGACATGCACTTAGTGTATGGAATAGCTGAATCGTGGAAGGGACGAGCCCCTCAACGAATGTATGAAGAACGCTTCCCACACAGACATGTACCGGGACACCGTTTGTTTGCGCGTTACCCAATAACTTTCCCACGATTTAATTCCGTGGGGGGGATACCTGAGAAAGACTTGAGTAGGTTTTCCCAATTACTAAAATCAGTGTTGGCCAACGTAACGAAAAAAGTTTCGTTACGCTTTTCGTTACAGCCAAAAACTTTGGCATCGTTTTTCGCTAAGTTTTTCGTTATCGCAAAATATAAATTCCGTTATAACGTTACGTTAAAGTTATTTCGAAATATTTTAGTAGAAATGAAAAATAAGGAAATATAGTTGTCATCATTATTATATACTGTATGTATGCAGCGGTTTGCATCAATTCAATCCATTTGTTAAAAAAAAAATAAAATTTTGGAAAAAGGAAACTTATCAATATTAAAAACAATTATTAAAAACGAAAAAAATGCATATGTGTAAATAGAATTTTTACGGCTACTATTTCTGATATTGATTCTTAAAAAATGTGGTTTAAGAATAATAATGAAATAAAAACTACAATTAAAAGACCGTGGGCAGGGCGGGAAATTTTGCGGAGCTCAAAATATGGCTTTAAAGCTTTGTTCAAAGTGTAACACAATCCGCACAATGTCTAACAGTTATCTACCAAAGACCTTTCAGATCAATGTCACATGACTTCCTCCTTCCACATGTAGGCTTCATTCAATTTTATGACGTCATGCTCCGTCAACCTATATTACTGCTCTACGGATACCCCCCCCCCCTCCACGTCTCTCTCTAGCCACCAGGAGACGCAAAAATCCTATAGTAGAAGCCGCAAAAGCTTCTTTTAAAAACAGAAATAAAAGTGGTGCTCTATTACACGTATATCCATTGTCATACCCAGAAACTTTTAACAGTTGGGGTTGACATGTTTGAGTCGCATTCGACCTACTTCAGTTTGTTTTTTCGATGTCTTAAAAAACACATGATACTGAGCTCGAAAAATGACAAGGAGAGTTATAAACACTGCGTGTATCAGTTTCGTAAAAGCAGTACAAGTGTTATGCCTTTAATGGATTTTTCAGAACATTTTTGGATTATTTCTAAAATTTGCTTAATAGAAATGACCAATATTAAAAGATAAAAAGCAGAGATATATAATAATCGAAGAGATAGTAATGTTTTGGAGGTGACAAACTTTGCCGATGAGAGAGACTGAAAAGTTTACCCATCGCTTTTTAATGTTAACTACGAATTATTGAAGCATGCTGCACTTATATTTTTCTGCTCACCACTGTTTTACCTTTCGTGCAAAATAATGTGCTTACTTACTGGGAAGTCATTTCCTACCTAGTAATAAGCAATATTCACCGATATTCTATGTCATAAGCAAGGTTCAATGATATTCGTGTTTCTAAGCAAAGATCGATCGATTTTTCTAGCAATGTGTAAAATTCAGCAGAATTAATAGTAATATACAAAATATACAAACATTAGTGATAATCTTAATAATAAGCAAGATTCAATGGTATTCTTAATAATAAGCAAGGATTCAATGATATTATCAATGAGCAAGATTTAATTATATTGTTACGACAGATGAACGAGCTACAACGAAATCTAATGTGATGTTGCGTCTTGATTCTCGCGCAAACTACAGCGTGAGAATTACGTCACTTTCGTCGAACGAATTTAACTTAAAAAAAAAAGAATAAGTTGTGGTAATTAAGAGGAATTAGAGTGTGAAGGAAAGCGTAGTTTTAGTCTGTGCACTATAGTATTAAAAAAAGATTTTATTTGGTGCGTTCGCGGGAAGTTAAATAAGTTTATTATTGTTGATCCAGTTAGAGGACTGGTAAGAAAAAGAAGGATGCTTAGGACACTTAAAGATGTGGCTGAGGAGGTTATAGATTAGTCGAACAAGCAGAGCTGAAATCAATTTTTCTGTAGAAAGAGTTCATCATTTGATGCGTTGGGTTGTTTTACCTCTGAGCGGCACTTTTTTTGCACACCATGCGCTAAATGGCCAGGTCACATGGACCCCGAAGGCTCAGAGAAGGTTGGGGGAGGGGACCCACTGGAACAGCTGTTGGGAGACAGATGGTAGCCTCCCGTCAAGGCCATCCAGCGTGTTCTTTAACGTGCACAGGGTATGGCTCTCCCGCACACGAGTCAACGGCTTAACGTTCAATACAACGGACGGCGGCCTTTCCAAGCCCATCGGTGTCCCCTACTGACCGTGGGCAGGGCGGGGAAATTTTGCGGAGATAAATCTCAACGCTGACCCAGCTGGGACTCGAACCTGGGAACTACAGATTACGAGCCTGGCGCGCTACCGACTGAGCCACCCCCGCCCCATCATTTGATGCATAGTTATATTTAGTTCATTTAGGAATTGTTAAGGTTATTCTTTATAGATTGCATGTTTGTTCACCAATATGATTGTGCCACTTATTAACTGTTGTAAAAAGCCTTATTTTATGCTTTGAGTAGAGATAGTAAGAATTTGTAAAGGAAACATCTCTTTGTAGGAAGAGCAAAAGGTGTGGTGTTCTTCTAAAGGCTTATGTTTTTTATACTGATAATGATTTGCGTTGGCTAAATTTAGTTTATATAACGTGTTCATTCACTCTTGTAATAAATTACAGTATTTTAGAATTATTGTTACAAATTATTATTTTTGAACTCTCGCTCAGTTTTCATCCCTTAAATTCATAACAATATTTCAGAAAGCAAGATTCAATGGTATTCTTAACAATAAGCAAAATTCAATGACATTCTTAATAAGCTACAGTGGTATTCTGAATAATAAACAAGATTCAATGGTATTCTGAATAATAAACAAGATTCAATGGTATTCTTAACAATAAGCAAAATTCAATGACATTCTTAATAAGCTTCAGTGGTATTCTGAATAATAAACAAGATTCAATGGTATTCTTAACAATAAGCAAAATTCAATGACATTCTTAATAAGCTTCAGTGGTATTCTTAATAATAAGCAAAATTCAGTAGCATTCTGAATAATAAGCAATATTCAATCGTATTTTTAATAAAAAGCAAGCTTTCACGGTATTCTTAATGAAAAGCAAGATTTAATGGTATTCGTAATAATAACCAAGATCATAAAATGTATTCTTAGTACTAAATAAGATTCATTAGTGTTCTTAATAATAAGACAAGATCCAATGGTATTCTTAATAATACTCAATATTCAATGGAATTCTTAATAATAAGCAAAATTCAGTGGCATTCTGAATAATAAGCAAGGTTCAATGACATTCCTAACAGGGACGCATCTAGAGGACATAACCCCACCCTTCTTTATTTTTTCCTTAGATTAAGGCCTGATTACTAGTAATAACGAAATTCAAATGACCACCGTGCTAAGTTCTTGGTAAAATCTCAGAGTTAAACACAGGGATGAACTTGATACGAGTACTCACTACTACCCCTCCCCCCACAAGTAGTTTTCATAACCGCAATAGAGGTGGAAAAGGTTTAAAACCCATTCTTATGGGGGCGGGGGTGGCTCAGTCGGTAGCGCGCCAGGCTCGTAATCTACAGTTCCCAGGTTCGAGTCCCAGATGGGTCAGCGTTGAGATTTATCTCCGAAAAATTTCCCGCCCTGCCCACGGTCAGTAGGGGACACCAATGGGCTTGGAAAGGCCGCCGTCCGTCGGATGGGATGTTAAGCCGTGGCCCCGTGTGCACGTTAAAGAAAACGCTGGATGGCCTTGACGGGAGGCTACCATCTGTCTCCCAACAGCTGTTGCAGTGGGTCCCCTCCCCCAACCTTCTCTGAGCCTTCGGGGTCATTAAGACCTGGCCATTTAGCCCATGGTGTGCAAAAAAAGTGCCGCTCAGAGGTAAAACAACCCAACCCATTCTTACGTCTGATATTATTTTGGAGAAATATTTTCTTAAAACGACTATAAGACCGAGGGGGGTAAAGGATAAAGCATATATTTTGAATTTTTTAGCGAAAGTATTTTCTAGAAAACTGCTCGAACAAAGTTCCTGTTCAATCCACTCACTTGCCAATTCTAAAAGATTTTCTTATCCCTAGACCAATGGTTTCCAACCTTTTCGGTGCCATGGACCTATGAAATCAAAATGTTTTTGCGGACACACTTGTAAAGTTTAAATTTTTTACGGACCGACGACTTTATAAAAGTTTCAAGAAGGGTTATATCTTTAATTTTTCAGGATGGAATGAATATATAACTACAGTGATAATCACCTGGACCAGAAAATCCCGAGTCCAGTCCGGGAGGCGGATTTTTTTTCCCACTTGCCTAATTATGCTCTAGTTTTTTTTATCTGCGGGTCATTTATTGTCTGTTTTGTAATTCGAAACTAAACATTTGAGTGGATAAATTTATTGCTCCAGAAATCCATGTGTCATCAACAACCAATCACAGGTTTATGTTCATCACGAGACAGTGAGTGTTGTCATATTGAACTGAAATAATTAAAGCCAAAAGCAATAAAAATTGATGCGGTCTTCGGAGTTAATATATTGAATCCATTATAATGTTCTGAAATATTAAATGTAGCTCTATTTTAGTACTCATTACCTTCGCGGACCACAATTTGGGAACCACTCAGGCGGTCTTCGGAGTTAATATATTGAATCCATTATAATGTTCTGAAATATTAAATGTAGCTTTATGTTAGTACTCATTACCTTCGCGGACCACAATTTGGGAACCACTCAGGTTGAGGTAGTCTGCGTGATAATATTATTTGCAATCATTCAATTCTGATGTCATAATGATTTCCCCTCTTAAGCAAACAATTAGTATCTGTCTAATGCCACAACAAAAGTATCGCAGAAGTGTTCGCCTCTCTGAAACGTCATCCATTAAGGGTGTTAACCGTTTGTTTCGGGCGACTACGTCTTTCCCAGCTGACTATCAAGACCCGTTATGTGGAAGATGACGGCACACCGCAAGCAACAGCAAATGCCTTGAAAACAAATAAAAAACTTGGCTTCAGTTCAAGGACGACAGCTATTCGACTGTACCACCTTACAACGGAAACAGTTAACTGTTAAAGCATCAAGATACACAAATGCTTTCAATAGAGCGAGGGATTTATTTTAATACTTAAGGACGGTGAAAATTGCTTTGTAACATCATAGAGCCAACTTGTTCCAAGTGGTTTGAATAATGACACGAGTTTCACTCAGAACATTAACGTACAATCTTTTTCGATTAAATTCGAAAAAATTCAGATTCATTTAACGTTCGAGTTTGACTCAGAACATTAACGTACAATCTTTTTCCATTAATTGCATAATTTAGAAGTTAGAGAGCTTCGAAGTTAGATTCCCATTGACATTTTAATGGAAACATGTGATTAAAGGTAAATTAAAGATCGTAATCAAATTATTTAAATCTCGATTTTCAACAATTTTTTTAGCATTTAAAAGAGTTATCGAAAGTACATAATTTTTAACAATAAACTTCTTTGCCTTATAAAAATCATTTTTCTTTGTCTAATATGGAAATAATCATTACAGAAACTTATATATTTTATTCAGTACCGTTAACAGGGTGTAGCATAGTGGCAGCCTGCCTCGCGGCGCCTGTGATGGTCCATTCACATTTCCCTTAACCAGTTCCTTTAACCATTCACATTTCCTTTAACCAGTTTTGCTTAATTTACGTCATATTTATCATTTTGGGGATTATTATTTCATTTTGTGGACATTGCAATCCTCGTTCCGAGCGTAGGAGTTGCACATGCGCAACTCCGACCTTTTGAGGGGCGATATTTAATTGTTTGCCTCAGGGCATGATCTAATCTAGCGATGGTCCTGATTTTATTAAATGGTTTGAAAAATTATTATTAAAGTCTTAATTAATTTCTAAGGAAAATTTTTATTTACAATTGCTGTTGCGAATCATTGAAGCTTCCATAAAACTCTTTAAATACTAAACGAATATTGTTGAAAATCGAGATTTAAATAAATTATGATCTATAATTTATCTTCAGTCACATTTTTCCATTAAATGCATATTTTAGAAGGTTTGAGGTAATTTTTCGATGGAAATTTCTTCGATGGAAACTTATACGACAGAAAATCGTTCGAAACGGAACTTTGCTCGACCAACGTTATGTCGAAAGTTTGAGAATATTGAGAGGCAGGTAGAGGTCGTATTCCTCAATACAGATTTTTGTCAATGGAGGTTTGTTAATACAGAAACTTTAGAGGGTAGGGGGTCAGGGAGAAGAGGCGACAGAAGAGGAAAGCCAGTTTTAGATTAGACAGAAAAACAAACGTATTTTACAGACGATCTGGACGCAATTTACTTCTTTTTAGCTTTCACTATTTTTATAAGCTACATTCAAAGCTCTGTAGAAAAATTACATGTTAAATTTATAACTGGAGTATTTACCACTGTTATAAGCTGAGAGATCACTGAAATAGGACCATCCCATGATATGCCAATGGGACCCGAATTTCCAAGTCTTGTAACTTTTAAAATAAACGTTTTATGGAAAAATGCGACTAAAGGTAAATTAAAGATTTACCGTATTTGCCGGCGTATAAGACGCACCCCCTTTTTTAGACACATTTTTAAGGGAAAAAAATTTTTCCACATTGTTTTATGAATTTCCATAAAGATTTACTGTACTCATTTTATAGTTATTTATGTATACAAAAAATGTAACTAGAGAACATTGTAGTTAGGTACCTTTTAATGTTCATCCTCAAAACCCAGAAATTCATCTCCAGAAATAAATGAAAAACCATTTAAAGCCTCTTTTTCAGAAACTGAGTCTTCGTATAACAAATCATCCTCTGTGCCATCAAGTGAGTTACTAATACCACATTTCTTAAATGACTTTACAACTGTCTCATGTTTCACAGCACTCCGTGAAGTTTTGACCCATTCACAAATCTGCAAAATGCTAGGTCTCTTCCTTCTTCCTGATGGTGTCACTTCAAAATCTGTAGACTGCATCCAACTGTTCCATTTCTCCTTCATGAATCCTTTAAATGGTTTATTAATGCAGACATCTAAAGATTGAATCTGGCTCGTTAGTCCACCTGGAATTACAGCTAACTTAGTTTTCAGTTGGTTGATTTTATTTTTTACAGCTTCTGTTTTATGACTCCGAAACTGATCCCATACTAGCAAGGCAGTAACTTAACCGTCCACCAGGACGCCTAGACCACACATTGTCTATCCAAAACTTCATCCCCCCTTCATCCATCCAGCCCTTAGGATGAACGTGCACAAACACACCTTTAGGCAGTTTTTCCTTGGGCAAGGTTTTCCTTTTGAAAATCAAAAGAGGCGGCAATTTTGTTCCATTGGCACAACACGACTGTGTAGTGCGTTTTCTCATGTCCACAAGTTTTAACAATAACACTTCTTGTACCTTTGGAATCTACTGTTTTGTTTGAGGGTACATCGAACGTCAGTGGGACCTCATCCATGTTTCCTATTTGTGAAAGTTCAAAATTTCCACTTTTTCTTGCATTAATGACAATTTTATGAAACTCGATAATCTTTTCTTCATATTCTGTTGGCATCTTTTGTGCTATTTTTGTTTTAGTCCGCATACGTAAGTCATTCCTCTTCATGAATCTAGAACACCATGACGTTGATCCTGTAAAATCAGCGATGCCTCTGTTACTAGCTATCACTCTTGCTTGTTGAATAGTCATTTTTGTGGAAACTGAAAATCCCGAGCTTCGGTGGACTAATAACCAAGTTTTTAATTCTTCTTCTAGTTCCGGCCATTTTGCAATTCCATGTCGCAGATTATGTTTACTACGCATAGTTTTTTTAGGTCTTCTTCCTGTCTTCTCCAAGTTCTTATCATCTTTTCTGTTGGCGGTGATCCGAAATTCCTCTCTGCTGCCCTGTTTCCGCGTTCTTTAGCATACTCAATCACTCGTAGCTTGAATGCAATATCATAGCAGAATCTGCGTTGTTTTTGAGCCATGTTTCGCAGCAAAAACATGAGAAAGCTTCTTCGGTACTAATAGTTTACGTTTTGGTTGCCTTGAGGCGCTGTAATCGGTAACGACGCGCCATGCTCGCGCTTTTCGAAAAAATATGCCGGTGAAAAGGAAATCACACATGCGCACATTGAATGAATCGCAACCTTGAGATGTCAGTGGATCTGAACTCTATTTTATTGGAATGCTCCCTCTATCACTAGTGAAACATAAAATACATCACGCAACTTATTATTTTTACAGAACAAAAAAAAAATATGGAAACGATTTATTTGAAACCACTCTTTCACAAAAGGACAAAATGCAAATGAATACTTATATATGTATATTGATATAAACCAAAAGTTTTAGACTGAAATTTCAACTCATAATTTTGATTACCGGCGCATAAGACGCACCCCATATTTTAGGCGTATTTTGAGGGGAAAAAAGTGCGTCCTATACGCCGGCAAATACGGTAAATCATTTCTATCTAAATACTGATTCCCCCCCTCCCCCATATATCCAACACTTATGATATTTCTCTTTCAAAGAGGAAAACTAGAAGAGAGAAAAGTCGATCCCCCCCCTCAATATCAGAAAAAAAATGTTTATTGTATACCAAAACTTAACCTCCATGATTGTGAGCTTTATTGCTATGGCTATCCACATTTTCACACGAAACCAAATGTCCGCTATTTAGCAGGAAAAAAAGAGACAGAATTAAAAGAGAGTAAAAACTACTTTACCCCTTCATTGAAAACCCACACCAAAAGCTTTCGCACTGGACAGATGACACTTTTCCTAAAATAACTTTGATTACGTTGCGAACAAATTTCCCGACACCACTTTAGAAGTTATAGCGCTTCGAAGTTAGATTCTGCATTATAGAACATGGATGGCACAGTGTTATGAGCTTTAAGAAGATAATTAGTTAACTCTCGATTTTGTATATTTCTGTTCTTACTATCAGATTGGATTTTTTTTTCAGTCTAATCTAAAACTGTCATCAAAGAGGAAAAGTTTAATCAGATTGTTTCGAAACCTGTATATTTCCAGAATTTAAGAGCATATTTCTCCGGAAATAAAATAATACAAATATATTATAAATGGTAAACTAGTCCAGAAGTTATTTATAAAGATTCCTTTTTGAAATACTTTTCGTATGATGTTAAATTGTTTGATCTTCTAGTAAATCATACATAGCTCTCTTCTTTTGCATTTCGATATTCAGGTTTATTTGAAGCCACTATTTTCGCTGTTCTACTACCACTGGGTATAGGAGAAAAATTATCTCGTGCCGGGTGTGATCCGAACCCACGAACTCCTGATGGAGTGATGTGGCCGTCAGGGTTGATGTGACCTCTGAGCAACCGGACAATAATCAAGATTTCCCTTTTGTTGTTGGCTCAACCCTAGTTTCAAGTAGATGTTATCATTACAGATAAAGTCTCCAATCATCGGAGCTATTTCAGGCTCGTGTACAGCACCAGAAGCGATCCAACTGGTATTTTTTGTAGCATATTTTAAGTCCTCTCCATGTATTATTCATGTTGTTACATGTAATCCATAGTCAGCTTCTTTTGCATTCACAGCGATAATCAGGTAAATTTAAATCCATTATCTTCGCTGTTGAATTTTGAAAAGGTTATATAAAATGAGAAAATCTTGATCAGTGGACCGTAGCTCACTGGTCAGGGCAATTGACATGTTATCATGAGGTCGTAGATTCGGTACCCATCGGCACGAGACAATTTTTTCCCTATACACAATGTTATCATAATACCTCAGCTTCAAATAAATATATACAGTATAACCCAATTTATAAAAGAATTGGAATGCTATTACTGCCTGTCCATCCAATCTACTTGCAAAGCGTTCAAACTGAACTAAAAAAACTTAAGAGTTGAATCATTTTTCTTATGAGTGGCACTTTTTTGCACACAGTGGGTTGGGTTGTTTTACCTCTGAGCGGCACTTTTTTTGCACACCATGGGCTAAATGACCATGTCACATGGATCCCGAAGGCTCAGAGAAGGTTGGGGGAGGGGACCCACTGGAACGGTGGTTGGGATACAGATGGTAGCCTCCCGTCAAGGCCATCCAGTGTGTTCTTTAACGTGGAAGGGTATGGCTCTCCCGCACACGGGGCCACTGCTTAACGTCCCATCCGACGGACGGCGGCCTTTCCAAGCCCATCCGTGTCCCCTACTGACCGTGGGCAGGGCGGGAAGTTTTGCGGAGATAAACCTCAACGCTGACCTAGCTGGGACTCGAACCTAGGAACTACAGATTACGAGCCTGGCGCGATACCGAATGAGCTACCCCCGCTTCTGCACACAGTGGATTTAATCATATACGCTCTATACAAAAGTCTCCGAGCAGGTTGGGGAATGGATCGACTTGAAAGCAATTGAGACAGATAGAAGCCTATCAACAAGGACATTCCGTCGGATAATCTTTAACATGCACAAAAGATGTTTTCCCGGAACATAGCATCACAGCTTAACGTCCCACCCAATGGGGCAAAATTTTCACGCCCGTCGATATTATTTTCTCGCGGAGATCAAGGTAAGGGATAGCGGAGATGAATCTCAAAGCTGGCACAACTAAGACTAGAAATAGAGGGGGAGGCTGCAGATTATAAGCAAAAATTTACCCCAAAAAAATCTACTGAACGATTAAGGGATACTTCACATGAGGTTAAGTAACAATGGTTTACGAGATTCAAATTTTGTTATTTTTTTTAATTTTAACACCTTTAAGCCATGGACATTCAGATTAATGGAAGATCCGGAAAATATGAATAATAATTTAATAGTTCGTAAAGACCCGAAAAGAATTTTTCATTTCTTAAAAGATAACAAGTTGAATTTTTAAGGAGGGCATAAAACAAGTAAAAACAAAAATTCATTTAAAAAAAAAAGGAAAAATGAGAAAGAAAAACACATTGCAAACTCGAAATACATGAAGGTCCTTTGGAATCGGCCTCAGCTTTTCTTGATCAATTAAATCGCAAACTATGAATTGTTTGTTCCCAGTTTAGTTACACCCAATGAAAAAACGGTTAGCGAACTACCTTCTGTACAGTTCGAAACGTCCTTGGTTTAAATGTACGCGTTTGAGAAACTAGGACAAGCTAGAAAACTTTCTAGGTTATGTCTTTCCTTTGTTTTGGGGAGCAATAGTTTTATCGATTTGAACGATTCACTTATACAAGTGAGTCAAGGGTGCTGAGTAACATTTCAGAGAAAAGTCTTGGTTGACTGGTCGTTTTTGCAGCGCACCAAGAGAGTAAAGTGCACGAAACGGATTGTGCACATAATAATAGAAAAGGACAAATACCGGATTATCAGCTACTTTAACCCTGAGAACAAATGTATAGCAAAGTTAGGAGTCATAATTTATCCTTATTCAGCCAAAACTCTAAATACTTGACAGAATCAGAAGACAAAAGAATTTCTATGTTTCAAGAATTCAAAGTATTCCTATGTCTTACTTCTAAGCGGAACTTTGTTTTTGCACACAATAGGCTTTAATGTAGTCTCCCAGTCAAGGTCATCTGCCATGCTCTTTAACGTGCACAGAGCATGGCTCTTCCGTACACTGGGCGACGATTTTATATTCCATCCGACGGACAGCGACCTTTCCAAGACCGTCGGCATCCCTTTTCACAACGAGTGCAGGGTTGGGGGTTTAGTGGAAATAAATCTCAACGTTGGCACCTAAGGAAATCGAACCTGGATACTGCAGATTATGAGCCTGGCCCGCTGCCGACTACTTACGCCCCATTTAACAGTAGTAATTCGAACTAACGAAATGATTGGGAAAATGCAAATAATTTATTAGCACTTAAAGAAAAAAAGCAAATGTTTTATAACTTTCTTTAGTTATTCAAAAGGAACGTCTCATTTCCCATTAAAATGAAAAAGTTGCCTTTTCCCATCCATCTCTGAAAAAAGTTGGCAAATCATTACTCTCAGTGTAACCCATTGACATATTTTCTGTGTTACTCTCTGTAACCTATATCAACACATTCCGCCAAAGATTGGTTGGTTGGTTGTTTTTACCTCTGAGCGACACTTTCTTTTGCACACCATGGGGTAAATGGCCAGGTCACATGGACTCCTAAAGCTCAGAGAAGGTTGAGGGAGGAGACCCACTGGAACAGCTATTGGGAGACAGATGGTAGCCTCCCGTCAAGGCCATGTTCAAGGCCATGTGTTCTTTAACGTGCACAGAGTATGGCTCTCCCGCAAACGGAACCACGGCTTAACGCCCCATACGACGGACGGAGTCCTTTCGAAGCCCATCGGTGTCCCCTACTGACCGTGAGCAAGGCGGGGAGTATTGTGGAGATAAGTCTCAACGCTGACCCAGCTGGGACTTGAACCTAGGAACTACAGATTACGAGCCTGGTGCGCTACAGACTGAGCCACCCCCGCCCCTCTCCGCCAAAGAAATTTCAAGTTTCTAGAATAGATCATTTGCAATATTCGTGTGACGTTTTTGGCATTATACACATATTATGCTTTAGGTATTATGCACATTTTACGCCATCTAACGATGGAAGTTAAGACCTTCTGGAGAATATGAAAATTGTAAATCCTAATATTTTTTTCACTAGTACCTTTCAACTCAAAAGGACTTTTTTAATTATCTCTTAGAACAAAAACTGGGCTTTCCCTCCACACCCAGGGATTAAAAGGGCAACTTATTGCAATAAGTGCAAACCTCTTGATCCTCACACCTCTACTCCCAAAATTTCTTATTTCCAGTATAATTGGATTTTTTCTCAGTATTGTTTTAAAATATTGGCATTTTCCATCGTTTGAGGCAGGTATTAAAACAACTGGAAGATTCGTAAAATGCGAATTCTAATATTTCATTAATACCTATTCAACTCGAAAATATTTTTTTGTCTCTACAGAAAAAGTTAAATGCTACAGACAGACGACAAAGGGGAAAACACTTTTTTTTTTCAAATGAGCTAAAAAACAAACATCAGCCATTAGTATTTTCCATAGTATTTTTACACATTCTGCATGAAACACATTTAACCACAGCAGGACCAGAGCTAAGGGTTAGAGGGGACGTAAGGGCTCTCGAGTTCCCCCCTCTTTTCAAAGCGCTAGTAAGTTATTGTTAAACTTATGTATATTTCATGCATTTTTCAAGAAACTTTTTAAAGACTTTTAAAACGGAGGAGGAAATGTTATACTGCAATGGAAATCAATCTCTTGTTTCCCCCCTTTTAATGGCTTGACTGAATTTCTTACCCCCTTCGCAGATTATATTTTCGTGCAGTTTCGCCATTAAGAAGAAGTTAATTTCAAGCTCCGCTCACGCACTTCTACACTACTCCAAAACCTGATAAGGGTAACCAGTTCAACCTGCTATGGAGATAACTTACAAATCGCCTCTGTTGAATACCTCCACAAGTACTGCCCCAGTTCTTGGCTCTTTACGAACAGAAAAGAACAGGAAACTAGGTCATGTCAAACCACTTGTGACCTTCCTTTGCTCCAGTGCATTTCCTCGACTATTTTTTGTTGTATAAAGTTTTGATGTCGGAGTTTAATTCTGGTCTGCCTGTTGAGTCAAAGACGAAATATTCACGTAATGCAAAGAATTCGATTTACGCCAAGTATGAAGAATCAAAGATATAGGAGGGTGGGAATTTGGAACCACTTAAACAGATGCTTTTAAATGCATTTCTAAATGGGGAAAACGGCTTTTTTTCCCCTTCATTAAACTTCTCTGTCTACATTCCTTCGTTTTCAACTCAACGGTTGTCCTCTTTCGTCAATATATATGCTAATGAATTTTAGTCACGTGGTAAAGAATTCTATGTTAATAAGCCATCGTGCTCTGCATTGTAACAGGGATATCAGTTTGGATATTTTTTTTACTCTACATATAATTATATATATTTGGTTTCATGCGAAGTAATTATTTCTGGATATGCAATTGTAGCAGTAGTAGCATTTATTTCCACTCATAATCCATAACAAATATATAACAAATTTTCATACATATAACAATGGTGGAAACACAAATACGCAAAACCAACAAAAATAGAGAAAGAAAAATAAAAACCACACACATCATTTTAGTTATTATATGCCGAAACCAAGGGGTTAAACTGCCCGTCCAGGTTCCCTTTAATTTCCAACATCATATTAAAACTTTAGGCAACCAATAATGGGAATAACAATAAATTCTTAATGTAACTTGACACATCAATAATAAAAGAAAAGATATTCCTGAATTACAAATAAAGGATTTAAACGATTGATCGTAAAGTAGGATTCATTACAGTTAATATATGTGTATGTAATTTCTTTTTGAAGACAGTCAAATTGTTTTCATCTCTCATATCCAATTGTAGAGAATTGTAAAATTTTGGTGCCAAATAAGCGAAGTGCCTCTGGAGAATATTTTTCTTTGTCAACGGTGTTTCAAACATTACTCCTTTAACTAGCAAATTGCACTCAAAGCGTTTATTCTCTACCCATTGCTTATTTTGATATAAAAACAATAGAATTATGTATATATAAATATTTCTGGTATGATAAAAATGAAATAAAGTAGATGGGTCTAAAGTTGAACCCTAAACATTGAACAGTAACTTAATTAACACTAACATTTACTTAAACACTAACATTGAACACTAACTTAAATATTTTTATATACCATAAATTATATAAATTAATATCATAATCACTCCCCCAACTACACAAACATGCTGAATATTAGAGTAAACCCAAGCATATATATAGTACTGTTAAAATTTCATATCTACTATTTTTTGAATACGGTAAAATTTAAACTATATGTACCTTAACCACTTTGTTATCTTATTTACATGAGTCCTCATTCTAAAGAAGAATCTATTTCAACTCCCAAAATAATTATATACTCTAATTTAGGGCATATACAATTGTGATTAAGAAGGCAATTAACATCATGATATTTAATTTCTGTTAAAGTATCTGTTTAAAGCAATTCAGAATAAAGAAATTTACTTTTATTAATATTCAAATTTAATTTATTTAAAACTAGCCACCTATGTATTTTTAAAAGATCATTTCTACATTTGTTTACGTTTCTAAAATAACACTTAAATTTTGTTTCAAATCATTTAATAAAATAAATATACATTTCAGAAGTTTTATAATGATTATTTTCATATTAAAAAATTATGATTTCATAAAATAAGAGGAATTTTTGCTAAATATTCCAGCTTCCATAACTCTTTAAACACTGAACGAATATCGTCGAAAAGCGAGATTTCCATCGATTTAATTATGGTCTTTATCTTTAAACCACATTTTTGCCATTAAATGAATATTTTACAACTTATAGAGATCGTAGTCAGATTCCCATTGACATAACTTGGAAATTATCTAATAATGTATTTTATGGTTCTTTAGGGGGAAAATTTTAAGTAATGTGAAAGGTGGGCCACTATGTGAGATCTTTCTTCGATCATTTGATTACAAACGCCTTTTGTAGCCACAAAACTCTACAGATTTACTCGGCACAAAATAGTGTGATGTCCATCACGTGCGTGAAATGTTGAATGGACTGAAATGATAGTAGAAGTAAATGAAATTTTAGATTAATCAATGGGAGAATTTTCGTAAAATGAACAAGAGATTAATTTGTCCAATGTTTCGCTGCAAAAATATTCGTTAAAAGAGAGAAAAGGTAGTTTTTTTAGTGCTTAAAAATTAATTTCACTTTAAAATCTGTTTTTCAGCCCATTTCACACGTTTAGCTAAATTTCAATCCACATATTACCAACCCAGCTGTCCCGTAGCCGAGTGGTAAGCGCGCTTGACTACTGATCTAAGGGACCTAGGTTCGAGCCCTGAGTAAGGCATGGACATTTGTGATGCTTTTCTGCCGAGGTCCCGCCATCCTCTCAGCTCTTCTACTATGGCGTATAAACTGGCAGACTCCTGTCAGACCTCTGTGGCAAGCAGCTGGTTGAGGGGGTATTAAAAAAAAATATCACCAAACCAGCCCATTTTGCATTTCTCTCATTTTCACTCAACCCATTCTTGTCATTTTTAGAAATTTAGTTTAAGGCTGTCTTATAAAAAAAAAAGTTGACTTTCCAAAGCTGGAAACCTCCTATGCCAAGAGGCTAATTTTTAGCTAAAATCAGATATTCTGAGATCCCTGTATATACGCTACGAGCTTCCTGACTATATTCAAATGCATTTTTTTTCACTATTCATAGGAAAGATTCTTACCTTGCTGCATTATCCATCACTTGCACCAGCTGCTTAACGAATCTGTTCACCACCATTTCTTCATCATCATTGTCACACAGTTCGAAGGCATCGTCGAAGAAGACGTGAACTGTGGGGAAGAAACAGAGAATTAATGTCTCATCCTTTCAGGAATCAAAATGCCTGCATCATCTCTTTGTTAAGTTGTATGTTTCCGAGAGAAATCCCATCCAGCATTGTAACATTTAGAGAATATTATTTTAATATGTCAGAACTCTGATATGTTGGAATGGGTTGTTTTATCTCTGAGCGACAGTTTTGTGCACACAATGTAATAAATGGCCAAGTCACAAGGACTCAGAAAAGGTTGTGGAAGAGTATTCACTGGATAACTGTTAGGAAGGAGTGCTGGGTAGTTTTGCCTCAGCGGCACTTTTTTGCGCACAATGAGCTAAATAGCCAGATTAAAAGGACTCAAAGAAAGTAGGGGAAGGAGATTCACTGGACAACTGTTAGCAGACAGATGGAAGCCTCCTGTTAAGGCCAACCAACGATTTCTTTAACAGGAAAAGAGAAGGTCTCTCCTACATACGGGGCCACGATTTAATGTCCCATCTGACGGGGATGGCTCAGTCGGTAGCGCGCCAGGCTCGTAATCTGCAGTTCCCAGGTTCGAGTCCCAGCTGGGTCAACGTTGACTTATCTCCGCAAAACTTCCCGCCCTGCCCACGGTCAGTAGGGGACACCGATGGACTTGGAAAGGCCGCCGTCCGTCGGATAGGACGTTAGGCCGTGGAGAGTGTGTGGGAGAACACGCTGGATGGCCTTAAACACACAGAACGTTAAAGTGTGGGAGAACACGCTGGATGGCCTGGAACACGCAGAAGTTAAAGAACACGCTGGATGGCCTTGACGGGAGGCTACCATCTGTCTCCCAATAGCTGTTCCAGTGGGTCACCTCCCCCAACCTTCTCTGAGCCTTCGTGGACCATGTGGCCTGGCCATTTAGCCCATGGTGTGCAAAAAAGTGCCGCTCAGAGGTAAAACAACCCAACCCATCTGACGGATGACATCCTTTTTGAAACCATTGGTGTTCCCTTTATCACTGAGGGGAAAGTATGGATTAGCGCCGATAAATCTCAACCCTGGTATGATAGTTATCCCACAAAACTCACATCTGTAAGTAAATGTTGGGTTGGTTTACCTCTGAGCAGCAGTTTTTTTTTGCACAGAATGAATGAGCTAAATGGCCATATCACAAAGACCCCGAAGGCTCAGAGGGAACTCACTGGAACAGCTGTTATGAGACAGATAACCTCCCGTCAAGGCATCCAGCATGCTCTTTAGCACGCACAGGGTATGACTCTCCCGCACACGGGGCCACGGCTTAACATCTCATTCGACGGACGGTGGTCTTTTCAAACCCATAGGTGTCCCCTATTGACCATGGGCAGGGCGAGGAATTTTGCAGAGATAAATCTCAACGCTGACCCAGCTGAGACTCAAACCTGAGAACTACAAATTACGAGCCTGGCGCTGTACCGACTGAGCCACCCCGTCCAATGTAGATAAAGAAATTCTTTATAGGAAGTATGTACGTTCTACGGTAGAACATGTTACATCATTTTCAGTAGATTCTTGGTTCCTGTCCCATCACCGTCCTCTAAGCAATTGTGTCGGTTTGGTTATGTTGCCCGTATGCATAACTACAGATTAGCGAATAGGATTATAAACAATGTGGCTAAAGGCCTCAGAAAAAGGTAGATTTAAAATGCTGCGGCCAGACAATGTGAAACAGCACCTCATACAAATATAATGAGGTGATAATAATAGAACACTGTACCTATTGGTCTACTGTGGCCAAATGCAGTAGCTGTAGTTCAAGACAGACATTTTTGGAAAACTAAATAGCAGTTTGGTGGGACCTCTATAACCGATGGCTTTTTGAGAATGTACGTATGTATTCTTGATTAATAAGTTTAACTTCACTATCACTGGGGCATATATGTCCCAGTGGAAGTGAAATATCCATACATTTATCGTCTCTATAAAGCTTATAAATTGATACTCAGCAAAGATAACCACTTGCCAGTTGATGTAAATAGATGACAACGGTGTGTCCCGATGCAAAAAGCAGCAAAAAGGAACCCGAACAAAAGCTCGCTGCCCTATGTGCAAAATTGCTCTTTGTAAAAACATTTACTTTGCAAAACTTGCATCATATACAAGAATTGTCAATGTTTCATGCTTTGTATTTGTTGCATTCATTCCAATAAATAACTCAGGAAAATATTGATGATATACAGGGTGATTCAAAACTTATCGTTCAAATTTCGTGGGGAGGTAGGGAATACGTCAGGAAACCGATTTCACATAGGAAAGTATGTCCGCAAATGTACGCATGCGTATGTAGAGGGCGCTGTGTGTACCCAACCAGTGTACAGCTCGCCCGACCACTCCCGCTGTCATCAGTGTACGAGCTGACTTACTAGTGATAAGATGAATCGTTTTACGCATCAAGAGCTAGCGGATATGCATCTCGCATATGGGGCAGCTGGCGAAAGCGGCCGCCGAGCTAGGCAAGTTTACGAAGACCGATACCCCAACAGAAGAATACCGCAGCATCAAATGTTTGCACGTGTGCATCGCAATCTGCGCGAATCATCACAACCTACTGTGAACCTGTACTTTACCTTGTTGGAATAAAAGTCACATTCGTTACCACTTAACTGTACTGTTTCCTTGTGTTCACTTTACTTGTCCATTTTGTTCCTGTAGATGACGTTTGCGGACATACTTTCCTATGTGAAATCGGTTTCCTGACTGATTCCCTACCTCCCCACGAAATTTGAACGATACATTTTAAATCACCCTGTATATACAGGGTGTCCCAACAGTCTGGATCCATAGGCAAAACTTTATTTAAAAGGTATATTACAGCAAATGCTCAAATTGGCGGCCTTTCACTTCGCGGCACTTGTGGATACGCTGAGAAATGTTTAAAGTCTTTGTATTCAAATTATCTGAGACTTTGTTGTTACATGCAGAGATGATTTCCTCCTTTAATGCAGCGATTATTCTTGGCCGATTCCGATAAACTACTAATTTCAGATGTCACCAAAGGAAAAGGTCAAGTGGTGTTAGGTCCGGAGACTTAGGAGATCAGTCGACTGGACCTTGACTTCCGATCCACCTGTTTGGAAACGTTTCATTTAAAAACCTCCTCACATCAATAGCAAAATGTGGTGGGGCATCGTCTTGCTGAAACCACATTTTACGTAGCTCTAACAAAAGGAATGTCATCCAATTGAGGGACAAGATAAGTTTGTAACCTACGGAGATAAGTTTCCCCTGTTACGTTACCATAAAAAATATGGCCCAATTAATCTGTTACTAAATATCCCCGCCCACAGCGTAATTCGTGGATCTGTTTGGAAATGGCCTTCCTCCATCCAGTTTGGGTTGTTTTTAGACCAGCAACGTGCATTGTGCAGGTTAACAATACCATTTAGATGAAATGAGGCTTCATCACTGTAAAGCACCATAAATTCCTGCTCTTGTAAGAATCACTCACAAAATTCCACACGCCTGTCTGTGTCATCGCCATGCAGTTCCTGGACCAGGTGCACTTTATAGGGATGGAAATGATGATTTCTAATAATTCGTCAAGTCGAGGTCGATGTGACACCTCTTTCATCTGATAATCTGCGTATTGACTCTTTTGTGCTTCTCAGCAGTTATACGCAACCACTGCAGAGGTTTCCTCACCAGTTCCAGTTTTTGGACGACCACTACGACGTCGATCAAAAACGTTTCCTGTTTCTCTAAAACGTTCAAACGCTTTTCCAGTAATGGCAGTTATTATTGGATGCTTATCGGGATACTTTCTATTGAATTCGGCAGCAATTCCTCTATGCGAATCATCTTCTCTTGCGTATATGGGAGCGAGTTGAATTCTTTCATCTACTGTTACTTTGAAGCCATCTTGGATCTGAAATACAATACAAAATTATATTTCAAACATGGACAATTGCTATGGATCCAGATTCTTGGGACACCCTGTATATATTCGTTACACCCATGTCAAAAGTTTACGTGAATTGTCAATACTAACTCCACACGTAATGGAATAGTACTTGTTATTTATTCCACATATACTGTTCCATTCACAAGGTAGGCGACATCAGCGCTCCTAGATATTCCTGACTCTTTTTCGTGGGATCAGACTCACGGCAGCTAGGAACTCGATCTGTTACTCCAACAGGTTTAGAACTAAGTGGGACCATTCCACTAAATTTGGGGCAGATCTCTCAAGTACCTGGGAAACTACTGGGAAACTGTCAATTTCTGCCACCGTTGACGTCACACGTTCCGCCCTTCTTTCCGTTCGAAATTTCGATTATATATTTCATTTGCACTGAGTGCCACTTGGCCAAATAAGCTCCCTTGAAATATACCGCTTGTGCACATATGTCCTATACCACCACCCCGCTTCCCTTGCAAACACAGAAACGTTTTTGATGATAAGGATCAGTAGTAAATATAATGATCGTTTCCAGGTTTCATGATGCGACAAATAATATAATGGGCCGATCGAAGGATTTTATTTAATATCCATTTATCTGTTTAGCACAGCCAAATCCATATATACATAAATCAATTTTTAAAAAATGGTAGTGAACAGGTTAAGATACGTTATTGTAATAAATATATAATTGATACTTAAAAATATATACATAATAGATACTTAAACTTAAAAAAACATGATTGAGTGTCCCATTGACATGGTGTGGGATGGTCAAAATTCAATTATCACTCAGTTGGGTTGTTTTACCTCTGAGCGGCACTTTTTTTGTATACCATGGACTAAATGGCCAGGTCACATGGACCCCGAAGGCTCAGAGAAGGTTGGGGGAGGAGATCCACTGGAACAGCTGTTGGGAGACAGATGGTAGCCTCCCGGCAAAGCCATCCAGCGTGTTCTTTAACGTGTACAGGGTATGACTCTCTCGCACTCGGAGCCTCGGCTTAACGTCCCATCGGACGGACGGCGGCCTTTCCAAGCCCAGCGGTGTCCCCTACTGACTGTGGGGAATTATTGCGGAGATAAATGTCAACGCTGACTCAGCTGGGACTTGAACCTGGGAACTACAGATTACGAGCCTGGCGCGTTACCGAATGAGCCAAACCCGCCCCGATCACTCATTGATCATTGAATTATGACCACACCACCTCATGTCAGTGGTACGCAAACGTCGAAGCTCTGTACTTGTAAAATGAATGTTTTATGGGAAAATTTGGTTCAAGGTAAATTAAAGATCTCAATCAGTCCTATCTAAATGTTGATTTGTTAACATTTAGATAAAACTGAGACCTTTAATTTACTTTGAGTATTCGATCAGTATTAAACGAGTTATGGAAGTTTGAACATTTAACAACAGCAATGCAAAATAAAAGAATTTGCTTTTTAAATTCAAAGAAACTTAAAAAAAGTAGCATTATTTTCAAAACTTTAAAATAACTTCATATTTTAAAAGTGTGGGTAAATAATTTATTTAATATTCATTTAATTTTTTGATAAATTCCTTAGAAAACACTGCTGCTTTCAAATGCTTCAATCCGCAATAATTGTGTAAATACTGAAAGAATACTGTTGAAAACAGAGATTTATATGATTTGATTGAGATCTTTACTTTTAAAACTTCTTTATTTACCCATAAAATGCTCATTTTAAAAGTTATATAGTTAGTGTCCATTTACATAACATGAGGATGAGTGGTCATAATTCAATGATCATTCAGTGTATATATCTATTGCATATTTTAATTTCTCCCATTTTCTTGTTATTAAGTTTAAGGTACACATTTTAATTATTTTTAAAATTAGGCATGGTTTCCATTGATTGACTTAAGTCGTTGTTGCAACTCAAAAATTGTTGTCATAGGCATGCTTCCTGGCATTACTCTAAATTCTACAGCTTTTAACTTCAAAACTAGAAGAGAACTCCAATATTAAATTAGTGTTAAATTAATATTTGTTCCGGGGTGGGGGTGTTCCTATGTCAATTAAGGAAAAGAAATTAGCATTAAAAATTATTCCACATTACCTTCAAATTCATAATAGTCTGGATCAACTATTCTCAAATATTTTTGGGCATTTCTTCTGGCACATTGGTCTTCATCCATCCTGACGTGAGATATTAATAAAAAAAAAATTGCAAGATTAATAACGGATAAAACATTTTTTCAAGTAATTGAAAAAAAAAATCAACATTTTAAACTAAAGTTAAAACGTTTAAAACGAACATAATGTTGTTTAACAGGTATTGCATTAAGACATATGATATATCCCCATTTAAAAAGATGTTTATAGGGGAAAACTTTTTAATGTATTTAAATGATTCCTCTTACTAATATACAGGGTGATTCAAAACTTATCATTCAAATTTCGTGGGGAGGTAAGGAATACGTCAGGAAACCGATTTCACATAGGAAAGTATATCCGCAAATGTACGCATGCGTATGTAGAGGGCGCTGTGTGTACCCAACCAGTGTACAGCTCGCCCGACCACTCCTGCTGTCATCAGTGTACGAGCTGACTTACTAGTGATAAGATGAATCGTTTTACGCATCAAGAGCTAGCGGAGACCCCCGTCGACAGTGAAATGGACCTTGTTGCACGAATAGTGGCCGCCGCAGGCATTGTCCGTGATATGCCAGGCGTTTTTGCAAATGTTCGGCGGTCAATGCAACGGCGCTGTGAATCCTGTATCCGTGTAAATGGTCGCAATTTTGAGCACCTACTGTGAACCTGTACTTTACCTTGTTGGAATAAAAGTCACATTCGTTACCACTTAACTGTACTGTTTCCTTGTGTTCACTTTACTTGTCCATTTTGTTCATGTAGATGACGTTTGCGGACATACTTTCCTATGTGAAATCGGTTTCCTGACGTATTCCGTACCTCCCCACGAAATTTGAACGATAAGTTTTGAATCACCCTGTAGAACGTGATACAGAACGTCATTAATTTTGCTAACATATTCTCTGACCTAGAATTTTTTACAAAAATGTTTTTAGACTCTGGAAAACCTGATGACTCCTTATGGCGCAGTCAGCACACAAAGTGCTATTTTCCCAAACTTTCTCTCTTTGCATGCTACATGCCTAAGTTTATGACGGCCCCTTAATTCTTCACCAGCCCGTAGAGAGCCTTCATTAGCCTACGGGAGACCCGTAACTCCAAATATTGGACGCTGGGAGATTTTGTTTACACGTTTTTTGACACAAAAGTTTGCACCTTATATGCCGTAAAATACGGTTCTTTACTGAAACCATTCTGCGCACATTTAATTGACATCGCAAATATATATTTTAAGGTAAATCAACAGTTAATATTGGGAGAAGTCGCATTTATTTTCTTCCACAATTTATACTGTTGACAACTTGTAAAATTGATTTATTTTTTGTGGAGTTTCCGCCCACTAGTGATGCCAATCAAATATAAATTGAAAACAAAGATGCATAATCAATCATTTCTTTCTAAATTAGGTCATTATTACGAAAAGTGGCTAATAGACTTATTTCGAAAACAAATTTTTGTTTACCACGAAAAGAAATATTTCAAAGATTATTCATTAAGGCATGAATAAATCTAAAATATATTTAATTGCACATAAATTTATTTTTTGGATTGGAAATGATTTTATGTATTCATTAATGATTTTTACATGCAAAACATGAACGTATATTTTCTCCACACTAAACGTATTCTTTGGAAAAAAAATTTCATATTTAGAACAATTAAAATCGGTTTAGTAATCGAGAAATTAGCTTATTTCAGATCGAAAGATGTCGTCGTTCAATACGATGTACAGTCGCACAAAAAAGTATCCGAACACTATGGTTGATTACAGAATTTTTTGAACGTCTGTACACCTGTGATATGCCATCGTCACTTTGAACTAAGGGCGTGTTTACAGAGGACAGGAATAAAATTTAGTAGTTCACACATTTCTTGTGTTTAGAATCTCTCTAATATTCTCTCAGATGCCATGGCAAATTATCATGCTCTGGTAATGGGGAGGGTGAAAACCTTCCCCGATAATAAGTAACCATCAAACATTTATGTTCTAGGGACCTCATTGACGGAAATTTGTTCTTTGATAGTATAAACTCTCATCTTTCGCCAATTTGAACAGTTTTTCAAGTTGCTCAGTGTTTAGTGTACTTGGTTGTGGATCAAAAGAACATCGTTTCCATCCCCCGGATAAACCAATGATGTTTCGTATATTATCTCTCTGCTGAGATCTAGCTTTATTTATATATATTTTCTATGGCATATCATGTTCCTGTCAGACCTCTCTCACTCTCAACAACAGGTTCCTGTCAGACCTCTCTCACTCCCAATAAAATTTCCTATTTTCCTGATTAGCTCTTACTCTAGAATGATATTCATGCAGGTGGGGCTTAGTCGGTAGCGCGCCAGGTACGTAATCGGCAGTTCCCAGGTTCGAATCCCACCTGTGTGTCAGCGTTGAGATTTATCTCCAAAAAACACCCCACTCTATGCTCGACAAGTAGGGAACACCAATGGGGTTGAAGAGAACGCCGTCCGTCTGATGGGACGTAAAACTGTGGTTCCATTTGTGGAAGAACCATAACCTGTGCACGTTAAAAAACACACTGGATGGCCTTCACGGTAAGCTACCATCTAACAGATGTCCAGTGAGTCTGATCTCCCCCAACCTTCCCCGAGCCCTTCGGGTACTTGTGATCTGGATATTTATCCCATTATGTGCAAAAAAAGTGACGTTCAGAGATAAACCAACCCTAGAATTATACGATTAGTTTTCAAGTTCTACTAATTCAGAATGAAGTAACTAACCAAGAGTAGTTATTTATCAGTCATAATAATCACCAGAAAATTCTATCAAAATAGTTCAGATATTTCATCCTTAAACTTAGAACTTAGTTTCAAGGATTGCAAGGTTCCAAGTGAGTGAAGATGACGTGTCACAAATCTATTAGAATAACATATCACCTTTGAGAAATATGGGACGCTCGTTTTCAAAGTTTATTTTTTTAATTTCCGCCTTTCGCACCTTCTAAAAGCGAAATTCGAGCCAACAGATGATTGAGAAATGGCAAATAATATTTCATTGGTGCGTTATTTTTTTTTTTTGGGGGGGGGTGTTGTTTTGCCTCTGAGCGGCAGTTTTTTGCACACAATTAACTAAATGGCAAGATCACAACAACCCCGAGGGTCACAGAAGGTTGAGGGAAGGGGACCTACTTGGCAATTCTTAGGAGACAGATGGTAGACTCCCATCGAAGCCATCCAGGGCATCAACGTACACAGGGTATGGCTCTTCCGCACATGGGACCACAGCTTAACGTCCCATTGGGCGGACGGCGGCCTTTCCAATTACATTGATGTCCCCTACTGACCGAGGACAGGGCGGGGAGTTTTGTGATGATAAATCTCAACGCTAGCTCAGATGGGACTCAAACCTGGCGCGCTATTTGTTACTAATGCCGATAACGGTTTCTTGTGATGCAATCGGTACTTACATGATATCTTTACTTCAACATTCTTGCATGTCTAGATGGAAATAAGATTGTGGTCATTTTTAAATCAAGTCATATTATTAACAGTTCTGATGTTCTGAATTCACAGTTCTGTTCAACCATATTTTTTTTACCATCTCATCTTTCGCCAAAATTTAAAATCAATTTTATTTTCCTTCAAACAATTTTAGAGTTTAAATTTGCGCTTTATGAATATTTCGTTTTACAAATTAACGCTTCAATCAACTATTATTTCATGAAAGGCAAAACGAAATAAAAATAACTTATATAATACGTAAAAGACGAATTTTACATTCCTTTCATACTAACTGTGATTCTTTGCTGATTCAGTGAAAAGCTAAATCAGCAGTAAAAGATATAAGAGCAGCAAATCTCTTATATACACTTATACAGATGAAATTGTTGAAGTTGTTAATATTGCAATAGAACGTGAAAAGACGTTCAAATGCTAATCTCTCTAAATCCTAGTTCAATTGGTGAATACGTGATGGCTAAAAATGTATCCTCATTAGCCACTATCCGAAATAGTATGCCCACAACTCAGTTGGTATCAATGGGTAAATATGGATTTGAAGATTATTAAGCTGAATGGTAACTTTAAAAGTTTCAAAGCCACTGTTAGTAGTATAGGAAATGAGAGTTCTGGAACAATGTTAGAGGATCCCATGTTAACCTATAGGACACTTTTGGGGAGATGAGCGTTGACGTGGTTTTTGGGCGAGACGTTTTGTGTGAAAGACGGGACACGAGGGGGTTTTGTTGGGAAAATGTTGCAGTTATCAACACTGAATTATTGTGGCTGTTGGGGTGTAAAAATTGGTAAAATAAGAGAAATCGACAAAAGCAAGACGGTTTTGGGAATTAGTTTAAAAAATATGACAGTTCAAAATCAATAGGTAAAATGAGGTTTTTCGAGGGCTGCGGGAGAAAAATATGACGGAAAAAATAGATTTTGGAGTGCTATCTGTGAATGTATGGATTTTTTACGTTCCAGTAAGTATGAGGAAAAAAAGCCCCCTGTTGTTGGTCAAGAGGGTTCATCTCATTTTTCCCCCATGCACAGGGTCCATTGAAGCATCGATATAGGCTTTTTTTTTTAAGTATACATTGCAGAGGGATCACGACTTCAGGCATGAGGTCTGCAGGAAATATTATTAATAACTCTATTGATAATCTTTTCAGGAGAAAGCTACTGCTCCAAATGCGTTTGTGTTGTTGTGACATTGGGTGCTGACTGAAGCTCTGTTAGACACCTCTTTATATTAATTAATAAAGACTTAAAAAATCACTCAGGCGTTGAGGGAAAAAAAAGCCGAATTCATATGTGGGAGTTTCTAAACTCTTCATTTCTTTCTCTCCTTGCTTCTCTCCCGTTGTATCTAGTCTCTTTATATACATATATTTCGTGCGCTGCATTTGTGGGCCACTGTGAAAGCGAGCTTATGATAGCGATGCTTCCTGTTCAAATCTGCAATATGACGTAATGAATGTATTCTGAGAGACTTCTTATTGACGCTAAGGGAAATGCAGTCTTTTGTTGGCTCTGAGCAATGGCTGGCTCACTCGGTTCAAAAAGGAGATAAAGATATGAAACTAATATTGGGATGCACTCTCTTCACAATGCAACTCCATTCGTGATTACTAAATTGTGGTTTATTGCCATTATAAGCGCGATGCTTCCTTAGTATTCGTCCGAATCAATTTCTGCAAAACTTGACTTATTTTACCAGTGCCTGAAATAACACCGACTTCTTCCGGTGTACCAGCGTATATCTGCAATAAAGATCTCGGTTGGCTTAACATTCATGATTTCTATATAAAAAAAAAGTACTGTTGGATAAAGTGTTGGGGAATTTTTGGCTTCGTAGAAAGTCTATTATTAGTGGTAAATCGATTATCAATTTTGCTATTTCTATAATTGCTCTTTCTATAATGGCAAATTTATTATATGGATAGAACTGGACTGCAAATATTCATGGTTTCTAAAAAGCACCAGTATTGTTGAATAATATTTTATGTTATTTTTTGTCAATGATATCGTTTCTTAGCAAAATATCCAAAATTTCAACAATTTCGTTTACAACCTCTGTATTGGTATTTCCAGCTCGTTTACTGGCAACCAAGGTTCCTCGAGGTTCCCTATTCTTTTATTGTTCGCATTAAAGACATCCTCACCAGTTAATGCGACTTTTTCCAAATATTCCTTAGTTACAGCAGCAGAATCAGACTCGGGATCGGCAATATCAACGATTTATTTATTTTTTTCTGCATTGAAACGATGCCCGTCGAATGCAATGCTGCGCGGAACGTAAAGCCCATTTTTATTTCTCATCAATGTATTCATTGAACTATTTTGAACAGTGATCAAGTTGTCGACGTAGCGTTTCGTAGTGGCACTGGATGAATCGATCGGGTGTGCAAGATTTTTAATGCGTTTATTACTTGCATCGTAATTGTCATCGTCATTACGTAAGTGCTCTTTTTTCCAAATATCGTTTTGTAACTACTCCAGAATCTGCATCCGGTTCAGTAACATTGATTATTTGTTTGTTTCGCGCATCGTCACGATTGTTTCGAAAAATTAAAGAAGCATTATTAACGTATTGAATGGTAGCGGCATCTCCATTTTCTATAGGTCTGCCTACGTTCGATATTCTTTTAGTATTTGCATCATAATTTCCTGTGCGATTCAGTGTTATAGATTCTTGTTGTAGATACTGTTTTGTCACAGAATCTGAACTCTTCGGGATTGGCTACATTTCTCAATTTTTTATTACTCATGTCGTAGTCCCTATCGTGTATCAATTTAAAACCGACACCTGGAATTCCCGCTGTTCCTCTTTCGGAACCGGTCTCTGAGTTGATGACGCCAAACTTTGCCAAGTAATTCATCTTTATTTTCAAACTTCTTCCTGTATTTGAGAGCTATGTGCTTCGTTTTTTTATCGATTAATAAGAAATCGTGTGGTTTTGAAACTGCATATGCATAAAACTACATAAAAATATCTTTCCTGATTTCTGTTGCATGATCCATTTATATCTGCAACATTTCTCTCTTGTTCAGCATATTAAAGAATATAAAATAATTACACTGTAGCCGAATGATGCCTTTGGAGTTGAAAAATAACTCTGTGTCAGGTAAATCAATGATATGTTCTTCTTCCTTCCTTTGACGAATAATTCTTCGATGAGTTTTTAATCTCTTTCCGTTACGAAATCTTCGAAAACAATTACATTTTGCATTTCGGGATCCAGTCCGTTGACCTTGACGATATCTTCTTTACTGGAAGAAAAAGTTGCAACTGCGATTTTTTCGCCAAACGTTTTCTCCAGAATTTCGTGCAAAACGTTGAATATTTCTTGCATAAACTGATATTTCGGCTTAGTTAAGTCTTTGGCATATAAAAATATTTTATTATAGTAGAGACAGTTAAATATTAAGTTCAACAAAGATTTGTCTTCCCTGAACTCTATGGACCACAGATTAAAAGTCTAAATGACCAAGTGGTGCTAATACGTTTCTGTTTAAGAAATTATTGTCTTCTTCAAAGTCAAAATTTTGAATTTCCATTTACTTTATTTTAAAAAGAGATCTTTTATCCAGGAATTAAACGTGTTATCATAACCAAATCATTTAACGTAATATTCTTTTTTATTCTTTCTCACTCTAGTTTTCAGAATGGTTTCTTCTTTGTAAATATCGTCTTGGTTTTTCGTATTTTACCATTTCTTGGGTGTAAAGACTACCGACGATAGGCTCCCGTTTCAAATCTTTTATCTTATAAGTTATGGGATCTGTGTTTAGTTTTTGAACAATTTCAAAGATTTCTTCTGTGAAATTAGGCAGATATCCCTTTCTGAAAGCTGTCTTGTACTTGGCGATTCTCACTCTGTCGCCGATTTTAAATTTTGGTTTCGTAAGAGATTTAATTTTTTTTACCAAACAGATTTAAATGTACAACATTTTTTTTTCTTTAAACTTGCCTCTTCTGGGGTCATTTTTATTGATCTGTGATAAGAATTATTGTAATTCTTAACAAGTTTCGCAAGAACGTCGATCCATTTCCTCGTATTATTAGCTGTGAAATATTTCCACATTTTTGTCTATAGAGTCCTATTGAAACGTTCAACTATCTGCGCTTTGGTTACATTTCCGGTGGCGAACCATTTCACTCCGCGTTGGCTAAACAGCGCTTGTGTTTCTCTATTAATAAACTCAGTTCCCTTATCTGTTTGCAACTTGGATGGCTTGCGCTGTTGAAATATTTTGACGAACGCCTTTGTAATCTCGCTACCAGTTTTCTTTTTAACAGGCACTGTCCAAACGAATTTACCGAAAATGTCAATCACTGTTAAAATATAATTCGTGTTATTATGTAATTTAAACTTTTGCATATCGATTAAATCGCTCTGCCACTGGTCGTCCACATTAGAGACGTAAACCCGTTTTGTTTTGAATTTCGTGTAGATGGGTTTGTGTAACGTGTACACATCTTGTTGTTCGAGAAACTTCTTTACCTCTTTTTCCTTTAATCCAGTTTTGCGTATTAGATCTTTTATACCGGAAAATCCCTTTAATGGATCGTAGTAAACGTAGAAAGCATCTTATTTCTTGTGTACTAAGCCGAACCGTTTCTTTGTTTTAATGATAGGTTTGATTATCCTTCTAGAAATTCTTTCTCCTAAAGTTGGATTCTGAATTTCTTCCAAATCATTTAATAATTCTTGGTCGGCTTCGTGTCTCTTTTTAGTGTCTGTAGATTTGCTTTAAGAAATGTCGTGCTTTTTGCAGGCTTTGTCCACACGGTTAATACCAGGATCTCCTCTCATTAACCTTTTCTCCAATTTAGTAAAGGTTCCCCAATACTGGTAACCTGGAATGTGCATTTCGGGTGGATTAAATATTTCTTGAATCCAGCTTACTATATCTCCACCTTTTACAAATTTGCCTTTCTGTTTCACAAATTTATACTTCATTTTTCCACACTTTCGGCATCTGCCTCTCATCATCACTCTTTTATTCTCTGTTGTGACATATTCGACGTTATCCGTTAAAATTTTCGTTTTACACTTTACAAAAAACATGCTTAATTTTTATATATAAAATATAAGTGCGTGATACTTATACAATAAAGCATAATGTATCATATTTTTATCGTAACATTATCTAACTAGTTTAACGCCTGGACAAAAGCAAAAATTGAAGAGTTCATTTGTAAATAAGAATCCTATAACTTTAAGCATTGATCCACAGAAGAAAGGTAACGAACGTCGAAACTGACAAAGAGACAAATCATTAAACTAAAAAATTCTAAAACGGCAGTTCGACTTCAATTCAGTAAAACACAACTAGGTGGATTTCTGCCGTTCTTAATACCTACACTCTTAGCATTGAGAAAAGCAGCTTCAATTGGAGCTGCAGGATATGCTGGTACTAAACTTGCACAAAAAGTTCTGGGAAAAGGGTTACACATTCCCGGAAAGCAAAGCGCAGCTGGCTTATCTAAAAATAAAAGAAAGGGAAAAGGTTTGTACATTCCAGGAAAACAAATAGCTCAGGGATTAAAAAAAAGAGCCATTAAGTAACTTAGATATCGAAAATATAATGAAAAACGAAAAAGGATTCCGTGGTGTATACTCTATCGATTCTTTGTCAACAAAAATATTCAAGAACGAAAATGATATAGTGAACTTTGACATTTCCCGTGGTTCAGGTTGGGTTGTTTTACCTCTGAGCGGCACTTTTTTGCACACCATGGGCTAAATGGCCAGGTCACATGGACCCCGAAGGCTCAGAGAAGGTTGGGGGAGGGGACCCACTGGAACAGCTGTTGGGAGGCAGATGGTAGCCTCCCGTCAAGGCCATCCAGCGTGTTCTTTAACGTGCACAGGGTATGGCTCTCCCACACACGGGGCCACGGCTTAACGTCCCATCCGACGGACGGCGGCCTTTCCAAGCCCATCGGTGTCCCCCACTGACCGTGGGCAGGGCGGGGAATTTTTGCGGAGATAAATCTCAACGCTGACACAGCTGGGACTCTAACCTGGGAACTACAGATTACGAGCCTGGCGCGCTACCGACTGAGTCACCCCCGCCCTCCCGTGGTTCAGGAACTCATTGGGTAGTTTATTTTAATGATGCGAAGTTAACTTACGTCGAGTACTTTGATCCATTCGGTTTATCGCCACCAGAAGAAATAAAACACTATTTACTTACATCTTCAAAGCCGATTGCGTATAACTCTTCGCAAATTCAAGCAAATTACTCTGTAAAATGCGGCTACTATTGCATCTATTACATTAAACGAAGGAATAGTAACATAAGCCCATATGATGTATTGTAGCAGTTTGAACAAACTCCTAACGATCGGAATGAATTGTTGGTAACAACTAGCATACGAGTACCACATAGTACTAAAGATTTGGAAATTAATTATGAAACGCCGATCACACTCAATGGTGAATACGAGATAGCACTGATCGGTAGCAATATGTGGTATTCCTGGTACAACATCAGTGATAAATATAACAATAACTCTCTGAAATACTTCAATGGAAGGCAATGTAATAAAATAACTTTCCCGAATGGAATGTACGATATAGACGGATTTAATGATGTTTTAAAAAATGTCTTTGGAGATTCCTAGCCCTATAATACTAGAAAGCAACCTCCCTACATTAAGATTTGTTTTTCGTTTTGCAAGAGGATATAAAATAGATTTTTCTGAAGGAAAGTTGCGAGAAATTCTAGGGTTCGAATCGAAAATTATCGACGCAGCAAAAAACGAAGGAAAGTTCCCACCCAACATAACGAGAGGGGTCGATCGCATTCTAATTCACTGTTCTATTGTCGAATCTTCCTATCTCAATAACCAGAAGAGCGACGTGTTGTACAGTTTCGTACCTCAAACACCGCCATCAGTTTAATCGACACACATCCATTATTCCCAATATATTTACCGCTGAATAAAACTGATTACATTTACAACGTTAGAATGAAAGTAACCGATCAAAATAACAAAGTAATTGACTTGAACAAGGAAAACGTGACTTACATGTTACACATCAGACCCAAATAAAGATGAAAATACTGAGAAAGCGAATTAAAATATTTTATACAATTCCGTCGCTAATCATTCGAAAAAACGAGAAAATATCTCCTAAAAGCAGAAATATTCTTAATCAGTTCATTTATGGAAATGGCCTAAAAATCATAAAGTCATAAAGTAAGTATAAGATAGACGTTGAAACTACTTACTGGAATTTGTTCGAAGACTCAATAGTCAATTCCACGACAAAATACGAGTACTTGGAATATCGGGAAACCAATGTTAATGTTAAAAATCTCGAAAAATACGAAATATTTGCCAAAGATATGGACGTTTATCTACATCCGCACAACAGTTATATACACGTCAGAGCCAAAATACTGAAATCAGATGAGTCTGACATCGGCGGCAATGATATAGTTACGATGGTCAATAACGGGTACAACATTTTCAAGAGAGCTCAATATTATATAGAAAACAGAGAACTGGAAGATATTGAATTGCAGGAGTGACAACCACAATTCAAAACTTAATTGATTTTAGCGAAGTTTTTTCACACAGTGCTGCCACAAGTATGATGTGGTTCAAAGATACCGCAGACAGTTCGAAAATAAATAAGTATTTGTACGATGGAGGCGAAGATAAACTTGACACGAATAATAATATAAAAGATTTTGCACAAGCGTTGAAGAAACATCCTGAATTCAATCAAGGATTCTCGGATAGATATGAAATTACAAAAAATTGTCAAAATTTAAGTTTATTCTTACCACTGAATCGGCTGTTTGGATTCTGCCGAGACGTGGATAAAGTGTTTCGCGGTGTAAAACATACCATAAAACTAGAAAAAAGTGAAGACAAAGACATTATTCAGAGAGTTGGGGCTACGTTGTATAAATTTGAAATATCTCACGTATCTTGGTTTATTCCAAAAGTGGAACCATCACTACAAGTACTTGCAAAACTAGAATCTCAGTTAGCAAGCGGCAATCCACATGAAATCTTTTGGGAATCGTGCAAACTGTACAAATCTGATACTCGAATTGACTCTCATGTCAGTTGGAGGGTTACTACAACTCAAAATAAACCCGTCCATCTTTATTTCGTCTTACAAAAGTCTAACCGATTAAATAATCAAACCAGAAACAATATGGTATTTGATCACGTTACTAGAACGGATTCAAATCAGAGTGAAAAGCAAACAGTTTCCCGAACAAGAATTCGAGTGCAACTTTGAACCCAACAGTTTAGATTATGCGGGAGTTAACAACAGCTTACTAGCTGCAAAAACTATGGATATCGATTCGGGTACACAAGTCAGTTGCCAAGATTTTATGAAACTGTATCCAATATTCCACTTCGATGTCAGCAAATACGAATCACGTTTATATGAATTATCCGTAACTACTGATATCGAAATACGATTTAAATTAAATAGGGCGCCAAATGAATTATATCACGTATATTGTGTAATTGTCTCAGAATGCAAAGTAACCATGCAACCATTAGAGGGAAAACTGTTAGTCGTCGGCTAAAAATTCTAAAGCCAAAGTTCAGAATAACAGATGTTTACCAATACTTTTCCGGTCGATATTCAGATATGTAGGAAAAATTAAGCTCGTACTGCTTTGATTTCTCAAAACTTTGCCACATATCACATAATATTCGGTGTCTCAAATAATTCTGCTTTTGTAAATTTTAGCTATGAAGCATTAAATGGACGTTGTAAGAAAGCATAATAAAAACGTTAGCAAAATGTCACCCATGGTTTCTTTAAAAAAAGTTCACACAATCTCCACAGAACGTCTATAAGACATCTAACATGAGCAGTAGATATGCATGGGTGATATTCGATATCTTATAGACGTTACGTAGAGATTGTAGTTTGTGTTGACACGTTTGAGTTTCATAGATTTGTCTCTTTCATCGTTACAGCAATCGCTATCGAATGTAAGCCATAGAGTTCTGAATACGGAAAGTCCCCTGACAGACTCCCGTGAAAGGAATGACCTTCTTTTAAAGCTCCGTAGATGTGTTTAGCAAAATGTCGCTGACGGTTTCTTTAAAAAAAGTTCACACAATCGTCACAGAACATCTATAAGATATCTAAGATGAGCAGTAGATATGCATGGGTCGTTTTCGATATCTTATAGACGTTATGTAGAGATTGTAGTTTGTGTTGCGTTTAAAGAAGATAGGTAGTACTCAAATAATTCTGCTTTTGTAAATTTTAGTTATGAAGCATTGAATGAACGTTGTAAGAAAGCATAATATAAACGTTAGCAAAATGTCGCTGACGGTTTTAAAAAAAAAACTCCATTCGTGACTTCACGGAGACGATTCGAAGACAGGATATCCTGTTTCAGCATTTCCTATTTCCTGTACAGATAGCAATAGACAAAAGATCTTAATACTGACTTAGCAAGTGTTACGAGATTCCGAAATTTGTTTTAAATCCTCTTTGTCTATAAATACGGTGGTTATTCTAGCATAATAAAGTGTGAACTCTGAGGATGAGCACTAAAGAAAAATGCGTTAACTACGGCAAATTTGTTCGTAAATCTAACCTTGCACGTCATAGGAAAACTGCGTGTATTTCTTGTCTATTTAAAAAATGTGAATATTGCGACTCCAGCTTTGATAGAAATGACAATTATAGAAGCCATCTCAAAGATTATCATATAATAACAGATAATGCCTTTAGAAAAACTTTTCGTATATACAAAGTAGATAACATAGACGTGCGGCAAAATATAAAAAGTTTTCTGGTGAAAAATAACAATAAGTGGAAACGTATTATCGGTAAAAAACTCGGCCAACCTCTAAAACTTAGAATCATGTTGCACATAAAATTTAAAAACGTCACGAATCCCGAAGCCAGAAAGAAAGAGCTTCAGGATATTTTTCAACAAGTAACGAAATAATCGCTTTGGCCGATAATTTAAGCTTACTTCTGAAATATTCGTATGAAAAAAATCGATAAAGATATAGAAAGTTTTGTAAAGCATGGAAGTGGATGGGTGTTCGACTATATTATTTCACTGGAAATTCAAATGTCACAATACAATGCAGTTGGAGCATTTTTCATAGATTTGCCAAATCATTTAAAATTTACCAAAGGAATAGTCAATGTTCAAAACTCTGACAATAAATGCTTTCTGTGGTCAATATTATCTGCTTTACATCCAACTAATGATAATCCTCACTGTGTGGAAAACTATAGACATTACGAAAATGATTTGGACACATCATCGCTGACTTATCCAGTAACCATCAATCAAATTCCAAAATTCGAGAAATTAAACTATCAACGTAATGGTTTCTAAGAAAAATGGCATAGAAACGTTATATATTTCAAATACTCGTGCTAAAACCTATACAACTGTTACTTTTAAAGAAAGGTATCGATTCCCACTACTGTTGGATAAAAATTTTCAGCAGAGTTACAGCATATCTTTCCAAACACCATGGTGAATCTTTCTCTTGTCCATACTGTCTTCACAATTTCTGCAGAAAAAGTTTACTAGATAATCAAATCAATGATTGCAAATCGAACAAACTGCAAAATATTAAATTTTCCACACAAAAGTCTATGAAATTCCTTGCAATCAAGAATAGTTTGAGACATCCGTAAGTAATATATGCAGATTTCGAATGTTTCTCAAAATATTCCAGATGCGAAATTAACCCATGTAGGATACGAACTAAATATTTAGCACCATCGGGGTTTGCATATATCATAGTTGGCCCAGATGGAAAACTAATAACAACCAGGAAGTGAAGAGGCGAAACCGCAATAGAGCGATTTTTAAATGAAATGATCGACGCCGAAAACGTGATAAAAACTTTAAAGAAAAACAATATTAAGATGACTTATTTTGATTGTCAGAGTTTTAATGATGCGAAGTGTTGCCACATTTGTGGGAAAACACTGGAAACCGATAAGGTGAGAGACCACGATCATTTAATAGGAAAATTCAGAGGTGCTGCTCACAACAAATGTAATCTGCAATACAAATTTTCAGAAGATATACCTGTATTGTTTCATAACCTCAAGGAATTCGATGGCCACTTCATGGTAAAAGAAGTGGAAATTTGGTAAAACGAAGAAAATTTCGGTCATACCCCAGACTACTGAAAAATACATATGCATAAAATTTGGCCTAATTAAATTTATTGATTCGTACATGTTTCTCAGCAATTCACTGTATTTTCTGGCAAAAAATGCGAATAGTTTCCACATATTAAATCAATATTGTGAAGAAAATAATTTGAATGAATTCCAAAAGCAACTTTTGAAGAACAAAGGTAGTTTTCCCTACGACTATTTGGAAAATAGCGCTCAGTTTTTGTAAACAACGCTTCCATCGAAAAAAAATTTCCCAAATAACGAACAATACGAAAGAGCAAAAAATCTGTGGGAACACTTTTCCATAAAACCTTTCGGTGAATATCACGATCTATAACATGCTCACTGATGTATTACTGCTCGGAGATATTTTTGAAAATTTCAGGACTTCGTGCATGAATTATTACAAACTCGACCCTTGCCATTACTTCAGCTCTGCTGCTTTGTCATTCTCTGCCTGTTTGAAAATGACTGAAGTAGAGCTAGAACTTATAAAAAAAAACATATTTTTCTTTATAGAAAGTGCATTACGAGGAGGAATATCTCTAGTGTCTAAAAGGTTTGCGCGAGCCATAATCCTTTACTAGAACAATGCGACAGTAGCAAACCACAAAATTACATCACGATTTCGACGCGAATAATTTATATGGGTGGGCAATGTCTCAACCTCTCCCAATCGGTAATTTCAAATGGGTAAGCGACATTGACGTCCTTAATGTTCCAGACGACAGTGAAAAAGGCTATTTTTGCGAAGTTGATTTAGCAATCTAGAAGCTAATCAGCAATTTAGAATATTCAACACGTCTGCACGATTTACACAATGATTTCCCCTTGGCTCCCGAAAAATTAAAACTCAGTGATCGTAACATCTCATTCCTGATACCAAATCTGTTTGATAAGCAAAATTATATAGTTCACTACCGGTTACTTAAACTTTATGTAAAACTGGGGCTAAGGGTGAAAAACGTTCGCAGAATATTAGAATTTGATCGAAAACCGTGGCTAAAACCTTACATAGATTTTAATACAACAAAACGAATGAACGCCACAAATAATTTTGAGAAGGACTTTTTTAAACTGATGAATAATGCAATATATGGTAAAACGATAGAAAACAAAAAGAATAAATTGGCGCATTGTTACTACTGAAAAGAAGTTAAAAGAATTAATGGCAAACCCCAGATACATTTCTTGTGTTAAATTATCAGAATATTTCGTATTTGTTCATATGGAAAAGAAGAATATTACATTAGACAAATCTTATTATGCAGGTATGATAATTTTAGAATTGAGCAAATTACACATGTATAACATTTTCTATAATTTTCTGAAACCAAAGTTTAATGCAGAATTAATATTTACAGACACCGATTCTTTTTGTGTAGATATTAAGACAAATAACCTCTACGAAAAATTAACCTCTGATTGCTTTGATTTCTCAAATTTTCCCGAAGACCGCCCATTATTCAATACCTCAAATAAAATGGTTCCAGTAAAATATAAAGATGAATTAAAAGGTTTTCCAAATAAGGAGGTCGTTGCACTATGTTCAAAATTATATTCTGTAGATGGCCCGATTTCAAAGAAATCAGCGAATGGTGTTAAAAATGAATTTACTCACGAAAATTATCGTCACTGTCTCTTTCAGAAAAGAATTTTAAGTACCAAACAAATAGAATTTCGATCTCTACAACACGATATGAAAATATTTGAAATTAGAAAGATTGGATTGTCTCATGAATATACCAAAAGAATAGTTGATACAGATGGCATTAAAACGTAAGCCTTTGGGAATTTTCGAATTTCAGATATATATGACAAGATAGATGATACCATTTATAAAACAATCAGCTGAAATATAATAAATCTGTAAAGAATGTGTAAAAAAAATTAAATGACCTAATAAAACAGTTTAATAATCTACTTACCACTAATAATAGACTTTCTACCAAAGCCAAAAATTCCCTAACACTTTATCCAGCAATAATTTTTTTTTAGAAATCATGCATGTTAAGCCAACCGAGATCCTTTTGCAGATATACGCCGCTAAACCGGAAGAGGTCGGTGTTATTTCAGGCACTGGTAAAATAAGTCAAGTTTTGCAGAAATTGATTCGGACGAATACTAAGCAAGCATCACGCTTATAGTGGCAATAAACCACAATTTAGTAATCACGAATGGAGTTGCATTGTGAAGAGAGTGCATCCCAATATTAGTTTCATATCTTTATCTCCTTTTTGAACCGAGTGAGCCAGCCATTGCTCAGAGCCAACAAAAGACTGCATTTCCGTTAGCGTCAACAAGAAGTCTCTCAAAATACATTCATTACGTCATATTGAAGACTTGAACAGGAAGCATCGCTATCATAAGCTCGCTTTCACAGTGGCCCACAAATGCTGCGCACGAAATAAATGTATATAAAGAGACTAGATACAACCGAAGAGAAGCAAGGAGAGAAAGAAATGAAGAGTTTAGAAACTCCCACATATGAATTCGGCTTTTTTTTCCCTCAATGCCTGAGTGATTTTTTAAGTCTTTATTAATTAATATAAAGAGGTGTCTAACAGAGCTTCAGTCAGCGCCCAATGTCACAACAACACAAACACATTTGGAGCAATAGCCTTCTCCTGAAGAGATTATCAATAGAGTTATTAATAATATTTCCTGCAGACCTCATGCCTGAAGTCGTGATCCCTCTGCAATGTATACTTAAAAAAAAAGCCTATATCGATGCTTCAATGGACCCTGTGCATGGGGGAAAAATGAGATGAACCCTCTTGACCAACAACAGGGGGCTTTTTTTTCCTCATACTTACTGGAACGTAAAAAAATCCATACATTCACAGATAGCACTCCAAAATCTATTTTTTCCGTCATATTTTTCTCCCGCAGCCCTCGAAAACCTCATTTTACCTATTGATTTTGAACTGTCATATTTTTTAAACTAATTTCCCAAAACCGTCTTGCTTTTCTCGATTTCTCTTATTTTACCAATTTTTACACCCCAACAGCCCCAATAATTCAGTGAAGTGTTGATAACTGCAACATTTTCCCAACAAAACCCACTCGTGTCCCGTCTTTCACACAAAACGTCTCGCCCAAAAACCACGTCAACGCTCATCTCCCCAAAAGTGTACCATAGGTTAACATGGGATCCCCTATACTTTAACATTGTTCCAGAACTCTCATTTCCTATACTTCTACTGTTCTGCGATAAAAGAAAGCAGTTTAGTTTCATAACCCAAACGATAATGAGCAAGTCATTTACGAAACATGCTAAATCCCTATTAAAATATGCAAGACAAAATTAAAATTAATGTCGTGTGTGGACATTTTTCTATTTTTCATTCTGAAACGTAAGTGGTAACTTCTTTTGTGGTCTCAAACTATATCTTTTCCAATAAAGAAAATAGGAAATAACTCTGATCTTGCAGTAAAAAAGAGCGAAATTTAAGTAATCGTCCCACTTCAGATTGGAAGCCAACAAGCCAGTGCTTCCTCATTAAATCTAGATTCTTAAATCTCCTCTGCTTAAAATTCCCTCAAGGGAACATGCTTAATGACAGGAGCATGTCGCGCCTAAGTGCTTATTGTTCAATGCGGAACATATTATGTCTACCCTTGGTAAGTAGTTACGATGTCTTTACGCTAATAATCGCACAAACATCCAAACTTTTCAAACTTCATTAAACTATTTCTCAAATATCTGGATAACTTTTCTCTAAAACTATTTTAACAACTTCCTTACCTCATGACGGACTTCAACATCTGAAGCATTTCCTCGGTGGTTTCGTGCCACATTGTAGCGCAAGCATATATCCTTGTGATATGGTCCGAACTTCTCACGGTAACGTTCTTTCCCGTTTGACTGCTCGATGTTTCCGTCTGAATAGAAATGGTCTCATAGTACTGAGAGATATCGTTCTCTTCGTTGCCTTCAAGATCCAGTTCCTATAATGGAAACAATGGGAAGATGAATGGTACGAAACTTTGATATCGACATTATGAATGACTTCATGACCTTTCAACTGGAGAAATATCGAGAAATTTACAACGAGAACTTTCATGTATATGTTTATATCATAGCTATTAAATTGGTTTCGTTAGCTAATGTTGACATTGGTCTATCTCATTGATTATCCACCGCCTATGCCTACACGAAAAGCGATTTGAATGTTAACTTTGCCAACATTTTGGCTTCTTATAAAACAAAACCATTACCGATAGCGGAGATGGCCTCATAACAGCAAAATGGATTGATTGATGTACGTGTATCATTATACTCTTCTTAGGGGGCGAGGTTGGCCCAGACCATAGCTCACCAGGCTCGTAATACGTTCCCAGATCGAGTCTCAGCTGTGCCGGCGCTGAGATTTATCTGCAACTCATTCTGTTCAGTGAGAAAGGCGACGTCGGGGATTTAGAAACGCCTCTGTCTGTCGGATAGGTTATTTTAGTTCTGAGTGGCACTTTTTTTGCACACAATGGGTTGGGTTGTTTTTGTGGTCTCAAACTATATCTTTTCCAATAAAGAAAATAGGAAATAACCTAGCTGAGCGGCACTTTCTACCTTTTAACCTCTGAGCGGCACTTTTTTGCGCACCATGGGCTAAATGGCCAGGTCACATGGACCCCGAAGGCTCAGAAAAGGTTGGGGGAGGGGACCCACTGGAACAGCTGTTGGGAGACAGATGGTAGCCTTCCGTCAAGGCCATCCAACGTGTTCTTTAACGTGCACAGGGTATGGCTCTCCCGCACACGGGGCCACGGCTTAACGTCCCATCCGACGGACGGCGGCCTTTCCAAGCCCATCGGTGTCCCCTACTGACCGTGGGCAGGGCGGGAAATTTTTGCGGAGATAAATTTCAACGCTGACCCAGCTGGGACTCGAACCTGGGAACTACAGATTACGAGCCTGGCGCGCTACCGACTGAGCCACCCCCGCCCCTACACACAATGGGTTAAATGGCCTGATCACAAGGACATCAAAGGCACAGAAAGTTGGAAAGGGACACATGAACAAATATTCAGAAAACTGATGGTAATTCAATCCAGCTTCAACGTGCACAGGATATGGCTCTTCTGCACACGGCTTAATGTCTTATCTGACGGCCTTTCCAAATCCACTGGTGTCACCTTCCTCACCGAAGTCAAGGTGTGGGTTAACGGAGACAAATCTCAATGCTGGGATACAGGTGGGACTCTAACCTGGGAACTGCAGATTACGATCCTGGTGTCCTACTGACTAAACCAACTCACACCTCAATGCTGTGTTCCCAGGTTCGAGTCCCAGCTAGGTCAGCGTTGAGATTTATCTCCGCAAAATTCCCCGCCCTGCCCACGGTCAATAGGGGATACCGATGGGCTTGGAATGGACGCCGTCAGTCGGATGGGACGTTAAGCCGTGGTCCCGTGTGTGGGAGAGCCATACCCTGTGCACGTTAAAGGCCTTGACTGGAGGCTACCATCTATCTCTCAACAGCTGTTCCAGTGGGTCCCCTTCCTCAACATTCTCTGAGACTTCAGGGTCCATGTGACCTGGCCATTTAGCCCATGGTGTGCAAAAAAGTGCCGCTCAGATGTAAAACAACCCAACCCTCAGTGCTGCAAGTGCGATGCATCAATAAATATAGACATTGTACATATCGCGTCTATTCTGTCTTTCACTGCTAACAACATTGTCTAATTTCATGAATATCAGAAAGGAGTCAGGTTGAATATCGACTGACCAAATGATACGTTTTCTTGAACACAAAAATCAATCTGAAAAAATTGTTTCTGCACATCATTTCTGAGCGTTTTGAAACGGATCCCCAGTAATTTCTGGTAGTTTTCCGTTGTTTTGAGAAATTCGTTATATCTCTCATTATATCAGAGAAAAAGGCATTAAAATCGATCTGCATCTACTTAAATGTGCTTCGTATCATAACATCAAAAAGTAATATGAAGTGAATTAGCGCTTAAATGGCATTAACAGCTACTTCTCTGTAATTCGAAATTATCTTTAACAGTCGAACCATAGAGGCCTAGGCACATAAGCTTTAATTTTTCCTCTCTTTGAATCAGTCTGACGTAAACACTTTTCAAATTAGAGCTACTGGTGTTCGTTAAAGGATTAAATCCCTCTCACAACTCATTCAAACAAAGCTAAATTTGTACTTGATACAAATCTCTAGAAACAAAATCGACATTCAGAGTAATTGAGAAATTAACTACATCTAATTATACTCTATTTCAGATTATTAATTAGAGAAAATCCGTAGCATTCCAGACCAGATGGTATTTGAAACACCGTAATCACCTTAAAATTTTAGCAAATACATGAATAGCTTTCACTGAATATATTCGATGCTCATTAAAATTAATTCGAGATGAAATTTCGGGACCAAGAATAAATGCTGAAACGTTTGGCCAGAAGTTTGAGACTTGTTAAAAATAAGTTTAAAGAAGCTCTATTTAGAAATCAAATCTTTGAACATAGTCAACGCTACTAACAAATTACAAGCGAAAACAGAAGTTTCCGCTAAGATTAAAATAAATCATCGAAATCAAAAATATACTTTTTAACCGTTTTTTAATTTTTTTTTTGATGATGTGTTGAGAATGACAAGCAAAATGAGAAACTCTCTCACACTTAGATCGCTTCGTATTTTTCCTTAATCAAAAGCATCAGAATTGAATTTTAAAAGAAATTCATCCGAAATATTGGATTTGATCTAGGTTGTTTTCCCTCTGACCGGCACCCTTCTGCACACAATGGGCTAAATGGCCAATCACCAGAACCTCAACAGCTCAGAGAAAGTTGGGGAAAGGGACCCACTGGACAACTGTTAGGAGACAAATAGTAACCTCAAGTCAAGACCATCTAGAATGTTCTTTAACATATGAGGTATGGTACTCCTGCACGTGGACGGGGATGACTCAGTTTGTAGCTGCCAGGCTCGTAATCTGAAGTTCCGAGGTTTGAGTCACAGCTGTGCCAGCGTTGAGGTTTTTCTCTGCAAAACTCCCTGCCATCGGTCAGTAATGGACACAGATAGGCTTGAAAAGTCCGCGTCCGTCGGTTGTGACGTAAAGCCATAGTCCTGTGTGCGGGAGAGCCATTCCCTGTGCACGTTAAGAAACACACCAGATGGTCTTGAGGGGAGGCTACCGCCTGTCCATGAGTTCTCTCTTCCCAAACGTCTGATCTTTTGGGGTCCTTGTGGCCTGGTCATTTAATCCATGGTGTACACAAAAAGTGTCACTCAGAGGTAAAGCAACCGCGGCCTTTCCAAGCCCATCGATGCCAACTTTGTAACCCAGGATTTTAGCAGAGATGAATCTCAACACTGGCCTAAGTGGGACCCGAATCTGGGAACTACAGATTGTGAGCCTGGCACGCTACCGATTACAGGGTACCACTACAGATTGTGAGCCTGGCACGCTCCTGCCCTACTCTAAAAAAGGAAGGGGTTGTCTCAGTCTGTAATGTGCAAGGCTCATAATCTGTAGTTCCATGTTCGATTCCCAGTTGGACCACCGTTGAAATTTATCTCCGCAAAACTCTGCCCTGCCCTTGGTCAGTAGGGGACACCGATGGGCTTGGAAATGCCCCGTCCGTTATGGTACCATAACAGACGGAGGCATTTGTATATAAAGACAAGTCATGTCTTGTGCACATTAAAGAACACCTAGATAGCTTTGAAGTGGAGGCTACCATGTGTCTCCTAACTGCTGTTCAGTGCGTCCCCTCCACTCAACCTTTTCTGAGCTCTATGCGTCCGTCTTTGTAGCTTGTCCATTTTGTTCATTGTGCGCAAAAACGTGCCTCTCGAGGTAAAACAACCCAACCTGTGTTGAGATTTATCTCGCTAACCCTCCCCTTGATCAGAAACAGGGCAATGATGGGCTTCAAGAGGCTGCTTTTCATCGGATGGGAGATAAAGCCTTAAACCCTTGCAGGAGAGCCACACTCTTTGCACGTTAAAAAAATACTAAATGAGAAAAACAACCCAACCTGCACACAAACCTGAAAACAATTCCAACCTGCAACAAAACTTTAAACCAGTAACAGCTATCTAGTGAATTCCCATTCCAATCCTCTCTGAGCTCTAATGATCCTTGTGGACATTTACCTTATTGTGTCCAAAAACGAGCCTTTCGAAAGTAAAACTACCAACCCAGTTTAAAAAAGAACTTTTTTTTCTATATTAACACTCCAACACAGAGGTTCTGAACGTGGGGTACGGGGTGAAACGGTACGCCATGAGAGCCCAAAACTCGCTAGATATATGTTATATTCCCATTGTTATACTATAACTATAGTTTTATCTATCTAAACGAGGGGTACGCCAGTTATATACACATTTCCAGGAGGTACGTGAGGCAAATGGTTGAGAATCATTGCTCTAACACATCGTGAATGCGTTTGATGAAGCATAGTATTTGTTTTGTTTTTTTTATATTTAATACTATATTTTAATTATAATAGTAAATGTAACCAACTCACTATACCAACCCTACTTTTGGTCTTCAGACTACATTTATTTATTTGAAAGCAACACGTAGGGAAGAAAAATAAAGAAGTAATCTGCTGCCTTATGAAGCTCGTTTTATAAATGGATATACTACCGAGACAGAAATAGAGTTATTTCGATCACAAAGTTCTCATTTCACAAAGTTTTGCAATTTTAATGTTAAAAGGAAATGCTTGAGTGGAAAGTAATGAGGATGTTTTCACTGGATTTTAATCATTCATACACAGAGAGTTATGCTAAGAGCTCTCATTTCAGATAAAATGCTGATGGGATTAATTATGCATGAACCTTTTATTCTTTTTGAGCAAAGGAATCAAGACAGAAATTTTATCCAGAAAAAGAAAAATTAAACTCTGATGCGAAATGTTTCTAATCATTATTAAACCGTCACCATTATGCCGTTAGTTTGTGCAAATCAATTGAAAGTCATTACGTAAGTACTTACTAATGTAATCAGCTTATGACAATTTAAATGTAAGAAAGTAATGGCATATAGATATCTGGCAAGCAAGAGTTTTCTAATTTTAACATTTTACTCATAAAAGTGAAATACGGTGATGATAAATATTTTATGTCGGCTTTCATTTCTATGCAAAAAACTGTTTTGGGAGAAGTTCTTCTTAAACCACAGACGCTTTAACGATTTAATTTTAGGGTAAGGCATTTTATCAAAATCTGGAACCTTATTTCTATTCAATAAGCAATGCATTTCGTTCCTTCAAGAACTTGTTTAAAATTCAAAATATGTTTAGGTTAGAGTTACTATTTAGAATATGATGATATTTATATATGATAATGATAACTAAGTCAAAGTTTAGACATTTTTAAGGATATATATTTAAACGTCAACTGTTAAAATGATTACCCGCGAAATTCTCGAGATTAAAAAGTAAGAAGAAATTACTTCAAAGAAAACCAGTAATAGGTTTCATTTCACCAAATTTGAACCCGTTAGCTACTTGGAAAACAACTATTAGTGAAAGTCCTTTCCAAGATAAAAGGTAATATTCTTATCCAAATTCTACAAGGTAAAATAGGTAAAGAAAGCAAATTTGAAACTACTTTACATATTTGCTATAATTATTTAAGAAGCATATTCTTCGCTTAATTTTTTTCACTTACCGATGATTATCCTTGATTAAAGGGAAGCCTGAATAATTCAATTGTTGATAAAAAAAAATATGATTAGACAGATAGTTAAGTAAGACTTATTTATCCAGCGTTGTACTGCTTAACCTCTGAGAGAGACTTTTTTTTCACACGATTGGCTAAATAGCCAGGTCACAAAGATTTCAAGGGATCAGAGAATATTGATAAAAGAGGACCCACTAAATAGCTGTTAGGAGACTGATGTTAGCCTCCCGTCAAGGCCATCCACAATGTTCTTTAGCATGCACAGGGTACGGTTATCCCGCACACTAGGACCACGGCTTTAAATTCCATCCGACGGACGGAAGCCTTTCCAAACCCATCATTGTCATCTTCTGACCGAGAGCTGGGTGGAGTTTAGTGGAGATAAAATCTCAGTGCTGGCACAGGTGGAACTCGAACCTGGGAACTGCAGATAGCTAGCCTAGAGGACAAACCTCGCCAAAAGTGCACACGGTTGTTTTACCTCTGAGCGGCACTTTTTTTCCACATCATGGGCTCACAAGGACCCCGAAGATTCAGAGAAGGTTGGGGAAGGGGACCCACTGAAACAGCTGTTGGGAGACAGATAGTAGCCTCCCGTCAAGGTCATCCAGCGTGTTCTTTGACGTGCACAGGGTATGGCTCCCGTACACGGGGCCACGGCTTAACGTTCCATCCGACAGACGACGGCCTTTCCAAGACCCTCAGTGTCCCCTACTGACCGTAGGCAGGGCGGGTAATTTTGGGGAAATAAATCTCAACGCTTACCCAGCTGGGACCCGAACCTGAGAATTACAGATTACGAGCCTGGCGCGCTACCGACTGAGCCACCCCCACCCCCAAGTGTACAGGGTATGGCTCTCCTGGACGGGATCACGTTTTAACATCGCATCCTAGGGAGGCTGTGTTGATATGTCCAATTATGTTCCCTGTTTGGGGACAAAGGTGATAAGTCAGTAGCGCGTCAGGCTCGTAATCTGCAGTTCCCAGGTTCCAGTCCCACCTAAGCCAGTATTAAGATTTATCTGCAATACTTTGGTACAGCAGTGTAAAAATCGTCTTCTGCTAAAAAAGCATCTTATTATTACAATTATACCACACAATTTTTTCAATTACAAACTAAAATTTCCAAATCTACTAAAAGCAATAATTACTTATATATATATAGTATCAATTACTTTGTACTATTGTTGATATTGTTAATTGTTGATATTGTTAATTCTCTTTTATTATTATAAAACTTGACTTTTCTTCCGAAGGATAGATTCATAAACAAACTGTTTTTATAGTGCTAAATTTTATTTTGTGCCAACTTTCAAAAGTTTGGAGATTTTTAATAATAGGTTATATTAGAGATCAGATTAATAAAGTTAAAAACAAGAAAAAGCTGCTCTTTATTTTTATTTTTAATATTACAAAGAATTTTTAAGAATTTAAACTACCATTTCAAAGGAACCACAATTTTTCCTTTATAATAGAACGAAAACATTTCACAGATAAAATATGATAGGAACTCATTTCAAAAAAAAAAAAGAAAAAGCCGCTTTCAGAAAAGATAATTGAGCAGGTCAGTTTTGAATTTCAGTTTCACAGATATGAAAATAATTTCGGCACTTCGCGCACTTAATTAAGGTGTCGTCTTACCTCACTCTTTATTTCTCCTTGATCATCACGCCGTCTATTAAGTGCAACAGATTGATCAATCAACGCTCCACAGTACATGGGATTCACAAAAAGTCTGAAATGAATATAACAATGTCACACATTGAAAAAATATTATGGCTGCTAAAGCACAGACTGCTAGATTATATTCTTCTACCTTATAACTAATTTAAGATTAACGGATGAACGTATCTCAAAGGATTGAATTGTTTTACCTCTGAGCGGCACTTTTTTTGCACACCATGGGCTAAATGGCCAGGCCACAAGGACCCCGAAGGCTCAGAGAAGGTTGGGGGAGGGGACCCACTGGAACAGCTGTTGGGAGACAGATGGTAGCCTCCCGTCAAGGCCATCCAGCGTGTTCTTTAACGTGCACAGGGTATGGCTCTCCCGCACACGGGGCCATGGCTTAATGTCCCATCCGACGGACGGCGGCCTTTCCAAGCCCATCGGTGTCCCCTACTGACCGTGGGCAGGGCGGGGAAATTTTGCGGAGATAAATCTCAACGCTGACCCAGCTGGGACTCGAACCTGGGAACTACAGATTACGAGCGTATCTCAAATGGAAACTTGTTTTGTAAAGTTTCCCAAGGTAAGTTCCATAAGTAAGTTATCTCTTTTGGACCCTGAGCACATTATCCGAATGGTTTACCATAATTGACTAAATTTGTGTCGGGTTATTGATGGGAACATGAGCTTGATACCTACAGAAACTATTGTGTTAATAGGGAACGAACTAAGTAGTTAAAATCATTGGTCTTGTGATAAATGCTTCAAAACCTTGCTTACCCTGAATGAAGTTGGTTAAAAAGTTTGAAAAATAATTTCTTAATTTGTAATTGAATTATTGATATGTGTAAACATACTGTTGCGATAGATGAACGTGCTACAATAAAACCATGATTGATGTGTCATTGACGCTCGCTTGTACTCCAACGTGAGAATGGCGTCACTAGCCGATTGGAACAGACAGAAACTTGATATATTACAGTGTTAAGAGAGAACTGAAAAGTTGAAGGGAAAGTGTGACTTGCTTATGGAACAAATTTTTTTGAAGAGATTTATTATTGTCTAATTAGTGTGGAGATTATGTATAGTGTTATCGGTTGGTTAGCTAAAGTTGGCTGAAGGTGTATATTCATTTTTCTTGTAGTGAATTAGTATTAAGTTAATCTTAGGAAAGTTGTTCAAGAGTATTGACTATCAAACCGAAGAGGCAATATGCTAGTCTAGTAAGAAGAGCTGATCTTAACTTCTCTGTAGGAAAAGTTAATCGTCTGGTGCGTGATGAACTTAATATGTAAAAAGAATTGGCAAGGTTAATCTTGGTAATTTACAGGTTTATTCCCAAAGATAATTGTGACACTTATTGAACGTTGTAAACGTTTTCCTTTATGCTTTGAAAAGAGACTGTAAGAATTGTAATACGACTATTTGTAGTATTGGTGGATAATGTGAAGTATTCTTTTGATGTTTAGCTTCATATTGAGGAATTTAAGGATTTGTGTTAGTCGAATTCATTTTATATATGTGGTTTTACACTTCTGTAATAAATTAGCTCATTTATAAATTTTTGTTGCTAAACATTCTTTTCAACTCTCACGCTCAAGATTTCCTATTAAAAATTCTTAGCAATACTCGTCGAAATGGAAGCGGTGCAACAATCAATAGAGAACATGGTTAGCTACAATTTTAAATTGCTTTTATTTTCACTATTTAGATTAACAGTTTGTGGTCCAACTTTTCCCACGCACACTCAAGGTCCAATTAAAGTTAACCTTTGGGGTTCGAATGTCGGAAATAACAAAGTAGGACTGACTCTGGCACATCTAGTCAAAAGAGTTAAAATATCTCTTTCACAGGAACGCACACTCAAGGTCCAATTAAAGTTAACCTTTGGGGTTCGAATGTCGGAAATAACAAAGTAGGACTGACTCTGGCACATCTAGTCAAAAGAGTTAAAATATCTCTTTCACAGGAAGGAGAAGCGCACTACAGACAACTGAAATGGTAGAGCCAGAGTTCGAGTCCAGGAGGCGGATTTAATTTTGGACTATTCTGTTCGCTTTTCAATAATACGAAAGACGAAAAAAAATGTTTAATAAAATCAGGGTCAGATTTTATTAATACAAAATAAATGCATACGTTTATAAACAACGACTATTTTTTCTCGCTTCCAATATCGTATTTTAAAGCAAGTAATATTTACGTTGCTAAATGAGAAATTATTTTCTCCGAGTGCTTTCTCAAGGAATTTAAATTGGAAAGTAGGTTAGGGAAAACCATCGTCCTCCTTAAGAGAAAGATCATTCATCCTTAATGAGATATAGTCTCTCAGACTACATCTCATTCAGTCTGAGAGAAACAAGTTTACATAGACGATGCGCGGGTTTACGATTTGAAATAGAATGTTTTATTATTGCAAGACAGCAAAGATATCGCCTCTGTATTCTTGTTTCTTCGTTTGCAACCATAGAAAGGTATTCAAATTTTGAACGAAAAAAAGATTAGAGCAAAAATCCCCTCGTTATATTTGGGAAAAAAGAGGCAAAATATACAGCCAATGCTTATATAGCATCATGCTAGACTGATTTCACTGATAGAAATAACGCAAAATGTGGGGAGGAAATATTTCTGATTTCGAAATATGATCCATTATCAATGTTCCCTAGCAGCCGTTGCGAAATTTCCCAATATTATGGACTCACTTAGTCGAGAATTGATCTTGCTTGACAGAGTTTTATAGCAATGCAAAATTACCGCAAATGAAACTAGCTTGTGTAAGCAGCTTAGAATCGTGGCCGAATTAACTACTGTGCCAAGGCCCATTCTGCATGGAATTCTCCCCCCCCCCGCCACATTTAATTAGCCATTACAGCCTGTTGCTAATGGTCATAAAATCCCAAATCATCAACCAATCTCTATTTTTGAATGCATTGTTAAATTTGCTACTGGTTGTATGGTATATATGTGCCATTTCCTATATTATGATAAATTAATGCACCCTCCTCTCCTTAAAACTTTTCATATTATAGGTAATCATCCCGTTTAACGCTGAAGACCTGTGTTAAACTGGTTATTTTATCAGTAGTAAAGTATCACAGGTGATGTCCTGTAAGACATGGTACTCATGAAATATTCGGCTGAAAAAATATTTTTTTTTTCCATTCTTATTGGTTTCTTTGTTTCCTTTTATTATGCTTTATTTCAACAAAAAATAATTTCAATTCTGTATTTATTAAACAAATTACATAAATGCATTAATAATAACATAAATATGTACATATATGATCGATAAGTAAATTTTACAGTTTATTTCTTAATAATGAATGAATCTAGCGTGTTTTTCTTGTATCCATTTTGTACATAATATAAAAATAAGTATTGCTAATCATGTAAGTTATTATTGTAGATTATTTAGTTTTTGCAGTTTTCAATCGAGAAAAGATATTTACCAGCGGGAATGTCCCTGTGTACGTGTTTGTATTGTATTGAGAAACCAAGACAATCCCAATAAAGCTTCAAGGTAATCTCAGTCCTTTGTGAATTTTTAACAAAAAAAATAAACGCGAAACGAGAAGCTGGACGAGTTACGCAGAATTATGACTAACTTCTGTAAAAATTGTAAATAAATATTTCATTCACAAGAATTTCCAAGTCTCAACAACCAGGAAAAGAGATAGATAAATATCGGTAAATATTTGGTGTATGTACACGATTTTAAGACTATTTTAAAGACGTTTTACCAAAGAAAAAGGGAAAGAAACCGCCTTAAAGATTACTTGTATTCATATTTTGTAACAGTACGTTTGTCCAATTATAATGAAGTAGGATTGGATTGTTTTACCTCTGAGCGGACTTTTTTTGCACAGAATGGGCTAAATGGCCAGGCCACAAGGTCCCCGAAAGCTCAGAGAAGGTTGGGGGAGGGGAACCACTGGAACAGCTGTTGGGAGACAGATGGTAGCCTCCCGTCAAGGCCATCAAACGTGTTCTTTAACGTGCACAGGGTATGGCTCTCCCGCACACGGAGCCACGGCTTAACGTCACATTCGACGGACGGCGGCCTTTTCAAGCCCATCGGTGTCCCCTACTGACCGTGGGCAGGGCGGGAAATTTTGCGGAGATAAATCTCAACGCTGACCCAGCTGGGACTGACTGAGCCACCCCCGCCCCAATTATAATGAAGTAAAAGTACAATGTCTGAAAGTCGTCGGGTATTACTGATTCGCATATTAAATGCTTCATACCAAAGCACAAACGGCCCTAAATATTGTTTAACCCTTGGGTCTCAAAATCCTTAATGCCTCACTGCTTAGAATCAAAAGTAAATGCAGATTTAAAGCTCCAATTTACTGAATATCTTTAAGTTTCAAGCACTCATTCTTTGATTCTGAAGTGGAATTCCTGAAACCATCAATATAGGGCAAGATCCTCGGTGATTTTCAACACATTCGAGATTTTGTTTTTCAATTCTAAAGTACGAAAACTTCTTTAGAAACTTTCGCAAAAATTTTAAAATGATATTTGCATTTTATAACTTTGGATGCATTGGAGTGCAATGCAAATATTAAGAAACATCATTTTTCACGTTTTTGTTTACTTTTATTCCAAACGTAACAGTATTTCATTTTGAGCAACAATATGTTTGCTTAGGAAGCTTTTACAACTGTCAAAAGCAAAACTTTCCAAATTCTTAAGGAGGACGATGGATTTCCCTAACCTACTTTCCAATTTAAATTCCTTGCGAAAGCTCTCGGAGAAAATAATTTCTTATTTAGCAACGTAAATATTACTTGTTTTAAAATGCGATATTGAAAACGAGAAAAGAAATCCTTGTTTAAAAACGTATATATTTACTTTGTATTAAGAAAATCTGACCCTGATTTTATTAAACATTTTTTTTCGTCTTTCGTGTTATTGCAAAGAGAACAGAACAGTCCAAAATTAAATCTTAATTAATCCTTTCACGACTAAGGGAAACATTTTTCCCATTTTAAAATTGGTGATTGTCGTATTTAATTATAACCTTATCTTCATTTTTTTATACAGAATATCAAAATAGAACGTATGCCGAACGCAATGGCGTAAACGGGAACGTTTAGAAAACAAAAACAGAACTGTCAGGACGCATAATATGTGTACTATGTGCAATGTCCATCTTTGCCTCACTACCAAAAGAAATTGCTTCGCAGAATATCATAATTAGCTCATCATTTTGTATAGTAATTTTATTTCATAATTTTGTATTATTTTAGTTAACATTTTGTTCTAATAAACCAATAAATAAAAGACATTGCATAATAAGCCTAACTATAATTTGTGTTACCTTTATAGTCCATTGCGAAAAATATTTCCCATAAAATTCCAAAAGAACTACACATTGTTATGTATTTTTCTTATGATTTTTATTTATTTTACGTCTAAACAAACTAAAATAAACAGTTACATACTAATATTTACTCTTAGAAACCTTATGGTCCTGAAAGGGTTAACAGAGTTGTGTTGTGCTAACTATATGAGGCACTTTCCACAAAATTGGCTAATGGCCATGTACAAGTCCCCGAGGGCTCAGAGAAAGTTGGGGGGAGTGCATCTATTGGGCAATTGTTGGGAGACAAAGCCATCCAGCGTTTTCTTTAACTGCACGGGGTATGGCTCACCTGCACCCAGTGGCACTGCCTTACATCCTATCCGACGGGCAGTGGCCTTTCCAACTCCCATCGGTTCAACTACTGACCGAGAGCAGAGTGTAGAGTTTTGCGGAGATAAATCTCAAAGCTGGCCTGTGTGGGATTAGAACCTGGAACTATATTAGCTTGGGGCGCTAACGATTGAGCCACTCCCTCCACAAATCTTAACAGAAGCACTTTTTGAACTCCTGCAGAAGCCTTGAATTCTTTCGAAATAAATAATGAAATATAATCCTATGTCAATAAATAGTATACTACAAAGTTAGGATAATATGTCATGCATATCGATTAAATCACTGAAAAACGGACATGCCTTTCATTCATTGTGTTTCACTGCTTTCCACCGTAATTCACAGAGAGCAAAGGCACATTGCAGCTACTTTAACTGATGTTTTCTTCAATGAAGTGCAATGATAGGGACTTTTTAAAATATTTAACATAAAAGCAGTGCTAGGTTAAGGATTTTTGGTGCCTCATTCTAAAAAAAACTCTTTCCCTCATACTCTTTTACGTAGGTTCACTCTGAACAGAATTTTTTTCATATAATTGGCCCTCTTCGATGGTGAAGATTACGTCCCTGACGATTGCGACAAATCCTACACTCTCAGGATTTCAACTTCTTGGGGAAAACACTGTGACTGGTACTACTTTCTAAGAATAGTAGTTCAAATAATTATTAAACTTGAAGCATTAAAAATGTTTGCAGCATTTATTGCATTATTTTGATTCTAGTACACAATTTTTCTACGTGCCGGACTAAAACTCTCGAGTTGTTTCACCTCTTAGGGACACTTTTGTGCATGTAATTGGCTAAATTAGTAATACATGTATATGTCGCCCCAGGACATTCCATAGATATTCTATTGGATGAATGCTTGCGAGAATACATGACACTTGTTCCGTTGAATAACTTTCTTCTTCAAGAAATTGGTCAGTCTTGAGGAAGTTCCTGAAGAAATTGGTCAGTCTGCAGCATCTGGCCACTCCTGTTCTAACAAGATCCTGTTTGACATTGTCTGCCCACCGCATCCTAGTCTTCCCCCTCTTTCTCAGGCCTTTAGGCACACTGTTCATAACCCTATTCGCTAATCTACAATTATCCATACGGGCAAGATGGCCAAACCAACGGAGTCTCTATCTGCACAATAGACTGCTCAGAGGAGGTTGGCGACTCCTTTGCCTAACCTCTTCATTACTTAAAAATTTGAACCACCAAGATACTGCGTAAGCATCTAGAAGCAAAAGTATCTAGTTTCCTGTTATCTTGTTGACAAAGCGTACAAGTTTCATTAGCATAACTAGCTCTAGAGAGAACCAAAGTTCTAAAACGATAAATTTTATTCTGCTTAAAAACGATTTTTCTACATTCTCTAGTGATGATTCGTCTTTCTAGTTTTTTTGTTGTGTTTTTTTTGAGATGCGCTATATGATCGTTGTTTTAGAAACGTGTTTAACCTAAATTATTTTAGTTCCTTCTGCAATATTGTTTATACTTTATTATTTCAGCTAACTGTAAATCCACCAATGAATTGATTTGACCATTTTCCTGAACCCCACTGGCCAGGTCACAGAGACCTAGAGGTCACAAAGATTGCAAGAGTTCAGAAAAGGTTGGAGAAGAGGACCCACTGGACAGATTGTAAGATTACAGAAGCCTCCCATCAGGGTCATCAACGTGTTCTTTAATTTGCATAGGGTATGTCTCTCGTGCATGCAGCACCACGGCTTTACGTCCCATCGGACGGCAGCTTTTCCAAGTCCATCGGTGTCCCTTTTCCGATCGAGGGCACTGTGGAGTTTTGCTGAGATAAATTTCAACGATCGAGCCCCTGGAGTACTACCGACTGATCCAATCCCCTTTCTTCACAAACGAGTTATACTTTAAGAGAATAGTGTTTCCAATAGCTTCCATTTTGAAAATTGTGTGCGCAAAACTTCTGCAAATTTTCACAATTGTTAAGATATACATATAAGCGATACATATCAGGGATGAAATATTTCCCACAAGGTTTCTTTTACAACAGTATTTTCATAAATGTAATATATAGTTTTTCATTTACTTACTTTTCTGTACTTGCCAGACGTTCGCATTTGGGGGTCCAGATATGAACAGTGATCCACGTTTGGGAGAGCAGCCAAAGAAGCCAAATCCAAGCATACTGACTGGAAACGAAGTCCTGAAAGAAGTTTCCTTGAGGGCAAGTCCAGAAGAGATATTTGGGGATCGCTTCTTCAAAAAAGCACACTTCTTCTGTCCTTATTCCACAAGAAGCGATCAGTAAGGATATCGAAACGGGAATCGTTAAACTGATCGGAAAGGCGAAACTGAATCCCTGGATGCATATTTTGCAAGCAAATTTCCCAAAAACGTAACAGATCAGGGAGGCACTAATCTGAATGAGGGCTACATAAATTGGAGTCATGGAAAAGGAATTTATAGCAATGTTTTCGTCAAGAGGACTAGCCGTTGGGATGTCTGGATAGTTGCTTGGTAAAATTGCTTTGCGTATCTGCTGTACACTGATGGGGTGACTTCGAAAGCTGGAGGTGAATCCTCTAAACACAAGTGAAGCATCATCCATTGTAATATGTAGAAATCCTAACATGGCACACAAGATAACAATAATTTTCCAAATAGACAGGAATATGTACGTAAAGTACCGACTTCTCCTTAGGTCTTCGTTCAGAGATCCAAGTTTTCGTATTAATCCTACAGGCGACTTCTTATCTACATAATTCTCCCACCATCGGAAAGACACGAGAAAAACTGACACAGGAATCATCCAAGACCTCTGGCCGCCTTCCATCATTGGCCAAATGACAAAACCGGTCCCTTGGAATATAATGGCGATAATATCGAAAATCACTTTCAACGGTCTCTTGTTTTCTTCGGAATGTCGAGAAAGCAGTCCAAGAACCGCGGGAACGAAGCATACACAGTTGGTCAACATGGCGGCTTTGATGACGTCTAAGTCTGGTAAAACAACAAACACCAGCATTGACAGTCCGACAACGTATAAGGTTTCGGCAATAAATACCTGGGGATAAAAAGAAAAAAAATTATTAATGCCATGGGAGAGAAAACGAGATTATCATTGGTAAAATAAGCAATAATAACTGAATAAGCTAAAGAGTTTCGAAAGATATTTGACGAAAAAATATAGTAGGCTGTCAACTGCAATAATCGTATCAGTGAAGAATATATTTCTTTGTTGTTTCCATTGCAAATAACTTTTTTCAGAAGTCCATAATGAAAAAAATTTTAAAGTGTGAACCAATCGCTGATCAATATCCCACGTTTGTAGTAGTTTAATCAATTCGAGATTATAAAAAATATTATAAGTATAAATATATAAGATAAATAATGATTTCTTCTATAGGTTCTAAAAAGGGAAAAAAAACATTGCCATTGATGAACTTCCCTCTTGAATAGAATATTCTTGAACTAGCTTCAAAAGAGGATGTGAGTCAGAAATGTATTCCCCTTAATAAAACGAGTCCGGGTTTGGCTCTATATTCTTTTGAAGTCAGTATGAATTCAAAAGAGGATTTCATCATTGGTAATAAGTTTGACATATTTCTTTTTTTTTACTTTTCAACCTTAAATAAAAGGTTTATATCTTTTTTCCCAACTTCCTTTCCCTCATCATTTGTGCCTCCGTTGGCTTGTATAGCTTTCCATTTCAGATTTTTTTTTTCATAAGAGTAAAAAACATTACGGATAACACTATGCAAACCTGTCTTTTAATTTAGTTATACATTTTGACTAAATAGAAGACTGGCTTTGACCTTTTGGGAGGGTAATAGGTATTTTTGATATTGGTAGCTGCAATGGCAATGGACAACGTCTCCTACAGGTAAGTAAACTTAATGATTTGAAAATAACTAACACTTATTGCAAACACCGCGACATACATAAGTACACATGGGTTTCACCAGATGTGCTGCATAAGAATATATTGATTATATATTAACAGCAAATGGACTAGTTCTATAAGGAATAACAGGTCATATAGGGGAGCTGAAATTGGATCTGACCATTGTTAAAAATGTTTTACAACTTAAAATTAAGAAGTGTTGTGCTAAGGTTAAAAAATTTATCTTTAATTCTCAAGCTCTGAAAGACCCAGTTATAGCTAAAGTTTATCATGATACTTTACTTAGTCATTATGGCGTCATGGTTTCCTTAATACTGAAGTTGAGGGGGGCGGGGTGGCTCAGTCGGTAGAGCGCCGGGCTCGTAATCTGTAGTCCCAGGTTCGAGTCCCAGCTGGGTCAGCGTTGAGATTTATCTCCGCAAAATTCCCCGCCCTGCCCACGGTCAGTAGGGGACACCGATGGGCTTGGAAAGGCCGCCGTCCGTCGGATGGGACGTTAAGCCGTGGCCCCGTGTGTGGGAGAGCCACACCCTGTGCACGTTAAAGAACACGCTGGATGGCCTTGACGGGAGACTACCATCTGTCTCCCAACAGCTGTTCCAGTGGGTCCCGTCCCCCAACCTTCTCTGAGCCTTCGGGGTCCTTGTGGCCTGGCCATTTAGCCCATGGTGTGCAAAAAAGTGCAACAGATACTGGTGATGTGCGGCATGAGATTAACAGACTAATAGGGATTGCTGCTCGGCCTTTTAAGAATCTATGGAGAGTGTGGAGAAAGAGGCGTATACACCTAAAGACTAAAATTAGACAGTATAATACAGTAGTTTGGTCCCTGTAGGGTTAGTTATGGTAGTGAAACTTCGATACTTTGTAGGCAAAATAACAGGAAACTTGATGTTTTTGATTGTGGATGCTTACGCAGTATCTTGGGCAATAGGTGGTTCAATTTTGTAAGTAATGATGAGGTTAGGCAAAGGATTCTGCAACCTCTTTTGAAAAGCATATTGTGCAGAGAGAGACTCTGTTGGTTTAGACATTTGCCCGTATGGATAATTATAAATTAGCAAATAAGTATGAACAGTGTGGCTAAAGGCCTCAGAAAGAGGGCGGAGACCTAGGATGCGGTGGGCAGATAATGTCAAACAGGACCTTGTTAGAATTGGTGTGCAGTGGCCATATGGAGCTCAGGACAGATATGCTTGGAGAACTAAATTACACGGTCTGGTTGGACCTCCGTAGCCCATGGCTGCTTGAGGATGATGTTAATTTTTTGGTGGGAGGAGTCCACAGAATCAGCGACAATTCGTAAAATGTTCACAGTTCCAAAAAGGTGGGAAAACACTTGTCTATGTTGAAGAAATTTCCCTACATTTTCGTTCAGCTGTCAAGAAAGGTATCACTCTTCGCTTAACGTCGATATCAACGTTAAATTAAGAGTGATATCTTCATTTACACTTCTCTGTTTCATTCCTGTCCCATTCGGAAACTTAAAAATTTAGTTTTTTTTCCAGTGGCACTTCGTTATGTTTGGGTTGACCACCCCTATACTAAACCATTGCAAACATTCACCGGACACTCCAAAGTGAACAGAAAGATACATTCCAATTTTATTAAGTTTGAAGTTAATCTTTCTAAGAAGAAATTATATTTTTGGGGAGAAAAAAGAATGAGGAGAAATTGGGTCAATGTAGGTTTATTGAAGATCACATTCCATCTCTTTAAACATGTTTTTCCAACAATATTCTTTTCATATTTAAGGAGATACTGCATCGGAAACATTTAAAAGCAGGCTTACGCTCGTTTTATGTTGTTGTTTTTTTTTTCAAAATTGGCAAAGAAATAGAAAATGTTGAAAAATTTACAAAATCTATATCAATACATGATTTTATTTTAACTATTATTATTTGCGTTTTAATCAACTTTTATCGTAAATTTCTGTGACTAGCTCCACTACTATTAAATGTTTTCATAACTTTTAAATATTGTGCGAATAGTTCGAAAAATCGAGATTTAGAGATCTTTGAATGAGATCTTCAGATTAGCTCCAGTGACATTTTTCGATTAAAAAGCTTATTTAAAAGCTAGAGCTTTGAAAGTGGATTTCCATTAAGATGACATGAAAGCATCCGGAAATGGTAATATAGTACAGTCACTCAAAAAAGTATCCAAACACTATGGTTGATTACAGAATTCAGAAAAAACATCTGGCAACGATTTTTTTTAGAAATTAGTGATCTGGTAACGTTCGTGTCGTGACACGAACGTTGCCAGATCACTAATTTCGATTTAACGATTTTTTAACAACAATTTTTAACAACGATTTTTTTTTTAGAAATTAGTGATCTGGCAACCTTCGTGTCGTGACACGAAGGTTGCCAGATCACTAATTTCTAAAAGAAAACGTTGCCAGATGTTTTTTCTGAATTCTGTAATCAACCATAGTGTTCGGATATTTTTTGAGCGACTGTACAAGTCTTAAAGGCATTAGCTTTCAAGATAATACTAGTTTGCAATTTAAATGCGGAAAATATTAGATTCTGTGAGAGGCGCGAAAATGTTTTCCGTTATAGCACAATTTTTCTCAGAAGTTTTGCAATTCAGACTGCAGGGAAGTTTTGAATTATTTAAAATATTTGAATAAATACACTATCTACGTAATTAGGCTAATGTTGTGTCAGACTAATCGACAAATATTTAAGCTATCGAAAAAATGCGAATTCACATTTCAAATGGAGAGATAATAAAATATCGCTATTAGGCAGTTAAGAAAGGTTTTCGACATTGATTTTGTTCTTGAACTGCCAGTGCAAAAGTGCCTCGGTTTAACTGACGAACAGGCTGAGCCAGGAAGCTTTAAGTCTAGTTTCAATCGTGCTGAAGATTATAGTTTCCGTTAAACTCTTATAAGTTAAAACTCGAAAGACATTCCATCCGTTGTCAAGGCAGCTTGAAGTGACTGAGCAACGACTTTTTTTCCACAACTAATTCTCTTAGCCAATCAGACTCTAAAACGTTTCAGCATTGGTTATATATCGTTTCATACTTTTAGAGCATGGGTAGCTATCTTCGCGTATTTATTCACTACATTATCAAAATATTAGGGAATTTCCACTAGATTCAGTGGTCAATATAACTTCGAAGCTCTATAACTTCTAAAATATAAATTTAATGAAAACATGTGACCGAAGATAAATTAATAAAAAATAAATAAATACCCCCTCAAGCAGCTGCTTGCCACAGAGGTCTGACAGGAGCCTGTCAGTTTATATGCCACAGTAGAAGATCTGAGAGGATGGCAGGACCTCAGCAGAATATCAAAATCAAATCAATTTAAATCTAGATTTTCAACAATATTCGTTTAGTATTTAAAGAGCTATGGAAGCGACAGTATTTTCACAACAATTGGGTTCGAGCCCCGGGTAAGGCATGGTTGTACGTGTCGTTTTTCTGCTGAGGTCCTGCCATCCTCACAGACCTTCTACTATGGCATATAAACTGACAGGCTCCTGTCAGACCTCTGTGGCAAGCAGCTGCTTGAGGGGTATTTTATTTTTTTATTTTTTATTATAATGCTTCAGAAGAATTAACCTCAGAAATTAAAACAAAAATAATAAGCATTGTTTCAAACCATTTTATAAAATATACATTTTGGAAGTTCACATAATGACTATTTCAAAGTTAGGCATTTAAGAATGATCTCCGTAAAACAGAATGAATTATTATTGTTAAATATTCCAGCTTCCATAACTTTTTAAATACTGAACAAATATTGTTGAAAATCGAAATAGAATTCATTATGATATTTGTCTTCAGTCCGATTTTTCATTAAATGCATATTTCAGAAGTTATAGAGCTTCGAAGTTAAATTCTCACTGACATGGAAAATCTGTATTTTTTTTTTTGGTAAGGCAATGATCGTGATAGCCTACCACTAATGAAAGGAGTTTGCTTTCGTGCCCCAGATAAGGTATAGATGGCAAGCTTAATTAATAATGCAAGGATAATGTTTCCTTTCTTCTGTTCAGTTGAGGTGTGATCTTCCTCGGAGAGCTTCTCTATCACTTATATTGACAGGCTCCTGTCAGACCTCTGTGGCAAGCAGTTGCTTGAGGGAAAATTCATTTAGCTTGAATGTGACATGTGATAGCCAGGAGATTTTCTTCCATTAGTCACCGACTTCGTCTTTAGCATGTACTCGTTACCACATTAGGAACATTTGTTTTACCTCAGAGCGTCACTTTTTTGCTTACAAGGAGCTAAATGGCCCCAAGGACTCAAAGAAGGTTGGGAGAAGTGGCCCATTGAACAGCTGTTAGGAGGCAAAGGATAGCTTCCCATCAAGGCCATCCAACTTGTTCTTTAATGTGCACAGGGTATGGCTCTCCCTCAGACTTGGCGACGGCTTTACGTCCCAAGTCAGTTTTTCTAAGACCATCTATGTCCCCTACTGACTGAGGACAGAGTCGATAGATTTTCGGAGATAAATCTCAACATTGTCCCAGGTAGGACTCGAACCTGGGAACATCAGATTACGAGCCTAGCGCGCTACTGACTGAATCCCCCCCCCCCCCGCTATTGGGAACACCCCACAAAACAGTCATATATGAATATCGGATTTTTCCTAAATACCCGTTTGAAGGAAACATTTATGAGGATAAGGATATTAATAAAGTCTAAATTATAGAATAACGTTTAGAATCGAAATATAAAACCTCTATTCCATACGCTATTCTTTCCTTAGCGTTAAGAAAGTTTAAACACTTACCAAGAAACACGTTCTCAGAATTGGGGAAAATAAATATATATGTTAACTGCTAAAAATACTTTTCAATAAACTTTAGTATAAAAGTCTTTGTATATTTTAAACTTTTTTTCTTAGAATTAACCTTCCCTCAAGTTATTTGGCTGACTTAATATTCCAGCTTCGTAAGTCATTAAACAGTGAAAGAATATTGTAATGAAACGTGATTTAGATAGATTTGCCTGAAATTTGGAATTTGTTTTACTACATGCTCCTATTGGCCCAACATGGTTTCTTATGAAGTGATCACTGAGTATATAGTACCAGGCTGGTCCGCAAAATTCCCCGCCCTGCTCACGGTCAGTAGGGGACACCTATGGGCTTGGAAAGGCTGCCGTCCGTCGGATGGGACGTTAAGCCGTGGCCCCGTGTGCGGGAGAGCCATACCCTGTGCACGTTAAAGAACACGCTGGATGGCCTTGACGGGAGACTATCATCTGTCTCCCAACAGCTGTTCCAGTGGGTCCCCTCCCCCAATCTTCTCTGAGCCTTCGGGGTCCATGTGACCTGGCCAATTTAGCCCATGGTGTGCAAAAAAGTGCCGCTCAGAGGTAAAACAACCCAACGTACCAAGCTGGTCAGATGGTAAAGAAAAGTTATCTTCCGTTTATTCATATTAAGAAAGACCTCTACCTCTAAGCTGCATCTTTTTTTTTTACACACAACGGCCAGGTCAGAAAGACTCAGGAAAAGTTGGAGGAAGGGAAACCACAGGACAGCTCTTAGTCGACAGATGGAAGTCTTCCCCGTCAAGGCCATCCAGCATTCATACTTTGGAATTACCATGTTCATAGGGAAGAGTTCCACAGCGAATGAATAACTTGTATGAGTTAATGCTTGTAACATTCTCTCCCCCTCCCACTTTGTGTTTGGGAACTTTAACTCCCCTTCTTCAAAAATCTATTCTCCAGAAAACAATTCTATTCGAGTCACAAATTTTCCTGCAGTTTTAACTCACTGTCCCTCTTTTTTACTGTTACTATTTACGTTTTTTTTTATTACTTCCTGAAACCCCCCATTCATTGCTCACAATAATAAACAAGGATGAAGAAATGATCATTTATTAAAACAAAAAGAAAACTCGACGTGACTTCACAACACGAGGCAATCGAGATAGAGAAAAAAATAGAGGTCATCGTCTGCCACAAGGAAGAATATTCTTGACATTGCAGGAAATAATCTTCAGCCATTCCAAAGCGGAAACAGTTCCCCACCGAAATCGACGTTACGAATCAAAACAATGGGAATCTCGATGTATAACTGTCTGTTTTACTATTGTTGAGAAAGCCCGGTTTTCAGCAACGAAGAATGGCACTAAAACAACCCTAATCATAGGAAAATTGGCAGTAGCAAGTTGTAAAAAAGATAGCTCATTTCATAGCACAAAACATGAACAAGATGGGATCTCGCTACCTCATAAATAACACACCGATGACATATGAAATAATAGCACAAAAAAGACCGCAGTATTCAGGTCAATGCTGCGGCTCGTGATTTATTTAATTAAAAGGCATGGGAAAAGAGAAAAAGGCAGTGAGAGTGGAAGGTTTTGAAGGGGAAAAATCAAGGTTGTGGGAGAAACTCTACGAATCAATACATCTTTGTTGGAAACGAAGATTGTCTTCAAGAAAGTTTTATTGTAAAGATGTCCTTTATTAAAAAGCGCAAAAAAGGCAGTTTTGCCTTTTTTTGCTAACATTGTTCTCTAGAAAGAGAACGGTTATGAATAGCACTCGCCTTGACATTAATATAAGAAAATTTTTTAACAAAAAGAAAACAAAAGTTTATTATATCTTCTGTCACAATAGCGATTGAGCCATTTCTGCACTTTATTTTGTTACACAAATTAAAAATACCAATGAAAGATACACGGTCTTACCAAAATATTAGAAAATGTGCTTGTTATGTCAATGGAATCTTAATTCGAAGCTCCTTAACTAGTAAAATATGCATTTAATAGGTTGGGTTGTTTTACCTATGAGTGGCATTCTTTTTGCACACAATGGGCTAATTGGGCAGGTCGTAAGTACCCCGAGGGCGCAGAGAAGGTTGGAGGAAAGGACCCACTGGGCAGCTGTCGGAGGACAGCTGCCCAATGACCTCCCGTCAAAGCCATCCAGCGTGTTCTTTAACGTGCACAGGGTACACGGGGTCATGACTTAACGTGCATTCCGACGGATGACGGTCTTTCCAAGCCCATCAGTGTTCCCTACTGACCATGAGCAGAAAGTTTTGCGGAGATAATTCTCAACGCTGACCAAGATGGGACTCGGACCTTGGAACTGCAGATTACGAGCGTGGCGCTCTACCGACTGAGCCACCCCCGCCCTTTGCATTTAATGGAAAAATGTTGCTGAGGATAAAGATCATTATTAGATGTATTTGAATCTTGATTTCAACAATATTCGTTTAATATTTAACAATAAATGATGTTGCCTAAACATTAGTCATAATTTTCCAATATTGAAAAATATCCTTTTGAAACTTCTAAAATGTATGTTAATTTTATTAACGGGTTTTGAAACTGTAATTAAGTTTTAATTCACTTCTGAATAAAATTTTTAAGATGCATTACTACTATGAAATATTCTAGCCTTCGTTAACTCTTTAAATATTGAAGGAAATAATGTTGAAAATCTAAATGGAAATATATTTGAATATAATCTTTAATTTATCTTCAGCACATTTTGTATTAAATGCATAATTTAGAAGATACAGTGCTTCAAAGTTAGATCCCATTGACATAATGGAATTTTTTATAGTTTGGTAGGGCAGCATGTTCTTCGTTGTTGTTTTATTTTTACGATGGGGATTAACGGAGAAGAATCTCAACATTGGCAGAGTGTGGACTCGAACCTGGAAACTAGCAGATTGCGAAAGTGACACTCTACCGACTAAGCCAACCACCACCCCTTCATATCGGCCTTCCTATAAATTTCATAGACGTGTACCGAAAGCATATTTGGAGTTGACCCGAACATTCGAGTGTAACTTTTATCATTTCAATTTATTCCGGGTACCTAAAGAAGTATATTAAATCATTTGAAATTTTGTGAAATTTTTTTCGTAATATCTGTTTTTGTTGGCTTTAACGTCGGACCGCACCAAAACGGTATTAACTTGTCTTCGCAGTTTTCGCATGTGTCATAATGAACGAAAAGGGTTTGATTGCCCCGTTATAGTGGAAGGGGGGGGGTTTGTTTTACCTCTGAGCGGGAATTTTTTGCACATAATTAGCTAAATGGCCACGTCACAAGGGCCCCGAAGGCTCAGAGAAAGTTGGGGGAGGGGACCCACTGGAACAGCTGTTGGGAGACAGATGGTAGCCTCCTGTCAATGCCATCCAGTGTGTTCTTTAACGTGCACAGGGTATGGTTCTCCCAACAGTTGAACGGAAAACACGGCTTAACGACCCATCCAACGGGCGGCGGCCTTTCCAAGCCATTCTGTGTCCTTACTGATCCTGGCAGGGCGAGGAGTTTTGCGAAAATAAATCTCAACGCTGATCAAGCTGGGATTCGAACCTAGGGACTGCAGATTACGAGCCTGGTGCGCTACCGACTAAATCACCCCTGCTTTTAAAGTATTAATGCCAAAAAAATCATATTCTTTCCGAAGCTTACCATTACGAAAGTGAAAAGCTTTGGCCTCTTGTATGACTTGAACACACATATTCTTGAGCTTCTGAAGAGAGAGAAGATTTCCGGAATTACTAAGATGAAGAATAGTGTCCATATCCACGCTATCCTTTCTGTTTCCGGAAGGAACACTTCATAGTCTTTGTCTCTGTCCACACCTGAAAACGAAAGGAAGTCATTAAAAAGGATATTATTCAAATAAAATACGGAATGAAAACGGTATATAGGAGAAATTGGAATCAAGTCAATTTCTATAGTAGACGATTTCGAATGTCAATATTCATTTTGAAAAGGTTGGGTTTTCCAACTTCTGAGCGGCACTGTTGTGCGTAAAATGATCTAAACCAGTGGTTCAACCTTTTATGCTCCACGTACCCCCTGGAAATGTGTATGTAACGGGCGTGCCCCTTGCAAAGATAGATAAAACTATAGTTATAGTATAAGAATGGGAATAAAATAAAACACACACACACACATATATACACACACACATTAAATTTTGTATCCATAAATTACACATATCGATAAACACAAAAAATGACATTTTTGCACAGCAGTGTTACCAACTTAGCGACTTTGTTACTAGATCTAGCGACTTTTCAGCTCTCACGGCGTACCCCAAATATTTTTACCGCGTACTCCACATTGCGAACCCCTGATCTAAACTATTAAGTATATTGGGGTTATAAGGTGCCCAAAAGGCTCAGAAAAAGGCCGCGAAAAGGCATTCATTGGGCAACTGTTAAGAGACTGCTAGATGTCTGCCGTCAAGGCCATCTAATGTGTTCTTTAATGTGCACAGGGGCTACGGCTTAACATCCCATCATGCGGACGGCGGCATTTCCAGGCCCATAGCATGATCCGTCTCACTGAGACAGAAGAGTAAGCCGAGAAAATCTGAACGCACAAAGTGGGGAATCGAACCTGGGAGCATCAGATGGTGTCCTGCGAGCAGAGCTAATCCTTTTGGTGATCTATAAAAAGTGAATAAATGAAACCTTGTTAAAATCTCCAGTGTCTTTTTCTAAAAACGCTTACCGCTAGGCAAGCCACACAGAGGAGGGAAAACAGAATTGTGATCAGCTTACCGTTTGTAGTGTGAAATGAAAGATATTTATAGGTACACTTGTTAAGTTACCCTTACTCGTACTGGCTGAAACATTCTAGTGAGTCCTATACTCTAAAGCGAGCAATTCTTGTATATTACTTTTATCTTGAAAACGGGCCTAAGAATATTGATGAAATGGGACGAATCTACGGTTGGGTTGTTTTACCTCTCAGCGGCACTTTTTTGCACACCATGGGCTAAATGGCCAGGTCACATGGACCCCGAAGGCTCAGAGAAGGTTGGGGGAGGGGACCCACTGGAACAGCTGTTGGGAGACAGATGGTAGCCTCCCGTCAAGGCCATCCAGCGTGTTCTTTAACGTGCACAGGGTATGGCTCTCCCGCACACGGGGCCACGGCTTAACGTCCCATCCGACGGACGGCGGCCTTTCCAAGCCCATCGGTGTCCCCTACTGACCGTGGGCAGGGAGGGGAATTTTGCGGAGATAAATCTCAACGCTGACCCAGTTGGGACTCGAACCTGGGAACTACAGATTACGAGCCCGGCGCGCTACCGACTGAGCCACCCCCGCCCCCCGAATCTACAGTTTTCGGGTGCGAGAAAGCGATTTAGCTAGGTCTCGACTTTAGGAAAACTCATTTAGGGGTTCATCCGGGGTACCCCCTTTTCCCATTCCTGGTGGATCTTTTTTGTATTTGAAGAATAAAATAATAATAACAATGAAAGGTTCACACCTTTTGATGTTCCACCTGAGTCAATATGGACCATCCTTTCTAATTACAATCTCATCGATGGAAGTCTTCGGAAATTGCCTCGCCAATGAAAACTATGAAGGGATGAAGGCCCGAGCTTACTCGCGCCATTGAACAAACACAGCAGTAAGATCAACGCCGAGATCATCGAGCAGCTGCCTGTCTCTGATTCGTCTTACATTATTAGTCTTGATGATTTTGACTTAGTATTGCAATCTTTGGAAATAACGTAGCAAAATATAAAAATTTGTATGCATAGTAAGTTTATCACTAAGCCCACTTTTACTTAGCAAAGCTCGGTCTTCCAGGTACTATATCTATAATACGAGTTTTATCATAGAGTTGTGTTTGCATATGAAGTGGACTTTGTATCTAATCAAAAAAAAAAATATTTTTTTCTCCTAAGTAAACTATTTCTTCTGGTGAAGAAATCCTAACAAAGGCTTTCAAAAATATCTTCCAATACATTTTCTTTTTTCCGAAGGTAATATGAAGACTGTGGAAAATAAAATAAAGGTGACATCAAAAGTTTCATTAAATATTTTTAGTTTACACAGTTTACTTATAGAAAATCTAATCCTGAAACAAAAAAGGAACTCATGAAATAGTAAGCTGAAAAAAAATTGGTTATTCCCCTAGTTGGAATCGAACCCACATATCGTAGTAGCAAACCTGGCATGTTCCTGGGAGACGTCGGTTAGAATCCCACTTACGTCAAAACCATTTTTTTTTTCCAGCTTATTATTTCATGAGTTCCATATCTACAGGACATTTCCTGTTTACTACTGAAAAAGAGAACTTATTTTTAACTCTAAACCTCTAACGATATTTAAGCAAAATTAAAAATGACGCTTGATAAAAAATTATGAAAAAGTTTCTTTCAAAGTTTTAACACACTGGGGTTTATTCAACACGAATATAAACTTAATTTAGCAGACATATAGACTACGTCTGGAAAGTAATGAGACAAAAATTCTGAAACAAATGCAAATGTCCATAAGAACAATTTATTATGAAAAAATACTCACCTTGTGACTCTAGACATGTGTTATACAGCTCTATTTCAACCGTTGAAACATTCTTTAAATTTTCATTTTATGAAGAAAAGAACTGGTTTTGTTGCACGATCTGCATCTATTCATTTCGCGTTAATTGTTCAAAGATTGTTTTCGAAAATAAGGAGTTATTTTGCCAGATTTGTATCCGGATGACTTCTCTTTCCTAAGTTAAAAATGAAGCTGAATGGGAAACGATTTCATGTAATACAAAAGATCTAAAAGAATGTGATCGATCGACCATATCAAGAAGATAATTTTGGAGAATTTGAAGAGCTTCAAAGATTAAAAGGACTCTCCAACAAACGTATGGAGTGACTATTTTTGAACTATTTTCGTAATAAATTTTTTTTTCTGAACATTTACGTTTAAGAATTTTTGTCTCATTTTTCTGAGACACTCTGTATAACGGAATAAATCCTTATTAGTTCTTTCGTGAAATTCTTACGGAAAAAGAAAGAAAATTTTATATGAAGTTTGAGCTGAAAATATATATAAAATTCTGGAAAATATTTTTTGACACATATAGGATGGAGAAAGATCCTAAAAATTAATCGTAGTTTGCATAGACATTCTCATAAAAGGACATGCCTTACTCAGACAGAAATCACTGTTGATAACTATCTCAGAACTAACCGCACACAAAGAACCAGGCCAACGTTCAGATTTCCTGAAATCTCCTCTCCTGCCCTCAGGTGTCAATGGCACCCTGTCCATGGGGACGCCGATGGGCTTGGAAATGCCGCCGTCCATCGGATGGTACATAATGCTGTGGCCCCGTGTGCAAAATAGCCATGCACTGTGCACATTAATAACACTCTGGATTGCCTTATCGGGAGGCTATCATCTCTCTTCTAACAGTTGTCCAGTGAGTCCTCTTTCCCCCAACCTTCTCCGGGCCCTCGGGGTCCTTGTGATCTGGCCATTTAGCCCATTGTGTGTAAAAAAGTGACACTCAGAGTTACCTCTGAGTGGCACTTTTTTTTTTACACACAATGGGAATACAAGCAGAATTTACCTCTGAGTGGCACTTTTTTTTTTACACACAATGGGAATACAAGCAGAATTTACCTCTGAGTGGCACTTTTTTTTTTTCACACAATGGGAATACAAGCAGAATTCAAACCTGTACCATTAGAGTTGCACTGTCATTGTGAACCACACCATTGTGCCACGGAAACGGAATTTTACGAAATTAATTCGACCAATTTGCTGGCATTTGGTTGCATTCTTACGACCAAGGGATAGCCTGGAAATTCTAATTCGACAAATATGAAATATTTTGAGATTAAAAGACTAATTAGTGACAATCACAATATCAATAACATCGGAGAATTAGGAATCATTAATACTGGAATGAGATATTCATAATTATTCGTAATTGATTGAGCTTTCTCTTCCCATTTTTATTTTCCATGTCATTAAAATCACGTATCGGCAATTTTTAACCTCCAATCAATATTTTATCGACATAAACAAAATTCGTGTTAACTATTCTTCCATTTTTCGAATTTGAATAGTCGAATTTAAACACAAACCTTCCACCTCTTCTTTAGAAAATCAATTCTTAATCTAACGTTCTTTTCCTAATGATAACAATTGAACGTCACATTTGCTTACAGCTGTAATTAAATGTGGCATTGCCTTGCAGTCGTCAAATAGGGATCTAATTAAGTAGGAATTGTTAATGAAGAGGAATTGCAAAAATTGAATTAAGGGTTTCAATTAGTTGAGGCAGCTATTAATGAAAAACAACTCTGAATTAAGTGACAAAACAAAAATGAAAGTATTGAAAGGAAAACAAATTTCCACAGTGGCAGATATTTTTGAAAACTATTAATGTTTTGTAGCTTATCAACATTAATATTATCTAGTTAGGGTTAAATCCGATTTGGGTTTCCTATATAGACCGAATTTGTTAATTAACAACTCTGGTCAGATTTCTAACGCGACTACTCTGCTAGTGGCCACAAATGACACCCACGTTTTGCCTTCACGTCTACGTTTAGATGACCGTGAAGATGTGATACATATTTTTAATTTCCCTGGCCTTTGGACACAATAATAATTCAAAATCATGCTTTTTATATATACAGGGTGTCCCTGAATTCATGGCCCAAACGTGAGGGATGGCAGTACACACCGAACCCACCGATATTTGTCATAGAATATGCTGCCGTAAACGCAGTGAGGAGTCGGAAATGAAGGACAGACACAGAGGTTTCCAGAGTGAATTTATTGGAGATCATTACAACAAATGCTCAAACGTCCGCCCACCAACATTGATACAGGCGGCACAACGGCAGAGTAGTGATCGGCGTACCTGCTCGTAAACACCGGGCTTTCGCGCACATTGGCGGCTGAGAATGCTGAGGTTTGGCCGATCCAGCGCTTTTAAGCCGCGCCGCCTCATCTGCTCCCCTTACAGGCACCGGGCTGTGTTTGCAGCCGCATATTCTATGACGAATATTGGTGGGTTCGGTGTGCACTACCATCCCTTCACGTTTGGGCCATGAATTCAGGGACACCCTGTATATAGTAACATCCAGCCAGCAACTTTGCAAATGGCAGCCAAATATGTGTTGATAAAGAATAAGATTAATCGCAATTTGAGTAGTAACGAGTAACAAAGTTGCTATCTATTAAGTTTTTTTAGTGGTTTGGGTTATTTTGTTTCTGAAAGGAATTTTTTTTTTGCATACAACGGGATACAAATGACCAGGTCACGAGGACTACAAAGGCTCAGAAAAAATTCTGGAACAGTTGTCAAGAAGTACCCATTGGAAATTTCCCATCTAGTTCATGAAACATGTTCTTTAAAGTGGCACAGTGTATGACTATCTTGCACACTTGGCCACGGCTTAACATCCCATCCGGGGACTTCCCAAGCCTTCTTTTGGTGGATTTAATGTCAGGTAAAAGAAAATTAATAATTTATCTGCAATTTCAGATGAATACGGAGGTTACTGGACAAGAAATATCAACCGTATGGAAAGTATTTTATCCATTATGGTGGAAATAGTTAACATCCAAATAACTTACCTATTATGATTTTCAAAGTAAACTCGCTAAAAATATTTGAAATCGCAATATCGATGAGAATATCAAGTAACCTATTGTGATTTTCAACGTAAATCCTCTAAAAATAACTGAAATGGCATTAGGATATCACGTGACCTATTATCCGAGTCGTTGGGTTGTTTTACCTTTGAGCGGCACTTTTTTGCACACCATGGGCTAAATGGCCAGGCCTCAAGGACCCCGAAGGATCAAAGAAGATTGGGGGAGGGAACCCACTGGAACAGCTGTTGGGAGACAGTTGGTAGCCTCCCGTCAAGGCCATCCAGCTTGTTCTTTAACGGCTCTCCCATACAGGGGGACACGGCTTAATGTCTCATCCGACGGACGGTGACCTTTGCAAGTACCATCGGTGTCCCCTACTGACCGTGGGCAGGGCGTGAAGTTTTGCGAAGATAAATCTCAACGCTGACCCAGCTGGGGCTGGAACCTGGTAACTGCAGATTACAAGCCTGGCGCACTACCAACTGAGCCATCCCCGCCCCTATTATTAAGGTCTAAACCACTCTGATAAATCGCCCGATCGTTCTTTAAATACGTTATCAATTCCCTAGTGACGAAAAAAGCCACTGAAAAGAAAAATATTTTCTAACTGTTCCAGTTTTAACGTTCCAATATTCCACTTGTGAAAAGAAATTTCCCAATCCTCTTTACATCATTAATTCTCAGTCTAGAATTAATGTGACTGGATGTGTGTGTTTTTAATGGAGTTTACAACCCTCAAGTGACCGACATTCTGAAAGAGAACCTAACCTGTTTTGTGATTTTAAGGCAAACTCCGGACAATTTCAAAGTTCAGCTAATTGCCCCGAATCAGAACCAGTTAATCGATCCCTGAAGCTCGTGCTCGATTCACTTCGATGACACGGAGCGGAACAAGCATCGATTAACAGGACAGATTAAGAACACTAGGTAATTGGGTTGGCCTCGTATAACCACCGGGTAAGACGAGCAGGCACATTGTGTTAAATATCAGTCTCTCATTAAAATGTTCGACTTCACTGCACACAAGTAACATTAGAATGTCGTGGATCCTAGTTTCGATGACAGAAATCGAGCATAAAGACAACGCTAAGGTCGCCTACACCTCGGGATCTCGTTGTTAGTCCTTCTCGAGTTTCGTGTCGCTAACAATCCTTATTACGAGTTAATCTGCGTGATTGTATGCAGCAATTTAAAACAGCGAATCGTTTCCTGTTTATGTGAACATCTTGTCTCTTTAGCGAAATCAGGGCCGGATTTTTACCTCACGCGCCCCTAGGCACACAAAGTGGTAGTGCACCATTATGATTGGTGTTTTGGTAACCAAGGATATGTTATCGAAACGGATATAGGAATATTAATGATAAATAATATGGTTTTGTCATCAAATACTGTAAAAATTGCAGTAGCGCGCCAGGCTCGTAATCTGCAGTTCCCAAGTTCGAGTCCCACCTCGACCAAGGTTGAGATTTATCTCCTCAAAATTCCCTGCCCTCGGTCAGTACGAACATCAACACCGATGGGAATTTAAATTCCGCCGTCCGTTGGATACGATGTTAAACAGTGACCCGTGTGGGGTAGAGCCATACCTTCCGTCCGTTACAGAACATGCTGGATGACCTTGACGGGAGGCAATCATTTATCTCTTAACAGCTGTCCAGTGGGTCCCCTTGCCCCAAGCCTTCGGGGTTTTTGAAGCCTGGCCATTAAGCTCATTGTGTACGAAAAAGTGCATCTCAGAAGTAAACCAACCCAACTTTAAATATTAATGTAGTAAATCAATATTATGCATAGCCTATAGTTCATAGTATTCCGTAGTACAATTTGAAATTATACGTTTTTATATTTAAACGCTTTTATCTAATTTTTTTTTTGTTCTGGGAATGAAGAAATCACAATATATTACACTGGGCAACAGATTTTCATAAAAGTCATACCTCTGAGGTGCTGAACACGAATATGACAATGGGAATGCAAAATTGGCTGCGATTTCTGAGTAATCCGCAATACTTTCTTATACAATAGAGTAATACGTATATATGTTATGTATCGGTAAAACTCCTCTTCTACTTCCGGCGTCGCTTTGCCGTCGCTTGTACAGCTGCTCAAGGTCATCTCTGGCGAACGTCCAACAGTAGTCAGCCAACATTGAAGTGGACCAGTTTCCCTGCTATCGTTTCTCCATCTTTGCAATATCCTGGTGAAAACGTTCACCGTGCTCATCACTAACCCTGCCGCAGTTGTCGGGGAAGAAATTTGAGTGGGAATGGAGAAAGTGGATCTTTAAGAATATATTGCAGCCAAGTTTGTGATACAGAGACAACATGTCCTTAACCAGTTTCATGTAGTTGTCTGCCCTGACATTCCAGAGGAATTTAGTTGACATCAGACAAAACGCGTCCCAAGCTTTTTTCTCGTCACCCTGAAACAGATTGTCGAACATCTGGTCTCCAAACAGCTCGCGGATCTGAGGACTCACAAAAATTCCCTCTTTAATTTTCGCTTCGCTGAGTCAAGGGAATTTGTCAGCCAAGTACTTGAAAGCTCATGTAGTCTGGTGTCCATGGCTTTTACGAAATTTTTCATCACACCGAGTTTGATATGTAGGGACAGTAGTAGGATTTTGTGCGTTTCTGCCAGTGCTGGGTGTACCACATTCTTTTCTCCGACCTTCAGAGATATCCTCTGAGGCCAGTTTCTCTTTACGTAGTGCAAAGTCTTTGCTCGGCTGTCCCATTCACATAAGAAACAAGTACTTCGTATATCCCAGCTGCAGACTCATCAACAGAGCCACTACCTTCAAGTCACAACAGAGATCCCAGCCATACTTGCTGTATTGAAGACAGTTCAACAACTATTTTAAGTTGTAGTAGGTTTCTTTCACATAGACAATGTGAGAAAAGTGTGTTTCACATAGACAATGGATGTAAATCGACTGAGACTCAATTTCGAGGAGTCTATGAATAGTCGACATTTTTGAGGGTCATGTTTGATTCCGAGGGCATTCATCAGCCATCTGCATCGGAGCAGGACACAAAGTCATATTCCTTTCTGAAGTAAGGTGCAAACTGCTCATGATGAGTTCGAAACGAAGTCACTCGGACATTTTCCTTGAGAAGATTCCATTTTTTTAAGTCTTGATCCAAGTAACTCTGCTTTTGGCCATTGGACAGCTCCAGATCGAACAAGATCGTTCATTACTTCTTCGGCGAGAATGTGTGGAGCAAATGACGCACCGTGGCAGACATATGGAACATCATTAGACACCAAAGGCTGCGGAGAACCCGACGCCAGTTCGCCTCCCTCCTCATCGTCTGAATCGATGGAAAATTCTTTTGGAGGTTCGGGAACAGGAAGGCTTTTGCCGTGCGGAACTGGTCGGAGAGCAGATTGTATATTCTGGCACACTATTGTCCATTTCTTTTTCCTTGTGAAGCCTCCAGAAACAGGTGAAACCATGCAGAAGTAGCAGTCATTTGCGTGATTGCTTGGCTCTCTCCAAACCATAGGAACAGCAAACGGCATTACCATTTTTTATCTTTCAGGCACTTCAGAAGATTTCTTGCACACGTACTACAGCATATGTGTAAGGCCCAGGCCTTGACCTGGTCCCCAATCTTGCATCCAAAATAAAACTCAAATGCCACTTTCACTACTGAAGTGTTGGCCCTTTTCTGACTTGCAAACGTTACTTCCCTGCAAATGTAACAAAATGTATCTGCACTATTAACACAGTTACGAGGCATCACTACTGCTGGATTAAAACTGCAAGGATCACTTGTGTTGTTACTTATGACTCAGAGGCAAATGGGAGTCCCTCAAAAGACTTCCTCACCCTACGAGACGTTGCTCACAACTAACGATTACATCATTTTTTGTCCGCGACATAAACCCGCGATGTCATGACTCAACTACATTGCATCAGACAATGATGAATACCTCCAGGGGTTGTGTGTATGGCGGACTGATGCAATACAACGCAATATGTTGCAATCTGGAGTTTAAAATACAGCGTTGCGAAATGGTTACTTATGTACTCAATGCGGACTGAATCGTTTATACATGACCATTTCTGTCTCTCTTAAACAAGGGCCAATCGACCAATTGTCATTTTCGTGTTCAGCACCTCGAAATTAGTAAAGATTGGCTACTTTCATTTCAAAGCCTTTTTTGTGTGTTGCCCACTGTTATCGAAAAAGCATTTGAATATCTATGTTGTATAAACGAATAACTATATTCAAAACTTCCTAACTTTGAAATAAGTTTTTTATAGCTAACTATTTATATCGTGGAAATTTGTAACTGGTATTATATTTCTTCTAAGAATTGAAAAGAACATAATTTTGCCATTTTCTAAAGAAATTGTAACACGTAATGTTGGCACCCCTATGCAAATGCCTATAACATGCCTTATGGGAAATTCGGCCCTGAGCGAAATATGGATTGGGTTGTTTTACCCCTGAGCGGCACTTTTTTGCACACCATGGGCTAAATCGCCAGGTCACAAGAACCCCGAAGGCTCAGAGAAGATTGGGGAAGGAGACCCATTGGAACAGTTGTTGGGAGACAAATGCTAGCCTCCCGTCAAGGCCATCCAGCGTGTTCTTTAACGTGCACAGGGTATGGCTCTCCCGCACAAGGGGTCACGGCTTAACGTCCCATCCGACGGACGGCGGCCTTTCCAAGTCCATCGGTGTCCCCTACTGACTATGGGCAAGGCGTGGAGTTTTGTGGAGATAAATCTCAACGCTGACCCAGCTGGGACTCGAACCTGGGAACTACAGATTACGATCCTGACGCATTACCGACTGAGCCACCCCCAAAGCGAAATATGTGTCTTTCAGTTATTGTTAAAAGAATGGGGTTATTTTTATATCTGAAGGGAATCTTTGTGCTCACCGTGAGTTAAAAGACCAGATCACAAGAAACGCAATAGCTCAGAGAAAGCTGGGGGAGGAGACCCTCGGGACAGCTGTTAGGATACAGGTAGAAACCTCCTTTTAAGATCGTCCAACATCTTCCTTAATGTGCATAGGGTATGGCTCTCCCGCGCACTGAACAACGGTTTAACGTCCCATCCGGTGGGCTATCCAACTCATCGGTGTCCCCTACTGACCACTGCTTGGGGAGTTTTATGGAGATAAATCTCAACACTGCCCCATGTGGGACTCGAACCTGGGAACTGCAGATTACAAGCTTGGCACGCTACCGACTGAGCTATCCTCACCCCCAAGACTATCCAGCACACTTCTTAATGCCCAGTGTGTGCCCCATTCGACAAAAGGCACCTTTCCAAATCCATCAGTGTCCTCTCTTTCTCACTGTGGGGATCAGTATATTGCTCTACAAATCCTAATTCATGCCTTGTCTATTCCCAGCCCCTTGGGACCTCGGTCATAAGCCTCTGAGTCTGATGAACCTAACTGAATCCCGCTCCGGGAGAAATAAGCAAAAAGAAATGCGAGTAAACACGAATGATATTACCAGTGAATGATTAAATGATATAAAGCATTTGAATTGTTTTTAACGATAAAGTGTTAAATGGCAAGCGTCCACAAAAGCTAAATCACGTAAGTACGGCGCTTTATATAAATGCTGTCCTATCTCTGAAACAGAGAAAGGTTTTGTCGATATTTAATTCCAACTATGTTGATACACTGAGGTCTAATCTACTTCTGCTTACATCCAACCCCGTATTTCTAAAGTGCAATAGACCTCGGTCTTGATAAAATTACACCCTTCTTTCATAAATATTCAATGAGGAATTAATTATTTCGAAAGTTCTTTAAGGGAGATTTTAAACCACGACGTTTAGAGGAAAGTTTGTCTTATGTTTGGAATGACAACATCAGGTTTCAAATCACAGTTCAAGGACACTAAAATTTTGCACACACCGAAGAGCCAAAACATTATGACCAGCGCGTCTTTATGCAAATCGAAGCAACTGAAGGTAAATGACGGCGCGTGTGGAGGTCATGAAACTGTATAAATAACATCTGATACTGAGCTCTGTTAATCAGTGCTATTCTTGTTCTTTAGATGGGAAGGCAGCTGACCTAAGTGAGTTTGACAAAGGTCAAATTGTAATGGCCAGATGACTGGGTCAGATTGATTGATTTAAACATCTCCCAAATTGGATATTCCTGTTAACTAGACCATTGTCCGAACACAGACTCATCCAGACATAATGAATATGAAACATGTTAATATTTTTTTTATTCTCTTTATATATATATTTATCTATTCTCTCTTTTTTTAAATTTTATCAAATAATTCAATCTCTTTAAAGAAAGAGATCAACAATTTATAAAAAATAATTTTTAAAGAATTTTTTTAGGTTCTAAAATACCTTGAAAAATAAATTGAGAAACATTATACTTTGATAGCTTATCAAAATATTTTTCCATTTGTAAATTAAATATTTTACAATTAAAAATAATGTGTTCAATATTTTGAGAAACATTACAAAAAGTACAATTAGGAGAATTTAATTTTTTCATCATATATAAAGTTGAATTTGTTATTGCTAAATTTGCTTTAATTCTCATTATGAGATTAAATTCTTTTTTATTTAGCCCAAAGTCCTTAAATTGTATTTTTTTTTAGATATTTTAAATGTATGTGAATTTATGGCTTTTGCATTATACCAGTTTTGAAGTTCTTCCCATATTTTTATTTCTTTATGCAGTAATAAAAAGGGGCAGGAGTTGTAGTGTTTAATACCTGTACCTGTTTTGCAAGTAGGTCCACTTTATCATTATTTTTTATATTAATATGTGATAGAATCCACTGTATTTGTATAATGTTGTTTTGATGAATGTGTTGTTTTGTTACAGCTAAAATGTCAATGATATAAATAGGAAAATTACTTTTGATAGGATTATTATATAAGATTTCTAATGAAGTTTTGCTATTAGTTAATATCACTATTTTTTCATCATGAAATTTCAAAGCCCAATTAATGACATATATAATTGCAGTAATTTCTGAAATTGCTATTGGATTAGGAGTATCTAAATTTAAATTGGTAATTTTCAGTTTCACAGTAAACAGCTCCTGCTGCAATAGTTCTATCGCATATGCGATAGAACTATTGCAGCAGGATCTTAATCAGGAATTTAATGATCCATCAGTATATATTTTTTTTATATTCTTTATACATATCATTAATGCGAGTTTCTGTTAATAGTTTTAAGTTGCTCTTATCCATAGCTTTTTTTTAATTTATTCCTGGTATATTATTTTGCATTATAGGGAATCAAGTTGTCCAATATGGAAAGTTAATAATAGTGTCTCCACTAATCTTCCTATATATTATTTCTTCAAACTTATTTTTTTCTGGTAGGTGTGATAGTGTAATATCCTGAAAATCTAAAATAATCTAATCAATAGTAGGATGCATTTTTTGTTATAATTCTTGTTACTAAATTGGATGATTTACATTTTTTTTTTATTTCTAAAGGTGCCACAGCAGTTTCTGCATAAATATTTATATTAGCTGTAGAATGAAGAAGTCCCAAACAAAATTTCATAATCTTAGTTTGTATTTTTTTCCATTAATTTCGTTTTAGTTGTTGACATGTTATTGATGAGCTCACATCCATGTGTGAATTTAAGTTGTATAATTGAATTATATAATAAAAGAAAATTTTTGTTTGTACATCCCCATTTTGCATTTCCTAGCTATCTGGGATAATTGTAGAGCTTATTTGCTTTGCCTTGTGCAGATTGTAAATATTTATTCCAAAGTAATTTTGAATCTAAATGTAATCCTAAAATCTTTAAATTGTCTACTATTTTAATATTTTCCTCCTTTATTTTAATTAAAAATTATTTGGAAGTTTTTTTATATATATGAAAATATATAATGTTAGTTTTTTCAATATTTATTTTTAGATTCCATGATTCACAGTATTTATGCATATTGTTTAAAGTATTCTGTATTCTTTTTTGTATAATTTCTGTGTCAGGGTGAGTGGTCCAAAAAACCAAGTCATCTGCATAAGTCCCAAATCTAACATTATTATCAAAAACGTTTTTCCATATCATTCAAAAAATATTAAACATTATCGGAGAAAAAATATCTCCTTGGATTATTCCATCTAATAAATTATATTTCTTAGAAAATCTGGTTCCAATTTTTACTTTAAAAGATTTATTTTGTAAAATGTAAAAAAGAAAATAGAAATTTCCACATATTTTCAAAGCTCTAATTTTTGATAGTAGGGCATGAAAAGACATTGAATCAAAAGCCTTTTGAAGATCTATAACTGTGGCAACCATGTAGCATTTATTCATTATGGCATGCTCAGCATCTGTAATAATGTCCAACAATAGTCTTTCGTTGCTCTTCCAAATCTAAATCCATAGCAATATTTATGAAATTATTGTTTTTTCTAAATATCAAATTAATCTATTAATGATTATTTTCTCAAAGATTTTAAGTAAATTGGAGCTCAAACATATAGGCCGGTTTGAATTCATGTCATCTGCAGGTTTATTTTCTTTCTTACTAAATACCATATGGTTTTCTAACCATTCAGAAGGATAGCTTCTGGTTATCCAGATTTTATTAAATATATCTAATAAAATTTTAATCCAGTTTGATGGTAAATTTTTTAATAAATTATTGGTTATACCGTCCGGTCCTGGTGATGTGTTTTTTTTTTTTTAAGGTTTCCAATTGCATTGTTAATTTCAAATAAAGTAAATGGGATATTTAATATTTCTGTAGATTTACACTGAAAAGTTTTATGGAAGATATCGAAATTTTTAAATTTTTTATTTGGTCTATAATGTAAATTTATGTAATTCTCTACTAATCTATCTGTGGTGTCCTGTATTGATATGTTATTTTTCAAAGCATATACTTCTATTGGGTTTTTTAGTGTAGTTCCATTGTGGAGTTTTATAAATATCCTCCATAAGTTTGTAGTGGAGGTGTTAGGTGATAGTTTTTCTGCAAATGTATTCCAATTTAATTTTTGAATATTTTAAATTTTTTTTGTAATAGCTATATCTAACCTTTGAAAATTTTCGCAATCTAAGAATGTGTTATTTCTGTTCATACATCTTTCTGCTCTTCTTATTGCAATTAATTTATTAATGAAAATTGTTTCAACATGATTTCTTGGTATTTTTTTGTTAATGCTCTTTGTACATTCTTTTACCTGACTATTTAAAAATTTTGCAGCTTCAGTATATTCTATTTTATTTTTTAGCGGTAGATTTATATTAATATTATTCCTAAATAATCCGCAATTTGTTAATTTAATTGTTTTTGTTACTAATTGATGATGGAAGTGGATAAAAATTGGCCAATGATCCATAATTGTCTGTCAATAAGCTCTATTTTAAATTTTTTGATATTTCAGTAGTACAGATTGATAGATCTATTATTGAACATTAGAGCATTTCCGAGATGGCAAGTGTTGTGGGTTGCTAACAGTCAGCTGTGGTTAGTACCTTCAAAAAGTGGTCCTAGGAGGGAAAAAAAACAAGAACCGCCAGCATGATGTGGGCTGACCACAGCTCATTAATGCTAGAGGTGAGCGAAGGCTATCCCCGTATGGTACGAGCCAACAGAAGGGATACTGTGGCGCAACCCGCCCGTAATTTGAATGCTGGGGACGGGAATAATGTGTCACAACACACAGTACATCGAACCCTGCTGAAAATGGGGTTGCACAGCTGCAGGCTGCTCCGAGTGCCCATGCTAACCTCGGTTCACCGTGAAAGCGCCTACAATGGGCACGCAAGCATCAAAACTTGGCTTTGAATGATTGGAAGAAGGTCGTCTGGTCCGATGAATCTCGTTTCCTGTTGCACCATGTGGACAGCCGGGTACGTGTGTGTCGTTTACCTGGGGAAGTGTTGTCACAGGATGCACCATGGGACGAAAACAAGCCAGTGGTGGAAGTGTAATGCTTTGGGCAAGGTTCTGCTGGGAAACCCTGGGTTCAGTCATTCATGCAGGAAAATTTGACGTCTACCACCTACTTAAACAACATTGCAGACCAGGAACATCCTTTCATGTCAATGGTATATCCCTCTAGTAGTGCCTTCTTTCAGTAGGATATTGCTGAAAGAAGGCACATTCCCCGTATTTTTCGAGAATGGTTCGCGAAACATGAGACAGACTTTCAGGTATTGCCCTGGCCTCGAAATTCCCCCGACATCATTCGAGCATCTGTGGTTTGTGTTGGAACAACATATCCGATCTGCGATGGCTTAACCACATAATTTACAAGAGTTAAAAAATCTGCTGGTAACGTGTTGGACGACACCTTTAGAAATTTTGTAGCGTCCATGCTTCGCCGGGTAAGAGCTGTTTTGGCGGCACGTGGAAGACTAATATCATATTAGGCAAGTGGTCATAATGTTTTGGCTCTTCAGTGTATACATGTTTTTTTTTTTCTTACAGGCGATAGGTTTTATTAAGCAAAATACTTTTTTCCTCAGACGTTTCCAATTGCCACTGAGGTATAGAGTTCAGTCATCAAACAGACATGTTTGGCAGGTGAACCCTCAGCAGCAAGAAAATCCAGATCAGAAAGAAAATGAGAATCGAACCCCGGATTTTGGCACAGCACGCTAAACACACTAACTCGTTTTGCTACTAGCAATGATAAATTTTTCGACTCTACCAGTGACTTCATTACTATAAAGATTCATTATCATAACCATATATTACTACAATCAACTGCAGTCATATCAGTCTGGTTGTTTTACCTCTGATCGACACTTTTTTGCACACAATGGGCTAAATGGTCAGGTCACAAGGACCCCGAAGGCTCAGAGAATGTTGCGGGAGAGAACCCACTAGACAGGTTTTGGGAGAGAGATGGCAGCTTCCCGTCAAGGTCATCCAACTTGTTCTGTAACGTGCACAGGGCATGGCTCTCCCCCGCACACGGGCCACGGCTTATCCTATCAATGGAAGCGGCCTTCCCAAACCCATCGGCGTCTCTCCCACGGACAGAGGCCAGGGTGGGAGCTTTGTGGAGATGAATCTCAACGCTGGCTCAGCTAGGATTCGAAATGGGAACTGCGGATTACGAGCCTGGTGAGCTACCTGCTGAGCCACCCGTTGCCTCACTAGGGATAGCCTGGCTGTTTATTCTATCATAACTTGCAGATAACTGGTAGCTTTGCGGGTCTGGTCACAAATTGAGGAAAAAATGCACTGCAAAAAACTTTGTTCCCAAACTTGATTCAATTAACTATTCAGTATAACAGCGGAGATTCCATTAAGCGACAAATAACAACAAACAAATACCCCCTCAAGCAGCTGCTTGCCACAGAGGTCTGACAGGATCCTGTCAGTTTATATGCCATAGTAAAAGGTCTGTGAGGATGACAGGACCTCAGCAGAAAAACGACACATACATCCATGCCTTACCCGGGGCTCGAACCCAGGTCCCTTAGATCAGTAGCCAAGCGCGCTAACCACTCGGCATCTGTTGTATTTTAAGTTATCGAATTCGTGGAATCATTTATCCGCATTCAAGCGTAATTACCAAAATGAGACTAAAACATAATTTTTCTTTTTCGGATTATCCCCAGTTTTCTGTTGTTCGAGATATTTCTCTTACCTATTTGGACATATAATTCAGAATCTACTCTACCGCAAAGAGTATTTATTAAAAATGATCATCAGTTCGATTGAGTTCATAAGTAGGCTCCCGTACTTATACGTCGGTATTAAAAGTGGTATAACCTTCTTGAGATGGAAAAACAATTACAATATCAATTAAGTACTGATCAAGTAGAGGTAATTTGATAAGTAAAATCCAGAAGAATGACATGTTGCCTCTATCGAATATCAAGTTAGTTATTTTTAAAAAAGGAATGAAGTTTTTATTTTCCTCTTTTACTATTGCATATCATTGGAAATTCGAACTAATGGATGATTTAGTTGGATTGTTTTACCTCTGAAAAGCTAATTTTTGCACATAATGGGCTAAATGGCCAGGTCACAAGGATCCCGAGGGCTCAGAGAAGGTTGGGCGAAAGGGACCCACTGAACACCTCTTAGGAGACAGATGATAGCCTTCCGTCAAGGCTTCAAGGGTGTTTGTTAACGTGCACACGAGGCCAAGGATTGCCGTGCCGTCCGACGGACGGCGGCCTTTCCAAGCAATCGGTATTCATTTTCTGACCAAGAGTAGAGAATGGCAGTTCAGAGGAGATAAATTGCCAATGATAGAGAGCACCTAACGTGGTTCAGCAGATCGTGGGTTTGGATCCCACTCCAGCCAAACTGTTTTTTCACCTAACTTTAAAGTGTTTCTTGATCATAGAATATTTCCTGTGCTTTACGATAATGAATTTAAACAGTTGTAAGATTCAATTAAGATAAAGGATCATTGAACAGAATTAAAGCTGCCATATGATTAATAACGAAAAAATATATTTTTTGCACATTAAAGATAATTTTTTCAGTTGCAACTCGCTGCGTCTAATTCTATCTCAAATGGCAGCTGCCCAGTTCGTTCTTATTCTTTCCTACCCTTCAATTGTTCGGAGTTTGAGATTCTGTGTGCGAGGAAACGCTCATCCCAAAACTACCGCAAATCTGAAGATGGGAAAAGGCGCTTCCTTTGTGTCTGTTTGTTCTTAATGGGATTTCTGAAACAGCAATGAAATTCTTTTAAAATATTTGAAAAAAAAATTGTTCCACGGGAAGACTGAGCAGTGTGGAAACATTCCCATCTGCTACATCAATGATATACAATTTTTTTTTTATCGGAAAGCAGAAGTGTTGTATTAAGGTACTCCTTTTCTTTATTTGGTTCTCACCAGGCAAACTCTCTGTGGTTCGGAAATTCCAATAAATATAAGAGTTTAGTGATGTCTCCGATAATTTTTCTGATGAATATGTTTCATAAAAAGTTCGGGATGAGTTCCCAATATTTTTAATATTTTAAACATTCAACGCATCATAAATATTTGTTACTTTGGAATATATTAGTCCAATTGTTTCCAAATAATATTCTAATCACGTATCAGGTCCCGAAAAAGATTTTCAGACACACCCTGGGCTCTTAACAAAATGGGATTGTTGCGAGGATGTTATTAAAAAGTGTAAAAGTTAACTGCAAATAATGTTATAAATATCATTTGTTATTCAAGAAATACAGAAAAATATATAGTTACAATTGTTTTATTTTTCTGGACTTATTACTCACTAAACTTATTCTTTTAGTTGTTATTATATTATTTTTATATTTTTTTTATATTATTATTATATTCGTTGGGAAGGGGGGCATAGCTCAGACGGTAGCGCGTCAGGCTCGAAATTTGTAGTTCTCAGGATGGAGTTCCAACTGTGCCAGCGTTAAGATTTATCTTCATATGTTCCCACCCTCCCTTAAGTCAGAAAGGGGCCACCAATGGGCTTGGAAGGGCAGCAGCCATAGAATGAGACCCTCTGCCATCTCTATTGCTCAAAATATCAGCGCCTCTACCACCATCCTGACCTTCTCAATAGACACCAGTGCTGATATTTTTGCGGCTCTCCCACCAGGCTTCTTCAACGGACAACAAGTGGAAACTACTCGACTTGGCTTTCCTACGAAGAAGATCCTTGTATCTAAACTGCCATTTTTCATCCCAAATAAGGCTGTGGCTGCTGCCCTTGTTCCCTTTGGAACAGTAACTAGTATTGCAGATGAATATCTAGGAATACCGAGTTTGGAATCGATCCAAACGGGAACTCGCATCGTGCACCTCGAGATGGAAAAAGGCATCCCAAATTTCCTCCAAATTGAGAACCATTCGGCCACTATTTTCTACCCTGGAGTCACCTTCCTTTGCAAGTGGTGTAGGTCATCTGGCCACCTCATTAAGGACTGTGCCACCTTCAAAAATCGACAGAAAGTGCCAACCCAGCAACCAAACTTTGGATCTATCACCTGCCCAGCCACAAGAAAACAAGGACTCACAGAAGACTCCAAATCCTTCCACTTCTGTAAGTACCTCCTCACCTCATGCTGACATTCCTCCCCCTGTTGATATCACTCCTCCTGTAACTCTCATCAAAAAAGAAAAAAAACCCTCCCCACCTGACTCACCCCCTAACGAAGACACTTCAAAAAAACAAAAAGCAACCATTCCTTCCTCCTCTAAGTCAACCCTTATTAAAAACCTACAAAATTTTATAATTGACCAAAACACAACCCCATTGCCCACACAAAAAACTGAAGGCCCTGAATTTATGGAAACATTCGAGGACATTATTGATATACTTAAATTTATAGCCAACCCTAAACTTGCCTCCTCAGAATGGGAATTTCACCCCACATTTTATGCTCTCAGAATCACCATATCGCCCAATGGCCTTATCCATCACAAGTTTCAGGATCTCTATCTTACTGCTTTGGAAAAGAGCCCACAACTCGACTACTTCTCCGTTTGGGATTATCTTCAATTAGTTTTAAAACTCTTCCCCTTATTCTAATAATCCTATTACTTTGGCAGCTATTCCAATTTCAAAATTTACCTGATCCACATCCATTTTCTCTTTCGGCCAATTGCAAAAATAGCCTCCATCTTGGATTCAGCGCTCAGCCAATACCAAAATTCCTCGCTTTTCATTGGCTGAGACGACTTGAACTGGATTCCAAAGTAAGCTACCACTTCTGCATTGCTAGATAGCTTTTCAAACTTGCTTTTCACACTATTTAATTTACATTTACTCATAAAAACAAAAATCACACACATATACACAACTTTCATACAAATTTAAACTTTAGGCCCACTTTCAAACTCTACTCTGCACTGATAATACGACTTCTACCATCTCTGGAGCAGATTTCGACCAGCTTCGATCTCCGGCCTTTCCCTCCTCCATTAGCATCAAAACCCAAATTTTTCATCACCACATTAGCACTCACTGACAAATTTGGCTTGTGGTCCTGATGATAAGTGGGCTGAGGTCCACTTTACAAATAGGACCAGGAAAATGACGGATGTACGAAGGGAAGCGTCATTTCCCTTCTTTCATATTTGCGGTAGTTTTGGAATGAGCTTTTCCTCGCACACAGAATCTCAAACTCCGACCAATTGAAGGGTTTGATCAGTGACTCCGTGTGCAGCCGAGTTATATCCTGTACACGTATATAAAGAATATGGTGGATGGCCTTGAAGGGAGGATACCATCTGTCTCCTAACAATTGTCCAGCGAGTCCCTCTCCTAACTTTTTCTGAGCTTTGAGAGTCTTCGTGATCTGGTCATTTAGACCCAAACGTTCAGAAAAAAAAAGCTCCGACTAAAGGTAAAACAACTCAACATTATTTCCGTTGATTTTGTAGACTTTTTTGCTACTGAAGTGATTTTCGTACAAAAAACTCAAAAATACGATTTAGACATTTCTCGCATCTTATTATTATTGAAATATTTATTTTCATATTGACTACCTAGCTATATTTGAAATTACAAGTGTGATACTTTCAAGTTCATTCATATTCTTATTTGTTGTTAAAACCTATTATGTGCTTCACATTAATTATTTTCTCTGTGTTCCTGTTGCAGACTTAATGAGTTTATGTGGCCCATTTATTTCATGACTGCTACACGTTGAGGATGACTTGTGCTACATAACGTTCCCGAAAACTTCCTTTGGAAATGATCAAGTGTCCGATTTTCCGGGCATTCCTTAAAAAATATATATTATTGAAGCCCTCAAAGGTGGGAGTTATAATACCAAAACATCTCCCTTTAATACGATTGGATTGGATTGTTTTACCTCTGAGCGGCACTTTTTTGCACACCATGGGCTAAATTGCCAGGCCACAAGGACCCCGAAGGCTCAGAGAAGGTTGGAGGAGGGAACCCACTGGAACAGCTGTTGGGAGACAGATGGTAGCCTCCCGTCAAGGCCATCCAGCGTGTTCTTTAACGTGCACAGGGTATGGCTCTCCCGCACACGGGGCCACGGCTTAACGTCCCATCCGACGGACGGCGAGCTTTTCAAGCCCATCGGTGTCCCCTACTGACCGTGGGCAGGGCGGGGAAATTTTGCGGAGATAAATCTCAACGCTGACCCAGCTGGGACTCGAACCTGTGAACTACAGATTACGAGCCTGACGCGCTACCGACTGAGCCATCCCCGCCCCCATCCCTTTAATACGACTTGGGTACATATTGACTGTGGTAGACAATAGCACATGCACAAAAATTCTGCAGAAATCCTCTTTTTATGTAAGAATTTTGAAATGTACAGACTCCAATGTATAAAAAATGAGGACCTTTTGGTTTTTCACCTCTGATAGGGAATTTTTTTCCCTTTCTTTTATTTTTCAGCCTTCCTCGCCTCTTCAGTACAAAGTTTTCTTAATCTTCTTTAAAAGGTGTTTATTTTAAAATCTAAACTCTGATTCATAAAAGCCCATTGCTTTTACTGCAATGATTTGAAAAAACTTAAAAAAAACACGAAACAAAAGTTAGCATTCGATCAACGGACAATAAAAAACAACTTTCATTCAGAAACTTTTCCACACTTCAGTTTGAAACAGCTGCTCACATTTTCATTAGTATAAAGATGAGAATCACTGTGAAATATTTTTTTTACATCCTTCAAAATATGTTTAACAGGCTTTTCCACATTCTCTTTCTCAATGCGAAGTTTAATCTTCATTTGTCTATCAGAATTATGCAGGCAAAAAGCAAATGGTTCGATTGACCTCGTTTTATCATCATCTTAAAGCATCTGCCACATCATTCGAGGCATGACTAAGTATCCATCTTGTTAAACTGGTTTTTTCTCTTCATCCGACAATCCTCGCGATGCTACAAGCCACCGCATGACTCAAAAGATGGGTTCTTTCTAAACTTCCGATTCCTTCTAACCACAATATCATTTCTTCTGGTTTCTCCAGCAATTTATTTCGGTTTTTTTAGGAGCTGATGTTTGTGTTTATAGCCCTTCGAATGACTAATGACCATCTGCAAGCTTTTGCGATTTTTTAAAACCTTTCATACTAAATTTCGTTTTATAGAAGAAATGATGTTTCTATTTATATGGTTTGGGTTGTTTTACCTCTGAGCGGTACTTTTTTGCACACCATGGGCTAAATGGCCAGGTCACATGGACCCCGAAGGCTCAGAGAAGGTTGGGTGAAGGGACCCACTGGAACAGCTGTTGGGAGACAGATTGTAGCCTCCCGTCAAGGCCATCCAGCGTGTTCTTTAACGTGCACAGGGTATGGCTCTCCCGCACACGGGGCCACGGCTTAACGTCCCATCCGACGGACGGCGGCCTTTCCAAGCCCATCGGTGTCCCCTACTGACCGTGGGCAGAGCGGGAAATTTTGCGGAGATAAATCTCAACGCTAACCCAGCTGGGACTCGAACCTGGGAACTACAGATTACGAGCCTGGCGCGCTACCGACTGAGCCACCCCCGCCCCATCTATTTATATGTGCTTTAATTATGGCCGAAGTAATAAGAATATACAAATAGTACTCTTTGAGCATCATTTCACTGAAATTCAGCATCCACATTATTATATAAAAACTGTTCCAAAAGTTATAAAATGTGTTACTATTATATCCCCAGATATCACCAAATTCCAGTCCATTCCCGCGTACTAAAAACTAATTAACACTTTGCAAGCATTACAATACCACAAGCACCTCTCCTCTGTTTGGAAATTTGAAAAAAGTAATTTACATTTTTGTAAAATCCCATTGCCTGAAAGGATTAATCTATAGTAACAACCAGTACAGTCGCTCAAAAAAATATCCGAGCACTATGGTTGATTACAGAATTCAGAAAAAATAACTGACAACGATATTTTTAGAAATTAGTGATCTGCCAACCTTCGTGTACATATCCGAACACTATGGTTGATTACAGAATTCAGAAAAAAATATCTGACAACGATATTTTTAGAAATTAGTGATCTGCCAACCTTCGTGTACTGTACACGAAGGTTGCGAGATCACTACTTTGAAAAAAAAAATCGTTGCCAGATATTTTTTCTGAATTCTGTAATCAATTATAGTGTTCGGATATTTTTTTGAATGACTGTACCACATCGATACAAATTCCCCGTTTCTAAAAGCCGTTGCAAATTTTGACTGCAGTTTAAATTTTGTAGTCAATGTAGTATGATTAATATTTAAAACCATCTTTGCCCAAATATATGCAGCCCCTGCTTAGTGAGCTCTTAAGTTGTAGGAAGACTACAAAGAAGATTATCATAACAAATAAAATATACAATAGTTAAGCTTTTATTTTAAAAAAATCACGTGGAAGAATTCTCGTTTAAATTATCGTATTTTAATTTGGCACGAGTATAATGAAACTTTAGTTTGACTTACCTAGTCCTTTTCTACACACTTGTATCGACTTATTGCTCTTTATGTGAGATGTCATAAACAAAAATGTCCCTTTTGATATGACTGCTGAACATAGGACAACAGCAAACGTGAGGACATATACAACTAATTTAAATATTTTCAGTATGATGTCTACGGCCTTCGAACTGATGGTCTCATCTTCGTCCCCTGGTGGCGTGACGATGAACACATCCCATCCCTTGGTGTCCTGGGTACTTCTTCGGCTACAGAGAATTAGAGAAACACATGAGATTTTTTCATTCACACATTTAAAATTTATGCATTAAAGTATATAAGCACTACCGTACCAAATATTAATTTCCATATTATGCAAATGAGAATCAAATTTCAAAACTGTGTAACTTCTAAAGGTTTTTACCTCTCAGCGGCACTTTTTGCCAACAATGGGCTAAATGGCCAAATCACAAGACCCCGAAGGTTAAGAGATGTTTGGGGGAGGGGACCCATTGGAACAGCTGTTGGAAGACATATGGTAGTCTCCCGTCAAGGCCATTCAGTGTGTTCTTTAACGTGTACAGGGTATGGCTCTCCTGCATACGGGTCCACCGTTTAACGTCCCATCAGACAGACAGACTTTTCAAACCCATCAGTGTCTCCTATTGACCAATGGCAGGGCTGTGAGTTTTGCGGATATAAATCTCAAATATGGCCCAGCTGGAACTCGAACCTTGGAACTGCAGATTTCGAGTCTGTGGTGATACCAATTGAGTCACCCCTAATTAAGCGATGTTGCATTGCTTTGGTGTCATATATACCGTTTGAATTATCTTCTTTATATATACATGTATATTTCTTATCTCTGTTTCGTAAATTGAAGACATACAAAAAAAAATCAACATAGCAGAGCAGATTGATTGAACATTAGATTACGAGCCTGGCAAGCTACCTATTTATTTATTACTACCTATTTATTAGATTACGAGCCTGGCAAGCTACCTATAGAGCCAACTCCGCCAACATATAGCAATGAAGTTTTTCTTTCATAATGCAATACTTCACTGAAACCGAAACCAAGAGCCTCCTGCCTTGTTACTTATACTATGGTACACATAAAATTACCTTTATTCTAATGCAAGGTGTATATTTATAGCAATAATATACAATCATGATCAGACACCAGACCAGTGCAGGGGCGGTGTCTACCGGCTCAGTCGGTAGCACGCCAGGCTCGTAATCTGTAGTTCCCAGGTTCCAGTCCCAGCTGGGTCAGCGTTGAGATTTATCTCCGCAAATTTCCCCACCCTGCCCATGGTCAGTAGGGGACACCGATGGGCTTGGAAAGGTCGCCGTCCGTCGGATGGGACATTAAGCCGCGGCCCCATGTGCGGAAGAGTCATACCCTGCGCACGTTAAAGAACACGCTGGATGACCTTGACTGGAGGCTACCATCTGTCTCCCAACAGCTGTTCTAGTGGGTCCATCCCCCAACCTTCTCTGAGCCTTCGGGATCCATGTGACCTTGGTGTGCAAAAAAAGTGCCGCTCAAAGGTAAAACAACCCAACCCAGACCCGTGCACCCTGTGTGTGACTCATGAATCGCATCAGCTCATAGCAAAGTAACTTGCGGCTCACAAAACAATTAAATCAATATACTGAATCTGATTCATTTTCTTCGATTCATTCTTTTTAGCAACGTTTTTAGATGTATGGCTGAGTGGTTAGCACGCTTGGCTACTGATCTAAGGGACCTGGGTTCGAGCCCCGGATTAGGCATGGATGTGTGTGTCGTTTTTCTGCTGAGGTCCTGCCATCGTCTCAGATCTCCTACTATGGCATATAAACTGACAGGCTCCTGTCAGACCTCTGTGGCAAGCAGCTGCTTGAGGGGGTATTTATTATTTATTTTTTTAATTTTTTTAGATGCATAATTAAACGATTTTGCCAAATCATGGTAGATCATTAAAATGTATATTTTTTTAAATCAATATATATTTTAATTCCTTAAAATTATAGATTTTCCCCCAATTCATTCCTCGTTAGAAATGCATGTTTTCATTTTTAAGTAGGGAATTTTTTTCTGAGTTCTTTCAAAATATAGTGTTTGTTTTTCCTAGTGGCTCTGCGTACTTTCAAAATATAGTGTGTTTTTTCCCTAGTGGCTCTGCGTTCTTTCAAAATATAGTGTTCTTTTCCTAGTGGGTCTGCGTTCTTTAAAAATATAGTGTTTTTTTTCCTAGTGGGTCTGCGTTCTTTAAAAATATAGTGTTTTTTTCCTAGTGGCTCTGCGTTCTTTAAAAATATAGTGTTCCTTTCCTAGTGGCTCTTTGCTAAGTTTGGATTGGACGGGTCTGCTTTACACGGTCTCTATTTAAAGACTTTGGTTGCACTTTTAAATTTGCCTTCAGAAATCCTTTGGTCACGTTATGCCCTCTCTCGAGTTGTACGTAGCAATCTGTCACTGCTGCTTAGTGATTTATTTGAATGCATAAATCAGAAATCTTCGGTAACAGAAATATAGTGATTAACAATCCTTACGTTAATTCTTTATTAACATTGCAAAGTAGTTAAATAATTGAAAAAAATATAGATTTCTCCACTTCTTTTTCGTATGCGATTTCGAAATGTTCCTCAGAGAAAATCTCTGCAGAAATGTTATCTCCATGCATAATATATTTACCATCAGAGTAAAAACAGCATCGAATGTTTTCCTCGATATCCTGATGAGCAGTGATGACGTGTGCCAAGTTTATTGGCGTTTTTTCATCAGCTCAACGATGTGCCATTCCTTCAAATTGCTAAAATTAACAATGAAGAAAGGTTTTTAAATTATTTGAAAAACTCATTGTTCTCTTTCCGAAATTATTAATTTAGCATGCTTAACTGCTAATTGAATTTTTAAATTATTAAAGCTCTTTGATTCTGTTAATATTTTGTTCCAAAGAAGCAAAGAAATATATTTTACGTGTTTTTTTTCACTTAACTATAGTTGTGCAGACCAGTTTCGTAAAAAGTGAAAACAACATTTAAGGTTTCATATGAAGTAACATCTGAATTAATAATTACTGTTCTTCGTCGCATTAATTTGCTTTATAAAGCATGCTATAATAATTACAAACGTCTCGCATTTTGGAGTAATTTATAATAAGATATTATATAAATATATATATGCACACGAAAAAAACAAGGAAAAGTTGGGTTGTTTTACCTCTGAGCGGCACTTTTTTGCACACCATGGGCTAAATGGCCAGGTCACATGGACCCCGAAGGCTCAGAGAAGGTTGGGGGAGGGGACCAACTGGAACAGCTGTTGGGAGACAGATGGTAGCCTCCCGTCAAGGCCATCCAGCGTGTTCTTTAACGTGCACAGGGTATGGCTCTCCCACACACGGGGCCACGGCTTAACGTCCCATCCGACGGACGGCGGCCTTTCCAAGCTCATCGGTGTCCCCTACTGACCGTGGGCAGGGCGGGGAATTTTGCGGAGATAAATCTCAACGCTGACCCAGCTGGGACTCGAACCTGGGAACTACAGATTACGAGCCTGGCACGCTACCGACTGAGCCACCCCCGCCCCACACACAAGGAAAAGTAATTGCCTTTTATATATGCATAATGCAGTCGGGTAAATTAGATTTCGTTTCAATTTTTTTATATAAATGTACATTATTACAATGTAAATAACCCAAGAGCATATGCTCATCCCAGTTATTGTAATCATTAACACAGTAATAAAGTTGTGACAACATATATATATATACACAATCTTAAATATCATTAATGATAGTTGAGTGTGCAATAACAGAAAAGTATACAAATCGTTTTATCGAACAACAGTGGGAAATATATATAAGTGATTTCATCTTTCTATACAGATTATTTTTGTGTTCGTGTAGACATAACTTCTCATTTCAATACGCCATAGAAAAAATCTATGATAAAAGAGAGAACTTTGAAGAAAGATAACACCAGAAGAAGAAAAGCAACCAGAACACCAACCTGGATCTCTCTACTCCGCAACCAAACCCACTAACCACTCAGCCACACTAGAAATGTAGTATTGAACGACGATTTTCAGGATAGAGCAAATCCATGGTTATTTTGCACACAATGAACTAAACGGCCAGGTCACAAAAACCCCAAGGGCTTATAGAAGTTTGTAGGAAGGATACCCACTGGAAAGCTATTAGAAGCCTCCAGTCTATTCTTTAATGTTCACAGGATATGCACTCTCCTGCACAAGGAATCACGACTTAAAATCCCATCCAGAGGACAGCGGTCTCATCAAACCCATCGGTGTCCCCTTTTTGACAAAGGGAAGAGAGGGGAATTAGCGAAGATAAATCTCAAAGTTGAGACAATAGGAGCTGTATTTTCGAAGCTGTTGATAACGATCCTGGAACGCTCTCGACTGAGTCAATACACTCCGTACCAACCCTAAGGAGTAACTCCCGACTATGTACGATCAACAACCACTCTAATAGTCAACAATTTCCCTCTGAAGGAGTTCTTGTCTCTCAAATGAATGCTACTTCATCTCAATCAACGGCCCCATATATTCTAGGTAAATTGTATGGAAAAATGAGCTTTTTCCGATTTTTTCCGATTCCTTGCATGCCACGTCATGCATATATGAATGACACAAATGCTTCTACGAGTGACGGTGTCATTCACATATTTATGACGGTGCATGTAACAAAGTCCATAACAGCACACAAATACGAATGACATTGTGTAAATTGAGTAGGATTTTAAAAGTATGTCCCCTGGTATATGTGATAGTCTTAACTGCTCTAATACTTTAGCCAATAAATATAAAAAAAGCTTATTTTGAACTAATTCGCGTGTTTATTCTTAAGAAACTATTACCACAATAAAGTCTTCATTAAGTTGCAAATTAAATCATTGGAAAATAAATTAAAGCATTCCAAGCATATTTGGATGCTTTAAATATATATTAGGGCGTTTTTCGAAGTAGGTATGCACCATTACTTAGTCGTAGTAGTTTATTCTTTTTTTCTCAGAATCTGAAATCTGTAACGAAAGAAAAAATGGGAAATAAAAAAAAAAATATGTGTCATAGAGTCATGCATATTTGAATCATGGCCCCAAATGTTAGGGGCGGGGGTGGCTTAGTTGGTAGCGCGCCAGGCTCGTAATCTGCAGTTCCCAGGTTCGAGTTCCAGCTGGGTCAGCGTTGAGACTTATCTCCGCAAAACTCCCTGCCCACGGTCAGTAGGTTTGGAAATGCCGCCGTCCATCGGATGGGACGTTCAGCCGTGTCTCCATGTGCAGGAGAGCCATATTCTGTACACATTAAAGAACACGCTGGATGGCCTTGACATGAGGCTACCATCTGTCTCCCAACAACGGTTCCAGGGGGTCCCCTCCCCCAACCTTCTCTGAGCCTTCGGGATCCTTGTGACCTGGCAATTTAGCCAATGGTGTGCAAAAAGTGCCGCTCAAAGGTAAAACAATCCAAAATGTTAAAAATGTTCAAAAAATGTTAAAATGGGGGAAAAGAATCGAATCCCTAAATTGGGTTCTGCAACAGATAGCACTTCAATTCTTAACGCAACGTGGGATGACAGTAGAGGAGACTAGTAGAAGAAATTTGGACTGGGTTGTTTTTCCTCTGAGAGTCCTTTTTTGCATACAATGGACTAAATGACACAATGGCAAAAAGGCCCCGAAGGCTCAGAGAAGGTTGGGGGAGGAGACCCAGTGGACAGCTGTAAGACACAGATGGTAGCCTCCCGTCAAGGCCATCTAGCGTGTTCTTCAACGTGCACAGGTATGACTCTCCCGCACACGGAGCCACGGCTTAAAGTACATGGACGGCTGCCTTTCCAAACCCATCCGTTTTCGTTACTCATCGAGGGCACGGAGTTTTGCGGAGATAAATCTCAATGCTGGCTCAACTGGGACTGGAACCTAAGAACTGCAGATTACGAGCCTGCCGCGCTATCGACTGAGCCACTCCCTCCCCTAGAAGAAATTTGGGACCGTACAGTGAAGTTCTTCGGAAATTACAGGCTTCGAAATAACGTTAAAACGAGATAGCGACGTTCTCAACAATTAATCAACATTCGATTTGTCCAGTAAAAATTAGCAAAAGTCATGTCAACAAACATTTATTTTTACAAAAATATAAACGGACACGTCTACGTTATGTGAATGGAAAGCGACTCTCAGAGCTCCCGAACTTCGAAAATAAACCTTCTACCGAAAAATACCACTGGAGATAAATAAGAGATCTCACTGAAATCATTCTAATTCTCGATTTTTCAATACTATTCGTGTAATATTCAAAGAGTTATGGAACCCGATGCATTTAAAAGCAGCTTCAGCGATCATAAAATCGTCTTCAAATCTGACTAAAAACCACTTACTAAAATAAATGCAAATTTGGAAATAGGGTTTTTTCTTATGAATTGCACTTTTCTGCACATCATGGGCTAAATGGCCAGGTCACAAGGATCCCGAGGGCTTAGATAAGGGTTCGTTCTATTTTGTTGTGATCTTATTCAACCACGGCAATTCCCGATTCCGCCTGAAAGCACTACCAGTTATGAAAAGCCATGCTATCTAGAGCCCGGGGGCAAGGAATACGCCCTATAGGCGCACCTCAACCCCGGCCTCACATGGCAGCAGTCCTATAGAAGGAAAACTGACCACCGGAAGAAACCTTACTTTAATCTATTCCCCAGTTAGCCATGAACAAGGATATATAGATCCAAGTTCGTTCCGCTCACGGGGTGGAGACTCTTAGTAAGGCCCAGACTTTGGTGAGGCTCGACCTACTGGGGGACAAATCTTTTCAGAAGAGCCCTCGAACTGCTCACCCAGAGCACCTAAGAGGTGAGGTCTAAGACGCCGTCACCGCCAAACCGGAACGTCCAACCGGTTGGCGGCGTCGTCGACCTCGGTTGGTCTTGGCTATGTCCAACCGGAGACCCAATCCGGCCTGCACAGTCTTCGACCGGGTTGCTGGACCCTAGGCCCCCCCCACCACGACAAGGTGGTCCCCTATTGTGGGGGGTTAGATAAGGGTTAGGGGAAAGGGGCTCATTGAAAATTCTTAAGAGACAGATGGTAGCCTCACGTCAAGGCTATCGATCGTGTTCTTTAACATGCACGCGGTATGGCTCTCTCCTGCACACGGCTTAACGTCCCAAAAGATGGACGGCGACCTTTCCAAGCCCATCGCCGTTCCCTACTGACTGTAGGCAAGGCGGGGAGTTTCGTGGACAACAAATACATCTGAACGCTGGACCAGGTGAGATTCGAACCTATCAATATACCAAGCCATAGAAAAGACCAATGATGAAGAATGGACCTCAGTAGAAGGACAACACAAAAAAGGAAACATCTGCTGACGTGTCGAGGGCTTGAAACAAGGGGGGTTCCTTTGATCAGTAGCCAAACATATTAACCATTAGGCCACCGGAGTGGTCGAAAATCAGGAGTGCCATAATTGTGCAGGAGCATCACACTCAGTGAATGTTAAAAAAAAACACACTGGATGGCTATAATGGGAGTCTTCCACCTCCTAACACCTCTCCGGTGGGGTTCCGTCCCAGACTAACTCTGAGCCCTTGGAGTCTGTGTGACCTGATCATTAGCCCATTGCGTGCATAAAAATAAAGCCCAGAGGTAAAACAACCCAACACATAATTTAGTCAGTTTTTTTTTATTTTTATTGTTGTTTTCTTAATTTATAATCATTTATTGACCCTGAATGTTAGAGTATATTTGTTCTAATTCAATAAAGATGTTTCCACTGGGGAATTTAAACATATATAAATTTGAAATAAACCCTTACGGAGGGCTGCCATTACGCTTTACGGAGACAGCCTCCGTAACGGATGCAGTAAAGCAATGGAGGCAGCCATACCTTTGTACGTTTAGATCACGTTACATGGTCTTGACGGGAGGCTACCATTTGTACCAGCAACTGTCCAGTGGGTTCTCTCCCCTCAGCATTCTCTGAGCACTCTGGGTCCTTGTGACCTGGCTATTTAGCCCATTGTGTGCAAAAATATGCCACTCAAAGGAAAAATAATCCTATGAAACTTGATACTCTTGAAAAGCACGAAAGATACACAGGAACGTGCAGGTAGGCCTGTCGGATTACCTGCTGAGCCAAACACCACCCCTGTAATACCAGGCTTTATAATAGATATATTTTAAAATAAGCAGCAGCGTGAAAGGCTATATGTGTTTTTCAGAAATAAAGTGTTGCACGTATCCAATATAAATAACAGTGGTAATTCATTCCTGGTGGGATGACTGGGGATTTCCTTCCCACAATATGCATTACATTACGAAAATCCGACATTTTCATGTTTCCTGACACTTCCATGTTGTGAATGGGAAAACAAAATTTCACTCAGAGCTCCTTAACTTTCAAAATGAGCCTTTTACCGAATAATGTCACTAATAATAAATTGAATATCTCGTTCAAATCTTTCTAATTCTCGATTTTGAAAATATTCTTTTAATGTTTACCCCTCAAGCAGCTGCTTGCCACAGAGGTCTGACAAGAGCCTGTCAGTTTATATGCCACAGTAGGAGATCTGAGAGGATGGCAGACCTCAGCAGAAAAACGACACACACACATCCATGCCTAATCCGGGACTCGAATCCAGGTCCCTTAGATCAGTAGCCAAGCGTGCTAACCACTCGGCCACGGGACGGCTAACAAAGCTGGAAATATTTAACAGGAAACGCTGCTATTATATTCGTCCTAAACATTTTCAAAATAAATTGGATTAATCGTTACACACCAACTTCCATGGGGATGTTATGACCAAAGGGGCGGTGATGTTAAGAATATATATATATATCACAGCCCTGCACAATCAACTGTTTGAAGGGGACTTTTAATTCCTTATTGTATTGAAAATCTGTTTTTCTTCTACAGAAAAGTACTATATGGAGTTAATCGCGTTTCTCAATGGAAAAAATATCTCAGTGAGATTGCCAATTTAATATATACCCGTTTTATTAAATAACATCAACAGGTTCATTGTTCTCAGACTGAAATATCTTTAACAGTTGGCAATTCATTAATCCCACTTTACCTTCTTCTATATTCATCTACCTACTACTTTTTATTTCAAATTAATGCAAATTTGTTTGCTAAAAACATACAGGTTTTTGTGACATTCTGACTGTAAAAACAACCATATATAAAATTTGTAATTGGCTTATTTTCTGAGAAGTCCGTACAACAGCGATAACACCAGTGACTCCTGCTGTTAAATTTTATTCTACTAATGGGGTAAGGAAGTTGGAATGTTTAACCTCTGAGGGCCCCCTTTTATGCCCACATGAGCTAAACACCCAGATCACAAGAAACCCAGGGATTCGAAGGCTAGGGAATGGTATCCAGCTACTGGGAAACAGATGGAAGGTCAATCTGTCTTGTTCTTTAACGTGCACAGCATATCACAGGGAGCACTTGCTATCCGACGGACGACAGCCTTTTTAATACCATCGGTGTCCCCTTTCTTCGAAATGCTGGGTGAGCATCAGAGATGAGTGATAAAGAATGAGAGATTATACCGAATGCAGTGTGAGCACTAGAGGAGTAAATCTTAGCGCATGCTCAGTTGGGACTCGAACCTAAGAATATCATATTACGAGACAGCTGCTCCATCAACTAAGCCAATCCCAACCTCTTGATCTAAGGAAGAATAGGGAGCACAGTTTCTATGGTTTTGTGTGGGGGGGAGGGTTGGCTCAGTCAGCAATATCCAGGCTCGAGTCCCGCCTGCGTCAGTGTTGAGATTTATCTCCGCTAAACATCCCCCCCCCCCCTCTGCCTCGGTAGAAAGGGGACAATCATGAGCTTGGAAATGTCGCAGCCCGTTGAAGCCGTTGTCCGTTGGAGGCAGTCCGTTGGAAGAAGTAGTCCGTTGGACTCTTAAAGAAGTCCGTAAAGAAGCAGTCCGTTGGAGGCACGTAAAGAAGTGGTCCCATGTGCGGGAGAGCCATACTCTGTGCACATTAATGAACACGCTGGATGTCTTTGACAGAGGCTTCCTTCTGTCTCGTAAGCTGTCCAGTGGGTCACCTTCCCTCAACCTACTCTGAGCACTTTAAGTCCTCGTAACCTGTCCATTTAGCCGGTTGTATGCAAAAAAGAAAGTGCAGCTCTGGAGATAAAACAACAACAGTCCTATGGTTTAGAGCAGTTTAGATTTCGCACATTAGCGGGAGTTTCAGACCTCTAGGTAGAACTTTAAAACTTCTCTTCGGTTAATAGCAGAGTGCTCTTCTGTTTACGAAACGAGCAAAACATATTTTGCTTTCAAATTTTTCACGATCGTTATAAATCACCACCGAAGCTTTCTCCCACGACTCTTGAGACACGAACACATTGCACATCCATTAAGGAATCTTTGCCGAAACACTTTGCTCCTGCAAGAATATAATTAAAAAACAAATGTGCATATCTCTTTCAGAAGCCTAATGGACTTAAATGAAAGGTACGACGTTTCCATAGCAACAAGCCGGTCGTCTGAAGTTTTTCTGACGCACGTAATAGAGGTCATTTAGGTAGGTGCAATCTGCACGATAATAATCACGAGGACAGTAACCTTTCGAAGCCAGGACTTTAAACTCATTTAGAACATTCGAATTTCATAGAGATTGCTTGGTTTAAGAAGGCAGCACACTCCATTCGGTAAGGAACCATAATTCAGATACATTAGGAATTCCAGAAAGTCACCAGGCTGTTGTAGAATTTACAGTTATCAGAGCACGTCGTTTCTAAAAGTGTGGTTCGACGCACGGAAGTGGTCCTTAGAAAATGTACAAAATATCTCTTGATCTTATCGTGTAAGATTCATGATCCGCGTAATAATCGCGTAACGTTCATGAACGCAGCAATATATGACTGGTCCCCATCGCATATCTTGCATTTTCTTCTTTCTCTTCTTAGTTATTGAAATGATATAAAATGAAAATATAATAAATGAGTTGGTTGTTTTGCTTCTAAGCTTACTATTTTTGCGCACGATGGATTTCTGGATTACGTTGTTTTACCTCTGAGCGGCACTTGTTTGCACACCGTGGGCTAAATGGCCAGGTCACATGGACCCCGAAGGCTCAGAGAAGGTTGGGGGAGGGGACCCCCTGGAACCGTTGTTGGGAGACAGATGGTAGCCTCATGTCAAGGCCATCCAGCGTGTTCTTTAATGTGACAGAATATGGCTCTCCTGTACATGGAACCACGGCTGAACGTCCCATCCTATGGACGGCGGCATTTCCAAACCTACTGACCGTGGGCAGGGAGTTTTGCGGAGATAAGTCTCAACGCTGACCCAGCTGGAACTCGAACCTGGGAACTGCAGATTACGAGCCTGGCGCGCTACCAACTGAGCCACCCCCGCCCCTAACATTTGGGGCCATGATTCAAATATGCATGACTCTAAGACACATATTTTTTTTTATTTCCCATTTTTTCTTTCGTTACAGATTTCAGATTCTGAGAAAAAAAGAATAAACTACTACGACTAAGTAATGATGCATACCTACTTCGAAAAACGCCCTAATATATATTTAAAGCATCCAAATATGCTTGGAATGCTTTAATTTAATTTCCAATGATTTAATTTGCAACTTAATGAAGACTTCATTGTGGTAATAGTTTCTTAAGAATAAACACGCGAATTAGTTCAAAACTTTTCTGCACACCCCCGAAGGCTCAGAGAAAGTTGGGGGAGGGGACCCACTGGACAGCTGTTGAAAGACAGATGGTAGCCTCCCGTCAAGGCCATCCAGCGTTTTCTTTAACGTGCACAGGGTATTGCTCTCTCGTACACGGAACCACGGCTTAACGTACCATCCGACGGACGGTGGCCTTTCCAAGCCCATCGGTGTCCCCAACTGATCGTGGGCAGGGCGGGGAATTTTGCGGAGATAGATCTCAACACTGACCCAGCACGATGGAATAAATGGCCAGATCACAAAGACCACGAGGGTTGCAAGAAAGCTGAGGGGACTCGCTGGACAGGAGAGACAGATGGTAGCCTTCCGTCAAGGCCATCCAGTGTGGTTTTTAACGTGCACAGGGTATGGTCTCAGATATGGACCACGGCTTAACCTCCCATCCGATGAACGGCTGCCTTTCCAAGCCCATTGGTATCCCCTACTGACCGAGGGCAGGGTGGGAATTTTTGAAGAGAAAATCTCGAACCTGAGAACTGCAGATTACGAGCCTGTAGCTCAATTGACTGAGTAACTCTCGCCTCCACATAATAAATGAGTTATTGTTATAAGAATAAATAGAAAATATTCTTTTTTTATATGCTTTTATTCTTTTGAGCTGCAAAACAAAAGTGCTAAAAAAAAATTCCAAGTTTCCGAAACCCTACAACAGCGCTTTTAAGTGAAATTTCTGACATCCATACTGAAGGTCAAATTTCCAATGTCATTTAAAATTAAATTTATTTTAAGGAACTTTTCAGTAGAGAGCAAAATGGTAGTTCATCTTTCCACCCTTTCACCAGCAATCTCAAAAAACATACATAAATTCTTCACCCATAGACAGGTCTGCTCTATAGCTCATTGCATCAACAGATTACTGTCAGACTTCTTTTGGACAGCATCAGTCTGAGAAGTGTTTTTATTTCAATCAATAAATTGCAAGAGATTAACATCAGTATCGCATTTCGCTCTTCCCGTGTAAAAAGTTATGCGTTATAGAAATTCGCATTACAACAATCCAATTTACCCATAAAAATAATGGAGTGAGCGAGGGATACATTCTAGATCTCAACCTGGCAGAGGTATGATTGCATCAATAAAAAATAAATAAATAAATACCCCCTCAAGCAGTTGCTTGCCACAGAGGTCTGACAGTAGCCTGTCAGTTTAATACGCCATAGTAGAAGGTCTGTGAGGATGGCGGGACCTCAACTGCTGAATAAATTATGGGTTTAATTGAATATTTTATGAAATACTAGCAGAAATTCCCCGGCGTTGCAAATCATTTAAACAAAAGTTCGATGGAGTAAAGTGATTACTAAATTGATGCTATCACATAACATCCCTGACGGACAAAGAAAGATGAACTCTCCAGATGGAAGACAAATTTAAACTTCCTAGAGCGCTACTTGCGCTGCTATACACTCTTAACCTGATAGTAAAATGAGCTTTGAGCTGAACCTTGAACGCAATCATAGCGCTGTATTACCTTCCTAATGCTCAAATCCTCTTCAGCTACTTCATGAGTTGGGCTTAAACAAATATTGCTTTGTACTCTGCTAGAGTTTTACTAGGGTTGGGTTGTTTTACCTCTGAGCGGCACTTTTTTGCACACCATGGGCTAAATAGCCAGGTCACATGGACCCCGAAGGCTCAGAGAAGGTTGGGGGAGGGGACCCACTGGAACAGCTGTTGGGAGACAGATGGTAGCCTCCCGTCAAGGTCATCCAGCGTGTTCTTTAACGTGCACAGGTTATGGCTCTCCCGCACACGAAGCCACGGCTTAACGTCCCATCCGACGGACGGCGGCCTTTCCAAGCCCATCGGTGTCCCCTACTGACCGTGGGCAGGGAATTTTGCGGAGATAAATCTCAACGCTTACCCAGCTGGGACTCGAACCTGGGAACTACAGATTACGAGCCTGGCGTGCTACAGACTGAGCCACCCCCGCCCCTACTCGAGTTTTACTAGGCGAATCCTATTAAATAGTTATTTTCCCGTGTCTTCAAAATTATGGAGACAACTAATTCTTTCTCCTATACTTCAATCTCGCTATAACCAATTCCTTCCCCTACTCTCCAAACGCTATTCACAAATAATGCTTTCTCCTATTTTTCAATCAAGTGGTAATTCTTTTTCCTGCTTTTCAATCGCGTGACAACCATTTTTTTTTCTATTCTACAATCTCTCAGCAACCCGTTACTTCGCTATTCCCCAGTCTCTTGACAAACATTTTTTTCTTCAATTACGTGGCAAACAATTCTTTCCAACATTCTTTAATCGTATAACAATTATCTCCCCTATTCTTCAATCGCGTTACAATTATTTCCCGTATTCTTCAATCGCGTGGCAAACAATTCTTTCTCCAGTTTCCCAATCTGGTTAGAACTAATTCTTTTACTTATTTTTCAATCGCGTTGCAACTAATTCTTCCGTTTATTATTCCATCTAAATCATCCAATTCTTTCTGTTAGGCCAACAGAGGCCTAACAGCAATCCAATCGAGTAGTAAACTCGTCTTAACAGAACTGCTTGTATTTACTTTGTTTATTACCTCTTGAACAAAAATGCAGCGATGATGGTCTAGCTCTTTTAAACTTTGTGGATATTGTTTAGGACAACAGAGTATGGGAAAGCAGCTGTTTTTGAAACGGAACCACAAAAGAAAACAATTCGAGTGGGTTGGGTTGTTTTACCTCTGAGCGACATTTTTTTGCACACCATGGGCTAAATGGCCAGGTCACATGGACCCCGAAGGCTCAGAGAAGGTTGGGGGAGGGAACCCACTGGAACAGCTGTTGGGAGACAGATGGTAGCCTCCCGCCAAGGCCATCCAGCGTGTTCTTTAACGTGCACAGGGTATGGCTCTCCCGCACACGGGACCACGGCTTAACATCCCATCCGACGGACGGCGGCCTTTCCAAGCCCATCGGTGTCCCCTACTGACCATGGGCAGGGCGGGGAGTTTTGCGGAGATAAATCTCAACGCTGACCCAGCTGGGACTCGAACCTGGGAACTACAGATTACGAGCCTGGCGCGCTACCGACTGAGCCACCCCCGCCCCCAATTCGAGTGGTGATCGTCCTATCTCTCTTCTACTTAATCAAATTAAAACTCAAGAATTGAGAATGACTATGTTGCGATTTTTTTTTTCTTTCTATGAAGATACCAGGATTCGAAATTAATTTTGCCAACAAAATGAAAATTCTAATTTTAAACGTACAGAAGCGTTTCTGATAGTTTCAGATTTATTTCTCGATGTCGCATCAAGAACTCAGATAATAATCCCCGATGTAAGATATAGTAGCATCATTAATCTGTTCGGATTTATTAATGTTCATCGTCAAAGTATCAATCATAAAAGAGTGTCCTTGTTGAAGTTAAAATCCGGCAAAAGCATATCGAACGAAAGTCCTTGCCTAATTAGCGTGGGCATTTTACATTGAAAGAATCTCTTGCTGCACCATGGGCTTAAATTGTAAGGGCCCTCAAAATGAGGTTTCAGAACTGTGTAGGGAAGCATTTCTATTGCGTTAAAATTAACCTAATTATGTAAATACACGTTACGCCTTGAAACTGGATTTAACTTCACGTAGACGATAGCTAAAATTATTGACGTTTGCTAGGGAAATTCGATAAACCTAAACAAATTAGCACTGCTATAAGTTGCCTAAGAGAAGAATTATGCAAGTGCTTTATAAGTTCATTGTTCCAGAAACCTGTTATACCACATAATAGCTGTTGTTGTCAGCTAACTCCTGTTAATAACGCGTAAGAATCCGGCAACCAGACAACTAAGCTATTCGTAGTTGCTAAAATTACTAAACTTTCTGGTTCTTTAAACCATGACCAACAAGAGAGGCCTAAGAACATGCTGAATGTCTGGATTCGACTATTCCGTCTAAAGAATATGCTGAATGTCTGGATTCGACTATTCCGTCTAAAGAATATGCTGAATGTCTGGATTCGACTATTCCGTCTAAAAGAACATGCCGAATAACTTTGACACTATGTTTCTTCTAAGGAACATGCTGAATGTCTGACTCGATATTTCTTCTAAAGAACATGCTGAATGTCTTTGACTCGATATTTCGTATAAAGAACATGTTGAATGTCTGACTCGACTATTCCATATAAAAAAACATGCTGAATGTCTTTGACTCGACTATTCCATATAAAAATACATGCTGAATGTCTTTCACTCGACTATTCCATATAAAAAAAACATGCTAAATGTCTTTGACTCGACTATTCCATATAAAAAAACATGATGAATGTCTTTGACTCGACTATTCCATATAAAAAAACATGCTGAATGTCTTTGACTCAAGCATTCCGTCTATCTCCTAACAACTTTCCGGTGAATTCCAAAACCTTTTCTGAGACCTTGGAGTATTTATGTCTTTGGCCATTTGATCTATTGGGTGCAAAAATCTGCGCTCAGAAGTAAAACAACCGAACTCAGAGTCCTTTCTCACAGAGGGCAGCGATCGGAAAAACAGTTTTGACTATGCGAAGATCGGAGGTGAAATCCACTATCCTCGTATTACGAGTTTGTTGCAAAACGGATTTTTTTGTGGGCAATCAAGGAAGAATTGTGGTCATTTCGTTCTAAATTTATCCACAGAATGTAAACAGAACTACTACGTCAGCGAAGTTTGTAGGAAAAACAGAGTAATTTTCAAGTCCACAAAGTGTATCTTTCCAAAACGAGGAGCATTGTTCCGAGCTCTGGAAATATTAACTGCACAAGAGACCTATTCTAATTTTACATTTACCAACAGTCATTTATATATAGAATTTCAGATACTCGTGATATTAATATTTGAAATCATTACAGTTCATTTCATCGAAACTTAGTCCTTATAACTTTCCCGTTCCGTTTGGTTTCTACCAAACATAGCTTCCGGCTACAATATACTATTCTCTCCTCCTACGTTAGCGCTTGAAATGATACCTCTATCTCTTCAGACATTCTAACCAGTGCACGTCTAGTTCCTGTCCTACATATTCGTCAATTATGTCACACTACAGGCAATAATCGTGGCCAGACGTCCAGCACGGAGTCGCCTGATGCTGGCCTCTTCAACGGGCAGTGCGTTGGCTATATCTGAAGTTTCCTTGGCCTCATTCACGTACACTCTCGTGGAGCTGAATAGTTGATCGTGTTTGTTTCGCTACACGTGGCTCCTTTGGAATGCAATCCTTACCCACATACCGTTAAGTTTCCTTCGCATTGTGCACGCCCAGGTCTTTCTCTGTGGTTTCTTCAAAGCTACATTTCTTGGCAGTTTTATGGCGAAGTATTTAGACTACGAATGCTGCAGGTAGCCGGTACCTGGATTCTTATTAGTCACCGCAGAGGAAAGGGATAAGTGAAAAACCACGTTAATGATGTGGAATTCGGAACTTGACTCTCATCCTTGTGAATATTTTCTTGGTAAAAAATTCCCAGGAAATAAAAAGAAAGCACATTTTGCTTAATTCCACCCCCTCCTCTGCTCCTATGTTATTCCTTTAAGTGCTTGCATTTATTTCAGTTTACTAAACAAGACGCGCATTTTAATCTCCAGTAGAAATGCAACAATGGCAGAACTGCAGAATCAAGAGTCCAAGTAAATACACGTACTTAAATATTGAAAGAGGAACAAATACCGATATTGGTGATTTAATATACCATCAGATGAATTGCTCTAAATTTAACACGAATATTAGAACGTGTAACAACTGTCCTATAATAAAAAAGTGCAACCAAGATTAAATATTTAGGTGTATATTTTGATAAGCATTTAAAATAGAATGAGCATATAAAGTCTCATAGTTTCAAAAATTGAACAGGTTATTCCGAAATTTTACACTTTAAGAGAGATATTGGATATATTTTTTTTAAAAAAAAACGTATATTACAGTTTAGTGTACTCTAGATTGCAGCATGCAATTATCATATGGGAAAGAACACCTGATATTTATTTAAAACGATTGATTCAAATACAAAAATATGTACAAAAATATGTAAAATTATGATTATAAAGGTAAATATAGCCATAGTTTAAAGAGCAGCTTTATAGAACTCCAATTACTAAATACGGATCAAATATGCAAACTAAAACTGCTATCATTTGTTTGAAAAATTATAGAGAAGCTTATTTTAGTTACCAACGTATTACATTACAGCAGTAGAAAACAACAATTTTATCATTCCAAATTCTAATGCAGAAATTTTAAAAACCCACTATGGATATTACGTGCTACGGTTGTATTATTTTTTCAATGATTTAAATTTGATGATTTAAAACAGAAAAACAGCAATATATTGTTTAAAAAAAGAGGTAATTAATTGGATTGTTAGTCAGAAATTACTGTGAACTTGTAACGGTATCTTTTGATGTGTTTGATAAATCTTATTTAGTTGTATTCGCTGAGTGTATGTTTTGTATAAAAACGTCTACAATTTGAAGACAAAACTGAATTATTATATATTGTATGCTGTCCACTAGCGAGTTCTTGAACTCTTGTGGACTTTGAGAAATGGCAAAATGTATATCCGTAAATGACTTTTTTTTAAATTAAAATTGGTGTTATTGTTATTTGGGTGCGTTCCCCCAGCGAACTACGTATGGGGGCGCCCTCCCCACCCCAAAAAAAACTGTGAATGGGTGCGTTTTCCACTGGACTATAAGGGCGCTTCCAGTAGACCATGAATTGGGGCGCTTCCAGTAGAATGAATAGGGGCGCTTCCAGTAGACTTTGAATAGGGGCGCTTCCAGTAGACTTTGAATAGGGGCGCTTCCAGTAGACTTTGAATAGGGGCGCTTCCAGTAGACTATGAATAGGGGGTGCTTCCAGTAGACTATGAATAGGGTGCTTCCAGTAGACTTTGAATTAGGGGCACCACCTATTTAGCACCTACTCTATATGATTCGATAGTATTTGAAGTTCAAATAGCAAAACCATAATTAAATTTGTATAATTATCATTTCAACAGTCACATTTGGCATTTCAATGTAATGCAAAAAAGCCTGCAAACTGTTTCTCGCTAAAGCTTTCTAAATGGCAGTACACTAGAGTAAGTTCAGTTTTTTCTTTAACTTAGCATAAATTACCTACAAATCCTTTTCAACCAAAACCAATGCATAAAAAAATGAATAGTTCACATTTATGAATTTATCATTGATCATAACTCTTAAAGCATTCAAATGTTTCCTAGAAAATGGAAAAATCGCTCCATATAAGCCTGAAGCATTAATCAGAGTGGAAAAGAGAAGTGAAAGTACCCATGTCGAGTGGCCTTTAAAATATGTAGCAGTATCTTCACATGGCTGGTGAAACGTTAAAGCTGCAGATTTCTATGTCAAGTATTAAAGAAGATTATTATAAAGGTCTTGGTACGGTGTGACTGCGGCAATCAAAGTCGGAAAGATTTTTTTTCAGAGCCAAATCACTCGCGGGATTAATTAAAAACTTACCTTTCATATTAATTTGTAAAAATCTTCAGATTGCGATCGGATCAAATGCAACATAATACTTCAAAATAAATCTCTGTAGTTAACACTACTTAGAGCATATACACATTTGTTGACCTGAGTTCGATTTACAGCAATTGTATATACACAGCTTGGCCAAATTAGTTTGAACACCTACCTGATATTTCGTTGGGGTCTCCACAGGTAGAGATGACAGCGTGACCTTAACGTGGCATGCTTTCCACATACTTTCAATGCACAACAGAACCACTCTTCCTGAAAAATGGCTTCAACATCTCGAAGTCAGAAAGGGAGAACTCTGTGCATTGGAATAGCGTTTTCCAAATTGTACCTTATGTTTTAGATTGCAGACTAAAGAAAGAAATGAAAATCCTCTTAATGTTCCTCAAATTACTCCTGTACAATTCGAGAGCGATGAATTGGTAATCAGAGTGGAAAAGCACTCTGATGCCAGATAAATGTAGAGTGGAAAAGCACTCAGTACATTATCCTGAAAATTTCCATCGTCATTTGGGGAAACATGATGCATCATCGGCAGCACCTGATCGTCCTGGAAGTGATACGACTTTGCTTAGAAACCAGAGGACCCAATGCGTGCCAAGACAATGCTCCTCACACCATCACGCTGCCTCCAATACATTGAATAGTAGGAGCTGCATATGATGGGTCATTACTTCGTGGGGTTATCATCACACTATACATCGGCCATCTGCTGAAAACAGCGTATAAAGTGATTCGTCTGGCCATACGATGAGTTTACAACACTCCACTGAACAGATTCACCACTTCACAAAACATCGGAGATTTCGAATCCTATTGTTTTCGGAAATGAGCGGTTTTCGCATCATGGTACGATTGCAAATTTCAAAGTTATTAATTTTCTGCGCATAGCTCTGGTTGAAATGAGTTTTGAAGTACCCTAGAAGCCATCTCTCTCAAGTGATGAACTGTAGCAGCTCTGTTTTGCCACACAGTACGTGCCAATGATGTTTGTCTATTAGTCTTTTTTCCTACTGTTTGCCACGATTAGCGGTTTTTTTTTCTTTTTTTTGAATCCGTTGTCATTTTTTATAGACTTGGATCATTTTGCCCCGTGATCTTCAGCTGAGTTCCATCAACTCCGTTGCGGATTCTCCTGACCATCGAGTTACAATGATAAACCTCTTTCGATGTCAGTCAGACTTTTTATCCATGCCACTCTTTGCTTTCCTCCTATGTCTTTACTGTTTCTATATGGTTCGGTTGTTTTACTTCTGAGCGGTCAGTAGGAGACACCAATGGTCTTAAAAAGGTTGCATCCTTCGAACGGGATGCTAAGCCGTGGTTTCATGTGAGGGAGAGCCATACTGTGTGCAGTTAAGAACAGACTGGATGACCTTGATGGGAACCTACTGTCTCCCAACAGCTGTCCAGTGGGTTTTTTACCCCTCAGAGGTAAAACAACCCAACCTTCGGAGAGGCACATTTTTCACAAAATGGGCTAAATGGCCAGGTCACAAGGACCCCGAGGGCTCAAAGAAGGTTGGGAGAAGGGATTCACTGACAAAATAGCCTCCCGTCAAGACCTCCAGCTTGTTCTTTAACGCGCACAGGGTATTGCCCTCCCGCACAATGCGCCGCAGTTTAATCTCCCATTCGACAGACGGCGGCCTTTCCAAGCCCATCAATGTCTCCTGCTAACTGAGGGCAGGATGTGGAGTTTTACGGAAATAAATTTCAATGCTGACCTAGGCGGGATTCGAACCTGGGAACTGCAGATTACGAGCCTCATGCGCTCCCCCCTCTCCTCCCTTTTATGGGGCTTTGTAGTGACGTCGAACACTTACGTCAGTAAGACATTTTGCGCAATGGGATGTTTCATGGTGCTTCGTACACGATTTAAGGTTCATAATAATTTGGCCACACACTGTCTTACCAAAATATTGGAAAATTTTCATGTTATGTAAATGGGAATCTACGTTTGAAGGTCTGTAACTTCTGAAATATCCAATGTAATGGAAAAAAGGTGACTGAAGATAAAGATCATAAATATTTTTAAATATAAAGTTTCCGTAATATTTCGTTCAATATTTAAAAAGTTATGGAAGCTAAAATATTTAATAAGTTATCTTGCTTCAGAAAAATCAATTATATAACACTGAAATAATCATTACTCAAACTTCTGAAACGTATTTTTTTTAAATGGTTTGAAACAAAGCTAAATTCTAATTAATTTGTGAGATATTGTATTTTGTTATAAGACTTTAGTGTTGTGAAATGTTCTAGCTTCCATAACTCTTTAAATACCGAATTTTTTTTTAAAAAAATAAAGATTTAAATAGATTTGATTATGACCTTAACTTCAGTCGGAGTTCTTATTTTCGCGTTAAATGTATATCTTATAGAGCTTCGATTTTATGTACATTCCCATTGAGATAACATGGAAGTTGTCTATATTTCGGAGGGACGGGGGTGGCTCAGTCGGTAGCGCGCCAGGCTCGTAATCTGTAGTTCCCAGGTTCGAGTCCCAGCTGGCTCAGTGTTGAGATTTATCTCCGCAAAATTCCCCGTCCTGCCCATCGTCAGTAGGGGACACTGATGGTCTTGGAAAGTTCACCGTCCGTCGAATGGGACGTTAAGCCGTGTCCTCGTGTGCGGGAGAGCCATACCCTGTGCACGTTAAGAACACGCTGGATGGCCTTGACGGGAGGCTACCATTTGTCTCCCAGCAACTGTTCCAGTGGGTCCCCTCCCCCAACCTTCTCTGAGCCTTTGGGGTCCATTTGACCTGGCCATTTAGCCCATGGTGTGCAAAAAAGTGCCGCTCAGAGGTAAAACAACAACTCTATTTCGGCAGCACTGTGAAATAAATACAGCGTTGTGGAAAAGCAAACTTCAAGGAACCTAGTTACAAACAATCCTAGTCCTAGATATTCTGCATAATGAAGACAAATATGTTGCCATAGTAATCATTTTCTCCACAATTCTTTGTTGCATGCACAATGTTTTAATCTCCATTTCAAAACTCTCTTTAAAATGTCTTTAATTTGCTTACATGTATTGCATTACGTGCTTCAGTTAGCATACTTATTTTTTCAATGTTACTTGTATTTCCTTTCCTGGAAATGAATCAAATTTGAAACTGTTAGAACACCTTCCCCAGTGAAATCAATTATTGCATATGCATCCAAGAACAATCTTCGTTATTACAAAGGCAAATAGTGTTTCATACTATTACGGTGAAATCCACTTTGAATATATTGAAATTACCTTGGTTCACTGCATTGAGATTTATCTTCGCTAATCCCCCCCCCCCTCTGCGTTCTGTGCGAGAGGTGACAAGTAATAAAGGCCGCCGACAGGGAGAAAGGCCGCCGTCCGTCGGATGAAATATTAAGCAGTGGGCCTGTATGCGGGAGATCCACACACTGTGCACGTTAAAGAACATGCAGGATGGCCTTGCCGGAAAGCTATCATTAGTCTCCCAAACAGCTGTTCTAGTGGGTCCCCTCTCCAACCGTCTCTGAGCCTTCGGGGTTCTTGTGACCTGGCCATTTAGCCCATGGTGTGCAGAAAAGTGCCGCTCAGAGGTAAAACAACCGAATCCCCCTCTGCATTCTGTGAGAGAGGTGACAAGAAATAAAGGTCGCCGTCCGTCGGATGGGACGTTAAGCCGTGGCCCCTTGTGCGGGAGAGCCATACCCTGTGCACGTTAAAGAATACGCTGGATGGCCTTGACGGGAGGCTAGCATTTGTCTCCCAGCAACTGTTCCAGTGGGTCCCCTCCCCCAACCTTCTCTGAGCCTTTGGGGTCCATGTGACCTGGCCATTTAGCCCATGGTGTGCAAAAAAGTGCCGCTCAGAGGTAAAACAACCGAATCCTCCTCTGCATTCTCTGAGAGAGGTGACAAGGAATAAAGGCCACCGGCAAGGAGAAAGGCCGCGGTCCGTTGACTGGAACGTTAAGCCATTGACGGGTTTCATGCTGCGTCAGCAACTGAGGTTATGCTACAGTTAAGCTGTAGACTTTTCAAGATGCCTACCTATAGGATGCACACTTCCAACCTACACACTTCAGCAGTAAAGGCTTGGGCCCCTGAATTCCCCCCCCCCCCATATCATTTGAACTCTGAAAAAACAGATCTTTGACTTTATGGAAAGTTTGACCCCATACATTTTCCCGCAAAGACTCGAATTCTTTAACTCTCTCTGGAAGCGTCTCACATACGCTCTTAGAAAGTCTCAAATTTTTCGACGCCATGTTCGTTCTGCCCGCCTGAAAGGGCTTGAATCCCCGAATTCTATAAGCGTTACATGGTATCGTAGTTTACCTGATTTCTATGCCAGTTAGTGTGTTTTTGTATGCTTTATGGATAACCAGAACCTAAATAAATCCACCAGATTATCTTCGTCCTTTGCGTAGGGAATTACCTTACCCATTTATAATAAAACCCTTTGCATTTTCAGTTTTGTCAATATACAAAAACGCAGACCATAAAGGGTTAAAGTAAGATCAAAATGACCTTTTTCCCCACTCCCTTGCTATCAGATTAGGTAACGCCCACAGATTTTAACGTCCCATACAACTCACTATGGTCATCATGTGCTCACTAGTATGTTTCACCGTAGCAGAGCGCAAATAATCGACGCTTTTGCACCACTGGATTTTGAATTTCATTCGTTTTGCATCTTAACGAGTGTCGTAAAACACGTAAATGAGTATGAGGGGAACAATCATCTCAAAAAGGAGATAAAACTGTTTTAGGAGCAAAAATAGGGTATCTTAAATAGTGAACATAATACATCTTAAAAGCTTGAAGAATTAAAGACATCTGAAAGGGTTGGGTTGTTTACCTCTGAGCTGCACTTTTTTGCATACCATGGGCTAAATAGCCAGGTCACATGGACCCCGAAGGCTCAGAGAATTTTGAGGGTGGGGACCCACTGGAACAGCTGTTAAGAGACAGATGGTAGCCTCCCGCCAACGCCATCCAGCGTATTCTTTAACGTGCACATGGTATGGCTCTCCCGCACACGGGGCCACGGCTTAACGTCCCATCCGACGGACGGCGGCCTTTCCAAGCCCATGGGTGTCCCCTACTGACCGTGGGCAGGGCGGGGAATTTTTGCGGGACTCGAATCTGGGAACTACAGATTACGAGCCTGGCGCGCTACCGACTGAGCCACCCCCGCCCCAACACCTGAAAGAGTTACAGACATCTTAAAGAACTAAAATTCGACATCTTAAAGAGCAATGATATTTTGCATTCAATGGTAATCATCTGTTAAATTCTTGCGTGGGCAAATTAAAAATTGTCTCTGTGCATCATATATCAGTCTGCTTTCGATAACAAAATTAAGATTCCTACATTAAAAATAAAAAGCTCTGAATGTTGAAAAAAATCTCACTCTAATGAAGTGATGAAGCCTTGTACTTCCCTTTCTCACAATATTGCCCTGCTAGATTCCATGCAATCTGGATTTTTAAGTCAACTCAATTTCCAAACAATGGCTTTTGATTGACGAGATCGCTCTCGATATAAGGACTGGTTTGTGCACGTTTTGATTTATTAGTCAATTACCTTCTGTGAAGAAGTTGATCTTGGCCAATTACACAAGGTATCTCTTGCACTCAGAAATGGAGCTTTTCACGTAGGGTGGAGACAGTTAGGTGTTGGCTAGACAATGACCCCATTTTCCCACAGATTAGACAATGCATTGTTTCCCTAATAACCCTGATAACATTTATTTTTTCCCTCTCCCCTTTGATTTAAAACTCAACCTTGGCTTTCCTGATGGACGGTCTGGCCTAGGCGGAAATAGGTTGAATCATCGACTGCTTGCCACAGCAACAAGAGTGAGGTACACGCCCAGTACACCCACTGCAGTCACTGGCTCCCACCCTCAGTCGTGGTTGAGGAGTACATACTCCTCCCTACTTGGTGACGTTGCCTTCCGGCAGATCCGGTCAATCTTGCACTCAACTTTCGCCTACATAGCTTCTTTTCTGCGTGGAAAAACTATCCGATGTGGGTGTGAAAGCACTCTCACCCATCTGTAGGTCTTAGTGATTGCCTTTCATTCCCATGATAGATTCGGGCAAGGTAGCGTTTCTAAGGAGAAGGATCTAACGTAAACGTATAAGTTCCACTGAAAGCTTTCCTCTCCAATCATACTCCGCATTCAAAGAAGCAGACTCCAACTAGACTTAAAAACTCGGATTTCTCTAAAGGCTTTGCTTTTAGACACAAAAAAAGCATGGATATCATTAGGAAGACTGACAGATTCTTTCCAGAGTTTTCATGTGGTAAAAACTTACTATTCAGGCTGTGCGAAAGTAACATACACTGTCTGGCCAAAATTCTCTACTTGCAGTGACGTAAATATTTTACGTCATTATTAAGCCTTAATAAAAGCCGTAAAGGCATAAGGGGAAAGCAAAGTCAAGTGCGACATGGGTAACTGATCTGACTGACTGACTTCGAAAGGTAGCTCAACGTTAGAACTCGATGCACAGGAGCATCCGCAACGGAAGTGATGGAACTCAGCAGAAAATAACCGGGCACTATATCTCAAGTGTATGGAGAATGGCAAGGGATCTCAAAAAACTTCCGCCAGTCGTAGAAAATGAGGGAGTTTGGGTGGGGTTGTTTTACCCCTGAGCGGCACTTTTTTGCACACCATGGGCTAAATGGCCAGGTCACACGGACCCCGGAGGCTCAGAGAAGGTTGGGGGAGGGGACCCACTGGAACAGCTGTTGGGAGACAGATGGTAGTCTCCCGTCAAGGCCATCCAGCGTGTTCTTTAACGTGCACAGGGTATGTCTCTCCCGCACACAGGGCAAGGCTTAACGTCCCATCCGACGGACGGCGGCCTTTCCAAGCCCATCGGTGTCCCCTACTGACCATGGACAGGGCGGGGAATTTTGCGGAGATAAATCTCAACGCTGACCCAGCTCGGACTCGAACCTTGGAACTACAGATTACGAGCCTGGCGCGCTACCGACTGAGCCACCCCCGCCCCAAAATGGGGGAGAGATGTGTTGTTTTACCCCTGAGCGGCACATTTTTTCACATAATGGGCTAAAGGACCGAGTAACATGACCCCGAAGGCTCAGAGAAGGTTAAGAGAGGGGGCCCACTGGGCAGCTCTTGAGAGACAGGTGGTAGCCTTCCATCAATGTCATCCAGCGGGTTCTTTAAAGTGCACAGGGTATGGCTCTCCCGCACATGGGGCCAAGGCCTAATGTCCTATCCGACGGACTGTGGTCTTTCTAAGCCCATCTGTGTCCCGTTTGACCGTGTGCAGGGCGAGAAATTTTGAGAAAATAAATATCAACGCTGGACTAGCTAGGATTCGAATCTGAGAACTGTAGATTACGAGCCTGGCGCGCTCCGACTGAGTCACCCCCTGAAATGCGGGAGGAAAAAGTCTGTTACAGACAGGTACAGGCATTTGTTGTCACGAACTGTACGGAAAAAAAGAGCTGCTACAGTTCACCAACTGAGAGAGATGACCGCTAACAGTACTTCAAAACCCATTTCGACAAGAACTTTCCGAAGAGATTTGAAGACTCTGAAATTTGGGAATGTACCATGATACATAAGACGAAGTATTAGGAGGAGTTCAAAGTTTCGTCATGTAGAACAATGCACTGAGGCTTGGATTCCCTAAAATAATTTTTTTTTCAGCATTATGACTAACGTGCGTGATAACTTGGCCACCATAATTAAAGATCCTTTCTTCAGAGAACACTCAAAAATTTGACCCTGCTGCATAACATTAAAGAAGCGATCCCTAAACATCAAAGCAAGAAAAACTCGATAACATACTGAGCAGTTTTACTCTTGTATGGCTCTCCATAACAAAGCGACCATAATCTAAAATCCTCAGTTAAAAACTGAAGAGGCGGGGTTGACTCAGTCGTTAGCGTTCCAGGATCGAGTCCCACCTGGGCGAGCGTTGAGATTTATCTCCACAAAACTTCCCGCCCTGCCCTTGGTTAGTAGGGTACACGCGAAGGGCTTGGAAAAGGCCGCCGTCCGTTGGAGGCCGTGTGCCAGGGAGCTTATACCCTGGGCACTTTAAAGAACATGCTTGGTGGCCTTGACGTTGGGTTGTTTTACCTCTGAGCGGCACTTTTTTGCACACCATGGGCTAAATGGCCAGGTCACATGGACCCCGAAGGCTCAGAGAAGGTTGGGGAGGGGACCCACTGGATCAGCTGTTTGGGAGACAGATGGGGGCCTCTCGTCAAGGCCATCCAGCGTGTTCTTTAACATTGGGTTGTTTTACCTCCGAACGGCACTTTTTTACACCATTGGCTACATGGCCAGGTCACATGGACCCCGAAGTCTCAGAGAAGGTTGGGGAGGGGACCCACTGGAACAGCTGTTGAGAGACAGATGGTAGCCTCCCGTGAAGGCTATCCAGCGTGTTTTTTTATCATGCACAGGGTATGGCTCTCCCGCACACGGGTCACGGCTTAACGTCCCATTATACAGACGTCGGCCTTTCCAAGCTCCTCGGTGTCCCCTACTGACCGTGGGCACGGCAGGGATTTTTGCGGAGATAAATCTCAACGCTGACCGAGCTGGGACTCGAACCTGGGAAATACAGATTACGAGCCTGGCGCGCTACCGTCTGACCACCCCCGCCCCTGGTGGCTAGAAGAGTTTTCCGTTTGCTTCCCAATATCTGTTCAGTGGATTCCCATTCCTCAACCTTCTATGAGCCCTTGTGACCTGGACATTTAGCCCATTATATGCAAAAAAGTATCACTCGAAGGTAAAGCAACCAAACCCCAACTATCCCTTTTCCATTCACCTTACTCTTTAGAAAATGGAACCCTTAAAATTTGTCTTTTAGAGTTGAATGGTTCTAAATTAGTTGTTTCTTGGGGTATAATTAGCTCACTGACAATTTCCACCAAGCAAAGTGAAAGGGAAAATATTTAAAAACGCGACCACCAACAAAGTAAAAATGGTTTTTAAAATGAAAAATGTATCTTCTTACTTGTGATTCTTGTGAAAATCAAGCAGCAGCGGTTTCGCAATAGGCTTGATTTCGAATTATCTGTTGTTAGTCTGTCCTGACCAAAATGTCTATCATTTGTCTCCGTTAACCCCGTTCTGCCTCTCAGTGAGAAAATCCCATATTCCGGGTACCTCTGCGAAAACCGTCAGTGGATTGCCGGTCATGGAAGAGAACAACGTGGGTTCAGCATTATCAAGTCATTGCCACTGACGCCGGCGTGGTCGGGCGCCCAACGAAGCCCGATGGTGGAGGCGGCCATCGGTGAAGGATTTTGTCTTGGCGAATCTTCCTAAAAAAGGATGATTCCTACCGAAATCAAAGCTTGCAGTGAGTTGTTGGGTTGTTTTACCTCCGAGCGGCACTTTTTTGCACTCCATAGGCTAAATGGCCAGGTCACATGGACCCCGAAGGCTCAGAGAAGGTTGGGGGAGAGGACCCACTGGAACAGCTGTTGGGAGCAGATGGTAGCCTCCCGTCAAGGCCATCCAGCGTGTCTTTAACGTGCACAGGGTATGGCTCTCCCATACACGGGGCCACGGCTTAACGTCCCATCCGACGGACGGAGGCCTTTCCAAGCCCATCGGTGTCCCCTACTGACCGTGGGCAGGGCGGGGAATTTTGCGGAGATAAATCTCAACGCTGACCCAGCTGGGACTCGAACCTGGGAACTACAGATTACGAGCCTGGCGCGCTACCGACTGAGCCACCCCCGCCCCACTTGCAGTGAGCATAGCGAGTCGTTGTAAATGACTCGCCGATGATGACGCCAAGGCAAGAGAAGTGTGAAACTCTGCAATGAAGAGTTGTCTCGGATAATTAAATTTGGTGTAAATGGTGCCACAGCAGATTATCGACAATCTTCTTAGACTTCCAAACCTTGATTCCTCTGTAGAGAACAAGAGCAGTCTTTTTAAGATTTCGTCAATCTGGAGGCAATGTGACATTATCAATTTTCAACAATCTTCGATCAATATTTAAAAAATCTTTGAAGCGGGACCATTTAACAGCAGACATTGTCTCCGAATTGATGAAATCTTAAAAAATCGTCATACAACTTCAGATATTTAATTTATGTTAGAAAACAAATTGTTACAAGGGTTGTGTTTTATCTATTGAAGTATTTTTTTCGCAAGTGATAAAAGTTGAAGAAAAATGCTACAGCTCCATTCATTCTTTAAATATTAAACGAATATTGCGGGGAAAATATTTAGAGAGATTTGAGTGACATAATAACGCATGTGCAATAACAGTTTTTGCGTAAAAGGTTTATTTTCAATGTTAGGGAGCTTTGAAAGTGGCTTTCCATTCACATAACATGGAAGTGTCCGGCCACGTTTTTCAACATAGTGTATCTCTGATAGTATCTCTTTTTTTCAGAAAATGGATGAAATGAGCGGTCACAAGGATCCCCAAGGGCACAGAGAAGGTTGGTTTTTTGCGCAATATGGGCTAAATGGCCAGATCATCAGAACCCTAAGGGCTCCAAGAAGGTTGGAGAGAGAGGGTTGGGTTGTTTTAGCTCCAAGTGATACTATTTTTGTACACGATATGCTAAAACGCCAGGCCACATGGAACCGGATGTCTCAGAGAAGTGGCCACACTGAACAGCTTTTAGGAGATAGATGACAACCTCCTGTCAAAGCCAGCCAGCGTGTTCTTTAAAATGCGCAGGATATGGCTCTGCCGGCACACTGAGCCACGGCTTAACGTCTCTTTCGACAAACGGCGATATTTCCAAACCCATCGGTGTCATTTCAAGCTCACGCTGGATGACCTTGACGGCAAGATATCATCTGTCTCCCAACAGCTTTTCCAGTGGGTCCCCTCCCACAGACTTCTCTAAGCTCTTGGGGTCTTTGTCACCTGGTCATTTAACCCATTGTGTGCAAAAAAAAGTGCCGCTCAGAGGTAAAACAACTCAACTTTCCTGCACACCGGACCATGTGTTTACATTCCATCCGGCGATCGACAACCATACCAAAGTCACTTTTCTTTATCACTGAAGGTAGAGTGGGGCATAGCGTAGATAAATCGGAACTCTAACACGGTTAGGACTCGAAACTGCAGTCGCTCAACCTTGAGTTGGAAAGTACTAAATAGTTTCTTTTGAGCATTCATACTTGTTTTCTTAGGATAAACTCTTATCACAAGCATGCTAACAAAAGTAGCAAATAAACCAGGAGAATAAAGTATTGCCCGTGTGGAATATATAATGCTCGTTCACTTTTCCACTCTCTTACTGTGGAAATTCAAACTAATGGATGATTCGGGAAACACAAATGGTGATATTTCGTTCGACCTATCCAATCCAAAAAGAATTTTGCATCGATCTCTGAAAACAAAAAGTTGTGTAATACCACTCTCCTGAGTTGTTCTATCTTTGAGTGGCGCTTTTCTTTGCGCAGAATCAATTAAATGGCCAGGTCACAAGGGCCCTAAAGGACTCGGAGAAGCTTGGGTGAAAGAGTTGGGTTGGGTTGTTTTACCTCTGAGCGGCACTTTTTTGCACACCACGGGCTAAATGGCCAGGTCACATGGACCCCAAAGGCTCAGAGAAGGTTGGGGGAGGGGACCCACTGGAACAGCTGTTGGGAGACAGATGGTAGCCTCCCGTCAAGGCCATCCAGCGTGTTCTTTAACGTGCACACGGGGCCACGGCTTAACGTCCCATCCGACGGACGGCGGCCTTTCCAAGGGCCGTCCGTCGGATGGGACGTTAAGTTTTCCCGGGGAATTTTGGGAGATAAATCTCAACGCTGACCCAGCTGGGACTCGAACCTGGGAACTACAGATTACGAGCCTGGCGCGCTACCGACTGAGCCACTCCCGCCCCTTGGGTGAAAGAGATCCGCTGAACAGTTTTGAGAAGACAAATGGAAGTTTCTCGTGAAGTTCCGGCGTGTTCTTTAGCTTGCACACGGATTGGTTTATTGGTATTCTTGTGATCTGCCAATCAACACACGAAGAAGCAAAAAACTCGAAAGTGAATAAAGCATAATAATCTTTTGTCTAATTTCAAAGTCTCATAAGAGAATTAAGAAAACTAGACATGATGCTCTATTATTTTATGACACTTTTCCTAAAAAAAAAGACATTTAAATTTAATATAACTTTTGTCTAAGAACTTAAAACTCAACAAGTAGACCTAGAATTTTGTTCAAAATATTTAAGCATTATCATTAGGAAAGTTTCACCGTCTCTTAAGTAGTCGAAATGTCATTAAAAAAAGATTGCAGCAGCTCTGATGGTCTGGATATTTCCTACTCATTTCACTTTCTCATTTTCGAGTTATAAATATTGGTCAGGTATTTTGACAAATTAACAACTTCTTAAAATTAGGCTAGGATGTGCAAGGAAGGGCACACCATGGTAGCCCATGACCAGGTCACATGGACCCCGAAGGCTCAGAGAAGGTTGGGGGAGAGGACCCACTGGAACAGCTGTTGGGAGACAGATGGTAGCCTCCCGTCAATACCATCCAGCGTGTTCTTTAACGTGCACAGGGTATGGCTCTCCCATACACGGAGCCACGGCTTAACGTCCCATCCGACGGACGGTGGCATTTCCAAGCCCATCGGTGTCCCCTACTGACCGTGGGCAGGGTGGGGAATTTTTGCGGAGATAAATCTCAACGCTGACTCAGGTGGGACTCGAACCTGGGAACTACAGATTACGAGTCTGGCGCGCTACCGACTGAGCCACCCCCGCCCCATTGTGCAAGGAAGGGAATGTATGGTAAATAACATAACAAAATATTATTTATCTTTTGCATGGAAAACAACATTAAAACTTTGTTGTCAAAGACTATAAAAAAATAAATCCCAGCTGCTTGCCACAGAGGTCTGACAGGAGCCTGTCAAGTTTATACGCCATAGTAGGTCTGTGAGGGTGGCGGGACCTCAGCAGAAAAACGACACATACATTCATGCCTTACCCGGGGCTCGAACCCAGGTCCCTTGGATCAATAGCCAAGCACGTTAACCACTCGGCTATATAAATAGAAAATTAAAAAAAAATCTGAAAATGCAAAGCATATTATCAGATCTAAGCAACAATTTTTTATAACCTTCATTAAGCAAAAATGTATAAGGGAGTAGTTATATCACGAAATACCATAATTTAAAAATTTTGTAGTTTTCTAGAATAAAAATTCATTTTCATAATAACTGTCAAATAAATACTTTTTTATATAAATTAATGCTTTCGTTCCCACAGCCTATAAAAGGCAAATAAAAATTAAGCTATTTACTGAGCTTTGAATTTCAAACGTCATATTTCCGGCATAAAAGTGGAATCTAAAATTTCTTTTCAGGAAATTTTGACTGAATAAGAGGACGGAAGTTATAAAAGTTTTGGGAGAAAAAAAAAGTCAGAAATAATGATTCTCCAGTCTCGTTTCTTTTGGATTAATGATCTTAGTAAACACGAGCAGGTAATAAAGATTTCAAATATTTTTCAGCGGAAATTCTAACTTCGGCGAAAATGTCTTCACCTAACTTAACCCATTTCTTCCCAGTGTTGCGTAACGCAACACTTGGGAAGAAATGGGTTAAATCGTAAAGTATTTAAAAAAACAACAGAGTTTGGCTGTTTTACCTCTGAGCCGCACTTGTTATCGCCTTTCCAAGACGCAGCGAAAACTGCAGAAGGAGAGCCTTTAGGAGACAGATGGAAACCTCCAGCATGATCTCTAGCATGTACAAGTCATTGACTCCTACACGCGGTACCACCGCTTAGCGTTCTATCTATAGGACGCCGGTCTTTCCAAGCCCATATTAGCCTTTTTTATCGAAGGCGGAAAAAAAAGGGTTGGGTTGTTTTACTTCTGAGGGACGCCTTTTTATACACAATGGACTAAATGGCAGGTCACAAGGACCTCAAGGGATCAGAGAAGATTGGAGGAGGGGACCTCAAAGGATCAGAGAAGATTGGAGGAGGGAACCTCCTGGACATCTGCTAAAGAGACAAAGGGTATCCTCCCGTCGAGGCCATCCAGTGTGTTCAGAGTATTGATTCTCGTGCACTCAACCAAATCTTTCTCTCCTCCAAGAAGAAAATTTTCATGGAATAATAATAGCAAAATAAATTGTTCCTAAGGCTTGTCAAAGAGATCTAGCAGGAGCTTGTCACTTCATAGTCAAGATCTGTGAGGAAGGCGAGAACCCAACAAAGAGGCAGCACACAATAAAATGGCAACACATGTTACAAAGAAATTATTAATCCTCCTAGACTCTAAGATATTGACTTCGTATAAAAGCGCTTCATCTATTCTGGTATTATTAAAAGAACATTACTGTCAAAATAAAGTCAAAAATTCATGATTTCTGTTAAAAATGATCTTTATATCAAAAATATTCGTGTTATGCACAGATACAAAAACCTGAAACGTAAGCAAAAGCGCAGGGTATGAAAAGAAGCAGACTTTTCCACTGACAAATTATCACGAGAAATAACGAACTCAACACATTCTCGACGTAGCAACCTCCTCTTTCCAGCCAAACCGGTCCGCCTCGCACCATTGAAGCAAGGCAGCAAAACCGCTCTTTACGGTACCTTAGAGGTGGCGGCCTGGTTCTGTGGTTGCACGCCCGCGACCTCGCCTTCCCTTAAGCTCGAATGGATGAACCTCTCTCTCACGTTCTCCAGTTGTTTTCCCCTTCGGATGCCTTTTAATATGCTAGGAGTCATCTCCCTCTTCCAACAGCTGGAAGTGGGAGGGAGGAATCACGTTGACAACCAGCCCTCTCAGGGATAATACGATGCTAGTGAACCCATCAGCTGGAGTAATGGAGTTAGAAAGAGAGAGAGAGATCTCACGCCCACATCTCAGCTGGAGATCTCAAGGTTCTTGGAAGGCCACGCCAAAATGTCGATAGCCTTCGGATTTACTGGTTCGACTTCTTCGCCCCCGTTTTATTCCGTCTGTTTTTGCGACAGCGACTAAATTTAAATCCTTTTCTTAAATTGTATGAAAATTGATGCGGAAAGATTTCTTTGTGCAGTTGGTTCGTAGAGATAATTCTTGGACAAAGGTATGCATAAAATGCAATGAAACCCGAAAAACTGGCATTACGGTAATTTTATTTTCATTTCGGTTTGATGCGGATTCTTGTTTTATGGATAAGTGCAGTGCGTTGAACGTGGTGGAACTGTAGTGCCGAAGACAATACAGCTGTTGCGGGAAGCTACGATTTGAAGAACCCGGAAGGATCACCTTTGCAAAATAAATTTTTTCACTGACATATCATGAAAATAATATTTAGCATACTAACAACCAAGAAATAATATTGAATATATAGTATTTTAAACAAGATTTTTACTTCCTCATAATTTCAAAACTTGGTACTAGGCAGAATATAATCATCATCATCATCATTATCATCATCCTCAAGCAGCCATGGGCTACGGAGGTCCAACCAGACCGTGCAATTTAGTTCTCCAAGCAAGTCTATCCTGAGCTACATCTACTGCATCTGGCCACTGCACACCAATTCTAACAAGGTCCTGTTTGACATTGTCTGCCCACCGCATCCTAGGTCTCATCTTCTTTCTGAGGCCTTTAGGTACACTGTTCATAACCCTATTCGCCAATCTATAATTATTCATACGGGCAACATGGCCAAACCAAACGGAGTCTCTCTCTGCACAATATGTTGCTTAAAGGAGGTGGCAAACTCCTTTGCCTAACCTCATCATTAGTTACAAAGTTGAACCACCTAATGCCCAAGATACTGCGTAAGTATCTGGAATCAAAAGCATCTACTTTCCTGTTATCTTGTTTACAAAGTGTCCATGTTTCACTACCATAACTAACCCTAGAACGAACCAAACTATTATACAGCCTAATTTTAGTCTTTAAATGTATATGCCTATTTCTCCACACTCTCCATAGATTCTTAAAAGCCCCGGCAGCAATCCCTAATCGTCTGTTAATCTCATGCCGCACATCACCATTATCTGTTACATAGCTCCCAAGATAATTAAACTGTGACACCTGCTCAAGACTGCAACCATTCAGATTAACTGAATCACAACCTACTCTACTACCAGTCTCATCAACAGCTCAAATGAAAGAGTTCATCTCATCAACATCATTTGCCAAAAGGGCTAAATCATCAGCATAATCTAAATCAGAAATTTTCATATCTCCAGCCCATTTAAGGCCAAAATCTTTCCCTTGAGGTGAATTTCGCATAACATAACCAATAACCAAGCTAAAGAGAAAAGGAGACAATGCACCCTTGTCGAACACCAGAAGTAATGCTAAACCAATTGCTACAAGCCTTACCAACTCTCACACACGACTCCGTGTTATTATAGAGAGCTTTCATTATGTTAACTAACTTGTCTGGTATACCATATGATCTCAAAATCAACCACAAATTATGACGATCAACAGAGTCGAAAGCCTTTTTGAAATCAACAAAGCTAGCAACCAAATGTTTCTGAAATTCTAAACATTTCTCAAGAATCTGCCTAAGTGAAAATATCTGATCCACAGATCCCCTACCACTTCTGAATCCATATTGCTCATCTCGCAATTGACCGTCAACCAGATTCTTAATTCTATTAAGCACAATCATGGAAAAAACTTTACCTGGAACAGAGAGTAGGCTTGTTGTTATCCCTATATATGTTGTTACTCCTATAGTTATCACAAGAACTGCGATCACCTTTTTTGAAAATAGGGATAACAATAGCTCTGGTAAAATCCTTAGGAACCATGCCTTTATCATAAAAGATATTCAGAATTTCAGTCATCCAAGTGGTAACCGAAACATTTCCAGCTCTAAGCATTTCTGTAGTAATTTTATCTACTCCAGGGGATTTATGAAGTTTAAGTTTAGAAACAGCCAAAATAACTTCAGATTGTGTTATAGGGCCAACATTAAAGCCACAATGCATCTATCATCATTGCAAACAATGGGAATAGGACTAACCGCATTTAGAATATCATTGAAATGCTCAGCCCACCTAGCCATGACAGAATCCTCACCTTCAATTACCTTGTTTATCCTTCAATCCCTGTTTTCTACCACACAAAACATTAACTATCTTTTACAGCTCTCTGCTGTTGTGCTGTCTAACTGCTTCCTCGGCTTTGTCAGCCAAACCATCAAGCCAAAGATTCTTATCAGCAGCTAACTGATCTTTTACACGTTTATTACGTTCTCTGTAATGCTTTCTATTAGGACTAGTAGGGTATTGATTAAGGACATTCCTACATCTTTCTTTCCGAAATAAGCTCAAGTGCCTTATCACTCAGATAATTCTGTCTCTTCTGCTCCTTTTTTCCTAAAAGAGTACTGTTAGTGTCCAAAACAGCCTGTTTAAAATGATCCCATTCTTCCTCAACTTCAGTAGTAAGCATACCATGACTGTCATAATGATTAGTAACCTATCATGGTAAGCTTTGGCTATAACTGGGTCTTTCAGAGCTTCAGTATTAAAAGCAAATTTTTTAACCCTAGCACAACACTTTTTAAGTTGCAAGACACTTTTAACAAGGTAATGGTCAGATCCAATTTCAGCTCCCCTATATGACATGGTATTCCTAACAGAACTAGCATATTTGCTGTTAATTAATATGTAATCAATCATATACTTATGCAGCCCATCGGATGAAACCCATGTGTACTTATGTATGTCGCGGTGTTTGTAATATGTGTTAGTTATTCTGAAACCATTGAGTTTACTTACCTGTAGGAGACGTTGCCCATTGCCATTGCAGCTACCAATACCAAAAGGGCCAATTACCCCTCCCCAAAGGTCAGAGTCGGTACCAACTTTGGCATTGAAGTCACCAAGAACAAGGGTAATATCTCCTTTCTTGACAGAATTCAAAATATCCTGAAGTTGTTCATAAAACCTATCCTTCTCATCGGCATCCTCAGTGGGGGCATAACAGCAGATAACATTCAGGTCTTTAACGCTTGTCTGAAATTTTGCTGTAAGAAACCTTTCATTAATGCACTCATATCCTAGAAGAGCATCACTAGCGTGTCTGCTGAGAATCAGACCCACGCCTTGGTGATGCTTATTGTCGTCCCTCCCTGAAAAGAGAAATTTAAGATTATTTTTAAGAATCTGACCTTTATCTGTCCATCTGGTCTCTTGCAAGCCGAGGATATCTAAATTATAATGGTAGAGTTCTTGTGTGAGGACATCAAGAGAAAAAGCTCTGTGCAGAGTCCTCACATTCCAACTGCCTATGGAGAGAAAATGGTTAGTAGGATATTTAAAGAAACTATGTTTAATGAGAGAGGGAATGCCGATAATATCAAACAGCTCCCTAATCTCAGACATCGGGCAAAGACCCGTTCCCCACCACTAAAGTCTGAAGCCATCTACACTGCAAGACTTCCTCCAATGTAGAATTTGACGATGCCAATAGAAGCAAAGAGTTCAGGTGCCTGCGATGACCTCTGCCAGGATTATCCACCAGCTGATAAGATATCCTGTGAATCTATTCACTTGGGGCTGTCAACCCACAAACAGAAAACACAGCGGAAGATTTTCCCTCCACAGAAGCCCACCAGTGCAGCAAAATCAGGATCCATAATCAAGCTCAGAACCATATATCTGTCCAGTGGGTTTATATGGTCAGCACCAGGACCCTGTGTGGTTAATCACTCCTCAGCAGGGTAGAAAAAAACAAGAAAAGTAGCCATAGTTGTCCAGATCAGTAGGCCACACTAATCTGGCAGCCCTCCCCTTCCGTTCACTTCCACAAGAGAGTATCTCTTTTGATAGGTACTAACGGTCTGCACCACGAGAAGGCGGGGTCGGACATTAGGTGCTAGGCCTGGCCGGTTCTATGCATCATCACAGGGGATTGGTGCATAGCTCTCCTTCCAGTGACTATCTAGCTACCATTTACAGATATAATAAGACTAAATATTATTAGTGGGTTGGGTTGTTTTACCTCTGACCGGCAATTTTTTGTGCACCATGGGCTAAATGGCCAGGTCACAAGAACTCCGAAGGCTCAGAGAAGGTTGGGGGAGGGGGCCTACTAGAACAGCTGTTGGGAGACAGATGGTAGCCTCCCGTCAAAGCCATCCAGCGTGTTCTTTAACGTGCACATGGTCCATCCAGCGTGTTCTTTAACTGCACACTCCGTGCTCTCCCGAACACGGAGCCACGGCTTAACGTCCCATCCGACGGACGGCGGTCTTTCCAAGCCCATCGGTGTCCCCTACTGACCGTGGGCAGGGCGGGGAATTTTGCGGAGACAAATCTCAACGCTGATGTTATCAGTGTAAACATAACTATGTGCAACATTCAATAAAAGCAACACTTTTTCTGAAGGATTTGTCATTCAATTTATTAAATAAAAATAAAAAATGAATACCCCCTCAAGCAGCTGCTTGCCAGAGAGGTCTGACAGGAGCATGCCAGTTTATATGCCATAGCAGAAGATCTGAGAGGATGGCAGGACCTCAGCAGAAAAACAACACAAACGTCCATGCCTTATCCGGGGATCGAACCCAGGTCCCTTAGATCAGTAGCCAAGCGCGCTAACCACTCGGCCATGGGACGGCTAAATAAATAGGTTGCTCTAAAATTGTAAGAAATAATAAGCCACCTTAAAAATTATCACCTCTGCTTGGCATTTTGTTTTGCACACAGTGGTCTAAATTTCTATATCAAACGGTTCAAAAATTGCATGCGCTATGATGTGCGTGACATCCATTGAAGAATTGTTAGAAAATAGATGGAGGTAGTCCCACAGCCATCTTGAACTTAAAACTCAATAAGAGTTTGTGTAGGAAAGTCTCAATAAGAGATTTCCTACACACAAGGTCAAGACAATGAGGATTGAGTTAGAAGATCCTCCACATAGGGGCAATATAGAGTTGGTATATCTTCAGTACAGGATGAAGTAAGCATATACATACGGGGTAGGATAGGGTAAGGAGTCCCAATATACAGTGGTAGGAATCAGTAAGGAGGTCCAATATATAGGGTTCGATCGGGTAAGGAGAATCAATATACAGTGGTAGGATCCAGTAAGGAACCCCAATATACCATGTTCGGATCGGGTAAGGAGGCACAATATATACAGGGGTAAGATAAGGTAAGGAGATCCAATATGCAGGGGTAGAATCGAGTAAGGCCAGATATATAGGTGGACATGTAATTGGAAACCCTATCTATAGTTAGAAGATGTGGGAGGAAACCCTATCTCCGATTAGTGCATGGTGTGAGTAGACCCGATCCAGTGAGCAATCTCTAGCTTCTTCCCCTGCAAAGAATGGAGCAAAGAGACAGATCTATAGATGAAAAATGAAATAAGGGTGTTTTTCACCCACAATGGCACAAATTGGAAGATCACAAGTACCCCAAGGGCTCAGAGACGAGGGCCGACTCGACAGCTGGTGAGGGCAGATGGTAGCCTCCCGTCAAGGCCATCCAGTGGGTTCTTTGACGTGCACAGAATATGGCTCTCCCGCATAGGGAACCACGGCTTTACCTCCCATTCGAAAAATGCAAGCCTTTCTACGTTCCCTTCCTGACCTTCGACGTTCTCTTTCTGACCTAGGGCAGGGTGTGGGATAGCGGAATAAGTGAACGCTAGCCCACGCAGGACTCGAACCTGGGAACTGCAGATTATTAGATTGGCGTTCTACCGACTGAGCCAACCTCTAGATAGAGTAAGAAGAACAGAGAGACAAGAAAGTGCAGAGTTCAAAATGGCTCTTCTTGTTTCCTTTCTCATCAGTAGTTAAGGGCACGCAAGCAAAATCATAAACGGCATGATCAGGGATTTCTATTATTAAAGTAAGATCTCACTTTTCTGAAGAAAGAGAAATGATATATTCTTGTTATGACAAAGTTATTCGAACACACATTGACATCAACCGGAAGTCCAACTCTAAGAACCGTAAAACGTTTAAATTCTTATGAGGAAATAAGATTGGAGGAAAATTAGAACTTTAAAATCAAATCTATCTTAAATTTTTTTCCCCAACAAAATTCGCTTAACGTTTAAACAAGAATTCACAACTGAACTCGAGCCAAATTCGACCTTTAAAGGGCCTTATACTTTCTTATACGAGCATGGTGATTTTAAGATTTGGGCCTACTCAGCAAAGAAAGAGATTTACTAACAATGTTATATTTTTGGGTTTTTAGTGTCTTATTTTCTCGGAAACTGAATAGTTTAAAATTTTTAGACCACTTTTGTTTAAAAAGTTTATAACTGGCTAATGTAACTGCTAAATTAAAAACATATCTTCAATAGGAAACTTTTTCGGAAACTGCTTATCAAATTCAGTTTTGAAGGAAATTTTATTTTTGTGGAGCTGATCGGTTTAGTTTCTGATGAGCCCATATTTTAAACGGAAAATATAAGGTTCCACTTTGCACATGCAGAACTTTATTTTTTGTTGCAAGCAGCTGCTTGAGCGGTAATTTATTCATTAACTCTAGAAGTGGTATTCTTAAAGGTGCAACTATCGATTTCTTGACAGATGTGTGAGACATATTTTCCTTCTGAAAAAAGTTCCTGTCGTTAACAAACAAATATCACCATTGATTAAAATTAGAAGTCCAAACTTTCACCTAACCGTGATTTGAATCAAATATACCTGGGTTCAAGCCCTGGATAAGGCATGGATGTGTGTGTTGTTTTTCTGCTGAGGTCCTGCCATCCTCACAGACCTTCTACTCTGGCATATAAACTGACAGGCTCCTGTCAGACCTCTGTGGCAAGCAGCTGCTTGAGGGGGTATTTATTTATTTATTTATTTATAACGTTTAATGATATGCTTTATTGAATTGTATTTTTTTTATAAATATCTGCCGTTTTAGAGCATATTCCCGCTTCTTTGGGTTAAATGTTTGATTATCATTCGTTTATTTTTTTCTTCTTCCATATTAACCTACATAAAAGTATTTTTTCTTCTTCCATATTAACCTACTTAATTTCTTAGTGAGTTGGATTGTGAGGGACACTTTTGCACAAAGTAGTCAAAAGGCAACAACCATCCCAAGAGTTTATTCGTTTATCGAATAAACTCTTGGGATCTTGTTGCCTTTTCGTTATTTATATTATAAAATACAATTCAATAGAGCATAACATTAAATGTTATCGATAGAAGGTTAGGAAAGGAGATCCACTTGACAGCTATTAGGTGACATGTGGAAGCCTCCCGACTAGGCATTCACAGCGTTCCTTAACGTGCAGAGGCTATATCCGCGATAAATTATCGGTAAATGATTATTATAGTTGAATATTTTTTGTGAATTACTATTAAATACTTCCAACAATAACAAATGAAAAAGCGATATCTCTAATATAAACGTAACTTGCATACATAATGCAGAAATGAAGAGTAGGTTTGGTAGGTTTTTACCTCTGAGCGGCTTTTTTGCACACAATGGACTAAATATTTGCTAAGTCACAAAGACCCAGAGAAGAAAGAGGAAGGGACCCACTAGATAAATTTCATGATATAGGTGGTCGCCTCTCGCCAAGACCATTCCACCTGTTCTTTAACGTACACAGGGTAGAACTCTCCTGCCATAAGGGTTTGCATCTTTACGTTACTTCCGGCAGCGGCCTTGACAAATGAAATGCAGTGCCCATTATCTGATGTCATGTTATTTGGATATGACGTGAATATAACATGCATTCGGTACACATCAATGATGGCCGACGATAACTCAAGCTTGCTTCTAATATTTTTATATTCGAAATAAGTATTTAAAATTTTAAAGCTAGGACTAAGAAATCAATAGGCCATAACGATCTAGCAGCCTTCTTCTTTCCCTTCCAGAAGAGACATCTCATTTGAAAAGTACTAACGGCTTGTATTAGGAAAAGGCGAGGTCGGACTTGAGGTGCTAAGCCTAGCCGACACTTTGCATCTTAACAGGGATTGGTACAAAAATCACCTTCCAACCTATGTCTAGCTATCATTTGACCATGTCGTCAGCATGCAGAATTACCGATTAGCGAGTCGAATTATGAAGAGTATGTCCTAAGGCTTCAGAAATGGGAAACCACTTATGATGAGGCGAGCAGACGATGTCAAACACGATCGTTTTATAATTGGCTCGAAATGGTCACATGCAAAAGCTGGCATAGACGTGTTTGGAGGGCTCAATTACAGTCTGGTTGGACCTTCACAGCACATTACTGCTTGAAGGATATGTAAACTAAATTCTTGCTTTGCTATAACGTGTAATTTGAGTACTATTTTACATCTACTGAAAGAGCTTACATATAGCTGTTTCCATTCCTGTACTAAATTTACTTTATTACAATTTCCAAATAATCAAAAACATGATTTCCCTCATTAGGGTAAAAGTCAATATTAGTTATCGTCTGTAATAGAACTGGGCCCAAAAAAGGAAAGAGGGGGATCTCTATTGTTTATTCCCCTCTGTGTAATAGAAGTGGCTAAGAACTCAAATCGGAAAAAAAATCGTTTCAATTTGCCCAACAATTGAGATGCTATTATTATATTTTTCTTGGCGGCGAAATCTGCACATTTATCAATGCTTTTTCTTTTCAACACAGATCCTTTTCCCCTTTGGCTTTTAAATTTCGCTTTTTTAACGGATTGGCTCAGACTCGTAATCTGCAGTTCCCAGGGTCTCATCATGAGTGAGAAAGGAAGCATCAATAAGCTTGTAAAAGGCAGTCGTATATTGCCTAGAGGCCTATAATTGATGATTCAAGCGAGTTCAGGAAATGATGTAGGGTTGAGAGTGACTAGACTGAGACGAAACAGAGCAAAACGTAATCCGCGCTTATTAGTTTTGAAAATTTTTCCTTCCAATGCAATATATGCTTCGTTCATTCAGTAGATAAATTATCACAGGAAAACGTCTGTAAACAACACTTGAACTAATGAGTTGAAAAAAACTTTGTTGTCGTGACTGGGATTCGAACTCAGGTCGCCCAGAAGCATGCCGATCGTCTTGGCATGCTTGACCTGAGTTCGAATCTCAGTCAGTACAACCAACTTTTTTTCGAAACTCATTATTTTAAATGATTCTCCCATTCTAAAGTTTTTACTTTTAAATCTGTAAAGGTATCTGGATACAAGTTTACTACATGCTAGATTTCGGATTTTAATAAGGCGATTTTTCTCAATCTGTATTCACGACATTTCTGGCTTCTTCTTTGAAGTTCCTTCGGTGAAAATCATTTCCAATCCCAGGCATTTCTCAGCAGACACTACTGACAAGATGAGTATATATTTTCATTACCAAAGTTCCTGGAGTATCTTTCTTATTGCGGGGATGGCTCAGTCGGTAGCGCGCCAGGCTCGTAATCTGTAGTTCCCAGGTTCGAGTCCCAGCTGGGTCAGCGTTGAGATTTATCTCCGCAAAATTCCCCGCCCTGCCCACGGTCAGTAGGGGACACCGATGGGCTTGGAAAGGCCGCCGTCCGTCGGATGGGACGTTAAGCCGTGGCCCCGTGTGCGGGAGAGACATACCCTGTGCACATTAAAGAACACGCTGGATGGCCTTGACGGGAGGCTACCATCTGTCTCCCAACAGCTGTTTCAGTGGGTCCCCTCCCCCAACCTTCTCTGAGCCTTCGGGGTCCTTGTGACCTGGCCATTTAGCCCATGGTGTGCAAAAAAGTGCCGCTCAGAGGTAAAACAACCCAACCCAATCTTTCTTATTGCATGAAAGAAATAGCTGATATTGAACCCTTAGACCAGTTGGATTCTTTTACTTTTAACCGGCATTTTCTTCCACACAGTGGGGTAAATGGCCAGATCCCAAGGGGTGAAAGTTGGGGAAGAGGATCCACTGGACTGTTGTTAGGATAGACGGAAGCCTCCTGTCAAGGACATCCAGCGTGTTCTTTAACGTCTACAAAGATCACAACTTAACATCTCACTCGATGGACTGCGGCCTTTCCAAGCCCATCGGTGACCTCTTTCTGATGGACGGCAGGGTGGGTGTTAGCAGAGATCATTCTCAAAGTTGGCACAAGGGACATTCGTACCTGGGGACATCAGATTACGATCCTGAAGTGCTACTGACTGAGCCAACCCCCTTCCTACCCTTATACCAACAGTTCAGCAAAATGAATTTTCCCTTCACGATGGAGGCTTATAACAGACGAATCAGACCAGTTCTAGAAAAAAAAAATTCCTCTTCCAATTTCGTATCTGAAAACGTTTCATTCCTGTTTACGTTTTCGCTTGGTAATATTTTCCTTGCATCTTCGACAAACGTTTCTTAGCGTTCATCCTTATAGTAAAGTAGCTATGGCAAAAAAAAAATCGAATACTTATCGGATTTACTTTCCCGCCTTACCTGCCATAAGTATTTTCGTTCAGCGGAGTTTTTTCGTCGTCGTCCCCAGAGTCATCGTCCGACAGATGTAAGTCGTTCTTGCTTTGTATTGGAGGCATGGTGGAGACGTCTGCCCACGCAGAGGTCGCAGGTCACCGTGCACCTAGAGAATAAAAAAGAAAATCAAATACTTTAGAAGTTCTTGAAGAATTCAGGCTAAAATAAATTAATTGAAGTAATTGGTTTACGTAGGAGGCTAATAAGTATTATTAAAAGTGAATAAACTTATTAAAACTAAACACTCGACTTGCATGGCGTCTAAAAACAATAAAATATTTCCAAGATCTGAATCTTAAAGATCTCCGCCGTCGGTTTTTCGGCGAACTATTCAAGTTAATGTTCAAGACCGGTTTTCAGTGGGAGGTGCTTTTCTGCCATCCCTTAAATGTCGTCAAAACCTGCCTGAATTAAAATGGCTTTGACCTCTCTACCCCATTTCAAGAGTATCTTGCTTCAGTTAAACAGTAAGTAATTAATATTAATTAAGACGTAGAAATTGAAAAGCAGGAAAGAGTGTTTTTTTTGGCAGCAATCTTGTTTTCATAACTTAACAACTTCAACATTATGGAGCATGTGCCCATCTTGTTGTTTCCTATCTGTGTAGAAACTATGACGACTGGGCAAAAAAAATTAAATTTTGGGGAAGGGTTATATGTTACAAAAGAAAAATTAAAAAAAATTCCACATTATTCCAGTGGGTTGGGTTGTTTTACCTCTGAGCGGCACTTTTTTGCACACCATGGGCTAAATGGCCAGGTCACATGGACCCCGAAGGCTCACAGAAGGTTGGGGGAGGGGACCCACTGGAACAGCTGTTGGGAGACAGATGGTAGCCTCCCGTCAAGGCCATCCAGCGTGTTCTTTAACGTGCACAGGGTATGGCTCTCCCGCACACAGGACCACGGCTTAACGTCCTATCCGACGGATGGCGGCCTTTCCAAGCCCATCGGTGTCCCCTACTGACCGTGGGCAGGGCGGGGAATTTTGCGGAGATAAATCTCAAAGCTAACCCAGCTGGGACTCGAACCTGGGAACTACAGATTACGAATCTGGCGCGCTACCGACTGAACCCCCCCCCCCCCCAATGGAATGCAAAATTCGGTACTCCATAATTTCTGAAAATGGCTTTTTAAAGTAAAATGTTAAAAAACAAAGATCAACATCGTCCAAATCCTGAATTTCTAATATATTCATTTGTCGGTTTACCTCTAAGCACCACTTTCGTGCGCACAATGAGTTAAATGGCCAGATCACAAGAACTCCAAGATTCAGAGAAAGGGGAAGGGGATCCACAGGACAACTGTCAGGAAGCAGATGGAAACCTTCCTTCAAGGCCACACACAAGTTCTTTAATGTGAAGAGGGTATGGTTCTCCTACACACGGTATACGGTTTAATGTCCCATCCGACTGACGGATGCCTTCCAAGCCTATGAGAGTGTGGGATTACTGGAGATAAATATCAACGCTGGCACAAGTGGAATTCGACCTTGGGTCATAAGGACCTTAAGGTTCAGAGCTGGACAGCGTTGTTGTTAGGTTAATTTACCTCTGAGCTGCACTTTGTTTTGCACACAATGGACTATATGGCCAGGTCACAAAGACCTTAAGGGCTTTAAGAATGTTGGGGGAAGGAGATGCACTGGACAGCTTTTACGAGACAGATGCCGTCAAGGCCATCTAGTGTATTGTTTAACGTGCACAGGGTGTTTCTCTCTAACACACGAGGAGATGGCTTTACATCCCATTCGACGGGAAGCGGCTTTTCCAAAACCATTGGTGTCCCCTACTGACAGATAGCAGGGTGGGAGTTTTGTGGATATAAATCTCAGCACTGGCCGACGTGGGTCTCGAACCTAGGAACTGCAGATTACGAGCCTGGCGTATTTCCGACTGATCTACCCTCACCCTAGAGAACAATTACTCACTGAACAGTTGTTAGGATATAACTGGGAGCTTTCCATAAAAAGAATCAAGAGTATTCTTTAATATGCACATGGTACGATCTCACCTATGCACGGATCCACCGCTTAATGTACCTTTCGATAGAATTCTGTGTTTTCAATGTCATCGATAAGTCTTCCTCACAGAGAAAAGATATGTATTCAGTCTGAATCAAATATTTAGATTCTAGAATTAAACCATATCGTATTATTTAGAGAAAGCATCGTTTTGAAAATATAGAAATAAAAATAGCTGATCGGGTATTATGTATAGATGAGAACCTTCTTAACGAAACGTCCCGAGTTTTCCTTAACGTGAACACGAGACGGACAGTGCTATCCTGTTATTCTGATGTTTTCGACGGAAAGGGATCCATAGGTATCCCGTTAACACTATGAATGGTGCAAATTGAAAAACTATTCATAGGCGCGATTTAAGGGTTTGGGTGAAAACATAACGTTAATTTCAGTTAAGTAAAATAGATACTAAACCAGTTGCAATTACCATAGAAACCTTTTAATCTGTAACCACGAAAGAATAAGAACTAAATAAGACACTAATCAAGACATGAAAATATCAGTCAATTTGAGAAATTGAGTTTCTGAGTCACCAGTACAGATAACGTTATTTTAACATGCAATAACATTTGTGGTTAAAAGAAAAGAATAAGTTTCCTCTACACCACTGATTCTCAACCTTTTATAATTCACTTTTATGCCCTTGTATAGATAAATAAAACTATAGTTATAGTATAACAATGGGAATAAAAAACATATATATATATGTAACATATAGCTAGCGACTTTTGAGCTCTCACGGCGTACCCCAAAATATTTTACCTCGTACCCTATGTTGAGAACCCGCTACTCTACACAATCTGCTTCGAATTCATATATACAAAAAAAAATGCAAATCTTCTTCCTACAACACAAATGTCTTGACTAACACTACTCTAACGTGGCGTGCCAAGAATTTTTTAGGGCTATTGAAAACAAAATCTTTGGTTCACTACATCCCTAAAAAATCCTGGATACGCGCTTGGTTTTCGAGATACGTTATTTAAAAATGAATCGCATGCGTCTGACTATAAGCCATATCAGGTGAGAAACATCAGTCAAACTTTATCAACTTCCGCCTATCTTTTTGTTTGCTTGTCCGAAGGTCGCCCAAGAGAAGAATTAACGCAGAAAAAATTGCTCGAAGGGCGTAACTTAGAAAGTCTCGGGGGAAGGGGGTTGGAAATCATTCGGGCGTATCGCTGGTGTGCCGTAAATCTAGGTTATGTGCAAAGCTTGAATTCATCTTTAAAGCAGGTTTCTTACTTCCCTTTTGTTGCTGTTTAACAGAAATGAAATTGCAATTGGCGAGATATCAATTTGCGAAGAGATTACTCACCTCCATTTCTTACTTTTAGGTAGAGTACCTCTGAACAGCACTTTTTTTGCACACAATGGACTAAATGGCCAGGTCATAAGGATCACAATGGCTCAGAAAAGTTTGGGGGAGGGGACCCACTGGAATAAATGTTGGGAGACAGATGGTAGCCTCTTGTCTAGGCCATCCAGCGTGTTCTTTATCATCGGCGTGTGGACAAGGTATGGCTTTCCCGCACAAGGCTTAACGTCCCATTCGACGGACGGCGGCCTTTCCAAGCCCATCAGTGTCCCCTACTGACCGTAAGCAGGGCGAGGTGTTTTGTGGAGATAAATCTCAACCCCGACCCAGCTGAGACTCAAACCAGGGAACTGTAGATTACGAGCCTGCCGGGCTACCGATTAAGCTACCCCATTCCTAATGTTTATTTCAGAAAATTTGTTTCAGTTGTTTGAAACAAATGTAGTACGATTTAAATGAACGTAAAACATGACGAGCGATATCATTTCTCTTTCCAGCGGAATTTGTAATTTTTTTTAATATTGCAACACTTATTTAAAAGTCTACTTTTCTTGATTAGGCACTTCTAAAAGGGCCTTCAAAACGATATTTGAGATCTCGCGTTCAGATTCGAAATGTCCCCGCTTATTTGGTGTCGAAATTAATTTTAAACCTTTTATGAATATAATAAACCTTTTGTTTAAATATAATTCGAAATTTTAAAGAAATGAAACACAAATTATATCAAAATATTAAGGCGTAATTTTCTGGTGACGAAAGTGTTGTCCCCTCCTCCCCCACATCCCCAAAAAAGGAAATTTTTTATTTTTAAGACGAAATGGTGATTTTTTTTTTTTTATTAAATCGACAATATTGCTTAACCACTACCGTAACTAGAACTAGTCGAGTTTTTGTTGCTGGGTTGCACTCTGAGAGGTTATTTTACTAAATAGGCTAAACGACGAGGTCACAAGGACCCCAAGGGCTCAAAGATAGTTGGGGGAAGTTGTTAAGAGACAGATGAAAGCCACCCATCAAGATAATCCGCATGTTCTTTAATGTGCACAGGATATAACTCTTACATGTAGGGAGCACGGCTTTACGTCCCATCCGACGGACGGAGGCCTTTCTAAGCCCATCGTTTTCTCCTTTCTATCAGAAGGCAGGATGGAGTTTAGCGGATATCATTCTCAATGCTGGCCTAGGTGGGGCCCGAACCTGGGAACTACATATTACGATCCTGGTGCACTACCGGTTGAGCTAGCTCTTGTCACTGGGAGATTTCAAGAGATACTCGGTCAATGTAATTCCAAGTTGGTTGATCGTGACTAGGTTAAAAATAATCAAATAATAAACTATATTTATATAATGATGAGGTCCTGCCATCCTCTCAGACCTTCTACTATGGCATATAAACTGACAGGCTCCTGTCAGACCTCTGTGGCAAGCAGCTGCTTGAGGGGGTATTTATTTTATATATATATATATAATAAACTCTTGGTTTTGAATTATTTTTGGTCCTTTTCTGTATAAATTTAAGGGGAAATTTTCAATATTAATGTGCTTCTCTTTATCTTCTGATCAGAAACATTTCTAACAAAAGCATTGCAGTACTGATTACCCCATCTTGCGGGCCCTGTGCATGACACACCCATTCCTCTGCACAACCCTGCTTATTAATGCATTGAACCAGGTCATTTAAATTGCTACGCAAAGATTAACATCTGTAAAATCATCACACACCAAACCCGCATACACATTGTTGTCGAGGTCAATAATAATGCATTGTTTTACCTCTGAGCGACCCTTTTTTTGCACACAATGGGATAAATGGCCAGGTCACAAGCACCCCGAGGGCTCAGAGAAGGTTGGAGAGAGGGGACCTGCTGGAACAGCTGTTGGGATACAAATGTCTGCCACCCGTCAAGGCCATCCAGCGTGATACTTAACGTTCGCAGGGTATGTCTCTCCCGCAAACGGAGCCACGGCTTAACGTCCCATTCGATGGACGGCGACCTTTCCAAGCATATCGGTGTTCCCGTACTGATCGTGTACAGGGCAGGGAGTTCTGCGGAGAAAAATATCAACGCTCGCCCAGTTGGGACTCGAACCTGAGAACTGCAGATTACGAGCTTGGCGCGATATTCACTGATAAATATATGTGAAATACTCACAGATCTAAACACATATTTTATTCTCTGGACTTGTGGCTATATTATTATCTGTATACTTATGGCTATAAATATATATATATTATCACGACTAAAGTGGTTATTAGTAATCAAAGCGACAAATTTAACCAAATTAATATTAATACATACCAGCGTGAGTAAGAAATTTGACACCGTTTTCTACTTAAAATGTGGAAGCTAATACTTCAAACATTTCTACTAAATATATCAACCCTTGTAAATTCCTTAACCTTTTGGATGAAATGCCATTTACCTGAAGATACTTTTCAATTCGCTAAGGAGGACCGGGTATGGCCTAACCGATAATGTGTCGGCCTAAAAACAAATATTCAGTCTTTCCAGAGGTCCCCAAGTACTTATTATTGATTAATTTTTACTTTTGGGTTGGGTTGTTTTACCTCTGAGCGGCACTTTTTTGCACACCATGGGCTAAATGGCCAGGTCACAAGGACCCCGAAGGCTCAGAGAAGGTTGGGAGAGGGGACCCACTGGAACAGCTGTTGGGAGACAGATGGTAGCCTCCCATCAAGGCCATCCAGCGTGTTCTTTAACGTGCACAGGGTATGGCTCTCCCGCACACGGGGCCACGGCTTAACGTCCCATCCGACGGACGGCGGCCTTTCCAAGCCCATCGGTGTCCCCTACTGACCGTGGGCAGGGAGGGGAATTTTGCGGAACTGTAATGACAACATTGAACTAAAAGGAAAATATGAAGAAGTGAAAATGAAAGAATTTGAAGCATACTTCTTACAAAAAACACTCCATAGAGAAAACCACAGAGCCAGAGTATGCAGAAATCCCATAAATAGAGACTTATAATTAAAGAGAATTAAAAAGGAACAGCAAACAAAAATAACCGAAATGGTAGTAGACCACACCCTTCTAAAAAAGACTATGTTTACATTAAAAAAAGCTGACTCTCCGAACTGCGCGAAATGTGAAGAAATAGAGAACACAGAACACATAATCATGAAATGTCAAAACTAAATAGCAGAAATCAATTTTTTCCAGGAAAACTTCATTCCAACTCATTGAGTGTGCCTATCTGGTCTTTGCTTTTTTGCTTTCCTTAAGAAGATTGGAAAGTATCAGGATATCTAAAAAAAATGCTCAATACTTTTATATTGTTTAGTTCCCGGTGGCTGATAACGTCAAATCACGTTTTGGAACAAAAGTCAAATTTTGCCCACACAGCCAATAAAAGTCTTCTAACCCTCAACCTAGAAGATCAAGATCCCCTTCAAGAGACTCTAGTTCATTCTTTCCCCTTTATCAATGGGGCCGGAGTGGCTCAGTCGGTAGCGCACCAGACTCGTAATCTGTAGTTCCCAGGTTCGAGTCCCAGCTGGGTCAGTGTTGAGATTTATCTCCGCAAAACTCCCCCCCCCCCCTGCCCATGGTCAGTAGGGGACACCGATGGGCTTGGAAAGGCCGCCGTCCGTCGGATGGGACGTTAAACCGTGACCCAGTGTGCGGGAGAGCCATACCCTGTGCACGTTAAAGAACATGCTGGATGGCCTTGACGGGAGGCTACCATCTGTCTCCCAACAGCTGTTCCAGTGGGTCCCCTCCCCCAACCTTCTCTGAGCCTTCGGGGTCCATGTGACCTGGCCATTTAGCCCATGGTGTGCAAAAAAGTGCCGCTCAGAGGTAAAACAACCAGCCAACCAACCCCCAACCTACTCTGAGGTCATTCGGAGTCCATGTGACCTGGCCATTTAGCCCATGGTGTGCAAAACGGTGCCGCTCAGAGGTAAAACAACCCAACTCCTTTATCAATATGACACGGAAATAATTGCTATAGACCCAACTTTCCTGGAGCGAGTTAGGTAATGAAAAAAATAATCTAAACTTTGTCATATTCCATGCAATTTGCGTTTCAAGAAACGTTTTAAAAACTTCTAAAACGGAAGGGGAAATGTTACACTGCAATGGAAATCCAGTCTCATACCCCCTTTACCTTTTTTTCCGGCTCGATTAGATGAATGCCCCCTCTCCCTCTTTTATTTTTTTCTAGATCCGGGCCTCGACGGAGATGACCTAGAGCTTCAGTCAGGCTTGTCCTGGTTTCTCATGTAGCATACATACAAACATATACCTATGCCATCTCGTAACGTGAATTCTGACGCCACGCAGCTACAGTGTCATTGTGAACACAAAACGCCGCCAGGGTTCCATCTGTCTGTCTCTTAGCATCTACCCAATGGAGTTTCTTCCTCCAATATTCTGAGTCATTATGACCTTCTGGATCTTGTTGATTCTAACCTTCTGGGTTATTGTGACCTGACCATTTAGCCTAAATAAAAAATGTGTGCTGAAAAAAGTACCACTCAGAGGTAAAATAACTCTTCAGCAAAAGCTTCGCGAGCTCCAATGGGGGCCGAAGCCTGTAGCTTGGGAAACATTATTCTAGACAACTCTTGCCACCATAGAACCACCGAAGTAGATTTGGTCTCGGTTGTTTTACTTCTGAGCTGCACTTTTATTACACGCAATGGGCTAAATGCCAGGTTACAAAGACCCTGAGTACTCATGGAAGGTTGAGAGAGGACCCACTGGACAACTGTTACAAGACAGATGGTAGTTTCCCATCAAGGCATCCAGCATGTTCTCGATATTTATTATTCATTTAATGACCTCCGAATTAAAAATATATTTCCTCTGACCCGTAATCCTCTAGTACCGTTTAGCCCCCCCACCCTCCCCTGTCTATCATTTTCCATGAATCATTGATTTATTTTATTAAGGGTTGAATACTTGGATTAGTGTATACGTTTGCAATAAAATGTGTTAAAAAAACTGACAATTTAAGACAATTTTTTCTTTAATATACATATTTAATTTTTCGCTGTCTGTTATAGTTATACTCTATGGCCGAGTGGTATGCACGCTTGGCCAGTAAGCTAAGAGACTTGGGCTTGAGCCTCGGGAAAGGCATGGATCTTTGTGTTTTTTTCTGCTGAGGTCCCACCATCCTCACAGACATTCTACTATGGCGTATTAAAGTGACAGGCTCCTGTCAGACCTCTGTGGCAAGCAGCTGCTTGAGGGGGTATTTATTTATATTTTTTTATTATTTTATATTTCAACTTTTCTGTTGTATCTAATATTTTGGTGATGTTGAATTTGACACTTTTTGTTATGATTTTACAACTTATTGATTCATTGATAATTCTGGAAGAATCCTCGGAAATATTCTTCGCAGTAAAACCACGTCACAAGTGCTAAGAAATGCTGGTCTAGTGGTTGATCTTCCCGAAAACTTTTTGTGTCTTCATAGTTTTTGGGACTTGATTAATTATCTTCTATGCACCAATCCCCTGTGATGATGCATAGAACCGGCCAGGTCTAGCACCTAATGTCCGATCCCGCCTTCTAGTGGTGCAGACCGTTAATACCTTTCAAAAGAGATACTCTCTTGTGGAAGTGAACGGAAGGGGAGGGCTGCCAGATTACTGTGGCCTACTGATCTGGATAACTATGGCTACTTTTCTTTTTTTATACCCTGCTGAGGAGTGGTCAACCACACAGGGTCCTGGTGCTGACCATATAAACCCATTGGACTGGACAGATATATGGCTCTGAGCTTGATTATGGATCCTGATTTTGCTGCACTGGTGGGCTTCTGTGGAGGGAAAATCTTCCGCTGTGTTTTCTGTTTGTTTGTGGGTTGACAGCCCCAAGTGAATAGATTCACAGGATATGTTTATCAGCTGGTGGATAATCCTGAGCAGAAGTCATCGCAGGCACCTGAACTCTTTGCTTCTATTGGCATCGTCAAATTCTACATTGGAGGAAGTCTTCCAGTGTAGATGGCTTCAGCCTTTAGTAGTGGGGGAACGGGTCTTTGCCCCATGTCTGCGATTAGGGGGCTGTTTGATATTGTCGGCATTCCCTCTCTCAATAAACATAGTTTCTTTAAACATCCCACTAACCATTTTCTCTCCATAGGTAGTTGGAATGTGAGGACTCTGCACAGAGCTTTTTCTCTTGATGTCCTCACACAAGAATTCCACCATTATAATTTAGATATTCTAGGCTTGCAAGAGACCAGATGGACAGATAACGGTCAGATTCTTAAAAATAATCTTAAATTTCTCTTTTCAGGGAGGGACGACAAGAAGCATCACCAAGCCGTGGGTCTGCTTCTCAGCAGACATGCTAGTGATGCTCTTCTAGGATATGAGTGCATTAATGAAAGGTTTCTTACAGCAAAATTTCAGACAAGCGTTAAAGACCTGAATGTTATCTGTTGTTATGCCCCCACTGAGGATGCCGATGAGGATGAAAAGAACAGGTTTTATGAACAACTTCATGATATTTTGAATTCTGTCAAGAAAGGAGATATTACCCTTGTTCTTGGTGACTTCAATGCCAAAGTTGGTACTGACTCTGACCTTTGGGGAGGGGTAATAGGTCTTTTTGGTGTTGGTAGCTCCAATGGCAATGGGCAACGTCTCCTACAGGTAAGTAAACTCAATGGTTTCAGAATAACTAACACTTATTACAAACACCGCGACATACATAAGTACACATGGGTTTCGCCCGATGGGCTGCATAAGAATATGATTGATTATATATTAATTAACAGCAAATGGGCTAGTTCTGTTAGGAACACCAGGTCATATAGGGGAGCTGAAATTTGATCTGACCATTACCTTGTTAAAAGTGTCTTGCAACTTAAACTTAAAAAGTGTTGTGCTAGGGTTAAAAAATTTGATTTTAATACTGAAGCTCTGAAAGACCCAGTTATAGCCAAAGCTTACCATGATCCTAGGTTACTTAGTCATTATGACAGTCATGGTATGCTTACTACTGACGTTGAGGAAGAATGGGATCATTTTAAACAGGCTTTTTTGGACACTAACAGTACTCTTTTAGGAAAAAAGGAGCATAAGAGACAGAATTATCTGAGTGATAAGGCACTTGAGCTTATTTCGGAAAGAAAGAACTGCAGGAATGTCCTTAATCAATACCCTACTACTCGTAACAGAAAGCATTACAGAGAACTTAATAAACGTGTAAAAGATCAGTTAGCTGCTGATAAGAATCTTTGGCTTGATGGCTTGGCTGACAAAGCCGAGGAAGCAGTTAGACAGCACAACAGCAGAGAGCTGTACCAGATAGTTAATGTTTTGTGTGGTAGAAAACGCACAGGTATACAGGGATTGAAGGATAAACAAGGTAAGGTTATAGAAGGTGAGGATTCTGTCATGGCTAGGTGGGCTGAGTATTTCAGTGATGTTCTAAGCAATGTGGTTAGTTCTACTCCCATTGTTTGTAATGATGATAGATGCATTGGTGGCTTTAATGTTGGCCCTATAACACAATCTGAAGTTATTTTGGCTGTTTCTAAACTTAAACTTCATAAATCCCCAGGGGTAGATGAAATTACTACAGAAATGCTAAGAGTTTGAATGTTTGGTTACCATGTGGATGACTGAAATTTTGAATATCTTTTATGATAAAGGCATGGTTCCTAAGGATTTTACCAGAGCTATTATTATCCCTATTTTTAAAAAAGGTGATCGCAGTTCTTGTGATAACTATAGGGGTATCAGCCTACTCTCTGTTCCGGGGAACGTTCTTTGCATTGATTGTGATTAATAGAATTAAGAATCTCGTTGACAGTCAATTGCGTGATGAACAATGTGGATTCAGAAGTGGTAGGAGATGTGTGGATCAGATATTTTCACTTAGGCAGATTCTTGAGAAATGTTTAGAGTTTCAGAAACCTTTGGTTGCTAGCTTTGTTGATTTCAAAAAGGCTTTCGACTCTGTTGATCGTCATAATTTGTGGTTGATTGTGAGAACATATGGTATACCAGAGAAGTCAGTTAACATAATAAAAGCTCTCTATAATAACACGGAGTCGTGTGTGAGAGTTGGTAAGGCTTGTAGCAATTGGTTTAGCATTACTTCTGGTGTTCGACAAGGGTGCATTTTGTCTCCTTTCCTCTTTAGCTTGGTTATTGATTACGTTATTGCGAAATTCACTTCAAGTTAAAGATTTTGGCCTTAAATGGACTGGAGATACGAAAATTTCTGACTTAGATTATGCTGATGATTTAGCCCTTTTGGCAAATGATGTTAATGAGATGAACTCTTTCATTGAGCTGTTGATGAGACTGGTAGTAGAGTAGGTTTGGTTATAAACAAAGAGAAAACTAAAGTGATGAAAATTGGTCAGGCAGGCTGTGATTCAGTTAATCTGAATGGTTGCAGTCTTGAGCAGGTGTCACAGTTTAATTATCTTGGGAGCTATGTAACAGATAATGGTGATGTGCGGTATGAGATTAACAGACGAATAGGGATTGCTGCCGGGACTTTTAAGAATCTAGGTAGAGTGTGGATAAATAGGCGTATACATCTAAAGACTAAAATTAGACTGTATAATAGTTTGGTTCTTTCTAGGGTTAGTTATGGTAGTGAAACTTGGACACTTTGTAAACAAGATATCAGGAAACTAGATGCTTTTGATTCCAGATGCTTGCGCAGTACCTTGGGCATTAGGTGGTTCAACTTTGTAACTAATGATGAGGTTAGGAAAGGAGTTTGCAACCTCCTTTAAGCAGCATATTGTGCAGAGAGAGACTCCGTTGGTTTGGCCATGTTATTGGCCAATGAATAATTATAGATTGGCGAATAGGGTTATGAACAGTGTGCCTAAAGGCCTCAGAAAGAAGGGGAGACCTAGGATGCGGTGGGCAGACAATGTCAAACAGGACCTTGTTAGAATTGGTGTGCAGTGGCCAGATGCAGTAGATGTAGCTCAGGATAGACTTGCTTGGAGAACTAAATTGCACGCTCTGGTTGGACCTCCGTAGCCCATGGCTGCTTGAGGATGATGATGATAATGATGATGATCTAGCTGTGCCCAATAAAATTTTGTGAGGTACCACCAGCTATCATTACTGCCGACGTAACTCATATTTATCAGTAAACCGAAAGTTCCACAAAGGATTGGATTGTTTTAAGTCTGATTGGTTGGTTGTTTGCTTTACCTCTGAGTGGCAGTTTTTTCCCACACACTGCAAAATTACCAGCTCATAAGAACTGCCAAGAGCTCAGAGAAGATTATGGGAAGAGGGGGGGGGGGCTCTATTAAATAGCTTTCAGGAGAATGGTGAAAGCTTCCCATCAATGCTATCCATCTTGTTCTTTAACGTGCAGAGTATCTAATTCTTCTACACGCGAAATCACGGCTTAAACTCCCATACGACGGACGGTGTCTTTATAAGCAATTTCATGTCTTTTTTTTTCCACAGAAGGTAGTTGGAGGTTAAAGGAATTAAATATCGACTCTGCACATAGAGACTCAAACCTGAGAACTGTAAATTATGAGCATGACGCGCTACAGACTGAGTCAACTCCACTGCTGAGGAATAAAATCTCATTTATTTAACAATTCAGTCGAATGGAATTTTTCCTCTTCGAAGGGAAAAAAACAAGGTGAGATCAAGACTCAAATATCTGGGACTACTACATTAATCTATTAAGCGTCCCAAACCTCTATGGATTGTCTAGTTGAAAAGGGGAGAGAATATCTCATTTAACCACAAAACTTCTGAACAGGACCAGATCTAGGGAGGGAGGGAAGAAAAGGCGATTTTTTTCTAGATCTGGGCTTGCTTGTGATCAATTTTAGGAAAAAAAAAAGATTATACAACGTACATTGAATTATTTTGTTCTAGCTTACACATCGCAACAACCCACCCCACCCAAAAACCATTTCCTGTGGTTTTTGTCTCCTGGAGTCAAAAGATTTCTTTTGTGATTCAAATCAGCAGTTGAAAGAAGTGCTTCATTTACATGAAAGCGCATATGAAAAGCGTTCTTTCTCACTGTCAAGATTCCCAATCTTGATCAAACCGAGCAAGGCAGCTAGTGTTCCACAGTCAATGGTTTCCATTTACTTTCAAGCAAATTATCTTCAGAAATACCACAAGACAACGGGGTACAAGAAACGGGCGGGCGAAAGCCAAATTCGCCCCAGGGTTTCGTGATGCGAGGATCTGATTACTCAAGTTTCTTGCGATGGGCAGACAGACAATTCGGCTCCTTAATAACTCTACGGGTGCATCGTTTTAACTTTGAAAGCGAAAGCCTTTAATTATAATGAGATTCACTAGATTAACCCGTTTGTCAGTCATTAATTAATGGCTATTACTTGATACGTATTCTGTTTCTGTTAAGTCCTAGATTAATGATGTGGGTTAATGAGGTAAAAAGAAATGTGAGTTTGGAACAAAAAACAAATGGGAATGAAAGGAAAGTCTCTTTTTGAGGTTTAATATTCCCCTCATGTGTACGTAAACATGTGCATAAATTCAGTCACTGGTTTTCATAAAAGCATTAGAAAATTTCTCAATCTTTTAATATTTGTTAAGTTGTGCTCTTGGCCACTGGTCTAAGGGACCTGGGTTCGAGTCCCGGGTAAGGCATGGATGTTCGTATTGTTTTTCTGCTGAGGACCTGCCGTCCTCAGCATATATAAACTGACAGTCTCCTGTCAAACCTCTGTGGCAAGCAGCTGCTTGAGGGGTATTTTTTGTTTTCATTTTTTTTGTTTTTTATCATATATTTTATTGAAAGTTTGACAATTTATTGGTGACCAAATCTACATTATGCAGTATCTAGGATAGTTTAGAATAGTGCAGCATACGTTTTGTTGTGGTTTGAGTTGTTTCATCACTGAACAAACTTTTGTTGACATGATGGGTTGATGGATTAAACGACCAGGTCACAAGTGTCACAAAGACTCAGAGAATGGGGACCCCTGTACAGCTATTAGGTGACCATCCTGCGTATTCACCTGATCTTTCACCATGCGAATTTCGGCTATTTCCAAAAACAGAGAAATAACTTGCTGTGAAGCTTTTTGTCGTACTGCAAGACCTCGCAAAATACGTTGATTGAAAGTTGCGGAATATTCCTCCTACAGGAGTACCACAGAGCGTTCCAGAATTGAAGTAGACGTCTGCAACTTTGCATAGATGCTGGAGGGAAGTTCTTTGAGGTGAGAGTAATGGTTTTTATTTTGCAGATGCATGTCAAGAACCTTTTGAACGCCCCTCGTACTTAAGATGCACAGTGTATTGTTTTCTAACACAGGGTGTCACGACCTGACGTCTCATCGTACGGACGGTAGCCTTTCGGGGTCCCAGCTAAATTCTCTTCTAAATCGAAGAAGAGCGGTCGTTAGCGGAGAAAAATGTATGTAGGCACAGTACGAAATCGAATCTAGAAACATCAAAACCACCATCGCAACCAGAAAGAAACGACACTATCAAGGTTTATGATTCTGACGCTGCGAAGAATAACTTTTCTCCTAAAGCTCCCAAGATGGTCCAAGTTTTTCTCCTAAAGCTCCCAAGATGGTCCAAGTTTTTCTCCTAAAGCTCCCAAGATGGTCCAAGTTTTTCTCCTAAAGCTCCCAAGGTGTTATGTTCGGCAGAAAGTCTATTTCATTAAGTCTGAAATATTAATTGCGCAGAAAAAATGAAAAAGCGTTTCCTTGAGGCGATTTCGAAATCTAAAAGAAGTCTTAACCAAATCTTTGAGGTTTAGAAATATTCATCCATCTTTTTAAAGATATACGCACTGGAACATTCAGGTGTTAAACATAAGGATTTTTCTACAAACTTCGTTAATAAATATATGTCTTTGAACAATAGTTTACTTCAGAAAATGCAAATCTTGAGAAAGTTTCCATAATAATTCTTCCATTGTCTGTTGATAAATGAAAAAGAAGCAGTCAGATGGAAAGTTGGCGTTTAATCTTTCAGTGAAGATCTTTCATTAAGATTTTTGAAGCAACTCTTCAACGGTTAAATGTTATATTGAGAGATGGAAAATCTCTGGGTTCTGTGATACAGAGTAAAATCTCTGTGAAAAACTCTCAGTATATCTGGCAGTGCCCTGGGATTGCAGAGTGTTCGAATATCGCTATAACCTAATGTTCCAGGTAACTGAGGCACATGTAAAAAGTTTCTTGGATAAACCACATCTCAGAGAGCGATATTCTCTTTAGAGCGAGTTGCTGGAGAAAAAAGAATAGCACAAAGGAACAAATTCTCTTTGACAGTTAAAAAGAAATAGAAATCTTGTTTCGAAATACCAAGGGAAAGAGAGAGACGAAGAAAAATTTATGCAGAAAGTCTATCAAAATAGATGAATACATCGGCGTTAGATATTCTTTAAAATAAAGTTTTGGAAAATTATAATAAACTCTAACACCCTGATAGGATACGATACCTAGTGAGAGAGGTAGTTATTCAACAAGTGCTGTTAAATATTCTGACATTAATTTGGATTTTAATAAGTAGCTCAATTTAGGCACCATTTCATTTCAATCAATCATTTACACATTAATGATTGCACATTTTCGAGATTCCGATAATTTTTTCTTTTCTCTGTATATTTTATGAAAATTGCCACATCATCTGAATCTCTCTCTCATTCAGGCTTTTTTTAGAACTTCTTTGGAGAAATTTTCATCCTAATTTACGTTTTATACTTCCCAGCAATAAAGTTTATCCTCCCAAGTTACAGATAAGTTTCTGATCGTTTTGCATTTCGCTTTGAAATTATCTCATCTAGTTCTGCCTTACTATACTTTAGTTTTTTATCACAAGCATATCGATAACGAAAGTTCTAATGTTATTCAAGAGCATATGGTATTATAATAAAGAAAGCACTGATATATGCATCACTTTATACTTGCATTCTCAGACTTTAAACTGTATTTAAAGTATGTTTATGTATAAAATGTATTCCAATTTCTTCAGGTTTTTGGATTTTTTTAATAATTTTAGCTTTTAAAAAAATTAATAGTACAAAAATAATTGATCTGCCTTTCTTTAACTTTCATTTTAAGACAACGATTTCCTGAGACGTTAGGGGAATGGGTTGACTCAGTGGGTAGGGCGCCAAGCTCATAATCGTGCAATTCCTAAGTTCGAGTACCAACTGTGCCTGGGTTGAGATTTATCTCCGCCAACTGCTTTTCTGCCCTCGGTGAGAGAGGAGACGCCGCTGGGCTTGGAAAGGGTCACCGTCCGTCAAATGGGACGTTTAGCCGTGGTCTCATGTGCGGAGAGCCATAATCTGTGCACATTAAAAGACACACATGATGATCTAGACGGTTGCCTGCCATCTGTCTCCTAGCAGCTGTTCAGCGAGTCGTATTTCCCCATCTTTTCTGAGTCCTTGGAATTCTTGTGACTTGGCCATTTAGTCCATATGAGAACAAAAGTGTCATTTTGAGATAAAACAACACAAACTAGCAAATATTCGATGGAGCACAGAAAGGATCATAATATTCTGAAAAACCATAATCGCTAAATATTACACAATATATCAATCTCACAATTTTTAATTTACCTAAGAAATGATGAATCCCTAAGAGAAAAATCAAAATGATCCCAAATGGCGATAGGTTACCCCTGAGAGACATTTTTTTATGCAAGCAATGGTTTAAAAAGTGGGCAGGCTACAAGGTCACCAAAGACTTGGTCGATGGGTTTCAAAGTTAACTGTTAATTCTAACTGAAAAAGCCCTTCACAGATTTTTCTTAGATGAAAATTTATCAATCATCCCTAAACTTGATTTACCTAGTAATTTGCATTGCATTATACATAATCTAAGAATTGGTAATATAGGTTAGGTCTAAATAGTTATTTACATAAAATGGGCAAAGTTAATTCACTTCTTTGTACTTCCTGTAATACTCAAGAAACTATCACTCATTTCTTGTTAAACTGTAAAAAAATATGAAAATGAACGCACTAAGCTTTTAATATTGGCATTCAAGAATTTACTCCAGAAAATATTTTAAGTCACTCAGATCAGCTATTAAGAAAGGTTCTTTCCTATTTGTCAGTAATTTTATATTGAATCTAAATGGTTCCTTACATTTATAATTTGCTCTGTAGTTTTTGTATATTTTTGTTACACGATATCCAGTAGATATCGCTTTTGTAATTACCTGTTTTGATTGCTTTTTAGGGCTGTTACACTCTTGTAATTTATTGAGAGAGAGGTGCTTAGCATCGACTGTTCTCAGTGTTTGTAATGTGTATAAAATAAATAAATAAATAAATCTAACTGATGCAGTGGTCAGAGTACAATGCTAATGGAGTGGTCTATTTCAGTGAAATGGTCTTCTATGAGAAAACTACACACTGCAAGTAGCTTCTAAGATTTACCGTTTTATATTCAGCATATATGGAAAAAGATAATAATATATTGGTCACGTCACAAGGTATTATCGGGCTGGTAGAATTTATATTTAACATGATTCACTTAAGGAGTTGATTTGATTTCTACATTTAAATTTTAAAAGTTTGTGTATAAGAACGAAAGAAACATAAATGTACAGAACAAACTCTGGATTTAATTTATTCAGTTGCTATTGTTCTGTGTACATATATTTAATCCGATACAATAAGACAATCCTTGCTTCCTGGAATACCAGAGATCTCAATCATAAAACCATTCATCGTTCGGTGACAAATTTAGTAGCAATTACACAACAACGATTCATATAAAATGTCAACTCTAAGTTGTAAACAAACAAACAGAGACAAAGCTTATGCAAAGTTCGGACTCTAGTCCACTGACTTTTGTGTCTCTGCAGCATAATCCTTATTCCACTTTCTGGAGTTGAGTCCTTTCTGTCGCTTTGTATTATCCGCAGCATTCGGACAATATGCTTCTTTTCTGCCCATCTCAGACAGGAATCTCTTTGTGGTTATTATAGCTCTGAGTATACAATGGAGACAAAGCTGAGCGAACCAAATGGGAACGATACATTGACCCGTTAGTGGGTGGCGATTCGCATGTGTGTTTGTACTGAGAGAGCACGAAACCGGTTCGCTCACTTCCTACAATGCTTTTTCACAGGTCATTAGCAGTTATGTCCTCGCCCCATTTGCTCTACGTGAAAAAAAAATGCGTCGGGTTTGTTGGCATTTAAATAGCTGAGACGAGATTTTGAAATAAAAAGGAAACCACTCTTGCTTGTTTACTTTTTTTACTATTGATTCGAACAAGCAACGAAAAGCTCTATTTTTCATTTAATTAAGTTTATCTCACAAAAAATTCTTTCAATTCTTGATTTTTTTTTGTTTATTGTCCAATGAAGGGAAAGCTCTCTAACTCTTACTTTCACTAGTTTCAGCTATTTCACGTTTGTGATTATTTCAGTGTCTTCTGGAATACCTATCAAAAGGTTACATGGATCATTTTCGCTTCTAATAAATATTAACAATGTTACCGCTAAAGTGCAGAAATCAGTTATTCTACAGATTATCTAGGTATTGTGCAGATTAACTAGGGTGATCCGTTAACGTGCGGAAAATTGTTTCATTTCTCAAATTACCTAGGTAATCTGCAAATTACCTGGATAATCTGCACATTACCTACTAGGCACTCGTTAAAGTGAAAATAAGATCTTTGCTGGAACAACAGGAACGTTTCTGTATGCCTAAATTAACATAATGTTATTTATCTAGTGTCCGAGAGTAGAGTTGAAACCAGGGTCATCCCTCTGTCAACATGAATCAGTCGTCCGAATTATAAAAAACGCCCCCAAAATGAGCAGGCCAAGTGAGAACGAATCATTTTAGTGATTCGTTATCAAGAATGAATCACTTTACCGATTCGTTCTCACTTGGCCTCCGCTCATCCGGGGCGTTTTTTATAATGCGGACGAGTGAATCACGTGACACGAAGATTCATAATCAATAGATTCACCACTATGAGAGAAACAAACTTTTGAACTTTAACTATACGGAAGCCGTTAATGTGCACATTACCTAGGTAAAATGCGAAAAACTCTTGATTCCGCACGTTAACGGAGCAAATCAGTTAATCTGCAGAGTAGCTAGGTAATGTGCGCATTAACGGCTTTCGAGCTTTAGCGGTAACAAATATATTCTTTACAAAATAGTACTTCTCACATTTGAAGATGAAGTCGATTCGTTTCTTGGTACCGAAAGAGTTTCAGGATAATTTATCATATAAGAGTCATTCAAATGAAAAGCGGACTAGTCGAAGATGAAGCGTAAAACATTTATTTGTCTATTGAAATTCACTCTGCCTATTGAGACATTTGTTCCAAAGTGAAATTAACTTGATATTTTCTTTCCTAATGTGACTTTGTTGGGGCGTGATGAAGTCTGTAGCATTTGTCCCAACACTAAATTGATAAAGTTATATCTTTTTTCAGGAAACGACTTTGGGTTGGGGCATGACGAAGTCTGTGTCAATACCCTGCACCTCTTCGTCCGACTTTAACTTCTTTCCTTTCGTGGTGCTTTTTAGAGGTCCAAAATTTTTAAAAATCTAATAGAGAAGATGCAGTAGGATATTCCAGACATTCCCAAACTACGTTCAACTTTGCTCTTGTATGCTATGTAACAATTTTATGTTACAAATTATGTGTAATATCAACAACGTTGTTATTGTTACTTGGGCAGTATGGAATCGGATGCTGACATGTAACAAAACGTTTTACTCAAAAGTCCTGAGCGTTTCGACTCTATTGCCTGCTTTCAAATGTCCAAAGTTTCACAACATCTTTGCGAGCTGAGGATGCCATCACTGTACAGGAACTCAATCGGCAAAGGACCCTGATAGTCAAATTAAAACATTAACATACTGCGCATTGTTCAACTCTAGGTGCGAGAGTTTGTCTGGAATCCAAACAGCATCTATCACTAACAAGCCAATACTTGCCACTGTTTCTGGTGGTGATTAATTCCTTCTGTGTACACCGTTTCTTTGTGTGAGGATACAAAGATTCCTCAGTCCATTATCCAGATATAGCAGTTGTCCACTTTTCATTTGAAGGATCCATATACAAAAAATATTCAATAAATCAAATGAGTTAAATACAATATTCATTAACGAACTGTTGTGTTATGTTTCTCACATATTTATCTCATCGGTCAGTTTTGCTGAACAGTGGCAAAAGATTTGTTAATAGTCTACTAGATTTCAAGGGCCTCGTAAGTATTTGAGTAAATATATTAAATAAAATGGAGTCTTTAACCAACTATTACAGCGGTTCCTAAACTTCAATTTGCTGTGGATCACCAATTTTAGTCGGTAAATAATTCGCCCCAGTGTCCGAGTGATTAGCGTGCTTGACTCCACAAATCATACAGACTGGTTCTGGTCCCAAATAGATATTTCCTTAATCGTGTTGTCTTTCTGCTGAGGTCTATCCTTCCTCACAGACATTCTTGTACAATTAAATAATATGTCAGTATAATTACTGACAGACTCCTGTCATTCCTGTGCGGTAAGTAGCTAAATAAGGGGTATCAAAAAAAAACCGACGGATTTCTGAGATAATGATGTCATCCCCAGGTCTATCGACACTGTTTAGTTACGAATAAACGTTTAGATAATTCTAAATTCGAAAATTCTTTAAGGTAAAAATGCTGCAGGAATTCGATGATCCTTAGAAAACTCTCGCGGACTCCCAGTGATCCGAGCAACACAGTTTAAGAAATGTTGCCATTCCTTTCAAATGCCAATAGTCTTTTCACATACATTTTTAACTCTTTGAATTCCCTTGTCCACATTTCTGTAAGGACGCATTACGTAATGGGCGTACCATTATATAATAGGATTCAATGGAGGAAACAAAGTTCGTTTTACGGACAACTTTTTACGAACGTAACCCTTCCGTATGTCGAGCATTACCTGTACTAGAAGTTACCAGTCAGAAGGCCCATTCCTATAACCTGATCAGGAAGCTCATCTCTTTTATAAAATAGCACAATTGAAAGTTGAAGATGATCTATATTCGCTTCTTTGCAGAAAACTAGATACTAGGACCAAGTCGTTAATGGCCAGATCAGGAAGCACCTGTACCGTTAATTAGTCATAAATTTAAATTTCATTCAGAAGCCCATATGCAATTATCTAGCCAATAATGGCCACATTCTGAAGCCCAAATAATGTTATATAGTCATTAATCACCAAATTGGGAAACTCATATTTATTTTATTGTACAAGTGGTCAACTCATTCTCCATTTTCAATGTCTTACACTATTAATAGGAAATGCGTTTGCTGTGATCTGTTATTCATCGTCAACGTTATCGTTGATGATGGAGAACATATTACAGTAATTCGTATTAATTAGTGCAGCTCAATATTTTATAGCATAGTGGGACATGAAATGAATAAACTAATAAATATGAAATCTCTGCGATTTTCTCAAGTCTCAAATTCCAAATGGTCCAAGAAGTCTCTCCTGCAGAAAATACTGAGTTAATATTTGGCTGAAATTCTATGTTTCAGGGCAAATCTTTGTAATCTGAACTTGGAAAGGGAATTCTCATAAAGCTTTTATGCTTTTCGTGTCTCGTAGATGCGTTTCCCTGAACCGGAAAGGCGATTTCTCCTTACTAAATAGGGGTGGGGATAGCTCAGTCGGTAGCGCTCCAGGCTCGTAATCTGTAGTTCCCAGGTTGGAGTCCCAGCTGGGTCAGCGTTGAGATTTATCTTCGCAAAATTCTCCGCCCTGCCCACGGTCAGTAGGGGACACCGATGGGCTTGGAAATGCAGCCGTCCGTCGGATGGAACGTTAAGCTGTGGCCCCGTGTGCGGGAGAGACATACCCTGTTCACGTTAAAGAACACGCTGGATGGCCTTGACGGGAGGCTACCATCTGTTTCCCAACAGCTGTATCAGTGGGTTCCCTCCCCCAACCTTCTCTGAGCCTTCGGGGTCCACTGACCTGACCATTTAGCCCATGGTGTGTAAAAAAGTGCCGCTCAGAGGTAAAACAACGCAAACAACCCAACCTTACTAAATAATGATACAACATGAAACAAGAAAAGATGCAGCTGTCACTTCTAGCTTTCCATTTTCAAAAGTAAGTAAAGCGTAAACTCGATGATTATAGTACATCATTTCACTCTTGATTTTCGAGATGAAAGATTTTCTTAAAAAAACTAAAATACCTTTGGATAGCTTTGTATTATTGCACACGGTTAAAATTACCTAGTTGAATAACCCTTTTAATATTAATAACATAAATTATTCCTTTTTCAGTATTCCTATTTCGGCGATCTGTTTGCAACACTCCGACCTGTCATTGAATTTCGTCGTGAAGTATAGGCGATCACCCTTTCTGACTTTAAAACAAACATCCGACATCCACAGACCAATGAAACTTCTTCGCACAGAAATTCTGCTCATTAGATTGCTGCTTATGATACCGCAATTACTCTACTTATTAGAAATAACTTTCATCTATGCCCGAGCTGACTAAAATGATCTGCTTTAGCTTGTAATTTCTGAAATCTGGTTTGTGTATTTTTCGTTTCAACTTGACTGAATTCGCCACAGTAAATCAGAGAATTAAAGCATTCCTATACAATTCAGTTCAGCAATATCCTAATAACTTACAAACTTTAGTTTGTCGGTTACCATTATCTGAGAATTCATTAACACAGCAAGACTATTAGGCGACCATCTAAAATGATAATATTTGATGTCGTTCCTGAATCTGTTGGTTCGTTAACTGACTTGGACTTCATCTGTAACCTCGAAACTCCAACATAGAAAGTTGCATAGTTGGTGATATTTCTATTATAATTAACTCTCTGCTCAACCAAGTACACAGATTCCATTCGAGATAACAAATTAAAGGTAGAGAATTTGCAGAAAGAGAAACTCATATATGTATAATCTAGAAAACTTACATTGATAAACGAATTGCAAAATGAGACATGAAAGACTGCCATTAAATTCAAACTACAGATGATTTAGTAACGTATTCCCAGAAACCTATCCTTTTGGATACATTTGATAAAGGAGCCATTAATTTGTTTCTGACGCATTGCAAATTAAACATTTATTTGCTATTTAACTCCCATTGTAATGTTTATAATTCCATTATCATATGATAGTAGTGGTTCAAATCACAATCGAATTTAATAACGAGTCTGTCTACAACTACTCTGAAACGCTTGATTACGAACAGAAATGCTCATTAAAACCAAATCTCCTGCACAATTCTTATTCGATAGGAATGTATCACTGAAAATATCTTCCTACATCCCATCCAAATACTAGCAAGGCATCTTCTTTTTTCATAATCAGCCATGCGATTATCATCCACTGTTTTTCTGTACGAGCTATTATTTCTTGTACACATCCAAAAAAATACTTTAAATCTAACATATCGACAATATCCCTTTTATTTTTCATTCTCATCCGCATATTTTTGTTTTATCGGTTAAATACATACATATTGTTTTAGTAAAATTGAAAATTTAAGAATGCGAAAGAAATTAAAAATCCCTTTTTTCCGTGGATCCAGAAGATAGGAAATATCATCGGGTGTTCGCTAAAAAACTCAAAAGTGCATCAGGAATGGAAAAAAGTTCCAAATGTTGAAAATTGCAATAAGGAGATCGAACGGACACAAATAGCATTGTAACATTAGCGAAAAGTGTACGGCTAGGGAAGAATTTTTTTATACAAGTTTCTGAAGAAATATCCAAATGTATCCTTGTATCCCTGTGCATGTGTTTGAATGTTGTATGAGAAATCAAACAAGCCCAACGGAACTTCTAGGTTATCTCCTTCCGTTGTGTAGAGAAGTACTTTCTTTCCTTTTTTAATGGGGCGGGGGTGGCTCAGTCGGTAGCGCGCCAGGCTCCTAATCTGTAGTTCCCAGGTTCGAGTCCCAGCTGGGTCAGCGTTGAGATTTATCTCCGCAAAATTCTCCGCCTTGCTCACGGTCAGTAGGGGACACCGATGGGCTTGGAAAGGCCGCCGTTCGTCGGATGGGACGTTAAGCCGTGACTCCGTGTGTGGGAGAGCCATACCCTGTGCACGTTAAAGAACACGCTGGATGGCCTTGATGGGAGGCTACCATCTGTCTCCCAACAGCTGTTCCAGTGGGTTCCCTCCCCCAACCTTCTCTGAGCCTTCGGGGTCCATGTGACCTGGCCATTTAGCCCATGGTGTGCAAAAAAGTGCCGCTCAGAGGTAAAACAATAAAATCCTTTTTTAATAATTAAATTTAATAATTTAATGGGGCCACTTTCATCTAGGCCTTTGAGTCTTATCTCAAAAACAGAAAACAAGTTTTAAATACCGTCTACAAATAAATAACCTAAGGTTTCACATTAAAATATATAAAGTAAAAATAAAAAATCAACAACTGGAATTGTTTCAATAAAATGTTTTAATTTGCGTTTTTTTTTTGGTGCAGATAAAAGCTTTAAAAGCAAAATATGCATATATGCTGATGAACTCCGAACCTTTGCTCAAAAGACTCAATATGGTCATTATTCACATAAAGATTTAGCGCCACTAAAAAAAGAAAATGAAATACATATCCGGATTTTATTTCTTGACTATTTCAAGTAGATTACGGGCTAAAATCATAAAAGCAGAAAGGATGATAATGATGATTCAGTTAATTATTTTAATCCGTGACTCTCTATACAATATTTCCTAATCAGCATTATCGGAGTGAAAATGGGGATTTACTTCACCATCTAATATTTAAGAATGTAGAATATAACATCTAAACTTCAGCATATTGCTAAATGTGAGGCACGTACCCGGGGTTTGGTTTCGGGGGGGGGGGGGGGTCGTACGTACCCAGGGTTGGTTCGGGGGTCCGATAATTCTGTTTTCTGTTTTAGAGGGTCCAAGAAGTTAGCTTCGGGTGGGTGGGGAGTGAGAATAAGACTTAAGTAGGATTTCCCAATTACTAAAATATTCCACCAGATAGGAAAGCTTAAAATGATTTTAGATATGGAATGAGATTTTACAGTTGTTTTGTAATCAATTTTTATTGTCCGACATAAAATACCGGACTAAAAATAAAATTATGCAAAGACAACTGTTTTGGATTCCAAAGCATGTAGACAAATTTGAGATTTAGTATAAAACGATAGGATTTTCGGGGGAGGAGAATGGTTCGGATCCTCCTCTGGGTTCGCCCTTGCTGATATTTCTGTTCCCATTTAGCATCTGCTGAATCAATGATACACAGATTCCATCGCACAGAATCCATTTCAGGTAAAAAATATCTGTGCGAAGAACTTTTCTTCAAAATAAAGGTGCTTATGGAAAGAGAAACATGTACTCCACAAAACTTGCATTGATAAATGTCCAACAGACCTTCTATAAATAGAAATATTTCTATTCAGCATCATTAGAGTAAAAACGATGATCCTCTCTAGAGTTTATCCAAGCGACTTTTCGCAACGACAGATTTTGGGTCATCACCATCAGTTACGGGATGTACGGAGAATAGGTCTTCTCCAAAGCAAATCATCATAATAATGCCTTCAGATGATGCGTTTAGCACTGCTGCACACTAACCTAGAAATCTCTATTAATAACGAGAAAGATTAAGTGAACCATGCTTGGGAACCATCATCATCATAGCCTCCATCTCTAGGTCTCTGGAGCATCCGGTCCCCTCCGAACCTGTTTCCGTACGGTTCCTCGGCCGTGTGACCTTGCTGCCGAGTTACCTTGCAAACTAAAGGTCGTCCTCAAGTTTGAGCACTGCATACCTGGAGAGGATGTGGCTGCCTTGGGCTAGAACGCGCGAACTTATTGCGAGAATCTGTCACAACCCTGGCGCCAAAGAATGTTTCTTTGTAACAACGGAAAGATCACTTCACTTTGTCAGGTTGCTGGTTTTTGTTCCGATGCATAAAGACCTGAAAATTTTAATCTTAGAGAACACATCCGGCAAATTAGATGCAAATTATGGGTTACTTCAAGGTTTCGTTGTTCACTTAGTTTTTGAATTCCTATTGTTTTTGTTGGTTAAATTAAGGAAATATATTTTAGGAGTAGGTATTTTGGGCTTCTCAATTATTGTTATCGTAAACTCCTGAATGTGAGATAATGTATGCACGTTTTCTGTAACGGAGTGCATCGAGGGGAGGGGGGGGGGGGCATTGGGATCACTGCCCCGGGGTAGCTAAAACGACTTTTGACTAACTACACTACTGCCAAGTGTCGGACGTCATAGAAATGACTTTTATGTGTTAGTAAAACATTCTGTGTGCTAAAAGGAATTTTACTTGTTCTTAGTCTCTAATTTTATTAAATGTTATCCCGACAACATTTTTTTTTCTATTTTTGATATTCCAGTAGTATGCAGTCGAATTATTCGTGATTAAAAAATTCGTTTGATCCGGGGCTTGAGTTTGCCTTTGATTCCCCTGGTTGTAACTCTCTTGGTTAGAAAAACTAACTACTGCTGCAGTGAGTATATGAACCTGTACATTTAACTGGTGTAATGATAAAGAATTATCTACAATCTCAATGGGTATGTTCTTGCACGAGAAAATTCATACACATTTTCTTCTATCCTATTTATTGCATCATATAGTGAAATATTTTCATGTCAGCCTAACTACTACTAATGAAAAAATGGTTAAGACTGAGTTACATTTTCATTTGATTACTTCGTAGAAAAGAAAACAGTTTCCAGTGGTCCCGTTATAGCAAAAAAAAATTGTCGAAAGAGTTTGTTATCTTGCATTTTTTCGTGGAAAATGCTTTGAGAGTAAAGTTTAACAAGCAGCTGGAGAATGACCTCACACCGATTCTCAAGAGTCGCAATTTCGTTATAATGATAACGTCTTTGCTCTGCTACATTCCAAATAAATTAGTTTTTCTTTAATTCATTTAAAAAATGTATTTTATAAATATCGGAAAATTACTATTTTACAGATCTGTCAGTCTATCAGTTACTCATGTACTCGTTGCTAAATAGCGCTCCCAATATTCCGCTATTTATGAAAATTTACGCTTTGAATATTTTACCCTTACCCTGTGCACGTTATAAAAATACGCTATATGGCTCTGACGTGAGGCTTTTGGGTTGGGTTGTTTTACCTCTGAGCGGCACTTTTTTGCACACCATCAGCTAAATGGCCAGGTCACAAGGGCCCCGAAGGCTCAGAGAAGGTTAGGGGAAGGGGACCCACTGGAACAGCTGTTGGGAGACAGATGGTAGCCTCCCGTCAAGGCCATCCAGCATGTTCTTTAACGAGCACAGGGTATAGCTCTCCCGCACAAGGAGCCACGGCTTAACGTCCCATCCGACGGACGGTGGCCTTTCCAAGCCCATCGGTGTCCCCTACTGACCGTGGGCAAGGCGGGGAATTGACGTGAGGCAATCGTCTGTCTTTTAACTATTGTCCACTGGGTCACCTTCTTCCAACCTTCTATGAGCATTTGTTTTTCTTGTAACCTGGACCTTTAGACCATTGTGCACAAAACAGTGCCGCTCAGAGGTAAAAAAAAAATCCAATGAAATTAAGAATAGTTATCAAATTCCTATGTATTTTCGTATAGAGCGAGGTTTTTTTAATATACTATGCAATAGTAGACAAGGTGGGTCTACAATTTGACATACTTTCACTAAAATGTTATTTGTTTTTCGCATTATCATTGCGGAACACCTAAGGCATGAAAATAAATTGGTTTATGAATACCGGAGTGGGTTTTAGGGCTTTCTAAATGTGTACCAAACTTCGCATTGGTTCAGGACAACATAAGATAATCTCACCTCCAGTGAGGTAAGCAGCACCCGAGACCTTCACTGACGTCAAGTGACGGATTTACAAAGCTGTAATACGGAACACTTCAATCATTTTTCTGCTTTGTGAATAGTAAAAGCCAGACATTTCAAATTACGGTGCAAAATTTCGCTACATGCCTAAAGTAGAAGAGTAAGGCATTCTCATTAAATAGTAGATTATAAGATTAATAGAATTTTGCATCTAGGGAAATGTAGAAGATTGAAATTGGCGAGAGAGTAAAATGTTATTCATATTTTAAGAAAAAGTTACTTGGGTTGGGTTGGGTTGTTTTACCTCTGAGCGGCACTTTTTTGCACACCATGGGCTAAATGGCCAGGTCACATGGACCCCGAAGGCTCAGAGATGGTTGGGGGAGGGAACCCACTGGAACAGCTGTTGGGAGACAGATGGTAGCCTCCCGTCAAAGCCATCCAGCGTATTCTTTAACGTGCACAGGGTATGGCTCTCCCGCACACGGAGCCACGGCTTAACGTCCCATCCGACGGACGGCGGCCTTTTCAAGTCCATCGGTGTCCCCTGCTGACCGTCGGCAGGGCGGGGATTTTTGCGGAGATAAATCTCAACGCTGACCCAGCTGGGACTCGAACCTGGGAACTACAGATTACGAGCCTGGCGCGCTACCGACTGAGCCACCCCCGCCCTAAAATGTTACTTAGATAATTAACGAACCACTTATATATATTAATACCCACTTAGATAATTACTGTACCACATATGTATATTCTTAACGAAGCCTTCAAACTTCATTCGCAAACAGCACACACATATATAATTACCACATTATTTTGCAAAAATGAAGTTATATAATTCAATTTTACCATATGAGCTTAGCTGTTAGATTATTTCCTGACACGGTATTTGGAAAATCCTTTTCACTGCATAAACTCTTTGGATTGTAGGTAAAACAACTTTTGTTCAACAATAGCCAGCATATCTAGGCTAGGCAGTGTAGTATATTATATAACTGTACAGCGCAAGACCGGATACAGGGAAGAAAACAGGACTATTACTCCCCCCCCCCCGACATTGAGAAATGCTAATAACCGGAACCGAGTGGGAAAATATATATATTGCATGCAAGGTCGTATTTAGGGGGGGGGGGGGGGCATGCCCTCGCTTTCAGAAGCTAATACGGTGATAGAGGCAGAAAAAATATTCCACTCGTTTATATCTCATGCATGTTTCAAGAATTTTTTTAAAAACCTATAAAATAGAGGGGAAAATTTTATACTTCATTGGAAATTCAGCCTCTTTCCCTCCTCCCCCCCCCCCTGTTACATTTTTTCGGATGGATTTTGTTTCTTATCCCCGCTCTGTCGGTTTTTTCCTATATTAGGGCCTGATTACATGTATTTTTCAAAAATCTTTTAAAGACTATTGAAACAGAGGGAAATGTTTACAATGTAACGGAGCTCCATCTCGGTCGGCCCTCCCCTCTCCCCCACTTCGGATTACTTGACCTTGGTACCTCATCCCCCTTTATATTTTTCTAGCTCCGATCCTATCACAGGGTATGGCTCTTTTGGACAAGACGCTAAAGCTTAATTTCTCTTCCGACGGAAGGCGACCTTTCTAAGCCTATTGGTGTCCCTTTCTCAGTGACAGCAAGTGGGGGTTAGGGAAAATAAATCTAAATGCTAGCACAATTGGAACTCGAACCTGACAACTCAGATTGTAAGTAAGCCTGGCTCGCTATCTGCTGAGCCAACCCCTCTTCCTGTGTATAAGTAAAATGTTTCCATTCATCTGATTCTAATTCTCTGTATCACCAACACTCTTTCACGCGACATAAAATTGTTGCCAACTTAGTTTACAGAAGAAAGCTTTGAGGAAGAAAGTTAAGAGAACGGTTTTGACCTTTGGTGCTAGGTGTCCCAAAAAAATTGTTTAGGGAAGTCTTAATATTTTTCCCTTCATAATTTATAATAGTTATAGATGAAATTAAAATATTATTTGATAATTTTTCCTTTAATATTTTTTTTTTGGTGTTGACATCTTTCGAATGCAAACATTTCATGTGATGCTTTCTGGTGTTGAATAAATGGTTGAAATGCTGGATTGTACAAAGTCTTGGTCACCAGAGGCGTAGAAGGTGTTGGGTTGTTTTACCTTTGAGCGGCACTTTTTTTGCACACAATGGGCTAAATGGCCAGGTGACAAGGACCCTAATGGCTCGGAGAAGATTGGGAGGAAGGGACCCACTGGACAGCAGTTAATAGACAGATGGAATCTTCGCGTCAAGGCCATCCAGCGTGTTCTTTAATGTGCACAGGTATGGCTTTTTCTGTACACAGGACTACGTCTTAACGTCCCATCCAACGAACGGCGCAATTTTCCAAATCCATTGGAAGGTGGAGACTGGGAAGTGGTGGAGACGTTTGCGGACATTATTCTCAAAGTTCCTGGTACTCGAACCTGGGAACTGCAGATTACGAGGCTGGCGCAATACCGACTGAGTTACCCCCGTCCTAGCGTAGAAGGTGACGCCGAGCCCTCGTGCAAGACTTAACTACCGAGCCCCCTTCCTTTCCTAAAAATATATTTGGAAAGAAATGAAAAGAATACGAGGCTAGCGACCTTTTATATCTACTGCCTACCAAAGTCCATCCGCAATAAAGAAACGATTCTGAAAAACTTGTCAGCACCGGGAAATTGAACCACTGTAACCATTATATCTATGCATAGGTCATCTTTCTTGACCTCTGTCTCATGTAACTGAATAATCTTTAGCACAATCTTTTTCAATCCGCTTTAATGTTTATTGAGTAAATAATATCTTGGCTGTAGCGACAATTATTAGAAAATAATAAACCATTAAATATATTGAGTTCCTAAAGATCAAGAGGGAAAAAATCTGAAATCCTCGATGAAACTTATCCATCATACAGTTCACTGATTTCACGCTAAACCATGAGGAAAAAGTAGAGGTCGAAATATAACAAGTAAACCTTGCAGATGACTGATAATGAGATTCGTTATCGAACTATGAAACACGTAAAAATAAAATCTGATTTAAAATTAAATCACTTATAAATAAACAGTGCGCAAAACATGCTTATACAAGGAAAAGATTGCTTGAATTCTACCCAAGTTTTTACACAATGAGGGCAAAAATATTGTTAGCAAGTTCCCAATTCACTAAAAGCCAGTGGTTCTCAACCTTTTATGCTTCACGCACCCCTTGGAAATGTATATGTAACTGACGTAGTACCTCTTGTATGGATAGATAAAACTATAGTTTTGGTACAACAATGGTTATTTTTACTTGTTACTAGATCTAGGGACTTTTGAGCTCTCACGCCGTACCCCAAAAACTCTACCGCGTACCCCACGTTGAGAACCCCTACACTAAGCGAAATAATTTGCGGTGTCAAAGCATATGGCTGACAGGAAGAAGATAAATATATATTGGTTGACAGTTCACACAGATAATTATAATTAGCTCCGTTATCTTTTGACATATGATTTCAAGCCACCGATCAATGCAAAAACAGGAAACGAATTTAATTTTTTGGGAGAAATTTCACATACACCAAGCAATCTTTTTATTCACACAAAACACTTTCAGTGCAAACGAGAAACTGGTTCAATGGGGGGGGGAGGAGGATGGGGGGAAAGGAAACAAATTCCATTTTCCGTCCTGACATTCCGTGGCAAAACAATGCTCCATTTACTTTGCGTTTTTGGTTCTCCCTTTGCAAAAATGAGCACTATTTTATTATTCCATTAGAACTTAATTTATAAGACTTATTGACCTTTTCCTGAAAAAATTTTAATTAATTTTTTTATTCATATCGCTTGCCATTTTATGGCGTTTCAAAATCTTTACTTAATTATAATGAGGAAAGGCGAGATTAGGTCAAATGAAATTATATTTTCGCTAACGAGTAAAGAATGGATGGACATTGGAGCGGATTTCGTCACGGTCCTTTTGAGCACGTGTCCGCAACAGCAAAAATTTAGAGCTGCAGATTTAGAAAAAAAACGGATATAATAGGAGACACTAATTTAAACTAATGAGAAACTGGAGAGGAAGTGAAAGAAGGAAATATCTACAAAAAATTGACACAGATTACTCATCGGATTAATGTCAGGTCCTGTAAAAAACGTGTGAAAAATAAAAATAAATTCGTTTAGAAATTAGTCTCTTTTACTATTTTTTTTACATATCTTTGAAGTATATCAATACTTTTTTTAATATGGCCCTTATATATTATTAAATTATACCTCAGAATGTTTATTTATGTCGCATTTGTGTCTAAAAAACTTTTTTTTTAATACAAACATCACTCACTTTAAGCGGATTTGATTAAGCATTTTTGGAATAAAACTGTCACTGTATTTATACCTTTTTGTACATAAATTCCCCTTTTTTTTGTAATAACTTGGTTTGAACTAAGAAAGGTTTTTAAAAAAATGAAAGCCCAGGAATCGTTGTTTCTTTAAATTTATGATCAGACACACAAAGTTTGCTAGCATACCTGCAGGTTATGGCAGAACAAACGATGATGCCATTATCCCCAGAGTTGGGCTTGGAAAGGCCGCCGTCCGTCGGATGGGACGCTAAACCGTGGCCTCGTGTGCGGGAGAACCATACCCTGTGCACGTTAAAGAACACGCTGGATGGCCTTGACGGGAGGCTTCCATCTGTCTCATAACAGCTGTTCCACTGGGTCCCCTCCCCCAACCTTCTCTGAGCCTTTGGGGTCCATGTGACCTGGCCATTTAGCCCATGGTGTGCAAAAAAGTGCTGCTCAGAGGCAAAACAACCCAACCCAAATTCCGGAAGTCAAACTCGAACCATGGCAGTTGCAATGTCACCGAGAATCAAAGCGGAGGAGAAGCTTCGAGCTTCGATTAAGAAGCTTCGAGCCATCGAGAGCTTCTTAAGGTCGCCACGACCATAATTAAAAAGGAAAGCGTAAAACCTGACCCTCAACTTACCTCGGCCTAATGAGTGCCGATGCATGAGTAGGTATTTAAACGTTCGCTTGCACCGTCAACTGGCCGACTTACCCTGTAATTCGCACCTCCCTTCAACATCATCAGCAAGTCATCTGAGACAGTGCTCAGCGTGTGTTAGAAAATAAATTCATAAACAATTATTATATATTCTTATTTCAGATATAATGCGTTTTTTTCTTCATAGGTTGTATTCTTTCATTTTAGCTGTACTGCAGTGTACTGTATAGTGAAAAATAAAACAGTGGAGGAAATAATTGAATTGGTTTTCAGGCAGTTTCCACTTATCCCTACCATTTGGTTTATTTCGTGTAGTAAAATTATGCTTGATTTAAGCAGACATTTTTAAGGGAGCAACCCCAACGCAAATCAAACAGACTGTATAGTGTTTCTACTTCAATACTTTGCTATATACTATTTCTATTCCGACAAATAGAAATAAATACCCCTTCAAGCAACTGCTTGCCAGAGTTCTGACAGGAGCCTGTCAGTTCATACTACATAGTAGATGGCCTGTGAGGATGGCGGAACCTCAGCAGAAAAACGACACAAACATCCATGCCTTACCCAGGTCCCATACACCAGTAACCAAGAGCGCAGGCCATTCGGCCATGGGATAGTGCTGTTGCTAATATAGTATTTGCGTCCCAATATATTTGCTTAATATGATGTTTGTATCTTAATACCTTCGCAAACAGGTTTGTGTAACTTATTAAGCATTACATTATAGTAAAAGAATGATTCTAGGAATGCATACATTATATTGTACAAACAATTTGAAACTCGATCTAATCCGAATAATTGAATACGACACATCAAGCAGGAGGGTGGGTAAGTGACTCAACCGAGCCGAAAATAGTGGGGGGGGGGGGGGCAAGAGACCTGATTTTCATTGAAATGTAACATTTTCCCCTTAGATTTAGAGATTTTTAAAAATTTAATGAAAAATGTTTGAAATATGCACAAATTTAATCATTCTTGGCTTCCATTACATTTACTAGCATTCTCATAGGGGTCTCCTACCCTAGACACGACCCTGTGATACATCATTAACGAAATCATTTTAATTTTATTTATGGAAAAGCGTCAAAATTATTGAAACCATTTATTGGACGAGGAAGAAAAATGCGAGTTTATATTTCCCCCTTTCCTTTTAGAACACAAATTTCTCTTTCACAACAAATTTCCTTTTAGAACACAAATTTCTCTTTCACAACAAATTTCCTTTTAGAACACAAATTTCAATTCGCTTTGAAAAAGATATTCAATGGAAAGAGGAGACATTTGCGTTCCCTTTATTTTACAAAATATTTAAAAATGGTTTTAAATTTCATATTTCACTTAACTACATTAAAGATACTTTACAGGACATATTTGTGTCACTCCACACATTAATTATTATTTTAACAATGCCAAAACAAAGTTATGAAAACTTTTGGCCAATGAGCTTGGGCAAGAATTATTTCAAAGGGAGGCTTTTTATTTTTCTTCTAGTGTAAAAAAGCCGAAATTGAAATGGCTTGTATATATAAATAGCCCATTCCATCTCTAAGAGTGTAGATTAGGGTTCGCAAATTTAAGTTATTTGTTAGACGCTAACTTAGAATTGTTTTTTTTTTACTTCCTCTTCCCTATTAGGGTTGGGTTGGGTGTTTTACCTCTGAGTGGCATTTTTTTGCATACAATGGGCAGAACCCCGAGGGCTCAGAGAAGTTTGAGGGAGAGAGAATCCTCTGTACAGCTGTTAGGAGACAGGTGGTAGCCTCCTTCAAGGCCATTCAGCGTGTTCCTTAACGTGCACGGGGTATGGCTCTCCCACACACGGAACCACGACTTAACGTCCCATCCGACAGATGACGGCCTTTCCAAGCCCGTCGGCATAGCCGGCAATTTCAATATTTGAAAGCTTAAAAATTCAATCAAAAAACTTTTTGATTGAATTTTTAAGCTTCCTTATGCCAGTAGGAGCCGACGGCAAGCCGTCGGCTCCTACTGGCATAAGGAAGAGGGGGGAGTTTTGCAGGAAGAAATCTCAACGCTGGACCATGCGGGAATCGAACCTCCGAACTACAGATAACGAGTCTAGCCCGCTACCGACTGAACTACTCGCACCCCCTCTTCCCTATTAATGGCAAAATAAGAAAATTTGGGATGAGTACAAATGCAAAAGAGAAAATATTGCTTCTCCCGCCGACGTCTATGGTTTTGTTCAACAGAACTCTCTGAGCGGGCCCCTTTTTCTCACTAATGAGCTTAATGTTCCAAGAACCCCCAAGGCTCAGAAGAAAAAGGGTTTACACTAGGCATGTAATAGGATACTTTCAAAAATGTACTAAGTATGAAACTTAAGTCAACAAACGTTATTTTCCATATTAGTCTGGGGAAATATATTTTATATCATATTCTCTGCATTGTTAATTAGAAATAGCCTAACGTGTTTTAAGATATTTCAAAATGAGAATTATTGCTGAGTGAACCCGAAAAAACACAAAACAGCGCCATTTCAAAAAATCAACGAAGAAAATCGAACTTACGACTGAAGAAAACCAGATTCAGTCAGGAAATGAAGAGATGGATATGCAGACTGTATCCAGGAAAGGATACGGTCAATATATCCATCTCTGCTTACCTAACTTATTAATAAGACCATTGCGTCAAATTCATTAAAATTCAATAGGGGTCGTCTCTTCTACCAGTATGAAAGATTTCGCTGAATAATACATTCACTTCTTCGTGGTATGTAACATCAGAAGAAATCACTAAACTTCTAGATAGACACATTTTCGTTTATTTCTTAGCATATGTATGTTTCGCTCCAGGTTTAAAAATGATACTAATTTCCAAGAAAAAAATTTTTTGATGTTTTTATATCCTAATTTTCCTTAGAGATTTTAACAGTTGGATGAGGGCGCTGTATAATAGCAAAGAAATGTTTATATCAGCTTCTCTGCATTGCTAATGAGAAATAGCCTAACATGATTTTAAAATATTTCAAAATGATAATTTGTGTGGCGCGGAATTGGACATAAGAAATAAAGCAACGTCCCTTCGAAGAGTAAACTGAAAAGTTTGTTCATTAATAGTAGATATATTCGTTTGTTTTACATAAATTAAGAACAAGTTTCTCGAAAACTATTTTCCCCTAAAGCAACACATTTCAGAATGAGTGTCGAATTAACGTTTTTTAGTACCGAACGGTAATCAAGAAATTTAGCAAATTAGCGTTTTTTAGTACCGAACGAAAGCAATAAACAAAATAATAAGTGAACATTTCGTCGTATGATGAGCTTAACTTAAATCGTCAACAAAATCGGAAAAGAAAAAAATTAAAATTCAAAGTTTACCAGATTCAGAAGCGAAAGCAGAAATCAAAAACAAATCGTTTTGCAATAATAAAATTTCTCAGCTATTCACCTGGTAATAGTTTGTTAGAATAATATAAAGAAAAAATTTTCATTAGCTGGGTGGAATCTCAACCCACGACCTGCTGATAACATGTCAGGTGCTCTGACCACAGAGCTACCGGCCGCCGAACGGTCATCTTTTATTAGTGACTTTAAGCATTATACCATAGAATAGTCATTGGAAATGTAGTTTACTTAAATTGGAGACTCTGGTCGAGATGTTACAGTCGCTCAAAAAAATATCCGAACACTATGGTTGACTACAGAATTCAGAAAAAATATCTGGCAACGTTTAGGCATTTCCTTATTTTTGTGGGAGGCTTTTTTTCCGAAGAGGTTGGGGGGGGGGGGGAGAAACGTTCGTGGGTCAAGCCCGAATTTTTCTCTTGTATCTGTGGCTGGAATTCCTCCGCCGGATTCTACCCTTCTTGTTGGGGTCTTTGCGACATGGAGCATTTGGGCCAACAATTCGGGGCTTTAACTTTTATTTGGCCAATAGCTATGATAGCAAAAAACAAAGAGTCACAGAGATTATTTTATTAATAAAAAATTAACATTTAATTTTAAAATAGATATATTCAGTGTAAACAATAAACAATACTGATAAAAATTACTTAAAGAAAAAAACTACATGAATCATTGTGAATTTCGAGTTTGAATATTCACCACCAACGTTTTAGAATTTGGAGTTTATTTAGAGAGTCAGAACGGCATCAGTGCTTTCAAATTATTTTTCGCCAGCATACTCCAGTGCTCGTTTCTAATGAAATCCATTGTAGAAAAAAAATGTTCACAGTTAAATGTTGAACCAAAAAAGAGTCAAGAGTCGTGTTTTAGCGTGAGTGGATCCGCGGTTCCCGACCAACTATTTAAACCATTTGTGCCAAAAATTGTTAGCTTACAGGCAAAACAACCGAACTATACGTGACTTCACGGTTGGAAACAGAAATTTTTTCCAGAGGAAACAAACCATTTCGCGTGCAGAGAAGGAATATTTCTTATCCTGCTTTACGATTTTCTCCGTTAAAGTTCTCTGTGAGAAAGAGGACACCGACGGGTTTGGAAAAGCTTCCGTCAGTCGAATGAGAAGCTAGGTTGTGTTCGTCCCTCACTCTATCACCCACAGAAGACATTGGCTCGTGGTCCTGATGATAAGCAGGCCGAGGCTTGATTTACAAATAGGACCAGCTTATGAGGGATGTGCAAGAAGAAGTACGTAGGAGAGCCATACGTGTGCACGTTGGGGCGGTGGTTGGCTCAGTGGGTAGTGCGCTAGGCTCGAACTCTGCAGTTCCCAGGTTCGAGTCCCACCTGGGCAGCGTGACCCCTGTCCTCTCTATTATTTACGGGATACCGATAGGCATGGTAAGTCTCTCGGATGGGACGTAAAACCGTGGTCTCTTGTGAAGAAGAGACATACCCTGTGTCCGTTAACGAACACGCTGGACTGCCTTGACAGGAGGATTCCATCAGTCGTCTAACAGTTGTTCAATGTTGCCTCTCAGAAGTAAAACAACCCAATCATGTGCATGATAAAAGAACAAACTAGATGGCTTCTACGGAAGCCTGCCATGAAAAATTATTTATATATAATTGGAACCGACATTTGTGATGTTGAGCAGCTTTTCGATTACATTGGTCTGCAAAGAAAAACTTTTTTTCCATCCCTTCCAATTTTTTTTTTTTTTTTTGAGGGTGCTGAATCCAAATCTGGCAGCCGATTTGTTCTATCACCTGCAGTTTTCTAGAGATATGTATTTAATTAAAAAAAACACTCTTTTTACTCAGAGAAGATAAATATATTTTAGCAAATATTTGTTTACATTATAAAAAGTTAAAACTGACAATAATAAATGCTGATACGTGTAAATATTCACATAAAAAATTATTTTGTTGTCTTCTATCGCTTGTATTTTATCTCTGGAGCGTCTCGCTGCAGGGCACAACAGTAGTCCGCAAACACACTTTCGTACCATTTGCCACTATATCGTTTTTCTATTTCGTATATGTCTTGATGGAACCTTTCTCCATGCTCAACCGTGATCGTTCCCATCAATTGTGGAAAAAAAATCAGGTGTGAATGTAAGAACTGCAACTTTAGCGACATATTACATCCTAATACTCTATATGCCCTCCCACGAAAATAGTGCCTGTTTGTTAATTGCATTATTTCTCTGTTTGTCCGTCAGTTAGTTATTTGCATTATTTCTCTGTCCGTCAGTTTGTTAGTAGCTGCCCATCCAGTATTGTCAACTCATCTTTTTTACTCTTCATTTCCTTTCCTAAAAAAAATCCACACTATAATCATTGAAACACTCAAAAATTATATAGGGAAGCAAGTACTCCCCTACACGCATGGAAATAACTTTAAAGCATTTTTGCGCCTATCCTAATTTCTCATACAACATACAAACAAGCCAACTGGCTTAGTAGTTAAGTAGCTAACCACTAGACCAGGTATGGATAAAACCTATTTACTTAAGCCTATAAGATTCTGAGAAATTTTGGGATTTTTATTATCCATAAAACTTCTAAACTTCTTCTAATTTCATTGGTCATAGGTCATAAGAACCTTCAAAAATCTACGCTCAGTCTTCGTCTAAGTTACTGACCATTTATCCAATCCATTCCATTCACCTTATACCTTCGAAGCGAATTAACTTTTGAACACTCTCAAATGAATGCCGTCTTCTGTAGAATCCTTCTCCCTAATCTTTTTCTTCAAAATGAAAACGTCTTAGGCAGCCATTACCTAATATTCTTCTAACCTGTTTGATGATGATGATGCTGAGCATTCTCGTCGGGCCAGTGCACTGGTCATTGGCCCATTGAAGCGCTGAGAAAGGAATCTGAATCTTGAACTGCTGCAATCGGCTAATGATCCCACTAAGTTCACGCAACCTACACCCTCAAACGTCCTTTGGAAAGGCCGACTCCATGCTGCAGTTAGTTTGCCCACATCTTAACGGGTCTTAAAATCCGACTCTGCTTTCAAACCGGTTTCGACCTTGCTTCTTTAGACACGTGATGCGCTTGGCTGGAGGCGGATGCTGCGAGGGAGGGAATGCAGACACTCTTCACTCCTTCAGTGGAGCATATTATTAAAAACACACGGCGCATAGAGTGTGTTTTTTACATGTGCATTCAAGGACATATAAATACAGGTCAGAAGGCCAAGAGAAAGGAAAAAAGGGAGAAATAAATGGTAAAACCTGCGATGACTCTAACAGTTGCGAGTTGGAAGTGCTTGGAGTAACACAACAGAGAGTGAAAAGGAAAGAATAGTATCGAATACGAAGAATGACCTTGGGTAGAGGCGTTATGAAAGGTTGATGCTATAAAAAATAGCATTCATGCCGAGGAAGATTTCTTTCGCTTTGTGTTTCGATTGATTCAGAGAATTGAATAAGAGCGTGAGTGCTGTGACAGATGAATTGTAGTAGCACTAAACCAGACGAAAAATTATATTTCTGCATTGTTTCATTAATGCACCACTGATCGAGGAAATAACAATTGGAGCGACCTGAAAAAAATGAGCAGATCACCACAGACATTCCAAATTGTTTTGTTTTTTCAGTACAGTTATAGTATAATTATAACGGCCACAAGAATCATGATAATTTTCGTCACTACATCTCCAAAATAATCAGGATAACTTCCGCTACCACAACCAGAAAAGAAATAGTGCTGATTGGGAAAAAAAAGCTTTAAAATATTAATGATCAGTTAATGGCTTTCAAGAGTTGCTTTCGGATACAACTTAGTAAATGATATTGTTTTTCATTTAGAAAAAAGATGGGATTTGTAGAGAATGAAATATTATAGTGAATTCTACATATTTTGTTCATTAAAAAATTGTGTACTGTACTACAAAAACTAGAAAGATTGCAGGAGCTTAGAGTAGCGGTAGTATTAACAACGAAATGCCTACTTGTCTGCTATTAAGATAAAGGGAAAATCCCTGGAATCAGATTGAAACTGAGTGCAAAACATTTCTTTTTTGGGTAGGATTCTAAAAACAGTTTTTGATTGCAATTGAGTTCAAAAATAAAATTCTACTTGGAATCATCTTAATGTACAGTATAAATAAAATAAATTCCCCCTGAAGCAGCTGCTTGCCACAGAGGTCTGACAGGAGCCTCTCAGTTTATATGCCATAGTAGAAGGTCTGTGAGGATGGCAGGACCTCAGCAGAAAAACGACACACACATCCATGCCTTACCCGGGGCTCGAACCCAGGTCACTTAGATTAGTAGCCAAGCGCTAACCACTCGGCCATGGGACGGCTATCATTACGAAATATATGTTTGTAAAATAATAGGTGGCACCAGACTTTTGAATTCTGTTGTTTCCAAAGCATTCTGGATTTAGTTGGTTTTATTATGTGAACAATGATGAAATTAAACGAGATGTACCTCAACTGGAATTTAACAGTATTTTGAATAGGAAGAGATTCATTGCTTTGTCCATGTTTTGCCCCCAGGTAGACGGAGATCAATGACTAGTTACGAAAGTGTTGCTCAAGGCTTCTGGAAAATGGAACGCCGTAAATGAAGTGGAGGTCAGTGTCAATCAGAAACTTATTTAACTTAATAGCTGTTGCTCTGAATAGGCTTGGTTGGTGAACTAGGCTGCACAATCTTTTCGAGACTACAGAACCTAAATTTATGGTAGTTACTCTCCTGGGAAACATGCTCATCCCTTATAAGTACACATGCATTTGAGTTTAATACATAATGCACTTTCAATAAAATTAAGTATTTTGAAGCAGAAATAGTAAGGTTAAAATATCATAATTTTGTCTTTTTAGTCTCTAATATCCTTCAGCAGGCCCTTTAAAGTAAGGTAAACTTTGGTAACCCAAGTAAAGTAAGGTAGCCCAAAGTAAACTTGTGGGGGGTGACAAGAGACTGGATTTACTCTGTAATGTAACATTCTCTCCTTCGCTTCAGAGGATTTTTAAAAATATCATGAACAATATGTGAAATATACACAAGTTTAACAATTTTTGCCTCCATTACCCTTTCTCTCAAAAGGGGTGGAGAGAGAGTGGTTACTAGCATGGGCGTCAGCAGAAAATTTTCCAGGGGGGGGGGGGGTGACCAAGCTTGGAGACAAATAATTACATCAATCAATTTTTATTTAATTTTTAGGGGTTTTTTTCACAAGTAGATTATAGAATACAGTATTGCATCAATACAAAAACACATATATAATGTATATAAATTAATTACGTTTAAATTGTTACGATTATAATTTGCGGAATTTTTTACTCGATCCCAGGGGGGTGCAAGTGCCCCGTTTGCCCTCCTCTGCGGACGCCCATGGTTACTAGCATTCTCAAAGGACCTCTCAATGGGCATGGCCACCTTACCTCCTCTCACCTTCCTAGATCTGGCCCCATCCCTCAGTACTTCGTTGTTTTTGTTCCTATAGTGAGTCAAGTATGAATTTCACAATATTATGTGGTATTTGGCAGTGCAGTTTGTAGAGTGTCAGGAATGCATCCTAAATCTCACAGATCGAGCCCTAACTATGAAAGCATCAAGACCCCCCGACACTGCACAGCAGCTAGATCTTCAGAGAAAAAAGGGTAATTCGGATAAAAAAAATTCGATCTTCATTTCCTTTAGAGTACTCCACACTGATCCTTCCAGGCATCATATGCTCCCTTAATTCTATAAATTAACTCGATGATTCAGGCAAATGACGACAGCGTTTTACTTGTCCAGTAGTATTTACATTTTGCATAGTTTACTATTCCAGTCTTCTCCAGATTGTTTCATAGAATACATTACTGAAATAGAATCATATAACGTAGAAAATTGATATCATATGTTTCCATAAAATTTTAATATTTGATGCATTTCCCTTTTCTCAGTGTTCGGTGGGGAGGGGAGGAAATTGCCCTTCGTTTGCATCTCCAACGAACCTGCTGGATGACCTTCAAGGAAAGTTCTCATCTGTCCTTAATCGCAAAATAGCTTATTGTGAAACTTCAAGTCCTAGTGGCCTGTTCAATCTGTAGCAAAAACTTCCTAGAAACAAAATTTCTATACCACTCAACAGCTTTAACCTAATATTTTAATCAAAAAGTCTGTAACACAAGTCTGATCTGCATAACTTTACCCCTTAGAATCAATCCGAAAAGAGTGTTTATTTATTTCTGCATGCAATTCCAACATTTTTAAGATAGTTAAACTTTAAAAAATGCTTGTTACTAAATAATCTCTTTTGCAAGGCTAAATTTAGAAAAACTCAAATCCTTTTCACCTCTCCACTAAGACCTGCCCTTGCATTCCAACTCAGTAACGTATGAATAAATAATTGCCCCTCAAGCAGCTGCTTGCTATAGAGGTCTGACAGAATCATATCAGTATAATATTCCAAAGAGGTCTGACAAAAGAAAGTCTGACCAAAGAGGTCTGACAAAACATGGATATAAGTGTAATACGTCATAGAGGACTGATAGAAGCATATCAGTGTAATGCGACATAGAGATCTGATAGACGCATGCCAGTATAATACGCCACACAGGTCTTACAGAAGTATGTCAGCGTAATACGACATAGAGGTCTGACAGAAGCATGTCAGTATAATACGACATAAAGGTGTGACAGAAGCATATCAGTGTAATACGCCATGGAGGATGATAGAAGCATGCCAGTATAATACGCCACACAAGTCTGACAGAAGCATGTCAGTGTAATACGCCACAGGTCTGACAGAAGCATGTCAATGTAATACAACATAGAGGTCTGACAGAAGCATGTCAGTATAATACGACATAGAGGTCTGACAGAAGTATGTTAGTGTAATACGTCATAGAGGCCTGATGGATGGATGTCAGTGTAATACGCCATAGACAATACCTGTGAGGAAGGCGTGACCCAAGCCGAAAGACAGCACATAAAAGATACATCTATATCTTACGCGAGGTTCGAACCCAGGTACCTTTGATTAATAATCAAGTGCGCTAACCACACAACTACCGGGACGGTCAGCAATGTAAGTAACTAGTGCCGAAATCAACGGTTCCCATCCCGAAGTCGCTATTCAAATCAGGGTCGCAGAAAATTCCCCATAGGGCCATGAACGGTCATCGGATAATATTTTTTCTCTCTTTTAAGGCTAAAAAGTGCACAAAAGTTGAGCAAAAAAGGTTTTTTCTCTCTTTATCCTAAAGCATCAGCAGTTCCCAGTCTTTTCGGGTGTGTGTGTGGGGGGAGGGGGTTATCCGAATCATACTTTTTTAGCTGAACTCAGCCTTTAAACTAGAAAATATTTAAAGAGAAATGGAGGATATACTCTCAGTGTATGATTGGTTTGGATTCTAGATTTCTAATTAGACTTGATTGATAAACAAATGAAATTCTATCTCCCTACACTCAAACAAAAACAATACAATTATATTTGTTTTTCTCAACGAGATATTTGCATTAGTACAGCGTTCTTACCAAAATATAATTTAAAATCAAGCACAGATATGTAAATATTCCTATTAGAAGGGCCTCCATTGGCATAGTGGTTAGGGAGCTAACTACGGTTCCAGAAGGCAAACTTTATGTTAGCTCTAACTGAGACAATGGCTTGTAGTGACTTCGGTCTGAGTAAGGACCTGTAAACGGTTGGAATAGTTTTAATGATCCTTCTATGTCCTATAGGTCGCAAATCAAAAGGAATACAGGTATTTCAAAGCTTTCTTTTTGCTTCAAATTGATAAATTTTATTATCGAATACTTTTATTCGTTTATTGCGTATTACACCAATCTGGATGGTCTTGTGCCCAAAGGTTTCTTTATAAAGCCCTAATGTGGCAATTCCCATCCTGAAATCACTCTTCAAATCAGGGTCGTGGCAAATTCTCAATAGGGTCGTGAAAGGTCAGCAGAGATTTAATTTTCTCTCTCTCTTTTATTTCTGAAAAGCGCACAAAAGTTGAAGCAATCGCCGAAAATTATCAAGATTTCTTTTCTCTTCGACTTTGGTCCTTTGATGCACCCATTGATGTCCATGATTTTGTTCGTGCTGTACTGGGAACTTGCCTTCATATTCTAATCAACATAACACAAATTGTTAACATATCAAGGGCCGGGGGGTGGCTCGTAATCTGCAGTTCTGTATTCGAGTCCCAAGTGGTCTTGATTTGAGATTTGTCTCTGCTTATTCCAAATTCTCCTCGGTGATAAAAAAAAACGCATGGTTGGGTTTGGAAAGGTCATGGTCAGTCAGATGGGACATTAAGCCGCGTCCCCGTGTGTAGGAGAGCCATACCCTATGTACATTAAAGAACACGCTGGATGGCCTTGACGGAAGGCTACCATCTGTCTCCTAATAGCTGTCCATTAGGTCCTCTTCCCCAATCTTCTCTGAGCTCTTTGAGTCCTTTTGACCTGGCCATTCAGTCCATTTTGTGCAAAAAAGTCCCGTTCTGAGGTAAAACAACCCAACTAACATACCAGACTTCTAACTCATATTGTGAAATAATTACTAAATTTCACAATATGACGTGTATTTATTTATTTATTTATTTATTTATACACCTAACAACCACGGTTGTTACACACCTAACGACCTGCCCCTTCTACACCAGATTCAGTTAAAAACAATGCAAAAAGTATAAAGAAAAACAAGAGAACATTTTAAATGTTATACATATCAAACATATTAGTTATCATTATTCAATGAATTGTCATAGTTAATTAATTTAATAGTTTTATGCTTAATAGTAAAATAAATAAAAATAATTTAAAGTTTGAAAATAAATATCTGAGTAATAATGATATATTTAATATGTGCATACATATTACACGTATTCAAAATCAGGCTGTGAATTTCCGTTACAGAATGTTAGAGTAGAAAGATTGAATTTAACAACTGTAACCATAAAAACTGAAATCTGATTGGTCGAGCTTTCCCATTGTTGAGGGAAAATCCGGTTATATCCTGTTGCATATTTCTATTTGCATATTTTTATCCTATTGCATATTTTTATCCCCCTGCATATTTTTTTTCATGTCCTACATCAGTATCATTATTTTCTCTCTGTGGTTTATCGGAATAATTACATTTGTCCTGTTCCATTATTAAAGTCTCAATCTTTGAATCAATTGTTGTATTTAAAATATTTTGATTACCCACTTTATCATGTGTCTGAATTTTAGACTTTATTAAAGTATCTTGGTCTTTGACAGGTGAGATGTTTTCAGATTCCTCATTTTCTTCGATTGATTTAACTGCAGAAATTTCAGAGTCGCTTGGAAGTTTTAAGTCTTGTGAGAGAATTTAAAAGTCCTTGTTCGATATATTAGGTTCCTTCAAATTCTTATTTGTATCATTATATGATTTATTTCTTTTTATCCTAATTTTAATAGAGCTTGGGGACTTTTTTTCCTTTTTGTGCCGTTCTTCATTTTATTTTGGCTGTATCTTCATCCAAAATGAAGCAGAATCTTCTTTCCCAACAATCAGTTGACTTCTTTACAGCTCAAAAAATTAATAAAAACTCTAAGTAAAACTCTAAATTCAAAATGACAACAAACACAGTCGCAAAAGGCATAGCTCACGAAACACGACCGCCACCAACGGTGGCTAACGAACTTTTTTTCTGGAAAATTCAACATATCACGTAAAGTATACTAATTTATTCCTAGTTGAGATAACTGCTGATAATAAATTTTACGTTCTTTGTCATAATGTGAAAAGTTCAATATAATATGTGAAATAGTTTCTTCACAGTTACAGTAAATACAATTTGCGCTATCTGATTTCTTTATCTTGTACAAGTAGCTGTTTAACTTTGCAGTAGCAGTTCTCAATCTCAATATTTTGCAAAAATTCTTTCTAGACATTTTAATTTTTAGCAATGAACATATATTTTGATCACGTTGATATCTAAAATGATGTTTAACAGAACTCTGAACTTTAAAATAATTGTTGAGCTCTATTTTTCCTGATGACTTAAAATAATTTTTAATTTGTATATTATACAGTATATAGGAATATCAGTAGTGCCAGTTAAATTGATTGCATCTTTGGTATATGAGTCAGCTAAAACATTTCCTTCAATTCCACAGTGACTAGGTAGCCACTGAATTTTAATAATTTTTCCTTTTTTATATAAATCATTACATAAATGTGATATATCACAGATTGAGCTAGGATATTTATTTTCCAAAATATTTTTTTTCTATCGAATATAAAGCAGATCTGCAATCAGTCAAAATAACAAATTTATTTAAAATATACTGTTCTTGTATCCAAAGTAAAGAAGAATAAATTGCAAAGAGTTCTGCTTGTATAATAGTACATCTTTTTATAAATTCAAATGCTTTATAAATGTTTAATTTAGGTATGCAGAAAGCTGCTGTGGCAGTATATGAGTCAGGAAAAAAAGCTCCATCGGTATAAATAGCAGTGAAATCTTGATAGGAATTGTGAATATATGAATCACTTAAAGTTTTCAAAATAGAAATATCAGTATATTTTTTGTGGATATGTGAGGAATATCCTTGAAGATGATTGGCAATTGATACATCCAAGTGGGTTCATTACTAATGATGTCTCCTTTATGATTTTTATCAAGAACATAATTAAAAGCAGCCTTTTCCTTCAAAAAATTAATTGCAGGGTGAAAAAAGTTTTAGTTTTAAATAGATTGATTAGAAAATGATCATGGTGCTTGAGATAAAATTGATAAAGAGGAAATAGAGGTTTCAGCAATTAAAGCTAGATTAGGAGAGCTTTTCATCAGGCCCAAAAGCGAATCTCATGAATTTATTTTGAATTACATATATTGAGCTTTTTAAATTTATTTCCGGAATCACCGGCAATAAGTTCAACCCTAAATTCCATTTTTGATCTAATTAAATTGGAGTAAAGTTGAATAAGATAAGTAGGGAGGATCCTCAATTTGTGGAGGCGAGATATTTGGCAAAGTTGAATAACTTATTTCCAATTTAATTTCGAGTCTATTAAGACACCAAAAATTTACAAGTATCAGTATTTGGCAGCATGTTATTATTTATTTTAATATCTAATTTAGGAATAGCAGATCAGGGCCTTACAAAAGGCATCACATAACTTTTCTCAATATTTATTTTTAAATGCCATTTAAGACAATATAAGCGAATATTATTGATGGTGGTTTGTAAATTTTTCTCAATTTGATAAAAGTCTTTGTCCGAATTCCAAATAGAAATATCACCTGCATAAATAGAATAATTTTTATTTTGTGGTATAGAGTCTGTTAAATCATAAAGATATAGATTAAATAGAAGAGGCGATAAAATTCCTCCTTGAACTATTCCAGATGCATATTTATATTTATGAGAATAGGTATCTTCTAACTTTACTTGATAGTATTTCTCAGTTAAATAAAATTTTAAAAAATGAATGATGTTTCCATAAAGACCAATTTGTTTTAGTTTGTAGAGTAATCCTTCATGCCAAACAGTATCAAAAGCAGATTTTAAATCTATAAATATTGCTGCTGTGACTTTTTTATTAATGAAATGAAGAGTATAAATTACTAGTCAGGTGCAGTAAACAGTCTTTGGTGGATCTACCTTTACGGAAGCCGTGTACATGTTCAGATAAAATATTTTTTTTGCCCTATAAACCATTGCATTCTTTTAACTAAGATTCTTTCAAAGACTTTAAGTACATTTGAAGTAAGTAAAACTGGCCTGTATGATTTAATTTCTGTGGGAATTTTTGTAGTTTTTAATAAGAATATAATATTAGATAACGTCCAAGACTAAGGATAATTATGCGATATCCATATGTTATTAAACACATCTAAAAGTTTCGTTCTCCAGATAGTTGGTAAGGCTTTTAAAAATTTGTTGCTAATCCCATCCACTCCGCTGACTGATTTTGGCTTAGTTTCTGAAATAGCAGTATTTAATTCAGTAAGAGTAAATTCCATACCTTGTATAATTTCTGCTGGTGGAATATTAGTTATAAAGCAATTTACATCATTTTACAGGCATATCAGATATCGTAATAATATAATAATCATTAATACAGGCATATCAGATATCGTAATTTTCACTGGAGGGAAAAAGGAAAGATTTTTAGCAAATAATTCAACTGTTTCATGAATAGTGATGTGCTTTTCTATGACAATTTGTTTCCATGGGGAAATTTGACTCTGGGGTTTAGAAATTGAATTAAAAACTTGCCATGTGTTAGAAAGAGAAGAATGTGAATTTATCCGACTGGTAAACTCATACCATGAGGTTCTGTAATGTTGTTTTAATTTTTTCCTTACAAGAGCTACAATTCTTTTATAACGAAGAATGTCTTGGAAATTTCTTGATTTCTTGGCCTGCGCTCTGCTCGCCGACGAACAGCCAGCAGTCTATTAAGATACCAGAAATTAGAGTTTAATTTAGGAATTTTAATTTTTATAGTTTTCAAACAATCTTTTGTATTTTTTTATGAAATAATTATAGTCCAACATATTTATAAGTGGATAAATATTTTGCAGTTTATGAGAAAATTTATACCAGTTGTTTAGGTGAATAGGTTTTTTTATCATTTTGAAAACCTTCAACCTGTAAATATATAGGATAATGATCACTTCCATATAGGGAAGAATCGATATTCCAATTTATAGTAGGAGTCAAACTAGAAGACAAATCAATTACAGAATTAATATTATAATGAAAATTATGAAAAGTAGCTGACTTATTATTCATAAATATTAAATCATTATTGTTTATAAACTTAAGAAGTTAGTACCATTTTTGTTGAGCTAAGATCCCCATACAGGGTAATGAGAGTTAAAATCACCTAAAATTATAACAGGTTGTTTAACTTGATTATATGTATTTGGTAAAATCATATGATCAATAACTGCACCAGGAATATAAAAGGAAATAATTGTAAAAGATTTAGATTTTAAATAAATTTCAGTTGCTACAATATTAAGGCGATGATGAATATATTCTAAACTTAAGACTTTATGAGGAATGTCTCTCCTGATTAAAAGAGCAGAGCCTCTAGCAGTTTCTGAGCTTTTATGAATATATGACAAAAAAAAGGTTTAAAGTTTATAAAGTCAGCCACAGGTTGTTGTAATGCAAAGATATGAATGTTAATTTTTTATGCATAAGTTTCAAATCTTCTATTCTAGATGAATAACTACGACAGTTCCATTGAACAATGTTGAATCTGTTAGACGATTTATTGATCTTGAATTAAAGTACAGAGTATGGAAACAATGTTTTTATGTGTTTCTTCATTAGGAACGATATATTAAAGTAGAAGCACAATCATTGTCATTATATTTTGAGAAGAATACGCTGAATCTGGGATTACATCATCCGGTTTTCCCAATGGAATGAAGGTATCGATTTTTAGATCGAAGGGTTGAGATCTAGCACTTTTTAAATTTGCTTGTGCTACACTTGCATATGATATGTCACTCGTTTTATCCTTTGAGATGTTAACAGAGTCACCTGCAGAATATGTCGATGTTTTCTTTCGTGTTGCCGATAGTGACGTATATTTAGAAGATGCAGAATCTTTAGTTGTAATTACCGAACTTGGATTAGCTGGATATACTTGATTATTGTCTGATTGAAAAGAACATGTGTTTTGCTTTCGATTTTCATGTTCAGGAAACAGTCTGAAGTTAGGATTATTTGCTAATCTGGAGGCAGCAGACCAACTGATATTTTTGACGGACTGTGTTAACTTAGTACCACAAGCTAATTTCTTTGTAGGACAGCCTGAATATATGGAAGGATGTGGTCCATTGCAATTGGGGCATTTTAAGAAATTGGCAGTGCAATTTTTATAAACATGATTGCCGCCAACTTTTGCACCTTAGCCTACCTGTACAAACATTGGCACTGTGTCCGAATCTCGAACACTGAATGCAAAGTATATGAGGTTGATTATAAGGTTTTACTGGAAATCTCAAAACGCCAATCTTCACATGACTAGGCAACTTGGCATCAGAAGTATATAACACAACTACTGTCTAAAGGAATCTTATTTACTGCATTACCATCTTGATTAGGTAAAAACTTGAACATTTTGCGGATTTTAAAGATATTTGCAGAACTTAAATTGTTCAATATGTAATCATCAGATAAATTAATGTTCACTCCGGTAATTATACCTAACTCAAAGTTATTATCTGGAATGCGATAACATACATCTACATTTAGAAGCTGTTTCAATTCCTTGAGTTTATCAAGATCTTTAAGAGATTTAGAAAACAAGATAATATTTCCATTTACCGTATAATTTCCATCAATATCAGACTTTAGATAATTTAGTAAAAAAATCGGTAACTTGTTCACAATCTAAAGTTGAGAGTTTGATAGAGTTGTTGTATAGGATAATGCAAAGCCTTGTCAATTGTCGAGAATCAAAAGTAGATTCAACGGAATCATTTCCACGAAAATGGCTAGCATTGGCGCCACTATGTAGAATATGGAAATCAGTAAAATTGACACCAGGAGTAGAAATATTTGAATCCATCTCAATTACTGTATAGGAACATCTTCATGAGAGATATTAGAAGTACCATGATGAATTTCAGATTCCACATTATGACTCTCAATATTGTTACTCGTTAAACTATCATTATTTGCATTCTTATACGAATCTTTGTCAAAAATATTAGGGCTGTCAAATGCATTTCTTAAATCACATAAAGATTTAGTTCGTGATGAGGAATGTCTCTCCTGATTAAAAGAGCAGAGCCTCTAGCAGTTTCTGAGCTTTTATGAATGTATGAGGTTTTAGTTCGTGATAATACTGCAGAAGATTCCAATAGATGTGAACGAATTTCAGTTAAGAAATTTGGGTCATTTGTGTCAAGTTCATTTCTTTGTGGTTGTTGAGTTAACCTTACCTGTGGTGAACGTCGCCGATTTTTGCTAGATTTTCGAGGCATATCCAATCTTTTTAATCACAACGATGAAATAAAGAGAGACGATCAGACAGTGTAATTGAAGATTGAAGCACTAAAAAATAGCATAATGCACATAAAACTATCAACATTCACTAATCCAAACAACAAAATCTAGGAGACACTGGCTTATCAGCTTTTACAGACCGACGGTTACAGTCGGAATCCAATATGAGGTATGTTATTTCTTCCCCAGAGCTCACTTCTGCAGCCAAACGTTGCTAACGACCTCTAATACTTGAAAGCTAGTTTAAGTCAGTGTCATGAAAGTATACAATTCTACTAAATATAATTTGAAACGATTTCGTAAACAACTAGAACCTTTCTCTACTTGATTAAACTCCATGTCGAATATCCATAATGAATAGCATCACAACAATCAACCAGGAAGTCAAAGAGTGCAGTGACATTTAGAGTAACGGGAATCGAGGTACATTCATCGTGACCATGAAATGCATGATCGGTAATTTCACGATTTGCCTCCAGCATGAATGAATCACATGAATGAATGCTGACTGATCACTAAAGTGATGTCTCGAATATCGTACACTGAACAGTAGAAAAGCATTGTATCGAGTGATGAAACGAGGTAAATATTGATGATGATTTCGATGAACAGTCTGAATTCATATAATATGTGCAGATGTTTTCCCAATGGTAACAAATTACGAAGAATTGTCATATTAATCAAAAGATTTTTTCATGGACAGTTTAAAATGGATAACTGAATAGTCATCATCTTCATCATCATCATCAAGCAGCCATGGGCTACGGAGGTCCAACCAGACCGTGAAATTTAGTTCTCCAAGCAAGTCTGTTCTGAGCTACATCTACTGCATCTGGCGACTGCACACCAATTCTAACAAGGTCCTGTTTGACATTGTCTGCTCACCGCATCCTAGGTCTCCCCTTCTTTCTGAGGCCTTTAGGCACACTGTTCATAACCCTATTCGCCAATCTATAATTATTCATACGGGCAACATGGCCAAACCAACGGAGTCTCTCTCTGCACAATATGCTGCTTAAAGGAGGTTGCAAACGCCTTTGCCTAACCTCATTATTAGTTACAAAGTTGAACCACCTAATGCCCAAGATACTGCGTAAGCATCTGGAATCAAAAGCATCTAGTTTCCTGTTATCTTGTTTACAAAGTGTCCATGTTTCACTACCATAACTAACCCTAGAAAGAACCAAACTATTATACAGTCTAATTTTAGTCTTTAGGTGTATACACCTATTTCTCCACACTCTCCATAGATTCTTAAAAGTCCCGGCAGCAATCCCTATTCGTCTGTTAATCTCATGCCGCACATCACCATTATCTGTTACATAGCTCCCAAGATAAATAAACTGTGACACCTGCTCAAGACTGCAACCATTCAGATTAACTGAATCACAGCCTGCCTGACCAATTTTCATCACTTTAGTTTTCTCTCTGTTTATAACCAACCCTACTTTAGTACCAGTCTAATCAACAGCTCGAATGAAAGAGTTCATCTCATCAACATCATTTGCCAAAAGGCCTAAATCATCAGCATAATCTAAGTCAGATATTTTCGTATCTCCAGTGCATTTAAGGCCAAAATCTTTCCCTTGAAGTGAATTTCGCATAACATAATCATTAACCAAACTAAACAGGAAAGGAGACAAAATGCACCCTTGTCGAACACCAGACGTAATGCTAAACCAATTGCTACAAGACTTACCAACTCTCACACATGACTCAGTGTTATTATAGAGAGCTTTCATTATGTTAACTAACTTGTCTGGTATACCATATGATTTCACAATCAACCACAAATTATGACGATCAACAGAGTCGAAAGCCTTTTTGAAATCAACAAAGCTAGCAACCAAAGGTTTCTGAAACTCGAAACATTTCTCAAGAATCTGCCTAAGTGAAAATATCTGATCTACACATCCCCTACCACTTCTGAATCCACATTGCTCATCACGCAATTGCCGGTCAACCAGATTCTTAATTCTATTAAGCACAATCATGGAAAGAACTTTACCTGGAACAGAGAGTAGGCTGATACTCCTATAGTTATCACAAGAACTGCGATCACCTTTTTTGAAAATAGGGATAATAATAGCTCTGGTAAAATCTTTAGGAACCATGCCTTTATCATAAAAGTTATTCAGAATTTCAGTCATCCAAGTGGTAACCGAAACATTCCCAGCTCTAAGCATTTCCGTAGTAATTTCATCTATCCCTCTGGATTTATTTAGTAAAGTTTAGTAATCTGAATTTATTTAGCCAAAATAAATTCAGATTGTGATATAGGGCCAGTAAGGCATCTATCATCCATTAAAGCCAGTAATGCATCTATCATCATTAGAAACAAAGGGAGGAGAACTAATAACCACATTGTTTAGAACATTACTGAAATGCTCAGCCCACCTAGCCACGACAGAATCCTCACCTTCTATAACCTTACCTTGGTTATCCTTCAGTCCCTGTATACCCGTCCATTTTCTACCACACAAAACGTTAACTGTCTGGTACAGCTCTCTGCTGTTGTGCTGTCTAACTGCTTCCTCGGCTTTGTCAGCCAAACCATCAAGCCAAAGATTCTTATCAGCAGCTAACTGATCTTTTACACGTTTATTACATTCTCTGTAATGCTTTCTATTAGGACTAGTAGGGTATTGATTAAGGACATTCCTGCAGTTCTTTCTTTCCGAAATAATCTCAAGTGCCTTATCACTCAGATAATTCTGTCTCCTCTGCTCCTTTTTTCCTAAAAGCGTACTGTTAGTGTCCAAAAAAGCCTGTTTAAAATGATCCCATTCTTCCTCAACTTCAGTATAAGCATAACATGACTGTCATAATGACTAAGTAACCTATCATGGTAAGCTTTGGCTATAACTGGATCTTTCAGAGCTTCAGTATTAAAAGTAAATTTTTTAACCCTAGCACAACACTTTTTAAGTTTAAGTTGCAACACACTTTTAACAAGGTAATGGTCAGATCCAATTTCAGCTCTCCTATATGCCCTGGTATTCCTAACAGAACTAGCCCATTTGCTGTTAATTAATATGTAATCAATCATATTCTTATGCAGCCCATCAGGTGAAACCCATGTGTACTTATGTATGTCGCGGTGTTTGCAATAAGTGTTAGTTATTCTGAATCCATTGAGTTTACTTACCTGTAGGACACGTTGCCCATTGCCACTGCAGCTACCAATACCAAAAGGGCCTATTATTCCTCCCCAAAGGTCAGAGTCAGTAGCAACTTTGGCATTGAAGTCACCTAGAACAAGGGTAATATGTCCTTTCTTGACAGAATTCAAAATATCCTGAAGTTTTCCGTAAAACCTATCCTTCTCATCCTCATCGGCATCCTCAGTGGGGGCATAACAGCAGATAACATTCAAGTCTTTAACGCTTGTCTGAAATTTTGCTGTAAGAAACCTTTCATTAATGCACTCATATCCTAGAAGAGCATCACTAGCGTGTCTGCTGAGAAGCAGACCTACGCCTTGGTGATGCTTATTGTCGTCCCTCCCTGAAAAGAGAAATTTAAGATTATTTTTAAGATTCTGACCTTTATCTGTCCAATAGTGCAGTCGCACATAAAAGTATCCGAACATTATGGTTGATTACAGAATTCAGAAAAAATATCTGGCAACCATTTTTTTAGAAATTAGTGGTCTTTCAATCTTCGTGTCACGTGACACGAAGGTTACCAGATCCCCAATTTCTAAAAAAAAAATCGTTGCCAGATATTTTTTCTGAATTCTGTAATTGACCATAGTGTTCGGATACTTTTTAGAGCGACTGTGCTATGAATAATGTACTTCTATCATTTAGAATAATATCATCCATATAGCATTATTATGACGTAAGCTGTTTGTTTTACCGTTGAGCGACATTTTTTCACCCATAGTGGATTAAATGTCCATATCACAAAGGAGTCCAAGGGCTCAGAGTAGGTTTGGGAAGAGAATTCAGTAGCTAGTTGTTTAGAGACTAATTGAAATCTCCATTAAAATATTCAACTTGTTATTATCGACCCTACGAGGTCAAAGTCAGCCCTCGAACTTTTCTCTTCCATTGCGGGGAACTTTTCTCGGCTAGAACTTTTCTCTTCCATTACAGGGAACTTTTCTCGGCTAGAACTTTTCTCTTCCATTGCGGAGAACTTTTCTCGGCTAGAACTTTTCTCTTCCATTGCGGGGAACTTTTCTCGGCTAGAACTTTTCTCTTCCATTACGGGGAACTTTTCTCGGCTAGAACTTTTCTCTTCCATTGCGGGGAACTTTTCTCGGCTAGAACTTTTCTCTTCCGTTTCGGGGAACTTTTCTCGGCTAGAACTTTTCTCTTCCATTTCGGGGAACTTTTCTCGGCTAGAACTTTTCTCTTCCATTTCGGGGAACTTTTCTCGGCTAGAACTTTTCTCTTCCATTGCGGGGAACTTTTCTCGGCTAGAACTTTTCTCTTCCATTGCGGGGAACGTTTCTCGGTTCGAACTTTTCTCTTCCATTGCGGGGGGAATTACTATTCTATAAATTTTAAAACCCTATGAAATATCCCTCAGATTGTCTAAAGGAAGTTTACTCCTAAAATATTCAATGAAGTGCGTAAAATTTCACTCCTACACACGGTGTGGCAGGCGCCTAATCTGATTTATTAAGTTTGAGTCCCATTTATTCCTGGTTGCAACTAATCTCTAACTGCCATTCCGAATCTCATTCTGATTCTCTCTTCTAACTGCCAACTGAAATCGAGGAGAAAAGGGAGAAGATGGGTTTCAAAAGCCCGCCCTCCTTCAGATAAGATTAAAAACAGGGTACCAGAAATCCTGCGTACATTAACGAACTCTCTGGATGGCTTTAACAGGAGGCTTGCTAACCTTCTCCGAGTTTATGTAATCTTTGTATGCGACTTGGGCCATTTAGCCCGTTGTGCGTAATGTTGCTGCATTCACTTTGTAAAAAGTGGATGCTATATAAACTGATACTTTGTTATAAGAAAATTAAATCGCTCATCTTGCCATCAAACTCCTTTTCATCATACGGCCACTGAATTGTTAATATTGGAAGCGACATATAAACACCATATTACAAAACGCAACAGGACACTTCCAAGCCACGTTCAGGACTCCCTTTAAATCTAAGTTTTTTTACCCAAAATTGTTACTAGAGATAAACTGGGGATCAATCTCTCGAAGTCTTAATTTTCAACAGCCGCTTAATGCGTAAGCCCTACTGGTTTATTGGTTAGCCTACCTGACGACTAAGAGCAGCGGGGCGTGTCCTTAGGTAAGTGCTTGTATGTTGTATGAAAAACCAGGACAGCCCTAATATAGATTCTAGGTTATATTAGTCTTTTGTGTAGGGAAGTACCTACTTCCTTTTTTTTATATTTTAAAAAGGTGTTAAAGTTGGAGCATTTAACATCAGACGACGCGGTCACATTCTTGCTAAACATTTATTCTCCCAAACTGATGAAAACTGAAGAAATTGTCCCACAAACTTCAAATATTGAATTTATGTTAGTAAACGATTTGTTATAGCAGTCATCTTACATCATTTGAAGAGCATTTTCATAAGTAGCAAAAGTCATACTTCAATGTTTCAGCTTCCATAATTCTTTAAATATTAAACGAATGAGATGTTGCGAATCTAAACCTAATTAAACTATTATGGCTGAAAAATAGACTTATTTTAGAGATGTTTGAGTGTGATCTTCAATTTTTCTATAGTAACATTTTTTTCATTAAAAAAAATAAAATTCAAAGTTAGAGATCTGTGAATGTGGCTGTCCATTTACATAGCATCGAGGTGTCCCATTACTTTTGGCACTGTACTGTATATATCAAATCTAAACATATTAAAAATTAAATCAAATGTTAAAAAGATTTCAGTCATTCCTGTGATTTGAACTGGCAATTGATCAAATGCATAATGAAATGCGTCTCATACTTCAAAGCAAATGGCGTTTCGGAGTTTAAGAGGTCGACACGTGCCCAAGAAGTGTAACAGACGAAAACCCGTAAGGAAATTAGGTTACCCGAGGAACGAGTTTTACCAGAAATAATCAGGACATCAAACCCACTACATCATGGAGCAATTTTAGCAAAGCGTGCTTCTCTTGATCGATAACTGTCTCTGTAGATAACGATCACTGAATTGGCCAGTTGAACCGAGCGTACACACTCTCGATACGTGTGAATGAGTTGACAAGTTATTAGGATCGATATAATATAAAATAAATGTGTATATATGATTAGTTGGTGTTATCATTAAGTATTTATCAGGTAACATCTAATGCAGGCCAGTCCAAACCACGGTTCATAAAGCAAATATTCCATATATTTAATCTAGCTCGTTTCTTTAATTTTTCTAATCAAATATTTTTAGATGCGAAACTAAACCTTTTTGTCACTTCGTGGTACAGTCGCTCAAAAAAGTATCCGAACACTATGGTTGATTACAGAATTCAGAAAAAATATCTGGTCACGCCTTCGTGTCACGTGACACGAAGGTTGCCAGATCACTAATTTCTAAAAAAATCGTTGTCAGATATTTTTTCTGAATTCTCTAATCAACCATAGTGTTCGGATATTTTTTTGAGCGACTGTACCTCCTGAGACATATGATCCACTCAGAGAGTTTTCCACCACCATCGCTAGTCTTCTCTTCTTTCCTGTAGTTTACCAAAATTTTCTGGTACTGCCCCGTATAATGTCTGGCGCATTCTGTTGTGAAAATATTCTGTTCTCAAGTTACTTAATCATTGTAAATGGATGTCTGGGAAAAATATTCAATAGTAAAACGGGAGGAGGGATTCCACTAATTAAAACGGACTGCGAAAACTTTCACCAATGGTAGGGGGAGGGACGTGAAAAATTCTACCAATGATAGTAAAGGAGCTGCGAAAGATTCCACCACTGGTAAGGGGGCTGCAGAAGATGCCACTAGTAATGGGGGGAGTGAGAAAAATTCTACCAATGGCAAGAGGGCTGCGAAATATTCTGCCAATTGTAAGGAGGCTGGGAAAAATTCCGCCAAAGATAAGTGGGTTGACATGACTGTAAAAGTTTGAAAACCACTTTTCTAGAAGGGTTGTTGGGTTGTTTTACCTCTGAGCGGCACTTTTTTGCACACCATGGGCTAAATGGCCAGGTCACAAGGACCCCGAAGGCTCAGAGAAGGTTGGGGGAGGGGACCCACTGGAACAGCTGTTGGGAGACAGATGGTAGCCTCCCGTCAAGGCCATCCAGCGTGTTCTTCAACCTGCACAGGGTATGGCTCTCCCGCACACGGGGCCACGGCTTAACGTCCCATCCGACGGACGGCGGCCTTTCCAAGCCCATCGGTGTCCCCTACTGACCGTGGGCAGGGCGGGGAATTTTGCGGAGATAAATCTCAACGCTGACCCAGCTGGGACTCGAACCTGGGAATTACAGATACTTTTCTAGAAGAATCATAGCTCTTTGCCAGATCCAAGACAGTTGTTATTTTATTAAGGTACCGTCAGACAAATCTTCATTTGTTATAGATGATGTTTTTTTAATATAGTAATTTACTATTATCTTATTTATTCTTAAAAATTATTATTAAATAACAGAATTAAATGTTTAAATTATAACCATTTAATTCATTTTATTTTGAGAAAACTTAATCTAATAGACTCCGTTGAAGTTAGACCACTGCTTTTTCAAAAATATGTACACCCAGTCCTCGACTAAAACGATTGAAAATGAATCATTCTTTTAAAAAAATGTTGAAGTGAAACCGTTTTAGTTGGACATGAATTTCTCCTAAGAAATAAATCAATATGGAGGATGAGTTCCAGAATCCTAACCTGATTGACATTTTAAATTTTATTCTATTATTATGACTATACTTTGGTTATTGTTTAGAGTTTTTTTAACTAATTTTTACAGAAAAGAAACAAAGATAAAGGAAGAAGTAAAAAAATGATTAAATACAAATTTTATTTTAATACATGGTAATATAGATGATTTCTGATTTATGAAGAAGTAAAATAAGAATTCATTTAAAAATTATTATCAAGTAATGATGACTAACTGCATATTTACAAAGGCTTCTACTCTACACTTAAGTTATAATACTTAACCAATCAGGATGTGTTTGTACATGCATATATTATCATCGCTCAGCGACAATTAAAATGATGTTTACGAGAGGCGTTCAAAAGGTTATTGACAGGCATCTGCAAAACAAAATCCATTGTATTTACCTCAACGGAACTTTTACTGTTCTTCATTCAAAGTACTCCCTTCCAGCATCTATGCAAAGTTGCAGACGTCTACGCCAATTCTAGAACGTTTGGTGGTACTCCTGTTGGGGAATACTCCACAACTCTGAATGAAAGCATTTTGCAAGGTCTTGCAACCCTAGAAAAAGGCTTCCCAGCAAGTTCCTTTTTTAATTTTTTTGAAACAACCAAATATCACATAATGCAAGATGGAGTGAATATGCAGGATGGGATATTGTTTGATTTTTTCCTGCTCCAGACAGGCTGTAACTTGTCGGCTTTTGTGAGCATTGGCATTGTCATGAAGAAAGAGAATCCTTCACACGCCTATTTTTAGAATCTACTCCTTCATCTCCTTAACCATTTGGCCAAAACACTTTTGGTGTCCACGACTACCACTTCTTCAGAATTGAAAAAATTGTGAACATCCTCTCCCTTGACCAAAGTCTTGGAGCTTTTGGGGGCGCGGTTTATCTTTCGCAACCCAAACATAGTTGTCCATCTTTCTGTCGATCTTCGATATAGTAACAAAACCACGTCTCATCACTTATTACAAATGTCTCTTACCGTTTAGGGCCACTAGGTTCAAACATTTCCAGCATCTTCTTGCACGAGTCATCTTTACCCATTTTTAGCTCTTCTGTCAAGTACAGATTGCGAGGTACAGATCTGTCAGTCAGTACAGTTGTGAGGTCGAGGTACAGATCTGTCAGTATAGATGTGAGGTACAGATCCTCTTTCCTGTCAGTTTGCCATTTGGCGCAGATCTTTCGGAACTTTAAATGTTGATGAATAATTATTTTTACGCTGCCAATCGATGCACTGACATCTAAACTTATTACCTGATCAGTGATATGTGGGTTTTCAATGAGTTCCCGAACAGCAGCAATGATTCTTTCGTTCACGGCCTCTTTCGGTCTTCTTGCACGAAGGAGATCTTCGAAGCTCCGCGGTCCTCTGAATTTGTACATACATTCTGTAACAGTGCCATATGAGCAGGCAGGATCCCCATATACTTCTGATAAATAGACATGATTTTTTTTCGAGTCGTCCCCAAGCTGCATCCTTATGAAAATATAACATCTTTCCCCGTCTTTAGTAGACTCCATAGCATCAATACTCAGATCTCACAAACCGAACTTTGCATACCGCCAGCGAAGAGAGAAATAATGACGCACATTTGTTTTTAACACATAATGGCAAGTTTAGGCAGGCTTTCAAATAAGTCGTAGTTCGTTAACTTCGGACGAACGAGTGCAAATCTACAGACACGTGTAAAAAACTTTTTGAATGCCCTCCGTTTTGTTTACAAATAAATTATGTCCAGAACCGGATCTAGGGGGGGCGCAGGGGGCCATTCCTGCTTTCAGAATGCTAGTAAGGATAATACAGGCAAAAAATATTTAAAAAGTTTTGACTTATTCACGTTTCATGCATTTTCCAAGAAATGTTTTAAAGACCTGTGAAATGGAAGGAGAAATATTACACCACATTGGAAATCGAATCTCTCCACTTTTACATTTTTCCATTCGATTTTTTTCTTGCCCATCCCTCTCGATGTTTTGTTAGATCTGGATCTGATTAAGTGTTATAGCATTTTAAACCTCGCTATTTACAACAAATAGTATTTAACGAAATGTTGAGATTTAGATATTTAATTACACTTATTAATGAAATTCCTCAGCTAGCAAATTATTTGTAGCCCATAGCTAAGAGCAAGAAATGCATTTGGCACAAATTCATTACTTTAAACCTTCTAGGCTTTGCATGTATTTATTTTCAGGAAATGCTACGCCAAATGGAAAGGCTTAAAACATTGCTATAAGGAGCTAATAACGTAGAATAAGCTTTTAATCTTTCTTTCGTTAAACCTTATTGAGGTAGCAGCAGTAAGTATGCTTCGAAATGGAATGAATTAAATTAATTCCCCTAAGCTATTGTAAATTTTTTTATTTCATATTTATTTGTGCTGACAAAGTGATGATGTAAGGAGGCATTTCGAAACAGTTAGAAAACAGAATTTTATTGACTAAATGTTTATGTAGTGTAAACATAAACCGAAGGAACATAACCAGGAATTTCTTTCTTTATTTATTTTTCTCTTTTCGGTGAGAGAGATCGAATTTCGTGTTAACTCTCATCCTCAAATCTTGCACATTTATTTAAAGAGAACACATGATAATTATAAATACGTGTGAAATGACTTCAAAATGATTTATATACATTCCAGTGAAACAACTGGAATAGCAAAATTTTCTGTAAAAATAATATTGGCCCTTCTGGATGAGAAATACTCCTATTGAGTAAACATTAGCCTCCTAGATTCTCTTTTAGAGAATCTAGGAGGCTAATTTTTTTAGAAATCTCCCCCATATAGGATTAACAGTAACCACCTTCGATGCTCTGGATTAGAAACCTCATAGGAATAACATTAGCCTCCTTCAATTTTTCTGGATTGAAATTCTCCCATAGGATTATCATTAGCCTCCTTCGATTTTTAGGGGCGGTGGTGGCTCAGTCGGTAGCGCGCCAGGCTCGTAATCTGTAGTTCCCAGGTTCGAGTCCCAGCTGGGTCAGATTTATCTCCGCAAAAATTTCAGATTTATCTCCGCAAAAATTCCCCACCCTGCCCACGGTCAGTAGGGGACACCGATGGGCTTGGAAAGGCCGCCGTCCGTCGGATGGGACGTTAAGCCCTGGCCCCGTGTGCGGGAGAGCCATACCCTGTGCACGTTAAAGAACACGCTGGATGGCCTTGACGGGAGGCTACCATCTGTCTTCCAACAGCTGTTCCAGTGGGTCCCCTCCCCCAACCTTCTCTGAGCCTTCGGGGTTCTTGTGACCTGGCCATTTAGCTCATTGTGTGCAAAAAAGTGCCGCTCAGAGGTAAAACAACCCAACTCTTCGATTTTTCTGGATTGGGATTCTCCCATAGGATTAACATTAGCCTCCTGTGAGTCAGAACCCCCATTTATCTTCTATTGATATTAGGAGTAATAATACAGCTATTAGAAGACAGATGGTAACCTACAGTCAAGGCCATCCAGGATGTTCTCTAACGTGCACAGATTACGGCTATCCTGCACACGAGACCACGGCTTTAAGTCTCATCCTATGGACGGTGGGCTTTCCAAAACCATGTTGTGCGGAGATGAATCTCAACGCTGGACTAGGTGGGACTCGAATCTTGAAACAAGCTTGGTTCGCCAGTAAGTAGGTCAACCTCCTTCGCTACCTTTCTAAGGAAGAGAAAGTCTTGATTCAGCGTAAACCATTTGGGATTCATTTTCATCTGATATTGAGCCTGTTGTCAAATTCTGATTTTGTGTAACTCGTCGACAATGAATATTGATTTTGTGAATTGATTTATCTTACTCAAATCTTCGGTGAACTGAGTGAATATTATCTGTTACTGTAAAGGTTTGAATACGATTTTTATTTAACGAAAGCATTATATAGCATTTCCAGGTGTTTCAGCTTAGGCTCTAGGCCAGTGGTTCTCAACCTATGGAGTAGTGACCCAAAATGAGATCGCAAAGGGTGTTCCTGCTGGGTCGCAAAGCCTTCGTCAGAAAAGTGTTTTAATTTTTTTTTATTTTTGCATTTAAATTCTGTGGTCGTATGGAACTTCAAAGAGGTACTAAACAAATAAAGTAATCATTGTTCTTGTATATTTGTAAAAAATCTGAAATACATCAAACAAAAAAGTACCTTAACTTTCGTTTTTTTTTTCCTGTGAGTACAAGTGATAAACAATTTTGCGACTTTTGTTTATTCTCAGAAGAATTTTTCCTCTGTTGTACAGAGTCCTCTCCAATCATTAGAAAGTTCCATGAGATATAATCGAAATCCAAATTACAAACTCAATTTCTTATTGAGAATAAGCATTTTTTTGGCTTCATTTGGGTCGCAGTTTCTTATTAAATCATAGGTTTGGGTCGTGACATTATTAAGTCATAAGTTTGGGTCGCCACTTATTATTAAATCATACATTTGGATCGCGACCTATTATTAAATTCCGTGTTTGGATCGCAGATTATTATTAAATCATACGTTTTTGTCGCTTCTTGTTATTAAATCATACGTTTGGGTCGCGGTGTATTATTAAATCATAAGTTTGAGTTTCTGATAAAGAAATTGAAAACACTGCTCTAGGCAATCCTAGGTTATTCCGAATCCAAGGCATATCCATCCAATCGTCTCGTACCTGAAATATTTTTCTTTCTAATAGAAATTTAAAGTATGATAATATAGGCCAGCTAAAAATTTAACAAGTTTATTAGTATTCCGGCTCTTCGAAATTTGGTACGTATCACGAAAAGAGTCAAAAAAATGTAAAAAATTTTTAAAATACCTATCTTCCTAAAAAATAAATACCCCCTCAAGCAGCTGCTTGCCACAGAGGACTGACAGGAGCCTGTCAGTTTATATGCCATAGTAGAGGGTCTGAGAGGATGTCAGGACCTCAGCAGAAAAACGACACACACATCCATGCCTTACCCGGGGCTCGAACCCAGGTCCCTTAGATCAGTAGCTAAGCGTGCTTAGCTCTCGCCAAGGACCCTAAAAAAGTAGAAAATAAACCTAAAACATGTCGATGGTGCAATCAATCATTTAGTTCGTATTCACTTCAAAGGCGCCGGTAATCTTTTTCAATAGGAAATTCGAAATTGTTTATGACCGTCATTATATGAGCATTCATTTGACTCGTAACTGTAGGCCCTAGCGTTCACAAGATATAGTAGAACGACTTTCACACTTCCCGTTTTTTAAGAGGGGAAAAATGCATGGACGTCAAATTTTTTATAACCTACGACAATATTTTTCGTCACAAGCTTTCATTCGACATATAGCTCGTTATTTTCGGCACTCGCGTTCAGAAGATATAGAAGAACAATCATTTTCATATTTCTCCCCTTTTTAGGGGGGTGGTAGGAGGGGGGTTAGGGGAAGTTTCTGTATCGCGTTCGAAAGATATGGTGGAACAACATTTTGTCAAACCGACAAACCGACCAACGGGTTGGGTTGGGTTGTTTTACCTCTGAGCGGCACTTTTTTGCACACCATGGGCTAAATGGCCAGGTCACACGGACCCCGAAGGCTCAGAGAAGGTTGGGGGAGGGGACCCACTGGAACAGCTGTTGGGAGACAGATGGTAGCCTCCCGTCAAGGCCATCCAGCGTGTTCTTTAACATGCACAGGGTATGGCTCTCCCGCACACGGGGCCACGGCTTAACGTCCATACGACGGACGGCGGCCTTTCCAAGCCCATCGGTGTCCCCTACTGACCGTGGGCAGGGCGGGGAATTTTGCGGAGATAAACCTCAACGCTGACCCAGCTGGGACTCGAACCTGGGAACTACAGAATACGAGCCTGGCGCGCTACCTACTGAGCCACCCCCGCCCCGACCAACGGGCAAAGTCAAAGCCAAAAGCAATAGGAAGATGGTAATAAAAATATCAGAAGAAATGAAAGTTATTTCACTAAGAAAGTGAAACATTTTAGGATGGAGAAATAAGGTTTCTTTACTGAGAGGTTTCTGAGGTTGCAGTGAAACCATTTGTTACATTCGTTTAATTAATTAGGGTAATATGAAATAAAAGCGATTGCAGTTCAACAGTCAGAATGAGTAAGACGATTAATTATTTGAAACTTTTTTCTACCCATGCGAACTTTTCAGGACTAATCCGGCGGGGGTGGCTCAGTCGGTAGCGCGCCAGGCTCGTAATCTGTAGTTCCCAGGTTCGAGTCCCAGCTGGGTCAGCGTTGAGATTTATCTCCGTAAAATTCCCCGCCCTGCCCACGGTCAGTAGAGGACACCGATGGGCTTGGAAAGGCCGCCGTCCGTCGGATGGGACGTTAAACCGTGGCCCGTGTGCGGGAGAGCCATACCCTGTGCACGTTAAAGAACACGCTGGATGGCCTTGACGAGAGGCTACCATTTGTCTCCCAACAGCTGTTCCAGTTGGTCTCCTCCCCCAACCTTCTCTGAGCCTTTGGGGTCCTTGTGGCCTGGCCATTTAGCCCATGGTGTGCAAAAAAGTGCCGTTCAGAGGTAAAACAACCCAGGACTAATCCTCTTTGTTACAAATCGATTTCCTTTATTATATTCCGAGACAAATGTTTGAATTTTGTATTATATGTATTAATTTAATGGTAGCTAACCTTTTTGATTTGATGAAACATTTTTGGGGATCCAAAATTGTCGCGACACAAGGATAAAAAAATACACAGAGCGATTTTTTTCAATAATAGTTTTTTTTTTCTTTTAGTTAATATAACTCCCTATTATTTTACAATCAATGATTTCTTTCCATATTTTATATTCACCTGAGAAAAAATTCAATGATATAAAGATTTAAAAAAAAAACTAATTTATGTCTTTTTTTGAATTCCATTAAAATTTGAAAATAAATTATTTTTTCCTAACAAATCTTCTCTATAAGATTAAAAACATTCTCAATTATTTTGTTTTGTTTTTCAAAGGGATGAAAGTCTCTCTTTAAAAGAACACTTTTTCTTTCATTTTCATATTTTTTTAAAAATGACAAAAAAGGATATATATATATCAAAATTACTCGTGAAATAAAAAAAACCTAATTAATGCATTTTTTCAATGATGAGATTTGGTGATGTAAAAAATTATTGATAATTTTTTTGTATAAATGCATATTTCCCAACGCATTGTTTGGGAGGCACTGTATTAATTAAAACTGTGAATGAAATTAGTATCCATTTATCAATATCATCAATAAACAGCATTAATACCAAACATTTCAATTGTTTGAATAATTCGGTAAGAATATGTAATCTATATTTCAAAGTAGTATCGATTCTTTCTCTCATATTTCAACAAAAGCCATTGTGTTTCTTAATTGTAGCGTTGGGGGGAGGGGGAAAAGGTTAACAGAGTTGTTGTAGGAATCAGTATATCTCTATATAAACATGAAATAAGGAAAGTGGGACAGAGAAAAGATAAAATGTTTAGTGAAATGTAAATGATGAAGAAATCATATGACAATGCTACAACAGACGAGGGCGGGGGTGGCTCAGTCGGTAGCGCGCCAGGCTCGTAATCTGTAGTTCCCAGGTTCGAGTCCCAGCTGGGTCAGCGTTGAGATTTATCTCCGCAAAATTCCCCCCCTGTCCACGGTCAGTAGGGGACACCGATGGGCTTGGAAAGGCCGCCGTCCGTCGGATGGGACGTTAAGCCGTGGCCCCGTGTGCGGGAGAGCCATACCCTGTGCACGTTAAAGAACACGCTGGATGGCCTTGACGGGAAGCTGCCATCTGTCTCCCAACAGCTGTTCAGGTGGGTCCCCTCCCTCAACCTTCTCTGAGCCTTCGGGTCCATGTGACCTGACCATTTAGCCCATTGTGTGCAAAAAAGTGCCGCTCAGGGGTAAAACAACCCAAACTACAACAGACGAAGTGTGAATTTATCCGAAACAACTCAATCTCCAGGTTTTCATCTACTGAAATCATATATTTCTGAAATTTTAAATATTCTAACACATTATAATATTTATTTGGTTTTTTAAAAACCATTAATAGTTGAAAATGTTTTAAAACTTAAATTAATAGTTTGTAAATGTTTTAAAATTTTAATTAATATTTGAAACTTTTTTAATATTTTAAAGTTCAACATTTAAAACGGACAGCATTTGTAACAAATGCTTAAAATGTTGTTATTATCTCTAAATATTCAAGATTTCAAAAGTTCAGTCAACATTTCAATGAAATTTCAACCAAAGAGTTACGTAATAATAACAAATAAATTATATCTGTAAAATCTGTAAATAAATTAAATCTGTAAAGTGAAAAAGAACGTATAGAGGACAAAAGTCAAACTTCTGAGAAGCAAAATCTCATTGAAATAAATAGTTTTAATAAAATAATATTGCTTATGTTTCAGTTTTTTTTATTACTTAAGTAAATATCACGCTAGGCAAGTGATCTACGGGATCTGGGTTCGAGCCTCAGGTAAGACATGAATGTCGTGTTGTGTTTCTGCTGAGGTCTCGCCATCCTCGCAGACCTTCTACTATGGTGTATAAATTGACAGGCTTTTGTCAGACCTCTGTAACAAGCAGCTCCTTTATGGGATATTTATTCATTTATTTTTTAATTATTGATTTTATAATTCTTTGACGGCCCGTCATTCCATTTCTGTATTTTATGCAGCCCTTCAGCTAAAAAGTTTGCCCAGGCCTGTTACGGAGGAATAACAGAGTAGTAGTAATAAAATCTATTATGTATTTGAGAGAGTCCTCGTGTCTGTTTGCTCAAGAACTTCTAAACAGCAAAAGCTACGGGCACCAAATTCAGCATGCAGCTTACTCTTATCGTAATTAAAGCAACGTAAAAAATTGGATCCCCAAATTTTCTCTCCTCCTTCAAAAAAAAAGGTAAAATTTGCTCTTAAACGTAAGAAACATCATATTCGGTATGCAACATCCTCTGACTATAAACCTTATAAAAGAAAGGACTATAAACCTAATTAATGCATTAATTAGATTTACATTCTTATGACTAGAACTTAAAACTAAGTAAGCATTGGAATGTCCGTAACGTTCAATCCCTTCCCTTTCAAAAAAGAGGAAATGCGTCTTCACAACAGACATATATAAATTTGGGTTAGTTCACATTAGCAACTCCTATTCCACGACTCTCACTTTTTCTGACACAAAGTTAGAAAGCTGAAAAACAAAGAGAACAAAGCAACACTTATGAATGATCACAGAGTATTTACACGGAATGTCATGACTAACAACCTTTTGCGTGATGATAATGTGATATTTGATCTAAAAGATTAGAGATTTGGAATAATAAGAATAATGGAAAGAGAAAAGGGGATAAATTTCGGTGAAATAGAACAGTTAAGAAATGATACAGAAATTGCACAGATGAAATGTGAATTCGTAAGAAAATAATCTAATGTCTCGTGACTCATTCTTTGCAAATATTTGCCTCTGAAATTCATTCAAACTCAAAATTTAATCAGTATGAAAGCAGGTATCTTCCTAAATGCAGCGTTTTGCTTCATCCACTTACCTTTAATATCGCAATCAACCAACGACGAATCTCAGATGTTATCCAGCAACATGTTTAGAAGCACCAAAAAAGAGCAGTCAGTGACTGCCACAATGACACTACTCCAGCAGTGCAGCAACATCCATAACAAGAAGAGTGTCCAAATCCAGCTGAGAAGACGCACACATGAGTAGGCAACTCTCACGGAGACAGCAAAGCAGGTAATCCAGGAACTGCGAATTGTGAAGCCCGACTACACGCACGGATCTAACCAAATGTGGGTTTGTTGTGCTTGCGACTGTGCAGGGTGCCTGCCCTCGCGTCAGGTCGTCCCAGACTGAGGCTGTTGGCCTGCGGCCGACAGGTACCCCCACAGGCCCACATGGCTGTTGGCGGCCCAGATTCTTACCTTGACGGCCCTTAGGCAGGGCAACTTCTTGTGGATCAGCCAGGCGTGACGTCACACTGACGTCACCATCTCCATCGTCTCATTCCATTCAGGACCAAAGAAAAAACGGGATGTTATTGACCATGAAGCTGTGATAATAGAGAAAAGTAAAATCGTACGGCAGAGATGAAACTGTATTATCTATAAAATGTTAAAGGTTCCAACTTCTAGGTGTTATTATTAACCAGTTACCTCAGATAACTAACTAACTCTTAATCTTCACTGGAATTTCCGTAAATAGAAAACTATTTATACTTTTTGTATTGTTTTTAACTGAACCTGGTGTAGAAGGGCCTGGCCCTAACATCACCATGGTTGTTAGGTATATAAATAAATAAATAAATAAAGTGTTCAATGCTTTAAAAAGTGCACTAATTCATATGAAATTTCGAGGGAGGTAGCAGAGGTTAAAAAAGTTCTACAACTTCTTCCTTTGAGAATGCTAATAACCGAAATGGAAGCGAAATGGAAACGCATTATACCCATGTACAAATACAGTACATGTATTTTTCAAGAAAATTTTGAGGACACTAAATGGAAAAAAAATTTTATACTGGAACGGCGATCCGTTCCTTTATCTTTCTCCCTGTCGCCTTTATTTTTTTTCTCTCCTATCCTTGGACAAACCCTTTGTTTTTTTATATTCCGGATCTGCTCTAGATAAAAGATAAAATACCCCCTCAAGCAGCTGCTTGCCACAAAGGTCTGACAGGAGCCTGCCAGTTTATACGCCACAGCAGAGGGTCTGAGAGGATGGCGGGACCTCAGCAGAAAAACATTACTACATCCATGCCTTACCCGGGGCTCGAACCCAGCTCCCTTAGATCAGTAGCCAAGCGTGCTAACCACTCAGTTAGATCAGTAGCCAAGCTTGCTAACCACTCAGTTAGATCAGTAGCCAAGTGAGCTAACCACTCAGTTAGATCAGTAGCCAAGTGTGCTAACCACTCAGTTAGATCAGTAGCCAAGTGTGCTAACCACTCAGTTAGATCAGTAGCCAAGTGTGCTAACCATTCAGTTAGATCAGTAGCCAAGCCTGATAACCACTCAGCCACGGAACGAGAGTACAAATATATAATTTATCTGGTCTATTACTCTCCCCTACCCCTCTTGTAGAATTTAAGTAACAGGAACGAAAATGAAATTCATATTACATGTTTTTTTAAAAAAAAACATAATTTTATCAAAGGAAAAAAAAAGCATACATTGCACTACTTAGCAAGAATTTTTCACACCAGTCATCTTCCCCTTACCCATTTTTTTCAAGATCCGTAACTATTATTTCATTTCAATTATATCATTCTTCCAATATTTGATGTATCGATCAATAATTCATATCTTGCAAGCACTTTTTTCATCATTCCGTAAGCTTCCTCGATTCTCCCTTTCGAATTATTTGCTGATGATGTTTTCTTCAGTGCAACACACAACTAAGTGCAAATACTAACATTCAGATTTCTCTGATCGTTAGTATTTGCACTTAGTTGTCTCTGAATGTCGCAACCATAGGAAACCTTTCTTCCTTTTTAGTTCATCATTAAAGGCAAATTTGTTTCACTTAAGCATCAGATCAATCAGTAAAATTAATGTTAGTTCTATTTTTCCTTTTTTCAGTTAAAATATCGGAAATTCTAGAATAATCTTTTCGCAATCATCGTCGTTCAAATTAGACGAAGTCCTCGCTTCGGAATCAGATTTCTCATCGACATAAATAACGACTGCATTTCCAAGCCAGTTCATTTGGTGGCATTCGCCTGACGATGTTTGTGCGTTCAAAAAATTCAATTGGAAAATTTTACAAATTTCCATATTCAACATCGAATTCCCGGTTCGATGCAAATTTCTAACACCTCGAATAACCTGCAAGACTTGATTGCACAGCATCAATGCTTCTTTCGAGTAAATATGCTTCTTTTTCACATCTCTTCTTCGTTCCTGATGATGATAAAACTTCTTTTAATTTCTCTGAATGTAAATTATTTTTTGAATTATTTTTTTGGAAATTGCAATAATTCAACCAGCCAGAGATGCGTTATATTCAACAGGTCCAGATGAAAAGGAAGGATTTATATTTTCCCAGTTCACTCTCTATTCTTCCAACGTGCTTTCCAAAAAGTGTTTTTTCCAACTAGTATGCCGTGAAAGAGCTTCAGGCTTGACGCAAAATATTTATGTTTAATGAGAATTATCGGGACAAATATCATCTAATTGGGTTCGAAGAAATACATTAAACTTTCCCACTAAAAGAACAAAACAATTCTTAAATAATAATTTTTATTAGTTTCAATTCTTTCAGTATTTCAGTCATTGTTAATAAGAGAGCATTTGTAACTGAATTTATAAGATGAATTAAAAAGTTTTGTGTCATTCCAAAAGTAATTTTATTATAGATTTTTATTCTATTTAATTTTTGCTAAATAATTGGAGATGTTTTGAGATATCAGACTGCCAATTTTCCCACACCCCAGTTATCCGGTTAATCTGTTTTTGGCAATGTTTCTTTAATCTTATGATCAGTAAGATTTCTTTGAAAAATTAACTTCTTTTCAAATTTTATTGAAATTTGGAAAAATAAAATGCATAAATTTAAATTTTATAATATTCATATAAAACATTTACGAATTATCATTTACATGTTTTTAACGGGTGAGTCTTCTCGGGTCAATATAAATTTATAAAAATTCATCGATTGCAAAATAATAATTTGATATTCCAAAGAATATCAAATTCCCTACCTATTTAACTTGCTTCCTAGAGAAATAGTTAACTTAAAAAAATTTGTGATGTTAAAGATAAATTATTTCAGTGGTTGATGAAAAAGTGATGTTTTTATTTGGAAACTTTCATCATTTTGTCGGTTTTCTTTCTCATTTATTCCTTTTTTTCTCTCCTTCATTTTTTGCACTACTGAGGCAATCTAGATCATATCTGTGAAAACATATATGTACATTCCCGCTGATAAGCTTCGGCTTAGTGGGATTTTTTATGTAATATAATTATAGATAATACTTATTGAAAATAAATTTGAATTTGAATTTGAAATAAAGAATTATGATAATTAGAAAAATAAATTATTCTTTTAAAGCTATATATCAATCAATAATGAATTCACAGATTACCTATTGACATATAATTCAAGAAATAATTTTGTGGAAAAAATGAGTTTCTCCGATGAGTGAAATTTTGATAACACACATCTTTGCGAAACTCGTTTTTAATATAAAATTATTTCTTAAAAGTCACGTATAGTTTTTTTTTTTTCCGGTGCGCAGCAACAATTCTGAATTCTCAAAAGTGTGCTGTGAACTCAAAAATGTTGGTAAGCACTGCTCTATTGTATTCCCATATACTTTTAAAAAGTCACAAAAATCGTAATTTTTTTTGTTTCCAAAAATAAACTATCGAAATGTTGTTTTATGATACTTTGCAGCTTATTTTTAGCGATTTTTCAAAAAACAAAAAAAAAAAAGGTTTATTGCTTTCGCTTCCAAGCTTGCACATTAGAAACAGAAACAAAGACTTCGAAATTGCAAAATAGACTTCTTTGTTTATTTAAGTTTTGCAATATTACAAAAAATTGCTTGTTAAGCTTTTGAAGAAGCATATAGTATTTGGTTTCATCAAAAAATACCGTAACACTTTGAAGACGGGTGAAACTTAGGAGAGTCAGAAATTTCTGTTTCCATCGGAAGCTTTCCATTGTTTATTTTTTTTTATTTGCGACGTATAGGACAGAGAAGAATCCTGGAAGCTACTCCTAGCTTAATACAGGCCTTCTCATACAAGGACATGCCCTACTAAGACCGAGGTCACTGCTGACCACTGCCTTAATTAGAGCTAACACAACACACAAAGTTTGCCTTGCTGGAACAGTCGCTAGCTACCTAACCACTATGCCAGTTAAGGTTAATGAAGACAACTTTCTGATCTCGGGCGCACGCCGGGCGATTATGACGACAGGATTCACTCATCATCCTCGTCAAAGTGTTAAGAGACCGCCCAGAGATTGAATTTTCCATTACTAGTACATTAGTAGAAATATTCCCTATTTGATCTTCGCTAATTACGGTCAATTTCCGTGACCGTAAGTCAGAATTTTTGTGTGTGTGTGTGTGTGTTTACGATTTAGTACTGCTGCCAATGAATGTTTCACAACTCGATGGAGAGCGGGGACTGTGATATCCAAGAATATCATTGATCAGTAAAATTAGTTCTCGATTTATGTAGAGGTTGCGTTCGTAAAAATGATCACGTACATTAAGCGAAATATTCCCATAAGAAAAAAATGCAAATGGTAGGGATAGAAGGTGGTGGGGAAACACTGCCTCAAAACTTATAACCTGTTTTTGTTTTTCACTAAGCAGTATCAATTTGTTTACAATAATAAAGATATTTCAAAACATTAGAACAGTGATTCTCAAACTTTTTTGACAATCACTCAATTTATTTCCAGATAAAATAATGTCAAGAAACACTAACATTTACATTTGATAGGTTAAAAAAAACTACCAAAAGTGTTACAAACTCGCTTGTTCTGTCGGCCCCCTAAAAGTGTAATAAATTTATACTATCCTCTAGATTCGTAAATAAAATTATGCGACCCATTCCCTCTTCCTTAGAATGTAGGATCTACGATGTTGCAAGAAAATTCACTAAAAATATCAGCAAATGTAAAAATATCAGAGCTTTGTGATCTCTTTCCAAGCTGTTCGCAATTTCCCGAGAATCGCGATTCACAGTGTGAGAGACCCTGCATTACAGTGAAGCTAAAAGCGAAAGAATTAGCAATCTGTCTAAGAAAACTCAGAGTATCTAAAATAAGAAAATAATTATTATCAAACATTTTTTTTTCACCACACTGAGCGCTGTCTCCGATGACTTGCTGCCGCTTGTTGTGGCGAGATTGGAAGGAGGTGCGATTTACAGGGTTAGGGGTCATCTGAGTCAGATGACTAAGCACGAGAATTGGAAACGCCTCCTCATCTACTGGCATCCGTTAAGCTGAAATAGAGATTTGAGGTTCAGGTTTTAAGCTTGTTTTTTTTTCCCTAAAGTTGGAACGCAACGACATTTCAGAGGCTTTCATTTTCCTTTCTTTTAAAAATTCTTAGTGTAACCGCATTATTCAAAAACAATGTCTACATATTGCTTTATAAAAGTAAAAATATAGTGACCACGCTATTCCAAAAACACGTTATTTAAATTGTAAATCTAGTGCCGACCTTTTCATACCTTCAATACGAAATTATTCGAGGTTCACATCTGTAAATCAATCGTAGAATAAATTTTTTTTTTTTTTTTTTTTCGATTCATGAGATTCGAGTTGTTTAGGAGTTACACCAGAGAAATTTTAAGACCTGGGGAACATCCACACACCTACTGCAGGGTATAACGAAACAGAATCTTATCGCATATAGGGCCAGTTTTAGGAGGGAGGGTAAATAGGCTGTGCCCCCTGTCATGTTTCTCTAATGTATTTATTATTGCATTTTTGTTTATTTATTTATTTATTTATTTATTCAACGTTACAGATATTTGAGAGGTCCTTATACAGGCTTTCTCATTATACATTTTTTAAAATGTATTTTTGTTGTTTTCAATATATATATATGGTAAGTGTGTTTTTAGAAGTGCTGTTGTGGGGATGTGACTCATAGCTGTTGTTTTCGGGTCTGATCTGGCTGGCTGCACATGCTGACGAGTCAGAGAAACCTTTTACGACTATTTACAACTAACCTCGGGAGCGAGGGCTAGTGTTGGATTACTGCAGCGATAATAAACAACAGTCTGGGCGTCGCTGTCAAATAGGAGGGACGTTTGAACACGTGTCAAGGGACCCCGCTCTTACTCAAACAAAAAAGGAGAGAGTTCAGTTCTGTGTGAACCAGAGTTCAGTTCTATGTGAACTGAGATACAGTTTTGTGTGAACCAGGTTATAGGCAAAGGTTGAATATCATTTCGCCGAGTTTGAGGTCGTTAAAGCGGGAATCTGCAAAGCGCAGATCTCCACCTCATTGCATGATTGTTTGCAGCAGCAAAGGCCTACGGAATCGAGCACATCCCCAGCATGTAATTGTATGTAAATGTAAATAAACTGCGTCGTCCCTATACAACTCTCGTACTTGGATTGTTGGACATATTTCTATATATCACTTGGCGCAGCAAGTCTGAGGCATACGTCGGTAAGGGTGTAACAATCCGCGAACCTGTTATTTCACCTAAGCAATGGTGAATTTAATTAAGGGACTTTGCTAAAGAGCGATATTAGGAGCGATTAAGGGACTTGTAAAGAGCGATATTTATGTCTTCGGAGTTGCAACACGACATTCGGCGCAGTTCAGCAGCATACGTGATTGTATCTGAAGAAAAACCTGCATCCCCCCCCACGACCACTGACTGCATTTAGCGCAGTTTAAGCAGGATATCTAATTTCACGTGGCGAAATAAAAATCTGCGTCGTTCCCTTACCACGGATAACCCCACACACACACTTTTCAGAATGCTAGTAAGGATGAGAGAGTAATTATTAAACTTATTTGTTTTCTTTCATGCAATTTTTTAAGATTTTTTTTTAAAAGACCCTCAAAATAGAGGGGGAAATGTTATACTGCATTAGAAATACAGTCTCTTGCTCCCCCCCCCCTTTACATTTTTCCGGTTCGATTGTGTTTCTTACCCCAACACCCTCTATTCAGTATTTATTACTAAGATGATCCCTCTTTTAATTCAAGTGTTAAAACTGTTGCGTAGCACTTGAACTCTGAACTCAGTTAAATAGAACTCTGAACTCAGTTAAATAGAACTCTGAACTCTAACTCTTGAAACTCCGAACTCAGTTAAATAGTCCATGATACTTCGAACAATAATATGCCCCAGACACTTTAATCCAGGTTCCTCCAATTCTGATTTTGGGCAATATTTTAATCTCTCGGGTCTCGGATATTTGCTTTCAAAGAACTGAAGCTCTTGTAGAATTTCAATATTCTCTGAACTTGATTGCAAATTCTCTGTCGCTCTCTACGAACTTTACTTTTCCTCAACTGCTTCGGTGCATCTTCTATTTCATCACCTAACTCTATTTTCCAAAACATCGATCGCTTTCATCGCTGCAGCTCTCTTAGACATCCTCTCACAGGCTCGTGTGACAATGATGGCAAGGGACTCGTGCGTCAGTGGCCAACTTCTTCCTCCGATTTGTTTTATTGTAGGAGATTTAGCGTCGACTTCAAACTCAATATCTACAGCAAATTTGAACTGAGTCGGAGGCGAATGGAACTATCAAAGAACTTGAAACATTTGGCTTCAAATCCTTCGATCCGAAAGGAAAGTCTTTCCTCTTCGCTTCTTCGCCCATTTTGTAGAATGACCGAAAAGAAATAAATGAATTTAAATGATGAAACGCCAAACAGTTTTGTTTTTTGCATCTTAGTTGAAACGCCATTCCCATTTGTTTTGAGCTCTCTTTGGGCGTTATTCAAAAACCTCTTTATATTCCTATATTTCTTCTTATTTAACATGAAGCACCTTTAGTGCACCCTGGTGTGCAAAGATTAAGCTAAAAACCACATGTCAATGGAAGCTACATTCGAAACTGTATAACTTCTAATATTAGCTTTTTATGGCACAATGTGACTGAGTTGGGTTGGGTTGTTTTACCTCTGAGTGGCACTTTTTGCACACCATGGGCTGAATGGCCAGGTCCCATGGACCCCGAAGGCTCAGAGAAGGTTGGGGGAGGGGACCCACTGAAAAAGCTGTTGGGAGACAGATGGTAGCCTCCCGTCAAGGCCATCCAGCGTGTTCTTTAACGTGCACAGGGTATGGCTCTCCCGCACACGGGGCCACGGCTTAACGTCCCATCCGACGGACGGCGGCCTTTCCAAGCCCATCGGTGTCCCCTACTGACCGTGGGCAGGGCGGGGAATTTTGCGGAGATAAATCTCAACGCTGACCCAGCTGGGACTCGAACCTGGGAACTACAGATTACGAGCCTGGCGCGCTACCGACTGAGCCCCCCCCCGCCCCCAATGTGACTGAAGATATATTGAAGCTCGCGGTTAAATGTTAGGAAATCTCAACTTTAGTAATAATAAGAATATTTATAGAAACTAGAATATTTAACAAGAGCAATGCCACTGCTAAGAAACTTATTGAGGTTTGGCTCATTGAACAGCGCGAGAGGCTCGTAATCGGCAGTTCTCAGGTTCGAGTCCCAACTGTGCCGGCATTGAGATTTATCTCCGCTATTCCCCACACTGCTCTGGGTGGAAAAAGGAGACACCGATTTGCCTTGGAAATACTGCCGTCCGTAGAATGAGACACTAATCCGTGGTTCCGTTTTCAAGAGAGCCATATCCTGTGCACGTTAAAGAACATGCTGGGTGTCTTGACGGGGGCTTCCATGGATCCTTAACGGAGGCTGTTCAGTGGGTTAGTTTCTCCCAGTTTTCTCTGAGCCATTGGGGTCCTTGTGGCCTGTCATTGAGTCCATTGTGGTATAACTAGGTATACTATATATAGGGTTTATAATCTTGCCCACCATTGTATGGTCATGGGAAACAATGGGAAAAGGCTTGATACCCATATTCTTTTATCTTTTTTACGTTTATGGCGACTAATGCTGCTATTTCGGTGGGAAGAAGGCTCAGTTGATAAGGCGCCAGATTCGCAATCTGCAGTTCCCAGGTTCGAGTCCCATCTAGGCCAGCGTTGAGATTTATCTCCGCAAAACTCCTCGCCCTGTTCTCAGCCAGTAGGTGACACCGATGGACTTTGAAAGGCTTCCGTCCATCGTATGGGACATTAAGCCGCGGTTCCATGTGCTAATACCATGACCTGTGCATCTTAAAGAACTCGCTGTATGGCCTTAACGGGAATCTTCCTTCTGTCTCCTAATAGCTTTCCAGTGGGTCCCTTTCTCCTACCTTCCGAGCCCTCGGGGTCCTTGTGGCCTGGCCATTTAGCCCATTGTATGCAAAAAAGTGCCGCTCATAGGTAAAGCAACCCAACCCAACTGCTATTCACAAAACAGCAGGATCATAAGAGTATGAGTTCTCTTTTCAAATATCGCGTGACCCATAATTGATGCTTCATGGCATCGTCTTACGTGGGCAAATTATGGCCATTCCTCTCTCTTGGCGCTTCAGACATCAAACATGTGCCTTGTCTGTTTCATGGTTGCGCCTATGTCGACAAATGCATTATGTGACGAAGGGCCAGGCCACATAGATAAAAAAAACTTACTCATTATCACAAAGACAATGGTTGAACTCAGGTTAAAACTGTTATCATTTGGGTGCAGTTTCGAAAGACAGGATGCAGTCTCTCATTGTTAAAGCTTCTAGACATGTGGGTGTATGATTCTGGGAATTTCCCGGTCCCCCTTTCTGATGTATCATTTGACAGAAATATTCATTGACAATATCGTGAATTTCTAACAGTGTTAGGTTGTAAAGAGAGAAACTAATTTCTGATTTTTTCCCAGCAGATTGAACATACAATCAACGAGCTTGCCTAATGCGAAATTTTATAGTAATGTACTAATAATGGGAAAATGTGAAATTCCGTCTTAATCAGATGAAATTTCCATCCTAATTGGGTGAAATTTTCTTCCTACTCAGGACAGATTCCCTCACTAAACAGGAGATATATCCCTCCTAATCATGTGACACTTCTATCTTAAAATTAGGTAAGATTTCCATCCTAATATGGAGCGATTCCCTGCCTCATCAGGTAAGATTTCCGTCCTAATTAAGAGAATTTCGTTCTGAATCATGTAAGATTTCGTTACTAATTAGGCCAGATTCCCCGTCTAATCATGTGAGACTTCTCTCCTAATCAGGTTAGATTTCCATCCTAATCAGGACATAATCGCTGCCTAATTGAGACAGGTTCCCCTACTAATCAGGACATATTCCCTCCCTAATCACATGAGATTTCCATTATCAGGAGAGATTCCCTTCCTAATAAAGTGAGATTTCCATCCTAATCAGGTTATATTTCCATCCTGATCAGTAGAGAGTCCGTTCCTAATCAGATGAGAGTTCCCTCTTAATCAGGATAGATTCCCTGCCTAATCACGTGAGATATCCCTCCTAATAAGGTAATATTCCCTTTCTCTCCTTTTAGGTTTAAACTTTTTTATAATCTATTTTCTCTACTGCAGATAAAACTGCATTCATGTATAAAAAGAAAATAAATATATATGCATCACTTGGATATATCCGTAAACATACTAAAACAGTGATTCGAACCCCTAGGGTTGGGTTGGGTTGTTTTATCTCTGAGCGGCACTTTTTTGCACACCATGGGCTAAATGGCCAGGTCACATGGACCCCGAAGGCTCAGAGAAAGTTCGGGGAGGGGACCCACTGGAACAGCTGTTGGGAGACAGATGGTAGCCTCCCGTCAAGGCCATCCAGCGTGTTCTTTAGGTAGTTTCACATGGTCTTTAACGTGCACAAGGTATGGCTCTCCCGCACACGGAGCCACGGCTTAACGTCCCATCCGACGAACGGCGGCCTTTCCAAGCCCATCGGTGTCCCCTACTGACCGTGGGCAGGACGGGGAGTTTTGCGGAGAAACCCCTAGGGGTAGGCGAAGGTAGTTATTGGGGTTCGCGAACTACTTTTAATATTTCAGAAAGCTCTAACAGAAATCTACATTTACCGTGATTACCTTATCGCGTCACGTTTACTGCTTTCGTCTGGAATTGTGTCAACACAGAACAGCGCATTTTGGTCAAGCCATCGAGTGTCGATGGCAAATGAACTTCTGGAGCATCGAATTTCTCCATCCCAAGGTTTAGTTGCAAATTAAGAAATAGTCAATAAATGAACAACAGATAAAGAACTAAAAAAAAAAAATCTCACTCATTCTTGGAACTTTTAGGGAGACCTCGTTTCGAGGATCTAGATTTAAGCTAAATTAGATCCTTTCAAGTATCAGATAATGATGGGGAAAAGAGAATCACAGAAAGAATTAGTACGTGGAACCGGAAAAGTTAGAAACCATTGTACTAGAGCATTTTATCATAATATAACACTTATGCTCTTTCCTTACCCAGGGGGTAACATGGCGAGCTACCGACTGAACTACCCCCTGGCGAGGGTAGTTCAGTCGGGGGGTAGTTCAGTCGGTAGCTCGCCAGGCTTGCAATCTGCATTCCCAGGTTCGGATCCCAAATGGGGCTGGGTTGATATTTATCGCCGCTTAATCCCCATTTTGCCCTTGGTCAAAAAGTGAACACCGATGGATTTGGACGCCATCCGTCAGATGGGGCGTAAAACCGAATTCAGTAAGGCTATAGACCCTGTGCATGTTAAAGAACACTCTGGATGGCCTTGACTGGAGGCGAATTATGTCTCCTAACAGCTGTCCAGTGGGTCCCCCTTCCCCCAACCTCCACTGAGCACTTAGGATCCTTGTAAAGTAGACATTTATCCCATTGTCTCCAAAAAACGTGCTATCAGAGGTAAAACATCCAACCCCTTACCCAAATTTAACACCTACTTTACGACCTCCTCTCCAACTGTTAGGCAATATGGATGTTCCTTTTGACACGTAATATGCTTTTCGTGCGTGAGTGAGTTTTTAAGTCGTTTTCAAAACATTAGCTAACGTTTCTACTTTGTCATCTATCCGTTTCTTAGGTTCGTGTTATTTTATTTTTCATTTCACTTCGAAGAATCAACGTGTTTCAAAAAACATTTTCCCCTAAGGGACCATCATTATGGATTATCGCCACAGGATACATGTTGAGAAGTATAAGTTTAGTTGATCGAATAAAAAAGGAGAATATGAAGCTTTTTTCTCGATTATCTTGCTACTAATTAAATTCGAAAGCTCAACAAAGATGATGATTCTTTCAAAGATAATTTTTTTTTCAGAATATCAACTCCCAGCTTCGCATCCCTCATTGTCGACGAATATGTTAAAGACAAGTAATTAAATCTTCTTTTGTTAACTTAATAAATAAAAAACATTTTTGTTGCGTGATGATTGTTATAATTTTTCGTCGTATAAGATTAATTTCTTTGTTCCTGACATTTTTGAAAATATGAGAATTCGAAAAAAAAAATAGTTACGACATTGTACTGTGTTCAAGGAAGGATAAGTGTTACCATTGCTCTCCAAACACTTGATTGGATATGCAAGTATGTCAACGTTTACTGATATTTAGTCTAAGTATATACTTTGTATTTTTAAGGTACTTAAATGAAATTCAAATAAAATTTTCATAATTTCAGGAATTCATATTTTCTTCCTTTATAGCGATCAACTAAATCTTATGCTTGTCACTATATACCACATCACGGCAATTCATAATGCTGACTCCTTAAGGCAAAATGTTTTGAAAAAACTTTGATTCTTCGAAATTATTTCTTCATTTTGTAAAAGAAAAGACGGCAACTCCAGAGATGATGAAAGTTGGGTTGTTTTACCTCTGAGCGGCACTTTTTTGCACACCATGGGCTAAATGGCCAGGTCACATGGACCCCGAAGGCTCAGAGAAGGTTCGGGGAGGGGACCCACTGGAAAAGCTGTTGGGAGACAGATGGTAGCCTCCCGTCAAGGCCATCCAGCATGTTCTTTAACGTGCACAGGGTATGGCTCTCCCGCACAAGGGGCCACGGCTTAACGTCCCATCCGACGGACGGCGGCCTTTCCAAGCCCATCGGTGTCCCCTACTGACCGTGGGCAGGGCGGGGAATTTTGCGGAGATAAATCTCAACGCTGACCCAGCTGGGACTCGAACCTGGGAATTACAGATTACGAGCCTGGCGCGCTACCGACTGAACCACCCCCCCGCCCCAAAGAGATGATGAAAGATATCAAAATGCAGTTTAGTTACTCCAGCATTAATTTGTCTGACAACGATCCCCCTATGAAATTATAATGTGTCTGCTATATGCTAAATAAATTTAAAAATTCTATAGAGAAAGCTTCATATTTTCGTTATTAAACTGATAATTAAGTATACCCTTCAAATTATTACCATCACATTCACATTTAAGGGTACACTTTATTTACTACACTGTTCAAGTACTCTACGCTTAGTGGTACTTCAGTAGTCAAGAGTTTATACGTTATCGCTCTGTATCAGAGGACCCAACGTAAACATAACACCACCCAAACCATGATATCAGTCCACCTGTATGTACTTTTATACCATGAACGTGCCTCGTGTTGCTTTTGTCATACACGGAGTCGATCGTCTTTCTTGTGCAAAAAGAAACGCGATTCATCAAACCAACAGGACTTTTTCCAATCACCCAAGACCCATTTTTGATGTTTCCAGCATCATAAATTTTCGGTCTTGTGAGGTTACGAGAGGAGGTCATTATGGGCGTCTAGTCTTATATCCCAAATGATGAACTGTTCGACTCATTGTCTTGGGAGGGGGGTAGGGATTCAGCCGGTAGCTCGCCAGACTCGTAATCTGCAGTTTCCAGGTTCGAGTTACAATGAATCTCTTTTGTTGCGATCTTATGCAACCACGGCAATTCCCGGTTCCGCTTGTACAGCACTACCTGTTTATGAAAAGCCGTGCTTATCTAGAGCCGGGGGCAAGGAATACGCCCTATAGGCGCACCTCAACCCCAGCCTCACATGGCAGCAGTCCTATAGAAGGAAAGCTGATCACCGGAAGAAACCTTACATTAATCTATTCCCCGGTTAGCCATGAACAAGGATATATAGATCCAAGTTCGATCGGTGTCCGGGGTGGAGACTCTTAGTAAGACCCAGACTTTTGTGAGGGCTCTGGCTTACTAGGAGCCAATCCCGTTCTGCCGAGCCCTCGAACAGCTCACCCAAAGCTCCTGATAGGTGAGGTCTCAGACGCTGTCACCGACCAACCGGCTCGCGAACCGGTTGGCAGCATCGTCGACCTCGGTTGGCTTTGACAATGCTCCAGCCGGGGACCCAATCCGGCCGGCAAAGCCTTCAGCAGGTTTGCTGGGCCGACAAGGTGGTCCCCTATCGGGGGGGAGGTTCGAGTTACAACTGTTTCAGCATTGAGATTTATCTCTGATAATCCGCACTCTGCAATCAGTCAGAGAGGGAACATCAATCATCTTGGAAAAGCCGCCATCCGTGGGATGGGACGTTAAACCGTGGCTCAGTGTATAGGTGAACTATACCTAGTTCACGATAAAGAACGTCCTGAATGGTCTTGACGAAAGCGTCCATCTGTTTCTTAATAGCCATTCCAAAGGATCCTCTTGCACAATGAGTTCACAAAAGCACCACTCAAAGATAAAACAACCCAACACCTCATACCTTTGAGTGCAGAGTTGTTTCCGCAGGTGAGTGTTTCAACTGTTGACCTACAGAAGGGGCTAGGGTTGGGTTATTTTACCTCTGAGTGGCACTTTTTTGCACACCATGGGCTAAATGGCCAGGTCACATTGACCCCGAAGGCTCAGAGAAGGTTGGGGGAGGGGACCCACTGGGACAGCTGTTGGGAGACAGATGGTAGCCTCCCGTCAAGGCCATCCAGCGTGTTCTTTAACGTGCACAGGGTATGGCTCTCCCGCACACGGGGCCACGGCTTAACGTCCCATCCGACGAACGGCGGTCTTTCCAAGCCCATCGGTGTCCCCTACTGACCGTGGGCAGGGCGGGGAATTTTTGCGGAGATAAATCTCAACGCTGACCCAGCTGGGACTCGAACCTGGGAACTACAGATTACGAGACTGGCACGCTACCGACTGAGCCACCCGAGCCCACAGAAGGGGCTAGAATGTCTCTCACCTAGTACACTCACCTTATGTTTTCCACACAATTATTTTGTTCTTACTGGTTGTTTTTCCTTCAGTGTTTCAATCTCCACGCGCTTTTACAACAGCTGCTAGAGAACAACCAACAAGACGTGCTATTTCTGAGATAGAAGTCTCCACACACCTGGCCTTAACAATCATGCCTCTTTCAAATCCTGATGAATTTCGCCGTTTGCTCATTATTTATGTCACGTTTTAATTCACACGTCTCCCAAACTTCACCACGAACTGAAAGCTGCCACTGTTGGCGTACACCAGACAGTAGCACCATCGCATAGTTCATTCTTCAGCGCAGGATGGGATAGTCGTAACTGAATGATCACTGAGTGTATTTGGGTTCGCTGTTATACCTGATACACGTAACACTCTTTGTAACAAATACTCGAATGATTATTGAGACATTTCAGATGTTGTTATTCATTAAAGTGTAAAATCCGTGCGATGATTATAATGTTTATACACAATATTCGAAAATTACATGTTATGCAAAAATAAAAAAAATCTACCTTTGTAACAATTCGACATTTTTTTAAAAGCTTTCATCTGACCTAGGTAGCTATTGTAGCCTTAGCTTTATGCTTATCCCTCTCAGTATCTTAATGGTTTTCAAAAATACACAGCTTCAGTAATATTCCCAGAAACTTCCAATTGTAGGGTTGACATGTTTGAGTCTCTGTTATTCGAGCTTAAGCTTTAAGAAAATGTATGATACTGTAGCCTTAAGTTGGAGAGGGGGGGGGGGGGTCACACCACTGATAGCTCTAAAAGAAGAATTAGAGTTTCTTATTACTGTCAGGTAGTCTCTTTGAAGTGATAGATGTGATGTCGCCAGAACCTCTCAACTACAAATCATCAGAATACCTTTTGCCTTGCTAATGATTCAGAAATCACTGTGAAGAAAGCTATTAAATAAAGAATTTACTACAAGCATGTTTAAACTTTGACTGACAGTTGAGGTACAGTCGCTCAAAAAAAAGTATCCGAACACTATGGCTGATTACAGAATTTAGGAAAAATATCTGGCAACGACTTTTTTTAGAAATCAGTGATCTGGCAACCTTCGTGTCACGTGACACTAAGGTTTCCAGATCACTCATTTCTAAAAAAAATCGTGGCCAGATATTTTTTCTGAATTCTGTAATCAACCATAGTGTTCGGATACTTTTGTGAGCGACTGTACATGTCATCTGTAGATGTCTTTCTAATTGTTATTAAGGTTGTTAGTAGTTTCAGCTTTGTCCGCCCTTAGGCAGGGGTGAGAGGGATCCCCCGTCCCAGGCCCCGCGCTTCAGCGAAAAATAAATAGTTTTCGACAAAAAAGAAGAGAGAAAAGACGAAAGGATTATATTCAAGGATAATAAGGAATAAACATGGTGAATTTTAATTTTTCTCAGACATATATATCCCTCATGCAATCTCTACTACATACCCTCATTATTGCATGTCGGACGTTATAATTACTCGTAGTTTCAGGATAAACTTGGCAGTAATTTTAACAACTGACCAGAGAGTCAGTTGTTAAAATAACGTCCCCTTCTGTCGGACTGTAGAGCAGTTTTCACCGTCGGAATGAGTCAAAACAAGTGAAAGTTACCGTCGGAATGAGTCAAAACAAGTGAAAGTTACCGTCGGAATGAGTCAAAACAAGTGAAAGTTACCGTCGGAATGAGTCAAAACAAGTGAAAGTTACCGTCGGAATGAGTCAAAACAAGTGAAAGTTACCGTAGAATGTTTTGACAATATGGGGACAGTTGTTTATCATAAAAAGTGTGTATAAGTGGTCGGAACTTTTCAGAAATGGTCGCAAAAGTGTAATGGATGAACATCGACTCGATAAACCAGCCGAAGCAAGCAAGCGTGTTAATGAACATATTTCAGGAGAATCGACGCTTCACTTTGGAAGAATATTAAGGGGAAAACTAAGAGAGTTCAAGGTCAGAAATGACACTGTTTTTTAATTCTAAAACACAAACATTTATTTTAGTAAATGGATTTTTTTAAGTTTTAATTAACTTTTGAGGTGAATTCTTATAATTGACCTCTCTGTTATTCAATATTCAAACTTCTATAACTCTTTAAGTACTAAACAGATATTGTTCAAAATCGAAATTTAGACAGTTTAATTGAAAACTTTTATTAATCTTCAGTCATATGTTTCCATAAAAATTTATTTAACCAATTACTGACCCTCGAATTTGATTTCCCACTGACATAAGATGAGGATGTTTCCATTTTTCTATCCATTGCCTGCATCTTAAGATCCCGAGATTTCTGGTTCAAAAGAGGAAGTAAGAAAAACCCTGAAAATATTTCTTGCCCCCGATCCCTTCTCGATTCTACACTATAAGAGCTAAATGCAACTGCATGTAAGAAATTACGTTTACAAAAATATTTGAAGGGACACTACGAAGGTAATATTTATATAAAATTATGAACTTTACGTTTGTAAAAACAATTTGAAATGAAACTGCATTTTTTTCCTAAGAGTGTGTCTCATTGCAGAACACGTACGGCATAAAACTATAAATCGGCTTATCCGTCATATAGATAGTCACCAGAATTATTTTTAACCATGAGTTTAAGTTTGAACGTTTTTCGTAAAAAATTTCAACGTGAAAATTTCGCTTTATTCAAGTTTGAGAACCTTTCCACTAATAGTCGTGAAACTTCATGATCTGCTAACTCTTATTTCTCATTTAACATTTAATATCGTAAGAATTCAATTTTACCATATGTTTACCCGAATTTTTATCAGGTAATGCCTAGATATGTACAATACCTAGATAAAAAAGAAATTCAAGAATTCGCATAATAATATCGACGGAAAGTCAAATTAGAAAACTAAAGAGATATCTTGAAAAATAATTTTTTTATTTTAATACCCCTTAAGTTATACAACTGAATGAAGTCTAGCTGATGTATTGTATAACAAGGCTTAGGAAATTTAGGAGTAGCTCCTGGATTCTTACCTTTCCTGTTAAAAAAATATTAAAAAACTGAATTTGAGCCTCATTCCCAATTTAAAATGTTCTTCATAATTAACAAAAATTAAAAGGATTATTAAATGACATTTTAGATACACGATTATATTTAGTAAACATAACAATTTTGATTTACTTGTAGATTATGTTGAGCTTAAGTTAGCTGAAGCGAGCCATGTTTTTTTGGTTTGGTTAAACGTATAGTCAGCATCGAAATTCAAAACAGATGTCTTTGAATAATTTTATTTTAGTCCCATAGTATACGTCCGATACTAAAATTAGATTTAAAAAAAACTATAAAATTTTATTCCATATGGAATACAGAATATGTAGAATATCACTTGAAATATTTAGTTGAAAACATTGGTTGTCCTAAGTGGAATCCGAACCCACGCCTCTCAGAAGCATGCACACAGGACGTTTTTCTGTGATATTTTAATCCTGAAGTATAGAATATCATTTTAATCACTTCATTTTAATTTTCCTTTCTTTCGGTCCGGTGGAATATTTTAGCAATTGGAAAACCCTTTGTTTTCCACTAATCCCAATCTTATTCTTAGACATCCCCCTTCTGAAACTAAATTCACCGATCCTCTCCCCCACCCCTAAAACTAAATTCTCGAATCATCCCCGAAATTAAATAACTAAATTTTCGGATCTTCCTCTCATCATCACCACCACCACCATCCTCTGCCGCCGCCAACGCGTATGTCTTAACCACGCTATGATACTCGTATGTGATGTTGCAAGATTTTTCTTCATGGCTATTGAAAAAAAAAATTCGGTCAGCACCCCACACTTAAAAAAAATTGCGGATACACGCCTGTATATGATTCATGTCCTATGGCATTTTTCTGTAGAAAGCTTTTTATGAAGTGATGGACTCTAAATGCGGTTTTACTTTCACATAACATGGAAATATTCTAATACGTTAGAAAATATGCTGTATATCCTCATAATCCATATCCTTTAAAAGTTCACTTTCGATTGGCAGGAGATATTCCTTTGAACCATGGACTGTCTCCATTCTCTCGAACCATGGATATTTGCAACTAGTTTTTCATTCCTTCTAAGATTGAGGAGAACATGATTTTGTTGTTACTTAAATAAACAAAATGCAACACTTAAATGCTGTCGCCCCTATTATGCTGGAGCCCCTAGGCAAGTACCTAACGTGACTTATGGAAAATCCGGCCCTGCTTATACCCATACCCCACACCTAATCCATAATATCTTCATACCGAATTAAATTACAAACCACTGGTAAATTTCGATTATTATTCCTCATGACTTACTCTCAGAGTCGGATTTTCCATAAGGAACGTTAAGTACTTGCGAGGTAAATATAATAAGGGCGCCAATATTTAAGTGTTACAATTTATTTCAGCAACAACAAAATTATCCCTTTTCAATTCATCGAAAGAGTAAAAAAAACTAATTGCAAATGTCCTTCGTACAAATAGCTGGCTGCAAAAAAGAAAATTATTCAAAGTTGGGAAGTTTTGAATATACAGTTTTCTATTCGCACAACATAAAAAAATATCTACAGGACATCTGTGATATTTAATTACTGAATGTCCCAATACTTTTGATAATTTATTGAAATTTCTTCATTCTCAGAACAAAAAATATAAGAACTTTTTAAATATAAAATTAAATAATACTCTTTTTAAATGTAACTGCATATTGAATGTAGTAAATCATTATAGTATAATATTGACTAGTTTATATATTATTTTATGAATTAAAATCAAATTATGAAGATTATTTTCATACCCACTTCCCCAGCTGCATATTCAATACTGAATAACAGAGTAAACCCATGCATAGTATAGTTCAATTAATTTTTTTTTGGTATAATAGGTTCCAAATAATTAAATCTAAATAGAATACATCTTAATATTTTTGTCAAAATGTTTGTATGAGTAATACTTTTCAGGTTGGAATCCAGATGCAAGCATAAGTATTTACAGCTACAAACTCTCTCTAAAACAGGACAGTTGCAGTTTTGGAGGAAAAGGTAGTTTTGTTTATGATATTTGATGTGTACAAGGACTTCACTATTTTTTAGCTGAAAATATATGAATTTAGTTTTCTGTATGTATATTAAAGTTAATTTATTTGTTGAAAACTAATTATGGATCAATTCTAGATCATACTCAATTTCTTTTGAAAGGTCATTTAATATATGACCAGAGTATACTATTGCTGAATCATTAGCATAACATGTAAAGGATCCCTTTATATTTTAATGATAAAACCTTTATATTTTAATGGTAGAATCTTTCGATTATTATAAAGAAACAATCCACCTAATAAATATACCATATATATTAAACCCCGGGCTTAAATAGAAGTGTGTACATTATTTTTAGTCGAATAACAGTGCAGAATTTATAAATAATAATAAATTGGTTTTAAATCGTGACCGATCTCAGATAGGGCTGTCAGACGTCTCACTGATTCTGAGATATCTGGATTCTGAGATATCTGGCATCCCTCTCTGCTGCGGGAGTATCCTACTCAACGCCAATTTGTCTCGCATCTCACACCAACCTTCAAATATCCTACGAAATCCATATCTGTTCCGTTTGTATTGTCTTATACTGTACAATATAATGAGCTAAATCGTCTGTGTGTATCTTTGCTATACAAATCTCCGTTGTTCAGTCTAACTCTATGTGCCGTATACGACATAGTCTATATATATATATATAGTAGTCTGGGTTCAAATTACAGCCGGATTCAAGGAAGAAATCATAAATTGTATACCAGGTTACTATTTTAACATTTTCGGTATATAGAATAAGAAAAATTCTCCATAGTTTTTACCCAAAGAGTACCATAATGGGGACATAAATATTTCATCAAACTTTCACCTTTTAAACACGAAATGCGTTTTCATGTTGAAATGAAACAGCATTCCATTAAACTATATAGTTCCACTTAACTCTGGTGCATCGAGCTCTCTATTTTGCTTGCATGACTCCCTGACACAGCCTTTTAAATTTTCAACAAGAAAAGCACTTTGTACTCTTCTTACATTTAGGGAAAATGTCTTATCAATAAGCTATTATTACCTGGTATTGACAAAAAGAAATGTTTGGAGCCACCAAATATCTAGAACCGGATCCATGAATGACAAAACTAGTTTAAAAATTATAGCGTTACTTTAAAGCGTGAATCCCAAATCAGGACCTGGATTTCGGACGAACCAGAACGACGTTAACCAATAATTGCAGCCATTATAAATGCTTTTAATTCTGTTGTTAAAAAAATAATTACTAGAGTTTCAATCTGGCCGGAACGACGTTCATTTTAGTACAAAATAACCATTTAACTTGCAAAATTTCTTACCCAAATATTTAACTTCGGTGTTGAACGTGCATAGACAGTGATTTCACTAACAATGTGACGTCATCAGTTCGTCATCTCTGTATTCACTGAAAATTTTTCATCTTCACCTTTCGGACACAACACGAAGCATAAATGTTGCAATGGATTGTTTTCCTGTTGGGCATGGGGCGGGGGTGGCTCAGTCTGTAGCGCGCCAGGCTCGTAATCTGCAGTTCCCAGGTTCGAGTCCCAGCTGGGTCAGCGTTGAGACTTATCTCCGCAAAACTCCCTGCCCTGCCCACAGTCAGTAGGGGACACCGATGGACTTGGAAAGGTTGCCGTCCGTCGGATGGGACGTTAAGCCGTGGTTCTTTATATGGGAGAGCCACACCCTGTGCACGTTAAAGAACACACTGGATGGCCTTGACGGGAGGCTACCATCTGTCTCCTAACAGCTGTTCCAGTGTGTCCTCTCCCCCAACCTTCTATGAGTCTTCGGGGTCCTGGTGACTTGGCCATTTATCCCATGGTGTGCAAAAAAAATGCCTGTCAGAGGTAAAACAACCCAACCCTGCTGGGCGTTTTGGCTAAGCAGCTAAAACGCAGGACAAGTGGATTGTAAGGACTTACTGAATATCAGTTAAAATCGGAAATGGCCACTAAAACAGACTGTAAGGCAAGAGTCTCAAACACGAATCACATGTGGCCCAATGATTGCCGATGAATGGAGGCGCACTTTCAGCATTAGTAAGCAAAGCATAATTACACATATTTTGGTGTTGTTATTTAAATATTTCATGCTTTTACTACCAAAAAATAAAAACGTAAACCAAACTTTCATTTGAAATGCCTTCATCTTCGGCTGAAAGCGATCATAATCTGAAGAAATGAGATTGTTTCAGTCGATGGTGCGGGGTTGACTCATTCAGCACTTCATCATGCACCAGACTCGCAACCTTCAGTTCTCGATTCGAGCCCCAACTGTACAAGCGTTGAGGTTTATCGCCGCTAACCTCCACTTTGGGGTTAGCGATGGTAAATCTCCTAGGACGCTGATGGGCTTGCAAAGGCTGCTGTCCGTCGGATGAGAAGTTAAGCCATGGGTCCGTGTGCATGGGAGCCATACCCCTTTTCCCAATCTCCTCTGTAGTTTGGAGTCCTTGTGACCTGGCCATTTATTGCCTAGCCATTTTTATGATAAAAAAAACTCTGTTCAGAGGTAAAACAACCCAACTCATTTCAGCTTTCCTTTTGAAAGCTTACTTAAATTTTAATATATCTTACTTTGTGCCCTCTATGCTATTCTTACGTGTTTGCATTCTAAGTTCACATTTTTTTTCATCTGAACATTACTTAATTCATGGTTTATATTTCCTGTTCTATTTGTGTGATTCAAAATGAGCTATTAGACTTGGTTTACCAAGATGGCCACAATCAATGCGTCATGGTGGGGACTATGGTAGACAGGCAGTTACGGTTCCTTCGGCACCTCCTGATTTCTTGCCCGTCACTCTGACCCCTATTTGACCTCGAATGCAACACCAGATCTCAAACTCCCTCTCATTTCTGAGTTCTACTACCCGAAAGAACCCTATTATTCATATTTTAGTCTCCATCGCCATCATATCGGAATTCGTCGTTTGACCTCGAAGGACCCATCGCAACCAAACTTTGGTATAAATTCTGAGATGTACGACTCAAAATAACCCCAGGCACCAATTTATCAGCTTTCTACCCCCTGCAGATATAAATATTTCACCTTTGACTTAAAAGAACCCATCACAACCAGAATTCAACACCATTTCCGATATCTAAGATATCGGAAATGGTGTTGAATCTCCAAGGAACCAATCTCCAAGGAACCAATTTTTAGCCAAAAATCTCCAAGGAACCAATTTTTAGCTCTCTAGCATCGATAGACCTAAATTCTATCTTTGAACTTGAAGGACCCTCGGAATTCGAATTTTCTTAACGTTTCTTACATCTACAGCCGAAGCACCCCCGACACCAATGTTCAAATTTCTAGCACAGGTACATCAAGGTTTGACTTCTACCTGACCTCGGATATCAAATTTCGAATCTTCCCGAGATCCGATCTGGATTACCCCTAGGGGTAAATTTTCAAAGCTCTGCCATTCCGCTTCACAGTTAGAATTAGCGTGTTTCCCTGTCAGTCAGCCGTCAACTACTCACAATCGTCCATATAATATATATTAGATGCCTCATAGTAGGACTCATTAGGGGCGGGGGTGGCTCAGTCGGTAGCGCGCCAGGCTCGTAATCTGTAGTTCCCAGCTGGGTTCGAGTCCCAGCTGGGTCAGCGTTAAGATTTATCTCCGCAAAATTCTCCGCCCTGCCCACGGTCAGTAGGGGACACCGATGGACTTGGAAATGCCGCCGTCCGTCGGATGGGACGTTAAGCCGTGACCCCGTGTGTGGGAGAGCCATACCCTGTGCACGTTAAAGAACACGCTGGATGGCTCTGACGGGAGGCTACCATCTGTCTCCCAACAGCTGTTCCAGTGGGTCCCCTCCCCCAACCTTCTCTGAGCCTTCGGGGTCCATGTGACCTGGCCATTTAGCCCATGGTGTGCAAAAAAGTGCCGCTCAGAGGTAAAACAACCCAACCCAAATAGTCGGACTCATGACATTTTTCCGTTTAAAAGTACGAAAACGAAATTAACAAAACTATTGTTGTTTCATAGCTATGTTTTTTCTGCATTACACGCTGTCACAAAATTCCTTTCATGGTTTAGATATGGCTATTGTACAGTCATTCTAAGTAGATCTTACCAAGAAAGCTCGTAACTTAACATCCCATTCGCAAACGGTGACTGTAAAAACCCATTATGTCTATCTTCTTTCAATAATAGTGAACTAACAAGACAGTGTCGTCGATAATAAGAATTTTAAGCTCCTACAGTGGCATTACTACCAATGGACTATCAACGCCACAGTATAATGGTTTCGGACGTGTCTATTCCAGCGGAAAACAGGAAAAAATTCAACTCCGCACTAAAAAATAGCAAAGTGAACCTGCACCATCCCCGGAAAGAAGAAGGTAGTCATTTCACGCCTGACTGAATCGAAGGCAAGCAAGTGGGAAAAATCTCCTCTCTCGATTCACTTGAACAAAGTCCGAAATGAATGCTTTCAGCACCTGCAGTTATTTTGTCCTCTCTTCACTGTAACTGCTCTTACTTTATCCGAAACTCACCCGTAATACGATCGACGAAAATGCTTTGTTTTTTGGAATGAAAGTAAGAAACCCATTAAGTCCTATTCTGGATTCTCCGATGAGATTTACACTTATCCCATGCGCAATACGAATCAGCAATCGAGCACCGATTTTCATTCAGTATTTGCTGTTAACTGCTACGTAGGATACGACAACAGCGATCAGATTTCAGCTCCTTCAAAAGTGGTTAAGAACAAAATACCAGAATTGCGACTTGATGGTATGAAAGGTTCCTTTCCTGTCATCACTTTATATACCCCTATAGTTGCATCACTTTGCAGGTAATGCGATGCGCTCCTTAATTTCTCCTGGTATTTACTTATAAGGACCTTCATTTGAGTTTTTGATTTTCAATAATTTAGGAGATGCGAGAAGCAGGCCCGGATCTAGAAACAAATTAACAGAACGGGCCAAGTGACTTGATCGGACCGGAACGAACCGGAACACCGTTCTTGGTATATTGTTGTTATCCCCGTTTTATGGGGGGCAGGAGCGGCTCAGTCGGTAACGCGCCAAGCTCGTAATCTGTAGTTCCCAGGTTCGAGTCCCAGCTGGGTCAGCGTTGAGATTTATCTCCATAAAATTCCCCGTCTTGCCCACGGTCAGTAGGGGACATCGATGGGCTTGGAAAGGCCGCCGTCCGTCGGATGGGACGTTAAGCTGTGGCCCCGTGTGCGGCAGAGCCATACCCTGTGCACGTTAAAGAACACGCTGGATGGCCTTGACGGGAGGCTACCATCTGTCTCCCAACAGCTGTTCCAGTGGGTCCCCTCCCCCAACCTTCTCTGAGCCTTCGGGGTCCATGTGACCTGGCCATTTAGCCCATGGTGTGCAAAAAAATGCCGCTCAGAGGTAAAACAACCCAACCCAACCCGTTTTATGATGGGGGGGAAGGGAAGCTTTTTCGCAAAAGATACATGAAAAAAAATTGATGGTATAAAATATGAAACACACGATATAAAACATTTTTTTCTGCTTTTTTTCGCTCATATCACGAAAATCAGTTATTATGTTTTTCGAATCTCAAGCCAGCAAAACTAACATAAATTTAAAAAATAATAAAATTTGGCCCAATTTTAAATGTTAACAAATGATATTCTAGTACCCATCAATTTCAGAAATGTTGTCAGAATAATTGCTTCATTTTATTTAGCACATTATTTAGTCATTTGAGGAACCTCGTAAGTCCTCGAAAATTAATTTTCAGAATACTAAATAAAATCTATTCTGTAAAGGCAAAAACGTTAAAAAAATTATTTTTACTTTAAATAGGATTCATAATGAAAATGTACCAATATAAACATGGCGTTCCTACACTGGTTGTTCTGTCTATATGCGAACTATGAGGTGACATTAAAATGAGGTCCTTTCAAGCAGCATGGGCGGGGGTGGCTCAGTCGGTAGCGCGCCAGGCTCGTAATCTGTAGTTCCCAGGTTCGAGTCCCAGCTGGGTCAGCGTTGAGATTTATCTCCGCAAAAATTCCCCGCCCTGCCCACGGTCAGTAGGGGACACCGATGGGCTTGGAAAGGCTGCCGTCCGTCGGATGGGATGTTAAGCCGTGGCCCCGTGTACGGGAGAGTTCTCTGGAAATGAAACAGAAATAAATTCGCTTTTCAAAGGAAACAATAATAAGTGCACGCTTGAAATGAAATAGTACTGAGTCCAGTCTTGAAATAATAGTAAGTCCACTTGCCGAAATTGAAGAGTAGTAAGTCCACTTGCCGAAAATGAAGAGTAATAAGTCTTTAAATGCAATAGTAGTGAGTCCACTTTTGAAATGAAGCAGTAATAAATTCGCTTTTGAAACGGAACCGCTTTTTAATTCCGCTTTTGAAAAAGAAAATGAGCGTGTCGCATGTGTGACTCTGCAAATGAAATCAGAATTGTTACTGTTTTCAAAACAAGTTTCAGGTAACCGTATGGCAACCTCAGACTTCTATAGTAAAACCCAAGTTCGAATTTAAAAACACCGTTATTATTTTTAAACTAAATTTTAGGAGATTAAGGGAGTTCAAAGAATCCATTGAATTTCGGCAACAAATTTGCAAATCAGATGATATTTTCCAAATTAATCATCTCTTCTTTCATTTAGTTACGAAGGGTGTTAAAAAAATTCTTGACAAGCATCTGCAGAACAAAATCCATTTCACATACCTCAACAAAGCTTTGCTGTCCTTCAAAGTACTTCCATCCAATATGCAAAGTTGCAGACGTCTACGCCAATTATGGAACGCTTGGTGGTACTCCTCAACTCTGAATTAACGCATTTTACAAGCACTTGTACCTGTGAAAAAGGGGCGGGGGTGACTCAGTCGGTAGCGCACCAGGCTCGTAATCTGTAGTTCCCAGGTTCGAGTCCCAGCAGGGTCAGCGTTGAGATTTATCTCCGCAAAATTCCTCGCCCTGCCCACGGTCAGTAGGGGACACCGATGGGCTTGGAAAGGCCGCCGTCCGTAAGCCGTGGCCCCGTGTGTGTGAGAGCCATACCCTGTGCACGTTAAAGAACACGCTGGATAGCCTTGACGGGAGGCTACCATCAGTCTCCCAACAGCTGTTCCAGTGGGTCCCCTCCCCCAATCTTCTCTGAGCCTTCGGGGTCCATGTGACCTGGCCATTTAGCCCATGGTGTGCAAAAAAAGTGTTGCTCGGAGGTAAAACAACCCAACCCAACAACCTGTGAAAAAGGCTTCCCAGCAAGTTCCCTTTTTAATTTTTTGAAACAACTAAATATCGCATGGTGCAAGATTGGGTGAATATGCAAGATAGGGTAGTATTTGATTTTTGCTACTCCAGATAGGCTGTAGCTTGCCGAGTTTTGGGAGCACTGGCATTGTCATGAAGAACGACAACCCTTGGCAGGCCTGTTGTTGGACGCCGCTCCTTCATTTCCATAATCATTTTGGGCAAAACAATGTTGGTGTGGTATTGGCCATTTTATAGTCATTGTTTCAGGTAAGGTGTCCACTGCTACCACTCCTTGGAACTGAAAAAAATTGTGAACATCCTCTCCCTTGAGCGAAAGTCCTGTGGAAGGATTTGGGGAAGTGATTCATCTTCCGCAACGCAAACATAGTTGTAGATCTTTCTGGGAGTTGTATAGTAATAAAACCCCGTCTCATCACCTGTGACAATGTCTGTTAATCTTTTGCGACTACTAGGTTCAAACATTGCCAGCATCTCTTTGCACGAGTCGACTCTAGCACTTTTTTGCCATTCTGTAAGTTTGTGCAGTACCCATTTGGCACAGATCTTTCGGAACTTTAAATGTTAACGAATAATTGTTTCCACACTACCAATCGATACACTGATATCTAAACTTATTAGCTGAATGGTGATGTGTGGGTTTTCCCTAACGAGTTCACGAACAGCAGCGACGATTCTCTCGTTTACGGCCATGCGGTCTTCCTGCACAAGGAAGGTCTTTGAAGCACTGCCGTCCTTTTCTGAATTTCCGCATCCATCCCGTAACAGTGTCAAATAACCAGATAAGATCCCCATATACTTGTGATAAATCGGCATTAATTTTTTAGCGTCGTTCCCATGTTGCATCCTTCTGAAAATGTAAAATCTTTCCCCGTCTTTAGTAGGCTCCATAGCAACAACGCACAGCTTTCGCAGACCGACTTTTATGCGCCACCATCGAAGAAAAAAACGATGATACCTCCTTTGTTTTAGGCAAGCTTTCAAACAAGTCGTAACTCGTTACCGAAGGAGGAACGAGTGAAAATCTTGTCAAAAACGTTTTGAACACTCTCCGTAAAGCGCCTCGGATGAACACACACGCCTCGTGACTATGCAGCGTTGAGATTTATCTCCGCAAAATTCCCAGCCCTGCCCACGGTCAGTAGGGGACACCGATGGGCTTGGAAAGGCCGCCGTCTGTCGGATGGGACGTTAAGCCGTGACCCCGTGTGTGGGAGAACCATACCCTGTGCACGTTAAAGAACACGCTGGATGGCCTTGACGGGAGGCTACCATCTGTCTCCCAACAGCTGTTCCAGTGGGTCCCTTCCCCCAACCTTCTCTGAGCCTTCGGGGTCCATGTGATCTGGCCATTTAGCCCATGGTGTGCAAAAAAGTGCCGCTCAGAGGTAAAACAACCCAACCCAAAGCCTCGTGACTCTACCACTCCAGTTTCACAATTCACAATCACAAAGCTTCCCAACGCAATACTTCGGAAATATTTCGCAGAAAAATGTGTCTTGTTATGCCGAAGTTTCAATCGGAATTAATTAAAGAATCCTCGCACTGAAATAACATTACCAGGATGTGAACTAGACGGCGAACATATTCCCCTTGCCAAAATAATGTGCTAAGAATAAAACATCATCCATCCGGAACTATCAATTACAGGCTCCGTTTAATTTCTACGAAAAGATTTAACCACACCGGAAGAAATTCTGCTCGTTTTGCTTTTATTCCTCCCCCCCCCCCCATACATACTGTTTTACTCCAGAAGCATGCAATTAAGAGAGCGTGATATGGCTCTGGATTGACTGAATTTTCTGCCACGAACAGCTGGATGTTTTAATATCTTACAAAATGTTTGAAATCACTGAAGGAAAACTTTATTTTTCACACGGGGTTCCTTACGTTTACTGTAAATATTTTGCGGCTTTGAAACTTTTGTATTAAAAAATATTTACTCGCGAAAGCTTGTGTTTATTATCAGTTTGTTGAATATCAGTTTGAGAATAAGAAACTGGAAAAATAAAGTGTTTTATATCAGTTTGAGAATAAGAAACTGGAAAAATATTATATTTTCCCTGGTGAATCTATTCCCCGCCTTGCCCACGGTCAGTAGGGGACACCGATGAGCTTGGAAAGGCCGCCGTCCGTCGGATGGGACGTTAAGCCGTGGCCCGTGTGTGGGAGAGCCATACCCTGTGCACGTTAAAGAACACACTGGATGGCCTTGACGGGAGGCTACCATCTGTCTCCCAACAGCTGTTCCAGTGGGTCCCCTCCCCCAACCTTCTCTGAGCCTTCGGGGTCCTTGTGACCTGGCCATTTAGCCCATGGTGTGCAAAAAAGTGCCGCTCAGAGGTAAAACAACCCAACCCAACCCTGGTGAATCTGGGTTCTTCAGGTTACTCGTTTTCAAAGAAAATTAAGTTTTTTATTTTACACCTATAACAACCTCTAACAATGGGAATTGGAGATAATTAATGCTTGGGAAACTGCAAAAAGTAATATTTTATGAGTACCTATAAAAAGCAAATAATGTTTCATTAATCTCTTAAAAATTGCGTTTTATTATTTCCTCTGGAGTAAGTGAGCAAATCACAATGATCAAACTCTCGACCATTGCATTCTATCACCAAAAATTTGAATTTTCTTGCATAAATAGATCTTTTTGCAATATTCGTTTAAAAGTTTGGCATTTTCCAAATTTTTCCACCGCTAGAGACGCCGTTGAAGCTTTTTGGGACATTCGAAAAATGCGAATCGTAATATTACATCAATACTTATCCAACTCAAAAAGAAATATTAATTATCACTAAAAAAAGCTATAGGTCTACAGTTCTTATGATAAGCCATCGTAAAGGAGTTTCTCCTTAGTTATTGACTATGATACGCCATCTACCCTATTGTTATTTATGCCATGACACTGAAAAAAAAAGCTCGTAATCTGCAGTTCTCAGATTCGAGTCCCATCTGGATCAGCGTTGAGATTCATCTCCGCAAAATTCCCCGCTCTGCCCACGATCAATAGGGGACACAGATGGGCTTGGAGAGGCCGCCGTCCGTCGGATGGGACGTTAAGTCGTGGCCCAGTGTGCGGGAGAGCCATACCTTGTGCACATTAAAGAACACACTGGATGGCCTTGACGGGAGGCTATCATCTGTCTCCCAACAGCCATTCCAGTGGGTTCCCTCCCCCAACCTTCTCTGAACCTTCGGGGTCCTTGTGACCTGGCCATTTAGCCCATGGTGTGCAAAAAAGTGGCGCTCAGAAGTAAAACAACCCAACTGAAAAAAAAGGTCTCCCTCTATTTTCTACTCATATTATGCTGCTGATAAATAGTCTCAGTACAGTTCCTGCATATGATATTTTACTAATAGTTTCCTCCACAGTTGCTACTTATGCTACTCTACGGGAAAAAAAGTTTCCCCACAGTTGTCATTTATGCTATGAAACAGATAAATAGTTTCTCCTCAGTTGCTGCCTATGCTATGCCTCTTAATCTCGCAACAGGTACTAATTATGCCATAATACTAGCAAATAATATTTCTTAAGTTGCTATCTATGCCAACACTCTGAGAGTGTCCTCACCATTGCTACTTTTGTACGACACTGATAAATAGTCTCCTGACAATTGCTACCTATGCACGACGCTGGAAATAGTCTCATCAGAATTGCTATTTATGTACCACATATAGTACCTCACAATTACTACTTATGTACGATAATGGTAAATAGTCCCCTCACAGATGCTACTCATGCTATGCTATTGATAAATAAATAGCCTTTCCCTCAGTTGTTACTTATGTACAGCAATTCTAAATAGCTACCTTCTTTTTGCCAGTTATGTCCTCTTTTTTGTTCGTCTATTCTATTCATAACTAATATTTTATTTCGATTACTTCCCTTTTCTGATGTAATTGATATTTCTCAGTTATTTCACTTCTATTATTTCCACGTATGTATCATTTGTTATTAGCAAATTATGCTATGCAAATGTATATTTTAATGACTGGCAGAATAAAATTAAGGTATATCATTATGTACAGGGTGTCGCTGAATTCATGGCCCGAGCATGAGGGGATGGTAGTCCACACCGAACCCACCAATATTCGTCATAGAATATGCGGCCGCAAACGCAACCTGGAGCCGGTAGGCGGCGCAGACGAGGGGGCATGGCTTAAAAGTGCTGGATCGACCAAACCCCAGTATTCTCAGCGTTGACCGGACACGAGATGGAGCAGTTTACGAACGCAGAGAAAGCCAATATGCACCTGATGTACGGCGTAGCCGAGGGCAATGGTAGAGAGGCGCAAAGACTCTACCGTGAGCGATATCGTATGCGCCGTGTGCCCGATCATAAAATGTTTGCGCGACTGCACCGCCACCTGTCTGAGGCAGGCACCTTCCATGTCAGTCGACATGATGCCGGACGAGCACAGACAGAACGATAGTTATGAGCGAGGACATCTTGCATATGGTAACAGATAATCCAGGTACAAGTACGGGATCCGTCGCCCGGATCCTGGGTGTGCATCGGAACAGTGTCTTGCGAGTACTGCATGAAGAAGGGCTACACCCCTATCACTTGCAGCGAGTGCAGGCATTGACAGCTGTTGATTATCCCCTGCGCATGGATTTCGCCCAGTGGTTCGTGCAGCAAAGTGCCGCACATCCCGAAATCCCCACGCATGTGCTCTTTAAGGATGAATCAACATTCTCACGTGAAGGCGTAGTGAATGTCCATAATGCGCATTTGTGGGCGGCCCAGAACCCCCTGGTACACGTCCAAATTCGAACCAGCAACGGTTCGCAGCCAATGTCTGAGTGGGGATCGTGCATGACTACTTAATTGGACCCTACCTACTGCCGGACCGCCTCGATGGGCAAACGTACCATATTTTTCTGCAACAGGTTTTGCCAGAATTGCTTCAGGATGTTCCAGCCACAATCCGTGCCTGTATGTGGTTCCAGCACGATGGGGCACCAGCCCATTTTAGCATGGACGTGAGTCAGCATCTTCATACCACATTTGGTAACCGATGGATTGGGCGCGGTGGTCCCATCTCATGGCCCCCCAGATCGCCCGATCTTTCTTGTATCGATTTCTTTCTATGGGGACATTTGAATAGTGTCGTGTACGAGACGCTTGTGCAATCCGAGGAGGATCTGGCAGCCCGACTATCCGTCGCAGCCGCCGATGTGTGCGACAAGCTCGGTGTTTACGAGCAGTTACGCCGATCACTACTCTGCCGTTGTGCCGCCTGTATGTATGTGTTGTGCCGCCGGACGTTTGAGCATTTGTTGTAATGATCTCCAATAAATGTCACTCTGGAAACCTCTGTGTCTGTAATTCATTTCCGACTCCTCACTGCGTTTGCGGCCGCATATTCTATGGCGAATATTGGTCTATTCGGTGTGTACTACCATCCCCTCACGTTTGGGCCATGAATTCAGGGACACCCTGTATACGTATATATATATATATAGGCATATATATATGTATAGTCCCCCCTACCGTTGCTACTTATGCTACATTACAGGTAAATAGTCTCTCTTCAATTACTCTTTATGCCATTCCTCTGATAGCCTCACCTGAGAGTTTACACTTATGCTCTGTTTATAGTCTCCTCACAGTTTCTACTTACGCTGTTTATAATCTCCTCATAGTTTTATTCTTACGCTCTGTTTATAGTCTTCTCACAGTTTCTACGTACACTCTGTATATATTCTCCCCAAGGATGCTACTTATTCTACTTCACCTTCAAATAGTCTACCCAGAGTTGTTACTTGCTATAACACTGATGAACGTCTATATTTCTGCTGTCCTCGTTAAAGACTAAATCATTAACAAGATTTTACGTTAAGATAAAGTGTGTGGTTGCACCAAGTGCAAATGAGATTTTCGAATCTGTTTAATCGTTCCGCATTAGCGTTTCAATGTGGGCGTTTCTGATTCTGTGTTTTTGTCAATGGCATTCCCTTGAAAACTGATCAAGGCATCTCCACTCAGATACTGATTTATGGCAGAATCTCATTCTAGTATCCTTTCTGATGTAGAATAAAATTGAATCCGTCAGGATTTTGCCTCATTTATTGAAAAATTGAATTAATGCATTTTTGCAACGTATAACATCTTACATAAGGAGTAGACAACTTTTTAGGTTTTCCTTTTAAAAGTATCTTTTTAGAAAATATTTTTTTCCTTTTAAAAAACGAGTTATTGTTTCCATTTCTAACGTGTTGGTCTGTAGACATTAATTTTTTTTTCTTTCTTATAGATAAATGAAAAATTACTTTTACTGGATGAGATGGTTACTATTGAAATAGTAGAATTCATTACCTAAAAATTAAAAATGTAAGACTTAATGAGACTAAAAATTAAAAATGTAAGGTGTAATGAATAATTGTAAACTAGAGGGTCAGCAACCTACTGCCCGCGTAGCTTTTTCAAGTGGCCCGCGTAACATTTTCAAGTGGCCCGCGCAACGTTTTCAAGTGGCCTGCGCATCATTTCGGCTTGTGTGTTTTATAATGTAAAATTGTCTCCCAGCAATATTGCTAAAGAAATAAACTTTTAAGTAGCTATGCAAAATAATTTTTGGCCACATATCTGATTTACGAACGAAGACACGTTCAAATCAGTGACCCCGTGTGTGGGGAGCCATACCCTGTGCACGTTAAAGAACATGCTGGATGGCCTTGACGGGAGGCTACCATCTGTGTCCCAACAACTGTTCCAATGGGTCCCCTCCCCCAACCTTCTCTGAGCCTTCGGGGTCCATGTGACTTGGCCATTTAGCCCATGGTGTGCATAAAAGTGCCACTGAGAGGTAAAACAACCCAAAGATCAGTGTATTCAAATACTCAACAGATACGGAGCCCTCATTTTAGTTACCCGAATTGAAATCGATTCCGAATAATTTGCCTATCATGAAATATTTGAAGAAATTCTAAGAATTTTAATGGTTACAGAGTAAGTTTACAAATTATGGGTCTACTAAATAAAATAAGAATTATACTTACATATTTCATTTATTAGATAAAAAACACAATTTATTATTGTGCTGTTTTCTATCATATGCAGCCAAAATTTTACCTTTTTTACTGATCACACAATTGTTATTACTTAAAACGGTATCATCAACTTTTATCAGGTACAATGTATCGTTAACACGATTTGTCCACTTCCCACTAATGATTCCAGACTCGCTCGAAATTAAAAATCTTCCTAGTAACTTAATTCAACGTGTTTAAATTTCATTTATTTTCATCCCTTACCTACTCTTGTCAAATTTGTAACACAAATGCTCTTGTTCCGTCTAAGATGGTCCTATACATTCTTCCCTTTCATAGTCATCATATGACTGTACGATGCTTACATATATTTTATAGTTTATGTAGCCTTAGCAAATCAACAAAAAGTATCATCATGAATACAACCTATATTAATTCCATCTCGTAATCTTTGCTGTTGTTATTGTATAGTAACATCTATTATAACGACAACTTTGGACATGTCAAATGATCGTATTGAGTAAAAGTCTGAATGATTGTTAAAAAATAAAATAAATACCCCCTCAAGCAGCTGCTTGCCACAGAGGTCTGACTGTGGCATATAAACTGACAGGAGCCTGTCAGTTTATATGCCACAGTAGGAGATCTGAGAGGATGGCAGGACCTCAGCAGAAAAACGACACACACATCCATGCCTAAATCCGGGGCTCGAACCCAGGTCCCTTAGATCAGTAGCCAAACTATAGTATTAATGATTAAATTAAATGAACCAAAACATACCTGTTTCATAAACAATCCATTGTACCTACTAACCTAATGACTAAATTCTTGTCTCTTGTTAAACCTAAAACTCATTTCTTATATGTTAAACTATAGATAGATTCCTCGCTACAGAAACTCAAACGCTCATATCAAACCAATGCCCAGGAATCAACTTCTTATATAGACCATTCTAACAAACATATTTGATATAGAAAATACCAGAGGCGTACAACAAATGTATTTCTTAGAATACGAACCATGTTAAGCATTGTTTATTCACAAAACCATTAACTGGTAAGCTTTCACCGCACTTTTTTTATTCACATCGATATCAGCATCATCATTTCTCTTTATCTTCAAAGTGCATGGAAAGTTTGATTAAGCATCACACTCACCAAGCTGATAACAAAAACCCATCGCTTTTTTACAATGTGGCCCAATTTTCTAAGCAGAAACTCGCATTCACATTACGCCTCGTCGGTTGAATTTCTTCATTCACAAACCGCTTCTCACGACACATTGCAAGGTGACCTATATTCCACTTCTTTGGCTGCCATCATCAGATAAAAAAAAGTACACTTAGACTTGGGAAGACATTTGCTCATCTGTATACATACACACACCTGCATGAGAGAAGATTATTCCTATACCTGTCCTCGTTTCCAAAGCTTAATTACGATGATGGCTTCAGATGAGAATAGAGTAAGCGTGATTTTTTTCTTCTCGTAGAATTTACTGTAACTGAAGTACGCCGGTTTCCACAAATGAAGGAACAGCCCTAGGTTATGCAAATAGTAAGCTAACGTCGAAGATCTGTAACTTTTAAAATAAGTTTATTGTTTTGAAATATGTGATAGCAGATAAAGATCTCAATCGAAGATATGAATATCTCGATTTTTTAACAGTATTCGTTCGGTATTTAATGAGTTATGGAACTTTAAATATTCAACAACAGTAATAGCAGTGTTAAGAAACTTACACAAAACTGATGAATAATGAAACATAAACTTCTAAAATACACACTAATTTTATTAAACACTTTGATACAAACATATTACTATGGTTTAATTGACATTTGAAGTCAGTTTTTGTGACGGAGTTATTGTCAAACTCGGTTAACTGGGAGCTATTCTATAGCTCATTAAATACTGCACGAATATGTTGAAAATTGAGATCTTTATCTATTATCGTACTTTTCAAAACAAAAAAACTTATGCTAGAAGTGAAAGATCTTCGACGTTAGCTTCCCATTGACTTAACATAAGATCGTTCCTTAATTTATGGAAACCAGTGTATGTTTATCATAAAATACAGACCTAATCATTTATATTCCAATTGTTGCTTTTTCTCAGTTCAAAATCGGAGCTTGTAAATTTGACGGGGAGATTTCTGATTCTCTTTGGAATCATAAGGAACTTTCCCTCAATAGGTAGATAAGTGGGAAAAAAAAGCCCCCAACCCACCTCACGATCTCTAGGTTACGCACTAATTGCTCTACCTGTTGAGCTAAGGAATGGCGATTCACATGTGCTTTAAATAACGTTATAAAGGCAGCTCATACTGTGAAGCAACCATGTAACGGCCCAAGTTCTCAGAGTGCTATTTATTCCGGCGATGAACTAAGTATTGCCTAGGTAAAGAAATTAATATTATCATATTGTTTCAAATCAAATGGTTGCCACCTGGCTGATATGTTGATTAACACCTAGTGTTACAAAGCATGAGAATAAATCAAGATCTATTCGTTCTTAACATGTGGTTATTAATGCCAAATTATCCGTTGGTATTAATAACACATTGTATTGCCCCGAAACCTTGAATAACATGGTTGTGCTTCAAGACATCATAACTTTACTTAAGTGTGAAAAGACACCTCCTTAGTCCACCTGGTAGAGCAACTGGCACGTAACCAGTACCATTATGTTTGGTTCCACCTCGTCTAGAAGAATTGGCTTAATGACTAATAAAGAAAACGAAATTCTAGGCACTAAATTTGACGGGAAGTGCGCATTATTTGTTGCAATGTTACAATTAATTATAAAATATTTTGCTTATGTTAAAAATGCGTTATGTTTAAAATGTACGAACCCTTGATCGTCACGAAAGAATCGATTTCTCCAGATTTTAAATCGCTAAGAATGGCAATTGCCCCAGTCACAATGTGGCCGGTGACTCGAACTTACTTAGACAAGGAAAGTCGCAAAACTGTCTACAGGAGATAAGACACAGTAAAAACTTTATGAAAGATAATGATTTAACTGGCATCTGGACTCACCAACCTCAGCAGGAAAAGAGTTTACTTTCACCAACTCCCAATGTCAAACACTGATTGACTACATCTTAATCAGTAAAATCTTAAGTGATATTGCAATAGTATACATGACCAAAATATTTGTAATCCCTGCACATCAGAGGAGAAATTCAGATCAGCAAACGTCACGAGTACTGGAAGTTCAATACCTCTATAGTCCTGGGGCTTGGTTTATGTTGGCTCAGCCAGAGGAGAGCCAGGCTCATAATCCATAGTTCCCAGGGTTATTATCCCATTGTTCCCACAGTTCCCAGTTATCAGCGTTGAGATATATCTCTGCTAACACCCAGCCTATAGTCTGTGAAAAAAGGAATAATGATGGTCTTTGAAAGGCATCGTCCATCGGATGGGATGTTAAGATGTAGCCTCATGTTGCAGGAGAAAGATAGCCTGAAAGAACACGGAGTAGGGTGGCTTGACGGGAGGCTACTATCTTACTCCTAACAGTGGGTCCCCTTTCCCCATTCTTTTCTCCTTGAAATTCTTGTGGTTTTTGTGACCTGATTGTTTATTCAATTTTCTGAAAAAAAGAGGTGAAATAACCCAGCCTTCCATACTCCACAATGAACACTACGACAGGGAATACACAGAATTTTGCGAGGAATTCTTCGCCTGCACACGCGCCGAAGACATCAGAGAACAGCTGGAGTATTTCAAAAATGACGCTAAGAAATTTATGATCAATTACAGTACAAGACATAAGTGCAACAAATAACTCCAAAGCAACTAAGCAAATTCCCCGTCACACAGACCAGTAACCCTCATGATTCACAACTCATTAATAATCTAAAAACCAACATTAATTCTGTTGGAAAACATTAAGCCAACGCCGCTATTACCCCTTCTAGACCGAATATGATCCACGAATATGAGAAGCGAAGAAAATAATTTTTATAGGCTCAAGAGACAATACGCACACAACAACATGATTACTCAGCTCAACACAGACCTGGAAACCATTACTGACAGGATTACACTTGGGGATAGGGAACAGAACAAGAGTCACAAACCACAATGAACACATACAAAAGAACGTACCAAAATAGGCTGGGAGGTATCTCAGTGTATACAGGTAAGAACTCCTAAAAAACACATTCATTGTACAATAGTATATATACGGAGTGTCCGACAATAATGATGGGACCATTTTCTCCAAATGCACAAAAGGCATCGTATCGAATGTTATACCTGTACAGTCACTCAAAAAAGTATCCGAACACTATGGTTGATTACAAAATTCAGAAAAAAATATCTGACAACGATTTTTTTAGAAATTAGTGACTGGCAACCTTCGTATACCTTCGTATCTCTTGTCAATTAAAGGCAAAAATGATTTTTTAGTTTCAATCAGGAAGTTTTTTTTATTTAGCAGTATTTATAAATGCGGCAGCCGAAAACTTATAATTTCGCATTAGCTGTAATACGTTTTTTTTTTTTGCAAGAATTTTCCATTTTCAGCATTGCGTTACATTGAATCCCACGTTTTAAAATCCTTTCGTAGAAGGTGATACCCATTCATGGAACTTAATCAATGAAACTGACATCTGTGATATTCTTAAGAGGCATTTTGTTTCAATAACAAGGCAAAGGAGAAAAACCGAAACCACCAATAGGCGTCTTGAGGCATGGAGGTCTCAATCCATGGCCGTCTTTCAACGCATGAAGGAAGCACCTACATGGAAGTCTCAATCCATGGCCGTCTTTCAACGCATGAAGGAAGCATCTGCATGGAAGTCTCAATCCATGGCCGTCTTTCAACGCATGAAGGAAGCACCTGCATGGAAATCTCAATCCATGGCCGTCTTTCAATGCATGAAGGGAGCACCTGCATGGAAGTCTCAATCCATGGCCGTCTTTCAACGCATGGCGGAAGCACCTGCATGGAAGTCTCAATCCATGGCCGTCTTTCAACGCATGAAGGAAGCACCTGCATGGAGGTCTCAATCCATGGCCGTCTTTCAACGCATGAAGGGAGCACCTGCATGGAAGTCTCAATCCATGGCCGTCTTTCAACGCATGAAGGAAGCACCTGCATGGAAGTCTCAATCCATGGCCGTCTTTCAACGCATGGAGGAAGCACCTGCATGGAAGTCTCAATCCATGGCCGTCTTTCAACGCATGAAGGGAGCACCTGCATGGAAGTCTCAATCCATGGCCGTCTTTCAACGCATGGAGGAAGCACCTGCATGGAAGTCTCAATCCATGGCCTTCTTTCAACGCATGAAGGAAGCACCTGAATGGAAGTCTCAATCCATGGCTGTCTTGCAACGCATGAAGGAAGCACCTGCATGGAAGTCTCAATCCATGGCCGTCTTTCAACGCATGAAGGAAGCACCTGCATGGAAGTCTCAATCCATGGCCGTCTTTCAACGCATGAAGGAAGCACCTGCATGGAAGTCTCAATCCATAGCCGTCTTTAAACGCATGAAGGAAGCACCTGCTTCTTTCACACATTTAATTGCGAAGTTAAGGACAGTGGCAAAAATATTTTCTCATGGCCTAGTTGTTTCATCTATCATATAGTGCATAGGTGGACAAACAGTCGATCACGTAGCTGCCAGTTTCACGTGGAAAAGATTTATTTTAAATAATGTAACAATGTCACGTTAATATGTTTGATGCTAAATTGTTATTTAACGCTTAGCTGGTCAAGTAATGTTAACTCATTATTACGACTTTATATGACTTATGGTCGATCGCGAAAGATTTTCTGTCTTAAAAGTCGATCGCAGAGTCCAAAAGTTGGATCCTCCCTGATGTAGTGTAATCTTACCATATGGACATATCCAATTTTTGTCCATATCCAATTTTATCCATATGGAATACCGAATGGACATATCCAATTTTTGGACTCTACGATCGACTTTTAAAACAGAAAATCTTTCGCGATCGACCATATTACATAAGTCATATAAAGTCATAATAATGAGTTAACATTACTTGATCAGCTAAGCGTTAAATAACAATTCCACTTGGGTTGTGCAGATTTTCAAGATCCACTTGGGTTGTGCAGATTTTCAATCTTCTTATTTTTCATTCTAATCTGTGGAAGAGGGCAGCCCAAATATTCTTCACTCGATGCTTGAATCTTGTTAGATTAGTCTTAGCAGTAAATCTCCTGTCTTCAAACCTCATGTCATTCCTGCAGAACCAGCAGGTGTATCTGGCTTCTACAAGAATGGGGTTATACTGAAGGCAAGGATTGTTATCATTAATGAAAGATATATTATAATTTTATTTGGATATTGCATTTGTATCTACTGACTTAAAATCTCTAAGGAAATTCTTAATATCAGCAGTATTCTGACCTTCATAGAAACGATGTTCGGTTGTTTCAACAGTGTTACAACGTTTACAATTTTTCTGGCACCTTTTCCTCAAAATACATATGTGACTGGAGCAAAGGAAGTCACGAGTAGATGATAATTTACGAATTATAAAATAGCAGAGGTTTCTATTCATTTGTTTTACAGCCAAATTGGGAATGATGGGCCATCATTTATTAAACATGATGTTCAGTTTTTTTGTAATCACATGGGGGAGCGCGACAACGTCTTGAATGATCCTTCTGCAGATCTATTTAACAAAAGCTTCTGCCTAATTAAAGTCGGTGTGTTTGTCGTTAAATATATTTTAGGCTTTCAGGAGATGCTAGTAAAATAGGGATCCAAACTCATAGAATGGAACTGTTGTCTAGTTATTGATCCTGGTTCTCAAAATTAATCCCGGCTAATATATACGTTATGAGGTCTTTTTGGTGGTGGATAACATTCATTCGCGAGCGAGTGAATGTTATCCACCACCGAGCGAGTGTACTTGTCAAATCTTGGTTCTCCTCTCCTGTGTTCTGTTGTAGATGGTTGTTCCATTGGGTTTGTTTGGTTTATTGCTCCAGAACAACTGAAATCCACGTACAGTCGATCAAAAAAAATATTCGAACACTATGGTTGATTACAGAATTCAGAAAAATATCTGGCAACAATTGTTTTAGAAATTAGTGATACAGTCATACATTAGTTGTACACGAAGGTTGCCAGATCACTAATTTCTAAAACAATCGTTGCCAGATATTTTTTCTGAATTCTGTAATCAACCATAGCGTTCGGATACTTTTTTGAGCGACTATACATTCCTCCACTCAAACAATTTCACGGGAGGCCATCACACAAGTCGTCGCATCGCCTCATTTTCAAGAGATGTTACCGAAGTTCTTAGTGCAATGTTTCTTGGCATATGGATTGGCAAGGTTGATTCAATTCTGAAAATCTACAAGGGAGAATCTTCTGGAAATCTAATATAAATCAGGCGACCAAGGAGCCCTGATTTCACATCCCTTGATTTTTTCGTGCGGCATTTATAAAGAATTATGTTCACATGTACAAAATTCGAGAATGTGACAAGAGACATGTTGCAGCGTTTGGGGCAAGAAGTAGAATACCGAATGGACATATGCAGGATCACGAACGTTTGTGGGAAAAAAACTACTTGACGTACGCTTTCAATTAAAATATTAATTTCTTGAATATATATTATTTTCCTGCATATTGGTTCTTGAAAACCCACCATTACTTTTCTACACCATGTACAGTGGTGTACAACTAATGTATGACTGTATCACTAATTTCTAAAACAATCGTTGCCAGATATTTTTCTGAATTCTGTAATCAACCATAGTGTTCGAATATTTTTTTTTGATCGACTGTACGTGGATTTCAGTTGCTCTGGAGCAATAAACCAAACAAACCCAATGGAACAACCATCTACAACAGAACACAGGAGAGGAGAACCAAGATTTGACAAGTACACTCGCTCGCGAATGAATGTTATCCACCACCTAAAAGACCTCATAACGGTATATATTGACCGGGATTAATTTTGAGAACCAGGACCAATAACTAGACAACAATTCCATTCTATGAGTTTGGATTCCTATTTTACTAGCATCTCCTGAAAGCCTAAAATATATTTAACGACAAACACACCGACTTTAATTAGGCAGAAGCTTTTGTTAAATAGCTCTACAGAAGGATCATTCAAGACGTTGTCGCGCTGCCCCATGTGATTACAAAAAAACTGAACATCATGTTTAATAAATGATGGCCCATCATTCCCAAATTGGCTGTAAAACAAATGAATAGAAACCTCTGCTATTTTATAATTCGTAAATTATCATCTACTCGTGACTTCTTTTGCTCCAGTCACATATATATTTTGAGAAAAAAGTGCCAGAAAAATTGTAAACGTTGTAACACTGTTGAAACAACCGAACATCGTTTCTATGAAAGTCAGAATACTGCTGATATTAAGAATTTCCGTAGAGATTTTAAGTCAGTAGATACAAAAGCAATGTCCAATTAAAAATTATAATACATCTTTCATTAATGATAACAATCCTTGCTTTCAGTATAACCCCATTCTTGTAGAAGCCAGATACACCTGCTGGTTCTGCAGGAATGACATGAGGTTTGAAGACAGGAGATTTACTGCTAAGACTAGTCTAACAAGATTCAAGCATCGAGTGAAGAATATTTGGGCTGCCCTCTTCCACAGATTAGAAAAAAAAATAAGAAGATTGAAAATCTGCACAACCCAAGTGGATGATATATGGTAAAGATTACACTACATCAGGGAGGATCCAACTTTTGGACTCTGCGATCCACTTTTAAGACAGAAAAATCTTTCGCGATCGATCATAGTACAGTCGCTCAAAAAAGTATCCGAACACTATGGTTGATTACAGAATTCAGAAAAAATATCTGGAAACGATTTTTTTAGACATTTGTGATCTGGCAACCTTCGTGTCACGTGACACTAAGGTTGCCAGATCACTAATTTCTAAAAAAAACGTTGTCAGATATTTTTTCTGAATTCTGTAATCGACCATAATGTTCGGATACTATTTTGAGCGACTGTACATAAGTCATATAAAGTCATAATAATGAGTTAACATTACTTGACCAGCTAAGCGTTAAATAACAATTTAGCATCAAACATATTAACGTGACATTGTTACATTATTTAAAATAAATCTTTTCCACGTGAAACTGGCAGCTACGTGATCGATTGTTTGTCCACCTATGCACTACATGATAGATGAAACAACTGGGCCATGAGAAAATATTTTTGCCACTGTCCTTAACTTTGCAATTAAATTTGTGAAAGAAGCAGGTGCTTCCTTCATGCGTTGAAAGAAGGCCATGGATTGAGACTTCCATGCAGGTGCTTCCTCCATGCGTTGAAAGACGGCCATGGATTGAGACTTCCATGCAGGTGCTCCCTTCATGCATTGAAAGACGGCCATGGATTGAGACTTCCATGCAGGTGCTCCCTTCATGCGTTGAAAGACGGCCATGGATTGAGACTTCCATGCAGGTGCTCCCTTCATGCGTTGAAAGACGGCCATGGATTGAGACTTCCACGCAGGTGCTTCCTTCATGCGTTGAAAGATGGCCATGGATTGAGTCTTCCATGCAGGTGCTTCCTTCATGCGTTGAAAGACGGCCATGGATTGAGACTTCCATGGAGGTGCTTCCTTCATGCGTTGAAAGACGGCCATGGATTGAGACCTCCATGCAGGTGCTTCCTTCATGCGTTGAAAGACGGCCATGAATTGAGACTTCCATGCAGGTGCTCCCTTCATGCGTTGAAAGACGACGATGGATTGAGACTTCCATGCAGGTGCTTCCTTCATGCGTTGAAAGACGGCCATGGTTTGAGACTTCCATGCAGGTGCTTCCTTCATGTGTTGAAAGACGGCCATGGATTGAGACTTCCATGCCTCAAGACGCCTATTGGTGGTTTCGGTTTTTCTCCTTTGCCTTGTTATTGAAACAAAATGCCACTTAAGAATATCACAGATGTCAGTTTCATTGATTAATTTCCATGAATGGGTATCATCTTCTACGAAAGGATTTTAAAACGTGGGATTCAATGTAACGCAATGCTGAAAATGGAGAATTCTTGCAAAAAAAAACGTATTACAGCTAATGCGAAATTATAAGTTTTCGGCTGCCGCATTTATAAATACTGCTAAATAAAAAAACTTCCTGATTGAAACTAAAAAATCATTTTTGCCTTTAATTTACAAGATATACTTTCACTCGTTTTTACTGGGGGAGTTGCATTTTTCAGCAACAGAGTCAGTAGGCCGACCTGGACATTAATCATGAATCAATAATTATTAGACGGCTTCGTCTCATCATTTAATCCGTATAAAATTATTTGAAATGAAAATTAAACACTCGGAGAATATTATTACGATATTTAATTGTCATTTTAGTTAGTGAAAATATTATAGCGAATATTAATAATTGTATGAAATGGAAATTTTTGGATAGTGTTATAAATTTAAACTGATGGGAACTGAGCGTGAGTTCTAAAGTATATTTACCAAGCCAAAATATGAATGAAGTAATTTATTACAAAGGCACAAAAATTATACAAATAAAACAATCTTTATCTAAACACAAGTATTTCTCTTCCTCTTAGTATAAAGTCAAACCATAAAAAGAACGATTTATTATGCTTAACTAATTTTCAATATTTAAACTACAGTGCTGTCAATATTCACCTGGGGCGGGGTTGGCTCAATCGGTAGCTCGCCAGGCTCGTAATCTGTAGTTCCCAGGTTCGAGTCCCAGCTGGGTCAGCGTTGAGATTCATCTCCGCAAAATTCCCCGCCCTGCCCACGGTCAGTAGGGGACACCGATGGGCTTGGAAAGGCCGCCGTCTGTCGGATGGGACGTTAAGCCGTGGCTCCGTGTGTGGGAGAGCCATACCCTGTGCACGTTAAAGAACACGCCGGATGGCCTTGACGGGAGGCTACCATCTGTCTCCCAACAGCTTTTCCAGTGGGTCCCCTCCCCCAACCTTCTCTGAGCCTTCGGGGTCCATGTGACTTGGCCATTTAGCCCATGGTGTGCAAAAAAGTGCCGCTCAGAGGTAAAACAACCCAACCCAATATTCACCTCCTATGACAAAATAGAATCTATTATATTGTAACATCCAACAAACAAACCAAATTTATGTTGAATTTCATTTGTGATACAAGACCATCTTAACAATGCATTACACCTCATAGATGCGAAACACCTATCGTTGATCTCTCCTGATAGAGGGCCTGAAAACAAACTTTACTGTTGATTCCCTTTCACCACCGTAACCAGGCTTCATCTGGAATCAAATAAGAGCAATCTTCTTACGTAGCCTCCCACAACACTAACTTAACACAATATATCCTTTTTCCTTTACTACTCCACTACATCTTTCGTTTTTCCACCACATTTCTTATTATTCAAAGCGTATATCCGTCCTAATCAGTTGATAACATAATTGTCACGCTGAAGCATATGCGAGTGTTCATGACACATTTATCATAAGTTCATTGTAGCACGTTCATCTGTCGTAACAATACTAAGAACAGAGGCTCCATGTCCAAAAATCCATGTTGAACAGAACGTATATCAACGTTATGACTGTGACATCACAGATTCCAACTAAAGGTTTGCCAACCTCTCCCGATCATAGATGGCGCCACGAGCGACAAATCATGTAGATTAGGGGTTCTCAACATGCGGTACGCGTACCGTACGTTGAGAACTCCTAATCTCCTAATATTATTAATAATAAATTAATACCCCCTCAAGCAGCTGCTTACCACAGAGGTCTGACAGGAGCCTGGCAGTTTATATGCCATAGTAGAAGATCTGAGAGGATGGCAGGACCTCAGCAGAAAAACGACACATACATCCATGCCTTATCTGGGGCTCGAATCCAGGTCCCTTAGATCGGTAGCCAAGCGTGCTAACCACTGGACCCTCTTACAAAAGTATGCAGTTACCCCTTGGGGGTACGCGGAAAAAGTTTTTGGGGTACGCCGTGAGAGCTCAAAAGTCGCTAGATCTAGTTACAAAGTTTTATTCCCGTTGTTATACTATAACTATAGTTTTATCTATATATACAAGGGATACGCCAGTTACATATACATTTCCAGGGGGTACGTGAAGCATAAAAAGTTGAGAACCACAGAGTCATTACTCTGTGGTTCTCAACTTTAAATGACCAGCCGATGCTAGTTTTCCGGTGAGAATATCCGGCATGTAACTGGGTGACGCGAGTTTGAGTCCCGCGCATCGGAAAAACTCATTTTTTCGGCAAAAATATGCAGAAATTTTTTTGAGAACAATCCGAAAATATTAATACCCATCTGCATTAACTCGGCGGGTAGGATAAAAACTGCTTCACTAGCCTAAATTACACACATCCGTTATTTATTTAAAACGTGAGTGTTCCAATTTGTTTTGTAATAACGGCTTATGACAATGAGTTGTGCTCAATTTACTCTTTCCATATAAATATTTCACTTAATAAACTATAAAAACTTTTTAATTAATAAAATGCTATTGCAAACTTTTGCCAGTTCATTTCTTATTTAATGACTACTTCTGCTCATCAGTTTACAAAAGTATGCCTTTATTTCTTTGCATTTCATGCGTCATTAAATTCTTTTAAAACAACTCAAATAAAAATCGAGTACCTATTACAATAGCCGTAATAAACTGCTAAGAAACAGAAAGTAAAATATACTACCGGCTTAAATGAGAGGACCCTAACTGCAAGTTGTGAATCTTCTGGAAAAAAAAATCCAAACGTGTATATTTCATTTTGTAGCAATAAATTATCTTTTTTGACCTTCATTTCAAACGTTTCGCATAGATAAAGGACATTCTCATTTCACATGAAGATGGGATAAATTTAAAAAGCGTAAAATTGAAGTTAGGCCCGGGGATGGCTCAGTCGGTACCGCGCCAGGCTCGTAATCTGCAATTCCCATGTTCGAGTCCCGGCTGCGTCAGCGTTGAGATTTATCTCCGCAAAATTCTCCGCCCTGCACACAGTCAGTAAGGGGCACCGATGAGCTTGGAAAGGCCGCCGTCCGTCGGATGGGACGTTAAGCCGTGGCCCCTGTGCAGGAGAACCATACCCTGTGCACATTAAAGAACGCGCTGGATGGCCTTGACGGGAGGCTACCATCTGTCTCCCAACAGCTGTTCCAGTGAGTCCCCTCACCCAACCTTCTCTGAGCCTTCGGGGTCCTTGTGACCTGGACATTTAGCCCATGATGTGCAAAAAGTGCCGCTCAGAGGTAAAACAGCCGAACCCAACCCTTCACAAGTAACTATTGCTTAACATGAAATTCAACTGACCGTGCCATTTCCTAGCTCATCGGTGTCCCCTTTCTCAAGTAAATCAGTGTTACTAACATTGTTTATTTATTTAATTGTTTAATAATTTATGATTGATTTCTGGTAGCAAGAAGGGCGCTGAAATACTGAGGTGCCCCGGGCCCAAGAATGACTTAAACCGGCCCTCACAGAATTAGGGATGGAGGGGAGTGTGTGGGGGGGGGTTGACGACATAAATCTCAACTTAGGCACATTTGGGACCCTACCTGGAACATCACATCACGAACCTAAGGTGTTACTAACCGAAACAAACTGTAGTTCCCAGGTTCGAGTCCCAGCTGGGTCAGCGTTGAGATTTATCTCCGCAAAATTCCCCGCCCTGCCCACGGTCAGTAGAGGACACCGATGGGCTTGGAAAGACCGCCGTCCGTCGGATGGAACGTTAAGCCGTGGCCCCGTGTGCGGGAGAGCCATACCCTGTGCACGTTAAAGAACACGCTGGATGGCCTTGACGGGAGGCTACCATCTGTCTTCCAACAGCTGTTCCAGTGGGTCTTTTCCCCCAACCTTCTCTGAGTCTTTAGGGTCCATGTGACCTGGCCATTTAGCTCATGGTGTGCAAAAAAGTGCCGCTCAGAGGTAAAACAACCTAACCAACTCAGTTACCCCCTTTTCAATTTATGACAGCGATGTAAAACATTGAATTTTTTTTATCTGCGAAAAGTTTTAAAAAAATATTAGAAATACTAATTAGAAGAACACATATTGTCTCTGGTGTATAGGAAAATGTCGTTTGCAAAGAGAATGAAATTTTTCTTCTACATACTTTTTGTATTCCTTAAAAAATTTAATTCAACTTGTAGATGATTGTATAAATACAAACGATAATCTTTTGTTAGTACTTCTACAGTATAAACATTATTTCTGTTTTATTCCTTGAAATGAAAAAAGTGCTTTTTTTACATCCCTCTAAGAAAAGGGGGCAGACTGTTCCTGTCAGTAGAATATCTCTTGGCACTCTACAACCGAAATTTCAACTTTCTACTATATTCAGATCATTTAAAATGTTGGTTAAAAGCCTCTCATTTTCTATATTTATCGCCCTCCAATGATAGAAAGTATATCAAAAAAATGTGAATTATAAAATTCCATTAGGACCAATCCAACTTAAGGAGAACTTTATGAATAATATCTTATAACAAAAAAAGATTAGTTCACTACTCAACCTGGCTATAACTTATAGGTTGAGTTGGGCTATTTTACCGCTAACCGGCACTTTTTTGCACACAGTGAGCTAAAGGATTAGGTCACAACAACCCCGAAGGCTCGATGAAGGTTTGGGGCAGAAGACCCACGGAAACAGCTGTTGGGAGACAGACCAGCGTGTTCTTTAACGTGCACAGGGTATAGTTCTCCGGTAAACGGTCCGCGGCTTAACATCCCATCCGACGGATGGCTGACTTTCCAAATCCATCATTGCCCCCTACTGACCGTTAGCAGGGGTAGAGTTTTGCAGCGATAGAGTTACTTAAAGTTACAAATGCAAACCACATTAGTACCTTCACACTGTACCTCCAAAATTTCATATTGTTAGCATAAATACATCGTTTGCAATATTCGTTTAAAAGTTGCCAATTTAAAAATTTTTATTACTTCCCTAATACTCGATCATATGACTCAATAAATCAAATAAGAAATGAAATAAGTTATTTACCTATAACGTGACTAGAAATTCTTAACCAGATTCGTCCAATCACCAGATTAACCAGATTTCACCAATCCAAACTTAGTGAAGATCCACTAAACTATATTCTTAAGTGAGGTTGAGTTATTTTACCTTTGAGCAGCATTTTTTCTTTTGCCCACAACGGGCTAAATGGCCAAAACACAAGTACCCCAAGAAAGTTGGGGGAAGGAGAACCACTGGACAGCTGTTAGGAGACAGATGGTAGCATTCCATCCAGGCCATCCAGCGTGTTCTGTAACGTGCACAGGATATGGCTCTCATACACATGGGGTCACGAGTTAACGTTCCATCCGACGGATGGCGATCGAAGCCCATCGTTGTCCCCTACTGACCGCAGGCAGGGTGAAGTTTATTGAAGATAAATCTAAAGATGGCACAGTTGGAACTCGAACAGGGGAAATGAAGACTACGAGCCTAGCGCGCTACCGACTGAGTCAATCCCCGCCCCAACCACATTCATAAAGAACAACAAGAAAGATTCTCTACATAAAAACGAAAACATTAAAAATGCATAATTTTTTTTAAATCAAAACATTTTCTTCATTCCTTAAATATGCAATTTTCGTTACCATGTGTACTATGGATTACAAAAATCTTTTGGATATACATCTAAAACTTTGCTCAAAAAATGGGAAGAAATTTGTCAGATTTGGTACATTGATTATTCGTTTTATGAACGCAAGTTGGAAGGTCCTTTCTTAAACAATTATTTCACTGTATTTTACATTGCCCTTTCATTCCATGAACCAAAAATTCCCATGATTCGGGAAAATTCTCACAAATATCCCTCTGTGAAAACTCCTGTGATCAGTAGTGGTCTCAAGGTTTGACTCCCCTCACCTTCACCCACCTATAAAAAAAAACTTCTTCTTGGGACCGTCACTCTCTGTGATTAACTACTTTTGCAGTTAAGACTCTTCCAACTTAATAAAACTCCAAGCTGCTATGCTTGACCGACTCACACGTTTGCTCGTCTACTTATAGTCTGCAGCAAGCTTCATTTCTGCAAAAGCTTCTTTATATCGTAACTTTCAAAAATATCCTTTCTTCACCCTGGGTTAAAATTGCCTGTATGGTCACTATTTAGTGTCCTGTTTTCGAAATGCACACAAATTCTAAGTTTCTATATTTTATTTAAAGCTCTAATTTCAACATGCAGACTTCCACAGATTAAGCTACATCAGGTTACAAATCAATAGCTAGGATAAGAGTCGGGAATTAGTTGCTCCGAACACTCTGAAACATTCCTCTTGCCTCAGACTTTTCGCCTCTGGACCTTTTTGACTCAGCATTCAACTCTGAACAATTTTTTGGTTCAATGAATTTCACTAAATTCACTACTGTAGCAGGGTGGCAGATAACATTTTGAAAGCGCTAATCAAATGCACTAAATACGCTCCAAATTTGAATAATTTGGCGGAAACGACACGACTCAAACTTGCTACTGCTATTTCTTTTCGATACTTTATTAAACACTTGAACATACCTATTTTAAAATTATGTTTTATTCTAAATAAAATTGCTTTTTTTCCCCTATTCCTGTTACTAATTTTTTCGCTGTTTTGGCCCGAATTGGGTTGTTTTACCTCTGACAGGCATTTTTTTGTATACCATGGGCTAAATGGCCAGGTCACATGGACCCCGAAGGCTCAGAGAAAGTTGGGGAGGGGACCCACTGGAACAGCTATTGGGAGACAGATGGTAGCCTCCCGTCAAGGCCATCCAGCGTGTTCTTTAACGTGCACAGGGTATGGCTCTCCCGCACACGGGGCCACGGTTTAACGTCCCATCCGACGGACGGCGGCCTTTCCAAGCCCATCGGTGTCCCCTACTGACCGTGGGCAGGGCGGGTAGGTTGGGGGAGGGGACCCACTGGAACAGCTATTGGGAGACAGATGGTAGCCTCCCGTCAAGGCCATCCAGCGTGTTCTTTAACGTGCACAGGGTATGGCTCTCCCGCACACGGAGCCACGGCTTAACGTCCCATCCGACGGACGCTGGTCTTTCCAAGCCCATCGGTGTCCCCTACTGACCGTGGGCAGGGCGGGGAATTTGCGGAGATAAATCTCAGTTTTTGCCCGAGCCCTGAGCTAGGGTTGGGTTGTTTTTCCCCTGAGCTGCACTTTTTTACACACAATGAGCTAAATGGCCAGGTCAAAAGGCCCCCGAAGGTTAAGAGAAAGTTGAGGGTATGACTCACCAGATCAGGGAGCCATGGCCTAACGATCCATCTGATGATGACACATCCTTTCGAAGCCCGTCGATGTCCCTTTCTGACTGTGGACAGGGAGGGGAATTTTGCTCAGATAAGTCTCAACGCTGGCTCAGGTCTCCAACTACAGATTACAATCCTGGGTGCTACCGAATAAGCTCCCCCCCCCCCGCCCCCTGAGCTAGGGGAACGGAATTCCAATTCATTCCGACTCAGTTCTTTTATGGGTCTTATTACAAACATCAGTATTTCAACTCTATACATTCTAAAATGCTGAAATATTAAACGTTTCAGCCAAAGTAAATTTATGATGGATTTTTCTTCAAACGAATAAATTATTGTTGTTATTATTATTATTATGTAAATCAAGCGTTTTATATAAGAAAATAAACATTTTAAATGCATAACATAAAAAAATCCTGCGATATTCTCATTCATTCTTTAAAAAATATTATATAATAAAGAAAAAAGTTGCAGATTTTAAAAGCAAAAACTCTTAACCGCTGAACACTTCTCTCTGTTAATATAGTAAAAACCTATTATTAAAACTAGCATAAGCGTTTGTTCATATTATTGAAATTAGCGCATTGTTTTCCACACAGTATTACGACACATGATTTGTTAAAAGACTTTGTCAGTCTTTTCAGAAGCTATCTTTGGAGTAATCAGGTACAAATTGCCGCTAATACATAGTTCAGCAGTTTGGTATTTTCTAAATTTCGCGGCACTGGAGTTTGTTTAGAGGATTAGTTTCGTCACTGATGTTGATTAAGATAGCTTTGTAACAAAATCGCGCTACCATGGAAGTTAAGCAAATAATCGGAAGCTCAGCTGCATTCTTCACCTTGACCAACTACCTGGCAGACATGCCAAGATGCCTCAGCTACTGCAAGAAAAGAAGCACAGCATCCACTTCAGCAGTGCCTTTCGTAACAGGAGCAGTATATGGAGCCATGTGGTTGCAGTATGGACTCCTCATTGGAAACACCTTTCTCGTGTTCACAGGACTGGTCACCCTGATCATCCAATGCGTCTATTTGCTCTATTATTTCGTGCACACCGATGATACGTTGACCGTGTACAATCCTCTGGGACTAGGCTTAGCCTTCCTGATTCTCTCCTTCACTTACGTGAAATATTTCACCACCGACGCAGCCGATTCAATCCAGGCCGCTGGGGTTTTCACCTGTCTATCCAGCCTCGTTGCTCATCAGAGTCCTTTGAGTACTCCGCAAGTTGTTAATCAGAATGAGAGCCCAAAAGCTACGTCACTGGACTCCGTTTTGGCAGCTCTGGGAGTCGGCATCATCTGGTTCATCTACGGACGGCTGACTAATAACGCCATCATTATGGGGTCTCACACAATTGGCATTCTCCTGTCAGCCAATCAGGTTCTCATGGCTCTCGTCAACGGTAAAGATCCTAATAAGTTCGCCATGGCTTGCAGGCTCATGCAGGCAAAGAAAAAGTTCATGAGCAAGATCCGACTCTCTCACAACAGATCTCAAGACGTTTAGCAATTGAAAGGAATGCAGTCAATGATATTTTAGGAAATAAAAGCCTTGCAATAGAGATAAACTCACACCAAAGAATTCTTTTGCAGAAGGTGCTTTTTAGTTTATCGAAAGTCCGTTAATTAGTTTAATAATGCAGTGATCACTAGTCAGAACTGTCAATCATTATTCTGTAACGCTGAAAAAAAAAATAAATAATTGCCCGTCTGAGAATCTTTTAGTGAATTTTGAATCGTAACTGCTTCATCAAAAAATGTCGCAAATTCTGCCACGGATGTGTTGAATAGGTTTCGAAATTTAGATTCACGTGTTCCGAATGAGGCAGTGGGAATCCTTTTAGGTAGCAAAACTGTATGCAATTTTTAGGACTTGAAATTCTATGTAGTACTTCCTCAATGCCATGAAAGTAAACGGCCGAAACGAATGGACTCACATCTCGTTTATGGTAATTCTCTTCCATGATTTTGCCAATTTTGTTTCTTTTCTCTATTTGAATTCACAAATACTTTTGCAGTCAGTCCTGCTCCTTATTTTGCACCTGATTAGGACTTGACATTAACGATATTTTTGTGCAGAGGCAGTCGAATAAAATATCCGAACGCTATGGTTGATTACAGAATTCAGGAAAAAAAATATCTGGATATTTTTAGAAATTAGTGAAAGCCAACCTTCGTGCACTGTAGACGAAGATTGCCAGATCACTAATTTCTAAAAAAACGTTGCCAAATATTTGTTCTGAATTCTGCAATCATCCATAGCGTTCGAATAATTTTTTGAGCGACTGTACAATAACAAAAAGCTAGCAATCTGTGTGAAAGAGTTATTCGTCCGTCCAAGCAATTTCTTCCTCCATTTTACTGACTCTCGCCCAATAATAAATTTTCTTAACAACAAGTATTAATAATTTTTTCACTTTTATTTAAAATAGGTCCTGCCACTTTCCATTTAAGATTATCCCTCTAATGTTCGATAATTTTCACCTCCTTTACTTTCCACGATCCAAAACCGAATTTCAACATCAATATTTTTCTCATTCCAAAGTGTTTATTCAACTTTTTAGTTACGTTCTACCATGCTAGGTAGGTTAGGGGGATCCCCCTTAAAATGAAAAGCATAAAAAGGTATAAGAAAAGCTAACAAAGATAATATGACTGTTATCAGGTCTACACCTAGCTAAAAACTAGATACATTGATTGAATTTTCTCGTCATAAAAATACGTTTCAAACCATAAGCTGGTTTATATGAAACATGGACAAGTAGGAAATGAGAAATGGTTTATTAAGCTATTAAACATCACCATACTTATTGAAATATTTGTCCCAACATGAAATTAACAACATGATCGGCTTTCTTGAATGACTTGGGCTAGTGCTTAAAGAAGTCTGGAAATGAATTACACCTCTTCTTCTGACTTCAAATTCCTTCTTTTCATGACGTTTTTTACAGGTCCAAAAATGTAAAAAATTTAATAGGGCAATTTTCAGGACATAGGAACGCTATTCCAGACTTAACAACCATATTTGTTCAAGGTTTTTTATTTTATTTGAGCAATATACGGATGTTTCCCTGCAACAAAACAAAGATTTTACTGAAAAGTCTTGGGCAGTTCAACTTTATTGCCTGTCTTTAAAATGCCCATAATTTCTCAATATCGTTGCTTGTTGACACCATGGTCCAGATACTTAATCAACAGTGAACTATGATAATCAAATTAAAACGTCGCCATACCACACACTGTTCAATGTTGGATGCTTCCAGCCAATGACTGTCCCATTCAAGCTGATACTTGCCACTGATTCTGGCGTTGATAGGTTCCTTCTACACACACGTTTTCCTATCTTAGGGCACAAAGTTCATTCAGTCCATTACCCAGATAAAGGTATTGTCTAGTTTTCATCTGAACGACCGTTATTTAAATAACACTTCGGTACCCAAAACACAAAAAAAAACTTATTATAATCGATAACATTATTGAGACTTCATCATGGTTATGAAAGGTAAAAATGAGATTCTAATAGTCGATTAGCAGAACTTATTAGGCAATTTCTGAAAGCAACATTCATAATGGAGGCACCGGAACGCGATTCCAATAGCTCGTGATCACAATGCGATAGCCTTTATGTCGATGAGTCTTGCAGATATATTTAAAATTTCTGCTTAATTATCAGAATAATGATGGAAGGTTTGCTTCTCTTGCTCCCATGAATACTTCGCCACCGTATGATGATAAACTCTGCATCAATCAATCAGGTCCGGATCTAGAAAATTATAGGCGGAAAGGAGGAGAAGAAAAACATTGGATTACCACTGCGGTACAACATTTTCCCCTTTGTTTTACAAGCATTTTAAAATATTTTTGATAAAAGTGTGAATATGCACAAGTTTAACAATTTTTTGCCTTCATTACTCTTACTAACATTTTCGTGGGGGGCACGTCCCCTTCTCCCCTCTTAGATCAGCACACATGTCAAATTAAAAATTTTTAATGCCGATATGAATTTCCAAAGGGGGCAAATCCCTACTTCCAGCCCTTGTCAGCTTCGCATGTTTACTCGACCTAACTCTTCATCATTACTCTATAAGAGCACTTTTTAAACTTTTTTTTAGTAGCGGAGCTCGATTTCTGACTCAGATCTTTCCGGAACCCAAATTCTTTCGTAATATTAGTAACTGAAACAAACATAAGTATGTCAGTGCACAGTTTGGTGTAATGAGGGACAGTCGCAATATGATATTTGTCTCAGTATCTAGTTTACTTCATCAACAGTTTACGGGACCAGTGTGAAAATCACTGCCTTGCAGAAGCCAACTAATAGCCTTGCTTTAGGTTCGTAAAATAAATTGGATTGTTTTACCTTTGATCAGCAATTATTTAACACAATGGGCTAAATGGCCATGTCACAAGGCTAAATGGCCATGTCACAAGGCTAAATGGCCATGTCACAATTATTTAACACAATTGGCTAAATGGCTATGTCACACACCACGCCAAGGGATCATAGAAGATTGGAGGAAGAGTATACACTGCAGAGCTGTTGAGAGACCGATGGAATCATCCGTCAAGGCCATCCAGCGGATTCTTTAATGTTCACAGAATATGGCTCACCCGCACACTGAACCAAGGCCTAATGTCCAATCCGACGGGCAGCGGCTTTTCCAAGCCGACCAATTACAGCTTTTCCAAGGCGGAAATTTTCCGGAAATAAATCTCAACGCTGACCCAGGTATAATTAGAACCTGAGAACTGCATATTACGAACTTGCCGTGCAACCTGTTAAGCCAACACTCGCTCGTTTTAGGAAAGGAACAAAATGTTTTGCTCTCTATAATATTGATATCTTTCAAATGTCTGAATTCAATTCTACATAAATTTATATTACACGTTTACTTCCGATATTCTTTTAAGCTGCGAAAAGCAGCTGGTGCTCTGTGGACAACCCTGGAAGGCGTTAAGACATTTCAACTTACTGAAGGAACGTTGTGGTAACAGAGATAAACACAATTAACACATGTCGATCATCCCAGAAATAGCTGCAGTTCCTTAACTGTAATAAGAAAAATAACACAAGTGATATTTTATCCACGAAGAAGCTGTCGAATGCAAAAATAAAAAACTATACTTTTCAGAAAAATTAATGAAGCTTTCCTTGAGGAACTTGCGCTGGCTATGTCGGCATTGCTCAAAACTCGCATTCCTTTAACGAGGAGTTTATCTCGTTATTCTGTATTAGGCTTGGAATGGACGCACCTATACGATGGGAATTTCCGAACTAACCGGCGAATACGTATCACGCTATCGGTGGCAGATACAAGCAGTTTTCCCATGGTTCAGCGGTTACTTGAGCCAAAGAACGTATAAGTCAACAAGAGGAGCAGCTCTATAGAATTAATGTAAGATATTGCCTCTGGGCGTTTGTTTCTTTGCACTACTGTTTGAACCCTCAAGTGAAAATGTCCGACAGACGGCGTTTTCACACTTCTGAGAGTTTACCAATGGTTTACCCAATTCAAAACCCAATGGTTTACGGGAAGTGTAGCTTTTCATTGTACTTTAGGCTGCTTCTTTATGGAAGAACTGCAGATTATTATGATCATATGTGTTAATTTTTGCTTATCTCTGTTATCAGAGCTTTCTTCCACCTCTTTGAAAACTCATCTTGTTGAAAAATAAGGTCGTATATACCGCGTTAACCTTACCGCAGTTATGGTCGTTAGCTTATTGGCAAATTTTCCAAACCTAAAATAATGATGGTCGGAGCAGCCGTATCTGTTGCCAGACGCGTAGGAACGGGTTGGCATCGGAGCTGTTGTAAAGGGCGCCTGAATCACAAGCCAGTGCTGGGGCGGCACGAGTCGTTCCAGGATATCTTACGTTTATGTGCAAAATATAATCGAATGGTTAGTCGCCCGTAGTTCGATGAATTTAATACGCATTGTTTATATCGTCGTATCGTCGTTACTTCCTACAAAAATATTTTTTTCCTTTTAACGGCAGACAATTAGCCCCCTCGCCCCCTGCACCGCGATTGCCGTAAAACAGCTTTTTGGCGCAATTTCCAATTGTTCATATTACATTTACAAATCAAGCCGTTACAAAATAAAACTCTGTTACACGGGTACACGGGTCTGTTACATCTTTTTCTTTGGACGGGAGTTCATAGTTTCTACATTGTATTGAATTATTATGTTTACAAACCCCGGGATTGTTTAAGATCAACATGAGGACAGGAACGTACATCATCAATTTGTTTCCTATCAATCGGGCGAGAACTGACTCAAAATAATTTTGATGAGATTATTATCGATTTTGACAACGAAAAAGTAGAAAAAATTTAATTATTTTAAAAAATAATTAATTGCAATTTCTTTTGCAATTATTTATGTGCAATTAATATTTATTCATGTAAATGTATTAAAATAATGACAATAAATATATGTAATATAAATAACATGTGTATTTTTATCAATAACTGAACAAGGACAGACAGTTACAAAATTGCCAAGGGCGCCAAAGCCTAGCTACGTCTCTGTCTGTTGCACGTGTGGTAGCACCGCCCCTGGATTCGACACTGTCTGATGCGAAGGCTATGGGTGTGCGGGTTACTGGAAAATGAGGTATTTTAGGTACATGGATATGATTTGTACGATTGCACATTTTCGTTATCTGTAGTGATATACATGCGTTTTCGAAAGACCAATATTTCTTACCAAGGTAAGACCAATCTTACTTACCAAGGTTAAGATCAATCTTTCCTTAGCGCAAGTGATTAGAGGAGAAAGTCAAAACATTATTTTTTTTTTGGGGGGGGGGGTTCTTTAACGTCTGACCATACAATGGGTTAAATCGACCGGTCACAAGGTCCCCGAGGTCAGAAAAGTTTGAAGGTTATGGATATTAAAGGTTTCCAAAAAATATTTTTTTTTCTATACAAAATATCGATATATTTTTCACTTGTTTCACTTCTTTGAAAACTCATCTTGTTGAAAAATAAGGTTATATATACCGCAGTTATGGTCGTTAGCTTATTGGCAAATTTGCCAACCCTAAAATAATGCGGTCTGTAAATGGTAGCTAGGTAGTCACTGGAAGGAGAACTATGCACCAATCCCCATGTGATGATGCATAGAACCGCTCAGGCCTAGCACCTAATGTCCGACCCCGCCTTCTCGTGGTGCGGACCGTTAGTAACTTTCAAAAGAGATACTCTCTTGTGGAAGCGAACGGAAGGGGAGGGCTGCCAGATTAGTGTGGGCTACTGATCTGGACAACTATGACTACTTTTCTTTTTTTTCTACCCTGCTAAGGAGTGGTCAACCACACAGGGTCCTGGTGCTGACCATATAAACCTACTGGACTGGACAGATATATGGCTCTGAGCTTGATTATGGATCCTGATTTTGCTGCACTGGTGGGCTTCTGTGGAGGGAAAATCTTCCTCTGTGTTTTCTGTTTGTTTGTGGGTTGACAGCCCCAAGTGAATAGATTCACAGGTTATGTTTATCAGCTGGTGAATAATCCTGATCAGAAGTCATCGCAGGCACCTGAACTCTTTGCTTCTATTGGCATCGTCAAATTCTACATTGGAGGAAGTCTTCCAGTGTAGATGGCTTCAGCCTTTAGTGGTGGGGGAACGGGTCTTTGCCGCATGTCTGCGATTAGGGGGCTGTTTGATATTGTCGGCATTCCATCTCTCAATAAACATAGTTTCTTTAAACATCCCACTAACCATTTTCTCTCCATAGGTAGTTGGAATGTGAGGACTCTGCACAGAGCTTTTTCTCTTGATGTCCTCACACAAGAATTCCAACGTTATAATTTAGATATTCTCGGCTTGCAAGAGACCAGATGGACAGATAAAGGTCAGATTCTTAAAAATAATCTTAAATTTCTCTTTTCAGGGAGGGACGACAATAAGCATCACCAAGGCGTGGGTCTGCTTCTTAGCAGACACGCTAGCGATGCTCTTCTAGGATATGAGTGCATTAATGAAAGGTTTCTTACAGCAAAATTTCAGACAAGCGTTAAAGACTTGAATGTTATCTGCTGTTATGCCCCCACTGAGGATGCCGATGAGGATGAGAAGGATAGGTTTTATGAACAACTTCAGGATATTTTGAATTCTGTCAAGAAAGGAGATATTACCCTTGTTCTTGGTGACTTCAATGCCAAAGTTGGTACTGACTCTGCCCTTTGGGGAGGAGTAATAGGCCCTTTTGGTATTGGTAGCTGCAATGGCAATGGGCAACGTCTCCTACAGGTAAGTAAACTCAATGGATTCAGAATAACTAACACTTATTACAAACACCGCGACACAGATAAGTACACATGGGTTTCACCTGATGGGCTGCATAAGAATATGATTGATTATATATTAATTAACAGCAAATGGGCTAGTTCTGTTAGGAATACCAGGGCATATAGGGGAGCTGAAATTGGATCTGACCATTACCTTGTTAAAAGTGTGTTGCAACTTAAACTTAAAAAGTGTTGTGCTAGAGTTAAAAAATTTACTTTTAATACTGAAGCTCTGAAAGATCCAGTTATAGCCAAAGCTTACCATGATAGGTTACTTAGTCATTATGACAGTCATGGTTTGCTTACTACTGAAGTTGAGGAAGAATGGGACCTTTTTAACAGGCTTTTTTGGACACTAACAGTACTCTTTTAGGAAAAAAGGAGCAGAAGAGACAAAATTATCTGAGTGATCAGGCACTTGAGCTTATTTCGGAAAGAAAGAACTGCAAGAATGCCCTTAATCAATACCCTACTAGTCCTAATAGAAAGCATTACAGAGAACTTAATAAACGTGTAAAAGATCAGTTAGCTGCTGATAAGAATCTTTGGCTTGATGGTTTGGCTGACAAAGCCGAGGAAGCAGTTAGACAGCACAACAGCAGAGAGCTGTACAAGATAGTTAATGTTTTGTGTGGTAGAAAACGGACAGGCATACAGGGATTGAAGGATAAACAAGGTAAGGTTATAGAAGGTGAGGATTCTGTCATGGCTAGGTGGGCTGAGCATTTCAGTGATGTTCTAAACAATGTAGTTAGTTCTACTCCCATTGTTTGCAATGATGATAGATGCATTGGTGGCTTTAATGTTGGACCTATAACACAATCTGAAGTTATTTTGGCTGTTTCTAAACTTAAACTTCATAAATCCCCAGGGGTAGATGAAATTACTACGGAAATGCTTAGAGCTGGGAATATTTCGGTTACCACTTGGATGACTGAAATTCTGAATATCTTTTATGATAAAGGCATGGTTCCTAAGGATTTTACCAGAGCTATTGTTATCCCTATTTTCAAAAAGGTGATCGCAGTTCTTGTGGGGTATCAGCCTACTCTCTTATAATCTTATATCTTATATATCGATAGGGGTATCAGCCTACTCTCTGTTCCAGGTAAAGTTCTTTCCATGATTGTGCTTAATAGAATTAAGAATCTGGTTGACTGTCAATTGCGTGATGAGCAATGTGGATTCAGAAGTGGTAGGGGATGTGTGGATCAAATATTTTCACTTAGGCAAATTCTTGAGAAATGTTTAGAGTTTCAGAAACCTTTGGTTGCTAGCTTTGTTGATTTCAAAAAGGCTTTCGACTCTGTTGATCGTCATAATTTGTGGTTGATTGTGAGATCATATGGTATACCTGACAAGTTAGTTAACATAATGAAAGCTCTCTATAATAACACTGAGTCGTGTGTGAGAGTTGGTAAGGCTTGTAGAAATTGGTTTAGCATTACTTCTGGTGTTCGACAAGTGTGCATTTTGTCTCCTTTTCTCTTTAGCTTGGTTATTGATTATGTTATGCGAAATTCACTTCAAGGGAAAGATTTTGGCCTTAAATGGGCAGGAGATACGAAAATTTCTGATTTAGATTATGCTGATGATTTAGCCCTTTTGGCAAATGATGTTGATGAGATGAACTCTTTCATTCGAGCTGTTGATGAGACTGGTAGTAGAGTAGGGTTGGTTATAAACAGAGAGAAAACCAAAGTGATGAAAATTGGTCAGGCAGGTTGTGATTCAGTTAATCTGAATGGTTGCAGTCTTGAGCAGGTGTCACAGTTTAATTATCTTGGGAGCTATATAACTGATACTGGTGATGTGCGGCATGAGATTAACAGACGAATAGGGATTGCTGCCGGGACTTTTAAGAATCTATGGAGATTGTGGAGAAATAGGCGTATACACCTAAAGACTAAAATTAGACTGTATAATAGTTTGGTTCTTTCTAGGGTTAGTTATGGTAGTGAAACTTGGACGCTGTGTAAACAAGATAACAGGAAACTAGATGCTTTTGATTCCAGATGCTTACGCAGTATCTTGGGCATTAGGTGGTTCAACTTTGTAACTAATGATGAGGTTAGGCAAAGGAGTTTGCAACCTCCTTTAAGCAGCATATTGTACAGAGAGAGACTCCGTTGGTTTGGCCATGTTGTCCGTATGAATAATTATAGATTGGCGAATAGGGTTATGAACAGTGTGCCTAAAGGCCTCAGAAAGAAGGGGAGACCTAGGATGCAGTGGGCAGACAATGTCAAACAAGACCTTGTTAGAATTGGTGTGCAGTGGCCAGATGCAGTAGATTGTAGCTCAGGATAGACTTGCTTGGAGAACTAAATTGCACGGTCTGGTTGGACCTCCGTAGCCCATGGCTGCTTGATGATGATGATGATGATGATGATGATGATGATGATGATGATGATGATGATGATGATGATGATGATGATGATGATGATGATGATCGGCGCAGCCGTGTCTGTTGCACGTGTTTTTTCACTATTATCACTTCTTCTGGTCGACCCAGCCGTATTGGTTGCATGTCTGGTAGCACCGACCCTGGATTCGTTACACTCTGATGCGAAGGCTATGGATGTGCGAATAAGCTTTGAAAGGATATGAAATCAAGGGACAACGGATAGGATTTACAAGTAGATGAGCACGCTGGATGTCCATCAAGGCCATCCAATGTGCTTTTTAAAATGCACAAGGTATAGCTCTCAAACAAGCGGGTCCATGCATTATGTTCCATCTGATGAATGGAGGTATTTCCAAGTCCATTATTGCCCCCTACTGACCGAGGGCACGGTGGGACTTTTGAGGAGAAAAATCTCAACGCTGGCTCAACTTGGACTCCAACCGGGAAACTTAAGATTATGAGCCTGGAGGACTGAGCCACATCGCAGCACCGCCCCAGGCAGAGATAGGACTCGATAGGATCGATATTTTTTGCACTTTGCATGTGCAAGTGAAGGTCCCTGTGAGTTGACTTCATTCTCTGGTACAGGCTCCGCATGTACCAGAGTAAAGGCTCCGCATGTATTGGCTCCGCATGTTTGGAAGCTCGTGTCACGTGACACGAAGGTTGCCAGATCACTAATTTCTAAAAAATCGTTGCCAGATATTTTTTCTGAATCCTCTAATCAACCATAGTGTTCGGATACTTTTTTGAGCGACTGTACCTTTTTTGAAATATTTCTGCAACATCGATTAAGTACATAGAAATAGTATACAAAATCATAGAAATTCATGTATTCCGTTTCCAAAAAATGAAACATTATTGACTAGGGGTCATTCTAGCTTTTTGCGACTAACCAATGCCAAAGTAGGATTTGTGACCAAAAACCATACCACGCCCGAAATAGCCGGATTTCTTCATTTCCAAAACATCGAACGTTAGTCCCTAAGGTTAACTTACAGGTGTCCTGAAAGATATCTTGCGACCAAAATTGATGTTAAATCCTCTCGAAATTCGAGAGCAAATGCGAAATCGAAGAACATTCGCCATTTATTCCGACCGATTTTTTTGGTCCCTAACGCAGTTGCCAGATAACCGTTAGAAACTGTCCTCTTCGCATGACATTTCTTTAACAAGTATAATTTCTATTCACTTAATAAGTTTCTAAAACTTATTAATTATTTCATTTACTTAATAAGTTTCTAAACTTATTAAGTAATGTTACTTGCTAGCATATATTTTCGTTTCTTTCTGTCAAGTTTCTAACAACTACTGTCGTCTAAAGCTAGAATGATAATATATCTGCAAATAATAGGAAATAGTATCCTGTGATCATGAACCAATATGAATATAAATATCGCTTTTTATATCGATGTCCGTTCTGATCAGTCTCTTGTCAGACATATGCCAAAACATTGCCAATAATCGATTATATATTATTGATAACAAAAGCCTCTGATAGATTACATAATTAAAACATTTCTTGGATATGAAGCGTTGATTTTTACATTATTTCGCAATGAATTATATTGTTAAATCATTAAAAAAATGGTGATTTATCATGACACATATCTTTTTTTAATAATTAGATCATTGTAACACAGATGTTGGTGTGGATAACCTCATGAGCTTTTAAACATGCAGAGCCAATGTACCAGAGAATGAAGTCAACTCATAGGGACCTTCACTTGCACATGCAACGTGCAAAAACTATCGAGTCCTATCTCTGCTTGGGGCGGAGCTGGGATGTGGCTCAGTCCTCTAGGCTCATAATCTTAAGTTTCCAGGTTGGAGTCCCAGTTGAGATTTTTCTCCTCAAAACTCCCACCGTGCCCTCGGTCAGTAGGGGGCAATAATGGACTTAGAAAAACCTCCATTCATCAGATGGAACATAATGCTTGGACCCGCTTCTTTGAGAGCTATACCCTTTGCATTTTAAAAAGCACATTGGATGGCCTTGATGGACATCCAGCGTGCTCATCTACTTGTAAATCCTATCCGTTTTCCCCTGGTTCCATATCCTTTCAAAGCTTATCGGCACATCCATAGCCTTCGCATCAGAGTGTATCGAATCCAGGGGCGGTGTACCACACGTGCAACCGATACGGTGCGCCGACCAGAAGAAGTGAAAAAAGTGAAAAAACACGTGCAACAGATACGGCTCTGCCGACCAACATTATTTTAGGGTTGGCAAATTTGCCAATAAGCTAATGCCCATAACTGCGGTAAGGTTAACGCGGTATGTATAACCTTATTTTTCAAGAATATGAGTTTTCAGAGAAGTGAAACAAGTGAAAAGTATATCGATATTTTGTATTAGAAATACACTACTAACAAGGTCCTGAAAATATTTTGTATAGAAAAAAAAATATTTTTTGGAAATATCATTTAATATCCATATCCTTCAAACTTTTCTGACATCGGGGTCCTTGTGACCGATCGATTTAACCAATTATATGGTCAGACGTTAAAGAACCTAACAAAAAACAAGAAAAATTAATGTTGGAATACAGAGACATAGTAATAGAAGTTGCTTTATCTGATAGGAAAGACTTTCAGAAATATATTTTTCGTGGAATCCTAAAGCGGTAAAAACAAGAATTTGGTCAAGTTTGGAAAGCAGTAAAATTCAACTTTATCCGTAAACGTCACAAATGACGCCTTCCATGAGCCGATATTTTCCGCAGCTATATATTATTACTTTACTCTCTGAAAAAGAAATAGACTTTCTCTCTCTGCAAAGAAATATTTACTACACAGCTCTGTGTTTTATTTGTGGTGCAGTTTTTGAGATTATTAATACTTTAAGAGAAAACAGATGTTCTTTCTGGAATAGTTCTTTTTTACTATGGTTAATACAGTTCGCAATCCGTTTATTTCGTCATGTATTACTACTGTTCCGGTGTTTTCTAAACGTAGTTTTCTTATTCTATCAATCATTATAGAGCATAAAAATTGTCAGGTATTCAATATGAAAAAATTCATTTTTATGGTTGATTATTGTGCTAAGTATTTTAATACAAGGCCGTAGGAGCGTTGTATGGTAAAATTGTGATTTCTTTATTGTCAAGACACTAGTAGAGAATTGCGAAAAAATATAAGAGATTGATGAATCATCATAAGCTCTTTCAATAGGTAGAGAAAGTTTCATTTAATTATAATAATTTCAAAATGAAAGCGCTATCACACTTTTCATTACATCAGATCCTTTGTTGATTCTTTTATTGTGACAGTCAAGTAGAATACGTGACATGTTCATCCATCTTCTCTGAGGTACTCAACTTCCGTTTCAGAGTATTGGCAGGAATACGTGACAGTTGCTTCGCAAAATATATCGGACTAGTAAAACCTACGCTAAAAGTTTTGCGTGAAACGTATTAATAACACTTTTCGTTGACAAGTTCTTTCACAGCCTTCCACCCTACTAAGTAACAAATAAATCGCGCCAAAAGTATTTCCATTGATAAATTCATTCTCAGCTTTCCATCATCATTTTTTTCCACTCGTCATCATTATCAGCCTCAAGCAGCCATGGGCTACGGTGGTCCAACCAGATTGTGCAGTTCTCCAACATATCTGTCCTGAGCTACATCTGCTGCATCTGGCCACTGTACACTAATTCTAACAAGTTCCTGTTTGACATTGTCTGCCCACCACATACTATGTCTCACCCTCTTTCTGAGGCCTTTACCCACATTGTTCATAACCCTATTAGCTAATCTATAATAATTCCTACGGTCAACATGGGCAAACCAACCGAGTCTCTCTATGCACAATATGGTGCTTAAAGGAGTTTGCCGACTCCTTTGCCTAACCTCATCATTATTTACAAAGATGAACCACCTAATGCCCAAGATACTGCGTAAGCATCTAGAATCAAAAGCATCAAGTTTCCTCTTATCTTGTTTACAAGTGGTCTAAGTTTACCATAAATAACTCTAGACAGAGCCAAACTATTATACAGTCTAATTCTAGTCTTTAGGTGTATACGCATATTTCTCCACACTTTCTATAGGTATGATATTACAAGTTGGGGAAGAACATATATTTCATCATTAAGGATTCATGGTTTTTCAATGCAAAATAAATTTGTATTTCAAATATTTCTAAATAAATATAAAACTCTTATCATTTTTTGTAAGTAGGTAAATTTGACATGTGTGCTTATCTAAGCGGGGAGAAGGGGACGTGCCCCCCACGAAAATGTTTATAAGAGTAATGAAGGCAAAAAAATAATTTTAGGTGTATTTTCACTAAGACACTTATTTGTTTATGGAACATTGAATTACTTCTTTAAAAACAACCATGCAGTTTGCATTATACAAATTATTCTATGCGAGATGATGGGAAAAGGTTTCTTTTGCCACTTTCAAAAAAAAATATGCACAAACATTTTGATTTTATGGCCCCTAAAATTTTCAATTTTTAGCGGTTATAATTCGAAATGAAGCAAATTTATGCGTTTCAGATTTATCACTGCTAAATAACTGATGAGAGTTACTAATGCTGACAGCCTGTTTTTAACCCTGAAAACAGGCTGTCAGCATTAGTAAAAAATAAACTTTCACTTTTTTTTAAATTATTTATTGTTTTTGTATATCTTTTTCTTCTTTATGTAAAGTTGAGTTACACCAAACTGAAATTTTTTATTCTCATCAAACCAACCGCATTCTTCGCAATGAGAAATTAAAATACAATAGCCTTTGTTCAATAAAGAGATGCTTTTCTTTAACTGTTTTATTTTATCTGTGCACGGGCATACTTATGTTTGTTTCAGTTACTAATATTACGAAAGAATTTGGGTTCCGGAAAGATCTGAGTCAGAAATCGAGCTCCGCTACTAAAAAAAAAGCTTAAAAAGTACTCTTATAGAGTAATGGTGAAGAGTTAGGTCGAGTAAACATGCGAAGCTGACAAGGGGTGGAAGTAGGGATTTGCCCCCCCTTTGGAAATTCATATCGGCATTAAAAATTTTAAAATTGACATGTGTGCTGATCTAAGAGGGGACAAGGGGACGTGCCCCCCACGAAAATGTTAGTAAGAGTAATGAAGGCAAAAAATTGTTAAACTTGTGCATATTCACAATTTTATCAAAAATATTTTAAAATGCTTGTAAAACAAAGGGGAAAATGTTGTACCGCAGTGGTAATCCAATGTTTTTCCTCTCCTCCTTTCCGCCTAAAATTTTCTAGATCCGGGCCTGATTGGTTGATGCAGAGTTTATCATCATACGGTGGCGAAGTATTCATGGGAGCAAGAGAAGCAAACCTTCCATCATTATTCTAATAATTAAGCAGAAATTTTAAATATATCTGCAAGACTCATCGACATAAAGGCTATCGCATTGTGATCACGAGCTATTGGAATCGCGTTCCGGTGCCTCCATTATGAATGTTGCTTTCAGAAATTGCCTAACAAGTTCTGCTAATCGACTATTAGAATCTCATTTTTACCTTTCATCCCGATGATGAAGTCTCAATAATGTTATCGATTATAATAAGTTTTTTTTTGTGTTTTGGGTACCGAAGTGTTATTTAAATAACGGTCGTTCAGATGAAAACTAGACAATACCTTTATCTGGGTAATGGACTGAATGAACTTTGTGCCCTAAGATAGGAAAACGTGTGTGTAGAAGGAACCTATCAACGCCAGAATCAGTGGCAAGTATCAGCTTGAATGGGACAGTCATTGGCTGGAAGCATCCAACATTGAACAGTGTGTGGTATGGCGACGTTTTAATTTGATTATCATAGTTCGCTGTTGATTAAGTATCTGGACCATGGTGTCAACAAGCAACGATATTGAGAAATTATGGGCATTTTAAAGACAGGCAATAAAGTTGAACTGCCCAAGACTTTTCAGTAAAATCTTTGTTTTGTTGCAGGGAAACATCCGTATATTGCTCAAGTAAAATAAAAAACCTTGAACAAATATGGTTGGTTAAGTCTGGAATAGCGTTCCTATGTCCTGAAAATTGCCCTATTAGATTTTTTACATTTTTGGACCTGTAAAAAACGTCATGAAAAGAAGGAATTTAAAGTCAGAGGAAGAGGTGTAATACATTTCCAGACTTATTTAAGCACTAGCCCAAGTCATTCAAGAAAGCCGATCATGTTGTTAATTTCATGTTGGGACAAATATTTCAATAAGCATGGTGATTTGAAATAGCTTAATAAACCATTTCTCATTTCCTACTTGTCCATGTTTCATATAAACCAGCTTATGGTTTGAAACGTATTTTTATGACGAGAAAATTCAATCAATGTATCTAGTTTTTAGCTAGGTGTAGACCTGATAACAGTCATATTATCTTTGTTAGCTTTTCTTATAGCTTTTTGTGGTTTTCATTTTAAGGGGGATCCCCTAACCTACCTAGCATGGTAGAACGTAACTAAAAAGTTGAATAAACACTTTGGAATGAGAAAAATATTGATGTTGAAATTCGGTTTTGGATCGTGGAAAGTAAAGGAGGTGAAAATTATCGAACATTAGAGGGATAATCTTAAATGGAAAGTTGCAGGACCTATTTTAAATAAAAGTGCAAAAATAATTAATACTTGTTGTTAAGAAAATTTATTATTGGGCGAAAGTCAGTAAAATGGAGGAAGAAATTGCTTGGACGGACAAATAACTCTTTAACACAGATTGCTAGCTTTTTTTTATTGTACAAAAAATGGCGTTAATGTAAAGTCCTAATCAGGTGCAAAATAAGGAGCAGGGCTGAGTGCAAAAGTAATTGTGAAGTCAAGAGAGAAAGAAAAAAGAGAGAAAAGAAACAAAATTGGCAAAATCATAGAAGAGAATTACCATAAACGAGATGTGAGTCCATTCGTTTCGGCCGTTTACTTTCATGGCATTGAGGAAGTACTGCATAGAATTTCAAGTTCTAAAAATTGGATACAGTTTTGCTACCTAAAAGGATTCCCACTGCCTCATTCCACGTGAATCTGAATTTCAAATCCTATTCAACACATCCGTGGCAGAATTTGAGACATTTTTTGATGAAGCAGTTACGATTCAAAATTCACTAAAAGATTCTCAGACGGACAATTATTTATTTTTTTTCAGCGTTACAGAATAATGATTGACAGTTCTGACTAGTGATCACTGCATTATTAAACTAATGAACGAACTTTCGATAAACTAAAAAGCACCTTCTACAAAAGAATTCTTTGGTGTGAGTTTATCTCTATTGCAAGGCTTTAAATTCCTAAAATATCATTGACTGCATTCCTTTCAATTGCTAAACGTCTTGAGATCTGTTGTGAGAGAGTCGGATCTTGCTCATGAACTTTTTCTTTGCCTGCATGAGCCTGCAAGCCCTGGCGAACTGATTACGATCTTTACTGTTGACGAGAGCCATGAGAACCTGATTGGCTGACAGGAGAATGCCAATTGTGTGAGACCCCATAATGATGACGTTATTGGTCAGCCGTCCGTAGATGAACCAGATGATGCCGACTCCCAGAGCTGCCAAAACGGAGTCCAGTGACGTAGCTTTTGTGCTCTCATTCTGGTTAATAACTTGCGGAGTACTCAAAGGACTCAGATAAGCAACGAGGCAGGACAGGCAGGTGAAAACTTCAGCGGCCTGGATTGGATCGGCTGCGTCGGTGGTGAAATATTTCACGTAAGTGAAGGAGAGAATCAGGAAGGCTAAGCCTAGTCGCAGAGGATTGGGCACATTACTTTTTTTTAATAATTAGATCAATGTAACATATCTGCTGGATTCGGTTGCTTTCCGTCTGAGTGGTGCCTTAGTTCAAATAATCTGCTAAATGGCCAGGTCACAAGGAGCACAATGGCTCAGATTTGTGTAGAGAAAGGAGGCTCATTGTCCGTTATGATACAGATGGAAGCCTCCCCTCAAGGCTATCCAGTGTGTCCTTTGAAATACACAGAGTGAGTTCTTTTCTACCTGGAACAAAGTGAATTTGAAAGCTGGCACAGTTTGGACTCGAACCTGCGAAAAGCAAAATACGAGGTTGGAGCAATACCGAACCTTCATTCCTGAAAGGAAACGTCGGAAATCCAATGGTTTACGGAAGGGGTAGCTTTTCATTGTACTTTAGGCTGCAGATTTTTATGAACATAAGTGTTAATTTTTGCTTATCTCTGTTATCAGGGCTTTCTTCCAGTGCACTACTCTAAGTCAGCGCCGTGCAGTGTGATTCACCTACCACTAATTGGTTTCCATAGCTTAAAAGTATATCGGAAATAAATGTAATAGAACGTGTAATATAAATTTAAGTAGAATTTCTTTCAGACGTTTGGAAGATATCAACGTTACATCTTGGGCAACATTTTGTTCTCTGCAATAACTGTAGAGATTTGGCTCAGCCGGTACTACGCCCAAGCACTGCAATTCCCATGTTCGAGTCCCACCTACCTCAGCTATTAATTTCTGCTGAACCCCACTCTCTACTCTTGGTCAGAAAGTTTGTCCTCCGTCGAATGGGACGGAGATAGAATTGAGAAGATCTTAAATATAGCATATGATGCTGTTAAAGAGCACGCTTGATGGCCTTGATGGGAGGCTTCCAACTGTCTCCTAACAGCTGTCAAGTGGGTCCTCTACCCACAAACCTCTCTGAGCCCTTGCAGAAATCTTCGAATTTGATTCTCCGTTATCATCGAGATGCTTTCATTTTTCTGTACATTGCATGTATATATATATATATATAAATAAATATAAGTATGGTGAAATTTCTTTTGCTTTTCAATTCCATCAAGAAATGAGCGAGATTCATTATATTGTTATTTGTTTTATGAGCCGCAATTTCTTTCGCAATGATCCGTGGATTGTACAAGCCTGTTCTAAACATGACAAACACGTGTAAGAAAATCTTTAGAAATTAACGAAATTGATCATTTTAACCAATTTTAATTCGTTTTCTTGCAGAACGAATTAATTGCTAAATATTTCAGCTTCCATGACTGTTTAAAATCGATGAATTCTGTTCAAAATCGAGATTTAAATAGATTTGAAAAAATCTTTAAATTATATTCAGTCGCATTCTTTGTATGAAAAAATTAAAGAGTTACTGAGTTCTGTATCTGGGTTACTATTCAAATAACATGTAATTGCATTAAAAGCATTTTTTCAAAGAATATTAAATGATATTTCCAAAAAATATTTTTTTTCTATACAAAATATCGATATACTTTTCACTTGTTTCACTTCTCTGAAAACTCATATTCTTGAAAAATAAGGTTATACATACCGCGTTAACCTTACCGCAGTTATGATCATTAGCTTATTGGCAAATTTGCCAAACCTAAAATAATGCTGGTCGGCGCAGCCGTATCTGTTGCACGTGTTTTTTCACTTTTTCCACTTCTTCTGGTCGGCGCACCGTATCGGTTGCACGTGTGGTACACCGTCCCTGGATTCTATACACTCTGATGCGAAGGCTATGGATGTTCAGATAAGCTTTAAAAGGAAATGAAATCAGAGGACAGCGGATAGAATTTACAAGTAGATGAGCACGCTGAATGTTCATCAAGGCCATCCAATGTGCTTTTTAAAATGCACAGGGTATAGCTTTCAAACAAGCGGGGTCAAGCTTTATGTTCCATTCGATGACTGGGGGGGGGGGGGTATTTCTAAGTCCATTAGCGCCCTCTACTGACCGAGGGCACGGTGGGAGTATTGCGGAGAAATATCTCAACCCTTGCTCAACTGGGACTCCAAACTGGAAACTTCAGATTATGAGCCTGGAGGACTGAGCCACATCGCAGCACCGCCCCAGGCAAAGATAGGACTCGATAGGATCGATATTTTTTGCACGTTGCATGTGCAAGTGAAGGTCCCTATGAGTTGACTTCATTCTCTGGTACATTGGCTCCGCATGTTTAAAAGCTCATGAGGTTGTCCACACCAACATCTGTGTTACAATGATCTAATTATTAAAAAAAGATATGTGCCATGATAAATCACCATTTTTTTAATGATTTAACAATATATTTCATTGCGAAATAATGTAAACATCAACGTTTCATATCCAAGAAATGTTTTAATTATGTAATCTATCAGAGGCTTTTGTTATCAATAATATATAATCGATTATTGGCAATGTTTTGGCATATGTCTGACAAGAGACTGATCAGAACGGACATCGATATAAAAAGCGATATTTATATTCATATTGGTTCATGATCACAGGATACTATTTCCTATTATTTGTAGATATATTATCATTCTAGCTTTAGACGACAGTAGTTGTTAGAAACTTGACGGAAATAAACGAAAATATATGCTAGCAAGTAACCTTACTTAATAAGTTTAGAAACTTATTAAGTAAATGAAATGATTAATAAGTTTTAGAAACTTATTAAGTAAATAGAAATGATATTTGTGGGTAGATACTTTTTAAAGAAATGTCATGCGAAGAGGACAGTTTCCAACGGGTATCTGGCAACTGCGTTAGGGACCAAAAAAAACGGTAGGAACAAATGCAGAATGTTCTTCGATTTCGCATTTGCTCTCGAATTTCGAGAGATTTAACATCAGTTTTGGTCGCAAGATATGTTGCGAACGTTCGATGTCTTGGAATTGGAGAAATTCGGCTATTTAGGGCGTGGTATGTTTTTGGTCACAAATCCTACTTTGGCATTGATTAGTCGCAAAAGCTAGAATGATTCCTATTCAATAATTTCCCATTTTTTGGAAACGGAATACATGAATTTCTATCATTTTTATACTATTTCTATGTACTTAATGATGTTGGAGAAATATTTCAAATAAAGATATGTATAAATAACAATTATAACTATAAATTAAACTTTCGAATGAATGTTTCATTTGAATCAAAGTTTTAATATTTCATCGCAATCAATCAAAGAAATGCACTTCTTTAAGCATTCACAAATGGGGACTCATGAACTTCTAAACATGCGGAGCAAATGTACCAGAGAATGAAGTCAACTCACAGGGACCTTCACTTGCACATGCAACGTGCAAAAACTATCGAGTCCTATCTCTGCTTGGGGCGGAGCTGGGATGTGGCTCAGTCCTCTAGGCTCATAAACTGAAGTTTCCAGGTTGGAGTCCCAGTTGAGCCGGCGTTGAGATTTTTCTCCTCAAAACTCCCACTGTGCCCTCGGTCAGTAGGGGGCAATAATGGACTTGGAAATACCTCCATTCATCAGATGGAACATAATGCTTGGACCCGCTTGTTTGAGAGCTACACCCTGTGCATTTTAAAAAGCACATTGGATGGCCTTGATGGACATCCAGCGTGCTCATCTACTTGTAAATCCTATCCGTTGTCCCTTGATTTCATATCCTTTCAAAGCTTATCCGCACATCCATAGCCTTCGCATCAGAGTGTATCGAATCCAGGGTCGGTGCTACCAGACATGTAACCAATACGGCTGGGTCGACCAGAAGAAGTGATAATAGTGAAAAAACACGTGCAACAGACACGGCTGCGCCGACCAGCATTATTTTAGGGTTGGCAAATTGGCCAATAAGCTAACGACCATAACTGCGGTAAGGTTAACGCGGTATATATAACCTTATTTTTCAACAAGATGAGTTTTCAAAGAAGTGAAACAAGTGAAAAGTATATCGATATTTTGTATAGAAAAAAAAAATATTTTTTGGAAACCTTTAATATCCATAACCTTCAAACCTTTCTGACCTCGGGGACATTGTGACCGGACGATTTAACCCATTGTATGGTCAGACGTTAAAGAACCCAACAAAAAAAGTTAATGTTTGGACTTTCTCCTCTAATCAATTGCGCTAAGGAAAGATTGACCTTACCTTGGTAAGTAAGATTGGTCTTACCTTGGTAAGAAAGATTGGTCTTTCGAAAACTCATGTATATCACTACAGATAACGAAAATGTGCAATCGTACAAATCATATCCATGTAACTAAAATACCTCATTTCCCAGTAACCCGCACACCCATAGCCTTCGCATCAGACGGTGTTGAATCCAGGGGCGGTGCTACTGTGGTGCTCACAGCGAATTCCTCCTGTGGACACGACTTTGGGAGCCGGAAGGTTCCAGAACACCGGCCGTAGAGCCAGCCGCCATGCGCAAATTCGGCAGAACAAACTGCAGCGGAGGTCAAAATGGCCCCCTGCCCCCCCCTCTCCCCCGCAGCGGTTAGCGCGGACGACGCTCACGCTCGGACCCACGCCAAGGACCCCGGAGAGAGAGAGGAGGGGGGGGGGGGGGGGGATCGCTTACCTTTGATCTTCTCAAGTCGGCCAATAAGGTAGAAACACATCGCGCTAGGGAGCAAATGATTGGTGGCGAGGTCAGAACAAAAGCAGAGAGAGTTTACCTCACGAAGAAACGACAAAGCTTCTCCCTATTATTCGACTGTTGCTCTTCTTGAGAGACGAGTAGTTCTTCGGCTGCGAGTTGGCGAGATGGTTCGACATGCCTCGTGTCTGCACTGCGAAACAGTCCAAAAGCAGAGACAAAGAAGCTACGCTGCTGGCGGAACATCAATAGATGGACAAGGAAGGAGGTAAGGGACCTCTGAGCGGCACTTTTTTGCACACCATGGGCTAAATGGCCAGGTCACATGGACCCCGAAGGCTCAGAGAAGGTTGGGGGAGGGGACCCACTGGAATAGCTGTTGGGAGACAGATGTTAGCCCCCTGTCAAGGCCATCCAGCGTGTTCTTTAACGCGCACAGGGTATGTCTCTCCCGCACACGGGGCCACGGCTTAACGTCCCATCCGACGGACGGCGGCCTTTCCAAGACCATCGGTGTCCCCTACTGACCGTGGGCAGGGCGGGGAATTTTGCGGAGATAAATCTCAACGCTGACCCAGCTGGGACTCCTAGGTGCCTGAGATTTATTAAATACTTTTGTGATGTTCGGCTTCCACTTTAATTTTCGGTGCAGCACAACTCCAAGTTACCCATGGGATATCTATCTTGAAACGGTGAGTGTTCTGCACTCCCCTTCCTGCTTTAAGAGTAAACGTTACATTCGACATCTTATCTGAATGGATTATATATCCCATCTGGAAAAAAATTCTACATTATCCAGTCCTCGATTCAGCCAATCATTGTCGATTCAGATGAAGTTCAATCTACACGATAATTACCCTACACTTTCTTCCAAAAATGGCCAAATCTACAGCGGAGGTCCAACCAGACCGTGCAATTTAGTTCTCCAAGCATGTCTGTCCTGAGCTACATCCGGCCACTACACACCAATTCTAACAAGGTCCTGTTTGACATTTTCTGCCCACCGCATCCTACGTCTCCCCCTCTTTCTGAGGCCTTTAGGCACACTGTTCATAATTCGCCAATCTATAATTATCCGTACGGGCAAACATGGCCAAACCAACGGAGTCTCTGCAAAATATGCTGCTTAAAGGAAGTTGCCGACTCCTTTGCCTGACCTCATCATTCGTTGCAAAGTTGAACCACCTAATGCTCAAGATACTGCGTAAGCATCTAGAATCAAAAGCATCTAGTTTCCTGTTATCATGTTTACAAAGTGTCCAAGTGTTACTACCATAACTAACTCTAGAAAAACCAAACTATTATACAGTCTAATTTTAGTCTTTAGGTATATACGGCTATTTCTCCACACTCTCCATAGATTCTTAAAAGTCTCGGCAGCAATCCCTATTCTTCTGTTAATCACATGGTGCACATAACCAGTGCCTGTTACACAGCTCCCAAGATAATTAAACTGTGTCACACCTGCTCAAGGGTGCAACCATTCAGATTAACTGAATCACAGCTTGCCTGACCAATTTTCATCACTTTAGTTTTCTCTCTGTTTATAACCAAACCTACACTACTACCAGTTTCATCAGCAGCCCAAATGAAAGACTTCATCTCATCAACATCCTTTGCCAAAAGGGCTAAATCATTAACATAATCTAAGTCAGAAATTTTCATATCTCCAGTCCATTTAAGGCCAAAATATTTTCCTTGAAGTGAATTTCGCATAACATAATCAATAACCAAGCTAAAGAGAAAAGGAGACAAATGCACCCTTGTCGAACAACAGAAGTAATGCTAAACCAATTGTTACAAGCCTTACCAACTTTCACATACGACTCAGTGTTATTATAAAGAGCTTTCATTATGTTAAACAACTTGTCTGGTATACCATATGATCTCAAAATCAACCACAAATTATGACGATCAACAGAGTCGAAAGCCTTTTTGAAATCAACAAAGGTAGCAACCAAAGGTTTCTGAAACTCTAAACATTTCTCAAGAATCTGCCTAACTGAAAATATCTGATCCACACATCCCCTACCACTTCTGAATCCACATTGCTCATCACGCAATTGCCTGTCAACCAGATTCTTAATTCTATTAAGCACAATCATGGAAAGAACTTTACCTGGAACAGAGAGTAGGCTAATACCCCTATAGTTCTCATAAGAACTGCGATCATCTTTTTTTTTTAAAAATAGGGATAATAAAAGCTCTGATAAAATCTTTAGGAATAATACCTATATTAGAAAAGATATTCAAAATTTCAGTCATTCTTCTGGTAATTGAAACATTCCCAGCTCTGAGCATTTCTGTAGTAATTTCATCTACCCCTGGGGATTTATGTAGTTTATGTTTAGATATAACCAAAATAACTTCAGACAGTTATAAGGCCAACGTAAAAGCCAGTAATGCATCTATCATCATTGTAAACAATGGAAGTAGAACTAACCACATAAAAAGTAAAACTAACCACTGAAATGCTCAGCCCATCTAGCCATGACAGAATCCTCACCTTTTATAACCTTACCTCGTTTATCCTTCAATCCCTGTATACCTGTCCATTTTCTACCACACAAAACATTAACTATCTGGTACAGCTCTCTGCTTTTGTGATGTCTTACTGCTTCCTCGGCTTTGTCAGCCAAACCATCAAGCTAAAAATTCTAATCAGCAACTAACTGATCCTTTACACGTTTATTAAGCCCTCTGTAATGCTTTCTATTAGGACTAATAGGGTATTGATTAAGGACATTCCCACAGTTCTTTCTTTCTGAAATAAGCTCAATTGCCTTATCACTTAAATAATTTTACTTCCTCTGCTCCTTTTTTTCCTAAAAGAATAACGTTAGTTTCCGAAAAAGACATGGGGCAAAGATCCACTAAAGGTTGAAGCCATCTACATTGGAAGACTTCCTCCAATTTAGAAGTTCTCGATGCCAGTAGAAGCAAAGAGTTCAGGTGCCTGCGATGACCTCTGCTCAGAATTATCCAGCAGCTGATAACATATCCTGTGAATCTATTCACTTTGGGCAGTCAACCCACAAACAAGCAGAAAACAGCAGCGGAAGATTTTCCCTCCACAGAAACCCACCAATGCAGCAAAATCAGGATCCATAATCAAGTTCAGAGCCATATATCTGTCCAGTCCAGTGGGTTTACATGGTCAGCACCAGAACCCTGTGTGGTTGACCACTCCTTAGCAGGATAGAAAAAAAAGTAGCCATAATTGTCCAGATCAGTAGGCCACACTAATCTGGCAGCCCTCCCTTTCCATTCCACTTCCACAAGAGAGTATCTCTTTTGAAAGGTACTAACGGTCTGCACAACAAGAAGGCGGTGTCGGACATTAGGTGCTAGGCCTGGCCGGTTCGATACATCATCACAGGGAATTGGTGCATAGCTCTCCTTCCAGTGACTATCTATCTACCATTTACAACCATCGCAAAATTATGCTATACAAATCACAAAATCTATCGCAACTCAGTGTAAAATACGATACCAGTTAAATTAATCACTTGTTTATATATTATATTTTATGTGTAATTCGTTTGTCATCGTATATTTTTTAGCACATACACTCAGCCCTCGATTCACATTGGATTGGATTGGATTGTTTTACCTCTGAGCGGCACTTTTTTGCACACCATGGGCTAAATGGCCAGGCCACAAGGACCCCGAAGGCTCAGAGAAGGTTGGGGGAGGGGACCCACTGGAACAGCTGTTGGGAGACAGATGGTAGCCTCCCGTCAAGGCCATCCAGCGTGTTCTTTAACGTGCACAGGGTATGGCTCTGCCGCACACGGGGCCACGGCTTAACGTCCCATCCGAAGGACGGCGGCCTTTCCAAGCCCATCGGTGTCCCCTACTGACCGTGGGCAGGGCGGGGAAATTTTGCAGAGATAAATCTCAACGCTGACACAGCTGGGACTAGAACCTGGGAACTATAGATTACGAGCCTGGCGCGCTACCGACTGAGCCACCCCCCCCCCGCCCCTCTCGATTCACACAAAAATCAATAGGCACTGGTTATTGTGATAACTTTTTGAAATCATGTTTTGATTCTATTCAACGGCAATTCTAATAAGGAAAAATCGTAAGAAGAGCGTCTACAGGATGGCAAAATTACATGCTATAAAATATAAATATAGAATGGAAAAATTACACAGTCGTATCAAAATAATATGACTATCTTCCTAATAATGGGAATAACCACCCTTGACCCGGATGACAGTGGCGAGACGGTGTGGCATGGACGTAATGAGGCCCTGGAAGGTTGCCAGAGGCACACGTGTCGATTCGGACTCCAGTAGAGCACGCAGGTTCTAGAGATGACGTGGTTGTGGGTCCGAACAAACCTGTGGATCCAAATGGTCCCACATGTGCTCTATGGGATTGAGGTCAGGCGATTTCGCCGGCCAAGGGAGAACGGAGACTTCGCTGTCATGTTCCTGGAACCAGTCACGCACCACCTTAGCAACATTGGAGGGCTCGTTGTCCTGTTGGTAGACTCCATCACCACCAGAGTAAACGTCCAACATGGAGGGATACATGTGGTCAGCGAGGATGGACAGGTAGCCATTGGGGTTCAGGGACCCATCCAGTGGTTCCAGTGGTCCCAGGTCATACCAAGAAAACATCCCCCAGACATGCACACTGTCACTGCCGGCCTGTACTAGACCGACAAGCGTGTCCGGGTGTGGGTTCTTGTGTGTCTGACACCGTATCTGCCACCGCCCATCACTTCTGTGGAATAGAAACTCATAACCTCGATTCGTCGGAGAAGACAACCTTTTTTCCACTCTTCCACTGTCCAATGACGGTAATCCCGTGCGAACTTCAGGTGTCGTTGCCGATGGACCTTGATTAAACCAGATACAGAACTCATTAACTCTTTAATTTTTTTAAACAAAGAATGCGACTGAATATAATTTAAAGATCTTTTCAAATCTATTTAAATCTCGATTTTGACTCTTTTCAAATCATCAGGGAGAAATTTAGCTATCAGCGCTTCACGGTAAAGACAACAATGAGTGAACTTACATTCTGGTGTAACTTGTTTTATACGACGTGCTAGTCCTGTGTCATAACCACTGATTGCTTTTGCTCCGTCAATAAATACAGAAATACAATTTTTCTGTTCAAGGTTGTTTTCGGCAAAAAATGAATCAATCATATTAAAATTATCCTCACCCGTAGTAGAAGTTTTGAGAGGCTTACAAAATAAAATATCTTCAAATATTGCATCTTGGAATTTTCCACGCAGGAAAACAAGTAAATGAGCTATCCCAGCTACGTCTGTCGACTCATCCACTTATATGGCAAACTATGGACTACATTGAACAGCTTGAATGAGTTGGTCCTTAATATTACAAGCCATATCTTTAATTCTCCTGGAACTGTGTCGTTTGACAAAGAAATGCTTCTCACAAGGTTTGCCTCTTTTTGACCAAGCATACAAGAAGCTATTTCTTCCGCTGCTGGAAGAATGTGTGACTCGCCTATTGTGTGAGCCTTTCCGACTTTGGCAATTTGAAGGTTTACTTTGTAAGATGCTTTAAGTGCACTTTCATTTTCTTCTACAATAGAAAAATGCGGTTTTTCTACTACTACGGTAAATTACGGTTTTTCTACTACTCAAATCTTTCAAAAGACGTTCAAAATTGCTTAAGGGCTTATTTTACCCCATGTTGAGAACCCCTAGGAACCCCCTAAACTGTCACAAGTATGAAAGCGCCCTCTGTCGGCCCTCTTCACTTGAGGATTCAAACCGTCGTGCAAAGAAGCATAGGTCCATGGGCATTATCATACATTAAGTCTATAAAGCTCTTTCCTCTTGATGTCTTGATGACTTACACCTTCTTTCAAGGACAGACTTACGCATAAGCTAACTGAGCTACAGCTTAGGGCCCCACGATTATGAGGGGTCTCAAAAATTTAAGTTTTAAGTTTACTGTCACGAACCTTTTTAAATATTCAAATTAATCTATTGTGCAAACACTGTTCATCTCAATTTTACAGTCATTGCTATATACCAATGCTAATATAATATTTTCACCACATTAATTTCATATTTTTTTAATGTTCCCTTCAGTCAGAATAATAAATATATAACTTGTTTCGACTTTCGAAAATTTGGGGCCTCTTAAACTTGTCATGGCTTACGCCCCAAGAAGGTCAAAGTCGCGCCCCGCGTTCTTTGGCTTAACTAGTTCATTTGTGTTCAATTAATGCAGTACAAGCGTCACGTAAAAGCGAATGTATTTTATGAAAAAACTGAAAAAATGCTGAAACACTTATTACGTTAAAATTTGTAAGTAGCATTTTAAAACATTTAGAAAAAGAAAATGATGCCATTCAGAGGAAATGCCTATATTTGAAGACGTGTAAAAGCGGTGTTATTAACTTGGGAGATATAATTTTGAATATGAGAGAAACACTCGGTTAAGTATTTTGTCCGATTTTTCCTCGTCACAGTCCTCATCAAAATTAACTGTCATTTTTCTATCATTTTTCGTGAAAAGTTATCTAACTATTCGGATACAACAAGTGACGCAATCGAGCAGGAAAATAAGTAAATGGAGGCAAGGGACTAGATTTCCGTTGCAGTACAACATTTTCCACTCCATTTTAGACATTAGAAACCTTTCTTGAAAAAATGATACATGCCGAAGTTTAATAATTTTTGCCTCCGTTACCTTTACTAACATTCTCAGGAAGGATGTCTCTCCTCCTCCTCCTCCCCCGCCTCCCTATATCCGGCCCTGGATATAATATAAGCATTCTGCCCCGTGGTAAAAGTTAGAATTCGGTGCCTATAGTTGATATCATTTATTTTCAAAATAAATAGATAACATTTTTCTCCTATATTAGTAAATAGAAGGAAATAAATAATAGATTCCATTATTAATAAAATCCTCATCTGTTGTAACAAGTCATATTTAAATTGAAACCACGTGCTAACTGGCAACAGTGGTTCATGAAAACATGTGCATTGTATTGCGAAGTATTTCATGTGCTCTGAAGAGATACGTCGTATCTCTAATGCAGTGGTTCTCAACGTTTTATTATTCATCTACCCCCTGGAAATGTGCATGTAACTGGCGTACCCATTGTACAGATAGATAAAACTATACTTATAGTATAACAATGGTTATTTTTACTTTGTTACTAGATCTAGCGACTTTTGAGCTCTCACGGAGTAGCCCAAAAAATTTTACAACGTACCCCACGGTGAGAACCCCTACACTAATGGAACTGATAGTTAAGTTTGAATTGTAAATTGAATTCAGTGTTGAATTTTGGCTTGCGAGCTGATAGTAGGTTTCTGTTGTCCAGTGTAAGAATTTATGACAAATAACCATTCTGTTATTTGCTGTGTGAGTCAAAGTGAGAAGCTTGTTTAGATTTTGTTAAAAAAAACATAGTTCCCTGGTGATAGTAAAGAGATAAAAACCAAAATTCCCCAAGAGATAAAAAGTGTAATTCGGTTACAGGATTGTCTTATACTAAGAATAGTTATTTTGTATGCTCAAGTGTGGTAAGTTATTAATTATTAACAATGAGATGAAGTTCTTTTATTGAATATTTCGCAGGTACTGAACCTCAAATAAGATGTTAAACTTATAACTCACACAACTTATAACTAATTGCTTGAGTGTCGCACATAGCAGAAGTTTCGAATACTAGTCTATTTTGCATTTGTTCACAAGGGTTAATCAATTAGTGATTATTTACGACTAGTTTGTTTTTTTTATTTATTAGACAAATTATTGAAGTTTACCTATTACTTGTAACACAATTGTTTTATTAATTAAATAAAGTTTGAATAATATCAGCTTGGTGATTTTTCACATAAACATCCTTCTTCCAAAATTCTTCTTCAAATTATGTCTACATCAGCGATGAATATTTTTCGTGACCAAAAGGAAATGTAAGAGAAATTATTCTAAGCTTATCTGAATTAATGCAAATCAAATACAAAATGGTGTTACATTAATGTCGAGAAAGTTATTGTCGAGAAAAATATGCGTAAGTAAAATTTTCAATATATGTTTCTTAAGAGCAAGGGTTTTTTTTTTCTTTGAACCTATCTCACTTTTTTCCTTGAGCTGTTGGTCTCGATTTACACGGTGATTTCCCGGAACATATCTACCGTGTAAATCGAGGGATGGTTGAATGTATAAATTATGTGAACTGGGTGAAAATTATATTGAAACTTTTCAGCTACTTATTCGACGGAAATTTGTTCGAATGAAAGTTGATTGAGCAATATTTTGTCGATAGTTTGAGAGGCTGATAGGGGGGCGTTCTCCTCAATAAGATCTTTTCTGCTTTGCTACTGGGTCGTTATCGGAGAGGGAGTGGATCTGGGAAGAGCGGTGACAAAAGAGAAGGCTTCGTTTTAGATTAGGTAGAGTAAAACACTTGTTTCCCAGATAAACTAGCTACGTTTAATTCCTTTCAGTTTTCATTATTCTTATAAGCTAGACCGAGTGGTTAGCACGCTTGGCTACTGAACAAAGGGACCTGGGTTCGAGTTTCGGGAAAAGCATGGATATTTGTTGTTTCTGCTGAGGTCCCGACATCCTCACACATCTCACGCAAATGCTTGAGGGGATATTTAATTATTTTTTTTATTCATCGTCTTATTGCTTTTTGCTCGGGGGGCGGGGGGGGGCTCAGTTCGTAGCGTGCCAGGGTCGTAATCTGCAGTTCCCAGGTTCGAATCCCAACTGGGTCAGCGTTGAGATTTATCTCCGCGAAACTCCCCGCCCTACCCACGGTCAGTAGGGGACACCACTGGGCTTGGAAAGGCTGCAGTTCCTCGTATGGGACGTTAAGCCGTGGCCCCGTGTGCGGGAGATCCACACCCTGCGCACGTTAAAGAACACGCTGGATGGCCTTGACAGGAGGCTACTATCCGTCTCCCAACAGCTATTCCAGTGGTCTTTCCCAACCCTTGTGACCTGTCCATTGTGTGCAAAAAAAAGTGCCGCTCAGAGGTAAAACAATCCCATCCAACCTTTTTGCTCGTCATTTGTCGGTTTCTTGATTTCTGGATTTGTCAAAGAGTTGTTCCACCAAATCTTTTGAACGCGATGAGGATTTATGTATCAAACGAAAGCTTGTGACGCAGGGAGTGTCATATGTATAAAAAATTGAGCTCCCAGGCTTTCTTCCACCTCCAAGAAAGGGGAAATACGAAAGTGATTGTTCCTTTATATCTACAGAGAGCGAGTGCCAAACTCGCTCTCTGTAGAATACAAAAACAAAACAGAGAGCGAGTGCGAAATTGAAAGCTATACGTCAAATGAAAGCTTATGGGACGAGGAGTGTCATAGATGATACAAAACTGACCGCACATAGTTTGTTCCCCATAAAAATGGGAAATATGAAAACGATCGCTCCGCTATATTTTCCGAAAGCGAAGGCCTACAATTACGAGTTAGGTGCCAAATGAAAGCTCATACGATGCAGTAGACTCTTTCGAATTTTATCCTTCACCATTCTCACCCCCCCCCCCCACTTAGGAGAGAGATTTTCGCGGGGGTGAACCTTAATGAGATATATCTCAAATTAAAGCTTGTCACGTGTCCGATGTCACGGGTTACATTAAACACTACAAAAATAGGAGGAGAAAAATGTGATCGATGTTCATGTATCAAATGAAAGTTTCTGAAGGTAGGTGCTTTTCGTGATAAAGAAAAAAATCTAAATAATTTTAAAAACTTTAAAAAGTAATCTTTCCATATGAGCCGTAAAAAGTAGAAAATAAAACTAACGCACCTTGATGGTGCAATCAATCACTGAATTCGTATTCACTTCAAAGGAAAATAAGGCGACGATTTACCTATTCAGAACTTGGCGGCGTCCTATTTTCCTTTGAAGTGAATACGAACTCAGTGACTGATTGCAATATCAATGTGATTTAGGTTTATTTTCTATATTTTAAGGTGTATATGTTACCGCTAAAGCTCGAAAGCCGTTAATGTGCACATTACCTAGCTAATCTGCAGATTAACTGATTTGCTCCGTTAACGTGCGGAATCAAGAGTTTTCCGCATTTTACCTAGGTAATGTGCACATTAACGGTTTCCGTATCGTTAAAGTTCAAAAGTTTCTCTCATAGTGGTGAATCTCTTGAATATGAATCTTCGTGTCACGTGATTCACTCGTCCGCATTATAAAAAATGCCCCGGACGAGCGGAGGCCAAGTGAGAACAAGGACACCGAGGGCTCAGAGAAGGTTGGGGGAGCTGAGCCACTGGAAAGCTTTTGGGAAATAGTGAGGAGTTTTGCGAAGCTAAATCTCAACCCTGTCCCAGCTGGGACTCGAAGCTAGTAATTGTAGATTATGAGCCAGGCGCGTTACCGACTGAGCACCCACCCACCCACCCCTTATTATATCGTTAATTATTAGATTCCATTCAATTTGTTTTCAACAATGCGGTTTTTGACTTTTTCTTGAGTTAGTCTAGCTTCTGTCTAAATCTTCAATATCTCGTAGTTTTTCTGCGTTTCAAACTGAATATGTAATAACAGTTTGAGACAAATCTTCTTAACCTTTATTACGTTTGGAATTTGCTTACTCTTAATGAATCGTGACCGAATAAATTTCGTTTTTGTTTATTGGAGGAATTTCTACACTGTTACCTATAACATTAAACATAAATAAAGTATAAAAAGTTTCATATTAATTAATAGGCACTATTAAGTTTTCGATTTTTTTCAGGTTTTCTCTCTCTAACACTAAAGAGCTGTCCCTCATAAATATTCTCTTTATTATTTGCAATGATGTTACTCAAAAGTTTTCGTGACTAGGAAATACACCATTCATCGATTTCCCCGTTGATAAATTCTAAGAAATCACCGTGTGAATCGAAACCATGCAAACTGAAACTAACAACCTACGAAAAAAAGTGGAAAGATTGCGAAAAAAATGCTTTTTACGAATGAAATGTGCATTAAAAGTTTTACTTATATATATTTTTCTCAAATATCAATTCAGCAGTAATAATAAGCATTAATGTAACGTTATTTTGTACTTCATTTTTACTAATTCAGAGAAAGATTAATTTTTCATGTATTTCTTTTTGGTCAAGAAAAATACTGATCATTAATGTAAACATACACTATCGAATTTGAAGACGAAATCTGAAAGAAGGATATTTATGAACTGAATATCTGGTGGACACAATCGGGTGGAAAGGATATAAATTAATTACGTTACGTTATGTGACAGAAGTGAAAAGGCTTGAAGTCGGCAATACACAAAAAAGCAAATATACGTAAGTACTATATTTCTATAATTATTTATGCGCTTAATATTTCCTCCGTTTTCCGACGGCAAAACTCAGCAATTTATGAAAGTATCAGTGCTGTAATTATGAAATTATCAGTTTAGTTTTCGTGCTGATTATGTACAAGGAATATAGGACCTGGTAAGAATTATTATCTAGAGGGGGGATTATACACATATTTAGATAGGTTGTAGAGTAGTTAATGTTATATAATTTATGGACTGTTCCTAATGACGTACCCGCAAAAAAACATTAATTATTTGAAATTATAATGATAGCTTAATTACAATAACGTTTGTAGAACGTTACAATATTTTTAATGTTACAATAAAACAACATTATGGAGAAAATACTTTCTTACCTGAGTGGTGTGCTCTTCGAAAACTGCTAGATTTTCCTCTTCCATCTCCTCTTCCTGACGTTGCAGTATATTTAATGCTTTTCGTGGTGTTTCCTGGTGTATCTTAAATGTCAATAAATCGTAGTACCACAGCCTCGGAACATTGAGGTCCTCTGCCAAAGTTCCACTTCTCTTAGAAGGTCTTACGTTTTCACCTCTTTGCGGAAGGCAATCCGAAAATTTCCTATTTTACTTTTTTACAAATTCCAGATAGATAACAGGATTTAATGTTTTTGTGAAATCTTGAAAGTTCTTCATACCCCTATGGCTCTTTTATGTTTGTGAAAATAACACTGGTTTACAAGGTTTTTATAACATGAACAATTGTAGCTGCCTTTAACTATTATTCACGCTTTTAAGTTATTGGTCATTTTGACTCTATTAAGATCTTCTTATACCAACACTTCCAGGCAACTGGGAGTATACTAGATCTTTTACTTTTTGTGGCTGGCAACACTGATTAGCAAGTGGGAGAAAACATGTAACAGTAACCTAACCTCAGATCGATATTCTTTCTGTTTTCATTGTAGGTGGAACACGTGCTGTACGTTGAAGAGTGAATTTTGGCGTTTAAATGTTACCAAGGCAGCGTCACGGTTGTGCTAATGTGCCAGATAAGTTTTGTTATGTATGTGGAAATTATATTTTAAAATCCCAGGGTCGTTCTTTGACAAAGATTGTGAAGAAAGCCTATAACTTGTATTTTGGATGTCATGTTGGAGATCAGGACAAAACATGAACTCAACATGTGTGCGCTGCATTTGGTGCATTATTAGCCTGAGTGAATGGTTGAAAGGTAAAGTAAAATCCATGCCCTTTGCAGTTCCAATGGTTTGGGGTGAGCCAACTAGTCACTTGCATGATTGCTATTTTTGTTTAACTAAAGTGTCGGGCTTTTCAAAAAAGAACGAAAGCAAAATACAATATCTAAATGTGCCTTTAGCCATAAGACCAGTTTCTCATGGAGATCTTCCTATACCAACACCTCCAACCAATTGGGAGAAGATTTAGTTCCTAGATTCGAGTCCCAACTGGGCCAGTTTTGAGATTTATCGCTGCTAAACTCTCCTCTTGTCTTCGCTCAAATAGAGGATAATGATGGGCTTGAAAAGGCTGCTGTCCGTCGGATGGGACGTAAAGACGGGGTTTCGTGTGTGAGAGAGCTATACCCTGTGCACGTTCAAAAACGCTTCAGATGGCTTTGACGGCAGGATACCATCACTCTTCTAACAGCTACCCAGCATGTCCCCTTCCTCCAACCTTCTCTGAACCCCTTTGGGGCCTCGTGACCGGCACATTGTGTGCAAAAAACTAATCGCTCAGAGATAAAACAACCCAACTTGAATCGTCTGAGTGTTTAAAAGTTACCGTGCTTCAGAACTGATTTTCTTTTTCTCTTCAGGCCCATAGTACTTCATTTAAACCTACTCACACGAAAAGAAAAAAATTCGCAGCACCGGCGCAACCATTGCAAGAGACAATTTTTCCATGACAACTCAGTCATCTTCACAGTTATAAAGACCCTCAGGCGAGGAGAGTACAGCGAGCGTTTTTGCATCACTGTGATTTGTTCTCCCGATCTCCCAGATTAAAGACCAGACAGGTGCATGACTCGAGGCAGACGATTATGTTGGCTGCAAAGTAGCAGATGTATTTGGCTAATTTCGGAGGAAACTGGCCAAGCGTGACCTGGTAGATAAAAGGGACGATCTTCAGCCCTCAGGTGGTTGAGATTGAATTGAAATTCTGGAAAAAGCAAATTCCGCATTTCTGGCCAAGAGAGTTATGAGGTTCGTACTTCCAAAAGTGCTTAGCATTAAAGTTTATAAGGAGCGATATTGATATTTTACTAGAGGAGTGGTCTTTCACCTAAAAATAGGTAGTTCTTGTTGGTGACTTGTTCAGTCTTCTCTTTCAGCCAGTAATGCCGTGGGGTGGGATCCCCGGTAGTCTGATTATAAGCCAATCAGTTTACAAAGAAGAGAGGTGGATTTCTGATCGTGATGTGCAGCACGATTTTCTTACTTTGGTTCATAAGTCAAGAGCGATTAAAATTTTGCTATTTGTTAGAAACAGATTACGCATTATTTCTCATCTAGCATGTTTATGTAGATCAGAAATCTTCAAACTTTTTTTATCAGCCGGCACTTTGGTTATTGTGTAAAGGTTGGTGGGCCGAATTGTTTTAGAAGATATTATTCATTTAAATACTTAAAAAATATGGCTTTTATCAAGAGTACGCTAACACTCTCCTTAAAGTGTTACATGTGGCAATAACATTCTTTGGGAAAGTCAAATAAATTGTTAATTTTATAATTTAAAAAAGAGTGAAAAAATATTTGTTCGAATAAAAAAACAAGAAATTATTTAAAAATAGTAACAAGAAAACATTATGTTTGAAAATTAAGCAACATTGCACACATTTCGGATTAAAATAAGAATTATATGTCTGCTTTTTACACGGCAAATACAAAAATATGTTTGCAAAACCATTAATTTTTATTTTTTATTTCTTCGTTTGCTTCGAAAAATTTTTGCTTTTTTGCTGGCCACATAAGACTCTAGGGTAGGATTAGGAATCTTTGCTGGCCAGATATGGCCCTCGGGCCGGATTAAGATATCCTTGCTGGCCACAAAACTTGGGACATAATTTGGAGACCACTGATGTAGATTATGAATAGCTTAAAACATGCCGTCCAACCTGTAGCTGATTGCAAAAGAACTTATGGTTCATAAAAATATAAATTCTAATAAAGCTGCAGGTGACGATAACGTAGCTGCTCAAATGTTGCAGATTTTTATTAAATACCATCTAAAGTTCATTACTCATATTATTAATGTCCCTTTTGAAACTGGACATTTTATAGATGCCTTTTAAAATTCGATTGTTACACCTATTTATGAATCAGGAGATGTAAATTGTTTCTTGAATTATCGCCCAATCTCAGTTCTTTCTGTGTTCTCAAAACTTCTTGAAAAGCTTATGAAAAATCGTCTTATGAATTACCTAGAAAGTAAGGAAATAATATCAAAAAAAATCAATATGTTTTTCGAGAAAAAAGGAATATGGAGCAAACAATACTTCAATTTACTGGAAATATTTATAGCAATATTAATAAATATAAAAAAGCAGCTTTGCTTATTAATATTAATAAAGCATTTGACTTTGTAGATCGTGGTATTTTGTTTAAAAAACTTTCTGATATAAGTATTAGAGGTAAAATTTATTATTGGTTTAAGAGCTATTTGGAAAACAGAATGCACGTAGTTAAAATTGATAATATGTGAAAAATTTTTTGGTTTGTTCAAGAGGTGTTCCTCAAGGATCTCTCCTTGGACATATTCTGTTTTTTATTTATATAAATGATTTATGTTCCTACAATCTCAAAAGGTAAATTATTAGTTATGCTTATGATGTTCCATTAATTTATTCTTCTGAAGATGTTGAATCTTTGGTGTTTGATCTGAATGTGATTTAGCAATTATATTCAGTACTGAATGTAATACTGAATGTGATTTAGCAAATAAATGGTTAATGTATCACAAATTAAAGTTAAATGCTGAAAAGTCAAAATACATTTTCTTTGAGTTAACTGATATTAATACAGTACTAAATGTAAAATGCCATTCTCCCAATTGCTCTCTTTTGAATAATTGTCAGTGTTCTTCAATTGGTAGAGTTTATGGCTGTAACTACTTGGCAGTGAAAACTAATCTCAATCTAAATTGGAAAAGTCACATTAAATTATTGCAGAAAAGATTGCGATATTTCTTGTGTAGCTTATATGTGATAAAAAAATTGTTCCACCAAAATTTTTACATACATTATACTATGCATGGATTTATTCCAGAGTTCAGTATGGCATCTGTAGTTGAGGAGGAGACTACAACACTAGTGTGCTGCCATTATATAATATCCATCAAAGAATAATTAAAAAGGTTTTTAATTATGAATATTTGGAACTCCTGTGTAATCCATTTTTAAACATTTAAGCATCTTTATATATAGAGAATCTTTTTGTTTCTGTTTTCTAATCAAGACTGGTTTAAACCAAAAGAAATGAAATTTAATTCTAGAAAAAAAAAGACTTCTCTTTCATGTTCGAAAGACAACAAAAATATTTTGAAACATTATAATTCTAGAAAAAAAAGGAACCAATAAAAATATTTTGGAACATCATTTTGTTTTCATAACACCAAAAGTGTTTATTTCTTTAGATTACAGCCTTAGGACCGAAAATAAAAAGCTATTCTTTGTTTAAAAGAGAATTCAAAAAATATATTAGTAATATTATTGATTCTGAAAGACTTATTTGCTTAAATTTTTGATTCAGTTCTGCTGCACATTTTGGTAAATAACATATTTTGAGATTATCAACTCATTAATAATTTTATATAGCCTGTCATATCTAGCTGTGATTTGTTTCATGAATTTCATTTAGAAGTGAACTTTGTAGCCTGGACGGGTTTAAATCCCTTGGCACAAAATGTTAAAAACAATATTTTTAGTTTTTAGTTTTATTAATGTTATTTATTTTTTCTCAGTTCTGTTATTGTTTTTGTTATTTGATGTTCTTATTCACATACAGACTAAATATTTTCAAAGATTTGTATTATAAATTTGTAAGGAATATCTGTTGAAGTTGATGAATAAAATTATTATTATTATTATTTTCTTTTTTTTATCAAATATACGTTCAAGCGATACAGCTCGTTACAGGGGCTATTTAAGTAGCCATACTATAACAAGGTTTTAGAACATCCTCCTAGAAGAACAATACTGGCTAATTGAAATATAATTAATAAAGTTCAAATGGTTGAGTTCGAAAAGTCGTCATAATATCAACTAAGTAGACATTTAGCATTTGAACAAATAGAATCTAATCTTCAACAACACTAAATTCTTCTTGTTAGATAGTTATCCATCCCAAATGAAACTATGAAGTTAGGGTTAGATGGGTTCAATCCAAGCATTCATCGAAGTTGAATCCTGAAAATTTTCGCAATTTCAAAATACATAATGAGGCATTTAATACATAGTGATTAAACAGCACTGTAACGTCCAACATGATAGATATCTGCCATCTGGGATTAATAGTCCTGTTAAATGGGTTCAATCCAAACATTCACCAAAGTTGAATCCTGAAAGTCTTCATAATTTCAAAATACATAATGAGGCACTTAATATATAGTGATTAAACACTATTATAACGTCCAGTAAATGGATTTAATCTAAGTGTTGATCGATTATTTAAGAGATCTATTTAAGAGCTATGAAAATAGGTGTCCAGTCAGACTAGCAATATAAATGGTAAATGTTTTAAAAATCGTATTATATAACATCAAACATAGATCGAATAAAACTTCTTCAGTTTAGGAATTTTCTTATAGTTCTTGTTGTATCTAATAATATTGTTTTTGCATGTTTGATATTAACTTATGATTGATATTTAAATCTTCAAGACAGTGCTTTAATTTCTTCGTTAACAACCATATACAGACATTACTATTGGGATGATTGTAATGGATTTTAGATTAAGTAGTTGCTGCAATTCATATTTTAGTTTTCCATATTTTCTGATTTTTTTCTCCTTCTACTCTATATAAATTATCATCAAGAGTTGTTGAAATATCTATTATAATATCTGTTTTTCCTTGTAGGTTAATATGAACTGTATCTGGTCGATTATTAGGAACTGCACTATCAGTTACAATCCCAATAAATCTTATAAAATTTATTTTCAAGGATTGTTTCAGGTTTATATTTGTAATATGGAGTTTTTTTATCTATTAGATGGGAATTATATGCAAGTTCTTGATGAATAATTTTTGCAACATTATTATGCCTTCGTAGATATTCTTGTATTAGCTAACAATGGGCATGCAGAGGATATATGTTGTACAGTTTCAATAGATAATGTGCATAATTACAATTATCCTAAATATTGTTTCCAATAATATGTTTGTCATAATTTCTTGTGTTTATTATTATTATTAAAAAGAAATAGAATTTGTTTTTCTACAAAATTTTTTGACCAAATATTAATTAAGATATTGTGTTATTTCATAGTATTCATTGAAAATATATATTTTTACTTGTTAGTCGAGATATTTCTTCGTTCCTTAAAAATATAGGATTTTTATTTTATTTTCGAATTAATTGCTCATTAGAAATGCATATTTTCGTTTTAAAATACAGAATCTTTGCTGCATATTTTTAAGTAGAGAATTTTATTTTAAAAATATAATTCTTTTCCTATCTGCTCTTCACTAAGTTTGGATTGGACGGGCTTGGCTTAAAATATATTGATGGACAAAAGTTAGGTTACAGCCTATGGTAAGAAAATAAGATAAATAAAAAGCTCCTTAGTTTTTAAAATAATTTTCTTAGGGTGAAATCGGTCAAAAGGTATCACAGTTTTTAATGAATTCTCTTTAAATCTTGATTTTCGACATTATTCGCTCTGCAATTTCAGTTATAGAAACTAGAATTTGAAACTAGACGCAGCTGTTCTAATTGTTCTATGCAATTTTGTTCAAATTTGACCGACAATGAGAGGATTACTATTCGAACTACTAAATATGATCTTATTTTCATAAACGGTTTAATTTCAAAGCTATTTTTTGTTCTTTGATTATCTTTTGAGAAAAATTCTTACGACTTGCAATTCTTGTGTTCAATGTTCAATTTTCCATGTGGGTTTTTTAATACCGAGCGAATATTTTTGAAAATCTGGCTTTAGATAGATCTGACAGATTTTTTTCATTAATGGGTTATTTTTAAAATTACAGAGTTTCACATTTAACTTCCTGATGACTTAACATAGGTTGTAACCTAAGTTTTATTCACCAGTGTATTTCGGAAGTGTTTGATCCAGGTTTCGGAGCTCTAAGATTATATTTAGAAATACCACGTTTTTAAAAAAATTTGTCGCGAGGAGAAAAAAACACCCTCCTTCTCAATATCACTTATTTTAACATTTCATAATGATGTTCTGTTCATAAAAAAGATAAGTTTCTCATATTTTTAATTGTCTTTTTAGCTCATTTTCAAAAAAAAAGAGCTTATTATTTTCATCTTGTCATCTTCCTTTCTGTCCGTTTGCAAGCATTCAACTTTTTGTGGGGTTAGTATTAATTAACTGTTTTTAATTTTTGGCTTGGTATTAATGAAATTTTACGATTTGAATTTTGCGTATTTCCTAAAAGTTTTAACTGCGCCTTCCAACAGTGAAAAAGGTTGAAAATTTCAAAATTTTAAGTAAATATTGCATATGATATATTTATGATAGAAATATGATATTTTTGTGGTGCAGTGTTAGTCACGAAATTTTGATTTACACCAATCATTTTCCCCTTACCCCCAGGGAGGTAAGAAAAAACAGCTTTTTAACAGATAATTGCTAAAAATATTTATATTGTTGGATAGATACTAATGAAATATTATGATTCACATTTTTAAAAACTTCCAGAAGGTTTTCATTTAACACGTAATAAATCACTAAATGAAAAAAATTCTAAAACTTTAAACGAATACTGCATACGATCTATTTAAACTAGAATTCTGAAATATCGGTGTAGAATATGATGGTCAGGGATGTGTACTGACAATAAGTATTTTCCCCTTTATTCGTAAGAAATGCGAAAATGCAACTTTTCCATTTCATGACAAGTGAGCAATTCTTTTTATGCTGTATAAATGCTAATAAAAAATTACTGTTTGCATTTTCCCAATCATCCGTTAGCTCCAATTATCACTGATAAAGGATACGAACACCAGAAATTTTTATCTGCTTTTGAAAGCCAGCATTCTATATTCGCCAGAGACTACAAGCGTTCTTCTAGTTATTTCACGTTTCATGTCTACAGGACTTATCCTGTGATTCTTTACTACTAGGGGTACGACGTTTTCGGATTTTACCTGATTTCACCTGAGTTAAAACAAATCTGGGAATGAGATATGCATTTAATAACAGTTTGTTGCTTTTTCTTATAGAAAATGATTAAATTAGTATATTGTAATAGAGTATCACAGGAAATGTCCTGTTGATAAGAAATACTTGAAATAATTTGTTGAAAAAAAATTGCTTTCGTTCTATGATGTAAATGTGGTCAAACCTATGTCTCACAGGAGCATACCAGGGGTCAAAACCGGTAGACTATCAGAGATAAACAGCTATCTTCAACAATGTGACATAATAAGCATGTTTTTTAGAAAATTATTTCAAGTGTTTCTTGTCAACAGGACATTTTCTATGGTATTTTAATATTGAACTGTTTATATAACGCTGTGAGAGTGAGTGGCAAATATTACTTCCATCATGTGAGGCAGCTTGGTTGCACCATTCGCAACATAGATGGCGCTAGTGGTGAATCAATGAAATATACGGTAATGCGTAAACATCACATTGCGAGAAAGAACGGTTATATACTAATGGTCCTGCGGTTATGAGGCTCGGTATGCTTCATCGTTTTAATTAGAATTTTTCGTTGATTTATTTTTTATAATGAAATGCTTTTTCATTTCGTATGTAACACGACCGATGTACAGTTGCTCAAAAAAAGATCTGAACACTATGGTTGATTAAAGAATTCAGAAAAAATATCTGACAACGATTTTTTCAGAAATAATTGATCTGGCAACTTTTGTGTACTGTACACGAAAGTTGCCAGATCAATTATTTCGGAAAAAATCGTTGCCAGATATATTTTTTGAATTCTTTAATTAACCATAGTGTTCGGATACTTTTTTGAGCGACTGTACATTGCCCTGCCATAATATTAGAGAAAGTCCATGCCAATAGTAATCTGATTCTCAAATATGCATTTAAATTTAGGAAAATGTGACGGAAGATAATTTAAAGATCGTAATCAAATCTATTTAAATCTCGATTTTCAATTATATTCGTTTAGTGTTTAAAATAATTTAAAACAATATTAATAAATATTTTAAATAAAAAATAATCTAAAAGATATCTTACAACAGTATTGCCTCATAAGAATTTAACTTAGATGTTAATTACGCTGGATCAAAAAACTTGATGGGAAGCCATTTAGCCCATTGTATGGGGAAAATAATGCCGTTCGGAAGTAAAGCAACAACCAAATTATTTCTAGATTGAAAGGGTTAACTGGCGAGGGAGATCCTATTCATGATGCGAAATGGATTCAAAATACGTCACACCAATAAGCAACAAACTGGTGGCAGTCAGCCTATTTCATGTTATCGGTGTGTCGTAAAAGGTACGCCGGAATCGATATGAAATTCGAACGTCTTACAAAGTGAAATACGCAGATTAAATTTCGTCAAAAATCAATCGATTGGTTCTAAATTCTTGTTTTATAAAGCAATACAACTGTCAGATTCAGAAAAAAATGTGTTGTTTTCACGTCCGAATTTTACAGTCGCTCAAAAAAGTATCCGAACACTATGGTTGATTACAGAATTCAGAAAAAATATCTCGCAACGTTTTTTTTTTTTAAATTAATGATCTGGCAACCTTCGTGTCACGTTTTGAGCGACTGTACCTCAGTTCCAAATTAACATTCCTCCGTTGACAGTATTTTTTTTTTGCTGAACTATTAACAGTCGCTTACTTGCGAACCAGGAAACGGACAACAGCCTATTTCCTAATGCATATGTAAAACTGTCTCAATGCAGTAAAGATAAGGGAATACCTTTTAGGACGAAACGAAAAGCAATGTATTGCAATATCATTCATATAAATTGCTCTTCTCTGACTGCAAAGTGAATGAAAAATTCTACATTGCTGATGAATCCTTCTACTCCAAATGTTGCTTTTGTATAATAACGAGAATAGCATTACTTTTCATTCCTACCTTCTCCAAACTCTAAATCACCACCGCTATAACTTTCTTATTTTGAAAAATTTCCCGCATTGTTCCTGTCATACTTGTCATACCCCGTTAATAATTCCGAAGCGAAGCGTACCCTCGGCTCCGCAACGTAATCTGTGTTCTACTGTCACAGGACGGATGATGAATGTGATGCACTCAGCACGTGCGAAGAATGAAGAGCGAGAGAAGAGTTTCCTCTTCAGACAACGTGAACCTGAGAAACAGGTTATGCTTCTTGTGAAGATCCCTTACCCATCTCTTTAGGCCACCGCAGACGCTCCGGATCGCCGAGATTCTTTCGAATAATGGAGTCATAATTCATTACGGATGGTATTTACTTTTGAATACTATACACTACAGTTAACCGTTTCGTAGAAAGGGTCATTTGAGAGGTTCTGAACATGTTTCATCATCTGAATTTGTTTAGCTTATTGCACGTGTGTTCTTTCAACTGACTCTTGACCTGTGTAAATGACCTTGAGACAGGAAAAAAGAAAGAAATACAAGTCTTTGCTTTAATTTTATAAATCCTTTATTTTTCTAGGGCAAATGTATTTATGATGAAAGATGAAGCAATTTGGTTTCTTGGAATATGATTGAATTTTGTTACTAAGAATAAGAGAAAGTTATTATGATTTTCAATTTTTGGTACATTTATTTATCCTTAAATGCATCAGATAATTTACTTACGTCAGACATTTCAGAGCCAATAAAAGATTTTCGTTACTGCTCCGTCTACTTAGTAGGCGATTTCTTGCGTTTTTCTATAGAAATAGATTAAACAGAATATCAAATAATATTTAGATTAACGTAGCCTTCCATGAAAAAAAAAGATAGAAAAATAATGCTTGGTAAAAGTTTTCTGAAGCCTTTCGGAAACCACTGGTCTAGAGGAATAACGAGATTTTGCAAAATATCATAAAGAAGTTTCTGAAACAAAAAATTCAATAATATTTACATTTAAACACAATGAGTCACACAAAAAAAAATTCAACTGCAATGACTAAAGGGAGAAAAATTCATAAATTTTTTTCACAAATATGAAAACAGTTTTCGGAAAAAGCAGACTCCACACACTCAACTATCACATTAAATCGCTTACAGAACAAAATGGGAATATTTTAGGTTTATGTAGAAAAATGAGATTGTGTTCTGTTAGTTTCTGCTAAATGTTAAGGAGAAACCAAATGCTAATGAAACTGCTAAATGTTAACGAAACCAACGATTTACATTAAAGCGTAGGGAGAAATTTTAGTGTCGAGTGACAGCACACAGAGAAACTGAATTCACATCACGCTTTCGTTAAATCCTTAGAGAAGTAAGATAAAATGCAAATATTCAGAAATTAACAAAACAAGTATTCAGAACTAAGCACCATTCAGTTGCGTACCCAGAAACTCCCAATGGAGGATGTTTTGATATGTTTGAATCTCATGGGAAGATGACGTTACTGAAGTTCTAATTTTCAAGGGCTGCTTTAGCAAATATAGGTTATTGAAAGGAAGCCTTCAGCTGAGGAGTTTCTAACTCTCCCACTTCTCCTATCCCCAACAGTGTTGAACTTTAATGGTGCAGAGCCAGACAGGAGAGTCTCCAATGCCATGGGCTACCTCAAACACGACTCCAAAAGGGAGGAAAAATGTGGTCGATGTTTACGAGTCATATATCAAATAAACGTTTTTGAAGGTAGGTGTTTTTGGTGACAAAAAAATATAAATTAATTAATTTTTTAAAAAATATCTATCTTCCTATAAGGGAATTAAAATGTAGAAAATAAACCTAAAGCGTATCGATGATGCAATCAGTCACTGAGTTCCTATAAACTTCAAAGAAAGACAGTGAGCCGATTTATCAACACAAGATTGCCGGCGCCCTATCTTCCTTTGAAGTGAATACGATACTCAGAGACTGCATGCTTTAGTTTTATTTTCTACTTTTTAGTTCCCGTATAAGAAGATAGGTATTTTTTTAAATATTTTATTTTTTTTATTGTCTGTGGCACTCCCTGCATCACAACCTTTCACTTGACACATGAATCACTAAGTTTCTCTATCGCGTTCGAAAGATATGGTGGAACAACTGTTTTGACAAATCGACAAATCGACAAACTGACAACCCGACAATTGTCAAAGCCAAAAGTAATAGAGATGGTAAAAAAAAATACTGTGTTTTCCGTAGCAAATGGAATGTTTAAATTTTATACATCTCAAGCCAACATGTCGCTGACCACAAGTTGAGTTTGGTTGGTTGGTTGTTTTACCTCTGAGCGGCACTTTTTTGCACACCATGGGCTAAATGGCCAGGTCACATGGACCCCGAAGGCTCAGAGAAGGTTGGGGGAGGGGACCCACTGGAACAGCTGTTGGGAGACAGATGGTGGCCTCCCGTCAAGGCCATCCAGCGTGTTCTTTAACGTGCACAGGGTATGGCTCTCCCGCACACGGGGCCACGGCTTAACGTCCCATCCGACGGACGGCGGCCTTTCCAAGCCCATCGGTGTCCCCTACTGACCGTGGGCAGGACGGGAAATTTTGCGGAGATAAATCTCAACGCTGACCCAGCTGGGACTCGAACTTGGGAACTACAGATTACGAGCCTGGCGCGCTACCGACTGAGCCATCCCCGCCCCCACAAGTTGAGAAATATTGTTTTAGAAATACCTTCCAGTGGCGGATTTATCGCCAGCGTTTCTTTGCGGCGCAGTTCTTTCACCTAATTAAACGCGACTATATCTGAAAATTAGAATTCGGGACCCTCAAGAGCATAAGGCCCTACTTCTAGGTATAGTGCAAATACCTATATATATGTCCCTAGGTATTATATAAATTCTCTTAAAACCGAAACTAATCCTAGTTTTACTAGAGATGAAGTGCTTAAATTCAATATCAGTTTAGTCGCTCGCATTCCTCATTTTTCTCTCCTCAAACCACCAACCTTTTCCTCGGTCAGAAAGGGGACACTGAGAGTCGCCATCCCTCGGATCGGGCGTAAAACTGTGGATCTGTGTTCAGGAGAACCATATCTTGTGCATGTTAAAACACACGCTGGATGGCCTTCACGGGAGGCTTCCATCTTTGTCCTAACGGCTGTCTAGTGGTACCGCTTTTCTAACCTTCTCTGATCCCTTGGGGTCCTTGTGACCTGACCATTTAATCATTATGGGCAAAAAAAAATGTCCTCAGAGATAAACAACCCTACCGTATCTGACGGACGGCGGCCTTTCAAAACCGGGGCTGCCCTCATGTGCACCGAAGACGGAAAGAGGCTTAGCAGAGAAAATTCTCATGGTAGGCCCAGTTAGAGCTGAAGCGACAGACTACGAAGCTACTACCGACTGATCCAGCCAATCCTCCTCCTCTATCACCTGCAGTTTTTTTTTTTTTCAAAACAAGTAAGGTAAGATTGCAAATGTCTTTAAACAAATTCAAGGTCAAAGGATTTTTCTTCCACAGGGAAAATGCAAAGAATTCATTTCATACAAAGTCACTGAGAGCAGATGTGCGAGGATTGCAACTCAAACCAACTTTAGAGGTGGCCTTGAGGAGCTCGTTCTCATGTTGAATGCATTTTATGAATCCTCCTATCACGAGAAAAGCCGCGCATGTACACAGGCGCCGCAAGTCCCCCAGTGACTCTGTGACAGCAGTGAATTATGTGATACATACGTAATGCTCAAGTAGCCCACGGCTCCGGATTTCAAACCAGACTCTAATTTAGTCTTTCTAATCAGAAAAGAGACGGAGAGTTCTCCGTCTCTTTTCTGAGCAACAGCTACTACTGCATTTAGCCGTTGCAGGCTAATACTGATCAAGTCTTCTCTGACAATGTCATCCACTTTATTTTAGGTCTACTTTTTTTCCCCATGATGGGTTATGAACACGTTCATAACTCTATTAGCCAATCTACCAAAAGGATCTCTGCCTACCACATACGAAGTGGCAAAGAAACAGTTCTTCCTCATATTTCTGATAAGAAAATGATGTCACATCTGGTTAATGTAGAATGCTCCTTTTCAAAGAAGAAAAGTTTGGTAGGTTTTGAACATTACGCCAATTCTGACTAATGGAAGAAAAAATATTAATCATAGTAATTGCTAAATATCATCATCATCATCATCATCATCATCCTCAAGCAGCCATGGGCTACGGAGGTCCAACCAGAACGTGCAATTTAGTTCTCCAAGCAAGTCTATCCTGAGCTACATCTACTGCATCTGGCCACTGAACACCAATTCTAACAAGGTCCTATTTGACATTGTCTGCCCACCGCATCCTAGGTCTCCCCCTCCTTCTGAGGCCTCTAGGCACACTGTTCATAACCCTATTCTACAATCTATAATTATTCATACGGACAACATGGCCAAACCAACGGAGTCTCTCTCTGCACAATATGCTGCTTAAAGGAGGTTGCAAACTCCTTTGCCTAACCTCATCATTAGTTACAAAGTTGAACCAAGATACTGCGTAAGCATCTGGAATCAAAAGCAACAAGTTTCCTGTTATTTTGTTTACAAAGTGTCCAAGTTTTACTACCATAACTAACCCTAGAAAGAACCAAACTATTATACAGCCTAATTTTAGTCTTTAGGTGTATACCCCTATTTCTCCACACTCTCCATAGATTCTTAAAAGTCTCGGCAGCAATCCCTATTCGTCTGTTAATCTCATGCCGCACATCACCATTATCGGTTACATAGCTCCCAAGAAAATTAAACTGTGACACCTGCTCAAGACTGCAACCATTCAGATTAACTGAATCACAGCCTGCCTGACCAATTTTCATCACTTTAGTTTTCTCTCTGTTTATAACCAAACCTACTCTGTTTATAACCACCAGTCTCATCAACAGCTCGAATGAAAGAGTTCATCTCATCAACATCATTTGCCAAAAGGGCTAAATCATCAGCATAATCTAAATCAGAAATTTTCGTATCTCCAGCCCATTTAAAGCCAAAATCTTTCCCTTGAAGTGAATTTCGCATAACATAATCAATAACCAAACTAAAGAGAAAAGGAGACAAAATGCACCCTTGTCGAACACCAGAAGTAATGCTAAACCAATTGCTACAAGCCTTACCAACTCTCACACACGACTCAGTGTTATTATAGAGAGCTTTCATTATGTTAACTAACTTGTCTGGTATACCATATAATTTCACAATCAACCACAATTTATGACGATCAACACAGTCGAAAGCCTTTTTGAAATCAACAAAGCTAGCAACCAAAGGTTTCTGAAACTCTAAACATTTCTCAAGAATCTGCCTAAGTGAAAATATCTGATCCACACATCCCCTACCACTTCTGAATCCACATTGCTCATCACGCAATTGCCTGTCAACCAGATTCTTAATTCTATTAAGCACAATCATGGAAAGAACTTTACCTGGAACAGAGAGTAGGCTAATACCCCTATAGTTATCACAAGAACTGCGATCACCTTTTTTGAAAATAGGGATAACAATAGCTCTGGTAAAATCCTTAGGAACCATGCCTTTATCATAAAAGATATTCAAAATTTCAGTCATCCAAGTGGTAACCGAAACATTTCCAGCTCTAAGCATTTCTGTAGTAATTTCATCTACCCCTGGGGATTTATGAAGTTTAAGTTTAGAAACAGCCAAAATAACTTCAGATTGTATTATAGGGCCAACATTAAAGCCACCAATGCATCTATCATTATTGCAAACAATGGGAATAGAACTAACCGCATTGTTTAGAATATCACTGAAATGCTCAGCCCACCTAGCCATGACAGAATCCTCCCCTTCTATAACCTTACCTTGTTTATCCTTCAATCCCTGTCCGTTTTCTACCACACAAAACATTAACTATCTGGTACAGCTCTCTGCTGTTGTTCTGTCTAACTGCTTCCTCGGCTTTGTCAGCCAAACCATCAAGCCAAAGATTCTTATCAGCAGCTAACTGATCTTTTACACGTTTATTAAGTTCTCTGTAATGCTTTCTATTAGTACTAGTAGGGTATTGATTAAGGACATTCCTGCAGTTCTTTCTTTCCGAAATAATCTCAAGTGCCTTATCACTCAGATAATTCTGTCTCTTCTGCTCCTTTTTCCCTAAAAGTGTACTGTTAGTGTCCAAAAAAGCCTGTTTAAAATGATCCCATTCTTCCTCAACTTCAGTAGTAAGCATACCATGACTGTCATAATGACTACGTAACCTATCATGGTAAGCTTTGGCTATAATTGGGTCTTTCAGAGCTTCAGTATTAAAAGCAAATTTTTTAACCCTAGCACAACACTTTTTAAGTTTAAGTTGCAAGACACTTTTAACAATGTAATGGTCAGATCCAATTTCAGCTCCCCTATATGCCCTGGTATTTCTAACAGAACTAGCCCATTTGCTGTTAATTAATATATAATCAATCATATTCCTATGCAGTCCATCAGGTGAAACCCATGTGTACTTATGTATGTCGCGGTGTTTGCAATATGTGTTAGTTATTCTGAAACCATTGAATTTACTTACCTGTAGGAGACGTTGCCCATTGCCATTGCAGCTACCAATACCAAAAGGGCCAATCACCCCTCCCCAAAGGTCAGAGTCAGTACCAACTTTGGCATTGAAGTCACCAAGAACAAGGGTAATATCTTCTTTCTTGACAGAATTCAAAATATCCTGAAGTTGTTCATAAAACCTATCCTTCTGATCCTCATCGGCATCCTCAGTGGGGGCATAACAGCAAATAACATTCAAGTCTTTAACGCTTGTCTGAAATTTTGCTGTAAGAAACCTTTCATTAATGCACTCATATCCTAGAAGAGCATCACTAGCGTGTCTGCTAAGAAGCAGACCCACGCCTTGGTGATGCTTATTGTCGTCCCTCCCTGAAAAGAGAAATTTAAGATTATTTTTAAGAATCTGACCTTTATCTGTCCATCTGGTCTCTTTCAAGCCGAGAATATCTAAATTATAATGGTGGAATTCTTGTGTGAGGACATCAAGAGAAAAAGCTCTGTGCAGAGTCCTCACATTCCAACTACCTATGGAGAGAAAATGGTTAGTAGGATGTTTAAAGAAACTATGTTTATTGAGAGAGGGAATGCCGACAATATCAAACAGCCCCCTAATCGCAGACATGGGGCAAAGACCCGTTCCCCCACCACTAAGGCTGAAGCCATCTACACTGGAAGACTTCCTCCAATGTAGAATTTGACGATGCCAATAGAAGCAAAGAGTTCAGGTGCCTGCGATGACCTCTGCTCAGGATTATCCACCAGCTGATAAACATATCCTGCGAATCTATTCACTTGGGGCTGTCAACCCACAAACAAACAGAAAACACAGCGGAAGATTTTCCCTCCACAGAAGCCCACCAGTGCAGCAAAATCAGGATCCATAATCAAGCTCAGAGCCATATATCTGTCCAGTCCAGTGGGTTTATATGGTCAGCACCAGGACCCTGTGTGGTTGACCACTCCTCAGCAGGGTAGAAAAAAAAAGAAAAGTAGCCATAGTTGTCCAGATCAGTAGGCCACACTAATCTGGCAGCCCTCCCCTTCCGTTCACTTCCACAAGAGAGTATCTCTTTTGAAAGGTACTAACGGTCTGCACCACGAGAAGGCGGGGTCGGACATTAGGTGCTAGGCCTGGCCAGTTCTATGCATCATCACAGGGGATTGGTGCATAGCTCTCCTTCCAGTGACTAACCTAGCTACCATTTACAGACCTTTGCTAAATATAGAACTCATAAAATATTTTTCTCATTATCTCTTAAAACTAAAAAGTTAAAGGACATCACGACAAAGTAAAAAATACTGAAAACATTCACAATTACGTGAAATGCAAACGTATTGACATAAAAGTAAAAGTACTTCATAGCGTCACAAAGTCGTTTTAATTGTACTAGGGCTGGATTCGAGCCCCGGGTAAGGCATGGCTGTTTGTGTCGTTGTGTCGTTTTTCTGCTGAAGGCCTGCCATCCTCTCAGACCTTCTATTGTGGCATATAAACTGACAGTCTCCTGTCAGACCTCTGTGGCGAGCAGCTGCTTGAGGGGGGTATTTATTTTTTTATTTACAGGTAGTGGCGTGCCAACGGAATGGGCAAAGTGGACAGCTGCCCATCTTGGAGAATGGGAAAAGATATATTTTATCCACCGGAGAACTGTGGATTTTCTTTTAATCTTGCAACTGATCCTAATTAAATGATACCTATGTTAATATTGGCAAATGCGGTAAAGTATTAGCTGATTTCTGATGTGATCAAAGAATCCGCCTTCGGTTGGAAGCTGTGACGAAATGGTATAACGTATATTTACATTCTGCTCACTCTAGGTTTTTTTTTTACTACGCACGACATTTTTTGTAGAACTAGTAGAAATCCAGAAGAAATTCGACGGCAAACTGAAAATTCGAAAATGCAAACAAAGAGAATGGAGGAAAAAACGTGGTTCCAGATTTCGAAATTGGTTCTATTGTAAGTAGATACTTGAAGTTTCAACGCAGCAGGTTTTTCCTTGAAAATCAACCCCTAACCATATCGGAAAAATAAAAAAAACTATTTTGAGAAATAATTTTGTGAAAAAAATAAAGTGATTTACCAATGAGTGGGATTCGAATGAGTCTACTTCTCCAATATTGCTCAATATATAGATGCTAAATGAAGAAGTCACCGGCACTAAAGCATTATTAATTGCAAGAATTAATCAATAATAAATTCTCGTATTACCTGTTGACATATAATTCAAGAAATAATTTTGTGGGGAAAAATGATTCTCCAATGAGTGGGATTCGAACCCACACCTAAACAGTTAATCCACGAATTTATTATTGATTAAATGTTTTAAATTCGAATTCTGATTTTGTTATAGGTAGAGACTTGAAATTTTAACGCAACATAGGGTTAAAAGGAGAAAATCCGTAGGAGAAATTTGGGACAGTATGGTGTAGAATACACAGTTTGGTGTTACAAAATTGAGGCTCTAATTACCTCTCCGTTATACATAAGAACGTGAATAATTTTAAGGCAGCACAGGCTGCAAGAGGTAAAACCTGCATACGAAATTTGAGACCGGTTGTTCAAGTATTTGAGGAATTACAGAAGCGACAAATCTCTTTAAGAAAAGGAGCTACACCTTTTTCAGCATTTTGTGTGGAAATAAGCTCTCGCCAAAACCGTTAGCCTTAACTCTTTAAGTATTCAAACTGATATTTTAATTTATTTACGCCTGATTAGCTTTCACTTTAAATTTTAATCATTTAGGTTTTAAATTATGGAATAATTAAACACGGAACAACAAACTTAACTAACATAAATATAATGCAAAAATTGCAATGTATAATAATTAAAAATATACTGCTCACAAAAATTAGGGGATATTTTTAGCGCTTCATGGATAACATATCCAATGAATAGATTCGCAGATATATGTTTATCAGCTGGTGGATAATCCTGAGCAGAGGTCATCGCAGGCACCTGAACTCTTTGCTTCTATTGGCATCGTCAAATTCTACATTGGAGGAAGTCTTCCAGTGTAGATGGCTTCAGCTTTTAGTGGTGGGGGAACGGGTCTTTGCCCCATGTCTGCGAATAGGGGGCTATTTGATATTGTCGGCATTCCCTCTCTCAATAAACATAGTTTCTTTAAATATCCTACTAACCATTTTCTCTCCATAGGTAGTTGGAATGTGAGGACTCTGCACAGAGTTTTTTCTCTTGATGTCCTCACACTAGAATTCCACCATTATAATTTAGATATTCTCGGCTTGCAAGAGACCAGATGGACAGATAAAGGTCAGATTCTTAAAAATAATCTTAAATTTCTCTTTTCAGGGAGGGACGACAATAAGCATCACCAAGGCGTGGGTCTGCTTCTCAGCAGACACGCTAGTGATGCTCTTCTAGGATATGAGTGCATTAATGAAAGGTTTCTTACAGCAAAATTTCAGACAAGCGTTAAAGACCTGAATGTTATCTGCTGTTATGCCCCCACTGAGGATGCCGATGAGGATCAGAAGGATAGGTTTTATGAACAACTTCAGGATATTTTGAATTCTGTCAAGAAAGGAGATATTACCCTTGTTCTTGATGACTTCAATGCCAAAGTTGGTACTGACTCTGCCCTTTGGGGAGGAGTAATAGGCCCTTTTGGTATTGGTAGCTGCAATGGCAATGGGCAACGTCTCCTACAGGTAAGTAAACTCAATGGTTTCAGAATAACTAACACATATTACAAACACCGCGACATACATAAGTACACATGGGTTTCACCTGATGGGCTGCATAGGAATATGGTTGATTATGTATTAATTAACAGCAAATGGGCTAGTTCTGTTAGAAATACCAGGGCATATAGGGGAGCTGAAATTGGATCTGACCATTACCTTGTTAAAAGTGTCTTGCAACTTAAACTTAAAAAGTGTTGTGCTAGGGTTAAAAAATTTGCTTTTAATACTGAAGCTCTGAAAGACCCAGTTATAGCCAAAGCTTACCATGATAGGTTACTTAGTCATTATGACAGTCATGGTATGCTTACTACTGAAGTTGAGGAAGAATGGGATCATTTTAAACAGGCTTTTTTGGACACTAACAGTACTCTGTTAGGAAAAAAGGAGCAGAAGGGACAGAATTATCTGAGTGATAAGGCACTTGAGCTTATTTCGGAAAGAAAGAACTGCAGGAATGTCCTTAATCAATACCCTACTAGTACTAATAGAAAGCATTACAGAGAACTTAATAAACGTGTAAAAGATCAGTTAGCTGCTGATAAGAATCTTTGGCTTGATGGTTTGGCTGACAAAGCCGAGGAAGCAGTTAGACAGCACAACAGCAGAGAGCTGTACCAGATAGTTAATGTTTTGTGTGGTAGAAAACGGACAGGTATACAGGGATTGAAGGATAAACAAGGTAAGGTTATAGAAGGGGAGGATTCTGTCATGGCTAGGTGGGCTGAGCATTTCAGTGATATTCTAAACAATGCGGTTAGTTCTATTCCCATTGTTTGCAATGATGATAGATGCATTGGTGGCTTTAATGTTGGCCCTATAACACAATCTGAAGTTAGTTTGGCTGTTTCTAAACTTAAACTTCATAAATCCCCAGGGGTAGATGAAATTACTACAGAAATGTTTAGAGCTGGAAATGTTTCGGTTACCACTTGGATGACTGAAATTTTGAATATCTTTTATGATAAAGGCATGGTTCCTAAGGATTTTACCAGAGCTATTGTTATCCCTATTTTCAAAAAAGGTGATCGCAGTTCTTGTGATAACTATAGGGGTATCAGCCTACTCTCTGTTCCAGGTAATGTTCTTTCCATGATTGTGCTTAATAGAATTAAGAATCTGGTTGACAGTCAATTGCGTGATGAGCAATGTGGATTCAGAAGTGGTACGGGATGTGTGGATCAGATATTTTCACTTAGGCAGATTCTTGAGAAATTTTAGTGTTTCAGAAACCTTTGATTGCTAGCTTTGTTGATTTCAAAAAGGCTTTCGACCCTGTTGATCGTCATAATTTGTGGTTGATTGTAAAATCATATGGTATACCTGACAAGTTAGTTAACATAATGAAAGCTCTCTATAATAACACTGAGTCGTGTGTGAGAGTTGGTAAGGCTTGTAGCAATTGGTTTAGCATTACTTCTGGTGTTCGACAAGGGTGCATTTTGTTTCCTTTTCTCTTTAGTTTGGTTATTGATTATGTTATGCGAAATTCACTTCAAGGGAAAGATTTTGGCCTTAAATGGGCTGGAGATACGAAAATTTCTGATTTAGATTATGCTGATGATTTAGCCCTTTTGGCAAATGATGTTGATGAGATGAACTCTTTCATTCGAGCTGTTAATGAGACTGGTAGTAGAGTAGGTTTGGTTATAAACAGAGAGAAAACTAAAGTGATGAAAATTGGTCAGGCAGGCTGTGATTCAGTTAATCTGAATGGTTGCAGTCTTGAGCAGGTGTCACAGTTTAATTATCTTGGGAGCTATGTAACAGATAATGGTGATGTGCGGCATGAGATTAACAGACGAATAGGGATTGCTGCCGGGACTTTTATGAATCTATGGAGAGTGTGGAGAAATAGGCGTATACACCTAAAGACTAAAATTAGGCTGTATAATAGTTTGGTTCTTTCTAGGGTTAGTTATGGTAGTGAAGCTTGGACACTTTGTAAACAAGATAACAGGAAACTAGATGCTTTTGATTCCAGATACTTACGCAGTATCTTGGGCATTAGGTGGTTCAACTTTGTAACTAATGATGAGGTTAGGCAAAGGAGTTTGCCACCTCTTTTAAGCAACATATTGTGCAGAGAGAGACTCCGTTGGTTTGGCCATGTTGCCCGTATGAATAATTATAGATTGGCAAATAGGGTTATGAACAGTGTGCCTAAAGGCCTCAGAAAGAAGGGGAGACCTAGGATGCGGTGGGCAGACAATGTCAAACAGGACCTTGTTAGAATTGGTGTTCAGTGGCCAGATGCAGTAGATGTAGCTCAGGATAGACTTGCTTGGAGAACTAAATTGCACGGTCTGGTTGGACCTCCGTAGCCCATGGCTGCTTGAGGATGATGATGATGATATTCATTTTACAATATCCCCTAATTTTTCTGAGCAGTATATTATACTTTTACATTTGCCAAAAAAATTATAAAACAACAGATTTAATATTGTATATATGTTGTCACTACTTTATTCCTGTGTTAATTATTACAATAACCTGGATGAGCATATGATCTTGGGTTATTTACATTGTAATAATGTATATTTATATCAAAAATAAAAATATTTGAATTGAATTGACAGATAAGACTACAGAAAGAACTTTTATCCTGCAGTAATTTATATAAATATAATTTAATAATGGCAATGCATATAAAATATAAAAATCAACAAAAAAATGCAAGACTTGAAAGGGCCTATTTTTCGAGGTTATTTACCAAACACATATTTTTCGAAACAATTACGGAAAACGTATATCCGAATATCAATTACCACTTATATTGAATGCTATCCCAAAGGAAATTTTAAATGTAGATTCATTTTACAGACTCAAAACTAAATTGGAAGAATATTTGGGAAAATCAAATTAGCTGAATATTATTATACCTGGTGTTTCATGAATTATATTGAGGTATACTCATTTTCGTGGCTTAATGATCTATATTTGATTTAATTTCTTCCCTTTCCCGCAGATAAGATATTTAGTTTTGGGTTCCAAATGATAAGTGTGCTGTATTCTTTACTTTTATGAATAAAAATCAGTTTTCAGTTTGAAAAGTTGCGATCGTCACAGGTGATGCCGCTTTGTAAATATGACAAGCCTATTAATTAACCTCCATCATTTTGTTGCTTTCAAGACTGACTTGGGAACTCTTCTAAAGTATCTCCCTCAAGGACCTTGGAATCTCTAACCTCCCAGAACTGAGAATCTCCACAGGAAGAAGATTTGAGCCGTCATTGCATCAGAATCTTTTCCCGGAAAGGAATGCTCAGACCAGTGAAATATACGGCTCTGTTTCGCTCTCCTTGGGGAAGTGGGGGGGGGGGGGCTCAGTCGGTAGCGCTCCAGGCTCGTAATCTGTAGTTCCCAAGTTCGAGTCCCCGCTGGGTCAGCGTTGAGATTTATCTCCGCAAAACTCCCCCCCTCCTGCCCACGGTCAGTAGGGGACACCGATGGGCTTGGAAAAGCCGTCGTCCGTCGTATGTGACGTTAAGTCGTGGCCCCGTGTGCGGGAGAGCCATGCCCTGTGCACTTTAAAGAACACGATGGATGCTCTTGACGAGAGGCTACCATCGGTCTCCCAACAGCTGTTCCAATGAGTCCCCTTCCCCAACCTTCTTCCGCCCTGCCCACGGTCAGTAGGGGACACCGATGGACTTGGAAAAGCCGTCGTCCGTCGGATGTGACGTTAAGCCGTGGCCCCGTGTGCTGGAGAGCCATGCCCTGTACACTTTAAAGAACACGATGGATGGCCTTGACGGGAGGCTACCATCTGTCTCCCAACAGCTGTAGAGAGAAGTGTATCTCCTTCCCCAACCTTCTCGGAGCACTTCGAGTCCTTGTGACCTCGCCCATTGCGTGCAAAAAGTGTGCAGCTCACGGGTAAAACAACAACCCCAAGGGTCTCAAGATTAGAGAAGTTGCATAAAGAGATCAACTATAATATCTATTACTCTGAGAACCACCAGCAATTTCTTATTTCAGATTTAATGAGATAGAAATGTATCTCCTTCCCCAACCTTCTCTGAACACTTGGAGTCCTTGTGACCTCGCCCATTGCGTGCAAAAAGTGTGCTGCTCACGGGTAAAACAACAACCCCAAGGGTCTCAAGGTTAGTGAAGTTGCATAAAGAGATCAACTATAATATCTATTACTCTGAGAATCACCAGCAATTTCTTATGTCAGATTTAATGAGGTAGAAAACCCATGTGTAAAGATTAGAAGCATCGTACTGAAATTTAAAACTATCTACTCTAGATATTCAAACTATACAAATATAACTTTCAATAGACTGATCTTAGTTAAAAGGGAAAAAGCTTTTATCATCGATGATAATCCGTTTTCCGAATACAGAATCTCATTATCCTTCTTTTTATCCTTTCGCTCTCTCAGCAGAGAAATCAATTCCTTTAAAAGTTTTTGACGTGCAAGATAAGATGCCACAAAAGGAATTCAATTGAAGAATCGATTCAAGGACCGATTTAGTTGAAAGTTGAGAGAAGGGTTGGGGAAATAAGAGTTTCTTAACTTTAAAGCTGAACAGCTGATTTTTTCGTAGTTTAAGGTCTTCAGAAACGACCCTTCTGGCATCTTTTCATCACAAAGAAACCTTTCTTTTTTTGGATAAAGCCATTAAAGGCTCCTGTCAGACCTTTATGGTAAGCAGCTGTTTGAGGGGGAATTTATTTTTTAATTCTGTTTCATCAAGAACTCCTATTAAAGACTAACAGCTAAGATCTCTAGGATTCAGTTTCTTCTCATCGTATTTCCTAGCAATAAGAGTCTAGTCACCTTCAAAAGACGGGATATAAACTACTTCTAAACAATCAATAGCCACTAAATTCGACAAACAGTCATAACATAAACCATACAAACATAACTGAAAGCAGGTAAAGATCTGATCCCCCAGTATTCCCCTTTTCCTGAAAATAAGTCTCCATGAGGAAAAAATGGGCCAGGGACGTTGGCTCGTAATCCGTAGTTCCCAGATTCGAGTCCCACCCTATTTCAGCGTTGAGATTTGTCTCCACTAAACCCCCAACCTGACTTCTATCAGAAAGGGGATACCTATTGGATTGTTAAGGCCGCCGTCCTTTCCAAGCAAATCTAATGACTAATGTCATGTAAAATCGTGGCTCCGTGTAAAAGAGGCCATACCCTGTGCACGTTAAAGAACACTGTCATGGTCGAACGTTTCCGAAGTGAGCCCCCCCCCCTTCCCCTCTCAGCTAACAGACCACCGATTCTTGGAGATGGAGATGAGGAGTCTCTTTCCCAGCTGCAACAGCATAAACGTGCAGCTCCATTCACAAGTGGGGAAGCTGACAGTTTTTATGAAAGTCCAATGGTGTAGAAAGTCCAACAGTAGCCAGCTTCTCGTATTTCGGGATGCTACACTCCTAAAGAGGACGTTAGTGTCAGTGTGACCTATTGGGCCACACCTAACATCATTGCGACAAGGGGTGAGAGCTTTACCCTCCCTGTGATGTTTCACCCGACGGATGAAAAGTGTGGGAAGAGATGAAACCCTCTGTGAACATCTTGAGGAGAAGCCGCGTGTGAGGAGGATCGAGAGAGAAAGCCGGTAAGGGAAGTGTCTCCCTGAGAGTGAATTATGTTAGTGAAGTAAATGTACATAGATGTATATAGCAATAAAAGGTGTAAATAGGAATACTGCATATCTGAGATATTCAGAGCTGTTCAAAGTTGTGCATATGTCTCACCCACGTAAATAACCACTCGCACCGATGAATGCTTTGACAGACACACTGAATGACCTTGACAGGAGGCTTCCATCTGTCACTTAAGAGCTTCCCAGTGGATCCCCTGTCCCTAACCTTCTCTGAGCCCTTGTCACCTTGTTATTTAACCCATTTTATGTACAAAAGTTCCGCTCAGAGGTAAAAGAAGCCAACCAAACCCCGAAAAAAAGGGAAAGTTTGATATTACTCTTTATGAGTTACAGTCGCTCAAAAAAGTATCCGAACACTATGGTTGATTACAGAATTCGGAAAAAATATCTGGCAACGATTTTTTTAGAAATTAATGATCTCGCAACCTTCGTTGCCAGATATTTTTTCCGAATTCTGTAATCAACCATAGTGTTCGGATATTTTTTTGAGCGACTCTACATCTCAAAAGTTTATGACGTGGAGAGTATCGTCAGGTCCTGAGCTTTATATTTTTAATAGCTTCAAAAGACGATTTTAAGCGCAATTTTTCATTATATTTTGTCTTATTTCGCAATCAAGGGAATTTATGCTTTTTTTGTGCATTTCATTTGCTGAATTAAATTTTCTATATTATATACAACTGTATATTAATTAAAAGTTGAAAAAATTTCAATTTAAAGGAATAAAAGGGGACTTTTTTAGAACTTCTTTTTTTCCTTGGGAGAGAAATTTCTCAGGGATTGATTGTGCTGAATTTTGTGCCAAATGACAACTTGCGATGTGGTAAGTGTTGTAAATGAGAGAGAGTGAATGCAAACTTTTTTTTTTAATAATTTTCTACACAATTTAATTTTTTACTTTTGAAACCTTGAATTGAAGTATTTTAATCAAAATGGATGTGAGAATTTTAATAAATACTCGGAATAGAGATTCCTTACCAAATATTTTAAACATCAATATACTATATCAATACTATATGCATTATATAATTTACAGTACAGGAATATCTCATTCAGGTCTCACTTTTGTATTTGTATGCAAAGTGAAATTCAAACCTAAGAATCATTTAATAAAATTCAAAAATTCAAAAAGAACATGTGACATGTTACTGACCAGGGGTCTGAAGTTGATTTCTTTACATTTTCTTTTTCTCTTTTTAGTAATTCAGTGTTAAATTAGGTGAAAAAGCCTTTAATACTCCACGTTTTACACAACAAGTTCTTTCGAAATCAAAACACTCAAATTTTCAGTTACATCTTGTATTATTTTCATAAAAAAATTTTTGTGTCATACTTTAAATTTATGTCGTGTTTAGTAGTATTCCGCATTTTTTGTCTTAAGTAGCGTTAATATATAGCTTATCAACTATTCTTCTTTCTTCAATGGTAAACTCAAGAAAATTTTTAAATAATTAAGTTTCTTTAAAAAACAGAACTATATCGAAATAGCTTAATTGGAGTAGCGTTAAACGAGGTTTGCCAGTATTAGGAATGCAGAAACATTCCATAATAAAATTATTCACTTTCAAAATTCAACAATTTTTCCTTCCTCGCTTCTTTTGCTCTGGTAAAGAACTAATTACTCTAAACTAGGGGTTCACGTGGGCTACACTGTGAGTGTTCAAAAGCCGCTAGATATATGTTTTATTTTATTCCCATTGTTATACTATAATTATAGTTTTATCTATCTATACAAGGGGTACGCCAGTTACATACACATTTCCAGGGGGTAAGTGAAGCATAAAAGGTTGAGAACCAGTGGCGCACCCAGAGGGGGGCCAAGGGGCCCTGGCAGTAGAAAGAAAGAAAAAGTAAAAAAAAGAAAAAAACGCTAGAAAATTTTCCAAAAATCTTTTCCTAATTAAAATTCCTTTTTTATATTTATGTTGTGTCTTCTGTTTCTATATTACTTATCAATTAGCGGTCACATAAGTTGGGAATACCCTATAGCTCTCGAGAATCACGGCAGCTGTGAACACAACGCGAACGAATCGAGCGGATCGAGCGCTACTTCGTTTGTCTGAGCCAGGCCAGCCCCTCAGCCCCCACCCCCAAAGATTAAATCCTGAGTGCCTCACTGTTGAGAACCACTGCTCTAAACTATCAAAACATCGGAATGCTTCCGTGCTTTGTAAAAAAAAATCTATATTCAAATCTTCTTAACTTTCAAATAATACTTTTGGAAAAAAAAAGCCACAGAAAATCTTAAAATAAATTCCATAAATTTTGCTTTTCAGCAACATTTATTTAATATTTAAAGATTTCTGGAATCTGAAACATTTCAAGCAGTCTTGCTAGCCGTAAGAATTTACATCAGAAGTTGCAACAACTCATTTACTCAAACTAATGTAATTTTAAAAGTTTGCATAATGTTTTTTTTTCTAAGTTTTAATTTTTGAAATGATGTTTAGAACGAGCAAAACAGCAGCCACTTCTATCAGATATTTTAGCTTCGACAACTTTTTGAATATTAAACGAATATTGTGTAAAATTGAGATTTGAATAAATTTGATTCAGATCTGCAATTTTTTTTTCCATTACATTTTTCTGTAAAAAGTTTATTTGTAAAGTTATGTAGGTTTAAATGGGGTTTTTAATTTTTTCACGTTTGAAAATATGGTGTATATTTTCCCAATCCATATGCTTTAAATCTCAGTCGGTAGCGCGCCAGGCTCGTAATCTGTAGTTCCCAGGTTCGAGTTCCAGCTGGGTCAGCGTTGAGATTTATCTCCGCAAAATTCTCCGCCCTGCCCACGGTCAGTAGGGGACACCGATGAGCTTGGAAAGACCGCCGTCCGTCGGATGGGACGTTAAGCCATGGCCACGTGTGCGGGAGAGCCATACCCTGTGCACGTTAAAGAACACGCTGGATGGCCTTCACAGGAGGCTACCATAAGTCTCCCAACAGCTGTTCCAGTGGGTCCCCTCCCCCAGCCTTCTCTGAGCCTTCGCGATCCATGTGACCTGGCCATTTAGCCCATGGTGTGCAAAAAAGTGCCGCTCAGAGGTAAAACAACCCTACCCAACCAAATCCTTTAAAAGTTCACTTTCTATTTTGAACAGCTCTCAACCATGGATTTTTGGAACTGGTTTTCTTCCTTTCTAAAAACTGAAGCAGTTCATCCTTTCTAGAACTGTTGTTGTGATAAAATATGATGGGAAGGTTAGAAACCTTCAACAATGGGCTTCCTGCTATCCCAATCTAGAACTATGTGAACTGTGAACTTATATACTAAGTTAACCCTCACGGAAAATCTATCCTTATATACTAGCTGAATTGGAGCTGCCCGAATCTCACTTATAAAATGCAATCTGTGACTAAGTGATTTTCACTGCATTAAAAGGCTAGTTTTGTGAGCACTCCCGAAACCCTTAGCATTGATTCAAAACGTTATACATGTCGGTGTTGTATTAAGGAAAAGCGATTAAATGCAGTGTTGCCAACTCCGAAAGATGAAATCACGCCTAAACTTCGAAGAATGACAACAATGGATATCACAGCGATTACCGTGTCCCGTAAGAGTAGCATGATAAATGTTTTCGAATCTAGCAAGCCCCCGTTTTGGAATTTCGACTTGAAACTGGCAACTGCGACTTGGACGCAACAACGAGCCACTTTTGCCTTTGGCCCACATGTACTTGCGTGTTTCGCGTACAGCTTAATCCGCCTCTGCTAACAAGCAAAAGTATAGAAAAACAGGTACAACTTGTATTGTCAAAATTACACCCTAGGTCTCAGGCAGGGTCTAAGGAGAGGTCTAAGGGGTCTATACCCCTCCCCCCTTTGGGAATACTAATAAGGGTAAAAGAGACAAAATAATTATTAACCTTATTTATATTTCATGCATTTTTCAAGACATTTTTAAAGACCTGCAAAAAAGAAGTGGAAAATGTTACAGTGAGTTGGAAATCTAGTCTTGAATCCTACCCTTTACATTTTCCCCCTCTTCGACTCTTTTTCTACGCTGCTGGCTATTAAAAATGGAACACCAGGAAAGACAAGAGATATCAAAGCCATATTTAGTGAATACATAACTTATATTTCAAGGATCAGGTAAATATACTTATGAAACAAATCCCACTAGTTCCGCCTAAAGCACTACCAGTATAGGGAATTGCCATATTCACCACTAACTACGGTCAGGAGCAAGACAATACCATATAGATACAGCTCATCCCCGACTACCTAATGCGAGCAGTACTATAGGAGTAAAGCTCATACATCGGTCAAAACCTAAATTTAATCCGCGCCCCGGTTAGCCACAAACAAGGATATATATATAGATCCAAGTTGCCTCTGCTCCCGTGGTAGGAACTCTTAGTTGGGCCCGACTTTCGGGGCCCTGTCCAACCTAACGAACCAAGTCAGTCAGCAGGGCCCCTAACAACTCCCCAGAGATTGAGGTCTTAGTCTGTCCAACCGGGGCCCAAACCTGTCAGCAGAGCCTTCGACCTCGATGGGCCCTCAAGCCCCCCCCCCCCCCACCACCACCACCACCACCACCACGTCAAGGTAGTTCCCTGTCGGGGGGTGGGGGGGTCAAGGATCAAATGATTACAAATACAACTCGGTTGGACTTGTGGAATACAAAGAAATCAATATCTTGTGTAGCTACCATGAGCAGCAACAACCGCTGCTACACGGTCCGGCATTGAGAGGATGAGACGTCAGATGTGTGTTTACGGAATGTCAGTCCATTCAGTTTCGATACGTAACCAAAGTTCATCTGTTGTAGCAGCTACTGGTGTCTGGTGTGATAGTCGTCATGAGATCATGGACCAGACAAACGCTGGTTGTTCAAAGTACAGGTAATGCGTACGAGGCATGTGTGTGAGTGGATTCCAATGGCACCCCACACCACAACACCAAGGATGGACCTGTATGGCGCTGCATCATGCATGTTTCACTGAGCCTGTCGCCGTGATACCGCCATATACGAATTCGTCCATCATGGTTCTGCACACTGAACTGAGATTCGTCTGAAAAGACAATGCGATGCCATTCGCTCATCCATACACAACGTTCTTGGTACCACTGCAGTCGCATATGCCTGTGTTGTAGAGTCAATGGTAGCCGAAGCAATGGTCACCTAGAAAAGATGCCCCGATGCGGCAGACCACGTCGAACCTTACGTGCGGACACTGGTTGATGTGTAACACACCTTAACTGTTGAACTTAGGTGTTTGATGTGGTTGTACGATCATTCAAAGCTATGCGCACGAGATGTCTGTCCTCTCGTTCGTTTGTGTGATAGGCCGTTGAGATCCTTCACGTCTATGAGTTCGTTCCTCCTCTACCCACTGACGCCATATTCTCATCACTGTGACAGCATTCCGTCCAACAGAACACCGATATCTCGGTACGATAATCCGCCTTCCTGTAATCCCACAATTCTCCGTCGTCGATCAAAGTCGGCAACCTGATCGTATGGATGCCGTGTTCTTCAACGGGGCATACTTTATCCTTTAGTGCACGAGAACAGCGAGCAAACACAATCCCAGTGCTTTGCACCAGCTTTTTGCAATCTCCACTTATAGCACTTCCAGGGGGCGTTACTGTCACACATGATGTGCGTATGTGCTGCGCTTTGAATCATTTACATGTTCTCCCATGGGCTACCCATCTTGCATATTTCGGGACAATCTGATGAGTTCTTCCTGGTGTTGCACTTTTAATGGCCAGCAGTGTAGATTCGGCTTGATAAGTCTTATAAATGATATTAAACAGGTACTAAAGGTACTAAAATTAGGTACGTAAATTTCCCTCTCCACAATCTTTTACTCCAAATAATCAAAGGAAAATTGTTATTCAGCAACTTTCCTAAAGGTTATATTTAGATATTAATCATGAAGACAGACATCGATTGAAGGAATAGAAACCTTTCTCCATCGATTTATCTTCTTCCTTTTACAGAAGAGCATTTACCGTGAATCGAATTTCCTCTCGCTAGACGTCGCCATTATCCGTGCTGCTTACGGTGTCGGTTGTCAGCATTTTGAACTTTTCAACTTTCGGAAGCATCATCCGTGAACTATCGATTGTCTGTTGGCATTTCAGTTGCCACACAGTCGTTACGCGGGCGACTCTCATAATGCTGGGAATATCCAAGATGGAAAACAATGTCATCAAAGGAAGCTGAGATGATAATCCCTTTCTCAGATAAATTTATGACGGAAAACTCAAATTAACGAAGAATTATTGTGCATGCTTTAATGCATCTCAAAATAGAAACAGGTGCTTTCATTATGCTAATACTTTTGTTTCAATTAACTCTCTCTATTTACGTTAATGACTTTAATGCTTTGAATACGAAACTTAGCAAAACAATTGGAATAATCGGCTTATCAAGCATTGCTAAATAATCAATTTTTCACTAGAAAGTTTACAAAAAAACAGTAAATATTTGTATATTAAGTTCTAGTGTCGTGACCCCATCTAAAACATTCCCATTTGAATACATTTATTAATCAACAACGGCACAATATTCTTCCTGCATTAATCAGGTACAGAAATCCGGCGAACCTTTACAAAGGTCTGAAAAAGGGAGGCAGCGACACTTATTTCTCTAAAAAAAAACAAGGGGGAGATCAGAGCAGAAAAGTATGACAGTACCTCGTTTCAGTCATGAAGAACACGGTGTCATCTGCGCTCACTCGCCACTGCTAGCTCACTAGGCTAGCAATGGCGAGTGGAGCGTAGATGACACCATCTACCCCTCATCAGGCGCTGTATCCTTCATCAAACTCTATCCATCATCATGTACCCCTCATCAGGCGCTGTATCCCTCATCAAACTCTATCCATCATCATGTACCCCTCATCAGGCGCTGTATCCCTCATCAAACTCTATCCATCATCATGTACCCCTCATCAGGCGCTGTATCCCTCATCAAACTCTATCCATCATCATGTACCCCTCATCAGGCGCTGTATCCCTCATCAAACTCTATCCATCATCATGTACCCCTCATCAGGCGCTGTATCCCTCATCAAACTCTATCCATCATCATGTACCCCTCATCAGGCGCTGTATCCCTCATCAAACTCTATCCATCATCATGTACCCCTCATCAGGCGCTGTATCCCTCATCAAACTCTATCCATCATCATGTACCCCTCATCAGGCGCTGTATCCCTCATCAAACTCTATCCATCATCATGTACCCCTCATCAGGCGCTGTATCCCTCATCAAACTCTATCCATCATCATGTACCCCTCATCAGGCGCTGTATCCCTCATCAAACTCTATCCATCATCATGTACCCCTCATCAGGCGCTGTATCCCTCATCAAACTCTATCCATCATCATGTACCCCTCATCAGGCGCTGTATCCCTCATCAAACTCTATCCATCATCATGTACCCCTCATCTTTCGCTTTTTCGAACCGCACACACAAGACGTCTGACACCCACCACTAATGTTGCAAGAAGACTCTATTTCTCAGTCCTTCTCTTTGTGCTCCTCAATTGTGATCAGTTCACAGGTGTCGGACACTATCTGTGTGATCAGGAGCTTGCCGCGTCCTTGACCTTATTGTTACCTTTGCTGGACATCTATTCCCAGAAGGCACCCTTAGCTGGCACCAATTCCTCGAATCCCGAGCTTGTAGGAGATCCTCTTTCCTGTGAGAGCGAGGGAGCGAGAAAAGATAGATGTGTGTGGGGGGGGAAGGCTAAGAACAATACGCCACAAAAAAATGGCGATCGTGACCACATTTCCGAAATGTTGGCACGACATACCCCTCCGGCTTGGGGGAAGGACAAGGGGGGGGGGGCGAGGTACACATTTTTTGGTCATGTCTGTGTTCACATGATCTGCTCATTCTCGGCAGATCATGTGATCATGACTCTGTGCGAATTGAGAAATTTATCTTTTCCATACGGTTATTTAACTGTGGTGTCCCGGGCGTAGTAAGTCCGCAAGTTGTGGAACTCTTGTTTAGTTATTGGAAGATGCACGTGGAAAAGTCTAATCCCTAATTATTTGGAGATCTTTTAACGGTAATTTCCTCTGCGCATTAGGTTCGCACGTTGTTGACCTCTCGTTCAGTCACTACCAGCAGTGGGGATGAAGGAAGGCACACGAAGCCACCCAAATTTTAGGTGCGTTGAAAAGTTCAAGCCCTGATTATGCGGGAATACTTAACTATCTCTATCTTGTTGAACTCAAATGTTTATTTCAGGGCTTTTCGACGTTCATCTTGGGCTGGGCCTGACGCTCTGCAGTCGTCTGGCCCTCGAGTGATGACAAGTGATGTGGAGAGCACAATGACGGCTCCTGGGAAATAGGGAGATGTTGGACACGTCCAGGTCCGACCCTCCGATCTGGAGCTGGCCGTCACTGAAGCCAGCCTTGTGTGGTTTGCCTCATCCAGTGGATCTCTGCAACAACACATGAAAGAAAATTTCGGTTGGGTTGTTTCACCTCTGAGCGGCACTTTTTTGCACACCATGGGCTAAATGGCCAGGTCACATGGACCCCGTAGGCTCAGAGAAGGTTGGGGCAGGGAACCCACTGGAACAGTTGTTGGGAGACAGATGGTAGCCTCCCGTCAAGGCCATCCAGCGTGTTCTTTAACGTGCACAGGGTATGGCTCTCCCGCACACGGGGCTACGGCTTAACGACCCATCCGACAGACGGCGGTCTTTCCAAGCCCATCGGTGTCCCCTACTGACCGTGGGCAGGGCGGGGAATTTTGCGGAGATAAATCTCAACGCTGACCCAGCTGGGACTCGAACCTGGGAACTACAGATTACGAGCCTGGCACGCTACCGACTGAGCCACCCCGCCCCATATGAAAGAAAAAGAAACGATATGTCATTTCTCGCTCTCCCTTACTGTTTACTTATTGCAGGATATATATACGGTGTCTCATAACCGCCACGTGTCCCTGTGTCCTGTGTCATTCACAATTACGTTACACCGTGAAATGTTACGTTCTCCCCCATTAATTACAATCTTTCTCTGAGACATTTGGTAATAGCTCAACTCGATTTTTTTTTTCTTTAGATTGGCCTCATCTAAACCTCCTGTTACGCTGCCAAACTCGTGATGAATCAAAACCTTCTATCATTCTCGGAACGGTGACAACTGATTCACAATTATACCATGTTCTGACATTTCTACTAAACTGATGGATCTAAATATTTCACAATTTTCGGAAGAGGTGATAAATTAACTAATTCACAATTATGCCATGTTCTGACAATCTCCGTTTACAATTCTAGTAAACTGTGATAAATACGAATAGCTCACGATGTTACTACATTTTAACAATTTTCAGTCTAACTATGTCATCCTATTTGAATTTTACACCTCTATTTTTCATTTATATTATTTCACCCTTATACAATTCCGGGTTCCATCACCTTATTATGTTACATTACTATCTTAGTCATTTTATCGTTTTACAATTCGTTCATTCTTTGTGTATCAGGGGTGTGGGTAATTGTGTGGGAGTGTAAAAAGGCTCCCTGATCAGTAGCTGTTCCTCACTTCCGCCAGGCCCTTGGCGATGGCGAGTCCTAGAAACTGATCGAGTATAGGCGGTACAGGTGAATGGGCGCAGCGAGCGTGCCGTGCAAGGGCGGGGCTAGGTGGGTGATTACCAAATCCAGGCGCGAAAAATAAAACACTCAGCGTGCACTTCATGCATCTCATTTGTTCAGCTCCTCTGTTCAAATTCAAAGAGTGCGAAGGTGACGTCACTCGGACGGTAGCGGACGACGCCTTTGGTTGATTGACGGGTGCCGTGAGCGTGAGTAACCTCGCTGCCCAGACGACGGAGTGCCCTTGATTGGTCAACCGCTCGGCGGTTGCCGGCTGCTGGCAGCAACGAATGGGTCACCGCATGGGTGAAAGTCACACCGAGGGATGCATGACCTCGATGCGACGACTGCTGCCAGGGGAGGTGAGGGACGGTCTCTACGACATGGGGCTGGGCGATCCGCTGATCAAATTTCCAGTACCTATAACTAACACATATTACAAACACCGCGACATACATAAGTACACATTGGTTTCACCTGATGGGCTGCATAAGAATATGATTGATTATATATTAATTAACAGCTAATGGGCTAGTACTGTTAGGAATACCAGTTCATGTAGGAGAGCTGAAATTGGATCTGACTTTTATCTTGCTAAAAGTGTCTTGTAACTCAAACTTAAAAAGCGTTGTGCTAGGGTTAAAAAATTTACTTTTAATACTGAAGCTCTGAAGGGCCCAGTTATAGCAAGAGCTTACCACAGAAGTTGAGGAGGAGTAGGACCATTTTAAACAGACTTTTTCGGGAACTAACAGTACTCTTTTAGGAAAAAAAGGAGCAGAGGAGACAGAATTATTTGAATGATAAGGCACTTGAGCTTATTTCAGAAAGAAAGAACTGCAGGAATGTCCTTAATCAATACCCTACTAGTCCTAATAGAAAGCATTACAGAGAGCTTTATAAAAGAGTAAAGGATCAGTTAGCTGCTGATAAGAATCTTTGGCTTGATGGCTTGGCTGACAAAGTCGAGGAAGCAGTTAAACAGCACAACAGCAGAGAGATATACCAGATAGTTAATGTTTTGTGTGGTAGAAAACGGACAGGTATACAGGGGTTGAAGGATAAACAAGGTAAGGTTATAGAAGGGGAGGATCCTGTCATTGCTAGATGGGCTGAGCATTTCAGTGATGTTCTAAACAATGTGGTTAGTTCTACTCCCATTGTTTGCAATGATGATAGATGCATTGGTGGTTTTAATGTTGGCCCTATAACACAATCTGAAGTTATTTTGGCTATTTCTATACTTAAACTTCATAAATTCCCAGGGGTAGATGAAATTACTACAGAAATGCTTAGAGCTGGGAATGTTTCGGTTACCACTTGGATGACTGAAGTTTTGAATATCTTTTATGATAAAGGCATGGTCCCTAAGGATTTTACCAGAGCTATTATTATCCCTATTTTCAAAAAAGGTGATCGCAGTTCTTGTGATAACTATAGGGGTATCAGCCTACTCTCTGTTCCAGGGAAAGTTCTTTCCATGATTCTGCTTAATAGAATTAGGATCTGGTTGACAGTCATTTGCATGATGAGCAATGTGGATTCAGAAGTGGTAGGAGATGTGTAGATCAAATATTTTCACTTAGGCAGATTCTTGAGATGTTTAGAGTTTCAGAAACCTTTGGTTGTTAGCTCTGTTGATTTCAAAAAGGCTCTATAATAACATTGAGTCGTGTGTGAAAGTTGATAAGGCTTGTAGCAATTGGTTTAGCATTGCTTCTGGTGTTCGACAAGGGTGCATTTTAGTTTGTTTATTATTGTTATGGTTCATTATGTTATGCGAAATTCACTTCAAGGGAAAGATTTTGGCCTTAAATGGGCTGGAGATACGAAAATTTCTGACTTAGATTATGCTGATGATTTAGCCGTTTTGGCAAATGATGTTGATGAGATTAACTCTTTCATTAGGGCTGTTGATGAAACTGGTAGTAGAGTAGGTTTGGTTATAGACAGAGAGGAAACTAAAGTGATGAAAATTGGTCGGCAGGCTGTGATTCAGTTAATCTGAATAGCTGCAGTCTTGAGCAGGTGTAACAGTTTAATTACCTTGGGAGCTATGTAGCAGATACTGGTGATGTGCGGCATGAGATTAACAGACGAATAGGGATTGCTGTCGGGACTTTTAAGAATCTATGGAGAGTGTGGAGAAATAGGCATATTCACCTAAAGACTAAAATTAGACTGTATAATAGTTTGGTTGTTTCTAGGGTTAGTTATGGTAGTGAAACTTGGCCACTGTGTAAACAAGATAACAGGAAACTAGATGCTTTTGATTCTATATTCTTACGCAGTATCTTGGGTTCACTCAACTTTGTAACTAATGATGAGGTTAGGCAATGGAGTCGGCAACCTCCTTTAAGCAGCATATTGTGCAGAGAGAGACTCCGTTGGTTTGGCCATGTTGCCCGTATGAATAATTATAGATTGGCGAATAGGGTTATGAACAGTGTGCCTAAAGGCCAGAAAGAGGGGGAGACCAAGGATGCGGTGGGCAGACAATGTCAAACAGGACCTTATTAGAATTGGTGTGCAATGGCCAGACGCAGCTCAGGACAGACTTGCTTGGAGAACTAAATTGCACGGTCTGGTTGGACCTCCGTAGCCCATGGCTGCTTGCTGCTGCTAATGATGATGATTGGGAGATTCTTTGGATTGGCCAATACTCTCACCGTCCCTATGTGTGAACAAATTCCTACTACTTCTACGCTTGTAGCAATTCTCAATGGTTCTATCAGTGTGGCAACCCTCAATTCTCCTATCGTTAAATGCGTGACAACACTCCGTGTTTCTCTCTGAACAAAATCTTTCTGCTCTCTCAGTGTACTACAACTCTCTATACTTCTCAATGCTTTCATCTGTGGAAAAACTCTTCCTCTCTCTCAATAGGTGAAAACTCACAGTGCTATTTGAGCACAAACTTTCTCCATCCCTTAGGTTATTAAAACTCTCTGTATTTACCTTTGTGTAAAAATTCTCAATGCGTTTGTCAGTGTAAAAACGCTCAATGCTTTTCTCAGTGTAAAAATTCTACATCTTTCTCTCTGGATTCTTCGATAATGGTTCACGGAACATGAGGACGACTTCCAGATATTGCCCTGTCTTGAAAATTCCCCAGACATCAATCCAATCGAGTATCTGTGGTTTGTGTTGGAACAGCATATCCGATCTGCGGCAGCTCAACCACGTAACTTACAAGAATTAAAGGATCTGCTGGTAACCTGTTGGTACCAGATACCACAAGATACTTTAGAAATCTTGTAGCATCCATGTCTCACCGGTTAAGAGCTGTTTTGGCGGCACGTGGAGGGCCAATCCCATATTAGGCAGGTGGTCATAATGTTTTGACTCTTTGGTGTATTTGCGTAATGATTATTTCAGTATTAAATAATTATGACGTTTTTTATAGGACAAGAAAATTTATTGTTAATTATTTCAGATTTCATTACCCTTCAAGCAATGAACGAATATTGTTTGAAAATCGAGATTTAAACAATTTTGGTTATGAAATGAGATTATTCAGTCGCATTTTTCTATTAAATGCATAGTTCAGAAGTTATAGAGATTATTCAGTCGCATTTTTCTATTAAATGCATAGTTCAGAAGTTATAGAGATTATTCAGTCGCATTTTTCTATTAAATGCATAGTTCAGAAGTTATAGAGCTTCGTAGTAAATTGCCATTGCCATACATAAAAATTCTGTAATATTTCTGTAGGGCAGTTTATCATCTCAGGCCAAATTACCACAATTTAAATAAAAAAAAATAAATACCCCCTCAAGCAGCTGCTTGCCACAGAGGTCTGACAGGAGCCTGTCAGTTTATATGCCAAAGTAGAAGGTCTGTGAGGATGGCAGGACCTCAGCAGAAAAACGACACACACATCCATGCCTTACCCGGGGCTCGAACCCAGGTCCCGTACATTACTAGCCAAGCGTGCTAACCACTCGGCCACCGGACGGCTTACCACAATTTAGTAACTTTTATTTCAGCTTTTGTAAAATGGTTAATATATTTGGCAACACAGAAAAGGAAAACTAGTTCGTATACCCAGATGAGGCATGGATGCGTTTGTTGCTTTTCTACCTAAGTCTTACCTTCCCAGTTAGGTTCATTGGGTAATTATGGTGATATTATTCCGTTCGTCAGAACTCCGTCACAATCGGTCACATCGGCTGCCTAAGTAGAAATAAAAGAAAGATAAGCAGCTATTTACCACAGAGGTCTAATCGGAGCCTGTCAGTTGGGTTGTTTTACCTCTGAACGGCACTTTTTGCACACCATGTGCTAAATGGTCAGGTCACATGGACCCCGAAGGCTCAGAGAAGGTTGGGAGGAGACCCACTGTAACAGATGTTGGGAGACAGATGGTAGGCTCCCGTCAAGACCATCCAGCGTGTTCTTTAACGTGCACAGGGTATGGCTCTAGTGCACACGGGACACGGCTTAACATACCATCTGACGGACAGCAGCCTTTCTAAGCCCAACGGTGTCCCCTACTGACCGTGGGCAGGGCGGGGAATTTTGCGGAGATAAATCTCAACGCTGACCCAGCTGGGACTCGAACCTGGGAACTGGAGCCTGTCAGTATAATATCTCATAGACAAGGATTGTGAGGTAGGCGAAACCTCAGGAGAAAGAGAACATAAATATCCATGTCTTACCGGGATTCGAACCCAAATTCCTTGATAGATAGCCAAGCATGCAAACCACTCGGCCATCGTTTTAAAAAGTGAGCTAATGTTTTCTTTTCGTTTTTTCACCCTTTCTAGATATTCGACTTTTTTTGTTATTAGAGATAAATGAAAAATTATTTTTGTGTTGGATAGGTATTGATGGAATATTACGATTCGCATATTCCGAATCTCTCAAGAGTTATATCTGAGCTCCCTAACGTAGAAAAATCTGAAGTTTCTAAAAATTTAAACAAATATATTGCAAACAAAGCATTTACGTTGGAAACTGAAATTTTGGTAGTGGAGTGGGAAAGTCATGAAGTTTGCATTGACAGCAATAATTTGCCTCTCAACCCCAGGGGTGGGGTGGGTGGTTTTACCTCTCAGGCACCTTTTTGAATAAAATAAGCTTGATGGTCAGATCACAAGGACCCCGAGAGCTCAGAGAAGGTTGAGGGGAGGGGACCACTGGGCAGCTGATGGGAAACAGATGGTATCCAGCGTGTTCTTTCGTATGCACAGGACCATCCAGCGTGTTCTTTAATATGCACAGGATATGGCTCTCCCGCACAGGGGACCACAGCTTAACACCCCATCAGTCGGACGGTGGCCTCTCCAAGCCAAGGGTGTCTCCTACTGACCGAGGGCAAAGCGGGAAATTTTACGGGGATAATTCTCAACGCTGGCCCAGCTGGGACTCGAACCTGGGAATTGCAGATTATTGCCCTCCAGTGGTGGCAAAGTGCAGCTTTATTTAGGAGATGATTGCAAACTTCTTTACGAGTTCAATAGGTACCAATAACACATTATGACTCGCATTTTTCAAATTCTAAAGTAGTTTTAATTTTCATCATTTAGGTGACGCCAATTACAAAACTTTAAAACAGCCATAATAATGACATAATAGCCGCATTGCGAATGGGTGGGCACGCATTTCTCGTACGTCCACGATGTGACGTCATTGGTGGCAGACATTTTAGGTTCCCTGTGATTCATCGGGTACTTGACCGATCGGTCACAAATTTGGTGTGGTTGTCCCACATATGCCTTAAATGTTTTGTGTTAAGAGTTCGGGTTCCTTAGCTACCGTGGATCGGGATTAATACCTCTACAGGTGTTCGATATTTATGGAGGTGCTGCGGTCGTCTACCTTATAAATAGAGTAGTACGTTATCGATGAAAGTTGCTTGTGGAGTAGTACATTATCGATGAAAGCTGCTAATGGAGTAGTGCATTATCGATGAAAGTTACGAATGAAGTAGTATATTATCAATGAAAGTTGCGAATGGAGTAGTACGCTATCGATGAAAGTTGCGAATAGTACGTTATCGATGAAAGTTGCGAATGGAGTAGTACGTTATCGATGAAAGTTGCGAATAGACGTTATCGGTGAAAGTTGCGAATAGTACGTTATCGATGAAAGTGGCGAATAGTAAGTTATCGATGAAAGTTGCTAATAGTAAGTTATCGATGAAAATTGCGAATGGAGTAGTATATTATCGATGAAAGTTGCGAATGGAGTAGGATGTTATCGATGAAATTTGGGAATGGAGTAGTATGTTATCGATGAAATTTGGGAATGGAGTAGTACATTATCGATGAAAGTTGCGAATGGAGTAGTACATTATCGATGAAAGTTGCGAATAGACGTTATCGGTGAAAGTTGCGAATAGTACGTTATCGATGAAAGTGGAGAATAGTAAGTTATCGATGAAAGTTGCTAATAGTACGTTATCGATGAAAATTGCGAATTGAGTAGTATATTATCGATGAAAGTTGCGAATGGAGTAGGATGTTATCGATGAAATTTGGGAATGGAGTAGTATGTTATCGATGAAATTTGGGAATGGAATAGTACATTATCGATGAAAGTTGCGAATGGAGTAGTACATTATCGATGAAAGTTGCGAATGGAGTAGGATGTTATCGATCAAATTTGGGAATGGAGTAGTACATTATCGATGAAAGTTGCGAATAGTACGCTATCGATGAAAGTTGCGAATAGCACGTTATCAATGAAAGTGGCGAATAGTACGTTATCGATTAAAGTTGCGAATGGAGTAGTACATTATTGATGAAAGTTGCGAATGGAATAGTAAGTTATCGGTGAAAGTTGCGAATAGTGCGTTATCGATGAAAGTTACGAATGGAGTTGTATGTTATCGATGACAGTTGCGAATTGGAGTAGTATATTATCGATGAAAGTTGCGATGGAGTAGTCAGTTATCGATGGGAAACGGATTTTAATAGGCAGATTTTTGCATCAAACGTTTGGAGGGATTTAACTAGTATTAGATTATTTTTTTTTACTTTTAAAACGAATATTGCGAACAAATTATTTGTCCTACAAATTTGAAATTACGGTAGTAGCGCGTAAGGGAGTACACTGAAAGCAATGATTTGCATCTTTTCTTACAGAGGGATTGCAAAACGCTACCTTTCATTTTAATGATAAATGTGAGTTATTTTTATTCTGTGCAACTTGCCGGTCCAACCCAAACTTAGTGAAAAGCCATTAGGAAAACACATTAAGTGTCGCAGGAAAAATTCTCTACTGAAAAACGGAAACATACATTGCTAATGAGTAATAAAATGGAAATAAAAAACACTATTTTTATGGAATCAACAAAATATCTTGATCGAAAAATAAGAAAACATACATTTTTTTAATCAGTAGTATGAAGTGGCAAAATGTTTCGTTATGCGCCTAAAAGTGTTTGGTCAAAATATTGGATTGAGGTAGAATATTGATTTTTTTTTTATGAACAGCAAGTTGTTTTGCAATGAGCCGCGTTTGGAAGGTTTTTCTCTATAAGTGCTAATAATTTATTCCTCTTTGCATATTTCCAATCATCTATTTGTTCGAATTACTACCGTTTAAGAGTGCAAAATTCGGAAAACGGAAACATCTTCTCATTGAAAACTAGAATCCCATATTCGCAGGCTATGTTCTAGTTATTATTTCTTCAGACATCGATAGATGGCAGCAGTTACATGGCGCAAAGTGTCGCTGGATTTTGCTAATCCCAAAACATTCCATTGAGCAGACTGATAAACACATCGATGAGGAATCGAACCTCTTTATAACCAAATCAATAAGGGGCTGATAACGAATAGAGAAAATAATACTTTAAGGGAAGAACTCGTTTAAAGTGATTTAGAAATAAATAAAAATCCCATCAAGCAGCTGTTTGCCACAGAAGTCTTAGAGCAGTCTGTCAATTTAATACACCCTAGAAGAAGTTTGTGAGGAAAGCGAGACCTCAGCAGAAAGACAATGCAAATAAAGAAACGACCATACTATATCCGGCTTCGAAATTAGGTCCTTTTCACATTGACGCCTAGAATGCTAACCACTTAGGCACCGGACTGCTAGGAGGGTTAGAGGGATAACTAAATAATTTAATCCACACCGTTTGCAAATGATGTAATAATAACTTTTTCAGAAAAAGAAGAGAAAAAAGGGAATGAGAAGGATTGGCTCAGTCTTTAGAACACCAATTTTATAATCCGCAGCTCCCAGGTTCGAGTCTCGACTGTATTTATCTCCCCTAATCCCTCTAATTTATCCTTCCCTCTGCCCTCGGTCAGAAAGGGGTCACGGATGTGCTTGAAAAATTGTTGCCATTCGTCGGAAGGGACGTAAAAGCCGTGGTCCCGTGTGTAGGAGAGCCATATCCTGTGCACGTTAAAGAACACTCTGGATTACATTGCAGGAAACTACTATCTGTCTCCTAACATGTGTCCAGGGGGTACTCTTCCCCCAACCTTCTCTGAGCCCTTTGGGTCCTTGAGACCATTTCGCCCATCTATGGGGAAAAAACTGCCTCAAAATAAAATCTCACAATCAATGAAATGTACTATTTAGGTACACATCTCGTATTTTTACTTAGGTTAATACCAAATATATGAGATTTTTGTTAAATTCACTAATATGAACAGATGTTTAGTTAACATATATAGTGTTAAATACATTAATATGAGTTTTATTTCTTAGTATGTTTTATAATAAATATAAAAAAAAATTATATGTCTTTCTGTAATTAAATTTTCTCTATTCGTAAGCTGTAAACGTTTTCTGTAGAGCGAGTTCACCCCACCCATAGACACACAAACACACATCCACACACACTCCCGGAAAGTTCGGGACCACTCGAATATTTTGCTCTGGGGACTTCAGATGTGTTATTTCTCTACTGGCCATTGTGCCAAAAACAAGAGATGGCTGTTGAAATAATAGAAATAACCAAGACAATGTACTAAAAAAGATACTTCTATAGCGATTTTTAACCACCTGATTTAGCACTTTATTCCCAGTTGTTCTTTGTTCACATCTATGCCGACAACTAATTTTGCAACAGTTAACAAAAGGGCAAAACAATGGAGTGTATTTCAGGTGCAATCAGAAAGCAATGCCATACCGCCCCATGCCATAGTCACGCATGTGTTTTTTCCACAATACATCTTTATTGATAGTGACACCTGATGTTTGTGAGTAATTTATGAGCCGGGCACTAAACTCATTTCTTTTCGCGAGGATGTCAGAGTAGACAGAATGATGAATGATTTTCAACACTCTTAAAGTCTTTTAAATGCTAATGTGAGAGCTCTTGTTTTGAACGTAGAGAGCACATCATGAGGCTATGTCAGTAGGGTTATCTTAATTCAACACACGCTACAGTCCTAGAAAAGTGTCGCCATCTAGTAGCATGTCATCAAAACATAGCGTGAGTGATGTGGTGTGATAAAATGTGATGGGAAGGTTAGAAACCCTTCAACAATGGGCTTCCTGCTATCCCAATATAGCGATGGTGATACTTATAGTTCAATTTAATAAGAGACAATAGAAGTATATTTATTTAAAAGTATTTAATCACTATTAGACTGTTTAAGTATCATGATAACAATGTTGGCTAAACCCGGGCCAAGATTTAGAAATAAAAATTGAGGTGGGGGGGAGGGTGTCAAGAAACACAATCTATTTGTAAAAGAAGGCTAACAGACTGGATTTCCAATGCAGTGGTTAGCGCTCTTGGCTACTGATCTAAGGGACCTGGGTTCGAGCTCCGGGTAAGGCATGTATGTATGTGCTGTTTTTCTGCTGAGGTCCTGCCATCCTCACAGATCTTCTACTCTGGCGTATAAACTGACAGGCTCCTGTCAGACCTTTGTGGCAAGCAGCTGCTTGAAGAGGTATTTATTTTTTTATAACATTTCTCTCCTCCATTTTACAAATCTATAAAACTTTCCTTGAAAAATGAATGAAATATAAATAAGTTTAATATTTTTTCTCCTCTATTGCCTTTACTAGCAATCTGAAAGGAGGAGGGGAAGGGCATGGCCCCCTGACCACCCCTTATATCGAGCCCTGGCAAAACCCATTGTCATCGTGATACTTAAACAACCTAATAATGATTCAACACTTAGTAAATCAATAACGTGCTGTGGATAAATTGTGTAACTACAAGACGAACTGAGATTTGCTCAAAAAAATTCAGTCAAGTCCCGAGTGGCAGTATAAGTCAAGTTTTGTAACAAGTTTAAATTCTATTTTAAAAAATTCAATATATTGTTACGACAGAAGGAATCTGGCAACCGAAAGCAAAAAGTTTCAGCCAACGAATAAGAACTTTGGGAGAATTTGGAGAAGAAGAGTGGAGCGTAAACGGTCATTTTTGTATTGTAACGGTCGTTGTGTGTTGTAACGGTCGGTGAGTTCGAAAATGGACGGTGAGCTGTTCTGAGACAGTGCGCGTAAGTATCAAGAAATAACTTGATGTGTTGTGTATACGCGGAAGGATAAAAGTGGGATCTTTTATCGTTAAGTATCAAGAAGTAACTTGATGTGTTGTGTATACGCGGAAGGATAAAAGTGGGATCTTTTATCGTTAAGTATCAAGAAGTAACTTGATGTGTTGTGTATACGCGGAAGTATAAAAGTGGGAACTTTTATGGCTAACTTCGAATGTCTACACGGACTGTCTTTTTGTTCGGCTAGTGTGTGAAAAGTTATTAGCACAGGACGAGAATTGGTTTACGAGTGAAGATCTTCGGGTGACCTGGTAAATCAAGTAAAAGGTAGTATTTAGTAAAATACACAGAGCTGATATTGTGTGCTCTACGCAGGAAGATTGATGACTTGTGCATGTTAATAGTTGATTTGTTATTAAGATACTTCATCCATATTTCCTTTGTAACAATTTACCTTGTATTGAATTTGGTTTTGAAATATAGCTTTTAATACTCACGCCCAGTGCTATCCGTTTTTTTTGTAATCCGCAACATTTGGTGTCAGAGGTGGGGTTAATTTAATTGAATGCCTTTCACTAGAAGTATGGATGAGTTAATAAAGCTGATGACTGATATGAAAGCCGAAATAGCGGCACAAAATAGGACATTAGATGAAATGATCAGTCAAAATGGTAAAATGAAAGCCGCAATGGCTACACAAAATAATGAAAAGGAAAAAGAGAAAGGCAACGCATATCAAAATGTGAATCCAAAACCAATAGGTGAAATTTGCAAAACTAACAGCACTGGAGGTAACATTACAGATGAACAATGTTTTAAAGATGCTAACCGTAAGAATATTGTTGAGCAGTATAAAAATTATAGGAACAAAATTATGCAAGAATCGAGAGCTGGTAGAGATGTTGTTACAGTTACAGTTCAGACAACGAAATTGGTTGAAGGTGAATATATCTCCAGCAGTGGGAGCTATAGTACAGATGAACATAATGCTGATGCGGGAAAGAAACGATGCAGAACCAGAAAACATTCCAAGATCCTTTGCTATCTGAAAAAGAAGCAATTTAAGAAACGATGCGGAACCAGAAAACATTCTGGGATTCTTTGCTATCTGAAAAAGAAGCAATGTAGATTCAATTCGTTTCTACAAAATTCGACGGACAGGAGAAGCTCGCTGGGGCAGCGGCGTTCTGATGAAGCCTTCATATTGATTGAAGAGATCTCGAGAGAGATGGAGAAAGTGCGAGAGGACTGCGAGAGGAAGACTGCAAAAGAATCGAATCTTCGGAAGAAAGGAGAATCTCGAAATGTGGATCTGCTACTGGAAATCAAGAATCGTAGAGATAGCGCAGATAATGCCTTTGACCACGCAACTACTGGTGATGCATGGCAGAGTGTCTATGTAGCTGGTGACATGTCTAGGAACTGTGAAGAACAATCACACAGATCAGAGAGCTGTGAGACTATACAGTACGCTTTGCACTTCAAAATACCTAGGTATACAAGTCTGGCACGATCTGAAGAGAGATCCACACGAAAGGTATTCTATTCCTCGCCGTCAGCAAAATGTGTCATGGACAATTATCGCAAAGGCAGAGTAACGAGTGGTAATGAGGGGGAACGAAACAGAGTTTACGTTTCGCAGAGTGGTCCGAGTAAAGAAGAGGTGTCCATTCATCATAGATACAAAGTGCCATTCGACGTTACTGGGGAAGTCGGAGAGATTTTTCCGAAGCATATAGCCACACTTGAATCGTTTATAGAAAGTGGGGATTTAAGGAAGAGGAATTCCGAAGAATGGCTTAGAAGCATAACAGGTGATGCTAGTAAAAGAGCTTCAGGCAGAGACAGTACTTCAAAGACTAACTTTCTGGATGAAACTAAGCCTCAGAGTTACGATCAGAGAGAAGTGAATCCCTCAGATAATTTCAACGTAGCCACGCTGAATTTCTTTTCTGAACAGTCAATGTGCAGATTTGAACATTATAACCATTTAGATTATAAGGATATAGAAAAGTTTTATCACGACTACAAGAGCTCTAAAGTGGACAATATCATGTTACAAAACTCGTCGCTGATCTCCAGAATGAACAATTTGGCAATCATGACTGATGTTTCCCTGGCTAATTACAATGAGAGCTCCAAGAAAGTGAATTCGGAAGAAACAGCAAATATGACCTCCTCGGGTCATGTGTTTTGCTGGAGACCCAAGTGGCGCCATCGGATGGTAGATGAAAACAGCACAGGAGGTGTCGGCAACAAAGTGAGTCTTGTCTTGGCTCCTGCACTTGCTGCTTTAGGTCTCAAGGTCCCTATGATCTCCGGTCGTGCTCTCCAATTGAAGGGATATACTCTGGACAAATTGGAATCCATCCCTGGCTTCACAGTGGACTGCACTAAAGATAAAATCGAGCAGATGATGGAAGACGTCGGATGCTGCATCGTAGGACAGACAGAGGAGCTGGTGCCAACAGATAAGGAGATTTACCGCTGCAAGGATCTGATGGCTACCATAGATAGCGTTCCTCTAATGATATGCTCAATTGTGTCCAAAAAGCTGGCTGAAGGAGTGTGTGCTTTGGTTTATGATGTTGAATTCGGAAAAGGAGCTATTGATCTCATCAGTACAGAAGATGTTGCTGTTGAATTAGTTAAGAAAATGGTTGCAGCATCACAAGCTCGTGGAATGAAGAGTTTGAGTTGTTCAGCTGTTATCAGCAACATGGATTCACCTCTTAAAAACTCTGTTGACAACTCTCTGGAAGTGATGGAAGCTGTTCAGTGTTTCCTTGGTAACGGATCCTTGGAACTGCAAGAGCTCGTCGAAGAGTTAGGAGGAGAACTTATGCGTTTGGTGAACATTGTGGATAATAGGGTAGATGAAGCATCACGTGTCTGCAAGGTTCTGCATAACGGCAATGCTTTGAACAAGTTTCGTAACATGTTAATAGAACAAGGAGTATCTGAAGATGTTGCAAGCTGGCTATGTGAAGGTAAAACAGAAAAAATATTGCTAGCAGCCCGACACATCACTGATTTCATTTATACAGGAGAAACAGGTAAGGTTGTCGGATTAGAAGCTGCAGTTCTAGCAAGAGTATGGAAGGAGGAGATGGACCGAAGCGCTAAAAAGAATTATGGAGCTGATGTTATATTTGTGAAGCACCTTGGGGATCAAATTGAATCAGGTGAAATATGGCTGAAGGTTCATCACGACAGTTCTGAATTAAGTGAAAGTCAACTGACAAAAGGGTCAGACTGGAGGATGAAACTCCTCCCTAGATTTTATGTCACTAATGACTTTCATTCCTTGTTACTGTTGATAGAAGTAAAAATCCAAAGAAGAAAACTTTCGACAAAGAAGAAAACTTTTTACAGGTTTTGCACGAAAACTCTTAGTCGATTCTTCTCCCTGCAGAGACATAAACGTGTTCACAAGGGCTATAGGCCTTACACGTATTATGTTTGTGGACGAGGCTTCAGTCAGAAAAGAAATCTACGTCATAATGAGATTCGCTTTCATTTTGACACAGACGTGGTATATCGCATTCGTCGATGTCCAGCTACAAAGTGCAAGGTGGTTCACGTGGATCATTTGGCCCCGTTTCATCGAAGAACTGAAGAAGCTTTGGAATCCAGAATTGTTCGGGACGAACAAGACCTAGGAAGGGGGCAGTGTTACGACAGAAGGAATCTGGCAACCGAAAGCAAAAAGTTTCAGCCAACGAATAAGAACTTTGGGAGAATTTGGAGAAGAAGAGTGGAGCGTAAACGGTCATTTTTGTATTGTAACGGTCGTTGTGTGTTGTAACGGTCGGTGAGTTCGAAAATGGACGGTGAGCTGTTCTGAGACAGTGCGCGTAAGTATCAAGAAATAACTTGATGTGTTGTGTATACGCGGAAGGATAAAAGTGGGATCTTTTATCGTTAAGTATCAAGAAGTAACTTGATGTGTTGTGTATACGCGGAAGGATAAAAGTGGGATCTTTTATCGTTAAGTATCAAGAAGTAACTTGATGTGTTGTGTATACGCGGAAGTATAAAAGTGGGAACTTTTATGGCTAACTTCGAATGTCTACACGGACTGTCTTTTTGTTCGGCTAGTGTGTGAAAAGTTATTAGCACAGGACGAGAATTGGTTTACGAGTGAAGATCTTCGGGTGACCTGGTAAATCAAGTAAAAGGTAGTATTTAGTAAAATACACAGAGCTGATATTGTGTGCTCTACGCAGGAAGATTGATGACTTGTGCATGTTAATAGTTGATTTGTTATTAAGATACTTCATCCATATTTCCTTTGTAACAATTTACCTTGTATTGAATTTGGTTTTGAAATATAGCTTTTAATACTCACGCCCAGTGCTATCCGTTTTTGTGATCCGCAACAATATTATCTTCATCAACAGAATAAACTGTTATAACACTGACATACCTCAACTAAATACAGCATGGAAATTCTTTTTAAAAAATTCCTAGAAATTAATATATCAATAGGTCATTTATTAAACATGAATATGTCATCCGAGAAGAGTCTTCCCACTTCCACGGCTCAAGACAATTAATTTCGCACCTGTTTGTGTCGTTTTTCTCCTGAGGGCCTGCCATCCTCTCAGACCTTCTACATGGCATATAAACTGACAGGCTCCTGTCAGACCTCTGTGGCTAGCAGTTGCTTGAGGGGGTATTTATTATTTATTTTTATTATTACTATGCATCACTCGTTCATCGCACCTGCCTCATGTCAACAAGAATGTTAAACCTCATATAAAACCTACAATATTATATAACTTTTATCCTAACTCGTCGATTTTTCATGTCAGACAATGTTTCGAATGTTGAAATTGAAACGAAATCGATGTCGTTGTTTTACCTCTGAGCGGCACTTTTTTGCACACCATGAGCTAAACGGTCAGGTCACATGGACCCCGAAGGCTCAGAGAAGGTTGGGGGAGGGGATCCACTGGAACAGCTGTTGGGAGACAGATGGTAGCCTCCCGTCAAGGCCATTCAGCGTGTTCTTTAACGTGCATAGGGTATGGCTCTCCCTCACACGGGACAAGGCTTAACGTCCCATCCGACGGAGAGCGGTCTTATATCAAGCCCATCGGTATCCCCTACTGACCATGGGCAAGGCGGGGAAATTTGCGGAGATAAATCTCAACGCTGACCCAGCTAAGACTCGAACCTGGAAACTGCAGATTACGAGACTGGCGCGCTACTGACTAAGCCACCCACGCCCCAACGAAATCGATAACTCCATAGTAAATACACGATTACCTGTAGATAGAGTATTCAATAAATATTTAGATAGAAAATATTACTGCTGATGATGCGGGATTCGAACCTATGACTCTCTAGATACATACCGGAGTGTTTTAACCATTAATGCAACCACCAGATGATAATTTGTTTCCACAATGTGACCTTTTATATATTTCGCTAAATTTGGCAAACCTTGCGCCATCTATAATCAGGAAAAAATAGCACTTTTTTGCATACAGTGGTTTAAATGGCTAGATCACAAGGACCCGAGGGGTCAGAGAAGGTTGTGAAAGGAACCCAATTGGAACAGTTGTGGGAGACAGATGGTAGCCTCCCATCAATGCCATCCAGGGTGTTCTTTAACGTGTAGAGGGTATGGCTCTCCCGCACACGATGCCACAGCTTAATGTCGCATTTGACCGATGGCCCATCGGTGTCCCTTACTGACTGTGGGCAGGGCAGGGTGTTTGGCAGAGATAAACCTCAACTCTGGCCCAACTGGGATTCGAACATGAGAACTATAGATTACGAAGTTGAGGCCGCAAAATCCAGCGAAAGATATAAAAGTAACATTGTGGAAACAAATTATCGTCTGGTAGTTGATTTAATGGTTAGAGTATCCTGGCGTGTTCTAGAGAGTCGTGGGTTCGAATCCTGCACCTTCTGCAAAAGGTTTTCCACCTAAATATTTATTGAAATCGATTACAATTTATGTAATATGTGTTATATTGCTTCATTCTTCATCTTTATGTGTTCATCTCCATCATGATCGCATTAATCGTGAATGACACTTAGTAAGTAAAAAATTCATTGTGATTTATTCTGCCTACTTATTCCACAATCATTTACACGTTTCAACTCAGTATTATTATATTAATCAAACCAGTAATAGTGAAATGCAAAAGGTTTACTTTCATATGTTTTAAACTTTAATTTTTTTTCCACTGAGAACTTTTTGCATCATTTGATTAACATCTTTAACCCTTAAAGTGCTGCAAAACACTATAATTTGCAGAGAATTTTGCTGCAAGATTTTATATTTTTATTACAAGGAATTTACCTTTTAAAAGTTCTTTCAAATTAAATATGAAAATTAACAATTTGTATTTGTACAATAAAATGAGTAAGTTCTATCAGTTATTTACTCCAGAATAAAATTCTTCAGCTCTTTGAATTTTCATATTCAACAGAAATAATAAGCTCATCGGACAAAAAATTAGTCAACCCTGGCTGAATGTCACCAAATAGCGCACAAGCCTCCGTGCAACCGAAAAACAACCGAAATCCTGTCTGGCATGGTGCCACCAGTGTGCGGATGTAGTGCACATCAATATTCATCCACTCTTCCAGCAGCAAATGCCGCAGATTGGCCAGATGGCTGGGATGGCGCTTCACATGTTGCTCTAAATAGTCCCATAAATTTTCTATGGGTTTCAAATCCGGGACTTTGGCGGGTCAGTCGAGATGTTCGAAGGCTTCAGAATGCTCGTCATGCCAATCCAACACACTTCGAGCCCTGTGCACCCGACAATATTCATCTTGGAAGATTGGAGTATCCTTCTAGTTTTCAATGTGGAGAAGCTGCACAAAAGGCAACATGTGGTCGTCCAGTAGCTCCATATAGCCCTTCTGGTTCAAGTGTCACGTCACCGCAACCAAAAACCCATTTCCGTGTACGTGAAACATCCTCAGAACATCACAGAGCCTCCTCCAGCTTGAACAGAACCTTGCACACAATCCACATGGAAGACTTCATGCGGCTTACGATGTACCCACTGCCTTGCACCATTCGAGTAGAAGCAAAACACGTGACTCATCCGACCAGATCACACGTTTCCAAGAGTCGACAGTCCAGTCTTTGTGGCGCCGCACCCACTGTAGCCATGCACCCTTCTGCAGAGCTGTTAACATGGGTCTCTTCTACTCTGCTCCAGATATCCATGGCATGCAGTTCCCTTCATGTGGAGTATTTGTTCGGAAACATTTGGCCTGCATTGACTGACTGGAGCAATTTCTGTCTCGTTGCAAAGCAGTTTGCCCTAACAGTACGTGACACACTGCAGTGGTCCTTATTGGTGAGCACAGTCTTTCTGCCACAGTTCTGGCGACGATTAACAGTGGAATGCGATGTACGCCACTACTGGAAGACCCTTTGGACAGTACGTTTTGACACACCTGCCAAGGCAGCAACTTCTTGTACACTATGCTCTTTGGCTCGGCCAAACGCAATAACACCTTTTTACCACTCATTCACATCTTTAGCGCAACTCATGTTTCACGAAGCGACTAACACACACGTGGCACCAACCACTTCTTGTCACTGCATGAACCCCATAGCGCATGGCACACCTATTTTTAGGACTCGTTTATTACTGGTGTGCCCTCTGTTGTTGTCGAACCGACATAACCCTCTTATGGTGGGAGATGACTAATTTTTCATCTGGTGAGCTTATATAACTCGACACTCTAAGGTTTAATATTATATTTCCATCAATTTCTTCTTATTGTGGACCAGAGAGTTACACTGTTATCTTACTCATGTTTTCAGCCGAACGATTTTTCGCATAAGAAAACTGAACATATATATTTTGAACTTTCTTATCACTTGTAAAAACCAAAAACTTATTCCCAATTTCATTAAAATAAACTTGAAGAGGCATTGTCGTTTCTCTCTAATGTATTTACTTTTATTTATTATTGTACTTTTATTGTATTTTTTTGTTATAAATATATATATATATGTATTAAGTGTGTTTTTGGAAGTGCTGTTGTGGGGATATGACTCACAGCTGTTGTTTTCTTGTCAGAACTGGCTGCCTGCACATGCTGACGAGTCGAAAAGCACTTTTACGACTATGTACAACTAGCCTTCGGCCCGAGTGCGAACGCTGGAGACTAGGGCAGTGAAATAAACAACAGTCTGGGCGTCGCTATCAAACAAGAAGGATGTTTGAACACGCATCAAGGGATGCTGCTCTTACTCAAACAATACCCTTAAGAAGAGGGTTCGGTTCTGTGTGAGCCAGAGTTCAATTCTATGTGAACTGAGATACAGTTCTCTGTGAACCGAGATACGGTTCTGTGTGAATCAGGTTGTAGGCAAGGATTGAATATCCTTTCACCGAGTTTGAGGTCGGTAAAGCGAGAATCTGCAAAGCCCAGATTTCCACCTCATTTCATGAATGTTTGCAGCAGCAAAGCAGCAAAGGCCTACGGAAGCGAGCGCATCCCCAGCATGTGATTGTATGTAAATGTGAATAAACTGTGTCGTCCCTATACAACTTTCGTGCTTGAATTGTTGGACATATTTCTATACATCACTTGGTGCAGCAAGTCTGAGGCATATGTCGGTACAGGTATAACAACCCACGAACCTGTTATTACTTCTTTGGAAAGCAATGCTGAATTTAATTAAGGGACTTAGCGCTCTCCTCTGCTAAAGAGCGATATTTATGTCATCGGAGTTGCAACACGACATTCGGTGTAGTTCAGTTCAGCATCATAAGTACTTAGACATGATGAAATGAAAATCTGTTTGCTGCTCCCCCCACGCCACCACATTTAGTGCAATCACGACAGCATTACCATTCTTTTACGGAAGAAGATATCCACTGTTCTAAAAAAATTTTCAGCTGAGAGAAAGAAGAAAAAGTGCAAGAAATTTAGAAGAATTTGTGGTTTCTGTGTCAGTGATTTCGTGAACGTGAAGAAGCTGCAAGCAATTCAGTGGCCTAAGCCACATCCAGTTCAATGTTCTATAGAGCACAATTTCCCCAAATGCTACGTCATCGAGATCTTCACCAAGGTTCAGTGTGCCAAGGTCTGTCACTGGGGAAGATGTTCGTCGTTTTGGAAGGAGACTCCACGTACAGCAGGCAAGTTAGCAGAGCTGATCTTTGCAAGAAGGAAAGGTCTGTGCTTTTTCTGTCTTTCTTATTTTTATACTAAATTGAGTTACCAATTATGCTTAGGAGTCGCAATAAAACTAAGAGTGGAACTGAACAGGACGGGAGCTTTGACTTAACCAGACACATTGAGGCTGGGGGAAGTTAGCGAAACTGATAGGATATATAGAGATGTTGGGGTAGAACAGGATGTTAGCGGGTGTGGTTCAAATCCAGTCGAAATGGGCGATTCAGGTCCGAAATCAGTCTCAGAGATGGAGTATGAAATGATGAGATGACGAAGAGAGAAAGAGGAAAGAGATAGGGAAGAAAGAAGAAAGAAAGAAGATAGAGATAGAGAAAATGAAGAAAGAGATAGGGAAGAAAGAAGATTCGATGCAGGAGATCTAAAATTAAAAAGGCTTCAATTTCTAAACCCTAATAACTATCCCTTACCGAAAAAAGCAGAGGAATTACCAGCTAATTTCGAGACGATAGAGAAGTTGTTTAAACAGTATGAAATAACGGATGACTTGCAAGGAATGCTCATGCTAGAGTAGAGAGTGCGAAACATTTTTACTCTGCTGAGTGATGAGGAAATTCAAAACTATGAAAAAATTAAATCTGCAGTGTTAAAAGACAGTCAATTGACTCCGTTGGAGTATAAAAGGAGATTTGATTTTATGTATAAGTTCTCTACGGAAACTTGGACTCAGTTTTCATCTCGAATAAAGAGTCACGTGAACTATTATCTGAAGACTCGGAAAGTCGATGATTTCCAAAAATTAAAAGAGTTTATATCAGCCGACAAAATTAAGATATATTACCACCGGATGCGAAAAATCATTCATGTTGCAGAAGAATGGGGTCGTGGAAAAATTGCCACGAAATTGCCGAAGTTGCAGATAACTTTCTGCAGGTAAAGAGAACATGCAAGATTTATTCTCATGAAAAATTTTAATCGGAAAATAGAGAAAACAGATTTGGCCAGTCAGCTACGAAATTAAATTTTAGTCAAAGGAATTGGAGACAAAATTCGAACCCGCAAAACAAATTGGCAGAAAACCAAAGTAATGATTTTAAAAGAAAACGGAATGAGAGATTTTCTTCCAGAGCTTGCTTTATCTGTAACCAGAAAGGACATTTGGCTAAGGAATGTAGCAAGACCACGAAAGGGTCCAGAGTGTTTAATGTAAACACTTGCGAGTCAGGGCCCACAGAGGGGAGCGGGTCATTATTGCAAAAGTTGGTTGCCAATTTATTACATTAGAATCAGAAGCAAAATTGGAAAACTGCAACGCAGAAAGGCGGAAATCTAGAAAATCTAGAGATCCCTGTCACGGCATAGAGCCTTTAACGATTATTCGATTATTCGCATTCACCAGTGCAAGGGGCGTAGCGAAGGACTATGTTGTTGTTGGGGGGTGGGGGGATTGTTGAAATCAAAAATTTTCCAACTCGTAATTCAAGTTTTGCAAACTTACTTAGATTTCTGCTCCGTTGGGGGGGAGGTGAAAGTCAGTATGAATTTTCCATTGATTTTGCCACCTTGCCACCTCTTACCAACTCACTTCTAAATTATCAAACTCACCAAGATTTTGCCAAGTTTTCTCGATTTCAGTCAACTTCCCTGAATTTCACAAACCCAATCCCAATTATCACAAACTCGCCCGTATTTTCCAAGTGGATTCGAATTTTGCCAACTGCCCTACATTTTGTTAAGTTTCATCAATTTATCCAACACTCCTTAGTATCACCCCGTGTGTGGGAGAGCCATACCCTGTGCACGTTAAAGAACACGCTGGATCGCCTTGACGGGAGGCTACCATCTGTCTCCCAACAGCTGTTCCAGTGGGTCCCCTCCCCCAACCTTCTCTGAGCCTTCGGGGTCCATGTGACCTGGCCATTTAGCCCATGGTGTGCAAAAAAGTGCTGCTCAGAGGTAAAACAACCCAACCCAAAGCCCTACATTTTGTTAAGTTTCCTCAATTTGTCCAATACTCCTTAGTATCACCCCGTGTGTGGGAGAGCCATACCCTGTGCACGTTAAAGAACATGCTGGATCGCCTTGACGGGAGGCTACCATCTGTCTCCCAACAGCTGTTCCAGTGGGTCCCCTCCCCCAACCTTCTCTGAGCCTTCGGGGTCCATGTGACCTGGCCATTTAGCCCATGGTGTGCAAAAAAGTGCCGCTCAGAAGTAAAACAACCCAACCCAACCTTAGTATCACAAAACGAATCTCAATTTTCACAACTCGCCTATATTTTACCAAGTGGATTCGAATTTTGCCAACTCGCCGTAATTTTACAGAAAAAATCTCATTTTTATATCTTCTCTGAATTTGCCAAGTCACTTAGAATTTATCAACTCTCTTTAATTGCACAAGAAATGCACAATTTTCACAACACCCCTGTATTTTACCCAGTGGCTGCGAATTTTGCCAAAACTCCTAGATTTTGCCAAGAGTTCTTTGTTTTTCCATCTCTCCTTAATTTCATAAAACCAATCCCAATTTTTAAAACTCACCTGTACTTTACTAAGTGGTTTATAGTTTTGTCAACTTCCCTAGATTTTGCCAATTTTTCTCGATTTTGCCACCTCTCCTTAATTTCACAAAAACAACCCCAATATTTACAAATCGCCCGTATTTTACCCAAGTGGATTCGAATTTTGTCAACTGCCCAGGATTTTGCTAAGTTTCCTCGATTTTTTCATCTCGCCACAATTTTACAGAAAAAAAATCCAAATTTTACATCACATCTGATTTTTGCAAAGCCACTCTGAATTTTGCCAACTCCCCAAGATTTGCTAACTCTTCTAGATATTGCGAAGTTGCCTCGATTTTGCCAACACGCCATAATTTTACAGAAAAAAGTTTGCAATTTTTAAATTTCACCTGAATTTTGTCAACTCTCACGATTTTGCCAAGTCATTCCGAATTTTGTCAACTAACCCTAGTTTCTGCCAGCTGCCCCTAAATTTTGCCAACTCCCTAAGTTTTGCCAACTCTCCTAGATTTTGTCAATTCGCCATAATTTTACAGAAAAAAATTCCTAAATTTTACATCTCACGGAATTTTGCCAACTCTCCACGATTTTGCCAAGTCACTTCGAATTTTGTCAACTCCCCAAGATTTTGTCAAGTCACTCCGAATTTTGCCAACTCCCCAAGATTTTACCAAGTCACTCCGAATTTTGCCAACTCCCTAAGATTTTGCCAAGTTGTCCCGATTTTTCCAACTCACCTGTATGTAGCTTCTATTACCATTAAATGGCTTCGAATTTTGCCAACTGCTCTAAATTTTACTGTCTCTCCATTTTCCAAACTGCCTTAGATTTGCCAAGTTCCCTCGATTTTGACAATTCCCCTTAATTTTCCAAAAAAAAATTACAAATTTTCACAACTCATTAAATTTTACGAAGTCGCTTCGAATTTTTCCAACTCCGGGTTACTTTGGGGGGGGGGAGTTTGGGGGGGGAGCCTCCCCCACATTCCCCCATGGCTACGCCCCTGATTCAGTGTGAAGATAAATGTGTGAAGATAGATGTTTAATCTATTGTCGATTCGGGGGCTCAAGTTTCGGTCATAAAAGATTCTTTAGTCCCTGAGAAATATAAGGAGTCGGAAGTGAAGATTTTATTAGTTAGTACTTTCGGAGGCCGATTGGAGGCTCCATTAAACACTGTCTCTCTCAAACGGGCTAGTGATTGAAGTCAGGCGGGAGTACACGGAGGAAAGTGTGAAATTTTGTGTACGATGGTGGACGAATTGAGTGCTGATATGTTAATCACTCCTAATTGTTTCGCTGCCCTAGAGAGATTGGCTGAAAAGGCTAAGAATAAGGCTAAATTTCAGGTGCAGAATGAGAAAAGGGGTAGTAGTGAGGCACGTAGTGCAATTAAATTTAAAATGGAGAAGAATGTGGCTAAATTTAGTGAAGAAAATATTTCTCTAGATCAGTAGTCATTATAACAATCGTGGTTTGTTTGCTGCTGAAGTTGAGAAAGAATGGAGTCAGTTTAAACAGGCTTTCTTAAAACCAACAGTACTCTATTGTGTAAAAGGGAACAGAGAAAACGAAATTATTTGAGTGATAAGGCTATTAATAAACTTATTTCTCAAGGAAGGAAGTGTAGGTTTAATATGAATCAACCCCCTACTAGCCCTAACAGAAGGCATTACAACGAGCTTAATAAACGTGTAAAGGATCAGTTAACAGCTGATAAGAATCTTTGGCTTGATAGCTTGGCTGACAAAGCAGAGGAAGCAGTTAGACAGCTCAACAGTAGGGGGTTGTACCAGATTGTTAATGATTTATGTTACTTTAAATTATTTTTACAGGTTTTATGTTACTACAGGTAAGTAAACCATTAAGTTTACTTACCTGTAGGAGACGTTCCCCATTGTCATTGGAACTACCAATGCCAAAGGGATCTAAAACGGATGAAACAGACAGGTATACAGGTATTGAGGGATGAATATGGCAAGGTGGTTGAAGGTGATGATTCTGTGATCGCTAGGTAGGTTGAGCATTTCAGAGATGTTCTAAATAATGTGATTATTTCTACTACCATTGTTTGTAATGAGGATAGATGCATTACTGGTTTTTATGATGGTCACATTCCGAAGTCGCATTGACTATCTCTAAATCAAACCTGCATAAATCTCCAGGGGTGGACAAAATCACCAATGAAATGCTTAGAGCTGGGAACATTTGTGTTGTCACATGAATGACTGCAATTTTGAATATTTTTTATGACAAAGGTGTTGTTCCTAAAGATCTTACTAGAGCTATCATTGTCCCAATTTTTAAAAAAGGTGATCGCAGTTCTTGTGATAATTATGGGGGAATTAGTTTACTTTCTGTTCCAGGTAAAGTTCTTTGCATGATTATAATTAATAAAATTAAGAATTTGGTTGATGGACAACTGCGTGATGAACAGTGTGGATTCAGAAGTGGTAGGGGATGTATTGATCAAATATTTTCACTTAAGCAGATTCTTGATAAATATTTAGAGTTTCAGAAATCCGTGGTTGCTAGCTTTATAGATTTCAAAATGGCTTTTGACTCTATTGATCGACATCGTTTGTGGTTGATTGTTAGATCCCATGGTATACCTGATAAGTTAGTTAGTGTAATGAGAGCTCTCTATAATAACACTGAGTCGTGTGTGAGAGTTGGTACGTCTTGCAGCGATAGGTTTAATATTGCTAGTGGAGTTAAACAAGGGTGCATTTTGTCTACTTTTCTCTTTAGTTTGGTTATTGATCATGTAATGCGAAATTCTTTGCAAGGGAAATATTTTGGTCTTAAATGGTCTAGAGATTTCAAAATTTCTGATTTAGATTATGTAGATGATTTGACCCTGTTGGATACTGATGTTGATGAGATGAATTCATTCATTAGGGCTGTTGATGAGACTGTTATTAGTATGTTGATGAGACTGGTAGAGTAGGTTTGGTAATAAACAGAAAAAAACTAAAGTGATGAAAATTGGTCAGGCAGATGGTGATTCAGTTGCTTTGAATGGCTGTACTATTGAGCAAGTGTCTCAGTTTAATTATCTTGGGAGCTATGTAACAGATACTGGTGATGTGCAGCAAAAGATAAATAGAAGAATAGGGATTGTCACTGGGACTTTTAAGAATCTATGAAGAGTGTGGAAAAATAGACATGTACCTCTAAAGACTACAATTAGGCTGTATAATAGTTTGGTTCTTCCTAAGGTTAGTTATGGTAGCGAAACATGAACCCTTTGTAAGCAGGATAACAAGAAACTTGATGCCTTTGATTCTAGATGCTTACATAGTATATTGGGCATTAGGTGGTTTGATTTTGTAAGTAATGATGAGGTTAGGAGTCATCAACCTCTTTTGAGCAGCATATTGTGCAGAGAGACTGCGTTGGTTTGGCCATGTTGCCCATATGCATAACTGCAGATTGGCAAAGAGGATTATGAACAATATGCCAAAGGGTATCAGAAAAAGGGAGAGAACTACGATGCGATGGGCAGAAAATGTCAAACAGGACCTTGCTAGAATTGGCCTAGAGTGGCCAAATGCAGTAGCTATAGCTCAAAAGAGATGGAGAGTAAAATTACACAGTCTGGTTGGACCTCTGTAGCCCATGGCTGCATTAGGATTTTGCATGTATGTATGTATGTATGTATGTATGTATGTATGTTAAACTTTTGAGTGTCAATGATGTTGCTGAAATGTCTAGGAAACAAGTAGGACCTGAAATAATTGCAATTCGTAAATCATCATTTCTGGCAGCATTAAACTTTAGAACTTTGCTGAACAAACACTGTGATGATCTGATGTATTCTCCTGGAAGATATATTTAGCTTAGATCGAAGTCAAATCTTGAAAGGACTTAATTTCGACATGTTTGGCCATGATGAAATCCATTCAAGTTCTGACAGGAGTTTGTGACACAACAACAATATCTGTAATTATTGGTAATAAACAGCAAGTATAAACAGCAAGTTGCTTTGAATGGCTGTACTATTGAGCAAATGTCTCAGTTTAATTTGCTTGGGAGCTAATTAATTAATAAGGTGATGTGACCGCTAAATTTCAACAGTCAGATAACGGTTGTTGATATTCTAACCAATGGGGAGACAGCTGGTGACGTGGCCGCCCTTGGTAGTAGCTGACGGATCAGTTTGTCGTTGATCACCATGAAGAAAACTTCGTTATCCTTTGGCGAGGTTGTTAGATTCCATGCAGAGAATTTTGGCACGCTTCAGAACAACAAGAAAATTTCTGATGAAGAATGTCTCCAGATCATGATGCAGATTCTGACAGGAAAGATTCTCTAATCCTCTCCATCATAAGTGAAGGAGAAATCTCACATATTACATCGAAGTTGATGAAATTGCATTCGAATATATGTGCCAAGTGTATTTCTCAGGCGAATTAGGCGTGAAGCATGCGGAAAACACGAACTACGAAAACGTAATTCAAGATGCAATGACGTCCATAGAGATAACAGAAATCGTGGAAGTGTCACCGTGAGAAACTAACAAGAAACGAAAAGGTTCTTCTAAGAACCATTTCATTTTGTAGAAAGAATTACCTATTGTACAATTTCTTCTTTCTGTCCGTTTTCGTAACTCTTACTTCTGTATCTACGCGAAACGGTTCTTCTATATCTCCACAGTCAACCTATTGTCTCCCTGATTAACAGAGTGAGCTTTATACACTCTTATGGTGTTTAACTTTCAATTAAAATATTAACTTTACACAATATGATAGGATTAAACAACTCTTTTAGTGTTAACTCTTAACTAGTTTTTGTTGCTAGGATCCCTCTCCACTTTTAAAATTCAGATTCTAGATGTTACACATTCTTGTAAACTTAGAATTAATTTTCTCCCTCTCGTAATTTCGCACATTTATTAAAAGTACCAGCTTTTCTCTGAATTTAAATCAGTTTAATCAACAATAATAGGTATATTTGAAGAAAATCAAAGGGACAAGTTTCTTGCTTCCTTAAAAGAAAATAGGAAATCTCAGCTTAAAGATCCGTCCTCCCGAAGGGAAAGCCTGTAGCGTGGCAAGCATATTCTTAGTATTCCACATAGTCTTAATATTTACTGGGGCGGGGGTGGCTCAGTCGGTAGCGCGCCAGGCTCATAATCTGTAGTTCCCAGGTTCGAGTCCCAGCTGGGTCAGCGTTGAGATTTATCTCCGAAAAATTCCCCGCCTTGCCCACGGGGACCGATGGGCAGTAGGGGAACTGATGGGCTTGGAAAGGCCGCCGTCCGTCGGATGGGATGTTAAGCCGTGGCCCCGTGTGCGGGAGAGCCATACTCTGTGCACGTTAAAGAACATGCTGGATGGCCTTGACGGGAGGCTACCATCTGTCTCCCAACAGCTGTTCCAGTGGGTCCCCTCCCCCAACCTTCTCTGAGCCTTCGGGGTCCATGCGACCTGGCCATTTAGCCCATGGTGTGCAAAAAAAGTGCCGCTCAGAGGTAAAACAAACCAACTTAATATTTACTTTCGATTTTTTATTACAGACGTCGAAACACAAAATTTCTGCCGATCTTCTGTTCTATACCAAAAGTAATTAAGAGTAAAACGGTTGTTGGAGCACGTTCAGACCACATTTTGAATTGTTCTTTGGGAGAATTATTGTTCCTTTTTCAAGTTCTTTTCTAGAACAGACACTCTATTTCAGCTAAATGTTGAAAAATCACAGCGAAAGAATTATTTTACCGAAATAAATCTTGCAATGATTCGTCTCCTATCTATGAGTTAAAATTTAGGAATAATGTTCTGTAAATGGCATTCATTTTACGACGAGGCAATTTTTTTAGTCTGATTACCGAAAATGCATCTACGTGAACGGTAAAACTTGTGAAGTTGCAGAAAAACGATACTGACATGTAGAAAAACATGTGTAGTAGTACGAAAAATACCGTACATTAAAATTACCGTAACATTAAAATAAAGATATTCCGCAGAGAAAACAAGAGAAGAAAGATTCCAAATCTCCAGATTGGTCGAAAGCTACTACTCTACACTAACTTTGTAGTATGTAATCTTTTTCTTTTAATAATCAATTAAATTCCTTTTTAATATATAATGCATATCTTTCGCAAAACAGACAGAGAAAGAATATGTACGAATGGTAAGGAGATATTCTCAGGTGGTTCTGTGGAGATGGAAATGAACTGGGAAACACTGAATTTGATTAAAATGCATCGTAAATTACCTTCTTATGTCGCTTGTCGTGAGATTGATTGAACGTGTGATAAACCTTGCATATAATAAGAATAAAATGCAGATCCTAAGCTATAAGGAATATATCACGGACAGAAAACAAATGGTAAAGTCAGCAAGAGGATCATTGTTATTTCCTTCCAAGAACAGGTTCTAACGGTCATGAAAACTAGGTAGCGAAATAAATTACAAGATTAGTACGGTAAAGTGGGGTCAGCTTCGGATTATGTAGTTAATTTTAATGAAATAGAGGTTGCTAGATGACATGAGGTTAAATTTATTAACACTATTAGAAGTGGCACCATTCCATGGAAATTGGTGGGGAGGAAATAAAAACAAAATTCTACAGTTACTTAGCAGCAGGATGTGAGCTGTGCGATCGTTGAGGGAAATCGCAAAAATCAAAACAATTACTCCTCTAGCCAATGTTTGCCATTTAAGTCGGAAGAAGTCCATCAAAATAATATGTCATCATAGACAGGCGTCTGTTACGAAGGTGTGACCTCAGCAGGACAACGCAAAAAACGAAACGTTCAAGTCTTATCCGGTTCACGAAACCAGGTACCTTTGATAAGTAGTCAAATACACTAACCACTCGGCAACTGGGACGGCAAATTCAATCTTCTAGAACAGAGGTTGGGTTGTTTTATCTCTGAGCGGCACTTTTTTTGCACACAATGGGCTAAATGGCCACGTCGCAAGATCCCCGAAGGCTCAGAGAGGGTTGGGGGAGGCTATTGGAACAACTTGTGGGAGACAGGTAGTAGCCTCCCGTCAAGGCCATTCAGCGTGTCGGGGGCTACGGCTTAACGCCCCATCCGACGGACGGTGACTTTTTTTTTTAGATTATTATTTATTCAGACAAATTCAAATAAATCATTCCTTATTTACAGATGATCCGCAAAGCTAACAGCTTATCTGCAGGAGAGAAAAATACATTGACATAATACATTACACTTTCTTTCTGCCTTAATCTGATAATCTTAACATTTATATCATGTTGCATTTACTATGTACTATCTTACTATTTCAGTTGAAAATTTTTCGACATTAAATAATATGCCCTCTTTCTAAAACCATAGGTGTCCTTTACTGACTGCGGGCAATCGAACCAGGGAAGACAGAATACGAGCCTGGAGTGCTACCGGCTGAGCCACTCCGGCCCCAGGACAGAGGTTTTAAAACACTTTTATAATGCGACAACCTATAATCATAGATAATATTATGAGACGCCTTCGACTTCGCTTAAATATAGGACCTACAAACAAAAATCTAATGATTTCGTTATGTTCTTTAGAGCTTTGCGACATCCTCCCAAGCTGCTCGCAACTCCTCCAAACTGTTGTTACCTACACTTTTAAGAACATCTGCTCTAGGAAGTGTCAGGAAACAGGTGAATATTTCGGAGTTGGGTGTCTGATAGCACTTTTTCGTGTCTGATAGCACTTTCTAAATAAGCAGACCATATGAATACCAAGGGCCTCAAGAAGGTTGAGGAAGGAGGTATATTGGGCAGCTATTAAGAGAGAAAGGGAAACTTCCCTTCAAATCTTCAAAGGTTCGTTAACGAACATGGGTACGGCTCATCTGTGCACGGGATCACGGCTTAATGTACCTTCCGATGAAAAGAGGTCTTTTTGAAGCTATTTGTGTGCCCTTTCTCATTGATGGTAGAAAGGTGTTAGCGAAGAAAATCTCAATGTAGGCAGGGACTCGAAGCTAGAAATGTTTCATTCTACTTAATACTTATTAGCCAATCTGCCACTTGATCACTCATTGCAGAATCATAGTCATTTGCATATCTCAGCCAGTTCAATAATGGATGTAATCTACTTTTACTTCTTCGTGGTACTATTTTCATGGTAGCAATGCATTTTAGAGAGCAACCTAATTTAGTCAAAGGCCTGAGCAATACAAAGTAAATCTGCTAGTACTAAATGCAGTAAAAATGTCGATATAATGAAAGCCAGAAAAACGAACTATTCAGTATAATGATTTGTTTTCCAACCCTGGCTAATTTACTGCATATCTCTACGTAAAATCACAGAGTTCTATATATATATACTAGATATAGCTGGCCATCGTGGGCGTCATCGGGGTGTCTCAGTCGGTAGCGCGCCAGGCTCGTAATCTGTAGTTCCCAGGTTCGAGTCCCAGCTGGGTCAGCGTTGAGATTTATCTCCTGAAAACTCTCCGCCCTGCCCACGGTCAGTAGGGGACACCGATGGGCTTGGAAAGGCCGCCGTCCGTCGGATGGGACGTTAAGCCGTGGTCCCGTGTGCGGGAGAGCCATACCCTGTGCACGTTAAAGAACACGCTGGATTGTCTTGACGGGAGGCTACCATCTGTCTCCCAACAACTGTTCCAGTGGGTCCCCTCCCCGAACCTTCTCTGAGCCTTCGGGGTACTTGTGACCTGCCCATGGTGTGCAAAAAAGTGCCGCTCAGAGGTAAAACAACCCAATCCAACTCTGACCATCGTCCTATATTTCACAACGGGTCAGAGGAAGTTAGGCAGAAAGGACGCCTGTAATATATTTTTACCACAGTGATTGCCAAAGTTTGTACTTACCGGCATCAAAAAGTAAGTTGCACTCACCACTACAACTGTTGTCGTAGTAAGGAAACAACATTTGTTCTTGGGAGGGATGTAGTACAAACGTCCGACCAGGGCAGTTGGAACATGCGAACGTACATAGTGTGTTTCTGTTGTTCGTGAAAACTCGATCGTTACTCTAAATTAAATGTTCCCGCAACAATTCGTTTTTTGTGGGCGAAAAAGTTGAATTGTGTAGAAATACATCGAGAATATCAGCCGTATAGAGGGAGAATGCGATGTATCATTAAGCTATCGTTAAGTGGTGCCAACAGTCTGAAAACATTCGTACAGATTTAACAGACGAATGCCACAGAGGCAGACTATCGCGTGCATCACTCCGTATGATGTTTTGTGTGTTAATGAGATGATTCGGGATAATCGCAGAATTAAAATCAAGGATATGGCGACTGCCATTTGTTCGATAAATTGAAAGAGCGTCTGGTAGGACAGAGAGTTTCGCCTGATGAAGATATCCAAGAAGCTGTTTTGATCTGGTTGTTAGACATTTGAACTGATTTGTAGGTCGGGGAATGGACAATTAATCACTCATTCGGATAAGTGTTTACATAACCCAGGAGATCATGTGGAGAAATAGATTCAGGTTGTGTCTTCCCCCTAATATATTTTTCGTTCTCATATACTTTGTTGTTTGTTATGTATTCACGAGTGCAACTTAATTTTTGATATACCTCGTACTATCGCTATATGACACGGTATAATCGTGTTCTGCTGTAGGATGCACAAATCGTTAAAACCAAGATAGATCTCTTAATTTCTTCAGCGAAATTAATTTAATCCATTTATTTTATGAAAAATTAACTATATTTCATGATTAAGGTTATTCCATTCACTCCTGCCACTCATATCATCAACCACCATTCCTTGGCTTAGGGGTTCTCAACGTGGGGTACGCGGAAAAAAATTTTGGGGTACGCCGTGAGAGCTCAAAAGTCGCTAGATCTAGTAACAAAGTCAGTGTTTTATTTTATTCCCATTGTTATACTATAACATGTTATAGTTGTATGTATATAGTTTTATCTATCTATACAAGGGGTACGCCAGTTACGTACACATTTCCAGGGGGTACGTGAAGCATAAAAGGTTGAGAACCACTGCGTTGGCTCACACAGCTCTTGTTCAAAGTAGGACTCGGATGCTGGTTAGTCCAAGTTGATGGCTGATGCTTCACTCCTCGCCAAGGCTTCTGCACCTTCGATTGACTTCGTGTGCAGGTAGTACCTTTCGTTTGCAGGAGAATATTGCAAAACAGAACTTCAAAAATAGAGTAAAAAAATTCTGATATAACCATATAGTTTTATATAGGATGAACAAATCCTTAAAACCCAAAATAAATCTCAATTTTGTTCAAATAAGTATAACCCATTCCTCGATTTACACGGTAGATAAGTTCCGAAAAATCAACGTGTAAATCGAAGTCGTTCAAATCAAAACCAACACCTTATGGAAAAATAGGAGATAAGTTCGAAAAAAAATCCTAGTTTCAAAATTGGATTCTGGTATGAAATTGTTCACATGTGATTTATTTACTTTTCTGTCTTTAACTAGAAGTCTGAACGATGATGCAATATTTCGAAGCTCTGTAACTTCTAAAATGTGCATTTAATGAAAAAATGTTACTGAAAATAAATTTAAGATCTTAATCTTATCTATTTAAACCTCCATTTTCAACAGCATTCATCTAGTATTTAAGGATTATGGAAGCTAGAATATTTCACAACACTAATGGGTCATAAGAATTTGTTTCAGATATTAATTAAAATTTAAAAAAATAAGTATTTTTTTCAAATCATTTAATAAAATATAATTTTAGAAGTGGCATAATGATTTTTTCGATGTTAGATAATTATTAATGATTTTTATAAAACAAGATAATTTATTATTTAATTTACCTTCCATAACTCTTTTAATACTGAACGAATATTGATAATAAATCAAGATTTATATAAATTCGGTTATCTTTAACTTCAATCACAGTTTTTCATTAAATGCAACAAATGTGTTTACGTAAAATCTGATTTTGTGCTTATCGGCCACCTAGATAGCAGCAGCATCCTGACAAGGTAGAGACAAGTACCCTTCTGCACACACGAGAGGCTCGAAAAGAATCTAGCCCTGACGGGTCTACAATCTTTATCTTCATCACATTTCTCTATTAAATGCATATTTTAGATGTTATAGAGCAGAGATGGTCAAACAGTCGATCGCATTGTTGCCAGTTTTAGGTGGAAAATATTGTATTTTAATTAATGTAACAATGTCAAGTTAATATGTTTGATGCTAAATTGTTATTTTATGCTTAGCTGATCAAGCAGTGGTCATATGTCTCCAGTTTGCAGTGGGCCATTTAGGGAAGTATGATGGATTTTTCCCTGTAAGGCATATAAAAAACGCTGAAAGGGAATTTCCTATTTTTTTCAAGGTCATATCCGTTTTAAAGTAAATGGAAAGTTAACTGTTTGTTAAATATTATTATCGATGAAAAGTTAATCGAATTAAAAAGTTATCGATGATTTAAATAAGTGTTCGTCAAGCTATGTTCTGCCGAACTTCGGATTCTGCGGAGTATTTTTAAGGGTGCAGTACAGAGATTCCAAGGTTTAATATTTTATAATGTTAAACCTTGGAATCTATGTTCTGAACCGTTGGAAACCCTCTTTTAAGAAAATTAGCCCGCTTGGATACTGATCAAAGGGATCTGGGTTCGAGTCCCCCGGTAAGGCATGGATGTTTGTGTTGTTTTTCTGCTGAGTTTTCACCTTCCTCACAGATCTTGTACTATAAAAATAAATAAATAAATACCCCCTCAAGCAGCTGCTTGCCACAGAGGTCTGACAGGAGCCTGTCAGTTTAGATGCCATAGTAGAAGGTCTGTGAGGATGGCAGGACCTCAGCAGAAAAACAACACACACAACCATGCCTTACCCGGGGCTCGAACCCAGGTCCCGTAGATCAGTAGCCAAGCGCGCTAACCACTCGGCCACGGGAGGGCAAATGACGCACTGGCTTGGAAGTGCTGGGGATGGCATTATTAAATTGACAGGTTCCTGTCGGACCTCTGTGGCATGCAGCTGCTTGAGGACGTTTTTTTTTTTACTTTGAATGTTATTAGAAGTAATGTTAGCTTAATTCTGGGGTACAGAAGTATTTTCATCAAACAGTGAACTATACGAGAGTAGTATATTTTTACGATTGAACCTAACTTACTAAAAATAGCTAATGCTAACTAGTTAACTAATAGATCACGTTAATTTGCCGATAACAAAATTTGGAATATGCCATTTTTAATACTGAATTAAAAATATTTACAATAATAAAAATAATTCATTTTTAACTGCAATAATAACAAGATGGAATAGCACAAGTTATAATAGAAAACAAAATAAAACGAATTATATAAAACTAAGGGGTTATGAAACCCATATAGGTTACAAGAGACAATGAAAATCGTTATTCGGCATGATATTTACTTTTTTTTATTCGTTTAGAGAAAACAAATTAATTTTTGATAAGTTATCGATTTCTTTAAAAAAAATTCTTTAATGTAGAGTTCTTTATTATTGTATTCACAATAACAATCTCAATAAGAAATATATTTTCCAGCCCATGGAGTAAATTGTTAGCTTTTGTTCCATTGAATTATTCTATTAACGTTAACTAAAGAACTGACAGATTCAATGCCTTCATAATGTAGATGTTTGCAAAATATGTAGAATAGAACCTTACCAATTTAAATTGACAGGGCAAAGGGGTAGTCCGAATTAGTGGAAGTCCCAATTGTAGAACTTAGTTAAGCATTTTCAAGTTGTAGTTCATAAAAACAAGCAAATTTATTCATGCAAATAATAATTTATTATGATTTATATATTATGATTTATTCATAAGCAAAAATAGTAACTTGAATGGTACTAGGACAGAAATATGACGATAGGAAGAACAATATTTTTTGAAAATGCGTATGTGTATACATACACATTTTCATCACACCTTGAATACGAAAAAGTGAAGCATGGAGGTACGAAACCCCGACTTCGCCAAAGTTTCTCGATCCTCGAATGTTTCTCAGCAAAAGAATAGAGGCGCTCTCGTTTCTGTATCACAAGAACTAAAAATGTCATTGGAATGAAATCTTTTAAAAAATTAATAATTTCCACACATTTTGCTTGTTTAATATATCCCTTTAAATTTTTTTGAAAAAAGTTTCTCGCATATAGAAATTTTCGTATCTCAACAGAAAAAAAAATGGTGCAAAGGATAGAGGCAATAAGTTTTTAAAAATAGTGTTATATTAATGTTTTTATATTTATCATTGATATAATCTTAGTTCACTAGGTGTCATGTAACACAGAAAAAAAAATGTTGTTATTGAATCAGTAGAATTGAGAAATTAATCATATTCTGAAAAAAGTGATAAAACTTTGATTGCGGGAAATAGTATTGGTCATTCGAATCATAGAGGGCCCGTAGTAGTGAGGTTTTATTGCATTTCTAAATAAACTCAGCAGGCATATCCTTGTGTAAGTGTTTATATGAGAAACTATGACAAGCTTGATAAAGTTTTTAGGTTATCTCCATTCTTTGCTTAGGGGAGCACCTGCTTCCCTTTAAAAAGGAAAGAATAACTAACAAAATTTTATTTCAATGGAAATATACTAGGCAATATGTCTGAAAAGTTCGAAAGGTTAATAGGAAATATATGCAAGCTCTATAGAGTGCATTTTGTTCTCACTACATGATTTCATAAAATAATACCAAATTTATAGTCATCTTTAAAAAATTTTTGGTTCCACAACACAACATGAATAACAAATCCTTAGTCAGCTTAAAGAAATACTGCTACAACATTAGAAAATAGCAAATCGTTAGTAATTTAAATGTTCTTGCTACTAAAACAGATTGTTTGAAAATAACAGCTTTAAAACTTGCAATTAAATAACAAATTTCATATTGCACTTGAGACCCATATTAAAAAAGCGATCTATGTTTTCTTCGGATATTTTAAGGTCTCGATGAGTATATAATAAAGCCAAACCAAGTAACCGATCATCTCCCATTCTAGATCTAATCTAGGATTTTAAGTCTTCTTTGTGCTGAAAAACTTCTTTCTTAAGAGGCTACGCTAACTGGTAAGGTACACAAAATTTTCGAATACACACACACATTAGGATAACTCTGTAAATCACAATTTTTTAAAGCTGTGAGAGCATCTTTTGGTACTTCTTCTAATTTTATATTGCTCCATTCCATTTTTCACAACTGCATTTCAGCTTCAAACTTAATTTTTATAACTGCAATGCTTTCTTTTGATAATTCCGAATATTTGGTAAGCAAAACATTAATAGCAGAATTTATGGATTCATCACTCATAGTTCTTATTTCTGAAGGAATACAGCACTGCAAATAGGATAAGTCAAGTGTGTCCTGTTTAAAACGTGACTCAGTATTGCTAATTACTTTCTAATATCGGAATATAAACTGTTATTCAGTAATAATCTGAAGCACTGTATGTTTCCGGATTTGCACGACTTTTCTTTTTTTTTTTGTCGTTCTAGGTTTGGAAAATTCGACATGTAATAATTTCAGAGATATCTTTATTTCTACTAGTAATCTCCCAAAATTATCTTCTGCGAACAGTCTCTTGTTTTTTAAGGTCAACAAAGTATTGAATACAGCATCATTTGCTCTCTTAACGTCTAAATTATTTTTCTTCAACAGTTTACTTAAAGGTAGAGTAATAGCAAACATTTCACTTAATAAATGCAATATGATAATGAAATCGCAAGTTGATATCGCTAGTTTAAGTGTGTGAGTTCTGCTGGCAGATCCTCTGTCATTCCAAAGAGACATCTTGGTTAGTGCTTCCAAAATTTGATTCATATTTATTTTAAATTGCAAAACTGCATCATGGCGCTCAATTCACCTCGTTTCGCACAGCTGGTAAGCTGACCCTCTATCATATGCTTTAAAACAGTCTCGTTTAGAAGATGAAAAAATGTAATGGTTTCTTTCATTACATCCACAACATTTCTAACGCATTGGACACTAGAACATTTTGATAATCCTATATTTAAAGCGTGATTGGAGCAAGGACATCTTATTGCATGTTTCAATGATTTCTTAACTTCTTGAACGGCTCCTTTAAGTTTCAAAGCCTTACACTGCAACCAGCTGTGCAAATGCCCAAACAATTTTCCAATGGTAAATTCATTTGCTTTATTACCTTAACTACAGTTTGCCCTAATATACTACCTGTCAAAACAGGTTCTAATGTATTTGAATCTAAATTTTAACTTTCAGAGTGGCAATCTAAAAAATGCACAAAATCTTCATGCACGCTATCCTGGTTTAAATAGCGGATAACAACAGACATTTGTGAAATATGCCAAATATCTGTGGTTTCATCGAAAATTATGCTGTAATATTTAGCATTTAAGATTTTATCAATTATCAGGGCCAAAATTTCATCACTACAGCATATGATTATCTCGTTTTGACTTTTTTTATTAATGTTTGTAGCACGAGAAGAAGTGTTTAATAAATGTTGTAAGTATCTTGTCCCTTGCATGCAAATGAAGTAATTCTCTAAAATTTCCTTCATTCCATGTTTCATTACTATTATTCAAGAAATGGCCATCGTCCCTGTGCCAATGGAAAGGAATGTTTTGGTGGGCTAAAAAAAACTATAGTTTGAATTATGGGTCTAAGTCTATTTCGATTTTCGTCGACTTGTTTTGCTCGAATAGCATCTCGTAGCATCTCATTCTCGTAACACTTTATAAAATTTTTAGCATCCAAACCTGCTTCCTGATGATGTGAATATTTAAAATTCCATCTTTACCTACTAATTTAGCAAATTTTGTAACTGGTTTAGCCGCTAACCTTTGCAAGATTGATGTCTTTTCTTCCTCCAGTGCTTGCATTGAGAATGCAATATTTGCAGTAAACTCCATTTTCTAAATCCGAATATGCAATCCAGAAATTTTCCGCTAAGTGCTGATGGCCGAAATAGCGTTTCACTGTTTTATTATTTTTCGTATGTTCAGAATAAGTAAATACATAGTTTTCATCGGGAATCCATGTATTCTTAATGAAACTGTATTTTACGAAATCGCTGAACATCTTAGTCATACCGACAGCATTCACAGTATCATATTAAATTACAGTTAATGTATCTTCTTTTCATTGGTTTGCTTTTACTTCAGACGCATATTGTGGTAGCTCAGGGATTGAAATTATGGACTGTAATAATTCATCACCATCTGCAGCCGTTGCAATTGCATCACATAGTTCGACTTTTTTAATTGTTTGCAAATATGCATCAATTTTTCTTCTAGGGCTTTTACTAATTTTCGTTTATAGGTATTGGGGTGTTAAATTATTCTCCCTTTTGGCTTTATTTCCCTAACCAAAAATACGATGTTAAACAAAAAAAAAAGCATTTGCAATAAGCCCAAAATATGGGCTAGGATAATTTTGGTATTAATACTAGGACAGACAAATAAGAATCCCATTCGTATTAATAAACAAAATATAACACCCAGAAAGAAATATCTCCCTCTTCTTTTTCTTTTTTGAATAAAATACGATGTTTAACAAAAAAAAAAAAAGCATTTGCAATAAGCTCAAAATATGGGCTAGGATAATTTTGGTATTAATACTAGAACAGACAAATACGAATCCCATTCGTATTATTAAACAAAATATGACACCCAGAAAGAAATATCTTCCTCTTCTTTGATTTTCACATTAACACTTATTCAGTCACTTATAATGAATATCATATTATTTTTCTATTAAGGTCGTAAGTAACTAATAAAATTTATGCAAATCCAGATGACCTAGAAACAATTATTCATCCCTTGACCATTTGTCAATTACATTAATTATTCACTAATTATAAAAATAAGTTATTTAGAATAATAAAAAATTTAGCACTTATCTCAAAAACGAAATTTACATATCAGCTGCTTCTAACACCTCATGACTGGAAATTCATTCAAACGTTTTCTATAAGCACAAATATTCTTTTAAAGTATTCGATGCATAGTTTTGTAAAGTTCTAAGCCACGAATAATGGAAAGTCCTCACTCCAATCACACACGAAGACCACAGCATGTGAAAAATCCGGCAAAGTCCGCAGATGATCAACCTTTGATATACTGCCGCAGATTGGAATTCTCAGTAGTCAACGTTCAATAATTGTATGATGAAGAAATAATCAGTTTTCCAAGTTGTGATCCATGAATTTTGCGGATCCAGAAAAGCAGGCTATAGCGACAATCAGATCCAATCCTCTCAAATTTGCTACTCCAGAATCAATGAAAAAATAAGTTTCTTCATTATTATCCAAAATACGAATTATTCCCTATGAATATATATATACAAGCCTAGCCAATCTAACTTCAAATTTTTTCCTTTCATTAGGAAGCGATAGATAGAATATTCCTTCAAGATAGAATATTCCTGTGGGAAAACTAATACTGTAGCTTAGGGGTTCTCAATGTGGAGTATGCGGTAAAATATTTTGGGGTACGCCGTGAGATCTTAAATGTCACTAGATCTAGTCACAAAGTCACTAGATCTAGTCACAAAGTCACAAAATTTGGGCCCAACCATTGATGAACTGTGCAAGCTTAAACAAGCGCAACCATTTCACTAATTACCCAGTAAAATGTTTATAATTTTGTAAGATTTGTTAAATTTTATCATTTTTTTTTGTTTTTTGTGTTTATTGATATAAATAATTTATGAATACAAAATTTAATGTGTATATACATATATGTTTCATTTTATTCCCATTGTTATAATATAATTATAGTTTTATCTATCTATACAAGGAGTACGCCAGTTACATACACATTTCCAGGGGGTACTTGAAGTATAAAAGTTTGAGAACCACTGCTGTAGCTCTAACTTTCCAAAATCGGAAATGCTGTATGAAGGAATTTCCCATTCTGATTTCCACTTTGCCCATCTCTTTTACGACTGTTCATTAGGCCAGAGCCATTTATTACATAAAACAGCAAAACGAGTATCTCACTGCATAATATGCACCATCTCTAACGTTAAACACTTTTAATGAGATATATTTCTATTGTACAGTAGTTAGTGAGGGTCACTGAGAAGAGAAAGGGAGAGTGTGCTGTAAACACATTCGGGTAACAACCAATGTCTGTCAAACAACATTCTGATTGGTCATCGTCATCATCATCATCATCATCATCCTCAAGCAGCCATGGGCTACGGAGGTCCAACCAGACTGTGCAGTTTAATTCTCCAAGCATATCTGTCCTGAGCTACATCTGCTGCATCCAGTAACTGCACACCAATTCTAACAAGGTCCTGTTTGACATTGTCTGCCCACCGCATCCTAGGTCTCCCCCTCCTTCTGAGGCCTTTAGGCACACTGTTCATAACCCTATTCACCAATCTATAATTATTCATACGGGCAACGTGGCCACACCAATGGAGTCTCTACCAGACTCCTTTGCCTAACCTTATCATTAGTTACAAAGTTAAACCACCTAATACCCAAGATACTGCATAAGCATCTAGAAATAAAAGCATCTAGTTTCCTGTTATCTTGTTTACACAGCGGCCAAGTTTCACTACCATAACTAACCCTAGAAAGAACCAAACTATTATACAGTCTAATTTTAGTCTTTAGGTGTATACGCCTATTTCTCCACAATCTCCATAGATTCTTAAAAGTCCCGGCAGCAATCCCTATTCGTCTGTTAATCTTATGCCGCACATCACCAGTATCTGTTACATAGCTCCCAAGGAAATTAAACTGTGACACCTGCTCAAGACTGCAACCATTCAGATGAACTGAATCACAACCTGCCTGACCAATTTTCATCACTTTAGTTTTCTCTCTGTTTATAACCAAACCTACTCTACTACCAGTCTCATCAACAGCTCGAATGAAAGAGTTCATCGCATCAACATCATTTGCCAAAAGGGCTAAATCATCAGCATAATCTAAATCAGAAATTTTCGTATTTCCAGCCCATTTAAGGCCAAAATCTTTCCCTTGAAGGAAATTTCGCAAAACATAATCAATAACCAAACTAAAGAGAAAAGGAGACAAAATGCACCCTTGTCGAACACCACGGTCATAAAACAATCTACTAAGCCCTTTCTACATACACCCCTCCCCACCCAGTCCCTCACACTTCTTCGCATGTTTAAATGATTCCAGAGTAGTAACACATCTGGTTTTATATCCGTGTAAGCTGATCTCTCTGTTCCCACATTTCCAACTTACTGGCACTGACTTATTTGTTTTTCTGCAGTTTTTATCACTTTCCCCATATTATTGTTTTTTTCCTAGTTTGCAGTTTTTTTTTTTTTTTTTTTTTTGCAGATATGGCTATCATGTCTCTTGATCCCCTAGGTCTAATTGCTAAGAGGGTGTCTTCTGAATGTTACTCCAAGGCAAACTCTTGGGTTGCATTTTTTGTAGTTGAAAGAAAACTTAATATGTACACTGAAGCGGAATATACAAAAAGGTACAGGAAGTTCTCAGTTTTATCTTACAAACAACATCTGTTTTATGAAGAGGAAACTATAAAAGGAAATAGAAATTAATATATATATAAAGAGAAGTTTAAACAAAACCTCTCCCAGGTTTCTTGGAAGAGCCATGGCCCCCATGTCCTTCCCCCCTTATGACCGACACTGCTCAAAGCACATGGTTAAAAATCATGTTAAATGCTATTAAATACTAAAATGATATTTTACATTTGTAACAGTGCAAACTCTTACTAACGGTACCAAAAGTAACTTTTAAAGAATTATTACATACCTTGAAAGATCGGTAGGAAAATGTTAGTCTTTGCTTGAGCTACATACACGTAAGCTGAAATGCAAGATGGAGGCTGTACCTCTACGAAACTTGAAATACGAGGCACCAGTCGTGCATCGTGTTTCAGGTTTCGTGGAGCCTCCATCTTTTATTTCAGCTTACGTGTTTTTATCATGTTTATCCCAAAGTGCAGTTTATGTGTTCATTATTATTTTTTTTTTGTCTAGAAGCAAATTAGTATTTTAGTGAGAAAGCCCTTTCGTTGTTTTGAATTTAATCTTCCTCCATCAGAATCAACAAAACTAAATATATAGTATGGACCTCAACAAAGCAAAGACTTCACCATTTTTCTACCGATCTTTCAAGGTAAGTAATAAAACTTTAAAAGTTACTTTTGGTACCATTAGGAAACGTTTCACTATTCCAATTGTAAAATATCATTTTGTTTTAATATTTAATTACTTTTAACATGATTTTTCACCATGTGTTTTGAGAACCAATATTTATATTATGTACGCAATGACTTATGTTGACATATGCTTTGTTTAATATACGGATTGTCATGCTAATCCAGACAACTTGCTTATCGTTAAAGCAGAATTCTACTTATTATTCTATTTATAATGATAGCAGAAATTTCAGAAAAAATTGCATCATATATAATTGCAAAGCCGTCCCATGGCTGAGTGGTTAGCGAGCTTGGCTACTGATCTACGGGACCTGGGTTCGAGCCCCGGGTAAGGCATGGATGTTCGTGTTGCTTTTCTGCTGAGGTCCTGCCATCCTCTCAGATCTTCTACTGTGGCATATGAACTGACAGGCTCCTGTCAGACCTCTGTGGCAAGAAGCTGCTTGAGGGGGGTTTTATTTTATTTTTTTTTATAATTGCAAAACAATTATAAGTTTGGCCATGCTTTACTCTTTGCTCATATTTGGACGATACCTTCAAAACCAATATTTCCTACATAATGCCGAAATTAGGGTGGTGCAAGAGATTCCTGCTTTTAGGCACATAACTCTATATAGTGAATAGATGACTTTTTAGGATTGAGTTTTTTAAAAAAGAATTTATTATACATTTTATTCCAGTTTACAGCACATATTTGCTTCTATATTGAAGTCAGACACACATATATATACACATACTGGTTTTTATATATGAAAGTTTCAAAATAGAGTTTTTTCTAATTTTTTGTCTTTTACCAACTGATTTTTTTACTTTCTTTTTCGTCACTGATTATATTTTATAGGCATTTTTTCTTAAATATTATAGTCTTTGCAGTTACGCTATTTCTATGGTAAATATAAGCAGCAGTATAAAATTTTATTAATAAATCTAAAATTCATAACGTTGATTTTGGGAGAGGGGTTGTATCGCAAGTAGCTCTCCCATGCATTCACCTGATGTAGTAGTCCATTTCGGCCTTATGTCAAGTGTTCTAATAATTTTTTTATTTTAATAAAATATATTTTTATTGGAATTCATGTTGCTGCTGTCTTGCTTATATTTAACTTGCAATTATATATGCAATAGTTCATGTTCTGAAAGCATGGTTAAAATTGGAATAGTGCACTTTTACTAACTGTAGAAAAATAATTTTTAAAGAATTGTTACTTTCCTTCAAAGATCAGTAGTATTGCTAATGTTATCAATGTAAACCTCGAAAAAATCATACTCTACCATAAAAATTTCAGATTTTTAGGATAAATAGATAATTTGTAATATTAATTTAAAGCATTAATATTTTCCCACCTTTTACACTTTTACAAGTCTGAATATAAATTGTAACATCACATCAATATTTAAAAAAAATTTCAATTCCAAAAGTTTTAATTCATTTCAAATTTTCATCTCTAAAAACAAAAAAGCTGAATATCTACAGATAACTGACGATATTAGTCACACTGTTGCTATGGTAACCAACATTCGTAAGTTAGTTTTGTAGTCCGACACTGGAGTGCTGCTCCATGAGATTTAACATCGGGCGACTGTTGCCATTAGCGGTGTAACAGTGAAAACTCTGTAACCACCCTCTCTGTGCCTGCGTCTAACATTCTTCTTTTTCATTAAACTGGACCAATTTGTAAAAGGTGCCTCGGTCCCCTTATCATCTGGTACACGAGATAGAATCATCCGAGGATGCAAGTGTAAGTGAGATAGTTTTGAATTTAGTTGCAGTAAGTAGGCAGCTGAAAGCTGCTGGTCGTCTAAGATCTAAAAGTGGTCCAAGGATGGTAGAAAATCGTATAAAATCGTAGAAAAGAGAGAGGTAGAGTGGGGGCAATATGTAAATTAATTATAATGCGTGTCTAAAAGGATAATTTAGTGAATAAAAGTCAAAATATGGGATGGGAATAAAATATGAAGATACCAAGCTGGGCTGAGTGGAAGCGTATAGTCGGATTCAGACAAAATCGTCTCAGCCAATGAGAGGCAAGGAATTTTGGTATTGGCTGAGAACTGAATCCAAGATGGAGGCATGTTATGAGCGTTATGAGAGTGAGCCGGATCGAGAGGGAAATGGAAGTTGCAAAATTTGGAATAATTTAGTACGAATGGGAATGAACCAAAATAGCGAAAATTATTTAAATAATGGGAGTAGTTGCTTAACAAATTGGAGGCAGTTCCACACAGTGAAACATTCTCCAACGCAGATAAGTAGAGGTCCTGATACTTGGGTAGGACGAACGAAACAGGATGTCGAAATTGTTTTTTTAAGAGATTTATGTGATGTGGGGATTTCCCATTCTGCGGAGGCTAACTTAGGAGATGCCACATATTTTAAAAAAATCAATGAAGTCCTCAAATGTTTCCGAAAATTCAGGGCCATCTAAATTTTGAGTGAGTTCAGGTGTTGTTTTGTGATCGATGATGAAGTTCTGAAGGTTGTCGATGAGGGACGAAATGCAGGCCGAATTAAAAGATTTTTGTTTTTTGTAAGGATACTCTTTAGGAGGGGATTCTGGTGGTGAAGCGGGACATTTTCGCTTCGGATTAGAAGAATCATCGATATCAGGGGTTTCTGGTGGAATTTGGGGCGTAAGTTTAATGAGAGATGGATGTGTACTTACGCTATGAAGTTCGAAAAGAGGTGGCTGATGGGGTGTAGCTTCCTGGGCAGATGCGGGGGTGTGGACTATATTTGGTGCAAGAGGGATGGCAGGATGTTTTTTGCGAGTAAGGAATGTCTCACAGTCCTTAATGAGATGTCCAGAATTCTTACCATTTGCAGAGGAGGGTGAGCCTGTGTAAAAGACGGTTGCCGAAATACTTTCAATTTGTAGGAAATTTGTGATTGCCTTTTCCATCTCTATGTGCACAATTCTTGTTCCCGTTTGGATAGATTCCAATCCCGGGATTCCGAAGTTTTCATCAGTTATGCTGGTGACAGTTCCAAATGGAGCAAGAGCTGCGGAGACAGCCTTGTTAGTGATGAAAAAAAGCAATTTTGAGATGGAAACTTTCTTTGCTGGATAGCCGAGTCGATTCACATACACTTGGTGTCCATTGAAGAAATCGGGTGTGCAGTAGAGTAAATTAATAAATCATGGTGAAATTTATTTTTGTTCGGGCCTCAAAAATTATACGGTTCCGTACAAATGCACCTGTGTTTCATTTTAAAAACAGCTCCTCTTGAAACCAAATCTCCAAAGACGGCTAAATAATATATCAGTCGACCTGTAAAGGTTGGCAAAAAAATCTGCTGAGGACTCGCCATCCTCACAGATCCCTCTACTACGGCGTATTAAACTGACAGGCTCCTGTCAGACCTCTGTGGCAAGCAGCTACTTGAAGAAAAATTTATTTATTTTATTGCAAAGGTTTATTTTCGTTTTGCGACACTAGAGGGCGAATCTTAGTTGATGGTAGTTGTATGTTTTCTGTTTATAGTACATTAAATTGTTAAGGGAAAATGCTAACTGTGAAATTTTAAAATATTTTTGTTCAAATCAAAAACCCAGCAGATATTTTAGTGCTAAGAAAATTTTTAGAGAGCAGAGCATTCTAGTTATTGAATTTGTTACAAACATAAGGTTAAGGGCTATAATATTCGTTTAGCTTCAGTTGTAGCACTCGAGTATTTTTACTACCGTAAGTAGCAGACGGTTTTAATAAATTGAATCTTTATAATGTTATGATTTAATATTTTATTTCCTTTTTGTATTGTAAATTTGTTAAAAAAAAAAAGGGTATTAAACCGGTTTATTCTGTTTTCAAATGTTATTCCATTAGATATGTTTATAAGCTAAGCTGTAAATCATTTTATGAAGTTAAAATTTGTTATATGGTAGTATACAAAATTTAAACCGTTATTTTGTATTAATTAATTCTTGGCTAATTCTTATTGACTAATAAAGTATTCACATAAATAGGTGCTGAGTATGATAAGTATGCCACTTTCATTTTTATTTATTGTGATGATAGTAATAGGAATAATATTTATTCTTAATTTTGACCATTTTTTTGTGTCATGTACATACATAATTCTGCCATATGAAAAATTGTAATGTTATATACATTATAATGTAAAATGTAAGTGTACGAATAATGTCTTTGGCACTTTGCTTGTGGTTTACTCCTCACCAGCAATAGCTACGTAAAATACTTGGCTGACCTTTGAGACCTTAGTGATAGATTACATAGCAAGAATCCTGGCATCAGTGATCCATAAACAAAATCATGCCATATTTTAATGCATTGCTGTATTTAAATGCTACTGACAAATAAAAGTTAAGAAACAAATAATTGTATGATTATTGCATTAAGGTATAAGGGTAGTTTTGAGGCATAGCTCTTACAACCATAAATAGATACAATGTTTGACTTCCTCATGGGATAATAAAACTTGTTCATACATAAGTGCTGGCAAAAATTCTACATAACACATAAAACACAACAAAGCTAAAGAGACTCTTCCTAATGAACTAGTAACAAAAATTACAGTAGAGGTACACAGTGCAGTAATTAACGTAAAGTAATTTAATTCTCTATGACACTGTTAAATGTTTTTAAGCACTTCAACACATGGACTATGCTATCAAGTATCACCATTGGCAGCTGTCATCATTATATTAATCTCCACTGAGACATCACTTGCCAGCAAGAACACCAAATTTTAAATTTCTCACCGAAAGCATTCCAAGAAGCTCCTGTTACTTCCCATCCTCTACGGCATGGTAAGTAAATCTCTGTAATAATTATTGATACTTGATAACATAGTCCATGTGTCGAAGTGCTTAAAAACATTTAAAGTGTCATAGAGAATTAAATTACTTTATTTTAATGAACTAGTGTTCAGCTTTGCTAAATCATTAGAAAGATCATCTATTTAGTGTTTATATAATGTAGTATACTGATTCTTTAACAGCACACATTTATGTCTCTTACTCTTAATGCCTTTGTCATTATAATTAAGATTGATATTTGTTGTAATCATTGGTGTAACTAGGTAATTTGCCACCAAGGGTGTGATTGTTACTGTTGCTCCCATAGTCCAGTGCACTGCAGTACATCAGTTTTGCTACCCTCTGAAGTAACAGGGCAGCAAATGGAAAAAATCTCAAAAACCCCAATACTGGTAAAATGAAAAAAAAAATTTTTTTTTTCTTAAAGGCAATTTTGCCACCTTGCCTCCTCCCTTTTTACACCACTGGTCATTGTAGTAAGATGTAACAAGACTAGAAACTGACAATATATGTATATATACTTCTCCACAATTATTTAGAACAGGATGATAGAAAACTACATACCACAGAACTTTCCAAAATATATTTGAAAACATAGCTAAGTAGTTCTGTTAAAAATGATAATTAGCTCTACGTAGTGCTTTTAAAAGTACAGCCAGTGCTAATTCTAAACTGAAGAGTACACATTCTTGTTTTTCCTACAGATAGCCAAACTCAACATTTAATTGAGCAAGAAGGTCATTTTAATTGTATAAAAAAAGTAATTGAAGAGCATAATTATCCTTGCCATCCTGTAAGGGATATGGAAATATTGCTCCCATTTTTATTTTTTTAATTTCCTATTATGCTTGGAGAACTAAATTTCATGGTGTGGTTGGACCTCCATAGCCCATGGCTGCTTGAGGATGAGGATAATGATGATTCAAGGTATTATATATAAGACAGAAATAAAAATACTTAATGTCAATAATTACTCTCTTCTAGCTTTGATAGTTTCAGTATTTACTTTTTCATAAATGAACTCATTGCATGTTGTGCAATAGAAGCACAACATGAAGTATGCATGTATGATTCAATATTGAAATTTAGAAATGACTGCTAGTAATGTATAATAAGCTAGTTGGCCAAAATGTCACATTTTAATCAATTTTGCAGTAAAAGACCAAGGTTCAGTTGCTAAATATTAACAAAGTATGCCATTATTAAGTTCTTCAGATTCACTCTAAGCTAGTAGTCTAAAATAGCTAAAAAATTAGTTTTGCCATGAGTGGGTATACTAATATATATAATACTTACCATGAGCCAATATATTATTTACTTCACTTATGGCACCATCTATATCATGAAATGGGCAACCAAGTTGCCTTGTATGATGGAATTTTATTATTTGTCTCACTCATAGCAAAACTAATTTTTTTCAGCTAACTACACTGATATACGTGAAAATCAGAACACAAAGATGAACCAGTCAGAACACGCTCATATTTGGGAGTTCAATGTAGCTTTATTTTAGTAATAAATGATTACAATACGGAGGCAATTGGAGAGTTACATATTGAGTTTTTTAATATTGACTGTGCCCACCCCTTGCTTGTATGACCTGCTGTACACTGCAAGACTGTTAAACAAATGTTTGATGATAGATTGTGGAATTGCCATTCAAGCTCTATGCACCCATGCCAATAGTTTGTCTACATTTGCTGGGATGTACTAGTTTTACCACAACTTCCATTTGACCATATCCCATACTATTTCAATGGGTGGCAAATCAGGAGATATATCAGGCCACAGGAAGTTCATGTAAATAAAAGGTAAAATAAATTATCCTTCATGCAGCTTCTAGCTGCAGATGTCTGCAAGAATCTCTCAGTATAATATGCCATAGAGAAGGTCTGTGAGAAATGTCTCAGAGAAGATCAACACAAGAAAGGAAGCATCCATGCTTTATCTGGGACTCAAATCTAGATCCCTTTGATCAGTAATCAGGTAGCTAATTACTTGTATATGTGTGTTATAAATTTTGGCATTACTTGATTATTGCATTTAAACAGGTAACTAATCATACAGACAGACATTCCAATGACAATGGATTAAATATCTTTACTGTTTGAACACTCACAAAACTGAAATGATGCTGGTAACTCTATTTGTTGTATATTTTTGCAATTAAACTATTTTGGCAAAGAAAATTTTAAATTGCAATTTAGATATTTCTCATAATTATTGCTTAAAAACTGTAGATTAAGATTTTTTAAATATTTATTTTCATATTGCCTATTTAATTCTTTATTGATATTGTCTTTACAACTTATTTTTCTTCCATGTAATAAAATGAATGGAATGTTTTATTTTTATCACGTGCTTCACATTTATGTTTCTTTCAGTGACCAACATTGCAAGTTTTGGTAATTATTTGGCCAACATTAGGCCAGGATTTTTCAAGTGTTTTCCACAGAATCCTTGAGTTTAGTGAAAGCTTATTGGAATTCTGTAAGAGATTGACCAAAATAAAAAATGATAATAATAAAAAAATGGTGACTCATCACAGATCTAACTTTGCACAACAAGTAGGAATGTTTTTCACCTCCAACAAAAATATTTCATTGTCTTGAAAAGTCTAGTTGCATTTGGAAAGGTATCTCAGATACATTAAAAGAAGCAACTATCTGATATATTTGAGATATTTTTATGAACATAGAGAATTATTGATAATACTGTTTTATAATTAAAATAATTTAAGTATCATTGTATTGCTATTTGGTTTAGCATTTCTTGATGAACTTAAGGGATATTCAAGAAAGAAAAATTAAACGGCTATGAAAACTAAACGGCTATTAAATGGGCTATGAGGAAGGTAGGATTAAAATTAAAGGTTTCAATGAAAGGAAGATTAAATGTAAAAATTTAAATTTAATTCATCATGATTAATTGCTGTACAATCAAAGTTAAAAAATAAAGTTTAGAGGAGTGTGTTATATATCTGTTTAACTATAATGAACTAATAACCACTCAGTTACAACTATTATGCCTGAAAGATGATAGGCTTCATTGGTCCCATCTAAACTGCTCTCCTTTTTTATTTTTGATTTTTCAACTTTGATTGTACAGCAATTAATTGTGATGAATTAAATTTATCAAATTAGCTGTGAGTTGTATTTTATAGATGTAAAATATTTTTATAGATCCTGAATTTGCTGCATTGGTGGGATTCTGAGGGAGGAAAATTTTCTGCTGTGATTTCTGTTTGTGGGTTGACAGCCCGAAGTTAATATATTCACAGGATATGTTCTATCCTTGTTGAGTTGGTGGATAATCTGAGCAGAGAGCATCACAGGCATCTGAACCCTTGCTTCTACGGGCATCATCATATCCTACATTGCAGGGAGTTTTCCAGTGTAGATGTCTTCAGCCTTTAGTAGTGGGAAAATGGAACTTTGCCCATTCCTGCGTTTAGGGGGCTGTTTGATATTGCTGAGATTCCCACTCTCAATAAACATAGTTTCTTTAAACATCCCACTAACCATTTTCTCTCCACAGGTAGTTTGAATGTGAGGACTCTGAACAGAGATTATTCTTGATGTCTTCACACAAGAATTCCACTGATACAATCTTAATATTCTTGGCTTGCAAGAGACCAGATGGATAGATAAAGGTTAGATCCTTAAAAATAATCTTAAATTTCTCTTTTTAGGAAGGGAAGATAAAAAGCAACTCCAAGGTGTAGGTTTGCTTCTCAACTGACATGATAGTGATTCTCTTCTAGTATATGAGTGCATAAATGAAAGGTTTCTTATATCAAATTTCAGACAAGCATTAAAGACTTGAATGTTATCTATTGTTATGCGCCCACTGAGGATGCCGATGAGGATGAGAAAGATAGGTTTTATGGAAAGCTTCAGGATATTTTGAATTTTGTGAAGAAATGAGATATTTCTCTTGTGTTAGGTGACTTCATTGCTAAAGTTGACATTGCCCGCAGCATCCTAGTCTCCCCCACTTTCTGAGGCCTTTAGGCACACTGTTCATAATCCTATTCGCTAATCTATAATTATTTATGTGGGCAACATGACCAAACCAATGAAGTCTCTTTCTGCACAATATGTTACTCAAAGGAGGTTGCCGATTCATTTGCCTAATGCTTGGGCAAAACTTTTAGGTCCTTTGGCATTGGTACTTCTAATGGTAATGGGAAATGTCTCCTACAGGTAAGTAAACTTAATGGTTTGAGAATAACTAGCACTTATTACAAACACTGTAACATACATAAGTACACATGGACTACCAGATGGGCTGCATAAAAATATAATTGATTTTATATTAACAACAAATAGTCTAGTTCTATTAGGAATATGTCATATAGGGGAGCTGAAACTGAATCTGACCATAACCTTGTTAAAAGTGTCTTGCAACTTAAACTTAAGTATTGTTGTACTAAAATTTAAAAATTTACCTTTAATTCTGAAGCTCTGAAAGACCCAGTATGGCTAAAGCTTATCATGATAGGTTACTTAGTCATTATGACAGTTAGGGTTTGCTGACTACTGAAGTTGAGGAAGAATGGGACCGTTTTAAACAGGCTTTGAAACTAACAGTACTCTTTTAGGAAAAAAGTAGCAGAGGAGGCAAAATTATTTGAGTGATAAGGCAGTTGAGCTTATTTGGAAGAAAGAATTGCAGCAATGTCCTTAATATCCTACTTGTCCTAATAGAAAGCATCACAGAGAGCTTAATAAATGTGTAAAGGATCAGTTTGCTGCTGATAAGAATCTTTGGCTTGGTTGACAAAGCTGAGGTAGCAGTTAGATAACACAACAACAGAGAGCTGTACTAGATAGTTAATGTTTTTCATGGTAGAAAATGGACAGGCATACAGGGATTTAAGGATAAACAAGGTGAGGATTCTGTCATGGCTAGGTGGGCTGAGCATTTCAGTGATGTTCCAAACTAGGGGTTCTCAATGTGAGGTATGCAGTAAAATTTTTTGTGATATGTCATGAGAGCTCAAAAATTGCTAGATTTAGTAACGAAGTAAAAATAACCATTGTTATACTATAACTATAGTTTTATCTATCTATACAAGGAGTAAGCTAGTTACATACACATTTCCAGGGGGTACATGAAGCATAAAAGGTTGAGAACCACTGTTCTAAACAATATGGTTAGTTCTACTCCTAATGTATGTAATAATGATAGATTCATTAATGGCTTTAATGTTGGCCCTAAAATGCAGTCTGAAGTTATTTTGGCTAGTTCTAAACTTAAACTACATAAATCCCCAGGAGTAGATGAAATCACTACTAAAATGCTTAGATGGATGCAACAGGAGTTACTACGTGGCTGACAAATTTCAAATATCTTTTATGATAAACGCATTGTTCCTAAGAATTTTACCAGAGCTATTATTATCCCTATTTTTAAAAAAAGGTGATCACAGTTCTTGTGATAACTATAGAGGTATCAGCCTACTTTCTCTTCCAGGTAAAATTCTTTGCTTAATTTTGCTTAATAGAATTAAGAATCTGGTTGACAGTCAATTGCATTATGAGCAGTGTGGATTCAAAAGTGGTAGGGGATGTATGGATCAGATATTTTCACTCAGGCAGATTCTTGAGAAATACTTAAAGTTTCAGAAACTTTTGTTTACTAGCAGTGTTGATTTGAAAAAGGCTTTTGACTATGGTGATCATCATAATTTGTGGTTGACAAGTTAGTTAACATAATGAAAGCTCTCTATAATAACACTGAGTCATGTGTGAGAGTTGGTTTAGCATTGTTTCTGATGTTCAACAAGGGTGCATTTTATTTCCTATTCTCTTTAGTTTGGTTATTGATTATGTTATGTGAAATTCACTGCAAGGGAAAGATTTTTGCCTTAAATGGTTCAAAGAAGCAAAAATTTCTGATTTCGACTATGCTGATGATTTAGCTCCTTTGGTAAATGATGTTGATGAGATGAACTCTTTCATTTGAGCTTTGTGGAGACTGGTAGTAGAGTAGGTTAGGTTTTAAACAGAGTGATTAATTACAACTAAAGTGATGTAAATTGGTCAGGCAGAATGTGATTCAGTTAATCTGAATGGTTGGTTGCAGTATTGAGCAGGTTTCACAGTTTAATTATCTTGGAAGCTATGTAACTGATATTGTAATGTGCAGCATAATGTGATGCCCATCCATTCACTTTTACTTTTCCTTAACCAGTTTTATTTTATTTACATTTTATTTATCATTTTGGGGATTATTTCATTTGGACTAGATCACAATTCTTTTTTCCTAGCAATAGAAGGAGTTGTGCATGCGCAACTCCAACCTTTGATTGTCAGCTTCTAATGCGCATGTTTAGGACTCTTGCATCATAGAGAGTGTGATCATAAAATTATGCAAATGTTTTCCTGGCATACAACAGACACATGCTGGTTGTACGCCGCATGTTATACTAAGTGACGTTAGGTCACAGAGTCAGTAAGAATCATTATGGAGTTAGTAGGAAGATGGTAAAGGAGGAAGACATTAATAGTCAGTTTTTATGTCTTCATATTTAGAGATGGAGTTTTTTAGTTACTCCGACTTTTGTATTCATCAACTGAATTGGTGATATTTTTGGAAATAAACTTTTTTTATGAATATTTTGACTTTGCTATTTCATCTTGAGAAATGATTAGTAATTTTGATTTAGATATAACTTTAATTAAACTTGACAATCTTTTTTAAATTCTTGCTTGATAAGTAACTCTATATATACAGGGTGAATCTGAAAAAGTGGGCAAAACTTTACGGGGTGGTAGAATGCAGCTATACGAGCAATATTCGTCATGGAATGTATGGTCGGAACGCAAGCGGTGAGAAGTTAAAAGGTAGTTTTCCACTGTCACATTTAAAGAATGAACACAAGAAGGAGAGGAGATACTTCAGATAACATTTTATTAACAGGACCGTACACAAAGCCACACCGTACACAAAATGCATATCCGCCATTTCATGGTTAGTATAACCAGCCATCCTCTCGGCAATCCACGGTAGAAATGCCGTTGGGTGCGAGGACCGACCCTTTTATACCATTTCCAACGCCACCTAGCGGCTCGCCGTTTGCATTCCGCCCATACTTTCTATGACGAATATTGCTCATATAGCTGCGTTCTACCACCCCGTAAAGTTTTGCCCACTTTTTCAGATTCACCCTGTATAACGAACCCTATTTCAACTTTATTTGGCAAGTTAATATTGCTTGGTGCCCGATTAGCTACCCGGAGTTTGAATCTATTTTGGATCAGATGAAAGGTCCAACTTGAGAAAGTTAATAATCTTTGGAGTGTTACATTGAGATTAACAGACAAATAGGGATTTCTGCCAGAACTTTTAAGAATCTATGGAGAGTGTGGCAGAATAGGCAGATGCACCTAAAGACTAAAATTATTGAAAGAATAACTAAAACTAAAATTATATAAAGACTATAATAATTTGATTTTTTTCTAGAGTTAGTTATGGTAGTGAAATTTGGACACTTTGTAAACAAGATAACAGGAAACTTGATGCTTTTGATTCTAAATTCTTATGCAGTATCTTGGGCATTAGGTGTTTCAACTTTGTAAGTAATGATAAGGTTAGGCAAATGAGTTGGCAATCTCCTTTGAGTAGCATATTGTTTAGAAAGAGACTGTTGGATTGGTCAGGTTGCCTGTATGGATAATTATAGATTAGCGAATTGGGTTATGAAGTGTACCTAAAGGCCTCAGAAAGAGGGAGAGACTAGGATGCTGTGGGCAATGTCAAACAGGACCTTGCTATTATTGGTACAATGGCCAGATGTAGCTCAGGAGACGTGTTTGGAGAACTAAATTGCACAGTCTGGTTGTACCTCCGAAGCCATGGTTGCTTGAGGAGGAGGAGGATAATTCATAAAAGTAGAGAATACAGTACATTTACCATTTGACCTGCAAAACTAAATAGCTTATTTGCAGGAAAATGAATAAATTAAATAAGCATAGTTCATTTAGCCACAAAAATGGTATACATCAAATAAATTCACAAAACACAACACATAATATTCAACTAATTTGAAATTTCCAAATATTTTTTCAATTCAATTTTCAGTCTACTAAAAGAATATATATTTAATATTTTCTTTAGGATGGAATTAAATATTCTGAGGAGAATGGTAAATGTAAAGGCTCTGGGCTTTATAAAAATTAAAAACCCTTTCTCTAGGCCAGGGCATTTACCCTTATTTGGTTGTGTGCTGCATGAGATAGTTGCTTTAAGATTACTGGCCACATGAGCAAGAATAACTTTTGGTAATGGTTCTGTGCATGTGTCACTACACTCCTCTTCATGAACCTGCACAGGATTTCCATTACAGTCTCTAATGAAAGGTTGGATGAGGGGAAGCAGAGTATTGCTCACTGGCATTCATGAATCTATGCACTAAAGAAGGATACAGTCAAGGTCAAATGATGGATGAATCAGTTATGAGCTGTGTATGTTCATTTACCCAAGTGAACATTTCATCTGTAAATATATAACTCATACATAACGTTGCAGGAACATAATTTTTAGATTGTCCATATTAACAAAACTTTGGGTGCACTATTTAATCCTGAGGTTGTACAATGCATAGGATTGCCTACATGGCCATGAGCAATGTGGAGGACTGTGCTACAGGTTGGATATCCCTGCTCTAGGCTGTACTAAATTCTAAATGAATGTGGTTTTCATGTCATATTTGTAACTAAGCATTAAACCAAAGATGTTGTGATCAAAAACATGACACAAAATTGAAAGCATTTGGTGAAAGATGTAATTTGTTACTATATTTTCTATCAATAGATGTGTTTCTAAGGGGAAGATGTTTTGCATTTTTCATTAGTCAGTTTATTTCAAATGTTATTTATTCACTTAAATGTTTGAGGAACTCCTACAGTGGATATTTAGAAGCCCAGAAAATGTTTCATTATGGCAAAAAATTGTAATCTTTTAGAGTGCTTTTATTGAGAAAAAATCACAATGGGAAAAAATTTGATTTTTCTAAACTTTAAAATATTTCTTAGGATGATCTGAAGGGAAATTAGAAACTGTGCATTTCAAAATCTTTTTAATTATATTGTTTATATTTCTATCATATAACATCAGCTAAGAAATTTTAAAAAACCTCAAAATGAAAAGTATAGTTGCTGTTGACTTCACATTAAATCTGAAAGTGTATACAAAATTCTACTATGATGTGATCTAATCTGAGAAATTCTCATTATTATAACTCTGATATTTTAGCACCATTTAAGAGTGATTTGGATTAAATACTTATGTTATCCATGTATTAAATAGCAAATGATTAAGGATTTGTTTTCTAGGAAAAATGGCTAACAGAAGAGTACGAAGACTAATAATTATTGGTGGAGGTGGTTTGTTAGCAGCATGTGGAATTTTGCATGCTAGTCACACAGTAAATCACAAGGTATTTTCATACTACTCATCACAGATTATACATTTATTTGTTTTTAAATTTAACAAATGTAAATCAACTAATTTTATTTAAACTAAAAAGTGCTCTTTGCACTGCATGATTTTTTTAATAAAAATAATTGGCAATATTACTACTTGAAATATTATTTGTTATATTAATGTCAAATTATTACAGTAGTTACCAATTTGAGGTTTATAATATACTTGCTAAATGGTACCCAGCACTGCCCGGGTGTCATTTTTAATCTGTATATTCTTATTTTCACTGCACTAAAGCAAATTTTGTAAGTACCCCCCCCCCCCCCCCCTAACACTTTAGCACAGGTTTTCAACAAGGAGAAATTTGCCCAGTATTGGCTTGGATCATTGTTGACATCAGTGAGCTCTCTCATAGCCCATGACTTAGTTTCTGAGTAAGCTATTGAGATTTTTATTTCCATTACCACAGATTTTGCTGCCCTATGGCTCCTGTTGATACTCATCTGCACAGTCCAAAATTCAATAACCGGGGTATCACGAAGATATGCCTTCCACCCACCTTCCCTGGCCTCATACTTTGACCAGACCACATCAAGGTCATCAAATAGCATAAGTTCCTTGGTGTAGTCCTGGATAACAGGCCAACTTGGGAACCTCACATCCAGTATCTTAAAACAGTTGCCACTGCACAGAGAAATATGCTGTCTTTCCTTGCTGGTACCCACTGGGGAAGTTCCTGCAATACCCTCCTGGCCTTGCAGGAACACTATAGAATGTTTGAAACTCTCTACAGAAATTTCAATGGGAGATAGGGAACACAAAGGCAAACCTTTTTTGCCAATGAATGTATGTCTGCTGACATAACCCTTCGGTGCTAGAGGGTGCCGACAGAAATATCGGTGGAGTTGCTATATAAATGAATGCAAACAGGTGTGAAGAAGGTGCTCAAATTTGTGACTGGCAACAGCGTTGCATGCACGACAGCGTCAAAGTATTGATTGCCGTACATGTTGAAAGATTCCTGGAATTTCGCAAACAGTTGCAGCGGTGACAGCGATTCTTGCAACTAGGTCTTCATCTGAGTCAATGGGAGTCTCATACACGAAGTTCTTCATGTGTTCCCAGAGGAAGAAATCAATACATGTTAAATTGGGTGATATATAATACATGTAAATTTGGGTCCACCCTGACCTATCCATCGGCCGCAAAAAGTGGTGTTCAGATAATTTCTCACATCATTGCTGAAGTGTGCTGGCACCCCATTGTGTTAAACCACATTCTTCTCCAAATAGCCACAGGAACATCTTCCAGCAGTCCCAGCAACATTTCTTCAAGAAATACCTGATAAATCTGCTCGTTGAGTCGGGGAGGCAGCAGGTATGGCCCAATCAAAATATCATGGATGATACCCACCCAAACATTGACAGCGAACCATTGATGATGACCATGTGTCATTGTGATATGGATTTTCATGCGCCCAAATGTGAGAATTGTGCACATTAAACACACCCTCACATGTGAAAGAGGCCTCATCTTAGAAGAGTACATGAGCTGGAAAATCAAGACTGCACTGCGGTGCTGCAGAAACCAGCATACAAATTCCACACAAAGAGGGTAATCCTAAGGTTGCAATGTCCGGACTCTCTGATGATGAAACAGATGTAACTGCTGCTCGTACAACACTCTCCACACGAGGACGTCGTTTGAGGATGAGTTTACTTGCAACAGCTCACATGCTGGATTGTCTTTAATCCACCATAGAATATCTTCTTCCACGTCAGGAGTGTGCATGGTTCTCTCCCAACCAGTGTCACGCATGTTTGCATGGAATGTTCCAGTTTCTCGCAGTTGCTGGTGCAAACATGCAAATGTTTGGTGGTTTGGCACACATCTGTTTGGGAAGTGCTGTCAGTACAACCTCACAGTAGCTCTTCCATTTCTATTGGCAGCCCCATATGCCAGATGTATGTCAGCCATCTCAGCAGTCATGAAACACTCCATGTTACGCGTAATGTGTCTGATTTACAAATGCCAACGGCAAACACAAGTCCATTCTCTGTTCTCACTTCATCCATCTGGTCAATTGCAGTGTTGCCAAACAGCACCCTCTAGCACTGAAGGGTTACGTCAGCAAACATATATTCATAGACGAAAAAAGTTTGTCTTGGTCTATCTCCCATTGAAATTTGTGCAGAGAATTTTGAAACACCCTGTATATCTCTGCGTTTCTGCCTCTTACTCTGGCCCTAACCACCTAATAAGTCTGTCATAGTAGAGGCCGATGACATGCTTTTCTGCCTGCATCGGAAGAGAGATATATTGTGTCATCACTTGAGAAACCACTCCCTCCACTTTAACCACAAGCTTCTCAGGAAGCTACAAGACAGGCCAGACTCTGCCATTTCCGTGTCTGCCACTGACTTCTATGACCTTGCCCTCCCTGCTAGCTCCACTGCTGGCAATATGCTCTTCAGGAAGGATGACAAGGTTGCCACTCCTGAGGCTGTGGATGAAAAGTATGGCTTCAAAGTCTTCCTTCTTGGCAAAGGAAGAGGCTACATGTTGCCTCTTTCTGGACAAATGTGTTGGCTTTGTCTATCTTGGTCAGCATAGTCAATGCAATCTCATACCTTCTAGGGTATCATTTGATTTTGGATTATGTAGTCCTCTTGCAAACAACATTATGGACAGTTAGTCTTGTGATTCCCAGTTCTATGCTGGCACAGCAAATGGATTTCCTCCGACTAAACTGAAACACCACAAATGTTACCAACTTGGTGGTTAGACACTTTCTTACTGCTCTCATTTTTCTTTATGAGTGAGCCTGTTTCAAGCAACGTTTTGTTCCATACTATTATTGGTTCTGGTTGATATTTTTGTTTGACTCTCCTCTGCATTGTCACTGAAAACTTGAATTCAATAAGCCAGTAATTTCACTCCACTTCTGCACAGTAAATGGCACCATTTTGAGAAAATAAGTGCCACACAGCCAGTGCAGGACAATGCCACACTTCTACCGATTAGACTTGGTAGTTTCTCTGTCTTTTACCATAAGCTGCAGGTTTATATTTTTTATATTTTTATCACTGCATTAAATAGTGAATTGTGTTACTTTTTCATTGGTAGATTTTATCCTGGACACACTATATAAGAAGGAAAAAATTGGAAAATTCTCCAAAAATTTATTTTACTTTTTCAGAATTACAAATTTTCACAAATCAGGTACAAAAATAATAACATTAACCAGTATTTTAATAGGAGCACCAAGAATATTTAATTCCTTACCTCTTGACAATTAGACATGAATGCTCATACAGTATTTTTAAACTGAAAGTAAAGAATGAAGATTGTTATTATTGCTGCTTCAAATATTGATTACTTTAAAATTATACAATATTAATTTTCGTTTCTGATTTAACTAACCATATTTTTTGCCAATGAAGACATTAATTTTAGAAGAATTTCATTTAACTTCCTAACTTAGCAAATAATTCTAAGCTCTGCTAAATGTAACTTCTTTATTTTGATTTATGTTTGTATTTTTATTGTTTTCTGACTTCTATATACCAGTCTTTATAATTGCATTTTTATTATTAAATTAATGCAAATAATTATATGATTAACAGCAAATAACACTATTCATTAAATTTAAAATTGAATAATTTAGTAATTAAATTGTTAACAGTAAGAACAAATTTCCTATTTTTACACATTCTTTGAAAGGCTTTTATAATGTTCAATCAGATTTTCTGACTGCTGCACAGTGGTTCAAAATGCAAAAAAAAAACTGATCAAAATTAAAATTTTCAACTTTTTCAGGAATAATTTACATTTCATAGGTGCAAAAGCACGTAAGTGGACTACTTTAGGAACCATATTTCAAGTTTTTAAACTTCAGTGTTTTTTTTTTCTAGCATTTTTTCTCATTTTACATTGTTTTAAAAATACACATTAATATCAGAATTCAGTCACAAGAAATAAATTGTTAATATATTATTCATGTTTTTTAAAAATTATTTTTTGATTATATTATGAATCATTTGGATCGTATTAATGATTGGGGCAGGGGTGACTCAATCAGTAACACACCAGGTTCATAATAAGTAGTTTCCCAATTAGAGTCCCAGCTGGGACAGCATTGGGATTTATCTCCATAAAACTGCCCGCAGTCAGTAGGGAACACCAATGGGCTTGGAAAGGCCACCCTCCTTCGAATGGGACATTAAGCCATGGCCCCATGTGTAGAAGATTCGTACCCTGTGCACATTAAAGAATACGCTGAATGGTTTTGACAGGAGGCTACCATCTATCTCCCAACAGCTGTTCTAGTGGGTTCCCTCCCCCAACCTTCTCTGACCCTTCAGGGCACTTGTGGCCTGGCCATTTTTAGCCCATTGTATGCAAAAAAAGTGCTGCTCAGAGATAAAACAACCTAACCCAAGAAACATTAGGATAATTTTATATACATATATATGAAAATAATATGCCCATTCTTGATCATTATCTAAAGATATTGCCATTGTGACTTTCTTTACAACAATCGTGTGCTACCTTCATGTGAGAATTGTAAATTACTGAAAAATACAAACATTGCAAATTATTTTGAATAAAATTTTTATCAACCTAATATATTCTAAGCTCTGCTAAATGTAACTTCTTTATTTTGATTTATGTTTGTATTTTTATTGTTTTCTGACTTCTATATATCAGTCTTGATAATTGCATTTTTATTATTAAATTAATGCAAATAATTATATAACTAACAGCAAATAACACTATTCATTAAATTTAAAATTGAATAATTTAGTAATTAAATTGTTAACAGTAAGAACAAATTTCCTATTTTTACACATTCTTTGAAAGGCTTTTAATAATAAAGTAGATAGTAAAAATCTCAATATATTTGTCATGCGTTGCTTATCCATGGTGAAATATAAGATGACTGCCTTAACCTTAATATGAAAATTATGCCAGTAGGAGTGTTAATATATCCAGTGTAGTTAAAATATCCAGTATTTTATGGTAATAAAACATAAATATTAAAGGAATATATAGGAATAATTTCATGGCAAGATGTTTATTTTTTTTTCTTTGTAGAAAATTGTTTTTGCAGATGAAGGCTATAAACAAACTAAATCTAAAGGCCATCTGCTCACCAGAGAAGAACACTTGAAAGCTCTGCAAACTACTGAGTATGACATGTTAATAATTGGAGGTGGTGCAACAGGATCTGGAGTTGCTCTAGATGCCACAACCCGAGGCAAGAAAATCAGTATATTCTATAGCTATATTTATTGCAAATATGTATTCAGCAAGGTATATGACAGTTCGTTTCAAGCTAAAAGGTTAAAATATTCAAAGCACAATACTTGAATATTCTTCTGTTACATTGAAGGTCCCTTTATTTCATAGTTCCCTTCACTACCTTAATGAAAGCAGATTTTTTATATTTCCATCAAAAATCCTCAAGCTGCCAAAGGCTAGGGAGGGCCAACCAGGTTACAATTATATTCTTCAAACACATCCAAGCAACAACTACTTATATTATGCCAATGCTATTCATGTTTTGTTTGATGTTATCAGCTTCCCTTATTCTTGGTAGACCCTTATCCTCTGATCTTTAAAAATGCTTTTGATATATCTAATCCTAATGATTTATTTTTAATGGGGGCATCATAGTCAGACCAGCACAATTTCTTCATGCACAAACTATTTGCTTAAAGCTGTTACTGATTCCTTAACCCTTACCGTGTCGCAGCCCAAAGAATTGCTTTGATCTTTCCAATTCTAGTGGTCAGAGACCAAAGCTTCGCTCCCATAGAACAAGAATGTAAAAAAAAAATTTCCAAATAGAAATCTAAATTTTTTTCAACTGTTTCTAATCAAATATCAAAAGTAACATTTCTATTGATATAAATTTTTTTACCTGTTGATTTGCTTGAAAAAAATTATGATAAAGTTTACAAAATAAATCTAAGTCAGATGCACATATTCAGTTTGTGCCTTTGATTCTGCCATACCATGATTAGATTATCAATTGTTTGCATTTCCCACACTTTTCTGTTATTTATAGCTCTGCTAGAGTTGTAATGTTTTATAAACTTTTACCATAAGAATATTGATTTTTTTTTTTTGGCTACTGGAAATTGCGTCATCCAGGAAATACGCACATCGGCTTTTGATCAATATTTTAACAAACTTTCGATTTTAAAGACATTTCTTATTTACTTTATTGCTGCTAAAATTATTTTTTATTGCTTCTCAAATGGACTGAGATTATAAACAATAATAAATTAGAAATGTTCGAAAGTGAAACTGCTAGCAATCTATAATAGATGCAATCAGAACAAGCATTAGGATTACTCAGAGTGTGATTTTTAAACTGTAGGGCTTTATCAATATTTTTAATTACATTTAAAGCATATAAACAAATTAGGTCAGAAAATTGTTATTTTTAGTCAAAATTTCTGCCAGAATTTTAGAACTAAACTGTTGAGAACTTTCTGTACTTAAGGGTGAAAAGTGAAGAGCCCTTGTGAATGTGACCTTTCCTGTGAAACCTATTTCAGATAGTTGAGTGAAATCCAGGACTCTCCATATCTTCAGGATTAGTTGTGTTGTAACTTGATAGCAGTTGATGCTTGATGTCTTCTAATACTTGTCCATAAATATTTATCGTAGGTGTTTGTTGCTGTCACAAGTGACCTTTAAATGGCATATAAGGGAGTGGTTTCACTTTATCATTTCCAGGTTGTCGAATCATCGCTTTAACTCGCTTGTATCCTTGTTGCAATGTCCAGCTGTGTGTCCATTTTGGAGTAAACAATCTTTTCTACTCTAGTTAAATGTGGAGTGCATCTTCAAGGCATGCATTAGAGCCCTTGTTATGAAGTCACACAGCTGCAGTGCACTCACCATGTCACACTTCTCAAAACAATTAGAGTATCATACTGGTTTATATCAGTGAAAAGTTACATTTGGTAGCTTTGTAAGTTTGAAAATAGTTATTTTTTAAATGCACTGAAAATAAGTTAAAGATTCTAATCAAAATCATTATTGATTTTTCAGCAATATTTTTACTGTATTGAAAGTTACCAAAATTGGAACATCAAGTGCCATTGCTACCAGAATTTACCGTAAAAGTTAAAACATTGTTAGTTACTGTTTTATCAAGCAGAATTTTTAAAAATTTCTTTAACTTTTAAAGGCTAAACAAATATATTACAAATTGAAATTTAAAGTAAGGCTCAGCAAACCACGTCCCACCTATCAAACAATTCTATCTTGCTAACCATACTGTTTATCAGTAAGAAAAAGGCAACCTGCTCACCTGAGAAAATGTTTTAAATATGTCTATTGAATGCATTTCTGCTCAGTGATTTCAGTTTTATTAAAGCTTATGAAGTGGCTCTTAAGCCACATACTTTGCCTACCCCTGATTTAAAGAGATTTGGTTAGATTTTTTAACATCCCCAGTAGAATTTTTTCATGAAAAGGTTATTTCTGAAGTCAAAGAACTACAAGTGTAATTTCCATTGACATAAGCATCATTATTCCAAGTTGTGTTCAGCAGTGCATTTAAAGTATTTTGTAGTTGTGAGATGTTAGTTCAAGACTCTGTGATATTGTTATATTATTCATTAGTTCTAATTAGCACATTATTATTTTTTTCTTTCAAAGTATAGTTGAAACAGCTATTTAGTATTGCTTGTTATTTTTTACTACATGAAGAATGGCAATTATATGTTGAAAGAAAATTTACACCCTACAAGTTGACTGTGAATTCTGATTTTTGTTTCAGAACAATATGAGCATTTATGGAATAAGGTATCTAATCTATAGCTGTAAGTAAGCTAAAGAATTTCAGTACCTGAGATTTTAAGAAACCATTGTGGTTTTGGAGGAGTGTTGGAGCTATTTCAACTATACATTGAATGAAAAAAAAATTAATGTGCTAATTAGAACTAGTGGCTAATTATGCATGAGGATTTTGTGTGGGTGGGTACTAACATTTCATAATTATAAAATAGTACATTTAATAAATACACTGCTGAACACATACATACAAAATCCTCATGCAGCCATGAGGGACTGTATAGTCACTACAAAATCCTCATGCAGCCAACCGGACTGTATAGTTTTCTCTGCAGATGTGTCTGTTCTGAGCTAAAGTTGCTGCATTCGACTCTAGGTCAATTCTAGCAAGGTCCTGTTTGACATTGCCTGCCCACCGCATCCTAGGTCTCCCCCTCTTTCTGGCCTTTAGGCACACTGTTCATAATCCTATTCACCAATCTATAATTATCCATGCGTGCAACATGGCCAAACCAACGGAGTCTCTCTCTCTGCACAATATGCTGCTTAAAGGAGGTTGCTGACTCCTTTGCCTAACCTCATCATTAGCTACAAAGTTAAACCACCTAATACCCAAGATACTGCGTAAGCATCTAGAATCAAAAGCATCTAGTTTCCTGTTATCTTGTTTACACAGCGTCCAAGTTTCACTATCATAACTAACCCTAGAAAGAACCAAACTATTATACAGCCTAATTTTAGTCTTTAGGTGTACACGCCTATTTTCCCACACTCTCCATAGATTCTTAAAAGTCCCAGCACCAATCCCTATTCTTCTATTTATCTCATGCCACACATCACCAGTATCTGTTGGGGCAGGGGTGGCTCAGTCAGTAGTGCGCCAGGCTCATAATCTACAGTTCCCAGGTTCAAGTTCCAGCTGGGTCAGCATTGAGATTTATCTCCGCAAAACTCACCGTCCTGCCCACTGTCAGTAGGGAACACTGATGGTCTTGGAAAGGCCGCTGTCCGTCGATTGGGACATTAAGCCATAGCCCATGTGTGGGAGAGCCATACCCTGTGCACATTAAAGAACACACTGAATGACCTTGACAGGAGGCTACCATCTGTCTCCCAACAGCTGTTCCAGTGGGTCCCCTCCCCCAACCTTCTCTGAGCCTTCGGGGTCTATGTGAATTGGCCATTTAACCCATAGTGTGCAAAAAAAGTGCCGCTCAGAGGTAAAGCAACCCAACCCAGTATTTGTTACATATCTCCCAAGATAATTAAACTGAGACACTTGCTCAAGAGTGCAGCCATTCAATGCAACTGAAGAACTAACTGCCTGACCAAGTTTTTTCTCTGTTTTTTTACCAAACCTACTCTATTACCAGTCTCATCAATAGCCCTAATGAAAGAATTAATCTCATCAACATCATTAGCCAACAAGGCCAAATCATCAGCATAACCTAAATCAGAAATTTTGAAATATCTAGACCATTTAAGACCAAAATTCTTTCCCTTGCAAGGAATTTTCCATAAGATAATAAACAAAAGAGAAAAGGAGACAAAATGCACTCTTGTCTAACTCCACTATCAATGGTAAACCAATCGCAAGGCACACCAACTCTCACACACAACTCGGTGTGATTTTAGAGAGCTTTCATTACACTAATTAACTTATCAGGTATTCCATATGATCTAACAATCAACCACAAATTATGTCGATTTCAAAATTATAAAATTATTTAATTATATTTCAAAAAAGTAAAAACCTTTTTGAAATATATAAAGCTAGAAATCACAGGTTTCTGAAACTCTAAACATTTCTCAAGAATCTGCCAAAGTGAAAATCTGCCAAGTGAAATTGGGACAATGATAGCTCTAGTAAAATCCTTAGGAACAACACTTTTATCATAAAAAAAATATTCAAAATTTCAGCCAGCCATGTGACAACACAAATGTTCCCAGCTCAGCATTTCAGTGGTGATTACATCCAGCCCTGGGGATTTATACAGTTTTAATTTAGAGATAACCAAAGTGACTTCAGAATGTGATATAGGGCCATCATTAAAGCCAGTAATGCATCTATCCTTATTACAAACAATGGGAGTAGAAATAATCACATTATTTAGAATATTTCTGAAATGCTCAGCCCACCTAGCTATCACAGAATCCTCACCTCAACCACCTTGCTTTGTTTATCTCTCAATCCCTGTATACCCGTCTGTTTCTTCCCACATAAAACATTAACTATATGGTATAACACCCTGCTGTTGTGCTGTTTAACTGCTTCCTCTGCTTTGTCAACCAAGCTATTAAGCCAAAGATTCTTATCAGCTGTTAACTGATCCTTTACATGTTTATTAAGCTCGTTGTAATGCCTTGTGTTAGGACTAGTAGGGTGTTGATTCATATTAATCCTGCACTTCCTTCTTTCATAAATAAGTTCCATAGCTTTATCACTCAAATAATTTTGTTTCCTCTGTTCCCTTTTACACAAAAGAGTACAGTTGCCTGTTTAAACTGATCCCATTCTTTCTCAACTTCAGCAGTAAGCAAACCACGATTGTCATAATGACTAAGTAGCTTGTCATGGTATGTTTTGGCTATATCTGTACCTTTCAGACCTTCAGTATGGAAGGTAATTTTCTGAACCTTAGCACAACATTTCTTAAGCTTCAACTGCAAGACACTTTTGACCAGGTAATAGTCATCGGACCCAATTTTGGCTCCCCTGTATTATCTGGTATTCCTGACTGAACTAGGCCATTTGCTGTTAATTTAAAATATAATCTATTATATTCCTGTGCAACTTATCAGGTGAAACTCATGTATATTTATAAATGGCCCAGTGTTTGTAGCATGTATTAGTTATTAGCAAACCATAAGTTTACTTGCCTGTAGAAGACGTTCTCCCTTTCCATTGGATACCAATGCCGAAGGGACCAAAAACTCCTGCCCAAAGGTTAGAGTCAATACCAATTTTATCATTGAAGTCCCTAGCACAGGAGACATATATCCTACACAGAATTCAAAATATCCTGAAGCTGGCTGTAAAATGTATCCTTCTTGTTCTCATCAGAGCCCTCTGTGTGGCATAACAACAGATGACATTCAGGTCTTTAATTTTTGTTCTAAATTTTGCTGTAAGAAATCTTTCATTTATGCAATCATATCCTAGAAGAGTATCACTGCATTTCTGCTGAGAAGCAAACCTACATTTTGGAGATGCTTTACATTCTCCCTCCTTGAAAAGTGAAATTTAAAGTTATTTTTAAGTATCTCACCTTTATCTGTCCATCTAATCTCTTGCAGGCCTAGAATATCTAGGTTATAACACTGGAATTCCTGCATGAGGACATCAAGAGAATAATATCTATGTAACGTTCCACGTACCCTAACATTTTTAAAGAAACTAGATTTATTGAGAGATGTAGGGCCATCAATATCAAATAGCCCCCTGATTGCAGGCATGCTGAAAAAGGCCTGTTCCTCCACTGCTACAGGCTGAAGCCACCCATGCTGGTAGAAATTGCAGGCACCACCTTTTCAAGTGGACCTTTTCAAGAACCATATGGCCTGCCTGAGACACATTACTCCAGTTTAGGATTGAAATGCCCAACTAGCTAAGTGAGGGTTCAAATACCTGTGATGGCCTCTGATCAGGATTATCCACCAGCTGATATAAGGTATCCCATGCCTCTGTTCACTTAGGGCTGGCAACCCACAAGCAAACAGAAAACATAGCTACAGATTCTCCCTCAACAGAGGTCCGCCAGTGCAGCAAGTCCAGGATCCATAATCAAGCTCAAATCCATAAAGCAGTCCAGTCTAGTAGGTATAAATTGTCAGCACCAGGACCCTGTGAAGTTGACCACTCCTCAGCAGGGTTGAAAAGAAGAAAAAAAGTGGCCATAGATTACCAGATCAATAAGCCACACTGAACTGGCAGCCCTTTCCTTCCAAAAGAGAATCTCTCTTTTGAAAGGTACTAACAGCCTGCACCACGAGAAGGTGGGGTCGGACATTAGGTGCTAGACCTGGCTGGTTCTGTGCATCATCACTGGGGATTTGTACATAACTCTCCTTCCAGTTTATGCCAGCTACCATTTACAGACCTGCTGAACCACAACTAGGGATAATGATGTTTATGTCAATGGAAACTACACTTGTAGTTTTGTGACTTGTATAAGAATAAGTGTGTTATTGAGAAATTACCTATTTATAAACAAATCTTAAATAACTGAATTAATGTAAATAATATTAGTCTTAATAATATGTGTAATAATTACAATTTAATTTGTAACTAAGTCATGGATTTTGTAAATTTTGCTCCACACTTTTACAGGCTTAAAGACTGCATTAGTTGAATTGGATGACTTCTCATCTGGCACCAGTAGTCGCAGCACGAAGCTTATTCATGGAGGTGTTAGATACTTACAGAAGGCCATAATGCAGTTTGATGTTGAACAGGTTAAAACTTTCCTAAATAAAACATTTAAGTAGTCATATTTCAGATTCATTTATTCTAAGGAAGATTTTTTTTTATGCCATATAAATTATTCTTAACATCTGTTCTGAAAAATAAGTTCGAGCTTTGATGTTAGAAGTGAGTTTGGATTTCTTCTAATAGTTGAATTTCAAAACAAGAATTTTTTTTTTACACTTTTATAGCATTCAGTAGAAAATATTGGATTAAATTTAACATATTTACAGAAATAGATTAATCCCTTGACAAACAAATCTACCTTGCAATAAAGCTGCATTATTGATTAAAATGCCAAATGTACATCAATTAACATATTTCACTAACCCACTCGCAGCATCCTACATGCATGGCTAGGATATATATGCATATTAGTGAAGTAAGTATAATTTCTGTAATTTTAAATTCGTGGAACCATGATCAATGAATAGAGACATATGTCAGGATTATTTTCTAGTTATGTTAGCAATTAGCTAGAAAATGTTTTTTGAAAACTATCAACAAAAATTTTCAGTTCACCTTTTCTAATGATAATTTTTTTTTCTCCATTTCTGAATCATAGCCAGATATGCAGATGATTATTGAATAAAGAATATGTTACTGCATTTTTATGACAGTGACACTGCATGAAACTCGCAATATGGAGCTTCCGACTTGTAGCTTTTACTTGCTGTGTGGGAGGTATTTTAATAAAAGATCCTTGTATGTTACCTTGTCAAAATTGTATTTATCTTAATAAATCAATGAATGAGGTCTCTTTGTCTGACTGCCCACTAATTCATGTTACTGCATCTATGTAAAATATTCTTTATAAATGTAGCATAATCTAGATCAGGAGTCTCCAAATACTTGCTGCAAGCAATAGTTGTGGTAGTGAACAGCAGCTTACTAACTAGACTTGACTGTGAGGATCTTATACGAGTAGGGAGAATATAGTTGCATTCAACTAAAGCCCTACAAAAGAAATTTATATTATTAAAAAATAAAATAATAATAGTAATGCTTTGCTTATTATTGTTTGAAATAAAATGTGGTCTGTCGTATATTGAAAAGTAATTTGGCCCTTTTATGATTTTGTATTTGAAGTCCCTGGTATAGATTACCCATGTTTTATTTAGAAAACAAAAAATGAAATTTTTTTAACACATATTTTATTTTTAGTTTAAACACAAAATGAATTTAATCTATGATAGTTTATATTTTGTTTACAAATGTACTGTTAATTTGAAAATCACACCTCTCTTCAAATATGAGTTGGAAATAAAAGTGCTTTAAAAGTCAAATTTGAATAATTTGCAGTTTAATCATACTATTTTCCCCCTTCATACAATGATTGCTTGAGAACAGGGCAATATTCAAGGACCTTTCCTTATTTTACTTTTTATACAATATTATACAAATGGTCTGTAAATAGTAACCAGGCATAAACTGGAAGGAGAGCTGTGTACCAATCCCTAGTGATGATGCACAGAACCGGCCAGGTCTAGCACCTAATGTCCAACCCCGCCTTCTCATGGTGCAAGCCATTAGTACCTTTCAAAAGAGATAGTCTCTTTTGGAAAGGAATGGAAGGAGAGGGCCACCAGTTCAGTATGGCCTACTGATATGGTCATCTATGGACACTTTTTTCTTTTTTTTTTCAACCCTGCTGAGGAGTGGTCAACTTCACAAAGTCCTGGTGCTGACAATTTATACCTATGAGACTGGACTTGTTTATGGATTTGAGCTTGATTATGGATCCTGGATTTGCTGCACTGGTGGACCTGTTGAAGCAGAATCTGCCACTGTGTTTTCTGTTTGCTTCTGGGTTGCCAGCCCTAAGTGAACAGAGGCATGGGATACCTTATATCAGCTCGTGGATAATCCTAATCAGATGCCATCACAGGTACCTGAACCTTACTTAGCTAGTTGGGCATCGTCAAGCCTAAACTGGAGTAATGTGTCTCAGGCAGGCCATATGGCTCTTGAAAAACTCCACTTGAAAAGGTGGTGCCTGAAGTTCCTACTAGCATCAGTGACTTCAGCCTTTAGCGGAGAAGGAACAGGTCTTTGCCCCATGCCTGCGATAAGGGGCTGTTTGATATTGTTGGCCCTACCTATCTCAATAAACCTAGTTTCTTTAAAAACCTACTAATCATTTTCTCTTTGCAGGAATGTGGAACGTCAGGACATTATATAGAGATTATTCTCTTGATGTCGTCACACAGGAATTCCAGTGCTATAACCTAGATATTCTAGGCTTGCATGAGACCAGATGTACAGTTAAAGGTGAGATATTTAAAAATAACTTTAAATTTCTCTTTACAGGGAGGAGGATGGAAAGCATAACCAAGGTGTGGATCTGCTGCTCAGCAGACATGCTAGTGATGCTCTTCTAGGATATGAGTGCATTAATGAATGGTTTCTTACTGCAAAATTTCAGACAAGCATTAAAGACTTGAATGCTATCTGCTGTTATGCCCCCCACTGAGGATGCCAATGAGAAGGATAGGTTTTACAGACAACTTCAGGATATTTTGAATTCTGTCAAGAAAGGAGATATTACCCTTGTTCTAGGTGACTTCAATGCCAAAGTTGGTACTGACTCTGACCTTTGGGGAACGTTGATAGGCCCTTTTGGTATTGGTTGCTGCAATGGCAATTGGCAACGTCTCCTACAGGTAAGTAAACTCAATGGTTTCAGAATAACTAACACTTATTATAAACACTGAAACATACATAAGTACACATGGGTTTCACCTGATGGACTGCATAAGAATATGATTGATTATATATTAATTAACAGCAAATGGGATAGTTCTGTTAGGAATACCAGGGCATATAGGGGAGCTGAAATTGGATCTGACCATTAACTTGTTAAAAGTGTTTTGCAACTTAAAGTTAAAAAATTTACCTTTAATGCTGAAGCTCTGAAAGACTCAGTTATAGCTAAAGCTTACCATGATAGATTACTTAGTCATTATGACAGTCATAGTTTGCTTACTACTGAAGTTAAGGAAGAATGGGGCCATTTAAACAGGCTTTTTTGGAAACCTACTCTTTTTGGAAAAAAGGAGCAGAGGAAGCAGAATTATTTGAGTGATAAGGCACTTAAGCTTATTTCAGAAAAAAGGAACTGCAGGAATGTCCTTAATCAGTACCCTACTAGTCCTAATAGAAAGGATTACAGAGAGCTTAATAAACGTGTAAAGAATCAGTTAGCTACTGATAAGAATCTTTGGCTTCATGGTTTGGCTGACAAAGCTGAGGAAGCAGTTAAGTAGCACAACAGCAGAGAGCTGTACCAGATAGTTAATGTTTTGTGTGGTAGAAAATGGACAGGTATACAGGGATTGAAGGATAAACAAGGTAAGGTTATAGAAGGGGTGGATTCTGTCATGGCTAGGTGGGCTGAGCATTTCAGTGATGTTCTAAACAATGTGGTTAATTCTACTCCCATTGTTTGTAATGATGATAGATGCATTGGTGGCATTAATGTTGGCTCTATAGCACAATCTGAAGTTATTTTGGCTATTTCTAAACTTAAACTTCATAAATCCCCAGGGGTAGATTAAATTACTACAGAAATGCATAGAGCTGGGAATGTTTCAGTTACCACTTGGATGACTGAAATTTTGAATATCTTTTATGATAAAGGCATGGTTAATAAGGATTTTACCAGAGCATTTATTATCCTCATTTTTAAAAAAGGTGATCACATTTCTTGTGAAAAGTATTGGAATATCAGCCTACTTTCTGTTCCAGTTAAAGTTCTTTGCATGATTGTGCTTAATAGAATTAAGAATCTGGTTGACAGGCAATTGCGTGATGAGCAATGTGGATTCAGAAGTGGTAGGGGATATGTGGATCAGATATTTTCACTTAGGCAGATTCTTGAGAAATGTTTAGAGTTTCAAAAACCTTTGGTTGCTAGCTTTGTTGATTTCAAAAAGGCTTTCAACTCTGTTGATTGTCATAATTTGTGGTTGATTGTGAGATCATATGGCATACCTGACAAGTTAGTTAACATAATGAAAGCTCTCTATAATAACACTGAGTCGTATGTTCTCACACACGACTCAGTGTTATTATAGAGAGCTTTCATTATGTTAGCTAACTTGTCAGGTATACCATATGATCTCACAATTGTCAGGTATACCATATGATCTCACAAGTTGGTAAGGCTTGTAGCAATTGGTTTAGCATTACATCCGGTGTTTGACAAGGGTGCATTTTGTCTCCTTTCCTCTTTGGTTATTGATTATGTTATGCGAAATTCATTGCAAGGGAAAGATTTTGGCCTTAAATGGTCTGGAGATACTAAATTTCTGATTATGTTGATGATTTAGCTCTTTTAGCAAATGATGTAGATGAGATGAACTCTTTCATTCGAGCTGTTGATGAGACTGGTAGTACAGTAGGTTTGGTTATAAACAGAGAGAAAACTAAAGTGATGAAAATTGGTCAGGCAGGTTGTGATTCAGTTCATCTGAATGGTTGCAATCTTGAGCAGGTGTCACGGTTTAATTATCTTGGGAGCTATGTAACAGATACTGGTGATATGCAGCATGAGATTAACAGACGAATAGGGATTGCTGCTGGGACTTTTAAGAATCTATGGAGAGTGTGGAGAAATAGGTGTATACACCTAAAGACTAAAATTAGATTGTATAATAGTTTGGTTCTTTCTATGTTTAGTCATGGTAGTGAAACTTGGACACTGTGTAAACAAGATAACAGGAAACTTGATGCTTTTGATTCTAGATGCTTATGCAGTATCTTGGGTATTAGGAGGTTTAACTTTGTAACTAATGATGAGGTAAGGCAAAGGAGCCTGCAATCTCCTTTAAGCAGCATATTGTGCAGAGAGAGACTCCGCTGATTTGGCCATGTTGCCCATATGGATAATTATAGATTGGCGAATAGGGTTATGAACAATGTGCCTAGAGGCCTCAGAAGGAGGGGGAGACCTAGGATGCAGTGGGCAGACAATGTCAAACAGAACCTTGTTAGAATTGGTGTGCAGTGGCCGGATGTAGCTCAGGACAGATATGCTTGGAGAATTAAACTGCACAGTCTGGTTGGACCTATGTAGCCCATGGCTGCTTGAGGATGATGATGATGATTATACAAATATTATTAATGGAATAGCATTCCAAAACTGTAATCACCCCCATTAGTTTTTAAAGACTACTAAAACAATGAAAGATTCATTACCAGAATGGAATTCGACAAACTTTGAATGAATGCTTCCTACTATCTACTAGCAAATGAGAAAAACATTAAAAAAATTTTGTATTTGGGCAAGCTCAAGAATACAAAGCACATGATTTGACACATTTTGAAAGGCTTGCTGAACAAGTATTTTGATCTATCTATATCTGGGGTTCCTAGCATTTATTTGGTCAAAGATGTGAAATGAATAGTTGTAGGTAGCATTTTGAAGAATAATCTGAATTTAGGGTCTTGTATGTGGGGGAGGGGGGATATGGCATATTTGATAAGAAACAAATACTATTTGATTGCATTTATATTCCAGGTGATTTTATTTTTTGACTGCTAGCATTTTATGGTAATGATCTTACTAAAAAATGGTACTTTAATAAAAATGTATAAGAAGCTTGTCACATTTCTGTTTTGTTTTATTAGTTGATTGAATTAAAAGCACTTAATTTGCATTGAAAAATTATGTCTGCTCCATGAAAAGGTGGAGTCAGACTGTAGGTACTATGTTGTCTAGTTCTGTGCATCATCAGAGAGGAATGGTACACAACTCTTTCAATATATGTTGCTACTTACATGCACCAGCCACTGAATTAAAAACCTTTATGCCGATGTACATAAACGTCACTTGAGCAGCATATATGCAAAATATATGGTCACTTACATCACCACGTGATCTAGGCAGCTATTTAAGACTGCTGCTCATCAGTAGTATTGATCACAATGGGAAAAACAAAGGATCTTTCGGGGTTAAATAAAGGGCTTATTGTGGGTGCCATTCTGGCTGGAGCGACAATTTTGAAAACGACAGAGCTGACTGGTTTTCGCAAAAGGTGAGATACCTTGGGTCTTTAATCAGTGGAAAAGTAACCCACATTGTTTGTCAAAGAGGTATGTGTGGTGCAACGACAATCTGTCAGCAACGAGATCGCTGTCATCTGAGAAGGCTTGTACAGAAAAACGACTTCCTGTGTGCAGCAATTGACTAAAGCATTCAATGAAGGCTGTTCCTGATCCATATCTCAGTGAACTATACACAGAGAATTGAAGAGGATTGATTATTAGCAGTCACATGCCTATATGGAAACCACTGATTTCTGCGAAGAACCAGAAAGTTTGTCTACAGTGGTGTCAGGAACACTGTGACTGGACACTGGAAGACTGGAAAAAAGTAGTGGTATACCTTGTTCTGTACTAACAGTGGGCAGAGAGTTTGGTGGTAGCTCCATGAAGCAATGGACCCAGCTTGCTTTTAAAGATAACTCAAGGTTCTGGAGGCAGTGTCGTGGTCTGGGGCACATTCTGTTGGTACAGAACAGGTCCCCTGATATTACTGGAAGGTCAGGTGTTCTCTGAGGATTATCTGAACATTGTTGCCGATCAAGTCCATTCTGCAATGTTGACTTTTTATCCAGCAGGTAATGGCTGTTTCATGGACGACAATGCTACTGTCCATCATGCAAGATGTATTCAGCAATGATTCATTGAGCGTGACAGCGACTTCCACCATCTTCCCTGGCCACCACAATGCCTGGATCTGAACCCCATTGAGAATGTATGGAACATGTTGGAAAAACAGATCCAGGAGCAAAGTCTTCTTCCATCATATCTGAGTCAGTTAAAGGACTGTCTGGTGAACACCTGGTATGCTATAAATGTAAAGGCACTCTACTCTATGGAATCTATGCCAAACTGCATATGTGCTGTAATTTGGGCTAAAGGAGGTCCAACTCAGTATTGAATAAAGGTTTCTAATGGTATGTGTATTACTAACAGTCTGAGAGAGAGAAAATAGATAAAACTAAAGTTGTGGGTCTGGGTCTGTAAATGGTAGCTTGGCATAAACTGGAAGGACAGCTGTGTTCAAAAGAGATATTTTCATTTGGAAGGGAATGGAAGGGGAGACAGCCAGTTCAATGTGGTCTATTGATCTGGTCATCTATGACCACTTTATTTTTTCTGCCCTTCTGAGGTGTGGTCAACTTCACAGGGTCCTGACCATTTTTACCTACTAGACTGGACTGGTCTATGGCTTTCAGCTTGATTATGGATCGTAGATTTGCTGCACTGGTGGGCCTCTGTTGAGGGAAAGTGCTGCTGTTTTATGTTTGCTTGTGGGTTGCCAGCCCTAAGTGAACATAGGCCGGGATACCTTATATCAGTTGGTGGATAATTCTGATCAGACGCCATCGCAGGTACCTGAATCGTCACTTTGCTAGTTGGGCATCACCAATCCTAAACTGGAATAATGTGTCTCAGGCAGGTCATATGGCTCTTCAAAAGGTGCTGCCTGAAGTTCCTACCAGCATGGGTGACTTCAGCCTGTAGCAGTGGGGGAACAGGTCTTTGTTCCATGCCTGCAATCAGGGGGCTGTTTGATATTGTTGGTCCTATGTATCTCAATAAACCTTAGATTATTTTCTTAAAAAACTTAGTTTATTAAAAAATCCTACTAATAATTTTCTCTCTGTAGGTACTTAGAATATGAGGACATTACATAGATATTATTCTCTTGATGTCCTCATGCAGGAATTCCAGTGTTATAACCTTAGATATTCTAGGCTTGCAAGAGACCAGGTGGACAGGTAAAGGTGAGATACTTAAAAATAACTTTAAATTTCACTGTTCAGGGAGGGAGGATAGAAAGCATCTCCTTGCTTCTCAGCAGACATACCAGTGATGCTCTTCTAGGATATGATTGCATTAATGAAAGATTTCTTAGAGGAAAATTTAAAACAGAAATTGAAAATGACTTGAATGTCATCTGTTGTTATGCCCCCACAGAGGACACTGATGAGAATGAGAAGGATGCATTTTACAGCCAGCTTCAGGATATTTTGAATTCTGTGAAGAAAGGGGATATTTCTCTTGTGTTAGGTGACTTCAGTGCTAAAGTTGGTACTGACTCTAACCTTTGGGCAGGAGTTTTAGGTCCCTTTGATATTGGTAGTTCCAATGGAAATGGAGAATGTCATCTACAGTTAAGTAAACTTATGGTTTGCTAGTAACTAATACATACTACAAACACCGGGCCATTTATAAATATACATGTTTCATCTGATAGGTTGCACAGGAATACGATAGATTATATTTTAATTAACAGCAAATGATCTAGTTCAGTCAGGAATACCAGATCATACAGGAGAGCCAAAATTGGGTCTGACCATTACCTGGTCAAAAGTGTCTTGCAGCTGAAGCTTAAGAAATGTGCTAAGGTTGAAAAAATTAGGAAGCCCACACATCACCATTCAGATAATAAGTTTAGATGTTATTGTACCAATTTACTTGGAATGGCCCTGTGTGCGGGAGAGTCATACCCTGTGCATGCTAAAAAAACATGCTGGATGGCCTTGACAGGACGCTACCATCTGTCTCCCAACAGCTGTTCCAGTGGGTCCCCTCCCCCAACCTCTGAGCCTTCAGGCTCCATGTGACCTGGACATTTAGCCCATGGAGTGCAAAAAAGTGCTGCTCAGAGGTAAAACAACCCAACCGATTGGCATGTGGAAACAATTACTCATCAACATTTAAATTTCCAAAAGATCTGTGCCAAATGGCTATCATACAAACTGACAAAACATTAAAAAAAAGGCTAGAGTTGAACTTATGCAAGGATATGCTGGCAATGTTTGAACCTAGTGGCCCCAAATGGTTAACAGATATTGTCACAGGTGATGAGGCGTGGTTTTATTACTAAACTCCCAGAAATATCGACAACTATTTTTTGAGTTGCCAAAAATGAACTGCATCCTCAAATCTTCCAACTAGGCTTTGCTCAAAGATGAGAATGCTCATTTTTTTTTTCAATTCACAAGGAGTGATAGAACCATACTTGAAAAAATGACTATAAATGGCCATTTCTACACTAACATTGTTTTGCCCAAAATGATTAAGGACATGTAGCAGGTGTATCAAGTGTCCACAACAGGTGTGTCCAGTATTCTCCTTCATGCCAGTACTCACAAAACCCATCAAGTTACAGCCTATATGGAGCAGGAAAAAAATTAAACAGCTATCACATCCTGCATATTCCCCCAATCTTGACCATGCAATTTTTGGTCGTTATCAAAAATTGAAAAGGAACTTTCTGGAAAGCTTTTTCAAGGGTGCAAGACCTTGCAAAATGTGTTCATTTAGTGTTGAGGAGTATTCTCCAGCAGTAGTGCCACCAAACATTCCAAAATTTTCATAGATGTCTGCAACTTTGCATTCATGCTAGGGGGGGGGGGGGAAGGACAGTAAAAGTTTTGTTGAAATGCAATGGTTTTTGTTCTGCAGATGCATGTCAAGAACTCTTTGAACACCCCTCATAGTTGTAACTTGGGATAGATAGGTTTGGAGCAATAATAACTCATGAGCTTTGTCAGTGAAAGGTATGTAAGAAGATAATAGGAAAAAAATTAAATATTGCCCACAATGTAAAATGCTAATTAATTGTAAAGTTGTGTTTCATTTGCTGAGTAAATATTAATAAAAAAAGATTAAAATTATTTCAGTAATTCTTTAGTAAAATTCCTTACTACAGTATTAAAAGCATAATAACATTTTGTAACTAAGCATGATAAATGCAGTGTGCATTTTATTTAAAATATAGCATTACCATAAAAAAATATACTTCCAAATGAGATAAAAATGTTATTAATGGAAAAGTGATGCTACATTCAAAAATTTCATATATTTTTTATATTACAATTGAAAAAAATGTAAGGAAAGCAAAGTTTATAAAGAGATGGGTGATTAAAAATTTTCAAGCTCCTTTTGTAATCAGCATAAAAAAACTTGTAATTTCATAAAGTTCAAGGAACAAAATCAGTGTTGAATAATGTTATTACTAGCGAAAGAAAATATCACTTCCTATGTGACTGTAAAGTTTCACAAAAATATTGTTACAGACTTCAAGTGGGTGAAAGCAAAGTAGTTTTTTTTTTCCCTCAGAAATGAGATATCCACTTATATGCTAAAAAAGTACTAAATGTTTTTAATTTTACCAGAATGTTATAATTTGATTATGATAATGTAGTAATATCTAGTGAAACATATTTATTCATATATACTGTAAATGTTCAAATAGTAATCCAGACTTCAAATTACAATTCTTTGTATCTGGCTTCAATTTGAGTATAGGATACTATAAAAGCCCAGGTTACAAGTTAAACCTTAGCTGAGACCCATATAATTATTGCTGGAGATTTTTCAGTTAATTTATAAACATGTAATTACATAAAAAAGGACACAAAATTGTCCCAGTTTTTTATATAAAAAGTTTTGAAATCTAGGTCTTATCAGAAACTAAAGTAACCGCACAGTTCCATTTTCATGAAAAGGGAAACTGCAGAATACACAAGTTATATAGAGTTAGAATGAACAGCAAAGAGATTTATAGCAAAGACACACACAGAGAGATGCTTTAGCTCATTATATAAACTGTATAGGAATGAATTTTGTGGGGACATTTGAAAGTTGGTGGGGCATTGAGACAAATTGATGCTCTGCAAGATAGTCCACAGATTCTGGGACATCTGGCATCCTTGTCTAAAACCATGCTACTATTTACGAATTGTGCAATATTTTACCCAGCTACAAGAGGTGGGGCTCGGTTGGTAGTGCACCAGGCCAACACCTCCTACAAGAGAAGGCCGTATAAGTATGTCACAGAAAACGGACTACGTCTAGAGCTCCTATATACCAGGCCAACCAGGGTGACCTATCTGCCATTCTTATGCCAACTGGTGACATGACAGTGTTATAGTCAATGCAGCCACCGTGTGCGCCGCAGTTTTTGGAATCCTTAGTATATAAAAAATAATTATTATCGGAAGATATTCAGCTGCGAATTGTCTAAACAACTCTAGGAACAATTGCACAGTGTTTAAATTCCAGGCTGATCCAATTAAATTTAAAAAAAGTGGGGTGAAAGAATTCGACCGAGAAAGTGCTTACAGCGTTCTATAATATATACTTCTATAATATATACTTCTGACTATTGCTTCTGTATTTTAATGTTAATTTATGTGATATATCGATTAGTAATATGTAGATGAATGATGACTACATTTAAGTTAGTAGTCATTCATCGTTTACGATTGAGTTTAGTTTGGTTAATATCATAAAATATGCATGTGGCAAACTTCGATCATGACGGCTGTAACCTTCCACTTCCCATGCGGGCATACCGAGATTGGCGACTACCGAAGTCGCTAAACACCGATCGTTGCTGGGAATAGGAAGGCCAATTTTAGATTCGTTTGCAAGGTGGCAAGTGGTCTTTGTACTGCGGGTCCTCCCTTGAAAACGTACAAGTGTCTTAAAATATTATTAAGATCTAACTTAATTGCTAATAAGTAATAACTATTCACTGCAGCTTTCTTTAAGGCAATAGAGTGATGGAATAAGCATTTTATAAAATAATATGGTTTAAAAAAGATGTCAAACTTAATTTGGTCTCACCTGAAAATTATAAAAATTGGCACTTTGTATAGAAGTTAGCAATTTTTGAACAGTGGCATTTAATAATCAATGAATTACAGATTTTTGTAATCATATAATATATTGTTTGTGAAATGTTTTCCTTCTATATGAAAGATTTTTCCTATCACCACATTCTGCTACATTTGTAGTTAACTGTATAGTTAAGTATAAATGAATCCAAAATTGGCCTCCCTGTTCCCAGCGACGATCTGCGTTTAGCGACTACGGTAGTCGCCGATCTTGGTATGCCTGCACGGGAAGTGGAAGGTTACGGCCTTGGATCAGCCTGGAATTTAAACACTGTGCAATTGTTCCTAGAGTTGTTTAGACAATTTGCAGCTGAATATCTTCTGATAATAATTGTTTTTTATATACTAAGGATTCGAAAAACTGTTTCGCACACAGCAGCTGCATTGACTATAACACTAAGTCATGTCACCAGTTGGTATAAGAATGGTGGATAGGTTGGCCTGGTATATAGGGGCTCTAGACGTAGTCCGTTTTCTGTGACGTAGTTGTATGGCCTTCTATTGTAGGAGGTGTTGACCAGGCCCACAATCTGCAGTTCCCAGGTTTGAGTTCCAGCTTGGCCAACATTGAGATTTATCTCCTCATAACTTCTGACCCTGCCCTCGATCAATAGTGGGATACCGATGGGCTTGGAAAGGCCACTGTCCGTCGGATGGAACGTTAAGCCATGGCCCCATGTGTGGGAGAGCCATACCCTGTGCACATTAAAGAACACACTGGATGGTTTTGATGGGAGGCTACCATTGTCTAACAGTTGTCCATTTGGTGTCCTTTCCCCAATCTTCTCTGAGCCTTCAGAGTCCTTGTGGCCTGGCTATTTAGTGAATCCACTTTTTTCTTGGTAATTGCTGACTTCTGTAATACAAAAGCCTAATATTTGAGATGAATGCAGCAGAAATTATCAACACAATTGAAAGTTATTGTGCATGTCTCAATCACATTGATCTTCTCTACATATTAACAATAAGATTTCTTTTTATTTTCCATGGAATTTCCAGAAGTTTCCAGTACATTTGGAATACCACGTATATTTTTATTACTAAAGTAAATGTAATTTTGGGAATTTCTGTAATGATTCTGCTTTTATTCATTTTAAATAAAATTGTTCCAAGCCAAATATAACAACAAATGTCTTATCTTTAATGTTCTAACTCTTTAAATATTGATTGAATATTGTTGATTTATTGCAGGTTTAGAAATTTTTGAATAAGATCTAATATATCTCCATAAAAAGTTTATTTTCAAATTTATGTCTTTAAATATGGCTCAATAAATTTATTCTGTGTCTGCCCCTTTTCCTGGGACTTTGTCACACTTTTCATTGCTTTATATAGTAATCTGTAATTATACACATGGGCAACACAGGCAAACAATACAATATCTGCCTGCATAAGATGCTGCTTAGAAGTGGTTGATGATTCCTTTGTTTAACCTCTTCATTATTTCCTCTCCAAAATCATTTCAGATTCTGATGAATACTCATGATTACACACTGTGTGGCCAAATTATTATGAACACTGCATAATGTGCAAAGTATCATGAAATATGCCAATGTACGCAAAACTTTTTACTGATGTTAGTATTCTACTTCACTATGAAGTCCTATAACATAAAGGCTGGTGGAAAGCAAAGTCAACATGGGTAAAAATGGCTGATCTGACAGACTTCAAAAGAGTGCTTATCATTAGAGCATGATGGGTAGAAGCATCATAATGAAAGTGACAGAACTTGGCAGAAAATCATGGGACATATCCAAGTGCATGTATGGAGAATGGCAACAGTTTCAAAAAAATCTGCCAATCATGGCAAGTGTGGGAGAAAAAAGGCTCTGACATACAGGCATTTGTTGGCATGAACCATATGATGAAATAGAGATGCTGTAGTTCATCAGCTCAAAGAGATGACCACTAGCAACACTTTGAAACCCGCATCAATGAAAACTACATACAGAGATTTGAAAACCAGCAAAATATTGCTTATAATTTGACCAGGCAGTGTATCAGTACTCAGTAATACATAAAGTATTGTGATTTGAAACAAAATTAGCACAGTATAAATGAATACTTACTAAAACATTGGCTGTTTTTCTCATCAGTTTGCCAAATTAAGGGGACTTTTAAATCGTTTCATTTTCCAGTCTTTTGTGCTGATATCTCTTGATCTTTTTGATACCATCAAAAGCAATGATCACATGCCCACTTTCACCAAATGCTACTTGGTAATGTAGTGTCAAGTTAATCTTTTTTCAGTTTTCACTCTATTGTGATCATCTATGCCTTCACTTTCTCCATTAGAATGTATAATTTCATTACTTGCTTATTAGCTGAGCATCAGTTACCAGCTGATAATTGATGCAGAAGACCATTGTAGGTCTTCAGTGATTGCTAGAGGGAATCCAACACTGAGAAAGCATTTTTTGACATACTATATGAGTAAAGTGCTTGGCCCAGGAGGCATGCAGAACAAATTTTGAAATGAGATATTTGCTGTGTTCTTGTTGAATTTTTCAACTCTAAAATATAGCATTACATAGAATTTTTTGCATTAAAACAATAAAGACCAAATATGTAGATAGATCAATTGAAGAAACCTCCCATAACATTTTATGTAGTTACAGCTTTTCTAATCAATGTCAACTGTTCTTTTTCAATATATAAAAGAACAAGCAAGAAGCATTGACAATTAATATGCCAATATGTGCCACTATTATATACAGCTTAAACGCATGAAACAGAAATATTTGCATGATTTGTAATTAGTGTGTTAATGAATATATCATTTAACTTTGAATTTGTCGAAAGTGAAAGAATATTGCACATGTTGTGAAATATTATGACTAACCATTGACTGCAGAAACATGTTTTAACCCAGGAGGAATTGCACCTTGGTCTTTTAGCTGTTCACAAGTGCATTTCAGATTGTTACAAATGAATTCATCAGTATCTGCATATGTCCACTCACCTAGCTGACCATGAATGTTTGCTACACAGAAATAAAAAATTTTGCCATTTAGGCAACACATTTCACTGCAGCATGTAAAAATCGTGATTAGTCCTTTTAGACTTCAGGGTTTTCAAATTTTCTGAAGACTCAGAATTCTTACATTTAATCTTCTTTACAAAATCCTTGTTTAATTTCCCCCACCCACCCAAACCATTATGTTTCATTTTATTTTGTAATCATACTCAGAGATGTTAAGCCAAATAATGTTAAAAAGTTTACATTTGTATAATTAATAATTCTCTCTGTGTTCTTTAAAAAACTTAAGCAAATATATCAAACAGTTGCTTCTTTTAATGGTAATACACCTTTTCAGATGCAATAGAAAGATTTTGAAGCCAATATAATTCAGACAAGTATTGAGTTACTGTTGTTTTTTTCCTCTCTATCTCATGGAACCCCAGCAAGCTTTTGTGGAACACAGTGTTAAAACCCTGCTTAGATCACATATTGTATCTACTAAAGTTTTGTCATATTTGCATCATATGTTGTTTTTTTTTACTGCAGTCTGAATATATTTTTTGCAGAAGAGCATTCAAAGTATACTTTGATAAACTCTGGATGCAGAAGCAGTATTAAATATTGTAACATTAAAAAAAATTAAGAAAAATTGCAAAAAAAAAAGTTTGTTTCTCCTTCATATTTTTACTAAAATATAAAGGAGCATTTATATATATATAAATGCTCCTTTATATGTGAGAGCATTTATTTATATATAAATGCTCTCACTTGAGAAGAATCCTTGCATTTAATCTTTTCCTCCACACAAAAGCTTATGTTTGATCCCCACCCCCACCCCGAATCCAGAAATTTCATTAGAGTCAATCATAATGAATTGTATGTCAAATGGAAACTTCTGATGTGGAGAGTGGCATCTGTATTCTTTAGAAAACTGTAGTTAAAAACCTGAGCAATGCAGGGTAAAGCTGCTAGTAATATTTTATTTCTGTATCTTTTCAAAAAATTGCAAAAAACTAAGTATAGAATGCACAAATAATTGTTTTGAACAATTAGATTTCAGTCAGAAGTGGCTAAAAGACCAAACATGCCTCTTAATGAGGCAAAAAGCAGTGCACCTAGTCCTGGGTTAAATCAATAATGTTGAACATTTATGAATTATTTGATTTGTTTTCTATTTTAGTATAAAATGGTAAAGGAAGCTTTGCATGAAAGAGCTAATCTTCTAGCAATTGCACCACATTTGTCTTATCCATTACCAATAATGTTGCCCATATATAGGTATGTAGAACATTATTTGTATAGTGCTTAACTTTTCCATATTTTTCGGTATGATTCATACAAATGCAAACAGATTGAGAGAAAAAATATGGATTTCATAAAACATTAACTTTTAATATATGTTTCGTTCTGCTGGAGTAACAGATTTTTAAACTAAATTTAATTTTCAAATTAGAAAGTACTAAAGAGCATTTTACCCAAACATACAGACAGTATGATGTGTAAGCAATTACACTCAGAAAAATAGTCCCATTTCATCCAAATAAACCAATTCCAGTAACATTTTTGTCATACCATCACAGAAAGTTCTGATTTATTTTTGTAACCAGATACCATAGCAAAAATAAAAAACTGAATAATCACAATTTTCTCGATGAAAATATTTTGGTGGAAAAATCATGAAATCATTTTTATACATAATATCAAATTTGTGGGAAAAATTGTCTTCTCACCCAGTTCAAGATAGCTTTTCTTCTAAATCTGATATCAGGGTGTAATAGTGATTTAATGATTTAAAAAAATCATGATAATAATATATTTAGAGAATATAGTGGTAAATCAATAAACAATTATATGGCATCATTATTAACTCTTAAAATTGGATAACACTTTTTTGCTGGTTAGATTTATTTACACAAGTACTGCAATGTGCTATTTACATGATGATGAGCACTTTCGGCTACTCAGCAGTCATCAGGGCGGCGTATAGTTCCTTGTGAAGGCAGATTGTTGGTGACAGGTTAGGTTAAGCAAAAATAATACCTTTTTTTCTTGCAGACATTTTCGCTGACAAGAGTCCTGCAGCAGAAGGAAGTTTCAGCATGATAGTGGAGTAAAAGTCACTAGGTAGGAGCAATTTGGTGCTTTACCAGTATCAATTAGATGTAATCCCTTCTCAGTAGCAAGGGTGCAGAACAGTGAGCCGTGGGAAAACGGCTAACCTGTCACCAACAATCTGCCTCCACTGGGAACTGTACGCTGCCCTGATGATGACTGCTGAGTACAATCGAAAGCACTCAGCACCATGTAAATAGCACATTGCAGTACTTATGTAAATAAATCTAACCAGCAAAAAAGCATTATCCATTTTTATGAGTTAATAAATGATAGGGTAGACAGATGGATGGGTGTGAAGGCAGCACTTCAGACTGCATTTATTTCTTCTATGGTGTGTGACATAAGCATGTTCACTAATTATTGGCAATAATTAATTACTATACAAACTTTTAAAACAGTTTGATTTCTGTTTCAACAGATTTTGGTCCCTTATAATTCACCAGATACTTGACCATACTTGACCAGATATTTGACCAGATACTTCCTCCTTTTTATTGCTCCATATTGGTAAAAAATTTCAGGTCCCACCTGTAATTGGATGGGATTTAGAACCACAAATGGCTTTACAAATGTGGGGGATCTGGCATCATTCTGGCACAGATTTCTCAGCTATAACTTGTGAACAAAAGAATTTATGATTATGAAATCTGCTGGAGGAGAAATTAGTTTCCAGCCTGCCAAACGTTTGACTGCCAGTGTGCTAGTACTTAATAATTTTTATCGGTATTTCCAGAAATGGAAGTCTGAAATTTACCACTCTTTAAAGATAACTCATGTTGAATTCTGGTCCTATATGTCCTAAATACTCATATCTCAGTAATCAGTGGTTCAATCACAATCATTCTTATATAAAAAGCATTCATAAAGATCTATAATGTGATAATATGTGGAAATGGTGTTAAATATTTATTGTGACCTTTATACAGTCTTTTCCTTTGTAAAATCAAAAAAGAATTCTGGAAAGTCTCAGTTTTTAATGGGTAAAGCAAAAACAAAATTTCTGCCTAGTAGCAATTTAGGACAAATAATAACCAATAATAAGCAATAGAAAACTCAGGAAGGTAATGTATTTTATAACAAATAGCTACTCTAACAAAAAGCTATTGTGGTCTGTAAGTCAATATTAGCACTATTAAAAAATTAATTTTATTGTTAAATTTTTATGTCATCTTTTTTGTCAATTTAATTATTATGTCAATAATATGTCAAGTTATTATTATAACTTGACATATTATTTTTAAGCAAAATGATTATAATAGAAAAAAGACCACATTTCAATATTTTAGATAATATCAATACAGGTTGTATTGTTTTGCTACTGAGCAGCACTGTCTTTGCATGCAGTGTGCTAAGTAGCTAGGTCACAAGAAACCGAAAGGCTCAGTGCTAAGAAAGGACAGCTGTTAGGAGATGGATGGAAAATTCACATATTCTTTAACCTACTGTGGCATATAAACTTACAGGCTCCTGTCAGACCTCTGTGGCAAGCAGCTGCTTGAGGGGGTATTTATTTATTTATTTATTATGCTGATTGCCAGCACTCATTTGCTGGCACCTACTGGTACCATAATATGAATTTATACTCATTTGCAGGGAGTCACACAGCAAAATGTTTTACTTCCATTTACACCAGTTTAAGCACTGTTAAAGCCTGTATGGTGATGCTATCTTTATTTGAAACCTTGAACACTTATGATCAACACCAGCTGTTGTAACAAGTTATTGTGGTTGTAAGGAATCCCAGTAGTCAAAATTGAGATTGTCTCAAACTACCTCAGAATAAGAAGAAACTTTTAAGTTGATCTACTTCATTATGGAGGGTGACAAACATATATTCATAGAATGTGCAGTTTGCAGTAATGGTAAAGAGTGGCAGGAAAGAGAAATATACAGAGTATTTTCTAAAGATGTAGTCAAATTTTGGGAATGTGTTCTACTGCACATAGTGATAAAAAAAAAGTTCTTATGAACATTGGGCCAGAAACACTTCCCTTCTGAGTTCTAGCACATTTTGAGAATGAAAGTAAGAAAGCCTGTGAAATTAATTTAAATAATTTATAAAATTCTATAACACTGTTTATAATTAAAACACAGCAGGAATGATGCAGTAAGATCCAATATGAAAGGTAACAGTGAAATATTAGGATTTGATGTAACAAAATTTTTCCAAAAGGATGCCAATGGCAAGAAGTATCTCCTTAACATAGAATACATAGTTGTATATTCTTTAGAATGAGATTACTTATGAGAGAGAAGCTGACATTGTATGAGATTTTTAGGTAACGTTTTACATTTCATTGATAATTTTTGAGTGCACAAATATTGCTAACCAACAAGGTTAGTAGCTTTCATGTTATAATGTGTATGTGCAAAAAACTGTTCTAAGTTACAGGTATGAATGCCATGCAAGGCAGGTTATTACATTTATGATGTTGTTTTACAATTCAATTGTTGATTTTATGTGCACAGATATTGTTAACCAAAAAGGTCAGTATCTTTGATGTCTTAAAGTCTAAGTGCACAGAACTGTTCCAAATGTGGGGATCTGGCATCACTATGGCACAGCTTTCTCAGTTATGGTATTTCTCAGTCTACTTAACCTTACCAAATCACTTTACCAATGTCTGCTTACCTGACCTATTACCTTACCGCTATCCCTACTTGCACTACCAGTTTTGTATTAGAACGATAGTTAGTTTTTGAGCTTATGCAGATAGCAGGTAATGTATAATGTTATATTTGCATTTTTATCTCTTGTACTGAAATTTTGACTTATAGTAATATTTTACAAGTATTAGTTATAAGAATATATATAACATTACCATTTTTTGTTGGATGTATCTGCTCTGCTGTGATCTGACTCATTTCATTACCCTATAGTTTGGTTACATCTTCAGTGGGCATACTGTAATAACTGTGTATTCTATGTTAAGGAGAGACATCTGTGCCATTGGCATCTTTTTTTGAAAAATCTTGTTACCTCAGATTCTAATACTTCACTGTTACCATTCATCTTGGATTGTACTGCATCATTCCTGCTGTGTTCTAATTATATACAAATGTTACAGAGTTTTATTAAATAGCACATTGCAGTACTTATGACTCATAGATGAAAATCAGCTGGTGAGAGGGCCTATATTCAATGCACATGATATGGATAGGCTTGGTTCTGATGACAAATATTTAATTTATGGTTCTTACACTGTGATTTTATTGTATTATATTAATTTTTATTCCAGTTATTATATCACACTGTAAGTGATTATGTAAGTTTACATCAGAGCAAGTGTTTGAAATGGTCTCCCTGAGTAGCAATACATGCCTCACAGTGTCTTCTCATCAACTGTCAAGCATGTTTGAAAAATCTTGGAGTATTCTGAATTCTTTAACAACCATCCATGATCCATTCACAGAGAGCTTGTGTATTAGGAATGAGGTAGCATAAACATCAGTGTTAACATGTCCTCATAAGAAAAAATCAATCAATGGGCAGGATATCAATCAATGGGCAATCCAATGGGCAGGATATGTATGAGTGAGATGTTCTCGAGCAATGAGGCAAAAATGTGCTGGAGCTCCATCATACATGAACCACATGCAATGGCATGTTGCTAATAGAATGTCTTCTAGCAATGCAGGCATGTAGTTCCATCTCAAAGACTGCATGTGTTGCTGGCCATTGGATGTTGGTGGCTAGATAAATGCACTGATTAGATCAGTTCTTTTGAATAAGATGTTGGTTCAGTATTTCTGTGTAAGATACCATTCTTTTGTATAAGATGTTGGTGGCTAGATAAATGCACTGATAGTCATCAATGATGCCAGCCCAAACATTCACTTGAAACCTCTGCTTGATACCAAGACTGAGTGATTTCATGACGATTTTCTAATGCCCAGTACTGAAGGTTAGGAAAATTCACAATTCTATCTCTTGTAAATTATAATTCATCAATGAAAAACAGACAATGGAGAAAACCAAATGCAATACACTGCTGCCAAAGCCGTTGCAAAAACATGACTCATAGATGAAAATCAGCTGGTGAGAGGGCCTATATTCAATGCACATGATATGGATAGGCTTGGTTCTTATGACAAATTCTCCGTGCAGTTGAATATGAAACAATTACATGAGCTGCTACTCTTGTGCTAGTAACAGAATCCTCCATGATGATGTCTAGCACCTATTCCTCTAAAGCAGTTATTTGAACATGTCTGCCCCCCCCCCCCCCATTTGCAGTAATAGGTGAAAAGTATTCTGTCTCTTGAAGACACTGATAAATGGTTGTAAAAGGAAAGTATCTTTGTTGGTGTAAAAAAGTTATCCTGTAGAGACATTGAGCGACACTGCAGTTTCCATTCACTCATCAATGAATTAAATGAATGTCTGCCATTTCAGCATTGGAGAACTGATCATTCATGATCAAGGTCACAAATAATGCACGGATTGGCAATTACAAGACTACTGATTAATTTACATGAAACTTCAGAACAATTGCTGACTCACTTTATGTAGCATTATTTCACCCACAAGTGGATTGAAAGGCACTCTCAAAATGTTCTCTAAGTTGAAAGACATTTCTGGGCCAATGTTCATAAGAATATTTTTCATCACTATGCCCAGTAGAACACACCCAAAGTTTGACTGACCTTTTGGAAACACCCTGTATAATTGTCAAACTTGTACCTGTCAACCAAGACTTGATCTTGCAGAATGTTTAAAAACATGCCACACCATGAAGAAATAAAAATAGTTTCTATTTGGTCTAACATCAAAATGAAATGTAATAAGTAATGTTAATCTGAGCTGTCTGAGAGAACAGGTTTTTTAATTAATTTAATTAATAATAAAATTTAATATGAAATGAAGAGCTAATTTGTGTTTAGAACATAGTTCTCCTGCACATGGTGCCATGGCTTAACATCACATTCAGTGGATTGCACTCTATCCAAGACCATTGATTATCCCTTTCTTGTTGAGAGCAGAGGAGTTAGGAGAGAAAATCCCAAAGCAGGTAGTGTTGGGACTCAAACTTTGGAACATCAGATTGCATGCCTGACATGTTACTAACTGGACCAACACTCATCCTCCAGATTAGTACAGGAAACAGGATATGCATCATTACATATAGCCAAATTTAATATTTGAACCAAATAAAAATCAGTTTTGTTTCTACCAAAACTGCTTATTGTTAATAGATTTTTTTTTCTGGTACTTATTATTGTGTTAGATACCATTCAGAGTTCTCTTTGGCTGAAGAAAAATCAACAATGCATTTATTTGTAGGTGTTTCAAACCTAACATCAACAAACAACATTTTAAGATTTACTTCTATTATAATTGATCACAGCATCATAACATATATTACTTTTGCTATCAGTTAGGCACAAAAAGAGCTTGGTGAATGCTCAGCTTCATTTTTCATTTCATTTGCAACACATAAGATAGAGAAGAATCCTAGAAATAACCCCTAGTTGTACAGACCTTCTCATACAAGGACATGCCCTTCTAAGACATTGTTGATCACAGCCTGAGAGCTAACCCAACACACCACACAAAATTTGTCTGATGGAACAGTAGCTAGCTCCCTAACCACTATGCCAGTCAAGGCCTAAAAAAAGCTTCTGAATACAGAAGCTTCCAAAATATGGCCAATTTGTGTACAGCTGAATGTTGTTTTTCCCCGTGAGTTAGGAAACTGTATATGATTGTATCAATGGCATGATCAATCACTTGTCAACCAGAGAGCTATGCAATGTCCCTACCATGATATTGGCATGTGAACAACTAAACCAGTTAGAATAATAGGATCTCACAGATTACTACCTGGTAGTAATATGTTAGATAATTATAGAGGAAAAATTGTCATTAGCCAGGTAGGATCTGAATACACAACCACCTGATAACATGTCAGGTGTTCTGACCACTGAGCTACTGGCTGCCAGACAATCATCCTCTGTTAGTGGCTTTAAGCATTATAACATAGAATTAGTCATTGGAAATGTAGTTGACTGTAGTTGAAGACTCTGGTCTAGAAGGCACTTAACAGTTTAGTGCATACAGCCAGCCCACATCAAGTGTCAAGCAGCATAGTTTTTTTTGTATGTTGCTGTGTGTTTCAGCATGTTGTCTTAAACAGTCAGTGTGTTTGACAAACCTGATACTTTAAAGACAAGTCTTTTTTTTTTCCTCATGACTACACCACTCTTACAGCATCATACCTGATAGTTCTGTTTGAAAGGCCTGATTGAATCTCACTGAAGTTCTGTCATGCACACTAAACTTTTTTGTCAATGTTTAAAATAGTAAAAGACTGAAGCTCACTTTAGTTTGTTTTCTTCATGCTTTATTACTTGTTATAAACATTTTCATTTATGAAGCATTTGTGATTTATGTACACTATGTTACTATTCACTGAAAAGGCACTGATTTTATCACAAGTAACAGTGTCACAAATTAATCACATAATGTCAAGCATTAAAGGGGACTTACAACCATCATTTCATCTTGAATAAACTCTGATTTATCTTATGCCCAAGCCCACTTGTTTTAGTTATGCTTGTGATCAAGAGCATTGAAATATTTAGTATTCCAAGAAGGAAGAATCATATCAGCTTCAAAACTTATTCTTAAAGTTTACTAAACCAAACATCTTGAAAAGTTTTATAGAAATATACTGACTTGACTGTTATGAATCCTACTTTAAGGTCAATCATTTAAATCTTTTATTTATAATTAATGAATACTAATGTACCCCTTTCTTTTATTATTGATGTATCAAGTTATATTAAGAATTGACTGTTATTCCCATTATTGGTTGCCTAAATATGATGTTGGTAATTAAAATAAAACCTGGTTGTGCAGTTTAGCCCCTTGGTTCCAGCATGTAATAACTAAAATTATGTATGTGGTTTTTTATTTTTCCTGTTCTATTTTGTTGATTTTATATATTTGTGTTCCCACCATTTGTATTGTTACATGTATGAATTTTTGTGATATATATATATGTATTGATTATGAGTGGAAATAAATGCTACTAAAAGGTATAAAACTGAGCATATCAATAGCCCTTTTGTTATGCATCAATATAAATTTTTAAAAAATTCTCTATAAACTATGACAAGCCTTAACTGGCATAGTGGTTGGAAGCTTGCTACTGTTCCAGAGGGCAAACTTTGTGTTGTGTTAACTCTAACTAAGGTAGTGGTCAGTAGTGACTTAGATATTTGTTTTGCAGTGGCGAAGTTTGACCTTCAGAGTATGGGAAGCAATTACCAAAGCAGTGCTACAATTAAATCGGAATGCCATTCTGGTAATCGATGTTTCCAAATCACTGAACTGGAATGCCGTTCCAGTACTCAATGTTTCCGAATCATTGAACAGAATTGCCAATACAGTACTTGATGTTTCCTAAGAGTGAAAATAGTTCTATACTTTTAAATCAAATATTATTGGAAATTAGTATTATACGTTGTGTCTTTACTCAGAAAAAAATGTGGGGATATTGAGGCCTTGTAACAATGTTATTGTGATAGTCAAGGGCTCAAGCACATGAAAAAAGTTAAACATGTATTTTAATATCATTTTATTCACTGGGAAGTTAGTACAAATTAATATTACAAAAAAAAGAAAAATTAACAAAATCGCCTTCAAAAAAGTTGTATAACAAACTCCAAATTTGAGTCATGCATTCTGAGGATGACAAAATTCTGATTTCGCTCTTTGCTTTTAGTGTCGATATTATGGAATTGTAGTTCAGTCAAAAATGGGGTAAAGATCAATATCACCAACTGTATATTAAAAAATTTTTATTAACAAACTGAACTAAAAGAATATAATTAAATTTTATTTTTCTACAGTTGAAAGCATATGGGAATATGGAGCATACCTATGTATCCTCAGAAAAACAAAAGACTTTTTATTATATAAAATTATTGGACAGAAAAATGGAAACAGTTCCATGTTATCTCAATAGAAAATCACATTTACGGCTCAATAACTTCTTCAATATAACTGTAGAAAAATATGTCTAAAAACAAAGATCTCAATAATATCTAATTCACAATTTAAAAAAAAATATTTGTTCAGTATTCAAAGAGTTATGAATGCTGGAATATATTTAACAGGCTGCAGAGAATTTAGTCCAAAATTTAATTAAAATAGGTTAAGAGAGTAGAGATCATAGTTGACTCTAGTAGAGTGCAGGGTGCATTGCACCCGTTATTAATCTTTTAACCTGTTTTAATGTGTCAATTAAATTTTTGGGTCTTTTTTTGTAGCCTGTTAAATATTCCAGTGTTCATAACCCTTTGAATATTGAAAAAATGTTTGAAATCTGGATTTAGACAGATTTGACTGGGGTCTTTAATTTATTTTTAGACATATTTTTTGCTAAAAATCATTGAAGAAGTTATTGAGCTCTAAATGTGATTATTTATTATAGCATGGAACTATTTCCATTTCTTCAGTCCAGTATCTGTATATATATAACTATGAGTTATCTCATAGTAACAAAGGAGGAAGGGGGGGGGGGGTACTGAGGGTGCAATCTCCCCCTCATTCAGGAAATTTATTTTAAGAAATCATTTATTGATCAGTGGCCAAACGGTTAGCTTTCTTGGCTGTTAATCCTAGGAACCTGGGTTCAAGCCCCGCAACAAGAGAAGGATATTATGCTGACAGGCTTCTGTAAGATTTATATGGCAAGTAGCTGATTGAGGTCACTTTATTTATTTGTTCCTTAACTTGCATTAATAAAAATGTTGACCAGATTTTTGAAAAACCTAATAGAAATATTTTGGCTAATCTTGGCTATGCCACTGATTGTATATGAAAGAATTATGTGTAATTCCTAATTTTCATTCTTATTATTTTTAAAATTGATATTGTTTGCACTTGAATAAAAGGCATTATTATTATCAAAAAATGCCCTCTAATTTCTGCTTCCAATATTGAATTTTATAAACAGACATGTAGAAGATGCAACATTTTGTCACCATCCAAGTAACAGTCATGCCCATCATTGCTATGCCAGATTTGAAACGTTTACCTCTGAGCAGCACTTTTGTATACCCAATGGTCACCCTCCCCATGGCATCAAAGTTGAGAAGCGGAAGGGGATCCACTGGATAACCATTAGGAGACAGGCGGAAATCTCTTTAAAATAATCTAGCATGTCTTTTAATGTACTCGGTGGGGCTCTCTTGAACATGGGGGTGGGGATGGCTCAATCAGTAGCACCCCAGGCTCATAATCTGCAGTTCCCAGTTTCAAGTTCCATCTGGGCCAGAGTTTAGATATATATTCACCAAATACCACACCTTGCCTCGGTCACTAGAAAACAATGATGGGTTCGTACAGGTCGCCATCTGAAGATCAGACATTAATCCATGGCACAGTGTGTGAAAGAGCTATACCCTGTGTATATTGAAGAACACATCTTACCATCTTTCTCCTAACAGCTGTTCAGTGAGTCCCCTTCCCCCAACCTTATCTGACCTTTATGGTGTCTGTGAGTTGGCCATTTACCCCATTGTTGTAAAAGAAATGTCACTCAGAGGTAAAACAACCCAACTTGAATATGGAGTCATGGCCTATAGATGGCAGTTTTTCCAAGCAAATGCATTCCTGGGAAACGTCAATCTAAGCAAACTTTGTTCAAATAGGAAAAGGGTAATTTTAATTCCCACATTAATCTGTATGTTGAAAAAAAAATGGTAATTAAATCACTATTGTGGCATACAATATGTTATCTCAATAGTAATTTGTGAATGCTCAAATAAAGTAAAATGATGCCCAATTCTGTTATATAAATTTGTTACTTTAATATTAGATGTTTGTACACAAACTTAATATCTGGCAATCACTCCCATTATCAGCCAGCACGACATATCATTTACAAGAAGTATGTTGACATAGCTGAAAGCTGTTTTTTATACGTGAAAAGATTAACTAGATGTGTTTCATGTCTTTCTACATTAAAATAATAATGTAAAATATTATATTTGTGTAGACTCAGTTATTGATAAATTTGTACCAGAGCACTGCCTATAATATGTTTCCAAATATTTCAATTATTTCCACAACTTTAGAGTTTCAAATTTCCTTTCATATGCATTTATTACACTTTCAAAACTTTTCAATTCATCTAATTACATATTGAGATCTCATGAACGAGCCTGCTCTTGTGAGACCTCAAAAGTTTATGTGTACTGTAAAACATTATCTGAAATAAAAATTATCTATCTATCTATCTAAATTTGAATATAGTGCAATGCAGTGGGTGATTCAACATTAGGCTTAGCGAATGATATTCATATTTATCCTCGAGCAGCCATGGGCTAGGAGGTCCAACCAGGCTACACAATTTAGTTCTCAAAGCATATCTGCCCTGAACTATATCTGCTACATCTCGCCACTGTACACCAATTCTAACAAGATCCTGTTTGGCATTGTCTGCCCATCGCATCCTTGGTCTCCCCCTCTTTCTGAGGTCTTTAGGCACACTTTCATAAACCTATTTGCTAATCTATAATTATCCATATGGGCAACATGGCCAAACCAATAGTCTCTCTCTCTCTACATATTATGCTGCTTAATGGAGATTGCCGACTTCATTGCTTAACCTCATCATTAGTTTCAAAGTTGAACCACCTAATGCCCAAGATACTGCGTAAGCATCTAGAATCAAAATCATCCAGTTTCCTGTTATCTTGTTTACACAGCGGCCAAGTTTCATTACCATAACTAACCCTAGAAAGAACCAAACTATTATACAGTCTAATTTTAGTCTTTAGGTGTATACGCCTACTTCTCCACAATCTCCATAGATTCTTAAAAGTCCCGGCAGCAATCCCTATTCGTCTGTTAATCTTATGCCGTACATCACCATTATCTGTTACATAGCTCCCAAGATAATTAAACTGTGACACCTGCTCAAGACTGCAACCATTCAGATTAACTGAATCACAGCCTGCCTGACCAATTTTCATCACTTTAGTTTTCTCTCTGTTTATAACCAAACCTACTCTACTACCAGTCTCATCAACAGCTCGAATGAAAGAGTTCATCTCATCAACATCATTTGCCAAAAGGGCTAAACCATCAGCATAATCTAAATCAGAAATTTTCGTATCTCCAGCCCATTTAAGGCCAAAATCTTTCCCTTGAAGTGAATTTCGCATAACATAATCAATAACCAAACTAAAGAGAAAAGGAGACAAAATGTACCCTTGTCGAACATCAGAAGTAATTCTAAACCAATTGCTACAAGCCTTACCAACTCTCACACACGACTCAGTGTTATTATAGAGAGCTTTCATTATGTTAACTAACTTGTCAGGTATACCATATGATCTCACAATCAACCACAAATTATGACAATCAACAGAGTCTCAAGAATCTGCCTAAGTGAAAATATCTGATGCACACATCCCCTACTACTTCTGAATCCACATTGCTCATCACGCAATTGCCTGTCAACCAGATTCTTAATTCTATTAAGCACAATCATGCAAAGAACTTTACCTGGAACAGAAAGTAGGCTGATACTCCAATACTTATCACAAGAATGTGATCACCTTTTTTAAAAATGAGGATAATAAATGCTCTGGTAAAATCCTTATTAACCATGCCTTTATCATAAAAGATATTCAAAATTACGGTCATCCATGTGATAACCAAAACATTCCCCAGCTCTAAGCATTTCCGTAGTAATTTTATCTACTCCTGGGAATTTATGTAATTTAAGTTTAGAAATAGCCAAAATGACTTCAGATTGTGTTATAGGGCCAACATTGAAGCCACTAATGCATCTATAATCATTGCAAACAATGGGAGTAGAATTAACTACATTGTTTAGAACATCACTGAAATGCTCAGCCCACCTAGCCATGACAGAATCCTCCACTTCTTTAACCTTACCTTGTTTATCCTTCAATCCTTGTATGCCTGTCCGTTTTCTACCACACGAAACATTAACTATCTGGTACAGCTCTCTGTTGTGCTGTCTAACTGCTTCCTCAGCTTTGTCAGCCAAACCATCAAGCCAAAGATCCTTATCAGCAGCTAACTGATCCTTTACATGTTTATTAAGCTCTCTGTAATACTTTCTATTAAGACCAGTAGGGTATTGATTAAGGACATTCCTGCAGTTCCTTCTTTCTGAAATAAGCTCAAGTGCCTTATCACTCAAATAATTCTGCCTCCACTGCTCCTTCCTAAAAGAGTACTGTTAGTTTCCGAAAAAGCCTGTTTAAAATGGTCCCATTCTTCCTCAACTTCAGTGGTAAGCAAACCATGACTGTCATAATGACTAAGTAACCTATCATGGTAAGCTTTAGCCATAACTGGGTCTTTCAGAGCCTCAGTATTAAAGGTAAATTTTTTAACCCTAGCACAACACTTTTTAATTTAAGTTGCAAGACACTTTTAACAAGGTAATAGTCAGATCGAAATTCAGCTCCCCTATATGACCTGGTATTCCTAACAGAACTAGCCCATTTGCTGTTAATTAATATATAATCAATCATAATCTTATGCAGCCCATCAGGTGAAACCAATGTGTACTTATGTATGTCGCGGTGTTTGTAATAAGTGTTAGTTATTCTGAAACCTTGAGTTTACTTACCTGTAGGAGACGTTGCCAATTACCATTGCAGCAACCAATACCAAAAGGGCCTATCAACGCTCCCCAAAGGTCAGAGTCAGTACCAACTTTGGCATTGAAGTCACCTAGAACAAGGGTAATATCTCCTTTCTTGACAGAATTCAAAATATCCTGAAGTTGTCTGTAAAACCTATCCTTCTCATCGGCAACCTCAGTGGGGGCATAACAGCAGATAGCATTCAAGTCTTTAATGCTTCTCTGAAATTTTGCTGTAAGAAACCTTTCATTAATGCACTCATTTCCTAGAAGAGCATCACTAGTGCCATGCCTTTTGCCTGTTTAAAATGCTGTTTAAAATGGTCCCACTCTTCCTCAACAGCATAGTTTACCATGATAGGTTCCTTAGTCATTATGACAGTCATGGTTTGCTTACCACTGCACCTCACTAGTGCGACAATAAACATCACCAAGGCGTCTGCTGAGAAGCAGACCCACATCTTGGTGATGTTTATTGTCTTCCCTCCCTAAAAAGAGAAATTTCAGATTATTTTTTATGAATCTGTGGCATTCTTGTGTGAGAACATCATGAGAAAAAGCTCCCTGCAGAGTCCTCACATTCACAAATCAGCTACTTATGGAGAGAAAATGGTTAGTGGGATACTTAAAGAAACTATGTTTATTGAGAGAGGGAATGCCCACAATATCAAACAGCTCCCTAATTGCATACATAGGGCAAAGACCCATTCCCCCACCATTAAAGGCTGAAGCCATCTACACTGGAAGACTTCCTCCAATATAGAATTTGACGATGCCAGTAGAAGCATCGAGTTCAGGTGCCTGCGATGACCTCTGCTCAGGATTATCCACCAGCTGATTAACATATCCTGTGAATCTATTCACTTGGGCTGCCAACCCAGAAACAAACAGAAAACACAGCGGAAGATTTTCCCTCCACAGAAGCCAACCAGTGCAGCAAAATCAGGATTCATAATCAAGCTCAAAACCATAATTCCATTCAGGTTGGTATATATGGTCAGCACCAGGACCCTGTGTAGTTGACCCTCCTCAGCAGTGTAGAGAAAAAAAGAAAAATAACCAGAGTTGTCCAAATCAGTAGGCCACACTAATCTCTAGCAGCCCTTCCCTTTCATTCACTTCCACAAGAGAGTATCTCTTTTAAAAGGTAGTAATGGTCTGCACACGAGAAGGCGGGGTCGGACATTAGGTGCTAGGCCTGGCCGGTTCTATGCATCATCACAGGGGATTGGTGCATAGCTCTCCTTCCAGTGACTACCTGTCTACCATTTACGCATTTTTTTAAATACATTATTTGTGTTTCCAGATCATTTTTTACTATGTGACTGTAAAAAAATCCTGATTTATTTGGCATGTAACATTCCATAATTCCTGTCATTAGTTATTTGACAAAAAAGTTCTAAAGTTAATTTTTTTTGCCTGATCAGAGTGAAAAAATAACTGAACCTGGGAAGGGTTAAAAATAGCGCTAATGTCATTTGCACAAAATGCAAGTTTTTCCAGCCATCAAAATGGCATGGCATTTCATTGTTTTTGCCATCTTGCATGCTAGCACACTTGCATCAGAAACAGTGATTTAAAGTGGCTTATTCTAAATAGCTTGTTTCTACATTTTTGATGTTATTTAATATTTAAGTATATTTTTAAATTTAAGGTTATTAGGATATAATTATGAATATATATTATTTGGATATATATTATTTGCATATAATTATGATGTTACATACATTTAGTGTTCGAATTTTTTGGAATATAACTTCTTCTCTCCTTATTGCATGCATTTCTATGGAAAACTTTTCCTTGCTTGAAAACTGAAGTCCAAAAATGTATCATTTACATAAAATCGGAGACTTGTGTAATTGCAAACAAAGGGAAAAAAAATTGGTTTTTGTTTTACCTCTGAGCATCATTTTTGTGCACACAATGGAATAAATCAGTGGTTTCCAACCTTTTCAGGCTGAATGCTCCCTTTTTGAACTGATTGCCCTCTTTTACCAAGCATTAATTTTCTAACAGTTTTATACAAAATTTTAGAGCAGTTTATCTATTAATCAAAACTTTTTGCTTGAATGTTAAATGATTTTTTTTCCTATAAAACTAGTTGAGAAATATTTACAGTTCACAGGAATTAAAAAAAAGTCCCCCATTGGAAACTACTGGACTATATGGTCAGATCACAACGACTCAGAGAAAGTTGGAAAAACTTTTCTTGATGGATAACATGTAACTTATAGTTAGTTACTACAGCATAAGGTCCTGAAATTATTTTCAACGAAAAAAGCAAAAATTATCTTCATCACAAATGCATACAGTTGTTAGGAGACAATATCACACCTCCCATCAAGACCATCCATCATGTTCTTTAATATGCAAAGGGCATGGCTCTCCTGCATGCACAGCCACAGCTTAATATCCCTTCTGACAAACCAAATACATTGCTATCCCATAGCTCATGAGGATGATGATGATGATGATGATTAAGTGTAAAAACTCTAAAATTAAAAGAATTAGAAAATTAAAATTAAAAGAATTGAAACTTCTTCAATGTTTAAAAAAATTGAATCTCTAAATGTATCTGTAATTCAGATGTGGGTGCTCTCTATTATCAAGTAATTCGTGTTAATTTTTCTTTAGCATTTAAGCTTATCACTTTCTTTAAGGTGGTGGCAGGTTCCTTATTACTGGGCAGGAATCAAGGCATATGACCTGGTTGCTGGAAGGCAGCGTGTAAAATCAAGCTATTTTTTGTCCCGGAGTAAAGCATTGGAGTTGTTTCCCATGTTAAAAAAAGAGAGATTATGTGGAGCACTTGTATATTATGATGGTATGAATTTTAGGATAGTTTACATATTAATTAAAGCTTTGTGTCCATTATCACATGGTTGGATCTTTATAAAATTGTGTTTTTTATGTCACTTATATTTTAGTTTTTAGTGCATTAACATAATGTAAAAGTGGTTGATATGTAAGCTAACCAGACAAAAAATTAGTCATCTCCCAGTATAAGAGGGTTACATCCGTTCGACAGCAACAGGGGTGCACCAGTAATAAATGTGTCCTACAAATAACTGTGCTGTGCACTATGGGGTTCATACAGTGACAAGAAGTGGTTGTGTGCCACTTGTGTGTTAGTTGCTCCATGAAACATGGGTCGTGCCACAGATGTGAATGAGTGGCAAAAAGGTATTGTGTTTGACCGAGCCAAAGGGCATAGTGTACAAGAAATTGCTGCCTTTGCAGGTTTTTCAAAACATACTATCCAAAGGGTTTTCCAGCAGTGGCGTACATTGCAGTCCACTGCTAATTGTCTCCAGAAATGCGGCAAAAAGATTATGCTCACCAAAAGGGACCGCCACAGTGTGTCACTCACTATTAGGGCAAACCACTTTGCAATGATGCAGTAATTGCTCCAGTCAGTCAGTGCAGGCCTGCAACAAGCTGTTTCCGAATGAACACTCCGAAGGAAACTGCATGCCATGGATATCTGGAGCAGAATACCGTGGAAGAGACCCGTGTTAACAGCTCTCCACAAGGTTGCTTGGCTACAGTGGGCACAGTGCCACAAAGACTGGACTGTCGACTCTTGGAGGCAGGGGTGACTCAGTCGGTAGCGCTCCAGGCTCATAATCTGTAGTTCCCAGATTTGAGCCACAGCTGGGTCATGTTGACATTTATCTCTGCAAAATTCCTCACCCTGCCCATGGTCAGTAGAGGACACCTCTGAGCTTGGAAAGGCCGCCGCCCGTCAGATGGGACATTAAGCCGTGGTCCCGTGTGCAGGAGAGCCATACCCTGTGCATGTTAAAGAACACGCTGGATGGTCTTGACAGGAGGCTACCATCTGTCTCCCAACATCTGTTCCAGTGGGTCTCCTCTGAACCTTTGGGGTCCATGTGACCTGGCCATTTAGCCCATGGTGTGCAAAATAGTGCCACTCATAGGCAAAACAACCCAACTGTTGACTTTTGGAAGCATATGATCTGGTTGGATGAGTCACATTTTTTCTTGTACTCGAATGATGCAAGGCAACAAGTACATTGTAAGCCGCATGAAGCCTTCCATGCGGACTGTGTGCAAGGTTCTGTGGAGACTCTGTGATGTTCTAAGGGTGTTTCACGTGTGAGGAAATGGGTCCTTTAGTTGCACTGACATCACACTTGGACCAGAAGGGCTATATGGAGCTACTGGATGACCACACATTGCCTTTTGTACAGCATCTCCATAGTGAACACTATAAGGATATCCCAGTCTTCCAAGGAAAGGCCGCCATCCGTCGGATGGGACATTAAGCCGTGGCCCCGTGTGCAGGAGAGCCATACCCTGTGCACGTTAACACGCTGGATGGCCTTGACGGGAGGCTACCATCTGTCTCCCAACAGCTATTCCAGTGGGTCCCCTCCCCCAACCTTCTCTGAGGCTTCGGGGTCCTTGTGACCTGGCCATTTAGCCCATTGTGTGCAAAAAAAGTGCCGCTCAGAGATAAAACAACCCAGTCTTCCAAGATGACAATTATCACGTGCACAGAGCTTGAAGTGTGTTGGATTGGCACAATGAGCATTCTGAAGCCTTCGAACATCTCAACTGGCCCCGCCAAATCCCCAGATTTGAATCCCATAGAAAATTTCTGGGATTATTTGGAGCAACGTGTAAAGCACCGTCCCAGCCAATCTGGCCGAACTGCAGCATTTGCTGCTGAAAGAGTGGATGAATATTGATGTGCACTACATCCACACATTGGTGGCATCCATGCCTGACAGGATTTTGACTGTTCTTTGTTTGCACAGAGGCATTACGTACTATTAGGTGACATTCATCCAGGGGTGACTAATTTTTTTCCGGTGATTATTATAATAATCAGGAATCTGAATTTCCCGTTTGTTAGTATTTAAAAATGTGAAGAACATTTTTAAATGCTATAGCTGACAAGCTCATATATTTAGTTGTGCTAATATATTTATAAAAAAATCAATTTTCCATAATCTATTTTATTTATTTTGTAATTTTTTTTTATCTTAAATGAATATTAGGATTTAAGAAATGTTCTCTTTTTTTTCAAAGGACAGCACAATGATGCTAGAATGAATATTGCTATAGTTTTAACTGCTGCTAGACATGGTGCTACAGTAGCAAATCATGTAAAAGTTATGTCATTATTGAAGAAAAATGATGAAAATGGAAATGAAAAACTTTTTGGTGCAAAAGTAAAGGATATGCTAACAGGTCAGATATATTTTCTATTCAGAATTTGAAATGATGTATAGTTCTCTTTAAATGATACTAATGACCAAAAAACTGCTTTCCAATTTAATGGTTATAGGCTAAATCTGAATTATACTGATTTAATTTCAATAGAAACAAAGGGACTTTTTTATTCACAGAGTCATATAAAATATTTATGTTTATCAGCTTCAGGTAATCCATACATTGGGAATTCCAAACATTGCAATAAGTGAATAAATAGTTGTCCCCCTCTCCTTTGTGCATAATCAGTTTTGAATTTGTACAGTAGAGTATGATTAAAAAGTTTAGACAACTGGTTAAAACATGTAATCAGGACATTCATTGGTAGACTGAAGTAAAATTTTATAAGAAACAAAAGTAAATGGTTGCTAAGGGCCACAAATGATATTATAATAATTAGAAAACAATATTTTTTGCATGAGCCCTCTGAGCTCATTGCATATTTTTGTATATATATATATGATATTGTTATGCTCCATTTACAACTATCAACATTTCTTTGCTGATTATGGCTAACTCAGCCACTATGCCATCCTGCAACTCCTAAATCATGTGAAAGGAACTTTATCAAATCCTGGATTTGAGGTGGCTCCACAAGAAGTCCAAAGGTGTCATGTCAAATGAATGAAGCAGCCATTCAATGGGACCTTTCCATCTAATCCATTTTCCAGGTAAGTAATGATGTAACTAGTCCAAAACCTTGGCACATAGTGTGTAAGTGCACCACCCTGTTGGAAATAGGTTTTCATTAGAACAGATAGGGCTTGTCAAGATAAGGAGTCAGCATCTTTTTTACAATGTGCTAAGATAGGCAGTGATATGCTGGAGCCAACTTGCGTCAGCTGATAGTTAAATTTTCAAGAATTTTGTGAGCCGGTTATTAAATTGACAATGGCTGTAGACTGTACAGTGGCATTCACTTCAATCCACAATGACTGGAGGCATTTGGGCAAGAAGCTTGTATATGGTGACATGGAAAATCGAGTAGGGGCCAAAATGTCCAAACGACAGAGTATCTGTTAGGTTTTTTAATTGTGAAGAAGGAGAAAACAGAGACAGAAAATAATGATAGTATCAAAAATCATTGCGGATCATCAAAATCAACGGAACCAAATTTCAAATCTGTTGAACAACCAATCAAGGAAGAAAAACCATTATGTTCATCATTGAAAGAAGTAGATAATCTACCCTTCTGGATTGTTGGAATGAAAAACAAGCAAGTGTGTTTACAGAACAGTACAATTGGTTTTAAGTAAAAGAAGGTAAATTAGAATGTAAGATTTGTTCAAAAGTTAACTATTTAGGAGTAACAGAAGAAAATGTGTCCTTGTGTTCAAGGAATGGTGGATATGTTTAATAATCACAAATAGCAGTAATAAAATTATTAGGCAAGCTTCTCTATGGAAAAAAAATTAGGGAACACAATGGTTCTAAAGCCTATATTAAAATTCAAGATTTGTTAAATGAATTGGCTAATGACTCAATTTCAAATTTAGTGCACAAATTAAATAATGAAAATATTGATGTTACCTGTAAAAGTTTTCAATACTGTTTATAGTGTGATAAAATGTAATGGCCTTTATCCAATATTGAGGCAGCATTGGAATTACAAGAAAAAAAAATGGTGTAGGTATAGGAAATTGTTTGCATACATGATACAGTGCAACAAGAATAGCAGAACATGTCACAAAAGAAATTGAAATGAAGATATTTAAGAATATTATAGAAGAAAATGCCAAAATCTGTATCATAATTGATGAAGCATCTACAGTTTAAAAAAAAAGCATCCTAGTGATTTATCTCCAGTGCGCAATTCAATCCACTCCCACACCAATAATGTTATTTGTCACTTTGAAAGAATTAGTGTCTACTACAGCAGAGTGTATTTTTAATACATTATTATCTACTTTAAATGATTGCGACTTTAATAATGAATATTTGAAAGCCAACTTAATAGCATTTTGTTCTGATGGTACTAATATAATGTTGGGAGGAAAGTATGGAGTAGCTACTATGAAAATTTTCCTAAAATCGTCATTTGGCATTTTTAAAATCACTGATTGCAATTATCACTCAACGATGAAATTATTATTAAATAAAATTATTATTATTATTCAACACACACATAATTGAAATATTCGAAACACGGTCAATGACACAAAAAAGAAACAAAAAATCATTGGCTGCAGTTTGAGTTGATACAAGTTTCAGCCTGAGACCTAAGTATCAACTAGGTATCGTCGTAAGATGTATGTAGTTCCAAGTAGTGCTATCTTTTGCAGTTCTGAGGATGTTATATCAGAAATCTGCAGCTTCTTGAGATGGTTTATAAAATTTTTTGAGATGGTGCCAAGGGCCCCGATGACAACGGGGACAACAGAAGTGTGTTTAGCCCACAGTCTAGTAACTTCAATTGCTGAATCTCTATATTTAGTCATTTTTTCTTGTTCTTTATCCTCAATTCGGACATTACCTGGAATTGCAATGTCTACTATCCACACTTTTCTATTTTCAATTACAGTTATATCTGGTGTATTATGTTCGAGATGTCAATCAGTTTGGATTCTAAAGTCCCACAGGATCTTAACTTAGTCATTTTCAACCACCTTCTCTAACTGATGTTCCCATGACTTCTCTGATACTGGCAAATTGTATTTTTTGCATAAAGACCAGTGGATCAACTTTGCAACTCTATCATGCCTCTTCTTATAGTCTGTTTGTGCAATTTTGCTGCATTCACAAATAAGATGAGACAGTTTCATCTTTTTGCTGACAAAGTCGACATTTTGAATTTTCAGTAATTTTCTGAATTCTAGCTTTCATAGCATTTGTTTGTAATGCCTGCTCTTGTGCAGCAAAAATCAGACCTTCAGTTTCTTTCATTAAAGTACCCTGTTTCAGCCAAGCCCATTTCAAGTTGTTATCACTTTTCCCTTCATTATTCTTCAGATGTTGTCCATGAAGTGGCTTGTTCTTCCAGTCATTTAGTCTATTCTCGAACTGTTTTTTCTTAAATTCAGCCTTGGTTTCTGCTGTTTTTAATATGTTTTCAGTTTTAACTGCCTACAGTAACTTTTCCTTGCTTCTGTTGATATAGTCATATAGGCTTCTTTTTTCTTCTTCTACTACCTGTTGTACTTGTAGTAGTCCTCTTCCTCCAATTTTTCGTGGTAGATATAATCTATCAACGTCACTTCTTGAATGGAGTGCATGATGCATGTTTAAAAGCTTTCGAGTTTTTCGATCCAATGTTTCTAATTCATTTTTTGTCCAGTCAATTATTCCAGCTGAATATCTAATGACTGGAATAGTCCTAGTATTTATGGCTTTGATTGTATTCCCACCATTCAATTTGGATTTCAGTACTTTTTGTACTCTTTTGATGTAGTCCTTCTGAGTTAGATTTTTTACTTTTGTGTGCAAGACACAGCTGAATGAAGTTTTAACTTGATTAGTTCCGATTTAATCAAATGTCATTTTAGTGAGTTTATGCTAGCTAGTAATCTGTTGATTAATTCAAACTCTTGTTTTTTAAAATATGAAATAAATGTATTGAAGTGCATCAAGTAATAATTTGAAATGTTATATTAAATATTAAATATGCACTTACTATTTTTAGGGAAAGAGTGGGAAATTCGTGCTAAATGTATTGTAAATGCTGCTGGACCTTTCACAGATTCTATACGTAAGATGGATGATAGCCAGTGTTCTCTTATATGTCAGCCAAGTGCAGGAGTGCATATTGTACTTCCTGATTATTATAGGTAGTGTGAACTTGCCTGAAATATTTAAATTTATTTTGTTGTCAAATTAGGTAGTTTGTAAGGGTATTGTAAATAAATGGAACAGCAAAGTGAACAATTTTTAAAATCTATTTTGAATAAATATAGCAAGCTATGTATCTGTTTATTTGAAATTTTTACATCAAATTGAAATAAATCACATGCCATGATCATAATTTTAATATCTCTTGTTAAAATAGAGTTATATACAAACATTCATACAAAAACCTCATGCAGCCATGGACTAATAGAGTTGAACCAGACTGTAATTTTCCTCTCCAGACGTGTCTGTTCCGAGCTACTGCTGCTGCATTTGGCCACTGTAGGCCAATTCTAGCAAGGTCCTGTTTTGACATTGCCCATCGCTTCCTATGTCTCGCCCTTTTTCTGAAACCCTTAGGCACACTGTTCATAATTCTGTTTGCTAATCTGTAGCTATGCATATGGGCAACATGGTGCCACCTTTATTGGAGATATGCAAAATTTGCAATGAAAGTTATTTTTTCATTATATATATATATAAGAAGGAGATCAAATCTTACTGATTTTCATGGGCAGAATAACTTTTTTTGTAGTAGTTAACACTTTGATGATGGATGATGAAGAAACACATTCTTCTGTTGACAGGTTTATGGCAATGATCAGAAATCTGACTTCATAAACAATGGAAAACAACCAGTCAAAACTGAAATTTCTGACTTCATCAGTTTTCACCTGTTGTCAGAGTTTGAATGAAGTTTCCAAAGCTAGAATAGTCAGTTATACCTGATTATCTGTTACATTATTTATTCTCTCTCATTTAATAATACATAATTAATATTTTAAGCATTGAAACACAAAACATTTTTTTTTCTTTTGGTGAAGCGAACTTTTTTTTCACTGTGCTAAAAAAAAGTTCATCGCTACTTTTCTTTTTTTTCTACCCTACTGAGGAGTGGTCAACCACACAGGGTCCTGGTGCTGACCATATATACCAACCTGAATGGAATTACGGCTCTGAGCTTGATTATGGATCCTGATTTTGCTGCACTGGTGGACTTCTGTGGAGGGAAAATCTTCCGTTGTGTTTTCTGTGTGTGGGTTGAGAGCCCCAAGTGAATAGATTCACAGGATATGTTTATCACCTGGTGGATAATCCTGAGCAGAGGTCATCGCAGGCACCTGAACTCTTTGCTTCTACTGGCATCGTCAAATTCTACATTGGGGGTAGTCTTCCAGTGTAGATGGCTTCAGCCTTTAGGTGTGGGGGAACGGGTCTTTGTCCCCCATGTCTGCGATTAGGCGGCTGTTTAATATTGTTGGCATTCCCTCTCACAATAAACATAGTTTCTTTAAACATCCCACTAACCATTTTCTCTCCATAGGTAGTTGGAATGTGAGGACTCTGCACAGAGCTTTTTCTCTTGATGTCCTCACACAAGAATTCCACCATTATAATTTAGATATTCTCGGCTTGCAAGAGACCAGTTGGACAGATAAAGGTCAGATTCTTAAAAATAATCTTAAATTTCTCTTTTCACGGAGGGACGACAATAAGCATCACCAAGGCGTGGGTCTGCTTCTCAGCAGACACACTAGTGATGCTCTTCTAGGATATGAATGCATTAATGAAAGGTTTCTTACAGCAAAATTTCAAACAAGCATTAAAGACTTGAATGTTATCTGCTGTTATGCCCCCACTGAGGATGCTGATGAGGATGAGAAGGATAGGTCTTACGGACAACTTCAGGATATTTTGAATTCTGTCAAGAAAGGCGTTATTACCCTTGTTCTAGGTGACTTCAATTCCCCGCCCTGCCCACGGTCAGTAGGGGACACCGATGGGCTTGGAAAGGCCGCTGTCCGTCGGATGGGACGTTAAGCCGTGGCCCGTGTGTGGGAGAGCCATACCCTGTGCACGTTAAAGAACACGCTGGATGGCCTTGACGGGAGGCTACCATCTATCTCCCAAAAGCTGTTCCAGTGGGTCCCCTCCCCCAACCTTCTCTGAGCTTCGGGGTCCATGTGACCTGGCCATTTAGCCCACGGTGTGCAAAAAAATGCCGCTCAGAGGTAAAACAACCCAATCCTAGGTGACTTCAATGCCAAAGTTGGTACTGACTCTGACCTTTGGGAGGAGTGATAGGCCCTTTTGGTATTGCTAGCTGCAATGTCTCCTACAGGTAAGTAAACTCATTGGTTTCAGAATAACTAACATTTATTACAAACTCTGCGACATACATAAGTACACATTGGTTTCACCTGATGGGCTGCATAAGATTATGATTGATTATATATTAATTAACAGCAAATGGGCTAGTTCTGTTCGGAATACCAGGTCATATAGGGAGCTAAATTTCGATTTAACCATTACCTTGTTAAAAGTGCCTTGCAACTTAAATTAAAAAGTGTTGTGCTAGGGTTAAAAAATTTACCTTTAATACTAAGGGCTCTGAAAGACCCATATATGGCTAAAGCTTACCATGATAGGTTACTTAGTCATTATGATAGTCATGGTTTGCTTACTACTGAAGTTGAGAAAGAATGGGACCATTTTAAACAGGCTTTTTCGGAAACTAACAGGACTCTTTTAGGAAGAAAGGAGCAGAGGAGGCAGGATTATTTGAGTGATAAGGTACTTGAGCTTATTTCAGAAAGAAAGAACTGCAGGATTGTCCTTAATCAATACCATACTAGTCGAGAATAGAAAGCATTACAGAGAGTTTAATAAACGTGTAAAGGATCAGTTAGCTGCTGATAAGAATCTTCGGCTTGATGGCTTGGCTGACAAAATCGAGGAAGCAGTTAAACAGCACAACAGCAGAGAGATATACCTGATAGTTAATGTTTTGTGTGGTAGAAAACAGACAGGTATACAGGGATTGAAGGATAAACAAGGTAAGGTTATAGAAGGTAAGGATCCTGTCATTGCTAGGTGGGCTGAGCATTTAAGTGATGTTCTAAACAATGTGGTTAGTTCTACTCCCATCGTTTGCAATGATGATAGATGCATTGGTGGCTTTAATGTTGGCCCTATAACACAATCTGAAGTTATTTTGGCTATTTCTATACTTAAACTTCATAAATACCCAGGGGTAGATGAAATTACTACAGAAATGCTTAGAGCTGGGAATGTTTCGGTTACCACTTGGATGACTGAAGTTTTGAATATCTTTTATGATAAAGGCATGGTCCCTAAGGATTTTACCAGAGCTATTATTATCCCTATTTTCAAAAAAGGTGATTGCAGTTCTTGTGATAACTATAGGGGTATCGGCCTACTCTCTGTTCCAGGTAAAGTTCTTTGCACGATTGTATTTAATAGAATTAAGAATCTGGTTGACAGGCAATTGCGTGATGAGCAATGTGGATTCAGAAGTGGTAGGGGATGTGTGGATCAGATATTTTCACTTAGGCAGATTCTTGAGAAATGTTTAGAGTTTCAGAAACCTTTGGTTGCTAGCTTTGTTGATTTCAAAAAGGCTTTCGACTCTGTTGATCGTCATAATTTGTGGTTGATTGTGAGATCATATGGTATACCTGACAAGTTAGTTAACGTAATGAAAGCTCTCTATAATAACACTGAGTCGTGTGCGAGAGTTGGTAAGGCTAGTAGCAATTGGTTTAGCATTACTTCTGGTGTTCGACAAGGGTGCATTTTGTCTCCTTTCCTCTTTAGCTTGGTTATTGATTATGTTATGCGAAATTAACTTCAAGGGAAAGATTTTGGGCTTAAATGGACTGGAGATACTAAAATTTCTGATTTAGATTATGCTGATGATTTTGCCCTTTTGGCAAATGATGTTGATGAGATGAACTCTTTCATTAGGGCTGTTGATGAAACTGGTAGTAGAGTAAGTTTGGTTATAAACAGAGAGAAAACTAAAGTGAGAAAAGTATGTCAGGCATCATTCAGTTAATCTGAATGGTTGCAGTCTTGAGCAGGTGTCACAGTTTAATTATCTTGGGAGCTATGTAACAGATACTGGTGATGTGCAGCATGAGATTAACAGACAAATAGGGATTGCTTCCGGGACTTTGAAGAATCTATGGAGAGTGTGGAGAAATAGCCGTATACACCTAAAGACTAAAATTAGACTATATAATAGTTTGATTCTTCCCAGGGTTCGTTATGGTAGTGAAACTTGGACGCTTTCTAAACAAGATAACAGGAAACTGGATGATTTTAATTCTAGATGCTTATGCAGTATCTTGGGCATTAGGTGGTTCAACTTTGAAACTAATGATGAGGTTAAGCAATGTAGTCGGCAATCTCCATTAAGCAGCATAATATGTAGAGAGAGAGACTGTTGGTTTGGCCATGTTACCCGTATGAATAATTATAGATTGGTGAATAGGGTTATGAATAGTATGCCTGAAGGCCTCAGAAAGAGGGGGAGACCTAGGATGAAGAGGGCAGACAATGTCAAACAGGATTTTGTTGGAATTGGTGTACAGTGGCCAGATGCAGCAGATGTAGTTCAGAGCAGACATTCTTGGAGAACTAAATTGCACGATCTGGTTAGACCTTTGTAGCCCATGTCTGCTTGACGAGGATGATGATGATTTGCTGTGCACAAAACAGAGAAACCCATAAGCTGCCTTTACATGTTTCCTCGTGGGGGTTGTAACTACTGTGTAACTGATGAAGGAATCTTTAATCATAGGCTTTGTATTGAATAGTTAAAACTAGTAGTAGTATTTTTTCTTCAGAACAAATATACAGATTACAGAATTACAACAAATAATTTTGGCAGCATCTGAATAAATGTACCATCCTCCATAAGATTATGCACTGGCTTGCAGAATATATATAATTACAATTCACATTAATAGTACAGACATTAGTATTCCACAAACTAAAATTAATATAATACCATTTTCCAATTTTAAAACAAAATTTCAACATTATTGTGATTCAGTTACCATAATTTAATATTTATTAAATACAATGTCATATATTCAATCAACTTTATATTTGCTGGCAGAGAATATTACTCAGCTTTTCTGCCAAAAAAAAAATGTTTCTGAACTGTAGTTTTTCAATAAAAGAACTCTTATCTGTAAGGGTCCAGAAGATCAAGTATCTCTCACAAATGGTTTATAAACCTGCATTCTTGGTCCCCTATAAATATTTTATATTCAATTATATATTAAATATCATATATAAATTTATCAATCATTAAAATGTTATTGTACATTAAATATATATTATATATTAAATATATCGATTATGTATCAAATATTTTATATTCAATTATATTATTTCAAATATATACACCAAAGAGCCAAAACATTATGACCAGCGTGTCTTTATGCAAATTGAAGGAAATGCAGGTAAACAACAGCGTGTGTGCCAGAATCGATGCCAGAATGGGCATGAAACTGTATAAATAACACCTGATACTGAACTCTGTTAATCAATGTTAGTCTTGTTCTTCAGATGGGAAAGGCAGTGGTCTCAAGTGAGTTTGACAAAGGCCAAATTGTAATAGTCAGACAGCTGGGTCAGAGCATTTCTGAGACGGCAAGGCTTGTGGGGTGCTCATAATCAGCCGTGATTAGTACCTTCAAAAAGTGATCCGAGCAAGGAAAAATCACAAACCGCCAGCAAGGTGTTGGCCAGCCATGGCTCATTGATGCTAGAGGTGAGCGAAGGCTATTCCGTATTGGTACAAGCCAACAGAAGGGATACTGTGGTGCAACTTACCTGTAATTTGAATTCTGGTAATGGGAGTAGTGTGTCACAACACAGTACATTGAACCCTTCTGAAAATGGGGCTGCGTAGCCGCAGGCCACTCTGAGTGCCCATTCTGGCATCGATTCACCAATGAAAGTACCTACAATAGGCACATGAGCATCAAAACTGGACTTTGAATGATTGGAAGAAGGTTGTCTGGTCTGATGAATCTTGTTTCTTGTTGCACCATGTGGACAGTCAGGTATGTGTGCGTCATTTGCCTGGGGAAATGGCACCAGGATGCACCACCATGGGATGAAAACAAGCCAGTGGAGGAAGTGTAATGTTTGGGCAATGTTCTGCTGGGAAACCTTGGGTCCAGTCATCCATGTGCAGGAAACTATGGCATCTACCACCTACCTAAACATCATTGCAGACCAGATACATAATTTCATGGCAATGGTATATTCTTCTAGTAGTGCCTTCTTTCAGCAGGATAATGCTCCATGCTACACTGCCCGGATTGTTCGAGAATGGTTTGGGGAACACAAGGAAGACTTCCAGGGATTCCCCTGGCCTCCAAATTCCCCAGACATCAATCGAGCATCTGTAGTTTGTGTTGGAATAGCATATCCAATATGTAACGGCTCAGTCACATAACTTACAAGAGTTAAAAGATCTCTGGTAATATGTTGGTACCAGATACCACATCACATCTTTAGAAATCTTGTAGTGTCCATGCCTCGCCAGGTAAGAGCTATTATGTGCATGTAGATGACCATCATATTAGGGAAGTATCGTAATGTTTTGGCTCTTCGGTGTATATTGTGTAGCAGCATCCAAGCTTTTGGATTTGAAACCATTTTTTACAATATAGTGATGCATACAGGACAATAATGATACATATAGTTTCCTAATTTGCAAGAATAATGCATTTTTAGAAGTTTCTCTTGCACTTTCAAACTTTAGACTTTCCATGCATCCAATTGCATGATTTTGAACATACATGAATTGTTTTAATATAGACTTTTCTCCATCTTTGTTGCTTAGAAGTATGCAAATGTCATTACATAGATTAAGATGTATTGAAAATGGAACTTTTTGTAATTTAGCCTAGTAAACTGAATTATTCAAATATACAAGTTTTTTGTAAATTAAAAAAAAAACAATGGCAGTAGTATTAAAATTTAATTTCACTGTCCATAAAAGTTGAAGGAATTTTAACTTTTATAGACAGTGAAATTAAATTTTGTTTAATATTAATTCTTACATTAAAATATGTGCTTTTTAACCTTTGAAATCACCATTTTTTCATTCTTGCTTACTTTTTAAATCTTTTTTTTTTATATTTTATTGTTCAGATTTAGATGTTCTTTTTTTTAGTATGTAATATGATTTATTTCTGTTCCTTTGTTATTTCAAGATATCATTCTGAAGTTGTTGCTTCCTTTTCAAAAAAACTTTGCTCTTTAAGGGTTAATTTAAAAATAACTTTGAATTTCTGAATTCTTTTTTTCTCTGGTAATGGATTTTTTTTAACTCTGGCATAATTTCAACCTCACATTGTTGCATAGCAATTTAACTATATTTGGGTTTTTGAAAAATCGTATTGCTTAGAAACTTTCATTTTCACAAGAAAGAAAAATCCTGAATATTAACACAGTAATACTTCTGAATAAAGAGAATATATTACATGATGCCACTTGCCAGAAACTTGTCAGAAGTAATTACAGGAGGCATAAAAAAATTTAATGTTGCCAGTAAAAAAGTATACTGTAGAAATACCATAGCCTTGCCTTCTTTGTCATGAAACATCTTGGAATAGCAATTCATATCCTATAATATGGTCCTTTTCATTGTGCATCCTTTTCCCAATCAGAATTTTTCTTTGATGTATGGAAAATCTTCCTCAGTAGTCAGATGATACTTTCATTTTCAAAACTTTCGTGGGGAGCCACTTAGTTGTCATTTGTTTTGCCCTTCTCTGTGATGGCCAGCCCACTGCTCAGTCAGTTTTGGCAGCTCTTTGTTGGTTAATTTCCTTGTGGCTGTCCAGCATCTGATTATCACCAACATCATGTTGCTTTGATTCCACTGCCTTTTAATTTATGTAAATTATTGCCAATGGCTGGAATTTCAGACTCAAACCTAATGAAGTAATTATAAGAAAATGAGCATACTTTCCTTTAAACACCTAAAACAAATTTGTCACTTTTGCCAATTCTTTTATCATATTTTGATTGCCTTCATAACTTCGCAGGCCTTTCAAATCCTTGATCATCTGTTTCTAGACATCATTAAGCTCAAATAACTGCTTAATGTGTATCTCATATAGTAGGCTTTTAAAGTTCATGATTTCATACCCTGGTCCATGGGCTGTAGAAGCAAAGTTGTATTTGTGGATGAAGCAACTTCCTAGAATACATCTCCAAAACAAGTTGTGATTCAAAGACTGGCTTGGTTCATTGTCTAGTAGTATCCAAGCTTTTGAATTTGCCACTTGTCAGAAGCAATTACAGGAGGCATATAATTTTTTACACTTAATGATGCATAACAGGACAAAAATGGTTAATGAACCATTTGTGCAATATATCCATTAGCATCCAGGTCTTCCTGTTGGATTTTCCAGATAACAGGTTGGGTTTTGAGAAACTCTTTGTAGCTCAAGGTGTCTCTGAATGAGAGACAAACAGTTTAATACCTTCTGAAGCATTCCCCTGATCAGTTGGATGTAACTGCTTTCGTCAGCTTTAAATCTGCTCCCATACTTATTATCCTTTTAAAATATAAAAGTTCTGAAAAGTGAAGTATTCTTGATAACCCTGACTTACCTACAGTAAATATCAAAATTTGGGAAGTATAATCCTGCTTCTACCATAAACTTCAGTACCTTTGGAAATTTTCAGTTTCTAATTATACAATTAAAAATACCTTCTTGATCAGAAATTAATTAAAAATAATTTAAAGTTTTCTGTCATTGAGCAATAAAATTTTAGAGTTTATACTTCAAATTATTTGCGTGTTAAAAGTTCTTAGGAGAAAACTCAGAAGCTTTTCGGAGCAAGTACAGCACTCCATCTTCAGTGAAGTGATGTTATGTAGTAACGTTAGGTCTGTTTAGACAAAGAGCTTCTTTCCACATGTTGTGGGGCGGGGGTGGCTCAGTCGGTAGCGCGCCAGGCTCGTAATCTGTAGTTCCCAGGTTCGAGTCCCAGCTGGGTCAGCGTTGAGATTTATCTCCGCAATATTCCCCGCCCTGCCCACGGTCAGTAGGGGACACCGATGGGCTTGGAAAGGCCGCCGTCCGTCGGATGGGACGTTAAGCCGTGGCCCCGTGTGTGGGAGAGCCATACCCTGTGCACGTTAAAGAACACGCTGGATGGCCTTGACGGGAGGCTACCATCTGTCTCCCAACAGCTGTTCCAGTGGGTCCCCTCCCCCAAACTTCTCTGAGCCTTCGGGGTCCATGTGACCTGGCCATTTAGCCCATGGTGTGCAAAAAAGTGCCGCTCAGAGGTAAAACAACCCAACCCATATGTTGTGAAGGGCGATTCCAGTGTCTCGGTTGCAGGTGGGGATGGACAAGGTCATTATTTCAATAGCCTTGTGGACTATGGTTCCATAGAAAGTGGATGCATGTGCAAGCAGTGTGGCATGCTCCTAATCTATTGTTGCTGTGTGTTGTACTGCTAGCTTGGAGGTGGCCATCATTTGCTTCTTTTGGCTGACATCAGCTTGGTATTCTGCAAACCTTTCTTGTAAAGAGCATATGGTTTTGCCGATGTAGTATACAACGGAATTATCGAGCAAATGTAGGGAAAATCGGTATACGTCCAATTTTTGAAATAGGCTAAATTTGCTCCTGTCCCTTTTGATTAATTTCTCTAAATTTGGAGCTGGGCTGAAAACAATTTTGATATTTTGGGCTCTGAGTAATTTGTGGACTGATTCACATAGGACAGGAACATAAGAAATAGGTCCAGCAAAAGTTGTACGTTCGGGGTCAATGATTGGGAGGAGAGCCGAATCTCTTCTGTTTTTGTTTCTATATTTACTGATTAATTTGTCTATTGTTGTTGAGTTTTAGCCATGGGAAGCAGCAATGGATGTTTTGAATTTCCTTTTCAAGCAGCTGCTCATTTGAAGACACGGAGAAAGCCCTATGTGTAAGGGAACGGAAGGTTGCAATTTTGTACGCCTATGGGGTGCATGAGTCCACGCATATGACAGAAGGGACGTAGGTAGGCTTCCGGTATACTGACATCATCAAGACTCTTGCGTCGTCTTTTTGGATGAAAACATCTAATCCCTATTTAAATGTTTTCATCTAATGTTTCATAGATCATTTCTAATCCCTATTTAGATGTTTTCATCTAATGTTTCATAGATCATTTCTAATCCCTATTTAGATGCTTTCATCCAAAAAGCCGATGCAGGAGCCTTGGCGACATCAGTATACCAGAAGCCTACCTACGTCCCTTCCGTCATACGCATGGACTCATGCACCCCATGGGTATACAAAATTGCAGCCTTCTGTTCCCTTACACATAGGGCTTTCTCCGTGTCTTCAAATGAGCAGCTGCTTGGAAAGGAAATTCAGAACATCCATTCCATTGCTGCTTCCCATGGCTAAAACTCAACAACAATAGAAAAATTAATCAGTAAATATAGAAACAAAAACAGAAGAGATTCGGCTCTTCTCCCAATCACTGACCCTGAACGTACAACTTTTGTCAGACCTATTTTTTACATTCCTGTCCTATGTGAATCAGTCTGCAAATTACTCAGAGCCCAAAATATCAAAATTGTTTTCAGCCCAGCTCCAAATTTAAAGAAATTAATCAAAAGGAACAGGAGCAAATTTAGCCTACTTCAAAAATCGGACCTACATTTGCTCGATAATTCCGTTGTATACTACATCGGCAAAACCATATGCTCTTTACAAGAAAGGTTCGCAGAGCACCAAGGTATGGTTGATGTCAGCCAAAAGAAGCTAAAGATGGCCGCCTCTGAGCTAGCAGTACAACACACAGCAACAATAGACTAGGAGCACGCCACATTGCTTGTGCATGCGTCCACTTTCTACAGAGCCATAGTCTACGAGGTTATTGAAATAATGACCTCGTCCGTCCCCACCTGCAACCGAGACGCTGGAATCGCCCTTCACGACATGTGGAAAGAAGCTCTCTATCTAAACAGACCTAACGTTACTACATAGCATCACTTCACTGAAGACAGAGCGCTGTCCTTGTTCTGAAAAGCTTCTGAGTTTTTGAGTTTTCTCCTAAGAACTTTTAACATGCAAATAGTTTGAAGGATAACTCTAAAATTTTATTGCTCAATGATAGAGAACTTTAAATTATTTTTAATTTTCAGTTTCCTTAACATCAACTCTGAAAACTTCATACCATGATGCTAATACTAATTTATTTTTTGGTTTACTTCTTGAACCATTCTTAAGAAGCCACAGATGTCATGCTTGACTCTTTACCTTCCTCACAGCTCAAATGATTAAGTAGACTCATGCTTTTCTATTATCAGTTTCTGGCTTAGGGGCACAAGGTGCTATGTCATATCATACAACCAAATAGTTCACATTTTCTCAGTAATGCTGTTTATGTGCAAGTTAGTTGGTAGCAGAAATTTCTCTAAATTTGCAAAGAAGCTTTACTTTGATTTAAAATTGTCTGTAAGGTGAACTGTGTCAACTCTAATGAATGTTCCACTTAATATTTCATCTCTCCTGCCTCTTCTGTCTTTGTGATCTAAATTTGGCACAGAGGGATTTACACTGCACCATGAGCTGCTAGCACCAGAGGATCACTTGGGTGATGTAGTTGGGGTTATAAAATCATTTTAAAACTGCAAAGAAATTAAAATGTGATTGCATTTACTAATACAAAGAGCTTGAGCAGTGGCAAGTGGAAGAGGTTAGACTGGTGATCATGCTGCTAATTGTTCCACCTCAACTCACCAAGTTAATAATATTGTTGTAAATTTAAATGGATAAGCACTAAGCATAAGTATATAAATAAGTATATTTTTACAATACATTGCAAATTATTACAATCGTATGGATGAAATAGCTTATTAACAAACTAATTACTATCGTACATAAGTTAATAACCTTTTTATAAAGAACAGTTAAGACTGACTCTGTCTGTTGGATTGAATTATTACCTCTTCATTTTGATTGTCAAGTCTCTTGAATTTCTTCACTTCAGGCGTAAAGAATCCTTTTATTTGTGTTAACTCACTAAATTTATTATGCTAGTAAAACATAACAACCACACACACCATATAAAAAATATCTCTTGTTTTTGACTTATCGTGCACCTACTCAGGTAATCTATACCTCTTTTCTCTATCTCTTCAATTCCATCACTGAAATTCTATTCCCTTTTTCAGGTTGGTTCTACATTCAAATTTGTTTGTTGTATAAATATCATGCACAAGTGTATGCAAGCATTCATGTCACGTTTTTCATGAAGTCACTGCAGCACATTCACCGGTCGTAACAATATAAACAAATCCTGCTCAGTTGCATTTAGTAAAAGCACATTTTCGTTTTTTATTACACTGCTTGACAATGATATGACCCTGCCCAGAAGAACTAGGTTGAAATCTTCTGAAACTCATGACAGATCAGATATATATGACATTATTATGTTTGCATCTTAATGCATTGAGTGAAACAAATGATAACACAGTAAAATATACATTATTTAGTATATTTATGAAGCTGCTGTGGTTGACAAAATATTCAGTGCCACTGAATATCTTGTCAGCCACAGCAGATATTCAGACTGTCACATGCAGATATTCTTGTCAACCACAAGATATTCAGTGCCACTGAATATCTTGTCAACTTATTTCTGATAGTATCATGAGGGATGCCCTACCAAACTATATATATGCACATGGTCCTATAATACAACTTTATTTTGAGCTGGTTGAGAGTGTGCTTGCAGGTGATGTCTGAAAACATGTCCAAAACATGTTTGACAGATGTGATTATTCTGGACATGGTTGTCCAGAATAATATAAATGCCTTGTAGAAAGGCCCTGGAGATGGCATCCAAAGAGCCAAAACATTATGACCACCTGCCTAATATGATGTTGGCCCTCCATATGCTGCCAAAACAGCTCTTACCTGTCAAGGCATGGACACTACAAGATTTCTAAAGGTGTCTTGTGGTATTAGCACTTGAACAGCATATCCAATCTGCAGTGGCTCAACCACATACTTACAAGAGTTAAAGGATCTGCTGGTAATATGATACCAACACGTTACCAACAGAGCCTTTAACTCTTGTAAGTTAGGTGGTTGAGCCACTGCAGATTGGATATGCTGTTCCAGCACAAATCACAGATGCTCGATCAAGTCTGGAGAATTTCAAAGGCCAGTGCAATACCTGGAAGTCTTCCTCATGTTCTGTGAACCATTCTCGAACAGTCCGGGCACTGTGGCATGACACATTATCTTACTGAAAGAAGGCATTACTAGAGGGACATACTGTTGCCAAGAAAGTATGTACCTGGTCTGCAATGATGTTTAGGTAGGTGGTAGACATCATTTTCCTGCACATGAATGACTGGACCCAGAGTATCCCAGCAGAACATTGCCTAAAGCATTACACTTCCTCCACTGGCTTGTTTTCATCCCACAGTGCATCCTGGTGCTTAATATCCCCAGGCAAATGACACAAAATTCCAGACATTCCCAGGCGTTTCCCAGGCAAACGACACAAACAAGATTCATTGGGCCAGATGACCTTTCAATCATTCAAGATCCAGTTTTGACTCTCGTGTGCCCATTGTAGGCACTTTCAACGGTGAAACGAGGTCAGCATGAGCATTCAGAGTGGCCTGCAGTTATGCCGCCCCATTTTCAGCAGGGTTCAATGTACTGTGTGTCGTGACACATTACTCCCATCACTAGCATTCAAATTACGGGCGAGTTGCACCACAGTCCATTCTGTTGGCTCATACCATATGGGATAGCCTTCACTCACATCTAGCATCGATGAGCCGTAGTCGGCCCACACCTTGCCATACTTCATGGTTTTTCCCTCCTTGGACCACTTTTTGAAGGTTACTAACCATGGCTGATCGTGAGCATCCCACAAGCCTTGCTGTCTCGGAAATACTCTGACCCAGTTCATCTGACCATTATAATTTGGCCTTTGTCAAACTCATTTAAGTCCACTGCCTTTCCCACTGAAGAACAAGAATAACACTGATTAACAGAGCTCAGTATCAGGTGTTATTTATACCATTTCACGATCTTCACATGTGCCGTCATTTACCTGCAGTTGCTTCAATTTGCATAACGACACGCTGGTCATAATGTTTTGGCTGTTAGGTGTATGTGTGAGCATCATCTTGCTAGAAGATGGAATTAGCAATATCTGCTAGAAATGGTAGTGCTGTTGGCCATAGGATGGCACTGATGTATCAATGAGCATTCGTATTATTGATTACACCATAGAGAGATGACCTGCTGTCATAATCGATGGTTCTCCAAACAAGGATGTCCTATGGATGAACAGTATGCCATTCACCAACATCCACCAGTCTCTGGTTGTGATAGGAACTTCCATAGCAGGAGTTACAGTTCATTGGATTGTAGATATGGTTGCAGGTGGCTCTACTATCACCTGCTGATGAATCTGAAAATCCACCAATTCTGTTGTACATCTTACAGTACCTGACCCTGATGACAACTGTGAGTATTTTCTTGAGATCATTGGTGCTGATGACATTTAGCCATCTTTGCATTGTGGCCCACATATATGGCGATTTAGCAGGTAGATCACCTGACTTCACACAGCCCTTCAATCCAATCATGTTTGGACTGTGTCCAGTTACTGATATGATTGGTGAAAGCTTCATCATGTCATCTTCTACACTTTGTCCTTAATATCTACTATCAATATTTGTAGCTTGTTGCAAACAATTGCAGTGCCTGAAGCATTTATCTTAGCCACATAGTGTTCATCATGAGATATCCCACAGATGCCATTTGTTTATCATGGAAACATAGTCATTTGCACATATCACTACCCTGCACTCACATACTGATTTCCATGCCAATCCACTGCTCCTGCCAGATGGGGCAAGTACAGTATCATGCAGTTTTTTTTTTTACTTGATTATAAAGGAACTTCATTCCCAGAGCATTCACTAACAGAAGTGTTATTATATTTATACTTCTGAAACAAATGTTTCATAGGGTTTACTGTTAACTGGTTCATATTTTTATATGTGATATCTTTAAATTAAAAAAACTTAAGAACTGAACTTTTCAGTAAGTCCTTTATTCACCCTATTTTGGTACTAGTATCCTTGTAACCTGACCATGTAGATCATGTTTCTTTTTTATGCAAAGTTTATAACAGTATATCTATTCCAGTTTTGTTTTATTTGATTACTTTTTAATGTAGTGTAAGAGTTTGTTACTCAGACTTGTAATTCTGAGGATTTTGTGTTATTTTTCTGTAATATTTGTTATCAAAGAAAATGAAGATAAAATATATGTATTGGATTTTTACTGAGTATCTTTTACTGCAGTTCCCCATTTTACTTAGTTGTTCAGACCTTGATTTTATAATGTAAATATTTGTTTTAATTTTAACAGTCCAGCCAATATGGGATTGTTAGATCCTGCAACCAGTGATGGTCGAGTAATTTTTTTCTTGCCATGGCAAAAGATGACAATTGCAGGTAGGGAACAAATTCAAATTATGAAAATAATAAACCAATTGCCATTTTTGCATATAATAGTTGTACAGTAAGGCTGAGAAAATTAAGTATTTCTTCTCCCAGCATGCATTTATGTAATACTTCTCAGTTCTGGGGCTCGTAAAAATATTTCTTTAATTACTCAATAAGTGCTAAAATTCAAACATAAGTTCTAATTTTATAGTAATTGCTCTTTTCATTTGAATTAAGACTTTGATGATCTTTCATCGTGCTTGGTTTTATAAGTTACTATTAATTTAAATTGCTATTAAGATTCACATTCTTTTTCAATATGAAGTGTTGAACAGATAATTCTTAAGTCTGTTGCTACCCTAATTGACAGTACCTAATTAAGATATAACCATTTTAACATTTTCTGCATAATTCCAGTGTATTTTAATGCAAAGCTTTAACTTAACAAGAAGAGAGAAGTGAGAAAAAATTTCATAATATAAATTGATGAAATAATGATATGAAAAAAATATATCCAAGAGGAGTGTTTGAACTTCAAATCACCCCGTCTTCCCACTTCCTTGGTTATATCACTGATTCACAGTAACATTAACAAGCTGAGTCAATTAGTAAAGTTAATAACTCCAAAATCTGCAACTGCAAATTAGAATTAAAAATAAAATCAATGATTAATAATAAGAAAATTAGTAAGGGGACGTTTTTATTTGATGCATAAAAGGAAATGAAAGGTGCAGTAGGTTTGAAGCTGGTAGGTAAAATCTGGTTCTATCTTAGCTGCCCATATGTTACCATATCTTTAGAGATGAAGAATCAAAAGAGCAGTTGAATATCCATAGGCAAGATGTATGTTTTTCAATGCAACTTCCAAGTGTACAAAGACAGCAGCATTTGTAAGGCCAATATATGCATAAGACTGTCATAATTGATGATGTTAACAAAATGCAATAAGTATTCAATAACTGAATTTAATTTATCACGATTAATTGCTGTATATTAACAGAATAAAATATTAAGTTAAGAGGAGTGCTTTAAATATCTGATTAGTTAAAGTTCGTCATAATAGCTACGTAACTACAATTGATATGCTCCTGACATTGTACCCTTCATTGGTACTACCTGTAAGCTCTTCTTTATCTAGTAAAGGACTCAAGAGAAAAGGAACAATATTTACCGGTTATTAGGATGAACTTGATGGAAGTCCGCTGGTACAGGTACAGGTTGCGATTAAATCTCTTCAGTTGTTCCTTGAAGAATGGCCAGGTTGATATGGGCTTGTTATCATCACTGCTAGTTGTATTCTTGTGATGCACTACCCTTTCTTGCCTGTTATTTGATGATCTTAATTTGACACTTGGTACAATTGTACCCATCACTGCAACTACTGTATACCAGTCCTTATGAGATTTCCTGTATTCATTTGCTTTAACAGCCACTAGATGTTATAATTTTCTTATAAGGTCTCACTTCATCACTGGTTGATATTAATATTTTCTTGCACATCCCCAAGACCTATTAAAAATTTTCTAAAAGAAATTAAAAACAATAAACTCCTCATCCAGCTATGCATTTCACCAACCTTCTTAGTTATGGCATCCTCAGGCTCCCTTCTTCAGATGTTCTACTATTTAAATGTGTCTCATTGACGTCATGGTTTATTGCTCATTATGTATGCGCATCTGCTCATGCAGCAGGAGATTCCACACCGCAGGAAGGGGTGGAATCTCCTGTGTTTGCAGAGCCTATGTTGGTTTGTGTGAATTAACATATTTTCGGTGTATGAAAGTTGAAATTTCATTTATGGGGCTGCCAATTAACACATAAAGCATTGGCAAACCCATAAACGAAATTTCAACTTTCATACATCGAAAATATGTTAATTCACACCAACCAACATAGGCTCTGCAAACACAGGAGATTCCACCCCTTCCAGCGGTGTGGAATCTCCTGCTGCATGAACAGATGCGCATACATAATGAGCAATAAACCATGACGTCAATGAGACATGTATTTAAACAGTAGAACATCTGAAGAAGGGAGCCTGAGGATGCCATAACTAAAGAAGGTTGGCGAAACACGTAGCTGGATGAGGGGCTTGCTTTTCAACTTTTTTAAACTTTTAATTTGTTTTAGAAGTTTTTTAATAAGTCTTGGGAATGTGCAAGTTAATATCAATATCAAACAGTGATGAAGTGAAAACTTATGAGATAATTATAACATCTAGTGGCTGTTAAAGCAAATGAATACAGGAAATCTCATAAGGACTGGTATACAATAGTTGCAGTGATGGGTACAATTGTACCAAGTGTCAAATTAAGATCATCAAATAACAGGCAAGAAAGGGTAGTGCATCACAAGAATACAACTAGCAGTGATGATAACAAGCCCATACCAACCTGGCCATTCTTCAAGGAACAACTGAAGAGATTTAATTGCAACCTGTACCTGTACCAGCGGACTTCCATCAAGTTCATCCTAATAACCGGTAAATATTGTTCCTTTTCTCTTGAGCCACTTTACTAGATAAAGGAGAGCTTACAGATAGTACCAATGAAGGATACAATGTCAGGAGCATATCAATCACGGTTAAGTAGCTACTATGATGAACTTTAGCTAATCAGATATGTAAAGCACTCCTCTTAACTTAATATTTTATTCTGTTAATGTACAGCAATTAAATAAAAATAATAAATAAATACCCCCTCAAGCAGCTGCTTGCCACAGAGGTCTGACAGGAGCCTGTCAGTTTATATGCCAGAATAGAAGGTCTGAGAGGATGGCAGGACCTCAGCAGAAAAACGACACATACATTCATGCCTTACCCAGCTCCCGTAGATCAGTAGCCAAGCGTGCTAACCACTCGGCCATGTTAATCGTGATAAATTAAATTCTATCAAATTAGCTGTGAGTTGTAATTTATATTCGATAACTGGATGCTATACAGCTACATATTAATTTTTTTTAATTAATACCCCCTCAAGCAGCTGCTTGCCACAGAGGTCTGACAGGAGACTGTCAGTTTATATGCCATAGTAGAAGATTCTGAGAGGATGGCAGGACCTCAGCAGAAAAACAGCACATACACCCATGCCTTATCCGGGGCTCGAACCCAGATCCCTTAGATCAGTAGCCAAGCGCGCTAACCACTCTGCCAAGGGACGGCAAGCTACATATAAGCAAAATTAATGTATATATTAACTCTGCTGACTGTCAAACTGATTTTAAGTTAAAGTTAAATAATTTAAAGCTCCAAAAACAAACTTCTTAAAACTTTGCAACAGTTTCTCATTGCCACATACAATGTGTCATCAAGTGCAAGAAAAGCCATAGCAACAAAGAAGTTTATAATTGTTGCCATATGATTCATTACTATTGGGTCTCAATTGATCATGAAGATGTATGCACCAATGCATGTAACACCATCTGTACCATCAACATATGGCATTGTAAATATTGTTACATGTATCCTTCACTGTGATTGACTCAGATGGTAATGAGTCATCCTCATGTGGCAACATTATAAACTTCTTATTGCTGCTACTGCTTCTCCTTTGCTGATGACCATTTTAACCATTAAGCATATTTTAATCTCTTGTCCAGCTTTTAATCTTGAATGTCGTTTATTTTTTACCTTTCACGATTTTACGTCCATGACTCTTACACTCGGACATCTTTTATCTGATGAATCGCTTTTACATTCTGTTTTCGAATTTTTTTATTTTAGTGGTTATTTTACTCATTTCTGAATTTTTACATTTTTTCCTAGATTTTATATCTGTTTTTGATTTTACCTGGGCCCTATACACCCATTTTTATTGTTGACACTGTTGGTTCTTATTCTATCTACTGTTTTATCATTTTTATTCTACCATTTTCTCTCTGTGTCTTTGTTTACTGTTTTTGTGTTTATTTTAACTTTGTGGGTTGCTCGTCTTTTAGCTTTTTCTGTGTCTTTGTTTGGCACATTATAGCCTTCGTTGCTCTTGCGCCAGAAAACCCCAAACAACCAACCAACCAACCTTTGCTGATGATGAATTGTGTGTGATAGTGTGAAATATGTTGCAAAGTCCACCTTTGCAGCTTTTAATGGTTTTAACTTAACCTAAAAAATCAGTTTGGCAGTTAATAAGTTCAATTTGAATTAATTCCGTTTGTGTTCAACTGTATAGCACTCAGTTCTCGAATGCTTTTTTATCAGCATCAGCATCAATTTATTAGCATCATCAACTATAATAGGTCTTATGCCTGTGTTGGAAAGCATACATCTTACTTATTTGGTCTTACCTATTTCACATCTTACCTTACTGGTACTGCTCATATAATTCTTCATCTTAAAGGTATGGTAACATATGGATAGTTAAGACAGAACCAGATTATATACTTAGCAACTGCAAATCTATTGCACTGTTCATCTGAAATCTGATTATGCATTACATAACTAATTAATATATAAGCTACTGATGGTCGTAACAATTTTAAATTGTCATGTTTTACAGTATGATAGAAAACTTGAAATTCTAACCAAAATTCATTAAAAAAAATTTTTCTTATAATACTACTCTTTAAATATAATTGAAAAGTGTTTTGCTTCAACATATAGCAATTTACATATTGCCCTTCCAGAATGTTTTGCACATTTAGAAATTCAGGGCAAGAGTCCACATAGATGGTAGCATTACTCACTCATAATCTGATGTTCACTGGTTTAGATTCAAACTGTGTCAGCACTAAGATTTTCTTTCTTCTTCTTTAGTGTGAAAGGAGACACTAATGATCGTGAAAAGTCTGTTGTCCTTTTAAGCCCATTAGGGTAAATGTTAGTTAGCTTTCTGTTCCAGAGACACCATGTGTGTGTCACAAACACATTAGATGGCCTTGATAAGCTCTCATTGGCACCTAACTACTACACAGTGAATTCCTTAACCCTTCATTGAGCCTTAGGTTCTGTGCCCAATGCAAAGGTTGTCCAAATCAAACCAATTCATATTAATCTAAACTGATTTTACTATTCTAAGGCTGCAGTCATGTCATTGTGTGCTCCAATTCTATGGAATTTTTTGCGGTTTTTTTACTTTACTTTTAAATCACTTCTATGTCAACTGTAGCAGGAATATCTTATTCTCTCAGTTCTTGCAGAAGGGATATTTGTTGAAGAATCTTCAATTCTGTAAGTGTTTTAAATTTCTATACATCTTCTTAAGCCTAATCGTTGAATGCCACATAGTTTCTCTCCTGGTGTTTGCTGGAGACAAGCTCATGACCTTCAAGAACTTGACCCTCCCACACCCCTCTGCAAGATGGAGGACCATCCCTAAGTTTTATTGCTCCTCCGACTGCTGTTGCACCCTCACTCCCTTTCTTCTTCTTCTCCTGCTAATTGGCTGAAGTCACATTGCTTGTACTATTGTGGACTCTTTAGCATATTTCAAAATTGGACTCTTAAGTCGATGCATATTGATGAGTCTATGAATTTTGGTTATCATAGTGAATAATAAAAAAAAATTCCCTCAAGCAGGTTGAATTAGCTTGGATAAATTTAAGATTTGGGTATCTTGAGCTGCTAAAATGGATCGTTGTCATAGATGCAATGAGGAAATAAGTGCAACTAAAGATAAGATAAAATGTACAGAGTCATCCCAAAAACTGTTCCATTTCTATTGTGCCAGTTTGGGTGAAGACAGGTTTAAGAAAATGTCAAAAGACTGGAAAGACAATTGGATATGCTGCAAATGCAAAGAAAATGTCAGAGATGAATTAAATAATGTAAGAGAGGAGAGATCTGGAAAGAGGGAGTAAAAAATGTTGCAGGATCCAATGACATGAGTTTTCAAACACTGAAAGTGGATGAGAACATAAACTTCAGACATAGCAAGTCAATTTTGGGCCAAATATATAATAAATTGGTGACTCTGTTACAGATGAAGATAACAGTAGACAGTGTTGAATAGTCGTTAGAATTCCTCTCAGACAAATATGATCAACTTCTGGATAAAATAGTTGAATCAGAAAAAAGAAATGAAACATTAGAACAAGAGGCTGAAAAGAACCACAAGGTTATCAAAACATTAGAAGTTAAAAGTAAAGAACTGGTTATAGCAAATAATAATATAGAGCAGTATGGTAGAAATAAAATTTAGAGATTTGCAGAATTGAGCAAGAAAAAGGAAAAAGATAAGAGGATCTTCTGGGGATAATGGAGAAGCTGGCAAAAGAGTTAAAAATTGAGTCATTTTCGAGAGAAAACATTGATGTTTTACATAGAATATGACCCAAAAAACAGGGACAGACTCCAAATATTTTGGTGCAATACAAGAACAGAAAAGATAAGGCATAATGGATTGGAAAGAGAAAGATTCGTTTGAGATGTGGAACAGTGTTTTCAGGAAAAGGGGATTCACCTATCTACATAAATGAAAATTTTACGCAAATGAATTGGGATTTATTTTGGAGAGCAAAGAAAATGGCTAAGGATAAAAGTTATAAATTTGTTTGGTTCAAGGACAATAGACTTTTTGTTGGAAAGAATGAAAATGAGCAAGTGATTATTATTAACAATGTTCAGGATCTAGAGGATTTGAAAAAAGGAGGCTAAAATAATTGTCTCTTCTAAATTTAAATAGTTTCTCTTTTGCTTCTTTTAAGGTTTATGCCAGATATTGTTGAGAATGATGCGATAGATAAGGTATTGTATTGTGATGACTTAACTGATGTTAATGTTTGGTTTCAAGGGTCGGGTGACAAAATATTAAAATTGATGTATTTAAATATTAGATCATTGAAAAAATATTGGGATAATTTACTAGTTCATATTGAACTTGAATTCCAGTTGGATTTGATCATTTTGGTTGAAACTATGGTAACTCAACAGGAATCAGCAAAAGAAAATAAACAATGTGGGATAATTATTTTTTATCTAAACAAAATTAATTTAGTACAACTGGATGAAACTATTGGAGAATCAGCAGAAGCAATAATTATAAAATTATTAATTAATAATATTGAAATTAATATCATCGCATTATATAGATCACCTAGTAAAAATGTTAACTGGTTCCTCAAATTTTGAATAAATTTTTTGAATAAAATAAATTTTCTGTCAAATCAACAATTTTGGTTCCATAAGGTTGGGAATGCAAAGCCTTTTGGGAGATCTTATAAATAATATAAACATTAATTTAAATATAGGAAAGATATGTGTTGTGATATTTATGGACTTAAAAAAGCATTTGATTCCATTGACATTAACATTTTGCTGTAGAAATTATATATACTTGGTATTAGAGGGAATATTTTTTGAATGGTTTAAGAGCTACTTATTATATAGAGAAATAGTTATGAAAATAAATGATAATCATAGTGATAAATTTCAGATCAATTCTGGAGTTTCACAAGGATCTATTCTTGGCCCTATGCTATTTCAATATACATAAATGATTTGGCTAATATTAGTTTCAATAATAAATTACATATGCATGCTGATTATACAGTGCTAATCAACTTCTACCCAGATATAGAATACACTATTGGCAATCTACAAAATGATTTTAACCCTTCCAGTGTCTACATCATCTGTATACGTTCGGAGAATCTGAATTGAGAGGCCAAGGACATATGTATATGTATCTGTTTTTAGTACAACAACAAAAAAATCGATATTTTAAAAATAAAAGTTGCCATTGAAATTTATATATATATATATTTTATAAAAATATATAATTCAGGCTTCAAAAATAATATTTTGTTTTTTAATTTGATGCATATTTTATTAAACTACAATATAAATAATTTTATAAAGCCATCTGATTGGCATTTCTTAGAAGCACTAAACAGTATTACCAATTTGCTTGTTAGCATTCCTATTTGCTGAAGTAACTTTCTGATTAAGCTCACAAATTTGAACTATTATCAACAAATTTTTCCTTAAATTTTCGAAAATCTTCTAAAAATTAACAAAAAAAACTGCTATTTTTAAAAATGATAGATTTTGGAAGTAATTACAAAATACGTACTGCATTTTTTTTCCCGTTTCACACTGTTTTCTGTTATAAACCTATTTCAGTATTCCCAAGTTATTTTTATCATTTTTCCCAGCATTCTATGCATCTTTTCTGCCTTAAAATCGAAACTGAAAGTAAACACATCCTTCTTAGAAATTCTGGTTGCAGCTGCATTTAATTAGTTATGCTTCACTGAGGCAAACAAGACGCAGAAGACTGACACATGCAATCTCTGTTGCATGTGCTATAAGTGTTATTTATTTATTTACAACATTACAGAACTTTGGAATTTGGTGATCAAGCACCTCCTACCCAAAACAAAAGTTTACATGAACCTTTTAATTTATGAGTACACAAATGTATCATACAATCAGTATAATACTTATAAAAAGAGGTAAAATATAAGAGAAAACAATTTTTTTTTTAAAGAAGGAAAAAAAGGAAAAAAATAAGCTAAGAAATCTTGAATCAAGGGTTTACTTATTAAATAGTTTTGTCTCAAATAAAAAGGTCAAAAGTTCATTTAGACAATACAGTTGTAAAGTTGTTGTAGGAACTTTTAATAAATTAGAAAGAGTAAAATCATTTAAATCATATTTTTCAAGGTTATCAAAAAACGTTGACGTTTGTTGCAATAGTTTGCAACAAACGTCATAATAACCTTGCAACAATAGTTTGTTGCAAGGTTTTTACGTTTGTTGCAATAGTCAACACAATTTAATAAGGTATGTGAAATAGTTTCTGGAACTTTGCAATAAGAGCAATTTATTGAAGAAGATTTTTTAATCAAAAACAAATAATAATTCAGGCCCACAAATCCTATTCTAAGTTTGTAAAATACTGAAAGAAGTTGTCTAGGAAAATTTAAATTCTTAATTGTTGAGAGTTTTGCATCAAGAAAGTAGCAATGATTACATTTAAAAGGACCATTAATTTGATAATAATGATTGAGTAAGACATGTTCAAAATATTTTATGTCATGTTTTAAATTGGAAAAGAAATGATGTTTAGGAGTTAAGGTAGGAAGTAGTAAAGCTAGTTTTGCATAAAAGTCTGCCCAATAATTTCCTTTGATATCGCAGTGGCTAGGGATCCATTGAAAAATGAAAGAATTATGGAAGTCGAGATAATTTAAAGTTGAAAGGTTATAAAATTATGATAATATTGCAGGATAATTAGTATAAAAGTAATCTTGTTTAAGAGTTTTTAGAGCCGATTTTGAGTCTGAATAAAGAATGATAGTTTTATAGAAAGGTAGGTAGAGGCCCTTTTAGGGCAAAGAGAATTGCATAGAGTTCAGCCTGTAATATGTGTGGGTGTCAAATTTTAATTTTGAAAAGGATTTTGTAATGGGAGAAAAGAAAGTGGCAGAGGAAAATTTAAAAGTTGGATCAACTGATCCATCAGTATAGATAGGGAAGAAAGATTTATATTGAATAGAGCAAAAGGTCTCTGTAAGTATTTTTTGACATTGTGGAGATAGTGAGGATTTTGAAATTAGAGCGGGGATATCAGTGTGAATTTCTGGCTGTACAAAGGCCCAAAAATGGTCATTTTTAGAAAGATCTCCTTTTTTTGAAAGAATTAAAATTTTGTTGAATAAAGGTGTATTTTGGTTGCAAAGTTTGTAGGGGACTTTTAAATTTGGATTGTTTAAAGTAATTAAGATTGGGTGGTTAAAATGTTTCAATTGCAGTCGCATAATGAGTTTTAGAAATAAGGAATGTGCTCTAATATTAAATGTGGGGATGAATGTTTCAGCATTTAAGGCCAAAGAGGGGGAAGGGTATGGAGGCCCTAAAATGAGTTTAAGGAATTTGTTTTGGATAATGTTTAAATTTATTTTCAGAAATTCCACAAAGAAATTCAATACCATATTTGATTTTTGGTCTAACTAAGTTAAATAAAATGTTAATAAATTGTATTGGGAAGTGCCACATTTAATTTAGCTAGACATTTTGTAAAGTTTAAAAGTTGTCTCCTTTATGTCTTACATTTTTTAAAAATGGAGACCAATTTAATTTGTAATCTAAGGTAATTCCTAGATATCTGGAAGATAATTTAGTTGGAATAATAATTTCATTTATTTTAATATTTATGTTAAAGGAATTTAGTCTTTTAGAGGTAAAAGGGATTAGAAAAGTTTTATTGGTGTTTATTTGCAGTTTTGGTCCAGCATATTGGATACCCTTTGTAAAATTAGTATTTACTTTTTTTATATTTAAGCCTTAGTTTTCATTTTAGTAGTTTATTTTCGGAAATTAATGATCTTTTGACCGATCGATTCAATTTGATTTTTTCATAGTTATGCTACATCATATGGCCAACCTACAACTTGTTGCTGTGGATATTTTAACATTGCATTAGGCTTTGTGTTAATTTTTATTTTATTATTTATTACTTTTCCAGTAAAACTTTGATCTAGTATCATTTTCTGAAAATAAATGAGATCTTGAATATGGAAGCAAATTAATTTCTGTAGATTTACTTCCGTTAGTTAGTGATCTTTCGATCGGCTGATTATCGATCTTTTCGAGTTATGCTAGATTGGAGACTGGCTTAAAAGTTGTTGCAGATATTTTATTTAACATCCCTTTAGGTTATATGTAATTTTTCTTTTATTATTTCTTGTTTTTTAGTAAAAAACGTTGAGCTTCTACTGTTTTCTGAAAACGAATGTCTTGGATATGGAAGCAGAATAGACTTCGTTGCTTATGGAAATCAGCTGTGATGTGGGAGGGCAATTTTGGGAAGGCATCCCCTCCACTGAACTCATGTGGAAAGTCCCCTCCCCCCCCCCCCTAGAAAAATATATTTCGAATTTTTGTGTTTATATTGAATGATTTTAAAAGCACCCCCCCCCCCCCCCTTCAGTACCTTGGCTGTACCACACGGACGATATAACACTGTTGTTGTTGTTTTTTTTTTTGCTTTGGTGCACAAACCTTTCTGAACTTAGCCAAGATCACCAAACTTAAACACCCAAAGAAAAAAACTCATAATGTTTAGCAAAAAAAGCAGCCAAGGAGGTGTTTTTCTATTTCATAACCAGTTCAGAAAATCCCGTGAATGTGAGAAGTCAAGTCACATTGTATAACACTGGTCATGTTTAAAATATACAATACTGAAAAGAATCACTAAAAGAAATAAAAATCATATTTCAGGTTGAATATTATATTATTCGGGAAGAAATTTTCTTTCGATAAATATATAATTTTTTTATTCAGCAGGTTTTCCAAAATGAAGACTTAATTGTATAGTGCGATCTTTTTTTTCACCATATCACATTAAAAAAGGCTTATTAAAATCATTATGCTTGCAAATTTGTTTATATTATTTATTTTCATAAAATTTGTAATTAAATTCTGTTTAATTTGATATATAACATGACATATTTCCATTAATTGGTTATATTTTTAAAAAAATTCTAAAGTTGACTTGTTTATGTGACAGCACAATTGGCTAAAAGCTCGGAATTTTCTCAAAGTATGGTACCGAGAAAAAAATTACAAAACAAGAAAAATATTTGCTTAAAATCAAAAAAATAATTATTTTGTTATTCAGAAATATATAGTCATTCTAATCATGTGCATTGTAATCATTTCTGTTTATTAGTTGTTTATTTTTTTAATAAATTTTTATTTGTGTTGCCAGATGCACTTTTTTACTACATGACTCTAAAAAAGTCCTGTTAAAATAAAATATATTGTCTTTTTTGTTAAATACTTTATTTTCAGAAATCCAGAATTAAATGCTGATTAATTTGGCATACAACATGCCATAATTCCTTTCATTAGTTATTTGGCAAAAAAGTTCTAAAGCTAAAGGTTTTTTTTGGCTGAGCATAGGGAGAAAATAGCTTGGCCTCTGGATGGAAACCTGTTTTTCAGGCTGGAGACTGGAAGGGCTCCCACTGATAAGCTTCAGCTTAGTGGGATTTTTTATGTAAAATAATTATTGATAATACTTATTGAAAATGAATTTGAATCTTATTTTGAAATTAATTGTTTGAAAATGAATTATGTTTTAATTTTGATATTGTAAATGTATACAGCTGTCTCAGCATTCCTTCTATCAATACACATTAATTTTAGTTAATAGCTCACCCACATGCTATATTTTGTATTAAGGTAATAACAAGCATTAATTTGTTTCAGGAACAACAGATAGGCCTTGTGATGTAAGCCTTCATCCTGCTCCCACTGAAGAAGAAATTCAATTTATTCTAAATGAAGTTAAGAATTACTTGAGCCCTGAAATTACTGGTAGTTATACTTCTAATAACTTTATTACATACAATATTAATTGTAATTATTAATCATAAGATATGATTAATTATAATTTATTGTAGTTGAGTATAAACACTTGATCATTAATTGGTTCATATATTTGTTGTAAGCAGAGTTATGATAAACTCAAGTTTACCCAGGTGAAGTGCATGTTATCCAGTGACACAGGGTAAAGCATGAAATATATTGTGCAGTGAAGATGTCAATGGGCTTTGCCTGGGTAAATTGTAAATAATATGGGGCAGCTTGGATTAGGTTGCTTCACTTTTGTTCTTTGTTGTGTCATGTTCACATGCATAGTTATGGAGGAAAGAGGGAAAAGAGCATGATTTTCTTATCAGACCATGGAAATTAATCATTGCAAAGGAAAAGTCTGTCTTTATGCTTATAAAAAGCCTCCTGAGGAGAGGAGGTCACAGAAATAATGAACCAGTAAAGTGTCATAATTCAAAGTAGCTTTATACTTGAGTGTGTAATAAATTTGTTCATGTTTCTTAGTTCATTTGAATACAGAGTTTTTCATTTATATATTGACTACTCTAACATACTTAAGTGCACTGAAGATTATCCAGATAAAGTTAGAAGTCTTTATGCTATTCTAACTTTATACAGTATCACTTGATAATGTCTACCCAGATGAACCTGAGTTTATCACAACTGCTATCGGTACCCATAATATATCCACTGTTGTATTATGTTGCTTTTTTTTTTTTAATTTATAATTCAATGGAAGATCTTTGAAATTTCTACATGTTTGATACTTTTACTGGTATGATTGCATGTTACTAATAAAGCTTACTTCTGGTTTATAGTACGAAGAGGTGATGTCATGTCTGCATGGAGTGGAATTCGCCCATTAGTGTTAAATCCAAATAAAGGAAGTACTGAATCTTTAGCACGAAACCACATAATACACATCAGTGACAGAGGTCTAGTAACCATAGCAGGTAAAATGTATAAATCTGTATTGCTTACATAACATATATTCATTTTATTCATTTTTCCACTTTAACAAAAATTACATTAGAGCATCACATTGCAGTAAAATAAAATAATAAATACCCCCTCAAGCAGATGCTTGCCACAGAGGTCTGACAGGAGCTTGTCAGTTTATATGCCACAGTAGAAGGTCTGTGAGGATGGCAGGACCTAAGCAGAAAAACAACACATACAACCATGCCTTTCCCAGGACTCGAACCCAGGTCCCTTAGATCAGTAGCCAAGCATGCTAACCACTTGGCCACGGGACAGCTGCCAACTGCACGTAGTGTTTCCAGGTGGTCACCCTCCCAAGTACTGACTGCGCCCAAAGCTGCTTAACTTCAGGGATCAGACAAAAACCAGTGTTTTCAGCTTGGTATGGCCATTGGCATACATTGCAATAATTAAAATTATTATATTTAATACTCTATGACACTATTAAGTGTTTTAAATCATTTCAACAAAAGATATATGCTCCTAGTACTAAAAGTAATAAATGAGATTTTACATACAGTAGAGGTGACAAGTGAGAGGAACTTCATAGATGAAAGTTTATAGTGAAAGACAAGTTCCTTTTACCAAGCCTTGCCAGCAAGTAAAGTCATAGTAGGTTGAAGTGAATAAATAAATAAATAAATACCCCCTCAAGCAGCTGCTTGCCACAGAGGTCTGACAGGAGCCTGTCAGTTTATATGCCACAGTAGGAGATCTGAGAGGATGGCAGGACCTCAGCAGAAAAACGACACACACATCCATGCCTAATCCGGGGCTCGAACCCAGGTCCCTAAGATCAGTAGCCAAGCGTGCTAACCATTCGGCCACGGGACGACTAGGAGGTAATGAAATACACTAATGAATTGGAGTTGGTTGTTTACAGTGAAATTTCTTTTGCTGGTCAAAGTGTTTCGTGACTGCAGTGGCGTCAGTAATAACTAATGATACTTATGGTAGAGTGCTTGTAAACATTAAAATCCATGATGTGTTAGGCACCCTTATTGTAGATGCATCATTAGATGGCAAATGAGCAGCTTTAGGCATTGCACTAGGAGCAGTTGTTTGCCATTGTGATAGGCTTGAGGTTTTCCCTATGTATTTGTTTTTAAGGAAGATTTTGCTGTGTTGTCTTTTAGTTGGATATAGTATATCCCTTCAGAGATGGGTATGTGGTTCCAATTGTTTCAAACAAATTGAGATATTGTGAGTGACATTTTAATGGAGACCTGAGAACTTTTCTTTATAAAGTCCCTTTGCATGTATATCTATTTCCCTGTGTGAGGATGTAAAGATCACAGTTGTTTGTTGAACACGGGAAGGTTGGGGTGCAATAAATTGCAATGTCAGTGGCTCAGATCCAAGGGTCAGAGTGGTTGGGAGATGTAAAGGTAGCTGTAATGTGATCTGCATGTGAAGGTGGTGAGTAGGATAATGTGGAGTTCTGGTAACTCTCAGAGATTTCAGAATTTTGAGGAAAGCATTTTGCGAAAAATTAAAATTTGCATTATTGTCTTGCATCAGGATTATAATCAGTGTCATAATTTTGTGACTTACATATGTTATTTTTGCATGAGATTTATAATAAATGTGTTAATGAGGGCATTAATGGTTGGATATATGTGTAAATGCATAGGAAGTTGATTATCGTATTGGTAGAGGGTTGCATTAGAAAGTAGAGGAGGTGTTATCTTCTAATTGCCAATTCTTAGTGTGAATATGTGATAATTTAAGTTTTTGAAGGCAGTCTTTGAATATGTACATGATTGAAAGTGGAAATGTTGATGAGAAGTAAGTATAGAGAGGCACAGTTAGGGGAGCATTGTAACTCTGAGAGGTAGCTGATATCCCCTAAGAATTAAATGGCAAGCTGGGGGAAATGGGACGATGTCTGTTTTACAGAGTTTAACTTTACATTAATAGGAATATTTTCTGTGATGGCAAGTTGGAATTTAGTAAATGGGGATGTTATGATTTTTGCTAAGTGAAATTCTTTGGGTAGATTGTTTTTGGTGATTACTTGAGATAGTTCGATTTTTTGCAGTTTAAGTTGTTGTTTTCATGTTCTTTAAGTCGGGCATTAAATGAGTGAGGTTTTCCTTATATATTTGTTTTAGGGAAGATTTTGCCTGTAGAGTCTCTGAATTGGATATAGTATACCCTTCCAGAGCTGGGTGTATGGTCACAATCATTTCAAACAAGTTGATATATTGTATGTGACATTTTAATGGGACTTGAAACCTTTCATTATAAAGTCCCTTCACATGTATAACCATCAGAGTCCCTTCTATTTATACCCATTTCCCTCTGTGGGGGCACAAAGATCACTTAGTCTATTACCAAGATATGGAGATTGTCTACTTTTATTTGAATGACCCTTATAAATTGATTGATTTATGGCTGTTTAACCAATAATTGATGCCTGAGTCAGTCTTGGGCAAAACACAGAAGTTCTTAAGAATAGCATTGCTTAACAGAGCTGGAGTGTAAAGATTTGTGACTCTGTTAGAATTTTAGTTACAAAGTAAACCAGAGGCGCTGACATTGCTATTTTAAATAATTCTTAAATATTTTGTAATTCCTAAATGACTTGGAAATCCTTAAATTTTTGGTCCAAATTTTGAGAGACAGCCCATACTCTCTTCGCTTAATTTAATACAATGATAACATTTCTTGTTCACTGATCAAATTACCATTGCACACTCAGCAAACTCCTCTTCTTTACAGTTTTCCTCACTTATCTCTTTCAGTTTTCCTAGTTCTTATTATTTTACAGATTTTTTCACTTAGCTGTGTCACTTTTTTTCCCCCAGTAGAAATGTTAAATCCAGGTACAGATGAATGGAAAATTAAATGTTAGTTCAGTTAAGAGTTCAACTGGTTGATTCATCTTCAGGATTGATCATGATTCTTCTCTTTGGTCTTTCCCATTAAGTCATTAATCCACACCTGAATAATTACTTATTAATATCCCAATATCACATATTCTTGCTTTATGCCTAATGGCAATTATAAACATGATTTTTCACTCTGCAAAACATGCTTTTCAATTACAGTGTACAAGGGGTGATTCAAAATTTCTGAGTGTGGCATTAAATTTGAAATGGGTAAGTCTACCTCCTAATGTTTGCTATCACCTTTGAATGTTCCATTGTGCATGTATATGTTACGGTAAAAGTGAATAATCCAGCGATTATGCATAATCACCAATCATCTTGGTAAGTTTGATAAATTTCACTAAATTTTTCACTTTTACTGGTGATTATACATAATTCCCAAATGAAGTTGGTAAATTCGATAAATATGCCAGAATTTCTCCCTTTTACCGGTGATTATGTATAATTCCCAAATGAATTTGGTAAGTTTGATATATTCCCAAGTTATAGGGTAAAAACCATGAGAAATGCAATCTGACCTCTGAGAAACCAAAAAAGACAGAAAAGGGGAAAAGACACTTTCCACCCCTAAAATGTAGAGTCTAAAACAGGAATCCATCATCCAAATTATAAAAAAAAGCCCCAAAAATATTTAAGCCCAGTGAGAACGAATTAGTAAAGATGGCCATGTTAATCCTAGACTGGCGATATAATGTCATATGTAAATATGATAAATCATTCTTAATTAATCAAATTTACCGGACATTATGCATAATCGCCAGTCTAGGATTAACATGGCTGTCTTTACTAATTCATTCTCACTGGGCTTAAAATTTTTTGGGGCTTTTTTTATAATTCGGACGATGGATTCCTGTTTTAGACTTTACATTTTAGGGATCAAAAGTGTCTTTTTCACTTTTTCTGTCTTCTTTGGTTTCTCAGAGGTCAGATTGCGTTTCTTACGGTTTTTACCCTATAACTAGGGAAATATATCAAACTTACGAAATTCATTTGGAAATTATGTATAATCGCTGGTAAAAGTGACAAATTCTGGCATATTTATCAAATTTACCAACTTCATTTGGGAATTATACATAATCACCGGTAAAAGTGAGAAATTCTGGCATATTTATCAAATTTACCAACTTTGTTTGGGAATTATGTGTAATTGCTGGTAAAAGTGAGAAATTTAGTGAAATTTATCAAACTTACCAAGATGATTAATGATTATGCATAATAACTGGCAATTATGCATAATCGCCAGATTAATCACTTTTACCGTAACATATACTCTGCTTCCAATATCTCCACCTTCTGAAACCAGCTGCAAAATCTTCTTTTAGGATGGCATTCAGTTTTTGCATTTTCTTTAATTCATGACTTCAAATCTCATTTCTTTTAATGGAATCTTCAACTTTGGGAGCAGGAAAAATGTCACAGGGAGCCATTTCTGGAGAATATGGCAGGTGCAGAACATATGCAATACTCTGCTTTGCAAGAAACTACTGGACAGACAAGGCAGAATGAGCTGAAATAGTGTCCAAGTGGAGAAGCCAATTTCCATTTTACCACTTCTCCAGAGGTTTCCTATGTACAATATCTCACAGATGTTTCAGCAGCGTCATTTGCAGTCCTCTAATCATGAGATGTTGGTGTGCTCAAATTTTTTCTCAAACTTTAGCCTCCATGCTATCCACATACAATGTGGATAGGTGACCAGATTCTGGATAATCTTTAATTTTTTTCTCAACCACTCTGAAGCCTTGAAACCCACGAAAATATCACATGGATTGGTGTCACACATTGAAGTCTGTTGAACACAAGATGAAACTTACATTTTTTTTACATTTTGCATACACAATTAATTCTGTTACTTAATCATTTAATAAAATATGGCACTTAAAAATGTGTATATTCTTGTATAATGACTGTATAAATGTGAGTTGTTTGTTAATATTTTATATAAATAAACATTAATGTTTCATTTAACAAAAGGTTTTCAAATTAATAACATTTTAGTAATGGAATTTTAATTAAATTTACTATTTTCCTATGATTTTTCATTTTGTCAGCCTTTTACATGTCAATCCTCCATCCAAAACTATTTTATCATTATTCATCAAAAATTATTATATGTTCATTAAAGACTATTTGTTATCAACCTTTTTGTTATCATTTGGGTTTGGCATAAAACTACTATTCTATTGTGATAGTTATATTTATTTTAATAATATATGGTATGAATTGTAATTTATATTAAAATGCAAATTTCATTTTAAAATTAAATTTTAATATGCAGGGGGAAAGTGGACTACTTACCGTGTAATGGCTAAAGAAACAGTAGATGCTGCTATTGAAGCTTGCAATTTGGAGTCTAAATCAGATTGTCAGACAGATGGACTCTTGTTAGAAGGAGCCTTAGGCTGGACACCAAACATGTTCATTAGACTTGTACAAGATTTTGGCTTAGAAAGTGAGGTATGCATCATTATTTTTAAAAATTAGTAATGTAAAAAATTCATTTTATTGATTATAACAGTGGTTTAATATTTTTCCTTCTGTGGGCCAAGAATGGTTTTAAAGCTGAACATGCAGACCAAGTAATCTCCATACAAAGAGGTGAAACAACCAAGCTAGACTGACCAACCGACCGATTGAATGACCGAATGTGTGCCAAACCACCAAACATTTGCGTGTTTGCACTTGAAACTGTGAGAAATTAGAACATTCCATGCAAACATGCATGACACTGGTCAGGAGAGAACCATGCACACTCCTTACATAGAAGATATCCTGTGGCGGATTGAGGACAATCCAGGCACAAGCATGCAAGCTGTTGGACGTAGCCTCGATGTGAACCACACCCTCGTTCGGAGAGTGTTGCATGAGCAGCAGTTATATCCGTTTCATTGTCAGAAAGTCCAAACATTGCAACCTCATGATTACCCTCTTCATGTGGAATTCGTGCACTGGTTTCTGCAGCAGACTGAGGTGCAGTCTGATTTTCTGGCTCATGCGCTCTTCTCAGATGAGGCCTCTTTCACACATGAGGGGTGTTTAATGTGCACAATTCCCACATTTGGGGTGCATGAAAATTCACATGCCATAATGGCACATGGTCATCAACAACAGTTCGCCATCAATGTTTGGATGGGTATCATCCATGGCATTTTGATTGGGCCATACCTGCTGCCTCCCGACTCAACGGGCAGATTTATTGGGTATTTCTTGAAGAAACGTTGCCAGGACTCCTGGAAGATGTTCCCGTGGCTATTCGCAGAAGAATATGGTTTCAACATGATGGGGCACCAGCACACTTCAGCAACGATGTTCGGGATTATCTGAACGCCACTTTTGGGGGCCAATGGATAGGCCAGGGTGGACCCATCACCTGGCCACCAAGATTGCCCGATATAACGTATTGATTTCTTTGTCTAGGGGGACATGAAGAACCTCATATATGAGACTTCCATTGACTCAGATGAAGACTTCATTGCAAGAATCGCTGTCGCTGCTACAACTGTTTGTGAAATTCCAGGAATCTTTCAACATGTAAGGCAATTAATGCTTCAATGCTGTCATGCATGCAGTGCTCTTTGCTGGTCGCAACTTTCAGCACCTTCTTTAAATAAACATGTTGTTCATATTTGTTTCCATTCATTTTTGTACCAGCTCTACCGATATTTCTGTCAGTGCCTTCTAGTATTGAAGGTTATGTCAATGGACATACATTCATAGATGAAAAAGGTTTGTCTTGGTGTTCCCTATTTCCCATTAAAATTTGTACAGAGAGTTTTGAAACAGCCTGTATATATTCCCTATCACTTCCGAATTCACACTGCTCATCACGCAGTTATCCATTAACCAAATTCTTAGTTATATTAAGTATAATCATACAAAGAACTTTACCTGAGACAAAAAGTAAACTAATTCCTCGATAATTTTCACAAGAACTGCAATCACCTTTTTTAAAAATAGGGATAATAATCGCTCTAATCAAATCTTTAGGAACAACACCTTTATCATAAAAAAAATTCAAAATTCAGCCATGTTACAACACAAGTGTTCCCAGCTGTAAGCATTTCAGTGGTGATTTCATCCACCTCTGGGAATTTATGCAGTTTTAATTTAGAGATAGCCAAAGCAACTTCAGAATGAGATATAGTTCCTATCAACATTGTGGCTTAAGCCTTTAGTGTTGGGGGAATGAGTGTTTGCCCCCATGCCTGAAATTAGGGGGCTATTTTATATTGTTGGCCCTACCTCTCTCAGTAAATTTAGTTTCTTTAACAGTTCTTATCATTTTCTTTCCACAGTTACATGGAATGTGAAGATGTTGCTTAGAAATTATTTTTTTGATGTCATTACACAGGAATTCCAGAGTTATAACCTAGATATTTTGGGTTTGCAAAAGATGAAATGGACAGGTAATGGTTATATACTTAAGAATAATTTTAAATTTCTCTTTTCAAGGAGAGAAGATGGAAAGCATCTCCAAGGCATAGGTTTGCTTCTTAGCAGACATGCTAGTGATGCTTTTCTAAGATTCTTCTGCATTAATGTAAGATTTCTGACAGCTAAATTTAAAACTAAGACTAAAGTCTTGAATGTTATCTGTTGCTATGTCCCCCACAGAGGACTCTGATGTGGATGAGAAAGATAAGTTTTTCAGACAAATTCAGGATATTTGAATTCTTCCAAGAAAGGAGATATTTCTCTTTTTCTGGGTGACTTCAGTGCTAAAATTGGTACTGACTCTGAACTTTCTGCAGCAGGGATAGGTCCTTTTGACATTGGTAGTTGCAGTGGCAATGTGGACTGTCTCCTACAAGTAAGTAAATTGTTGCAATTATAAGTAAATTAATAGACTCAAATCTTGATCGGCGGCCGGTAGCTCAGTGGTCCAGAGCACCTGACATGTTATCAGGAGGTCATGGGGTAGTATCCCACCCGGCTCAAGACAATTTTTCCTCTAAATATTTAAATAAACTATGAGAGTGGTTATTTATAGGTAGAAGCGAAGATTGGTTAGTCTATTAATTTATTTATAATTACATACTTGTAATTAAATGCTTTCCATCTAAGAAAAGGCATTAAAAAGCCGCTTAGGGCAGGATTGTCTGAATACTCCCTACATATTAGGAATGTAGGTTTGAGAATGTTCATGACATCAGTTAGAAGAGATCTTGATCGGCAGCCAGTAGCTCAGTGGTCCAGAGCACCTGACATGTTATCAGGAGGTCATGGGTTCGTATCCCACCTGGCTCAAGACAATTTTTCCTCTGAATATTTAAATCAACTATGAGAGTGGTTATTTATAGGTAGAAGCGAAGATTGGTTGAGTCTATTAATTTATTTATAATTGCATACTCATAATTAAATGCTTTCCATCTAAGAAAAGGCATTAAAAAGCTGCTTAGGGCTGGATTGCCTGAATACTCCCTACATATTAGAAATGTAGGTTTGAGAATGTTCATAACATCAGTTAGAGGAGATCTTGATCGGTGGCCGGTAGCTCAGTGGTCCAGAACACCTGATATGTTATCAGGAGGTCGTGGGTTCGTATCCCACCTGGCTCAAGACAATTCTTCCTCTAAATATTTAAATCAACTATGAGAGTGGTTATTTATAAGTTGAAGCCAAGATTGGTTGAGTCTATTAATTTCTTTATTAAAGGAATCGAAGACATAAGAATCTTGCCTGCTGGTAAAACTACCAACATGGTAATCATAAACCAACTGATACCCTAAAAGAAAATGCCGATTACAGGGAATTGTAATGTACCTGACATTTTTGTCCCATTGTAATTGTGCTGTTTGCCTTCTGCATGAATAGAGACTCTCCCTTTCTTTTCCACTGCAGTTCATATCTGGCTATCACAAAGCACTTTCTCTGAGCACTAATTGCGACGAAGGTGGCTAAGACAACTGCTTCCCAAATTATTTTGGAATGTGCCAATGAAGGGCTTAGTTAATTGCTCATAAAAGTAAATTGTACATCTGTCTGTTTCACACAAATTTCTAAGTATATTTTATAAAAGAAAAATCTGAAATGTATCCAACCACAAAGCAGTGAAAATAACGAAATTATTTTTTCCATTATTTGTTATGTTTTATCGTTAAAAATACTTTGAAATTCCGTTAAAATTATTCATAACATTATTCAAAAATCGTTTCGTGATTCCATTATTTTGTTATGTTATAATAACGTTTTCCAACACTGGCAGAGATGTGTTTGGAGAATGAATTGCATGTCTGGATGGACCTTTTTAGCCCATGGCAGCATAAGTAATTTGTATGTATGTATGAGAAAAAATGTTTTGCTTTCATTTAACATATTTAATAAATATAAATAAACACAAAGTTAAAAATTTAAAAAATCTGTATTAGGAAAATTAAACATTAAATAATAGATTCTTAAAAAAATTCATCGCCGACACGGCGGGAATCGATGGAGAGATGCAAGTTCAATTCCCACCGTATTGGCAATGAATTTTTTTTCCGAATCTATTGATTAATGTTTGATGTCTATCTTAACAGGGAATGCTGTGCATTCACTTTGGATTGATTTTCAATTATATGTTAACGTCTTAGCGTTAGAGACCTTCTCATTAACATCTGATAATCAATAGCAATGACTGAGAGTCTATTAATTAATGTTTGTCTATCTTAACAGGGAATACTGTTAAGACTTTGGATTGATTTTTAGGAAAATTAACTCTAACAAAATAAATAGTTATTTTTCTTGCTTATCGTTATTTTATAAGATAAGAAAAGATAACGAAAGAAAGGAAAATGTCAGTATGTATAGTGTACCTTATTGTTTTCATTATTGTGTTATACATTTTGAAAGCTTTTCTTATTGGGCTTTTCATATTAGATAGATTATTGATTCTGTTTAATGCAATTTTGCATGTGTTTAAATATTTTTATATTTAAATGTAGTTTTAAAGAGTAATATTTTAAAATATACTACTGTTAATTACATGTAAAAAAATTTTTTTCAGGTTGCTCAGCATCTGGCTAATACATATGGAGACAGAGCTTTTACAGTTGCTAAATTGGCATCCCTGACTGGCAAAAGATGGCCCATAATTGGTCGTCGTCTTCATGAAGAATTTCCATACATTGAAGCTGAGGTTTGATTCTTTCTCTTCTTATTTTCTCTTTTCCCTAGCTCATTTTTAAAATATGAGCTGTTGTTTTCATTTTTTTATTCGTCTGTATACACTCATTTCTTTTGTACTTATAGATAAATGAAAATTTCCTTTTGGTTTGCTTTTGATGAAATGCACTACTGCCCATTAAAAGTGCACCACCAGGAAAGACGAGAGATATCAAAGCCATATTTAGTGAATACATAGTTTATGTTACAAGGATCAAATTATTACAAAATACAACTCAGACTTGTGGAATGCAAAGAAATCAGTATCTTGTGTAGCCACCATGAGCGGCAATAACCACTGCTACACGGTCCGGAATTAAGAGGATGAGACATCGGATGTGTGTTTAGGGAATGTCAGTCCATGCAGTTTTGATACATAGCCAAAGTTCATCTGTTGTAGCAGCTGCTGGTGTCTGGTGTGCTAGTTGTCATGAGATCATGGACCAGACATGTTCAATTGAGGACAGATCCGGTGAACACACAGGCCAAGGCAGAAGTGTCACGTGATGGCTATCCAGGAATTGTTGAACGATGCATGCCACATGTTGTTGGGCATTGTCCTGTTGGTAAACAACACCAGAGAGCCCCTGAAGATAAGGTACGACCACAGGCTCCAACACCTCAGTATGTAATGCTGGCTGTTCAAAGTACCCCCCCGATAGGGGACCACCTTGACATGGTGGGGGGGGCTGAATGGTGCCTCTGTGAAGTAGGGTCACGGCCCGTTGTTTCCTCATTTGCGATGGGATGTGACCTTTGGTGGCAGAGCTGGTTGGGGGCCTGCGGACTAGTAAGAGAGCTTCCAGACTAGTGGTCTTACTGACCTGACTCAGGGAAGCTTTAGGTTGCAGCCTTGACTGTGGCTGTGGCTGAGGGTTCTGCAGACTGGTGTTGGGGGGCACCAGTCCATTAGGCTCATCAGTGCAGCCTCAATAATGTTGGGGTACAGACTGCTTCAGGGGGGCAGCTGGTGCGTGTCACTATGGAGAGGACGAAGTTAAAGGCTTGTGACTTGGGTATGGACAGGTTACAGGCTTTTCGATAGAAAAGCCAGACTAAGAGTCTCCACCCCAGGAGCTGAGTCAACTTGGTTCTATATACCATTTTTGTGGCTAACCGGGGAACAGATTAAATTTAGGTTTTGACCGATGGATGAACCTTCCTTCTGTAGGATTGTTCGCCATAGGTAGCCATGGATGAGCTGTGTCCTTGTGGCACTGTCTTGCCCCGGTGTAGTTAGTGGAGATTGGGCAATCTCCCTATAGTTGGTGTGCAGCCTTATGTTGCAGTACAACTGGGAATTGCCTTTAACCAATGTTCAAAGTACTGGTAATGCGTACAAGGTGCATGTGTGAGTGGAGTCCAATGGCACCCAATACCATAACACCAGGGACTGGACCTATATGGCTCTGCATAATGCATGTCTCACTGAGCCTGTCGCCACTGTACCACCAGATATGGATTCGTCCATCACAGTGCTGTATACTGAAGTGGGATTCGTCTGAAAAGACGATGCAATGCCATTCGCACATCCATGCCTGATGTTCTTGGCACCATTGCAGTTCCATACACCTTTGTTATAGAGTCAATGGTAGCCAAAGGAATGGCCGCCTGGCAAAGATGCCCTGATGCTGCAGATGACTTCGAACCATACGGGCAGACACTGATTGATGTGCAACACACCCTAACTGTTGAGCTAAGATGTTTGATGTGGTTGTATGATCATTCATAGCCATTCACATGAGATGTCTGTCCTCTCATTCATTTGTGTGACAGGGCTGTTGAGATCCCTTATGTCGATGAGTTCATTCCTCTTCTACCCATTGATGCCATATTCTCATCACTGTGGTGATAATCTGCCTTCCCGTAATCCCACAATTCTCCCTCGATCAAAGTGGGAAACCTGGTCTTACGGATGCCGTGTTCTTTGGCGGGGCATACTTGATCCTTTATTGTGCAAGAACTGTGAGCAAACACAATTCCAGTGCTTTACACTCTCTCTTTGTAATTTCCTCTTGTTCCACTTCCAGGGAAGCGGATGGCCAGTGGAGAGGTTGTTTAAGTAGGGAAGGAGGAGAATGTATCATGGTCACCACACCTATGAGTGGCCCACCTGTTTACCGGGGGTGGAGACCCGTAATGTGGAAAAGGGGATCCTGGCAGTTGAGAGTCAGGCAAGCTGGTAGTCCACAATTCTCCCTCGATCAAAGTGGGAAACCTGGTCTTGGCCTCTACTTCAATAAAACGGGAGGTCCGAGCTGGTTCACTCAGATCAATCGGTTCATGAGGCATCCCGTCCCACCCCTTGACCGGGATGGGTCAGGGGCAGTTGTGGGGCCAACAGGGTGGAAGTGATCCTTGACGATAGGGGTTAGGTCCAGGCCGGGGCCCGGACTAGTTCCGGACTTCGACCTGGATCATGCTTTGGTCCGAGGGGAGATCCAAAGTCTGGGTATAACCTGGGCGCAGCTCTGAGGTACCTCAAGCGATGAATTTAACTCTGAGGCCTCCCCTTGTTGGGCTCAGTAATGGGTGGAGACCGCCTGGGTTGAATACCCTTTAAACAACTATGAAGCCAAAGAAGTTGACGACAGATCAGGTGAAACTGAAAAAAGGACAGGAAAAAGAGACAGCAAGCCCAATGAGGCTGCTGATCTTGATGTGGTTGTGGAGGAGGTCCCAGAGACTCCCCCTCCCACCACAAGTGGTAATAAAGAAGTAGATGGGCCTCCAAAGGAAGGAGTAGACCCAAGCACAGGAGTGATGAAGGGTGCTTGACCACGGAGCAAGCTCCGGATAATAAGGAGCCCAGCGGTTACAAGATGGGCTCGGGAAGGCTGGCAAATGTGGCTGGCCTTCTGGAGGAACTCGCAGTGGTGATGTTCTGCCACAGGGTGGAAAAGGATATGAGGGACGTGGTGATGGGTGTAGCACGAAAGCTGCACACCATCGTCTGTGAACAGGAACTGCAAATCGCGGCCATGAGTGGACAGCTCAAGGAGAGGGCTGCACATCCACAAGAATTGAAGGAAAGGCCACCAACCTATGCTAAGGCTGTTTGTGGTCAGGGAAAAAGGAAAGGGAGGTTCAGTGGCGGCTAAGAAGCCCACTCCCCCTACGAAAAAACAGAGACATACCCTGCTGATCTTTTCAAAAAACAAGGAAAAGACAGCTTTAGAGGTAAGGGACAGTCTCAAAGGCAGTATTAACCCCACAGATTTGAATCTTGGGGTCATGACCATTAAGCTGATGAGGGCTAACGGGGTAATTGTCGAGTGTAGCTCAGAGAGTGACATGGCTAGTCTGAAAAAGGCAGTAGACAGCCATGAGTCACTAAAAGACACTCTTGAAGCGAAATTGGCCATAAGGCTCAAGCCGAAAATCATGGTCTGCAATGTTGATAATGACATCCCCCGCGAGAATTCTGGCTGCGGATGATCCAGAAGATCATCCACAGCCAAAATCGTTTGAGTGAAGAGGAAGTGGACCTAACCCCACTTTACTCGGTTAAAGCCCGAGTGGACAATACGGTCCACTGGGTTATGGAGGCCAGTAATGCCTCTCATAGGAAACTAATAGACATAGGTAAGCTAAATGTGGGTTGGTCGCGTTGCTTCGTAAAGGATTATATCAGAGTCCTGTGGTGCTACAAGTGCTATGCATTTGGGCACAAGCAAAGCGAATGTGAGCTAAAGATGCAATGGTGCTCACAGTGTGCGGGCAAGCACTCTTACAAGGAGTGCAAGAAGCCCAAGCCGAAGTGCATCGTATGCAAAAATGCTAATAAGGAACATGACGCCAAATATGATATTGGCCACAGTGCGATGGACACAAAGTGCCCATCGTACTGTCGAGAACTGAAGTTGCTGTGGAGGCGAACCGACTATGGGCAGTAGGCTTCCAGGTGGTCCGAGGACGAGTCTTAAATTTGTACAAATATATCTAAATGGGGCAAGGGCAGCAATGGCCCAATTCAGCCAGGTGATAAAAGAGGAAGGAGTCGATGTTGCTCTTGTGCTGGAACCATACTGCACAGAGAGCATTATCAGGGGACTCCCTCTGACCAGCAGGCTTTATTGCGAAAAAGGTGTTGTTCTGAACCCCAAGGTGAATGCCATTCTGGCATATCACTCAGATAAAATCGTAGTAGTGGAGATCGGCTATGGATGACTATTAGTATACACCATCTCCATTTACTGTCCTCCGAATAATAACATTGAGGACTCATTAACCGGGCTACAAAACGTCCTGGCTCGGGTTAACTCAAAGACCATGATTATAGGTGGGGACTTCAATGCGAAGCATCCCCTTTGGGGTTCAAACCGACAAGATCTCAGAGGAGATATGACTCTAGATTTTATCAACTCTGCTGACTTATATTTACTAAATGATTGGGATACTCTAGCTACTTTTAATGGCCCAAGAGGGCAGAGCTGGATAGACTTGACCCTGGTAACGCCTCGGTTGTTTCCTCTGATTCAGGGCTGGTGCGTCAGCGATATGGTCTTTAACAGCGATCATAATTATATCATGTTCCAGGTGGGTGGAACAACATCTCCCCCACAATATGTACGACGGTTTGCGGTGGGCAGAGCTCCTGACTGGTGTGGGCTCATGCGCTGTGTGTCACCGGAACTGGCAAAGATCGGCCAGCGCGTCGGAGGTATTGGTGATTGTAGTTCTCTAGACAAAATCTTGAGAGAACTGACAGGATGTTTAAGCGCTGGATGCGAGATAACTTTCGGGTTCAAGAGGTAACCCAGAATAGGCAGTAAATCAGTGCCCTGGTGGACACCTGAGCTCAGTGTTAAAAGAAAAAGAGTAAGAGCTCTTAGAAGGAGATACCAAAGGTGCCACAATAGGGAGAGAAGTGCCAGAGAGGAATTGTACAGGAAGGAACAGGCAAAGTACAAGCTCGCCATACGAGAGGCGCAGCAGACTTCCTGGCAAAAATTCTGATGTGAGGTCTCTGTACAAAACCCTTTCACGTTACAGTACAAGCTAGCTACGGGATTTGAAACCCCTGGAAATAGCTTGTGTTCGCAAGGAAGATGGATCCCAGACCTCTTCCTTTGGCATAACTATCCAGGTACTTTTAGACAATTTGTTCCCTAAAGATGACAAGAGTTCTGATGATGCAGAACATCAACTCCTAAGAGAAAATTGCAGGATTCCGCCGGACACGCCGGATGATGTCCCGTTTACGAAAGAGGAGGTAGGAGAGGTTATCAGTGATATGGCCCGGGGCAAAGCCCCAGGTAACGATGGTCTGACAGTGGAGATTGTTTCTCAGGTGTTTAATGAACACAAAGACCTGTTCACCCAGCTCTTCAACAAATGTTTGAATCTGGGAGCCTTCCCAACTGCCTGGAAACAGGCAGACCTTGTCTTTTTAAACAAGGCAGGCAGGGACCCGGCAGACGCAAGATCTTACAGACCAATATGTCTGCTGCCGGTACTGGGAAAGGTGCTGGATAAACTCCTGACAAACAGGATGTATTACCACTGCCATAAGAACGGATTCCTGAATCCCAAGCAATTTGGGTTCGGGACAGACCAGTCCACCACTGCTGCTATCAAACAGGTGGTGGACATTGCTCAGGTAAATAAAGCGCACAAGTTGCACACCTCTTTTATTGCCTTGGACGTGACGGGCGCATTTGACAATGTCTGGTGGCCTGCCATTCTGACTAAATTGAAAGATTGTTCCTGCCCGAGGAACATCTTCGTTCTTGTGGCCAATTACCTCAGTGAGAGGTTGGTCAAATACTCCCATGCTAGCGGGACAGCCTCAAGAAACTTGGAAAGAGGCTGTCCACAAGGGTCGTGCAGCGGACCACCGTTTCTCTGGAATTTAGTCGCTGATACTACCCTGGAGTTGACCCTGCCGGAGGGTGTCTGGCTCCAGGCATATGCTGATGATTTGCTGCTTGCAATATCAGCATCCTCCAGAGCAAAACTGGAGGTTGCTGGCAACGCAGCAATTAAAATACTAGAAGGATGGTGTCTTCACAATAAGCTCGGGTTCAGTGTTGCGAAAACAACATCAATGACTATTGCTAAAGAGGGTGTCCTCAAGAAGAGGTACCCTATTTTCAAACTAAAAGGCGAAAACATCCACCATATGACGACTTTGAAGTACTTGGGGATCACTCTGGATGAGAGGATGAGCTGGATCCCGCACCTGCAGGACTTAAAAGCTAAATGCACAAATGTAATATGCAAGCTGAGGCATATGGCTCGTGTCTCATGGGGATTCAGAAGCGAGGTCCTCAAAGAAATTTATCTTAGGGGAACGGAGCGGATCCTAACCTATGGTGCGGGCGCCTAGTGGCGCCCGACGGACCACTCCATAATGTCTAGAAAGCTGCTCACTGCCCAACGACCGGCTTTACTGTGAATCACCAGGGCCTATAGGACAACATCTACAGATGCCCTCCTGGTGCTCGCAGGGATCCCTCCGCTATTTTTGACGGTCAGTAAAGAAGCGACCATATTTAGAGTCCTGCAGGCTAAGGAGAAAGCAGCATTCCTCGGAGTCCAGTATGACCCCGAGGAATTTGAGACAAATACCACTAAGTGGGAACAACATTCGGCTGTACACGGACAGCCAGGCAGCTCTGCAAGCACTTGAAGATGTCAATAACAGGCATCAGGTCATGGCTGAGATCAAGTGCTTCCTGGGCAATCAGAACATGCCCAGGATTTCCTTCTCCTGGATCAAGGTGCATATGGATCATGAAGGGAATGAGTGGGCCGACCAACTGGCCCGCTCCGCAGGTAAATAATACTTGTGATATATAATACTCCGCAGGTAAATAATACTCCGCAGGTTAATAATACTGTGATACCGGTAAAGACTTCAAAAACTACCCTGAAGTCTATAATTAGCCAATGTGTAACCAAGGAGTGGCAGAGGCTCTGGAATACGACTGAGAATGGTCTTCAAACAAAGACATTCTTGAAAAGGGTCAGTCTATCCCTGATGTCCTCTGACCACTATTTGACACAGGTCCTAACAGGACATGGGAGTTTCCCCAAATACCTGGAGCGGTTTAAAATCTCTGCCCACAGTTACTGCTGCTGTGGGGCTCCAGAAGCAGATGTCGGGCACTACATCCTCAGGTGTCCGCTTACAGAGGGGTTTGCTAACGAACTCGGGGACTCCCAGGCGATCAATGAGGTAGCAGGCGAGTTGGTCTCAGTGTCCATTGAGAGTGCCCGTGTCAAGGCACACTTGAGGGACATAGGCTGGCTCGTCTGCCGGCTCCGGGACTCTCTTCTTTGAGTTCCGTAGCTGCTGACTCTCTACTACTCATTTTCCCAATTTCACCCGGGCTGCACTCAGCACCCCCTTTAACGCCACCCATACTCCAAGTCCCTACTGGTCTCCTCTGAGACAAACTTCATCTTCTACTTCTAGGCTTCTCTTTGCCAAGCACATGTAGTGTCGTGAGACAGAGTACGTGCTTTCCCCGTATTAAAGAGAGGTGTTCGACTTCCAGGGGGCGTTACTGTCACACATGATGTACGTATGTGCTGCACTTTGAATCGTTTACATGTTCTCCCATGGGTTACCCATCTTGCATGTTTTGGAGCAATCTGATGAGTTCTTCCTGGTGTTGCACTTTTAGTGGCCAGCAGTGTATTAGAATTCACTCTTTCTAAATCTTGAAATAATTTTAATTTCCTCTGATAGAGGGTGCTAAAATTGGATAATGTCAATGCAAATAGCTATTATAAATGATCTATTCATGCTAAAAATTGGTGGGTTAGAGTGGTGTGCTCAAGAGTTTTACATTAATAGCAGTAAATTGCATCCTTAACTCCAAGCAAGGTGTCATACCTAGGGGGGGGGTTATAAACCCCCCCCTCTCCCCTACCTATGAGTGCTTGAATAATGCATATTTTCTAAAGAAGCTCCAAATATCTGGCCCAAGCACTCAAACCCCTCCCTCTATGAGACTCAAACTTATCACCCTGCCTGCACCATTGGAAATTTTTGAGTATATAAGAAAATAAGTCAAAGAAAATGTCTTAAAGCATAATAGTGCTGCAAATACTAATGAAAGGAAATAGAAATTAATCAGTAGAAAGTTGTGAAAAAGAGTAATTCTGTCAAAATCAATGAAAACACAAGACCAGAACATTATTGCAACTTTTGCTATATCCTACCATGTTGTCTTCCTCAGAACAGCAGTAAATCACCTCTAGCTATAAAGGAAAAATGTTTTTCAAAACTATCTGTATTGGAGGAGAAACTGTATTTTCACTGCTTGCTGAACAGCAGCAAGCCAAATGTGGCACTTTTTCCTAAAAGTCTACTGAAAAATGGTCATTCAAAAGTAAAAGGGGCAAGGAATTCCAACTTATGGTCTGATAGTAGGATCAAGAAATCAGTCATAGCACAACTTGTGGCAAATTATAAATTCACAATCTGTGCCTTATATGCAGCTCAAACCCAGGTCACTTTGACCTGCAGCCAAGCATGCTAATCATTCAGCCATCATGATCATAAACTGTGTTTTGGAAAGCTTTAATTATGTTAACTAACTTGTCTAGTATGCCTTACAATTTCACAATCAGCCACAAATAATGATGGCCAACAGAGTCAAATCTTTTTAAAATATGCAAAGGTAGTAACTCAAGGTTTCTGAAAACTCGAAACATTTCTCCAGAATCTGCCTAAGTGAAAAAAACTGATCTACACATCTATCATTAAATCCACACTGGTCATCACACAATTGTCTATCAACCAGATTCTTAATTTTATTAAGTACAATCATGCAAAGAACTTTACCTGGAACAGAAAGTATGCTGATACCCCTACAGTTATCACAAGAACTGCAATCACCTTTTTTTTAAAAATATAGGGATAATAATAACTCTGGTAAAATCTTTAAGAACAATGCCTATATCATAAAAGATATTCAAAATTTCAGTCAACCATGTGATAACTGAAACATTCCCAGCTCTAAGCATTTCAGTAGTAATTTCATCTACCCCCTGGGGATTTATGTAGTTTAGATATAGAAATATCCAAAATAGCTTTAGACTGTCATATAAGGCCAACTTTAAAGGCCAGTAATGCATCTATCATCATTAAAAACAATGGGAGTAGAACAAACCGCATTGTTTAGAACATTACTAAAATACCCAGCCCACCTAGCCATGAGAGAATCCTCACCTTCAATAACCTTACCATATTTATCCTCCAATCCTCCAGTCTGGGGCAGCATTGTGTAAATGTTGCACATTACTCCACATTTCTGTCAGAAGTATAGGTACAATATCCTTCAGCTCTAGGTAAAGTTTGACAAGGGTGCTGTTGGCCCACTTTATTTTGATGGATTATTCAGACAATTGATGAATTCCTTAAAAGTGAGAATATTCAGGGGATGGAATGGCCAGCCTATTCTCTGGCCTGAACTGTACAGAGCATGAGTGGGATGTGCTGGAAGATGCATTGCAGGTCATCAGCTCCCTCCAAGAACCTTCCACAAACTCAGATCTGCTCTCTAGAAAGAGTGAGATGTAGTGTCACCAGACTTCATGACTAGCCCTGTAAATAGTATGAGAAGTGATTGTGATATTTGTATGGCTGTTCAGAGTCATCATATTCCATATTAGCCTCCATTCTGCTGGAATGGTCCATAACAATGGACATTCTTACATTTATTCATGACCGATGGAAATCATGTGAACTCTGTGCCTCACTGTTTATTGTGTCATATTGCAATGCATTGTCACTCCTAATCTCATAGCATTGCATTGTCGCATTTTTTGAGATCTTCTAGAATTTGCATATTAAGCTTTACTTTTTGACAACCATGTATCATAAGATGCTAAATACCACATGAAGGAACCAATTTCTGAGAATATGTAAAATTCACTTCTGAATTTATTATTATAAATTACAAGCTGCAGCTAGTGAAATTAATCAGGCACTCTTTTGTTTTAGTATGCAAAGGAAATTATTGTGCAATAATGCAATTGTTATTTAGCACACTAAAGTACAAGAAAAATAACTACTTCCACATTTGCAAAACCTTGCATAATGGTTTCAGCATCTTTTTATATTGAAAATATGGTATAAAAGAGTAAATATGATAAATATCTATTTTCAATTTCACTTGAAAACGAATGAAAATTTACTTGTTCACATCACACTACAACAGTAAAGTTGAAAAAATATAATCCAATCACAGGTAATTCAAAGGATTATAATAAATGCATATATATATTATCAGTAGGGTTTGGAAATATGCTCTTAGTTATTTGGATAATTTGCACTCTCAGCTGTGAGACAGTAAGGAATATGGTTTACAGCTTGCAATATCAGGAAACATGGCCTTCAGAGAATAAAAGTTTTAATGCCCTATAACAAAAATTGCCTATAAAAAGTGCATAAATACAATTGAACTAGTAAATTACTTTATATTTCATGGAAATTCCATAAGATTTAGTAGATAAGTAAACAGGTGTCCAAAGTTTTAAATGCCTTTGTAGTTACTTTGAATAAAATGATTTTTCTGTATCAAAGCATGAAGTTTTACTTCAGTTAATGTGAGTGAGAATCCCTTTAATTAAAATATTTTTATGTAAGATTTTTATTTCACTTTGTAAATATGATTTAGTTGTGACTTGCTACCTACAGGTGTTTGAAGTAGTTTGAAACAATAAATATTCCTTCCACGCTGTCCCATAAATTTATATATATATATCATGATATAATAAAATATTATATCTGATTTATTTCCCCAGTATAACTATTTTTATTCATACTATTAATTTTAGTTAACTTTTCTATATTTAAATGTAGATTTCATGTTCAGTAAGACTAAATAAATTAATCTGTTTTCTGTTTCTGAGGAATAAAAATATAGATACCTTACTTCAGCATTCATAGATAACCACATTACCTTTTATGTACCTTCTTTTGTACCTTTGGTCTAAAATCGATATACCCTAAAAAAAAATAACAGTGTGTCTTGTCGCCATATGAAGGACCTGCAACTTAAATAATGATTCCTTCCAACAACCTATAAGTAATAAAAATTATTTTAGATTTATTTTAATTTCTCTCAAAAATTTTTAATCATTATTCAACAGGGTGTTTCAAAACACTCTGTGCAAATTTCAATGAAAAATAGGGAATACCAAGACAAATCTTTTTCGTCTATGAATGTATATCTGCTGACGTAACCTTTCAGTGCTAAAAGCCACTGTTTGGCAACATTACAGTTGGCTAGAAGGGTGAAGTGGGAACGGAGAACGGACTTGTGTTAGCCATCAGCTTTCGTAAATCAGGCACATTACATGTAACATGAAGTGTTTCACAACTGCTGAGATGGCTGACATGCATCTGGCATATGGGGCTGCCAATGGAAATGGAAGAGCTGCTGTGAGGTTGTACCAACAGCACTTACAAAACAGATGTGTGCCAAACCACCAAGCATTTGCGTGTTTGCACTGGCAACTGTGAGAAACTGAAATATTCCATGCAAATATGCATGACACTGGTCAGGAGAGAACCATGCGCACTCCTGAAATAGAAGAAGAGATCTTATGGCAGATTGAGGACAATTCAGGCACAAGCATGTGAGCTGTTGAACGTAGCCTCAGTGCCCTCGTGTGGAGAGAGATGTTGCACGAGCAGCAGTTACATCAGTTTCATCATCAGAGAGCCCAAACATTGTAACCTCAGGATTACCCTCTTTGTGTGGAATTTGTGCACTGGTTTCTGCAGCAGACTACAATGCAGCGTGATTTTTTGGCTCATGTACTCCTCTCAGATGAGGTTTCTTTCACATGTTAGGGTGTGTTTTAATGTGCACAATTCTCACGTTTGGGCAGATGAAAATCCACATGCCACAATGGTGCATGGTCATCAACAATGGTTTGCTGTCAGTGTTTGGGTGGATATCATCCATGGCATTTTGATTGGGCCATAACTGCTGCCTCCCTGACTCAACGGGCAGATTTATTGGGTATTTCTTGAAGAAATTTTGCTGGAACTGCTGCAAAATGTTCCTGTAGCTATTCGCAGACTAATGTGATTTCAATATGACGGGGCACCAGCACACTTCAGCAATGATGTGCGGGATTATCTGAACACCACTTTTGGGGGCTGATGGATAGTCCAGGGTGGACCCGTTGCCTGGCCACCAAGATTACCCGATTTAACATGTATCGATTTCTTCCTCTGGGGACACATGAAGAGCCTCGTGTATGAGACTCCCATTGACTCAGATGAAGACCTTATCACAAGAATCGCTGTCACTGCTGCAAATTGTTTATAAAATTCTGGGAATCTTTCAACATGTATGGCAATCAATGTTTCGATGCTGTGATGCATGCAATGCAGTTGTCGGTTGCAACTTTCAGCACCTTCTTTAAATAAACAAGTTGTTCACACTTGTTTCCATTCATTTACGTACCAGCTCCACTGATATTTCTGTCAGCACCCTCTAGCACCGAAGGGTTACATCAGTGGACATACATTCATGGATGAAAAAGGTTTGTCTTGGTGTTCCCTATCTCCCATTGAAATTTGTACAGAGAGTTTTGAAACAACCTGTATATTTTATAGAATACATCATAAATCTATGATATGATCAACCAGTCTTCAAGAACAAATATTTAACTGTAGAATATCATTGTTATAAATAATATTATCTGCGTATATATATCATACTTGGGTTAGCGTTTATTAATATGTTGAAAGTTAACATTTTTGTTAACTTTTAACTTAACTCATTAACTTTTTGTATGGTTAAGTTTTAACTTGCTCGTTAACTTTTCATATATTTAACTTTTCAACTTAACGTGTTAATTTTTTGAATGAACATTAATTATTTTTTTAGACGTTAATCATTAATTTTTCAGTATTTCCCAAGTTTTAAATGTGAGGTTTTGACCTTTTCTTAACTGTTGTCAGCCATAAAACCAAATGTCGCAGTCCCAGTTAACATGATTGAAATTAACCAGTGAAAATGAGCAGGACCAGTTGAGATCAGATCTCATAACTGCAGGGCTCCATGTAAAGTTCAAGGTGGCGAACAGCGAGAGCCTAATAAGCCAATTTCTTTCAATTTGAAGCTGGTGTGGGGAGCCCCATTAGGAGGCTAATTTCACCATTGTGCATCTACTTCCGAAAAAAAAGAGATCTCCTCCTTTCGAGAAAGGAGGAGATCCCAATTTCTGAAAAGTCGGTAAATCAATATATGACTTCCTCAACTAGAGAGATGACAGGTGCTATTAAGGAACTTTTTGTCAGGTTCAACACTACCATTCCTTCTTCTGCACATGTTGAGAGGTTATTTAGCATTGGTAGCCATGTTCTTGTCAAGTGGAAGGACCAAATCACAGATATGGAATTTGAATGGCTTTTGAAATTTAACAGATCTTGTAAATAATGTTGTTGGATTTTTTTTTTGTGTGTGTGTGTGATTTTCAAAATAACATTGTTTGTTGTTGTTGTTTTTTTTTGGTAATAAATTTTTTGATGTCTTGTAAATAAAGTTATTTTTTGTAATATTATAAACAGTGTTTTTTTCCCTCTCTGTTTTAATATAAATATTAAAATTTTGATAACTTTTTACTTAACTTTTAATGAGTTAATTTTTTTGGTCATTATCTTTAAACTTTATTGAAAAAAACTTCAATTAACTTTAACTTGGGTAAAGTTAACAAAAAAGTTAACTTTACCCAAGTGTGGTATATATATATACATACATACATACAATTGAATTGATAATGCTTAAAAAAAATTGAAAAATAGGAAATCTTATTAACTGTTATCTATTCTTTTCAGGAAACTTTAGACTGAAAATAAAGTTATTTTTTGTAATATTATAAATAGTGAGGGTTTTTTCCTCTCTGTTTTAACATAAATCTTAAAATTTTGGATAACCTTTTACTTAATTTAACTTTTAACAAGTTAATTTTTTTGGTCATTAACTTTAAACTTAACTTTATTGAAAAAAACTTCAGTTAACTTTAATTTGGGTAAAGTTAACAAAAAAGTTAACTTTACCCAAGTGTGGTACATACATACATACATACATACATACATACATACATACATACATACATACATACATAATAAAAAGAATAGATAAAATAAAAAATAAAATACTTATTAAAAATAATAATAAAAAAAAAATAATAATAATAATAATAATAATAATAAATAATAATAAATAATAATATAATAATAATATATATTAAATAAATTCTAATAAAAATATTATTTTAATATTTTAATATAAAATAAAAAGAATAGATAAGTTAATATTGAGTTTTCCTACTTTTTTTAAGCATTATCAATTTAATTGTTTGTTTGTATGTGTATGTACATACGTACACATACAAACAAACAATTAAATGTGTATGTACGTACGTACACATACAAACAAACAATTAAATTGATAATGCTTAAAAAAAATAGGAAAACTCAATATTAACTTATCTATTCTTTTCAGGAAAATTTAGACTGAATTTTCCTGATTATTAACTAATTATATTACAGCTTATATATTAAATATACCTGATTACTGATAAACAATGCTTTGTCCTTTTTTCTTAGGTTCGTTATGCTGTTCGTGAATATGCTTGTACTGCTGTAGATGTAATAGCACGTCGCCTTAGGTTATCATTTCTTAATGTGCGGGCTGCACAAGAAGCTCTTCCTTCTATCGTTTCAATAATGGCTGATGAGTTAAAGTGGAACAAAAGCCAGCAAAAAGTATATATATGTCATCAAAATAATTAAAAACCATTTTGAAAAAATATATTCTGAAGCTAATAAAAGTAGTCAAATTACAATGTAATATTATTTGTAAGAACTTCCTCTTCATACATTATTTAAATCGAATTATAATAACTTAAAGCAGGGGTGGGCAAATAGCGGCCAGCTGAGAGTTTTTTGTGGCCCGCCAAGACAGTCAGGAAAATCTGCCTGAACCGAGATTTCCTTCCCGTGCACAACCAAAGATTTGTCTCGTATTTTCCACTTGGACGGCCACATCAATACGTATGCGCAGTGTAGATACGAAAACAATTGCCCACCCCTGACTTAAAGGATAATCAGATAGTCTCACAATAAACTTAATACCTTGTTAATGAGATGATGAATTTTTTCACAGGCAGATTCTTGAGAAATGTTTAGAATTTCAAAAAACTTGTGTTACTAGCTTTGTAGATTTCAAAAAGGCTTTTGACTCTATTGACCGTCATAATTTGTGGTTGATCATGAGATCATACTGAACAAGTTAGTTAAATAATGAAAACTCTCTATAATAACACTGAATCATGTGCGAGTTGGTAAAGCTAGTAGCAATTGGTTTACCATTGCTTCTGGTGTTCAAAAGAGGTGCATTTTGTCCCCTTTCCTATTTAGTTTAATTATTAATTATGTTACACAAAATTCGCTGCAAGGGGAAGATTTTGGTCTTAAATGGTCTAGAGCAGCGGTTCCCAACCTGTGGTCCATGGTAACAACTGAGGGGTCCGCAAGAGATTCACTTTTGAGAGCAAATATTTTATGTTATGAACAGCCTTGATGTACAACCACAGTCCATATAGACTGACAATGCATTGTGGCACCTCAATGTATGTTCATTGTGTATGCCACATATCAGTGTATCTTTGCTGTTTACCACTCGAATGCATTTTCTATATCATTGTACAGACAGGAGTATACACGCCTTGGCTTGTATGCATGCAAGGCTTCCCCCTGCATAGGTGGTGTTGCACCTCCTCCAGTGGCCTAGCAAAGCCTTGCACACACAAGCCAAGATATATATATTCTCCCAGTACACATTGAATGTATGTCGTGAGGTGATTGTTTCAATGATTTTAAATGGTTTATGTAGTTAAGTATTTGTCTAGTATTTTCTGATATGTTAATTAACTTACTCTAAGCCTACAGGGTGTATCTGTAACAATTTTTAATGTTGAAAACAGTATTGAAGCAATGATAAAGAAATTAGACCTATGGTCCCATTGTCTTTCCAAAAATATTTACTCACATGTTCTGATGCTGAATGATTTTTTAGAAACTACAAAAGAAAAGATTACTGATGACATATGAAAAGATTTCATTGAGCACTTGAATACATTGAAAAGCAATTTTACGAAATATTTTCAATTCCCATGTATGAATAATATTTGGGAATTGAAACCTTACCATTAGTAGATTATCGATTGTTTTTTTTTTTATTTCTGGTATGTTGACCTATGATATATTCCAATAATAAATGGATTAACCCTTAACATACTGTAGCAGGGTGTACCATTTTCTCTTTTCCGATTCTGGGAGCCATCAGTTGGTTTACGGTTTTTTAGTGCAAGATCATAAATTTGATTTTTTTTAAAAGAGAAATTGACATTTTTTTAACTGTTTCTAATCAAATATGGAAAATAACATTTCAGTCTATATTTTTTTTTCCTCTTGATTCTGTTTGAAAAAATTATGAAAAAGTTAAAAAAACTAATTTGAGCCTGTATTGATTGTATGCATGTGTTGAATCACCTTAATAGCATCATGTAGCAATGGTTTAGTTTATGCCTTTATTCTGCCTTACCTTAGTAGATTATCGATTGGTTTTTGATTTCTGGTATGTTGACCTATTTATAGTTGTAGCAGAGTTGTAATGCTTTCTAAGCTTTTAATATAAGTTATTGATTTTTTTACTACTGGAAGTTGCATAATCCCGTAACTTTGCCGAATGCTTTCGTTCAATATTTTACAGACTTTTGATTTCAAAGACCTTTTTTTTACTCTGGTGTTTCTGGAATTATTTTTATTGCTTTTAAAATGCATACTGCGATTATAAAGAATAATTTGAAATGATCGAAAATGAAGTCACTAGTGATCACTAATGGCTGATATCAGAAGAATCAGGATTACGCGATTAGCCTAAAAGCACGATTTTTAAAAAGTAGAACTTGTTTTAGCGTTAATTTTGATGATATTTTAACCAAATACACTAATTAACATTAGGATATTGCAATTTTTAACCAAAATTTTAAAAATAAACTTTTCTGTAGTAGTTATGCAGCTTTATATTACAACAATTCATTCTCAATTTCAGTGCTTGAGTAAAACTTTAATACTTTGGAATATTTTTATTCAAATTTTTTTCATAGTTTTTTATTTTTTTTTTTATTTTTTTTGATATATTCTCAGTTTTTATTTAAATTATCTTATTTTTAAATTGAAATGAATTTTTTTATGATACTACTTTCCTTAGGCTTATAGTTTGCCGATCGCCAAAAATCTAAGCATATGCATTTTGTATTATTTGCATAAATCCCTAAAAAATTTGGAAAACATTAAATAAATGAAAGATTCAAACATTAATGGAAATATTAACTTATTTATATTTGAATAACAAAATAATTTGAAAAAAAATGTAAAAAATATTTTTTATTTTTACTGAACTAAAAATAGAAAAAAAATGATGTAAAATTTTGCAATATTTTAAAAAATGTCTAAAAACTTTAATATTTTATTTTTCATAGAATTTTTGCCATTTTATTAATCAGAATTAAATGCTCTTTCTTTTGGTATAGAACATGAGTATTTCTCTTCATTATTTACTTCAGTATGAGGTTTTAAATTTGTGCATTTTATTTTCTGAAAACACTTCAAAATTAGCTTGGCCACCAGAGTGAAATCAGTTTCAGAAACCTGACACTTTAAGGGTTAAGTATCCTTTTAATGAAGATGTGAAAATCATAAAAGGCTTAAAAAGTAATGAAGAAAGCAGCTTAGTGGAGATTTCTTGTGACAGTTCATTAAAATTATTGTTTAACAAATATGATTTGATTGATCTATTTGCTACGACTTATTTCTGCAAACAGGTTTTTTCAGCACTTTTATACACCAAGTCAAAATATAGAAACAGACTAAATGTGGAGCCTGATTTAAAAGTGCAAATTGGCACAATTCACCCAAACATTTCTGAACTTGTTCCAGTCAAACAACATCAACCTTCACAGTAACTAAAAATTAATGTTGTTTTTAATTTATTGTAACTATATATGTAAAAAATTAAGTTTACTTTTTTTATTGATATGCATTCTGTTTTCATAAGACTTATTCCCATTTCTAGTATTCCTAGTACCAGATGCAAAAACATAGGTCATAACTAAAGATAAAATTAGTCAACTCCAGTCCCCTCCACAGCAGTCCACTGCATATTTCAGATTAAAATAGGGGTCCTCCACTTTCAAAACGTTGGGAACCGCTGGTCTAGAGATCAAAATTTCTCTTTTAGATTATGCAGATGATTTGTCCCTTTTGACAAATGATGTTGATGAGATGAAATCTTTCATTCGAGCTGTTGACAAGACTGATAGTGTAGTAAGTTTGGTTATAAACAGAGAGAAAACTGAAGTGATGAAAATTGGTCAGGCAGGCTGTGATTTAGTTGATCTGAATGATTGCAGTCTTGAGCAAGTGTCACAGTTTAATTATCTTTGGAGCTATATAACCAGATATTGGTGATGTATGGCATGAGATAAACAGATGAATGGGGATTGCTGCCAGAATTTTTAAGAATCTATGGAGAGCTTTGGGTTGGGTTGTTTTACCTCTGAGCGGCACTTTTTTGCACACCATGGGCTAAATGGCCAGGTCACATGGGCCCCAAAGGCTCAGAGAAGGTTGGGGGAGGGGACCCACTGGAACAGCTGTTGGGAGACAGATGGTAGCCTCCCATCAAGGCCATCCAGCGTGTTCTTTAACGTGCACAGGGTATGGCTCTCCCACACACGGGGCCACGGCTTAATGTCCCATCCGACAGACAGCGGCCTTTCCAAGCCCATCGGTGTCCCTTACTGACCGTGGGCAGGGCAGGGAATTTTGCGGAGAGAAATCTCTCTATGGAGAGTGTGGAGAAATAGGCATATACACCTAAAGTCGATAATTAGACTGTATAATAGTTCGGTATATACAGTCTAATTATCGTTGTTTAGACTGTATAATAGACTGTAATTAGTTCTTTCTAGGGTTAGTTATGGTAGTGAAACTTGGACACTTTTAAACAAGAAACTTGATGCTCTTGATATCAGATATTTACACAGTATCTTGGGCATTAAGTGGTTTGACTTTGTAAGTAATGATGAGGTTAGGCAAAGGGTCGGCAACTTCCTTTAAGCAGCATATTGTGCAGAGAGAGACTCCTTTGGTTTGGGGGAGTGGGGTTGGCTCAGTCGGTAGCGCGCCAGGCTCGTAATCTGTAGTTCCCAGGTTCGAGTCCCATCTGGGTCAGCATTGAGATTTCTCTCCGCAAAATTCCCCACCCTGCCCACAGTCAGTAGGGGACACCGATGGGCTTGGAAAGGCCACTGTCCGTCGGATGGGACGTTAAGTCGTGGCCCGTGTGTGGGAGAGCCATACCCTGTGCACGTTAACGAACATGCTGGATGGCCTTGACGGGAGGCTACCATCTGTCTCCCAACAGCTGTTCCAGTGGGTCCCCTCCCCCAACCTTCTCTGAGCCTTCGGGGTCCATGTGACCTGGCCATTTAGCCCATGGTGTGCAAAAAAGTGCCACTCAGAGGTAAAACAACCCAACCCTTTGGTTTGGCATGTTGCCTGTATGGATAATTATAGATTAGCTAATAGGGTTATGAATAGTGTTCCTAAAGGTTTCAGAAAGAGGGGGAGTCCTAAGATGTGGTGGGCTGACAATGTCAAACAGTACCTTGTTAGAATTGGTGTGACCTTGTTAGAAATGCAGCAGATGTAGCTCAGGACAGATATGCTTGGAGAACTGAATTGCATGATATGGTTGGACCTCAGTAGCCCATGGCTGCTTGAGGATGATGATGATAATGAGTTCGTATTTCTTGAAAAGTCCATCACTTAAGCATAGTTAGTTTTCAAAAATTGCAGTAGAGCTTCACAGTGCAGTAATTAAAATTAAATTAATATTTTTAATACTCTATGACACTGTTAAAAGTTTTTGAGCACTTAAAAAAATTCTATACAATTGAGTATCAAAAGTGATGAGTTACGTATCATATCACAGAGGTGGGTAGTGAGATGGACTTAACAGATGAGAGTTGATAGTGAATGATAAGTTCATTTACAATTCTTCCTGGCAAGTGATGACTCACAACAGGATTGCAGAAGGTGATGTGGTATGCTGATGAATTGGTTGCTTACGATGAATTATTTTTTATAGAGGTTTCATGATTACAGTAGAGTTAATAATTTCTGATGATACTTGTGGTAGCATAGAGTGTTTAAATATGTTAGGATCCACAATGCATATTTCATGCCCTTTGAGTGCACCATAAGGTGGCAAGTGAGCAGCTTAAGGCATTGTGTTAGGAGCAATTGTTTGTTGGGGGTGGGGTGGGGTACAATAAATTGCACTGTCAGTGGCTCAATTTCAAGGTTTAGTGTGGCTGGCATGTGTGCAGGTGACCATAATGCATATGAAAGAGGTGAAAGAGAGGGTGTGGAGTTATGGAGACACTTCATGATTTGAGTTTCGAGACAAGCTTCATTTTGTGGATAAAACTAAAAGTTTTTTTTCATTATTGTCCATTCTGTTGCGATTACAATGAGTGGGGTAATTTTATTAATTTTATAACCCTTCTAAACTTTTTTTGTGGGATTAATAAATGTGGTGATAAAGAGATAAATGTTGGTTGTCTTATCGGTAAGGGGTGTGTATGGGAGGGGGGTATTCTAATCGCTGATTCCTACTATGAATATGTGACTTTTATAATGGGGTCTAGGGGTATGTACATGATTGCAGGTGGGAATGGTGATCAGAGTTGAATATGGGAAGCGTGTTTAGGGGTGCATAGTATTTCTGAGAGGTAGGTTATATCCCTTAAGGATCAGAAGCCAAGCTGGTGGAAAAGAAATTATGTCTAGAGAGTAGAGTTCAGTTAATTTTACGTTAATATGTTTTCTGTGATGGTAGGTCGGGATATTATGATTTTTTCTGAGTAAAGGGGGGGGACATTTTTGGATGGAGATAGATTGGTTTGTGTAGAGAGTGTGGATGAGATAGTGTGTTTTTTGTAGTTTCTTTGAGATGTCATATTTATGTTCTAAGTTTGGCTTTAAATAGGCAGGAGGTTTTCCCTACTTATTTGTCTTTGGGGAAGATTTTACCTGTGGGGTCTTTGAAATTGGATATAGTATACTTCTCAGAGCTGGGTATATGGTCGTGATCATTTCGAACAAGTTGAGATATTGTGCATGACATGTTTATAGGGACTTTATAATGGAAAGGTTTTAGGGTATTTTTAACAGAGTATGTGAAATTATTATTGATGTATGGTAGGGCTGTTTTGTATTTTTCCATTTCCTTATTTGTGGGTGTTTGGGGTTTTGGGATTGTTTACATCTGATTCATTTATGAACTTTGTTAATGGTGTGTGAGGTATATCCGGCTTGTTCAGCAAATTAAAAAATATATTTTATTTCATTAAACAACGTTATCAGGAGGTCGTGGGTTCATATCCCACCCGGCTCAAGACAATTTTTCCTCTAAAAATTGAAATTAACGCTAGAGTGCTGATTTATTAGTTGATATTTTATTTCACTGTTTAGTGCTTCTGTGGTATTGCAATATGTGTAGGCTCTGGTAAAGTGCGAGTAAAAAGTTGATAATTTATAGTTGTTTGGGTGTGCAGAGGTACTAGTTATTATATTTGTAATAACTGTGTGTTTTCTACATATTGAAGTGTATAGTAGTGGAGGTGCTGTGTAAGTTAATATCTAAGAAAGGTTACTATCTATTTTGTTCTCCATGTGTAAGTTTGATGGTGGGGAGGACTGTGTTAAATTCACCAAGTAATTGCTTTAATTCTTCTTTGGAGTGTTGCCAGATAATTAGAATGTTATGTATATAGCAAGCATAAAGTAGTTTAGGGTAAATTTGTCAAACTTCATTTCTTAGGGTAATAGGAATAAAGCGTTACTTTCTCTGGAGTATGCAGTCAATTCAAAAGTATGTATGGAAGAGATGGTTTCAACCCTATCACAATGGATACACAGATAAACTATTTTTTATTGTTAGTTTTAGACCTTTAGCTTTGTCATTTATAACTGAATGTCCAATTCTCATCATATTAGTTTAACAGTGGCTTTTTCTAGGAAGGTTGAGATTAGAACTGACAGATTGAGCTTAAAAACTTAAGCTGGATCATTGAAACTGACTACAGTCAAGCTGTCTAGGTCAGTAAACATCCCAAGGTTTTTCCACACACCTCTCTACACTTTTACATAAGTTTTCTGATGTTTTGATGGTGATAGATAGTTCTGTACAACACTTTTATAAATATTTTTAAATTCTCATCAATTTTACTCTGTTATGGTATTTGACAAATTAATCAATTAAACTAAAACTGCTCAGTCTAGCTCATTTTATTTATTTTTTTACATAATTTCAAAAATACATATAAAATAAATATCTGCTGAACTTGGTTTTACATAAAACAACAGAAGGGAAAGGATGAATTCATAACATTTACACAAGAAGAAACTTGCATTTATTTTACTTTCTTGAGCTGATTGCATCTTTTTAGCATCCAACAATAGTCTGCCATTATGATCACATTCAACCTTCCTTTATGTCTTTTCCATTTCTTTTACGTTCTGGTGGAATCTTTCTCCCTGATCTTTGCTAGCACTTCCTAAAATTTCAGGAAAATATTCCAAATGAGAATCATGCAAATGTATTTGAAACCTGTTTTTGAATATTTTTGATTTTACATGAACTGTTTGCATTGTTAAATGATTTTATTTCTTGCTCATAATTTTTTGACACTTGGTTTCCTTACCTCATTCTTGTTTTTGGTGTTTTATATGCCTTTTGACTTTTGTTTTTAAATTTGGTTGAGATTGCTTGTCTTTTACCTTTCATCTTGTTTGCTATGTATAGCTTTGGTTGCTGATGTGCCATAAAACTCCCAAACAACCATTACACAGATATAAATAGCAAATTATTTTCTTATAATGCACAGAGGTTTTCTCTGAAAATTGTAACAAAAGAGTTGACATTACAATTTAGTTTTCCTGAAGATAGCATCAACTCTTCAATTACAGCTTTCAGATAGAAACATTATTCATTGAATTTGTCTAAATTATTAATCTTTAAACTTTTCAGTTACTTTTTGTACAATTATTGTCTAATGATCACAATAAAAATATTCTCCTAAATATTAAACTTTTTATATTTTACCTTAAAATCTTTTTAACTATTGTTTGTCTTTTAATTATAGGAACAGTATGACAAGGCTATGGAGTTTCTAGGTACTGAAATGGGACAGAATGTTAATAGACAAGCTAAAGAGCTAGTGCCTATTAATTTCACAAGAGATGAAATAAATGAATATACCAAAAGGTTTCAATCTCTTGATAAAGATAGAAAAGGTTACATTAGTGTTAATGACCTTCGGTATAGCTTGAAGGTAAATCACACCTTTTTTTTACTTAAGAAGTATATTTTATCATTATGTATGGAAGCAAACCTTTTTCGATTTTGATTAAAAAGTTTTTGCACAATGTATAAAAGTTAAAACTTATACAAAGTTTAGTAGTGTCTTAATTATAAACACTTGTTATTTTAAAATAAAGAAATGTTGTACATAACAATCTTTCCTTTAATATCATACTGAGGCATTGGGAAATTTTCAGCAAAAAGCTGGTCTAGTGAAATTAAAGGAGTATGAGAAAGCAATGGAATTAGACTTTTTCTTGGCACACCATATGAAAAAGGTAGATGAATTGATAAATATCATCAAGTAATTATTGTTTATAACTTGATATGAAAAATAAGTTCCACCTGTAATTTTATATTTGAAGTTATGAATGAAACAGTTCCAACAGGAAAATTTACATGCATGCATGCAGACAGATGCCCCTTTGAGCTCAATCTAGAATTAAGGCATCAAGTTTTTTGTTACCTTGCATACAAAGGATCCATATTTCACCAACATAAATCAACTTTAGAAAAGACTAAACTACTATACAGCCTAATTCTAGTCCTTAAGCATATAAGCCTGTTTTTCCACACACTCATGCAGATTATTAAAAGTCTTAGCGGCAATCTTGTTTTTTATCTCGTTTTCTTTGAAAACGATATAATAGTTTCACTTTGTCTGCCCATCAGTAGACATCAAACTATTTTTTGTTTACAGAGATAAATTAAAAATTCTTTTTGTGTTGAATAGGGATTGATGAAATATTACGATATGCACTTTTCAAATCTCTCTAAAGTTATAATTACGCCCTCTAGCAGTGGAAAAAGTTGAAAATTCAAAAATTTCAAATGAATATTACAAACGATGTATTTAAGCTAGAAATTTTGTTGGTAGAATGTGAAGGCCATGAAGTTTCCATTGCCAACAATGAGTTGACCCCTTAGACCTAGGGGGGCGGGGGTGGGGGTGGCTCAGTCGGTAGCGCGCCATGCTCGTAATCTGCAGTTCCCAGGTTCGAGTCCCAGCTTGGTCAGCGTTGAGATTTATCTCCGCAAAAATTCCCCGCCCTGCCCACGGTCAGTAGGGGACACCGATGGGTTTGAAAAGGCCGCCGTCCGTCGGATGGGACGTTAAGCCGTGGCCCCGTGTGCGGGAGAGCCATACCCTGTGCACGTTAAAGAACACGCTGGATGGCCTTGACGGGAGACTACCATTTGTCTCCCAACAGCTGTTCCAGTGGGTCCCCTCCCCCAACCTTCTCTGAGCCTTCGGGGTCCATGTGACCTGGCCATTTAGCCCATGGTGTGCAAAAAAGTGCTACTCAGAGGTAAAACAACCCAACCCAACCCTTAGACCCAGGGGGGGGGGGAAACACACCTTTTTAGTTTTAGCAGATAATTGTTTGTTTTTAAAGATAAATTGAAAAATTCTTTTTGTGTTAGATAGAAATTGATAAAATACTATGATTCATGCTTTCTAAATCTTCCGAAAACTATAATTGCAGCCTCTAATTGTGGAAAAATTTGCGATTTGAAAATTTCAAACAAATATTGCAAATGATATATTTAAGCTAGAAATTTTAAATTATGGTGATGGAATATGAATGCAATGATGTTTCCATTGGCAACAATCAATTGACCTCTTAGACCCAGGGGGTGGGGGAGAGAAAACACAATTTTTTGCTTTAGCAGATAATTGTTTGCATTTATTTAGAGATAAGTGAAAAAAATATTTTAGGGTTAGATAGGAATTGATAGAATATTATGATTCGCACTTTCGGAATCTTTTGAACACTATAAATAATGCCCTCTAATAGTGGAAAAGATTGAAAATTCCAAAATTTCAAACGAATATTGCAACAATGTATTAATGATAGAAATATGAAATTTTGGTGGTGGAATGTGAATGTCATGAAGTTTCCATTGGAAACAACAAAAATGATAATTAGAAAACTCTTTTTTTAATTTGATTGATACTAATGAAATATTATATAATTCGCATTTTTCAAACACTTAGTAGTTTTATATAGCTCTACAGATCACTGAAATGATGAAACTGTAGAGCCGTTATCAAGTTTTACAAATAACATGTATAGCATAGAATTGGAAAAACTAGTTGTTTTTAAGAAATATTCTGCTGACAGCAATAATTTACCCACTTTTCTGAGAGAGGCTTGGGAAATGCAACTTTTTAGATTTAAGAATTGAAAGACGAATACTTTTATGTTGTGTAATTACTAATGAAATACTATTTGCACTTTTTCCATTATCTGCTAGTTCAAATTAAAACTTTTAAGGAATGAAACGGTAGGTAAAGGAAGAACTTCTTTCTCTTTGAAAACGAGATTCTCATATGCATCAGAAGCAATATGCGTACTTCTAGTTTTTTTGGGGTTTTTGTTCGTATTTATTACAAGTCGGATGCGAATTCTGAAACTTGTTCAATGCCACCATTAAAATGAAGCTGGCTGATGCCTATTGACATCACTTTAGATTTGGTGATAGACAGAAAACTAATTTATATCTATAGTCTCATCAACAGCCCAAATAGAAGAGTTCATCCAATCAATATCATTTGCAAAAAGGGTCAAATCTTCAGCATAATCTAAATAAGAAATTTTGAAAACTCTAGACCAGGGGTGCCCAACCTAAACTTAGTGAAGAGCCACTAGAAAAAAATATCTTGAAGAGCTTGCAGGAAACACTACTTAAAAATTTTTAAGGAATCAAAAAACTGTCATAATTAATATATATATTTAATGAGTACTATAAACTGGAAAAATCATTCATTTATGCACCTAAAAATATTTAGTCAAGAAAATGGAAGAAATGACCCAGATTCAGCAACTCATGATTTGTTTTATGAGCTACAAGTTCTTTTGCACAGCCATGAGCTTTTAACAAAGGGCAAATTGGTCTAGAGCAGGCCTAGTCATGAGTTGGCTAGGCCTGCTCTAGACCACTTTGCCCTTTGTTAAGCTCTACTAGCAATGCTAAACCAAATAGGGCAGGGTGACTCAGTTGGTAGTGTGCCAAGCTCATAATCTGCAATTCCCAGGTTTGAGTCCCAGCTGGGCCAGTATTGAGATTTATCTCTGCAAAACTCCTTGCCCTGCTCACAGTTAGTTGGGGACACCGATGGGCTTGAAAATGCTATTGTCCGTTGGATGGGACATTAAGCAGTGGCCCTGTGTGTGGGAGATCCATACTCTGTGCATGTTAAAGAACATGCTGGATGGTCTTGATGGGAGGCTCCCATCTTCTCCTAACAGCTGTTCCAGTGAGCCCCCTCCCCCAATCTTCTCTGAGCTTTTGGGGTCTTTGTGACTTGACCATTTAGCCCATTGTGTGCAAAAAAGTGTGCCTCAGATGTGAAAAACCCAATGCGCTAAACCAACTGCTACAAGCCCTACCAACTCTCACACATGATTCAGCATTATTGTAGAGAACCATCATTATGTTAACTAACTTATTTGGTATGCCCATACAATCTTGCAAACAACTATAAATTATGAAAATCAGCAGAATCAATAGCCATTTTGAAATCAACAAAGTCAGTAATAGTAAGTTTTTAAAACTTGAAACATTTCTTAAGAATCTGCCTAAGCAGAAATATTTAATCTGTGCATATTCTACTATTTTTGAACACACACTGTTCATCACGAAGTTGTTTATCAACCAAATTCTTAATTCTTCTTAATGGCAATAACACAATGAACTTCACCCAGAACAGAGAGTAGAGTGATCCCCTTATAATTGTCACAAGAATAGCAATCATCTGTTTTTTTTTTAATATGAATAATACATTGCTTGTCATTGAAATTGCATCATCTCAAATGGGTGTTTGCTATGAGCTCAAAACAAGTGTAATGACAGATAGCAATATAGACAAGAAATGATTAAGTTTGTGTATCGAATCAGCAGTATTTACTTAATATGATATGGTGTACATCAATGAATATACAGCCTGTATACCCTCCCAATATGGATGTGCAGCCTTCATAAGAAGGGAAAATTTATATGAATGAAATACATACATATATAATCTTTCATCAACTGTACAGAAATCTTTCATTAATGCAGTCATATCTTAGAAGAGCATCACTGGCATTTTTGCTGAATAACAACTATACCCTGCAGTTGTTTTTTATCATCTCATCCTGAAAAAATGACCAAACATTGCAGTAGAGAGTCAAAAAGGTGGCAAATGTCATTTGGGTGAAGACGGGCATGCTTCATGTACTTGTGCCATGAGCTGGGCAACAGTGGTAGGGAACTGAGAGCTGTGGTCAGTGAGCATTTATCATATCTAAAATGTTTTTATATGGTTACAGATCTTGGGAGTGTGCAGACCAAGGAAGCATATACATATCATCTAGGCACTGTTGGGACATGACAGGTGTATGTGGGCTGCCATTGTCCTGCTGAAAAATAGCATTTGAGATGTATCTTATATGCACCTATGCTGGTAGGAACTTCTACCAATGTAGGGTCAGCAATGTACACAGGAACAAGGATTCAGGTTCTTGTAATGGCCTCTGATCAGGATTATCCACTAGCTGTTATAAGATATCCTGGTCCACTCAGGGCTGTCAACCCATAAACAAACAAAATACAGCCATAGATTTTCCTCCAGCAGAAGCCTACTAGTGCAACAAGCTCAGGATCTATAATCAAGCTCAAAGCCATTAGTCCATTGGATTTAATTGGTTAGCACCAAGAACCTGTAAAGTTTACCACTCCTCAGCATGACAGAGAAAAAGAAATGTGGCCATGGAAAAATAAATCAATAGGCCACATTGATCTGGCTTTGTTTCCAAAAGAGAATGTATCTTTTGAAAGGTACTAACAACCTGCCACACAAGAAGGCAGGATCATATTTTAGGTGCTAGACCTGACAAGTGGTATGCCTCATCACAGGGATAGATAGGTATATAGCTTTCCTTCCTGTGTATGCCTAGCTACCATTTACAGACTTGTCTATAAGTAATTAAAATTTAAAATATATACTTATAGCAATTAAATAAATATTAAATTGTAATTCAAAATTATTAATTTATAAATATTAAAAATAATTTCAAAAGAATAAACTATATCTTTTTTGTGTTTCTCATAAACAAGAACTTTATGTTAACAAGTCTTATTCAGCTTTGCTCTAAACATTTTTTGCAATGCAGAGACAAGGTGAAAGGATAACAGAGGAAGCATTACATGATATCTTAAATGAGGTGGATTTGAACAAGAATGGACAAGTTGAACTTGGAGAATATTTAGAGGTCAGTTATATAGTATTATCCTTAATGTTGCTCACTTCTTAATTTTCTTAATTTATGCGATGTTTGACAACATGGCTGGTAATGGAGTGGACAGTCATTTTTCTGCACAATATATAGAGAAAGTATCCATATTGTTGGAGAGAGGTAAGTTCACAACATTTAGTCCAAATGATAAGTTATTTACAATTTACTAAAGGCATGGAAGATGCACAATTCATTAAACGATGTTAAATTATTCTCAGTTCAAATACAGTTGATAACATGTGGTCAATATACCTGATTGTGTTTTACCTTATACTGCAACCATGATCTTATGCTACCAGATAAGTTATTAATACCATTGTGGTATTATTTCCTACTTATTTCAGAAAGAGCTTTTGAAAAGCATATTTGTAAAAAAATATTACAAATATGAGTCCTGTTGCAGGTTTATATTGACTAAAAATATTTTTTAATTTGTCTAATTATATAGCTTAAAGTTATATATTTAGATGGCTATTTACATTTGTTCCAATGTTTAGGAATTTATATATAAAGCAGAATGATATTTACAACATGTTTAATAAGGCTAGTCAATTGCCTTGACGGGAGGCTACCATCTGTCTCCCAACAGCCATTCCAGTGGGTCCCATCCTCCAACCTTCTCTGAGCCTTCAGGGTCTTGTGACCTGGCCATTTAGCCCATTGTGTGCAAAAAAGTGCCACTCAGAGGTAAAACAACCAAGCCATCATTATACAATATGAAATTGAATTTTTTACAACCAATATTAGTACAACAAGAGTTAATAAAATATAGAATTTTTAAGTTGATAATAGTTTTTTGAATATTCATATATTTTACACATTAAATTTCAACAATAAATTGGAATTCCACAAGAGTAAAAACTCATTTGTAGAGGTAAAATAAAATTTAAAGCACGTAAATTTTTGGAAAGACCATCATGCATTTAGTTTCACAATTTTCTTAAAACGTACAGAATTTATAATCAATAAATGAGCAATTTAAATTGACATTTTTTCATGATAAAAAAAAAACTGAAATAGAAGGAGAAAGTAAAATAAAACTAAAATTGAGGAAAGTAAATTTTTTAAAACAAATTATTTATATTCTCCATATTATCTAAATGAAAATAAAAATTTCATATGCAAATAGTACTTGTATATTTTTATCATAGTTTCTGCAGTAGAGTTGAATCAAACATTATTAACATTATACATGGTATATGAAGTTATTTATAGGTTGGCACAACATCAATTTGCATGTGATGAAGAATCCCTCATGGGGAGATGATATTTCTGCAGGAGAAGGTTCCAAGTAGAAAGTAAAGGTTGTATATTTGTGCTCAAGTATATTGAGCATGCATCATGAACTGTACTTTGAACTGTGAATAACTTAATATCACTTAGTGAATTGTGAATTTTCTAATTCTAAGAAAAGTAGCCTTTACCATTCTTTGAACCCAAATGCCAGTTACACACAAATTACAAGTTAGTTGAAATGGTAGTTTCAAAACTTGAATAGTTAAAAAAAACTATTGCATTCTTGCCTTTATATCAAAAGGTACTAAGTGCATTTTTACTCTTACAAAAATCAGCATGCTGCATTTGATAGATAATTCTAATAGCATTACTAATCCATAATGCTGTGAAATAACTTGTTAGTTTTTCAACCATATTATTTTTATATGAATTAATATTTTTGTATACAGTTATGACTCTAATATTAAATTGGAATTATGTGATTAATCTTTAGACTCTTGAATGCCACTATCACAACTCTCTTGATAGAGAATGGGCGGGGGTGGCTCAGTCGGTAGCGCGCCACGCTCGTAATCTGTAGTTCCCAGGTTCGAGTCCCAGCTGGGTCAGCGTTGAGATTTATCTCCACAAAATTTCCCCGCCCTGCCCACGGTCAGTAGGGGACACCGATGGGCTTGGAAAGGCCGTCGTCCATCGGATGGGACATTAAGCCGTGGCCCCGTGTGCGGGAGAGCCATACCCTGTGCACGTTAAAGAACACGCTGGATGGCCTTGACGGGAGGCTACCATCTGTCTCCCAACAGCTGTTCCAGTGGGTCCCCTCCCCCAACCTTCTCTGAGCCTTCGGGGTCCTTGTGGCCTGGCTATTTAGCCCATGGTGTGCAAAAAAGTGCCGCTCAGACGTAAAACAATCCAATCCAATACTCTTGATAGAGCAACTAGTGTTTGACAAGTCACAGATATTTGTAAAGGTGCATTTTTCAAACTGTATTTTATAAAGATGCAAGAAATTCTATGAAAATCAAAAGTAGTAGAGATATTAGAAAAGAATCAATAATAGTGTATATATATATTTAAATACTTATTATTCAAGTTTTAAAATTTCTCACCTTTTAACCTTTATATAATGTATGTTCTCCAATATAATAATACATTACACTACATATTTTATTTAAAAAAGTCTGCACAGTTATTTTCAAAATTAACAAGTAGGTTTTGGGTTTCCACATATAAATGCAAAAGAGATTCTGCAAATTGATAACATTTAAAAATTATTTCCATAGTGTATTTTCTGTCTTCATATTTGTAATGGATTCTGTAAGAGCTCAGCATTTTTAACGTTGTTGAAATAAAATGAATAACAACTTTCAATTCATTGTCATATAGAGTTGAGAGTGACATTAATATTGATTTTTGATATATTCAAAGGTACAGTAAAGTTTGTGGCCACCTGGAAAAATAATGCCATTCTATCTGTGTCGGAGTTGGGTACTGAAAATGCATTCATGATGAGTGTACAGTGTTTTTATCCCTTTGGTCTCAATGACCCAGTCAGTATCTATAAGCTCTTATGAAATATGATATTATTGCAGGAATTTAAGGAATTTTAAGGAATGCGCTGAGTTATACAGAATAATATTAGGGATATGAGTAGGTTTACAGTAAACTGCTGTATTATATTGGAGAGTTGACTTGGTAATTAAGATAATCGTAATTAAGATTAATATTATCTTAATTACCAAGTCAAACCCCCAATGTAATACAGCAGTTTACTGTAAACCTACATATATCCCCAATATTATTCCATATAACACACACAAAGCATGTCCATAGGAAATAACAAGCAATCCCAATTGGTTATGGTTAGTAGAAGTGCCATGGTCACACATCAGTGTGCCTATAGTGGCCTTTCACAGAATGATATTCATATTGCATATTTTTTACTTCAGTCTCATTACTTTCTTGCTACACTGTGCACTATTGTCTGGAACATTCTATTGTAACAATATTCTTTCTTCAATTCAAGTTTCATTTGTCAGTGGTAAAGGGGTGTGTAAGACAAATTCCTTCAATGTAAAAGGAGGCTCAAAAAATTGCATCAGCAATTGTAAAAGTTTGAGAACAACTGCCTTAAACTAGGTCGTTTTTTTTATTCTTTTATTTGTGCAAAGCATCTTTTTATTTGGAGCTTCTAATATTTATAAAGAAAAGTTATAAATTAATTTTGTGAAATCTAGAATCTTACTCTTTTTGTCAAGCATTTCTTTTAAATAAAGTTTATGTCATATACTAATTTGGAAAATAAGCATTATGGTTCTTAGGATTCTAATAAAATGAAATTATGAAGTATATCATTTAAAGGATTTTTTTATTTATCTTGATGTTAACTTTTACTATTTAATTCACATGAATCTTAGCTGTTGCATTTAAGGAAAAGTTAAAAAATTCAGAAGGGGTGCCCGAATGCACATGCTGACAGATTGCCATATTGGCAGCTGTTCTGTCACTGCAATCTTCCATATTTTCCATGTTTAATATTTGCACCACCTTAGGTCAACCTTTTAACTTGTAAAAGTGAGGAACTTATAGAAAAAAATGAAGAAAAGATATTTACCAATGCAGAGTCTCTTCAATTGCTGGTACAAGTGACGAATTTATCTACATGAGCTGTGAATTAGATGTTAACAGACATGCTGGCTTCTGTGTACTCTTACTTACCCCCAGGGGTTTTTGATGAGTCTTGCTTTCACTGTTGCTCGGACATAATTATCACCTGCTTTGGCTGCTTACCAGTCTTTGTTGAGAAGGCTAAATTGCAAAAGTTGTTATCATCCACTGAAATGTTGCCTAAGCTGCATACTGGTTACATTTCTCTGATGTTAGAGAAGAGCATTCCGGCACAACCCCAACATTTAAAACTTATAACTTATAAACATAGTAAACGTTTTTAAAAAACATTAAAAACATCAACCCCATCCAATTCTATTATTTATTCTATTACTTCATATCATGAGGCACTGTCAATTATTCAAAGTACCCCAATTTTGGCCACTACAACCATTCACCTTTTGGATGTCATATCGCTGTATCCCAACACATCACGTTTGAATGAGGCTGAATTCTGAGTGGTTGAGAGTGGCCAGGCCCACTGCCCCAGAATACTTCAGTGTTCATAAGGCCCTGGACCTTGCCACCACATCAAATTGGTTCACCGTTAATCATCAGTCATGGGTTCACCTCTATCTGGACTCATGGCAGATGTTATTATGTGACTTGTTAAAACTACTGCCCTTAATAAAGCAATATACAAACTGTCGGTGTACATTTGTTACATCGACGATATATTAATTTTTTGGAATTATGGTAATGAGCAATTAAATTCTTTAATAGAAAGTTTAATAGTGTAATGCCATTGATAAAATTCACACGAGTCAGAAAGTAATAATCATTTCCCATATCTGGATATACTAATCGAAAGAAAAAAGAACAGCTGTGAAACAGAGGTATATTGTAAACCAACATATACATCGAATATTATTCCATATGATTCCGCCCATCCTCTAAAATACAAAAAATCCACTATTATAACGTATTTTATAAGGGCTTATCAATATTGCACAGAATTAAAGACTTTAAAGTGAGAATTAAAATTTATACAGCAAATAGCATATGAGGCAGGGTATCCAACTCATATTGTAAAAAGATTACAAAAGGCAGCGAGATATCATATGCAGAAAAAATTCTCATCCAGCTCTAAATCCACAGAAACCCAGTAGTAAATATGCGCATAGTTTTCCATATGTTAAAGGTATATCTGATACATTAGCTAACATTTTGCAAAAATATGAAATTAAGTTACCAGTTACGATCGTCCCTTGGCCGAGTGGTTAGTGCACTTGGCAACTGATCTAAGGACCTGGGTTCGAGCCCCGGGTAAGGCATGGGTGTTTCTGTTGTTTTTCTGCTAAGGTCCTGCCATCCTCTCAGACCTTCTACTTTGGCATATAAACTAACAGGCGCTTGTCAGACCTCTGTGGCAAGCAGCTGCTTGAGGGGGGTATATATATATATACAATTGATCAAAGTATTGAAAAATTAATAGTGAATGATAAGGATAAATAACCACCAACAGGCGGAGTTTACGAAGTACAAATACCTTATCCATTGAACAAATTAAAAGGAAAAAAATAAATACATAGGCAAAACATATAGAAAATATGAAAACAGGATGTGTGAACATCAGCAAGACATCAAAAAGAAACAACCCAATACAACTTTAGCACAACAAGATGTTGATAATGAGTTAGAAATAGAAAAAACCTAAAACAAAATTCCAGCTTAATTATGCAGAAAACGTTTTTATTTATGTTAATCAGCACATGCTGTGCAACACGGAGATTCCAACCCTACCACCAGTGTGGAGTCTCTTGCTGCGTGAGCATGTACATACAACCAATGCACAGAATACTCATGAAACTGGAGAGACACGTATATAAGCTTAGTTGATTGTAGTAGGGACATGCCTGAGGATGCCACAGAATTGGAATTAGTGGTGAACCGCATAGCCAGCTAGGGAGGGTTGATGTTTTTAATGTTTGTTTTTTTTTTAATGTTTACTATGTTTATAAGTTTTAAATGTTGGGGATGTGCCAGAATGCTCTTCTCTAACATCAGAGAAATGTAACCAGTATGCAGCTTAGGTGATATATCTGTGGACAATAACAACTTCTGCAATTTAGCCTTCTCAACAAAGACTGGTAAACAGGCAAAGCAGGTGATAATTATGTCCGAGCAACAGTGAAAGCAAGACTCATCAAAAACCCCTAGGGGTAAGTAAGAGTACAAGAAGCCAGCATGTCTGTTAACATCTAATTCACAGCTCATGTAGATAAATTCGTCACTTGTACCAACAATCGAAGAGACTCTGCATTGGTAAATATCTTTTCTTCATTTTTTTCTATAAGTTGATCACTTTTACAAGTTAAAAGGTTGACCTAAGGGTGTTGCTAGTATTAAGCATGCAAAATACGGATGAATTAAATAGTGTTAAACTAGTTGTGATTCTTTATTTCTTAATGTTGACTTTTATTATTGCATATAACATCATGAAGATGATAAAAATATATTGTTGTTAATCTGCATTTTATTAGAAATATTCATATGATTTCATTAGATTCCACTCTCTCTCAACCCTTTCACTTGCATGGGGTGGCTGAGTAGCAGTGGTAGCATGCCAGGCTGATAATCTGCAGTTCCCAGGTTTGAGTCCCACTTGGACCAGCATTAATATTTTTATCTCTGCAAAATCCTGCCCTCCCTTAGTAAGTAAGGGACACCATTGGTCAGAAAATCTGTTGGATGGGACATAATGCCATGGCCATGTGTGCAGACTACCATATCTCTGCACATCAAAGAACATACTGGATGGCCTTGATGGAAGGCTACCATCTGTCACCTAACAACTGTCCGTCCAGTGGGAGCTCTTCCTACCACCTTCTCTAAGCTCTCGGGGTCTTATGACCTGGCCATTTAGCCCATTGTATGCAAAAAAGTGCCACTCAGAAGTAAAACAACCAACCCTTTCATTTGAAAAGTGAAGTGTCGCAGCACAAAATGGTTATGCCACTCACAAGAGAAAGGGAGTTATATTTTGAGCTCTTTTTATTTCTTAAGGGTACATTAAGGACATTTGATAATTTTCACTAATATAATGGGGTTCATAAAAAGTGAACTCTATTTACATAATTATTTTTATTATTATATGTGTAACCAATGGTATATGAAGAAACTTGTATTAAAAATTATATATATATATATTTAAAAATTATAGTGCTTAGGTTTTCTTAAACTATAAACCTGGTACTGAATAGTGTTGTTAGTTACAGAAGAAATAAATCAATGTTTCAGTATTATAAATTACAGTAAAAGCCTGATGTAACATATGAAACTCAGTGGTCAGCATACTTGTTTGCTGATCAAAGAGGCCTGAGTTCAAATCCCAGATAAGACATGAATGTTTTTTTTTTCTCCTTTTGTCTTTTTTCTGAAGTCTTGTCTTCTTGAAAAATATTCTCTGTAGTATACTATAGTAATTTCCTATCAGATCTCTGCAGCAGGAGACTGTTTGAGGGGAAATTTATTTTGTTGTGTTGGTGGCTGAATGATTAGTATGCTTGATAAGAGACTACATTTGAGCCAACCCTGGATAAGGATGCTATGTTTTGTGTTTATAGTCTCTCCGACCAGATTTCGTCTTCTTAATATACCTTTTATATGCAATATGATATATGTCATCATCATCATCATCATCCTCAAGCAGCCATGGGCTACGGAGGTCCAACCAGACCGTGCAATTTAGTTCTCCAAGCAAGTCTATCCTGAGCTACATCTACTGCATCTGGCCACTGCACACCAATTCTAACAAGGTCCTGTTTGACATTGTCTGCCCACCGCATCCTAGGTCTCCCCTTCTTTCTGAGGCCTTTAGGCACACTGTTCATAACCCTATTCGCCAATCTATAATTATTCATACGAGCAACATGGCCAAACCAACGGAGTCTCTCTCTGCACAATATGCTGCTTAAAGGAGGTTGCAAACTCCTTTTCCTAATCTCATCATTAGTTACAAAGTTGAACCACCTAATGCCCAAGATACTGCGTAAGCATCTGGAATCAAAAGCATCTAGTTTCCTGTTATCTTGTTTACAAAGTGTCCAAGTTTCACTACCATAACTAACCCTAGAAAGAACCAAACTATTATACAGTCTAATTTTAGTTTTTAGGTGTATACGCCTATTTCTCCACACTCTCCATAGATTCTTAAAAGTCCCAGCAGCAATCCCTATTCGTCTGTTAATCTCATGCCGCACATCACCATTATCTGTTACATAGCTCCCAAGATAATTAAACTGTGACACCTGCTCAAGACTGCAACCATTCAGATTAACTGAATCACAACCTGCCTGACCAATTTTCATCACTTTAGTTTTCTCTCTGTTTATAACCAAACCTACTCTACTACCAGTCTCATCAACGGCTCGAATGAAAGAGTTCATCTCATATATATGTAGAAGGTCCAAAAGTTTCTGGCCCAAGGGTATTAAAGAGGTAATACTTAAATTAAAGAGGTAATAGAATCAAACAATAATTTTTATTTTTCAATATAATCACCCTTTATTTCAATACATTTTTTTTGAATAGCTAATTAACTTTTCTATCCCACTGAAAAAATAATCTGAATTTTTGTCCTTAAAATGGTCTAAAACTGCAGGAATGACTTCTACATCGTTTGTAAATTTTTTCCCACGCAGATCCGACTTCAATTTTGAAATCAAAAAATAGTCGCTAGGGGTAGGTCGAGGCTGTATGGTGGATGATTTAATTTTGAATAGCAGCCTTCGCAGCAACTGAAGTGTGCACTGGCACATTGTCATGCAATTACCTCACTCCCCGGGACAGCTTTCCTCAGCATTTCTCTTTATTGGTATCCTTCAATTTGTACATTAATGACATAATATTCACTAGTAACTGTAGTATTTCATTCCTTAAAGTCGACTAGCAGAATCCCCTGAGAATCCCAAAAGATGGTGGCCATGATCTTTTTTTTTTGGGGGGGGGGGGGGTCACTTTGCATTTTTTGGCCATGGGAATCCAGGATGCTGCCATTCCATAGATTCCCATTTAGACAGTGGATCATAGTACAGAACCATAGTTTCATCTCCCATGACAATTGAATCAGTCACTTCTTTTTCTTGCCCCTCACAGAGTGCTAAAAATTCAGTATAGCATTCCACTTGTCGTTGTTTTTGGACAACACTCAAAAGTTTTGGTACCCATCTTGCACTCACTTTGTTCATACCAAGATGGTCATGTAAAATTCGAAACACCGTGGTTTTTGAAAGTCCACACCTTGCTGATTATTCTTTAGTTTCAATCGCCTATCCTTTAGCACCTCTTCTTGCAACAGCGCGATTGTTTCCGGAGTGAATGTTTCTGCAGGTCTGCCTTGACAAGGTTCATCTTCAATCAAATCTCTCCCTAAGCAAAACTGCTTAGCCCATTCTTTAACCTTCAAATATGACAGGGAAGATTCGCTGTACACAGCATCTAAACATCATTTAATTTCTGTCGGGCTTTCGCCTTCTTTCATCAAAAATTTAATGACCATGCGATACTCAAGTTTAAACATTTTAAAATATTGGGCAACAGCACTTCCATCTGCGATGATAGCTGCAATGCTACTGATGCTAGAGCTGCAAATTTTCAACTACAGTGCAGCAAAACATATAGTTGACGGAGTTAGACTGTCAATTCTTGTTCTAACATATTTGGGCTGGAAACTTTTGGGCCTTACTACATACTTATAACTAAGCGAAAAGAGCAGAATTGTTCTTATTTTTACAGAATGAGGTTTAAGGGTTGACACATTATAAGAGATTTGATATCAACCCAAAACAAGTATTTTCTGAAGAATAGTTTTAAAATATTATCCTTGCAGATGATTTTTTTGACAGCAGCAAAGAGATTTAGAGCTTAAATTTTCAAATCATAAATAATAAATTGCATGAAATAAAGTTTAAAATAGAATTGAAATCAAAATTATTTCTCTGATAGATATTCTTATTTTCCTAAGAAATTAGCAAACTTTAAAAGTATATATTTATATAACTTAATGTTTGTGAAAATTTATTGTTCTTAAAACAGCTATGAAAATTAAAAATAAATTTTGGTAGTCCTTTAAAATAATCTATAAGCCTATTCCTGCTTATCTAAAATTTAATTTTTATTTAAGTTCACTGATTTTAATTTACCAAGAAAAAGTCACTCAAATAAAAAACTTAAGTAATTTTTTTCATAGCTATATTATTAAACAAAAATTATATTGATATCACTATCAAAAAAGTGTATAAAGTTCTCTATCTGTAAATAAGAACACTAAAGTGTAACCTCCAAAATAATTTAGTATGTACTATTTGTTGGGAGAGAAATATTATTTTTGCAATGCAAAATATATAAATAATTGGCATCAGAACATATTTTAATAGTTAAATAGTAAAATTATTAAGCTACAACCTAATTTAATGTTTTCCAAAATTTCTTATAGAGAAACTGAGATAAATGAAATCACTAAATTCTAATATATTTTATATGTGTATTTATTTATCTACACTTCATTTTTTTTTTTTTTTTTTTTGCAGTTAATGAGTGCTATCAAGACTGGAGCAATATCTCAAAATCGATTAGCAAGAGCTGTAGATCAATTATATGACCAAAGTGTACGTTCTGTAGATCGTAGTGGAGGAGGATTATAAATCAAATTCTTTATCAAAATCACTGTAATGTAATATGTTATGTCTAATTCTTTTATTTAATATTAAGCATTATATTTTTCATGTTCCCATACTCCAAAAAATATTTCCTTGTTGTTTTTTTTTATATAATGAAATGAAACTTTATATGGTGTAATCGTTTTTGTCAGTTAATAGGAGAGTTATAATATACAGTCGAACTTAGTTATAATGAGCACCAGGGAACTGACAAAATTTTCTCGTTATAACCATTACTCATTATATCAGTGATGAGTTGATATCCTCCTATTTTGATTCTCAATATCTTGATAAAAAGATAGATTAAAAAACAAAAGAAACAGAGAGAATAATATAGTTACATACCTACATATTATTTGTATTATTATGCTTGTATAAACTACAATACACTTAATATTAAACACAATTTATTTGTCCATAATTTTAAACCCATTAAAAACAATATTAAATAATAATAAACATGATTTCAATTAGTCATTTTATTTATGTATCTTAAAATTAATGTTTGTTTTAAAGATTTCACTTTGATATTCCTCAAATTTCCCCTTAAAACACTCAACACATTGTCTTATTTTTTGTTTCTAACTGATTTCACAGTCATCATGGTGTTTGGGTAAAGTGGGGAAGCAGGGCTCCTTTCCTTAAAATTTACATTTGGCTATCATTTATACATACCTTATTAATGTTAACTTTTGATACAAAGATGCTTATTTATTATGTGAAATAACTATTAAAAGACTATTTAAATATAGCCTGAAATATGAAATTGTTATAAATTTAATAGATGGAAACTGAGTGTGAGTTCAAAATAATATTTTAGCAACAATAATTCTAAAATAAGGTAATTTGTTACAAAAGTATGAATAAGAATATTTATATAAACTAAATTCAACTAACACAAATCTTTATCGTCATCATTATGAAAATAAACCATCAGAAGAATATATCACAGTTCCCTACAAATAGTTATTTCTTTATAATTCTTACAGTCTCTACTCAAAGCATAAAATAAGGCTTTTTACAATACTCAGTAAGTGGCATAATCATAATTGTGAATAAACCTGTAATCTACCAAGAGTAACCTTACCAATTCCTTAAGCAAACTAAATATAACTATACATCAAATGACTTTCTTCTAGGATTTTAGTCATCAAGTACTCCAAAACTGCGGCTAAGTATATTGGTCTCTCGGAACCAATTCTTTTCAATTTCTTTATCGCATCAGACAATGAATTCTTCCTTTTTCTTATCAGTTTACTAACTAGATCCACATTAATAAACTCTTTTATCATCCCACGCACACACCAAATAAAATAATTGTTCATGGACTAACACGCACAAAACCAAATATAATTAACTTTCTACTTGACATTATTTCTTCCAAGAACTCATCAACTAATACAAGCCAACTTTTTTTTTATTCTCAGAACATTAAATTTTGAGTTTCTAATTTTTCTTTGAATATTTCTTAAGAGTTACTATGTAGGAAGAAGGAATTCTCAATAATCTTTATGGGTATCCAAGGAATATGGGTTTCACAATGAACTAACGAACTACTTTGATACTGGTAGGTTTCACTATGAACTGATTAACTGCTATGATACTAGTAGCTTCACTATGAAATATGCCTGGTGTATTTCAACACAAATATGTATAGTGATAAATCTACTATCTGCATAAGCATAGGGGCGGGGGTGGCTCAATCGGTAGCGCGCCAGGCTCATAATCTGTAGTTCCCAGGTTCGAGTCCCAGCTGGGTCAGCGTTGAGATTTATCTCCGCAAAACTCCCCGCCCTGCCCATGGTCAGTAGGGGACACCGCTGGGCTTGGAAAGGCCGCCGTCCGTCGGATGGGACGTTAAGCCGTGGCCCCGTGTGCGGGAGAGCCATACCCTGTGCACGTTAAAGAACAGTCTGGATGGCCTTGACGGGAGGCTACCATCTGTCTCCCAACAGCTGTTCCAGTGGGTCTCCTCCCCCAACCTTCTCTGAGCCTTCGGGGTCCATGTGACCTGGCCATTTAGCCCATGGTGTGCAAAAAAGTGCCGCACAGAGGTAAAACAACCCAACCCAAATCTGTATAAGCATCTGTCTCAATGAATTGCTTTCTATGATTAGTGTCTGAAAATCAGGATGGTATTTATTTTAATAAATTTGGTAATTGGGGAATCATGTAATATGCTGCTAATTGCATAGAACTTAGTTGCCGACCCTTGTGAATTAGAGGACCTTTGTTTCAGAGCATCCTTGTGCATTAGTTCTTCCTGGTGTAATGGTAAGAAAACCCTGACTAATTTTAGTGTGCATGTACTTTTATGAGTACAGCTGGATACATTATGAATAACTAGGTTTCTTTGCATGTATGTAACAAAAATAAAGGGAGTAATAAGTATTCAAAACTACCAAATTTGCTGAAATGCACTAACTAGATCAGTGGACACTTATGTGCACAAATGAAAAGTGGCTTCGTTATCAACATAAATTCTATACTTTAATCAGAATGCTAATAAGAAGTGGTTAGCACGCTTGGCTACTGATCTAAGGGACCTGGGTAAGGCATGGATGTATGTGTCGTTTTTCTGCTGAAATCCTGCCATCCTCAAAACCTCTGTGGCAAGCAGCTGCTTGAGGGGGTATTTATTTTTTTTATGATTATGTAAATAATTCACTTTAATTTTAAACTTCAGTTATTGATCATTAATTATTTGTATTAAATAAACACACACTAACAGCATATACATATGTGTGTAATAGTCATCAACAGAAGAGGAAAAATTCATGAGCAGTAACGTTTTGCAACACTCTAGACCATTTATGACTCATCCCACCAATGATTTCTCCCCTCTCTTTGCAAAATACAATAGATGCCAAAGAATAAGAACAATTCCCTTGAGAGTACCTCATTGTAAATGCAATTCCTGTACAAGTTCATTTCGTGCACCTAGATTTTGACACAGAATAAAACAACTATCATTTGAATAATTCTATCATAATTTATTTGTTAATATGTGCTGATCCCCATATTAAACATCAATTCTTATAACTAAAACTAATTTCAAAATATTTATTGGCCTCAGTAGTGTAAATTGCTAGGCCAGTCAGTACTTTGAAGGCAAAAGAGCTTAGACATCAAGGACTTGTTACCCTTTGATGTTCTAGTTCTTTTGAAAGTGCCCCAAAAAATAAAATTTAAGAGTCTAAAAACAAATATATTTAATATAGGTATGCAAACAGTGGTATGTTCAGTATCATTTTTACAAAGTGTATATCTAAAGTCACTAAAGTGTTTATTATAAGTTTTCTACATTTAATGGATGGATACAAAGATCGTAGTTATTTCCCACTGCCAAAAACAAAAGAATACAAAACCTAAAATATAACCACTATGTATCTTGAATCCTTCTAAATTGGATTTTTCATTTCCTTAAGAGAATTTGTAATGCAGTGTGAGATTGCATATCTTTTTTTCCCTTTTACTTCTAATAACCCCATAGTGACATTTAGCCTCTTGAATAGGAGTATTTACCGTAGTTTTCTGTCATATTATGAAACAGTTCACATTACATATGCTTATTTTATTTCACTGTAAACTTTTACTAAGTCTTTTTTTTTCACTTTTTTCGTCATATTATTATCTAAAATTCTGGATTTATCTCAAAAACATGGGGCATGTGGCTCGGTCAGTAGGTGCACCAGTCTTGCAATCTGCAATTCCCAGGTTCAAGTCCCACCTTGACCAGCCCCATTTTTAGGCAAACTTATGCACGCACACACACACACACTATTAAAATGTTTAGTAGTCATCATTAAAAATTCATGAAAAAATCCCAGTGTCAATGGAATTTGCATATGAACATTCAGTCTTTCATTTTTCATCTAATAGAATTGATTAAAATAGCTAGGAAAAACTAAGCATAATGATAGTTTGAGCACAAAATATCTCCTGATTGAGCCTTAAAAGTTCAATATTATATAACTGATGCTTGTTTAATAAAAAAAATTATATATTTAATAAAAAATCAGTAATTTAATAAAATATTAAATAACTGATGCTTGTTTTACTGTGATGCACTTATTATTAGTCAGAGTTTTTTTCAATAGAGGAAGATGGAAAATTTTGCTGTTTTTGCCAATGTAAACTAATGAACTGATGATTTGTTTAGATAAAACTTTCCCATAAGGAGATTAACTTCCAGGGTACAACACTTTTAACCCTTAGTGTGCAAGGATTTTCTTTAAAAATGAAAGTTGACTTCTAAGCCATATTATGAAATGGCTAATGAATGAAACAGTTTACATTATATACTAAGAGATAGAGCATTTAATTTCGAACAAAAAATATAAAAAATAAAAGGGAAAAAAATGCAGATAAGCATAAAAAAAATTACAACATCATTTGTAGTAATTTTTAAACACCATTTAATCAGCTCTTGGCACTGAAAGGGTTAAATATATGTAATCTGCATGAATTGGTGTATTATATTTTATTACAGTAAACTTAGTTTACTTGTTTAATTGATGTTTTGTTATTTAAAGTTGTTTGTTATTTTCAAAGTTGTTTGTTATTGAGAGTTTACGATGAAATTAGGTTTTGGTATGAAACCCTGTTAGTATTTGTGCAATATTGAAGAATGGATGAAATGTGTATTTTACGAAATCATTTTTATTTTAATAATTTTCTAAATATTTATGTGCAATTGTAGGTTTTCAACATTTCGGTCTTTTTTTATAAAAAAAATATGAAATAAATACCCCCTCAAGCAGCTGCTTGCCACAGAGGTCTGACAGGAGCCTGTCAGTTTATATGCCACAGTAGGAGATCTGAGAGGATGGCAGGACCTCAGCAGAAAAACGACACACACATCCATGCCTAATCCAGAGCTCGAACCCAGGTCCCTTAGATCAGTAGCCAAGCGTGCTAACCACTCGGCCACGGGTTAGAACAGGTTTCAAATTAATACAACATAACAGACTGAAATTATCACAGAATTTCGTTGATCAAAACTATCACAGAATGAAAATGTAATAGTGTTCTTCACAATACAATTTACTAACATATTTCCCATTATGCTTTTCAGTCAAGTGTGAATCATAATAGTGTGCAGTATTAATATAATAATTACAAATCTTTGAAATGACTTTCACTCACCCATGTAGCCAGCATACCTCTTGAAAATTGGTAGCTATACACGGGAAAAAATTGATTAAAGATGTCTGAGTCCTAGATGGTTCTTAATTATGCCTCCATATCACCAACTCCCATTATTTACATCTCAGATTTTTTTTTTATTTTTTACTCATTGAAACTATAATGGCAGTAATTTAGAGTTATATACATACTTTTACATATTTGACCAGAAAGAATTAAAATATCCTATTCACTAGAGGCCGTCCCGTGGCCAAGTGGTTAGCACGCTTCGCTACTGATCTACGGGACCTGGGTTCAAGCCCCAGATTAAGGCATGGATGTATGTGTCGTTTTTCTGCTGAGGTCCTGCCATCCTCTCAGACCTTCTACTAAGTCAGACCTGCCATCCTCTCAGACCTCTCAGACCTTCTACTTCAGGCATATAAACTGGCAGGCTTCTGTCAGACCTCTGTGGCAAGCAGCTGCTTGAGGGGGTATTTATTTTTATTATATTTATTCACTAGAGCAGGGGTTCTCAACGTGGGGTACACGTAAAAATTTTTGGGGTACGCCGTGAGAGCTTGGAAGTCACTAGATCTGATTACCCAGTAAAATGTTTATAATTTTATAAGATTTGTTAAATTGTTTGTCATTTTTTGTGTTTATCAATATATGTAATTTTTGAATACAAAATTGAATGTGTGTATATATATTTTTTATTCCCATTGTTATACTATAACTATAGTTTTATCTATCTATACAAGGGGTACACCAGTTACATACACATTTCCAGGGAGTACGTGAAGCATAAAAGGTTGAGAACCACTGCATTAAAGAATCATAGCCTAAATATGTGTTATTAAACCAGATTTAAAATAAATTGAACTCTGCTTCTAGATTCATGATAGAGAGAATCAAAATTTTCTGGATTAGTCTCAATCCAAACATGTACTATCCCTTTCTCTGTAGATTTTGCCCTTTTTGTATACTTCCACCCCCTCTCACTTAATCCATCAATAGTCACATATATTGAGTAATTTATTTACAAAGGGATGCTTAGTCTTTTTAGGTCATCAAGTCACTTGAAAAATATTGATGTTTTTCAAGCTGTATTAGAAATATAGACCACAATAGAAAATGCTATATTTATTGAAATGTTTTCATGAAAATTTATCCATATCTATAAAATTAGAAATTGTAACTTGGTCAGCATATGCCGTACTGTCAGCAACTACTGTATTTTTCATACCATTGCACTTAAACATCAAATGTGCAATGAAAGGATAAATTAAACAATTTTGCAAGATGGTATGAACTCGTCTCCCACCCATCCCCAGAATTTGTTTTTCTTAATTTTCTTTTTCTCCTAGAAAGCTAATATAATGCTAACTGTAAACATAAATTTTCGATCTCAGCTTATTGATACAGATGCAGTAATATTTGTTTGTGGGAGATAAAGGACAAAAGCAAAGCCAGCCATATTCAACAGATCAGGGGTTCCCTAATCCAGGGTTATAATTCAAACTTGGTCATGAAAGACTTGTCTCAGCTAATTAGCTTGTAGGCACCGCAATTTTTCAGCTCACAAAGTGACTGCAAATTTGAATTTTGGGTCAAAGGAAAGGACTTGAATTTTGGCTGACATCCAGAAATGTTTGGAAAATATTATTATAAGTGTAGCCTAGATTTTTTCAGCTTCAAGAAGTTCTCTGTCCAAAAAACATGTCACTTTCTGTGCTAGTTTGCTTTTTAAACATTTAAGATTAGAGCATATTAAGTACTAAATTTAGGAATCTTTATTGTTTCTTAACAATAATGTATAAATTGTCTTGAAACGTTGCCAAAACTTAAATCATTTGGAAAATCCAACATTGAAAATCTGGCCACTGTGAAACGTTACTTTATGCACTTGACAAGTAAATAAACATTCTGTGTTTATGAATGGAAACAATGCTTAGTATATTGCTATGTAAAATAACAGATAAAAATTAATATTGAAATTGATGAGTATAATTGAAGCAATGAACGTACACTTCTTTGGAAGCCGTAACTTTTCATCACTTTTATACAGAAAGACATTTATGCAGTAGTTGTAGCTAAAATTATTATAAAGTTTTATATGTGTTTTGATAAATATTCAGAATGTTGTGTTCAATATTGTACCTCTGCAAATATTACAATGTATATTTTAAAGCAGAGGTAATAAGTGTACCTTCTCTTGCAATAGCTGTACATCTACCGGTGCTGCTACTAGTGGAGTGTTAGTAAAATCTTGCTGATAGTAAATTCTAAATGTATAATGATGTAAATGAAAATAAAGATAAAAGCAAAAATATTTGCAGATGATAATATTTTCTATTATATCCAATGCATATAGATAAAAACTATGAAGTCCATAAATGAAGTATTTAATGAATTGTTCATCACATGCATCTGCAGAACATAAACCATTACACTTACCACAACGAAATTATTACTGTCCAAAGTACACCCCTTCAGCATCTATGCAAAGTTGCAGACGTCTACACCAATTCTGCAACGCTTGGTGATACTCCTCAACACTGAATGACTACATTTTGAAAGGTCTTGCACCCAGTAATCCCTTTTTAATTTTTAGAATCACCAAAAACCGTATAGTGCAAGACGGGGTTAACTGCTTAATTTTTTTCTTTCTGCTCCAGATAGGCCATACTTGCAGAGTTTTGTGAGCACTGCATTATCATGAAGGAGAGTCCTTGATTCGCCTGTTGTTGGACCCTTGCTCCTCAAAACAATGCTACTGTATTGGGCATTTAAAGTCATTTTTCAAATAAGATATCCACGGTTAACACTCCTTGGGAATTGAAAAAAAAAATGTGAACATCTTCCTTGAGTGAAAGTCTTGTCAGAGGATTTGGGAACACAGTTCATCTTCCGCATTCCAAACATAGTTGCCGATCGTTCTGGGAGTTTAAGAGTATTAAGAGTAATAAAACCGTCTCATCGCCTGAGACAATGTCTGTTAAGCTTTTGGTGCCACTAGGTTCAAACATTGCCAGCATCTCCTTGCACGAGTTGACTCTTTCCCTTTTTTGCTGCCCTGTTTATGAAAGACCATTTGGCACAGATCTTTCGGAACTTTAAATGATAATTTGTTTCCACACTGGCATCTAAACGTATTACTTGAACAGATGTGTGGGGTTTCCTTAATGAGTTCATGAACAGGAGCATATGGTCTCCTTCGGTCTTTCTGCACGAGGCAGGTCTTCGGAGCTCTGCTGTTCTCTGAATTTGCTCATCCATTCCATCCCGTAACAGTGCCATATGAATAGGCATGATCCCCACACGTGACAAATGGTATGAATTTTTTTCACGTCGTTCCCAAGCTGCATCCTTGTGAAGTAAAATTCCCTTCTTTACTAGGCTCCATAGGAACAAACACCGATTTCACAAAGTTTACGTGCCACCAGCGAAGAAAGAAATGATACGGCCTTTATTTTTGACGTAATGACAAATTTAGACAAGCTTTCAAACAAGTATCTCATTAACTTTGGAGGAACGAGTGCAAATTTAACACTTGTCAAGAACTTTTTTGAAAGCCCTCCATAATACAATCCTTCATACAGGAAATTTTTCTTGTTACAGACTCTGCAGAAAAAAACACATCCATGCCTTACTCGGGGCTCGAACCCAGGTTCCTTTAATCAGTAGCCAAGCAAGCTAACCATTCTTTTATTCATTTATAAAACAACGTAAAACCACTGCAATATACGCAGTCGTATCAGAATAATGTGATCACTACCCGCCCAGGTACGTCACAGTGCACATGACAATGTCGACCACTAGGAAATATAAGCGGCTGGCCAGGACAGATGAGCCATAGTGTGTAACGTGAGCACAATGAGCAGAGGTATTGACTTGATGGATGTTCAAAAAGGAATGATCATCGGTTTCTGCGCCAAGGGTAGAAGCGTCTCGGAAACAGTAGACTTTGTGGGCTGTTTGTGAGGTGCTGTAGTAAGGGTGTACCAAGAATTGACCGCTGGGAAAAGGTTGCCTTTGATGAATCGAGGTTTCTACTCCACAGAAGTGACTGCGGTGGCAGATATGGCATCAGACACAAGGCCAGGGTGGCAGTGTGCATGTCTGGGGGATGTTTTCCTGGGATCACTGGATGGGTCCCTGAACGCCAATTACTACCTGTTCATCCTTGCTGACCACATGCATCCCTTCATGTTGGACGTTTACCCTGGTGGTGATGATCTCTACCAACAGGACAATGCACCCTGCCATGTCACTAAGGTGGTGTGTGACTGGTTGCAGGAACACAACAGCGATGTCTCCTTTCTCCCTTGGCCAGCGAAATCGCCCGACCTCAATCCTATAGAGCACTCATAGGACCTTTTAAATCGACTAGGTTCGTCGTGCATATCCACAACTACGTCATCTCTGGAACCTCCGTGCTCTGCTGGAATCCGAATGGGCACGTTTGCCTCTGGCAACCCAGGGCCTCATTTGCATCCATGCCACGCCGTCTTGCCACTGTCATCTGGGCCAAGGGTGGTTATTCCCATTATTATGTAGGTGTCATATTATTCTGATGCAACTATGTATCTAGTACCTCAACTATTAGTTGCTTATACAACTTTCGCAGTTTATTCTTAATAATTTCTCTGTTTTCAAATATTCACTGTAATCCCTGAACAGGGTTGTTGGGTTGGGTTGTTTTACCTCTGAGCGGCACGTTTTTGAACACCATGGGCTAAATGGCCAGGTCATATGGACGGCGGCTTTTCCAAGCCCATTGGTGTCCCCTACTGAGTGTGGGAAGCGCGGGGAAATTTGTGGAAGCCCTGAACAGGGACTTGGTTGATCAATCACCAGGCTAATAGTGTGCAGTTCCCAGGTTTGGGAACTGCACACTATTAGCCTGGTTTGAGCCAAGTGGTTAGTACATTTGGCTACTGATCAAAGGGACCTGGGTTCAAGCCTCAGATAAGGTATGGTTGTTTCTTTGTTGAGGTCCTGCCACGCTTGCAGACCTTGTATTGTGACTGGCTCCTGTAAGACCTAGGTGACAACAGTAGGCAGGCTTTGGAAAGCCTGCCTATTGTTGCCACCTGTCCAATGGGTTTTCCTAACTCTCGGGGTCCTTGTGACTTCGTCATTTGATGTATTCTGTGCAAAAAAACGGTTCAAAAGTAAGAAAACCTAACTTGAATTACTTTTTTAAATAACAGGTGAAATGTCCAGGTCATAGACCTCAAAAGTTAATAGAAGGGGAAAGGGATCCACAGGACAACTTTTAGGAGAGAGAGCTCACATCAAGGCCATCCATTCTGTTAACATTTACAGGTATGGCTCTGTTGCCAGGAGACCAGTGCTTAACATTACAACTGGTGGAGGGAATCATTTAGACCTCTGTTCCCTTTTTTACTTAATCATGTCTCTAGTGCAGAATGGCACTAGAGACGAGATTAAGTGAAATTTTCTCCTTACACATTTCTATCTCCTCCGTAAACATTAGGGCCAGATCTATGTGGGGGCTTCCCCGCACGCCTTGAGAAAGTAATCGAAATGGAGGTGAAAAAATAATATACTCTGCTCATCAAAAGTTTGCACGCTTATTACAAAATATATTTGGAAGATTTGCACATACTCAAACATGAAAACTGGTGGAGATTTGAATACAAAATAATCAATAGGGAATGTGGCCACCTCTAGAACTAATGCATGCCTGAAAGCGGCAGTTCATGTCATCGAGACAATCCAGATTATATAGCAATCAAGTCTACAGCAATAAAAGCTCAATGGGTTGGATATTGAAGAGCGTCAATGCTTCTCCCCAGGCATCCTACAGATCCAGTTGAGATTCAGAGGGAATGTATGCTGCTTCACTCATTCGAAACCTTCAAGATATTTAGCCTTTGTGTGAATGTGCATTATTGATCATTAAGAGAAAACACTACTGCATTAACACAGGGTTTGGGATTCGCAGAATCTCCAAACACTGTTTGGTACAACTCTCCAATGGAAACTTGGTCACTGTTGGACTATTATAATATTCCACTTCTCTTCATCCTGTTATGGGACTGATTGCAAGTTCCCATATCAGAACATATCTGTTTTACGACTGTAGAGGAAATTTCGAATCGTCCACAAACGGAAAGTGACTCGACTATTCTTGGTCCATGTGATGTTGACCATTTCAAATGGGCCTGTCTGTATGTCTGTAGTTAAGAGTTGCATACAATGGGTTGGGCAGAAAATCCCGTTTTGTGAAGCTTTCTGGCCACAGTCAAGATACAGGTTGATCCAAAAGTAACAGAAAAAGTAAAAATGCAATAATTCGAAAATTATAGACGGTAGCATGATGCGGTTTTCACAGAAATGCAGAGAAAGACATGGGATTTTTTTATATAACGGAAAATTTTATTGCCAGAATAGTTATATTTGCCACCGACAGCTGGCGCTTTAGTTGTGTCAGTACTTTGTACAGTGGCACAGCACAGTTTGCAACACACCTAGGATTACAAATGCTCAATGGTGACGGCTGTCATTAATGCGAATGGCCATCAGACTTGGCACGACACTCTGCACAGCAACGACGAGGGTTTCAGTTGTAATTTCTGTCACATGACGGTGAATAACTTCTTTCAACATGGCCAATGACGTCGGCCGACCTCTGTACACCTGTGACTTCAAGTAACTCCATAACCAAAAGTCACAAGGTGTACGGTCAGGAGTCCTTGGTGGCCATTCATGCGGGAAAGAGCGGCTGAGGACATGGTCATCGCCAAATGTCGATCGCAGCAGGTGCTGGACAGGACCTGTAATGTGCACAGGCACTCCATCTTGCATGAATGTTACACTATGGAGCGCTTGCAAGGAGGGAATGATGCTGTCTCTTAGAAACGCTGCATAACGCTCGCATGTGACAGTAACAGTTCGAAATGCACCACTGTGGACTTCCTCAAAGAAAAAGGGGCCTATAATGAATGAGGCAGTGAACCCACACCACGCTGTCACCTTTGGCTGATGCAAAGGGATTTCCACAATAGCGTGTGGGTTCTCTCTGGCCCAGATGCGGCAGTTGTGTGCATTTACACTTCAATTACGCGAAAAGTGCATTGTTTCCCATCTGTTGAAAAGCCTGATTTGCAATTTCATGACGTCTCTCGAAATCGGTTGGTTTCAGTTCCTGTACGTGTTGGATTTTGTAAGGATACCTCTTGAGGATGATCCTGAGTGATCGCCACATAGTCCCGTATGAAATGCCAGTTCGTTTTGAAATTTCACGCTCACTGCATACCCCATGTGTGGAAGCTTCCGATTGTGTGTCGGCCTCGTGTTCAACCTCGTGCACAACTGCAATAGTTTTTTTGGGGGTCTCCCGCTTCTTGCACGTGCTTCCAAACTTCCAGTGTCCTCAAATCTTTTCATCATAGCTATCAGTGAGGAATCATAGCTATCGGTCCCTATACACTTCTAATACACCGCATCGAATTTGCACATTCAGAGTTCTGATAATACAGCTTAACTAAAAGTGCTTTATCTCGTAACGATAACATGTCTCACCTTGGCAGAACGTTTAACTTCGATAATAAACGTTAAATGCTGAAAGTTTAACTTCAGTATTCACTACATCTGAAAGTTATGTATCTCACGGCAAAGTCAGATTGATCAATGTTCGCAGTCTCGCACCGTTTGAGGAGCGGTGGCCGGCGGATCTGTTTAAATAGCTACATATACTACATATACTAATAGCCGGAACCGCTACAGAGCCACCTGTCGGTGGCAAATGTAACTATTCTGGCAATAAAATTTTTCGCTATTAAAAAAAATTCCATGTCTTTCTGTGCATTTCTGTGAAAACCGCATCGTGATTTTTTTCGCCTTCTGATGACCATATTTCCATGATAACTACATACACGGTTTTTATTGTGATTTGCATATACAGTATAAGAAGTCCTTTACCATAATTTTAATACTTTTCGAATTATTGCATTTTTACTTTTTCTTTTACTTTTAGATCACCTGGTATATACCCGAGTCTCCTTGAAAGTATGCCGGGTTGAAATCCCAGTCAGGACAGACAATGTTTGTCAGCTCATTATTTCGTGTGTTTCTTGTCTATAGGATGTTTTCCTGTGATTATTTATTACTGAATAGTTTCTTTTAACCTATGCTTCCAAAGCTTTTAGCTAATCCTAGTTACACTACTGATATACAGCAGGTTTCTACGCTTAAGAATTATGTATAATTTCTAAATTATGCTCGAATCTTGTTAGATTTCCTCTAATTGCATATTTCCGTATCAGCCAACAGAAATTCCGAACACCTGTACAACTGAAAAAAATGGGCCCATAAACTAAAAAGTTTCTATTCTCAAAAAAAGTCGCATAGATCTCTGAAATAATTAGAACAGAATTTTGGGTATTTAAAAAAATAAATATTTGAAACTAGTATCTGGCTTCTGTTTCTTGTGTAGTTTACTCGATTCTCTAAAATATGTAGATGACATTCCTTATGTTGCTGGGATGGGCTCACTCTGTAGGCTTGTGATCAGATGTTCGCAGGTTTGAACTAGAAACTCTGAGGGAGCTTTGCTATTTCTTTCTACAATCCTCAACTCTTCAGACAGAAAGAGGACCCCAATGGCTTTAAAAAGATCACTGTTCCTTGGAAACGATAATAAACCATGGTTCCAAGTGTAGGAAAGCCGTACCCTTTGCATGTTAAAGAGTATGCTGAATGACCTCGATGGGAAGATATCCTGTCTCTTAACAGTTGTCAGTGGATCCCTAATCAATTTCTTAGCTTTGTAACTTGGGCTTGGCCATTTAGCCCAATGATGCACAAAATTACTGCTCAGAGGTAAAAAAAATGTCGCAAGCTGTCATTTGACACAGCTCGTTTCGATTGATATACCTTTCATATGGCATAATATATCCTTAGTTTCTCCTAAGCAATAAAACAACAAACAACCAATAATCGGCACATTAAATTTCCGTCGTATTTGGAGGGGGCAAATTTTGGGGAATACCATAATGTCCCTGTTTACTTGTTTTTCTCTTTTTTTTTTTTGGACGTGGGAAAGATTGGAGGCAAGACAACGTATGATATTGTAAAATGGAGCTGTATACCGAATTCAGTTCGATTGTTTTACCTCTGAATAGCCCTTTCTTGCCACACAATGGGCTAAATGGCCAAGTCACATGGGCTCAGGGAAGGGAATCTGCTCACAGCTGTTAGAGAGCAAAAGAGAGCCTCCCATCAAGGACATCCAGCATGTTCTTTAATGTGCACAAGGTATCATGGAGGTATGAAGAACAGAGTTAGGTTGGGTTGTTTTACCTCTGAGCGGCACTTTTTTGGCACACAATGGGCTAAATGGCCAGGTCACATGGACCCCGAAGGTTGGGGGAGGGGACCCACTGGAATGGCTGTTGGGAGACAGATGATAGCCTCCCGTCAAGGCCATCCAGCGTGTTCTTTAACGTGCACAGGATATTGGTCTCCTGCATACGGGGCCACGGCTTAACGTCCCATCCGACGGACGGCGGTCTTTCCAAGCCCATCGGTGTCCCCTACTGACCGTGGGCAGGGCGGGGAATTTTGCGGAGAATGAAGAACAGAAGGAAGCATCTAAGCCGTTTACCGGAATAGATGCGAAACTGACTGCAAAGGTGCCATGCTCCTTTTGGTAAAAAAAAAATTGACGATGATATTTGTTTTGCTATAGCTTCTGCATTTTAGATATAAATCACATTATGTCGCTTATAGAATGTGAAATAACTCCATTCTGTATTGTGACACGTACATACTTTAAACATTCTGTGGTTAAAAAGTTGTTTGATTGGGTAATGCATGGATGTTGTGTTGTTTTTCTGCTAAGGTCTGTCATCCTCACAGACCTACTATGGCGTAGTCAACCGATATGCTTCTGTGAGACCTCTGTGGGAAGCAGCTGCTTGAGGGAATATTTACTTTTATTTTATTATAAAAATATTACATTTTAATATTGATCTTCAATCTATTCCAAGATCACTTTCATCTTTTAATGCAGAACCTGTAGATAAAAATCAGAGTAAAATTTATCGAAATCTTGATTTTCAACAAAAATTCGTTTCAGTATTTAGAGTTGTGGCATCTGAAACATTTCATAATAACAGCTCATTTCTTGAACTTAGGAAACTACTTTTATTTCACTTAATGGTTTCATATTATAAGTTATTCTTTATGTTTTCATCAACTTATGGGAAAAAGTTTAACAGCAGCTAGCACTTATTTTCTGGCCGGCAGAACAGCATAAGTAGCGATGAATGTAGAGGTGGAGGAGACAATGGAGCAATACCCCTTCAGAATGCCAGGAAGGATAACGAAGGCACAAAAGTTATTAATTTTCTTGGTATAAACTTTAAATTACTGTTATCCAGGACCGGTTCAAGAAAAAAAATAGGGAGGGTGGGGGTCAGAAACTAAATTGAGCTAAAAAATAGTAAATGAGAGAAAGCAAACGATTGAATTTTCCATTGCAGTATAACATTTCCTCTTCCATTTTAAATATTTCTTCAAAAGTGATGAAATATGCAGAAATTTAACGACTTTTTTTTCCTCTATTACTAGCATTTTTAAGGGATCCCCTTCCCACCCTAGATTCGGCCTTGCTGTTGTCTACTATGCTTTTAGGAAACTAACTGAAACGAATGTATGTGGTTTGACCCAAAATCTCTTCATGATATGTGACATGATTAATGGTATATTATGCATAATTAATTTAATAAAAAAAAATGAGTTTTTTTTTTTCGAAACAGTTTTAAAAACCTTATTTGTAATATCACGTGGTTTGCATCCATTCATACTTTACCCTTTTCCAGCATTGACAGCTACACGAAATGAAAACATTCATTTACTTCCATATCATTTATGTTTCTGTAGGATGCATGCAGGAGCAAATTGGCAAGGGGCCTTGCATCGTTCCGCATTTTTTCAATAATAAAATCTTATTTCTTAGAAGTTCCACGGGATTTAGGAAAAAAACACTTTAAGTGGTAAATGAAAACTATCATCAGAATAAGCGTAAATCTTGCAAATAAAAAACAAACGAAATCGATTTTTTTTCCATCACAGCTTGGGCCTCACTAAAAAACGATTGCGAGTCCGTCTCTGATTATATGACAGGAATGACAAATAAATGGCCTGTGAATAAATATCAACAATGAAAACTAACACGAATTTCTAACTATATGATCACAATAAATAACTTGCAAAAAACGTATGTATAAGGTTTATTTCGAAACTAAAATAAGATTTTAAATACAACTATTCAAATAACCCTGCATTCCTTATTTTATTGCTAATCTCTCCTCCCCCCCCCCCTACATCTAACATAATACACCGATAAAATCATAACTCTCTCAGACGAGACATAACCCACACTAATGCTACCACCTATAGTGTATGGGTATCCCAGCATGCATCTCGTGGTTTGGCTTCGCTCTAAGAGCGACATTCTCCCTCCTGTTCTTCCTGCCTCCATGCAAGAAAGATTCTTCTGCACACGGTTACAGCTTAACGTTCCATCTGACAGCCTAAAGCCTGCCCAAGTTTATGGTGTCCTTTCTCTCGCCGAGAGTGGAAAAAATTCTCAACATTGACATAGTTGCGACTTGAACCTGCGAACTATAGATTACAAGCCTGCCATGTTACCACCTGAGCCCATAATATAAAAGGTACGCAGTTTTTTCTGTCGGGTGAGTCCTTACATTGCTTTAAGTTATGATAAACTCTATTCCGAATTAAGTGGCTTAAGCTTTTACGGTTTAGGGTTCGATGTACTGTGTATTGTGACACATTACTCCACATTCAAATTACGGGCGTGTTACGCCACAGTACTCTTCTATTGATTCGTACCATATGGGATAGCTTTTGCTCACCTCTAGCATTGATGAGCCATGGCCGGCGGTTCTTGGTTTTTTTCCACCTAGTACCACTTTTTGAAGGTACTAAATTGGCCTAATATCCCACAAGCCTTTGCCGTCTTGGAAATGCTCAGATCCAGTTGTCTGGCCATTACAATTTGGCCTTTGTCAAACTCACTGAATCCACTGCCTTTCCCATTAGAAGAACAAGAATAACACTGATTAACGGAGCTCAGTATCAGGTGTTATTTATAACGTTTCATGACCTTCACACGCGCTGTCGTTTACCTGCAGTTGCTTCGATTAGCATAAAGATGTGCTGGTCATAATGTTCTGGCTCTTCAGTGCACATCATTAACGATACTTATGCAGACTTTTTATAATATTAAATTCACATTGTAACAATTTTCTGGTGTACAACTGTAAAATTTTCCGTCTGCTTTTCTAACAGTGAGTGATAATTTATTTTTTGCTTTCTAATGCACTTTATTTTCTGACCATATTTCCACGATAACTAATACACGTTTTTATTGTAATGTACATATACAGTATAATAAGTCGTTTATCATAATTTTAAATTGGCTGACTGCATTCAGTAGTGTTTACTAGCAAAGATATGATGCTTTATTAAGGTGATGATGCCCCAAAGGAAGATCTCTCGAGAGCGAGTATGAGACCTTCTGTTGTTGCCCTACCCCAATTATCACGTGGGTCAGTTCAATTGATCAGTGCACAGGACGACCCTCGACTTTTCAAAATGTCGAAATAGTTGTTTGGGACGTCACTGCATTTCGTCACGTGACGAAATGCTCTCTTGTCTCATTCCAATCTGTGTGCCATTTCTTTAGGTAAGCGAGAAGTTTGAAGAATTGCAGGAAATTTTCTTTAGAAGGTAACTTTAAAGTGCCTTTTAATAGAGGGATAGTTCAAATTTAGGAAATGAGAGTACATGGAGGATATTTTCCTGTTTTTTAAGGAGAGCATTCCTTGACTTGGGATATTTCACTCATGTTCAAAATCAACCTTTTTTCTATGTAATATTTGCCTTTCTCAATGCACCGAGTGGTTAGGGAATTTGGTTACTGATCAAAGAGACCTGGGTTCAAGTCCCGGGTAAAGCGTGAATGTTCGTTTTTTTTATTTTGCCGAGGTCCCTCATCCTCAGAGACGTACTATGGCGTATAACAAACTTCTGTGGCAGGCAGCTGCTTGAGGGGCTATTTATTTTTATTTAATTTGCTGTGGACACTATAATTAAATAAATATTTTAATATCACTTATAACTAATGTTCACTTTATGCGGTGCCTACGTAATGGGAATGCCTGCCGTTTTACACGATTCTCCGTGTTAGCAAAGCGCGTACATGAGGGCAGCACAGCATCGTTCCGTGGTAAGCTAACCTACGCTAATGGTACCGGGTGATCCAAAAGTAACAGAAAAAGGAAAAATACAATAATTCGAAAAGTATACACAGTAGCATGATGCGTTTTCACAGAAAAATATGGGATTTTTTTAATAACGAAAAATTTTATTGCCAGAGTAGTTACATTTGTCACCGACAGGTGGCGCTGTAGCGGTCACGGAGCTGCTGCTTGTAGCTATTTAAACGGATCCGCCTATTTAAACCTCTCTGTGGCTATTTAAACAGATCCGCCGGCATTCCTCAAATGGTGCGAGACTGCGAACATTGATCAATCTGCCTTTGCCGTGAGGTACGTAAATTTCAGATGTACCTCCTCCCCCCCCCCGATAGGGGACCACCTTGTCGTGGTGAGGGGGCTTCAGGCCCAGCAACCGGTCGAAGACTTTGCTGACCAGATTGGGTCCCCGGTTGGAGAGAGCCAAGACCAACCGAGGTCGAAGACATCGCTGAACCCGGTTGGACGGTGTCAAGACCTCAACATCAGGCACTCCGTGGAGCAGTTCAAGAGCACGGATTTGGTCCCCTAGTAGGCAGAGCCCTTTTCAAAGTCTGGTCCCCACTAAGAGTCTCCACTCCAGGTGCCGAGCGAACTTGGATCTACATATCCTTGTTCATGGCTAACCGGGGAACAGATTAAATTTCAGGTTTCTACCGATGGTCAGCTTTCCTTCTATAGGACTGCTGCCATGTGAGATTGGGGATGAGATGCATCTATATGGTGTATTCTTGCCCCCGACTCTAGATAGTCACGGCTTTCCGTTAACTTGGTAGTGTTGTGAGACGGAACCGGGGATTGCCATGGTTGCTGAACATCTGGTAACAAATAGTACAAATTTCAGATATAGTGAATACTGAAGTTAAACTCTCAGTATTTAACGTTTATTACCGAAGTTAAACGTTCTGCCAAGGTGAGGCATGTTATCGTTACGCGATAAAGCACTTTTAGTTAAGCTGTATTATCAGAACTCTGAATGTGCAAGTGCAGCTTTGCGCACCTATTGTTCAATGTGGGGTATTAGAAGTGGAAAGGGACCAATGTCTTGTTCCTCAGTGATAGCTATGATGAAAAGGTTTGAGGACACTGGCAGTTTGGAAGCATGTGCAAAAAGCGGGAGACCCAAAAAAACTATTGCAGTTGTGCAAAAGGTTGAACACGAGGCCGACACACAATCAGTAGTTTCCACACATGGGGAATGCAGCGAGTGTGAAATTTCAAGACGAACTGGCATTTCATACGGGACTGTGTGGCGATCACTCAGGATCATCCTCAAGAGGTATCCTTACAAAATCCAACACGTACAGGAACTGAAACCAACCGATTTCGAGAGTCGTCAAAAATTTGCAAATTGGGCTTTTCAACAAATGGAAAACAATGCGGACTGGCTGTCAAACATCCTGTGGACTGACGAGGTGCACTTTTCACTTAATGGAAGTGTAAATGCACACAACTACCGCATCTGGGACAGAGAGAACCCACACGCTTTTGTGGAAACCCCTTTGCATCAGCGAAAGGTGACAGCGTGGTGCGGGTTCACTGCCTCATTCATTATAGGCCCCTTTTTTTTGAGGAAGTCCACAGTGGTGCATTTCGAACTGGTACTGTCACAGGCGAGCGTTATGCAACGTTTCTAAGAGACAGCATCATTCACTCCTTGCAAGAGAGGCAAGCGCTCCATAGTGTAACATTCATGCAAGATGGAGTGCCTCTGCATATTACAGGTCTGTCCAGCACCTGCTGCGATCGACATTTGGCGATGACCGTGTCCTCAGTTGCTCCTTCCCACATGAATGGCCACCAAGGTCTCCAGACCTTACACCTTGTGACTTTTGGTTATGGGGCTACTTGAAGTCACAGGTGTACAGAGTCGGCCAACGTCACTGACCATGTTGAAAGAAGCTATTCGCCATCATGTGACAGGAATTACAGCTGAAACCCTCTTCGATGCTGTGCAGAGTGTCGTGCCATGTCTGACAGCCATTCTCATGAATGACGGCCGTCACATTGAATATTTGTAATCCTAGCTCTGTTGCAAACTTTGCTGTGCCACTGTACAAGGTTCAAGGTGTTGTAAATATGGTGAAATTAGCCTCCAAAGAAGGGGCTCCCTACACCAGTCACAACGAAATAGAAGAATCTGCCTTTCAGCTATCCCTCAAATAAAAAAAAAGGCTTTATTCAGGACAATGTAAAAAGTAGGACATTAGACCTTGCAGAGGAGGCCAATGTTCTGAAAGAAGCCAGTGACCATATGGAAGCAGTCTTGCTGCAGCTTCGCATTGTCATTGTTGCCAAGAAGAGTGGTAATGGTGTAGTCAGTGGTTCCGATAGCATGAAGCTCCCAGAACAAAGCTTCTCGTTTGGCATTGTAGTGGGAGCAGTTGAGAAGAATGTGTGATATAGTCTCAGACGTGCTGTAAGTGGCACAGTCTGGGCTGTAAATTCTGCCAAGAGTGTTAAGTGTAGAGTTGCTGTAGATGACACCAACTCTGAGACGATGAAGGAGGGTCTCCTAAGATCTGCGGAGATTACCGAGGTTAGCAGTAGTGACAGAAGGTTCAACCAGGTACCTGAATGTGGAACAGCTGCTGTCCTTCTGCCACTGAGCAAGACGAAACTGACTCATCAGATGTGAGAGCTCTTGCAATCGCTGTGAGAGAGGGGTTAAACACCTCTGACTCTCCAGCGCTTCCTTCATGGTGTGATCAACGAGCTCATTGCCAGGTATTCCTACATGGGAAGAGATCCACTGGAAATGGACCGTGATTCCGGCAGAAGCGACTATGGTGCAAGTCTCCATGATCTTCTGGATGAGGAAGGGGTTGCAGCTCTTGCTGTCTCGCTTCTGGAGAGCTTCCAAGGCTGACTTGCTGTCACAAAGAATGACAAAGTTGCCACTCTCGAAGCTGAAAAGTACAGCCTGAAGAATAGCATCAAGCTCTGCACAGGTGGAGGTTAGATGCGGGAGACGGAAACCTCTGGTGATGCCAGTATCGGGGATGACAAAGGCAGGGGCAGCACGTTGCCTTTCCCGGTCCACATATCCATCAGTGTAGACATCAGTACATCTCTCATATCGTTCAGTGACATAGGAGGTGGAGAGATGTCTGATGGCGAATGGATCAGAGTCGCTCTTCCGACCAAGAGAAGGGATAGTGACATTGATCATAAGATCACTGTTCCTCGAGGGTGGAATGTCGGGGAAAAGAGTATTGCCAGCATCTGTCCCTGCCAGTTCGTGCGTTTGGAGCTGGCAGGGACTTGGTCGTAGAAGTCCTTGGCAGACAGGGCGATGGCAGAGTGAGGCCTGTCATGCAACTTCCTGAGAAGTTCATGATTAGATTGCAGGGAATGGAGCCTCGAGAGATGACACAGAATATCTCTCTTCCATTGCAGGTGGAAAGGCATGTCATCAGCCTCTGCAATGACAGATGCATTAGGTTGTGTTAAGACAGAGTCTGAGGCAAGAGGCACAGATATAGTGTGGACAGTAGCCAACTTGCTGAGCAGTGTAGCAGAGGCATTGCACAGGTGACCACTGTAGTTGACCTGGGAGATCAAGTGCTGGTACAAGACCAGGAGGGTTTTGCAGGAACTTCCCCAGTACCAGCAAGGATAGTATATTTCTCTGTACAGTAACAACTGTCTTAAGATGCTGGATGCGAGCCCCCCCAGCTCAACCTGCTGTCCAGGATCACACCAAGGAACTTATGCTGAAGGACGGCCTTGATGTGATCTGGCCCAAGCAAGAGGACAGGGAAGGTGGGTGGAAGGCGTCTCCTCGTGAGAACCATGGCCACAGTCTTATCAGTTGAAAGAGTGAGGCTTAGGTTTTTGACGAACTTGACCTTGTTCACAGCTCATCACGAGCTGAGCATGGTAGGGATCCTGGATAGGGAACCAGATGCAGATGTCTGCGTAAATGAAAATACCCACTCTATCCTCAAGTAGAGAGGGTAGGCCTGACAGCTAGATGTTCAGTAACATCGGGCTGAGGAAACCCCTTTGAGGTACTCCATAATTGATGGTGTGGGAGATGCTGAGCATGTTGCCCAGCTTAATGCGAAGTCCTGTTGGAGAGGTATGCTGAGATCCACTGGATGATATTGCCTCTGAGGCCGAGATCATGAAGCCTGCAGAGAATATCCGAGTGGGACAGGGAGTCGAATGCCTTCTGGATGTCAAAGAAGATAGCAACAGTAGTCTCTTCCATGGACCACGCCTGATCAGCAGCAGAGATGAAGTCGATGAGATTGTCCGACGTGCATCTCCCTTTGCGGAAACCAGAGAGGCTGTCAAGGGAGGAAGCCATTGGACTATAGATACCATTCCATGCGTCCAAGGACCAGTCTTTCTAGGATCTTGCAGAGGCAAGATGAAAGAGCAATGGGCCTGTAAGAGGACAGCTCAGTGGCGGGTTTCCCCTGCTTCAAGATAGGCATGATGTGTGTTGCCTTCCATGACTCAGGTACTGTGCAGGTGGTCCAGGAGTGATTGAAGGCTTTAACAAGCAAGAGCAGAGCCTCAGGTTAGCTGACACCATCAGGGCCTGGGGCCAACGAGCGCTTCGAAACCCCAATAGCAGAGGCGAGTTCCTGCAAGGTGAAAGGATCATTATAGCAAGACTGTCCCAGAGCAGGGCTGCTGAGCCGTATCCTGATCAATCACCGGTGGACCAGGAAGGGAATAAGTGAGGTGCCGCAAAAAGGCATTAGCAGTGGCGGCTAAGTCCTCCCCACAGGATAGGGCAGGCTGCGGCTTCCCTGTCAGGTTCCTGATAAACTTCCAGACTTTCCCAGAAGGGGTGAAGACATTGATGCTGGAGCAGAAGGATCGTCACCTGAAACTTTTACACCGGTTAAGGTACCTTCTGATCGCAGCATGTAGCCTTTGAGCATGAAGAATGTCTGGAAACCTACCAGAGCGGCGGGCGCGCCTTTCGACTCGGCGGTGAATGGTGCGAAGCCGCTTATAGTGGATATCCGGAGGGGAAAGATGCCTGGGCGTCGAGATCATAGCAGTGCAGGCATCAGAGGCAGCAGTGAGGGCCTCCGACACTCCACCGAGATGTGTTGCTTCGACGGCAGCGAGTCCTTCAGACGAGATCTGCTGGAAGAGCTGCCAGTCGGTAAGCTGTCCAGCCACTGTACAAACTGCAGACACAACTGAAGCGCCATCTGTCGGTGGCAAATGTAACTATTCTGGCAATAAAATTTTTCGTTATTAAAAAAAATCCCATGTCCTTCTGTACATGTCTGTGAAAACTGCATCGTGCTACTGTCTATACTTTTCGAATTATTGCATTTTTACTTTTTCTGTTACTTTTGGATCACCTGGTATATAACGATCTGGTTGAAGACATAAGGTAAAAAAATCAGATGGCTAATCAAGTACAATACACTAGAATCTTTCTCAGAGATACAAACGGGAATAATGAATCCTTAAATACTAGATGAATGCTGTTGAAAATAGGATTTAAATAGATCAAATTATAATTTTGAATTTATAGTAAGATTCCCATTCACATAACACAGAAATGCTCTGATATTTTGTTAGGGCAGTGTATCGCAGTTCCATATATTGCAAAGGTTTCTGCGATTCTCTGTGGCAAGCAGCTGCTTGAGGGGGTATTTATTTTTATTTATTATTTAAACTTAGTATTAAAAGGGAAATCAAGTCTGTTTACTGAACTGGGGATTGAAAATTATACGGGATTTAGTCTTTGAATTGTATACACTTGGTATTAAAATAGAAAAAAAATAAGGAGTCTAATGAACTGAGTAATATCAACATTGCAGAAATGACTTTTTAAAATTTTCATTACGTTGTTCCAAAACAAAACCAGACATAGTGGGCTACATCACACTTTGTAATGTATGGTGTAAACGGTGAAACAAGTCTGGGCATGTAGATTGGAGATTGTTACTTCCTGTAATGAAATAAAACTGTTCAGTCACCAAATTTCATTAAAGAAAACAACGCACCTGTTAAATATTACAATATAAATATACTACCATTCATAAATCGCATTTAAATCAATAGATTTTATTTAATATAAATTTGGGACAAACACTCTGAAGTTACATGACAAATCATATTTTTTTTTTGTTATGGTACAATTTATTTAAATTGAATATGTGGTCCCAGATTTAAACAGAGGAAAAGTGGAATAACTGCAGAGATAGGAGAGTTGGCCTGGTTATGATCGAGTATACTTGCCCCATATATGAAGCATGAAGACAGAGGCAATAAAAAGCAAACTCATCACCAGCACTGGAACAGGGCCACTGCAAGAAACAATTAAAAATTCATGAACTAATTCATTAATTATAAAAGAACTAAATATCCTAAACCTTTACCTATCAAAAATGAACAGTAGTTTCCTTTCAGAATTTCTCATAGATTCCTGTAGTGAAGAAAAACTACATTCCTGGTGCAACAGTAAGGAATAGTGCTCAAATCCACCCTAAAAAACATGCAATTATTCTCAAAAATTACCCAAAAATCCCCTTAGCACCCCCCCCACCACCACCACCACCAACAACGTCTTGCCAATTTCGAGTCCCCTGTGATTGCAGACTTCAGGTCCCAAAAAGTTCCGCTAGTTGGAGAAAAAAAACTAGGTCAGGTTCTACACAATAGCGGAAGTGAGATATCACATTCTCACTTTTCAAAACCCCAGCTGTTATAAGAACAGTAAAGCCCAAGAACAAATCCTACAGGACATCAGTCTTAATCTTTTGATCTAAATCACCCATCTCCCATAGTGTTAACAACGCCAAGGCTTCAAAAAACGCTATCAAAACTTCGTCTGAGATCGCAAATTTAAAAAAATGCCCAAAAAAGTCACCTAAGAACTAAATAATATCCTAAACTTTTATACTACCTATCAAAAATCCTAGCTTTGTTGAATTATCATAGTGTGTTTGTCGTAACAGTTATTCCACTATTATCTTCCCAACTCATTAGATGAACTTCCCATGTTACATATCAAATGAAGCTTATCACATGGAAGTGTCATAAGATACAAAAAAAATTAACCTCGCAGTGGTTTCTTCCCCCCTAAAAGAGTATTGTAAAAATCTTCCAACATGAGAGCCCACAGTTTGGTGTCCCACCCTTCTTCCCCCTCAAAAGGGGACAAAAATTTCATGGGATGGTCGATCCCATTGAGTTATATATGTATACAAAATTAAAGCTTGTGATATATACAATGTCACTGGCTGTAAAATCATGCCCACTTTCTGTTCTTCCCCACGAAAAGGGTGGGAAGGAAATGTAGGCTGATCTTTCCAAGTCAAAACACAAATTCCAAAATAGGTCCACTTATTGACAAAGTAAAAAATATAAATTGAAAAATCTACCTTTTTTTATCCTAATAAGTAAAAAATAAAACTAAAGCATGCTGATGGTGAGATCATTCACTGAATTCATATTCACTTCAAAAGAAGATAGGGTGCCAACTTTGTTTTATTCGTTTGGTTAATTGGCACTCTATTTTCCTTTAAAACGAATACGAAATAAACATGTAATTCTGCTATTGGTATGCTTTGTTGCCTTTTTTGGGGGGAGGGGGGTTAGAGAGATAGGTATATTTAATTTCCATTTTATGTTACCTGTAAGTACTTCATATTCAAGTTCTAAGCAATTTTAAGGATTTTCATGCCCAATCTTGTTCTTTGAAGCGTAATTCAAATGACAAAAAATTGACTTTTGTGCTTTGGACAGAAAAGTAGCTGACCCGTTTTATAATCTCCATATCTTGTTTTCTAAGAACAGTGCCATGAACAAAGCAAGAACTTTTTTTTTTTTGCTTACTTACAATAACAGACAACATTACAAGATAAAAGGAATCAAATAGTATGGCAACATGTGAAATTCAAAATTGTTTTACTTCAAACTTTTGAAACAGCTCTGAACAACAACTATGAAGTAAAACGAAGAAACATTCACAAAAACTATGACAAAAAGCATCAAAAGTATTACAACACTTCCATCTTATTTGAATGGGTGAATTCAAAGTTCCCAAACTTTGAAAATATTTTTTATGGAAAGATGATGGATATGAAATGATGAGCTCATTCAAATCTCTGTAAATCTCGATGTGTAACATAATTTGCTAAATTATTTTTAGAGTAACACTGTAGTGCTTATTTTTACAGCAATGATTTTAGCCACGCCATTAAAAGCAGTAATTTTTACAGCAATGCCATTAAAAGTGCAATATCAGGAAAGACAAGAGATATCAAAGCCATATTTCAGTGAATACATAGCTTATGTTACAAGGATCAAATGATTACAAATACAACTCAGTCAAACTTGTGGAATACAAAGAAATCAGTATCTTGTGTTAGCCACCATGAGCAGCAATAACTGTTGCTACACAGTCAGCATTAAGAGGATGAAATGTCAGATGTGTGTTTGGGGAATGTCAGTCAAAGCAGTTTTGATACGTAGCCAAAGTTCATCTGTTGTAGCAGCTGCTGGTGTCTGGTGTGCTAGTCGTGAGATCATGGACATGTTCATTTGGGGACAGATCCAACGAACCAAGGCAGAAGTGTCACATGGTGGCTATCCAGGAATTGTTGGACGATGCATGTCACATGTGGTCAGGCATTGTCCTGTTGGCAAATGACACCAGAGAGCCACTGAAGATAAAGTAAGACCACAGGCTCCAACACCTCAGTGATGTAACGCTGGCTGTTCATAGTACTGGTAATGCATACGAGGCACATGCGTGAGAGGAGTCCAATGGCACCCCATACCATAACACCAGGGGCTGGACCTGTATGGTGCTGCATCATACATGTCTCACTGAGCCTGTCACTGTGGTACCACCATATATGGATTCATCCATCATGGTGTTGCATACTGAAGCAGGATTCGTATGAAAAGATGTGATGCCATTCGCACATGACGTTCTTGGCACCATTACAGTCACATATGCCTGTATTGTAGAGTCAATGGTAGCCAAAGCAATGGCTGCCTAGCAAAGATGACCCGATGCCACAGATGACTTCGAACCATATATGTGGACACTGGTTGATGTGCAACACACCCTAACTGTTGAGCTAAGGTGTTTGATTTAGTTGTACAATCATTCGAATCCATGTGCATGACTGTTCTCTTGTTTATTTGTGTGATAGGGCCGTTGAGATCTCTCACGTCGGTGAGTTCATTCCTCCTTTACTCACTGACGCCATATTCTCATCATTGTGGAAGCATTCTGTCCAACATGAGCACCGATGTCTCGGTATGATAAACTGCCTTCCTATAATTCCACAATTCTCCCTTGATAAAAGTGGGAACCTGGTCTTATGGATGCCATGTTCTTTGATGGGACATACCTGATCCTTTAGTGTGCAAGAACTGCGAGCAAACACAATTCCAGTATTTCACACCATCTCTTTGTAATTTCCTCTTGTTCCACTTCCAGGAGGGCATTACTGTCACACATGATGTGCATATATGCTGCACTTTGAATCATTTACATGTTCTCCCATAGGCTATCCATCTTGCCTATTTCGGGGCAATCTGATGAGTTCTTCCTGGTGTTGCACTTTTAATTGCCAGCAGTGTAGTTCTATTTAATTTGTTTAAAAAAAAAAGAAAGCAGACTATATATAATGAATAAAAATTCAAAAATGAAAAATTTCTATGCTAACATATCAATATAGCATCCAGTTTAAGCATTAACACAGCATAACTGAGAATATAAAAATAATTACACTTTAATCCCTGGAGAATCATCTGTATAAAACCTCCACATGCCACCACTGCTGGCTCCTGCAGCTCTAGCCCTGCTGCTACCACTGTTTCCTGCTGTTTTCCTAGTAAAAAGAATTCTAATAAATGGAAATCCAGGGATACAATTTACAAATAGTGGGCAAAAGACTACTTTACATATCTACATTTTCATTTATTTTTTCTGTATAAGTGTAAAAAAATACCAATACTATAACCAATTGTTTAGCATCTCTAGTTGCAACACAGGAGACAAATCTACCAACAGTGATAATTGTGAAACAAATCATTTATTTATTACTCACCATGTTCACTCGCAAAGATTTAAGATTCTAAAAAAATGCCAGTATGTACATCTCACAACCCTGCTTAATAAATAGTGCATGAATAATTTTGTGATAACTCAGCATAATTTAGTTTTGGTGTGGTCATCTTGGCAGTTATTATTACCTGACAAAAATGTAGATGCAAGAAAGATAGCAAATTGGTCAGGCGAGGCATTTTAAATGCATGATTTGGAAAGTCAGATGTAAATTAAATATCTTTGTAATACAACATTACTAGCAAGAGGAAATATGAACTTTTTCCTTCAGTAGCATGAAGCATATCCTTGCAGTTTGGTCAAAAATACTGATAGATGAATGAAACACCAAACATTAATCCCAAATGTCAACATGGAAACATGCAACACTTGAAATATCACACAACAGTTCAAGACCATTTGAAGGGCTCAAAGCAATATCACTCAGGTTCATCACCAAGCTCACCAGCATGAACATGAATCAGTGCTGTGAAGTGTGTATTTTGCTGTTGATAATCTTTCCCATTACCATCTTCTAAAGGTCCTTTTCTGCAGCAAATTATAAAATAAAACTCTACTCCCAAAAATGTTATATTTATGACAAAGGAACATTCACATTTTACACTGGATTTTCATAGTTTTAATACTAAACTAGAACACAAGCCATAAGTGATGTGGGAAGGTATGGCCACACATTATTTAGACATTTCTTGCAATGTCCTTAAAATATAGTGCCATAAAAATAATAGGTTGAATTATGTCTGATATCCCAATTCAACACTAGAGAAATTGAAGATCATGCGTGACTACAGAATGGTGGTGTACTGGCCCACTTGGTACCAGCTCTGTGCTACTTGAATGAGCTCTCATTAGGCCAATGGACTTGCCACGGCTCCGTGCTATCCCCCATCATCAATATCCTGGCTCCCAAGCAGTCCTTACTTGAACTCACCATGTGGAGACTCATTAAGGGCAATGTTGCTGTACATTAACAAAACAAAATATAGTTGGATATTTCAGTAAAAATTGTGGCAAAGTGTCAGCACTGCCATACAACCATTGCTTGCAATTTACTGTGGCATTTAAGACACCAACAGAGAGATAGAAGTGTAACACTTGGAGGGTTGATACCTTAGAATAAGAAAGAAATTGTAAAAAAAAAATAGGCTAAGAGCTGATTGTGAGTTATAGTAAACCTCAAACAAACAGCTTAAGATCTGGGTAGTGCCATAGGTAAAAAAATGTCCTCCCAATACTTTTTTTTTTTAAATGGGCATATTTAGTAAATGGTGTTTCTGCTACAAGTTTCCAACATGGGGGACAATCATAATGAGTTATATACAAAATAATGTAAGCTTATGATGCAGGAAGTATCACTGGTTATAAAACAAATTTACCCTCTTCCCCAAAAAAGATGGGAGTTTAAGTTTATAAATGATTGTTGCCTCCACCGAAGGGAGTTGAAGTTTATAAATGATTGTCTTTAATCCAGATGCCAATCTTAGCATGGTTATGATCAGCTAGTGATGCCCCCTCATTCACTTTTACTTTACCTTAACCAATTTTGCTTAATTTACATTATATTTATCATTTTGGGGATTTTTATTTCATTTTGGCATCACAGCGCTCATTTCCAAGAGCATAGGAGTTGCGCATGCGCAACTCTGAACTTTCGATTGTCACCCGCTAAAGCGCGTGTACTAGGACACGCCCCCTCTTGCATCATAGCTTGCGCCACTCGTCAATTTATGCAAAATGTTTTTCCCGGTGTGCAACATGACACGTGCCGGCTTTGTAGCCTCTTGTTATAACCTGGTGACATGTTAGTCACAGAAGCACAAGCACAATTAGAGCAGCACAGTTAGTTGAGAGAGTGTTGGAGTTTTGTTGAAGAGTTTGTAGTAAATGATGTAGTATCTTCTTCATTGAAGTTTTGGTGAGTGTTTTTGGAAATAAATTTGTTTGTTACAGAAACTTTTTGAATCTTTACTAATTTTTTTCTCTTGAGCAACTTTAATTGTTTTGATTAGAAATAACATTAAATTTTGACACTCATTTAATATTTTTGAATTCTTACTCGTTAACGCTCGCTGGTATTTCAAACCCTAATTAAACTTTATTTTTGGCAATTTGTTAATTATTGCTTGGTGCCTGACTTAGCTATCCGGAGCTTAAATAATTATTGGATCAGACAAAGGATCCAAACTTAAAAGTATTTTCAATTCTTTGGAGCATTACACTATAATGCAAATTTATATAAAAACCCCTTTCCATATGTATACACACAAAACAGGGATGAGAATAAGTGTTTTTAGTGACATCACCTAGAAATTGTCACAAAAAAAAGCCAAATACATAAACTTTCACTATCATCATCATCCTTCTCAAGCAGCCATGGGCTACGGAGGTCCAACCAGACCGTGCAATTTAGTTCTCCAAGCAAGTCTATCCTGAGCTACATCTACTGCATCTGGCCACTGCACACCAATTCTAACAAGGTCCTGTTTGACATTGTCTGCCCACCGCATCCTAGGTCTCCCCTTCTTTCTGAGGACTTTAGGCACACTGTTCATAACCCTATTCGCCAATCTATAATTACTCATACAGGCAACATGGCCAAACCAACGGAGTCTCTCTCTGCACAATATGCTGCTTAAAGGAGTTTGCAAACACCTTTGCCTAACCTCATCATTAGTTACAAAGTTGAACCACCTAATGCCCAAGATACTGTGTAAGCATCTGGAATCAAAAGCATCTAGTTTCCTGTTATCTTGTTTACAAAGTGTCCAAGTTTCACTACCATAACTAACCCTAGAAAGAACCAAACTATTATACAGTCTAATTTTAGTCTTTAGGTGTATACGCCTATTTCTCCACACTTCTCCAGATTCTTAAAAGTCCCGGCAGCAATCCCTATTCGTCTGTTAATCTCATGCCGCACATCACCATTATCTGTTACATAGCTCCCAAGATAATTAAACTGTGACACCTGCTCAAGACTGCAACCATTCAGATTAACTGAATCACAGCCTGCCTGACCAATTTTCATCACTTTAGTTTTCACTCTGTTTATAACCAAACCTACTCTACTACCAGTCTCATCAACAGCTCGAATGAAAGAGTTCATCTCATCAACATCATTTGCCAAAAGGGCTAAACCATCAGCATAATCTAAATCAGAAGTTTTCGTATCTCCAGCCCATTTAAGGCCAAAATCTTTCCCTTGAAGTGAATTTCGCATAACATAATCAATAACCAAACTACAGAGAAAAGGAGACAAAATGCACCCTTGTCGAACACCAGAAGTAATGCTAAACCAATTGCTACAAGCCTTACCAACTCCCACACACGACTCAGTGTTATTATAGAGAGCTTTCATTATGTTAACTAACTTGTCTGGTATACCATATGATTTCACAATCAACCACAAATTATGACGATCAACAGAGTCAAAAGCCTTTTTGAAATCAACAAAGCTAGCAACCAAAGGTTTCTGAAACTCTAAACATTTCTCAAGAATCTGCCTAAGTGAAAATATCTGATCCACACATCCCCTACCCCTTCTGAATCCACATTGGTCATCACGCAATTGACTGTCAACCAGATTCTTAATTCTATTAAGCACAATCATGGAAAGAACTTTACCTGGAACAGAGAGTAGGCTAATACCCCTATAGTTATCCCAAGAACTGTGATCACCTTTTTTGAAAATAGGGATAACAATAGCTCTGGTAAAATCCTTAGGAACCATGCCTTTATCATAAAAGATATTCAGAATTTCAGTCATCCAAGTGGTAACCGAAACATTTCCAGCTCTAAGCATTTCTGTAGTAATTTCATCTACCCCTGGGGATTTATGAAGTTTAAGTTTAGAAACAGCCAAAATAACTTCAGATTGTGTTATAGGGCCAACATTAAAGCCACCAATGCATCTATCATCATTGCAAACAATGGGAATAGAACTAACCGCATTGTTTAGAACATCACTGAAATGCTCAGCCCACCTAGCCATGACAGAATCCTCACCTTCTATAACATTACCTTGTTTATACTTCAATCCCTGTATACCTGTCCGTTTTCTACCACACAAAACATTAACTATCTGGTACAGCTCTCTGCTGTTGTGCTGTCTAACTGCTTCCTCGGCTTTGTCAGCCAAACCATCAAGCCAAAGATTCTTATCAGCAGCTAACTGATCTTTTACACGTTTATTAAGTTCTCTGTAATGCTTTCTATTATGACTAGTAGGGTATTGATTAAGGACATTCCTGCAGTTCTTTCTTTCCGAAATAAGCTCAAGTGCCTTATCACTCAGATAATTCTGTCTCTTCTGCTCCTTTTTTTCTAAAAGAGTACTGTTAGTGTCCAAAAAAGCCTGTTTAAAATGATCCCACTCTTCCTCAACTTCAGTAGTAAGCATACCATGACTGTCATAATGACTAAGTAACCTATCATGGTAAGCTTTGGCTTTAACTGGGTCTTTCAGAGTTTCAGTATTAAAAGCAAATTTTTTAACCCTAGCACAACACTTTTTAAGTTTAAGTTGCAAGACACTTTTAACTAGGTAATGGTCAGATCCAATTTCAGCTCCCCTATATGCCCTGGTATTTCTAACAGAACTAGCCCATTTGCTGTTAATTAATATATAATCAATCATATTCCTATGCAGCCCATCAGGTGAAACCCATGTGTACTTATGTATGTCGCGGTGTTTGTAATATGTGTTAGTTATTCTGAAACCATTGAGTTTACTTACCTGTAGGAGACGTTGCCCATTGCCATTGCAGCTACCAATACCAAAAGGGCCAATCACCCCTCCCCAAAGGTCAGAGTCAGTACCAACTTTGGCATTGAAATCACCAAGAACAAGGGCAATATCTCCTTTCTTGACAGAATTCAAAATATCCTGAAGTTGTTCATAAAACCTATCCTTCTCATCCTCATCCTCAGTGGGGGCATAACAGCAGATAACATTCAGGTCTTTAACGCTTGTCTGAAATTTTGCTGTAAGAAACCTTTCATTAATACACTCATATCCTAGAAGAGCATCACTAGCGTGTCTGCTGAGAAGCAGTCCCAAGCCTTGGTGATGCTTATTGTCGTCCCTCCCTGAAAAGAGAAATTTAAGATTATTTTTAAGAATCTGACCTTTATCTGTCCACCTGGTCTCTTGCAAGCCGAGAATATCTAAATTATAATGGTGGAATTCTTGTGTGAGGACATCAAGAGAAAAAGCTCTGTGCAGAGTCCTCACATTCTAACTACCTATGGAGAGAAAATGGTTAGTAGGATGTTTAAAGAAACTATGTTTGTTGAGAGAGGGAATGCCGACAATATCAAACAGCCTCCTAATCGCAGACATGGGGCAAAGACCCGTTCCCCCACCACTAAAGGCTGAAGCCATCTACACTGGAAGACTTCCTCCAATGTAGAATTTGACGATGCCAATAGAAGCAAAGAGTTCAGGTGCCTGCGATGACTACTGCTCAGGATTATCCACCAGCTGATAAACATATCCTGTGAATCTATTCACTTGGGGCTGTCAACCCACAAACAAACAGAAAACACAGCGGAAGATTTTCCCTCCACAGAAGCCCACCACCAGTGCAGCAAAATCAGGATCCATAATCAAGCTCAGAGCCATATATCTGTCCAGTCCAGTGGGTTTATATGGTCAGCACCAGGACCCTGTGTGGTTGACCACTCCTCAGCAGGGTAGAAAAAAAAAAGTAGCCATAGTTGTCCAGATCAGTAGGCCACACTAATCTGGCAGCCCTCCCCTTCCGTTGACTTCCACAAGAGAGTATCTCTTTCGAAAGGTACTAACGGTCTGCACCACAAGAAGGCGGGGTCGGACACTAGGTGCTAGGCTTGGCCAGTTCTATGCATCATCACAGGGGATTGGTGCATAGCTCTCCTTCCAGTGACTACCTAGCTACCATTTACAGACTTTCACTATACAAAATTAAAATTTCAAATGATAGAATCATTGAAGCAATTCACATTAATTTCAAAGATATGGAGCTTTGAGCATTTAAGCAGGTTTCGTTACTATTTAAAAACATGTTAGTGTCCTATTTTCCTTCTAAATTAGTGCATGGTGATCACTGGGCATTTTTTTTTTACTTTTTATGTATATAAATGAAAATGCTCTTGAAATATTTTTGCATTTATACATTTTGTGTGCACCATCTCCTAAATTATTTGCAAAAGAATTTTTTTTTTAATTTGAAACAGTATCACTCTTTGGTTGTATTATGAAGCTACCACACCACTGATTCTTGGCACCCCAGTAAGACAGTAGTATCATCTTGAGTTAACACTGAAATTTACGAAGTCAGTTTGGCACAGTTGTTCTGTTATAACTGAACACAAGGTAATAGCTTTGTGCACCTGGCCACAAACAGAAACAAAAAATTACGCTAAAGATATACAGTGTGACATGAAAATTGCAATCCACTAAGCTAATGATGGAATTCCATGATATCACAAGCATGTACAAGTGACATCATAAGAGAGATGTGCAAAACATTAGCCTTTGTTCAATAAGCAGCAATAGACACATTGAGACAAGGCATACTGTTAGACTGTCAATCATGGACTGCAGGATATTCATCCATGTACCACTCATCTGTGCTTGCAGCTATTGTAAGAAGCAAAGAAGAGTGTTCCATCAGTTAGGATTCAATATGCTTAGAGATATTGATAGGAGAAAGATCTGGCAGAGAGTTGGAGAGTTTCATTGTTTGGAATGGAATCAGGAGTCTCAGCGCTTAAAGTGTGTACCTATGCATTTGCTGTATGTGATGCCATCCCACACTAGTACACCAGAGAATGGCTTAATATGTCACTGGATGATGCATGCTTCCTCAAGTCTGATGTACACATTTCCAGAGGTGTTCTGCCATCATTCCATCTATGACAGAACCAGGATTTGTAGCTCCAGGATCTGCACCATTGCAACTGGCTGATTCTGCTGTGGCATTAGTGGTGGGAACTGGAGTGGTTTATGTGCCAGAGAACTGCATCTTGTAAACACTTGTCAGATTGGTTGCATAGACACAGTTGTAAAACTAGCTCTCTGGAACTCACCCTCAGCTGATTTGCAATAGCAAAGCAGTCCCATAATGTTATTTGAAGGAGTTGGTGATTCTTGTGAGCTGCATTGTAGCTCAGTCAATGGCCAGTGTGTTTTGATGCACTCTAACCCAAACAAATTAACAGTGTTGCACAATTCCAACATCATGACTAACTCATGCAGCAATAGCTCTTAGACTGTTTACCGGCATCAATCATTCACATTGATTCTTGCAAGTTCAGTGTTCATCACTTGGCAATATACAATTGTCATGTACAAATGAGGTTTCAAAAGAAATTTTCTATTTTAGTCCATTAATTCATTTTTAATAATTTATTTGCAATGTTTTTTTACCTGCATCACCCTAAAAAAATTCCACTTAAAATTAATACTCTCATTTTTGCCAAATATTTTATTTTTTTATAAAATCTATAAATGCTTATTAATTTGGTATGTAACATGACCTATTTCTAAAGTTAGCTTTCAGTGGCTGAGCACATTGAAAAAATTTGCAGGAACTGTGGATGTAACCAGGTTTTTAGGTTGGACCCAGGAAGGGTCACTGTGTGAAACTAATGTTTTTATTTGAAACAGTAGTAAGATCTATGTCTAGCATTTTTTTAACTTACCTTTGTTTTACTGTTGATCCACCACCAGCTCGTGGAGCTAGTGCCTTTGGTGATCTGCTTGCAGCACCCACATTAGTTGAACTTGATGAAGCTGGCTATATCGTGTTTAAACAATATTTATAAGATATGTATCTATTATACTGGAAAACTTATAAAACATTGCAATTGGCAGTCAAATGGTATTAAAGAGATAACTACAGTCATACTATAATGTAGGTACAAAAAGCATAATAAAAAATATTTTCTAACTATAATAATGAGTTTATTGATTAATTAATACTCTTTACTGTTAAATGTATACATAACTTGAAAAACTGAGATGATTAACATATGAGATTTTTAACAGTATATCCATAGATACATTCACAAAGAAATAAGCTGTTTAAGCAATAGTGCATGATTCATACTGGAATTGATTAATCCCCTAAACTTACTGAAAATTTTTTGGTAAAATTTACAAGTATGAAGAAACATTAACAAATTAATTACAATTCAGACATAACAAGTTAATTAACAAATTCAGACATAAGATTTTCCATTAACATACCATTTCCTCTGGAAGTTGAGCCCAGATTTGCTCTAATGTTATTTGACTTAAATATGACAGTGCAGTGACATAAGACTAATGTATACAAGTTACAGTTATGTTACTTTTCCTAATCTATGATATTAAAAATTGCATTTCCAAAATTATGGTATTATTTGCACAGGTTGCAGCAAAATTTGTGACTTGTGCAAATATTCCAATAATTTTCAGCCATTATCAGCTGAAAATTTCTATTTGACTGATGCATCTGTTCCATTTTTATTATCCTAATTATTATAGCTCTGAAGTTTCTCAAAAAAAAAAAAACAGGGTTGGGTTATTTTACTTCTCCCAGTGGCACCTTTTTTTTTGTACACAACAGGATTTAATGGCCAAATCACAAGGGGAACACACTGGACAACTGTTAGAAGATAAAAAGTCTCCTGTCAAAGCCATCCAATGTCTTTTTTTACTATGCACAGGGTATAACTCTCCTGCACATGAGACTATGGCTTTGTTTCATTCAATGGATGGTGGTCTTTCCAATGCCACAGGTGCCCTTTTTCTGATCAAGTGCAGGATAAGGGGTTTCGTGGAGATAAATTTCAACACTGAACCAAATGGAACTTGAACTCTGGGAACTAGATTACAAATTTGGTGGGCTACCAACCCACAAACAGAAAGGTAATAAGGACTTGCCACTTTTGATATAATAGCAAGCAGCACCAATTTTTAACATTAATATGAATGGAAACAAGGCTTACATCAACAGTGAATTTGCTATGCTCACCCAGAAGTTAATATCATTTGTTGGCAATTTGTTACCCTGAAAAATTTTAATATTTCAGCGAGTTATAAGCAATTTATATTTTTTACTGAAGAGTTTTCATTATTGTTTGTAGTATTATTCTTAATGTGTTCCGAATGGTTTGCCATTTTTAATTCATGTGATTTTTGTGTAACATTTTCAATCATTGCAGTTTTACTGCCTATCAGTCTGAATTGTCCAACAGCAAAGTTCTGTGAGGATGGTAAACCCTCTGCAGAAAGACAATATAAGCAATATAAACTTAATTTGATTCAAAATCTATGAGAAACTCCTATAGTAGAAACAACTGAAGGACATGAGTTCAGATCCCACTTAAACCATCAGTAATACTTCTCCCATAAATTTTGAAAATCACATTAGTCTATTGGGAAGATGCTGGAAGATACCTAGAAGAGCTTCACTAGCCTGTCTTCTCAGCAGAAGATGCTTTCCATCTTCCTTAGATGAAGAGAAATTTAAAATTATTAATAACTGACCTTTATCCATCTGGTCCCTTGCAAGCTGAGAATATCTAAGTTAAAATGGTAGATTTCTTCTATGAGGATATCAAGATAAAAAAAACTCTGTGCAGAGTTCTCACATTCCAACTACTTGTGGAGAGAAAATGGTTAGTGGAATGTTTAAAGAAATTATGCTTATTGACACAGGAAGTGCTGACAATATCAAACAGCCCCCTAATCACAGGCATGAGGCAAAGTCCCCTCTCCCACTACTAAAAGGCTGAAGCCATCTACACTAGACAAGTTCCTCCAATGCTCATAGAAGCAAGAGTTCAGGTATCTGCGATGACCTTTGATCAGGATTATACAAAAGCTGAAAAAACATATCCTGTGAATATATTCACTTGGGCTGTCAACCCACAAACAGAAAACAGAGTGGAAGATTTTCCCTCAACAGAAGCCTACCAGTGCAGCAAAATCAGGATCCATAATCAAGCTCAGAGCAATTATTCCATTCAGATTGGAATATATGATCATTGGAATATTAATTGCCTGGTGCCTGATCTTAATCTATCCAGCAAAGTAAAATTTAACATACTTTGGAGCATTACACCTATAGCATTACCATCACACATATGGTTCGTAAAAAACCTTATATCCAAACACAAGTTTTCTTACCATATCCCAGTGATATAGATGCTCTCCGCCTTTGAAAAACTTTTATCTGAGCATCAAACGAACAACTAGTAGCAAACCTCATCACACTAATTACATGCCAGACACATACCCTCAAATTCATTATTGAACTGTAACCCTATGCCAGGGTATGCCCTCTCTTTGAGCTACGAATGTCACTGCTTAATTCTTTGCTAATTTGAACTACACTAGCCCAGCAGCATGGCTAGATATTTGGTTTCATTTCTCTACAAGAATGTGTAGTGTCTTGGGATATATGCTGGCTTTCATCTGGAGTTCTCTTCTCCATTAATGTCTTTGAATTGCAGGAAATGAAAATTAAGATTGATATCTTCCTATCATAGAATGTTCCCCAATGAAGTAGAATTGGAAACGAATGATTACCATAGCAACCAGTGCAGTGATCTCCCTCCCTGTGCACAACTTTAAGTGACACTATTGAAGGAAATAATAATTATTCATTTCTGGTTGAAATAAAGCAGTAAATCAGAATAATTGAAGTCAGCTGCATGTAACACGTGAAAGCAAACCAAAAACCAATGCAATAACATGGAAGCAATGACCTTAGCGACCAGATCCTTTTGTATAATCGGTTATCACCATTCAGTCAGTACACCTACATCACAATAACTAAATCATCGCTGCAGGATCAAGTTCTGATAATTTGGAAAAGATGATTTCGCATCCCGAGATGAGTCTGGGTTCAAAATATCATATTACTTTGGGTAGGCTCAGAATGGTTGAGATTACAAATATTTCTTGCAGTTATGAAAAAAAACATTTTTTATTATAATTACAAACTTTTAATCAATTTTTAGCAATTAAAAATAAGTACATGCTGCTTTTACCAACTTTCAGTTATTACTAGTATTTGTAATATTATTTGTTCAAAACACCAACATTTTAATAAGAATAAAATGAATAATTAGCAACTTGCATTTGTTTATACATCTTACGATGCATTAGTTTTATACCAAAAATAAAGTTCATTGTAAAACAACGATACTCACAGAAGTTACGTATTTTATGTAAGTGCTATCTCTGAAAAATGTTTCCCACCTATATTCCTGAAGAAGCTTGAAAACAAATTTATTTTCTATTTTTATTAACATTTTTCGATGACGTACAGTGATGACAACTGTCATGCAATGTCTGTAATATGCATTTATTTTAATTAAGCAATGGAAAAAACACGTTACTAAAAAGATAATTAATTCTGGCTTTATTTCAGTATCAGTTATTCTGGTTTTATAGCCAGTTCAAACCAGATGTCCTGATTTCTAGAGAACTGTCCCTGTATCACGAAAATTTTTTTGGGGCATTTAAATGATTTGGTTTCTTGTGATAGATTATATATCGCATCCACTCTCCAGTTGCATGGATTTAATTAATGCATTTTTCAAATAACACAGTCACCGCATTATGGCTATTTTTTAAATTTTCACGGACACTGTATTTACGACTTTTTCTGATTTAGGAAAAAAATTTTTCCATGCATGCTGCAAGCACAGCATGTGCAGGCTTTGAATTAGCAGTGCCATGAGAAAAGTCACATCTGTAAAACATAAGTTTACTGTTAATTTGCACAACATGAGAGAAAAAATTTTATGCACTTAGAGGTGGGGGAGGGGAATTATTGCATCTCCCATCTACTGTGATTTACCTGCCATACCTATTGTGCTGTTCTATAACTATTTAGTTAAATTTTTCGTGGGGTTACACTTTGGAGATGAAATGTTCCACTTTCAGTAATATAAAATTGGAATATTTAATAACCTGTCCCATTTTTTTACCAACAAAAATCTGGTAACATTTATATTGCTAAATTTTTTCCTTCTAAAAATTGCACTTTTTTGTTTGCTGATCTGTACCAAATGATATGAACTTTTATCAACAGCAGCATTATAGCTGTGAATAGCAGCAGAATGGTAGTTGGAGTGGTTGGAGTTACAAAGTTGTGCTCAAGTGGCAAGTAACAAAGCACACTGGTAGACTCTCCATGCATCTCCTTTAGTGCACAGGCACAAGAGCATCAGTGTGTCGCCTGAAGTGTATCATTAGTGATAATATTGGTACAAACCTCAATATTTTTTTCCTCATTATTGAAAAAGAAAACCATATTCTAAATTTTGTACGAGTTTCTATCGGGTATAAGATATGTCAGTTTTAATTATTTTCAACAATTGTTTTCCTTTTTTTTTTAATATAGGTACAACATATGTCAGTTTTAATTTTATATATATATAGGGTCACATCACATTTTTTTCACAATTTAAAATTTTTAGTTTTTTCAACTTTTTTTAAACTATTACATTTAGCATCTAAATCATAATCATTTAAAAATTGAGTTATTTGTTAATACTGATATCACATTTTTTGCTTACCTGAATATAAAAGTGCAGTAATAGTAATAAAGAAATTTTAAAAAACGCATGATAAAGAGAGATCATAGAACTACTTATGATGTCACATCTTGTTCCACTGGCCTGACATTTCAGGTGTTGGTTAAGCACCTAATTCTCTTCCTTAGCTACATCACTTATTATGTAGTCATTACAAGCAGGGTTGGGGGTGGGGGGCATTGCATCACATTTTCCTAATGCTAGTAATAGAGCTAAAAAATATTATTTAACTTATTTATATATCATGCATTTTTCAAGATATTTTTAAAGACCTGTAAAACAAAATGAGAAATATTATACCGAGTTGAAAATCCAGTCTCTTGCCGCTTTTGCCTCAATTATTTCTTGTCCCCCTCCCCACTTCAATGTTTTTTTAGATCCGTCTAATTACAAGGATACAAACATCTGAGGAGTTGCATGTAATAACTAAGTTGAGTTACTCAACTTACTGGAAACATCTCTTAAGCCTAAGGTTCATCAACTTCTGATTGTAGATATTTTGTCTGTATCTAGTAATGTTCTCATTGGGGAAAAAATCCTGTGTTCTTATTAAATTATAAATAAGTGATGTAGTTAAGCACTTGCAAATCTTGAACCCTTTAACACCCATAACAGCTCAAAAATTGAAATGATTCATCCGAATAGTGCTGTTTTCTTTGTTTTTAATACCCTCTATCTTTTTCTCAAATTTTCTAGGCATTAAAGGGTTACTGTGTTTTTCTATCCATATGGTTATTGAATGGAACTACCAGTGGTCTAGTGGATTAGCGTGCAGGTAAGCTCCTGCCCCGAAAGAACCGGGATCAAATGCGTCGTGGGAAAACTTTTTCTTCCTACTGATCTAAGGGATTTGGGTTTGAGCCCCAAGTAAGGCATGGATGTGTCATTTTTCTGCTGAGGTCCTGCCATCTTCGCAGACCATCTACTATGGCATATAAACTGGCAGGCTCCCGTCAGACCTCTTCAGAAAGGAACTGCTTGAGGGAGTATTTTTATTTATTTATGGTTATTGATGCAGCCTATCTATTGAGGGGTTTAGTGTGTATAAATTGTAGTTCAATATCCAGCTGTTTTTCAAAAGCTGTTTCTAGCACAGAACCTAATTATTCCTTGACATATCTCTAGTGGATGTAAATTATTAATAATATTAAGTTTTAACTCAGTTTGTATTTTTACATGATAGCCGTCCCGTGGCAGAGTGTTTAGCGTGCTTGGCTACTGATCTAAGGGACCTGGGTTCGAGCCCCGGGTAAGACATGGCTGTTTGTGTCGTTTTTCTGCTGAGGTCCTGCCATCCTCTCAGACCTTCTACTATGGCATATAAACTGACAGGCTCCTGTCAGACCTCTGTGGCAAGCAGCTGCTTGAGGGGGTATTTATTTTACCTTTTTTTACAGTACGCTTACAGTTTGACACTATATATACCAAATATTGCTCATGCGAAAAACATTAATTCAGTACTTTACAAAACGCTCGTAAAAATATCTATTAAACGAAATCTGTGACTGATATTGCTACGGAATTAAATGAAACATGTATAATATTTAATGAAACATGTATAATATTTGGTTGTCTGTCCGTCTTCATTAAAGGGTCACTTTTTACATTCTATAACTCTAAATGTTAAAAAAAAAAGTATATCAAAGTGTCTACATATATTTAAGAAACATATTTTTATAAAAGGTTTAATTGTTTTACTTACCATGACTTAACTAATTTTACTAGATATTGCACATATATCTAGAGACTTGTACAGCTGGCAATTCACAAGAATTTAAGGAACGAACCGAACACGTCGCTTAATCAATGCTGCCAAATTCTAAAACGAAACGGTTTAAGGATGCCATCTCCATAAAATGATTCTTCCTTACTAGTAATGGCCACTTTCATTAGGGGTGCTACATTGTGCAATTAAGACACGATTGCATTTCCTTTTTCATATAAATGATAATTTTTATACATAAAGAGGAGTAGCTCGTGACTAAACATTTTGGTGGAGTACTTTGTCCAGCACAGAAATATTTTGGGGAGATGCTTGGTATTGAATTAAATCGAGAGTATTAAAAATATTCCTTTCTGAAAAAAAAAGAATTCCTTTTTAGAAAAGATAGAAAAATTCCTTTCTATACATCAATTGATTTGTATTCTTTCTAAAAAGAATATTAATCGATAATTCTTGGAACTGAAGCAAATAAACAAAACAAACGGCGACATGCCTCCGCTTCTGGAACGACCGGTTAAAGCGCAGGCCGGTTGAGACGAGACCGAATAAGAGAGTACTGTACTTTCGAAATGCTTTCAAAACGAAAGCTCAGTCATTTAGGTATGATAAACAAGCAACTGCTTGAGGGAGGTATTTATTTACTTATAAGTTTTATAAATAAAGACTGCTACTATCCTATTTGTGTTTAGTTCTACTATACAGTACATTTTATCCTATTAAAGTATAAATAAATAAAAATAGGCTATCAGGAAGAAAAGAGAAGTTTTGCGAAGAAAATATGACGAGTACTTATATAAAAAGATATTTTGTTCTCTTTAACAACTCTATTGAAGTAATTTATAGAAGCACAAAATTTCGTAGTAGCTGTAATCTTAGGAACATTCGATGTAAAATGTAAGACAGTACTTTATCAGGGATAGTAAAATAAAATTAGCAAAATCCATTCCGAATATGAACTACTAACAACTAAACAACAGGCATTAAGGGCAGATTACACTGGCATCGATTACTGGCGCTAGTTCAATGGCGGCACTCTGGCGCCTTTTCACTCTATTTCAACTGTCGTACAAAAGCAGTTTACACATGAAAAGTTCTATAGCATGTTTCTCAGAAAAGAAAGATATCACCAAGTGCGGGTGAAGTTAGTATAAAGTAGAGGCCCTATATAGGTAGAGGTTGGCCATCTCAAATTTAAACGCCATGCTTTGTCATCGCTCAGATTGTTTAGCGTGCATAGCTGATTGGTATTGCACGGTACTTATGGATTCCGGAAAAGGATAGGGTAATATTTGATACACATTACGGTGCTCACGATTGGAAGCACTTTAAAAAACGGCTAAAAGAAAAAGTAAATTTTAGGGCTTTTTTAAAAAAAAAAAAAAAGATAATTTCGCTTTGTTGTCTGTCCGTCTGTAAATATCGAACATTTATGTTTATACAGATAAATAAAAAATTCTTTTTCTGTTAGATAAGTATTAATGATATATTACGATTTGCATTTTTCGAATCTTCCAAAAGTTATAACTGCACCCTCTAACGGTGGAAAAATTTTAAAGATTCCAAAATATCAAACGAATATTCCAAACGATGTTCAACAATTTGAAATTTTGGTGTTGAAATATGAAGGTTACGAAGTAACCATTGGCAACAATCACTTGACCCTTTAGACATAGTGGGGAGGTAAATGCACCTATTTTTTTTTTGTTTTAACAGAAAAGTGTATGTTTTTAGAGATAAATTAAAATTTATTTTTGGGTTGGACAGGTATTGATGAAATATTACAATTTGAATTTTGCGACTTTCCCAAAAGCTGTAATTCTGCTTTCTAATTCGGTCAAAGAAAAAATCGAAAAATTCCAAAATTTAAAAAGAATATTGCAAACGATTTAGTTATCTACAAATTTACAATTTTGGTCGTGGAATGTGAATCTTGAAAACTCCAGTGACAACCATGAGTTCATCCTAAGCCCAAGGTAGGTAAGAAACGGAACGGTTTTGTTTTAAGAGATAATTGGAAATCTTCTTTTTAGTTGGCTACTAATGAAATGTAATTCGCATTTTCAAAGGCAGTTTTAATTTATATCATAAGAGATCACTAAATATTGAAACTGCAAAACTTTTAACGAATGTTTCAAATGATCTGTTCATGGTAGAAATTTGTGCGTCTAGAGTACTGTTATGGTAGAAATTCCACTGACAGCAATGATATGCCCATTATTTTCAGAGGAGTGAGAGAAAAGCAACTTTTTAAATTTAGGAAATAAAAGACAAATACTTTTTACGTTTTATAATTACTAATTAACACTACTATGTTACCTATTAAATAATAAATAAAATAAATACCCCCTCAAGCAGCTGCTTGCCACAGAGGTCTGACAGGAGCCTGTCAGTTTATATGCCACAGTAGAAGATCTGAGAGGATGGCAGGACCTCAGCAGAAAAACAACACGAACATCCATGCCTTACCCGGGGCTCGAACCCAGGTCCCGTAGATCAGTAGCCAAGCGCGCTAACCACTCGGCCACGGGACGGCTATGTTACTTATTACACTACTTTAATTACTAATAAACACTATGTGCATTTCCCCCATCATACATTAAAAATAAATAAATAATCCCTCAAGCAGCTGCTTGTACAGGGGTATGACAGGACCCTGTCAGTTTTATATGCCATAGTATATAGTCCATGAGGATGGTGGGACCTCAGCAGAAAAACAACACAAACATTCATTATTAAACTTTTAAGGAGTGAAAAAGTAGGCAAAGGAAGAACTTCATTCTCTTTGAAAATGAGATTCCCATATGCGCCAGAGACGATATGCGTTCTTCTAGTTATTTTACACTTTCAGTACCCTCTGACAGTGAAAATTCGTATAATTGAGAAAATAAACTATTAATATTTTATTAATACCTGTAACGTGCAAAAAAAGTTTTCATTTATCTCTTAAAGCAGAAAAGCTGCATTTTACCAACGGTACAAATCATTACAGTTAGGGTAAACCACTTGACCATTACACTCTATGACCAAAAATTTAAGTTTCTAGCAAAAATAGATCGTTTGCAATATTCATTTAAACATTTGGCATTTTCCAGCTTTTTTCCGCCGCTACAGGTCGCCTTTCGAGTTATTATTTACCGCCTTTAACATACTCTAACACTGAAAATCCTACTGATGGGAATTCGAAAAATGTAAATATTAATATTTTTGTGAGAAAAAATTTTGCCGATATACGGGAATCGAACCCGCATCTCTCCAGAAACATGTCAGGGTATTCTGGCCTGTTGAATTAACTCCGGATTTTTTCACAAAAACATTTATTGATTCATAGACGATTGAACGTCTACAGGTAACGCTGAAATTATCAAATATTGTTTAAATCATTAATATTTTGTCAGTGCCTGTAAAATATATATATATATAAATTGTTTCGTTTATCTCTTTAAAAAAGTTCCATTTTCGCACCCCCTTTTTACTAAGACGGCAAAGCCTTGTTGCCATTGTAAACCTTCTGATCATAACACTCTACTACCAAAATGTCAGATTTCCAGTGTAAATAGTTTGTTTGTAATATTCTTCTGAAATTTTAGCCTTCTTTTCATTTTCCATCTTTTCCCATCGCTAGAGGGCGCTGTTAAAGCCATTGAAAATTTTCAAATTTGGGAATCGCAATAATTGTTCGACACCTATTCAACCCAAAAAGAATTTTTCATTTAGCTCTAAAAGTAAAAAAAATTGTTGTCTATAGACGGACAGACAGGTGAAAGGACAGACAACAGTTAACAGAGAGATAGACAGACAGACGAACAAATATTGGCTTAGACAGACGACAAAGTGAAAACATTAGATCGTTTTTCAAACGAATCTTAAAAGAAATTATTTGTTCGTTTTCAGTTATTTCTTTTTTGCAGCCGTTTGCCTCTTCTGATGGAGTTTCTCGGAAAAAAATATTCATTAATTTATTTCTTTGAGAGAAATTTTTACACTCAAATGCAGCATAGTGAGGCATTCATAAAATGTGACAGCTTTTATAGCCAAAAAAAGTGGCAGAAATATATAAAACTATAACAACTGAGAAGTTTTAACTAGGTACACACGCTAACACATAGGCTTTCGTCTCAGGTACGACAAAACATGGCGCCCATAAACTACGTGAGTCAATCAACCAATGGCAGTGAATCACCGAGATGGCCAGCCTCTAACTATACAGGACCTCTAGTATAAAGTAAAAGCAATATGAGAAGAACTTATAAATATTTTAATAACTATTCAGACACTTTTGATATATTGATCGCTTAATAAAAATGTGAAAAACAAACAGATTTTTTCATGAAAAAAGCTGATAATATCGTTTGTTTGTGTGTGTGTGGGGGGGGGGGGTGATTTTAAACAGTATACGCATAATTTCAGCATTTTTTTTACAAACGGGACCCTCCCCCCACACACACACCCTTTCCTTCAAATTATAGAAATCGGAAGAAAAAAAATAGATTAAGCATTAAAAAAATCGAATTTCGTGCTCATTAATATGTTTTTAACTCGTTTTTGCAATAATCTTTTTTTTGTCTCTTCTAAACTATTAGGGAATTGCCATGCTACATTTCAATGGGAATCTAAATTCGTAGCTCTGTAACTTGTAACATATGTATTAAAACGAAAAATGACTGTACATAAATTAAAGATCACAATTAAATATATAGAAATCTTGATTTTAAATGATGTTCGTTCAGTATTTAAAGAGTTATGGAATCTGGAATATTTAAAAATATCTCTACATATGTCTAATATTGAAATATCCTTATGCAAACTTCAAAAATGTATATTAGTTTCATTAAATGATTTAAAAAATACTTTTTAATTAGATTTCAAATCATTTTTAAGGTAATTTTTTTATGATTCATTCTCTGTGAAATATTCTAGCATACGTTACTTTTCAAATACTGAACGAATATTGTTGAAACTAGAGATTTAATTTCATTAAAATCTTTATTTTATCCTGAGACTTTTTTCCATTAAATACACATTTTAGCAGTTAAATAATTTTGAAGTTAAACCGATATCGAAAATCTCTAATATTTTGATAGGGCAGTATACAAATTTCACTAGTAATAAATAAAAAATATTCTCCCTGGGTCGAATTTTTCTTCTACCAGTATTCATAACATACACACACCTTCATTATTTAAATTACTGGAACTGGCGCTATGTTGTAGCATGTAAATGTGACTTGATTAAGACAGAGTAGTAAAATTAATGAAATTATACCTATCTGTCGTATTTGTATATTTCATTACTTTTTTATATGATTATATTTGAAAAGTGGGATTAAAAACCAATTAAGGAACATCATTTTGAATTATATACGACGATTAATTTTTATAAAATATTAAACAAATTACATAATTTTATAGGGACAGAGAGGCCGATATTGGCTTTGTAATAGAGTACAATGACGGCCTTGTGATAACTCGTAAATTACTATCTGTTGTATTTGTATATTTCACTACTTTTTTGTATGAATATATTTGAAAAGTGTGATTAAAAACCAATTAAGGAACATCATTTTGAATAATATATGACGATTAATTTTTACAAAATATTGAACAAAGTACATAATTTTATAGGGACAGAGAGGCCGATATTGGCTTCATGATAGAGTACAATGACGGCCTTGCGTGATAGAGTACAATTCGGAAATTGCAGGTGGCAAGCCATGTTTGCCCTTGTACTTATCATCACTGGTAGTTGTATTAGCTATCTGCGAGTTATACTGGAAGTGATCGCAGGCAGCATGCTGGGCCTGAATTCCGTTGTGTAGAATATTAAGTATTATTGAGATTTCACTTATTAGTAACAATAATGACTAATAATCAGTCAATTGGTATTGTAAACTAATTAATTAATGGATATATAAAATAAATTAATTTTAGAAGAGGAAATAGCAAATACATACTATCCCTTCTGACAGAAGAAATAAACTTAGAATTTCATGAAACTAAAACTTTTCTACTTTTCAAACCCTTTAAACTACTAAAATTTGAAACAAAAATTTAGGGGAAGGTATAACATAGTGTTTAAGAGCATCGGCTATTATAAACGAAACATTGGGCCTTCATAAACTAATTTCCAGCGCATGTGTGTTGCTGACGACAGTTCAACTAGCATCAAAATGTTAGATTTTTTTTGGTAGTGCAGTGTGAATGGCAAGAGTTTGGATTTTGAAAAAGAATTATACTCTTATTTACAAACATCGCGACATACATAAGTACACATGGGTTTCACCTGATGGGCTGCATAGGAATATGATTGATTATATATTAATTAACAGCAAATGGGCTAGTTCTGTTAGGAATACCAGGGCATATAGGGGAGCTGAAATTGGATCTGACCATTACCTAGTTAAAAGTGTCTTGCAACTTAAACTTAAAAAGTGTTGTGCTAGGGTTAAAAAATTTGCTTTTAATACTGAAGCTCTGAAAGACCCAGTTATAGCCAAAGCTTACCATGATAGGTTACTTAGTCATTATGACAGTCATGGTATGCTTACCACTGAAGTTGAGGAAGAATGGGATCATTTTAAACAGGCTTTTTTGGACACTAGCAGTACTCTTTTAGGAAAAAAGGAGCAGAAGAGGCAAAATTATTTGAGTGATAAGGCACTTGAGCTTATTTCGGAAAGAAAGAACTGCAGGAATGTCCTTAATCAATACCCTACTAGTCCTAATAGAAAGCATTACAGAGAACTTAATAAACGTGTAAAAGATCAGTTAGCTGCCGATAAGAATCTTTGGCTTGATGGTTTGGCTGACAAAGCCGAGGAAGCAGTTAAACAGCACAACAGCAGAGAGCTGTACCAGATAGTTAATGTTTTGTGTGGTAGAAAACGGACAGGTATACAGGGATTGAAGGATAAACAAGGTAAGGTTATAGAAGGTGAGGATTCTGTCATGGCTAGGTGGGCTGAGCATTTCAGTGATGTACTAAACAATGCGGTTAGTTCTATTCCCATTGTTTGCAATGATGATAGATGCATTGGTGGCTTTAATGTTGGCCCTATAACACAATCCGAAGTTATTTTGGCTGTTTCTAAACTTAAGCTTCATAAATCCCCAGGGGTAGATGAAATTACTACAGAAATGCTTAGAGCTGGAAATGTTTCGGTTACCATTTGGATGACTGAAATTCTGAATATCTTTTATGATAAAGGCATGGTTCCTAAGGATTTTACCAGAGCTATTGTTATCCCTATTTTCAAAAAAGGTGATCGCAGTTCTTGTGATAACTATAGGGGTATTAGCCTACTCTCTGTTCCAGGTAAAGTTCTTTCCATGATTGTGCTTAAGAGAATTAAGAATCTGGTTGACAGTCAATTGCGTGATGAGCAATGTGGATTCAGAAGTGGTAGGGGATGTGTGGATCAGATATTTTCACTTAGGCAGATTCTTGAGAAATGTTTAGAGTTTCAGAAACCTTTGGTTGCTAGCTTTGTTGATTTCAAAAAGGCTTTTGACTCTGTTGATCGTCATAATTTGTGGTTGATTGTGAAATCATATGGTATACCAGACAAGTTAGTTAACATAATGAAAGCTCTCTATAATAACACTGAGTCGTGTGTGAGAGTTGGTAAGGCTTGTAGCAATTGGTTTAGCATTACTTCTGGTGTTCGACAAGGGTGCATTTTGTCTCCTTTTCTCTTTAGTTTGGTTATTGATTATGTTATGCGAAATTCACTTCAAGGGAAAGATTTTGGCCTTAAATGGGCTGGAGATATGAAAATTTCTGATTTAGATTATGCTGATGATTTAGCCCTTTTGGCAAATGATGTTGATGAGATGAACTCTTTCATTCGAGCTGTTGATGAGACTGGTAGTAGAGTAGGTTTGGTTATAAACAGAGAGAAAACTAAAGTGATGAAAATTGGTCAGGCAGGCTGTGATTCAGTTAATCTGAATGGTTGCAGTCTTGAGCAGGTGTCACAGTTTAATTATCTTGGGAGCTATGTAACAGATAATGGTGATGTGCGGCATGAGATTAACAGACGGATAGGGATTGCTGCCGGGACTTTTAAGAATCTATGGAGAGTGTGGAGAAATAGGCGTATACACCTAAAGACTAAAATTAGACTGTATAATAGTTTGGTTCTTTCTAGGGTTAGTTATGGTAGTGAAACTTGGACACTTTGTAAACAAGATAACAGGAAACTAGATGCTTTTGATTCCAGATGCTTACGCAGTATCTTGGGCATTAGGTGGTTCAACTTTGTAACTAATGATGAGGTTAGGCAAAGGAGTTTGCAACCTCCTTTAAGCAGCATATTGTGCAGAGAGAGACTCCGTTGGTTTGGCCATGTTGCCCGTATGAATAATTATAGATTGGCGAATAGGGTTATGAACAGTGTGCCTAAAGGCCTCAGAAAGAAGGGGAGACCTAGGATGCGGTGGGCAGACAATGTCAAACAGGACCTTGTTAAAATTGGTGTGCAGTGGCCAGATGCAGTAGATGTAGCTCAGGATAGACTTGCTTGGAGAACTAAATTGCACGGTCTGGTTGGACCTCCGTAGCCCATGGCTGCTTGAGGTTGATGATGATGATGATGATGACCATATTTTTACTAAACAGTTACCAATTTTCAGACCACTACACTAGGGAAAAGTAAAGCAATTTATCTTGTTTTGACACAGAAAGGTTAGGTACCATAAAAATAATTTTATACATGTATGTAGAAGAAAACAAATAAAAACCTAGCCTATCGATACTTTATTATAGGCTTATGATTTTGAATAACTACACTTTCACACTGATGAAATTGCAACATATATTTCTCTCTGTTGTATTTTAATAGCAGAAATCAAGAAAATATTAAGAAATATTTGCAAGTCAATATAATAATTATAGATATATTGCTCAAAAAATAATTTAATTCTTCAAAACTGAATTTTTGTTTCTACAAAAGGAAAATCTTTTCATTTAAATATGTGCTTCGACCAAAAGAATAAGAATATACAAAAAGGTTTTTTAACACCATTCATTGAAATTCAGCATATACATTATAATATACATAAAAACCATTCCAAATGTTGCAAAATTCTGAAATCTCATATTACAGTAAAAATAAAATGAAAGAATTTTAATATATAGCATGTTGTCATGATATGCACATTAAATGAATGACACTTGTGAAATGTAGAAAAACTGTTCTTTTTGCATTATGAGGCGCAGTTATCTTCACTCTTATTGCATGTAGTTTCTATTATATTCATAGAGGGCACGAAATTCCAGCCTACTGTATACTAAGGACTGGTCTTCACAAATGTTGCAAAACCACAACCATATCTTTCTGGGTTTTAAAAAACTATAAAGAGTAATGCAAAGATCTGAAAGGGTTCAAAAAATGGGCTGCATTCAGGATTTGTTACGATTCTGTTTGTCACAAATTTTAGATTAGAATGAATTTTAGATTAGATCACATATATGGCACATACCTTCTGTTTCTAATGTACGTAAAGCAGTTTGTTTAGATATTTTTTCATAGTTTGTCATGTTAGCACCCTCCTTCCCCAACTCATGCCCTAACTCTGCTGCCAGTATTGAGATATTCTTCTCTAACCCCCATTTTGCACTCAGTGAGAAACAGGACCCCAAAGAGCCTAGAAACGCTACTGTCCAATGAATAGCACATTAAGCCATGACTATCTGTGCAGGGGAGACATACCCTGTAGAAGTTAACCCTTCCCCTACATAACTAAAATATAGAATCTTTCATAGGCAAAAAAAGTGGTAGAAATATATAAAACTATAAAAACTGCAAATCTTTAATTAGGTCCACACGCTAAAAATTATTGACGATGGTGTGGAAATCGAATCTACAACTCACCAGATTTGCTCGATATCAGTCATGTAGCTGTCCCATGGCCAAGTGGTTAGTGTGCTTGGCTCCTGATCCAAAGGACTTGAGTTTGAGCCCTGTGTTAAGAATGAATGATTATGTTGTCTTTCTGCTGAGGTCTCACCTTCCTCACAGATTCTTCTCTGTGGCGTATTAAACTGACAAATACTTTCTGTTTCTAATGTGGCCTTCTGACCTCTGTGGCAAATAACTGCTTGAGGGAATACTTTTTTTATCTGAAGAATTGCAGGTTCAATTTCGTCATCATCGGCAATAATTTTTGTCACGTGAGCATTTATTGAATTCTATATCTAAAGGTAATTTGTGCATTTACTATGGATGGATAACTCATAGGCTTTCATCTCAGGTGGTCTCACCCAGTCTCATGGTACGACAAAACATGGCGCCCGTAAACCACGTGACTCAAACAGTAGCAGTCAGCCTCTAACACAGTGGTTTTCGAACTGTGGGATTTTTGCCCCCTGGGGGAAAAATGCTCTAAGGGGGGCACGGAGATTTCACCAGACTTCAGGCAGGCATTGCATTAGGAATAATATACTTTCCAAAGTTTCAATACGTAGTTTTTTAAACTATTAGAGTACAAACCAAAATTACGTAAAATACTCCAAAGAAACCAAAATGTTATGATCAGCATGTCTTTATTCACATCGAGGCAAATACAGGTAAATGACGGCGCATGTGAGGTCATGAAACGGTGTAAATAACACCTGATACTGAACTCTGATAAGCAGTGTTATTCTTGTTCAGATGGGAAAGGCAGCGGACTTATGTGAGTTTGACAAATGCCAAATTGTAATGGCCAGACGACTGGGTCAGAGCATTTCCGAGACAACAAGGCTTGTGGGATGCTCATGGTCAGCTATGGTTAGTACCTTCAAAAAGTGGTCCAAGGAGGGAAAACCACGAACCGCCAGTAAGGTGTGAGCCGACTACAGCTCATTGACACTAGAGGTGAGCGATGGCTATCCCGTAAGGTACGAGCCAACAGAAGGGATACTCTGGCGCAACTCTCCCGTAATTTGAATGTTGGTGACAGGTGTAATGTGTCACAACACACAGTACATCGAACCCTGCTGAAAATGGGACTGTGTAGCCGCAGGCCACTCCAAGTGCCCATGCTAACCACGGTTCACTGTCGAAAGCGCCTACAATGGGCACGTGAGCATCAAAACTGGACCTTGAATGATTGGAAGAAGGTCGTCTGGTCTGATGAATCTTGCTTCCTGTTACACTATGTGGACGACAGGGCACTTGTGCGTCGTTTACCTGGGGAAGTGTTGGCATCAGGATGCACCGTGGGATGTAAACAAGCAGGTGGAGGAAGTGGAATGCTTTGGGCAATGTTCTACTTGGAAACCCTCGGTCCAGTCATTCATGTGCAGGAACCTATGACGCCTACAACCTACCTAAACATCATTGCAGATCAGGTACATCCTTTCATGGCAACAGTATGTCCCTCTAGAAGTGCCTTCTTTCAGCAGGATAATGTGCCATGCCACACTGTCCGGATTGTTTGAGAATGGTTTGGGGAATATGAGGAAGACTTCTAGGTTTTGCCCTGGCCTCCAAATTTCCAAGACATCAATTCAATAGAACATCTGTGGTTTTGTGTTGGAACAGAATATCCGATCTGTGACGGCTCAAACACGTAACTTACAAGTGTTAAAGGATCTGCTGGTAATGTGTTGGTACCAGATGCGAAAAGGCTTTTTTAGAAATCTTGTAATGTCAATGCCTCATCTTTAAAAACTGTTTTGGTAGCACGTGGAGGACCAACATCTTATTAAGCAGGTGGTCGTAATGTTTTGGCTCTTCGGTGTATGCTCCTATGGATTTAGAATATCGCGTCTTCTAATAAAACCGATATCCTATGGATGTAGAATATCGCCGTCTTCTAATAAAACCGATATCTTATGGATTTAGAATATCGCCGTCTTCTAATAAAACCGATATCCTATGGATTTAGAATATTGCCGTCTTCTAATAAAACCGATATCCAATGGATTCAGAATATCTGTTTTATTTACTACAGACAACGATGCCAAGTTTTGAATGAACTATGGTACGGAAGTTTCCAGAAAAAATTTAAATTCAAAGAAGTCAATGTGAGTTATAAGCTGAATGCAATGTTAGTTATAAAGTTTTAGGAGATTCAATCTTACCAATTCCTTCCAAAATTATTACATTTGCATTTCCCTCAATGGTTTGGGGAACACGAGGAAATTCAACAGTTTGGGGAACACGAGGAAGATAGATTTATTATCCGGTTCGTTCAGTCTCATGAGAGTAACAAAAATGTTCTTTTCTGAACATATTTGTGTTTTTCGATTTCAAAATCGTATAGAGCATGAAGCCGTCCCGTGGCCGAGTGGTTAGCGCGCTTGGCTACTGATCTACGGGACCTGGGTTCGAGCCCCGGGTAAGGCATGGATGTTCGTGTTGTTTTTCTGCTGAGGTCTTGCCATCCTCTCAGACCTTCTACTCTGGCATATAAACTGACAGGTTCCTGTCAGACCTCTGTGGCAAGCAGCTGCTTGAGGGGGTATTCATATAGAGCATGCTTTACTGAAAGCTGTAATGGAAAATGCTATAAAACATGTCGTATGTATTAATATTTTTTTGAAGGAGGTAGCAATAAAAGTGTGGCTTCGAAAATAAGGGAGGAGATGCGCAAAAAAAGTTTTTACAAAACAAGGGGCAGCGTGACAGCAAGAGTTCGAAAATCACTGCTCTAACGTGTATTAGAGGTCTTGTATTGGTTAGCGCACTTGGCTACTGACCTAAGGGACCTGGGTTCGAGCCCCGGGAATGGCATGGATGTATGTGTCGTTTTTCTGCTGAGGTCCTGCCATCCTCTCAGATCTCCTACTGTGGCATATAAACTGACAGGCTCCTGTCAGACCTCTGTGGCAAGCAGCTGCTTGAGGGGGTATTTATTTTATTTATATAGTTAGAGGCTGGCCATCTCGGTGATTCATTGCCATTGGTTGATTGAGTCACGTGGTTTGTGGGCGCCATGTTTTGTCGTACCGTGAGACGAAAGCCTATGAAGTTAAAACCTCTCAGTTGTTATAGTTTTATACATTTTTTACAACATTTTTGTCTATAAAAGCTGTCATATTTTATGAATGCCTCACTACGCTGCATTTGGGTGTAAAAATTTCCCTCAAAGAAATAAATTAATGAATATTTTTTCCGAGAAACTCCATCAGAAGACGGCAATCGGCTGCAAAAGTGAAACGAGCTAACTGAAAACCAACAAATAATGTTTTTAAGGTTCGTTTGAAAAACGAGCTAATATTTTTACTTTGTCGTCTGCTATGCCAATATTTGTTCGTCTGTCTGTTCGTCTCTCTGTTAACTGTTGTCTGTTCATCCGTCTCTCCACCCTGTCTGTCCGGCTATAGAAAATCAATTTTTTACTTTTAGAGCTAAATGAAAAATTCTTTTTGGGTTGGATAGGTGTCGAACAATTATTGCGATTCGCAAATTTGAAAATTTTCAATGGCTTTAACAGCGCCCTCTAGCGATGGGAAAAGATGGAAAATGCTAAAATTTCAAATGAATATTACAAACTATTTACACTGGAAATCTGAAATTTTGGTAGTAGAGTGTTATGGTCAGAAGGTTTACAATGGCAACAAGGCTTTGCCGTCTTAGTCAAAAGGGGGTGCGAAAATGGAACTTTTTTAAAGAGATAAACGAAACAATATATATATATATGTTTTACAGGCACTGACAAAATATTAATGATTTAAACAATATTTGATAATCTCAGCGTTACCTGTAGACGTTCAATCGTCTAAAAATCAATAAATGATTTTGTGAAAAAATCCGGAGTTAATTCAACAGGTTAGAATACCCTGACATGTTTCTGGAGAGATGCGGGTTCGAATCCCGTATATCGGCAAAATTTTTTCCCACGAAAATATTAATATTTACATTTTTCGAATCCCCATCAGTGGGATTTTCAGTGTTAGAGTATGCTAAAGGCGGTAAATCATAACTCGAAAGGCGACCTCTAGCGGCGGAAAAAAGCTGGAAAATGCCAAATGTTTAAATGAATATTGCAAACGATCTATTTTTGCTAGAAACTTCAATTTTTGGTCATAGAGTGTAATGGTCAAGTGGTTTACCCTAATTGTAATGATTTGTCCCGTTGGTAAAATGCAACTTTTCTGCTTTAAGAGATAAATGAAAACTTTTTTGCACGTTACAGGTATTAATAAAATATTAATAGTTTATTTTCTCAATTATACGAATTTCTACTGTCAGAGGGTACTGAAAGTGTAAAATAACTAGAAGAACGCATATCATCTCTGGCGCATATGGAAATCTCATTTTCAAAGAGAATGAAGTTCTTCCTTTGCCTACTTTTTCACTCCTTAAAAGTTTAATAATGATTGTTTGTGTTGTTTTTCTGCTGAGGTCGCACCATCCTCATGGACTATATACTATGGCGTATAAAACTGACAGGGTCCTGTCATACCCTTGTACAAGCAGCTGCTTGAAGGGTTATTTATTTATTTTTAATGTATGATGGGGGAAATGCACATAGTATTATTTATTAGTAATTAAAGTAGTGTAATAAGTAACATAGTAGTGTTAATTAGTAATTATAAAACATAAAAAGTATTTGTCTTTTAGTTCCTAAATTTAAAAAGTTGCTTTTTTCTCACTCCTCTGAAAATAGTGGGCAGATCATTGCTGTCAGTGGAATTTCTACCATAACAGTACTCTAGACGCCGAAATTTCTACCCTGAACAGATCATTTGAAACATTCGTTAAAAGTTTTGCAGTTTCAATATTTAGTGATCTCTAATGATATAAATTAAAACTGCCTTTGAAAATGAGAATTACATTTCATTAGTAGCCAACTAAAAAGGAGATTTCCAATTATCTCTTAAAACAAAACCGTTCCGTTTCTTACCTACCTTGGGCTTAGGATGAACTCATGGTTTTCACTGGAGTTTTCAAGATTCACATTCCATGACCAAAATTGTAAATTTGTAGATAACTACATCGTTTGCAATATTCCTTTTAAATTTTGGGATTTTTCGATTGTTTTTTCCACCGTTAGAAAGCACAATTACAGCTTTTGGGAAATTCGCAAAATTCAAATTGTAGATATTTCATCAATGCCTGTCCAACCCAAAAACAATTTTTAATTTATCTCTAAAAACATACACTTTTCTGCTAAAACAAAAAAAAAATAGTTGCATTCACCTCCACCCTGTGTCTAAAGGGTCAAATGATTGTTGCCAATGGTGACTTCGTAACCTTCATATTTCAACACCAAAATTCAAATCGTTGAACATCGTTTGTAATATTCGTTTGATATTTTAGAATCTTTAAAATTTTTCCACCGTAAGAGGGTTCAATTATAACTTTTGGAAGATTCGAAAAATGCAAATCGTAATATATCATTAATACTTATTTAACAGAAAAAGAATTTTTTATTTATCTGTATAAACAAAAATGTTCGATATTTACAGACGGACAGGAAACAAAGCGAAATTATCTTTTAAAAAAAAAAAGCCCCAAAATTTACCTTTCCGCTTTTAGCCGTTTTCTAAAGTGCTTCCAATCGTGAGCACTGAAATCTGTATCAAATATTACCCTATCCTTTTCCCGAATCCATAAGCACCGTGCAATACCATTCAGCTATGCACGCTAAACAATCCGAGCGACGACAAAACATGGCGTTCAATTTTGAGATAGCCAACCTCTACCTATAGAGGTCCTTAATGTATACCGTAAAGTAGCGCCATCTATCGGTGGGAACATCTAAATGTATCAAAGTATTTTTGATTTAAATTTTCTTCCATTCTAACACTTGATTTTTAATTTTTGTCAATCTGGAATCGAACCAAAAAAAAAAAGTTAATTATTAGAGTTGTATACCTTATCCGCAGAAATTAAAATAGTAATATATAGAAAGATGTTTGAATAACCCTTCAAATTATTCCCCGCCCTGCCCGCGGTCAGTAAGGGGACACCGATGGGCTTGGAAAGACCGCTGTCCATCGGATGGGACGTTAAGCCGTGGCCCCGTGTGCGGGAGAGCCATACTCTGCGCACGTTAAAGAACACGCTGGATGGCCTTGACGGGAGGCTACCACCTGTCTCCCAACAGCTGTTCCAGTGGGTCCCCTCCCCCAACCTTCTCTGAGCCTTCGGGGTCCATGTGACCTGGCCATTTAGCCCATGGTGTGCAAAAAGGTGCCGCTCAGAGGTAAAACAACCCAACCCAAACAACTCTTCAAATCTTACCAATTCCTTCCAAAATTATTACATTTGCATTTCATTCTCAGTGGAGTACTCCACAACCTTTTTTCTTGTTCCCTCAGAAGAAATGTATATAATACCCGTTCTTAAATATTTTTTCCATCTGAAAGGATGCAACTATCTTCACTGAGAATTGTGACACTGTGACAGAGGCGGGCCCAGAAAATGTCTTTGGGGGGAGGGGCAATATACGAGGTAACGTTCCTTTTCGAATTATGAGGTCCAACGGCAAAAAAAATGTATTTTGCAATATTACTATGTCTTTTGGTCAAAAAACAGTCTATTCCTTTCCTTTCGGACAGAAAAGCAATTGAATGAAATAAGATAGGTTCTTTACACTGTAGATAGATTCTGGGATAACACTATATAAATCGAAACCGTACAAATAGAGAACAACAACTTACGGAAAAATTGGAGATTGGTTCCGAAAAGAAAAAATCCCTTCTTGTGAACAAAAACGTACATTGAAAGTTTTATTTATACATATTTATCTCTTATTAGAAATCTTACATCTGATTTTGTTAACAATGGAAGAAATTGTTCTTTATATTTACCTATATCATTCCTATCAGACACAACATTTTAGATTCAAGAAATAGAAATAGCCGTCATAAGCTGAAGTCGAACATTCTTCATGTACTTCATGTTTTAGTTCACTATGATGTTCCCATTCAGTGGGCCACTCAAGCTTTAATCTTGGAGGGAGCCGAGGGTCTCGCTGGCCTGTCTCGGGCAAACGAAGTAGCGCTGGGTCTGTCCGAGCGCTACTTCGTTTGCCTTGTGTTCACAGCGGCCGGAATTCCCGAGAGCTATAGGGTATTCCCACCTTATGTTACCGCTAATTCATAAGTAGTATAGAAATAGAAGACACCACACAACGTAAATATAAAAAATGAATTTTAATTAGGAAAAGATTTTTGGAAAAATTTTTAGTGTATTTTTTTCCCTTTTTCTTTGGGGAGTGCCAGGGCCCCTTGCCCTCCCCCCCTCTCTGGGTGCGCCACTTCTCCCATTGGATCCTCCACTGCAGCTAATACATTATCTACTGTTCTGCAAATTGCCGTTCCATCTGTTTTACCGCATGCATGCAAAACTTTACAGCTGTATTCTTCAATTTCTGTAGCTGGGCGCGCATAAAAAGCAGTGGCAGTCATAAAGAGGGAGCCATGTCCCCCTCCAAGAGACTCGCAATTGCTTTTTATTTTTTCATTCCAACAGCCAGCCAATTTCTTTTCTAGGAAGGAAAATCCCTGACGCAGGGCCGGATTTATAATAAGGCGCACTAGGTGCTTGCTAGGGGCTACATCGAAAGAGGGGGCCTCACAAGACATCATTTACCTATTCATAAAATGAATACTTTTCTTTTATCGCGTTTAATTACTAAAATTAAATTTACAATTACTGATATATTATAAATAAAAACTGCTACTATTGGTTATAATTATTATTAATACATAGTGTACTATTCTTTTGACGCTGATATAACTTGAATCAGCCTCAAGCATTTACTACTGTATACTCCAGCTCAATGTTTCGTTCCCAAAAAATTTCACTGGAAGCAACTCATCAAGCCACCCTTCTAGTGAGGAGCAAATTGGGCCACCGGCAATCTCAGTGGGTTGAAAATGAGAAACAGAGTCTTCAACTCTTTGGGATTTAAAACATCAGATGTTTCACAATTATTCCTCTGGAATCATTTAAACATGGGGAGGTTTTGATACATGGAAAATGGACTTTGGTAGATAGTTTTATGAGAGGATGCAACCATGATGATGTCCTTGAAAAACGCTGATCGTTGCCAGAAAGCTACAAAGAAGGCTTTCTCACTTAGTTATCGATAGCGACTTCTTTTATTCCATTAAATGGTAGATTTCAAGTTACCAGAAATTCTTTCTTTGATGGGGGATGTTTGCTCAACACAGAGCAGCTGACAGACAATGATGACTCAGTGAATGATTATTTATGGGGCATAAGATGCTTGGGGTGAGTTAGATGATGCAGGAGACTGCATGGGGTGAGCCATTAACACTTAAGAAACGTGGAAAAAAAATACCCCCTCAAGCAGCTGCTTGCCACAGAGGTCTGACAGGAGCCTGTCAGTTTATGTGCCACAGTAGAAGGTCTGAAAGGATGGCAGGATCTCAGCAGAAAAACAACACACACAACGATGCCTTAACCCGGAGCTCGAACCCAGGTCCCGTAGATCAGTAGCCAAGCGCGGTAACCACTCGGCCACGGGACGGCAGGGAAACGTGAAAGAGGATAAAAAATTCTTTCAGTTGCGGTAGTTGTCAACCGACAGTCAGTGGAAGCTTTCAGATTTTAATTTTAAAACAGCAAGAGTATACAAAAGAAATCATCATCAAATCACACAACTAAAGTTACAAAGCAGCATAAAGGTAAATACTCTGACTTTTTTTCTAATTTCTTTCAATAGATTTTTTTGTGTGTGCTTTTTTGTCTTTGCAAAAACCGGAGAATATTTTTTTGCAAAACTGTTATCGTAATTTATGCAAATATAATGAAATATTTTTCACCCTATTATTTTTTATTATTTTACCCTATTTTTTGTGGTTCTCACTTTCGTTTTCTACGACAATATCCAAGTAAAAAGGAAGCAATATGAAGAACCACGGCTATCGAAGACACGATTTTCTTTTTAATATTAAGGCATTTACTGAGATTTCAAGAAATATTTGATAAACGCCAAACCATTTTATAGTCTTCATTTTTTCCCCTGGCATCTGGTATCTGGGATTTTTTTCCCCTGGCATCATACAATGATTCCCCTGGCAATCATTGTAGTGATGTTACAAACCACATTGTTTGTAACATCACTACAATGGGAGTAGAGCTAACCACATTGTTTATAACATCACTGAAATGTTCAGCCCACCTAGTCATGACAGAATCCTCACCTTCTATAACTTTAATCCCTGTATACCTGTTCGTTTTTTACCACACAAAACATTAACTATCTGAAACAGCTCTCTGCAGTTGTGCTGCCTAACTGCTTCCTCGGCTTTGTCAGCCAAGCCATCAAGTCAAAGATTCTTATCAGACTGATCCTTTTCACGTTTATTAAGCTCTCTGTAATGCTTTCTATTAGGACTGGTAGGGTATTGATTAAGGACATTCCTGCAGTTCTTTCTTTCTGAAATAAGCTCAAGTGGCTTATCACTCAAATAATTCTGTCTCCTCTGCTCCTTTTTCTCTAAAAGAATACTGTTAGTTTTCACAGAAGCCTGTTTAAAACAGTCCCATTCTTCCTCAACTTCAGTAGTAAGCAAACCATGACTGTCATAATGACTAAGTAACCTATCATGGTAAGATTTAGCTACAACTGGGTCTTTTAGAGCTTGAGAATTAAAGGCAAATTTTTTAACATTAGCACAACACTTCTGAAGTTTAAGTTGCAAGACACTTTTAACAAGGTAATGGTCAGATCAAATTTCAATTCCCCTATATGCCCTGGTATTCCTAACAGAACTAGCCCATTTGCTGTTAATTAATATGTAATCAATCATATTCTTATGCAGCCCATCAGGTGAAACCCATGTGTACTTATGTATGTCGCGGTGTTTGTAATAAGTGTTAGTTATTCTGAATCCATTGAGTTTACTTACCTGTAGGAGACGTTGCCCATTGCCATTGCAGCTACCAATACCAAAAGGGCCTATTACTCCTCCCAAAGGTCAGAGTCAGTACCAACTTTGGCATTGAAGTCACCTAGAACAAGGGTAATGTCGCCTTTCTTGACAGAATTCAAAATATCCTGAAGTTGTCCGTAAGACCTATCCTTCTCATCCTCATCGGCATCCTCAGTGGGGGCATAACAGCAGGTAACATTCAAGTCTTTAACACTTGTCTGAAATTTTGCTGTAAGAAACCTTTCATTAATGCACTCGTATCCTAGAAGAGCATCACTAGCGTGTCTGCTGAGAAGCAGACCCACGCCTTGGTGATGCTTATTGTCGTCCCTCCCTGAAAAGAGAAATTTAAGATTATTTTTAAGAATCTGGCCTTTATCTGTCCATCTGGTCTCTTGTAAGCTGAGAATATCTAAACTATAACGGTGGAATTCTTGTGTGGGGACATCAAGAGAAAAAGCTCTGTGCAGAGTTCTCACATTCCAACTACCTATGGAGAGAAAATGGTTAGTGGGATGTTTAAAGAAACTATGTTTATTGAGAGAGGGAATGCCAACAATATCAATCATCCGCCTAATCGCAGACATGGGGGAGCAAAGACCTGTTCCCCCACCACTAAGGAAGCCATCTACACTGGAAGACTACCTCCAATGTAGAATTTGACGATCCCAGTAGAAACAAGGAGTTCAGGTGCCTGCGATGACCTCTGCTCAGGATTTTCCACCAGATGATAAACATATCCCGTGAATCTATTCACTTGGGGCTGTCAACCCACAAACAAACAGAAAACACAGCGGAAGATTTTCCCTCCACAGAAGCTCACCCGTGTATCAAATTCAGGATCCATAATCAAGCTCAGAGCCTTATATCAGTCCACCCTGGGAAATCCAAGCCTTCAAGAGGGAGATTGCAACTCCATACCCTCCCTTCCCTTTTTTTGGATACTCCCCTGGTTGCTAGTAGATAAAATATTCTATATTACATGCAAATAATGATAAAGTTAGAAGCAATTATCAATCGCCTTTAGGTTGGGTTGGGTTGTTTTACCTCTGAGCGACACTTTTTTGCACACCATGGGCTAAATAGCCAGGTCACAAGGGCCCCGAAGGCTCAGAGAAGGTTGGGGGAGGGATCCTACTGCAACAGCTGTTGGGAGACAGATGGTAGTCTCCCGTCAAGACCATCCAGCATGTTCTTTAACGTCCAGAAAGTATTGCTCTCCCACACACGGAGCCACCGCTTAACGTCCCATCCGACGGACGGCGCCTTTCCAACAATCGCCTTGAATTAGCATCTTATGTAAGATGATGTCGAGTTGGTTTGGACATGTTGCTGTAAGAACAATTGCAACAGATTAGCGAATAGAGTTGTGAACAGTGGGCCCAGAAGGCTTGGAGGATTTTTAGATAGGTCGGCAATACCAAAGAATCAAAGTTATCAGTATTGACTGGCCTGCATTATCCAAATATAGTCCATTGCCCAGGACAGACATGTTTGTAGCAATAAATTATGCATTTTGACTGGAACTTCTCTGCCTACGGCTACTTGAAGACTATGTTTATATGTAGGGTAATACATGGTGGCCTACAGTACAACATTATTATGCCAAAGAGGTTTTTTTTTAATGTAATTGTATCATAATCCTATGTTTAGTGGGATTTATTTAAAAGTCTGTTAACAGTATAGATTTGAATTTTATTGGAGCAAAAGTTACGGTGCCTGGTTTTAAACGAATGAAGATCATTGTAATCATGTGTGTCCTGTGATCATTAGGAATGTTCAGGGAAATTTATCGAGCCGTAACGAACTGTTTGTTGTTGAATTTAGTATGTAATACACGTTGGGAAACTTACTTTACAATAAGGTAGATAGGATGTTAGCGATCTACGGAGCATCTTTATCAGTATTCCAGTGCTTGTGTGTCGCAACAGGCTGGTATAAACGATAAACATTCACTCCCAAGATGAGGTGAATAATAAGCGGAAGATGTGCCGTTAACGGAGTTGGGTTGTTTTACCTCTGAGAGGCACTTTTTTTGCAGACCATGGGCTAAATGGCCAGGTCACAAGGACCCTGAGGTCTCAGAGAAGGTTGGGGGAGCGGACCCACTGGAACAGCTGTTGGGAGACAGATGGTAGTCTCCCGTCAAGACCATCCAGCGTGTTCTTTAACGTGCAGAAGGTATGGCTCTACCGCACACGGGGACACGGCTTAACGTCCCATCCGACGGACGACGGCTTTTCCAAGTCCATCGGTGTCCCCTACTGACCGTGCGTTATGCGGACTAATCGCCACTGACCATCGATGTCCCCTACTGACCAGGGCGTTATGCGGAGATAAATCTCAAAGCTGATCCAGCTGGGACTCGAACCTGGGAAGTACAGATTACGAGCCTGGCGCGCTACGGACTGAGGCCCCCCCCCCCCCCCTCCAGGGAAGTGGTAATTGATAATCTCAGCTTAAAGATTGCCTTTTTGGCTAAGGCGGTCGCCTTTTGATATTTCAATATGCGAGTTAAAAGTCATCACAGATAATGAGATTCTTGTTATTGCTGTCTAAAGTGCTGATCGTTACCAGCAATGTTTAATCCTCAAATTGTTAAGGCATATTTGTTACATGCATATTTGGCATGGGATTCTTAAGTTTTTTGGTTCTTTCAGCCTCCAGTGTGTAAACGAAACATTTTGTTTCATCTGGGAAAAAAATAAGAGGAAGAGAAATATGAACAATGTTATTCAGATCAGTGGAAAAAAGAAAAGTGCTAGCTAGCTTTGTATTTTGAGGCTCTCAGGCTTAACAGTGCAGGGCAGGATTAAGTAGCTCTGGGGCGTAGGCCACTTAAAGATTCCCCTTCCCCATTTCATATTATCGAAAATGAAATATTAATAAAGAATTAAAGATTAAATAAATAAATTCACCAATTTTATACCACTTTTCTTCTAGTATAATATTATTGCTACAATTTAAAATGGGGTGGGGGTGGCTCAGTCGGTAGCGCGCCAGGCTCGTAATCTGTAGTTCCCAGGTTCGAGTCCCAGCTGGGTCAGCATTGAGATTTATCTCCGCAAAATTCCCCGCCCTGCCCACGGTCAGTAGGGGTCACCGATGGGCTTGGAAAGGCCGCCGTCCGTCGGATGGGACGTTAAGCCGTGGCCCGTGTGCGGGAGAGCCATACCCTGTGCACGTTAAAGAACACGCTGGATGGCCTTGACGGGAGGCTACCATCTGTCTCCCAACAGCTGTTCCAGTGGGTCCCCTCCCCCAACCTTCTCTGAGCCTTCGGGGTCCATGTGACCTGGCCATTTAGCCCAAGGTGTGCAAAAAAGTGCCGCTCAGAGGTAAAACAACCCAACAATTTCAAATTTTGCCCAAGTTCAAAAATACGTTAATTTCATGGTGGTTGAAAACTACGAGACGCTGTTCAACTGCATCGCTTGGAAAGATTTCTTGATTTACTGCCAAATAAAAGAAGTCTTCCTTAAAGTCAGTTTTAACTGCTCATTTCTTGACTTAATTTCACTTTATATGTTCATATTACATTTGGAGCAAAGATGGTTCGTAATCTGCAGTTCATAGGTTCGAGTCCCATCCCCTGCCCTCGGCCAGTAAGCGGACACCAATGGGATTGTAAAGGGGAACGTCGGTCGGATGGGACGTTAACCCATGGACCCATGTTTGGGAGAACACGTTAAAGAACACGCTTCGCTTAATCTTCACCCTGCTTTCGATTAGAAAGGGGACACCGATGGGCTTAGAAAGACGTCATCAGTATAGTGGGACTTGAAGCGGTGACTCCGTTTCCCTGAGAGCTGTACCCTGTGCATGTGCAGTGGTCTTGTCGGCAGGCTCCCATTTTTCTCCTAACAGTTGCCCAGTGAGTTCCCTGTTCAACTCAGAGCCCTTGAGATTCTTGTGATCTGGCCATTTCACCAATATAAACACAAAAGTGCAACTCAGGAGTAAAATGAATCAGCCTCATAAAATTCTGAAATTAATATTAATAAAGAACGGTGGGGTGTACTTCATTTTAAAGCAAGCTTGTCCAACCCGTTGCTTATGAGACTCATGCGGCTCATTTCAAAAGAATTTGCGGCTCATAAAACAAATAATCAATATAGGGGCGGGGGTGGCTCAGTCGGTAGCGCGCCAGGCTCGTAATCTGTAGTTTCCAGGTTCGAGTCCCAGCTGGGTCAGCGTTGAGATTTATCTCCGCAAAAATTCTTCGCCCTGCCCACGGTCAGTAGGGGATACCGATGAGCTTGGAAAGGCCGCCGTCCGTCGGATGGGACGTTAAGCCGTGGCCCCGTGTGCGGGAAAGCCATACCCTGTGCACGTTAAAGAACACGCTGGATGGCCTTGACGGGAGACTGCCATCTGTCTCCTAACAGCTGTTCCAGTGGGTCCCCTCCCCCAACCTTCTCTGAGCCTTCGGGGTCCATGTGACCTGGCCATTTAGCCCATGGTGTGCAAAAAAAGTGCCGCTCAGAGGTAAAACAACCCAAATAATCAATATACTGAACTGGCTCATTTCCTGCAAATTCTCTTTTTAACCAAGCATTTTTAGGTGCATAACTAACGATTTGACCAATTTACAGTACTCATTAGAAATGTATACATACATTGCTTTGTAATCAAGATATTTTCTCTATTCTTTATATGAAAAAATTGTTTTCTATTTCGTTTATTTATTGGAAATTTTGAAATCATTTTTAGTAGATAATTTTCCTTGCAACTCTTTAAGAATATCGCTTTTTGCCTAGTGACTCATCTCTTTGTTTGGATTGGCCACTCTTCATTTAAAGCAATGTTTCCCAAAGTGGGCGATACAGCCCCCTGGGGAGCGCTGGAACGATCCAGGGGGTCGGTAGTAGCCTCGGGTGCAATTGGGGGGGCGGGCGGTGGAAGCATAAAGAAAGAAGGGAAGATAAGAAAATTTTGAAAAAAGGTCAAGGTGTCTTAGAACATCTTTCTTTACTATGTTGTAGGACGTAGGCAAAAATATAGATACATAAAAGAACGCAAATTTGTCACTTTTTTTTTTCAATTTTTTCACTCATTTTTTTCACAAAAATCTTTCTGTTTGTTCGCTTAAAGAAAGTAGATTTCTAAGAGGGAGGGGGGGCGCTGAGTAATTTTTTTTTCTTTTCTGAAAAGGTGGCGGTAGGACAAATAAGTTTAGGTTGGGTTGGGTTGTTTTACCTCTGAGCGGCACTTTTTTGCACACCATGGGCTAAATGGCCAGGTCACATGGACCCCGAAGGCTCAGAGAAGGTTGGGGGAGGGGACCCACTGAAACAGCTGTTGGGAGACAGATGGTAGCCTCCCGTCAAGGCCATCCAGCGTGTTCTTTAACGTGCACAGGGTATGGCTCTCCCGCACACGGGACCACGGCTTAACGTCCCATCCGACGGACGGCGGCCTTTCGAAGCCCAGCGGTGTCCCCTACTGACCGTGGGCAGGGCGGGGAAATTTTGCGGAGATAAATCTCAACGCTGACCCAGCTGGGACTCGAACCTGGGAACTACAGATAACGAGCCTGGCGCGCTACCGACTGAGCCACCCCCGCCCCCAATAAGTTTAGGAACCTCTGATTTAAAGCGTACGTTTTGCAGCAATTTCTCACAGTTTTTAAGAAACACATTTCATTTCTTCGTAATTTTAACTTGAATGCAAAGGACCGAAATCGAAGTCCACTTTTCTGTGTGTGATGAACAGAGTAAAGACTTCACTGCACATTTTTCGATCATTACCAGTTCATGCTCGGAATTGCAAGATGTTGGAGATAAAGTTTTCGGTGACGTAGATGAATAAGAAAAGCAGAGAGTCGGGAAGGCACGAATAACAGTACCGTGTAAATAGTGGAGGAATAAACAAATAGTGCTTCTAGATACAGTTTTGCGCCTTATTTCTTGTTGTAGAAGGAAAAATATGCTCTATTAACTCTTATAATCTATACCATACATAGTTTTTTTTGCCTTTCATAGGAAAAATGTTTTCCTTTAGAGGGAATGGGTCATGTTTACCTCTGAGCGGCATTTTTTTTTTTGCACACAATGGCAAATGGCAAGGTCACCAGGACCCCTAGAACTCAGTGAAGGTTGGGAGAAGGGGACCCACTGGACAGCTATTAGGAGACAAATAGAAACCTCCCGTCAAGGCCATCCAGCGTGTTCTTTAACGTGCACATGGTATGGTTCTCCTCTACACGGGCCACGGCTTAGCGCCCCATCCGACGGACGGTAGCCTGTCCAAGTTTATCGGTGCTTCCTACCGGCCGAGGACAGAGAGGAGGTTTAACGGAGATAAATCCAAAGCTGGCACAGTTGGAACTCGAACCTGGGAACAGCACATTACGAGCCTGACGCTCTACCGACTGAGCCAACTCCTACCTATCTTTATAGGGAACCACGATTATAATAGCCATCGCTTTCATTACACGAACATGGAGAAGTAACAAGCGAGTTGTTAACGTGTGATGCACTAGAAATCGAAATGCAACTGCTTTGGGATCTAACCCGATTTTTTCTTTTTGGAAACAATAAAGCTAAATAGATCAAATTTCGTGGCAATGGTATTAAACGAAAACTTGAGTAATGATTCCACTTACGCTTTTGGGTTGGGTTGTTTTACCTCTAAGCGGCACTTTTTTGCACACCATGGGCTAAATGGCCAGGTCACATGGACCCCGAAGGCTCAGAGAAGGTTGGGGGAGGGGACCCACTGGAACAGCTGTTGGGAGACAAATGGTAGCCTCCCGTCAAGGCCATCCAGCGTGTTCTTTAACGTGCACAGGGTATGGCTCTCCCGCACACGGGGCCACGGCTTAACGTCCCATCCGACGGACGGCGGCCTTTCCAAGCCCATCGGTGTCCCCTACTGACCGTGGGCAGGGCGGGGAATTTTTGCGGAGATAAATCTCAACGCTGACCAAGCTGGGACTCGAACCTGAGAACTACAGATTACGAGCCTGGCGCGCTACCGACTGAGCCACCCCCGCCCCACTTACGCTTTTGAAACCGAGGAAAAGAACAAAACGTAGAGGAAATTGAGATTATTGCACAACAGCAGTCCATGATTACGAACAACAGCGGCAGAGAAATCGACCAAAATGAGATTTCCCCCCAAATCATCAAAGTAATCACTAGGTTTATGATAGCGAAGTTGCGTTCTAATGTGACTCTGGTTTTCATTTACTGACATCTTCAACCAGTTTCGGCCACGCCTAATGGTTTAGCAAATGTCTTTCACAACAGGTTATCACAAGAGGGAGGAATCTAAACATCATTTTTTGCTACCTTTCCTTCTTGTGCTATCTTTTCGCTTCGCGGTCATTGCATTCTCTGGGGAAGAATAGCCAGAGGTTGTTATTTTTTTAATGCTGAAGGTCAAGCGATCGTCGAAAGAGCATTAGTGGATGATGTCGAAGTTGGATACTTTTTTTTTCTGTTAAATTTAGGTAAATGGAAAGAAATGGTATTTTAGACAAAAAAAAAAGTTGGGGGGGGGGGGGGGCTGGTTGCAATATTTGGGTTTACAGAATAGCAACCGAAATCATGATACACACAGTAGTTGATTCTTTCAGATGCAAAGCATAAAAACCATTAATCTGTATAAAAATTTCCGTCTTTATTTTATGATGTTCAAAGTTCTTACTACATCACAAGAAACAAATCCATTTAGACCATTTTTTTAAGTAGAATCAGTAAAATTCAATCAACAAACAACGCGAAAAAGAAAACATCTGTGTTCGGAATTTATTCATTTGATACTGTTTGGAGAATGGTCCAAGAAGCTACTTTTATTTTGTACAGGACTTCTCCTGCAAGGACATGCCCTACTAAGAGTGTTAAATAAAGCATTTTTTTTGGAAAGTCATATGTAAGATGATTAAAGGGAATGACTGTTTGTATGCTACGTATTAGCTCTAAGGGAGTAAGTTAGTAGGTTTTTTTGCTCAAACACTCTTAGTAGGAAAAATATTTTCGTTTAATATATTTTTCGTTAAATATATTTTTTTAATTTTATTTCGTTAAATATACGCTCTTAGTACGTTTTTTGCTCAAACGTTACTTTTTAACATCGGGGGGGGGGGGGGGGGGGGGGGGGGGGGGGCTCAGTCGGTAATGCGCCAGGGTCGTAATCTGTAGTTCCCAGGTTCGAGTCCCAGTTGGGTCAGCGTTGAGATTTATCTCCGCAAAATTCCCCGCCCTACCACGTAGTAGTAGGGGATACCGATGGGCTTGGTAAGGCCGCCGTCCGTCGATTGGGACATTAAGCCATAGCCCCGTGTGCGGGAGAGCCATAACCTGTGCACGTTAAAGAACACGCTGGATGGCCTTGACGGGAGACTACCATCTGTCTCCCAACAGCTGTTCCAGTGGGTCCGCTCCCCCAACCTTCTCTGAGCCCTCGGGGTCCTTGTGACCTAGCCATTTAGCCCATGGTGTGCAAAAGAAAAAGTGCCGGTCAGAGTTAAATCAACCCAACATTTTAACTGCATAAATTGTGTGTGTACGCTATGATGCAGTGAACAGAGATTTTTATTGTCATTTTGTCCTTTCTTGACAAACTTTCTGTCTCGTAAATTTCTTTGATAAAACGAAACAACGAAAAAAATTAAGCCTAAAAGCGCAAAACAATAATTGCGTATTACATGAATAAGATGATTCAATAACAAAAAGACATTTCATCTAATATAAATTGTGCAGGAAAGTGTAAGTCACATTAGCAAAAAAAAAAAGGTCAGTCTCTGATGGTATAGAGTCCCAGCTGAGTCAGCGTTGAGATTTATCTCCGCAAAATTCTCCGCCCTGCCCACGGTCAGTAGGGGACACCGATGGGTTTGAAAAGGCCGCCGTCCGTCGGATGGGACGTTAAGCCGTATGCGGGAGAGCCATACCCTGTGCACGTTAAAGAACACGCTGGATGGCCTTGACGGGAGGCTACCATCTGTCTCCCAACAGCTGTTCCAGTGAGTCCCCTCCCCCAACCTTCTCTGAGCCTTCGGGGTCCATGTGACCTGGCCATTTAGCCCATGGTGTGCAAAAAAGTGCCGCTCAGAGGTAAAACAACAACCCAACTGATGGTATAGTGGTTAGCAAACCTGGCATGTTATTGGAAGATGTGGGTTCGCACCCCACTCATGGCATAAACTAAGCGTTTTCATGAGTCCCAATACCGATTTGTTCAGTGGTAAGTAATTTAAGGAGCTATTTACAACCGGTAAGTACCAGAAACGACAGTTAAATGGCAGGAGAAGTCTGATTAGTGTCTGCTGGCTTGTATCAGCGCTGGCTGTATTGATTCATCTTCACTATGATACATGAGACGCAATGCTCTCGGAAAGAATAATAAATATGGTATGATATCGAATGGCAGCATTAATGAAGGATTAATAATCCCTGAAGCAGGTTCTCAGAATTTAAATCATCCTTGTTGACTTCTGGGTGTATTGTAAAGTCCTTTTCATAAATGGAGACGATTTGTAGGATTGTTTTTCAACCATGACCTTCGGTACCAATTTTTTTAGAGACGTGGGAGGGGGGAGCAGAAATGCTTCCAGGGGCGGGTAAACCAATTTAATGTTTCAAGATAGAAATATTCAGGTCGAAGCGTTTATTAACGAGTTCATTTGTGAATACAGTAATCATGCATACATTATGCTATAATACAACTAAGAATGCCCGAAAAGAAAAAGAAATATATTATTGAAAATACAGTAGACCCTCGATTTTTCGGATTTCGGATTTTCCAGACAAAATCTGGATAATCGATATTCCACTATATCACCATTTTTTGGAGATTTTTCACGAGACGTCCGCCAGGTAGCGCGCACAGCGACTGTATTATTGCATTATATATTTATTTTAGTAGTATCTTTATTTTTGCATATTGTACTACTTACACTGCTTATAATAATGTATGTGCATTGTGTGTACACTACCTATTATATTAATCATGTTTACTTTGGTTACTATAAAGTTAAATTTTTCGTTAAATATTCATTCAGAAAATTCGGACTACAGGTTTTTTGGACAACCCTTATCCCCTATTAATCCGCGAATCGAGGGTCTACTGTGCATGTTAAATAAAGAGATATACTTTTCATTATAATAAATAAAAATAAATTTATATATTTCTGAAAACAAAAATAAACAAAAAAATAAATCAAGATTGCATTTCGCAAAGGAACACGTGGCATTAATTTTTGGTATAAATTTATCTCTTTCGGAACAAAATAATCTCATAAAACTATTTTCACGATGAACGTTTATGGGAGAGGGGGGGGGGGGCTGACCCACTTGACCTCACCCTCCCTGCGTTGATGCCCATGTTTTCAACTGAATGCAAATTGAGCATGGCTTTGTTTGTAACGTACCAATACAAAACTTGAGATTCGGGATTTAATTCCCGATTTCGTTACATCTTTATTTTTAGTTTCATTACGTAGTACAGTCGCTCATTAGTGATCTGGCAACCCTTCGTGTCACGTGACACGAAGGTTGCCAGATCACTAATTTAAAAAAAAAATCGTTGCCAGATATTCTTTTTTGAATTCTGTAACAGCCATAGCGTTCGGATATTTATTTGAGCGACTGTAATGGAAAATACATCTCGATATTACAAAATGCACTGTAATAGGATTTGCAGATGTCTTCTCTATAGAAACTGATCACGTTAAGAGAACCCTCTGGATGGCTTTGACAGGATGCTTCCAGGTGTCCCTAGCAGCTGTCCAGGGAGTCTCCTTGCTCCACTTGTTTCTCAGCTTGGGGTTTTTTGCCACTTCCGTTTTTCGACCATCGTGCAGAAAAACTCCTATCATGGAAAAACAAACATCCATTTGAATGCTATAATTGATCGGATGCAATGGCGAAGCGTGTATGACAGCTTCGGGAGAAACTGAAATAATAATGATAATGTCCTTTTATGCATAAATTAAAAAAATTCTCTCAAGCAGCGGCTTGCCAAAAAAAAATCCCCTCAAGCAGCTCTGAATGAATAATTTATACGCCATAGCAAAGATCTATGAGGAAGGCGAGACCTCAGTAGAAAAACATCATGCATTAACCCGAGACTCGAACGCAAGTCCCTTTGGTCTGTGGGCGGGGGTGACTCAGTCGGTAGCGTGCCAGGCTTGTAATCTGTAGTTCCCTGGTTCGAGTCCCAGCTGGGTCAGCGTTGAGATTTATCTCCGCAAAATTCCCCGCCCTGCCAACGGTCAGTAGGGGACACCGATGGGCTTGGAAAGGCCGCCGTCCGTCGTATGGGACGTTAAGCCGTGGTCCGTGTGCGGGAGAGCCATATCCTGTGCACGTTAAAGAACACGCTGGATGGCCTTGACGGGAGGCTACCATCTGTCTTCCAACAGCTCTTCCAGCGGGTCCCCTCCCCCAACCTTCTCTGAGCCTTCGGGGTCCATGTGACCTGGCCATTTAGCCCATGGTGTGCAAAAAAGTGCCGCTCAGAGGTAAAACAACCCACCCCAACTGTAGCCAAGTGCGATAACCACTCGGCCACGGAATGGCAAATAAATACCCCTTCAAGCAGCAGCTTGTCACATAGGTCCTGACAGGATCCTGTCAGCTCAACTATAGAGAAGATCTGTATGAGGAAGGAAAGACAGCAGAAAGAACAACACAAACAATTCTCGAATTGTTGCACCGACTATTTTCGTTTTTGGAACAAATTATCTATAAGTCTCAAATTCGAAGATGAATTAGATATGTGACTAAGGAAGAGTCACACAACTTCGGTCAATCGTTCAAACAACACGAAACAACCACGCAATAATGAATCTAAAAGAAGTTGCGTGTGTCTGTTGCCATCAAAACTCTTCATTTAAAGAAAGGCGAAACTTGAGTTTTTAACGAGGGGTAAGGTTATGTTGTTTTACCTCTGAGTGGCACTTTTTTTGCACACAGTTGGCTAACTGGCCAGGTCACAAGGACCCCAAAGACTCAGAGCAGGTTGTGAGAATATGCAGTTCCCAGGTTTGAGTCGCACCTCTGCTAGCGTTGAGATAAAGGTCTCAAGAAGGTTGGGGGAAGGGGGACCCGCTGGACAGCTGTTAAGAGACAGATGGTAGCATCCCATCAAGGAAATTCAGAGTATTCTTTAACGTGCACAGGTATGGCTCTCTCTCATCTAAGGCCACTATTTTACGTCCCCCCCCCCCTACGAAAGGAGGTCTTTCCATGCCCATTGGAGTCCCTTACTGATGGAAGGCAGTGTGTAGGTTTTGTGGAGAAAAATATCAACGCTGAACCAGGTGGGACTGGAACCTGGGAATAGATTAGGAGCCAGGCGAACTATCAACTGAGTCAACCTCACAGACGATATCAGGTTCAGTCAAAATTTAAATTTACAATTTTTCTTCTAATTGTGGGAAGCAAAGAAAGTAAATCTATTTCTTTTGATTATGAATTCAATATTTCAATCGGTGCTTAATAATTTATAGTACTATTGAATTTTTGATTATTTCTGGAATTAACTCTCTATTTAATTAATGAATCACCCTTACCTTGATGTTACTTAAGAACTTACGGTTTCTACGAATCATTTGTAGTATAAAAACATCTGAAAAGAATTATCGTTAACGCGACGGGAATCGAACCCGCAACTCTCTAGATAGATGCCAGAGCGCTCTTTTTTCAGATGTTTTTAACAATTGTTGAAGTCTATTTCTACTGGTAATCTGTGTAATTACTATGGATCATTTGTAGTATGTTTACTTGTTTCGAAGAATGTGAAAATTTACCATGAAATTATTATAATTCCTTTACAGCTTGTAACAATCTGTAATACGAAACATTTAGTTTAGCGACATGCATATACATATGTTTCATAATCTGTCAGAAATGTTTCTTTATCTAACGGGGCTCATGCTGAATAATTATACAAAAAGTTTGTTCCGGGGCAAAAATTTTGAACTTAAACTATACCGTAATCAGGGGATGAGGGTTAGTTTCGTTGGCATGCGCCAAGCTTGTAATCTGCAGTTACCAGGTTCGATCACCAACTGGGTTAGCGTTAAGGTTTATCTCTGCTAGACCTGGACCCTGCCTTGGTCAGAAACGAGACAACGATGGACTTGTAAAGTCTGGCATCCATCTGATGGAATATTCGGATGCAGGAGAACCATATACTGTTAAGAACATACTGGATGGCCTTGACGAAAGACTTCCATCTTATCACCTAACAGCTCTCAACTGGGTCACCTGGATCTCCTTCCTCCAACCTTCTCCGAGTCCTTGGGATCTTTGTGACCTTGACATTTAGCTCACTGTAGGCGAAAAAGTGCCTCTAAAAGATAAAACAATCCAACTGATCTGTAATCGGAGTAAAAAAAGTTTAAATGCAAAAAACCAACTGAGTATGATCTGTTAGTTCTTAAGGTTGGGTTGTTTTACCTCTGAGCGGCACTTTTTTGCACACCATGGGCTAAATGGCCAGGTCACATGGACCCCGAAGGCTCAGAGAAGGTTGGGGGAGGGGACCCACTGGAACAGCTGTTGGGAGACAGATGGTAGCCTCCCGTCAAGGCCATCCAGCGTGTTCTTTAACGTGCACAGGGTTATGGCTCTCCCACACACGGGGCCACGGCTTAACGTCCCATCCGACGGACGGCGGCCTTTCCAAGCCCATCGGTGTCCCCTACTGACCGTGAGCAGGGCGGGGAATTTTACGGAGATAAATCTCAACGCTGACCCAGCTTGGACTCGAACCTGGGAACTACAGATTACGAGCCTGGCGCGCTACCGACTGAGCCACCCCCGCCCCATTAGTTCTTAATCACTAGTTATTGTAGCAAAGTTAGAAACTTTGTGTTTTAGTATTTTAGGCCTTAATTAGCCTTAGTGTGTGTGTGGGGGGGAGTCGTTCATCAGGTTCACGCAACAATCTTTGAGAAATTGAGCTCTTAACCCTTGCTCGATTTCCAGTAAAGCCAGCAATTGAGCCTCTTCTCAGAACTAATCATAATCTGTGACTTACTTCGAGCGCCATTCATTCTAAGTTAAGAAAAAAAGTGTATTGACCTCGTGCTTTCTTCCCTCGAAACGTTCCAGTTTGACCTTTTCGTATAAGGTGAGCACATGCGCCTCTCCTTTTGCATTCAAAGTCACATTCTATTTCGCATATCAGCATTTCCCTGGTGTTGGGCCCCGTTAACTGCACTGGCTTGTGTGCCACGCTAGGGAATGTCCATTATTCATCGTAATTGCAAGGAACGCATGCCAGAGTCAAGGGTGCGATCCTGAGGAAGATTCGCAGAATAACGTCTGGCATTTGGATTGGGTGTGCCCCTACACTTTTCTCAGAAATCCAGGAAATAAACGCTCTTTTACCGTTTTTCCCACATTGCGTAGAGGCTTCGTCGTGTAACTAAAAATCATTAAAAAAATGTGCAAAAATCGAAAACTGAGGTGACAAAATTGTCTCTACATTTGCGTTCTTGATAACAGGGTAGGTAAACCACAGTTGTTTTCTTTTTTCTTTGCAACTTGGCATTAAAGTTCAAACATCACAACTGTGTCAAAACATCTGTATCTTAGTGCTTTAGAGAAATTTTAGAATACACTTTATCAGGACAGGTTAAACGTGAGGGGGGGGGGGAACGGGGGGAAGGAAATTCCCCCTCCTCCCTGGAAAATTTATTTACCTGAAGGTAAAAGTTATAAATTACTAAAATGGAGATTAAAAACATATAAAACATATTGCTCACAGAGAGAAAATTCTGGGGAAAAACAAACAAACGGCATTCTGTTTCTATTCAGGCAAAGCGGGTTGGGTTGTTTTACCTCTGAGCGGCACTTTTTTGCACACCATGGGCTAAATGGCCAGGTCACATGGACCCCGAAGGCTCAGAGAAGGTTGGGGGAGGGGACCCACTGGAACAGCTGTTGGGAGACAGATGGTAGCCTCCCGTCAAGGCCATCCAGCGTGTTCTTTAACGTGCACAGGGTATGGCTCTCCCGCACACGGGGCCACGGCTTAACGTCCCATCCGACGAACGGCGGCCTTTCCACGCCCATCGGTGTCCCCTACTGACCGTGGGCATGGCGGGGAATTTTGCGGAGATAAATCTCAACGCTGACCCAGCTGGGACTGGAACCTGGGAACCACAGATTACGAGCCTGGCGCGCTACCGACTGAGCCACCCCCGCCCCCTTAAACGGAGCGAAAGATATTATTGTTCAATGGAGGAGGAGTGTGATTAACGGAAAAAATCTCAATTCTGGCATTCTCGAGCCTGGCAATTGCCTCTCCCTTACATTTTACCGACTGCAAAGTGATATAAACGCCCCCTCCCACTTTTTTTTTCCGGGCATGAATCCAGTGATAAAATAATCATAATTGATAAACAAATCATAAGGTGTAGAACATTTACTACTCTCTTAAATATCGCTGCTGTGAAAAAACTGCGATGTATAAATAACTCATATAATACAGACAGAAAGTTTTCTTCGCTGGCTCCTCCATGTATACAAAACAAACTTACTGTGCTCATCAATGAACAGAATGGATTTAGTTTTATTTTACACTTTTCACACGTGTACAGTCGCTCAAAAAAGTATCCGAACACTATGGTTGATTTGAGAATTCAGAATAAAATATCTGGCAACGATTTTTTTAGAAATTAGTGATCTGGCAACCTTCGTGTCACGTGACACAAAGGTTGCACTTTTTTTGAGCGAAGGTTGCCAGGTCACTAATATCTAAAAAAATTGTTGCCAGATATTTTTTCCTGATGGGCTCGATGTCCTTGACCGGAGGCAACCACCTGTAGGTCCATAGGTCCCATAATTTAATATGTCCCTAAATAATAGGTCCATAATCCAATAGGTCCCCTCCCTCTTCCTTCAAGCTTTCGGGGTCCTTGTGACCTGGCCATTTAGCCCATTGTATGCAAAAAAGTGCCGCTCAGGGGTAAAGCAGCCGAACTCAATTTTCCCTTTGTAAATGTGATCCCTGCGAAATTGTTCTCTTACAGATCACATCAATAAAATTATTCGTTTCCATTTGCAATTATATTTTCTGCAATCCATTTCTAAGATCGTTTCAGAGAAAGTTTTTACAGACTCGCAAAATTTTCCGAAATCTCGGCTCTAATTAAAAATGCAATGCAGCTGCTTTATCTCCGCTGATAAACAAGACTAGGTCAGACATTATCCCTTTTTCCCATCCTAGAAGTTGAAAGTTGTTCTAGAAGTTGAAAGTTGTTCTCGTAAAATGACCTTCTTTCCCAACCAAATTACCAAGGCCAGGTGGCACCGAGAAACAACAGCGCAATGGAATGCGCTCTTGGGTTTTCTTAAATACTCCAGACACAATGCCTTCTTCAGTGCAAGTCACCAGGACCTTGATCCCTCAGATTTACCCGAGGAGAAATTAACATGACGTCTCTCCCGAGCTCGTTCTCACGGATGAAAGGGCGAGGCTCGGGACTGGAAGAAGGAGACTTTTTTTTTTCTCTTGGGAAGGAATTGTTTTGTTGTGTAGGGAGAATGATTAAAGTTTTGGATTAGAAAGAACACCTCTTTCGACGTGTTAGTCAAATTATTGTTTTTAAATTCTTCTAAGTGGACTTGTTTTAGTTTCTTTTTTAATACGGCAAGTTATTAAATTGTCTTATTATTTATGAGGAGCTTTTTGGTTGTTTTACACGTGAGCTGTAGTTTTTCCACCAGCATATCGAGCTAATTGACGATGTCACAACGAATACAAGGCTCCGAACCAATTAGGAGAAAAAAACCGAGGATGTGATCGGAGGAAAAAAATTTTTTTTTCACTCTTTTTAAATTGTTTTCGATTTATAATCCTTTTTTTTTATATAAAAAAAAAGAGTGCTGTAACCAATATTTGCTTTTTGTATTAGGGGTGGGGGTGGCTCAGTCGGTAGCGTGCCAGGCTCGTAATCTGTAGTTCCCAGGTTCGAGTACCAGCTGGGTCAGCGTTGAGAGTTATCTCCGCAAAATTCCCCGCCCTGCCCACGGTCAGTAGGGGACACCGATGGGCTTGGAAAGGTCGCCGTCCGTCGGATGGGACGTTAAGCCGTGGCCCCGTGTGCGGGAGAACCATACCCTGTGCACGTTAAAGAACACGCTGATGGCCTTGACGGGAGGCTACCATCTGTCTCCCAACAGCTCTTCCAGCGGGTCCCCTCCCCCAACCTTCTCTGAGCCTTCGGGGTCAATGTGACTTGGCCATTTAGCCCATGGTGTGCAAAACAGTGCCGCTCAGAGGTAAAACAACCCAACCCTTTTTTCTATTAAGATTTTAAGAATTAAATTTACAGATTTATAACATCGCTTTATGTTTGATAACTGAATCGGTGATTGAAACATTTGAATAATTGAGGGGGGGGAAAGAGCAAAGGGGGTAAGACATTGGATTCTCATCACAGTTTAACATTTCCCCCTCCATTTTAGAGGTCTTTCAAAAATTTCTTGAAAGTCAATGAAATGTGCACAAGTTTATTCTTGGCTACCATTACCCTTACTAGCATTCTCAAGGGGGGTTTTATCCACTAGAATAGGGGTTCTCAACATGGGGTAAGCGGTAAAATATTTTGGAGTACGCCGTGAGAGCTCAAAAGTCGCTAGATCTAGTAACAAAGTCAATGCTTTAATTTATTCCCGTTGTTATACTATAACTATATAGCTTTTTCAATCTATACAAGGGGTACGCCAGTTGCATACACATTTCCAGGGGGTACGTGAAGCATAAGAGGTTGAGAACCACTGCATTAGACACAATAGTCACATGCCTAGGACCTATGAGATTTAAGGGCCTACGAAAATATTTTACATGAAAAAAATCTAAATTGCGAAAATAAAATTACAAAATCCAAATTAATAAATTTTTAATTAGCTATCTAATGTGTTCAGTTATGCCAAATAATGAAAAGAGAGAAAACAATAACAATTTATTTGGTTAAACAATTTATTTTTGAAGAAATAAAAAATCATAAAAGAGAACTTAAATAATGTTCACTTTGCGACCTTTTTTATGCGGAAATAACCAAATAATATCTTCGAAAGAAATTTTATAAATAATGCGATGAAATATAAATATTAGAAACAAATTACAATAATATAACTAATTTACATATTTAAAAATATAAAATACATTTTTAAATTAAAAATAATTACAGGCAATTTTTTAAATATTTTAATAGAATTAAAATAAAAAAAATAATTAAAATGTTAAGGGCAGGAGCTTTTAAAAGTAAGAGTGCCTAGTGCCTAAAAAGGTGAAGGTCCTAAAACGGCCCTGGGCCTGTGTAACACTTGGCTCTGTGAACATTATACCAAGTAATAACATTTTCTTTATTTAATATTGTTAGAATAAATGCTCTAAATTCATGCACACTATGCTAAATAGTGCTGTATATGTGGGGTGTTTTACCACTGAGCGATACTTTTTTGCACAATGGGATAAATAGAAGGTCCCCCAAGGTCTCATAGAAGGTTGGGGGTGGAAACGGCATGCACTGGACAGCTGTTAGTAGGCACACGATAGTCATCCGTCAAGGCCATCCAACGTGTTCTTTAACGTGCACAAGGTATGGCTCTACTGTACACAGTCCCATCCAACGTGTTCTTTAACGTGCACAAGGTATGGCTCTACTGTACACAGTCCCATCCAACGTGTTCTTTAACGTGCACAAGGTATGGCTCTACTGTACACAGTCCCATCCAACGTGTTCTTTAACGTGCACAAGGTATGGCTCTACTGTACACAGTCCCATCCAAAGTGTTCTTTAACGTGCACAAGGTATGGCTCTACTGTACACAGTCCCATCCAACGTGTTCTTTAACGTGCACAAGGTATGGCTCTACTGTACACAGTCCCATCCAACGTGCACAAGGTATGGCTCTATTACGTGCACAACGTGCACATCCAACGTGCACAAGGTATGGCTCTATTACGTGCACAACGTGCACATCCAACGTGCACAGTCCCATCCAATGTGCACTTTAACGTGCACAAGGTATGGCTCTATTGTACACAGTCCCATCCAAGGGATGTTAAATCCAAGGGATGTTCGTAGCCCATCGGTGTCCCCTTTTTGACCGAGAGGAGGTTGAGGGATTAGTAAGGAGAGTGATTAAAAATAAGGAGGAGATAAATATCAACGCTGTCACAGATAGGACTCGAACCTTGGGAACTGCATATTACGAGCCTGGCGCTCTATCGATCCAGTGCTTTATAGAAAAATATCCCTAAGATTTGAAAACTATAATATGAATCAACTTCGATAAAAAAAATTCTAGTTCAAAATGCTTTCTCCCTTCAAAATTAGCGTATCATAGTTTCGAGGAACTTCCAAACGAATTTATAAATGATTTTCGTATACAGTTCTCATTGTTAGTAATCAGAATACATTTTGTAATTGGAAATTTTGAAAGTGGGGATTAGTAGGTTGCCTACGTAGAAGGCGAATCATGTTCGCAGATACTGCCTGCAGCGTCAAGGTAGAAATGTTGGTAATGACGTTGGTTTTCAGTTCCTCCAGATTGCGTGGGTTATTACGGTATGCTTTATCTTTAATTTGCATGGACTTAGCCCTCTAATATACACAGTCGTATCAGAATAATATGACCACCTATCATACATATACTATGGTAGGTGGTCATATTATTCTGATACGACTGTGTATGACGTTATTAACATTCCTAGCATTGTGTTCTTGTTTAAAAAATACCCTGTTTTATGATAATTAAGCTTACTCCAAAAATTCAACTCCTTCTAAATAAAACAAATATTCACTCAAGCAGCTGCTTGCCACAGAGGTCTGACAGGAGCCTGCCAGCCTTACAGAAGGTCTGTGAGGAAGGCGATACCTCAACGGAAAAACAACACCATCATGCTTTACCAGGGGCTCGAACCCAGATCCCTTTGATCAGAGCGCTAAACACTCGGCCACAGCGAACTCCTCCTCCTAAAGACCCCAATTCCCCCCTCACTCTCTCCTAATGTTGGAATTTTTGCATTGAGCTCACTAAGGGTTCGAGTTACAATTGTGAAGGTTACAAGACCAAATACAATGTCCCACCGAGATTTGGGCATTATATACTTTCAGCATTGCAGCGCTCAAGGCGAAACATAATTTGGCCACTTTGAATATTCTTTATTTCATGTACAACTTCCCCAGAAGAATTTCGATTCCATATATAAAATATTAAAGGAAAAATGCAATTTGGATTCTATTGAGGATTCTTCATTCCCCCTATATGATTTTCCTAATCTAAGACGATAAAAGTTGGGTTGGATTGTTTTACCTCTGAAAGGCACTTTTTTGCACACCATGGGGTAAATGGCCAGGTCCCATGGACCCCGAAGGCTCAGAGAAGGTTGGGGGAGGGGACCCACTGGAACAGCTGTTGGGAGACAGATGGTAGCCTCTCGTCAAGGCCATCCAGCGTGTTCTTTAACGTGCACAGGGTATGGCTCTCCCGCACACGGGGCCACGGCTTAACGTCCCATCCGAAGGACGGCGGCCTTTCCAAGCCCATCGGTGTCCCCTACTGACCGTGGGCAAGGCGGGGAATTTTGCGGAGATAAATCTCAACGCTGACCCAGCTGGGACTCGAACCTGGGAACTACAGATTACGAGCCTGGCGCGCTACCGACTGAGCCACCCCCGCCCCTAGACGATAAAAGAGGTGCCTCAAAAGGTATATATATATATAAGGTGATAAAAGAGGTGCCTCAAAAATAAAATACCCTCTTGTTATATAAGGCTATGGGTACATAATGGATCCAGACTGGTGAGAAAGACTGGGTGAGAAAATCCCATGTTGATGTTGTGACAAGCTCTTAACCAGATATTTTCTCTCGTTCTCGAGTCCTTCGATCAGTAATAAAAGAACGATTATTTTCATGTCGGTGTAACCGGAGCATTTTCGCAATGCACCGGACTAAAATTAAACTACGCCCGTAGTTAGTACTTTCACTTAAATGCACACAACGAAAATCCATTTTGTTAGCATTCAAATGGATGTTTGTTTTTCCATGATAGGAGTTTTTCTGCACGATGGTCGAAAAACGGAAGTGGCAAAAAACCCCAAGCTGAGAAACAAGTGGAGCAAGGAGACTCCCTGGACAGCTGCTAGGGACACCTGGAAGCATCCTGTCAAAGCCATCCAGAGGGTTCTCTTAACGTGATCAGTTTCTATAGAGAAGACATCTGCAAATCCTATTACAGTGCATTTTGTAATATCGAGATGTATTTTCCATTACAGTCGCTCAAATAAATATCCGAACGCTATGGCTGTTACAGAATTCAAAAAAGAATATCTGGCAACGATTTTTTTTTTAAATTAGTGATCTGGCAACCTTCGTGTCACGTGACACGAAGGGTTGCCAGATCACTAATGAGCGACTGTACTACGTAATGAAACTAAAAATAAAGATGTAACGAAATCGGGAATTAAATCCCGAATCTCAAGTTTTGGATTGGCACGTTACAAACAAAGCCATGCTCAATTTGCATTCAGTTGAAAACATGGGCATCAACGCAGGGAGGGTGAGGTCAAGTGGGTCAGCCCCCCCCCCCCCCCTCCCATAAAAGTTCATCGTGAAAATAGTTTTATGAGATTATTTTGTTCCAAAAGAGATAAATTTATACCAAAAATTAATGCCATGTGTTCCTTTGCGAAATGCAATCTTGATTTATTTTTTTGTTTATTTTTGTTTTCAGAAATATATAAATTTATTTTTATTTATTATAATGAAAAGTATATCTCTTTATTTAACATGCACAGTAGATCCTCGATTCGCGGATTAATAGGGGATAAGGGTTATCCAAAAAACCTGTAGTCCGAATTTTCTGAATGAATATTTAACGAAAAATTTAACTTTATAGTAACCATCGTAAACATGATTAACATAATAGGTAGTGTACACACAATGCACATACAGTATTATAAGCAGTGTAAATAGTACAATATGCAAAAATAAAGATACTACTAGAATAAATATATAATGCAATAATACAGTCGCTGTGCGCGCTACCTGGCGGACGTCTCGTGAAAAATCTCCAAAAAATGGTGATATAGTGGGATATCGATTATCCAGATTTTGTCTGGAAAATCCGAAATCCGAAAAATCGAGGGTCTACTGTATTTTCAATAATATATTTCTTTTTCTTTTCGGGCATTCTTAGTTGTATTATAGCATAATGTATGCATGATTACTGTATTCACAAATGAACTCATTAATAAACGCTTCGACCTAAATATTTCTATCTTGAAACATTAATTTGGTTTACCCGCCCCTGGAAGCATTTCTGCTCCCCCCCCCTCCCACGTCTCTAAAAATATTGGTACCGAAGGTCATGGTTGAAAAACAATCCTACAAATCGTCTCCATTTATGAAAAGGACTTTACAATACACCCAGAAGTCAACAAGGATGATTTAAATTCTGAGAACCTGCTTCAGTGATTATTAATCTTTCATTAATGCTGCCATTCGATATCATACCATATTTATTATTCTTTCCGAGAGCATTGCGTCTCATATATCATAGTGAAGATGAATCAATACAAGCAGACACTAATCAGACTTCTCCTGCCATTTAACTGTCGTTTCTGGTACTTACCGGTTGTAAATAGCTCCTTAAATTACTTACCACTGAACAAATCGGTATTGGGACTCATGAAAACGCTTAGTTTATGCCATGAGTGGGGTGCGAACCCACATCTTCCAATAACATGCCAGGTTTGCTAACCACTATACTATCAGTTAGGTTGTTTTACCTCTGAGCGGCACATTTTTGCACACCATGGGCTAAATGGCCAGGTCACATAGACCCCGCCCGAATCAGAGAAGGCCAGGTCACATAGATCCCGATCAGAGAAGGTTGGGGGAGGGGATCCACTGGAACAGCTGTTGGGAGACAGATGGTAGCCTCCCGTCAAGGCCATCCAGCGTGTTCTTTAACGTGCACAGGGTATTGCTCTCCAGCACACGGGGCCACGGCTTAACGTCCCATCCGACGGACGGCGGCCTTTTCAAACCCATCGGTGTCCCCTACTGACCGTGGGCAGGGCGGGGAATTTTGCGGAGATAAATCTCAACGCTGACTCAGCTGGGACTCTGTACCATCAGAGACTGGCCTTTTTTTTGCTAATGTGACTTACACTTTCCTGCATAATTTATATTAGATGAAATGTCTTTTTGTTATTGAATCATCTTATTCATGTAATACGCAATTACTGTTTTGCGCTTTTAGGCTTAATTTTTTTCGTTGTTTCGTTTTATCAAAGAAATTTACGAGACAGAAAGTTTGTCAAGAAAGGACAAAATGACAATAAAAATTTCTGTTCACTGCATCATAGCGTACACACACAATTTATGCGGTTAAAATGTTGGGTTGATTTAACTCTGACCGGCACTTTTTCTTTTGCACACCATGGGCTAAATGGCCAGGTCACAAGGACCCCGAAGGCTCAGAGAAGGTTGGGGGAGCGGACCCACTGTAACAGCTGTTGGGAGACAGATGGTAGTCTCGCGTCAAGGCCATCCAGCGTGTTCTTTAACGTGCACAGGGTATGGCTCTCCCGCACACGGGGCTATGGCTTAATGTCCCAATCGACGGACGGCGGCCTTTCCAAGCCCATCGGTGTCCCCTACTGACCGTGGACAGGGCGGGGAGTTTTGTGGAGATAAATCTCAACGCTGACCCAGCTGGGACTCGAACCTGGGAACTACAGATTACGAGCCTGGCGCGCTACCGACTGAGCCACCCCCGCCCCTAGACGATAAAAGAGGTGCTTCAAAAGGTATATATATATATAAGGTGATAAAAGAGGTGCCTCAAAAATAAAATACCCTCTTGTTATATAAGGCTATGGGTACATAATGGATCCAGACTGGTGAGAAAGACTGGGTGAGAAAATCCCATGTTGGTGTTGTGACAAGCTCTTAACCAGATATTTTCTCTCGTTCTCGAGTCCTTCGATCAGTAATAAAAGAACGATTATTTTCATGTCGGTGTAACCGGAGCATTTTCGCAATGCACCGGACTAAAATTAAACTACGCCCGTAGTTAGTACTTTCACTTAAATGCACACAACGAAAATCCATTTTGACCATGGTTTATTTTTGTATAATAAAAACTGTAGCAAAGATATCTTCTTGAATAAACAGTTATCAGATCAGTTGTTGAAACCGTTACATGCAGTTTTCTATCGGCGAAAAATTATTCAAGATAATTTTGATCACCCATCAAAATCTATTCACCGACAAATAAGCATCGACCAAAGGGTCTACGAAACAGAAGCACCTAGGGCCTACAAGGATCTTAATCCTTCTCTGCTTACTTCATTTTGTGGTTCTGACAGTGTTCTGATCTATTTTTTGTTGTGGTTTTCCCAGTCAGCGGCGTGTTTTTAGGTTAGTTTGGCTATAAAGTACGTCATCAATTGCTTGTGACCTATAGAGTCCTCACTAATCTTAAATAATTCCCATTTTACCCCAATAAAAAGTCAAATTAGAAACTCAATAGGTTAGAGCGAGGGTACTCAACGTGGGGTACGCGGAAATTTTTTTTGGGGTACGCAGTGAGAGCTCAAAAGTTACGAGATCTAGTAACAAAGTTTTATTCCCATTGTTATATTATAACTAAAGTTTTATTTATCTATACAAGGGGTACGCCAGTTACATACACATTTCTAGGGGGTACAGTCGGTCAAAAAAGTATCCGAACACTATGGTTGATTACAGAATTCAGAAAAAATATCTGTCAACGATTTTTTTAGAAATTAGTGATCTGGCAACCTTCGTGTCACGTGACAACCTTAAGAATATACTTTTAAGCCTTAAAGAATATACTTTTTATGAGATCAGATTAAAGTTGAATTAAAGACCTATACCGATCATATTGAAATCTTTATCCATCAGATAAGATATTAAACCGTGATTCTATGTGCATCGTTTAATGAACACGCTGGATGTCTCTGAGTGGAGCCAGTTCCAGGTGCAACAACGGAAGTTTCCATCTCAGGATATTTAACTTGCTGAACTGTCGGTTTTTGTAACGTGACCTCTTAACCTGTCGAACAATGGCCTGATTAGCTCTAAATGTTGAGTCTGTGAGAGGGGGTGCGAAAGCTCCATCCAGCTTTTTTAGGAATTCCTGATCATGATATTACAAAAGAAAATGGGGACGAGGTTGCTCAGTCTGTAGCGCTCCAGTTTCGTAATCTGCAGCTCCCAAGTTCGAGTCCCTGTTGGGCCAGCGTTCAAATTTATTTCCACAAAACCCCAGCCCTACCCTTGGTCAGCAGGGGACGTCAATGGGCTTGGAAAGACCGCCATCCGTCGGATGGGACGTTAAGACGTAGCCCCGTGTGCGGGAGAGCTTTACTCTGTGCACGTTAAAGAACACTCTGTACAGTCACTCAAAAAAGTATCCGAACACTATGGTTAATTACAGAATTTAGAAAAAATATCTCGAGCGTGTGCAGTTACTGCACACGCTCCAGTTTGCTGTGAACGGTAACTGCACACGCTCAATATTTTTCTGAGTGGACCCACACGATCCAGGTTTTTGTGAGCTCACACGATCCAATGTGCTGTGAACATTAACCGCAACCGCTCCAGTTTGCTGTGAACGGTAACTGCACACGTTCCATATTCATTGCATTATATATTCGTACGCCATTATATATTCGTACGCATTATATATATTAAAAAATATCCGAACACTATGGTTGATTACAGAATTCGGAAAAAATATCTGGCAACGATTTTTTTTTAAATTAGTGATCTGGCAACCTTCGTTTCACGTGACACGAAGGTTGCCAGATCACTAATTTGAAAAAAACGTTGCCAGATATTTTTTGAGCGACTGTACGGCCTTGACGGGAGGCTACCATCTGTCTTCAAACACTCCCCTTGTCCCTTTCCCCGTTTTTTTTTTTTGAGTGACTGTACAGAGTGTTCTTTAACGTGCACAGAGTAACCTTTTCGGGATCCTTGTGACCTGGCCATTCAGCCCATTGCGTGCAAAAAAAAAGTGCCGCTGAGAAGTAAACAACCCAGCAAGAAACATTAAGCCTAACATTAATCTATCGAATTTCATTTGAGGGATTGGGGTGGGACAGGAGTCATTTCTACAGCCGAGGGACGAACCCAACTGATCTGGAAGTGGAGATTTTTAGTCCAGAACAAAAGAAGAGACCTGAATGCAACTTTTGGTGTCAGTTTTCGACACAGCGCGGTAAGCGATGCGAGAAATTACGGTCATTTCCTCCATTGCGAAATGTAGCGTCTCCAAGTGCAATGGTTTCTTTTGGTTTTTCGTTGTGCTGCTTTCAAGTGTTTTCTGCTTCATTGCTTCGCAAGACGATAGCGAAGGAAAAATTTCCGACTTCTGAACACAACAAAAGAAACTGGAATTCAACGGAAAGTTAAGAAATAGGATCAGGGCCTAGATCTAGGTAAAATTAAGTGGGGGGGGGGGAGAAGTGACTAAGGTTGGGGGAGGAGACCCACTGGAACAACTGTTGGGACAGATGGTAGCCTCCCGTCAAGCCATCCAGCGTGTTCTTTAAAGTGCACAGGGTATGGCTCTCCCGCACATTGGGCCACGGCTTAACGTCCCATCCGACGGACGGTGGCCTTTCCAAGCCCATCGGTGTCCCCTACTGACTGTGGACAGGACGGGGTATTTTGCGGATATAAGTCTCAACGCTTACCCAGCTGGGACTCGAACATGGGAACTGCAGATTGCGAACCTGGCGAGCTACCGACTGAGCCACCCCCGCCTCCCATTGTCGTTCAATGTTTCTTTAAAATTTTAGCCTCAAAGAGTCAAATTATTAAGTTTACTCTTGGAATAAACATTGTCTTCAGAATTGATGCTTTGCACGTATTTTTGCCTTTGGATTTATTTTACTTTATGCGTCTAAATCAGCCTTTCTAGTTTTTGATACTTTTTTATAGTAGGATATTCAGAATATCGCATAATCGATACCTATTGCATATAGAAGATTATGAATGATTGACGGCTAACGGCTGACAGGGGATCACGCTGATTCTAACTCTGATGCACCGATGGGCTTAAAAAGACCGCCGTCCGTCGGATGGGACGTTAAGCCGTGGCTCTGTATGCGGGAGAGCCATACGCTGTGCACGTTAAGGAACACACTGGATGGCCTTGACAGGAGGCTACCATCTGTCTCCCAACAACTGTTCCAGTGGGTTCCCTCCCCCAACCTTCTCTGAGCCTTCGTGGTCCTTATGACCTGGCCATTTAGCCCATGGTGTGCAAAAAAGTGCCACTCAGAGGTAAAACAACCCAACTCAGAATGAAGGTTTTCGTTATATAATATGGAACTATTCACAATGGAGGAGACGAACAACTGAAAGAACTCTCTCAGCGCAGCCTGGTGGTCGATGGAAGTAAATTTTCTCCCACTACACCACTGCACAATGATCTTTGTTAGATCTAGTTGCATCTTCGTAGCCTTACCTTCTAAACACTTTTGGGGCGGTCTCCCTTTACGGTAGGCTTTATTTTACACTTATAAAAGTTGTCCTTTCGTAGTCCTTCCTCATTTGAACTTTTGGGTCGTGCTCATGGGTACCAGCATAGGGAGAGGGGGTAAGGTTGCCTCTCCTGGAAAAAAAAATTGATCGAAAAACGATATTTTTCTTCTTTAAAGACTGTATGTTTTATGTATGCACGATTTCTTACTTGCAACTGGACTCATTATGAACGGTTCGGCATAAATATCTATCTTGAAGCACTGATTTGTTTTTCCCCCCACTGGGAATGTTTTCTGAAACAACCCCCACCCTCACCCCCGGAAAAAATTCTTCCGAGCCCTATGGTCGTACTTACTTGTGGATTCCCCCATCCCTATGGTCGTACTTACTTGTGGATTCCCCCATCCCTATGGTCGTACTTACTTGTGGATTCCCCCATCCCTTACCTCAGAACCAATGCAGAATAAGAAATTCATCTCACCAAACTGGTCAGTAGTATATTTAGAAAGATTACACCTGATCCGTTTCAACCTTTTCGGTTTTCGATCTGATCAATTAGCAAAACACGTTTGATCAGGTTAATGAAACCAACAAAGTATCGGGTCAGTTCTCATACACTTCAGTGACAAAACTTTGAAATTGTAGCAAGTCATCAGCAGGGACAAAAGACAAACCCCCCTTTGGCTATTAGACCTTCCTGAATATTCATACGGGTGTCTAGCACGCTAAACGCTAACATAATTTTCGAACTAAGTGCTTTGAGGATAATATCAAAGGTGAACTTCAACGCAAGCTTTAATTCGGTACGTGTAAGCTATTGTGACATTCTCATTTGCTGTGAGAATTAAGATAATGGGATATTTCTTCCTAATGGAGGTTGCACAAGGCATTGTTAACTCAAGGTAACATTCGCTCTCCCGTCGAAATTGCATGATGCTATTGTGCAATGAACAATGCTCGTTAAAATGCGAGCTTCTGAATGCACAATGCTTTATGGGAGTGGGTTTATACCATCGTTTGACGCCAGTCGTTGGAGTTGATTGGAACACTTTTGAACTTGAACCTGCTCTCAGTTTTGTTGCTTTTTATGTATCTAATGAGTGGTGTACTGAATATCAAACGACAATAAAATCCTCTTTCAAATGCTTTGAACCCGGGACAGATCTATGGAATGAGGGACTCTCCTCTCGCCTAGAGGCCTCTCCTCTCTAAGGGTAGATTCCCCCTCCCTGGAGGAGAATGCTAACTGGAACGGAGGAGAAAAATTTTAAGCATATATTACGCATTTTTTTTATTCATGAAATGTTTCAGCATCATAAAACAGAGGGAATTTTTTTATATCGGAAAGGCGTCCCAGTTTGGTTTTGTACCCCTACCCACCCACCTCTTCACTCGGATCACTTGGCTTCCCTCCCCCCACTCTCCTCTTCACTCGGATCACTTGGCTTCCCTCCCCCCCTCTCCTCTTCACTCGGATCACTTGGCTTCCCTCCCCCCACTCTCCTCTTCACTCAGATCACTTGGCTTCCCTCCCCCACTCTCCTCTTCACTCGTATCATTTGGCTTCCCTCTCCCACTCTCCTCTTCACTCGGATCACTTGGCTTCTCTCCCCCGCTCTCCTCTTCACTCGTATCATTTGGCTTACCTCTCCCACTCTTCTCTTCACTCAGATCACTTGGCTTCACTCTCCCACTCTCCTCTTCACTCGGATCACTTGCCTTCCCTCCCCCACTCTTCTCTTCATTCGGATCACTCGGCTTCCCTCTCCCACTCTCCTCTTCACTCAGATCACTTGGCTTCCCTCCCCCACACTCTCCTCTTCACTCGGATCACTTGGCTTCCCTCCCCCACACTCTCCTCTTCACTCGGATCACTTGGCTTCCCTCCCCCCACTCTCCTCTTCACTCGGATCACTTGGCTTCCCTCCCCCACTCTCCTCTTCACTCGTATCATTTGGCTTCCCTCTCCCACTCTCCTCTTCACTCGGATCACTTGGCTTCTCTCCCCCGCTCTCCTCTTCACTCGTATCATTTGGCTTCCCTCTCCCACTCTTCTCTTCACTCAGATCACTTGGCTTCACTCTCCCACTCTCCTCTTCACTCGGATCACTTGCCTTCCCTCCCCCACTCTTCTCTTCATTCGGATCACTCGGCTTCCCTCTCCCACTCTCCTCTTCACTCAGATCACTTGGCTTCCCTCCCCCACACTCTCCTCTTCACTCGGATCACTTGGCTTCCCTCCCCCACACTCTCCTCTTCACTCGGATCACTTGGCTTCCCTCCCCCCACTCTCCTCTTCACTCGGATCACTTGGCTTCCCTCCCCCACTCTCCTCTTCACTCGTATCATTTGGCTTCCCTCTCCCACTCTCCTCTTCACTCGGATCACTTGGCTTCTCTCCCCCGCTCTCCTCTTCACTCGTATCATTTGGCTTCCCTCTCCCACTCTCCTCTTCACTCGGATCACTTGGCTTCTCTCCCCCGCTCTCCTCTTCACTCGTATCATTTGGCTTCCCTCTCCCACTCTTCTCTTCACTCAGATCACTTGGCTTCACTCTCCTCTTCACTCGGATCACTTGCCTTCCCTCCCCCACTCTTCTCTTCACTCGGATCACTTGGCTTCCCTCTCCCACTCTCCTCTTCACTCAGATCACTTGGCTTCCCTCCCCCACACTCTCCTCTTCACTCGGATCACTTGGCTTCCCTCCCCCACACTCTCCTCTTCACTCGGATCACTTGGCTTCTCTTTCCCCACTCTCCTCTTCACTCGTATCATTTGGCTTCCCTCTCTCCTCTTCACTTGGATCACTTGACTTTCCCCCCTCACTCTCCTCTTCACTCGGATCACTTGGCTTCCCACCCTCACTCTCCTCTTCACTCGGATCACTTGACTTCGCTCCCCCACTCTCCTCTTCACTTGTATCATTTGGCTTCCCTCTCCCACTCTCCTCTTCACTCGGATCACTTGACTTTCCCCCCCTCACTCTCCTCTTCACTCGGATCACTTGACTTTCTCCCCCCTCACTCTCCTCTTCACTCGGATCACTTGACTTTCCTCCCCCACTCTCCTCTTCACTCGGATCACTTGGCTTCCCCCCTCACTCTCCTCTTCACTCGAATCACTTGACTTACCCCCCCTCACTCTCCTCTTCACTCGGATCACTTGGCTTCCCACCCTCACTCTCCTCTTCACTCGGATCACTTGGCTTCCCACCTTCACTCTCCTCTTCACTCGGATCACTTGGCTTCCCTCTCCCCATTCTCCTCTTCACTCGGATCATTTGGCTCCCCCCTCCCCCCCTTTTTTATCTAGATGCGGATCTGATTTTTTTTTTTTTTTTGCAAAAGTGCTATCATTTGAATAAACTTTTCAGTAACTGAAACATTTTTAATAACTTTAGAAACTCTATCCCAAGAAATTAAAAAGACAATTTGAGGTGAGAATTCCGACAGATATCCTGTACATCGTTACCGATATTATCTTTCACCGTTTTCGAAAATCACTTTTATTACGAGGGACGTTCAAAAAGTTATTGACATGAATCTGTAGAGTGAAAAACCATTGAAATTACTCAACGAAACTTTTACTGTCCTTTAAAGTACTTCCAGCATCTATGCAAAGTTCCAGACGTCTACGTCTTTTCTGGAACGCTTGGTGGTACTCCTATCCGCAACTCTGAATGAATGCAGTTTGCTAGGTCTTGCTTCCCAGCGTGTTCCTTTTTAATTTTTAGAGACAAAAATCGCACGGTGCAAGATCGGATGAATATGCAGGATAGGCTGGCTGTCTGATTCTTTTCTACTCCAGATGGGAAATAATTTGTCGTTTTTGTGATCACTGACATTGTTATCAAGAAGGAGAACCCTTGGCACGCCTGCTGTTGGACGCTGCTCCTACATCTCCTTAACCATTTTAGGCAGAACAATGTTGGTGTAGTAACGGTCATTTATAGTGATTGTTTTAGGTAAGGCATCCACGGCTACCATCGGCTACCACTCCTTGGGAATTGAAAATAATTGTGAACATCCTCTTTCTTGAACAAAAGTCTTATCGGAGGATTTGGTGAAGGATTCATCTTCCGCAAGCCAAACGTAGTTGTCGATCTTTCTGGGAGATGTGTAGTAATAAAACTACATCTCATCAACTGTGAGAATGTCTGTTAACCGTTTGGGGCTACTAGGTTCAAACGTTGTTAGCATCTCCTTGCACGAGTCGACTCTAACCCTTTCTCGCTGTTCTGTCAGTTTGTTTGGTCCCATTTGGCACATTTGGCCATTTCACAAAAGAAAGTTTTTGCACACTGCCAATCGATACGGGGCGGGGGTGGCTCAGTCGGTAGCGCGACAGGCTCGTAATCTGTAGTTCCCAGGTTCGAGTCCCAGCTGGGTCAGCGTTGAGATTTATCTCCGCAAAATTTCCCGCCCTGCCCGCGATCAGTAGGGGACACCGATGGGCTTGGAAAGGCCGCCGTCCGTCGGATGGGACGTTAAGCCGTGGCCCGTGTGTGGGAGAGCCATACCCTGTGCACGTTAAAGAACACGCTGGATGGCCTTGACGGGAGGCTACCATCTGTCTCCCAACAGCTGTTCCAGTGGGTCCCCTCCCACAACCTTCTCTGAGCCTTCGGGGTCCATGTGACCTGGCCATTTAGCCCATGGTGTGCAAAAAAGTGCCGCTCAGAGGTAAAACAAGCCAACCAAAGCGAATCGATACACTGAGATCTAAATTTATTACCTGAATGGTGATGTGTGGGTTTCCTTAATGAGTTCACTAACAGCATCAATGGTTCTCTCGTTCACGACTTCCTTCGGTGTTACTGCACAAGAAAGATCTTGGAAGTTCTACCATCCTTCTCTGAGTTTGCACATCCATCCCGTAAGAGTACCATATGAATAGACATGATCCCCATATACTTGTGATAAATCGGAATGGATTTTTTTAGCGTCGTCCCCATGCTGCCTCCTTGTGAAAATGTAAAATCTTTCCCTGTCTTTAGCGGGCTACGTAGAAACAATGCACAGATTTCGCAGACCGAACATTATGCGTCGCTAGCGAAGAGAGAAATGATGATATGGCCTTTGTTTTTAATACGTAATTAAAACTTCAGACAAGCTTTCAAACAAGTCGTAGCTCTTTAACTTCGGAAGAACGAGTTCAAATGTGCAGACACTGTTCAAGAACTTTTTGAACGCCTTTCGTACTATTATTTTTTTATTATTGAAAATAAACGATATCATCTAAAATCCCTAGCTGGGTCAGCGTTGAGATTTATCTCCGCAAAATTCCCCGCCCTGCCCACGATCAGTAGGAGACACCGATGGACTTGAAAAGGTCGCCGTCCGTCGGATGGGACGTTAAGCCGTGGCCCCGTGTGCAGGAGAGACATACCCTGTGCACGTTTAAGAACACGCTGGATGGCCTTGACGGGAGGCTACCATCTGTTTCCCAACAGCTGTTTCAGTGGATCCCCTCCCCCAACCTTCTCTGAGCCTTCGGGGTCCATGTGACCTGGCCATTTAATCCACGGTGTGCAAAAAAAGTGCCGCTCAGGAGTAAAACAACCCAACCCAAAGCCACTGATACTTCATAATATGTATTATATCTACATACATAAAAATTTTAACTCCATACCGTGTAAAACCGAGTCTACAATCGTGTAAAACGAAAGTGGTTGCATTTTCGTGACCGTGTAAATCGAGTGATGAGTGTGCGTGCATTTCATTACACCAAGAGTAACGCGAACTTTCCTTCTTCCATTAATTTTGATTAGAAAAGTAATTAATTAATCACCTTTGTTCCTACCTTTGTTCTCTTTAAAGGCAAACGCGTCATAATTAAGATTAATTTTTTAAATCGAGAAGGTCAAAGACAGAGACGTAAAAAATTCATTCTTTGGATTTTTCTTACCACGTTCTTTCAATCTGAAAAGGTTTTCCCCATCTTCCTCCCAAAACAGTACGTAAAAAAAAGTGATTTAAAAAATAAGCAATGTCGCCTCTAATATCATAAGAGAAAAAAAAGATGTGCGAACGGAGGGGGATTGAATGAGGTCATAAGAGTTCAGGCCTTGAGTGGCGAGCATTGGTATTCGCTCACGAGCATCCTTAGCAGAGAATGAATCGGATAATGACCTGCAATTCGGAGTTATAACTTTGCAGAGGATTGGATTTCTCATCCAGTTGTCACTTGATGACCTCGTAAAACTCAATTTCATCGTCAGTGACACGACGGCTTTGAAATCTTTGGCAGGGTATGGAATGGAACTTAAGAGGTTTAATTTTCATGTGGCAGTGCTTGCAGTTATTTCACTGCCGCTGAAAAGAAATTAATTTACTCGTTAAACGTAATATCAAAGCATGGATAGAGGAGGGGGTTAAAATAAAAACCTGTTGGAAAAATAATGCGAAAGGAAAAGAGGAAAGTTCCGTCTTTGGCGAATATAAGCGATGTTCGTTTTCAAAGAGATTTTAGTTTTTTTTTTATTTTCCGCCATTAGCACTTTATAACAGTGAAAAATCGATCTAATGGATGCAAAAGAAAACTGCAAAGAGTAATATTTTATTAATGTCTACTATTTGGCTGCGAGCCGTCCCATGGCCGAGTGGTTAGCACGCTTGGCTACTTGATCTAAGGGACCTGGGTTCGAGCCCCGGATAAGGCATGGATGTATGTGTCGTTTTTCTGCTGAGGGTCTGCCATCCTCTCAGATCTTCTACTGTGGCATATAAACTGACAGGCTCCTGTCAGACCTCTGTGGCAAGCAGCTGCTTGAGGGGGTATTTATTTATTATCTGTCTCCCAACATCTGTTCGGGTATTTCATCATCAGGCCACTTTTATGAGGTCTCCGTGACGTCATAGTAAGGCCACTTTTGTGAGGTTCCCGTGTGGATTGTGTGATTGGATCGTGTGGGCTCACTCACGGAAATATTGAGCGTGTGCAGTTACCGTTCACAGCAAACTGGAGCGTGTGCAGTAACTGCACACGCTCCAGTTTGCTGTGAACGGTAACTGGAGCATGTACAGTTGCTGTACACGCTGGACGTTTGTGTTGTTCTTCTGCTGAGGTCCTGCCATCCTCTCAGACCTACTCTGGCTTATAAACTGACAGGCTCCTGTCAGACCTCTGTGGCAAGCAGCTGCTTGAGGGGGTATTTATTTTTTATTTATTATTTGGCTGCGGATCTAAGAGATCTGAGTTTGAACCTCGGGTAAGGCACAGATAGTAATCTTTCTGCTGAGGTCTGAATCTCAGATTTTTCTGCTGAGGCGTATAAACTGAGAGGTTACTGTCAGACTTCTGTGGCAAGCAGCTGCTTGAGGGAATATTTATCTATTTTGTTATTTATACAACCCAAAAGGATCCTCCATTTTTTTTTCCTTAAAATAAAAAAAAGTTGGTTTTCTCTTTTTTGCTGAGATTAGGATTTTGTCTCATTGCTTAAAATTTCTAGAATAAATAGATCGCTTGCAATGTATTTTAATATTTGAAATTTTCCAACTCTTTCCACATTAGAGAGCGCTACTGAAGTTTTTTAATTTCCTCCCGCAACCCTCCCTAGCAGTGGAAATTTAAAGTGATGGAAGATTGGAAAAAATGTAAAGAGTTATTTTTATGTATCTCTAGAATATATGAATATTTCATTTATCTCCTAAAACGAAAAGTTCCGGTTTTCCACCCCCTCTCGGGGTGAGGGGAAAGTTTATTGGGGTCAATGTAAAACTTTTGACCCTCACACTTCGTAGGGGCGGGGGTGGTTCAGTCGGTAGCGCGCCAGGCTCGTAATCTGCAGTTCCCAGGTTCGAGTCCCAGCTGGGTCAGTGTTGCGATTTATCTCCGCAAAATTCCCCGCCCTGCCCACGGTCAGTAGGACACACCGATGGGCTTGGAAAGGCCGCCGTCCGTCGAATGGGACGTTAAGTCGTGGCCCCGTGTGCGGGAGAGCCATACCCTGTGCACGTTAAAGAACACACTGGATGGCCTTGACGGGAGGCTACCATCTGTCTCCCAACAGCTGTTCCAGTGGGTCCCCTACCCCAACCTTCTCTAAGCCTTCGGGGTCCATGTGACCTGGCCATTTAGCCCATGGTGTGCAAAAAAGTGCCGCTCAGAGGTAAAACAACCCAACCCTCACACTTCGTCACTCACAAAATCTGAAATTTGTTGCATTAACAGTTTTGTGCGATTTAATAAATACATTTTCTGCATCTCCATATCCCGGAGAATGAAATATGATCCATTTTGTCCCGTTTTCATTTAAATATATTTTATTATGGTTAAACCAGCGTAGAATGTGATTAAAATCTCCTCCTCTATTTCATTCGTAGACCATCTATAGTAAATACACAGATTACCTGTAGAAATAGACTTCAACATTAGTTAATATTTCTGAAAAAAATTTCTCGGCGACACGGCAGGAATCGAACCCGCAACTCTGCAGATTCATGCCAGAGCGCGCTACCATAGTATCCATTACTATATTTTCTATATTTTCCCGCCGTGTCGGCGAGAAATTTTTTTCAGAAATATTAACTAATTCGTAGACCATTTGCAATATTCGGTTAAAGTTTAGGCATATTTCACAGTTAGAGGGTTAATTAAATTAATGTTATTGAGAGATTCAGAAAACGCGGGGTGACTCAGTTGGTAGCGCGCCAGGCTCGTAATTTGAAGTTCTCAGGTTCAAGTCCCAACTGGTCCAGCATTGAGATTTATCTCCAGAAAACTCTGCGCCCTGCCCACGGTCAGTAGGGAATATCAATGGGCTTGGAAAGGCCACCATCCTTCGGATGGGACGTTAAGTCGTGGCCCCGTGTGCGGTAAAGCCATACCGTTGGGTTGGGTTGTTTTACCTTTTTTTGCACACCATGGGCTAAATGGCCAGGTCACATGGTCCCCGAAGACTCAGAGAAGGTTGGGGGAGGGGACCCACTGGAACAGCTGTTGGGAGACAGATGGTAGCCTCCCGTCAAGGCCATCCAGCGTGTTCTTTAACGTGCACAGGGTATGGCTCTCCCGCGCACGGGGCCACGGCTTAACGTCCCATCCGACGGATGGCGGCCTTTCCAAGCCCATCGGTGTCCCTTACTGACCGTGGGCAGGGCGGGGAATTTTGCGGAGATAAATCACAACGCTGACCCAGCTGGGACTCGAACCTGGGAACTACAGATTACGAGCCTGGCGCGCTACCGATTGAGCCACCCCGCCCCATAAAGCCATACCTTGTGCACCTTAAAGAACAAGTTTTATGCAGATGACATAGTAGTAATTAATAACAACAGAAAGATTAAAGTGATATGCAATGAAATACAGGAGGATTTTAATCACATTCTACGCTGGCATAATCATAATAAAATATATTTCAATGGAAACAAGACAGAATGGATGATATTTCATTCTCCGGTATTTAGAGATGTAGAAAATATATTTATTAAATCGCACAAATTGAACTGTTTGCATAAAGGAAAAAAATTTATTGTAGATATTTGCAATTGTTATAAAATTGAAAAGGTACGAAGGATAAAATATTTGGGTTTATTTTTTGATGATATTTTTAGATAGAATAAAAAATAAAATAAATTCCCTCTCAAGCAGCTGCTTGCACAGAGGTCTGACAGGAGCCTGTCAGTTTAATACACTATAGTTAGAAGGTCTGTGAGGATGGCGGGACCTCAGCAGAAAAACAGCACACACATCCATGCTTTACCCAGGGATCGAACCCAGGTCCCATAGATCAGTAGCCAAGCGTGCTAACCACTCGGCCACGGGACGGCACTTAGATAGAATAGCCATAGACAATATATTTGTGATAAGTTAAGATTGGCTGCAATTAAATTGCTTAAACTAAGATGTACAATGCGCTGGTTCACACTGTGCTGGCAAGGGGGTGCCAGTTGACCATCTGCACAGGTCCTGCAAAGGGGGAAAAGCAGCTTCCCATTACACCTGTAAGGTAGTACAGGGATAAACAGGTCGTCTGGTGCTAGCAATGTGGAGTGTGCAATGCCCAAAATAGTGGTCGAGACCAGTGGCGAAATCGGAGGTGATTCGAACCGGGTGACCTTTACCGAAAGGAGCCTTCTTGCAAACATAAGGGTACAAGCTGTTTTAATCAACATAATTAAGGCTACATCCTCGGTCAGCCGATGCAAAGATGGAAAACACCTCCACGCGCCCTCCGTAGAGGTAATCACGGGCCCCTATGCGCCTAATAGGCTCGATGGTTTTATAAATTAATGCGAGGGGTTGGTTTTTGCGCATTAACTCATCGAATTCGTGCTCCCAAATGATTTTGCAGGTGTACCCGTTCATCAGCAGTTTCAAAGCCTCAAGGCGATCCATGGTTCGTGTGTTTAACAAACCAAATGGTTTTCTCGTATGCTGATCTATTTTTTCAGGGTTGAAACATTTCAAGCAATGATGAAAGTAACACCCTAAAAATTCGTAAAAACAACGGGTACTGTGGCACACGCCGTCCAGTTTGTATTGGCCAATTTTATATTCGCCTCTGGGCGATCGCGCAGTCTGAATTTCAATATTGTCCTTGGAAGCCTCATACTCCAACCACGTGAGAGCTTTCAAGGACTGCCAGTCATTACTTGTTGAATACCCCTGGGTATACCAGGGGTTGAATACCCCTGGGTATTCAACAAGTAATGACTGGTAGTCCTTGAAACTTGGTCCACACACCAAGGGTATTCTTTTGCAAAAACTTCCCACGGAAAATACGTAAGCAAGCGCCGGCAATTGTGAGGTCACGTGCGAAGGGGTCTACGCCTGTTAGGTTTAAAAATTCCTGACGGAAAGCTTGGGCACCTCGCCGTAACAGCTATGTATCTGCCTTGCAGTAATACAGAAGCTGTTGTTGAAAGTCCCAGGGTTCAAGGCTTGCTGTGGCATACCACTGATCGAACGCTGACAGAGTTTCAGGCTCCGTCTCTTCGGGCTGGAAAAAACACAGATCAGGGATGGATCCTGCATACTGTAGATTTTCCTCCTTCACGAATTTAAAGGGGAAAAAACCTTTCACCGTCTCCAAGTTGAAGGTCTTTCTAAAGGAGCGAAGAGGAGACTAAATAAAAGATAACGTGTCGATAAACCTTATTTTAAGGCCAGGTAAAAAGATACCTAAAATCTTAAATCCATCGAACACGAGATCCGGCTTTAAAAATTTTCTGTACAGGTAACTAATGATAAACATGCTATCAAAGCCTTTCAGATTGTGTGCTAGTACTGTGACATCCTTGAATCGTTGAACCCCGGGACGTTCTTCAGCCAGAATCCAGTCCATAAAGGCGTCCGTTTCCGGGAATGAGGCGTAAACCCACTCTTCATCCACCTCGTACGTGATCACACACAGTATAGGTTTCAATGATCCGACGGCACGCTGCACAGTCTCTACATCAAAGTAGAGGTAGGACTGACCGACAGGGTCAATTTTGCAGGGCTCGACGAATTTTAAAGCATCAACCTTGCAAACATGCTTTTTCTGGGAATCGTGAATGCTGATGCATTTAACGCAGCGGTGCCGCGTCTGACACGCTTTCTCCAAGTGTGTCTGAAAACAATCAGCGCCTTGCAAACACATGTGACACAGCATGCAGCGCAACGGCTCCCCAGAATGTAGCACATCGGTTGACAGACACCTTTGCAGGTACCCTTGCAAACGTGACCGTGATTATACACTTTTAAACACTTTGGGCAGAACATTTTACCCCCAAAAAACCCAGCTGGTTTAGTTATAACATCGTAATGCCCCTCATTAAACAACAAATAAAGATTGTTCTCACCTTCGGGTCCAATGAAAATAGGGAGAAAGGCGTCGTCAGCAGAATAAATCACAATCCGGAACTGACCGGCGAGGTGGGCTTGGAAGAGGCATACTTCCTCAAGACCACAGGGAGCAATAGGAACCCCTGCATCCATGTGAAGTTGTCTTGCTTCTGTCTGCTGGAGCTGGGGACGATAATCCCGGATTGATGTATATTTGTTGGGTAGACCTCTGTTTTTAAACAGAGCTCTCATGCGATGACGAGAGCTGTAGCAAGGCAGATCTGGTCTTTGTTGACGATTTTTGTGACACTACCTTTCTTGTGAATGAACGACTTGATGTCAGCGAGATGACGAGTCTCAGGGACAGTGCGTCCACTGCCTTGTCGCTACAGGTCTGCACATACGAAGTCGAACTCTAGGTTGCTGTGTGGACCAAGAGATTCGTTGGATTGCCCGACCCAGTCCAGCATGGTCATAAAACGCTCTGCTGTCAATTCGTTGCGGCAGATGAGCCTCAAGTTTACAGGGTTTTTTAAATCCGACGAGCGGAAGCATAATCGCACATGGCTGTAATCACCTTCGGGCACAACGTCGGTGAGCATTTTTTCGTGCAGGTCGTGTAACATAGGGAGGAAATCGTGTGCTTCAACATCGTCCATTCCATCGAGTCGGATGCTTGTCGACACAAATTGCGTCTTAAACTTGACAGAGTTGTAGTTGCAGACATTCGTCACAGTGTAGTGGGGTGAAACACCTGGAGAAGTCACAGCAGGATTAGACTTTGCAGAGGTGACGTCACGAACACTTGAACCAGGAGGTTAGCTGCCCTGCGGGGTGGTTGGAACGTAGGAGTGTGCAGCGAGACGACGGGCTGTTAATGAGAGTTTAGTCTGTCGAAGAACTTTTCCACCTCTCTGGAGAGCAGGGAGACACACACGTTTCGATGATGCAGGAACCTCAGGTGAGGAAGGTCTCTTGGTGCCATTCTCCAGTCTGTTCACACTGTTTAACAGGCTTTCAAACGAACGGTCTACCTTGTTCCTCTCAGCATTCATCTCACTAGCATGCGAAAATTCTCTGACGGTCGACATCACTCAACAGCTGACTGAGAACAGAGAGGAAAACTAACTGACTGGACGTAGAAAGTTTCTGACGGCAGAATGACATTTAGTGAGGCTGCAGAGTTTATATACTGCCGCCACTATCTGATACATCTTGCGACATGACCAAAGTCGGATGGCCTTACATCTGGTGATCCCTCATGTGAGCTAGTGTGCAACCGTGTTATTGACGTAGCCTCTATTTTAAAAACCGTACCAGCGTCAAATGCAAACACTGTGGAGCGCTCTGCACTCGTCCTCTTGACCACATACTGATAAATGATTGCACCAGGACCGTGTGTCACATGATATGTTGAAAGTCCGATTGCACCCATCGATAAGCGACCCCGTCGTATGATTTGAAGGAAGGTCAATTCATACCACTTGAATGTTGACACAGATGAAAGATTAGAGACTTCTAAAATTTTTTCACTGCTGAGAGTGATCCGTCAATAAAACGTGGTCTGGGGTGAGGTACCGAACGTCTGTTGCGTGTTCTAAAGCGGGTCTTATATGTCACCCCTACAGACCATATTACACCTCAATATCATTTCATAATTCAGATTTTACTCCTTTTATTAATTTTTTACCCTACGCTATTTTTCATTTTCTGCGGGACAGTCTTTTAAAACAGTTACTGCGGGATAGTCCTTCTTCTAGTGAAGGTCGAACTCACAAAATACGGGGACCTTGTTCAAGGATTGCATCAACCATTCAGCGAGGGGTTGCCACCCAAAGTTTAGCGGGACTTGGCAAATTTCAGACGAACGTGGACACCAAAGGAGTTTGGTGAAGTTTTAATAGAGTGAACTTTTGATAAGGGGGTTTAATAATGGGGAGGGGGGTTTTAATGAGTGTTTAATTAATAAGGAATAAAAATGGGTAATACAACTTTGGGAGTTGATTTTCTAAGTTTAGTGGACTTGTAAAAAGGATGGGAGTTTGCGATCAGTGAAGTTTTAATAGAGTGAACTTTTGATAAGTGGGTTTAATAAAGGGGAGGGGGTTTAATGAGTGTTTAATTAATAAGGAGTAAAAATGGGTAATACAACTTTGGAAGTTAATTTTCTGTGAGTGACTGTTATCGAAAGTTTTGCAATTATTTAGAGACTTGCATCATCCCTTTCTGCGTGAGGTTGCCACCCATGCAATTATTCTGAGGCTTGCAACAACTGATCGTTGCAACCCGAAGTTTAGTTGGTAAGGGACTTATTCGGAGATTAAGGGGGGTTAAAATATAGGTGGGTCAACCAGGGGTCTTTAATGACAGGTTGGCTGAAAAATTGGGAAATTAGAGTTAAAATAGGGGTTTTTCCGAAAATAGTACTCCTCATAGTCACCAGATGGCGCCAGGGGTTAAAAAAAGGGGGGGGAAGGGGTTTTTTAATAAGGGGGCGAAATTTTTAATAAAAGGGGAGTCAAAAATCGGGAAATTAGAGCTAAAATAGGGGTTTTTCCGAAAATAGTACTCCTCATAGTCACCAGTGGCGCCAGGGGTTAAAAAGGGGAGGAAGGGTTTTTTAATAAGAGGGGACGAATTTTTAACAAATTATTAATTATGAATTATTGATTATGAATATTAATAAGGGGCGTGGCCGGAAATGACGTCATAGTGAGCGTACCGGAAGTGTCGTCATAGGGGGAAGCACAGTGCGTGGGATACCGTAGAGTGGGACTAAACTACTCATCTGTAAATTTTCGACTTTGAAGAGAAAAGTAAAGCTGTTTTGTATGGAAGACTTTATATAATAGTGCTGTTTTTTTAAATTGCTTTCGAATTAGTTATATTTTTATAGTTTGTCATTTGATATTTTCATTTCTGCTTATTGATACGTGACACAAAAGTTTAACGTTATATGAAATTATTTGCTTTCTGTCTTTGTGAACTATGTAACCTTTGTTTAATTTTACTTTTATTTGTCTATTTTTTATATTATTTTTTTCCCTCTCAAATTATTTAATCTAAGTAAATATTTTAACTGTCATATTTACTGCAGACAAGCTATGTAGCTTTGTTGCACAAGTGTAAATCGTTCTGTAAGACATTATTATGAGAAAATAAAGATTCGTTTGTTATTATTATTATTTCATCTGTCTCCAAACAGCTGTTCAGTGGGTCCCATTCCCCCCAACATTTTCTGAATCCTCGGGGTCCTTGTGACCTGACCCATTGTGTGCAAAAAAAAGCGCCACTCAGAGATAAAAAACCCAAGACTCGTAATACTTCATCAATTATGCCTATCCCACAAGGATTTTGTTTTCAATTTATCACTGAAAAATGTTGAATGTCTTCAGACGTACAGAGAGATAGAACAACACAAAGAAAAAACATTAAGTTTTTTTTAGAAAATAAGCTAAAAAATAATCATTTTGAGTTTGAAATTTAAAGGACTGTATCAAGCGAAAAAGTTTGGTTTGTTTGACCACTGAGAGATTTTTTTTCTCATTTTTTAACCGACAATAGATTAATCAGCCTCAAAAACAAAAACCCCAAAGGTTTCAAAACTGTACATGGGATCTACTAAGCATCCGAGACGCATGAAGGTCTACCTGAGGCTTCAGCTTTCATGGGGGGGGGGGAGGCTCAGGAAAAGCAAAATTAGATTTTTTTTTTCAACATTTTATTTAGAAAAATATTTCACAATCAATGTAATCTACTACTCACGTACAATTTTCGTGTTTTTACTTCGGTTAATGCCAAATGTAGGGGCGGGGGTGGCTCAGTCAGTAGCGCGCCATGCTCGCATTCTGTAGTTCCCAGGTTCGAGTCCCAGCTGGGTCAGCGTTGAGATTTATCTCCGCAAAATTCCCCGCCCTGCCCACGGTCAGTAGGGGACACCGATGGGCTTGGTAAAGGACGCCGTCCGTCGGTTGGGACGTTAAGCCGTGGCCCCGTGTGCGGGAGAGCCATACCCTGTTCACGTTAAAGAACACGCTGGATGGCCTTGATGGGAGGCCATCATCTGTCTCCTAACAGCTGTTCCAGTGGGTCCCCTCCCCCAACCTTCTCTGAGCCTTCGGGGTCCATGTGATCTGGCCATTTAGCCCATGGTGTGCAAAAAAGTGCCGCTCAGAGGTAAAACAACCCAACCCAAGCCAAATATAATCGGTTTCCGTTTAAATACACTGCAAATAAGATATACCGTATTTATTTTTGTTTCCAGTTCTCTCTTGTTTTTCTCTCAATATGTACAAGTTTATATAATACATATTAAACTTTCTATTTATGCATTTCTGTAATTCGATTTAACTTACAGCACATACATTTTTTTCCCCTCGTAAACTGAAAACAATTTTGTAGATTAATGCACAAAAATTTTGTTCACTGATACAAAATAAAATTAGAATAAAAAAGAATATCCTTTATTACTGTAACTGCAACTATATTGCATGTTCTCATGTAAGAAACAATTTTCGAAAATATTTTTTAACAAGTTTACGGTAATAAAAAATATTTTCCTCAGTTTAAGTTCTCGTAATGGACACATGGAAAAGGGGAGAGGTTTATAGAGCAAATCATTATCTGTTGCTGGTACAGTCGCTCTAAAAAGTATCCGAACACTATGGTTGATTACAGAATTTTTTTTAGAAATTAGTGATCTGGCAACCTTCGTGTCACGTGACACGAAGGTGCCAGATCACTAATTTCTAAAAAAAATCGGTGCCAGATATTTTTTCTGAATTCTGTAATCAACCATAGTGTTTAGATACTGTTTTGAGCGACTGTAGGTGGTCATATTATTTTGATACTAGATCGTGTGGGCTCACTCACGGAAATATTGAGCGTGTGCAGTTACTGTTCACAGCAAACTGGAGCGTGTGCAGTAACTGCACACGCTCCAGTTTGCTGTGAACGGTAACTGGAGCGAGTACAGTTGCTGTACACGCTCCAGATATTTTTCCTGAATTCTGTAATCACGTGACACGAAGGTTGCCAGATCACTAATTTCTAAAAAAAATCGTTGCCAGATATTTTTTCTGAATTCTGTAATCAACTAAAATGTTCGGATACTTTTTTGAGCGACTGTAGTTAGCTCGGGGGATCTAACTCGTTAGATACGGGGGGGGAGGAGAGGGGGTGTGGGGCTCACTCGATGGCTGCCAGGTTCGCAAACTGAAGTTCCCAGGTTCGAGTCCCAGCTTTGTCAGCGTTGAGATTTAGCTCTTCTAACCCCTACCCTGTCCTGGAAAGAAAGGGAACACCGATGGGCTTGGAAAAGCCGCCGCTCGTGGGATGGAGTCTTAAGCTCAGGGATTACATATCAAGAGCTCAGAGATTACATGCTGCAGGTTAAATAAATTCAATTATAGGAATGCATGAGGGAAAATTTAATGTGCATTACATAAACGTGCACATAGTGGAAAATAAACAAAAACTCCTCTAACTCCCATCCTACCCGCGGTCAGAAAAAGGACACCGATGGGCTTGAAAAGACCACCGCCCTTGGAATGGGATGTTAAGCCGTGACCCCGTGTGCAGGAGAGTCATACCCTTTGCAGGCTAAAGAACAGCTTAATGGCCTTGACGGGGGGGGGGGGTTCCATCTGTCTCCTAATACTTGCTCAGTGTATCCTCTTTCCCAACCTTCTCCGAACCCCTGGGGTTCTTGTGACCTGCCCATTTAGTGTGTCACTTTGCTCAAGACAACTTTATCTCTACATTTAGAAGGTTGAAAGTATTTCTGAAACCAACTGTTAAAAATCGGTGGGATGTGTGAATAGAAACGAATAGATCGAGATATCGTTTAATGCCCTCAACCCTTGGTGCACCTAAAAAGACGATCCATGACGACCTTTCTGGTTGTTGAGAATGACTGAAACCTTGTTAAGTGACAGCAAAGAATTCTTCCGGAATACGAAGATGTTAGGTCAACACGATGACGACCAACCCTTTCATTGTTTCAGAATACCTCAACCTTTGGCGATAACGGCGAACAACAAACTTGGGAGGACTGCATAACACACGATGATCTTCCAAGACACCTAAATCAGGGGTGGTGGTGGCTTTCAACCCTGTTTTACCCTCCCCGCTTGTCCACCGATTAAAATATGTCAGCTGCCGTGCACGAGACAATGGACTTATTTTCTCTAGACTCAATGACAGAACGGAAGTGGTTGCGCGAAGAATCTTCCGGCCCACGTTCTGAAATAGCTCTGAGTCGTTGTGTCGTCACGCGGGCCAATAGCCACGTCCACGTGCTGCTGGCTTGCGAGAAAAGGTTGAGACGGTTACGGATGACCGGCTCGGACGATCAGATCAGAAGTGTGTGACTAATGAAGAGCAAGAAGAGATGCGGACGATGATTAACCTTAATGTGAATTCGTGTAACCGTTCCATACGATGATACCCGAGATAAATTTAGGCCTCTAGTTTGTTGTCAAGAGTCTTGTAGAACTTGTCAAGAGTCTTGAAAGAACAGCTTAATGGCCTTGACCGGGGGGAGGGGGGTTTCCATCTTAATGGTCTTGACCCGGTCCATCTTGACCGGGGGGAGGGGTCTTCTAACAGCTGTCCAGTGGGTCCCCTCCCCCAATCTTCTCTGAACCTTCGGGGTCCATGTGACCTGGCCATTTAGCCCATGGTGTGCAAAAAAGTGCCGCTCCGAGGTAAAACAACCCAACAACCCAACCGAGACAAACTTTGGTGCGAATGCAAAAAGATTGCTGCTCCAATGGATACTCTTAAGTACAAATATTATTACGCAACGCCTAACATTAAACGAGTGAGGACAGCAAACCTTCCATGTGCAGGGTTCCATTTACGTGAATTCGAATCTACGCGAACCGAATTTCAAATATACGCCAGTTAAGCCCAACGGTTAGCTACTAACTATCTTTATAATAATGAGATAAACGTGGAAAACGTTTACTACCGCTCCTGTTGTTAATAACGAGAACAGAAAAGAAGGCCTAGACAGCGAATAGACATCCTAAGAAGTGGTTTTGTCCACAAATGCTACATTTTTAGCCACGTTTACATTACGATCTACGTTAAATTATTTGCATCTTAGGAACTTTTGAAAAGTGCAATTATGTCCGGAGCCATGAAAGAAAAGAGGAAGATCATGAACTTAGAAACTGGAGATTATCTCAAGGATTGAAACCGTGAAGCTGGAGATTATCTCAAGGATTGAAGCCGTTAAGCTGGAGATTATCTCAAGAATTGAAGCCGTTAAGCTGGAGATTATCTCAATGATTGAAGCCGTGAAGCTGGAGATTATCTCAAGGATTGAAGCCATGAAGCTGGAGATTATCTCAAGAATTGAAGCCGTGAACATGGAGATTATGTCAAGGATTGAAGCCGTGAAGCTGGAGATTATCTCAAGGATTGAAGCCGTGAAGCTGCGTCGGCCAGAGGACGTGCATTTGGAATTAACGAATCCATTCGCACAGAGATGGAAACGTAAAGGAATCTGGGCAGCAAATTAAGTCCATGTGATTGTTTTGTAAAATTTTTTAATTTTTCAATTCCTATTGTAGGTAGGATTTCACACAAAAATTGATGATGATTTTACTACAAAAAACGTAGTAAAATCATTTTCTTTATACCTTTGCTTTTTATTACTTTTTATTTGCATTACTTTAAGTAATTTACATAAATAATTAGTTTACTAAAAAAAATATAGATATAATTTCAAGCGATCCTGGAATCTAACCACTTATTTCCCATTGTTTCTTAAGCTCCATTTGCGCGAATTTAATATGCGCGCAAATTAATATGCGCGCAAAAAGTTTTTGGAGAGCGTAACCCTCGCCTACATGAAAGGTCGAGTGTACTTTAAAAAAAAAAACTTTCCTGAGAGAAAAATCTAAAACCGCAGCGCAATTATTGTGCTAATCTTGTTTTCGAAGACTTTTTATGTGTTTACATGAGAAGGTTGTTGGTCCGAGCTTGCTCTATTTCTGAATGACTGACGTTTCGAGCGATATTTCAGGCCATTTCACTTCGTTGACTTAATTGGGCCTGTTTCTTAATTTCTTTTTTTCGCTTTTCACCTCAAATAAGCGAATCGATCGCCAGGTGAAAAGTGGGATCAGCATCAGCGACTGAAATGAATCCAACGCTTAATTTTAGCAACAACAGTCGATAAGGATGGAAGAGTCTCATTCTTGTGTTGGTTTTCTTTTCCGACAAAAGAAGATCGACTCTATTTGGAGATTTGATCAACGGACAAAGGAAGAATGGGAGGAAAGGTTGTTTCGAAAGAAGGAGGAGAAGAAGAAGGTGCCAAATCCACAAAGCGAATTGGAATGCTCCTACAGGAGTGAATGAAAAAGAAGCAAGTGAGCAGATAGGTTTTACGCTCGATGCTTTCAACAAAAGGGGGCTAACCAGACGAGTTTTTTGGATGTCTCGTCTCTTTGTTCGTGCCCGCTGACCCTATGATGTGTGGGAAGGGCCCATTCACTAAAAAAACTGTTTGTTCCATGCAGAAACCGTTGCTCTTTTCTCTCTGGTGATATTTAAAAAGATGCATTACTCTCTGATAAATGGCTGAAAGAAGGTTTTCGGGATTTCGCGACCACACGTCGAAGCTATGCGCGACCATACGTGAAGCATTTCACTGACCACATGTCGAAGCCGACTATAAGAGCGGACCTTTTCAGAATTACTTTGCTACTCATAGATTAGTAGTAATAATAATTTTATTTTTAATGTAAATATTTTACAAGTAGAAGGTGAAAGCGCCCCAGAGTTGGGTTGGGTTGTTTTACCTCTGAGCGACACTTTTTTGCACACCATGGGCTAAATGGCCAGGTCACATGGATCCCGAAGGCTCAGAGAAGGTTGGGGGAGGGGACCCACTGGAACAGCTGTTGGGAGACAGATGGTAGCCTCCCGTCAAGGCCATCCAGCGTGTTCTTTAACGTGCACAGGGTATGGCTCTCCCACACACGGGGCCACGGCTTAACGTCCCATCCGACGGACGGCGGCCTTTCCAAGCCCATCGGTGTCCCCTACTGACCGTGAGCAGGGCGGGGAATTTTACGGAGATAAATCTCAACGCTGACCGAGCTGGGACTCGAACCTGGGAACTACAGATTACGAGCCTGGCGCGCTACCGACTGAGCCACCCCCGCCCCTTGTTACTCATAGATTAGTAGTAATAATAATTTTATTTTTACTGTAAATATTTTAGAAGTAGAAGGTGAAAGGCCTCAGAGTAATCTAGTGCATGTGCTTCCCATACCAATTGAGTTTCAAGAACATGAACTAAAAATATGTAATTACTGTAGTTACACAAAGAATATAAAACGCTTAATTTTGTAAAATACATATATACAAAATGCTCACGCAGCCATGTGCTACTGAGGTCCAACCAGACTGTGTAATTTTCCTCTCCAGACCTGTCTCTTCTGAGCTACTGCTGCTGCATTTGGCACCTCTAGGCCAATTCTAGCAAGGTCCTGTTTGACATTGTCTGCCCATCGCTTCCTAGGTCTCCCCTTTTTCTGAAACCCTTAGGCACACTGTTCATAATCCTGTTTGCTAATCTGCAGCTATGCATACTTGCAACATGGCCAAACCAACGCAGTCTCTCTCTGCACAATATGCTGCTCCAAAGAGGTTGATGATTCCTTCTTCTAACCTCATTATTACTTACAAAGTAAAACCACCTACGCCCAAGGTATTACCTAAGCATCAAGAATCAAAAGCATCAAGTTTCTTGTTATTCTGCTTACAAAAGGTCCATGTTTCATTATCATTACTAGCCTTAGAAAGAACCAAACTGTTATACAGCCTAATTTTAGTGTTTAAGTATAAACGCCTATTTTTCCACACTTTCCATAGATTCTTAAAAGTCCCAGCGGCAATCCCTATTCTTCTATTTGTCTCATGCCGCACATCACCAGTATCTGTTGCATAGCTCCCAAGATAATTAAACTGAGACAGCCATTCAAAGCAACTGAAACACTATGTTCCTGACCGATTTTCATCACTTTAGTTTTCTCTCTGTTTATCACCAAACCTACTTTATTACCATTCTCATGAACAGCTCTAATGAACGAATTCATCTCATCAACATCAGTAGCCAACAGAGCCAAATCATCTGCATATTCTAAATCAGAAATTTTGAAATCTCTTGACCATTTAAGGCCAAAATCTTTCTCTTGCAAAGAATTTCGCCTAACATAATCAATAACCAAACAAAACAGAAAAGGAGACAAAATGCACCCTTGTCTAACTCCACTAGCAATGCTAAACCAATCGCTGAAAGACGTACCAACTCGCACACACGACTCAGTGTTATTATAGAGAGCTTTCATTACACTAGCTAACTTATCAGGTATTCCATATAATCTAACAATCAATCACAAATTATGTCGAACAACAGAGTCAAAAGCCTTTTTGAAATCTATAAAGCTAGCAACCACAGGTTTCTGAAACTCGAAACATTTCTCATGAATCTGTCTAATGAAAATATTTGATCAATACATCCCCCTACCACTTCTGAATCCACACTAAAAAACTTGTCAATAAAAATTCATAAAAAATATTTTCAATTCAATTTTCATAGTCACAATACCTTTTTACAGCTTATTATTCCACAAATACAGGGTGCACATGATTAAAGTTCACCGACCACATAGCCCCTGCAATAAAAACCATTTATTCGACAGCTTTCAGATTTGGTTATTGTACTGAGACAACAGAGTAGGGAATTATGGGGGAAAGAAAGAAAAATTCCGTTCTGAAACCCACCACCAGGTAACAAAGGGCGCGGTATTTATCGGAATAGTCGGTAAAATTACACAATTCGGTATTTAGAGACTTTATACAGAAGAAAAGCGTGTTACACAAATCATAGAATCTAGGGAACAATATTTTCGATGTGGTGTCTCTCATTATCAGCAACTTGCTGGAACAACAGAATAGTACGTTCAATCATAGATGATAGCACTTCACACGAGACATAGTTGATATGTCTTGTTATGCTAGCCTTGAGGTTTGCTAAGATGCCGATGATATTGTGGTACAAAATGTTCTCACGAAAGCCAAAAAACCAAAAGTCACAGGGGTTCAAATCAAGAGATTGTGGTGGCTATTCCTGTAGAAATTACCAACAAATAATCCTGTAATCTGTGAAATGTGTTCGAAGCAGCTGTTTGACACGTGTGGCTATGTGTGATGGAGCATTTTCTTGCATGAACATCATCGTACCGAGTCATCGACGCTGATGAAAAACTGGAATGGCGAAGTTTGCCAAAAGAGATTTGTAACGCTGACCATTGACAACACACATACAAAATCATAACTTTCGGTAAGGTCATCTCTTCCACTTCGTACTACTGCTTCTACGCATTCTTCAATTCCATCTTTCTCCATCGTTATTGCAATACACTCCACCGTTTGTTTATAGACAAGTTTCCATTCCCGTCCAGAACTAACATTTTTTTTAGTGGTTTTTTTCAAGGTTCGAAATCATTTTACACAAGCAATTTGTAATTTGTGAGCCTCTTCGAAGTCTCTTTAACCTAGGAAATTCTCTTGACGTTACTGATGCAGAGTTTGGGTTGGGTTGTTTTACCTCTGAGCGGCACTTTTTTGCACACCATGGGCTAAATGGCCAGGTCATATGGACCCCGAAGGCTCAGAGAAGGTTGGGGGAGGGGACCCACTGGAACAGCTGTTGGGAGACAGATGGTAGCCTCCCGTCAAGGCCATCCAGCGTGTTCTTTAACGTGCACAGGGTATGGCTCTCCCGCACACGGAGTCACGGCTTAACGCCCCATCCGACGGACGGCGGCCTTTCCAAGCCCATCGGTGTCCCCTACTGACCGTGGGCAAGGCGGGGAATTTTATACTGATGCAGAACTTGCTTTCTGGTAAAACATTTTCATGAGTTGGGTTGTTTTATCTCTGAGCGGCACTTTTTTGCACACAATGGGCTAAATGGCCAGGTCACATGGACCCCGAAGGCTTAGAGAAGGTTGGGGTAGGGGACCCACTGGAACAGCTGTTGGGAGACAGATGGTAGCTTCCCGTCAAGGCCATCCTGCGTGTTCTTTAACGTGCAGAGGGTATGGCTCTCCCGCACACGGAGCCACGGCTTAACGTCCCATCCGACGGACGGCGGCCTTTCCAAGCCGATCGGTGTCCCCTACTGACCGTGGGCAGGGCGCAGAATTTTGCGGAGATAAATCTCAACGCTGACCCAGCTGGGACTCGAACCTGGGAACTACAGATTACGAGCCTGGCGCGCTACCGACTGAGCCACCCCCGCCCCCTGACCGTGGGCAGGGAGTTTTGCGGAGATAAATCTCAACGCTGAACCAGCTGGGACTCGACCCTGAGAACTACAGATTACGAGCCTGGCACGCTACCGACTGAGCTACCCTCGCCCCCAATAGAGTACCGAAATCAGCTTTCACTGGCATGACATATAGAGGTGGTCATAATTCAATGATCACTGAATTTAATTCACGGTCAAACGATTTTTTATTTCAATGCAGTTTCATCGTTTTCAATGCAGAGGAAGCATCCGTCGCTACGTTTAAGATGAAAAACAAAATAAATGAAATGCGCCCTCAAAAATGGTTTCAACAAAAACAGTTTTTTTTAACTTCTGTCGATTCGATTCAAATTTATTTTTAAAAAGTATTAGCTATAATTATTTTACATAAAATATCCCACTAAGCCGAAGCATATCAGCAGGTGCAGTTCCCAGGTTCGAGTCCCAGCTGGGTCAGCGTTGAGACTTATCTCCGCAAAACTCTCCGCCCTGCCCACGATCAGTAGGGGACACCGGTGGCCTTGTAAAGGCGCCGTCCGTCGGATGGGACGTTAAGCCGTGGCTACGTATGCACGCTGGATGTCCTTGACGGGAGGCTACCATCTGTCTCCCAACAGCTGTTCCAGTGGGTCCCCTTTCCTAACCTTCTCTAAGCCTTCGGGGCCCTTGTGACCTGGCCATTTAGCCCATGGTGTGCAAAAAAGTGCTGCTCAGAGGTGAAATAACTCAACCAACTTATCAGCAGGAATATATATGGCTTTGACAGATATGATCTAGATTACATCTGTATCATTACATAATATGAAGGAGAAAAAAAAAAGAATAAATAAAAAAAGGAAACCAATAAAAAGATAAATGATTCCTTTTCATCAACCACTGAAATAACTTTTTCTTTAACATGCATTTTCTACTCTCTGCTGTGTTTAAAGGAAAAGTCCTGCATTGAAAAGAAATCTTGACAGCCTAAACTGGCCGTCTAGGTAGCATTGTGATACTGGAGATTAATTAAATCATCATCATCATCCTCAAGCAGCCATGGGCTACGGAGGTCCAACCAGACCGTGCAATTTAGTTCTCCAAGCAAGTCTATCCTGAGCTACATCTACTGCATCTGGCCACTGCACACCAATTCTAACACGGTCTTGTTTGACATTGTCTGCCCACCGCATCCTAGGTCTCCCCTTCTTTCTGAGGCCTTTAGGCACACTGTTCATAACCCTATTCGCCAATCTATAATTATTCATACGGGCAACATGGCCAAACCAACGGAGTCTCTCTCTGCACAATATGCTGCTTAAAGGAGGTTGCAAACTCCTTTGCCTAATCTCATCATTAGTTACAAAGTTGAACCACCTAATGCCCAAGATACTGCGTAAGCATCTGGAATCAAAAGCATCTAGTTTCCTGTTATCTTGTTTACAAAGTGTCCAAGTTTCACTACCATAACTAACTCTAGAAAGATTATCTCAATCAAATTTTGATATAAAACAATATTCTTTCAATATTTAGAGTCATAGAAGCCGAAACATTTAACAATACTTGTTGGGCAAAACACAAAAAAATTGCGAAAAATTTAAATAAGAATTAAACAAACTGCGAGATAAATTTTAGCAAAGTTCGACGTATCAACTGTTGCTTTGTGTTTTAAATTCTTTGAATTGATTTTTCAGGTTGATTATTTTAACTGGGACTGCTATTGCTAAATATTCCAGCTGCAATAACTCTTTATATACCGAAAGAAGTATACTGGAAAATGTGAAATTTGGGTAGATTTGATTTACGATGATAGATTCCCTACTATACTAGTGGGCAATAATTAAGGTACAGTCGCTCAAAAAAGTATCCGAACATTATGGTTGATTATAAAATTCAGAAGAAATATCTGGCAACGATTTTTTTAGAAATTACTGATCTGGCAACCTTCGTGTCACGTTCGAAGTTAGCTTCCTATTGACAAAAAATGGAGTTGCAACCTAACTTTTGTTCACCAATATAATAAGTGTTACAAAATATTATAATTGTGATATTTATACAATAAAATTTTTCAACTGAAAAAAGAACATGATTTGCACAGGTCTCTCTCGATTTCTAAGTGAGTTCTGTCCTTCTTAGGAAATACCCATCTTAGGAAATACCAATATTTAGGAAATACCCATCTTCGCAACCCTCACGACCGAAGTTCGAGTCGCTACCCTGGTTAAGAGTTGGGTTGTTTTACCTCTGAGCGCCACTTTTTTGCACACCATGGGCTAAATGGCCAGGTCACATGGACCCCGAAGGCTCAGAGAAGGTTGTGGGAGGGGACCCACTGGAACAGCTGTTGGGAGACAGATGGTAGCCTCCCGTCAAGGCCATCCAGCGTGTTCTTTAACGTGCACAGGGTATGGCTCTCTCGCACACGGAGCCACGGCTTAACGTCCCATCCGACGGATGGCGGCCTTTCCAAGCCCATCGGTGTCTCCGACCGAGGGCAGGGCCGGAAATTCTGAAGAGATAAATCTCAACGCTGACCCAGCTAGGACTCGAACCTGAGAACTGCAGATTACGAGCCTGGCACGCTACCGACTGAGCCAGCCCCTGTTAAGGAACTCTTGAATTATAAAATGACCAAAATCTATTTTACATTTTATCATTATCACGCCCAAACGTCGTCATTGTGCAATTACTAAAAAGAAAAAAAAAAGACATTTTTGATCTACCAAATAACTAGTTAGTTGCAGGTTGCCAACCCTTGTTTGGGGCGGGGTGGCTCAGTCCGTAGCGCGCCAGGCTCGTAATCTGTAGTTCCCAGGTTCGAGTCCCAGCTTGGTCAGCATTGAGATTTATCTCCGCAAAATTCCCCGCCCTGCCCACGCTCAGTAGGGGACACCGATGGGCTTGAAAAGGCCGCCGTTCGTCGGATGGGACGTTAAGCCATGGCTCCGTGTGCGGGAGAGCCCATACCATGTGCACGTTAAAGAACACGCTGGATGGCCTTGACGGGAGGCTACCATCTGTCCCCAACAGCTGTTCCAGTGGGTCCCCTCCCCAAACCTTCTCTGAGCCTTCGGGGTCCTTGTGACCTGGTCATTTAGCCCATGATGTGCAAAAAAGTGCCGCTCAGAGGTAAAACAACCCAACCCTTGTTCCAAATTCAGCCTTTCGCTACAGTTTCACATCTATTTATAGCCTTTGTACATAAAGAAGAAATATTTATGTACAAAGGCTATAAATAGATGTTCTTTCTTGCATATCTTCTTAGATGCAAAGAGGCAATTAACGAATTATTAATCTGATAAAACAAGTCTAATGATCACGACTCCCAAACTATTTGAAACCTACCAGACCTTTCCACGTGTCTTCTCGTACTAAACATGGAACAATAGCGAGACAGATAACGCATCTCAGCTGTCAGTCCGAATTCGGCAGACCCCAACAGGAGAGACCACTTCTGCAGCAAACAAAGACACACACACACTCCAAAAGAAAAAAAGTTCTTTCCTTTTCCCGCTACCAGTATCTGTTTAATAATAATTGTCGACCGTTCGCCAGGTTTCGTGGTCTCTTGTTCCTGGATGTGCAGTTAACCTCGTAGCGTGGGTGCTTGTCCGTTTCCTGTCCTAATGACCGATACGAGATTAGTTCTGCAAGTAACTCTTTTATTGGCACGTCTACCCCAAGAGCTTTACTGATATCGATAAGAATCCCCACGGCCGAGACAATAGGGAACACGGCGGTATTGTTTTCAGGCGCCGCACGATCACGTTCCTCACATTCCACGGTCGTTACTACATAGAAATGTTTGTTGCATTCTGGAAGCGTAGACGTAACCGATAACCCATTCAAAAGTTGTTTTCTTTGGGGATTTATGCACGTGGAATTGGCTGATGATTCCTGTCTCTTCTCATCTGTGGCGTTTCAATTGATTACGAATTGTTTTCTGTTGTGAGCTTCCGCCTTTCTTGCCTATTAGAAAAAAAAGAGTGCTATTTATCGTCTGATTGTCTTTATCTGTGACTGACGAATAACTTTGAATTGTTAAGAATAGTTTTTCCTTTGCTAGGTTCTTTTTCTTCCACGATTTTAGGTGAAGTAGAAAATATTACAGATTTAGTCTACGCAAAAGCGACGGTGATACATAATAATTGGGGGGCAAGCGACGCAATCAAGCGGAAAAAGGGAAAGCGGTCCAGATTGCAATTGCAGTATATTATTCCCCCCCCCCTTTTTTTTTAAAAAAGGATTGAGATACCTGTAAGCTTTCACAATATAGAAATACTTAGGAAATTACACAAAGAACACAGTATAGATATACTTAGGACATACCAGCTGGAATATAGAAATACTTAGGAAATTGCACAAAGAACACGATATAGAAATTCTTAGGACATGCCAGCTGGAATATAGAAATACTTAGGACATGCCAGTTGGAATATAGAAATATTTAGGAAATGCCAGCACAATATAGAAATACCTAGGAAATTACACAAAGAACACAATGTAGAAATACTTAGGACACACCAGCTGGAATATAGAAATACTTAGGAAATTGCACAAAGAACACAATATAGATATACTTAGGACATGCCAGCTGGAATATAGAGATACTTAGGAAATGCCAGCACAATATAGAAATACTTAGGAAATTACACAAAGAACAAAATATAGAAATACTTAGGAAATTACACAAAGAACACAATATAGAAATACTTAGGACATGCCAGCTGAAATAGTAGGCAGGTAGCCAAGTTAGGACTTTTTTTTTTAAAGTTTTAGAGGTTTAAAAAATACTACTCCTACCTTACCTTTAAACCCTACCTTTAACCAATTTTCGCACCGCCACTGAAAAATTTCTTCCAATTTCCCCATGCAACAAAATTAGAGAGAAAAGCTCTTCGCACTATAAAAGTTGCAAAAAAAAAATACAGCGCATATGAAAAAATAGAAGATTGGTTCCAGTCGTGAAAACCTAGTACAAAATAATAAGTTGTTTTCAAACAAATCATATCAAATCTTTAATTACATCTTTATTTGATTTTTATTCATTTAAACACATTTTTTATTTCATAAACTCATAATGATAATTATATGTACACATATAAAGTAAATTATCCTTCATAAAGAAAATAATACGTCACTAATTCAAGAATACAAAAGTGCAAAAAATATGACTTACGTATGCTTATTAAGTAGATTTTATTCGTTATCACTTTCTGACAATAGACGCATTCGTTTGCGTAAGACTGGAATTAAATCACTTTCATCGCTTGAAACATTTTGGCCATCGTGTTCATATTCCAATGGTGAAATGCTCTCTGTGGAACGGGGAACCAAATTATCACTTTCCAGTGATTCTGAGTGTTTGATTAATTTTGACAACGAACTCTGTAATCAATCGTTGAGATCCGAGCTCTCCAACGGTGGAAAATACCAAAATGTTTAACAATACTTTAAAAGATCTATTTAAGTTAGTCATTTTTAATTTGGGTGGTATATTGTGGTAGTCAACCAACGTGACACGAAGGTTGCCAGATCACTAATTTCTAAAAAAAATCGTTGCCAGATATTTTTTCCGAATTCTGTAATCAACCATAGTGTTTAGATACTGTTTTGAGCGACTGTAGGTGGTCTTATTATTTTGATACTAGATCGTGTGGGCTCACTCACGGAAATATTGAGCGTGTGCAGTTACCGTTCATAGCAAACTGGAGCGTGTGCAGTAACTGCACACGCTCCAGTTTGCTGTGAACGGTAACTGGAGCGTGTACAGTTGCTGTACACGCTCCAGATATTTTTCCTGAATTCTGTAATCACGTGACACGAAGGTTGCCAGATCACTAATTTCTAAAAAAAATCGTTGCCAGATATTTTTTCCGAATTCTGTAATCAACCATAGCGTTCGGATACTGTTTCGAGCGACTGTACCTAACAATGAAGTAATAGAAAACTGCAGCTTCATTCATTCCACGTAAAACGAATTTCATGGGGGAAGGGATTCACTCTGAAACATTTAATATTAATAAATGGAAAATATTTAAATTTTGCCATCTGGTGGTCGAGTGGTTAGCGTGTTTGGCTACTGATCAAAGGGACCTGGGTTCAAGCCCTGGTAATGTTTGCGTTGTCTTTCTGGTGAGGTCCCGACTTCCTATAGAAACAGTCTACAGTGTATAAACTGACAGACTTCTGTCAGACCTCTATAAGAATCAACTGTTTGAGGGGATGTTTAAAAAAAATGGAAGAAATATGTATAAATACAGATTCAAATTAACTGCTTCATAATGGTCTTAAGAATAAAATTATACGAACCATCTCAGATTAGAAGTAATATAATAACAGTTGGATGTTTAAAAAAAATTTCAAAAAGCGATGGTGAAATTTAAAGCATCGAAAGCATTTCGATACACGGATTACTAACACACACAGAACTAAGAGAACATTCGATTGCACTTTAAATGCTTTTTAAAAACATTTGAGGTAAGAGAGATAATAATAACATCAAGAAGATCATTCAATGTTGTTCCTACTCTAAAAATATTCCGAATCTATTCTTGTCAATGGACTGGACAAGGCATAAACAATAGCAGGACTTTAAATAATAGATCTGCTGTTGTTTCTGTATGAAAACTGTTCTTTGCGATTGCATTATGAAATTACGTGGACGATTTTGAAGCGCAGAATAAAATCATTTTTCATGTCCTTTTAATATTAGTTCATAAGATTTGTTACGAAAGTCTGATCTTTTTTTTTGCTACAGATCTCTTAATTTCATTCAACAGTTTCAATATCAGGCACCTAATGCAGGGATGTATGTATTAGATATTCCAACATTGCTTAGTGCTCTCGAACTATCACGTGTTTCGATAGATTCGGTCGCACCATTTGCAAAAATTAACGATTGAAAAGGGAAAAATATTCGCAGTTTTCTTCTGTCAGCACACATTGACAGAAATGGGTTAATGGACCAAACATGTCGATCCGCTTCCCAAAAGAATTGCATGTAGCTCTCAGAGTCCACATTCTAAATAACTGAGTTCATCAACTCCGTTTTGTTTGTTGCATATCACAGATATGCTTTTACCAACCAGTGGAACTGGTTTCTGACTTAATATTTGTCATATTTCCAATTCTAAAAAAAAACACATTACAGCTATGCAAATGAGTTCTTCTTCGTCCCTGTGGATGAGAATTATCCTCCGGCATTTTCTGTCAGAGAAGACATCACCATCCAGTTCCGTAAGTTATCATCTGGAAAATGAAGTCCTTCGCAACGTGAAAGTCATTTTGATTAATAATGGCAAATAACGTTGAACGCTGATTAATTAGATACCTTCGTACGAACATTTTATGTGGGCCAATAAACGTCAACTTGTTCGTTGCGGGTCAACGGGGATATTTTACACTGATCTAGGGACACGGTAAAGGCGGAAGGAATGGAAATAGACCCTTGGATGTCAAAGGTTGGTATAGTAATAAATGTATAATAGAGTTACCTGAAATAAACCACTTACACAGTTGTTAGATTATTCCTCTTGTGAATAAGTGATCAGAAGTGTATAATATACTCAGCCTTAAGGCCACAGGAAGGGATTAATTTAGCATGAAGTGAGCGACTTTGAGATGAATTTCGTTGTTATTCTGAGCAGTACACTTTTTTCATCTTGCGCGGTAATCTAATTACCTCATCACAACGGTTGCAAAGCTGAGGCATTGAATTGGATTGTTTTACCTCTGAGCGGCACTTTTTTGCACACAATGGGCTAAATGGCCAGGCCACAAGGACCCCGAAGGCTCAGAGAAAGTTGGGGGAGGGGACCCACTGGAACAGCTGTTGGGAGACAGATGGTAGCCTCCCGTCAAGGCCATCCAGCGTGTTCTTTAACGTGCACAGGGTATGGCTCTCCCACACACGGGGCCACGGCTTAACGTCCCATCCGACGGACGGCGGCCTTTTCAAGCCCATCGGTGTCCCCTACTGACCGTGGGCAGGGCGACCGTGACCTGAAGCATTGAAACACATGCAAAACGTTTTAAGAGATTAGGTTGGGCTGTTTTACCTCTAAGCGGCGCTTTTTGCACGCAGTGTTCCAAATGGCCAGGTCACAAGGATTCCAAGGGCTCAGGGTAGCTGTTAGGTCGGGCTGATTTACTTATGAGATGCCCCCTTTTTTGCACACAGTGGATAGATGGTTAGATCACAAGGATCCCAGAATCTCAGAGAAGGTTGGGTAAGGGTTGGGTTACCTCTGAGCAGCACTCTTTTTTTGCACACAGTGGGTTAATTTCTTTTATTCCACTGTGAGCCGGGCATCAAGACCCCAAGAACTCAGAGAAGGCTACCCATTGAACAACTGGTAGAAGAGAGATGGAAGTTTCCCACCAAAGCCATCCAGCGTGTTCTTTAACGTGTACATAGTATGCCTCTCTTGCACACGGCTACCACTTAACTTCCCATCCGACGGGGGCGGGGGTGGCTCAGTCGGTAGCGCGCCAGGCTCGTAATCTGTAGTTCCCAGGTTCGAGTCCCAGCTGGGTCAGCGTTGAGATTTATCTCCGCAAAATTCCCCGCCCTGCCCACGGTCAGTAGGGGACACCGATGGGCTTGGAAAGGCCGCCGTCCGTCGGATGGGACGTTAAGCCGTGGCCCCGTGTACGGGAGAGCCATACCCTTTGCACGTTAAAGAACACGCTGGATGACCTTGACGGGAGGCTACCATCTGTCTCTCAACAGCTGTCCCAATGGGTCCCCTCCCCCAACCTTCTCTGAGCCTTCGGGGTCCATGTGACCTGGCCACTTAGCCCATGGTGTGCAAAAAAAGTGCCGCTCAGAGGTAAAACAAACCAAACCAAACCCATCCGACGGGGAGGGGGGGGGGAGCTCAGTCGTTAGCGCGCCAGGCTCGTATTCTGCTGTTCCCAGATTTGAGTCCTGGCCTGGATCAGCATTGAGATTTATCTCCGCCAAACTCCCTACCTTGCCTTCGGTCAGTAGGGAACACCGATAGACTTGGAAAGGCCGCCGTCTGTCAGATGGGACGTTAAAGAAACGCTGGATGACTTTGACGGGAAACGCCGTGTACGTTAAAGAAACGCTGGATGACTTTGACGGGAGGTTACCATCTGTCTCTCAACAGCTGTTCCAGTGGCTCCCTCTCCCAACCTTCTCTGAGCCTTCGGGGTACTTGTGACCTGGCCATTTAGCCCATTGTGTGAAAAAAACTGCCGCTCAGAGGTAAAACAACCCATGCGACGGACGGGCGGCTCTTACAAGCCCAACAGCGCCCCATTTCTCATCGAGGGCAGGGAGAGGGGTTACCGGATATAAATCTCAACGCTCTCACAGTTGGAACTGCAGATTACGAGCCTAGAGCGCTACCTATTGAGCTACCGACCTTGCTGCTCTATTAAGAGATTCTGATTCAGTTTTAACAGTTTTGCTCTAACAAGGTAATTATCTGATTTCAGTATTCAAGAGCTGGTATCGCTAAAATATCCAAAGAATTGTTAAAATAAACTTCATTTAATCGTTTTTTTTTTTACTTTCGGAAATAATATTTAGTTAAGAAAAGAAAATTCAAGATTTGAAGCAGAATTTGGCAACATGGTCAAAATTATTAAAAAATCGTGCACTGAAATCATTTTTAATTGGAGCTACATTTAAGACGCATTAAATGATAATAGATCATAGACTTAATGACTTTATTAAAAAGGTACTATTCTCGTCCTTTTCATTATTTTATAAAAATTATTCCGGAATTTTCAGTTTCTGTTTTCTTAATTAAAATCGCTATTGTTCACTGGTGAAAGGTTCTTCTTAGTAAAAAAGTGAAACCCTTCTTGAAAAAGTTGTGCACCACAATATTTTTTTAAATTATAATTACAGTGCAAATTCCCGATTGAGAATAGAGTAATCATGCATCCCCGTCTTTCGGGGACGTTCCCTGGATTAAAGACTTTGTCCCCGAAGAATAATTGTCTCCGAAATTCGGTTTTAGATGGGGCGGGGGTGGCTCAGTCGGTAGCGCGCCAGGCTCGTAATCTGTAGTTCCCAGGTTCGAGTCCCAGCTGGGTCAGCGTTGAGATTTATCTCCGCAAAATTCCTCCGCCCTGCCCACGGTCAGTAGGGGACACCGATGGGCTTGGAAAGGCCGCCGTCCTTCGGATGGGACATTTAGCCGTGGCCTAGTGTGTGTGGGAGAGCCATACCCTGTGCACGTTAAAGAACACGCTGGATGGCCTTGTCAGGAGTCTACCATCTGTCTCCCAACAGCTGTTCCAGTGGGTCCCCTTCCCCAACCTTCTCTGAGCCTTCGAGGTCCATGTGACCTGGCCATTTAGCCCATGGTGTGCAAAAAAGTGCCGCTCAGAGGTAAAACAACCCAACTCGGTTTTAGATATTTTTTAAACATTAAATTGGTCATACAGCTTGAACAGACCTTTACTAATAATATAGTAATGGAAACAGTTATAAAAACTTTCGGTCGCAATGCAGGTGACTGAAAAATTGGGGTTAAAATCATCATTATAATGATAGTGATATCCGTGTTGGACACCAGCAGAGAATACATGTCTTTCTTCTACTTGCCGACATCATCACGTGCCTTATGGTTTCCGATAGCTTAATTATTATGCCAGTTGTATCTTAATTACTATGCAAATTGCATCTTAATTACTATGCTAGTTGTTATCAGATTTCGGCGCCTTGTAGTTCCCCAGATATTTGACCGATAGATTGCAGATTTGGAGCATATGTTTACCCTATGTTGGGTAAAAAAATTTGAGTCCCTACCAGTAATGGGACGGGGTTTAGAATCTCGAACGGCTTTGCGAATGTGGGAGATCGGGCAACGCTGCGATATCTGGCACTGCTCTGCCGCAACTTGTTCAGTTCGTGAATGAAGAATTAAGTGAAAAAACTGTCACAGGGGAATTTTCCTTCCCGTAAAATTGAAAGAATATTTTCATAGATGAATTTAATATGAAGGTATGAGGGTTGGTGTGTTTTGTTATGAGGGTTGGTGTGTTACACCACGAGTATAGGTAATATTTATATAGGTTTAATGGTTTTTTTCGCCTCCTTTCTGGTTACTAGTATTCTGAAAGGGGATGGGGACATGGCTCCTTTCCCCCCCAGAAGGAGTTCTGTGTAAGGCATTGTTTTTATAAAATACTACACCACCAGGGATTTTAGAAGCTTGGTAAGATTCTTTTAAGGTTGGGTTGTTTTACCTGTGAGCGGCACTTTTTTGCACACCATGGGCTAAATGGCCAGGTCACATGGACCCCGAAGGCTCAGAGAAGGTTGGGAGAGGGGACCCACTGGAACAGCTGTTGGGAGACAGATGGTAGCCTCCCGTCAAGGCCATCCAGCGTGTTCTTTAACGTGCACAGGGTATGTCTCTCCCGCACACGGGGCCACGGCTTAACGTTCCATCCGACGGACGGCGGCCTTTCCAAGCCCATTGGTGTCCCCTACTGACCGTGGGCAGGGCGGGGAATTTTGCGGAGATAAATCTCAACGCTGACCCAGCTGGGACTCGAACCTGGGAACTACAGATTACGAGCCTGGCGCGCTACCGACTAAGCCACCCCCGCCCCTTCTTTTAAGGAAGAGTTCCCAACTGCACACTAATTGTTCACAATTGAAGTATAATGTCGTATTTCGTAAAGCATATAAAAATGACGTGAAATGTTGTATACAACTAAATTGTGTAATAAGATACACGAAAATATTTGCACACGTTTAACGGACGCAACCACGAGCAGGGGCATAGCTATGGAGGGATGGAGAGGAGGCTCCCCCCCCAAAGTAACTCGGAGTTGGCAAAATTCGAAGCGACTTCGTAAAATCTAGATGAGTTGTGAAAATTTGTAATCTTTTTTTTTGCAAAATTAAGGGGAGTTGACAAAATCGAGGCAACTTGGCAAATCTAGGGCAGGTGGGAAATGGAGGTGGCAAAATCTAGAGCAGTTGGCAAAATTCGAAGCCACTTAGTAAAATACAGGATAGTTGGTAAAATCGGGTCAACTTGGCAAAATCTTGGAGAGTTGGCAAAATTTAGAGCGACTTGGCAAAATCTTGGTGAGTTAGCAAAATTTGGAGCGACTTGGCAAAATCTTGGGGAGTTGGCAAAATTCGGAATGACTTGGGAAAATCGCAGGGAGTTGGCAAAATTGAGGTGAGATCTAAAAATTGAGATTTTTTTTCTGTAAAATTATGGCCAGTTGGCAAAATCTAGGAGAGTTGGCAAATCTTGGGGAGTTGTAAAATTCTGAGTGACTTTGCAAGAATCAGGTGAGATGTAAAAATTGGGATTTTTTCTGTAAAATTGTGGCGAGTTGTTAAAATCGAGGAAACTTGTCAAATCTAGGGCAGTTGGCAAAATTCGAATCCACTTGGTAAAATACAGGCAAGTTGCGAGAATTGGGATTAGCTTTGTGAAATTAATGAGAGTTGTCCAAATCGAGACAACTTGGCAAATTCTTGGGTAGTTTGAAAAATTTGAAGTGATTTGGCAAATTCAGGATATGTGTAAAAATTTGGATTGGTTTTGTGAAATTAAGGACAGTTGGCCAAATCGAAGTGAGTTAGGAAAATTCACACTGACTTGCTAAAAATTCAAGCTAGATGAAAATATTGCGATAAATTCTGTGAACTTATGGATAGTTGGCAAAAGTGGAAGTTACATGGCTAAATGCAGAAGAGTTATGAAAATTGTCTACCCCCCCCCCCCCTCCCCGCTTCCTCACGGAGCGAAAATTTAGGTACGAACCTGACAGAGACATTATTTTCTCAGTTGGCAAAAATTTGATTATGGAGTTGAAATTTTCGATTTCTATACCCCCCCCCCCCCCTCCCCAACCATAGTCCTTCGCTACGCCCCTGACCACGAGCAGGCAAATTACGATTGCTAGAAAACAGCTCTTGGTAGGTATCTCCAATCACTTCTGTTCCAGTCAGTCGGGCATTCACACTTAGGTAGCAGTTTGATTTCCCCATGTAAAAAAGACAATGCATAAATAATTGTGTATTGTGAGTTGGGTAGTTTTACATCTGCGCGGCACGTTTTTTGGACACAATAGGCTAAATGGCAGGTCACAATTCCCCGAAGGTTTGGGGAGGGGATCCACTGGAACAGCTGTTGGGAGACAGATGGTAGCCTCCCGTTAAGACCTTCCAGCGTGTTCTTTAACCTGCACAGGATATGGTTCTGTTTGCACACGAAGCCACGGCTTAACGTCGCATCCAACGGACGGCGGCCTTTCCAAGCCCATCGGTGTTCCCTATTGACCGGAGACAGGGCGGGGAATTTTATGGAGATAAATCTCAACGCAACTCGAACCTGGGAACTGCAGATTGCGAGAATGACGCTCCAGCTATTGAGCCATCCCCGCCTCCGTGTATGCTGGAGAATGTTAAGAGCTACAGAAGCTTGACAATTCCACATAGAAGTATCCAAGGCCTTAAATATACCACATAATGTTCTCTCAGGATTTTGAAGACAATTTCAAGAAATAGAAATTATTAGTCGTGTACCAGGTTGGGTTGGGTTGTTTTACCTCTGAGCGGCACTTTTTTTGCACACCATGGGCTAAATGGCCAGGTCACATGGACCCCGAAGGCTCAGAGAAGGTTGGGGGAGGGGACCCACTGGAACAGCTGTTGGGAGACAGATGGTAGCCTCCCGTCAAGGCCATCCAGCGTGTTCTTTAACGTGCACAGGGTATGGCTCTCCCATACAAGGGGTCACGGCTTAACGTCCCATCCAACGGACTTGCCTTTCCAAGCCCATCGGTGTCCCCTACTGACCGTGGACAGGGCGGGGAGTTTTGCGGAGATAAGTCTCAACGCTGACCCAGTTGGTACTCGAACCTGGGAACTACAGAATACGAGCCTGGTGCGCTACCGACTGAGCCACCCCTGCCCCACTTGAGAAGGTTAAAAAGCTTCAAACAATCAAATTCATTTTAGGCGTAAAACAAGCTTGTTTTGGAGGGGGAGGCGCAAAAAAGGAAATTTATTTGGAGCAGCAAAAGGAAAGTTTATTGGACGGTGAAAATGTAAAGTTTACTTGTTAGCGGTAGGAAATGAGTTCGCATTGAGAAAAAAAAAAGGTAAGATTAAAAGCTACTAAAGGTAAGGTTTATTGGGGGCGTCAAGAGTTCGTTTTGGAACGGCGAAACATTTTGGGTCGGCTTTGTTTTACATGCATACATCAACCGCACCGCAATCCCGTAGGTGCACCACTGACACCTGTCAGCTTAAGCACCAGATTTAGGACATTCTTACGAAATATGTTTATTTTGCAGATGAACTCAGGACACTTTAATTCCCTGATAAATTTCACACTCGGAATTTTCACTCTTTCCTTCGTATAATAAGATAGAATCGAAGCTCCTTCTTCCAACTCATTCTAAATCAACTCCAACTTTCAACAATAATTTACCCACTAACGACTCTTCTTCAGTCATTCCAGACCACTTCCCATTTTTCATACACAACAAAAGCATCACAAATAATAAAAATAAATTCTCCCTCTAAAGCAGCTGCTTTGCCAAAGAGGTCTGATAGTAGCTTGTTAGTTTAATACGCCGTAGAGAAGATCTGTGATGAAGGCGAGACTTCAGCAGACAACACAAATACCCATGAGTAGTATTGTACCATTCCACCGTTCCCCCTTTGCGCAGTGCTTTTCCCCTATGACGTCACTGACCACGCCCCATATGACGTAACCCATGACGTAACCATTACGTCATGGGTTACGTCATAGGGGGCCATGGCTTAACGTCCCATCCAACGGACGGCGGCCTTTCCAAACCCATCGGTGTCCCCTACTGCCCGTGGGCAGGGTGGGGGAATTTTGCGGAGATAAATCTCAACGCTGACCCAGCTGGGACTCGAACCTGGGAACTACAGATTACGAGCCTGGCGCGCTACCGACTGAGCCACCCCCGCCCCTTTTGAAGGGGCAGGATTTGGTTAATCACATCTCTGTAAAGAAAAAGGATCCAAGTTGGGGGTGAGTCGGGGATTGGTTCGGTCCGTAGTCGCGCAAGGCTCGTAACTGCAATTCCCGGGTTCAAGTTCCAACTGTGCCCCCATTAATGTTTATTTCCACTAACCCTCAACCTTCTTGATCGCCCCAAGTAACCTTACCTTTAGCAGCTCCAAATACCTTAGCGATAAAGGTGACACCAATGGGATTGGAAAGGAAGCTGCCGTCGGATGGGACGTTAAGCCGTGACCCCTTGTGCGGGATAGCGATACCCGTTAATGCTAAGCAATAAGCTGGAAGGCCTTGACGGGAGGTTACCATCTTCTGCCTGACAGATATCTAGTGTTTCTCTTAACCCTATCTGGTGTTTCTCTTAACCCTACCTGGTTTAGCGATCAGCATCCCTGGCTACTAAGACCAGCTAAGCATGTCCTTGTGTAAGAGTTTGTATGTTGTTAGAAAAACCATGTTCCCAAACCTTCTTGGAGCCCTTGGGGTCTTTGTGACCTGGCCATTTAGCCGTCTCTGTGCAAAAAAAAAGTCACTCAGAGTTAAACCAACCCAATCATATTTTCTTTCGATATCCTAAAGTCCAGTGGTGCCAAGCAGTGGTAACAACAAGCAGTGGAAACTTGAGCAGTAGAGGAATGAGATATGATCTGACGAATCATTGTACACTTTGTGTCCAACTGATGGACGAGTGCACATGTGGCGCCAACCAAAGGAAGCTTACAACTCTTATTGCTTGTTTCCTACTTTTAGAGTTCTGTAATGGTGTGGGGTGTTTTCTCGTGGCATGGTTTGGCTGCACTCATTCCTTTAGGAAGGAACATTAATGCCTATCGCTATTTGACAGTCCTGGGTGATCATCTTCATCCAATGGTACAGCATTTCTTTCGTGAAATGAGAGCTGTCTTTCAGGATTACAATTCTCCCATCCACAGAGCATATATGGTCCCTCGGTGATTTCAGGAGCATGAATGAATTCTTTCACATAACATGGCCAACGCAGTCACCAGAATCAACCTGCTGAAAATCTACAGGAACTTCTGGAACAATGTCTCAGGGAGCGTTTTTCAACTCTATGCCACGACCTATACAGACCGTACTGGATTCACATGGGGGTCCAACACCGTGTCTCCCAAAGTCCCCCCCCCCCCCCCCCCCCCCACCACCACCACCACACACACACTAAGTCCAGCTCCTGCTTCGCTTCTTTTTTGTTTGGTTAGACCGAGTCTTTACCTATAAGCTCGTATCAAGTTCGGAAATGGAGCAGATCTCCGAATGGGGAAAAATGGGATTGCCTCGCTTGCTTCGCCCCAAATTTATTTTTTCCAGATCCTGCTAGTGGTGATGCAGCAGAAAATAATTTATTTGGTTTCGAATCCTATATCACTAAAGACGTTTGATAACGGGTTTCAGTATCTTACGTTGTATCGTTTTGTGATTTTTGGGTTGGGTTGTTTTACCTCTGAGCGACACTTTTTTGCACACCATGGGCTAAATGGCCAGGTCACATGAACCCCGAAGGCTCAGAGAAGGTTGGGGGAGGGGACACACTGAAACAGCTGTTGGGAGACAGATGGTAGCCCCCCGTCAAGGCCATCCAGCGTGTTCTTTAACGTGCACAGGGTATGGCTCTCCCGTACACGGGGCCACGGCTTAACGTCCCATCCGACTGACGGCGGCCTTTCCAAGCCCATCGGTGTCCCCTACTGACCGTGGGCAGGGCGGGAATTTTGAGGAGAGAAATCTCAACGCTGACCCAGCTGGGAGTCGAACCTGGGAACTACAGATTACGAGCCTGGCGCGCTACCGACTGAGCCACCCCCGCCCCGTTTTGTGATTAATTCACCTGCTTGCAGTGCTGGTGCTATCTGATCAAATACGTTACTTATTAACAGCTAGAACATTTCCTTTATCAACTGGATATACATTGCGGCTTATTTAAAATATTATTCTGCATGGCAGTTTTTTTTGTTCACCCATCTGCTTGAGGGTGTCTAAAAGAAGCGTGGATAAAAAAATATCCTTTCAATAAAAAAAAAATTTGAATTTCTCAAAATCAGCATATTTATACGAAGCAATTTACTGGCGATCAATTCCTCTGCACCACCACTAACAGGCCCGGATGTGGAATAAAATAAAGGCGGGGTGGGGGGGGGGAGGACAAGCGACGCAATCGTGGCGGGAAAAAGGTAAAAGGGCAGTCAAAGAGACTGGATTTCCATTGCAGTGTAACGTTTCCCCCCATCGATTCAGAGGTTTTTAAAAAAAATAATGAACAATGAATGGAATATGCGCAAGTTTAATAATTTTTGGCCTCCATTTACCCTTACTGGCATGCTCAAAGCGGGGGGAGGGATGCCCCCCAGATCAGGCCCTGACCAGTGGTGCAAAACAGAGTGAAAGAGTAAGAGTATTGAATGTTCTGTCTAGAATAGATGACAGCAATATAGTTCGTTGTGGGGAGGGGGTGGCTCAGTCGGTAGCGCGCCAGGCTCGTAATGTGTATTTCCCAGGTTCGAGTCCCAGCTGGGTCAGCGTTGAGATTTATCTCTTCAAATCTCCCCGTCCTGCCCACGGTTAGTAGGAGACACCGATGGGCTCGAAAAGACCGCCGTCCGTCGGATGGGAAGTTAAGCCGTGGCCCCGTGTGCGAGAGAGCCATACCATGTGCACTTTAAAGAACACGCTGGATGGCTTTGAAGGGAGGCTACCATTTGTCTCCCAACAGCTGTTCCAGTGGGTCCCCAACCTTCTCTGAGCCTTTGGGGATCTATGTGACCTTGCCATTTAGCCCATTGTGTGCAAGAAAAGTGCCGCTCAGAGGTAAAACAACCGAATACAGTTCGTTGAACTAATACTTCATGAGTTCTTTAATCCTTTTCTTTGAGCAGTATGAATGCCAGAGAGCAGCACATATGAAAACAACTACAGCACGTGAGGTTTGATAACCGTTTAATAGACTAGTCAGCCTCAAGCCAAAGAATCGTCATTAATTCGTTCGCTTCGTGAAATAAATAGCATTAAAAAGGGAAATTTGATCAGTCACAGCATTCAACACCTGAACTTGTTACTGGTATTGAACTAGTCGATGGAAATGGATGATTAAGTAACTGGATACCAACACATCAGTCACTGTCAACACACACCACGCCACAGGCATGTCATTTACTTCATTGTACTCCTCGTTCGTAGCAGATCATCACGTCGAAAAGCTATCCGGAATGGCGAGATCAAAAATATCCATCTTCCTTCTGCGCTGTCTATCCACATTCCTATCCATCCATTCTTATCGGGTTCGCTTACGATCAAAATATAGAGTAACTTAATTAGATTTAACCCATTAAGAGAAATCGTGCTTTAAATATTCAATGCGAAAAGACAGAAAAAAAAATAACGCATTTATTTCTAAACTAGTATATCAATTATTTTTTTCGCATGCTTTAAGTTTGCGTGCCTGTGTTGTCCGACTTATATACAAAAGAAACGTTCCGATTTTCGTTATCATTCTTTATGATATTTTCTAAATGGAATTCATTTGCAATTTGATCGAGAGGTCAGTCACATATAGCCTAAGGAGATGACCTTGCTGAATGAAGTTGGATGGGGCATATCTTTCAATGATTATCATCTTGCATCTGGTTTATCCCAGGAATGGCCCAAGGGTTAGAAACTCTTGAACACACACAACTCCATAAATATCAGATGTCATTGTTCATGAAATGTTTGTTTTTTTCTTACAGACATGTATAGCTGATTTTCTCTTAGGCTATATTAGCGGCAATTGTGTGTTTACGTAAATTACAGCAGTCTAAAAATTTCTTTTTATGTGTATCTCTTTCACGAAGTCGCAGTGATTTGCGAAAAAATAAAGGATTTTTTTTGGTGGGGATATCACGTGACGTAAAAGCTGAACGAATTAATTTGACGCTTGGGGTATGTAAATAATGATAAAAAATGCATCTTTAAGTAAATTAACTTGTAATTAATTATCGTTTCCCACGGAAGTCTTGAGGGAAGTTGTAGCTAAAAGTCGCCTCAAGTGAAGTGTGTGAGGGATGTGAGACCTCTGCAGACTAAAAGTTGCTTCAAGTGGAGTGTGTGAGGGATGTGAGACCTCTGCAGACTAAATGTTGCCTCAAGTGGAGTGTGTGAGGGATGTGAGACCTCTGCAGACTAAAAGTTGCCTCAAGTGGAGTGTGTGAGGGATGTGAGACCTCTGCAGACTAAAAGTTGCCTCAAGTGCAGTGTGTGAGGGATGTGAGACCTCTGCAGACTAAAAGTTGCCTCAAGTGGAGTGTGTGAGGGATGTGAGACCTCTGCAGACTAAAGGTTGCCTCAAGTGAAGTGTGTGAGGGATGTGAGACCTCTGCAGACTAAAAGTTGCCTCAAGTGAAGTGCGTGAGGGATCTGAGACCTCTGCAGACTAAAAGTTGCCTCAAGTGAAGTGCTTGAGGGATCTGAGACCTCTGCAGACTAAAAGTTGCCTCAAGTGGAGTGTGTGAGGGATCTGAGACCTCTGCAGACTAAAAGTTGCCTCAAGTGGAATGTGTGAGGGATTTGAGACCTCTGAAGACTGAAAATTTCCTCAAGTGGAGTGTGTGAGGGATGTGAGACCTCTGCAGACTAAAAGTTGCTTCAAGTGAAGTGTGTGAGGGATGTGAGACCTCTGTAAACTAAAAGTTGCCTCAAGTGGAGTGTGTGAGGGATGTGAGACCTCTGTAAACTAAAAGTTGCCTCAAGTGAAGTTTGTGAGGGATGTGAGACCTCTGCAGACTAAAAGGTGCCTCAAGTGAAGTTTGTGAGGGATGTGAGACCTCTGCAGACTAAAAGTTGCCTCAAGTGAAGTGTGTGAGGGATGTAAGACCTCTGCAGACTAAACGTTGCCTCAAGTGGAGTGTGTGAGGGATGTGAGACCTCTGCAGACTAAAAGTTGCCTCAAGTGAAGTGTGTGAGGGATGTGAGACCTCTGTAAACTAAAAGTTGCCTTAAGTGAAGTTTGTGAGGGATGTGAGACCTCTGCAGATTAAAAGTTGGCTCAAGTGAAGTTTGTGAGGGATGTGAGACCTCTGCAGACTAAAAGTTGGCTCAAGTGAAGTTTGTGAGGGATGTGAGACCTCTGCAGACTAAAGGTTGCCTCAAGTGAAGTGTGTGAGGGATGTGAGACCTCTGCAGACTAAAAGTTGCCTCAAGTGAAGTGTGTGAGGGATGTGAGACCTCTGTAGACTAAAAGTTGCCTCAAGTGAAGTGTGTGAGGGATGTGAGACCTCTGTAGACTAAAAGTTGTCTCAAGTGAAGTGTGTGAGGGATGTGAGACCTCTGTAAACTAAAAGTTGCCTCAAGTGAAGTTTGTGAGGGATGTGAGACCTCTGCAGACTAAAAGGTGCCTCAAGTGAAGTTTGTGAGGGATGTGAGACCTCTGCAGACTAAAAGTTGCCTCAAGTGAAGTGTGTGAGGGATGTAAGACCTCTGCAGACTAAAAGTTGCCTCAAGTGGAGAGTGTGAGGGATGTGAGACCTCTGCAGACTAAAAGTTGCCTCAAGTGAAGTGTGTGAGGGATGTGAGACCTCTGTAAACTAAAAGTTGCCTTAAGTGAAGTTTGTGAGGGATGTGAGACCTCTGCAGACTAAAAGTTGCCTCAAGTGAAGTTTGTGAGGGATGTGAGACCTCTGCAGACTAAAGGTTGCCTCAAGTGAAGTGTGTGAGGGATGTGAGACCTCTGCAGACTAAAAGTTGCCTCAAGTGAAGTGTGTGAGGGATGTGAGACCTCTGTAGACTAAAAGTTGCCTCAAGTGAAGTGTGTGAGGGATGTGAGACCTCTGCAGACTTAAAGTTGCCTCAAGTGAAGTGTGTGAGGGATGTGAGACCTCTGTAGACTAAAAGTTGCCTCAAGTGAAGTGTGTGAGGGATGTAAGACCTCTGCAGACTAAAAGTTGCCTCAAGTGGAGTGTGTGAGGGATGTGAGACCTCTGCAGACTAAAAGTTGCCTCAAGTGAAGTGTGTGAGGGATGTGAGACCTCTGTAAACTAAAAGTTGCCTGAAGTGAAGTTTGTGAAGGATCTGAGACCTCTGCAGACTAAAAGTTGCCTCAAGTGAAGTTTGTGAGGGATGTGAGACCTCTGCAGACTAAAGGTTGCCTCAAGTGAAGTGTGTGAGGGATGTGAGACCTCTGCAGACTAAAAGTTGCCTCAAGTGAAGTGTGTGAGGGATGTGAGACCTCTGTAGACTAAAAGTTGCCTCAAGTGAAGTGTGTGAGGGATGTGAGACCTCTGCAGACTTAAAGTTGCTTCAAGTGAAGTGTGTGAGGGATGTGAGACCTCTGTAGACTAAAAGTTGCCTCAAGTGAAGTGTGTGAGGGATGTGAGACCTCTGTAGACTAAAAGTTGCCTCAAGTGAAGTGTGTGAGGGATGTAAGACCTCTGCAGACTAAAAGTTGCCTCAAGTGGAGTGTGTGAGGGATGTGAGACCTCTGCAGACTAAAAGTTGCCTCAAGTGAAGTGTGTGAGGGATGTGAGACCTCTGTAAACTAAAAGTTGCCTTAAGTGAAGTTTGTGAGGGATGTGAGACCTCTGCAGATTAAAAGTTGGCTCAAGTGAAGTTTGTGAGGGATGTGAGACCTCTGCAGACTAAAGGTTGCCTCAAGTGAAGTGTGTGAGGGATGTGAGACCTCTGCAGACTAAAAGTTGCCTCAAGTGAAGTGTGTGAGGGATGTGAGACCTCTGCCGACTAAAAGTTGCCTCAAGTGAAGTTTGTGAGGGATGTGAGACCTCTGTAGACTAAAAGTTGCCTCAAGTGAAGTGTGTGAGGGATGTGAGACCTCTGCAGACTAAAAGTTGCCTCAAGTGAAATGTGTGAGGGATGTGAGACCTCTGTAGACTAAAAGTTGCCTCAAGTGAAGTGTGTGAGGGATGTGAGACCTCTGCAGACTAAAAGTTGCCTCAAGTGAAGTGTGTGAGGGATGTGAGACCTCTGCAGACTAAAAGTTGCCTCAAGTGAAGTTTGTGAGGGATGTGAGACCTCTGCAGACTAAAAGTTGCCTCAAGTGAAGTGTGTGAGGGATGTGAGACCTCTGCAGACTAAAAGTTGCCTCAAGTGAAGTGTGTGAGGGATGTGAGACCTCTGCAGACTAAAAGTTGCCTCAAGTGAAGTGTGTGAGGGATGTGAGACCTCTGTAGACTAAAAGTTGCCTCAAGTGAAGTGTATGAGGGATGTGAGACCTCTGCAGACTAAACGTCGCCTTAGGTGAAATGTGGGAGACCTATGCAGAGAAGAAGCACAAACAGATATTTTGCAGTCATGACTCGAACCCGCATACATTTGCCCTGCAGGCAAACACGGTAACTGAACTACCATTATCGCCAGAGCAGTTATTAGTCCATTAAAATGTATTGGCATCAGCAGATATACCCTGCGTTGCTCGGGTCTGAAACTCTTGAAAGTAACTGTTGATAGGATTCTCCATGTCGCAGGCTTTCATTTGGCATAAAACTCATTATGATGATTCTCTCCCGCCCCTGATAAAAATTTTATCGTTTTCTTATCCGATAATCAGCCGCTGATCTAAATTTTATCGTTTCTTCGTAGGGGAGGACTGAAACTCTCTAAAGCATATAGTATACAGGGGCGTAGGCAGGTACGCCTCCTCCAACAGTGGCGGTCATAAGGAAGGGGCCATGGCCCCCTGCAAGAGATTTGCGAGTGTTTTTTATTTATTTATTTTTTTCAGTCATTTTTCATTTCTGAAGAATTTACAGGTGCAAGGTTTGGCTGCCAATTTCGTTTTTAGGAAGGAAAACTTCTTATACACTCAAAGATCAAATGACAAATTGTTAAAAAGTAAATTGATTGATAAATAATCGATTTGAAAAGTTAAGAGTGTCGTTTCTGGACTTCAAGCTCTTCCACATCACCCTAAATGGCCCCCTCCAGACTCGAGACTTATGACCGTCCCTGATCCCCAAGAAATGCAAATACATATATTTTTTTTTTACTTAGATAAATGCAATTGTTTAAGAGTAACCCGAAATATCACCGAAGAGTAATAGATTCTATTTCTGTTCTATTCAAATCTCGATTTTTAAAACAATATTCCTTCATTAATTAAAGTGTTTGTTTGCTGGAACATTCAACAATAAATTATCTTGATTCATTAAAATCATTCATAATTCCCTAATATCGAAGTGATTATTGCGAAAACTTCTAAAATGCATATTTATTTTATTAAATGGTTTGAAACAATATTTATTTAAATATTAATTAATCTCTAAGGTCTTCTTATGACGCAGGGGGTGGCTCAGTCGGTAGCGCGCCAGGCTCGTAATCTGTAGTTCCCAGGTTCGAGTCCCAGCTGGGTCAGCGTTGAGATTTATCTCCGCAAAATTCCCCGCCCTGCCTACAGTGTGTAGGGGACACCGATGGGCTTGGTAAAGGCCGCCGTCCGTCGGATGGGACGTTAAGCTGTGGCCCGTGTGCGGGAGAGCCATACTCTGTGTACGTTAAAGAACACGCTGGATGGCCTTGACGGGAGGCTACCATCTGTCTCCCAACAGTTGTTCCAGTGGGTCCCCTCTCCCAACCTTCTCTGAGCCTTCGGGGTCCATGTGACCTGGCCATTTAGCCCATGGTGTGCAAAAAAAGTGCCGTTCAGAGGTAAAACAACCAACTTATGACGCAGCACTGTTGTGAAATATTCAAATACTGAACGAATATTATTGAACATCGAGATTTAAGTAGTTTTTGATCACGATCTTAATTTATCTTAAGTTTGTTATTCTGCTGAGGTCCCGTCATCCTCACAGTCCTTCTAATATGGCGTATAAACGGACATGTTTCTGTTAGACCTGTGGGGTAAGCGGCTGCTTGAGGGGAGTATTTTTTTTAAACAAATTTCATTAAATACAAACTGTATTTCAGATGTTACAGAGCTTCGAAGTTTGATTCCCATTGAAATAGACATGGAAATTTTCTAATAGTTTGGTAGGACAGTGCATTTACTTTTTTTTATCGGCTTCTTTAATCTATTTTACTCCTCCTTAAAAATATTTTGCAAATACGCCACTAAGTAGAGTTAGAATGAAGCGGATGAACACTGTCAAAAAAATTCTTGGAATTGAGCCCAGTAGCCAAGTACAGTCGCTCAAAAAAGTATCCGAACGCTATGGTTGATTACAGAATTCAGAAAAAATATCTGGCAACGATTTTTTTTTAGAAATTAGTGATCTGGCAACCTTCGTGTCACGTGATTACAGAATTCAGGAAAAATATCTGGAGCGTGTACAGCAACTGTACACGCTCCAGTTACCGTTCACAGCAAACTGGAGCGTGTGCAGTTAGAAATTAGTGATCTGGCAACCTTCGTGTCACGTGATTACAGAATTCAGGAAAAATATCTGGAGCGTGTACAGCAACTGTACACGCTCCAGTTACCGTTCACAGCAAACTGGAGCGTGTGCAGTTAGAAATTAGTGATCTGGCAACCTTCGTGTCACGTGATTACAGAATTCAGGAAAAATATCTGGAGCGTGTACAGCAACTGTACACGCTCCAGTTACCGTTCACAGCAAACTGGAGCGTGTGCAGTTACTGCACACGCGCCAGTTTGCTGTGAACGGTAACTGAACAATATTTCCGTCAGTGAGCCCACACGATCTAGTATCAAAATAATATGACCACCTACAGTCGCTCAAAAAAGTATCCGAACACCATGATTGATTACAGAATTCAGAAAAAATATCTGGCAACGATGTTTTTTCAGAAATTAGTGATCAGCAGATTCAGAAATTAGTGATCAGGCAACCTTCGTGTCACGTGACACGAAGGTTGCCAGATCACTAATTCCTTGACACGTGACACGAAGGTTGCCAGATCACTAGCAACCTTCGTGTCACGTGACACGAAGGTTGCCAGATCACTAATTTCTAAAAAAACCTCGTTGCCAGATATTTTTTCTGAATTCTGTAATCAACCATAGCGTTCGGATACTTTTTTGATCGACTGTACAACAAGTGATCCCGATCTCGTCTTTTGGAGATTACACATTTCATTGCACATGTAGTTTATGATTGTTTGGTGAATACACGTATATCTACGTGCAACAACTGTTATTGCTGATAACTTCTTTTGGAGATTAATTTCACATTCCATTGCACTTATGTAATATATTGTTGCTTGGAGAACACGTATCAATAATCAGTTATATAGAAAAGAAATGTAGCAAACGTAGGCAATACGAAACCAATGTTTTCATATGAGATTATTCTGCAACAAATCCACATTCCTGTTCTTCTCGACTTCATTAGGAGGAAACAGGTTTATGGATGAAACGTTTTGTGCTGAGACAAGATTGAATTATTGGAGTCCTTTCTACAAGGAAGACACTAAGAGGAAATCCTGAATAACCAGGGAAACTTTACTGGAGATTCAGGTTCTGGGGAGCCATTATTAAACAGAGGCCTGCCTCATTGGGAGATAACGTTGTTTCACTAGGAAGCCTATTTACTCTATTAGAATGTGAGGTAAGTTTCTATACTGCTAATAAGAATCATAGGAGGAAACTGTTATAAAGATTACGCTTTCCTCTTTCGATCTTAAAGGACAATCTTATAATTAACGATGTCATTCGTTTCATTTGTCATTTATTTATTGGCATTTATTCTGACTTGAAGGAAAGTTTAGAAGTCAAACAATTAAATAATCTAGTCAGTGCGAGGCGGAACAGCAAGCCTCATCCATTTTGAATTATTTATGCAATCACTCGTTTTGAGTCCCTTTGAAGTATTATATTGCTCTACCGACTAATCTGTGAGCGTATTCAGTTCAATGAAACGTTGGTGGGACACAGCAGAAAGTTTACGGAAAAAATATCCGAAAGTTGATCCAGACGGGACACTCAATCTCCGATCTATTTTCTGCATATTAATACGATTCTCTATCGATACCAGGTTGACTGAGTAGGTAGTGCACCAAATTCTTAATCTGTAGTTTCCAGGTTTGAGATTAACCTCTGCTAAAATCCCTCCCTGATCTCTGCCAGAAAGGGGATACCAAAGGGCTTTGGGGCGGGGGTGGCTCAGTCGGTAGCGCGCCAGGCTCGTAATCTGTAGTTCCCAGGTTCGAGTCCCAGCTGGGTCAGCGTTGAGATTTACCTCCGCAAAATTCCCCGCCCTGCCCACGGTCAGTAGGGGACACCGATGGGCTTGGAAAGGCCGCCGTCCGTCGGATGGGACGTTAAGCCGTGGCCCCGTATGCGGGAGAGCCCATACCCTGTGCACGTTAAAGAACACGCTGGATGGCCTTGACGGAGGCTACCATCTGTCCCCAACAGCTGTTCCAGTGGGTCCCCTCCCTGAACCTTCTCTGAGCCTTCGGGGTCCATGTGACCTGGCCATTTAGCCCATGGTGGGCAAAAAAAGTGCCGCTCAGAGGTAAAACAACCCAACCCAACCCAAAGGGCTTTGCGAAGCCGCCGTCAGTCGGATGGGACCAAAAGCCATGGCTCTCTGTATTGAAGAGTCATACCCTGTGCATGTTAGTTGGATGGCATTGATGGAAATCTTCCATCTGTCTTATAACAGCTGTTCAGTGAATGACTTCGCCATTTTAGCCCATTGTGTCCAAAAAGTGCTGCTCAGAGATAAAACAACTCAACTGCAATGATCTTGTTAACTAATCATGAAAGAACGAAATGCGTATATGATACTAAAAACCTGTTCCGAATTGAAAAAAAGAAAAGTTTCTTTTATTATTTTTTATTAAGGCTGTTTCTTGTCTCTCAGAAGTTTTCCTCTGCCATATTTTTTCTAATTAGCGAATCTGGTTCATTTTCAAATGTAATAACAATATAATTTCATTTCCATTTTATTTTGAAGTACAAAGATGTTATATTAGTTATCAATCAGCCAATCAAAATACTTTATTTTCAACACATTAGACTATACATAACAGAAAAAGGGACACTCAGTTAAAAAACACATTGCAGAATTTGACAAGCCTGAATATCATAATAAATTTATGTTAAATCATAAACTTGCAACAAACATTAACACACCAGAATTTTAAGCATTCAAAAATATGAATTAGCGAAAGTATTTAGCAAACTACGTTTAGTTACAGAATACCTTTCAGTTACAGAACAGTTTCTTTTAAATTAATATCAAAACTTTGGTATTCTGAAAGGTTAGTGATGCTAGCCCATAATATGTTCTGTATAATGATAATTCTAGATGATGTTGCTGTCTACTTGGTAATGATAACACTTCCTTTGAAAACTGATATCGTATTTTTTAAATCTAATAACACAGAACATAAATAATACTATATTTAATTTATATAGACCTGGAAGTTGTAGAATTTTGGCTTCTTCAATTCTTTAATATGTTCATTAAAGTTTAGATTATACGGAGTTCTAACGAAGGTTTTTTGGAGATAAAATAGCTTATTAATATTATAATTACTCGCGTTACCCCATGTTAAAATAAGTAAAAGAGTTATACATTTACAATTTAATTCGAAAAAGGAAACATGAATCTCTAGCGTCTAATAAGACCAATAGTTCTCTAAACATTTTCCTTAATATACGTCACGTGTTCATTCCATTTTAAGTTGCCTGTAAGCCATACCCTAAGAATTTAATTTTAATAACTCTTTCGATATCATTTATATCAGTGCAGATTTCTTGTAGGTAGAGATTTGTAGATTTTATAGTTGCACTAAATAAGACATATTTAGTTTTGCCAGTATTTGATTCAAGAAATATACATTTCATGTAGAGAATCTGACTGTAAATAATACAAGTAAACCATTCGAGCACCATTGTGAAACAAATACACCCAAGTACGAAAGGCAAAATATCGAACTGTCCACAGAACTGAGTTATTTCACATCAGAACGGCATTTCTTTGCACACATTGCACACAATGAACTATTGGCTAAGCCACTAGGACCTCATGGGATCACAGAAGTTAACTCACTGGACGGTTGTCACCAAACAGATGAAAGTCATGTCAGTGCCATCCAGCCTGTTCTTTAAACTGAACAGGATATGGCTCTACCGCATAAGGGCCTACGGCTTAACGTTCATCCGACGGACGGCGGTCTTTCCAAGCCCATCGGTGTCCCCTACTGACCGTGGGCAGAGCGGGGGAATTTTGCGGAGATAAATCTCAACGCTGACCCAGCTGGGACTCGAACCTGGGAACTGCAGATTACGAGCCTGGCGCGCTACCGACTGAGCCACCCCGCCCATATATATATATATATATTGTTAGAGTACTAGGCTTTTAGACTCTCTAACTCTCGTAGGTTAAATTTTTGAAGAAGGAATATGTTATGCATGGAAACTCCAGAAGCTGGGGAAAGCAGCGTTTTGCTCAGTGGGAAGAGCGTTAAGCTCGCAATCTGCAACTCAGGTTCGAGTCACAGCGTAAGATTTATCTCCGCTAATCGCTGCCTTTGTGAGAAAGGGGACACCAATGAGCTTGGAAAGACAGCCTTCCATTGGATGGGACATTAAGCAGTGCAGAAGAGCTTTGAAGAACATGCTGGATGTCCTGGAACAGCTGTTCAGTGGATATCCCTATTCACTGAAAATTTGTGGTCGTTATGGCCTGACAATTTAACCCATCAAGTTTGGGGGAAAAAAAAGAAACCCCTCGGAAGCAAAACAATCCAAATGTTTTATTAGGTGGCTTACAACGAAAAATCCTGGATCACGGCACCAGTGTTTTATACTGGGGCCAACCCATATAATCCTGGCTCACGGCAACAATGTTTTACCTAAAGGTAATAATAAACTTATTGCGGGAGTTACTCTTACTAGAGCACCAACTGTTTTAAGGTTGCCGCGAACATCCTTGCTCACAGTACCAACTGTTATAAGGGTATAACTTAGGATAAACATCTCTTAACATTAAAGATTTTCTTAGCCTCCTATTCGTTTTTTTTACCGTGATCGTTTAGCATTAATTAATTAATTAATTAATTTCCCAGTATCCCACTGGGAACCAAAGTCATCCTCCCCAGACAAAAGGAGTCTGCAGAGGCAGTTAAAGCCATTTTCTTACAAACACAAAAAGACATTTATTTACAAATTAAACATCACTGATTCAATTCCACAAATTCGATTATTTGACAATCCACCAAGAAATTCCACAATCAATTCCATAAACATGCTCAACAGAACTTACAGATTCAGTAGACTGTCGTGATCACATCGTTTTACTTCAACTGCCCCCTTCTCTACTAAGCTAGCTTTTTTTGAGTCAATCGAAAGCCAACCTCTCTGTGCTCTCTCGTTTTCACCACCAGAAGAACTCTCCTCTCTCAGTCATCACCAGAAGAACTCTCCTCTCTCAGTCATCACCAGAAGAATGCTCCTCTTTCAGTCATCACCAGAAGAACTCTCCTCTCTCAGTCATCACCAGAAGAACTCTCCTCTCTCAGTCATCACCAGAAGAACTCTCCTCTCTCAGTCATCACCAGAAGAACTCTCCTCTCTCAGTCATCACTAGAAGCAGAAGACTAAAAAAATATCCTCTCTCAGCTCATAGTCACCAAGGATCGCTATCGTGGAGAATTCTCATTGGCTCTCTCAACTTTCCGCCAGGGGGGAGGAGGGGGTGCGATAGGGTGCCGGACGAAAATTAGAAACTTCCAGAGTCCATGTCCTTGGCCACAACCACGTGACTGTCTTTCACGAGTCCACTGTGCCGTGAGCCGGGGGGAATTCTCTCAGGGCTGTCAGACAGGAGCAGTTCTGGCGCCAGACTCCTTTCCTTCAAAGGAGTATCGCTGAGGCGTGGACGCTTCCCTTTGTAACCGTTGCCCGGGATTACGCTGGCTGCCGACAGGTAAGTGGTCGGCTTAGCTAGGCGGCGCATCAATGGAATGGTCCTTCGAGATAATCCCTCGTATGGTGCCGCTCCGATGGAAAGGAAACTGCAGTCTGGAACTTGAATACCGTTCTGCGCGAACTATGCAAATTCACGCAGAACACAAAGTTTCGGTAAAAAGCTTATTTTCAAAGTCGAGAATTTTAAACGTCGTTTTCCATCCACATAGCATGAAAGTATCCCAATTCATATTGAAGATAATCTGTATTAGACATATTTCGAATGAATATTTTTGTACAAAAGACCACAAGGACTGTGGGGGTAAAATGTATTCTTAGTTCGCAAGGATGAATTCTGAAAAAGTAAATAAGTACGCAAAAGTATGGGAACAGCAATCTTGTCCGTTCCAATTCAGTGCTTTTTCTTTTCCTTTTCCCTTAAATATTTTTATAGGTCCGCGCCTATCAAATACAACATTTACTTAATTCTATTGCATTATTTGACACAATTCCTACTCTACACCCCACCCCGGGGGTGTTGGCTTACTCGGTAGCGATTCACCATCATAATTTGTAATTCCGAGGTTCGAGCACCAACTGTGCCAGCGTTGATATTTCCGCAAATCCACCCCCTACCCTCGGTGTGGAAGGGCATACCGATGAGCTTGGGGAGGCCACCGTCCGTCGGGTGGGACGTTAAGCTATGGTTCAGTGTGCAATAGAGTCGTACACTGTGCACGTTAAAGAGCACGATGGATGGCCTTAACTGGAAGTTACCATCTGTCTCTTAACAGCTGTCCAGTGGGTCTTCTCCCATACTTCTTCGTTGGGATAAGAGTTGGAATTTGCATTTTACCCATGGGGTCCTTGTGACCTGGCCATTTAGCACATTGTGGGCGAAAAAGTGGCACTGAGGGGGTAAAACAACTTTTGCCAGCTGCTTTAACATTTGGCTAATTGCACCTAATAAACTTCAATTTGCTATCGATATAATATAGACTATTATCTTTTTTGACAGCATTGTATTACACTACCGAACAGCTTACGTTATCAAATATAATTTGAAAAACTTTTTTTTTTCATTTATAAGAGCTAATTTGTGACGTTTATTTCGAGTAGTGATACAAAAAAGTCCCTTAATTAGGGAACAGAACGCGGTTGAAGTGTAACAATAAACTTCTTTCTGGAATTACTTTTCCTACGTGCTCAATTCCTTAACGTTTTAAGTGCACTAACGCCAACATTAAATCCACGCCTCTTACTAAAAAAAATGTGCTCCAAGTTGTAACTCTCTCCATTGTTATGAAATATACCTGAATATTCAACAATTTCCTCATTTTTTTCCCCTTCGGGAACAGTAACCCATTTTACGCTTATCTTGTCTTAAACCAAACAGAACTTAGTTGATTGCTTGTAAAACAGAAGTTCAGGATAACGTAATGAAATGGAATGAGTGCTTTATTGATAACTTATTCTCTGAGTAAATCCATCGCCAGCACAGAATCTCCCTTACTGAGCATTACCTTCAAGGGAAATCCCAGTTTCATCCCATCAGGAAAGCGAAGGTGTCTACCTCGGCCTGCAAAGACCGGTCTGTGTACCAGATCTGGACCGGGCAGGGCCAGCCCACGACCTAAATTCTTGTCGAGAAAACTAGGTCAGCAAGCTTTCTCTCTATCGCCTCTTGTAGAACACGTGGCTTTAAAGGCTTTACCTCTTCTCTCTTCCCCTGGGGTCATTTGATTTGCTGGCTTTTTGTTTTTGTTTCAGTAACGTCATCACTCGTAAGGTACTCTTTGTGGCTGAGACGATCGCCCATTGCACTGCACTTGTGTCGAGGAAAGGTCAGTGGGAAGACGAAGCACTTGCTTTGCATCAAGTGGTAGTACATCAGACGTGTATCTCTTTGTAGCTGTTTACACTTGCAGATGATTTGGCAAGCGATACTTTCGCAAAAGCTTTTCATTTTAATTTTATTTTTCCACTTTTTTTTTTCTTAACTGTTCGAAACATTTATTACTAGTTTATGAATGCTTTTGATATTCAGTTTGTGTTTATTATTTCGTATTTCTATGATTGTACAGTTTCATGATATTTTAATTTGAACTATTTTTCAATCAGACAAGCGGCCAGTTAGAATGAATTATTTTAATAATTTTGTAGAATATGAGGACTCCAGGAAACTACCGAGGCCTAGGACTCCATGACACCTTAATATATTCTGCTATTTTAGGTTGTGTTGTTTTACCTCTGAACGGCACTTTTTTGCACACCATGGGCTAAATGGCCAAGTCACAAGGACCCCAAATCTCAGAGAAGGTTGGGGGATGGGACCCGCTAGAACAGCTTTTGGAGACAGATGGTAGCCTCCCGTCAAGGCCATCCAGCGTGTTCTTTAACGTGCACAGGGTATGTCTCTCCCGCACACGGGGCCACGGCTTAACGTCCCATCCGACGGACGGCGGCCTTTCCAAGCCAAACAATGTCCCCTACTGACCGTAGGCAGGGAATTTTGCGGAGATAAGTCTCAACGCTGAACCAGCTGGGACTCGAACCTGCTGGGAACTGCAGATTACGAGCCTGGTGCGCTACCGATTGAGCCACCCCCGCCCACATTGCTATTTTAGGCGGTAATGCACTCAGTGTTGCCGGCAGTAGATTTCAACATTTCACGTTCAAGATCGGCCTTCCTGCGATTTCGTCAAAATTCGAATTATTTTTGAAAGGTTCTTTACCCTCATCGTGAGAGTCGAAAATGATGAGCTTGTGAAGCGACTGTCCATAGACGATGAGCTTCGTCTTCAGGGCAGAGCCACATCCTGTAAATGTTAGAGAAACAATAGATGACCTTTCCTGGAGGCTTCTATCTGCCTCCTACTTACTGGAGGCTTCTATCTGCTGTCCAGTGGGTCCTCTCCTCAACTGTTAACTTTTGGCGTCATTCTGACCCGACAATTTAGTCGAATATGTACAGTCGCTGAAAAAGTATCCGAACACCATGGTTGATTACAGAATTCAGAAAAAATATCTGGCAACGATTTTTTTAGAAATTAGTGATCCATCAACCTTCGTCTACGTAGACGAAGGTTGCCAGATCACTAATTTCTAAACTAGGACATCACAGACACAGGGACATCACAGAGGAGCTGGGCTTTAATGGTGGCCCAGCTGGGAAGACCTAATGTCTGACCCCGCTTTCTCGTGGTGCAGGCCGTTAGTATCTTTCAAAAGCGATACTCTCTTGTGGAAGTGAACAGAAGCGGAGGGCTGCCAGATTAATTTGGCCTACTGATCTGGACAACTCTGGCTACTTTTCATTTTTTTCTATCCTATTGAGGACTGGTCAACCATACAGGGTCCTGATGCTGACCATATAAACTTACTGAACTGGATTAAGGCTCTGAGCTTGATTATGGATCCTGAATTTGCTGTACTGGTGGGCTCCTGTGGAGGGAAAATTTTCCACTGTGTTTTCTGTTTGTTTGTGGGTTGACAGCCCCAAGTGAATAGATTCACAGGATATGTTTATCAGCTGGTGGATAATCCTGAGCAGAGGTCATCGCAGGCACCTGAACTCTTTGCTTCTATTGGCATCGTCAAATTCTACATTGGAGGATGTCTTCCAGTGTAGATGGCTTCAGCCTTTAGTGGTGGGGGAACGGGTCTTTGCCCCATGTCTGCGATTAGGGGGCTGTTTGATATGGTCGGCATTCCCTCTCTCAATAAACACAGTTTCTTTAAACATCCCACTAACCATTTTCTCTCCTTAGGTAGTTGGAATGTGAGCACTCTGCACAGAGCTTTTTCTCTTGATGTCCTCACACATTCCACCGTTAGAATTTAGATATTCTTGGCCTGCAGTCTTAAATTTTTCTTTTCTGGGAGGAACGATAATAAGGATCTTCTAGGATACGAGGGCATTAATGAAAGGTTTCTTACAACAAAATTTCAGACAAGCATTAAAGACTTGAATGCTATCTGCTGTTATGCCCCCCACTGAGGATGCCGATAAGGATGAGAAGGATAGGTCTTACGGACAACTTCAGGCTATTTTGAATTCTGTCAAGAAAGGAGATATTACCCTTGTTCTACTTGACTTCAATGCCAAAGTTGGTACTGACTCTGACCTTAGGGTAGGGGTGATAGGCTCTTTTGGTATTGGTAGCTGCAATGGCAATAGGCAACGTCTCCTACAGGTAAGTAAACTCAATGGTTTCAGACCAACTAACACTTATTACAAACACCGCGACATACATAAGTACACATGGGTTTCACCAGATGGGCTGCATGATAATATGATTGATTATATATTAATTAACAGCAAGTGGGCTAGTTCAGTTAGGAATACCAGGTCATATAAGGCAGCTGAAAATGGATCTGATCATTATCTTGTTAAAAATGTCTTGCAACTTAAACTTCAGAAGTGTTGTGCTAATGTTAAAAAATTTGCCTTTAATTCTCAAGCTCTAAAAGACCCAGTTGTAGCTAAATCTTACCATGATAGGTTACTTAGTCATTATGACAGTCATGGTTTTCTTACTACTGAAGTTGAGGAAGAATGGGACTGTTTTAAACAGGCTTTTGTGGAAACTAAGAGTATTCTTTTAGGAAAAAAGGAGCAGAGGAGGCATAATTATTTGAGTGATAAGGCACTTGAGTTTATTTCAGAAAGAAAACACTGTAGGAATGTCTTAATCCAGTGGTTCTCAACTTTTTATGCTTCACGTACCCTCTGTAAATGTGTATGTAACTGGCGTACCCCTTGTAGAGATAGATAAAACTATAGTTATAGTATAAACATGGGAATAAAATAAAACTTATATATACAGGGTGTCTCAAAAATATAGGTACAAACTTTTAGGGGAGGTATATAACATCTAAAGGAATGAGAATTGCATAGGAACCCATAATCGGAAACGTCATGGGAAAGTGGTAGCAGAGGTACAAGATCTGAAAGGACAGAAGACAGTGATTAATGGGAAAACATTTATTGGACATAATTATTACAAATGGCGTACTAGATGGCGTACTCTCACTTCTGCTACCTCTTAATGACCCATAATCGCACAAATTTTGATGCGCACGCGCAAACAAACGGTGGCCCGGTACATGTCTGTGTGGGAAGCGTTCTTGATACATTCATTTAGCGGCTCGTCCGTTGCCCTCAGCTGTTCCATACACTAAGTGCATGTCTGCCAGCTCCCTGTTCGAATACCTTTGCATGCTCTTCGTCAGCCGACTACCGCTCGAATGAGGAAATCCGAAATTTCCCCTCTAGCGCACTGATGAACAGCGCCGCCTATTGACTTACGGTGACGTTTCCGATTATGGGTTCCTAGGATGTTCCTATTCTCATTCCTTTAGATGTTATCTACCACCCATAAAAGTTTGTACCTATATTATTGAGACACCCTGTATATATAACATATATCTAGCGACTTTTGAGTTCTCACGGCGTACATCAAAAATTTAACCGCGTATCCCACGTTGAGAATCCCTTTCCTAATCAAGACCCTACTAGTCCTAATAGAAAGCATTACAAAGAACTTAATAAACGTGTAAAGGATTAGTCAGCTGCTGATAAGAATCTTTTGCTTGATGGATTGGCTGATAAAGCCGAGGAAGCAGTTAGACAGCACAACAGCAGAGAGCTGTACCAGATAGTTAATGTTTTGTGTGGTAGAAAACGGACAGGTATACAGGGATTGAAGGATAAACATGGAAAGGTTATAGAAAGTGAATATTTTGTCATGGCTAGGTGGGCTGAGCATTTCAGTTATGTCATAAACAATGTGGTTAGTTCCACTCCTATTGTTTGTAATGATGATAGATGCATTACTGGCATTAATGTTGGCCCTATAATACAGTCTGAAGTTATTTTAGCTGTTTCTAAACTTAAACTACATAAATCCCCATGGGTAGATGAAATTAATACGGAAATGCTTATAGCTGGGAATGTTACTGTTATCCTATGGATGACTGAAATGTTGAATATCTTTTATAATAAAAATATGCATTGTGCTTCATAGAATTAAGAATCTGGTTGACAATCAATTGCGTGATGAGCAATGTGGATTCAGAAGGGGTAGGGGATGTGTGGATCAGATATTTTCACTTAGGCAGATTCTTGAGAAGTGTTTAGAGTTTCAGAAACCTTTGGTTGCTAGTTTTTTTTATTTCAAAAAGGCTTTCGACTCTATTGATCGTCATAATCTGTGGTTGATTGTGAAATCATATGGTATACCAGACAAGTTAGTTACCATAATGAAAACTCCCTATAATAACACTGAGGTGTGTGAGAGTTGGTAAGGCTTGTAGCAATTGGTTTAGCATTACTTCTGGTGTTCGACAAGGGTGCATTTTGTCTCCTTTTCTCTTTAGTTTGGTTATTGATTATGTTATGCGAAATTCACTTCAAGGGAAAGATTTTGGCCTTAAATGGGCTAGAGATACGAAAATTTCTGATTTAGATTATGCTGATGATTTAGCCCTTTTGGCAAATGATGTTAATGAGATGAACTCTTTCATTCGAGCTGTTGATGAGACTGGTAGTAGAGTAGGTTTGGTTATAAACAGAGAGAAAACTAAAGTGATGAAAATTGGTCAGGCAGGCTGTGATTCAGTTAATCTGAATGGCTGCGTCTTGAGAAGGTGTCTCAGCTTAATTATCTTGGGAGCTATGTAACAGATACTGGTGATGTGCTGCATGATATTAACATATGAATAGGGATTGCTGACGGGACTTTTAAGAATCTATGGAGAGTGTGGAGAAATAGGTGTATACCCCTAAACACTAAAATTAGACTATATGATAGTTTGGTTCTGTCTAGGGTTTGTTATGGTAGTGAAACGTGGGCTCTTTGTAAGCAAGATAACAGGATTAGATGCTTTGGATTTTAGATGCTTGCGCAGTATCTTGGGCATTAGGTGGTTCAACTTTGTAATTAATGATGAGGTTAGGCAAAGGAGTCGGCAACCTCCTTTAAGCAGCATATTGTGCAGAGAGAGACTCCGTTGGTTTGGCCATGTTGCCCATATGGATAACTATAGATTAGCGAATAGGGTTATGAATAGTGTGCCTAAAGGTTTCAGAAAGAGGGGGAGACCTAGGATGCGGTGGGCAGACAATGTCAAACACGACCTTGTTAGAATTGGTGTGCAGTGGCCAGATGCAGCAGATATTGCTCAGGACAGACTTGCTTGGAGAACTAAATTGCGCGTGTGGCCGAAACCTCTGTAGCCAATGGCTGCTTGATGATGATGATTCTGAAACTTTAGTATTGAATAAAAAATATATTTGGTGATGAATGATTGTCTTACTCTAACAGATAATTTTAAAATTAACTAATTTTCTGACTTAAGAGATGTCTGAATCCATTTTTCGTTCTTCCTTAATATCAAATTGAATATAAACATTTCGCATAGTTACCCTTGGGAAGCAACTTTGAGTCTCTACTTTCAAGTTTAGTCAAACATAAAGCAACATTAAACTTGAGACGTTGACAAAGTTCATCTTGTTCCTTTTTTTAATAGTCGTTTTCCTAAACTCCGAGAACCATAATGTCATCATTATCTTCTTAAAAGGTGGAAGATAGCATCAGCATAAAAAGTGATCCTCCTTGAAATATATGCTAGTGAAGAATAGCGGTAATAGCTCAAAGAGAAACCAGTTTCTTTGAAGGCTGCCTTGTTATTCCACAGAGAAGGACTTGGATGATCAGAGTGCAGTGTCATCTAAAGCACTGCCAATAGCGATAGTATCTCCCCTTTGGAGGACGTGGCTCTTTCCTTGCAGACTTTTGGATCAAGACACTTTCCAGGGAAACAAGTAAAGTTCAAAGGCAAAGCTGTTGTCATTCTTTAAAACATTGCTCATGCTTACAGATAGAAGTAAAACTGGTAAAATCGAGTCGTCGAAGTACTTGTCTGTCTTCTTTAGAAATGGGAAAATTCTTTACCGTGAGGAGGGTTTCGTATTTCTGGAAGAATGTAAACAGGAAAATAGAAATATCTAAAAACTGGTTAACAATAAAATATTTTTCAATCATATGTTCGCGTTTTTAGAAGTCAACTTATATTACGGAAAAATAGCGTTTCTTGTAGACTTTTTGTGCTTCGAATCAGGGCTGAATAAAAGTATTATGGGTGGTAGGCCGCAATTAAATTTCAGGATCCCAGGGGATAGCAATGTTAACAGTAGGAAATGCATACATATATAATTCTCAAGCAGTCACAGGTTAGAGATGTTCAAAAAAGATGTACTTTACTCCTCCAAAACGTTTATCCTGAGCTGAGGTCCTGCCGTCCTCTCAGATCTTCTACTGTGGCATATAAACTGACAGGCTCCTGTCAGACCTCTGTGGCAAGCAGCTGCTTGAGGAGGTATTTATTTTATTTTTTTATTTTATTATAGCTACATTATTTGCCCATTAGAAGCCATTTCTAACAAGGTCCTGTTTGACATTGACCGTCACTTCTCAAGTCTTCCCCCTTCTTCTGAGACCTTTACCAGATTGTTCATAACTTGACTCATTAATCTGCAGTTATGCGTGCGGGCAGGGCCAGATCTAAGGGGGAGCTAGTCCCCACTCCCTTCAGAATGCTAGTAAGAGCCAGAAATTATGAAATTGATTTAAATTTAATGCATTTTTCAATAATTTTTTTAAAGAATTGTGAAACGGATGATGAAATGCTATTACTGCATTGGAAATTCAGTCTCTTGCCCCTCCCCCCTTTACATTTTTCTGCCTCGACTGTGATTCTTGCTCCCGCCCTCTGGATATTTTTCTAGATCTGGGCTTGCATGCGGGCAACATGGCCAAACCAAAGCAGTCTCTATCGTCACAAGGAGCTGCTTAACCCTTTCAGGACCATAAGGTTTCTAAGAGTAAATATTAGTATGTAACTGTTTATTTTAGTTTGTTTAGACGTAAAATAAATAAAAATCATAAGAAAAATACATAACAATGTGTAGTTTTTTTGGAATTTTATGGGAAATATTTTTCCCAATGGACTATAAAGGTAACACAAATTATAGTTAGGCTTATTATGATATGTCTTTTATTTATTGGTTTATTAGAACAAAATGTTAACTAAAATAATACAAAATTATGAAATAAAATTACTATACAAAATGATGCGCTAATTATGATATTCTGCGAAGCAATTTCTTTTGGTAGTGAGGCAAAGATGGACATTGCACATAGTACAGTCGCTCAAAAAAGTATCCGAACACTACGGTTGATTACAGAATTCAGAAAAAATATCTGGCAACGATTTTTTTAGAAATTAGTGATCTGGCAACCTTTGTGTACGTACGCGAAAGTTCCAGATCACTAATTTCTAAAAAAATTGTCCCCAGATATTTTTTCTGAATTCTGTAATCAACCATAGTGTTCGGATACTTTTTTGAGCGACTGTACATATATTATGCGTCCTGACAGTTCTGTTTTTGTTTTCTAAACGTTCCCGTTTACTTAATTGCGTTCGGCAATACGTTCTATTTTGACATTTTGTATAAAAAATGCAGATAAGGTTATAATTAAATACGACAATCACCAATTTTAAAATGGGAAAAATGTTTCCCTTGATCGTGAAAGGGTTAAAGATGGTTACTGATTTTTTGTCGTTACACAGTCAAACAATTCAATGCCCTAGGGTGTCCGATGGTCTCTAGAATCAATTATTATGCACACTGTCGGTAGCGCTCCAGGTTCGTAATCTGAAGCTCCCAGGTTCGAGTCTCAACTGGGTCAGCTTTGAAAATTTATCTCTGTAGTTCTATGTCAGTAGGGGCATAGCCTAGAACGAACAGCTGACCAACCTGTCTCTGACGTCATACACAGTAGGCTCTCACTGACGTTATTTTCGCACATCGTTTCATTAAGTGAAGTTGAAAGAGAAATTATTGCCGTGATTTCAAATGAAAGCAGTTTTTAACGCAGATATAATTTATGAATCTTTCAATAAAAATAATTCCTCGAGAAAATATTAAAATCGAATATACCTATATCTTCCACACTTTGCGCTAAAGTAAAACAAACCAAATTAAATTTCACCCTCTATGTCTTTCTGTGAACAATCGTACAAAAATTTAAGTTTCTAAGTATTGACGGTTAAATTGTCTAGTAATATTATAACTAGCAACGGGAATAGGGGAATCCATCCAATATCTAAATAGTCTTTTATAATCGAATATATTAACGTAACAATTAATATGTGTTCTGTATTGAAAAGCAAGCTACTTCGACCCTTCTATTGGGCGGGGGTGGCTCAGTCGGTAGCGCGCCAGGCTCGTAATCTGGTTCGAGTCCCAGCTGTGTCAGCGTTGAGATTTATCTCCGCAAAATTCCCCGCCCTGTCCACGGTCAGTAGGGGACACCGATGGGCTTGGAAAGGCCGCCGTCCGTCGGATGGGTCGTTAAGCCGTGGCCCCGTGTGTGGGAGAGCCATACCCTGTGCACGTTAAAGAACACGCTGGATGGCCTTGATGGGAGGCTACCATTTGTCTCCCAACAGCTGTTCCAGTGGGTCCCCAACCTTCTCTGAGCCTTCGGGGTCCATGTGACCTGGCCATTTAGCCCATGGTGTGCAAAAAAGTGCTGTTCAGAGGTAAAACAACCCTTCTATTAAGTCTACATTTTTTTTATTCTTTTTCGTGTGTTGGGTTATCAGGATTCTGCACATACAAAGGGTGGAAAAATAGACGAAAGTTCAGTGCACCTATTCCATTCTTCGTTTTAACGCTAATTAATTAGGTTACACAGTATTTGCATTTTAGCTCCTTATTGGTCGATGGTTTGGGCCATTCAGGCTGGCCTTTTAACACATCCATTTCGTAGATATGATTAAGAAGCTGTGCAAACAACCGATTCTGTATTGGGTTTGTTTAAAGTAAGTGATCGGTCTAATTTCGACAACCTCTTTTGATTGAATGACATACTCTTCATGCCAATTAGAGAAACAATGGCTCCATTCAATGGCGTTGATCGGGTTTGACAAATTGTCAATCGATGTTTTAATTGGGCTAGTGACTGGCTTTCTCCAAGAATGAAACAAAGACACTTGATGGAAATCTAAATGGAAATCCTGACACATTATGACCAACACAAAGACTTAAAGCGCTGCTGTGGCGTTTTTTTTTTTGTTGTTTTTTGACCAAAAACTGAAAGTGTGAAGTCAAAAATAAATTGTTTCTCAAAGTATATCGATGTATATCTCACTTTGGAAAGAATATCTATTTTAAACGTAATTACGTCAGAGTCGTAGACATCTACAAAAATAGAGATATTCGATTAGGAATCTCTTTGTTTCAATTCTTCTTTTAGAAAGCCTATTTTTTAGCACGCTTGGCTATTGATCTAAGGGACCTGGGTTCGAGCCCCGGATTAGGCATGGATGTATGTGTCATTTTTCTGCTGAGGTCCTGCCATCCTCTCAGATCTCCTACTGTGGCATATAAACTGACAGGCTCTTGTCAGACCTCTGTGGTCAAGCAGCGTGCTTGAGGGGGTATTCATTATGAGCCGTCCCGTGGCCGAGTGGTTAGCACGCTTGGCTACTGATCTACGGGACCTGGGTTCGAGCCCTAGATAAGGCATGGATGTATGTGTCGTTTTTCTGCTGAGGTCCTGCCATCCTCTCAGACCTTCTACTATGGCATATAAACTGGCAGGCTCCTGTCAGACCTCTGTGGCAAGCAGCTGCTTGAGGGGGTATTTATTTATTTTATTTAATTCGCTAATTGGAGAAATGGATTTTGTACTTTCCTGAAATTTGGAACAATACTGTTCAATGAATTCCAATGGGCTATGGACAAATCCATAGCGTTCAGAGTTATTTATTTATTACACATAGTAAAATACACTGCAGTACCAAAAATATTAGACAATTTCTGTTATGCCAATGGGAATCGAACTTGGTCATTCATTCGAACTACATGTTCCTGGAAAAACATTATAACTTCTAAAATGTGCATTTAGTGGAAAAACAAAACTGAAGAATAATTAAAGATCATAATCAAATATATTTAAATCTCGATTTTAAACAATATTCAGTATATAAATAGCTACGGAGGCTAAAATATTTCAGAATTAACCTCGAAAATAATTTAAAATTTAGTAAGTATTGTTTCAAACCATTTAATGAAATAAATATGGATTGTTAAATATTTCAACTTCAATAACTCTTTAAATACTAAACGAGTATTGTTGAAAATCGAGATTTGAATAGATTTGATTATAAAAAAATAAATACTCCCTCAAACAGCTGCTTGCCACAGTGGTCTGACAGGAGCCTGTCAGTTTATATGCCATAGTAGGTCTGAGAAGATGGCAGGACCTCAGCAGAAAAACGGCACACACACATCCATGCCTTACCCGGGGCTCGAACCCAGGTCCATTAGATCAGTAGCCAAGCGTGCTAACCACTCAACCACGGGACAGCTCAGATTTGATAGAATCTCTAATTTATCTTCAGTCACATTTTTTCATTGAATACATAAGCTCAGAAGTAAGAGTTGGGTTGGGTTGTTTTACCTCTGAGAGTAACTTTTTTTGCACACCATGGGCTAAATGGCCAGGTCACATGGACCCCGAAGGCTCAGAGAAGGTTGGGGGAGGGGACCCACTGGAACAGTTGTTGGGAGACAGATGGTAGCCTCCCGTCAAGGCCATCCAGCGTGTCCTTTATGGCTCTCCCGCACACGGGACCACGGCTTAACGTCCCATCCGACGGGCGGCGGCCTTTCCAAGCCCATCAGTGTCCCCTACTGACCGTGGGCAGGGCGGGGAATTTTGCGGAGATAAATCTCAACGCTGACCCAGCTGGGACTCGAACCTGGGAACTACAGATTACGAGCCTGGCGCGCTACCGACTGAGCCACCCCCGCCCCAGAAGTAAGAGAACTTCGAATTTTTGGTGCTGGGATCGTTCAGTCGGTAGCGCGCCAGGCCCATAATCTTCAGTTCATAGGCTGGAGTCCCAGCTGGGCCGGCCTTGAGATTTATCTCCGCAAAAAATGGCGGAGGAGGATCGCAACTAAAAAAAAAAGGCGACTGACGGCAACCTTGAAAAGGTTCCAATCAGTGTTTTTATTCATTCGATTGAGTTAACTTTTCGCATCTGATTAATCTATAGATACTTATGTTAGATAAATTTCAGCTCAATGATTTGCTTCCTTAATTTTAAATTAAGGTCATATAAATATATATTCTTTAGTTTGTACAAGTGCAATACGATTTTTTTTTTATCCTTTTGCTCCTATAAGAAGTATGTACAGTCGCTCAAAAATAATATCCGAACACTATGGTTGATTACAGAATTCAGAAAAAATATCTGACAACAATTTTTTTTTAGAAATTAGTGATCTGGCAACCTTCGTGTCACGTTGTTTGGATGCTTTTTTGAGCGACTGTAGGTGGTCATATTATTTTGATACTAGATCGTGTGGGCTCACTCACGGAAATACTGAAGGTGTGCAGTTACCGTTCACAGCAAACTGGAGCGTGTGCAGTAACTGCACACGCTCCAGTTTGCTGTGAACGGTAATTGGAGCGTGTACAGTTGCTGTACACGCTCCAGATATTTTTCCTGAATTCTGTAATCACGTGACACGAATGTTGCCAGATCACTAATTTCTAGAAAACTTCGTTGCCAGATATTTTTTCTGAATTCTGTAATCAACCATAGTGTTCGGATATTGTTTTGAGCGACTGTAGGTCTTCGTATGTTGCCTAATTTATAGTGAAGCAAAGTCAGAAAAAAAATTGCTCATTCCTGGATTAATATTATTTTATAATTAATATGCAATTAAGCAGTAACATTTTCTTTATTTACGCATTTGGATATTGCTACGAGGTTGTTTTACCACTGAGGGCTAAATGCTTTTTTCTACACAATGGGCTAATGACCAGGTCACAAAAACAGAGAAGCTTGGTACAGTTATTACTGCTTGCAGATAGTTGTGTCCTAACAAGGCCATCCAGGGTATTATTTAGCGTGCACTGGATATGGCTCTCCTGAACACGGGATTAATGTCCCATCCGACGGACGGCGGCCTTTTCCAAGCCCATCGGTGTTTCCTTTCTAACCGAGGGCAGAGTGGACGTTTAGCGGATATAAATCTCAACGCTGACAAATTTGGGACTCGAACCTGGAAACTCCAGATTACAGTCTGGCGCACTACCGATTGAGCCAACACCGCCTTCATTGTCATAAGAATGAAAGCAATCCAAGCCTGGTTTTCAATGAAATAAAAAAAATTCCCTTCCGCCTCGCTTAATGTGACAAGCTTTTATTTTTGAAAAAAAAAAAAAATAAACTTGGTTGCTTGAGGGGGTATTTATTTCTTTATTTATTATTATAATAATCTATAAATGTTTAATGCATCTGACTTTTTTTTTAATTTTATAATCAGAGGCTATAAGTAGTTTTTTGATTTAGCCATTCAATGTTAATTTAAAAACTAATTATGTCTTTTTACGAAATGAATCAGAATTCTTCCAAATGCGCCCATTGTGTCGGGGATGAGATTTTTTCCGCAATCTCCAACTTCCCTCGGCAAGAAACTTGAAGCCTTTTAGTCCAAGCACGAAGGCGCTGTTGGCTCAGCCGATAGCGCGCCAGGCTGGTAATCTGCAGTTCCCAGGTTCGATTCTCATTTTCGTTGAGATTTGTGTCCGTTAAATCTTCACTCTGGCATCGGTCATAGGGGGACATCAATGGACTTGGAGAGGCCACCGTCCATCTAAAAGGACTCTAAGCCGTGGTCTTGTGTCTGGAAAAAGCCATACGTTGTACACTTTAAAGAACATACTGGATAAACTTGAAAAACATCACATAATTATTGTCCTCTTCTACAACAAGGCCCTTGGGTACCTTGTCATTTAGGGGCGGGGGTGGCTCAGTCGGTAGCGCGCCAGACTCGTAATCTGCAGTTCCCAGGTTCGAGTCCCAGCTGGATCAGCGTTGAGATTTATCTCCGCAAAACTCCCCGCCCTGCACACGATCAGTAGGGGATACCGATGGGCTTGGAAAAGCCACCGTCCATCGGATAGGACATAAACCGTGGTCCCGTGTGCGGGAGAGCCATACACTGCTCCCGTCAAGGCCATCCAGCGTGTTCTTTAACGTGCGCAGCTAAAGAACTATCTGGATGGCCTTGACGGCAGGCTACCATTGTCTCCCAACAGCTGTTCCTATAGGTTCCCTCCCCCAACCTTCTATGAGCCTTCGGGGTCCTTGTGACCTGGCCATTTAGCTCATTATGTGCAGGAAACCGCTGCTCTGAGGTGAAACAATGCAAATCAAATTCTTTTCCACGAATTCCGTCACTTCACGAAAAGGAAACAAATAATTTTAATCAGAGAAACATTCCAGCTTACTACCAATCGCTGTTAATACGCAACCATCACATTAATATCAAACGCACTTAACCCCAATCCGTAACAGGATCCAATCGCAAATATTCGCGTGCATATTATGAGGTTATTGCACACTCACGAACATACTCACCAACAGCAATGACGAGAGATCGTGAGTAAAAGTTAAAACAGTCAGAAAGGTTAAGTAGAGGTCACTTGTTCAGTGGGCTAAATATCTTCTAAGCAAATAGCGAGATTACATACTAAATGACTCAAATATATCTTGAAAGAGAAATTGGGGAGAAACTGGCGAAGAGATGTTGGAGGACAACGTACACGAAAAAAAAGACTACACCGTTAATCTACGTAGAGCAGAATAATGAGGTAAGACGCTTTATATGCGTCGAAGGATGCAGAAACTTGACATGCAAGAAATTGTAGGATGTAGAGCGAAAGCCTGCCACGAATACTACAGATCCCGGAGTTCACGTACCAGCGTCTCGTTATTTTACATCCCACATGCCCAGGTTAAGTAACGGTGGCTTGGGAGCAAAAAACACGTGTACTGGTTGCGCATTTAATTATCTCACCAAGCTGATATGGAAGAAAAAAGAAAGGAGAATATAAATGACTTAATTAAAAGAGATAATATTTAAATCTTGCCATTTGTATTTATTCCTAAGCATAAAAGCTTGCCGAGATTTAATTAGATTATGCAACTAAGTCCTCCAGTTGTGCAGCGAGACTTGCACTTTCTATTGTGCCAGTTGTGAGATTTTTCTCCATTTTTCACCTTAGGTGAGGGTTGGGTTGTTTTACCTCTGAGCGGCACTATTTTTTCCACACCATGGGCTAAATGGCCAGGTCACATGGACCCCGAAGGCTCAGAGAAGGTTGGGGGAGGGGACCCACTGGAACAACTGTTGGGAGACAGATGGTAGCCTCCCGTCAAGGCCATCCAGCGTGTTCTTCGTTCCCAGGTTCGAGTCCCAGCTGGGTTCAGGGCTGAGATTTATCTCCGCAAAATTCCCTGCCCTACCCATTAGCGTGCACAGGTATGGCTTTCCCATACACGGGGCGACGGCTTAACGTCCCGTCCGACGGACGGCGGCCTTTCCAAGCCCATCGGTGTCCCCTACTGACCGTGGGTAGGGCAGGGAATTTTGCGGAGATAAATCTCAGCCCTGAACCCAGCTGGGACTCGAACCTGGGAACTACAGATTACAAGTCTGGCGCGCTACTGACTGAGCCACCCCCGCCCCACCTTAGGTGAGGAAAGATACAGCAATGAGCATAAAAAGACAGGATGCAATTAAAGATTTTGATTTATCCCTTGAATTCTTTTAACTTTCCTCCGCTAATCAACGAGTTGCAGGGAGTGTCATCCATTTTGTCATTTTCATCGATCGTTCCACCTTTTAGAAGTTTCTTAGCTCGTAAAATTGAACAACCAAATTATATTTATTGGAAAAACATTAATTGGATAATGTGGTTGCCTGTAGTGATTAATTTTAATAATTGTAATCTTTCGTTTCTATGCTATAAAAAAAATGAAATCCCACTTCCCTTTTATTTTAGTTTCTGAGCAAAACTGCATTGCTGATTTCAGGTGAGGAATCCGTCTGAGTACCTAGAAAAAGGGTTAAAATCATAGACAGGACTCAAGATCATTGACAAGTGAGGTAACATAGAGGACTCAAGACCATGGACAGAATTCAAGATCACAGACGAGACTTAAGAGCGTAGATATCTGAGATCATAGACAAAGCTTAAAATCATAGACATCTGAGATCATAAACAGTACTCAAGATCATAGATAGACTACTGAGGTCACATACATCTGAAATCATAGAGAGGGCTTAAGATCATAGGCATTTGGAATCATAAGCCGGATTGAAGACATAGACAACTGAATCATAAGCTGAACTTAAGACCATAGACAACTGAATCATGAGCTGGACTTAAGACCATAGACAATTGAATCATAAACATGACTCAAGACTATTGGCAACTGAGACTATATACAGGGCTCAAGTTCATACATACCTGATATCACAGAGAGGGCGCAATGGACATTGCTCAAGATCACAGGCAAGACTCAAGCTCTCAGACAACTGAGATCGTAGGCAGGGCTCAAGATTAGGGACATTTGGAATCATAATAAGTGGAAAATCGTAGACATCTGAAATAAGACCCAAGATCATTAACAGGCTTATAAATTTAAGAGTGCAGCTAAAACCCACCCATCTATATTGTGTGATTCGAGGTGAAGTTCCTATTCCTAAACAGTTAGCCAGCGATCTCCTCCCAATTTGGGGGGCGGGGGTGGCTCAGTCGGCAGCGCGTTGTTTTACCTATGAGCGGCACTTTTTTGCACACCATGGGGCTAAATGGCCAAGTCACAAGGATCCCGAAGGCTCAGAGAAGGTTGGGGGAGGGGACCCACTGGAACAGCTGTTGGGAGACAGATGGTAGCCTCCCGTCAAGGCCATCCAGCGTGTTCTTTAGCGTGCACAGAGTATGGCTCTACCATACACGGGGCCACGGCTTAACGTCCCGTCCGACGGACGGCGACCTTTCCAAGCCCATCGGTGTCCCCTACTGACCGTGGACAGAGCGGGGAATTTTGCGGAGATAAATCTCAACGCTGACCCAGCTGGGACTCGAACCTGGGAACTACAGATTACGAGCCTAGCGCGCTACCGACCGAGTCACCCCGCCACGGTTAGGAAGATGAAGATAGTTCGTTGGTGATTTTTTACTTAATTTATATGATAATTTCAAAGAATCCCATTCCCTGTCTCTGTTATACGCAGCCTCCTAAGTTCAGCGCTATCTATTATTTCTACGCAGTTTCTGAATCTAGCCTTATATATCAATAGATCTCTATGGAATCCCTTCTAGGTTGATACGTGACTTCATAGACGCTCTCTGCTGTATATATCTCTACTCAGGCCCGTATCTAGAAAATAATCGAGGAGGGGGGGACAAGAAACACAATCGAGCCGCAAAAATGTAAAAACAAGGGGGAGAAAGGGAAGGGGGGAAGACCTTTTCACATGTCTTTAAAAAAATTTCCTGAAAAATGCATGTTTCATGATTTTTTGCCTCTTTTATCCTTATTAGCATTCTGAAGGGGGGTATTGGACCCCTTCCCCCCACCTAGATTTGGCTTTGTCTCAACCCAATCTTCTAGGCCAGCCCTGTGTAGTTTCTCTACCAACTATCCCAGAATCAGCACGATGTGATAGATCTACAACTTCTTAGCAATCTCCCCTCCACTATTCTCTCTATTTTATCTAGAAATTCATTTAGGCCTACCCGCTCTAGAATTTCAAAGATCACATAATTCTGATTATCCTTAGATAATTTGGGATTTCTTTCGTTTCCATATTTTTTTTTTTGAAAAAAATTGAAAAAAAAAACACGCGAAGGAGGTAGATAACCTGTAAGCTTGTGTCGGTTTCTCTTACACTAAACAAACACTCGGGATACAATACGAAGACAAAGATATGCCTCTGGAATAGTAATTAGTTACCACCAGGTCAGGTAGGGCCTATAAATAAATGGTGATAAATGTTGATTACAGGTTATTGATGATTATTGATGATACATTTTTCATGCTTGGAAAGATAATTTAATGCATTTCTTCTTTATCAGTGGGGCGGGGACTGGCTCAGTCGGTAGCGCGCCAGGCTCGTAATCTGCAGTTCCCAGGTTCGAGTCCCAGCTGGGTCAACCTTGAGGTTTATCTCCTCCCTGCCCACGGTCAGTAAAGGACACGATAGGCTTGAAAAGGCCGCCGTCCGTCGGATGGGACGTTAAGCCGTAATTCCGCGTTCAGAAAAAGCCATACCTGTGCACATTAAAGAACACGCTGGATAGCCTTGACGGGAGGCTACCATCTGCCTCCCAACAGCTGTTCTAGTGGGTCCCCTCCCACAACCTTCTCTGAGCTTTCGGGGTCCTTGTGACCTGGCCATTTAGCATATGGTGTGCAAAAAAGTGCCGCTCAGAAGTAAAACAACCCAACCCTTTATTCAACATTTAAATTTTAGGTATTCTACAAAACTGAAACTTTATGCTTCTTATCAATTAATATGAATTATGACAAATTTAAAAATCCAAGAGACTGGGAGGACTTATGGCATGATCTGATTTCCTCTAAGAATGTCCATACTGCAGAAATTGTAGACTCTTTCTCACCTTTTCACTTTCTGGATAGAATACCTTTCAAAAGCTCTGCGCTCTAATAACAGCAATATTAGCTGTTACGAAGACTTTGCTAATAACGATTTTATACCTTATAACAAGAACTGCTTTGGGGAAATAACTTCTGGAGCAGTTATTTAAACATTTGGCATCAAATAAGGCGATTGCAATATCTCCACAGTCTTCGATGGGTTTTTTGCGTTGTTTTACCTATGAGCGGAACTTTTGTGCGCAGAATGGACTCAATTTGCCACGCAACAAAGACTCAAGGTATCACACTTTCTTAGGGAAAGGAGACTTACTGGACAGCTGTTTGGGTTGGGTTGTTGGGTTGTTTTACCTCTGAGCGGCACTTTTTCGCACACCATGGGCTAAATGGCCAGGTCACATGGACCCCGAAGGCTCAGAGAAGGTTGGGGGAGGGGACCCACTGGAACAGCTGTTGGGAGACAGATGGTAGCCTCCCGTCAAGGCCATCCAGCGTGTTCTTTAACTTGCACAGGGTATGGCTCTCCCGTACACGGGGCCACTGCTTAACGTTCCATCGGACGGACGGCGGCCTTTCCAAGCCCATCGGTGTCCCCTACTGACCGTGGGTAGGGCAGGGAATTTTGCGGAGATAAATCTCAGCCCTGAACCCAGCTGAGACTCGAACCTGGGAACTACAGATTATGAGCCTGGCGCACTACCGACTGAGCCACCCCCGCCCCAACAGCTGTTTGGAGATGCAGGCGCGGACTGATAATGAGAAGCGCTGAGCACTGTAATTGTGCCGAGCACCTGGGACCTCATATGAGCAGGGTATTTTTAAGAGTAATAATAATTCTGAAAATCTATTTTAAGGACAGTCTCAAAAGTCCTCCGTCAAGGCCATCCAGCGTGCTCTTTAACGTGCACAGCGTAAGGCTCCGTAAATACGAAACCAGGACTGTAGGTGATCATATTATTTTGATACTAGATCGTGTGGGTTCACTCACGGAAATATTGAGCGTGTGCAGTTACCGTTCACAGCAAACTGGAGCGTGTGCAGTAACTGCACACGCTCCAGTTTGCTGTGAACGGTAACTGGAGCGTGTACAGTTGCTGTACACGCTTCAGATATTTTTCCTGAATTCTGTAATCACGTGACACGAAGGTTGCCAGATCACTAATTTCTAGAAAACTTCGTTGCCAGATATTTTTTCTGAATTCTGTAATCAACCATAGTGTTCGGATATTTTTTTTTAGCGATTGTCCCTCCCATCCAACTGACGTCGGCCTTTCGAAGAATATCGTAAGGCTACTTTTCTCAACGAGGTGGTGGTGGGGGGGGGGGGGGGGGGGGGGGGGGGGGTTAGCGCAGAGCACAGTTGAGAATCGAACCTGGGAACTGCTGCAGATTACGAGACTTGCACCTACCGGCTGACCAACCCGCAACTTCCAATGGTCTTGTTGAGAGTCGTTTTCGTTTCTGTTGAGCGAGCGTTATTCGAGGCTGAGACCAAAAGAATCGATGCACTAAACAAAACACCATCCTCAATCTTCACTTCTGATTTACGTCATTAAACGTTCTAAAATTAATAATGATGGGGAAGGGGGGGATTAACCTTTAACGAACTAAAAGTAAATTTTCGTGTTCCGGGAAGCAAAAAAAGAAACAACCCAACAAGTTTTGTAAATTTAGGAACTTGTTACTTGATTCTAATCGCAAAAAAAAAAAGTGAAATGTTCTTTCGTTTTGTTTTTTTAAGTATATCGAATCAGTTGCGTTTTCTATTTACCTTCGCACACCCAACTTTCTTTCTTCTGTTCTGTAAATAAAATGCTGAAAAATCTGAAAGATTAGTTCAATTCGTTTCCATTGTTCACGGAGTCTTTTTCAGGAGACTGATGATAAAAATTCGCTGGCGTGGGTGTTAAAAAAACACGGGCACAGATTAGAAATACGGAAACAAAACCCGGAATTCATAAATTTTTGTTCGAATCAGATTTTTCAATCTCATCTCGGCCTACGTGTATGTTAGGTTACGATCCCCGAAAAACAACAACAGAAAAAAAAACTTATGATATTTCTTTTTGAATTGTTTCTCTTATCAGATGAACACGGCGACCTATTTACTTTTAAGATACGTTCCCTTTTGAGAAGTTTTGGTTCACTCCTTTAGCTGTCTCTTCTTTTCACTCCTTTGGATGTCTCTTCTTTTCACTCCTTTGGATGTCTCTTCTTTTCACTCCTTTGGCTGTCTCTTTTTTACACTCCTTTGGATGTCTCTTCTTTTCACTCCTTTGGCTGTCTCTTCTTTTCACTCCTTTGGCTGTCTCTTCTTTTCACTCCTTTGGATGTCTCTTCTTTTCACTCCTTTGGATGTCTCTTCTTTTCACTCCTTTGGCTGTCTCTTCTTTTCACTCCTTTGGCTGTCTCTTCTTTTCACTCCTTTGGATGTCTCTTCTTTTCACTCCTTTGGCTGTCTCTTCTTTTCACTCCTTTGGCTGTCTCTTCTTTTCACTCCTTTGGATGTCTCTTCTTTTCACTCCTTTGGATGTCTCTTCTTTTCACTCCTTTGGCTGTCTCTTCTTTTCACTCCTTTGGCTGTCTCTTCTTTTCACTCCTTTAGCTGTCTCTTCTTTTTACTCCTTTGGATGTCTCTTCTTTTCACTCCTTTGGCTGTCTCTTCTTTTCACTCCTTTGGCTGTCTCTTCTTTTCACTCCTTTGGCTGTCTCTTCTTTTTCTTTGAGGCTGATTCAGATTTTTAGTGCTTCTTCTGGTCTCACTAAAAATATGCAGCATCATTTGAAAAAGGAGCATTTTTTTAGTTCTTTTCTGAGTTGGGTTGGGTTGTTTGACCTCTGAGCGGCACTTTTTTTGCACACCATGGGCTAAATGGCCAGGTCACATGGACCCCGAAGGCTTAGATAAGGTTGGGGGAGGGGACCCACTGGAATAGCTGTTGGGAGACAGATGGTAGCTTCCCGTCAAGGCCATCCAGCGTGTTCTTTAACGTGCACAGGGTATGGCTCTCCCGCACACGGGGCCACGGCTTAACGTCCCATCCGACGGACGGCGGCCTTTCCAAGCCCATCGGTGTCCCCTACTAACCGTGGGCAGGGCGGGGAAGTTTGAGGAGATAAATCTCAACGCTGACCCAGCTGGGACTCGAACCTGGGAACTACAGATTACGAGCCTGGCGCGCTACCGACTGAACCACCCCCGCCCCTCTTTTTTGAGAGACGGGCTGCAATCTGAGTGCAGATCCTCATTATAATAATAATAATAATAATCTTTATTCATATTCATGATAGTTATATAAAAGTTTAAACAAATGACCCACAAAGCATCTGCTTATCTGCAGGAGAGAAGAATAATAATGTTACATTAAAATACATAAGATATAGTTTAAAACAATGTCATCGAATTATGTGAATTTCAGTGGAAGCTCCATTGTGATGGTTCAAATTTTTATTTTGAATTTAGTGACTAGAAGAAAATTTTTAGTCTTATTTTTGATTTCTATAAATTTGTTTAATAAAAAAGAAGCAGTTAAGAAATCGTTTAACAAGTATTCGTAGAAAGCAGGTCCGGACCTAGAAAAACTCGAGGGAGAGGGACAAGAACACAATCAACCGGAAAAATGTAAAATGGGAGGGGGGGGGGAGACTGAATTTTTAATGCATTTTATCATTTCCCCTCAGGTCTTTAAACATTTCTTAAAAATGCATGAAATATAAATTAGTTTAATAATTTTTGTGCCTTCTTACCCTTACTAGAATTCTCAAGGGGGAGGGTATGCAAGGGGTGTTATCCCCTTCCCCTAGATCCATCTCAAGAGGAGGTATCGTCCCCTAGATCCATCTCAAGAGGAGGCATCGCCCCCTAGATCCATCTCAAGAGGAGGTATCGCCCCCTAGATCCTCCTCAAGAGGAGATATCGCCCCCTAGATCCATCTCAAGAGGAGGTATCGTCCCCTAGATCCATCTCAAGAGGAGGTATCGCCCCCTAGATCCATCTCAAGAGGAGGTATCGCCCCCTAGATCCATCTCAAGAGGAGGTATCGCCCCTAGATCCATTTCAAGAGGAGGTATCGCCCCCTAGATCCATTTCAAGAGGAGGTATCGCCCCCTAGATCCATCTCAAGAGAAAGTATCCCCCTAGATCCATCTCAAGATGAGGTATCCCCCCTAGATCCATCTCAAGAGGAGGTATCGCCCCCCTAGATTCATCTCAAGAGGAGGTATCGCCCCCTAGATCCATCTCAAGAGGAGGTATCGCCCCTAGATCCATCTCAAGAGGAGGTATCGCCCCCTAGATCCACCTCAAGAGGAGGTATCGCCCCCCTAGATCCATCTCAAGAGGAGGTATCGCCCCCTAGATCCATCTCAAGAGGAGGTATCGCCCCTAGATCCATCTCAAGAGGAGGTATCGCCCCCTAGATCCATCTCAAGAGGAGGTATCGCCCCTAGATCCATCTCAAGAGAAGGTATCCCCCTAGATCCATCTCAAGAGGAGGTATCCTCCTCTAGATCCATCCTAGATCCATCTCAAGAGGAGGTATCGCCCCCTAGATCCACCTCTGGTAGAAAGCATTGAAAATTTTGGAATTTTATAAGCGGTTGGGAAGGCTTTCCTCCGTCAATTGAGATGTTGACCGTGGTTTAGCTTATGAGAGAACCAGTTCTGTGCAGTAGGACTAGAATCCAAATATTTATTTTCTAAATTGAAACGAGTGTAAAAAAGCTTATTGACTTTTAGAGCAGAACACAATGCGAAATTTGGATGCGATGTGCATAAGGGATAAAGAGATTCCAATTCTTTCTTAGTAAATGAAAAGCTGCAAATTAATTTTATAGAAGGAAAAAAACTTTTGTTGAACAAATTAAATCTTACTGAGCTTGTTTGTTTTCCTGGAAAACGAGCGGTTATTTCGTGAAAAGGTTCTTATGTAATGGTAGGTCAGTTTCAGAACAATCCTAAAACTCTTACGTAATTCCTCAGTAATACGGGAATCCTTAAATTGAGGGTCACAGTTTTCACTTTCATTACTCTGATAACGAGTAGAACCACTCCCTTTAATCCGATAACCAGTAGAACCACTTTGCTTAATCTGACCTGTAGTAGAACCACTCTTTATAATCCGAAAACTAGAAGAACCTCTCCCTTTAATCCGATAACCAGTAGAACCATTTTGTTTAATCTGACCTCTAATAGAACCACTCTTTATAATCCGAAAACTAGAAGAACCTCTCCCTTTAATCCGATAACCAGTAGAACCATTTTGTTTAATCTGACCTCTAATAGAACCACTCTTTATAATCCGAAAACTAGAAGAACCTCTCCCTTTAATCACAGAACTGGTTCTCTCATAAGCTAAACCACGGTCAACATCTCAATTGACGTAGGAAAGCCTTCCCAAGCGCTTATAAAATTCCAAAATTTTCAATGCTTTCTACCACTTTGTTTAATCACTTTGTTTAATCTAAACCACTTTGTTTAATCTGACCTCTAGTAGAACTACTCTTTATAATCCGAAAACTACAAGAACCTCTCCCTTTAATCCGATAACTAGTAGAACCAATTTGTTTAATCTCACCTCTAGTAGAACCACTCTTTATAATCCGAAAACTAGAGCCTCTCCATTTAATCCGATAACTAGTAGAACCACTTTGTTAATCTGACATCTAGTATAACCACTCTTTATAATCCGAAAACTAGAACCTCTCCCTTTAATCCGATAACTAGTAGAATCATTTCGTTTAATCTGACCTCTAGTAGAACCACTCTTTATAATCCGAAAACTAGAAGAACCACTCCGTATAATCCGATAAAACCATTTCGTGTAATCGACCACTAGTAGAACCATTCTCTCTAATCTGACACCAGAAGAACCACTCCCCTTTATTCCACAACTAGCAGAACCATCCCGTTTAATCCGACAACTAGTAGAACTGTTTCGTTTAATCCGACAACTAGTAGAAAAACTCCCTTTAATCCGACAACTACTACAACCACTCCATTTAATTCGATAAAAACCACTCACTTTAATTTTACAACTAGCAAACCAATCCCTTTAACTTGACAACTAGTAGATCTGGCAACCTTCGTGTTGTCACGTGACACGAAGGTTGCCAGATCACTAATTTCTAAAAAAATCGTTGCCAGATATTTTTTCTGAATTCTGTAATCAACCATAGAGTTCGGATATTTCTTTGAGTAACTGTACAGAGTGTCTAAAAATTATATACCCATTTCTTGAGAGCATACGTATTTTACGTTATTTGCAAGGTGGGGAAGTTTCCCATGTCCGTCCCAATATCAATTTTCAATTCAGTAGGAAAAATAAACTCAAAGAATTGTAATATTGCTACGAACTCCAAATATCAAATTGAGCGATTCTGCACGTGCATTCCACTAGAAGCTTTTGCTCAAGTTCGTCGCTGTCAATCGTGCCTAGATGTTAATGTGATCACTTCGAACAACTATAATAATAGAACATATCCCTTGTTTCGATGAGTTACATGCATGTTTTCTTTATTAACAGGTAAACATTTTTTTCGTGAAATGTGTATATTTTTTTTTGGAGATAGCCTATATTAGAGCGATCGAAATTACCATGTACAAGGTAAGTTTTAATTTTCTACTTTAATATTATTCCCTTTAAAAAAAGGACGGAGATAACCTAGAAGCTCTATACGACTTGTTTTGGTTTCTCATAAAATATACAAACACATACACAACAAGGCCCGGATCTAGAAAAAAAATGGGGAGGGGGTAGAAGAACATTTTCATTTCATGCCGTAACCTTGAGACATTTTTGTTCGCTGTGTAGAAATCAAAATTAAATAATGTAATGGTTCGTTTTTGCCACGATGCGATCGCAGCATTCCAGACAGGGTCGTTTTAACATAGGTGTATACAATCTGAGCATTTTCACAGGGCAAGCATTATTACAGCGTTCAATTGGCGAATTTCCACAGAACCATTTTTATGAGGGGCGGGGGTGGCTCAGTCGGTAGCGCGCCAGGCTCGTAACCTGCAGTTCCCAGGTTCGAGTCCCAACTGGGTCAGCGTTGAGATTTATCTCCGCAAAACTCCCCGCTCTGTTCACGGTCAGTAAGGGACACCGATGGACTTGGAAAGGCCGCCGTCCGTCGGATGGGACGTTAAGCCGTGGCTACGTGTGCGGGAGATCCATACCCTGTGCACGTTAAAGAACACACTGGATGGTCTTCACGGGAGGCTACCATCTGTCTCCCAATAGCTGTTCCAGTGGGTTCCCTCCCCCAATCTTCTCTGAGCATTCGGGGTCCTTGTGACCTGGCCATTTAGCCCATGATGTGCAAAAAAAAGTGCCGCTCAGAGGTAAAACAATCCAATCCAACCATTTTTATGACTGTGTAGTCAACAATTTGAAAAGTTGTCCTTAGGAGCATTTTACAAGACCATTTCAAAACGAAGCCAGTACATTTCTACACGGATGATTTTAGCAGAATAAAATCGGAATGGAATTACTATGGAATCGTTTCTAGGAGTTCAGTGTATTTTAACGGGACGTTTTAAAGCGATTCAATTGGTGAGTTTCTACAGGACCGTTTTTAAAACGATTCAATTGGTGAGTTTCTACAGGACCGTTTTTAAAACGATTCAATTGGTGAGTTTCTACAGGACCGTTTTTAAAACGATTCAATTGGTGAGTTTCTACAGGACCGTTTTTAAAACGATTCAATTGGTGAGTTTCTACAGGACCGTTTTTAAAACGATTCAATTGGTGAGTTTCTACAGGACCGTTTTTAAAACGATTCAATTGGTGAGTTTCTACAGGACCGTTTTTAAAACGATTCAATTGGTGAGTTTCTACAGGACCGTTTTTAAAACGATTCAATTGGTGAGTTTCTACAGGACCGTTTTTAAAACGATTCAATTGGTGAGTTTCTACAGGACCGTTTTTAAAACGATTCAATTGGTGAGTTTCTACAGGACCGTTTTTAAAACGATTCAATTGGTGAGTTTCTACAGGACCGTTTTTAAAACGATTCAATTGGTGAGTTTCTACAGGACCGTTTTTAAAACGATTCAATTGGTGAGTTTCTACAGGACCGTTTTTAAAACGATTCAATTGGTGAGTTTCTACAGGACCGTTTTTAAAACGATTCAATTGGTGAGTTTCTACAGGACCGTTTTTAAAACGATTCAATTGGTGAGTTTCTACAGGACCGTTTTTAAAACGATTCAATTGGTGAGTTTCTACAGGACCGTTTTTAAAACGATTCAATTGGTGAGTTTCTACAGGACCGTTTTTAAAACGATTCAATTGGTGAGTTTCTACAGGACCGTTTTTAAAACGATTCAATTGGTGAGTTTCTACAGGACCGTTTTTAAAACGATTCAATTGGTGAGTTTCTACAGGACCGTTTTTAAAACGATTCAATTGGTGAGTTTCTACAGGACCGTTTTTAAAACGATTCAATTGGTGAGTTTCTACAGGACCGTTTTTAAAACGATTCAATTGGTGAGTTTCTACAGGACCGTTTTTAAAACGATTCAATTGGTGAGTTTCTACAGGACCGTTTTTAAAACGATTCAATTGGTGAGTTTCTACAGGACCGTTTTTAAAACGATTCAATTGGTGAGTTTCTACAGGACCGTTTTTAAAACGATTCAATCGACGCATTGGCTCAGGGACATTTTTAGGCTGATGAAATCGGTACATTCGAATACGTCCTAATGTTGAATGACACCTATATTTATTACATTTGTTTTACTGCACTCATTCGGAAATCCAGCTACCAGACGCGTAAAGGCAACAGAATACTGAGGTCAATTGCTATTTTGAAAAAAGAATTTCATGCGTGGAGATTGTCAGGCCCTGATTGCTGCTTATATTATAGGTGAGGAAAATTGAATACAAGCCTGCTTTCTCAAAAATAAAATCGACTCTTGATCAACTTCTGCGGTTTGTTCTATGGTCCTGAGTTCCCTGAATCTTAATAATTGTGTTAAAGGTATCTCTAATACGGAACTCTGTCTCATGTTCCACAGTATTTCTGGACAGCCTTACGCTAAATTAACTTAAACTAAGTATTATATATACGATTAGTACATATATATGGGTTCCTTTGGACAAGAAACATCAGAATTGTAATAGGAGATTGTTAAACTTGAATGATACAAAAATATGTCTTTAGTGAAGGGAGAATGTCAGACTTTAGTGATAGGGTCGGGTTGTTTTACCTCTGAGCAGCACTTTTTTGTACACCATGGGCTAAATGGCCAACACAAGGACCCCGATGGCTCAGAGAAGGTTGAGGGAGGGGACCCACTGGAACAGCTGTTGGGAGACAGATGGTAGCCTCCAGTCAAGGCCATCCAGCGTGTTCTTTAACGTGCACAGGGTATGGCACTCCCACACACGGGGTCACGGCTTAACGTCTCATCCGACGGACGGCGGCCTTTCCAACTTTATCGATGTCCCCTACTGACCGTGGGTAGGGCATGTAATTTTGCGGAGATAAATCTCAACGCTGACCCAACTGGGACTCGAACCTGGGAACTGCAGATTACGAGTCTGGCGCGCTATCGACTGAGCCACCCCCGCCCCCCATTTATCATTAGGAATACGTCAGATTATATCAATAGGGCAACGTCACCCCTTAGCTATAGGAGAACGTGACACGAGAATATCAGACCAGGTGACACCTCATTCCACTGGATTTCGGGTGACATGACAGTGCCTTGGACTTTGGGGACAGAGAATGTCGGAATCGAGTGTCACGAGAATGCCTTAAAAGAAAATTTTAAATTTTCAGTTACAATCTCAGCGAGATGATTAACTGATGCAATAAACACTTTTAATTCGCCTTTTTATTTTTCCTCTTGCAATTTTTTAGACAACTTGCGACGATACAAGATCGAAAGAAGCTACTTCAGTGGTAACCTCGGATTCTACTTAGAGGTGGGATTCTCTTCAGGGCTTCCTCTTCCCCACCTCAAGGTCGAGCCGAATTATTCTTCCGGTTTGCCTGTGACGAAGCGATTACAGTTAGAAACGAAGACACAGCTATGGCAAAATAAAAGATAACGGTAGAATTAAGACTAAATTATCCGTCATTTAAATAGTCCAGATACTTCGAGTTATCTGCCAAGGTCTTGAGAGCTTGCCAAGATGGATCCTCCAGCGTGAGACTGCGAAGGTCATCTTCTACCGTTAGAGGTAGACACAACAGGGAAATATCAGAGCACTTTGGCATCTTGAGAAACAAGTTAATTAGATCGACCTTGCTCTGGCATTTCAACAATTACGTTGTCAAGTAAAGGGCAAAGCTGAAGTTTAGCGTCATTGTTTCACCGAAAGTCATTTTTCATTGTTATCGATTTTAATTTGCTTCGTTTTGTCAGATGGGATACGTTCAACAATGTGGAGGACTTATTGTATCTTCTGGTTACCGCCCATGAGTGTTATTTTTATGATTTGTCGTAGAAAACGATCATTCCCAACGACCGTAATTATCTGTCACTGATGTTACACAACAGAAGCTCTGCAGCCAAATTTAAAGAATTTAATGCGTTTGTTTTTTAGTTCTCTGGGTAGTTAGTAGCACTGTAGTAGTCTTGCTATTTTTTGCGAATAATTTTGGTGTTTTGGAATAAATGGACTTTAATTTCGTCTTTCTTTTCAGCCATTCTAAGGGCTTTAATACACTTTGTACTCTTTCCTCTATGCATTTTTTAAAAAAAGGTTTAATAAAAATTAATGTATAGGTTTATATTTGTTCTAACAACGTTTGGGTGGTCTTCTCACTGAATGCCGAATTATTAAATTCCGCAGAAATGTTATTCGAAAGTCAATTGTGCTACTGTTTAGATTTTCTTCTTTTGCTCGTGCTCTGTCATCAGTGAGGAGGAAGATGATTTTAGGTTTGAGAAGATGTTGTCATTAGTTGGGCGGCTGAACTGATGAAGTTGATGGTTCTGTGTCGGACAGGCTGCTAGATTGGAGAGTCTTCCAGGCTTAGTGGAGGGTTTTTTTTTCAATCTTTGGCTCGGAAAAGCAGCCAGGTTTGAAAATGCTGTTAGGAGATGCTGGTAGAAACTAGGTTTAGAATTACTATGCATGAAAAGGGTTTAAGGCTTAGAATTATGTGCTGTAAAGTGGCTGCTGGACTTGGAGATGCTGGTGTCAGTTGGATGGGATGCTTAAGTCGTAAAAAGTCGTCTGGGAAGAGGATTAAATCTGTTGTTTGTTTATTTTCTTAGCAATCAATCTGGGGCGGGACTGGCTAAGTCAGCAGCGCGCCATCTCTTAATCTGTAGTTCCCAGGTTCGTATTCCACCTGCGACAGCGTTGACATTTATCTCCGCAGAACTCTCTGCCCTCAGTCAGTAGGGGACACCGATGGGGTTGGGAAAGCCGCCGTCCGTCTGATGGGACGTTAAGCCGTGTACGGCAGAGGTATACCCTGTGCACGTTAAAGAACACGAAATTCTTTATTTACGAGAAATTTCAAAACTTACTCACTTAAAAGATTATCGTTCTGATAATCCCGTTTGGGGAAATCAAATGACCAAATGCATCAAGCTTCTGATCGTTATTTGATGATCCTGAAGTATTTTAATCTATCTGATCAAAGTTTGTGTAGCCACTAGAGTATATACAATTAAGAGCCAAAACGTTATGACCAGCGCGTTTTATTCAAATCGAAACAACTGCAGGTAAAAGATGGGGTGTGTGCAGGTCATGAAACGGTGTAAATAACACCTGATACTGAACTCTGATAAGCAGTGTTATTCTTGTTCAGATGGGAAAGGCAGCGGACTTATGTGAGTTTGACAAATGCCAAATTGTAATGGCCAGACGACTGGGTCAGAGCATTTCCGAGATGGCAAGGCTTGTGGGATGCTCATGGTCAGCCGTAGTTAGTACCTTCAAAAAGTGGTCCAAGGAGGGAAAAACCACGAACCGCCAGTAAGGTGTGAGCCGACTACGGCTCATTGACACTAGAGGTGAGCGATGGCTATCCCGTAACGTACGAGCCAACAGAAGGGATACTCTGGCGCAACTTTCCTGTAATTTGAATGTTGGTGACGGGTGTAATGTGTCACAACACACAGTACATCGAACCCTGCTGAAAATGGGACTGCGTAGCCGCAGGCCACTCCAAGTGCCCATGCTAACCTCGGTTCACTGTCGAAAGCGCCTACAATGGGCACGTGAGCATCAAAACTGGACCTTGAATGATTGGAAGAAGGTCGTCTGGTCTGATGAATCTCGCTTCCTGTTACACTATGTGGACGACAGGGTACCTGGGGAAGTGTTGGCATCAGGATGCACCGTGGGATGTAAACAAGCAGGTGGAGGAAGTGGAATGCTTTGGGCAATGTTCTACTTGGAAACCCTCGGTCCAGTCATTCATGTGCAGGAACCTATGACGCCTACAACCTACCTAAACATCATTGCAGATCAGGTACATCTTTTCATGGCAACAGTATGTCCCTCTAGAAGTGCCTTCTTTCAGCAGGATAATGTGCCATGCCACACTGTCCGGATTGTTTGAGAATGGTTTGGGGAATACGAGGAAGACTTCCAGGTATTGCCTTGGCCTCCAAATTTCCAAGACATCAATTCAATCGAGCATCTGTGGTTTGTGTTGGAACAGCATATCCGATCTGCGGCGGCTTAACCGCGTAACTTACAAGAGTTAAAAGATCTGCTGTAACGTGTTGGTACCAGATACCACAAGACAACTTTAGAAATCATGTAGCGTCCATGCTTCGCCTGGTGAGAGCTGTTTTGGCAGCACGTGGAGGACTAACATCGTATTAGGCAGGTGGTCATAATGTTTTGGCTCTTCGATGTATAACGCATTCAATAGATTCGTAAGTGTGCATCAACTTTTTCCCCGTTCTCCTTTGTACTTTAGGAAGGAGATGCGATTTATGGATCCGCCACTGATCAGAGCCCTCGGGATCCTTGTGGCCTGGTGATTTATCCCATTGGTGCAAAAAAGTGCCGCTCAGAGGTAAAACAATTTTATTATTGTATTTTATTATTATTGTTTACCATCCTAAGAAATCTGAACATTTCATCCTTTTTTTTTACCGAATTGAACAGCATAAATTTTCGAATTCCCTACTGTTGCAAATGCAGTCATCTTCTGCCTTAAATCCGTATATGCGTTCTTGAAAAAAAAAAACAATGCTCAAACCAGATATTTAGTTTTAAACGAAAGTGATTTTCTCATAGAAATACATATAAACGGAGAGGTACCTTTCTGTACGAGCTATTTTAGATATAAAAGTAGAAAACGTAATTTACGATGAAGTAAAAAAAAATAAATAAATACCCCCTCAAGCAGCTGCTTGCCACAGAGGTCTGACAGGAGCCTGTCAGTTTATATGACATAGTAGAAGGTCTGAGAGGATGGCAGGACCTCAGCAGAAAAACAACACAAACAGCCATGCCTTACCCGGGGCTCGAACCCAGGTCCCTTAAATCAGTAGCCAAGCGCGCTAACCACTCAGCCATGGGACGGCACGATGAAGTAGGGGAAGAATATTTCGGACTAAAAGAATTGTTTTGTTTGCGGAATAATTAGAATACAGACAGAAGTTTAATAAGAGAGATCGACTCAGATTTCAGATAAGCATTGGGTTCGAGCCCCGGGTAAGGCATGGATGTTCGTGTTGTTTTCTGCTGAGGTCCTGCCATCCTCTCAGACCTTCTACTTTGGCATATAAACTGACAGGCTCCTGTCACACCTCTGTGGCAAGCAGCTGCTTGAGGGGATATTTATTTTTTTTATTTATTATTATCACGGGGCTGCACCGTGATCGTGTCTGCCGCGAACAGATCGAATTATAGCAGCGCTGTCCAACTAGCGGCCCGCACAAGGATTTTTGTGGCCTGCGAACAACAACATCAAGTTTTTCCTTGAAATTTTAAATACATATCTGTAATCCACCTCATAATTTTTTTGTCAACTTATATTACTTTACTAGATATGCAATCTTTAACTTACTCATTCTATAAAGTTTACAAAACATTCTTTAGCCGATCGACAAACCTCTGAAACCTTTTAAGAGCGGTGCGGCGTCATCAAACAAACGTTTTTATGAAGCTGCAGTAATAAGAAGCACCTAACGACAGCACGAATCGCTCTCACTGCGCATGCATGTGGCATGCATTGTCGAATGTTGCACTGTATTGTGCTCCAGGAGACATTGTGTGGGCATTTCGCTGAGACTAAACGACGCAATGGAAAAGATTGTCAAGATTACCAATTTAATTTGTGTCGGAAATCGTTCTCTTACACACAGAAAATTTAAAGCTTTTTTGGACGACTGCATGCAGAATATGACGATCTACTTTTACATAGCAATATTCACTGGTTAAATGCCGGAAAATGCCTCAAGAGATTTTTTACACTTCGAAAAGAAATTCATCTTTTTCTCACAGAAGTGGGCACCGATGAAGATTTAATAGCAAGTTTTGTTGATGAAAATTTTCTATGTTCACTTGCTTTCCTAACAGACATTACAGATTACTCAAATGTCTTGAATAAATCCTTAAAGGAAAAGATCAAAACTTGTGCTGTCTTTATAATCATGTTACTGGGTTTAGAAACAAACTACAGTTGTTGAAGTCAAATTTGCAGGAAAACAATTTAATTCATTTTGAAACTTGTAAAGAGTTCTACGAAGAAATGAAGCAACTTAGTAAAACAGTTAAATTTGTTCCTAAATTAGATATCCTAATTCAAGATTTTAATAGAAGATTTTCTTAATTTGATTACCTTAAGTAAAGCTTAAATTTATTCAGTAATCCATTAAATATTGATATTAGCACCGTAGATCCTAAATATGAAATGGAATTATGTGACCTTCAGGCCGACCCAATTATTACATCTAATAGAGAAACTGAAATAGAATTGTTCAAACTTTTGCCTAAAGAAAAATATCCAAAAATGAAAGATTTTGGACTCCAAATAATTTCTATGTTCGGAAATGCACATATCTGCGAGCGCGCATTTTCTAACATGAAACATATAAAATCAAGATACAGAAACTGCTTGAACGACTCTACACTTGAACATATACTTCGGCTCGCAACAACAAATATCGATATGGACGTAAAAAAAATTATTGCCCAACAACTACGGCCACAATGCTCTCATTAAATTTATTAAATATTTGATAAGATTTAGAAATTTTATCTTGGTTTATTATTACTTGTTATTTTTCGTACAAATAAAATAATTTTGAGGTTTATTTTTAGTTATTATTTTTCGTATAAATAAAATAATTTTTTTAGGTGACATAAACTGACTTTTCAATTACCTATCCCGTCCTATTCTTTTTTTTTGGCCCGCGAAATATTGGGAAAGCAAAAAATAGCCCGCGGTCTTAGAGAATTTGGACAGCACTGAATTATAGCAAAGGAGATAAATTCGATATTATACAACAGATGGACTTCAGATGATAGCGTGCTCTGCATTATCATATGGATTAAAGACAGATAAGTCAGAAAAAAATCAGGGGATGAAAAGAGAGAAGGCTAGGTGAAAAGTAGCTCTCGATTGGGAGACAAGAGTGCGTGCCTTTCAGCCACTTGATCGAGTCAAAGAATGTACAGGAAGAAGAATTCAGTTACCACTAACGTAAAAAATCAGGGTTGTTTGTTGTTGTTTTTGGCACACCATGGGCTAAATGGCCAGGTCACAAGGACACCGAAGGCTCAGAGAAGGTTGGGGGAGGGGACCCACTGGAACAGTTGTTGGGAGACAGATGGTAGCCTCCCCGTCAAGGCCATCCAGCGTGTTCTTTAACGTGCACAGGGTATGGCTCTCCCGCACACGGGGCCACGGCTTAACGTCCCATCCGACGGACGGCGGCCTTTCCAAGCCCATCGGTGTCCCCTACTGACCGTGGGCAGGGCGGGGAATTTTGCGGAGATAAATCTCAACGCTGACCCAGCTGGGACTAAAAAATCAGGTATCGTACATTTATGTCGCGGTGAAGCAAATTATACAGGGGCCGACAGAAGCTTTAGTTAACCCTTCTGTAATTACATATTATTGAACAATTTCATTGCCTACAGTGTAAGAGTTGCTCATTGATGTCTTGCGTATTATATTGGTATCAAATCTCATAGTTATCATCATCATTAGTCGAAACATATGTTTCCTCTAGATATATTCGACCCTCTCTTCCAAATGGCAAGGTTGGATAATGCCAAGAAGCTGATCACTTTTATGTTACATAACAATACCAAAACTCTTAAATCTTCTCGGAAGTATATATATAGTGTCGCTTAAAAATTGGATTGCTTCATTCTATCAAAGTTTGCATTCAGTCTTTTCCTCTTGTCCAAATAAGCTGTGTTGATTTAGTTGGAAATGGTTTCTTTCATCATATTAATGCTGTCAGTATGTGTGAATCTAATCTGGCTATTATTAAGTAGTTTCTGGATCGAGTAAGCAGTACAGTTCAGCAGAACATAAATCACTGTTTACTTTGCAAGTCTGACAATTGGGGGAAATAACCTTCCACCTCTTGAAACGCGGGGGGCGGGGGTGGCTCAGTCGGTAGCGCGCCAAGCTCGTAATCTGTAGTTCCCAGGTTCGAGTCCCAGCTGGGGCAGCGTTGAGATTTATCTCCGCAAAAATTCCCCGCCCTGCCCACGGTCAGTAGGGGACACCGATGGGCTTGGAAAGGCCGCCGTCCGTCGGATGGGACGTTAAAGTCGTGGCCCCGTGTGCGGGAGAGCCATACCGTGTGCACGTTAAAGAACACGCTGGATGGCCTTGACGGGAAGCTACCATCTGTCTCCCAACAGCTGTTCCAGTGGGTCCCCACCCCCAACCTTCTCTGAGCCTTCGGGGTTAATGTGACCTGGCCATTTAGCCCATGGTGTGCAAAAAAGTGCCGCTCAGAGGTAAAACAACCCAACCTTGAAACGCGAGTGTTCAAGGGTGCTACACCTGTTCTAAGTCTTGAAACGGTTTTGTTATTAATAATTTATTCCTATAAGTTAAATTCAAACTATTTTAATATTATTTGAATTCGTTCCACCTGTAGCAGTTCTCGTGTCCTTCTAATTTAGTTCATTATTGTGTTTCATTACTATTGTATATATCTATGTTAAGTGTATTTTCGGAAGTGTCCGAAATGGGAATGTGATTCATGAGTTGTCATTCGGGCCTAGCTGGGCAGTTTCACATATGCTCTTGGAAGTGTCTGCAATTGCTTTATGACACTTCTATCCCTCCTCTCCAACTTGTAGCGTGAGGGATGCTGAGAGGTGGAGTCATCACGAGGAGCGATGAGGAAATGCAGGAGGAAACAATAAAAGAGCAGACAGAGTTGTCGTTTGTTTAGCGGTTCAAAGGGAAACCACTCTTTTTCGGGATTCTGTGTGAACCAAGTTACGGTTCTTTGTGAACCAGGTGATGTAGGCAGGGATTAAAATATCCTCTCGCAGAGTTTTGAGGTCGGTAAAGAGATTTCTGTAAAGTACAGATTTCTACCTCATCATATGAATGGGGCGGGGGTGGCTCAGTCGGTAGCGCGCCAGGCTCGTAATCTGTAGTTCCCAGGTTCGAGTCCCAGCCGGGTCAGCGTTGAGATTTATCTCCGCAAAATTCCCCGCCTTGCCCACGGTCAGTAGGGGACACCGTTGGGCTTGGAAAGGCCGCCGTCAGTCGGATGGGACGTTAAGCCGTGGCCCCGTGTGCGGGAGAGACATAACCTGTGCACGTTAAAGAACACGCTGGATGGCCTTGACGAGAGGCTACCATCTGTCTCCCAACAGCTGTTCCAGTGAGTAACCTCCCCCAACCTTCTCTGAGCCTTTGGGGTCCATGTGACCTGGCCATTTAGCCCATGGTGTGCAAAAAAGTGCCCCTCAGAGGTAAAACAACCCAAACCCAATCCATCATATGAATGCTGTCAGTAGTGAAGCAGCATTCAGGCTAAGTTAAGCTGTTTGGAGAAAGTCCACAAGAACATTGATAAAGCACTTAACTTCAATGAAATTTTGAGTCAAGCTAAGGGGACAGAATCGAGCACATTCCCATATGTGCATATATGTATGTGTGAATGTAAATAAACAGTGGCGTCCTCTACTATGGTGCTTAGACATTTATTTGTTTATTTCATCTTCCTACACGACATTTAGCACAGCACGTCTGCAGCACATCTAAGCACGTGTGTAAAAGCCCACAGATCTGTGGTTTCACCTGGAAAATAGGTTGGGTTGGGTTGTTTTACCTCTGAGCGGCAGAGAAGGTTGGGCTCAGAGAAGGTTGGGGGAGGGAACCCACTGGAACAGCTGTTGGGAGACAGATGGTAGCCTCCCGTCAAGGCCATCCAGCGTGTTCTTTAACGTGCACATGGTATGGGCTCTCCCTCACACGGAGCCATGGCTTAACGTCCCATCCGACGGACGGCGGCTTTTCCAAGCCCATCGGTGTCCCCTACTGACCGTGGGCAGGGCGGGGAATTTTGCGGAGATAAATCTCAACGGTGACCCAGCTGGGACTCGAACGTGGGAACTACAGATTACGAGCCTGGCGCGCTACCGACTGAGTCCCCTCCGCCCCCTCTGGAAAATAGGTGAAGAGTAATTAAGTGGACTAATTAATCGTCCTCCACGAAGAGAATCGGAAGAGTGTACAACTAACCTGCCACCCGTTACACGACAGCAGTTGATTCAACAAAATTTATATTTAATGAAGAAAATGACCAGCTATTAAAATCACATAATTTTTTTAATGTAGTTTTTAAATCATTATTAGTTACCCCTTATTGTTTGTTTTCCTGCAATAAAAATGGACGATATGAATCAAAACATTCCTTGAGGTCGCCACTTAACGCTTTGCAGGAGCTGAACTTCTTTTCTTATACGTTCTTTGCCCAGGTAAGTTCTGTCGTGAAGAGAAATCCTCAATTGCTGACTCGGAGTTCCGATGAAGAAGCCGCGTCCCTCTTCTGCAGCCGTAATCACTGAAGCCGTCCAGTGGAGCGACCTCTACATGTTGATGCAAACCACTGAAGGAGAGTTTCTACAGTAATACCAATTCGTCGTATCTGTCGTCCTCACACACAACCTTCGTGTCACGTGACACGAAGGTTGCCAGATCACTAATTTCTAAAAAAAAAACGTTGTCAGATATTTTTTCTGAATTCTGTAATCGACCATAGTGTTCGGACATTTTTTTGAGCGATTGTAGGTAGTCATATTATTTTGATACTAGATCGTGTGGGCTCACTCACGGAAATATTGAGCGTGTGCAGTTACCGTTCACAGCAAACTGGAACGTGTGCAGTAACTGCACACGCTCCAGTTTGCTGTGAACGGCAACTGGAGCGTGTACAGTTGCTGTACACGCTCCAGATATTTTTCCTGAATTCTGTAATCACGTGACACGAAGGTTGCCAGATCACTAATTTCTAAATAATTCGTTGCCAGATATTTTTTCTGAATTCTGTAATCAACCATAGTGTTCGGATATTTTTTTTGAGCGACTGTACCTTTATCTAATAGTCTCCCTGAGATAATTTAATATCTGATTGAGTATCAATTGTCAAATTTACTAAGCTTCTCTCATGATATACAAAAAAAAACTTGAACAACGGATCACTCTTGAAGTGGATCTAGATTAGTAAGTCTTTAAAATGATGATGTCAGACTGTTACAGCCATCTATAATTTCAAGAACTAACAAAAAAAATCGTCTTTCCACCTTCTCGAGCTCTGACGCAATAGTGCAGGGAGGGTGAGAACGAGAAGCGGCTAAAGAAGTGACTTACGTCATCTCAAGGTCAACGTTCCGCGTCGGACTTTCTCTCCGATGTGCCGTCCATGACACGTGCCACTTAGCAGCAGCGCCTTGCCCATCTTCAGTCCTTTCGAGCTGACATCGTTCGCCGAGGGAAGGGATCTTCTCCTCCACCTGGCCAGGACCTCCTCAATCTGTTGTGGATAAACAGAGCCGCTCGTTGCAGCATCCGGAGGAACAGGATCAGCTGCGTATCCCGCTGGGGCGTTTTGACAGATGAAGAAGCGCAGCCCGAGATAGAGACATTGTGTCTTGTCATTTTAATGATCTGTCAACGAAACGAAATGTTTCTTTTTTCCGTTTCCTATCTCCACTCTGCATTTATTTTTCCTCCTAGTTTCTTATGGGTTAATGGCGCATTAGCGTATGAGGCAAGAAATATGCTAATGTGCTTTCTGATTCATTAGCATATGTGAGTGTGTTTTTATTTGTACACACAATGGCCAGGTCATAAGCATCCCAAGGGCTCAGAGAATATTGATAAAGGGCACGCCGGGTTAGGTTGTTTTACCTCTGAGCAGAACATTTTTGCACACAATGGGCTAAATGGCCAGGTCACAAGGACCCCGAAGGCTCACAGAAGGTTGGGGGAGGGGACCCACTGGAATAGCTGTTGAGAGAACCATCTAGTGTGTTTTTTAACGTGCACAGGGTATGGCTCTCCCGCACACGGAATCACGGCTTAACGTCCCATCCGACGGACGTCGACCTTTCCAAGCCTCTCGGTGTCCCCTACTGACCGTGAGCAAGGCGGAGAATTTCGCGGAGATAAATCTCAACGCTGACCCAGCTTGGACTCGAACCTGGAAACTACAGATTACTAGCCTAGCGCGCTACCGACTAAAGCACCCCGCCCCTAGGCACACAGGAATCTAGAATGGAATAATAAGAAATAAATGGCGCGGGGGGGCGGGGAGCTGAGATATTAGATTTCCGTTGCAGGATAACATTTTTCTCTCGTTTTAAAAATTCCTTGAAAAACAAGTGAAGTATGCACAAGTTAAATATTTTTTCCTCCATTACCCTTACGCCGTCCCGTGGCCGAGTGGTTAACGCGCTTGGCTACTGATCTAAGGGACCTGGGTTCGAGCCCCGGATTAGGCATGGATGTGTGTGTCGTTTTTCTGCTGAGGTCCTGCCATCCTCTCAGACCTTCTACTATGGCATATAAACTGACAGGCTCCTGTCAGACCTCTGTGGCAAGCAGCTGCTTGAGGGGGTATTTATTTTTTATTATTTATTACCCTTACTAGTGTTCTCAAAGGGGAAGATCTGTCCCCCCCCCAGGTCCAGCCCTGGGGAAGGCGATCCACAAGACAGTTGCTAGGAGACAGATGGTAGCCTCCCGTCAAGGCCATTCTTTAATGTGCACTGAGTATGGCTCTCCTGTACATTGGGCCACGGCTTAATGTCCCATCCTATGGACGGTGTTTTTATTTCAAGCCCATCGGTGTCCTCTTTGTGACAGAGAGCAGTGTGATGGTGGTGTTATGCGGAAGTAAATTTCAACCGTGACACAGGTGTGACTGGAAACTGGGAACTGCAGATTACGAATCTGGTGCGTTACCGATTGAGCCAGTCGCCTGCCCGGTAGCAGTTAGGAGAGAGAGAGATGGAAGTTTCCCGTCAAAACCAGGGGCGGGATGGCTCAGTCGGTAGCGCGCTAGACTCGTAATCTACAGTTCCCAGGTTCGAGTCCCAGCTGGGTCAGCGTTGAGATTTATCCCCGCAAAATTCCCCGCCCTGCTCACGGTTAGTAGGGGACACCGATGGGCTTGGAAAGGCCGCCGTCCGTCGGATGGGAAGTTAAGCCATGGCTTCGTGTGCAGGAGAGCCATAAATTGTGCTCGTTAAAGAACACGCGGGATGGCCCTTGACGGGAGGCTACCATCTGTCTCCAACAGCTGTTCCAGTGGGTCCCCTCCCCCAACCTTCTCTCAGCCTTCGGGTCCCTTGCGAGTCCATGGTGTGGAAAAAAAGTGCTGCTCAGAGGTAAAACAACCCAACTTTTACAGGCCCTATACTAAGACCGAAGTCACTGCTGACCACAGCCTCAGTTAGAGCTAACAGAGCACACAACGTTTGCCTTGCTGGAACAGTCACTAGCTGCCTAACCACTATGCCAGTTAAGACCTCTCGCACCGACAGCAAAGAGGGGACACAAAGGGGGCACAATGAGTACTCGAACCTAGGAATAATATCAGATTACGAGCTTGTATAATTGAGGACTCCCGCCATTCATTTTGGAAAGAAATAAAAGAAATACTTTTTTTAATTCTAATTATTTTTGTTTGCGAACTATTTGGATCTGAATAATAAAGTTCATATAGTGTGATATACTTGTACAAGAACCCTAATTTTGAAACTCTTTAAATTTATTGTTGTCTTTCTCATTGCCATTGAGTTGGGTTGTTTTACCTCTGAGCGGCACTTTTCTGCACACCATGGGCTAAATGGCCAGGTCACATGGACCCCGAAGGCTCCGAGAAGGTTGGGGGAGGGGACCCACTGGAACAGCTGTTAGGAGACAGATGGTGGCCTCCCGTCAAGGCCATCCAGCGTGTTCTTTAACGTGAACAGGGTATGGCTCTCCCGCACACAGGGCCACGGCTTAACGTCCCATCCGACGGACGGCGGCCTTTCCAAGCCCATCGGTGTCCCCTACTGACCGTGGGCAGGGCGGGGAATTTTGCGGAGATAAATCTCAACGCTGACCCAGCTGGAACTCGAACCTGGGAACTACAGATTACGAGTATGGCGCGCTACCGACTGAGCCACCCCCATTGCCATTGAGCATAAAGCATTTGTATGTGTTCAATATCTTTTCAAATTACTTTTATTAGCTTCAGTATAATCTCTTTGCATGGAATAGATAATAATAACCAAATCCACCAGTAGAATAAGTTGAACAAAATATCCACCAGAAATATGAAAAAAAACTGCTGTTAAATATTCAAACCTGATTCCAACACAAAATTTTCAATCTGAACTGAATCTTCGATGAAGCAGATAATGATCACCTTTCAAAGGCTGCCTTTCATCCCCGTTGTGTGGAACATTAAACCTTGATTCTGTGTGTATGACTCATGTGCAGTGGTCTAAAACATGTTAGATTGAATCTTAATGAGAGTTCAGCATTTGCAAAATCTAACAGCTGGCTAATGCATTTCCTCCCATGAACCAAACCTGAGCTTTTATTCCTCAAATCTGAATATTTTTTTTTAATCATCATGCAGCAGGGATGGGGGGGGGGGGGGTCAGTCAGCAGCGCGCCATGCTCGTAATCTGTAGTTCCCAGGTTCGAGTCCCAGCTGGGTCAGCGTTGAGATTTATCTGCGCAAAATTCCCCGCCCTGCCCACGGTCAGTAGGGGACACCGATGTGCTTAGAAAGGCCGCCGTCCGTCGGATGGAGCATTAAACCGTGGCTCCGTGTGCGGGAGAGCCATACCCTGTGCACGTTAAAGAACACGCTGGATGGCCTTGACGGGAGGCTACCGTCTGTCTCCCAACAGCTGTTCCAGTGGATCCCCTTCCCCAACCTTCTGTGAACTTTCGTGGTCCATGTGACCTGGCCATTTAGCCCCATGGTGTGCAAAAAAAGTGCCGCTCAGAGGTAAAACAACTCAACCCATTTGACTCGCTTTAAAATCGTGCTGGAAAGTAAGATTAATTTCTCCTCTCATTCGCCACGCTTTAGCAACATCAACACAACTGCCTTAGGGGCAAAAACCCTACTGGAGCATAAAAACTCTGTTAGCACTGTTTAATGCAACTGCAGTACAGGAACTTCGTTCATTTTTTCACCCTTCCATAGTTAAAAGGTATTTTGCGAGAACTTGATTGCTTCTTTGTGTCGTTTGTGTAGCGAACGCCGATCGAACGGGAAAATCCAATTCGGTAATGAGCCCAGAAAGCGAAACAAAAACGATCCGTTTCACCACGTGAGCTTTCGGTATCTGTTACCATTAGCAACGCAGAGAGAAAACTTTCTCGCCGCTTTTCCACTGCATTAGTAATCGCCACGCGACTAAGGAAGTTATAACCTCGCCGTCTGAAATGTGGCCTCGTTTTCGCTGCGCTGTGTCCTCAAATATTCCTGTTTCTGCTCTCACTCAAGCAATAAAACCGAGCATTTTATTTATTTGAGAAAAGTTTGGGACGGATTTATAGGTTAAAAAATTCGTTTTCTAATAAAGAGATTCGATAACCTAAAAATGCCGTGGTTCCATCTCCCACCCCCTCATTTTCATCGAAAGCGAGTCGTCTTTTCTGTATCCGTGGTGTGGGAGTGAAAAACGATTTCGTATGCGTAGAGAATAGCTTCAGAATTGAGTTTAGATTTCAGTTAAGAATCCTTGCTCTCTCTAGTGGCAAATAGAAATGAATACGAAGATAAGGGTCAGGTTGTTTTACCTCTGAGTGGTACTTTTTTGCGCACCCTGGGCTAAATGGCCAGGTCACAAGGACCCCGAAGACTCAGAGAAGGTTGGGGGAGGGGATCCACTGGAACAGCTGTTAGGATATAGATGGTAGCCTCCCGTGAAGGCCGCCCAGTGTGTTCTTTAACGTGAAGAAGGTATGGCTCTCCCGCACACGGTGCCACGGCTTAACGTCCCATCCGATGGACTGCGGCCTTTCCAAGCCCATCGGTGTCTTCTACTGACCGTGGGCAGGGCGGGGAGTTTTGCAGAGATAAATCTCAACGCTGATTCAGCTGGGACTCGAATCTGGGAACTGCAGATTACGAGCCTGGCGCGCTACCGATTGAGCCACCCACGCCTCATAGGAAGATAAGGTATGATTCATTTGCGGATATTTAAGTTCATGAATGGATTGCTGTGCGTTCACTTGAATGATGCTTCCATATTCCAGCATACACTCAGCGATCACTTTATTAGGCTCCTTTCTTTGTTATGTCAATAGGAACGCAGATGCAGAAATCGGTAACTTCTTAAATAAGCTTTTTATGAAAAGATGTCTCCGAAAATAATTTAAAATCTATTTCAATCTCGATTTTCAACACTAATCTTCCGATATTAAGAGTTAGGAATATTGGAATATTTACTAGGGGCGTTTAAATAGTTTTTGACATGCATCTGCAGAACAAAAATCATTGCATTTATCTCAACAAAGCATTTACTCTCTTTCCAAATACTCCCCTTCAGAATCTATGCAAAGTTGCAGACGTCTACGCCAATTCTGGAACGTTTGGTGGTACTCCTGTTGGGGAATCCTCCGCAACTCTGAATGAACGCATTTTACAAGGTCTTGAAACCTTGATAAAGTTTTCCAGAAAGTTCCTTTTCAATTTTTGAAAACAACCAAAACTTGCTTGGCGCAAAATCGGGTGAACATGCAGGATGGGGTAAATCTTTGATTTTTTTCTTGCTCCAGATAGGATTGGGTTGGGTTGTTTTACCTCTGAGCGGCACTTTTTTGCACACCATGGGCTAAATGGCCAGGCCACAAGGACCCCGAAGGCTCAGAGAAGGTTGGGGGAAGGGACCCACTGGAACAGCTGTTGGGAGACAGATGGTAGCCTCCCGTCAAGGCCATCCAGCGTGTTCTTTAACGTGCACAGGGTATGGCTCTCCCGCACACGGGGCCACGGCTTAACATCCCATCCGACGGACGGCGGCCTTTCCAAGCCCATCGGTGTCCCCTACTGACCGTGGGCAGGGCGGGTAATTTTTGCGGAGATAAATCTCAACGCTGACCCAACTGGGACTCGAACCTGGGAACTACAGATTACGAGCCTGGCGCGCTACCGACTGAGCCACCCCCGCCCCACTCCAGATAGGAGAACCCTTAACACGCCTGTTGTTGGATGCTGCTCCGTTATCTTCTTAATAATTTTAGGTAAACCAATGGCGGTGTTCTTAATAATTTTGGGCAAACAACTTTACATTATCCATTTAGAGTTATTTTTTCAGGTAACAACGGCTACCATTACTTGGGAATTAAAAAAAAAATGTAAACATTCTCTTTCTTGAGCAAAAGTCTAGAAGAATCTGGAGACTTCGTAACCCTAACATAGTTGTCGATCTTTCTGAGAGTTGTATAGTAAAAAAACCCACCTCTCATCACCTGTGACAATGTCTATTAACCATTTGGAGCCACTAGGTTCAAACATTGCTAGAATCTCCTTGCACGAGTCGATTCTAGCCTTTTCATGCTGTTCTATCAGTTTGTAGGGTACCCATAGGGCACAGATGTTTCGGAACTTTAAATGTTGATGAATAATTGTTTCCACACTGGCATCTACACTTATTACCTGACCGGGATGTGTGGGTTTTCCTTATTGAGTTCACGAACAGCAGCGATGGTTCTCTCTTTCACGACTTCCTTCGGTCTTCCTGCACGAGGGAGGTCTTCGAAACTCTGCAGTCCTTCTCTGAATTTGAACATCCATCTCGCGACAGTGCCATATGAACAGGCATGATCTCCACATACTTGGGATAAATCGGCATGAATTGTTTTCGTGTCTTCTCCAAGATGCATTCCTGAGAAAACGTAAAACATTTCCCTGTCTTTAGTAGGCACCATAGCAACAACGCACAGATTTTGCAGTCCGAATTTAACGCGCCGTCAGCGAAGAGAGATGTGACGATAAGGCCTTTGCTTTTAACACGTCATGACAAGTTTAGACAAGCTTTCAAACAAGTCGTAACTCGTTAACTTCGGAACAACGAGTGCAAATCTACAGACACGTGTCCAGAACCTTTTCAACGCCTCAGTAACACCAACAACGCCAGTTTAAATAATTCATCTGAAAAGCTGATACGAAACAAGTTCAAATGAAAGCGATAATCTGTATACTAAACTTTCCTGAGATGTTTAAGAGTATTTTTGGGAGTTGTGTAATTATTATTTTAAATTTCGTTAATTTTGAACGCGTTTCTTTTTGCTAAACGTTTCAGCTTCGGTAACTCTTTAAGACTGAACGCAAAGTATTGAAAATCGAGATTTAAATTAATTGGATTCTGATCTTCATATTCACTCATGTTCTTCCTTAAAAACTTGATTTAAGACGCTACTGAGTTCGGAATATACCTTTTGGGTTGTTTTACCTCTGAGCGGCACTTTTTTGCACACCATGGGTAAATGGCCAAGTCACAAGGATCCCTAAGGCTCAGAGAAGGTTGGGGGAGGGAACCCACTGAAACAGTTATTGGGAAACAGATAATAGCCTCCCGTCAAGGCCATCCAACGTGTTCTTTAACGTGCACAGGGTATGGCTCTCCTGCACAGGGGGCCACGGCTTAACGTTCCATCCGACGGACGGCGGCTTTTCCAAGCCCATCGATGTATCCTACTGACCGTGGGTAGGGAGTTTTAGCGAAGATAAATCTCAACACTGACCCAGCTGGGACTCGAACCTGAAAACTGCAGATTACGAGCCTGGCGCACTACTGACTGAGCCACCCCTACAACTCTGAATATAGCTGTCTATTGACTTAAATTGGAACGGTATCTAATAAAGTAGCCACAAAAGGCAAAAGGTAGAGTGTTCAATACTCCAACTACCCTCTTGATAATTCGTAACGTTTTCAGCAGTGTCGTACAATTGGTTCTCATCTGTCGTTAAAAAATACCGACAACTAAAACGGTTTTAAAGAAAATACACGATTATTGTAAAGGAAGTACATATTTTAAAAATGTTATGTTTTATTAAATAGTTAAGTAACAATAGTTATAGTGTGTCTGAAATGCCAAATAGCTCTCAAAGTTTCCTTGTTATGACAGAGCGGAATTAGTGTCACATTTAATTTTTCAAAGTCAAATTTTTCCAATCGCTGGATTGCTAGAGGTGGGCCGACCTTAAGTTGGCCCTTTCCCAGGGCGTGTCTGGCTACAAGGCACCCAGTCTCTTTTGTGGCCAGCTATGACCTCAGACCTGTCACCCATCGAGCACGTTTAAGTCATGATCGACGTCTCCGACACTCAACTCGCCCAAAATACAGCTGCCCAAAGGGACCACGTGCACATGGCGTGGTGGGACATCCATCATTTTTTTTAGAAATTAGTGATCTGGCAGCCTTCGTGTCACGTGACACGAAGGTTGTCAGATCACTAATTTCTAAAAAAAAATAACTACCAGATATTTTTTCTGAATTCTGTAATCAACCATAGTGTTCGAATACTTTTTTGAGCGACTGTACGACGCACAAATAAACGAAAAAAACTTTACCATGTTTTTATTTCCTTTTCATTATAAAATAATAATAATAATAGAAAAAACTCTTCTTGAATAAATAGTGAAAAAATCAGCTCCTTAAGCCTCTTATATACCATTTTGCTATCCGAGTAAAATTATTCGAAATAATTTTGATCATCCCTTTGCCCATCGAAATGAGTACTTCCATAAAAATGTATCAGCCAAAGAGCCTACGAAACAAAAGTCCCTTGGGCCCTGCTGACAAATACTGTGGAAAACTGAGATTTACATAGAACTGATTGAGATCTTCATCTTTAATCACACTTTTCGATAAAAATCTTAAAAATTTACTGATCTCTGAACCTGACTACCTATTGACACAACATTGGAAATGCTTCATTTTAATTTGGACTACCCGCAGATTCATTTCCATACGGGCCAAACACGCCAACTAATCAATCGAATTCCGAAAGATGTATTTCTAAGAAGACCCACTGGAACAGCTGTTGATAGACAGATGCTAGCCTCCCGTCAAGACCATCCAGTGTGTTCTTTAACGTGCGCAGGGTATGGCTCTCCCGCACACGGAGCCACGGTTTAATGTTCCATCCGACGGACGGCGGCCTTTCCAAGCTCATCGGTGTCCCCTACTGACCGTGGGCAGGGCGGGGAATTTTGCGCAGATAAATCTCAACGCTGATCCAGCTGGGACTCGAACCTGGGAACTGCAGATTACGAGCCTGGCACGCTGCTGACTGAGCCCCCCCTCCCCCGTCCCTGCTGCATGATGATTAAAAAAAATATTCAGATTTGAGGAACTACCGCAGATTCATTTCCATACGGGCCAAACACGCCAACTAATCAATCGAATTCCGAAAGATGTATTTCTAAGAAGACCCACTGGAACAGCTGTTGATAGACAGATGCTAGCCTCCCGTCAAGGCCATCCAGTATGTTCTTTAACGTGCGCAGGGTATGGCTCTCCCACATACGGGACCACGGCTTAACGTCCCATCCGATGGACGGCGGCCTTTCCAAGTCCATCAGTGTCCCCTACTGACCGTGGGCATGGCGAGGAGTTTTGCGGAGATAAATCTCAACGCTGACCGAGCTGGGACTCGAACCTGGGAACTGCAGATTACGAGCCTAGCTCGCTACCGACTGACCACCCCCGCCCCTCTGTACTCTAAAACAAATGATTCCTAATTTCCCCTAGCTCAGAAAAGGTTACAGGTGGAATGAGAATTATCCATTCGCGAAAAATGGAAGAAAAGAAATCGTACTTCAAAGCACGAATCCTGTTTTATCCTCCCAACCTGCTTCTTTTTTCTTCTTTCCTCTGTCTGGCCCGTTACTTTAGGACCCAAAAGGCGACTCGTCTTTTTTTTTTATTACTCAAGATAACGTTTGCAAGAGTTTAGATTGGACTCTTGAATCAAGTAGTGAAAGAAATAGTAGCATCTCGGGATCTTCGTGTCCTTCTATTCTTCTTCTTTATCTACCTCTAGACGACCATCAGCCAGTCATTATTGCTGAAGTCTGTCTTTTGGATAAAGTCAAAGAGCAGTGAACAGCTTCATCTGCATGCGATTACAGGCGTTGTCTGCTTACTTCAAAAGCATCCATACGGAATCTATACGAGGAGGTCCTGGTGAATACAAAGGAAGCTAATTAAGGTTTATCTTATTATCAGACCAAGGATGGTGCGTTCCTCGCTGACATGTAGACGTTCTCCACCCTTTTGTGACTTGGTCTTGGATTCTATCACCGAAAGAAAAAAATTATATGCGAATGTAGCAATTCATCCGACACTTATCAAAGAAACATCTTTAAGCTAAAGATAACATAACCACAATAATAGTATTCACTTTGCTAAATATTGAACCTCGCTTAAAAATGCATTGTCCATTAATTAAATATAATAAGCCGTCCCATGGCCGAGTGGTTAGCGCGCTTGGCTACTGATCTAAGGGACCTGGGTTTGAGCCCCGGGTAAGGCATGGATGTATGTGCTTTTTCTGCTGAGGTCCTGCCATTCTCTCAGACCTTCTACTGTGGCATATAAACTGAAAGGCTCCTGTCAGACCTCTGTGGGAAGCAGCTGCTTCAGGGGGTATTTATTTTGACCGTCCCGTGGCCGAGTGGTTAGCGCGCTTGGCTACTGATCTACGGGACCTGGGTTCGAGCCCCGGGTAAGGCATGGGTGTTCGTGTTGTTTTCTGCTGAGGTCCTGTCATCCTCTCAGATCTTCTACTGTGGCATATAAACTGACAGGCTCCTGTCAGACCTTTGTGGCAAGCAGCTGCTTGAGGGGGGTATTTATTTTTATTATTATTATATATGTATAAAACACCACAGGAATTTACCACCAATGTATACCGAAATTCAAAGCTTTAGTAAAACTCAAAAGTTTTCATGATAATTTTTTGAAACTTTGACTGAAATCGTCGTTAACAGACTATCGTTATGTATTCTCAATATGGCGGTAATTTATAAACGTGTCTCATAGACTAATTTCCGTTGGTTCCTAATAGAGAAGTATTCGAGATAGTAAAGTCGGACATCATTCCTCATTCTCAAGGGGAACAAATATCAGCATTTATGTTAAAGTACCACCCAATCTCGTTAACTTTTTCTCTCCCTCCTCACACTTCTTAATGGTGAAATTTCTGTCTGGATACTTGGTCATGTTGTACCTCATTTTAAGGGTCTGTCAAAGATAGGGTTACCAGATGCCGGTGTTCGAAAGGAGGACAGAAAAGCTACAAATGGAGGACAATGGAAGACAGAAAGGGCAAAAATGGAGGACAAAACGAGGACATGCTTTCAATTTGTGAAATAACTAAGTTTTTTCCTACCAGGTTTTATTTCAAGTACCGATTAACAGTTCAGTCAGAAAAAGGTATAATTCTAAATTATTCAGCACACTTCAAAACACATGACGTGCCGATTTTAATCCTACTTAATAAGCAATCAAGCCATCTACTGTTGGAGGAGGCAAATTTTGCGTATTTCTATTCACTCTGACTGAGGAAGTGATCAGAAGTGACTTCGGTCTTGAGAGGAGACGCTCTTGTACAGTCGCTCAAAAAAGTATCCGAACACTATGGTTGATTACAGAATGTAGAAAAAATATCTGGCAACGATTTTTTTAGAAATTGGTGATCTGGCAACCTTCGTGTCACGTTTCTTCCTTCTTTTGTTTTTTTTTCGTCTTCTCGGCTGCAATAACCATCACCTTTTCTAACACGAATGTATCTGTTACCGCTAAAGTGCAGAAATCAGTTATTCTACAGATTATCTAGGTATTGTGCAGATTAACTAGGGTGATCCGTTAACGTGCGGAAAATTGTTTCATTTCTCAAATTACCTAGGTAATCTGCAAATTACCTACTAGGCACTCGCTAAAGTGAAAATAAGATCTTTGCTGGAACAACAGGAACGTTTCTGTACGCTTAAATTAACATAATGTTATTTATCTAATGTCCGAGAGTAGAGTTGAAACCAGGGTCATCCGTCTGCCAACATGAATCAGTCGTCCGAATTATAAAAAACGCCCCCAAAATGAGCAGGCCAAGTGAGAACGAATCATTTTAGTGATTCGTTATCAAGAATGAGTCACTTTACCGATTCGTTCTCACTTGGCCTCCGCTCATCTGGGGCGATTTTTATGATGCAGACGAGTGAATCACGTGACACGAAGATTCAAGAGATTCACCACTATGAGAGAAACAAACTTTTGAACTTTAACGATACGGAAGCCGTTAATGTGCACATTACCTAGGTAAAATGCGGAAAACTCTTGATTCCGCACGTTAACGGAGCAAATCAGTTAATCTGCAGATTAGCTAGGTAATGTGCACATTAACGGCTTTCGAGCTTTAGCGGTAACATATATTCTGTATATAAAATAGAGAGTTTATTTGTCTGTCTGCTCGCCACCTCTTTGTGTGCTGCCAACGAACTGTTTTAGTGAGCGAGCTCTTTTTGTGAACCGCGAGAAAAAAGTACAACTTCGGCGAAGCGAATTCTCATCAAAATAATTAATTTTAATACAATTATGTTGTTTATGTTTCATTTTAGATTTTATTGCGTTGGTTATACATATTTATTTATTACACACTTCTTTGTCGACCCTCCTTTCCATTTTCCTACTCGGCTCACCCTGATATTTGTTTCCTACGCGGCCCTTCAGTTATAAAACTTTCCTAGTCCTCTCGTGTCGTAGATGGTCAGAGCGAGGACTACCAAACATCGTCTACCGCTTCATCTCACCGTAGTTTTAGACATCAGAAAACTTGGTCCTTACCCAAATATTAGCCATAAAATATCTGTCCATTGATAACTTGGCGCATCGATAATGTACTATTCCATTCATTAACATTCGATTCTCCATTCATTAGGTAAGTGGGTTGGGTTGTTTTACCTCTGAGTGGCACTTTTTTGCACACCATGGGCTAAATGGCCAGGTCACATGGACCCCGAAGGCTCAGAGAAGGTTGGGGGAGGGGACCCACTGGAACAGCTGTTGGGAGACAGATGGTAGCCTCCCGTCAAGGCCATCCAGCGTGTTCTTTAACGTGCACAGGGTATGGCTCTCCCGCACACGGGGCCACGGCTTAACGTCCCATCTGACGGACGGCGGCCTTTCCAAGCCCATCGGTGTCCCCTACTGACCGTGGGCAGGGCGGGGAATTTTGCGGAGATAAATCTCAACGCTGACCCAGCTGGGACTCGAACCTGGGAACTACAGATTACGAGCCTGACGCACTACCGATTGAGCCACCCCCGCCCTCATTGGCTAAGTGACCGCAGCTCCCTCAGAAATTTCAAACGCGTGCTTCAGGTTCAATTCCGACCCCCCCCCCCCCCCCCCCCCCGTCAGATAGGAACCCAATATCTAAATCCGACATAGCCAGAAGTAAACGGAACGATCATATTAAATTCGGGACCAATCGGTCGATTATTTGAGGAATTACGGAGACAAAAACTTTTGCCGCCAGTGATGCCACCTCGATGTGAACGAGTGTCCGCGCACCCCTTTACGAATATGTCTGCTACTCTGAGAGCCGAGGGGCGGGGTGGCTCAGTCGGTAGCGCGCCAGGCTCGTAATCTGTAGTTCCCAGGTTCGAGTCCCAGCTGGGTCAGCGTTGAGATTTATCTCCGTAAAAATTCCCCGCCCTGCCCACGGTCAGTAGGGGACACCGATGGGCTTGGAAAGGGCGCCGTCCGTCGGATGGGACGTTAAGCCGTGGTCCCGTGTGCGGAAGAGCCATGCCCTGTGCACTTTAAAGAACACGATGGATGGCCTTGACGGGAGGCTACCATCTGTCTCCCAACAGCCGTTCCAGTGGGTCCCCTCCCCCAACCTTCTCTGAGCCTTCGGGGTCCATGTGACCTGGCCATTTAGCCCATGGTGTGCAAAAAAGTGCCGCTCAGAGGTAAAACAACCCAACCCAACCTTCGGGGTCCATGTGACCTGGCCATTTAGCCCATGGTGTGCAAAAAAGTGCCGCTTAGAGGTAAAACACCCAACCCAACCTGAGAGTCGATCAGAGCTGGGCAATTCTGTTGGTGTATATATAAAAAACACCAAACATTAAAGAAATTCATTAAAATTGACTTTATTATAAATATTTCAGATTTGATTTTGGATTATCGAAAATTTTCTCAACAGTCTTTATTGGATTCCCAAGTACTTCGGCGTAGGGACTTTTCCCTACTAGAATCACAAGATTTTTGTGTTCAGACGTACACATGAAAAGACCAAAAACAACAACAAAAAAAGTACCTCCGTTAAATCGGAATTCGGGAAGCCGAGATTTTAATTCTCGGTTACCCGAATTTCGATTTCCGATAATTCAATGGAAGTTGGTATTCGTTCTCAACAGTATTTTATTCGCAATTTATGATTTATGTTGTACTTTGAGAAATCTCCAGTTGTAGGTTATCTTTGGAAAGGTTTTGGGTCGCTTTACCTCTGAGTGTCACTTTTGTGCGCGAAATGAACTAAATGCCCAGGTCACACGGACCCCAAAGGTTTAGAACTGGATAGGGGAAGACGACCCCATTGAACAGGTGAAGATGACCCAGTGAACAGCTGTTAGGAGAGAGATGGTAGATTCCTGTCCAGGTATTCCGTCTTGTTATCTAACCTGCAGAGGATAAGGCTTTCCTGCAAACGGAGTCCGACGGACCAGGACCAGATCAAGGAGGGGGGGGGGGAGGGGGGGATGTCCCCCTTTTGAAAATGTTAGCAACCAGAACAGATGCGAAAAAGATCTAAAAAAATATATATATTGAATTCATTTTTCAAGAAATTTTTCAAACACGTCTAAAACAGAAAGAAATGATGTTGTTAAATATTCCAGCTTCCATAACTATTTAAATACCCAACGAATATTGTAAAAATAGAGATTTAAATATATTTGATTATTAGTCACATTTTTCAACCAAATACATAGTTTAGAAGTTAGATTCCGATAGACGTAACATGGAATTTCTTTAATATTTTGGTAATAAAAAATAAAATAAATAATAAATACCCCCTCAAGCAGCTGCTTGCCACAGAGGTCTGACAGGAGCCTGTCAGTTTATATGCCACAGTAGAAGGTCTGAGAGGATGGCAGGACCTCAGCAGAAAAACGACACAAACAGCCATGCCTTACCGGGGCTCGAACCCAGGTCCCAACAGTCTATATTGTCTATTTAAATAATACCTTTTATAGTGAGAAAAAAACCTTAATTCGCAGACGAATCTCGTGCTTAAGCCCAGAGGGTAATAAGTCAACGATCTCATTTATTTCACCTTAATCATTTCTCAGTAAAAGAAATGCGTCATTAACACTCTAACTTTCCGTTACACCTTCCTATGTCTCGCACTATTTCTCGAATTTTCTCGCTAATGAAAATAATAAGGGTAGTGTAATGAGAAGAGGGACCTGTTTATTGCGAAAGAAAATCTGCATTATCAGCGTAATCTCACGCTTGGAGAATTCGATCACGTCATCTCTTCTCGACGACAGGGAGGTAGATTTTTGTCTTCCTTAACGTTGAAGATGCAGACGCAACTATGCTAATGAGAAAGTTAACGAGTAGCTTCTTTGGCGAGCTGCAGAGTACATAAACACTGCAATGCCTTCCCTACGCCATGAATTAATTGCTTCTTTTGCACTTACACATCAGTCTGCAGCGAGTGGAAGCAACGGGCACCTGAAACAGCCTCCGGCAGACCTGCAGGGATGCCTGCGTGAAGTTGGGATGGAGCTGGGAAGGGGTTAGAATGATAAAGAGACAAACGACTCATTGTGTGCGCGTCTGAGAGTCCATCTTTCTGTTTTATGTGCCAAGGAATAAATTAAAGTGTAGAGGCTTTAGGGGACAACTTTTTCAAAGGCCATAGATGGACCACAACTGGGGGCAAATTATGAGAACTTTCATTAAACGAGGGAGGATTGTTGTGGTTGATGGCACACAATGGGATAAATGGCCAGGTCACATGGACCCCGAAAGCTCAGAGAAGGTTGGGGGAGGGAACCCACTGGAACAGCTGTTGGGTGACAGATGGTAGCCTCCCGTCAAGGCCATCCAGCGTGTTCTTTAACGTGCACAGGGTATGGCTCTCCCGCACACGGGGCCACGGCATAACGTCCCATCCGACGGACGGCGGCCTTTCCAAGCCCATCGGTGTCCTCTACTAATCGTAGGCAGGGCGGGGAATTTTGCGGAGATAAATCTCAACGCTGACCCAGCTGGGACTCGAACCTGGGAACTACAGATTACGAGCCTGGCGCGCTACCGACTGAGCCACCCCGCCCGGCATGTATATGTATGTGCAGTTAATAAGAACTATAATGTTCTGTGCTCCACGTACTTTTTCGGAACATGGGACACGTATGAGAAATTGTGAACGATGAGGAGATGATTTTTATTTGAGAGGAGGATATATCTTCGCATTTTTAGAGCAATGGTTATCGAAAGTTTTAAGCCAGCAACATTTTTTTTTTTGCAAGATATTCAGGACTAAAAACCGGCCTTCATAACACCAGCCTTATTTTAAAAAAAGGGCGGGGTGGCTCAGTCGGTAGCGCTCCAGGATCGTAATCTGCAATCCCAGGTTCAAATACCAGCTGGGCCAGCACTGAGATTTATCTCCGTAGAATTTCCGGCCCTGTCATGGGTCAGTAGGGGACGACTATGGGCTTGGAAAGGATGAGACGTTAAGCCGTGGTCCCATGTGCGGGAGAGCGCTATCCTGTGCAAGTCAAAGAACACGCTGGATGGCCTTTACCGGAGACTACCACCTGTTTCCCAACAGGTGTCCAATGGGTCCTCTCAGCTTTCTGTGATACCTCGGGGTCCTTGGATTTGGCCATTTAGCCTATTTTGTACAAAAAAGTGCTGCTTAGCGTAAAACAACCCAATTAAAAAAAATTACCTAACAGTTTATGGTTTTATAATATTAATTTATTTATAACTTAATGATACTTAGGGTTTTAAGAACCTGCATTTACTGTACAGTGGGGCGGGGGTGGCTCAGTCGGTAGCGCGCCAGGCTCGTAATCTGTAGTTCCCAGGTTCGAATCCCAGCTGGGTCAGCGTTGAGATTTATCTCCGCAAAATTCCCCGCCCTGCCCACGGTTAGTAGGGGACACCGATGGGCTTGGAAAGGCCGCCGTCCGTCGGATGGGACGTTAAGCCGTGGCCCCGTGTGCGGGAGAGCCATACCATGTGCACGTTAAAGGACACGCTGGATGGCCTTGACGGGAGGCTACCATCTGTCTCCCAACAGCTGTTCCAGTGGGTCCCCTTCCCCAACCTTCTCTGAGCCTTCGGGGTCCATGTGACCTGGCCATTTAGCCCATGGCGTGCAAAAAAGTGCCGCTCAGAGGTAAAACAACCCAACCCAAATTACTGTACAGTCGTTCAAAAAAGTATCCTAACACTATGGTTGATTACAGAATTCAGAAAAAATATCTGGCAACGACTTTTTTCAGAAATTAGTGATCTGGCAACCTTCGTGTCACGTGACACGAAGACAGCCAGATCACTAATTTCTAAAAAACTTCGTTGCGAGATATTTTTTCTGAATTCTGTAATCAACTATAGTGTTAGGATACTTTTTTGAGTGACTGTACCTCGATAATTAGTGCCAGTCTGAAATCCAGTTGAAGTTGATTTCCATACATTTATTTTTGTTATTAGGGGTGGGTGGAAGGGGGGAGGGTGCGCAGTCGGTAGCGCGCCAGGTTCATAATCTACAGTTACCAGGTTCGAGTCCCAACCGCACAAGGGCTGCGATTTCCGTCTGTGGCTTTGGAAAGGAGAGTCATATCCTGCACTTGTTAAAAACACTGCAGATAGCCTTGACGAGATAATTATATGAATCAAACGGTAAAAGTGATTAATGGCAAATTTATTACATTTGCAATGTTTTTTTTGGAATTGTGCACAGAATCCATATTTAACCACTACTTTTACCTAAATATACATTAACTTAAAAAATTTGTTTCCGCATAAGCAGAAACTTCCTAGAATTTGTTAGTTGGGTTGGGTTGTTTTACCTCTGAGCGGCACTTTTTTGCACACCATGGGCTAAATGGCCAGGTCACATGGACTCCGAAGACTCAGAGAAGGTTGGGGGAGGGGAGCCACTGGAACAGCTGTTGGGAGACAGATGGTAAGTCCCCCGTCAAGGCCATCGAGCGTGTTCTTTAACGTGCACAGTGTATGGTTCTCTCGCACACGGGGCCACGGCTTAACGTCCCATCCGATGGACGGCGGCCTTTCCAAGCCCATCGGTGTCCCTTACTGACCGTGGGCAGGGCGGGGAATTTTTCGGAAAAAAAATCTCAACGCTGACCCAGCTGGGACTCGAACCTGGGAACTACAGATTACGAGTCTGGAAATTTGTTAGTAAACACTGCTTTTACCTAAATACACATTATAAAAACACAGAGATAAAAGAACACAGAGAGAGTTGTAAATATCTCCGAGACCTTTCACGGAAAATGTATATGAACGAAACAATGAACGAAATAAACAATAAATGTTAAAATTACAAAATTTTATCATGTTAAAAATATATAATCAACTCGATATTTATGAACTAAAACTGATATTATTTTGGAATTATAATAATAAATATTCTAAGCAGTTGCTATTAAAAGATCAGAAATATAGTAGGCCGCAGCCGATCTTGAGGGTTACTTTCCTGAAGGTTAAATTGAACGGCAAATCCGCGATCTGCAAGACTCCAGAGATCTATGGGAAAAAAATGGATTAGGGACGAATATTGTACAGCAGGTGCGGATCTAGGAGGATCAAAGTGGGCATGCTCTACTCCCACTTTTAAAAATGCTAGTAACGGTAATAGAGGAAAAAAGAAAATATTAAACCTATGCAGGGCCGGATCTTGGGGAAAGGGATCCCCCCCCCCCCGAAGAATACTGTAACGGTAATAGAGGCAAAAAATATTAATTATTAAACAGATTTATATTTAATACATTTTTTAAAGAGCTGTAAAACGGAGGGGAGAAATACTGCATTGGAAATCCTGTCTCTCCCCCTACGGGCGGGGGTGGCTCAGTCGGTAGCGCGCCAGGCTCGTAATCTGTAGTTCCCAGGTTCGAGTCCAGTTCAGTTCTATCTGTCTCCTAAACTCTGTCCAGTGAAATCTGCTGTGCATTATTTTCCTATCTAAATTTCATCCCTTGGACTCCTTGTGATTATTTAGACCAGGGGAACGGGGGGGGGGGAGGGTTAGTCGGTAGTGCGCCAGGTTCGTAATCTGGAGTTCCCAGGTTCGAGTCCCAGCTGGGTCAACATTGAGACTTATCTCCCCGCAAAACTCCCCCATTTGCCAAGGTCAGTAGGGGACAGCGATAGGCTTGGAAAGACTGATCTCTGTCATATGGGACGTTAAGCCATGGCTCGGTGTACGGGATATCCATACCCTGTGTGCACGTTAAAGAACACGCTGATGGCCTTGACGGGAGGCTACCATCTGTCTCTCAACAGCTGTTCCAGTGGGCAACCTCCCCCAACCTTCTCTGAGCCTTCGGGGTTCTTGTGATCTGGCCATTTAGTCCATTGTGTGCAAAAAATATGCCGCTCAGAGGTTAAACAACCCAACCCATTTAGACCAGGGATCGGGAACTGTCGGCTCTGAGCCTCTCAAAAACGACTCTTGACGCTTTTTTGGTTCAACATTCAACTCTGAAAATGTTTTACGATTTTCATTAGAAACGAGCACCAAAGCAGCTTGGCAAACAATAGTTTGAAGCACTGATGCAATTCAAATGTTCTAAATTCACTACAAATTTGAATAAGTTAGTCGAGAAGACTCAAACTCAAAAGACACACTGATGAATGGCAGTTTTTTTAATAATTGGGGTCCCAATGGCCGAGTGGTTAGTCCGCTTGGTTACAGATCAAAGGGACCTGGATTCGAGCCCCACGGGTCCCTGCATGAATGTTTGTTGTCTTTCTGGTGAGGTCCCGCCATCTTCACAGACCTTTTACTATGGTGTATAAATTGGCAAGCTCCTGTCAGACCTCTGTGGCAAGCAGCTGCTTAAGGGTTGGGTTGTTTTACCTCTGAGCGGCACTTTTTTGCATACCATGGGCTAAATGGCCAGGTCACATGGACCCCGAAGGCTCAGAGAAGGTTGGGGGAGTGGACCCACTGGAACAGTTGTTGGGAGACAGATGGTAGCCTCCCGTCAAGGCCATCCAGCGTGTTCTTTAACGTGCACAGGGTATGGCTGTCCCACACACGAAGCCACGGCTTAACATCCCATCCGACGGACGGCGGCCTATTCCAAGCCCATCGGTGTCCCCTACTGACCGTGGGCAGGGCGGGGAATTTTGTGGAGATAAATCTCAACGCTGACCCAGCTGGGACTCGAACCTGGGCACTACAGATTACGAGCCTGGCGTGCTACCGATTGAGCCACCCCCGCCCCCGCTGCTTAAGGGAGTATTTATTATTCGAATACAGCCGTTTGACAGTTATAGGTTAAGGTTTTATTTTTGTTAACAAAATAGTCTTCGTTTTTTTTTTCTTGTTATTGCGGATGATCCAATAAAGATTATAATTTGCGGGTCTCGAAATTTGTTGGTCTACCTTTGTTTTTTGCTGATTTGGATCTTGACCCAGAAAAGGCTCTCGACCCCTTACACATTATCAATAAAACAAATCATCAATATACTGAATCTGACTCATTTCATCCAAATTTTTGGCCAAACATTTTTCGGTGCATAACTGAACGATTTTGCCACTTCAATAATACTCGTTTAAAACGTATATTTTTGCTTTTTTAAATCAAGATATTTTCTTGATTCGTAAAAAAACATTGTTTTTCTGCAATTCATTACTCATTGCCGTCCCGTGGCCGAGTGGTTAGCGCTCTTGGCTACTGATCTAAGGGGCCTGGGTTCGACGTTTGTGTTGTTTTTCTGCTGAGGTCCTGCGATCCTCACAGACCTTCTACTGTGGCATATAAATTGACAGGCTCCTGTCAGACCTCTCTGGCAAGCAGCAACTTGAGGGAGTATTTCATTACTCATTAGAGTTGTATCCCCCCTCCCCTTTTAAGTAGAGAATTTTTCTTGAGGTTCTTTAAGAGTATAATTTTTTCTTAGTGGTTCTTCACTAAATTTGGGTTCGACCGGGCTTGATTTAGCCCACTGTGTACAAAAAAAAAGCCTCTTTAGTGTAAAGCAACCCAAGCCTCCTATCCCATGGAAATTGCATGTTTAATTATTTATCATCTTCATACTAAGCAAAGTATAGCTCTATCCAGGGTCGGAACTAGGGTAGGAGGAATGGGAGGGCAAAGAGGGATGCCCTGCTTTTTTAGAATGCTAGTAACAGGTGCAGAGGGGAAATAACCAACGCCTAAAAACAGTTATGCACCTAAAAACGTTTGGTCAAAAATTTGGATGAAATGAGTCAGATTCAGTATATAATGAGCCGCCCTAATTGTCCACCACCATGCGGAAGTGACCCCTACTATAGAGGTCAACGAGACACACACCCCTGACATGTCACACACCGGAAGTGACCCGTTCGAAAACCGGAAATGACCCAAAGTGATCCAAAAAGCCCCAGTGATCCGCAGTATAAAAAACGCCCAAAAGGTCCTAGATGACCCTTTACAGTAGTCTAAAGTGACCCAAAGAACACACCGGAAATGACCTCGAATGATCCGAGACCACTAAAACGGGGAAGGAAATATGACAGGGGGGAGGGGGGAGGAGGGAGAATACTTTCGTGGGGGGGAGAATACTTTCGGGGGGGGAGAATACTTTCGCCCGTTTCTTCTTTATTGAAGTTATTCTTTCTGTAAAAATGTGCTATAACTGTTATAAAATGTAACTGTTAGAAAATATTTGAATTTCCAAAAATATTGGTTATCAAATAAATATCCTCTCAAGCAGCTGCTTGAGACAGAGGTCTGACAGGAGCCTGTCAGTTTATACGCCACAATAGAAGGTCTGTGAAGATGGCGGGACCTCAGCAGAAAAACGACACAAACAGCCATGCCTTACCCGGGGCTCGAACCCAGGTCCCTTAGATCAGTAGCCAAGAGCGCTAACCACTCACCCGATTTAATTTTTCACAATCCTTAAATCATCTTCGTCGTAAACTTTGTCACCAAGAAGATCATCTACAAGGAGGAAATAAGCTCAACCCAAAAACTTGAGAAAAAATATCTGGCAACGATTTTTTTAGAAATTGGTGACCTGGCAACCATAGCGTTCAGATATTTTTCATGCAGCGAAATAGCTCTGTTAATGGAGACTTTATCGGTCATGATCCATCTGAATTACTAGAATTTTTAACTGATGCTGCTGAATATTCATGAGGCATATCCTAAAAATAACGTTGTTTTCCCTTACATTAAAGTGAGTCGATTCCGGTTTGAAAGAGAAAAAAAGGGAATTCAAACAGCGTGGATGTTTTTTCGCCTACTGTTTGACCTCTCTCCCGGCGAAACTGTGTCGCTGGGGTCGCGCGATTATTATGCGCGTTTATCAAATAAAAAATAAAATAATAAATAAATAAATACCCCCTCAAGCAGCAGCATGCCACAGAGGTCTGACAGAAGCCTGTCAGTTTATATGCCATAGTAGATCTGAGAGGATGGCAGGACCTCAGCAGAAAACAACACGAACATCCATGCCTTACCCGGGGCTCGAAACCAGGTCCCGTAGATCAGTAGCCAAGCGCGCTAACAACTCGGCCACGGGACGGCTTTATCAAATAACAGAAAGGAAATGCTAATCTGTTGCTAAACAGTATTTCTCTCGGTCAGCTGAAGTACAGCACGTGACTAGCGCGGATTCGTCGTATTTTATGGCAATGTTGAATCGTCACCATAGAAGAGTTATTAACAGTTGGGTTGTTTTACCTCTGAGCGGCCCTTTTTTGCACACCATGGGCTAAATGACCAGGTCACATGGACCCCGAAGGCTCAGAGAAGGTTGGGGGAGGGGACCCACTGGAACAGCTGTTGGGAGACAGATGGTAGTCTCCCGTCAAGGCCATCCAGCGTGTTCTTTAACGTGCACAGGGTATGGCTCTCCCGCACACGGGGCCACGGCTTAACGTCCCATCCGACGGACGGCGGCCTTTCCAAGCCCATCGGTGTCCCCTACTGATCGTGGGCATTTTGCGGGAGCTATTATTAGCATTCCCGGCTACTGACCGGGAGGATTTTGCGGAAATAAATCTCAAAGCTGACCCAGCTGGGACTCGAACCTGGGAACTACAGATTACGAGCCTGGCGCGCTACCGACTGAGCCACCCCCACCCCAGAGGAAAGGTTAGAAAGCTAAACTTGTAAAAGGACTTTCCCATGAGCTGCAGCGTTGAGATTTTCATACTATTTCCTTTCTTCCTTCTAAATTCTAGTTTTGTTTCCTGCTATTTCGTGAGTTTTACGCAGCCGGAGAGAAAGAAGAAATTCATTGGAGAGGGTTCGTATTTTGAAGAGAAAGAAACTATAATAGTTAAAAAAAATACTGTAACAATCTTCTTAAAAATAAATTGGATACTATAACAATCCTCTTAATTATAGCAGGAAAGACTAAAATACGTCCTTACGTCTGTATACAATGAATTCTATATGGAATAATATTTTTATAGTTTTTTTTTTTTCTTTTAATCTCGGTTTAGTGCTGAGTATAAAACATGGGACTAAAATAAAATTATACAAAGAGAACTGTTTTGGATTTCAAAGCAGAAGACAAGTTTGATATTTGAGATTTAGTATACGACAGGATTTCGGAGGAGGGGAAGGGGTCGGACCTTCCCGACCTCCCTCCCCCTTGGGTAAGTCCCTGACTGTAACTGTAATAAATATTGAAATAAACTGTAATTTTAGAAAAGAGATGAGGAATCAGTTCTCCACATTACAATGCAAAGAGGAGAACCGGGAAAGGGTAGCAAGCTAGTCTTGTAAAAGGACTTTCCCATGTTTCATTATTAATGTAAATACCCTCTCCCCCGTGGGTAAGTCCCTTAAACGAATCGCGTACGCCTTTTAACTACAGGTTGGATGAGTCTGATCTAGGATATTGTAAAAAAAAAATTACGTTCGCCGGGGTGGTTAGCAAGCTTGGCTACTGATTTAAGGGACCTGGGTTCGAGCCCCGGGTAAGGCATGGATGTGTGTGTTATTTTTCTGCTGAGGTCCTGCCATCCTCACAGACCTTCTACTTTGGCATATAAACTGACAGGCTCCTGTCAGACCTCTGTGGCAAGCAGCTGCTTGAGGGAGTATTTATTTTTTATTTATTTCATCGTTCCTCTTCTCCCTGATAAAAATTTTACATCTTCACCTGCTACAGAGACTGGAAATGAATTGCCTGATGCAGGCCCGTATCTAGAAAGCAATTATGGAGAGGGTAAGAAACTTAAGTAAAAAAAGGAGCCTTAATTTCCATTATAGTATAGCACGAAAAAAAAAATCATAAATTCAATATTTTTTTTATCTCTATTACCCTTACTAGCATTATCGGGGGAGGGGGGGTCAGGCCCCCTTTGCCCCTCCTCCAGATGTTGATCTGCTGAAATAAAGTATATTTTGTTTCGCTTTCTGCTTCAATGCTAACAAATACGACTTCCATTAAAAATGAATTAATTAAATCGTTTTAAAATGAGTTATTTTCTACCGCATTATAAAAAACAACTTCGTAAAAAAAAACAGCACACACAACAACTTTTTTTTCGAGTTCAACAACTTCTTGATGGATGTTTTGAAATAGAGAAATTTGCTATTACATTTTTTTTTTCACTCTCCCGAGATCCTTTTTCCAGAGGCTGCATCTCCCCATTCCCGGCCACGTGAAGCAAGTAATGCTCCACTCAGGAACCAGTTTCTCTCTCTCATCTCTCCTCTCTCTCCCTTCTCTGACCTGACCCAGGGTGACGACCTCGGGCTCACTGGCCACTGTTGATAGATGGCGTTGCTCGCAAAGCTTCTTTTCTCGCCGCCACTGGGGAAGTCTCGGGAGGGTAGAGACTTTAGAATTTATCTCCCCCCCCTCTCTTTCCGATTATAAAGCAGTTAATTGGTCAGATCATGAGAACCGTATCTCTGCTCGATGTCGCCACTTGTGCTGCGGGGTGGTACTGTGGTGGGATGCACCGTAAGAGACCTAATCCCGACGACGTGACGTGTTTGGGAATGGCTATTTACCTTCAGTCCGATGGATAGCTACTTCGTTTCGACATTTCTGTTAAACGATACTAATGAACTGTTGAAAGTTTGTCCTCTATGGTGTCAGTTTGCCTGCTTTCATCCTTCGTCAGGTAAAAGACAGCATCTGGTTTTGGAAAAGGCGTCTCTTCTTTAGTGGCGTTACTAGGAGATAAATATTAAATGTTGAGAGAGAGTAATTTCAGGGCTTTTCTAATTTCATTTAAGGGGGAACTTTGAGGAGTTATCTGGTTTGTTTGTTTGTTTTGTTTTTTAGGGGGGGGGAGGTTGGAATTCCATCCACCTCTTCCCCACCCCAGCATCTCTTTCTCTTAAGAATTTACCCCTTTGGATGCCTCGGATAAGATGTAAAATCTCGACTCTGTGCATAACATGACACTCAAATTGCATTTGCGAACCCCCCTTCCCGACTGGGTTGGGTTGTTTTACCTCTGAGCGGCACTTTTTTTCACACAGTGGGTTAAATGGCCAGGTCATAAGGACCCCGAAAGCTGAGAGAAGGTTGGGGGAAGGGAACCCGCTAGACAACTGTTAGGAGACAGATCCCGTCAAGAACATCCAGCTTGTTTTTTAACGTGTACAGGATATAGCTCTCCCGCACAAGGGATCACGACTTATCATCCCATCCGACGAACGGTGGCCTTTCCAAGCCCGTGGTATCCCCTACCGACCGAGGGCAGGGCGAGGAGTTTTGCGGAGATAACTCTCAACGCTTACTCAGGCGGGACTCGAGAACCTGGAATTGCAGATTACGGGCTTGGCACGCTACCGACTGAGCACTCCCCCCATCGGCAAGGAGTATTTGACTGACATTGGAGGGGTTGTGGTTGGTGGAGGGAGAGTACAAATAATCAAGGACGGTTTTAGTTGGGAAAGCGGCCATGCCTCCCTCCCCTTCAGAATGCTAATTACGGTAATAGAGGCAAAAAATTATTAAACTTATTTATGTTTCATGGATTTTTCAAGAAAATTTTTAAAGATCTATAAAACGGAGGAGAAGAGGTTACACTGCGTTGGAAATGAAGTTTCTTCCTCCTCCCCACACCCCTTTTACAGCTTTACGGCTCGATTGCGATTCTTGGTACCTTCATCGATTTTTTTTCTAGATCCGGGCCTGAATACAATGAATACTTACCGAAAAAAAAAACATTTATGATACTTAACACATAACTGGCCTTGTGGTTAGCGCACCTGACTGCTAAACCAGGGAGTATGTGGTTTTATGAGAAACCACAACAGGACCAATAGAGCTCTTCGTTTTTTATGCAGGAAAGCACCTTCTTCTTTGTTAAGTTCCACTAGTATAGCACGCAATCTCATTTGTTGTTACTAACGCTTCGGGGGCGGGGGTGGCTCAGTCGGTAGCGCGCCAGGCTCGTAATCTGTAGTTCCCAGGTTTGAGTCCCAGCTGGGTCAGCGTTGAGATTTATCTCCGCAAAATTTCCCCGCACTGCCCACGGTCAGTAGGGGACACCGATGGGCTTGGAAAGGCCACCGTCCGTCGGATGGGACGTTAAGCCGTGGCCCCGTGTGCGGGAGAGCCATACCCTGTGCACGTTAAAGAACATGCTGGATGGCCTCGACGGGAGGCTACCATCTGTCTCCCAACAGCTGTTCCAGTGTGTCCCCTCACCCAACCTTCTCTGAGCCTTCGGGGTCCATGTGACCTGGCCATTTAGCCCATGGTGTGCAAAAAAGTGCCGCTCAGAGGTAAAACAACCCAACCCAACTAACGCTTCTACACTGCAAGTGGCACCCTCTTGTTATGTGCCGCCAAGAATCTCTTAAATCATAGGAACCTTAAATGTTCCTGATCACACTACATGAAAAGCATTATCTCTCTTAACCGATCGCTACCTACTCTTCTTATTCACCAGATTAGTTAACGTTTCGCTCATTTTCTGCTTAACAATTATCCAACATCCCACATCTCGTGACAAAAATAGCAATTCAACAGAAACAGAGAATTAAGCACCTCTTAAAGAAAGCCGTTTCTATTCTACTTGATCGTTTCTCTTAGTCAAAGTTCATGCGGTTGATCACGGAAACAATCTAAAATATGTAGATCATGCTTGAAGAAGTTGAAATAATCGAAGTGGAATTAGAATAGCGGGTGAGATTAAAGTCACCGCGTGAAACGAAGCGCTTCGTGCGAATGGTAGGAGGTGTCCTGTCACGAGAATTTAAGACAGTACGTATTGTCTGAATTGTATATAGAATGCAGCTTCCTACTCAGCGTCTACGAAAGAAGGTTCTAACATGTGAAGGGATAAGGGCTAATTCACCCTTTGCTATTTTTCCTTCATAACTCTTACATGGACTACAAATCGATTACAAAATTTGTTTCTCTCTTTGTTTTTTCCCCCCCTCGAAATGGTAGGAGAAACACCGATTAGGCGGGTAATCACTTGAAGCGAAACATTTGGCAGCAGTGCATATCGCGATACTTTTTTTTTAAACGCCGCGGGTCAGTGGATTATGCAAGAAGCGGTTTATATTGGGCCTCGACGGAGGCGGATCCGAAAGAAGGAAAAAATGGCACAAACATTTTTCGAATTTATGTTTATTTCCAGTTTTGCTTGCAGTTGTTATTTTTTTTCTCGCACATTCATCCTAAACAGATTACGGATATCGACTCTGAATTTCTTCTTACCACCTCTGCTTTCGCATTTGGGAACGTTTTTTGTGTTTCTGGTTTCTAGTCTTCTCTGATCTCTTGGATAAATTATTACCTGTTGAGAACTGTCCTTCTCTGATCTCTTATTCCATGCAGAGTTGTCATATTGATCCTTTTCTTCCCGTTCTAACCTCTTAAGTGTTGGCATATTGATCTTGTTCTTTCCATTCTAACCTCTTAAGTGTTGACATATTGATCCTTTTCTTTCCATTCTAACCTCTTAAGTGTTGGCATATTGATCCTTTTCTTTCCATTCTAACCTCTTAAGTGTTGACATATTGATCCTTTTCTTTCCATTCTAACCTCTTAAGTGTTGACACATTGATCTTTTTCTTTCCATTCTAACCTCTAAAGTGTTGGCATATTGATCCTTTTCTTTCCATTCTAACCTCTTAAGTGTTGGCATATTGATCCTTTCTCTTTTCATTCTAACCTCTTAAGTGTTGACATATTGATCCTTTCTTTCCATTCTAACCTCTTAATTGTTGACACATTGATCTTTTTCTTTCCATTCTAACCTCTAAAGTGTTGGCATATTGATCCGTTTCTTTCCATTCTAACCTCTAAAGTGTTGGCATATTGATCCTTTTCTTTCCATTCTATCCTCTTAAGTGTTGGCATATTGATCCTTTTCTTTCCATTCTATCCTCTTAAGTGTTGACATATTGATCCTTTTCTTTTCATTATAACCTCTTAAGTGTTGGCATATTGATCCTTTTCTTTCCATTCTATCCTCTTAAGTGTTGACATATTGATCCTTTTCTTTCCATTCTAACCTCTTAAGTGTTTACATATTGATCCTTTTCTTTCCATTCTCCTAACTGTTGACATATTGAATCTTATATTTTTCTTCGCTCTTTACTGTTTTGACATATTGAAATAGATTTTTTTCTGCCCTCCTAAATTTTGAAATATTGAGATATGCCCTGATCTTTCCGTCTTGCTTTTCCCCACATAAATATGTCTTCATCCCTACTAGATTTTGACACACTGAATCTTTCTTCCCTTCTTTTTTCCCTGTGCTTTAAAATTTTCAGATCTGTCTTCTTTTCTTTTACGTTTTGATACATTGATATCTGACCGATCCTTTTCTCGTAGGTTTTGACATATTGAATCGGTCCTTTTGAACTTTTTTCCTGTAGTTTGACATATGAGATCTGTCTTCTTTCCTCTTTGGGTGATATCGGTCCTCTTCTTCTCTCTAAGATTGGACATATTGAGATCTTATTAAAAACATCTGAAAAAAATTATCGCTGAAGCGGCGGGAATCGAACCCGCAACTCTCTTGGTACATACCAGAGCGCTGGCATGTATCTACAAAGTTTGCGGGTTCGATTCCCGCCGCGTCAGCGATAACTTTTTTCAGATGTTTTCAATAATTGTTGAAGTATTTCCTATGGATGGATATTGAAATCTGTCTCGTTTTTATCTTTTAATTTAATTTGTCCAATTCTTTTCTTTCCTCCTAGGTTTGGACATATTCAGGTCTTCTTCCTCCCAAGATTTTAAAGCTGAACCTCCTGCTTCTCGTCTTCCCTCCTCTCTTTTGACATACTTAAATCTGATTTCTTTCTTCTAGTCTTCGATCTATGAAACTCTTATCTCTTCTTGCATATTGAGATATGTCATCTTCGTGTTCATTGCTAAGATTTTGAAACTGATCCCTGTCCTTACCTCCTTCTGTCAAAGGTTTTGACACATTGATCCTTATCCTTCTTTCCTCGGTTTTAATGCATAAGCATTTTCTCCTCCTTTTTCCCTCTCTGGATCTGACATATGTAGCCATATATTTCTTTTCTTTCCTCCTTCATTTTCATCTATTGACTCTTTCATCTATCCCTGTCTTTAACCTATTGCGAAGGAAGACATGGATTGGGTTGTTTTACCTCTGAGCGGCACTTTTTTGCACACCATGGGCTAAATGGCCAGGTCACAAGGACCCCGAAGACTCAGAGAAGGTTGGGGGAGGGGGCCCATTGGAACAGTTGTTGAGAGACGGGTGATAGCCTCCCGTCAAGGCCATCCAGAGTGTTCTTTAACATTCACAGGGTATGGCTCTCTCCCGCACACGGAGCCACGACTTAACATCCCACACGACGGATGGCGGACTTTCCAAGCCCATCGGTGTCCCCTACTGACCGTGGGCAGAGCGGGGACTTTTGAGGAGATAAATATCAACGCTTACCCAACTGGGACTGAAACCTGGAAACTACAGATTACGAACCTGGCGCGCTACCGACTGAGCCATCACCTCCCCATGGAAGGCATGGAAAGAGTGTGGGTTTATATCAGTAGCATTCTGAAAGTGATACAGAATAAGGTATTATCCTCTGGAGCCCATTGCCAACGGAGCGAAGTTCACAATCAATTAAACCGTTTTTTGGGATCGACCATAACTTACGCAACCCCTTAAAAGAGGTGGGAGGGTCGGTATTTGCATTATGCGGCAATTTCAGTATGCATTATGAGGTCATGTTCAATTTCATTATGAGGTCAGTATTTGCATGCAGGGGCAATTCCCTTGAAAAAACTGAATATATTTGCAGAAACAAAAATGTTACTTATGGGAAGAGGGGGGAGGATTGGCCCATCCGTTACATAAGGGGATGAAATGTTCAAATTCTACTGAAATAGTGTTGTCTGATTAATGGATGACCCCTTATCCGAAATATGGTTATGATGATAAAATTATAGATCCTTAAGTTGTCTACGTTTTTAAGAATCGAAATATCGTTCGTGTGACGACAGAAGAGTACAGTCGCTCAAAAAAGCATCCGAACACTATGGTTGATTACAGAATTCAGAAAAAATATCTGGCACCGATTTTTTTTAGAAATTAGTGATCTGGCAACCTTCGTGTCACGTGATGTTTTTTTTTTTTCATTATAGAAGTTCTGCTTTCTCGAAAATCCATATTATCACTAACTAGGGATTTTTTCGCCCTGAAAATGATGCCAAGTAATACCCTTTTTTAATTGTCTTTAAAGGGGAAGAAGTTGCTCTATCCGACTTGTCTTATTGTCTCATACAACATACAAACACATATATAGGGACATGCCCACTGCTTTAATAGTCAGGTATGCTAACCACTAGTTAACCATCAGTCCAGGAATGGGCTAAATGGGCATTTAGTATAGAACATTTTTAACTTTTAGGTATAAGGTATATACTGTCTTTAGGTATATATCGCCTCAAAAGCGGCTTTAACATTTTCGCACCTTCAGCATACTATGAAATATTTTATTAATTAAATTAAATATTAAAATTAAATACCCCCTCAAGCAGCTGCTTGCCACAGAGGTCTGACAGGAACCTATCAGTTTATATGCCATAGTAGAAGATCTGAGAGGATGGCAGGACCTCAGCAGAAAAACGACACACATCCATGCCTTACCCGGGGCTCGAACCCGGTCCCATTAGATCAATAGCCAAGCGTGCTAACCACTCGGCCACGGGACCCAAAAATATTACCTTGGGAACGAGACACGTTTTCATCATATTCAGTAACAAATATTATTAGCAATGGCTCTCATTCATTGTTGATAATATTTTCTCATCAGCAAGACATTTTGACTCATCGAGAAATTACTATTTTCACTTGAGAATATTTTTAGCAAAGAGAGTTTTTCATCTTTTAGTGAAAAATGTGTTGCAAAAATATCCTTTAACATTTTTGCAACCAGAGCAGTTGTCCTGTTTCAGTAAGTCTGGAGTGACCCCACACAGTAGATATACGAAAATATTTATAAAAGTTTTGAAAGACCATAAAAATACTTAATTATTTTTAAAAATCTCATACGGCATTTTTATTTTGTTTATTAGTGCACCATCCCGTGGTAGAGTGGTTAACACGCTTGGCTACTGATCTAAGGGATTCCTATCTTCTATCAGACTTCTACGGCAAGCAGCTGCTTGAGGGGGTATTATCTATTTATTATTTTTAGTATAACATTAACCAGTGTTGTCAAATGCGTGATTCATTTTCCCAGTACTCGATTAAGAAATAAATACCTCTGATTTCAGAAAAAGCAAAACTCCTGTCCTGTTGTTTTATGCTACACTGCCATCCAGATATAAAATCGCGTTAACAATATGACACAAAATCTTTCTAAATTTACTCAAATCCTCACATTTAACGATTTTCAATAAAAAAAACTTTTGTCTTTAAATGAAGATAATTAATACAGCAAACAACTTGTTTGGAAACTAAGTTACACGTTCTGAATTATGTCGTATATGTCATAAATGCCTGTCGTATGATACGTCACAGACAACTTCTGTGAAGAAAGAAGACTTCAGCAGAAAGCCAATATATCCATTCCTTATCTGTGGGCTCGAACCCAAGTCCCTTTGATCTGCAAAAGCACGCTAGCTACTAGCCCAGAGTTTATTTCTTTTTTAAACTATGAATAGAAATGTACAAACTAAAATCATCTACTAAAGGAATTTTAGAGAGAAGATAGATGACAGCCTTTTATACTCCTACGCCTATAAAGATGTACAGTCGCTCAAAAAAGTATCCGAACACTATATGGTCGATTACAGGATTGAGAAAAAATATCTGGCAATGATTTTTTTAGAAATTAGCGATCTGGCAACCTTCGTGTCACGTGATTACAGAATTCAGGAAAAATATCTGGAGCGTGTACAGCAACTGTACACGCTCCAGCTACCGTTCACAGCAAACTGGATCGTGTGCAGTTACTGCACACGCTCCAGTTTGCTGTGAACGGTAACTGCACACGCTCAATATTTCCGTGAGTGATCCCACACGATCTAGTATCAAAATAATATGACCACCTACAGTCGCTCAAAAAAAAAATATCCGAACACTATGGTCGATTACAGAATTGAGAAAAAATATCTGGCAACGATTTTTTTAGAAATTAGTGATCTGGCAACCTTCGTGTCACGTGACACGAAGGTTGCCAGATCACTAATTTCTAAAAAAATCGTTGCCAGATATTTTTTCTCAATTCTGTAATCGACCATAGTGTTCGGATATTTTTTTTTGAGCGACTGTACCATTGCAAAGTCCACTTACTAGAGAAGACTACTACTACTTCAAAACCTACAAGGGCCTCCTGGTTACTTCCCTTTCACGTTCCTGCAAATTTTTTTACTCCCAAATCTTTTCAAATTAAGTTCATACTCCCAAAAGGACTCCTAGTTAATGTAAATACTGATCGTCGTTGATACTTACCAAAGGTTTTTATTCTAATTTCACAAAATCTGTATAAAAAAATTACCCCATAGATAATCAGAGGTCCGATAGTAGCTTGTTAGTTTAATACGCCATAGAGAAGTTCTGTGAGTAATTCGACAGCTCAACAGAGAGACAACACTAGAAAAGAAACATCTATGCCTTATCCGATGCCCATCAGCTCAAAATTATATCTTTTACTCTTGAATCTAATATCAGAGAGGCTGGAATTGACTCAAGTCGGCAGTGCGCCGGGCTCGCAATCTGTAGTTCCCAGGTTCGAACCCCACCTGGGCCAGAGTTGAGATTTGTCTTCGCTGAACTCCCATCCTGCTCTCGATGGAGGGGGAATTAGGGTTAGGGTTATTTTACCTCTGAGCGGCACTTTTTTGCACGCCATGGGCTAAATGGCCAGGTCACATGGACCCCGAAGGCTTAGAGAAGGTTGGGGGAGGGGACCCACTGGAACAGCTGTTGGGAGACAGATGGTAGTCTCCCATCAAGGCCATCCAGCGTGTTCTTTAGCGTGCAAAGGGTATAATTCTTCCGCACACGGGGCCGTGGCTTAACGTCCCATCCGACGAACGGCGGCTTTCCAAGCCCAACGGTGTCCCCTACTGACCTGGACGGGATGGAGAATTTTGCGGAGATAAATCTCAACGCTGACCCAGCTGGGACTCGAACCTGGGAACTACAGATTACGAGCCTGGCGCGCTACCGACTGAGCCACTCCCGCCCCTTGGAAAGGGAAACCAATGGGCTCTGAAAAGCCACCATCTGTGGAGGGGACGTAAAACCGTGGTCCTGTAAGGAGGATATATATACCCTGTGCAGTTGAAGAACATGCTTGATGGCTTTGGTGGGAGGTTTACATCTGTCTCTTAACAGCTGTATAGTGGGTCCCTTCGCAAATTTCTCTGAGCCCTTGGTTCCTTGTGAACTGGTCATTTAGCCCTTTGTGTGCAAAAAAAGTGCCACTCATAAGTAAAACAACCCAAAGTAACTTTATGGTAAAAAAAAAAATTCACAGGAGTCTAAATGTTTAAGGCATCCATTTGATTCTGAGGTCACACAAAATGATTCTTTTGAAATGACCACTCTTGAAAGGCTCATACTAGCAGACGTACCCGGAACGAGAGTTAGAAAAAAAACAATTATTCTCCCACTCTTTCTTATGTTTCTGATGAGATCTTCGTAGTATTGAGCAATTTCAACAGTACATCTGATTCTCGGGAACCACAGACACAAAATAGTTTAATTTTCAACTGATTTAACAAAAGACAGTTGAAATTATGTAGCGTTTTAGAATCATAACTGGTCTTTAGTTGTTAGCTAATTTTGGCCCCACACTTTATTTTATTTTTCTTTGCTTCTAGAATTGCCCCAAAATGCCCGTTAAATGAAATATCACCTTAAATTCGACGAGGGTGAAAAATCCGGGATTAATGGGTAAAATCCCTACTCTGGCAATCATTTTTTAACAAATACTGTTACTGTTTTGTGTAGGGGCGGGGGTGGTTCAGTCGGTAGCGCGCTAGGCTCGTATTCTGTAGTTCCCAGGTTCGAGTCCCAGCTGGATCAGCGTTGAAATTTATCTCCGCAAAATTCCTCGCCCTGCCCACGGTCAGTAGAGGACACCGATGGGCTTGGAAAGGCCGCCGTCCGTCGGATGGGACGTTAAGCCGTGGCTCCGTGTGCGGCAGAGCCATACCCTGTGTACGTTAAAGAACACGCTGGATGGCCTTGACGGGAAGCTACTATCTGTCTCCCAACAGCTGTTCCAGTGGGTCCCCCCCCCCAACCTTCTCTGAGCCTTCGGGGTCCATGTGACCTGGTCATTTAGCCCATGGTGTGCAAAAAAAGTGCCGCTCTGAGGTAAAACAACCCAACCCAACGTTACTGTTTTGTGATATTCGGGTTACCTATCCGTCTAATATACATTTTCTCTTATCTACATAAAATATTTTTATGCATTTGCACTAAAGTTTTATTGAGGAGCCCTGGCCCGATGGGCTCAAACTTGGATATGCCCCTGCTGCTTAGCCTAAGAATCGAAATCAAGTTTTTAAGACCTAGGAACAAAAATAACTAAGAACATTAACAAAAATAAGTAAAGAAAAAGGCTAGATGTCATCAGTCTTTCACACTCCTATACTTGTAGAGACACATCACTACAAAACCACTTGGTACAGAAGACTACTGCTACCTCATGACCTACAAGATCCATCTGGTCACTTCCTATTAATCTACCTTCTCAAACCTTTTGAAATTCAATTCTTGGTCCCCAAAAAATAAGGGGCGGGGGTGGCTCAGTCGGTAGCGCGCCAGGCTCGTAATCTGTAGTTACCTGGTTCGAGTCCCAGCTGGGTCAGCGTTGAGATTTATCTCCGCAAAATTCCCCGCCCTGCCCACGGTCAGTAGGGTACACCGATGGGCTTGGAAACGCCGCCGTCCGTCGGATGGGACGTTAAGCCGTAGCTCCGTGTGCGGGAGAGCCATAACCTGTGCACGTTAGAGAACACGCTGGATGGCCTTGACGGGAGGCTACCATCTGTCTCCCAACAGCTATTCCAGTGGGTCCCCTCCCCCAACCTTCTCTGAGCCTTCGGGGTCCATGTGACCTGGCCATTTAGTCCATTGTGTGCAAAAAAGTGCCGCTCAGAGGTAAAACAACCCAACCCCAAAAAATATTTCACTATCTTCTTTGGTAGAATCGATAAGTATCAGATGGGCCCGGAACAAGTGACATCAGTTGCTCGTCTATTCTTTTTATACTGTATATCTAAATCTCAAGCAGTTTCAGCCGTAAGTACGATTCCTAAATATCTCACACGCGAAAGTTATTTAATTTTGTTTGTGTTTTGATCGAATCGAAACGCAGTTGCAATTAGATACTGTTTTAGAAGCCCAACTGGCCCAGTTATTCGTCACAATCAGTTTTATTTTACTTTACTGCAAAAACTGCCTAAAACACTCCCCAAACAAAATGTGCTTCAAGATTCTCCAAGGGACAAAAAAATACTGTTTCACATCTAAGACATCCAATGTGATAACACTTTCGTAATACAGTCCTGTTACCCTTCTGTGATATATCGGGTTACTTTGAAACAAATGCACTTATCTACTTAAAAATATATTGAGGTGGTGGCGGGGGGGGAGGTGCTGGACCCGCACCTGCCTACGCGCCTACGTTCGAATACCGGATAAGTTATAGGAACTGAAAAAAAAATCATCACATTAATGGAAGTTATGATCAGCACTTGCAGGTGAAAAGTTCAAGAAGTTCGATGTCCCTTCAAGATTTGGAATTCTGTTCTCACACACAGCTAGATTTAGGTAAAGAATGAGACAAAAAGCAATATACAGCAGGGAGTCCTCCCCCCCCCCCTCTTGGTTTCCCTGTTCTGAATGTCTCTTGGGACCAGCAATAATAATAGCAGGTAGTCAAGGAAGGAGAACTGAAACCGCAATCCTTCAGTTGGATCTACCTATATTTAAATCTGCAACGAAAAAAGGGGAAATGTTTTGCGATACGAATTGTACAGAAAGAATTCTGTGCTTTTGAGCACTTGTAGTAATTTTCAACTGTATGCCCTGCTGGAATAAATCTTCGCATTCCAGCAGCTAAGAACCTTATCCGGTACGAAAGAGAGAACAATAGCATTTCATCTTTATCTGTTCCAACGAGGCTATTGTTTCACGTCTCTCTGAATATCACTGACTGATTTCCATAATTGTTTTTGCGGACTATTGTGAAACGATGTTGATGATACTTTCTGCGAAGAAATGCTTTAGTTTTCTTTTCATCCAATGGGAAATTACTCTTTTCTGCAAAGAAATATCGCAAATGAACTCCAGTGAATGAGTATTCTTTTGGTTTTCTTCTTTAAATCCTTCTTCTTCTGCCAGCTCGTTGCATTCGCTTGCCTTTATAACGGTTCCCGTTGGGAAGATTTCAGTTGGATAAAACATACTAAATGGAATAATAAAATTTCATTTGCTGTGCATTTTAAAGCTTTACAATTAGTAATGAAGTTGAGTAAGCCGTGACTGAAGGGCGGAGTTTGCTCAGTCGGTAGAGAATCATGTTCGTAACCTACGGTGTTCGGGTTCGAACCCCAGCTGTGGCAGGGTTGAGATTTATCTCCGCTAAGGCCCCCACTTGCCTCGTTGAGAAAGGGACATCGATGGGGTAGGAAACACCACCGTCCATCTGGTAGGACGTTAACCCGTGGTCCTGTGGGCACGAGATCCATATCCTGTATACGTTAAATAACACTCAGAATGGCCTTGACTGGAGGTTTCTGTCTCGTCTCTAACAGTTGCTCAGTGGCTCCTCTTCCCCAACCTTTTCTAAGAGCTCTTGAGGTCCTTGTGACTTGAACATTTCCCATTCTCTGCACGTTAAAAAATACGACCTATGGTGCTAACAGGGCAAGGGGTATTCCTATTCCTAATCATTGGCGTACTTGTGACAAAGTGTATTCCTTTCCCTAATCTTTCGGGAACTTGTGACAAGGTGTATTCCTTTCCCTAATCTTTGGGGTACATGTGACAAGGTGTATTCCTTTTCCTAATCATTGGGGTACTTGTGACAAGGTGTATTCCTTTTCCTAATCATTGGGGAACTTGTGACAAGGTGTATTATTTTTCCTAATCTTTGGGGTACTTGTGACAAGATGTATTCCTTTCCCTAATCTTTGGGGTACTTGTGACAAAGTGTTTTCCGTTCCCTAATCTTTGGGGTACTTGTGACAAGGTGTATTCCTTTTCCTAATCATTGGGGAACTTGTGACAAGGTGTATTCCTTTTCCTAATCATTGGGGAACTTGTGACAAGGTGTATTCCTTTTCCTAATCTTTGGGGTACTTGTGACAAGATGTATTCCTTTCCCTAATCTTTGGGGTACTTGTGACAAGGTGTATTCCTTTTCCTAATCATTGGGGAACTTGTGACAAGGTGTATTCCTTTTCCTAATCATTGGGGAACTTGTGACAAGGTGTATTCCTTTTCCTAATCATTGGGGAACTTGTGACAAGATGTATTCCTTTCCCTAATCTTTGGGGTACTTGTGACAAAGTGTTTTCCGTTCCCTAATCTTTGGGGTACTTGTGACAAGGTGTATTCCTTTTCCTAATCATTGGGGTATTTGTGACAAGGTGTATTCTTTTCCTAATCTTTGGGGAACTTGTGACAAGGTGTATTCCTTTTCCTAATCATTGGGGTACTTGTGACAAAGTGTATTCCTTTTCCTAATCATTTGGGTACTTGTGACAAGGTGTATTCCTTTTCCTAATCATTGGGGTATTTGTGACAGGTGTACTCCTTTTCCTAATCATTGGGTACTTGTGACAAGATGTATTCCTTTCCCTAATCTTTGAGGAATTTGTGATCTGAATATTAACATTGTCTACACGTTAAGCAATACGCTGGATGGAGCTAACAGGGCATGGCGTATTCCTTTCCCTAACCTCTGGGGTATTTATGACCTGGTGACGCTTGGAGATAAAACAACGAAGCTATGCTAAAGACCTAAGGAATTTCAAGCTCGAAAATAAAGGCAAAAACGTTTGAGCCAAGTGTAAACAGGCAAAATCATCATCATCATCCTCAAGCAGCCATGGGCTACGGAGGTCCAATTGATATAGCACTCATCATGTATTAATGAGTAATATTTTATCCACCTATAAAGTTTCACTATCATTTGTCATAGTATTTAAGTAAATTATTAAAAGAGTGTTTTTTGGTTGTGTTTAAGAGGATAAAGTTTAAATATTTTTCCAAATTGGAGTCTTTAGACGAATTTCAAAGGGTCGGCTAAATAGAATTTTAATGGAGAAAATTATCAAAACAATCTTTTTAATTTGCAAATGTAAAACTTGTAAAAGTAATTTTAATTTGAAATGTCCAGTCATTATTTAATTCATAATGCATATGAAAATAAACAAAAATGAAGCAAAGTAAATGCAAATATAATATTTGGGTATATATGATGGAACGTATAATGATCAAACCAACCAATAATCTGAGCAAAGAGGGTTCAGGAACTACATTTTTGAGGGGGGGGGGGGAGCAGAGAACAACTCTCAAAGATGAAACTCATTGGAACAGCGCAGTGGCTTTTTTCTTTTAACTCCTTCCCTTAGTTTTTTAGAAGGAGAGGGATGACCGCGCACCCCCCCCCCCTCCCGCTTGACACTGCACTGGATGTGAGTTGTGTTGGGTTGTTTTACCTCTGAGCGGCACTTTTTTGCACACCATGGGCTAAATGGCCAGGTCACATGGACCCCGAAGGCTCAGAGAAGGTTGGGGGAGGGGACCCACTGGAACAGCTGTTGGGAGACAGATGGTAGCCTCCCGTCAAGGCCATCAAGCGTGTTCTTTAACGTGTACAGCTCTCCCGCACACGGGGCCACGGCTTAACGTTCCATCCGACGGACGGCGGCCTTTCCAAGTTCATCGGTGTCCCCTGCTGGCCATGGGCAGGGCGGGGAATTTTGCGGAGATAAATCTCAACGTTGACCCAGCTGGGACTCGAACCTGGGAACTACAGATTACGAGCCTGGCGCGCTACCGACTGAGCCACCCCCGCCCCCACTGGATGTGAGAAATCATTAGTTGATTGCCAAATGATTCATAGTTTAATCATTCAGTGAATTGAAAGCATCGTAGATCGTCAACTGCTCAGTCTCATTGTCTCAATTGTTCCACGAAACAAGCTTCGTTACTGGTAAATATATAAAGCTGTAATTGGAACGAAAAAAAATTCGACATAAGAATGTGCCACTTATTATTTCACTACCTGCAGATAGGGGAGGGGGAAGAAAACAGTTCCTTTATTTTGGGTTGGGTTGGGTTGTTTTACCTCTGAGCGGCACTTTTTTGCACACCATGGGCTAAATGGCCAGGTCACATGGACCCCTAAGGCTCAGAGAAGGTTGGGGGAGGGGACCCACTGGAACAGCTGTTGGGAGACAGATGGTAGCCTCCCGTCAAGTCCATCCAGCGTGTTCTTTAACGTGCACAGGGTATGGCTCTCCCACACACGGAGCCACGGCTTAACGTCCCATCCGACGGACGGCGGCCTTTCCAAGCCCATCGGTGTCCCCTACTGACCGTGGGCAGGGCGGGGAATTTTGCGAAGATAAATCTCAACGCTGACCCAGCTGGGACTCGAACCTGGGAACTACAGATTACGAGCCTGGCGCGCTACCGACTGAGCCCCCCCCCCGCCCCCCTTTATTTTGGAACTTGAGAAAATTAATGTGAAAAAAAAAGCTTAATAAAATTACGTTGTTTTACTTTTGAGCGGTAATTAGTTTTTTTATATAGAGTTGGATAAAAGGGCCAGGTCACAAGGACCCCTGCGGAAGGGGTGGCTCAATCGGTAGCGCATCAGACTCGTAATCTGCACTTCCCAGGTTCGTGTCCCACGTAGTACAGCGTTGAAGTTTATTTCCGCAAAATCCAAAACATGCCCTTTGTAAGTAGGAGCACCGATGGATTTGGAAAGGCCGTCTCCAACTGATGGGACATTACGCCGTGGTCCCGTGTGCTGGAATATTTAACAGGCTACAAAAATTATTAACAAATTATTTAACAGGTCCCAAAATTTAATTAAAGTATTAAAACTGGTTGAGAGGGCAAATGCCTGGTGCAATGCACTCGTAATCTACTAGAATCAACTCTGATCTCTTAATCTCTGTTAAAGTTTTAATGAAATTTTGGGGTCAATTTCTTTGTAGCCCGTTAAATATTCCAGCGCTTAATACTCTTTGAATATTGAAAAATTATTGTTTATATTCGAGATTTAGATAGATTTGATTAAGACCTTTAATTTATTAGACATATTTTTCATTGAAAATCACATTAAAGAATTTGGTCTCTGAATAAAAAATAAAATAAATACCCCCTCAAGCAGCTGCTTGCCACAGAGGTCTGACAGGAGCCTGTCAGTTTATATGCCATAGTAGAAGGTCTGAGAGGATGGCAAGACCTCAGCAGAAAAACGACACATATATTCATGCCTTACCCGGGGCTCGAACCCAGGTCCCGTAGATCAGTAGCCAAGCGTGCTAACCACTCGACCACCATGGAACTGTATCCGTTTTTCTATCCAATATCGATAGATTACATTTCGACCTTTGTTTTCAGCACCATAGAAATGACCATTTTTGTTTAGGTGGACGTTTTTAAGTTCCTTAATAAAAAATGACTTCAACGTCTGGTTTCCTGTTCCTAAGCCACGAACTAATGTTAAACTGTTTTCCCTTCCTGGACATGAATGCAACCAACAAACCACTCGTGAAAGGGATTTCAATAAATGATAATCAATTTGAACCCAAAAAATAAAAATCCAAACTTCAGAATAGACAAGTTTTATTCTTCACAATGTCTTGCTCTCGTAAACACGAAAGACGTTAATAAATACGGTTTTGAAGTTTATGGCGCAGCTGGCGCCTAAAGGTCAAGCATTGAACTAAACTCTTCACCTCTTTTAGTGAGGCCATTCATAAAAAGAACGGGTCGAGTGCAGGAGACTTTTCCTATAACAAGGAAGAAGTCACGACTGTAATTGCAAGACTGGTTTGAACAAAGGGGAATAACTTATTTCCGGGGAAGTGTCGAAGCTGGGTTTCACTTATTGAAAAAGAAGGGATAAAGTGAAGCTAAAATTAGATATTTAAAAAATAAATAAATACCCTTTCAAGAAGCTACTTTCCACAAAGGTCTGACAAGAGCTTGTCAGTTTAATACGTTGGATTGTTTTATCTCTGAGCGGCACTTTTTTGCACACCATGGGCTAAATGGCCAGGTCACATGGACCCCGAAGGCTCAGAGAAGGTTGGGGGAGGGGACCCACTGGAACAGTTGTTGGGAGACAGATGGTAGCCTCCCGTCAAGGCTATCCAGCGTGTTCTTTAACGTGCACAGGGTATGGCTCTCCCGCACACGGGGCCACTGCTTAACGTCCCATCCTACGGACGGCGGCCTTTCCAAGCCCATCGGTGTCCCCTACTGACCGTGGGCAGGGCGGGGAATTTTGCGGAGATAAATCTCAAGCTCACCCAGCTGGGACTCGAACCTGGGAAGTACAGATTACGAGCCTGGCGTGCTACCGACTGAGCCACCCGCGCCCCAAGCTCAACGGTGTTCCATTTCTTACGGAGGCAGGGTGAGGTTTAATGCAGATAAATCGCAACTCTGACACTGTTGGGACTCCAAACTGGCAACTGCAGATCACGAGCCAGGAGGGCGTGGCTCAGTCGGTAGTGCGCAAGGCTCGTGATCTGCAGTTCACAGGTTCGAGTCCCACTGGGTCAGCGTTGAGGGTTATCTCCGCAAGATTCCCCTCCCTACCCACGGTCAGTAGGGGACACCGATGGGCTTGGAAAGACCGCCTTCCGTCGGACGGGACGTTAAGCCGTGTCCCGTGTGCGGGAGAGCCATACCCCTGTGCACGTTAAAGAACATGCTGAATGGCCTTGACGGGAGGCTACCATCTGTCTCCCAACAGCTGTTCCAGTGGGTCCCCTCCCCCAATCTTCTCTGCGCCTTTGGGATCCTGTGACCTGGCCATTTAGCCCATGGTGTGTGAAAAAGCAACGCTCAGAGGTAAAACAACCCAACCCACGAGCCTGGTGCTCTACCGACTCATCGAACTCTCGCCTCTATTTTGAAATAGGAATCACTGGCCACTTTGCTCGTAGTAGTCTCAAATTTTCTCTCTCCTATCATTTTTGCTTAAAATAAGAATTCTTCCATTAGCTTTCTTCACGTCGCAGGTCAAGCTGATATCGTTGGAACTCTAGGGTGAAAACATCAAAAGATTCTCATTTTACCTGAATTTTCATCCTCCCCTGCTCTATATTCAGTGAGGGATGGGACACTAATGGGATCGTGAAAAAATTCCGTCCATCTTATGGGAAGTTAAGCCGTTCCTCTGTGTGCAGGAGAACAATAAAGAACCCACTGGACAACTTCGACAGCAGTCTTAGATCTGTAGCTGCTTTCAAGTATACTCTTCATTGTATAATACAGGAAAAGACTGTATAATTCGAAATTCTTAAAATACAATGCATTTTACAAACAAATTTTCATTTTACCAACCGAAAATATTAAGAAACTTATTCCAAGCTCGCATCTACGATAGCATTTGTCTTTAAAAAATTTTCCACTTTCACCACTACCAAATACTGGTGGTACGATGTAAACAATTATCATCAGCCATTACTGACAGGCTCCTGTTAAATCTCTGTGACAAGCAGCTGCTTGAGGGGGTATTTATTTATTTATTACTGAATATTCACCTCTATCCTATCGCAAATTTTCTCCCCGTCTTTCAACTATGGCGAATAAAAATGAAGACGGGAAGAGGGTACAGAAAAGAAAGCATGTTATACTTAATTTGATTAAATTATAGAAAGCGGAAAAGGAAGGAGAAAGCTTGTGCAGGAATTCAATAGCGAACGATATAAAGGCGCATAAAGGACAGTTACTGAAGTTTTTGTATTGCCCAAATATCTTTCAAAGCAAAATGGTTACAGTATTGTATTTGAATGTTCCTTTAATTGTCGTCCTTCTTCTCTACAATCAACTAGATGAAGTCAACTAGTGAGTAATTGGCATGCGTTTAAAATTGACATTAAGGTACATATACCACAATATTTTCTGTGACTTTGTTTATTGCCACAGTCATAGGGGCGGGGGTGGCTCAGTCGGTAGCGCGCCAGGCTCGTAATCTGTAGTTCCCAGGTTCGAGTCCCAGCTGGGTCAGCGTTGAGATTTATCTCCGCAAAATTCCCACCCTGCCCACGGTCAGTAGGGGACACCAATGGGCTTGGAAAGGCCGCCGTCCGTCGGATGGGACGTTAAGCCGTGGCCCCGTGTGCGGGAGAGCCATACCCTGTGCACGTTAAAGAACACGCTGGATGGCCTTGACGGGAGGCTACCATCTGTCTCCCAACAGCTGTTCCAGTGGGTCCCCTCCTCCAACCTTATCTGAGCCTTCGGGATCCATGTGACCTGGCCATTTAGCCCATGGTGTGCAAAAAAAGTGCCGCTCAGAGGTAAAACAACCCAAAGCCACAGTCATAATTTACAGATGTGAACTAGTTCATTAGAATATTCATTGAAATATGTTTCCAAAATTGCTGAACCACTACAATAACTCTCTAAAACCAATAAAATTTAAATCCCACACCTCTAAATCCTCAAAGGGACCGGTTTTAAAAGAGTCTACTGCATATATAAGTATGCACTGTTAGCCGTTAAATATTGCATGCAATTGATAACCGTTAACATTGAGCTGAACTGAGCTTATTAATCATCAATTTAAAATACACCATGAACATATGGAAGGCGTTCAAAAAACTCTTGACAGGTATCTGTAGATCTGAACTCGTTCCTTCGAAGTTAATGAACTACGGCTGGTTTGAAAGCTTGTCCAAACTTGTCATATCGTGTTAAAAAAAAGAGGCCATATCATCAATTCTGTCTTCGCTGGCACCAGGCTCGTAATTTGTAGTTCCCAGGTTCGAGTCCCAGCTGGGTCAGCGTTGAGATTTATCTCCGCAAAATTCCCCGTCCCGTCCAGGTCAGTAGGGGACACCGTTCGGCTTGGAAAGGTCGCCGTCCGTCGGATGGGACGTTAAGCCGTGGCTCCGTGTGCGGGAGAGCCATACCCTGTGCACGTTAAAGAACACGCAGTATGGCCTTGACGGGAGGCTACCATCTGTCTCTCAACAGCTGTTCCAGTGGGTCCCCTCCTCCAACATTCTCTGAACCCTCGGGATCATTGTGACTGGCCATTTAGCCCATTGTGTGAAAAAAGTGCCGCTCAGAGGTAAGACAACCCAACTCTTCGCTGGCGGCGGGTAAAGCCTGAGAAATCTGTGCGTTTTGCTTTTTGAGACTACTAAGGATGGGAAAAGTTTTTGCATTTTCACAAGAATGCAGCTTGGGGACGACAAAAAAAAAAAATCATGTCTATTTCTCACAAGTTTATGGGATCTTGCCTGTTCATATGGTAATGTTCCGGGATGGTGCGCAAATTCAGAGAAGGACGGCAGAGCTTCGAAAACCTCCCTCGTGCAGGAAGACCGAAGGAGGCCGTGAACGAGAGATCCATCGCTGATATTCGTGAGGTGATTGAGGAAAACCCACACGTCACCGTTCAGGTAATAAGTTTAGATGTCAGTGCATCGATTGACAGGGAGGAAATAATTATTTATCAACATTTGAAGTTCCGAAAGATCTGTGTCAAAGAGGCCAACAAACTGACAGAACAGCAAAAAAGGGCAAGAGTCGACTCATGAAAAAAGATGTTGGCAATGGCTATTGGTTGGGTTGTTTTACCTCTGAGCGGCACTTTTTTGCACACCATGGGCTAAATGGCCAAATCACATGGACCCCGAAGGCTCAGAGAAGGTTGGGGAAGGAGACCCACAGGAACAGCTGTTGGGAGACAGATGGTAGCCTCCCGTTAAGGCCATCCAGTGTGTTCTTTAACGTGCACAGGGTATGGTTCTCCCGCACACGGGGCCACGGCTTAACGTCCCATCTGACGAACGGCGATCTTTCCAAGCCCATCGGTGTCCCCTACTGACCATGGACAGGGCGGAGAATTTTGGGGAGATAAATCTCAACGCTGACCCAGCTGGAATTCGAACCTGGGAACTGCAGATTACGAGCCTGGCGCGCTACCGACTGGGTCACCCCGCCCCTTGCCTATAGGTACCAAACGGTTAAGAAAAGTTATCACAGGTGATGAGATGGGGTTTTATTTCCAGAAAGATCAACAGCTGTGCTTGGTTGAGAAAGATGAACCACGTCCCCAAATCCTCCGACTAGACTCTCCCCTAACGGAAGAAGATGTTCACAATTTTTTTTTTCAATTCCTAAGGAATGATACCCGTGGACACCTTACAAAAATGATTATAAATGGCAACTACTACATCAGCATTGTTTTGCCCAAAACTGTTATGAAAATGAATTAGTAGCGTCCAATAACAGGCATGCCAAATGTTCTCCTTCTTCGTGACAATGCCACGCTCACAAAACCCGCCAAGGATATCTGGAGCAGGATAAAATCAAACATCTACCCCATCCTGCATATTCACCAGATATTGCACCATTCGATTTTTGGTTGTTTCCAAAAATTAAAAAGGAACTTACTGGGAAGTTCCTTTCAGGAAGGAAACAGTTGCTGGGAAGCCTCTTTCAAGGGTCTTTCAAGCAACAGCGGGCTCTTTCAAGCATTTTGCAAGGTTTCAATACCTTGCACAATGTGTTCGTTCAGAGGTTTGTAGTATTTCGCAACAAGGGTACCACCAAACTTTTCAGAACAGACTTCTGCAACTTTGCACAGATGCTGGAGAGGAGTACAGTCGCTCAAAAAAGTATCCGAACACTATGGTTGATTACAGAATTCAGAAAAAATATCTGGCACCGATTTTTTTAGAAATTAGTGATCTGGCAACCTTCGTGTCACGTGATACGAAGGTTGCTAGATCACTAATTTCTAAAAGAATGATGGCTATCCCTTTGGGCAGCTGTATTATGGGCGAGTTGAGCGTCGGAGACGTCGATCATGACTTAAACGTGCTCGATGGGTGACAGGTCTGAGGTCATAGCTGGCCACAAAAGAGACTGGGTGCCTTGTAGCCAGACACGCCTTGGGAAAGGGCCAACTTAAGGTCGCCCCACCTCTAGCAATCCAGCGATTTGAAAAATTTGACTTTGAAAAATTAAATGTGACACTAATTCCGCTCTGAAGGTTGCCAGATCACTAATTTCTAAAAAAATCGGTGCCAGATATTTTTTCTGAATTCTGTAATCAACCATAGTGTTCGGATACTTTTTTGAGCGACTGTACTTCGATGGACAGTAAAAGTTTTGTTTAGGTAAGTGCAATGTTTTTTGTTTTGAAGAGCATGTCAAGAAATTTTTGAACGGCGCTCGTAAAAGCACGCATTCTATTTTTATAAGTGGAAATCCATATGCTGGATTTAAAATGACTTTTTGTAAAAATGACTTTTTATACTTTCTGTAGCAGTTTTCAGTTCTTCAGAACAATCCAAAAACCTCTTAACAAACTTCAACGTCATCGATCAAAACCTGCTGTACATGTCATAGAAGCTACTACGAAGCTGAGACTGGAAATCACTAGTTAATTACTGTTTTAATCTGATTTCTTTTCCTTCCATAAATATTCACCAAATACTTTTATATCTAAATGTCAAAACTGCCAAAGCTGGCTCTGAAAATCATTAAAATCCATTCAACTACTTCCCAAGCCTTCCATCAGAATTTTGACGGTATAAGGCCATTTTATATTTCCTTATTTCTCTTTACGAGTGTTGCCACTTATTACCCAGATAGTTGGATATAAAAGAAGCCCAGCGATGGGGGATTTATCCCCCATCTCCGCAACGAAACCCTCCCCCTCCGTCACACGACCAGCTGGCAGAGCCATTTACCAGACCACTACAGTAGTGGTGGTGCCTTGTTGACGTTTCCGTTGGCCACCTGGCCCCGCGGCCAGCCAGCCAGTCAGCGTTCATTGACTGGAGCCCCGCGCCGCTCATCACGTGACTCGAACAGGAAGCTCTGCGCGGGCCAGGGCAGGTGAGCTAGTCGGGCAAGCCCGAGGCACAGAGAAAGGCCGACTGTAGTCTGTGTTGCACGGGAGCTAGCCGAAGAGCGTGTGTAGGGGAGCCTTGCTTGCTTCGATCGATGCTGCTGACTCAACACACTGCTCGGTGAGAACGGTTGCGGAGACTATGTGAATAGAGTGCCCGGGTGCCCGTATACTGTCCCTTAACTCGCACGAAGTGACGCTCGCATCTATTCTGTCATTGGCTACTTTGGACGGCCGCGTGAAATTGTGAGGAGTACGTTGATAGCCCACTGTTACGCGGTGTCTTGCATTTTGGATGTGACCGTCTCTGTAGTGTTGCAAAAAAACAAGTCGTACCACCGAAAGTTCTTAACCTCCTACTTCTTCCACCAGGAGTATCGCCGTGTAAGTTTACTTTAAAGCAAACTTCAGTGTTTTTTCTCCATCGCATCGCAATATCATCTTCTAGGCCTATTTGAAACCCATTTGTGCCCAAGGATGTTGCTGTTGAGATCTATTCTACATCCGTCTACAACAGAGTGACTACTACATCTTCACCTCGTTCCTCTGAAAAAGCATCTCTCTTTCCGTCTCATCGACCTCAGTGATGTTCTTCTTGATCCAGAGGATATCTCTCCTTTGGTAGTTCGCGAAGGCAAAATTGCTCTCGAATCTGTTCCGTTGTTTTCTAATTATTAAGGATGCATCTAGCAAGAACGCTTCCTGGCAAACAGTTACAACAAGGATAACCAAACTTTCTTATCTGCTGATTCTGACAAATATTTGTCTCCCTTTCACGACCTTTCTGGGAAATAAAAATCAGTTTTTGGGTAAGTAAAATGCATGTTATTTTTAAGTGTCACTAAACTAGATCATATGATGAGCTGGTGTTGTGATAAGGTGTCAAAATTAGATTAATGAGAGCTTCTTTAATGAGACTTCAGTTTAGAATCGAATTTTACGGTTTTTGTTTGGCTTTTTTACACTGAATGTATTGCAGGTCTACTTAATTGTTCCAAGAGAAAATTTTATTTTTGTAGTGCATGAACTGTTAACGTGTTTGTCTGCGACAAAAATAAAAGACTCCAGTTCGAATCTCAGCCAATGCCTGGATGCGTGTGTCTCCCTCTGCTGGAGTTTTATAACCTTTTCATTTAGGGCGGTTTATATTATCAGAATTCCGTGAATAATTTTTCTTCTGATACTTGAAAATGATTTGTCTCGCATTTCTTTTTTTTATGATAAAGTTGCTCCTTTTTTGCTAATTTTTTTGCTTTTTCGTTTTCTATTGCTTCAGGTTGCAGGAAAAACAAAATGGAAGTAAATGGAAGCAATGTGAGCTCTGGGAATAAATTCGCGCGTTTCGTTAAAACAAAATTTAAATGATCTATTCTCTATTGTTCTAGGACAGATGTGAGGAACCTTCGACTTTTTTTGAATACTTGTCTTAAATTACTGAGACTCTCGTATGTTTCCAGAGATAAATATCAAATCTTTTTTTTGGTTGAAATACACAAACACAGTTTCTAATAAAGCATTAGGATTGTATTTTTCGAGTATCCCAATAGTTTTAATTTCTATCACTAGGGGGCGCTAAAGTTGGAAAGTGGCCAAACTGGTAAACAACTGTTGTAAAAGATCAATTCAGCCTAGAAATTTGAAATTTCGATGGTTTCTCTTTGAAAACGAATTCCATTCCATATTCCCCAGAAGAAATATATTATTCTTCTAGTTTCCACTTATTTATTGTTTACAAAAAATGATTATCGGTCAAGAATAGAATTAATACAATTATCAGATCTTCTCAACATCATCCTTCTCACTAAATTTGAATACATAAATACTAAACTTGCATAAAACAGAGCAGTGACATACCCAAGAATGCAGAATGAATTTTTTTACTCTGAGCCTGTAACTCTTTTGCACACAATTAGGTAAACGGCCAGGTCACAAGGACCCAAGAGCTCAGTGAGACAAAGGGAATCCACTGGACAGCTGTTAGAAGACAAATGGGAACCTCTCGTCAAGGTTATCCAGAGTATTCTTTAGCGCGCACAGTATATGGCTCTTCTGCACATGGACCACGGATTTACATCCCATCCGTCGGACGGCAGCCTTTCCAAACCATCAGGGTCTCCTTGGTGACCGAGGTCTGACCGCTATCTTAAGGGGAAGGTTATGGAGAAGACTCATCCCAAGTCATTAGTGGGTTCTCCTGTTATATCAAAAGAAACCCAGATTAGATACTCTAAAAAAAACTTTCTATGGCAATGAAACTGGAGGTAAATTTAAAAGATTAAAGTTGTCTTTAAAAAAAGATTAAAGTTAAGTTAACTTTAATCTTTTTAAAAATTAAAGTTAACTTAATCTTTAAAAGATTAATTTTTATTAAAAATCTTAATTTTTAAATTTAAAGATTAAAGTTTAATTTAAATTAAAGATTAAGGTTAATATTTAATTTTAAAGATTATCCTTAAATTTAAACAGCATCCGTTTGATATGCAAAATGCTTTTGAAATTGGAATATTTAAGAGCAACGTTCACTCCTCCTAAAAAGTTTTTCTCAAAATTGACAAAAATTAAAAACAAAAATTTGACAAACTTTTATATATCCGTTTATTTTAGCAAACAGTTTTATTTGAAATTTATTACTTGTGCTTTTCTTGGCTGTTGAGATAAGTTATTACGACTGGATACTTTTGCTGTTAAATATTGCAGTTCCCATGATTCTTTAGACGTTGGGCGAATATTGATCAAATTTAAGACATGAATAGACTTGATTTAGGTTTTTAACTTCAGTGATATTTCCATAAAAAATTTATTCTGAAATGTGCTGAGTTTGTAATGTGGTTCATCATAGGTTTAACATGCAGATTCCCTGAAGATTTATTGCGTTTTCGTTGCCTAAAGCAGGCTGAAAAAAAAGAAAAATTAGAGACAAAAGGCAGATATTAAATTTTACTTAAATATCCGATTAAATTGTATTGTTACTGACCGAGGTCTGACCGCTATCTTAAGGGGGAGGGTTGGGTTAGGTTGTTTTACCTCTGAGCGGCACTTTTTTGCACACCATGGGCTAAATGGCCAGGTCACATGGACCCCGAACGCTCAGAGAAGGTTGGGGTAGGGAACCCACTGGAACAGCTGTTGGGAGACAGATGGTAGCCTCCCCTCAAGGCCATCCAGCGTGTTCTTTAACGTGCACAGGGTATGGCTCTCCCGCACACGGGGCCACGGCTTAACGTCCCATCCGACGGACGGCAGTCTTTCCAAGTCCATCGGTGTTCCCTACTGACCGTGGGCAGGGCGGGGAATTTTGCGGAGATAAATCTCAACGCTGACCCAGCTGGGACTCGAACTTGGGAACTACAGATTACGAGCCTGGCGCGCTACCGACTGAGCCACCCCCGCCCCTCAAAGGGGGAGATTATGCAGAAGCAATTGAAGAACAATTAAAAAAACATTAAATTAATACTTAAAATTCCGATTAAATTGGGTTGTTTAGTGTGCATACAATGTGCTAAAGAGTCAGGTCTCAAGGACACCAAGGGCTCAGAGAAGGTTAAAAGGTGAGGGGGGAGGAGCCCATTGAACAGTTTTTAAGAGACAGATGGAAATCTCCCGTCATCAAGAGCGTTCGTTAACGTGCACAGAGTATGGCTCTCTTGCACCCGGAACACGGTTTTACCTGCCATTCGATGGACGGCGGCCTTTTCAAGCCCATCTGTGTTCCCCATCTCAACGCTGGCACAGGTAGGACTCGAACCTGGGAATTGCAGATTTCAGGCCTGGGGCTCTACCGATTGAGCCAACCCTCGCCTGAAAGAAGTTAAATGCTATAAATAGAACCATTATTTTTTCTCTACTTATTAAGGGAATAAAATGCTGATTAATTACAAAATTAAAAAGAGAGAGAATAAATAAACTTATTTCCCCAGTGTGGCAATTCTTTTGCTTTTACCGTATATTGTTATTTATTTATTTATTTATTATTATTATTATTATTATTATTATTGTTATCATGAGCATCGAGGGGGTGGGCTAAAGAATGCAGCTGTCACCCCCTGGAAATATTGATCGAAAAATATATTTATGTTGAATAATAGAGGTGTACTATAAATTAAAGTTTTTTTTTTTTCCATCTTGAATTTATCTTGAATCTCACCTTGGTCACTATTTAAATAGTTCTATGTTATAGAATTGCCTCAACTGTTGACACTTTTATATGACATTATCTTAATTACCGAATATGGAATTGCCTTAATTGTGGAAAAATTGTTATGGGTTCCATGAGAATATCTGAAATATTTTCCTCCCTCTTAAAGAAATATTTTGTTTTAGGAAGAGATATTTCGGATATTCTAGTATATTCTATAGCAATCTTTTTTACAGTTAAGGCAAATTCATGTTCAGTAGTTAATTTCATATAAAATATTCAACAGTTGAGGCAATTCTATAGCATAGATCAACTCAATCTCTGGGATTATTAAATGTTCAACTTATCGTATGGTCCTAACCAGGCTCGCCTTTAGGTAGGGGCGATAGGGTCCCCCTCCCGGGCCCGCGCTACAGCAAAAAACAAAAAATAGCGATAAAAAGGATGGAAAACATGGGAGGAAAATATGCGAAAAATGAAGGAAAAGAGAAACCTTCCTTAAGACCATTGGAAAGGCCGTTGTTCGTCGGATGGGACGTTAAGCCGTGACCCCGTGTGCGGGAGAGCCATACCCTCTGCACGTTAAAGAACACGCAGGATGGCCTTGACGGGAGGTTACCATCTGTCTCCCAACAGCTGCTCCAGTGGGTCTCCTCCCCCAACCTTCTCTGAGTCTTCGGGGTTCTTCTGACCTGGCCATTTAGCCCATGGTGTGCAAAAAAGTGCCGCTCAGAGGTAAAACAACCCAACCCAAACCTTAAGACCACCCCCCTTTACCCCCCTAATATTTGTAGTTCACATGAGAAACGATGTTCCTCGCGAATGCTAAATGCGGCACTGACCCTAACATTAAAGTTTTTACCTGGAATTACCTTGGTGATAACCATTGTTGAATATAGATGGAGTAGCCTTAACTGCTGAAGCTTTGTTATGGAAATGGGTTAACTGTTGAAGCTCTGTTAAGGAATAGCTTTAACTGTTGAAATCTTCCAATTGGCAACATTTTGAACAAACCAAAACTATAATCTTTTGTTGTAAGGGAATTTTTAACATCTGGCTTACGCAATCCTTTAGCAGACTAATTTGTATTATTCTAATTTTATTTTGTCTTATAGGCTGTCCCGTAGACTGTTACTCCATATCTATTTAGAGATTCAAAAAGTGTTTATTCCATTTCTGAATTCATTTTCAAGCCATGGTAAATTATTTCATTCACTTCTATTTTAGGACAATTGCATATATTAACCCTTTCACGACCAAGGGAAACATTTTTCCCAATTTTAAAATTGGTGATTGTCGTATTTAATTATAATCTTATCTGCATTTTTTATACAGAATGTCAAAATAGAACGTATGCCGAACGCAATTACGTAAACGGGACGTTTAGAAAAAAAAAAAGAACTATCAAATCAATTGGCGCCAATGATAAAACATTCGCGGGCTGTACTCTGTTATTATTTCAGTTTATTGTGTCGTGTAATAATATATTACTGTGTTTTCTCGCATGTTTTATGTTATTCGGTAAGTTATTATTTTAGTTAACATTTTGTTATAATAAACCAATAAATAAAAGACATTGCATAATAAGCCTAACTATAATTTGTGTTACCTTTATAGTCCATTGGGAAAAATATGTCCCATAAAATTCCAAAAAAACTACACATTGTTATGTATTTTTCTTATGATTTTTATTTATTTTACGTCTAAACAAACTAAAATAAACAGTTACATACTAATATTTACTCTTAGAAACCTTATGGTCCTGAAAGGGTTAAGGAATAAACCATCCAACTTAGAACTGATTCGATGTTTAGTAATACTTCTATAAACAAGTGTACAATGTTGAAAACCAATACATGTAAATTTGTTTTTGTTAAGTTTGTTAAAAGCAAACTATTTATATACGATTTATTTAATTATAATTATTTATATGTAATTTCAGCCGTACGTTCTATTCCTAAATAAACGACCCAGATGGTATTCAATTATTTGATTTTGTTTCTCTTTCGATCTGACTCGAAGGGCAGTTACAATTAGGTACTGTTTTAGAATCACGATTGATACAATTCCAGTTGTTCGCCACAATTAGGCATAAACTGGCAAAACTTTTGTAACACAGGGCGTATTCTGATATATACCCCCCCCCCCGTCCAAGAATAATCCGTTTTTTTCCCCTAACGGATTATTCTTGGGGAGGGGGGGGGGATCTAAATACGCCCCTGTTCGGAGCCTCCTGCGCGGAGCCCATAACACTTAATATCTTTCTTAAGTGCTATAAAATCAGTGGTGATGTTTGGTTACTCTAAATTCGCTTCAAATAAAAACAAAAGTCGTTTGCATGATAGTAAAAGATTTAGGTATGAAAGAGTTAAAAAACAACCTTTTTTTGGGCAATAATAAACATAAGTGCAGATTTATGACTTACTGGCTCGATTTATCTGATTCCCATTGTTATTGTAGAACTGAATGACCTACTTTTAACATGGTCTTTGATGTATAGCGACAAAATATTGAGGTGATGTTGGAACGTTGTGTGCTCTTTGTTATATCAGAGCAGTTTTAGAAACCTGATGAATCTCGATATGCTTTCGAACTTCAAGCGAAATCTTCCCCCCTCCCTAAAAAATTTAAATGCGAACCCAACAGCAAACTAATATAACCAACAAACTTAAAACCATTCGGGTCACAGTTTGTAACGTTAAATGTGATTCAGATTAATTGCTCTCATGACTGGAATTACGGGGTTGGGTTGTTTTACCTCTGAACGGCACTTTTTACACATCATGGGTTAAATGGCCAGGTCACATGGACCCCGAAGGCTCAGAGAAGGTTTGGGGATTGGACCCACTGGAACAGCTGTGGGAGGCAGAAGGTAGCCTCCCGTCAAGGCCATTCAGCGTGTTCTTTAACGTGCACAAGGTATGGCTCTCCCGCACACGGGGCCACGGCTTAACGTCCCATCCGATGGACGGCGGCTTTTCCAAGCACATCGGTATTCCCTACTGACCGTGGGCAGGGTGGGGAATTTTGCGGAGATAAATTTCAACGCTGACCCAGCTGGGACTCGAACCTGGGAACTACAGATTACGAGCCTGGCGCGCTACCGATTGGAATTACGGGGATGAGGAGAGAAAGCGGCTCATGTCCCCTCCGCATCCTGAGAATATTAATAACAGGAAAGGAAGCGAAAATAATTAATGGTACAGAGGTTTTTTTTTTCAAAAGTAGGTTTACAATTTTTTCAGGCTATATACATTTATTAATTAGCGGAAGATAGAAATCAAATGCATTGAAATGTATTCAAACATATGAAGTGATTGATAATTTCAATATGACTTCCAGATGATACGTCAAATATCCCATCTATAATTCGGGCGGGGGTGGCTCAGTCGGTAGCGCACCAGGCTCGCATCTACAATTCCCACGTTTGAATCCCACTTGGCCCATCGTTGAGATTTATCTCTGAAAAACTCTCCGGCCTGCCCACGGTCAGTAGGGAGCACCGATGGGCTTGGAAAGGCCGCCGTCCGTCGGATGGGACGTTAAGCCATCGTCCCGTGTGCAGGAGAGCCATGCCTCATACACGTTAAAAACCATGCTGGTCATGACATGAAGGCTACTATCTTCTTCCTAACAGCTGTCCAGTGTGCCCCCTTTTCCCAAGCTTCTAAGAGCCTTCGGGGTCCTTGTGACTTTGCCATTTATTCCATTGCGTGCAAAAAACAATGCATTCAGATGTAAAAAAAACCAGCCCACCTGTAATGACTTTCTTCACAGTCTGTCGTGACTTGAATTCCATCTACTGAATTTTGTATGATTTTCTGGAGATCTTCTGATTACAAAAATATTAAGCGTTTCGAATTTTCGTAACCGATGTTACTTAAACGGACATGTACTTAAATGAAAAAAAAAATAACATAAAAAAAGATGCAAGATGAGAAAACTAATAAGGTCAAATTACATTTAAAAAAAATTAATTTCTGCTTTTATTTCTTCAGAACATTAAGAGGTCTTTGGCGAAACTTCATAGTTTAGAACAGGGGTGCCGAAAACTTTTTCCCACCAGGGCTAATTTTAATTTAGGATTTCTTTGGAAAGCTACTCCATTTTTATTTACGTTTCAATATAAAGAAATAAAGAAGATTATCATTTTGAAGTTTGCCAGGGGTTTGATGGTACGGAGTACAGTCGCTCAAAAAAGTATCCGACCGCTATGGTCGATTACAGAATTCAGGAAAAATATCTGGCAACGATTTTTTTAGAAATTAGTGATCTGGCAACGATCGTGTCACGTGACACGAAGGTTGCCAGATCACTAATTTCTAAAAAAATCGTTGCCAGATATTTTTCCTGAATTCTGTAATCGACCATAGCGGTCGGATACTTTTTTGATCGACTGTACCTCTCAGAGAAAGGAGGTCGGAGAGAATTTTTTAAAATTAAGTGAAGAAACTATTACTTAACAATCGTTGCCAGAAAAAAAAATCTGGCAACGATTGTATTAGAAATTAGTGATCTGGCAACCTTGCCAGATGACTAATTTCTAAAAAAATCGTTGCCAGATTTTTTTCTGAATTCTGAAATCAACCATAGTGTTCGGATATTTTTTGAGCGACTGTATTATATAAACTTTCACATAGTGGAAAAAAAAATTATGAATTTCAGTGTATTTAACAAAAATATCATTATATTTGGTATTACCTTAAGTAAAAACACAAAATATGTGCATAAATAATATATTTATACTGTTTGTGAAATATTTTACTCAACAAAACGTTACGAGTTTTGACTGTTTCGGGGCCCCCATGAGTTTTAAGGTCCTAGTCTCATGCGGTAATCTACTACTCTCCCCAAGGTCCCATTCTCTGATCGCCGTTTAACATAGCAGTCTTAGGTCATTACTTTTTTTAATCCAAGTACCAGTAAATTATTAGATGAAAGCATGATTACCAGGAAATTGTTAATCCTCTCATTCATTTTAATGTATATTAAATGCAACATGGAAAGGGTATATTAAATGTGATGGATGATCCAGTGAACACAGACCCTTCATATTGAGAAAGCGGATTTTCTTTAGGACTTTTTTTTTTTATCTTTAGCCATACTAAATAATTTGCCCCGTGCCATCAGTTTGATAACCTCTGAACTTGGATAATCTCAACTGCGATCTCTATTTTCTAGAATCGGCTAATGGAATTGGTATCTCGCGTGACTTTCTTACTTCCGCCGAAGATAAGAATCTCCGATTCACCTGCTAGCTATGGTGTTTCGTCTGCTTTGCGCGAAAAGTGAAAGAGGTTCTTTTTCCACCACTGTTTCTTTTTCGTGCAAACGAGTATCAAAATATACCCTCCCCACTTTTATAGAGCGCTGTGATCTCTGGTTCCAGGGAGGGAGGGAGAGTGGCTCAGTCAGTAGTGCGCCAGGCTTCTTATCTGCAGTTTCCAGATTCGAGTCCCACATGTGACAGTGTTGAGATTTATCTCTAATAAACTTCAACCCTGCTGTCCTCGTTTAATAGGGGTTGGGTTGTTTTACCTCTGAGCGGCACTTTTTTGCACACAATGAGCTAAATGACCAGATCACAAGGACCCCGAAGACTTAGAGAAGTATGGAGAGGGACCCACTGGAATGCTGTTGGGAGATAGATGGTAGCCTCCAGTAAAGGCTACAAGGACCCCAAAGACTCAGAGAAGTATGGGGAGGGGACCCACTGGAAAGCTGTTGGGAGATAGCTGGAAGCCTCCATTCCAGCCTTTACTGGAGGCTACCATCTATCTCCCAACAGCTTTCCAGTGGGTCCCCTCCCCATACTTCTCCGAGTCTTCGGGGTCCTTGTAGCCTTTACTGGAGGCTACCATCTATCTCCCAACAGCTTTCCAGTGGGTCCCCTCCCCATACTTCTCCGAGTCTTCGGGGTCCTTGTAGCCTTTACTGGAGGCTACCATCTATTTCCCAACAGCTTTCCAGTGGGTCCCCTCCCCATACTTCTCCGAGTCTTCGGGGTCCTTGTAGCCTTTACTGGAGGCTACCATCTATCTCCCAACAGCTTTCCAGTTGGTCCCCTCCCCATACTTCTCCGAGTCTTCAGGGTCCTTGTAGCCTTTATAGGAGGCTACCATCTATCTCCCAACAGCTTTCCAGTTGGTCCCCTCCCCATACTTCTCCGAGTCTTCGGGGTCCTTGTAGCCTTTACTGGAGGCTACCATCTATCTCCCAACAGCTTTCCAGTGGGTCCCCTCCCCATACTTCTCCGAGTCTTCGGGGTCCTTGTAGCCTTTACTGGAGGCTACCATCTATCTCCCAACAGCTTTCCAGTGGGTCCCCTCCCCATACTTCTCTGAGTTTTCGGGGTCCTTGTGACCTGGTCATTTAGCTCATTACCTCCTACAACAATCTTTAACGTACATAGGAATGGCTCTTCCACACACGGGGCCATGGCTTTACTTCCCACCACTACTCTACAGCAATGCTTCCAAACTTTTTTTTTTTGAGTACATTATGTTTCAGAATCCAAAATTTTCGCGACACTCCAAAAAAAGAAACATGCATGGGTAGTTTTAAAAAATAATTCATCTTAATAATTAATATAATCGACTATTATTTTACAATCAATGAATATTTTCTTATAAATTTAATATTTACTAATGGAAGCCACTAAAACTTGTACATGTTTTAGTGGCTTCCAAAAATATAACGTTGTGAATTTTTGTGATTGTCTGGGCCCTGCGTTCGGTAGGTAAGGACTGAAGGAAACATCAGTGACCTTGGAGGAGGAGTCAGGCCTGGATCTTAAAAAAAAAAATAAGGAGAGGGGGAGGGGGAGCAGGGTTGGGTTGTTTTACCTCTGAGCGGCACTTTTTTGCACACAATGGGCTAAATGGCCAGGTCACATGGACCCCGAAGTCTCAGAGAAGGTTGGGGGAGGGGACCCACTGGAACAACTGTTGGGAGACAGATGGTAGCCTCCCGTCAAGGCCATCCAGCGTGTTCTTTAACGTGCACAGGGTTGGCTCTCCCGCACACGGAGCCACGGCTTAACGTCCCATCCAACGGACGGCGGCCTTTCCAAGCTCATCGGTGTCCCCTACTGACCGTGGGCAGGGCGGGGAATTTTGCGGAGATAAATCTCAACGCTGACCCAGCTGGGACTCGAACCTGGGAACTGCAGATTATGAGCCTGACGCGCTACCGACTGAGCCACCCCCGCCCAGGGGGAGCAAGAGACAAGATTTGCATTGCAATGTAACATTTACCACTTTGTTCTTGGAGTTTTTGAAAACATTTAATAAAAAAATGCGTGAAACATGCACAAATTTAATAATTTTTGGCTCCATTACCATCCATTAGCATTCTCAAAGTTGGGCGAAGGGAAGGAGATGGCCTCCTTGGGTTCCGCTACATCCGACCCTGGGAGGAGTCATCAGTCCGATGGACTTTATGATGAAGTCATTTGTACAGAAGGACTGCATCCTGTGTTTCTCGTAATAGAGACAATTCATGAAATTTTATTGGTGGATTTCAGTGGAGTCTTGGAGTCTTGGAGTCTTTGTGACTTGGCCGTACAGCCCACAGTGCTTTAACTAAATGACCTTAGGGTTAAAACAACCCCCTTCGTGGCAAGAGTTGAAATTTAAACGTTTTTACTTGCTGTAGTTTTGTAATGAATATGGATTAAAATAGACAACGAATCTCAAGTGCGATTTTATAAAATGAGCTGGTTTACATCTGAGAGGCACTACATCACTATATCACGAGGACCACAAATGCTCAGAGCTGGGCCAAATGGATAGCTGACTGAACAGCTTAGAGAAAGCTCATGCCAAGGGCACCGATGCACACGTTCTTTAACGTATCGTTAAGAACATTTCCATCCAGCACGTTCTTTAACGTTCGTAGGGTAAGACTGTTCTGCACACGGACCAATGGCTTAACTTCCAGTCAGAAGGGCGACGGTGTTTACAAGCTCATGGTATCCGTGTTCTTCACTGAAGGCAGAATAGAATTTAGCAGAGAAAATCTCAACGCAGGGCATACTTGAGGCTTGGGAACATCAGATTGCGAGTCTGGTGCGTTACGGACCAAGCAAATCTCTTTTCATACAGCAATGTAAGAAAATGGGAACCACTGGATAACAGGAGGCGACTGACGAAAACTTTCCTTCAAGGGCATCTAGCCTCTCTATTGCCCACTACCATATATAATACCAAGATAGTAGAGGTTTAATATGAACATGATATCCATCGCTCATTGCTTAGTAAGAGAATGAGGACAGTATCCTTTTCAAGTCCATCGCTCGTTGCTTCGTAAGAGAACGAGGTTTTCTCCTCCAAACCAGAAAAAGACGGGAAAGCAGAATTTAAACTTTTCGGTTTTTCAAATGACGGTTATTACATTTCCTGCCGCAAGATGACTCTTGGGAAATATGATTTGGATCGTTTTTGAATGCTGAGTTGTTTAGGTTGGGTTGTTTTACCTCTGAGCGGCACTTTTTTGCACACCATGGGCTAAATGGCCAGGTCACATGGACCCCGAAGGCTCAGAGAAGGTTGGGGGGGAGGACCCACTGGAACAGCTGTTGGGAGACAGATGGTAGCCTCCGGTCAAGGCCATCCAGCGTGTTCTTTAACGTGCACAGGGTATGGCTCTCCCGCACACGGGGCCACGACTTAACGTCCCATCCGACGGACGGTGACCTTTCCAAGCCCATCGGTGTCCTCTACTGACCGTTGGCAGAGCGGGGAGTTTTGCGGAGATAAATCTCAACGCTGACCCAGCTGGGACTCGAACCTGGGAACTACAGATTATTTCGCTACCGACTGAGCCACCCCCGCCCCACTTCTTGAATGCTGAAGGAGAAACTAAATCAATACCTAAGGAATAATTACATATCACGAATATCGTTGTGGTATCAAATCCGAAATCTAAAATTCACCCCTGCAGAAAAATAAAATCAATTTTTTTTTTTGCTTTTTAGAATCCTGAACTAAGATGACAGACACTGTGAGAGCATGTTTCTTCAGGGAATTACTTATCTATTTTTCGTGACCGAACTCGCAACTCTAACGTCATTAAAACCAAACAAGTTTCTTTGACTTTGAGAAGATCACGAGTTGAATAAAAATCTGCGCATTTCTGATCAAATTGACTGAAGTTTTTTTCCTCCAGATGTTTCTTCTCTGTACCGTTTATTTACGTATCTTTACCCCGTGATTTGCCAAAGGCTAAAAATCCGCATCGCATACCAATCTTCCTGTTCCGAATCACCACATCTCAGCATTCCTTCCTCTTTTGTGATTTGTATCTGTTTATCCGTTAATAATTTTTTCACCTTAAAAGGCAAAGCAATGACTCAATTTATTGTTCCCCCCCCCCCCATCTTAACATCCCAATTGAATAAAAACACAACTCTGTTCGGATATAATCCCTTAAATGCAGAATACGTCTAGATAATATTTTATGCCCTAAATTTCAAGATGTCTGACTTGTTTCTATCCCATAAATCTTTACCTCATCTACTTTTCTCATGATTTCCCATGTTTTTTTTTTTGTTATTGTTGTTGCTTTTTCTATTATTGTTTTCCTTCTATGTAATGTCGATTTTATTTTTTTTTCTTCTAAAAAAAAGATATTGTTTTCATTTTGTCTTCTGTCCGTAGCCATTTAACTTTGGTTGGTTGTTTTACCTCTGAGCGGCACTTTTTTGCACACCATGGGCTAAATGGCTAAGTCACAACAACCCCGAAGACTCTGAGAAGATTGGAGGAGGGGACCCACTGAAACGGCTTTGGGAGACAGATGGTAGCCTCCCGTCAAGGCCATCCAGAGTATTCTTTAACGTGCACAGGGTTTGGCTCTTCCGCACACGAGGCCACGGCTTAACGTCCCATCCGATGGACGGCGTCCTTTCCAAGCCCATCGGTGTCCCCTACTGACCCACGGGGAGTTTTTCGGAGATAAATCTCAACGCTGCCCCAGCTGAGACTCGAACCTGGCGCGTTACCGACTAAGTCACCCCCGCCCCAAAGACATTTAACGCTCTTCTTTAAAGATATAAATAAAAAACATTCTTTGGCATCTGAGAGCCATTAATATTAAGATTTGTATTTTACAATTGCCGATTACTTCGAATATCCATCATTACAGGGAGCTAAAGCTGGAAAAACCTCAAAAATCCACTTATATTTGAATAGAGCATTCTAAATTAGCTAAATACGATTTGTCTTCCAACCAATTTTTTTTTCCCAAAGGACTCGGGTTCGAGCCCCAGATAAGGCATGTGCGTTTCATGTGTTGTCTTTCTTCTGAGGTCTTCACAAATTCTTCACAAATCTTTTCTCTAGTGTATTATATTGAAAGGCTTCTGTCAGACTCTATTGCAAACAGATAACTTGAGGACTGATTTTTTTTTCGTAATGCTCTTTTTCAGAGTGGGAATATTTATGCTAATCAAAGCTGTTAACCATTTTTTTATATTTTATCTTCCTTTTCGGCTTCGTACTTCCCCATTCAATTACCTACTTCTACCTTTCAGCAAGTTCACCCTCTCGCGAGGAGAGTTGAATATGACACTTCTGTCATAAAATTTTTTCTTTAACCCTTTACACTTTGTCGGATCGTAATCTTCAATTTCCAGTGCAACCAGAGCAGGAGTTGAGATTTATCTTCCCCTAAACCCCCATCCTTCCCTTAAGTGGAAAAGGGGTCACCGACGGGCTTAGAAAGGTCGCCGTCTGTCGGATGAGAAGTAATATCCCTTGGGGGTGGGGGGGTGGAGGACTCAGGTGGATACTCTGTACACCCTGGATAGCCTTGATAGAAGTCTACCGTCTCTATCTCCTAACAACTGTTCAGTGTGTTCCCTTCCCCCGACCTTCTTTATGCCCTTGGAGTCTTTGTGACCTGGCAATTTATTCCATTGAGTGTAAAAAAAAAATGCAGCTTAGAATTTAAGCAGCCCAAACCATCTATGTCGGATGTGATCTGAAAAAAAATAAATCTATATTGCTATAAAATAAAAATTAATCTATATTGCTACTTAGCCAACATTTCTTTTTGTAAGGTTTAACATTCAAGGTGCTTATGATGACACATTTTGATTCCGGGAGCCATTTTGATTGACGAGATAAAAAGGCATCGCTTCTCGAATATCACTCCCTCGAATCCTAAATTTCGCATAAGTTTGGCCCTCAACAATTTTGTTTTTTCAACCGTGGATTAAATCGCGGATGCAATCCCTTGAGGTTGGCGAGGGATTACTACAGTATGTTCCGTATTTATTCGAACTATTGTTTGCTTTTCGCATTCCCTTCACGAAATAGAGAACGTTTTGAGTGTGCTTTACACTCATTCTTTGTAGGTCGTAAAATTTCTTTCGCAGGAAGGAATTTTTAGCATTTTATGAATCTTACGGATTCTTATTCTTCAATGCATAATGCGAACGGAAATCTCGGCCTTCGTTATTTCCTGGGGGCGGGGGTGGCTCAGTCGGTAGCGCGCCAGGCTCGTAATCTGTAGTTCCCAGGTTCGAGTCCCAGCTGGGTCAGCGTTGAGATTTATCTCCGCAAAACTCCCCGCTCTGCCAACGGTCAGTAGGGGACACCGATGGGCTTGGAAAGGCCGCCGTCCGTCGGATGGGACGTTAAGCCGTGGCCCCGTGTGTGGGAGAGCCATACCCTGTGCACGTTAACCCTCCTTGACTGGAGGCTACCATCTATCTCCCAACAGCTGTTCCAGTGGGTCCCCTACCCCAACCTTCTCTGAGCCTTCGGGGTCCTTGTTACCTGGCTATTTAGCCCATGGTGTGCAAAAAAGTGCCGCTCAGAGGTAAAACAACCCAACCCAACCCTTCGATATTTCCATTCTTCATTGACTAAGGAGAATGGGAACCTTGATCACCAGTTCTACTCAACTACTACAATGTGCAGTGCATTTAATTCAGTTCAATAGAATTAAAACAAAAAGTATATACCCTTTTGCTTAATCTACAAGAAGAAAAGTTTTTTGAATTCAGTTAAAAACTTTTAACCATAAAAACCAACCAGTTGGACTATTTGCTTTTCAGCCTTGGCTTAATGGGGGCGAGGGTGGCTCAGTCGCTAGCTCGCCAGGCTCGCAATCTGCAGTTCCCAGGTTCGAGTCCCAGATGGGTCAGCGTTGAGATCTCCCCGTCCTGCCCACGGTCAGTAGGGGACACCGATGGGCTTGGGAAAGACGCCGTCCGTCGGATGGAAACGTTAAGCCGTGGCTTGAGAACCATACCTGTGCACGTTAAAGAACACTCTTGGATGGCCTTGACGGGAGGCTACCATCTGTCTCCCAACAGCTGTTCCAGTGCGTCTCCTCCCCCAATCTTCTCTGAGCCTTCGGGATCCTTGTAACCTGGCGATTTAGCCCAAGGTGTGCAAAAAAGTGTCTCCGCATTAATTCCCCGCCCTGCCCACGGTCAGTAGGGGACACCGATGGGCTTGGAAAGGCCGCCGTCCGTCGGATGGGACGTTAAGCCGTGGCTTCGTGTGTGGGAGAGCCATACCCTGTGCACGTTAAAGAACACGCTGGATGGCCTTGACGGGAGGCTACCATCTGTCTCCTAATAGCTGTTCCAGTGGGTCCCCTCCCTCAACCTTCTCTGAGCCTTCGGGGTCCATGTGACCTGGCCATTTAGCCCATGGTGTGCAAAAAAGTGCCGCTCAGAGGTAAAACAACCCAACCCAACGCAAAAAAAGTGCCCCTCAGAAGTAAAACAACCCAACCCAAAAGCCTTGGCTTAAAGTTGACAATAACGTCCTAAAACTGACACAGTAAAAAAACGCTGGTTCCAGGCCTCACGAAAAAATGAAATAAATTCTACTCTGTGTGATCTCTTCCTTAGAGCCATAAGTGCATGTGCTTTTCTTTTATAAATCTTTTTCGGCACTGAAAATGAGAGTAAAAAGGTATACATCCTTAAGGTGGCATTGGTCTGTAAAGAACACAATGAGGAAACCAAAAGGAGAATTATTATCTGGTAAAATTGGGAACGGAAAACTTGCATGGTGCCCTGAGTTGCGTGGTAAATTCTCAAGAAGATAACGTGCAGCAGCAGATAAGAAGCGTCGAGAATCCTGAACGCAATTTTGCGACCACAATAGAAACAGGTCTCGAGAGTAGGAAAGATGTTGCACCGGTCAGAACTATTTATAGCCGTATCTGAGAGGCAGATGAGAAGCAAAAAAGTTGTGCATCCATTTATCGGGTCCCATTGGTGGGCCTTATGTCAATCAATTTATCTGTGATAGACTTTTATTTCCTATTTGGCAGAGCCCTGAGACATTCCCGGTATGAAGCTGTATTTCACCCCACTTCATATGTTTGGATTGTTTGGATTGTTTTACCTCTGAGCGGCACTTTTTTGCACCCCATGGGATAAATGGCCAGGTCACATGGACCCCGAAGGCTCAGAGAAGGTTGGGGAGGGGACCCACTGGAACAGCTGTTGGGAGACAGATGATAGCCTCCCGTCAAGGCCATCCAGCGTGTTCTTTAACGTGCACAGGGTATGGCTCTCCCGCACACGGGGCCACGGCTTAACGTCCCATCCGACGGACGGCGGTCTTTCCAAGCCCATCGGTGTCCCCTACTGACCGTGGGCAGGGCGGGGAATTTTGCGGTCCCGCACATGGGACCACGGCTTAACATCCAATCCGACGGACGGCGGTCTTTCCAAGCCCCTCGGTGTCCCCTACTGACCGTGGGCAGGGCGCGGAATTTTGCGGAGATAAATCTCAACGCTGACCCAGCTGGGACTCGAACCTGGGAACTTCAGATTACGAGCTTGGCGCCCTTTCTCACCGAGAGCCGGGTGAGGATTTTAGCGGAGGTAAATCTCCACGCTTGGACAATTGGGACCTAAACCTGGGAACTTCAAATTACGAGCCTCGAGCGCTACCAACTGAGCCAACACACACCCCTTCAAGATCCAGTTCTTTTAAAATCGTTTAACATAAAACACACCTTTCAGAAATTAATAAATGAGAACAAAGTTTAAAATTAAAGTTTTGCTCTTACTCTTTTGATGTATACTTGACTTTCTGCGGCAACTGGGATAAAAAAAAATAGGGCGGATAATGCAAAACAGCTGAAAAACCCAAAAAGGAGGGGCGAGGGTGGTTCAGTCGGTAGCGCGCCAGGCTCGTAATCTGAAGTTCCCAGGTTCGAGTCCCAGCTGGGTCAGCGTTGAGATTTATCTCTGCAAAATTCCCCGCCCTGCCCAAGATCAGTAGGGGACACCGATGGGGCTTGGAAAGACCGTCTTCCGTCGGATGGGACGTTAAGCCGTGGTCTGTGTACGGGAGAGCCATACCCTGTGCATGTTAAAGAACACGCTGGATGGCCTTGACGGGAGGCTACCATCTGTCTCCCAACAGCTGTTTCAGTGTATCCACTTCCACAACCTTCTATGACCTTCGGGGTCCATGGTGTGCAAAAAAGTGCCCCTCAGAGGTAAAACAACCCAACAACCCAAAAAAGAAAAAAAAAATAAATTTAATTTTGGGTTGTCGTTTTAATAGTTGCATTTGAAAATTTTTGCGTTTGTAATTTTTGCGTTTGTAATGTGCCAGGATTGCATTACACACTAGAAAAAAAAAAGATGCCGAAATCCTTTTTTAATGAAATGTCGAATATTAAACTTTATTAGAATCAAATGCGATTACAAAATCAAACTTCTCTTACGCAATATCTTTCTTCGGTTACTTGAATCACGTTCTTGTTTAACAGCATTAAAATCCGCAGATGCGTAGTTTCCAAAATGAGCAAATCTAGGGAAGAACTGATTCACTTTTGCTCGTAGGGGTTGGGTTGTTTTACCTCTGAGCGGCACTTTTTTGCACACCACGGGCTAAATGGCCAGGTCACATGGACCCCGAAGGCTCAGAGAAGGTTGGGGGAGGGGACCCACTGGAACAGCTGTTGGGAGACAGATGGTAGCCTCCCGTCAAGGCCATCCAGCGTGTTCTTTAACGGCACAGGGTATGGCTCTCCCGCACACGGGGCCACGGCTTAACGTCCCATCCGACGGACGGCGGCCTTTCCAAGCCCATCGGTGTCCCCTACTGACCGTGGGTAGGGCAGGGAATTTTGCGGAGATAAATCTCAGCCCTGAACCCAGCTGAGATTCGAACCTGGGAACTACAGATTACGAGCCTGGCGCGCTACCGACTGAGCCACCCCCGCCCCTGCTCGTAGGGGAGAAAGGAAAAAGATCTCTCGCTGTAATTCGGATGTGACGAGCTAAAGTTAAAACAGAAACTAATAGTTTATTTTGTCTGCAAAAGAGAATTATGAGATATATTCTAAGATTAAATTACAGAAATCCGGTACAACACTTGATGGTAGAAAATGGAATACTAAATATATATAATATTTACAAGTATGTTATGGGGAATTTTGTATACAGAGTGAAGAATAAAATAACAGAGTACTCGGAGCTTTACTGCTGCTTAGAAAGAACGAAGACTTTCAGTTGTGATACTCGACTTAAGAACAAGATCATGTTGCCCCTTTATAAGAAATCTATAGGCCAGAGATCAATACGGTACCTTGGCATTAAGATTTGGAATGACGAGATACCAGAGGATACTGCTGCAATGGAACAATATAGAACTTTTAAATATAAATATAAACTGCACTTATTATCAAGTCAATGCACAAAAATTCATGTGCTCAAATAAATGTATAAATGTATAAATTAAGGTCAAATGCATTGTTTTAAATTTAAGTGTATTTCAGGAAACATTTATTCAAAAGCTACGGCTTATTATGCTCTCCTTTTTCACCTGTGAACTTGTCTGTGTTTTATCTACCAATATAAGTATGTTTCGGTGAAATAAACTTATTCAATTCAATTCAAACACTTTTCTAGACTGGTCACAAATAGTTGGTTCAGCTTTTACAAAGGAATAAACGGATGCGGTTCTTTGAATAAGTTTCGGAAATTGTGTGTATTTTATGATTTCGGGAGATTTTTAAGTGTTTCGTATTTTACGATTAGGGGCGATCTCTCACCCCCTACAAAGGTGTGAGATATAATTATTGCATCCAATGAGTTCCATTTCTGAGAGTCCCCACTCCCCCACTCTCAAAAAAAGGTATCTTTTTTCGAATAGACAATTCATTACGTTTGTTGGCCTGACTGCAGTTAAAAAACCGTTATGATGTCATAATTTTTCCTCGATTCGCACATTTGTTTTTGCTTCTAATGCGTTTCATGTATTGTACCAATAAATGTGAAATACGTTAAAAATGTCTTCACAATACTGAAAATTCAGACGAAAAATTCAACTTTTTATTTTGCTGTTAACCTGTTTCTAAAAGCACCGCTGTTAAATCCTCATCTCATGGATCTTCAAGCGAAACTCCAATTCTTTAACTATTAATATTAATCATGAAGAGAAATTGTTTACTAATCCGCAGAGTTAACAAATGGAAATTATTTTGAGCGAAGAACGCGGTCTTGTCAATTAAGTTTGGAGATAAAATCTCAGGAATGATATAAACCCTCAAGTCACTTACGAAGTGGCTTGAACAACAACCCACAATGTGGCGTTGATTTCGATCAAACATCTTGGAATGTGATGCATCATCAGTAAATTATTTCTCATCTAAGAAGTTTAGATGAGAAATCTTAGAAGATTAGAAATCTTTTTTTTAGGTTAGATGAGAAATCTTTTTTTTACGTTAGATGAGAAATCTTTTTTCTCATCTAAGAAGATTAGATGAGAAATGTGATGCATCATCAGTAAATTATTTCTCATCAAAGAAGATTTGATCTAAGGAGTATTTCCTCGTTTCTTCATCAGATGAGAGGCAAAAATGTCATCGTTTTCTTTGTATGATTTAAGACTAACAATCATTTCACGTAGAGACGAAAAAAGGTTCTTCAAAAAGACAAATAATTTATGTTTCTTGTACCTGAAACTCAGACTTCATTCGTGCTGTTAAAAAACAGTTACGATGCCATAATCTTCCCCGATTCGCACACATTTAATAAAATAAATTTGCTTCTAATGCCTTTTATTGATTGCACCATGTCTTATGCTAATGACATTTATGTATTGTACCACGTGTAGCATATGCTAATTTCTAAAAACCTGGAGAGCCATTATATTACGAGAATTTCTTGGGTCTTGAGACAACAAAATTCTTCATTTACTCTTTCGCAACTTACATTTAAAAATTATTCGGGGCGGGGGTGGCTCAGTCGGTAGCGCGCCAGGCTCGTAATCTGTAGTTCCCAGGTTCGAGTCCCAGCTGGGTCAGCGTTGAGATTTATCTCCGCAAAAATTCCCCACCCTGCCCACGGTCAGTAGGGGACACCGATGGGCTTGATAAAGGCCGCCGTCCGTCGGATGGGACGTTAAGCCGTGGCCCCGTGTGCGGGAGAGCCATACCCTGTGCACGTTAAAGAACACGCTGGATGGCCTTGACGGGAGGCTACCATCTGTCTCCCAACAGCTGTTCCAGTGGGTCCCCTCCCCCAACCTTCTCTGAGCCTTCGGGGTCCATGTGACCTGGCCATTTAGCCCATGGTGTGCAAAAAAGTGCCGCTCAGAGGTAAAACAACCCAACTCAACCCATTTAAAAATTATTCAGTTAATTTGTTTTACTTTTCGAGACGCAGTTTTGTACACACAATGGGCTAAATGGCCAGGTTACAAAGACCCCTAAGGAGAGAGAGAGGCTCAGAGAGGGTTGGGGGAAGGGAATTCATCGGACAAACAAAAACATTAATAGAAAATAAATTTCAACTTCCAGAAGAAATACTGAAGTTTAATTAATTTGATTTTTTTTTTTTCGTTTCCTTATTGGAAGTACGTTGGTTTACATCAGATAAATAATTTTCACGTACACGAGGCAGATGATTTAGCCTTACTTCTGGATTATTCTGGCTCAGGCCCCGGGTCTAATAAAAAATAAAGGTGTGTGCGTGTGGGGTGGTGATGATGAGGGAGAAATGGGAGGGGGGGAGGCAAGTGTTTTGGTCGAGCAAGGAAAAGGAGGAGAAGCAAGAGACTGGATTTCCATTTCAGTATAACATTTTCTCCTCCGTTTTAGAGATACTTAAAAATTTTCTTGACAAATGCTAGAAATATGTATAAATTTAATAATTTTTTTGCCTCCGCGGGCCGAGTGGTTAGCGTGCTTGGCTATTGATCCAAGGGACCTGGATTCGGCCCCGGGTAAGGCATGGATGTTTCTGTTATCTTTCTGCTAAAGTCCCACCATCCTCACAGATCATACACTGACAGGTTCCTGTCAGACCTCTGTGGCAAGCAGCTGCTTGAAGGATATTTAGTTTTAATTTATTATCCCTACAAGCATTCTGAAGGGGGATGCCCCCCTTAGTTTGGCTATGAGTTGGCGCTTTTAAAAGAACTTCGTTTTAATTGACCTCGTGGATCTCATTTCAATTATTTTGTTTATATTTGCGTTTGGTGTGGCCGAGTGGTTAGCGCGCTTGGTTGCTGTTCTTAGAGACCTGGGTTCGAGCCCCGGGTAAGGCATGGATGTATGTGTCGTTTTTCTGCTGAGGTCCTGCTATTTATTTTTTTTTTATTTAGTTTGCGAGACTATGAGGCTGTGCAGTTCACGCTTTGACCATTCTCACATATCATTGGTTGATTGATAGGTAATTGATGAGTCACTGACCAATGTCCTACGAGGACTGTCGAAGTATTAACTCCGCAATCTTGCAGTGTTCCTAGTTGACACTAGCTTCGGATATAGGGGGCGGGGGTGGTTCAGTCGGTAGCGCGCCAGGCTCGTAATCTGTAGTTCCCAGGTTCGAGTCCCAGCTGGGTCAGCGTTGAGATTTATCTCCGCAAAATACCCCGCCCTGCCCACGGTCAGTAGGGGACACCGATGGGCTTGGAAAGGCCGCCGTCCATCGGATGGGACGTTAAGCCGTGGCCCATGTGCAGGAGAGCCATACCCTGTGCACGTTAAAGAACACGCTGGATGGCCTTGACGGGAGGCTACCATCTGTCTCCCAACAGCTGTTCCAGTGGGTCCCCTCCCCCAGCCATCTCTGAGCCTTCGGGGTCCATGTGACCTGGCCATTTAGTCCATGGTGTGCAAAAAAGTGCCGCTCAGAGGTAAAACTAGAACCCAAGCCTCGGATATAGCGAAAGTGAGTGAGTGCAAGTGACTGGATTGAGCAGGAACGAACTGGAACGTCATTCCGATATAAATTTCCCTCAGTTTATAGAATGTGGAATTTTTCTTGAAAAATACGTGTAATATATATAAGTATAATATTTTTTTGGCTCACTTTCCGATTATTCGTTTTCTCGAAGAGGTTATGGCTCCCTTGCCCTACATAGATTTAATCCTGACACTCGGGCAACTCCACTGATCTTTGTGCGAGAAATGAAAACTTCAGATTATATATTTCATATCCACCTGTTATTTACCAAATTATCAGAAGGCAGGGAAGGTAACATGAACCACATTTTTCGGGGGGGTGAGGGGTGGTGGTGGCAAGAATTTCAATATATATGAAGAATCGTTTCGGTAAGTGCAGGGAGACAAGTTTTCCCTCCCCCGAATTCTCAAAAAAGAAACTCATTTGAATTGTGCAATGGTTTTTTTCTGGCCCCTTCTCTTAGCCTTTGAGGGGGGGGGGGATAAACCAAAAGGGATAAATTTTGCTACGCGCACAGACTCACGCAATTGCAGTTACGTTAAATAGTAGGTTGGGTTATTTTACCTCTGAGCGACACTTTTTTTGCACACCATGGGTTAAATAGCCAAGTCACATGGACCCCGAAGGCTCAGAGAATGTTGGGGGAGAGGATCCACTGAAACAGCTGTTGGGAGACAGATGGTAGCCTCCCGTCAAGGCTATCCAGGGTGTTCTTTAACGTGCACAGGGTATGGCTCTCCCGCACACGGGGCCACGGCTTAACGTCCCATCCGACGGACGGCGGCCTTTCCAAGCCAAACAATGTCCCCTACTGACCGTAGGCAGGGAATTTTGCGGAGATAAGTCTCAACGCTGAACCAGCTGGGACTCGAACCTGCTGGGAACTGCAGATTATGAGCCTGGTGCGCTACAGATTGAGCCACCCTGCTCCAAAATGTGTAGGCATAAACCATACTAAAGACAGTTTACAGGTAAATACCGAGATGCTATACAGAGAGAAAAAAAAAAGAGTTTGCTGAAAATAAGAGGCCTGACTAACAAAATTTCGATTTTATTTCCCCTAACATCAACTACAAGCCGTCCCGTGGCCGAGTGGTTAGCACGCTTGGCTACTGATCTAAGGGACCTGGGTTCGAGCCCCGGACTAGGCATGGATGTGTGTGTCGTTTTTCTGCTGAGGTCCTGCCATTCACTCAGATCTCCTACTGTGGCATATAAACTGATCAGGCTGCTGTCAGACCTCTGTGGCAAGCAGCTGCTTGAGGGGGGTATTTTATTTTTTTTAGCATCAACTACACCATATGCACCTAGCGGAACGATTGCGTGTAATTATCGAAAGGTGAAAGTCGCTTTCTTCAAGCCTGGTGTTTCTCTCAATCAAGACGACATAAAAAGCTGATAGTTTTTTAAACAATGTCGTGTCAATGTGTTTTAAACAATGTGTTAAATGTCAATTGTAAACAAATCGTTTCCAAAATCGATTCCATTGTTGACGTTCCTCTCCGTTCCCGCCTTTTCACGATAATGTGTGGAACTTATGCGTTCTCTTAACAATGGCGAGCTCATCTGCTACCCACACTCGAAGTCATCTCACCAAACAACAGCCAGACGTTCTCGTTGAGCATTCGACGATCATTACGACTCTTAAGTGGATGCGGATAGGTTTTTAAGTTTTGGGATGTCCTGTTGTCGCATTATGGCTGCGATTGTTTACTCGTGATTGTTGTCCCTAACTCACCCTGTTGTAAATAATGGCAGCAAGACACTTGCTTGAAATGTTTAGGAAGTTCGTTTGTCTTCTGGATAATATTTATTGACAATTCTTTTCCTAAGTGGTGATGATCTTCAAGATGTCTTCCGGCTTTCGTTTCTCTTAGAGTTGTTTCGTTGAAGTTGCGTGAGGCTGGTATGCTTATTACATCTCGCATGAACGTCATTTCGGCTCAGCCTTCAAAAGTCTTGCAACTGGTTGGGTTGACCGAATTGTTTGAGACCTGGTCGAATCATCCAAGTTCTTCGCATCAGCAAAATAAGTGAATAAGCAGGTCATAATTACGGGGTCTGTAATCTGTAGTTCTAGGTTTGAGTCCAATGTGGACCAACTTTGAGATTTATCCTCGCCAATCCCGCCCTTCGTCAGAACGGGGGTCACCAATGGGTTTGGAAAGGCCTCGTCCGTCAGATGGGAGATTAAGCCGTGGCCTCGTGTGCCGGAGAGCCACACGCTATTCACGTTAAAGAACAAGCTGGATGGCCTTGACGGAAGGCTGCCATCTGTCTCCTAACAGCTGTCCAGTGGGTCCCCTTCTCTGATCCCTTGGGGTCTTTGTGAGCTGGCCATTTAGCCCAATTTGTGAAGAAACGTGCGATTAGAAGAAAAACACCATACGTCAGAGACGGACCAGAAGGCTGTTCCAGTAAAATGTCTGTTACAGTAAAGTGGTTTGTTTTACCTCTAAATGGCACTTTTTTTTTGCGCACAATTGATTAAATATTCAAGCGACAAGGACCCAGAGAAGGTTTGGTTAGATAGATCCACTGTACAAGTCATGAGACAGATAAAAACTTAGCTCAAGGCCTACCAGTGAATTCTTTAGCGTGCAAAGGGTATATCTCTACTGCACATGGAGCGGCTTAAACGTCCCATAAAACGAACGGCGGCTTTTCCAATATTATTGATGGCCCCTTTCTGATTGAAGTCAGGGTCCGAGTTAGTGGAAATAAATCTCCATGCTGGCATAATTAGGATTCGAACCTGGGAACATCAGATTACGAGTTTACGTGCTACCGACTAACAAATCCTCGTCCTAGGGGCGGGGGAGGCTCAGTCGGTAGCGCGCCAGGCTCGTAATCTGTAGTTCCCAGGTTCGAGTCCCAGCTGGGTCAGCGTTGAGATTTATCTCCGCAAAATTCCCCGCCCTGCCCACGGTCAGTAGGGGATACCGATGGGCTTGGAAAGGCCGCCGTCCGTCGGATGGGACGTTAAGCCGTGGCCCCGTGTATGGGAGAGCCATACCCTGTGCACGTTAAAGAACACGCTGGATGGCCTTGACGGGAGGCTACCATCTGTCTCCCAACAGCTGTTCCAGTGGGTCCCCTCCCCCAACCTTCTCTGAGCCTTCGGGGTCCATGTGACCTGGCCATTTAGCCCATGGTGTGCAAAAAAAGTGCCGCTCAGAGGTAAAACAACCCAACCCAACAACGTCCTAAAGGTTCGAAATTATAAGAAATAATGCACATTAATATTAATGAATTTTTTACGATACAATACGTGGGGTAAAAATTAATATCGATATTTCGGTCCTTTAATTGTTTTTTTTTTTATTTGTCTAAGCGAGTTGCTTAATATAATTCACCACTCTTCGTAATGTATTTCATTAATCAGTGAGTAAACCAAGTGTTTGCAAACTGTAGCAGCATGTTCTCTGAAATGATTAACGAACGAATGTCCTATGAGATAACTATTAATATTGCAACATTCGAATATGTGGCTGAATTTAATAAAAAGTCGTCTACAAATGCAGCTCGCGACTATTAAAACCTAACTTTGATTTCACTACTACTTAACCGATGAAACGTTATAAATCGATATGAATGTGTCATAGATTAGTTAAATCTGCGTGGAGTACTCTTATTGTAAGTCGCCTTAAGAAGGATTAGTAGGACAGGCTTCAAGAAAATTTTAAGGTCCCGTCTGCTTTTGAACTTTAAAAGTCCCTCCCCATGTCTTGTGGGGCGGGGGTGGCTCAGTCGGTAGCGCGCCAGGCTCGTAATCTGTAGTTCCCAGGTTCGAGTCCCAGCTGGGTCAGCGTTGAGATTTATCTCCGCAAAATACCCCGCCCTGCCCACGGTCAGTAGGGGACACCGATGGGCTTGGAAAGGCCGCCGTCCGTCGGATGGGACGTTAAGCCGTGGCCCCGTGTGCGGGAGAGCCATACACTGTGCACGTTAAAGAACACGCTGATGGCCTTGACGGGTAACTAACATCTGTCTCCCAACTGCTGGATTCCAGTGGGTCCCCTGCCCCAACCTTCTCTGAGCCTTCGGGGTCCATGTGACCTGGCCATTTAGTCCATGGTGTGCAAAAAAAGTGCCGCTCAGTGATAAAACAACCCAACCCAACCCCATGTCTTGAGGATTCCAGTATTTGCGCAACTTCCATTCAGAATTTGGCAGCATTCACGAGGCTCCAACAGGGAAGACAGAATTTTGAAACAGCGTGAGGGGAGTTAAAAATTTTCATTAATGCAAATTTTAAAATAATGATTTATTAAGGGAAGAAACTGCCTAAGGAGTAAGTTCCCCGTTGATGAACTGCTAATTCCATTTCTAGAGATTTATTATTCACTTGATTCCGATTTCCAGAGATTGTCCATGTCCAGATTTTGTTTATAGTCATCTGCCGTCATTCGCCAGAGTGTATTAATAGTAATCGGAATTTCACGCCAGAGTTTGTCAATAGTAATCTGATTTAACTAAGCAATTTATGGGGGCGGGGGTGGCTCAGTCGGTAGCGCACCAGGCTCGTAATCTGTAGTTCCCAGGTTCGAGTCCCAGCTGGGTCAGCGTTGAGATTTATCTCCGCAAAATTCCCCGTCCCGTCCAGGTCAGTAGGGGACACCGTTCGGCTTGGAAAGACCGCCGTCCGTCGGATGGGACGTTAAGCCGTGGCTCCATGTGCGGTAGAGCCATACCCTGTGCACGTTAAAGAACACGCTGGATGGCCTTGACGGGAGGCTACCATCTGTCTCCCAACAGCTGTTTCAGTGGGTCCCCTCCCCCAACCTACTCTGAGCTTTCGGGGTCCATGTGACTGGCCATTTAGCCCATGGTGTGCAAAAAAGTGCCGCTCAGAGGTAAAACAACCCAACCCAACCCTGATTTTGTTGGGGCGGGGGTGGCTCAGTCTAGCGGCCAAGCTCGTAATCTGCAGTTCCCAGGTTCGAGTCCCAGCTGAGTCAACGTTGAGATTTATCTCCGCAAAATTCCCCGCCCTGCCAACGGTCAGTAGGGGACACCGATGGTCTTGGAAAGACCGCCGTCCGTCGGATGGGACGTTAGGTCGTGGCCCCATGTGCGAGAAGGCCCATACCCTGTGCACGTTAGAGAAACGCTGAATGACCTTGACGGGTGGCTAACATCTGTCTCCCAACAGCTGTTCCAGTGGGTCCCCTCCCCCAACCTTCTCTGAGTCTTAGGGGTTCATGTGACCTGGTTATTTAGTCCATGATGTGCAAAAAAAGTGCCGCTCAGAGGTAAAACAACCCAACCCTGATCTGTCTTTGAACGACGCGCTTCTTACGAGTGCAATCAAAGCTTTGTGTCACTAGGTTCGCTATTTTCTATTCGTTACATCTGTATAAACATACCTGTGTGTTCCTGCCACTTGTATAAATCGCATGACTGCGTTAGCTTATTGCAAAAGGGCCTGTTTAAAATTAGGAACGCCTGTAACATAACAACCTATTAGGCGATGTCAAATTTAAGGCAATAGGCAAGAGGTCAGAAAGCCTTCCAAAGTAGGAAGGAAAGATAAAAGTGGTGATAGAAGAAAATGTAATAAAAGTGCAATATCCTTTGTTAACTATTAGTAAAGCTCATAATTTCGTGTAGTAAAATAAAAATTAAATGAAGCAAAAAATAATATAGCAAATGCTTTCATATTATCCAAATACAACTGTTGGTGGGGCCAATATGCAATGATATCTCATGTACAAAATAAACACCTAAACACAAATATCTGAGACATGAAAATGGGGGCGGGGGTGGCTCAGTCGGTAGCGCGCCAGGCTCGTAATCTGTAGTTCCCAGGTTCGAGTCCCAGCTGGGTCAGCGTTGAGATTTATCTCCGCAAAATTCCCCGCCCTGCCCATGGTCAGTAGGGGACACCGATGGGCTTGGAAAGGCCGCCCCGTGTGGTCCCGTGTGCGGGAGAGCCATACCCTGTGCACGTTAAAGAACACGCTGGATGGCCTTGACGGAAGGCTACCATCTGTCTCCCAACAGCTGTTCCAGTGGGTCCCCTCCCCCAACCTTCTCTGAGCCTCCGGGGTCCATGTGACCTGGCCATTTATCCCATGGTGTGCAAAAAAGTGCCGCTCAGAGGTAAAACAACCCAACCCAAGACATGAAAATGTCACTGCAATCGATTATCTGAGATAGAAATGTCCATTGCATACGTCTACGCATTCATTATGCATACGGATATTTGGGACATTTTCTGTACTTTTAAGAACCTCTGTCCACTGTGCAGTAGCTTCATTTGGTACAGCTATCACGTCAAGAGTAGCTCAGATACCGAATTCAGTAATTTCTTATGAGAAAAAATGGAACTTCAAGTAATTTAAAGATCCAATCTATTTCTAACTCGATTTTCAACAATTCGTTCGGTATTTAGAGTTACATAAATTAGAATATTTAATAGCAACAATGCCAGTTTACATGGGGGCGGGGTTGGCCCAGTCGGTAGCGCGCCAGGCTCGTAATCTACAGTTCCCAAGTTCGAGTCCCAGCTTGGTCAGCATTGAGATTTATCTTCGCAAAAGTTCCCGCCCTGCCCACGGTCAGTAGGGGACACCGATGGGCTTGGAAAGGCCGCCGTCCGTCGGATGGGACGTTAAGCGTGGTCCCGTTTACCGGAGAGCCACACCCTTTGCACATTAAAGAACACGCTGGATGGCCTTGACGGGAGGCTACCATCTGTCTCCCAACAGCTGTTTGAGTGAGTCCTCCCCGAACCTTTTCTGAGACTTCGGCGTCCTTGTGACCTGGCCATTTAGCCCATGGTGTGCAAAAAAGTGCCACTCAGAGGTAAAACAACCCAACCCAGTTTAAATGATTGCTGCGAAAAGTTAATAAAATAAAAACAAAGCAAAAAAAAAAACGCGCGTAAGAGTATTTTTAGCAATTTAGGTAACAATTTTGTCAATTCTCTCCAATTTCTGAATGGTTTTGAACAACGATTTAACTTGTTAAATGACTGAACAAAAATTGTTGCAAATCGAGAATGAAATTGATTTGATTGAGATCTTTAAATTGTCTTCACTGACGTTTTTTCGTATAGAGCTTATATAAGAAGTTACTGAGTTCTTTATCTGAGTTACTATTAACATAACAATGAACTGTACCTAATAAAAATGGGGCGGGGGTGGCTCAGTCTGTAGCGCCGCAGTTCTCAGGTTCGAGTCCCGCCTGGGCCACCGTTGAGATTTGTCTCCGCAAAATTTCACGTCCTGCCTCAGTCAGTAGGGGATTGGATTGTTTTACCTCTGAGCGGCACTTTTTTGCACACCATGGGCTAAATGGCCAGGCCACAAGGGTTGGGTTGGGTTGTTTTACCTCTGAGAGGCACTTTTTTTTGCACACCATGGGCTAAATGGCCAGGTCACATGAACCCCGAAGGCTCAGAGAAGGTTGGGGGAGGGGACACACTGGAACAGCTGTTGGGAGACAGAGTTCTCTCCCGTCAAGGCCATCCGGCGTGTTCTTTAACGTGCACAGTGTATGGCTCTCCCGCACACGGGTCACGGCTTAACGTCCCATTCGACGGACGGCGGCCTTTCCAAGCCCATCGGTTGGGTTGGGTTGTTTTACCTCTGAGCGGCACTTTTTTGCACACCATGGGCTAAATGGCCAGGTCACATGGACCCCGAAGGCTCAGAGAAGGTTGGGGGAGGGGACCCACTGGAACAGCTGTTGGGAGATAGATGGTAGCCTCCCGTCAAGGCCATCCAGCGTGTTCTTTAACGTGCACAGGGTATGGCTCTCCCGCACACGGACCACGGCTTAACGTCCCATCCGACGGACGGCGGCCTTTCCAAGCCCATCGGTGTCCCCTACTGACCGTGGGCAGGGAGGGGAATTTTTGCGGAGATAAATCTCAACGCTGACCCAGCTGGGACTCGAACCTGGGAACTACAGATTACGAGCCTGGCGCGCTACCGACTGAGCCACCCCCGCCCCTAAGCCCATCGGTGTCCCCTACTGACCGTGGGCAAGGCGGGGAATTTTGCGGAGATAAATCTCAACGCTGATCCAGCTGGGACTTGAACCTGGGAACTACAGATTACGAGCCTGGCGCGCTACCGACTGAGCCACCCCGCCCTCCGAGGATAGGGAGAAGAGTTATGCGGAGATAAATGTCAACGCTGACCTAGGCAGACTCGAACCTGAGAATTGCAGATTACGAGCCCGTCGTGCTACAGACTCGAGCATTCCCGCCCATCTTCATGAGCGGTTACCATCTGTCCCCAAATAATTGTTCCAGTGGGTCCCCTCCCCCAACTTTCTCTGAGTCCTCGGGGTCCTTGTGACCTGGCCATTAACCTATTGTGTGTGCTCAGCGGTAAAACAACCTAATAGAGTGGCCGGTGAGAGTGTGTTTGAATATACTGTATATACAGTTGTATCAGAAGAATATGACCAGCTACCATTCGTATTATTAGATAGGTGGTCATATTATTCTGAGACGACTGTGTGTATATATAACTTTTTTTAGGTAGAGTGAAATATCAGTATAACGAATGCCAGAATAATGAAATATTAAGTAAAACAAAAGTTTTTTCCGATCCTTGACCAGTTTACTAAGCATCTCTGTGTAAAAATATTTAATTTTAATCAATATCAGTATAACGAAAATATCGGTTTAACGAGATAAATATTTGTCCCGATACCAGAAAATATGATCAGAGTTGGGTTGTTTTACCTCTGAGCGGCACTTTTTTGCACACCATGGGCTAAATGGCCAGGTCACATGGACCCCGAAGGCTCAGAGAAGGTTGGGGGAGGGGACCCACTGGAACAGCTGTTGGGAGACAGATGGTAGTCTCCCATCAAGGCCACCCAGTGTGTTCTTTAACGTGCACAGGGTATGGCTCTCCTGCACCCTGGGCCACGGCTTAACGTCCCATCCGACGGACGGCGGCCTTTCCACGCCCATCGATGTCCCCTACTGACCGTGGGCAGGGCGGGGAATTTTGCGGAGATAAATCTCAACGCTGTCCCAGCTGGGCCTCCAACCTGGTAACTACAGATTACGAGCCTGGCGCGCTACCGACTGAGCCACCCCCGCCCCCATATGATCAGGAAAACGAAATTTTTAAAAAGAAAATCCTTAAACAATTTGCACAATATGCATTTTCGCATTTGGCAACGCTTCGAAATATTTAACCAATCAGGAAATCCAATCATCGTCTTAGCAGAAGGAGAACCAATCAGAACACAATGGATCACTTGCTCCTGTGCATGGACATCGCCCCATGCATTTTTATCAGTCTCGCTGCGTGACATAAATGCTCTCCCGATGTGCCGACAAAAAGCTTTAATCCATGTTGCCACATTATCCTAGCATAAAAGGGGATATTCAAACTTGGAGATCTACAGTATCTATATGGCAACGATTTTTTTTAGAAATTAGTGATCTGGCAACCTTCGTGTCACTTGATTACAGAATTCAGGAGAAATATCTGGAGCGTGTACAGCAACTGTACACGCTCCAGTTACCGTTCACAGCAAACTGGAGCGTGTGCAGTTACTGCACACGCTCCAGTTTTCTGTGAACGGTAACTGCACACGCTCAATATTTCCGTGAGTGATCCCACACGATCTAGTATCAAAATAATATGACCACCTACAGGCGCTCAAAAAAATATCCGAACACTGTGGTTGAATACAGAATTCAGAAAAAATATCTGGTAACGAATTTTTTTTAGAAATTAGTGGTCTGAGAACCTTCGTGCCAGATCACTAATTTCTAAAAAAAATATTTTTTTGAGCGACTGTAACTATCATAGCACAATTTTTTGTTGCATTTCAGTATAATGAAACTTCGGCAGAACGAATTAAAAATTTTGGTAACCGCTAGATTTCGTCAGACTGAGATTTCACTGTGTTATCAAGCTTTGCATTTTATGGGATTCTTCTTTAGAGTCAGGGTTGACGTAGTTAACAAATTCTGTTTTTTTTTTTACAAATTCCAGAAATTATTTGTATTGTAGAAGTTATTTGTAATATAGAAAATACGTCCATTATTGAGAAATTGCAGAAGGTAACGATAAAATTAGAAGAGTCCGAAATTAAAAGGATTTTTGAGGCACAAGTACCCAAATAAGTGGAATTTCTTCCAGGCTAGGGTTGGGTTATCTCTGAGCGGCTCTTTTCTGCGCACAATGGGCTAAATGGCCAGGTCACAAGGACCCCGAAGGCTCAGAAAAGGTTGGGGGAGGGGATCCACTGAGACAGCGTTGAGAGACAAATGGGAGCCTCCCGTCAAGGCCATCCAGTGTGTTCTTTAACGTGCACAGGGTATGGATCTTCCACAGACGGCGCCACGACTTAACGTCCCATCCGACGGACGGCGGCCTTTCCAAGCGCATCAGTGTCCACTACTGACAGTGGACAAGGCGGAGAATTTTGCGGAGATAAATCTGAACGCTGCCCCAGCTGGAACTCAAACCTAGGAACTGCAGATTATGAGCCTGGCGCACTATCGACTGAGCTACACTCCCTCCAACCCCGCCCCTACTGCAACTGGGAATCCAATCTCTTAACACAGCCAGACAAGAGTGGGACTATGACATCAAATTTGGGGCCGACTGGTCAAGTGCCTGCAGAATCACATTGAACCGAAAATTTCGGCCACCAATGACGTTACGCCATGGACGTACAATTCAGAATATGTCTATTATATAACATGATGATGATTTTTCAAAGTTTAATTAATGGGTTCTTTGAGTATTCGTCAAATTTGGTAGAAAAGATTTGGTTTCTTCTATTTCTTCTTTCTAACTATTCCAGCTGCCAAATTCTTCGAACACCGAACTAATATTGTCGAAAATTTAATATTCCGAAATCTTCTATTGAGTTCTCATTGTAGAAACTACAGAGCTTCGAATTAAAAAAAAAACGACAGTTAATCTAAGGATCTAGAATTTACCGTTTAGGGATGGTTATTGATATCACTGTTTTCCAATTAAAATCGGAAATAATTCCATAACATGTTGCAACTGCTGAAGTTTTATCCTCATATTTGGGTTGGGTTGTTTTACCTCTGAGCCGCACTTTTTTGCACACCGTGGGCTAAATGGCCAGGTCACATGGACCCCGAAGGCTCAGAGAAGGTTGGGGGAGGGGACCCACTGGAACAGCTGTTGGGAGACAGATGGAAGCCTCTCGTCAAGGCCATCCAGTGTGTTCTTTAACGTGCACAGGGTATGGCTCTCCCGCACACGGGGCCACGCTTAACGTCCCATCTGACGGACGGTGGCCTTTCCAAGCCCATCGGTGTCCCCTACTGACCGTGGGCTGGGCGGGGAATTTTGCGGAGATGAATCTCAATGCTGACCCAGCTGGGACTCGAACCTGGGAACTAGAGATTACGTGCGTGGCGCACTACCGACTAAGCCACCCCCGCCCCTTATCCTCATAGAAGAACGCGAAACGAATGCGTAACAACCAGCAGAGAAACAACAATAATAAAAGAAAGTAACAGAAAAAGATAATAATGACAAAATTGCTATCTAACAAACACGTCGAGCTTAGCATTTTTGTGTGAAAAGCATTCTCTGTTACGTCTATTCACGTTATTCAAAATACACTCATCTTCCAAACTCTCTCATGCCTATTAAAAACATCTGACATCATTACTGTGCCATCCAGACATCGCCTACACGTACTCCATCGAACACATCGCACTGTGATGGGGGATGGTTGATCGGTGTCGGAGCAGTCCTTGGTGGATATGGAGCATGTGGTTCTCTGAGGATCACAAAGCCGGCTGTCGGATGTGTCCAGGAAGACGGTTCCATGCAGGTGGCAGACCTATTTATGGATACAAAAGCCGCCTCACTTCCGGCGGCTTGCAATTTCACGGCCTTAACAACTCCGGACTTCCTGTCGGAGGTTAGCTCACCTTTGTTCGTTTCGAGAGTGTTTCGACGGCACGACAGTAAACGATGAGGACGGCAGATGGGAATGGTCGGCTTTGGAAGTTGTTTGCGGTGGAGTAATGATTTATATGTACGACACGCAAAGCCAGTTAATGGCAGAGCTTACAAACAATGACAAATTATTTGGGATAAGTTGCTTCCCATCTATGTTTCATCCCTAAAGCTCTGATGCAGATGTATCAAACGTTTTGCGTTTCTAGTTCACGTTTTGTCTAGTTACTTTGCTATTTATTTAATTGAATTCTATGGTTTAACACCGCTTTTTGGGTATTATCATCATACAATTATTCATCGTATTAGTTTTTAGCTGAATAGACCAAATTTCAATTCACCACCATCATTGTCATTATCATATCATACCATTATCATCAGCATCACCATACCACTATGATCACCATCATAATACCGCTTCACATCACGCCACTATCATCATCATCATAACCACCAGGACCAGATCTAGGGGAGCCAGGAAGGTCATGACTCCCCCCCCCCACTTTTGAGAATGCTAGTAAAGATAATGGAGGATAAAAATTATTGAATTTGTGTGCATATTTCACTCATTTTAAATTTTTAAATCCTCTTAAAACGAAGGGGGAATATGTTATACTGCAAAGGAAATCCAGTTTCGTGCCTCCCCCCACTTTTCCCCCCGACTCGATTGCGTCGCTTGTTCCCCCCTCTCCCCCCTCTCCCCCCCTCTTATTTCATTCTAGATCCGCACCTGATCACTACCATCCTCATGATGCAACCTAATTATTAATCGTTTAATTTTAGCTGAATAGAATGAATAACTCTTTATCATCATCATGATTGTGATGATGATAATGAAGAGGCTCATCGCTGTCTGAGACATCAGCAGATGTTAGAATTTTTTAAATTTACATGGACCTCAGTGTGAACTTGAATTTACTTATACATGCATATGTGACTGAAAATTAACTGAATAGAACAGAAAATTAGCAATTTATTTGGAATTCATGATTGATCGATGAAATTTAAATGCGATACTACTTCAATCACGAGCTCGGCATAAGTATGAAAAATTACGAAAACTGGATCAACATAAGATATGGGAGGATAGATCCTCTTCTTCGGCGGTAAATTATTCGTTGGGAAACGGGAAATCACAGGAGAGGTTGGAAAAAGCAGTATCAACTTCTGGGGGAAAGTTGCAAGAAAAAAAAAAGAATCAGAATCAAAATAAGTGAGAATAATAATATTTCATCTCTGTTGAGAGAATTAATTTTCTCATTTCCTCATATTCCTCACTTCCTTTCATGTTTAAGGCTGGATTTCCACACCGCCAAGGGGGCGGGGGTGGCTCAGTCGGTAGCGCGCCAGGCTCGTAATCTGTAGTTCCCAGGTTCGATTCCCAGCTGGGTCAACGTTGAGATTTATCTCCGCAAAATTCCCCGCCCTGGCCACGGTCAGTAGGGGACACCGATGGGCTTGGAAAGGCCGCCGTCCGTTGGATGGGACGTTAAGCCGTGGCCCCGTGTGTGGGAGAGCCATACCCTGTGCACGTTAAAGAACACGCTGGATGGCCTTGACGGGAGACTACCATCTGTCTCCCAACAGCTGTTCCAGTGGGTTACCCTCCCCCAACCTTCTCTGAGCCTTCGGGGTCCATGTGACCTGGCCATTTAGCCCATAGTGTGCAAAAAAAGTGCCGCTCAGAGGTAAAACAACCCAACCCAACCCACACCGCCAATCTAAAATAACTTCTTGTTTACAAGAACGTTCCTCTGAAATTATGTTTACTTCTGAGCGGCACTTTTTTGCACAACATGGGCAAAAAATACTCTCCCATATTATAATGGCCAGGTCACATGGACCCCGAAGGGTCAGAGAAGTTTGGGGGAGGGGACCCACTGGAATAGCTGTTGGGAGACAGATGGAAGCCTCCCGTCAAGGCCATCCAGACTGGTCTCTAACGTGGACAGGTTATGGCTCTTCCGCACACGGAGCTACGGCTTAACGTCCCATCCGACGGACGACTTTCCAAGCCCATCGGTGTCCCCTACTGACCGTGGGCAGGACGGGAAATTTTGAGGAGGTCGTCTGAAATTGATATCGACATTAAACTAAGAGTGATAACTTCTTTGACAGTTGAACAAAAACGTGGAGAAATTTCATCAATTTAAGTTTTAATTAATTTCTGAGATAAAGTCTTAGGATGCACTCTTGTTGTGAATATCTCACCTTCCATAACTCTTTAAATACTGAACGAATATTGTCGAAAATCGAGTTTAAATAGATTCTATTATGATCTTTAATTCATCTTCAGTCATATTTTTACATTAAATGCATATTTTAGAAGTCATAGAGCTTCTAAGTTAGATTCCCATTGACATAACATGGAAATTCTCTAATAATTTGGAAGGACAGTTTATATAATACAGTAGAGACGAAAGACCTGGTCAAGTTCACGCTCTTCTACTTTCCATTGTTGACATATTAGCTTGTCGCGAGTAGTCTATTGCACTGTTTCCAAAAGAAATCCCAATTTGTATAAAAATAAATCCCCCCTCAAGCAGCTGCTTGCCACAGAGGTCTGATAGGAACCATTTAATTTATATGCCATAGTAGAAGGTCTGGGTTGGGTTGTTTTACCTCTGAGCGGCACTTTTTGCACACCATGGGCTAAATGGCCAGGTCACATGGACCCCGAAGGCTCAGAGAAGGTTGGGGGAGGGGACCCACTGGAACAGCTGTTGGGAGACAGATGGTAGGCTCCCGTCAAGGCCATCCAGCGTGTTCTTTAACGTGCACAGGGTATGGCTCTCCCGCACACAGGGCCACGGCTTAACGTCCCATCCGACGGACGGCGGCCTTTCCAAGCCCATCGGTGTCCCCTACTGACCGTGGGCAAGGCGGGGAATTTTACGGAGATAAATCTCAACGCTGACCCAGCTGGGACTCGAACCTGGGAACTACAGATTACGAGTCTGGCCCCGCTACCGACTGAGCCACCCCCGCCCCAGTAGAAGGTCTGTGAGGATGGTAGGACCTCAGCAGATAAACCACATAAACGTCCATGCCTTATCCGGGGCTCGAACCCAGGTCCCTTAGATCAGTAGTCAAAAATTCAGACCGCCAGCGGATGAAATATTTGCGGAAATTTCGCAACAAAGATAGTATAGCGTAGATCTGACTGATAGCGTAGATTCTGATAGCGTAGATCTAACAGATTCGAATTTGTAAACTATTGTTTGCCGAGTTTCCTCCGTGATTGTGTTGCCACCTGTCTCGCTCTCATTTCATCTCGAGGCATTTAAAGCGCCAAGAAACGTACCTTGCTTACGCGTGCGGGTCTTGCACTTACTACTTCACGTGACCGCAAACTGCAGAGACGTGTTTACGGACTTGATTTACCACATTGTTGCTCGGAGCCAAGGCCTGAAATGTGGGTCGTTGATACCGTAGTTGATGCAACTTCTAGAACTGTGCTGAAAGCGGGAAGAAAAAAAAACAACCTCTTCAAACTTGCTGGAATGCTGCTCCCCTGTGACGAAAATGGGATTTCTGAATTTTCCAGGAATTTCAAACAGAGTTTTGAAATTAAATTGAATGTTTTTAACCAAAAGTAAAAGGGTTAGTTCCACTATTTTGCTGTGAAGTTAACAAATGACTTTCATCAAATTAGTGCATTGCGGATAGGGAGGTAATTCTTTTAGTTTCTGTCTTCGGGATTAATATATATAACATATGTTACCGCTAAAGTGCAGAAATCAGTTATTCTAGAGATTATCTAGGTATTGTGCAGATTAACTAGGGTGATCCGTTAACGTGCGGAAAATTCATTTCTCAAATTATCTAGGTAATCTGCAAATTACCTGGATAATCTGCACATTACCTACTAGGCACTCGTTAAAGTGAAAATAAGATCTTTGCTGGAACAACAGGAACGTTTCTATATGCGTAAATTAACATAATGTTATTTATCTAGTGTCCGAGAGTAGAGTTGAAACCAGGGTCATCCCTCTGTCAACATGAATCAGTCGTCCGAATTATAAAAAACGCCCCCAAAATGAGCAGCCCAAGTGAGAACGAATCATTTTAGTGATTCGTTATCAAGAATGAATCACTTTACCGATTCGTTCTCACTTGGCCTCCGCTCATCCGGGGCGTTTTTTATAATGCGGACGAGTGAATCACGTGACACGAAGATTCATATTCAAGAGATTCACCACTATGAGAGAAACAAACTTTTGAACTTTAACGATACGGAAGCCGTTAATGTGCACATTACCTAGGTAAAATGCGGAAAACTCTTGATTCCGCACGTTAACGGAGCAAATCAGTTAATCTGCAGATTAGCTAGGTAATGTGCACATTAACGGCTTTCGAGCTTTAGCGGTAACATATATACTGAGTGAACATTCAAATATGACCACAATCCTCCGTATTCGTAGTGGAAGCGAACTTCGAAGTTCTATTTTATGAGAAAATGTGACTGAAGATAAAGATCTCATTCAAGTCAATATAAATCTCGATTTTTAACAACACTTGCTTTCCATTATGAAAGGTTGAATATTTAACAGCACGAACGCGTCTTTAAGAAAATCGAAAATGTCGAAAATATTATTTACATAAACTTTTGAAATATACACCTATTGTATATTAAACCTTGGAGAACTAAATTGCACGGTCTGATTGGACCTCCGTAGCCCATGGCTGCTTGAGGATGATGATGATGTATATTAAATGGTTTGAGATAATGTTTCTCATTCGAATTATAATTAACTTCCGAGATAAATTTTAGATGTGTGCCATTGCTGTTCTTAAATATGCAAACATCCATAACTCTTTAAATACCGAACAAATATTTTTAAAAATCGAGATAGAGATAAATTTGATCTTTAGATTATCTTCAGCGACATTTTCTCGTAAAGCTCTTATTTTATAAGTTATAGTGTTTTGTAGTTAGATTCCACTGATATAACCTGGAGGGGTAAGGATCATAATTCAATGGCCAATGACCGCAGGCATGGACTTACCATTAGGGATTGTAGGCACTAGCCTAGGGGCGCCAACATAAGAGAGGCGCCATCATTTGAATGATACAAATTGTTTAAGTAACAACAAAATTGAGTCTTTTTTAATTTTTACGGGTTGCAAGTATCCATGGAGATTAATTACTCTCTTTTTGCTCTCTCTCTCTCTTGACAATCGAAAACGAAATTTTAAAACAATGTGGATTGCGAGGTAATGCAATATATTTCCAAATGTATTGATATACTTCCATGTTTTGTGCATGGAAAACCGCATTCGAAACTCTCTAACTTTGAAAATAAGATTTTTTTTTACAGAAAAATGTTGCAGAAAATAATTTGTATATCTCAATCAAATATATCCAAATTTCGATCTTAGGAAATATTCTATTAATATTCAAAGAGATATCGAAGATGAAATGTTTGACAGAAGATGTTGCTGTTATGTCTGTCCTAAACACTGCTTCAAAATTAATACAAAGTGAATGTTTCAGTTTCCAGAACCCTTTATAACCGCAAATAAGCATTGCTCAAAATCTAAACTTGTGCAATGTTTTTTTTTTGAGATTTTCCAATTTTTGTTACATTTTAATACGAAACGCTTAATTAAAATTTAGGGAGCTTTGAATACAGTTTTGAGACATAGAAATGCCCCAATACTTTAGATAATTTTTGTTCATTCCCAGATCGAGAAACAAAGGGAAAATTAACATGATTATAAAATTATAAAAGCTGCAAATTATATAATCTGCAGATTATAAAAGCTGTACTTCGAAAATTTGATTCCCAGATTAAGAAACAAAGGGAAAATTAAATTTTATTTAACAAGGGAAATATCAATTTTATTATTTAAAATTTAAACGAATAACTTGACTTTTAAATATTACTCCTTACTGAATATTACAAGTTATATACTACGTAATTAATTTATTTATAAATAAAAATGTATTGCTTATCATTAAAATTTCCACATCCATTTCAATTGCATTATTTTCATTCTTCATGATAGGGAGAGAAAAAAGAAAATAACTTTTTTTTTATACGAAATAAAAAAACTTACAATACATAAGAACGCGCTACCACTTCGTGTGCCAAGGGGGCGCGTGAGGAGTAAATCCGGCCCTCGCCGAGTGTATATTACTGGAGAGAGGGGATTCTTTGGTCAAGATATAGCGGGTTTTTTTAATAGCGTCACTCTTTTTTTCATCAAAGCATTAATTTGTTTTCGGTGTAATGCCGGAATTTTTTTCAAACTCAAATTTATTTTAAATAAGTATTATCTATAATTATATTACATAAAAAATCCCACTAAGCCGAAGCTTATCAGCGGGAATGTACATATATGTTTTTACAGATATGATCTAGATTGCCTCAGTAGTACAAAAAATGAAGGAGTGAAAAAAAGGAATAAATGAGAAAGAAAACCGACAAAATGATGAAAGTTTCCAAATAAAAACATCACTTTTTCATCAACCACTGAAATAATTTATCTTTAACATCCCAATTTTTTTTTTAAGTTAACTATTTCTCTAGGAAGCAAGTTAAATAGGTAGGGAATTTGATATTCTTTGGAATTTCGTCCGTAATTATTATAAAATTTTGATTGTTTCAAAAAACCCATAGCCTTTTTTCTAGTAAACTTATTGTGGCAAATATTTTGCTTATAGGTATCATCAAAGAAGTTATTGATAACAGAAACAAACACATATAAACTTTCAATCGGTAAAATTTTGAACAAACTGAATATATCATCTTTCGTTGTAAGGGAATATTTAACTTCTGTATTACACAATCCTTTTAGCAGAAATAATCTTACAAAGGCTGATTGGCTGTCAACTAATTAATAACGATAATTAAGCCATGTAGCTTTTATAGGAATTTTTGATTTAAATCAGAACCTAGGATTTTTTTTAACTCTTACTGCAGATTATAAAAGCTGCACTTCGGAAATTTTATTTTGTATTTATTCTTATAACTGAAGTCTCAAAAAGTGTGATTTTTAAGCCCGTTTTTTAGGCTCTAGGTTTAAAATGGGATTGATTTGAAAAAGCCGTCGTAATAATTGTGTAATAATGATGGTGGTTGAAATTTATCGCCAAAGAGTAGCAACATATGATCCCACCAGATAAAGTGATTTTGGCGCTCAAGAGAATGGTGTAAGAACAGGTTAATACTTCTGTGACTGGTGAAATTGTAAAAGCATATTAATGACTTCTGTGGCTCGCGAGATTGACGTAGAAGCAGATTAATAACTTTTTTAGCTAATGAGATTGGTGTAGAAGCAGATTAATAACTTCTGTTGCTCGTGAAATTGCTAAAGAAGCGGATTAATAACTTCTGTAACTAGTGAGATTGGTGCAGAGAAGGATTAACAACTTTTGTGGTTATTGAGATTGATGCAGAAGCGGATAAATAGCATCTGTGGATGATGAGATTGCTGTAGAAGCGGATTAATATATTCTGTGGCCTCGTCAGATTGGTGTAGATGAGAATTAATAACTTCTGTGGCTCATGAAATCGGTGCAGAAGCGGATTAATAACGTCTGTGGCTCGTGAGATTGTAGAGGAGGATTAATAACTTTTGTAGTTCGTGATATTGGTGTAGAGGAGAATTAATAATTTCTGCGGTTCGTGATATTTATGTAGAGGATGATTAATAACTTCTGTAGTTCGTGATATTGGTGTAGAGGAGAATTAATAATTTCTGCGGTTCGTGATATTTGTGTACAGGAAGATTAATAACTTCTGTGACTCGTGAGATTGGTGTAGAAGCGGATTAATAATTTCTGTGGCTCATGCGATTGGTGTAGGAGCTGTTTAAGCAATTTTGTGTCCATGAAATTGGTGCAGGGAAGAATTAAGCAGTTCTGATCTCATGAAATTTGTTTAAGGCAGGTTAAACAATTCTGGAAGCACGAGATTAGTGTAGGGCCAGATTAATCAATTGTGGGGCCCATGAATTGGTGAAAAGCAGAACAAAAAGCTTTTTGGCCTGTGAGCTTAGTACATAGTCAAATAAGGACATTTGGGACTCATGATGGTGATGTTTAACCGAATTAAAGAGTTCTGGGACGACGAGCATGAAAAATTTTGAAGTCCTTCCAGGTGCGGAACTATAACTTTTGTTTTCTCTCTACCTTCCCGCGAATGATTTTCTAGCTGACCGACTTTTACGAATTTATTAAAATATGTGTTTTAGAGCCCATCCTGGCTCGTAAACTGTAGTCCTCCTTACAATTTCGAGTCCCTGTGGCATTATTTGACCACTGGTCCACCTCAAGCAACAATAATCCAATATACACCTATCCCTCGATTTACACGGTACTCAGTTCACACAATTTTGGCTTTGCTCGGTCAAAAATGCAACCAATTCGATTTACACGGTACTGACTGAGACGTACATAGAAAGGAAATCTCAGTTAGTACCGTGTAAATCGAAACTGGTTGCATTTTTTGACCGTGCAAAGCCAAATATGTGTGAACTGAATACCGTGTAAATCGAGGGATAGGTGTATAAAGAAGAGGGGGTGTTTATTCGTTTATCTATTTGTTTGTCCTTTTATCCGTTCGCTTACCCACTCTCCCCTAAAGAATTAAATGCGCCAAACTTTGCACGAATTTTCCCTTTACACAGACGACTGCGCGTCCTTGATCAATCAAAACCAGTACATACCAGTTTGAATTTCTCGCAATTCTCATAGAGTAAAACACTTAAAATGCGGTTATTGAAAATAATTATTGCCATTAATGAATTTAAAAAAAGATCCATTTCCCCCTCTTTCTGCTATCGCGTGCTAAAGCCATTGTTTCAAAAAAGGGTAAATAAATCTCTTAAGTCGAGAGAGGATCTGAACTTTTTTTGGGGAAACAAAAACTTTTCAAAAAACGGAGTAATGCGGATTAAATCTGTTAGTCATGAAAAAATAATAATTAATAATACTTAAGCGAAAATGTCTTCTTTTGCATGTGCGCACCTTCGTATAAGTTTATCTCCGCAAAACTCCCCGTCCTGCCCACGGTCAGTAGGTGGGCTTGGAAAGGCCGCCGTCCGTCGGATGGGACGTTAAGCCGTGACCCCGTGTGCACGCTAGATGGTTGGGTTGGGTTGTTTTACCCCTGAGTGGCACTTTTTTGCACACCATGGGCTAAATGGCCAAGTCACAAGGACCCCGAAGGCTCAGAGAAGGTTGGGGGAGGGGACTCACTGGAACAGCTGTTGGGAGACAGATGGTAGCCTCCCGTCAAGGCCATCCAGCGTGTTCTTTAACGTGCACAGGGTATGGTTCTCCCGCACACGGGGCCACGGCTTAACGTCCCATCCGACGGACGGCGGTCTTTTCAAGCACCATCGGTGTCCCCTACTGAACGTGGGCAGGGCGGGGAATTTTGCGGAGATAAATCTCAACGTTTGACCCAGCTGGGACTCGAACCTGGGAACTACAGATTACGAGCCTGGCGCGCTATCGACTGAGCCATCCACGTCCCCACGCTGGATGTCCTTGACGGGAGGCTACCAACTGTCTCCCAACAGCTGTTCTAATGGGTACCCTCCCCCAACCTTCTCTGAGACTTCGGGGTCCTTGTGACCTGGCCATTTAGCCCATGGTGTGCAAAAAATTGCCGCTCGGTGGTAAAACAACCCAACCCTCGTATAAGTTTAAATTAATTTTTTGAAGGCACTAGAGAATCATGTAAAAAGCTAGCGGAATTTTAAAAGCTTTCTCTTTTCTTTGGAAGACGTTGCACTTATGTTAAATAATCAAGTGTAAAGTAAAAATTCATTGCTCATATATCGGAAAAATTACACATATTGTTTGTAATCTTTGTACTGAGTAAGTCGTTATTGATTCTTGTATTAATCTCCTTTAGTGGCCCAGACAAACCATGTGGTTTTTGGGTTCATTCATATTTTTCTATGTTATAAATTGTATATGATGATGAAATAAAATTGATTGAATGATTGATAATTTTCGTTTCTATATCGACAAACGTTTGCCGGAAGGTGTACTTAATAATTGTTTGTGTTCCCATAAAGTGTTGAGAAACGTTCCCAACTGCCAATGAATTCCAACCTTAATAACCGTATGGTTCATCTGGACGAAGAGTTTTGAAAAATCAAGATTTACACAGACTTCACGAAAACACTTTTAATGCAAGTTAGGCCTGAGTTATTACAGCTAGTCATCTTATAAATTCGTTATCACTTTTAAACTGTTTAAAGAAGAAAGAAGCTTATTTTGGAAGAAAAAGGGCGAAGTCTTAGAAGCTTGGAGTGTAGGTTTCGAAATAAAATGTTTAAAACTATTTAAAGAAGTTACTCTATCATTTGTATTTATCTAAGATTATTAAAACAAAAATAAATACCCCCTCAAGCAGCTGCTGGCCACAGAGGTCTGACAGGAACCTGTCAGTTTATATGCCATAGTAGAAGGTCTGAGAGGATGGCAGGACCTCAGCAGAAAAACGACACAAACAACCATGCCTTACCCGGGGCTCGAACCCAGGTCCCTTAGATCAGTAGCCAAGCGTGCTAACCACTCGGCCACGGGTTAAGGTTCTAACCACACATTAAGCCAACATAAAATTATCATGGAATTTGTACGATAGAGATCTTTAGATTCATAAGAGGTCCCATATTCACCCACAACACTGGGCCCCGAGTTTTCAAAGGATGCCCTGGTGAGCCCGTTTTCTGCATTAAGCGTCATGAATCTCCTGGATGGCGGCTCCAAGGATAAGAGGAGCCAGAAGGAAAAATTGCGCCATTTCACTTTTGAGAGTTGTTCACTCCCCCCTCCCATACATACTCAAAATGTGATTCCTAGTACCGCCACTTCCCCCATCCTGTAATTAGCAGCTGTATAGGGCCCATTTTTCCTAGCACTTTCTTTAGTCTGTAACATCAGATTTCATGGTAGCAATTCCAAGTAATTGTCATTATTGCTAGCGTGTGTTTGTAATAAGTTGTGCGCAGGTGCGCTATTATGCTGGGGAGAGTAATAAGACTGAGAATATATATATATAGCATATCATAGGAAAGCCATTCTCAGTCTTATTACTCTCGCCAACATAATAGTGCTCCTGCGCAGAACCTATTACTGGCACACGCTGGCAATAACGACAACTGCTTGAAATTGTACCATGAAATCTGATGTTACAGTCGCATCCACCTTCTTTTTTTTTACCATCATTTCCTGTTTTCCACGTGTAAACGAATCCTTCTCGATTGACCCAAGAGCGACGAAAATCCACTTTTAATGATAGGTTTTCAACAGAATAAATCTCAGTGAGTGATGAGTTCATCATTGATAAAGAATTGATATTCCCTGCCTTCGATTTGAGTTGGATTGTTTTACCTCTGAGCGGCGCTTTTTTTTGCACACAATGGGCTAAATGGTCAGGTCACAACGATCCCCAAGAGCCTAGAGAAGGTTGGGGAAGGAGATCCACTAAATAGAAGACAAATGGAAGCCTCCCGTCATCCAGCGTGTTTTATAGCACTCCTATATAACACGGGACCTCTGCTTAACGTCCCATACGACGGACGACTACCTATCCACGCCCATAGGTGTCCCTTACTGATCGAGGCAGGGGGGGGGGGGAGTATTCGCAGAGATAAATCTTGATGTAAGCACAGTTGGGACTCGAAATTCGGAAATGCAGATTAAGAACCAACTCTTCCTCCCTACTCTAGAGTCAAAGCAAATACACTGACTGAACAAATTATTATCAACACCTACTTAATACTTCATCGTATGCATCATGGAATAGCTCCCAAATTTCAAAGTTTCCAATTCTCTGATCAGAATTCATGCTAAAATGGTTTTTGAATATTCCTGGCTATCATCTCTGTCAAACTGATGAACTGTGACCGTTCTGTTTTGCTACACACAGTTCGGGCCAACAAATGCCTGCCCTTGTCTGTCAGAAACTTTTTTTTTATCCCTCTTTTGTCACGATTGGCGGATGTTTTTTCAGACCCTTTCCCATTCTCCATGCACTTGCTCCAAGCACCTTCGTTACGGAGGCTTCTGTCCATCGCGCTCCAACGATCGGCAATACTGACGTTAGTGTTCGACGTCATTAATCAGATTAATCAAGCTAGTATTCGACGTCATTAATCATGTTAATCAAGCTAGTATTCAACGTCATTAATCAGATTAATCAAACTAGTATTCGACGTCATTAATCAGATTAATCAAGTTAGTATTCGACGTCATTAATCAGATTAATCAAGCTAGTATTCGACGTCATTAATCAGATTAATCAAGCTAGTATTCGACGTCATTAATCAGATTAATCAAGCTAGTATTCGACGTCATTAATCGTATTAATCAAGTTAGTATTCGACGTCATTAATCAGATTAATCAAGTTAATATTCGACGTTATTAATCAGATTAATCATGTTAATATTCGACGTCATTAATCAGATTAATCAAGTTAATATTCGACGTCATTAATCAGATTAATAAAGTTAGTATTCGATGTCATTAATCAGGACTTCGTAATAACGTCGACTAACGTAAGTAAGAAATTTTTCATACATTGGCATGTTTCATGGTACTTTGCGAACGATGCAGCATTCATAATAAATTGACTAAGCACTGTATTAATAAGTAAAATACTTGCAGTTTGGCTTTTTATTTGGAGAGCAGGGAATTAGGTAACATTTACCGAAAGATAATTATTGTCTTAGAAAATTGGAGATGAAAAGTTTGTAAGAATTGTTCACGTTCTGTTAGTTTATCTTCCTGTTTAGAATCAAGTATTACGTAAATAATTCACGCTAAAAATGAAGACGCTCACAATGTCAACTGATATTCATTATACAAGCAAATATATTTTGGGCTGGAGTTGGCTTACTCAGTAGCGCGCCAGGCTCGTAATCTAGAGTTCCCAGGTTCGAGTCAGAACTCTGCAAAAATTGAGATTCATCTCCGCTAACTTCTCCCCTCCCTTCGATCAGAACGAGGACGCGGAAGAGCTGGGAAAGGCCTTCGTCCGTCAGATGGGATATTAAGCCTTGATCCTATGTATAAGAGAGAGCCACATCCACTGTTCACGTTAAAGAATGCGCTGAATAACTTTCCAGTAGGTACCATTCCCGTGCCCCAACTCTTAACCTCCGGGGTCTTGGTCACCTGGCCAATTAGGCCATTGTGCCCATAAAAGTGCTTCTCAGAGTTGAAGCAATTCTACCGAACTCAACTTAAAAAATAACACATATATATATATTCTAGGCTCGAAATCTATTGTTCCAGGTTCGAGTCCCCACTGTTCCTGCATCGAGCTTTTCTCCGTTAACCCAGTGGGGTGGGGGTGGCCCAGTCGGTAGCGCGCCAGGCTCGTAATCTGTAGTTCCCAGGTTCGAGTCCCAGCTGGGTCAGCGTTGAGATTTATCTCCGCAAAATTCCCCGCCCTGCCCACGGTCAGTAGAGGACACCGATGGGCTTGGAAAGGCCGCCGTCCGTCGGATGAGATGTTAAGCCGTGGCCCCGTGTGCGGGAGAGCCATACCCTGTGCACGTTAAAGAACACGCTGGATGGCCTTGACGGGAGGCTACCATCTGTCTCCCAACAGCTATTCCAGTGGGTCTCCTCCCCCAACCTTCTCTGAGCCTTCGGGGTACATGTGACCTGGCCATTTAGCCCATGGTGTGCAAAAAAGTGCCGCTCAGAGGTAAAACAACCCAAATCCGTTAACCCAGCTTTGCCTCCCGATGAGAAAGAGGACACCAATATTTTATTCGAATTTTCACTGTCCGTCGGATAGGATGTTAAGTTGTTGCTCTGTGTTATTTAATGCTATATCCTTCTGCACGTTGGAAGAGGATCGAGAGCATTGACGGAAGGCATCTATCCTAACAGTTGTCTAGTGGATTTCCTTTCCTCTTCAGCTTTGATCCTTTGGGGTATCTTTGACCTGACGATTTAAACTCTCCTTACCAATTCTTTGAGCCTTTGGCATCTTTTTGACTTGGCAATTTAGACAACTTTGAACCTATGGCGTCTCTCTGACTTGGAGGGGCGGGGGTGGCTCAGTCGGTAGCGCGCCAGGCTCGTAATCTGTAGTTCCCAGGTTCGAGTCCCAGCTGGATCAGCGTTGAGATTTATCTCCGCAAAAATTCCCCTCCCTGCCCACGGTTAGTAGGGGACACCGATGGGCTTGGAAAGGCTGCCGTCCGTCAGATGGGACGTTAAACCGTGGCCCCGTGTGCGGGAGAGCCATACCCTGTGCACGTTAAAGAACACGCTGGATGGCCTTGACGGGAGGCTACCATCTGTCTCCCAACAGCTGTTCCAGTGGGTCCCCTCTCCCAACCTTCTCTGGGCCTTCGGGGTCCATGTGACCTGGCCATTTAGCCCATGGTGTGCAAAAAAGTGCCGCTCAGAGGTAAAACAACCCAACCCAACTCTGACTTGGAGGTTTAAAATCTCTCCTTTTCTATTCAGCTATGGGCCTTTGGGGTTTCTTTTACTCGGCGTTTTAACCATTCTGTGCAAATAAAGAACTCGGCACTTTTTTTTGCACACAATGGACTAAATGGCCAGATCACAAGGACCCCAAGAGCTCAGAGAAGGTTGGGGAAGGGGACCCACTGGAACAGCTGTTGGAAGACAGATGGTAGCCTCCCGTCAAGGCCATCCAGCGTGTTCTTCAACGTGCACAGAGTATGGCTCTCCCGCATATAGGGCCAAGGCTTAACGTCCCATCCGACGGACGGCGGTCTTTCCAAGACCATCGGTGCCCCTACTGACCGTGGGCAGGGCGGGGAATTTTGCGGAGATAAATCTCAACGCTGATTCATTTGGGGACTGCAGATTACGAGCCTGGCGCGCTACCGACTGAGCCACCCCCGCCCCAAATCACTCGGAAGTAACCGACCCCGATGTGAGAAGTTTCATGATAACAGCGTATATAATTGCCAATGAGAAAATTCGCCGCATAGTGAATTATCGTCGGAAATAAAAAAAGGAAATTTCCAACCTATCTTTGCTAAAAACAATAATTTTCAAAGATGTAGCATAATAATATGGGTAAATTGAACTTTAAAAAATTTTTCCACTTAAAAAGTTTGCTAATAGCGTTGAATCAAACAATTTAAAAAAAAAAACCTCAGAGAGTAAAATAAAAACTGCTTGGAAGTCCCATTTAAAATTTCCCAGACAGCATCTTGAAATATCTTAACCAGATAGGATCACATCAAGCGACCAAAGTTACCGCCTTTACCCAACGAGGTAGGACAACTGAACTTCATTAGCTGACAACTCTAACATTAAGAAAGAAAACAAACCATAACCAAATCACCTCACCTGGCAACAACTGTTGTACATTCCCCTTTTTCCAATTACGAAACAAAACGACAAAGGGGATATGCACTAAGAACCAAACCAATGCTGTTTGGCGTCGGGTCATTACTTCCTCGGGAGTCGTCTTTGACAGACATAAGCAGCCGACCGCAGCGCAGCGGCACTTGTTTTCACAGCACCGATTGAAAAGTTCCGTGGGATTCTGTCCGCTGAGCAACTTTTTTTTTCACTTCTTTCTTCTTCATTTTTTTTTACCAAATGTTGGACAATTTAGGGTGAACATTCACAGTTGATAGCGTTCGTGTTCAGGCTTCCGTTATTAGTCGTCTACTGGAGTTCGAACAAATCTCCGGCCTGTAATTAGTAATGTGTTGTTTTGTGGGAATCTTTTTTCTTATCTCTGTTCTTGTGGAATACGAATGTCGGCAAAAAAAAAGGATCGCTTTTCATTTTGAACCTGATTTTAATGGATTTATTCAATAAAGGGGAAATGTTTTGCATGCCGAATAGCTTTAAAGTGGTGCAGTGAAATGAATAATGGATCAAATACAATCGTGCTCTAAAAATATTAAAAATGAGCAGTAAAAGCCATTTTCAATTATTTAGTTTACATTACGTTACTTGGTAGGACGTGCATCAATTGTTTGTTATGTTATTAGTACATAATGCGGGGCGGCTCAGTCGGTAGCGCGCCAGGCTCGTAATCTGTAGTTCCCAGATTCGAGTCCCAGCTGGGTCAGCGTTGAGATTTATCTCCGCAAAATTCCCCGTCCCGTCCAGGTCAGTAGGGGACACCGTTGGGCTTGGAAAGGCCGCCATCCGTCGGATGGGGACGTTAAACCATGGCCCCGTGTGCGGGAGAATTATACCCTTTGCACGTTAAAGAACACACTGGATGGCCTTGACGGGAGGCTACCATCTGTCTCCCAACAGCTGTTCCAGTGGGTCCTCTCCCCCAACCTTCTCTGAGCGTTCGGGGTCCATGTGACCTGGCCATTTAGCCCATGGTGTGCAAAAATGTGCCGCTCAGAGGTAAAACAACCCGAATAGTACATAATGCTGTTACAAGATCGGAATTCACATTTCAAGCGCCCCTAAGCAGCAGCAGTGCCTCTATGTGCGCCGTCATTTTTTGAAATTTTCTATTAAAACGCATAAATTTGTTTTATTAGTTTGCAACAATAAAAAAATATAACTAATCGAAATCGATGCACAGTCGCTCAAATAAATATCCGAACACTAAGGTTGAATTTCTAAAAAAATCGTTACCAGATATTTTTTCTGAATTCTGTTTACTTTTTATTCTGTTTGCTTTTTTTTAAGTTACCTTAGTGTTCGGATATTTATTTGAGTGACTGTACATTTCCATGTTGTGCAAGTGTCCGGCTGAAAGCCACATTCAAAACTCCCTAAGTTCGAAAGTAAGTGGGTTGGGTTGTTTTACCTCTGAGCTGCACTATTTTGCACACCATGGGCTAAATGGCCAGGTCACATGGACCCCGAAGGCTCAGAGAAGGTTGGGGCAGGGGACCCACTTGAACAGCTGTTGGGAGACAGATGGTAGCCTCCCGTCAAGGCCATCCAGCGTGTTCTTTAACGTGCACAGGGTTTGGCTCTCCCGCACACGGGGCCACGGCTTAACGTTCCATCCGACGGACAGCGGCCTTTTCAAGCCCATCGGTGTCCCCTACTAACCGTGGGCAGGGCGGGGAATTTTGCGGAGATAAATCTCAACGCTGACCAAGCTGGGACTCGAACCTGCGAACTACAGATTACGAACCTGGCGCGCTACCGACTGAGCCACCCCCGCCCCTCGAAAGTAAGTGTTTTATGAAAAAATGTCACTAGAGATAAATTCAAGATCTCATTCGAATCTCTGTAAATATCTATTTTACACAATATTTGTCAAAATTTAAATTTTATGGGAGCTGAAAAATTTAACTGCGACTTTTGCTAGTCACGAAAATTTACCTCAAAAGTTATAATGCAACTGTTTTAACAAATTGTTCACTAACATAAATGTAATATTTGAACTTTGAATAACGATTTTTTAAGTCACTTCAATTTGGGGAAAAATTATGTTTAGGAAGAGTGTGAGAGCATGATTTGCTGCTAAATATTCCAGCTTCAATAACTTGTTAAATGTCAAACAAATATTCTTGAAACAACGACATTTAAAAAGATATTAATCAGGCTTCAATTTATGTCTAGTGGCATTTTTCGTAAAAAGCATATTTTCAAAATTAGGGATGTCTTACCTCTGAGCGGCACTTTTTTGCACACAATGGGCTATATTGCCAGGTCACAAGGACCTCGAAGGCTCAGAGAAGATTGGGGAGGAGACCCACTGGAACGGCTGTTGGGAGACAAATGGTATCCTCCCGTCAAGGCCATTCTTGTTGGTAAATCAGTTGAAAGTCCTATTTAAAATTTCCCAGACAACATCTTGAAATATCTTAACCAGATGGAACGTGCACAGGGTATCGCTCTCCCGCACACGGGGCCGCGGCTTAACGTCCCATCCGACGGATGGCGGCCTTTCCAAGCCCATCGGTGTCCCCTACTGACCGTGGGCAGGGCGGAGAATTTTGCGGAGATAAGTCTCAACGCTGACCCAGCTGGGACTCGAACCTGGGAACTGCAGATTACGAGCCACCCCCGCCTCCTAGGTGTGTCATTGGGGACTATGATAATATAAGTTAGGGAAGTTAAGAGTTTTGCTTTTAAAGTTAGACGGATTGTGATAATTTATTGAAAGGTTTATGGGGTTGTTTTCTTGATTTTTTTCTGTAGAAATAAACTAAGAAGCATTCGATATTCTATTTTAACATAATTATGCCCGCTTTATTTCGACAGAAAATTCTTTGAAATTTATGGATCAAATACTCGTAAATTTCTAAATATAGTGAAATGTTTTTAAACAAGTTTTATACAGGAAAAAGTATTCCATTTCCATGAAGGAGGAGGAATTTTCATTTCCAAATAATAGTTCGACACAGAAAGGTCTCGAACCATTCGTTTAAATGGTCATCAACATGAATTGTGTAACGGACCACTCCTTAAAAGGGTGAAAAAAAAACATAAAACTAATAATCATGCGTAGACCTAAACGAGAAAGCAGTTCTTCCTTTCAGTTCCGACCCCTCCCCCCTCAGAAGAAAGTTTTTTCTATTTAATGGTACTAACAGTCTTCACCACAAGGGGGCGGGGGTGGCTCAGTCGTTAGCGCGCCAGGCTCGTAATCTGTAGTTCCCAGGTTCGAGTCCCAGCTGGGTCAGCGTTGAGATTTATCTCCGCAAAATTCCCCGCCCTGCCCACGGTCAGTAGGGGACACCGATGGGCTTGGAAAGGCCGCCGTCCGTCGGATGGGACGTTAAGCCGTGGCCCCGTGTGCGGGAGAGCCATACCCTGTGCACGTTAAAGAACACGCTGGATGGCCTTGACGGGGGGCTACCATCTGTCTCCCAACAGCTGTTCCAGTGGGTCCACTCCCCCAACCTACTCTGAGCCTTCGGAGTCCATGTGATCTGGCCATTTAGACCATGGTGTGCAAAAAAGTGCTGCTCAGAGGTAAAACAACCCAACTTCACCACAAGAAACGAGTCTGATCTCGGATGCTGCATCTTTCATTCCATCATCAGATAAGATTATTGCATGGCTCTCCTTCTAGTGTAAGCATAGCAACAAATTATAGGTCTCTAAATGGTTAAATTATGAGCGTACTGATGTGCTTTTAATTTATTTGATATATTCAGAATTAATTCTAGGAAAAGGAGACCGTCTGAACAACTTACGACTTGCCAGGAGACATGTAAGTCTCCTGGTAAGGTACACATGATATGGCTCTCCTGCAGACAGGATCACTGCTTAACGTCACATCCTATGGACCAAGCCCATCGAGTGTCCGTTTCCTCAACAAGGGCAGAACGGGGATTAACGGAGGTAATTCTCAATGCTGGCACAGTTGGGGCTCGAATCTGAGAACTATAGCACTCGAACTTGGCCACAAACCTGAGAACTTTGCACGCTGGCGACTGAGCAAACCCTTGCCCCCAAAAGCCATATACTGCGCACTTTAAAAGATGCTAAAAAATCTTAAAAAGAAGCTGCTCCCCGACTTCTATTCCTAACAGCTGTCCAGCTGTTCCCTTCAATCCAAATCAATCCAAATCTTCTTGCAATCATTGTGCCGTTCAAGGGTGAGAACTCCAACCATTTCTACTCGATTTACAAAAGAATTAAAGAATTGATGACTACACTTAAAGGTCGGACTTTTAAAATGTTTCAAGATCTAATGATTGTCCTTCTGCGATGTTTGAAACATTTCGTCACTTGATGTCCCGCTGCTCTCTTGAACGAGCCAGAATTCAATGCGCATTTCCAACTAATCCACTAAGACTGTTATTATTATAATTCTTAGGCGCTGTGTCAGCTCCACGCTTCATCGAGCTCTGCTAAGCACTGCTATTGGCTCTTTCCAATGAATCATTTCAGGAAGTTAAAGTTATTCGGAAAGGTTTTTTTTTTTGGTTGAATTCATTCTAGATGGAAAACAAAAATTCTTCCAGCCTTGAGGGAATTTTGCCATAAACACAACATCTTTATCTTTGCCACGATGCCAGGGAAAAACCAGTGGCACAAAAAGCAAAGCAACGATTTAATAGAACAAAATGGTTCAAACCTCCGACGCTATTACATAACTTTTTCTTGATACGGACTACTTCAGTATACGAATGCGATGACGTCATTCGATTAAAATGAGAATTGGGTCTTAATTTGCATATTTCCGCTTTGCATTGGAATGCATCGTTTTCAGGAGGGGGATTTCATATGTACCTATTTAATCTATCCGCTTGGAGCTAGTTTTCGAAAAGTTATGGGTCGCAAACAAATGATGAGTTTCGAGTTTTCATTGGATGGATCACGACCCTATCGGTAGATGTTAGAACACTTGAAAATTAAGCTGAAGAAAATTGAGTTTTGCTAGCATTAGAAAAACGAAACTATGACCTCTTGAAAACATATTAAGTGCTCTGATGGCTGAGCTATTGCAAGTATACCCAACTTTCAGATAACGACGACTACAAATACGAAATGGCTTCGTATCTCACTCACAATGGGGAGGAAGTTGGCTCGGTCATTAACTCTCCAGGATCGTAATATGCAGTTCCCAGGTTCGAGTCCTAACTATGCCAGCGTCGGAATTTATCTCCACAAAACTACCCGCCCCGCCCACGGTCAGTAGGGGACACCGATGGCCTTGGAAAGGCCGCCGTCCATCGAATGAGACGTAAAGCAAGTGTGCGGAAGTACCCTGTGCACGTAACGTGCGGAAGCACCCTGTGCACGTTAAAGAACACGCTGGATGGCCTTGAGGGAGGTACCATCTGTCTCCCAACAGCTTCCAGTGGGTCTCTCCGTCTTCTCTGAGCCTTTGGGGTTTTTCTGAGCCCTGGCCATTTAGCCCATTGTGTGCAAAAAATTGCCGCTCAGAGGTAAAACAAACCAACTCGCTTTCGAAAACGAGCTAGTGTTTGCCCTTTGTGACTGTCATTTTGTAGACATTCTAGAGATAAATTAAAAATTCTTTTCGAATTAGATAGGTATTGATCAAATATTATGATTCCTTCTTTCTGAATCTCCTATAAGATTTAATTGCGCTCCCTTAACGAACGACAGAAAAAGTTGAAAATTGCAAAATTTTAAGGAGTGTTGCAATCGATGTATTCATGCAAGAAACTTTGATTGTGGAATGTAAAGTCCATGATTTTTGCAGCGACGATAAAGATTTCCCCCCTTACCCCCAGGGGGGTGGGGTAAAAGGCAACTTTTTTTTTACTTCAAGAGAAAAATTGAAAAATTCGTTTTTTAGTTGCATAGATGCAAATGAAACATTACGATTCGAATTTGACAAATCCTCCGGTAGTTTTAATTTACTTCGTTAGGAGGGAATAAATGCAGAGAATGCGAAACTCTTTAAACGAATATTTCAAGCAATATATTTATAGTACAAATAAGAAATTTCGTGGTAGAGTGTTACCAGAAATTGCACTGATAACAATGATTTTTTTCCCTTTTTTCCACCAGGGAATGTGTGAGAAAATGCAACCGTTTCATATAAGGGATGAATAAAAAATTGTTTTTATGTTATTTAAGTACTAACAAAATATTACTATTCCCATTTTCCCAATCATCACATTTAAAAAAGAGGTTCTGAATTTGGTAAACGGAAAAATTTCATTCTGTTAGAAAACGAGATTCCTATATTCGCCAGAGGCGATATCTGTTTTTCTAATCTTCATATTCTACTCACGATTTGACTTCTGAAATGGAGATCAGACTCCCTACACACAACATTTTAAACCCTAAATCTTGCCCTGAATCTACGTTTAATTTTCGCGTAGAAACTTCTTCCATAAACCACTTTCACTAATGAACATAAATTTCATTAGTAACCGGTTTTGCATATACAAGACGAAAAAACAAGAGTTTATAAATAACGCTCATCATAAATTACGAACAAAAACAGTAATGAAACTTACTTGAGATTAATATTTCTCTTTTCGTATTGAAAGTCAATTAGCCACTAGTAAAAAGCCAAAACGTTTAGGCGTTAATGAATCGTAGGTCACATCGATTACATTAACATACCTCAGCATGATTTATAGAAGCCTTATTTAGAATGCATGCTTGAAAAAAGAAGATAATTTTTTAGTCGCGCATTAGAAGAGGCAAGTACGCAGATGGACAGATAACTAATCAGTAGTTTTTGCTCTTACTGTTTTCGGAAAATAATATTCATGACCTCATCAATTTATCGTCATGAATATCAACCCTGAAAGCGACCTTTTATGCATGCTGGGAGTGGTTTCAACCGTTGTTTAATTTTGTGTGTGTTTTTTTTTTATGGGGTCTAGTGTCCCGCAGCACAGACGGCTCCCAGTTGCCTTAACTGCTTTCCAACGGATTCCTCAGCTGAGCCTCATTGTCGTGAACTATGGGGTCCTGGCCTAGTTGAAGCAGATTAAAAAAAACCTCCCCAGTTGGAGCAGATTAAAAAAAAAATGTTGATTGTGTAACAAAAGAATGGATAGGAGGAGCAGGGTCGACTAGACTGAAAGTGATCGTTTGGGGAGGAATGCTTTTCGGCAGCGCATTTTAATCCCTAGAGATTAAATATATTATAATTGGATTATATGAGGTTATTTGGGTTATTTTACCTCTGAGCGGCACTTTTTTGCACACCATGGGCTAAATGGCCAGGTCACATGGACCCCGAAGGCTCAGAGAAGTTTGGGGTAGGGGACCCACTGGAACAGCTGATGGGAGACAGATGGTAGCCTCCCGTCAAGGCCATCCAACGTGTTCTTTAACGTGCACAGGGTATGACTCTCCCGCACACGGGGCCACGGCTTAACGTCCCATCCGACGGACGGCGGCCTTTCCAAGCCCATCGGTGTCCCCTACTGACCGTGGGCAGGGCGGGGAATTTTGCGGAGATAAATCTCAACGCTGACCCAGCTGGGACTCGAACCTGGGAACTACAGATTACGAGCCTGGCGCGCTACCGACTGAGCCACCCCCGCCCCGTGATCTGGTCATTTAGCCAAATGTGCGCAGAAAAAGTGCCTTTCAGAGAAAAAAAAACACAAAACGTTAAACCATTATCGGCAATTGGAAGTTTATCCACTAACTTTCTGCTAGATCCAGTGTAGCTCAAATACCTCATCAATATGTTGTTTTAACATTTTCGAAACAATTCCGATGAGTGTATATCACCAGGAATGAAATCTGACAGTTTTGTAAATGTCAGACGACCCTATGCATTGAAAGATACGTTGACTGGTCATTGACTGCATTGGAAGGCCAGCTCAATCGAAATGCCAGGGACCGAATCATAATCCCATTCTGTCAGTAGTGGTCATTTCATTGCTGAAAGAAATCTCTCCGAATAATGTTCTTATTTATATCAGCGTTAACACCTGACTTCAGTTTTATTAAATCGCATTTAACGTTCAGATTTATGTCATCCATGGCCTAGTTTTTCTCTTGGAAGATAGCGAAAGAAAAGGATGATTTCTGCTTTGAGTGAAGCTTTATGTGAATGGATTTCAGAATGCTCTTCTAACCTTCTTTGTCGATGTACAAAAGAGGACATTTGGAGGTGAATTCTATTAGACGAGTGTTTAAAGGATTCAAAAGGAAACATTTCTGATAATGGTGCTGTTTCTTTTTTTATGAAGAAAAATATTTTAAGTCGTTCGCCATTCTTGTATCATATTTTATGCAGCTTTCGACTGTGTTTTTTTCTGTATCTATTATACCTTTGCTCTATTTTATTCGTTACTAGCTGAACGTACCCGGCGCTGGCTGGGTGTCACTTTTAACCTGTATATTCTTATTTTCACTGCCTTAAAGGTAAATTTTTTAAGACCCCCCCCCCACACACACACACACTTTAGCACTTTTTCACAGGAAGAAACTTGCCCGGACCGTTGTTGACGTCAGCGAGCATTCCTCATAGCCCGTGGCTTAGGGGCGGGGGGGGGGAGGCAACCCGCCTACAAAATTTGGGACCTTTCGGTGAAGTACGCCGGGAACAACAGAGTACCAAAATATGACAAAATAAATATCTCGATCGTTTGTCACGGGCTCTGAGCGCGCGCCAAGTCAGCAATGACCTTTGCAACACCGGGAAATTCTTCTCGTGTTCAAACTATGATAAAATACAGTATATAACAGACTTCAGTCGGTAGCGCGCCAGGCTCGTAATCTGTAGTTCCCAGGTTCGAGTCCCAACTGGGTCAACGTTGAGATTTATCTTCGCAAAATTCCCCGCCCTGCCCACGGTCAGTAGGGGACACCGATGGGCTTGGAAAGGCCGCCGTCCGTCGGATGGGACGTTAAGCCGTGGCCCCGTGTGCGGGAGAGCCATACCCTGTGCACGTTTAAAGAACACGCTGGATGGCCTTGACGGGAGGCTACCATCTGTCTCCCAACAGCTGTTCCAGTGGGTCCCCTCCCCCAACCTTCTCTGAGCTTTCGGGGTCCTTGTGACCTGGCCATTTAGCCCATTGTGTGCCACTCAGAGGTAAAACAACCCAAAGAATTTCCTGAACAGCGTCCCCCGTGTGGCCCGGAGATTGGTTTAAAAATCAGGTTCTCACTTGGCCCGTGGCTTCGTTTCTACACATATTGTGACAACTCGTGTCTCACTTTTAATCTGCATATTCTGTTGTTTCCTGCACTAAAGATTAGTTTTGTAAGTATCTCCTTACACAATTTATCTCATTTTATCACAATTTGAACACGAAGAATTTCCCGGTGTTGCAAAGGTCATTGCTGACTCGGCGCGCGCTCTCAGAGCCCGTGACAAACCATCGAGATATTTATTTCGTTAGATTTTGGTATTCTGTTGTTCCCGACGTACTTCACCGAAAGGTTCCAAATTTCGTAGGCTGGTTCCCCCTGCCAGACCCCATGTTTGGTTAGGAAATCAGATCCCTAGCTGCAACAGAACGCTTCAATAATGCCATCGGAAATGTGGGGAATCTGGCAATGGCAGCAGATTTAAATGCTAACTTTTTGCTTTCTTAGTTAGGGAACAGTAAATGGCAACAGTAATTTTGACAGCGATTCTCGTTTCCTGTAGGAATAGGCATGGTAAATATTTTTGCTTCTAGCAAGCCTCCCTTTTGGACTTCCGACCTGAAATTTGGCATTGCAATCCGGACCACAACCTGAAACATTCTCTGAAAATTTGGAGCGTCTAAGTTGATTTCCCGATGAGTTATGGCTGCCAGAGACAGACACACAGACATCTTTTATTATTATAGACTAGCTGAACGCATCCGGCGCTGCCCGGGTGTCACTTTTAACCTGTATATTGTTATTTTCACTGCATTAAAGGTAAATTTTGTAACCCCCCCCCCCAGTTAGCACAGATTTTCAACAGGAAGAAATTTGCCGCATTGGTGTTGACGTCAGCGAGCACTCCTCATAGCCCGTGATTAATTTCTGCGTAAGCTATCGAGATTTTTTTTTCCCCCGTTACCACAGATTAGCCGTTCCCGTGGCCGAGTGGTTAGCACGCTTGGCTACTGATCTAAGGGACCTGGGTTCGAGCCCCGGATTAGGCATGGATGTGTGTGTCGTTTTTCTGCTGAGGTCCTGCCATCCTCTCAGATCTCCTACTGTGGCATATAAACTGACAGACTCCTGTCAGACCTCTGTGGCAAGCAGCTGCTTGAGGGGGTATTTATTATTTTAATTTACCACAGATTTTGCTACCCTATGGCTCCCGTGATATTCGTTCGCACGGCCCAAATTTTCTGCACAGCGTCCTCCGTGTGCCGGTGACTGGTTTAAAAAACAGGTTCTCACTTGGCCCGTGACTTCGTTTCTACACAAATTATGACAGCCCGTTTCTCACTTTTAATCTGCATATTCTATTGTTTCCCGCATTAAAGGTTAGTAGGATGGTCTAAAAGTTTTAGTCAGGTGTTTGGTCTAAAAGGCAGTAGTGAGTATCCCCCCCCCCACCCCCGACATTTTATCACAGTTTGAATACGAAGAATTTCCAGGTGTTGCATAGGTCAATTGCTGTCTCGGCGCGCTCTCTCAGAATCCATGGCAAACCATCGAGATATTTATTTCGTCAGATTTTGGCATTCTGTAATTCCCGACATACTTCACGGATAGGTCCCAAATTTCGTAGGCGGGTTCTCCCTGCTCGACCCCATTTTTGGTTAGAAAATCAGGTCCCTAGCTGCAATGGAACGCCTAAATAATGCTTTTGGAAATGTGGGAAATCTGGCAATGGCATCAGATTTGCAGCAGAAAATTTAAATGCTATTTTAAAACTTTACTTTCACAGTTAGGGAGCAATAAATGGCAACAGTAAATTTGACAGCGATTCTCGTTTCCCGTAGGAATAACATGGCAAATAATTTTGGTTCTAGCAAGCCCCCCTTTTGGACTTTCGACCTGAAATTTGGCACTGCAATCCGGACCATAATCAGAAACGTTCTCTGAAAATTCGAAGCGCGTACGTTGATTTCCCGATGAGTTATGGCTGCAACAGACAGACAACTTCTTTTATTATATAGATTATAAACATCTGATGAACTGTTCCAAAGCCCATGACATTGAATTGAGAATTTAGTGCATGCAACCACCAGAAAAATTTACTCGACGTTGCTAGAGTCCTTAAGTGGAATAAATTATCTAAATTATAATCGATCACACTCCCCACATATCAAGATTTCATTTGGAACATAACTCGATAAGATCGACGTCGGTGAAGTTTCCCTCTAAGATTTTTTTCCTTAGGGTGGGGGGTCAGAGGTTATTTTACTTCTGAGCGGCATTTTTTGCGTACAATGGTCTAAATGGCAGGTCATAAGGACCCCGAGGGTTCAGAGAAGGATGGGACCCACTGAAGCGCCTTAGGAGACAGATGGTGGTCTCCCGTCAAGGCCATCTAGAGTGTTCTTTTCTATTCGTATAATACTAGGGGATTGAATGTTTTTAAGAGTGATTTAGTGTAAATTCCATTTGCTAATAAAATATTGGATATCTCATTTTCGTATTTAATAGTTAGCAAAACAATTTAGTTTTTTTTATTGTTAAGCAAAAGTATTTTGCGAAATCTGTACTTTTATGTGGTAGTCCATTATAATGATTTATTATATCGAAGAAAACAAATATTGATATCCGAGATAAATTCAGTGTACGTATTCAACAATGTGATGTTTCAGAAATTGAACGATTCAATAATTACACATTCTAATGAAGTTATTTATTGGCATGCAGATATTTGGAACATTATTCTGGCTGTTGTTTCTTGAATTCTGCAAAAAAAAAAAGAATTACAGTATCAAAAACTTTGGAGGTCTGCACAGAAAATAATCGAGGGCATGATAAAAATTCAGAGGACTGTACACATGAAATAAAATGGGATAGAAACAATGTTTCTACCCCCTAACTACGTTAAACTACCCTGCTAACTACGCTAAAATATGGACTACTATATAAAAATAATAGTGGTCCGAATAAAAAAATAAGAGTTGGGTTGTTTTACCGCTGAGCGGCACTTTTTTGCACACAATGAGCTAAATGGTCAGGTCTCAATGGCCCCGAAGGCTCAAGAAGGTTGGGGGAGGGACTCGCTTTAAAAGCTGTTGGGAGACAGATGTAGTCAAAGCCATCCAGCGTGTTCTTTAACGTGGGTATTGCTCCCCCACACATGGGGCTACGGCTTAACGTCTCATCCGACTGACGGCGGCCTTTCCAAGCCTATTGGTGTCCTCTACTGACCGAGGGCAGGGAGGGGAGTTTTGCGGAGATAAATCTCAACTCTCACCCAGTTAGACTCGAACCTGGGAAATGCAAATTACGATCCGAGGGGCAGGGGTGGCTCAGTCGGTAGCGCGCCAGGCTCGTAATCTGTAGTTCCCAGGTTCGAGTCCCAGCTGGATCAGCGTTGAGATTTATCTCCGCAAAAATTTCCCGCCCTGCCCACGGTCAGTAGGGGACACCGATGGGCTTGGAAAAGCCGCCGTCCGTCGGATGGGACGTTAAGCCGTGGCCCCGTGTGCGGGAGAGCCATACCCTGTGCACGTTAAAGAACACGCTGGATAGCCTTGACGGGAGGCTACCATCTGTTTCCCAACAGCTGTTCCAGTGGGTCCCCTCCCCCAACCTTCTCTGAGCCTTCGGGGTCCATGTGACCTGGCCATTTAGCCCATGGTGTGCAAAAAAGTGCCGCTCAGAGGTAAAACAACCCAACCCAAATTACGATCCTGGCGTGCTACCGACTGAGCCGTCCCCGTCCCATAAAAAAAAAAGACTTCATTAGAACAAGTGGTGAACTGCATAAAAAAAATAAGAATAACTACATTCAGAGCAATGGAGGATCACATAAAAAATAAGGAACAACTGCATTCAGAGCAGTGGAGAACCACATAAAAATAAGGAACAATTGCATTCAGAGCAATGGAGGACCATATAAAAATAAGGAACAACTGCATTTTAAGAGAGGAGGACTACATAAAATATAAAAAAGGACTTCATTAAAACCAATGGAGGACCATAAAGTATAAGAAGAGATTGCATTAAAATCAGGACTACATGAAAAATAAAAAAGTCGTTTCATTAAAACCAATGGGAAACAACATAAAAATTAAAGAAGGCCTGAATTAAAACCAGTAGATCAGTGGTTCTCAACCTTTTATGCTTCACGTACCCCCTGGAAATGTGTATGTAACTGGCGTACCCCTTGTATAGATAGATAAAACTATAGTTATAGTAAAACAATGGGAATGAAATAAAACATACATATATATAACATATGTAGCCGTTCCATGGCCGAGTGGTTAGCGTGCTTGGCTACTGATCTAAGGAACCTGGGTTCGAGTCGTGGCCGAGTGGTTAGCGCGCTTGGCTGCTGATCTAAGGAACCTGGGTTCGAGTCCCGGTACGGTTGTGTGTGTTGTTTTTCTGCTGAGGTCCTGCCATCCTCTCAGATCTACTGTGGCATATAAACTGACAGGCTCCTGTCAGACCTCTGTGGCAAGCAGCTGCTTGAAGGGGTATTTATTACATTTATTTATATAACATATATCTAACCACTTTTGGGCTCTCACGGCGTACCCCAAAATATTTTACCGCGTACCCCACGTTGAGAACCCCTACATATCATATATTGAGAATCACTACAGTAGAAAACGGCAACAAAATAGATAATTCCCTGTAAAGGCAATGAAGTACTGCATAAAGCTTAAAAAGCATTAAGGATAGAATTTCGAATACCACTACGTTAGAGAATAATGCGAATTAATATCGAATTTATCACTTTTCTTGGATATTACCCAATGCCGATATTTTTCGTATAGATATTTTTATTGTATTCCTTAAGCAATTTATTATATGATCACTCGACCCACTTCAAACTGCTGCATATGAAAAAAATATAACTCCCATTGTATTCACTACATTGTAATGATCTTCAGATTTGATGTAAGGTTCGAGCAGATTTATACATAACACTTCCTCTCTGGTGTCGCAAAAAAATCGTTAGAGGGAACAATACACACGGTGTTACGATAAAAAAAAACTAAAATGTGGAGAGAATAATTTCATTCTCATCTACATAAGAAATTCACTCGGAACTAAGTAGGTATATAGAGATAATGTAAATTACGAACGCAAATAATATTACTCAGTTATACACACCTATGAAAATGTGATATCACACGTGAACAGTTGAAAAAAAAAGAACATTTCAAATCAACTATTTTTCCCATTTGAATAATTCCTCGAGCCAGCAGGTGACTTACGCACGTTTAAGAGCTGATCAACTGGTTCTCCCACATCCTCGTAGCATTCAGGAAGTGATTGTTGCCGTAAGCACGAACCTCCTTACGTTCCACATTGTGATGCAGTGCATGACGTAGGCATTGGTGTTCGTTGTCCATAGGTACTGAACTTTTATGTTCATATCAATGAGTCACCCTCGGTAAAATATGTCCCTTTTTTTTGTTCGTACTGCTGAGAAAAATCGATAGATTTAAAACGCAAAGCCAGCCAACTGTGATCGAATTTGGATGTAACTTCGAATGTTTCTCTTTTTTTCATTGTATTGTTATGATTTGTGTTGTTCATTTTCAAACGAATTTGTGGAATGTTTTGCTCACTACTCACTTTATAAGAGAATTTTTCCAGTTTCCAGAAGAGGTTGGAAGATCTTGAATGGTTTTACAATTAACTTTTATGTAGGAGATTAAGATATTTTCTGAAAGTGTTAAAACAGACACTGAAAGTTAAAAGTTAGTAATAAATGCTGACTCCTACATTTGAACATGACGGAAATGTGATGTCGAGAGGGACTAACCCAACAGTGAAAATAGTTGCTTTGAGATATTTTACCTTTGCGCAGGACCAGGGGAGGGGGGGAACCGAGGTGTTGGGTTTAGGTTGTTTTATCTCGAGCGGCACTTTTTTGCACACCATGGGCTAAATGGCCAGATCACAAGGACCCCGAAGGCTCAGAGAAGGTTGTGGGAGGGGACCCACTGGAACAGCTGTCAAGGCCATCGTGCACAGGGTATGGCTCTCCCGCACACGGGGCCACGGCTTAACGTCCCATCCAACGGACGGCGGCCTTTCCAAGCCCATTGGTGTCCCCTACTGACCGTGGACAGGGCGGGGAATTTTGCGGAGATAAATCTCAACGCTGTCCCAGCTGGGACTCAAACCTGGGAACTACAGATTACGAGCCCGGCGCGCTACCGACTGAGCCACCCCCGCCCCTGAAACCAAGGTGTCCAGACCCCTCGAAAATGCGGTCGTCTTATACGAAATAAACTTTTCCACTTGCTTTGAAATCCAAAGCAGATGCTTTTATATAATTTTTTTAGCCCTATATGTCGGACACTAAAACATATTAAAAAAAAAGTATAAAAGTTTTTCCACATACAACATCATTTTAATCTATCTTGTCCAGTGGAATATTTTAGTAATTGGGAAGCCCTACTCAAGTCTTATTCTCAGACACCCCCCCCTCCACCCCTCCGAAACTAAACCTTGGGTACAGTCGTTACAAAAAATATCCGAACACTATGGTTGATTACAGAATTCAGAAAAATATCTTGCAACGATATTTTTAGATGATTACAGAATTGGCTGATTACAGAACAGAAATGGTTGATTAAAGAATTCAGAAAAAATATCTGGCAAAGATTTTTTAGAAATTAGTGATTTGGCAATCTTTGTGTACGTACATTGTATGGTCATTTGACATTTGTCTAACCATACCCCTTAACCGATGGGCTTGGACATGCTGTCGTCCGTCGGATGCGACGTTAAGCAGTGTCCCCGTGTGTGAGAGAGTCATTCCCTGTGGCACGTTACTGGATGGACTTGACGGGAGGCTATCATCTGTCTCCCAACAGCTGTTCCAGTGGGTCCCCTCCCCCAATCTTCTCTGAGCCTTCGGGGTCCTTGTGACCTGGTCATTTAGCCCATGGTGTGCAAAAAAGTGCCGCTCAGAGGTAAAACAACCCAACCCATACCCCTTAGTTTAAAGAAAATAACAAAGCTATCAAAACTCGAAACTTTTCAACGAACCCTTTAGGAACAAATGTTTCTTTTCTGTATTCGCAGTCAGAAGCAAGATCACCATGTAAGCGAAAAGTCATAAAAGAAAATTTCGCAGCAGAAACAATTTGTACGTAACTGGAATATACTTCGCATAACAGCGTTCACGAAATCAGATTTGAAAAGCGTGGCCATCAGTATTTTTTCTTTCTTCCTTTGGAATGCGACGAAGGAGGAAAGTTCGTATTCCGAACGAGTCAGTATCCACTGCAAGCAACATCAGCTGTTGTCACTTGGCTGCTCGCCTCTCTTGGTTTTGGTGAAGTGAACTTCTAGTGCATTTCCTGTTATAACACACCCACGTCGCCGTGGCGATCCAGTTCAATGCCTAGAAGCAAGTCGACTTTGTTTTTCTTTCGGTTTCGTTTTAAATGCAACTGAGTTTTGAGTTCCACGTGTTCTACTGGTGTAATAAAGCGAGTAACACGTCACACATTCGGATGATGAAATTTTTTCGCAGTGAGTATGCAACGACGTTTTTCGTGTTTTGTTGTACATAGAAGCTGAAGCAATTGTTTCGAAAAATAACTATCGTAAACACGCGTTTTGATTTCCAAAGATTCTGATTATAAATTCTAGGATTCGTAAATTACACGAGGTTAATTTTCCATTAGTTGGGTTATTTTACCTATGAAGGGATATACGTTAAATGAAATCCTCCCGTCAAGGGCCGTCTAGCGTGTTCTTAAATGGACAGAGGACAGGACTTCTCTGTACACGAAGCAACGGGTTAAATTTGCATTTGGATTTTAAGGCCATCGGTGTCCCTTTCTCATCAAGCTAAAAGATTCAAGTTCCCTTTTGACTTTACGACTATTGATGTCCCCTTTCTCATCAAGCAAATAGTTTTAAGTTCACTTTGGACTTTACGGTATCGGTGTCCCCTTTCTCATCAAGACAAAAGCTTAAATTTTCATTTGGATTTTAAGGCCATCGGTGCCCTTTTTATCATCAAGCCAAAAGCTTAAATTTTTATTTGGATTTTAAGGCCATCGGTGTCACCTTTCTCACCAAGCCAAAAGCTTAAATTTTCCTTTGGATTTTAAGGCCATCGGTGTCTCCTTTCTCACCAAGTCAAAAGTGGGTGTTAGCGGAAAGTCTCAAAGCACGCAGCATGATGATTCAAACCATCATATATCAGGTTATGAGTTTAGCTTGCTATTGAATGAGATCATCTCCCCTCTATTCCTTGACGTTTTTTACGCGATAGAATTTTTTTAGAGCAGGCAGACGTTTTCCAACTTTAGAAGAAAGTTTACAAGAAAGTCTTCAGCACAATAATAAGGATATTACTTACATAAACATGTGACCATAAAAATCCAGATCAATAACCAAACTGAACTGGAAGCCCTCTCATCTTTCTTTCTTTTTCCAAAGGTACGAACGGCCTGCAGGAAGAGACCGGTTCTGTGCTTGGCCTCTTCTGATCATCGTGAAAGTAGAATAGTGCAAGCAGCTTTTTCAGAGACCGCTAACTGCACTTTTCCCTCAGTGAGAAATGGGACACTAATGAGCTTGAAAAGACCTCCGTCCTTCGGATGGGACCGAAAGTAACGTTCTCGTGTGAAGAAGAGCCATACCCCGTGCTTGCTAGATAACACGCGGAGGGGGTAACTTAGAGCTCAAAGCTCTTAATTTGCAGTTCCCAGGTTCGAGCCCCACATGGGCCAGCGTTAAGATTCATCTCCGCAAATCCCTCGCCTTGCCATTGGGCAGTAAGGTCTTGGAAAGGCCGCCGTCTGTCGGAAGGGACTTAAAGCTACTGGGCCCCGTGCTTTCTAGATAACACGCGGAGGGGGTAACTTAGAGCTCAAAGCTCTTAATTTGCAGTTCCCAGGTTCGAGCCCCACATGGGCCAGCGTTAAGATTCATCTCCGCAAATCCCTCGCCTTGCCATTGGGCAGTAAGGTCTTGGAAAGGCCGCCGTCTGTCGGAAGGGACTTAAAGCTACTGGGCCCCGTGCTTTCTAGATAACACGCGGAGGGGGTAACTTAGAGCTCAAAGCTCTTAATTTGCAGTTCCCAGGTTCGAGCCCCACATGGGCCAGCGTTAAGATTCATCTCCGCAAATCCCTCGCCTTGCCATTGGGCAGTAAGGTCTTGGAAAGGCCGCCGTCTGTCGGAAGGGACTTAAAGCTACTGGGCCCCGTGCTTTCTAGATAACACGCGGAGGGGGTAACTTAGAGATCAAAGCTCTTAATTTGCAGTTCCCAGGTTCGAGCCCCACATGGGCCAGCGTTAAGATTCATCTCCGCAAATCCCTCGCCTTGCCATTGGGCAGTAAGGTCTTGGAAAGGCCGCCGTCTGTCGGAAGGGACTTAAAGCTACTGAGCCCCGTGCTTGTTAGATAACACGCGGAGGGGGTAACTTAGAGCTCAAAGCTCTTAATTTGCAGTTCCCAGGTTCGAGCCCCACATGGGCCAGCGTTAAGATTCATCTCCGCAAATCCCTCGCCTTGCCATTGGGCAGTAAGGTCTTGGAAAGGCCGCCGTCTGTCGGAAGGGACTTAAAGCTACTGGGCCCCGTGCTTTCTAGATAACACGCGGAGGGGGTAACTTAGAGATCAAAGCTCTTAATTTGCAGTTCCCAGGTTCGAGCCCCACATGGGCCAGCGTTAAGATTCATCTCCGCAAATCCCTCGCCTTGCCATTGGGCAGTAAGGTCTTGGAAAGGCCGCCGTCTGTCGGAAGGGACTTAAAGCTACTGAGCCCCGTGCTTGTTAGATAACACGCGGAGGGGGTAACTTAGAGCTCAAAGCTCTTAATTTGCAGTTCCCAGGTTCGAGCCCCACATGGGCCAGCGTTAAGATTCATCTCCGCAAATCCCTCGCCTTGCCATTGGGCAGTAAGGTCTTGGAAAGGCCGCCGTCTGTCGGAAGGGACTTAAAGCTACTGGGCCCTGTGCGAGAGAGAGCCATACTCCATATGCAATTAAAGAACAGCTGGATGACATTGACGGGTGGCTTTCATCGCTTCAGTGTGTACCTGTCTACTATTTACAACCCGAATAACATTCAATTTTTGGTTGTTTTAAAAATATTTGGATGTTATTGACTAGCAATGAATTATGTTATTAATTTCTATAACCTGAAATTAGTGGAGAGCGTTACTATAGGGTAGGGGTTTTCAACGTGGAGTAGGCGGTAAAAATTTTTGGGGTACGCCGTGATAGCTCAAAAGTCGCTAGATCTAGTAACAAAGTAAAAATAACCATTGTTATACTATAACTAAAGTTTTATCTATATATACAAGGGGTACGCCAGTTACATACACATTTCCAGGGGGTACGTGAAGCATAAAAGGTTGAGAAACACTGTTATAAGGAATATACGTCGTGGATCAAACCGGTTAACTCGGGGGGGAGGGGGAGAAGACTCGTAACCACACATTTTTTTCCCAAATAAGAGAGAAATGATTTCTTTTACATCTGTTATTTAAAATTTACGGGATTCTAAGAACCATTTTTCACCAAAAAAAAAAAGAGGGGACGGGGAAGGTGAAGGGATGCACAAATTGCACACGTGCATAAATTATAGTTATGGCATTTAGTGTTCACATATATTTTCGTAATTTTGGAATTCGAGATCAATTACACTTAAAACTAATACTTGTATTGAGATTGGAAAGAAAGATCAGTTGGATTTATGAGCAGCACTTTTCCGCACACAATGGGCTAAAGGTCAAAAGGAACAACAAAGAATCAAACAAAGAACCCAAGGTCTCAGAGTTCAATAGGAAAAGGGGACCTACTGATCAACTATTGGGAAACAGATGGATGCATCCCGTCAGGGACGGGCGGGCGGGCGGGCGGGGGTGGCTCAGTCGGTAGCGCGCCAGGCTCGTAATCTGTAGTTCCCAGGTTCGAGTCCCAGCTGGGTCAGCGTTGAGATTTATCTCCGCAAAATTCCCCGCCCTGCCCACGGTCAGTAGGGGACACCGATGGGCTTGGAAAGGCCGCCGTCCGTCGGATGGGACGTTAAGCCGTGGCCCCGTGTGCGGGAGAGCCATACTCTGTGCACGTTAAAGAACACGCTGAATGGCCTTGACGGAAGGCTACCATCTGTCTCCCAACAGCTGTTTCAGTGGGTCCTCTCCCCCAACCTTCTCTGAGCCTTCGGGGTCTATGTGACCTGGCCATTTAGCCCATGGTGCGCAAAAAAAGTGCCGCTCAGAGGTAAAACAACACAACCCGTCAGGGGCATTAAATGTATTCTTTAAAGTGCCCAGAGCATGGCGCTCATGTACATTGTACCACGGCTTGATGCCGTACCCGACGGACACCGATCTTTCCATTATGCATTTATACTGGAAAATAAAAACACATATTTAATCGCATATTAACCCACTGCAATCAATGAAAACATTTTCAAAATTTCGATTCTCTAACAGTGAAAATTTAAGCATAAGGACGGTTAAGGATAAGGCTATTACGTAATCAACCAAAAAAGAATTTTTCATTATCTTGAAGAAATCTTGAAGAAAAAAAAAACTTCTCCCCTACCCACAACTGATCATCAACTGATCATCACTTTTTGCTACCTAAATATCAAATTTCGCATATTCGTAATAGCTGAAACTTTTTTAGCTTTCCAATTTTGTCATCCTTTGGCGACAGAAATTCAAACTACTTGAAATTCAAAAAATTCGAAGAGGAAATTCATATTATTAGATGGGTCGGAAAACTATAGGGGGGAGGGGGTTGGGTTGGGTTGTTTTACTTCTTTTTTGCGCACCATGGGCTAAATGGCCAGGTCACATGGGTTGGGTTGGGTTGTTTTACCTCTGAGCGGAACCTTTTTGCACACCATTGGCTAAATGGCCAGGTCACATGGACCCCGAAGGCTCAGAGAAGGTTGGGGGAGGAGACCCACTAGAACAGCTGTTGGGAGACAGATGGTAGCCTCCCGTCAAGGCCATCCAGCGTGTTCTTTAACGTGCACAGGGTATGGCTCTCCCGCACACGAGGGGCCACGGCTTAACGTCTCATCCGACGGACGGCGGCCTTTCCAAGCATATCGGTGACCCCTACTGACCGTGGGCAGGGCGGGGAATTTTGCGGAGATAAATCTCAACGCTGACCCAGCTGGGACTCGAACCGTGAACTACAGATTACGAGCCTGACGCGCTACGGACTGAGCCACCCCCGCCCCCTAGGGGGGGGGAGCTGAACTAGTGCAAGATTAGGGAAACACAAAGGGAGAATTCAAACTAATGGAAGATACGGAAAACTCGAAGTGGAAATTCGAACTAGTGGAAATTCAGAAAAATTCGAAGGGGTTGGGTTGTTTTATCTCTGAGCGGCACTTTTTTTTGCACGCCATGGTCTAAATGGCTAGGTCACAAGGACCCCGAAGGCTCAGAGAATGTTGGGGGAGGGGATCCACTGGAACAGCTGTTGGGAGACCATGGTCTAAATGGCTAGGTCACAAGGACCCGGAAGGCTCAGAGAATGTTGGGAGAGGGGATCCACTGGAACAGCTGTTGGGAGACAGGCCATCCAACGTGTTCTTTAAAGTGCACATTGTATGGCTCTCTCGCAAACGGGGCCACGGCTTAACGTCCCGTCCGATGGATGGCCGTTCTTCTGAGCCCATCGGAGTCTCCTGCTGACCGTGGGCAGGGCGAGAATTTTGTGGAGATAAATCTGAACGCTGACCCAGCTGGGACTCGAACCTGGGAAATACAGATTACGAGCCTGGAGCGCTACGACTGAGCCACCCCCTCCCCTATCATGTGATGAGTTAGAACCTTCAAATACATATAACCAATTTATTTTTCATACGAAGGGGCAATAAATTGCTTGACAACGGAGAAAACTGCAAATTATTCGTCGATATGTGGTTGTTGTGTGTACCTAAAGCGTTGTGGTAGAAAACATAGTCCGAATACAAAGGGGGCGGGGGTGGCTCAGTCGGTAGCGCGCCAGGCTCGTAATCTGTAGTTCCCAGGTTCGAGTCCCAGCTGGGTAAGCGTTGAGATTTATCTCCGCAAAATTCCCTGCCCTGCCCATGGTCAGTAGGGGACACCGATGGGCTTGGAAAGGCCGCCGTCCGTCGGATGGGACGTTAAGCCGTGGCCCCGTGTGCGGGAGAGCCATACCCTGTGCACGTTAAAGAACACACTGGATGGCCTTGACGGGAGGCTACCATCTGTCTCCCAACAGCTGTTCCAGTGGGTCCCCTCCCCCAACCTTCTCTGAGCCTTCGGGGTCCATGTGACCTGACCATTTAGCCCATGGTGTGCAAAAAAGTGCCGCTCAGAGGTAAAACAAACCAACCCAACCCGATTACAAAGGGGAACAGAAATCACAATGTGTGCTTTGCTTCAGGAAAACCATCTAACACTCCATTTTTTTTCTATGGGTTCCATCAAAGGTGTAGGCGCCAGGCTCTTAATTTGCACTTCCCAGATGCGTAAGCGTTGAGATTTATCTCCGAAAAATTTCCCGCCCTGTCCACGGTCAGTATAGGGGACACCAACGGGCTTGGAAAGACCGCCGTCCGTCTGATGGGACGTTAAGCCGTGTCTCCGTGTGCGGGAAAGCCATATCCTGTGCACGTTAAAGAACACACTGAATGGCTTGACGGGGGGGCTACCATCTATCACCTAACAGCTATTCCAGTGTGTCTCCTCCCCCAACCTTCTCTGAGCCTTCGGGGTCCTTGCGACCTGGCCATTTAGCCCATGGTGTGCAAAAAAGTGCCTCTCAGGGACAAACAACCCAACCCAAATGAATGACAGTGGTTTTTCATTTGGGCCTTTGGTATTTTGGTATTTGGATTTATTTTACTTTATGCGTCTAAAGCAGCCTTTCTAGTTTTTGATACTGTTTTTATAGTAGGATATTCAAAATATCGCATAATCGATACCTAATGCATATAGAAGATTATGAGTGATTGACGACTAACGGCTGACAGGGGATCACGCTGATTGTAACTCTGATGCACCGATGGGCTTGGAAAGACCGCCGTCCGTCGGATGGGACGTTAAGCCGTGGCCCTGTATGTGGGAGAGCCATACGCTGTGCAAGTTAAGGAACACACTGGATGACCTTGACGGGAGGCTACCATCTGTTTCCCAACAACCGATCCAGTGGGTCTCCTCCCCCAACATTCTCTGAGCCTTCGGAGTCCTTGTGACCTGTCCATTTAGCCCATGGTGTGCAAAAAAATGCCGCTCAGAGGTAAAACAACCCAACTAACTCTGATGCAGAAATGGCAGAGTTCTGAAAATTTGCACCCAGGGCTGACCGTTCGAGAAAAAAATTCGAAATTTGACCTCCGACCTGTCGTTTAAGGTAAAGTGGAGGTCCCGTAGAGGTCAAAGTCTTATGAGTGTTAAAAATGGGAAAATTAGTGTCTCGGGTATTTCTGGTTGTAGGTGTCAGAAATGTTACGAAAATTTAATTTCGGTGCGTCATTCGAGGTCAAATGCCAAATTTAGTTCTGCCAGTACTCGAATAGCTAAAAATTGGTGTCTGTGGGTATTTCGGGTCGTCCTATTCTAAGATAATAAAAAAAATCCCCTCAAGCAGCTGCTTGCTACAGAGGTCTGACAGGAGCCTGTCAGTTTAATATGCCTAAAGAAGTCCTGTAAAGAAGGGGAGACCTCATCAGAAAAACAACACAAGCATCCATGCTTTATCCACATTATGAAATTTTGGATCATGGGGTTCCTTAAATATCAAAGGTCAGATTTAGAGAGAGCTAGACTGGGGCGGGGTTGGCTCAGTCGGTAGCGCGCTAGGCTCGTAATGCGTAGTTCTCAGGTTCGAGTCCCAGCTGGTCAGCGTTGAGATTTATCTCCGCAAAACTCCCCGCCCTGCACACGGTCAGTAGGGGACACCGATGGGCTTGGAAAGGCCGCCGTCCGTCGGATGGGACGTTAAGCCGTGGCTCAGTGTACAGGAGAGCCATACCCTGTGCACGTTGGTGATACCCTGTGCACGTTGGAAGGCATTGACGGGAGGCTACCATCTGTCTCCCAACATCTGTTCTAGTGGGTCCCCTCCGCCAACCTTCTCTGAGCCTTCGTGGTCCTTGTGACCTGGCCATTCAGCCCTTGGTGTGCAAAAAAGTGCCGCTTAGAGGAAAAACAACCCAAGCCAGAGCTAGAGAGCAAAAAATCAGGTCGGAGATCTCGGAAACGTGAAATTTTGAATGCAATAAGTCCTTCGAACTGAAAAGTCAGATTTCTATATAAACGTTGCTAGAGAGGGAAAAGCTGATGAATAAGGATGCAGCATTGATGAGTTCTACTCGAAATAAAGAATTTTTAGATCCAGAGTCGTGTTCAAGGTCAAATGTGGATCGTAGTGACGGATCACTGGCTGATTTCTAGTATGCAATGCAATCGAAATATCTGTTCCGATTGCCCCTAAAATTATTTGTTCAATATGAGCGATTTAATCGCATTGTCTTTTCTCTTTCAGGTAAAACCATTTTAAATATCGGCTGTATCCATGGAGCAGGAGCGGATCAGGCATTCCTCTTTAAAGAAAATTAGAGGAGATATTTAAATGTAAGTCTTTTTAAATTATTCTAATTGGTGTATATTTTAAATGTGATCTCCGTTATACATCCATTGCAATCTGTAATTCGCTGATTCAATCCCAATGATAAAAATAATATTTATCCTCCTCCTCCTCCTCCTGAAGCAGTCATGGGCTACGGAGGTCCAACCAGACCGTGCAATTTAATTCTCCAAGCAAGTCTATCCTGAGCTACATCTACTGCATCTGGCCACTGCACACCAATTCTAACAAGGTCCTGTTTGACATTGTCTGCCCACCGCATCCTAGGTCTCCCCTTCTTTCTGAGGCCTTTAGGCACACTGTTCATAACCCTATTCGCCAATCTATAATTATTCATACGGGCAACATGGCCAAACCAACGGAGTCTCTCTCTGCACAATATGTTGCTTAAAGGAGGTGGCAAACTCCTTTGCCTAACCTCATCATTAGTTACAAAGTTGAACCACCTAATGCCAAAGATACTGCGTAAGTATCTAGAATCAAAAGCATCTACTTTCCTGTTATCTTGTTTACAAAGTGTCCATGTTTCACTACCATAACTAACCCTAGAACGAACCAAACTATTATACAGCCTAATTTTAGTCTTTAGGTGTATATGCCTATTTCTCCACACTCTCCATAGATTCTTAAAAGCCCCGGCAGCAATCCCTATTCGTCTGTTAATCTCATGCCGCACATCACCATTATCTGTTACATAGCTCCCAAGATAATTAAACTGTGACACCTGCTCAAGACTGCAACCATTCAGATTAACTGAATCATAGTCTGCGTGAACAATTTTCATCACTTTAGTTTTTTCTCTGTTTATAACAAAACCTACTCTACTAGCAGTTCCATCAACAGCTCGAATGAAAGAGTTCATCTCATCAACATCATTTGCCAAAAGGGCTAAATCATCAGCATAATCTAAATCAGAAATTTTCGTATCTCCAGCCCATTTAAGGCCAAAATCTTTCCCTTAAAGTGAATTTCGCATAACATAATCAATAACCAAGCTAAAGAAAAAAGGAGGCAAAATGCACCCTTGTCGAACACCAGAAGTAATGCTAGAGCCTTACCAACTCTCACACACGACTCAGTGTTATTATAGAGAGCTTTCATTATGTTAACTAACTTGTAAGGTATACCATATGATCTCACAATCAAATAAAAATTATGTCGATGAACAGAGTCGAAAGCCTTTTTGAAATCAACAAAGCTAGCAACCAAAGGTTTCTGAAACTCTAAACATTTCTCAAGAATCTGCCTAAGTGAAAATATCTGATCCACACATCCCCTACCACTTCTGAATCCACACTGCTCATCACGCAATTGACTGTTAACCAGATTCTTAATTCCATTAAGCACAATCATGGAAAGAACTTTACCTGGAACAGAAAGTAGACTGATACCCCTATAGTTATCACAAGAACTGTGATCACCTTTTTTGAAAATAGGGATAATAACAGCTCTGGTAAAATCCTTAGGAACCATGCCTTTATCGTAAAAGATATTCAGAATTTCAGTCATCCAAATGGTAACCGAAACGTTCCCAGCTCTAAGCATTTCCGTAGTAATTTCATCTACACCTGGGGATTTATGAAGTTTAAGTTTAGAAACAGCCAAAATAACTTCAGATTGTGTTATAGGGCCAACATTAAAGCCACCAATGCATCTATCATCATTGCAAACAATGGGAAAAGAACTAACCACATTGTTTAGAGTATTACTGAAATGTTCAGCCCACCTAGCCATGACAGAATCCTCCCCTTCTATAACCTTTCCTTGTTTATCCTTAAATCCCTGTATACCTGTCGGTTTTCTACCACACAAAACATTAACTATCTGGTACAGCTCTCTGCTGTTGTGCTACCTAACTGCCTCCTCGGCTTTGACAGCCAAGCCATCGAGCCAAATATTCTTATCAGCAGTTAACTGATCTTTTACACGTTTATTAAGTTCTCTGTAATGCTTTCTATTAGGACTAGTAGGGTATTGATTAAAGACATTCCTGCAGTTCTTTCTTTCCGAAATAAGCTCAAGTGTCTTATCACTCAGATAATTCTGTCTCCTCTGCTCCTTTTTTCCTAAAAGAGTACTGTTAGTGTCCAAAAAAGCCTGTTTAAAATGATCCCATTCTTCCTCAACTTCAGTAGTAAGCATACCATGACTGTCATAATGATTAAGTAACCTATCATGGTAAGCTTTGGCTATAACTGGGTCTTTCAGAGTTTCAGTATTAAAAGTAAATTTTTTAACCCTAGCACAACACTTTTTAAGTTTAAGTTGCAAGACACTCTTAACAAGGTAATGGTCAGATCCAATTTCAGCTCTCCTATATGCCCTGGCATTCCTAACAGAACTAGCCCATTTGCTGTTAATTAATATATAATTAATCACATTTTTATGCAGCCCATCATGTGAAACCCATGTGTACTTATGTATGTCACGGTGTGTGTAATAAATGTTAGTTATTCTGAAACCATTGAGTTTACTTACCTGTAGGAGAAGTTGCCCATTGCCATTGCAGCTACCAATACCAAAAGGGTCTATTACTCCTCCCCACAGGTCAGAATCAGTACCAACTTTGGCATTGAAGTCACCTAGAACAAGAGTAATATCTCCTTTCCTGACAGAATTCAATTTGACAGAATTTTCCTGAAGTTGTCCGTAAAACCTATACTTCTCATCCTCATCGGCATCCTCAGTCCCCACTGACACTGGCATAACAGCAGATAGCATTCGTCTTTAACGCTTGTCTGAAATTTTGCTGTAAGAAACCTTTCATTAATGCACTCATATCCTAGAAGAGCATCACTAGCGTGTCTGCTGAGAAGGAGACCCACGTCTTGGTGATGTTTCTTATTATTTATCCCTGAAAAGAGAAATTTAAGATTATTTTTAAGAATCTGACCTTTATCTGTCCATCTGGTCTCTTGTAAGCTGAGAATATCTAAACTATAACGGTGGAATTCTTGTGTGAGGACATCAAGAGAAAAAGCTCTGTGCAGAGTCCTCACATTCCAACTACCTAAGGAGAGAAAATGGTTAGTGGGATGTTTGAAGAAACTATGTTTATTGAGAGAGGGAATGCCGACAATATCAAACAGCCCCCTAATCGCAGACATGGGGCAAAGACCCGTTCCCCCACTACTAAAGGCTGAAGCCATCTACACTGGAAGACTTCCTCCAATGTAGAATTTGACGATGCCAATAGAAGCAAAGAGTTCAGGTGCCTGCGATGACTTCTGCTCAGGATTATCCACCAGCTGATAAACATATCTGTGAATCTATTCACTTGGGGCTGTCAACCCACAAACAAACAGAAAACACAGTGGAAAATTTTCCCTCCACAGAAGCCCACCAGTACAGCAAATTCAGGATCCATAATCAAGCTCAGAGCCTTAATCCAGTCCAGTAAGTTTATATGGTCAGCATCAGGACCCTGTATGGTTGACCAGTCCTGAATACGATAGAAAAAAAATGAAAAGTAGCCAGAGTTGTCCAGATCAGTAAGCCAAATTAATCTGGAAGCCCTCCGCTTCTGTTCACTTCCAGAAGAGAGTATCGCTTTTGAAAGATACTAACGGCCTGCACCACGAGAAGGCGGGGTCAGACATTAGGTCTTCCCAGCTGGGCCACCGTTAAGCCCAGCTCCTCTGTGATGTCCCTGTGTTTGTGATGTCCTAGTTTAGAAATTAGACCTCTGCTCAGGATTATCCACCAGCTGATAAACATATCCTGTGAATCTATTCACTTGGGGCTGTCAACCCACAAACAAACAGAAAACAGCGGAAGATTTTCCCTCCACAGAAGCCCGCCAGTGCAGCAAAATCAGGATCCATAATCAAGCTCAGAGCTATATATCTGTCCAGGCCAGTGGGTTTATATGGTCAGCACCAGGACCCTGTGTGGTTGACCGCTCCTCAGCAGGGTAGAAAAAAAAAAAGAAAAGTAGCCATAGTTGTCCAGATCAGTAGGCCACACTAATATGGCAGCCCACCCCTTCCGTTCACTTCCACAAGAGAGTATCTCTTTTGAAAGGTACTAACGGTCTGCACCACGAGAAGGCGGGGTCGGACATTAGGTGCTAGGTCTGGCCGGTTCTATGCATCATCACAGGGGATTGGTGCATAGCTCTCCTTCCAGTGACTACCTAGTTACCAATTACAGACCAAAATAATATTAAGATGCATTTATTAATGTATTGTCGTGGTTACTATCTGAAGAAATGGAGAAATGTTTCATGACGGTATGGTTACCCACTTCCAGCCAAGATCTAGCAAAATAGAATTCAGGAGGAGCAAGGGGTGAAGAAACTCAATTGATCCTGAAAATGGTAAAAAAAAGGGGAGGAAGAAACTGGATTTTCATTATAGTATAACATTCCCGCCTCCGTTTTAGAGACCTTGAAAAAATTTCTTGCAAAGTATGAGACAAATTCATAAGTTTAATATTTTTACCACTTTTTTATTATTACCCTTACCAACATTCTCAAAGGAGGGGAGGGGGGTGATTACCAACATCTCAAGGAGGGATTGCCCCCTAGATATGGCCCTGATCCCAACCCCCTTTCTCCTTGAGAATGCTAGATACAGCCCAGGTGGATAGGGGTGGATGTTGGATTTGTTTTACAAATGAGAAGCAGTTTTTGCGCACAATAGGCTAAATGACCTGATAACAAGGACCCCGACTGCTCAGAGAACTTTCGGGGGAGAGGACTCACTGGACAGCTGTTGGGAGACAGATGGAAGCCTTCCGTCAGCCTTGACGGAAGGCTTCCATCTGTCTCCCAGAGTCATCCAGAGTGTTCTTTAACATGCACAAGGTATGGAGAGCCCCTGCTTAGACACACAGAGAGCTACTGTTTAACATCCCATCCGACGGATGGCGACTTTTCTAAGCCTATTGGTGTCCCGTACTGACCTAGGGCAGGGCAGGAAACTTTACGGAGATAAATCTCTACGCTGGCCCAGGCGGGACTCGAATCTGGAAACTACAATTATTAGCCTGGCGCACTACTGACTGAGCTGACCCTAGGGGCAGGTTAACTCACTTGTTAACACTCCAGGCTCGTAATCTGCAGTTCCGCTAATCACCACCCTGTTCTAAGTCGGAAAATGGGTACCGATGGAATTATAAATACCGCCGTCCATTTTATGGGACATTAAACCGTGATACCATCTGGGGTTGGGTTGTTTTACCTCTGAGCGGCACTTTTTTGCATACCATGGGCTAAATGGCCAGTTCACATGGACCCCGAAGGCTCAGAGAAGACGTCCGTCGGATGGGACGTTAAGCCGTGGCCCCGTGTGCGGAGAGCCATACCCTGTCCACGTTAAAGGACACGCTGGATGGCCTTGACGGGAGGCTACCATCTGTCTCCCAACAGCTGTTCCAGTGGGTCCCCTCCCCCAACCTTCTCTGAGCCTTCGGGGTCCTAGTGACCTGGCCATTTAGCCCATGGTGTGCAAAAAAGTGCCGCTCAGAGGTAAAACAACCCAACCCATTAAAGATTTTGTTTTCCTATTTTTTTAGGATGCCCCTCTGTTCGTGTAAGTTTTGAGCTGGAGCTCAAAACAATGATTACTTTATTTCACGAAATTTCAGGATTTATCATGCAGCATCCTGGTTTGTTGCGATTCATCCACGAGATACGAAATAAAGATTCCCATTTCGACACTTACCCTGCGTGCTTTGCACCTCGAAACATTTTCTCCACCTGTTTAAAGATCAGAAATCGTGAGGGAACATTGATTTGCATGTGACAAATTACACGTCACTCTTAAACAAGGCGCTTTACAACTGTAATGACCTTTTTATGTAAACAATAATTTGCCCACACGAAAAAGCACAGAAATTAGCTTCAAGAAGCAAATCGCGTGCTGCTACTGCAACTGCTCAAGAAGCCATCTGTGTGCTACTACAAACGTTCTGCAGCTGTTCGCAAAAGTCCAGTAAAGCCAAAATGAATGCAGCCAGACACCAATATATATGCAAACCCGACAGCTGTAGGGATGCAATTAGCATTGTCCGGTAGTCTCCAACATTCCAATGTAGGTTGTTGATCGTGTGCTTCGTGTCTTAAAGCACCTGGTTCTTACCCTTTTTTCTCGTGGCTCCGTGGTTTTCTTAGACCATCTGACAAACGAAGGACGCCCTTCTTTTTGTTGTTTAAAACATGATCACGCACTTTGACGATATTCGGAAATCCGAAGAATTCTGTTCATTCCTGAAAGGCGGAATCTGGGTTTGAAAATAGTTGGGGTGGATTTTTTTTATTATTATCATTTTCTTAATGTTGAAGTAACCGAATTGTAAAGGATGACCATGTTCTCAGTAATTTGTAATTTAATAAAGCAAATTTTATGAGAATTAACTGTTTTTTAATGTAAATAATTTTGTGACAGAGGAAAATACAATATCAGAAAGGAATCTCTGCAAAATATAAGTGATGCGTTTTTTAAAGTTTAAATTATACTATTGCATTTAAATTGTTTTTATGTGCTTCAACATAGTTTAATTCCTCCATTAAATATGATATTAAACTCGAACTTGAAGCCATCGCGGGTTGGGTTGTTTTACCTCTGAGCGGCACTTTTTTGCACACAATGGGCTAAATGGCCAGGTCACATGGACCCCAAAAGCTCAGAGAAGGTTGGGGGAGGGGACCCACTGGAACAGCTGTTGGGAGACAGATGGTAGGCTCCCGTCAAGGCCATCCAGCGTGTTCTTTAACATGCACAGGGTATGACTCTCCCGCACACGGGGCCACGGCTTAACGTCCCATACGACTGACGGCGGCTTTTCCAAGCCCATCGGTGTCCCCTACTGACCGTGGACAGGGCGGGAATTTTGCGGAGATAAATCTCAACGTTGACCCAGCTGGGACTCGAACCTGGGAACTACAGATTACGAGCCTGACGCGCTACCGACTGAGCTACCCCCGCCCCAGCCATCGCGGAGTTTGCGTGTTTGAATACAGTGTCCTCTATTGGTAGCTTCTTGAATTTTAGTGGAAAGAAATTCAGAGGCCTTGTTTAATTGAGGATCACAGATTATCCAACTACGATAAGCATAAAAACGTGTTTAATGAAATTGGAAAAACAATACTAAAATGTCACTTGCCATTTCTTGTACAAGGTAAGTAAGTGTCTTTCATTGCTATACACCCTCTTCAAACCATCTGTGTTAGCAGGAATAAAGGTTGTTTTAACTCTGAGCGGCACTATCTTTTGGGCCAATAGAAACGGTAATGTCTCAAGGATCCCATTGGTTCAGAGAAGGAAAGAAATTGACCCACTGAATAGTTGACGGGATGTTAGAATCCCCTTTAAAGCAAATCAGCGTGTTCATTAAGGTACTCAAGGTGTAGCTCTCTTGCATACGGGGTCACGGCTTAATGTCCCATCCGGCGAACGGCGGTCTTTCCAATCCCACAAATGTCTGCTTTCTGACTGACGACAGGAAGGGTTGGTTGGGTTGTTTTACCTCTGAGCGGCACTTTTTGCACACCATGGGCTAAATGGCCAGGTCACATGGACCCCGAGGCTCAGAGAAGGTTGGGGGAGGGGACCCACTGGAACAGCTGTTGGGAGACAGATGGTAGCCTCCCGTCAAGGCCATCCAGCGTGTTCTTTAACGTACACAGGGTATGGCTCTCCCGCACACGGGGCCACGGCTTAACGTCCCATCTGACGGACGGCGGCCTTTCCAAGCCCATCGGTGTCCCCTACTGACCGTGGGCAGGGAGGGGAATTTTTGCGGAGATAAATTTCAACGTTGACCCAGCTGGGACTCGAACCTGGGAACTACAGATTACGAGCCTGGCGCGCTACCGACTGAGCCACCCCCGCCCCGATAGGAAGGGGGTTAAAAGAGGTAAATCTCTACGCATGCGCAATTGCGACTCGAACTAGGGAACTGCAGATTGCGAGCCAGGTACGGTACCGACCGCCCCACCCTTCGTGTTGCGGTCCGGCAATAGAGAAACACTGCTGTAGGATATAAAGACACCGTGGAAGTTAAGTCCATCATTTTTATATTGTTGTCTCAAAGGAATTCTTTTCAACGGAAGCATTTTAACATTTTATAACTAGTAAACGAAAAGTAAACTAGCTAATCGTCTAGTTTCAAAAGATATATTGTCCAAACAATGCTTCCTAATAATTAGCCTAATTATTATTGCGGGGCGGGAATGGTTCGGTCTGTAGCATGTCGGGCTCGTAATCTGCAATTCCCAGGTTCGATGCCTAGGCCAGCTTTGAGATTTATCTCCGCATAACTCTACTCCCTATTCTCGGTCAGTTGGGTTGGGTTGTTTTACCTCTGAGCGGCACTTTTTTTTCACACCATGGGCTAAATGGCCAGGTCACGTGGACCCCGAAGGCTAAGAGAAGATTGGGGGAGGACTCACTCAAACAGCTGTTGGGAGACAGGTGGTAGCCACCCGTCAACGCCATCCAGCGTGTTCTTTAACGTGCACAGGGTATGGCACTCCCGCATACAGAGCCATGGCTTAACGTCCCATCCGACGGACGGCGGCCTTCACAAGCCCATCATTGTCCCCTACTGACCGTGGGCAGGGCGGGGAATTTTGCGGAGATAAATCGCAACGCTGACTCAGCTGGGACTCGAACTTGGGAACTACAGATTACGAGCCTGGCGCGCTACCGACTGAGCCCCCCCCCCTCCCCCCCCTCGGTCAGTAGGTAATACTGATGGGCTTAGAAAGGTCGCCGTCCGTCGGATGCACGTTAAAGAAAACACTGGCTGGCCTTTATGGGAGGCTACCGTCTATCTCTTAACAGCTGTCCAAATTTCTTTGAGCCCTTAGGGTCCTTGTGACCTGGCCATTTAGCCCATTGTGTGCAAAAAAGGTGCCTCTTGTATATAAAACATCCCAACCTAAATTATATTTTCCAAATATACAAATGTATTGTTCAAGTGCAGCTGTCTAAACCAATAGTTATCAATGGGGGAGTTTTAGAAATTTTCGGGTGACTTTGGCTTCTCAAAACGATAATTGGGGTACGATCGCCATAATGCAATCCAAATCACTCACATTTCCTAGAAACGTAATTGAAGTCTTATAAATCATGAAGCAAATCATTAGTTTTGAACTCGAACCATTTCTTAAAGATATTATTTTGGTGAAAACACTCAATCTCTGCAATTTTTATTGTTTCTTGGTAAATATCGTGATCGATCTTTAAAACGTAAAAGCCGATTGCAACATTTTCCAAAAGCAAAATTCTTTCTCAACGCATGTATTTATTTTTAAGTTCAACGCTAAGCGTTTAATCTCTCTAATTATTATTGAAGCAAAAATCTTACCAAGAATTATCCTAAAATCTCACAGACACAGATCCTAATGAAATCCTTGGGAACACTACTGTGTCTAAAGGTTCGACTGTTCATTCACCCCTGTTCTGAAAGATAAAAGCTTTAAGTTGCATTTTCTGCGATAATTGCGAATGCATTTGACGATTCCGTTGATCAAACCGCTAATTGCGTGAGTTGCCACGGACGGATGCAAAGTTTTATTTATCATAAAGTAAAAGATAAAGCAGATCTTGATCTAAATGCTTCAAGAACTCTTGCGGAAGAAATCAAAATTTGAAAACTGCGAGGTTCAACAGAGCAGATGAGATAAGCGCTTAAGATACTGTTTGATAACTGTCAGTTGATTCACCAGAGTGAACTATGTGGTACTATTAATAAAGATTGAATGAGAAGTCATCAGAGAATTTTATGCAGATGATAAAGAGAAAGAGGATTATCACCTTTAGTGAAGTAATAATCATGGCGATAAAATCGTTCTTATTTGCCTAAACCGAAAAGCATCGACAAAGAATAGCACTTGAAGAAATTGTCCTGCAAATTGTGATTTATTTCACTAGCAGAGTGCCATCTTTAACTATAACATGATTTCAGATCTAATTTCTTAAAGGCTCATGGCCGAGTGGTTAGCGCGCTTGGCTACTCATGTAAGGGACCTGGGTTCGAGCCCCGGGTAAGACATAGCTGTTTGTATCGTTTTTCTGCTGAGGTCCTGCCATCCTCTCAGACCTTCTACTATGGCATATAAACCTGACAGGCTCCTGTCAGACCTCTGTGGCAAGCAGCTGCTTGAGGGGGTATTTTTTTTTTATAAATATGGAATGGAACAGTTTTATTTTTTGCGGTTTGTTAAGATTCCAAAATCTTTGCAAGATTATGAGGAGAGTTTATATTTTCAGTTTATAATAGACATATTTTATTAGACATATTTATACATGTTTAATATTACAATTTGCTTAATGATTATTTTAATATTAGTAGACAATCGTAAATGATTTTTATAAAACAAGGTAATTTGTCTTAAAATATTTCAGATTATTTCTCTTTAAATACTGAAAGAATGTTGATGAAAATCGAGATTTGAATAGATTTATTGTTAACCCACGCTTGTAATCTGCAGTTCCCAGGTTCGAGTCCCAGCTGGGTCAGCGTTGAGATTTATCTCCGCAAACTCCTCCCCCCCCCCCCGCCTACCCACGGTCAGTAGAGGACACCGATGGACTCGGAAAGGTCGTCGTCCGTCGGATGGGACGTTAAGCCGTGGCTCCGTGTGAAGGAGCGTTGTTTACCTTGTGCACGTTAAAGAACACACTGGATGACCTTGACAGAAGGCCACCATCTGTCTCCCAAAAGCTGTTCCGATGCTATTGGGGGGTATTCACCCCTAACCTTCTCTGAGCCTTGGAGGTCCTTGTGACCTGGCCATTTAGCCCACTGTGTGCAAAAAAAGCGCCTCTCAGAGGTAAAACAACCCAACCCTAGCTTTCTTCTATGAGAATTTTATCGTAGGCAAAGGCATCTCGAAAACCTTCTTAATTCAGTGGTTAGAGTATAAAATTTTGGCTCTCTCCCTAAATAAAGATGACTTTTTAAAAGTTTGCACTTCTTTAACATAAACATAGATCATTTCTTCAGAACATGTCAGATCAGCTGTTTTTGATTGAAATATATCATGTTGAACCCTGAATAAATTCATTTTATTACCTGAAACATTTCAATAACTCGTAACTTCCCTTATCGAAGAAAGCATTTTCATGGAAAATAACATTAAAGTCGAATTCCTCATCATGTGATGTCAACAAATTGTATTCCAGGAATTCTCAAAATGTATATCAGTGGGATTGTTTTACTTCTGAGTTGCTCTTTTGTTCACTCAATGGGCTAAACGGCCAGGTCACAAGGACCCCTAAGGGTTCTGTTTGGGGAAGGGAATTCACTGCACAGCTTCTAAGAGACAAAAACTACCCTTCAAAACCTATCAGTCTTTTCATTCACATGCCCAAAGTATGTTCACTTGAACATGGAGCTGGGGCGAGGATGCTCAGTCGGTAGCGCGCCAGGCTCGTAATCTGTAGTTTTCAGGTTCGAGTCCCAGCTAAGTCAACGTTGAGATTTATCTCCGCAAAATTCCCCGCCCTGCCCACGGTCAGTAGGGGACACCGATGGGCTTGAAAAGGCCGCCGTCCGTCGGATGGGACGTTAAGCCGTGTATCCCGTGTGTGTAAGAGCCATATCCTGTGCACGTTAAAGAACACGCTGGATGGCCTTGACGGGAGGCTACCATCTGTCCCCCAACAGCTGTTCCACTGGGTCCCCTCCCCCAACCTTCTCTGAGCCTTCGGGGTCCATGTGACCTGGCCATTTAGCCCATGGTGTGCAAAAAAGTGCTGCTCAGAGGTAAAACAACCCAACCCAATCCAATGAACATGGAGCCAAGGTCCCATTCCACAGACGGCCATCTTTCTGTGCCCATCAATGATCTTTGTCTCACCGAATAAAAAAATGAGATTAATGGAAGAAATCTCAATGAAACACAGTTGGATTGTGTTACCCCTGAGTGGCACTTTCGTTAATACAATGGACTAAATGACCAGGTCGCAAAGACCCCAATGGCTCAGAGTTAGTTAAGAGAACGAGAACCACTGGACAGCCGTTAGAAGACATATGATAGTTCTTTTTTAAGCCATCCAGTGTGTTCTTTAACGTCCACTAGGTGTGGCTCTTCTTTTTTGCAAAGAGGCCACTGTTTAATGTCGCATTCGACGGACGGCGGTCTTTCCAAGTCCATCCGTGTCCCCTTCTTTTTACGCGCTTTCTGTCCCATTTGTGGAACAGTGACTGCTCACTAAATCACTTTTCATTCTGTATCTCCCTTTTAGTTTCATTCACAAGATAAACGAATTGCCGAATTTCTTAAACACACCAAGGTTGGGTTGGGTTGTTTTACCTCTGAGCGGCACTTTTTTGCACACCATGGGCTAAATGGCCAGGTCACATGGACCCCGAAGGCTCAGAGAAGTTGGGGGAGGGGACCCACTGGAACAGCTGTTGGGAGACAGATGGTAGACTTCCGTCAAGGCCATCCAGTGTGTTCTTTAACGTGCACAGGGTATGACTCTCCCACACACGGGGCCACGGCTTAACGTCCCATCCGACGGACGGCGGCCTTTCCAAGCTCATCGGTGACTCCTACTGACCGTGGGCAGGGCGGGGAATTTTTGCCGTATGAAATGCTACAAATTCCGAACTTTAATACCAACCCGCAATTCGACAAGACGCAAAGGATTTTTCGCGATATTTTTGCTTTCACTCGAAAACGACGAAATTCCTGACCCAACGAACGAAACCTGTCGTCTACGAAACGTCATCACACTCTGCTGCCTTTTCGGTGTCGTCTTCCGATGCATTTTCGGGTATTTGCGGATCCGGTGAGGCGTGGACGAGACTTGCTTGCTGTTGCAGATCTCGTCATGCAAGAAGAGAACGGGGCAGCTTCTTTGTCTGTTCGCCAGATATCTACGGTAAAGGGTTGTTTGGTGGCATGTAACCGTTCACGGGTGATGAATCCGTCTTCGCGGGCAGCGTGCTCGGTCGAAGGACCGATTGGTCGCCACCAGGAAGCCAGCGATCAACTCAACCGTTACTCTGACTGGCGGAGATGCCTGAAGCCCTTGCTCTGCAGAAACGGACGGAATATGCAGACTTGGAAAAATCGAGACAGAAATGGAGCGGAGGGGGTGGGAGGCCGTACGAGGTCGTTCTCCGGAATTGTAAAGTTTTCCGAAGTGTGTATAAATCTGGGAGAGAGCTTTGAGTCAATATCTCTTCTGTCAATCAATGTTCACACCATGGAGAGGACCAGTTGATTTAGAGACAAGTTCGATAGTGTGTTTTAATTTTGGCGCAATCCTGTAATCCTGTCTGAAACATGGATTGGCTTCGAATTATTTAGATTTTATAATGTGATACGAATATTGTTAAGAAGATTATGATATAGTTAGAGTGTGGTTAAGAAGAGTTGGGTTGTTTTACCTCTGAGCGGCACTTTTTTGCACACCATGCTAAATGGCCAGGTCACATGGACCCCGAAAGCTCAGAGAAGGTTCGGGGAGGGGACCCACTGGAACAGCTGTTGGGAGACAGATAGTAGCCTCCCGTCAAGGTCATCCAGCGTGTTCTTTAACGTGAACAGGGTATAGCTCTCACATACACGGGGTCATGGCTAAACGTCCCATCCGACGGACGGTGGCCTTTCCAAGCCCATCGGTGTCCCCTTCTGATCGTGGGCAGGGCGGGGAATTTTGCGGAGATAAATCTCAACGCTGACGCAACTGCGACTCGAACCTGTGAATTACAGATTACGAGCTTGGCGCGCTACTGACTAAGCCACCCCCGCCCCACCTCTGAGTGGCATTTTTTTTTTATCACGGAATGGGCTAGATTATTAGAGCCTTCTCTGAGCCCGAAGGGCTCAGAGAAGGTTAGAGGAAGAGAACCCACTGGTAAAATATTAGAGGAGAGACGGAAACCTCCATCTAGGCCATCCAGCATGTTCTTTAACGTACACAGCGTATGGCTCTCCCTCACACGAGGCCACTGCTGAACATCCCATCCAAAGGGTATGTGGGTTGGCTCAGCCAGTAGCTCGTCCAGCTCATATTCTGCAGTTCCCATCTCTGAGAGCATGGAGACTTATCTCCGCTAAACCCCCACCCTACCATAGAGTAGAAAGGGAACACCAAATTGCTTTGAAAGGCACCTAATGGGACGTTAAGCCGTGGCCACATGTGCAGGAGAGCCATACGCTTTGCATGTCAAAGAACATGCTGGATGGCCTTGAAGAGAGGCTACCATCTGTCTTCCAACAGCTGTTCCAGTGGGTCCCTCCCCCAAGCTTTTCTGAGCTTTTGGAGTTCTTGTGCCCTGCGCCATTTTCCCCATTTTGTGCAAAAAAGTGATGCTCAGATGTAAAACCATCCGAAAGAGTGGGCAGAAAAAGACGAAACAGAAGACCTTTTCCAATCCCAAAGGTGCCTCCTTTCTGATTGCAAACAGGGTTGGGATTAAGCCGAGAAAGATCTGAAAGGTGACACAGTTGGGACTCGAATTTAGGAACTACAGATTACCAGTCTGGTGCGCTCCTCACTGAGCCATCCTTCGCTCTAGATTAAGAACGGAAATAAAAGTGGTTTGCAAAAGCAGTTATGATGGGTTGGGTTGTTTTACCTCTGAGCGGCACTTTTTTGCACACCATGGGCTAAATGGCCAGGTCACATGGACCCCGAAGGCTCAGAGAAGGTTGGGGAAGGGGACCCACTGGAACAGCTGTTGGGAGACAGATGGTAGCCTCCCGTCAAGCCCATCCAGCGTGTTCTTTAACGTGCACAGGGTATGGCTCTCCCGCACACGGGACCACGACTTAACGTCCCATCCGACGGACGGCGACCTTTCCAAGCCCATCGGTGTCCCCTACTGATCGTGGGTATGGCGGGGAATTTTGCGGAGATAAATCTCAACGCTGACCAGATGGGACTCGAACCTGGGAACTACAGATTACGAGCCTGGCGCGCTACCGACTGAGCCACCTCCGCCCCAGTTATGATGGCTTCATCAAGTTAGGATCTTTCAGGGAGGATGCTAAGATTCGGTTTATAGAAATGATGAATTCAGTTGACCTCATCGCTTTCATTTTGATAATCGACAGATGTGAAAGTACATAGAGCGCTATTGATGTTTCTTGATTAAACACAGAATGCAAATTTTTCTTAACACTAGGAAAAATATGAATGTAAAATGTTTCTCCAATTTACTAGTTTGATTGATGATAGGCTGTTAGCTTTGCAGGACATCTAAAAACAGAAGTGATTTATTTGAAATTGTTTAAATAAAATAATAATAATTTCGCTGTAGTATCTATTTGATAGCTTCGCCAGGATCATATGACAAGAGTCCTCGGAAGATAGCAGCTGTCATATGTACAAAGTACAAAGAACCTCGTTATTTTAATCTTCAGTTCCCAGGTTCGAATCCCAGCTGGGTCAGCGTTGAGATTTATCTCCGCAAAACTCCCCGCCCTGCCCACGGTCAGTAGGGAACACCGATGGTCTTGGAAAGGCCGCCGTCCATCGGATGGGACGTCAAGCCGTGGCCCCGTGTGCGGGAGAGACATACCCTGTTCACGTTAAAGAACACGTTGGATGGCCTTGACGGGAGGCTACCATCTGTCTGCCAACAGCTGTTCCAGTGGGTCCCCTCCCCCAACCTTCTCTGAGCCTTCGGGGTCCTTGTGACTTGGACATTTAGCCCATTATGTACAAAAAAGTGCCGCTCAGAGGTAAAACAACCCAACCTCGTTATTTGAAGAATTTGAAAAACTTAAAATAGAAGAATTTAATATCAGTAATTCATTGGTATATAAAGATAATGAAATGAACTTATTTACCACGTTCTCACATGACTAAAAAGAGCAGAAAATATTTGTATAATCTAATGAAGTAGTAAACGATTTCGCCTTTGCCAATTTTTGCAGGGAATTTTTTCTTTCACTGTTTACGATCTTCAGCTAATCCTAGACAGCCTGCCGAGCATCTTCGCAGCAAGACGCCAGAACCGAAGTCAGTGTCGTGACTGTTTTCATCTGCCTTCTCCAACCTCTTCCGACACTTTGCCTCTGTGTGGTAAAGATTAATGCAACTGAAAGTGTTTGCATTTTCTGTGAGTGTAAAAACTCTGACAAAAGCCTCTCATGGTTCGAATTATCATCATTATCATATCCCTAACCTCATCAGCAAGATCTTATCCGCAAAACTTTATCAGCATTCGCGAATATTGGTACTTAATAACTGTTGAGATTTTTTTTTTTGGAAATGCTTGATTCTGATGTACAGTCGCTCAAAAAATATCCGAACACTATGGTTGATTACAGAATTCAGAAAAAATATCTGGCAACGATTTTTTTTTTAGAAATTGGTGATCTGAAAATAGTGAAATTTAGATTAGTGATTTCAAATTCTTCAGAGTTAATTTTGCTCTTTTAAATGCAATTATCGGCGATCATGTAAAGACATTGCTTTTTATTGGCCAGTTGGGTTGTTTTACCTCTGAGTGACACTTTTTTGCACACCATGGGCTAAATGGCCAGGTCACAAGGACCCCGAAGGCTCAGAGAAGGTTCTGGGTTGGGTTGGGTTGTTTTACCTCTGAGCGGCAGTTTTTTGCACACCATGGGCTAAATGGCCAGGTCACATGGACCCCGAAGGCTCAGAGAAGGTTCTGGGAGGGGACCCACTGGAACAGCTGTTATGAGACAGATAGTAGCCTCCCGTCAAGGTCATCCAGCGTGTTCTTTAACGTGAACAGGGTATGGCTCTCCCGCACACGGGGTCACGGCTTAACGTCCCATCCGACCGACGGCGGCCTTTCCAAGCCCATCGGTGTCCCCTACTGACCGTGGACAGGACGGGGAGTTTTGCGGAGATAAATCTCAACGCTGACCCAGCTGGGATTCGAACCTGGGAACTGCAGATTACGAGCCTGGCGCGCTACCGACTGAGCCACCCCGCCCCTTATTGGCCAGTAACTCCCTTCTAAACATTACTATGCAGACTTACAGATCTCTACTAGTGAAATCTCACATGTTTCATTCCAGTTTTCGATATAACATTCCAGTGATCCAAGTGGAGAAAAGGGGGCTGGGGGAAGAAAGGGCAAGACCAAGTCGAAAGGAACCGGAACTGCCTTCCGTTTCAGTCGACTTTAACAAATTTCTTGAAAAATACATGTAAATTTGCAATACATTTTCGCAAATTAGAAAAAAAAAACAATCTTGAATTGAAAAATACGTTTATGTTAAATTTTTTTTAGCCCCCTTCCGTTTCGGTTACCAAATCGGCCCGTGGCCGAATGGTTCGCGTGCTTAGCTACTCATCAAAGAGACCTGGTTTTGAGTCCATGGTAAGTCATGGATGTTGGTATTGATTTTCTGCTGAGGTCCAGTCTCTTGTTAGACCTTTGTGACAAGCATATGCTTGAGGAATTATTTATTATTATCATTTATTTATTCCGGTTACCAGCATTCCCAGCAGGCCCTCTTGCCCCCTCTCCCCCCTTTTTGCCCCCCCTCTTGCCCCAGTTCCGGCTCTGCTATTCTCTTTTGGTTCGCTTTCCTAATTAAGTGATCTACAATCAAAGAAGGAATGAATACGTGAACACATTTCACTGAAATAAATCAGCACTTTTCTTATTTATTTACTCGCTTATGATTCATTTCTCGTTGCAGGAGCCTCGCCCCCCTCCAAATTCTTAAATGTTCCGTGCTTCAAAATTACTGAAACAGGACGTGTTGATCCGTCTCCTAAAAATACTGAATGTGTACTGGGTTTTTACCTCTGAGCGTCTATTTTTTTAGCACACAATGAGCTAAATGTTCTGTTTACAAGAACCCCAAGGGTTCAGAGAAGATTGGGGAAAAGGGACCCACTGGACAGCTGTTAGAAGACTTAACCTCCGATCCAGCGTGTTCTTTAACGTGCAAAGGGTTGGGTTGTTTTACCTCTGAGCGGCACTTTTTTGCACACCATGGGCTAAATGGCCAGGTCACATATACCCCGAAGGCTCAGAGAAGGTTGGGGGAGGGGACCCACTGGAACAGCTGTTGGGAGACAGATGGTAGCCTCCCGTCAAGGCCATCCAGCGTGTTCTTTAACGTGCACAGGGTATGGCTCTCCCGCACACGGGGCCACGGCTTAACGTCCCATCCGACGGACCGCGACCTTTCCAAGCCCATCGTTGTCCCCTACTGACCGTGGGCAGGGCGGGGAATTTTGCGGAGATAAATCTCAACGCTGACCCAGCTGGGACTCGAACCTGGGAACTACAGATTACGAGCCTGGCGCGCTACCGACTGAGCCACCCCCGCCCCATGTGCAAAGGTATGGCTCTCCTGCATACGGAGCAATGGCTTTACATCCCACCCGACTAAATGCGGCCTTTCCAGGATGGGCGGTAAGCGGAGATAAACCCTAACGCTGGCCCAGATGGGGATCGAACCTGGAAATTGAAGATCACGAATCTGGCGCCTTACCGACGGGCCCCATCCCCGCCCCACCCAATGTCTTACACGCAAACAACACATATACAAATGTGAGGTTTAATTTGGCCGTGCAATACAGGTAGAGGTCTCCCATTCATGTGTAGATAACCACAGTGTCTCGCCTACCAAATCAAGGTCCGAGCTGAAACTCACACCCGATCATCAGGTGAAGGAACTCGTGCTCGAACAATGTTGCCACCCCTGCGGAACTAAGTTGCCCACTTCGCATGTTGCCACTCGCACGAGCCTCCGCCATTCACTTATTAGAGGTAAACGCGCCAAGCCACAACATCGCAAGGCAACGCTTTCGTTTCTCTTTCATCGAGTCCGCCCAAGTTCGAGAGCGGCTGAGGGCGTAGTCGAAAGGGAAAGGACGACGACCTTCTGGCCCTCACACTCCCCCATGTTGCTGCGGTGGCCGTAGAGCCGACTCTTTTGTTCACTGACCTTGCTTCACTGTCTTTAGTTTAAAGGCCGAGTGAGCGCCTTTGAAAACATCGTAAGGATTCCGTCTGGATTTGCCGTTTCTGTTCCTTCGCTTCACAGGAAAACATTCCATCACGTGTTGACTATTTTATAGGACTGTAAAAATATTAAGAGGGAAAAAAACTTGTTTGTGACGATTGCTCTTTTTCATTTTAATGTGTGGATAATAGGAACTGAATGTAGCTGACTTTTACGGACTAAAGTTTTGCTTAAAATTGTAATTTCTATTAAAATGGAAATTAAATTGGAAAATTAAAAAAAAATGCCATTTAGAGAGTTAAAAAAATATATGAATAAAGACTGCTTAATATTTTTAGCCGTTAATAACAACAAAGTCATTTTGAAGGAATTTTATGGTCTGAAGCAAATTTCTATGATGTGTTGGGTTGTTTTACCTCTGAGCGGCACTTTTTTGCACACCATGGGCTAAATGGCCAGGTCACATGGACCCCGAAGGCTCAGAGAAGGTTGGGGAAGGGGACCCACTGGAACAGCTGTTGGGAGACAGATGGTAGCCTCCCGTCAAGGCCATCCAGCGTGTTCTTTAACGTGCACAGGGTATGACTCTCCCGCACACAGAACCACGGCTTAACGTCCCATCCGACGGACGGCGGCCTTTCCAAGCCCGTCGGTGTCCCCTACTGACCGTGGGCAGGGCGGGGAGTTTTCAAGCCCGTCGGTGTCCCCTACTGACCGTGGGCAGGGCGGGGAGTTTTGCGGAGATAAACCTCAACGCTGACCCAGCTGGGACTCGAACCTGGGAACTACAGATTACGAGCCTGGCGAGCTACCGACTGAGCCACCCCCGCCCCACATCTATGATGTGTAAAATAAACGATTTTAGAACCGCATCGTTCTTTGAAATAAACTTGATTAGAAAAAAATATAATAAAATAATGTTTTTAATTTACTTTTTTAAGTTTTCAAAACTTATGTAGAAGTCTGTTTTATTTTTAAAATTTTGAATGCATTTAATTTTTCATCAGGGAGAAATAAAAAAAAAATACTGCCTCAAGCAGCTGCTTGTCACAGAGGTCTGACAGGGAGATGTCTTCGAAAAGTACAAAGTTTCTTAACTCTTTGGGATAAGGAAGACCCATTTCCCTGCCCATTATCTGTACCTTAATGTTTCGAGAGCGACGAAAAGCCTTTGACTCATCAGAGAGCTTCAGTATAATTTATTTTGTATGCAACGTGCAAAAATCAGATCTCAAACGCGGTGCAATAATCCAAGTACACAAGTTCCGCCCTCGTTTCTTGACAGCTTCGAACTGAAATGAAATAAATACACGGGTGCTGTTTTACCTCCGAGCGGTGGGCTACCTCACAGTGGGCTAAATGGCCAGATTACAGGGACTTCAAGAGCTCAGAGAAGGTTTTTCCACTGGACAGATATTAGGACACAGATGGAAGCCTCCCGTCAAGGCCATCTAGTGTGTTCTTTAACGTGCACAGGGTACTCTCGTTCATACCCTGTTGGTTTTAAGTCTTATCCTACGGAAGGTGGCCTTTTCAAGCCCATCGGTGTCCCCTTTCTCATCGAGTGGCCTTTCCAAGCCCATCGGTGACCCCTTTCTCATCGAGATCAAAGTGGGGTTTAGCGGAGATAATTCTCAAATATTTGGAACACGCCCATAGTTATTAAGCACTACGAACTAGCACATAGTAGCTAAATACTTAGACGCAAAAATTTAATTAAACCACCCGTTAGTAGGGGGAAAGTAAGGGGTTCTGAGCCAGTGGCGGATCAATGTTAATCCTATGGGATCCGCCACCCATGTGTTTTAAGCTGGTGGCGGATGATTATCAATCACATTAGTCATGCAATGTCAAAAAGAATACCTCCCTCCAGTGATGTAATAATCTGAAATTATATTATTCAGTTAAATTGCAGATAATCCATTCGTAATTTCCACCGACATCCATCTTGGTTTCCACAAACCCCGAAATTTTTTCGAGTCCACCATTTAGAAACCTGGCGTCACCACAAACTCCCGCGATTTTGCCGGTTGTCCACCATCTTGGTTTCTACCCTCATCCGCATTTTTTTTTCTAAGTCCAGAGCCGCCATTTTGAATCCATCTTTTTGACATTGCATGACTAATGTGATTGATAATCATCCGCCACCAGCTTAAAACACATGGGTGGCGGATCCCATAGGATTAACATTGATCCGCCACTGGCTCAGAACCCCTACTTTCCCCCTACTCCCGTTAAATAGCTGCTTGCGACAGAGGTGTGACAGAAGTCTGTCACTTTAATAAACCATTAAAATAATATATGAGGAAGGCGAAACCGCAATAGAAAGGCAATACATGGAAAGAAACATACATACCTTATCCAGGACTCGAACCTGAGTCCTGGATAAGGTATGGATGAGTCTGGTTAGCCTGAATGGTTACTTTGAGCAGCTTTTTTTTCCATGCAGGCTAACCACTCGGCCACCAGGACAAAAATAATTAAGATCATAAATCGCTTTATTTTGCGCCGTCCCCAGAAAATCGCTCCCTCTCTATTTCTTGCTCTTTTGCGTTTAGTCCTGCTTAGAGCAGGGTCCACATTTTTTTGCATCTCGCTCTCCACTCCTGGCGAGTCCGATGCAAGGTGATGCGACTTGGAATACCTCAATCGACTTGTCGCATAGTCTGACGTTGAGACTCTGAACACTTGGGAGGGGGGGGGGAGACCCAGTGGACAGCTGTTGGGAGGCAGATGTTAACCTTCTCATCAAGGCCATCCAATGTGTTCTTTAACGTGCACAGGGTATGACTCTCCTGCACACGTGGCCACGGCTTAACGTCCCATCCGACGGACTGCAGTCTTTCCAAGCCCATCGGTGTCCTATACTGACCATGGGCAGGGAGCTTTGCGGAGATAAGTCTCAATGCTGACCCAGCCGGGGGTGGCTCAGTCGGTAGCGCGCCAGGCTCGTAATCTGTAGTTCCCAGGTTCGAGTCCCAGCTGGGTCAGCGTTGAGATTTATCTCCGCAAAATTCCCCGCCCTGCCCGCGGTCAGTAGGGGACACCGATGGGCTTGGAAAGGCCGCCGTCCGTCGGATGGACGTTAAGCCGTGGCCCCGTGTGCGGGAGAGCCATACCCTGTGCACGTTAAAGAACACGCTGGATGGCCTTGACGGGAGGCTACCATCTGTCTCCCAACAGCTGTTCCAGTGGGTCCCCTCCCCCAACCTTCTCTGAGCCTTCGGGGTCCATGTGACCTGGCCATTTAGCCCATGGTGTGCAAAAAAGTGCCGCTCAGAGGTAAAACAACCCAACAAAATCTATCGAGGAAAAATAAATTCTAATACTTTTCGCGTTCTGTAGAGAAATCGTCTAATTTCGATTATTAGTCTCTTGCCGTTCCCCCCAACCAGTTTTGTCAACTGAAACTACCTTTGCATTGCGGGCAAAAAATAACAAATTTTCGGAATTAGTCTGCCAAGGATTTTATTTTGGGGAAGTGGAGGAAGTGTGTATGAGGGGTAGATGAGAGCTGTGCTATTAGTTCAATATGTTTTGAAACTTATAGGGAATGGATGCCAGGTGCAACTGCCTATCGCGAACTTAATTCCGTAACACTTTAGTTACTTCAATAACTATTTTAACCTTTCAGACTCTTTTCAGCAATGTATGTGATATAATTTCATAAGCGATGGTGGGAGTTGGGTTGTTTTACCTCTGAGCATCACTTTTTTGCACACAGTTGGCTAAATGGCCAAGTCACAAGGACCCCAAAGGCTCAGAGAAGGTTGGGGGAGGTGACCCACTGGATTAGCTGTTGGGAGACAGATGGTAGCCTCCCGTCAAGGCCATCCAGCGTGTTCTTTAACGTGCACAGGGTATGGCTTTCTCCCGCACACAGTACCACGGCTTAACGTCCCATCCGACGGACGGCGGTCTTTCCAAGCCCATCGGTGTCCCCTACTGATCGTTGGCAGGGCGGGGAGTTTTCCGGAGATAAATCTCAACGCTGACCCAGCTTGGACTCGAACCTGGGAACTGCAGATTACGAGCCTGGCGGTGGTAGGAGTGGTTTTATTGGGGTGACCATAGGAAAGCCTGCATTGAATGAGGAACACTGATGCTCGAGTCGTTAGCGTGCTTTTCTCTTCGATTAAGTGGATTCGGGATCAAGCCCCGAATAAGGCATGGCTGCTTCTTTGCTCGCTGATGTCTCGCCATCTTCAAAGTTTTCTCCACTTCTTTCTTTCTTTGCTCGCTGATGTCTCGCCATCTTCAAAGTTTTCTCCACTTCTTTCTTTCTTTGCTCGCTGATGTCTCGCCATCTTCAAAGTTTTCTCCACTTCTTTCTTTCTTTGCTCGCTGATGTCTCGCCATCTTCAAAGTTTTCTCCACTTCTTTCTTTCTTTGCTCGCTGATGTCTCGCCATCTTCAAAGTTTTCTCCACTTCTTTCTTTCTTTGCTCGCTGATGTCTCGCCATCTTCAAAGTTTTCTCCACTTCTTTCTTTCTTTGCTCGCTGATGTCTCGCCATCTTCAAAGATCTTCTCCGCGGCATATTAAACTGATAGTCTACTCTTAAGTCCTCTGTGGCTAGCAGCTGCTTGAGCTTTTTTGAGCTACGGTCAAATCAATCTTCCTACTACGAAGGACATCAGAATCGAAAATTCCTGTAATTACGAGTGGGTGGCCTTTTGGCAAAAAAGTGCTCCAGGATCCCTGAGATCTTAAATCGGGCATTGCCCATATCTTGCACTGTTATACTCTGTTTCTGAAAAAAATAATGCGAACAACCTTCTCACAATGGCCAGCTTTCTCTTCATTCAAAACTGCCGAAATGACGTCGAAATCAAAATGTAGAGAATAACAACCAAAACAAAAACACTCTTCTGAACCTATATTTAGGCCATTCTATACAGTGCACGATAAATCCCAGTTCATCGCAGCACGCCCGATATCCCGATTTCTGTTTTTTGTGTGCAGCCAATTACCAAAGAACGAATCCCCGAGATGCTTCATCCGCCTACTCCTAACTCCTCAATTTCGCGAGCGGACAATTGCTGCAAGAATAGAAACCTCCTCTGCAGGAAAAGGACAGCAATACGCTCTGCTGAGCATTTTGTACAATCTGACGCTTAACTCCAATAACCATGGCTTGATACGGCAATAAAGTGGTACAGATGACCTCAACCCCGGTGGGAGATGCGACAGATTCTCGCATTCCTGGTGGCCTATGACCCCACAATGCCAGTTCAATGACCCACGGCAAATGATCACAGTTATGAGCTCCGGATTAGTGTGTCGCCCGTTTTCTCTCGCACAAGGATGGACAGTGTGTTGTTGTCATGGAAATGCATCGCTCCTAGCTACGTCGGTCGCCGGTTGATGTGCCGGAGATATTCCGCTAGCAAAGTCGTGACAGAGGACGTGAAAGATTTACCAGAATGTCTTCTTCCAACATGGCTGCTGAGTTCTAGTTTAACAACTATTTTTTCTTCTTTAAGAGGACTTTTTTTTTTCCGTTGCACTTTCACGGCGCCGATGCTATATTTAGAATTGTAGTATCAGTAGCATTTGTGAAGGGGATATTAGTTGCACTTGGTTTAGTCTGTGTTAACATATTTCATTGACGATAATAAAATAATAATAAAATAATAATACCCCCTCAAGCAGCTGCTTGCCACAGAGGTCTGACAGGAGTCTGTCAGTTTATATGCCACAGTATAAGGTCTGAGAGGATGGCAGGACCTCAGCAGAAAAACGACACATACATCCATGCCTTACCCGGGACTCGAACCCAGGTCCATTAGATCAGTAACCAAGCGCGCTAACCACTCGGCCATGGGGCAAAAAAAGGTTTTCAAGACTGGATCCCAATTTTTGCATGTTTGTCTGCTGTGACTTTGCTAAAAAAAATGGGGACACCATTGAAATTGAAAATACTTTTTTTTTTAATTTGTGATCAACTCTACAATGTTACCAGCTTACGGCAGTTTATAAAAAAAGAAACGACCATATTGTCTCGGACTCGAACCCGGACTACAGCAGTTGCAGCGTCGCCGTAAACCAACGCGATACCACTACGCCACGTGGCGACTTGCCTTCTTTAAGAAGGGATATTAAGCAATGTCTCGAAGTGCAGGAGCATCATATTCTTGTAAGTCAATCCAGACATGTAAAATGCATTGAACAATATTCTCCTAGACTTAGATCCCAAAGGTTGGGTTGGGTTACCTCTGAGCGGCACTTTTTTTGCACACCATGGGCTAAATGACCAGTCACATGGACCCCGAAGGCTCAGAGAAGGTTGGGGGAGGGGACCCACTGGAACAGCTGTTGGGAGACAGATGGTAGCCTCCCATCAAGACCATCCAGCGTGTTCTTTAACGTGCACAGGGTATGTCTCTCCCGCACACGGGGCCACGGCTTAACGTCCCATCCGACGGACGGCGGCCTTCCTAAGCCCATCGGGGTCCCCTACTGACCGTGGGCAGGGAGTTTTGCGGAGATAAATCTGAACGCTGACCCAGCTGGGACTCGAACCTGGAAACTGCAGATTACGAGCCTGGCGCGCTGCCGACTGAGAAACCCCAATCCCCCGTCGAATGGGACATAAAACCGTGGCCTTATGTGCAGAAGAGCCATACACTGTGCAAGTTAAAGAACACACTGGATGGCCTTGACGGGAGGCTACCATCTGTTCGTAATAGCTGTGCAATGGATCTCCTTCCCCCCAACTTTCTTTGAGCTCTTGGGGTCCTTGTGACCTGGCCATTTAGCCAACTGCGTGTAAAAAATACCCCTCAGAGATAAAACAACCAACTACTCTTTCTAGCCGAAAATGAATTGCAAATATTAAAATAAAGTTAGACATCAACCACATGTGAGGTCAGCAAAAATCACATTCGAAGTTCCGTTAAAATAATAATAAATACCTCCTCAAGCAGCTGCTTGCCACAGAGGTCTGACAGGAGCCTGTCAGTTTATATGCCATAGTAGGTCTGTGAGGATGGTAGGACCTCAGCAGAAAAACGACACAAACAGCCATGCCTTACCCGGGGCTCGAATCCAGGTCCCTTAGATCAGTAGCCAAGCGCGCTAACCACTCGGATCTCGCAGAATTTAAGTCATTGCAGATTTGCCAGATGCTAAAAACCAAAGCACCGAAGGATGAAAAAAATGCATGTTGTACCAGTCGCTCAAAAAAATATCCGAACACTATGTTTGATTACAGAATTCAGAAAAAATATCTGGCAACGATTTTTTTAGAAATTTGTGACCTGGCAACCTTAGTGTCACGTGACACGAAGGTTGCCAGGTCGTCGAAAAAAATCGTTGCCAGAAATTTTTTTTGTAAATTCTGTAATCAACCATAGTGTTCGGATATTTTTTGAGCGACTGTACATATTGTTTAAGGATTTTCTTTTTGCAGATTTTTTTTATCGGGATAAATTATTATTTCGTTAATTGATATTTTCGTTATACTGGTATTCGTTAAAATGAAACTTTTTTTATATAGAGATACTAAATTGGACTGGGTCGGAAAAAAAATTCGTTATACTGAATATTTCGTTATTCTGGCGTTCATTATACTGACTTTTCACTGTATTGTAGAAAATCGAAATTTAAAGAGATTTGATGTTGATCTATATTTTCAGTAACATTTTCCCATTAAATACATATTTTAGAAGTTATAGAGCTTCGAAGTCAGAATCCCAATGGCATAACGTGGGTATGTTCCAATATTTTGGTGGGGCGGGGGTGGCTCAGTCGGTAGCCGCCAGGCTCGTAATCTGTAGTTCCCAGGTTCGAGTCCCAGCTGGGTCAGCGTTGAGATTTATCTCCGCAAAAATTCCCCGCGCTGCCCACGGTCAGTAGTGGACACCGATGGGCTTGGAAAGGCCGCCGTCCGTCGGATGGGACGTTAAGCCGTGTCTCCGTGTGTGGGAGAGCCATACCCTGTGCACGTTAAAGAACACGCTGGATGGCCTTGACGGGAGGCTACCATATGTCTCCCAACAGCTGTTCCAGTGGGTCCCCTCCCCCAACCTTCTCTGAGCCTTCGGGGTCCATGTGACCTGGCCATTTAGCCCATGGTGTGCAAAAAAGTGCCGCTCAGAGGTAAAACAACCCAACCCAAATCCAATATTTTGGTAGGATAGTGTATTTGGAGCCGAGGCTGACTCATTCGTAACAAGCCACACTGCCTAAAGTTGAGCATTTTCCTCACTAACCTCCATTCTGCACTCAGTGAAAAAAAAAGAGCCTGCGATGGGACAGAAGAGCCCGCCATCCGTCGGAAGGGAAGCTAACGTGCAGGAGATCCTGTGCATGTTAAAGAACTCACTGAGTGGACTGAAAGGCCTTTGCTGAAGTCCTCAATCTGTTGCCTAACGGGTCCTCTTCCGCTACAGAACTCTGAACTGTTGGGGTCTATGTAACCTTGCCATTAAGCCCTTTATGCACACAGTAAAACAACACCAATGTATATCTTTCATTCACCAGTTTCAATTAGGATTGGGTTGGTTTGTTTTACCTCTGAGCAGCACTTTTTTTTACTACACAATGGGCTAAATGGTCAGGTCACAAAGACCCCGAAGTCTCGGAGAAGGTTGGGAGGGGACCAGCTGAAACAGCTGTTGGGTGACATATCTCCGTCAGATCTCCTCCCATCAAAGCCATCCTGCGTGATCTTTAGCGTACAGAGGGTGTAGCTCTTCCGCACCCGGAGTCACGGCTTTACGTCCCATCCGACGGACGACGGCCTTTCCAAGCCCATCGGTGACCCCTACTGGCCGTAGGGCAGGGCTGGGTTGTTTTACCTCTGAGCGGCACCTTTATGCAAACAAAGGGCTAAATTGTCAGGTCACATGAATCCCGAAGGCTCAGAGAAGGTTGGGGGAGGGGACCCACTGGAACAGCTGTTGGGAGACAGATGGTAGTTTCTCGTCAAGGCCATCCAGCGCGTTCTTTAATGTGCACAGGGTATGGCTCTCCTGCACACGGGCCACGGCTTAACGTCCCATCCGACGGACGGCGGCCTTTCCAAGCCCATCGGTGTCCCCTACTGACCGTGGGCAGGACGGGGAGTTTTGCAGAGATAAATCTCAACGCTGATCCAGCTGGGACTCGAACCTGGGAACCACAGATTACGAGCCTGGCGCGCTACCAACTGAGCCATCCCCGCCCTGCAGGGCTGGAAGTTTTGCGGAGATAAATCTCAACACTGGCGCAGTTGGGACTCGAACCTGGGAACCACAGATCACGAGCCTGGCGGGCTACCGACTGAGCCACCCCCGCTCCTAATTAGGAACTGACAAGTATACTGATTGACATGGTAATAATAGTACTTCAGTGACTTCAAAAAAAAAAATGTTACAGCAAATTAATTTATGTCAAACGTTTTTGTCCGCAACACTATCTTAGTGTTTTGCCCTTCATATTATACTGAATGAGTCAACCTATTTTGATGCTTAGATTTCATTATTCTCCTGAAAAGCTGCCCGAAATGAATAAGACTGTGCAAGAGACAAACATGTTTGTCGGTCCAGAGAAATGGGAACCAGTAGACTCGATGGCACAGATCGATACAAATGTTTTCTATTGTGATACATGTGCCAGCATCAAAATCATTAGAACTAATAGAATTTTTACTAACCTTGTGCAGAATAGGAAAAAAAAAAATTAAAAAGCGAAACAAAAATTCGGTCGCGAAACTTCGTTAGCTAGCAGGATTCTAATTAAAACTATATCTTCAGATATTGATCATTTCGTAGTAGCAATGAACTTCACTTACAGAGTTCTTCGTCAGATCCTTTTCTGTAGATAGCAGACTACATCCGTTTTTTTGCCAAAGTTTTCTAAACGAAAAATTCTTTTGTGCTCCATACATTAAACGATAATGACGAAAACACCAAAACAGTTCAACTCCTCCATTCGCTTTGTAATAATCATGGCAAAAAAAAAATAAAATGCTTATTCTCCACGTTAAATAATGGCGGAACTGGAATTCGGAGCCTTTGTTCCCACCGCCCTGACAATAACCGTCAAAGATGAGCATTTCAAGTAATTAAATTGTAGGTTAACGAGACGAAGCCTCGCACTGAGTCGCTTTAAGAAGAGGTTACAGAAGTCAATATTCCAGAACTGCGAGAATGCCTGAGCATATAACCATTGTTCGACGAGGATGGCATTAGGAAAGGTCTCTTCTGTGGGCCTTGCTCCCAGTCTGGTTGTGGAACAATACCCATATTTCAAAGAGGTTCTTTGCTTTATTCCCCTTTGCTCCTTTTGACGGTAAGGGCGAAGCGCTTCGCGATAAAGGGTCTCTGTTGTGGAACTTGTGACCATGTTTCTGTGCCTTCCGGTGTTATTGTGAGTGGGTCAGTCCACCCGGCGCGTGTGTGCGCCAAGGGGGCGTGCGTGCCGATGTTTCAAGTGTTGCGTGGGTTGTGTTTCATCAACCGTCACTTCGGGCAAACCTGTCGGCAATGTCCGTTGTGGTTTTCTGTGCCGTAACCTTGGAGGGAAGAAACTTTTTGGATTCTGTTTCCTGTGAAATTCGTTGGGATATTTTTCTCCTTTATATCATGTGAGTACCGTTTAGAAATGTCTTTTCGATTTGGAAGTGGATTTACAAGAACGTTAAACGTGATCCATCGGAAGTAAAAAACTCGACGAGATTATTAGATGTCACTACAACTGACAAATCATCTCGGGATTGCGTCTCAGCTGCGTTTTTGTCGTAGCTTTAGGTTGTTTTACCTCTGAGCGGTACTTTTTTTTGGTGCAATGGGCTAAATGACCAGTTCAGAATCCGCAAAACTCCTCGTCAAGCCCACGGCTAGTAGGGGACACCGATGGGCTTAAAAAGGACGCCATCCATCGGATGGGACGTTAAGCCGTGGCTCCATGTGCGGTAGAGCCATACTATGTGCACGTTAAAGAACACATTGGATGGCCTTGACGGGAGGCTACCAACTGTCTCCCAACAGCTGTTCCAGTGGGTCCCTTCTCCCAACCTTTTCTGAGCCTTTGGGGTCCATGTGACCTGGCCATTTAGACCATGGAGTGCAAAAAAGTGCCGCTCAGTGGAAACAACCCAAGCCAGGTCAGAAGGACTCCAAGAGCTCAGAAAAGGCTGTTAGGAGACGGATGGTAGCTCCCATTAAAGTCATCCAACGTGTTTTTTTATCGTGCAAACAGAGCATGGTTTAATGTCCCATCCGAATGATAGCGGCCTTTCCAAACCCATTGGCGATATCGTTCTGACTGTGTCTGTGGTGATTGAAACCTTTTGTGATGGATTGGGTTATGAGGGGACAAATGTCTCCAAAGGATCAGATTGTGTAGAGGAAGGGAATCCCAATGGAGAGCTGTTAGGAGAGAGAAGTATTCCCGTCAAGGCCATTTAGAGTATTTTTTTAGCATGTACAGTGTATGATCGTCCTGCACACCAAACCATAGTTTAGTGTACCGCCGATAGATGGCTTCATTTCGAAACTCATTAGTGCACCTTTCTCACAAGAGTTAACAGAGAAAACCTAAACGCAGGCCGGGGAGGGGGGGGACTTGATACGACAAGTCTGGTGCGTTATCCACTGAGCTAAGCCCCGACCTTAAGTTGATAAGGATATTATTTAGCTGTCAAGATTTTTATTTTTTTCTCTTCAGTTAAATTTTTTGTTTCATTATTCTTTGTCTTTAGATACTGCTAATTAATCAGATCGGTGAGGGGGCGGAGGTGGCTCAGTCGGTAGCGCGCCAGGCTCGTAATCTGTAGTTCCCAGGTTCGAGTCCCAGCTGGGTCAGCGTTGAGATTTATCTCCGCAAAATTCCCCGCCCTGTCCACGGTCAGTAGGGGACACCGATGGGCTTGAAAAGTCCACCGTCCGTCGAATGGGACGTTAAGCCGTGGCCCCGTGTGCGGGAGAGCCATACACTGTGCACGTTAAAGAACACGCAGGATGGCCTTGACGGGAGGCTACCATCTGTCTCCCAACAGCTGTTCCAGTGGGTCCCCTCCCCCAACCTTCTCTGAGCCTTCGGGATCCATGTGACCTGGCCATTTAGCCCATGGTGTGCAAAAAAGTGCCGCTCAGAGGTGAAACAACAACTCAGATCGCTGTTATTGTGTTTTAAGCACACGGAACATCCTTCTATGTGAAATCCATCCATTTGCCATACCTATATGAAACAGCAAAATCTTTCATCACTTGCCGCGACTTAATGATTCAAATTATATACGAGATACCTCCGTTAATAACATAAAATAGAAATGGTGCTTTTGTCCAAACCTTTAACAATAGCGGGAGTGCATACGTAAATACAACGTCAAGGTGTTCGTTCAATATGGAATTTTCTTATTATAAATGCAGTTGTGACTGTATATTATGAAACAGCCACAATTGCATTTATAATAAGAAAATTCCATATTGAACGAACACCTTCCATATTGAATGAAACACACATTTATAGCAGGGATTCCGAAACTAGGGGAGACCCCTTAGAAGGAGTAAAGACATTCTAAGGGTGGCGTCTAAGGAGGGTGCGATTTTTTTTCTTTACCTTTAGTTGTTTAATTACGAATTGAAATTGTTGTTAACAGGGCAGTCGTTTGATGATGAGCATTAAAGATCACGCTGGATAGCCTTGACAAGAGGCTTCCATCCGTCTCATAACAGCTGTCCAGCGGGTTCTTTACACCTACCTCTCTCCAAACCTCAACCTATTGCGAATTGTGGGTTGGGTTGTTTTACCTCTAAGCGGCACTTTTTTGCACACCATGGGCTAAATGGTCAGGTCACATGGACCCCGAAGTCTCAGAGAAGGTTGGGGGAGGGAATCCAGTGGAACAGCTGTTGGGAGACAGATGGTAGCCTCCCATTAAGGCCATCCAGCATGTTCTTTAACGTGAACAGGGTATGACTCTCCCGCACACGGGGCCACGGCTTAACGTCCCATCCGACGGACGGCGTCCTTCCCAAGCCCATCGGTGTCCCCTACTGACCGTGGGCAGGGCGGGGAATTTTACGGAGATAAATCTCAACGCTGACCCAGCTGGGACTCGAACCTGAGAACTGCAGATTACGAGCCTGGCGAGCTACCGACTGTCATCCTCGCTCCACCTATTGTGAGCAAAAAATAAATGCCGCTCAGAGGCAAAACAACCAACTCTGTACGATGACAATAACAAATTCTCACCGTTTGTGTAAATATCGCAGAGCGATTTTCTTCGTCTCCCTCACGAACACAAGAGGTCTGATACTGAAGCCGAAAGGATCTCTTGGTGCAGCTGAGTCGAGGCCGCGAACTCAGTGGTATGACGTCATCAGTGCGAGAGAGAGAGAAACGTTAACTGATGAGTACGCGGCGAATCTGAAACCCATGACTACGGTGACCACCTGTGACGCTCACTGCCGATAGGTGGTCGCATGGGAGCCGCAGGGTGATCGATCTTCTTCCAACTGCAACTGCAGCATTAAAAGATGGTGATCGGAAGGAGACAACCCATTTGTTGATTTTGCATTTAAATGACGAGACCACTTGGTGACTTCTTTTGTGCACATTGGGATGGCGGTTGGTTCAGTCGGCATATGCAGCTCCCAGGTTTGAGTCCTAAGTGTGCCAGCGTTGAGATTTATCTCCGCTGGCACACTAAGCTTCACCCCACCCTGCTCTCTGTCAGAATAGGGCATCCCAGTCGGTTTGAAAAGGTCGCCGTCCGTCGGTTAGGACATTAAAACGTGGTTCCTTGTGCAGGAGAGCCATATCCTGTTCACGTTAAAGAACATGCTAGCTCGCCTTGATAGGTTGGGTTGTTTTACATCTGAGCGGCACTTTTTTGCACACCATGGGCTAAATGGCCAGGTCACATGGACCCCGAAGGCTCAGAGAAGGTTGGGGGAGGGAACCCACTGGAACAGCTATTGGGAGACAGATAGTAGCCTCCCGTCAAGGCCATCTAGTGTGTTCTTTAATGTGCGAAGGGTATGGCTCCCCGGTACACGGGGCCACGGCTTATCGTCCCATCCAACGGACGGCGGTCTTCCAAGCCCATCGGTGTCCCCTACTGACCGTGGGCAGGGCGGGGAGTTTTGCGGAGATAAATCTCAAAGCTGACCCAGCTGGGACTCGAACCTAGGAACTGCAGATTATGAGCCTGGCGCGCTACCGACTGAGCCACCCCCACACTCCACACTGAACTAACCCTAGTCCGGATTTACGCAAACCTCCGCACTCATTCGAAATAAGAATCTTCTCTCTTTGCAAATCTCCTTCGAGTATCGTCAAGGAAAAGACCATTTCCTTTTCAACGACCGGTCACGCCCATTTTCTTTTTTTCCCGCTCATTGTGTGCTCATCTTTCCGCCCGATCTGCAGAAGCTCCGTCGTAACGGTGAATGGCCTGCCAATGTCCGACATTTGGTCTGCAGGGATCCAACTCACAAAGGCTTCTCTTTGTTCGGATCCGAAAGGGAAAAACGTGACCAGGCGAAATCGCTTCAGCCAGATAGCAATCAGAAAAGTATGAATTCCTATTGTGCCATTCATTCGCTTCTAAGTTTATATATTCAGGCTATTTCATTTGCTTCATTCAATTTATCTCTAGCTGAAGCGTTTTTCTATTTTCTTTATCCACTGTTGAAAAAGGTATTTAATTAGGTGTTTTAATTGCCACATTGGCCAAGTGGTTAGCGTGTTTTGGATATAGGGTTGGGTTGTTTTACCTCTGAGCGGCACTTTTTTGCACACCATGGGCTAAATGGCCAGGTCACATGGACCCCGAAGGCTCAGAGAAGGTTGGGGGAGGGGACCCACTGGAACAGCTGTTGGGAGACAGATGGTAGCCCCCCGTCAAGGTCATCCAGCGTGTTCTTTAACGTGCACAGGGTATGGCTCTCCCGCACACGGGGCCACGGCTTGACGTCCCATCCCACGGACGGCGGCCTTTCCAAGCCCATCGGTGTCCCCTACTGACCGTGGGCAGGGCGGGGAATTTTGCGGAGATAAATCTCAACGCTGACCCAGCTGGGACTCGAACCTGGGAACTACAGATTACGAGCCTGACGCGCTACCGACTGAGCCACCCCCGCCGCTTGGATATAGGGAATCTAGGTTTGAAACTCTGGTATGATATAGACGTTTTCTTTCTCATTCTTGCTGTTCAGGTTTCATCTTTCCTCAGAAAACTAGCGCTCCAGTCTCGCAATCAGTAATTCCCAGGTTCGAGTCCCAGCTGAGTCAGCGTTCAGATTGATCTCCGCAAAACTCCCCACCCTGCCCACGACCAGTAGGGGACATCGAAGGGCTTCGAATGGCCGCCGTCCGTCGGATGGGACGTTAAGCCGTGGCGCCGTGTGCGGGAGAGCCATACCCTGTCCACGTTAAAGAACACACTGGATGGCCTTGACGGGAGGCTACCATCTGTCTCTCAACAGCTGTTTCAGTAGGTCTCCTACCCCAAACTTCTCTGAGCCTTCGGGGTCCATGTGACCTGGCCATTTAGCCCATGGTGTGCAAAAAAGTGCCGCTCAGAGGTGAAACAACCTAACCTTCTCTGAGCCTTCGGGGTCCATGTGACCTAGCCATTTTAGCCCATTGTGTGCAAAAAAAGTGCTGCTCAGAGGTAAAACAACCCAACCCAAAATCCTCAGAAAACTCATCTATGGTGTGATTACACTGAATGATCTTTTCTGAACTTCGTGTCTTAACGAAGTAATTATTTAAATAATAGGAGTAATTATTTGAATTCTACGAGGAAGCTTTTCTTTACATAATAACTTCTTCAGTGAAGGCTGGTCGGGCGATTCTTCTATTACGATATAAAAATACGGCTTGTACTGTAAGGCGCCATACTCTTTTTTTTTTTTCAATTATCCGGACAACGCTTATTTCCCATTAGTTTGGGGGCGGGGGTTTCTCAGTCAGTAGCGCGCCAGGCTCGTAATCTGCAGTTCCCAGGTTCGAGTCCCAGCTGGGTCAGCGTTGAGATTTATCTCCGCAAAATTCCCCGCCCTGCCCACGGTCAGTAGGGAACACTGATGGGTTTGGAAAGGCCGCCGTCCGTCGGATGGGACGTTAAGCAGTGGCCCCGTGTGCGGGAGAGACATACCCTGTGCACGTTAAAGAACACGCTGAATGGCCTTGACAGGAGGCTACCATTTGTCTCCCAACAGCTGTTCCAGTGGGTCTCCTCCCCCAACCTTCTCTGAGCCTTCGGGGTCCATGTGACCTGGCCATTTAGCCCAGGGTGTGCAAAAAATGCCGCCCAGAGGTAAAACAACCCAACCCATTTACATCGTATTTTCATGGTAATGAAGTAAAACAAACGCGCTGCAATTTCATAAAGAATTTTAGTATGGCCACTATTATTAAAAAAAAATTTTCAATGCACATCTTAGAGCGTAAACAGTTTTAGGAACAAATGATAATAAGATGATTAGTAAACGACAAGCTGGTCCCAAAATAGAAATCAGATCAGTTATCTCTCCTCTTGCATGGCTAGTTTGCATGAAACAAAATATTTCCTTTATCGAAAAACGAGATCGCAAAAAGCCTTCTAGTATAGAGAGTTAAAAATCTCCTTCATCGCTGATAGAGCTGAAGAAGATGATGCATATTCATGTTTGCACAGTACGTCAACCATCTGTGATCAACTAATATCCGGGATTTCATCATCCATCCTCAAAAGACAAATCAAAATCTCTCGAATCTGTCTTCCATCTCGTTTTGCTTTGCTGCACGAGGTCTCTGCATCATTAATTGCTACTTCTGACTCGTCCGTCCCAACCAATTGCTCCTTTTTTTCTCTCCCCCTCCTCCCCGATACGTACAAGAGCGAAAGGTGGAAATAAAAAAATAGGGGGGGGAGGAGGGAACCACAGAGGTCACGGCCCAGGTCGTATCTCCACCCTCTTTCAGTGGATTCCCGTTCTAACAGTCCCGATGCCAGAGGATGGGAATCGCATTCAACTGGAAAATTGTATTCGTCCTGATGCCGTGATGATCACTGTGGCTTGTTTGTGAAAGAGTAAGAGAAATTCTCAGACGAAAAGATTGGGGTCGTTCACTGATAATGAGGAACGTCCCACGGAACAACTGCTGGATCATTTCTGCCATTCGGTGGACTGGTGGAGACAATAGGCGATGACTTTGCATTTTTGGTCCCCGCTGTGATATTTTTATTGCCTCGATGATATATACGAATGTCAGCGAAGAGTCATTCGTGTTGCGGGTGATGCTTTTTTTGAATCCTGTTTCACAAATGAAAGTTCTTGTGGGAACTTTCGTATCTTTGAAATGATAAAAAAAATAAATGATGATAGTTTTATTGTTAGACTTTTTTTTTTATCATCTTTTCGATTTTGCAGTCATGTTTGTGGATATGACGCTGATTTTTTTTTTTCTTTCACTTTGAGTTTGGAACAAAATTGTTTTGAAGTTCTTTTTTTTTTCTTGACTAAAAAAAAGGATTTTATTTCGTTTTATTGTCCAGTACTTTCTAAAGAGTCAGGACGGGGGTTCTCAGTCGGTAGCGCATGATGCGTTATTTGCATTCCCAGATACGAATCCCCCCAATGCCAGCTTTGAGATTTATTACCCGCTGACCTTGCCCTCAGTCAGAGAGGGGACACCGATGGACTTGGAAAGGCCGCCGTCCGTAGGATGGAGTTGGGTTGGGTTGTTTTACCTCTGAGCAGCACTTTTTCTGCACACAATAGGCTAAATGGCTAGGTCACATGGACCCCGAAGGCTCAGAGAAGTTTGGGGTAGGAGACCTACTGGAACAGCTGTTGAGAGACAGATGGTAGCCTCCTGTCAAGGCCATCCAGCGTGTTCTTTAACGTGCACAGGGTATGTCTCTCCCGCACACGGGGCCACGGCTTAACGTCCCATCCGACGGACGGCGGCCTTTCCAAGCCCATCGGTGTCCCCTACTAACCGTGGGCAGGGCGGGGAAGTTTGCGGAGATAAATCTCAACGCTGACCCAGCTGGGACTCGAACCTGAGAACTACAGATTACGAGCCTGGCGCGCTACCGACTGAGCCACCCCCGCCCCCGTAGGATGGAGCGTTAAACCGTCGCACCATGTGCAGGAGAGACATATCATGTACAGTTAAAGAACACACTGGATGACTTGACATAAGCTACCATCTGTTTTCTAACAGCTGTCCAGTGGGTCCCCTTCTATCAAGCTTTCCTGAAAGGTCGTGTCTCCATCCTCTAACAATGGATTCCTATTTTAACAAACTGAATGAGCTCTTGGTGTTCTTCTTACCTTGAGTTTACCTCGTAGTGCCCCCCAAAAAAGTGTCGTTCACAGGTAAAACAAGCAACAACTTTCCAAAAATATAGAAATTACAAGCAGGTTCATTGCAGCACTTGCCAGTTATTTTGACTTGAGTGCCTCTTCACATGGTTTGGTAAGTTTCAAGGGCACACGCTTAATGCAGATGCAAATGCTTACTGTTCAAAATCAAATCGTCTTACAGATGCAGAAAATGAAGAGATATAATTGATATTTAATAAAAGTAGTTTAATATCTGAGTGAAGTTTAATGTCTGAGTGAATTGAATAAATCTCAGCCAAGCTGAGATTTATTCAATTCACTCAGACATTAAAAATTATCCTTTCTTAAAATTTTAAATTATAAACTTTCCTATTATTGGCACAGTGTCAGACTGGTTGTTTTTTTCCAATCAACAGAATAAACTCAATGAGTTGTGTTGTTTTACCTCTGAACGGCACCTTTTTGCATACTATGGGCTAAATGACCAGGTCACAAGGACCCCGAAGACTCAGAGAAGGTTGGGAGAAGGGGACCCCCTGGAACAGCTGTGTGGAGACTGTGTGTTCCCAGGTTCGAGTCCCGTCTGAGTCAGCGTTGAGATTTATCTCTGCAAAATTCCCCGCCCTGCCCACGGTCAGTAAGGGACACCGATGGTCTTAGAACGGCCGCCGTCCACCGGATGGGACGCTAAGCCGTGGATCCGTGTGCGGGAGATCCATACCCTGTGCACGTTAAAGAACACGCTGGATGGCCTTGACGGGAGGCTATACCATCTGTCTCCCAAACAGCTGTTCCAGTGGGTCCCCTCCCCCAACCTTCTCTGAGCCTTCGGGGCCCATGTGACCTGACCATTTAACCCATTGTGTGCAAAAAAAAGTGCCGCTCAGAAGTAAAACAACCCAACCCAAACCTTTACGCTTAGTTTGCTACTTCTGAAATTGCTGTAATTTTTAATTTTAAAATAATATCGCTTCGTCTAATAAGATGCAATATCTTTGTATCAAAGCAAGCGTAGCTCAAGAACGCACTTTCGGTGCATCCAGTGCTAAAAATGAGTGCTCGTTCAGTGATATTCAATGATCGTTAGTAAAGCACAAATTATCAGATAATTTTGCGTTTCGAAACCTATGAGTTTAGTTCCCCATAGTCACATAAATTTGATTTTTTATAACGTAATCGAAACCAAAATATATATAAAAGCATTAAAGTGCACTATAATGTGGCCTTGATGGGCGGCGTCCATCCAGGGCCATCTGTCTCATAACTGTTGCCTAGTGATTCTTCTTCCCCAATCTTCTCTGAGCCTTGGAGTCGTTGTGACCTCGCCATTTAGTTCATTATGGGCAAAAAGAAAAGGTGCAGGTCAGAGGTATAACTGTCAACAACCACAAATCTGGCTTTCTCCATAAATACACTGGTTTCCATAAATTAAAGAAAATCCCTATGTTAAGTCAATGGAAGTCAATTTTTGTGGCGGGCATTGTTATCGCTAAATGTTAAAACTTCTATAACTCATTAAATACGGAACGAATATTGTTGAAAATCGAGATATTGATTGATATCTTTATCTGCAATCACATTTTTCAAAACAAAAAAAAACTTATTTTAGAAGTTATAGAGCTTTGACGTTAGCTTCCCATTGACTTAACGTAGGAATTTTAACAAATTTATGGAAATCAGTGTAAATAAGTTTTGTCCATAAGTATCGGCAGGAATTATTCCAGGAAGATGTATTTTTTTTTTCAGTGTACAAAAGCTGGAATTGGGAGGGAAAAAAATTGTGCATTAACTTATCTAGCATTGTAGATTACTGTTTGCCCAATGGTCATATACCAAGCTGATAACACCAGTTCGTCGCATGGACTACTTCTGTTCGCCTCTTGAAAAAGTGGGGCGGGGGTGGCTCAGTCGGTAGCGCGCCAGGCTCGTAATCTGTAGTTCCCAGGTTAGAGTCCCAGCTGTGTCAGCGTTGAGATTTATCTCCGCAAAAATTCCCCGCCCTGCCCACGGTCAGTAGGGGACACCGATGGGCTTGGAAAGGCCGCCGTCCGTCGGATGGGACGTTAAGCCGTGGCCCCGTGTGCGGGAGAGACATACCCTGTGCACGTTAAAGAACACGCTGAATGGCCTTGACAGGAGTCTCCCAACAGCTGTTCCAGTGGGTTCCCTCCCCCAACCTTCTCTGAGCCTTCGGGGTCCATGTGACCTGGCCATTTAGCCCATGGTGTGCAAAAAAGTGCCGCTCAGAGGTAAAACAACCCAAACTTGAAAAGGTTTCTGCCGGCGTCCATTCGAAACTGTTGTTTGATTTATTTCAATGATATGTTTGTTTACAGAGATATAAGTCATTGCGGTAGGTTGCTTTCATTGTATGTTTAAAAGGTTTCCACTCTGAAAGCTAAAGCATTCTAAATAATTTTTTTTTTCTTTTTAGAAATATGCACCAAAAACTTTTATTTTTGAATTTTGATGAATGCGCAAGTGACTTTTTTTAGAGTCCCTATATATAGAGAGCAGATATGTGAAGCAACGCTTACGTACAAATTAAAAATTATGTTGCATTTACAAAAGGAGCAGATTAAACAACGCATTACGTTTCAAATAAAGAGGTAGTGGAGTACTCAGAAACTTCCAACGTATGTGGGGGGGTTGGAATATTTGAGTGGTGGGATTGACGTACTTAAGTCTAAAATTTCTGCTGTCTCTTACAAAATATACGTTTTTCAAACCTTAAAACTGTGGGGTTATAACCCCCCCCCATAAAAAAAACCCCTTAGATACGCCATTGTAAAGAGGTTTTGATACAGTGTGCTGGGATAACTTAGTTGTCCATCATGTGATTATAAAGACTGCTACAAATTTTGCTATTACGAATATAAAAATAAAGAATCTATCACATAGGCGACAATGCTATTGGTCGATCGAATTTTATAATTGTAATCAGTTTAATATTAAAAGAATATCTTCAGAATCGATCATTTGGGTTGTTTTCCCCAAGAGTGCAGAGAAGTTTGGGGAAGAGGACCCACTGGATAGCTGTTAAGAAACAAATAGAAGCCTCTCCTGTCAAGACCATCTAGAGGGTTTTTTTAACATGCACAGGGTATGGCTCTCCTGAACATGAACAGGGTATGACTCTCCCCTTCTCCTATCCATCTCCGAGCCCTTGTGGTTCTTGAGGGAGTCACGGCTTAACATCGCACCCCTTTGACAGCCAACGAAATTTAGCTCCCCAAAATCTCTGACCTGCCCACGGTCAGTAGAGGACACCGATTGGCTTGTAAAGGCCGCCGTCCTTCAGATGTGACGTTAAGCCGTGTGTCGGGAGAGCCATATAATAATCTTTATTTTATTCCGCCAGTCAATACAATATACATTTACATAGCATAATTATCTAATAACAATTAATATATACATGAAAAAATTGAGAAGTGAAATAGCTGAGAAATATCAATTGCATCAGAAAAAGTAAATAACAATCATATTAAATATTGGTGTTTAATAGGAAAGGCGAAACAAAAAAGGAGAGCATAGTAAGCTGACGCTTATTTTTAGTTAATGCTCCCTATTTCCTTTAAAGTTCAATTATGACAACAGTAAAGAATACAATAATTCAAATAGCACAATAATTCAATAGTATAAAAGGTCAAATGGTTATGAGACATATTACACTGATACATAGAAGGTTTCATTGCTTTGTAAGTAGAAACGTTCTGTTAACGTTAAACGTTCTGTTAACGTTAAAGAACCATCTGTCTCCTAACAGTTGTCCAGTGGGTCCCCTACTCTCAACCTTCTCTGAGCCCTCGGGGTCCTTATAGCCTGGCCATTTAGCCCATTGTATTCAAAAAAGTGCCGCTCAGAGGTAAAACAATCCAACTGACTGAGCCAATGCCCCCCCCCCCCCCCCAAAAAAAAAAAGATCGACCAAAAAGGAATTACAGGATCTATACAGCAGCCCCAGTTGTAAACAGTAATTACTGTACAGTCTTTCTTGAAAAGTTTCGCAGCTGTAAACATCCGCAGGAATAGGAGGTGACTTGCAAAAGAAGCATAATTTCATCATGACAACTCACGCACACGTGTTGCAAATGTTGTTAAGACATTTACGGGACGGAAGGACGTTCAACATTTACCACATCTTCTGCTGCAGTGTGTCTTTCAATTTAACTCATCGTTTCCTGAACTTAAAAAAGATACTTGAGAGGTCGTCGACTGAATGTTGAATTAAATTACGTTATCGAGACACTGCTCATCGAATTGGAAAAGCTTGGGAAGCGACGGAGATTGACTCGTCCGTAGAGCGCCCATCTCTTAATCTGCTGAAGTTAGGTTCAAGTCGGATTCAAACATACTTCGGCAAATTACAGAAATAAAATAATAATCCTCCTCTTAACAGATGCAAATGTGATTCCGTTTTATTTATATTGCTTTTGTAAATAATATAAATAAATTTATATTAGCAATGTAAAAAAGATGATCCAAGTCCTTATTTACATTAGGTGTTTTCTTATGCTGTAGGATCAGCTGTTGGCATTGCAAGGCATTTTATACTCAGAGTCCTCAAGCAGCCATCGAGGTGCAACCAGACTGTGTAGTTTAGTCCTCCAAACAGGTCTTTCCTGAGCTACAGGGGGGCGGGGTGGCTCAGTCGGTAGCGCGCCAGACTCGTAATCTGTAGTTCCCAGGTTCGAGTCCCAGTTGGGTCAGTGTTGAGATTTATCACCGCAAAATTCCCCGCCCTGCCCACGGTCAGTAAGGGGACACCGATGGACTTGGAAAGGCCGCCGTCCGTCGGATGGGTCGTTAAGCCGTGGCCCCGTGTGCGGGAGAGCCATACCCTGTGCACGTTAAAGAACACGCTGAATGGCCTTGACGGGAGGCTACCATCTGTCTCCCAACAGCTGTTCCAGTGGGTCCCCTCCCCCAACCTTCTCTGAGCCTTCGGGTCCATGTGACCTGGCCATTTAGCCCATGGTGTGCAAAAAAGTGCCGCTCAGAGGTAAAACAACCCAACCCTGAGCTACAGCTGCTGCATTAAACCACTTCAGGCCAATTTTGACAATGTCCTGGAGAGGTTTCAGTGTTTAGCAGAAATAAATCTCCACGTAGGAACAGGTGGGACTCGAACCTGGGAAGTGCAGATTATAAGCCTCTCGCGCTATTGTTACGCACATTATTCATAACCCTATTCACCAATCTGTAGTTATGCATATATATATGGTTATTTCACGACAAAATTGAAATCTGAATTATTTTGAGTTTGTAACAAGCTACATACAAACATATTGTTATGAATTAAACGTATGGAAACTGAGCGTGAGTTCAAAAATATAATATTTAACAATTATAATTCTAAAATAATGCAATTGATTACAAAAGTATGAATGAAAACATTTATATAAACTCAACTAACATAAATCTATATCAGTATGAAAATAAATCTTCAGAAGAACATAGCACTATATCACTATTCCTACAAAGAGTTGTTTCTCTGTAAATTCTTAATATCTCTACTCAAAGCATAAAATAAGGCCTTTTACAACAGTTGTTAAGTGGCACAATCATATTTGTGAACAAACCTGCAATCTAAAAAGAATAACCTTACCAATTCCTAAACAAACTAAATATAAATATGCATCAAATGATGAACTCTTCCTACAGATAAGTTCTGCTTGTTCGACTAACATATAACCTCCTCAGCCACAACTTTAAGTGTCCTAAACATCCTTCTTTTTCTTACCAGTCCAATTAACAGGATCCACATTAATAAACTGATTTAACCTCCCGCGCATACAATAAATAAAATAATTTCTTTTTTTATACTTTAGTTCCCAGACAAAGACAAACTGCGTTTTCCTTCACACTCTAATCCCTCTTTATACAACTCTCTTATTCTTTGTTTTTAAGTAAGTTTGCTCGAAGTGGTTGGTGACGTAATTCGTACGCTGAAGCTGAACCGGACTAAGTCGAGTTCCTCTTCGGCAATTATAAAAATATTACTGATCCCGGTTCGAAAACTGGAGCCCAACTTATCTTTACACTCAACACAAAAAGGATTGAGTTGTTTTGTCTCCGAGTGGCACATTTTGCACACAATGGGCTAAATGGCCAGGTCAGTAGAACACCGACAGTTTGCTTCTTTTATCTCTGATTCTTAGTTATTTTACACACAATGGGCTAAATGGCCAGGTCAGTAGAACCCCGAGGGTTAGTTTCTTTTATCTCTGATTCTTAGTTATTTTACACACAATGGGCTAAATGGCCAGGTCAGTAGAACACCGACAGTTTGCTTCTTTTATCTCTGATTCTTAGTTATTTTACACACAATGGGCTAAATTGCCAGGTCAGTAAAACCCCGAGGGTTAGTTTCTTTTATCTCTGATTCTTAGTTATTTTACACACAATGGGCTAAATGGCCAGGTCAGTAGAACACCGACAGTTTGCTTCTTTTATCTCTGATTCTTAGTTATTTTACACACAATGGGCTAAATGGCCAGGTCAGTAAAACCCCGAGGGTTAGTTTCTTTTATCTCTGATTCTTAGTTATTTTACACACAATGGGCTAAATGGCCAGGTCAGTAAAACCCCGAGGGTTAGCTTCTTTTATCTCTGATTCTTAGTTATTTTACACACAATGGGCTAAATGGCCAGGTCAGTAGAACACCGACAGTTTACTTCTTTTATCTCTGATTCTTAGTTATTTTACACACAATGGGCTAAATGGCCAGGTCAGTAAAACCCCGAGGGTTAGCTTCTTTTATCTCTGATTCTTAGTTATTTTACACACAATGGGCTAAATGGCCAGGTCAGTAGAACCCCGAGGGTTAGCTTCTTTTATCTCTGATTCGTAGTTATTCTGCACATAATGGGCTAAATGGCCAGGTCAGAAGAAACCCAAGGGCTCGGAGAAGGTTGGGAGAAGAGGACCCACTGGACAGCTGTTTGGAGACAGACGGCAGTCTCCCGTCACGTCCACCGAGCGTGCCCTTTAACGTGAACAGGGTATGGAAATCCCGCACACGATTTAACATCCCATTTGATGGATGGCGGCCTTTCCAAGCCCATCGGTGTCCCTACTGACCGAGGGTGGGGAGTTTTGCGGAGATAAATCTCTACGACTCGAACCTGGGAACTTCAGATTATGATCCTGGCGCGCTACCGACACAAAAACAAATACTTTTATTCAAATATAAGTGTTTAAATCAATATTCTAAGATGATATTCAAAACTTGTCGTTTGGTAGCAGTAGAATGTATTTTTATCTATCACAATCTTACACTATTAAACTATTATCATGTTCTACTGATCATTCTCAAAGTTAAATACTGGAAAAAAAATATTTTCCTAATAAAGTTACGAGTTTTGAAGCAACAAATTACATCCATAGATTCATGTGTTAATAACACTCTCATTAATAATAGCAATAAAAAATCCATTAGGGGGGTGAAGTATTAAACAAGTTTGAATAAGTAATAACGTAAATGGGCCTAAAATTTTAAAAAGTACAATCTAATGATACAAGTGTGCTAATAAACTGCAGGTATTATGGATATTGCGGTTCCCGTGGTCGAGTAGTTAGCGCGCTTGGCTACTGATCTACGGGACCTGGGTTCGAGCCCCGGGTAAAAGGCATGGATGTTCGTGTTGTTTTCTGCTGAGGTCCTGCCATCCTCTCAGATCTTCTACTGTGGCATATAAACTGACAGGCTCCTGTCAGACCTCTGTGGCAAGCAGCTGCTTGAGGGGGTATTTATTTATTTTCTTTTATTATGGATATTTCAGGTATAATAATTGAACACAGTTATGCATTTTAAGATTATTTGTCGAACCTAATTATTTAACGTATTTTGAAACCGCTGAAAAAGAGCAATTGGATTTTAAACATATTCAGTTGTACAGTCGCTCAAAAAAGTATCCGAACACTGTTGGTTGATTACAGAATTCAGAAAAAATATCTGGCAACGATTTTTTTAGAAATTAGTGATCTGGCAACCTTCGTGTCACATGACACGAAGGTTGCCAGATTACTAATTTCTAAAAAAATCGTATTAGTAATCTGGCAACCTTCGTGTCACATGACACGAAGGTTGCCAGATTACTAATTTCTAAAAAAATCGTTCCCAGATATTTTTTCTGAATTCTGTAATCAACCAACAGTGTTCGGATACTTTTTTGAGCGACTGTACTCTAATAAGTTCAAAATTCAATTCCGTTCTTGTATGTTACTATCTTAGTTAGTTGTTACAGTTAGAAACCATCGAGTTTCTCTCTTATTTGGTACAGAACTCGACTAGTAACATTCCTTTACCCAAATGCCCTGGAGAAATGTTATTACCTCTTCACGTGGACCGTTGAATCGGATTGTTTAGTGAGGTGCAGGGAAGATAAGAAACGTCAACACGGAGATTAATTAGCTCGACGATTACTGTTGCAAAGAAGCACGCGACAGAGGGCAATGGCAGTCACCTGATGAAACTGTTGCCATAACACGTACATAAATGACAACAAAATATGTGAAAGTTGTTTATTTCAATCAAATTCTTAGAGGCAATTGTATTGCAAAAATGACGGTTTAGCAACGAAATATAATGGAAACTCAATGATTTGACTTCATTTATTGACAGTATATAAATTAAGGATAACAAAATATAAAAATAAAAAAACAAAATAAGCTAATATATTTTTAAAAACTCTGGTGTTTCATGTTAGTATTTGATACGTACTTAATGGGTGATTATGCACAGTGGATAGACAAAGTAGAAACAAGATACTATATTTAGAAATTGATTAAATATTTCGTATGAAATTATGATTTTTGAAACATTAAAATTTACATTATTTACATGTAAAAGTTCCACTTGTTTTTCTTTTAATGGCAGGTGTGAGTTTAAAACGCATTTCGTTTAACCTGTATGATAGCTGTAAGTGGGCTTCGGATTTAACCATTTCATCCAATTCCCACAGTCATTCAGTTTTCATTTGTATAATATCGCAGGAAAATGAAATTTAAAATATATGAAAATATAAATCTTTTCCTACACGAGAAATGGAGAAACTACGACTCATAGCTAGAGTTGGAAAACCTTCAGGAATCTCCTGATTGAGGTAACTTCAGAACGATTGGATTGTTTTACCTCTAAGCGGCACTTTTTTGCACACCATGGGCTAAATGGCCAGGCCACAAGGACCCCGAAGGCTCAGAGAAGGTTGGGGGAGGGGACCCACTCAAACAGCTGTTGGGAGACAGATGGTAGCCTCCCGTCAAGGCCCTCCAGCGTGTTCTTTAACGTGCACAGGGTATGGCTCTCCTGCACACGGGTCCACGGCTTAACGTCCCATCCGACGGACGGCGGCCTTTTCAAGCCCATCGGTGTCCCCTACTGACCGTGGGCAGGGCGAGGAAATTTTGCGGAGATAAATCTCAACGCTGACCCAGCTGGGACTCGAACCTGGGAACTACAGATTACGAGCCTGGCGCGCTACCGACTGAGCCACCCCCGCCCAACTTCAGAACGAACAAACAATATTAAAATATAAGTCTCTGGTGGGTCTCTTTTGCTTGTAATTTATTCAGATTACCTTGCCAAAATATTTTTCGTTTCATCCGTGTCTTTTTATTCAAATTTAATTTTAGAAAGACCGTTGTTCGTCGTTTGGTTGTTAAGCAGGGTAATCAGATTTATAAAAGATTCGCAGGGGGGGGGGGTGCTTTTCAAAGTTCATTATGAAGGATTGACCTTTCACGAAATTATGTTAGTAAGTAACAATCTTTTTCATTTAGAACATATTTTATACATTTATTGTACATAACAATAAGCTTTATATCTAATAACACAAAATGAAACTTGAATAACATCGCGTGCCTTATGGTTGTCGGTTAATTAATAAAAATCTTTGTTATATTATGCCTTTTGTTTTTCATGAAAAAAAAAAAGTATTCTCTGTAAAATAGTTTCATTTTAGTCGATTTTTGCATTCAAGATTTTACATCACACACGAAAATATTTTTTCGATTGCACCAAATCTTCACGGCGTCCATTTTTATACACGATTTCTCATCTTTCCACATTAAATTAGTGTTTGAAAAGAAAATTCTTCAATTGGGTTGAAAGGGAAATTCTCCTCTGGCAATTTCTTCTCTCCGATTTCTTCGTTCACCAGCTGGGAAAGTCGCGAGCAGAGCGATACCAGATGCAGAACCTCTATCAGATCTCCCGCATTCGCCAGGCCATTCGAGGTTCTAAACCTCCTCCCATTACAGTTTAGGTCTCAGTTGTCTATCGCAGGGGTTCTCAACGTGGGGTACGCTGTAAAATTTTTTGGGGTACGCCACGAGAGCTCAAAGGTCGCTAAATCTAGTAGCAAAGTCGCTAAGTTGGCATTATAACTATAGCTTTATCTATCTGTATAAGGGGTACGCCAGTTACATACACATTTCCAGGGGATACGCGAAGCATTAAAGGATGAGAACCATTGCTCTAAACATTTGTCAAGAATTTACCTGAGTGAAAATATCTGATCTACACACATCCCCTACCACTTCTGAATCCACATTGCTCATCACGCAATTGACTGTCAACCAGATTCTTAAATCTATTAAGTACAATCATGCAAAGAACTTTAACTGGAACAGAAAGTAGGCTGATACAACTATAGTTATCAGAAGAACTGCAATCACCTTTTTAAAAATTGAGGATTTTACCAGAGCTATTTATTATCCCTAGGAACCACGTCTTTATCATAAAAGGTATTCGAATTATCAGTCATCCGTGTGGTAACTGAAACGTTCTCAACTTTAAGCATTTCCATAGTAATTTCATCTACCCCTGGGGATTTATGTAGTTTAAGTTTAGAAACAGCTGAAATAACTTCAGACTGTGTTATAGGGCCAACGTTAAAGCCAGTAATGCATCTATCATCATTACAAACCCCGTTTGACCCCGTTTGTGGGACAGCCATACCCTGTGCACGTTAAAGAACATGCTGGATGGCCTTGACGAGATGCTACCATCTGCATCCCAACAGCGGTTCTAGTGGGTCCACTATCCCAGCCTTCGGGTTTCTTATAACCTGGCCATTTAGCCCATGATGTGCAAAAAAAAAAAGTGCCGCTCAGGGATAAAAGCAACGTAATCCTCAATCTTAAAGGTTTAATATTATCGATAAATAAAAAAAATAAATACCCCCTCAAGCAGCTGCTTGCCACAGAGGTGAGTCAACTTAATCTTGGTAACATCCGTCCTCCAAGGTGAACGGATATTTCCCGATATAATTCGGGGCGGGGGTCACTCAGTCGGTAGCGCGCCAGGCTCGTAATCTGTAGTTCCCAGGTTCGAGTCCCAGCTGGGTCAGCGTTGAGATTTATCTCCGCAAAATTTCCCCGTCCTGCCCACGGTCAGTAGGGGACACCGATGGGCTTGAAAAGGCCACCGTCCGTCGGATGGGACGTTAAGCTGTTGGCCCGTGTGCGGGAGAGAGCCATACTCTGTGCACGTTAAAGAACACGCTGGATGGCCTTGACGGGAGGCTACCATCTGTCTCCCAACAGCTGTTCCAGTGGGTCCCCTCCCCCAACCTTCTCTGAGCCTTCGGGGTCCTTGTGGCCTGGCCATTTAGCCCATGGTGTGCAAAAAAGTGCCGCTCAGAGGTAAAACAATCCAATCCAACCCGATATAATTCAGCAAGCAATCGAATTTTTAAGACCCTAAACGTTTTCATACATTACTTCCACGCCAATAAAACACATTCATATTTCCGATATTAAAGATACTTTATTATTTCAATTTCGATTTATAGTTATAGCTCTGGTAGAAATTGTAGAAATAGATACTGATATTAAACGTGAAACTGAGAATAATATGATTAATTTCACATCTTCAGTCTATTCCTTTACAATTCAGCCTGTTGCCTTTGACACTTTAACTGTAATAAAGGGAAATTATATTTTGATTGTTCAGCTTAGTACATAGAACAGCGAAACAGTAGGGCAAGAAGAAAGATGGGACACCAGTAGCCGATATTGTGACCTCAATCATTAAAACTCGGCTGTTTTTATTTGTTTGCAATCTAATCATTTCTTGTGACCGACATTTTTTTTTTCTTCTTTAGTAATTGGACAGAGATTTTTTCTTTGTTTTGTCACCTTTCTTTAAAAGCGATTCATTGGGTTGCGGAAGACTGAAGAATGTTCTTTTGTCTTCCTGACAAACTTACTGAGATGTCTTTATTACCGAGACAATAATTCGCAAATGACAGGCAGAAAGATAATAAAGTTTGCTATTGGTGTTCTCTTCGAAAAATAATCGTTGAGCCTTCGCTTTGTGTGCATGTTCAAAAAATCGCGGATGGCCTTGATGGAAAAACTACTACAAAATCCTTACAGCTCGTCTTTGGTTTTCCCTTTCTGTTACGATACTTGCGTTTCGTGTTACCTTGACATTTGGGGCGGGGATGGCTCAGTCGGTAGCGCGCCAGGCTCGTAATCTGTAGTTCCCAGGTTCGAGTCCCAGCTGGTTCAGCGTTGAGATTTATCTCCGCAAAAATTCCCCGCCCTGCCCACGGTCAGTAGGGGACACCGATGGGCTTGGAAAGGCCGCCGTCCGTCGGATGGGACGTTAAGCCGTGGCCCCGTGTGTGGGAGAGCCATACCCTGTGCACGTTAAAGAACACGCTGGATGGCCTTGACGGGAGGCTATCATCTGTCTCCCAACAGCTGTTCCAATGGGTCCCCTCCCCCAACCTTCTCTGAGCCTTCGGGGTCCATGTGACCTGGCCATTTAGCCCATGGTGTGCAAAAAAGTGCCGCTCAGGGGTAAATGAACCCAACCTAAGCCTTGTGGTAATTAGCTTACTTGGCTACTGATCCAAAGGTACGTGGGTTCGAGCCTTGGAAAAGAAATGGTTGTATCTTTGCTTATGTTATCTTTCTGCTGAGGTCTCGCCTTATCACGAGGGCCGCTCAATCAGGTAAACAACGAAAGCACTGCATCGGGATCTCTTCTCCCTAGAAACAGGGGCGGGGGTGACTTAGTCGGTAGCGCGCCAGGCTTGTAATCTGTAGTTCCCAGGTTCGAGTCCCAGCTGGGTCAGCGTTGAGATTTATCTCCGCAAAATTCCCCGCCCTGCCCACGGTCAGTAGGAGACACCGATGGGCTTGGAAAGGCCGCCGTCCGACGGACGGGACGTTAAGCCGTGGTCCAGTGTGCGGGAGAGCTATACCCTGTGCACGTTAAAGAACACGCTGGATGGCCTTGACGGGAGGCTACCATCTATCTCCCAACAGCTGTTCCAGTGGGTCCCCTCCCCCAACCTTCTCTGAGCCTTCGGGGTCCATATGACCTGGCCATTTAGCCCATGGTGTGCAAAAAAGTGCCGCTCAGAGGTAAAACAACACAACAACAACAACCCTGGAAACACCTTCGTCAATAGGTGCCTGTAAAATGTTCGCAAAGGGACTTCACATTGAAGCACAAACATATCTTGAGCCGATCCTGCTATCCACACACACCTTCTCTATGTCGTATTATACTGGCAATCTGATTGCCAGGACTCTGAACAAACATCTGTTTAAGTGGTAATTATTATTTTTAAAGCACAAAATGGGGCAGGGGTTGGCTTAGTCGGTTGCGCGCGAAACTCATAGTGTCTCACCTGTGCCAACGTAGAGATTTATCTCTCCTAAACTTCACACAGCCCTCTGTCAGAAAGGGAACATCGATGGGCTTGAAAAGGTCGTAATCTGTCGAATGGAGCGTAAGGCCATAATTTGTTGGATGGGGGTAAGGCCATAGTCTATTGGATGGGACGTAAAGCCGTACTGTGTCGGATGGAACATAAAATTGTAGTCCTGTTTGTGTGAGAGAGCCCTACCCTGTTTGCGATAACGAACACGCTGGATAACCTGGATGGGAAGCTATCATCTGTCTTGCAATAGCTGCCCAGTGGGTCCCCTTCCCCCAACCTTAACACAGCACCTGGTGGTCTTGTTATCTGGCCATTGAGCCCATTGTGCACAAAAAAGTACCTCTCAGAGGTAAAACAAACTTAGAAATGAAAAATCATTCTTATATTTATCTTTAAAAAAAATGTTTTCCCACCTACCCCTGGTGATAAGAGAACAAATCATTGCTGCCACTGTAAAGACCTTGGTCATCATCATAAAATTTTAGAAAAATTGCTTCCTTGCACTTGGCCTCTCCTTTGAGAATGGCAACAACCTTAATGGAGGCCAAAATCATTTATATTTATATGTTACCAGTATTTTTCAAGGAGTGCGCTAGAGACTACCGAAACGGAGAGAAAATATTTATACTAGAACTGATCTCCGGTTCATTTAGACTCCCCCCCCCCACCTCAGCTGCCAAGCTTTTTTTTATTTCTAAATCAAAGCCCGGTCACTTGTACAGTTGTCATCCATTAGTATCCCGCCAACAGTAGTCAAATACTGGATTTTTTTTTGCACTTAGAGAGTTTTCAATAACATTTTTTTTTAGTTCTTCTACAAACAGTACTTTTTTAATCTTTCGATTCTTTTTATCTAGTTATAGTCTTAAAGTTTTTCCGAGTCTTAAAAATTTGTTTCGAGGTGTCTTTGAAACCCAGACAGCAATTCTCATAATTGACCCGCAAATAAGAAACATTGCGAAGTTTGAAATCCATCGAAATATCTGCCTGCAACAATCATTGGCAACTGTTATAAACAGTTATCTACCACGTCATGACTCATGAAACACAAAGAATAAAATAACCCATTTAAAAAAAAAAACACGAAATGAAATTCAGTCATATCATCACAGTTCGATTCTTCACAAGTAGAGAGAAAAGGAAAAAAAATTAACAGAAGACGGGTATGCAGTGAGGAGAAATACGTGGAAAAGTTCACCCTCTGCACAAAAGGCTCCTTTTTACAACGCAGCTAATATTCGTAATATCATCGAGAAGAAGTGGCAGCCTGTATTTACTTTAGACTAATGACACACAGTCGGGCATCATTCAAGGAGAACCAGTTGCCTTCCCACTTATCAGTAAGGAGTGTCAGCAGCGTTTCCAAAGAGATGATATCCGAAAACTGTGGAATGCCCAAATGGATATTTCCTTACAAGCCAAACTAGTATCTATTCACAACGAGGTACAGGGAAGATGGAGGAGTGTTTGTGATCGGTCACGAGATCACCAGGAATCCCTGTGTGATCTTTTTTTTTAATGCACTCCTACCACTTTTCTTTTGACCTTTAATAGCAAAGGGAAGAACCCGGGATGTGAGGAGAAGAGGACAACTCTGGGCATCATTAGGTGGAGAAGGAAAAGGAGGTAAAGAGAGAAGCTCGATTTTCATTCCATTTCGGAAACGTTGAACTTCTGGAACATATAATGCTTTTATCTGATTATCATCCGGGCTTTTTTGAAGTCGTGCCCGACTGTGATGATACTCTGCTTTGTAGAAGATTAATTCTTTGGAAGTCATTATTTTTTTTTGGCAGGGATATAACTTAATGTGCGCTTAGAGGAGGAAAGAAATCATTTGATCGTTGAAATACTACGTCTTTCACTAAATAATAACATCATCATCATCCTCAAGCAGCCATGGGCTACGGAGGTCCAACCAGACCGTGCAGTTTAATTCTCCAAGCATATCTGTCCTGAGCTACATCTGCTGCATCCGGCCACTGCACACCAATTCTAACAAGGTCCTGTTTGACATTGTTTGCCCACCGCATCCTAGGTCTCCCCTTCTTTCTGATGCCTTTAGGCACACTGTTCATAACCCTATTCACCAATCTATAATTATCCATACGGGCAACATGGCCAAACCAGCGGAGTCTCTCTCTGCATAATATGCTGCTTAAAGGAGGTTGCAGACTCCTTTGTCTAACCTCATCATTACTTAAAAAGTTAAACCACCTAATGCCCAAGATACTGCGTAAGCATCTAGAATCAAAAGCATTTAGTTTCTTGTTATCATGTTTACACAGCGTCCAAGTTTCACTACCATAACTAACCCTAGAAAAAACCAAACTATTATACAGTCTAATTTTAGTCTTTAGGTCTATACGCCTATTTCTCCACACTCTCCATAGATTCATAAAAGTCCCGGCAGCAATATCACCAGTATCTGTTACATAGCTCCCAAGGTAATTAAACTGTGACACCTGCTCAAGACTGCAACCATTCAGATGAACTGAATCACAACCTGCCTGACCAATTTTCATCACTTTAGTTTTCTCTCTGTTTATAACCAAACCTACTCTACTACCAGTCTCATCAACAGCTCGAATGAAAGAGTTCATTTCATCAACATCATTTCCCAAAAGGGCCAAATCATCAGCATAATCTAAATCAGAAATTTTCGTATATCCATATCATTTAAGGCCAAAATCTTTCCCTTGCAGTGAATTTCGCATAACATAATCAATAAACAAAGAGGAAAGTCAACAAAATGCACCCTTGTCGAACACCAGAAATAATGCTAAAACAATTGCTACAAGCCTTACCAACTCTCACATACGACTCAGTGTTATTATAGAGAGCTTTCATTATGTTAACTAACTTGTCTGGTATACCATATGATTTCACAATCAACCACAAATTATGACGATCAACAGAGTCGAAAGCCTTTTTGAAATCAAAAAGCTAGCAACCAAAGGTTTCTGAAACTCTAAACATTTCTCAAGAATCTGCATAAGTGAAAATATCTGATCCACACATCCCCTACCACTTCTGAATCCATATTGCTCATCATATAATTGACTGTCAACCAGATTCTAAATTCTATTAAGTACAATCATGTAAAGAACTTTACCTGGAACAGAGAGTAGGCTAATACTCCTATAGTTATCACAAGAACTGCGATCACCTTTTTTGAAAATATGGATAACAATAGCTCTGGTAAAATCCTTAGGAACCATGCCTTTATCATAAAAGATATTCAGAATTTCAGTCATCCAAGTGGTAACCGAAACATTTCCAGCTCTAGGTATTTCTGTAGTAATTTCATCCACTCCTGGGGATTTATGAAGTTTAAGTTTAGAAACAGCTGAAATAACTTCAGACTGTGTTATAGGGCCAATGTTAAAGCCAGTAATGCATCTATCATCATTACAAACAATGGGAGTAGAACTAACCACATTGTTTAGAACATCACTAAAATGCTCAGCCCACCTAGCCATGACAGAATCCTCATCGTTTATAGCCTTACCTTGCTTATCCTTCAATTACCTATATACCTGTCCGTTTTCTACCACATAAAACATTAACTATCTGGTACAGCTGTTGTGCTGCCTAACTGCTTCCTCAGCTTTTTCAGCCACGCCATCAAGCCAAAGGTTCTTATCAGTAGCTAACTGATCTTTTACACGTTTATTAAGCTCTCTGTAATCCTTTCCGTTAGGACTAGTAGGGTACTGATTAAGGACATTCCTTCAGTTCCTTCTTTCTGAAATAAGCTCAAGTGCCTTATCACTCAAATAATTCTGTCTCCTCTGCTCCTTTTTTCTTAAAGAAGTATTGTTATTTTCCAAAAAAAAAAGCCTGTTTAAAATGGTCCCATTCTTCCTCAACTTGTGCTAAGCAAACCATGACTTGTCATAATGACTAAGTAACCTATCATGGTAAGCTTTAGCTATAACTGGGTCTTTCAGAGCGTCAGTATTAAATGTAAAATTTTTAATCCTAGCACAACACTTTTTAAGTTTAAGTTGCAAGACACTTTTAACAAGGTAATGGTCAGATCCAATTTCAGCTCCCCTATATGAGTGGTTAGCGCGCTTGGCTACTGATCTAAGGAACCTGGGTTCGAGCCCCGGGTAAGGCGTGGATGTATGTGTCGTTTTTCTGCTGAGGTCCTGCCATCCTCACAAACCTTCTACTGTGGCATATAAACTGACAGGCTCCTGTCAGACCGCTGTGGCAAGCAGCTGCTTGAGGGGGGTATTTATTTATTTATTATATGACCTGGTATTCCTAACAGAACTAGCCCATTTGCTGTTAATTAATATACAGGGTGATTCAAAAAGATGGACACAATTTCAATTGGTTATATTTCCTGAACTATACGTTTTATTTGAATTATGTAAATTACATTTGATAGAGGATGTTGTAAAGTTTCCAATACTACCGCTAGAGCACTCTAGCGCCGCACAGCAGCATCAGTTGTAAGCAAGATGGCTACTATGCAACACCATATTTTTTGCATTCGTGAGTTCAGTAAAAGTGAGTCTACGACTGCGGTGCAGCGTGCATTTCGTCGTAAGTTTAACATTGAACCTCCAACGAGGAAGAGCATTTGTCGTTGGAATAAACAATTTGATGATTATTCCAACGACAAATGGATCTCTGCGTAAAGGTAAAAGCTCGGGCCGACCGCGTGTATCGGAGGAGAACGTGGAGCGCATTCGAGTGAGTTTTGAACGTAGCCCAATGAAGTCAACCCGTAGAGCGAGTAGAGAACTTGGACTATCGCATCTATAAACTTTAATGTGGGTATAATCAAATGTAATTTACAGAATTCGAATAAAACGTATAGTTCAGGAAATATAACAATTGAAATTGTGTCCATCTTTTTGAATCACCCTGTATAATCAATCATATTCTTATGCAGCCCATCGGGTGAAACCCATGTGTACTTAAGTATGTCGCGGTGTTTGTAATAAGTGTTAGTTATTCTGAAACCATTGAGTTTACTTACCTGTAGGAGACGTTGCCCATTGCCATTGCAGCTACCAATACCAAAAGGGCCTATCATCCCTCCCAAAGATCAGAGTCAGTACCAACTTTGGCATTGAAGTCACCTAGAACAAGGGTAATATCTCCTTTCTTGACAGAATTCAAAATATCCGGAAGTTGTCCGTAAAACCTATCCTTCTTATCCTCATCCTCAGTTGGGGCATAACAGCAGATAGAATTCAAGTCTTTAATGCTTGTCTGAAATTTTGCTGTAAGAAACCATTCATTAATGCACTCATATCCTGGAAGAGCATCACTAGCGTGTCTGCTGAGCAGCAGACCCACACCTTGGAGATGCTTTCCATTCTCCCTCCCTGTAAAGAGAAATTTAAAGTTATTTTTAAGTATCTCACCTTTACCTGACCATCTGGTCTCTTGCAAGCCTAGAATATCTAGGTTATAGCGCTGGAATTCCTGCGTGAGGACATCAAGAGAATAATCTCTATATAATGTCCTCACGTTCCACGTTCCTGCAGAGAGAAAATGATTAGTAGGATTTTTATAGAAACTAGGTTTATTGAGTTTGGTAGGGTCAACAATATCAAACAGTGATGCATTTATTATAAGATGGTACCTCGTTTAGACGTAAGTATCTATCTACACAAGATGTATGCAGAGATATATAGGTGTGTTTGAAGATATTTCTTGCTACTATGTTAAAATATAAGAACGCTGCATCACACTTACGTGGGGTGACTCAATGGGTCGCTCGCCAGACTGGTAATCTGCAGTTCTCAGGTTCCAGTCCCGCCTATGCCAGGGTTGATATTTATCGACGCTAAACCACCACATTGCCATTGGTGAGGAATGAGTCATCGAAGAACTAGGAAAGGACATCGAAAAGGACTTAAGCCGTGCTTTCGTGTGCATGAAAGCTATACCCTGTGCATGTAAAAGAACACGCTGAATGGACTTGATGGCTATCATCTGTCTCATGACTCGCTATACAAGGGGGACCCTTTCCCTAACCTTCTTTGAGAATTTGGGGTCCTTGTGACCTATTCATTTAACCAGGGATTTTCACCTTCTTGAGGCCCTAAGCTATGGCAAGTTCAAGAGGGCCCAAAGAATTCAAAAGTCGAAATATACATTTATTTTTATGGGTTGGGTCGTTTTACCTCTGAGCGGCACGTTTTTGCACACCATGGCCTAAATGGCCAGGTCACATGGACCCCGAAGGCTCAGAGAAGGTTGGGGGAGGGGACCCACTGGAACAGCTGTTGGGAGATAGATGGTAGCCTCCCGTCAAGGCCATCAAGCGTGTTCTTTAACGTGCACAGGGTATGGCTCTCCCGCACACGGGGACACGGCTTAACGTCCCATCCGACGGACGGCGGCCTTTCCAAGCCCATCGGTATCCCCTACTGACCGTGGGCAGGGCGGGGAATTTTTGCGGAGATAAATCTCAACGCTGACCCAGCTGGGACTCGAAACTGGGAACAACAGGTTACGAGCCTGGCGCGGTACCGACTGAGCCACCCACGCCCGCATTTTTACGATTGAAAGGATCATTGAAAACTTAACACGAAATTGGTGTGCTGAAAACATTGGTATGCAATGATAACTGTGTAAAACTGATATAAATAATGTTTGCACATCAGATTAAATATTTAAAAAAATTCCTTACAAAAAACTTAGTTTTTTTGAGGCCCTTCACATTGTGCGGCCCTAAACTGCAGCTTAGTTAGCTTATTCGTAAGTCCGGCCTTGCATTTAGCCCGGGACGGGGGTGGCTCAGTCGGTAGCGCGCCAGGCTCATAATCTGTAGTTTCCAGGTTCGAGTCCCAGCTGGGTCAGCTTTGAGATTTATCTCCGCAAAAATTCCCCGCCCTGCCCACGGTCAGTAGGGGACACCGATGGGCTTGGAAAGGCCGCCGTCCGTCGGATGGGACGTTAAGCCGTGGCCCCGTGTGTGGGAGAGCCATACCCTGTGCACGTTAAAGAACACGCTGGATGGCCTTGACGGGAGGCTACCATCTGTCTCCCAACAACTGTTCCAGTGGGTCCCCTCCCCCAACCTTCTCTGAGCCTTTGGGGTCCAGTGACCTGGCCATTTAGCCCATGGTGTGCAAAAAAGTGCCGCTCAGAGGTAAAACAACCCAACCCTGCATTTAGCCCATGGTGTGCAAAAAAGTGCCGCTCAGAGGTAAAACAACCCAACCCTGCATTTAGCCCATTGTGTGCAAAAAAAGTGCCTCTCAGATGTAAAAGCCCAACAAAAACTCAAACTTTTTTTACTCTAGTTCAAACTTTGGATATCATAAAAACTAGCATTTTTTTTTTGTTATAAATGATTTTGATATTCGTTTCTTCATGAAGCAATGCTAAGTTATGTTAAACAGTACTGAACACATTGAGAATTAAATCGCACAGGAGAGCTCTCAAGGGATTTATTTTTTACATTGGTTACATTGTCCAAATCAATTAGGGTGTTAATGCAAGAGTTTTGTCAATGCATGTTGACGGACTCGCCAGTCGTTTGAAATATTGAAATTCGTTTTAACAACTCAATCTGAATTCTGTTTCATTTACAGTTTAATTTTTCTGTATCTTGAAACAGGGTTGGGTTGTTTTACCTGTGAGTGACACTTTTTTGCACACCATGGGCTAAATGGCCAGGTCACATGGACCCCGAAGGCTCAGAGAAGGTTGGGGGAGGGGACCCACTGGAACAGCTGTTGGGAGACAGATGGTAGCCTCCCGTCAAGGCCATCCAGCGTGTTCTTTAACGTGCACAGGGTATGGCTCTCCCGCACACGGGGCCACGGCCTAACGCCCCGTCCGACGGACAGCGGCTTATTCCAAGCCGATCGGTGTCCTCTTCTGACCGTGGGCAGGGCGGGGAGTTTTGCGGAGATAAATCTCAACGCTGACGCAGTGGGACTCGAACCTGGGAACTACAGATTACGAGCCTGTCGCGCTACCGACTGAGCCATCCCCGCCTCCATGAAACAGGACAAAGGAGAAAGTTTGTAGAACTCTTATCAATTCTCGAATCTAGAAAAATCGATCTTATTTTAGTCGCTTTTTTCTGAATATTGCCGAAAAATCTTGGAATTTACAGTAGCGGTTAGATTGTAAAAGTAACGTATGGAGCAGTGGTGCAACTAGAAACGATTATGGGGAGATTTCTGACTTCGCATTGGACACTGCTACAGAATTTCACAGGTCAATGACCTATTCGCAGACCATTACAAGGTTCTCAAAATTACATAATACGATGTATGCTAAAGAAAAAGAAATTTGATAGTATAAAAAAAATCATAAAAACTTAAATATTTTATCAGTTAGAAAATTATATATTTATCACCCATTAGTATATAATATTCAAAATTGGGATGAATCTAATGTTAAAATATTTCCCAAATATACACGTTTATCATCTACTATGCATTTATCCATACCGTTTCCCTAAAAACTATCATTCAAAAACACTACGTTTATTGGCACCAAAACATTTTAATGCTTTGCCGGCTAACATTAGAAATGAAAGAGTTGGGTTGGGCTGTTTTACCTCTGAGCGGCACTTTTTTGCACACCATGGGCTAAATGGCCAGGTCACATGAACCCCGAAGGCTCAGAGAAGCTTCGGGGAGGGGACCCACTGGAACAGCTGTTGGGAGACAGATGGTAGCCTCCCGTCAAGGCCATCCAGCGTGTTCTTTAACGTGCACAGGGTATGTCTCTCCCGCACACGGAGCCACGGCTTAACGTCCCATCCGACGGACGGCGGCCTTTCCAAGCCCATCGGTGTCCCCTACTGACCGTGGGCAGGGCGGGGAATTTTGCGGAGATAAATCTCAACGCTGACCCAGCTTGGACTCGAACCTGGGAACTACAGATTACGAGCCTGGCGCGCTACCGTAGAAATGAAAGAAACATTTATGCTTTTAAAAGATTAATATGGGATTGGTTAGTGGATTGTGTTGATGTAGAGAATAACTGTAGAGATAAAACTGTAGCTTCAATATTTAATTTTTATAAAACTGTTGCAACTAATTCTGTAAATGTTACATTCGTGAACTTCTCCACACACGAGCTTGGACTTAAGTGGAGTTCTCTTATTTATTTACTTTTCTCATATTGTTCAGTTTGTTTGTTTAAAAAAACTACCTATAAAATAGATTAACACAAATTATATTGTAAAGTTAATCAGTTCATGTGTATGAACTTTTGAACTTGAAAAATATATGTAAAAGTACATTTTTTGTTGCGGATTTTGTATTGAACTGTATTGGTGTTATTTTGTATTGAACTGTATTGGTGTTGAGAGTAGTGAATAAAAAAAATCTATCTATCTATAAATAGCCGTTAAGCTGGGTTCTTTTATTTCTGAATATCACTTTTTTTGCACGCAATGAGGGGCGGGGTTGCTCAGTCGGTAGCGCGCCAGACTCGTAATCTGTAGTTCCCAGGTTCGAGTCCCAGCTGGTCAGCGTTGAGATTTATCTCCGCAAAATTTCCCGCCCTGCCCACGGTCAGTAGAGGATACCGATGGGCTTGGAAAGGCCGCCGTCCGTCAGATGGGACGTTATGCTGTGGACCCTTGTGCTGGAGAGACATAACCTGCGCACGTTAAAGAACACGCTGGATGGGAGGCTACCATCTGTCTCCCAACAGCTGTTCCAGTGGGTCCCCTCTCCGAACCTTCTCTGAGCCTTCGGGATCCTTGTGACTTGCCCATTTAGCCCATGGTATGCAAAAAAGTGCCGTTCAGTGGTAAAACAACTCAAAATCTTCTCCGAGTTCTTGGGGTCCTTGCAACCTGGCCATTCAGCACATTTTGCGCAAAAAAAGTGAGCTCAGAGAAAAAAATAGTGAAAATCAGAAGCAAAACAACCATTTTCTCCATCTTTAGGTTGACAGTGTTTTCTACTCTAGCGACAACTGTAATCCCTACTCTCGGAGGAGATTGGACGTAGGGGACATACTCTACAGCTGTTAACATGCATCATCATCATCTCATTTGCATCCAGATCACATTACGCGACGCACAACAAAGTTCCGATTTCTAGTATCATCTGCTAGGACTTAATACCTACACGATATAAAACGAGATCCCCAAAATGGTGGATGTTGTACATTTACTCGAGCATTAAACCACTACGAAACAATTCGTTCCGCTTCTGGGCACACAGATCAACAGTTGATGATCGGTATTAATTCGCTTCTGATTTTTTGGCACCAGATGGTTTGCGAAAAGTCCATTTAGAGGTCAAGCCCTTAGTTCATCCTCTTCTGTGAACTAAGAGTAAAGAAATGTTTAGGAAAGGCCACCACTCAGATAACTCAGTTCTTCACTGAACGCTCGAGGCGCCGCCAGTGCTGTTTTTCTCTCGTGCACGCGCAGCAGTCTGTAAGGAGAACTAGTTTTTTTTGTGTGGTGTCATCTGACAACAGTGTGATGACCTCCCATCAGAGAATGTGTACGAATGTTTTGAACTCCTGTTCGACTCGCACAAGCGACTCGCACAAGTGATGTCTGAAGGCTTTTTCCCTGTTTGACTCTAATGTATTGCTAGGGAACATTCGGTGGAAGAAGAAAGGAGATGATTTGGAGTCGGAGTTGCTAAGTCAGTCGGAAGCTGTACTTTAGTATGTACGAGCACATACGCTCCTTTCCTCTCTCTGATCGCGTTTCATGTGCATTTTCTTTTCGTTTGGTTTTCCTCATAACCTTCGAAGAATGGTGAAATTTTCCTTTTTTGTGACTGAGAAAGATAAATCGTGTAAGGGTGACCGACTTAAAAAGAAAGAGGTTAGAAGAACGTTAAGTGCTAAACCCAGCTGCAGCTCAAATTCACTGATTCGATGCATCACAGAAGTGTTTTTCTTTTTCGTTAAAGAATGAGATTGCTGTGGTGTTTTTTTAGGGTATTGCATTTGTTTGATTAAAGATGCTAGTACTGGATTTTACGAATTTTTTCTAGGTTTCAATACGACGATGTTAAAAAGCTAGGATTTGTAGTCTTACACTGGTTACATTGTCCAAATCAATTAGGGTGTTAATGCAACTTTTCTCCTATAACTAAGTGAGGTTTGAGGAATAGTGGGGCTGGATTGTTTTAACTCTATGGCACTTTTTTGCACACCATGGGCTAAATGGCCAGGTCACATGGACTCCGAAGGCCCAGAGAAGATTGGGGGAGGGGACCCACTGGAACAGCTGTTGGGAGACAGATGATAGCCTCCCGTCAAGGCCATCCAGTGTGTTCTTTAAGGGGCACAGGGTATGGATCTCTCTCGTACACGGAAACACGGCTTAACGTCCCATCTGACGGGCGACGGTCTTTCCAAGCCCATCCGGTGTCCCCTACTGACAGTGGGAAGGGCGGGGAATTTTGCGGAGGTAAATCTCAACGCTGACCCAACTGGGACTCGAACCATGGAACTACAGTTTACGAGCCTGGCGCGCTACCGGCTGAGCCACACCCGCTCCACCCATTCTGAGCACAAAAAAGCATCATTCAGATATGAAACAACCCATCACTGGCTAAAAGTACAGCTAAATACTTGCAAAAGACGTTCTCCATCGGATACGATGTTAAGTCTTGAGGCCATTTGCAGATAAACACTATCTTCTGCAGATACAGAAAAAAAGAACATGGTGAATTCCATTTAATGATTTCCTCGTGTGTGTGTTTTTTTTTGTAACCTGCCTTGCCTTGGGTTCCTTTTGATCTGGCCATTTCCACGAGCGAGTGTAGAGATGAAAATGTTCCGCACTTGACTGAAAACAAAAACAGGAATCGTTTTACGCATACAGGTTGCACCAGGAAATGTCCATTTGGAGTGGACTTTCAAAAGGAGAGCAAGTTTAAAAAGTTGATGAGCCATCCGTACCATCTTCTGGGAAACCGAAATAGAAAAATTTGCGGAAGTTTCTACAGGAAAAAAAAAGCCTCAACGGATCTTTTCCTTTGTATGAATCTCTTTCCATATATCCAAAAGTGACTTTTATTGCTTTTATGTTTTTTCCACTTACTGTGCACGGCAACGACGGACACGGATACAGACACGTCGGCTTGAGACCTCGAGCGTGTTTCCGGTCCCACCCTCTGGTCAACATGGCGCCTCGCTCCGGTTCCCGTACTCGGTCCGTGTGTTTGTGCGTACAGGTGTCTCAGCATCGGCGGCAGTGTCCCGTGGCGCATTTTCATGTCGTGCTTCGGCAACAGAGCGTGCACGAATATTCGCTGTACATGATACTGAGACCGATGCGCAAATTTCCAGCGCATCGGAGCTGGAGGAAAAACAAACAAGGATTTTGCACACTTTAGGTGGATTCTGATTCATTCGTTGAGAAAGAAAATAGGGAGCACCGATTTGATCAGCGTTAGGATGTATTGATGAAAAAACTGGTGAGCAGCTTTTGATCAGATGTGTAGGGTTAGGATGTATTGATCAAAAAACTGGTGAGCAGCTCTCTGATCAGGTGTGTAGGGTTAGAATGTATTGATGGGAAAAAAAACTGGTGAGTAGATCTTTGATCAGGTGTGTAGCGTTAGGATGTATTGATGAAAAAAATTGGGGAGCAGCGCTTTGATCACATGCGTAGCGTTAGAAGCTTCTGATTCGAAAGTCTTTTTTCATTTTGGGACACATAGGACAGATAAGAATTCTAGAAGCTACTCCTAATTTTTACATGCCTTCTCATAAAAGGATATGCCCCATTAAGACCGAAGTCACTGCTGACCACGGCCTCAGTTTGAGCTAACACAACGCGTTTTCCCTGCTAACACCCTAACCACTATGTCAGTTAAGGCTACCAGCTATACCAGTTAAGTTCTTGATACATATGCAGGCATCTGTTGAAAACAATAAATTCCATCTTATCATATGCTAGGAAATGTTAGGGCTCCTTTAATAGCGCATCAAGGCTCATGTTCAAGTTCTCGAGCTATATGACAGAGAAAAAAAGGATTCATAATTCTACTTAACCTCAAGTAGGTTTAAATCCATCAATAACAAAGTACAGCTTTGAGAAAAAATAACCCAGCTCATCTTTCCATTTATTCAACTAGAGAAGAGAGGTATTAGATGCAATTAAATTTGGGTTCGACTGTTTAAATTTTGAGCATTGTTTTTCCCCTTTTTCACAAGATGGGCTAAATGGGCAGATCATAAGGACCAGGGCCGCCGAGAGAATTTATGGGCCCCTATGTAATATTATGCTCGCCCCCCCCCCTTGAAAACTTTTTATCTTTACAAATCATTAATAGCAATTATTCTGGACACAATGATAACATTCAGAGGAAAAAAAGCCTGTTGCGCAGTCAGGCATGCAAAAACATAAGCTTACACAGTTTGTGTCACATAAAACTTTTTAGCATTTATTTTAGGGAATATATTTTGCAAAGCTCACAGCAAGATTTAGGATTTTTGAGTAAATTTAATATAGGCTACATAACATATCATGGAGAAAAACTATGCAATTCTGCGAGTCTTCATTTTTAATTGTCAGTACTGAAAAATAGGCAACAGTATTTGTTAAACTTCACATTAGCATAATAGCAGATTCAACACTAAATATAATATAACCCATTATTCCCAAAAAGTTGCAACTTCTAACTTATACAGTAGATCAATGTCAACAAACAACTCTCCTTGCCTTCGTTGATGCAAAATCGTCAATTATGTCATCATAATTTAAAGACCTAACAAGATCGCTCTCCAGACTAAGCAAACCAAGGTTACTCAGTCTTTCTTGACACATTGTTCATCTGAATACATTTTTTATTTCCTTCATTTTGCTGAAGGATCTTTCAGCATCAGCAACTGACACAGGAATTGTACAGAATATTCTAATGGCTATACAAATATTTGGAAATAAACTGTCCAGTTCCCATTCTCTCGGACTGTTTAAGAGCTCCAGTGGTTTCAATGGGCCTGTCCCTAAATTAGAAGAATGAATTGATTTTAGATATTTCAGCTCATCACATTTCAGCTCATCACATTTCAGCTCTCTCTATTAATATCTTCATAATATTGTTCATGCAAAGTAACACCCATATTTTCAATGTCACGTTCTTCAATGTCTGGATATAGCCATAAGCACTTGAATCTATCATTTAACTTTTCCGCCAAAGTGAAACGATTAGTAAGTCCACAAACAACAGAATCAATTACCCTATAAAATACATTTACTCTGAACTCCCATTCTTCATTAGTTTCCCCCTCATTCCCTCGAAACTCTGGAACATCTTCATTTATTTCGTCCAAGAAAGTTTTCCTTCTTTTCACTCTCGTCTTCGGAAGTTCTGTCTCTGCAGGAAGATCACTTGCTAATGAGGTGGCCACTACTTTTGCTTCATTTAATAAGTTCTCCCATTTATCACGGAGTTGTTTCAGTTCCTGTATCAGAACGCGAATATTATCGATCTCTACATCAAGAGTTGCATCACGAACTTGTAGAACCTTGTTGCGAATGTCAATTGCCGAGAGAATTTTGAACCAGATTGTTGCCATCAAAGTGCACTTAAATGATTCAAGGTATCGTTTTATTCCCATCAATTCCGTTTTACACTCAGCTGAGAGATTAAAATTTTTGCATTGATTTAATGAATGTTTGATGAGTGATAGGTGTTTGGAAAATGGTTTAACACTGTCAACACGAGCAGACCATCTTGTTTTTGATAGGCTATGCAAGGAACAACCTATTGTATTCTCTAGTATCTCCCATCTCTGAGGGCTCTTTAAAAAGAAGTTATACACTTTTTGAACCATACCAAAAAACGTAATAGCATCTTCACAGCATTCAGTAGCGTTCACACCACACAAATTTAGACTATGTGCACTACCGTTAGAAAATATGGCAAATGGATTTAGCGCACTTATAATGGCTTGCGCGCCATTGTATGCACCAGCCATATTCGCTCCATTGTCATATCCCTGCCCCCTGCAATCTTTTAAAGGGATCTTATGCTTCTCTAACTCTTCAATGAGTACATTTGGAATTTCTTGCCCAGTTTTCTTATTGCACTTTACAAAACTTATGAACCTCTCCATTATTTTAAATGAAGAATCACCGTCTAGAACGTATCTTAAAATTAATGTCATTTGCTCATAATGAGATGTATCTGGAGTATTGAAGCATCAGCTAGTATCATCAGCTAGTATAGCATCAGCTAGTATTGAAAAATACTTTGATTTTTTTCTTTCTAAGAGTACAGCTTGAAGAACCTTGTTGCTGCAAGCCTTAATGAACTCGTTTTGAGAATCCACTGAAAGGTAGTGAGCTCGAAGTCTCTTCCCTTCTTGTTGTGACTCTTGAACTTTAGTCACATGTTCTCTCAACCTCGGATCATATTGAGCGAGCAACTCAATAATCCCAAGGAAGTTACCATTATCCGATGACCCTATTTTGCTCGAAGAACCTCTAAATGCGAGACCCCTCTCACCAAGAAATAATGTAACAGACAGAATCCTGTGAAATAAATCCCTCCAATATTTCACTTTAGAGGCAATTTCAGAGTTCATTTGAGAATAAATATCAGTTCCATGACGAAGTCTTCTTTCCAATCCTCTCCATTCAATATAGCATTTTTTGTGATTAGCATTCATTTCATGAACTGGCAATTTGTTATACAGTTTACGCCAAGAATAATCTTTTTTCCAGCCTTCATCACTAACTAAAACGGATTTGTGGGACTAAACGGATCTTGCAGCTCTTTAAGAGCACAGTTTTTTCCCTAGTGGCTTTTCGTTAAGCTTCGGCTGTATGGGCCTGCTCTTGACTCAGCCAATTCGGTTGGGTAGTTTTACCTCTGAGCATTTGACCACCTGAAAGATTTCTTCCCCATCTCCTCCATAAAAGGAGGAAGAATTTCCTAAACGTAAGAGGGGCGGGGGTTGCTCAGTCAGTAGCGCGCCAGGCTCGTAATCTGTAGTTCCCAGGTTCGAGTCCCAGCTGGGTCAGCGTTGAGATTTATCTCCGCAAAATTCCCCGCCCTGTCCACGGTCAGTAGGGGACACCGATGGACTTGGAAAGGCCACCGTCCGTCGGATGGGAAGTTAAGCCGTGGCCCCGTGTGTGGAATAGCCATACCCTGTGCACGTTAAAGAACACGCTGGATGGCCTTGACGGGAGGCTACCATCTGTCTCTCAACAGCTGTTCCAGTGGGTCCCCTCCCCCAACCTTCTCTGAGCCTTCGGGGTCCATGTGACCTGGCCATTTAGCCCATGGTGTGCAAAAAAGTGCCGCTCAGAGGTAAAACAACCCAACCCAACCTAAACGTAAGATATTGGATAATCTTCGTTCGGTATATATCTTCTCTCTCACTATAATTTAAAAGGGTTTGTAATCAATCGATAGTAAAACACAGAGTCACCTTTTAAACAAAAAAGTCAATAAATCAATTAATAAACATTTTTGTCTAAAAAATGAGTTTACGATCTGCGGGACCTGAACCCAGGTCTCTCCAGATTCATTCCCAAGTGTTCTAACCACTAAACCAGGGCGTTTCCGTAATTTATTCACTCATGTGACCTATAAATCTACCCAAACTTGTTGCCTTTCCCGATTATAGATGGCACCACTTGCAACAAATTCAGATAGATTTATAAGTAACATTAGTAGATAAGAGCCGTCCTGGTTTAGTGGTTAGAACACTAGCATGAATTTGGACAGATCTGGGTTCGAGTCCCGAGGATCGGCAAAATTCATTTTCTTTTTTTACAAAGCTGTTTAGAAGAATTTGGCTTCCCAATTTCTCCCCTCCCCCTAGCAGAAAAAAACGTCCTCTGGAAAAGAAGGGAAAATATGCAAACAATTTTAAATGTTTAAAGGTAATTATTAAAGGTAAAAGAAATCTCCATATCTGGGTCGATCATAACGAGTTGTATGCTATATGAAAGATTGCGACTTAGGTCTTTGATCGCACTCTATTTCATCTACTCTACACTCTAAAGACGTTGATTATTTACTATACTGTTTCTAAGTTTTGATCATCTACTACACATTTTAGAGAGTTTTGATCATCTATTTTACGCTTTAGAGAGTTTGATCATCTACTGTACGCTTTAGAGAGGTTTGATCATCTAGTGTACGCTTTAGAGAGTTTGATCATCTACTGTACGCTTTAGAGAGTTTGATCATCTATACATCGAAAGTTTGATCATCTATACATCGAAAGTTTGATCATCTATACATCGAAAGTTTGATCATCTATACATCGAAAGAGTGATCATCTACTATACATAGAGAGTTTTGATCATCTACTGTACGCTTTAGAGAGTTTGATCATCTACTGTACGCTTTAGAGAGGTTTGATCATCTAGTGTACGCTTTAGAGAGTTTGATCATCTACTGTACGCTTTAGAGAGTTTGATCATCTATACATCGAAAGTTTGATCATCTACTATACATAGAGAGTTTTGATCATCTACTGTACGCTTCAGAGAGTTTGATCATCTACTGTACGCTTTAGAGAGTTTGATCATCTACTGTACGCTTTAGAGAGTTTGATCATCTACTGTACGCTTTAGAGAGTTTGATCATCTATACATCGAAAGTTTGATCATCTACTATACATAGAGAGTTTTGATGATCTACTGTACGCTTCAGAGAGTTTGATCATCTACTGTACGCTTTAGAGAGTTTGATCATCTACTGTACGCTTTAGAGAGTTTGATCATCTACTGTACGCTTTAGAGAGGTTTGATCATCTACTGTACGCTTTAGAGAGTTTGATCATCTATACATCGAAAGTTTGATCATCTACTATACATAGAGAGTTTTGATCATCTACTGTACGCTTTAGAGAGTTTGATCATCTACTGTACGCTTTAGAGAGTTTTGATCATCTACTGTACGCTTTAGAGAGTTTGATCATCTACTGTACGCTTTAGAGAGTTTTGATCATCTACTGTATGCTTTAGAGAGTTTGATCATCTACTGTACGCTTTAGAGAGTTTGATCATCTACTGTACGCTTTAGAGAGTTTGATCATCTATACATAGAGAGTTTGATCATCTACTATACATAGAGTTTGATCATCTACTACACATAGAGAGTTTGATCATCTACTACACATAGAGAGTTTGATCATCTACTATACGCTTTAGAGAGTTTGATCATATCAGCTTTAGAGAGTTTGATCATATACGCTTTAGAGAGTTTGATCATATACGCTTTAGAGAGTTTTGATCATATACGCTTTAGAGAGTTTGATTATCTACTGTACGTTTTAGAGTTTGATCATCTATACATCGAAAGTGTGATCATCTACTATACATAGAGAGTTTGATCATCTACTATACATAGAGAGTTTGATCATCTACTATACATAAGAGTTTGATCATCTACTATACATAGAGAGTTTGATCATCTATTATACGCTTTAGAGAGTTTTATCATCTATTATACGCTTTAGAGAGTTTGATCATCTATTATACGATTTAGAGAGTTTGATCATCTATTATACGATTTAGAGAGTTTAATCATCTATTATACGCTTTAGAGAGTTTGATCATCTATTATACGCTTTAGAGAGTTTGATCATCTACTGTACGCTTTAGAGAGTTTGATCATCTACTGTACGCTTTAGAGGGTTTGATCATCTATACATCGAAAGTTTGATCATCTACTGTACATAGAGGTTTGATCATCTGCTATACACTTTAGAGAATTTTGATCATCTACTGTACGCCTTTGATAACCTATGTAAGTTTGATAATCTACTATACGTTTTAGAGAGTTTAATAATTTACTATGCACTTTAGAGAGTTTAATTATCTACTTCAGATTTTCGAGAGTTTGAGTTAAAAACCCGAGCAACGCCATGTAAATCTTCTGGTGTGTTATATTTATTAAAATTCCTCAATTGTGCACTGAATCTCTATTAACGTTGGGTTTTTACCCGCTCAACCATAACTGACATTAATATATTCAGTAGAGCTGAGCAATGGGGAAGAAATAGATGAGATAACCTCTCAATCCACATCACTTCTTTCATCACTTGTTAAATAAGTATTAGTCATCTCTGCTTGGTAATCAGCGTTACCCTAATGTCATGATTTCGACAAGCTCGTCATCATGACTTCGCAGATGTCTGAGACTTCTTGCGTTAGGATACATCTCCATTTGCAGAGTACCGCTACGAGGAGAAGAAACGCAACATCCTAGCTCAGGTTATGGCGCAAAAAAATAACACGAGAGATTTTTACAATTGGACACGTACTCTGCAAACAAAGATTTCATCAGAGGATTTTTTTTTCTTGCACATTTAGAGCACATTAGTGTGCTCTTGTAGGTAAGTTCCGATTGATTTTTTATTAGAAATTCTAGTGATACACAATTAAGAGTTAAATGTCATGAATATAATTTAGAAATGGGAACATGTGATAGACTCTCTATACTTAATTTCCAGTTTCGTAGTGGAATTTAATTTCCAGTTTCGTAGTGGCATTTAATAATTCTTATCTATGTACTTAGCCGTCCCGTGGCCGAGTGGTTAGCACGCTTGGCTATTGATCTAAGGGACCGGGTTCGAGCCCCGGGTTAAGGCATGGATGTTTTTGTTGTTTTTCTGCTGAGGTCCTGCCATCCTCTCAGACCTTCTACTATGGCATATAAACTGACAGGCTCCTGTCAGACCTCTGTGGCAAGCAGCTGCTTGAGGGGGTATTTATTTTATTTTTTTTATCTATGTACTTAGGGGCGGGGGTGGCTCAGTCGGTAGCGCACCAGGCTCGTAATCTGTAGTTCCCAGGTTCGAGTCCCAGCTGGATCAACGTTGATATTTATCTCCGCAAAATTTCCACGCCCTGCCCACGGTCAGTAGGGGACACCGATGGGCTTGAAAAGGCCGTCGTCCGTCGGATGGAACGTTAAGCCGTGGTCCCGTGTGTGGGAGAGCCATACCCTGTGCACCGTAAAGAACAGGCTGGATGGCCTTGACGGGAGGCTACCATCTGTCTCCCAACAGCCGATCCAGTGGGTCCCCTCTCCCAACCTTCTCTGAGCCTTCGGGGTCCTTGTGACCTGGCCATTTAGCCCATGGTGTGCCAAAATCTGCCGCTCAGAGGTAAAACAACCCAACGTTAAAGAACACGCTGGATGGCCTTGACGGGAGGCTACCATCTGTCTCCCAACAGCTGTTCCAGTGGGCCCCTCCCCCAACCTTCTCTGAGACTTCGGGGTGCTTGTGGCCTGGCCATTTAGCCCATGGTGTGCAAAAAAGTGCCGCTCAGAGGTAAAACAATCCAATCTATGCAAGAATCCAGGGGCAAACCTTTTCACACGTTTTGTATCTATTACGAAAATGCTAAAAGCTTCCTATTTAACAAATTGCTTCACACAACTAAACAACAATAACAACGCAAGATGTCTCATTTTAACGTTTTGCAAGCGCTATTTACCATCTTTCGGGCCAGCCTACTTCTTTAACCATCCGCCAATCATTTTAAGCAGCGGGACTAGTCGAGGAAGAAATAGCCGGGGAAAAAAAACTGTTGCTTTAGTTTCTGTTTTCCCTCCAGTTAGCAGATTCCACGACGTTCCTTTCCGCCAGGATGCTGCTCAGTTAGGAATAATTCGAGGGACGAGGAGAAGACAGAGAGGCTGCAAGACTCAGGTGATGCCATCGCAGATCATTAGGTGACATGCTCAGAAATAGAAAGGAATGCGATTGAGTGATTGGACTGTGGTTTGTCAAGGGAGGAAGGGGCCAAACGCCACGCGTCAGCGGTTGCTAACTCTCTTGTCTTAAGGGCAAACAGATTCGAGGATTAAATGCTTCTTCTCTCGACACGAAACTGGAAACAACTTTTACATGTTTCTAAGTGGGGCGAGGGTGGCTCAGTCGGTAGCGCGCCAGGCTTGTAATCTGTAGTTTCCAGGTTCGAGTCCCAGCTGGGTCAGCGTTGAGATTTATCTCCGCAAAATTCCCCGTCCTGCCCACGGTCAGTAGGGGACACCGATGGGCTTGGAAAGGCCGCCGTCCGTCGGATGGGACGTTAAGCCGTGGCCCCGTGTGCGGGAGAGCCATACCCTGTGCACGTTAAAGAACACGCTGGATGGCCTTGACGGGAGGCTACCATCTGTCTCCCAACAGCTGTTCCAGTGGGTCCCCTCTCCCAAACTTCTCTGAGCCTTCGGGGTCCATGTGACCTGGCCATTTAGCCCATGGTGTGCAAAAAAGTGCCGCTCAGAGGTGAAACAACCCAATCCTAAAGAGCCATTAGAAACGTTGACCCTAATTAGAGCTGGGAATATAGATAGATCTTCCAAAATTTTGAATCTTCAAGTTCTTAAATGTTATGCAAGAATCCGGGGCGGGGGTGTCTCAGTCGGTAGCGCGTCCGGTTCGTATTCTGTAGTTTCCAGGTTCGAGTCCCAGCTGGGTCAGCGTTGAGATTTATCTCCGCAAAATTCCCCGACCTGCCCACGGTCAGTAGGGGACACCGATGGGCTTGGAAAGGCCGCCGTCCGTCGGATGGGACGTTAAGCAGTGGCCCCGTGTGCGGGAGAGCCATACCCTGTGCACCGTAAAGAACACGTTGGATGGCCTTGACGGGAGGCTACCATCTGTCTCCCAACAGCTGTTCCAGTGGGTCCCCTCCCCCAACCTTCTCTGAGCCTTCGGGGTCCATGTGACCTGGCCATTTAGCCCATGGTGTGCAAAAAAGTGCCGCTCAGAGGTAAAACAACCCAACCCATGTTTCTAAGCGATTTCGGAGCCGTGTTAACCTTTTGCGAAGTAAAAGAGTGTAATCAGGAAATGAATCAATATTTTTATTTTTATTGTGCTCAGATATTATTTATTCGGGGCAAAAAGTAGAGCACTACTCTTTCGTTGTTGTTGTTATTGATGAATAAGAGAAGCCTAAATCTTATTTTCCTTCCTTCAGAATGTTTACCGGCTATTTTTTGTTTATCTTTTTGAGAACTATGAAGATGAATGGAATTAAAGCGGTCACATCTTTTTTTTAAAGGCTCAAGGAGAGGTTGGGTTCTTTTACCTCTGAGTGGCACTTTTTTGCACATCTTGGGCTAAATGGCCAGGTCACACATGGACCCCGAAGGACCCACTGGAACAGCCGTTGGAAGACAGATGGTTGGAAGACAGATGGTAGCCTCCCGTCAAGGCCATCCAGCATGTCCTTTAATGTGCACAGGGTATGGCTCTCCCGCACATGGCGCCACGGCTTAATCGTCCCATCCGACGGACGGCGGCCTTTCCAAGCCCATCGGTGTCCTCTACTGACCGTGGGCAGGACGGAGAGTTTTGCGGAGATAAATCTCAACGCTGACCCAGCTGGGACTCGAACCTGGGAACTACAGATTACGAGCCTGGCGCGCTACCGACTGTGCCACCCCCGCCCCTCTCAAGGAGGGGAGTTTCTAAGCTGTGTAACTAATATAATAAAGTTTTTTGGAGGAAATACGAAATTTTAGGGAAGCTTGCAGAACGAATTTTCTGGCGCTATGATTCGACCTAATCAGAGCCAGTAGCTATTGGAACCTGGCCCCTGTTAGCCAGCAGGTAATTCAACGCGATCCCGATTAGAACTAGCAGGGCAGGTTCCGCAACTCAAATCTGATCAGTCGCTGCAAGTACCGCAATCGGTACCTCATATTTGCTAGCAGATTGCTATAACCTCGACTCGATCAGAATCTCTTTCAGATCAGTCTTCAGGAACTAGAAATCTCTCTTCCTACAAGTCTTCAGGTTGTGAAAAAAAAAAGATCAGAATCAGTAGGCATTAAAATAAACTCTCATCAGAGTCAGCAGGAACTATGATCCCCTCCCCCCGCCTCTCGATCAGAACCAGCAGGTATTGAAAATGAGCCGATAAGAATAAGTAGGAACTAGAAACCCACCTTTCGATCAGAGTCCTCAGTTATTAGGAAAAATCCTTTCCGATAAGAATCAATAGGAATCTACAAAATCAGAAGGAACTGAAAAGTCCTCTTCCGATCAGAGTCGTCAGCGTTGAGATTTATCTCCGCAAACTCTCCGCCCTGCCCACGATCAGTATAGGACACCGATGGGCTTGAAAAGTCCACCGTTCGTCGGATGGGACATTAAACCGTGGCCTCGTGTGCGGGGGGAGTTGGGTTGTTTTACCTCTGAGCGGCACTTTTTTGCACACCATGGGCTAAATGGCCAGGTCACATGGACCCCGAAGGCTCAGAGAAGGTTGGGGAGGGGACCCACTGGAACAGCTGTTGGGAGACAGATGGTAGCCTCCCGTCAAGGCCATCCAGCGTGTTCTTTAATGTGCACAGGGTATGGATCTCCGGCACACGGACCACGGCTTAACGTCCTATCCGACGGACGGCGGCCTTTCCAAGCCCATCGGTGTCCCCTACCGACCGTGGGCAGGGCGGGGAATTTTGCGGAGATAAATCTCAACACTGACCCAGCTGGGACTCGAACCTGGGAACTACAGATTACGAGCCTGGCGCGCTACCGACTGAGCCACCCCCGCCCCACGTTAAGCCGTGGGCCGTGTGTAAGAGAGCCATGTTCAAATTAAAGAACACGTTGGTTGGCATTGACAGGAGAGCTCCATCTGTCTCCTAAGAGCCATCCAGTGTATTCCCTTCCCCAACCTTCTCTGAGCTTTGGGGCCCTTGTGACCTGTCCATTTAGCTCATTTTGTCCAGGTTCGAGTCCCAGCTGGGTCAGCGTTGAGACTTATCTCCGCAAATTTCCCCGCCCTGTCCACTGTCAGTAGGGGACCCCGATGGGCTTAGGAAGGCCGCCGTCCGTCGGATGGGACGTTAAGCCGTGGCCTCCTGTGCGGGACAGCCATATCCTGTGCACATTAAAGAACACGCTGGATGGCCTTGATCTGAGGCTACCATCTGTCTCCCAACAGCTGACCCAGTGGGTCACCTCACCCAACCTTCTCTGAGCCTTCGGGGTCCATGTGACCTGGCCATTTATACCATGGTGTACAAAAAATTGCCGCTCAGAGATAAAAACAACCCAACCCATTTTGTGCAAAAAAAGTACTGCTTAGAGATAAAACAACATAGTTCTGCAAACTGTTTCGTGAGTCATTACAAGCAGCCCATTAGCAACGATCAAGTCAGCCGTAATGCCACCTATATTGTCACCAATAGCAATCATTTCTTCAGCTGATAATTTGTTACTGCAATGCAACTTTCGGAACGCAATTACTGCAAGGCAACTTTCGTCATACTATTGTTAGAAAGCTTCGCCCTAGTTTTCTCCGCGGAAGTTTGAAAAAATGAGTGGTAAAATAATCGTTAATAAAATTAAACCAATAATAAAATAATGACAAATCTTTTTTGCACAATCGCTCTTTGTAATGAAGACTCTTCTGCGTTGAGAATTTTTTCCGTTAACCACAGCTCTGCCTCGGTGAGAAAGAAGACAGTGATGGGCTTGCATTGGCTGCGAATTGACGGCGTCCATCAGATGGGACGCTAAGCCGTGGCTCATTTTAAGCGTAAATTGTCAGGAAAAATATCATTTTAGAAATGAAGAAAAATTTATTTTCCAGGTTGGGTTGTTTTACCTCTGAGCGGCACTTTTTTTTCGCCTCAATATGATAGGGGGAAGATGGCTCTGTTAATAGCACTCCAGGCTCGTAATCTGCAGTTCCCAGGTTCGAGTCCCGCCTGGGAACCTTCCAAACCTCCCCGCCCTCGGTAAGTGATGAACATCGATGGCCTTGGAAAGGCGGGGGTGGCTCAGTCGGTAGCGCGCCAGGCTCGTAATCTGCAGTTCCCAGGTTCGAGTCCCAGCTGTGTCAGCGTTGAGATTTATCTCCGCAAAATTCCCCGCCCTACTCACGGTCAGTAGGGGACACCGATGGGCTTGGAAAGGCCGCCGTCCGTCGGATGGGACGTTAAGCCGTGGCCCCGTGTGCGGGAGAGCCATACCCTGTGCACGTTAAAGAACACGCTGGATGGCCTTGACGGGAGGCTACCATCTGTCTCCCAACAGCTGTTCTAGTGGGTCCCCTCCCCCAACCTTCTCTGAGCCTTCGGGGTCCATGTGACCTGGCCATTTAGCCCATGGTGTGCAAAAAAGTGCCGCTCAGAGGTAAAAGTCCTTTAAGGAGCACAGTGTATGGCTCTCCCAAACATTCCATTCGACAGACTTTCCAATTCCAGTCCCATCGGCGCCCCCTTTCTGACGGAGGACTTAGTTAGGGCGTGGTGGGGGTTTAGTGAAGATAAAACTTAGGCCTGGCACAGATAGGGCTCGAAACTGAGAACTGCAGGGGACGAATTTGGCCCGCTACTGGCTGAGCCAATCCCCGTTCCGGTAAAGAAAGGAAACGTGCAGAAGTTTCTAATGTAAGATTTAAATGTTTCGCAAGAGAGAATGATTCCGTAATTCATCAGTCTTTCGATTAATTAAGAAAAAAAAATAACCTTTCAGTTATATTTCAGTAAACTGTGGCGAGCTTTCCTCGAAACTAATAAGTTAGTTTTACCAGGAGAAAAATTAATTAATTACACACAACAAAAAAACTCCAGGAATTTTCTCTATAATCAATTTTCGAATAATTTTCCCATTGAAAAAATAAACGATCGAATAAGTGTAATATTTTGAACTTTCAAACAAATGCACGCAAAAGTTCCGAAAATATGCAGGTTCTGACACAATCCGAAAAGACTGAAATTTGAAGTTAATCATCTTACCTGTTTGCAATCCCATATTGCTCTGTTTGCATCTGTACTTTTAACTGAAAGTAAAAAATAAAATGGGATAGCAGCAAACGCAGCCAATTGAACTAATCTGCAAACAACTCTTGGTACTACCAAAAACAGAACCTGCTTAAAAAAATAATAGTTACATAAGACAATATAACTATATCATTTTAATCAAATAATAATAGTGCAAGTAATCACTTTTTTGCTCTCTCTCTTTCTCTTAAATATTTTTCTTAAACAATATCGCGAAAGTGGTTATTTTTAGTGCTGACATTCTCACATCAGTTATCTCTCCTGGTAAGCTGCAATTAAAGTTTTACGCATCGCAATCTCTAGCAATCATCCGTGCCAGTTGAGAACATGGAAAATGGACGAGTGCACGGAGCAGCGTCATTACAAACCTGCAAGAGAGCCACCAGTCCTTCCTAGTCCAGAGAGAAAGGTGCATGAAACGCTGACATGGATCCTGCTGTTTCTTTCTGAACCAGAAATGTTTGAAGAGAAGAAAGGAACTTCTAATAGCTGCTGGCTGTTTCGGTTCAGTGACTGTACAGAACTGCCTCCCATAGCGAGATTCTGACAGCTGAGCAGTCATTTGACCGATTCAAGTCTGACTTGGCTCTGTACTCGCAGATGACACGGTGCCTCCCGGTTTATATGGTAAAGGTTCTATTGTGTTGGTTGACTTCTTTGTGGGAGAGTTAGTGTTCTGGTGATCCCTTGCCACCTGCGGTTCTGCAGACAGAAAGGGATATTTGTGTAGGAAATGATGATGATGATGATGATGTATAGGAGAAGATGGGGGGTAGGGGGAGTTAGAGCAACATAAACGTGCATTCATCTGGTTCTCTGAACTGCAAAACAATGGCGTCTACAGGTAACTGACTTTAGAGTGACTCTGCTACGTGTGTTGCAAAACAGATATCAACCAGAATTAAGATAGTTTTTCTTTTTTTTTTGTGAAGCAACGCATTGCTAAAAATAAGTATAGAAACATGCGAGTGTGTTTTTGTTAGTTGTTATATGCAGGAATGTTATTTTCGTACATACTGAAAAAACCTACAGAGGATTAGCGAAACATAAAGCTTTTGTTACGTTTAGAAAAAAAATTTTTTTTTTGTTGGAAAGTTATACTATGGACATAGAGTGTAGCACAGATCTTGAGGCGAGGGGAAAGGGGGCGTGGTCTTCTCGTTTGAGAATGCTAGTGTGATGTGGAGTCTAAAAATTATTAAACTTGGGGATATTTCAAGCATTTTTCATATCTAAAAAAAACACTAAATCGAAGGAAAAAAATGTTACACTGCAACCAAAATCCAGTCTCTTGCTCTCCCCCCACTTAGGGGCGAGGGTGGCTCAGTCGGTAGCGCGCCAGGCTCGTAATCTGCAGTTGCCAGGTTCGAGTCCCAGCTGGGTCAGCGTTGAGACTTATCTCCGCAAAACTCCATGTCCTGTCCACGGTCAGTAGGGGACACCGACAGGCTTGGAAATGCCGCCGTCCGTCGGATGGGACGTTAAGCCGTGGCTCCGTGTGCGTGAGAGCCATATCTAAGCATGTTAAAGAACACGCTGGAGGGCCTTGATGAGAGGCTACCATCTGTCCCCTAACAGCTGTGAAGTGGGTCCCAACCTTCTCTGAACCTTAGGCTGTTTGTGATCTAGTCCTAGTCATTTAGCCCATTGTGTGCAAAAAAGCGCCGTTCAGAGGTAAAACAACCCAACCCTGTGCATACCATGTTCACCAGTCAATTCAAATCCCTTTGACGGGAGGCTACCATCTATCTCCCAACAGCTGTTCCAGTGGGTCCCCTCCCCCAACCTCCTCTGAGCCTTCGGGGTCCATGTGACCTGGCCATTTAGCCCATGGTGTGCAAAAAAGTGCCGCTCAGAGGTAAAACAACCCAAACCAATCCCCCCCCTTTTTTTCCCTTTTCCGCGTCGATTGCCACTCGATTTTTCCTAAAGAGAACTTGGTGTAGTCTGTACAGTTTTCTGAGTATTTATCACATATAAAATGGAAAGAAATAGGGTAAACATCATTATAAGGAACCAAAAACGCATATTTTATTGAAATAAATTAGCAATTAATGAAGGTAATAATACTAGAATGTTGGAATTAAGTAATGATATTATTGATGATAAAAAAAGGATGTCAATTGATAAAAATGTTGAAAGACACTTGATTAAAGATAACACTCCAAAAGATATACTAAATAGTTTTGTTAAGTTTTTTGTAGCAATTATTAGTGAGATGCAAACAGAATTAGCGACGATGAATACTAGGTCAGATAAGATTTACGAATTATGTTACATAAATAAGAATTCTATGCATTTTCCACTAGCTAGTAACTTTGATGTTGCCAAAATTATAGATCACTTAAAATATAACTCATCTCCTGGATTTGACAATATTTAACCAAAATACATAAAGGAAAGTAAATTCAATTTTGTTCATGTAATAACAAGTCTTATAAATAAAATTTTTGAAAATTCGCAAATCGCAATAGCTATGAAAATTGGAATTATTCGTCCGGTATATAAAAGTGGATCAAAAAAGAATTTTAATAATTATAGACCAATCACTCTATTAACAATTTTTGATAAGATAATGGAAAAATACGTTGGAGATCGCTTGCAAAATTTTCTGTCAAGTCAGCAATTTGTGTTCCATAAAGGTATGGGAAAGCAAAATCTTTTGGAAGATTTTATTAATAATATAAATATCAATTTAAATATAGGAAAGAAATGCGTTGCGGAACTTATGGACTTAAATAAAGCATTTGATTCAGTTGACATTGATATCTTGCTGTAGAAATTATATTTACTTGGTATAAGAGGGAATATTTTTGAATGGTTTAAAAGCTACTTATTACATAGAGAAATAGTTATGAAAATAAATGATAATTTTAGCGATAAATTTCAGACCAATTTTGGAGTTCCACAAGGATCTATTCTCGGCTCTATGCTATTCCAAATATACATAAATGATTTGGCTAATATTAATTTCGATAGTAAATTTTATATGTATGCTGATGATACAGTGCTAATCAACTTCCACTCTGATTTTGAATACGCTATTGGTAATCTACAAAATGATTTTAATAAAGCAGTTAATGACTATGTGTCGATTGTCAATTGGGCAGAGATCTATCAAATACAATGCAGTAAAAATTTGGTCTGAATTTCCTGATGATGTTAAAAATGCAAAATCTTTAAAATTATTTAAAATCAAATGTAGAACGTTTCTTCTTACAAAGCAATGAAACCTTTGCTATGTATATGTATTCTTCTTACAAAGCAATGAAACCTTCTGCTATGTATCAGTGTAATCACTGATACATAGCATAGCTGAATTCCATATCAGTGTAATCGAAAATGAAATGGAATAAACATATTGATTGGATGTGTTCAAGACTACGATTTGTAGTATTTAAAATTAGGAAACTTGTTTGTTGATACACAGATAACTATTTTAGTATATAAAGCACTTTTTGAGTCTATAATTAGATATGGGATAACAGTTTATGGGACAGCCTACAAGACAGAATTAAATAAAATTAAAAGAATACAATTTAGTCTGCTTAATGGATTGTGTAATTCAGAAGCTAAATATTCCCTTACAATGAAAGAGGATATATTCAGTTTGTTCAAAATTTTTCCTATTGAAAGTTTATATGAGTTTGCTTCTGTTATCAATAACTTCTTTGATGTTACCAATAAGCAAAACATTTGCCACAATAACTTGACTAGAAAAAGGCTATGGATTTTTTGAAACAACCAAAATTTTATAATAAATACGGACGAAATTCCAAAGAATATCAAATTCCCTACCTATTTAACTTGCTTCCTAGAGAAACAGTTAACTTAAAAAAAATTTGTGATGTTAAAGAAAAATTATTTCAGTGGTTGACGAAAAAGTGATGTTTTTATTTGGAAACTTTCATCTTTTTGTCGGTTTTCTTTTTCATTTGGGCGGGGGTGGCTCAGTCGGTAGCGCGCCAGGCTCGTAATCTGTAGTTCCAGGTTCGAGTCCCAGCTGGGTCAGCGTTGAGATTTATCTCCGCAAAATTCCCCGCCCTGCCAACGGTCAGTAGGGGACACCGATGGGCTTGGAAAGGCCGCCGTCCGTCGGATGGGACGTTAAGCCGTGAACCCGTGTGCACGCTGGATGGCCTTGACGGGAGGCTACCATCTGTCTCCCAACAGCTGTTCCAGTGGGTCCCCTCCCCCAACCTTCTCTGAGACTTCGGGGTCCATGTGACCTGGCCATTTAGCCCATGGTGTGCAAAAAAGTGCCGCTCCGAGGTAAAACAATCCAACCCAACTTCTTTTTCATTTATTCTTTTATTTTCTCTCCTTCATTTTATGTACTGCTGATGTAATCTAGATCATATCTGTAAAATCATATATGTACGTTCCCGCTGATAAGCTTCGGCTTAATGGGAATTTTTATGTAATATAATTATAGATAATACTTATTGAAAATAAATTTGAATTTGAGGACTTATTCCCCCCCACCAATGTTTTGGCAAGATGAAAGATCTTACGAACTACCATTCTTAGTTAACTCCCTTCTCTTAAGTATGGAGCAACGCATCCGAATCGTACCCTACCAACCCAGGTTCGAGCCACCAGTATTACCCGCTTCGAGATTTCTCCCTTGATTTCCACTCTCGGTGAAATTAGGTCTCCGATGAGTTCCAAAAGGAAGTCTCCTTTGAATGCGATTTTAAACTATATCCCCTGTACATATCAGAACAGGGGTGGCTCAGCCGGTAATCTGCAGTTCCGAGGTTCGAGTCCCACCTGTGCCGGGGTTGAGATTTTTTCCTCAAAACTCCCTGCCCTGCCCTAGGTCAGTAGAGACACCGATGGGCTTGGACAGGGCGCCGTCCGTTGGATGAGACGTAATCCGTGACCCCATGTACAGAAAAGCCATACCCTGTGCACGCTAAAGTACACGTTGGATGGCCTTGACGGGAGGTTACCATCTGTCTCCCAACATCTGTTCCAGTGAGTCCCCTCACCCAACCTTCTCTGAGCCTTCGGGTTCCATGTGACCTGGCCATTTAGCCCATAGTGTGAAGAAAGGTGCCGCTCAGAGGTAAAAAATATCCGACCCAACTCGTGACAAATGCGTGAAACATGCACAAGTTTAATTGCAACCTTATTAGCATTCTCGGGGGGGGGGGACACTTGCCCTCCCCCAGATACGGTTAGAGCATAGAGTGGCGAATATGGCTTTTTTCAAGTTTTTCGTTATACATTTTTTACGGTAACAGCTAAGAAAAAAAATATTTTTCAAATTCAAAGATTAGCATCCATTTTATTTGGAAGCAGTTCATTAAGGTTTTAGAGATAATAATCGCAAAATTAATGACACCAAAATTAAAAAACGACATTACTTTCTGGTACTCCTAATAATTTGGTGGGATTCTAATATGGTAGTTTCGGTTGTAATTTATTAAGCTTTGTAACGTGGATTGCATTGTTTTACCTCTGAGAGGCACTTTTACTGTTTACAATGGGCTAAATGGTCTGGTCACAAGGACCCAGACTGCTCAGAGAAGGTTGGGGGAGGGTGCTCACTGGACAGACAGATGATCCCGTCAAGGTCATCCAGCGTGTTTCCTAAGGTGCACAGTATATGATTCTCCCGCATAACTGGCCACGGCTTAACGTTTTATCTGACGGACGGCGGCCTTTTCAAGCTAACGGTGTCCTTTATTAGCCGTGGGTGGGGTTTAGGGAGATGAATCTCAACGCTGGTGGGACTCGAACATGGGAACTGTAGATTACGAGTCTGGCCCGCTACCGACTGAGCCACCCCCGCCCCTTCGAAACATGGAAGGTCTGTCATAGTTTGATGGGGCTTTGTTCATGCATGCTTTCAATTGGTCAAAATTAAGGGTGGAAAGTATTCTCTTTCCCCGTGCATCTATGTGCCTATTATAAATTAATTACTGATGAAAAGAATCAAACTCAATCGTACAATGGGGGCGGGGGTGGCTCAGTCGGTAGCGCGCCAGGCTCGTAATCTGTAGTTCCCAGGTTCGAGTCTCAGCTGGGTCAGCGTTGAGAATTATCTCCGCAAAATTCCCCGCCCTGCCCACGGTCAGTAGGGGACAGCGATGGGCTTGGAAAGGCCGCCGTCCGTCGGATGGGACGTTAAGCCGTGGCCCCGTGTGCGGGAGAGCCATACCCTGTGCACGTTAAAGAACACTCTGGATGGCCTTGACGGGAGGCTACCATCTGTCTCCCAACAGTGTTCCAGTGGGTCCCCTCCCCCAACCTTCTCTGAGCCTTCGGGGTCCATGTGACCTGGCCATTTAGCCCATGGTGTGCAAAAAAGTGCCGCTCAGAGGTAAAACAACCCAACCCAATCGTACAATGAAACAAATACGCTTTGCACTTCACGCGAATACTTCAACGATCAATCCCGCTCGTTATCCATTCCCTTTTTGCATTCCTTTCCTCCCACTTGTAATGATCAACAGGTAGAGCAATGGAGACCAAAACAATCCGTGCACTGAAGTCGTTTGTTTTGCAGCCAATCAGCGGAGGCGTGGTACGATTCCACCAATAATGAAACACCGGAAACCATTGTCGTCGCCAGTCTTGACTGACTTGCGACAATCCCCTGCCTCCGACCCGTTACCCATAGCAACCGATAACCATCGGAAGTCTCCGTGACCCGTGACTCCTGACCCACAGAGCTGCTGACCTGGAGCTGCCGCAACCGGAGCGCGGCTATCGTGGGAAGTCTAGCGCGCAGTCTCGGTGGTCGCTGACCTTGGATGACCCCCGGATGAACCTACGAACGTACCAAAGACGGTGGGGGAGGGGGGATAATTTGAATTCTGCTTCTCTGCAGTCTGATATACGTTAGCAATGAATCAAGTTGGTTGGTTGTTTTACCTCTGAGCGGCACTTTTTTGCACACCGTGGGCTAAATGGCCAGGTCACATGGACCCCGAAGGCTCAGAGAAGGTTGGGGGAGGAGACCCACTGGAATAGCTGTTGGGAGACAAATGGTAGCCTCTCATCAAGGCCATCCAGCGTGTTCTTTAACGTGCATAGGGTATGGCTCTCTCGCACACTGGGCCCGGCTTAACGTCCCATCCGACGGACGGTTGTTTTTCCAAGCCCATCAGTGTCCCATACTGACCGTGGGCAGGGTGGGGAATCAATGAATCAAGATTAAACTGTATGTTTAGGTGGTAGAGGGGATTGGATGTTATATAACATTTATTTTTTACAATGGAGGACATTCTTCAATAATGATGGCAACATGCGGATCAGAAAGTTAATGGTGAAGGGGGTGGCTCTATCCGTAGCTCGCCAGGCTCGTAATCGAATAATCCCGTGTACGGGAGAACCACATCTTGCGCACGTTAAAGAATACGTGGGATGACCTTAATGGGAGGCTACCATCCGTTTCCCAACAGCTGTCCAGTGGTCTTCTCTCCTCGACCTTCTCTGAGCCCTCGGGGTCCTTGTGACCTGACCATTTAGCTCATTGAGTGCATATAAATACCGGGGCGGGGGTGGCTCAGTCGGTAGCTCGCCAGGCTCGTAATCTGTAGTTCCCAGGTTCGAGTCCCAGCTGGGTCAGCGTTGAGATTTATCTCCGTAAAATTCCCCGCCCTGCCCACGGTCAGTAGGGGACACCGATGGGCTTGGAAAGGCCGCCGTCCGTCGAATGGGACGTTAAGCCGTGGTCTCGTGTGTGTGAGAGCCATACCCTGTGCACGTTAAAGAACACGCTTGATGGCCTTGACGGGAGGCTACCATCTGTCTCCCAACAGCTGTTCCAGTTGCCGCTCAGAGGTAAAACAACCCAACCCAACGCATATAAATACCACTCAAAGATGAAATCCAACTCATTATTTCATCCAGGATTTTGTGAAATCAACAAATAAAATCTTACACGGCATTTTCAACCAGCTGAATGTCAAGTTTATTGTGTAGGAGTTTGCGAGGACATAGCAATTACTCATGTTCTTCAACACAATTGAAGAGTATCGTAGCATTTGCTTCCGTTTCGTTTCTCTTCGAAGTGTACCTTTCGAATTAGCAAAGTTCCTAAAGTCACACGAAATGGGAGAAAACAATGTGCTTGGATAAAAGGTCATGGAAAAAAATTTTTTTTTGTAGGCAGACTAACAAGTAAATCCGGATTCATTGCGGACAGTAAACGAAGTGTACTTTGCGTGTACCCATTTCATAAAAGGGGTCCTGTTGGATCTCCCTGGCAAGTAGGCTGTATAAGATGGAGTTTGCGCTTTCAGCCCCATAAAAAAACTTTAATTTTCGGGGTCAGAGGAGTTCAACTGTGAAGAAAATCATCTCCGCCATTTTGAACAGAAACAAATAGGAAATTCTGCCTGGAGTACCATGACTGGCAAAGAAGTATCTCACAATGGAAGACAATGTTGTTTTTTTGTGGAAGCTTCGATGAAAAGCTTCTTAATATTTATTGGTTTGAATCGTTTTACCTCTGAACGGCACTTCTGTACACACAATGGAATAAATGGTCAGGTCACAAGGACCCCAAGGGCTCAGAAAAGATTGGGGCAATGGACCCACTGGAATGCTGTTAAGATACAGATGGAAGCCTTCCGTCAATCCGTCAAGGCCATCTAACGTGTTCTTTAAAATGCACATGATATGGCTCTCATGCACAAGTGGCCACGGGTTTACGTCCCATCCGACGGACGGCGGTCTTTTCAAGACAGTCAGTGTCCCCGATTGACAGAGGGCAGGGCGGGCAGTTTTGCGGAGATTAATCTCAACCCTGGTGCAAGAAGAACTCAAACCTTGGAACTGCAGATTACGAGTCTGGCGCTACCAACTGAGCCAACCCCGCCCCTGTTTTTATTTGACGGGAAAAATAAATTTTTAGTCTCCATCTAAACTGCTTTGGTTTGGTTGTTTGCTGCTGGTACCAGAGAATCGGGACAACCGCAAGCGCTAGTGCACAAAAATAGAAATCGAGAAGTTCATTTCAAAGTTGCAATTATTTAATAAATTCATTATTATATCGGGTTATTATTAAAGATTACCCATATTTTTAAGTATTATGCTTCGTTAAATAAATTAATTAACGGTGAGTCCAAAATGACAATAAACTCGCAAAGTTTCTTTGTTTTGAGGAAATAGTATCACATGCAATATTTTAAAGGTCAAATTTCCAAATCGCTGGATTGGTAGAGGTGGACCGATCTTGTGGCCTCCCAGAAGTCCTTAGTTAGCACCATTGCACTTATTTTAAATGCATCCCCTCCACAAAAAGAGATCGTTTATTCCCAATTTACAACATTTTTTTTTAAAGGAAGAAGGTACTTCCCTACACAAAGGACAGAGATAACTGAGAGGTTACATTAGGCTTGTCCTGGTTTCTCCTACAACATAGGGGCGGGGATGGCTCAGTCGGTAGCGCGCCAGGCTCGTAATCTGTAGTTCCCAGGTTCGAGTCCCAGCTGGGTCAGCGTTGAGGCCACTTGATCAAAGGGACATTGGGTCACTTGATCAAAGGGACATTGGCCACTTGATCAAAGGGACATTGGCCACTTGATCAAAGGGACATTGGCCCCGTGTAAGGCATGGATGTTTGTGTTGTTTTTCCAGTGAGGTTTCACCTTCCTCACAGATCTTTGTGGCGTATAAACTGACATGATTCCCTCAGACTTCTGTAGTAAACACCTGCTTGAGGGAATATTTATCATTTTTTTAATGTGAAAATCAGTTTCTTCCCAAATTATCAGATGTGAAGAGTACAAATTAAATTCTGAGCAAAATGCCAAAATTCTTAATTACTACTTACTGTATTTGCATACGGCTATCCTATGCCCGAGTGGTTAGCGCGCTTGGCCACAGATCTAAGGGACTTGGGTTCGAATCCCGGGTAAGGCATGGATGTATGAGTCGTTTTTCTACTGTAGGTCCTGCCATCCTCACAGACCTTCTACTGTGGCATATAAACTGACAGGCTCCTGTCAGACCTCTGTGGCAAGCAGCTGCTTGAGGGGGGGATTTAATATTTTTATTTATAACTCACGATTTAAGAATTCACAACGTTTGAAAAGAAAGGTAAATTAAAACTAATCGATTCACGTGGCCAAAAACACAGGTAAATATACAGATATTAACTCTTTTTTAAAACTTCAAAAATTCTCATAGAATAATCTTCACAAACATAATTGAAAGAATATAATTGTATCCTTCATTCTGAATGAAACGCTTTATTTGAATGAATACCTCCTTTATTCAATTCCACTTAGATGATGTAAAAAAAAGAGAAATCATTCCCATCATAAGTGCTATTTATAGCATATAACTTCCCAAACCACCATCCTCATCCGTTGTACTGTTCTCAGCCCGAAGCGTTAATTTTCTGTGTGCCAGTAGGATCAAGCGATGGCCCTTACAGCTTCCATTGCGGACTGCTTTCAACATCCTCAGTGTATGTTGTATGCTAACTAATCAGACAGGTCTCGACTATGCTAAGCACTTCCTGTGCAGGACCTGTCTGTCTGGACGGAACGTTAGACCGTGGTAACCGACCCCTATTGCTGTTGACACCACTTCAACCCTTCCTGCCTGACCCCCCCCCCCCTCTCCTTTTACTGAGGTTATTTCGCTCGGCTGCATCAGCTTGCAAACAGGATTCCGAAATGCCTTGTCTGATGGTTCCACAGCGTGCGTCATTCCTGCTTTACAGATCCGGTTGGCAAGTTTCATCCCAAACGGTCAAGGATGCAGATTAATCTAGTTTTTTCGACATGACGTCGTTTAATGGTATTTGTGTTCCCCACGATGATCCTTTCTGTCTCGCTAAAATCGTGAATCTGCGAGACAAAAGTTAGTTTTGGGGAGGAGATCGAGGGAGAAGATTGTCCTGAAGTAAACCAAAATCTCAAAACTCTTCAGAACTGCCCCCGATTTAAATTTTCTTTTCTTGACGGAGACCCAACCCCAATTTTTTTATGATTGATTTTCCTGAGAAGCAATGGCCTGAAATGAAAAGAAGACAACTAAAAATAAACTCTCCCAAGGTTAAAGTTCAAATTCCTTAACTTTTCAAAACCTACTGCTTGTCTGACACGCTGATAGTGTCATCGGCAATGAAGGTCTCTATTATTTTCTTTTACAAATCGTGAGTTCAACGTGTGACTGAAACACCAGGAATTTTCTTTTATATCTTTTCAAAGCTATTAAAAATACCACATTTTGCTCGTTCCATGACACATCACGTTCTGTGAACACTTTTAAACATGTCGTTCAATCCGAAACGCCTTTTGAATCATTTTCTCAACTGATCCATTTGCCATTTGATTATAAGGTTGGTCAAGTAGGGCTGTAACGGTCGAACAGTTACCTGAAGTGAACTCCATTACAGAGTTTAAAAGACTCGCTTATGATTCCCAAGCACAAATGGTTTTTGGGATAACCCAATCATTATATTCTTTGGGTCGTAAAAGTAGAGTAGTTGCAGCGAAACGATGATTACCTAGCAGGATAAGTGATTTTGGATACAAACGGTTTATTTTTTTTTGCTGGAAAACGATTATCAGACTTGTCCGTTTTGTGCTTCACGTCTTTTTTTTTTTGTAAACAGAAGTAAAATCACTTGTGCTTTGAAAATTCTCCGAAAGAGCGAAACTAGTTTATTTTTGCTTCTACTGCATTTTCCTAGCATGTAGTAATGTAATTACTGTGTTTCAAAGAAGCGATCGTTAAGAAATCACAGTAACATCGATTATCATTAACGTTTTACAGATGATAGCAGGAAATAAGCATTAAGGTCAAAACACAGATCACAATCAAGTTTGTTTTGTAGTTGATCATTTTGGGTTGGGTTGTTTTACCTCTGAGCTGCACTTTTTTGCACACTATGGTCTAAATGGCCAGGTTATAAGGACCCCGAAGACTCAGAGAAGGTTGGGGGTGGGGATTCTTACTGGAACAGCTGTTGGGAGACAAATGGTCTCCAGTGTCAAGGCCATCCAGTGTATTCCTTAACGTGCACAGGGTATGGCTCTCCTGCACACGGGGTCACGGCTTAACGCCCTATCTGACGGACGGTGGCCTTTCCAAGCCCATCGGTGTCCCCTATTGACCGTGAGCAGGGCGGGGAGTTTTGCGGAGATAAGTCTCAACGCTGACCCAGCTGGGACTCGAACCTGAGAACTACAGATTACGAACCTAGCGCGCTACTGACTGAGCACCCCCGCCCCTATGTAGTTGGTCAACAAAATATCGAACTTAAGTGATTACCCACTAGCAAGGGCATATTTAAAGTAGGGGTAGACCAACCATTTTTCCCAAAAATATAAACGTTTTAAAAATTTTCTGCATTTTTAGGTTTTTAAAATATTTCGCTCCGCCTAAACCTGATTCAAAACATATCATTAGTTTCTATTAATATATAATATAAATATTTTTTTATTTATAATAATATAGCGCCTTCTGGCTTTATAATATATATTAATAGAGGTTTCTATTAATATATATTATAAATAAAATATAAATAAAAGCCTTTCAAGCAGCTGCTTGCCCCAAAGGTCTGACAGCAGCCTGTCAGTTAATACGCCATAGTAGAAGGTATGTGAGTATGGCGGGACCTCAGCAGAAAAACAACACGAACATCCATGCTTTATTCGGGGCTCGAACCCAGGTCACTTAGTGTAGTAACCAAGCTCGCTAACCATTCCACCAGGGGACAGCATGTTTGTCTTCTTTTAATATTATTCATTGCCTCTTTTTTAATCCTTTCAAGAAAAAAAATCAAACCCTCCAAACATATTCTGCAATAAAGTATAACAGAAAAATGTCCTGTAGACAAGAAACACGTGAAATATTTTGCTGAAAACAATTTGATTTCATCTTGAGTGGGATTCGAACCCGTATGTTTCAAAATATGCCACTGCCAACTAATGGTGAATAAGACTTTTGCATCAGGATTTGGGGAGTAGGATGAGCTCAAAATAATATCGGTAAGAGGAATGAATTTTTTTTATTAATATAGTTATTCTGTTGGGAAAGCATTGCCATAGGATTTATTCTGTCGTTCAGGTTCATTGACCCTTAAAAAATGTCTTGACCACAATAAAATTAGTAATATTTGAATTGTTTCTATTATTATTGATATTCAGATTGAAACAAAGTACAATTATGACACTTAAATATACCATAAATTAATATTTTTATACACAGTATTAAGCTGATGTGAAAAATGCTGATACAAAGATCCTAATATTTTTCTTCTTTTCAGAATGTAGCCTTGATGGACGGTATACGTCAACAGATTGAGGCGTCGTTGTCCCGAACCCGTGACGTCATCATGGAGGATCGCTATAGACGACTCCACTATGACCCTACTTTCGGGCCATACTGGACCTCGCCAGAAGGCGCTGTCGTCAATGGACGGCTGAAGCGCCATCTGCCCGTCTTTTCGAAGAAGAAGAGCAAGGACAAAACCGACCTCTTCGAAGTCCCAGCTTACCTTAAGCCTTACAAAGACAAATATGGCTCTGTCTCCGCTCACTCCACCAGCGCGATCTACGGTGCTTTGCGGGCACCTCACTGCCACGCTCTTTACTCCCCGTCTGATGTATGGTATGCATCGGTCAGGAGCCTGAACAGCAGGCCGAGAGATATCGTCTACCCCGTGGACGCATACGATTGGAGGGAACCCATTTACGAAGACATCACCAGGGAGACGAGGACGGAGCTCCATCACCATCCATCTTGTGGCTGCACAAAGAGCCGTCGGATGCCTTCGGGTTCTTCAAAGGCATCTAGGCCGTCTCCACGGTGCAAGTATTGTGCCAGTTCTTCATCGTCAGCCAACGGTTCTTTGAACAGCGTGCCATCGACAAAGAGAGCCTCTGTTCTCCCGGAGAAACTGAAGCTCCTGTCCGTCTCCGAAGAGAATGACGAGGTGAGAACTGAGTCGTCCACAGATCGCATGTCTGGTTACAAGAAACGTGTCGACCCTTCTCGGTCGAAATCGTCGAGGTACGTTACGGAATCGGCGACCAAAGATTCATCCGCGGTTTGCCGAAAATCTATCTTGGAGTGCGACGTAACCGCTTACGATTTAATCAAGAAGATCGCCAAGTCCCCCTCAGTGTCTGAGGTGGATAGTGACGATGTCGACGATGATCTCAGTGATAACGCCGTCTTAAAATATCCCAGAGGAAAGGGGAAGAAAAACAGTAAATTGTCCCCGTCAGCTTCCGCATCTAAAAAGAGTTCTGATCAGAGTGGCAAAAAACAGAAATTCCCTAAGTCGCAGAGTGAAAACAGCATTTACAGTGAAGCGCCTAGTGTGCTTCTAGGAGGACAAAGGATCTTCACGAATCATCAACATTCCCCCAAACAATCGGACTTAGTCAGTTCCAATCACGTTAATGGTAGCAGCAATGGCAATGCGCGGTCATCCAGCACGAGATGGAGACAACTATCAGCATCTGACGAGTCCATCTGCATACCAGAGCCTGATTACGATTACAGCGACGATAGCGATTTCGAGAATTCCAAATTTAAAGATCTGAAGATCACTTATTCACCTCCTCTCGTCCGGAAGTCGTCTTTGGATGATAGAAAAAATCTTGGTAAAGATTCGAGGGAGATTTCTAAATCAATGTCTTCGCTTCGCAGTGAAGACATGGAACACCCAGTGAGCATGGACAATGATAGCAACACGTCGAGAACATCGCCCAGTGCTAAATCTGTGGAATATGTCGAAACGGTGACCCAAGATCAAGTTAACGAAGAACAAACTGTAACATCAGAATCTGTCGATCCAAAATCGTTCCCTGCAACGTCTCCAGATCTCTCGACAGCTCAATCAGATAGAGCATTAGACGTGTACGTTAGAAACCTCAGAGTCACAAAATACGAATCTTTTTCATCCAGTGATTGCAGCAGCAATGGCGGAACGCTGTCGTCTGATTACCAGACTTGGACGTCTTCATCGTCTGGCGAACTGAAATCTATCCTGAAGAAGAAGAGGAGAGAGAATGCGATTCAGGAGATGGAAGATGCTGCGCGTGTCTTCAGCGACACTGAATCCAAAGAGGCTCAGAGGAAGAAGCAAGTGCAATTCCGATCACGTGGGGATACCATTCTCGTCGAGCATATCCAGGCAAGTGAACAACAGTTCGTCGAGGAAAGCGTCGAGTATGCCGAAATATCGGATCTTCCTCTGAGCGAAGGTGGCTGCGAATCGGAGAGTGGCAAGAGCATTTGCAATGGTGTCAGTTCTGGATACGATGCTCGGGATGCCCACGATCAAGCTGTGATAGAAGATGAAGTAATTTATGAAACGCTAAACGAACCGATGAAGATCGTGAAGATTTCATCATCATCATCATCGCATTTTCAGTCATTGGGTAAGTTTTCTGATGTCTCAGGCATGAGCTTAGAAATTATTACCATTGTGATGTTTTAGTTTTTATAATTATATATAAACTGCTCTAAAAATATTTGAGAATTTTCCACATTATGTAATGGGAATTTACTTTGGAGCTCTAAAACTTCTAATATGTGCATTTTATGGTAAAATGTGACTGAAGATAAATTGAAGATCGGAATCAAATCTATTTAAATGTCGATTTTCAACAACATTTGTTCAGTATTTAAAGAGTTACGGAAGCTGGAATATTAAAAAATAATCTTGCTTTGTGAAAAAAATTCATAATTTTATATTTAAATAATTATGCAAACTTCTGAAATATATATTAATTTTTTAATGCTTTGAAAACTATACTTGTTAAGTTTTAATAAATTTTCCAGATAAAATTTTATAAAATATTCCAGCTTTAGTTAGTTCCAGCTTTAGTTAAATTTCCAGTTAGTAACTCTCTAAATACTGAAGAATATTGTTGATAATCGACATTTAAATAAATTTGATCATGATTTTCAATTTATTTCAGCCACATTTCTCAATTAAATTCATATTTTATATAGTGACGATATAAGAAGTCATGATTAAAAAAAAATTCAAGATTATAGACAAGTTATAGAGCTTTAAAGTTAGATTTCCATAAACAAAAAGGGAATCTAATATTTTGGTGGGGCAGTGTAATACATAATCGTAGAAATTATTTCCATTGTAATGTTTTAGATTTGTGAATTATATATATACTGCTCACAAAAATTAGGGGATATTTTTATCACTTCATATTCATTTTGAAATATCACCTAATTTTTGTGAGCAGTATAGCTGTTATTTTCTGGTGTTTTTGTGAAGAGGAGGACTGATATGACAGGATAAACATCCTTAAAAACTTCAGCCAAATTTTCAATTAAAAATGTACCTAAATTCTGCAGTTTGCCAAATTTTAATACAGCCATCATATTGGAACGCACTTATCCGATTTGCTAGTTGGGTTGTTTTATTTCTGAGCGGCACTTTTTATGCACACCATTGGCTAAATGGCCAGGTCACATGGACCCCGAAGGCTCAGAGAAGGTTGTAGGTGTAGACCCAATGGAACAGCTGTTGAGAGACAGATGGTAGCCTCCCGTCAAGGCCATCCAGCGTGTTCTTTAACGTGCACTGAGTATGGCTCTCTCCCGTACACGGTGCCACGGCTTAACGTCCCATCCGATGGACGGCGCTCTTTCCAAGCCCATCGGTGTCCCCTACTGACCGTGGGCAAGGCGGGGAATTTTACGGAGATAAATCTCAACGTTGACCCAACTGGGACTCGAACCTGGGAACTACAGATTACGAGCAGATGGCTCCATAGGCTAGCTAATCTTGCTGATTTTAAGATGATGAAACTAAGGAGAAGAAAGTTGCACCACCATGGTTTTGGATTGGATTGTTTTTCCTCTGTGCGGCACTTTTTTGCACACCATGGGCTAAATGGCCAGGTCACATGGACCCCGAAGGCTCAGAGAAGGTTGGGGGAGGGGACCCACTGGAACAGCTGTTGGGAGACAGATGGCAGCCTCACGTCAAGGTCATCCAGCGTGTTCTTTAACGTGCACAGGGTATGGCTCTCCCGCACACGGGGCCACGGCTTAACGTCCCATCTGACGGACGGTGGCCTTTCCAAGCCCTTCGGCGATTTGCTAGTTGGAATAGGTTGAAAAACATTGACCTAGGCTAACACATGTTCCCCACAGACTACGAGTAGTCTAACCTCATCTGAATGTGTCATCGACACTTCTCACATTACCTTCAACAATGACTATAATTTAATTACTTGTTCATTATGCCTCCTGTCCAAATCATTAGCGTCACTTAACAAAGATCAACGTTTCCAAATAGGAAGTCTTAATTAATATGTCGGCGAAAAAGCAACCGAAACCCTTTTGTTGTGTCCCTTGTCGTCACAGTACTATTATTTTTGATCCCCATCTATCATGTGACAGTCTCTACAAACCACTCACCTGCCTGCCCCTGACCTATTTGGCCGGTGTCGGTGTCACTTAGCGTGACCCTGCCGCTCTCCGGTGTAAGAAGACTGGCACCCGACAGATCTATCTGTCCACACTATCAAGGAAGTGCCCCCTACTCTTTTTGCTATTTTACAGGAGCGCAAGGTCGCGCATGGGACATGTGATAGCTGCGATTGATGGCATTAATATTCATGACGTTCCACTTTGAGGTGTACGATGGCATTAAATATGCAATTCTCATGTGAAAAGGGATACAGCTGATACGACGGTGAAGGGTTCTTTTTCATCGGGTTTTTTTATTGGCCGGAAGAAGTCGTGATTAAATGTTGGCGAAGTCATCTCTCTTTCAATGCTTCTCAGGGATTTTTAATTTTTATTTCAAAAGGAAAACCTTTGTGGTGATGAAGAATTGAATTGCGAAGTAAATCACAGCTGAACTCTTGAATTTTGTTCTGAGACCTTCAATCCAAACATCATGGGAAAAACTCTGAGGCAGAAAACAAAAATATTTCTGAACAAGTCTCCTTTAGTCGTACAGTCGCTCAAAAAAAGTATCCGAACACTATGGTTGATTACAGAATTCAGAAAAAATACGATTTTTTTTTAGCAACGATTTTTTTTTAGAAATTAGTGATCTGGCAACCTTCGTGTCACGTGATTACAGAATTCAGGAAAAATATCTGGAGCGTGTACAGCAACTGTACACGCTCCAGTTACCGTTCACAGCAAACTGGAGCGTGTGCAGTTACTGCACACGGTCCAGTTTGCTGTGAACGGTAACTGCACACGCTCAATATTTCCGTGAGTGAGCCCACACGATCTAGTATCAAAATAATATGACCACCTACAGTCGCTCAAAAAAATATCCGAACACTATGGTTGATTACAGAATTCAGGAAAAATATCTGGAGTGTGTACAGCAACTGTACACGCTCCAGTTACCGTTCACAGCAAACTGGAGCGTGTGCAGTTACTGCACACGGTCCAGTTTGCTGTGAACGGTAACTGCACACGCTCAATATTTCCGTGAGTGAGCCCACACGATCTAGTATCAAAATAATATGACCACCTACAGTCGCTCAAAAAAATATCCGAACACTATGGTTGATTACAGAATTCAGAAAAAAAATCTGGCAACGATTATTTTAGAAATTAGTGATCTGGCAACCTTCGTGTCACGTGACACGAAGGTTCATCATCATCATCATCCTCAAGCAGCCATGGGCTACGGAGGTCCAACCAGACCGCGCAGTTTAATTCTCCAAGCATATCTGTCCTGAGCTACATCTGCTGCATCCGGCCACTGTACACCAATTCTAACAAGGTCCTGTTTGACATTGTCTGCCCACCGCATCCTAGGTCTCCCCCTCCTTCTGAGGCCTCTGCAGATCACTAATTTCTAAAAAAAAAAAAACTTCGTTGCCAGATATTTTTTCTGAATTCTGTAATCAACCGTAGTGTTCGGATACTTTTTTGAGCGACTGTACAATAACAGGGCGAGGATTGGCTCAGTGGGCAACAAGCCAGGCTGGTAATCTAAAGTTTCCAGTTCGAGTTCCAACTGCGACAGCGTTGAGAAAGTTTGTCATACAAATAATTTAAATTATTTACTTTTTTTTTGTTGTGCTTTCGCTTTACCTCAGTAGAAATCAAATTTGAAGCATAATAATCTAAAATTATTGATATTTTTTCGATGATATCACCATAGATACCAAGGTTAAAATTATCTTTTCCAAACAATTAGTAAAATATCTAGATCTGTTATTAAGTTATCTAATCGTGTTACCCATATTCATTATATTTAGCATTTATTCTTCGCCAAACCTCCACCGTGCCTTCGGTACGAAAGGAGACACCGAGGGGGGGGGGACGTTAAGTTGGGTTGTTTTACCTCTGAGCGGCACTTTTTTGCACACCATGGGCTAAATGGTCAGGTCACATGGACCCCGAGGGCTCAGAGAAGGTTGGGGGAGGGGACCCACTGGAACAGCTGTTGGGAGACAGATGGTAGCCTCCCGTCAAGGCCATCCAGCGTGTTCTTTAACGTGCACAGGGTATGGCTCTCCCGCACACACACGGGGCCACGGCTTAACGTCCCATCCGACGGACGGCGGCCTTTTCAAGCCCATCGGTGTCCCCTACTGACCGTGGGCAGGGCGGGGAATTTTGCGGAGATAAATCTCAACGCTGACCCAGCTGGGACTCGAACCTGGGAACTACAGATTACGAGCCTGGCGCGCTACCGACTGAGCCACCCCCGCCCAGGGACGTTAAGATGCGACTCGTTGTGTTGGAGAGCGGTGAGCCAAAGGAACTGGCTGAAGGATAATTTATATATACAGTACATATTTACAGTATTTTATTAAAATGCAATTATAACTTTAAAATAAATACTCTTTTAATGATATCGCCAGATAATCTTCTCTAAGATATTCATTAAGTATCCAGACTTCTGAAAGTTGAAACGTCCAAAATCATATTTCCAATACTTTTTTCCCCCTAAAATCATTGTTACGTGATTGGACAAAAAAAAAATCTCTCCTCAGAGAGCTTCAGAATATGCCTCATTATAAATAACACTTAAACAGTCGGGGCGGAGGTGGCTCAGTCGGTAGTGCGCCAGGCTCGTAATCTGTAGTTCCCAGGTTCGAGTCCCAGCTGGGTCAGCGTTGAGATTTATCTCCACAAAATTCCGCGCCCTGCCCATGGTCAGTAGGAGACACCTCTGAGCGGCACTTTTTTGTAAACAAGGGGCTAAATGCCCAGGTCACAAGGACTCCGAAGGCTCAGAGATGGTTGAGGGAGGGAACCCACTGCAACAGCTGTTGGGAGACAGATGGTAGCCTCCCGTGAAGGTCATCCAGCGTGTTCTTTAACGTGCACGGGGTATGGCTCTCCCTCACACGGGGCTACAGCTTAACGTCCCATCCGAAGGACGGCGGCCTTTCCAAGCCCATCGGTGTCCTCTACTGCTTGTGGGCAGGACGGGGAGTTTTGCGGAGATAAATCTCAACGCTGGCCCAGATGTGACTCGAATCTGGGAACTACAGATTACGAGCCTGGTGCACTACTGACTGAGCCACCCTCCACCCAGCTGACTGAGAGGGTATCACGCTAATTCTAACTAGGATGCAGAAATGGTAGAGCTCTGAAAATTTGCACCTTGGGGTAATCAGGGTCATAGATATCGGGAAAAATCCTTAATTTGACCTCCAACTTGTCTTTTAGGGTCAAATATAGGTCAAACCTTGTTATACCAGTGCTATAAACTTGGTAGTGTCGGAAAAGGGGGGGGGGGTCTCGGAAAAGTTGAGAAATTTCGGATCCGGGGGGTGGGTCTTTCAAGGTCAAATTTAGATTTTCCAGCGCAGGGGAGCTGAAAATTGGTTCCTAGAGGAATTTTGAGTTGTAGATCTCAGACATTTTGCCAATTTTGGAGGCTGTGTGTCCTTTGAGGTCAAATATAGATCACCAGTGTTAAAGGGGTAAAAATTGGTGCCTGGGGATATTTTGAGTCGTAAATCCGCGCTTGGCTACTGATCTAAGGGAATTGGGTTCGAGTCCCGGGTAAAGCATGGATGTATGTGTCGTTTTTTCTATTGTGGTCCTGCCATCCTCACAGACTTTCTACTATGGTATGTAAACTGACAGGCTCCTGTCAGACCTCTGTGGCAAGCAGCTGCTTGAGGGAGTATTTATTTATTTTTTTAATCAAAAAAATTATGTCAAATTTTGGATGCATTGGGTCCTTCGAAGTCAGAGTTCAAACTTCGACCTACAGGTGCTGAAAAGCAAAACGTTGGGCTATTTCATGCAGTAGAATTCAGGAATAAGAGGAATTTTAAAATTCGGTATTTCGTTCAAGGTCAAACAGGGGTCGGAATGACAGGCTAGAAATCAAGAGAGCCGAAGTCATGGATCGTTTCTAATATATTGTTACGACAGAAGGAATCTGGCAACCGAAAGCAAAAAGTTTCAGCCAACGAATAAGAACGTTGGGAGAATTTGGAGAAGAAGAGTGGAGCGTTAACGGTTTTGTATTGTAACGGTCGTTGTGTGTTGTAACGGTCGGAGAGTTCGAAAATGGACGGTGAGCTGTTCTGAGACAGGCGCGTAAGTATCAAGAAGTAACTTGATGTGTTGTGTATACACGGAAGGATAAAAGTGGGCTCTTTTATCGTTAAGTATCAAGAAGTAACTTGATGTGTTGTGTATACGCGGAAGTATAAAAGTGGGAACTTTTATGGCTAACTTCGAATGTCTACACGGACTGTCTTTTTGTTCGGCTAGTGTGTGAAAAGTTATTAGCACAGGACGAGAATTGGTTTACGAGTGAAGATCTTCGGGTGACCTGGTAAATCAAGTAAAAGGTATTTAGTGGAATAGACAGAGCTAATGTTGTGTGCTCTGCGCAGGAAGATTGATGACTTGTGCATGTTAATAGTTGATTTGTTAATAAGATACTTCATCCATATTTCCTTTGTAACAATTTACCTTGTATTGAATTTGGTTTTGAAATATAGCTTTTAATACTCACGCTCAGTGGCTATCCATTTTCGTAATCCGCAACATTTGGTGTCAGGAGTGGGATTAATTTAATTGAATGCCTTTCACTAGAAGTATGGATGAGTTAATAAAGCTGATGACTGATATGAAAGCCGATATAGCTGCCCAAAGCGATAAAATAGATGATTTGAAAGCCGAAATGGCCGCACGAAATAATGAGTTGAGGAATAAAAGAGGTGATCTGGCCGCACAAAATACTGAGATGAGAGCTGAAGTGGCTTCTCAAGTTGGTAAGATTATTGATCAGTTCAAGGATCATAAAACCGAACTCAATAGACAATGCAATAGTTTAAATGTTGAATTTGTCAGTGAAAAAGATGATCTTGATAGTGTTAAGTTAGATTGTAAACATGGAAAAGAAAAAGAGAAAGGCAACGCATATAAAAATGTGGATCTGCTACTGGAAATCAAGAATCGTAGAGATAGCGCAGATAATGCCTTTGACCACGCAACTACTGGTAATGCATGGCAGAGTGTCTATGTCGCTGGTGACATGTCTAGGAACTGTGAAGAACAATCACACAGATCAGAGAACTGTGAGACTATACAGCACGCTTTGCACTTCAAAATACCTAGGTATACAAGTCTGGCACGATCTGAAGCCATCCACACGAAAGGTATTCTATTCCTCGCTGTCAGCAAAATGCGTCATGGACAATTATCACAAAGGCAGAGTAACGAGTGGTAATGAGGGGGAACGGAACAGAGTTTACGTTTCGCAGAGTGGTCCGAGTAAAGAAGAGGCGTCCATTCATCATAGATACAAAGTGCCCTTCGTCGTTACCGGGGAAGTCGGAGAGATTTTACCGAAGCATATAGCCACACTCGAATCGTTTATAGGAAGTGGGGATTTAAGAAAGAATTCCGAAGAATGGCTTAGAAGCGTAACAGGTGATGCTAGTAAAGGAGCTTCAGGCAGAGACAGTACTTCAAAGACTAACTTTCTGGATGAAACTAAGCCTCAGAGTTACGATCAGAGAGAAGTGAATCCCTCAGATAATTTCAACGTAGCCACGCTGAATTTCTTTTCTGAACAGTCAATGTGCAGATTTGGACATTATAACCATTTAGATTATAAGGATATAGAAAAGTTTTATCACGACTACAAGAGCTCTAAGGTGGACAATATCATGTTACGGAACTCGTCGCTGATCTCCAGAATGAACAATTTGGCAATCATGACTGATATTTCCCTGGCTAATTACAATGAGAGCTCCAAGAAAGTGAATTCGGAAGAAACAGCAAATATGACCTCCTCGGGTCATGTGTTTTGCTGGAGACCCGAGTGGCGCCATCGGATGGTAGATAAAAACAGCACAGGAGGTGTCGGCAACAAAGTGAGTCTTGTCTTGGCTCCTGCACTTGCTGCTTTAGGTCTCAAGGTCCCTATGATCTCCGGTCGTGCTCTCCAATTGACAGGAGATACTCTGGACAAATTGGAATCCATCCCTGGCTTCACAGTCGACTGCACTAAAGATAAAATCGAGCAGATGATGGAAGACGTCGGATGCTGCATCGTAGGACAGACAGAGGAGCTGGTGCCAACAGATAAGGAGATTTACCGCTGCAAGGATCTGACGGCTACCGTAGATAGCGTTCCTCTAAGGAGATGCTCAATTGTGTCCAAAAAGCTGGCTGAAGGAGTGTGCGCTTTGGTTTATGATGTTGAATTCGGAAAAGGAGCTATTGATCTCATCAGTACAGAAGATGTTGCTGTTGATTTAGTTAAGAAAATGGTTGCAGCATCACAAGCTCGTGGAATGAAGAGTTTGAGTTGTTCAGCTGTTATCAGCAACATGGATTCACCTCTTGAAAACTCTGTTGACAACTCTCTGGAAGTGATGGAAGCTGTTCAGTGTTTCCTTGGTGACGGATCCTTGGAACTGCAAGAGCTCGTCGAAGAGTTAGGAGGAGAACTTCTGCGTTTGGTGAACATTGTGGATAATAGGGTAGATGAAGCATCACGTGTCCGCAAGGTTCTGCATAACGGCAATGCTTTGAACAAGTTTCGTAACATGTTAATAGAACAAGGAGTATCTGAAGATGTTGCAAGCTGGCTATGTGAAGATAAAACAGAAAAAATATTGCTAGCAGCCCGACACATCACTGATTTCACTTATACAGGAGAAACAGGTAAGGTTGTCGGATTAGAAGCTGCAGTTCTAACAAGATTATGGAAGGAGGAGATGGACCGAGGCGCTAAAAAGAATTATGGAGCTGATATTATAATTGTGAAGCACCTTGGGGATCAAATTGATTCAGGTGAAGTATGGCTGAAGGTTCATCACGACAGTTCTGAATTAAGTGAAAGTCAACTGACAAAAGGGTCAGACTGGAGGATGAAACTCCTCCCTAGATTTTATGTCACTAATGACTTTCATTCCTTGTTACTGTTGATAGAAGTAAAAATCCAAAGAAGAAAACTTTTTACAGGTTTTGCACGAAAACTCTTAGTCGATTCTTCTCCCTGCAGAGACATAAACGTGTTCACAAGGGCTATAGGCCTTACACGTATTATGTTTGTGGACGAGGCTTCAGTCAGAAAAGAAATCTACGTCATAATGAGATTCGCTTTCATTTTGACACAGACGTGGTATATCGCATTCGTCGACGTCCAGCTACAAAGTGCAAGGTGGTTCACGTGGATCGTTTGGCCCCGTTTCATCGAAGAACTGAAGAAACTTTGGAATCCAGAATTGTTCGGGACGAACAAGACCTAGGAAGGGGGCAGTGTTACGACAGAAGGAATCTGGCAACCGAAAGCAAAAAGTTTCAGCCAACGAATAAGAACGTTGGGAGAATTTGGAGAAGAAGAGTGGAGCGTTAACGGTTTTGTATTGTAACGGTCGTTGTGTGTTGTAACGGTCGGAGAGTTCGAAAATGGACGGTGAGCTGTTCTGAGACAGGCGCGTAAGTATCAAGAAGTAACTTGATGTGTTGTGTATACACGGAAGGATAAAAGTGGGCTCTTTTATCGTTAAGTATCAAGAAGTAACTTGATGTGTTGTGTATACGCGGAAGTATAAAAGTGGGAACTTTTATGGCTAACTTCGAATGTCTACACGGACTGTCTTTTTGTTCGGCTAGTGTGTGAAAAGTTATTAGCACAGGACGAGAATTGGTTTACGAGTGAAGATCTTCGGGTGACCTGGTAAATCAAGTAAAAGGTATTTAGTGGAATAGACAGAGCTAATGTTGTGTGCTCTGCGCAGGAAGATTGATGACTTGTGCATGTTAATAGTTGATTTGTTAATAAGATACTTCATCCATATTTCCTTTGTAACAATTTACCTTGTATTGAATTTGGTTTTGAAATATAGCTTTTAATACTCACGCTCAGTGGCTATCCATTTTCGTAATCCGCAACAATATCATACCTATGGTAAATGTTGTACAAAAGTCAGTTACCTTGAGACGCTGTAATCAATGGAGAGGTTTCAGAAGTTGAGATCTCTTTGCTTTGCATCTCTAGTCATGGAATGGGGCAGGGGTGGCCAGGCTCGTAATCTGTAGTTCCCAGCTGGATCAGCGTTGAGATTTATCTCCGCAAAATTCCCCGCCCTGCCCACGATCAGTTGGGAACACCGATGGGCTTGGAAAGACCGCCGTCCGTCGGATGGGACGTTAAGCCCTAGCCCCGTGTGCGGGAGAGCCATACCCTGTGCACGTTAAAGAACACGCTGGATGGTCTTGACGGGAGGCTACCATCTGTCTCCCTACAGCTGTTCCAATGGGTCTCCTCCCCCAACCTTCTCTGAGCCTTCGGGGTCCATGTGACCTGGCCATTTAGCCCATGGTGTCCAAAAAAGTGCCGCTCAGAGGTAAAACAACCCAACCCAACTCTAGTCATGGAATAAGTGGGAATAGCGCGACAGGCTCGCAATCTGCAGTTCGCAGGTTCGTAGTCCCAGCTGGGTCATTCCACTCCCTGCTCACGGTCAGTAGGGGACACCGATGGGCTTGGAAAGGCTGCCGTCCGTCGGATGGGACGTTAAACTGTGGTCTGTGCACGTTAAAGAACACACTGAATAGCCTTGACGGGAGACTACCGTCTGTCTCTCAACAACCGTTGCAGTGGATTCCCTCCCCAAACTTTTTCTGAGTCCTCGGGGTCATTGTGTTGTTGGGTTGTTTTACCTCTGAGCGCACTTTTTTGCACACCATGGGCTAAATGGCCAGGTCACATGGACCTCGAAGGCTCAGAGAAGGTTGGGGACCCACTGGAAGAGCTGTTGGGAGACAGATGGTAGCCTCCCGTCAAGGCCATCCAGCGTGTTCTTTAATGTGCACAGGGTATGGCTCTCCCGCACATAGGGCCACGGCTTAACGTCCCATCCGACGGACGGCGGCCTTTCCACGCCCAGCGGTGTCCCCTACTGACCGTGGGCAGGGCGGGGAATTTTGCGGAGATAAATCTCAACGCTGACCCAGCTGGGACTCGAACCTGGGGGTCATTGTGACCTGCCCACTTAGCCCATGGTGTGCAAAAAAAAAAAAAATGCAGTTCAGAGGTAAAACAACCCAACGCATACAACAATAAGTGGAGTGTGGTGGTAGAACAGTCCCATCTTAATTAATTAGAACTCTGAACCCTTGGCTCCCTTGGTCCCAAATTCCTCCACACATTGCTGTTGGACTCATCGCCGATGATTGAAAGTGGAAAAAAAAAATGAAAAAGTGATTTAGAACGTTTGCCTCATAATACACAGCTTTTAAACGTTTGTTCAACGTATTTGTTTTGCTTTCCTCAACTTTTAAAGCTTAAAGACCAGTGATGCTGATGTTTGTTGTTGTAGCTTCAGTAACTTTTTCGATACCGATCCAACTCAAGAGTTAGAGACTTCGTTGTTTCCTTTTTTTCCCCACGGGTTAGCTTTTTTTCCCCCCTTATGTTTAGTAGAGAAATTAAGCGGCTTCGAATTTTGCTTTGTATTGACGTAACTTTGATCAGTCTCTTTCAGATTGGGGCGGGGGTGGCTCAGTCGGTAGCGCGCCAGGCTCGTAACCTGCAGTTCTCAGGTTCGAGTCCCAGCTGGGTCAGCGTTGAGATTTATCTCCGCAAAATTCCCCGCCCTGCCCACGGTCAGTAGGGGACACCGATGGGCTTGGAAAGGCCGCCGTCCGTCGGATGGGACGTTAAGCCGTGGCCCGTATGTGTGCGGGAGAGCCATACCCTGTGCACGTTAAAGAACACACTGGATGGCCTTGACGGGAGGCTACCATCTGTCTCCCAACAGCTGTTCCAGTGGGTCCCCTCCCCAACCTTCTCTGAGCTTTCGGGGTCCATGAGACATGGCCATTTAGCCCATGGTGTGCAAAAAAGTGCCGCTCAGAGGTAAAACAACCCAACCCAATCCTTGAACATCACTTTTGCCTAATGTGCAATGACATGTGCTTAAAAAAAATAAAAAAATTAAATACCCCCTCAAGCAGCTGTTTGCCACAGAGGTCTGACTGGAGCCTGTCAGTTTATATGCCAGAGTAGAAGGTCTGTGAGGATGGCAGGCCCTCAGCAGAAAAAAGACACAAACAGCCATGCCTTACCCGGGGCTCGAACCCAGGTCCCTTAGATCAGTAGCCAAAACTTAAAAAAAAATTCAAGATTATAGACAAAGGCAGGTTAGTTAACGAAACCTATTTATAATGAATTTTATTATTTTGGATTGGGTTGTTACATTTCTGAGAACACATATTTTGCGCACAGTGGGCTAGATTGCCAAATGACTAGGACCCCAAGGTGCGCAAAGTTGGTAATAGGGCCTACACTTCTTAGGAGACAGTGGAAACCTCCTTTAAGGCTATCCTGTATTTCCTGTAACGTGTGTAGAGTATGGATTTTCTGCACACAAGGCAGTGGCTTAGAATACCATCCAACGAACGGCGGCTTTTTGAAGCCATTGGAACGAACTAACATCAGGAAGGCTGAGGCATTATCTGAGGGTATTTGGTTTTCATCTAGATTAGTTTAAAATGTGGTGGGAATGTTAGAAGTCCCTCAAATTTGTGTCTCCTGCTTTCCCATCCAAAGAATAAGGCAAATAAGCCACAATGTAGGAAATAAAATAATAATATATAATGAAAAATAAAACTAAAATTGAAAGATTTTTCTGAATTTTTAAAAGTTCTAACTTGAGAAGAGTAAAACTTTCTGTGATGAGGTACAGTCGGTCAAAAAAGTATCCGAACACTATGGTTGATTACAGAATTCAGAAAAAATATCTGGCAACGATTTTTTTTAGAAATTAGTGATCTGGCAACCTTCGTGTCACGTGATTACAGAATTCAGGATAAATATCTGGAGCGCGTACAGCAACTGTACACGCTCCAGTTACCGTTCACAGCAAACTGGAGCGTGTGCAGTTACTGCACACGGTCCAGTTTGCTGTGAACGGTAACTGCACACGCTCAATATTTCCGTGAGTGAGCCCACACGATCTAGTATCAAAATAATATGACCACCTACAGTCGCTCAAGAAAATATCCGAACACTATGGTTGATTACAGAATTCAGGAAAAATATATGGCATCGATTGGTTTTAGAAATTAGTGATCTGGCAACCTTCGTGTCAAACAACCTTGTGTTCACTTCAAAGACAGAAATCAAGCAAAGCATAAAAAAAAGAAACACGAGGTGTATGCTTGTCACTTCAGCGAGTCTATGTAGAACACATTTTTCTTTAAAAATCAATACTGCACATTATAGGTTTATTTTTTCTTCCTCTATTTTTTTTTCTTTCCAAAAGCGAAATTTATAGCAAAGGGAGATCTATCATTATAGAACGATTTATAGAGGATAAAGTAATTTATCGAGTCGTTGCCTCTCCTATGTTATTAGTTATTTAACAGAGTCCAAATGGTGAAGTGGAGGGGGTTCCTGAACTTCTTTAATTATCTCATTTCCTCGGTGAGAGATGATGATGAAATAATAACTAATTACATCATCTTTCTCGCAAAGGCAGAGTAAGCGTCATAGTGAAGAAAGTTTAAATGAGTTTTCAATGCGGACTCGAAACTGGGAACATTAAATTAAGAGCCTGACACTCTACAAACTGAGACAATCCCTCACAAAAAAAAAGGGCGGGGATGGCTCAGTCGGTAGCGCGCCAGGCTCGTAATCTGCAGTTCCCAGGTTCGAGTCCCAGCTGGGTCAGCGTTGAGATTTATCTCCGCATAACTCCCCGCCCTGCCCACGGTCAATAGGGGACACCGATGAGCTTGGAAAGGCCGCCGTCCGTCGGATGGGACGTTAAGCCGTGGCTCCGTGTGCGGGAGAGCCATACCCTGTGCATGTTAAAGAACACGCTGGATTGACTTGACGGGAGGCTACCATCTGTCTCCTAACAGCTGTTCCAGTAGGTCTCCTCCCCCAACCTTCTCTGAGCCTTTGGGGTCCTTGTGACCTGGCCATTTAGCCCTATGGTGTGCAAAAAAGTGCCGCTTAGAGGTAAAACAACCTAACCCTCACAAAAAAAAAAGGAAGCAACATTTTTTTTTTGAAAATTGTTAACTGAAATCAACCGAATAAATCTTGAATGATGTCTCGAATATGGTCTATGGCGTCTCAAACACTTCTGTGTTTCTCCCCTATAGGTAGTTTTTCAATTGATCTGTATCCCTTCCTTATAAAAACATCGAATGTGTCTATGCTGATTAAAAAAATCTTTTGATTAGTGCGAAGTAACATCTAGACACAGGAAGGTCAGTCATCGCCCTTTTTTAACGAAAATTAGGATCGCGATTTTCCGTTGTTTTTTTTTTTCGTATTTGCAAGTGTGGTCCTTTCACGTCAACAACCATCTGACCTTAAAAGAGGTAGGCAAGATTCTGACCTCTTACGACACGTTGCTAAGTGACTCTTGCATGTTGTCAAGGTTACAACCTCTTCCGTCACTTAGCGGCTTTTATTCTTTCTATTGGATAATCCAAACCGATTTTACATCTTCCCATTGTCACCCTCTCTCTACAGGTGATGTGTGCCTGACAGCACAATGGGATTAAGTTGTGTTTTCAATGTAGATTGCGTTCCGTCATGTGTTATTAACAAAGAAACCTATCTTTCAAGTCACTGCAAAAACAATGCCACTGGTAGACGACATCGCACCTACTTCTTTGCTCATCTCCCAGGAATTTGTCATCTCTCTTATTGTTTCGTTCAAGAAAGAACAAGCTAGAAGAGGTTAGGGTTAGTCAGTTATTCCTTCAATATAATAGATTTCCTATTCTTACGAGACGGATACGTCTGATATATAGGCTTAATCTGCAGTTGCGAAATCTGTCGGGGTTTCTTTTAAAGTTGCGTTTAATGAGTTGCAAGAACCCATCTGCTGTTTGTCCAGAACCCTTCACACAATTACTACTTCGTTTGAAATGCAAAAAGAGAGAAATCTGTTGGCTTTGGGGCGGGGAAGCCCAGTTGGTAGCGTGCCAAGCTCGTAATTGGCAGTTCCCAGGTTCGAGTCACACCTGTGCCAGTGTTGAGATTTATCTCCCCTAAACCTCCAACCTACTGGGGCTGCGGTGGCTCAGTTGGTAGCGCGCCAGGCTCGTAATCTGTAGTTCCCAGGTTCGAGTCCCAGCTGGGTCAGCGTTGAGATTTATCTCCGCAAAATTCCCCGCCCTGCCCACGGTCAGTAGGGGACACCGATGGGCTTGGAAAGGCCGCCGTCCGTCGGATGGGACGTTAAGCCGTGTCCCCGTGTCCGGGAGAGCCTGACCCTGTGCACGTTAAAGAACACGCTGGATGGCCTTGACGGGAGGCTACCATCTGTCTCCCAACAGCTGTTCCAGTGGGTCCCCTCCCCCAACCTTCTCTGAGCTTTCGGGGTCCTTGTGACCTGGCCATTTAGCCCATGGTGTGCAAAAAAGTGCCGCTCAGAGGTAAAACAACCCAACCCTCCAACCTACTCTCGGTCGGAAAAGGGACACCAATGGGCTAGGAACGGTTGCTGTCCGTCGGACGGGGAGGAATTAATGGACGTTAAGCCATGGCTCTGTTTGCGGGAGAGCCATACCCTGTGCACGTTAAAGAACACGCTGGATGGCCTTGACAGGAGGTTACCATCTGTCCAGTGAGTCTCCTCTTTTCACCCACCTTCTCTGAGCCTCGAGATCCTTGTGGTCTAGCCATTTAGTTCATCGTTGTTAATAAAAAAAGGCTCTATTGTCTGCAAAAAAATGCCTCTCAGAGGTAAAACAACCCAACTCTGTACCATAAAAACTATATTGATCTCTCTGGTCAAGGACTCTCTCTGGTCAAGGACTCATCGTAACGTAATCACGCTTGAAAATTTTCAGAATGAGCAATAATCTACGGTCAAGATTTGAAGTTAGAGCAATCACTTTTGAAAATTTTGAAAAAGAAATTAGGTAATGGTTTGGATTCCTCAAATTTCTTCATTCCCTCATCCCAGCAAAATTCAACGTTATGATGATGGGAATGAAATTTTCCTTCTAAAAAAAATATATTTCTAAATAAAGAGTAATATAAGTATAGAATTTAATATTATACCAGTAATAACAATAAAAAATATTTAAGAAATATCTAGATGTTAGGACTACCTGTCAAAGGTAAATTCTTAAAGAAGACATGAAGAAGATTGCTGATGACGAATTTTCGATGAAATTTCTCCTTAATAAAAACTACAGCAAATCCAGTAGATACAAAATCCCAACACTCTTTCTCAAATTCCTGGAGGATAGTTCTCTAATAAATGGAATCTAAAATCATCCTTTGGTACACATTTCGCTTTGCGTTTTTGAAAGAAAAAAAATGGGGGGAAAAATCCTACAATGGGCAATATTGATTTTTCCAGCAAAATGTGTTTTTCCTGAACTTTCTCAAGTGGCAATCTTAACCCTCTTAATTATTTTAAATTATTGTGCTGAAGAGAAGAAGCTTTGAGTGTTATTTATGTCTTATTTGATCTGTCGAATTCTGTTTCTAAAGTTTGTTTTGGTGCAGAAAGGAAGGCAAATTGGGGTCCAAGAGTACTGGATCACAAAAAGTTTTTCTCTTCTCAAATTGGAAATTTTAAAAATTCAGAAGAACTTTAATTTCTCCTAAAATAGGATTTTTTTGTTCTAATCTTCGCTTGGGATACAGGAAGCTCAAGGATGAAGATCTTTTAACCTTCACATAACATTTTAATCTAGTGTCTAAAGGACTACCTGTTTGGGATAGCAAGTAGCAAACTAGACTGCCAATTTTCTGTTTCTGACTGTTAGGACTACCTGTGCTGACGTCATTAACTTAGTTGTACGGTCTTCTGTTACAGGCGGTGTAGGTTCCTAGCTGCGGAGCGTTGGGATTAAACCCGCCGCAAATATACGAAATCTCTGAGGTCATTGCCGTCGTCTAAGAGTTATCAATGGACAGACGTTACGCTGCCAACGTTTAGGGGAGGTTTAATTTTATGGGGTCAAAACGCTTCCATTTCACTATGTTACGATAAGATAAAGCTGTAGACGAAATTTTTTTACCCTAGCTCTCGCCGTTAGGAGGAATAACTCGAACAGACACAGAGGAAAACTTTTTAAAATATATAATAGATGATGCGCATACATTGCAGCTCAGTGGTAAAAGAACCAAATCCAACTGGTAAGTGTCCGCTTGAGAACTGCCTATTCTCGTATAGTCTGGTATAGATATACCAGACTATCGTATAGTATATAATCTGGTATAGATATGCCAGATTATACCAGTTAGTGTCCAGGAGTAGGGAATGCACCAGACTCACAATTTGATTTTTTCAGGTTCGTTGGGTTGTTTTACTTCTGAGCAGCACTTTTTGCACACAATGGGCTAAACGACCAGGTTAGAAAGACCCCGAGGGTTCAGAGAAGGTTGGGAGGGATGAGGCCCGCTGGGCAGCTGTTAGAAAACAGATGGTGGTGGCCTGTCATCAAGGCCATCGAGAATGTTCTTTAACGTGCATGGGGTATGGTTTTCTCGCACACGGAGTCACGGTTTAACGTTCTATTTCTACGTTCGAATCCCCGTGGTATTTACATCGAAAATTTCCTAACTGACCACAGTTTTGACCTCACTGAGAAAAAGACACCGGTGGGCATTGCAAATATATGATCCATCGGATGTCACATGAAATCACAGTCTTATGTGCAAGGGTTGGGTTGGGTTACCTCTTAGCGGCACTTTTTTGCACACCATGGGCTAAATGGCCAGGTCGCAAGGACCCCGAAGGCTAAGAGAAGGTTGGAGGAGGGGACCCACTGGAACAGCTGTTGGGAGACAGATGGTAGCCTCCCGTCAAGGCTATCCGGCGTGTTCTTTAACGTGCACAGGGTATGGCTCTCCCGCACACGGGGCCACGGCTTAACGTCCCATTCGTCGGACGGCGGCCTTTCCAAGCCCATCGGTGTCCCCTACTGACCGTGGCAGGGCGGGGAATTTTGCGGAGATAAATCTCAACGCTGATCCAGCTGGGACTCGAACCTGGGAACTACAGATTACGAGCCTGACGCGCTAGCGACTGAGCCACCCCCGCCCCTATGTGCAAGGGAGCCATACTTTATGGATGTTAAGGAGCACACTGGATTCCTTGACAGGATGCTTCTCTATATAACCTAACAACTGTCTAATGAACCCGTTATCCAGATCTGAGCTTTTGGGTTCCTTTATGACTCCTTTTAATTTATTTTGTGGAAAAAGAAAAGAACATCAAGAGGTTAAACAACCCAATCCGGTTCCCAAGGAACACCTGAAAAATTTTCTGATTTCTGGAAGATCAGTTCCTTGTCATCGAGGTCATTCTACTAATGGGAGCCACGTGGACGACGAGATCCCGGCTTCCTCTCAGTGTTTCCCTCCCTTTAAGGAAGAAGAAGCTCAGGGTTGGAGCAAAGAGAATTGGCCCCAACAGGTTCCAACCATCCCGTGAGTGTTGGTTGGCCTTTTCCTGTTTCGAGCTCTGCCAACTCTGATGAGGATGAGGAAATGACGAAGGTTAAGATGCTGCGCTCTGATGAAGGGAATGAAAAGCATCGGGTTCCGCGTGGTGGTGAAGAGAAGCTCTTTGGCACGCAAAGACAATTTCGAAATTGGGCGCATCTTTCTGAATGCGGGAATGCATCTTTTTGCTCTAGCCGACATAGAATGGCATTCGTCGAATGATCTTACAACTCACTTTATCTTTGGACGATACGTCTCAAATGGAGAATGGAGACGCTTTGATGTTATAGCTGTTTATTCGTAAATAGATATCCGCAGGCCTGGATTTAAAAAAAAAAGAGTAGGGGGGGGGGAAGAGACTGGAATTCCATTATAGCATTTTCCTCCTCTGTTTTAGAGGTCTTCAAAAAGAAATTTCTGGAAAATTGCGTGAAACATGAACGTTTAATAATCTTTTGCCTCCATTACCTTTACTATCAGGCATGGATTTAGAAAAAAAAAACCGAAGAGGGGCTGGGGGGGGGGGTAAGTGACTGGTTTCCAATGCAGTATAACATTTCCCCTTCTGTCTTACAGGTCTACAAAATTTTCTTGAGAAAAAGAATGAAATTTAAATAAGTGTAATAATTTTTGGCCTCTATTACCCTTAGTACCATTCTGAAATGACAGGGGCATGGCCCCTTGGTTGCCCCTATAGATCCAGCCCTGCTTACTACCATTTCCACGGGGGGGGGGGTCGTGGGACCCTTGCCCTCCCCTTAATCTTGTCCTGAATATCCCACTGATTTCGCAGTCTGGATCTCAAACTTTATACCAGTTAGTCAAAAAAGAGTGCCAGCGGGACAGAAATGAAACTTCTGTGTTCCTTAAATATTGCTGAAGGATATCTTCCCGATATATGATAGCATTTCTGGAATCTCTCTCTAAAACTTAGACCGATCCGTAGGTTCATTGATGGAATCCCATCCAAGATCTGATTTCTCCTCCTCCTCCTCAATATGCACGCTTATCATGGATACACAGTCTAAAAATCTATCTCCTACAATTCTACAGTCCCTGAATGGTCGGGGCGGGTGTGGCTCAGGCTCGTAATCTGTAGTTCTCAGGTTCGAGTTCCAGCTGGATCAGCGTTTAGACTTATCTCGCAAATCTCTCCGCCCTGCCTATGCTCAGTAGGGGACACCGATGGGCTTGGAAAGACCGCCGTCCGTCGGATGGGACATTAAGCAGTGGCCTCGTGTGCGGGAGAGCCATACCCTGTGCACGTTAAAGAAAACGCTATAGATGGCTTTGACGGGAGGCTACCATCTGTCTCCCAACTGCTGTTCCAGTGGGTCCCCTTCCCTAACCTTCTCTGAGCTTTCGGGGTCCTTGTGACCTGGCCATTTAGCCCATGGTGTGCAAAAGTTTCCAAACTAAGCCCTTGATTCGAAGGAAAAGAAGGCAATGGGCCATTGAGTAAGCCTTTAACTTAAGTGTTCTATTATCACAATTTCCTTTCCATATGATACGAGTGAATCAATGGAATACATCTTGGTCTTCGTGCATAAAAGCCAACCTTGTACAGTAGATTTTTGACAATTTGGGTTGAGATCTGAAAACAGAGTTTTGTCTCAACTACAGTACTGTGCGAATTAGTTGGGACAAGCGAAGGAATGCTAAGTCCCTTCCGCTGCAGAGTTTAAACTGCTGCAAGTCTAAACTTGTTCGTAACCACCAAGAGTCATGTTTTGGGGATGTTTCACGGCTTCCGGGTCACAGACGCTTCACCCCATTGAAGGAATGATGGACAGCAAAAAGTACATAGGCGTTCTGGAGGCGAAAATGATTCCAACACTGCAGAAGCTATTTCCTAATGGCGATGGGGTATTTCAACAGGATCTGGCTCCATGCCACAATTCTAAGCTTGCTAAGAGCTTCTTTACCCAGCAACATTTGAAGGTATTGGAGTGGCCAAGAAATTCACCCGATCTAAACACCGTTGAAAATTTGTGGGCCATTATTAAAGCGCGCATATCTAAGATGGATTGAACGACGAAAACCAAAATGATGGAAAGTGTCATGAAAGTGTGGTACCACGACCCTGAAGTGAAGGAGATGTGTGGAAAGCTAGTGGCATCAATGGTTGAGAGGGTGGAAGAAGTAATTAAAGCTAAGGGGGGGGGGGGGTCACCTTCACTATTAACTATACTATTAAACAAATAAATATTTTAGTTGTCTTTGTTACTGCATTTTCCTATTGTCCCAACTAATTTGCACAATACTGTAGTTAGAGAGTTGTCTGGCTGTCAGCCCACGGTCAGTAGGGGACACCGATGGACTTGGAAAGGCCGCCGTCCGTCGGATGGGACGTTAAGCCGTGGCCCCGTGTGCGGGAGAGCCATACCCTGTGCACGTTAAAGAACACGCTGGATGGCCTTGACGGGAGGCTACCATCTGTCTCCCAACAGCTGTTCCAGTGGGTCCCCTCCCCCAACCTTCTCTGAGCTTTCGGGGTCCATGTGACCTGGCCATTTAGTCCATGGTGTGCAAAAAAGTGCCGCTCAGAGGTAAAACAACCCAACCAACCTGGCTGCCAGAATCCTGTCCCTTTTTGCCGATATGATATCTGTACGATCCTGTCGTTATGTAGCAATCAATGGTGATCTTTTCGAAGTCTTCCTCAGTATCTCTAGTTATAGTGTCTGGAGAGTACATTTGAAGGCCTACCGAGTAATGATGTCACTTGTCTCTGACTATGGCCTCTTCTGATTCAACCAGTTCAACATTGTTTTAGAATCTAAATTCCCCTTCTTGTATCCGGGGGTTGGGATGGCGCATTAGGCACTGCAGTTCCCAGGTTCGAGTCTCAAAATGTGCCTGCGTTGAGATTTATCTCCGCTAAACTCATCTCCTCCGTGAGGAAAGGGACACTGATGGACTAGAAAAGCCGCCATCCGTCGGATGAGACGTTAAACTGTGGTCTACTTCCTTCTGTAGGTTGGGTTGTTTTACCTCTGAGCGGCACTTTTTTGCACACCATGGGCTAAATGGCCAGATCACATGGACCCCGAAGGCTCAGAAAAGGTTGGGAGAGGGGACCCACTGGAACAGCTGTTGGGAGACAGATGGTAGCCTCCCGTCAAGGCCATCCAGCGTGTTCTTTAACGTGCACAAGGTATGGCTCTCCCGCACACGGGGCCACGGCTTAACGTCCCATCCGACGGACGGCGGCCTTTCCAACCCCATCGGTGTCCCCTACTGACCGTGGGCAGGGCGGGGAATTTTGCGGAGATAAATCTCAACACTGACCCAGCTGGGACTCGAACCTGGGAACTACAGATTACGAGCCTGGCGCGCTACCGACTGAGCCACCCCCGCCCCTCCTTCTGTAGGTGGGAGTGTGAACAATGATAGGCATGAAAAGCTGCTTTCCTATGAAAGATGTTAAATCGTGGCAACTGTATGAGAGAGCCCTATACTGGTGTGCATTGGGATGGATGGCCTTTGCTGGATTTTTCCATCTGTCTCCTACAGTTGTCCAATGAGTCCTCTTCCTCTCTCAACTTCTGAGCCCTTCGGATCCTTTTCACCTAGTTATTTAGTCCACTGTGTACACAAAAGAATTACTGAGAACTGAAACAGCTACTTTGAAAAAAAAATTAATAAAACTCAAAGAAAAGAGATGTACTAAAACATTTTTGGGCAAAAATATTAATTGAAACAAAAATATATAAATTTAAATCAAAATTGAAAAACAAATTCTGTAAATCACTAGAAAAGTTTCTGAAAAAAAAAACTTAAAAAAAATGGTTTCAAAAATTTTAAGTGGAAGAAAATATATGACTAATTTGTGCCCCTCGTCGCAGGATTCTCACAACCATCATGTGCTTAATTCCTATTTCTCTCCGGGGCGGGGGTGGCTCAGTCGGTAGCGCGCCAGGCTCGTAATCTGTAGTTCTCAGGTTCGAGTTCCAGCTGGGTCAGCGTTGAGATTTACTCCGCAAAATTCCCCGCCCTGCCCACGGTCAGTAGGGGACACCGATGGGCTTGGAAAGGCCGCCGTCCGTCGGATGGGACGTTAAGCCGTGGCCCCGTGTGCGGGAGAGCCATACCCTGTGCACGTTAAAGAACACGCTGGATTGCCTTGACGGGAGGCTACCATCTGTCTCCCAACAGCTGCTCCAGTGGGTCCCCTCCCTCAATCTTCTCTGAGCCTTCGGGGTCCATGTGACCTGGCCATTTAGCCCATGGTGTGCAAAAAAGTGCCGCTCAGAGATAAAACAACCCAACCCTATTTCCCTTGCAGTCAGTATTGAATCCCCACACTAGCTATAATAATAGAAGAAAGTGTGTGTGTCTGTGGTAGCCATAACTCATCGGTGGTAGAAGCTTCAATTTTCACAGAGTGTTTCTCATTGTCATCCGGGTTGCAGTGCCAAATTTTAAGTCACAATTCCAAAAGGAGGGCTCACCTGAAGCAAAAATATTTAACAGTTATTTCTACGGTAATTGCTGCCAAAGTTATTGTTGCCATATACTGCATAGATAAATATAGCTACGTAAAGATACGACACTCCCATAGGGCCCATGGTGGCCTTCGCCGAGTATGCAGCGCCACCGTGTGCACCAGGTAATAACTAACATAGTCGATAATGCGCATGAGCACCGTAGGCTGTTCCGCTTCCATGGACATAAATGTAAAGCAATGGAATCACAACGGCTTTGCAGTTTCTTTTTACAAGGTACAGTCGCTCCAAAAAATATCCGAACATTATAGTTGTTAATAGAATTCAGAAAAAATATCTGGCAACGATTTTTTTTTTAGAAATTAGTGATCTGAAGGTTGTCAGATCACTAATTTCTAAAAAAAACGTTGCCAGATATTTTTCCTGAATTCTTTAAACAACCATAGCGTTCGGATACTTTTTTGAGCGACTGTACAGGATGTCCGAAAGTAATGGTGGGGTTACGAGAACCAATACGAAGGTAAATGTTATACAAATTCAAGAACGTATTATTTTAATTGAAAGCATGTCCCAATTAGTTTATGAAAATAATTACGTGACGCGGTACATGTTCAATGGGATTCTCTTTCTTACCATATACATTTCCTCACAGATGGATTGGCAGGGTGGTCCAATTTTACGGCCACCAAAGAGCCCTGATTTGACACACGTTTGGTTTTTTGGGGGGGGCTTTGTAAAAAACAACTATATTTTTATGGGCAAAACTCGAGACTTGAACTATTTGAAACCTAGAATAAGAAGAGCAACTGAGCAAATAAGATACATACATGCTGCAGCGTACATGACAAAAAGTGGAATACTATTGGACATATGCGGGATCACGAACATGTGGAAATACAGTAATTATGTTCAAAACTATTTTAGGCAGACTTTCAGTTAAAATATTACTTTCTCGAATATGTATATTATTTTCTTACATCTTGGTTCTCGCATCCCGACCATTATTTTTCGGACATTCTGTATTAAATAAAAATAAAGTATACTCCTCAAGCAGCCGCTTACCCCAGAGGAGACCCAATATTATAGCATTTTAGATACGCTCCTTTTCTAGCTTATTAAAATTTGTAATGAATTGTTTTATTATTCACAGGATCTACTCATCCGCTACAAAAAAGAGAACAAAACCCTGAGGAAACTGAAGAGAGTGCTGTTACTTCAAGAGATCACACCCAACTGGAACATGTACAAAAAGAAATCGATCTCGAGTTCAAAGCCATCACCAGTATTAGAGAACATTCCTTTGACGGGACGGGCCTTTCGTCCCCGCCATCGGAAACCCGATCGAAAACCCTCTCAATGGACCTCGCATCTAGTCTGCCTCACCAACTGCCAGCGAGGTCGTCTTCACTGGAAGACATCAGTGAAGCTGCGAGGAAAAGCGAAGTGGCTCGGGACAAATCCATCTCTGGTCGATCGAGGCGGAGACGCACCACGCTGCCGAAACGAAGATTTTCCGATTTGCACCTCCACATCTTGCTGTGCCCTACGGCATCGTCGAGGTGTGGGGATGCGAGCAGCAGCAGTGATGACGTGCCCCTCACAGTTCCCAGGACTCACAGATCTCTGCCGGAATCACCCAGTGAACTCGAAGACGAACCCACTTTTTGTTTCGACTTCTTGGATAAGTCATCTAAAGAAAAGGTAAATGTAATAAGAGTGTTACTACATTAATCTCTGAGCTGTAAAGATAATATATTTTCAGTGCTTTTCCAACCTTTTAACAGTGGGTTGATTGACACGAACGATATTGTCAAGTCCTATGGAACCCAATAGGGGCAAAAAAATAGGGCTAATATAAACAAAAAAATTCTTTTTTGTCCACTCACCCCCAACCGGCCGAAGGTGGTTAAGTCTGTATCGCGCTTTTCTCGTAATCTGCAATTCCCAGGTTCGAATCCCCGCTGGGCCAGCGTTGAGTTTTATCTCTGCAAAAAAACTACCACCCTGCCCTGGTCAGTATGATGAGATTGTAAAGGCCGCCGTCCGTGAAATGGGACGTTAAGCCCAGGTCTCGTGTGCGGGAGAGACAAATAAAGCCTGTATTAATTTTATAATATTATAATTTTTTCTCTCAGAAAACGCCTCCAGAAATTTCTAAAATGTATCCTAGGGCATTGGGGTAACAATAGGGTGGCAGTAATATAAAAAAAACCTAAGGTCCTGGGGCGGTTGGGGGGGGCGTGCTCAATTGGTAGCACGCCAGGCTCTTAATCTGCTGTTCCCAGGTTCGAGTCCCAGCTGGGTCAGCATTGAGATTGATCTCCACAAAACTCCCCGCCCTGTCCGCGGTCAGTAGGGGAACTTGGAAAGCCCACCGTCCTTTGGATGAGACATTAAGCCGTGGCCCTGTCTGCGGGAGAGTTATACCCTGTGCTCGTTAAAGAACATTCTGGATGGCCTTGACGGAAGGCAACCACCTGTCTCCTAACAGCTGTCCAGTGAGACCCCTTCCCCAATCTTCTCTGGGTCCTTGTGTCCTTGCACATAATAGGCTGTTTAGCCTATTATGTGCAAAAAAAGTGTGTCTCAGAGGTAAAACAACCCAACCCACCCCCTCTCTGGGGTAGGGGTAGTCGGTAAAGCTCCAGGCTTGTACTATGCTATTCCCAGGTGCGATTCCCAACTGTGCCTGTGTTGAGAATTTCCCCGCCAATCCTCACCCAGCCCTCGGCGAGAAAGACCGCCGCCCCTCAGATTGAATGTTAGGCTGTGGGCCCGTGTGCCGGAGAGCCATATTCTCTGCACGTTAAAAAACCCGCTGGATGGCCTATCTGAATGAATGGAAACATTGGAAACAGGTTAGCTGAAGTCAGAAGTGTTGTTCTGAGCGAAAAGGAACGGAGGAAATGTTCATTTGTGTCATAATAATAATACAACGCAGCTTATTTTTAATAGGTGTAGAGACAAACTGAATCTGCAGCTTAATAGAGTTAACAGAGAGCAATGCTTGTCTTCATCTGAACAAAAACAAAAGCGATTGCAGAGCATAAAATTAGACAGTTTACCAGATAGATAGTCAACATTTTGTCTGAGGTAAAAACAATAGAATACAGGGATTAATATACCAGGGTTATTGAAGATGAGTATTTCTCATGAATTGGTGGGTTGAACATTTCAAGGAATGTTCTCAATAATATGCGTAGTTGGTTCTGCCCCTATCATGGGTTGGGTTGTTTTACCTCTGAGCGGCACTTTTTTGCACACCATGGGCTAAATGGCCAGGTCACATGGACCCCGAAGGCTCAGAGAAGGTTGGGGGAGGGGACCCACTGGAACAGCTGTTGGGAGACAGATGGTAGCCTCCCGTCAAGGCCTTCCAGCGTGTTCTTTAACGTATGTCTCTCCTGCACACGGGGTCACGGCTTAACGTCCCATTCGACGGACGGCGGCCTTTCCAACCCCATCGATGTCCCCTACTGACCGTGGGCAGGGCGGGGAATTTTGCGGAGATAAATCTCAACGCTGACCCAGGTGGGACTCGAACCTGGGAACTACAGATTACGAGCCTGGCGCCCTACCGACTGAGCACCCCCGCCCCTGGGACATTTGGAACTATTGGAGGATGCACGGGGGAGGGGGGGGGGCGATTGCCGCCTTAGACAGGTAAAAATATATCAGAATCTTCAAAAAACGATCAGGAGCCATGAGGCATTTGGTCATTTGATTTCCCAAAATGGAGTTATGAGAACAATAATTTTTTAAGTGGGGGAGTTTCTAAATTCTCCTACTTAAAGAATGCTAAAGAATTTCCATATTTCATCAATATTATCGATAGTGTACATTCGTACTTATTTTTCCATTAGATCAGGACCGTCCAACCCAAACTTATTGAAGAGGCATTAAACGAAATCTCTATTCTAAAAGAGCAGCAAGGAAAAATTCTCAACTGAAAAAAGCAACATACATTTCAAAGGAATTAGAAAAAAAAAAACGTCTTTTAAGGAATCAAGGAAATATTTTGATTAGAAACAAAAGGCCTGGGTTCTCAGGTTCTCATTTAGTTCAAACATCTGAGTCATACCAGAAGAAGTCGGAACCGGAAGGAGTGGTGATTAGGCAATCACCACTCCTTCCGGTGCCGACTTCTTCTGTTCGTTCCGGTTCCGACTTCTTCTCCGGTTCTTCTACCACCGCTTTTCATGCCCGAGCAGCTACAGAAATTGAAGAATCCGACGGAAAATCCTTACAGGCTGGGTTGTTTTACCTCTGAGCGGCACTTTTTTGCACACCATGGGCTAAATGGGCAGGTTACAAGGACCCCGAAGGGGTAAATGGGGACCCCGAAGGGCTAAATGGGGGGTTACAAGGGCCCCGAAGGAGGGGACCCACTGGAACAGCTGTTGGGAGACAGATGAGCCTGCAGTCAAGGCCATCCTGCGTGTTCTTTAACGTTCACAGGGTATGGCTCTCCCGCACACAGGGCCATAGCTTAACATCCCATCTGACTGATAGCGTCCTTTTTAAGCCCATCGGTGTCCCCTACTGACCGTGGGCAGGGCGGGGAATTTTGGGGAGATAAATCTCAACGCTGACCCAACTGCAGGTCTGCGGTGCAACATAAGTAAAGGCCATTTGCAAAACTATACATCAAAGGTCTTGAACCGCGGATCTGAGCACTCTAAAATATGGCTCTTAAAAACTTTCGGTACAACATTCAACTCTAAAAAAAATTTAATGATTGGCAGAGTTCAAATGCTCCAAATTACACTCCAAATTAAGTTGATCGATAGCACTCATACTCGGAAATCACATTGATGAATGGCAAAATTTTAATTATTCCTTTCAATAGTTTTATTGTATAAACTTGAATACACCTATTTTACGTTATGGTTTTATTTTCGTTAATTAAATAATCTGCGATTTTTTTTTCTGGTTATGGTTCTTGATCCAAAAAGTTTATAATTTGCGGTTCGCAAAATTTGTTGGTTTACCTTTTTTCTTTTGGCTGTTTTGGCTTTTGACCCAAAAAAGGTTCCCGACAGGTGCTATAGCTGATGTGTTAACTGCGGCGGAACATCATAGTGAACTAAAATATGAAGTATATGAAGAATGTTCGACTTCAGTTGACGGTGAATCTGTTTCGACGGCTATTTTTGGTTCTTTATCTTTGATAATGTATCTGACAGAATATAGGTAAATATAATGACTCAGTTTCTTCTATTGAAAACAAAATCAGATGTCAGATTGATAATCAGATATAGATTTCGGATAAAAATTCATAAATAAAACTTTCCATGCACTTTTTATTCATAACAAGGATTTTTTTCGGAACCAATGCCCATTTCCCCCCCCCCCCCCATAAGTTGTTGGTCTGGTTTGTACGGATTCGATTTATATGGTGATATTCCAGAACCTATCTGCAATGTAAGGAACCTATCTACCATATAAATCGAGGAATGGGTGCAATCTTATTTTATTAAATTGCCTTTGTGTCCAAAAGGAAAAGAATTTAGAAAAAGAACAGGTTTTTCTTTCGGCCAAAAGGCATAGGAAAGTTGCGAAATCCGCTTTTTCTCTAGCGGAACTCTTATGCGAGGTAAGGCTCCTTTTAGAATTATAGCCCTCCCCCCACCTCCCTAAAGATATCTTCCTGGGTTCGCCCCTGGTTGGGGCCACCGATGGGCTTGGGAAGGCCGCCGTCCGTCGGATGGGACGTTAAGTCGTGGCCCTGTGTACGGGAGAGCCATACCCTGTGCACGTTAAAGAACACGCTGGATGGCCTTGACGGGAGGCTACCATCTGTCTCCCAACAGCTGTTCCAGTGGGTCTCCTCCCCCAACCTTCTCTGAGCCTTCGGGGTCCATGTGACCTGGCCATTTAGCCCATGGTGTACAAAAAAGTGCCGCTCAGAGGTAAAACTACACAACCCAACCTGGTTGGGACTCGAAACTGGGTGCATCAGGAAACGAGTCTGAAACGTTACCGACATTTTCAAACGTCCATCGTTTTTTTTTAAGGTAAAACAAATTGCTTCCAAAAGATGTTACACATTATAAAGAAGAATAAACTAATTCAATGAAAAAAATTACCAACCTAACTGGTTTATAAGAAATAGATAATGCTTGAAAGCGAAACGTTGACAGATCAAGTTTCTTTCAGTTTGAGAACGAGTGACCATTCCGAGGAGTTCGACCACAAATTAAGCCGTCATGCAAGATATCTAACTGACAGCTAGTTTAATTATCCGCTCAGCCAGAAACGTAGCCCACATGCTAACCGAGGATCAACTCTAAAATAACCAAGTATCAATTAGAGCAGAGCATTTCAAAGTATGGTCCGGGGCCTTCCAATATGGTCGCAGTACGTTAAATTTTAACTTTCAATTTTCTTACTCTAGGGGGCGGGAAGGGATGGCTCAGTCGGTAGCGCGCCAGGCTCGTAATCTGTAGTTCCCAGGTTCGAGTCCCAGCTGAGTCAGCGTTGAGATTTATCTCCGCAAACTTCCCCGCCCTGCCCACGGTCAGTAGGGGACACCGATGGGCTTGGAAAGACCGCCGTCCGTCGGATGGGACGTTAAGCCGTGGCCCCGTGTGCGGGAGAGCCATACCCTGTGCACGTTAAAGAACACGCTGGATGGCCTTGACGGGAGGCTACCATCTGTCTCCCAACTGATGTTCCAGTGGGTCCCCTCCCCCAACCTTCTCTGAGCCTTCGGGGTCCATGTGATCTGGCCATTTAGCCCATTGTGTGCAAAAAAGTGCCGCTCAGAGGTAAAACAACCCAATCTTAATCTAGTAAAACAATAAAAAATTGTTTCGAAACTCATTCCTGTCATTAATGCCGCAGAGGTAATTTTTAAAAATTTGTCTAATATCTGAGGCTCATTCTTTGTTATACTTTCGCTTTGTCGTCTGTCTGTCTATAGTCATCAAACTTTTTTTGTTTACAGAGATAAATTAAAAATGCTTTTTGTGTTGGATAGGTATTGAAGAAATATTACGACATGCATTTTCCGAATCTCTCTAAAGCTGTAATTATGTATCTATCTAAAGCTAGCGGATCTATCTAAAACGAATCTATCTAAAGCTAGCGGATCTATCTAAAACGAATCTATCTAAAGCTAGCGGTGGAAAAATGTGAAAATTTTCAAAACTTCGAACGAATATTGCAAGCGATGTATTTGCAATAGAAATTTGAAATTTTGGTGGTAGAATATGAAGGTCACGAAGTTTCCATTGCCATCAATGAGTTGACCTCTTAGACCCAGAGGGGGTGGGAAAACGCACTCTTTTAGTTTTAGCAGATAATTTTTTTTTGAAATAAATCAAAAATTCTTTTTGGGCTAGGTAGGAATTGATAAAAATATTATGATTCACACTTTTTAAATCTTCCGAAAACTAGAATTGTGGAAACTGTGGAAAAATTTGCAAATTCCAAAATTTGAAACAAATATTGCAAACGACGTATTTAATCTGGAAATTTTAAATTTTGGTGGTGGAATGTGAATGCCATGATGTTTTCATTCGCAACAATGACTTGACCTCTTAGACCCAGGGGGGGGGGACCTTTTTTTTAGCAGTAATTGTTTGCATTTAGAGATAAATAAAAAATTCTTTTTAGGGTTAGATAGGAATTGATAAAATATTATGATTCGAACTTTCGAAATCTTTCGAAAACTATAATTGCGCCCTCTAACGGTGAAAAAGATTGAAAATTCCAAAATTTCAAGTGAATATTGCACAACGATATATTAATGATAGAAATATGAAATTTTAATAGTGAAATGTGAACGTCATAAAGTTTTGATTGGAAAAACAAATGAAACTGATAATGCAAAATTCTTTTTCAGTTTCATTGGTACTAATTAAATATAAATCGCATTTTTAAAATATTTAGCAGTCTTGCTTGGCTACTGATCTAAGGGACCTGGGTTCGAGCCCCGGGTAAGGCATGGATGTGTGTGTTGTTTTTCTGCTGAGGTCCTGCCATCCTCACAGACCTTCTACTATGGCATATAAACTGACAGGCTCCTGTCAGACCTCTGTGGTAAGCAGCTGCTTGAGGGGGTATATTTTTTTTTAATATATATATTATAGATCACTAAAATAATGAAACGGTAGGACTGTTATCGAGTTTTACAAATTATACGTATCTAGAAGAGAGATTCGAAAAATTTGGTTTTGGTTTGGTTTTATCAGATATTCCACTGACAGCAATATCGACCCACTTTTCTGAGAGAGATGTGGGAAATTGAGATGTGGAAAAGATGTTGCATTTTCCCCATCATCCGCTAGCTCAAATTAAAACTTTTAAAGAATGAAACAAGTAGGTAAAGGAAAAACTTCTTTCTTTTTGAAAATGAGAATCTCATGTGAGCCAGAGGCGATATGCGTTCTTCTACTTTCTTTTTAGAGTAAATTAAAAATTATTTTTGGTCTTTATAGGCTTTGATGAAATATTATCATTCGCATTTCCAAAATTTCTCACTAGCTTATATTGCACCCACTAACGGTCGAATTTTGTGGAAAATGACAGAACTTTAAACAAATATTATAAACGATTTATTTTTGCTAGAATTTTGAAATTTTGCTGGTGGAGTATCATTTTCAAAGTGACAAGGAATATACGCTGATATCAATGCTTTGCTCCCTTATACAGCGGGAGGGGGGGGGGGGGGGGGGGTGAAGCAACTCTTTTGTTTTAAGGACATAAATTTTCGACCAATTTACCTAGAACCTACCAAAATATAGAGTTTACATGCTATCTTAATGGAATCTAACTTCGAAGCTATATAACTTTTCAAATACACAAAAGGTAGATAAAAACTAGATAATAACTTTAGTAAAAGGTAAATATAAGCAAGGTAAATAACTTCAATAAAAAGTAGAAGGCGTCCTTTTATTAAAGTTATTTTAATAATTGCAGTTATTTATTAAAGTTATTTATTAACGAAGGGCACTTCTAGTTTTTATTAAGTAGGTAAAAAATATCAATAATCTAACGAAAGAACAAACAGAAAAGAAAGTTCAATCTTCACATTTACTATCACAATAATTAAATGCTTTGTAATTTGCAACCAAGTCTACTACAATGTTAACGCTATCTTTGATAAAATTTTGTTTCTTAATATTTTTACAATTCCAGCTCGATTTATTTAAAGTTGTTAAAATTCTTTACGTTAGAGTTGAAATCGGTGTCATTTTTATTTCATCATTATAAATACCTCGTTGAAATTAAATATAATGAAATCAAGTGACGAATTTATCAAATAAAATATAGGAATATAATTTTTTTTTTTTTTTTCGTATGTAGTTCGTTGTTGTTGTTCTGGATTTTTCGTGGTTAAAGACTCAGAAAAAAAATTCTTCTTTTTTTCCATTTTTTTGGGGGTGTTGGAAAGACGCCACGAAAAGAGTTCGAAAAACACTGCGTTAGAGCATTAAGTACAGTCGCTCAAAAAAATATCCGAACACTACGGTTGATAACAGAATTAAAAAAAATATCTGGTAACGATTTTTTTTAGAAATTAGTGATCTGGCAACCTTCGTGTCACGTGACACGAAGTTGCCAGATATTTTTTCTGAATTCTGTAATCAACCGTAGTGTTCAGATACTTTTTTGAACGACTGTACACCAATGCATCGGTCTGCATGATTGCATCCTTAAATTCTCACTTATAGTATTTGTTGAGATTAGTTAAGAGTTTAGATCAATGTTTCCTAATTTAATTTGGCACTAGAAAATGTTTTGATGAACTCTAAATAAAATTCTAATATACGAACCTAAAAGGTAGACTTCTAATAAGCATTATAATAAATAAATAGTAATCAAGTATATGAGATCAATATATTATTTAATTGGCAATATTTAGATACAAGCATCGCATTTCACGTATACGAAATATTAAGAATTTAAGTTATATTTTTTTCTACAGAAACGTTATATTTACTTTGTGAACTCCGAGGTTCCGCAGAATTTGGAAAACGCTGAATTTTTTGGTAAAATGGGAAATTGCTGGATTTGCATTTGGGAAACGCTGGATTAGATACATAGATCCATTTCCTAAATAACCTCTGAGACATCAAAGAATTTTCACTTGAAATTGAAATAAATTTTTGTTGAAATTCACATGGAGTTTTGATGTACAGCATATAGAATGGAGAATCCTAGAAACTCACAGTTGAGCCTTCCCATGCAAGGACATGCCCCACTAAGACTGAAGTCACTGCTGATCACTGTATCAGTGAGAGATCTAACATAACACTGATCATTGCCTCACTTAGAGCTAACACACAAGTAATTATGTCATCCAGGGACTCGAGGGGGCAGGGGTAGCTCAGTAGGTAGGGCACCAGGCTCGTAATCTGCAGTTCCTAGGTTTGAGATTCACCTGGGATAGTGTTGAAATTTGTCTCCGCAAAACCCCCCATCCTACCCTCGGCCAGTAGGGGATATCGATGGGTCCTTGGAAACGACCCCGTCCATCAGGAGATAAGTAAAGCCGTGGCCCCGTGTGCGGGAGAGACATACCCTGTGCACGTTAAAGAACACGCTGGATGGCCCTGACGGGAGGCTACCATCTGTCTCCCAACAGCTGTTCCAGTGGGTTCCCTCCCCCAACCTTCTCTGAGCCTTCGGGGTCCTTGTGACCTGGCCATTTAGCCCATGGTGTGCAAAAAAGTGCCGCTCAGAGATAAAACAACCCAACCCAACCCTTGCTCACAATGGTCTAATGGCCTGGTCACAGGCCACAGAAAGCTCAAGATCCATTTGCTTTTCATCCTGGACTCTGGAAATGCCGCCGTCCGTCGAATGGGACGTTAAGCCGTGGCCCGTGTGTGGGTGAGCCATACCCTCTGTATGTTAAAGAACACGATGGATGGCCTTGATGCGAGGCAACCATCTGTCTCCCAACAGCTGTCTAGTGGGTCCCCTCCCCCATCCTTCTCTGTGCCTTCGGGGCCCTTGTGACCCGACCATTTCGCGCATGGTGTACAAAGAAGTGCCGCTCAGAGGTAAAGCAACCCAACTGGAATGGTTTAAGCCAATATAACTATAAAAAGAATGATAAAATTTCGCCTCAGTAATAACCCTTTAACAACAGCATTAACTTTTTAATGACCAAGATGATCTGAAAACGATTTTAGGATTTTCGAATTTTAGCTTTTTTGGCATAAAGGGTTAAAAATGCCCTATGAGGGGCAATTTTTTGGGGTTTTTTTTCGAAAAAATAAATATTTCAAAATTTTGAAATTTATTATGAATTATGAGTTTTTCGGTTTAACTAAATAACTTATTTCGTTTTTTTTTCAGGCACTCTCTTTGTCGAGATCAACATTTTATGTTCCTGTCGAAAGCACCGTAAAACAACAAAATGAAGAGTCAAAAAATAGCGGTCGCGAGCCTTCTCCTCGACTGCAAAGAGACAACACGCTGGAAAAAAGTACAAATGGCAGCGGCCAAACTGAGCACCATAGTGTGGCGCCATCTGTTAGCGACGACTATAACCATTACACCTCGGATGACGACCAGCTGGATCTGCCAATCAGGGACAGTGATTTGGATGAAGCAACATCTCCTCTTCATGATGATACTGATGACGATAATTTAGAAAACGATTACGAAATTTTAGATCCGATATATGAAGAGCTGACAGACGTTTCCACATCTCCATCCAAAAGTAAGCTGAATGTTTTTTAATGGTTGTTAGAAATTTATTCGTCCAAGTACTCGATCATAATTTAAATTTTTAAACTTTGCTTACATTTGTAGGGAAAAAAAATACGAAAAGTACTTTTATTAAAATTTAAGCGTTTCAATAAAATTTACTACTAAAAATTAATAAGCACTCTTCCAGTTTTTGATTATTTTTACCAGATATTCTCTCTCAAATCGTCCTTAACTTTACAATGATCTTAACTGAAATATTTTCAGTTTCTATGAATTATTTCTAGTGTTTTTTTTAGTGTCAAATAGCATTGTGTGTTTAAAAGTTTGTAATGGCTGTAATATGAAGAATGAAAGAATGTTTTAGCAAACAGTGTACCGCCTGTGCGTTGCAGGAATTTAGGTGTACCGCTGGAATGCCTAAAAGTGACTTCTATATATATCATTACTGTCCAGTAATTCTCAACCTTTTATGCTTCACGTACCCCCTGGAAATGTGTATGTAACTGGCGTAACCCTTGTATAGATAGATAAAATTATAGTTATAGTATAACAATGGGAATGAAATAAAACACTGACCTTGTTACTAGATCTAGCGACTTTTGAGCCCCACGACGTACCCCAAAAAAAATTTACCGCGTACCCCACGTTGAGAACCTCTATGTTAGATAAAAAGAATATAATATTAGTCTCAGTAAAGTCATAACTCGTCTCTGTTCTGTGAAATTGTTAATATATCACGCTAAAAACATTTTCTTTTATTCATTTGTACAATAGTAATGTAAATATATTTGTATTTAGTTCTTTTCTTTTTCAAACAAAATAAGGTTCCATAAACGCATACATACGTCACCGAGTTTAGGGTCGTCGAAACTATGGTATGCGAAATTTTTCAGTAGGCGTGGCATAACAACATACGTTTTAAAAGTGTTATATATATATATAAACAAATTTTTGAAATTTATTTAATAGCGAAAGTGCCCAAATTGTAATGAGAATAAATATGATTTAAATATGTTAGAAACAATAAATTCTCTGTAAACTTGTTGCGTCATTTATGAGTTACTAAAAAAATTTACTCTCCACTTTAAATTAATAAATTTTTATTTTCAGAAGTTTCTTTATTTTATTTGTGTTTCAGAGCGCTTGGCTACTGATCTAAGGGATCTGGGTTCAAACCCCGGATAAGGCATGGATGTATGTGTCGTTTTCTGCTGAGGTCCTGCCATCCTCTTAGACCTACTTTGGCATATAAACTGATAGGCTCCTGTCAGACCTCTGTGGCAAGCAACTGCTTGAGGGGGTATTATGCATGAAAGCAACTTCAGGAACGGCGTTCCGGCAGAGGGAAAAAAAGCTTTGTTGTGTGCCGCAAAGTTGCTCCCAATTTTTTACTGTTCCGTGAGCGCAAAACGTTTGTGGAATAATCGTTATATAAAATATATTTCAAGATTTCCTCAAAACCTTTTTTTCTCTAGTAGCTCTCAGGATCAATAACGATCAAAATATCGTAGAGTCCTCTAAATTCAGGGGGCGGGGGTGGCTCAGTCGGTAGCGCGCCAGGCTCGTAATCTGTAGTTCCCAAGTTTGAGTCGCAGCTAGGCAGGCGTTGAGACTTATCTCCGCAAAACTCCCCGCCCTGCCCACGGTCAATAGGGGACACCGATGGGCTTGTTAAGGCCGCCGTCCGTCGGATGGGACGTTAAGCCGTAGCCCCGTGTGCGGGAGAGTCATACCCTATACCATTCACCATTCAGTGTAAAAGACCCATATACCATTCAGTGTTAAAGAATACACTGAATGGCCTTGAAGGGAGGCTACCATCTGTCTCCCAGCAGCTGTTCAAGTGGGTCCCCTCCCCAACCTTCTCTGAGCCTTCGGGGTCCATGTGACCTGGCCATTTAGGCCATGGTGTGCAAAAAAGTGCCACTCAGAGGTAAAACAACCCAACCCTCTAAATTCAGGTGCATGAATTTATTACAGAATACGCTAAATGGTCATAATGGCAGCTTTTATCTATCTTCTGATTGCTGTCCTTATTGGATCCCCTTCCGCAATCTTCTCTGAGTCCTGTGACCTCGCCATTTAGCCCATTGAGGGCCAAAGAGCGCCGCTCAAAACTAAAGCGAAACAGCTTTTGAATTTCGACCTCGAAAATCTCGGTATTAGCTTAATTCTAATTAGAGTATTATAAATTTTATATTGATTCCTATATATTGAGAGAAAATAGACCGTAGAAAAATGTATTTACATTTATTACACATTAATCTTAAAAACACCTTAGACCTCTTTATCAACTAAAAAAAAAAGTCTTTCAGGCAAAAGCGCAGTTATACATTTAAGGGCAAAAAGGAAACTGAACTTATTCTAAATCTTCTCTTTAGCTGAAGCATTTGAAAAAGAGTGTGGAAATGAGAGTATGAACCCCAAAAACCCTGGCAAATATTCTATCAATCAATATTTTGCTTCCAGAAGTAGGAAATGAAAAAAAAAATAAGAAAAAGTAGCAGAATTTTGACCTTTTTTCCTCTTTCATTTGGGGCGGGGGTGGCTCAGTCGGTAGCGCTCCAGGCTCGTAATCTGTAGTTCCCAGATTCGAGTCCCATTTGGGTCAGCGTTGAGATTTATCTACGCAAAATTCTCCGCCTTGCCCACGGTCAGTAGGGGACACCGATGGGCTTGGAAAGACCGCCGTCCATCGGATGGGACGTTAAGCCGTGGCACCGTGTACGGGAGAGACCATACTCAGTGCACGTTAAAGAACACGCTGGATGGCCTTGACGAGAGGCTACCATCTGTCTCCCAACAGATGTTCCAGTGGGTTACCCTCCCCCAACCTTCTCTGAGCCTTCGGGGTCCATGTGACCTGGCAATTTAGCCCATGGTGTGCAAAAAAAGTACCGCTCAGAGGTAAAACAACCAAACCTTCTTTCTTTTTTAACATCCGGAGATATTAAAAAAAAAATACCAGGATACTGAATTCCGTTGAATTTTCAGAGTAAACAGATGATGTGGTATATTAGTCTCAATGCGGCTTTACTCTTTTGAAGGCATCTAATTCTTTGTGAAGATCTCACAGCAGTGTTAATTTTACTATCTCTGCGGCCGATTGGTTAGCGCGCTTGGCTACTCATCAACGGGACCTGGTTCGAGCCCGGGATAGGGCATGGATATTTGTGTTGTCTTTCTGCTGAGGTCCCGCCATCCTTACTGACCTTCTACTGTGGCGTATTAAGCTGACAGGGGGGCGGGGGGGGCTCAGTCGGTAGCGCGCCAGGCTCGTAATCTGTAGTTCCCAGGTTCGAGTCCCAGCTGGGTCAGCGTTGAGATTTATCTCCGCAAAATTTCCCCTCCTTGCCTACGGTCAGTAGGGGACACTGATGGGCTTGAAAAGGCCGCCGTCCGTCGGATGGGACGTTAAGCCGTGGCCCCGTTTAGGGGAGAGACATACCCTGTGCACGTTAAAGAACACACTGGATGGCCTTGACGGGAGGCTACCATCTGTCTCCCAACAGCTGTTCCAGTGGGTCCCCTCCCCCAACCTTCTCTGATCCTTCGGGGTCCATGTGACCTGGCCATTTAGCCCATGGTGTGCAAAAAAGTGCCGCTCAGAGGTAAAACAACCCAACCCTAAGCTGACAGGCTCTTGTTGCAAGCACACCTCTGTTGCAAGCAGCTGCTTTTAGGGGATATTTTTTAAAGAAAAAAAAACAGTATGAAGCAATCTATGGTAAAAGCAGGTTTCTGTTATTTTTTAATCTGTAAGTAGTCAGATTCTGTCACATTACTATTTAAAAAAAACTGATTTCATTTAGAAACGTGCAGTCAACAATAACGACTAGTGGGCATTTACCTATTGCAGTTCAATGTGCTTCCGTTTGTTATCCTGCAGACACGAAAGCGATATTCAGTTTCCTGTCGAACACTCTTCAGCATATCACAATTTCCTAATAACTATGTTCTTTTTTAAATTGCCGAATTTATTTCAGGCAGTGGGGAACACAAACTTCTTTTTATGACAAAACCCTGACAGAGAAATTGAAGGGGATTAGATCTGGTGAACACGGAAGCCAGGAAATGTCCCTCTCGCCACCCCTACCCATCCCCATCACGGCAATGCAATGATCAGGTAACTGCCTTTTTAAGGATGTTGGGACCTCATTGTGGATACCTGGCTGCTCACCATCCTGTTTGAAAACGACTTTCGGCTTCTAACAACAACAAAACTGATCGTCATATGCTGAAAAATGTTTGGCAGGAAACTTATTATCAATTTGTCTGCAAATTAATAAACGGAAAATATCGAAAAAAAATTTTTTTTTTTCAGTTGTACTTTGCAATGATGTAAGTTTTGTTTCCTTATGTATCTTAATTTCTTAAAATAAATTTTTTAAACTGCTCAAATCGTTTTAGTCCCCCTATATTATTTCGAACAGATATTAGTGATTTCCCAAAACACGATTTCTCATAAATCATTGTGTAATATATGTATATAAACTTGGTGCTCATTGAATTATGAGCCCCCCACATCCCATGTTGCAGGGGCGGGGGTGGCTCAGTCGGTAGCGCGCCAGGCTCGTAATCTGTAGTTCCCAAGTTTGAGTCCCAGCTAGGCAGGCGTTTGGACTTATCTCCGCAAAACTTCCCGCCCTGCCCACGGTCAGTAGGGGACACCGATGGGCTTGTTAAGGCCGCCGTCCGTCGGATGGGACGTTAAGCCGTAGCGCCGTGTGCGGGAGAGTCATACCCTGTGCACGTTAAAGAATACACTGAATGGCCTTGACAGGAGGCTACCATCTGTCTCCCAGCAGCTGTTCAAGTGGGTCTCCTCCCCCAACCTTCTCTGACCCTTCGGGGTCTTTGTGACTTGGCCATTTAGCCCATGGTGTGCAAAAAAGTGCCGCTCAGAGGTAAAACAACCCAACCCATGTTGCAGTCGTCAATGGAAGTTAACTTCGAAGATTCTAAAATAAGCGTTTTATGAAAAAATGTGGCTGCAGATAATTTAAAGATCTTAATCAAAATCTGTCTGAATCTCGATTTTCAACACTATTATTTCAGTATTTAAACAGGTATTGAGGTTACAACATTTCAGAGAAGCAATGTTTTCCAAGAAATTTACGAAAAAAAAATTAAACGAATATTTAAGGAATATTTACAAACAGTTTTAAAAAACGTAGTTATTTATGAAATGGTTTGAAAGAATGCCTTCTCTCCGCTGAAGCTCTCCTCGGTTAGAAAGAGAACACCGACGGGCTTGGAAAGGCTGCCGTCCATGCTATAGGACGTTAAACCGTTGCCCTTGTGCAGGAGAGCCATACCCTATGGGCGTTAAGGATCACGCTGTATGGCCTTGATGGAAAGCTTCTATCTGTCCCCTAACAATTGTTCAGTGACTCCCAATGCTGGGACGTTAAGCCGTGGCCCCGTGTACGGGAGAGCCATAACCTGTGCACGTTAAAGAACACGCTGGATGGCCTTGACGGGAGGCTACCATCTGTCTCCCAACAGCTGTTCCTGTGGGTCCCCTCCCCCAACCTTCTCTGAGCCTTCGGGGTCCATGTGACCTGACCATTTAGCCCATGGTGTGCAAAAAAGTGCCGCTCAGAAGTAAAACAACCCAATCCAACTCCCAGTGCTCTCTTCTCTGAGCCCTTGTGGTCGTTGTGACCTAGCAATTTAGCCTATTGTGTGTTGTGGGAAGGAAAGTGCCCCTCACAGGTAAAACAACACAACTCGTAAGTTTTTTTTTTTTATTTGGAGGCAGTTATTGTTTTTAGAATCTAGATTTCTTTTCGTAACAAAAAATGCAACCATACACAAAATCGGAGTTTTAGCATTCATTAGACTTTTCCTTGAAACTTTTGATTCGGAATTGAAAAGTTATACCTCCCATTGTTAACCTCCTTCCATAATCTTGCAAACATTCTTATTCCTTGTAGAATAGAATTAATCGTAATGAAATAGAATTAATCGTAGTGATGATTGCAGTGTGGTTAACATGAGCCATGTCATTCATGTAGGGTTGTCATCTCTAGAATCTCCGCAGAAATCCTTTTTCGAAGGAGCCTCCAAAACTGACATCCTCAGCTACTTGGAGGATGCCAAAGAGAGAGGACTGGAGGATTTGACAGAAGATGACATCAAGGTGATCACAGAGGAGGACGAAGAAGAGGAAGAAGAAGATAGAAAGATCATCACTGAAGAAGAAGATGCAGGCGAAAAGGTAAAGAAAAGTACTCGAAGTTTTATTTTACTTTCCGAGATAAAAACCATACCAGAGATGCAGTAATAATTACATCGCAAAATAAGTAGCATATATTACCCACCAGGGTCGGACTTATGCATAAGCTAACTAAGCTACAGCTTAGGGCCCCACGATATGTGGGGCCTCAAAAAATGTATCTAAAGTTTTACAGCGTACGAAAGTTCTTTAAATTTTTATTCTATTGTGCAAACACTGTTCATCTTTGCTTACCAATGCTAGAATAATGGGCGGGGTGGCTCAGTCGGTAGCGCTCCAGGTTCGTAATCTGTAGTTCCCAGGTTCGAGTCCCAGCTGGGTCAGCGTTGAGATGGGCTCCGTCCGTCGGGTGGGACGTTAAGGCGTGGCCCCGTGTGCTGGAGAAACCCTGTGCACGTTAAAGAACACACTGGATGGCCTTGACGGGAGGCTACCATCTGTCTCCCAACAGCTGTTCCAGTGGGTCCCCTCACCCAACCTTCTCTGAGCCTTCGGGGTCCATTTGACCTGGCCATTTAGCCCATGGTGTGCAAAAAATGCCACTCAGAGGTAAAACAACCCAACCCTCCAGCATTGGAACACATAATTGTGTCTTCGGTTGAGGACTAGATGAAGCGGTTGCTTGAGTTCAGGGGCCATGTTGCATGAAATATCGTATTTTTACACATTGTGCGGGGCGAGATCCTTCCACTATGAGAACTGATATCTCCCTTCCGGAATATTCCAGATTCGCGACTCTCATCTCACACTCACCCCGGGGCCGTTCATTGAGTGGAATGACGAGGAGGAGTAGCTCACACTATTTAAATCTATTTAAATCAGGTGTGTTCAGCCTTTTGACTTCCCTGGGCCACATTGAGTGAAGATTTGACTTCCCTGGGCCACATTGAGTGAAGATTTGACTTCCCTGGGCCACATTGAGTGAAGATTTGACTTCCCTGGGCCACATTGAATGAAGATGAATTGTTTTGGGCCGCACATAAAATATATAATAAAGTTAATGTACATGAATAATAAAACTTCATTTATTTTCTTGTTTTTTATTATAAAATTAAAAAAAGGGCAACATAAAACTAGTGGGATATCAAAAACTCTCTGAAAATCACATAATCATGTTGAAAGCTTATGTCGTAAACACGTAAACTTTACGATTTTGTGGGCCGCATTACTAGCTGTCCAGGGCCGCGGGTTGGACACGCCTGATTTAAATTCTCCTCTGAGTTCTTGGGGTTTTTGTGACTTGGCCATTTAGCTAAAATTTGGCCAAAAAGTCCCCCTTGGAGTTAAAATAATCCAATAAAGGTTTCACGTTTTCCTTAACGCAATTATTAACTCTTAGATATCATTCGTCCCCGCCTCTTGAGAGTATCGAGTTTAAATTGAATTATTATTATTAGGCATTCCATACATTAATGAAATAATTATTTCGTTAATGACAAAGGATTATTTTTTTAAATGATATTTCGATCCAGCTCCACAGAAAAAAAAGGTTGAATCAAGATTTGTACAGTCGCTCAAAAAAAATATCCGAACACTATGGTTGATTACAGAATTCAGAAAAAATATCTGGCAACGATTTTTTTTAAATTAGCGATCTGGCAACCTTCGTGTCACGTGACACGAAGGTTGCCAGAATCACTAATTTCTAAAATCACTATTCACTATTTTTTTTTTAAATCACTATTCACTATTTTTTCTGAATTCTGTAATCAACCATAGTGTTCGGATATTTTTTGAGCGACTGTACTGTCGAGGCAGTACATTTTCAGGTGGACTCCCCAGGTACAGGTTTATGAATGATATCGTACGAATAATTAAATGCGATTGTCACTTTCAGATACTCTCTGAAGTGAACTCATTCAATCTAAAACACGGACAATCAGTTTTTGAGATTAATATTGATTTTATTATCTTCGGTAAGATCAGGAAAAGCAGAAATGCAAAAATTCTGATTAAATTTCAAACAACCGATTTAAAACACATCAGTTATTGTATCAATATTAGTCAAATTCGTCTTATAATAAATGTTATGTTCGTGTTCAAATTTACTGACTGAAAAAGTCAAGATCAGTTTATTTTTTAATATCCTCCATCTAACACTGAGTCAGAGGTTTTAGGTTGTCTGAGGTAAAACAACCTAAAACTTCATGTCACGTGACACTAAGGTTGCCAGATCAAACTACTGTTGAAGCGAAATGTTGCATTACTCTTAGTGTAGTTTTTGTGCTTTTGAATCTGATATTTGTTTTCAACGCAAAAATTTTAATTTCAGAAACGAGTGATTGCCAACAATAACCAAAACCAAGAAAAGCCAGTTCCCGAAAGTGATGACGCTGTCAACAGTTTGGAACTCATTCCAGAAACTTCTAATGCTGAGACAACAAAGGTTTGGCGTTTCTACCTATTATTAGACGATAGATAAAAAAAAATAATGGAATCAAATGAGTTAGTCGGATGGGATGTAGAGCCGTGACCACGTCTGCAGGACAGTGGCCATTCCCTGTGAACCTTAAAGAACACGCTGGATGGCCTTGACGGGAGGCTACTGTCTGTCTCCTAACAGCTGTCTAGTGAGTCCTCTCCCAAACTTCTCTGAGCCGTTGGGGTCTTTGAGATCTTGACATTTATCCCATTGTGTGGAAAAAGTGCCGCTCAGAGGTTGTTTTAGGTTGTTTTACCTCTGAGTGGGGGAGTGGATGGAAGGTTCAGTAGGTAGCAGAACGCTTTGCAATATTTTTTTACATTGAGAAACACTGGTCTAAAACCTAGTTGTAATCTATATTATAATCCTCCCATGTCATATTTTATAAATAACAAAGAATTGCAATGTACTAGTATATAACGTACTGTGGGGCGGGGGTGGCTCAGTCGGTAGCGCGCCAGGCTCGTAATCTACAGTTCCCAGGTTCGAGTCCCAGCTGGGTCAGCGTTGAGATTTATTTCTGCAAAAATTCCCTGCCCTGCTCACGGTCAGTAGGGGACACCGATGGGCTTGGAAAGGTCGCCGTCCGTCGGATGGGACGTTAAGCCGTGGCCCCGTGTGCGGGAGAGTCATACCCTGTGCACGTTAAAGAACACGCTGGATGGCCTTGACGGGAGGCTACCATCTGTCTCCCAACAGCTGTTCCAGTGGGTCCCCTCCAGCAACCTTCTCTGAGCCTTCGGGGTCCTTGTGACCTGGCCATTTAGCCCATGGTGTGCAAAAAAGTGCCGCTCTGAGGTAAACAAATCCAAAACAATCCAAGCCTGAAAAATGTCTTTCTAACGAAAGTATTGTACGTCACTTGGAAGTCCTATAAGAGTTGTAAAGGCATGGTGGAAAGCAAAGTTAAGTGAGACATTGGTAAAAAAAAAGATTGTTCGGATTGACTTCGAAAAGAGTTTCATCGTTGGAGCGCGATGGTCAGGAACATCCGTAACGGAGGTGATGGTACAGTCGCTCAAAAAAATATCCGAACACTATGGTTGATTACAGAATTCAGGAAAAATATCTGGAGTGTGTACAGCAACTGTACACGCTCCAGTTACCGTTCACAGCAAACTGGAGCGTGTGCAGTTACTGCACACGCTCCAGTTTGCTGTGAACGGTAACTACACACGCTGAATATTTCCGTGAGTGAGCCCACACGATCTAGTATCAAAATAATATGACCACCTACAGTCGCTCAAAAAAATATCCGAACACTGTGGTTGATTACAAAATTCAGAAAAAATATCTGGAAGTATTCTTTTTTTTTTAGAAATTAGTGATCTGGCAACCTTCGTGTCACGAATTTCTAAAAAACTAATCACTAATTTCTAAAAAAAAAAACGTTATCAGATATTTTTTCTGAATTCTGTAATCAACCATAGTGTTCGGATATACTGTACGTATAAAACACAAAAAAAATTAATTTATCTTTTAAAACAAGTTGCGTTTTTCCAACCTCATCTCTGTGGGAAAGGAGGCAAACCGTTGATGGGAGTTTACTGCTCTCGGTCATCTCTCTCAGCTGGTGAAATGTGGCTGAGGCATTCTTTTTGCACACTAAGGTTAAAATGTCCAGCTCACAAGGACCCCAAGGGCTGAGAGTAGGTTAGGGAGGGGGATCTACTGGACAGCTGTTAAAAGACACATGAAAACCTCCCCTCAAGACCATCCAGCATGTTCTTCAACTTGCAGAAGGTATGGCTCTTTTGCACACAAGGCCACGGCTTAACGACCCACCCTACTATGGACGGCAGCCTTTCCAAGATCATCGGTTCCCCTACTGAACTAGGAGTTTTGCGGGGATAAATTTCAAAGCTGGACAGCTGGGACTCGAACCTGGGAACTGCAGATTACGAGTCTCGTGTGCTACACACTGAATCACCCTGACCCCGTGTGCGGGAGAGCCATACCCTGTGCACGTTAAAGAACATGCTGGATGGCCTTGACGGGAGGCTACCATCTGTCCCCCAACAGATGTTTCAGTGGGTACCCTCCCTCAACCTTCTCTGAGCCTTCGGGGTCCATGTGACCTGGCCATTTAGCCCACGATGTGCAAAAAAGTGCCGCTCAGAGGTAAAATAACCAAGCAACTGAATCACCCCTCCTACTTAGAAACTTAACCATTATCCTGGTAGAAACTAGTACAACCAATGGCTTCTTCACCAACAACAGCTGCTTGCCAAGGCTGTCAGAATTGCATTCGGGATCATTCAACATCAAATGCATTAGACCCTTTTGAACACCAGCAAACTGGCGTCACAGAATCTCGATGCTGATCTTTTATACCGAATCGACTGTCTAGTAGATCAGCTATTTCCAGTTTTAAGGTTAGCATGAACACTTTCTTGACCCCCGTAGGATACAAACCACCACCTTCTGATAACTAAAATTTAACTTTTCCCTTATTAGAAGGTATCCCAAAGTCTCAATATATCTTTTCCTTCAACCTTAGCATCGTTCATCCGGGGCGGGGGTGGCTCAGTCGGTAGCGCGCCAGGCTCGTAATCTGTAGTTCCCAGGTTCGAGTCCCAGCTGGGTCAACGTTGAGATTTATCTCCGCAAAAATTCCCCGCCATGCCCACGATCAGTAGGGGACCGCTGTCCGTCCTGCCACGATCAGTAGGGGACCGCTGTAACGTCCCATCCGACGGACAGCGGCCTTGGAAAGGCCGCTGTCCGTCGGATGGGACGTTAAGCCGTGGCCCCGTGTGCGGGAGAGCCATACCCTGTGCATGTTAAAGAACACGCTGGATGGCCTGACGGGAGGCTACCATCTGTCTCCCAACAGCTGTTGCAGTGGGTCCCCTCCCCCAACCTTCTCTGAGCCTTCGGGGTCCATGTGACCTGCCATTTAGCCCATGGTGTGCAAAAAAGTGCCGCTCAGAGGTAAAACAACCAACCCATCATTCATCTATGCACAAGTGAATGATCAATGTTCAGGTATTCCGAAATTGAGGAACGCAAAGGCAACAGAAATATTTGAGGAATCATTTTCACAAAAACGAAAAAGATTTGGAAAAAATCCAATTTCAGATTTCCGCATACACAACCCCACTTTTAGAATCGTTCTCTACCTACTCGGACTTGCCAATTCTCGACACTTGTCTCCTCGTGACATGGCACCCAATTTGTCAACACATGCGATGCAGGCGAAGGGCAGTCACCTCCCGAATGCAATTCTGACAGCCTTGGCAAGCAGCTGCTGTTGGAACGTCGGATTCTTTCTCACTACGAGTTTTTTCTTTAAGTATTAGCATGAATGACGATTCGCGTTCCTTTAAGGAACTTTCGACTGGAAACGACATAAAGCAGTCTTAAGACAACAAAATGTAATCCAAGATGGAGAAACTGTTGTTTACCTGTCGGCAGGGAAGAAGTCAAAAAAATTTATCTTAATTTTTCTGGTATTGGTGTTCAAGGTTTGGGCTGTTCAACTTATAAGAGGCCCTTTCGTTCACACAATGGGTTAAATAGCATGTCACAAGGACACCAAGGGGCGGGGATGGCTCAGTCGGTAGCGCGCCAGGCTCGTAATCTGTAGTTCCCAGGTTCGAGTCCCAGCTGGGTCAGCGTTCAGATTTATCTCCGCAAAATTCCCCGCCCTGCCCACGGACAGTAGGGAACACTGATAGGCTTGGAAAGGCCGCCGTCCGTCGGATGGGACGTTAAGCCGTGGCCCCGTGTGCGGGAGAGCCATACCCTGTGCACGTTAAAGAACACACTGAATGGTCTTGACGGGAGGCTACCATCTGTCTCCCAACATCTGTTCAAGCCAACCGATGAGTTTGGAAAGGCAGCCGTCCGTCGGATGAGACCTTAAACCGTAGCTCCGCGTGCGAGAGCCTTGGGGGACTGGATGGCCTTGACGGGAGACTGTCATCTGTCTCCCAACAGTCGTTCCAGTGGGTCCCCTCCTTCAACCTTCTCTGAGTTTTCGGGGTCCTTGCGACTTGGCCCTTTAGCTCATGGTGTAAAAAAAGTGCCGCTCAGAGATAATCCAACTCAATCCACTTGACCATTAGCTAGTGTGCAAAGAAGGGGTCATTCAGGGGTAAATTTCCCTCCCCCCAAATCTACTCCCTTAAACAAAAACCTCTGATGGCTGCCTCAAGTTAAAGAACCTCAGATCAATCTATAAGGAAGAAAACATTTCTAGAAAAAGGACGGGGGTGGCTCAGTCGGTAGCGCGCCAGGCTCGTAATCTGTACTTCCCAGGTTCGAGTCCCAGCTGGGTCAGCGTTGAGATTTATCTCCGCAAAAATTCCCCGCCCTGCCCACGGTCAGTAGGGGACACCGATGGGCTTGGAAAGGCCGCCGTCCGTCGGATGGGACGTTAAGCCGTGGCTCTGTGTGAGGGAGAGCCATACCCTGTGCACGTTAAAGAACACACTGGATGGCCTTGACGGGAGGCTACCATCTGTCTCCCAACAGCTGTTCCAGTGGGTCCCCTCCCCCAACCTTCTCTGAGCCTTCGGGGTCCATGTGACCTGGCCATTTAGCCCATGGTGTGCAAAAAAGTGCCGCTCAGAGGTAAAACAACCCAACCCTAGAAAATGAAAGATAAGAGAGCATTCTAGAAATAATAACGAAATAATATAGAATAATAGAATAAGAAAGCATTCTAGAAAATGACACATTTCTCATATTTTCAGGCTAACAGATCCCCTTCTGCAGAAGTGGAGAGGAACGACAGCGGAGTTGGGACTGAAACGAGCAAGCCTGCTCGCATCAGTCGTCTCTTGCCCACGGACAGTGAGGAGCAGCTCTGTGCCGATTGCGATCATCAGGTGGAGCCCATGGAAGATGAGGTCTCCGGTCTCCTCTTCAATCCTCTGGTCTGCAAGAAGTGTGAGCTGAGGAGGTGCGAGAGGAAAGAGATCATCATCGAGTTTGTCGACACCGAACTCAAGTACGGGAGGGATCTCAAGATCATTAAAGAAGTAAGTGCATCTCGTGACTAGAAGAATATTCATACACATCCTACTGGGCGAATATATAATAGGAATCTCGTTTTTGAAGATAAGGAAGTTTTTCGTTTGCCGACTTTTGCACTCTTTAGCAGTTTTGTTTCGTACTAATGGGATCCAGCTGGGTCAGCGTTGAGATTTATCTCCGCAAAAAATTCCCCTCCCTGCCCACGGTCAGTAGGGGACACCGATAGGCTTGGTAAAAGCCACGGCCGTCGGATGGGACGTTAAGCCGTGGCCCCGTGTTCGGGAGAGCCACACCCTGTTCACGTTAAAGAACATGCTGGATGACCTTGACGGGAGGTTACCATCTGTCTCCCAACAGCCGTTCCAGTGGGTCTCCTCCCCCAACCTTCTCTGAGCCTTCGGGGTCCACGTGACCTGGCCATTTGGCCCATGGTGTGCAAAAAAGTGCTGCTCAGAGGTAAAACAACCCAACTAATGGGATGATGGCAAACAGTAATATTTGATTAGAACTTATACAACATAGAAAACATTTTTCTTTTATTTTTTTTTCCTTAAAATGAAAAAGTTACTTTTATCACAATAACGCAAACCTCGTGACCTTCACATTCTATGGGGCGGGGGTGGCTCAGTCGGTAGCGCGCCAGGCTCGTAATCTGTACTTCCCAGGTTCGAGTCACAGCTGGGTCAGCGTTGAGATTTATCTCCGCAAAATTCCCCGCCCTGCCCACAGTCAGTAGGGGACACCGATGGGTTTGGAAAGGCCGCCTTCCGTCGGATGGGACGTTACGCCTTGGCTCCGTGTGTGGGAGAGCCATACCTGTGCACGTTAAAGAGAACCCTGGATGGCATTGACGGGAGGCTACCATCTGTCTCCCAACAGCTGTTCGAGTGGGTCCCCTCCCCCAACCTTCTCTGAGACTTCGGGGTCCTTGTGACCTGGCCATTTATTCCATTGTGTGTAAAAAAAAGTGCCGCTCAGAGGTAAATCAAACCAAAACCAAAGCCTTTGTTGTATTTAATTAAATAGCAGTTTAAGTTGATTGGAATGTTAACCTAATTATCTCTCTTTAGGAATTTTATCGCCCAATGGAAATTGCCGGGCTCCTAGGCAAAGAGCAGCTCCTGAGTGTATTCCTCAACCTCGATGAACTGACCAGTGTTAACATGAAGTTCTCGGAGAAGTTACAAGATGCTCTCGACATCGCCACGGAGCAAGGGGACGAGGTAAGACTGGCAATTATTTCAAACATTTCAGCTTCCATTAATCTTTCATTCCTTATAGAGTTGAAAATCGAGATTTAGATAGATTTGTTTGAGATATTTGTTTAAGAAGTCATAGAGCTTCAAAATTAGTCTTCCATTGGTAGTGCGCGAAAATTTTCTGATTTAGTAGGATCTGAAGATTTCAATAGTATGCAATATTACATAGTAAATATTTGTAGCAATAATACTACATGCTGAGCACAATAGTCTTCATCGGCGAGTACGTAATGGGAATGCCTGCCGATTTCCGCGATTCTCCGTGTTAGCAAGCGCGCACATGAGGGCAGCACCGTTCCGCGGTAAGCTAACCTACGCTAATGGTTATAAGTATATAGCGATCTGGTCGAAGTCATACGGTAAAAGGGGGCGGGGGTGGCTCAGTCGGTAGAGCGCCAGGCTCGTAATCTGTAGTTTCCAGGTTCGAGTCCCAGCTGGGTCAGTGTTGAGATTTATCTCCGCAAAATTCCCCGCCCTGCCCACGGTCAGTAGGGGACACCGATGGGCTTGGAATGGCCGCCGTCCGTCGGATGGGACGTTAAGTCGTGGTCCCGTGTGCGGGAGAGCCATACCCTGTGCACGTTAAAGAACACGCTGGATAGCCTTGACGGGAGGCTACCATCTCTCTCCCAACAACTGTTCCAGTGGGTCCCCTCTCCCAACCTTCTCTGAGCTTTCGGGGTCCTTGTGACCTGGCCATTTAGCCCATGGTGTGCAAAAAAGTGCCGCTCAGAGGTAAAACAACCCAACCCATACGGTAAATCCGAGGACAAGTCAAGAGAAAGAAAGAATCAGACAGATGGCTAATCTGAGAAAGAAACAATAAACTAGATTCTTTCTCAGAGATACAAACGGGAATAATGAATACTTAAATACTAGACGAATGCTGTTGAAAATCGAGATTTAAATGGATAAAATTATAATCTTGAATTTATAGTAAGATTCCCATTCACATAACACAGAAATTCTCTAATATTTTGTTAGGGCAGTGTAACTCAGTTCCATATATTGTAAAGGTTTCTGCAATTCCAAAATATTATTTATTCAAAAGTGATCTCAGAATTTTTTTTCAATTACTCATATCATCGTTACCGACATATTGATGCAGTCATCTGTCTTGAAGACCCAGTTTGGAATAGATTCGATAGAAACTGAGTTTCGCTTCTGCAAAACATCACGCAATACTGCATCATCGTTCAGACTTCTAGTTAAAAACAGCAGAAAGTACACAGAATAGTAAATAATTACTTACAGCGTAATAACCTATACTGCTACGAAGCAAGTAACAAGCAAAACAGCGGATCGCCAGCGCCAAATAGTACGGCCAAGCGGACGAAAATGTAACTAGCGCTGCTGCCGCTTCACGTCTTAAAATCGGCAGGCATTCCCATTACATAGGCACTGGTCTTGATACTTACCCTCAGTCAGTAAGGAATACTGAAGGGCTAGGAAAGGCAACCGTCTGTCAGATGGGATGTTAAGCCGTTGCCCGTGTGTGGGAGAGCCACACCCTGTTCACGTTAAAGAACACGCTGGATGGCCATGACGGGAGGTTACCATCTGTCTCCCAATCCTTCCTCCCCCCCCCCAACCTTCTCTGAGACCCAGGGGGCCTTGTGACCTGGCCATTTAGCCCATTGTGTGCGAAAAAGTGCCACAGTGAGATAAAACAACCCAAGTCTTCATATTAATCATAAATGGGAAGGGGGTGGATCAGTCGGTAGAGAACCAAGCTTGCAATCTGCAGTTCCCAGGTTCGAGTCCAACCTGAGCCACGGTTGAAATTTATCTCTGCAAATTCCCCGCCCTGCCTCGCTCAGTAGGAAACACCAATGGGCTTGGAAAGGCCACCATCTATAGGGTGAGACATTAAGCCCTGGTTCCTTGTGAGGGAGAGCCATACCCTGCGCAGGATAAAGAACACACTGGATGGACTTGATGGGAGTCTCCTATCTGTCTCTTAACAGCTGCCCAGTGGGCCCTCCCCACAACCTTTCTCCGGGTCTTCGGAGTCCTTGTGACCTAGCCATTTAGCCCATGGTGTGAAAAAACGTTCCGCTCAGAGGTTGGGTTGTTTTACCTCTGAGCGGCACTTTTTTGCACACCATGGGCTAAATGGCCAGGTCACATGGACCCCGAAGGCTCAGAGAAGGTTGGGGGAGGGGACCCACTGGAACAGCTGTTGGGAGACAGATGGTAGCCTCCCTCAGTTCTCATATTTAGCTGAGGTCATCCAGCGTGTTCTTTAACGTGCACAGGGTATGGCTCTCCCGCATACGGGGCCACGGCTTAACGTCCCATCCGACGGATGGCGACCTTTCCAAGCTCATCGTTGTCCCCTACTGACCGCGGCAGGGCGGGGAATTTTGCGGAGATAAATCTCAACGCTGATCCAGCTGGGACTCGAACCTGGGAACTACAGATTACGAGCCTGTCGCGCTACCGACTGAGCCGCCCCCCGCTCAGAGGTAAATCAACTCAAATGAAAGAGATAACCTTCTTGAGAAGTCGCCAAGAAAGAGGACACCGATGGTGTTGTAAAGGGCGACCAGAAAGGATGTTAAGCCGTTCTCCGTGTGGAGAAGAGTCTTCCTCTGTGAATTTTAACACGCTGAATAGTCTTGACGGGAAGCTTCCATCTGTCTCCTAACCGATGTCCACTTGATCCTGTCTCCTAACCGATGTCCACCTGATCCTGTCTCCTAATTAATTCTCAGCCCTCGGGATTTGTTCATTTAGCACATTGTGTGAAACAGCTGCCACTGAGAGGTAAAACAACCCAATAGAAATATCTCCTACCTAAATAAAAAATTCGTTTCCATTTTTAGAGCACTCCACTGATTTTTATTTTTAGTCTGAAATTTGGTTGCATTAGGTTTCTAACTGAATAAGCAACTTTTCAGAACATTGTTATGAAAGAACGAAGTTCGTAAGTTCACAAATTAAAAGAAATATATACAATTGTCTTTTCAGCTTTCAAACATCCCACATACAAGTGCACATTCAAGTATTGACGTCATTGCTTTAATAGGGGCGGGGGTAGCTCAGTCGGTAGCGCGCCAGGCTCGTAATCTGTAGTTCCCAGGTTCGAGTCCCAGCTGGGTCAGCGTTGAGATTTATCTCCGCAAAATTCCCCGCCCTGCCCACGGTCAGTAGAGGACACCAATGGGCTTGGAAAGGCCGCCGTCCGTCGGATGGGACGTTAAGCGGTGGACTCGTGTGCGGGAGAGCCATACCCTGTGCACGTTAAAGAACACGCTGGATGGCCTTGACTGGAGGCTACCACCTGTCTCCCAACAGCTGTTCCAGTGGGTTCCCTCCCCCAACCTTCTCTGAGCCTTCGGGGTCCATGTGGCCTGGCCATTTAGCCCATGGTGTGCAAAAAAGTGCCCCTCAGAGGTAAAACAACCAACAACTCTTACTGCTTTCAAGTTTCGACATTTCCTGCAGCACAGAGGATACTTTCGCTGCTTTGTTTGAAGGTCTTTCTGAGTGTGCGTTAAGTGCTCTAACAGAAGCGTTTCGGCGTTAGAATTCCTAAAATTTTGAAATCCAGTTTAGGTGCTTATATAATAGTTGCGTTAGTGAATTCTGATCTTTAATATTACAACATACACCGAAGAGCCAAAACATTATGATCACCTGCCTAATATGATGTTGGTCCTCCACGTGCTTCCAAAACAGCTCTTACCCGGCGAGGCATGGACGCTACAAGATTTCTAACGCATGTCTGTGGTATCTGGTACCAACACGTTACCAGCAGATCCTTTAACTCTTGTAAGTTAAGTGGTTGAATCGCCGCAGATCGGATATGCTGTTCCAATACAAATCACATATGCTCGATTGGATTGATGTCTGGGGAATTTGGGGGTCAGGGCAATATCTGGAAATCTTACTCATGTTCTGCGAACCATTCTTGAACAATCCGGACAGTGTAGCATGATGCATTATCCTGCTGAAAAAAGGCACTACTCTAGGGCAATACCGTTGCCATGAAAGGATGCACCTGGTCTGCAATGATGTTTAGGTAGGTGGTAGACGTCATATTTTCCTGCACATGAATGACTGGCCCCAGGGTTTCCCAGCAGAACATTGCCCAAAGCATTACACTTCCTCCACCAGCTTGTTTTCGCCTCACAGTGCATCCTGGTGCCAATACTTCCTCAGGCAAACGACGCACACATACCCGCCCATCCACATGGTGCAACAGGAAACGAGATTCATCGAAGCAGACGACTTTTTGAAGGTGACCGTGACTGACCATGGCTGACCGTGAGCACCCCACAGGCCTTGCCTTCTCGGAAATGCTCTGACCCAGTTGTCTGGCCATTACAATTTGGCCTTTCCCATCTGAAGAATAAGAATAACACTGATTAACAGAGTTCAGTATCAGGTGTTATTTATACGGTTTCATGACCTTCACACGCGCCGTCGTTTACTTGCAGTTGCTTTGATTTGCATAAAGACGCGCTGGTCATAATGTTTTGGCTCTTCGTTGTATGAGAAGAGTTGTCTTCTGTTGGTTCTTATTGTAATATAAAAATATAGACCCAAGATACAGTATGAATGAAATTGAGAAATTGTACTATAAAAAAGTAAATGTTCTTTAATATTTACAGCAAAAATAGGAATATTAATAAATGTATAATATAGTGAAAATAATTTTGGCAAATTTTTGACACAAAGTATTTTGATTGATTGATTGATTAATTGGAAAAGTTAACTGTTTATAGTTATTAGACTGTAAGTTTGGTCAGATGTTTTACATAAATGCTGACTTTAATCTTCACTTGTTACAGGATTACACCACAGTTAATATTGGGAAACTCTTCTTGGAAACGTCTTCCATGTTGCATGCATTTGAAACGTATTGTGTGAAACAGGTAAGTCAGCTTCGTGATAAATGTTTTTTTCGTTTTAAAAATGTTATGTAATCAGGGGGGGGGGGGGCATCAAAATTTTAATTTCCTCTGTGGTTCCATGTGCAAGAGAACCATTCACTGTGCCTGTTAAGAACACACTGATGACCTCTATGAGAGATTTCCATCTATCTCCTAACAGCCTCCCATTGAATATTTCCAGGTTCGAGTCCCAGCTGGGTCAGCGTTGAGACTTATCTCCGCCATGCCCATGGTCAGTAGGGGACACCGATGGGTTTGGGAAGGCCGCCGTCAGTCGGATGGGAAGTTAAGCCGTGGGCAGAGGGGCGGGGGGTGGCTCAGTCGGTAGCGCGCCAGGCTCGCAATCTGTAGTTCCCTTAGATCAATAGCCAAGCGTGCTAACCACTCGGCCATCCCGTGGCCGAGTGGTTAGCACGCTTAGCTATTGATCTAAGGGACCTGGGTTCGAGCCCCGGGTAAGGCATGGCAGTTTGTGTCGTTTTTCTGCTGAGGTCCTGCCATCCTCTCAGACCTTCTACTATGGCATATAAACTGACAGGCTCCTGTCAGACCTCTGTGGCAAGCAGCTGCTTGAGGGGGTGAAATATGCACAATTTTAATCATCTCTGGCTTCCCCCCTACGAACATCCTCAAAAGGGTGAGCCATGTTTTCCTAGATCCAGCTCTGCTTAGAAAGGCATATTTTTGTCAGAGGAACATGTCCAAATAAGTAAAGATTTATTCTGAAATTTAAAAAATGCCAAACTTTCTTTCATTCTAATTATAGTTAGTAAAGAATTAAAAATTTAGGCTGGCACATAACCAATATGCTTGTGCAAGTTTTTTTCTTGCAAATGTCAACATAAACCTTTTCCCATTATCTGCTTTAGAGTGATTTGTATTATGCATCACTTCTTTCTAGCTTTTAAAAGTAGTAATAAATTTTGTCCTATAAACAAATAAGTGCCTTAATGGGAATAGTTCTAAAATAGTATACTTAAAGAAGCACTTGTATTTCATTTCTTTGAACTATAAGATTATATTTACAATACAGGTATATTTTCACAGATAATTTAAAATTTCCCGCCCTGCCCACAGTCAGTAGGGGACACCGATGGGCTTGGAAAGGCCGCCGTCCGTCGGATGGGACGTTAAGCCGTGGCCCCGTGTGCCGGAAGAGTCATACCCAGTGCACGATAAAGAACACGCTGGATGGCCTTGACGGGAGGCTACCATCTGTCTCCCAACAGCTGTTCCAGTGGGTCCCCTCCCCCAATCTTCTCTGAGCCTTTAGGGTCCATGTGAGCCCATGGTATGCAAAAAAGTGCCGCTCAGAGGTAAAACACCCAACCCAATTCACAGATAATTTCAAAATAAATATTGTCAGAACGACAACTGTGGGAAGTGGTCGCATATTAGGAGTTTTCATCCGAACCACCATAAAATACCGTTCCAGAGCCCTGGTTGCATGCCACTGACACATTTTTCACACTCGGGCTTCATGTGTGCTTTGATAAAGAATATAATACTGAAAATCACAAATTATCAAGGCAACCTTAAGACCTTTATCGTAAAACCCAACATCAGACCCATAAATGAAGGGTAGAAATGTCGAACAGAATCAGGAACCTCGTTTGTGTTCAGGCAATTAAAACTAATCGTCTATTTTATAATGCAGTGGTTTCCAACACTGTGGTCGTCACTTCTCTGATAGGGTTCTGATAACATTAAAATATTTCTGTTTGACGAAGTTCCTACTTGCATCGTTTTCTACAATACAGAGCAGTAGATATTTTTATGTGGATTAGTTTTTATGAGTGAAACGTGTCTACATAGCAATCACATATATAGAAATATCGGGGCGCTACTGACTATGCAAATCCCATCCCCCCAAAAAAGGGGGTAATAAAACTGCTCCTAAACGGTAAGAGATAGGACATCCATATTCGGTGCATAGCTTCCTCTAACCATAAAGTAGAATAAAGATTTGTCTTCTAATGTTTCTCCCCACCCCCTTTAAAAAATTTTCCCTCCTACTGAGAAAAAAAGGGGGGAAGATTTCTCTTAAACAGTAAGAGTTATGATCACCGAATTCCGTATTAAAGTTAAAGAAATATAAGAATTTGATCTTCGGACCTCTTTTCTCCCTACCTCCACATATCCCCGCCCTGCCCACGGTCAGTAGGGGACACCGATGGGCTTGAAGAGGCCGCCGTCCGTCGGATGGAACGTTAAGCCGTGGCCCCGTGTGCGGGAGAGCCATACCCCGTGCACGTTAAAGAACACGCTGGATGGCCTTGACGGGAGGCTACCATCTGTCTCCCAACAGCTGTTCCAGTGGGTCCCCTCCCCCAACCTTCTCTGAGCCTTCGGGGTCCTTGTGGCCTGGCCATTTAGCCCATGGTGTGCAAAAAAGTGCCGTTCAGAGGTAAAACAATCCAATCCAATACCTCCACATAAAGGCAGGAGGTGAATCTCTCCTAAATCGTAAGGAATTTGGGTTGGGTTGTTTTACCTCTGAGCGGCACTTTTTTGCACACCATGGGCTAAATGGCCAGGTCACATGGACCCCGAGGGCTCAGAGAAGGTTGGGGGAGGGGACCCACTGGAACAGCTGTTGGGAGACAGATGGTAGCCTCCCGTCAAGGCCATCTAGCGTGTTCTTTAACGTGCACAGGGTATGGCTCTCCTGCACACGGGGCCACGGCTTAACGTCCCATCCGACGGACGGCGTCCTTTCCAAGCCCATCGGTGTCCCCTACTGACCGTGGGCAGGGCGGGGAATTTTAAGGAATTTGGCATGTAACTTCTTTGTATGTGACATTAAGCAAAGTTAGTTTGGCTCCTCAAATATTTCTTCCCTACCCCCTAAAAGGAGGAAATACGTAAATTATTGCCAAGCCTAACGACTTATATCTCAAATGAAAGCTACTAATGTGGGAAATATCATGGATTATCTCAAACTATGTCACCTCCTTTTTTTTTACACCGAAAAAGGAAGAATAATCTTACGGAGTTGGGGAGGAGGTCAATCGTAATGACGTTTATGTCAAACGTAAACTTGCTTCGTGGGGTATAATAGGTGACACAATAAAATATATAATAGGTGACACAATAAAATATATAATAGGTGACACAATAAAATATATAATAGGTGACACAATAAAATATATAATAGGTGACACATCACCTATTATATATTTTAGAGAGGTGAACAGTCGAGTTACACCGGGTAAATCTGATATTCATTACTCACTAATAAAGCTTCTTTACAAGTATTTCAAACACTTAGTTACTCAGTGATTTATTAAGTCACAGACTGAATTTCAATTAACTCACGACTTTCCTGAACCTCGCTGGATGAAACAAATAAAAAAAAGTGACACTTTCCAAGCGCTGAACAAACATAAAGATCCTATTCTTGTCTGGTGTTTCAGATTCCAAAGATAAATCGCATGTTTGTTATTATTGCTCACACACTAGCAACTGGAGTTGTCAGCGAAGTATTTAGTACACGGTCCGTCCGTAAGTTGTCCTGGGAACTTTTGTCACATATTTGAACATAAAATAGTGTACGCATCTTGAAACAGTGCCCATTTTGACTTTCCTCTCGAGGAATAACTGCAAAGCTATGAAAACTGAGAGCCCCCGTCCTTCGACCTAAATACCATTCTCGTCGCCCTCTCGCCTATTTCGCGAGTGCTTTTGCGACTAACTCGGTAGCAATTTGAGAACGTCGGCAAAAATGCGTCAACTCTAATGAGCAAACTTCACCTCGAATGGAAACTGAAGTATTTTTTTTCCCCGCTTGGGCTGTCTTAGTTATTACTTTATGAACGAGTGGGTGAAGGCCCACCTCTTGGGAACTAATTCTTGCAGCAGATAAACTTGGCTGTCAACCACCATTTCGTGGAGTAATTCTCTCTCGGTATTGGATTTAATCTTCGCCAGATTATACAGAGGAAGTTTATTTTACTTTCCAAGGTTATGAATTACATTTTGAATAAATGCAAGCATTTCTTGTTAAAAAACAACAACAAGCAAACAAAACTAAAGATAAAAATGAAGGTAAATTTCAAGGTTGGGTTGCTTTACCTCTGAATGGCACTTTTTTGCACACAATGGGGTAAATGCAAGCTCACAAGGACCACGGAGTATCAGAGGAGATTGGGGGAAGGAGACCCACTGAACAGCTGTTAGGAGATAGATAGTAACTTCCCGTCTAGGCCATTCATCATGTTCTCTGATGTGCACAGGGTATGGCCACCAAGACGCCACGGCTTAACGTCCCATTCAACGAACGGCGGCCTTCCCAAGTCCATCGGTGCCCCCTTTCTGAACGAGGACAGGGTCGAGGTTTAGCGGAGATAAATCTCAACCCTGGCACAGATAGGACTCGAACCTGGGCACTGCAGATTACGAGCCTGGCGCGCTACCGACCGAACCATTCCGCGATGTTAATAAGGATTTTATTTCTTTGTTTTATTAATATTTTCTGAATTAAAACTTCACTCTTTCTGGTTCTAACTCAAAATATGATTGATACGAAAAGCTCTCTTATCTCAGTGGTTCCGTTTGCTTTTTAACAAAATTATTACGCATGAAATTCAAACCTATTTTTGGAAATTTTCATTTCAATAATGGGTCAACCCGTTCTATAGTACCCCAGTCTCATAATCTTCAGTTCCCATATTTGAATCCCAATTTGTAAACTTCGGGATTTATCTCTGCTAATCCGGGTCAGAAAGGAGGACACCACTGGTCTTGGGGGGCGGAGGGGGCTCAGTCGGTAGCGCGCCAGGCTCGTAATCTGTACTTCCCAGGTTCGAGTCCCAGCTGGGTCAGCGTTGAGATTTATCTCCGAAAAATTCCCCGCCTGCCCATGGTCAGTAGGGGACACCGATGGGCTTGGAAAGGCCGCCGTCCGTCGGATGGGACGTTAAGCCGTGGCCCCGTGTGCGGGAGAGCTATACCCTGTGCACGTTAAAGAACACGCTGGATGGCCTTGACGCGAGGCTACCATCTGTCTCCCAACAGCTTTTCCAGTGGGTCCCCTCCCCAACCTTCTCTGAGCCTTCGGGGTCCATGTGACCTGACCATTTAGCCCATTGTGTGCAAAAAAAGTGCCGCTCAGAGGTAAAACAACCCAACCCACTGGCCTTGGAAAGGCCTCCACCGTCCGTAAGATGGAACGGTAAGCCATGGCCAAGTGTGCAGGAGAGCCATAATCTCTGCACATTAACAAACTCGCTGGATGGCCTTGACGGGAGGTTTCCATTTATTTTCTAATGGATCCCTTCCCGTACTGAAATCTGAGCCTTGGGGGTTACACTACAATCGTTCAGCCCATTATGTGCAAAAAAAAATCGAGTTCAGAGGTAAACAACCTGCCAAGTCCATCTAGTGCAGAGGTTCCCAAACTTATTTGTCCCACCGCTCCATTTTCAGAAAAAAAAAAATTACGCAGCGTCCCCTTGGAAATCTGCCTTCTTTAAGCGAACAAACAGAAAGATGCAGTGACAAATATGCGTTCTTTTAGGTATCTATGTTTCTACCTACGTCCTACAACATAGTAAAGAAAGATGTTTTTTAAATAAGACACCTTGAAGCTTGAATCATAAAATTATATATTAAAATCAACCACAGTATGAAATGGAAAAGAAAATAATCACTACGACTTTAACTCTGTGTTACACAACAGATGAAACATGTACGAACGGTTTTTCAAAAATTTCTTATCCTCCCTTCTTTCTTTATGCTTCCACCGCCCCCCCCCCCCCCGATTGCACCCGAGGCTATTACCGACCCCCTGGATCGTTCCAGCGCCCCCCAGAGGGTGGTATCGCCCACTTTGGGAAACATTGATCTAGTGTTTTCTTCAACGACTTAACCACAAGCCTCTTGGGGCGGGTGTGGTTCAGTCCGTAGCACGCCAAGCTCGTAATCTGCAGTTCTCACCTAGAATCATTACCTGTGCACTTTAAAGAACACACTAAATCGCCTTGCCTGGAGACTTCCATCTGTTTCTTGTCCAGTGGGTCCGATACTCCAATCTTCTGAGCCCTTCTAATCCTTTCGATCTGGCCATTCAGCCTGTCGTGTGCAAAAAAATTGTGTGCCGTCCATAGGTAAAACAACCCAACTATGTGGAAAAATTTCTGCTGACTCCCATGCATGACTGATTAAAAAAAGTAAAAACATTACGTGCGCTTCGTTTACCATAAATAATAATAATAATTACCCTCTCAAGCAGCTGCTTGCCACAGAGGTCTGACAGGAGCTGTCAGTTTATATGCCATAGTAGAAGGTCTGTGAGGATGGCAGGACTTCAGCAGAAAAACGACACATCCATGCCTTACCCAGGGTTCGAACCCATATCACTAGCCAAGCGTTCTAACCTATACAGTGTTTTTAAAGTAGATTTACAACTTGAGAGAGTAACATTTCGATGTGACTTCCAGGTGTAACACGACAAATATCCCACCTTTAAGGAATTTCTCCTCAGCTGCGAGTAGCAGGTCTGTGGTTACTCAAGCAACTGCTCTTCTAATTATTGCCGTAGATCAAAACCATTTGCAGGTAAAGTTGGAAAGTACATTTTATCCGCAACAAACCCCCATATCCCAACAGTCTGGAGGGGCGGGGATGGCTCAGTCGGTATCGCGCCAGGCTCGTAATCTGTAGTTCCCAGGTTCGAGTCCCAGCTGGGTCAGCGTTGAGATTTATCTCCGCAAAATTCCCCTCCCTGCCCATGGCCAGTAGGGGACACCGATGGGCTTGGAAAGACAGCCGTCCGTCGGATGGGACGTTAAGCCGTGGCACCGTGTGCGGGAGAGCCATACCCTGTGCACGTTAAAGAACACGCTGGATGGCCTTGACGGGAGGCTACCATCTGTCTCCCAACAGCTGTTCCAGTGGGTCCCCTCCCCCAACCTTCTCTGAGTCTTCGGGGTCCATGTGACCTGGCCATTTAGCCCATGGTGTGCAAAAAAGTGCCGCTCAGAGGTAAAACAACCCAACCCAACAGTCTGGTGGATTTATTTTAGGTGTATTCCGTCTGGAAGTCATATCGAACTGTCACTCTGATACTTCTAACAAAACTTGATGTGTTTCGCTGCATTTTTCTGCATTTGATTTGTATCTACCATTTATTAGTTAAATGTGTGAGGCGGGCTGGTTCAATCGGTATCACGTAAGGTGTTATGACCCCCCTAGAGTATTTTTAGGGCGGCACAACTTTTAGGCCTCGATGCGTTCTTTGCTGCGAAAATCAAGGCAAATTCCTGGACCCACAACCAAGTTAACAGACATTTGCAATAATGAGAACTGAGATAATTTTTCAGTTAACAATAAAATACACATTTATTAACAGAATTACCTTCAAACATTCTACACATATGTAGTTCCCACTTTTGGGACAGATTCAACAATGCCTCTAGTATGGTCCTTTTCAATTAAGGGAACTTTGCAAGTTTATTACTCAACAGTCCTTAATCAACAGTTCATGATGAAGAGCTACTTGCTCGTGACTCTAACTCTCCTTAACAGTTAAGACGGTTCCACTTTGGTCACCGTGACGGCCGTTCACAGAAATATATTCAAATGTAAAAGAAAAGCGGAACCAGTTTCATCCCCCTTACCTCGGCAAGCAGGAGACCCTCGGGAAGGCAATCACTGGGCCGCTGCACTCCAAGTTGCTGGGAGCCCGGGCTGATTAGCGCTTCCAAGGCACATCCACTGTTCACACTTCGGGATTCTGCTGACTGGAGAGGACCATTGCTACTGACCACACAGCCCGGACGAGAAGAAGAGGCTGACTGTTTTTGCCAAGTTCTTTCTTGACCTTTTCCACTGGCCCTTCTTGTGGAGGTCACCTACGTTCATGCGTGGCTGTACGGGATTGGCCAGGGTAGCCGAGGTGCGAATCTCAGCTCCCCTCTGACCAACGTTGTTTACCAGGCATGTCACGTAGTTCTTCTGCCATCTGGGGTTACAGACTCAATCTGGAAAGTTCGGGGCCTGCGGCCGAGTTCCTCTTTGTTGAACTGGATGCAAAAATGGAGGCAGTCGAAAATGTCACTATTAAAATGGAGCCTAATCTAATGTCGTCCCGAAGCCTATGAAGTCTTGGCCACGTAATAAAATTATGTGGGCATGACACAGGCTCGTAATCTGTAGTTCCCAGGTTCGAGCCCCAGCTGGGTCAGCATTGAGATTTATTTCCTCAAAATTCCCCGCCCTGCCCATGGTAAGTAGGGGACACAAATGGGCTTGGAAATGCCTCCGCTTGTCGTACAGGATGTTAAGTCATGGCCCCGTGTGCGGGAGAGCTCATACACTGTGCACATTAAAGAACACGCTGGAAGATATTAAGCCGTGGCCCCATGTGCGAGAGAACCATACCCTGTGCACGTTAAAAAACTCGCTGGATGGCCTTGACGGGAGGCTACCATCTGTCTCCCAACAGCTGTTCCAGTGAGTCCTCTCCCCCAACCTTCCCTGAGCCTTCGGGGAAGTTATTATTTTAACAGATGTCCCTGAAAATCTTAGCTAGAACATGATACACACTCCTCGCTAATAAAATTTCACTTTCCTTAACAAAAACATTTCAATTTTCCATATCTATAATAATTTTTTTTTCCAAATATTTATCCGCAATAATGTGGACTGGCATTTAGCCCATGGTGTGCAAAAAAGTGCCGCTTAGAGGTAAAACAACCCAACTCAGTAGGGGCGGGGGTGGCTCAGACGGTAGCGCGCCAGGCTCATAATCTGTAGTTCCCAGGTTCGAGTTCCAGCTGGGTCAGCGTTGAGATTTATCTCCGCAAAAAATTCCCCGCCCTGCCCATGGTCAGTAGGGGACACCGATTAGCTTGGAAATGCCGCCGTCCGTCGGATGGGACGTTAAGCCGTGGCCCCGTGTGCCGGAGAGCCATACCCTGTGCACGTTAAAGAACACGCTGGATGGCCTTGACGGGAGGCTACCATCTGTCTCCCAACAGCTGTTCCAGTGGGTCCCCTCCCGCAATATCTCCGCAAAAATTCCCCGCCTTGCCCACGGTCAGTAGGGGACACCGATGGGCTTGGAAAGGCCGCCGTCCGTCGGATGGGACGTTAAGCCGTGGCCCCGTGTGCGGGAGAGCCATACCCTGTGCACGTTAAAGAACACGCTGGATGGCCTTGACGGGAGGTACCATCTGTCTCCCAACAGCTGTTCCAGTGGGTCCCCTCCCCCAACCTTCTCTGAGCCTTCGGGGTCCATGTGACCTGACCATTTAGCCCATGGTGTGCAAAAAAGTGCCGCTCAGAGGTAAAACAACCCAACCCCTCCCGCAACCTTCTCTGAGACTTCGGGGTCCATATGACCTGGCCATTTAGCCCATGGTGTGCAAAAAAGTGCTGCTCAGAGGTAAAACAACCCAACCCAGTTAAATGTGTATACATTTCTCTAAGAGTTGTAAACCTACTTTTGAAATACCCTGTATTTTGAGATTCGCAAAAGTGGTTTTTATAGATTTTCCTGAATTTCTGTATCTCGCAATGCCACCTTTGATGTCAGGCTTTATCTTTCGTTGCAAATACCTCATGTTGCAACGATTAATTGCGGAAATGATTTAAAGGAGACGGAAAAATTCTTTTTATCTAGCAATTATCACTTTAACGTCTGATATCTCGACAGATAATCAAGATTTATCTTAAAACCGTCTCTGATGACGTATTTTACGCCTGTAATAAGGTTCCCTTTCCTGAGGTTCAAATCTATATCTTCTCGTTAAAAGCTGCAAATAGGCAGTCTTTTCTTTTTAACTTTTTTGCTTAATCATCAGCAGTAATTAACCACTTTAAATAACTGAATAATCTTCCTTCTGTCAGGGGCGGGGGTGGCTCAGTCGGTAGCGCGCCAGACTCGTAATCTGTAGTTCCCAGGTTGGAGTCCCAGCTGGGTCAGCATTGAGATTTATCTCCGCAAAATTCCCCGCCCTGCCCACGGTCAGTAGGGGACACCGATGGGCTTGGAAAGGCCGCCGTCCGTCGGATGGGCCATTAAGCCGTGGCCCCGTGTACAGGAGAGCCATACCGTGTGCACGTTAAAGAACACGCTGGATGGCCTTGACGGGAGGCTACCATCTGTCTCCCAACAGCTGTTCCAGTGGGTCCCCTCCCCCAACCTTCTCTGAGCCTTCGGGGTCCATGTGACCTGGCCATTTAGCCCATGGTGTGCAAAAAAGTGCCGCTCAGAGGTAAAACAACCCAACACACGTTAAAGAACACGCTGGATGGCCTTGACGGGAGGCTACCATCTGTCTCCCAACAGCTGTTCCAGTGGGTCCCCTCCCCCAAGCTTCTCTGAGTCTTCGGGGTCCATGTGACCTTGCCATTTAGGCCATGGTGTGCAAAAAAGTGCCGCTCAGAGGTAAAACAACCCAACCCAACTTTCCTTCTGTCAGATTGTGAAAGAAGTTTACCTTAAGACTCCTTGCAATAATGCAGCTGATTATATCCGTAGACTTCTCTAATATCTTTTGTGTTTCAAATATGTGGCACAAAAAAACCGATTGATAGCGAGGGTTGGGTTGTTTTACCTCTGAGCGGCACTTTTTTGCACACCATGGGCTAAATGGCCAGGTCACATGAACACCGAAGACTCAGAGAAGGTTGGGGGGGGGGGGGAACCACTGGAACAGTTGTTGGGAGACAGGTGGTAGCCTCCCGTCAGAGCCATCCAACGTGTTCTTTAACGTGCACAGGGTATGGTTCTCCCGCACACGGGACCACGTCTTAACGTGCCATCCGACGGACGGCGGCTTATTCCAAGCCCATCGGTGTCCCCTACTGACCGTGGGCAGGGCGGGGAATTTTGCGGAGACAAATCTCAATGCTGAACCAGCTGGGACTCGAACCTGGGAACTACAGATTACGAGCTTGGCGTGCTACCGACCTAGATAGCGAGGAATATCACTTAATGATTACGAATCTAACGCTCTAAAGTTATTCAAAGGATATACAGATACTGTTTAGTCTAGATACTGCTAATGCTTGGTCTCCCATTTCCGAGCCCGTCGATGTTCTAAATTGACCGAGGGCAGGTTGAGGAGTTTTGCGGAGAAGAATATCAACGCTGACCCAGCTGGGACTCGAACCTGGAAACTGCAGATTACGAGCCTGGCGCGCTACAGACTGAGCAACCCCCCCCGCCCCACAGGAAAGCCATTATCTCTGCAGATTAAGAAACACAGTGAATGGCCTTGACGGGAGGTTTCCATCTATTTCCTAAAATTACATTTTAAATTATCGATTTCCTAAAATTACATAAATTACTGTATTATTTTTTAAGATTATTTAAAACCAAATCGAACTGAAAGGTTGCATCCTTTGCCGAGAAAAATCTGCATCTAACAATTTAGAACTACGAAATAAAAAACAAACCTTGGAAGGTTTAAATAAATGGCTTTCAAATAAAAAATTCACATATCTTCTCACGTCGTTTAATTTAGAGAATCCCGTCTGAGGCGCAGTAGGTCTATGCCAGCGGCCGTTAAACCTTTTTGGTAAAGTTCCAAAATATTCAAAGATGAAAAATAATACTATGTGCCGTTCAACTATTCGTACCTTTTCTAAAAATAACGGAGGAAATCGGTGGGGTGGATACCTGAAGAAAGGTTTTTCTTTTTCAAATGTAATGGGTGGTGAAACTGAAGTCTTTGGACTTTCAGTTCGCTCACTTTAGCAGCACCTGGAGAATTCGAGAAATATCGTTTTCGAAATTTTAATCACGCGGAAAAATGGAACATTTTTGAATTCAAATAATAAGTTCAAAACAAAATCGAGTGAGTATCTTTGCAAATCATTATGAAATGATAAGAAGCGCGACTAATACGGATTTGTTTAATTTTTTTCCTCTTATAATCCGTAAATGATAGTATTTGTGGTCGTATGGTTGTTGTTGGGGTTGTTTTCCCTCTGAGAAGGTTGGAGGAAGGGAATCCACTGGACAGCTATTAAGAAACAGATGGGAGCCTCTCGTCAAGGCCATCCAATGAGTTCTTTAACGTGCACAAAGTATGGCTTTCCTGCACAAGAGACCACGGCTTAACATTCCATCCGATGGACGGCGGCCTTTCCAAACTCATTGGTGCCCCCCTTTCTGGCCGAGTGCAGAGTGAGTGTTTAGTGAGATAAACTTCAACGCTGGCCAAGGTGAGACTTGAACCTGGGAATTACATGAAATACTACGAGTGAAAAAATATTCAAGAAATAATCTTTTTATTTGAGCTTGAACCATTTATTATTGTATTATATGTAATTTTACACTTTACCGAGAGTAAATAACATAGTGCATATATATTAAATTATTCTTTGCATCATCAATTAAATTTGCATCATCAAATGAATCATCAAATTTTTTGCATCATCAAATGAATCATCAAATTTTTTGCATCATCAAATTAATTTTTTCTAAACTCCCGAAATTTTGCCTTCCACTACAGCTATGTTCTGTAGGGGTAGGAAGGCACATAGCTGTACCTTTTCCTTCTACTGTGCACGTTTAGTAACTCTCTCAATGGGCTTAACGGGAAGTTTCCTCATCTACTCCCCGCCCTGTCCACGGTCAGTAGGGGACATTGATGGGCATGGAAAGGCCACCGTCCATCGGATGGGACGTTAAACCGCGACCCGTGTGCGGGAGAACCATAACCTGTGCAAGTTAAAGAACACGCTGGATGGCCTTGACGGGAGGCTACCATCTGTCTCCCAACAGCTTTCCAGTGGGTCCCCTCCTCCAACCTTCTCTGAGCATTCGGGTCCTTGTGACCTGGCCATTTAGCCCATGGTGTGCAAAAGAGTGCCGCTCAGAGGTAAAACAATCCAACCTCATCTACTCCTAACAGCCTGGGGGCGGGGGTGGCTCAGTCGGTAGCGCGCCAGGCTCGTAATCTGTAGTTCCCAGGTTCGAGTTCCAGCTGGGTCAGCGTTGAGATTTATCTCCCCAAAATTCCCCGCCCTGCCCACGGTCAGTAGGGGACACCGATGGGCTTGGAAAGGCCGCCGTCCGTCGGATGGGACGTTAAGCCGTGGCCCCGTGTGCGGGAGAGCCATACCCTGTGCACGTTAAAGAACACGCTGGATGGCCTTGACGGGAACTACCATCTGTCACCCAACAGCTGTTCCAGTGGGTCCCCTCCCCCAACCTTCTTTGAGCCTTCGGGGTCCATGTGACCTGGCCATTTAGCCCATGGTGTGCAAAAAAGTGCCGCTCAGAGGTAAAACAACACAACCCACCAGTGCCAGCGTTGAAATTTATCTTCTATAGCGCTTACTTTCCATCGGTGCGAAAAGGAACACCGATGGACTTGGAAAGGTTGTCGTCCGTCGGATGGTACGTAAACCCGTGTACAGAAGAGGCATACCTTATGCACGTTAAAGAATACTCTATATGTGCTACGGGAGGCTTCCATCTGTCTTCTAATGGCTGTTCAATGGGCCCCTTCTCTAAGCCCGTGGGGTCCTTGTGACCTGGGGGCGGGAGTGGCTCAGTCGGTAGCGCGCCAGGATCGTAATCTGTAGTTCCCAGGTTCGGGTTCCAGCTGGAACAACGTTGAGATTTATCTCCGCAAAATTCCCCGCCCTGCCCACCGTCAGTAGGGGACACCGATGGTCTTGGAAAGGCCGCCGTCCGTCGGATGTGACGTTAAATTGTGGCTCCGTGTGCGGGAGAGTCATACCCTGTGCACGTTAAAGAACACGCTGGATGGCCTTGACGGGACCATCTGTCCCCCAACCTTCTCTGAGTCTTCGGGGTCCTTGTAATCTGGCCATTTAGCTCATGGTATGCAAAAAGCTGCAGCTCAGAGATAAAACAACCCAACCCTTATGAACTGGCCGTTTAGTCCATTGTGTGCAAGAAAATAGTGTCGCTCCAGAGGGAAAACCACCCGAACCCTAGGTACCCCGCTGCTCTGGGAGATAGTACCACCCCGTTGGGAACTTCTCACTGAGACCATTGCATGAGCAAAAGTGCCACTCATACGCAAAATGATCCATGCCTGTTAGAACCCATTTAAATTTTAAAATACATTCGAGGTAATTTTTAAGTTAGTTTATTGTTGGGTTGGGTTGTTTACCTCTGAGCGGCACTTTTTTGCACACAATGGGCTAAATGGCCAGGTCACATGGACCCCGAAGGCTCAGAGAAGGTTGGGGGAGGGAACCCACTGGAACAGCTGTTGGGAGACAGATGGTAGCCTCCCGTCAAGGCCATCCAGCGTGTTCTTTAACGTGCACACGGTATGTCTCTCCCGCACACGGGGCCACGGCTTAACGTCCCATCCGACGGACGGCGGCCTTTCAAAGCCCATCGGTGTCCCCTACTGACCGTGGGCAGGGCGGGGAATTTTTGCGGAGATAAATCTCAACGCTGACCCAGCTGGGACTCGAACCTGGGAACTACAGATTACGAGCCTGGCGCGCTACCGACTGAGCCACTCCCGCCCCCTTTTTTTTTTGTCTGTATTCAATCAAATAAGAATGAATCTCAAAAACCGTTTAATTTCCATTTCAGGCTTCGGCATCAGTTCTCCTCAACAATCTCGAGAAAGAGAAGGAACTTCTGAGAATCTTTCTGCGGGTTTCTCAAATGGAGAACACCCTCCTCAGGAGGATGAATCTTCCGGCTTTTCTCATGGTGCCCGTGCAACGTGTTACCAGGTACGCTAAGGCTATTATTATTTTTTTCAACACTACCATACCTAAGATCATAATTCGATTTTTTAAATATTTTGTTTTTATTGAAAATTTTTAATTTTTAATCTCTTCCCTTCTAAATGATAAAAGTACGATTTCCATTTTATCAACAAAACATGAAATTTCTTTTCGTTAGATTCGTAATTCTATGAGATGTAGGTAATAAGAAAAATCGATTGGCATTTCGTGATTTCTCCATCATGACTCCGACCCCAATTTGATCTTGAACACGATAATAGATCTTAAATTTCGTAACATTTTAAAACCTATGACCCAAAATAACCCTATGCACCAAATTTTAGCTCTCTAGCGCCGACATATATAAATTTGCCCTCTAAAGACCCATCCTCTAAGGCCGTTTATGTTTCACGTACCCACTGGAAATGTGTATATAACTGGCGTACCCCTTACATAGATAGATAAAACTATAGTTATTGTATAACAATGGTCATTTTTACTTTTTACTAGATATAGCGACTTTTGAGCTCTCACGGCGTACTCCAAACAATTTTACCGCTTACCCCACGTTGAGAACCCCTACTCTAAGGAATCCAAAATTACCTGATGTTTCCTAGATATACTCCCAGAAATACACCTAGGCGCAGATTTTGTATCTCTAGCACTTGTAGATCGGAATCTACCAAATTGGGAATTGGATCCAAAATCTCGTAACATACCTGAGATTTACAACCTGAAACATCCCTAGATACCAGTTTTAACGTTTCTAACACTTGTTGATCACTACGTTACCTCTCTTTGACATTGAAGGACACGTCGGAGGTCAAATTTCGAATCTTCGATCCGGATTACCCCTAGGTGCAAGTTTTCAGAGCTGGACCATTTCTGCATCATAGTTAGAATCAGCGTGATCCTCTATCAGTCATTCACTCACAATCGGTCAGTACATTTTAGATGAGATTTTATTTAGGTTCTCTCTTTTACTTATTTACTCTTTACACCCAGAAATTGAAAAATGGTGTTCTAGGTTCTTGGAACCCTCTTTTTTTATTTTGACTCTGTATAGCGCGCTTGACTACTGATCTAAGGGACCTGGGTTCGAGCCCCGGGTAAGGCATGGATGTATGTGTCGTTTTTCTGCTGAGGTCCCGCCATCCTCACAGACCTACTACACTGGCATATAAACTGACAGGCTCCTGTCAGACCTCTGTGGCAAGAAGCTGCTTGAGGGGGTATTTTTTTTACAAGTTTAACTCCTAGCTGGGTCAGCGTTGAGACTTATCTCCGCAAAATTCCTCGCCCACGGTCAGTAGGGGACATCGATGGGCTTGGAAAGTCCGTCGGATGGGATGTTAAGCCGTGGCCTCGAGTGCGGAGGGTCATACCCTGTTAAAGAACACGGTGGATGGCCTTGACGGGAGGCTACCATCTGTCTCCCAACAGCTGTTCCAGTGGGTTCCCTCCCCGAACCTTCTCTGAGCCCTCGGGGTCATGTGACCTGGCCATTTAGTCCATGGTGTGCAAAAAAGCGCCGCTCAGAGGTAAAACAACCCAACTTACAAGTTTAAGGATGTTTTTGTTGTGGACAAGATTTTTCCCTTTCCCAACGGTACAATTCCGTTACGTGCATAAGAATCTTTTTATGTGTAGGAGAAAAAAACCAGATAAAGTTTAAGCGTTGGATGCGTTGTTATTTAGTTTGCTTTTCTATAAAGCCAATGCAAATATTATTTAGGAATCAGTTTATATCTTAGATAATAAAAAGATAAAGCAATAACGGAACAAAGCTAATCTTGTTTGAAATACAAGAACTACTTAAAATGGCTTTACTCGACCATATTTGGCCGACAAGCTTCAATAAACGAAGGAACCTGGAATTACAGTGTCTCAGTGAGGAACGCTGACACCTTTGGCACACACGTAGAAAGTGTTTTGGCAATGTGCATTTAAGTACAGAATGAGTCAGAAATGTTGACGTCATGCTAAAACTTGCTGATAAGAAATGTAACAAGGATATCCGACTTGACAAATCCGGATGCATTTCATTCTTTGTTGTGAAACAGACAGAAATAACGGATAGTTCCCCAGGTAATCTCTGAATATCATCGTTTAGGATAAACGATGAAGTCAGCAACGTTTTTAATTCTACAAGTGACAGGTACCCGCCTTCACCCTCATGGGTGCGTCAAAATTTCAACCTTATGTGTAAAACCCTGTGTGGATGCGGATATCAGCATCTAAAAGATGAACTGTGTGATAGGAATAATGATTGGGGTAGTTGTTTCATTTTTTGCTGTTCCAGATAGATCGTAACTTGCTGGTCATTGTTATGAAGAAGGAGAAGACGACAATCCTGTTGCTGGACATTGTTTTTTCATCTCTTTGACCGTTTTGGGCAAAATATTGGTGTAGTATTGGCCATTTATAAGCATTTCTTCAGGTAAGGTGTCACGGCTACCATTCCTTGGGAATTGAAAAAAATGTTAATATCCTGTTCCTTGAGAGAAAGTCTTGTCGGAGGATTTATGGGCACGTTCATCTGCTGCAACCCAGACATAGTTGTTGATCTTTCTGAGAGTTATGTAGTAATAAAATCACGTCTCATCACCTATGACAATGTCTGTTAATCGTTTGGGGCCACTAGGTTCAAACGTTGCTAGCATCTCCTTGCACGAACTTTAGCCTTTTTTGGCAACTTTAGCTGCAAACTTTAGCCTATTTTCTGTTCTGTCAGTTTGTTTGGTACCCATTTGGCACCAATCTTTCTGAACTTTAAATGTTGTGAATAATTGTTTCCACACTGCCAATCGATACACTCACATCCAAACTTATTATCTGAACGTTGATGTGTGAGTTTTCCTTAATGAGTTTACGAACAGCAGCGATGGTCCTCCCGTTCATGGCATCCTTCGGTCTTTCTGCACGAGGGAGGTCTTCGAAGCGCTGCCGTCCTTCTCTGAAGTTTTATCCTAACTTTTATCCTATGAAAATGTAAAACCTTTTCCCGCCTTTAATAGGCTCCATAGCAACACCGCACAGATTAGCAGACCGAATTTTAAATGCCGCCATCGAAGAGAGAAAGGATGTGTGGTCTTTGCTTTTAAACACGAAAATGACAAATTTAGACAAGCTTTCAAAAAGTCGTAGCTCGTTAACTTCGGGGGAACGAGAGCAAATCTACAGGCAGGTGTCAAGGCCTTTTTTTTTGAAACGCCTTCTGTAATGCCTAATTTCAGTGTGCAAATTCAATATAGGTTATTAACTTGGGATGTACTTACTTGGTAGCTCTGAATTTGGTTATTAGTTTGCGAAACAAGTTTTTTACTGTAACGACTTCTTATAATACGATAACAAAGAATAAGTTAATGTGAGATAAAGGTATAAAGACATTGAGAACATTATACGTGTATGGATCTTTATATTACTAAAAAACCTTCATCCTTCAGTATCAGAATTACTTAAGAAAGTTTGCGTGACTCTGAATGCAACTTTTTTAGGGTTTTAACTAAAAAGAAAATTTTCGATTAAACAGTTTTTATTTTCCGGATTAAAATTTTATAATGCCCTACATACACACACACACATATACATAGGCTACTGAGGTCCAACCAGACTGTAATTTTCCTCTCCAGACGTGTCTCTTTTCAGCTACAGCTGCTGCATTTGACCACTCTAGGCCAATTTTAGCTAGGTCTTGTTTGACATTGTCTGCCCGTCGCATCCTAGGTCTTGTGGCGGGGGTGGCTCAGTCGGTAGCGCGCCAGGCTCATAATCTGTAGTTCCCAGGTTCGAGTCCCAGCTAAGTCAGCGTTGACATTCATGTCCGCAAAATTTCTCGCCTTGCCCACGGTCACTAGGGGACATCGATGGGCTTGGAAAGGCCACCGTTTGTCCGATGGGACGTTAAGCAGAGGCCCCGTGTGCGGGAGAGACATACCCTGCGTACGTTGGATGAAAGAACACACTGGATGGCCTTGACGGGAGGCTGTCATCTGTCACCAACAGCTGTTCCAGTGGGTCCCCTCCCCCAACCTTCTCTGAGCCTTCGGGTTCCATGTGACCTGGCCATTTAGCTCATGGTGTGCAAAAAAGTGCCGCTCAGAGGTAAAACAACCCAACCCAATGCATCCTAGGTCTTCCCCTTTTTCTAATACCATTAGGCACACTGTTCATAATCCTCTTTGCCAATCTGCAGCTATGCATACGGGCAACATGACCAAACCAACGCAGTCTCACTCTGCACAATATGCTGCTCAAAAGAAGTTGATGACTCCTTCTAACCTTATTATTACTTACAAAGTCAAACCACTTAATGCTCAAGATACTGCGTGAGCATCTTGAATCAAAGGCAGCAAGTTTCTTGTTATCCTGCTTACAAAGGGTCCATGTTTCGCCACCACAACTAACCTTAGAAAGAAACAAACTATTATACAGCCTAATTTTAGTCTTTAGGTGTATACGCCTATTTTTCCCATACTCTCCATAGATTCTTAAAAGTCCCAGCAGCATTCCCTATTCTTATGTTTATCTCATACCGAACATCATTAGTATCTATTACATAGCTCCCAAGATAATTAAACTGATACACTTGCTCAATAGTACAGTCATTAAAAGCTATTATGTTTTATGCCAATGTATGCCCTCTCCTGCAGATAAGCTGTTAGCTTTGCGAGACATCTGTAAATAAAAAACGATTTATTTGAATTTGTCTCAATAAAAAAATGATTTTAAAAATAACTGGAGCACCATCTGCCTAACCAATTTTCATCACTTTAGTTTTTTTTCTGTTTATCACCAAACTTATTCTATTACCAGTCTCTCAACAACCCTAATGAACGAATTCAACTCATCAACATCAGTAGCCAACAGGACCAAATCATCTGCAAAATTTTAATCAGAAATTTTGAATCTCTTGACCATTTAAGGCCAAAATCTTTCTCTTGCAAAGGAATTTCGCATAGCATAATCAATAACCAAACAAAACAGAAAAGGAGACAAAATGCACCCTTGTCTAACTCCACTAGCAATGCTAAACCAATCGCTGCAAGACGTACCAACTCTCACAAACGACTCAGTATTATTATAGAGTGCTCTCATTACACAAACTAACTTATCAGATATTCCATATGATCTAACAATCGACCACAAATTATGTCGATCAACAGAGTCAAAAGCCTAGTTGAAATCTATAAAGCTCCTCCTCCGTTAAAGGCTGAAGTCACTGATGCTGGGAGGAACTTCAAGCACCACCTTTTCAAGGGGACTTTTTCAAGAGCTATATGGCCTGCCTGAGACACATTACTCCAGTTCAGTATTGACGAGGCCCAACTAGCTAAGTCAGGTACCTGAGATGGCCTCTGATCAGGATTATCCACCAGCGGATATAAGATAGCCTGTGTTCCTGTTCACTTAGGACTGGCAACCCACAAGCAAGCAGAAAACACAGCATCAGATTCTCCCTCAACAGAGGCCCACCAGTGCAGCAAGTCCAGGATCCATAATCAAGCTCAAATCCATAAACCAGTCCAGTCTAGTACGTATAAATGGTCAGCACCAGAACCCTGTGAAGATGACCACTCCTCAGCAGGGATGAAAAAAAAAAGAAAAAAATAACCATAGATGAACAGATCAGTAGGCCATACTGAACTGGCAGCCCTCTTCTTCTGTTTCTTCCAAAAGAGAATATCTCTTTTAAAAGGTACTAACAGCCTGCACCACGAGAAGGCGCGGTCGGACATTAGGCGCTAGACCTGGCCGGTTCTGTGCGTCATCACTGGGGATTGGTGCATAGCTCTCCTTCCAGTTTATGCCTAGCCCTATCACTGGATATTAGAATTAAAAATTATCTGGTGAAATTCAAGAATAAAATTCTATCATTTCTGTTACAATGAAAGCTTAGTTACGATTGCTACATGAGTCTACTTCAGTGGGTGTAAAAGATAAAAGTTCTTTTTTCATTTTATTCCTAAATTATGTAAGTGTTCTTAGTTATACAGCAGACGTTCATTTAGTAATTTTGGTTGGGATGGGGTCCTGAGTTTTATAAAACTTATGTCATCCAAAACTGAAATTTACGTTAATTTTGGCATTGAAATCTCAACTGATATTTATTTTAAAAATATGTAAATATAAAAATGCATTCGTGTGCTATAAAAAAAACTGTCTGGAAAATGTGTTAAGGAAATGTAAAAGCATTTTTTTTCAACCAATATATAATTTATATATTACTACTTACAATATTATCATAAATGATAGGAATCTTTTATTTATATATGTTATGAAATCTTTAAATTTTGGTTTTCTTGGTTTCTTTTGGAGTTCATTTAAAACCTCGCATAGAGTGACTTCGGTCTCTCTAAGTATGCTTTTAGAAGTGCCAGTCGATTTCGTTTTTTTCCATGCTGTTTCTAAGGTTTTATTCTCCTTAACGATCTGCTGAAATTGGCGCATCTTATATGCTTTAAATTATATTTGTTTCTTTCGGTTTTGATTTAAATTATGGAATCCCGACATCCCTCTCCCCTCATCCCATGGGTGCGCCCTTCTGCTACAGCTAATATGTGCTCTGAGACTCACAGTGCTTGTGAATACATGACATTTATTTTGCTTTATGTTTTACCTAAAATTTAGTTTTATTAGTTGTAATTGTTTTGACTTTGGAATTCACATTAATAAAACCGTCGCTTCAGCTTCTAAAAGAACTTATATACACTGAGGTACATTCGAAACTATATATCCTCCTATGCCCCAATGTTGTACAAAATTTACATCCGACCGAAACACGAATACTGTGCTTCTACTCTTTTTGGTATTTATGAGAAAGAAGTTTTATAAATTAGAAAAAGTTCAAAACGAAGCTCTTAAAATCATCAGTAAAATCTATTTTAACAAACGAGAATCTCTAACACTTATTGATATTCGTTCCAACTACCAAATTCCCACTCTTGAATCTAGAAGAAAGCTGCGGTTTATCATCCTTATTCGCGACACTATTTATGACAAGTCTCATCCCCTTCATTCGATTCTTGCACCCTATATTCGATTACATCACCACATCCTTCGCTCTAATAATAAAATGTTTTCTACCCCCAAGATTTTCAAAACTAAGTATGTTGAAATTTCTTTTGCCTTTCAAGCAACCTCAACTAGAAGCTCTCTACCGAGCGATATCACTTCTTTAAATTCTAAAACAAAATACAGAAACTGTATTACTCCATTCCCATTAGAATATTGAAACATTTGACCAACAACATCTTCTCATCTCTATTCTCACTCCCCATCTTTCCTCTTTGTCTGGATTGTCCGCAGTCTTTTCCTCCCCTGTTCATTCATTTAATATTATTCTCTGTTGTCTTAAACCTTCTTTTTCTTCCCACTAAGTTTACTACGTTCTTTTTTTTTTATCATTTTTCATATTATATGTTTGTCTTCGTCTTTGCAACTTGTCATTTTGTGTATATGAATCAAATAATTATCCAATTCCTGTAAATATGTGTGTATTTTTGTACTCTCCTCAATATTTCTTTTTAATTTCTCAAATGTAGTGGGGCATCAAGCCACTTGAATGTTTAAATATCCAAAATTTCCTGTACTTTGGCTTTACTGTAACCCACTGCATGGAATAAATTATTATTATTATTATTATTAAGTTAATTGCAATAGAATACTGTGTATCCTATATGTGTATTTATCTACTGCTTTGTAATAGGGGCGGGGGTGGCTCAGTCGGTAGCGCGCCAGGCTCGTAATCTGTAGTTCCCAGGTTCGAGTCCCAGTTGGGTCAGCGTTGAGATTTTTCTCCGCAAAATTCCCCGCCCTGCCCACGGTCAGTAGGGGACACCGATGGGCTTGGCAAAGGCCGCCGTCCGTCGGATGGGACGTTAAGCCGTGGCGCCGTGTGCGGGAGAGCCATACCCTGTGCACGTTAAAGAACACGCTGGATGGCCTTGACGGGATGTTACCATCTGTCTCCCAACAGCTGTTCCAGTGGGTCCCCTCCCCCAACCTTCTCTGAGCCTTCGGGGTCCATGTGACCTGGCCATTTAGCCCATGGTGTGCAAAAAAGTGCCGCTCAGAGGTAAAACAACCCAACCCAAAGCTTTGTAATAAAGCTGAAATTAAAATTTTAAAGACATATAACTTTTTGCTGTCCGTAGCAAAAGAAGTTAAAAACTATTTCGTCGTGACAAGTAATCGGAGAAACGTAACTCGTCGTGACAAGTAATCGGAGAAACGTAACTCGCTGCTGCTCAAAGCAGGAGGATCGTAACCAGTCTCAATAGGTAAACGAAAGGGACGTAAGGCATCGCGATCGGTAAACGAAAGGGACGTAAGGCATCGCGATCGGTAAACGAAAGGGACGTAAGGCATCGCGATCGGTAAACGAAAGGGACGTAAGGCATCGCGATCGGTAAACAAAAGGGACGTAAGGCATCGCGATCGGTTGGGTTGTTTTACCTCTGAGCGGCACTTTTTTGCACACCATGGGCTCATGGACCCCGAAGGCTCAGAGAAGGTTGGGGGAGGGGACCCACTGGAACAGCTGTTGGGAGACATATGGTAGCCTCCCGTCAAGACCATCCAGCGTGTTCTTTAACGTGCGCAGGGTGTGGCTCTTCCGCACACGGGACCACGGCTTAACGTTCCATCCGACGGACGGCGGCCTTTCCAAGCCGATCGGTGTCCCCTACTGACCGTGGGCAGGGCGGGGAATTTTGCGGAGATAAATCTCAACGCTGACCCAGCTGGGACTCGAACCTGGGAACTACAGATTACGAGCCTGGCGCGCTACCGACTGAGCCGCCCCTATCGCGATCGGTAAACCAAAGGGACGTAAGACATCGCGATCGGTAAACGAAAGGAATTCAATTCCTCATGGCTCGTGTCATTTATTAACATAAAAATTTACGAAACATCGAATGAAGATTACATTCCGAAGCATATTTTTATTTCCATTTTTTAACTATTCAAAAACAAGAGACAATAGTTATAATTATATGGTAGAATTAATCATTAATTGAGAAAATCGCACTTTTTTATTGAAGATAATATTTGCAAATTCGAGAGTCAAATTTATACTCATTATCTGTTGTACATTTCGAAGACGTTGGTCAATTGCTGGGATCAAAATTTGCTTTCTCACAAGAAGCAAGTTAGTCACATCATACATCTTCCTGTCTAAATCTATGGATATTAAAGCTGATTAAATACTAAAGAGAACTGGTGCAAATTAAGCTTTGTTTTATTTGTATCTGAAATTAGAATTGTCTTTTATTTTTCAGGTATCCTTTACTTCTTTGTCGGCTGCATAAGGTCACTCCATTTCATCACAAAGACAGAGAAGCTCTTCGAGAAGCACAACAAAAAGTGGAACTACATCTCGAACACATCAACCAAGTAAGTTTTTCGGATTGTTTTTCGTGAAAAAAAATTATCATTTATATCAAAACATACTAGGTTGTTGGGTTGTTTTACCTCTGAGCGGCACTTTTTTGCACACCATGGGCTAAATGACAAGGTAACATGACCCCGAAGGCTCAGAGAAAGTTGGGGGAGGGGACGCACTGGAACCGTCAAGGCCATCCAGCGTGTTCTTTAACGTGCTCAGGGTATGGCTCTCCCGCACAGGGGGCCACGGCTTAACGTCCCATCCGACGGACGGCGGCCTTTCCAAGCCCATCGGTGTCCCCTACTGACCGTGGGCAGGGCGGGGAATTTTGCGGAGATAAATCTCAACGCTGACCCAGCTGGGACTCGAACCTGTGAACTACAAATTACGAGCCTGGCGCGCTACCGACTGAGCCACCTCCGCCCTGTCAAAACATACTAGATTGATTATTTAGGGCTAAGATGTTTTAGTGGCGGACCTCTGAATCAAGTTATTACCTCTTCGGTTTTGATTCTAAGTCTCCCGCTTGGGTATATTTCCGGGCGGTGGGGTTCGTCATGAATTCTCCGCGTTTTATATATGGAGCTGCCACCTCTCCAGTGTTTCGGAAAGTCATCTCTTCCCGTTTCTCGGTTCAGTTATTAATTCTTTGAGTCAGTTATGGCGTACTGAATTGGTATATAAAATGCGTTTCTCTCACAAATCATCCTTCTGATAGTATAAGTGGTATTTCTCAAGTACACACCGATTTCAGAAAAAACTAATGAAACATGTGGACAAAATCTTCTTGATTACTACAAGTAACACATACGTTAAAAGATCTAATAGGAATAGCTCGTAAAGTCTGAACACTGAAATCAGTTTTGGTACGAGTTGTCAGGAATTGGTTGACTTAATTAAGTTTGAGAGGCCAGATTGTTAACGTAGATTAGAAAGGAAAAACAATGCCTTGTCAAAATTGTTAATTGAATTTGTCAGTTGAACTAATAATAGGAGAGTTACAAATCTTGTTAAGCAAGAATCAAAATTGTGCATTAATTATCAAAATTGTTTTATTTTTAGCCAATCTACTTGTAAAATAATTGGGGGTCAGTCGGTACCAGACCAGGCACGTAATCTGCAGTTCTCAGGTTCGAGTCCCAGTTGGACCAGCGTTGATATTTGTCTTCTCAAAACTGCCCTCGGTTAATAGAGGACACTGATGGGCTTGGAAAGGACGCCGTCTGTCGGATGGGATGTTAAGCCGTGGCTCCATGTGCGGGAGAGCCATTCCCTGTACACGTTAAAGAACACGCTGGATGGCCTTGACGGGACCATCTGTCTCCCAACAGCTGTTACAGTGGGTCCCCTCCCCCAATCTCCTTTGAGCCCTCGGGATCATTGTGGCCTGACCATTTAGCCTATTATTTGCAAAAAAGTGCTGCACTAAGGTAAAACAAACCAACACAGCCTTCAGTCAAAATATTTTACTCTGACTAAACACGGTCGTTGTGCATATTCAGAAAATACCCGTAAACAGTGAAAAGTAGCTCGATTGTTAATACGTAGAAACTGTATATGTGAGTATTGACACACATACAGTGACCTCCAATTGGATTAACTCTTTCCCGTCTTTATTTTCCGTCGATCTAAATATCGTGCGTTCTTTGCGTTCGTGCAAATCAGTTGTTATTGAGAAAAAAGTTATTTGTTTCTACGATGATTTTTTTTTCATTTGACTAGTTTTTTTTTATGGATCATGGGTTTCATAGGGCAGCTGAATATACCAAAAGGGTTATTGGAAAGACAAAATTTCTTTCTCTATAATTTTCATAATTTTGTATGTTTTTGGCGCCCAATTACTTTTGTAACACCTTTAACCCCTCACAATTTTCATCAGTTTAGTTTTTTCTCAGTTTATCACCAAACCTACCTTGCACGTAACTATATAAGGTATTGCTTTCAATATGTTTTTAAACAGAAAAAAATTGATGTGAATGCTTTTAGGTGTTGTAAATAAAATTAAGATAACTACAACCTATTTTATTATTAAGTAGTACATACATACCTACAAAATCCTCATGCAGCAATGGGCTACGGAGGTCCAACCAGACTGTGTAATTTTCCTCTCCAGACGTGTCTCTTCTGAGCAACTGCTGCTGCATTTGGCAACTCTAGGCTAATTCTAGCAAGGTTCTGTTTGACATTGTCTGCCCATCGCTTCCTAGGTCTCCCCTTTTTCTGAAACCCTTAGGCACACGGTTCATAATCCTGTTTGCCAATCTGTAACTATGCATGCGGGCGAAATGGCCAAACAAAAGCAGTCTCTCTTTGCACAATATACTGCTCAAAGGAGGTTGATGATTCCTTCTTCTAATCTCATTATTACTTACAAACTCAAACCACCTAATGTTCAAAATACTGTGTAAGCATCTAAAATCAAAGGCATCAAGTTTCTTGCTATCCTGCTTACAAAGGGTCCAAGTTTCGCTACCATACCTAACCTTAGAAAGAACCAAACTATTATACAGCCTAATTTTAGTCTTTAGGTGTACACGCCTATTTTTCCACACTCTCCATAGATTCTTAAAAGTCCCGGCAGCAATCTCTATTCTCCCATTTTATCTCATGCCACACATCATCAGTATCTGTTACATAGCGCCCATGATAATTAAACTGAGACACTTGCTCAAGAGTGCAGCCATTCAAAGCAACTGAAACACTATCTGCCTGACCAATTTTCATCACTTTAGTTTTTTCTCTCTTACCACCAAACCTATTCTATTACCTATTCTATTCTATATTATTCTATATATACATTATATATCCTATTCTATTCTATATATACATTCTCATGAACAACCCCAATGAAAGAATTCATCTCATCAACATCATTAGTCAACAAGGCCAAATCATCTACATAATTTAAATCAGAAATTTTGAATCTCTTGACCATTTAAGGCTAAAATCTTTCCATTGCAAAGAATTTCGCATAACATAATCAATAACCAAACAAAACAGAAAAGGACACAAAATGCACCCTTGTCTAACTCTACTAGCAATGCATTCGCTGAAAGACGTACCAACTCTCACAGTTCTCAGTGTTATTATAGACACAGTACTCAGTGTTATTATAGAGAGCTTTCATTACATTAACTAACTTATCAGGTATTCCATATAATCTAACAATCAACCACAAATTATATCGATCAACAGAGTCAAAAGCCTTTTTGAAATCTATAAAGCTAGCAACCACAGGTTTCTGAAACTCGAAACATTTCTCAAGAATTTGGCTAAGTGAAAATATTTGATCAATACATCCCCTACCACTTCTGAATCCACACTGTTCATCACGCAGTTGTCCATCAACCAAATTCTTAATTCTATTAAGTATAATCATGCAAAGAACTTTACTGGAACAGAAAGTAAACTAATTCCCCTATGATTATCACAAGAACTGCGATCAACTTTTTTTAAAATTGAGACAATAATAGTTCTAGTAAAATCCTTAGGATCAACACCTTTATCATAAAAAAATATTCAAAATTTCAATCAGCCATGTGACAAAACAAATGCTCCCAGCTATAAGCATTTCAGTGGTGATTTCATCCATCCATGGGGATATATGCAGTTTTAATTTAGAGATAGCCAAAGTGACTTCGGAATGTGATAGAGGTCCATCATTAAAGCCAGTAATGCATCTATCCTTATTACGAACAATAGGAGTAGAAATAATCATATTATTTAGAACTTCTCTGAAATGCTCAGCCCACCTAGCCATCACAAAATGAGCCCTTACACTAGGACATCTGTTATCTGATCATTTGTTGTTTTAGCTCTGTATTAAAATTTTTACAATATACTGAATATTTTACTCGGCTATAGTTTTATTCCAATGTTAATTTTTCTATATGTTTAACCTAGGTCGCTACACCTGGGTTACTTTTATATTTATAACATATTTATACATTTGTTTCTTGTTGTCGACTGTTTCCTTTTATTGTTTTAGAATTTGTGTATGAGTTTGTAGTTTATTTTTAATACTTGGTTGAAGGTTCTATGACTTTTATCTTCTATTTGGACATATGTTTGGCGCATTACAGCCTTAGATGCTAATGCGCCATTAAACCTAAAATAACCAACCAACCATCACAGAATCCTCACCTTCAACCAACTTACCATGTTTACCCCTCAATCCCTGTGTACCTGTCTGTTTCTTCCCACATAAAACATTAGCTATATGGTATAACCCCCTGCTGTTGTGCTGTCTAACTGCTTCCTCTGCATTGTCAGACAAGCTATCAAGCCAAATATTCTTATCAGCTGTAATATAATATTCTTATTCGTTGTAATGTCTTCTGTTAGGACTAGTAGGGTGTTGATTAGGACTAGTATGTGTTCCTGCACTTCCTTCTTTTAGAAATAAGTTACATAGCCTTATCACTCAAATAATTTTGTTTCCTCTGTTCCCTTTTACCCAAAACAGTACTGTTGGTTTCAAGAAAAGTATGTTTAAACTGATCCCATTCTTTCTCAACTTCAACAGTGTCAATGTTGAAAGTAATTTTCTTAACCTTAGCACAACATTTCTTAAGCTTCAGCTGCAAGACACTTTTAAGCAGGTAAGGGTCAGACCAAATTTTGGCTCTCCTGTATGATCTGGTATTCCTAACTGAACTAGCCCATTTGCTATTAATTAAAATATAATCTATCATATTCCTGTGGAACCCATGTATATTTATAAATGACCCGATGTTTGTAGTATGTGTTAGTTATTCGTAAACCATTAAGTTTACTTACCTCTAGGAGATTCCCCATTGCCATTGGAACTACCAATGCCAAAGGGACCTAAAACTCCTGCCCAAAGGTCAGAGTACTACCAGACTTTAGCATTGAAGTCACCTAACACAAGAGAAATATCTCCTTCCTTCACAGAATTCAAAATATCCTGAAGCTGGCTGTAAAACGTATCCTTCTCATTCTTATCAGAGTCCTCTGTGATGGCATAACATCAGATGACATTCAGGTCTTTAATTTTTGTTTTAAATTTTGCTCTAAGAAATCTTCCATTAATACATTCATATCCTAGAAGAGTATCCCTGGCGTGTCTGCTGAGAAGCAAACCTACACCTTGGAGATGCTTTCCATCTTCCTTCCCTGAAAAGGAAAATTTTAAGTTATTTTTAAGTATATCATCTTTACTTGTCCATCTGGTCTCTTGCAAGCCTAGAATATCTAAGTTATAACGCTGGAATTCCTGCGTGAGGACATCAAGAGAATAATTTCTATGTAATGTCCTCACGTTTCATGGTTCCTGCAGAGAAAATTATTAGTAGGATTTTTAAAGAAACTCTGTTTATTAGATCCTGATCGCAGGATCCCCCTGATCGCAGGCATGGGACAAAGACCTGTTAGTCCTTCGCTAAAGGCTGAAGTCACCAATGCTGGTAGGAACTTCAGGCACCACCTTTTCAAGAGCCATATGGCCTATCACAGACACATTATTCCAGTTTAGGATTGACGATGCCCAACTAGCTAAGTGAGAGTTCAGGTACCTGCGATGGTCTCTGATCAGGATTATCCACCAGCTGATATAAGATATCCCATGCCTCTGTTCACTTAGGGCTGACAACCCAGAAGCAAACAGAAAACACAGCGGCAGATTCTCCCTCAACAGAGGCCCACCAGTGCAGCAAGTCCAGGATCCATAATCAAGCTCAAATCCATAAACAAGTCCAGGCCCTGTGAAGTTGACCACTCCTCAGCAGGGTTAAAAAAAAGAAAAAGTAGCCATGGATGTTCAGATCAGTAGACCACACTGAACTGGCAATCCTCCCCTTCCGTTCGCTTCCAAAAGAGAATATCTCTTTTTAAAGGTACTAACGGCCTGTACCACTAGAAGGCGGGGTCGGACATTAGGTGCTATACCTTGGCCGGTTCTGTGCGTCATCACTGGGGATTGGTGCATAGCTCTTCTTCCAGTTTATGCTTAGCTACCATTTACAGTCCTATTAAGTAATAATATACTTTATTGAATGCCATTATGGGAAGAAGATATTTTGTTGAAAATGATTCCAAAGAAGACTAGGAATCAGTTCTCAAGGCTAGGGAAGGGGCGGGGGGGGCTCAGTCGGTAGCGTGCCAGTCTCGTAATCTGTACTTCCCAGGTTCGAGTCCCAGCTGGGTCAGCGTTGAGATTTATCACCGCAAAATTCCCCGCCCTGCCCACGGTCAGTAGGGGACACCGATGGGCTTGGAAAGGCCGCCATCCGTCGGATGGGACGTTAAGCCGTGGTCCCGTGTGCGGGAGAGCCATACCCTGTGCACATTAAAGAACACGCTGGATGGTCTTGACGGGAGGCTACCATCTGTCTCCCAACAGCTGTTCCAGTGGGTCCCCACCCCCAACCTTCTCTGAGCCTTCGGGGTCCATGTGACCTGGCCATTTAGCCCATGGTGTGCAAAAAAGTGCCGCTCAGAGGTAAAACAACCCACAACTCATTGGTTAATAAGAAAAAAACTTGAGATGAAGGGTCCCGTGAAGAGGAGACTTAAACCTCACTCGTCATCCCTTAGAGCTCCCCTCTGATTGGACCACAATATTCAGTATCTTCGTTTGCAGTGTGTAGAGGTTGAGCGTTCGTTCTTTATTATTTGAACGTGAGTCATTAACACCATTTCTTTATCTGATGTTCTTGATTATGAGTTTATAACTTGAAGATAAAGTTATATTGAAGTGTATTGCGCTCCTTAAGGAAATCTTTATTTGCCAACAACTTTATTTCCAAGACATCACATTTCTTGCAACAAAATATATTTTTAACTTTCGGACACTTATGAGCTGAGGGCGGCGGTGGTACGGCAGGTAGCGTTTCAGGCTCGTAATCTGCAGTTCTTAGGTTTGAGAAAAGCTGCTGTCCATCATACGGAGTGTTAAGCCGTTGCTCCGTGTGCAGGAGAGCCATACCCTACATGCGTTGGAGAACCTCTGAATGGGGGCGGGGGTGGCTCAGTCGGTAGCGCTCCAGGCTCGTAATCTGTAGTTCCCAGGTTCGAGTCCCAGCTGGGTCAGCGTTGAGATTTATCTCCGCAAAATTCCCCGCCCTGCCCACGGTCAGTAGGGGACACCGATGGGCTTGGAAAGGCCGCCGTCCGTCGGATGGGACGTTAAGCCGTGGCCCCGTGTGTGGGAGAGCCATACCCTGTGCACGTTGAAGAATACACTGGATGGTCTTGACGGGAGGCTACCATCTGTCTCCCAACAGCTGTTCCAGTGGGTCCCCTCCCCCCAACCTTCTCTGAGCCATCGGGGTCCATGTGACCTGGCCATTTAGCCCATGGTGTGCAAAAAAGTGCCGCTCAGAGGTAAAACAACCCAACCCAACCCCTCCCTCAACCTTCTCTAAGCCTTCGGGGTCCTTGTGACCCGGCCATTTAGCCCACGGTGTGCAAAAAAGTGCCACTCAGAGGTAAAACAACCCAACCCTCTGAATGACCATGAAGGCAGACTACGATCTGTCTTCTAATAGCACCCCAGTGTGTTCCCTTCCCCAACCTTCTATGAGCCTTCGGGGTCCTTGTGACCTTGTCATTTAACTAATGGCGAGCGAAAATAATGCCGCTTAGAAGTGAAACACTTCCTAATTGATTACGAAGAGGCACAGGCAGGCGGGAAAGATATAAATAATCTCTGGCGATTTGTGGGCGGTATCTCGCCAGGTTCAAAATCTGCAGTTCCCAGTTTCGAGTCCCAGTTGGACCAGTGTTGATATTTATGTCCTCAAAACTCCCGACTTCGGACATTATGGACATCGATGGGTTTCGTCGAGGCAAACTTCGTGTCACGTGACACGAGTTGCCAGATATTTTTTCTGAATTCTGTAATCAACCATAGTGTTCGGATACTTTTTTTAGCGACTGTAGGTGGTCATATTATTTTGATACTAGATCGTGTGGGTTCACTCACGGAAATATTGAGCGTGTGCAGTTACCGTTCACAGCAAACTGGAGCGTGTGCAGTAACTGCACACGCTCCAGTTTGCTGTGAACGGTAACTGGAGCGTGTACAGTTGCTGTACACGCTCCAGATTTTTTTCCTGAATTCTGTAATCACGTGACACGAAGGTTGCCAGATCACTAATTTCTAGAAAACTTCGTTGCCAGATATTTTTTCTGAATTCTGTAATCAACCATAGTGTTCGGATATTTCAATACCATTTTTTACCATAATAAACACCATAATTTACAATTTCCTTCAATACCACAAAATGAAAAGCTGTTAAAAACTATCTCAATTACTGAATAATAATACATTAATAAAGAGTGTCATTTCTAAAAAAAAATACCCGCTCAAGGAACTGCTTGCCACAGAGGTCTGACAGGAGCCTGTCAGTTTATACGCCATAGTAGAAGATCTGAGAGGATGGCAGGAACTCAGCAGAAAAACAACACATACATCCATGCCTTACCCGGGGCTCGAACCCAGTACAAAATTCTTCCTAGCCCCTAATGGCCCCCTACAGACTTGAGACTTATGACCCCCCCTAACCCCCCCCCCCCCCTTCCAATTGAGGCGGCCACTGCCTGCATTGCATCATAAGATAGAAGTTATTAGATTAGAGCAAGTTTCTAAATGCCCATAAAGAGCCTCGTGGGCTCGAACCCAGGTCCCCTGGACTACAAAATTCTTCCTAGCCCCTAATGGCCCCCTACAGACTTGAGACTTATGACCCCCCTACCCCCCCCCCCCCCTTCCAATTGAGGCGGCCACTGCCTGCATTGCATCATAAGATAGAAGTTATTAGATTAGAGCAAGTTTCTAAATGCCCATAAAGAGCCTCGTGACGTCAATGGATAAGAGCAACCTGACCCTCTTTATTCTCTTTATTCTGATTAAAGCGCAAATGACGGAGGGATGAGAGAATGAAACATCGCTCTCCCCCCCTTCCCAGTGTGGTACATGATCCTACATTCCACAGTTGAACTGCACTCGACGAGTGACCGATTGACGTCACCGGTGTTATTTAGTCAGAGGCGAAAGAAAGTGATGTTATTTAAAGCGTAAACGTGACGACGTTACAGAAAGATGACACTATTATTCAGTAGCCATGGCAACCGTGCTAATGCATAGTCGCATGTCGGTTGTGTTGACAACAGATCCTGCGCACACAGATAATGATCATCGTGGAATACAATTTAAATGAGGCCAGAGCACACTAATAAATTGTCTTTGTTATAATTCTGAAAGTTAAGCAGCTTCGAGAAATGGTTGATTTACTCTTTGGTCATTACGTAGTGATGGTATTCATTGAAGTGTGCGAAGATTCCATTATGATTTAATCGGAATATCTTTAAAACAAAAATCTAATTATGACAGCAGCCTGAGTTTGAAAAGTTACTTTATTTCATCCCGGAGCAACATTTTTGCACAACATTTTTCCTGGGGTTTTTCCTGGGGTAAATCATGGAACGTTTTAGGAGCGCCATACTATAATAATGTCTCCTAACAGATGTCCAGTGGGTCCCCTCCCTCCAACCTTCTCTGAGTCCTCGGGGTCCTTGTGACCTGGCAGTTTAGCATATTTTGTTGCAAAATGTTCTGCTCAGAGGTAAAACAACCCATCAACTCAGTAAAATATCACAAGAGATGTCCTGTAGACATGAGATTCACGAAATAATTAGGTTAAAACATATGGTTTTATCGTGAGTGGGACTGGAACCCATGGGGCGGGGGTGGCTCAGTCGGTAGCGCGCCAGGCTCGTAATCTGTAGTTTCCAGGTTCGAGTCCCAGCTGGGTCAGCGTTGAGATTTATCTCCGCAAAATTCCCCGCCCTGCCCACGGTCAGTAGGGGACACCGATGGGCTTGGAAAGGCCGCCATCCGTCGGATGGGACGTTAAGCCATGGCCACGTGTGTGGGAGAGCCATACCCTGTGCACGTTAAAGAACACGCTGGATGGCCTTGACGGGAGGCTACCATCTGTCTCCCAACAGCTGTTCCAGTGGGTGCCCTCCCCCAACCTTCTCTGAGCCTTCGGGGTCCATGTGACCTGGCCATTTAGCCCATGGTGTGCAAAAAAGTGCCGCTCAGAGGTAAAACAACCCAACCCAACTGGAACCCACGTCTCCCAATAAACATTCCTGGAGTGCAAACCACTACATCATCAACGGCTAACCTTTTCCTTCAGCTCACGTCAAAACTCAATTTTTTTCAGCTAACTGTTTCATACACTCCGACAACACTTGGCTTGTAGCGGCTAAATGCAGCTGTTGCTCAGGATAGACTTATATGGAGGACAGAATTGCACAATCTGGTTGAACTCGTAGCCTCTGGATGCTTGAGAATTAAAAACAATGTCCTTCAGACCAAAATAGAGGGAAGGACTATCCCTCCTTTTCGTTGTTCATTGAATAATCTCTCACCTCTTCTAATCCTAAAACCAGCCCGAAAACTGTTAATTCTAACGCGGAATCCACCAATTATTCGCTATTTGTTGCAATGTAGGGAATCCAGAGAGAAATTCCTCTCCAACTAGTTTTGACCTGCTTTCGTTTACAATTACAAACCGGAAGTGACGACGTTGACGCGTGTGCTAACCTAGAAGATGGGAAACACGACAGATGCCAGCTGCGCCGAGAGGCAACACAGGAAGGAGCCACGTGCACCTGAAAGGAATGCATCAGAGGATGCGGAGCAACAGCTCTCATTTACGATCAGGGCATGAGGCAATTTCCACTGAATTCTGAGCACATGGATTTACACCTAAATGTTTCACTCTCTCTGCATAATCTATTGTATGATGCTAATGACTTCTAGGAAAACAGCTGTGTGATAGTTATGTAAACGTAAAGTCCTGGTGTAAAGTAACGGATCACGAACTTAGTTCCGATACTTTCCGTTGCCCAGAAATTTCTCATTCGGGATATTTCACCGAATTTCAGAAAGCATTTTTGTGAATGTGCATTCACTTTTGGGGTATAAAAGTCTAGAAGTTGTTGGGTTGTTTTACCTCTGAACGGCACTTTTTTGCACACCATGGGCTAAATGGCCAGGTCACATGGACCCCGATGGCTCAGAGAAGGTTGGGGGAGGGGACCCACTGGAACAGCTGTTAGGAGACAGATGGTAGTCTCCCGTCAAGGCTATCCAGAGTGTTCTTTAACGTGCACAGGGTATGTCACTCCCGCACACGGGGCCACGGCTTAACGTCCCATCCGACGGACGGCGGCCTTTCCAAGCCAATCGGTGTCCCCTACTGACCGCGGGCAGGGCGGGGAATTTTGCGGAGATAAATCTCAACGCTGACCCAGCTGGGACTCGAACCTGGGAACTACAGATTACGAGCCTGGCGCGCTACCGACTGAGCCACCCCTGCCCATAAAAGTCTAGAAGAATTAATAACTTATGTTAGTGTTTTTGTAGAAAGTTTACTTCAAATATTGGAGGCTTATTTGGACTTAATAGAGGGAGAGAGGTGCTCAGTCGTTAGCGAGCCAGGCTTGTAATATATAGTTCCCAAGTTCGCGTCCAAGCTGGGCCAGCGTTGAGATTCATCTCCGCTAAGCCCCACCCTGCCTTTGTTCAGTAGGGGACACCGATGGGCTTGGAAAGACCGCCGTCCGTTGGTTGGGACATAAAGCCGTGTGCCTCGGCATACCCTGTGCACGTTAAAGAATACGCTGGATGGCTTTGTTGAGAGGCTGCCATCTGTCTGTTAACTCAGTGAGTCCCCTCAGCATCGCTTACAAAGGATATATCGGTATAGAAAGCCCCAAACTTCTCTGAGTACTCAGAGAAGTTTCTGAGGACTCCTCTGAGTCCTCAGAAAACTTTAACGTGCACAGGGTATGGCTCTCCCACACACGGGGCCACGGCTTAACGTCCCATCCGACGGACGGCGGTCTTTCCAAGCCCATCGGTGTCCCCTACTGACCGTGGGCAGGGCGGGGAAGTTTGCGGAGATAAATCTCAATGCTGACCCAGCTGGAACTTACGAACCTGGGAACTACAGATTACGAGCCTGGAGCGCTACCGACTGAGCCACCCCCGCCTCCCTAGATCAGTAGAGGGCCCAATGGGCTTAGAAAGGGCGCCGTCCATCAAATGGGACGTTAAGCCGTGGCTACGTGTGCGGGAGACCCATACCCTCTGCCCGTTAAAGAACACGTTGTATGGCCATGACGCGAAGCTACCGTCTGTCTCCCAACAGATGTCCAGTAGGTCTCCTCTCCCAACCTTCTCTGAGCCTTTGGGGGTGACTCAGCCGGTAGCACGCTAGGCTCGTAATCTGCAGTTCCCAGGTTCAAGTCTCGGCTGCGTCAGATTTGTGATTTAGCTCCGTAAAAAATCCCGCTCATGCCCCCGGTCGATAGGGGAGACTGATGGGCTTGGAAAATTACTGACCGTAGGATGGGACGTTAAGTGCATGGTTAAATAACATGCTGGATGGCCTTGACGCGAGGCTACCATCTGTCCCCCAACAGCTTTTCCAGTGGGTCACCTCCCCGACCTTCTTTTAGTATTTGAGGTCCTTGTAGCCCATTGTTTGCAAAAAAAAGTGTCGCTCAGAGGTAAAATAACTCTAACCTAAATCGAAGCCTTCGGGGTGCTTGTGACCTGGCCATTTAGCTCATTGCGTTAAAAAAAATTCCCTTATTGGTAAAACAACCCAAGCCCACAGTGAGAAAGGGGACACTAATAGCCTTTCCAAGCCCATCAGTGGGACGTTATACAATGTCCCGTGTGCAGGAGGTCATATCCTGTGCGCGTTAAGAAACACACTGAATGGCTTTGATGGGAGACTATTCCTATGTCTCTTAATAGCTGTTTTAGTGGGTTCCTTCCTTCCAAATTTCTCTGAACCTTCGGGGTCCTTGTGAGTTGTCCTTTTAATGTATGCAAAAGTGCGGCTAGGAGGAAAAAGAACCCACAATCCGACTCTGCTTGATTTGAGATTTACCCTGCAAATTCTATATCGATGGATTATAAAGCCGTCGTCAGTCGGATGGGATGTTAAGCTGTTGTTCTATGTGCAGGAGAACTCTACCTTCTGCAGAGTAAAGAACATGAAGTTTGGCCTTAACGGGGCGCTTCATCTGTCTCCTAATAGCTGTTCAGTGGATACTCTTCTCCAAACTTCTGTGGGGCGGGAGTGGCTCAGTCGGTAGCGCGCCAGGCTCGTAATCTGTAGTTTCCATGTTCGAGTCCTAGCTGGGTCAGCGTTGAGATTTATCTCCGCAAAATTCTCCGCCCGCACGGTCAGTAGGGGACACCGATGGGCTTGGAAAGGCCGCCGTCCGTCGGATGGGACGTTAAGCCGTGGCCCCGTGTGCGGGAGAGCCATACCCTGTGCACGTTAAAGAACACGCTGGATGGCCTTGACGGGAGGCTACCATCTGTCTCCCAACAGCTGTTCCAGTGGGTCCCCTCCCCCAACCTTCTCTGAGCCTTCGTGGTCCATGTGACCTGGCCATTTAGCCCATGGTGTGCATAAAAAGTGCCGCTCAGAGATAAAACAACCGAAACTTCTATGAGCCCTTAGGTTCTTTGTGACTTAGCCATTTAGATTATTTTTATTCCATTCTGTGCAAAATTGTGCTGCTCAGAGGTAAAAAAGACCCCACCTAATTACGTGCTGAAAATTTTGATAATTGCCCGTGTTTTAATCAAACTGCCACTGAGAGTCCTTTTTACATTATTAATTCCCTAATATTGCTCTTGATACGCAGAAATTTCTACCACACCACCTTAGTCAACTCTTTCAAGAATCAGCACTCTTCATCTTTAATTTCTTCTAAAACTAACAATATTTCACTTTCCAGCAATCTACCTGTTGTCATACTCAAGAAAATTCTCTCTCATCTCCTTAAAGACCTTAAGTAACGAGAAGAGTGATGTCAAATTAGCTAAGACTGATTCAAGGCAGGCTGTAATCTCTGGTCCATCATTCTCCATTCTTTACCCCCCAAGACTTCCACTTTAGCTGAGATGTTATCTGGCGGTGTTAAATCTTGTCCATGCGCCTGTTGCCCAAAATAAACGTCGATCACCCCCTTATTCAAAGAGCACACATTCCAGTTGGTCGTCAAGTGCAATCAGCATTTCCCGGAGCTCGAAGGATCCTGGAAGACGACGAAATTAGCGTATCAGTAGGATGACTCAGGTCGCCAGAAAGAACAACTTGAATGAAAGTTCTTCGTACCTTTTGCAAGCGCCTTTTAGCCACAATTAGACAAGGGAGACGAGAATATCGTTCGTAGTCTTATTTTAGGGCTTTTGGTGGTGACAGGAAGCCTGGATGCCCACTCACACATTCAACAGTATTTGCTGATCTGGCAGCCTGTCGCTTTAAAGAATAACAGTGATAAGTTTGATTAGCATAACAGACATTCTTTTAAGTTTTAAGACTAAAATTTCTATTTCGCAGATAGCGAGAACGACTAAACGCTTGCCAACTCTATCTCGCGCCAGAAATCTCGTCGTTTCTCATTCGCAGCTCGTCCGGTGGCCGTATATGGCAAATGACGTCAAGCTCATCTGCCACTGGAAACGGAAAGGGGCGGAGCTAGTGCCATTGACTAGATCGCTGCGTTACGTCGGTTTCTGTGTTCTTATAAGCGAGTTGGCTCTGATGTGAGAAGGGAATTAGTGGAGGTTGTTGTTCGACGGACGGTGTTATTGCTGCTTGCTCCTTGTGGTGACGTTCAGTTGTGCGGCCTCTAATCTGAATCATTAGCTTCTTTGAGAGTGTTCAAAACATGATAGTGGAGGATAACAGGTTATTTTCTGTGAAGCCAATTCAACTCGTTTGATCGTTTTTCTTCACTGGGTGAATATTACAGCAAGGCATTGTTTTAAAAGCTCTTTATTCACGGAACTTTGAGAATTAATTTCAGGTAAGTTTGTGCTTTAAAATGATAAATTTCCATTGAATTAATCTTTCAAACATTATGGTTCGTATGAGAAAATACTTCATCTAACAGTATAAAAATGGACAAGCAAAAATGTGATTTTTTTGTTTCTTTTATTGTATGATAATTTAACACAGTGAATGATAAAGTGTACTAAGACACGAAATTTAAGGGTAAAAATTAAATATCTTATTGTTTCAGATTAATTTAAAAGGATTTTTTTTGTGTTGTTTTACCTCTGAGCGGCACTTTTTTGCACACCATGGGCTACAAAACTAGTGAACAGTGATAAGTTTGATTAGCATAACAGACATTATTTTAAGTTATTACAGATTACGAGCCTGGCGCGCTACCAACTGAGCCACCCCTGCCCCCAATTTAAAAGGAATAAATGCTAATTTAGTACAGAGAAAGTTGTTAGAGCTCTAAATGTCCCTGCAAGAACATTTCGCCTTTATTTTTTATCAGTATTCGCAACCTAAAAATGTTTGTTTTTTGTTTTAAATTTTGGAAATATTATTGCTTATTACTTGTTTATTGTTTCGAAACATCTATCTTGTCTTACCTTATACTGGAGAGGAATTTTTTCTCCACCTAGAAAGCATTTTTGTTCTTTTTAGTAAATCATAAAGCTTTTTTAGTGTTTCATCAAGTAAAGAAATAGTTTTCTGTTTCTAAATTAGGACCACAGATTTTTTTTTTCCCTTAGTTGTTGAACTATGAGAATATTTGAGATTTAGGATCAGTAAAAAATTTGAATTGGAATCGGTAGGATATCTTTAGAACCATTATAATATTTGAGATTATAACTAGTAGAATAGTTTAAAATTTGGATACATATGTACACAAAATCCATACGAGGTCCTACAAGACTGCATAATTTTTCTCGCTACAGCTGCTGCGTTTGGTAACTGTAGGTCAATTCTAGCAAGGTCCTGTCTGTCCTTGTCTGTCCATCGCATCCTAGGTCTCCCCCTCTTCCTGAAGCCTTTGGGCATACTGCTCATAATCCTATTCGCTAATCTACAATTATCCATGCGAGCAACATGGCCAAACCAACGCAGTCTCTTTCTGCACAATATGCTGCTCAAAGGAGGTTGATGACTCCTTCTTCTAATCTCATCATTACTTACAAAGCCAAACCACCTAATGCCCAAGATACTGCATAAGCATCTAGAATCAAAGGCAACAAGTGTTCACATCAGTGTACTATTTTAGAATTGGACTAGCAGCATATTTAACAACAGAACTGGTAGAAAGTGTTTTTGAATAGATGGTAATCATCAGTAATCAGTTTAAAAAAAAAATTAGGATCTTTTATAATTCGTTTCAGATTAAGACCAGTAGCGCATTTAAAGAGGAGGTTTGGGGGGGGGGGGATGCGACCCTAACAAAAACATACGTTTTAAAAACTGTATTTTTATGTTTTTGAAACATTTAACAACTATTAAGCATTGATGCAAAATATACCATTGATCTTAGTGGTTGCCTTTTTTCAATATTTACGCATTGATTATTTATGTTTTAATCTTTTGACAAAATCCCCCAAATATAGTTTCAAGATACGCTACAGATTAGGACCAGTAGAATATGTTTTACACTGGAATCGAAGAAAATGTTTTAGACTAAAATCAATAAAATGTATAAAACCATAATTAACATTCTCCTCCTTATATACTTTTTGGTGTGGGTAGAGTAACCAAGTTTTGTAGAAGGATTCAAATGTCTGGAGCCACCTCTCTCTGCAAACCTCTGATTAGGGATAACAATCAAGGATCTTAAGTATAGAAGAAAAATTGTCTTCAGCCGAGCGGATTGGGTTGGGTTGTTTTACCTCTGAGCGGCACTTTTTTGCACACCATGGGCTAAATGGCCAGGTCACATGGACCCCGAAGGCTCAGAGTAGGTTGGGGGAGGGGACCCACTGGAACAGCTGTTGGGAGACAGATGGTAGCCTCCCGTCGAGGCCATCCAGCATGTTCTTTAACGTGCGCAGGGTATGGCTCTCCCGCACACGGGACCACGGCTTAACGTCCCATCCGACGGACGGTGTCCTTTCCAAGAGATTGGTGTCCCTTACTGACCGTGGGCAAGGCGGGGAATTTTGCGGAGATAAACCCAGCTGGGACTCGAACCTGGGAACTACAGATTACGAGCCTGGCACGCTACCGACTGAGCCGCCCCGACATGTTAGGGTGTTATGGCAGCCGATCAACATTTCTATTGATTGTTTTTAAGCATTGCACTATGGGAGCAGTCTTTAGAAATTGTCTTGACTGTAATTGGAGATTTTGGTTGATTTTTGGTTCACGTTCTAAGGAAGGAAATTCGAATTAATACGTTATTCAGAAAATAGTAATACTATTACTACTACCCAACCAAGAAAAACTTTTAACTTAGATCTTAAAATATTAAAAATTGCGTTTTTCTCACGTGCTTTTGTGGTAAATGCCGCAGTGAATTCAAATCTCTTGACCACACTCTATCATCCAAATCTCTAGTATTACGTCATTTACAGTATTCATTTAAACTTTTCATAATATTTAACGTGAGGGGTGGGGGGGGGGGCGCCTAACGCGAGAATAAATTTTTTGGAAAATTAGGGAAATGCGAATCCTAATATTTCGTTAGTGCCTACCCAAAATAAAACAAAATCCACTTAACTCTTGTGAAACAAAAAAATGTTGACAGACGGATAGTGAGACAACCAAATAAAAACTATATTTTTGAAAAGACGCTAAAAATGAATTTTTAACCGTGAACAAAAATCTGTTTTTGAAAATCGCGTCTGGTTTTCATTCATTAGTTCGAATATGTAAAAAAAAAAGCTTTGTTTTGAAAATTACCGGAACGTCCATCATTTTGGTTTGGGCTGTTTTTCCTCTGAGCGGCATTTCTTTTGCACACAATGGGCTAAATGGCCTGGTGACATGGACCCCAAGAGTTAAGGGAAGTTTAGGAGAAAAGTACCCACTGGGTAGCTGTTAGGAGACAAATACAAGTCTCGCCACAAGACTTTGCAGCATGTTCTTTAAAGTGCACAGGTTACGGCCCTCCTACACACAGCGCCACGGCTTAACGCCCCATCTGATGAACGGCGGCTTTCCTAGGTGCATCGGTGCTCCCTTTTTCATAGAGGGCAGGAACTGGAACCTGAGAATTACTACTCTCCTCCCCTCCCCCTTCCATCATTATGATAGTTAGTAGACATATTATCATTATGATAGTTAATATATCATTATGATATTTCCATCATTATGATAGTAGTATATTAGTAGTTGTTAAAGAAATAAGAAGTAAAAACTGGCAGCTATCCAATCGGTATCCATCCATAGATTCTACCAAGCTTTAATGCCTTTGTGACCTGACGTTAACCCAATGTATAACTTAAAAAAATGCCTCTCGGTAGTGAAATAAATCATTCCTGTACTTTACAGGAAACATTTCGCAAACTCTCTCTGCTTCGAAGCTAATATAAATGAATTCAACAGCACAGTGGGAAAACCGCAGCGAAATATGCGATAAACAATCCTCAAAGTAAACAGCGAGGGCCAAAACTCTTCTCCAGGAGAGGATTTCGGAGGTCTTTCGTTCGAAAAGCAGTAGAGCAGAAGTCCTTGGATGACAGGTATTTCCTGTTGATACCGGAAACGCTCCTGCTGAAGGCAGAAAGCGTGTTTATTTATCCAAGGTTACCGCACTTATCTACTAGGGACAGACCGTGGTGTGTTTCCCATTAATCTAGTTCATTCTCCAACCAGGAATGCACAGGAACTGCTGTGTTTTGGAACCAGCCTCATATAGCTTCTCATCACGTATTCTTCGTTACCTGGTAGGTTTTTTAGATTCAATAATTTTCAATTTGTCTGAATATCAACTGGTATTTATGCTTTCACTCATTTCTATTCAAATTCCAAATATAAGCCCTTAATTTATGTAGAAAGTAGTATTTTAAAGCTTAGTTTTAAAACACTGGATGGCCTCGACGGGAGGTTACCATCTGTCTCCCAACAGCCATTCCAGTGGGTCCCCTCCCACAACCTTCTCTGAGCCTTCGGGGTCCATGTGACCTGGCCATTTAGCCCATGGTGTGCAAAAAAGTGCCGCTCAGAGGTAAAACAAACCAAACCAAACAGTTGGGGAATAAAGTAAAAGTGTCCAGTGGCGCATTTCTCATTTATTCTGTCTTCTATGCTTAAAGCTTCTAAGATGCCTCACTGTTTAGCTTCTGACAAGCCCATATTAAATGAGCAAAAACTTTTTGATAAAAAATGTATCTTTGCAAATAAACAACTGAATTAGTCCGTGCAATCTTCCAAACGAATGTGAGGGGTTGGGGTAGCTCAGTTAGTTACGCGCCAGATTCGTAATCTGCAGGTCCCACGTTCGAGTCCAGTTGAGATTTATCTCCCCAAAACTCCCCGTCCTGCCCTGTCAATAGGAGACCCAGATAGGCTTGGAAAGGCTGTCAGTCGGATGGATCGTTAAGCTGTGATCCCGTGTGCGGGATAGCCTTACCCTGTGCACGTTAAAGAACACTCTGGATGGTCTTGACAGCAGGCTTCCATCTGCCCCTTAACAGCTGGTCAGAGGGTTTCTTTCCCTCAATTACCTCCGAGCCGTTGGGGTCTTTGTGATCTGGCCGTTTATCCAATTCTGCAAAATAGTGCTGTTCAGAGATAAAATAAACATAAGGCCGATCGGTCAACGGGTTCGGAAGATATGGTGAAGCAAACTTATTGAGAAACAAACAACCAATCAAAACGACATTTTAAAAGCAAAATTTTTAAAATAAAAATTCATTTTAAAAGCAATATAAGAAGACTGCAAAAAATAATCTAGTAATTGCAAAGTAAACAAAATCTGAAATCAATCATTCCTTGACAAAAAATAACGAATATCCAACCTTTATGTGGAACCGAACCCGGTACCTTTCGGCTTAATAATTAGTAGACCGTTCAGAGTGGGGCGGGGGTGGCTCAGTCGGTAGCGCGCCGGGCTCGTAATCTATAGTTCCCAGGTTCGAGTCCCAGCTGGGTCAGCGTTAAGATTTATCTCCGCAAAATATCCCCGCCCTGCCCACGGTCAGTAGGGGACACCAATGGGCTTGGAAAGGCCGCCGTCCGTCGGATGAGACGTTAAGCCGTGGCGCCGTGTGCGGGAGAGCCATACCCTGAGCACGTTAAAGAACACGCTGGATGGCCTTGACGGGAGGCTACCATCTGTCTCCCAACAGCTGTTCCAGTGGGTCCCCTCCCCCAACCTTCTCTGAGACTTCGGGGTCCTTGTGGCCTGGCCATTTAGCCCATGGTGTGCAAAAAAATGCCGCTCAGAGGTAAAACAATCCAAACCGTTCAGAGTTTAAGTACTTCACTATCTATGATCGTCTCTTTTGTGTATCTAAGTCAAGAAAGTGGCTCTTTTTGCTACAGCAGCTATCAGGAAAAAAACTGCTTCAGAAGACGTCAAAGCATCTTGAAGCTGACGCCAACACAGATGTTATCTCTGCTAAGTGTTTGTCGTAGTCTTAAGTATTACCTACACTGTGAAGCATCTCCTTCCTATCAAATAATCTACGTAGTCGAGCTCTTATCAAGATAATGCTTTATTCCATTTAAACTCACCTTAAATATATCTCCAAAGAGCATTATTACATTGCTAGAGACATATGAGAGCTTTAAAAGAAAAATGGTAAAATACTTTTTCTCACAAGATAAAAAGAAATATGCAACAATTATTTTTCTTCTGAATTAAACTAGGTTGTTATTGAAATGTCAAAGCAACTTTAGAAACAAGTGCTTTTATGAAACAAACACTGAGTTGGGTTGTTTTACCTCTGAGCGGCACTTTTTTTGCACACCATTGGCTAAATGGCCAGGTCACAAGGACCTCGAAGACTCAGAGAAGGTTGGGGAGGAACCACTGGAACAGCTGTTGGGAGACAGATGGCAGCCTCCCGTCAAGGCCATCCAGCGTGTTCTTTAACGTGCACAGGGTATGGCTCTCCCGCACACGGGGCCACGGCTTAACGTCCCATCCGACGGACGGCGGCTTATTCCAAGCCCATCGGTGACCCCTACTGATTGGCCCCGTGTGCGGGAGAGACATACCCTATGCATGTTAAAGAACACGCTGGATGGCCTTGACGGGAGGATACCATCTGTCTCCCAACAGCTGTTCCAGTGGGTCCCCTCCCCCAACCTTCTCTGAGCCTTTGGGGTCCATGTGACCTGGCCATTTAGCCCATGGTGTGCAAAAAAGTGCCGCTCAGAGGTAAAACAACCCAACCCAAAGTCCCCTACTGATCGTGGGCAGGGTGGGGAATTTTGCGGAGATAAATCTCAACGCTGACCCAGCTGGGACTCGAACCTTGGAACTCCTTTCCAAGCTCATCGGTATCCCCTACTGACCGTTGGCAGTGCGAGGAATTTTGCGGAGATAAATCTCAACGCTGACCCAGTTGGCACTCGAACCAGGGAAATCCTTTCCAAGCTCATCGGTGTCCCCTACTGACCGTGGGCAGGGCGGGGTATTTTGCGGAGATAAATCTCAATGCTGATCCAGCTGGGACTCGAACCTGGGAACTACAGATTACGAGCCTGGCGCGCTACCGACTGAGCCACCCCTGCCCCCAAACAAACACTGTGTCTGCCTTTTGTAAATAAGGCAACTGCTGTTCATCCCTACTTTTAAGTTTTTGTATTTCACATCGTACTGTTTAGGTTTGAATGAGTTTAAAAACGCTGTGAAGAACATTGGCTTTTTATCATAAAACTCGGGAAACTGAAAATTCGAACTAATGGATGATTAGGAAAATAGGAATATTTCTAACTAAGCCTTTCCAATTATGCAACTTTTTTAGTTTTAAAAGATTAAATTCTTCCATCCTCTACAGCAATGGTTCTCAACCTTTTATTCTTCACGTACCCCCTGGAAATGAGTATGTAACTGGCGTACCCCTTGTTTAGATAGATAGAATTATAGTTATAGTATAACAATGGGAATAAAACTTTGATACTAGATGTAGCGACTTTTGAGCTCTCACGGCGTACCCCAAAAATTTTACCGCGTACCCCACGTTGAGAACCCCTACTCTACAGCAATGGTTGCCAATGGAGCACTATTGGGCCATAGGGAGCGTTTTCTTGAAATATTCCTTTTAAATGGAAAATACTTCATAGATTAACATAACTTTGTATGAAGGAGAGTTCAGAAAAATAAAGGGGCATTCAGCCCAAAAAGACTGGGAACCATTGCTTTAGCGGTGAGGGCAAGGCCGGACCTGAACTAAAAAATAGGGGTATTCCCCCTCACCATTTTTTTTTTTTCAAAATGCTAGTAAGGATAAAAAATAAAAAAAAATTTCTTTATATTTCATGCATTTTTCAAGAAATTATTAAAAGACTTGTAAAACAGATGGGGAAATGTTATACTGCAATGGAAATTCAGCCTCTTGGACTCCCCTATTACATTTTTACGGCTCCATTTTGTTTCTTGCCCCCCCCCCTTCACTTTCTTTCTAGATCCGGCCCTGGATAAGGGGGCAAACGCCCTAACACCATACTGCACCATCCAGATTTCAAATTTATAGCATGAATAGTTCTTTTACAATATTAGTTTAAATTTTGCTATTTTTAGAAATTCCTCTGACAGTGGAAATATTTAAACTATTGGGAGATTTCAAAAATGCGAATATTTCATTACTTCATATCCAACCTAAAAAGGAATTTTTTAATTATCTATTTAAAAAAAAGTTCGATGTTGACAGAGTAAGAGAAAGATTATGAAAAAATGGAGAGGAACCACGTTTTTTTTTTAACGAGCTAAGAGAGAGTACAGCAAAATCAAACAAAAACATATTGTAACTTGACCAGAGGTCGAGATCTCAAGATGATTGTGACTTCTCTAAAGATGTCGGGGCGGGGGTGGCTCAGTCGGTAGCGCGCCAGGCTCGTAATCTGTAGTTCCCAGGTTCGAGTCCCAGCTGTATCAGCGTTGAGATTTATCTCCGCAAAATTCTCCGCCCTGCCCACGGTCAGTAGGGGACACCGATGGGCTTGGAAAGGCCGTCGTCCGTCGGATGGGACGTTAAGCCGTGGCCCCGTGTGCGGGAGAGCCATACCCTGTGCACGTTAAAGAACACGCTGGATGGCCTTGACGGGAGGCTACCATCTGTCTCCCAACAGCTGTTCCAGTGGGTCCCCTCCCCCAACCTTCTCTGAGCCTTCGGGGTCCTTGTGACCTGGCCATTTAGCCCATGGTGTACAAAAAAGTGCCGCTCAGAGGTAAAACAACCCAACTTAACTTCTTTAGTAAATTAAAACTATGCTAATTTGTATATTCTAGGATTTAATATTTTAGGTCAGGCTAAAAGCAACTTCCAATTACGGTAGCTAAAAACCTGCATATAGACATTTAATGAGTTTCTATGCGTAATCAAATGTTACCTAAAGTGCAGTTTCTTTAAAATGATATTTTTTTTATAGCAAACCAAAGGTGTCGGTGGGACTAAAATCTGGAGAAGAATCTCTAATATATCGGCATCCCATAGAAGATTGGGTAACTTACAAGATATTGGAAGCATAAAACTGAGAAAGGTAAGTTCTGTGAGATTTCCATTGAATCAAATTTTATGTATCACTTCCTAAGCTAATTGAAATACTTTTATTCTTAACTATTGGAGATCTCTTTAAAAATAATCGTCTATTTCTAAATAAGTTGGACTAAACCAACTGTTCTCAACGGGAGTATATTAACCTTTGGGGGCGGGGCCAGATCTAGTCTGTCAAGGTGGGCATGACCCTCCCCCTTTGAGAATACTAGTAAGGTGGCCAAATATTATTAAACTTGTGCATATTTCATCCATTTTGCAGGATTTTTAAAAACCTCTAAAGCTAATGGGAAAATGTTACACTGCAATAGAAATGCAGTCGCTTTCCTCCACCCCCACCCCCCTTACACACACTTTTTCCTGCTCGATTGAGACGAGGTTTTTTTTTTTGAAACTCGAAGAACGCATTATCGGAATCTCGTTTTCAAAGAGAATGAAGTATACTGCTCACAAAAATTAGGGGATATTTCAAAATGAATATGGAGAGATAATATATCCCCTAATTTTTGTGAGCAGTATATTTTCCTTTACCTACTCTTTCATTCCTTAAAAGTTTTAATTTAAGCTAACGGATTATGGAGGATTAACGGATTATACAACATAAAAAGAATTTCTTTTATTTTTAAAATTTAAAATATTGCATTTACCGCACCCCTCTGACAAAAGTGGGTACATCATTACTGTCAGTGGAATATCTCTTGAAAATCCACCACCGAAATTTCAGGGGCGGGGGTGGCTTAGTCGGTAGCGCGCCAGGCTCGTAATCTGTAGTTCCCAGGTTCGAGTCCCAGCTGGGTTAGCGTTGAGATTTATCTCCGCAAAATTCCCGCCCTGCCCACGGTCAGTAGAGGACACCGATGGGCTTGGAAAGGCCGCCGACCGTCGGATGGGACGTTAAGCCGTGGTCCCGTGTGTGGGAGAGCCATACCCTGTGCACGTTAAAGAACACGCTGGATGGCCTTGACGGGAGGCTACCATCTGTCTCCCAACAGCTGTTCCAGTGGATCCCCTCCCCCAACCTTCTCTGAGCCTTCGGGGTCCATGTGACCTGGCCATTTAGCCAATGGTGTGCAAAAAAGTGCCGCTCAGAGGTAAAACAACCCAATAACAACCGAAATTTCAGATTTCTGTACAAATCATTTACAAAAGTCGTTAGTAGATCATTTCTACATTTAATGATCGATTAGAGTCGTTAGTTTTACCATTTCTACATTTAATGATCTGTAACCATATGAATCGAAATTGCCGAAGTATTCGAAAAATGTGAATTATAATATTTCATTAGTATCAATCGTAGTAAATGAGTTTTCCAAATATCATTTTATGAAAACTTGGTAATTTTCACATTTCTAACATAAATACATCGTTTGCAGCATTCGTTAAAATTTCGGAATTTTTAAATTCTTCCACCATTAGAGGGCGCAATTATAGCTTTTGGGATATCGGAACGTGCAAATCGTAATGTTTCATTAATACCTAAATTAAAATTCCTTTTAGAATATCTTTATAAATAAACAATTGTCTTTTTAAAGCAAAAACAGCCGCGTTTTCCCACTCACACTGGTTATAAGAGGTCAATTCATTGTTGTGTTGCCAGTGGAAACTTCATAACGTTCACATTACACCACCAAAACTTAAAATTTCTAGTTTAGATACGTCGTCTGCAATATTCATTTGAAATTTTGTAATTTTTCAACCGTTAGAGGGCGCAATTATATCTTTTAAAGATTCGGAAAGTGCATGTCGTAATATTTCGTAAATACCTATCCAACACAAAAAGAATTTTTAATTTATCTCTGCAAACAAAAAAGTTTGATGTAGACAGACAGACGACAAAGTGAAACTAATATATCGTTTTCTTTAAAAACGAGATAAAAAAATAGGGGATTTTTTTATACAGTAGATTCGGGCATGCTTTGAATTTGGGTTGGGTTGTTTTACCTCTGAGCGGCACTTTTTGGCACACCATGGGCTAAATGACCAGGTCACATGGACCCCGAAGGCTCAGAGAAGGTGACGGAGGGGACCCAATGGAACAGCTGTTGGGAGACAGATGGTAGCCTCCCGTCAAGGCCATCCAGCGTGTTCTTTAACGTGCACAGGGTATGTCTCTCCCGCACACGGAGCCACGGCTTAACGTCCCATCCGACGGACGGCGGCCTTATCCAAGCCCATCGGTGTCCACCGTGGGCAGGGCGGGGAATTTTGCGGAGATAAATCTCAACGCTGACCCAACTGGGACTCGAACCTGGGAACTACAGATTACGAGCCTGGTGCGCTACCGACTGAACCACCCCCGCCCCACCTGCTTTGGATGTATAGAATTACTTCCAAGAGATACAAGGGAGATGGTACTTCATAGTAGCTATATATTGATTTAGTCAAAGTTTATAATCTTCCAAATTGTAGATTTTGAACGTTATTTTTTGCGTGTGATAGTCAATTCGATATATAAGAAAAAATTGGTTATAACCTGCTTTAGTTGTGTATTTTTTCGTAAAAAAAAAAACTATTGCTAAAATGCCGTTATAAACTTCGATGATGAAGTTTCCACCTGATATTCTTTATTGGAGAGTTGGGTCGCTTTCCCTCTAAGCCTCGCTTTTGTGCAACACAATAGGCCCAATTGTTAGTTGACAACAACTCAAAGGGTTCGTAGCTGTGAAGAGAAAGGGAATGAAACAGATACAAGTTTTACATCAAGGCCATTCAGTGTGTTTTTTAATGTGGAAAGGGAACGAGTCTCCAGTATACTACTTGACGTCGTATATGACGGCCGGTGGCCTCCCCAAACACCAATTTTCATGTTACTAACACAGGTAGATTACGGTTAGATCAAAATTTGACTCCTGTTTGAACTTAAAAGGCATGTCGGAAATCAAATTCCGTATTTTTTTACATCTACGACCAAAATTCCTCTAGATACAAATTTTTAGTTCTCTACCACATCTTCATCATAGTCAGATATTAACGTATCCCCCCATCACTAGGGACGAGGATTTTCTCTGTCGATAGTGCACCATGCTCGTAATCTTAAGCTCTCTCTTAAGCTTATCTCTGCTAAACTCCTACCCTCAGGCAGAGACGCTAATCTGTTTGGAAATGTCGCCGTCCATCGAATGGGACTTAAAGTCGTGTCCCCATGTTCAAGGGAGCCATACATTCTGCACTTCAAAAAATATGCTGGATGGTCTTGATGGGAGTCCACCATCAGTCTCCTAACAGCTGTTGAGTGGGGTCCCATTCCCCCAGCCTTTTCTGAGCCCTTGGGTTCCTTGTGACCTGGGTGCAAAAATGTTTCCTATACAAGCTAATGCTCGAAGGAGGATCGTTACCCACATGGGATGAGGGCCTGCTCAATCTAGGTTTGAAGACCCATAATCTGATTTCCTAGGTTCGAATCCAAACTACACTTGCTCCCGTTCTACCTTATTAAGCACGTGTGCAAAGTATTATAATTTTTTTAATGACTAAAACTTCTAGATTAACGTTACTGTTTAACATTGAAATTCTGTTCCGAAATCTGCTCTGTGAACAAATTTATGCTTCTGAAATAAGAAAGTTGAAATTTTTAATTTCCATTTTCATATTCTAATCTTTTTGAAACAATTTTTTTTTTTCCAGATGGCATTAGAAGTACTTAAATGGAACCAAGACGAAGTTCGGTTTGTGATGGCCGGCAAACTACTTTTCACCCAAGTAACAGATTATCCCTGGAACAAGAAAGGGAAGACCTTAAAATTTACACATCTTCATGCTCTTCTTGTTGCTCTGGGAAAACCGAACTCCAACTACAGGCCGGACCTGGCAGCAGAGAACGGAGTCCTCTTTCCTAGGAACACCGGGATCAGAGATGCAAGTTTATTGCTCATGAAAGAAAAGAATGGACGGTTCGTTGTTGTCAGAGTAAGTGCTTCGAAAGCATAACATTTGCAATTTTCTTTCTCCAAACTCAGTACATTTAATCCCTCCAGACCATAGGTATATTATAGTACATTATTTTAAAAATATTTCTAAATACAGGAAGAGGTGACTATAGTCTTACAATGTTTGCGAAGTGTACACCAGTCTTTAATAAGCAATGATAGATGCAATTTGGTGCAGTCTATAGATCTACCAGAAGCTACACACAATGTTGAAGACATGTTGGGTTGGGTTGTTTTACCTCTGAGCGGCACTTTTTTTGCACACCATGGGCTAAATGGCCAGGTCACATGGACCCCGAAGGCTCGGAGAAGGTTGGGGGAGGGGACCCACTGGAACAGCTGTTGGGAGACAGATGGTAGCCTCCCGTCAAGGCCATCCAGCGTGTTCTTTAACGTGCACAGGGTATGGCTCTCCCGCACACGGGGCCACGGCTTAACGTCCCATCCGACGGACGGCGGCCTTTCCAAGCCCATCGGTGTCCCCTACTGACCGTGGACAGGGCGGAGAATTTTGCGGAGATAAATCTCTACGCTGACCCAGCTGGGACTCGAACCTGGGAACTACAGATTACGAGCCTGGCGAGTTACGGACTGAGCCACCCCCGCCCCAATATTAAAGACAACTGTGCCTCAATTGCAAAGAGCATTCTTTTTGCTGCATTTCACAAGAAATCACGACAACTGTTTTGTTACATGTCACAGATGACTATAGATTTATATCATTTGATGTGTTTATCATGACAAAGTGAATATAAAATAGAATTCGTTCCTTTTATGTTCCTTATTACTGCCTTCTGAGATTTCAGAATTTTACGTCTTTTGGGACGATTTCTATATTATAATGTATATGCTAAATTTCACTGAAATGATGTTAAAAAATTTTGAGCATTCTTGTTCCTTTGATCATAAATGAAGTGCCTTTTAAATGGAAAGAATTTTTCTTCTGTAAGCAAAAAATTCGTCTGAAAGGGTTAAATGTCGGATTTCATTTAAATGTCAAATACCAGATGAGGGGAGAAAAATCTCAGGTCTAAAATTCTCCGGATAGGAATGGGTTTCCTAAAATCCTCGAATTCGAGAAAAAGGTTTTGGCAATGCTTATGGTCTAGGCAGACTCTAGCACCTGAACATATTAACTATAGAACTGGAAGAAAAAAAAAATGCATATTTAGATATATTTCTTCCTGGCATTTTCTTCCAAAGAGTGGCCCTAAAAATATGAACCTTGTTGAGCAATATTTAAAGGTACTTACTGTAAGTGATTTTTGCAGAATGCCTCCAATGTCGGATAGTGGTTGATTCAGCAGGATATACGCCAAGCTCAAAACCTGATATTCCAGGTTTGAGCTCCACTGTTGCTATTATTACGGGCTTTTTTTTCTCCTAATCTCCACTCTGCGCTTGGCGAGAAAGGGAGCATTGACGGGTTTCGAAAGGCCGTGTCTCCGTGTGCAGGAGTGCCAGCACGGGATGGCTCAGTCGGCAGCGTGCTAGGCTCATAATCTGTAAGTTCCCAGGTTCGAGTCCCAGCTGGGTCAGCGTTGAGATTTATCTCCGCAAAATTTCCCCGCCTTGCCCACGGTCAGTAGGGGACACCGATGGGCTTGAAAAGGCCGCCGTCCGTCGGATGGGACGTTAAGCCGTGGCCCCGTGTGCGGGAGAGCCATACCCTATGCACGTTAAAGAACACGCTGGATGGCCTTGACGGGAGGCTACCATCTGTCTCCCAACAGCTGTTCCAGTGGGTCCCTTCCCCCAACTTTCTCTGAGCCTTTGGGGTCCTTGTGGCCTGGCCATTTAGCCCATGGTGTGCAAAAAAGTGCCGCTCAGAGGTAAAACAATCCAAACAATCCCAGGTTCGAGCCCTGTCTGGCCTAGCGTTGAGATTTATCTCCGCTAAACTGCCTGCCCTCATTGAATTTTCCAATCAAAAATCCCTGCAAAACCCCATCTCCGCAAAACTTGCTGCCCTCGGCCAGTAGGAGACACCGATGGCATTGGAAATACCGTCGTCCGTTTGATGGGATGTTAAGCCATGGCCCCTCTGCGGGAAAGTCGTACCCTAGTTATTATAGGATTGATTCAGTTAAGGAAAAGGTTAAAAGACGTGATTTTATATTTGTTTCAAGAATATTTATTCACATTAAAGAACATGCTGGATGACCTTAACAGGAGGCTGCCTAACAGCTGTCCAGTAAATCTCAATATTTCCGTGAGTGAGCCCACACGATCCAGGTCTTTGTGAGCTCACACGATCCAATTAGTGATCTGGCAACCTTCGTGTCACGTGATTACAGAATTCAGGAAAAATATCTGGAGCGTGTACAGCAACTGTACACGCTCCAGTTACCGTTCACAGCAAACTGGAGTGTGTGCAGTTACTGCACACGCTCCAGTTTGCTGTGAACGGTAACTGCACACGCTCAATATTTCCGTGAGTGAGCCCACACGATCCAGGTCTTTGTGAGCTCACACGATCCAATGTGCTGTGAACATTAACCGCAACCGCTCCAGTTTGCTGTGAATAGTAACTGCACACGCTCCATATTCATTGCAATATATATTCATATAATAAAAATAAATAAATACTCCCTCAAGCAGCTGCTTTGCCGCAGAGGTCTGACAGGAGCCTGTCAGTTTATATGTCATAGTAGAAGGTCTGTGAGGATGGCAGGATCTCAACAGAAAAACAACACAAGCATTCATGCCTTACCCGGGACTCGAACCCAGGTCCCTTAGATCAGTAGCCAAGCACGCTAACCACGCGGCCACGGAATGGCTTAGCTCATTAAGTGCAAAAAAAAAACCCCAAACCAAAGATTCTCCAAATGAAGAATTTAATGGGGGAAAAAAACTACGAAATTGCTTTGTTTCTATTGACAATTTACATTTATGAGAAGGTTTGTGGAATATATGTTGAACATTTAGATATGTACTGAAGCACAAAACAACTACAGCATCTTTCTTTTTTTATTTTGCCATTGTGTTAGATTTTAAACTTTCTAAAAGTATCTTTAGAACTAAATATAAAGCAAATCTTAATATGATCACTAGCAGTGTCTTTTCATAATTCTAAAAAATTAACAAAAACTGAATAGTAATGGAATAAAATAGGCTTCTATTGGAATAACGAAACTCCATTTGGATACCTGGTAGTAACGTAACCTTTAAAAACTGCTTCCCCCATTTGAAATGCTTCACTATGTCATTAATTTATATAAAAAAACAGAAGATCTTTAACAAATAATAAATTACAAATGCTGAGCAACTGGACCATCGTTGAGATTTATCTCCGCTAATAGGGGCGGGGGATGACTCAGTTGGTAGCGCGCCAAGGTCTTAATCTGCAGTTCACAAGTTCGAGCCCCGCCTGGGCCAGTGTTTAGATTTATCTCCGCTAAACCGTCTGCCCCCGGGCAGATGCTTAATTCCCTCGGTGAGAAAGCAGATGCTTAATTCCCTCGGTGATAAAGCAGATGCTTAATTCCCTCGGTGAGAGAGCAGATGCTTAATTCCTCTCGGTGAGAAGAAGATGCTTAATTCCCTCGGTGAGAAAGCAGATGCTTAATTCCCTCGGTGAGATGCTTAATTCCCTCGGTGAGATGCTTAATTCCCTCGGTGAGAGAGCAGATGCTTAATTCCTCTCGGTGAGAAGAAGATGCTTAATTCCCTCGGTGAGAAAGCAGATGCTTAATTCCCTCGGTGAGAAAGCAGATGCTTAATTCCCTCGGTGAGATGCTTAATTCCCTCGGTGAGAGAGCAGATGCTTAATTCCTCTCGGTGAGAAGAAGATGCTTAATTCCCTCGGTGAGAAAGCAGATGCTTAATTCCCTCGGTGAGAAGGCAGATGCTTAATTCCCTCGGTGAGAGAGCAGATGCTTAATTCCTCTCGGTGAGAAGAAGATGCTTAATTCCCTCGGTGAGAAAGCAGATGCTTAATTCCTCTCGGTGAGAAGAAGATGCTTAATTCCCTCGGTGAGAAAGCAGATGCTTAATTCTCTCGGTGAGAAGGCAGATGCTTAATTCCCTCGGTGAGAAGGCAGATGCTTAATTCCCTCGGTGAGAAAGGATATGCTTAATTCCCTCGGTGAGAGCAGATGCTTAATTCCCTCGGTGAGAAAGCAGACGCTTAATGTGCTTAGAAAGGTTACCGTCCGTCGTATGGGAAGTTAGGTTGTCAACGTTTGTGCAGGAGAGCTGCCCCCTATTCACGTTAAAGAATGCATTATGGCATTGACATAGGGCCGGATTACGGAGAGATCAAGGGACCCCAAGAAAAATAGGGGCCCCTTTTGCTGTTAATTAAAATAATGCTGGGTATTTTTGAAGTTGTGCAAATTTTTTAATTGGTAACAATGTTATACTCAAAGAAAAGTGGTATAAGATCGATAGAGCACTGCACGGATGAGGGTATCTCTGAATATCCGCATTTAGAGCTCTCGGCGAATAAAAGGTTAATATTAAGGCGGATGAAATCTAGGATTTAATAAGATATGCAGGAGCATTAATACATTATATCGATGGCTCACACGGTGCCACGGCTTAAAGTCTCATCCAACGGATGGCGGCCTTTGCAAGCCCATCGGTGTCCCCTACTGACCGTGGGCGGGGAATTTTGCGGAGATAAATCTCAACGCTGATCCAGCTGGGACTCGAACCTGGGAACTACAGATTACGAGCCTGGTGCGCTACCGACTGGCCACCCCAGTCCGACATCCAAGAACAATGTTTAATTGATAATATTAATAGTAATATTAGCAGTCCCGCAGTAAATGTCGCTTTAATTTCCTTATGTTATCTTTACATGGACTCTTTATTAACAAACTGGTATCTCTCTTTCCAGGAACCTCTTCATTTGGGTAGTTGTGTTATTAGCAGTGACTCGGATGCAGATGACGTTTTCGAGATTCAAGAATATACCACTAAAGAAGCTTATCTATTAAAGGTAACAAATTTATATTATTTAATAAAGCTAAATCTTAATATTCACTTGTGCTGCTCTCTGTGATCAGACACTATAACTAAAATCAATCCAAAGTGAATGCACAGTATTCCCTGTTAAGAAACATTAATTAATAGATTCTGAAAAAAATTCATCGCCGCCATGACGGGAATCGAACGCGCATCTCTCCAGATTCATGCCAGAGCGCGGTAGCGTTAGCGACCTCATTAACATCTGATAATCAAATGCAACGACTGAAAACGTTGCATCTCCTTGAGTATAGATGGCGCTGTCTCAGTCACGTCTCAAGAAGAAGATTTAAAAGGTCATATTCCGAAAATATTCGTTGTCCGACGCGTGGTGCAATGGTTAGCGCGCTCTGGCATGAATCTAGACAGACACTATAACTTTGTACCTAATGTCCAATAGTTTTATGATATTAGAACCTAGGGTGAAATTAGTGAATCCTCAACTCCAGGAGGAAGAGGGGGTGGGGTGGCTCAGTCGGTAGCGCGCCAGGCTCGTAATCTGTAGTTCCCAGGTTCGAGTCCCAGCTGGGTCAGCGTTGAGATTTATCTCCGCAAAATACCCCGCCCTGCCCACGGTCAGTAGGGGACACCGATGGGCTTGGAAAGGTCGCCGTCCGTCGGATGGGACGTTAAACCGTGGCCCCGTGTGCGGGAGAGCCATACCCTGTGCACGTTAAAGAACACGCTGGATGGCCTTGACGGGAGCTACCATCTGTCTCCCAACAGCTGTTCCAGTGGGTCCCCTCCCCCAGCCTTCTCTGAGCCTTCGGGGTCCATGTGACCTGGCTATTTAACCCATGGTGTGCAAAAAAGTGCCGCTCAGAGGTAAAACAACCCAACCCAGGAGGAAGAGAGGTATTTCTTTATGGCCCTGTCCATAGCCAGGATACGGCTAAGGATACGTTAGAAGTCAAATGACATTTACAATATAGTGTAAAATATATGTCGCATATTATCGTTATTGTATATATAAATAGAAGGAAATTTTTTGTATGTATCATTTTTATACAATGAAGGTGATTTTATTTCAAGAAACAAACATTAATATTTAATAAAGGCAAATAAATAAAAAAAAAACATATCCTCGTTTTAGTGCACTGCTTTATTTCATTGAGGTAAGAATAATCATTATTAATTAATACGTAACTTTTTCTTTTTTTTTTTTAATTTTTTTTCTGTAAAAGAAACATGCACTTTTAATTTTAAAAGTCAATATTTAAACTATAAAAATGCCCATTACTGTGGGATTTTTTCTCCATAGGCGCATTGGCCTCTTCACTACAAATCCCAATTTTTTCAGTTGCATTTTTCTTGCTATATACACTAGAGATGAGTTCGGACCCGGCCTTTGTTGGGCTGAGACCGCCCAGCCGGAATCGAGCTCAAAAACAGTACAGACAACTTCGAGTATGCTCCGATCGGGCAGTCTGAACTAAATTTCACCTTTTTCTCCCTGGTGAAAAAAAACAACTTTTTATAATAACACTGACTATTTATAATGACACTGAGTCGTGTGAGAGAATTGATACATCTTGCAGCGATTGGTTTAGCATTGCTAGTGGAGTTAGACACGGGTGCATTTTGTCTCCTTTTCTCTTTTGTTTGGTTATTGATTGTGTTATATGAAATTCACTGCAAGGAAAAGATTTTGGCCTTAAACGGTCTAGAGATTTCAAAATTTGTGATTAGATTACGCAGATTTATTTAGCCCTGTTGGCTAATGATGTTGATGAGATGAATTCTTTCATTAAGGCTGTTGTTGAAACTGGTAATAGAGTAGGTTTGGTGATAAACAGAGAAAAAACTAAAGTGTTGAAAATTGGTCAGGCAGATGGTACTTCAGTTACTTTGAATGGCTGCACTCTTGAGGCAAGTGTCTAAGTTTAATTATCTTGGTAGCTATGTAACGGATACTGGTGATGTGCAGCATGAGATAAATAGAATAGGAATTACCGCTGGCACTTTTAAGAATCTATGGAGAGAGTAAAAAAATAGGTGTGTACACCTAAAGACTAAAATTAGATTTATAATAGTTTGGTTCTTTCTAAGATTTGTTATGGTAGCGAAACATGGACCCTTTGTAAGCAGGATAATAAGAAACCTGATGCCTTTGATTCTAGATGCTTATGCAGTATATTGGGCATTAGGTGGTTCGATTTTATAAGTAATGATGAGGTTAGAAGGAGTCATCAACCTCCTTTGGCAGCATATTCTGCAGAGAGAGATATTGCGTTGGTTTGGCCATGTTGCCCGTATTTGATAATTATAAATTGGCGAATAGGGTTATGAACAGTGTGCCTAAAAGTCTCAGAAATAGGGGGAGACCTAGGATGCGGTGGGCAGACAATGCCAAACAGGACCTTGCTAGAATTGGCCAATAGTGGCCAAATGCAACAGCTGTAGCTCAGAAGAGACATGTCTGGAGAGGAAAATTACAGTCTGGTTGAACCTCCGTAGTCCATGCCTGCATGAGGATTTTGTATATATGTATGTATACATGTATGAAAAGAATAAAAATAAAAAATTGGCTATAACTTCAGACTTTTTTACTCAGTCTATAATAATTTAAAATGAGCCCATTAAGCAGTTAATCATTTTTTTTTTCATTAATGAAGCGTCCTTAGCGTTTATAATGGTGTTACTCAAGAATTATCGTTTTCTATAGATTATTTTTAGTTTTAATTATAAATAAACATTAATATTTTAATTTCATCTTCAAATATCTATTATTTTAAAGTTTAAAACAGCCTATAAAGTGAAGAACTGAAAATGGTTTAATGGCATTCTTTTCTGAATATATACACTGTATACTTATATATTATTCCCGATGTGTCAGGGAAATATTTCCCATAACCAGGCTTGGAAACCTGAACTCATTTGTAATATACACCCCTTTTCATCCTGTGCTGGAGCACCATCATGTTATGTGAATGGAGAGCCACATTCGAAACTAGCTAACTTCAGACTTCCCAATAGCTACATTAGTGTTGTACCTAAAAATAAGTTTGTAACCTAAAAATAAGCAGGAGGTACATTTAAAATTTCAAAGTTATCCCAATCGCGATTTTTCAATGATATTTCTTTAACAGTTAAAGAGTGTTGGAAGCTGAAACTTTAAGAGTAACGTCGTTGATCATAATAATTTACATAAAAAGATAACTGAAACACAATAACAAATCTGTGCAGAAATAAACGTCATTTCAAATGCATATGCAATGATTCGGTTTTCCTCAGTTCTGAAGAAAATTTATGAGGCGAAGGAAATGCCAAATAGCACCTGCTGTTAAATATAGGGTTGGGTTGTTTTACCTCTGAGCGGCACTTTTTTGCACACCATGGGCTAAATGGCCAGGTCACATGGAGCCCGAAGGCTCAGAGAAGGTTGGGGGAGGGGACCCACTGGAACAGCTTTGGGAGACAGATGGTAGCCTCCCGTCAAGGCCATCCAGCGTGTTCTTTAACGTGCACAGGGTATGGCTCTCCCGCACACGGGGCCACGGCTTAACGTCCCATCCGACGGACGGCGGCCTTTCCAAGCCCATCGGTGTCCCCTACTGACCGTGGGCAGGGCGGGGAATTTTGCGGAGATAAATCTCAACGCTGACCCAGTTGGAACTCGAACCTGGGAACTACAGATTACGAGCCTGGCGCGCTACCGACTGAGCCACCCCCACCCAATGGTCTTGATGAGATGCTACTTTTTGTCTCTTAACAGCTGTACAGTGGGTTCACTCCCCCACCATTCTTTGAACATTTGCGGTCTTTGTGACTTAGCCATTTAGCCTGTTGTGTGCAAAAAAATAGTGTCGCTCAGAGGTACAACAACCCAACCTAAGAAAAATGGAAATATTGTGTTATGATATTTGCAATGTCAATAGCTAATGTTTAACTCTTGTGTTTCTCGTTTTCTAGGGTGAAAATAAGAAAGATACCAGAGAGTGGTTGAGACAATTGAGATATCATGCCAAGGATTTAGGATCGTGGAGACGGAGGAGAAATGCTTTGGCCAACATCATGATCAACGGAATGATCCGTCAATAAATGTGCACATTGAACGCTACTGAATGCGGACTTAGCTTGCCACATCTGGCAGCAACTAGTGCATGGAGTCAGCGCCCCCGCCGAGGGATTAGATAACTCTCAGACGGGTGGTGTGAATAGAAGCGAATCGAGACGTTCGCTTACAGCAGAACCCAAAAGATGCCTCCAGTAATTTTATTTATGAACTACATGTGGCAACACAACAGTGTCTCGAACACGTTATGTGATTATTCTTCTCATCCATGTTCCTCTTAGTTACCTTCTTCATTAAATCTCATTTGATAACTAACTTCCGATCTGTGATGTCAACATTCCATATGTTTGTAAAATCGAGGCGTCGAATCGAGATCTTTGACAGCAGTTAGTGATAAATCTACGGTCTTGGATCTAGTCTATTTTTTGTACATGTGCAGCGAAAAAGTGAAGAGAAAGCCTCTGGACTGTGAATTTATATATATAAATATGCTTAAAAAGCAAAAAATTAATTATATAAAGATTTAAATATACAGATACTTTGTCATGTCTTTCAGTGCTAATAAAACATCCACATAATTAATGCTTTTTGAGAGTATTGTTTTTCATTTTTATACATTAAACAAATTCTAATTACCTTTTGAAATCGGGGCGGGGGTGGCTCAGTCAGTAGCGCGTCAGGCTCGTAATCTATAGTTCCCAGGTTCGAGTTCCAGCTGGGTCAGCATTGAGATATATCTCCGCAAAATTCCCTGCCCACGGTCAGTAGGGGACACCGATGAGATTGGAAAGCCCGCCGTCCATCGGATGGGACGCTAAGCCGTGGCTCATGTGCAGGAGAGTCATACCCTGTGCACGTTAAAGAACACGCTGATGGCCTTGACGGGAGGCTACCATCTGTCTCCCAGCAGCTGTTCCAGTGGGTCCCCTCCCTCAACCTTCTCTGAGCCTTCAAGGTCCATGTGACCTGGCCATTTTAGCCCATGGTGTGCAAAAAAGTGCCGCTCAGAGGTAATACAACCCAACCCTGAAGACGAGAATCGTAGTATTTTCTCTATACCTATCCAAACAGAATTTTAAATTTATCTCTATTTTTTTTCTAATTCTACAGACGGTCGGACAACAAAACGAATGCATTTGTTTTTCGAAAAAGAGTTAAATTCCACACCCTACTGCATTTACTTCTGATTACCTATTTTCTCCTTTCAGTAGTTTCCAGCTGTAATGTAGTAATTTAAGAAAGAACTATGATTTATGTCGCATTAAGTATTAATTCATAAATTTCGGCACGCATACAAGGAAAAAAAATTATTACACCGACAGGTTCCGAAAAACAAATATCGGGTTTTCTTAAAACAAGAACATTCGAATTCAGTACCTGAACTGTAGAACCGGATGTAGAAAAAAATGATATATAGGTATTTCTTAATTGATATTTTTTATTTTGTTACTAAAAACACCTACATTTGAAAACTTTGATATGTGACTCGTAAACATTGACTAAATTTTTTCTCCTTTTTGGAGTCTTGGTGGAAGGGAAGTAAAATGAGGGCATTACGTACATTCCCGCTCCATCTTAAATTGGATGTGATCTTTACCAGTTTCGATTTAATAAAATCATGGGTACTAGAGCCCCAATGATGTTTCACTCCGGGTTTTTAAATATCGCAATTTTTATCAATTTGGGGTTTTGGGGGATTGTTTGGGTTTTTTTATCACCCAAAATTAATATTCTCCGCTGGACCCTTCCATTACATCCCACTGTCCATTTTGAATTTCAATCTTGATTCACTTTTAACAATAATTAACATTTGTTGGAGTTTACATATTTTTCCCAATTAACATGACACATTAGTCATTTGGTGTGGCTGGAAATGTCACTCATCACAGCAGGGGTGGCTCAGTCGGTAGCGCGCCAGGCTCGTAATCTGCAGTTCCCAGATTCGAGTCCCAGCTGGGTCAGCGTTGAGATTTATCTCCGCAAAATTCCCCGCCCTGCCCACGGTCAGTAGGGGACACCGATGGGCTTAGAAAGGCCGCCGTCCGTCGGATGGGACGTTAAACCGTGGTTCCGTGTGCAGGAGAGCCATACCCTGTGCACGTTAAAGAACACGCTGGATGGCCTTGACGGGAGGCTACCATCTGTCTCCCAATAGTTCTTCCAGTGGGTCCCCTCCCCAACCTTCTCTGAGCCTTCGGGGTCCCTGTGACCTGGCCATTTAGCCCATGGTGTGCAAAAAAGTACCGCTCAGAGGTAAAACAACCCAACTCATCACAGCATCTGCCCCTTCCATTAGTCAGCAACCACCAACCAGAAGGAGCAAATATAAGTGGGGCATGAGAGTTTTTGATGTTGCACTCTCTATCACGTGGCTCGCTTACTTTCCCAAGGACACCGTGATGCCATGGTTCGGATTACCTTCCTGGGGATGCATCAGGTGGTAAGAGCGCCTTTGCACGTCGAGGCACAGGGGAAGAGTTGTCGCTTACTTCTACTCTATGGAGACGTCATCACCTCTTAACTGAAGTCTGTCTTTGTAGCAGGTTGGGACGGGGATGGCTCAGTCGGTAGCGCGTCAAGCTCGTAATCTGCAGTTTCCAGGTTCCAGTCCCAGCTGGGTCAGCGTTGACACTTATCTCCCCAAAACTCCCGCCCTGCCCAAGGTCAGTAGGGGACACCGATGGGCTTGGAAATGCCACCGTCCGTCGAGGGGCGGGGGGGGGGGAGGGCTCAGTCGGTAGCGCGCCAGACTCGTAATCTGTAGTTCCCAGGTTCGAGTCCCAGCTGGGTCAGCGTTGAGATTTATCTCCGCAAAATTCCCCGCCCTGCCCACGGTCAGTAGGGGACACCAATGGGCTTGGAAAGACCGCCGTCCGTCCGATGGGACGTTAAGCCGTGGCTCCGTGTGCGGGAGAGCCATACCCTGTGCACGTTAAAGAACACGCTGGATGGCCTTGACGGGAGGCTACCATCTGTCTCCCAACAGCTGTTCCAGTGGGTCCCCTCCCCCAACCTTCTCTGAGCCTACGGGGTCCCTGTGACCTGGCCATTTAGCCCATGGTGTGCAAAAAAGTGCCGCTCAGAGGTAAAACAACCCAACCCAACCGTCCGTCGGATGGGACGTTAAGCCGTGGCCCGTGTGCGGGAGGGTCATACTCTGCGCACATTAAAGAAACGCTGGATGGTCTTGACAGGAGACTACCACCTGTCTCCCAACAGCTGTTCCAGTGGGTCCCCTACCCCAACCTTCTCTGAGCCTTCAGAGTCCATGTGACCTTGATGTGCAAAAAAGTGCCGCTCAGAGGTAAAACAACCCAACCCTAATTCATAACTATAGGTCCTCGGTTCGGATGGGCGGGGGTGGCTCAGTCGGTAGCGCGCCAGGCTCGTAATCTGTAGTTCCCAGGTTCGAGTCCCAGCTGGGTCAGCGTTGAGATTTATCTCCGCAAAATTCCCCGCCCTGCCCACGGTCAGTAGGGGACACCGATGGGCTTGGAAAGGCCGCCGTCCGTCGGATGGGACGTTAAGCCGTGGCCCCGTGTGCGGGAGAGCCATACCCTGTGCACGTTAAAGAACACGCTGGATGGCCTTGACGGGAGGCTACCATCTGTCTCCCAACAGCTGTTCCAGTGGGTCCCCTCCCTCAACCTTCTCTGAGCCTTCGGGGTCCATGTGACCTGGCCATTTAGCCCATGGTGTGCAAAAAAGTGCCGCTCAGAGGTAAAACAACCCAACCCTCGGTTCGGAAGATATAGTGCAACAACTTTCATATTTTCCGTTTAGTGGGGAAAAAAGCATGAGAGGTCAATTTTTAATAGCCTATGCATTCCCTGCATCACCTTGCATTTAACGCATAGGTTACTTTCCGCAGAAATACAGCGGAACAATCATTTTCATATTTCTTATATTTTTTCAGGAGAGAGGGGGGGGGGGGGTTAATCATGGGGTCATTATTTTGTTATAGCTTTTGAGACTGCGTCACAAGCTTTCATTTGACTCGTAGCTTATTGTAGCTTATTACTTCCCGCACTAGGAAGAATAGTTTTCATATTTCCCCTCTTTTAGGGGAGAAGAAATCGGGGATCAATTTTTTAGAGTCTGACACTCCTCACAAGCTTCCATTTGACACATAAATCATAAAGTTTCTCCACTGCGTTCGAAAACATCGCAATCGAAAGATATGGTGGAACAACTGTTTTGACACATGCACAAACCGACAAAACAGAGATGAGGGAGCCAAGTGACTGAAAAAAAGTAAAATGGAAATGAGGGGCAAGAAACTGGATTTCCATTTCAGTATAACATTCTTGTCTCCGTTTTAGAGGTGTTTAAAACATTTATTGAAATATGCACAAATAATTTTTTTGCTTCCATAATCTTTACTAACATTCTCAAAGGGGAGAGGGCATAATACCCTTCTCCCCCCCCCCGTATATCCCCCCTGCCCGAGTGAGATATAAATTATTTCTTATGTCTTTCTCCTGAGGTTTCGCTTTTCTCAGATTTTCTCCATGACATCTGTGGATTGCACTAACAGGCCCCTGACAGACCTCTGTGACAAACAACTGCTTTAGTAATAATTTATTTTCTATTCCTATTCATAAATTTCCTGCTCTCTGGTTTTACAAAGAGTCCAAGTTTCGCCACTATAACTAATCCTAGAAAGAACCGAAATGTTATTACAATCTAATTTTAGTCTTTAAGTGTATACGCTAAACACTTAAAGACTAAAATTAGTATTAAAGTATATATTTCTTCACAAAAGTCCGAAAATCCGAAATGTTATTACAATCTAATTTTAGGCTTTAAGTGTATACGCTAAACACTTAAAGACTAAAATTAGTACTTAAGTATATATTTCTTCACAAAATCTATTTACCAAAAGGGCTAATTCATTAGCTTAATCTAAATCAAATTTTTTCAGATCTCTAGATCATTTAAGCTCAAAATCTTCCCATTGCAGCCCATTATACATAACATAATCCATAACGAAAGAAAAGCAGACAAAATGTACCCTTGCGATGCTAAATGTACCCTTGATATCCTATCTTTGATGCCATCCAGTGTGTTCTTTAACGTGCACAGGGTATGGCTCTCCCACACATGGGGCCATGGCTTAACATCCCATCCGACGGACGGCGGCTTTTCAAGCCCATCGGTGTCCCCTGCTGACCGTGGACAGGGCGGGGAATTTTATGGAGATAAAAAAATAGAGGAAAACGCGATGATGCTGAGTGTTTGGCATTCAAGGGCACAAAATTTTTCCACTCAGATGCTGAGCTCGTGGCACTGATTATCAAAAAGACTAGTTTAATAGACTGAACAGGTTAATCGGGAGAAAGGAAGTAATTTTTTTTTGCATCTTTCTGGCATCAAATTTCTTTTGCCGCTATTGCATAGAGTATTATATTCACAGTTATAATTCAAATCACTAACTCAGAGTAATATCTGATATATAGTCAATTGTGCATGATTGACTGATAGGGGATCACACTAATACTAATTCGGAAAATGTAAATCGTGATATTTCATCAATAACTATGCAACACCAAATCATTTTTTAATTTATGTCTATAACGAAGTCCCCTCCCCTAACCTTCTCTGAGACTTCGGGGTCTATATGACCTGGCCATTTAGTCCATGGTGTGCAAAAAAGTGCCGCTCAGTGGTAAAACAACCCAACCTTGGTATTAGTACCACCAACAAACAACACCAGAAATAAATTAAATAGATAATTTGGTCAAATTTTTGTAATCAGCATATCATTAACTAAAAATTTCCCATATTGTAAACGCTGTCCTTTTTATGGAAAAAAGGTTTTTCAAAACTACATTTTATACGTTTTTTTTTTTAGTTTTCCACAGGTTAGCTTTTCCAATCTGAGATTCCTAGAGCCGAAAATCACATAAAGCATATTAGCACTTGCCTAGGGGTGCGATCCTTAAAGGGAGTCAATAATATAGTGCTTGTGGAAGGGAAAGGAAGGGGAGGGCTGCCAGATTAGTGTGGACTATTAATCTGGATAACTATGGCTACTTTTCTATTTTTTCTACCCTGCTGAGTGGTCAACCACACAGGGTCCTGTTGCTAACCATACATAACAACCTGAACGGAATTATGGCTCTGAGCTTGATTATAGATCCTGATTTTGCTGCACTGGTGGGCTTCTGTGGAGGGAAAATCTTCTGCTGTGTTTTCTGTTTGTTTGTGGGTTGACAGCCCCAAGTGAATAGATTCACAGGATATGTTTATTAGCTGGTGGATAATCCTGAGCAAAGGTCATCGCAGGCACCTGAACTCTTTGCTTCTATTGGCATCGTCAAATTCTACATTGGAGGAAGACTTCCAATGCAGATGGCTTCAGTTTTTAGTGGTGGGGGAACGGGTCTTTGCCCCATGTCTGCGATTCGCGGGCTGTTTGATATTGTCGGCATTCCCTCTCTCAATAAACATAGTTTCTTTAAACATCGCACTAACCATTTTCTCTCCACAGGTAGTTGGAATGTGAAGACTCTGCACAGAGCTTTTTCTCTTGATGTCCTCACACAAGAATTCCACCATTATAATTTAGATATTCTCGGCTTGCAAGAGACCAGATGGACAGATAAAGGTCAGATTCTAAAAAATAATCTTAAATTTCTCTTTTCAGGGAGGGACGACAATAAGCATCACCAAGGCGTGGGTCTGCTTCTCAGCAGACACGCTAGTGATGCTCTTCTAGGATACGAGTGCATTAATGAAAGGTTTCTTACAGCAAAATTTCAGACAAGCGTTAAAGACTTGAATGTTATCTGCTGTTATGCCCCCACTGAGGATGCCGATGAGGATGAAAAGGATAGGTTTTACGGACAACTTCAGGAATATTCTGTCAAATTGAATTCTGTCAAGAAATGAAATATTACCCTTGTTCTAGGTGACTTCAATGCCAAAGTTGGTACTGACGCTGACCTGTGGGGAGGAGTAATAGGCTCTTTTGGTATTGGTAGCTGCAATGGCAATGGGCAACGTCTCCTATAGGTAAGTAAACTCAATGGTTTCAAAATAACTAAAACTTATTACAAACATCGCGACATACATAAGTACACATGGGTTCACCCGATGGGCTGCATAAGAATATGATTGATTATATATTAATTAACAGCAAAAGGGATCATACTGTTAGGAATACCAGGTCATATAGGGGAGCTGAAATTGGATCTGACCATTACCTTGTTAAAAGTGTCTTGCAACTTAAACTGAAAAAAAGTTGTGCTAGGGTTAAAAAATTTACTTATAATACTGACGCTCTGAAAGACCCAGTTAGGGCCAAAGCTTAATATGATAGGTTACTTAATCATTATGACAGTCATGGTATGCTTAGTACTTAAGTTGAGGAAGAATGGGATCATTTTAAACAGACTTTTTTGGACACTAACAGTACTCTTTTAGGAAAAAAGGAGCAGACGAGACAGAATTATCTGAGTGATAAGGCACTTGAGCTTATTTCGAAAAAAAGCAGGAATGTCCTTAATCAATACCCTACTAGTTCTAATAGAACTTAATAAACGTGTAAAAGATCAGTTAGCTGCTGATAAGAATCTTTGGCTTGATGGTTTGGCTGATAAAGCCGAGGAAGCAGTTAGACAGCACAACAGCAGAGAGCTGTACCAGATAGTTAATGTTTTGTGTGGTAGAAAACGAACAGGTATACAGGGATTGAAGGATAAACAAGGTAAGGTTATAGAAGATGAGCATTCTGTCATGGCTAGGTGGGCTGAGCATTTCAGTGATGTTCTAAACAATGTGGTTAGTTCTACTTCCATTGTTTGTAATGATGATAGATGCATTGGTGGCTTTATTGTTGGCCCAATAACACAATCTGAAATTATTTTTGCTGTTTCTAAACTTAAACTTCATAAATCCCCAGGGGTGGATGAAATTACTACTGGAATGCTTAGAGCTGGGAATGTTTCGGTTACCATTTGGATGACTGAAATTCTGAATATCTTTTATGATAAAGGCATGGTCCCTAAGGATTTTACCAGAGCTATTGTTATCCCTATTTTCAAAAAAGGTGATCGCAGTTCTTGTGATAACTATAGGGGTATCAGCCTACTCTCTGTTCCAGGTAAAGTTCTTTCCATGATTGTGCTTAATAGAATTAAGAATCTGGTTGACAGTCAATTGCGTGATGACCAATGTGGATTCAGAAGTGGTAGGGGATGTGTGGATCAGATATTTTCACTTAGGCAGATTCTTGAGATATGTTTAGATTTTCAGAAATAAAATCGGTACTAGAATATGATAATTCCATTCTGCATATTCTAGTATCGATTTTATGCCTTTTAATTTTCCTAGCTTGTAAATTTTTTGGTGGCTAGCTTCGTTGATTTCTTTGTAAATTCTTTGGTTGCAAGGATTTGTAATTGTAATTGTAAATTACAATTACAAATTGTTGCAATTAATTGTAATTGTAAATTCTTTGTTTGTTTCGCTGTAAAATCTTTGGTTGCTAGCTTTGTTGATTTCAAAAAGGCTTTCGACTCTTGATTGATCGTCATAATTTTTGGTTGATTGTGAAATCATGTGTTATACCAGACAAGTTAGTTAACATAATGAAAGCTCTCTATAGTAACACTGAGTCGTGTGTGAGAGTTGGTAAGGCTTGTAGCAATTGGTTTAGCATTACTTCTGGTGTTCAACAAGGGTGCATTTTGTCTCCTTTTCTCTTTAGCTTGGTTATTGATTATGTTATGCGAAATTCACTTCAAGGGAAAGATTTTGGCCTTAAATGGACTGGAGATACGAAAATTTCTGATTTAGATTATGCTGATGATTTAGCCCTTTTGGCAAATGATGTTGATGAGATCAAATCTTTCATTCGAGCTGTTGATGAAACTGGTAGTAGTGTAGGTTTGGTTATAAACAGAGAGAAAATTAAAGTGATGAAAATTGGTCAGGCAGGCTGTAATTCAGTTGATCTGAATGGTTGTAGTCTTGAGCAGGTGTCACAGTTTAATTAGCTTGAGAGCTATGTAACAGATAATGGTGATGTGCGGCATGAGACTAACAGACGAATAGGGATTGCTGCCGGGACTTTTAAGAATCTATGGAGAGTGTGGAGAAATAGGCGTATACACCTAAAGACTAAAATTAGACTGTATAACAGTTTGGTTCTTTCTAGGGTTAGTTATGGTAGTGAAACTTGGACGCTGTGTAAACAAGATAACAGGAAACTAGATGCTTTTGATTCTAGATGCTTACGCAGTATCTTGGGTATTAGGTGGTTTAACTTTGTAACTAATGATGAGATTAGGCAAAGGAGTCGTTAACTCCTTTAAGCAGAATATTTTGCAGAGACTTCGTTGGTTTGCCCATGTTGCCCTTATGAATAATTATAGATTGGCGAATAGGGTTATGAACAGTGTGCCTAAAGACCTCAGAAAGAGGAGGAGACCTAGGATGCAGTGGGCACGCAATGTCAAACAGGACCTTGTTTGCATTGGTGTTCAGTGGCCAGATGCAGTAGATGTAGCTCAGGACAGACTTGCTTGGAGAACTAAATTGCACGGTCTGGTTGGACCTTCGTAGCCCATGGCTGCTTGAGGATGATAATGATGATAAAAACATTTCACTCATTTCAATTTTTAGGAAAGTAAAAAAAAAATCTTGGGAAGATCTACAATACATGAACAGTTAGAGGCAATCTCTCTCCTGACAATGGAAAATAAACTTTTAAAGGATATGGACTGTGAGTGGAATCGAAATTTCTCGTAAGGGAAGTTGCACCAACCAAACATTGAATCCTGCATTTAAGTTTTAAATTTATTTATTTAAATGACAATAAAATTATGTTCTTTTAAATTCTTAAAAGGAAGCAGAAAGTACTGACAATCGAGAGTCAAAGCTTTAAAGAATGTGGAGAATGAGAATACACCAGTGACTTTAGTGTTTTTGTTTTGTTTTTTTGCGGAATTCTCTTTCTCTTGAGCCAGGGCTTTCTCCACCACTTTTGCAAAATAAGTTTTTCTTGATTGAAATTGAGAATAATTGAGGATTATGAAATAAAATGTCCTTGTTGGAGGCATTTTTGGCATAGACGAGTGACTTCTTTATAGTCTACCAGAGTAGTGTATGTACAAAATTTTACGAAGTTTTGAATTTCCTTTGATAATTCCATTCTGCATATTCTAGGTACCGATTTTATGCCTTTTAATTCTGCTAGTTTGTAACTTTCGTCTTAAATTGATGGAATTTCTCCAAAGTATTTCATTTTTTCTATTTCTTCATTGGTAATGAGGAGGGAAGCTTGAACATGGACACAGACTTATTTTATAATTTTTACTTATTCCGCAGCTAGAGTAGAAAGAGAGAGCCAGAATCGCCATTTTGGGGACAGGACCATTCTGCCTAGCAACAGAGCGCTTGAAGCGGACCCATCCCGGAAGAAAAATCACGTGACCTTATCTGGCGGTGCATTTGAACTGAGCTTGAGTGCTGACAACGAGACCTTCCGTATGTCAGTCAGATTGGTGCTCGATTAAGCCTTTTGTTCTTCATCTAGCATGGGACCGCTGAGACTCCTAGTTGTGCTGTTTAGCGAGCGACTGTACTGGGTGGGCAGTCATTGTTGTATATATATTATAAAGTGTAAAATTCTGTAAATAAATTGTACATATCGTGTAGTACACCTGAGTTTTGTGTTCATCGGCCAACTTGGGAGATCAATATCCTGACAAGATAGTGATAGGTACCCTTCTGCACATACTCTCACACGCATGATCAGTAGAAAACAACCCAGCCCACACAGGTAAGAAGAAGCCTGTCTAAATTGGCGTCAGGAAAAGGTGTGTGGTGTGAGAAAGAGTCACACACACTGTCCGTTTATCTGTCTGTGTTCCAGTGAGGGACAATGCGTGTTAATTTTCAACTGTGTGAGAAGTGTAAGAAGGGAAGACTGAGGCATCGCTGTGTGATAATAACCAAGAACTGTTTTCGGCCAAACAAGAACCGTGTTGTTTAAACGACTAGCAGAAATATTTCTCGGCTGCAGATTGAATTTGGCAGCTTGGAGTATGACAATGACAGGATTGCCAACTAGTCAGATCGAGTCATCGCTGCAACGCTTCGGCTGCGACAATAGCAGAGCTTCGAAAACTTCTTCCGGTATGGTGAATGCAAGCCTGTATATCATTTTTGCTCGATTGTTGTTCTGTGCTGTTCGACATAATGCGTGAGGGTAACATTGAGTCAGAGTGCGATAGAACGTTCAGACATTGTGAGGTAACATGGAATCTAGGGGAAGAAATTTGGCAGGGAATGCCAAAAGTGGGAATCCACCAGTTAAAGAAGTGGCTGGGCGTTCCCGTGGAAATTTGCACAGTTAATTTGTGCCCTGATGCTCGATAAAGCATAGCTGGAATTGCAAGATAAAATAGGGACATTGGAGCATAAAAAAAGATGTTAGGCTATAACCTGTGCCAATGCTTTGCGAAGGCAGAGCATAGTCGCGCACTGGCTGAAATTAGCAAGAAACCTTTAACTGATTTGTGTCAAGTGGCGACTGAAAGTGCGATTGCTGTTGAGGATTAAAGGATGCATATTGCTGAGTACATGATTCTCACAAACAAATGACCCGGAGGTTATAGGAATTATAGAGTGTTGTTTGATAAAGAGGAAAGGGAATGCGAAAATGAGAAACTTAAATTAAGATTGAGCAAATTGTGATTGAGAGGCGGAAGTGAGTTCAAAATGAAAAGCAGGCTAAATTAAAGGATTGGTATTTTGTTAATAGAAGTGTGTATAAGCCGTCTACGTCATAAAGGTGCTGGATAGATATGTGAAGAGGTAAGTCAAAGGGGCCAGTCCCTTGTTATAAGGCACAAAAGCTGGTATGTGTGTGATCAAAGGTATAGGCAAGATAAAGCGTCAAGTTAGCAGGTATAAGCTAGCAATGAGTTGTCTATATGGGGGTCTATAGTCGGGTATAAAGTGGATGGTTGGCTAAAAAAGAATGAAACAAATTTCATAAAGTGTAATATTGGTTGGAAAAAGCATACCATGGAAAGACATAAGGTAAACAGAAACGCACTTTGCAAATTCAGCATAAAGGAAGCACATGCTTGGCCAGCAGCAAAAAGCAGGTTGCATGGCCGGTGGCAGGTGATGTGCGATTCTGCAGTAACGTTTTGCTACTCGAGATCAGGCTTCCCATGACAGCGAAGTTGGAATTATCACAGGTTGGAGAGCCTACATGGCACTGGATGACAGCGAGCAGAGTGTACTGCGGCGAGCTATTCACAACTATTCTCGCTGGGCAACATCTAGCTCCTACCATGCAGTGAAGATCACATGACTGTGTTTACATTCAGTGATGGGCGTGGCGCCCAAGTGTCCATTTCTTGGCAACTTTGTGTCATCGCTATATCAAAAATTTGGTGTGAACATTTTGGTAAACCTATTGGTTGGCTACGTCTATGTTGTGCATGAATAATTTGCGAACTGTGTGGCAACCAGATTGAATCAAATTTTGATTTTTCTTGGCCAATGTGAAAAAAAAAGACTTCCGTGGTCATCTGTGACATATGTCTTCAGTTATTTGTGCACTATAAACTTTCGTTGTGCGAACATTTATATGGAATCTACAGTTCAATTAAGCGATTGGCATTTACGAGGAACAGGTTCGAGTCCCTGACTGGGTTAGAAATTGAGGCAGGGATGTCTGCCTCGAATTTCTTAACTAGTGGGGGGCATGTAGGCACTCAGCAGCAGTCAGACCAGAATCGCCATTTTGACGGCAGGGTCTTTCTGCTTAGCAATAGTGCCGGCAGTTGAACCAGTTTGGGAAGCTGGGCGAAGAGACTGTGTCCGTGTCCCTAATGTCCCCTGAAGAAACATCACGTGATCTCATCTGGCAGTACATTCGAACTGTGACAACGAGACCTTCCGTGTATCGTCTGTGGCTCGATTAAGCCTTTTTTCATCTAGTTGGGGGGACCGCTGAGGCTCCTAGTAACCTGTGCTGTGTTGAGCGAGTGGCTGTACTGGGTGGGTTGGTTGGTTGTTTTACCTCTGAGCGGCACTTTTTTGCACACCATGGGCTAAATGGCCAGGTCACATGGACCCCGAAGGCTCAGAGAAGGTTGGGGGAGGGGACCCACTGGAACAGCTGTTGGGAGACAGATGGTAGCCTCCCGTCAAGGCCATCCAGCGTGTTCTTTAACGTGCACAGGGTATGGCTCTCCCGTACACGGGGCCACGGCTTAACGTCCCATCCGACGGACGGCGGCCTTTCCAAGCCCATCGGTGTCCCCTACTGACCGTGGGCAGGGCGGGGAATTTTGCGGAGATAAATCTCAACGCTGACCCAGCTGGGACTCGAACCTGGGAACTACAGTTTACGAGCCTGGCGCGCTACCAATTGAGCCACCCCCGCCCCAGTACTGGGTGGGTTATATATATTATAAAGTGTAAAATTCTGTAAAAAAGTGTACATATCATATAGTACACCTGAGTTTCGTGTTCATCGGCCACCTATGTAGATCAACATCCTGACAAGACAGTGATAGACTTCTGCACACACTCTCACATGCACGGTCCGTAGAAAACAACCCAGCCCAGACAGGTAGAGAAGTCTGTCTACAGTTATCTTATTTTCTTTCCTCTTAAGTAAGTTTCCTGAGGCATATTCGTTTTTAAGGGGTCAGTCCTCAGGTCAGTCCTCTGTTTATTACTTGTACTACTTTTACTTCTCCAATTCCACATATTTCGACTATTTCCTGTACACTTCTATGAAATGGACCTCTTTATGAAAAATCTTGATACCTTTTGCATTTCTTCTTCTTGCATTGTAGTAGCGATGTTGACTTCCCTACTCTAACCCAAATGGCAAAATTATGAAAAAAACTATTGAGGAAATCCTATATTTTAAGTAAATGATTGTTCTAGCCTACTTTAATGTGTAGAAAGCTAAAAGAGATGTCTCATAACTCCAGAGAATCCTTTTGGTTGGTATTCTAGGATTGAATAATCTCTGCGTATGCGCAATCTCGCTTTTCAGCGCATTGCTTCTGTACAAAAGAGGATATCCTGTCGAATTATAGATAATTTGAATATTTGTTTTTTCTCCTTCATCACTTTGATGTATTTGCTATCCCTAAGAAAGAAATGTTAGTAAAAGCTTGATTTGTAACCAGGGCCGACCTTAAGCCAATCGGGCCCTGCCTCCAGCTAGAGTTATAATCTCCGTGAAGGGATGGAATTTTCATTCTAAAGGGAAATTTTTGTCCTATTTTGTGAGAACTACAGATTTTAGAGTTAGCAATATTGTGTGCAGTGTAAACTTTTTAGCACTTTAGTTTTTAATAGTTGTTCGCTTTTAAATGTATGGGTCCTGCATTTGGTAAGGCTGGATCTGCTAGTAACAATATACAGGGGGGTGTCCCTGAATTCATGGCCCAAACGTGAGGGGATGGTAGTACACACCGAACCCACCAATAATCGTCATAGAACATGCGGCCGCAAACGCAGCTTGGTGCCAGTAGGGGGCGTAGACGAGGCGGCACGGCTTAAAAGCGCTGGATGTTAAGCATCGTAATATCATATTTGGGAACCGATGGATTGGGTGCGGTGATCCCATCCTGTGGCCCCCCAGATCGCCCGATCTTTCTCGATTTCTTTCTGTGGGGACATTTGAAGAGTGTCGTGTACGAGACACCCATGCTATCCACAGAGGATCTGGTAGCCCAACTGTCCGTCGCAGCCGCCGATGTGCGCAACAAGCCCGGTGTTTACGAGCAGGTACGCCGATCAATACTCCATCGTTGTGCCGCCTGTATCACTCACGTTTGGGCCATGAATTCAGGGACACCCTGTAGATGTAGTTTTCTAAATGCAATCTTAGTTATTAGCTCTACGTGATTTTTCCTTAGAGGCACCGCCTTGTTGACAGTCGATGCCCTCTCACGTGTCTGGCAGTATTTGTTGCTTTCCCTCTATGCTGTAGGGTTAATTTCAGAAATATATCTAGTATCCCTTATTTGGAGGCTAATTTCACAACGAGCTTACTATACCTTGAACCCCGATTAATAATTGAATGAGCTTACAGATTATTAGTTTTTCATAATTAGCAATTAAGTACTTTCGTTATGATAAAAAGTGGCTTTTACACTCTGGTCCTATCGCTGCTGCAAGAGATTGCTTTCCATGTGGCATAGTAAAAGCCGGAATGCTATGGTTCATAACCACTTTGCGAGCCTCAATCTCAAAGCAGCGAAAAATAATGAATTATATTTTCACCATATTTGCAATTCACGTAAAAGTGCATGATTTTACCATATTATCAGTTACTTATAATTATAAAATTTGCAAGAAAAATCTGATCTTAGCGATTAGCATATGATTTTACTAAATAAATATAAAAAAAATCGTCAAGGATCGTAAAAACAAAAAAAAAAATCATATCCAAAAAATTATTTTTCCCGATAAATTGTGGAGGAGCTAAATATGCATTATTAAAATTTGTATAAATCGAGATTTTACTAACAATTCCTTTCATAATAAACCATGCATAAAAGTGCTGAAGAAAAAAAAAAACGAAAGGAAACAAAATTAAATATTTCATGCAATAAGAAAAAATTGCCAAATGCTTATTATATGAAAAAACAAACAAAACCTATAAACAATGATACTAACAGTTGCCACGGAAACAGAAATATGCAAGTGACCTACTTCCCTGCAGCACAAGTGCATCTACATCATTGTGGAGATACAGTCGAAAGTTTCTTACATTGCGCCTATGGAGGTTTCCATTCAGAATCATCCATTTCTGCATGCGCAGGGTATGATGAACACTTCCTAAGTCCCGCTTGAAAGCTGTCACACCCGATTTATTATATTGCCTCTGAAAGCCCTTCCGTAGCAGAGGTCGGGCATCTGGATTAGAGTGGTGCTTGTAACGGTTAAGCTCCAGATACATGAAGCATTTCATTCTTTTCCCTTATAAATCCTTTAACTTTTGCTCACAATGTTCCCAAATCGCTATGTTACAAGGACCAAAGGTGTCAGAGTATCCACTGGATAACAGTTAATAGACCTGCCGATTTGTTCTTTAATGTGCATAGGAATTTTATGGAACAATCTTTGTTGCTAAATACTTTCATAATTCTTTAAAAATACTGAATGAATGCTTCTGAAAAATCTATGCTCTGTGGCAAGCAGCTGCTTGAGGGATTCCCCCCATTTATATTTAGATTCAACTGATTTTTATTTTGTCATATTTTTCCACATGTTGCCGTCCCGTGGCCTAGTGGTTAGCGCGCTTGGCTACTGATCTAAGGGACCTGGGTTCGAGCCCCAGATAAGGAATGGATATTTGTGTTGTTTTTCTGCTGAGGGCCTGCCATCCTCACAGACCTTCTACTATGGCATATAAATTGACAGGCTCCTGTCAGACTCTGTGACAAGCAGCTGCTTTGAGGGGGTATTTTTTTTCCATAAAAAGCTAATTTATGAAGATACTCTTTTTTCCCTAAGACCAGTTTTACCAATTAGTAAAGATGTGAGGGAAGCTCACTCAGTAGCACGCCATGCTCGAATCTGCGCCTACTAGATTCAAGTCCCAACTGGGTTGGTGTTGAGTTTGATCTTTGAAAAATGGCCACCCTGGCCTCAATCAGTAGGGGTCATAGATGGGCTTGGAAAGGCCAGTCCATCGCATGGAAGTAGAGCCATTCCCTTTCTGTACACGATTTTCTGTATTGATGACCTTGGTGGGACACTACCATCTGTCTCTTCCCCCAACTTTCTCTGAGCCGTTTTGACCTGGCCATTTAGTCCAAAAAGTGCTATCAGAGGTAAAACAACCCAACCAATCAGAAAAATTTGTGGTTTAATATGCAGCAGTCAAAACAATTGCTGGTCATAAAGAAAACGAGACAGTTTATATATGAAAATATTTATTTCATGCTTCAAGTACTGCTAAGTATCTTTAAACACTGACATTTATACTGAGTATCTACTCCATTCTTCTTAAATTTAATACAAAAAACCTTCAGGCAATAATAAATATACAGGGTAACAGTTTATTTCCAAACAAGTTGGCTACAAAAAAAAAGACAATTTTTTTTTAAAATAACTATTATTGTACGCAATTTTAGCAACATACTCTTTTCGGTAATTAAGTTTCATATTAAGTTGTTTTTTTTACAACTACACAACTATTTTGTTATTAATATATGGCATTAATAAGTTGTTGAAACTATAGGTCTAAAAAGGCAATCAATGCTATTACCATTCAGAAAATAAGTTTTAAATTTCACCATTCAGCAAATAACTGAGTTTTAAATTACGAAGTTCAAATGTTTGTTGAACTTTTATTTACCAAATATATTTGTTTAAATATTGGTCTTTCCATTCTGCTGCTATACCCCCAAACTAATCAAAGCCGGAGCAATGACCAGGAGTGGACAATAATAATGCATCTTGGTTGCTCCACAGATTTGCGTGAGCTGCTATTGTTAATATACTATTTAAAATTATTTCTGTTTAAATACTGCATAAACATTCATAACATTAAATTGCTTTGACATTGCTTATGTATATAGGTATATCTGGCCACAAATTGTACAGCATGCTTTAATAAATTACAATCAGTGCTAAATTTCTCACAAGGCCAGATTCAGACTGGCACTGGGTGCCAGAATTATATATTATTCATTCAAGTGAAAAAAAAATTAAATATTTTTCTTTTAGAAGAGTAAAAAACCACTTGCGAGTATCCGTGGTTCAATAGCAGTTACACTCTCTCGAAATCGAAGTGAACTTTTAAAATATATGCATTGTGAAAATATAATTAATTCATTTTCAGAATAAAAAATTAATGAAAAATATGATTTATACTACTGTATGTTGAATATTTTAAAATTCGTATAAATTTTACCAAATTCATTATGAAATTGTCTTTCTACTGAGGTCACTTACTCATAGCTATCTGGGCATATTACACTGACCAGTCTCTGTAGCAAGCAGCTGATGGGTAATTTTTCGCTCCAAAAAAAAAAACGTAAACTAATTTCGATTATACTTTTCTCTTTTATAGTTTAATAAATTTATAATGCATTTTTTTAGATAAAATTAGAAAAAAAATGATAGCCTATAAGGTGCTGCTGCTGTGCATGTCCCTGGAAGAATTTGAAATGTAAATCCGATTCTGATTACAAGGATATTATTACATTGAATTGAAGATATATATATACACCCAATTCTGTTTTTACATGATTTTGATTTAACACGGTTTAAAAGAAAATTCCAATTCTCTTTTTTACCCGAGTTATTTAAATCTAACACGGTTCAAATGACGCCTTTTTAAAAAATCTCCATTTGAATTTAATTCTGAAAAAATATTCCTATTCAAGAAAAAATTTCTAGAATCTACATTTATAACAAAGATGCTGCTTTTATGGTCACATTTCTCGAAGTAGTTTTAACTTTGAAAATGTATTATAGATACATCATTGGAGTATGAACATGAGAGCATTTCACCATTGGAGTATGAACACGACGGCCAAAATGTTTCAAGCGATGAAAGTGATTTAATTCCAGTCTTACGCAAACGAATGCGTCTATTGTCAGAAAGTGACAACGAATAAAATTTAGTTAATAAGCCTATGTAAGTCATTTTCTTTTTCACTTTTGTATTCTTGAATTAGTGACATATTATTTTCTTTATGAAGGATAATTTAATTTATATATGTATATATAATTATCTTTATAAGTTCATAAAATAAAAAAAAGCGTTTAAATGAATAAAAATCAAGTAGAGATTTAAAGATTTTGGTATGATTTGTTTGAAAACAACTTATTATTTGTACTGGGTTTTCACGTCTGGAACCAATCTTCTAATTTTTCATATGCACTGTATTTTTTTATACGGTTTTTTCAGGAACCACGAACTACTATGTAAGAACAGAATTGAGTGTATATTGGCATGTCTCAGAAATAAAGTCCAAAAGATGGCAGAAAGTATTTGAAGCAAGATTCATGTATGACGTACTTATTTATCATTGCCTTATTACTGAGATCTGACTACCCATATATAACCCACTCTACCAATCTAATAACACCAGATGACTATTTGTGGGCAATTCTGAAGAGAAATGTAACAGTGGCTATAGGCAATATTTTCTATGTCAATGTGAATAATGCTAAATTATGAACTCTGTGAGGTATATGAAAAACACAAATCTACATAAATTTTTAATCCTTTACAATCCAAGAACAAATGTAACCATCAAAAGTTAACTGACGAGCGGAACTCAAATATCAGATCTCCTTGTCAGTGAATGATTTCTCATGATGTTTTAATCCTATACAGAGATCTAGATCAGTGGTTCTCAACCTTTTATGCTTCACCTACCCCCTGGAAATGTGTATGTAACCGGCGTACCCCTTATATAGATAGACAAAACTAGTTATAGTATAATAATGCAAACTTAGCAACTTTGTTACTAGATGTAACGACTTTTGAGCTCTCAGGCGTAAAAATTTTATTGCATAGTGGGTAAAACACAGAGGTACTGAAAAGCATCTCAATAGAAATCATTCAAATGGTGATGTAAGGTATAGCGTATATGCATGCTTCATGCCATTTTTATTAAATTTATAAACAGCAATAATTTGTTACTGTATTCTAAAAGAATGCATAGCTGGAAAATTAAGTGTTTCATTGAAATGTTAATGGTATGCAAAATCCTATGCTTCGAATTCTAAGAACAGAAATGTAACAATGGATACAAGTAATATTTCCCATGGTAAATTATGATACATATGAATTTTTCAAATCCTTTCCAGTCCATGAACAAAAGTGATCAACACGACTAAAAACGATGAGTAGATCCCCTCTCATTATTTTACTCATGAGGTGATTCATCAGTAATGAATTTCTCATTTAAATGTTTATGCTTTCAAATGATGTGTCTTATAGAATGTGTTTTGTGTGTTCCAGCACTAAAGATAAAAAAACATAAGCAGGGTAGATACGTGAATGTCAGAAAACAATATGTACATTTCTTGATATGAATGAATATTACACTTTACAGAGATTTAAGATGTTACTTTTTTTTCTTAAGGACCATTTTATTATGTCATTACTTAATTTGAATTGCTAAAAATATTGGTAGGCATTTTAACTTTCTAAAGTAATTTCCTCTAATAAAACAAAAGTAAAATCTGTGAAATGCCTAGTTCCCAAACTGTGGCCTATATTAAATACTTTGCCGAAGGGACTAAAGAGGTTTGCTTTTGTGAACGCAAGTACTCCTTCAATCTGCAAGTCAAATTGAAATGTCGTAACAGTATCTCCAGCTGAAAGTTTCTTATCCAAAAACACATTCCGAGTGTTCATTGTGGGTTGTTTTACCTCTGAGCGGCACTTTTTTGCACACCATGGGCTAAATGGCCAGGTCACATGGACCCCGAAGGCTCAGAGAAGGTTGGGGGAGGGGACCCACTGGAACAGCTGTTGGGAGACAGATGGTAGCCTCCCGTCAAGGCCATCCAGCGTGTTCTTTAACGTGCACAGGGTATGGCTCTCCCGCACACGGGGCCACTGCTTAACAACATACAACTTACAACACTGCTTAACGTCCCATCCGACGGACGGCGGCCTTTCCAAGCCCATCGGTGTCCCCTACTGACCGTGGGCAGGGCGGGGAATTTTTGCGGAGATAAATCTCAACGCTGACCCAGCTGGGACTCGAACCTGGGAACTACAGATTACGAGCCTGGCGCGCTACCGACTGAGCCACCCCCGCCCCACACTGGAAGGAGAGCTATGTACCAATCCCCTATGATGATGCATAGAACGGGCTAAGCCTAGCACCTAATTAAAATGAATGACATACCCAGATGTATCGCAATTCAAAGACTGTATACCATCTATAAGGAGGAGTATGCCAAGTTACCAATGTCTTTGTCGGGGACAAGTCAGTACCATGTAGGTAAAGCTCAGCCCACGACATCCTAGGGCGAACAGTACTATAAAAGTAAAGTCCATCCTTCGATCAAAACCTAACTTTAATCTTCATCCTGGGTCGCCACAAACAAGAATATAAAGATCCAAGTTGACTCGGCGCCCGTGACGCCGGCCTAGTACTTAATGTCTGATCCCGCCTTCTCGTGGTGCAGGCCGTTAGTACCTTTTAAAAAGAGATACTATCTTATGGAAGGGAACGGAAGGAGAGGGTGCCAGATCAGTGTGGTCTACTAATATGGACAACAGTGGCTACCTTTCTTTTTTTTTCTCTTGAGTGGTCAACCACACAGGGTCCTGATGCTGACCATATAAACTTACCGGACTTGAGTGAATTAAGGAGAGAATGACTTGAGTGAATTAAGCTTGATTATGGATCCTGAATTTGCTGCACTGGTGGGTTTCTGCATAGGGATAATCTTACGCTGTTTTTTATTTGTTTGTGCGTTGACAGCCCCAAGTGAATTAAATTGACTTGGGGCTGTCACTGGCCGATATCACAGGATATGTTTTATCAGCTGGTGGACAATCCTGAGAAGAGGTCATCGCAGGCACCGAACACTTGCTTCTACAGGCATAGTCAAATTCTAAATTGGAGGAAGTCTTCCAGTGTAGATGGCTTCAGTCTTTAGTGATGGGAAAAGGGTCTTTGTCCCATGCCTGCGATTAAGGGCTGTTTGTTTATTGAGAGAGGAAATGCTGACAATATCATAGCTTCTTTAAACATCCTACTAACCATTTTCTCTCCATAGGTAGCTGGAATGTGAGGACTCTGCACAGAGATTATTCTCTTGATGTCATCACACAAGAATTCCACTGTTATCATTCATTCTTGGCTTTCAAGAGACCAGATGGACAGATAAAGGTCAGATTCTTAAAGATAATAAGCAGCTCCAAGGCATAGGTCTGCTTCTCAGCAGAAACCATATTGATGCTCTTCTAGGATATGAGTGCATTAATGAAAGGTTCCTTGCAGCAAAATTTCAGACAAGCATTGAAGACTTGAATGTTATCTGCTGTTATGTCCCCACTGAGGAGGATAGGTTTTACGGACAACTTAAAGATAGTTTGAATTCTGTCAAGAAAGGAGATATTACCCTTGTTCTAGGTGACTTCAATGCCAAAGTTGGTACTATCTCTGCCCTTAGGAGAGGAGTGATAGGCCCTTTTGATATTGGTAGCTGCAATGGCAATGTCTCCTACAGGTAAGTAAACTTAATGGTTTCAGAATAACTAACACTTATTACAAACACCATGGCATACATAAGTACACATGGGCTATATAATAATATGATTGATTATATATTAATTAACAGCAAATGGGCTAGTTCTGTTAGGAATACCAGGTCATATACATATAAATAAATAAATACCCCCTCAAACAGCTGCTTGCCACAGAGGTCTGACAGGAGCCTGTCAGTTTATATGCCACAGTAGGTCTGAGAGGATGGCAGGACCTCAGCAGAAAAACGACACATACATCCATGCCTTACCCGGGGCTCGAACCCAGGTCCCTTAGATCAATAGCCAAGCGTGCTAACCACTCGGCCACGGGATGGCCCAGGTCATATAGGGGAGCTGAAATTGGATCTGACCATTACCTTGTTAAAAGTGTCTTTCAACTTAAACTTAAGTGTTGTGCTAAGGTTAAAAAAATTACCTTTAATTATGAAAGACCCAGTTATAGCTAAAGCTTACCATGATAGATTACTCATTCATTATGACAGTCATGGTTTGCTTACTACTGAAGATGAGGAAAAATGGGACCATTTTAAACAGGCTTTTTTGGAAACTAACAGTATTCTTTTAGGAAAAAAAGGTGCAGAGAAGGCAGAATTATTTGAGTGATAAGGCACTTGTGTTTATTTCAGAAAGAAGGAACTGCAGGGATGTCCTTAACAAAATATCCTATTAGTCCTAATGGAAAGCATTACAGAGAACTTAATAAACGTGTAAAAGATCAGTTAGCTGCTGATAAGAATCTTTGGCTTGATGGCTTGGCTGACAAAGCCGAGGAAGCAGTTAGACAGCACAACAGCAGAGAGCTGTACCAGATAGTTAATGTTTTGTGTGGTAGAAAATGGACAGGCATACAAGGATTGAAGGATAAACAAGGTAAGGTTATAGAAGGGGAGGATTCTGTCATGGCTAGGTGGGCTGAGCATTTCAGTGATGTTCTTAATGTGGTTAATTTTACCCCCATTGTTTGCAATGATGATAGATGCATTGGTGGCTTTAATATTGGCCCAATAACACAATCTGAAGTTATTTTGGCTATTTCTAAACTTAAACTTCATAAATCCCCAAGGGTAGATGAAATTCTGAATATCTTTTGTGATAAAGGCATGGTTCCTAAGGATTTTACCAGAGCTATTGTTATCCCTATTTTTAAAAAAGGTGATTGCAGTTCTCATGACAACTATAGGAGTATCAGCCTACTTTCTGTTCCAGGTAAAGTTCTTTGCATGATTGTGCTTAATAGAATTAAGAATCTGGTTGACGGGCAATTCTATGATGAGCAATGTGGATTCAGAAGTGGTAGGGGATGTGTAGATCAGATATTTTCATTCAAGCAGATTCTTGAGAAATGTTTAGAGTTTCAAAAACCTTTGGTTGCTAGCTTTGTTGATTTCAAAAAAGCTTCGATTCTATTGATCGTCATAATTTGTGGTTGATTGTGAGATCATATGGCATACCAGACAAGTTAGTTAACATAATGAAAACTCTCTATAATAACACTGAGTCATGTGTGAGAGTTGGTAAGGCTTGTAGTAATTGGTTTGGCTTTGCTTCCGGTGTTCAACAAGGATGCATTTTGTCTCCTTTTCACTTTGGTGATTGATTATGTTATGTAAAATTCTCTGTAAGGGAAAGATTTTGGCCTTTAATGGTCTGGAGATACAAAAATTTCTGACTTATGCTGATGATTTACCCATTTTAGCAAATGATGTTGATGAGATGAACTCTTTCATTTGAGCTGTTGATGAGATGAACTCTTTCATTCGAGCTGTTGATGAGACTGATAGTAGAATAGGTTTGGTTTTAAACAGAGAGAAAACTAAAGTGATGAAAATTGGTCAGGTGTCAAGTTTAATTATCTTGAGAGCAATGTTACAAATACTGGTGATGTACGTCATGAAATTAACAGACAAATAGGGATTGCTGCCACGACTCTTAAGAATCTATGGAGTGTGGAGAAATAGGCGTATACACCTTAAGATTAAAATTAGACTGTATAATAGTTTTTTTCTGCTGAGGTCCTGCCATCCTCACAGACCTTCTACTATGGCATATAAACTGACAGACCTCTGTGGCAAGCAGCTGCTTGAGGGGGTATTTATTTTTTATTATTTATAATAGTTTGGTTCTTTCTAGGGTGAACACTTTCTAGAAACTTGAACGCTTTGTAAACAAGATAACAGGAAACTAGATGCTTTTGATTCTGGATGCTTATGCAGTATCTATTAAGTGGTTCAACTTTGTAAGTAATGATGAGGTTAGGCAAAGGAGTCAGCAATCTCCTTTAAGCAGCATATTGTGCACAAAGAGCATTGGTTTGGCCATGTTGCCCATATGGATAATTATAGATTAGCGAATAGGGTTATGAACAGTGTGCCCGAAGGCTTCTGAAAGAGGGGAAGACCTAGGATGCAGTGAGCAGACAATATCAAACAGGACCTTGCTAGAATTGGTGTACAGTGGCCAGATGTAGCTCAGGACAGATATGCTTGGAAAACTAAATTGCACTGTCTGGTTGAACCTCCATAGCCCATGGCTGCTTGAGGATGATTGAGTATGTTGCTAAAACTGTTAACAGCATAAATTGATATACTGAGGAATATTATCATGTCTTATAAATATATCAAAACTCAGCTTTGAGGAAATTTTATAACATTGAATTAAATATAGTTTATACAACTGTAGTGCTTTACCATTCACTTAGTAACTTCACTAATATTTGAGACTTCTGATTCTGTATCATGAATAGAAGTGTGGCAGTAAGATTGTTAATAATTTCCGTGGTTAGAACTATCTTTACTGAACACTTATGTACAGATTAATCATTTCACATTTAAAACTGTCACGATATATTTAACAGCACATTTCAAGGAATGTTCTTGTGAAAAAGCATAGCACATGATTCATTATAATCTGAAGTACTTTAGCTTTACTAAACACAATTTTTTTAGTAAGTCAGAGATTCTCAAATTTTTAATACTGCAACACACCTAGAATCATATATAAACTTATGCAGTCCTTCACCACTTCCCTACAGTGTAGGACTTGCATAATTAAACCGAATGACTTTAGTATCGTCTTCAAAGCTTTGTGTGAAACTTCAGAGTAATTTGTGATAAAAAGTTCTTCAAAGTGTTTGCCTTCTGATGTTTTTGAACCTTTGAGAACACTTTGAGAACATCTCTAGTAACTCACATTTTATGTATTAATTTATATTACCAATATATAATTTTAAAATTTTTGTTAATAGAAAATTAAATTATATGAAGGTTTTCACGAGCAGATTAACTCTGTGCGCTATAAGTTGACCAGTGATATACTTTAATCATACTGGATTAATAAACACTTTTGCACCTGAAAATATATTACTTAAAGAATAATGCTTGGAATATTGCGACAATTTTTTGGAATTGCTGCAGAATATTCATAATTCCTTCAAAATATTATTTTTTTAATTTCCACATATTACAAACTACCCATTTTTTAATATATCCACTAGAGATGAGTTCAGGCTTGGGCTCAAAATAGCACGGACAACTTCGGGCTCATAACAAATTTCAAATATTACACAATAAAAAAAATAAGGAAAAAAATTATTTTTTGATTATGAAAGCACCATGCAGTTCTTGTCTTTCTTAACGTATTTTCCATCTTTAATAAATGAATGGCGCTTTGAGTTTATAATGATACTATCCACAAATTTTCAATTTCTACTATCATCTGTAATATTTTTCTTCTCAAACAACATTAACATTTTAATTTTGTCATTAAATGATTGCAATTAACTATATATAAGAATAAATAACTTACAACATGCATTTCTGTATATGTGTTGGAGAATTTTTTTCTCCAAATCGAAAAATTGAAATTAAACTCATCTCTAGAGTACCACAACTTATGCTACCCCCAAATTTATAACTAATCTTAATAAACTAAATTAGTCATGGATCAATTTTAATCAATGACTGTGACTAATCGAACACAAAATTTATCTCAGTGAACTGTTATGCTAATAGAATTCAATTAGTTCTGAATTTTATTAATAGGTATGACAAATCTGTCCATAGTAAATACACAGATTGCTTCTATATATATAGAATTCAATAAATACTCATGGGAAAAATTATTGCTGGCGGAGCTTATAATGGATTACTTAATTATTTTCCAATTGTTGCTAATGATTTAAATGTAATGAGGAAACCACTCATACTTAAGCATTATTTATGAAAAATCCATCCATATTAAATACACAGATTACCTGTAGATATAGAATTCATAAATATTCACATGAAAATAATTATTACTGACAGGGCAGAAATCGAACCTGAAACTCTCCAGTTACATGCCAGAGCACTCTATTGGTAAACCACCCATCAGAAAATATATGTGGAAGAAAATTATTATCTGATGGGTGGTTTAATGGTTGAGTGCACTAGCATGTAACTGGAGAGTTTCAGGTTTGATTCCTGCCCAGTAGGCAATAATTTTTTCACATGATGTATGACAAATTTACATTGCTCATTGACAGAGCTTTCATCAATTACTTTAGTAATATTGAGTTAAAACATCAAAATAAAAAAAGTTGCTTATTTTTTAATACAAATAGTAAGCATAATTTTACTCATATGAGGAATTAGCTTTAATAAAGTATTTTTAACAATATATTGGGTAATTACAAAGTCCATAATTAGGGAAATATCTTTTGAATATGTAATACCACAGGAATAATACTGACAGTGCACATAGAAAACTGATAAGTCTGGGAAAATGAGAAAATGATAATGCCTCTGGTGATTATATGAAAAGTTTTCAAACCTAATTTTACAACTATGTTCAGTTATATTTCAGTGAACAGTTATGTACTACTCTGCAGTTGCTTTACTGTATGGCTGAAAGTCCATTGTAAATGGCAGTCATGTTTAAATTATATGGTATTTTGTTAGGAGTTGCAACATTTCGAGTGCATCTTACGAGATTTTTTATGTGTGTATAGGTCTGCTTAGTATTGTTTTAAAGTTTGTGCTTTTTTTTTTGGATATCTGAATCAGTCAGAAGATATAATTTTTCAAATAAATTTATCACTACAACATTGATATTGTTTTGTTTCAATGATGTACATTGCTATTTCTAGTTAGGTAGTAAAATCTTGAGTTTGCATTTGCTATCAGAATCGAAATATTTATTGAATGGTGCAAATTATATTTACTTTGTTGTAAACAATGTATATATTAGTCCATATATGGTAGTATGTATACATTAGCAAGATTTTGTCATTAATTCATATATCGTATACATATATTGGTATTTTTTATAAGCCTGGCATGTTGTGAATTAATAATTTGGTAATTAGCTGTTTAGCTTAAAACTCACTATTTGCTGCTGCATAATCTGATTTCTTGCAGTCAGTTTTAAAGTTATTTATTATGCTTTTAAGCATCTTAACTTTTTTTTTTCAGTTGAATAGTGATTACGTTTGTACCATAAAGTAAGTGAGAATCCACTGCAGCTTTTTATGATGCTCATTCATCTGCATTCCTGACTTGGATATAGATAAGCCATTTACTAAAATACAATGGACTTTACTAGATATCATGTCTTCTATGTTATCTGTTGTGACATCTTCAGTGAGACGTATTGCTGTCACCACACCATTATACTTTCTACTCTGCTGCTATTCACATTGCCTTGCCTCCAATTCTTCAATATCTTGTTACATTCATGATAATACTGGAACTTGGCCTGCAGCTATTACTGATGCAACCTTCATCTCATCTACCACTTTGTTAAGAACAGTTTACATTTAGAGTACTTGCCCTTTTTTTATTAAAAAAGAACTCCTGAGTCTACTACTCTGGCATTAATACATTACTGGAGATCATTACTGCTGTTCGAGCAGCAGATACTATAGCTTATAGTCTTGATGGAGTGGTATGCATAATATTTAGAGCTCTCTGCAGAAAAAAGTTCTATCTACAAAATCATATCTGTATCCATAAATCTTCAGTAGCATCCAATACATTTGCTTAATAATCGTCGAGGTTTTGCAAATGTTTGAGGTCTGATGTATGTTTTGTGAGTCAAAGAAATCAGTATAATAATTTATTTCATGACTTAAAAAAAAAAACTGTGATAAGAAATATGCATATATTTCAAGAAAACATGCTTTACTAAATATTAGACAAAAATTTAACCATAATATAATTTTGCAAATTCTTCTGAATTTCACTGTTTTAAATGGAATTATTAGTGATAGAAAGAGACTCCATTATATTACCCAGTAACTCTCCTCTACATTTCATGTGCAAATTTCATTATCTCTACGCATGAAACTTGTGCAAATTTAATTCTAGTTTTCTATGCAACACTAGAGTAATTTTTTTCAACTTTCTTTTCTGCCATCAAAAAGATTGCTTCTTTCACAAGCATAATTATTTTAATTTGTCACTTTATCCCAATGCATTTTTCTTTTTTTAAAATGAATATTGTCATTGAATTTTCAAATAAGGTTTTTTAATCTCGAAGTTTTTATTCAATCATGTCAACCATCAATAATGTTTGGCCATGTTCCTCCATAATCAAATTTGTGATTTTATTTTATCTCTAAATTGGCATAATTTTTTCACCCATGGTTTTATCCACTATTTGCATTAACATTAATCATCCACTGTGAACCTTTAAATGTGAAATTATCTCCATGGCTCTGATAATCAATCCTTTGTACCTTTCCCTCTTGAGAGACTATAATCCATTTTTAACTTATTACTATGGCTGAGTGGTTGCAACACTTGTCTACTGATAAAGGGACCTAGGTTTGAGCCTGGGCAAGGAATGAATGTCTATGTTGTCTTTCATTGAGATATCACATTCCTCACATACCTTTTCTATGGCATATAAATTGACAGACTCCTGTCAGACCTCTGGGGCAAGCAGCTGCTTGAGTTTTTTTTATACTATGCTAAATGTTGACAGACAACCTTATACATTATAACACCTTTTGTATTGTGTCTTGCAACCCTTTTAAAGAAAAGTTTTGTACTACTGATTTCCCTTGTCCACCCAATAATACAAAACACTTCTAAAGAAAAAATAAAAACCCACTAAAGCTAATCAATGACTGCACACACAAAAAAAAAAATTCATAAGAATCCCACTATAAAAAGTTAGACTTCACCCTTAGAGTGTGTGTGGCTCAATCAGCAGCACACCAGGCTTGTAACATGATGTTTCCAGGTTAAGACCTGTATTAGTGGTATGACCTTTCTCTGCTATCACCCACTCTGCCCTCAGTTAGAAAAAGAACACTGATGGGCTTGGAAAGGCTGCCATCCATTGGATACGATATTAAGTCATGGCCCAGTATGCAGGAGAATCATACTCTGTGCATGCTGAAGAACACACTGGACAGCCTAGACAAGTGCTTCCATCTCATAACAGCTGTCCAGTGGGCCCACTTCTCCTATCGAATTCTGAGCTCTCGTGACCTAGTCATTTACCAAGTGTGCCCATAAAAATGCAGCTCAAAGGTATAACTAACTTCTACCACCACCACACACGTAAGAAAAAAATTATAAGTAACCCAAAACTTCCTCTGGTCCAGTAAAAACAAACTTTCCAAAATAATCCAAAGGGATTCAAGAGAAAATAATGTGCACAAATGCCCAAAGAGCATCCAACAACCAGTAAGATGCAGTATAAAAGACAAAAATCACCAAAAAAGAACTTAGTAAAATAAAATCAAGCAGAAAATTCCATTCTTTTTCATTCAATAAGTAAAATATTATAACTCAATTTCAATTGAATTATGATTTTTCTTATTCATTTTAATTCAGGTTTAAAAATTTCAGTGTATATTACAGAAATGCTGGTGGGCTGCTTCTGTTTAAAAACAAAAAAAAAACAGTCTAGAAATTCGGTAGTGTGCTGAAGCTTCCATTTTCATCTGAACTGGCACTGAGAATTCATGCTCTATGTGTTCAACAATAAGTCTATATATAGAAATCAATTCTACAACAATTATTGCCAAAGAAATCATTGTTAGAAAAATAAAAAATTGAAATTAACAAAATCGTAATTTTGTTAATTTCTGTTTTCCTAACTATCAGCAAGAAAGCCTTAATGCAGCATCATTATTTTTTAGTGACATACTTACTGGTCACTTCCAGTTTCCTTTGCACACCCACCATTATTATTCCTGAATAATTATACATTTTCAAGATATTACGACAATTATGTACTTTCCTTACCACTTTGTGCACATATGAACACTGAATAGAAAAGCAGAAAAAATAATATTCTTTCTGATAAATTATTAACTTTTTTAAGAGAGTGTGAAAAATTCGATTAGGTACTCACAAACAAATGCTCTGTATAATTTAAAGAAACAAAGCATTACTTGGAAAAACTATTTTGGCAGGAATGGGAACTAAACCTATAATTTACTCATAGCATGTCAGGCATTCTTCCTACTGAACTACCCTGCCATATTTAACTTTTAAGCTGATAGCGACTAGGTAGATTCTTGTGACATCAACTATTACACTGGGCAACACACAAAAAGCCTTTAAAATGAAAATAGCCAATCTTTACTAATTTCGAGGTGCTGAACACGAAAATGACAATAAAATATATCGATTGGCTCTTGTTTAGGAGAGACAGAGATGGTCATGTATAAACGACTTGGTCTGCATTGAGTACATAGGTAACCATTTCGCAACGCTGTATTTCAAACTCCAGATTGCAACATATTGCGTTGTATAGCATTAGCTCACCATACACACAACCCCCGGAGGTATTGCATCATTGTCTGATGCAATGTAGTCGAGTCATGACATCACAGCATTACAATCGCGGACAAAAGATGATGCAATCGTTAGTTGTAAGCGACATCTCATAGGGTGAACAAGTCTTTTGAGCGACTCCCATTTATTCCTGAGTCATAAGTACAACACAGGTGATTCTTGCAGTTTTAATCCAGCAGTAGTGATGCATCGTAACTGTGTTAATAGTGCAAATACATTTTGTTACATTTGTGGGGAAGTGATGGTTGAAAGCCAGAAAAGGGCCATCACTCTAAAAGTGAAAGCAGTGTATGAGTTTTATTTTGGATGCAAGATTGGGGGACAAGACAAGGCCTGGGCCCCACACATATGTTGCAGTACATGTGCAACAAATCTTCCAAAGTGGCTGAAAGGCAAAAAAGTGGTGATGCCATTTGCTGTTCCTATGGTTTGGAGAGAGCAATGAAATCATGCAAATGACTTCTACTTCTGCATGGTTCCACCTGTTTCTGGAGGCATCACAAGGAAAAAGAAGTGGGCAATAGCGTACCCAAATATACAATCTGCTCTCTGACCAGTTCTGTATGGAGAAGGCCTTCCTGTTCCTGAACCTCCAAAAGAATTTTCCATCGATTCAGACGATGAGGAGGAAGGTGAAACAAAGTCAAGTTCTCCACAGCCTTCAGTATCTAATGATGATCCATACGTCTGCCATGGTGTGTCATCTGCACCAAACATTCTCAAAAATAATTCAAAGAAGAAATAAACGATCTTGTTCGCGATCTGAAGCTGTCCAAGGCCAAAACAGGGTTACTTGGATCTAGACTTAAACAATTCAATCTTCTCAAGGAAAATGAATGACTTCATTTTGAACTTGTCACGAGCAGTTTGCACCTTACTTCAGAAAGGAAGATGACCTTGTGTTCTGCTCCGATGTAGATGGCCTGATTAATGCCCTCAAAATCAAACATGACCCTCAAGAATGGCGGCTATTCATAGACTCCTCAAAATTGAATCTCAAGGCAGTGTTGCTGCATAAAGGAAATAAATTTCCATCCATTCTGATCAGACATGCTGTCTAAAACAGCTGCTGAACTGTCTTCAATACAGCAAGTATGGCTAGCATCTCTGTTGTGACTTGAAGGTAATGGCTCTGTTGATGGGACTGCAGCTGGAATATATGAAGTACTGCTGTTTCTTATGTAAATGGGACAGCCGAGCAAAGACTTTGCACTTCGTGAAGAGAAACTGACCTCAGAGGAAATCTCTGAAGGTCGGTGAGAAGAATGTGGAACACCCAGCACTGGCAGAAATGCACAAAATCCTGCTACCGTCCCTACACATCAAACTTGGTATGATGAAAAACTTCGTAAAAGCCATGGACTGCATCAGATTTCAAGTACTTAGCTGACAAATTCCTTCGACTCAGTGAAGCAAAAATTAAAGAGAATTTTTGTGGGTCCTCAGATCTGCGAGCTGTTCAGAGACCAGATGTTTGACAACCTGCTTCAGGGTGACGAGAAAAAGGCTTGGGAAGCGATTCGTCTGGTGTCAACTAAATTCCTCGGAAATGTCAGAGCAGACAACTACAAGAAACTGGTTAAGGACATGTTCCAAATGAAATACTAATGGTGAAAATTTAACTGCAGCATGGTTAGTGATGAGCACGATGAACATTTTCACCAGGACAATGCAACGACGGAGAAATGATAACAGGGAAACTAGTCCATTTCAATGTTGGCTGACTACTGTTGGACGCTCGCCAGAGATGATCCTGAGCAGCTGTACAAGTGACAGGCAAAGAGACGTCAGAGGTAGAAGCAGAGTTTTACTGATACATATCATATGTATGTATTACTGAGAAATCCGCAATAGTCTCTTATATAACAGAGTACTATTATATAACTATTGAGGATTTTTCAGAAATTGTAACCAATTTTGCATTTTTATTGTCATATTCGTGTTCAGTATCTTGAAATCTTTAAGAAATGGCCTTTTATCTCAGAGGCATGACTTTTATGAAAATTTGTTGCCCAGTGTTATCAGGGTAAATCAAGTGACAAAAATATTCATAGTGAAGTATGCAAATGAAATGCTAATGGTGAAAATTCAATTACAGTAATTCACAGTCAAATATTTTGTAGGGTTCAATTCAAACTCCTCTCAAAGCTATATTTTTCCAGCTACTCTTTATTTGTTCTAATTTTTGCAGGACATCAGCTATGAGTTACTGTTATATATCTCCCTGAAAACATCAGTTGCATGCTCAACTATAAAAATATTTCTTATGACAATGTATGCATTAACAGATAGTTCCATGTAGAAATCTCTTCATAATCACTTAACTGAAAAAAGTTCAGTGTGGTAATACAATTTAGTAGGAAGAACCTATGACAGTCAATGTCAGGTATCCCCACCCTGCCCACGGTCAGTAGGGGACACCGATGGGCTTGGAAAGGCCGCCGTCCGTCGGATGGGATGTTAAGACGTGGCCCTGTGTGCGGGAGAGCCATACCCTGTGCACATTAAAGAACACGCTGGATGGCCTTGATGGGAGGCTACCATCTGTCTCCCAACAGCTGTTCCAGTGGGTCCCCTCCCCCAACCTTCTCTGAGCCTTCGGGGTCCATATGACCTGGCCATTTAGCCCATGGTGTGCAAAAAAGTGCCGCTCAGAGGTAACCCAACCCAATGTCAGGTAAACAGTACAGTTCCCACTCCTACAAAACTCAATTTTTTCAGCAATTCTTTTCATGTATGAAAAGCATATTTCTGATAATTTTTTTCTGCAACACTTAGCACAGTGAATAATTCTTAAAGCTACCATATTTTACAGCCTTTCTCATAAGAGAGATATGCTCTACTTGATTGAAGCCAGATTTAACTGCTCATTGTCTCAGATCTAAACAGTGTATGCAAACTGAAACATTAGTCAGCTTTCTAACCACTATACCAGTTAAGGCCAGTTGGCTATTAATTACATACACAGTAAGTCCTCATTGTTCATCAGGGTTATGTTCCTCAAGTTTGCTACTAACAATAAAATGACAAACAATGGGTCTGACTTACCTAGGTTGTGTGAATTACATAGTATAATAGGATGTACATATACATACAGGTATACGTATTCATATTGAATTTATTTACTTCACATTTACGTTTATTTAATTTAGTAATTGCATTTTTTAGTTTATTCATTTACATAAAAATACATTTTTTTGATGAACATATTTTTCATTTAAAATAAACTCTGAGAGTAAACATTATACAATTAAAATTATACACAAACATAAAAACACAAGTTATATTTGAGTTTAGTCTAAAGTTACTCCAAGATATTTATTCTGTTCTGTATTAAGTAACATATTTACATTATTAATGGCATAAAACCTTTTCAGTACTAATTTTTAAGTGCTATTTATCACAATATAATTTGATTTTATTTATTGCAAGCTCGTAAATTCTTTTCAACTTTTGGAAATGCTTTTGTTTCAGAACAAAGTATGAAATCATCAGAATAGGTGGAAAATTTTACATTTCTATTAATATTTTCTGATAAAATCATATAAATATGCATATATTACAAATATAGGCCTACACTGATGAATTATGAAACAAAGAACAATGGGGCAACAAACAATGAGGACTTACTGTATCAATTTTTTATGTATTCTTATTTTAAAGTGAACTTATTTTATTCTCTTTTGTACAATAAATATAGTGAATGTGAACCATTTGACTTATTGCCTTTTTATATTCATAAAAGTATAACTAGATCAAAAAACTAGATTTTTAAGAGTTACTTTACTGAGTTGCTTTTACTGCATTAAATACCTTAAGGCTAGTATGAGCTGCAACATTGCTGCCAAAATTAATAATTATATTTCATTTATAAATCAATCAGTAAGATGATCAAAACATAGCTTTAAAATCACAGCTGCAATTTTGAAATTTATAGTACATCACTTTAATTACTTTATTATGATGGTTATTTACTTATAAACAGTTAATTATTTAAAAATATGCAAAATGTTACTTTAATTTACTAGTTTATTATAAAAGCATGTGTTTAATACAGCATCATAGCTTACAGAGCAAAAAACAAAATGAAATATATATAAAATATCAATTGGTAAATAATTTATTACATATTAACCCATGAAATTAAGAATTATGAACTCATTTCAATAACATTTATGATTATTTTATATGGTAGCAATTTTTCATTTTTTTGTTATAACTAATGTATTTTTAATACTAATATATTTCAAATTGAATGCAAGTGAGGGAAAATGTTTAATTTAAAATGTAAAAGGTGAGTCAAATTCATGGTTCATTTCCTTTCTTACAGAATTATAATTACAGTTAAATTTGCCAATATTACAAGAAATGATTTTAGAATGATACTTTTTAAAGTTTCTGCCAATTTTATGTACTTACACATTATTTAATTTTGCTACAACAAGCTAATATTAAGGATAATTTTGATATGAAGAAAAAACCAGCCTTTTTCACAGAATTTCACAAGCCAAATATTAAGGATAATTTTGATGTGAGGAAAAAAAATCAGCTTTTTTAACAGAATTCTTTTATGGGAGTTAAAAACATTTCATACCTATTTTAACTTCAATTCTAAAAACAATTTTAATAAGGTTTCCAAGTGCTTCAAAAGGCTGTGTATGTGCCACAGTATAGAACACTCTGTTTCTTGCCTTTTACTCTCATTCCAAGTGTTCGTAGTCACCACAGTAATTATTCTCAGCCTCACCTTTTATGTTCTAGTGCAGTCTGGTTGCTTTGCACTTCAGACAAGTTTCCTAAGTATTAAACGTTATAGAGTATCATTTGGAATGACAAAATCTTCCATAAAAAAAAACTCTAGCAATTTTATGATGTTAATACAGGATATTGAAAATGGCATTAAAAAGCTGATGTATACAAGAAAAAATAACCTGAATTAAGAAATTCTGAAGCTGAGGGCACAAACTGTATCTTATTTCAGTCACTGTCAGATCCATTTATCATTGAAAGATTGCTCATTTGCAAGCTTATGCTTTCTAATAAGTTCCCTAAATTTAGCTTTCTAACCTTAAAACTGTTTAAGTCTAATCTGTTTTTTATCTAATAAAAAAAAACTTTTTTAAAGACCCAGTTCCCTAAGGTTCCCAGACTCAATAGGGTTAAGAAAAATAAGAATATGTCAAGTAATCGCAAACACTTCAGAATGGTCAATCATAAAAAGTTTTTTTTCTTTTTTAAAGAAGAAATTAAGATTTTGTTTTAAATTATCTGATTTTGCTCAAATAAGCCTGCAAATATACCAAAATTCCTGGAATACAGGGATTTAAATTGTCTTTTGGCTTCTTGTACCCTTTTCATAGGTTTAAAAACATTTATGAAAAGAACAGATTGGTCCAGTCAATATTGCTGAAGTATGGAGACAGGAAGAAATACAGAGAGATAATAGAGTGATAAGAACATTTTTCATAACTGATAAAAGTGGACTATTTTATCAAATGATGCTGAATAAAACAATGGTACACAAAAATTATCCCTGAAAGAGAGAAAAGTTCTCTAAGGAACATATTACGTTTTTTTTTTTTCGGAACATGGATGAATCTTTTCTTCGATTGTTGGTAGTTAGGAAATGTGAGAAACCCCATTGTTTTAAAAAACTCAACATTCTTCATTATGAATATAAATTTTATTTAAGAGTAGGCACACTTCTTTTGGTTACATTAATTAGCTGTTTCCAACTCAATGTAGCCTTATTTAAAAATTTTGTTGTAACTAATCATTTTTTGGATTTTTTTCATTTTCCATATTTATATATAACTTATTTTTTGGTGCAATACTAAAAGATAACATTGTGTTCTTTATAATTTGGTGAAAGTATAAAAATAAAGCATTAAGAAATTAACAACTGTTGCTTTTTCATCTTTTTAGATTACATACATATTTCAAGTATTTAAATTGGGTTTTACACATTTAATTTACCAAAATATATTTTAATTGTTTTATCTGCAAAAATATATCAGAATGCTGTTGTAAAAAGCAAGGCAAAATATGTTGAGATATGACTAACTTCAGTAGACACTAGTCCTTTGGACCACCCATGATTATTCATTCCACACCACACCAAAATTCGTTAAAATGTCACATTTTTTTTATGTCTACATAGAATCACAATTCAAAATTAGCTAGATGGAAGGGCACAAGTGGATACTGAAGAATTAATTTATAGCCATTAAAAGGAACATGATGTTGTTACAAGACTAATGCACATTTATTTTGTTGGAAAGCTTGGATGTTAGCAAAGTGTTTGGCTACTAGCTTATTGATCTGGATAAAAAAATCTCAAAAAGGGAAAATTGCCACATTTGTTCATAATGCTCTTTCCAATGAAAAGTGAGCTTCACAGAAAACTGCCTAGATTTCAAGAGACATCATCCTCAGAATACAAAGATCAGGTGCATGAAACCATTGAAACAGAAGTCAGAGACTTAAATACTGATGATGATGATGATAAAAAAATCATGTTCTTAAAGAATTTTCCATAAAAGAATGACAAAAATATCAATGCTATTTATAAATTTTCATTACACAATGGTTGATGATTTATTTGTTACCAATACACTAAAAGATAAAGAGATAATTGAAAATGTAACTGGAGAAACAGAAATCTAAAGCAGCAGAAATAGAAGCAACAATATCAGATGATAAAAAGAAATTTCTCTACATGAAGTTTTGAATACAGTCCAACATCTTTATCTCACTCAAAGAAGTAACATAGCAGAGATAACATTTAAATATATTGGCACCCAAGAGAAATGCTAAATTTAAAATATACACAAAAAAGCTTTTTTTCCCTGAATAAGTCATGAACTATCTATTTTTTTAAGGCATTTATTTGGTTAGACTTCAGTTTTGAAAAAAAAGCATAATGATAAAACTTATATTATGCCTTCAAGTTTGTTTTTATCATTAATTTATTATGGATGACCTAGGCCTTTGCTCTCACCTGAATTGAGTGCTTGAGAACAATTGACAGATATATGGTTCATACAATGCAAAGTTGATCTGACAACAACTGGTGTCTTATCCTTTACTACTGTGCAATAAGCAACTATTTCTTGGTGCTATTTACCAATAATACCTTATTTAAAAGCTCTTAGTTGTGTGATACTTCATGATTTATTAACCTGTTTACAATATGGACCTTTTTTCACATTTTTATCCACATATGCAAAAATAAGACTTATATAATTAAATGTCATAGCAAAATTGTTCATCAATACCTTCAATCTCACAGTGACAAACTTTTACTCTAGTTGTCATCATACTGATCATTTTTTCACTCCTGCAGCATTTAATAAAGGCTGTTTAGACAAATGATTTAAAAAAAGGTTACCTAGAAAAGTGTGCAAAAACATAAGAATGGCAGTACTTTAGCAAATAAAAAAGTTCCCAGCAGCATTAAAGGTGTTCTTTGTACCAAAACAAGGTACTATGAAAACAAAAGAATACTATTGTAACATAATTCATATGCAATAGAAAAGGATAATATTTAAATGAAATGCTGTATCGTAAATATAATTTAACCATAATAATATTTAGATATACATAAATATTCAGCCATATAATTAAGTATATCAAGAGACTCAGTTATAAAGCTAATTATTTTAAGGGTTAATATTTCATAGTTAAAATTAGATAGCTGATAGAGAAAAAAAATGCAATTTTAAGACTAGATAACTAAAATTAACTTTTTTCACTGCACTATATACCATAACCATGTAACACAGACTTTAAGCTACATGAAATTATATGTAGCAGATTAAACAAATTTACCTAATATACATAAAATTTAATATAAATTCACTGTATTCAATAGAATACATTCCTGGCATGGCATATATACTATTACTTAAAACTATATTTTCTGCAAAACAAACTGCTTATACACTTTTGTTACTTTGGCTAATTTTTACTTAAAAATATATACTTTGTGAATATGAAGCCTTCTTGATAAAATGGCAATCCATTCATATATTTCTTACATTCAATATCAATTCAAAATTTCATTGATTATTAACTTATTTTAATTTATTCATCTTTATGCATAAGAAATCTACAAACACATGGAATTTCATACTTCCACTGTTTTTTAATTACATTTACATATTTTTACATTTCAGCTCATTTGTGCTTCAAAATACTGATTTACACACACACATATATACAGGGTACAACAAATTTAAGCTAATAATTCAGGAAACTGTAAAAGCCATTGTTTTTAACTGTATTCACCCCAACAATTCCATTACAATCCTGAGTACTGCAGAAAAATATTCCTCTTGATTCCCCAATAGAATAAGGAAAACAGATACAATTTTACATCAGTCAAAGTAGAGTTCATCCTGATGCAGTTGCTGTGAAGAATAGATATCAGTGCTGTATTTGCTATTGCCTCTGATGACTTGCTGCTTGCACTACTGGTATCCACTGGCGGAGGGAGGAAAGTAGTGTCATGTATGATGTAACTGTAGTTAGTAGCACATAGCCTGCCATTTATTTTCATCCCCTTCATGGATTTTTCCTGAATATGCAGTTAGGCTGTATAAAATTTTACAAGGCACTATTTGCATAAAAACATCATATTTAATTGCACTAAATTATATTACATATATACAAATACTAGATTCCACCAAGGTGTTTTGACAATATTAAGAACTTTTTTAAAGTGGGTTTGTACTACTAATGTCAGCTTATAATAGAGAGTATGATGTAACTCACCATCCTCTTTTGGTCTGGTCAGTTTCATCCATTTTTTGAGGGCCCTTTTTAAAGGGAATGAACAAAACAATATCACACAAGTATATTGGAATCCCTCTGTATCCACGCTCCTTATCCCATTCACATTAAATCACCACTACAAAAAAAAAAAGTTTTTCTCAGAAACAGCAGATAATTCATCAACTACCATCCTAAGAATCAAGAATGAAGTTATATATGACACAGCTATTAAAGCTGGCTACCCTAAGAATCTACTGGGACAGCTAGAAAAGGAAGTAGCAACCTCACTGTGAAACACAGTACACAGCTAGCAGCTGCCCATCCAAAATATAAAACAATAAGATTTACCATGAGTTGGGTTGTTTTACCTCTGAGTGATGTTTTTTTGCATACAATGGGCTAAATGGCAGGCCACAAGGATTCCAAGGGCTCAGAGAATGTGGGGGGAAGGAAACCCACTGGACAGCTGCTATGGTCAAAATATATTGGTGGAATACAGTATTTGTATATATGTAATATAAATTTTTGCAATTAAATGTGATGTTTTTATACAAATAGTTGTGCCTTGTAAAAGTTTATACAACCTAACCAAACATTCACTGAAAATTCATGAAGGCAGCAGTAAAAATAATGAACTGTCAGGATAAGTGCCACAATCAACTACAGTTGCATCCAAGGCAACATTACTTTCACTCCCAATCTCCATCACTGGAGAACTACAATGCAAGTGGTGAGTAATTGGGGGCAATGGCAAATACAGCATCAATATTTATTCTTCACAGCAAGTTCCACCAGGATGTACTCTACTTTGGCCGCAGCCATGAAGCTTGAAATAAGGTTGCATCTGTTTTTCCTTGCTCTACTGAAGAATCAAGAGGAATATTTTTCAATGATACTAAGGGGGAGTGGAATGGTTCGGGTGTACACATTTAAAAACAGTGACTTTTACAATTTCTATAATAGTATACTGTGTGTAAATGGACATTTTAATATAATAATTCAGGAATAAAGTATTTATGAGAAAGTGAGTTTATTGTTTCACTACTGCTTCCAACATTGAGAAGGTTGGAAAAAATTTCAAAAAGTTTGCATTTACATTAAAAAAATTCTTTGTTTGATATCAAAACTGTAGATTGCATACTAAAGTTTTTATTTTTTAAGTTTAAATACCACAACATGGACTTTATAGGTCAGTTAATTCTTGGTCAACAATAGACTATAGGCCTGCCCAAAAGCTAGAACTACCCTGTTCGAAAAAGTAGCTTTACGTGTAGTCTCCTATCACATAGAGTCTCGCTAGATGGTGGCAAACACTGAACAAACTAATCTTGTTTTAAGTCCTCATTAGCAAATAAAATGACTGAAAATTACTCATTTCATTTTAAAAATGGATGAAACTCGAAAAACTCTGCTTTAGAAATCAGAAATATAAATCAATCACTATTTAAATTTTGAAAGAGGTGAGCATAATATACAGTTTTTTTGCAGATAATGTGGTTGATTGGCTAGATTTGTGCAATTTGTGAAATAAAGCCGCAAGAAGATTGAACACCCTCTTGCAGCTTTATTTTTTGCACAGGAGTGTCTTGAGAAAACTCGAATTGGGCAGCTAATTTTATCATTGTTGGCCAAGCTAATTTTGTTGGCCAAGCTAATTGTCTATCATTGTTGGCCAAGCTAATTTTGGATATTTGATTATGCAGTAGATATCAAGTGCTTGTCCCCCATGCATATACAGTGGCATGTTCTGTTAAATTTTACCACACTAAACTTTGAAATAAAATTATAAAATATATTCTTTTTAATATTCACAGTAAATTTTATATAAATATAATACATAAAGAAAATACTACAACCACTCTACTACAGCTTCTTTATGCAGCCTCCATTCAATATTTTTTACAAATGTGTGGAACATCCACTTTGTTGTTCACTGCAAAAGAATCCAAAAACACACACAAATAATGTCTTAAAAAATATAAAAAAGTATTAAGTTCAATCTGCTATATTTGTTCATATGGCAGTGCTGTTGGATAGCTGTACTGTATTGCTGAGAAGCCAGGCTGCTGTTAGTGAAAATATTATCACTTCAATTTATCACTTAATGGAGCTGAGAAGAAGGTAATGTTGACCGAGGACAACTTGAGCACTCAGACTGCTTGTGCTATAACAGAAAAAAGGTGATAACATACTCTGAGTAACTACAAGGCAAAAAAAAAACACTGAAAAATATCTGTTCATGTTATCACCTCAGTGATATCAGTTTTTTTTAATGATAACATGAACAGTCTGAGTGCCAGCGTTCCCATCAGTTGATATCATCATGAATTATATCCTTGTAACTCCATCAAGTGCTACATTGAAGTGATATTTTCATAAGAAGAAGAGTGCCTCCCCAACAGCGCTGCCATATAAAGGAATATGACAGACTGAACTTAGTACTTTTTAAACATCATTTAAGATTTTATCTTTTTTTTTATTCTTTTGCAGAGAATGACAAGATGGATGTTCTGCATATTTATAAAAAAAAACAAATAGAAGGCTGCATAAAGGAGGAGTTATGGTGCAGTAGCAATAGTGTTTTCATTATGTATAATAAAACTCCCAAATATTAGACTTATTTTATGAGCTTAATATCTACTAAAGAATATTAAATACAAGAGGAATGGTTTCTTCTTAATATGTTTAAGTACACTAAACAAGAAACATATTTTTGCAGGACAATACAGTCTAATATTGCTTAAATATAAAAAGACTCCTAATAATACAATCTACTAACAAAATTAATCAATCTTTACAAAAATCAAACCTTAAAATCAATCTCATAAAAAAAATACTTTTAACAATAACAAGTTGTTATGATAATTTGTTTTTGAAGCTTATTATTCACAAAAAGTGCAGCATTAGTTTTTGGATAATACAGCCGAAGCCAAATAATGTAAACTGTTGTCACAGTCATACAACGTTAGGCAGACATCTGACTATATATGTGTGTGTCAATGAAATGAAGCTATTAAAGCAAGATTGAAAATGATGTATAGAAAACATACAGGGCATATGACAAAAATACCAAGTTTAAGAACATGAAAAAAAATCCTATTAAGATTTAAAAAATGACTTTAAAAATCAACAAGCTAGAGAAAATAGACTGATCCTCTTGACTAGCAGTAATTTTTCTATACAAATCTATTAATATGGTGCATTAGTTATGCTGCATTATGTCCATTACTACTATTAACTTTGTTGCATCCTGTATATACTTTACATATATATATATGAATTCAACACATTTTACATAAAGTTAAAGCATTGTTAACAGCAAAAAAACAAAACAAAAAAAACAGCATAATATAGACATAGATAACTTAATTCCTCTTTCTTGTGTAATATGAATGGTTTAGGCTCACATAACTAAAATTACATCTCAAATACATTTGCACACCTAACATCATCAACAAATTAAGTGTATATACAAGTATAAAAATGTATAAGCTATACACTAAAATATTCAAAAGTACATTGCCAAAGGGCAAAGAAAGCTTACCCCTGTACTCAAAAACTGCCTTTTGAAATCTGGCAGTATTTATGCCCACTTTCATGATTTCCACACTAAAATCTACCTTTTTTTGTCCTCTTATAAGCTCTTCAGGAGTATAAGTAATTGGAGCAGAAGCTCTGGGCTTCAGTAATAATGATTCCCACAGTCTAATGATTCAATCTTTGCAAGGCATCTAATGAAGCATTTTTTACATTCTAAGTATGATAGGTCCTGTTACGTATATTCACTGTTGACATTTATTAGAGATTCTGTCTGTTCATGGTCTACTTCATGTATCCTGTAAAAATATTCAGTCATTGCTTAGTAACTTCTATATAGATCAACAGCTGGTTTCCAATGACATCATAAAAGTACACAGAATATTAAAATGGAAACAGAATATTGAAAACAGTTCACTTTTTTACATTACTTCAATAATAGAAAAAAAAAGAGCATAATGCTATTTTAAATCCCCAAGTGCATACATATATATGACATTCTTCAATCAAAGATAATTAGAATAGAAATACAATTTCCAGTAAATTGACTACTCTAGTAAGACAAATACTGCTATACTAAAGATTGCAATACATAAAAAAATTATTATATGCATGGCGAAAAAATTAAATACACATGGAAAGTAAATTATACAAAATTAATTGTAAAATATACTAGTTGAAAAATAACCTGATTAAGCTCTTTTACTTCAACACTGTTTTAACATGGAAATGAATACATCGAACACTTTTTATAGTCCATAATTCTTTTTTTTTACTTTAGCTGTTAGCATCAAGATGTGCACTCTTGGTCACTATTATTGTAGTTTCTCTAGTAGCTTCAGAATTTATCGTAAAACTAGCCATAGCCTGCAAAAGAGTTTGTGGTGTATAATTAATCACCACCTGCAAGTTTCTCTCATTCGCATAAATCTTGCAATAAACCCATCACAGAAATGAAATCATTGGTAATACACAGAAAAGCTCAGAAACACTATGGAATATTGGTGCCAGATCTGCAACTGACGACAGATCCTTTTGAACTGTAAAGTGATTCTGGTTAAAAACTGTGCTCTACTACAGAGAGGAACTCTTATTAGCACGAAACAGAGTGGCAAAAGTGGAATCCATGTACCAAATTTTGGACCTGTCGGTCTGCAAGTTTCTCTTGTTTGCATAAATCTTGCAATAAACTCATCACAGAAATGAAATTATCGGTAATACATAGAAAAGCTCAGAAACACTATGGCATATTGGTGTCAGATCCCCAACTGACGACAGATCCTTTCGAATTGCAAAGTGATTCTGGTTATAAACTGTGCTCTACTACAGGTAGGAACTCTTATTAGCACGAAACAGGGTGGCAAAAGTGGAATCTGTGTAACAAATTTGGGACTTGTCGGTCAAGTATCTGGGGAACCACAGGGCACTGAAATCTTTTAAAACAGAGATAAAACTTTCAATAATTTGTGTAGTAATTAAGCCATTACCAGCAATGAGGCATGTGCTGAAGAAGAACTGATGTCAGCACATCATAGATGATATGCATTCTCTACCAGTGCCCACTCATTATTTATTCATCATATTGATGAAAGATATTAAATAATCACTTAATGAAGGCAGAGTAGCCATTTTGGTGAAGTGACCATACTGGGCATTTTCTACATAATGTAAATGCTCCATGATGAAATGCACTTTCTAGATGTATACAAGAATATCAAAAATGCATTTCACTTGGAGTAACCAATATGGATCTCAAAGCATATAATTTCAATACCAAATTGTTGGTTTTGCTGTATGTCGAATCTAAGTTTTTGCCAACTGAGAGTCTCTTCAATCCTAACTCCTAATATTTTATATAATCTACTTTTTTTGCTATTTCACATTTACATTCATTAAGATCCCTGCAGTTTAGTGTGATGAAATATTGCTAATTTATTACAATTTATTGTTGGACTGGTTCATATAAAAACTTTTATGTTTTAATAAAAGTAAAACAGTCTACATAAACTATTGCTGTACAGCTATGAAATTTTAACATATCATGGTCTGCCATATTACATAACGCCTCAGCATTTTCTGACTTGCATATTCAGAACTGCCAACCTTACATGATGAAAATTATGATTCAGAAAAATGGAAAATCAGAGGAAATCAGAGCATTTATGAAAGCTAATAAATTCTTGTATTTTGCACTATTTATCTCCTTCCTATTTATCCTCAATCGTTATGGGTGAAAACAAATTAACCTTCCCATTCAAACAATGAGTTTAGCAATGATGATTTTATGGTACCCATTATGAATTAAATTTCTTATAACAAAAAGCTTAAATCAGTTTAGTTACATTTTTGCTGTGCAAAAATTTATGGCATGGTACTTTTTGATATTAACAAAATTTAACATAATTACTAATAATCAATAATATGTAGAAGGCATCATCCAGTTACTAAAAATGGATCAATAGATATATTGCAAAAGTTAACATTACAATACAGATAGAATAGCATAAATTATTGCATCCCTTACTCCAGGGATTTTTTGTGTGTAATGCTTGGATTGTCGGTAGTGGCAAGCTTCACACGCATCATGGGAAATGGTGCTCACTGCAGCTAACTTAACTGTATCTGTATGTTTTTGATATTAATGAAAGTTAACTTAATCACTAATAATTGCTAATCAATACATACCCATTATCTCCTGATCAATAATAGATCAATCAATGTAGTTCAAAAGTTAGCATTACATTGGGAATAACAACAAACGTTATTGTGCCCTTTACTAGCGTTTTTTTTTAGAGTCTTTGGATTGCCAATAGTGGCAGCTTCTCATGCAGCATGAAAAGCAGTGGCTTGTTGCAGCCAAGTCACTGCATCCATAAGTTTTTGATATTAATGAAAGTTAACACAATAGATAATAATTAATAACTAACAATCAATACTAAATATAATTATATAATTTTTAATTATATAATTAGAATTATTGGAGGCTATTAGTCAATTAATAATTAACTAATAGCCTCCAAGTGGCACTTTCATGCAGCTTGAATGTAAAACAATCCAAATACATACCTCTTGTCATCAGCTGCCAGATTATGAAGTTATGGTGAAACAAAACTGACATTGGCCAACAAATGATAAGCAAAATGCAATAGGAAGATACGTAACAGTAGGAAACTTGAACTCAGAAAATGTTAATGTGGCAATATTTCCCCCCATTGTATCATCCCCTAAGCATGGCAATGATAAAATGCTGCACTTCACTCGTTTGACATCTGCCATAATAAGTTACCACCAGAGGAAACAATTTATCTTCAGAATAATTGCTGCCATTAGTTACAACAGAAATGGAGAAGTATTTATAGCACTTATAACTTTTTCTGAGTAACAAGTTCTTAAACAATAAAATTTGTTTTGGTCTGACTACAGAAGATGAATTCGAAAACAATGCAGCAAATAGGTAACAGCCTTCAAGTCTAAAATAACTTGCTAGAATGATCAACAGCTGATAATGGAATATTGTGCTCCAACAAAAATGCTGTAATAAGACCTCAGCATTGATTTTCTGATTATCATCGCATTTTAAAAATTAATCCAACTTACAGCACAGCGCATTTTAAAATTTGTTTCACCATCTAGCTATGCAGTAAAATATCTCTCTGGCCACCATGACCGATGCTAAATCCACATGTTACAAAAAACAAAAGTTTTTCACTTCAGGCAAAAATTAAAAAAAATTCAAATTCCTGGAAATATTTCACCAAATATTTATGATTGTGTGAACATTTAGGAGGCATAGTAAAAATTTTAACACAAAATTAGTAATGAAACTGTTTACACACAACACCAAATGACAGAGTGCAGAGGTAAGAACTGACTGACTAAAGGTCTGAACTGACCAAACTAAAGAGAGGAGTTAATTAAATTAAAAAGGTTAATCACTATCCAAGCTGTTTAGCATCATTTTAGTGATTCAAAATAGTATTTTGATCAGTAAATACAGAATGGTAGATGATAATCACTTCTTATATGATAGGCAAAGTAAGTCCTCTCCTGTTACATGGATCACATAATAATATTTTGACCACTGTCACTTGACATGTTTCAAATTGAAAAGTCTTCATCGAAGTTGTGGAAACAGTTCTACTCTGGAGATTATATCCGTGGCAACTGTGCTGTATGGTTTGCATTGGGTGACACTGTTGCGGTTTCATGGCCTTGCCCATATGCCTCAGGTAGGGGTGGAAGTGTGGAAGCTTTTTCAGTGCTGCACTGATCATGAAGCAGTTTCAATGGGTGGGGTGGGTGGTAAATTTCTTCATTTCAGCATGCTTTTCTCTTTTGATATATCACTAGTTATTATGTGAGGTCCAATTGAAACTTGGTAGGAGGGGCACAAATAATTTTGGTCTGTTCAAACTATGAAGCCATTCCTGTATTTAGAAACCACTCTTGCCAATGAAGTAGTTTGTTTTTGTAATGTACATACCTTGATATTCTTTTATACATGTTTGGCAGGGTCTTTTCGTTTTGCCATAGTATGGTTTATGGCTATCGAGGGTGCTTTCATATAATGGGACTTTATATACACTTCCTGTTTTTTCATTCTGGTTCCAATTGGTTTTAATTACATTGATTATAGTATTACTAGTTTTAATTGGCACTATGTAATTGTAAGTGAATTACCTAGCCATGGGATGTTTGGAATGCCTGTGGTGAACTTATTTTTCTTGAACTGACAAAATGGTCTTTATTTTCTAACACAAAAGTAACATTTCCATCTGTTATAATATCCAATTTAGAGTCAATGTAATGGGTGATCACTGTAAACCTTTCAAGTCTTCCTTACTGCTTATTCTAAATACTTTTGTGTTTTGATTCTACCTTAAAAATATTTTCCCTTCCTTGATCCAAGAAAACTTATAGCCCTGAGACAACTTGAACTACTTCAGAGTATAGAATAATTTTTTAGTGTGTCTAGTGATGTGTTCATTTAAAAATACCTCAGTTTTTTTTTAATTGTCATTTATTATACTAGCTCTTAGATTTTTTTTCTTTGAATTTTAAATAAATTTCACCCTAGTTTGACTTTTTAAATCTAGTTATTAGAGGCTTTATTTTACTTTTGTTCACAGTTGAAACCCTATGAACCACTTCAATTTCATCCTTCACAGGAATGTCAAGTAGCCTTGAGACTTTATGAACAATATTTAAAACATTTTCTTGTGGCTTTTCTGGGATACCTACAATTTCCATATTTGAACTCTTTGATCTCAGCTCCATTTCATTCATATCATTCTTTAGTTCCTTCAGTCCATGCCTAATTATATTATTTTCTTTAACAAGATCTAAGTTATCCTGCTTTAATTGATGAATATCTTCTTTTAATTCATTAAGAGCTATCATAAATTCTTTCACTTGACTATGATTAAATTCTATAGAGTAATTAATATCTTTGATATCACTACTAATAACAGTTAAAGCTTTACATGTGCTTCAAATTTCTTCTTGAAATTTTGATCCACTACAGGTGGAGCAAGTGACAATATTTGCAAGCAAAAAAGTTTTTTTGGGCATTTCCATTTTCCTTTATGCTCTATTGAAAATCTCCAGAAGTTTGCTTCACAAATTCCAATACATTTGGAATGAAGGAAACTGTTATATTCAGATTTCAATGAACTTCATTTTGTTCAAAAATTTCTTATGAATAAATAACACAGCAGAAATTCGGCATCTTTACGAAAGTTTACAGTTTCATTTGAGAAAAAATTTATATTCAAATTTGCTAAACAAATTATTTGACAATATTTTTGAGTTTGCAAGTTTGCAAGTTTGCAATTTTAAGCAACAGATGGTGCAATAAGTAGAAAGTCAAATAAACCAATTTCTACCTCAAAATTGATATTCACATCATATTTCCTGTTTACATTAGGCACATGATGCTTTTTGGCTTCAAAGAATCACCCAGTCACTAATTATACACAAAAAATAAAAGTGAAATTAATCCAAATATTAGGAGCTATTGATCATTAGACTTACGAATCCTCAACTGGTGTTTAGACGCAGCCAGCAGTCAACAAGTTTAATAAATGGATATATGATTCTAAAGTTTTCATCTGAAAGGCCACCCCATCTTACAGACCACATCATTTTCAAAGCAGTATTTTATCGAGTTCACTTATGGTCATTGGAAATGAGATAAAAGAATGTAATGTGGTAAATACGTTTGGTGCTAACTGAGTAATTTTAAGAGGGGCATATGCTCCTATGCAGTGCTGGATCTGAGGAGGAGGGCATGCCCTCCTCTTTCAGAATGCTAGTAAGGGTAACAGAAGCAAAAAAAAATGCAAATAAAAATCTATTAAAAAAAATAGATAGAAATATTTATAATGCATATGAATAGAAAGGCTATTTCTGAATAACATAAAAATAAAGTTTTAGTAATAACACCAAAATTATTCTCTTTTTATAATTTTTTTTCTTGATACCATACTTTGAGAAAAGTCTAGGCCTTTTGTCAACTGTGCAGAGTGATATTAACAAATCAACTGTCGAATTTTGTTAAAAAATAACCAATTAACCTAAATTGGTCATGTTACATACCAAATTAAATAGAATTTAATTTCGAATTTTATGAAAATAAAAAATTTAAACAAATTTGCAAGCATATTGATTTTAACACGACTTTTTCAATGTGATATAGTGAAAAAATAGATCGGACTGCACAATTAAGGCTTAATTTTGGAAAATGAAATGAATAAAAATAAATAAACATAATACCTCCTCAAGCAGCTGCTTGCCACAGAGGTCTGACAGGAGCCTGTCAGTTTATATGCCAAAGTAGAAGGTCTGAGAGGATGGCAGGACCTCAGCAGAAAAACGACACATACATCCATGCCTTACCCGGGGCTCGAACCCAGGTCCCTTAGATCAGTAGCCAAGCGCTCTAACCACTCGGCCAAGAGATGGCTGAATAAAAATAGTTAAATTATATTTAATCAAAAGGATATTTCTTTTCAAATAATATAATATTTACCTGAAACATGATTTTTATTTCTTTTAATGATTCTTTTCAGTATGGTATATTTCAAAACATGGCCAGTGTTATACAAGGTGACTTGGATGTCTCACATTCACAGGATTTTATGAACTGGTTATGAAATGGAGGAACACTTTCTTGGCATTTTTTTTAAACTAAATATTACGCATTTTTTCTTTTGGTGTTGAATTTTGGGGATCTTGGCAAAGTGCCAAAACCTTGGTACAACAATGCTAAAAAACATCAATAACTTCAGAGTGATACAGCCAAGATATTGTGTGTGTGTGTGTGTGTGTGGGGGGGGGGTAACTAGGTTAAAACTAATCATTATAAACTCAAAAATTAATAATTCTTTAAAAAATAAAAATTTTCCTGCATGCATGTGTGTGTGTGGTGGTGGTGGGGGTTAATGCCTTCAGTGTAGCTGGAAAGGGAGGGGAAAGTTATAACACTCTTGACAAAACTGCCTTTCCAATCATAGGACAGATTTCTGTGCCAAGGCTTTTCAAGAAACAATAAAAAATCAAAGCTTTGGTGGTGGGGGTTAATGCCTTCAGTGTAGCTGGAAAGGGAGGGGAAAGTTATAACACTCTTGACAAAACTGCCTTTCCAATCATAGGACAGATTTCTGTGCCAAGGCTTTTCAAGAAACAATAAAAAATCAAAGCTTTTTGATTGAAAATGAAGAAATAATAATAATAAAATGACATATAACCTAATGTAATGTTAAAAAAATTTTCAAAGCAACAAGCTGTAAGATGCAAATCATGACTCCGAATGACCGATAACAACATATAAATATATGAGAATAAAATCAATAAATTGATAGAAGTAAAAATGAGCAAGTTATAAGCCAGCACAATCAGCGATGTAGCTTAATTCTGAAAGATCTACAGGAATAAGAGATCAATAAACCAAGTATAAACAACACAAGTTGTACAGTGGGCATTTTCATACGTAATGATCTAGCATAACTCTGAAAGATCGATACAAATCTACTGAAATAAAATTATAATAAATCTATAGAAATATAAACGAAGTTTTAATTATAAAAGTAGGAATAAAATAATACTAATTTAATTGTGAAGTTATCCGTTTTTCAATGCTATTATGAAATGCACATTGCTGACACTTGCTAACAATAACAAACATCTGCTTGCTGGGTGGTGGGTGTATTTACCAGAACTTTTGCACAAACAAGTTATTTTTAGCTATGGTTTCAGTAGCCAAAGAGCATTGTTGGATGCTGGGATGAATGATAATCATTGTGATTTAGTGCTAATGTGAAAATATCCCCTGCATTGACCATAATATTATATAATCCTATCTTTTGATTCACATAATTAACTGCATTTTAGATATGTTGAATCCACCATTCTCTCAGCAACATATGTGGTAATGCTCCATGAAACGGACAGGAAGCAGATTGTGTTATGCTGTGGTGCAAGCTGCTTATAGCACAATGCACTTTGAAATATATTTTAAATCATAAAAGTAATAATTATATAAGAAATACATAAACAGTTGAAATAAGAGCTAAAAGACAAACATATGAGATTTGCATATTAATTTACATAACACAGCATTAACACAAAAAGTATTAGATAACCAACTTTCAAAAGATCTTTCTACCTGTACATAATTTCATTTAATTTTACAGTAAACCTATTAATACATATTCCAAAAAGAAGAAATCTGTAATACAGATATTAAACCTTTATCCCCAGCTTAGAATAATATTTAAAAATTATAAACTATGAATATTAACTTGGGATACATTGTTAGAGGTGTAATAGTATATTATCTAACATTAAAAGGTATTCAGCAAAACTAAATTAAATTCTTTAATACTCTATGACACTGTTAAATGTTTTAAAGCACTTCAATAAAATTCTATGCTACCTAGTATAAAAATAATGAATGAGATTTTATGTACCATAGAGGTGACAAGTGAAAGCCACTATAGTAGGTAAAATCTCATTCACTACTTTTGATACTAGATAGCACAGAATCTTTTTGAAGTGCTTTACAACATTTAGGAGTGTCATAGAGTATTAAAGATTTTAATTTAATTTTAATTACTGCATTGTAAAGCTATACTGTAATATGTGGTATTCAGTAAGTACACCGATACCTTATCCAATGAAACAAGTTGTGGCCATATGCTTCTTTTCTTTGCTTTAAAAGGTATAAAAGTTTTTAAAGCTAATTTAAAAGTTTTTTATGTGAATTTGGAAAAGTTATCTTTTAGAACTATGTAAGATGTTGGACAATAATAACTATGAATGATTGAAACAACAACTTGAATTGAGAAAGAGATTATTGAGTACACCTGAGTGTGTCCATAAATTTCAGTATTCAGTGTCTGAAAAGTTAAATAGCATGGACTAGTATCATCAACAGCTGCAATGTGAATGACAACAAACAGTGGCTAGATACAAGAGTGCAAACATCTAAGCCTCTTCAGAAAAATCAAGTGTGTACCAGCCAAACTACAACATGTGTTCTGACCAATGATATGCTCTCACAGAGACTGATGTCATCTGGGGTGGGGGTGGCTCAGTTGGTAGCGCACCAGGCTCGTAATCTGCAGTTTCCAGGTTCCAGTTTTTCCAGGTTTCAGGTTTGCAGTTTCCAATGGGTCCTCATTGAGATTTATCTCTGCAAAATTCCCCACCCTGTCCACTGTCAGTAGGGGATACTGATGGGCTTGGAAAAGCCGACATCAATCGGATGGGACGTTAAGCCATACCCTGTGCATGTTAAAGAATACGCTGGATGGTCTGGATGGGAGGCAACCATCTGTCTCCCAACAACTGTTCCAGTGGGTCCCCTCCCCCAACCTTCTCTGAGCCTTCGGGGTCCTTGTGACCTGGCCATTTAGCCCATGGTGTGCAAAAGAGTGCTGCTCAGAGGTAAAACAACCCAACCCTGATGTCATCTGCATCTCTGCCCATGCAGAGAAACTCAAGTTGCATCAGTCATGTTATAAGTAGCTTCCATTGCCAAGTGCAAGGTATTGCCACTAGAAAATTTGTTCACCAAAGTATTGTCACTAGAAAAAAGTTTCCATCTTCATATAGTGCTTTTTAAAACAGTATACACCATAAAATTGAAGAATAATATATTTTTATATATGCGCTGATTATTAAAATTTAAAATAATGTTATAACATGTTCAAAGTTCCTAGAGCTCATCACCTACTAAAATGTTTTTGAATGGAAGTTTTCAGTTAATTTTAAATATTGTGCAAGTCTTTGTGATCATATTTAAAAACAATGTTTTAAATGTCATCCAGTCTCAGTTTTCTGAATTGCCTCCATCATTGTTTTGCTTCTCCACTTTTGACAAGCTTCAAACAAGGTGCATCAATAATACATTTAGAGAAAAAAGAAATCGAAACTCAGAAATAATATCACACATTATCCCTCAATGACATAAATGATATAAATATTACATTTCCAGAAAAGGAATCTTTTCCGGAAAAGATTATTGTAACTGTTAGTACAGAGTGGCCACAAATGTATTATGAATTTGAAGGCTATTTAGCAGTTCAGATATATCCATTAAAAGGTGTACATTAACCTCTGAGTTTAAACAAGTTCTGCTCACATCTCTATGCAAGTTAAATCTACTGTTCTTGCAAGTGGACAAATCATATTTTTAAATAATTTGTGCTACTTCTCCTTTCCCTTGCCATGGATAAATGTGGATGCATTTATATTCAGTCATAGTTTACATGACTGAAATTTGTCAATTCATTTTTACTAAATTATACTTTATACTCATTTATTCTCAACAGTTGTTCCAGTTTATTCTTTCAGCTTTATGAATTTGACATACTATCAGCCAAAGCATAAAATTACACCTAGTTCTCTTGCTTTCAAAAACTAAAATCCTAAAAAATAAATGTGTGCCCTTATTTTTCTTCATTACAACTTTACAGTCTGTTCTATATAGGCTTTTGCTGATTTGTTTGTACTATTTAATGAGGATAAATTATCACAAGGACTATGATCATTTTTCTCAAAAAGAGGGATAATAATCCTTTACTAAAATCCATAATAACCATCTTTATCATAGAAAATAATAGTTTTAGCTATGAAATGTTTAGATGCCCACATAACATCAGAAATATTCCTGACTCTAAGTATTCTAGTAGTAATTATCATCTAGTGATGAAGAGCTCTGTAGTTTTAATTTTGAGATAACCAAAGTAGATTCAAATCATGTTATAAGGCCAACATTAAAGCCAGTAATGCTTTAATGTTCATTATAAATAATGGTGAAAAGCTAATCATATTGTTTAAAACACCTCTGAAAGTGCTCAGCCCATCTTGCCATGACAAAAATCCTCACTTTCAGCAACCTTATAATTTTTATTACACAATTACTGTAATCCCAGTATCTTTTCCCCAAACAGTACATTTACTAACTATCATTTTCTCTTTAAGTTAGTTATTAATCATGTTACAAAGAATTTACTGCAAGGGCAAAATTGTGACATTAGGATGGTCTAGAGATTAGGAATAATCTGATTTAGGTTTTGCTTCAGCATTATAACCTTGATATTCAAGGCTTGCAAGAGACCAGATGAACAGGTAAAGGTTAAATAAATAAAAAATAAATACCCCCTCAAGCAGCTGCTTGCCACAGAGGTCTGACAGGAGCCTGTCAGTTTATATGCCAAAGTAGAAGATCTGAGAGGATGGCAGGACCTCAGCAGAAAAACGACACATACGTCCATGCCTTACCTGGGGCTCAAACCCAGGTCCCTTAGATCCGTAGCCAAGCGCGCTAACCACTCGGCCATGGGACGGCTACATGTTTAAAAATAATTTTAAATTTCTCTTTTCAGGGAGGGAGAATGGAAAGCATCTCCAAGCCACAGTTTTGCTTCTCAAAAGACATGCCAGTTATGATCTTCTAGGATATGACTGCAGTAATGGAAGATTTCTAACAGCCAAATTTAAAATTAAGATTAAAGACTTGAATGTTATCTGATGTTATGAACCCACAGAGGACTTTGATGGGAATAAGATATATTTTATGGACAACTTCAGGATATTTTCAATGCTATCAAAATAGGAGTTATTACTCTTGTGCTAGGTGACTTCAATATTAAAACTGGAACTCTGACCTTTGGTCAGGGGTGATGGTCCTTTTGTCATTGGAAATTGCAATGCCAATAGAGAATGTCTCCTACAGGTAAGAAAACCTAGTGGTTTGAGAATAAATAACACATACATTTATAAATACAACTGGGTTTCAGAGGAATATGATTTATTATAATTAACACAAATGGACTAGTTGTGTTAGGAATATCAGGCCTTACATGGGATCTGAAATTGGATCTAACCATTACTTGTTAAAAGTGCTTTGCAACTAAAATCAAGAAATGTGCTAAGGTTAAAAAAATTACTTTTAACACTGAAGCTCTGAAAAATTCAGATATAGTTAAAGGTTACCATGATAGATTGCTCAGTATTTATGACAATCATTGTTTGCTTACTATTGGAGAAATGTTGGGACCTTTTTTAAACAGGCTTTTCTTGAAACTAACAGAACTCTTTTGGGTACAATGAAGCATAGGAGACACAGCTATTTGAGTGGTAAAGCTATGCAGCTTATTTCTGAAAGAAGGAATTGCATAGATGCATTAAATCAACACCTAGTAGTCTAGTCCTAACAGATATCATTACAAAAAGCTTAATAAATGTGTAAAGAACCAGTTAATAGCTGATATGAAACTTTGGTTTGCTAGCTTGGCTGAGAAAGCCGAGGAAGCAGCAATGACATAACAGCAGAGAGTATGATAGTCAATGATTTGTGTGAGAAGAAACAGACTGGCCCCCCAGTTTTGTGAGAAGATTTTTTGTGAGAAGAAACAGACTGGCACACAGGGATTGAGGGATAAACATGGTAAAGGTTAACCTTTACCATGTTTGTAAAGGTTAACCTTTACCTTTACCATGTTACCATGAGTGAAGGTTAGGATTCTGTCATGGATAGGTAGCTGAGCATTTTGGAGATATTCTAAACAATGTGGTTAGTTTTACTCCCATTGTTTGTTATGAGGATAGATGCATTACTTGCCTTGTTGATCCTATATAACAATCGGAAGTTACTTTGGCTATCTCTAAATTAAAACTATAAATCCCCAGAAGTAGATAAAAGTATTACTGAAATACTTAGCTCTAGGAATGTTTCTGTTGTCAGATGGCTGACTGAAATATTGAATATATTTTATGGCAGGTATTATTATTATCAGTAATTTTAAAAAAGGTGATCACAGTTCTTGTGATAATTATAAGGAAATCAGTTTACTTTCCATTATTGTATTTAATAGAATTAAGAATTTGGTTGATGGACAACTGCATGATGAATAGTATGGACTCAGAAGTGGTAGGTTATGTAAACATAAAAAATTTCCACTTTGGCAGATTCTAAAAATATGTTTTGAGTTTCAGAAACCTGTGGTTACTAGTTTTGCAGATTTTTAAAAGGCTTTTGACTTTGTCAATCATGAGATTGTATGGCATACCTGACAAGTTAGTATTATGATAGCTCTCTTAAAATAACACTGAGTCATGTGTAAGACCTGTATTTTACTAACTGGCTTCGAATTTTGCCAACTGCTCTAAATTTTGCCATCTCTCCATTTTCCAAACTGCCTCGATTTTGACAACTCCCCTTAATTTTCCAAAAATAAAAATTGCAAATTTTCACAACTCACCTAGATTTTATGAAGTCACTTCGAATTTTGCCAACTCTGAGTTTCTTTTGGGGGGGGAACCTCCCCCCATGGCTACACCCCTGGTTTTAACCTGCACACACTTCCATGTCCTTGAAGAGTCAATGGCTGTGTTGCCATGTCTGTATTAACTCATATGAAAAGCTATTAATTGTTGGTGATGGCAATCTATGAATTAAATTATCTACCTTCATAGTATATCTACCAGCCTCAGAAAAAAAAGTGTGTGTGTGTGTGGGGGGGGGGAAACACAGAATTCAGTGATCAGACATGTCAAATAGAACATTCAAATTAGGCTAAGTGGCAAAATGTAACAGCTGCAGATCAAGATAGATATGTTTGGATAACTAAATCAGTCTGGATGGACCTCTGTAGTTCTTGGATGGATAGATTCTATGTGGTTTCTTTGCTGTACTCTTGATTATAAGAAAAAAATTGTATTTAGAGCACATAAAACTTACCTTTTTGTCTGCCTCCTGAAGCATATGCTGACTAGTTTTCTTAAACCAACAAGCACTGGATCACAATTATCATAATGTGCAAGAAAGGCAACAGCGAAAAATGAAAGGAACATTGGCAAAGTTCCAAGGAAGAACAACACAGGATAGTCCACCTAACATAAGAAACAAGTCTAAACCATACAATATTTCTTTCCCAAAAATTAAGAATTGATATATGTATATATGCAAATTATATATTGACCACCTGAAAATATATTTTTATATTATGTAGCTCAATTTTTAACATTTCAAATGCTTAAACTCCAAATTGTAATGAAATAAACATTTTAGTTCTAAATGACTACCATATTTATTCATACTTTTGTTCTAAGGAAAAAAAAAACATTATTACAATAATTGGCAATCACAGAGTTACCTGTTGACTTTTTAACATTTATAAATCAATAAATGTTTTGTGGAAAAAATTTCACAGACATGGGACTTGAACTTGCATCTCTCCAGAAATACTCTGGCATGTTTCTAGAGAGATGCAGATTTGGTATGTCAGCAAATTTTTTTCCACAAAACATTTATTAACATTACACAACAAAATAAAGGAAATTGCGTAGATATCTTATCTACTCTGACCTAACTGCCTCTTAATATCATTTTATATTTTGAAGCAATATAATCACTTTTTTTAAAAAATATTATTCTAATTAAAGCTATTTAATTCTCTGTGACACTGTTAAATGTTTTTAAGCACTTCAACACATGGACTATGCTATCAAGTATCAATAATTATTAAGGAGAGATTTACGTACCGTGCCGTAGAGGATGGGTAGTAACAACTAACAGTAACAACTACAAATTATCACTCACACTTTACCAGACTTTCTACTCACACTTTACCAGAGCCTATAAATATTTCAATATGCAAGAAGCACTCAACAACGAAATAAAATACATTTTTGAACTCGCTGAACAGGACAGATATACATCACACACCATCAACAAAATTCACAAACAAATCAAATGCAAACAATCCCAAAACCCTCCAACACCTGTAAATAAAGAAATGAAAAAATACATGATAGCCCTACCATACATCAATAATAATTTCACATACTCTGTTAAAAATAACCTAAAACCTTTCCATTATAATGTCCCAATTAAAATGTCACACACTATACCCAAACTCATTCAAAATGATTGCAACCATGTACCCAGCTCTGGAGGAGTTTACTACATCCAACTCAAGGACTCCACAGGTAAAATTTTCCCCAAAGACAAATACATAGGTAAAACCTCATGCCCATTTAACACCCAACTTAAAGAGCATAAATACGACATCTTAAATAAACTACCAAAAACCGCACTATCTCAAGCAATCACTGAAAACAATCTGCCCATTGATTTTCACTCCGCTAAAATTATAGCATCCCCACCTACCAAATTCCAACTAGCCATCACAGAAAATATCCCCATTAACGTAAAACTGACTGAACTCTGCAACACAGACATTGCCCCTACTCTCCCCAGTGTGGTGTCTGATACTTAAGGGATATAACATATACCTCGGAAATTCCATGCCCCCCTAAACTCTCCTCTATAATAACATTAGTTAATAATAACATTAACAAACAAATCAGTGGTACCATATATCACTTCTAAGAAATGTCAATCAGATGGTTTTAACAAATTATTTATAATGTAGCTTAATAAAATATGCATCAAATGAAAAAAAGAAATATAATTTTTCAAACTTGAATTATGCATTTTTAGAAGATACATGTAAAAAAAATTTAAAACGACAATTTCTATTAAAAAAAAAATGAAATTTTTTTGTTGTACTAAAAACGAACATAGACATCTTGGGCCTATCATTTTGGATTCTATCAACTTCTATGTTAGTCTTGGACCCTGGAGGGTTAAAAAAATAACTTTCTTTTATCAACCTAGATTCCAAAATTACCTAACAGTTACACTTATTTTAATAATTACACCTTATTATTTAAGGAAATTAATAATTAACCATGCCAGGTCCGAAAAGCCAAATTGTACCCTGTGTCCAGGTTTTTTAAACTGCATTCAGTCAATAAAAGTAAATTTAGAACTTTTTTGCCAACTAAAATGAAAGGAATTATGGCATGTTGTATGCCAAATTAGCACTTAATTCTGGATTTTCTGAAAGCAAAATATCTAACGAAAAGACAACTTGTTTTATTTTAATAGGGCTTTTATAGAGGCATACAGTAAAAATGCATTTGGCAATGTAAGCAAAAATTTATATATATATAAAAAAGGACAAAAATACATATACTGCATATAAATAGAAAGGCTATTTTGGAATAACAGAAAAATAAATTTTTACCTAAATCAAGAAAACTACTCTGTCAAATTTTTTTGTCAGTACTATAGCTTGAGAAAAGTCCAGGCTTTTCAACAGCTGTGAGTCAAATAAACAAATCAACTTTAGAATAAAAAATAGCCAATCAATAGAAATAGGTTATGCTATATACCAAAACACATTTAATTGCGGTTAAGAAAATTATAAAAATAAAAAAAAAAAGACAGATAACTAAAATTTTATAAGCATTTTTAAAGAAAATTGCAAGGTTTTAGTTTTATTGTATCTTTGCATTTTAAATTCAGTATTTTTTTTTTTTAAATTGCCATATTTAAGTATTTCATTATTTGAATATATAAATCTTTCATTCATTTTTTTTCCAAAATTATTTGGTGATTTATGCACAGACAAATACAACGCTGATTTTTTCTGATCGGCAAACTCTAAGCTTAAGGTAGTAAGTAGTGTTATAAAAAATTATTTTGCTTTAAAAACAAGATAATTTAAATAAAAATACATAATTAAAACTGGATGGTGTGAAGTAATTAAAAATATTTCAAAGCAAATATAATTTATTTTAACCAATGAAATTGAGATCAAACTCTTTCAGATCAATTTGCATTATATACTAACTACTATGGAAAAGTTGAAATTATGAAAACGGTAAAAACTTTACTTAAAAATTACTAATTCTGAATGCTAGTTATCAAATTACTTCACTGTAATCAAAAGAAGTACTAAACTTAGCCCTATCATTTAAAAATTAAATTTTTCATTATAATGTCCTAATCAGATGGCTCCTAAAGTAGCTACCATTTTAATTCACATATGCCTAATAATTTAATTTTCGGTCAAGTTCCATATAATTATTGTTTGCAATTGCAGTATATATTTGAGAAGCAATATATTTAATTCTAGAAGTAGTGAAATAGATATCACTCTACTGAATATGAGAAAAGTTACAACTGATCTGAATCACTATCAAAGTTAATTAAATAATTTACAGAAAACCATGATTTTCTGGTTCAACTTGATAATATCCATTGGAGTATTTGGTAAACACTTATCTATCCTACAAAAACTACATTTCATCAACAAAACTAAATGCAAAAAACACTTTGGAACTTTCTGAATACAATATAAATATTTATCTGTACAACCTAACAAGTGCATGCTAAAAGTTTCAAAATGAAACCAGATATTTGCCAATCAATATCACACTCATAAGACATTGCCATCACATGGTCAAAGAAATAGCAATTTTTCTCTTCATATTCCTTTTGTAAAATATATCTGATAATAGATAAAAATAATTTAGAAACATTAAAATAGTTTTTAATCGCAAAATACCTTAAAATGAAGCAAAAACTTACAAGGCTATATTTTTGTGTAAATCACTGAAACCCTCCAATAAAATAATGTTTCCTTGGCATCCGACTTAATTTTATTGATAATAAATATGGATATATTTTTAGTAAACAACTCAATTAACTCGCTACAGTTCTCTGTCAGCTAGTGGAGGAGTGGTAGGAGAGTAAACTTAATCATAGACATACCATCTCATGGACTATGGTAATGGCATTTTGAAGATGGCTTTTTTTTTATTTTCTGATACATCAAGTTGAGGAATAAAATGAAAACAAAAGTGGCATTATTTGGGAGCTCTGAAATGTATATTTAAAACATATGTATATAAATAAAAAAGTTAGCTCAAACTTTAATATTTTTTTTATGGTACTAATGACGGCATTTATTGTTCTTGGCCATATACACAGACTTTGTGAACGGGATTTTCAAGGTTGTGGTAGCATAAGGTTTAAGCTATTTTTTTTAGAATTCCTGATTTCCATTTAAGAATGTTATATATTTGCTTTATCACAATTCCATTTGTCTGCCAGTTGTTTTACATTATTTTACTTTTTTTTTTAGCTCACTTCAATAATTTTTCACTTTATTCAGGTTCTATTTCTGTCAGTGAAAAACAAGAAACTGCAGTTGCAGTGCCAAAGTCTGATGAGCCCTGGTTCCTGTTTAATGCTGATGGGAGGAACAGATGTGGCAAAAACCAAAAGTCCATGATCCATCTTGCCAGGAATTAATATTGTAGGTTGGTGGTGGTATAATAGAATGGGGAGTGTTTTCATGGCACATATTGGGTCCCTTGATACCAGTGGAGCAATGTTGTTGCTAATTAGGTACATCCCTTCATGGCAGCAGTGCATCCATCTGCAAATGGGTTCTTTCAACAATTAATGCTCCATGTCCCAAGGCTGGAAAAAATCCAGAAATAATTATGGGAATGTGACAGTTACTTCAGCTTATAGCAGTTGCTTATCCAATCATATCTCAATCCAATCAAGCACCTGTGGGATGAAAAGAAACAAGCTATTCAATAGAGATCCACACCATCAGCTAATTTTCAACATCTATGGGAAGTAGTGGAGTCAATATGGATTGACATTCCTATGGCATGATTTCAAATCACGTTTCAGGTCTATGCTCCAACAAATTCAAGATGTTCTGAGGGTAAAAGGGGAGCTATTCACTGTTAGATAGATGTACCTAATAAAATGGCCACTCAGTGTATACCATTATCAAAATTATCCTGTGAGCCACATGTTGTTCGACTGATTCAGACTGTAATAAAAGAATGTTTTACAGTTAAATAACTACCTTTTCCCTACTTTTTCTGTGTTACAAGGCTTTTAAGCCTTGTTTAAAAGCAACATGCACACAATTCCAATTATTTACGAAAGGAGAAATGTTTTAAAATACTCAAGTATCTAAGTTTCCCCAAAGTTTGCTATGGTAGCGAAATTATGAACCTTTTGAAAGTAATAGGACACTTGATGCTTGAAAGACGTTTATGCAACATTTTGGTATTAGATGATTTGATTATGCAAATAATTTCATCATTGTTAGATGGAGTCATCAACAATGCTTTAGACAATATGTTGGGTAGGCAGAAGTTGTATTAGTTTGGCCATGTTGCTCACATGTAGATCTACAGATGAATAAGCAAAACTGCTAAAGGTTTCAGGAAATGTGACAAATCTAGAATGAGACAGACAGATTATGACAATTAGCACTTACCTGAACTAGACTTAAACAGTTTCAAATAAAGTGCTGCCAAATATAGATAAGATGCCAATAAAAGAGAGATGCATCAGCACAGTGTATCATAGCTAATTATTCACTTTAAATTTGTAATGGTTAAAAGACTACTCTTCTAGTTTAAAATATAAAACTTATAAGAGATAGGAATGCTATTTCTTATTCTGCATTTGACAGCTGTGATTTGAACATGCTGAAAAAATAATGCCACATAGCTATTATAATAATAAAAGATATCTTACTTGTTTTAAGAATATGTCAAAGAAGATAGTTAGAGGTATGGTGAGTGAAACTGATAAGGTGGCAATTAATGAAGAAGTAAGGAAGCAACCCCTGAAACAAAAAAACTTAATATAAACATTTTAATATAATTAATTATTTTACTTGAATCAATTTACAAACAAGAGGACAAAATATATATAACTCTTCAAGCAGCAATGTATTTTGAAGTCCGAATTACAACTAGATTACAAGACAGCAATGTTGCACTTGCAAAAGAGACAAACATTTCTCACTAACTTGGTTTTGAGAGCTACTACAAAGTAAAATTGCGCAAAAGAATGTTAAGACTTTTGTTAGAAAAAATTCCATTGTGAATGCTAAAAACTTGGGTTAAAATTTCTGGGAAAGAAGTATGTGGTAATTTTGAATTTATATAAATTACCATCTTATGTTTATGTTGAAAGAATAATATGATCACTGATAAATTTAAATCTTGCCAAATGTTCATCATATAAAATAACTCAATAATTAAATACCACAGTAAGATTGTATATAATTATACAAAATGAAAATTATTTGCAAATCAGACTGCAAACATGGCAAAAAATTAGAGAATGCATATTATTTTAGAAAGCCAGGATTTATCTCAAAACTCAATTATATGGTATATACACTAGTGGTTCTCAAACTGTGGGTTACTTCAGTGACAAGAAAAAAAATATTTATGAAATTTTGTGTTCCAGTAAAATAAGTTCCATTTTAGAATATTGCAATAAATTAAAGCATCTGTAATTTTAATAAAAGTTTAGAGTACCACATTAAAACAGCTTAAAGCTAGTAAGACTACTCTGAAGTTATCTAGATTGCCTAGTTACATTTATATTATTTTATTAAAATGATAGAAAGGTGGTTCAAATCCAGAATTTTTATTTTCACAAACATTATGGATAAATATCATTTTTGCACAGTTGTTCTATAATCCCCTTCTTTCACATTAAAAAATATTTATGTGCATGCACTTGGTGTTTGCATAATGGCAAAAACGTTCCAATGGTTCTAAGCATTTGGAAAGCCACAGAAGAGAGTGAGAATGCATTTCTTAACCAGACTGGAAAGTGTGATGAGACATGGATCCATACATATTTTAGAGTAAATAAGTACGCATGGAATGTCATCATATGAACTTTGTGTAAACAGTTGAATTTATGCATTATTAGCTATCAGAATGCATAAAACATAGATTCTCGATTTTTAAGTGATAATCTTCATTATATAGCTTGAAGTTAAGCAGGTTATGCCATTGAGTCAGAACACTTTTGTGTGTTCTAACACAGTGATCCAATGACACAATAAAGTAATAAAGATGGCCATTTCAAAAGAGCAAATCTAAGTTTCATGCATTTTATTACATCAGTGAAATCATTTTATAGATCATTAGCTATCTTAGTTCTCATTAACTTCTTTGCTACACAGATTTATTTATCTTTTTAGCTTGCTTTAAAAAATGAGCTAGTGTTTTTCCTTTGTTTTCTGTCTATCAGAAGACATTCAACTTTTTTGTTTTAAGAGATGAATTAAAAGTTTGCTTGGGTTTATTAAACATTGATGTATTGTTATGATTAATAATTTAGAATCTTCCAACTGTGTTAATTGTGCCTTCTACCAACGGAAAAAAGTTTGAAAGTGCTAAATCTTTAAATGAATATTACAAATGAGCTATTTATGTTCGAAATTTTAAAATTAGATGGTAGAGTGTGATGGTCAAGATGTTCACATTGACAGAAACGATATTTCATCCCTTACTTCCTCCAAGTGGGGTGGGAATGAAACTATTCTTGTATTGAGAGATAAATCACTAATACATTTTGTGTTGTACAGGTCCTAATAAAATATTATTTGCATTTTCCCAATCATTTCATACTTCCAGTGTTAGACAATACTAAAGTCCGAGAATAAAAACTATTTGATAAAAAAAAATGGCATCCCATATTTGCCAGAGCCATGTTATTCTCCTAGTTTATTATTTGTTAAGAATTTATCAATACAATTCTGTTGTAATGAGAAAATAATTACATAAATTACTTTATTATTTTTTCTTTGCCTTTTCCTCACATTCTAAAATAATCTGTAAAATTATCTTGAATGGAAGATTTCCCAAAATAGTCACTGAACTAAAAGTAGAGTAATAAAAAAACTTGAAGCATAAAAAATTAAACATCTTGTTATTTAGGTTATGATTAATTTAGGATATGATTCAATTACACCATATGAACAAACCTAGGTTACACCTGGAGAACCTGGGGTGGGGGTTGACTCAGTCAGTAGTACATCAGGTTCATGGCCTGCAGTTCCCAGTTTCGTGTTTATTTCCATTACACCCCCATCTTGCCCTTGGTCAGTAGGGGACCCAACGGGCTTAGAAAGGACGTCATCTGTCAGATGGGATGTAAAGCTGTGGTCCCATGTATGGGAGAGCCATACCCCAGGCACATTAAAGAACACGCAGGATGACCTTGACTAGACATGTTGGATGGGAGGCTACCATCTGTTTCCCAACAGATGGTAGCCTCCCATCCAGCAGTTCCCCTTCCCCCAAAATTTTCTGAGCTCTTGAGGTGCATGTGACCTGGTCATTGTGTGCAAAAAATTGCATTCAGAGGTAAAACAATTCAACCAAAAATGTACACTCTTGGGTAATAATGTCATCAAAGGAAATAAAATTTCAGCTTTTATATCTGCTGCATATGCATTATTTGATTGCCAGCCAATACACACTGGTTTTCTGTAAGTTTTTAACACCTTATCATACAAAATTATCTAAGATTTAGTAGAAATCAAAATTCTGCAGATATAAAAATATTGCATTGCAAATTAAGTGTACAAAAAATATGTTAAAATAAAAGTTGATAATAAATTAACTTTTATTATAAAGAAAATATACTTTTCAAAATTTTCTTGAAAGCAATAAAAAGTTGAAAATATAAAAAATAGATTTAATTCATCAAGCAAATAAACTATATATTAAAATTCTTTTAAATACATTCTCTTATAACAGTATAAAAGTAACCATAAAATATCACAATATATGATAATATCTACAATTTTTATGTCACAGGGACTATGCCACGACTAACTCTTGCTTGTTGCACTTTTTAAAGTTGCATCTTGTAAAATAAACAAACTTTGGATTATTTCAATTTTTTTAAATCTAAGACCCAGATAAGAGCATATTAAAATCTCAATAGTGAGATATAGAGCAGGTGAATCCTGAAAGGTCAAAGCTTAAATATTTGCCATTATTTTGCATTACAGATATATAATACTCACCAAAGCCAAAGAAGTTCTGATAAAACAGTACCAATTAACCCATTTCCTACTAGCAATAACCACTGATGATGATTAGGCCACTGAAATTCTTCCACTTTGGTGTAGTGTAAAAATACAAATCCCGGCCATATAAATAAGAGATTAAACAAACCAACAAAACCTGAAAGCATAAATTAAATTTCCATTATAATTTTTTAGCAGAATAATCATTTGAAAACTGAAATAATTCTTTTATATATCATTGTATTGCTCACATACAAATTTGTAGATAATGTGATCAAAAAGTTTGGGAATTGATAAATCTTAACAATATGATGGCACAGCAAGTTATGACTTGTTGCAACATGTTCAGTGACTTATTTAGACATTGTAACTTGTGAATCATCAGTTTATAAGTAATCAGCCTGAATTAGCATGTGTTGAATAGGTGTTTTATGTTTCATCACATTTTAAAATGAATGATTCACCAAAGAGTAAATTTGCTTCAAATTTTGCTCCAAATTAGGAGAAAACACAACAGAAACCCATAAAATGTAAAAAAAAAAGTTATTGGAGAAGATGCTGTGAGTCATTCAAACATTTTTCGGTGGTTCATGTCTGTTGAAGTGATCCTTGCTCTTGTCTTTCAACTTTAAAAACCAATGATTAAATCACTGGTGGTCATGATCAATCAAGAGTGATTGAAACTATTTGCAAAGTTTCTAGTGAAATTTGGATTTCTTATGGGACATATCAAACAATTTTGACAAGATTTGGGAATGTAATGCATTTCAGCCAAGTTTGTGACTTGCATCCTAACTGATGATCAGAGAGAGCGACGAGTTCTCGCACGTCAGGATCTTCGTGAATGTGATGCTGTTGACCCAAATTTTGTTTCTCCCATCATTGCTGGTGAAAAATTGTGTCATATTCACCAGATTTAGCTCCCCCTGGGATTTTATTTTTTTCTTTCCCAAGCTTAAAACCCCTCTTGAAAGCCACACATTTGCAACAACAGAGGAAATTATTCAGAAACTGTCACAGGAACTGCTAACAATTCCAATAAGAAGCCTATCAAGATGTTTCCAGAAGTTGCAGAAGGATTGGAGAAGGGTGTCAAGGACACTATTTTGAAGGAGAACAATTTGAATAGTCAGTAAGCTTCATAATTTCCCAAATATTAGTTGTCTCTGAGACTTTTTGATCACACCTTGCATACAGAGTATTCATAAGTTACAACTAAGTTTCAAGTTATCATTCTAAGAAATAAAAACATATTCAAGGAATAAGCACTAATAAAAAGGATAGGGTGAATCTCTGCTTTCAGTACCACTATAATGGAAAATGTATGGCTGATAGGTGATGAAACAGAACTAAATTAAGCAGCATTGTTTGAATACAGGGACAATTCTCTCAGCTTTTTGTCAGGATTTTCCCATTCCTAGAACATTTTCCAGTGGTACTGCAAAATTGAATCTTTTGTCAGTGTAGTGATAGGTCCTATTACAGAAGTTTACAGTGTCAAGTATCACAGTGCAGCATGTGAAGGAAGCTGCAATATTATCCAACCAATTTTATCATCTCTTAGGAGGTGGTTACAGAAAACCTTAAAACTTCAGGTATGTAGTTACACTCCCTATGAATTTTTGGTTACTATTCCAAATTAGAGTATATTTCTATAATCATCTGCAGACAGTATTTTGTGTGTGAGGGCACCTTATATATTAAGTGAACAGTTAATCAAAGGTATATTTTATACTAGTGTTCTTATTATACTATAATGATTCATAAGTCTGCACATTTCATTTTCTACTTGAGAAATGATTATTACAATATAAATAACAAACTTTACTCAGCAAAATATAAACTTTCATTTTCAATAGTTTGTTGCAAGTTGTTAAATTCCTCTTCAATACCATGCTTGGTCCTTAGAGGCGAGAAACTTCTGACATCTGTTTTTGATCTCTTGAAATGTTTGAAACTGCCTACCCCAAAGATGATAAATAAATGAGCCATGGAATGAAAGAGGTGATAGTCAGGAGGAACTAGGTCTAGACTACATGATGGGTGAAAAAGCTTACATGCCAGTTCTTGAAAAATTTATTGTGTCTGACGTGCAGTGGTGTAGTTTTGTGCTGTCTTGTTGGAAGAGTACCTGATATCTGTTTACCAATATTGGGTAGCATTGAAGCATCAGATGATGCATGCATTCCAGCTGTGCTGAGTAGAGATCAGCATTGTTGGCATGTCCATCAGGAACCATTCAAAGTGCACTACATCCTCAAAATTCCACCAAACACACAATATGCCATTTAAGTAATAATTCACAGCTACAATAATGTATTAAATTTAAGCATGATTAAAGCTGTAAAAACATCAAAGCACTTAAAAAACTACACCACAAGGATGATTTGAGCTTAAAAATTAATACTGTATTATAGTAAGTAATGGAAGTCCCCATGCTAATCCACACGACCACCATTTCATCCAATAAATTGTTATGTGCAATTAAAAATAGATTTTTTTCAATAATCCAAACACCCAAAAGCGGTGGCTTGGCCCAGACCAGCCTGACCCAGGATGATGGTTTGCTTGTTCAGTAGTCAGTTCAAATGGAACAGAACTGACTATTTAAAAAAACTACTTAAAAAAAACACTTTGGCAACTCTTAGTTACCTTACCAATAGATGCCACATTATAGTTACTTGTGAGCAACCAAGTTCAGATGACAACTTGCTAGTGCTTATCAATGGATCAGCTTCAAGAGCACATCACAAAATGTTGCAATCTTATGGGACATAACAAACAATTTGACAAGATTTGGGAATGTAATACATTTCAGCCAAGTTTGTGCCTTGATCCTAACTGATGATCAGAGAGAGCAAGGAGTTCTCGCACGTCAGGATCTTCGTGAATGTGATGCTGTTGACCCAAATTTTGTTTATCTCATCATTGCTGGTGAAAAATTGCGATCCACATTGCTCATCACAGAATTGCCCGTTAACCAGATTCTTAATTCTATTAAGCACAATTATGCAAAGAACTTTACCTGGAACAGAAAGTAGGCTGATACTCCTATAGTTGTCATAAGAACTGCGATCACCTTTTTTAAAAATAGGGATAACAATAGCTCTGGTAAAATCCTTAGGAACCATGCCTTTATCACAAAAGATATTCAGAATTTCAGTCATCCAAGTGGTAACCAAAACATTCCCAGATCTAAGCATTTCTGTAGTAATTTCATCTACCCCTGGGGATTTATGTAAAGTTTAGACACAGCCAAAATAACTTCAGATTGTTTAGCCACTAATGCATCTATCATCATTGCAAACAATGGGAATAGAACTAACCACATTGCTTAGAATATCACTGAAATGCTCAGCCCACCTAGCCATGACAGAATGCTCACCTTCTATAACCTTACCTTGTTTATCCTTCAATCCCTGTATATCTGCCCGTTTTCTACCACACAAAACATTAACTATCTGGTACAGCTCTCTGCTGTTGTGCTATCTAACTGCTTCCTCGGCTTTGTCAGCCAAACCATCAAGCCAAAGATTCTTATCAGCAGCTAATTGATCTTTTACACGTTTATTAAGTTCTCTGTAATGCTTTCTATTAGTACTAGTAAGGTATTGATTAAGGACATTCCTGCAGTTCTTTCTTTCCGAAATAAGCTCAAGTGCCTTATCACTCAGATAATTCTGCCTCTTCTGCTCCTTTTTTCGTAAAAGAGTACTGTTAGTGTCCTAAAAAACCTGTTTAAAATGATCCCATTCTTCCTCAACTTCAGTAATAAGCATACCATGACTGTCATAATGACTAAGTAACCTATCATGGTAAGCTTTGGCTATAACTGGGTCTTTCAGAGCTTCAGTATTAAAAGTAAATTTTTTAACTCTAGCACAACACTTTTTAAGTTTAAGTTGCAAGACACTTTTAACAAGGTAATGGTCAGATCCAATTTCAGCTCCCCTATATGCCCTGGTATTTCTAACAGAACTAGCCCATTTGCTGTTAATTAATATATAATCAATCATATTCCTATGCAGCCCATCAGGTGAAACCCATGTGTACTTATGTATGTCGCGGTGTTCGTAATAAGTGTTAGTTATTCTGAATCCATTGAGTTTACTTACCTGTAGGAGACGTTGCCCATTGCCATTGCAGCTACCAACACCAAAAGGGCCTACTACCCCTCCCCAAAGGTCAGAGTCAGTACCAACTTTGGCATTGAAGTCACCAAGAACAAGGGTAATATCTCTTTTCTTGACAGAATTCCAAATATCCTGAAGTTGTCCATAAAACCTATCCTTCTCATCCTCATCCTCAGTGGGGGCATAATAGCAGATAACATTCAAGTCTTTAATGCTTGTCTGAAATTTTGTTGTAAGAAACCTTTCATTAATGCACTCATATCCTAGAAGAGCATCACTAGCGTGTCTGCTGGGAAGCAGACCCACGCCTTGGTGATGCTTATTGTCATCCCTCCCTGAAAAGAGAAATTTAAGGTTATTTTTAAGAATCTGACCTTTATCTGTCCATCTGGTCTCTTGCAAGCCGAGAATATCTAAACTATAATGGTGGAATTCTTGTGTGAGGACATCAAGAGAAAAAGCTCTGTGCAGAGTCCTCACATTCCAACTACCTATGGAGAGAAAATGGTTAGTGGGATGTTTAAAGAAACTATGTTTATTGAGAGAGTGAATGCCGACAATATCAAACAGCCCCCTAATTGCAGACATGGGGCAAAGACCCATTCCCCCACCACTAAAGGCTGAAGCCATCTACACTGGAAGACTTCCTCCAATGTAGAATTTGATGATGCCAATAGAAGCAAAGAGTTCAGGTGCCTGCGATGACCTCTGCTCAGAATTATCCACCAGCTGATAAACATATCCTGTGAATCTGTTCACTTGGGGCTGTCAACTCACAAGCAAACAAAACACAGCGGAAGATTATCCCTCCACAGAAGCCCACCAGTGCAGCAGAATCAGGATCCATAATCAAGCTCAGAGCCATATATCTGTCCAGTCCAGTGGGTAAGGTCAGCACCAGGACCCTGTGTGGTTGACCACTCCTCAGCAAGGTAGGAAAAAAAAGAAAAGTAGACGTAGTTGTCAAGATCAGTAGGCCACACTAATTTGGCAGCCCTCCCCTTCACTTCCACAAGAGAGTTGAAAAGGTACTAACGGTCTGCACCACGAGAAGGCGGGGTAGGACATTAGGTGCTAGGCCTGGCTGGTTCTATGCATCATCACAAGGGATTGGTGCATAGCTCTCCTACCAGTGACTACCTAGAAAATAAATGGTAAAACATAAAAAGCCAAAAACAGCGGTACTGAGTCATTGAATAAAAGATGTCTGAGTGTAAGGGGCTTGGAGAAATAGAAATAGAAATTTAATCAGTTTTTTATGCATAACACATTTTAGAGCACATTTTAGATACATATAGGACCTATTTAAAAATAATATGTAGATCTGAATAAATGGAAGTAAAAATACTATATATGTTAAAAATAACCAGTAAAACATAAAAAGCCAAAAACAGCAGTTACGACTAAGTCATGGACTAAAAGATGTCTGAGTGTAAGGGGCTCGGACGTAAAATTGTGAAAGCTAAACTACAAACGACATTCAATATTAAAAGCTGTACAATTGCTTAAAATGTGTTTCATAGTTAAAATTAAACCTTTTTAACCGATTGTATATTTATATAAAATGGTGTTGCAAATATAAATGTGTTTGTTGTCTGCCCAAAGAAGAAATGAGTGACCTAAGTGGAGCCGTACACAATGGCAACTTACCAACAGAGTTTGCTACACTCATTTATCAGAACTGCACTTCATGGTATACTATTAAAGGAGCTACATCCACTTCAACTAACATCAGAATGTGTGATTATGCATATCAAGACTCTAATTGTATCAAATTTTAGTACATGACAGTGTCAACATGTAGAGCTTTGGCACTTCAAGTGTTATTATGCTATAGAGATCCTATGAATCAGAAATGGCTTCTAGTATCCATTGCTTAGGGTAATGAGTAACTTGGAGAGTTTAATCCCATAGCAAATTGAGAAGATTGGCCAAAGGATATTTAATGAACCTATATGCCAGTAAATTTGTGCTAGTAAATTCATTTTAAATTTATTATCATTGTGTTTTCTAATCCCTTAACAGGTAGAGAAATGATTTCATCTTCATGGTTGTACTTGATAGAACATGCTTTCTTTACATAGGAAGAGGGTGGGTAACCACTGGGTAGCTGTGACCTTGTATAGTCATTGGACATTCAATATTTGTAACTGGAGTGTCAAGAATTCAGCACAAAGGTGGCAAATTTATTGCCTTTGGTTTGCAGGAACAGAGACCTGACAGCCACTTGAAAAGGACAGTAAAGTTGAAAGAGGCTAGAGGCAGTTGCTAGCTCAGTGGATAGCCAGAGTTATGTGGGCTGAAGTGCTCTGTGATCATAGCAATAATACATGCTGCAGTGTGAGATGTCCTATGTGAAAGTAACATTACTTTTATCCTTATTCATAATTAGTACATCAGCGTGCAATAATTAGAAAAGTTGCAAGTCATGACTGTAGGATAACAATGTTGTTAGTTCTAAACTATAGGATGTGCAATAAATGTTGTTTCAATAACATAGCTGTGAGCATGATCCATGTAATACAAGACTAGATTGATATTTATTTTGAGTTAATGCAGCGTTTTCCACATATCAGAGAACATCATGAGGCAAGATAGAGCTGATCTCATTGTGACCTTCCAGTCTGGAACCATCAGAGCCATTAACCGAGAATCATTTGGAAGAAGAATCAAGTCCAGGGCATCATAATATAATCATATAATCATAAATACTGTTGCATCATTAATTCATTCAATTTATACAGTGATTTTTGTGAATTATTAAATTTTAAATATTTAATTTCACTGTGAGTATTTAACTTAATTTGTAAATGCTTTTTTTATTAACCTATTGGCAATTTAAAATACTTGGTACATAATTGGTTCATATAATGCATTGAACTATGCACCAATAACTCAGACTCCTTTCATCTATAACCTTACTTAAGCAAGTGTGAATCACCACTGCCTTAGCTTAACTGGTAAAGCAAATAGTGTGTAACCAGGATATTCCATGTTCAAATCTAGAAATGGATTGGTGGTGTGTTCTTTTAACACTTGCCTTATTATTCAAATTATGAAAGTGTTGTACAGAATTGTAATGCTACAGAATATTTGCTTGTATAAAAAGAAAAATGGCACTGTTTAAAAACCTAGATAAACATTTAAATAAAGATCCAAAATGTACTAAACTACTTAAAGAAATGACCTTCTCCTTTCATTAGTGAACTAAAAAACCCACTAAAATTACAGAAGGTGCAAATTTCCTAATTGCAGCATAATATGCTATATACAAAATTATTTGGACACTTCTATATTATTTGAACAGAAAGCCACATTCAAAGCTTTCTAACTTTGATAATAATTTTTTTACAGAAAAACATCATTGGAGATACACTGAAGATCTCACTCAAATAACCATTTTCAACAATTTGTTTTTATATTTAAAGAACTATGGAGGCTGAAGCATTTCAGAGTAATGTCATAACAATTTATCTCAAAAGTTAACTAACACACATACACCGAAGAGCCAAAACATTATGACCACCTGCCTAATAAGATGTTGGTTTTCCAAGTGCTGCCAAAACAGCTCTTACCTGGTGAGGCATGGATGCTACAAGATTTCTAAAGGTGTCTTGTGGTATCTGGTACCAACATGTTACCAGCAGATCCTTTAACTCTTGTAAGTTATGTGGTTGAGCCGCTGCAGATCAGATATGCTGTTCCAACACAAACCACAGATGCCCGATTGGATTGATATCTGCGGAATTTGGAGGCCAGGGCAATACCTGGAAGTCTTCCTCAAGTTCCACAAACCATTCTCAAACAATCTGGGCAATGTAGCATGGTGCAATATTCTGCTGAAAGAAGGCACTACTAGAGGGGAATACTGTTGCCATGAAAGGATGAACCTGGTCTGCAATGATGTTTAGGTAGGTGGTAGATGTCATAGTTTGCTGCAAATGAATGACTGAACCCAGGGTTTTCCAGCAGAACATTGCCCAAAGCATTACACTTCCTCCACCGGCTTGTTTTTATTCCACGGTGCATCCTGGTGCCATTACTTCTTAAGGTAAATGACACACATGTACCCAGCCATCCACATGGTGCAACAGTAAAAGAGATTCATTGGACCAGACAACCTACTTCCAATCATTCAAGGTCCAGTTTCGATGCTTGAGTGCCCATTGTAGATGCTTTCGACAGTAAACCGAGGTTAGCATGGGCACTCAGAGTGGCCTGCGGTTATGCTATACCATTTTCAGCAGGGTTCAATGTATTGTGATACATTACTCCCATCACTAGCATTCAAATTAAGGGCGAGTTGCATCACAAGTATCCCTTCTATTGACTCATACCATATGGGACAGCCTTCACTCACCTCTAACATCAATGGGCCATGGTCAGCCCACACCTTGCCGGTGGGTCATGGTTTTTCCTTCCTTGGACCACTTTTTGAAAGTACTAACCATGGCTGACTGTGAGCACCCACAAGTCTTGCCATCTTGAAAATGCTCTGACCCAGCCATCTGGCCATTACAATTTGGCCTTTGACAAACTCACTTAAGTCTGCTGCCATTCCCATCTGAAGAACAAGAATAACACTGATTAACAGAGCTCAGTATCAGGTGTTATTTATACCATTTCATGACCTTCACACATGCTGTAATTTACTTGCAGTTGCTTCAATTTGCCTAGAGACGTGCTGATCATAATGTTTTGGCTCTTCGGTGTATAGTAACTGTTACAACAAATCCCTTACTAAAATGTAATTTCAGAAGTTAGCATAATAATTTGCTCAGTTATTATTTTTGAGCAAATGGTTTAGGAGAAGATATTAACAGCATCTGCTGTTAAATGTTTCCAACCTCATTATCTCTTTAAATATTAAATGAGTATTGCCAAAAATTGAGATTTAGAGAGATCCGAGTGAAATTTTCAATATATCTTCTGTGACATTTAGAGCTTATTTTAAAAGTCAGAGAGGCTTTCCATTTAAATATTATGGAAGTGTTCCTGACATTGTTTTGAGAGGGAAGATTCTGTAAACAGTTTGTCAGCTTCCTTATGAATGCTCACAAACTGGACAGTAAGGGAATACTAAAAAACTGATGGACAACTATCAGGGTAGAAAAAGTAATCAAAATGTAAAAAGAACAGTAAATATTAATTGAATAAAGCTAAAAGCTCTTAAACTGGATGCCACTTTGAAGGTAAGAAGAGCATCAGATAAAAATAATCAGAAATAACAGGTTTACTATGCATAACAATAGGAAGGAAAGGGGGAAGCAAGAAAACCATGCCGCCCCCCTCCCCTTGAGAATGCTAATTAATGGAACTGAGGTAAACAATATTAATATGTAGGTAAATTACACATTTTTTCCAAGAATTTATTTAAATACCACTAAAATAGAGGGAAACATTTTATTTGGAATGGGACTCCTACTCAATCCCCCCCCCCCCCCATCCCATTTCTTTTAAGATCTGGGCCTGGTGCTGATACACAAATGAAAAGTGGGTTTCATGAATAGCACAGCAGATCTTCTGATAGATCTAATTCTTTTTGTATGGTTGTAAAACTGGATGTATACAGTGCTTTTATGATTATATTTAAATCCTGCACAAAACTATGTGTCATCTTCAATCAAAAATACCTCTTATTTCTGAAAATTTCACAGAGTATTGTTTAAAATAAGAAATTGAAAGGAAAATACAAGGGAGATCAGATTTATTAAGCATGGATCTATTTTGCTGTAGAGAGAAATGTTATTTTATATACATTAAATAGATTTCCCTTTTCAGACATATATTCAGTAGGCTACAATATGCTATCATACTACAATCACTAATCATATGTAGGGGTCATTTTGCAATTACAAGTTTTATTTCTTTAATATTTCAGTTGGCTTTGTTCTATTTTTTGACTTCTTTCTTTTAAATGCTGTTTTGAAATTCCTAGTACTTTGAAATTTTATAAGTTCTGCAAAAAAATGTGGCAAAACATTTGCATTAACACTGGACAGGTTAGGTACAATTGGAACATTTTTCAAAAGAATCATACCTATGATTGCTTCAATAAAATGCTGTGTTGGCTAATGGAAGGAAAGATAAATAAAGAATTATAGTACAAATAAGAATGTAATAAGAACTTTACTGGCTAGTAAAACTAATTCTGGATAGTCACCTCTTTTCAGTGTGTTAGCTCTGGAAGAGAAACACATTAGAAAAAAATTATTCAAATATTGCTACATGTGAACCACATGCAAAACCCTGAATATGAATTTTTGATTCTACCTTCAAAAACTCAATCTTCACATATCTGGGAGGGCAATTTAAACTTCAAATCTCAAAGGTGGGGTGGGGGGTCATTGTGAAAACTAGCAAATTCAAAAGTGGCTGGCCACAATCTCAAATCATTTAAAATTGGTCATTGCACATTGATCCACAAATTACAATGTGGGACATTTATAAGGTAACTGTTCATTTCCTACATCTTATAATTAATGAATTGTTTGTTTTTAAGATGCAAAATATGTATTTATGTTTTACATATATAAAATAAATCTCACCAAAAAACATAGGAATATCAATTCTTTCTTCATTATCAACTTTTCTTCTTAGAAGAACTACATATGCTGCATAGAAAAAAGCCCCAAGAATAGACCATATGGCACCAGGGGGAAAATAATTTTGTATACGATGTGAATCTGCTGCTGAAATGACAATAACTCCCACAATGCTGCAAAGAAAATATTTTTAATAGTATATATATTTATATTGATAAGAATTGTACTTCACATGGAAATGTCACAAAATATAAATTTTTCTGCAATATACACAAAAAGTAACAACATGTATTTATTACATTTTACAAAATTTCTCCTCAAGCAGCTTGCTTACCCCTAAAGTCTGATAAGAGATTATCAGTATAGAATAGGAAAGATCTATGAGAAGAGTGACTTCAGCAAAAAGACAATGCACACAACGCAAAATAAAAATCCATGTCTCATCCAAAACTCAAATTCAGCTCCTTTTATGCCACAACCAAACATACTAATCATTTGGCCAAGATTAAATAGGAAGCACAGTGAGCACACAACTTTTAAGTAAAATAATAAAATGTGATAAAATGTTAAAAAAATGTGAGAAAACAAATAAAAAATAAAGTAAATAACCAAGCAGATGTTCTACTTTAATAAATACTATATGAAGAATTTGAAATCTAGGAAGTGCATGAGTGAGATTAAGTAAGAAAGTATTCAATTCATTATGAAAGTGAGGAGACTGGGAAAATGTTTTGTTTCTAATGAAAATCTCATTATTTACAGCAAATTCTTGACTTTCATTTATGTGCATAAAATGAATATTGAATATCTATTCAGTTTGTTTAATAATTCATAAAACATCACTCAGTCAAGAACTTTTGAATGAAGTACTGTAAAATAAACTGCTAAACTGCACCAAGAAACAATTGCTGCTTACACAACAGTGAGCAGTAAGGTACCTTGCTGTCAGATAAATGTTGTGGGTGTTAACTCTTAAATTTCCATAAGATGCTAGAGTTCCCAAAGAATTTTGCTGCAGCTTTTCAATTTTTTCAGCAGTAGAATTTGTCCCTTTAAAACCTCTTTCAAATTAACCAATTGCAGTTTGTTAAATAACATTACCCAGATTTATTATTTACTCATGCCAAGAAAAAACAAACAGTTCTTTCAGTTTTCATGGCAAAATATAAACTCAACACTTTAAAGGCTAATCATTAGCATCTGCCAACTGTTCTTCTCAAGTGCTCTAAATTCAACAAAAACAAATGCTGATGTTGTTTATGTTGCTGATGAGTATTAAAAAAATTACAAATAAAATTTTAAAATAACAAATTATCTTTGATTTAGTCATTATATTGATGAAATCTATTAAATAATACCTCAATGAAGGCAGCATGGCTATTTAAGTAAACTGACTATATTAGACATTTTCTACAAAATACATAAGTTCAAAATGAAATGCACTCTGAATTGTTGCCTTAACAATTTGTTCACTTACTGATCAGAAAATGTTTCTTTATAATCAGAGGAAATGCACATAGTTCAGCAAATAAGTAGGTTTGTATTGATTGTACAATTATTTTTCGTCATTAACAATTTATATTCCAATTGAAATACCTTATTTTTATACATTAGAGATATATGTGGGTTCACAAAAATGATATTCTTTCAGTTATAATCTCCTCTCCACCAAACCTTTGGTTTTGGGAATGTCATTGTGTTCAATCCAGATAAGGAAGTGTGACTAATTAGAAACAGGTGTGCGGTAAACCACAGACTCTGAGTAAACAAGAGCATTCTCAGTAGTTTCAATGTGCAAAAACTTCTGATTCTTAATGCATTAACTAAATGTATCTTTGCTCAGTTAGTATGACCTTTTTTTTTACTGTTCTTTTGTGTCTGTTTTTAAAGTTTTTTTAAAGGTATGACCACATCTTTGCCAAATAATTCTGCTGAGGAATCATACAGTTTGTTATTTCTTTTTGTATTTCAATTTAGACAAGTGAACAATAGAAAAATTTTATTTGCCTGGTTAAGAAGTGAGAATCTTCTGGATTGAATGTTTTGGAAATGAGAAGGATTTCTTTGACTTTGATAGGGTTTGTGTTATATCATTACATAAATATATATATTGCTTTTCATGACTCATAGAAGACAGTTCTGGTCTTTTTTCATCTTTTTAGAGCTATGGCTACATTTTTGCCAAATAATTCTGCTGAGGAAATCATATAATTTGTTCCTTTTTGAAACTCATTTTAGGTGACTGAACAATAAGAAATTTTTATTTGTCTGGTTAAAAAAATGGCATTCAAATTGTATATTTTGGGACCAAGGAGATTTACTTTGACTTTAAAGGAGCTAAAAACATTAACAAGCTTTCAATTATGCTGTGATGTTTGGAGTAGAAGATTTACAGTATCTTTGTCAGGTTGCATCATTTTTATATATGTTACTTTTATTGGATCTGGAAGGACACTGGGCAATTTTCCTCACTAAATTGACTAATTATCCCCTTACACCAAATTAAAAAAATATATATTATGATGTTTACAGCTGGTTGGTTGGCTGTTTGGGGTTTAATGGTGCAACAGCAACTAGGGTCATATTGCACCAAACATATGGTAAATACAGGAAAAAGTAACAGGTAAAAGTCATTTAACCCGCAACCAAAATTTAAAAGCAACACACGAAAAGGATAAAAGCAACTATAGTGTAAAAGATGAACAAGAAACAAAAGTGTAAAACAAAGTGTAGAAGAATAAAGGGATAAAAAGGTCAACAAATATAAAAGGGAAAAACAACAAATGGGTTTATAGGACCTATATTATAATAACATATCAAAAGGTCAAAATCGATTAAAAAATTAAATAACCAGCAAAACGTAAAAATTTGAAGACAGGAATTAAAAAAGATGTCTGAGTGTAAGGAACTCGGGCATAAAATCATGAAATATAAAAAATAAACATCTGCCTAGGTTAAAAGCAGGACAATTGATTAAAATGTGTTTAAGAGTTAAAATGGTGTCACAAAACTTGCATTTAGGTTCATCGTCCACCTGTAGAAGAAACGAGTGGCCTAAGCAGAGCTGAGCAAGAACAACTTCCTCTTTGCAATTCCTGCGAAAACATGCCACAGTTTGATTAACAGATGCAAGAATTTTCATCTGAATTTTCTTTCTGCCAGAAATCAGTGGCTTCCAAATGGGGATATGACTAAATCACATGTTCTTCAGTTCTTTTCTCATAGTTTGTCTGAAAACATGATGTTCACTGCACTGTACAAAATTCCCCACCATATTCTTCTCATTGAAATATATTTGTGTACAATCCTCTCCATTGTAGTAATATTGTCTTTAGTGTGTACTTCTAATGTAGAAGATTACTTATTATTATAATCTCCATTTGTTGCAAACTTTGAGATAGTTGCATTTAATAGAGAAGTGATTTTCCAGGTTCTTCCTATCCCTTACAGATGTGCACAAGCAGCAAGACATTTCTCAAAATGTAAAATATCCTGTTTACATTTCAGCACTGACTGGCTATATGTGCAATGTTTATTCTCTGCCAGGGAGCATGTGACTACTTATGATATCCCATTTTATATAAAAGCAGAAAGTTATAATTGCCAAACCTTGAAGTATTCCAAAATTTTATATTAAATTAAAACATGCCGAAGCACCTGTATTCCAAGAGAAGAAATGTGGCAGTATTTAATGATGGGCTGTTAGGAAACAAATGGAAGTGGTCCCCTCCCCCCAGGTTCTTTAACTTTCACTTTACAGAACTAAAATACGGTCCATTTTGGTCCACGATTTTTTAAAATCAGATGCATCTTAAGGTGAGGCAAAATAAAAATAATGCAAAATAAAAATAACGCAAAAAAAAAAGATGTGTATGAAATTCTACAGAATGCATTAGTGGGGTCCATAATGGATGCCATACATAATGTAAGGGTTAATGGGCACAGGATATAGCTTTCCTGTACACAGGGCCACAGCTTAATATCCTTTCTGATAGACAAAAGCCTTTCCAAGCCCATCAGTATCCCCTTTTTTGCAGAAGGCAGGGTGAGGTTTAGTAGAGCTAAAAGCTGGCACAGTTGGTAACCTGGGAACTGCAGATTATAAGATGGTGTGTTACTGACTTAGCCAATCCCACTCCTAAAGAATACTAGTTATATTTATGAAGAGAAAAGCATTTTTATTATGTTCCAAGTGAGCTATTAAATTAATGATAATGGTAACATTTTTTGATGTTCAAGTAGTTCTCCTAGATAGTCTTACTATTGAAGGACATTTCTTGAGGACACCTGAATCAGCAAGCTCTCAACAACATGCCAACAGACTTATTATCAAATTTATTAACATCTATCATGAACATCTTTGCCTAGCATAAATCATGGCTATTTATTCACATAATCTTTCTCTCTAACAGTGTTAGGTTGGTTTATTTACCTCTGAGTGGCATTTTTTTGTGACCACTGGGCTAAATGGCCAGGTCACAAAGACCCTGGGACTCAGAGAAGGTTGGGGGGGGGGGGGGGGGGTAACCACTCACTGGACAGCTGGAAGCCTCCTGTCAAAATCCTACAGCTTCTTCTTTAACATTCACAGGGTGACTCTCCTACATATAACACGACTTTATGTCCCATCTGATGAATGGCATTCTTTCCTAGCCCACTGGTGTACCCTACTGATTGAAGGCAGGGGAGTTTTGCAGAGGTAAATCGTCCAGGTGTAACTCGAACCTTAGAGTTGCAGATTACAAGGCTGGTGCACTACTGACCAAGTCACCCTGCTCTCTCTTTAATAGTGTAAATGCTAATGAAATAAACATATTTAAGGAATAAAAGCACTGTGATGTACTTTACACTTAAAGAATAAAACATTTTATTCTGAAGTACATTAGATATATTATTCCTAATCACTGAAAAAAATTCAGTTCTATTAAAATATATATGAATGATAACTATACAAAAAACTCTTACCTCATAGAAACAGCCAGGAATTTGGAAAGAGTGAAACGATCACCACTATTAGCTGGGAACAATGATGCAAGTATCAAAGTGAAAAGACCAGAGGAACATGATAAAATGTTGACAATTCCTGCTTCTGTTTCAGAAAGAGCTTCTTGGTAGGATAAGTTTCCCACAAACCACTAAAAGGAATACAATGAAATTTAAACATTTGGCAGATTTTTTATACTTTAATAATTACACTGGTGCTCAAAATGGAAGAATAATGGACAAAAGTGTACATAACTAAAAATGGTTTTCAGCAAATACAGAGTCATATGGAAAGGTATTGTGATATGTCTAAGTAACAGCAAATAGGAAAATGATGAAATAGTGTAATATGCATGAATGCTGCATATAGGATCATGAGTTCCTACAATGGAGATCTGGAATTAGGGAATAGGAAATGTTAATAAGGCATATGATCACTCCTGATAGCCAGCTACAGCTCATACAATGTGTTCTCATACTGTTAAGAAGGCTTCGTGCTAATAAATTCATTTATCCAAAAGAGAACTGAGCTTATTGTGGGTTCTTGGAGGGGGTTGGCATTCTGCAGTTTGCTTCCCCAGTGTCCCTCACAAATAATATGGATTCAAGTCCAGGGATCTGGCTGACCACATCATTCTATGAATATCTTCACTTTAAGGAAATCACCAATCATGTGAAACCTATGAGGATGGGCATTATCATCAATATATATGAAATCATGGACAAGAGCACTCTTGAAAAGCTTTGCAGGACACAAGAATCTCATCTATGTATGGATGAGCAGTCAGAACAGCTCTTTGAAAGATGTGAAGCTCTGTGCTGCCAGTAATTGTGATTCCAGCCCAAATCAACACACTACCACCGCAAAACCGATCCCTTTCTTTAATGTTACAACAACTGTAGCGAGTTTCTTGCTCTCCCCAGATGAACACATACCAGGAATTTGTCTTCACGCTGAATCTGAACTCATTTGTGAAGAGCATATTTGCCCTTGGACTGGGATGCAAAGGTGATGCTTTCTCCCCCATGTTAAATGAGGTCTTCTGTTGAAGTGGGTGAAGGGGTCATCATGTATTCAAACCCTGCTCATGCAACATCCTACATAGTGTATATCTTGAAACTGCCATCCCTGTGGATGTTGACAGATTATTGGCTATTTTCATACATTGTCTTGCTGTTCAAGACAGATGAGCAGCTGTGGACCTAGGATGACAGTGTCCTGGGGAAATAGTCACACACCTGGCATTAGAAAGAGATTTAAGTAAGTGCAATAAATAAAAGATATCTGGACCATATTGCAGTGAACAGGATAAAAAAGGAACCAGGCATGTACATAATTTCTGTTAAGCTATTAAAACTGTTTTGTAACAAATAACATAACATTAAACTTTACTTCTGCCATTTGCAATTTGGAAAAATTATGCTATATTGCATGTGTACAGTTACATTATATAAAAATAAGTACACCATCTAAAAATCAGATTTATAAGTATATTTATTATTTATTATAACATGGAGCATATTAATTCTGATTACTGATTGATACATAAATAGTCAAAATATTAATAAAATGTGTTGAAATTATTACTTTTAAAAGTTCTATTCAGTTAATCAATAGAGTTTGCATACAGCCAAAAAATATTTACAAAGTATATATATAATAAAGAATTGGGTCACTTTCATGTTTCAAGTCTCTGTCTGTGCCCATATTGAGATTTTCTCCACTAACCCTATTCTGCTCTCAATGAGAAAGGGGACAACAATGGACTTGTAAAAGCTACCAATCACTGAACAACACAAAAAGCCTTGGCATTAAGGGCAGAAAAACTGTTAAAATACATGCTTGCAAGTTAAAAAAATGTTTGATTACTTTGAAAGGAAGCTTCTATTTGTCTCCTAACACCTGTTCAGTAGTTCCACTTCCCCTATCCAAATCTGAGCCTTTTGTGATCTATTCATTTAGTCCATTGTGTTCACAAAAGTGTTGCTCAGAGGTAAAAACAGAACAATATTTCTGTGTTATGTGAATGGAAAGTCACATTCAAAGTTTCCTAACTTTGATGAAATTAAGCTTTTTATGGGAAATGTTGCTTTTTATGGAAATTGAAGCTCTCACTCAAATATTCCTAAATCTTAATTTTTCAACAATATTAAATTAAATATTTAAACAATCATTGAAGTTATGACATTTAACAGTAAACACTACTATTTTTCTTATAAACACTTTTCTTCAAATGAAAAAAAAAATAAAAATAAAAATAAAACTGACTCATATACAATTTTTAAAATTAAATTAATTTTAGTAAATCATATAACAGTTATTATTTGTTTAAATTAACTTTTGAGGTAATTCTTATGATCACCAATGCTGATTTTAAATGTTTCTGCTTTAATAATGAATATTGCAGAAAACTGAGATTTGGAAAAGTATGGTCCAGTATTTTTTTTTGTGAAAAGCATATTTTCAAACTTAGGAAACTTTGAATTTGACTTTCTACTATATAACATAAAAGAATCCCAATACTTTTGGTTGTTTTACCTCTGAGTGGCACTTTCTTTTTAAACACAATGGTCTAAATGACCATGTCAAAGGACTCCAAGGTTGGGGAAAGGGGATACATTAGACATATGGAAGCCTCCTATCAAGGCCATACAGTGTTTCATAATATGCACTGAGTATGGCTCTCCTGCACATGGAGCCATGGCTTTACATCTCATCTGATAGACAGTGACCTTTCTAAGCCCAATGGTGTACTGTTTCTGACCAAAGGCATAGTGGGAGTTTAACAGAGATTATCTCAATGTTGGTACAATTGGGCTTATCACCTGGGATATGCAGATTATGGAACTGGAATACTGACTGAGACAACCCCTGCCCCTTCCATATGTTTGGTAATACACATGAGAATAACAACAAATTTCCCTGATATGAAAGTTTACCTCATTAAGATTTGAAACAAATATTTTCTTATAATGCAAAATAAATTACACCTCAAGCAGCTATCTGTAATAAATGTCTTACAGAAGCCTGTCAGTATCACATAACATCAAGATCTGTGAGAAAGGCGAGACCTCAGCAGAAAGATAACACAAGAAATTAAACAGCCATACCTTATCCAGGGCTCAAATCCCGTCCCTTTGATCAGTAGCCAAGTACTTAGTGATTCCCTAAAGTGGCTACAATAAACTTTTTTGTTAAAAGAGGCTTTAAAAACTTTGTAAATGCACACAAAACAGTAAATACCCAAATATTTCAGAGGAATTATAACTGCTTAATTAATGAAAAAATTAAATGTTAATAAATTTTGAAAATACAAGAAATAAAAAGAATGACATAAAAACCTAACTTACCAAAAGACAAAACATAAGAGCAATCCTTGCCACTTGCTTCATTGTTAATTTGTTAGCTGCTTTTAGTGCAGTTTCCTGAGCTCGAAGAGTGGCTGCATATGATAGTCTAGCTAATAAGGCATCTTCAGCTTGTGATTCTGTCAATGTATGCAATTTATTGTTAAAATAATGAATATTTAATGAAGATTATAAATAGTATAGAAACTTATAAAATATATATGGTAAGAATAACTTATAACTGGATTATAATTTAGAAAACTTAAAACATGCCTTTAACTGACACTTTGATTTAGATAGTGGAGGTTTACATGTGCTTTGACAAGTAAATTAACTGTCTGTGTATAAAGGAGTTATTACATTGTTTATATAAAACTGCCAATAAAAGTATATTTTTAATGTTCTGATAGCATAATTTCTAATCTAGTATGATTTATGGGTTCCCTTGTAAACAACCTACTAAATTTGCTCTTTGCTGTGTGATCTATTGAAAAATTTTTATTACTCATTATTATGTGAAAGGGTTAGGACCCTGTCATGTGAATGCTAATTGGGGTAACTGGGAAGGGGGCATGCCCTCCCCTTTCCCCCTTGAGCTGGTTCTGACATGGGATGTGAGACAAATTGATGCTGTGCAGGACAGTCTTGCTGATTCCGGGATGTCTGGCATCCCTTCCTGAGACCTGGACACTATTTACAAATTTTGAGCCATTACCCACCTACAGTTCAAGTATAGATTACTGTTTAGGCCCAGGTGTTTAATATATCATATACTATTAAAATACAATATACAAATTTATACTAATCAAAACATTTCATATTGTAAGCTTTTAAATAATTTTCATTATCCATGATATAAAATGGCAAAAGTTTTAAGACTGATATTTATTTCAATAATCTTGATAATGCATCCACTTATCAATATTTCACTGAGGAATTAATATTCATAAAACAATAACTTAAATAATTATGCAACTGTAGGTAACTTTACTGTTATTAAAACAACAGAGAGTTGTATCACTTTCATTTGTAAGATATAGGACAAAGATGGGTCTTAGAAATTACTCCTAGTTTGTACAGGCCTTCTCATACAAGGACATGATCTACTAAGACTGAAATCATTGCTGACCACTGCCTCAGAGTTAACACACAAATTTGCTTTCTGGAACAGTGCAGATTAAACATCATTGAAAATATTTATAACACCATCCTCGAAACTTATTTTTTACATCCTAAACTGATTATATTAAACTTATGTTCAAAGCAAATAAGCTTTCTTCTCCAGCTTAATAAGAAAAATCTTGAATAGTCATAAAAATGGCATTGAGTTAGCATAACATTAAGATTTTGACTTATAATTTTTAAATAGCACATAACAAGAACATTAAAAACAAGTACTCCTCTAGCAGCTGCTTACCCCAAGTCTGACAGGACCCTGTCATTATAATACATCATAAAAAAAAAAGTTCTGTGAGAAAGGCAATACTTCAGCAAAAAAGACAACACAGAAAACAGACATCCATGCCTAATCCAGGACTCAAACCCAGGTCCCTTTGATCAGTAACCAAGAATGCTAACCACTCAACAAAAGATGGTACTAGCAATTGGAAAAGTAATAGACATAAATATTGCAAAACATCTTTGGTATTGGTTGTTGTAGAAGATTTAAAACAATTTATGTTTATTGAAAATAACTTAATGTTACTGTGTTGAAGAATGAATGAATAGCAAGTTCTAAATGGGACCATTTTAAAAAAAATATGTTGTAAATGTTTTAAAAAAAATATTCAAAGAATGTAATCATAGAAAATATGACATATAATGACAATTTAAGTAGAAAATATTCAAGGTTTTATTTGTTATTGAATATTGATGCTGAAATTAATGTCTAACATAGACAAGAATAATAAAGACATTGATAACTTTTTGAAATAATCACTTAAGAATTTCCAATTTGAGTTTTATTGGGAAAATATTTACCTGACAGATGCCGAACTTCTGTTACTTTACTGAAGTGAACTGATTTATTGCCTAAAACATAAATACATAAGCAAATGAATTATTTATGTCATGCTAAATATAAAAGCTTCAGATAATAAATATATATCTGCATACAGAGTGAATCACTCTTAGCACCCACTGAATAAGCACTTCTATATACAGTTATGAAAATTTTTGTGCTACAGCCTCCAGCAAGAGTAAAATGCATCTGGTTTAACTTAATGAAGCACTTTACAAGAGAAGACAATCACTGGTGGAACAATAGAGCATATATACAGCTATGGATTTACAAGTTTCTGCATTTGGCAGAACTGCAGATGTAATTTAGCCATTAATGGAAGTTGTAATGCAAATATGCCATTTTTTTTTCATAACAGGATACCTAGAACAATGTACTGAACTTGATGGATGTTAAGAATATTTCACCCTGTATATATATAATATGCATCTATATAAAAAACTAATAATTTAACCCATAACTGCTGCTATCTAGTCAATTTGACCATAGCACTACTTGAAATTTAAAAAACGCGGTTAACTTTATAGTTGCGGATTCATGCACCAGTGTATTTTCTCACATTCTGAATGTCAGTCGACTGGTAGACGTGCTGTTGTATAGTTGTGCTACTTATCAAGATATCTAATATTTTAGTTTCCTGCCGGTCAATTTGACCAGAAGTAACGTATTAAGTTATTTTAAGGTTAAATTTATTTTAAGCTATTTTAAAGTGGAATCACGTCCCAGTACAAGTAAACGAGTAAGGGCAACCGACAAAGACTTCGAAGATGGTTATAAATGGTTTGAGGAGGTTGACGACAACATTTTGCTGCATTATGATGAATTTGCAAGTGACATAGATTCTGATTGCGAAGATGTCATAAAAGTGAGCATGTCTCTGATTCGATTGAAGAAGACAGTGTAGGTGATACCAGATATATTGAAAGAAAGAAAGAAAGAAAATGAGCATAGCAACAAAGTCAGCAAAACTAGTAATGAAAGTGTAAGTGTGGCCAAAACATAAGACTTGTTATTTGTGTCCTGCTAAAAAAGAAAAGCATCGCATGGTTGCATAACTTGGCATAAACTTGTGTGCTCACAATGTTCGAGACATATTTGCAAGGAATGTGTTTGAATTTTTCTGCTTTACTATTTTTGTATGTAATATGATTATGTTTACTTCAATAAATGCTATAATTTTGACGGTTTGTTCTTTTTATTTATTTATTTCATTTTAGGAATGAAGGGGAGGGGTGGGATGAAACAAATATTATAAGGGAAAATTTAAGGATGTAATTAATGATAACTACTAACCTTTGATGCAATGAAAATATAGAGAAAATACGATTTAAGCGTGACGGTCAATTTGACCACCTAGCAGTGTGAGCGTATCTAAAATAGCTTAGCAGCAGTTACGGATTAAATATATATATTTCAAGTTATTTTTACATCATATTAAACCGTAAAAAGCTAAAATGAATCTGCCTAGTATGACATTAAAATAGAATACTTTCTTTTATTTGTCTTTTATTTGTCGAAAAAAATAAAAATGCACAAAAATTACATAACATAATAATTATGTTCGAATAGCCTGCTAAACTGTGCAAAGCAAATTTGCGTATGGCTTAATTTAATTTCACGATAGTACTGTGAATACATTTAAAAAACCCTTACTAGTAGCTACTTTCCAAGCCTGGAGGAGCACTTTACAATAACCATTGATACAATAACATAATGATATTATTGGGGTTTATCTAGCAAACACCCTTTTTATATTGTAAAAATTACCCTATAGTATACATACTTAACTCTAAATTAAATCTTTACAATCAAAAATCAATTAGAGTTACAAAGTGAACATATTTACCATTTTTCTTATTCACTGGTACAACTGCATTAACAACAGCTATCTTTTGCTGTTACGATGTTTCTAAATGCTATCAGTCCAAATTATTGGTTATCTTGTTGTTTGTACAGTCTCTGTACATATAGGATGAACTGCCTTTCACGTTGGTTATTGTAAAGCGCTCCTCCAGGCTTGGAAAATAACTACTAGTAAGGGTTTTTTAAATGTATTCACAGCACTATCATGAAATTAAATTATCGTATATATAGCTGTGTTGGAAACTAATTTATGTGTATGGCTTGATTACTATAAGAAGTTTAGCATCAGGATCAAAATAAGGAAACATTGACAAAAATAAAACTGCAAAAGAAATATTATTTAATATATTAAAGAACTTATAAAATTAAAAATATTGACAAATACAAATATTTACAACTGAACATATGAAACTGCTGAGTGCTGGCATAAATTCATCATTCATGTTTTACTTACATTTTAAAAGAGATTATCCAATCATGTAAGGTGAATTCTTTTGTCACATAATGTATTTAGAAATTTGATTTCAAGTAAATAAAAGAAAGTATTCTATTTGAATGTCATACTAGACAGATTGATTTTAGCTTCTTACAGTTTAATATGATGTAAAAATAACTTGAAATATATATATTTGAATTATTAGATTTTACCAAGTGAACAGCTCAATCATAATATAGATGCTTTTGTTATTTTAATGAGATGAAAAATGCATTGACAACAATGCAACTTCTTCCCTTAGTAGCCTAGAATCAGTGGCAAATGTTCTTATCCATAAAATTGGCAAGCATATTCTAACAGCTAATTGTTTCTGTAAGATAAGAATAAATGTTCAACCCTCTAAAAAGCTGAAATGGTTCACCAAACCAATCTGGGTCCAGTAGTGTTACTTATAACAGCCACTATTATTATATCAGTAGCGCAATGCATTACACTCTTTATGAGACTGAGAACAGATAACAGTGCATTGCCTGACAGTTAAATATATATATTGACACCAAAAAAATGGCTGTTGGTTGTTTGGGATTTTATTGTACCTTAGCATATAAGCCAAAAAAAAAAAGCAAATATGTTGCAACATATATATATCATACTCATTATTATTTCTTGGGAAAATTTCTGACATTTAATATTCTGATAATTTAAAGATGTTGTTAAAAAGCAATTAAACATTAAGAGTCTGCAAAGCACAAGTAATCTCTACATACAGGTAAATCCTGCTATAACATGGTGCTTGAGGTCCAAAGAATTGCATCACAATATAAACGGGATCATGTTAGCAAAAATTCAGTAGCAAAACAGCTCGTCAGTTTGTTCATTTGAAATACAAATCAAACAAATATTGCCAACAAAAGGTTACAAGTAAATGAATCAACTGCTGGTATTCTTTCGGTTGTCAAATGATAACAAGTATCGTAGATTTGTGCTGGAATGAAAATATCGCCCACGTGTACACAAAACTAATAACATAACAATATAACAAGGAATCCAATATGTAGTTCTTGAGTGAAAAATTACATTTCATGACAAAAAAAAAGGGAGCCATGCTTGCATCACATTATAAGTGGAATCGTGTTCTATCAGATCATGTTTTAACAGGATTTACCTGTACTTACTTGGAGTTTAATGATTATTAGCATTTAAAAACTATTTTAGTACACAAAACAGAAATTAATACCGCCCTGAGTTATATCCATAATTAATCCATGATATCTTGGTCACATGTCAGGCGCATCTACCACTGACAATATAGCTTTCACCCAAAAATTGTCCATCTCAACTACTATGACAATCACCTGGCTTTTGATTATGAGGAAACTCAGATGCAATTAATACAGGGATATTAATTATAGCTATTAAGACATCACATAGTTAACTGTAAGATAGACAATGGTACATAAAGGAAACTTCTGTAAAAAAAAAAGATTTTAGCAAGTAAAAAAAAACCATATATATATTTTATGGTAAAATTTATATTTCCATTGGGAAAAAAATTGATTTTTCTGGCATACTAAAACTGTTTATATTACAAAAGCTCCTTTTATGATTGTAGCATCGCAACATTTAATATTCTGATACACATGTTCAGAAATATTAATATTATGTTATAAATACTAATGTTTATTTTGCTTGATTATTAATACAGTGAAACCCATTAAGCTGACCATTTAATGAGGTCACAACTGACAAAAGCTTATTATAGTGAAAAGTAAATTTTTAACAGAAAATATTATTGATTTATTTACTATTTATAAATAATTTTAATAAAATTCTGACATAAAATGAAGTGAACCAAAAATAGGAAAAAAAAGGCATTTACAGTCAAATCTTTTGCAATTGTGGTGAAAATTTAAACTTCTTTTAGTGAAGTTTGAATTTCTGACATCTTTAGTAGAATACATGTTTTTTATGATTCCCAATGTCCTGAACTATTTAATTTTATGTAATAAAAGAAGCAACATCTAACAAGAAAACAAAAATACATTACTTCTTGTAGATGAAGAATCATCAGATTCAGTTCCACTGCTTTTTTCCCCACCATCATGAAATTTAACTGGTATCCAAATAGATTCACTCTGAAATAAGGTATTATTTAAACAGTAGCCATATTTAATGCTAAATACAAAATAAAAACACTACACATTGAATGATTTGCATTAAAAATATTCTGAAGGAGAAATTTTATAAGGTCCTAACTAAGGGCACTTGCCCTTCTCTACTGGAATTTGGAATATAAAAATTTACTTTTTTATTAAATATTAAGCAAATAAAATCTTAAGCTGCAAACTGAATATCAAGCTTTTCCCCCAGAAAAAAAAAATCCTGTGGTTATTCTTATCTTGCTATTATAGATTATTTAGTTACAGCTATGACATCAAATCTTTCCCAAAAGTTGCTTAGAGTGACAATTCCTTCACAACTATAAATATTTATAATCAAATCTTGTTGCAATCATATTTCCTACATGGATAAAAACTAACTAAAATCACTACAAATATTTTGGGATTTTCCTAAGGATTTTGATCTTGTCAATCATGAGAATTTGTTAATCAAGTTACCTTTGTATAGAATCAAATTGGTTTTGAACAATTTTTGATAATTTAAATTTTTGGAAATATATTTAAAAAAATCGTAAGTAATCTGTAAAAATAATGATGTGCATAGTATTGACAATAAAGGTGATAAAATATGATGTGCTACAGGAGTTTTAGTTTGTGTACTTTTTCTATTTCTGTCAATGACACTCGTAAAAATTATGATGAAATTGCCATTTGTTGATGCCATATTAATCTACAAAAACCCAAAAAACAAAAACTGTTAATTTTAATGTGTAGGTACATATATGGTCTATACTTAAAAACAAAAATAAACATTTCCATTGAAAAATAACACAATTACTATGACAATATTTGAAATTGTGCATCATATTTGATTGTACTGACATTGCACATGTGAAACTGTTAAAAAGGTCACCATAATAAACATATGGGTGCTATTATTCTTGATAGTAAAATCTAAAGTGTCATACCACACATATACAAAGACAAATAAAAGTAATTAAAAACAAAGCTCAAACCCATATCCCCCAGTAACTTGCCAGGTATGCTAACTTAGCATGTTACTTGGAGATGTGGATTCGAATCCCACTCATGGCAAAACCAATTTTTTCAGCTTAACTGTTTCATGAGTTGTAGATTTCATGTGTTTTATTCCAATTTCTACCCACTACATTATCCACATTAACTTTCATTATTTATTCTAAGGTATTTTTGTATGTTGATTTCAAATCCTTTTACTGTTTAAAATATTTGAAATAGATTTATCATTATTGATCTATTGAGTTACACATCTTTGCCATATTTTTTCATGAAGAAATTCCTGAGGATATTTATTTTAATATCAATTTAGGTTATTTGTAATTTTTGGTTTTTCCATTAAATATGGAAGAATAAAAAGATTTCTTTGGCTCAGAAATCAGTTTGTTGGGGGGATGTAATTTCATGAAGACTGTTTTATTCCCCTCCCCCAAGGAAAATTTTCCGTTAAAGAAATTATTAGTTTATACTGAATAGTTTAACCCTTTGCATTCGAGGACACCACCATCTTGATTTTATCATAAAACTCGTGGGAGTCATAGTGGTGACACTATGAAGAGTCTGGAGCTAATTTCCATAGCAGATGGTTGTGTCGCATCTGTGCTCTGTATTATTATTTGTGATCATAATTTTTACCCATAAACATGGCAGATAAAATAAATACCAGTGATAGAAGTTATAACCTATATAAAAAAAGTTTCGAGTGCAAAGGGTTAAAAATGTTTACCTTCTCCCTCCACCCACAAGTCTTGGCTTTGCTACTTGGAGGGTATTGAAATATTTTTGCCTTAGTACACTAATCTGTAGGTGCTTTGCCAAGATCCCAAAAATTAAGTACCAAAACAGAAAACTTGCAGTGTTCATTGCAAAAAAAAAAGTGCTTTGTACAAAAGAAATGCTCTTGTACTGCCATAAGCAGGGAAGAAAATTCCATGGGTATGAATTATGCAATTCTTGCCCACATTTTAAAGTATTACAATAAAAATAAAATTATTAACAAATAATAGCAGCCTTAGGAGATATATAAACATGTACAACTATTACACTATAAAGTCCTTCTTTTAGCAATTGGTGTTGTCTGTGCATTGAAAGTTCTACAATTCAATTTTCACTGGAGTCATCAAGAGCAAAAGAATAAGGCTACTAATAGTCATAGAATTCTTATGCAGTGTGATACTTATGTTTTATGCGATCTGCTTCTCTGTCCATGCTTCCAGCAGTTGTTTTTTACTAGTGTTCTGTTATGCCTCAATTATTCTTTTGGCCTAACGAACAAAATTAAATTAGATCCAAATTATTCCCATGACTCATCTGCCCAAAGGCCACCTGCTTTTTCTCCTCAAAGGGAGCTTGGGGATGACAGGGCAGCTATGCTCGAGGCATGCAGCAATGACCAACTCACATATGCTAGAAGCAACATTAAGACTACCCGAACTGTCCATCGAAACGAAACACTGCGCAACCCACATAAATTCACCTCTCTTGACATCATGAACATGACAGACACAGAACACTTGGCAATGTCTCACATGGAGTGTCAGAAACCACTGGACATGTGTGATGCAATTTCAGTTGGGAAACCAGGCCACCTCTCCTGGACATCCAAACATTGCAGCCCCAATCATGAGAACAGCCTACCTAGGGAAACGAGAGGGAAGGAAAGCAGCCACCTCACTGACCACATTAATCAACGGGTAGGTAATGGTATTATAAAATGGGGGAGATGAACAAAGGAGCCACATACACCCCAGAGAGACTCAGATACATTCGGATGCGTACTTACGAGTCCGAGAGCCAGGAAGGGCAACAGAAGCCATATTGCTGGAGCACTGAAATCATCCAGTTTTGCTGCAGGCCATTAACACCTCCCAAGCTAATGAAGAGACCTAGTAGTAAATAGGTACTTTTGACGTCAATTTCAATTTTAGAGGAAAAATTGTCTGAGCCGGGTGGGATATGAACCCATGACCTCCTGAAAACATGTCAGGTGCTCTGGACCACTGAGCTACCAGCTGCCGATCAAGATTTCCTCTAATTAACGCTATGAATATTCCCTTTTATGTCACATGTAGGCGTTATTTTAGGCAATTTTTAGCCCTAGCGGCTTTTTTATTTGTCAATAGATGCCTTATAAGTATGCTAATGATAATAAATATTGAGATAAACTCAGATAAACTTGACAGTTCATCATCCAGTAATAAATAGGCACTTGCCAGCCAGGCTCAGCAGAAAGGAAATTTCCACTTGTAGTCTCCGTGAAACAACTGCAGAATGCTTCAGCCAGCAGCGGACCCCTCGACAGCATTCCTGAATGAATAAGGTATGAACACTGCTTTTCCTGTGGTTCAAAATTATAGTCGCATATAGGTTAAATTATGTTTTCTTCACAGTGCATAATAACAGTATGCCTAAAATCTCTTTAAATTTATGGCCATCTATCCCATGATAAAATTGATTAATAAATTCTATGTTCATATTTATGTAAAGCCATAGTCAGTTCCTATCCATTCACAAAATTTCTATACCTCCTCCACCAAGGGGAAGCCATAATAATGGTGCCTACACCTCCTCCACCAAGGGGAGGGCTTGGGTTTATTTGGCTTCTCTTGGCTAACTGGTATAACCATTACCAGTATATATATATATTATTATACTTATATATTTAATGCTAAGTTACAAATAGTTGGTTCTGAAGATATATCTATGTCTGAAATATATAACAGAAAGGGATGTACTTACCCTAAAATGGGTAACTGACATATAATTGTCATAATAAGAATAGATATACACCATTTGTAATACTCAATGCGTTGTACTGGCCCAAGGTGGCATTACCGAACATAGAATAATTTTATTGCACAGTATTTATTTGTGTAGAATTAAAATAAGTTTTATCCTACTGTGCTCTTTAATATTTAGAATTTATACATCATAATTGTATACTATTATACACAAGAGTCTGGAAATATAACAATTTTTAAGATGCTAAAACAGCATAAAAGTGATAAATATGTAATAAATTTGTGTTGCAGAACAAGAAGTCAACTTACTAAAACAGGCTCAACATCATTATTACAGATGCCTTCATTGTCATCTGATTCAACATTGTTCGGGTCCACAAGCTGAAATAGCAAAAAAAGAACAGCTACAAAATTTTTCACAGACTTATTTTAAGTCTGTCAAGTAACTAAAGAGAGTAAAATACAGAATATCCAAATGATTACCATTTACTTACAAATCATTAACATGCATGTGAAAATAGTATTTATATTTCTGAAAATATAAGTAATAACATATTGTTAAATTCAGCTACTTTATATGCACCACTAAGTTTCTACAAACACGAGGAAACTGTGAACATAGAGAAGAGCAACATTGAAGCCACTTGTTCTGTTTACTAAGTTTGGGCTGTTTTACCTCTGAGCAGCATTTTTTTTATCCTTTTTGCTAAATGGGCAGGTCACAAGGATTATAAGAAGGATGGGGAAGGGGACTCACTGGGCAACAGTTAGGAGATAGATGGTAGCCTTTAATCAAGGCCATCCAGCATATGGGGAGCACCTACACAGTGTGGGGCCACTGTTAGCTAAGAAACCATTTGCAGTACAAACTCAATATCAACTACTATAACAGCACTACTGCTAAATATGTAATCATTTTATTAGTTTTAACAGTGCAATCATGAAAGACAAACTATTACAATGCTGGATACTTTATTGTTTAATGTATATAATAAATAATGAAAATACTTCGTTTATTGTTGCTTAAAATAAAATGCAGCCCACTATATATTGAGAAGTGATTTGGCACCTTTGTGATAAGTATTATGTGTTAACATAATACTTATCACAAAGTATCAAGTTTTAAATATGTGTGTCAAAAACTAATATTTATGCACATTTTTATGATTGCTTAAAGTAAAATGTAGCCTGCTGTATATTGAAAAGTAGTCAATTTGGCCTCCATGTGATTTGAACTTGAGACCCCTGTTCTAGATCTTAATATTTGAGCATATATTCTGAAACAGACAGAATGAAAAACACCAAAGATTACATTATAGATTATTCAAGGGTGCTCCTTAAATAAGCCACCACTGTTTTAAACCATCCTAGATTTGTAACATTTACAGGGATGCTACCTAACTAAACATGCTAAGTTGGGTTCTTTTACCCCTAAATGCACTTTTTTGCACAAAATGGGCTAAATGGCCAGGTCACAAGAACCCCAAGGGCTCAGAGAAGGTTGAATGGGGATCCACTGGACAGCTGTTGAGAGACAGATGGTAGCCTCCTGTCATGGTCATCCAGCATGTTCTTTAACGTGCAAATGATATGGCTCTCCCACATGTGGAGCCATGGCTTAATGTCCCATCTGATGGATGATTGCCTTTCCAAGTCCACTGGTGTCCTCTACTGATCGAAAGCAGGGCAAGGAGTTTTGCAGAGATAAATCTCAACACTGGCCCAGTGGGACTCGAACCTGGGAACTGCAGATTAGAGCCTGGTGTGCTACTGACTGAGCCACCCCTACTCCAATGTGTTAAGTATGTGATGTCAAAAACTAATATTTATGCACATTTTGTATTTTACATTTTATGAGTTTTAAACTCATGTTTTCTTTTTCTGTGACACACAACTTACAACTCCACACAGTGAATATATTAATGATTTCAAGAAGTTGTTACTGAATTATCCTCAAATATATAACTGAAGCAAGTTCAAAAAACTGCATGTGAAAAATTGTGCTGTACATCATTCAGAACTTATTAAGAGGAATGGGCAACAAGCCATCAACAAAAGGATTTTTATTTGATCAAGAATGAAATGATGGACATTAAAAATTTTCCAAACTGTTCAATGGATACCAAATAAAGGGACTAAATGATGAATGTACGTTACTCTATAATTACTACTGTCAATTTCACACTGTTTTAACTGGCATTTCATGGAGAGATTAGGGATTTATCTTTTAACATTTCTTTATCATGAACATACTGGAATTTTGGGTTCTCTGCACAATGTAATAGTGCAAGTAGTAATTTCTAGCAACTATGAGAGTTCTTCAAAAAAGTAAGAATATAAGGCCTATAATTTCCAGTTAGAGTGTTACAGGTTGACACTGATTGAAATTATGAGATGTAGTCAGACATGTGCAACACAGTGCTTATCAGGTTTTGTCTTGGTTAGAATTTAAAAGTCACAGCGTACGTATAACATAAATTTAATAAAAACTTTGTAACACTGTAAATCTAAAAAACAGAGTAGAAATGTGAAATCTAACAATCATGGTAGCTTTGAAACATCAGAATAGAGGTTGAACAGGTATTTTAAGGTATTTACCAAGCTAAAAGCCATAATAGCATTTAAGTTAAAATATGTACTTCCTATTACAGGTGAATTTACATAGTTTCTGTTACAGGTAAAAACTGTAGTAGGTACAGAATAATATTTTTTATTTATTTTAATTCTACATGAATAAATACTGCACAATAAAATTATTCTATGTTTGGTAATGACACCTTAGACCAGTACAACTCATTGAGTGTTACAAATGGCGTATATCTATTCTTATTATGACAATTATATGTCAATTATCCATTTTAGGGTTATTACATCCCTTTCCATTATCATATATTTCAGACATAGATATATCTTCAAAAACAACTATTTATCACTTAGCATTATTAACTAACGTACTATCTTTAACAACTATCAAAGAGTACTAGTTAAGCAATTACAAAAGGATAATATTACCATAAACTTTTACGAAGGCTGGAACAACTGCATCAACAGATGTTAATGTGTTGGTCCCAACAAAACTGTCGCATTTTCCAACTTGTGCGACCAGTCCTGTTATACCATATATACCAGCAATGATGGATGCACTTACAGCCACTTTTCACTTAACTCTAAGTTTGTTTTATCAGTCCTGTCATATCAAAAACAGCTATGATGATTACTTCTGCACCAACTTTCCACTTGCTCATAACTGTGGATTATTCGAACTTGGATTGGCTTTGTTGAATTTCTCCATTACCTTCCAATGTCTGCCACAATACTGCTGCATTCAGTTTACAATTATCCATTCTGTTCTTCAACGTGGAACCTTTATAAACTGTTGGATATGCTGGTATAAATTTCTTTTGTACTCACTATCCTGCACTGGAATTCGTGGCACCTTTCAACATGGACAAAATTATATCTTCCAACAACAGCCATTAAAAGTTTTAAATAACATTAAAAACATTAAAATCTTTGGCCTAACTCAACTCTACCTCTAAGAGTCATACTTTAATTCCCCTCTATCATTCAGAGTGACGCGTTTCACTCACCTCTCATATGGCGGCTTCTTCAGACTCACTCACAGTGTGTTATGTTACCTTATATGCGTGTCCTCCGCTACGTCATCACTTATGTACCTATGCGCATTAGTTTCTGCATCGCTCTTCTGTTTTAACACAAGATTCCATGCAGACGGTAGCGGGGGGATGTCTGTGTTACATATTGTATTGCTATGGCTATGAATGTAAAGTTTTTCAGCGTATGCTAACTGAAACTTAGTTTGTGGAGTCAGAGTCTGAAGAAGCCGTCATATGAGAGGTGAGTGAAATGCGTCACTCTGAATGATAGAGGGGAATTAAAGTATGACTCTTAGAGGGAGAGTTGAGTTAGGCCAAATATTTTAATGTTTTTAATGTTCTTTAAAACTTTTAATGGCTGTTGTTGGAAGATATAATTTTGTCCATGTTGAAAGGTGCCACGAATCCCAGTGCAGGATAGTGGGTACAAAAGAAATTTATACCAGCATATCCAACAGTTTATAAAGGTTCCACATTGAAGAACAGAATGGATAATTGTAAACTGATTGCAGCAGTATTGTGACGGACATTGGAAGGTAATGGAGAAATTCAACAAAGCCAATCCAAGTCCGAATAATCCACAGTTATGAGCAAGTGGAAAGTTGGTGCAGAAGTAATCATCATAGCTGTTTTTGATATGACAGGACTGATAAAACAAACTTAGAGTTAAGTGAAAAGTGGCTGTAAGTGCATCCATCGTTGCTGGTATATGGTATAACAGGAGTAACATATGGTCGCACAAGTTGGAAAATGTGACAGTTTTGTCGGGACCAACACATTAACATCTGTTGATGCAGTTGTTCCAGCCTTCGTACAAGTTTATGGTAATATTATCCTTTTGCAATTGCTTAACTAGTACTCTTTGATAGTTGTTAAAGATAGTACTTTAGTTAATAATGCTAAGTGATAAATAGTTGTTTTTGAAGATATATCTATGTCTGAAATATATGATAATGGAAAGGGATGTAATAACCCTAAAATGGATAATTGACATATAATTATCATAATAAGAATAGATATACGCCATTTGTAACACTCAATGAGTTGTTCTGGTCTAAGGTGGCATTACCAAACATAGAATAATTTTATTGTACAGTACATATTCGTGTAGAATTAAAATAAGTTTTATCCTACTGTGCTCTTTAATATTTAGAATATTTTTTATGTTACTATAGAAATGTATTGTACAAAGGTAAAAGATAAAAGTACTGTAGATTTACAAGTCCAATGGTTACTTTTCTGGTGCACACAAGGTATTATATTGACGCGCTTTTGCTAATCCATAACGTTAGTAGCATTGATGTTGTAAAGTTCATGCACAAAGAAAAGTTCAGGTGTGGTGATCTAGTTTATTTTACCTAAGTCTGATTACCTGAACTTTTTACCTTACCAATTCTGAGCTTGCACTACCAACAAGAGGACTAGATCAATAGCTAGTCAATTGGAACATAAAGCATAAGTTTTATGAATATCATTGAATATATATTATGAATTAATTTTAGGTATAGTTATAATTACCTTGTCTCGATTTTCTAATTGAAATAAAATTTTACTAATTACTGTTTCATGCTAGATTCATCTGCTCTATTATGGTCCTACTACATGTTTTGAGGTAGTGGAGTTTAACAGCTTCTTCTGGTAGGCAAACAGAAGAAGTGGATTAATTTGATTGTATTTAACTGGATTACATGCTAAAATTAAAAAGAATGATTCTGTGATTTATATTAAATAAAATTATTAAATACTTACAGAATACATTGGTTTATTAATACATTGATTGCGCCAGGGTCTCCAGAACACAAATCCTAGTAGGTAAATCATGAACATCGTAGTTTTTACGTAAGTACTAAAGAATGGTTTACTGAAGTTTTCATCTTTGAAAATAAACTAAATATTAGGAAACAATAATACAGCTTTAGTATAAAATATTTTAGTAATAAATGATATCCAAAACTGTATAATGGCATTAACTATATTGTACAATACTATATACCTATACTGCATACATGTTTTAAATATGAATTCTTACAATTGCAAAACATATGTTACTAAAATAACAAACCATTTTTGATTGGCTTTGAGAGGATTTTGCATGTCTGTACTGTACAGTTACAAGATATTTAACCACTATTATGTTGTTCAAGTATGATGATATCAATTGAGTACAGAGGAAAAATTGTCTTGAGCTGGGTAGGATCAAAATCCATGATGTCCTATTAACATGTTAGGAGCTCTGGCCACTGAGCTATGTCAATATCAATCTCTCCTCTGTTGTAGATGTTAAGCCCATGCCATAGGTCAATTGCACAGAGCTATCTTAATTGCTATTGAAGACTCCATTAACAGAGCTCTCCCATGCAGGGGTGACTTCAACTGAAATTTTATATTTTGAGCAGATCTCATTTAGAGGCTTGCACAATAAAAAAGTTGGTATGAATTATTAGTTACCTTCAGACACAGTTTTAAACCACAGCACTGTAGAATTACAAGGTATTTAATCAATATTATATTATTGAAGTGTGATGATGTAATAATGATGATATAATGCTGAATTTTTTCTATCCTAAGTGACTATAGTCAGATAAAGCACACATGAAAAAAATACCGAAAACTGTAGAGATTAAAAATTTAATAGGAAATCAAAATATAACTTTAAATGTAATAAATTTTTAACAAATGCTTAGCTGAATTAATAATGCAAAAAAAATTTCATAAGTTTTTGCATATGTACAAAATTTTAGCTTTCTATAACTACTAAAATAGGAGATATATATCATCATTATGTATAGCCATGTTACTTTTCAGATGAATTAATAAATAGATAAAAAAAGTCATCATTAAACACTGATGTATCATACATAATGCAGACCATAATAAGTTAAAACTCTTGTTCTATAATGCAATCATGTTATAGCTCATATACCAACATTATTGATCTACATACATTATGTATATCAGGGTTAATGGTGACTCTTTTACAATGTGCATACACTGAGAATTGCTTCATTTTATTTCAGACTGATCCATCTGATCCTTTAAACTGGGGAAATTCTTATGCAAACACTATACATAAAAAAATAATTTCATTCACTGATGCAACTGACACAGTTAGATACCCATAAAAATATATTATTAATGTGGTTCTTATAAACACTACCATTTGTAGAATATAAGCATTTATACCACATTTCATGTTTAAACCTATGGTCATAACATCTTTCAAAATGATACATTACAGCTTTAGAATCTAATTACCTTTAATTAACATATAAGAAGTCCATTTGCTTTTAACATTATTGAAAAAATATTATTGTAAACATTATTTGTAATATAAAATATTATAAAAATATTGTGGTTAAACAGTGTATGGCAAATGATCAAAAATTTCTATTTATCAAACATTAATTAATAGATTCTGAAAAAAATTCATTGCCGCCACGGCGGAAATCGAACCCGCATCTCTCCAGACTCATGCCAGAGCGTGCTAACCATTGCACCACGCGTCAGACAACGAAAGAGTTTGTTGTCCGACAGAATCTATTAATTAATGTTTGATGTCTATCTTAACAGGGAATACTGTGGATTCACTTTGGATTGATTTTTAATTTCTATTTATCTTTTCTATTTAAACAATTATCAAATTTTGGAGATTAAAAGTAGAATAGGAGAAGCAAAAAATAGCATTAACAAAAAGGTTTACTATGTGAAAGGAAACTAAATTTGCAACTTAAATCAGAATACTTAAATGCTACATTTCAAATAATTTTACTGTAAGGATGTAATATTGGACCATTAAGAAGGGAGCACTAACTAATATTGAGACATTTCAGATATGGTCTCTCAAAAAATGATCAGATAAAATATCAAATACTGTACTTCTTCAAAGTCACAACTCAAGAATTAGTAAAAAAAATACAGGAAAATTGCTACTGTAACACATAAGGGGAACAAACCTTAACTGAAAAAGGAAAATTTAATAGCAAAAGACCTAAGAAGACAGGAAGCTATATGGAAAATAAAATTACACAGTACTAAGCTTGCAGGAAATCGTGCAGAATTGTAGAGATTGAGGTTTGATGTTATATTGGCTATCACATGATGATGGTGAAATTACCATTATGAATAAAACGTAAACACATTTATTTATATGATGGGTCAGTTGGGTTGTTTTACCTCTGAGCGGCACTTTTTTGCACACCATGGGTTAAATGGCCAGGTCACATGGACCCCGAAGGCTCAGAGAAGGTTGGGGGAGGGGACCCACTGGAACAGCTGTTGGGAGACAGATGGTAGCCTCCCGTCAAGGCCATCCAGCGTGTTCTTTAATGTGCACAGGGTATGGCTCTCCCGCACACGGGGCCACGGCTTAACGTCCCATCCGACGGATGGCGGTCTTTCCAAGCCCATTGGTGTCCCCTACTGACTGTGGGCAGGGCGGGGAATTTTGCGGAGATAAATCTCAATGCTGACCCGGCTGGGACTCGAACCTGGGAACTACAGATTACGAGCCTGGCATGCTACCGACTGAGCCACCCCCGCACCTGATGGGTCAGTGGCAAAACAAGTATATTGGTAGAGGTTGAGGGAGGGAGGTGGGAAGGGGGTACAAAATTTAATATGAATTCATGAATTTATAAATTTTAAAAATATTTTCAAGAGGTATTGGGGCATTAACACCCTTTTTGCCTTGGTGAATTTAACCCATGTTAAGCATTAGATTTTGAGCCATGCATTCCAGGGTTAAATACATAATTGCAATTGTTAATATATTGTGATGGTCCACCCATTCACTTTTACTTTTCCTTAACCAGTTTTACTTTATTTACGTTATATTTATCATTTTGGGGATTTATTTCATTTTGGACTAGATCACAAATCTCATTTCTGAGTAGAAGGAATTGCACATGCGCAACTCTGATTTTTGATTGTTGGCCACTAATACATGCATGTAGGACATGAGCCCTCTTGTGTCATAGCTAGCGCGATCATCAGATTATGCAAATATTTTCCCGGTGTGCAAAAGACACATGCTGGATTGTACACCGCATGTTATACTAAGTGATGTTAGGTCACAGAGTCAGTATGAGTTAGTAGGAGAAGTCAGTAAGAATGTGTTGTGTAGAAAGAAGTTGTTAGTAGAGATTTAGGTAGATGTGAGTTGTTAGTTACTCCAACATTTTGCATTCATCAACTGAACTGGTGAGTCTTTGAATTTTTTAAAATTAAACTTTGTGTAGAAAATTTTGATTTTTGCTATTTTTCTCTTAAGTAAAATTATTTGATTTTTTGATTAGATTTAAACTTTAATTAAACTTCACAATCCTTTTTGAATTCTTACTCAATAAGTAATGCTATATATATAATAAACCCAATTTCAACTTTATTTGGCAAGCTAATATTGTCTTGCGCCCGACAAGCTATCTGGAATTTTGAATAAATTTGGATGAGACAAAAGGTCCAACTCAAAAAGTTAATCTTCGGAGTGTTACAATATAATTGCAATAAATACATACTTGTGACTTATGAGGTCAGTGGGGCAAATAGAAACCTTTCATGCATGATAGGTTGGGTTGTTTTACCTCTGAACGGCACTATTTTGTACACTAAATGGACGTAATGGACTAAATGGCCAAAGTCACATGGATGCTGAATGCTCAGAGAAAGTTAGGGGAGGGGATCCATGAGACAGCTGTTGGGAGACAGATGGTAGCCTCTCATTAAGGCTCTGCAATATGTTTTTTAATGTGCATAGGGTATGGCACTCTCACACATGGGGCCAAGTATTAATGTCCCATCTTATGGATCGCAGCTTTTCCAAGTGCATCGGTGTCCCCTACTGAATGTGGATAGAGTGGGGTTTATTGTGGAGATAATCCCAATGCTGGCCCAGCTGTTACTCGAACCTGGGAACTGCAGATTATGAGCCTGGTGTGTTACCAACCAATCCCCCCTGCCCCCATTATGCATGACAGGTAGTCAACCTACTCTACTAGCATGCCTAGGTAAGCACCTTAATAAACTTAATTGTACGTATACAAAATATCAGTACTTCAGAGTAACATAATATCTGAGATACAAGACAAACCACTAGGGGGGATAGGAGGTGCATAAGTAATAAATAAACTCGACATTCTTGGTATTAATATATAATCAACCTGTCCAACCAACCTATAAATCACCATTTTGAAGTTGATTTAAATTTTAGAGGAAAAATCATGGGTTCATATCCTACCCGGCTCAAGACAATTTTTCCTCTAAAATTTAAATGCACTTCAAAGTGGTGATTCATAGGTTAATAGGAGGTGCAGACCCCCTCCCCTGAAATTCTGGTGTTTTATATAAAATCTCAAGCATGTCTACCTGCTTTGAAATGCAAAACAAGTATCTTTGCATAATTTTATTTTAGCTGAATGTTTATATGTCCAATCCTAAAAATAGATTTAAAAAAATTAAAAACTAGAAAATTTCATTCCATATAGAATATTATTTTTAGCTTTCCTGTCTGGTACAGTATTTTAGCAATAAGAGTTTTGTTACCTCTTAAAGTGGTCAGTTAATTTTGAAATGCTTTCGATATTAAAATTAAAAGAACTGTAAAACCTTATCCTGAAGCAACAACAAACAGAATTTGATTAACTTAAGTTTCAACTCGGAAATTGATAACACAGTAGTCAATGTCTGAGTCATGACTACTGCATATCATGACTCAGAAATTAATTAAACCTTAAATATTATGTATCATGTAAAACCATTTAATAAAATATACATTTCAGAAGTTGATTATTTCAATATTAAACAATTATGAATGGTTTCATAAAACAAGATAATTTATTGTTGAATATTCCAGCTTTCATAAATAAATAATGAACAAATAATTGTTGAAAATCAAGATTTTAATATATCTTATTAAGCATGCTTGGCTATTGATCAAATGGACTTGAGTTTGAGCCCTGGGTAAACATGGATGCTGTGGTGTTTTTCTGCTGTGGTCCAACAATCCTTATAGACCTTCAACTATGGCATATAAACTGACAGGCTCCTGTCCAACCTCTGTGGCAAGCAGCTGCTTGAAGGGATATCTATTTATTTTTATGGTCATTAATTTATCTTCAGTCATATTTTTTCATGAAACACCTATTTTATTTTAGAAGTTGTAATAGAGTTTTGTAGCCCATTGGTGTTCTCTATCAACAGTCCTCCACTGATGCAACATGGAAATTTTCTAATGTTTTGCTACAGTAGTATACTTTCTTGGTGTTCCTTAATGGGTTCGGTTGTTTTACCTCTAAATGACACTTTTTTTTACCCACAATGGCTAAATGGCCAGGTTACAAGGACCCCGAGAACATTAGGGGTAGGAAACCCACTGGACACCTGTTAGGAAACAGATCGTAGCCTCCCATAAAGGCCATGCAGTATGTTCTTTAATGTGCATAGTGTATGGCTCTCTTGTAAACAGGGCCATGGTTTAATGTCCCATCCTATGGATATTTGGTCTGTAAATGGTAGCTAGGTAGTCACTGGAAGGAGAGCTATGCACCTTGGGTTGCTTTACCTCTGAGCTGCACTTTTTTCTACAGCGGCCTTTCCAAGCCCATAGGTGTCCTCTACTGACAGTGTGCATGGCGGGGAATTTTGCGGAGATAAGTCTCAATGCTGACCCAGCTGGGACATGAACCTGGGAACTGCAAATAGCAAGCCTGGTGCACTAGTGACTGAGCCACCCCTGCCCCAAAGCTATACATCAATCCCCTGTGATGATGCATAGAACCGGTCAGGCCTAGCACCTAATACAAACCCCGCCTTCTCATGGTGCAGGCCGTTAGTACCTTTCAAAAGAGATAATCTCTTGTGAAAGTGAATGGAAGGGGGGGGGGGGGGGTTGCCAGATTAGTGTGGCCCACTGATCTTGACAACTATGTCTACTTTTCTGTTTTTTTCTACCTTGCTGAGGAGTGGTCAACCACACAGGGTCCTGGTGCTGACCATATAAACCCACTGGACAGATATATGGCTCTGAGCTTGATTATGGATCCTGATTTTGCTGCACTGGTGGGCTTCTGTGGAGGGATAATCTTCCGCTGTGTTTTGTTTGTTTGTGGGTTGACAGCCCCAAGTGAATAGATTCACAGGATATATTTATCAGCTGGTGGATAATTCTGAGCAGAGGTCATCGCAGGCACCTGAACTCTTTGCTTCTATTGGCATCATCAAATTCTACATTGGAGGAAGTCTTCCAGTGTAGATGGCATCAGCCTTTAGTGGTGGGGGAACGGGTCTTTGCCCCATGTCTGCGATTAGGGGGCTGTTTGATATTGTCGGCATTCCCTCTCTAAATAAACATAGTTTCTAGTTTTTAATTTTTTTTTTCTTATTTTTTCTAAAAAATGGTTAGTGGGATGTTTAAACATCCCACTAACCATTTTCTTTCCATAGGTAGTTGGAATGTGAGGACTCTGCACAGAGCTTTTTCTCTTGATGTCCTCACACAAGAATTCCACCATTATAGTTTAGATATTCTCGGCTTGCAAGAGACCAGATGGACAGATAAAGGTCAGATTCTTAAAAATAACCTTAAATTTCTCTTTTCAGGGAGGGATGACAATAAGCATAACCAAGGCGTGGGTCTGCTTCCCAGCAGACACGCTAGTGATGCTCTTCTAGGATATGAGTGCATTAACGAAAGGTTTCTTACAACAAAATTTCAGACAAGCATTAAAGACTTGAATGTTATCTGCTATTATGCCCCCACTGAGGATGAGAAGGATAGGTTTTATGGACAACTTCAGGATATTTTGAATTCTGTCAAGAAAAGAGATATTACCCTTGTTCTTGGTGACTTCAATGCCAAAGTTGGTACTGACTCTGACCTTTGGGGTGGAGTAATAGGCCCTTTTGGTATTGGTAGCTGCAACGGCAATGGACAACGTCTCCTACAGGTAAGTAAACTCAATGGATTCAGAATAACTAACACTTATTACAATCACCGCGACATACATAAGTACACATGGGTTTCACCCGATGGGCTGCATAAGAATATGATTGATTATATATTAATTAACAGCAAATGGGCTAGTTCTGTTAGGAATACAAGGTCACATAGGGGAGCTGAAATTGGATCTGACCATTACCTTGTTAAAAGTGTCTTGCAACTTAAACTTACAAAGTGTTGTGCTAGGGTTAAAAAATTTACTTTTAATACTGAAGCTCTGAAAGACCCAGTTATAGCCAAAGCTTACCATGATAGGTTACTTAGTCATTATGACAGTCATGGTATGCTTACTACTGAAGTTGAGGAAGAATGGGATCATTTTAAACAGGCTTTTTTGGACACTAACAGTACCTTTTAGGAAAAAGGGAGCAGAAGAGATAGAATTATCTGAGTGATAAGGCACTTGAGCTTATTTCGGAAAGAAAGAACTGCAGGAATGTCCTTAATCAATACCCTACTAGTCCTAATAGAAAGCATTACAGAGAACTTAATAAATGTGTAAAAGATCAGTTAGCTGCTGATAAGAATCTTTGGCTTGATGGCTTGGCTGACAAAGCCCAGGAAGCAGTTAGACAGCACAACAGCAGAGAGCTGTAACAGATAGTTAATGTTTTGTGTGGTAGAAAATGGACAGGCATACAAGGATTGAAGGATAAACAAGGTAAGGTTATAATAGAAGGGGAGGATTCTGTCATGGCTAGGTGGGCTGAGCATTTCAGTGATGTTCTTAATGTGGTTAATTTTACCCCCATTGTTTGCAATGATGATAGATCCATTGTTTGCAATGATGATAGATGCATCCTGCCATCCTCTCAGACCTACTCTGGCATATAAACTGATAGGCTCCTGTCAGACCTGTGTGGCAAGCAGCTGCTTGAGGGGGTATTTATTTTTATTTTTTTCATTTTGTGAGATCATATGGTATACCTGACAAGTTAGTTAACATAATGAAAGCTCTCTATAATAACACTGAGTCGTGTGTGAGAGTTGGTAAGGCTTGTAGCAATTGGTTTAGCATTACTTCTGGTGTTCGACAAGGGTGCATTTTGTCTCCTTTTCTCTTTAGCTTGGTTATTGATTATGTTATGCGAAATTCGCTTCAAGGGAAAGATTTTGGCCTTAAATGGACCGGAGATATGAAAATTTCTGATTTAGATTATGCTGATGATTTTGCCCTTTTGGCAAACAATGTTGATGAGATGAACTCTTTCATTCGAGCTGTTGATGAGACTGGTAGTAGAGTAGGTTTGGTTATAAACAGAGAGAAAACTAAAGTGATGATGTCAAGCAGGCTGTGATTCAGTTAATCTGAATGGTTGCAGTCTTTAGCAGGTGTCACAGTTTAATTATCTTGGGAGCTATGTAACAGATAATAGTGATGTGCAGCATGAGATTAACAGACGAATAGGGATTGCTGCCGGGACTTTTAAGAATCTATGGAGAGTGTGGGGAAATAGGCGTATACACCTAAAGACTAAAATTAGACTGTATAACAGTTTGGTTCTTTCTAGGGTTAGTTATGGTAGTGAAACTTGGACACTTTGTAAACAAGATAACAGGAAACTAGATGCTTTTGATTCCAGATGCTTACGCAGTATCTTGGGCATTAGGTGGTTCAACTTTGTAACTAATGATGAGGTTAGGCAAAGGAGTTTGCAACCTCCTTTAAGCAGCATATTGTGCAGAGAGAGACTCCGTTGGTTTGGCCATGTTGCCCGTATGGATAATTATAGATTGGCGAATAGGGTTATGAACAGTGTGCCTAAAGGCCTCAGAAAGAAGCGGAGAACTAGGATGCAGTGGGCAGACAATGTCAAACAGGACCTTGTTAGAATTGGTGTGCAGTGGCCAGATGCAGTAGATGTAGCTCAGGATAGACTTGCTAGGAGAACTAAATTGCATGGTCTGGTTGGACCTCCGTAGGCCCATGGCTGCTTGAGGATGATGATGATTCATTTTATTACTACCAGAAGGTGCATCATTCTGGAACTTTGCAAAATGCTTTCGGTCAGTATTTTAGCAGACTTTGAATTTCAAAGCTTTTTTACTCTGATGCTTTTGGAATAATTTTTTACTACTTTTCAAATGCCACACTGCAATTATAAAGAATTAATTTGAAATGAGCAAAAATGAAGCTGCTAGTGATCTCTAACGCCAATATTGGAAGAATTACTGGATTATGCTATTAGCCTAAAAGGTAGAACTTATTTTAGCAATAATTTTAATGATATATTAACCAAATACACTAATGTGAGGAAATTATGATGTTTAACCAGATATTTTGCCACAATTGCAAAAATAAACTTTCCGTTGAATTATGCAGCTTCATACTAAGATGATTCATTCTCAATTTCAGTACTTTAGTTAAAATTTTAAATGTTTCGATATTATTTTTATTCAATAAATATTGTGTGGAAAAAAATTCGCCGACATATGGGACTTGATCCCACATCTCTCCAGAAACATGCCAGAGTATTAAGAATACTCAGGCATGAAATTTTTTCGGCAAAATATTTATTGATATATTGACATTAACAATGTCACCCAGGTAAACATAGGTGATTGTCACCTATGTTTATTTTTATTCCATTATTTTTGCAATTATTTTTTTCAGATGTATTCCTCAGTTTTTAAACCAAAATGAATTAGAGTTTGCTGATCGTCCAAAATCTAAGCACATGCATTATGTGCTATTTGCATAAATGACTAAAAAATTTAGAAAAAATGAAATAAATGAAAAATTTAAGCATTAATAAAAATATCAATTAGCTATATTAGAATAATAATTTGGAAAAAATACTTTAAAAATTTTTTATAGAAGTAAAAATAGGAAAAAAAAAAATGCAGTAAAATTTTGCAATATTTAAAAAAAATGTTTAAAACTTTAACTAGCATTTTATTTTTTTTTTTATTTTTGCCATTTTATTAATTAGAATTAAATGCTCTTTCCTTTGGTATTTCGCATGAGTATTTCTCTTATTTATGTACTTCAGGATGAGGTTTCAAAGTTGTGTATTTTATTTTCTGAAAACACTTCAAAATTAAAATGGCTCCAGAGTGAGATCAGTTTCAGAAACCTGACCCTTTAAGGATTAATAGACATCTAAGAAGAAGAGTGCACCATATGTTCAGGCTGAGTTTTCATCAAAGATTTCCTTTCTGGCAGTTTAAATAAAAAAAATAAAAAAATACCCCCTCAAGCAGCTGCTTGCCACAGAGATCTGACAGGAGCCTGTCAGTTTATAGGCCAGACGGTCTGAGAGGATGGCAGGCCCTCAGCAGAAAAATGACACAAACTGCCATGCCTTACCCGGGGCTCGAACCCAGGTCCTTAGATCAGTAGCCAAGCGCGCTAACCACTCAACCATTGGACGGCTCTGGCAGCTTAACAGCTCAATATTACTCAAGATATGAAAAAAAAAAATCATTAGGGGTTGTAGCCACCTTCTCTATCTAGAACATCTAAGCAGTACAACTTAAAGCTACAGAAATAATCAGAAGTTAAATATGTACTAAGAGTAAGACACTGCTTTACTTACCTTTGTCACTTCAGATGAAGCCACCCATATAATATCTACCACTAAGAGCACAACTGTACCACAGATGAGGCGATGTGCATTATTTAATCTGGCCATTGATAATTATCTTTTCCTTATTGTATCAAGGAACATATTTTTTCTTCATAGTTCACACAGCATTTATTTAATGCATGTGCTTGGAAGATCAAGAATAAAGACTGTTTCGAGATTAAATACCTATGAAGAAAAGAAATTTTTAATAAACATTCACATAAAAACATAGAATTACATTTAGCAAATACATTAACCCTTCCAGAATCCCTGACAAATATAGACATTGACAGAATCCAAAATGAGAGGCCTAAGACATCTATGCTTGTTTTTAGTGCAAAAAACTTCTGCTTTAAAAAAAAATAGAAATTGCCATTTGAAAACTTCCTTACATATATCTTTTAAAAATACATAATTCAAGTTTAAAAAATATTTTATTTCTTCATTTCAAGTATATTTTATTAAACTACAATATAAATAATTTATTAAAGTCATCTGATTGGAATTTTTTAGGAGCACTATATGGTATTGCCCATTTATTTGCTAATGTTACTCTTTGCTGAAGCAACTTTGTGATTTAAGCTTACAAGTTTGATTTGAACTATTATCAAGAAATATTTCCTTAAAGTTTCAAAAATCTCTTGAAATAAACAAAACAAAAATGCTTTTTCATTTTTTTTATAAATGAAACATTTTGGAAGTAATAGTGAAGTATGTACCTGTCCCCCCCCCCCCCCCTTTTTACACTGTTTTCTGTCTTAAACCTATTTCACTATTCCTATAGTTATTTTTATCACTTTTATCATTTATCCCAGCATTGTATGCATCTTTCCCAAATTGAAACTTTAACTAAAAAAAGCCTTTACAGCCAGAGCTTCTTCAAGTTTGACTGCAGAGAATGATGTCAGGAGAGGAGGTAGCAGTGTTCTAATTGCTCGCTCACAAATGCAAGAGTGGGGAGAGCTGTCTGCCAAGTGGCTGCATGGTAATTTGTTTACAGGGATGATTTAAGTCAAAACTTTCTCTGAACAAATTGAATATAACTCCTTTCACAAAATTAGTATTTATTTCCTTTTCCATAATTAAACCCTAGCTTTCAAATTCTGTAAATTTACTTTATTTCTGTAAATTATCGATCTTTTGGTTATTATCAATTTTTCAGTGTTGTGCCAGATTGGATGGCCAGCTTACAACTTATTGCTGTGGATATTTTATTTAGCATTAGGCTATATGTTATTTTTTCTTTTATTATATCTTTGTTTTCCAGTAAAAAAAACCCCTTGATCTTGTATCATTTTCTGGAAATGAACGAGGTCTTGGATATAGATAGAAGCAAAAGAACTTCTTTGGCAGGGAAATCACTTCTCACATGGGATAGCAATTTCAACAAGGGTTTTTATCCCCCTCCCCCCAACTACACTCATTGAGAATGTTTTATCCCCCCGCCCTTGCAAATTTTTACTTAAAAAAATTATGAGCTCCTATTGAATGGTTTTAAAAGTATTCTCCCTCCCTGGCAATACAGACTTCTTTTTTGGCACTTAGCCAAAATCCAACGCTCAAAGAAATAAAATTCGCTAAGTTTAGCAAAAAAACGCAGCCAAGAAAGTGTTCCTCCATTTCATAAACAGAACAGAAAATTCCATTAATGTGAGCAATCCAAATCACCTTGTATAGCCTGCTTTTCAAAATATACTGAAAAGAATCATTAAAAGAAATAAAATTTATTTTCAAATATTATAGCATTCAGGAAGAAATTTCCTTTCAATTAATATATAATTTAACTGTTTTTATTTGTCAGGTTTTCCAAAATTAAACCTTAATTCCATAGTCCAATCTGTTTTTCATTATATCACATGAAAAAGTCTTATTAAAAATCAATTTGTTTACAAATTCGTTTCAAATTTTCATTTACATAAAATTCAGTTCTCTTTAATTTAGTATATGTCATATTTTGGTTGAATGGTTATTTAAAAAAAATTCTGAAGTTGACTTGTTCATGTGATTCAATACAGTTGGTAAAAGTTGGACTTTTCTCAAAGTATGGCAGTGAGAAAAAAATTATAAAAAGAGAGTAATTTTCTTTTTTCAATATACAGGGTATTTCAAACTCTGTACAAATTTCAATGGGAGATAGGGAGCACCAAGACAAATCTTTTTCATCTATGAATGCATGTCAGCTAATGTAACCCTTCGATGCTGTTTGGTGGCACTGCAATTGGCTAGAGGGGTGAAGTAGGAATGGAGAAAGGACTTGTGTTTGCCGTTGACATTTGTAAATCAAACACATTATGTGTAACGTGGAGTGTTTCATGACTGCTGAGATGGCTGACATGCATCTGGCATATGGGGCTGCCAATGGAAATGGAAGAGCTGCTGTGAGGTTGTACCGACAGTGCTTCCCAAACAGCACCCTCTAGCACCAAAGGGTTATGTCAGTGGAATACATTCATAGATGAAAAAGGTTTGTCTTGGTGTTCCCTATCTCCCATTGAAATTTGTAAAGAAAGTTTTGAAACACCCTGTATATATATATGTTTTAATTATTCAGAAATAAATAGCCTTTCCATTCATGCACATTATAATTATTTCTGTATATTAGTTTTTGAAATAAATTTTTATTCGCATTGCCAGATGCATTTTTTACTATGTGTCTCTAAAATGCCCTATTGAAATAAAACTAATCATCTTTTTTTCTAAAATATTTCATTTTTCAGAAAATCCAAATTTAAATGTTGATTAATTTGACATATAACATGCCATAATTCCTTTCATTAGTTATTTGGCAAAAAAATTTCAAAAGCTAATTTTATTCTATCTGATCATAGTGAAAAATAGCTGGGACTCTGGATATAAACCAGTTTTTCAGGCAAGACACTAATTAGTATTGTCAGTGTCAAAAAGAAAAATCAAGTTGTCTCAAATTTGAATGATGGTACCAAAATAAGTTCCATATTTATATGTAAAGTTCTCCTAAATCAATGAACATGTTATGATTGTTTGATATAGGTCTAATTCATTTGCTGCTTATTTTAAAAGTCAATTAAAGTTTACAAAATAACTTTCCTACTAGCTATAATATATGAAGAAATACACTGATCAGCCAAAACATTAAAACCACCTACCTAATATGAAGTAGGTCCACCTCTCACCACCAAAAGAGCTCTCACCTAATGAGGCATAGATTCAACGAGAAGTTGGTAGGTGTCGCTTGATATTTGGTACCATGACTGCAACAGAAAATCCCACAGTTCCTGTAAATTACATGGTTGCAGCGATGCTGCTTGTATCTGTTTCTCCAACTCAAACTACAAATGCTTGATAGGATTCATGTTTGGAAAATTTGGGGGCTATGGCAAATAATGGAATTCTTCATCATGTTCTAGGAACCATTCCTGAACCTTCTTCACAGTGTGACGTGGGGCATTGTCTTGCTGAAAGACGCCATCTCCACCAGAGAATACAGTCGCCATAAAGGGGTGTACTTGGTCAGCCACGATGTTCAGGTAGGTAAGGGCTGTCAGACTTTGCTCTACAGGGATAATTGGTCCAAGTATTCCCCAAGAAAATATTGCCCAGACCATCACACTCCCTCCAGTTGCCTGGATCCATCCCACAGTGCATCCAGATAAGAAGATTGCCATGGGTAAACATTGCACATGAGCTCGTCTGTCCATATGGTGTAACAGAAAACGGGATTCATCTGACCATGTGACACTCTTCCAGTCTTCTATGGTCCAATGTCGATGATTATGTGCTCATCACAAGCATTGACAACAGTGAACAGCTGTGAGCATAGGCACACGAATGGGTCTGCGGGTATGGAAGCCCATATCCAAGAGCTTACAATGAACTGTGCGTTGGGACAGATTGGGACCTTTACCACAATTGAAATTATGGGTAATGTCAGCCACAGTAGCACTCCTGTTACTGCAGACAAGACCAGATAGCTTGCGCTGACCTCTGGCATCAATGAGGCATGGCTGGCCCACACCTCGTTGACGGCTATAAGTGTCACCTTTTTTTGAACCATCTTTGATAGGTACTAACTACTGCACAGTGTGAGCAGCCAACCAGAATCGCTGTTTCGGAGATGCTCTTACCAAGGTGTCTTACCATAATGATCTGGCCTTTGTCAAAATCAGATAAATCCTTTGCTTTTCCCATGTTGAGATGAAATGAAATACTGCCGGCGAGAGATCTGACCCAGATATTATATATATCATTCATGACCATGGCACGTGACACTGATGGTGGCACGCATGCTTCTTTGCATAATGCAGAGGTGATTTTAATGTATTGGCTGATCGGTGTATAAGTTAATACAAGACTTCTACATGGAGATGTATCATTTATGCATATGATTATAAGTCTAATTTGTCATACCATTTCAATCTCAAAACTGTTCACACTACTTTTACAATTTTTTTGCACTACGGTACCAGTGGTACACAAAAAGCTACTCCTTAAACACTTCATTTGCAGTGCAAGTCTGACAGCAGCTGTTAGATATGACAAAAAGATCTATGAGAAAGGCAATACCAGAGCAGAATGACAACATACATAAAAAAATCTCTGCTTTAACAAGAACTCAAACTCAAGTCTCTCTGCAGTCAAGCATGCAAAATAAATAAATAAATAAATACCCCCTCAAGCAGCTGCTTGCCACAGAGGTCTGACAGAAGCCTGTCAGTTTATATGCCACAGTAGAAGATCTGAGAGGATGGCAGGACCTCAGCAGAAAACAACACGAACATCCATGCCTTACCCGGGGATCGAACCCAGGTCCCTTAGATTAGTAGCCAAGCGCGCTAACTACTCGTCCATGGGACGGCATTTTAGGGTAAAATATTTAATTAGCTGTTGTTAAATTTCACTATTAAGTTGTAGTCTCTTTAGAATTTCTATCATTTTATTGTGCAGAATAGGCTGCTCTTTAATTTGCTTTTTAACTGAAATAACTGTTTATTAATAATATCAGAATAAGGTTCTAACAACCACCATTTCTTTGTTTTGCTAACACAGTTTAAAATCATGCAACGATGACTGTGTCAGTCATCCTGCATGACTCAAATTTTTTTCTGGGCATGGGAAGGGTTAAGGAGCTTACTTTTTACAAGTTAATTCAATAAATTTTGTCCATTTTTCTCTTTGCCAAATTTTATTGTAAGGAGCAGAATTTTTGTTTACACTCGCAGTTATACACCTTAATTAAAACATTACTTTTCACATAGTCTCCATCCTTTTCTACAGCTTTCCTCCAGCTCAAAACAAGGACCTTTATTCTTTGCTGGAGCTACCTTTTAATCTCCTCATCAATCTCATTGTCACTGTAGAACTCGTTTCCACAAATGGCATCCTATTGACCCAAGCAAATGGAAGTCTGAAGGGCCAGATCCAGGCTATATGGAAGGTGAGATAACAGTCCAGTGCATTTTTGCGATGGCTTCTATTTCTTTGCCAACTATTGTGTAGTCTTGCATTATCATGCAAAAAGAGGTCATCTCCCATTTTTATTTCTTGTTGAACACTCTTTATACACCTCTGGAGGTTTGGTAGGAAAGAAATATATGCCTCAGAACTGATTGTCCATTCTTCATAATGTTGAGCAGAATCACTTCTTTCATGTCCCAGAAGATGGCAGCCACAACTTTCCTTGCAGAGGGAGCCATTTTAAATTCTTTTTGTGTGTGGAGACTCCATGTGATGCTACTCCATGGCTTAGCATTTTATTTTACACTCAAAGTAGTATATCCAAGCCTCATCGTTAGTTACAATTTATGAAAAATAGTCTTCTCCTTCTATTTCACATCAAGCCAGCAACTCACAAGCGATTTCTTTTGAGTCTTATGATCTCAGTCAGTTGACAAGGAGCAAATTATGGAGCACTTTTGAGTATCCCAGTCACTGAATTATTGTATTCCCCCAATTCCTAGCTCCAGTAACAGCTCCTTGTATGTGATGCACCAAATTGATTGAATAATGTCATTTCACAGCTGATGTCAGGTGATCACTGCATGGATCAACATCAAGACTGCCTTTCCCTTTCTCTGATGATCTCACACATTTAGTCTAGCATTCTATTGTGTTCAATCACCAACTGCATCCCCATAAATGTTTTGAAGATGTTTGTGAATATTTTCAACTGTTTCCTTACCTGATGTTAAAAACTTGATAACAGCTCTCTGTTTGCAACACACATCACTGTCATATACCATTTTTGAAACTGGGGTCAGCTAATGACCTATTATATATGGGTGAAAGTTTCAACTTACTGCCCAAGACATTTCAGTTCCAAGTGTAACTATTTAGCTAAGATAAAAATATGGAGCAAAATTTAGGAGTGACCTAGTACATACAAGTAAATGAAAAAGGGTTGATTTATCTATGACCAAGTTGGTATATATATGACCAAGTAACATAGACCCCAAGGATTCAGATAATGTTGTACAAAGGCACTGTACAACTGTTAGGAGATACATCAAATCCTCTCATCAAGGCCATTCAGTGTGTTCTTTAACATGAACATGGCAAGGTTCTCTGGACATGACTTGATGTTCCATATGATGGATGGTAGCTTTTCCAAGTTCAGTGGTGTTTTCTTTCTCACTGAGGGCAGAATGATGGTTAATGGAGAAAATTCTCAACACAGGCACAGTTGAGACTAGAACTTGGGAACATCAGATTACAAGACTGGCTTGCTACAAATTGAGCTAATCTATTCAAAAAGGAAAACTTCAAGATAAAGAGGCATTGATCGTTTGGGATCAACATTCAAAGCAATTTTCTTCAACTGTGTTGTCTTTCTATGGCATATTAAACTGGCATGCTCTTGTCAGACTTTCATGGCTGGTTGGTTGTTTTACCTCCGAGCGGCACTTTTTTGTACACAATGGGCTAAATGGCCAGGTCACAAGTACCCGAGGCTCAGAGAAGGTTGGGGACCCAGTGAAACAGCTGTTGGGAGACAAATGATGGCCTCCTATCAAGACCATCCAGCGTGTTCTTTAACATGAACAGGGTATGACTCTCCCGTACACAGGGCCACGGCTTAATGTCCCATCTGATGGACAGTGGCCTTTTGAAGTTGTTTTTTTCATCCCCTACTGACTGTGGGTAGGGCAGACTTTTGGCAAGCAACTGACTGAGTGGTAATGCAAATATAACAAGAGTTTAAATAATATCTCTCACTGCACAAAATTAAATATCTTTAATACTCTATGACACTGTTAAATATTTTAAAACATTTCAACAGAATTGTATTCTATCTAGTATCAAAAGTAATGAATGAGATTTTACATACTGTAGAGGTGAGAAGTGAGAGGAACTTCATAGATGAAAGATGACAGTGAATGACAAGTTCATTTTATAGAGATAACCAATATTAATGCCTTCATTAACAAGTTTATGAGGGTTATAAAGCTAATAAAATTATCACACTCATTATAATCTCAACACAATGGACAATAATGCATATTTTTAGTGTATTCACAAAATGCTTTCCTCAAAATTATCCTATCTCAGAGTTTCTAGAATAACACACCCTCTTATTCACCTCCTTCAAATGCAGATCACATCATGACCACCCATACATCTGCCAGTCACTTCAAACCTCGGAGCTGAGCCAATGATATTCAATTATTGCACCCCACACCTCTGTTCAACAAACAATTGCTATTAGTGCATTGCATTACGCTGCTCTTTCCACCTGAAGATATGCCTACAGTAAGGGTACGAAATGAGAGTTGTGAATTTTAACATTCATAAGCACTGTATGCCACCATTAGTTATTATTAACAGTAATGCAGTCCTGAAACTTCGGAAGAAAATTTCGATGTAATCAACCAACTCATCAGCACACTGCATAACCTTCTGTATTTTGAAACTAAGGTGATTCACTATTTGCCAGCAAGGACTCTATAAAATTAACTTGCCACTCACTCTCAGCTTTCATCTATGAAGTTCCTCTCACCTCTGTGGTAGGTAAAATCTCATTATTTACTTTTGATAATAAGTAGCATTGAATTTTGTTGAAGTGCTTTTAAACATTTAATAGTATCATAGAGTATTAATTTTAATTAATGCATTGTGAAGCTCTACTATAATTTTAGTCTCACTGTACATCATATCTAACACATATTTACAATAAATTCAATATCTTGTTACTTACTGTAACAATGAAACATGCAAGTTACAAGTAGAAACCTTCATTACACCTGCTGGTATTCTGAAATACATAAACATGCTTATGGGGAAAAAGGGTATCTTATAAGGCTTTAATTTCTGTCTCTTACACACTTAAATTTGTCAAACGAGTGCCAAATGAGTAGGCACCATACGTTACTGCATTAAAAGCTCCTGCACTACACTGAAGGTGTAAATGATGCACAGCGTTTGAGGCAATCCTAAAAGAGAAGCCTGGGGTCATTATTTATTACTTGTCTTTTATTGTACCAATGTAATTTTTTTGACACTCTCCTATGTGCATGCACATATTGTAACACACTTGATACAGCACCACACCCCTTATAAAATAGAAACTTACTTACTTACATTACTCCTATAAGTACTATTTTTTAATATTCGTAGACACACTAATATACGTTACATTTGCAATATCACCGAATTAAGTATTAAATTTTACATTACGTTCAACGCATTAGTTAGTACATCGATTTTAATATCAACTCACAACTCAGTAGCGAAACATATTGGAAATGGGAGGACGTCAACTATATTATTATACAGAAATTCCGCATCCGATAGGCAGGTCAGTCATGGCCTAGCGGTTAGGTATTTCAATATTAAAATAAATAAAATAAATAAATACCCCCTCAAGCAGCTGCTTGCCACAGAGGTCTGACAGGAGCCTGTCAGTTTATATGCCATAGTAGAAGATCTGTGAGGATGACAGGACCTCAGCAGAAAAATGACACATACATCCATGCCTTATATTACTTATCGGAAAGCAGAACAGATTGAAGAATCAACTATACAATTACATATATGAATAAACGAAATCAATCCATCTAGGGACATCGAGCTTCTTTTAATTTCTCACGTAAGGTCACTTAGATGGAAATCAAAATATTCAGTTTCGCACATAAAATACATCCAAATGCACGTGGTTTCCAAAGGAGATACCGAAAATCGGCCGCAGACGTGCAATGCAAACATACTTAGCAGCTGCTCCCGACAAGGTGTAACTTTCCTACACATGATATAAGGTTGAACAATAATACTAGACCAGGGATGGTAAACCTATGGCACACGTGCCAAAAGTAACACGCGAGAGAGTTTCTTGGTTCACAAATGTACTCATCAAGAAACAGTGCTGATCTCCAAACTCATGAAGAATTAGATCAGGGGTGGAAATGGATTTTCAGAACTAGGCGGATGCTCCAAAAATCAGTTGAAAAGAGACCCCTTAGGTCAATGGTTCTTAAAGGGTATGCCTCGCAATTTCGGATGATATTGCCTATAAAAGGATGTTTATAAACAATTTTGTTGCAACTTTTTGTCACTGATTCTTCATTTAACTTTTTCTATTCAATCAAAATTGTATCCATATTAAACTTTATATTTAATATCGATACGAGTTTGTGAAAACCAAAATGAATACAAAACATACCCATAACACATACGGGCTACACACTAACGTCAATAATATCAGAACTAGAACAAAATAGCTCTGCGTTTACAAACGACTCCACAGGAATGGCTATTATCGCCATGGATATAGATAGAGAACGGGATGACGCACTCGCAATACGGCCAATGATAAGAAAATGCATTGAGGTAGTAATATTAGAGAAGACTCTTCGATATCCGTACCATTGGCAGCCATGAGCACAGGCGGGTATGTTTGCAGACTGTTTAAGAAGGCATGAATACCCATGATGCCTTGCGAATGGCTTTTAAACGTCGATGAATGAACGACGACCAAACGATTGAAATGAAGCAGAATTTTGCTATTTTTTGCTTTTTATTTCAATGAGGTTATTCCAGTATAGTAATTAAAACAAAAAAAAAAAAATAGAAGTCGCTGGAAACTGCTCCGTTTTTTTTTAAAATTGAGTTTTGTGTGAAAATTTAGAAAAAATTCGACATGCTCTTAATATGTGATTAAAACGATATATAAGAAATTGATTGTAAACTTAACAGACTTTAATTTGAGCCCGTTTAAAACAGGGACAATAGTAAACATATTTTAAAATCTAATGCATGATCAAATCTTTTAGCTTAAGCAAAAGCCTGCAAAATTTATACATCTTAATTGTGCAAATCCACACTTCATTTAAAAAAACAACATGGAAAGTCAAATTTATTTTCTTCTTTAATTAAAAAATGTTAATTTTTATTAAAAATTAAAGAAATAATCAAATAGTGTAAACTTTTTTCTAATTCCGCTGAGGCAGGAAATCAAATCTCCCCCAACAAATGACATATTTTGATTTCATGCTGTAAAGAAACCCAAATATTGTAAGCTTGTTATTTCAGCTGAAGCAGAAAGAAATTCAAGACCTCCCTCTACATACACAAATGACATTATTGATATTTGATGCTATGAAAAAACAAATATTGTAAACTTCTATTTCAGCTAAGGCAGAAGAAAATCAAAGGTCTCACACAACACATGCACACACAACATAATTGAAATTTTATGCTATGTATATAAAAAAACAAAATAATTTACACTTTCTCTCATTTTAACTAAGGCAGAAGGAAAGTCAAGCCTCTCCACACACAAATGACATGATTGAAATTTCATGCAAGAAAAAACAAATAGTGTAAACTTTTATATCAGCTAAGGCAGACGGAAATCCAAGGTCACACACACATACACACAAATGACATAATTGAAATTTCATGCTATAAAAAAAAGAATAAAAACTTAAAACTCTTTCATTTCAGCTGAGGCAGTAGAAAATTCATATCACACACACAGCATATAAGAAATGAAGTTAGTGCAAAGTATATTTTTGTCAATGTGTTTTGTGCAAATTTAGATGTGTGCTCTGATATTGATGCCTTTTAATTTTTCTGTCATTTGTGTCTCTAAATGGTGAAGTCTAATTTTAGCATATTCTTTTGTAATGTTTCTTTACATATTATAAGCAAGATTGTCAACTTCCACATCCAATTCCCTATTAGTGATATGTCTATATGGTGATTTGTGCAAAAACATGCATTAAATCCAATGTAGGACGTTAACCTAATTTTTTTTTTATTAGGTATGAAATGGTTGTTGTTGAGAACATAAAGTTTTCTCCTGGAAGACACTGTTCAGTAATTTTTGCAATTGCACACACAAACTGTGAGAAGAGCAAGAAATCCTCAATTTTTAATATTAACTTTTAACGTGACAGATGCTGATTAATCAGTTTCCAAAAATCCCTGCAAAAGAACCTGCAACATGCTTTTTTATGCTTCACTACCATTTTTTTTCGAAATTAAATGCTTTTTCTTTTGATATGTAAATATGAATTATTTCATTCATTAGTTTTTCATGATAAGGCTCAAAAGTTGTTGGTTCTTAAGGAAAAAAACAATTGTTCCTGTAAGGGTTAATAAATGCAGATACAGAAGACTGCATTAGGTCAGAGTCAATTAATGCTAATTTACATTCTGCGCAAGAAATCTTTGATAATTTTTTTGCTATAAAGACAGCTTATAATGACATTTTCGAATTTCAGAGAAAAGAGACACAATGACCTTCATTGCTTTACTATGATTGCTTGATATTACCCACATGTGAGAAACACTTAATATCTCGCTGGGCATTTCATGATTGCTGCCAATGATTTTAATTTCACTGAAAGTTAAACAATTGCAATTTTTCTTCTTAATCATCAGCTGGTTAATTATGAACTGCATGTGTGCACTTGGAACTAAAGCTCATTAAATTATTAGTTTCCCTCTTTTTCTCTTATAGCTTAAAAAAAAAAGTGAAATATGGTCCTGGCTAAATTTGGAAGTAAAAAGATCTGTGTCAGGTGCCAAGTTATTGTTGCAAAAAAAAAAACTACATGATCTTCATAATCTACAATCCGAATTTATAACATAAATACATCGCTTGCAATATCTGTTTAAAAGTTTCCAATTGGCAACTATTTTTCACTGTAATAGGGCGAACTTTAATTTTTTGCGATTCCGTAAAGTGTGTATCGTAATATATTTTCAATACCTATCCAACTCAAAAAAGAATTTTTAATTCATCTCTAAAAACAAACAGTTATTTCTTGAAAGAAAAAGTTTCCCCTCCCTCCTCTGGGGTAAGTGATCAACTCATTGTTGCCTATGCAAACCTCATGACCTTTACATTCCAACACCAAAATTTCGAATTTCTAACATAGGTACATCGTTTGCAATATTAAACTTTTTTCCACTGTTAGTGGGCGCAGTTTAATCTTTTGGGAGATTCGGAAAGTGTGAATCTTAAAATTTAATCTCTAGCTATCCAAACAAAATATATATATATTTTTATCTCTAAAAGCAAAAATGTTGGATGTCTAGCAGACGAATGTAGACAAAAAAATATAAACAAACAGACAGACGAACGGAAGACAAAATGAAAACATATTTTCGCTTTTTTTTGGATAAGAGATAAAAAGCGTCTTTACCGACCCCATTTTCAACGATTGAAAATATAAAAGCATTAAAATTTCACTTTAACTGACTGATAAATTTCACCCTTTGAGCACATAATGCTTCTCTTCCCGATGGCTGAAGCTTAGTGAGCTTCACTACTTATGGAAAAAATACCCTGGCTACTAAGATTGTTTACAAATGTGAAAAATAAAAAAAAAATACGTGGAATTTTCGGTGGGAAATGTAGAACATTTATTTTAGAGTCCAGTATAAGCAAAATGGGTTAAATTTAAAGAAACAATAATAACATGTATTTGCTTTACTATAGTTGTAAATATAGTTTTCAGCTTATTACAGCTTTAATCAATTTAAGACATTCTAGAAACTCAGATTTTGCATTCTGCTTTAAAGCAGGGTAAAACCGCATTTTGGAGTGAACTATGTGAAGCAAATAACGGAAGCTGAAGTGAAAAATATCTGGAAAATTCAGTCCTTTTCAGGGAATTTTGGTTTTATACGGTAGTACAAGTTAGTTAACATAATAAAAGCTCTCTATAATAACACTGAGTCGTGTGTGAGAGTTGGTAAGGCTTGTAGCAATTGGTTTAGCATTACTTCTGGTGTTCGACAAGGGTGCATTTTTTCTCCTTTTCTCTTTAGCTTGGTTATTGATTATGTTATGAGAAATTCACTTCAAGGGAAAGATTTTGGCCTTAAATGGACTGGAGATACGAAAATTTCTGATTTAGATTATGCTGATGATTTAGCCCTTTTGGCAAATGATGCTGATGAGATGAACTCTTTCATTCGAGCTGTTGATGAGACTGGTAGTAGAGTAGGTTTGGTTATAAACAAAGAGAAAACTAAAGTGATGAAAATTGGTCAGGCAGGCTGTGATTCAGTTAATCTGAATGGTTGCAGTCTTTAGCAGGTGTCACAGTTTAATTATCTTGGGAGCTATGTAACAGATAATGGTGATGTGCGGCATGAGATTAACAGACGAATAGGGATTGCTGCCGGGACATTTAAGAATCTATGGAGAGTGTGGAGAAATAGGCGTATACACCTAAAGACTAAAATTAGACTGTATAATAGTTTGGTTCTTTCTAGGGTTAGTTATGGTAGTTAAACTTGGACACTTGTAAACAAGATAACAGGAAACTAGATGCATTTGATTCCAGATGCTTACGCAGTATCTTGGGCATTAGGTGGTTCAACTTTGTAACTAATGATGAGGTTAGGTAAAGGAGTTTGCAACCTCCTTTAAGCAGCATATTGTGCAGAGAGAGACTCCGTTTATTTGACCATGTTTCCCGTATGAATAATTATAGATTGGCGAATAGGGTTATGAACAGTGTGCTTAAAGACCTCAGAAAGAAGGGGAGACCTAGCATGCGGTGGGCAGACAATGTCAAACAGGACCTTGTTAGAATTGGTGTGCAGTCGCCAGATGCAGTAGATATAGCTCAGGATAGACTTGCTTGGAGAACTAAATTGCACGGTCTGGTTGGACCTCCGTAGCCCGTGGCTGCTTGAGGATGATGATGATGATGAGTTAGATTATTGCTGCAATTTAAAATTGTTTAGCTCTAAAACAAGATGAGCTCTAAAACAAGACAAACTCAAAAATGAAGAGAAAAAGAAACTGAAAGAGTTTGGGTTGTTTTACATCTGAGCTGCACTTTTTGCACAAAATGGGCTAAATGGCCAGATCACAAGGACCCCGAAGGCTCAGAGATAGTTGGGGGATAGGACCTACTGGAACAGCTGTTAGGAGACAGATGGTAGCCTCCCGTCAAGGCCATCCAGTGTGTTCTTTAACGTGCACAGGGTATGGCTCTCCCGCACACAACGACACGACTAAACGCCCCGTCTGCCAGACAGTGGTCTTTCCAAACCCATCGGTGTCCCTTACCGACCATGGGTAAGGCGGGGAGTTTTGTGGAGATAAATTTCAATGCTGACCCAACTGGGACTTGAACCTACGAACTGCAGAATGAGCCACCCACGCCCCCACTCAGAAAGAGGAGTTTTGATCTGGTATATTTAAATATTTATGGCCAATGGACGTTTTTGGCTATTCTGGATTTTCGGCCTAATAGAATGCAAGAAAGGTTCTTTATTAAAAAAAAAGTGTCCATATTTCCAATGTTGGTTTACGTAAGACTGCTAAAAGAAAAAAATTAAAACTGTATAGAATTGTTTGGCGTTTATCAAAAATCTCGTGAAATCTCAGTAAATGACCACATATAAAAGATAAAGTCTTCGATAGGTTTTGGTTCTTCATATTGAGTTTTTTTGTTTGGGCATTGTTTTTAAAAAATATAGCAGGAATCACAAAAAAAGGGTTCAAAATATTTAATGTGATAACATAAATTCCGATCAGAGTGCTGCAAAAAACATTCATCCTGTTTCTGCAAGGACAAAATAGCATAAAAATAAATCTGCATAAAAAATATGAAAAGTCCGAGTACTTATCTTAATGCTGCTTTGCAATTCTAATTGTTTGATTCTAAGACGATTTCTCTTGTCTAATGGTGACTGACTGAATATCAGTTCACGATGTGGGGAAAAAAACATCCTAAACTAAAATCATAACCACCTCGGACTTGTATCTAACTTTTCTGACAGAGCTAACAGCTATTGCAACTGAGTTTTTATCCTATTTCACATGTCTTAAGGGTTTAAAATCCCCACACCCCATCTCCCACATCACTCCCAACTCGCTCCAGTCTCTCATGTGCCAAAAATAATGATTCACGGAAAGTCATCGTCATTATGTCTGCCAATTGTCATCTATTGAACAAAACATATCCCCATCAGGGAAACCAATTGCTGGAAACTAAAGTCTACCATTTAGTGAGATCACCTTGTCATTCAAAATTAAAGGGAACCGCTATCGACAACTAAGTCCATTCTCCCATATTTAAATGATTTCCGAGGGGTAATTATAAAATATCTGGGATTTGAAATCAGTGAAAGTTAACCGCTCAATTCCCTCACTTTCAACCAAATTGTGGCTGCCGTATGTTACATGGGAAACCGCACTTGGTCCCTTGAAGGCACAAGATCGTATAGATTTAAATTAATTATTAGCTTCTAGATTGAATAGCGATGAAAAGGTTCAGTTCTAATTGATTCACTCAACTCGGCAGTTGGATAACAAACAGAGTTTAATCAAAAGGATAAAACTGATATCGAAAGCTGCATTAAATTAATTAAGGAATTGAAGCAGATTGATTCTAATTTTAACACGTCCACGCAAGATTCTCAGTTCAATGATATCTGAAGGTTCATTTTCAATCGATAACTATGGAGTTTACCTGAGGAAAAATTAAAATCCCTCGTTATCCAGTCCAGAACGTCCGTCAATTGGGTGGTCCAAATCCTCGTCTGAACTATTGGCATTCAGATAAATATTAAAATAAAGATGAGGACAGACTTTTAACTAGAAGATCTCAGCTCAGCAGATGAAGCTCAAGAGCTAACTATGGGGAAATCCAGAGGCTATGCTTTCAGCTGGGGTGGGTGCTATCTAGCTCAGATTTTCTGACGCTCTTTGTAACTGACTGAAAGAAAGAAGACCGAGAACTGTGCGGGGTTCAGGGTAATATCCTTTCTTCCTGATCCAAAAACAGCTCTCAAGTCTTATGTTCACGTTGGCTTGGTGGCGGAAGGACGCTCAGAGGATGATGACCATATTAGGCATCCTACTGGGATGTGGGTTTTAAGGAAAATGAATCTTCCAACGGTCTGAAAATAGGGAAGTCCACTTCTGGTTTCTATGCTTCTTTTAGACTTATAAGAAGCTAAGCTGTTTTCTTATAATATAATTATTTCTGTTTTATTAGTTATCAAGGGATGCTAATACCACAATAACACGCATTTGCTCTTTTGTGGTTCGCAGCTCCTTTGTAACCATCGCATTTCCATATCCCCAAAGTTTATTTATTAAGAGGGTTCTTCTGAATACTACTTGGAGGTAAACTCTGGGTTTCATTGTTCGTTGTTGAAGGAAGGGCAAAATAGAAAAAAATAGTGAAGTATTAATAAGGAAAAACTTAGTAGATATTTTTATTAGTCGGAAACTGTGTTACGTCAACTGGCCCATCGGGATATTGCCCTGTGTCCAGGTGGCCCAATCAGCCTCTGGTCCAGCCTACTGATGAAGCAACAAATTTAAGTGATACATGCCTATTAATACATATTGCAGAGTCAACAAATTCATGTCAAAACTCTAGTCACACTCACAATGTAACCCAAAGGGAAAAGAATCTGAAAAAAAAAAGTCAGAAGACTTCAGGCTAAGTTGAGGAGAAAAGACCATAAAATAAGTAATATGAAGGATCTGATTTCAAGACAGAAAAAAGATGGAAATTTGACTGAAAACTGTGAAAAAATTCTTTAAAACAATTTTATTGGATTTCCGCTTGAATTTCTCATTAATCTAAAGAAAAACCGAAATGGTTATTCCCATGGTGGTGAAAGATACAATAATGTAATAAGGAAATTTGCTCTCACTCCGTACTTTTATTCTCCCAAGGCTTATCGCTATGTTCGGAAATTAATTTCGCTGCCACATCCAAGCTCCATAAAAACTGGATATTTTAAGTTTAACCTGGTTTTTTAAAGGAAACTTTCCAGTATTTTGAAAAAAATACTATTAAGCAACTGCATTTGAAGGATTGCTGCTTGATATTTGATTCAATGGCAATCAGAAAGCGAGTAATATGGAATGCAAATTTCGGTAAGCTCCAATGTATATATATATTATGCAGGCATTGTAGATGTTGAACCTGAAGGATTAGCATCAGAATCCCTAGTTTTTGAAATGGTCTCCTGAACAGGAAATTTCAAATGCCCAGTAGGTTATTTCCTTATAAACAAAATTGATTGAAATTTATAATCACAGATTTTTAAAGTCTGTTTTACAAAACTGGAAGATGCTGGTGTACATGTTCATCCAAGAACTTGTGATAGTAAGCTCCTATATACAAACTCTTAAACTTATGGGATGTGAATCGAATAGTGATTGCTCATTAGGTAAACCATTCTTCCATCATGTTGCACATTCTGAAGTTTATGTTTTTCTTGATCCTTGGCATATGTCGAAGTTAGCTAGAAATGCTCTAAGTCAAAAAGGATTCATAAAATCAGTTAATGGAATCATAAATTGGGATTTTATTGTAAAACTTAATAAACTTCGAGAAAAGGAAAATTTCCGATTTGGAAACAAATTACAGGTGTGCATATCAGGTATCACAATAAGAAAAGAATGTTAAATTGGTTGCCCATACTCTAAGTTCAGGTGTTGCTGATACCTTGGAATATTTAAGCCATTCAAAGCTTCCTAATTTCCATGGTTCTGAAGCAACTGTCCATTTTATTAGAACTATTGATATGCTAAACAATAGGACACCCTATGCTGTTGGCAGTAAGAAGCCATTAAGACTATCAAATTTAGATTATTGGGAAAAAGATTTCAAGAAAAATATTTGTTATTGAAGCAGCTGTCCATAGACAACATACCAATTTTAGAACACGCACGTAAACTTTTGCATTTGATTTCATATAGTGTGTGTAGTAAGTGCTCAAAAATTAGCTTTGAGGCATTTGCGAGCAAATGGCATTCCTCTAAAATACTTTTTAATATATAAAGTGTCACAAGATCACCTTGAACTTTTGTTTTCATTAGAATTGTATTAGATCACAAGGGGGATCAAATAACAATCCGAATGTTGATCAGTTCAAATGGGCACTCAGAAAACTATTCAGAAACAGTGTAAGTCCTAACACAAACAGTAATTGTTCGAAGTGAATTGTTCACTTGACAACACTCCACAGTGCTCCATTTTGGAATTTAGATCAAGAAAAATGTCATTAAAAGAACCTACACCTGACTCTGACAACTTATTAGAGGATTGCATTCCCATTATTAATATAGGCCGTTTGTCATATATGAAAAATAACATTTTATTATTATGTATCAGGATACATAATAATAAAAATTAATTCAGTTATCTTGCATGGAATGTCTAGCAATGATAGCAATGTGTCCCTTTTTATTGCATCACTCTTATGTGTCTATTTGATAATCATAGGGCACTTGTAAATTTTGTGTCTCAAGGAGGACTAATTTTGGTTTTAGATGCAGTATTTCAAATAGTACGGTATACTGAAAAGACATCTCGCCATTCCCTTTTAATTAAGGAAAAAAAAGTTAAAAAGAAATCTGATGGTATTGTCAGCTCTGTTGTCCAGCGCTATTGTCAATCAGAAAATAGCACAAAATTGCAATCCCTTGGATTTGTTCATTCAGTAAATTCAGTTTTTCAGTTCAAAGATTTGAATACTACACAAATGATGCGAAAAATTGCACACTTTTATGTTGATATAAGATTATATGATAATGCAAAAAAATTACACTTAGGCTACGGTTGAATTCATCAACAATATAACAAAAGTAAAAGAAAATGATTTTATTCAGCCATGTATAAATGACTGAAGAAAACTATTTTGTTCAACTAATTATATCTGGGCATGATGCTATTGTAACTTACAGAATGTTATTACAAAGTATTTTGGGGGACTGAAATATACATATACATATACTTTAAATCCATTTAAGTACTAAAAAGTGGAACAAGTAAGAAATTATGGTAAATTTTAGTGTTGATAGCATCATATAATTATTAAAAAAATTCTTCTTTTTCGTTAGAATGAATTATTTGTAAAATGTTTCCTAACCTTAATTTATTTCATGTCAGAGCAAATATTTTAATTAGAAAATGTATATTTTGTACATCAGTGATGGTATATACAAGCAACTGAAAGTTTATGGTTATATGATTTTATCTGTACTGGAAGTTCTTCTATTTGAATTCTTACTTTGTTCCAGTATTTCCTGTATTAAAGTTAAATTCTAAACTAAGAAGTAAATTTTCACATTGAAAAATTGGATGTTACCATGATATTTCAATATAGATACTTAAACTAACTGAAAATTTTATGCTATTGAGTAATAAAATTTTTAAATTTCTCCTTCAAACTATTTCCATGTTAAAAGTTTCTAGGAGAAAACTTGGAAGCTTTTTGGATCAAGGACAGCACGTTTTCTTCAGTAAAGGGAAAATATTTTGAGTTTTCTCGTAAAAACTTTTAACATGCAAATAGTTTGCAGGGTAAACTTAAAACTTTTATTGCTTAATGACAGAGAATTTTAAGTTATTTTAATTAATTTCTGAACAAGAAGGTCTTTTCTATTGTGTATTGAGTATTGATTCAGTGGTTACAAAGATTTTTTAATGTCATTTTCCAAAAAGGCATAGGTGGGGGAGACAAATGTACCCTATTACATTTAGTTTTCGAGTTATTATTCATATATGCTATGATAATCTCTCCAAGGACTCTGTTTCATTTGAATGATATTTTCACAAAATTGTATTTATTTACTGATACTGACCATTTCTTTTCCTTGTGCTTACTGTGGTGTCCTATCATATTCTATATCATCAATCATGTCTGGTAAAATTTTTAATAAGAGTATCTGATAAAAGTAATTTTGCTTCAGTGGTGCTTCCAGTAATTAAAGACTTTTATGTTTGCCTATGTGAGTTCCAGTCATCAATAACATTCTATTTTCAGATAATTCTTTTTTATTATTTTAGTATGGAAAGTATAGTTTCAGTTGCCACAGAAAAATAATTTAGATTTAAAGTATGAAGTTCACCCTTTCATGTGAATATATTAGCATAGACTTCAACATAATCAAATTGTTTTTGTGATAAGTGTGGTAACCTATACATAAGAGTGCAAAACCAACAAAACATTGTTCGTAATGTTAACCTGATACATTCATAAATTTTACTTAGAGACATACAGGGTGTCCCTGAATTCATGGCCCCAGTATGGAGCCGAATATATGTATGAAAGTATGAAAGGATAGTAGTGCACATCGAACCCACCAATATCCGTCATAGAATGTGCGGCCGCAAAAGCAGTGTGGAGTCGGAAATGAAGGACAGACACAGAGGTTTACAGAGTAATATTTATTGAAGATCATTACAACAAAGGCTCAAACGTCCGCCATCAACGTTGATACAGGCGGCACAACGGCAGAGTAGTGGTCGGCGTACCTGCTTGTAAACACAGGGCTTGTCGAGCACATCGGCGGCTGCGACAGACAGTCGGGCTACCAGATCCTCCGCGGACTGCACAGGTGTCTCGTACATGACACTCTTCAAATGTCCCCATAGAAAGAAATCGATACAAGAAAGATCGGGCGATCTGGGGGGCCATGGGATGGGACCACCGTGCCCAATCCATCGGTTCCCAAATGTGGTATTAAGATGCTGACGCACGTCCATGCTGAAATGGGCGGGTGCCCCATCGTGCTGGAACCACATATGGGTGCAGATTGTGGCTGAAACATCCTGAAGCAATTCTGGCAAAACCTGTTGCAGAAAAATATGGTACGTTCGCCCATCGAGGCGGTCCGGCAGTAGGTAGGGTCCAATTAAGTAGTCATGCACGATTCCTGCCCAGACATTGACAGCGAACCATTGCTGGTTCGAATTTGGACGTGTACTATGGGGGTTCTGGACCGCCCACAAATGCTCATTACGGACATTTACTACGCCTTCACGTGAGAATGTTGATTCATCCGTAAAGAGCACATGCGCGGGGAAATCGGGATGTGCGGCACTTTGCTGCAGGAATCACTGGGCGAAATCCATGCGCAGGGGATAATCAGCAGCTGTCAATGCCTGCACTCGCTGCAAGTGATAGGGGTGTAGCCCTTCTTCATGCAGTACTCGCCAGACACTGTTCCGATGCACACCCAGGCTCCGGGCGGCGGATCGCGTGCTTGTACCTGGGTTATCTGTCACCATACGCAAGATGTCCTCGCTCATAGCTGGCGTTGTGACCGTCCGTGCTTGTCCAGTATCATGTCGACTGATTCCAGTATCATGTCAGATTGATTCCAGTATCATGTCATGAACTGATTCCAGTATCATGTCGACTGATGTGGAAGGTGCCTGCCTCAGACAGCTGGCGGTGCAGTCGCACAAACATTTTATGATCGGGCACAGGGCACATAGGATATCGCTCACGGCAGAGTCTTTGTGCCACTCTACCATTGCCCTCGGCTACGCCGTACGTCAGTGCATATCGGCTTTCTCTGCATTCGTAAACTACTCCATCTCGTGTCCGGTCGACGCTGAGAATGCTGGGGTTTGGCCAATCCAGTGCTTTTAAGCAGTGCTGCCTCGTCTATGCCTCCTACCGGCACCGGGCTGCGTTTGCGACCGCATATTCTATGACGAATATTGGTGGGTTCGGTGTGTACTACCATCCTCTCACGTTTGGGCCATGAATTCAGGAACACCCTATATGGAGCCCAATCATTAGAGGATCTCCATGTTAGGCTAACGAAAAACGAAATTAAAATCTAAGTATCGTAAAGAATAAACTTTCTGTGGGAATGTTACTGAAGCAAATGAAAATCTAAGTCTTGTCAAATTCTTTAACTTCTACAATTTTATTCAATATTTAAATAGTTTAACAGCAAAATTTGTCAATTAACACTATTTAGCCCAAACGTTAATCAAATGTAATTGTTATATCAAATTGTTTACTAAAGAATTTCTGTATTAAGGAATATGTCTGATCATTCAATTGTACTCAATATGCAGAAAATGCTTTGTGGTGGAATGACTGCTTAAAAATATTCCGGTTTTCATAACCCAAATACTTAATGCTGCTAAAATTCATGATTTAGTCCTGATTTACATCTTAACATGCATTCAAATTTATTCCATTCCTTCAGCAAAACAACTTAAAGATATTGAGTTCCTAACTTGACTTTCTGTTGTAATAACATAAGAATATGGTAGAGATATGTAGAATTTTATTTATATGATTTTACTTTTTTTTAATACAGGTTTATTCTTGTGTATTACATTAATCTTTCCCCCTGTGGCCAAATGGTATGCAAGCTTGGCTCTGAAGCAAAGAGATGGGATTTGAGGTTTCTGTAAGGCTTCTTTTGTTTCTTTCTGCTGAGTTCTTCACTGGTTTTTTCTGTTATGTACTGATAGGATTTTGTGTGAACTGTGTGGTTAATAGCTTTTTGAGGGGTAATTTCGTTCTTCATAAGTTCTATGATTATTCAGATGTAACATACATTATAGAAGATTCAAATAGAGTTTTTACTGTACCCTAATTTAAAATGCAAGTCATCAATCCTGGTTAATCTGTGAGATTCATTCCTCCTAATGAAATAGCAGCATAACAAAAGAGTGGTTTATTCATGCAGAATCTGAAAGATGACAACATCAAACAACCATTTGTTAGCACAAGCTGAGTAATAAAGTTCTACAGTTATATTTTTATGAAGAACTCTAATGAGTAACCTTTTACTGAAAACTATTATCAATAAGTTTTAGGAAACTATAAGTTAACCTAAAGCAAAAAATAAGCATATCACATGTGGTATTTGAAAAAATTAATTTGTGCAAACTGAGTGGTAAATTTGAACAATGGTAAAAGAGAATGTTCAGCAACTATTCTTTTTAAAGCAAAATATAAAAAATGGAATGTCCACAATGAGTGATTTAAATGAGTAACACTTACTTTATGAATTGCATTTTGGGCATGTATGCAATTATCTTTTACATGGAAATCATTTTGATATTAGACTGTAGCTCAGAATTATACAACTAGAGTTTTTTAAAGATATTTATGTTCTGAATGCAGTTTTTAGTAACATCAGAAATTAACTTTCAATATTATGAAGTCTCATAATTTCATAAAACTGCAATTGTTGGTTTATCCCGATTCAATAGGGCAGGAAATCACAATTATGGCAAGTTAGGATGACACAGAATTCAAGGGAAAATGCAGCAGCAAGGACTCTCTTATTTTGGTAATATTAAAGTGAGAGTTTTTCCCCACTCAATATCTATATTTAAGGAAATTTTGGAATTGCACAAATACAAGTATCACAGAAAGCAAACATATATATATAGATCTTTATTTTTTATTTAGGAAAAATAATATTTCAAGTGTAAAAAAATTACAATAGAAATCAGTTTGTTTTCATCACAGAAAATTATTAAATTATAAACTAAAAACGATAGAGACATATTATACACAGAAAATTAAATAATAAGAAAAAATATATAAATCAAAAGAAATATTTTATCAGTAAATCATTTTAATTATCTCCTTTGACACGATGCCAATTTCGTCTGTTTACTTTCTTAATGATTTTAGCTTCTGTTATTACTGTTAAATAATTTCTACATGTGTTGTCTCTAAATTGTATTTGTCTAATTTTTGTTTCTCCTAGACGTGAATGATTGAACCCACATTTAAAAAAAATAAATACTCAAGTAAAAGTTTTAAACGCTGCTCACTAGATGGCAGCATTTTTATCACTGCATTACCATATGATTATTATATACAGGGTGATTCAAAACTTATCGTTCAAATTTCGTGGGGAGGTAGGGAATACGTCAGGAAACCTATTTCACATAGGAAAGTATGTCCGCAAATGTACGCATGCGTATGTAGAGGGCGCTGTGTGTACCCAGCTCTGCGGCCGCTTTCGCCAGCTGCCCCATATGCGAGATGCATATCCGCTAGCTCTTGATGCGTAAAACGATTCATCTTATCATTAGTAAGTCAGCTCGTACACTGATGACAGCGGGAGTGGTCGGGCGAGCTGTACACTGGTTGGGTACACACAGCGCCCTCTACATACGCATGCGTACATTTGCGGACATACTTTCCTATGTGAAACCGGTTTCCTAACGTATTCCCTACCTCCCTACGAAATTTGAACGATAAGTTTTGAATCACCCTGTATATATCTTATTTTAAGAATGGTTCAGTGGAGAAACCCCACTATTCTAGGGGAAAGTTTGCATTATTAAAAAATAATTCAACAGAGGGAGTAAAATAAAAAAAAAAAACAATTTTGTACTTCTTCAGGCAGAAACTTTAACTATCCCTAAAGTTACAAAACGCACAAAATAAATTATACGCTATTTAAAAAAGTTAAATGTTACTACATACATTTCAATTATCTACGGTTATCGTTTCAAACTAAAAACAGTTTGCAGATAACGAAAAAATTAAATACTGAGGCTGCAAAATAGATCTCTATAACATGTTTCGCTACAGCAGTGTCGAATAATGGTACCTCCAGTGGCAACGACTTGGCTTCGGTGGAACGCTTTCTGTCTGATAGTACGCCATCCATTTCATCTATATTCATGATTATAACACGAATGGCTCTTAATAACGCCAAACTACGCATGCGCGAGTCTTTCAGTAGTGTGGACAACTTAAATTTTTAATGTACCGCGAGTATTCACGGCCAAAAATAGCGTGCCATGAGCAAAAAAATTTTTGGAGTCTGTGCCTTATTTGATATGGCGACGTTAAGCATTGCATGAAAAAAACCTGTTTAAAAGCCCAGGAATTATCACCAAAAATATTCTAAAGGAGTGGACATACAGTGGATTTATTTCCTCTAATTAAATATGCGAGGTAAAAAAATCTGGAACTAGGGGAATTTTATTTCCCCCAATCCCATCCCTGAATTAGATATTAAATTTATAAAATTATTTTCAGATGTCAGAGCTATAAGCTTCCACTGTTCGTAGTACTATTTGTTGCAGATGTTACGCAACCACGGCAATCCCCGGTTCCGTCTGACGACACTATAAAGTTAATGGAAAGCCGTGACTATCTAGAGTCGGGGGCAAGAATGCGACATATAGACGCATCTCATCCCCGACCTCACATGGCAGCAGTCCTATAAAAGGAAAGCTAACCACCGGAAGAAACCTGAAATTTAATCTGTTCCCCGGTTAGCCATGAACAAGGATATGTAGATCTAAGTTCGCTCGGATCCAAGTCGGCCCAGACTTTGAAAGGGCTCATGCCTACTAGGCGGACTCAAACCGTTCTGCCGTGCCCTTGAACAGTTCGACAGAGCTCCTGATAGGTGAGGTCTAGACACTGTCACCGTCCAACCGGTCTTCGACCTTGGTTGGTCTTGGCTCTGTCCAACCGGGGACCCAATCCGGCCGGCAAAGCCTTCGACCGGGTTGCTGGGCCCGAAGCCCCCCCACCCCCATCATGACAAGGTGGTCCCCTATTGGGGGGGGGGGGGGTAATGTTCGTAGTGTAAAAATGGAAAAGGGCTTAATGACTGCCCTTATGCTATTGATATATATGTATTGTTATTGCGAAAAATACATCTTTTTACGCTGTCTAAATGACTGCCTGTATTCCCCTGCATTTACATCCATTCGAATGAAGGAAATACTCCGTTTTACGTTATTTTGCTTTACATTGCAATATTATAGTCTTTAATCATGATGTGCACGAGGGACGTTCAAAACGTTCTTGACATGCATCTGGAGAACAAAACCCATTGCCCTTACGTCAACAAAACTTTTACTATCCTTCAAAGTACTCCCTTCCAGCATCAATGCAAAGTTGCAGACGTCTACCCCAATTCTGGAATGATCGGTGGTACTCCTTTTGTGGAATACTCCACATCTCTGAATGAACGCCTTTTGCAAGGTCTTGCACCTTCGAAACAGGGTTTCCAGCAAGTTCTTTAATTTTTCGAAACAACCAAATATTGCATGGCGCAAGATCAGGTGAATATGCGGGATAGGGTAGCTGTGTGATTTTTTTCTGCTCCAGATACTCCGTAACTTGTCAGTTTACGTGAGCATTTGCATTATTATGAAGAAGGAGAACCCTTGATGTGCCTTTGTTAGACGCTGCTCCTTCATATGTTTAACCATTTTGTGCAAAATTAAGTTAGTGTAGTATCAGGAATTTATATTCATTTTTTCAGATAAGGTGTACACGGCTACGACTCCTTCAGAATTGAAAAAAAAAGAAAATGTGAACATCCTCTCTTCCTTGATCGAAAGTCTTGTTGGAGAATTTGGGTATGCAGTTCATCTTCCGGAACACAAACATAGTTGTCGATCTTTCTGGGAGCTGTATAGAAATAAAACCACATCTTATCACTTGTAAAAATGTCTGTTAACAGTTTGGGGCCACTAAGTTCAAACAGTGCCAGCATATTCTTGCACAAGTCGACTCTAGCCCTTTTTTTGCTGTTTTGTCAGTTTGTAGGTGACCATTTGGTGCAGATCTTTCGGAACTATAAATGCTGATGAATAATTTTTTCTACACTGCCAATCAATGTACTGAAATCTAAACTTATTGCCTGAATGGTTATGTGTGGATTTTTCTTAATGAGTTCATGAACAGCAGCGATGATTTTCTCGTTAATAACCTCCTTCGGTCTTCCTGCACGAGGAAGGCATCTATCCCGTAAGAGTGCCATATGAGCAGGCATAATCTTCATATACTTGTGATAAATTGGCATGAATTATTTTCGTGTTCATCCCCAAGCTGTATCCTTGTGAAAATATAAATTTTCCCCGTCTTTAGTAGGCTCCATACAACGTGCATAACGGTTAGAGGATATTTCCCTCCTCTAACAAAAGCATTGTATTGGCTTCAAAATTCATTTGTGTCATTTATGTCATGAATCTGAATTGCCATTAAAAATAACAACCATTTGATATATTAATTTGAGTACTTTTTGGAAAACACAGAGGGGATTATTTATTGTACATAAAATATAAATAATTTTATTAAATATATCCACAGCTCATTATTTTAACTGGGTATTTACATACTTTTCACATACTATTATTCTATATTTATTCATATGATGACATAGGTATAGAGGAAAAACTTTCTTTAGAGGTGGGATCCGAACTCACGGCCTCCTGATTAAAATAATTAGTTTGATTGAAGAAGTAGTTGAGGACAGGGCTGGATCTAGAGGAACCCAAGGAGGCTATGTCCCCCTCCCCCATTTGAGATTGCTGGTAAGGGTAATAGAGACAAACTAGAAGGCATAATGCCTCTGGCGAATATAGGAATCTCGTTTCCAAAGAGAATGAGGTTTTTTGTTTATTTATTCACTCCTTAAAATCTTAAATTTGAGCTAATGGATGATGAGGGAAAATGCAAATGGTAGTATTTCATTAGTAATTATACAATATAAAAAGTATTTTTTTGTTTCTTAAAATTAAAAGACTGCTTTTCTCACCCCCCCCCCCCCTGAGAAAAGTGGAGAGATTATTGATGTCAGCACAATATCCCTTGACACTCTACCAACGAAATTTCAAATTTCTGCAATAAACAGATCACTTGCAACATTCTTTCAAAATTTCGCCATTTCAATATTGAAACTTCCTGAGTATTTGAAAAATACGAATTATAATATTTCATTAAGACTAATCAAAATGAAAAAAATTTTCAAATTATCTCTTAAAATAAAACAATTGCATTTCTCATCCACCCTGGGCATAAGGGGTCAAGTTTTTACCATAACTACATCGTTTATGATATTTATGTTAAGACTTTTCGGTTTTTCAATTTTTTTTCTACCTTTAGAGGGAGCAATTATAATTTTTAGGATTTTCGAAAAGTGCACATGGTAATAGTTCATCAATACCTATCAAACCAAAATGAATTTTTAATTTATCTTTAAAAATAAATAATTGTCTCTTAAAACACAAAAGTTGAGTTTTCTCACCACCCTGTAGATAAGGGGGGGGGGAAGAGATTGCATTGTATTGTAGAACACAATCACTCATTGTTGCCAAAAAAAACTTCACAACCTTCACATTCCAAATTTTTTAAATTTTTAATATTTTAAATTTTTTTTCCTCACTACATCTTCAAAATAAACGAATACTATGTTTCACAACCTTCACATTCCATCCACCTAAATTTTTTCAAAATTTAAAAATTTAAAAAATTCTTTAATATTTTTAAAAATGAACATTGTAAATAATGCATAACTGCATTATTTACAATATTCATGTGAAATTTTAGAACTATCTGCTTTTTTCTACCGTTACAGCAAGGGGCAATTATAGCGTTTGGAAGATTCAGAGTTCTGAAAGACAATATCATAATATTTCATCCATACCTATCCAATCTAAAAATAATTTTTGATTTAAGATATAAACAAACAATTGTTTCTTAAAGTAAAAAAAAAGTTGGATTTTTCCCACTCCCTGAGTATAAGGAGTCAACTCATTGTTGCCAATGGAAACATCATAATTTTCACATTCAACTACCAAAATTTCAAATTTCTAGCCTAAATGTCCCATTTATAGTATTCGTTTTAAATTGTCGAAATTTCTACTTTTCCACTCTTTAGAAGACGCATTTGTAACTTTTGGGAAAGTCAGAAAGTGCAAATCTTAATATTTCTTCAATACCTATCGGACACAATTTTTTATTTCTCTCTATAAAGAAAAGACTTCGATGTCTATAGATGGACAGACAGACCACAATTTTTGAGTCCATCTATGCAAATAGTCCATTAAATATCATCTCAGATTGAGTGATATTTAAAACTCTCTTATGAAGGGTTTTTCCTGGAAATTGTTTTGTGATGTGGTTTGTACACCCGTAACAGTACACTACATCTTCAAAATAAAGATTGCAAAGGTAAGAAATACAGCGAAAGGAATGAACACGGTTTTTTCCGACACATATATGCAAGTCGGGATCTAGAAAGAAATGTAGGGGGAGGAGCCAAGAAACATAATCGAGTCGGAAAAAAAGTAAAGGTGAAGGGAGGGAGACTGATTTTCTAATGCAGTATAACATTTCCTTTTCCGTTTTACATATCTTTAAAATGTTTCTTGAAAAATCCATGAAACGTAAAGAAGTTTAAATCTGCTTTGCCTCTATTACCCTTACTAGCATTCTGAAAGTGAGGGGGGGGGAGGGAAGGGTACGGCCTCTTGTCCCATCCTCAAGATCCAGCCCTGCTCATATGCCACCAAGAGAGGTTTCTGGTAATCAGAATCCCATCATGCTTTTCGCGGTTTGGTTTCACTTTGAGAGTAACATCCAGTTCTTCCGAACTCCATGAGTGGCTGTTGATGACTTTAGAATTGGTGGAGTACCGAATTTTTCCACTTAAATATTTAGATACAAATTACAGAATGACCAATAAATGAATAGCACATAAAGAACTAGAGATATAACCCATTCATGGCACTTTTATGGATTCCTCGTTGCGAGGATACGTATTTTAAATAAAATGTATCATATAATGATAGAAAGAGGGTTTGCAGAAAGAATGAGGCTTCGTAGGAGGTCCGTGGCACCAAAAACGTTGCAAACCACTGCGCTATACTCAAGAACTCTATACTCTGGGAAGATTATGCCATTCGATAGTCAAGCTACTAAAGTCAGAGTCGAAACACCTCTGGTTTCAGACAATGCAATGAACTTGGAACATTTGGGGACTAGAGGTCCATTCTGAGTTGAGTTCTCTATTTAATACTATATGATGGAGCAGTGGCGCACTCAGGATTTAATCTTGGGGTAGCCGAGGGGCCAGCTGGCCAGCTCGGTCCACCCGATCACTATATCGTTCGCCTTGTGTTCACAGAACTATAGACGTGATTCCCGAGAATGTAGGGTATTCCCACCTTATGTGACCGCTAATTCATGAGTAGTATAGAAATAGAAGACACGACACAACATAAATATAAAAAATGAATTTTAATTAGAAAAAGATTTTTGGAAAATTTTTTAGTGTTTTCTTTTCTTTTTCTTCGGGGGGTGCCATTGGCCAAATTTTTAGCAGTTTTCCACAGTTCCTAATATTATTCAATAGGATATGAAAATGGAGATACCTCGGTAGAAACAAATTAAATGGCTGGTTGGTCGAGATAAAGTCCGTGACCTAAGTGCAGAGAAATTATCATTGGTGTATTCAAGTTCTGGAATACCTTGATCAAGAATTTCCCGACAGACGGATTGACCAAAATGGTTTGACTCATCGTAATCTCTTTATTCAGGATATTACTATTCTTTAAACTGAACCTCTGAAGGTTTGAAAAGGATAATATTCAGCAGAGAATGATATTATCAAGATAACGGATGTGAGTGCTGCCATTTTGAGTACGACATACTACAACGTACGTATTGAGAACTTGAATGCAAAATGTGCACAACCAGCGGCTCTCTCGTATTGTGTGTTCAGGAAAGAGCAAAAATCTAATGGGGCGATTCGGTTTAAGGTTCCACATAAGATTCGCTTTGCTGAAAAAACAGATGTATAGGAATAGACTAGTGAGTGAGTTGTTGTTTGGGTTGTTTTACCTCTGAACGGCACTTTTTTGCACACCATGGGCTAAATGGCCAGGTCACATGGACCCCGAAGGCTCAGAGAAGGTTGGGGGAGGGGACCCACTGGAACAGCTGTTGGGAGACAGATGGTAGCCTCCCGTCAAGGCCATCCAGCGTGTTCTTTAACGTGCACAGGGTATGTCTCTCCCGCATACGGGGCCACGGCTTAACGTCCCATCCGATGGACGGCGGCCTTTCCAAGCCCATCGGTGTCCCCTACTGACCGTGGGCAGGGAATTTTGCGGAGATAAATCTCAACGCTGACCCAGCTGGGACTCGAACCTGGGAACTACAGATTACGAGCCTGGCGCGCTACCGATTGAGCCACCCCCGCCCACTAGTGAGTGAAGTTTTCAGCTCATTTTCAACAATAACGAACTATTGTTTCCATTTTGTCATCTATCAACATTTGGCTTTTTATTTTTAGAGGCAGATGAAAATTATTTTTGTATTGGATATAGGCGTCCCATGGCCGAGTGGTTAGTGCGCTTGGCTACTGATCTAAGGGACCCGGGTTCGAGTCCCGGGTAAGGCATGGATGTTCGTGTTGTTTTTCTGCTGAGGTCCTGCCATCCTCTCAGACCTTCTACTACGGCATATAAACTGACAGGCTCCTGTCAGACCTCTGTGGCAAGCAGCTGCTTGAGGGGTATTTATTTTTTATTTATACATGAAAGAAATATTGGGATACGCACTTTCCGAATCTTGCAGTAGCTTTAATGCTGGAGAACCATACCCTGTACTCATTGAACACATTGAACGGTCTTCACAAAGGTTTCCATCTATCTCTTGACTAGTGAATCCCCTTGCATCAACCTTCTCTGACCCTTTTTGACCTGGCTATTTAGTGGGGCGGGGGTGGCTCAGTCGGTAGCGCGCCAGGCTCGTAATCTGTAGTTCCCAGGTTCGAGTCCCAGCTGGGTCAGCGTTGAGATTTATCTCCGCAAAATTCTCCGCCTTGCCCACGATCAGTAGGGGACACCGATGGGCTTGGAAAGACCGCCGTCCGTCGGATGGGACGTTAAGCCTTGGTCCCGTGTGCGGGAGAGAAATACCCTGTGCACGTTAAAGAACACCTGGATGGCCTTGACGGGAGGCTACCATCTGTCTCCCAACAGCTGTTCCAGTGGGTCCCCTCCCCCAACCTTCTCTGAGCCTTCGGGGTCCATGTGACCTGGCCATTTAGCCCATGGTGTGCAAAAAAGTGCCGCTCAGAGGCAAAACAACCCAACCCAAACAACCTGGCCATTAGCTCGTTCTGTACAGGTAATAAGGAAATATAGACCTATTTCCTTATTACCTGTTTTCTCTAAAATTCTGGAAAAACTTGTTAAAATTAGAACTACCGAATTTTTTGATTCTACAATTTTTTTTATACTCATCGGTATGGTATCTTGAAAGGAAAAAGTATTGAAAAAGAATTTGATACTGATGATCATAATTTTTCTATTAATAAATTTAGAATTAGTAATAGAGGCTTGTCATTAGAATGATTTCTGGACTGTTTAGTAACTGGCGCCTCTCAGAGGAAAACCGACGGAAGTACGGAAGAAAAAGGGACGCCCTCAGCACAGTTGATGCTAGAGTGACTGCCTGACAGCCATGTCGATCTATTCAAATCGTATTAATATAACGATTTCTGGTCTACAAAGAGTTGACTATTCGCAATTTTTATATTATGGCTGCCTGTTCAGCAATATGCTGTACGAATAGCCTTTCAAAGTACATACCGGAAATTACATTTCACTAGTAAATGTATCAAATTAATAAAAACGAAATAAATTATATAACGTGCAAACATCTTTTTGTTGCATTTATGTGGCAACGAAATCTGAGTTTTAATTCGGCCATACTGTTGAAGAAATAGTCTCTGATGGTGTACTGGTTATCATACCTGATATGCTTCTGAGAGACGTGAGTTCAAACCCCACTCAAAGCAAAACCAAACTGTTTGCAGATAAATATTTCAGTTCTTTTATTTCAATTGTCCCTTTATCACGGGCAAATTCAACTAAATTGCAAAAATGTTATCTTTACACGGAACCAAAGATTTTCAGTTCCCTACCTTACGTAATTAAAATGGCTAGTAGTTATAAAAGTTTCTCTAAGCAATTAAAGATTGGTTGACGAGCACTTCTGACACTGGAATATACTTAGGTTTTCATTTTAATTTTAAAGTGAACGATGGTTAAACGAAATCAACTCCAGCTTGCATGGCAACAGGCTCTCCTCTAGGTAAGTCTGTGTTCAGCTGTGGTCTTCGTGTCCTGTTTCGTATTTATACATCACTTGTTTTTTCTTTACTATTCAAAATATAAATTCTCCCCGTGAGTAGTACCTTCAAGATCAAAGGCTTATTATGCATATTGTGGTACAGTATATGAAGGAAATAAAATTATTACTAAGAAATTATTATTATCCTTACTAATTCAGTTTACCAATTTAAAATTATTTTCAATGGAACTGTATTCAGATATAGTTTATAAAGATTTTGTTTTTAAAGAAATCTTTTATGGAAGTAATCGATTTAGTTTCTAGCATGACCTATGATGGTTTAATACGTAGGAACCTATCAAAGTTATATAAACTGAGGAGATTAAATTTAATTTCTTTAATTATTGTTTAAATTTTCAAATTATTAACAGAATCAAGAAAAATAATAAAGAAAAATTGGTAAATCTTGTGTTGGTAATTTTTCTGTCGGTAAATAAATAAATAATAAATACCCCTTCAAGCAGCTGCTTGCCATTAGAGGTCTGATGGGAGCCTGTCAGTTTATACGCCACAGTAGAAGGTCTGAGAGGATGGCGGTACCTCAGCAGAAAAACAACGCAAACGCCATGCCTTAACCCGGGGCTCGAACCCAAGTCCTTTATATCAGTAGCCAAATGCGGTAACCACTCGGCCACAGGACGACTATTTATTAATTATTTTCCTAGGTAGCTGTTCATTAATTATTTTTCTATATTATTATATTCATATATGTTTATTAATTATACAACGATTCTGTTAATTGGTATCGGTGGCTTCATCATTTTGCAACGATATAAACAATCAGCAAAAATTGAATCATTGGCGTATCCAGAAAGTTCTAATGGGAGGTGGTAGATAGTTTGACACATATTTAAAAAAAAAATTGATACTGACCTCACTTTTATCTGATTCTAGTTCAACCTTAAAAATATCGCGATAATGCATATTATCGGAATAGATATTTCTGCCCACTATATCATTATGCTTGGCAAATGGTGTGCTTTATCATTTTCATGCTTATCAAAATATCGGCCAGATTTTTTCAACCGTTTCATACTGATAATGTTATTCGAGAAATCGTCAACGACTGATTTCAGAAAATCTAATCTCATTGTGAGTTAAAGGTTCGCCAGTATTATTGCGCAGTAACCACAAAATGTGACTTATGGACTATAACAGAAAATACACACATAATCAGAAAAGATGTGTACATTTTTTTGACGTGCTTTGATGCCTGGTTTTGTTTTTCAGATTAACGTTTGCTGCTCAGTTTGCGAATTTACATCAGTTAGCTCGCTTATAACTGAGTTTTCCGTGTTTTATTTAAAAAGAATATTTTTCGCACAATATTGTATTTGAGAAAATAGAACGAATGCAGGAATTCTTTTTCTGAGATGCAAAACCATATCACGAAATTTCGTATTAAACTAGAACATACACTTTTCTTATTGCCCAAATGTTATCGTTTTATGAGCATGAAATAGTAAATATTTTGATCGTAATCCTATCCAAATCCTAAAAATTGTAATTGTATAACTTAACCTAGGGGGTGGCAACACGCTCCCGGCGGCTGCATTTGGTTCAGTCCTTCCCAATGTGCGACCCGCAACCACGTAGGCAGTCTTGCGACTTTAGAGGCTTCGGGTTTAAAAGTAGAGCACCACAAAGTATAATTAATATGAACAAGATAAATGTGTTCGTGCAATGTTATGATATGTCTTACATTCTTTTGATCGGGCCATTAATTTATTTGTCACATTATGAAATTTGGGACAACTGTAATTTTGGATAGAAAATCTCATACATACTTATATATACATATACAATACTCAGTACTTCGTACTTCCAACAGAAATATTAGATTGACTTCAAAATCGTTTTGTTTCAGATGGAAAGGCTTCTCTTAATAAAAATACCCCCTCAAGCAGCTGCTTGCCACAGAGGTCTGACAGGAGCCTGTCAGTTTATATGCCAAAGTAAAAGATCTGAGAGGATGGCAGGACCTCAGCAAAGGCTTCTCAGTTGTTGTTAAAATGAGCAGTTATTTGATATATTTTTTTCAGATAACATTCGAGAATGTGAAGAGTATTATTAATTTTACGATGAATACAAATGTTGTTTTACTAGCGTAAGCATTCTTGGCTTAGCGTTTCTTCATTAATATTTAAGGAAAATTTTAAATGTAAGGGTTCTAGGGAGACGATTAAATATAAGGTTTGAGGGGGAGCACGTGATTAAATGCAAGGGTTCCAGGGACAGCTCGTTTAAATGTCAGACTCTGCCGCTTCGGAAACTATTTTTATCACCTCGTTCAGGGTCCGTCTAAAAAAAAATAAGCTGGGGGGGGGGGGGAGGATAGAACTTGAATGCCATTCCAGTATAAAAAATTTCCCTCTGTTTTACTGTTGTTTAAACAAATTATTGAAAAATACGTATAATAGATGTATTTTCAAATTATATTTTCCTTCCTTTTTGGTTATTAGCATTTTTATAGGGGGTGAGTTTTGGTCCCTCCCTCTAGTGTTCGGCCCTGACTCCATGACACACTTCAGAATTCTTTCTAATTTCACAACACCCGTCCGTCGGATGGGACGTTAAGCCGTGGCCCCGTGTGCGGGAGAGCCATACCCTGCGCACGTTAAAGAACACGCTGGATGGCCTTGACGGGAGGCTACCATCTGTCTCCCAACAGCTGTTCCAGTGGGTCCCCTCCCCCAACTTTCTCTGAGCCTTCGGGGTCCATGTGACCTGACCATTTAGCCCATGGTGTGCAAAAAAGTGCCGCTCAGAGGTAAAACAACCCAACCCAACAAATTTCACAACACTCCACAGATTCTAATTCTAATTTTTATCAGTTTATATATATGCTATAATATTTGTATTAAACTGCTAATTTTGTGACGTGTAACTTGGTATTCACGCGGCGGAAGGAATTACTGCTTTTATAAATATAATTCTTAAATAACCTTTATTTGATTATTTTTATACAAAAATGTTGTCAAAATTTGATGACAGACAGTAGCATCGATTTTCGGCGTAGCAGCGCGTTGAGGCACATCGTCTGAGGAGCAGTGATGACAGTTGTTTTAAGTTCATTATCATCCGCAAATCTACAGCTGATAAACCTTAAACACATTTGGAAGCATGTTATCATCATACAATTGTTTACATTTAATTATCTCTAAGAGATTAAATCCCGAGATACAGTGGGAGGCTTGATATGATTATGTTTAAATAATGAATGTCTGAATAAACTTATTTATAAAGATCACATTTCAATGACAATCAAATCTATGTTTGTACTCTATGAAGAAAGATTTTTTTTCCGACAAAAATAATAATCTTTGTTTCTCTAAGACGGAAATGGGCTTATTGTGAGTTTGAAAGTTCTTCTCTTGTTGTTTGCCCATCTGATGTATTCTGGGAACGTCTTAGTCCTGAAGACGCTAAGCGAGATACCAGACCTTCGAAATAGATGTTTTTCTTCTCCACGATAGTTCCTCTGAAAAAAAATGTGATAAGATTTTTAATTAGTTGCATGTAATATTAGCATTTACTGCAAAGTAATAATGATTTAAAATTTTCAAAAATTTATATATTATTATATTTTTAGCTAATTTTCAGAAAAAATGAGTTAATGTTTTCAATTTATTGTATGTCTGTGTGTCCGTCTGTAGACATTCAACTTTTTTGTTCTTAGAGATAAATTGAAAATTATCTTTGTATTGGATAGGTTCTTATGAAGTATTACGATTCTCCCATTCGGAATCTCCCAATAGTTAAAATTGCGCCCCCCTAAGTGTGGAGAATTTTGAAAAATGCAAAATTTTAAACAAATACTGCAAATGATGTGAATGAAGTTAGGAATTTGAAATTTTAGTGGTGAAATATGAAGCTCATGAAGTTTGCATTTGCAACAGCGATTTTTACCCTTACAATAAGCGGGGGAGGGGGGAGGAAAGCAATTTATTTGTTTCAAGAGATAATTGTTTGTTTTTAGAGATAAAACTTTTTTTGGGTTGGATAGGTATTGATGAAATATTGCGGTTCACACTTTTCGAATATTTCAACAACAGTTTTAAATTTCGAAATTTTTACGAATGTTACATACGATCTATTTGGGCTAGAAATTTGATATCTTGGTACTGAAATATGATGAGCAAGGGGTTTACATTGAGAGCAACAATTTGTCCATTCGCTCCAAGAGTGTGTGTGCGTGTGTGTGTATCGGGGGGTGGGGGGGGGCGTAATTTTTCATCTTAAGGGATTAATGAAAAATTCTTTTACAGTTGAATAGGTACTAGCGAAATATTATTGTTAAAATTTTCAAATCTTCCCAAAGCCTTTAATTTACATTGTTTGAGGAAGCTAAATATAGAAAATGTTAAACTTGAAGTAATACTGCAAACGCTACATTTATCTTAGAAATTAGAAAGAATGTGTTTATTAAGAACAGATACCCAGGTAATTAACTTACTAACAGACTACATTTAGACATTGGACAAAATGTTTTGGTAAGTTTAGAAGCCTTGAACTTTGTCCTCATGCTATTCTAAACAGAATTTCAACTATGTATGTGTAGTGAAAAGTTAATCTCTAACTGAGCTGTTTAGATAGTTTTAATGGTTCAATATAGCATTTCGATCGGTATATAGATGATGGTAGAGATGTTAGTTTCTTCTTGTATAATAGGAGAAGTGTACAATAAGTTACTGCATCCTGCATTCATGGATAGAGATGCTATTTTGAACAACTGAAACGATAGTAAACAGCCCGGACAGTGATTAACTTTTCAATTTAATTCAACTGTCTTAAACCTATTTTATGTATGTGTGTATGCATATATACACTAAAGTGCCACTGAATTAGGGTTAGCAACCTAGTAAAGCGTTGGACCCCCTCTGGCCCTTATAACAGTCACCACACGACGAGGCAAGGACTCCACAAGCTTGTGCAAACGTTCCACAGGTATGACGACCCATGCATTCTCGAGAGATGTCCACAATTCTCTCAAGGTCGTCGCTGATGAGGAACGGGGCGGAACATTCTGCTCGACAGTATCCCAAAGATTTTCGATGGGATTTAAATCTGGGCTTCTAGGTGGCCAATTCATTATTTCAAAGTCAGCAGAATGCTCCTGCAACCATGCAGTAGCCAACCTGGACCTGTGAGATGAACAGTTGTCTTGCTGCTACACGCCATCTCCATTGGGATGTATGATGGCAATAAATATGTGTAAATGGTCAGCCATAAGTTTTACGAACCGGGATGCATTGACAATCATCGGTACACATACGAAAGGTCCCACAGACCTCCAACTGAAGACATCACAGGCCATTACTTAGCCACCACCAGCTTGTACTCTTCCGACCTGATATGCAGGATCCATGGCTTCATGGGGTTGGCGCCATATCCTCAGTCTCCTATCAGCGTGATGAAGTTTAAATCAGGATTCATCACTCCAGGTTATCCATTACCAATTTTCGATGGTCCAGTTTCGATGTTTTTTAGCCCAGGCAAGGCATTGAATTAGGTGTAGTGCCATTAGAAGTGGGACTTTCATAGGTCAGTGGCACCTGAAGCCGAGACGATGAAGTGAGCGTTGCACTGACTTCCCGGCTGGAACATGCGTTCCGATGGGAGTTGATTTCAGATAATGTCTGGCCTATCATTACGTACAATGTGGTCAGACGGTGAAGCCCACGATCATTCAAGACTGATTGTCCTTTACAGTTTGTCTGGGTGCTTGTTTTTTTGCCAGAATTTTCATATTCCCGGAACACTCTTGAAACTGTCGTAAGAGAAAATCCAAGTTCGTTGACAATTTCGGAGATTGAGTGTCCCATTCATCGGGTACCTTACGATCTGACCTCTGTCAAATGCATCTATATCCCAGGCCTTTCCCATTACACTTTTCACGACGAATGCTTGGGGAAGCCAAAGCTGACAGCTATGTATGACCAGAGTTTTAGCCACGCATGCGTGCAAATGCGGGACTTGCAGTACTGAATTTGGATAGCGTCTCCTATCCCTAATTCAATGACACTTCAGTGTATATATATATATATAATCATTAGTAATTTAATATATATATATATATTAATTAAATTACTAATCATTAAAATTCGACCGGTTGCCCTCTATTTTTAAAAAGTTAGCAATTGATTTTAAAATTTTCAGTAATATCTAATACAGTAGAATTTAATAAATCATTTTATTTTATGTAAGCTGACTGATTTGCTACTTAATCCTATGGAGTGAGAAAACGCAACTTTTTCATTTCAAGGTATAAATCAAAAAAATATTTTTTCCGTTGTACAGGTTTTTTAATGCATTGCTATTTACATTTTTCATTCATCCTTTAATACGTATTACTAGTATTAAAGGGTAAAAACGTCGGTAAAAAACTTATTTTCTTTGAAAACGAGCATTTTGTATTCGTCAGAGGAGATACACTATATGATCAAAAATATCTGGACACTCACTCATCCACAATCACTGGGTAATAGGAAAGGAATTAATGTCGCGTTGGTCCAGCCTTTGTTGCTATCACAGCCTCCACTCTGCAGGAAAGGCTTTCTACTAGATTTTGGTACGTTGCTGAGGGAATTACCTGCCATTCTGCACAAGAAAGTTAATGATGCCGGTCACTGATGTCGAGCGGTTCGGCCTGGCTCGCAGTTTGCATTCCAATTCATCCCAAAGGTGTTCCATGGGATTGAGATCACGGCTCTTTGCAGGGCAGTCAAGTTCTTCCACACCCATTTTAACAAACCATTCCTGCACGATCCTCGCTTTGTGGATAGGGACATTGTCATGTTGCTACAGTGTAGAAAGAGTCTTCACTGCACTGTTGCAATAAAGTTGGGAGCACAGAATTGTCGAGAATGTCATTATAGGCCATTGCATTCAGAGTTCCGTTCACTGGATCTAGGGGCCCCCCAGCCCGAACCATGAAAAACAGCAACAGAACATGATGTCTCTTCCACCAAACTTCACAGTTGTCACAACAGAGTCTGGCAGGTAGCTTTCATTTGACATCCTCCACACCGACTCTTCCGTCGGACTGCCAGATGGTGAAGCATGATTCATCACTCCAGAGAATGCGGTTCCGCTACTCAAGAGTCCACTGGCGCCTGTGCTTTAGACCATTCCAAACGACGCTTGGCGTTGATCTTGTTGATGTAAGGCTTGTGTGCAGTTGCCCCGCCATGGAAACACATTTCCTGCAGTTCGCGACGAACTATTATGGTGCTGGCGTGGCTTCCAGAGGCAATTTTAGAACTCGGTTGTGAGTGTTGCAACCGAGAACAGGCGATCTTGTTGCACTACATGCTTCAGTACTCGGCTGTTCCGCTCTGCCATTTTAGTGGCCTACGGGTCCCGATTGCACTTTGCTGCTCCTAGGCGTTTCCACTTTACAATAGCATCACTTGCAGTTGATTGAGGCAGCTGCAGCCAGCAGGACCAAAATGTCCCGAACTGACTTGTTGGTAAGGTGGCATCCTATGACCGTGCAACGTTGAAGTCATTGAGCTCTGCCTTATAGCATTCTCCTGTTCATGCGTATCTATGAGGTTTGCCATGCCACATGCGTATCTATGAGGTATTCCTGTTTGAGCCATGGCTGTGGCAAATATGGGAGTTTTGGTTGGGTTGTTTAAACTCTGAGCGGCACTTTTTTGCACACAATGGGCTAAATTACCAGGTCACATGAACCCCGAAGGCTCAGAGAAGGTTGGGGGAGGGGACCCACTGGAACAGCTGTTGGGAGATAGATGGTAGCCTCCCGTCAAGGCCATCCAGCGTGTTCTGTATCGTGCACAGGGTATGACCCTCCTGCACACGGGCCATGACTTAACATCCCATCCTACAGATGGCAGCCTTTCCAAGCCCATCGGTGTCCCCTACTCACCGTGGGCAGGGTGGGGAATTTTTGCGGAGATAAATCTCAACGCTGACCCAGTTGGGACTCGAACCTGGGAACTACAGATTACGAGCCTAGCGCGCTACCGACTGAGCCACACCCGCCCCCATATATGGGGGAATTCAGTACTCAGAAGGGGTGTCTGGATATTTTTGATCAGATATGTATGTGTTATTCTTCTAATTATCCTTATTCTAGCTCTTTGGAATTAGAGTAAACCTCAGATTAGAATAGATTTTGACCAGAAAATATGACTTCATTGCAAATAGTATTACTATATAGCTTCCATTTATTTATTTTTTTTTCTGAAAGCATACATACTTTATCACCAAAAGTGCTTGGACACCCTCATGTTATGTGAATGGAAAACAACTTTCGGAAAATAAATTTTGGGAGACTAAGTTGTCACTGGAGTTATATTAAAGATTCATTGATATCTCTCTAAATCGTAATTTGTTTAACAATTCGGTTGATAATTAAATAGTTATTAAAGCTGGAACATTTAATAGCTGCGGCTAAAGTTCGTTTCGAATACTTGTTTTGAAAATTAAGGAAAACTGAAAAACATTGGCATAAACTTCTAAAACTTCTAAAACACTAGAGATAAAATGAATCTTCTACAACTATTAATTTCAGCTTTTGAATTCTTTGCATGTTAAATGAATATTGTTAAAAATTAAAATTTTAGGGAAATTTCAGTGAGATTTTTTAATTTATCCCCAGTGGCAGTCTTCTGTCCTTCCTATAGGTGAGGTTTATGCAATTGAAAACTGCTAGATGTTCTAATATTTGTATATCATGTTTGGCTTTTGAACATCAGTGCATAAATTTCAAACTATGGTGACTGTTTTTAATCAGCGATGAAGGACCTGCAGTGATTCCTTTGAGGAAGCAAAAATACTCTTAGGAAACCAAAAATTATTTTCTGCAAATGTTGAAAAAATTTCCTTGAAATGGGGAAAGTGTTAAGTTATTCGGGTTGGTAAAAAAGTAATTTAAGTAGTAAATATTACTAACTGCTTAGGTTGTCAGAAAAAAAATTTTCATTTATGATGGCGAAATAGCAAAAAAGAAAATTTTCTTGGGTAGGCAGTAATGGGGTATGAAGTTCAGATTTCAGGCTCAATTTATAAAGTGGTTTGATTACGTTACGTTTGGTAGAAAAAAAGTTGAAAATAAATTATAGACGTGATAATATTTATTTAGGAATCCCCAAATAGGTTGAGACAGGAGCCTGTTGGTGTAATACTCTGTATAGAAGTCGGTGAAGAAGGCGAGACCTCAGAAGACAGACAAAAAAGAAACGTGCATACCCTAATCTGGTGTCGAACCCAGGTCCATTCGATCCATCAGCCACACAAGCTAACCTTTCGACCACAGGGATGGGTAGTTCAGTATGATCGTTATCTGTCACCCTACATGGTTGAGGATTTAACATTCGCAGAAATTATCTTCTTAACAATATTTACATTAAGTGTTAACTCCATAACGCTATTGGCATTCAGTGACAACCCTTAACAATATTTTCATCAGTTCCAAGCCCTTAACAATATTTGCCTTTAGTGACGTCAAGATCCTAGCGAGAAACTGATCTGCATCAGCTTTCAATGCTACCGTGTTAGTTGCACGTTTTTAAGACGAATGGTTATCCTTAAATTTGCATCACAAATGTCTAATTTTAAGATCTAGATCAGATGATTACCTGAAAACGACGTCTCCCCGTTGCTGTTGAGGCGCCACCCAAGCGAGGAAGACGGCGGTCTTCAGTCGGTTGTTGTTGTGAGTGACTGCCGAGCACTCATCCATAAGAGTTAAGCCATCTGCGTCCAGGAACCTGCCGATGTATTTCCCTGTCACCTTGTCAACTGCCTGCACCATAAAACCTTCGAACTTTACTTCAGGATTAACCCTATCGATTTTTACTGCAAATAAAATAACGAAAATTTTTGTAGTAAACAAATTGAAATTTATAATGTTTTTTCTTTTACCTGCATAGACAGGTATAATAAATAAAACAAAACTATAGAAAATAGGTTAAATAAATCCAAAACAAAAATTGATACTTAAAATATTATTTCAAAGAAATGATTATTGGAAATTGAAACTCCGGCTTTGTTTTTCTTTAAAACCGTGGGCGTAGAACTCAAATCTCTCTAAACGTTGTTTTGAAATGATTCCCATTTAATGTTTAATGACTTTTTAAAATGTATGATAACGTCGTAAAAATTGTATCTATATTTAATCTTTATACATTGTATCTGTGGTGTACTCAGAAACGTCCAGTGGGGTTGGGGGTGTCGCCAAGATTCACCACGTTCGAGTCTTATTTCACGTATTTGTGTCTCTATGTCTTTAGGAAATGAATTACATTGAAGACCTCAAAGAGGGCGGGGGGATTATAATCTAAATTGCTTCCCTCGCTTGGGGTATGTTACTGCATTGTATACATGCACCGAATATAAAAAAAAAGCTTGAAAAAAGTCCCTAGAAGAATCGCTAGTTTACTTTTCTATATAAATAAAAAAAAATAAATACCCCCTCAAGCAGGTGCTTGCCACAGAGGTCTGACAGGAGCCTGTCAGTTTATATGCCACAGTAGAAGGTCTGAGAGGATGGCAGGACCTCAGCAGAAAAACGACACAAACAGCCATGCCTTTCCTGGGGCTCGAACCCATGATATATAAAAAGTAAATATTACGTTATTATTCGCGATTCAAGACATCACGATAGTTATTTTTTGATCTGCTAGTCCGTTGAAAGACAAGTAAATAAAGTAATGAATAATTGATAGATTGGTTTCATTAACAATGAACTCGGTCTGCCTACGAATCGGAATATCTTTGAAATTACCAAACCTATTGAAATCATAAAATAAATTTACAAAAATACTTATTCAACAACCATTTGAAATAAATCAAGCTCCAGTTTCAAGGTAGAAATATTCAGGTCCAGTCTTTCATTAATGAATACAGCTGCGAATATAGCAATCGTACAGTCGCTCAAAAAAGTATCCGAACACTAGGGTTGATTACAGAATTCAGAAAAAATATCTGGCAACGATTTTTTTAGAAATTCTGTAATCAACCCTAGTGTTCGGATACTTTTTTGAGCGACTGTACACAATGAATATCGTAAAACAACTATAAATAAAATAAATAAATATCTCCTCAAGCAGTTGCTTGACGATAAGGATGCCAGTAAATAAAACGATCAAAAGCGAAATATTAAAAATGTACGTGAAAATAATTTTTCATACTAATCAAAAAATTAATAAAAAAATAAAAAAAATAGTTATCTTCCTCTATTTGTCTTAAAAAGTAGAAAATAAACCTAAAACATATCAATGGTGCACTCAGCCACTGAATTCGTATTCACTTCAAAAGAATGTAGGGCGCCGGCAATCTTGTTGAGTAGGCAAATCAGCGCTCTCTCTTCCTTTGAAGTGAATACGAATTCACTTCAAAGATTCTTCTACTGATTATACCATCGATGTGCTTTAGCTTTATTTTCTACTTTTTAGGGCGCATATAAGAAGATAGATTTTTTAAAAAAATTCAGTTTATTTATATTTTTTTTCTGTTACTAAAAACACTTCAGAAATTTTCATTTGATATATGACTCATAAACATCGACTACATTTTATCTCCCCCAGCCCTTTTTGTAATCGTGTTTCAGGTATCCCATGATATTAAAGACGTCATAGGCTTTAATTTGAGATATGATCCGTTAAGGCCGACCCCCCTAATTTCTTCCCCCTTTTGTTGGAGGGGAGAATGGCGGGGGCATAATTCGAAGTAGTTTACGACGGTCCTCATGTGAGCTTACATTTGATACATAACTCGTAACTGTAGGCCTTCGCATTCGAAATATATAGTAGAACGAATTTCACTTTTCCCCTTTTTTTAGAGGAAAGAAATCAGGGGATATTTTCACGAAGAAGGAAAATCCATTGTGACACACCTGTTGTTGGTGTCTTCAATGTACTTAACCATCATCATCATCATCATCCTCAAGCAGCCATGGGCTACGGAGGTCCAACCAGACTTTAAGCAGCATATTGTGCAGAGAGAGACCAACGGAGTCTCTCTCTGCACAATATGCTGCTTAAAGGAGGTTGCAAACTCCTTTGCCTAACCTCATCATTAGTTACGAAGTTGAACCACCAAATGCCCAAGATACTGCGTAAGCATCTGGAATCAAAAGCATCTAGTTTCCTGTTATCTTGTTTACAAAGTGTCCAAGTTTCACTACCATAACTAACCCTAAAAAGAACCAAACTGTTATACAGTCTAATTTTAGACTTTAGGTGTATACGCCTATTTCCCCACACTCTCCATAGATTTTTAAAAGTCCCGGCAGCAATCCCTATTCGTCTGTTAATCTCATGCTGCACATCACTATTATCTGTTACATAGCTCCCAAGATAATTAAACTGTGACACCTGCTAAAGACTGCAACCATTCAGATTAACTGAATCACAGCCTGCTTGACATCATCACTTTAGTTTTCTCTCTGTTTATAACCAAACCTACTCTACTACCAGTCTCATCAACAGCTCGAATGAAAGAGTTCATCTCATCAACATCATTTGCCAAAAGGGCTAAATCATCAGCATAATCTAAATCAGAAATTTTTGTCTCTCCAGTCCATTTAAGGCCAAAATCTTTCCCTCGAAGTGAATTTCGCATAACATAATCAATATCCAAGCTAAATAGAAAAGGAGACAAAATGCACCCTTGTCGAACACCAGACGTAATTCTAAACCAATTGCTACAAGCATTACCAACTCTCACACACGACACAGTGTTATTATAGAGAGCTTTCATTATGTTAACTAACTTGTCAGGTATACCATATGATTTCACAATCAACCACAAATTATGACGATCAACAGAGTCGAAAGCCTTTTTGAAATCAACAAAGCTAGCAACCAAAGGTTTCTGAAACTCTAAACATTTCTCAAGAATCTGCCTAAGTGAAAATATCTGATCCACACATCCCCTACCACTTCTGAATTCACATTGCTCATCACGCAGCTGATTGTCAACCAGATTCTTAATTCTATTAAGCACAATCATGGAAAGAACTTTACCTGGAAGATAGAGTAGGCTGATACCCCTGTAGTTATCACAAGAACTGCGATCACCTTTTTTGAAAATAGGGATAACAATAGCTCTGGTAAAATCCTTGGGAACCATGCGTTTATCATAAAAGATATTCAGAATTTCAGTCATCCAAGTGGTAACCGAAACATTCCCAGCTCTAAGCATTTCGGTAGTAATTTAATCTACCCCTGGGGATTTATGTAGTTTCAGTTTAGAAACAGCCAAACTAACTTCAGATTGTGTTATAGGGCCAACATTAAAGCCACCAATGCATCTATCATCATTGCAAACAATGAGAATAGAACTAACTACATTGTTTAGAACATCACTGAAATGCTCAGCCCACCTAGCCATGACAGAATCCTCCCCTTATATAACCTTATCTTGTTTATCCTTCAATCCTTGTATGTCTTTCCGTTTCTACCACACAAAACATTAACTATCTGGTACAGCTCTCTGCTGTTGTGCTGTCTAACTGCTTCCTCGGCTTTGTCAGCCAAACCATCAAGCCAAAGATTCTTATCAGCAACTAACTGATTGCTTTCTATTAGGACTAGTAGGGTATTGATTAAGGACAATCCTGCAGTTCTTTCTTTCCGAAATAAGCTCAAGTGCCTTATCACTCAGATAATTCTGTCTCTTCTGCGCCTTTTTTCCTAAAAGAGTACTGTTAGTGTCCAAAAAAGCCTGTTTAAAATGATCCCATTCTTCCTCAACCTCAGTAGTAAGAATACCATGACTGTCATAAAGACTAAGTAACCTATCATGGTAAGCTTTGGCTCTAACTGGGTCTTTCAGAGCTTCAGTATTAAAAGTAAATGTTTCAACCCTAGCACAACACTTTTTAAGTTTAAGTTGCAAGACACTTTTAACAAGGTAATGGTCAGATCCAATTTCAGTTCCCCTATATGACCTGGTAATCCTAACAGAACTAGCCCATTTGTTGTTAATTAATATAAAATCAATCATATTTTTATGCAGGCCATCGGGTTAAACCCATGTGTACTTATGTATGTCGCGGTGTTTGTAATAAATGTTAGTTATTCTGAATGCATTGAGTTTACTTACCTGTAGGAGACGTTGCCCATTGCCATTGCAGCTACCAATACCAAAAGGGCCTATTACTCCTCCCCGAAGGTCAGAGTCAGTACCAACTTTGGCATTGAAGTCACCAAGAATAAGGGTAATATCTACTTTCTTGACAGAAGTCAAAATATCCTGAAGTTGTCCAAAAAGCCTATCCTTCTCATCCTCATTGGTATCCTCAGTGGGGGTATAACAGCAGATAACATTCAAATCTTTAACGCTTGTCTGAAATTTTGCTGTAAGAAACCTTTCATTAATGCACTCATATCCTAGAAGAGCATCACTAGCGTGTCTGCTGAGAAGCAGACCCACGCCTTGGTGATGCTTATTGTCGTCCCTCCCTGAAAAGAGAAATTTAAGATTATTTTTAAGAATCTTATCTTTATATGTCCATCTGGTCTCTTGCAAGCCGAGAATATCTAAATTATAATGGTGGAATTCTTGTGTGAGGACATCAAGAGAAAAAGCTCTGTGCAGAGTCCTCACATTCCAACTACCTATGGAGAAAAAATAGTTAGTGGGATGTTTAAAGAAACTATGTTTTTTGAGAGAGGGAATGCCGACAATATCAAACAGCCCCGTAATCGCAGACATGTGGCAAAGACCCGTTCCCCCACCACTAAAGACTGAAGCCATCTACACTGGAAGACTTCCTCCAATGTAGAATTTGACGATGCCAATAGAAGCAAAGAGTTCAGGTGCCTGCGATGACTTCTGCTCAGGATTATCCACCAGCTGATAAACATATCCTCTGAATCTATTCACTTGGGGCTGTCAACCCACAAACAAACAGAAAACACAGCGGAAGATTTTCCCTCCATAGAAGCCCGCCAGTGCAGCAAAATAAGGATCCATAATCAATCTCAGAGCCATATATCTGTCCAGTCCAGTGAGTTTATATGGTCAGCACCAAGACCCTGTGTGGTTGACCACTCCTCAACAGGGTAGGAAAAAAAAAAGTAGCCATAGTTGTCCAGATCAGTAGGCCACACTAATCTGGCAACCCTCCCCTTCCTTTCACTTCCACAAGAGATTATCTCTTTTGAAAGGTACTAACGGCCTGCACCACGAGAAGGCGGGGTTTGTATTAGGTGCTAGGCCTGACCGGTTCTGTGCATCATCACAGGGGATTGGTGCATAGCTCTCCTTCCAGTGACTACCTAGATACCATTTACAGACCGTACTTAACCATTTTGGGCAAAACTATGTTGGTGTAGTATTGGCCATTTTATATTCATATTTTCAGGTAAAATGTCCACGGCTACCATTCCTTGGGAATTGAAAAAAATTGTGAGCGTCCTCTTCCTTGAGCGAAAGTTTTGTCGAAGGATTTGAGGACGTGGCTCATCTTCCACAACCCAAACACAGTTGTCGATGTTTCTAGGGGATGTATAATAATAAAACCACGTCTCATCACCTGTGACAATATCTGTTAACCGTTTGGGGCTACTAGGTTCAAACGTTGTCAGCATCTCTTTGCACGAGTCGACTAGCTCTTTGTACTGTTCTGTCAGTTTGTGGGGTACCCATTTAGCACAGATTTTTCGGAACTTTAAATATTGATGAATAATTGTTTCACACTGCTAATCGATACACTGACATCTAAACTTATTAACTGAATAGTGATGTGTGGGTTTTCCTTGATGAATTTACGGCGAATTTTTTTAATAAGTTCAGTGAGAGGAGGGGGTAGGAGGTCCCATAGGAGGTCCCATAGGAAGGGTAGGGGGGGAGGTCCGAGACCTCCCCCCCTACCCTCCCTATGGGACCTCCCTCCCTATGGGCCCTCCTAGTGGGGCTCACATTTGAATATCCACTCGGATCTTCAAATACTGTTATACGAGAGGTGGGGTTGACTCAGTTGGTACCGCGCCATGCTCGTAATCTGCAGTTTTCCAGGTTGAGTCCCATCTTGGCCAGCAGTAAGCTCCACTAACCCCCCCTCCCCTCCTGCCCTTGGTCAGAAAGGGGACATCGATGGGCATGGAAAGGCCGCCGTCCGTCGGTTGGAATGTTAAGCTGTGGCACCTTGTGTGCAGGAGAGACATACCTAGTGCACATTAAAGAACACGCGTACGGACTTGAGAGGAAGTTACCATCTGTCTCTTGCTCATCAGTGGATCCCCTTCCCCAACCTTCTCTAAGCTTATTGGCAAGGGCATAGGACAGATGGATACTTGTGACCTGTTCATTGTGTGCAAAAACTGCTGTTTAGAAGTAAAGCAACTCAACTCTGTACTGACAAACTTAGTTAGAACTCCTTGGCCATTGCATGTTTAGAAGCAATTTTTTAATTTATTTCTTCTAAATATTTATGAATGGATGCATTATTATGTTACTTTGTGTTTCTAAAGTAGTAGGACATAGGGGGCAATAGGAGCATTTTCTACAGGCCCTCATGTAAGACATAAACCGAAACATCTACATGTTTTCTATTCCACGTTACTTGGAATAAAGTTAACTTGAGTCATTTGATAAGTAATTTGTTGTCCATTTCATATTTGTGAACGAAATCAAAATATCTCAGCGCATTTATCTACCCTTCTCCAATAAATGCAATGTGCAATTTCATATTTTGCCACATTGTGTAACGCAGGTTAAAGGTTACTGATAGCGTTGTTATATAAGCTATTACAATTCTGAAGACGTAGATAGCAATTGAAATGATTCACGCTGATATCAACATGACACACACGTGGTTGTTCATCTCTTTTACGATTGTTTTTCAGAGAACTGGAACTACTAGAAGAAACCGAAACATGAAGGAAGCGATCAGAAGAAACCGAAACAAGGAAGAGAACTGTTTAGAGACTATATTTAATTAGATAGCTCGGTCCCAAAACAAGATCGATCCAATTTCTTAACCAGGGTTGACTTGATGGCCCTAATCAGGGCCGGATCTAGGAGGGGTCCGTTGATCAGAATGCAAGTACAAGTAAAAGAGGAAAACATTATTAAACTAATTTTTATTTCATGCATTTTTATTATATATATTTCATGCATTTTTCAAGAAAATTTTTAAAATCCTTAAAACGGAGCGTGAAATGGTTATACTGCATTGGAAATTCATTCTATTGGCCTCCCAGTTTTACATTTTTTCTGCTCGAATGTGTTTCTTGTCCCCCGAATCCCCCCCCCCCCCCGAATCTTTTCTAGAACCGAGCCTGGCCCTAATTAAGAAAAGGTAAGTGCTATAGATTGGGTTTCTTTTATCTCTTGCTGGCACCTTTTTTGCACACAATGAGCTAAATAGCGAAGTCATAAGGACCACTAAGGGCTTAGAGAAAGTTGGGGAAGGGGACCCATTGGATAACCTCTATACAGGATGGAAGTCTCCCGTCAAGGCCATCCAGTTCAAGGCCGATTTAACGTTTTTTGGCCCCGGCCAAATCTAAAAATGAACCCCGCCCTCCTCGATCAGTGCCAAGTTACCTAAAAGATAGGGACAAATGTGGTATATGAGCAATTTCCCGAAACAGTAATAAAATATTTTTTTTTTGTCATGAGGCGAAGAAATTATTTCAGCGATTAAACAAGTAGTAGTAGTAGGCTTCAATTCCATTCATATTATTTATGATACAATATAACTATTTACAAGATGTTTTTGGAAATTCAAAACACCACAAGAGTTCAGAGACTCGCACGTGGGTTAGCAGGTTAAAAACACATAAAGGAACATTGAAATCAACCTATTACAATGTTAATTCTTTCCATCATATTCCCATCAATAACATAGAAAGCAACAGACTTAATGAAATAACTGACTCCAACAATTATTTCATTCAAAATTTTAAACGTATTAAAGAGACATAATTTTCTTCTTATTTATTTCGAATTTTTTTCTCAAATGCATCTACAATTTTACTCAAGAATTGCAAAAAACCAAGTCGATATTTTTATGTGATTACCAAATATTAATTAAATTTTAAGGAGTTACAAATTTTTTGAAGCTAGTCTTATATACGGTCGCCCGAATAGAAAAATAATATTAGGTCTCTTATATATAGAGATAAGAGAGATTCATGCGAGAAGGAAGGGAGATGTCTAAGCTTTCATTACCTTCAAATTTGCCATTCTTTCATCTCTCTGCTTCTTTCTCTCTTTTATTGAGGTCTTTATCAAATTTTTTTAATATTTCCCTCCTTAAAAGTGAGGCCCTCCATGAGCGTGTGGCCCCAGACCATGACCGGTTGGTCATGTTAAACCGGCACTGAGTTGTGTTGTATTGTTTTACATCTGAGCGGCACTTTTTTGCACACAATGGGCTAAATGACCAGGTCACAAGGACCCCGAGAAATCAGAGAACGTTAGTGGAAGGGTACCCACTAGACAGCTGTTGGGAGGCATATGGTAGCCTCCCGTCAAGACCTTCCAGTGTGTTCTTTAACGTGCACAGGATATGGTTCTCTCGCACATGGTTCATGGCTTAACGTTCCATCCGACGAACAGCGGCCTTTCTAAGCCCATTGGTGTCCCCTACTGACCGTGGGCAGGGCAGGGAGTTTTGCTGAGATAAATCTCGATGCTGACCCAGGTGGAACTCGAACCAGGAAACTGCAGATTACGAGCCAATATCCTCCCCCAACAAGGTAGCATTTTTTTCCACTCTGTCGTCTAAAGATATCCAAATTTTCTGTTTTTAGAAATAAATTAAAAATTATTTTTGGGTTCGATAGAGATACGACTGAGCCAATACCTGACCCAGGGTTATCGGTATAACTGTATCAGGAAAATGATAGAGTTATACCGATAAAAAAACATACTCAGAAAAATGTTTTTTTACTTAAAAAAAAATTGAAATTGTTTGTAAACAGGATTTTGCCACATTTTTCCATGGTAAACAGTAACATAAATGCGTGCAAAACCCACACTCTCCCAATCTTAGCTACGCTATTTCCCAAAGGCATTTTCTGATTATTATTGCATTTATTAAAGCGATGTTTAGTTGCTTCATTAAATAATTTCCTCTTAGTTAGCAAAAATGAAACATTTCGTTTTAGAAAGAAATTCTTATTTATGTTTTTACATTATTTCGTTGCTTAAAGAGAACTTTTTTTCATGTTTCAGTTAGAGTTATTAAATTAATAAGGAGCTTTTTCTTCTTACTTTGCCTTGTTATTCTATGCTGCAAGCCATTATTTATAGTATTTTTCTTCGCAAATCATTTTCATCGTTAAAATCTGTTGTTCAAGTTGTAGTTCATCGTTTTATTAGAAATTGCACTCTTAATTGTGAGAAACAGCTGAGCATGTAGTATTTTGCAAACAAGGAGATTCAGTTGAGAAATTTAAACTTGAAGTACCCTGTAACGATGATTTGTTACTCTCAATTAATTGTTGCTTCCAAGAAACATACGAAATCTATTCCTGGATATATAGAAAAAATATATATATGTATGTGTTTATACATAGTGGTGGTGTCTGTGTAGGTGGTGGGGAAAGCTAAGGAGCTAAGGGAGAGGTTTAAATCAGAATAGATCTGAACGCTATTTTTAATTCCGATTTTGTTTTAAATTTTCTCACCAAATAATAAAATATAAGTTTTCCTTCTGGATTGGAATAGCATTAAAAATATGATGGATGTATATGTGGTAGCATGAATCAGGCCCTGATCCATGCCACCACCTTTGAAAATGTTAGTAAAGGTAATGGTGGCAAAAAATGTTTAATATTGTGCATATTTCATGTCAGGAAAGTACACAGAGGGGGATTCCGAAAAAAAAAATTCCCCCAGAAAAGATTCCCCCAGATTTCCCCCCCAGAAAATCCTGTCGTCTTATACTAAATCTTAAACTTGTCTACCTGCTTTGAAATCCAAAACAATTGTATTTGTATAATTTTATTTTTGCCCCATATCTTATGTCCGACACTAAAAATAACTATCAAATGTCATTCCATATAGAATATCATTTTATCGTTTCCTGTTCAGTGGAATAATTTAGTATTGGGAAATCGTACTCTTATTCTCAGACGCCTCCCCCACTTTCGAAACCAAATCTTGCGTACGTGCCTGTTTCAAGCGTTTTTTAAGAAATTGTTTGAAGACTACTAAAACGGAATGGAAATCAAGTCACGTGTTCCCCCCACCTCCCCTTTATTCTTTTCTAGATCCAGGCTTCACATGAACATATATGAAATATATGTAACATATTGGGTATTCCAAAAGTTACCATGAGTTTTTAAAATATTTTTTATCAACAATTAGAGTAATATAATGACAAACGATCATACAGTCGAAAGATCACACCATCTTGATTCATGATTGATTAAAAGTAGCAATTTCTGGGTTTGTTTCATTCTCTCAAGTCTCTTTGGAAAGGTATGCACCAAAGAGCCAAAACATTATGACCAACGGATCTTTATGCAAATCGAAACAACTGCACATAAACGACGGAGCGTGTGAAAGTCATGAAACGTTATAAATAACACCTGATACTGAGCTCTGTTAATCAGTGCTATTCTTGTTCTTCAGATGGGAAAGGCAGCGGACTTAAGTGAGTTTGACAAAGGCCAAATTGTAATGGCCAGACGACTGGGTCAAAGCATTTCCGAGATGGCAAGGCTTGTGGGGTGCTCACGGTCAGCCATGTTTAGTATCTTCAAAAAGTGGTCCAAGGAGGGAAAATCCACGAACCGCCGGCAAGGTGTGGGCCAATCACGGCTCATCGATGCTAGAGGTGAGCGAAGGCTATCTCTAGCATCGACGAGCTGTTGGCTCGTAGGGTAAGAGCCAACAGAAGAGATACTGTAGCGCAACTCGCCCGTAATTTGAAAGCTGGTGACGGGAGTAATGTGTCACACACACATTACATCGAACCCTGCTGAAAATGGGGCTGCCTAGCTGTGGGCCGCTCCGAGTGCCCATGCTAATCTCGGATCACCGTCGAAAGCGCCTATAATGGGCACGCGAGCATCAAAACTGGAACTTGAATGATTGGAAGAAGGTCGTCTGGTCCGATGAATCCCGTTTCCTGTTGCACCATGTGGATGTCCGGATATGTGTGTGTCGTTTATTTGGGAAGTGTTGGCATTAGGATTAACTTTGGGACGTAAACAAGCCGGTGGAGGAAGTGCAATGCTTTGGGCAATGTTCTGTTGGGAAACCCTGGGTCCAATGATTCATGTGCAGAAAACTTACATCTACTACCTACCTAAACATCATTGCAGACCAGGTACATCCTTTCATGGCAAGGGTATACCCCTCTAGTAGTGCCATCTTTCAGCAAGATAATGCTCCATACCATACTACCCGGACTGTTCGAAAATGGTTCGCTGAACATGAGGAAGACTTTCAGGTATTGCTCTGGCCTCCAAATTCCCCAGACATCAATCCAATCGAGCATCTGTGTTTGTGCTGAAACAGCATATCCGATCTGCGGTGGCTCAACCACAAAACTTACAAGAGTTAAAGGATCGGCTGGTAACGTCTTGGTACCAGATACCACAAGACATCTTTAGAAATCTTTTAGCGTCCATACCTCGCCGGGTAAGAGGCACCATATTTAGGCAGGTGGTAATAATGTTTTGGCTCTTCGGTGTATAAAATAAGCATAGACGAAAAATATGAACCCTTTTGGGAAAACCTGCATACCGGGCGTGACAAAGCCTCCTACATCATGTCAGGCCTGGACAGTGCAGTAACAGAATAATAGATTTTTAAATATTGTTACGACAGAAGGAATCTGGCAACCGAAAGCAAAAAGTTTCAGCCAACGAACAAGAACGTTGGGAGAATTTGGAGAAGAAGAGTAGAGCGTTAACGGTCGTTGTATTGTAACGGTCGTTGTATTGTAACGGTTGTTGTGTTGTAACGGTCGTGAGTTCGAAAATGGACGGTGAGCTGTTCTGAGACAGTGCGCGTAAGTATCAAGAAGTAACTTGATGTGTTGTGTATACGCGGAAGGATAAAAGTGGGATCTTTTATCGTTAAGTATCAAGAAGTAACTTGATGTGTTGTGTATACGCGGAAGTATAAAAGTGGGAACTTTTATGGCTAACTTCGAATGTCTACACGGACTGTCTTTTTGTTCGGCTAGTGTGTGAAAAGTTATTAGCACAGGACGAGAATTGGTTTACGAGTGAAGATCTTCGGGTGACCTGGTAAATCAAGTAAAAGGTAGTATTTAGTAAAATACACAGAGCTGATATTGTGTGCTCTACGCAGGAAGATTGATGACTTGTGCATGTTAATAGTTGATTTGTTAATAAGATACTTCATCCATATTTCCTTTGTAACAATTTACCTTGTATTGAATTTTGTTTTGAAATATAGCTTTTAATACTCACGCTCAGTGGCTATCCATTTTTTTGAAATCCGCAACATTTGGTGTCAGAAGTGGGATGATAATTATTTAATTGAATGCCTTTCACTAGAAGTATGGATGAGTTAATAAAGCTGATGACTGATATGAAAGCCGATATGGCTAATAAAATAGGTGAACTTTCTAGTGACCTAAATAATAAAATAGGTGACCTGGCCGCACAAAATACTGAGATGAAAGCCGATATAGCTGCCCAAAGCGATAAAATAGGTGACTTGAAAGCCGATATGAAAGCCGATATAGCTGCCCAAAGCGATAAAATAGGTGACTTTAAAGCCGATATGGCTACGCAGATGACTGATATGGCTACACAGATGAATGACATTAAAAGTCAAAATAGCGAAATGGCCGCACAAAATACTGAGATGAGAGCTGAAGTGGCTTCTCAAATTGATAAGATTACTGATCAGTGTAAGGACATTAAAACCGAACTTAATAAACAATGTGATTGTTTAAAGGTTGAAATTGACAGTGTAAAATATGATCTTGATAGTGTTAAGTTAGATTATAAACATGAAATAGAAATTGTAAAAACTGATTGTGAACGCCAGTTTCAGATTTTGAGAAATGAAATGTTACCTTCTGCTTTTGATAATAATAATTCTAGTGGAAATAATGTTATTACACATATCGCTAAAAATACAACTAAACCTTCTACATATGATGGTCAATCATCTTGGACAGTATTTAAAACACAATTCGAAGTTATCGCTACAGCCAATGAGTGGAATGAATTCCAAAAGGCCAGTTTTCTTGCAGCTTCCTTAAGAAATTCTGCTGCGGAAGTTTTGCAGTCTGTTCCAGAAGAAAAACGACTTGATTATCAAAGTCTAGTTTCTACATTAGAACTAAGGTTTGGTGATAGTTATTTAAAACAATATTACGTGACTCAATTTAAACATCGCATGCAGAAAAGTGGTGAAACTTTGCAAGAGCTTGCTAGTGATATTGAGCGTCTAGCTAGATTGGCTTATAGTAACTGTCCACCAGAAATTCAAGATAATTTAGCTCAATTACAATTTATTGATGCTATTGCTGACCCTGACACTCAGCAATCTCTGAGGATGTTGGAAGGTGAATCCTTAAAGTCAGCTGTGGTACATGCTATGAAATACGAGTGCTCCAGGCTTTCCTCCCGAGCGAACAAACGTGCAGTGAGATTTGTGAGTGCAGAAGAAACTGTAGAAAAGGATAATGAAATGAAAGAACTAACCAAAGCCATACTATCCGTTTTGAAAGATATAAAAGGTTCTTCTTCAAAACCTACAACAGACCTTCAGTGTTGGAATTGTGGCAAGACCGGACACATTCGTACCAACTGCACTAGGAAACGAATGATGAGTCCAAGTCCATCAACTAGACAACAGGATCAGGGAAACAGAAAATTAGTCAGTCTTGCGGGGCAAAGGAAGGCAGTTGATTGGTTGGCCCCAGGGGAAGTCGCCCACGTTTCAACATTACATGGCGATAATAATGGATTAGTAGCTGATGGAGCTATAAATGGAATACCTTGCCGTATGATAGTCGACACTGGTGCAAATGTAACTTTACTCAGAACGGATATAATAAAGAAAATAATACCTCACCCAAACTTGAATACTACACAGTCTAGAATAAGCCTACAAACGGCCACTGGAGATCGTGCAAAGGTTCATGGAAAAATAGAACTTAATATTCGAGTTGGTAGCTGTCTGGTTCGCCATCCTGTTTACATCGCTGACATCTACGACGAATGCATATTAGGCCTTGATTTTCTTAAGAAACATGGATTCAACATTAGACCCAGTGATAACCTACTCATCTATGAGACAGAAGAGATTCCTCTGCTTAGCCGGACGTCTGATTCTTTATCAAGCGTAACTCCAATATTAGTGACGGAAGACACAGAGATCCCAGCACAAAGTGAAGTTATAGTCCGTGGACATCGGGCGGATACTTCTGGGGCCTTCCGATTGGCAGTTACTGATGCCTCTGGTAAAGGAGCTTTGGCTCATAATATCCTGGTTGCAAGGACTTTAGTCAGAATAGATAAAGAACAGATCCCTATCAGAGTGATGAACTGTAACAAATCCAGTAGAATGTTAAAAAAAGGTGAGGAATTAGCAATATGTGAAGCTGTTACCTGTGTAACAAGTATAAATAAAATAGAAGTTACCGATTCATATCAAAATCATACAGACATCCCGTCTCATCTTACTGAATTATGGAGAGAAACCAGACAAATATTAACTGAAAACCAAGCTGTTAAGGCCGAGAACCTATTAAAAGAATTTTCTGACATTTTTTCTGCCACATCAAATGATTATGGCCGTACGAACCTGACAGAACATAAAATCAACACTGGTGATTCTCCTCCAGTCCATCTGCCGGCAAGAAGGCTTCCATTGGCAAAAAGAGAGGAGACGGAACAACTCATAAAGGACATGGAAACTCAGGGCATTATAGAACCATCACAGAGTCCCTGGACATCACCAGTAGTTCTTGTCAAGAAAAAGGATGGATCTACACGATTTTGTGTAGATTATCGCAGATTAAATGACGTAACAAAGAAAGATTCCTTTCCTTTACCCAGGATTGACGATACACTAGACACTTTATCTGGGTCAGAATGGTTCTCAACATTAGATTTAAAGAGCGGCTATTGGCAAGTTGGTATACGTCCTGAAGACCGTGAGAAAACAGCTTTCAGTACAGGGAATGGACTTTGGCAGTTTAAGGTGATGCCATTTGGACTTTGTAATGCACCTGCCACATTTGAGCGACTAATGGAGTCAGTGCTCAAAGGTTTGTCTTTGGAGGTCTGCCTGGTTTACTTGGACGACATCATAGTTCTTGGAAGAACTTTTGAAGAACATTTGAGAAATCTTCGTCAAGTATTTGAAAAACTTAAGGCAGCCAAGTTAAAATTGGGACCGACAAAGTGTAAACTGTTCCAGCAAGAAGTTCATTACCTTGGTCATGTGATCACTACAGCAGGGATTAAGACTGATCCTAGTAAGATAGAAGCTGTAAGAGACTGGCCTCCACCACAAGATGTTCATCAACTTCGTAGTTTTATTGGACTTTGCACCTACTATAGAAGATTTGTCAAAGGTTTCTCCAACATCGCAAGGCCATTACATCGTCTGACAGAAGAGGGCCAGCGGTTTATGTGGACCACCGAATGCGATATAGCCTTTCAACAGCTGAAGAAAACTCTTTCCACAGCACCAGTGCTAGCGTACCCACAAACTGGAAAACAATTCGTAATAGATACTGACGCAAGTAACACAGGAGTTGGTGCTGTGCTTTCACAAGAACAAGACGGACAAGAGAGAATTATAGCATACTTTAGTAAAACTTTATCCAAACCAGAGCGGAATTACTGTGTAACACGCAAAGAACTGTTAGCAATAGTAAAAGCAATAGAACATTTTCATCATTATCTCTATGGCCAGAAATTCCTTATACGTACTGATCATGCTGCACTTAGATGGTTATTAAACTTCAAAAACCCTGAAGGACAAATCGCTAGGTGGATACAACGGTTACAAGAATACGATTTCTCCATCGAACATCGAAGTGGTAAAATGCATAAGAATGCAGATGCTCTTTCCAGGCGCCCATGTATTGACAATTGTAAACATTGCTATAATGCAGAACTGAAATTTGAAACTAAAGAGATAATGCCCATAAGACAAATAGTATCGACACAAACAAACAGTGACACCCCTAACATCTGGAATCCAATTGAAATCAGGAAGACTCAACTAGATGATGAAGACATAAAACCAATATTAGAATTGATTGAAAAATCTGATGTAAGACCTAATTGGGAGCAAATCTCGAGGTATAGTCCAACTACTAAAAGTTACTGGGCACAGTGGGACTCCTTAAAAATGGAAGACGGAGTATTATACAGAAGATGGGAGAATCCCACTGGACGACTGATCCGTTGGCAGATAATCCTTCCTCGATCCCGAGTGGAACTTGTGATGAAAGATGTACATGATAGTGCCACTGGAGGACACTTCGGTGTTAATAAGACATTAGCCAAAATCAGGGAACGATTTCATTGGTTGAAAAGTAGGGCAGACGTTGAGAGATGGTGTAGGCAATGTGAAGCCTGTGCAGCAAAGAAAGGCCCTAAGACTAGGAGTCGGGGTAAGCTGCAGACGTATAACGTTGGTGCCCCTTTTGAAAGAATAGCCATTGATGTAATGGGTCCGTTTCCTAGAACTGATGATGGAAATCGATATTTATTAGTGGTAATGGATTATTTCACAAAGTGGCCTGAGGTATATCCCATCCAAGACCAGGAAGCAACAACAGTGGCTGAGATGATAGTTAATAACTTCATTAGTAGGTATGGAGTACCTTTACAACTCCACTCTGATCAAGGACGGAATTTTGAATCCAATGTGTTTAAAGGCATCTGTCAACTATTAGGCATTCAGAAAACCAGAACAACTCCCTTACACCCTCAGTCGGATGGTATGGTTGAAAGGTTCAATAGAACAATTGCTCAGCATTTAGCATTATTTGTGAACGACCACCAACGTGACTGGGATCGCCATGTACCACTCCTTTTGCTGGCATATAGAACGGCAGTGCATGAGACAACTGGACAGACACCTTCCATGATGATTTTTGGAAGAGAGTTACGTCTTCCCTGTGACCTTTTATATGGTCGGCCCGAAGCAATGCCTGTGTCCACTCCACAATACGTACAAGAATTGCAACAACGACTAGAAGAAATCCATCACTCCGTTAGACATAACATCGACATAACAAGTGACAGAACCAAAACAAGATATGACAGTAAAATAAATGGAACTATTTTCAATCAAGGAGATCTTGTCTGGCTATACAGTCCACATAGAAAGAAAGGACTATCTCCAAAACTTCAGAAACCTTGGGAAGGTCCATATACAATAGTTAACAGGATTAATGACGTGGTATATCGCATTCGTCGACGTCCAGCTACAAAGTGCAAGGTGGTTCACGTGGATCGTTTGGCTCCGTTTCATCGAAGAACTGAAGAAACTTTGGAATCCAGAATTGTTCGGGACGAACAAGACCTAGGAAGGGGGCAGTGTTACGACAGAAGGAATCTGGCAACCGAAAGCAAAAAGTTTCAGCCAACGAACAAGAACGTTGGGAGAATTTGGAGAAGAAGAGTAGAGCGTTAACGGTCGTTGTATTGTAACGGTCGTTGTATTGTAACGGTTGTTGTGTTGTAACGGTCGTGAGTTCGAAAATGGACGGTGAGCTGTTCTGAGACAGTGCGCGTAAGTATCAAGAAGTAACTTGATGTGTTGTGTATACGCGGAAGGATAAAAGTGGGATCTTTTATCGTTAAGTATCAAGAAGTAACTTGATGTGTTGTGTATACGCGGAAGTATAAAAGTGGGAACTTTTATGGCTAACTTCGAATGTCTACACGGACTGTCTTTTTGTTCGGCTAGTGTGTGAAAAGTTATTAGCACAGGACGAGAATTGGTTTACGAGTGAAGATCTTCGGGTGACCTGGTAAATCAAGTAAAAGGTAGTATTTAGTAAAATACACAGAGCTGATATTGTGTGCTCTACGCAGGAAGATTGATGACTTGTGCATGTTAATAGTTGATTTGTTAATAAGATACTTCATCCATATTTCCTTTGTAACAATTTACCTTGTATTGAATTTTGTTTTGAAATATAGCTTTTAATACTCACGCTCAGTGGCTATCCATTTTTTTGAAATCCGCAACAATATATATCTATTTCAACCAAATAATTTTTTTAACATTCATCTAGTAACTATCAATTTTTAAAGATCTCTTGAAGTTTTAAATATTTATAAATATTTAAATTATAATCTTAGTTAATACTGTATATTGTTTTATTTTATGTAGTTTTAAAATAAATAGATTTTAAATTTAAGACAAATTAAATTGCATTAATTTTTATGCGCATTTAATCCCCCCTCCTTTCTTCCCACCTTTTGGTCAGCGGCTTGTTCAGGTTTCATGTATCAAGGTGACCTTGGCCATGCCCCCCCCCTCCCACTCTCCTCTGAGGATGCTAGAAAGAGTAATTAAGACAATAAAATTATTAAACTTCTATAGTTCACACATTTTTCAAGAAATTTTTTAAAACCTCTAACAAAGAGAAGGGAAATGTTAAATTGCAACGGAAAGCCAAGGCACGTATCCAAGATTTAGTTTCTTAAAATGATATTCTACATGAAATAAGATTTTATGGTTGTTTTTTAAATCTATTTGTAGTGTAGGACACATACTAAGGGGGTGAAATAAATTTATCCAAAGACACCTGTTTTGGATTTCAAAGCAGGTAGAAAACTTGAGATTTCGTATAAGATGACGAGAATTTCGGAGGGGGGAGGTATCCGGACCTACGTAGCTATATATGAATATGTAATATATCAGTTTCCTAATTTTATCAGCCTTCGTTCCGGTTTTTTAGGGGCGAGGGTGGTTCAGTCGGTAGCGCGTCAGGCTCGTAATCTGGAGTTCTTAAGTTCGAGTTCCAGCTGGGCCAGTGTTGAGATTTGTCTCCGCAAAAATTCCCCGCCCTGCCCACGGTCAGTGGGGGATACCGATGGGTTTGGAAAGACCGTCGTTCATCGAATGGTACGTTAAACCGTGGTCCATGTGCGGGAGAGCCATACCCTGTGCATGTTAAAGAACACACTGTAAGGCCTTGACGGGAGGCTACCATATGTCTCCCAAAAGTTGTCTAGTGAGTCCCCTTCCTCTAACGTTCTCTGATCTCTCGGGGTCCTTGTGACCTGACCATTTAACCCATTGTGTGCAAAGAATGCGGCTCAGAAGTAAAATAACCCAAAATCTCAGTACCGGTTTCACATATGACCAACCCGGCCATGGTCTGGGACCCCCATTATACGTGTAGGGCCTCACTTTTGAGGAGGGAAATATTAAAAAAAAAACATTGGTAAAGACCTCATTGAAAAAGAGAAAGAAACAGAGAGATGAAAGTGTGGCAGATGAAATCTGCCGCTCAGATGTAAAACCATCTAACCCGGTTATTTAAATCCCCCATGGTCTTGTAATCTACTAAGTAGGATTTCCAGCAGAGCATGAAAATGATAATAAACCGATCAAACACACGGTTTTATTTTTGGTGTTTTAGTCCTTGTCAGCATGATATTTACAAATACTGAGCACATATTCTAAGTTGAGAAACACGAGTTTACTTTTTTTCGTTTGACGCTTCTTTGCTCTTTTTTTCAAGACTTGCGAACAGAAAAATCTGTCATTCTCGTGTTGTTTCTTTTTTTATGTTTTTCGCTCAGGCTTATTGTGTGCTCTTTCAGACAGCCATACATTTGTTCAGAAGTGACAGCCGAAATCTGGTCACTTCAACCACACATATGCCGGATAAGACAAACGGTCTTCTGTTTTTTTTTTTATTTTCTGCCGATTATCCGACAGACTAAAGCCTGATCCTCAGTCTTTCTTCCAGAACGGAGCTCTGGCCTTATCAAACAGAAGACAGCCCTGATACATTTAACCGATTCATCTTCCTAATGGCAGGCACTGTTTTTCCATTCAATACATTACCGTGATTTCACTTTCAAGCAGAACAAGATTTCGCCGAAGACGGCTCTGCATTTTTCTTTTACTCTTCGTTCGCTTTAAGAGAGGAATAACAAGGCACGAAGAAAATCGCTTCTCTTGTTCGTTCACTCATTGATCATAGTGAGGCACTGCCTGCCGACCAGGAATAGAGATAGTGCGGTTTCTCCGAGTGAGAGACCGCTCTTCTCTTGATAACGAATGGAGCAGAGAGAGAGAGACAGATGATACGAGAAAGAATGGAGAATAGAATAAAACGAAATGTAGGAATAGATTATATATATATGTTTTAGATAATCATTCATCAGAAGCAAACAAATCAATTTGACAAATTTAACAGAATCACGTTAGAGGCAGTTTTAAGCATCGACTATTACGTCAGGGGCATGCATCTGCTGAAAAAAAATAAAGCTCATTTGCATACACTGCAGATGAGATTGAGTTCAAATTTTAGAGCCAGAAATTATTGAATTCAGTGTAGTCCCGGCTTGAACTATTTTTAGAATTGTTGAGTCCGAGTCCGGTTAGGGAAGAAGTTTCCTCTGATCTGTCGCAAAAGTATACAGTCCAAAACTGTTAACACGAAAGACAGGGGACAGCGCAAATATTCCGATGTAATATGTAGGTTGGGTTGTTTTACCTCTGAACGGCACTTTTTTGCACACCATGGGCTAAATGGGCAGGTCACATGGACCCCGAAGGCTCAGAGAAGGTTAGGGGAGGGGACCCACTGGAACAGCTGTTGGGAGACAGATGGTAGCCTCCCGTCAAGGCCATCCAGCGTGTTCTTTAACGTGCACAGGGTATGGCTCTCCCGCACAAGGGACCACGGCTTAACGTCCCATCCGACGAACGGCGGCCTATTCCAAGCCCATCGGTGACCCCTACTGACCGTGGGCAGGACGGGGAATTTTGCGGAGATAAATCTCAACGCTGACCCAGCTGGGACTCGAACCTGGGAACTACAGATTACGAACCTGACACGCTACCGACTGAGCCCCCCCCCCGATATAATATGTAGAATTTTGCGTTAATAGTATATTTATGAATATATTGTATTGGTCTTTTCTTACGTTATTCATAGACTAGGTCGTATTTTGAGAGCAAAGATTGAATGAGATCTTTCTTTACTGATTAACGATTTGTCCATCCAGCTTTCATTATGATTGTCATTCCCGATCAAGTATTAACAAGGTTGGCAATCTGTAAGGAGTCCAGCGAACTATCATCATAATAAACTCCTTTAAGTATGATTAAATCCCGGAAATTCTGTACACTTATTATGACTTGAATGGCATAAAGTGGTTTCGAAAGAGTTTTCATTTTGTGTTGCATTGCAGATGACGGTTTGGGATTGAAATAAATAATACCACTTCCATGACTAAATGAATTAGGCTAGAAGCTTTTGAAGAATCTTGGTTTAACGATAACTGAGCATTCAGTTGCTTAATGAGCTGAAAAAAGAAACGAACCAACCTCATTGCGCACTGACGCATCGACTTAGCGAAGCAGAAAATTGTAGCAGCGAAATTCTCTTTATGTGACGTCTTATGTCAGTCGTTTGCTCTCTGGTTCGCAAGAAAGGAACAAAAGATAGCTATAAATGAGCTAATTGGTCCTATTTAGTAACAGGGAAGGCTGCAGAAATTCTGTCACTGCAACGCGAGTAACTCTATGGTTTCTATTACTTTCCATTGGTAAGCTACATGAATTCTGCCTGCATGTGTTCTGTTACTTCACTATATGAAGCTACATGTATTTTTTTAATGTACGGGAATATACACAGTCGTATCAGAATAATATGACCACCTACCATACATATACTATGGTAGGTGGTCATATTATTCTTATACTATTCAAATTCTATTCAAATTTATTTCACACTTTTGATACATTACAAACATGTAATTAGCTGCAGCTCTTGAAAAAATTTTTATATTATTTTACATTATTGTTTATCAACAAACATAGTTTTCAAGCTGAATCTGTAAATGATCGTAGTCAAAAACTATCTTTCTTAGGCAGACTTAAAATTTTTTTAAAACAAAATGACTTGATGTTTGTTTGCAATTGTTAGGAAAATATATATTTAGAGGATTGTGAATACTTTTCACTAAAATCTAGACTGATTTCCACAGAATGTGTATTGCTTCAAAATAAACCTGCTCAGAGAAGTCCGCATAAGAGGCTATAAGATAATGCGTTTAATTAATCATTAATTCGATTAAACCTTCTGGTATCCGAATGGTTAGCACGGTTGGCTGAGTAATAAAGGGACTCTGGGTTCGAGGCTAGATCAAGGCGTGAATGCTGGCTTTTTTATGCATATTGTCTTTCAGCTTAGGTCTCGCTTTCCACACTGATCTTCTTCAGGAAGTGTTGGACTTTGTGGCTAGAAACTATTCAAGGAGCAATTTATTTATTTATAACCGAAGGCATTTTATTTTCTTTCGAATTTTAGTTAAATCACAATCAAGTTCCCTGTTTTTGTCTCTATTTATTCTCGAAATATCTCGAACGTGTTATCCAAAACACAGATAGAAGTAATTTACGAGCTATTTACATCATGGAATGACCTGTTTAGAGATTTAATTTTGATTCTTTTTCAGGCATTGTTTAATAAATGAAGAAATAATAAGAGTAGTATCCAGTTCTTGACAAAGATAATTATTTTGAAATAGGTCGAAATACTTATCCCAATTATGACGCTTACTAATCTATTTTTCATTTTGTCCCAAGCAGAGTTGCGGTGGAACTGATTTGTTTTATGACCAACCATGTGCAACGTCTTCTACTCAGGCAGAAAACTCCATTACCGAAACTAAAGTAATAACAACAAGTGAAATTTGCGACATTGGGTATCTCTGATTCGTTTGTTTTACTTTCGTGTAGTTACCGTCTTTCATTTTTATCCTGTTTATACGATAGGCATTGAGCAAATGAGAACTAAATCACAGTGATTGTTTTGTTCTAATGACACAGCTGAAGTGGCAAATGGGGACAGCATGACGCTTTCATAGTTCTCAAAGATGATTGCTTGACTCACAGGTCACGTGAGTTATTGGGTGGTAGAATATAGGACTCAAGCAAGGATTCATACAGTCAATTGTGTAGAATACGTAATATGAAAAAAAAAAAAATCCGGATTTGTTTTTCACACATGCTGTTCTCTACGATTAATAGAACATTGGCCTGTGATGTATAAGAACTTTCGATGCTTAAACTGCGCAGTCGCACAGTCTCTCCAATTGCTATGCAATCTAGGCAACTTTCTATCCTGACTTTTCTGTCTTTCTTAGCAGAGCCATCGGAATACTACTCGATCAAAATTCTAGTTTCTATAATCATCAACATCATCCTCAAGCAGCCATCGGAAAGAATTCGAAAACAAATGCATAGGGCTGTGACTCGACGAATTTGTTTTGTAGGTAAAGGACACTTTTCTCACTGCTCTACAAATATCGTGTGACCCATATTATACCTTTGTTGTTTCAACCGTTGTTAAACGAAAAGAGTTATTTACACGAACCAGAGATACATCATCATCATCATCATCATCATCATCATCATCATCATCATCATCATCATCATCATCATCATCATCATCATCATCATCATCATCATCATCATCATCATCATCATCATCATCATCATCATCATCATCATCAAGCAGCCATGGGCTACGGAGGTCCAACCAGACCGTGCAGTTTAATTCTCCAAGTATATCTGTCCTGAGCTACATCTGCTACATCCGGTCACTGCACACCAATTCTAACAAGGTCCTGTTTGACATTGTCTGCCAACCGCATCCTAGGTCTCCCCCTCCTTCTGAGACCTCTAGGCACACTGTTCATAACCCTATTCGCCAATCTATAATTATCCATACGGGCAACATGGCCAAACCAGTGGAGTCTCTCTCTGCACATTATGCTGCTTAAAGGAGGTTGCAGACTCCTTTGCCTAACCACATCATTAGTTACAAAGTTAAACCACCTAATACCCAAGACACTACGTAAGCATCTAAAATCAAAAGCATCTAGTTTCCTGTTATCTTGTTTACAAAGTGTCCAAGTTTCACTACCATAACTAACCCTAGAAAGAACCAAACTATTATACAGTCTAATTTTAGTCTTTAGGTGTATACGCCTATTTCTCCACACTCTCCATAGATTCTTAAACGTCCCGGCAGCAATCCCTATTCGTCTGTTAATCTTATGCCGCACATCACCATTATCTGTTACATAGCTCCCAAGATAATTAAACTGTGACACCTGCTCAAGACTGCAACCATTCAGATTAACTGAATCACAACCTGCCTGACCAATTTTCATCACTTTAGTTTTCTCTCTGTTTATAACCAAACCTACTCTACTACCAGTTTCATCAAGAGCTCGAATGAAAGAGTTCATCTCATCAACATCATTTGTCAAAAGGGCTAAATCATCGGCATAATATAAATCAGAAATTTTCGAATCTCCAGTCAATTTAAGGCCAAAATCTTTCTCTTGCAGTGAATTTCGCATAACATAATCAATAACCAAAGAGAAAAGGAGGCAAAATGCACCCTTGTCGAACACCAGATGTAATGCTAAACCAATTGCTACAAGAATTACCAACTCTCACACACGACTCAGTGTTATTATAGAGAACTTTCATTATATTAACTAACTTGTCTGGTATACCATATGATTTCACAATCAACCAAAAATTATGTCGCTCAACAGAGTCGAAAGCCTTTTTGAAATCAACAAAGCTAGCAACCAAAGGTTTCTAAAACTCTAAACATTTCTCAAGAATCTGCCTAAGTGAAAATATCTGATCCACATATCCCCTACCACTTCTGAATCCACATTACTCATCACGCAATTGACTGTCAACCAGATTCGTAATTCTATTAAGCACAATCATGCAAAAGAACTTTACCTGGAACAGAGAGTAGGCTGATACCCCTATAGTTATCACAAGAACTGCGATCACCCTTTTTGAAAATAGGGATAATAATAGTTCTGCTAAAATCCTTAGGAATATCCTTTATCCTTATCATAAAATATATCCTTTATCATAAAAGATATTCAAAATTTCAGTCATCCAAGTGGTAACAGAAACATTCCCAGCTCTAAGCATTTCTGTAGTAATTTCATCTACCCCTGGGGATTTATGAAGTTTAAGTTTATAAATTGCCAAAATAACTTCAGATTGTGTTATAGGGCCAACAGTGAAGCAAACAATGCATCTATCATCATTACAAACAATGGGAGTATAACTAACCACATTGTTTAGAACATCACTGAAATGCTCAGCCCACCTAGCCATGACAGAATCCTCCACTTCTATACCCTTACCTTGTTTATCCTTCAATCCCTGTATAACTGTCCGTTTTCTACCACACAAAACATTAACTATCTGGTACAGCTCTCTGCTGTTGTGCTACCTAACTGCTTCCTCAGTTTTTTCAGCCAAGCCATCAAGCCAAAGATTCTTATCAGCAGCTAACTGATCTTTTACACGTTTATTAAGCTCTCTGTAATGCTTTCTATTACGACTAGTAGGGTACTGATTAAGGACATTCCTGCAGTTCTTTCTTTCCGAAATAAGCTCAAGTGCCTTATCACTCAAATAATTCTGTCTCCTCTGGTCCTTTTTTCCTAAAAGAGTACTGTTAGTGTCCAAAAAAGCCTGTTTAAAATGATCCCATTCTTCCTCAACTTCAGTAGTAAGCATACCATGACTGTCATAATGACTAAGTAACCTATCATGGTAAGCGTTGGCTATAACTGGGTCTTTCAGAGCTTCAGTATTAAAAGCAAATTTTTTAATCCTAGCACAACACTTTTTAAGTTTAAGTTGCAAGACACTTTTAACAAGGTAATGGTCAGACCCAATTTCAGCTCCCCTATATGACCTGGTATTCGTAACAGAACTAGCCTATTTGCTGTTAATTAATATATAATCAATCATATTCTAATGCAGCCCATCGGGTGAAACCCATGTGTACTTATGTATGTCGCTGTGTTTGTGATATGTGTTAGTTATTCTGAAACCATTGAGTTTACTTACCTTTAGGAGACGTTGCCCATTGCCACTGCAGCTACCAATACCAAAAGGGCCTATAAACCGTCCCCAAAGGTCAGAGTCAGTACCAACTTTGGCATTGAAGTCACCTAGAATAAGGGTAATATCTCCTTTCTTGACAGAATTCAAAATATCCTGAAGTTGTCCGTAAAACCTATCCTTCTCATCCTCATCGGCATCCTCAGTGGGGGCATAACAGCAGATAACATTCAAGTCTTTAACGCTTGTCTGAAATTTTGCTGTAAGAAACCTTTCATTAATGCACTCATATCCTAGAAGAGCATCACTAGCATGTCTGCTAAGAAGCAGACCCACGCCTTGGTGATGCTTTCCATCCTCCCTCCCTGTAAAGAGAAATTTAAAGTTATTTCTAAATATCTCACCTTTACCTGTCCATCTGGTCTCTTGCAAGCCTTTGAATATCTAGGTTATAGCGCTGGAATTCCTGCATGAGGACATCAAGAGAATAATCTTTATATAATGTCCTCACGTTCCACGTTGCTGCAGAGAGAAAATGATTAGTAGGATTTTTAAAGAAACTAGGTTTATTGAGTTAGTTAGGGCCAATAATATCAAACAGCCCCCTGATCGCAGGCATGGGGCAAAGACCTGTTCCTCCTCCGCTAAAGGCTGGAGTCACCAAAGTTGGTAGGAACTTCAGGCACCACCTTTTCAAGTGGACTTTTTCAAGAGCCATATGGCCTGCCTGAGACACATTACTCCAGTTTAGGCTTGACGATGCCCAACTAGCTAAGTAAGGTTCAGGTACCTGCGATGGCCTCTGATTAGGATTATCCACTAATCCACCAGCTGATATAAGGTATCCCATGCCTCTGTTCACTTAGAGCTGGCAACCCAGAAGCAAACAGAAAACACAGCAGCAGACTCTCCCTCAACAGAGGCCCACCAGTGCAGCAAGTCCAGGATCCATAATCAAGCTCAAATCCATAAACAAGTCCAGTCTAGCTGGTATAAATGGTCAGCACCAGGACCCTGTGAAGTTGACCACTCCTCAGCAGGGTTGAAAAAAAAGAAAAAAGTGGCCATAGATGACCAGATCAGTAGGCCATACTGAACTGGCAGCCCTCCACTTCCGTTCCCTTCCAAAAGAGAATATCTCTTTTTAAAGGTACAGTCGCTCAAAAAAGTATCCGAACACTATAGTTGATTACAGAATTCAGAAAAAATATCTGGCAACGATTTTTTTAGACATTAGTGATCTGGCAACCTTCGTGTCACGTGACACGAAGGTTGCCAGATCACTAATTTTTAAAAAAACTTTGCCATATATTTTTTCTGAATTCTGCAATCAATCATAGTGTTCGGATACTTTTTTGAGCGACTGTACTAACGGCCTGCACCACGAGAAGGCGGGGTCGGACATTAGGTGCTAGACCTGGCCGGTTCTGGCATCATCACTAGGGATTGGTACACAGCTCTCCTTCCAGTTTATGCGTAGCTACCATTTACAGACCAGAGATACATACTTTGTGTTTTTAAAATAATCACCACTATAATTTTGTTTTTCAAATAATAATCACATCCTTGCATCAAAATTGTAGTGTCCTGATATGAAAACATTTTGTCTGCTGCTAGCACCATTATCTGAACACTCATCATCATCTGATTGATAGCCTCCTCCACATCATCATCTGGCTGACATCATCATGCGACTCAGCTCCTTCTTCACATCATCATGCGATTGAGAGCGAGAGACTCCTACATATTATCATGAGACTGAGAACATCCTTTTCATCATCGTACGATTGAGAGCCTCCTTCACATCATCGTGCGATTGAGAGCCTCCTTCACATCATCGTGCGATTGAGAGCCTCCTTCACATCATCGTGCGATTAAGAGCCTCCTTCACATGATCAAGAGACTGAGAGCCTCCGTCATATAATAATAATAATTTGACTGTGAGCATTCTTTACATCATCATTTGCCTGATAGACTACTTCACCTCATCATCTTAGAAAATCCTTCACATCATAATGCAACTGAGAGTCTTTTTCACGTCATCGTACGACTGAGACCTATATCACATCATCTGAGAGTTTCAAATCACTATCCGAATGCAATCGACGTCCTCTCAGATCACTTATACTACTGTCGTAACATTTTATGTATGAAAAATAATGCTCATCTATATTTCCTGCAAATAAGCTATTAGCTTTGCGGGTCAAATGCAAAAAAATTTCTTTATCTGTGTTTTGTGAGATGATGAGGATGAATAAAACATATCTATCTATAAAAAGAAAGTTTCTAAAAATTTGGAAATCACAAAGCCAGAGAGAACACTCTGGAGAATAGTCAGGCATTTCCTAGCGATGACATTTCACTTTCGGGACTGGTCTGAGCGAGGATTATCTTCGGTAATTCTGTGCCCTTTACCCTCTAGATTTAACCTGTGGCCTAATCTGTAGTTGTCCTAATCTTGTAGTTATTCATTTAATATGGCATTTATAGTGACAGGAGCGTCCAATAGATCTCATAATAGTGTTATCCAGATTGTTATCAAGGCAAGTCTACCACCTGCAAAAACAAACTGGATAACACTATTATGAGATCTATTGGATGCTTCTGTCACCATAAATGCCATATTAAATGAATAACTACGATGAATACCATATTGCATGAATGATTATGATGAATGCCATAGTGCATGAAAATCTACTATGAATGCCCTATTCCATGAATGACTACCATGAACAGCTACAATAAATGTCCTATTTGAAGACTATCAAGAATGCCGTATTACATGAATGATAATGTGAATGTCCTAATACATGAATGACTACGATGAATGCTATATTTCATGAATGAGTACAATGAATTCCATACTGCATGATTGCTAGTATGAATGTCATATTGCTTGAATGACTACAATAAATGCCATATTGCTACTATTCGATGAATACTTTTTTTCCTCTACAGATTCGTGCCACTAATTGAGCATAGCAGGTATATGTCCCACATTGTTCTTTTTCTGAAACAGTGATATTCTCACAGTTACATATATGGTGATGTGTAATTTTCATACAGATAACAAAAGTCTTGTTTTCATATGAATGCCCGTAATTAGGTTTGTTTATTCTGATGTACTTTTTGAAGAGCATTTCGATATTTTTAGAGGGAAAAATGGATTTTTAGACTCAAATAACATCTATCGATTTAAATACATTAGCAATTTTTCTACTCATAATTATTTTTTAATAATCAATTATTCATGTGACTCATTGTAAAATTAATGAGGCACATCTATGCATTTTATTTGCCGTATTCGAAAGTTTTTCAATTGAACAAAAATAACTTAGATCTGAGTGCGAAATACAAGAACAAATAAGTATGACAGGGCAGAGTACAAAATTAGATTGTTATAATGCAGGGAGAGGGAGTCGAACCTTTCATAGCTAGGGACAAAAAAAAAGCGAATAGTCCAAACCAATTATTACATGACACTAATATCATTCATCATATTGCAACATGGTTGTAATAATATTGTGAAATAAGATGGTCAAATATTGTGGTATATATATGAAACATTATCAGAACAAATTGCAGTTTTAAACTCGGAGACCTAACACATAGGACTAACTTCATGGTCGCAAGCAGCACAAAGTAAAGTACTGGGCCACCTGCTGCCCGCTGTCCTCGGTTTGGACGAACCTGGTTATAACGGTATCCAATTCCATCTTAATATTTTTATCTACGGCTGTGCATCAGGAGAAATGGAACTGTCAACGAAAGTTTCCTTAAAAAGTTTTATCGAAATCACCATATCCTTACTTTACTAAATCTTATTTTAATAATCTTACTTTAAAGAGTTTTATCGAAAATTTTTAAAGTAAGTAGGAGGAAGTGCACAGAAAATATGAAGGTGATTTAAAGGAAATGAGGGAATTTGATGAAGGTATAGCATTTATTTTAAAGGAAATGAGGGAATTTGATGAAGGTATAGCATTCATTTTAAAGGAAATGAGGGAATTTGATGAAGGTATAGCATTCATTTTAGAGGCAATGAGAGAATTTGATGAAGGTATAGCATTCATTTTAAAGGAAACAAGGGAGTTTGATGAAGGTATAGCATTCATTTTAAAGGAAACGAGGGAGTTTGATGACGGTATAGCATTCATTTTAAAGGAAATGAGAGAGTTTGATGAAGGTATAGCATTCATTTTAAAGGAAATGAGGGATTTGATGAAGGTATAGCATTCATTTTAAAGGCAATGAGAGAATTTGATGAAGGTATAGCATTCATTTTAAAGGAAACTAGGGAGTTTGATGAAGGTATAACATTCATTTTAAAGGAAACGAGGGAGTTTGATGAAGGTATAGCATTCATTTTAAAGGCAATGAGAAAATTTGATGAAGGTATAGCATTCATTTTAAAGGAAACTAGGGAGTTTGATGAAGGTATAGCATTCATTTTCAAGGAAATGAGGGAATTTGATGAAGATATAGCATTCGTTTTAAAGGTAATGAGGAGATTTGATGAAGGTATATCATTCATTTTAAAGGAAACGAGTGAGTTTGATGAAGGTATAGCATTCATTTTAAAGGTAATGAGGGAATTTGATGATATTATAATAAAATAAGTATTTTAGAACTTTGTGTAAAGAATTCTTTCACTATTCTTCAGTTTTGTATAAGTTTCTTAAGACTGGCATTGTTGTTGTTAAATATTCAAACTTCCATAATACATTAAATACTGATTGAATAATACTGAAAATCGAGATGTTGATTTATTTATAAAAAAAAAAAAACATATTTTAGAAGTTATAAAGCTTTGATGTTAGCTTCCCATTGACTAACATAGGGATTTTCCTTAATTTATGGAAACCAGTGTATTAGAAAGCAAATGTAAGCCTCCTGTGAAAGCCATGTTCTAAAGCGCACAGGATATGGATCTCCTGCACACGGGGTTGACGGCTTAATGTCCCATCTGGAGAACAGTAGCCTTTCCAAGCCCAACGTATCCCCTTTCTCATAGAGGGTAAAACGGAGTTTGCGGAGAAAATTCTCAACGCAGGCGCAGTTGCGATTCGAACATGGGAAAACCAGAATACGAGCTTGACATGCGACCGAGTGAGCTAACCCAATTATTCTTGAAAAATGTGAAATTCCTTTTTTTTTTCGACATTGCGATTAACTTAATAATCCAGACGAAGTCGAATAATGAATCCGGCCTTGTAAGGAGCAGACAACTCGATCAGAGTAAGGATTCCCCGCCGATTGTTCAATCGATTACCTCGTAGTGAATTAGTCTACAAGATGACTGAGACAGGTGCAATTTCTACTGAAATCAGCTAAGAATAGATTTTTCTGGGTGTCGTTAATTTCTTCCTTTACAGTGAATTGCTTCTTGATTATATCGGATGGAAATGAAGAAAAGCTTCTTAGAGTGGAAGTGGGAGTCTTTTTTTTACCAGACCCATTTTACAATTCTCATTATTTTACAGAGCGAATAGAAAAAATATGATGGGGACTTTCAGTATCGTGTAAATGGAAAGACGTATTCGAAACTTTTTAGCTTTAAGCAATACGTTTTATGAAAAATGGCACTGCATTCAATACTGGAGTAGCACAGGAAAATGTCCTGTAAACGTGGAACACTTGAAAGCTGAAAAAAATTGAGTTTTGCAACTTGTGGGATCCGAACCTAATACCTCCTGATAACATGTCAGGTGCTTTGACCCCTGAGGTATCGCAAGCTAGGTCAACCAAATGCATTCAGGCGTCGGCTTTTGGACATAATGCGCTCCTTTAGACGTGTTCGAAAGTCGAGCGATAGACTTCCGTGGATCACTGCCACTGAACTTCTTTTTGCATTGGAGTCTTGGTGTCAAAGTTGGCGCAGTTTGTTGTTAGACAGGTCCATACAACATCGGAGGAGGACATCGGCGGAGGAGGATTTTTTCAGTAGAGGTGTGGTAGCGAAGGCTATGTTAACTCATTAATTGTATTTGAGGATCCGTCCCCAGAGGATGGGACGTTAAGCCGTGGCCCCGTGTATGGGAGAGCCATACCCTGTGCACGTTAAAGAACACGTTGGATGGCCTTGACGGGAGGCTACCATCTGTCTCCCAACAGCTGTTCCAGTGGCTCCCCCCCCCAACCTTCTCTGAGCCTTCGGGGTCCATATGACCTGGCCATTTAGTTCATGGTGTGCCAAAAAGTGCCGCTCAGAGGTAAAACAACCCAACCCAACCCGTCCCCAGAGGGAAGAATAATATTGTACAGTCCCAATTATGGTACAAAGTTTTAGTTTTTTTTTACCCCTGAGTGTTATTCAATATATACAGAGTATTTTTTAAACATTTAAAAGCTTCATTTGACGTGAGATGTAATCATTAAACTTAATCTTAAATACTACTTTCTTATTTTAAAATCAAGAAATACATTTTAATGGTTGGATGAAAAGCTTGCTGATGATGATTTTGCAGGAGACGGAGCAAAGGATCTTGCAGGGGATTGTGATGCAGACTTAGATGTTAAAGGCTCTTCTGCTGAATTTGATGGCGTCTCATTCGCTCTCTTGAATGATTTGTCAAGAGAAAGGTGAACACTTGCCTTCTTTTTCTTGATAAAGGAGTATGTAGAAAGATGTAACTCTCTCAATATCTCTGCGGATCACTGCCACGGAACTTCTTTATGCTTTGGGGTCTTGGTGTCAAAGTTGGCGCAGTTTGTTGTTGGACAGGGCCATACAACATGCAACGATTCGCAAAGTTTGTTCGTCTGTTTGCCTATGCCCGAAAGACCGAGAACCGCGGCCGAAAAATCGATTCAATGTCTCAATTTATAATGTCCGAATGTCGACGACTGCCTGTATAGTGGGCGCCGGCAGAGATTTTTCCAGTAGAGGTGTGGTGGCGGAGGAGGAATTTGTTTCATAGAGGGGCAAAATATTTCAATCGGGGTTTTAAAAAACGAAATCAATGTTTCAAGATAAAAATTTTTAGGTAAAGCCGTTCATTATTGAGTGTAGTTGCAAATAAGAAATCATGCATACATCATACCATATTACAAATAAGGAGGACCGAAAACAAAGCAAACAAAAGAAAAGGAACCTATTATTGAAAATATACGAAAAAACGTGTTTTCATGATAATAAATAAAATACTTGCGACAAAAAAAGGAAACGTAAAAAAAAACAACCAAGATTTACATTTCTTAAAAAAACAAAAAATTGGTGTAGCTGATGCTATTTAACATAAATCAATTTTTCGATCTATTATTGTTTCAGGGGATGATGGTGGTCACTCTAGAGACTCTCTTGCCCTTCCCTGATGGCGCCTATATCTGTGGGCCGGGGGTGGCTTCGTCAGTAGCGCGCCAGGCTGGTAATCTGCAGTTCCCCGATTCGAGTCCCAGTTGGGCCAGCGTTGAGATTTATCTCCGCAAAACTCCCCGCCCTGCCCACGATAAAAGGGTACTCCGATGGGCTTGGAAAGGCTGCCGTCTGTCGGATGGGACGTTAAGTCGTGTGGCCCCTGATACGAGAGAGCCATACCCGTGCACTTTATAGAACACGCTGGATGGCCATGACAGGAGGCTACCATCTGTCTTCTGAACAGTTGTTCAAGTGGGTCCTCTCCCCCAAACTCCCCTGAGCCTTCGGGGTCGTTGTGACTGACCATTTAGTCCATTGTGTCAAAAAAAAAGTGCTGCTCAGAGGTAAAACAACCCAACCAAAGCCCATACCTGCATACTAAATATTGACTTTTGGCAGCCTTCATTCGATATTTAAAGTTACGGGAATGACACTATTTATGATCAGTGTTATTCATATTAAAACTTATCTTCAAAAATAAATCTCTGTACAAATTTTTAAAAGACCTCCATTTGAGTAAATGTTTCGAAACCTGCAGTCATTTACTCTTTAATCTTCCGAGAAAAATTCGTCACTGACATCACTGCTTGTTAATTGTTTTTGCATCCATAAAATGCTAAAAGAATATTGATATGAATTTAATGAGATGAAGACTTAGCGTGAGTCCATAAATAGCGCATATGTATACCACACTAAAGTACGAATGACGTAATTTATTACAATGGCACAAAATTTATGCAAATTAATCAATCTTATCTATACACAAGCAGGGCCGCCGAGAGAATTTATGGGCCCCTATGTAATATTATGCTCGGGGTCCCCCTTGAAAACTTTTTATCTTTACAAATCATTAATAGCAATAATTCTGGACACAATGATGACATACAGAGGAAAAAAAGCCTGTTGCGCAGTCAGACATGCAAAAACAAAGGCCTACACAGTTTGTGTCACATAAAACTTTTTAGCATAGGATCGATATATAGCCTAACTAAGAATAATTTTTGTAAGAAAAAGTAGAGTCACTTAATCTGACGGGCCCCTATGCACTAGTCCCCCTTGCCCCCCCCTGTCGGCGGCCCTGTACACAAGTATTTCTATTCCCCTCAGCATAATGACAAACCACTTTGTATTGAATCTCATTTGTGACGCAAATTAACCTTAACAATACTTTACACCTTATAGATGTGAAACGTTTAGCATTGATCTCCCCTGATAGAGGATCTAAGGACAAACTTTATTGTTGATTCCTTTTTACCATCGGAACTAAGCCTTATCTTGAAACAAATAAGAGCAGTCCTTTTTACACAGCATTACACAACACTAATTTAATACACTATATCCTTCTCCCTTTTACTACGGGGTGGCTCAGTCGGTAGCGCGCCAGGCTCGTAATCTGTAGTTCCCAGGTTCGAGTCCCAGCTGGGTCAGCGTTGAGATTTATCTCCGCAAAATTCCCCGCCCTGCCCACGGTCAGTAGGGGACACCGATGGGCTTGGAAAGACCGCCGCCCGTCGGATGGGACGTTAAGCCGTGGTCCCGTGTGTGGGAGAGTCATACCCTGTGCACGTTAAAGAACACGCTGGATGGCCTTGACGCGAGGATACCATCTGTCTCCCAACAGCTGTTCCAGTGGGTCCCCTCCCCCAACCTTCTCCGAGCCTTCGGGGTCCATGTGACCTGGCAATTTAGCCCATGGTGTGCAAAAAAGTGCCGCTCAGAGGTAAAACAACCCAACCCTTTTACTACTCCATTATATATCTTTTTGCTTTCTTTCACAATTCTTACTATTTCAAAGCATTCTCGTTCTAAACAGTTAATGACGTAAATCGTCACATTAAGTATAGGCGAGCATTCATGCCATAAGCCATTGTCGCACGTTCATCTGTCGTAACAATATGTTTGAAAAATCGATATATATATATAATCAGTTCTTAAACTTTGACACCTTCGGTTATTGAGAGGTGGCGCATTTAAAAATTTTCCGGATTTCAGAGAGGTATTTCTAGTGAGTGAATACTTTTGGAAATCATATTTCGGTGAATATTAAACACTAAACAATCGAATTTGTTTACATCTGTTAACAGTTATTAATTATGTTTATTTTAAACTATATCTATGTATTTTCATGTAACGTTATTATTCTTCTCTCCTGCAGATAAGCAGATGCTTTGCGGGTCATTTGTTTAAACTTTTGTATAACTAACATGAATATGAATAAATATTGTTATTATTACTAAAGGAGAGTGTTTACAAATGTAAATATTAACTCACTTTGTTAAATGTAAACAGATGATAATAAGACCAAAAAAAATACGCATGCTCATATAAATGTATAGTTTATGTATAATTTAAGGTCATTTGTTAAGTTTAAGTGTGTTTCACTTATATATTTAATTCAAAAGCTACCACTTATTATGTTTTCCATTTTCACCTGTAAAGTTATCTTTATATATATATATACGTTTGGGTGAAACAAACTTACTTAATTCAATTCAGTATCTAGCATTCACCAGCAAATTCACCGATTGGATTTTCGCCAGTTGATTATAAAGAAGCAAGAGGAGAGATTGTACACTGAAGTGCCATTGAATTAGGAGTAGCAACCTAGTACGTGTTGGACCCACTCTGGCCCTGAAAACGGCCGCCACACGATGAGGCAAGTACTCCACAAGCTTGCGTAAATGTTATACAGGTTAGGTGACCCATGCATCCTCCAGAGCTGTCCACAATTCTCTCAAGGTCGTTGCTGATGGAACACGGGCCAGAACACTCTGCTCGACGACATCCCAAAGATTTTCCATGGGATTTAAATCTGGGCTTCTAGGTGGCCAATTCATTATTTCAAAGTCAGCAGAATGCTCCTGCAATCATGCAGTAGCCAACCTGGACCTGTGAGATGAACAGTTGTCTTGCTGGTAGACGCCATCTCCATTGGGATGCATGATGGCCATAAATGGGGGTAATGGTCAACCATGAGTTATACGTACCGGGATGCATTGAGAGCATCGGCACACGTACCAAAGGTCCAACAGACGTCCAACTGAAGACGGCCATCACTGAGCCACCACCAGCTTGTACTGTTCCAACCTGACATGCAGGATCCATGGCGTCATAGGGATTGGCGCCATACCCTCAGTCTCTCATCGGTGTGATGAAGTTTAAATCGGGATTCATCACTCCAGGCTATCTGCTGCCAATTTTCGATGGTCCAGTTTCGATGTTCTTTAGCCCAGGCAAAGCGTTGAGCACGGTGTTGTGCCATTAGAAGTGGGATTTTCATAGGTCGGCGGCTCTCGCAGCCGAGACGAAGTGAGAGTTGCATTGTGCGCGTGTGGCACTGTGCAACTCTCGCTTCATCGTGAGGCCTACGACTACTCAAGGCTGGTTGTCCTTTGCAGTTTGTCTGGGTGCTTTTTTTGCCGGAATTTTCAAATGACTTACCAGCTGAAACCCGCGTTCAGATGGGAGGTGATTTCAGATAATGTCTGGACCCTATCAGTCCGTACGATGCGGGTCAGACGGTGAAGCCCACGACTACTCAAGGCTGGTTGTCCTTTGCAGTTTGTCTGGGTGCTTTTTTTGCCGGAATTTTCAAATGACTTACCAGCTGAAACCCGCGTTCAGATGGGAGGTGATTTCAGATAATGTCTGGACCCTATCAGTCCGTACGATGCGGGTCAGACGGTGAAGCCCACGACTACTCAAGGCTGGTTGTCCTTTGCAGTTTGTCTGGGTGCTTTTTTTGCCGGAATTTTCAAATGACTTACCAGCTGAAACCCGCGTTCAGATGGGAGGTGATTTCAGATAATGTCTGGACCCTATCAGTCCGTACGATGCGGGTCAGACGGTGAGCCCACGACTACTCAAGGCTGGTTGTCCTTTGCAGTTTGTCTGGGTGTTTTTTTTGCCGGAATTTTCATATGACTTCCCAGCTGAAACCCGCGTTCAGATGGGAAGTGATTTCAGATAATGTCTGGCCCCTATCAGTCCGTACGATGCGGGTCAGACGGTGAAGCCCACGACTACTCAAGGCTGGTTGTCCTTTGCAGTTTGTCTGGGTGCTTTTTTTGCCGGAATTTTCATATGACTTCCCAGCTGAAACCCGCGTTCAGATGGGAAGTGATTTCAGATAATGTCTGGCCCCTATCAGTCCGTACGATGCGGGTCAGACGGTGAAGCCCACGACTACTCAAGGCTGGTTGTCCTTTGCAGTTTGTCTGGGTGCTTTTTTTGCCGGAATTTTCATATGACTTCCCAGCTGAAAACCGCGTTCAGATGGGAGGTGATTTCAGATAATGTCTGGACCCTTTCAGTCCGTACGATGCGGGTCAGACGGTGAAGCCCACGACTACTCAAGGCTGGTTGTCCTTTGCAGTTTGTCTGGGTGCTTTTTTTTGCCGGAATTTTCATATTCCCGGAACACTCTTGAAACTGTCGTACAAGAAAATCCAGGTTCGTTGACAATTTCGGAGATCGAGTGTTCCATCCGTCGAGCACCTACAATCTACCCTCTGTCAAATACATCTAAATCCCGCGCCTTTCCCATTACGCTTCTCACGACGAATGCTTGGGGAAGCCAATGACCAGAGTTTCAGCCACGCATGCGGGCAAATTCGAGACTTGCGGTACTGAATTTAGATAATGTCTCCTATCCGTATTTCAATGACACTTCAGTATAAAGAACAACATTCAAATATAATTAATAATATATTGTATACTGGGTTGGGTTGTTTTACCTCTGAGCGGCACTTTTTTACACACCATGGGCTAAATGGCCAGGTCACGTGGACCCCGTAGGCTCAGAGAAGGTTGGGGGAGGGGACCCACTGGAACAGCTGTTGGGAGACAGGTGTTAGCCTCCCGTCAAGGCCATCCAGTGTGTTCTTTAACGTGCACAGGGTATGGCTCTCCCGCACGCGGTGCCACGGCTTAACGTCCCATCCGACGGACGGCGGCCTTTTCAAACCCATCGGTGTCCCCTACTGACCGTGGGCAGGGCGGGGAATTTTGCGGAGATAAATCTCAACGCTGACCCAGCTGGGACTCGAACCTGGGAACTACAGATTACGAGCCTGGCGCGCTACCGACTGAGTTACCCCCGCCCCAGTATACTTATTATACTTGTAGTCTCCTACACATATAAGCTTATAACGCTGTTTATTACCACGATAGCTTCAACACTTTCGTCGAGAAAGTCTCTTTCGTATTAACAGTTTCATGACCGGATATAGAAAAAAATCGAGGGGGGGAGGGCGAGAAACACAATCGAGCAGAAAAAATGTAAAGGGTGGGAGGGGTAGAAACTGGATTTCGAAAGCAGTATAACATTTTCCCCTCCGTTTTGGGATATTTTAAAAATTTCTTGAAAAAATGCATGGAATGTAAATAAGTTGAATAATTTTTTTTGCCTCTGTCACCATTAATAGTATTCTGAAAGGGGGATGGGGCATGACCCCCTTGCCCTCCCTCCTGGATCCGGCTATGAACAGTACTAACGTATTGGAAAGGGATACAACCTACCTGTTCCTTGGATGAATAGTACTTGGTTCTCCTATTTGATGGGTGGGGGGGATGATCTTATAGCCTCCGCAGTTTCTTATATAGCAGCCATTGAGCTATGCGGGATGATTACATCTACTACTACTTTACGTAAGCACTGTTAATGTGAAGGAGACTTTCCCGAGGAAAGGGTTGAAGCTATCGTGGTAATAATCAGCGTTATAAGCTTAAATAATTAAGAATATTGTTACGACAGATGAACGTGCTACAATGAACTTGTGATTTGATGTGTCATTTTGATGCGCTTGCATGTGCTTCTGCGTGAGAATTACGTCACCAACTACTTCGAACGAATTTAAATTAAAAACAAAGAATAAGAAAGTTGTATTAAGAGGAATCAGAGTGGGAAGGAAAATTACATTTTCCTTTGTCTGTGCACTAAATTATAAAAAAAAAAGAAATGATTTTATTTGGTGTATTCGCGGGAGGTTAAATAAGTTTATTAGTGTTGATCCAGTTAGTGTAGGTAAGAAAAAGTAGGATGCTTAGAACACTTAAAAGATGTGTCTGAGGAGGTTATATGTTAGTCAAACAAGCAGAACTGATCTCAACTTTTCTGTAGGAAGAGTTAATCAATTGATGCATAGTTATATTTAGTGTGTTTAGAAATTGGTAAGGTTATACTTTATAGATTGTGCCACTTATCGACTGTTGTAAAAGCCTTATTTTCTCTTTGCAGGAATAGTAGAAAGGTGCTTTGTTCTTCTGAAGGTTAATTTGTATACTGATCAAGATTTGTGCTGGTTGACTTTAGTTTGTATAAATATTTTCATTCATACTTTTGTAATAAATTACATTATTTTAGAATTATAATTGTTAAATACTATTTTTGAACTCAAGCTCAGTTTTCATCCGTTTAATTCATAACAATATATTATTAAAACAATATATTATTAAGTAACCGTTCTTTCTGCGCATTTATGTCATATAACGTTGATGATCCAATATTGCATTCCAGCATAAGTTTGCCCCTTTTTTTATATTTAAAAATTTTTTTGCACCTGAATTAAGAGAAATATGCTCTTTCTTCTCTTCTCTCTTTCCGTTTTGATTTTTACTCGGCATAATTAAAGAACTTTGCATACATCAGACAGTGCCAATTTCTAAATAGTGGAAAAAAGTGGAAATTCTTAAATGCAAAAATTTGTACAGGATTGCTTTCTTAATATCTCCAGGTTTTAAATTGCTTATTTTTTTTATTTGTATAATGTGCTCTTGCAAAGTAGTTAGTTTTTAAATGTGAATTTTTAAATGTAAATGGATTTTAAAGATATTACTGCACATGGATTAATCTTAAATATAGAGAAACACATTTTTTTTAGCCTTGGGGATTCGAACCCATTACCTCAGTGTCTCGCAAACTGTGTGCCGCGAGAGATTTTCAAATTGACACTAGATATTCGAAAGATTTCATTTTGACTTGACTTGTGTTATCGACGTACTTTAATATCGACGTGCTTTAATAAAAATCTTTCTGATTTTATCAAGTGGGATCTTGTAAGTATTTATCAAGCTTTTTCCAAATTTTGGTATTAATTTTTGATTATTTCAAGCCATAGAATTTGGGTTGGGTTGTTTTACCTCTGAGCGGCACTTTTTTGCACACCATGGGCTAAATGGCCAGATCACAAGGACCCCGAAGGCTCAGAGAAGGTTGGGGAGGGGACCCACTGGAACAGCTGTTGGGAGACACATGGTAGCCTCCCGTCAAGGCCATCCAGTGTGTTCTTTAACGTGCACAGGGTATGTCTCTCCCGCACACGGGGCCACGGCTTAAGGGTATGTCTCTCCCGCACACGGGGCCACGGCTTAGGCCGCCATCCGACGGACGGCGGCCTTTCCAAGCCCATCGGTGTCCCCTACTGACCGTGGGCAGGGCGGGGAATTTTGCGGAGATAAATCTCAACGCTGAACCAGCTGGGACTCGAACCTGGGAACTGCAGATTACGAGCCTGGCGCGCTACCGACTGAGCCACCCCCGCCCCCAAGCCATAGAATGGACAAATATTTAAAACAAACACCGAGTTATGATTAATTATATTTATTATTATATTTATTTTAAATAAAATGCATTTAACGAAACTTCAATTTTCCTCTTTTTACGTAACCATCAAAAATTATTTTTTAGGTGTGCCGCGGAAAAAAAATTAGATTCAGTGTGCCGCAGAGTAAAAAAGTTTGCGAGACACTGCATTACCTATTGGTTAGATGTCCGGTTTTCTACCATAGAGTCACTGGCCGCCGAGTAAGGTCTATATAACGCTATGCCATGTAGAGGCCTAGAGGCATAGAGGGGAAATGAGTCAGAATTGACTTTAATTCGGAGTGAAGCATAGCATTAGCAGTAGTACTAGAGCCAAAAACGTAAATAATTATTAACAGTTTACAGCATTATTCTTATTACCCTACAGTAATAAGCAAATAAATATTAGAAAACGATTAACTGCTTCGATTTTTTGATGATGTAGACCACATATTTGCAACCTACGACCTGAGCCCTTTTCAAGCGGCAGGAGAATATTGCCGCGCAAATTATTAGATTTATCTCTTGTACTTAAAGTACTTTGCGGAATATCAGTTTTTCTTTCTTTCCCAATTTATCTTTGCCCTGTTTTTGAAAGTGTTCCTTAGTAGACTAAATTTAATTTATGACGACATCGACCTATATGATAGACTTTGCGCATAGGGGTAGATCAGGTTTTTTTAATGTACTATTCAGCTCCTGATTAAAAAGCTCAGTTGGTTGTTTGGTTTACCTCTGAGCGGCACTTTTTTACACATAATGGGTTAAATGGCCAGGTCACAAGGACCCCAAAGGCTCAGAGAAGGTTGGGGGAAGGTACTCACTGGAACGGCTGTTGGGTTGGGTTGTTTTACCTCTGAAAGGCATTTTTTGCACACCATGGGCTAAATGGCCAGGTCACATGGACCCCGAAGGCTCAGAGAAGGTTTGGGGGAGGAGACCCACTGGAACAGCTGTTGGGAGATAGATGGTAGCCTCCTGTCAAGGAGGGTTAACGTGCCTGTCAAGGAGGGTTAACGTGTCTCCCGCACACGGGGCCACGGCTTAACGTCCCATCCGACGGACGGCGGCCTATCCAAGCCCATCGGTGTCCCCTACTGATCGTGGGCAGGGCAGGGAAATTTGCGAAGATAAATCTCAACGCTGACCCAGCTGGGACTCGAACCTGGGAACTACAGATTACGAGCCTGCCGCGCTACCGACTGAACCACCTCCGCCCCACGGCTGTTGAGAGACAGATGGTAGCCTCCCGTCAAGGCCATCCAGCGTGTTCTTTAACGTGCACAGGGTACGGCTCTCCCGCACACGGAGCCACGGCTTAACGTCCCATCCGACGGACGGCGGCCTTTCCAAGCCCATCGGTGTCCCTTACTGATCGTGGGCAGGGCAGGGAGTTTTCCGGAGATAAATCTCAACGCTGACCCAGCTGGGACTCGAACCTGGGAACTACAGATTAGAGCCTGGCGGGCTACCGACTGAGCCACCCCTGCCCCACGGCTGCTGGGAGACAGATGGTAGCCTCCCGTCAATGCCATCCAGCGTGTTCTTTAACGTGCACAGGATATGACTCTCCTGCACACGGGGCCACGGCTTAACGTCCCATACAACGGACGGCGGCCTTTCCAAGCCCATCAGTGTCCCCTACTGACATGGGCAAGGCGGGGAGTTTTATGGTAAAAAGCTCAGTTCTCACTCAAATAGACACTACATTATTCAACATTTTAATTATAACAGTTTCCAAAACCATCATAGAAAAAACATTTCAGAAACTTATGGTGCATTAAATACTTAAAAAAAGAAATATTTATCCAAAGGTTAAAAAAACTATTCTGATGGCAAATTTGTAAAGGACTTCCTGCAGACGGTTTTTGGTATGTTTTAGCCCAGAGAGAAAAAAATGATAACGCAAATTTATCCCACTAAATCGCAATTAGCTGTATTGATGAACTTGCTACCAATATACCGAATACCTTTACAGAGCGTTAGAATCGAAATTTGAATATTTTCCTTTGTCTCTTGATGAACGTACAGTCGCTCAAAAAATATCCGGACACTATGGTTGATTACAGAATTCTGACAACGTTTTTTTAGAAATTAGTGATCTGGCAACCTTCGTGTCACGTGATACGAAGGTTGCCAGATCACTAATTTCTAAAAGAATCGTTGCCAGATATTTTTTTAGAATTCTGTAATCAACCATGGTGTTCGGATTTTTTTTTGAGCGACTGTACTGATGTTTGTAACGCAGCTTAATCAGTAGCGTTGGATGCGGAGTCGATGTTAATTTCCATTGAAATGCATTTCATTTTTATCTAATTTTACTGTTTACTTTCAATTTTTTGTATATTTAATAATAATTTTAATTAAAAATAAGTCTTTTCAATAAAATTATAAAAGCACATGTTTCTTTTTGAAATAAATAGGTATATGTAAAAATTTAATTGTTTACACATATTGTCTACTCAGGGCAATGGACATTTGGAAGGGGAGGGATCAGTTTGGAGTGTTTAGTGCAATAAATAAGAATCTGACCCGCGGCAACGTCAAAAATCCTCATCTCAAATCATCAAAATCATCATCAAAAGGTTGCCCAGCCCTGATTGCTGACATACACACTGCAATAAATAAAAATAAAATAAATACCCCCTCAAGCAGCTGCTTGCCACAGAGGTCTGACAGGCGAAGGTTGCCAGATCACTAATTTCTAAAAAAAGGGTTGCCAGATATTTTTTCTGAATTCTGTAATCAACCGACGTGACACGAAGGTTGCCAGATCACTAATTTCTTAAAAAAAGAGTTGCCAGATATTTTTTCTGAATTCTGTAATCAACCGACGTGACACGAAGGTTGCTAGATCACTAATTTCTAAAAAAAAAGGGTTGCCAGATATTTTTTCTGAATTCTGTAATCAACCGTAGTGTTCGGATATTTTTTTGAGCGACTGTACACATAATAATAAAAAAAAATTGATAATTAAAGTAAAATTGTTTTTGCATAAGCATAAAGTTAGGAAAAAATCCCTGATAGCGTTTTTTTGCTAGAAAATCGGAGTTGTTTATACTTACCATTAATGACTTGACCTGGCTTGTAAGAGACTGCCGACTGCACTAGGATATAAGGTATCTTAGTCTGATGTAATGGCAAACCATGTCCTCTACCGGGACTCAAACTTTCGCAGGCTTCTGTCGGAGCACCTTGGGGGAAAGCTTCAACGAAGCCGGAAGCTAAGAGCACGGCGGACAGGGCAAATTCTACAAGCATGGAGCAAACCCCCATGAGGCTAATCGTTCACTCACACAGCTCACCTGCCAATAGCATGAAGCTGCAAGCTCAAATGCTCTTATATCTGAAGTGACAGATGCTAGTGGAGCAAACTAGCACGATGCACTTTACACGTTTAGAGCAAAATAGAAATCCCCGTGTTCCGTTAAGAGTTGTCGTAGGCAAATCTGTCTTCCTGTGAAGCTCTCATCTCGCGACTGGCTGAATAAACAATTGAACACAAAGGGGGTCGTTTGGATCGCGCAACCAGCGTCATGATGTCTACAAGCTCATCCGAGAATACTTAAAGGGCATTTGTTGACCGGGTTACCAGAGCAATGACCTGAAGAACGGGTCTCTGTTGACACTGATGAACCTCATCTTAGGATGCGGCCTCATGAAAAGCGACTTAGCGTTATGAACGATTCTAAATTTTTTTGGCGTCTTTAAACAAGATTTGTGAGACGCTAAAGAGTTTTGAAACACTTATAACGCTGAAACTGCTTCGTGTGTAACCGTACCCTTATAGATCCAGTTTCTCTCTGTGACTGGTGGCGGTAGACGTCACTCAAGTAAACAAACATTTTTTTTCTTATTAAGTTCCTTATTTAAATGAAAACTCGAACACAGATGCTTCTATCGTAGAGCTGGTGACATATTATTTTGACCAGGTTTATGTTTTTCGTTCAGAAAAGCTTTATAAGCTTGTTATTAAAGTATGGCAAGCCTCTGTGGTAAGCAGATGCTTACCACAGAGATCCTGTCAATTTAATATGCTATAGAGATGACCTGCGAAAGAGGCGAGTTCTGTTGGGTTGTTTTACCTCTGAGCGCCACTTTTTTGCACACCATGGGCTAAATGGCCAGGTCACATGGACCCCGAAGGCTCAGAGAAGGTTGGAGAAGGGGACCCACTGGAACAGCTATTGGGAGACAGATGGTAGCCTCCCGTCAAGGCCATCCAGCGTGTTCTTTAACGTGCATAGGGTATGGCTCTCCCGCACACGGGGCCACGGCTGAACGCCCCATCCGACGGACGGCGGCATTTCCAAGCCCATCGGTGTCCCCTACTGACCGTGGGCAGGGCGGGGAATTTTGCGGAGATAAATCTTAACCCTGACCCAGCTGGGACTCGAACCTGGGAACTACAGATTACGAGCCTGGCGCGCTACCGACTGAGCCACCCCCGCCCCTTAATTACTAGAAAAATACCATATCACCTCTGGTGAATTTGAAGTGTTCTTCCCAAAGCGAATGAAGTCTCTTATTTTCCGTCTTTTGCACCCTCTAACAGAGAAAATTGAAACTAATGGTTGTTTGGGTATCTTCAAATAATAATATTTTATTACTATCTATGATGCACAAAAGCAAATTTTTATTTATCTTTTAAAAATATGTGTGTTACCCCCACTTTTTGGAAATAAGGGGCAAAAGATTGTTGCCAATGTAAACCTTTTAATTCTCTCATTTTACTGCCAGAATTGCAAATTTATAGCATAAATCGTTTGCAATATTGGTTTAAAAACAATGGTTCCCAATAGAGGCGTTTTCATAAATTCATATATTGGAAAAATATTTTTTTCAACCAATTTTATAGGAAAAAAAAATCACATAATTCTAATGAAGTTTTTCCTTGGTAAAAGGAGACATTAGGCCGAAAAGGTTGGAAACTGCGGGTTTAAAATTTTGACATTTTCTAACTTTTTTCCATCGTTAGAGAACGATTAGCTTGATAGCCAAGCTATCAAGCTAAAGATTCTTATCAGCCTTCACCTGATTATTTACACACCTATTAAGTTCTTTGTAATGCCGTCTGTTAGGACCAGTTGAGTTTTTATTAAGATTATTACGGAAGTTATTTCTTCAAAAATAAGCTTCAGTGCCTTAAAGCTCAAATAACTTTGTCTCCTCTGCTCCTTTGTACCCAAAATAGTACAATTAATTTCAAGAAAATTCTGTTTAAAATAGTCCCATTCTTCATCAAATGCAGCATCAGGCAAACCACGTCTGTTAATAATAACTAAGCAATCTATCATCGTAACCTTTGGCTATATTGGGCTTTCAGAGTTTCAAGTTATATTTCAGAGTTTCAAGTTATAGGTGATTCTTTTAACCTTAACCCAACATTCCTTAAGCTTCATTTGTAAGACACTTTTGATCAGCTAATGGTTAGACACAATTTCAGCTCCCCTGTATGATTTGGTATTCCTAACCGATATATTAATTAACAGCAAATGCGCCAGCTTTTGCTGTTAATTAATATATCGGTTATGAATATTTTTTCAACCAGTTTTATAGTTGGTCGGTTAGGAATATTTTTATCTGCTCTTTCAAAGATTTTTTTTTCTGGTTTCAAAGAAGTTCTTGGTTGCTTCTCAATCCCACTTTGCACAGCTGCAATGACCTCATCATTGTCTCGGTATCTCTTGCCCCTAGAAACGCATTTAGCGGTCCAAACAAATGGGGGGGGGGGGGGGCTCAGTCGGTAGCGCGCCAGGCTCGTAATCTGTAGTTCCCAGGTTCGAGTCCCAGCTGGGTCAGCGTTGAGATTTATCTCCGCAAAAATTCCCGCCCTACCCACGGTCAGTAGGGGACACCGATGGGCTTGGAAAGGCCGCCGTCCGTCGGATGGGTCGTTAAGCCATGGCCCCCTGTGCGGGAGAGCCATACCCTGTGCACGTTAAAGAACACGCTGGATGGCCTTGACGGGAGGCTACCATCTGTCTCCCAACAGCTGTTGCAGTGGGTCCCCTCCCCCAACCTTCTCTGAGTCTTCGGAGTCCATGTGACCTGGCCATTTAGCCCATGGTGTGCAAAAAAGTGCCGCTCAGAGGTAAAACAACCCAACCCAAAACCCAAACAAATGGAAATCGGATGAAGTCAAGTCAGAACTATATAGTAGATGAGGCGATATATTCTACTTCAGTTTCCGTAGAGTCTCCATTGGTAAAGCGGCAGTGTAAGGACGAACGTTGTCCTTGCGCTCAGGTGAGAGAAGTCGTGGTACCCATCTAGTGCTCAATTTATTGAATTTCAGCTCATTGTGCACAATTTCTTCAACATTCCCTACACTAATTCCAGTCTCATGAGAATTCACGAACGATTATTTGAAGATTGTCTAAGATACGGTCTTCAGTTTGGCAACATTGTCGGGAGTGGCAGAAGTCTTTGGTCTCAGAAGGTTAGGTTCATTTCGTCTTTCTCTAAATGATTTGGCCGCGACTGTACACCCTTACGTCTGACAAACGAATATCAAGTTATAGCGCTGAAATTCTGTATGAGGACACATGCTCATAAAACATAACTCATAAACGTCCTTTTTCATATTTATCGGGACATTAAATCGCACAGAAACAATTAAAGTGTTTTATGAACCAAAATAAAATATTGATGTGAAAGAAACACACATTATCTTATGGAGCTTAAACGCGACTGCCAATGAGAGTCCCTGAAATGTCATGGATGCCAGGGGCGGGGGTGGCTCAGTCGGTAGCGTGCCAGGCTCGTAATCTGTAGTTCCCAGGTTCGAGTCCCAGCTGGGTCAGCGTTGAGTTTTATCTCCGCAAAAATTCCCCGCGCTGCCCACGGTCAGTAGGGGACACCGATGGGCTTGGAAAGGTCGCCGTCCGTCGGATGGGACGTTAAGCCGTGGCCTCTGTGCAGGAGAACCATACCCTGTGCACGTTAAAGAACACGCTGGATGGCCTTGACGGGAGGCTACCATCTGTCTCCCAACAGCTGTTCCAGTGGGTCCCCTCCCCCAACCTTCTCTGAGCCTTCGGGGTCCATGTGACCTGGCCATTTAGCCCATGGTGTGCAAAAAAGTGCCGCTCAGAGGTAAAACAACCCAACCCATGGATGCCAAATTTCCTGATATTGCATAGTGGTGGCGCTGAAAGCAGTCGCATGAGCAGCCTTTGTCACAGGAAACAGTTCCTAAGTTACATTCTAAAGGCTTTAATCGATTGAAATTGTGATGTCAAATATTTTCTACAATAGTTGCATTTTTAAACGAATTGTATTGTGTTAATTCTAAACTCTCCTATGATTGGCAAAAAGATGAACTTTTGATAATATTTTGTGCAACATTTGAAATTTTAAAGCATGGTACTGATGACTTTTTGAACTTAAATGCATGGAACGATCGAAAGAGTGAATTGTAATCATATATAAAAGAGTGGGCTATGAAATATTTAGTAAATATCTGTATCTTATACGAATATACGCAATTTCTGTCGTCATTGAGAAAAGGAGTCCGGTTGCCAAAGGAGGATATTATCAATTGCTGTAAGTCGAAATGTATTTTACTAGATTATCTGATTTAATTTTCATTGAATGGCAACTTTATTTCACCGTCACAGTAAACAGTTTGTACGTTCTGATGGTTCTAATTGAGTAAAATTCTCTAAATGTTTATACCGCAGAAAGTCAAGCTTTAAGAATCATAGTTTTCTCAGTGTACTTATGTGCTTATTATGCATACAGCAATCGTGTAACGCAGTGGTTCTCAACCTTTTATGCTTCACGTACCCCCTGGAAATGTGTATGTAACTGGCATACCACTTTTATAGATTGGGTTGGGTTGTTTTACCTCTGAGCGGCACTTTTTTTGCACACCATGGGCTAAATGGCCAGGTCACATGGACCCCGAAGGCTCAGAGAAGGTTGGGGGAGGGGACCCACTGGAACAGCTGTTGGAAGACAGATGATAGCCTCCCGTCAAGGCCATCCAGCGTGTTCTATAACGTGCACAGGGTATGGCTCTCCCGTACAAGGGGCCACGTCTTAACGTCCCATCCGACGGACGGCGGCCTTTCCAAGCCCATCGGTGTCCCCTACTGACCGTGGGCAGGGCGGGGAATTTTGCGGAGATAAATCTCAACGCTGACCCAGCTGGGACTCGAACCTGGGAACTACAGATTACGAGCCTGGCGCGCTACCGACTGAGCCACTCCCGCCCCCCACCCCCACTTTTATAGATTGATAAAACTATAGTTATAGTATAACAATGGGAATAAAATAAAACATGCATAAATAACATATACCTAGCGACGTTTGAGATCTCACGGCGTCCCTAAAATATTTTACCACGTACCCCACGTTGAGAACCCCTAATGTAACGTATTGAACTTTATCGCTTGCCTATGCTGTTTTTATACATGGCAATATCCCTTTTCCTTCTACTCTAACAGGTCAGAGAAAGTTGGCGGAAGGGACCACTGGACAGTTGTTGTTTTTATGAGAACACAAGACTGTTGTTCTCATAAAATAATCAATTTTATAAAATTGTTCATGTTTCATTTTGGATTTTTTTGCGCTGATTATACATACGTTATTGATTATATATATATATATTTATTTAGCGGCACGCCATTTCATTTCAGTTATCTCTGCGGCCCTTCAGCTGAAAAGGTTGCCCAGGTATACATAGTCAAGGCGCTCCAGTGTGTACTTTAAGGTACACAGGGTATGATTCTTCTGTGCACGAAACACGACTTAGCGTCTCATCCTATAGCCGGCGGCTTTCCAAGCCCATCAGGCTTTTTAGCAGATTGTTAAGTTATCAGCTAAGCTATCGTTACTTGCTTTAAATTAACCACCTGAATCAGTGTCTCAAACAGAAATCATAAAAGAACCAAATTCGTTACTTCTCAATATATATGGGGGCGGGGGTGGCTCAGTCGGTAGCGCGCCAGGCTCGTAATCTGTATTTCCCAGGTTCGAGTCCCAGCGTTGAGATTTATCTCCGCAAAATTCCCCGCCCTGCCCACGGTCAGTGCGGGTAGTAGGGGACACCGATGGGCTTGGAAAGGTCGCCGTCCGTCGTATGGGACGTTAAGCTGTGGCTCCGTGTGCGGGAGAGCCATACCCTGTGCACGTTAAAGAACACGCTGGATGGCCTTGACGGGAGGCCACCATCTGTCTCCCAACAGTTGTTCCAGTGGGTCCCCTCCCCCAACCTTCTCTGAACCTTCGGGGTCCATGTGACCTGGCCATTTAGCCCATGGTGTGCAAAAAAGTGCCGCTCAGAGGTAAAACAACCCAACTTTCAATATATGGTAGGCCACATTTAATTTTAAGCAATCAATGAAGGGCCATATTTTATTACAAGCAATAATAGACAATCTGAATTACTTATATAGTTAGAGGTTGGCTCAGTCGGTAGCGCATTAGGCCCGTAATCTGTTATTCCCAAGTTCGAGTCTAAACTGGTCAACACAACTGACGTTTAGCTCATTGAGCATATAAAACCGTTTTCAGGAGAGCTATAACCGGTGTACATTAAAGAGCACACTGGGCAGCCTTCATGGGAGACTTCCATCTTTCTCCTAACAGCTGTCTATTGGGTTTATTCCTCCAACCATCTCTGAGCCTTCGGTGTTTCTGTAATCTGTCATTTAGCACACTGTGTATAAAACAAAGTGCCGCTCAGAGGTAAACCAACCTAATCTGCACTCTAATCGAAAAGGAAGAACAGAAACAGATGATTCCCAAATGAAATACCCCAGGTGACGCCACTGTTCACAATGCACTTTAGCAATTACTCTTTTTAGGTTTTATCTGTTGCATGCTATAAAATTTTATGGTGCCGATGAGATCCGAATTAACGAGTTTAAGATAACAGGTCATATGTTGTAGCTCAAAAGAGACACGTCTGGAGAAGAAAATTACACAGTCTGGTTGGACTCCGTAGCCCATGGCTGTATGAGGATTTTGTAGGTATGTATGTATTGAGAATAGGACTACGTAATAACGTTACTTTGTTGTAACCTACAAATAACGTTGCTTAAAATAAACAGACATTTTTAAATCTGTCTCTCAAGCGCGGAAAAATGAAACAACATAACATTGAAATCGGTATGATAGGGGCGGGGGTGGCTCAGTCGGTAGCGCGCCATGCTCGTAATCTGTAGTTCCTAGGTTCGAGTCCCAGCTGGGTCAGCGTTGAGATTTATCTCCGTAAAATTTCCCCGCCCTGCCCACGGTCAGTAGGGGACACCAATGGGCTTGGTAAAGGTCACCATCTATAGGATGGGGCGTTAAGCCATGGCCCGTGTGCAGGAGAGTCATACCCTGTGCACGATAAAGAACACGCTGGATGGCCTTGACGGGAGGCTACCATATCTACCAATAGCTGTCCCAGTGGGTCCCCTCCCCCAACCTTCTCTGAGCCTTCGGGGTCCTTGTGGCCTGGCCATTATAGCCCATGGTGTGCAAAAAAAGTGCCGCTCAGAGGTAAAACAATCCAATCCGTATGATAGAGTTCCGAATAACAGGGAATAATTTCTATTTTGTAGTAATTTCTTTTTTGAAATTTACGTATATATGCATTTATTGTGTAGCTCAGTTGGAGACACACAGTGGAAAAATAATTATTAACTTTGCCAAGCTCTTAAAGAAAAGAAGATAATAGGAGTAATTATTTATGGCCTACGTCACTGCCCACGGAACAAAGTTTCGTTGAATAATATCGAATAGGAGATATACACACACAAAAAGAATTCTATTTACGATTCTACAAACTGAGAGACAAGTGACAAGCAAAATGAAGACTGGTAAAAATAGTCACAGAAAAATTTAAAGAAAAAAGCGTTACCATATTCTCACGTGGAATAGCAGCGAAGAAGTAAAATCCGCGTATCTTAGCAACCATATAAGTGAACAAAACGAGAGCCAAGTTTTGTATCTGGAAGTTGACGAGAATACTCTTTAGTCACGTGGCGAAGTCGATCCTTGTATAATCTCCCGAGTTTTGTATTCCAGAGTTAAGGATGCTGATGTTGAATGGAGCTCGCTTCTTGAGTTTCAATTCTTGCTTTTTTTTTTTATTTTCTGTTGCCAGCCGCTGAATTTTGCACCACCTCTGAAGCAATGTTTTGCTTCTTTTTCAGATTATCAGCGCGATGCAGCTTTGAGAAGAAGTAGGGTAATTAGCGACGTAATTTTCCGCCTGTGTTGATGCATTGTAATAAAATTTTATAAGGAAGTCTTTCCCAGAAAGTATTTCTTTTTTTTTTAAAGAAAGTTTCCAAGGACAGATTTTGCGCTTCAAAACTTTTTTTTTCTTCTCCTTTTTCACTTTTTCTTTTCTGTGTGCAACACAATCGCTTCTTCTCTAAGTGGAATATGGCGCATGTTTCATAAGATGTAAGAAATCGTTCTTAAAAAGAAAGTTTTTATCTTTGACCACCTTCAGATTTTTTTCTTTAGTTTGCAATGCTTAGGACAAGCCCCCTTCCCCCTCCCCTCGCTAAAAAAATAGAAATGGAAAGACCTTGCCTATTTTAAACAATCCGAAGATCAGCTAAATATTGTGGGGAAACTTGAACTTAGAGCTTAAGTTAAAAAAAAAATCGCTCTTAGAAACTTCTGACAAGATGACTAAGCTCTTTTAATTCTGCTTAACAGAAGACATCTGAACAGCGGGGGAAAAAATCCAGAAACTACGTCATACTTTTCTTTCTGATTGTCTGATAGATGAAAAGGTCTCTGAATATACGGACTGCTGCATTCATCATTCACATTTCAAATTAATATATAAATATTTACATGAATGTTCATCTCAAGTACCTAGATGAACTAAATCGACTCTTAGAGCAACTGACCATGAAAATATTATCGTTATTTAATAGTAAAATTAGTTTTCTTATAAACCGTGGTTATTGGCAATTCTTAATATCCGACGAATATCAGTTAATCGGTAAGTAAAAAAGATTAAAAAAAAAAAGATTCAATCACTGATAATCCAATTAAATTATTTTATTGATTCAGTCGTCGCGACATCACTTAAAAGATTCTTATATAAATTTTATCAGATTTTAAGAACTTTTAATAGTTTTGAGTTGAAAGAAAAAGAATTTTCGTTTGTTCTGATATAAATTTTACATCTATATGATATTCTGCGAATTTCCCTGTTATTTTACATTGGGTAATAAATGGGAGCACCAATTTAGCAGGTTCGTCGAACTAGGAGTGAATGAAAAACCTGACTTCATCGCTACTGCATAATCTTGTCATCTTATCGCACAGTGAAAGTTACATTTTTCGTATTCAACCTGCAGAAATTTTTCTTATGAACGCAACTTGGCTTGTCGCTTGTAGCAGTACTTCATATTTCACATCCTTCTCACTAACCGGGGCGGAGGTGGCTCAGTCGGTAGCGCACCAGGCTCGTAATCTGTAGTTCCCAGGTTCGAGTCCCAGCTGGGTCAGCGTTGAGATTTATCTCCGCAAAATTCCCCACGGTCAGTAGGGGATACCGATGGGCTTGGAAAGGCCGCCGGATGTGGACGTTAAGACGTGGCTCCGTGTGTGGGAGAGCCATACCCTGTGCACGTTAAAGAACACGCTGGATGGCCTTGACGGGAGGCTACCATCTGTTTCCTAACAGCTGTTCCAGTGGGTCCCCTCCCCCAACCTTCTCTGAGCCTTCGGGGTCCTTATGACCTGGCCATTTAGCCCATGGTGTGCAAAAAAGTGCCGCTCAGAGGTAAAACAACCCAAATTCTCACTAACCCGGTAGAGGTCGCTAAAAGCCGACTGTTAGCTCTGTGATTGGTTGCCACCATTTATCTGCACTGTCATCGAGGATTTAAACGGTATCGGTGGTTCATCGAATATAGGTGAATTATTTTCGCTATTTTTTTTTTAAATGAGGCAAAATCCTTCTTTTTTTTTCTTTATTCTCCTATGTCTGGCTTTCACATTTTAAATTTTATATGAATTGAGTAGATCACTCTAACGGCGAACGAAATTGTGCTCTTTAAATTTCACATACCTCTAAGACTGATTGTTCCGATGCACATTTGCTGAAGTGATTTATAACTTCTTGACTGCGTTTTACTGTTCTCATCATTACCGTAATAATTAGAGATAATTTTAGTACTGCTAAAATAACAAAATAAAAACCCCCTCAAGCAGCTGCTTGCCACATAGGTGTGACACTTTATATACCAAAGTAGAAGGTCTGAGAGGATGGCAGGACCTCAGCAGAAAAATGACACAAACATCCATGCCTTAGCCCAGATTCCTTAGATCAGTAGCCAAGCGTGCTAACCACTCTGCCACGGGACGGCTTAGTACTGCTATAATTAGTTTTATACATACAATAGGTTGGGTTGTTTTACCCCTGAGAGGCACTGTTTTGTACACCATGGGCTAAATGGCCAGGTCACATGGACCCCGAAGGCTCAGAGAAGGTTGGGGGAGGGGACCCACTGGAACAGCTGTTGGGAGACAGATGGTAGCCTCCCGTCAAGGCCATCCATCGTGTTCTTTAACGTGCACAGGGTATGACTCTCCCGCACACGGAGCCACGGCTTAACGTCCCATCCGACGGACGGCGGCTTTTCCAAGCCCATCGGTGTCCCCTACTGACCGTGGGCAGCGCGCGGAATTTTGCGGAGATAAATCTCAACGCTGACCCAGCTGGGACTCGAACCTGGGAACTACAGATTACGAGCCTGGCGCGCTACCGACTGAGCCACCCCCCCGCCTATACATACAATAGGCTAAGGACCTTTAGCCTATTGTATGTATAGGCTAAAGACTCAGTTGACTCAGTGAAGAGACTCAGTTGACTCAGTTGATCAGAGAGACTCAGTTGATTTGGCCATGTTACCTTTATGCATAAGCGAATAGGATTATGAACAGTGTGCCTAAAGGTCTCAAAAAGAGGGGGAGACCTAGGATGCGGTGGACAGATAATGTCAAACAGGGCTTTGTTGGAATTGGTCTACAATGGCGAGATGCAGCTCAGGAGAGATGTGTTTGGAGAACTAAATTGCACAATCTGGTTGGACCTCCATAGCCCATGGCTGCTTGAGGATGATGATGATGATATTCAGTCAATCTTTCGATAAGTTTAATGTTGTTCCGCTTAACTTCGGTTTTTGAAGAACAAATTAACGACGTTAAGCGGGTACCCATGTATTGCCTTACAATCAAATACATGTAATTCCATGCGTTGAAAAGTTTTGGAAGTGTAAGAGAAGCATGTGGAAATTCAAGGACTTTTAATTTTCAATGCAAATACGCATTGAAAATATCGAAAACGAACTACAGGAATTGATCTGATTCAAATTTATTAACCAGATCTCTAACACGAGTTTTTATTTTACTATTATTTCTAACATACATAAATATCAAACTCATTTAATGGAATAATTCTTCGGACCTATCTTAGAGTTCATATTCGCCAGCCTTCAACAGTTTGTTTGTGGCTATTCTTGTGGGGTTGTTATTATATGCTGTAGGACAGCTGAGTACCAGAAATGATTGCCAGATATTAAGTTTATGTAGTTTGCAACCTCCTTTAAGCAGCATATTGTGCAGAGAGAGACTCCGTTGGTTTGGCCATGTTGCCCGTATGGATAATTATAGATTGGCGAATAGGGTTATGAACAGTGTGCCTAAAGGCCTCCGAAAGAAGGGGAGACCTAGGATGCGGTGGGCAGACAATGTTAAACAGGACGTTGTTAGAATTGGTGTGCAGTGGCCAGATGCAGCAGATGTAGCTCAGGATAGACTTGCTTGGAGAACTAAATTGCACGGTCTGGTTGGACCTCCGTAGCCCATGGCTGCTTGAGGATGATGATGATGATGATGATGAGAAATGTTTGCTCTTAATGTAACAATATCAAAACGCAGAATTGTGCATCGTTTTGTTTTCTTCTAGTCCCTCCATTACATTTATATGTTTAAAAAACTTATTAAATAAATCACTATTGCGATTTTTTCACTCACTCAACAGTAAATTCGTGAATACTTATTTTTGAGATATGAGATTGAATAACAGTTTATTTATCATTCCAATGTCAATGAAAGCCTTTACCCTCTCAGTATTCACTTTACCTCTCAGTATTCACGCATTGACCGTTGAGTGAAAAAATCGCAAAGTGATTTATTTAGTAAGTTTTTTAAACATATAAATGTAATGGAGGGACCAGAATATCCCAGTTTTCCTATTGAAACAAGGTTTGCTTATACGGAAGTTTTCCAATAACTCATCGCTCGACATTAGTCATATCATATTGTTTTAAAATATTCAACTCTTAGAATAGAATACAGGTTCGAAGAAAGTAGCTTAAAGTATGATGCAAATTTTAAATGCAAATTGAGAGATTGAGGTCCGAAATATAGAAGGGTGAAAAGTTTAAAATAGTTCATATGAAAAATTCTTCCACGTTTAATAAATGGTTGCTTAGAGCGAAATTTTACAGTTGGATTTCCATTGTAGTGTATCATTTTCTTCTTCGTTTCAAAAGTTTTACAAGTATTCACAAGTTTAATAATTTTTTGGTCTTTATTACCTTTACTAACCTTCTTAAAGGGTGGGATGACACCCTTGGCCTCACCCTAGATCTGACCCTGTATCGTACGAATATTTGATTCAACCGGAACAGCGTACCGGTAATCGGTGTTTAATATGCAAACGCATACTTTCCCCAACGCGACAAGTCACGCTTCGCCACTGAATTGATATACAGGGTGTTTCAAAAATATAAACTTTTAGTACAAACTTTTAGGGGAGGTAGATAACATCTAAAGGAATGAGAATTGCATAGGAACCCATAACCGGAAACGCCATGGGAAAGTGGTAGCAGAGGTAGAAGATCTGAAAGGACACAAGACAGTGATTAATGGGAAAACATTTATTGGACATAATTATTACAAATGGCGTACTAGATGATACATTTCATAATGTTACAGCTCTTAATGACCCATAATCGCACGAATTTTGATGAGCACACGCAAACAAATGGTGACCCGGTACATGTCTGTGTGGGAAGCGTTCTTGATACATTCATTGAGCGGCTCGTCCGTTGCCCTCAGCTATTCCATACACTAAGTGCATGTCTGCCAGCTCCCTGTTCGAATACCTTTGCATGCTCTTCGTCAGCCGACCACCGCTCGAATGAGGAAATCCGAAATTTCCCCTCTAGCGCACTGATGAACAGCGCCGCCTATTGACTTACGGTGACGTTTCCGGTTATGGGTTCCTATGCAATTCTCATTCCTTTAGATGTTATCTACCTCCCCTAAAAGTTTGTACCTATATTTTTGAGACACCCTATATACTATAATAAATAAATAAATAAATAAATAAATACCCCCTCAAGCAGCTGCTTGCTACAGAGCTCTGGCAGGTGCCTGTCAGTTTATATGTCATAGTAGAGGGTCTGTTTGGATGGCGGGACCTCAGCAGAAAAATACCACAGACATCCATGCCTTACCTGGGGCTCGAACCCAGATCCCTTAGATCAGAAGTCAAGCACACTCGGCCACGGGACGGCGAAAAAAATAAATAAATACCCCTTCAAGCAGCTGCTTGCTCCAGAGGTCTGTGTAGAACTGAATTGATGTACACTAGACAGAACTGAATTGATATATACTATATTAGAATATACAACTAGCAGAATTTACCTGCGTTGCTCGGGAATTAAATTATAGTAAATGAGTCAGAGAGTCACGATCTTCCTGAAGTATTCCGAATGGATTGGCGGACTCGTTAAGGACTCGTTAAGGTCCAGGGTGACGTCACAGTGACGAAGTTTTAGTCTCTATAATTTCTAAGGGGCTTGACCGATCGGTTCGAAATTTGCTCTGGCGGATTCACATATGTCTTGGTGCGTATGATTTAGAGATCGGGTTCATATTTTTGGCGGGTCGAGATTAAACCCGACTCAAGTGTCCGAAATCTCTGGGAGCGCTGCCGTCACCTATCTTATGAATGGAAAAGTTGCTATCGGTGCGCAAAATTATCAATGAACAGAGTTTCGCTGCCAACCTTTGGTGGGGGACCTAATTTTCTGGGATCGAAATCCTTGCAGTAGGAGATGAACGGGGAAATGAAGCTGCAGACGAGGTTTGATGGTCCATGCTCTGACTGTCTAGGAGGTGATGTCGAACAAAGAGACAAACAGGTAGAGAGAACCTCATTTATCCGATACTTATTTAACCAACACCTAGTGTCAACTTTTCATTTTTAGAGACAAAATTATGTAGCGGGTTGGGTAGGTATTGATGGATTATTGTCTTTTGTAGTTTTAGAATCTCCCAATAGCTGAATAACGCCCACTAAAGGTGAAAAAAAGTTGGAAGATGCCAAAACTTAGAAGAAATAATGAAAAGGATCTATTTATGCCATAGATTTGAAATTTTGTTACTAGAGTGTGGCAATCGAGAGTTTTACATTGACAGCAATAATTTGCTCTCTTACCCCCAGCGAGGGGGGCGGGCGGCGGAAAACGAAATTTTTCATTTGAAGAGATAAAAAAAACTTTGTTGTCTGCTACATAGATAATAGTATAAAATATTACTATTTGGATTTTTCGAACCATCGAGTAGCTCTAATTTTCACTGATAGAGAATGCCAAATGCCGTATATATAAAAAAAATCTCAATAGCAACGTTCTAATGATGGAAGTTGCAAAATGCCAAAACTTTAAACGAATATTGCGAACGATCTCTCTTCCAACTCTAGAAATTCGAAATTTTAGTGGTAGGACGTGATGGTCGAGGCGTTTGTACAGTCGCTCAAAAAAATATCCGAACACTATGGTTGATTACAGAATTCAGAAAAAATTTCTGGCAACGATTTTTTTAGAAATTAGTGATCTGGCAACCTTCGTGTCACGTGATTACAGAATTCAGGAAGAATATCTGGAGCGTGTACAGCAACTGTACACGCTCCAATTTGCTGTGAACGGTAACTACACAACGATTTTTTTAGAAATTAGTGATCTGGCAACCTTCGTGTCACGTGACTTCGTTATAAGGGTGGGGCGGGGTGGCTCAGTCGTTAGTGCGCCTGGCTCGTAATCTGTAGTTCTCAGGTTCGAGTCTTAGCTGGGTCACGTTGAGATTTATCTCCGCAAAATTCCCCGCCCTACCCACGGTCAGTAGGGGAACCGATGGGCTTGGAAAGGTCGCCATTCCGTCGGATGGGACGTTAAACCGTGGCCCCGTGTGTGGGAGAGCCATACCCTGTGTACGCTAAGGAACACGCTGGATGGCCTTGACGGGAGGCTAGCATTTGTCTCCTAACAGCTGTTCCAGTGGGTCCCCTCCCCCAACCTTCTCTGAGCCTTCGGGGTCTATGTGACCTGAGTCCATGGTGTGCAAAAAAGTGCCGCTCAGAGGTAAAACAACCCAACCGAATTCTATAATCATATCTCTTACTATTTAAGAGAATTTTCTCCCGTTTTTTCTAAATAAAAAATGAAAATAACTTACAGGGAGCCATTTTTTGAGGGGAGGGGAAGAAATCTTGAGGGTCAAACTCTTTCACTATTTGAGGTTGCAGTTTGATAAAATTGTAGGCTGAATTTGACAGTTCAAGCTTTTACCATTTAGAAATGTTCCTACCATTGTTTAAGGAAGATGGACTTTTTTTGTGGGGAGGAAAATTTTTGGGGTTCGGATCAAGGATGTACCCAAAGGAGGGACTGAGGGGTACTGATCCCTCCCAAAAATCCTGTTGTCTTACACTAAATCTCAAACTTGTCCAGCTGCATCGAAATCCAAAAGAGTTGTCTTTGTATAATTTTAGTTTAGCCTCATGTTTTATGTCCGACAATAAACCTAGAGTAGAAAAACAACTATATAATCTCATTTCATATAGAATAGTATTTTAAACTTTCCTTTTGGTGGAATATTTTAGCAATTGGGAAACCCCACTCCCAAAGCTAAGTTCTAGGAGACTCCCCGAAATTCATTTCCTTCTCGGACTACCCAAAACAAAATTCTCTGACGCCTCCTGCAGCCCCCGAAACTAAATCCGGGTACGTACCTAGTTCGAACCCTTCACATTGGTCATTCTTTATTAATCTTTTTATATTTTATGTATATATTGCATAATTTCAGGGTATTGTTTACATTTTGGTTAACAGATGGCGCTAGTTGTATTGCAATCTTTCCTCGGATGTCACGTTCTTATATTTGCAGAAGTGTTAATGTCTATTACTTTCATCAAGCGAAGTGCTTGCTTTTAACATATTTTGCTTTCTTTATAAGTTTTCACAAAGGGGATGATGTAACTAGCAAATTTCCAACACTGTGAATGAAATGGATCTCAACATTGTGACCAGCCATTTCATGTAGATTGCAAATAATATTTGGTCGTGTAGATTCAAAACTGCCAATAATCCATTTTCGAAATTTTGAAAAAAAGCTGCTTCATATAGATATTAAATTTATGAGAAATCTTAGTTTTTTTTATTTCAAATATGGATTTTTTTACTAGATTTACTTCTACAAAGCGAATTTTATGTCGAACATTACGTACAGCGTGAGTAAAAAAAAAACAGGTTCGCCAAAATATAAGTGTAGGGGCTCATGTTATAAATAAAAAATGAATAATTACTCCTCAAGCAGCTAATCTGTCAGTGTAATATGCCAATAGTAATATTTGTGAGAAATGCGAGTTGGGCAGAGCTATTTTATTTCTGAGCGGCATTTTTTTTTGTCTACAATGGACTAAATGGCCAGATCACAAGGACCCCAAGGGCTCAGAGAAGTTTGGACGGAAGGAACCCATTGGACAGATGTTAGGAGACAGATGGTACCATTCTGTCAAGGCCATCCAGCGAGTTCTTTAACGTACAGAGGGTATGGCTCTACTGCACTGTTAACGTGCAGAGGCTATGGCTCTACTGCACTGAGAGCCACGGCTTAATGTCCCATATGATGAACGGCATCCTTTTCAAACCTATCGCTGTCCCCTACTGACTGAGGGCATGCTGGGACTTTTGCGGAGATAAATCTCAATGTTGTCCCAGGTGGGACTCGAACCTGGAAACTGCAGACTACGAGCCTGGTTTGCTATCAACTAATCCATCCCCGATTCATCGGTGTCTGGGATCGGGCTTCCAAAATGGTAGGCTTGTATGTTCCTGTATGTGTTTACAAGCGTACGAGAAAACAGTCTTATGATCATATCAGTCTTATGATTATCATAAGGCGTCCCATTGCAGGTAGTAACCTGATTTTTAAACAGAGTATCTCACGGGGGAACCATTCGGTCAAGTATCTCGGTGATATCGAGATGTACAGTCGCTTAAATAAATATCCGAACATTATGGTTGACTACAGAATTCAGAAAAAATATCTGGCAACGATTTTTTTAGAAATTAGTGATCTGGCAACCTTCGTGTCACGTGATTACAGAATTCAGGAAAAATATCTGGAGCGTGTACACGCTCCAGTTACCGTTCACAGCAAACTGGAGCGTGTGCAGTTACTGCACACGCTCCAGTTTGCTGTGAACGGTAACTGCACACGCTCAATATTTCCGTGAGTGAGCCCACACGATCTAGAATCAAAATAATATGACCACCTACAGTCGCTCAAATAAATATCCGAACACTATGGTCGATTACAGAATTCAGAAAAAATATCTGGCAACGATTTTTTTTTTAGAAATTAGTGATCTGGCAACCTTCGTGTCACGTGACACGAAGGTTGTCAGATCACTAATTCGGATATTTTTTTGAGCGACTGTAAATAAGTTCTCGATAGCTGCGTAGAAAGCAAACCACTGCTAGGAGTTAACGCGCTGATGTGAGCAACGCTGAATAACTTTTTGTTTTGAATCTGTGCTAAGAGATTGGGATAGGATGTGGTACTCACAAAAGTAACCTTTAGCAAGTGAAGTGAAAATCGGAATACACAGATTAAAAGTGAGACCAGCGAAACTCCGGATACAGTTCATCTTGTATGAAATGAAAAACCTATTGTATACTTTTTGCACCGTCCCGTTGCTGAATGGTTAGCGTGCTTAGCTACATATCGAAGAGCCCCGGGTAAGATATGAATGTTCGTTTTTGTCTTTCTGATGAAATCCCGCTTTCTATTATGGCGTTGGGTTGGGTTGTTTTACCTCTGAGCGGCACTTTTTTGCACACCATGGGCTAAATGGCCAGGTCACATAGACCCCGAATGCTCAGAGAAGGTTGGGGGAGGGAACCCACTGGAACAGCTGTTGGGAAACAGATGGTAGCCTCCCGTCAAGGCCATCCAGCGTGGTCTTTAACGGGCACAGGGTATGTCTCTCCCGCACACGGGGCCACGGCTTAACGAGCCATTCGACGGACGGCGGCCTTTCCAAGCCCATCGGTGTCCCCTACTGACCGTGAGCAGGGCAGGGAATTTTTGCAGAGATAAATCTCAACGCTGACCCAGCTGGGACTCGAACCTGGGAACTGCAGATTACGAGCCTGGTGCGCTACCGACTGAGCCACCCCCGCCCCACAGTACGTTATATACGAGTACATTGCAATTCTTTGTTATTTATAAAATCTGACATGGGAGGATTATAATATAGATTACAACTAGGTTTTAGACCAGTGTTTCTCAATGTAAAAAAATATTGCAAAGCGTTCTGCTACCTACTGAACCTTCCATCCACTCCCCCACTCAGAGGTAAAACAACCTAAAACAACCTCTGAGCGGCACTTTTTCCACACAATGGGATAAATGTCAAGATCTCAAAGACCCCAACGGCTCAGAGAAGTTTGGGAGAGGACTCACTAGACAGCTGTTAGGAGACAGACAGTAGCCTCCCGTCAAGGCCATCCAGCGTGTTCTTTAAGGTTCACAGGGAATGGCCACTGTCCTGCAGACGTGGTCACGGCTCTACATCCCATCCGACTAACTCATTTGATTCCATTATTTTTTTTTATCTATCGTCTAATAATAGGTAGAAACGCCAAACCTTTGTTGTCTCAGCATTAGAAGTTTCTGGAATGAGTTCCAAACTGTTGACAGCGTCATCACTTTCGGGAACTGGCTTTTCTTGGTTTTGGTTATTGTTGGCAATCACTCGTTTCTGAAATTAAAATTTTTGCGTTGAAAACAAATATCAGATTCAAAAGCACAAAAACTACACTAAGAGTAATGCAACATTTCGCTTCAACAGTAGTTTGAACTGACTCAGTGTTAGGTGAAGGATATTAAAAAATAAATTGACCTTTACTTTTTCAGTCAGTAAATTTGAACACGGGTTGGGTTGTTTTACCTCTGAGCGGCACTTTTTTGCACATCATGGACTAAATGGCCAGGTCAAATGGACCCCGAAGGCTCAGAGAAGGTTGGGGGAGGGGACTCACTGGAATAGCTGTTGGTAGACAGATGGTAGCCTACCGTCAAGGCCATCCAGCGTGTTCTTTAACGTGCACAGGGTATGGCTCTCCCGCACACGGGGCCACGGCTTAACGTCCCATCCGACGGACGGCGGCCTTTCCAAGCCCATCGGTGTCCCCTCTGACCGTGGGCAGGGTGGGGAATTTTGTGGAGATAAATCTCAACGCTGACCCAGCTGGGACTCGAACCTGGGAACTACAGATTACGAGCCTGGCGCGTTACCGACTGAGCCACCCCCGCCCCTAATTATGGCGTATTAAACTGTCAGACTCTGTGGCAAGCAGCTGCTTGAGGGGATATTTACTTTTTTTAAACAGGTTTTGCCAGTCTTACTGCCGTTTGGATCATACTATACCAAAAGGAAAAACGACGTTGGTATATCAAATTTTCTGAAAAACGTGACTTTTGGGGTTTTGAATCGGAACCATTCATTTAAGGCCCACTGGGATATGTTCATTTGCACTGCAGCTGCAATAGCACCGAGATTATGCATGTCTACAATAATATCTCGTCACTTGCGGGAGTTACGTACGTATGTTCAGGAGAAAAGGGGCTATGTTCCTCTATTCCTCTTTGAGGATGTTAGTAAAGGTAATGGAAACAAAAATTTGTTCAACTTGTACATATTTCGCATATTTTTAAAGACCTCTAAAATGGACGTGAAAATGTTATATTGCAACAGAAACTTACGATTTCCTTTTACGATTTTCCTGCTCTTATTGCCCATGCACATGGTTGTTGACTTTTGTGTAAAAAATGGGTTTTGTGTTCAGATCACAAGGACTTCAAGGGCCCAGAGATGCACAGAGGAGGAGATCCACTGGACAACTATAAGGACACACTAGGACATAGATTTGAACTATAAACTTCCAGTGCTGGTTCGGGTAAGAGGAACAGGATTTCCGGTCTTGAGTCTGATTTTTCCGTGACTTCCTTACAAAATATATATATTTAAGGCCTCGAGGAAATCAGTGAGACAAAAGATGAATAAATTTTGTTTCCATTATCTTTACTAACATCCTCAAGAAGGGGGAGGGGGGGATGGTCCCCTTTCCTCATGAACATAACTCTCGCAACTGGCGAGATATTATTGTAGACATACATCAATGCTATTGCAGTTGCAATGCAAATGAATACATCCAAACGGACCTGAAATCAGTGGTTCAGATTCCAAATTTAGTTCTTTGGAGTCCGAGAATTCAGTTTTAAGGGAGGCTCCGAGCATTTAGCTTTTTTTTGGGTGGGGGGGAGCGTCTTTTCAGAATAAGAATGTGCAGGGTTTCCCAATTACTAAAATATTCAACCGAACAGGAAAGTTTAAAATGATATTTTATACGGAATAAAATTTTATAGTTTTTTTTTTTAAATCTGTTTTTAATGTCAGACATAAAATATGGGGCTAAAAAAAACCAAATTATGCAAAGACAAATGTTTGGATTTCACAAAAGGTAGAAAATTATGAGAATTCGTATGAGATGACCAGTTTTTAGAGGAGGGGACCCACTGGACCCTCCTCCTCCGGATACGTCTTTGCTCAGAGGTAAAACATCCCAATTCTATTCACGGTTTTTTCTAGCGATGTTGGGGAAAGAAAATTTTCACTTAGTCAGGTTAAGGCTTTTAGGATTGTTCGACAACATTTCAGACTTGTCGACAACATTTGTCTCTTCCACATTCTCGATAATAGTTTCCCTTCCATGTGCGGAGACACCGAAGTTCTGCCACATTTCTAATGAAACAGTAATTACATTTTTAGGGCTATTATTAAACGCTCTAAACTATCCAGAAAGACATCTCTTGGAATGACAACTATTTATTTTCAATTAATCACGCTTCAGTTAAACTCAGAAAAATAATAGGAATGATAGCGAATTAATTCGCATGAATATTAAATCACCCTTGCGTGTGGAAAATACCTGTGATGAAATCTCTATGTGTCAGACAATCTGCGCTTTAATTATTTTAGCAACTGACTGGAATGTCGCTCTCTTTCTAAAAGAGTTTCTAAGTCTGCTTTTGACATTGCCTGGATCTTCGCAGAGTGTCACAGGCGCGTTGTAGCGGGGACGATTACAATTAAAGGAACAGCTGCTGGGGAGATCGGATGAGACAAACCGCTCTTGCTGGATGTCTGGTTCTGATTGACTTCTCTTATGTAATGACGTCTCAGTTTGTAAGACTTCTCCAGGTGTGTCTGGGAATGGTAGAAAGGGACAAAGAAACAGATACAATCTGCTTTCAAGTTGTACTCTATCCAAGCATTGTCGTATTGCTACAACATTTATTTTTAGAAAGAATTCTTATCTTCGTTGAACAACATTAGTGTCTGTTGCAACAAAATTGACACAGGATATCGTGCTTTTCGATGACAGTGGAGGTTTAGTCCAAACGGGTACAAATCAATGTTACGAAATGTTATCTACGCTCAGAGTTGAAAATGAGGTGGTTCCAGAGTTCTTTTTATCCTGCATATTTAATGACAGGATTGGGTTGGGTTGTTTTACCTCTGGGCGGCACTTTTTTGCACACCATGGGCTAAATGGCCAGGTCACATGGACCCCGAAGACTCAGAGAAGGTTGGGGGAGGGTACCCACTGGAACAGCTGTTGGGAGACAGATGGTAGTCTCCCGTCAAGGCCATCCAGTGTGTTCTTTAACGTGCACAGGATATGGCTCTCCCGCTCACGGGGCCACGACTTAACGTCCCATCAGACGGACGGCGTCCTTTCCAAGCCCATCGGTGTCCCCTACTGACCATGGGCAGGGCGGGGAATTTTGCGGAGATAAATCTCAACGCTGACCCAGCTGGGACTCGAACCTGGGAACTACAGATTACGAGCCTGGCGCGCTACCGACTGAGCCACCCCCTCCCCTAATGACAGGAAATGGATTCATTATATATATCCAGTAGTAAAGTATCACAGGCAGAGCTAGACTTAACGCATAAAAGCTAACTATAGCTTAGGCCTCACGATATAAGGGGTCTTAATAATTTTTTTTCAACTTTTATTGTGTTGCAGTTGTGAAGATGTATAGTTGTAAATGAAATAAATAATTATAATATAAAAGTTTTATCCAGTTTCATGCTTTTTTAAACGCTCTCTTTAGTCAGAATATATATATATAAATTGCGACTTTAGAATTTTGGGGCCTCTTAAACTTGACATAGCTTAGTGCCTCAGAAGGGTCAAAGTCCGGCCCTGATTAATGGAGATGTCCTGTTGATATAGGATTCATGAAATAATTAGCTGGAAATATTTTTAACAGCTACGGGGTCACTTTTCTTCTGATTCTGAACGTCCATCTAGTTCTGAGAATCCATTTCCACCCTTTCCTATGCTCTTTATGATTAGAGAGTATTGTCAAATGAACGACACGGCGCGGAAATTTTCTGTGTATATGGAGGGAAAATAAACATTTCACGTCCAAGAGTAAGAGAAAATTTAAGATGAAGAAGTCTTTTTGTAGAGAAAAGTCACAGGCAATTTTACCTGTGATTTTTTATACTCTTGAAACTTGTATTGAGCAACGCTTATATGCTGACTATATTTATAGAAAATGTTATTTCAATATAAATATCACGGCAGTCCTTTCCTGATCAGTGGCCAGAATACTTGGCTGGTTATCACAGGTCGTGGGTTCGCATACAACTAGATGCAAAAACTCATTTTTTAACTAACTATTCATGAGTTCCATGTTTATAGTAAGATTATCTGTGATTTTCTCTACTATGGTAACCACAGTTTTCGGTCCTTTTTCAATCGGCTTCTAATGGTACAAAATCATCGCTCTTTAACCTTCTAGTAGATCATTCTATGCATGACTCTTTAACCTTCTAGTAGATGATTCTATGTAAGACTCTTTAACCTTCTAGTAGATCATTCTATGCATGACTCTTTAACCTTCTAGTAGATCATTCTATGCATGACTCTTTAACCTTCTAGTAGACTATTCTATGCATGACTCTTTAAACTTCTAGTAGACCATTCTATGCATGAGTCTTTAACCTTCTAGTAGACCATTCTATGCATGAGTCTTTAACCTTCTAGTAGACCATTCTATGCATGACTCTTTAACCTTCTAGTAGACCATTCTATGCATGACTCTTTAACCTTCTAGTAGATCATTCTATGCATGACTCCTTAACCTTCTAGTAGATCATTCTATGCATGACTCTTTAACCTTCTAGTAGATCATTCTATGCATGACTCTTTAACCTTCTAGTAGATCATTCTATGCATGACTCTTTAACCTTCTAGTAGACCATTCTATGCATGACTCTTTAACCTTCTAGTAGATAATTCTATGCATGAGTCCTTAACCGTTCTATAAAGCCTTTCGGTTTCCATAATGTTAGAACAGGGCTCCCAAAGTTTAGATCACGTCGCTGTTGCAGGTGACAAGAACAGATTTTAAGAGCCACCAAAAAATGAAACAATGACTGTAAATGATAAAGAGTAAAATATCATCAAGATAAATAATAAGGTTATGTTGTTAAAAGACGAGTGGATGGGAGAGCGGACACCGAGAGAATACATTTGTTTTCTTTACGTCTTGCTGGCGTTAGCGTGTGAACTAGCTTTTAATTACTGCGCAAACTTTTCCAGCAGTTTCATCTCTTTCTGACAGATGTGGGTCCCTGTAATTCCCCAGATACTTAACTGATTAGTGCAAAATTTGACATCAGGTTTTCCCTGAGTGATTTTATTTTGGTTTAAAAAAACGGGCACACCTAGCTATTGTGGGACGGGAATTACGACCTTGAATGTCTTCGCGAATTTGGTGATCTAACATCTGTGGTTGGCGCTGTCTGCTTAGTTATTAAAGATATCAACGGAGGGAAAATATGTTTCGCGCCACACTTTTGGTGGGGAATTACGAAAATTATCAATGGAGAGGAGAAATTCGTCTCCTGCGAAACTTTTGATTGGGGTGTAGATAGTGGAAGATATAATTATTGCAAACGTTTCAGAGATTATTTTATGTAATTCTATGTTAACAAATACTATATTGATAGATTTTCGTGGGGCGGGGGTGGCTCAGTCGGTAGCGCGCCATGCTCGTAATCTGTAGTTCCCAGGTTCGAGTCCCAGCTGGGTCAACGTTGAGATTTATCTCCGCAAAATTCCCCGCCCTGCCCACGGTCAGTAGGGGACACCGATGGCCTTGGAAAGGCCACCGTCCGTCGGATGGGACGGTAAGCCGTGGTTCCGTGTGTGGGAGAGCCATACCCTGTGCACGTTAAAGAAAACGCTGGATGGCTTTGACGGGAGGCTACCATCTGTCTCCTAACAGCTGTTCCAGTGGGTTCCCTCCAATCTTCTCTGAGCCTTCAGGGTCCATGTGACCTGGCTATTTAGCCCATGGTGTGCAAAAAAGTGCCGCTCAGAGGTAAAACGACCCGAGATAGATTTTCGCGCCTTAATGTAAATGTGTCTCTGATGTCATATCTTCATTTTGAGACTTGTGAAAAGGGGCAGTGTTACTAAAATAAGGTCACCAGATTTAAAGAAAAAATAAAGATGCGAGGACTTTTCAAAATTCAGTTTGAATGATTGACGAGAGGTCCAAGAAAAACGAGAACCTCTGATCACCATAGTTTGAAAACTCAATTGACGACTGTCATTAAAAAATTCTATCCTCAATTTTTAAGTCATCTGCATCACGGACAGAAATTTTTTACAACAATGCTGACACCAGTCCCGGAACTAGAAAAAAAATAAAGGGGTCCTCAAGCGACACAATCGACGTAAAAATGTAAAGAGGGTGGGAAGAGACTATATTTCCATTGCAATGTAATATCCCCTCCCTCCTTCGTTTTAAAGATTTAAAAAAATACTGAAAAATACGTGTAATATGAAAAAGTTTAATAAATTTTGGCCTCCATTATTCTTGTTAGCATTCTTAAGATGGGGATGGCTGTATTTGCCCCCTCTCACGCCTAGATCCGGCCCTGGATGACAGTAGTATTCTATGTAGCATAAAATCTGCTCATTTGTACAGTTAATTTAATACAATGAAAAAAATAAATAAGCTAAAAACAAATTTAGTGAACATATCCGGGCACCCTTATTTGCCGTGGGACAGAGCTTTTCATTCAAGGACTGCCCCGGAAAAAGAGGGAAGTCTGGCCACTCTATACTGAAACGTCTGGGAAACCTTTGATTGATTGTACTCAGTGTAATTCTCAACGTAATAAGAAAGTTTAACGAGTGTCAAAGTGACGTTAAAAGAAGGAATAGAGCCTCGAAGCAGAGAAGAGAGTAGGTCTCGTCATTTCTACATTCTTTGCGATCAGTTTCACATCACAGTGTTCACCAGCTTTCCCAGTGAGCTTCGAGAATAAAGCTTATGCTAGTCAATTTACTTCAGCAATTCGAGTCCAGAAATAGACTTTTAATGCCTGAATTCTTTATCCACTTAGTGACGAAACGACAAATCCTGCTGGCGGCAAGAGTCTCATGGATAAAAGATTTCACTTAAAGAAGGTTTCTCTCCAGAGTGGAAGAGGAGGATAGATAGATGGAGAGCCATTACCATGACGATGCGCTAAGTATCGTATAACAGAAAGGAAGTGGAACTCTATTCCCCAATTCCTGTCGTATCCCATTAGCATTTCACGACAATCGATTTAAGATGTTTTCATTGCTAAAAAGATCATCATAACATCCCCAGAGGGACAATGTAGTGTCACGGAAACTTGCACGATTGTGTGGAAAGTTTTCGTTTTAGTGAGAAGTGCCCTCAAACCACACACTTTTCGTATCCCGAGAAACACGTAAATAGCGATGTCATTGAATAAGCTTAACTACATTCCCTCCTAAATCTCATGTAAATACTTTGTACGGTGTGGACAAGTGATGAGCAGGCTTAGGAAATAAATAGCGAAGAGATAGATCGTTATTTTTTTTCTGTTAGAATAATACTGTTAGGGAAATGTATAGAGATCTCAGAGATTTAGTTTATCGTATATCTGTACTTGCTCTCAAATTAAAAGTACCTAAAGCTGCTTGAGGGGGTATTTATTTTTTTTATTATAAAACAAGATGTTTTGTAAGTAATTTTGCATTCCCCCCTCACCCCCGGGAAAGACTGAGCCAGAACCCCGTTTCGGTAAAACATTTCCCACTTGGTTTTACTGGTCTTTAAAAAAAAAATTCGAAAATTATGTGTAAGATATATATATTTAATATACGGTGTCCACATGAAACCTTGTAACTTTTGGAACAGATTGAGGTAGATGCATAATTCTTTTTTGAAATAAGATAGCAATTCATAAAATTTTTTCACAGCGCTCTGACGCATGCTCCTTTTGTTGCACGTAACAATTCAAGTCGATTCAAGTCGAAACGCTTGCTTTTAACATATTTTGCTTTCTTTATAAGTTTTCACAAAGGGGATGATGTAACTAGCAAATTTCCAACACTGTGAATGAAATGGATCTCAACATTGTGACCAACCATTTCATGTAGATTGCAAATAATATTTGGTCGTGTAGATTCAAAACTGCCAATAATCCATTTTCGAAATTTTGAAAAAAAGCTGCTTCATATAGATATTAAATTTATGAGAAATCTTAGGTTTTTTTTATTTCAAATAAGGATGTTTTTACTAGATTTACTTCTACAAAGCGAATTTTATGTGGAGCATTACGTACAGCGTGAGTCAAAAAAAAACAGGTTCGCCAAAATATAAGTGTAGGGGCTCATGTTATAAATAAAAAATGAATAATTACTCCTCAAGCAGCTAATCTGTCAGTGTAATATGTCAATAGAGACTATTTGTGAGAAATGCGAGTTGGGCAGAGCTATTTTATTTCTGAGCGGCATTTTTTTTTTGTCTACAATGGACTAAATGGCCAGATCACAAGGACCCCAAGGGCTCAGAGAAGTTTGGACGGAAGGAACCCATTGGACCGATGTTAGGAGACAGATGGTACCATCCTGTCAAGGCCATCCAGCGAGTTCTTTAACGTGCAGAGGGTATGGCTATACTGCACTGAGAGCCACGGCTTAGGAGACAGATGGTGCCATCCTGTCAAGGCCATCCAGCGAGTTCTTTAACGTGCAGAGGGTATGGCTCTACTGCACTGAGAGCCACGGCTTAATGTCCCATATGATGAACGGCCATATAATTAACCATAGTGTTCGGATATTTATTTGAGCGACTGTACGTTGTAGCATGTCAGCTGGCACGGTGTTCACAGCATCCCTGATTCGCTGCTGAAGGTCAGCTGCATTGTCAACTGGTGCGATTTTGTGGCTACGTCTCAAATATTGTGTCTGATATGTGACTGAACCCAACAAGTAAAAATCTAGTGGGGTTATTTCCGCTGAGCGAGGTGCATGGAATTGGCCCACCATGGTTCAACCAGCAGTCTGGAAAAGTCTCACTGAGTAAGTTGGACATATGTAGTCCCCAATGTAGTGGAGCTGCACCATGCTGTGCTAAAACATTTGTCTGAAAATCATACATTTGGGGAATTACATAGCTGTGTAGCATGTTACCTTGCTTGAATATAGACTCTGAATAAAAAAAAAAATGGTGAGACTACCCTGCCATGCATGAGGCCACACCACACATGGACTTTTGGACTGTCATGTTGCACCTGTCTGTTTTCGTGTGGTCATTCGTTGCCCCAATTTCGAACATTATGACGATTAGCCAGTCCATTTGTATATGAAATAATTTCTCATCAGAAAACAGAACATGTTGCAAGAATGTTTCAACTGTAGGTAACAAGATGTCCACAGCAAAATGTGTTGTCCGGGTGTAAAACTTGCCTGAATGACCTGCACCTTGTGGATACCGTTGAATACTTTTATGTAGGAAGCTGTGTAGAGTGAAGAGAGGCAGTTTCAGATCTCTTGAACATTTGCACAGAGTTTTGCGGAGTTCTATGAAATGATTGTCTCACGATCAACAGTTTCAGAACTCATTGAAGCATGCCCGGAGCCTGCTTTCCTTAACGCACTGCCTGTCTCCATAAATGATTTGTGACACTTTCCAATTTCATGGATATGATTATTACCTGATCTAAAAAGAAATAGAGTATGAGTCCGAGAACCCAGTCGAGCCGGAAAAAGTAAAAGCCTGGGGTGGGGTTGGGAATGAGGGGAAGAGATACTGAATTTCCAATGCAATATAGTATTTCCCCTTCCGTTTTAGAGTTCTTCAAAAAGTTTCTTGAAAAGTGCATGAAAATATACATAAATAAGTTTATAATTTTTTTACCTCCATTAAATAAATACAACAAGTAATAAACAGAAAAATAGAAACACCAAGGTTTGTGGAAAGCCTTCGGTTTAGATTAATCAGCGGCGTTGACGTGCCACTGACGAAGGCATGAAACATGCAAATCACATCCCAGCATGCTTAGCGTCAGTTCTACAATGGAAACCCGGCGTAACTGCATGGGATTATTGGTACCATGTCGTCGAGAGAAGACCGTAGCGCTTTTGAAAGGGAAATGATTGTTGGAGTGCATTTGGCAGCAGCTTCGGTCACTAAGGCAGCTGATCTCACTAATGTCTCACGAGGAACAGTTTCCAAGATCATGTCTTCGTGGAAATCTAAAGAGAAGACATTATCTGCAAAAGGCAACAGTGGGCAAAAGCGCCTACTGCAGAATCGGGACGTTCGAGCATTAGTGCGATGTGCAAAGCGAAACCGACGAGCTGCAGCTGTTCAGCTGTGCGCGAATTTCAACGTAGGACGCGAGAGGTCATTTTCGTTAAAAATGGTATGTCGAGAACTTCATAGAGCTGGATATCCCGGTTGAGTTGCACTTCACAAGACACTCATCACACCTGTCAACGCAAGTCGTCGTGTCCAGTGGTGCAGAGAACATAAGCAGTGGAGACTTGAGCAGTAGAGCAATGTGATATGGTCTGATGAATCATCCTACACTTTGTCTCCGACAAATGGACGAGTGCAAGTGTGTCCCCCAACTGAAGGAAGCTTATAATTTAGTTGTTGCTGTTCTGTAATGGTGTGCTTTCTCGTGACACATTTTAATGATGTGCATTCTCGGGTTTGGGTGCACTCATTCCGCTAGAAAGCAAGATTAATGCCAATCGCTATTTGACAGTTTTGAGTGATTATTTTCATCCAATGGAACAATATTTCTTTCATGAAGATAAAACCGTCTTTCAGGATGACAATGTCCGCAGAACAGATGTGGTCACTCAATGGTTTGAGGAGCATGACTGAACGTTGTCACATACCACGGCTTTCGCAGTAACCAAATATCAACTCACTAGAACATTATGGAAACTTCTGAAATGACGTCTCAGGCAGCCTTTTCCAGCTCCATCGAACAACCAGGAATTGATCAAGTTTCTTGGGGACCAATCCCATCCACAGAACACATGTGGTCACCCAATGGTTTGAGCAGCATGAGACTGAACTTTTTCACATACCACAGCTATCACAGTCAACAGATATCAACCCACTAGAGCATTTATGGAAATGTCTGAAACGACGTCTCAGGTAGCCTTTTCGAATAACATCGAACAACCAGGAATTGATCAGGTTACTTGGGGACCAATCCCATCCACAGAACACATGTGGTCACCCAATGGTTTGAGCAGCATGAGACTGAACTTTTTCACATACCACGGCTATCACAGTCACCAGATATCAACCCATTAGAACATTTATGGAAACTTCTGAAATGACGTCTCAGGTAGCCTTTTCGAACAACATCGAACAACCAGGAATTGATCGCGTTTTTTGGCGACTAATCGTGTCGTATCCCTCCTGTTGATTTTCAAACACTGAATAGACTCTATGTCACGACCTATTACAGGCTGTACTGGATTCACGTGGTGGTCGAACATCGTATTAATGTTTATAATGTAATAAAGAAATAAGCTGTTTCCGCTTTTTCCCATTACCTGTATATTAGCATTTTGAAGAAGGTAGGTGTCGTGTCCCTATGTTTTATTTTTATTCATTGATGTATTTTTATTGTATTTTTATGATTGTAGATATTTTATGTATTAAGTGTGTTCTTGAGTGCTGGTGGGGTGTGCGTGACTCATAGGATGTTGTTTTCGGGTCTAAAGCTGGCTGCTTGCCGTGAGATCAGCTCCAGAAGTCTGTTATGGCCATATACGACTAGCCTGGGGCGCGAGGTCCGTATACGAGGCTAGGGTGAGGAGAATGAAGCAACAGTTTGGTGCGTTCACATTGAACGAAAGGTCGTTTCGACAATCGTCAGAAGGACATCGCTCCTTGCTCGAAGTAACTCTTGAAGGGACGATGCGATTACAAGGGGAATCGGGATTCTTGGAGAATCTGATAACAGTCTAGTGGATTCAGAGTGAACCACAGTGTAGGCAAAGGTTGATTATCCTTTCGCCGAGTTTGAGGTCTGTAAAGTGAGAACTTGCAGAGTGTGCGATTCTCCATCTCATTATTATTGTTTGTAGCAGCAAGGCAGCAAAAGCCCACGGAGTTGAGCACATCCCCAGCACTTGAGTGTATAAATGTAAATAAACTGTGTCGTCTCTATCCAACTCTCGTGCAGTTAATTGATGGACTGTTTTTATTCATCATTCAACGCATCGGACCTTAGGTATAAAGTGCGGGCCTAAAAACCCGGAACCTGCCTTTTCATCGAAGTGAGGGTGAAGTAATATTCGAGCAATAATTTCATCGTCCTCGAGAGGCGTACAGTCGCTCAAAAAAGTATCCGAACACTAGGATTGATTACAGAATTCAGAAAAAATATCTGGCAACGATTTTTTAGAAATTAGTGATTTGGCAACCTTCGTGTCACGTGACACAAAGGTTGCCAGATCACTAATTTCTAAAAAAATCGTTGCCAGATATTTTTTCTGAATTCTGTAATCAACCCTAGTGTTCGGATACTTTTTTGAGCGACTGTACGATTAATTGTCTCTCCTACTGGGACCGGTCATCACATCTGGCTTAGTCTGACAGAATCAGAGTTACCGGTCATCACAGTAGGGGTGGGGATACATGGCCCACCCCTACTGTGCCTACCGACCTTCCCCTAGTCCTGCTCTGGATATGTTGCTAGTGTTTTTATCTTGCCTACCGACCTTCCCTAGTCCGGCTCTGGATATGTTGCTAGTGTTTTTATATATTCAGTTTAGTAATTTCACTGCAATTAGTTGTATCACTTCATTTCCATGAACTATGCTACACACGGCTTTTTCCTGTGCTGTAGTCATTTTGGAAGCTTGTCATTCAACTTGGTAACGGAAAACCACACAAGATATTAGTGAATTGTACTTACATGGAAAAACAAACAAACTATGAGCTGCCATTTTATTTTCAAAAAGGATTATATTTCTACAGCATTCTGTTCAAAAGTTATCAAAAGTCAAAGTAGTAAAGATTTCACGTTGACACCCTATAGGTTGGGGTGGGTTGTTTTACCTCTGAGCGGCACTTTTTTGCACACCATGGGCTAAATAGCCAGGTCACATGGACCCCGAAGGTTCAGAGAAGGTTGGGGGAGGGGACCCACTGGAACAGCTGTTGGGAGACAGATGGTAGCCTCCCGTCAAGGCCATCCAGCATGTTCTTTAACGTGAACAGGGTATGGCTCTTCCGCATACGGGGCCACGGCTTAACGTCCCATCCGACGGACGGCGGCCTTATCCAAGCCAATCGGTGTCCCCTACTAACCGTGGGCAGGGAATTTTGCGGAGATAAATCTCAACGCTGACCCAGCTGGGACTCGAACCTGGGAACTACAGATTACGAGCCTGGCGAGCTACCGACTGAGCCACCCCCGCCCCTTGACACCGTGTACTTTTCGCCTCCGTTCCTGTGACCATCATTCTTAAAGGATACCCTCCTAGATTCTGCACTGCTTCCGACCAATGGCTCGGCTCCCTTAGGGATGTATGATATGTCTTCATTTGTTCAAAGCTGATCTGTCAGCTTATTCTGACTACTTGATTCGGATGCTTGAAACAATTATTTATTGTTAGAGCACCACAGTCAATTTGAAAAGCATTGCTCCAACCATCATTAAGCGCTATCTTCTAGAAATCTTTAGCCGCTGTTGCTAGGTGGATGTTTTACGGCGATGGCAGTCGATTCACGATTAATGATACATATACGAAAACTCTCTTTTATTTAGATTTGGGTTGGGTTGTTTTACCTCTGGACGACACTTTTTTGCACACCATGGGCTAAATGGCCAGGTCACATGGACCCCGTAGGTTCAGAGAATGTTGGGGGAGGGGACCCACTGGAACCGCTGTTGGGAGACAGATGGTAGCCTCCCGTCAAGGCCATCCAGCGTGTTCTTTAACGTGCACAGGGTATGGCTCTCCCTCACACGGGGCCACGGCTTAACGTCCCATCCGACGGACGGCGGCCTTTCCAAGCCCATCGGTGTCCCCTACTGACCGTGGCAGGGCGGGGAATTTTGCGGAGATAAATCTCAACGCTATCCCAGCTGGGACTCGAACCTGGGAACTACAGATTACGAGCCTGACGAGCTACCGACTGAGCCACCCCCACCCCCTTTTATTTAGAAAAAGCCGGAAAATGAGACTATTAAAAGGCCAGTGTCCGATACGAATATAAAGAGTATTGTTTTTGTGGCGACGATGTAGCTTCTAGAGCAAGGGTAGCGAACGCAAAAAAATTTGTTTGCACGTGGCATGCAGTGCCGCCCCTTGATTTTTTAAACCCCACCTATAATAAATGAATAAATAAATAATGACTATCATTACTGCCAAATGAAGCAGCGAATGATTTTTTTTACATCCCTGGAGCAGTGACTGGCAACCTTCGTGTCACGTGACACGAAGGTTGCCAGATCACTAATTTCTAAAAAAATCGTTGCCAGATATTTTTTCTGAATTATATATTCAACCATAGTGTTCGGATATTTTTTTTTGAGCAACTGCATCAGTATTTGGTAATAATAGAAGTAAACGATTGGCTTTGATCTTATTATATTTTTCTTCTGTTATTTGTGAGTGAACACTGGATATTTAGTGATAATAACGGTAAATATGCAATTTAACTGATTCACGAATATTTATTTTTTCCAAGTAAATATATTTGATTTATATTATTGAAATTATGTTCTTTAGTGTAGCATGCGTATTTTATTTTGATCAGTTAGCTAATTATAGATTTATTTCAATATCAAAATCATTAATTTGTAAAATAAATAATAAAATAAATATCCCCTCAAACAGCTGTTTCCCACAAAGGTCTGACAGGAGCCTGACAGTTTAATACGCCGTGGTAGAAGGTCTGTGAGGATGGCGGGACTCAGCAGAAAGACAACACAAACATCCATGACTTACTCGGAACTCGAACCCAGGTCCCCTAGATCAGTTGCAAAGCGCGCAAAACCACTCTGCCATTGGAAGGCATATTAATTTATACCTGCTAAAATAACACACTCGTTGTATATTTTTTAGTTTAGCAAATGAAAATCATCCCTTTAAAACTATGTAAATGAGTTGGGTTGTTTTACCTCTGAGCGGCACTTTTTTTGCACACCATGGGCTAAATGGCCAGGTCACATGGACCCCAAAGGCTCAGAGAAAGTTGGGTTGTTGTTGTTTTACCTCTGAACGGCACTTTTTTGCACACCATGGGCTAAATGGCCAGGTCACATGGACCCCGAAGGCTCAGAGAAGGTTGGGGGAAGGAAGTCTGACCCATTGGAACAGCTGTTGCGAGACAGATGGTAGCCTCCCGTCAAGGCCATCCAGCGTGTTCTTTAACGTGCACATAGTGTGGCTCTCCCGCACTCGGAGCCACGGCTTAACGTCCCATCCGACGGACGGCGGCCTTTCCAAGCCCATCGGTGTCCACTACTGACCGTGGGCAGGGCGGGGAATTTTGCGGAGATAAATCTCAACGCTGACCCAGCTGGGACTCGAACCTGGGAACTACAGATTACGAGCCTGGCGCGCTACCGACTGAGCCACCCCCGCCCCTATGTAAGTGATTAAAAGCTGTTCAAATTTCCCATGGGCAGGTGGGAGAATGTTTTAGAGGATTATCGGCATTGGTGCACACGCTCTCAAAAAGATCGCCACCCCTGTTCTAGAGAAGCTCTCAATGCTGTCTTTTAATACTTATCAGAGCCAAACTATCCCCTTTAAGAGGACCAAGCTAAGGGATTTAAGAGCATCGAGTTGAAGATGCCAACGATGTTTCTGCTAATGGTTTTAACGCGACTTTCTGGACTTCGACGACAGAGTTTCCTCGAAGTAAGCAATCCGAAAAAAATAAAGAGACTGACATCGTAAAGGACTGCAAACAAACTGCACCGCCTAAAGAAATAACTTTTTTTGTTTATCTACTTTGTGAGTAAATGGAATTTTACTGATTGGAGACGTGTACCAACGAGAAAGGATGGATCAGTTCTTTTATTTTTTTTACGAAAGTGTAATATCCGAATTATATTTAACAAAACGGGATGGGAATGCAGATTATGTCAAAATGTCGTTTTGTTAAGTAAATAAAAACGGAAAAGTTGTTTTTTACCATATCTGCGTTTCGAAAACAAAGTTCGGTTATTTTAGCTTTGAGTGGTGTTTTTTTGCTGAAGAATTCCCATTAACCTAAAAAATGGACTGATTGACATTTTTGGCCCTTCCTCTCCGAGAGCATATGCAGAACATCATAATACCCGGGCGGGGGTGGCTCAGTCGTAGCGTACCAGGCTCGTAATCTGTAGTTCCCAGGTTCGAATCCCAGATGGGTCAGCATTGAGATTTATCTCCGCAAAATTCCCCGCCCTGCCCACGGTCAGTAGGGGACACCGATGGGCTTGGAAAGGGCGTCATCCATCGGATGGGACGTTAAGCTATGGCCCTGTGTGCGGGAGAGCCATACCCTGTGCACGTTAAAGAACACGTTGGACGTCCTTGACGGGAGGCTACCATTGTCTCTCAACAGCTGTTCCAATGGGTCCCCTTCCCCAACCTTCTCTGAGCTTTCGGGGTCCACGTGACTTGGCCATTAGCCCATGGTGTGCAAAAAAGTGTTGCTCAGAGGTGAAACAACCCAACTCATATTCCCCCCCCCCCCCCCCCCCCCCCCGCTAACTTGTTCGGTTGTGAACCATAAATCTTACACTGCGATTTGTTGATGCAAAAGTATCGTGTTGGTCACATGACGCTGCAACTGCTGAGGCCGGTTCCGAGACCTACGTTGATGCCATGATCATGCTTTGTCTTAGCCTAAGAGAAACTGTTGTCTTTGTGGGGTTTAATAATGAAAAGGCGAAGGTTGTTTAATACAGTAGCGCAACAAGCTCGTAGTTTAATGTTCTCAGATTCGAGTCACCATTTTGCTTGCATTGAGAGTATTATTACTAACACCCGCATAAGCGCCGACCTTTAACTTTAATTATGGGGGCAGAATAGTTATATTCAAGGCCGGATCTGGGGGAGAGGTGGCAATGGGGAGCATGCATCCCCCTTTGAGAATGCTACTAAGGATAACGGAGGAAAAAATATTAAACTTGTGCATTTTTCACGAAAAAATTTAAAAACCTCTAAAACGGAGGTGGGGTAGGGGTGGAAAGAGAAACAGTCTCTTGCCCCCTCCCCTCCCTTTTACTATTTTTCCCGCTCGATTGAGCCACTTCTTATAACCGAATATTTAAATGACTTTTCACGAAAAATGATAGATAAATCAGCGTTCGTTTTGATGAGGACTGTACCGAGGAAAATCAGACAAAATATTTAACTAAATATTTCTCTCATGCTCACAATTGAGTTGCGCAAGTTATTAATAATATTTATACACGTCTTCAAATAGCATTTGAATGGTAGTATTTCCCTTTTCAAATGTTTTAAAATGCAACTTATAATTTTCAACATAATGTGTCAGCTTTTTCTAATTGTTTCAGAAATACATTTGCTTTTATCTGGCCATCGCACTGCATTAATTGAACACACTCGAACAAGCCAAGTGCGAACCAGTCAAGGAGATATCACCTCAGCGCCACCACAGTACAGATCACATTATTTTCTTTCATAGTTCATTATCGTAGCATTGCCGATTTTGATTTCGTTTTGCTCGATACAAGATGCAAAATATAATTTGTGTTTTCCAATTTATAAAATAACACGGGGGCGGGGGGGGGGGGGGGGGGCTAAAAGATACTTTTGCCTCGTTGTCTAAATAAGAATGAGGCAATTGTCCTCGTCTCCCCCGTGGAATCGGCGCCTATGAACATTCGCTTTTCTGTCAGGTGAGAAAGTTGACACCATTGGGTTTGGAAAGCACGCCGTCCGTCGCATAGAACGTTAAGCTGTGGCTCCGTTTACAGAATCATACCTTGCACGTTAAAAACACTCTGGATGGTCTTGACGGGAAGCAATCTTCTGTATCCTAACAACTGTTTAGTAACCTTCTCTGAGCCCTTGCGTTCCTTCGGATCTGAATATTCAGCCCATTGTGTGCGTAAAATATCCTCTCAGAGGTAAAATAAACCAACAACACCCAATCCTGGCCTCATATGCTGTAGAATCACGCCCTGGGCGCTTTAAAGAACATGTTTGATTAGATTATACCTTGTCTCGTAATAGATATTCAGTGCATCACTTTCCTATACATATCCTTTGGAGTCCTTGTGACATAGCTGTTTAGCCCATTGTATGAGCAAAATTCCCCGCCCTGCCCACGGTCAGTAGGGGACACCGATGGGCTTGGAAAGGCCGCCGTCCGTCGGATGGGACGTTAAGCCGTGGCACCGTGTGCGGAAGAGCCATGCCCTGTGCACGTTAAAGAACACGCTGGATGGCCTTGACGGGAGGCTACCATCTGTCTCCTAACAGCTGTTTCAGTGGGTTCCTTCCCCAACCTTCTCTGAAGCCTTCGGGGTCCATGTGACCTGGCCATTTGTACAGAATGGTATGCAAAAAAGTATGCAAAAAATGCCATGGTGTGCAAAAACGGGCCGCTCAGAGGTAAAACAACCCAATCCTCTTATTAGAAAGCACAATAAAGAATTCTAAATTAATAATCTGAGACATTTGTAGTACATTTGTCTCAAGCTGAAAATTAGTTGGATATCAGTTAATATGCGTTGACAATTTCTTTTTCAGAGTGGAGAACATATCTAAATTTACAACAACGAATGGCTCATTAATTCGCAACTAGGCGATGCTCTCTCACATATAACTGAGGTTAACTAACTAGGCCTTACTGTAAGAAAAGACTTTAGTGTTCTCTTATATAATAGAGCGGTTTGGCCTCTCAGAACTTATTTATATTTAATGAATTTACGAAGATTTCAGTTTTCTTTCAGATATAGAGGTCGGGTAGGAATAGCGTATTTTAACTTACGACAACTTTTATATAAAAACAATTGAAATGTTGCTGCTTCAGTGACATTTTATTTTTAAAAATTTATAATCATTGTCTTTATGATTCACTAAGTTTTCATTCATTTTAATTGGCTTCAAAAAATGCTTCGCAGCAAAGGCAAATTTGTGAGAATATAATACTACATTCTCCAATTTAATTGAATTTTTAGTTCATCATTATATAACACTCCTAATACACAGCATTGTTTCCAATCATCAGAATATAATGTTTTTCGCTTAAAATTCCCATAATTATATATTAATTTATTATATATCTTCCCGTATTTCTGGGGCGGGGGTGGCTCAGTCGGTAGCGCGCCAGGCTCGTAATCTGTAGTTCCAAGGTTCGAGTCCCAGCTGGGTCAGCGTTGAAATTTATCTCCGCAAAATTCCCCTCCCTGCCCACGGTCAGTAGGGGACACCGATGGGCTTGGAAAGGCCGCCATCCGTCGGATGGAACGTTAAGCCGTGGCCCCGTGTGCGGGAGAGACATACCCTGTGCACGTTAAAGAACACGCTGGATGGCCTTGACTGGAGGCTACCATGTGTCTCCCAACAGCTGTTCCAGTGGGTCCCCTCCCCCAACCTTCTCTGAGCCTTCGCCCATGGTGTGCAAAAAGTGCCGCTCAGAGGTAACACAACCCAAAATCCCGTATTTCTTTTTTTTCTGTTGCATTAAAAAATTAGTTGAATAATAGTTCCTTTCCAAAATAAAAAAAACTAAGCCAGAAATTGTACGAAACGCGAAATAATTTTGATACAAAATTCACTCAAAAACTTAGCTGGTCCTCCCACTCTCCAAGTATACTTTTCCATCCAAAAGTTGGATGGGACGTTAAGCCGTGGCCATTTATTCGGGAGACTCCTATCTTGTGAACGTTAAGGAACACGCTGAATGACTTAGATGGACGTTTCCATTTGCCTCTTAATCGCTGTCCAGTGGTTCCTCTTCCCCACTCTTCATTGAGCTTAGGGTCCTTGTGACCTGTAATATATATACTTATGCGGGACATGCATTTATCACGCCTTGACGAAATAAATGTTATTGTAGCTTCACAAGTGTTGAACCATTTGTGTACAAAGAGGCTGCTCTCAGAGATAAAATAAGCGAATCATTGCTAAATTTCTTAGAATATGCAGCGATGATAAAGCTAGCCTAATAACTGATTGGAAGATGCAGAGACTTGACAAGTAAGCGAATGGCATTTTAGGATAATACTCTGCGTTCATGTGATAGACTCTTGCCCATCATATCCAAATATTAAAGTTTCAAATTTATGTCATAAATAGATCGTTTTCAGTATTTGGTAAAACTTTGGCGATTGAGAGATTCGCAGAAGGCGAATCATCGTAATATTTCATACCTGTCCAACACGGAATGAATTTTTTTTTTATTTCTCTCTATAAACAAAAAAGTTCGATGTCTACAAACGGACAGACAGCCGACAAATTCAAGCTATTATCTCTCTCTTTTTAAAAAAATGAACAACACTTAACTGCTTACCACATACCCAGAGCAGATTCAGATTTCAAGAGCTCTTGGCAACAGCGTCTCGTGGGGGAACGTAACTTTCCCCCCTCTAACTTTCTATCAAAAAAATAAATTTCTTTTATTTTTTCCTGGAATTAAAAGAGAAAAAAATGCAATTAAAATGAATGTGGCCCTTTAGCAAAAATAAATAATGCAGTTTCTAAACAAAATTCCATAAAAATTAATGTAATATTATATACTGTACAATTCAAAGCATTCAATACACAGCAACATGAATAAATCAAAGAATTAAATTTTAAATATTTTTCTACTTCGTGTTTCGCTCTGAGAATGAACAAATTATATTCCGATTAATTACATTAAAAATTACATTAAAATTCACTTTAGATTGTCAAAGAGGGAGATTGTACTTTAACTTCTCTTGAATCCATATATACTTGCAAGTAGTTTTTTTTTTTTACTTTTCTAAAAGTTGGAAAGGATTCCTTTTCACTTGAATAGATAAAATATAACAATAGAATACTGGTGACCTTAGGCAAGGGCCTAAAGTGCCTTAAAGGGAAATCCGGCTCTGCACACACCAAGCATTCATCACACCCTGTCGAAATAAACGTTGTTGTAGCTTCAGAGCGAATCTAATACCTAGCGACTACGTTTGGCAGTGTGGCGGATAACAACACTACAATTTCCCCAACAAAATTTTTTTTACATTAAGATAATTAATAACAATCTAATACTAAGTGGGATTGGTTCATTCGGTAGCGTGCCAAGTTCATAATTTGCACATCCCAGGTTCGAGTTCCATCTGTGCCAGCTTTGAGATTTATCTCCCTATCTCCGTTAATTCTCTGTCAGTAAGGGGACTTATGCTTGCAAAGTCCGTTTTATGGGCTTGGAAAGTCTGTTGGAGGGAACGAAAAGCCGTGAGGAACACGCCGGATGGCCTTGACGGGAGGCCACCATCTGTCTCCTAACAGCTGTCCAGTTCTTTCCAGGGGTCCTACTGAATTGGCCATTTCGCTCATTTTGTGCAAAAAAGGCCACTTAGAAGTAAAATAACCCAACTTACAACTTAATACTAAATAATGTAATTTAGATCTTGCCGAATGTAATTGGGAAATAATACTTTAGCTTTTAACCATTGATTTCAAATACAAAACTCCCTTTTTAATTTAAAATTTACGCATCGTTGCATTGTTTTAAAATTACGAATTTTCATGAAGAGTAGAACTTTGAAAAAAATATTACCTAAAAGTAAAACAATAGACCGGAAAAGAATCGAAATCGAAAAAAAAAATGCATCATTAGCACCGAAGTCTAAAAAAAATCCTCATTTCTCACCATCAAAATGCAATTCTACAAAGTGGCATTATTTAATGCTTGTAAACACAATAGTAGTCTGTTTTAAGATTCACATGCTAGCCACAAAAGATCCGTAAAGCAATTCGGATAATTCAAAATTACCCAAGAATACTTAGACAATAGCTCCGAAGAGAAGTATTTGCAACAGTTTCTCTCCCTGAAAGCACAAAATTATCATACACTGATATACATTTAGGACACAAAAATATCTCGAGAGCGAAACTTTCGACCTACTGATTCCTAGAAGGAAAGAGTGTACAAGAAATGAAAGCTAAGTTTAATTAAACTCCTCGGAAATAAGACTATAGATGTGAAACAAGTTCCATTTCCTCCACGTATCTCTTTCCGCGTAGGTTTCTCTTTTATCAGTACTTATCCCGGAACGACCTGCACGTAAATCAGGAGGCCCGAGCCAGCACTCTAATTACATCTCCATCAAGACGCGATTTAAGGAAACTGGATGCCTGTCAGGAAGGATGGAAGAGCTGTTCCGCGGATGATTAATGTCTGCTACTGACAAGTGTGGGGTTCTCCGATCGCTTCATTTCTTACGGTTCTTCCAACGGATTTCGGTCTTAAAAACGAACAGAAAGGAATAATACTTAAAGTGACGGGTCAATAAGAGCCACGCTTCGCCGTAATCCGTCCGACGACTTTGTAGTAATGTGAGCTGGGTTCCCTCTCTTTCTTCTCATTCCCCCCCCCACTTTTTTTTTCTCATCTCTCCTTATATATATAGAGAGAGAGTGCTAAAGAGAAAACGAACGAGGTTGCTTAGAATTCGGGATGCGCCATTCTGTTTTTACATTTCCTCTTCCGCTAATGCAGCAACCGATGACAACCGCGATGCAAAGATAAGCAAAAGAAAAAAATAACAAGGAAGAGGATGCGAAGACCAGAGAAAAGAAAGAACGTTGTTGTGGTTTGGCATTTGAAATTCTAAAAAGGGGGAATTTCGCATTGGCTTAAGTTTATACACTTAACATGCAGAGCCGCTTGGTTCCTCCTCTGATAATTTTAAGTTGAAATTACGAAATGACAACGACTAGTTGATGTATGTAAATATATCGCATTCGATATTATGAAAGGAAAAGGATAAAAAAAAAATGAGAGAATCAAATTTCTTTAATAGGAAAAGCGTGAGGCGGTAGAATCGGTAGCACTTAGCGCATAATTAAAGATGGTACAGTACTATATATACAGGGTGAATCTGAAAAAGTGGGCAAAACTTTACAGGGTGGTAGAACGCAGCTATACGAGCAATATTCGTCATAGAAAGTATGGGCGGAACGCAAACGGCGAGCCGCTAGGTGGCGTTGGAAATGGTATAAAAGGGCCGGTCCTCGCATCCAACGGCATTTCTACCGTGAATTGCCGAGAGGATGGCTGGTTATACTAACCACGAAATGGCGGATATGCACTCTGTGTACGGTGCGGCGGACGGGAATGCAAGTGAGGCACAGAGTATCTCCTCTCCTTCTTGTATTCATTCTTTAAATGTGACAGTGGAAAACTACCTTTTAACTTCTCACCGCTTGCGTTCCGACCATACATTCTATGACGAATATTGCTCGTATAGCTGCGTTCTACCACCCCGTAAAGTTTTGCCCACTTTTTCAGATTCACCCTGTATATGCAACTTCAACGTGGAAATTTTATATATATTTATTTTTTCAGAAATCGCTTCTTTTGTTGATGATATACGTAGCTTTGTTTTACACAAGAAGTGAAACTAACATAATACTAAATACTTTATTAATAATGCAGCATAATAAAATTTTGATGTTTCTGGTGTAATGGGGAAACTTTTAATCATTGATTTAAAATTCATAACTGCTTTCTTTTCCAATTAAAATCACGCTCTTTTTGAAGCTCTTTATCAGTTGCAACAGCACATTGGACTTCTAGAACAGCATAAACATTGTAGAGATACACGTTAAAATAGGCCTTGAATATACAATGTGAAGAAATAATAAGGCATAAATTAACGATGAGTAACAGGGCTAGTTTAAGGAAATTTTAAAGGTGCACAAATACAGGTTGGTTGGTTTTTTACTTCTGAGTGGCACTTTTTTGCACACAACGTGCTAAATGGCCAGATCACAAAGACCCCGAAGGCTCAGAGAAAGTTGGGGAAGGGAACCCACTGGACAGCTGTTGGGACACAGATCGTAGCCTCTCGTCAAGGCCATCCAACGTGTTATTTAATCTGCACAGGGTATGGCTCTCCCGCACACGGAGCCATGGCTTAACGTCCCATGCGACATACGACGGACAACGGCTTTTCCAAACCCATCGGTGTCTCCTACTGATCGTTGGGAAGTTTTGCCGAGAAATCTCAACACTGACCTAGCTGGGACTCGAACCTGTGAATTTCGAAACTGAGCACCCCCCGCCTCCACACATATAGGTATATATTTATATATCAGATAAAGTAATGCATTTTTTAGTTGGAAAACTAATACTTGACATATAAAAATTTGCAGTACAGATCACATTTCTTCTGATCAGAGGAAAGTATTAAATTGCAAATTATATGAACTATGGAGACATATTATATACACAAAATTAAATAATAAGTAGAATTATATAAATGAAAAGAAATATTCTTCCTGGGCAAGACATCACTGTCGTCTGTTTCCTTTTGTAATCCAGCAGATTCTGAAAAGACGATTCTATAATATTGCCGAGATACTGCTCTATTATTATGATTTTGTGTGTTCAAGTGATATCAAAAATTTGTTTCTGTAGCGATTAGTAGTTCAAATAATGATACAAAAACCATACAAATATATATATCCTTAACTGGTCGATATTTATGAGTAATATCATATGAAAGTTTCTGATAGTAGGTGTTTTTGAGGACAAAAAAATAACAAATTTAAAAATATATTTATCTCCCCATATGCGCCCTAAACAGTAGAAAATAAACCTGAAGATTATTGATGGTGCAATCCTTCATTTCCAAGGAATATGGGGTGACGGAAATCTTGTTGAGTAGGTATACCGGTGCCCTATCTTCTTTTGAAATGAATACGAACTCAGTAACTGACTGCACTATCGATATGATTTAGGCTTAATTTGTACTTTTTCGGGTGCATATAGGAAGATAGGTATTTTTTCAATTTATTTATATTTCAAACCTATATTTATTTGAATCAGCTTTTCATTCCTGACGAATATAAAAAGAAATAAAGTAATCGTGTGTTGTCAGCGGAAGAGGAATTGCTAATCTCTTTATCTAAAATTCCCCGAAGAATTCATGGCTCGGGCATGGAAAAAAAAAACTCGTTTTCCACGCAAAGATTTATATTCAAAACTGTTTTCAAATAATTTTGTGGTGGAATAATTAATCATAATAAATATGGGAAACTTTTTTGTGGAGAGAGGGAAGATGATGTTCAAAAACTCAAAAAAAAGGAGTGTTTTTTGGACATATTGGGAATTCACTCCAATATGTATATCATATGGGAGAAGAACATGACACTACCGTTCAGGTGTTCCGCCACTGTTAAAAGGTTGCGAAGGACTGGCGTACACGCTCGTTAACGTTATACGTATGGAAAATATGCTTCTGTACCAGAAGATGCTTTCGTATATTACAGATAAGACACTTTCGCAAGTTACAAACATTTTTGTACCTTAAAAGAAAACAATTTTATATTTTTCTCTCCATTTTGATATCATCACAATCGATTTCACAATCCCTGCACAAAATTTACAGATCGATATTGTTGCACGTTGTTTAATGATAAACTTCAAGGAAGTTAAGGATAAAAATGGAGATGAAAACTGAGAACCTAAGCCACGGAAAAGGTTACAAAGTCGAGAACTCCCCCCCCCCCCACCAAGTCTGAAGTTTTCTAAGAGACCCAGGCATCTGATCAATATTGCAAACACGCGTTAGTTTATAAGACATCTGCAGAACTTTCAGGAAAGCATTTATCAACTCTCATTGATCGCCACTTCTCTAATTAAAGTAAGACACGGCAGATTATACTTCTATAAACAGAATGCGAGTAATTAATTTTGAAACAATAAGAAAATGAAGTTTGTATGCCAGAGGGATTCACGTAGCGAGTATTGATGACATGGCCGCCGTTAACTGGCCTTGGGTCTTATGGGCGGGTAAGTGGAATTATCTTTCGAAGATGATCAGAGAAAAAATGGGGTGAATGTTTAATGAAGCAATTCTCTTGTGTCTTTCTTCTGTCTAACAAAATGTGTAAGAAGAGAAAAAAAATCTTCAAAAAAGTCGGGGGAGGGAGAGAATAAATGAAAAAAAACTTAAAGTAAATGATCGCCGATAATTGCAGCTTCATGAATAAATGCATATATGCAAATTAATGCCCGATGTCTTCGTGTACTTTAAAAAGTACTTTGAAATTAAGATTCTTAAAAAAAACTAGAGGTTTTGCAGGATCTCTTTTTTTTTCGTAGTTTACTTTTAGACAACTTTTTAGTTTTTTGCCTTCTGGTCTAAGTTGTTTTGTCACTTCGATTTTCTTTTTCGGGTTTTGCGGACATTAAGGGAAAAAGGTTGAAGAAAGATAAAGTTAAGGACAGATGTATGCCAAAAAAAGAACAAGATTTAGTCACTGAGTATGGTATTTGGCAAGTAACTTAGTTTAAATTTTCTCTCATAAAATTTCTCTACGAATTGCATTTATGGTGTGATTTCAGATGATTTTAAGCTTAAGTTCAATTCGCCAGAAAAAAAAGTTTTGGTTATTTTTGATTACGCTTCTGTAGAAGTGTCTGTTATACACTTAATCCCTGTTTGAAGCGTGCAGATCCATTAGGCTATCCCTAACCAAACAAAGAAAGGAGAGTTTTTCTAAAATTGCCTGAAATCTAAAGGGAAAAATCTCTTGCATTTGATGGAGGAAAAATAGGATTAACGAAATCATCAGCAATTTTCTTTATTCAGTATTTCTTAAGAGCTTGTGAAAAGCTTTTAACTTAATATCGCTAGTCAAATCTCAGTTGTGACAGAGTTGAGATTTTTCATGCTTGTCTAGACCTGCTCTCGGAAAACAAAAAAAAAAAAAATCTTTGATCTGACAAGGCCGCTGTCTATCTTACGTGATTATAGCCTTATGTTTTGGAGAAATCAAATCATAGCATTGTGCTCAGGGAAACTATATCTTGAAATTGTTAAATCATGTGCATGTGTGAAATTGCTACGACATGTTAAATCATATTCTAGTAGCAGTGGTGTACGTGGGATTTTCTTATGGGAGGGGGCATGATTTAGAAAGTATGTCAGGAATTTAAAATCAGTAACAATCCAAATTCAAAATATATCAGACACTACAATTTGACTAACATAAGTAATCGAATGCAATAAATTTTGAAGAAAATTATTATCTTTCCATTCACTATCTAACTAACTGACTAAAAACATATACCCTATTTTAAGAAGGCGAAGGCCTAGACTCCATGGACCCCTTCCTACTCTACTTATCCCACTGCCTAGTAGGTAAGATATTATCCATGGTTTATATGTGTCAGAGAGCTGTATTCTAGACATAGCAGAGCCCATAGACTTGGACATAGCATATAGAGCTATATCCGGAATATGTGTGAAGGAGAGTTTTTCCCTGGACCCATTAAAATATAACGTTGTGTGCGAAAGAACTCTATTCTACATACATTAAACAATTGTCTTGTGTGCTTTTTCTTTTAGACACCTTAAATCATGACCTTAAAATTAGCGTAAAACTTGATCTTGAGTTCAGAAGAGCTTTACCCTGGACACTTTAAGTCATAACTGTGTTCAGACTTCTGTCCTGTAACATGCTCAAGCAAGTTCAACCACAGCAGCTGTTTCATGCATATTGGTGCATGAAAAGTGTATCCTGAACGCCTTAACACATAATTTTGTTTACATCGTCAGTATCATCCTCAAACAGCTATGGACTACGGAGATTCAACTAATTTGCACAATTTAGTTCTCCAACCATATCTGTCGTGAGCTACATCTGCTGCATTTTTACACTGTAGACCAATTCTAACGAGGCCCTGTTTGACATTGTGTGCTCACCGCATCCTAGGTCTTCCCGTCTTTCTGAGGCCTTTAGGCACACTGTTCATAACCTTATTCGCTAATCTATAGTTATGCATACGGGCAACATGGTCAAACCAACGGAGACTCTCTCGGCACAATATGCTGCTTAAAGGAGGTTGCCGACTCCTTCGCCTAACCCAGTGTCTCGCAAACTGTGTGCCGCGAGAGATTTTCAAATTGACACTAGATATTCCAAAGATTTCATTTTGACTTGACTTGTGTTATCGACGTGCTTTAATATCGACATACTTTAATAAAAATCTTTCAGATTTTATCAACTGGGATCTTGTAAGTATTTATCAAGCTTTTTCCAAATTTTGGTATTAATTTTTGATTATTTCAAGCCATAGAATGGACAAATATTTAAAACAAACACCGAGTTATGAATTAAAGAACGAGAGCAAATCTTCAAGTAAAACCAGGCTGATGACTTCAACAAAGCGCAAATATAATGACGATTATATAGAGTTTGCTTTTATTATTTTTTTAGGTGTGCCGCGGGGAAAAATTAGATTCAGTGTGCCGCGGAAAAAAATTTAGATTCAGTGTGCCGCGGAAAAAAAATTAGATTCAGTGTGCCGCGGAAAAAAATTTAGATTCAGTGTGCCGCGGAAAAAAAATTAGATTCAGTGTGCCGCGGAAAAAAATTTAGATTCAGTGTGCCGCGGAAAAAAAATTAGATTCAGTGTGCCGCGGAAAAAAATTTAGATTCAGTGTGCCGCGGAAAAAAAATTAGATTCAGTGTGCCGCAGAGTAAAAAAAGTTTGCGAGACACTGGCCTAACCTCATCATCATTACTTACAAAGTTAAGCTTCCTAATGCCCTAGATATTGCGGAAGCAACTAGGATCAAAAGCATCAAATTTCCTGCTATCTTGTTTACAAAAATTCCAAGTTTCACTACCATAACTAACTCTAGAAAAATCCAAACTATTATACAGCCTAATTTTAGTCTATAGGTGTATACGCCTAAAACCTTTTGTCGACAGGGGAGCTATGTTTTGGACACTTTAAACGATGATATTGGGCACAAAGAACTTTATCATGGACTCATTAAAAATTTTCGTTTTGTGCAGGAAAGTTGTATCCGGTACACATTGCATAATTTGCGAATGACCTCGAAAGAAATCTTCGATGTGCTGCTAGCACATGAAAGATGTGGCTAGCATGTGCTGCTACACTTGAATGAGATTTGGAGGAAAATTCACACTAGTGCTCTACTCCACATTTTTCATGTCTAGCAGCACATGGAAGATTTCTTTCGAGGTCATCCGCAAAAGAACTTCCATCACTCTCGACAATGTTGTTTGAATTGAGGAATTTATCCTAGACAATCGTCGGATAGCCGTTCGTGAAATCTCATAGGGGACTGGAGTTAGTGTAGGGAGAGCTGAAGAAATTGTAGAAGACGAGTTGAAATTCAATAAAATGAGAACAAAATGGGTCCCACAACTTTAGTCATCGGAGCACAAGGAAAACGCACATCACACCATCGCTTTAAAGGTGGATACTACGGAAACTGAAGTGGGATGTACTGCCTCATTATATATGTTACGACTTGGCTCCATCCAATTTCCATTTGTTTGGACCGATGAAGGGGGACAAGAAATTCCGAGATATAATGAGGTCATTGCAGCTGTGCAAAATTGGACTGACAAGTAACCAAAAATTTGTTTCAAAGTAGAATTAACTTTTCAGAAGGTGAAATAAATTCATTGCAGTTAACGGGAACTACGTTAAAAAGTAATACGTATGATTTTTCTATTTTCTTGTGCAAAAATGTTTTGGAATCAAATTATGATTTATATTTGAACGTCCCCTCGTATTAACGATAACTTTTATTTATTTTAGAAATTCTCAATATAAATGAAATTTTGAAAACAAGAGAATTAATATATATATACAAATTCATAGCAATTGTTATTTTATTATAAACACCTTTCTGTAAACCAAAGCCAATATACAGGGTGAATCTGAAAAAGTGGGCAAAACTTTACGGGGTGGTAGGACGCAGCTATACGAGCAATATTCGTCATAGAATGTATGGTCGGAACGCAAGCGGTGAGAAGTTAAAAGGTAGTTTTCCACTGTCACATTTAAAGAATGAACACAAGAAGGAGAGGAGATACTTCAGAAAACATTTTATTAACAGGAATGTAACTTGCATTCCCGTCCGCCGCACCGTACACAAAGTGCATATCCGCCATTTCGTGGTTAGTATAACCAGCCATCCTCTCGACAATCCACGGTAGAAATGCCGTTGGGTGCGAGGACCGACCCTTTTATACCATTTCCAACGCCACCAAGCGGCTCGTCGTTTGCGTTCCGCCCATACTTTCTATGACGAATATTGCTCGTATAGCTGCGTTCTACCACCCTGTAAAGTTTTGCCCACTTTTTCAGATTCACCCTGTATATATGGTGACAGCACATAATCTGTGCTTATTTGATGATGATTGATTAATCATGTGTTAAACACGGGACATGTAAGTTTTTCAAAAAGTTATTTTTGTATGAGGTTTTCTGACAAGTTTCTACATATACGCTTATCACCAGTCAGTTTCATTTTATTAATTTTTCTTAATGTTGCCAACAGTGAATTGTTCGTGATCTGTAATGCGGCCGCGAGAAATGATCACCCGAGAATCATCGTGCTAGCAATTGTTCAGTGGACCAAAATTCCCCAACCCCGGTTTTGAGACTTGAGATCTCTATTCAGTTGACTAACAAGCTCCGTTACAGCAAAACAGTTGCTGCGGGATCAAACACAACAAAACACAACAAAATGTTCACACAACAAAAAGATCAAACACAACAAAAATTTTACGAAAAATGTAGAATATGCTCTCTTGCAATAAATGGAGTCACGATTATATTAATTATAGTTGTTCAGAAATAATACATAAATACATAAATAATAAATACCCCCTCAAGCAGCTGCTTACCACAGAAGTCTGACAGGAGCCTGTCAGTTTATATGCCACAGTAGAAGATCTGAGAGGATGGCAGGACCTCAGCAGAAAAACGACACACACATTCATGCATAAATCCGGGGCTCGAACCCAGGTCCCTTAGATCAGTAGCCAAGCGTGCTAACCACTCGGCCAGGGACGGCTAAAAAAATAAATACCCCCTCAAGCAGCTGCTTGCCACAGAGTTCTGACAGGAGCCTCTCAGTTTATATGCCACAGTAGAAGATCTGAGAGGATGGCAGGGCCTCAGCAGAAAAAACACATACATCCATGCCTTACCCGGGGCTCGAACCCAGGTCCCGTAGATCAGTAGCCAAGCGCGCTAACCACTCGGCCACGGGACGGCAAAATAAATACCTCCTCAAGTAGCTGCTTGCCACAGAGGTCTGACAGGAGCCTGTCAGTTTATATGCCATAGTAGAAGGTCTGTGAGGATGGCAGGACCCCAGCAGAAAAACAACACACACAACCATGCCTTACCCGGGGCTCGAACCCAGGTCCCGTCGATCAGTAGCCAAGCGCGCTAACCACTCGGCCACGGGACGGCAAAATAAATACCCCCTCAAGCAGCTGCTTGCCACAGAGGTCTGGCATTAGCCTGTCAGTTTATATGCCATAGTAGAAGGTCGTGAGGATGGCAGAACCTCAGCAGAAAAACAACACACACAACCATGCCTTACCCGGGGCTCGAACCCAGGTCCCGTAGATCAGTAGCCAAGCGCGCTAACCACTCGGCCATACGTGCGTATATATATTTATATATTGTTTCCTTTCTTTGGTAGATGAGATGGATTTAGTTGGTAGAGCGCCAAGTTCGTAATATTTCCTTCACAGGTTCGAGTCCTAAGTCGACCAGGATTGAGATTTATTTCCGCTGAAGTCTCACCGTGCTCTCAGTCGGAAAGAAGACACCGATGGGCTTGGAATGGTTTCTCCCTTAACCGAAGTCTGTAGAAAAAAGCAATTTTTTCATTCTAAGGAATAAATGAATTTCTTTTTGTGCTGCACAGGTAGTAATAATATCATTATTTACAGTTTCCGAATTACCAGATAGTTTGAATTACTACTGTTATAGAGCGCAAAAGTAAAAAGAAAATGAAAAAACTTCATTCTCTGTGAAAACTAGCAGCCCATATTCTCCAGAGGCGACATTTTCTTCTCATAGTTTATTAGGATATTAACTCGTATCCTGGGCAGTGGATCCCAAGTCTACATATTAATTTCTAAATTTCAAGCTCCGACAACGTAAATCAATGTGTCGTGTCTTGTGGTTTGATTTTAATACACATTGCTCTGCATTATGTATATTGCTTATTTGTGATGTTTCATATGAATTAATTGTTGTTGTTAATTGATTATGTGATCTTTCAATTTTTTTCACATTTTTATATTGATTTTAAAATTACTTTTGGCTATCAATGTAACCTGTACTACAACAACCTAGCAAAGCTTTTGCTTTTGTGTTTATATGATGATTAAATTTATTGTAGCATTTCTAAAGATAATAAACTTGAATTGTGTTCACTTCGAAGTTCCACGTAAGTTTACTCTACGGTAGTTGTACGTAGATTACATTAACAAAATTTGAATTTAGAACTGCTTGAAATTATTTTTTAATTTATTGAAATTTTAAGATCGGCATTGATTTGGAAGAGCCATTTAACATAAAAAAATGTTCTGCATGCCACGAAAATGTTCTCTGGTCTTGAGTTGCTCAGTAGAGATAATATGGGGCTGAATTGTCATTTCGAAATTAATGAGCTCCAACCCGATTTGAGGAAAAATTATTTCGCGCATCATCTAATATATATATAGACGAATGTGAATGAGTGACTGATTGATTGAGAGAGGTGGTTGGTTGTTTTACCTCTGAGCGGCACTTTTTTGCACACCATGTGCTAAATGGCTAGGTCACATGGACCCCGAAGGCTCAGGGAAAGTTGGGGGAGGGGACCCACTGGAACAGCTGTTGGGAGACAGATGGTTGCTTCCTGTCAAGGCCACCCAGAGTGTTCTTTAACGTGCACAGGGTATGACGCTCACGCACACGGAGCCACGGCTTAACGTTCCATCCGACGGACTGCGGCCTTTCCAAGCCCATCGGTGTTCCCTACTGACCATGGGCCGGGCGGGGAGTTTTGCGGAGATAAATCTCAATGCTGACCCAACTGGGATTCGAACCTGAGAAGTGCAGATTACGAGCTTGGCACGTTACCGAATGAACCACCCCTGCCCCAAATATAAAAAGAGGATAACGCTAATTCTAACTATGAAGAAGAAATGGTAGAGCTCTTAAAATTTGCACCTTGGAGTAATTCGGACCGTAGATCTCGGAAAAAAAAAATTCGACCTCCGAGGTGTCCTTCAAAATCAAATAGAGGTCAAGTAGAGATCGAGTAGACGAGTGCAGAAACGTAAAAATCAGTGTCTGATGGTATTTTGGGTTGTAAATGTCGAAAACATTACGAAATTTCGCAGCTGGAGAGTTCTTTTGGGTCAAAGGTCAAATTCAGATCTACCATGACTAGAAAGCTAAAAATTGGTGTCTGTTAGTTGTTGAGTCGTAAATCTCAGACATTATGCCAAATGTTAGATGTGATGGGTCCTTCGAGGTCAGAGGTCAAATTTCGATATACCGGTGCTGGAGAGCTAAAAATGATGGCTATTTCAGGCAGCAGAATTTAGAAATAGGAGGGATTTTTAGATCCGGGTTGGGTTGTTTTACCTCTGAGCGGCACTTTTTTGCACACCTTGGGCTAAATGGCCAGGTCACATGGACCCCGAAGGCTGAGAGAAGGATGGGGCAGGGGACCGACTGGAACAGCTGTTGGGAGACAGATGGTAGCCTCCCGTCAAGACCATCCAGAGTGTTCTTTAACGTGCATAGGGTATGGCTCTCCCGCACACGGTGCCAAGGTTTAACGTCCATCCGACGGACGGCGGCCTTTCCAAGCCCATCGGTGTCCCCTATTGACCGTGGGCAGGGCGGGGAATTTTGCGCAGATAAATCTCGATGTTGACCCAGCTGGGACTGGCGCGCTACCGACTGAGCCGTCCCCGCCCCTATGGTGAATAGGATATTGATGATAATATATGAAAGTGTCGAAGCTTCAGTTGCTCAGCGTTTCAGTCTTTGGCTCATGCAATGTCACTGTTGATAGTATTTATTACCGAGAAGGTAAGGACGATTGGAAAATATTTTCCGCAGCCATGTAGTTGAGTCTTTCTCAATATTTACTGGTCACAATCGCTACTATCAACGAAATTGTCTTCATAAAGTTTCGATCCTATGTTTGATATCGGTGATGATGAAGTCTACTCTGGCTTGATTAAGTGTGGTTCTGCAGAAAATATGACGATTCGTCTTAAACGTTTGGATTAATATTTCAACTGATGAGCTCATCATCTCTCTCCGCTCAACTGATGAGCTGGATGAAGGTGCTACAGCTTAAAGTTTTTTCCATGAAAAGAAACCTGACTTCTATGTGTGAATCCTCTGGGATCGTCCAAAACCAGTGTAGACCTGGTCGAATTTCTCGAAACTCCCATAGATTTAATATTAGCTGTTAAAAACCGGTGTGTACCAAAGAGTTAACATTAGTGATTGTTTCAAAAGAGTTGTTGCCACCAATAAATTTTAATTAAGAAATAATTAAATTAATTTCTGCTTTCGAAAATGGGTAAATAACACGAGCGGGACACGAGTATTTTGTGGAAACGAAGCCGTTCTAAATAACACGAATTTTTTTCGTGGAACGAAGGCGTCCCGAAATAGTACGAATCGGACACGAACTTTATTTTGTCTGTGGAAACGGAAGCGTTCTAAACAGCGAGGGTTTTTCGTGAAACGAAGGTGTTCGAAATAGCGCGAATGGAGACGAACTTTTTTTTTGGAAATGAAGGGGGGGGGGGGGCAAAAACCCGTGCAACGCAGGGTAAATCTGTTATTTATCACTAAGCGTAAATTGTAAGTGTGATGTTACTATACTCCATTCCAAGTAAAGAATGGAGTGGTAAATCTGTAGATCCAAGAAAGCAATCAACCAATGAAAAGGGACCACATCCACATGAGTTCTTGCAAGAACAACTCACAGATGTAATTCCGCCACATCAAATAGTTCCAACCTTATGCGAGAAATAAGGGCTTTTTATACTCGTACATTATTAATATGTATGAAAGTGAACAATTCGAAATGCGCTTTTAATTTCGTAATATTGCAGAGTACTCATTAAACATAATTTCTTTTACATTTGTATATTAGCGAATAGAAGAATTTCCCAGTGTTTTACAGGTCGTCATTGACATCAGCGAGAGCTCTCATAGTCTTTGGCTTCGTCTCTTTGGGGCGGGGGTGGCTCAGTCGGTAGCGCGCCAGGCTCGTAATCTGTAGTTCCCAGGTTCGAGTCCCAGCTGGGTCAGCGTTGAAATTTATCTCCGCAAAATTCCCCGCCCTGCCCACGGTCAATAGGGGACACCGATGGGCTTGTAAAGGCCACCGTCCGTCGGATGGGACGTTGAGCCGTGGCCCCGTGTGCGGGAGAGCCATACCCTGTGCACGTTAAAGAACACGCTGGATGGCCTTGACGGGGGGCTACCATCTGTCTCCCAACAGCTGTTCCAGTGGGTCCCCTCCCCCAACCTTCTCTGAGCCTTCGGGGTCCATGTGACCTGGCCATTTAGCCCATGGTGTGCACAAAAGTGCCGCTCAGAGGTGAAACAAACGAAACCAAAAGCTTCGTCTCTATGAATTATCGAAAGTGTTATTCCCGTTTCGACAGATTTTGGCTCCCTATAACTCACATAATACTTGATCGAATGGTCACAAATTTCATACACGAGTTCCCTCTTTTGACCCCATGTTGGATGAAAAAGTCAGGTTTATTGCTTGGAATGGGACGCCTTAATATAATAATATCTTAGGGAATATGATGGATCTGGCAATGGTGGGTGACTTTCCTCGTTTAGAATTTGCGAATGAGAAGTTGCTAGCAATGGAAAACAGAGAAGAACACGTTTAATCCAAAATAGCGATTTCTAACCACCTATTCAGTCTTATCGAGTTTGTATTTCGCATTGCACACCCTCCTGCTAGTCTAAATCTTCTGACAAACTGTAAAGTTCCTAGCCCTTTATGTGAAGAGTTTTGAGATCACAGACAACTTTTATGAATTCAGATGTAAAATACTTGCCATTGAAACTCCTTAAAGAGTTCAGGATTGATATATTTTCAGGGGTAGAATTTTTATTGCCTTTTGGGGTTAAGCGTAATAAACTGCGATTGGGCAAGAAACGTTTTGAGGGAGCCTTCCCGATCCATTGTTTATGTGAAACGGAATATAGACACTTCATATGTCTAAGCGACTGCTTTGAGGGGTCCCAAATCATTCTGCGGATTTATAACTATTTGTTAACTACATACCATTACGCCCCTAAATGTTTTTCTGCTTAGTGCTCCTAGACTTCTAAATCCGCTACAGATCACAGAATTTTACAATTAAACATTTCTTTCTATAACACAGGCTTGCGATGGTTTTATTGTCTTCAACATATTTTTCACTTCTATAGTAATTTCGAAAATTTTATCTGAGTTCTTTGCCATCACCTGTAATTTTTCAAAAAACGTCATATTTACTGTTACATAAAAGGAAACAAAAAAAAAGCTTCACATTTTTATTCGTCAGATCTATATTATGCCTTTTTCGTGTTTTTAGGGTCAGTTCAACCGACAGCGTGCCAGGCTCATAATCCGCAGTACCCATGTTCGAGTCCAAACTGTGCCAGCATTGAGATTAATCTCTGCTAACTCCCACCATGTATTTCCTTCGTTATAAAGGGGACATCGTTGGGCTTGGGAAGTCAGCAGTCCATCGGATGGGACGTAAATCCACGGCTTTACGGTTCTGCCCATCCAATGAGCAGAACATTCAACGTGCAGAACATGTAGAGAGCCATATCCTCTTCACGTTAAAGAACACGCTGGATGGCCTTGTTGGGAGACTTCCATTTGTTTTCCAACAGCTATCCAGAGGTTCCTTCCCCAATCTTCTTTGAGCCATTGAGGTCTTTGGAGACCAGGCCTTTTAATCCACTGTGTGTAAAAGAATTTCAGAGGTAAAACAATCCAGCCCAATCTATTTTGTATTTCATTTTAACACACATAAAAAAAGTCTTTTATTTTTTAAAGTAAAAAATGTCTTTTGTTACTGTTTTGTTTTTCCCAATTTCCAAAATTCCTCACGTGATAGGAAAAAGAAAGAACTCTATTTTCGAAATTAGAACATAGCTAAGTTGTGGAAAATCTCGGATTAGAAATCAAAAACATTTAAAAAGTTGCATTTGCAGTGTATTTACTATTTCTTTATGCATTCGTACTTATGAAACCGCAAACATATAAAATAAACGCCGTGCGGCTGAAAAATAATGAGACACAAATTTTTTAACAACAGTAAATATTCAGAAAAGTAATTTATTATGAAAATCATTCAAAATAATCACGATGAGACTTTATACATTTGTTAAATCTCTCTTTTAATCATTGAAATAAATTCTTGAAATTCCTTCAAAGTTATCTCCTTGAGATGGTCGGTCACATTCTTTTGGATGATATGAAATAATTTTCCTTTCATCTCCATATTTAACTACGGAAAGAGAAAGAGTCATCCAGAGCCAAATCTTGCGAATAAGGTGGGATTGTGATGGTTGATCTCAGTAATCTCTTTTTGTGAAAAAAAATCTTCGAAAAATTAATGCTGAAGGAGCAGGCGCATGGTCATACAAAAACAACATTTCTTGTTTTCTGAAAGTCTGGTGAGACCTGTCGAATTCTTTGCGTTGTTTTGGGTTGTTTTACCTCTGAGCGGCACTTTTTTGCACACCATGGGCTAAATGGCCAGGTCACATGGACCCCGAAGGCTCAGAGAAGGTTGGGTGAGTAGACCCACTGGAACAGCTGTTGGGAGACAGATGGTAGCCTCCCGTCAAAACCGTCCAGAGTGTTCTTTAACGTGCATAGGGTATGGCTCTTCCGCACACGGAGCCACGGCTTAACGTCCCATCCGACGGACGGCGGCCTTTCCAAGCCCATCGGTGTCCCCTACTGACCGTGGACAGGGCGGGGAATTTTGCGGAGATAAATCTCAACGCTGACCCAGCTGGGACTCGAACCTGGGAACTACAGATTACGAGCCTGGCGCGCTACCGACTGAGCCACCCCCGCCCTATCGAATTCTTTGCAAAAATCGTTTCATGACTTGCAAATAAAATTGGTCATTTATGGTTCTTCTTTCTGGAACAAATTCTTTCTGAATGGTTTCTCTTGAATCGAAAAAAAAAAAATGAATAAAAATTTGTGTCATTTCTTTTCTAGCGCGTCTTCCGCCGTATGGGATGTAAAGCCGAGTCTCATATGTAGGAGAGCCATATCCTGTGCGCGTTAAAGAATAAACTGAATTGCCATGACAGGGGGCTTGGCCATTCAGTGCATTCTTTTGCTCTCCGCACATGTAGCCACAGCTTCAAGTCTCATCAGTCTCCTAACAGTTGTCCAGTGGGTCTCCTTCCCCCATGCTTCTCTAAGTCCTTGAGCTCCTTGTGACCTGGCCATTTTGCCCAGCCTGATAAAAATCTGCCACTCAGAGGTAAAAGAATCCAACATCAACTGGTCTGACCAGTCGAATTCTTTGCAACAATCGCTCCATCACCTCTAAATAAAACTGGCTTTTGTAGTTCTTCCTTCTGGAACAAAATCCTTCTGAGTGATTGCTCTTGAATCGAAAAAAAATGACTAAAAAATTCGTCTCATAATTTTTTTAGTCTCACTGTGTATCATTCCAGATTCCTCCCGTGTCGGACAAAGAATCGAAATAATAAATCCTACCAAACAACACAGGCAAACTCGTTATTACGACTCGCATTATCTCTTGGTCCAGAGCAGCGCTCTAAACAGAGGCAGGGAATGTGAAATGACACTTTGTTGAAGAGCAAAGCTCACACAAAGGATCATTACTGATCCGGATGTGAAAATTAAGACATAACAATTTCCTCCCCGTGAGGAACAGCAGCATCAGGATGCCACAACAGGAGCAACGGCTCATTAATCTCGCTTGGCTCAGCACGCTCACCTAATCCCTTCCAATCGGATCTTGGGACTACCGCAGATTTCTCTTGCCTTCGTTGGGAGACATTATCGCTCATCGGGCAATGGATCTTTGCACGCTGCAGGGAAGACGGGGCGACACGAGGTGAAGCTTCGAGCGGGAAGTGTTGAGGTGTGTGTGCGCGTTTCGTGACGCGTGCAATGCAGAAGAATCCCGCTGTTTTTGTTTTGCCCTGCCACGGACAAGACGCCAACGTTTTTTTTTTTCTCAAACTTGATGCTTTTTTTACAGCGCGATGTTTTAAAACAGGAACGCGTAAAATAGGAGGTCAAGCGTGAATTGTTCTCAAGATGCGGAAAACAGATTAATTTCAGGAAATTTTTTGTGTGTAAAATTCTGAGAGTATTATTGGTTGAAATTGCTAAATTGAAGCTATAACGTGCTTATTAGCCATGAAGAATGCGGTGGTTTTATTTTTTTTCCCCAGAATTTATGGCACTTACAACAGATAACTTCCATAAATAACGAGTTTTGCTCTACGTATTAATCCATTTTGTCGAATATTAAGTTAGGAATCTGGGTTGGTTTGTAATCCGATGTTCGCAGATTGGTTCTACGTCAATTCATCGCAGCGTCAATTCATCGCGAGGTCAATTCATCGTGACGTCAATCCACCGCGACGTCAATCCACCGCAGCGTCAATTCATCGCGAGGTGAATTCATCGCAGCGTCAATTCATCGCGGGGTGAATTCATCGCAGCGTCAATTCATCGCGAGGTCAGTTCATCGCAGCGTCAATTCATCCGACGTCAATCCATCGCAACGTCAATTCATCGCGAAGTCAATTAATCGCAACGTCAATTCATCGCGAGGTGAATTCATCGCAGCGTCAATTCATCGCGAGGTCAGTTCATCGCAGCGTCAATTCATCCGACGTCAATCCATCGCAACGTCAATTCATCGCGAAGTCAATTCATCGCAACGTCAATTCATCGCGACGTCAATCCATCGCAACGTCAATTCATCGCGAGGTCAATTCCTCGCAACGTCAATTCATCGCGGCGTCAATTCATCGCAACGTCAATTCATCGCGACGTCAATCCACCGCAGCGTCAATTCATCGCGGCGTCAATTCCTCGCAACTTCAATTCATCGCGACGTCAATCCACCGCAGCGTCAATTCATCGCGACGTCAATTCATGGCAACGTCAATCCATCGCAACGTCAATTCATCGCGACGTCAATTCATCGCGAGGTCAATTCCTCGCAACGTCAATTCATCGCGGCGTCAATTCATCGCAACGTCAATTCATCGCAACGTCAATTCATCGCGACGTCAATCCACCGCAGCGTCAATTCATCGCGGCGTCAATTCCTCGCAACTTCAATTCATCGCGACGTCAATCCACCGCAGCGTCAATTCATCGCGACGTCAATTCATCACAACGTCAATTCATCGCGACGTCAATCCATCGCAACGTCAATTCATCGCAACGTCAATTCATCGCGACGTCAATTCATCACAACGTCAATTCATCGCGACGTCAATCCATCGCAACGTCAATTCATCGCAACGTCAATTCATCGCGGCGTCAATTCCTCGCAACGTCAATTCATCGCGACGTCAATCCATCAAAACGTCAATTCATCGCAACGTCAATTCATCGCGGCGTCAATTCCTCGCAACGTCAATTCATCGCGACGTCAATCCATCAAAACGTCAATTCATCGCGACGTCAATCGATCGCAACGTCAATTCCTCGCATCGTCAATTTATCGCAGCGTCAATTCCTCGCAACGTCAATTCATCGCGGCGTCAATTCCTCGCGACGTCAATCCACCGCAGCGTCAATTGTTCGCGACGTCAATTCATCGCAGCGTCAATTCTTCGCAACTTCAATTCATCGCAACGTCAATTCTTCGCGACGTCAATTCATCGCAGCGTCAATTCTTCGCAACGTCAATTCATCGCAACGTCAATTCTTCGTGACGTCAATTCATCGCAGTGTTAGACATAAGATTTTATTGTTTTCTACTACAATAGCTATAATTTATTGTTAAACAGTTAAACATTCCAGTTTCCGTGCCTCTTTAAATATTGAATGAATATTGCTGAAAATCGGGATTTAAATAGATTTGATTATGATCTTTAATTTATCGTCAAATATATTTTTCCATTGAATTTTTTATTTAGAAGTTATAAACCAACAAATAAATATACTTAAATTATTATATTGTATATAATCTGTAACTTATGAATAACCAGTGTAAAAAAAAGAAACATAAACCATTTAATATTATTGAAATTAATTATTTTGATGAGAATTTGCTTAATCGAATTAGGACTTCTTGTCCTATATGCATTCTTTTTCTCTTTTAAAAAATTAATTAATATGTCATCAGTAGTTCTGGGACTGGACAAAAATAAAGGACTTGCTGCAATTTGCCCAGGACTGTTCTAAGTAAATTGTCCGAAACTGAATTGATAATTTTTAACTCTTACCCTTAGAGGGGATGCAATTTATTTTTTTTAAGAGATAATTGTTTATATTTAGAGATAAATTAAAAATTGTTTTTGAGTTGGATAGGTATTGATAAACTGGCTTCGGCCAGAAAGGGGATGCCAATGGACTTGGAAAGGCCGCCACCGTCGTATCCGTGTGCCAATGGACTTGGAAAGGCCGCCACCGTCGTATCCGTGTGCTAATGGACTTGGAAAAGCCGCCACCGTCGTATCCGTGTGCCAATGGACTTGGAAAGGCCGCCACCGTCGGATCCGTGTGCCAATGGACTTGGAAAGGCCGCCGTCGGATCCGTGTGCCAATGGACTTGGAAAGGCCGCCACCGTCGGATCCGTGTGCCAATGGACTTGGAAAGGCCGCCACCGTCGGATCCGTGTGACAATGGACTTGGAAAGGCCGCCACCGTCGGATCCGTGTGCCAATGGACTTGGAAAGGCCGCCACCGTCGGATCCGTGGAAAGCCATACCCACTGCATATTAAAGAACATGCTAGATAGCCTAGAACATGCTAGATAGCCTAGACATGCTAGATCAATCTGTCTCCTAACAGCTGTCCAGGGGTCACTCAGAGGTAAAACCACATAACCCTCTGTTACTAAAGTGGGGCATAAAATATATGAGTTTTAGTTACTTCACGTAACAATAGGTCAACATACAAAATAGCTCTCTAAATTACCAACTGAAACTGTCCTACCAAATAAAGAAATACCATGTTATGTCAATGGGAATATAACTTCGAAGCTCTATAACTTCTAATATATGCATTTAATAGAAAAATCTGATTGATAATAAATAATAGATCATAATAAATTCTACTTAAATCTCGATTTTCAACAGTACCCGTTCAGTATTCAAAGAAGCACGGAAGCTGGAACATTTAACAATAGATTATTTTCATGAATATCATTAATGATTACCTAATATTGAAACAATCATTACACAAAGTTTTAAAATACAAATTTTATTAAATGGTTTGAAACAATACTTGTTATTTAAGTTTTAATTAATTTCTGAGATAAATTCTCCTGACGTATGTTTAACCTTTCAAAGTCTAAATTATTGTCTTTATAGAGAATTCATTTATGCAAAGAAATTAACTAAATTCTGAAATTAATTAAGAAACTAATAATCCTGTGCACATTGAAGAACATGCTGGTTTGCTTTCAAGCAAGGCTGCCATCTGTCTTCTAACAGTCCCCTTCTCCCAACCTTCTCTGAGTCATTGGGATCATTGTGACTTGACCATTTAGCACATTGTGCGCAAGAAAAGTCGCTCAGAGGTAAAAAGCTTACCAACCATCACTAAACTCACTCAACACCCCGTGAGAAAGGCGACACCAGTGGACTTGGGAAGGTTGACCTCAGTCGTATGGACAGCTTTGTAGTCCTTATTAACCACAGTTTACATTATTTTTTACGGGCGGAAATTCCTCGCTTAAAAGGAATTCGCTTTAAGTGCCGTTTTTCCGATTCGAATTAACCACAGATAACGGGGACCTTAGGTATTATTCGAAACTAGGATTGTAAACGTAAGTCGCTGCGATGGAAAGGTAGAATCCATTACGTTACGCTCCTTTTATTAAGGAATTGCACACAAAGGAGTCTGTGACTACATCGTCACTTTCCCCCCCCCCCCATGGGATTTGCTTTTCTCTTGTTTGTTAGAACAAAATAGCAAAATTTCGTTTCCTCGATTCTCAGATTAACTCTTTCCCAGTAAACTGATATTTTTCTTTTTTCAGATGTTCCACAACAAAAGTGAAAAAAACAACAACAACAACATTAAAACATATCTGATATTTATTTTCCTCATCTGGAAGAATACGTTAATAAAAACAAATTTTAAACTTCTTCCTCTAGTTTTCAAATTCGGATTTTAAATTTAATTAGCTTTCATTTCCTGACCTTCAACTTGTTTTTCGCAACATAAAAAAAGAAACCTTCTGAAATTAGTAGTTTCTTTATTAAGTGCCACACAACACAAAATCATCATTTACATCTAACATTTAAAACAAAATTTAAAACAACCAAAGGATTTAATCCCATTTTTCTATCCACATCCGTAACAACAAAACTAGAGAAAGTGAGAAAGAGAAACAAAACAACAACAAAACTGCCATAGCAATTAAAACCAGTTTCTTTTAACGAAACTTCGAAATGTTCTTGTTTCTTTGGTACAAAAATTTCTCTTTCCGGTTCATCTCTATCTATGTTTTTCGTTTAGGAACGCGCTGATTACAGTTTCAGCGCTTCCTCGGAATCTTCTCCTTTTCCTCGGAATCTTCTCCTTTTCCTCGGAATCTTCTCCTTTTCCTTGTTTTAACCACATTCATCTCACATTCAGATGGTTTTGTTGTATGCAAGCGATTTACACTCTTCTTCCTCGGGGAGAGAAGAAAGAAACAAAAGAGGGGAAAAAAACCGTGGAAAAGTAAAGCGACTAATGCGAACTGTCTATGGTAATGAGGATCATTATCGAATCTCGTGCGAGAGAGCACCCGGCAGCTGATTTGACAAGTCATGTTTAAGGCACGACATTCCCATGAAAGAAACAGGGCAACGGAAACAAAATTTATGCTATAATTCAGCTGAAGGCTTGCGAGAATTCAGTCAAGGAGGAAGTTGCTGAATGTCTTTCATTTTTTTTATCTCTTTTTTTTCTAAGAAGTATATAAGAGAAAAAAACTATCAAGCATTTCACATTTAACGATTTGATCCTTTTCTTCTTTCACGCAATTGAGCGATTCCATCTGTTTTTTTATTACTCTTTTCTCTTTTCTGATGGCTCTTGTCTATTAAAAAATAATAGTTTTTTTTTATCTCGCTATGGAAATAAGAAAAGTGTTTTTTTCTCTTCCTTCCAGAAAACCTTCGCTGCTGATGAGAATTTGAGTCGGTAAAGACCAGTAGGTGTTTCTTGATCGCGGAGGACATTTCTTATTATTTATAGTTTTTTAGTTGATTTGTTTATTTTCTTGTTGTTTTGTGTTCTAATGTTTTAAATATTTGATTTGGGATGATTAATATTGTCGTTAAGGTGAAGAAAGTAAGCTCTTTATAGAATAAAACAAGAAGATGAAATGCAAAAAAATACCTTGTTGTTTCGTTGACTTGTTATTATTTATAACATTACTGATTATCTAGATATTTTTTAACTGCTTCGCACATAAAAACATGTGCTGTTTGCTCTAATCAGATATTTTTCCTACATCATCATATAGCCATGGGCTATGGAGGACCAACCGGACAGTGAAATTTAGTTCTCCAAGCAGATCTGTCCTCAGCTACTGTACACCAATTCTCTGGCCACTGCACACCAATTCTAACAAGGTCCTGTTTGACATTGTCTGCCCACTGCATCCTAGGTCTCCCCCTCTTTCTAAGGCCTTTAGGAACACTGTTCATAACCCTATTAGCTAATCTATAATTATCTATAGAGGCAATATGCTAAACCAAAGGAGTCTCTCTCTGCAGAATATGCTGCTTAAAGGAGGTTGCCGACTCCTTTGCCTAACCTCATCATTACTTACAAAGTTGAACCACCTAATGCCCAAGATACTGCGTAAGCATCTAGAATCAAAAGCATCTAGTTTCCTGTTATCTTGTTTACAAAGCGTCCAAGGTTCACTACCATAACTAATCCTAGAAAGTACCAAAATATTATATGGTCTAATTTTAGTCTTTAGGTGTATTCGCCTATTTCTTCACACTCTCCATAGATTCCTAAAAGTCCCGGCACCAATCCCTATTCGTCTCTTAATCTTATGCCGCACATCACCGGTATCTGTTACATGGCTCCAAAGATAATTAAACTGTGACACCTGTTCAAGACTACAACCATTCAGATTAACTGAATCACATCCTGCCTGACCAATTTTAATCACTTTAGTTTTCTCTCTGTTTATAACCAAACCTACTCTACTATTAGTTTCATCAACAGCTCGAATGAAAGAGTTCATCTCATCAACATCATTTGCCAAAAGGGCTAAATCATCAGCAAAATCTAAATCAGAAATTTCTGTTATCTCCAGACCATTTAAGGCCAAAGTTTTTTCTTGCAGTGAATTTCGCATAACACAATCAATAACGAAACTAAAGAGAAAAGGAGACAAAATGCAGCTTTTTCGAACATCACAAGTAATGCTAAACCAATTGCTACAAGCCTTACCAACTCTCACACACGACTCAGTGTTATTATAGAGAGCTTTCATTAGGTTAACTAACTTGTCAGGTATACCATATTATCTCACAATCAACCACAGATTATGTCGATCAATAGAGTCGAAAGCCTTTTTGAAATCAACAAAGCTAGCAACCAAAGGTTTCGGAAACTCTAAACATTTCTCAAGAATCTGCCTAAGTGAAAATATCTGATCCACACATCCCCTACCACTTCTGAATCCACATTGCTCATCACGCAATTGCCTGTCAACCAGATTCTTAATTCTATTAAGCACAATCATGCAAAGAACGTTACCTGGGAACAGAAAGTAGGCTGATACCCGTATAGTTTTCACAAGAAATGCGATCACCTTTTTTGAAAATAGGGATAACAATAGCTCTGGTAAAATCCTTAGGAACCATGCCTTGATCATAAAAGATATTCAGAATTTCAGTCATCCAAGTGGTAACCGAAACATTCCCAGCTCTAAGCATTTCCGTAGTAATTTCATCTACCCCTGGGGATTTATGTAGTTTAAGTTTAGAAACAGCCAAAATAACTTCAGATTGTGTTATAGGGCCAACTTTAAAGCCACCAATGCATCTATCATCATTACAAACAATGGGAGTAGAACCAACCATATTGTTTAGAACATCACTGATATGCTCAGCATACCTAGCCATGACAGAATCCTCACCTTCAATAACCTTACCTTGTTTATCCTTCAATCCCGGAACACCTGTCTGTTTTCTACCACATAAAACTTAACTATCTGGTACAGCTCTCTGTTGTTGTGCTGTCTAACTGCTTCCTTGGCTTTGTCAGCCAAGCCATCAAGACAAAGATTCTTATCAGCAGCTAACTGATCCTTTACACGTTTATTAAGTTCTCTATAATGCTTTCTATTAGGACTAGTATCGTACTGATTAAGGACATTCCTGCAGTTCTTCCTTTCTGAAATAAGCTCAATTGCATTATCACTCAGATAATTCTGTCTCTTCTGCTACTTTTTGTCCTAAAAGAATAATGTTAATTTCCAAAAAGCCTGTTTAAAACGGTCCCATTCTTCCTCAGCTTCAGTAGTAAGCATACCATGACTGTCATAATGACTAAGTAACCTATCGTGTGCTATAACTGGCTCTTTCAGAGCTTCAGAATTAAAGGTAAATTTTTTAACCTTAGCACAACACTTCTTAAGTTTATGTTGCAAGACACTTTTAACAAGATAATGGTCAGATCCAATTTCCGCTCCCCTATATGACCTGGCATTCCTAACAGAACTAGCCCATTTGCTGTTAATTAATATATAATCAATCATATTCTTATGCAGCCCATCGGGTGAAACCCATGTGTACTTATGTGTCTTATGTGTACTATATTAGTGAACTGGCAACCTTCGTGTCACGTGACATGAAGGTTGCCAGATCACTAATTTCTAAAAAAATCGTTGCCAGATATTTTTTCTGAATTCTGTAATCAACCGTAGTGTTCGGATACTTTTTTGAGCGATTGTACCGTCTGTAAACAGTTGATTGTGCTAAACATTCTTCCTCGTACGCTTCTTTCAATAATTGCAGTTTCCGAAACACTTTTTCCAAGCCACACACAAAATGCTATCTCACAACGCTGTTCAGTTTTGATATCCGTAACGTAAAAATCTTGAAAGAAACAGCCACAAAAATGCGTTTGACAGGCTGCTACGAAGATATCTCACTTCAAACGATTTCTATGCCTAAGAGAACACAGCGAGAAACTAACAACTGTTGTTATGGTAACGAAACAGCATGATTAACCAATGGGTAATTCCAGACTTCTAAACAGTGGTGCCAATTTACAGCAAAATATTCTCGGTTGTTTTGGGACGCCCTTTATACATATTTTTACATTTCAGCCAAAGATACTATACCTGTGTGAACTTTTTGCAGTACATGTTGAACATAAATTATTATCTCCCATTTAGGCAAAGTTCTAGCAGAACCCTTTTCCCGACATTATTCTACATTTGATATATAAAGAAGAAAGTGTGTGTATGTGTATCTGTATGTCTGTGTGTTAGCTTATGCACTCAGATTCCTAAAGAATTACTTTCCTTCCCTCATGGGGGTGGCTCAGTGGGTAGCGCGCCAGGCTCATAATCTGTAGTTCCCAGCTGGGTCAGCGTTTAGATTTATCTCTGTAAAATTCCCCGCACTTCCCACAGTCAGTAGGGGACACCGATGGACTTGGAAAGGCCGCCGTCCATCGGATGGAACGTTAAGCCGTGGCCCCGTGTGCGGGAGAGCCATACCCTGTGCACGTTAAAGAACACGCTGAATTGCCTTTAAGGGAGGCTATCATCTATCTCCCAACAGTTGTTCCAGTGGGTCCCCTCCCCAACCTTCTCTGAGCCTTCGGGGTCCATGTGACCTGGCCATTTAGCCCATGGTGTGCAAAAAAATGCCGCTCAGAGGTAAAACAACCCAACTCCTTCACTCAGGAGAAAGCTATAGGCTTGAACAATCAAAACCGGTCTGTACCAGATTGAATATCTCGAAAATCCCATAGATTTCACAATAGCGATTAAAAATCGGTATGTACCAGGTTGAATTTCTCGAAATGTCCATAGAATAATACTAGCGGCTGTTGTAACTAATTATTGCCATTAATAAATTTAAAAGAAGAAGTAGGTTCAATTAATTTCTTTCCCCTTTCGCAATCAAAACGATTGTTTCAGAAACGAGTATATAAATATTTAAGTCGGTAGATGAAAGACAAGCACGGTTGGGACACGAGGTTTTTTTGGAAACGTAGGCGTTAGAAAACTCAAGTAACGCCTAGGAAAATCTGCTAGTCATTGCTTAAACCTTAAATAAAGTTCATCAGTTGTGCCTCTTGAAATGATTATAGTCAATGATACAATTGTCTAATTTCGAAGCAGAAAATGAAAGCTATTGAAGCAAATATTCTGTTTCTCTCTTCTGCGAATGCTCGCGAGATAGCATGAGACACGTGCCCCACTGATAAGACTTCATAATAATCACGCGTTTCAACTTGTGCCTGAACAGAGAACAGAGTTCCCAGTCTTGTGCGACCTAGAATTATCGTGAGAGAAAGCGTTACTTGTAATGGCTTTGATCACGCTATTCCCTAACAAACTATCGGCCTCTTAATCTTCTGAATGGATGTCAACGAGGAAGACAACGTATGGCACAAGTTACACTGCCGCTGCAGCAGTACGAACAAAGCTGGGCAAACCACACCTAACATTACCGAGTTTGCACAGAGACTAAATGATAAACGGCGTGCATGACGATGAAGAGTGAACAGAGTTGTGATAATACCTTGTCACTTAGAGGAAACTGTGGCAGCGGAGGCTTTGCCTTCAGCCTTTGAAGCAGGCCAGTTTCCTGACTTCCGAGTATGTCATCCTAATGCACGCGATTCAGTTATGTTAAACGTCTTGTTATATGAATTGCTGATAGATGGTTTATCTTCGAGGCTAATGAGGAATCCCGATTGGAGATATCAAAATTTTCTTACAAGTTCTTTCTTTGATCGAGGATGTTTTTTTTTTAATATTGTTGCTGATTAAGAGGAAAATTGATAGAGAAAACGCTTTTTTCTTTTACTGCTTATTGATTTAAGTGTTTTCAAGCATAAAATGAATTAGCAATTTATTTGAATTAATAATGAGAAAAACCTCTCGGTTTTTGATGCCAGTGCAGAATGGCGACTGAAGCCGAAGAAAAAGATATGTTCAAAACTCTTTTAGTAAAAAACATTGAATAGAATCTTTTTCTTTTGCGTTTATATTTAGCATTCAAAGGTATGATTACTCAAATAAAAAATAATTTCTGTTTTGTGGAAAATATTTCAATGCGAGAGGTAGTATAAACATTTTCTTGAAAAGGATTTTCTGAACACGATTTGAAAAAAAAATAAGAAACGTTATGACGCGAGAAATGAGATTTATTTACTCATTAATTAATCGTTCCATTATTTTTATATTTTTCCACTGCAGATGGAAATTTTTTTTATCGAAATATGAAAGGAAAAGCGATTTTTAAAAAGAAAGAATATTGGAATTATTTCAATGAGCAGTTTAATATTCCATCTACGACTGAAGTTCATCATTTGCAATCTGAAATGAACAGAAAGTATTTTAGAGTTTCTAAATCCATTAGTCAGTCTATTTGTCTTTGATGTGCTGTATAAGCAACAGGGATTAAGCCCAGAACCTACTCTTAGTTTATACAGGCGTTGCTTTAGAACATTGGCTCACTAAAGTAGTGGTCTCCAAGCGTTTGATCACACACAGCTATAGTGTAAAAAGAGATAACATTTTGTATGAATACATGTATTTATTTACCCAATATGTATGAATACATGTATTTATTTTATATGTTTATTAATAAATATGCGACTGAAATAAGATGAGAATGTGCATAAAAATATAATTTAATGAGAACAGAGTGACTGAAGATATTTCATAATTTCTTAAAATCTTGATTTGACACTTTGCGTTAGAGCGATTCGATGATATCTTTATGAAACTAAACAGTCTCACGTAAGTAAAATGGGAGCGAAATTTAAAAATATTAGAAAATATTTCTTTTCTTATTTTCCTTAAATGTTTTTCTGGAAAATTAAAATCTTTCTGAAAAAATGATGGAGTAGAATAAACAAATTTCTTTGGGCACGCTTATAGTGAGAACCGATAACGGGAACGATACTACCATCTAGTTTTTAACTAGTTTCATACAAGAAAACGTTTTATTTACATGAAGGAGCGTTAGAAAATATATGAATGAAAAGGAGGAAATAATAATTGCGTAAAAGTGGCGTTAGAAAATAATATTTGGGAAAGGGGGTGTTAGAAAATAATATGTTAAAAGAAGCGTTAGAAAATAACACTTTAAAAATGGGCTTTGGACTTAAAATGGTTCGAACTGCCTATAAAGTCGTGCCTCGCAAAGATCAAAACAGGGTTTTTTGACATTGCCTCAATTAGGGTTAACATAACAGATAAAGTGTGCCTCCTGCAGTAGCAATTAGCTTCTTAAATGCCATCGCAGTTAAGGCTTCTATTTCTGGAGTTTCTGACTGAGTTCAACGACCATTTTACTTTGCTGTTTCCACCGTCTGTTTACATTTTTGACTAAGCAATTTCTCTTTGTGCTGCAGATGTCAAAGGCCGAAGCTAGCGCATTATTCCAAAAGAGTGGAGAGCATTTCACTTACTGCTTAGAATCGGGTAATCTCTGATTTACGTCTCCTCTTTCCCTGTCTCATCGCAGTACCCGTTATTATTTCTTTTAATTACTCAAGCTGATTTGAAATTCTGTTCTCTGTTACTATATACATAACGATTAATTAGATTGATATGGACTATTCTTCAATTTTCACCGATTATAACTAAAACAACACAGATATTTTAGAAGTACAATGCTGCAAAATGTTGTTTGTTTTAGCTACACAATTCGGTTGTTGGGTTGGGTTGTTTTACCTCTGAGCGGCACTTTTTTGCACACCATGGGCTAAATGGCCAGGTCACATGGACCCCGAAGGATCAGAGAAGGTTGCGGGAGGGGACCCACAGGAACAGCTGTTGGGAGACAGATGGTAGCCTCCCGTCAAGGCCATCCAGCGTGTTCTTTAACGTGCACAGGGTATGGCTCTCCCGCACACTGGGCCACGGCTTAACGTCCCATCGGAAGGACGGCGGCCTTTCCAAGCCCATCGGTTCCCCTACTGACCGTGGGCAGGGCGGGAAATTACACAATTGGGAAAAGCCGCTTGGGAAAGGTGAGGTGAAATGGGAACAGGTTCAGCAAAAAATTAAAGTGACTCGATGGAGCAGACAAAAAAAAGGAAAAGGTGGAAGTTTTGGGGAGGGGGGGGAGGAGACTGGATTCCTATTATATCCTCTCCTTTTAAGAGGTCTTTGAAAATTTTCTTGAAAAATGAGTGAAATACGCATAATTTTTATTTCCTATTTTCTTATTAAGAATATTTCTTGAAAAACGCGTTTTGCGCGCTGAGAATTAGAAATCACCCAATTAAAATAAATTCTAAGATGCCTCGTAGAAGTCGACTGCTTTTCATCAGAAACACGAATTTCTCAAGATCATGCCACGCGTTTTAGAAGAAATATTTTTTTAAGAAGGGAAACTAAATAATTCTAGCCTACTTTTAAGAAAGTCAAAATGCTTTTTACATAATTATGGCCTAGCTCTATGAGTGATGTTTAATAATTTGTTGCATATTTCATGCGGTTCGCAAGAAAATTTTTCATTATCATTCTCAAAGAGGAAGAGGAATGCCCCTCCCCTAGGTACATTCTTTGATGAGGGTGGCAGCGAGATAAAAATCCGACTTCGAAGTTGATTGACTTTGAAGCTAGCGTTGAGATTTAAATTTTTTGCTAGCGTTGAGATTTATCTCCGCAAAACTCCCCGCCCTCAGTCAGTAGGAAACACCGATGGACTGGAAAAGGCCATCGGTGTTGGAAAAATGGGCTTGGAAAGGTCTTTGTTAAGCAGTGGTCCCGTGTGCAGGAGAACCATACCTTTTGCACATTAAAGAACTCGCTGGATGGCCTTGGCTAGAGGATACCATTTATCTCCTAACAGCTGTCCAGTGGGTCCCCTCTTCCCAACCTTTTCTGAGCCCTCGGAGTCTTTGTGACCTGGCCATTTAGCCCATTGTATGCCGCTCAGAGGTGAAACAAGCCAACCCAACTCCGCTAAAATGTCCTCCACCAATCTTGGATTCTCATTATCAGTTGACCCGGTGAGGAACACGCCTTTTCCCACAAAATCCGTAGCCCTCGCACAGGTTGGTTGGTTGGTTGTTTTACCTCTGAGCGGCACTTTTTTGCACACCATGGGCTAAATGGCCAGGTCACATGGACCCCGAAGGCTCAGAGAAGGTTGTGGGAGGGGACCCACTGGAGCAGCTGTTGGGAGACAGATGGTAGCCTCCCGTCAAGGCCATTCAGCGTGTTCTTTAACGTGCACAGGGTATGGCTCTCCCGCACACGGGGCCACGGCTTAACGTCCCATCCGACGGACGGCGGCCTTTCCAAGCCCATCGGTGTCCCCTACTGACCGTGGGCAGGGCGGGGAATTTTGCGGAGATAAATCTCAACGCTGACCCAGCTGGGACTCGAACCTGGGAACTACAGATCACGAGCCTGGCGCGCTACCGACTGAGCCACCCCCGCCCCACCCTCGCACAGAATCATGGTAATGATTCATCGTTCGCAATTTTGGTTTCACTGTTCTCGCTGACGTGCAACCCACGACGATTTAAATTATGGCGATGGTTTTAGGATCGACAGATTTTAGGAAGGGTACATCTTTGCCCTTTCTGACACCTACTATTAGTAATAACAAGATATAGAGATGTACAAAGACGAAGCATTTAGAATTCCTCAAAAGGGCATCTATGTGCTGAAGCAGCGAGTAGGGAATAGATCCTGAAAGAGGTTACGGGTACACAATGGTCAGTGTGCCTCACAATGGTCAGTGTACCTTCTTGACTTACAACCAATCAGTTGCCCTAAAACCCAGAGAATGTTCGCCAAAGTCACGAAGATGCCGCAGTCGGCTGTCTACAATATCATCCGATACAATCTTCACTTACAGTGCTGGTATAAGTGTCGGGTCCACAAATTGCTGCATCGCTACGGAAAGAAACGGCATACCAATTGCTTCAAGCTCTTGGGGCGGGGGTGGCTCAGTCGGTAGCGCGCCAGGCTCGTAATCTGCAGTTCCCAGGTTCGAGTCCCAGCTGGGTCAGTGTTGAGATTTATCTCCACAAAACTCTTCGCCCTGCCCACGGTCAGTAGGGGACACCGATGTGCTTGGAAAGTCCGCCGCCCGTCGGATGGGACGTTAAACCATGGTCCCGTGTTTGTAAGAGCCATACCATGTTCACGTTAAAGAACACGCTGGATGGCCTTGACGGGAGGCTACCATCTGTCTCCCAACAGCTGTTCCAATGGGTCCCCTCCCCCAACCTTCTCTGAGTCTTCGGGGTACTTGAGAGCTGGCCATTTAGCCCACGGTGTGCAAAAAAGTGCCGCTCAGAGGTAAAACAACCCAACAACCCTCAAGCTCTATGAGCGTTACGTGGAGAAAGACATGTGGAAAAATGTGGCTTCATTGGAAGAAGGATACGTCTACTTAGACAACTGCAACAAGCTCCCGTCAATATATTACTGACAAATAGTCCAAACACAGCCTATGTTGTATTGTAAATGTAATATGTATATATTCATACAAGTGGTACCGAGAACGCCAAAGTGAACTTAAATTGAATATTTGGCAACGATTTTTTTAGAAATTAGTGATCTGGCAACCTTCGTGTACGGTACATGAAGGCTGCCAGATCACTAATTTCTAAAAAAAATCGTTGCCAGATATTTTTTCTGAATTCTGTAATCAACCATAGTGTTCGGATATTTTTTTGAGCGACTGTACGCTACGGACGTTTAATATAACTTCAATGTCCTTCTGCTGTGGGGGCGGGGGTGGCTCAGTCGTTAACGCACCAGGCTCGTAAACTATAGTTCCCAGGTTCGAGTCCCAGCTGGGTCAGCGTTGAGATTTATCTCTGCAAAATTCCCCGCCCTGCCCACGGTCAGTAGGGGACACCGATGGGCTTGGATAAGGCCGCCGTCCGTCGGATGGGACGTTAAGACGTGGTTCCGTGTGCGGGAGAGCCATACCCTGTGCACGTTAAAGAACACGCTGGATGGCATTTACGGGAGGCACCACCTGTCTCCCAACAGCTGTTCCAGTGGTCCGCTCCCCCAACCTCCTCTGAGCCTTCGGGGTCCATGTGACCTGGCCATTTAGCCCATGGTGCACAAAAAAGTGCCGCTCAGCGGTTAAACAACCCAACTCTTCTGCTGTGAGACGTGTATCGTTCTTTGATTGAATATATTAATATTTAGTTTTTTTAATATGTAAGACTTAAATTGTGACTTCTAGATTACTTCTAGATTACTTATACAATATACTTGTCTATTTTTATCATTTTTTGCAATTTATTGTTTCAAGATTGCTTTATATCGATTATTATTGAAATGGTTTTATTGCATCGTATATCATTAATTTATAGAAACGTTTGCTAAAAAATGCTATAAAAATATTGAATGTATGAGTGATAAAAGTTCGAATCTGCTAGATGATCCACCAAAATCTCGGTTGTATTCGAAACATCCCCAAAATTTAGTTCTCTAAGATCTTGATTGTTGGTGAAGCATAAGCTTAACTAAACAGTGAAATTATAAATAAAAAATAAATCCTTTTATTAATTTCTCACCCAAAGTACATTTTAGCTGTGTTTAATTTTTTTGCATTGAAATAACACTATTATACCCAAATTAATTATCCTAAACATTTTCAATCTCTTGACATTGATTTTGGTGTTCTACGCTTATTACTAAACATCTGGAATAGTTTTCGAGTAATTTTGAAATTTGGGGAGGTAAAAAAAACGGGTAAATAATTCCTAAAGGTAAAAAGATTATCTCTTCTTTTCTCTACTTTAGTCGTGCAGCTGAGGTTCATTCCTAACTAGCTTCATATTTATAGCGCCCTTTGTTTCCTCGGTTAAGAAACTTAATTAATTTAATCCCGAGCGGTCGACCATGTAATTTTAATTTCACCGTTTATTGCCTTTGCAAACCAGCTCTGTGCGAAGAAAGCGAATTAAAAGAGGGAAGGCAACTCTCCTTCCTCCGATAACTGCCTTCCTGCTCCGCGCTGGGATCTTATTAATAAACGAAAAGTTCCCTTTCTGTTTTGAACATAACTCAGAATTAATAACCAGAGAAAATGCGAACCTCTTTTTGGTCTATGCATCTGATTTTATCATCAGTTTCTCTTAGCACATGCCAGTGACACATTCAGAGCTTCGGCGTTTATTTTATTGACATCTTCTTTACCTTATGCATGAGAAAAAATGTCTTAGTTCAGTACAAAAGCACCTTAATTGTAATAGTTTTCTCCGTGTTCTTTTCTCGGAAAAAGATAAAAAAAAAACGCAACTAAGACGCTTTTTCTTTTTTTTGGCTCTGTTCAAAAACATTCTCTGATTTTTTTTCTCTTATTTCCAGAAACTTTTGAGATATACAAAACTAAGAGAACAAAAGATTTTCTCTCTCCATCTTTGTTTTACCTTCCGCAGGAATCCTGGAAAGAAAGTGATTTCGTAAAATCGCAGAGTCGGATCAGTTAATCATCTCAGCCCGTAAGTTGCATTCAGAGAAATGTACAAAAACGATCACTGGAACGCCTCATTTACGGACATCTGTCATCATTTCCTGACCTGCCGAGCACACCTGGCGGTGGCAGTCAGCCTCCGTTCTTCTAGTCCGGTACTAACCCCGTTCCTCTTCATCATCCGTCCCTTTCTCCTCCTTCTTTTTCTCCTTCTCCCAGGCTGAATAGGGTGTAGAGGGAACGAACCATCAAACCTTTTGGCCATCCGCATCTCAGATACAACGCTGATAGGCGGATGGTTCACAGTGCCTGTCAATTAATCATCTTCGACTAGCGCAGCCAATATTAAGTGTGGACTCGATTAATGATATTGATTATATTTGCTCGATAATCGCTCATTTTACTAGACGTACTTCGTTTCTCACCACAAAAGCCCTCTGCCCGTAACAGTCTCGGTGAAATATTGAGCCTAAATCCCGTTGGAGGTAAATGCATGACAGTGTTATTAGATTCGATAAATAAATGAGCTTGATTAAGAAGTAGGGGGAAAATTTGGCAATTTGAAACTATGAAGGAATTTTTTTTTTCGCTTCGTAAGTTTAAAGTCATTTTATGATTATTTTTCGTTTCGAAATGAAGGCGTTTTAACTTTTAATGAATCTGTACGAGAATTTCTTTGGTTACAGCCGATTGATTTTCTTTCGATTTTTTTTCTCCGCTTTCTTTTACAGCAGAATAAATAGTCAGGCCACGAAGATCCTAAAACTTGGTCTCAGAGATGGATTGTCTGAATATCTTGCAATTAATCTTTCAGTCTCCGTGTTCTAGGGGCATGGAGGACTCAATCGGTAGGTCAGGCTCGCAGTCTGCAGTTCCCAGGTTCGAGTACCAACTGTGGCAGGGTTCAGATTTATCTCCCTAACCATTATCCTGCCCTCGGTTAAAGGACATCAGTGACCCATCCGTCAGATGGGGCGTAAAGCCGTGGTTCCGTGTGCGGAGAGCCATACCCTGTGAATGTTAGATGCTGGATGGCCTTGACGGGAGGCTTTCCGTCTTCTAACAGCTGTCCAGTGGATCCCGTTCTCCCAACCTTCTAGAGCCTTTGGGATCTTTATGACCTGGCCATTTAGCCAATTTTGCGCCTAAGCGTGTTGGTTGACTCTGGATGACATCAAGCAATCCCAAGACTCTTTTATTTAAACAGCTTTAAAACTGTTAAATACACATTTGTGAATATTGTTTACCATATGAGAAGGTATAGGACTAATAAATACATGTCTTATTATAGTTTTATTTTGTACGCTTTCTTTCTACATTTTCACAATTTTAAATTTTTTTTTCACGAAAAGGTTTTGAGTCCGCACAAAAACCAACATCCTTCTGCGAATATTGTTAAATGAACGAAATTAATTCGGGACTGAGAGGGTTAGGGACCGATCTCAAAATAAGTGGCCTAAAGAAATAATGCCGCTCTGTAAATACACACAAGCTTATTTTGTATTTGATTTAAATAAAAATGTGTTTGCAACTAATTTCTCCGAAGTAAATCTTTCATTTGTATTGGAAATTTTGCTAGTATTTGAATATCAAAAGATTAATGCCTTTTTATCTTGCATTTCTTTTCAGGTTTTTTTTTTCGTATTATCGAATGTAATAAAATATGCGGTGGAAAAGACAATTTATAGAAATTGTTATAAATTAGTTATTTGTTATGAAATTACCCATAATCTTCCTTTCTTAACGCTTCAGATTGTTAATCTGCCGTTCTCGACTGTTTCCAGCATCGAAACCTCATTGCAAATGGCGAGGCCCTCTTGTATGTTTTATCCCTAAATATTATGCACTTAGCGGATCCCCCCTTTGAAAATGTTAACTTCTTTAATTTGTTGTTCTAACATTTGTTTAATGGACGGAGATAATCTAGAAGCTCTGTCACGGTTGTCCTGGTTTCTCATACAACATACAAACACATGGTGTAAGAATGGAATGCCATAACACCTCTGCTGGTCAAGGAATGCCATAACACCTCTGCTGGTCAAAGAATGCCATAACACCCCTGCTGGTCAAGGAATGCCATAACACCTCTGCTGGTCAAGGAATGCCTTAACACCTCTGCTGGTCAAAGAATGCCATAACACCTCTGCTGGTCAAGGAATGCCATAACACCTCTGCTGGTCAAGGAATGCCATAACACCTCTGCTGGTCAAGGAATGCCATAACACCTCTGCTGGTCAAGGAATGCCATAACACCTCTGCTGGTCAAGGAATGCCATAACACCTCTGCTGTTCAAGGAATGCCATAACACCTCTGCTGGTCAAGGAATGCCATAACACCTCTGCTGGTCAAGGAATGCCATAACACCTCTGCTGGTCAAGGAATGCCATAACACCTCTGCTGGTCAAGGAATGCCATAACACCTCTGCTGGTCAAGCAACACGCTGGATGACTTTGAAGGGAGGTTTTCATCAGTTTCTTAACAGCTGCCTAGTGGATTCCCTTCTGAGAATTTGGGGTCCTTGTGACAACCCCACATCCCAATAATAATACAACTTAAGGATGCCTGAAAACAAACGAAAAATAGGGAAACTTATTATTGAAAAATACATGGAAAACTATTTTTTTATATGAAGAAATAAAAACAAATAATATGCTTCCGAAAGCAAAGGAAAGGGTAAAAGTTCGAGATTACATTTCGTTAAGGTAAAAGGACACTAATCTTTGGTTTCCCTGAATCCAAGTTTCCATTTAGTTTTCTATGGCAATTGCCGATGCCTATGGAGATTGGTTATTTGTAACAAAGTTTACAATAGGCTTCTAGATCAAGTGATTGATTGGAATAATACATTATCTGTTCCACGTTGTCATGAACGTTGTATCGGAAACATGTCAATGTAGACAAAATTTCTTACTGTCTTTGATATTCTACATCACTACGAAAGTCCTATAAAAGCTGAAAGGCATGGTGAAAAGTGAAGTGATTTTGGGTTGTGTTGTTTTACCTCTGAGCGACACTTTTTTGCACACCATGGGCTAAATGGCCAGGTCACATGGACCCCGAAGGCTCAGAGAAGGTTGGAGGAGGGGAAACACTGGAACAGCTGTTGGGAGACAGATGATAGCCTCCCGTCAAGGCCGTCCAACGTGTTCTTTAACGTGCACAGAGTATGGCTCTTCCGCTCATGTGACCACGGCTTAACATCCCATCCGGCGGACGGCGGCCTTTCCAAGCCCATCGGTGTCCCCCACTGACCGTGGGCAGGGCGGGGAATTTTGCGGAGATAAATATCAAAGCTAACCCAGCTGGGACTCGAACTTGGGAACTACAGATTAGGAGCCTGGCGCGCTACCGACTGAGCCACCCCCGCCCAAAGTGAAGTGAAACACGAGTAAAAGGCTGTCCTGAGTGACTTCAAAATGGTCTCAAAACTAGATTTAATGGTCTTAAAAGGCTCTGGACAGTCGAGGTAAATGAAAGAGGAAAAAGGCTCTGACACATAAAGACAACATTTATTGGCATGAACTGTACGGCAACTGTACAGAGCTGCTACATTTAATCAGCTGAGAAAGATGATGGTTAGCACTACTTTAAAACCCATTCGAACAAGAGTTATGCGGAGAGGATTGAATATTGAAATTCATGGACTGTACCATGATACGACGAAGTATCAGATAGGTGTTCATAATAATTTGGCCAGGCAGTGTAGTATCCACACCCATTTGTAGCCAGATGATGAGAGAGGATTTTGAGCATATAAAATAAATGCAAGGGATCAATTCCCCTCCTTCGAAAAAAATTTTGTTAATGATCATGATGAAAATAAAGCTGGGTATAGAAAATTAATTGAAGCTTAATTTAGCCGTGTTGTTGAAATAATTGAGATACTTTGTTCTAGGCAATAGAGGAACAAAGTTTTTGAACAAATGTTTCTGTTAGCGTACAATAGAAGTTAAAATGGGGATACATCCTTTACTGCTGATCGATTCATGAGCTCTGTTTGAGCACGTTTTCCTGCCCCCCCCCCACGTTTGTTTCCCATCGGCAGCCTGCTGGCGAAGTTCACACTGGCTGAGAAATTTCAGGTTCGCCGTCTTTAGAGTTTAAACCCCGAGATTATGCTTTCATAATTACTAATATCTCTTCCGATGCCATATATCAAGGGCTCATGTGATTGCTTTTCAGTCAGTGCAGATCTCAATCTTGCACTTCAGTTCAACTTCGTGAATAACGATTGGTTGATGTCCTACGAAGATTCATCCGCGGCTCTGCAACTATAAATTATCTCACAAACGTTGCCTTATACATTGACAATGAGATGCAAATACGTTACCATATTTCGACTGTATCGCATTTCATATTAAGCGCTTGTTCCACAGATGTGACGCCTGAAGGTTATCTAATGAACGTATAGCTGCTCGTGATTGACTAACAATAGCTATCATAGTTCACCTCTTGCGTATTTGCTCTAAAATCTGGGGTATTTGTGACCTGGAAATTAGCTTATTCTGAAGGTCAACGGTTAGACAATCCAATCACTTTAATTAAAATTGATTCTGCTTCAACTGGATCTTTAGAGGTGGGTTGCTTCACCTCTAAATATCCAGTTGAAGCAGAATCAATTTTAGTTTGATTGATTAGAGGTGAGTTGCTTCACCTCTAAGCGGCACTTACGTCCAATTAATGGGCTATGTGACAAAGTCATAAAGACCCCGAGAGCTCTGAGCTGGGTAGGAAAAGATGATTTACCTAAGAGATGTTAGAAAACAGATGGATTCTTTCTATCGAGATCATCCTGTATATTCGTTAACTTATAAACTACGGTTCTCTTCCACACGGTACAATGGCTTAGCATCCCTTAAAACTGACAATGGCTTTCTTGAAGCCCATCAGTGTCCCCTTTCCGACCAAGAGATGAACTGGAATCAGCAGAGAAAATTCGCAATTCAGGCACAGTTGAGAATCGAACGTGGGAACTGCAGATTACGAGCTTGGAGAGCTACCATCGAAGCCAACCCTCGTCCCTCAGTGGGAAGTAAATTGTTAAATATGGTTCCTTTTCACGCATAAATTTTGAATTACGATCATTTTATTAATAATATAAAGGTTAATGATCATGATGAGGTTGTAACAAGGTTTAAATGGTCTACGTACATACTAAGTTTTTAAAATTTCTGATTTAGATTATGCAAATGATTTGGCCCTGTTAAATAATATTACGAGATGAATTCTTTCATAGGGTTGTTGATGAGACAAGTAATTGAGTAGGTTTGGTGATAAACAAAGGGAAAACTAAAGCGATGGAAATTGGTCAGGCGATGGGGCTTCAGTTGCTTTGAACTGAACTCTTGAGAAAAGTCTCAGTTTAATTATCTCAGGAGCTATGTAACAGATATTGGTGAAGTGCGGCATGAGATAAAGAGGAGAGTAGGGATTGCTGATGGAACCTTTAAGAATCTACAGAGAGTAGAAAATAGGCATATGAATCTAAAGATTAAATTAGACTGTATATGTTTTATTCTTCCTACAGTAGTTATGGTAGCAAAACATGGACCCTTTTAAGCAGGATAACAGGAAGCATGATGCTTTTGATTCTGGATGCTTACACAATATCTTACACATAGGTGGCTTGACTTGTAAGTGGTGATGAGGTAGAAGAAGTAGGCAACTTCCTTTGAACAGCATATTGTGAAAAGAGAGACTGCGTTGGTTCAGCATGTTGCCTGTATTAATAGTTGTAGATTGGCGAATAAGGTTATGAGCAGCATGCCTAAAAGGTCTCAGGAAAAGGAGGATACCTAGGATGCAAAGAGCAGACAATGCCAAACAGGACCTTGCTAGAATTGGCTACAGTGACCAAACGCTGTAGCTGTAGCTCAGGCCAGAAGTGTTTGGAGAGCAAATGTTTACAGTCTGGTTGGACCTCCGTAGCCCATGGCTGCATGAGGATTTTGTATGTACACTAGTGCCCAAATTGTTGACAAAATGGATAAAATGAAAAGTTCGAGACGATAGAATGACATGGGCCCTAGAGTGCAGATGGAAAAGGAAAGGAAGAATTAAATGTGAGATATAACTGACATAAAATACAGGATAAACTGGTACAATGCACTGTAGGTCAATAGGGTGGCAATTAGAGAAGTTACCTAGAGTTGGGTTGGGTTGTTTTACCTCTGAGCGGCAGTTTTTTGCAAACCATGGGCTAAATGGCCAGGTCACATGGACCCCGAAGGCTCAGAGAAAGTTGGGGGAGGGGACCCACTGGAACAGCTGTTGGGAGGCAGAAGTAGCCTCCCGTCAAGGCCATCCAGCGTGTTCTTTAACGTGCACAGGGTATGTCTCTCCCGCACACGGGGCCAGGCTCAACGTCCCATCCGACGGACGGCGGCCTTTTCAAGCCCATCGGTTCCCCTACTGACAGTGGGTAGGGTAGGGAATTTTGCGGAGATAAATCTCAACGCTGACCCAGCTGGGACTCGAACCTGGGAACTACAGATTACGAGCCTGCGCATTACCGACTGAGCCACCCCCGCCCACCCTGACAGTGATACAAGTGTCACATAGATGCTGAATGCTGTTAAGGAAGGTAGTAAAAAGGTCCTGTGGCATTAAATCCCACTCTTATGCAAGAGTAGATCAGAGCTCCAGGAGAATTCTGGGAGGAGGATGACATGCTGAAAACCGTCTCCCCAGTGCGTCTCACACGTGCTCCTATAGGACTGAGGTCACAGAAGAGAAGATTGGTACGCGGTCCAGTCTCGGTGTTGTCTGCACCACAGCAACTTGCCTCTTCTCCCTGATGGAGTGAGTGGAATACAAACTGTAGGCAGAGGTGTAGCTATGGGTGAGGGGATGAGGGGGGGGGGAGCTCCCACAAAGTAAATCGGAGTAGGCAAAATTCCAAGCTTTTTTGTAAAATTCAGGTGAGTTGTGAAAATTGGGATTTTTTGTAAAATTAAGGGCAGTTAGCAAAATTAGGGTAGTTGAGAAATTCGAGTCAACTTGGTAAAATGTAGGGGAGTTGTCAAAATCGAGGGAATATGGCAAAATCTAGGGCAGTTGGTAAAATCGGGGCAACTTAGTGAAATACAGGCGAGTTATGAAAATTAGGATTGGTTTTGTGAAACTAAGGAGAGTTGGCAGAATCGAGACAGTTTGGCAAAATCTAGGGGAGTCGCAAAGTCTAGGAGAGTTGCCAAAATTAGAAGTGACTTGGTAAAATTCAGGTGAGATATAAAAATTGGGATTTTGCTGTAAAATTGTGGCAAGTTTGTTTCAAGCATCAGAATTGACAATGAATCAAACTTAATTAATATCTGATGCACTATAAAGTTTCTTAAAATGCGTTTTTGATATTTTGCTTTGGTTAATTTTTTTCTAGCCATAAAATGGAAGGAACATCGGGTATTTATATTGACCTCGAAGAACTTAAATTGATCCATTCTGATTTCAAAAAAGGAATTAGTTTTATTCATTTGAATATCAGAAGTTTACGAGCGAATTTTGATGTGTTTTTGGCATTGATAGAAAGTAGTAATTGTAAACCGGATGTAATAATCCTTTCTGAGATTTGGATACCTGACAATGAAACATCTTTATATCATATTGAGGGATACAAAGGATTTTTTAACTGTAGACATTTTAACAGATCTGGTGGAATTGTGATTTACATTAAGCAGCATTGGTGTGCTTCCCAGTTAGATTTCGAAATGAACTCAGCCGAAGTTATTGCATTAAAAATTCAATTGAATTCGACAATGTCGGTAGTCTTATTGGCGATTTATCGTTATGTTGGAGGTGGAGAAATGAATTTCATTGAAGAATTGTTTCAACATGTCGATAAACTTCCAGATCGCAATATTATTCTTACCGGAGATATAAACTTGGATATTTCAAAATCTACAGAACAAATAAATAGTTATTTAGATTTTATGACTCTATACAACTTGTCAAATTATATTACGGGGATTACGAGATCGCAATCACAAACTTGTATAGATCATTTATTCATAAGGAAAATAAGTTCTTTTTCTTGTTGCCCCTATATTGTAACTACGGACATCACAGATCATTATATGATTTATTTCACCTTTTCTTCAACAACAAATGTCTCAGTCAAAGCTAAGGAGTCAATACAGTCAATTATTTACACAGACAAAGTGAAATTACAACAAGGCTTCAAGGACTATAGTTGGAATCATATACAAAATTATTATGACGTAAATGAAGCTTTTGACCATTTCTTTGAGGACTTTAAAAATTAGTTAAAAGGCTACAGTAAAGAGAAATGTGAATAAAAAATTTAAAAATTTAAAACCGTGGATAACCACAGAACTTGTTAAGTCAATACGGTACCGAAATCATTTACATAGATTGTGGAAAAAAAATAAAACTGATGCTAACTATTATAAAAGTTACAGAAACTCCTTAAATAGCATAATATCAAAAGCTAAAAATTCATATTTTCAAGAAAAACTAGCATATGCTGGAAATAATACAAAGAAGAAATGGGATATTATAAACGAAGTAATTAATACAAATAGTAAGAAAAAAAATCAAAATCGTCTATTTGAAATGAGCTTAAATAATAAAATGGTATATTTTACAGATAGTTCCACTGAAATAGTTAATGATTTTAATGATTATTTTGTAAATATAGCTACTGAATATGAAACTGGTAATTCGGAATCAGATTTGGTAGTGCCTGAAGATCTTAAGTTAAAAGACAGAATAATCATTTCCCAGGGCAATTCAATGGGTCTGATAGCAGTTTCGTTGGAAGAATTAGACAGCATAGTAAAAAATTTGAAAAGGACTTATTCAATTGGCTGGGATGACATAAACGTGGATAATTTTAAAGCAATATATCCATCGATTCGAACAATATTGTGTTACTTGTTTAATATGTCTTTATCTTCTGGTATTTTCCCAAATGCCTTAAAATGTTCAATAATAGTTCCTATTTACAAAAAAGGAAGCAAAATTCTTATAAAAAATTATCGACCTATTGCTTTACTTCCGATAATGTCAAAAATATTGGAAAAGTTATTTTCTGTCAGGTTGAACAATTTTTTATTAAAGTTTAATATAATAGCAAAAAACCAATATGGATTTCAGCAGAAAAAAAGCACAGAAGATGCTATTTTACATTTAATAAATTCACTAACGTGGTCTCTGGATAAAGATTTTAAAACACTCGCAATTTTTTTGGACTTATCAAAGGCTTTTGATTTGGTAAATCATGAAATATTGCTGGCTAAACTTTAAAAATTGGAATCAGAGGTACCAGTTTTACATGGCTAAAATCCTACTTGGAAAATCGTTCACAAATCGTTAGGATAAATGATATATATAGTTCTATGAAAAATATTAATACAGGTGTACCACAAGGTTCTGTACTGGGACCTCTGCTATTTATATTATATGTAAACGATATATTTGACAAACATTTTGAGGCAGAAATTATTTCTTATGCTGATGATATTGTTTTGTTATACAAAAGTAACACCAACGAGCAATTATACCAAATGGCAAACAGATATATTCATCGTTTCTATCAATGGCTAATGTTGAATAAATTAAGTTTAAATAAAGCTAAAACATGCTATATAAAATTCCAGTTGAAGGCATCAACTGATGGTAGCAGTGACTCTGGAGTGGTTTCTCATCGCAAGGACTGTTACAACATCCTAAATTGCAGTTGCGAACGTCTTACGAAGGTTGACCAAATTAAATACCTAGGAGTGATTATTGATAAAAGACTTTCATGGAAGTATCACACTGATTATACTGTGGACAAAATAAAACCATTCATAGCAAAATTTTATACACTAAGATTCTTACTCGATAAAACAAGTTTAAAAATGTTGTATTCTGCTTGTGTATATAGTCAGCTACAATATGCAATAAAAGCCTGGGGAGGAGCTGCAAAAACTAATTTAAACAGGCTGTTGATTCTGCAAAAATTTATTGTTAGAATCATTGACCATAAAGGTCGCTTCTCTGAATCTCGCCCTATATTTAAGAAATTGGGGTTACTGACTCTGTCTCAAATTTACATTTTAAAAATTATTGAATATGTCCATTTCAATTTACATCTATTTCAGGTTCGACAGACATATATACCACTTAGAGACTCATCATTTAAATTGCAAATACCACGCATATCAAAGCAAGCTACTAACCGTAATATAAACTATATTGGGCCTAAATTATACAACAGTATTCCAGATACAATGAAGAAAATTACTTCTAAATATTTATTTAATAAATCTCTTTCTGAATGGATACTAAACAATGAATGATAGCTGTATGTAAAACCAATTTTTTGACTTCTACATCATTGATTGTTTCAATTATCAATTGTTGCCTTGTTAATTTTTTGTATTTATATTTTTGTCATAATTATACACCAGCGCTCAAGTATTCAGTTGCTTTAGCTGGGTATATTTCATAAATTTTTGTATTGATACATATCTATGTTGAATAAAAATTGAATTGAATTGAAAAAAAAAAAGTTGGCAAAATTCGAAGCCATTTGGTAAAATACATGCGAGTTGGAAAATTGGAATTGTTTTTATGCAATTAAGGAGAGTTGGCAAATTCAGAAAAGATGTAAAAATTGTGATTTTTTTTCCTGTAAAATTACGGCTAGTTGGCAAAACCTAGGGGAGTTGTCAAAATCGAGGGCAGTTGGCAAAATTCGTAGCCACTTGTAAAAGAAAGGTGAATTGTAAAAATTGGGATTGATTTTGTGAAACTAACGAGATTTGGTGATATCTAGAGAACTTGGCAAAATCTTGGGGAGTTCGCAAAATTCGAAGTGACTTTTCAAATTTGATTTTTTTTTATTTTTTTTTTTTGATTTGCGACATATAGGACAGAGAAGAATCCTAGAAGCTACTCCTAGCTTAATACAGGCCTTCTCATACAAGGACATTTCCTACTAAGACCGAAGTCACTGTTGACCACTGCCTTAGTTAGAGCTAACACAACACACAAAGTTTGCCTTGCTGGAACAGTCGCTAGCTGCCTAACCACTATTATACTTAATTCAGGGGATATTTTTCATGGGATTTTTTTCTGTAAAATTATGGCGCGTTGGTAAATAGAAATAACCGGTAAATGCAGTCGAGTTGTGAAAATTGGGATTGGTTTTGCGAAATTAAGGAGAGTTGGCAAAATCTAGCGGAGTTGCAAAATCTAAGAGGGTTATAGCATAATTCGTAGTGAATTGGTAAAATTCAGGTGAGATATAAAAATTGGGATTTTTCTGTAAAATTGTGGAAAGTTGGCAAAATGTAGGGGAGTTGGCAAAATCGGAGCCACTTGGTAAAATACTGGTGAGTTGTGAAAATTGGGATAGTTTTTGTGCAATTAAGGAGAGTTGACAAAATTCAAACTGACTTGGCAAATTGAGGTGATGTAAAGATTTTGATTTTTTTTCTGTAAATTACCGCTAGTTGGTAAAATCTAGTGTAGTTGGCAGAATTCCATTTGGTAAAAGGTAGGCGAGTTGTGAAAATTGGAATTAGTTTTGTAAAATTTAGGAGCATTGGCTGAATCGAGAAAACTTTAGGAATTGACAAAATTCGAAGTGACTAGGTAAAATTCAGTTGATGAATAAAATGAAAGAATAGGAAGTAAGAATAGATGTAAGAATAGGAATTTATTTTTGTCAGAGCGTGACGAGGTTGCGAAATCGAGGCACTGGGTAAATATTTGGGAGTTTCTCACCCATCCCACCACTGAATTAACGAAAAACCCTTGTCAGAGACATAAATAAATTTTTGCATAGTAGTTATTTTTTTCAGTTGTCAAAATTTGTTTTCGTAGTTGGAAAATTTTCGATCTCTGCCCTCTCCCCCACAACCATATTCTCTTTACTACGCTTCTGACTGTAAGTCGTCTCGCATACAGTCCTCGCAGAGCCGCAGACAGCTCTACAGCTCTCTCGCTGACGTGTGTCTTTACGTCAAGCTGTTAGTGCCACATAACGGTCATCCTGAACCATTCTAAGTCATGATCGACCCTGTAGATGTGGACGATTAACGTTTCCTGTCTCTTGGTACATACATACATATCCTTGACACCACGGATTCGTGCATACCTATTGCCCTGGCAACATCATTCTGTGTTCCACCTGATTCCAACATTCCGATAGCCCGACCACGTGTAAGGACATCTATATGCTATCTGTGTGACATATTCTTACAACAACAATTCCGATAGCCCGACCACGTGTAAGGACATCTATATGCTATCTGTGTGAGATATTCTTACAACAACAATTAGGTTCGAACGCAAACAGAATGCACTGGAGACATAAGAATTTCCACATCTGTCCCATTATTTACACCATTACAGGTTTGCAGTTCTTGACTCCTATACAAATTATATGTGGCCCCATGCTATTTCATCATTATCCTACATTTTCATGTGACCCTGCAGGTACCATTTGTTGATATTTCCGCCGATTCTGTTGAATTTAGCCCACTTTGTCAACTATGCTTAAATTTGACACCAATATATGAAATTAGGTTTGAGATTAAAGAATTCTTCAGCAATTAATTTGTTATTGAGAGTTTTTACAATTTTTCATTAGTTTGTCAGACTTGAATTTTTATGTGCCAAATGTGCCAAATGAAAGCTTCTAACATGGGGAGAGTTTTGGGTAATAAAAACATACCCTTTGCTTTCTTCTTCCCTAATAAACAATGGGGGATATAAGAGTCGTTCTTCTACAATATCCTCCGAACGCGAGGGCCTAAAATTACAGGTTAGTTAGTTATCAAATGAAAGTTCATGTGATGACCGTCGTAAACTACTCCGATTTTGACCCCTATCATTCTCCCCTCCTGATTAGGGTGGGAGGGATTCTAGTGGGGTCGATCTTAAAGTATTATATCTCAAATTAAGTCTTTTGCATCCCCAATGTTATGGATTACCTCAAATAAGACTCCAAAATCAGAGGGAGGAACGATGTGGTCGATGTTTATGAGTTATATATCAAATGAAAGTTTCTGAATGTAGGTGTGTTTTTAATGACAAAGAAAATGTAAATAAATTAAAAAAAAAAACTATTTTTCTGTATGCACCCCTAACGATTTGAAAATAAACCTAAAACATATCGGTAGTGTTATCACTTATTGAGTTCGTTTTCACTTCAAAGGAAGATAGGGCGCCGATTAACCTGCACAACAAGATTGCCGGCGCCCTATCTTCCTTTGAGGTAAATGCGAATTCAGTGACTGATTCGCATTTACTTTAATCGATATGCTTTAATTTTTTTTTTCTATTTTTTAGGGCGCATATATAGGAAGAGAAGTATTTTTTTAATTTTTTCATTTATTTCATGTAACCCGAAATATCAGCTTAAAATTGCAACTTGCATTGTATTCTTATTGCTTACAAACTACATAATTTCCAAAATATTTTATATAAGTATTTATATCCACAAACGAGCATTGTCTCCAGTGGGGAGCTATCTTAATGAAAGTAGAATGCGAAATGTATAAATGAAAGTATTACATTTTACATTATTCGCATAAATACTATAGTTACAATGAATACTAATTCTTGTAAATAGAAAATTATGAACAGTGTGCCTAAGGGTATCATAAAAATGGGGAGACCTAGGATGCGATGGGCAGACAATGTCAAACAGGACCTTGCTAGAATTGGCCTAGAGTGGCCAAATGAAGCAGCTGTAGCTCAAAAGAGACACGGCTGGATAGCAAAATTATACAGTCTGGTTGGACCTCCGTAGCCCATGGCTTCATGAGGATTTTTGTATGTAAATAGAAAAATGTTGACGTTAACATAAATGTATATAAATGTGCATATGCTAAATATCAGTTTCTCATTCACAAGGGCAATGAACTTTAAATTCAAACTTTGTTTAGACCACACATGAATATGCTAATCATTTTCATTGATTCAATGTAAGTTTGCAGTAAGTTGTTTGGTACTTACTTGCAATTACTGCAAATAAGTACCAAAAAAAAGGCTAAGACTAGTGTGACCATATCTACCTGTTTTCCAGAGGACAGTCCCTGAATGAAAACGCTGTTCCCGACGAATAAATGTTCCCCTGAAATATCCCTGGAAATTACTTTTAGATATTATTTTATATATTAAATTAACTGTGCAGCATGAGCAGATCTTTTACTAATAGAATAGTAGTGGAAACACTATTGAAAAACAAAATCTGTCAGTAATTCAGGCGACTGAAATATTGAAGCTAGAATTTTAAAATGGACGCCTTTAATGACGAGTTGTCAAACTAGGGTGCCTAGACATCCGTTGGGTTGGGTTGTGTTGTTTTATCTCTGAGCGGCACTTTTTTGCACACCATGGGCTAAATGGCCAGGTCACATGGATCCCGAAGGCTCAGAGAAGGTTGGGGGAGGGGACCCACTGGAACAGCTGTTGGGAGACAGATGGTAGCCTCCCGTCAAGGTCATCCAGCGTGTTCTTTAACATGCACAAGGTATGGCTCTCCCGCACACGGGACCACGGCTTAACGTCCCATCCGACGGACGGCGACCTTTTTAAGCCCATCGGTGTCCCCTACTGACCGTGGGCAGGGCGGGGAATTTTGCCTAGACATCCGTGAAAACGACAAGGTCTGGTCATCTTAGTTGACAGTTTGAATTCAAACTGAATCATCAAAAGTCTACGGATCATCAGTAAATCTGGTCGCCCTAGAAGACAGCTGTATGATCGAAACTTTAATACACTGCTCTGCCAATTAGAGAATTTCCATGCTATGCCAAAGCGAATTTTGTAAAATATTCATTTAATAGAAAAATAAGACTGAAGATAAAATAAAGATCATAATCAAATCTATTTTAATCTCTGTTTTCAACAATATTCATTCGGTATTGGCCAGCATTCGGCCGTCGCGTGACCGAGTGGTTAGCGCGCTTATCTTCTGATCAATGGGACCTGGGTTCGAGCCCCGGATAAGACATGGATATTTGTGTCGTTTTCCTGCTGAGATCGCGCCATCCTCACAGACCTTCTAGGTTGGGTTGTTTTACCTCTGAGCGGCACTTTTTTGCACACCATGGGCTAAATGGCCAGGTCACATGGACCTCGAAGGCTCAGAGAAGGTTGGGAGAGGGGCCCCACTGGAACAGCTGTTGGGAGACAGATGGTAGCCTCCCGTCAAGGCCATCCAGCGTGTTCTTTAACGTGCACAGGGTATGTCTCTCCCGCACACGGGACCAAGGCTTAACGTCCCATCCGACGGACGGCGGCCTTTCCAAGCCCATCGGTGTCCCCTAAAGACCGTGGGCAGGGCAGGGAATTTCGCGGAGATAAATCTCAACGCTGACCCAACTGGGACTCGAACCTGGAAACTACAGTTACGAGCCTGGCGCGCTACCGACTGAGCCACCCCCGCCCCACAGACCTTCTACTATGGCGTATTAAACTCATTGGCTCCTGTCACACCTCTGGGGAAAGCAGTTGCTTGAAGGGATATTCATTTTATATATTTAAGAGCAGCCGTCCCGTGGCCGAGTAGTTAGCACGCTTGGCTACTGATCCAAGGGACCTGGGTTCGAGCCTCGGGTAAGGAATGGATAGTTGTGTTGTCTCTCTGCTGGGGTCTCATCTACCTCACAGCCCTTCTATATGGTCTGTTAAGCTGATAGGATCCTATGTGGCAGCTGTTTCAGAGGGTATTTTTTTATATTTAAAGTACTGAATATCAAAAATTAGATTGTTTTATAAAAATTATATAAGGAAAAACTTTTATAATAACTAAATTACATATTAAAAGTTATGGAAGCTAAACTCTTTCCCAACAATAATGGGTAATGACTCAGAAATGAAGTACAGTTTTTTTTATTAATTAATATTGCCTCAAACCATTTAATAAAATAAATATACATTTTAGAAGTTTGCGTAATGATTATTTCAATATTAGAGAATTATGAATGATTTTTTATAAAACAAGATAATTTACTCTTAGATATTAAGCCCTTTAAATGTGGAATGAATATTATTGAAAAAACGAGATTTAATTAGATTTGATTACGGTCTTTAATTTATCATCAGTCACATTTTTCCATTAAATGCATATTTTAGAAGTTATAGTTTCAAAAACTTGCATTTATATAACGTGGATATTCTCAAACATTTTTGTATGGTAGTGTATGCATCTTTTGAAAGAAAGCAATGGGAAATTAACCCTTCTCCAGAATTGACCGCATTTATCAACATTTTGTACATTCCCAGAATACTATTCTTGTGTAAGGATATTTTCGGTGTAAGGATATTTTCGCAAGATCGCATCAGCCGCTTGTGGACTTTTAAAATCACGCGCTGTGTAAAGTTTAATATTCAACTGGAATCCATAAATTGTTGAGCTTCCAATTATCTTTGTATTAACAGCGTAAAATACAACTTCATTTTTTTTTCGTCTTAAATTTCAGCATAGATGCATTTTTGTTCAAAAATCTACTTCTCCAAATAAAGTTTAGTGAATAATAATAATAATAAAAACTAATCATTTTCGTTTTATCTTAATGCCTCGTTCTTAACAGAAACTAATTAAAGAATAGCGATTCCTGCATGAACTCTGAACTTTTAAGATTCCCAAGAAGTGCATCTGAAGGCAGTGCATTCTTTAACACTTCCCTCACGTGGTGCGATATTGCATGGCAACACCCCGACCGCAAGTTATTTGGTGAACTCTACATCTTGCGGTGTGTTCTGTTTAATTAAGTGACCCTCATTACAGCTAAACACAGTGGCGAACAGGAACACATCAAATAGGTAAGACTGGCCGTGAATTAAGGGCATCATTACAGGATAACAGGTCGTAAGGGAAATGCCGTCTCTTGCGGCCGTCCTTAACAGCCAATTGAAACGCCTCATAAACCTCTCGACGTGTTCGAGGCCGAGAAGCGGCCATCTTGGAGGAGGAGGAGGTGGTAATCGCTTTAGGACACGGAGAGCCATGTTTCATCATAGACAACAGTAATGGTTTTTCGTTGAGAAGACTGTAGCAGAACAATGAGTTATTCATCGGACAAGAAGCTGAAGAATGTAGGGTGTTGTCGGAAAGGTTTTGAGTGACAAAGTAGAGTTTTATAAAGGAATAAGAAAACTTTTATGTTACATATTCTTCTGTAAAGCTTAATAATGATGTTGATCTTGCTTTGAGTGTCGTTTTTGTGTTGCATTGTGGACTAAATGGGCAGGTCACATGAATCTCATAGGTTATGGGAAGAAGGTTAATGAGGAGAATTCAATAAGCATGTTATAAGAAAACGTGAGCTTTCTTAAAGGACACCCAGGTTTTTCTTTAACCCATAGGAGCATTTAGGAGTAGACAGATGGCTTCATTTTTGTATTTCTGGATTTTTAGATATCGTTTCTACGGCCTTGCTTTTCTGTTTCTAGACATAGCCAGTTGAATTCCAATGGTCTTCTACTCTGTCTCTAGAGTTAACCAGTCGTTGTGTCGACGGTCTTTCTCTATAGAGTTACCCGATCGTCGTTTCGATTGTCCTGCTTTTCTGTCTCTAGATTTAGTCAGTTTGAATTCCAATGGTCTTTTACTCTCCAGTTGTCTCTAGAGTGAACCAGTCGTTGTGTCGACGATCTTTATCTTCTGTCTCTAGAGTTACCCAATCGTCGCTTCGACGGTCCTGCTTTTCTGTCTCTATATTTAGCCAGTTGAATTGTTTTAGCCAGCATAATCTAAATCAGAAATTTTCTGATTTAGATTATGCTGGCTAAACTTCATTTCTTATTTGTCTTGCCCTTTCTATTTTATCTTGTCCAACCTCATTTCTTATCTCTAGACCATTTAAGGCTAAAACTTTTCCCTTGCAGTGAATTTTGCAAAACGTAATTAATAACCAAACTAAAGAGAAAAGGAGGCAAAATGCACCCTTGTCGAACACCAGACGTAATGCTAAACCAATTGCTACAAGTCTTACCAACTCTCACACACGACTCAGTGTTATTAGAGAGCTTTCATTATGTTAACTAATTTGTCTCGTATTCCATACGATCTCATATTCAACAACAAATTCTGACGATCAACAGAGTCGAAAGCCTTTTTGACATCAACAAAGCTAGCAACCAAAGGTTTCTGAAACTCTAAACGTTTCTCAAGAATCTGCCTAAGTGAAAATATTTGATCCACACATCCCCTACCACTTCGGAATCCACATTGCTCATCACGCAATTGACTGTCAACCAGATTCTTAATTCTATTAAGCACAATCATGGAAAGAATTCTTTCCATGATTGTGGAACCACCTGGGAACAGAAAGTAGGCTGATACCCGTATAGTTTTCACAAAAAATGCGATCACCTTTTTTGAAAATAGGGATAATAATAGTTCTGGTAAAATCCTTAGGAACCATGCCTTTATCATAAAAGATTTTCAAAATTTCAGTCATCCATGTGGTACCGAAACATTCCCAGCTATAAGCATTTCCGTAGTAATTTCATCTACCCCTGGGGATTTATGAAGTTTAAGTTTAGAAACAGCTAAAATAACTTCAGACTGTGTTATAGGGCCAACATTAAAGCCACCAATGCATTTATCATCATTACAAACAATGGGAGTGAAACTAACCACATTATTTAGAACATCACTGTAATATTCAGGTAACCTAGCTATGACAGATTCCTCACCTTCTATAACCTTACCTTGTTTATTCTTCAATCCCTGCAGACCTGTCCATTTTCTACTACACAAAACATTACTATCTGATACAACTCTCTGCTGTTGAGCTGTCTAACTGCTTCCTCGGATTTTTCAGCCAAATCATCGAGCCACAAAGATTTTTATCAGCAGCTAACTGATCCTTTACACGTTTGTTAAGCTCTCTGTAATGCTTTCTATTAGAACTACTAGGTTATTGATTAAGGGCATTCTTACAGTTCTTTCTTTCTGAAATAAGTTCAAGTGCCTTATCACTGAAATAATTCTGCCTTCTCTGCTCCTTTTTTCCTAAAAGAGTACTGTTGGTTTCCAAAAAAGCCTGTTTAAAACGGTCCCATTCTTTCTCAAATTCAGTAGTAAGCAAACCATGACTTGTTTAGTATAACTGGGTATTTCCGAGCTTCAGAATTAAAGGCAAATTTTTAACCTTAGCTCAAAAATTTAAGTTGCAAGATACTTTTAACATGGTAATGATCAGATTCAATTTCAGCTTCTCTATATGACATGGTCTTCCTAACAGAACTAGCCTACTCGCTGTTCATGTATACAGGGTGAATCTGAAAAAGTGGGCAAAACTTTACGGGGTGGTAGAACGCAGCCATACGAGCAATATTCGTCATAGAATGTATGGTCGGAACGCAAGCGGTGAGAAGTTAAAAGGTAGTTTTCCACTGTCACATTTAAAGAATGAACACAAGAAGGAGAGGAGATACTTCAGAAAACATTTTATTAACAGGAATGTAATTGAGGTACATGCTCAAAGAAATTGCTCAAAAGAGCTGCCGCCAACTGTAATGCAGGCTTCACACTTGCGGGATAGGGACCGACGCACATTTGCGAAGACACCAGGCATTTCCCGAATATCGCCGGCAACAACGGCGATCTTGGCGACTAGATCCATATCGGTTTCAATGGGGCACTCGTAGATTAGGCTTTTCATATGGCCCCACAGGAAAAAGTCCAAACTCGAGAGATCCGGCGATCTTGGTGGCCAAGCTATGGGACCACATCGACCAATCCATCGCCCTGGGAACGTTGCATGTAAAGTGTTCCGCACATCTAAGCTGAAGTGTGCAGGCCCACCGTCGTGCTGGAACCACATTCTCGACCTGCTGAGGGTTGGAATCGGACGCAGCAGCTCCGGCAACACCTCTCGTAGGAATGTGTTATACGATTTGCCGTCCAGACGGTGTGGCAGGAGGTATGGGCCAACCAAATGGTCATGGAAGATCCCTGCCCAAACATTTACGGAGAACCGCTGCTGGAACGAATGAAGACGTGTGGCATGCGGGTTCGTAGATGCCCACGTGTGTGAATTGTGGGTATTCAAAACGCCCTCACAGGTGAAAGTGCACTCGTCCGTAAACAGAACATGTGCACCAAAATTTGGCTGCGCTGCATTCTGCTGGAGGTACCAACGTGCGAAATCGACACGTGGCTGATAGTCCGCCGGTGACAACGCTTGTACCTTCTGCGTACGATAGGGGTGCATTCCTTCCTCCTGTAGCACACGGCAAACCGACATTTGGGACACGTGTACTGCACGGGAAACCGCTCGCGTGCTACATCCCGGTCGCTCTTCCACCCTACGCAGAATGTCCTCTGCAAGTTGCGGCGTCCTGACACTCCTTTCACGCCCTGCGTCTTGCTTGGCCGCGGCGAAGGATCCCGTTTCACACAGCCGCCGATGCAAACGCTCGAAGGTTTTCCGATCTGAAGTGCATCTCATCGGAAACCGGTCGCAGTAACGTCTCTGTGCCTCACTTGCATTCCCGTCCGCCGCACCGTACACAAAGTGCATATCCGCCATTTCGTGGTTAGTATAACCAGCCATCCTCTCGGCAATCCACGGTAGAAATGCCGTTGGGTGCGAGGACCGACCCTTTTATACCATTTCCAACGCCACCTAGCGGCTCGCCGTTTGCGTTCCGCCCATACTTTCTATGACGAATATTGTTCGTATAGCTGCGTTCTACCACCCCGTAAAGTTTTGCCCACTTTTTCAGATTCACCCTGTATATATGTACTATCATATTCTTATGCAGCCCATCTGGTAAAACTCATCTGTACTTAGGTATGTCGCTGTGTTTGTAATAAGTGTTAGTTTTTCTGAAACCATTAGTTTACTTACTGTAGCAGACGTTGCCCATTGCCATTGCAGCTACCACTACGAAAAGGGCTTATCACCCCCCCCCCCCCGCAAAAGGTCAGAGTCAGTACCAACTTTGGCATTGAAGCCACCTAGAACAATGGTAATATCTCCCTTCTTGAAAGAATTCAAAATATCCTGAAGTTATCCGTAAACTCTATCCTCTTCATCCTCATCTCAGTGGGGGCATAACAGCAGATAAAAATGAAATCTTTAATGCTTGTGCGAAATTTTCCTGTAATAAATCTTTTATTAATGCACTCATATCCTAGAAGGGCATCACTGGCGTCTCTGCAGAGAAGCAGATCTACGTCTTGAATCTGCAAGACTGGGAAGATTATATTAGGCATATAATCTTCCCTCCCTGAAAATAGAAATTTAAAATTATTTTTAAGAATCTAACCATTATCTGTCCATCTGGTCTTTTGCAGGTCGGGAATATCTAAATTATAATGGTGGAATTCTTGTGTGAGGACATCAAGAGAATAAGCCTTTGAAGAATCCTAACATTCCAACTACCTCTTACATTTCAAGGATGTTTAAATCTATAAAAGAATCCGAAAGCATAATTTCAAGCTTCAGAGCAATACTTTTCTTTTGTATTCTTTTGTGGGAAGTGAAAGGTGAAGGGGCGACCGTTTCACGATTCAGAGAGGTGCATAGAGAAAAAGTTGAGATGAACGTAGAGAGAAAGTAGAAATGAACATAAAGAGAAAGTAGAAATGAACATAGAGAGAAAGTAGTTTTGAACGAAGACAGAAAGTGGAAATGGACGTAGAAAGAAATGAACGTAGAGAGAATGTAGCAACGGACGTAGAAAGAAAGAAAAAAATGAACGTAGAGAGAAGCAGAGATGAGAGTAAAGAGAAAGTAAAAATGAACGTAGAAATTAAATAGCGATAAACGTAGAAAGAAAGTAGAATGAGCTTAGAGAGAAAGTAGAGATGGAAGTAAATAGAAAGTAAAAATGAACGCATAAAGAAAGTAGAAATGAACGTAGAGAGAAAGTAAAAATTAACATAGAGAGAGACAGTAGATTTAAACGTAGAGAGAAAGTAGAAATGGACGTAGGAAAAAAGTAGAAATGAACGTAGGAAAAAAGTAGAAATGAACGTAGGAAGAAAGTAGAAATGAACGTAGAGAGAAAGTAGAAATGAGCTTTGAGAGAAAGCAGATAGAAAGATAGATAGAAAGTAAATAGAAAGTGGAAATGGACGTAGAAAGAAAATAGAAATAAACAGAGAGAGAGTGGAAATTAACGTAGAGAGAAAGTAGAAATGGACGTAGGAAGAAAGTAGAAATGAACGTACAGAGAAAGTAGAGATGAGAGTAAAGAGGAAGTTGAAATGAACGCAGGAAGAAAATAGAAATTAACGTAGAAAGAAAGTAGAAATGAGCTTAGGGAGAAAGTAGAGATGGAAGAAAATAGAAAGTAGAAATGAACGCAGAAAGAAGTAGAAATGAGCGTAGAGAGAAAGTGAAAATGAGCTTAGAGAGAAAGTAGAGAAGTGCTTAGAGAGAAAGTAGTTAGAAAGATAGATGGAAAACAAATAGAAAGTGGAAACGGAAGTAGAAAGAAAATGGAAATAAATATATACAGAGAATGGAAATGAACGTAGACGGAAAGTAGAAATGGACGTAGAGAGAAAGTAGAAATGAACGTTGAGAGAAAGCAGAAATGATATTACAGAGAAAGTAGAGATGAGAGTAAAGAGAAAGTAGAAATGAACATAGGAAGAAAATAGAAATTAACGTAGAAAGAAAGTAGAAATGAACTTAGGGAGAAAGTAGAGATAGAAGAAAATGGAAAGTAGAAATGAACGCAGAAAAAAAGTAGAAATGAACTTAGAGAGAAAATAGAAATGAGTCTTAGAGAGAAGGTAGATGATTAGAGAGAAGGTAGAAAGTAGAAATCATTGTAGATAGGAAATAGAAATAAACATAGAGTAAAAGTAGAAATGAGCTTAGAGAGAAAAATAGATATGAAAGTAAAGAGAACGTAGAAATGAACGTGGAAAGGAAGTAGAAATGAACGTGGAAAGAAAGTAGAAATTAACGTAGAGAGAAAGTAGAAATGAACGTGGAAAGAAAGTAGAAATGAAAGTGGAAAGAAAGTAGAAATTAGCGTAGAGAGAAAGTAGAAATGAATGTAGAGAGAAAGTAGAAATGAACGAGAGAAAGTAGAAATGAGATTAGAGAGAAAGTAAAGATAAGAATAAAGAGAAAGTAAAAATGAACGTAGAAAGAAAGTACAAATGAGCTTAGAGAGAAAGTAGAAATGAAAGTAAATAGAAAGTAGAAATGAACGCAGAAAGAAAGTAGAAATGAATGTAGAGAGAAAGTAAAAATGAACATAGAGATAAAGTAAATTTAAATGTAGAGAGAAGGTAGAAAGGGACGTAGGAAGAAAGTAGAAATGGACGTAGGAAGAAAATAGAAATGAACGTAGAGAGAAAGTGGATAGAAATATAGATAGAAAGTAAATAGAAAGTAGAAATGGACGTAGACAGAAAATAGAAATAAACATAGAGAGAAAGTAGAAATGAACGTAGGGAAAGTAGAAATGAACGTAGAGAGAAAGCAGAAATGAACGTGGAAAGAAAGCAAAAATGAACGTAGAGAGAAAGTAGAAATGAACGTAGAGAGAAAATGAACAATTTTCTCGAACAACAGAGAGAAATGAACGTAAAGAGAAAGAGTTTGCGTTTCTTGAGATGATGGGAACATCATCACCATCGGTTTCGGTATTCGCTTGCGAAAATTCTTCTGCTTTCCATATGCAATACCCTAACTATGCTGTAATTGCTTATGAAATGATGAGAAACATACTTTGTCATGTGTTATATTCATTAAAAATGATTTAGCCAAGCTTCCTTTATTTTTTTTTGAACATACATAATATTTCACATTTTAATTAGTCTGTGATTAATAATCTGTTCAAGAGTAATTGTACAAAAGAAACGGTACACAACACGTTAGAGATTTACATCCTCTTCTTCCACTATTTATCAGGCGGAACTGATTCATCGATTGACGGAATTTCCTTCTTCAAAGCAATGTAAAGAAAGAACAAAGAAAATTACAAACTTTTGAAGAAGGCCATCGTCGTGTCGTAAGAACTGGGCATAAGACAAATCAGTCTCTGAACTTTGGAAGGCTTTGAAGACTAAAAAATGTAACGGATAAAAGGGAAGAGCCTTAATCCCATCACCATGCATCCTTAAAGAATCATTAAATTATCTCTAAGATTCAACGCCGAAGCAGAACATTAATGTTTTATTAATCCCCGTGCTTTTGGCGTAAATATTGGAATATTTCATTATGTCAGATGCCGGCAAAAGTTTTTGTCATTCAGTTCCTTTCATTATGCGATTACTTCTCGTGAGTTGTTAATCCACTTTTTATCGGCTTTGCTCGAAAGCTGATTGAGATTGGGCGAGAAACGGTGCCTCTTCCGAAATTAAGCTTGCGACAAAAATACGGGAAATGTTAATTAACGTGTGATGTCCTTTGCCTCTTTGTCGCAAGTTGTTTTCTCTAATGTTGAGAAAAAGAGAAAAATTTTCGTGTTAATGCAATAATCCACAGCGAACATGTCGAGGATGAGGAATTAAAAATGACTAGATTCGATCGTTATATTCGTAGCAAAACAAATCGGTTTTATCGCCCAAATAGGCTGAGTAGATAAATCAAAAAAAGGTTTGGTATATTAAGTAAAAATTCCGGTTAGGTTCAAAAATTTAACTGAGATAAATTCCAGTTATCTCAGTTTTCGAAGGAATGGCCTCTTTTTGAGGTTTTTGTTTTTATGAATTCCCAAATGTGTGGAAGTACTCTTTTTCAGCGTTTTGTCCTCCGTTCTTTCAAAAATAACAAAACTCTCGTTTTCAAAATTGTCGTTCTCCCTTATAAAATTTACATATCCTCTTTTGCCGCCTTCAGTCGTCCGGCCGTCAAAAATATGACAGTCCTCTCTTTTCCGGCCTCTAGTCTCAGGTCTCTCTTAAAAAAAAAAAGCCAAACTCCTCGTTTTCCTTTGTTTTTTGTTCTCTGCCCTGCGAAAGATATGAAAGTTTTCATTTTTAGCCTTTTCTCAGCAAAAGATACGAATCGCTCATTTGCCCACAACTCTCTCCCCAAAATACTCAAGCCTTTTTTTGTAGCATTTGATCCTACAGCATCCCAAAGATGCAAAAATTCCCATTTTCAGTGCATTGTCTTCCGTCCTCTGAAAGAAATGTAAAGTTCACATTTCTAGCCTTTTGTACATCTCAATACCAAATACGAAAGTCCCTCTTTCCTTTCCTTTTGTACATCTCAATACCAAATACGAAAGTCCCTCTTTCCTTTCCTTTTGTACATCTCAATACCAAATACGAAAGTCCCTCTTTCCTTTCCTTTTGTACATCTCAATACCAAATACGAAAGTCCCTCTTTCCTTTCCTTTTGTACATCTCAATACCAAATACGAAAGTCCCTCTTTCCTTTCCTTTTGTACATCTCAATACCAAATACGAAAGTCCCTCTTTCCTTTCCTTTTGTACATCTCAATACCAAATACGAAAGTCCCTCTTTCCTTTCCTTTTGTACATCTCAATACCAAATACGAAAGTCCCTCTTTCCTTTCCTTTTGTACATCTCAATACCAAATACGAAAGTCCCTCTTTCCTTTCCTTTTGTACATCTCAATACCAAATACGAAAGTCCCTCTTTCCTTTCCTTTTGTACATCTCAATACCAAATACGAAAGTCCCTCTTTCTTTTCCTTTTGTACATCTCAATACCAAAGACGAAAGTCCCTCTTTCCTTTCCTTTTGTACATCTCAATACCAAATACGAAAGTCCCTCTTTCCTTTCCTTTTGTACATCTCAATACCAAATACGAAAGTCCCTCTTTCCTTTCCTTTTGTACATCTCAATACCAAAGACGAAAGTCCCTCTTTCCTTTCCTTTTGTACATCTCAATACCAAATACGAAAGTCCCTCTTTCCTTTCCTTTTGTACATCTCAATACCAAATACGAAAGTCCCTCTTTCCTTTCCTTTTGTACATCTCAATACCAAATACGAAAGTCCCTCTTTCCTTTCCTTTTGTACATCTCAATACCAAATACGAAAGTCCCTCTTTCCTTTCCTTTTGTACATCTCAATACCAAATACGAAAGTCCCTCTTTCCTTTCCTTTTGTACATCTCAATACCAAATACGAAAGTCCCTCTTTCCTTTCCTTTTGTACATCTCAATACCAAATACGAAAGTCCCTCTTTTCTTTCCTTTTGTACACCTCAATACCAAAGACGAAAGTCCCTCTTTCCTTTCCTTTTGTACATCTCAATACCAAAGACGAAATCCCTCTTTCCTTTCCTTTTGTACACCTCAATACCAAAGACGAAAGTCCCTCTTTCCTTTCCTTTTGTACACCTCAATACCAAAGACGAAAGTCCCTCTTTCCTTTCCTTTTGTACACCACAATACCAAAGACGAAAGTCCCTCTTTCCTTTCCTTTTGTACACCTGAATACCAAAGACGAAAGTCCCTCTTTCCTTTCCTTTTGTACACCTCAATACCAAAGACGAAAGTCCCTCTTTCCTTTCCTTTTGTACATCTCAATACCAAATACGAAAGTCCCTCTTTCCTTTCCTTTTGTACACCTCAATACCAAATACGAAAGTCCCTCTTTCCTTTCCTTTTGTACACCTCAATACCAAAGACGAAAGTCCCTCTTTCCTTTCCTTTTGTACACCTCAATACCAAAGACGAAAGTCCCTCTTTCCTTTCCTTTTGTACACCTCAATACCAAAGACGAAAGTCCCTCTTTCCTTTCCTTTTGTACGCCTCAATACCAAAGACGAAAGTCCCTCTTTCCTTTCCTTTTGTACGCCTCAATACCAAAGACGAAAGTCCCTCTTTCCTTTCCTTTTGTACGCTTCAATACCAAAGACGAAAGTCCCTCTTTCCTTTCCTTTTGTACACCTCAATACCAAAGACGAAAGTCCCTCTTTCCTTTCCTTTTGTACACCTCAATACCAAAGACGAAAGTCCCTCTTTCCTTTCCATTTGTACACCTCAATACCAAATACGAAAGTCCCTCTTTCCTTTCCTTTTGTACACCTCAATACCAAATACGAAAGTCCCTCTTTCCTTTCGTTTTGTACACCTCAATACCAAATACGAAAGTCCCTCTTTCCTTTCCTTTTGTACATCTCAATACCAAAGACGAAAGTCCCTCTTTCCTTTCCTTTTGTACACCTCAATACCAAATACGAAAGTCCCTCTTTCCTGTCCTTTTGTACACCTCAATACCAAAGACGAAAGTCCCTCTTTCCTGTCCTTTTGTACACCTCAATACCAAAGACGAAAGTCCCTCTTTCCTTTCCTTTTGTACACCTCAATACCAAATACGAAAGTCCCTCTTTCCTTTCCTTTTGTACACCTCAATACCAAAGACGAAAGTCCCTCTTTCCTTTCCTTTTGTACACCTCAATACCAAAGACGAAAGTCCCTCTTTCCTTTCCTTTCCTTTTGTACACCTCAATACCAAAGACGAAAGTCCCTCTTTCCTTTCCTTTTGTACACCTCAATACCAAATACGAAAGTCCCTCTTTCCTTTCCTTTTGTACACCTCAATACCAAAGACGAAAGTCCCTCTTTCCTTTCCTTTTGTACACCTCAATACCAAAGACGAAAGTCCCTCTTTCCTTTCCTTTTGTACACCTCAATACCAAAGACGAAAGTCCCTCTTTCCTTTCCTTTTGTACACCTCAATACCAAAGACGAAAGTCCCTCTTTCCTTTCCTTTTGTACGCCTCAATACCAAAGACGAAAGTCCCTCTTTCCTTTCCTTTTGTACGCCTCAATACCAAAGACGAAAGTCCCTCTTTCCTTTCCTTTTGTACACCTCAATACCAAAGACGAAAGTCCCTCTTTCCTTTCCTTTTGTACACCTCAATACCAAAGACGAAAGTTCCTCTTTCCTTTCCTTTTGTACATCTCAATACCAAAGACGAAAGTCCCTCTTTCCTTTCCTTTTGTACACCTCAATACCAAAGACGAAAGTCCCTCTTTCCTTTCCTTTTGTACACCTCAATACCAAAGACGAAAGTCCCTCTTTCCTTTCCTTTTGTACACCTCAATACCAAAGACGAAAGTCCCTCTTTCCTTTCCTTTTGTACACCTCAATACCAAAGACGAAAGTCCCTCTTTCCTTTCCTTTTGTACACCTCAATACCAAAGACGAAAGTACCTTTTTCGTTTCCTTTCGTACACCTCAATACCAAAGACAAAAGTCCCTCTTTCCTTTCCTTTTGTACACCTCAATACCAAATACGAAAGTCCCTCTTTCCTTTCCTTTTGTACACCTCAATACCAAATACGAAAGTCCCTCTTTCCTTTCCTTTTGTACAGTCGCTCAAAAAAGTATACGAACACTATGGTTGATTACAGAATTCAGAAAAAATATCTGGCAGCGTTTTTTTTAGAATTTAGTGATCTGGCAACCTTCGTGTCACGTGACACAAAGGTTGCCAGATCACTAATTTCTAAAAAAAACGCTGCCAGATATTTTTTCTGAATTCTGTAATCAACCATAGTGTTCGGATACTTTTTTGAGCGACTGTACACCCCAATACCAAATACGAAAGTCCCTCTTTCCTTTCCTTTTGTACACCTCAATACCAAATACGAAAGTCCCTCTTTCCTTTCCTTTTGTACACCTCAATACCAAAGACGAAAGTCCCTCTTTCCTTTCCTTTTGTACACCTCAATACCAAAGACGAAAGTCCCTCTTTCTTTTCCTTTTGTACACCTCAATACCAAAGACGAAAGTCCCTCTTTCCTTTCCTTTTGTACACCTCAATACGAAATACGAAAGTCCCTCTTTCCTTTCCTTTTGTACACCTCAATACCAAATACGAAAGTCCCTCTTTCCTTTCCTTTTGTACACCTCAATACCAAAGACGAAAGTCCCTCTTTCCTTTCCTTTTGTACACCTCAATACCAAAGACGAAAGTCCCTCTTTCCTTTCCTTTTGTACACCTCAATACCTAAGACGAAAGTCCCTCTTTCCTTTCCTTTTGTACACCTCAATACCAAAGACGAAAGTCCCTCTTTCCTTTCCTTTTGTACACCTCAATACCAAAGACGAAAGTCCCTCTTTCCTTTCCTTTTGTACACCTCAATAACAAATACGAAAGTCCCTCTTTCCAGATTTTGCCTCCGCCTCCCAAAGATACGAAAGTCAAGTTTTTCAGCATTTTGTCCTCCATACTCCAGAAGATACGAAAGTCCTCTTCTTCAGGTTTTTTGTCTTCCACATCCCAAAGAGATGAAAGTCCTCATTTTTAACTTTTGTGCCTTCCATTTTCGCTAAAATAAAAATCCCTCTTTCTCAGCCTTTTACCCTCTGTTGTAAAAATAATAAAAAAACAACAACAACAACAACCCTATGTACGAGGGGTGTTCAAAAAAAAAAAGATCTTGACACGCTGTAAGGGGGGGGGGGAAAGAAAAATTTGTTCTTCTCCCTCAAAGTATATTTGCATAGTTATATTATTTTACACTGCGTTGTTTTTTTTTAAAGAAAACTTATTGGCCGTGGATATTTATTTTCTATCTGAACAAATAGATCGCATTGACAGGCAAAATAAAGTCAACTCCATCTCATATTATGAACGAAACAATTTAATGATGTAATACTGTTACAATACTGAGGAGAAGTATTAAGATTACAGACACATTTTTCTCTCCTGAATTAGAGCTCGTGCTTGCTCTTACAATTAAATGAATTACCCTTTTATAAAAAAACTTGCTAAAATTATTCAAATCTTCTTTCTGCCCACATCCATTAAGTCAGTGACTAACATTTACTGTCTCTGTCCTTTCTGAGTGCAGATGTGATTTAAAACTGATACACAAACTTTCTGATTTATAAAAGAGAACATCGTTGTTTCATACCTTATACTATCTCTGACAACCTTCGGCATCACGGGAGTAGGAAGCACAGGGCATGATGCAATTGCCCTTGTCAGGAACTTTGCTCAAGCTGATAGAAATGCCGTGGTCCCATGCGATGGCGATCGAAGGGATAACGTAGAACATCCACGAGAGTAGGCACGAAAGACCATCGGCACTGAGTTCAGTGTCATACTATCTTTGGCCGCCTTCAGCATCACAGAAACAGGAGGCGCAGGGCACAACACTATTGTCATTGTCAGGAACTTTGCTCAAGCTGATAGAAACACCGTGGTCCCATGCGACGACAAACGGAGGGTTAACGTAGAACATCCATGGCAGCAGGCATGAAAGACTATCGGCACTGAATTGAGTGTCCTTCTGAACGATGGAGAGAGTTCTAAACTAAAGTGCCAACTATTCAGTATTCGGCATTTTTAGCAGCCTTTATTCACACTCGCTCCGAATCTCTGAAAGTGAGAGGATATTGCTCAGCATTCTACTGTTAGTTTTGAAGAGGTTTTTATCTGCTCCGAAGGTGACCGTCTTCCACCTCGCTCTCCTCCTATCTCTTTTCCTCGACTGTCTGAATTTTCTTTTTGATAAAATAAAAAAAAAGTTTTCTCTAAACGTCGAAATTTAGCGGATATTTTTGTTGGCCCTTCCTTATTCTCATTGGTCGACCTTGGTCTTCTGTTCCCAGTTTCTCACTTTGGGTCCAATGGAGGGACTTCCAAAAATCTGCATGACCCACGTGGTCCCAGGATTTCGGGGAAGCGGTATCCACGGCTCTTTACTGTGAATTTCGTTTTCTTTCCTGGGCTTGTTGTTCCAAGAAACAGAGAGGGAAACCATTAGGGCCTTCCTGAACACCAGGGGGCCGTCGGTAGCTTGCTCCTTCCGTGTGTTAATGGGGAACTCTTCAGCAAGCTCCGCCCCATGGGGAATCGTCCCCTTTGGAAGCGGCATCGGGCTCCTTCGAAGTATGGACGTAGAGCAATCTGCGGATGTCCCAAAGTGTTTCTCTTGGGACAAGAGATTGGTCGTGCTCTTGCAGCCTCTTTTTCTTAGGAACGAAGTCGACTCACCAAGGACATGCCACGCGCTGACGAAATCTTTATCCTTTGGAGAAATGTTTTTATTAAGTTATGAACAGATTGGGATCTGTTCATAACAATGCATCTGCAGAACAAAAACAATTGCACTTACCTCAACAAACTTTTACTGTGTTAAAAGTACTATCCTCCAGCATTTACACAAAGTTGCAGACGTCTACACCAATTCTGGAAAGTTTAGTGGTGCTTCTGTTGGGGAATAGTCCTTAACTCTGAATGAAAGCATTTTGCAAGGTTTTTCACCCTTTAAAAAGGCTTCCCAGCAAACTCCTTTTAATGTTTGGAAACAACCAAAAATCGCATGCAAGAACGGGTGAACATGCAGGATGGAGTAACTGTTTGATTTTTCCCTGCTCCTGATAGGCCGTAACTTACCTTGTTTTGTGAGCACTGGCATTGCCATGAAGAAAGAGAATCCTTGGCATGCTTGTTGTTGGATGCCGCTTCTTCATCTGTTTAACCATTTTGGGCAAAATAATGTAAGTGCAGTGTTGGTCATGTAAATGTATGGAAACGATTTACACCGAAGAGCAAAAACATTATGGCCACCTGCCTAATATAATGTTTGTCCTCCACATGCCACCAAAACAACTCTTACCCGGCGAGGTTGGGGCGGGGATGGCTCAGTCGGTAGCGCGCCAGGCTCGTAATCTATAGTTCCCAGGTTCGAGTCCCAGCTGGGTCAGCGTTGAGATTTATCTCCGCAAAATTCCCCGCCCTGCCCACGGTCAGTAGGGGACACCGATGGGCTTGAAAAGGCAGCCGTCCGTCGGATGGGACGTTAAGCCGTTTCTCCGTGTGCGGGAGAGCCATACCCTGTGCACGTTAAAGAACACGCTGGATAGCCTTGACGGGAGGCTACCATCTGTCTCCCAACAGCTGTTCCAGTGGGTCCCCTCCCCCAACCTTCTCTGAGCCTTCGGGGTCCATGTGGCCTGGCCATTTAGCCCATGGTGTGCAAAAAAGTGCCGCTCAGAGGTAAAACAACCCAACAACCTACAACCCGGCGAGGCATGGACACTTCAAGATTTCTAAAGCTGTCTTGTGGTATCTGGTACCAACACGTCACTAGCACATCCTTTAACTCTTGTAAGTACGTGGTTGAGTTGCCGTAGATCCGATATGCTGTTCCAACACAAACAGCAGATGCTCGATTGGATTGATGTCTGGGGAATTTGGAGGCCAGGGCAATACCTGGAAGTCTTCTTCATATTACGTGAACCATTCTCAAACAATCCGGGCAGTGTGACATGGCGCATTATCCTGCTGAAAAAAGGCACTTCTAGAAGGGTATACCTTTGCCATGAAAGGATGTACATGGTCTGCAATGATGTTTAGGTAGGTGGTAGACGTAAGTTTCCTGCACATGAATGACCCCAGGGTGTCTAAGCAGAAGAGTGCACAAAGTATTACACTTCTTCCACCGGCTTGTTTTCGTCACATGGTGCATCCTGGTGCCAACATTTCCCCAGGTAAACGATGCACACGTACCCAGCCGTCCCTATGATGCAAGACAAAACGAGATTCATCGGACCAGACGACCTTCTTCCAATCATTCAAAGTCCAGTTTTGATGCTTGCGTGCCCATTGTTGGCGCTTTCGATGGTGAACCGAGGTTAGCATGGACACTCGGAGTTGCCTGCCGCTACGCAGCCTCAATTTCATCAGGGTTCGATGCACTATATGTTGTGACAGATTACTCCCGTCACCAGCATCCAAAATAGAAGGGATACTGGGTGTCCACTTGCCTCCCAGTATCCCTTCTACTGGCTGGTACCATACGGGACAGCCTTCGCTCACCTCTAGCATCGATGAGCTATGGTCAGCTCACACGTTGCCGGCGGTTCGAGGTTTTTTCCACCTCGGATCACTTTTTCTAACCACAACTGACCGTGAGCACCCCACAAGCCTTGCCATCTCGGAAATGCTCTGACCCAGTCGACTGGCCATTACAATTTGGCCTTTGTCAAACTCACTTAAGTCCGCTGCCTTTTCCATCTGAAGAACAAGAAGAGAACTGATTAACAGAGCTCAGTATCAGGTATTATTTATACCGTTTCATGACCTTCACACGCGCTGTCATTTTCCTGCAGTTGCTTCGATTTGCATAAAGACGCGCTGGTCATAATGTTTTGTCTCTTTGGTGTATAATCATTGTTTAAGGTAAGGTGTCCACGGCTACCACTCCTTGGAAATAGAAATATATTGTGAACATCCTCTTCCTTAAGCGAAAGTCTTGTAAGAGAATTTGGGGACACGATTCATCTTCCGCAACCTAAACATAGTTGACGATCTTTCTGGGACCACGCTCTCCTCACCTGTGATATTGTCTGTTAGCCGTTTGGGGCCATTAGGTTCAGACATTGTCAGTATCTCCTGCGACTCTAAATCTTTTCTTGCTATTCTCTCAGCTTGTGCGCTAATCATATGCCACAAATCTTTCGGAACTTTTGATGAATAATTGTTTCCACAAGGCCAATGGATACATTGACATCTGAACGTATTACCTGAACGGTGATGTGTGGGTGTTCCTTAATGAGTTCACGAACAGCAGCGATGGTTCTTTCGTTCACAGCCTCTTTCGTTCTTCCTGCACGAGGAAGGTCTTTCTGCCGTTTTCCTTTGAATTTGCACATCCATCCCGTAACAGTGCTATATGAATAGGCATGGTACCAAATACTTGTGATATTTCGGCATGAATCCCCCCCCCCCCTGTCTTTCCCAAGCTGCATCCTTGAGAAAATGTAAAACCTTGCCCGTCTTTAGTAGGTTACATAGCAATAACGAACAGATTTCGCAAATGGAACGTTACGCGCTGCCAGCAAAGAGAGAAATGATGATACGGCCTTTGTCTTTAACGCGTAATGACAAGTTTAAACAAGCTTTCAAACAAGTCGTAGCTCGTTAACTTCGAAGGAACGAATGGAAATCTACAGATACATGTCAAGCACTGGAAGGAAGGTGCCATATCCCCCTTTAAGAATGCTAGTAAGGGTAAGAGACAGAGAAAATCATTAAACTTATTTATATTTTATGCATTTTTAAAATGTTAGGACTACATTAGACATCTAATCGCTTGTTACCCCCATAACGTTTGCAGCTCTATTGTGTTTCTTTCCCCCTCACGCCTCCTCTATTTTTATTCTATAATCGGGCGTCTATATGATTTTTTTATTTGTCACACGAATCGATTGACGAGTAATATATCAAGTTTGTTTTCCACCGTTTTGCAAAAGTTTACGTGCCTTTCTTTTTTAGTGAAAAGACAGTTAGTGGTTTGTGTATCTGGATATGCTCCAATAACTTTTTGTTGCCATAAATCAATGAAGACGACCTGAAAAAGGAGAATGATTGATCAAGATGATGATGCATGACTAGGATTACCATACGTCCTCCAAAAGGAGTATGTGTCCTCCAGTTTCACCTCATATCCTTCCAGAATTTTGAAAAAACATGAAATGTCCTCCTTTTTGTATAAACTCATAACATGTTTGAAACTGAAATTAAAACATTCATTAGTTAAAAGTTTCTGAAAAAAATTCATCGCCGACACGAATTAATTTTTTTGTACTTTCCTTTTTTAAATTTCTTGAACCCATGACTATAATAACATTTACTGCTAACGGTGAAATAATTTAAAGGCAAATCGTGAATACTAAAGTAACACTTTTAATGTAGTAAAAGTAACTATTTTCTGTAATCTCAATATGTGCAATTTGCAAGCCAGATTGAAAAAGTATGAGATTTAGAAAACTGCGAAACATTTTGCTTCCTCCCACCGATAGATAGAACTATGAAATTTGAGAGCAGTTTTCTTTTTTTACAACACAAAAGACAGTGAAGGAATTATGGACTATTCCTAGTTTATAGGAGCCTTCTTATATAAGCGAATAACCTACCAAGATCGAAATCTCTGTTGACCACTACTCGGTCAGAGAGGGGCGGGGGTGGCTCAGTCGGTAGCGCGCCAGGCTCGTAATCTGTAGTTCCCAGGTTCGAGTCCCAGCTGGGTCAGCGTTGAGATTTATCTCCACAAAATTCCCCGCCTTGCCCACGGTCAGTAGGAGACACCGATGGGCTTGGAAAGGCCGCCGTCCGTCGGATGGGACGTTAAGCCGTGGCCCCGTGTGCTGGAGAGCCATACCCTGGGCACGTTAAAGAACACGCTCGATGGCCTTGACGGGAGGCTACCATCTGTCTCTCAACAGCTGTTCCAGTAGGTCCCCTCCCCCAACCTTCTCTGAGCCTTCGGGGTCCATGTGACCTGGCCATTTAGCCCATGGTGTGCAAAAAAGTGCCGTTCAGAGGTAAAACAACCGAACCCAACTCGGTCAGAGGTCATAGAAACAGCAAGGTTGCTCTCTGCAGCAGCAGATGCCAAAATAACTCTTGATTGCTTATCAAATAGGAATAAAAATCGGCACGTTATACAGTATGTATTTTGAAGTGTACTGAATAATTAGAATTATGCCTTTTTCTGACTCAACTATTAGTAGGTACTTTCCTTTTTTTAAAATTTCTTTTTTTTAAATAAAACTTTGTAGGAAAATATTTGTTTTATTTCGCAAATTGGAAGCATGTCCTCCTTTGTCCTCCATTTCTAACTTTTTTTGTCCTCTTTTTTAACACTGGAATCTGGTAACCCTCGCATGACATTGACTGCTGCTTGAGAGATTGCCCAAATTAATAACTCTCATGCTGCTGGATCGGTCACGCTTTCCACTATAGTTACCTCCGCACCCACGAGACCAAACCCCACTAAATATATTTTTGTGGAGTTTCATCCAAGATACATTTATAACCCGCCATTAACATAATTCATTAATAAACTGAAAGACAGATTATTAACGCTATCGTTCAAATAACTCTTGATGTGTAGAAACTGAATTTCATTAATATGTCTGATACATCCCCACCGGTGCCCATATTAAGTATCTGTAAACATATAGCTCCAATCTTCCAAATTGTAAATGTTTGGAGCTGTGAAGCTACTTTGCAATTATCCTGTACATGTTTCGAATTCCAATAAGGCATTTTACAGATAAAATTTAACAAAAACCTTTAATATGCTGCTGAATTGATTAATTAATTAAGTAAAGGAAGAATGAAATAGTCTGAAAAGAATTGCAGTCCAAAATATGATTTATGCCTAAGGATATTTCTAAATCTCAACTTTATATTTAATATTAATTTATATTATATTATTTATTTTTATATTAATTATATATTTAATCAGAAGATAAATTGTATCTTTTAATTAAATATAAAGTTGAGAATTAGTTGCAGAGAAAAAGTAGGTGGTAATAAAGTTGGATTACATTGTAATCACTTTAGGATAAATTTAACGCGTCTTGCTGCTCTTTCCCAGAGGATAACCAGTATTTTTTGGGACTGTGTCTTACTTTGTGGAAATGCCCACATCTCTTAATTCATCTTGGCTCGAAATAAAAAAAAATAAATACCCCCTCAAGCAGCTGCTTGCCACAGACGTCTGACAGGAGCCTGTCAGTTTATATGAGATAGTAGGTCTGAGAGGATGGCAGGACCTCAGCAGAAAAACGACACATACATCCATGCCTTATCCGGGGCTCGAACCCAGGTCCCGTAGATCAGTAGCCAAGCGTGCTAACCACTCGGCCATACTGTTAAAAAAGCATAATACTGGTTAACAAATGAATAATGAACAAAAACAATGCTTCTATGTCTAAATTTTACCTGGACAACATCGTCCAGTTGTTTACAGTAACGAACGAGGTATTCTGTTTCCCAGGCGGCGATGTCAACCTCAAGCGCAGCAACAGACCTCCTGGGGGAAATTTATTACTCTTAAGTTCCTCTGCAGATGCTACATATGATGAACATACCATTTACGGGAAAAACAAGGGGAAAGGAACGTGGGGCAGAGTAGCGAGGCAGGGAGGGCTTCAGTTGGACCGAGATTTTGAATAGAGCAGACAGCACTGAGATTTTAGAGAGAGCAGTTGGATGGGACGGCCAGAGCTCTGGGCGGGCCAGTTCAGTATTGGCATATCAGAATCATTCGAAATGAGTGCAGGACTTTGAATCAAAAGCAGTGTGATTTGATGCGTTAATGTAAGAACATCCCTATGAATGAGTGGTTTCCTAAAATTAGAAACAGAGAGACTGGAATTTGCTTTTGAAGTGCCTAACCAGTGAAGGGCACCCTCCCCCTTCCAACATAACCACGATGATGCAGTCGACCGCCTCTCTTCGCCGCAGCCAAATTGCGTAACTGCGTATGTGATGGTCAACTGAGGGCCTGTCTCCACACAGCCACAGTGTGACGGAAATGTTTTCCCAGTCATCGGCTAAAGGACGAATATAGGAGATGGTCTCCAGCCGAAGCTAGAGTGACGACTACCTGGCCGTAATCCGATGCAGCTGACGGGCGAACTGAGCACTTAGAACGGTACGCTTACCCTTCCTTTAACTTATAAGTTGCTATCCTTAATTTTAGATTTAATTGTAAAGGATTTCCACAGTTCTATAGTCCATTTAATTCTTTAAGTTCTTTCTTTTTTTAAGTCCACGATAGACGATTGATTATTAGGAAAATTAATTGTTCTGCCATTACTTTTACATATTTTGTCTCAATAAATATTGTTATTGTTTTATATTTCCATAAACCTGAGTTGCGCTCATCATTGTTCATATTAATAAAAATGTCTTCCCCTAAGGAGACGGCCTTGGATTTTTTGCGGCCGGAATTGTCTAATTAAGGGAATAATCTGTAATTGGGCAATGTGGGAAACACAACGCCACAGATTTAAATTTGCATATTTCTACATAAAAATTGAATAGTGCGTGCAACCGCGAGTTGCGCGCAACAGAACGTCTTCTCATATTCATCTGTCTACATACTATTTTCTTTCTCCATCGCGTCCTCTTTTCCTCATCCGTATACCTCCGTTGCATCATATTTTCTACTCCGGTCTGTCTGCGTCCTCTTCTGCTTATCTATCTGCATCCGTCTACGTCTTCTTTTCTAGTGAAGTGATGTTGTTAACCCTAATCCATACACCGAAAACTGCCTTCCTCCTGAATTTCGTTATATTCTCGTGGCTTTTCTACGTGACTCCTTTCTCTTTCTTGATGATCCTACATTTCTAAAGTCCAACAGCGTCTGTCCGTCATAAGAGGATAAGTTGCAGACAAACCGAGAAAATTTAAACTCTGATAGATCACTTCTTCAAACCTGAAACGTAGCAAATCAAACTTCTGATTATGAGCATTTTCATGCGACGACCGAGTCTTACTCATCCCCTTCTGATACGGCTGCGAATATACGTAAGCAATTTTTGTAAATATGAGTGGACAATGTTTTTTGCTCTAACCTCTAACGCAATCCACCACTCCAAAACTTCGGTCATTCCTGGTTAGGTAGATATTTCAAAATTTCGGTAGACTCTCTACGATGAATACGTGCCAATTACTAGAACCTCTCGGCTCGAAAATTTCCTGCAGAGAACTCGTAATACCATGTGGAAATCCTACACTGATTCATCGGTCTGACGAAGCAGAAAATCGCATCAATAAATTTCCCTTTCTAGTAGTTCTCGGAGAAGCCTTATCACTATTCTTCTTCTTTAGATTTTCAGCGCAGACTGTGCTACTGCCGCATGAGGAAAATGCAATTTATTTTTCCCTTTGCAAAGAAAATGCCGACTGAATTTCCCTCCCCTCTCTCTCTCCCTCTTTGGATTCTGAACTCTCCTGTTTTCCAGCAGATAATCGCCTTGCAAAGAGTCACAAGAAGTCGAAAAAGGGCAAGAATGGGAATGATATTCAATTAAAGACATTTCTTAATGATGACTCTTGAACTATGATTAATCTACTTTTCAAAATCAATACGATGACGAATACAGAGACTTTAGAAGAGAATATATAGATTATATTTCTGTATGAGAGAATATATAGATATATGTATTATCTGTATTAAGAGAATATATAGACATATTTAACTGTATAAGAATACATAGACTCTGTATATTGAGAAATTAACAATCGGTATTTTAATTTAGTATTGGGAAATGCATTATACAAATAAAAAAGAAATTCCCCTTCAAGTAGCTGCTTGCAACAGAGGTCTGACAGGAGCCTGTCACTATAATATGCCGTAGAAACGGTCTCTGAGGAAGGCAAGATCTCAGTAGAAAGACAACACAAAAAAGAATCACCCATAATTTATTAGGTCTCGAACCCAGGTCTCTTTGATCAATATCCCAAGTACGCTAACTACTCAGTCAACGGTTGTATTGTTTTACCTCTGAGCGGCACGTTTTCGCACACATTGGTCTAAATAGACATGTCACAAGGACTCCGAGGGCTCAGAGAAGATTGGGGGTGAGGATCCCTGGACAGCTGTTAGGAGACAAATGGTAGCCTATTTCAAAGCCATATGGCATGTTCGTTAACGTGCACAGGGTATGCCTCTCCCGCAAACCGGGTAACGTCATAACATCACATCAGATGGATGGCGGCCTTTTCAAGCCTATTGATACACCCTACTGACCAAGGGAAGGGCGAGGAGTTTTGTGGAGTTAAATTTCAATGTGGGCCCAGCTGGGACTCAACCTGGGAACTGCAGATTACGAGCATGGCACGCTACCGACTAAGCCACCACCGCTCCTCTCGGTCAACAGGACGGTGATTTTGCTTAGAACAGTGGTGCACAATCTTTGCCCGTCAATGGGCTCCACAAGAGATAGTTTCTGAACCTATCGTACTCAGTAAAAAAAAATTATCATATAAAACACACTGAAGGCAATACTTTACACACAAGTACAATACTTCACTGAGAAAATTACGGAAATAATTAAATTATTTACAAATTTGTGACAATAAAAAACAATGGCAATCATTAATTTTTGACATCAGCATAAGTTATCGCAGGCCACACAAAAGCAATGGCGGTTGACATGCTGCCCCGAGTTGTGCACCACTAGCTTAGAGGGAGGGAAAATATTAATTATGAAATCTTATAATAGTGTCCAGTGATCAGAATGAAGTCTATCACATAATGGAAACACTGAAGGAAACATGAAGAATATCATTGTGCTTTGCAGCTTACTGGGTCGTCGACAGTTGCACTCAGTATTCCAGAACTTCTCGATAATATATAATATACCAACTGAGTTATCTCAGCGATTCAACCTTCATCTGAAAGGAGTCTAGGAAGATATTTGCATTCATATTGCCATTTGTCGGTTAGAAATGGAATATATCTAATATTTACAAAACATTATCAAATCCCTTCGGTATTTAGAGACATCGAAGCTGAAACATTTAACCTCCTCGTTGTGTGTAGGCATCATATTATCATAAAACTACAACTTACGTATTGTTTAAAACAAAGGAAATAGGTGTGTAATATATATTTCTCAAATCATCCAGCCATTTTATAAAATAAGAATATTTTGAGGTCTGAATCATAATCCTATCAGTTTTCGTTAATTTGAAAAAATATAATTTTTAGGTCACTCTGGTAGTTTTAGATCTCCATGACTTTTTAGGGGTGGGAGTGGTTAGAGTCAGTAGCGTGGCAGGGTCGTAATCTACAGTTCCCGGTTCTAGCCCCACCTGGGCCAGTCTTTTTATTTCTGTAAAACTCTCCACCCTTTAGGTAGTGGGGAACACCGATAGGTTTAAACTATTTGAGTGTTCGTCGGAAGGGACGTTAAGTGATTGCACCCTTATGCTGAAGAGTCATAACCTGTGCACGTTAAAGAACACGCTCGATGGCCTTGAAGGGAGGCAACCGTTTGTTTCCTAACAGTTATCCAGTGGGGTCCCTTCCCCCAACTTTCTCTGAACCCTCGGAGTTCTTGTGACCTGACCATTTAGTCCATTAGGTGAGAAAAAGTGGCACTTTTTCGCACATAATGGACTTACATACTACTTAAAGGCTAGAAGGTACAACATAATTGACTTTCATACGTACTAACTAAAAGGGTGTGAAAATACTAGCTTTTTCATGCATACTACCTAAAGGGTGAAAAATACTATCTTTTTCTTATATACTTCCTAAAGAGTGAAAAATACTATCTTTTTCTTACATACTTCCTAGACAGTGGAAGTAAAACAACCCAAGCAACTCATGACCTTTTAACCATTGAAAAAACGCTGACGGAAGTAATATCGAAACTATATTTCATTTATGCTTTTAGTTTCTCTTCAGCCATATTTCGCTGTAAAAGTTTCAGGAGTTACGGAGCTTCATTTGCAGCTTTCAAAACATTGATACAGTGTAGTTTTCGACACACTGATACAATATAGCTTTCAAAACACTGATGCAATATAGCTTTCCAAACACTGATACTCTCGGCGCTCTCGAAGCCTTGAAACAATGAGGCTTTGGATACATCGATAAAATGTGGCTTTCGAAACACCTGTACAATGTGGCTGTTCTTATTTCAATGACATTTGAGCGTGTCTCAAAACAATCCCATTCTTCTAATGAATACAGATTAAGGAAGCAGTGTTTAGTTTCATCTCTTGGTTTTTTTCATGATTTAACCTCAGTTTCTGAAGATGGAAAAAAATATTACAAATACATCCTCAGTGCAATCTCCAAAGCAAGTAAATGAAAAACCAGCAAAGAATAATTACATTTTCAAGCAGAGCTTTTTCGTCAAGAGAAAATTAATTTAAAAATTTCTTTCCCAAAGCTTGTAATGGCAATCTACGTAATTAAATATCAGAAGCAGAAGAGATTTTTTCCTAAAGAGTAAAATGGAGCATTCGTCTTTGAGCATTGCTCCTGGTGAATAAACTTCAAGTAACCATTAGTTACATTAATCACCACATTTGCTTTTCTGCTTTGATATCGAATTTTCGTTTAGGTTTATATCAGCGCCTGCTAGATATTTTGCAATGAGAGAGAAACCTTTTCTCTTTGATTTATCTTCATTCTGTTGGCGCCTTTTAAGTTAATTCCATTCGCAGACATTAGAAAACAAATCAGTTGTGGAACTAATATTTAAGCCTTAACCCCTTCCCCTCGAATTTTTTTGTTAGGTCTCTGATGTCGGACACTCTTTATATATGAAATGTTTTGTTCTTAAGAAGTGTTTTTTTTCTCTGTGATAATCGTCTATTGTTTTAATAACCTAATAAAATAAAAGCCTAATAAAATAAAAGAATTCTACTGTATATACAGAGAGAAGAGTTGCTATATTGATTACATAGAGAGCATGCATTTAAAAAAAAAACTTATGACGTTAGTACAGTCGCTCAAAAAAGTATCCGAACACTATTGTTGATTACAGAATTCAGAAAAAATAACTGGCAACGATTTTTTTAGAAATTTGTGATCTGGCAACCTTCATGTCACGTGACACGAAGGTTGCCAGATCGCCAATTTCTAAAAAAGTCGTTGCCAGATATTTTTTCTGAATTCTGTAATCAACCATAGTGTTCGGATACTTTTTTGAGCGACTGTACATTTCGTACGGATACAACGTAACAGTAAAAATCCGCTAGTGATCTGTATCGAAAATCAGGATCTCTTAGTACAAAGATTTCGAAATTGCATGCGAGAGTTGTTGCAAAGTATTGAAGAAATATAAAACAAACAGCAAAATATTGATGTTTGTTTTTTAATAACAGGGAGTGTTGCTACCAGATGATGGATGAAATTTTTTGAACCCAGGACGAAGAAAAGAGTGCGCATGAACATTTCTTGTTTTTTTTCAGGCCAAATGGGATTCAATAATTTACCCAGATAAATAAGAAATGAAAATAAAGTCGGAAGTTTAGATTTTATGTAATTTTTTTTCTTTTAGGGTACATCCAAGATAAACATAAATTTAAAAATAAAATTTTTTTGCGCGTTATTTTAAACAAGGTCAACAAAGCTAAGGTTTACACTCTGAAAATCGAATCTTTACGCCAAATAAAAGCTTTTTTTTTTAACTACCTCAAAACGCAAAATAAAAAAGTTTCCCTTTTAAAGTCAACAGCCTCTTAACACAAACTTTGGATTAGCATTTATCTCCACAATCCTACAGTCTCTTTCCCTTATCGGGTTAACCTCACGACGTCCAAATATATTCAGTTTTCCGACGGCGAACGCGTCTTTCGAAGATACTGTTGGCCATCCAGCGAAGAACGAAATGTCCAGGGAGTGCGCTGATGCAGAAGTAGCGTGCTCGACTGAGTAAATCGAAGTTTCAACTCAGTTTTATGCTGCTATTGCGCCATCTTGTAAACCCCATCTCCGAGTGTCCACTGAGAATCAACTTTAATTAATCCCAGTCATTTATGGTTCTTTACGTTAAGCTTAAGAGATAACGGCTCGTACGAAAGAGGAATGGGGAAGCTTTCCTCTTCTTTCTTTTCTTCTACCTTTTAAGGATACTAGTGATCGGAGAAACGGAATGCAAAGTTCTCCTAAGGAGCTTTTCTCTTCTTTCCTGCAGCCGTTTTCTTTGGAGAAAGGTATTTTGAGTCAGGATGCGATTGATAATGGATACGATATTTTAAATCTATCTCAAAGAAATATTTTTCTCTCTAAATTCTGTTTAGATATGATCAAATATTTTTGCATTATTTTTACCTTGAGAAAAGTGTATACTACCGAAATAGCCATTTATACGTGCTTAAAGTCTTTATTTCTTTATGTCCCTGAGAAAAAAAAACGATAAAATAATAACGAGTATATGAAAATTAGGTGTCCAAAAGGTACATACGTTAAAGATGTAAATATTTAAACAAGAACTTATGATAATTGCATTTAAAATCTTTAAATGAAATTCAGAAAATGGGAGGTAATACTATAAATGTATATGTTACATCTTTTAGGACTCAGAAATAATCTCATATGGAGGGCAAGAGTTGGATCGAAATCTATAGTTCCCAGGTTCGAGTCCTACCTGTGCCAGCATTGAGATTTATCGATGCCAAACTCCCACTTTGACCTCCGTTAGAAACGGGACATCGATGGGTTTGGAAAGTGTGCCGTTATTCGGAGATGCTAAACAATAGTTCCCCACCCCAATTATTGAGAGTCAGTGTGTAGAGGAGCCGTACCCTGTGCACGTTAAAGAACACGCTGGATGGGATGGCGGAAAGCTTCCATATATCTTCCTAACAGCTGCCCAGTGGGTTGGTTCCCTTTCACCGCCCAATTTTGAACCTTTGGGTGTCCTCGTGACCTAGCCATTTAACCAAAACCACTTATGATAAAAAGTCAGAGGACTAAATTTGTGATGTAAGCTTAAGTAGTCTTACCAATATAAATAAAAATCTACTGTCAATGAAAAAGATTCCAAACGTTTGCCACTTTCTACTATTCATGAAAGAATTACCACACGTTTGAAACTTTCCACTTGTTGATGAAAGAAATACGAAACATTTGCCACCTTCTATTGTGAAAAAAGAAAAAGATCCCAAGCGTTTGCCACTTTCTGCTGTCCATGAAAAAAGATCTGAAACTTTTGTCACTTCCCATTGCCAATGAAAAAAAAATATTCCAAACGTTTGTCACTTTCTACTGCCGACACAATGAACGTGATAGGGGACGTAATACAACGCAAAGCACTTGGGACATTTGTACCAGTTTGGTGCCTTAAAAGCATTGTCCTGGTGTGTGCCTCTTCCATTTGATGGGCATCGGAGAACTGTCAAGGTAAATTACTCTCCTGTAATGGGTTCATTGGCGAATCTACTGATTCCATCGAGATCTGGTCTCATTAAGTTAATGTATGCATCGCATATCTCAAGAGTCTTTCCGCGGACCTCAAGAGTAAGTCATGATTAGGAGATTAGTAGATGTGGTGTTACTGGTGAACCGGTCTGGAAAGATGCATTTTTGGTCGAAGATTCATTATTACAACTGGTTTGTAATTAAGAGAGATTCGTGGCAGGGAAAGCTTGGTAAGTGTTAAAATAAAACACGTGTCGTATGCTTTTCTTTCGCTGCGGAAATTCTGAGATTGGATTGTATAAGTAACGAATCGGATTTTGAATATTAATCAAATTAATGTTTTGTTTGCACATCGGTGAGTAATAATAAGAAATTGGAAACTGAAGATATTAAAACATGCCGCGCTATAATACAAACGTTTAGCTATAGTTCTGTGTTTTGACAATGGGAAACTAACTGCGAGGTTCTATTTAAATGGAAAAAGTTATAAAAATTCTTTTTTATGGAAAAATGCGACTGAAGTTAAAGATCTTAGTCAACACCATCTGAATCTCGATTTTCAATAATAGTCGTGCTTTAATTTTTATTTTGTTTAACGAACTAGATGTTGAAATTAGAAATGTTAAATATTAACTTTATTTATATAAAAAAAAGTAATTTTGAATTCATTATTACATCTTCAATCGACTGATTCGTTAACGAAATAAGTATACAACTTGAAAGACATTTTAATTTAATAGGAATTTTTCTTTCAATATTGTATTATTTTCAACTGCAAACAAGTTTTCTTAGGCTGTTAAAACATATAATGTACGAGGGTAGATCATTTAATTCGTGGACTGACGACGTCTTATCTTTCTTCTTCTTCGCAGAAATCTGCTGGAGTTTCGTCTTTCCCAAGTGTTGCACATTGAAAGCTATGCATTTACGCCATCGTCTAACTCAGACAGCTAATTCTTCTTGGAAGCCATTATATGAAAATGTTCGGAGCACTGTCGTCTTGGAAGCCATTTTGTGAAAGTGTTCGGAGTACTGTCGTCTTGGAAGCCATTTTGTGAAAGTGTTCGGAGCACTGTCATCTTGGAAGCCATTTTGTGAAAGTGTTCGGTGCACTATCGTCTTGGAAGCCATTTTGTGAAAGTGTTCGGAGTACTGTCGTCTTGGAAGCCATTTTGTGAAAGTGTTCGGAGCACTGTCATCTTGGAAGCCATTTTGTGAAAGTGTTCGGTGCACTATCGTCTTGGAAGCCATTTTGTGAAAGTGTTCGAAACACTGTCGTCTTGGAAGCCATTTTGTGAAAGTGTTCGGAGCACTGTCGTTTCGACCGCTCGATCCTCATCGTCATTTCCAATGCGACGGCATTTTAAGGCTGTTTTGAGCTTTGGAAACAGGTGAAAATAACAAGGTGCAAAATCGAGGGAATAAGGGGATGCTCAAGCTTCTCAGTATCGATATTGGTGACAATAGTTTGCACCAATGCTGCAATATGTGGTCTTGTATTGTCGTGGTACAGAAACCATTTTGTTCCTCGGAATTCTGCTCGATTTTTATGAAATGCATGACGAAGGTTTTTCGACGGACTTTTGCATCACCTTCCTTATTGAATGTTGACACACATGGCATAAAATGTGTTACAAGAACGCCTTTGCAATTTAAAAACACAGGAGCCTTTGTTTTCTGGCTGGATTTAAAAACACAGGAGCCTTTGTTTTCTGGCTCACAGTTCGAAAGACACGATGCCAAGTTCGAAAGCCTCACAGTTCGTAAGCCACGATGAATCTGAGTGCTTCCATTCGTTAAATTAGCAATCTGTTCCCGAATCATAGTGGAAAATTCAAGTTTCGTAATACGCTTTAGGAATCTTTCACCTTCCTACCAACCAGTTACGATACGTATCAACAGGTTTTTGGGATTGTTCGGGGCTCCGGTTGTGCCGGATCCAACAAGCCCAATTCTTGATAATATTATCACAGTGTTGCATGAACACTGTGATAAGAAGGAACCATCCTTGCTTCTAGGGCACGCAGAGTTATTCTGCGGTCTTCCTTGAGAATATATTGGGCTCGGGCGATTTGTTGCACATGATGGAAGTGCTTGCTTGCACAGAACAGGGATCATCCGACATGGAATTGTGCCCGTCTGTGAAGCATTGCCCTCCACTCTTTAGCATTGCCCCCACCACTTACTTGAAAATAGCATTTCGTTTAAAGCACTGTTCCTCATGCACCTGAATCATTTCTGTGACTATCTGTGAACCACTTAAGCCTCGCCGAAATATCACATACGTCTACTCAGTTTTCAGATCAGTCATAGCCTGTAAAATATCACACAAACGAACATCTTTCCAAAGCGGGAATACGACAAGCACTCTATACTGTTCTGTTGTTACTTGCGACCCATCAATAAACTCATTAACTCGAAATGCTGCTAAATTGTTGGCGATTCATCATCATCATCATCATCATCATCATCATCATCATCATCATCATCATCATCATCATCATCATCATCATCATCATCATCATCATCATCATCATCATCATCAAGAAGCCATGGGCTATGGAGGTCCAACCAGACCGTGCAGTTTAATTCTCCAAGCATATCTGTCCTGAGCTACATCTGCTGCATCCGGCCACTGCACACCAATTCTAACAAGGTCCTGTTTGACATTGTCTGCCCACCGCATCCTAGGTTTCCCCCTCCTTCTGAGGCTTCTAGGCACACTGTTCATAACCATATTAGCTAATCTATAATTATTTATAGAGGCAATATGATAAACCAAAGGAGTCTCTCTCTGCACAATATGCTGCTTAAAGGAGATTGCCGACTCCTTTGCCTAACCTCATCATTACTTAAAAAGTTGAACCACCTAATGCCCAAGATACTACGTAAGCATCTAGAATCAAAAACATCTAGTTTCCTGTTATCTTGTTTACACAGCGTCCACGTTTCACTAACATAACTAACCCTAGAAAGAACCAAACTATTATACAGTCTAATTTTAGTCTTTAGGTGTATACGCCTATTTCTCCACAATCTCGACAGATTCTTAAAAGTCCCGGCAGCAATCCCTATTCGTCTGTTATTCTCATGCCGTACATCACCAGTATATGTTACATAGCTCCAAAGATAATTAAACTGTGACACCTGCCCAGGACTGCAACCATTCAGATTAACTGAATCCCAGCCTGCCTGACCAATTTTCATCACTTTAATTTTCTCTCTGTTTATAACCAAACCTACTCTACTAACAGTCTCATCAACAGCTCGAATGAAAGAGTTCATTTCATCAACATCATTATCCAAAAAGGCCAAATCATCAGCATAATCAAAATCAGATATTTTAGTATCTCCAGACCATTTAAGGCCAAAATCTTTCCTTTGTAAATAGTAGCTAGGTATAAACTGGAAGGAGAGCTGTGTACCAATCCCTAGTGATGACGCACAGAACCGTCCAGGTCTAGCACCTAATGTCCGACCCCGCCTTCTCGTGGTGCAGGCCGTTAGTGCCTTTCAAAAGAGATATTCTCTTTTGGAAGGGAACGGAAGGGGAGGGCTGCCAGTTCAGTATGGCCTACTGATCTGGTCTTCTATGGCCATTTTTTTCTTTTTTTTCAAACCTGCTGAGGAGTGGTCAACTTCACAGGGTTCTGGTGCTGACCATTTATACCTACTAGACTGGACTTTTTTTATGGATTTGATCTTGATTATGGATCTTTAACTTGCTGCACTGGTAGGCCTCTGTTGAGGGAGAATCTGCCGCTGTGTTTTATGTTTGCTTCTGGGTTGCCAGCTCTAAGTGAACAGAGTCATGGGATACCTTATATCAGCTGTTGGATAATCCTAATCAGAGGACATCGCAGGTACCTGAACCTTACTTAGCTAGTTGGGCATCGTCAAGCCTAAACTGGAGTAATGTGTCTCAAGCAGGCCATATGGCTCTTGAAAACGTCCACTTGAAAAGGTGGTACCTGAAGTTCCTACCAGCATCGGTGACTTCAGCCTTTAGCAGAGGAGGAACAGGTCTTTGCCCCATGCCTGCGATCAGGGGGCTGTTTGATATTGTTGGCCCTACCTATCTCAATAAACCTAGTTTCTTTAAAAATCCTACTAATCCTTTTCTCTCTGCAGGAACGTGGAACGTGAGGACATTATATAGAGATTATTTTCTTGATGTCCTCACGCAGGAATTCCAGCGCTGTAACCTAGATATTCTAGGCTTGCAAGAGACCAGATGGACAGGTAAAGGTGAGATACTTAAAAATAACTTTAAATTTCTCTTTACAGGGAGGGAGGATGGAAAGCATCACCAAGGCGTGGGTCTGCTGCTCAGCAGACATGCTAGTGATGCTTTTCTAGGATATGAGTGCATAATGAAAGGTTTCTTACAGCAAAATTTCAGACAAGCATTAAAGACTTGAATGTTATCTGCTGTTATGCCCCAACTGAGGATGCCGATGAGGATGAGGTTTTACGGACAACTTCAAGATATTTTGAATTCTGTCAAGAAAGGAGATATTACCCTTGTTCTAGGTGACTTCAGTGCCAAAGTTGGTACTGACTCTGACCTTTGGGGAGGGGTGATAGACCCTTTTGGTATTGGTAGCTGCAATGGCAATGGGCAACGTCTTCTACAGGTAAGTAAACTCAATGGTTTCAAAATAACTAACACATATTAACAGAATAACTAACACAAACACCGCGACATACAAAAGTAAACATTGGTTTCACCTGATGGGCTACATAAGAATATGATTGATTACATATTAATTAACAGCAAATGGGCTAGTTCTGGTAGAAATACCAGGGCATATAGGGGAGCTGAATTTCGATCTGACTATTACCTTGTTAAAAGTGTCTTGCAACTTAAACTTAAAAAGTGTTGTGCTAAAGTTAATAAATTTACCTTTAATACTGAAGCTCTGAAAGACCTAGTTATAGCTAAATCTTACCATGATAGGTTACTTAGTCATTATGACAGTCATGGTTTGCTTACTACTGAAGTTGAGGAAGAATGGGGCCGTTTTGAAAAGGCTTTTTTGGAAACTAACAGTACTCTTTTAGGAAAAAAGGAGCAGAGGAGACAGAATTATTTCAGTGATAAGGCACTTGAACTCATTTCAGAAAGAAGGAACTGCAGGAATGTCCTTAATCAGTATCTTAGTAGTCCTAATAGAAGGCATTACAGAGAACTTAATAAACGTGTAAAGGATCAGTTAGCTGCTGATAAGAATCTTTGGCTTTTTGTCTTGGCTCACAAAGCTGAGGAAGCAGTTAGACAGCACAACAGCAGAGAACGGTACCAGATAATGTTTTGTGTGGTAGAAAACGAACAGGTATACAGGGATTGAAGGATAAAGAAGGTAAGGTTACAGAAAGGGAGGAGTCTGTCATGGCTAGGTGGGCTGAGCATTTCAGTGATGTTCTAAACAATGTAGTTAGTTCTACTCCCATTGTTTGCAATGATGATAGATGCATTGGTGGCTTTAATGTTTTCCCTATAACACAATCTGAAGTTATTTTGGCTATTTCTAAACTTAAACTTCATAAATCCCCAGGGGTAGATGAAATTACTACAGAAATGTAGAGCTGGGAACGTTTCGGTTACCACTTGGATGACTGAAAATTTGAATATCTTTTATGATAAAGGCATGGCTCCTAAAGATTTTACCAGAGCTATTATTATCCCTATTTTCAAAAAATCTCAGATCGCTGTTCATCTGTGATTTTTTGTGTCAGATCTGTTATCACAGATCGCTGTTCTTGTGATAACTATAGGGGTATCAGCCTACTCTCTGTTCCAGGTAAAGTTCTTTCTATGCTTGTGCTTAATAGAATTAAGAATCTGGTTAACAGCAAATTGCGTGATGGGCAATGTGGATTCAGAAGTGGTAGGGGATGTGTGGATCAGATATTTTCACTTAGGCAGATTCTTGAGAAATGTTTAGAGTTTCAGAAACCTTTGGTTGCTAGTTTTGTTGATTTTAAAAAGGCGTTCAACTCTGTTGATCGTCATAATTTGTGGTTGATTGTGAAATCATATGGTATACCTGACAAGTTAGTTAACATAATGAAAGCTCTCTATAATAACACTGAGTCGTGTGTGAGAGTTGGTAAGGCTTGTAACAATTGGTTTAGCATTACTTCTGGTGTTCGACAAGGGTGCATTTTGTCTCCTTTTCACTTTAGTTTAGTTATTGATTACGTTATGCGAAATTCTTTGTTGGCGACTGCAGTTCAGAATTAAATCCACCTTCGTATATTGAAACGTTTTGATGAATAAAAGTTAATTTTAATTTAATTTCAATATTTAATTTTATTTAGAGAGCTACGAACTTTTTAAATAAATGACGACTATTAATAATGGCAGGAATGTCTTAAATTAGGGCAAATTTCCCGATACTGGAAGAATTATTTGCACAAACCTTATTATATAATGGAAAATAACATAAGTATTGAAGTTTTAATAAATTTCAGAGGTAAATTCTTTTTGTCTGGCATTGCTGTTGCTAAACATTCTAATTTCCATATCTATTTAAATACTAAACGAATAGAGTAAGGATTTGACCAGCCAATATTGCGTCAGGCTCGTAATCTGCCATTCCTAGTTTCGAGTCCCAGGAGGACCAGCATTAAGATTTATCACCGCTAATCTGCATCCTGCTTTCGGTCAGAAAGCGGCCATCGATTTGCTTGCCTGCCACCCGCCCGGAAAATAATTCTTAATTCTACTTATACGTGTTGATTAAAAATTAAGTGATCTCGAATCAGTCGAAACAGGTTTTTATTTTCATTATGCATCAGTGATGAAGTAAATAGAAGCATCAAAGAACCTAAAATCATTGCAGTTATTTAAAACATGCATGCAGGTCTTTGCAAACAATCTAGCACTCACTATATATATTTACAGAGTGAAACCAGTGCGTTTGTCAACATTTGCCTGCTCCATTTCCATGCTATGATACTGATCTATGCTTGGTAAATTACCTAAAAAGAACACTGATCATGTGAAATTTTGGGCTTTTCTGGCCGAATCGCTTCTTGAATAAATTAACTAGATTTTAACTTCTAGCAGTAGGAGATTCAAACATCTCAAAATGTAAAATAGTAGAGAGGAAAAATTTCAGTACGTTATTTTACTTTTGAACGCATATTATTTGCATCTAATGGGCTAAATAGCTAGATTCTTGTGACCTGATCTACCCAGTGTTTCCTTTCGGTAAAGTGTCTAAAGTTAGATAGAGCGTATTAAATCGTTATGACTATTTCTGGTCTTTCTCTCTGTTGTGATGGTTAAATCGCTAACGATACCATCATGAAATCAATATAATATATCGGTTCCATAAAAATGAAAGATTGATCAATTTTCTTCCAATGTTTACCGTCTCTATAACAGGTATTAGTAATTAAGTCGTACCTTTTTACTTATCGGTTTCGATGCGCCATGCTTATAATCTAGTGTTCCAAGTCCGAACTCGAACGAAGTGTTCGAGTCCGAACTGAGCCAGAGTTGAGATTTATCTCTACAAACCCTCACCCAACCATCGGTGAGAAAGATGATACCGATGGGCTAGGAAAGATTGCCATCCATTGGATGAAACGTTAAGCCATGAATCTTGCGTTAAGAACACGCTAGTTATCCTTGAATTTCTCAACAGCTACCTAATGGTTCCTCTTCCCCTAACCAATTCTGAGCCCTTGGGGTCCTGGTGACCTGGCGTTTTAGCTCTTTGTGTGCACCAAAACACAGCTCAAAGAAAAAAAAAACAACCCAACTCTTTATGACCGTACAATTTTTACCAATGACCACGATCCATTGAACCACGATCATCAGTAAAGAAACCCAACCTGACTTTAATCCAAGGAAACAATATCCTATATCCTCGAATTCGCTGTAATTCCAAGTAGGCAAATAGTTTGCAATATTCTTTTAAAAAGCTGGAAATTTCTCATTTTTCCACGCTAGATGCCGCTTTTAAAGCAACTTGTAGATTCAGAAAGTACGAATCTTAAAAACTTATTTAACCAAAAAAGAATTTTTTTGTTTATCTATAAAAACAAAACCGTTTAATGTCTACAGACTGACATAGACAATAAGAAAGAATGGTATTTGTTTTGAAAAAAAAACAGCATTTTGTTATGAAAATCCAGTTTCTCTGTCGTTAACTCTGATCAAAGCTAGAAATGACTGATACCTGATACAGTAACTGTTCAACGATTTTAATGCAAGAATATCTATCTTTAGAATGCCTAAGATTTAGAAATATTTAGAATCCTAATGACTAGCGAGGAACGTTTTCAATTAAGAATTAATTCCTCGCAATGGCTTATTTAATTTAATGGACAAATAGACGCAATCTCCCGCTACTAAAAATCAAAGTCATTTGTCAGTACAAAGCGGGGACGTGGAGTCCCTTTTCTGAGGCGGCTTGGAATGATAATGAGTTGGTTTATCTGAGTGCTTCCTTAGTAGGCTTCCATTTCCTCTTAGCCTGTTTATTTTTAGAAGCACGTAGAGCTGAAGATAAAAGGTAAAGGAACAACAAAGATGAGGAAGTAGAAGGAGTGACAAAAGCAAAACAATGGCTGAATAAGAAAGAATAGTATTTGTGTTGAAAGTGTGATTTTTGTTTTTCATTTTAATGTTCCAATATCTCAATTGATAGAGATTAAATATGGAAGTGGAATATCTGGAATAAAGTAATCATAAAAGAGATTACTATCTTTTCCGGAGTGATTTTACGTGATACAGAGCACGTTCTAGTTCTGAGCTTGTTTACGAAAAAAAACTACTCCCCGAACTATTGTTTTTTTTCCACTTTGTCCTCTGTCTATGTCAGTCTGTAGACATTAAACAGTTTTGTTTTTATAGATAAACATAGGTTTTTAAGATTCGTACTTTCCGAATCTACAAGTTGCTTTAATAGCGGCATCTAGCATGGAAAAATGAGAAATTTCCAGATTTTTAAAAGAATATTGTAAACTATCTGTTTATTCTAGAAATTGGAAATTTTGGTAGTAGAGTGTGAGGTCACTATCAGCAAATATTGACTCCTTTAACCTCAGGTGATGGGAAATGAAACTTTATAATAAATGAAAATTTCTTTTTACATTTTGTAGGTGCAAATGAAATACTACAATTTGCATTTTGTCAATCATCCATTAGCTCAAATGTCCACGGTGTAGATTTTGCAAAGTCGGAAAAATTGTAAACTTCATTCTCTTTGAAAGCGAGGCATTCCACTTTCGCCAGAGGTGTTATTTATTATTCTTATAGTTTTGACTCTTTTCAATGAGCCATCACCGTTCTTTACAGGAAAGAATGACAGAATCCTAACATCTCTGCGATGTATATTAATAAGCCGTAGAGATTTGTAAAAACGTTGTTGTGTTGTGTTACCTCTGAGCTGCACTTTTTTAAACCCAATGCGCTAACTGGTCAAGTTCACAAGAGCCCCGGAGTTAGGGGAGGGGATTCACTGAACAGCTGTTGAGAGACAGATGGTAGCCTCCCGTCAAGGTTATTCAGCGTGTTCTTTAACGTGCACATGGTATGGCTTTCCCATACACGGAGCCACAACTTTACGTCCCATGCGACGTACGGCTGCCCTTCCAAGATCATAAGTGTCCCTTACTGACCAAGGGCAGGCGGAGAGCTCAACGCTGGCCCAGCTGGCTCTCGAACTGGGAACTGCATATTACGAGCCTGGCGCGCTGCCAAACTGGGTCACCCCCAGCCCTCGTGAGGAATGTGACACCGCATCAGAAACACAAGATGCAATGGAAGTAAGGTCAGACACCTCGAGCCTTTGTGACGAATGTGATACCGCATCAGAAACACAAGACGCAATGGAAGTAAGGTCGGACACCTCGAGCCCTTGTGAGGAATGTGACACCGCATCAGAAACACAAGACGCAATGGAAGTAAGGTCGGACACCTCGAGCCCTTGTGAGGAATGTGACATCGCATCAGAAACACAAGATGCAATGGAAGTAAGGTCGGACACCTCGAGCCCTTGTGAGGAATGTGACACAGCATCAGAAACACAAGACGCAATGGAAGTAAGGTCGGACACCTCGAGCCCTTGTGAGGAATGTGACACCGCATCAGAAACACAAGACGCAATGGAAGTAAGGTCGGACACCTCGAGCCCTTGTGAGGAATGTGACACCGCATCAGAAACACAAGACGCAATGGAAGTAAGGTCGGACACCTCGAGCCCTTGTGAGGAATGTGACACCGCATCAGAAACACAAGACGCAATGGAAGTAAGGTCGGACACCTCGAGCCCTTGTGAGGAATGTGACACCGCATTAGAAACACAAGACGCAATGGAAGTAAGGTCGGACACCTCGACCGCCCTTAGGTACACGAAGTGGTGGTGCGCTCATGCACAGAAGTTTGGGAACTTTTGTATTTAGTATAATAGTTATTTTGTCTTTACAACCACGCAAAATCACACGTCCTAAGATTAATTCTTATGGAAATTATTTTAATTAAACTTTTTCTTGACGTCAAGAATATTAATTTCATCACACAGGAAAAAAATATTATAAAAGTTAAGAAAAAGAAAATGGAATGTAGCTGACTCCAATAACAGGAATGTAAAAAGCTTTAAAGTTTATAAATGTTAAATAAAAATTTAGAAGTACAATTTAGCCATATGAATTAAATGCTAAAATAGCGCATTACAGTGCAGCTTAGGTAATCCGGACTAATTCGTGTTAAGGAGGTTTCGGATTATTGGGTGTAGAAAAACTTTTTTTTTACTTATCTTTTTTGTGTTATTTATTGATTGTTTCTTGGTTAAACGTTGCGCAACCATCTTCCAAACCCAGGGCAGATCGTAACAAGTTGGGTTGGGTTGTTTTACCTCTGAGCGGCACTTTTTTGCACACCATGGGCTAAATGGCCAGGTCACATGGACCCCGAAGGCTCAGAGAAGGTTGGGGGAAGGGACCCACTGGAACAGCTGTTGGGAGGCAGATGGTAGCCTTCCGTCAAGGCCATCCAGCGTGTTCTTTAACGTGCACAGGGTATGGCTCTCCCGCACACGGAACCACGGCTTAACGTCCCATCCGACGGACGGCGGCCTTTCCAAGCCCATCGGTGTCCTCTACTGACCGTGGGCACGGGGGGGGGGGGAATTTTTGCGGAGATAAATCTCAACGCTGACCCAGCTGGGACTCGAACCTGGGAACTACAGATTACGAGCCTGGCGCGCTACCGACTGAGCCACCCCCCGCCCCATCGTAACGAGTTATGTATCAAACGAAGGCCTATGATACTATCATAGGTCATAAAAATTACCCCATCATCTCTTCTCCCCTCCTCAAAAAAGGGAATATAACTAAACAATTATTCATCAAAAGTTCGCACAAATTACTCATTAAAATGTCCTTAGGATACCAAAGATATTCAAACGAGCATTAAAAGTCACACAGGAAGAGTTAAACAAACGTGTCTGTGTTATCAGCTTTAGTCCTATGCGATTAAAGATAGTAGTTAATTTAGTCGAAATTAAATTGAAATAGAAGTGAAAGTGAATTTAAACAAAATGTTCGGCTAAGCGTTCCTCATTTTTAAAGCTTTTGTTAACAGTGAAGCAATTCGAGAGTTGTGATTTCAAATTACGCGGTCAATCTTGGGAATGCAACTATCGCGTAAGTCGGGAATATTTTTTACGGAAGGTATTTGTTTCTTAAAAATATAAACTGTTATATGATATAAAACGGAAAACGTATCCTAAGTATAGTGCTTCCGAATAAAATAACGACCTGAACGAGTTTATTTTCAAATAAAAGCTTGTAACAGCGGCAACAACTGTCCTTTTGACCGGATGGTTAGTGCTTGGTTACTGATCGAACTCCAAATAAGGCTTGGATGTTTCCTCTCTTGTGTTTCTGCTGAGGTGTCACTTTCCTCACAGATCTTCTCTACGGTATATTAACACTGACATGCTACTGTCAGACCTCTGCGGTATGCGGCTGCTTGAGTATTAACTGTTTTTTTAACATCAGTTATATCACAGACAATAAAAATTTACTCACCTTCTTTCTTTCTCCTCCCAGAAATGAAAATATGTAAACGATTGCTGCACTATATTTCCCTTTCTACTGCCTCTTTACTCTTTGTAACGTCCTCTTATAGAATTCAAAATATTTTTCCTGTATAAAACTAGTTGAAATGTTATTTTCCATGCATACAAATTTACGAGCATTTTGGTACTGTATCAGTGATTTTCTAAGATTTTTCTACCGAAACAAAACATACATAACTATATTAATTTAATAACTATTCGATATTCTATTTAATCTATTCCTGCTGAAAAAAAAACAAGAAAATGCTTCCAAAGGGAGGAATGCATCCGAATTCCCTTGTAGAAGCTGAATCACTGCTCTAAATTGATGGGATATGGGACGTTGGATTAATTAAGTATATTTTGATATTTGTTTTTAATATATCCCACATTTCTAAAATCTGCTTTACAATATGATTTTAGAATGTTTATTAACCCAATACCAAGTCTTAAAAATGAGAATAAACAAAGAAAGAAAAACAAAGAAAATAAACAAGAAAACTGTCTATATAATTGTATTTGAATATATGTTGCCATTCGTAATTGTTCTTCTTGCGATAGCGATTCCAGTTGCTTCTTAAAAATGCATGTACAAAAGCTGGGGTACCGCACATCGCAGCAATTTCAACTCAGCTGCGATGCGACACGAAAATTGTAATTTTCCTGCGATTTGCACTGGCAACTTCTTCGGAGTGTTGTTACAAACGATTTGAGCGATATGTTGTGGAACGAAGCAATCGTTTATTGTCCTATTTTTTTGTGGTCTTGGATTATTCTGCAAGTTTTATTTCGACGTATATTATCCCATTGCTCATCGTTAATAAGATTATTCTGTGTATCTTCTGGGATATATTTTTTAGGAATATAAATTTTGCTTATTTGAAAGCATCGAATCTTGACCGTGATATCAAGCTAGCCATGGCGAACATCCATTTGTATTAACGCTTTGGAGTCTGTTAAGTAATCATTTATTATGCAGTGATTAATATGTGACAGAATTACACTAGCATACCAACGGATAACATATATGACATATATTTCTGCTTAGTTTTTATAAGTTATTACTACTACAGTAGGGCCGGGAGTGGCTCAGTCGGTAACTGTAATCTGTAGTTCCTAGGTTCGAGTCCCAGCTGGGTCAGCGTTGAGATTTATCTCCGCAAAATTCCCCGCCCTGCCCACGGTCAGTAGGGGACACCGATGGGCTTGGAAAGACCGCCGTCCGTCGGATGGGACGTTAAGCCGTGGCCCTGTGTGGGGGAGAACCATACCCTGTGCACGTTAAAGAACACGCTGGATGGCCTTGACGGGAGGCTACCATCTGTCTCCCAACAGCTGTTCCAGTGGGTCCCCTCCCCCAACCTTCTCTCAGCCTTCGGGGTCCATGTGACCAGGCCATTTAGCCCATGGTGTGCAAAAAACTGCCACTCAGAGGTAAAACAACCCAACACAACTACTACAGTTACGCAGTTAAATAATTTGAAATTTGCAATAATGGCGCACGCCATAGCGTAGGTGTTTAGTAATGCTAACATGGAGAGTACACAAGCTGTGTAATACGGTATATATTATATACTCGTACAATATTAATAAAACTCTTGTGATTAGTTAAAATGAATTCTGATATTTTAATATTCTTGAGACTTAAGTTTCAATATTTCAGGTAACAGCTACTAATAAAATTATGATGTCAGCTGTTGTTTTGTGGCCTGAGAAAGAATATCGCACTAGTATCACTTTCGTTTTGACTGCAAAGTCAAGCATCAGTCGGGCATGCAACAACAGATTTCAGTCGGGCATGCAACAACTTATTAGAATTCATACGATTGTGATAAAATTTTTTTAAGTAATTTTGCTAACAACATAAACGCAGAATACTAGATGAATGTAAAATATTTTAATATGAAAAGTTAGTAATAAGGTCTGTAAATGGTAGCTAGGCATAAACTGGAAGGAGAGCTGTGTACCAATCCCTAGTGATGATGCACAGAACCGACCAGTTCTAGCACCTAATGTCCGACCCCGCCTTCTCGTGATGCAGGCCGTTAGTACCTTTCAAAAGAGATATTCTCTTTTGGAAGGGAACGGAAGGTGAGGGCTGCCAGTTCAATATGGCCTACTGATCTGGTCATCTATGGCCACTTTTTTCTTTTTTTTTCAACCCTGCTGAGGAGTGGTCAACTTCACAGGGTCCTGGTGTTGACCATTTATACCTACTAGACTCGACTTGTTTATGGATTTGAGCGTGATTATGGTTCCTGGACTTGCTGCACTGGTGGGCCTCTGTTGAGGGAGAATCTGCTGCTGTGTTTTCTATTTGCTTCTGGGTTGCCAGCCCTAAGTGAACAAAGGCATGGGATACCTTGTATCAGCTGGTGGATAATCCTAATCAGAGGCCATCGCAGGTACCTGAACCTTACTTAGGTAGTTGGGCATCGTCAAGCCTAAACTGGAGTAATGTGTCTCAGGTAGGCCATATGGCTCTTTTAAAAGGTTCACTTGAAAAGGTGGAGCCTGAAGTTCCTACCAGCATTGGTGACTTCAGCATTTAGCGGAGGAGGAACAAGTCTTTGCCCCATGCCTGCGATCAGGGGGCTGTTTGATATTGTTGGCCCTACCTATCTCAACAAACCGTTTCTTTAAAAATCCTACTAATCATTTTCTCTCTACAGGAACGTGGAACGTGAGGACATTATACAGAGATTATTCTCTTGATGTCCTCGCGCAGAAATTCCAGCGCTGTTACCTAGATATTCTAGGATTTCAAGAGACCAGATGGACAGATTAAGGTGAGATACTTAAAAATAACTTTAAATTTCACTTTACAGGGAGGGAGGATGGAAAGCATCACCAAGGCGTGGGTCTGCTGCTCAGCAGACGTGCTAGTGATGCTCTTCTAGGATATGAGTGCATTAATGAAAGGTTTCTTACAGTAAAATTTCAGACAAACATTAAAGACTTGAATGTTATCTGCTATTATGCCCCAACTGAGGATGCCGATGAGAAGGATAGGTTTTACAGACAACTTCAGGATATTTTGAATTCTGTCAAGAAAGGAGATATTACCCTTGTTCTAGGTGACTTCAATGCCAAAGTTGGTACTGACTCTGACCTTTGGGGGGGGGGGGTGATAGACCCTTTTGGTATTGGTAGCTGCAGTGGCAATGGGCAACGTTTCCTACAGGTAAGTAAACTCAATGGTTTCAGAATAACTAACACATATTACAAACACCGCGACATACATAAATACATGGGTTTCCCCTGATGGGTTGCATAGGAATATAATTGATTATATATTAATTAACAGCAAATGGGCTAGTTCTGTTATGAATATCAGGGCATATAGGGGAGCTGAGATTGGATCTGACAATTACCTTGTTAAAAGTGTTTTGCAACTTAAATTTAAAAAGTGTTGTGCTAAAGTTAATAAATTTACTTTTAATATTGAAGCTCTGAAAGACCCATTTATAGCTAAATCTTACCATGATAGGTTACTTAGTCATTATGACAGTCATGGTTCGCTTACTACTGAAGTTGAGGAAGAATGGGATCATTTTAAACAGGCTTTTTTGGACACTAAGAGTACTCTTTTAGGAAAAAAGGAGCAGAGGAGACAGAATTATTTCAGTGATAAGGCACTTGAGCTTGTTTCAGAAAGAAGGAACTGCAGGAATGTCCTTAATCAGTACCCTACTAGTCCTAATAGAAAGCATTACAAAGAACTTATTAAACGTGTAAAAGATCAGTTAGCTGCTGATAAGAATCTGTGGCTTGATGGCTTGGATGATAAAGCTCAGGAAGCAGTTAGACAGCACAACAGCAGAGAGCTGTACCAGATAGTTAATGTTTTACGTGGTAGAAAACGGACAGTCATAGAAGAAATGAAGGATAAACAAGGTAAGGTTATAGAAGTGGAGGATTCTGTCATGGCTAGGTGGGCTGAGCATTTCAGTGATGTTCTAAACAATGTGGTTAGTTCTACTCCTATTGTTTGCAATGATGATAGATGCATTAATGTTGGCCCTATAACACAATCTGAAGTTAATTTGGCTATTTCTAAAATTAAACTTCATAAATCCGCAGGGGTAGATGAAATTACTACAGAAATGCTTAGAGCTGGGAATGTTTCGGTTACCACTTGGATGACTGAAATTTTGAAATTTTTTTATGATAAAGGCATGGTTCCTAAAGATTTTTCCAGAGCTATTGTTATCCCTATTTTCAAAAAAGGCGATCGCAGTTCTTGTGATAACTATAGGGGTATCAGCCTACTCTCTGTTCCTGGTAAAGTTCTTTCCATGATTGTGCTTAATAGAATTAAGAATCTGGTTGTCAATTGCGTGATGAGCAATGTGGATTCAGAAGTGGTAGGGGATGTGTGGATCAGATATTTTCACTTAGGCAGATTCTTGAGAAATGTTTAGAGTTTCAGAAGCCTTTGGTTGCTAGCTTTGTTGATTTCAAAAAGGCTTTCGACTCTGTTGATCGACATAATTTTTCGTTGATTGTGCGATCATATGGTATACCTGACAAGTTAGTTAACATAATGAAAGCTCTGTATAATAACACTGAGTCGTGTGTGAGAGTTGGTAAGTCTTGTAGCAATTGGTTTAGCATTACATCTCGTGTTCGACAAGGGTGCATTTTGTCTCCTTTCCTCTTTGGTTATTGATTATGTTTATGTGAAATTCACTGCAAGGGAAAGATTTAGGCCTTAAATGGACTGGAGATACGAAAATTTCTGATTTTGATTATGCTGATGATTTGGCCCTTTTGGGAAATGATGTTGATGAAATGAACTCTTTCATTCGAGCTGTTGATGAGACTGTTAGTAGAGTAGGTTTGGTTATAAGCAGAGATAAAACTAAATTGATTAAAATTGGTCAGGCAGGCTGGGATTCAGTTAATCTGAATGGTTGCAGTCCTGGGCAGGTGTCACAGTTTAATTATCTTTGGAGCTATGTAACCTATACTGGTGATATACGGCATGAGATTAACAGGCGAATAGGTATTGCTGCCGGGACTTTTAAGAATCTATGGAGAGTGTGGAGAAATAGGCGTATACACCAAAAGACTAATATTAGACTGTATAATAGTTTGGTTCTTTCTAGGGTTAGTTATGGTAGTGAAACTTGGACGCTGTGTAAACAAGATAACAGGAAACTAGATGCTTTTGATTCCAGATGCTTACGCAGTATCTTGGGCATTAGGTGGTTCAACTTTGTAACTAATGATGAGATTAGGCAAAGGAGTTTGCAACCTCCTTTAAGAAGCATATTGTGCAGAGAGAGACTCCGTTGGTTTTGCCATGTTGCCCGTATGGATAATTATAGATTGGCGAATAGGGTTATGAACAGTGTGCCTAAAGGCCTCAGAAAGAAGGGGAGACCTAGGATGCGGTGGGCAGACAATGTCAAACACTACCTTGTTAGAATTGGTGTACAGTGGCCGGATGCAGGAGATGTAGCTCAGGACAGATATGCTTGGAGAATTAAACTGCACGGTCTGGTTGACCTCCGTAGCCCATGGCTGCTTGAGGATGATGATGATGATTAACAAGGAAAACCCTTCGTCAATCCCACGTGTTGACATTTGGTTTTTCGTTACAATCTCGGAAATGTTTATGAAATCCTTTTTTTAACTTCAAATTTGCCGATAGGCAAAATTATGTCATATTCATAATGTATAATCTGGTAATGCAAGGAACTTTCAAAGAGTTTATAAATGCTATTTTTGATTTAAATTGGACTTTAATTTGCTGCAGATATTATTTTGTTTCCCATTCGTTCAGAAGGGTTCAAATGAATATTTTTTTTCCTTATCGAATAGGCAAGTAATTCTATTGCAGATACAATATTATTAATTTAAATAAAATCTTTCAGCTTTTATAGCCTTATTAAAAGTAGATTCTTTTTATATTAAATAATTTCATTGCTAGATTAATTTTAAACTGTTTGCTTAAGTTGACTTGACGTTTTTGGCATGCTTTGAGTATAATCGAAAAGTTTTTCTGAAAATTCAGTTACTTTGTATCATTTCATAAACTTGTATCAGTTTGCAAGTAGAGCTTCAATTTTAAAAATTTTCGATTTTATCACAAATAGAGTGATGTAATTCTGTCTGAATATTTTTTCACTTCATAAAAACATAACAGCTACTCACAGGACTTCGTTTATTTGTTCGCATGATTTTTGTTGAGGTATAAATGAGAAAAATGGGTTCTGTTTTGTTTTATGGGCAAAAATAAAAGAACGATTTTATCTATGGGAAGTAAAAGGCAGAAGCACGATTTCCTAGTTTAAAATTTAAATAATTTTGCTACTAGTATTCAAAAATATAATTTGGTACAATCGCTCAAAAAAGTATCCGAACACTGTGGTCGATTACAGAATTCAGAAAAAATATCTGGCACAGATCACTAATTTCTAAAAAAATCGTTGCCAGATATTTTTTCTGAATTCTGTAATCGACCACAGTGTTCGGATACTTTTTTGAGCGACTGTACCAAATTCCATTGACGTTGGATACATTTCCTCCTCTATACAACATCCTGTGGTGGTGTGTTTTGACTAATCTCGCTTTAATTTTTATCCCATGGAGAGTGAATCTCCCAAAGCAAGGTATTCTTTTTTCGGAAATATTACACTTTTGGGGCAATGGTGTAGTGCGGGAGGGAATCATGAACCTTCCCCATGGGGAATTTTTTATTACTTAAAACATTTCCTTCCAGTGAGATATCCAAAGGGGGAGGGAACACGAGTTGTACTCCCTAACTTCAGGGTTTGAATAACATATTTTCTAAGGGAGGCTCTTAAAATCAAAGATGCATGCGCCTCTAGCATGCCTCCCATCCCAGAGTCTAATTGAAAGATTTTTGGATACAATAATGGTTTCGTAAATTACATTAAAATCTTAAGAATTTAGCCTTCCCAAAAATATGGTTCTCTTACGGCTTCTTAATAAACTGGATGAATATTCAGTGATCATTTTATTTGGAACAGACCCAACTTATTTTAATAGAATTTCATCATTTCAATTAAAATTATGTTGCTCTTTTTTTTTTAACGAAAAATGAGGCTGAAGGAAAGCAAGAATCTTAATATCGTCTTCTCGAATAACAGCAAAATCCATTCGCTGTTTATAGATATTAAACTAGAATATTTATTATCGGTGATGTCAGTTGAATTAATCAGAAAGTTGATACAAACTTATTAAAACACAAATAATATAAATTATTAAAACACAAATAATATAAATTATTAAAACACAAATAGTATAAACTATATTAAACTGCAGTAGACCGTATAAGCGTATTTTAAGCAGAGTACGGCGTTTTCAATTTTAGCCAATTTTTAATGTTTTTTGAAATCTCAACTATTTTTACCTCGTTTTTAAAAGTCGAGATAAAAAGTACTTGTGACTCTGAACCAGGCCTGAATCTAGAAAAAAAAAAGGAAAGGGGGCAAAAAAACACAATTGAGCAGGAAAAATATAAAAAAAAATGAAGGGGGGGGGCAAAAGACTGAATTTCCAATCCATTATAACATTTCTTCCTCCTTTTTGCAGGCCTTTAAAGATTTCTTGAAAAATATATGAAATATAAATGTTTAATATTTTTTGCCTCTATTATCATTTTTAGTATTCTGAAAGGGTGGGGACATTACCCCCTTGCCTCCCCCCATATCCGGCCCTCCTTTGAACCACGAGTCTGTTCCTTTTGAGAACGTTCCAAAAGATAAATTTTATTTCGGAAATGGGCCCATCCATTGTTTCCTTTTTTTTGTCCTATTATTTCGTCTCCGCAGCCACCACCACAGGATCACTCATTTCGGACACCACTGAAAGAATGAAAAGGGGGCAGCACTAGCGACGTCGAAGACAAATCGAATTGCACAAAATGTGTACTTGCTTGTGTGCGGTGGGTCTGTAAGCAATTAGTTTGCAACACTCATAATGCGACAATTGCATCGATTGCTTTCGAATTGTAGTCGCATTGCTGTTGCAAATTGCGGCGGTGTGCGCCCTCCCTTAAACTTTCATTTTATTTAAAGTATTGTAAATTTCTTCTAGTAACCAGTATGGCTATTGGCCCTTGGTTTTCTGAGTATGTGTATATAGGTATTTATATTTGAGTCTGCTATAAAGTACTTATATTCACATACTCCGAACAGCTTTATTTTTATGTTCTTTTTTATATTTTTTACTTTCTGTTTTTATTTTTATTTCACTTTTCTTTAGCCTTTCTCAGATTTTGCGATTTATATAACTTATTTTTGTAAATTATATATATATATTTTAAATATTTATTTTAGCTATTTTCGTATCCTGTAATATTCCCTCTGTGGCCATCAACTTGCGAAATGCTAACTTATAGCGAAGGGTTCGGATCTCTTGGTGACATCAGTAACAATTCTTGAACTCATTAGACAGCATCAGGGATGAATCTTGCTCTCTCCTAACAAGCCTATTCATTTGACGTCCCAGTTTCAGTAGCGAATCGATCACAGATTTGTGTGTGGTGCTAAAATTCCTCACTCATTAAGGTGATGATGAGGAGTTTGTTTTGGAAACAAGTGAACAAAATTCATCGCAAATATTGGAAAGCAGTTACAATTACTTGTCCCGTTTTGGACATCCTAAACTAATGATTGACTCATCATCTTGAGGAAATAATTGCTATCAGCACTTACTGTGATTGGACTGGGCGTTGCTACTATTAATCACACCTTTCCTACATTTGGAACTAATTTAAACTTGTCTTGCCATTACAGTTTCAAAATCAACCAGACAGTCGTCCTTATCGTTGCTTTAACAGGCTGATCTGACTTGCAAAATCTACGTGCCCAGCCGAAATTATCACCTTATTCTGCTATGCAATCGTTCTTGCGAACTAAATATGGGTGTGTGTTATCTGCAGTTGCGACAGTTATTTTAATTAATCACATTTGAGAATAAAATTTCCTTCAGTTCCTTTACAATTATCATGTTTTACAGCAGCTATTCATATGTGAAGTTCATATATGTAAATATATAAAACGCTGATATTAATTATTCATATAAGTACAATGACAACATATGAGCTGGGTGCATATTCATAGCATGCCCTTAATGTATTCGTAATGTATAAGTAGTTGGTTTACGAGTGATTTGGTGATACTGTTATGTTTCTTTGAATCAAGACAAAAACATTACATCATCTTATTATTATGTTGTTTATCAAAAAAATAAATATTTGACGTATATACTAAACACAGAGGTCAATGATAAAGAGTGATACATTAAATAAAAGACGGTGACTCCAGAGTTACATATATAGGTATACCGATATAGATAATACTTGCAAAAGGATGACTCTATGTCCCTACCTAAATCCCTTAAATGCTCCCTTGTTATCCTTGTTATCTCTCTATTTTTCCCATTGCGTGCACAAAAATGCTTTTCAGAGGAAAAACAACGTCTCTGTGCATCTACGTTTTAACCTTAGTTATTTTTTAATTTTCAAAGAAATAAATACAGGAACAAGAATAGACTGTGTGTTGAATCTCATTTAGGACTAAAATTAACATAATTTAATCTTGACATCAATTGACTTTGCTTCCATACAGCATCCATACCATACAGCAGAAGTTAATCCAACTAAAAATATTTGTAATCAGATATGTATCTAGAAAACAATCTAGGGGTGGCCAAGAAACACAATCGAGATGGAAAAAATGCAAAAGAGAGGAGGGGGAGTGGTCAAGAGACGATTTTCAATGCAGTATACCATATCCCCCTCCGTTTTACGTCTTTAAAAATTCTTGAGAAACACATGAAATATAAAAAAGTTTAATAAATTTTTGCATCTGTTACTGTTACTAGCATTCTGAAAGGAGGGGGGGGGGCATGGCCTATTTGCAACAAATTACAAAAATTCATTATGTTTTGTTGTTTTACACTGATACATTTAATCTCGTAGTAAAATAGTACAATTGATGGATCAGAAAATTGTTGAGATTATTAAGGTGAGTTCCAAGTCAGGTAAGTTTGAAGACTACTGCATTACACTATAATTCATTAATGTGGGCAGCGTATTGAAATAACCAGTATTGATTCCCCTTTTTTTAATACTAATCCCATTCTGCCTGGGTGACAAAGAGGATACCGATGGGTTCGTTAACTATTAACCCTGTTGGCACCAGAGTCATACTCAGTGCATATCAAAACACATGGTGGGTGCCTTTGATAGAAGGATTCCAAACGTCTCATAACAGCTGTCCAGTGGATCCCCTACAGTACCAGTTTTGAGATCCAGGGGAACTTAATCATCAGAGGTAAAACACCTAAAACGTCCATACGAAAGCCTCACTTGGTAATAAATCAAGATTGAATTACTTTTGTATTCGTGATAAAACCAGTGTAATAAATGCTAACTATTGAATTTTAACTCATCACAAACATAATATTAGAATTAAATTATGCTTGTGATGAGAATTAAATTGAAAAAATGAGAATTAAATTGTGAAAGAATTAAATTTGATTTTGCATCAAGAGAGAAACAAAAACACTTGCCGACTGATTTCATTGAAAGGCACTAAACGTCACCATCTTTGTTCGTCTTTCAGAAGAATATTGAAGGAACACTCCAACAGGAATGCGAGAAGTGTTACCAAAGTATAGTGCAAATATGCATATTTAAACAAGCATTATCGTAGCGAAATATGTGCAGCATCCATCCACTTGTAGCTGAGAGGAGACATTGAAGTGAATGAAAAGAGCATGCATCTTTGAAGTTCAGAGGAAAAAAGATAAAGAGGCTTTTAGAGACTCTTTAGAACTTGAAATAAGTTGAAGAAGGCATCTGAAAGGAGGCAAAAAAAATATAAAAACTCAAGAATTTTTTATTGCGAGCCATCATGTTGAAAATGTTGTTACGACGTATTTGGTTCAGAGATCATTTGCTTTGCTCTCTCGTCCTCTCTAAAGCCCAAATTTAACTTTTGGTGAGTCTTGAACTGAGAAAACAATTGACAGGTGACTTATTTCAAAATGTCTTTCGTATTGAAAAAGGGTGTGAGGCGATCTCCCTTAAAATGGCTTTTTGCATATTTTCGGAGATTTAGAAAATGCGTTGAAATAGGTTAACAACACTCAGTAGATAGAGTTTTTAGAATATCCACTATTTTGAAATTTTATATCGAGAGATATTTATATTGAAACTGAAATCTGAAGAAGACCGTCCAGGTTGTCGACTGTAGAGCGCTTGGCTGTTGATCCAAGGGACCTGGGTTAGAACCCAGAGTAAGGCATAAATATTTGTGTTGTGTTTCTGCTGAAATCTCGCCTTGCTCTTAGATCTTCTCTATAGTGTATTCATCTGATGGGCATCTCTCAGATCTCAGTGGTAAGCAGTTTATTGAGGGATAATTTATTTTAATCTCAAGAAATTTGTATTAACTTCTCTTACTTCATATTCTAAGTTGATAATAAATTTTGGAAAGGTTTTTTTTATCTCTGAGCGGCGCTTTTTATACACACAATAGCCTAAATGTCTAGGGTATAAGGACCCTAAAGAGTTAGAGGAGGTTGGGGAAGAACACCCACTGAGCAACTGTTAAGAGACTCAAGGAATATTCCCTTCAAGGCAATCCAAAGTGTTCTTAAGCGTGCATATGGTTTTGCTATACAAGCGCCACGGCATAATGTCTCATACAGCAGACCACCATCCTTTGATGATATCCACTTTCTCACGGAGCCACTTTCTGGTAGGGGGTGGATGTCCCCATTGTGGGTAGAGAGGAGGGTTAACGGAGGCAAATCTCAAGTGGGTCCCAAGCTTTGAGACTGCAGATTACATACCTGGAGTGCTACCGACTGAGCCAAACCATTTCCCTAGGTACTGAACATTCAGATAAAAACAAACAAGTTAGGCGTTTAAAATTAACGTAGAACCTCAATATTTTCTGCAATATTTGATAAATTCTACATACTCGTATTTGATATACAGTGTTGTAGCACGAGTGGAACCTGGAAAAACTAGGAGACTGCGCAACACGACGCTTTTACAGTTCTTACAGATCAATAGCTTATTGATTACAGGTGTCAACCTGTAATCAACTGTGTGAAATATCGAAAATATATAACAATCTGTGACAATCTGTGAATCTGTAACAATCTGTGAGAACTATCGAAGCAGCAACTACGCAGTTTCATAGTTTCCCCAGTCTTTCCTTATGCTCTACTAAAAAAAAGATATGATGCTATTTTATAGGAGCATGAAAATTCGTATGGGAAAGCAAATTTCAAATAAGACAGTTAGCGCAAGTTTTGTAGTGGCCATATATGAAAGAAATAATAATCGTGCTAAGTTGTCAAAATGATTCCTGTCATGTTTCATTATTCTAGAGTAGTGTGTCTGACCCATTTTAGAGAGGCAAGATAATGTGGGATTTCAGCGATAGTTGATGAATTTCAAAATAAAATGCGCACAAAAATCAAATCTATTTCAAAGAACTTGGTTAGTTCTTTGAAATAGATTTGATTTTGTGTATAGGTATGATAAAAATTATCAACGAGAATAACGTACTTACACAGTAGTAAAAGCCTCAATCAGTAAAGGTTATCGAGGACGAAGCAAACTGTTCAGTTTTGGTGTCCAAGGATCCATCACGAATAACAGCTGTTTGTTGCATTCCCATTGAAGGCCTAATGCTACAATGTTCTGTTTAATATTGGCCATCTTATTCATTCTAGGAATGTCACTTTTCCTCAAGTGCCTGAAATTTTTAGGAACACTTTTCATAGTTCTATTCGCCAGTTTTGAAGTTTTTAATGTGAACAACATGCTAAATAAAAATAAACTTTCTCTAATTTAGAAGCATCTGACACTTATTATATATTTAAAAAAAAATTATTCAGTTGAATTTTTAATGGAAGTTGACAATTTCTTCAACATAGAATTGGGTTAACTCCAGCGTGTAATTGAGGGAGGTTCCCTTCTAAAGTGTTAATAAATCAATGTTCTAAAAGCATGAAAAGAATCATAAAAGTTTGATGGAGATCAAAATACATTTAAATACTGTTAAGAGACTCAAGGAATACTCTCTTCAAGTTAACAGTTTGAACATGCAAAAACTTCAAAAGCGGTTTTACGATCAAGTTTCTTTTTATGCTTTGCATAACAACGATCATGTTTAAAGATCTGTATAGATAGGTTCCAATTGATTAATCTTGAGTCTATTAATGTGACTGTATAAAAAGTTTTTCTTGTCAATAGTTTATTCGAAGAATTTTGCCTTTAGAGATCTATGTCTATTTGATTTAAATGAATCTGCTTAGCATTCGTGAATATCTAAATCTCTCTGTTCACTAATACTTTATATATATTTTACAATCTCGTCGGACTAAGTGACTGAAATACATAGATTCCAGAACCGTAATTTTGAGAAATAAACAGCAACAATAAACAAGCCTTTTAACGACAACTAGGAATACACTGGGTGTAGAACTATGCACCTTTTCTCTGTGATGATCCATGAAACCTACCAAGTATAGCATTTAAATGCCCCAGTCCGTCTTTTCGTGGTTCAAGATCGTTAATACCCTTGAAAGAGGATTCTTTTTTCTGAAGAAGAGAGGAAGGTGAGAGATGCAGATAAGTTTGTAATTTTGATGCGACTTCTGTAGTATAAACTGTTGGTTTCCAACCTTTTGAGGTAGGTCGGTTTTACAGGATCTGGATGTTGGGTTGGGTTGTTTTACCTCTGAGCGGCACCTTTTTGCACACCATGGGCTAAATGGCCAAGTCACATTGACCCCGAAGGCTTCAGAGAAGATTGGGGGAGGGAACCCACTGAAACAGCTGTTAGGAGACAGATGGTAGCCTCCCGTCAAAGTCATCCAGCTTGTTCTTTAACGTGCACAGGGTATGGCTCTCCCACACACGGGGCCACGGCTTAACGTCCCATCTGACGGCCATCGGTGTCCCCTACTGACCGTGGGCAGGACAGAGAATTTTGCGGAGATAAATTTCAACGCTGACCCAGCTGGAACTCTAACTTGGGAACTACAGATTACAAGACTGGGTGCTACCGACTGAGCAACCCCCGCCCCAAAACATATATATCAAGCGATTATCTTCCCTCTTTTCCAACCAGACAGATCTGGATGCTGACCATTTAAATCACTTGACTGTCAACTGGCCTGGATCAGGATTTCTGGATACTAGACACTTGTTTAAATGACTATCCTCTATTTTGACTGAATCTACTCCTGTTTAAACTATTATACTAGCTTATCTGTAAGTTATGACAGAGCAAACGACTATGCTCTCCCTGGACTCGAACCGGACCGTAGCAGTTGCAGTGTCACCGCGAACCAAAGAGATACAAACTGTGTCCCCGAGGAGGTATATAGTTTTTATTTGTGGATGCGAACTGCTATTCTGTTTCACATAAAGAATGGAGCGGGAATAACTCCTCAAAGAGTTTCTGGTTCAATCGTCGTTTATTACTCTTAACCACGAAAGCCAGTAAATAGCAAGATGTATAAAGCCAGAAAGCATTTCAATCTTTACTCGTCAAGGAGCTTCTTCAGCAAGTGCTTTGCATCGCGAATGTTCTGGTGGAAAGGAAATTATGCTTCATCATGTACAGTCGCTCAAAAAATATCCGAACACTGTGGTTGATTACAGAATTCAGAAAAAATATCTGGCAACGACTTTTTTTAGAAATTAGTGATCTGGCAACCTTCGTGTACGGATGTCCTTTTCCTGAAGTACACCTACGTATACGAAGTTTGCCAGATCATTAATTTCTAAAAAAAATCGTTGCCAGATATTTTTTCTGAATTCTGTGATGAACCATAGTGTTCGGATATTTTTTTGAGCGACTGTACCTTACAATATTCCGAAATTAAAGACAGTATTTCTAATTACTCACTTCCGTAAACTATGCACAATAATAATTTACGTTAGAAAAGGTATTTATTTCTTATTGCGACCAAATTTTGAAAGTCGTGGTCAAGTTATTGCGACCAAATTTTGCCATTAGAGATTTCGATAGCTCTTACTTTAACTATTGAGGCTAAATTTTGAAGTTGAATTTCGATCATTCTTACTTTTGCAGTTCGATTTCAATAGTTTACGGTTCAGCTACTAAACTCAAAATTTGCGTTTCAGTATTTCAAAGCCTTGTGTTTGAATTCTAGTGAGCAAATTTTGAGTTTCGAGGTTTCAAAGCCTTGTGGTTCAATTTCTTGTGACCAAAATTTTCGTTTCGGGACTCCAAAGCCTTGTGGTTCAATTTGTTGTGACCAAAATTTTCGTTTCGGGATTCCAAAGCCTTGTGGTTCAATTTGTTGTGACCAAAATTTTCGTTTCGGGATTCCAAAGCCTTGTGGTTCAATTTGTTGTGACCAAAATTTTCGTTTCGGGATTCCAAAGCCTTGTGGTTCAATTTGTTGTGACCAAAATTTGCAGTTCGATATCGATAGTTTGGGCTCCAGCTATTGAACACGGAATTCGGGTTACGGGATTTTGAATATTTGTGGTTTAAACCTTGCAACCAAAATTGTAGTTCCAGTTTGATGGTTTGAGCTTCAGCTACTGAGTCCAAAATTTATGCTTTCGGATTTTAAAGGTTTGTTGTGCATTCTTGAGAGACCACAATTTGCAGTTCAAGTTTGATATTTTGCTGTTCAGGTCAGGTTTTAAGCAAGTGAATTATCTGAGGATAATTTTTCGATGCAATCAATAATTCGTTTCTATGCAACAATAAAAAATATTTATAGCAATAATTTGGCAGAAAAAATGAGTTTCTCCGTGGGTGTGACTCGAACCCACTTCCCCCAATTGCATGCCGAGTCTTCTGACCACTAAAGTATCTAAGGATAGTTCATTTCTCTGCCGTTGATAGTTTAATGGTCAGAATACCCGTCATATAACTGGGAGACGTGGGTTCGAGTCCCACTCGGCGAAACTCATTTTTTATAACAAATTATCTTGAATTCTATGTCTATAGGTAATCTGTGCATTTACTATTAATTATATCTTTGAGTTTTTAATTGTAATTTTTATTTTTGCATCTCTTTAATGAGAATTTTTATAAGAATCATGTGATGGTTGAATATTTTCCATTTGAACACTGTTAGTAATGTTGGACAAGATTAAGCGAAACACATGAAAAAAAAAGACACAAACAGTGATATCTTTTAATATTTATTTAGCCATTTCCATCTAGTAAACAACGCTGTATAGGCCGTATCAACAGCTGCCATGTTGTCAGCAAGTATCATCGAACGACTCATCATTGTTACGTAAACAATTTCGTTCGCTAAAGGACAATTGTCTTAACACTTTCATTCGGATTGTTTGCAGCTGTTGAAGTTATTGTTGACGGTGAGCCTAAATTAACTCTGCAACTCACATGAATGATTAACATAGGATCAAGTTAACTATCAACAACCCTATTACTAAAACGTTAGCAAAACTTTTGCTATGCGGTATGAATAAAAATAGCTGCACTTCTCTCATTCTGTGTCATCAATGGCAAGCTCTTAACCATTTACATCTCTAGAAGGGAAAGAATAGAAACTGGTGGTTTCCCTCCAATCTTTGAGATCATCGAAAAAATGATCGTTTATTTCAACAAAATTCCTAGTAGCAAAACTTGCAAACGTGAATTAAGAACAAAAAAAGCTACTGCTCTCGCAACGTCTTCCATTTTTACTTTAAGTTTCGGTTTAGCAAAGTATTAAATTAAAACAGATAATTATTTGTTTCTTTTTCCACACAGAATTATCAAAACAGTGCTGATAAAAGAAGTCAACAGTGATGTAACAATAATCGTTTCTCTTATTTTTTAATTAGTTGCAATTGACATATTTAGTTAGCTACTCGCAAGAAGAAAATATTTTAAAAGCATCTTTCAGACGAACCCTAATACTCAGTAAAAGTTTTACAAAATATTTACACTGTACATAGAATTCTGAGAAAATTTTAACACTTATATAATATGAAGAGTATAACACCATTGTGAAATGAAGTTACATTTGAAGAACAGGAAAGCTGCTAAAGACATTAACTAAACTTTAACAATTGCAAATATAGTATTTAACGGCACACAGAGAAAATGTGTCCGAATTAATGTTTTTATGAATGATATTTTAATCCTTTTTAAACCATTTTTGTTAAAGATCTAATGCTGTTGGAGTAATTCTTTAGTTATTTTTACAGATTCTTACTCAAATATCTCTATTCGCATAAACCTTTTTTTTTTTGGCACTCTGTGGGGATTTGGAAATACATTAACACTAAACACAGACCAACACGCTCCATGAATTATCACGTACAGTTACATTGAACACAGCTGAGTCCTAGAGACACTTGACCACGAAAACAGCGCTATACAACTGAAAAAGCTGAATATATATAGACATGTCGTTCTAGTTTTAATTAATACTATTTCAAGTGAGTATTGTACGAAATCACCCATTACTAAAACATAGATGTAACATAAATAATAATAAAAATAATAAAAACTATAGAGGTCCACCACGTAAAGCTTTTAGCTTCGGAAAAAATTATAATAAATGTCACAAAAAATCTAGGAGGCACTACAGCATTGACAAAGATTACAAAAACTGTTCTATTTGTTACCATTATCTAGCCACCATTTATTGTCGGGTATGACATTGAAAAAAATTATACTTATGAATACTGTTTAATAGATTATTAGAAAAACTGGCCGATAATTAAATAATCGCAGTTTTTTTTTATAAACATATTTTTTTAAATATTCTACTCCGTTGACTGAACTAATAGTAGTGCAAATGTAATTTTCTATATCTATTTCTGTTAAATGCTTAGCAGTAAGCACTAATTTAAACATCTAAGAAATAAATATTATTAGTTTAATTTTTAAGTAAGGAAAAAAATTGTTTTGCCTAAGGTGTATTGTACACTTAGTAGAAATGGCAAGGTAATAAAATGAAGCATTTTAATGAAATCATTGTGAAAGATTTAATATGATGTTTATTCTAGTTAACAAAAGTGGAACAATATAGTTTCTTTAATATTATTAGCACTGTACAGAATGATATGCTATACAGTACTAAACATTCGGTACAGTAAGGGTAGCTTTAAACGCGTGACTATTAAAAGTAATTTAAAATTCTACTATTAAATGTAATCTCCAAATAACATATAAATGGATTAATACATCGCAAAGACGAGCCATTTCACAATCATCATAAGAAACTTTCATTTACTTATATAATTACTGGAAACTGTCGCCATTAACTTGATAATCACCATTACCACCATTAGTAATAATTGAAAGATTTAGTCAGCGTTTTTTATTACTTAATAACAGTAAAAATGTGAGATTGAAAACACTGACGGAAACGAATTACTAGAGACTAAAAGTATTGTGATTAGATAGTGTGAAAAATAAACAATTTTTCTTGAAATACATATCACTGTAAGATATGCCAAACTCTTTGTCATTGGCAGTCAGAATATCAGACCAGCTAGAAATATAGTGGAGTAAAATCGTATTCGGTTTTTGCTAAAAATAAACTTTGGGCCAATATTCTCAGCTGTCGGCCGTAAGAGTCATAATGGTTTCACGAAATTATGTGTTTTATTGTAAAAATTTAAAAAGAATTATGACTTTAATAAAGTGACAGAATATTTTTCAACATTTATAAATTAAGAATTTCAATTATGCTTGAATAGCGATCCTGTGTTATTTCGGCGATAATACTTCCCAAGAATATTTTTGATGGAAATATTGTATTCGTTTTGGTCAGAAAAGCTTACACTACTTTTAATAAGTATACTTGGTAATAACAATAATAATAAATGATGCATTGATAGGTTATATTTGGTAGTTGTTGCAAAAACAAATACCAAATATTCAAAACTTTAAAATTACTGATAAAACAGATATATATTATTGCTCTATCTTGAAATGTATTCGAGTATGAGTATTTTAGAAGATTGCTCATTTTTCATGTAGTTTCAGTGCCGCACAATAAACTGTATCAAGCTTTTTGGTTTATTCGAAATTTTAGTTTTTAGTGTTTTAATTTGGTACATGCGAAGTTGAGTTTAAAAATTCTTGTTGAAATCAGTCATCATCAGAAAACGCATTTGAAACTTGATTAATGCACTTCGCATTATACATTTTCTCGGGTTTAATTTTTTTTATTGAGAAACTTACTAGTGACATTTCGTTTCGCAAGATTACGAAACAGTAAAGTTATTAATAAATATAAATATTTTATTCTTTCTGTTGAATATATTAAAGTTTTCTGTATAATCTGAATTCTAATCAAAGAAAGTAAGGTGATAATTTGAACACATTGCACACAAGCATGTAACAACATTTAGTGATGCAGATTTAGACTTGTGTCTTCATAGTGAAAATGTTATTTTAATAGCTTTAAGAATAAAGATCTATTACAGGCATAATGATTGTGTGATTAGAGATTTTCATCCTTTTCATTTGGTGCATCTTATGTCGCCTCCACTACCACATTTCTTTATAAAGAGTATTGAGCGAGAATGAGAGCCATAACCTTTCAGTTTATCCAGACACAGTCTGCATTTGGCAAATACATAGACAGCGATCCTCGAATACGAAATGTATAAAAATTAGGTATTAAAAACTGAAGGAATATGTGTAAGAGACAGACGAATTTCGAATTTTGTTTTGCTACAATATACAGTGGGACAGGATGACGGAACTTCACTATCGCGACAGAGAAGAAAATGGGAAAATGGTAGAACAATGACGATAGTAGTACTTGCTCCTCCTTCACGTTGGTAAGGATACAATAGGAATGATGATGATGACAATAATAATATTGATGATGATGCGGACGACTATGATTATGATCATATACAGAAGATGTATCGTTTATACTGCATAGACAGTATATCATTTGCTAAGGAAACCACCTTGAGATTTTTTCAGTCTTCCGAATATAAGCAGAAGACGACGAAAGGACAGCACAAACGCATCCGTTGTTTTTCTGCCCCCATTATGAAGAACTACCCATTATCTATTCTGTGTTGTTAAAAACATTTTTTTTCCGGTTTCTGCATGATCGGGAACTTAGTTTTGCTCTTTCTATACATTGTCATCGCTCTAGGAATAAATTGTAATGTTTGAGAAATAATCAGTATCAAGAAGAGTACTAATCCTATTTAAAAAAAAACCTGTTTATTAAAATATCATCAAGCACTTTTAGTGTCATATAATATATACTTTGTACACGTAAACTTAAGGGGAAACTGAAGTCTTCAGCAGGATGCGATTATGAAGGAGAAAGGCGAAAAAATGGCTCTCAAATCGGAAAAAAATAGAAATAGAAATTTCTGGAAAAAAATCCGTCCAAAGGACTAGACATTGAGGGGATGGCGCTCCGAGATGTACTGAATTAAAACACGGTAAAGTGATGAAGAATTTGTGCGACAGTATTATTATTATAGCTATGCCTATTTGCTTTTTCATATATTAATAAATATACAAAGACTATTTGAAAAGTAAATACTATTTGATACACTGATCTTGTCATTATAGATAAAAGATCTATGGTGGTTGCGATAAGGGCATAAGTCAAAAACGGTAGATTTTCAAGTTCATGCGACTATGTTCTTTTTTGCAGCAATTATTATGATATAAGATCTGTGGACAAAGCAGCAGTAAAACGAAGTAGAATAATGGCACACAATTCGTTTTTTCATCATAGTTAATAAGTCATAGTTAATAAGTGTCATAGTTAATAGGATTCCTGATGTTAGACAATTACTCTTGATCCGAATACTAATGTTCCTATTTCCAAATCACACTTGGATAGAAATTGAATCTCGTAATAGGTTGTTAAGGTGTCACGGACTTTTCTTACGGTTCCAAAAGTGAAACAAATGGGGTGTTATGCGGGGTCACTTTTCGTTTTTGTTACCTAAAATATTTAATTGAATTTAATTTATGTTACAAAAGGCAGAATCATTTGGCCTTTTAAAAATCCTTTAAAATAATATTTATTAGGTTTCAATGTTTGTGAAATATTAAATTTCACTTGATTTTCATATGTTTTAAAATGAAATAATGCATTTGAATTTATTAATTGAAAGTCAATTTAAATTCAAAAACTGATAATTAGTGAGTCTTACTACTTGATTAGTATTGAGGAGTATCAGTGCTTGATATTCCTTAATGCAATAAATGTTTTGTGTAATAGATACTATTATAAAATAAATGTAACACTGATGCCAAATAATCATTTTCAGTGTCTCTTGTAAACTGAAAGGGTTTACATTACCATTTGGTACAAAGTGTAAGGATCATAATCTATTTTACGTTGTTTATTCGATTATTATTTGTATTTTCACTTAATTCTAGTTGAATGAAGAATTATTAAAGAAACATCAACTGAAAAGTCCATTTTTGACTGAGGCTCTTATGACAGGGCATCATCATTAAAAATAAATATAGATAATTAAATTATGATTTCAGAAACTTAAACATTATACACAATGCATTTGTAAAAATTGTTTTTCCAATTCGTGGTCTTTCTTGTACAGAAGAACCCGAAAAAAAGTCGATGACGCCTTAACTTCCCATTACGAGGTTTAATTTCTACCCAAGTTTGCTTTTGAAATTGGAACTTTAATATTCGGAACAAATCTATTTGCCTAGCATTAAAAACATTGTCAACTATGACACTGTTTGTATAAGAAAATAAACCATGAACTGGAAAAACAGTTTTTACAATTCTGTTGTACATTATGTTTAGTTCTCTTAAATTATTTTATATAATCTCTGCAGTTTTCTTAAAGAAATAAAATATTGCTTGGAAAATTACACGTATTAAGATTGAAGACGAAAGTATATAATATTAATCAGATAGTTTCATGCATTTATTATACATAGGCAGTATGTGTCTTATCACTAAAGTGTGATGCATTTCGCAAAATTTTTAATTTATTTTGATGTACTTCATTTGTGTTTATTACTCTGAAGGCTGTTTTTTCATATATTTTGGGATCATACTGAAGTCTCTGAATGCAAATCAGAAAGTTCCAGCAATAAATTCAATGCGATTCCATTCAGTAATATTTTTTTTAAATAACAGTTAATGCAGTTTTAAGAAACACTTAAGCCGTGAACTATTTGCGAAAGTCGAATATTGAAAATTGTATAGAAGTAATTATGGTATTTTGTGGAACAACGAAAAGGATGGTTTCTACACTTGAATAATTATCATGTTCATAAAGAACAAGCTAAGTTTATTCTCAGAAGTTTAAAGATATTTATTTTTCAACAAATTGTATTTTTAGCGTGAAGTGAGTTTACAATACTTGTATAATCAGCTAACCTTCAGTACCTAAAAGCCTAAAAGTAGGCCTAAAAGTAGAGTCATTGCATTTTACTCATGTTAATGTACCGCAGATCGGAGAAGCTACCTAAAAGCCTAAAAAAAGGTCTAAAAGTAGAGTCATTGCATTTTATTCATGTTAATGTACCGCAGATCGGAGAAGCTACCTAAAAGCCTAAAAAAAGTTCTAAAAGTAGAGTCATTGCATTTTACTCATGTTAATGTACCGCAGATCGGAGAAGCTACCTAAAAGCCTAAAAAAAGGTCTAAAAGTAGAGTCATTGCATTTTATTCATGTTAATGTACCGCAGATCGGAGAAGCTACCTAAAAGCCTAAAAAAAGTTCTAAAAGTAGAGTCATTGCATTTTACTCATGTTAATGTACCGCAGATCGGAGAAGCTACCTAAAAGCCTAAAAAAAGGTCTAAAAGTAGAGTCATTGCATTTTATTCATGTTAATGTACCGCAGATCGGAGAAGCTACCTAAAAGCCTAAAAAAAGTTCTAAAAGTAGAGTCATTGCATTTTACTCATGTTAATTAATGTACCGCAGAACGGAGAAGCTTAATTATATCATGTTAAAGTTTTACTCTCATGGGTTCAAATGTAACTTTTAAAAACATGCAATATGCTTAGAACATTTAAACGGCAAAAAACTATCTCCATTTCACATTACTGTACTAAATACGAAAAATGAAAAAGATGTCGAAATCTTTTGTATCCACTATCTTGTATTTACTGGTGTCCATAATTAAAGCAATAAATTAAATATTGTTCAATTACAACACCATTTTTGTGGCTGAATGACCTATGTTTAATATAATTTATTCATTTTCCTGCAGATAAGCTATTAGCTTTGCGGGTCAAAGTGTAAATGTATTTGTATTCTTTACTCTTATGAATAAAAATTATATTCTAAAAAAAAATGATTTCTTCCAAATTCTGGTAGACAGTGAAGGTGAAAGTTAGTGACATGGCACATAGCGAGAGTAAAAGTTCGTGATCAGTTAGATAGTGATCATGACATGGTAGATAGTGAGTATGAAACTTCCTGATCAATTAGATAGTGAAAATTCGTTATATGATAGGAAGTGAGACTGAAAATTAATGACTCGTTGGAGAGTGAGAGTAAAAGTTTCTGACTTTGTAGATAATGCCAGTACACTTCCGCAATCATCTATTATATTTCGTTTAATTTCATAAATCCAACTAAATATTTGCATTAAGCACAGCGAGAAAGTGAAGGTATTATGATTTCTTACTTAGTTTACCATATATATTATGGTTATAAACAATTAAATCACGAGACTCTGGATTATAATATATTTTATAAATGGTTGCTTTGTAAGCAAAACGAATTGCGAAAATACCAAATCGAAATAAAAATTCTGCATTACACCTATTTTCTCGCAAATGTAAACAAAGCATTCCTTTTCATTGAAATAAGGGATCCGTTTCTAAAAGTGGCTTATACCCAAGTTTGATTTTCTTGTGAAAACTTTCAATAACAAAATTGAATTACCTTCAGGTTCCTGAAAAATATCCAACAATAGTTATTGTTTCTGCCCTGCCATTTGCCAACTAAATAAAATCGAATTCAGTAATACATCGTAATTGATAAGAAATATAATACAGTAAGAATCCCAGGGTGTGTTGATTTTACTCATCAATTCTAATGATTTAAGAAGACTTAATTAAAGATTTCTTTTATAATTTTTATGTGAATTTTATGGTACTAGGGCTAATAAAAAAAGAGATATATCCAAAGTTTGACTCTCTAATAAGTAAACTGCAAATGTAACATTTTCCATTTTTAATATTTCAATTTCGTCGGAAAACTACTGTCGTCGGAATACCTTACTGCTCTTGGGTATTTATGGCATTACGTCTCTGGAATGTGAGCTTACAATACTTGTATAATCAGCTAACCTTCAGTACCCGAGATTCCTCTGGAATGTGAGCTTACAATACTTGTATAATCAGCCAACCCTCAGTACCCGAGATTCCTCTGGAATGTGAGCTTACAATACTTGTATAATCAGCCAACCTTCAGTACCCGAGATTCCTCTGGAATGTGAGCTTACAATACTTGTATAATCAGCTAACCTTCAGTATACAAGATTCATGATGCCATTCGCTCTAATCTGCAGATGATTGTGGAGTGGACTCGATACTCAAAATGCATCTCTCGACAAATCCTAGATAGGATCTCGCATACGAGTTTTTAATTAATGCTTTCTCTAAATATTTTTTATTCTGAATTTATTGTTTACATCCAATTTCTGGTATTAATAAACTAGTTTAAGAGGAGAAAAATGCATACAATAATTTCACAGATTTAATTAGCTAACAATCTTTGATTGATTTATTGCCATGTCTTCTATTTCTTTTATTAAGTTATTGCAATGTACTCAAAATTGTCTTATTAAGACAATGGTGAAATTACGTAAATTTGGTCACATTGTTGGTGTTTATGAAAATTTTCAAATTCTTACTGTACATAAATTATATCTTATTTTCCAAACGATCAAACATATAAACAAAGATTGGGATCACGAAAATTTAGGTAATTCGAAATAAAAACCTGATCATTAACTTAGAGACCTTACATTTATTTGACTAGTAGCTGTATTAATGCCATTCCAGGAGATACGGTCTTTCATATTTAGGATCAGTAAGTTTTGAGAAAACTTAAACTTTGATTAATAAATATTAATATTGATAATTAGCTTAATTATTTTTAAAATTGCATTCTGAATTAGATTCTTGCACATTCCGTTAACTTACAATCGTTGGAAATATTTTTTTGATAGTAATTTCATTAGTGTGAAATTTATGTCTATTTGCTCATGGAAACGTGAATTTCAGGCTGTTACTTTCTGTGGCTTGTATATATTTTCATTAATAGCATGACTATTATGTTAATTTTTTTTCTAATTTGATGCTTATTACTGTCTCGTATGTTGCACTATATTACGTTGTAAAGTTGTATACAAGAATAATAATGATGCAGCAACGGGCGATAGTAAATTGGACATACTTTGAAAAACATTCTGCTATATGTTGGTTAAAATGTTGAACAATTGTGCAATGTATAGTTACATGCAGAACCGTCTCAAGATTTTGTTCCTCTCTTTTGCGAAAAATAAAATGCTGACTAAGATTGTGCACATAAACTGTTAACTGAGAAAATATATTTAATTTAGTGCTACATATAATTAAACAATTTTTTACTTATAGCTTATGGTTTAATTTCAAAGAATCGAAAATATTTTTCTCGCTTTTTTTTTTCGAAATCCTAATTTGGCGCTCATTGAGACCATTAAAAAGTGCCGTCTTTTAAGACGTTAAAATATGCCACCTTTAGGCTTTACCTCATATTGTCTAGAAATGGTCTTTCTTGTTTGATATAAGTATCGAAATATATATTGTAAAAACTGTGTTTAAAAGTAGTCTCTAAAACCTTTCATAGAAGAATTTAAAACAGGAAAAAGAAACCTCTTTACAGGTTTTATTCCAGGTAAAGGGATCTTCAATCAAAAATAGTTCAGAAGCCATAAAAGTGTTTTATTAAAGAAATGCGATTGAAATACACAATTTATAAAAAGTTTAGTTTAATATTCTGAAAAGGTCAGGTTTGTTTTTGAAAATCACTCGAAGAATGCTTTTGAAGAAAACTGAATTGGAAAGCGCATCGATCATTGCCACAGTTCAAAGTACTGCTTTGTATTTGAATATCTAAAACAAAATCTCCATAGCAGAGCGATGGATTTAATAGAGTTTTAGACAATAGGTCTTTTACCGTAACTGAAACACTTTATTAATAATTATAGAGTGTTGTATATAAGATGCGCATCATTAATACTCATCGTGAATAAAGGTATGTTCTTACAACTACGACATCTATTTTTCATTATTTAGCCTTTTTTAATTTCCTGGAGTTATATTTATAAATTTGGATAAAACTTTCCAAAGTTCGAAATCACAACAAAAAAAAAGAGGTAGATTAATAGTAAACTAGAAGTTCTGATCATGCAGCAATTTACTTCTTTTCGGCCGAACTTCACCATGTGACCATATTGTGAATGTAAATGCTTACGATGATATCACTTTGAACCGATGTAAAATGTACGCTCCCAATGTTTAATCTGTTCCTCACACAGAAATGTGTAGAGACAATTGTAATTAGCTTTACAAACCTAAAGACCTTGCAGTTAAATTTAATAATTTTAAAAACCACGCAGCTTATTAAACGTTATATTAGCAAATGATATTCGTTTTGGCAATATTTAGTGCTTTAATTTAAAATTTTGTAAAATTTGCAATGGATTATTTATTGATCGGCATCGTTTGAAAATGACACTCTATGTAAACAATAAAATCGAGTAGAAACTGATTTTTATTGTATGGCAAATTTTTAATAGGTTTATTTTAATTTAAATCGATTTCAATCCAAATTAAAAGAAAATGAATATAAAATCCCGATTTATACTCTCGGAATATGATTTTCAACCACTAAAATCCACGCTCTACTTATATTCGATGACCTGAAATGCATTTTACAACTTTTACTTGCAAGAAATTATAGAACTTCTTTTTATTCGCCAGTTGAATTTCATATTAAAAGTGCGATTTCGTATCCAGTTTTAACGTTTATGCTGATATTTATGTGGAATACTATATATATATAGATAGTGAGAGAAAATGTACTGTTGCACTGTTAACAAATAATGAATGTTATAATTTTTACCAGATTTCAGTTTTGACTTTACAATTCGCAAATGCATTAAAAAAATGTAATATATAAAATTAAAAGAAGAAAAATTATTCTCTTTTAATTTTAAAGATTAATTTTTACTTTTATCGCTTATATAATAATAAGAAAATAACGATAATTTTCTAGTGCATGATCATATATTGAACGTGTTTTTATTTAATGGTAGTAATGGTGATGCACATGATTTCTTTTAAAAATCATAAGTAAAAGTTACACTATCTTCCTAATGAGGTATGATACAAAACACCAAATCATTGGTAGAAACTGATTTATTAAATCCTTTCAGTTATCCAGGTTTAATGATTTCAAAGCTGAATTGTCAACATTAATCATAGACATAAATAGAAACTGAACGATTTTGCGGAAAAATTAATTTACAATAGTTTTAATTTAATAACTGACTTAATTAACTAATTATTCTGCGAAAATAAAAACGTTAAAATGAAAAAAAAAACAAAAAAAACTAACATTTTATTATCCTACTTATGTAGTTTGATATTCTAGCTTATTTTAAATCAATTAATTATATTTAGTTTCATTTTTCATATTAGTGAACAAACTATAGTTATGTATATATGTTAATGGATATAAACATATAATTATTTGAATTTACTCGCAAAGTTAAGATTCGTTAACACTGTTTCTGCCGTCCTTTTATGTTGGTTTAAAATATTATGCCTTTAATTCTTTTATTTTCGTCATTAATATCACAGACGACATTATAACACAAAAACCACTTTTCATGGAGTACCTGTAACGATTCGCATTAGGTACAGCCATTGTCATAGTGGTGTTTAGAATAATGGTAACCTATTACGCTGACATAGGTGAAAAAGATATTTTATCTTCTAAACCCAAGAAATAATACATGTATATACTTATGTATAAGCTTATAGAATAAACATCTACAGGGAGATAAAAATAGTCTTTGGGAACTGAACTTGCGCCCTGGTACCCGACTTCAGGGCATCAAGTCCAAGACTTTCAGTAAAAATTGTACTTGGTTCAGAACTATGTAACGTTCCTGATAGATGGAAACATCACACACGACACAGGACAAATAACTTACACAGAGCAGCTACAACATCAATCATGTTGTAAGTAAAGTTCAATGGTGAACTATTCTGTTTTTCTAGTATTGTGAATTCATTCACTATTTTCTAATTTGTTTATAATAGAATTCAGAGAAGAATTTAGCAGGAGTTAAATATTGTTTTTTTAAATTTTCCACAACAGGACTCATTGTTAATGACACCGGCTTTCGATAGAGATTTATAAATATCCATATTTATCTACATTCTTCACAGTAAACGCAGCAAACGTTCCTAAAATTGTTAATATTATTGTGACGAGCTACATGTTTTAATATCTGTCTTGGGCGCTACTGAATATTTAATCTATACTTTTGTCGTCAGCAAGGAAATCAGCGATGATTCTGCAAAACTAGGGATATTTTGAGTCTAAACTATAGCAGGTAACAGATGCATCGACGTCCAAATATTTTTATTATACTATGTCGTTATTGATCTATGTAGCTGTATTTCTAGAAGAATAGCGCAATCTGTAAAAGAGGCATTTGTACAGAAAAGCAGAAAGTGATAGAAAACAGCGGTGTTATTTTTTACGACTTCTCAAAATGCCAACAATCTACACTGAAAATATTAAGGATATACTCCTGTCTTCCTAGTATTATAATTACAATCAACGCCTCTATTGATTGTTAGGTGTCTCTCTACAACATCACTATAACAACACCAACGAATTAGGGATTTCAGGTCGATTGAATACTTAAAATGATTTATCAAAAGATTGTTTCGAAAATATGAAGGAAAAGAACCTAACAATGTGTATATGCACTCGACGACATATCACGCTGTCCCCAAGTACCAATCAATAGAAGTGTAACTGATTACAGATCAGCAGCCTAAATGCTTGTGTTATCCCCAAAAGTCGTGATTGACTTTTATATCGCTGAAAGAAAAGGAAGATATAACATCTAATTCATCAACAGCTCTTACGAATTATCCCCAATCTAATAGAGATATTTTAGAAATGTTCTCTTAGAACTTTCTCATGACATTTTCTAATATTTGATAAATAAATTCTTTTCATTTGTATTAAATTGCGTCGAAATCATGAAAAAAGTCTTTATCATAATGCTCGAAAAGCAGCATAATTATTATAATATATAATGATAAAACTCAAAACTATAAAAAGAGACAATAATGCAGTGTCCTCCGTCATCCCTGACGATCACATATTAACAAATATTATTTATTATAGCCAGTTAAATAATGTCTTTTGGCATATATGCAACAATTCTTCAAATTACGAACCACAATATGTCATAGGAAAGTATCTTAAACCTATATGTCTTAGTTGACAAAGGGAAAATAAATTTCGATTTTACAGTATTTTAGTCAACCGTCGCATTATCTAGGAAACTCCTCCAACGTAACTAAATAAAATATATCCTGTATTTTATTGATAGATAATAGAACTTTTTTCTACTACTTTTAAAGTTTTCATTCCCATATTTTGTTTTAATTTCTTTTCGATATTTTTCAAAATTTAGATATCTCCAAAGAACTGTGTCTTAGGCCATATATGTATATAGTGACTTTTTCCACCAGTTTTTAAGACGGTGCTATTTTTATATAATGGAACAGTCCCTTATTTGTTTTCTGTACGATAAAATTAAGCAATAATATTCACATAAAATTTTACTTTTATGATATAACAATAAACTATATATTTGAATTTCATAAATTAAAAACAAAAAAATCTATTCTGGCACTCTGATGGAACTTTCAACCTCAAACCTCAAAATTGAGAATTTATGAAGAGTTAAACAGTCAGAAAAATAACAGCTGTCACAATCTAATTTAATATTAATTGTTACCTAATACCTGTTTCAAATTTGTATATCAGATAGCAAACATTTCAATCAACGCAAACACGAGTCTACCAAAAGTCAACTCAAACATGCCAAATAAATTAGGAAAAGAAACTCTTCGGTAAACGTTTTTACAAACTCATTTGCTGCTTTGTCTTCTCAATATATTTACCTTCACTTGAAACTAATGGTCATATAAAAATACTTGTTCTTCAAATGATAAAATTATGTTAGTATCAAATCCACTTCCTTCTCGGTAACAACTACCTTACGACCAAAAAACATGACTTGTTACTTACTTCCATGTTTCAACATTTGGGATGCTTTTCATGGTTTCCATCTATTTTTACATAGATAGACAGCGATTTTTGAGGTAACCATATATAGTTCAGTGTCTGTCGAAGATGCAGATATGTATATATTTGAATTTCAATAAAGTATCATTTAGAAATTTCATTTTAAGAAATTGTCTCCTTCCACGAATTTTAGATGAACCATGAATCAGTATCGACCTTTCTTGCATACTCCTTATAAATAAGTGGAGTGCAATTTAATGACAAAATTTAACTTTCTTTTTCTGTTCCGTCTATAATAGGCCCGTTAAACGCATGGCTCTTGAAACAAATAGATAGCATACTGAATTTGGCTCATTACTTATTAACTTAAAAAAATTTGCACAAATATTTTTTGGTGCATAACTGAACGATTTTGCCAATTCATAGCACTCATTAAAAATATATTTTTGTTATGTAATCAAGATATTTTCTCTAATCCTTAAATATATATATTGTTTTCTAATTCATTACTCAGTAGAAATGTGTGTTTTCTTTTTCAAGTACAGAATTTTTCCTCTAGCTGACGTAACTATGAAACTGCGCAGTTGAAACTTGGACAATTTTCACAGATCGTTACTGATGACCTATCAATCAACCTATTATCTGGTAGTGTCGAAGCGTTAATTACTCCGACTAATAGCTTCCCCAGTTGACACTCATGCTGAATATTGCTACCTTTTTATGTTGTATACATATATATATATTACGTTTTGAAGACTGTTATTTCTTAAATCTTGAGAATTTGAAAAAATGTAATGTAGGCATTACTTGATAATTTATTTTACAATTTATTGTACTTACTTGATAATTTATTTTACAATTTATTGTGCCTAAAGTGAGTAGTTGCAGATAGCAAAGAATAAACTTTCGATCCAGTAGAGACTTTTAGAATTGTTCCTTTATAATTTTCTTATGATATTTCCAATATTTGATAAATAAATTCTTTCCGTTTGAATTTAAGTATTTCGAAATTAGCCAATAAGTTTTATAATCAAGTTGAAAAATATATTAATTATTACTACATTTAGCGATAAAACGCAAACCTATCAAACGATGTATATCCCTAGTTCAGTTCCGCTCTCTGACAGTTAATTTTCATTTGAATCTTTAGAAATGTGTAAAAGTGTTTTCAACCATGGCTAATTTTATGGAGGCTTCAGTTATTGGAATGAAACTTTATATCTCTAAGATAATATCATAATACGAAAAAAATTCATTTGGTTACTTTTGTGTTTTGATAAAGTGAAAAAATGAATTCAACACTATTACTACCAATAGAGTTATCGGAACTCAAACCTTTCGAAGTTAAGGTGAGTGTGTAACTACAACTCACTCTACTACTGGACGGCTAAAGATGTGGATGTAAAGTTTTGCCTTGACACTAAGATATCATTGAGCAGCTCATCAGATACTGAGTTCTACAAATAAGATGATAAAGTATCACATTGTAATAATGCACAAGCGTTAAATAAGAAACACTAACTTTCTCTACTTCTAACTAGAAAAACACGTTTCTGCCCTTCGCTAATTGACGATGTTTTGGCGAGTCGAATAAATGTAATTAAACTACCTGAGGCATGTTATCAGCATTCTTACGTGTTATAAATACCTTTGTTGAATCCTAGTGCACTGATACTTTGAAGCAAAACCTTTGTGAAAATAAACTCTTTCTGTTAAAACACAACACATTTTTAACGATTAGTTTTACTAGTACTTCTTCTCAACGATATCAACTTCACTGAAGTGTCCCTTAAAGCAGAATCACGAACTTTACCAATAGAAAGATTTCAAATTCGGAGACCGAAATAGAAGTACGTTGTGCTTCCAGCAAAGGTGTGGTTAATGGATTGAAATGATGTTGATAGTTTCACGTATTCGACGCGCCAAACCCCAATCACATAGCGAAGAGCAGATGGACTTTAGTAAGAAGTGCGATACGTTTTAGAGATTCTTATTTAATACTAGTGAGTTATATACTTTACAAACCAATGAGTAAAGAAAAATCATTTTAAAATACGCCAAGCCAATTGAAACTAAAAACTTTGTTTAATGAAAAATCAAAAGCTACACATCAGTTAATTTCTGCATGGGAACTGCTGGTTCAACCAAAATTAGGTTGGTCATATAGTAACTCATAAAAAGCGGAAATGTTTTAGTTTTTTACACCAAAAATGAAAACATATTTTCTCATTTTCTTGCTATAAATGAAAAAAATCTGTGAGAAAACTTTTTTAAAACGATATAATTATAAATACCTAATATTTCATATATTCGATCACCATAAAAGAGAATTTATTTTCCTAATAAAAATATTTTTTATATCTCATAATTAAGAAATTCTTCTTTGGAAGATTCGTGTTCAATATCAAGTAATCACAAACGAATCAAGAATCGCTGCGAAAATCAGGAATAAATGTGATTTGAATTTGACAGTTTGGATAAGTAGTATACACTCTACAGGTATTGTGATTAATTATTAATATTGGTTCAGTATTTTTAAAATGTTTTGAATCGTTGAATATTTTAGAAATAAAAAGTTTTATTAGCTGTTAAAACAAACAGTTCGTCTATATAAAAAGAAAAAAAAAAATCCGAACTAAAAAAAGAGAAAACATTTCCTTTCTAAGAGACCTTCTGTCCACACTATTCCGAAAATAATTGGACTACGTTTTAGCACCACACGAAGAACAATAAAATTATGCAAGAACCTTTCTGTTTCAGTTCTTATATTCTTGCAAAGAAGGCCATCTAATTGAATATGTAAAAAACGATTTTTTTTAAAATGCGGGAAAGTAAACATCAGTATTTAAAAATTATTTTAGACCTCGACAAATGTGGCTAGAATTTATATGTATGTATTTCTTCATATAGAAATAAACCAAGTGGTGCATCAAAGCTGAGTAAAGTGTAAGCGAAACGTTTCCAATGACAAGAAGAATGACCTATAGCAGCGACATCACGTGTGTGCGGTAAAGAACTAAAGATCGTGTGATCGCTGTGACGTGCTTTTCTGTGGTCACATGCAAAATTATCGCTCAAAGCGATACAAACCAGTCCACCCGCTTTGGGAGCGGGTGTTCGACACGTTAGCAGCATGGCAATGTACTGTTTGAAGAAATATAAGTTTCTGTGTTGTAGGGCGACTTCTGCTACTATAAATAAAAGGATGAATAAATTTCCGAAGGATGAGGAGAATAAGTTAGGTAAATTCATTAAATATTAGTATTAGGAATATTTTTAACAGCAGGGTTCAATTTGACGAAAAATTACTTCCTAAGCATTAACGACTACTACTATAGAAGGTAGCGCTGCTAACGCGGTGCGCATTTTAACTACTCAATCATCCATCTTTACTCTTTACCCAGCTTTGTGGTGTATCTAGCAAATTGTTGGCTTATACTGTGAAACAATGTGCCTCAGCATTAGTTAGTCTCACATTCTAGTTAAAGAAAAACAACATTTTCTTTTAATATTATCAACATAAACTTTTTTTAATTAAAAATTTCTCCTATTTCCTTAATTTTTTTTCATTAATTAAAGGCCATACAAGTGTTTTGCTCAATTTGCCATATTTATAAATTTTTTAAGTATAAAAAGAGAAGCGTAGGATTAAAAATTATTACATAAACTTTCTGACACGTGTTTAATGTGTGATGGAAAATACGTTTCTTGCCTTAGAGTGCGGGTTACAAATATTCTTTTCGGAAAAATTTGAAAAATTTTCAAAGCTTTCCCTTCTTAGTCGAATGTCCGAAATTCGAAAGCGAAATACAAGCAAACAACAAAACCAAAAATAATTTTGTTGATATTTAAATATAATCTTTTATATGATTAAAGATAAGCTTTTTGAATAAATTAAAAAAAAATAAGTTTCCGAAATACTCAAAATAACATAAAATAGCGATGTCGAACGTAATAAGGGTTTTTGTAAGGCTATTAGAATTATTCCGACAAATATTCAAATACTTCGTTTTCATACAAACGTCTACAAATAAAAAAGATATTCATAAAAGTGTTAAACTTTTAAAACTGTAAAAAGTCTGCAAAATGCCTCATTGTCCGCACCAAGTTTCAAATTAAAATGTTTTAAAAACACTGCTATGCAATATTAGGTACGTCATTTACATGATAAACATTATGATTAATACAAATACTGATAGAAACTTAATGACATCGGTTTATATAATTCGTTGTTGACATAAATTATGCAAAAACATAAACAGGTTTACTTTTTTCTGCTTATTGATATAAATCTGAAAGTACAGTAAATCCTCGTTGTTGTGTCTTTGGTAATTCGTCGCGATGAAACCGAACAGAATAAAATCTTGGAGAATAAATATCTTGGTGTGCTACATGTGGTGCTAGAACAGAATAAAATCTTGGAGAATAAATATCTCGGTGTGCTATATGTGATGCTAGAACAGAATAAAATCTTGGAGAATAAATATCTTGGTGTGCTATATGTGGGGGCTAAAACAGAATAAAATCCTGGAGAATAAATATCTTGGTGTGCTATATGTGGAGCTAGAACAGAATAAAATCTTGGAGAATAAATATCTTGGTGTGCTATATGTGGTGCTAGAACAGAATAAAATCTTGGAGAATAAATATCTTGGTGTGCTATATGTGGTGCTAGAACAGAATAAAATCTTGGAGAATAAATATCTTGGTGTGCTATATGCGGTGCTAGAACAGAATAAAATCTTGGAGAATAAATATCTCGGTGTGCTATATGTGGTGCTAGAACAGAATAAAATCTTGGAGAATAAATATCTTGGTGTGCTATATGTGGGGGCTAAAACAGAATAAAATCCAGGAGAATAAATATCTTGATGTGCTATATGTGGTGCTAGAACAGAATAAAATCTTGGAGAATAAATATCTTGGTGTGCTATATGTGGTGCTAGAACAGAATAAATATCTGGGATTAGTTTAGACTCCCTAACTCATATAAAACTTGCTTTTTTTGTATGTTTGTGTATAATTTCCATTGTACGATGTTTGCTGTCAAAGTATGCTCTAAATGAGAAATGTGATTCATCAAAAAATTGCATCTTTTAGGTAAATAAATAAAATGCATAAGTAAATAAATAAAAGCAATAACTAAATGCTCAGAAAATGAAAATAAATAAATGAAAAATACAAAAATGCAATATTATACATTTATATTATATTAATACTTTCACGTAAAAGTGCGTACTTATACTAAGTAATACATGCAAGGTAAGTCAGCCTTTTGTTCTTCGTTTCGTTCTTAATAGCAGTTTTGAGGAGCGTAATCCCGACAAACAACGAGGTCTTACTGCATTGACCATAGAGCAACTAATACTTCGAGCTTAAAAATAAACTCTCTATTTCTTTTATTTTAAACAGAGTTAAAGGAAACGATCATAATAAATTGCAGTTTTCACTCATTCAGATTTTGCCATCGCGTAATTTTTGATTGATCAAAACTATTCTCACGATATTTGATGCCCATATCTTACTATTGTACACTGGTCAATTTGCTTAACCCTCCAGAAGGCCGCAATCTGTTCTCTCCACAGCTATCTAATCCTATAGCGGTACTGACACGTCAGTAGTGCTGTATAAGCATTGCTTAAGCCTTATTGCGACGTTTAAAAAACTGAGAGTAGGATAAATGGGTAACACCAGCAAAGTGAATACAAGGATGATGATAATATTCTCATTCATCTGTTCAATAAACGCTTCTTTGAATCAAATGAAAGCCAATTGGTTTAATGAAGGATAACTCTGCGATAATTCCTTCTTCCAGAAATGCTTTATGAGTTCACCAGGGTTATTTATGTTTCATCGATTATCCTAAAGGATCCATAAGAATGCCTTTTTTACGAAAGATTTCGTGACACCTTGTTGATAACATTTATATTCATATTAAAGTTTTAACACTTGAATTCGTTACTTGTCATATTTAATTGAATTTGACCAATGATTGACAATATTTGATCGGTCAATTAATCAAATGATTTTTCACTTGTCAAAGACTCAACTTTACAATATATACTCGAAACATATCGCAAATATATTATAAACTAACATTTGTTAAAGTGTTATATTACTTAATATACATTAAATAATACAATAAATTCATAAAAAGAATGTATTTATACTCACAATTTGCAACTATTAATATTAACTGCGAACAATTTGCAACTATTAATATTAATTATAACTTTTCCATATATTAATAAATAAAAGAAATACTATCTTAGCATGATATCCATTTATCATCTAACCAACTGAAGTCTCGTGATTATCATCTAACCAACAGAAGTATCGTGTTTATCACTAACCAACTGAAATCTTGAGATTATCATCTAAAAAATGAAGTTTCGTGAGATCTTCAAAGTTCGTAGTTTAAGCAGATGAAACTAACAATATAGCAACTACTAGAAACAACCAACAAATTTCTAATCACCTTCTTGGAATGGCGTTGCCAAGATCTCCAGCTAAAAATAATCACACTCAGTTTTTTTTAATAAACTCTATCATCATACATAATAAGTTGTTATAAATTATATAAAACTTTGTGGATATTATTCGTACAAATCATGCATGGGAAGGAGAAACGTTACCTTTAACGTTTAACATTAGTTCAACTAATAAGAAAACTTAACTGAATTATAACGTTTATAACATCGAAAGTTAATTAAACTTGTGCTGAGACAGCCATCATAATCTTTTTAACAAATAGCTGTCTGTTTGATTGAATAGTCTTCTGTTTGATTTATTTGAATTGAATTCACGCACCATTTTCGAGATGGAACGAATCGGAAATGAACAGTTTACAGCATAAGTAGATGGTAGTTTTTCACCTTTAGAACAATTTGCCTTTTCGACTGATACTGTAATTAAAAAAGCAAAAGAGCAAAAATTATATACTTTGTTTTTAACCTAGCTTTTCAATGCTTAAAATAATTTTTAAACATGATTTTTTTAATTATTGTATAATGTTAAGTTCTAACGGAAATTCTTCTGCCAGCACGCTGTCATTAGACTTTGTTAGAACTTTGTTTAAATTATACATAAATTAAATGTAAAGGGAGAAGAACTGTTTCCCTTAATTTCTAAAATTCTTTCAACAATTAAATGTTTTAGATATTACGCATATTTGTTTAGGACTTATTTTGGTAGAATCATCTTCCAATATTTTTAATGTTTTTTTTCTTAAAAGCTACATATTTGTAAGATTTTTGTGCATTTTGCAATGGCGTAAGGTGAATGACACCTATGGAGGTTATAAGACTGCGGAGGTGACGCAATCAAGTTTGGTTTCAGGTTGACGCTTTCGTCAAATTGAATCCAGGTTCATGCTTTGAAAGCTCTCATAGAAAGTAAATTGATTGACAGGTGATTGATGAGTCATTAACTTATCAATCTATGAGAAATATCAATCATCAACTCCGCAATATCGTAATTTCACAGTAATCTATTACCTTATGCCACTGGGGTTTCTGATTACCACGGTGGAATCAAGAATTAACTCTAATTTTTATCCGATTTTTGAAACGATTTTTTCCACAAACATTTAAAACAAATTTCACATTTTTAGAATTAGTTACCTATGTTTATTTATAAATGTAATTTTATATAAGAACAATAATTTCCTAGATTATAATGCATTTTCAGAGGTCATATGTTTAAAGATACGTTTGGAAGTATCTAAAGAAGAAACATGCAAAGTTCCTTTACACGTAATATTTATATCCACAGAGTGCCAAAACATTATTTTTTGAACACGGAAATTTAAATATATAAATTTCTCGTCAAAATTTCAGTATTCATCGATTTTAAGAAAAACAACGATATAGTTATTTCAAAACTCATGAGCATTATCTTTTCCTCAGGTGAAGCCATATGTTTACGTAACATTAATAATCAAAAACATCAAACTGTAACTATAAACGGAAAGATACTGTTCTCTTAAATAAATAGCTGGAAAAAATCTCTTTTAATATTTCTCTGTGTCCTAAATAATGCAAACGTAAATTTTGAAACTGCAGTGTCACAGGATAGAATCGTGGAAACTTAGAAGCAGGCATTAGCTGGGTGAAGAGAGAAAATTTAGAATTAGCAGCATTTAAAATCAGGTAAGTGGCAGAAAAAATTCTTTCAGAACAACAATGACAAATATTTGCTCATGGATGAGATAAATCAATCGCGCGTAGACCATTTAAGTTTCATTTAACATAGACGGTGTTGAAAGCGAGGTACGATTCTATAAAATAAACTATTATTGGACACTAACTATAATAAAATTTTATGTGCTTCGAATATCCTTCCGTTTTTGATGAAAAAGCTGGTCAATAAAATTATTAATCACTTAGAATTCACAGGCCAAAGAAAACTTACAATTAAAATATTTCCATTCATGGAAATATCTAGAATTTAAAATGAAAAGTAAAGAAACATATGTGTATATACAATAGAAGTAAAAATACTTGTGTATATATAATGGAAGTAAAACAACTTATATATATATATGATCGAAGTGAAACAACTTATAAATAAATATATAATCGAGGTGAAACAACTTATAAATATATATATGTAATTGAAATAAAGCAATTTATAAATAAATATATATCGTGAAAGCGAAACAACCTATGTATGAAAATAAAATAGCTTATATTAATATTTACAAAATTTTTAATTATTCTTTACAATTACTCTTTCTGTACAGTGTAATAAGTATTTAGCAAAAACGGTTATAGAAAAAAAGTGGCATCATCATTTAGATTTAATCACAAGAAGAATTTTGCACCGAAATGAATGTGATAAACTAAAGTCAGTTAATTATTTTACAATAATAAATGCAATGATTAAAAATAAAATATGCATAAATTCTACTATATATCCGCAAATAATGGTGCATATTCAGAACAGAATAAAAAAGCAGTTAATTATACTAAGTGTAATATTCATGCATATTTATTTCTTTACATTACGTTGTCTTGAAATACAAAATAATGCTCCTATTAAATATTAATATACATTGCCCTTACAAATTACTGAGAAGAGAGTTGAAAATTTATAAAGATCAGTTTAAAATAAGGAGAGTTTCATTGTCAACGAAATATTTATTAAGTTAATATTTTATTTTTATAAATCGACTATACTATAATATTAAAAACTTAGTGTTTCGATACATATATATATATAAACTTTAAAATGAACATATTCAAGTTTATATTAATAATTTGAATAGGAAATTTTAATTTTAAATATAGCGCATTATTAAAAAATATATTTTTGGAAAAAACAAACAAAAAGAAACAAATAAACTGAAATTTCTATGTGGAGCGATACTTTTTATAAAGGAAACATTTTCATATAATCTCCATGTATTTTAAGAATCTGTCAATTTTAATACTTTATTAAAAAAAAAAGAATCAGTGAAATAAAAATAAACTTTCACAGTATCGTTTTCAATACTTGAGAAATTCAATGAATCCTTTTAAGTTTCGTCACTAATAAGTCTCCTGGCAAATGCCAGAAAAATAATAAAGCCATTAAATTAATTTAATTTTCAAATCCTATGAAATAACTCTATACATTTTTAGAAATTATGTAAATTACACATATGTATAAAATGTAAAGTATCAATAAAATCAAGGTTTGGTGTGATTAAAAATTCACGCATAGATAAACAATAAATCAGATTTATTTTAATCTGTAAATAATATAAATGCAAATAACTATTTTGTACTACTCTTTCGTATTTTCATCCCTAAAAGAAAATGGCATCTGAAGCATTTACTCTTATGAGAAACTAAATACGTGGAAAGATTTTAGCACTCACGATACAGAAAAAAATATCACAACTAAACAAAACTCTGATATATAAATATCCACTTTCTAAGTGAGAAATAGTTTTCAAAGTTGCTTTCACAGTCTCCTTTCACCATCGCCTATGTTTGTACATAAAAAAAAAACAGAAAACCAATAACAATAAAAACATTGCTTTTGGATGAAAATGTTATCTTTCTCATAAGGACACATCAAATTCGAAGTCTTAAAGAAAACCAAATGCCCCTACTTCAGCTCTTAACAATGCCGAAGCTGCTTTGAGAAAATTAATCGTATACATTTTCTGAAACCCTCCTACTATGATACACCAAACATTACGAAAACTATTCTCTACACTAATTCATCGTGTAACAGCAATGGCTGTTTCAAACTTAGTATTCAATTAACGCAGGCTGACATTTCTATGACTATCCGCATTGATACGGACAGATTAGGAATTAGTTTTGCTAACACTGGCGGCTGTTATAAAAAGAGACATAAATACTACATTAATTGTTTGTTTTTTTTTCTGGAAAATACTGGTAGTGTTTCTTCTTGATTGAGCATTTAACCCTCTCGTGCTTCTATTGTCTACAAAGACACTACATAGCTTTAATAGGGACCAGTATGACCGCTTTATTATAACGTTTTCTTGTTATCCTTTGTTATTGCCCTTAAAAACAAGTAAGAGCACGGAATATTGCTCAAGAGGGTTAGAATTTGTTCTTTTAAGTTTCATCGAGTTATTCACTAACATTCAGTTATATATATATGACAAGTAAAACAACAACACCTGCTATAATGGGCAATTGTGATGGAATCGGTGTCAGGGTCATCTCGTCACCAAAGGAGAATTCTACCAACTGTTGTTCTGAGACCGATTCCACCTTAGTATGCCGCTGCTGACTGAATACTTACTAGTGGACAAACAATAGCATTTCAAGATGGCGTAGGTTTTAGACAAAATACAGGATAATTTAACAAAAAAAAAAATGAGTACTATATATTTATCTCGAGGCAAATGATGTTAAAATTATTTAGTTTTATAAACTCATGGCACAAATACATGTGATGAAGTAATCGATTACATAAACAAAGCTTTTTAAACAAAATGTTCTAAAATTTCATTTTGCATATTACAATATGTGACATACTTTTACTGCAGAACCACGATATTACAGAAAATATTTTTTATCAAACACTATTTAGCCATAATAATTAATGATATTATAAAATTCCACAATTTTTGCAACAATTCTTACTTATATTTGAAAATGTTTATGATTGATATTTAATGCAATAATATGCAACTTTTCATGTACTAGCGACGAAATATATCCTTTAGATAATGTAATTTTAGAGTATCACAAATATATTTTACAATGCTTGTTAAGACTCTAAAAATTTGCTGCATTAAAGGAAATTTTATACATTTTTTTGAATTTCTGTTGTAACAACTAGGTAGACATTTTATTTTTTAAGTTCAACAATTGCATTTATATTAATACAAGAGTACAATATACTACAAGCTACATAGAAATTTTCGAGGATATTACATTTGACCTAAAAAAGTATGATGTTGATTCAATGTTTTCATGACATTGCAGATTTAGTATTGCAGCTTGAGAGTGCATTTAAGTTTTGCTGTACTGTCAGCTCACGGCGAAAAAGCTTCGAAATATTACTTCCCTATTTTCTCAGTACGTTGAAAGTTCTAAATTTAGATTCTATCGATCAGATTTGAATCTTTCAAAAGATTTAAAATCAGATGAAAACTCTCAGATTTCTAAAAGTTTTTGAATTAAAGTTCGCTATCCTCACTGATCTACTTTGGCGTACTTAAGCTGGCAGTCTCCTGTCAGACCTCTGTGGCAAGTAGCTGCTTAAGAAGGTATTTTTTTAGATTTATTTAAGAGACAATTCTACAACACGCAAGAAATTATCCCATTACATGTAGCATAATGGCAGATTTATAGATTATACCTAATAGTAGCGCACCAACTATTAATCTTCTAACAGTAACCTGATTTATTCTGAAAGAACATAATTAAAATTTTAATGTATTTTATGATATTCTAATTTTAGGCGACTGATTTTGTTAGAAGTGTCTAAGTGGAAATAGCGAAGGAATTTCCGCTTCTTCTATTTATCAGTGCCTTTCTTAACATACTTAAAATTCTTAGTATATAAAATGCAAAGTATATGTACCTATTATAAGTTTACATTTATGGATATAATTTTAGCCCAGTTTTATGAATTTTAAAACGATAGTTAAAGAGATTAACATGATTATTAATCTTGCATTTAGACATATCAAAATATTATATGTTATGAAGTACTTTAAGAAAAAGAAGCAAACAGAATTGCAACAGTTTAAGAAAAAGAAGCAAACAGAATTGCAACACTTTAAGAAAAAGAAGCAAACACAGTTGAAAAAAGAAACAAATGCTTTAAGGAAGAAGAAAAAAAACACAAAGAAACTCTAAATTCCATAGATGAAATTGTTTTGAAAATAGACCGCATGAAGCTTATGGTAGTTCCGTATTAACGAGACCCAAAGAAGAGGAGAATTTTTATGTAAAATGACATAATTTGCTTGCGGAAGTGATATATCAGATGTAAGAATTTTGTGATGAACTATTGAATGTGTGGTACAATGAGAAAGAGGACATTACTGCGATGGAAATATGCAATGCACTGAAGGAGAAAACGATGCATGCTGAACGTGAAACGTGTTAACGAGTGATGCATTGAGAAAAATAATAGTCTCAAAAAGAAAAACTGCAAAATTAAATGTCTGCGTATAAATGAAGCTTCATTTTAACTAATAAAGCACATGTTCATGCAAAAAATCCATGACTGCAATATTATGTGAGATGTGAGACGATGAAAATGAGGAATAATATCATAAAACTATATACAAAGCTTTGTAGCTTCAGGGTTTGATAAGATGTAGAGATGTGGTGGATAATGTTTAAATGATATCCTTATGAATATGGGTGTTTAAGATAGGTTACCAGAGAATTTTCTCCTAAGGATTACAAAGACATAGTTATTTGAGTGCTTATAATCTATGAAATAGATAACAGAATTTCAGTATAAAGAGTGGAATAGAAAATTATACTTATGTTGATACATGACGTTGCTATAATAAATTATATTTCATGAATGCGATTGCAATTAGAAATGAAGATAAGACAAATATTTGTTTTAATTGAAACTTGTTAATGGAAATTGAGGACAGTAGAAGAGGAATTATTCTGTACGAGAGATGTAATATGATATTTAAGAAATGTAATAGGAAATGATTTATGATGGCGATTTCGGTTTTGACAAGGTGTAAGACATAGCAAAATTCCTTTAATACCATTTAATACAATTAAAACGTTTTGCTTGTACCATAAATAGTTGTTTTCTTCAGAGGAAATAGTCATTTAGTTAGTTGATATTTCAGACCTTTGCTATCCTTAATTTAAAGAGCTTTTATATGTTTCATCTAGAAGTTAAAATTGCATTATGGAATCATAAATACTAGTGTTTACACTAATTCGTTCTGTTCCTGGTTCAATTTGACTTGTTAAAGCAATATTTCTAGATACACGTGTTCTTTTATTAAAGATTCAATCAAAAATGTATTAGGCACTGAAGAAGGTGATAATTTAAGAATACACAATAGTCATATGCATTTTAATGACAGAAGTGATAATTAGGACAGATTGAGACAAAGATTCGATTTACATAGAGTTAGTCTAACCTTTGGCTGGAGTGAAGAGCTATAATAATAATAATAGCACCAATATGAAGAAGGAATACGCGAAATGGTAGAATAATAAAAGTCATTATCCAGAAGAGTTGCTCTTGTGAGAATATAAAAGGAGATTCAACTGCAATCACATTTCAATTCCTTTTTCAGATTTTATGTATGTTTCCACAAAAGTGTAACATTGGCTCTCCTTTATTCTTTTCGTGTTTTGGAATAATGAAAGAGTGCAACATCTATAGGTAAAGATATAATTTTGGAAATCGAACGCTTTCTCATTGATGGTGTTATTGGTTCGAAGGAGTTGCTTAACGAAATATTTGATTGTTACTTTCTTTAACTAACAACCAGATATTCTCTAAAGAATGTGCAAATCTAATCAGATGATGGAAACAGATTTGTATAGCCTATGAAACAGTATACGTCTAAAGGATGAAGATCGTATATAAAAAACAAAATTCATTTGATCACTTTCTTTGAATTTCAAATTAAAGAAGTTTTACTCCATTCAGTTCACTAATATTTCTCTAAACTGGACTTGTAGATTCAGTGAAGAATTTTACATATTTACAAATTATTAGATGAACAACATATTTAGTATACGGAAATTCTGATAATATGACAGGTTTCTGCTTCATGTGATTCTTATTTGATTCCTAGAGAAGTCGACTTATGAATTGAATAATATCATTTGATCACAATTAAATATCTTACTATGGCAAACATATTCACCCTATGATTAATCTAGTAAGATGATAAATATATTTCTTTAGCCTTTCATTAAATCTTCTTATCATTAATCTTCAATATAAACAATGAAATGAATGCATATACAAGATAAGGTTTTAAGGCTTTATAATTGCTGTTAAGTTTCCATACAAATATATTTGAGTTCTCCCGTGGGGTGGAGGACTCTCTTTATATTGATTGGAACATTAGTGCCATGCTGCCATTTGAGATAAACTATATACTAAATTATATAAGATTCTGCGTTTCAGGCTGATGAGATGAACACTTGAGGCAAATCTAATGCTAACGTGTCATACCAGAATATCAATATCTAACAACAATGTCACCGCACAAGGCGCATCATATGTCAATAACTGCCACAATAAGGAATACTACACAATAACACTTGGATTACCATTATGAAACGGCTACGACTAGTACGTAAGCATCCAGGCAGCCTTTTCTACACGTAAACTAGTTGCAACAATCATAATGAACTGTAGCAAAACCGGTCCATTGTGTTACATTGCAGCGGCATCATATGTGCTACCCGACAGATTGACTTTAACGCAAACTTGACCCTATGCTAGTGTAATAAAATTCACATATTTCTATATTTTTATCAGTCAAACGCCTTTTACTTCAGGTATCTTTGCTCTAGCAAGGCATAACCTATTACTGCAGTGCACCAATCAGTAAATATTGTAGTCAAAAAGAAATAGTTTATCTCTTCATAGCTACGTGAAAAATCATCGTTACCTTGAGACAAAACTAAGTTTTAAATTTTAACAATTCTTTATACGTATTGCTATTTTGTGATAATCGAGTTTAAGTACGTATTTGTTCTCGTTCATCTTTTTGCCCTAGGTGATGGAAGATTTTAGACGGTACTCCATTGTAGAAGTAGGCGATATATATTTTGCATTCGTTATCTCTTGTTTTTGATGCACATTTTCTTACACTTGTGGGGCAAAGTGCAAGATTTTCACATCGGAAAAATATTTTTGCTTTCGAATGAAGTGTCGAATACTTCATTAATATATATAGTCTCCTCTAACATCGGTACTTGTCACGTTCCACGGATCGCAATTTCTTTTCTTTCTTACGCCATGTGTCTTATATTATTTTCACTACTTATGTCCAAGAACATAAAAATGGTGAATTCGCCTGAAGCATGAAGACAGGTAACAGAACTGTAAACATAAAGAAGTCTATTATTCGTAGTACACTTTGAAGATGTAACTACGTAAAAGGGCAAGTGACCCAATTAATGATTTCGTGGCGGTTTCACTCCTACATCACTTCCTAGGTAGAAAAATGTTTTTCGTCTTCATGAAATTTCGTCGACCTTTTTTTCCCACTTGTGTTTCAACGGGGTTTCAGTCGGGAATACTGATGCAAAGTTCTGATGTTGTAACGACAAGGGCGCTTTAAGTCATCGTGATATAATAAAGAAGTTGAGAAAGAAAAATGAATAGCATTAAGAAAACTTCCTGTGATGTCATTGACTTGCAATCCACTTATCAACACATCTTGATTCTCTCTGTTAGTTTAGCTCGAATGATATGAATTATTTAGTTTACAAAATGATAAAAAAAAGTTGCTCAAAATGAGAGAGGAAGACGATAGCTGCTTTCTTAGTTTCTTTTGGTTGATGAAATGCAATTGGAATGATAAGAAATTGAAAAGAATCTGAAGAGAATAAGAGTAAACGAAAAGATAAGACTTAAAATTAATCCTGCGAAGCGTAAGTTGATCCCAATTTCATTAAGCAATCTTGTAAGCAAATAATTACAGATAGTAAATAGCAGTATGAAGAAGTACTAAGATGTTAATAAAAAAGACCTTTTCATTTCTGTTTGAAACTTTGCTCACAAGTATTGTTTACCCAAACCAATTCAAATTATTTTGCTTTTCTGATATTGCTTCTAATTCTTTTCAGTCAGACAAATTGAAAGCGAATGCGTTTCCGTTCGATCTTCTATTTTCTGGCCTAAATATTTTGTCGATTTGCATATCCTTTAATCATTTTAAAGTAAATATGAAGAAAATCTCATAACTGATTTTTTTTGCTTTTTCCATTCATTTTCTAGCATCGAGATCGCCTGGATCTTATAGACGTAACACGAACAATTGAGACGAAACATGCACATTCAAAATTATAAATATAATCATAATTGTGATGATAATATGAATATCATTAAATTTTTTAAATATGACTTTGTAAATGTTACACAGTTCTATAACAACTTTAATTAAACACTTGATGTATTAAAAAAATAAAACTAATGTGACTCAGAATAACACCAAACATATATATATATATACATCTCTACCTTACGCCATCCATTTTGTCCATTAATAATTAAATTACCAAGCAAAAAATAATTGCAACTTGAGAAATCAACCCATATATCAGTTGGTAGAAAACTCCTTTAGTGACGGGATGGCCTTGGATTGGATTTCAAACCAAGTATGCAATTTCTTTTCGCTTATCGAACAATTGAATTTAGTAAGCATTTGTCCTAATTTATAGTTTAGGAAGCACAAGTGGCCTAATTATGCTACATAGCTCCCTCTAAATAAATATCATTTTTAAAATGCACACCATTATTAGTAAAGCAGTACAATGCAATATGCTAACTTCAATGCTAATGACTCCTACATTCTGATTGTTCCTCAAAAGCTTGTCCAGGGAACAGAAAATTCCTAGTCAGTTACTTCATTATTATCTGCATTACTACAATTTTGATTGTGCGTTTTAGCAATAGGTTGTAACTAATTGATTAATATTTCTAAACCAAATAATATTAATATGTGTGAACTTGTAAAACAAATTTAACAACATTTCACGGCTTAGATGGAAATGGTAGAAGGAACTAAAAAGAATATCTGAATTCAAAGTCATGATTCAGTTATTTTTCTGGCACTATTTCGACCGCATTAAATACGTTGAATTCATTTCAACCTGGATGAGGTAACATGAAACATATGGAGTCTATTGCATCGAAGTTTTCTATAAGCGAACGCAAAACGAAATTTCCATTTCAATCATACTTACAAACTCTTACAAATTCATATGACAAATACGTTCATATGTATATTTATATAAAATGATTAGTAACATGACGTAAAGGGTACAATGATCCTCGATTTTGATGCATTTCAAACAGATAAAAAGAAGGGAGTCATGATTATTACCAAACAAAGATGTCGATGATGAAATAAAAAAATAATAATATAAATACTCAAAATTTGGTTAGGTGACCGGGATATCAGGTATAAAAGTGTTCTGAAATTTTATATCTAAAGCAAGAAATCTCATCTATGAATAATGAGCAAGTTAAAAAAATAAAGTTTATAATGGTAAATAAAATGAGAGGTAGCAACATGTTTCTGAGAAGAAGAAACAAGCGAATATTAAATAAATTATATGAATTGAGGCTTAGGAAATAAGCGACATAAAATTAGAATGAATACTCGAATAACAATTGGTAATGAATTGTACGAACCTGCAATTAGAAGCTTAATGAATATAAACAAACATCTAAGAATCGTTAACTTAGAGTTAACAGACCAAGAAAAGGGTAAATGACGAACGAATAAATAATTTAAAAAGTGAATGAGAGAATAAACGGCATAATGCTGAAGTAATAAAATAATTTTAAAATAATAAGAAGTAAAATCGAATTTGGGAATGAATAAATGGACAGCAAGCATTTTATATGTTAAAGGTGAGGATCAGATAAATGCAAGTAAATTTCCACGAGAAAATATTCGTTATTTGGTGTATAGGACATTACATAGGACACATCACAACACATTTGGTAATAACCAGGAAACGGGAAAAAATATAATTAGTTTTCTTCTAATACAAAATCGAAAATTAATGACTAACGAAAAGAGCAGAAATGTGATACAGTGGTTGTCTTGAATATTAATATCAATAAAACATTTTTATGCATATACATCAATATGTGAAAAAATATAATTTCATCAATATGTGAAAAAATATAATTACATCAATAAAGAGTAAATGCTAAGGTAATTAAACAATCAGTAACATGCCTTACAAATATAGCATGGCAACCAGTTGAGCTATTTGTGTTGAAACATAGAGATGATAGCAACAGAAAATGCACAGTCAAAAGTTTCACACTTTAAGATTTTTCTTTTTCAAATCGAGGATCATTGTAAGTTGCTTAATGCAACTTGATAGAAAGTTTATAAATTACTTTGCTTAATAATGTATTGGGAAAAGAGAACTCTGACCTGTACAAAAAAAAGTGAACATTTCATTCTCGAAAAGTGCATATTTTTGAATTAGGAGAAATTCGTAATATGTGGCATGAGAATACAGAACGAAATTTTAATCAGGAGAGTGGAATAATCATTCATACTACAACTGCAGAGGGAGTGCCTCTAGGGCAATGAGCATGGTATGTATATGAAATAATTTGATAGTATGGTAACAGAATGAAAACCTTGGCGTTATCATTTATTTATGGTGTATATCGGTATGCAGTTTGGCGCATCAATGTGATGATTTCAGCCACAATGATTCACCAACATCGAATGAGTTCAAACAACAAAAAATTAAAAAATTGTCAACTACGCAGTAGACTCGTCCGTGAGCATACTGTACACGAGTCGGGCATCTACTGACAGAGCTAAGAACGTTAGATATATGTATGAGTTATGCTAACCCTAGTAACTGTATAATAGAGAAATTCTACAGTAGGGTTCTGTACCACTTACAACCTTATTGCACGTAAATATGTACAGCACGTTCTCCCTCGTCGAATTCAAACACAGCTACGAGATTGTCATTATGTACAGAGAGGGGGAGTCAAGAACATTTAAGGGAAAGGGAAGTCGCTGGATTATACGGAATAATCAGGTCGTCAAAGGGTATGAAGGATTTTTAAACTGAATTCGTAGATAAATTACCATTATAATCCTGTCACTCTTATCGGGTTTGGTCGCAAGTAAAATTATGGACATAGGTGTTTACTTTGATATAAATCACACGTGTTTTAAATACTGAAGTTGGCTATAAGTGTGATCGCCATTTATCACACATGTAATGCTACATACTTTATCTGACGGAAAAGTTGTTCCTCGGAGTTCCTCATAAGCTCGGTTTTAATGATGGCGCTCAACTGCAGCTGATTATTTATCATCGTCTGACCCGAAGAACAGAACACGAAACATCCATTTCTCTAATCAAACCCTCTGGTGTTTTTAGACAACTTTGTGCAAAGGAAATAGATGATTAAAAGGGTGCATCTGGATATCTGCATCTTTTTCTTTAAAGCGGTAGGGCCACGGGATATAAAGAAGTTTGACAAATTACGTTTTTAATGATGTTTAGTGGATAAAAATTAATTCGACATCAGTTGAACTGGAAATTAGCATTTATCACGTTGCGTAACTTTCTGTAAACGTTTTTATTCCCGAAACTGAATTCTAGAATTTTTCTTGCTTTTAAATCTCAGGAGTTTCTATTATGGTTTAAGGATTATAGAATAAATAGTTTCCTTAGCTTTATCTGCAAAATATCATATTTTCTGATCCTCAACATTAACAGCTTTTCAAATACCAAATCTCCAATTTGAATTTCAATTTGGATTAAATTTGAATTCAAATTTGAAGAAGTTACTAGACCTTTTGTAAATCAAGTCGGAGCGATTCTGAGAACTATTTTAACACACCGAGAACAGGGGGCCCTGATTTTCACTTTAAGGCAACCCCATACAAAAATTCTGAATGGTAATGTTGGGATAAAAATTAATTTCAATTATGATGATTTTGTTTAGTGTTTGCTGCTGGTGTTTTGGCACCAGGAGCAAGCACAAAATCATCATAATTGGTTTTCTGGTGCCAAAACACCAGAAAAGATATTGTCTTATTTTTAAGGCAAACAGCCAGTCACAGATATAATGATCAGAAGTTATTACTTCATAAATAGATCTTAATGTCACCAAAAGTGTTATTAATATGTAACACAACTAGTTGATTAGTCAGACTATTAGATTGTCAACACGTTTAGAAACACGCAAAGTGTTAAAAACACGTAAAGGTTTAGAAATAACAAAAGTTTAGAAACACGCAAAGGTTTAGAAACAATAAAAGTTTAGAAACACGCAATTATCTAAGTTGCTTTACTTTCGATACATGATTCACAGGAAAAAAATGGGTATTTATCACATCTCCTAAGGTAGTCCCAATTTACATTTTATCGTTTTCAGTTGTGTTTACCAGTTTCTTAAAAGCTTGTTAAGGATAGTCGTATGCCTTTTCAAAACTATTGCTTTTTATCCGAAATCTTATTTAGTTCTTTGATCTTCATCTTAACATTTGAAATTTAAATTTGCAAAGCTGGAAATGAGGCAGAAGACTGATTTTGATCATCTGTGCTATGAAAATCATTATGTGAATAAGGGTCTCAATATTTAAGTTGTCAGGGATCACTTTTTTTGCCTTAACTATTTTAGCAAATCTAACAGCTGAATTTCTTTTAACCTTTTTAGTCAGATAATATAGCAGTTGAAGTTTTTAAGTCAGATAATATAGTAGCTTTCCCCAGGAATTGAAATCAGTTTGACTATTAAAAGTTTCATGTTAAGGGGAGCTTGAATTTTTAAGGATGAGTTTAAATTCTTAAGCAGATGAAATGCGAAGTCAAAATGCTGAACTGACTGCATATAACTTGATGACCACGAGATGATGGGTGCTTAGAAAATTTTGAAAGGATCTAGGAAAATGAGCTTAACATATTTTTGTCTAAATTATTTTACGCTGAAAATGTAACAACGAGACTTTTTTCGCTTTAGTTACTTTAGGCAGAATAGCTTTTTGGTATTACTATACTTAAATCAGTAAGATAAAAATCACCGATTATGCCAATTTATTGTCCAGAATTCAGCAATCAGGTATAACCTTAAGCTTATCGAATCGAGTAATAGATTAAGAGCATATGCAACCGATTCATGGCTCCCGAGTATTTGCACTCCGTTATTTTGTTTATGAAGCAAACCATCAGTTGACGTAGGTCAGTTATGACGTAGTTGATAGTATGAAGCAAACCATCAGTTGACGTAGATCAGTTATGACGTCAAATCTTGCAAATACTGCACTAGGTCGTCCGCAATCATCGAATGCAAATAATTCTGAGTACGTTACTAGAGTTTATATTTAAGAATTCTAGTTTCAAACTTAATTTAATGGTTCTTGTCGCAGCAAATATAACTTATTGGAAGTATAAGGAAACTTTTTTTGGTAAAATCATTTCTTGGCTGTTTTCAATTGACAATCAGATGGTGAACATGTAAAGGAAAAATCTAGACTGAAAAACGTAAAGATCATATGGAAAAGTTTGCTATAAACGCAGAGCTCACAGAGTACTTGTAAAAATACGAAATACAATTATCATATTTACAAAGCTACAGTGTGGTTCTAAATACACTAGTTTCAAGTTTTTAATGTTGAGGTTCGATTCTTTTTAGGTTTTAACTATCGATAAATAATTCATGCGGATTTTAATTTGCAGTCGAAACTTTAAAAAAATTAAGCGATGATGAGTAGGAGATTATTTTCCACAATACTGTAATATAGCAGTGTGTCTTCTTCATGAACTGCTTTATGATTGAACAGCTTGTTAACTGAAACTACGAATAACAAGCTTAACAGAAACCACGAGCAATAAACTTGTAAACAGAAACCACAGTTAATAAGCTTGTAAACAGAAACCACAGTTAATAAGCTTGTTAACTTAAACTGTGCGTACACGGCTAATTTCTTTTCACACTAATCCTCCAGCTACTTGTAAGGCGATATAAAATGTTTACACGTAGACATATATCTTATTTAAACAACCTTAACTTTCTTCGAACCTTAACTGACCTATATATTGTATATACGTATATAACGATCTGATTATAAGAGTGTCAGGATTTATTGAACGCTTTCCTGCGTACGCGTATTGTAACGAATCATCATAATGTTCATTTTTCCCCTCTCCATTCATCTGACATGGTGGTGGAGGTGAACCAGTTTGTACATGACTTTGGACTATGTAGGTAGGAATGTCACAGAATTGACATGAACAGTTACATACATACAAGACCACTCAGTCAAACTGGTCCTAAAATCTCAAAGATGGCTGTTTGTTATTCATTCGTACGGCAGACAGCACTACTACGAACAAAGACTATACACATAAAGATAGGTAACGCGGCGCGGCTTGGAGTTGGAGTTATATTGGCACTCGGTTGATATCGTCTTTCTCTCTTTCTGATGATTTCGGACTGAGGAAGCCTTGGCGAGTTGCGAAGAGATAGTCCTTGCCTATCTAGATCGCCGAAGTGACAATTAATTGCGCGTCGATGAGAGTCAAACTGATCCATCCCCACATCATTATCACTCTTCCTACATCTCCTATCTATCTGCTTCTCTCGAATGAGCCTAGGGCAGTTTATTAGCTGCAGCTATCAAAGTGAGCAACTCTGAGGTCAGTGGGTGTGTGTTGTTTTATCCTCAGGTTCATAAAAGAAAAGGAAAAACTGGAAAGAAACAAAGAACACAACTTCTACAACTCCGACACGGTCGAAGGTATAATTGTTTCTGTAGGGAGGTCATTAAACTGTACACGAGTTCCCATTTTCACATCAGAGTGACGACATCTCAGTCTCTTTCCTGTTCCTTATCTTTCTGTTCTTCTTTGTCGCTTGGAGTTTGTAGGAGAATCATTATTGCACACGTCCTTCTCTTCACGTAAAGACCAGAAGAGAGAATTACTCACACATTCACACGCGGGCACACACACACACACACCTACTGCACCACATGATGCAAAGGAGAGAAACCACTCGAAGCGGTTTTCTTGTTTTCTTGTATTTTTTTTCTCTTGTATTGTTTTTGTCACTCGGTTCAGTGAGGGACTCGCAGAAGTTACTGCGAGTTGGAGTTGTTGTTGCTGTATGTGGAGAATCTTTTTTCCTTTCCACGTGAGTTTTGCCGGGAAGGACCACCAGCGAGATTCATCACCTATTCCTCCCGGTCCTCACGGAACAGGTAGGTGGTCCAGTAGACTAAGTTGAAGAGTGCGAACATGAGGGGAAAGAAGATGCGCGAGATCACGTCGATGCGCTTCGAGCGAGAGGGGAACTTGTTCAGCCATCTCCTGCACAGATTCACCTTCGGGCTCTTCATGTGCACCTCGCACTGGCGCATCTTATCGGCATGTAGGTCACCGTGATGGTGTACCAGGGGCTTCTGGGGAGAATAACATGTTAGTTTTTTATTGACACAAAGAGATACATAAATAGATAGGTAGTAAACTGAAGCTAGTATAATATCAGTATCGATATTCATACGTTTTCTGATCCATTTCGTTTCAGGCAGGCATTTAAAAATAAATTGTAGGTCGTTTTTTTAGATTTCTTTGAAATTTTAGTACGTTTATCCTTGGAGAAACTAAGGAGACAGTGTTATTTCTTTAACTGAAAAAAAATTTTTTCCTGTTGAGATATTATTGCTTGAAAAGTGTGAAAAAAGTGAGTACATGGAAAACTGTAAAATCTTATACGAAATGCTTCGTAAACTAATTAAATTTTGTTTTATTTTGTAGGTATTTCTTTTGCCATATTCTGAGATTTTAAAGGATAAAGTTATGAGAAAATATCATATTTAATAAAATCCCTTTTACAAAAAAATGGAAAAGAGGAAAGGAAAAAGAATACAAAAAATCTCAAAAATAACAAACTAAAAAAAAAGGCTTTTATTAAAAATACTTACATGTTTTCCTAAATGAAATTTTTTGTTATTATGCTGTTGTTCAGAATGCTTTTTTCACAGTTAGAACACAATTTGCGATAACCTCTTTATAAATTTTGCGCAAAGGCTCTGATGCAGACAAATTCCTTTTCCTCTTACATGCACTGCATACATTTATGTTCAAAATTAAAAGTACCCATTCTGAAAACTTGCAGAATCGTACCTGCAGTTTCTGTAGCAAAAACATAACTTTTAATAGCAAAACCAGAGTTTTTCAATAATTGCGGTGTCTATTAAAGATAAAAATAGAGAATCTGGCTGTCGACGCAATTGACACTGGTGCATCAGCTATAATACACTGAAGTGCCATTGAATTGGGGATAGGAGACGTTATCCAAATTCAGTACCACAAGCCCAGCATTGGCGCGCATGGGTGGCTGAAATCCTGGTCATATATAGCTGTCAGCTTTGGCTTCCCCAAGCATTCGTCGTGAGAAGTGTAATGGGAAAGGCGTGGGATTTAGATGAATTTGACAGAAGGGAGATCGTAATTGCCTGGCGGATGGAACACTCGATCTCCGAAATTGTCAACGAACTTGGATTTTCTCGTACGACAGTTTCAAGAGTGTTCCAGGAATATGAAAATTCTGGCAAAAGAAAAGCACCAGGACAAACTGCAAAGGACAGCCAGCCTTGAATGATCGTGGACATCGCCGTCTGACCCGCATCGTAGGGACCAATAGAGGCCACACATTATCTGAAATCACCTCCCATCTGAACGTGGGTTCCAGCCGGAAGTCAATGCAACGCTCACTTCATCTTGGCTTCGGGAGCCGCCGGCTATGAGAGTCCCACTTCTAATGGCACAACACCGAGCTCAACGCTTTGCCTGGGCTAAAGAACATCGAAAATTGGTAACGGATAGCCTGGAGTGATGAATCCTGATTTAAACTTCATCACGCCGATGGGAGACTGAGGGTATGGCGCCAACCCCATGAAGCCACGGATCCTGCATATCAGGTTGGAACGGTACAAACTGGTGGTGGCTCAGTGATGACCTGTGGTGTCTTCAGTTGGACATCTGTGCGACCTTTGGTATGTGTACCGACGACTTTCAATGCATCCCGGTACGTGGAACTCATGGCTGACCATTTACACCCATTTATGTCCATAATGCATCCCAATTGAGATGGCGTCTACCAGCAAGACAATTGTTCATCTCACAGGTCCAGGTTGGCTACTGCATGGTTGCAGGAGCATTCTGCTGACTTTGAAATAATGAATTGGCCACTTAGAAGCCCAGATTTAAATCCCATGGAAAATGTTTTGGATACCTTCGAGCAGAGTGTTCTGGCCCGTGTCCCATCAGCAACGACCTTCAGAGAATTGTGGACAGCTCTGGAGGATGCATGGGTCGCCATACCTGTGGAACATTTAGGCAAGCTTGTGGGGTCCTTACCACGTGGTGTGGCGGCCGTTATCAGGGCCAGACCGCGTCGAACACATTATTAGGTTGCTATTTCTAATTCAATGACACTTCAGTGTATTATGCAACGATATGCTATAGTTATCCAGCAATATTTTTTTAATCTGGGAACTGGTATTTTTGAGGTCTGTAGGGCAGTGTAAAATACTTTATTTCTTGCAATTCGTGGGCGATTACAAAGAACATTTTTATTAGCATAAGTACAAAAAAAAAGAACGCCTTTGTTAGCATCAATGCAAAAATAAATCAGATATATTAAATATGATAATCAATTATCATATAATTTTCATAAATATTTTGTATAGCCATTGTTAGCTCCTTCGACACATCACGACTTGTTGCATAATATTTGACAAGTCCTTCAATCCTATAACAAGTCTGTTTATCATGTCCTGTATCCTTGTGTACAACCCGTTTCATTTCTACAGTTGACAGTTCACTGTAAACATAAGCAACTTACATTGGAAACACAAGCAACTTACATTGTAAAAAATAAAACAAATATCTTTTGGGGGTACTTGACATACACTGTAAATGTAAGAAAACATCTCTTGATGGTGCTGACTTATATTGTAAAACTAAGTAAACATCTCTTGGTGATGATTAATTTATACTGTAAAAATAAGGAAACATTCTCGGTGCTTCACCACCTTCTTCGGAGAAAGAATATAAAAAATGAAGGACTTATTTTGCAGATGAGATAACGTTCAAATAGAGAAAGTGTTATTTCTCTCTGACACTTCTTCTCATTTTGCTAGACCTCTGTAGCAAGCAGCTGCTTGACTGGGCATTTTTTTTTAAACAGGACTCTTTGCTATTCCTGTGGACCTATAGACCTTTTCATTCCTACAGCTGATGTTAACTCTTTGTAAACTTGAAACAAGTTTTAAAAATGGTTTGCACATTATCTGGTACAAGAAGAGTATTTTCTTGCTCTGCACTTAGCTATTGGATAATTATTTTAACACAAGCAAACCACGAGTTGAGTCATGTCCTACAACATCATCCATTACATGAAGTCTTTGACTGTCTAACTATATTTTAAATGCATATTTGGATCATTTTATCAATTATACCTTCGAATTTCACTCTACGAAATAAGTGATCACACTGTATCAATAAGTGATAGGTGCTTGTTATTGCTTCCGTCCCATGGGTCATTTCTTTTTTCTGTATTTTTTAAAGGTACTTTTCTGTACTTTGCTCATCTTCAGTATCAATTTTAACCAGCCGTAGTCGTCAACGGCAACTCCCGTTTCTCCACTTTTCTTTTATGATCTTTTTTTCGTTCCATGTTGCGTGCAGAATTCGAGATCATTTTCTTCTCCTTCAACAAGAGCCACAGTTTATTTTGTGAGTCCTTTTCCATCAGGAAATCTGTCACATTCTTGAAATATGTAGATAATCATGGTTGTTCATATCAGACACAACGATGAACAATAGTTTGCTGCGGAAAGAACTGAAGCCAGTTCTACTATTGTGCGTTTAATGTTTATACTATAATACACAGTTTAAAATTGGCACAGTAATCACATCTCTTGGCGGGTGCTTTACCACTTCTTTTGGGTGAAGAAGAGAAAATATAAGAAGGCCTATTTTTCCCTTGAGATACTGTTGAAATAGACACAGTCTAATTTTCATTAACACTTCTTTTCAACTACTGATTCACTAGGGACGTGGGGAGGAGAAGCTCAGTAGGTAGCGGGTCAGGGTCGTATCTGTTCTTCCGAGATTCAAGTTCCAACTGGGCTGCGTTAAGAATTTTCTCCTATAATCTCCCTGCTCTCGGCCAGAAGGGACACCATTGGGCTAGGAAAGGCCGCCGGGAGTTGGATGATATGTTAAGATGTTTGCGCTGTGTGCAGCAGATTCGTAGTCTGAACACGTTAAAAACTTGCTGGGTGTCTTTGACGGGAAGCTGTCATCTGTCTCTTAACATCTGTCTGCTGGATCCCTTTCTCGAAAGTTCTCTGAGCCCTTGAGGTCCCTGTGACCGACCATTTAGCTTAATGTGTGAAAAAAAGGTGCCGCTCAGAGTTAACCCAACTGATTCGCATTTACTGTTTTGTGGCTGTTTCCTATAATGACAATGATATCACTTCGATTTGAACTTGTCATCAGCAGTCATATTTTTCGTCGAATTAAAAAAAAAACTAATGGTAACTGGAAATTGTATTCTTTGAGAGTATGTCCACTACAAATATCTGGTTTTTTTTTCAAAAATGTCTTTCACTTGTGTAACAATCCTCGTGGCTTTGTCAAGTTCATACTTGGTTGTTCACTGAATAAGACTTTTCAAGACATTTTTGTTGTATAATTAACAAGGGAGAACTCTTTCTCACTATAGAAATCACATTTTTCTATTGTTCTCTACATGTTTTCCATCAGCAGTTTACAATTCTGACATGGAGGAGGCTGAATGATTACAATATCTGATGATCTGACCGACGTTGAATAGGCTACTAAGCTTTGATGTAATAGCACTTTCTCTTTTTTTCTAACGTAACGAGGAATGATCCTCCACCATTGCACAAGGTTCATTCACAGGGAGTAACATCAAGATCCACTACAGATTTACTAAGCACTTTCTCTTTTTTTCTGACATAACGGTGAACGATCCTCCATCATTATACAAGATTTCTTCGCTGACAGTAACATCGGGATAAACTACAGATTTATTAGACTATTTAATTGTTCACTTACCTCTATACAAGGTTCATGAACAGGAGATTTGAGCACAGGTGCATGATTTGAATTGTTCTGAGCAATATATAGCTACTGCTGAAATTCCGAATCACATCTACTATATAAATAATGATCCCCCACTATTGTCTCATCAAGGAAAAGTTTGGAAAGGTCATCAGATGAACCGCAAAATTGTATAAAATATTTTTTGTGTTTTATACTACATTTTTAAAGAAGACCATAATTTGCATATTTTTATTACTATGTCTCCAAACTAAAGCCACATAAAGGGAAAAATTAGTATATTTGCGAAAACTTTAGAGCACCTATAGTCATTAAGTTTCAGTATAATTATTCTTATCGGAGAACACGATGCTTTCACTTGTATTCGTTATGTATTTTCCCAGCTAGAGCTCACAAGGCATACTGATCATTATGAACACTGTTAAATTAACAGAAGACTTTTCATAGTTCCATGAAACGGGATTTTGTTTTCAGACTACAATTGGAATTTTCATTTTGTGTTGAAAGTCTTCCCATTGGTTGTTGATTTAAAAATCTTTACATTGGTTGTGTAAAGGGGATTCCGCTCTTCACAGCCATTGGGAGATTATATAAAGCTTTCAAAGTTCTTTGAAAAAAAAAATCCCTCTTTCACACAAGTGGAAATTCCGTTTTCTTAAAGGATTCCCATTGGTTGTTGATTTAAAGGCTATTTATAGCAAGGTATCTGTAGAAGGTATTTTTCTCTTTACAACCAATGAGAGTTTTAATATCTATTTGAATTTCATCTAAAATGTTTGATGGTTGGAAGTATGTGGTAAAAACAAAGATTTTTTTTTTCAGAGATCAAAAGTTTACCATCAACTAACTTCACACAGTTGTACCAAATCAGTACTTTTAGGAAAAATATTTCATTTTTTCTATATTAAAGTCCTTGATGTTCATTTCAGGTCCTGAAACAGCATGTATGCCTTACCTGAAAATATGAGAGTGTTTTATACCTTAGAATGTTTAAGTTCCTTAAACGATTTTGATAAAAGTTGGAAAAATCAGTTCAAACTACGAAAACGTTTTTGTTCATGTAAGATGAGTAAAACTTGTTCGTTGAAACATGAATCACATTTGCGACAATCACATGGTGTGTGATGATATGCAAATGTTCAACATAAATTATCATAATATTAATAAACAGTTAAGGGGAAAAAGTGCCTTTATGGAATGGCCATAACCACTATGTACTTAGTAAAAATATATATATTTTAGACTTTGTTTTTGAAATTTTTTGCAATTTTAAATTTTGAACTTTTGAAATTCATCATTAACTGGATGTTATTATCACATACATGTTATGCAGGTTGTCGAAATAACAGGAAAAACTCCCGCAAAACAAAAAAAAAATAGAATATAAACGTCTCGATTAGTTTTCAAGATTCTGCATTTATAAAATTTTTGCATCATTTGAAAATGTGGACATTCCATTTTCCTGAAGTTAAATATTAATATATTTGCCAATAAATTGCATTTCAATAAAAAAAAGAATAGAAAGTATCTTTATTTTTGTCCCAAAAAAAAGTAACGTTTGAAATTTAATATAATCTAGGAGTGATATGCCCTGTCTCTTTGGAAATGGATCAGGTCAAACATTTATCAACCTTTACGGAATTGTGCTTATAAAAATCAGCAACTTGAGGAGCAATTTTTTTATGTAATGCACATACTTTGAAAAATGTCTTTTTGATAAGAGCATTATAAATGAGGGAAACACATTAAGGTATTGGGGGAATATAATTTTGCTTAAAAACTACCAGAACAGTGCTCTAATCAGGTCTTTATGAAAATCAACTCCTCCCTCAATTTTATTAGATTGTTCCCTCTTTCAGAATATATTACATATCTAAAACTAAACTTCATACACTTTAATTCTATGAGGATAAGTCAGAAATTAAGGTTCCTATTTAATTTCTGAGGAATGCAGATAATTACACCGAAGACTACATACAGGAAATGCCCCCGTATGCGTGTGTTTTATTTTTCCACGTAGTCACTAGATTTGTTGAGACACTTCTTTCGATCGATCAACTTATTGAAACCCTGCTAATAGAAGGATGCATCCAGCTTCTGAAGTCGCTTTGGGACTTCCTCTTCGATGGCGTGCTGTGATGGAAAGCGTCATCTTCGGAGATGCTTCTACAGGTAATGGATAGATAAATGGAAATATTCCCATGTTACGTCAATGGTGAATCAAATTCGAAGATCCATTACTTCTACATAAGCATTTTACAGGATAATAGGACTAGATAAATTAAAATCTCATTCAAATCGCTCTAACTCTCGATTTCCAACAAACTTAAAGAGTTATAGAAGTTTGACTATTGAACGAAAGCGATGTCAATAATAAGAATTTACTTCAGAAGTTAATTTAAACTTTAAAAAAATTATTATTTCAAGCTGTTTAATAACATAAGTGTACGTTTTGGAATTTTCTGCAAATAATTCTTTCAATAATTGTCAGTTTTGCATAAGTTTCCTGAGATTGACTTTGTTGCTATTTAATGTAATATATATATATCCAAGGTCGTATCAGAATAATATGACCATCTACCATAATATATGTATAATAGGTGGTCATATTATTCTGATACGACTGTGTATATATTCAATAATACCCTAGTACTGAACGTATATTGTTGAAAATCAAAAGTAGAGAGATTTCAACGAAAATTTAATTTATCTAATAATATTTTCCTGTAAAATGCTTATTTTAGAAATTAGGAATCTTCGAATTTGATTCTCCATTGAATTAACACGGGAAAGATTCCAATTTACCTATGTATTAATTCTCAAATAAGGATTGGATTGTTTTACCTCTGAGCGGCACTGTTTTGCATACAATGGGCTAAATGGTCAGGTCACAAAGACCCTGAGGGATCAGAAAAGGTTTGGGAGAAGGGAACCCACTGTATTGTTAGGAGACAGATGGCAGCTTCCCGTCAAGATCATCCAGAGTATTCGTTAACGTGCACAGAATATGACTCTTCTGCACACGGAGTCATGGCTTAAAGTCCCATACGATGGACGGCGGTCTTTCCAAGCCCATCGTTGATCTTTCCGGCGGTCTTTCATCGGAGGTCTTTCCAAGCCCAGCGCTGAGATAAATCTCAACGCTGAGCCAGGTGGGACTCGAATCTGGGAACTGCAGATTACGATTCTGGCGCGCTACCGACTAAGCAACAAGCCTCTCCCAAACAAAGGAAAAATCTGACATCCAAGTCTGGACTATTGTGAGTGTCGAAGAGTTGCCATCTCATCAAGGTGCGGACTGCAGTCACACAATCATTTTCGAATACACGACAGCATTTTCTCCTACGTGCACTGACAAGATCTCTAAGCCTATAGAGTCACAAGCTGTGGATGAATTACTGCTCTGATTTCCAGTTTCGCATACACGTGCAATATCTTCACTCTGACTCTGCGGCTCACATCACGGATGCTGCTGCAACATCACTGCAACAGTGATGATTGCTACCATTTAGTGACACTATTTGGTACTATTAGGTCGTTGTGGCACAATCCCAGATGTTAGTTTTTTTTAGAAGGGGAACAAACTGGGAGTCTTATTTTCTGACTAACCCTCGTATAATAGAATAATAAAATGATTTAAAGCAAATTAATACACAAAAATTCTTTTCCAAAATCTTACCCTTAAAAATTTTTAACTTCAGAATATTTTTGGTGAGGTGGCATTGGTCCCCTGAAAAATTATCTGACACAATAAAGGAGTCAGAAGTTTGTTCTTATTTTACTGATTTATTTAAAGATTTGGGAAAATTTTTGAGGTTTTTCTTTTTTTTTTTTGAGATTTTGCTACGAAACGCCTAAGTCAAAGTTAGGGACAGATTTACATTACACGCACCATAGGCACACGGAGTGGTAGTACATGTGGTTTACATGTACACACTGTGGGTAGTATCGGGAAAGTATTAAAAATGTTTGGATTTCTGGCAGTTCTGGGACATCTTCCCCCACACACAATGGAACATAAGGACATACCTGTAGGGACTCGGCGGGAGTGAAGGGTCAGGATCGCCATTTTGGCGGCAGTGCCTTCCCGGCTGGCGACATAGCACCAGCGGCAGGGCCAGTTTTGAGAGCACGATGAAGAAAGGCGACAAGAGTCGTCCTGGCATGGCGATCGTGCGTGTTCGAACACTATTGGCCGAGACACCCTAACGTCCCCCGAAGGACACGTGACATCATCCGGCGGAGGTTTGAACTAGGACTTGCACGCAGACCACGATGCTGTCCGGATGTCAGGCGGATAGTCTGCACCTCGTTTTTTAAGCTTTGTTCTGTATCTAGCGGTGGGACCGCTGAGGTTCATTATAGACTGTGTTATATTCGGTGAGTGACTCCACCGGGTGGGCAGTCACTGTTTGTATATAATATAAAGTGTAAATTGTGTAAATAAATGTAGATATGAGAAACACATGAGTTTGTGTATTCGGCCACCTGAGTTATTCATCCTGACAAGACTTGACAAGATAGGGACAGGTACCCTTCTACAAAGCTCTCTCACACACATAGGTAGAAAAAGAACTCAGCCCAGACAGGAAGAGGAGAGTGCCGTCGACAATACCATTACAATATAATTTGATGTAGAAGTTTAAGTTATTAAATCGTATATAAGAAATCAAGCTTTGATTCTAGAATCGTGATAAAGAAAGTTTAAATGATCAGTAATTTCTGGATTGCCCTTGCTGTATCGGCCCCACTCTATCCTACATTTCCTCCCTTCATTTAATCCATCATTTGCAGAATCGTAGCTCAAGGGTTGGGGGACCAGTTGGACATTTTATTAAATTCAGCATTTAATCAGATCTCTCGAATCTAAGAGTGAATAATGAAGGACTCGTGACCAACTAGTAGACATTTATTACGCCGAAATGACAGGTCGCAGTTAAAAAATGTCACGGTTTGTGAAAGCTCTCTGTGGCTCTTTTGTGGTTAATAAATAGTGCTGCATGTTGCCTAACTTCCATAAATAAGGATGTTTTTCCAGCGAAAGGACACCGACATATTTTTGGCTTTTACAACTCTTCCATTCATAAAAGAGAATTATTCAGCAGCTATTGTACGGAAAGTTATTGTCAGCTTGAAATAGAGCAGAGAGAGACTTTCTCCCAGAACAAAGCATGTTTCTGAGGCCACTTCAGTTCTGCAACTCACAACTGACAGAAAACTATTCAGCAAGGAAAAGACACGAAAAAAAAAATCGAGGAAAGAAAGTAAAGCAGAAAACAGACTCTACCATAGCGAAAGTAGTGGCTCCATCTTCTAGATGGTCCGCTTCCAGAGCTGCGTGTTCCAGCTCCCACTGTTTCTTCTGCTGCTCTTTAGCGTTCTTCTTGTGGGCGTCGCTCCGGGACGCGTAGTTGACGAGGGCGAACTCTAGTAACGCTCCGAACACAAAGGTCAGGCAGACGCCCGTCCACACGTCAATAGCCTTAGTATAGGAGACGGGAGGAAGCGAAGCGTTGATACCGGAAGTCTGTGTCGCCATGGTTAGAAGAGTAGTGACTCCAAGTGAGACGCGTGCGGGAATAGCATTCTGGTCCAGCCAGAAGGACACCCAAGACACAATGACCAACATGCAGCAAGGGATGTAGATTTGAATCAGGTAGTAGCTGAACTCTCTCTTAAAGAGGAGGTCAACTTTTAGGCAACTGTATTCACCTGGATTTTGAAAAACAAAATATAGTATTAGTAACTGCTGCTAGGAAAGTGAGGGTTAGATAGAGCATTGAAACATTTAGTATTTAAGATAAAGGGAATAGTTCATTTCACATCTATTTTGCACATACCAAGTAAAAACAACTCTATAGGAATATATTTCTAACTATATAAGAAAAGAAAAATATTTTCACCATTAAAAGCTCATTCAAATAGTATGAGACTCATCAGAAACTTTTCTGCGGGATAAAAAAATTAAGGTTTCAAGATAAAGATACTGTATATATGTAGTCACTCAGTCATGCCACAATATCTTTTCATACAATATTTAATTGCATTTGTTGAAAATCATTTAAACTTATGTAGGCCGAATGGTTAGCACGCTGGGCTACTGATTTATGGGACCTGGGTTCGAGCCCCGGTTAAGGCATGGATGTAGTAATGTTTTTTTGCTGAGGTCCCGCCATCCTCTCAGACCTTCTACTCTGGCGTATAAACTGGCAGGCTCCTGTTAGACCTCTGTGGCAAGCAGCTGCTTGAGGGGGTATTTATTATTTTTTATTTTATTTTTACATCTTTATTTAATTTTCTTTAATTTTGAGCACTAGTATTGCTATCATGATTTTCATAAATGTGAAATTCCCTACTTAAATCTACAAATCATCAATATCATCTGCGCATATTCTTATTCCTATATGAGCTAAAAAGAACTGGAAACTTTTAGAGTGTTATATTCTTGGATTTATAGCAGTGGAATCTGAAGGTCGATAAATTAAGATAGGCGATTTAGAGAAAAATGTTGTCGTGAGGCTTGGTAAGAGAAACATTTATAATTTCCTGTATTTTGGTTGTAAGACCATTTATTTCTTTGTATAGCACATTCACGTAAAACGTCGGACGTTTATAGTGTTGGGAGACTGAAAATAATAGTGCGAAACTAGGACGAGGAAAGGAACCACGAAGAAAGAAACTTTCCACCGCTGTGCACTGACACTTTTCCTAAGATTGGCCGGTTGCAATCACGCCATAGCATTTCTTTCTTCCTCATAAATTCTTACGCTGACATTTTCTTTAAGAGAAAAGGAACAAGAATATATTTCAGCCCAGCACTTGCTGCAGCTTATCTTCTATATTTGTTGCTTCTCTTGGAGCAGTGCCAGTTTAATCGTACAAGGTGACCAGTGAGAGCGTGTCTGTGTCCACTACCGGGCTGGCCCAGAGCCAAAGTGTATTGTGCTTAATGTCCGTGGTTTGCCTTAAGGGATGAACACCTGATAATCGCCTTTGATTTGTTTTCTTGCGCTAAACGTAAATGACAAATGAAGAATCAGTATTCATTCTTCGATGATAAATCATAGTTGTGACAGGCTAGTTTGACTGAGTTTTGCGTTGTTTCTGTCCCATCTCTGTGAGGTTTTTTTTTTCCTGGATAAAGAGGCTAAAAGGTCAGGTCACAAGGTCATGAGAAAGGAACACGAGGATGGCGAAAAGAACCGCTGTATTCTTAGAGGTTGATGTGGACTTCCCATCGAAAGGCTATATAGTGTGTATCACTGCATGATAACTATGCACCCCCCCATTTCAGAATATTAATAATGTTAATAGAGGAAAATATTGTTAGACCTATTTATATTTCATGCATTTTTCATGACATTTTTGAAAAACCTGTAAAATGGATGGAAAATGTTATAATTCATTGGAAATCCAGTCCCTTGGCCATCCTCTCTTACATTTTTCCGACTCGATTGTGATTCTTGCCCCACCCTTGTTTTTTTTCGAGATCCGGGCCTGGTGTGTAGTATATTTTTAACAGGCAAATCAGTCAGTTGCACAGCTCAGGTGGCAACAGGTGAGACTATAGAAAGATTTTGAGACTGCGCAGTTGGCGTTTCAATAGTTCTCATATTTACAGATAGGTGATTGTTAGATCATTGAGCTGTGATCTATGAGAACTATAGAGGGGTCAGTCCATATTTAAATGGCAATGGAAATAGAAACAGGTCAGCTCAGGGACTGACCCAGGAATCACGTTTTGGAGTCGGGGAGGGGAGAGGGCAGTGTACAGCTTTCAAAAGCGGAACTCACTGGAATTGCTCAATGATTCCCTCTGACTCTCGTAACCTTTGGGAGGGAGATCGCACCTACTATCGTCCCTCCATTTTGAACTCGCCCTGGGTCAAGTATCATTTGAAGTATTGTCTTGATCTTCTTCAGATGTTTGTGTCTCTCAATTGTGGATGAAATATTTCCTTTAAAATTTAGCTGTTACTTTTTACTGCGAATTTGTAACATCTACTCAGACGTACAAAGTCCACATGAATAAAATTAGCAATACGGGAAAGAACGTTCGTCCTACTTCAGTGTTTAAATACGATATGAATTTTTTACAGTGGGATAAATGGCCACAACGCAAGGATCTCAAGGGGCTCAGATGTGAATAGGTGAAGGGGGCATAATAAACAACTGTAAGGAACCTGATGTAAGCCTCTCGTTATGATCATCCAGTGTATTCTTAAATGCTCACAGGTTAAGACTCTCGTCCATACTGACTCATGGCTTAATGTCCCATGTGATGGCACGGCTGCCTTTCCACGCCCATCGGCGTTCCCTTTCTCAGACGAGGTAGAGCAAAAAGCTACCATGATGCACAGTGCGTGGATAGCCACCAGACAGAGGAGGGAAAAAAGATAGAGAAATTACATACATGCGTAAGGTTTTAAGTGATTTAATTTATCTAAAATTAAATTACAAGCTATTTACTTAAAGCAAACGCGTGGCGCGATTAAAAATGTGGGGCCCGTACGTTTAAAAACAAACAGCAATTAATCAAAAACTAAACTGCTAAAAAATTTACACTTTCACACAATGTTGCTAACTCTAAACTCTGTAGTTCTCACAAAATAGAACAACAATTTCCTCCTTAGAATGAACATTTCCTCCATGCCTCCCTTCGCGGAGTTTATAACCCTAGCGTGGGTCCCAATAGATCGGATAAGCTTAAAGACGTTCCTGGTAAAATAAGGTAAATTACTTTTATTAAATTATTGTTCAGTATTTTAGAATTAATCACTAAATGTTTAAAAATAAATGGCTACCGGGAGAATTTTAAGAGATAAATTTGAATCGAACCACCGATATTTTTAAAAATTACTTCTTCTGCTAGTGTATTGTCCAAGCCTGGTGTATCTGGGAAGCATTAGCAGAGCGGAGTGGTAGAGAAAGTCTCAGCCCATGCATTAGTAAGCACTCATCAAACCAGGCTAGCAAGCTACGGATAGACCGAAATCCCGCCACCGATCGAAATAGGGGAAGAAATATTTCTAATTCTAGAACGTTATCAGATATTTTTATTTCGTTTTTTTTTTTCCTTTTGTCGTCTGTAGATATTCAATATTCAGCGCTTTTGCTTTTAGAGGAAAATGAATATTTCGTTTTGTGTTAAATAGATACTAACGAAACGTTAGGATTCGCATTTTTCAAATCTCCCAATAGTTTTAATTTCCACAGTTAAAAGGCCCTAGATTTGGAAAATGCAAAATTTTAACCGAAAAATGACGGAAAAATAATGGTGGAGATACGAGAACCTACATGTAGGAAAATGATATACACATTCAAGAAAGCAATATTTCAGTTGAAGACGTACCTCAAATAGTCGTCGTCGTCGTCATCATCATCATCATCATCATCATCATCATCATCATCATCATCATCATCATCATCATCATCATCATCATCATCATCATCAAACAGCCATGGGCTACGGAGGTCCAACCACATTGTGCAATTTAGTTCTCCAACATATCTGTCCTGAGCTATATCTGCTGCATCTGGCCACTGCACACCAATTATAATAAGGTCCTGTTTGACATTGTCTTCCCACCGCATCCTAGGTCACCCCCTCTTTCTGAGGCCTTTAGGCACACTGTTCATAATCGCCAATCTATAATTATTCATACGGGCATCATGGCCAAACCAACGGAGTCTCTCTCTGTTGGTTGGTATACTGCTTAAAGGAGGTTGCAAACTCCTTTGCTTAACCTCATCATTGGTTACAAATCCAAGATACTGTGTAAGCATCTGGAATCAAAAGCATCTAGTTTCCTGTTATCTTGTTTACAAAGTGTCCAAGTTTCACTCCATAACAATTGAACATAAATAGCGAATTTTCATATGGGTACCGTTCGTGAACCTACGTATGTTCAATCGGTATTCCACCTCTTTCTGGGACGGGGGTGTATCAGTCGTAATCTGTAGTTCCCAGGTTCGAGTCCAGCAGGGTCAGCGTTGAGTTTAATTTCCGCAAATTTCTCCGACCTGCCCAAGGTCAGTAGGAGACACCGATGGGCTTGGAAAGGCCGCCGTCCGTCGGATGGGACGTTAAGCAGTGGCCCCCTCTGCGGAAGAGCCATACCATGTGCACGTTAAAGAACACGCTGGATGGACTTGACGGGAGGCTACCAGCTGTTCCAGTGGGTCCCCTCCCCCAAACTTCTCTGAGCCTTCGGGGTCCTTGTGACCTGGCCATTTAGCTCATTGTGTGCAAAAAAATGCCGCTCAGAGGTAAAACAACCCAACCCACTTCTTGCCATATACTCGCAGCAGATCTTGTGTTACTTGCTCAATTGCTTCTCTTATTCTGGCTTTCAAATGATTCAGGTCTCGAATTTTGTCCACGTAAACCTAATTGTTTAAAAAGTCCCACAAGAAAAAATCAGGGCCCTTTAGTGACCACAGAATTGGATTACTCCTGGCAATCCACATGTCAAAAAAGGTTTCACTTCTGTAACGTCTCTTGAGAAATAGAGCGGTGCACCGTCCTCTGGTGGTCGCCTTTAAAATTGCTTGAAGGGGGGAAATGTACAGGTACAATATTCAATGTCATGTGTTTTATGTAGGGAATGTATATTTGTATGTGGATATAATGCTTCCCGAGACCCCACCATTATTTGCCTGACACCTTGCAATGTAAACGATCCATTCTTGCGACATTTGAAATTTGGATGATAGAATGGGAGGGCCAACAGATGTGCCCGGACAGAACCGAAATGGTCCCTTACCCACAGCAGTGTGTGAAAAAAAAAAAGAACTTTTGTTATAAAAGAAAAAAATTCGTTTTGTTTGGTAGGTATTAGAGAAATATTACTCACCGCTACTTCTGAATATTGCATTAGTTCCAGTTTGAACCTTTAGTGGATGCTAATACCGTAAAACGACGAATTATAAAAACGAATGTAAAACTTCCGCCTCCATTCTATAGTTAGTTCTGGCCATAAAATACAAAGCAATAGTTGTCATTAGTTTTGCCCATTTATCTACGTTGTAGCTAAATTTAGCAACTTTGAAAGCCACACATCCACTTAAATTTCAAGCGGGTGAGTCAACGTATACGATGAATTTGAATAGAACATCAAAACATTTAATCCAAAAACGTGAACATATATTTCAATTGTAATCGTCTTTTATTTCGCCTTTTCACTTTACTCTCATGGAATGAAAAAACCATCGACTGATAGGTTTTTTCATTCCATGAGAGAACATAGTGTTTGATAAACTGCATCTCCACTTATCACCACATTTTGAATGTTCATATCGTCACCTATCACTGCATTGGAAATCATCTGGCTCACACTTTCGATACAGTATCTTGTTATGTACTATGGCTTGAGTTCTTGTACGGTTAACTTTCATTTAAGCCCAAATTTCGTTCAAAGTAAAGCATCGGTTCTTTTCCAGTCTATCAAGTTGATGTTTATCCGTTATACTTGTGCGACTGTTTCTGAACAGTTCATACCATTTACACAAAATATTTTATCATAAAAAAACTATCTCTATATTGTACACTCATTATACAGTGAATGCCATTGGTTTAACTCTTTCTGATGGTCGAAATTGAATGACACTTTGCTATTTATTTATGGTGCACTCTGGAAGACAGGCATGCACTTGCTTTGAATATTGACTGTCAGCGACAATAACGCCAACCATTTAACGGGAAATTTGAAAATTTTATATTGAGACACAGAGTAATGACGGTATATAGTAATGAGTACATACGGTGGTACATGAATCTATTTTCAATTCCCTCTGAAAAATTCAAATCCCTCTTATTTATTTACTCGCCCTCGTATAATAGCGATTGACTTCTACATCTCCTTTTGTCAATATTTAGCCATTTGGTTTCAATAATTATAACTCTAGAATTTTGTTTATTTGTGGCCGAGTGGTTAGCGCGCTTGGCTACTGATCTACGGGACCTGGGTTCGAGCCCCGGGTAAGGCATGGCTGTTTGTGTCGTTTTTCTGCTGAGGTCCTGCCATCCTCTCAGATCTTCTACTGTGGCATATAAACTGACAGGCTCCTGTCAGACCTCTGTGGCAAGCAGCTGCTTGAGGGGGTATTTGATTTTTTTGATTGATTGGTATTCTACACAGATGATACTTATGTGAACAAAACCAGGTTCAACCAGTTGGATGGCTTTGACGGGAGGCAAGCCATCCAATTGATGATGATTTGTTTAAAAAGAACGATTTTAACACGATATTAAAAAAATGAAAAAAAGAGTTCTGATCTTGAATTTTACTTTTTTTTTAACTCGAAAAATACATATCTGAATTATAAATCAAAATCCTTAGGGTACTGAGCTAGAACAATGAGTAAGACAGAGAAATCTGACGTGGAGTTTCTGCAAATAGTGCTTCTAACTCTGTGAAATCCACGAGGTAAAACAAAGCCAGATACGTTCCCATTTCATTTCAGATAAATGAATCTAAATCAAAGCAATATTACCTTGTTTTTGGATGGGACTTTTTTTCTGAAAAAAGTCGTATATTTCTAACTATGCATGTGAAAAATGAAGTGCTAAATAGTTACATTAGTTAAAATGTGGAGCTTAGATAAACAAATGAAAAGTCATTAGTTAATAAGTTTATTTATTAATGCCTTAAGAGTTATCACAATTAATTCGTAACGTAATGTGATATAACAGAATTAAATCAGAATCAACAATTGAAACTTTAATTGACAATGCCAAGAAATAAACCACAGTGGGTTCCAACAGACCAATAAATCAGACTAAGAGTCAGAAAATGATGTTGATGGCTTTAACGATGGAGGATTTGCTTTATCGTTATATCTCTGTGTGAGCGATTAATCAGTCACAAATTAAATAAAACGATTACGAAGGTTAATTGATTCACCATGTAATGCAAAAGTGACTTATGCATAAGATGCTAAATTGAACTAAACATTTCTAGCTCTTTCACACCACTGAAATTATTAATTCTGGTGAATGACAAACGCTGATGTTATATCGTAGTGATACAAGGGGAAATCGTAGTAAAGTATGACAAATTGAGGTGGAGGAGGGCTCATGTTGTATCTTGAGATCTGCCTACAAGGAAGAATCTTTTTGTCAGGAAAAAAAATATATATATATATATAAAACAATTCATATTTAGCTATGAGATTAAATGCTACCCAGATCTTTCTTAAATTGACTGTCACAACCAGACAAAATCAATCGTTGCCTGTATCGCATTAACAGATTTTTACTTTCTGAAAGAATAATAATCAGATAAAGTCAACTGTTGCTTTCATCACATTCCGCAATTTTACTTCGTACAAAGAGCAATAACAAGATAAAATCGACATTTTGCGACATTTTGCGATTTCTATTTTCTGAAAGAACAATAACCAGATATAATCAAACACTCCCTCGAACACATTTTTCGAATTCCACTTTCCGCAAGAAAAAATAACAAGCTATTATCTAGCTCTAGATTGAAAATGTTTTTCGATTTCCACTTTCTGAAAGAACAATAACCAGATAAAAATCAAGAACACTCTCTACCACGTTTTGCGATTTCCACTTTCTGCAAGAAAAATAACAAGATAATATCAGGCTCTACGTTGAAAATGTTTTTCGATTTTTCACTTTCTGAAAGAACAATAACCAGATAAAATCAAGCCCCGTGTCGATCACATTTTGCAATTTCCACTTTATGAAACAACAATAACAAGATAATATCAAACTCTACATTGAAAATGTTTTGCAATATTCACTTTCTAAAAAAAAAACAATAACAAATAATATCAAGCTCTGCATTGAGAACGTTTTTCGATTTTCACTTTCTGCAAGAAAATAAAATCACGCCCTGTGTCGATCACATTTTGCAAGTTCCAGTTTCTGAAAGAACAATAATACTAAACTCTACATGGAAAACGTTTTACGATATTCACTTTCTGAAAGGACAACATCTTCAGAAATAACAAGATAATATGAAGCTCTACACTGAAAACATTTTTCGACTTTCACTTCTTGAGAGAACAATAACCAGATAAAATCGAGCACTCCCTCGACCACATTTTGCGATTTTCACTTTCCGCAAGAAAATAGCCCTCTAAAACAATCCCTGTGTCGATCAGATTTTGCAATTCCCGCTCTCTGGAAGAACAAGACAATGACAACATTTTGTGATTTTCACTTTCTAAAAGAACAATAACAGATAAAATCGAGAGCTGTCTCGATCACATTTTGTGACATACACTTTATGCAACAACAGTAAACAAATAAGATCAAGCACTTCCTCAATAACATTTTGTCATTTCTGTTTACTGAAAGTACACCTCTCTTTATTTCGGGGTGGGGGGCGGGTCCCGAAGGACCCCCCACCCCCACCCCCACCCCGAAATAAATCAAGCGCTGTCCCGATCATATTTTGTGACTTCCACTTTCTGCAAGAACAATAATCAGATAAACTTAAACGCCGTCACGATCCTGTTTCATGATTTCCACTTAATGTAAAAACAATAACCAGCAAATAACAAGCTCTGCTTAAGTCTCGTTTTCGCAACCTCCACTTCCTTCAAGAACAGCAATGACGACTTACCTGTATTTGTTCGACTCGTACAATAGTCAGTGAAGAACCTCTCAAGTGTAAACCGTGGCAGGTGGAGATTCTTGGTCACCTGTACGGGATCTCCTTCCTTCCAAAGAAACACCAAATCTTCTGTGGTGTAGCCATCTGCGAAATTTTTGAATTCATTTTAGAATTAAAATAATAATACACTTTCTTATTACACATAGTTTCTTTTTTAGTATATTATCAGAGTCTCAGAAAGCTATGAAGCTTGTCTTCCGAAGTAGTATTACAATAATTAAATTAACTTTAATCATTAAGTAATTAATAATAAGTAAAATTGCAATAGACTATAAAATAACATCTGAATTATTTTGAAACAATTGTTATTTTATACATGAAAAATATAGTAAATTACTCCTCAAGATGCTGCTTGGCATAGAGTTGTCATAGGAACTTGTCAGTTTAATACGCCATAGGGAAGATCTGTGGGGAAGGCGAAACCTCTGCAGAGAGAAAACGCAAACATCCATGCCTCACTCGGGACTCGAACCCTGGTCCTAGTGATCAGTACTGAAGCTCACTAACCACTCGGCCACCGGAATTATACAACGAATAAAAGTAGTAAGTGAATATATCAGTTTAGATATTTGAAAACTTAGTAGAAGTAGACTCTTAATATATGCAATCATATTATAAATAATGATTGATAATTAACATAATCAATCATTAATTTGAACAACTGAGTTCAAGTTGCTTTATACAGTTACAAAGCCAATTTTTTTGCTTGCATAATGGGTAAAGTGGCCAGGTCACAAGTACCCCAAAGGCTCAAAGATTGGAGAAGGGGATTCAGTCGACAGATGTTATGAGACAGATGGAAGCCTTTCATCACGTTCTTTGACGTGCACAGGGTATGGTTCTCCTGAACACGGGCATTTTCAAACGGGGTAGCCGGAGAAATCTCAACGCGGGTCCAGTGAGAATTTGAACTTGGAATATAAGATTACCAACGTGGCGTGGTAATGACGGAACCAACTTCCGCTCCCTTTCTTATTTAATCTTTTGAGATATTAGTGAACACAAAGAAAAGATATTCTCCATTTTACCCCCATAATTACATCAATAATTAGATATCAGTTTGTAAATTTCTTTCGTTTTATATTTTGCATTTTCATTATGATAAATTTGTTTGTATAGGTGTTATCCAAATAATATCCTGAGGCATAGAAAAAATTAATTGTGAAATTTTTTTTCCAAGAAATGATTAGTTCATCAATTTACATTTAGAAAAACAACACAATTTTCCAAGAAATCCATTTCCAAAAACGTACCATTCATTGTAGTGTAGCCGTTATTAATTTTAAAAATTTTGTTTTTAGAGAAAGCGGTCCAATGTTATCAGCTAAATCGTGAATGCTTTTACTTTCAAGTCATGTGAACGATAAGTTTAACTACAGTTATGACAATTCACCACACAAATTACATTAAAAAAAACTAAATATTACACCAAACAAAATAAAGATTTCCTATTTCATTAGCTTGCATTGAAATTTAGAATTTGTGGTTGTATTCACCTGTGCATTTGTTCCGTATTAATTATAGAACTATTGCAATATTATTAAAAGGTCGTGAGATTGTCTCCCACCGGGCTCAAGACAATTTATCTTTTATATGAAGATCATTCTAGAATGTTGGAATGATTATTCTCATCTAATACACATTGCTGTATACAAATTAAGTTACAACACCTGCTACGTTACTAGAAAGCTAACTTAGGAGCTTTGCATCTTGTAAAATGATAGTTTTATGAAAAAATGTTAGTAAATGCAAATTAGGGAACTCAGTGAAATCATTAAAAATCTTGATTTTAACCAATATTCATTAGCAATTTAAAGTTACGGAAGATACAATGTTTAAAATAACAGCAATAATGCTAGTCCTATGAAATGATATAAAATTGACGAAAATTAGAAGACAGTTGTACAAATGGTTTGAAAACGTATTCAAATTCCGAGTTTCAATGAACTTCTGAAGCAGATTCTTGACTGACATTGCTGTTGTTAAATATTCAAAATATTGCAACTCTTCAAACGCTGAACGAATAGTATTGGAAACCGATATTTCAATAGTAATTTTATAAGTTATATAGTTTTGAAGTTAGTTTGCTATTAATACAACCTTGGGTTGCAAGGAAGTTGGGCTACAGTGTACATAAAAGCCAGCTCCTGTTAGTAATGACGAACAATCAGTTGCTGACAGATTCTAATTTCATAAAAAATTACTTCATTTAGTAGCACAGAACAAAAATTATGAGCTTCTCTGTAATGGTTGACATTTTTTATGCCCAAATGATAAGAAAAATTCACAGAGTTTTCAAAAACTATTCGAAGAGCGGTTCTGTTTTCTCCAATCCAATATGGATAACAACTTTTTTGCGCACTCCTATAAACAAGTTTTTTTTTTCTGTAAAGGTTGGAATTCGCACATATATGTATATTGCATACATACATAAATATTTTTAGAGCATCCGTAAGCTGCGGAAGTTCAATCAAACTGTAATTTAATCCTCCAAATTTTTTCTATCAACAGCTGTAGTTGGTTACTGGAGGTCAGTTCTAGAGAAATACTTTTTTACAATGTCTGCCCAGAGCAGTCAAAGTCTTCCCTTTTCTGGGACTTTGCTGACAATGTTCATAAATTTGTTCACAAATTTTTCTTTCTACATGCGGGCAAAACGAGTGAATCAACGCAGTCTCTCTCTGCACAAGATAATAATAAATAGACTATTTTCTACAATCTCCACAGATTTTTTAAGTCCCAACAGCAATGCAGTTCTGTTTATTTCATGTCGTACATCACCAGTCGTAGTTATAAAATTCCCAAGATTATTAAACTGAGAAACGTGCTCAAGATTGTAGCCATTTAAAATAATTGACGCCTACCCTGACCGATTTTCATCATTTTAGTTTTCTCTGTGTTTACCACCAAACCTATCCTATTACCAATCTCATCGATAGCTATTAATGAAAGAGTCCATCTGGTCTACGTCATTTTCTAAAAGGGCAGAATCATCAGCATATTCTAGGTTAGACAATTTTAAATCTCATAACCATTTAAGGCTCCAAATTCCCGGTTGTGATTTACCAAAAGTCAAAGAATCTCAACTTTCTACGAAGGTCTGATATGAGTCTGTTGGTACAATGTCTCATATAGAAGGCTTATGAAGAAGACAAGATCACAATAGAAAGACAACATATATAAAAAGAGAGATATCCATCCTGTTAACCAGTCAAGCACGCTAATTATCAACCATTGAGTAAAATCAGTATTAAATATGAAGAAAATCTGCAAAATAAAAGAAACTAAACTATATTTGCTTAATATATCTGTTACATTATCGTACACTCTTATTATGTTTATCTAGGCATAATTCAGGCCTATTGAAAAATTAAAAAACTGTACGTAACTTTTCTTTCATTTTTAATTGAAAAGCATTTTTACATTTGCAATTTCGCAGTAAAGTAAATTAATTTTTTATTGTTTTATTGTTTGCATGAGGGATCACAAATTTCTGAAATGAGTAGGCTTTCAGAATTGCTTATTTTACACCCCCAGAGTGCAGCAAAAAACATCAATTCTCTCTGCTATAGTGTGTAGCGTGGCAACGATTACATATACACTGTTCAGAGACTTGGGGTTGGACAGAGGTTGACTTATTCGATAACACGTCAGGTTCATAATCTATAGTTCCCAAGTTCAAATTTCAACTGTTCCAACTTTGAAAATGATTTTCTTTAGCCTTCACCCTACCCTCGACGAGAAAAGGGATAACAATGGACTTGGAAAGTCCGCCGTCCATCGAACGGGGCGTTAAGCCGTGGCTCCGAGCGCAGGATAACCCATACCTTGTACACTTAAAAGAACATGTTGGACGGCCTTGACGAAAAGCTTCCTTCTGTCTCCTAATAGCTGACCAGTGGGATTGTCCTTGTAAGTGGTCATTTAACCCGTTGTGTTAAAAAAAGTTCACATCAGAGGCTAAACAACACAAAGCCTTGGGGTCTATTACACTTGACCTTTGACTATATTGTTCATCGAAAAATAACTGCCCAGGGCTAAAATAACGCACCTAAGCTTTTTCCGCATGCATGAGTAAAGCAGAAACCAAGTATTATTGATCTTTCTATACGACTCAGTCCATTTAACGAAACAAAAAACATCTCTTCATCAGAGTAGAATTTTTGGTGTGTGAAATTTGCTCCCTTTCTACTGATTAGCTCACAATTAACAGACATAGAAATGAATCTGCTTTACGTGGAAATTAAACCGTGTAAAATAAAAAAGAACTTTTGTTGAACCAGTGATAAGAAAATATTTAAACGTGGCTGACTCTTCAGGAAGATTTTTTTTCCCCTTAAAGCACACAGCTTGACAGTTGCTCCCCTTTCATTAATGTGAAAATCTTATTTCATTGGACAAAGAAAATGCTAATGAAGTTTCTCTTCACAATAAGAATTTCGATATCATTTGAAGCCACTAATGAAGGCTTTGAAGAGATTTACAAGTGATCCCTTGCAGTTAATGATGGATTCATCACTTTCATTTGAATCCCGAGAAAAATAATTTTAAATTAACTTTATCAATATTGGCCAAGACACCGTATTAATAACTCGTTTAATCTTTGTTATTTTTCAGGGTTTTTTTCTTTCATCTGCAGTTTAGAAAATTAATTGCTCTAGTAATATTATTCCCTGCTGAAGTAATTTCAATTGCCCTTTTCAGAATTTACTCTGCAATTATGGTGCTTTCATTTTTCTTTCACTAGTAAAGGATTAGTCCGGTCACTGAACAACTCACTCTGACAATCAGAGTTCCTATTTGAAATGTCTTTCATCTTTGGTATAAACTTTCCAGTCTGTAAAATGTAAGATAGAAAAGAGGAAATACACTCAGTAGTCATTGAAATATGACCACTCCATATATTTTGATAATGGGGAATTTACTAAAGTTCTTTAACTTATGAAATAAGCGTTATATGGGAAAATATGTCTATGATAATTCAAAGATCTTAATCAAATCTAAAACGGGACAAACGGTATAACCGGACTAAGGAAAATTGACAGCCTGGTTGACTATCTGCTATCTCAAAAATCTATCTAATCTATCAAATTTATCTAAATCTCGATTTTCAACAATATTATTTCGGTATTTAAGCAGGTGTGGAAGTTCAAACATTTCAGAGCAGCAATGTTTTGCAAGAAACTTACAAAAAAGTGAACTAAAGTTGAAGAGACTATTTACCTACCCTCTTAAAATATATAGTTAATTATGAAATGGTTTGAAATAATTCTTATTTCAGTTTCAATTAACTTCGAAGGGGGATTCTTTTGTTTTGCATTGCTGTAGGTAAATGTATAAATAATAATGCTGTAGGTAATGCTGTAGGTAATGTAAATGTATAAGGTAATAATATAAATACTGAAGGCAAAATGTTAAAAATTAATATTTAGATAGAATTAATTGATATCTTTAATTTATATTTTGTCGCATTTTCCCATTGCTTTTGTTTTAAAAGCTATAGAATCTTCGAAATTAGCCTCTCATTGATATAATAGGGGGGGGGGGGGTCATAATTCAGTGGTCAGTCAGCGTACATTTGTCCAATTTTATAACTCTTTTTATTACATCTCATTTATAAATTAGTGATACAGAACATGCTTCAGTTTTTATTTAAAATTGTGCATGAAACGTAACAGTGTGCCGAAGCAGCTTTTTAAAGTATGACTGGATTTTTCATTCTTAAGTAATATTCTTTCATTGATAGTGATTTCAAAGATGAGGCACATGACTCCAAAGTTCAGAACAGAATTGGGAAAGGAAGGAGACCCTAAAAAGTTGATAGTTTAGTAGGAGAACTACTAAAAATAAAATTTATTTTAGTTAGTAAAAATAGTTTAGAAGGAGACTACTAAAGAGTTGATAGTTTAGTAGAAAGTTGTGAAGAGATTATTATCCCAACTGAAATATCGAATTTTGCCAATCCATAAAATGCTACTTAAAAAAGAAAGCTTTTTGTGTCATAAGATCATAACAGAACTTCGTAACATTTGAAAAGATTCTGAGAGCACATTTGTGAATTTGTTTTCTGCTTTGTCATCTACGCTGCAGCTATGTACACTGCTCAAAGTGGAACTGTAACACTAAGAAGGAATGTAAGTTGAGATATGTAAATCCCAGGATGCAATCGGCTATCGGAGATAAGCAAATGATCAAAGTTCCGCGGCGAATGGACACGTGACACCCAACCGAGAGCTGTGATAAATACTGGTCGCCACGAGCATGTATCATAGCATGACCGACAGTGAGGTTGGAGTGCATGCTGCGAAAATGTTCGAAACTTGCCTTGGAGACCCGGCGAGACCCAACTGACGCCTTCTGAGAGAGAGCGAATCGTCGATATGAGAGAGCTCCGATTAAGCCACGGTTGTACAATGGTATGGGGTAGCATCACATATGTCGGCCGGACACCTCTGCTACATGTTTCTGGCGCTCTAACGGCGAGACGTTACATAGATGACATCGTTATCCTGTGGCACGATCCTTTCCACTATGCCTGGACTGATTTTGCAACAGGATAACGCCATCTCACACACTGCACCTACAACGACGGACAGTCTCCAAGTGCACACTGCATCTACAACGACGGACAATCTCAAAGTGCCCACTGCATTTACAATGACGGACAGTCTCCAAGTGCACACTACATGTAGAACGACGGACAATCTTCAAGTGCACACTGAACCTACAACGACGAACAGTCTCCAAGTGCACACTGCACCTACAATGACGGACAGTCTCCAAGTGCACACTGCACCTACAACGACGGACAGTCTCAAAGTGCACACTGCACCTACAACGACGGACAGTCTCCAAGTGCACACTGCACCTACAACGACGGACAGTCTCAAAGTGCACACTACATCTATAAAGACGGACAGTCTCATTTTCTCGTTAAATGCATAGGACTCCAAATTGTGCCAATCCTCTCATGGCTGCAATACTTCCCGGACTTATCGCCCGTTGAGCATGTGTTGTACCTTATGGGTCGCCACCTTCGCCGTTTCCTCGGATAGCGAATCTGGTATAGTTGCGTGCCCAATTGTATGTTGTTTGGAACGCCATATCTCGAAACACCATTAACTATCTGATTGATGGAATGCCGAGACGTCTATAGAATTGTATAACCACCTGAGGTGGGCTTACTCTGTACTGATGAATATGCAATGAACACACGTACCTTGCGTTCTCATGTTACGTTATTTAATCATTTGCACATCTACTCTCATAGCTTCCATCCTCCCAGTTTCGGGCATATACGTACAGTCGCTCAAAAAAATATCCGAACACTATGGTTGATTACAGAATTCAGGAAAAATATCTGGCAATTTTTTTTAGAAATTAGTGATCTGGCAATCTTTGTTTACAGTATACGAACGTTGCCAGATCACGGATTTCTAAAAATATCGTTGCCTGATATGTTTTCTGAATTCTGTAATCAACCATAGTGTGTGGATATTTTTTTGAGCGACTGTATATGTCACTTTCTTCGCGATGTTGCGGTTTCCACTTTCAGCAGTATAGCTATTTCAAAAATGAACTGCTTTTGGGTTTCAGAGTTCTGCTAGTGATAAAAACATTTTAATACCAAAAGAGTACAGATATCACGGCTTGTTTTTAATAACTAGCAGCATTACTTTTTTTCTCCACGGAAACATTTACCAGTTAATAGCAGCTGCTTGAGGGGTATTTATTTTAGTATTTATTACGGTGCAAAATGTTATAGATAATTTCTTAGAGCACAAAATACTGGTGGCTGAATGATTAGAGCGATTGGCTATTGTTCAATGGAACTTAGATTCGAGTTCCGGTTAAGTATGGAGTTTCTTTTCCGTGTTGTATTTTTGCTGATGTTTGGTGTTCTTCACAGACCTTCTCTATATCGCATTATTCCGACAGGATTCTATCAGATATCTGTGGCAAATGAATACTTAAGGAGCAATTCACTTACTTTAAAATTTTCTGTCAAATTTTCCCAACCCATAAAACGAGAGGGAAGTTTCACATGTCGATTCTAACGAGTTGTATTCAAACGAATTCTTGTAACATGAAAAGTGTCAATTATTACATATAGATATACAACCTATGCCCGGAAAGTTCCAAGGCTGAATTTATTGCAGACAAACCAGGAATAACCGGCCAGTGCAGTTGTTTCTGCGGCAGTAAAGTAGGATTCTTCCCTTAGTGCTGCGCAAATTGCACCGCTACTCTCTGCAAGGGGTGGGGTGCGGCGGGGGTGGCTCAGTCGGTAGCTCGCCAGGCTCGTAATCTGTAGTTCCCAGGTTCGAGTCCCAGCTGGGTCAGCGTTGAGATTTATCTCCGCAAAATTCCCCGCCCTGCCCGCGGTCAGTAGGGGACACCGATGGGCTTGGAAAGGCAGCCGTCCGTCGAATGGGACGTTAAGCCGTGGTCCCGTGTGTGGGAGAGCCATACCCTGTGCACGTTAAAGAACACGCTGGATGGCCTTGACGGGAGGCTACCATCTGTCTCCCAACAGCTGTTCCAGTGGGTCCCTTCCCCCAACCTTCTCTGAGCCTTCGGGGTCCATGTGACCTGGCCATTTAGCCCATGGTGTGCAAAAAAGTGCCGCTCAGAGGTAAAACAACAACCCAACTCTGCAATGGCTCTCGATTATGCTATATGAGACGTTACCACGGGTAGAGTAGACACGCTAATGGACGAGTAAAAAGTGAACATTAAATTTTTTGTTTGAAAACGACAACAATGTTGTTTGCTTTTTTTTTCGATTGCAGAGGTATAGTGTTTGAGTATGATTGAATGATGCCATCTGATGTTCCACTCTACAGGACAGTACTACATCTTATGGATGGCGCCAAAAGCCACTTTTGTGTGCTGGTTGAGGCCTTACGGAACACTGACCCACAAGGAATTTGTTCCACAGAGTCAAATGCCGCTATGCCATTCAGACATCCGTGACAGAACAGCTCCGCAGCATTTCGGAAAGTGCTTTCCAGGACAGCTTCAAAAACCTTCAGAAACGTTTGAATCGATGTATTGATGCAGGAGGAAACTATTTCGAAGGTGATCCTTAGCACCAGAGTGTAAATACACCGTATTAATGTTTATACTGTCAATCTCGGAACTTTCCGGGCATAGGTTGTATATGCATTGCCTGCTAAAATATTACAGGGAATGGTTTATTTTACCTCTGAACGTCACGCTTTTGTACATAGTGGGCTAAATGCCCAGGTCACAAGGACCTCTAAGGTTCAGAGACCATTGGGGGTGTGGGACCCACTGGAAAATTGTTAGATTACATGGTGGGCTGCCGTCAAGGCCATCAAATGTATTCTTTAACGTGCACAGGGTATGGCTCTCTGGTACACAGTGTCACGGCTTTACAGCCCATCCGAAGGACGGCGGCCATTCCAAGCCCATCGATGTCCCCTACTGACTGAGGCAGGGAAAGGGTTTAGAACCCGGTACAGGTGGGATTCGAACTTGGTAACTGCAAATCACGAGCCTGGCGCGCTGTCGGCCGAGTCAACCCCCTGCTCAAATTATTAGGGAATTTTCATGTCATATCAATAGAAATCTAACTTCGAAGTTCTATAACTTCTAAAACATGCATTCAATGAAAAATTATGACTAAAAATAAAGTTCGGGATCAAATCTATTTAAATCTCGATTTTAAATAATATTCATTCAGTATTTTAAAGAGTTTTGAGGAATTCTCATTCCTTTAGATGTTACCTACCTCCCCTAAAAGTTTGTACCTATATTTTTGAGACACCCTGTATATATCAAATTATTCTTGTTATGCTCTTCTTACTTTTATGGCAAAAAATGCTGCAACTTTTAACCAAAGCAGTTACGCAGTAATAAGATTTAAAGTGCTGCCACTAAGAAAGAACAGAAGCTTTCCATTACTTTAACAGAAATGAAATTACCTTATTTCATCTTTCTAAATGTTACAAAGATGCTTCCAGAACACGATCCTGATCACATACAGGATTACTTAAACGTTAATTTGCTGACTAAGTAAGGATCGGTGACTTGTGCAAAGTCGATCGTAATTCAGTTGCAACAAAGCTGACTCTACGCTTTGCTGTTAATTTTCGTCTCTTTCTGTCTAATTAGCTAATTTTATCCTTGACCTACAGTCTTGTTTCAGTTTCAGTTCTCTCCACGCACTTATAATGCTCCTTCCTTACACTCCTTCGTCGCTCTCCTTTACTCCTCCCCATCTGATGAAGAGTCAGCAGGCGAACAAGAGAGAAGCCTCCCAGGCTTCCCCTCTTACGATCAATAAATAACAGCTTCCCCAGTCACGTGCCGTGACGAAAAATCACCCAGCCGAGGCTGGTTAACTTCAATTAATAGCCATGATTAGCCAGTACGGTGTTTTCCTCTCTGCTAAGCATGAAAAGCGGCTTCTGACAGCGGTGCAATTCACGTGTGCTTACAAAAAAATAGCCGTCATAAAAGAGGAGTATACTAAGCATGCACGCAAAAGTCTCATAGCCAGAGTCTTTTTTTTTAAACTTCCAACAGGCTCGGTGAAGAAATAAGCCGAGTTGCCCCGGGATGTCACGCTGTCCTTGTTATATCTTCATTAGATCTTCTACTCTCTAATTAGTAACATGTAGTGTGGGAAAAACGTTTTTAGGATGCGCGATAGTTCTTCTTTATTAATATGCGATGGTAGAGAAACTGGCACAACGGAATGGAACACGCTCTCTTTCATAAGCTCCTTTTTAGGAACAGGCACCTGCTTTAAAATGAATTCTGCCATTAATTTAATGACGGAGAATGAGAGAAATGGAGATTAAAGTGAGAAGAGACGATCGTAAATCTGACACCGTAATTACCGGGGGCCTCAAAATGCATTGTGTAAGTGTGACTCATTCTGCGTTAATGTTTATTATTCTCTAAAGGTCGGAAGAATAAATCTGTAAAATGGTGGAGACAAAGAATTGCATCTTCGCTATTCAGCAGTGGCTTCTGGGATTGCTGTAGACCAGTGGTTCTCTTCCTTTTATGTTTCACATATCCCTGGAAATGTGTATGTAACTGGCGTACCCCTTGTTATAGTTATAGTATAACAATTGGAATAAAATAAAACATATATATATATACATTAAATTTTGTACTTAACTTACATCTAGCGACTTTTGAGCTCTCATGTCGTACCCCAAAAAATTTTACCGCGTTGAGACCCCCTAGTTTGGAGTGTTGATCAGTCAATCCGAGAAAGTAGCATTGTTTTTGAAAACTTAAAACCATAATTCGTTCATTCCATGAAGAAAAAATAACCTCAACAAACTTCTCTGCTTTTACATTGTTCTCAGTGTGATTTAAAAAAAAAAATAACAAGTAACTATTTCTTTGCGCGGGTATTTTTTTCACAAACTAGGCTAAATTGATAGGTCACAATGACCCAAATGGCTAAGAGATAATGTCTTCTCAGTAGACATGTAAGACTGTGCCCTAAGTTTCAGAGACGAGACTTATGTGAGACTTTTTAGACGCACAATTGGATTAGAATTCATTTATTTGGATGCTAACGCTCGTCCACATAGAGCTCAGATGGAGGAGGAATATCTTTGGTGTAAAGATATCCAGAGAATGGATTGGCCAATGAGTTCTCCAGACCTAACTTCCACTGAACAGGCATGGGATGCTTTGGGAAGCCGAGTTGTAAGTCGTCAACCCCTCCAAAGACCTTCATGAGTCCTGAGAAATGCTCTTCAGAGGAGTGGGATTTACTTCCCTCCGCACTCTTAGACAACTTTATTAGAAGAATGAGAGCTCGTTGTGCAAATTGTATTGCTGTTAAATGTAATCAGATCCTCACTAAATAACGTCAACTTGAATATCTCTGGTGATCTATAATTTTTCGTATTATTCTTTGATTGCAAATTTAGTTTTATAATTGGACATGTATTCCAATATATTCTTTATTTAAAATGTAAATATTGATATGTGTGATATTAAATATCATCTGAAACATTAGTTAAATTCTAAAAATGATTTATTGAGATATTTGCATTTTTGTTAAATTTTCTTAAATTATGAACAACAGTGTAAATTGTGGTCTTAAAATTACGACAAAATAAAACAATCATATTGTGATAGTAATGAACCTGGGATGGGCGTTGACTCAGCCTGTGGCGAACTAGGCTCGCAATCTTCACTTCACAGGTTCCAATTCCAGCTATGTCTGTATTGAGTAGTTATAATGAGAAAGGGAACACCAATGGTCTTGAAAATACCGCCTTCCGTCTGATGGGACGTTAATCCGTGGCACCGTGTGCAAGGGAGTCATAACATGTGTTCGCTAAAGAACACGATGGATGGTCTTTGACGAGAGATTTTCATCTATTTCCTAACAGCTGTTCAATGGATCCTCTTCCGCTTTTGGATCACTGCTCAGTGGTAAAGCAACTCAACCAATGAACCTGAAACTGACTGGTTTCCTTTATTTGACAGAAACGTTGTCATAGGAACACATTAAATGTTGGCGTACTGCTTTCTGCTAGTGTTGTATTAACTCGAATCAGCGAATAGAGATAAACTGGTTAGTCATATTCTGGTTACTGTGCTCTATGCCAGTTGGGTTGGGTTGTTTGACCTCTGAGCGGCACTTTTTTGCACACCATGGGCTAAATGGCCAGGTCACATGGACCCCGAAGGCTCAGAGAAGGTTGGGGGAGGGGACCCACTGGAACAGCTGTTGGGAGACAGATGGTAGCCTCCCATCAAGGCCATCCAGCGTGTTCTTTAACGTGCACAGGGTATGGCTCTCCCACACACGGGGCCATCGGCTTAACGTCCCGTCCGACGGACGGCTGCCTTTCCAAGCCCATCGGTGTCCCCTACTGACCGTGGGCAGGGCGGGGAAATTTGAGGAGATAAATCTCAACGCTGACCCAGCTAGGACTCGAACTTGTGAACTACATATTACGAGCCTGGCGCGCTACCAACTGAGCGCCCCCGCCCCCTCTATGGCAGTGTTTCCCAACCTGTGGTCTATGACTGCGGTGCCAATAAAAATTTTCATCTTTTATCTAATTTTCAACCTCCGCTGCCGACTACGAAGCACAGAGAAGATAAAGTTGGGACCGAAAAGGCGAACTGCTGCACGTGTGAGAGTGGGGAGACCAATCGCAACACGACAACACATCTATCACGTGATAATGTTTGTTAACATCTAGTCCATCTTGCAAACGAGTAGACTTTAGTTATTGTGGATGGTTTTAGTAGTAACTCTTTTTTACATGTTATTTTTTATTCCTTCCATTGAAATGAGTAAGCAAATTAAACTGTAGGATATTTTAAAAAGGAAACATGTTGATGACAATGAAAGATGTGAAACCGGTCCCAGTGGTGTGTCCGCAATTCAAATGTGGTTTGGGAATGTGGTCCTCTGGTGTAAAAAGGTTGGGAACCACTGATCTATACTACAGTGGACCTTCGTTATAGTGCTGCTCGCTATACCGAGCACTCGGTTATAGCGCGGGCGATGTTCGCGATAAGTTCAAACATGTTTATACAAGTCCGTGCGGCGTTAGTGAGTATCGCATTTTATTGTTACTGCGTATTGAGTAATTGTGTATGTATTGAGTTCCTGCATGTATTTTGAATAGTGTTTAATTATTTTACGCATGATGAGCAAAAGAAAAGCTTACAGTGTGAAATTTATTGTGTCGCCACCGCGCCGCTCGGTATAACGCGGTTCACCTTATAACGCGGGTGTTGTTTCCCGCCCGACATGCGCGTTATATCGGGGGTCCACTGTATTTCCAAATGTTAACGACGGTTTTAAGTTCTACATTATGCACTGTGAAGACCTGGTGACATCAATCCGAAAACGTTTCCTACAGCGGTCGTACTTATTTCTTTTAAACGTATATTTATTTATTTAAAATTTATAACACTCCAGTATTTCATTTATGTGCTTAGAGGGTGGTTAAAAAATTTAAACATATCTTAGGGAATCACTTGTTTTGAAATAAAAAAGGTCGGTGTAAAATGGTTGAGATTTACGACTGTGATCATTTCATTTTGATATAAAGAATGGTACGGAAACTCGTGCTGTTTATTATGAGAAATTCTAAAAATTCTTCCGGATTATACGTTGAACAAAGTTATGATACAGGGAGGTAATTGCTGGATGCAAGTTATATATGAGATTTCTTTTCTCCAAACGAACATAAAATCAAATGGAAAGTTCAGAAAGAAAAATAAATTTCCTTACTCTCTCGAGAAGAATGGAGTTCACAAAGTACAAATGAAAATGGCGGGGGATCTGGTAAAAAATTTAGAAGATGGAAGTCTCGAGAAATCATCTTCAACACCATCTGTGAGGAACTGCCGCGAAGCTATCAACCGCGGTGAAGGAAGGTCTTACAACTGTGAGCGTCATTTCAGAGAACACTGCTAGGAAAGTCACTTTTAGGGTGAATATTGTTTTTGTGGACTTCAGAGCAAGGTTCCGATTTAGCTGGAATGGGTACTACTGCCAAATGCTTCAGTTTTAAGTGGAGAGCGTTAGGAGAAAAATTCATTTGTGTTTTAGACTTTATATCTTCTCAGTGGCGGAACAAATAGGTCACAGGTCCTGGGGAAGAACACTTTTTCGGGCCCCTAAAATTTTCGATAGCAGTAATTTTCTATACGATAAGTATATTCTTTAAAATGTCATTTGTCTAAACCCAATGTTGATTTTACTACAGTTATATGCTATTCATTATGTGATATCTCTTCAGTCAAGATGCAATTGTTGAAGACTGAATGTTAAGTGAAATATTATACTGAAGACTGAATGTTAAGTGAAATATTATACTGAAGACTGAATGTTAAGTGAAATATCATACTGAGAATATGACGTGAATTAGAAATCAGGTATCATAAAAATATGTTTTTTAAGGATTTAATGGTGAAATATATATTACTTTTTATAGGGTTAACTGAATGTCGAGTCCTCAATATAAGTCCTCTAGTGTTGTTTATCTAACAACTTTCTTTGTATGACCTTAAAAATTGGAAATAGCTTCATACAATAGAAAACAATTCAAAAACATGAACTACGACGTTGCCCACTATTTAAGCATACGTGTGTAAGAGAAATAATCCAGTACAAGGAGAAGAAGGAATAATATGGGGAATAGAGCTGATAACTCTGGAAAACATAGCAATTTTTAAGAGAGTTATTAATTTCGATTTGTTAATTACAAAGGCACCCGGAGAGCAAGTATTAGGAATATGCCTTTCTTCCAGTCTAGTTTGGCTTATAATCACCTGGCATTTACGTTACTATTATTCACCTAGCATTTAAGTTACTATTGCTAAGAAAAACGTTTCTCTAAATTTAATCAGGGCCCTCTCACTGGGCCACTATGGGTCTCGGGCCTAGTTCAGCTACTGGATCTTCTCAATCACGGAATGATTTTTTAAATATTTTAAGATGAGAGATGTTCTGAGTTTTTAAATTTTTTTGTGAGAGAGAGTGAGTTAATTTCTGGATCTTAATTTATTAAAGTTCTTGAAATTATCTGTATGATTTATATGTATCTTCTACAGTTTAGCAAAGGTTGAGCTATTTTTTCAGTGGTGCGACAGTTTCGTAAGATGTTTTCATAATAAAAGTTTTGACATTTAGTTTTCAGGACCTGTTTTCAATTTGATTATAACAATTTTAATATTTCATTTGAGGGCCTGCAATGAAAAATAAACCTATAAGAGCAAAAAACAGAATTTGTTTTAAAAGGGAAGAAGGTACTTCCCTACACAAAGGACAGAGATAACTTAGAACTATACCAGGCTTTTCTTGTTTTCATATAACATACAAACACGTACACGAGCACACAGTCATGTCATCCCGGGACTCGAACCCAGACCCCGGCAGCTGCAGTGTCACAACGAGCCAAAGCGACACCACTGCCCGCTGGAGCTAAAATGTACATATTTAGTTATCTGTTTATTTTACTACAGATTAATAAGCAGAACTTTTCGATAATCTTAACACGGTTTTGTTGTTGTTGTATCTGGAGAACATCACGATAACTGTAACAGGTAACCCAAGAAAAGATCATTTATTTACTTACAACTAGCCATAATAATTGAACAGGTTTGCTTATCCAAGGGGTAAAACTTCAAGTCCATAGGACACGACAAAACAAGGGATATTCTGGAAGGAAAAATAAAATGATATATTTTGCTTATAAGTCACTATGAATTATAATTTGCAGTGAACTACAATAATCTTTCTGAAACAAGCGGGGAGTAATAAACACAACAAAACAAAAGTATGAGTGCAGAATAATAAACTTCACTAATGTTTTATTAAATTTAAATGTATTCAATTAGTTATCTGATAACATATCTGCTTAAGTGTGCGAAAAGTAAAGACATTATTGCGATGTATCATAACACTTTAAGAGATTAAATTTTTCTTTTGCTGGAAGGAAGCAGGTATTTCTTATAACCAGATATTTTGTTTCAAATCTGAATGAACAACAAATTACTATTGTTATTGTCATCATTTCACAAATGCACAATTTGATTGTGCACAAATATTTGTTAAATCACGGTAAATTCAATTGAATATTTTGAGGATAAAAATTATTAATGTTCATATAATTCACGCACACATACACCGAGCAGCCAAAACATTAAACCCACTTACCTAATATGATGTAGGTCCTCCTCTAGCTGCCAAAAGAGCTCTCATCCGATGAGGCATGGATTCAACGAGATGTCGGTAGGTGTCGCTTGATATTTGGTACCATGACTGCAAACAGAAGATGTTGCAGTTCCCATAAATTACGTGGTTGGGGTGATGCTGTTCGTACCCGTTTCTCCAACTCAAACCACAAATGCCAGACAGGATTCATATCCGGCGAATTTGGGGGCCGCGGCAATAAATGGAATTCCTCATCGTGTTCTAAGAACCATTCCTGAACCTTCTTCGCAATGTGTCATGGGTCATTGTCTTGTTGAAAGACGCCATCTCCGCCAGGGAATACAGTCGCCATAAAGGGGTGTACTTTGTCAGCCATGATGTTCAGGTAGGTGACAGCTGTCAGAGTTTGCTCTACAGGGAAAATTGGTCCAAATGTTCCCCAAGAATATATTGCCCAGACTAGCACACTCCTTCCAGTTGCCTGGATCCGTCCCACAGTGAGAAGGCTTTCGTGGGTAAATGTGCCACACGAGCTCGTTTGTACACATGGTGTAACAAGAAACGGAATTCGTTTGACTATGCGACCCTCTTCCAATCTTCTATGGTCCAATGCCGATGATTACGTGCCCACTCCAAGTGTTGATGATGGTGAACGGCTGTGACCATAGGCACACGAATGGGTCTGCGGCTATGGAAGCCCATATCCAAGAGCTTACGATGAACTGTGTGTTCGGACACATTGGGCCCTATACCAAAATTGAAACCTCCTGTTGCTGCGGACAAGACGAGATAGCCTGCGCTGACCTCTGGCATCAATAAGGCCTGGCCGGCCCACGCATTGTTGACTGATCGAAATGTCACCTATTTCGGACCATCTCTGATAGGTACAAACTACTGCCTAGCGTGAGCAGCCTACCAGCGTCGATATTTCGGAGATGCTCTTACCAAGTCGTCTTGCCATAACGATCTGGCCTTTGTCGAAATCAGATAAATCCTTTGTTTTTCCCATGTTGAGACGAAACGAAATACTGCCTGCGAGAACTCCAACCCAGATATTATATATATCATTCGCGATCTTGGCACTTGACACTGATTGGCTTTGCGCGCGATTCTTTGCATAATGCAGAGGTGATTTTGATGTATATGATAATAAATCGGTGTATATGATAATAAATTGAGAATCCACGAGAGTTAAGACTCGTTTGTGAACGTAAATATTTAAATCGCATAAATTTTTGGAAAACACCAACATGCCTTTAATTTCGCTATTTCCTTGATAAGTCAAATATGAAATAAATGAATAATTAAAATTTACATTTCCTAAATGATAAAAATAAAATGTCTATTTTCTTACTTTACACTTAAAATCATTGCATTATTGTTTTCTATAGTACAATTTGAAATTTCTATGACATGGTTAGTCTAATACAAAATACTAACATTCATCTGGACATTTCAATTATTTTTTATAGGAAAATTACTCTCACTTTAAGCGAATTTGATTTACACCGTAGTTTTCAGGAACGCATTAACAGCGCAAATCGAGAACTGCCTGTAACATTATTAAACGCCGAAACCTAAATATACAGGGTGTCTCAAAAATATAGGTACAAACTTTTAGGCGAGGTAGATAACATCTAAAGGAATGAGAATTGCATAGGAACCCATAACCGGAAACGTCACCGTAAGTCAATAGGCGGCGCTGTTCAACAGTGCGCTAGAGGGGAAATTTCGGATTTCCTCATTCGAGCGGTAGTCGGCTGATGAAGAGCATGCAAAGGTATTCGAACAGGGAGCTGGCAGACATGCACTTAGTGTATGGAATAGCTGAGGGCAACGGACGAGCCGCTCAACGAATGTATCAAGAACGCTTCCCACACAGACATGTACCGGGCCACCGTTTGTTTGCGCGTGTGCATCAAAATTTGTGCGATTATGGGTCATTAAGAGGTAGCAGAAGTGAGGGCAGGCCACGATCGACGCGTACTCCCGCCATGGAAGAAAATGTGTTGGATTCCGGGGAGACTAATCCTAGTACCAGCACACGTGCCGTTGCCTCTGCCTTAGGAGTGTCTCGTTGCAGTGTACAGCGTGTTTTGCACGGCGAGTCCTTCACCCCTTTCATCTCCAAAGGGTTCAGTTACTTCTCCCCGCAGATCATCCTGCACATGTGCGTTTTGCGCAGTGGTATCTCCAAGAAAGTGCCCAAGATGTGAATTTCCCAGCTTATGTTTTTTTACTGATGAGGCTAGTTTTACTCGGGATGGCGTATTCAATCAGCACAATGCGCATTTGTGGGCTCACGAGAACCCCCACTGTCTGCGCACCCATGTGGCACAACATCGTTTCACAGTAAATGTGTGGGCAGGTTTGGTCAGTGACTGCTTAGTCGGGCCATACCTTTTACCATCCCGCATGACCTCCGCGAAGTATCTGATCTTTCTGGAACAGGTTCTACCAGGCTTACTTGCCCATGTTCTACCAAATGTGAGACGCAACATGTGGTTTCAACATGATGGGGTGCCTCCCCATTATGGAAGGTGTGTTCGTGCGCATTTGAACATGTCTTTTGGGCAAGGATGGATTCGGCGTGCTGGACCAGTTGCCTGGCCCCCATGCTCACCTGATTTAACGAGCATTGATTTCTTTCTGTGGGGGGCCCTCAAAGTTATCGTGTATGAATCGCCTGTGGAGTCTGACATGGATCTCATGGCAAGGCTCGTCTGCGCTGCTGTTACTATCAAAGAAACTCCAGGTGTGTTTCATCGTGTCCGGCAATCAATGCTCCGTCGTTGGTGTCACGCATGCATCGCGTCTCATGGTGGAAACTTCGAGCATCTGCTGTAACATTATGAAATGTATCATCTAGTACTCCATTTGCAATAATTATGTCCAATAAATGTTTTCCCATTATTAGTCACTGTCTTGTTGTCCTTTCAGATCTTGTACCTCTGCTTACACTTTCCCATGACGTTTCCGGTTATGGGTTCCTATGCAATTCTCATTCCTTTAGATGTTATCTACCTCCCCTAAAAGTTTGTACCTATATTTTTGAGACACCCTGTATACATAAAAACTTGTTCTTGAATTGTAGCCGAGTAATAGCTTGAATTTGTAAATAGTAGTCTAGTCTCAGACAGGAATGAAGATGTCCTGGATTTGAAAATTAAAACTTTTAAATTTAATGAACAGCATATAGGCGAAAGTCATCAAGAAGTTACTAGTTACTGTTTGTCTGATGATGTCAATGTTTGAGGCAGAACCTTTTTTTTTTTAAATTGGTATAACTGTTTTCATATTATTATAATCAAAATGTTTCATCTCCCTAAGGGAATTATTGCTCTATTACAATTCAGTTATAACTCATACCGCTTAAATCTTTTATGTTTGACAACGGTTACGAAGCCAGGTGTTACTTGTATTAATTTTTGTATTAAACGTTCAAAACCCTTTTCGTACAAACGGAACTGTGTTTAGGAAAATGTTTTACATAGAAAATTTCTAAAATTTTTAGATAAAACACTGGAGCAGATTTGTGTACTTTTTTTTTATGTAATCACACGTTTATAAATTGAATATAAAGCATATGTTTAATAATCGTGAGCCTTTCAGCAAGTTGTCGTTAATTTTTAGCCTGAACTTAAATTGTAATCGGATATGAATAAGAAGTTGTAAATTATAGTCCAGGCTACTATTCAATGCAATGAATAGTAGCCTGGATTCAATGCAATGAATATTAATACTATTCAATGCAATGAATAGTAGCTGTACGGAATATATATTTAAAATAATTAACAATTAATATAATTTTAATACAACTATATTTGTGAGAATATTATCACTATGATTTCAAACCCATGTTTACTTGGTTGTTTTGGGTGTCCGTGCTGTTATAGATACTTTGCATACTGTTAAAATTAAATACATTAATAATCTCACCTTATACTGTACAAGACGTCACCGTTGGGGTATATCCGAAGAAGAACATTGGGCATGATTATATTATGGAAATGACCTTCCTTTTCGTTGGAGAAGAACAGATCGGGTTTCCAAATCTTCTCCGGGTCAGTTAGGGTCAAATACCTAACCTGGCCACCCATGTCATCGAACTGCAAACGTTCGTCTCGCCACTGTTCTCGAAACGTCAACTGTACACTGTATTCCTGGAAGGATGAGATGCAATGATGTATTTGATTCTTTTTGGGGCATTCAAGTCTTTTTGTGTAAATAAAAATTGAATCTTTATTCTTTCATCATAATGTTAATAAATAATTTTGTTTTCCCACAAAACTACATAGTTTATCTGCAGGAAACAGAATGCAACAATTTCAATATTATTTGAATCCATCAATTTCTAAAACGAAAATTAAAAGTAAAAAAAATGTAAATATAAATATAATGATAGAAAATTCAGCTGTTTACAGAACTTAGGACATCAGAAATCAAGTACATGTATATATTTAATTTTAACACATCTATCTTTATGCCAAAAACAATAATTTAACAACTGACATACTCTAATATTTCAAGCTAATTCGAGTGAAAAGAATAAATTTTTGTAATTATAACGACGTTATTATCGTCCTTACAAAACAGTTTCTATTTTCTTTCCAATATAGGATAATTGTTGATACTTAGTTATCGAATTATAAACAAAGGTTATTTTAAAGTCAAGTACAAATCTTCCATAATTATTTTACGACGTTTGGTGATTTAAAATAGTTAAAAAAAATAGATAAATACCCTCTCAAGCAGCTGCTTGCCACAGAGGTCTAACAGGAGCCTGTCAGTTTATGTGCCATAGTAGGTCTGTGAGGATGGCAGGGCCTCAGCAGAAAAACAACACAAACGTCCATGCCTTAACCGGGGATCGAACACAGGTCCCTTAGATCAGTAGCCAAGCGTGCTAACCATTCGGCCACGGGACGGCTTTCTAAATAAATACCCCCTCAAGCAGCTGCTTGCCACAGAGGTCTGACAGGAGCCTGTCAATTTATATGCCAAAGTAAAAGGTCTGAGAAGATAGTTATCTGATTTTAATCTGGTTTCTTTCTTATGAATTATTTTAATCTTAAATGTATCACCAATTTATTTTAATATTGATTCGTTTGCGATCATAATATTGATAAAAAGAAAATTATCGAAGCTGATCAGTGACGTAAAGTAAGGAGACTATGAGACTGCGCAGTTGTTGCTTCTACAGTTCTCATAGACTAATGACCTTTTAGGCATCTGTCAGTCAGCGAATGATCTCTGAGAACTGTCGAAGGATCCACTGCGCAGTTCTTAATCACTTCTTAACACCCGTGCTATGTCACTAAACGAGGTTAAACTTGAAGGTAAATACACTTCGTGGTAAAGGGAATGATTTTAAATTTTTTCGGAAACAATCTGTTTAAAACTATATCAATATATTGTTTTCAGAACAATTACAATTTGCATGAAGAAATTACTGATGCAAATAAAAACAGATTCAGTTCAAACAATAAAATATCGATTTATTTTATTTAAAATGCGTGATCACATATGTCACTCACATATTATGAGTTACAATAAAACTATTGCGTGCGTTTCTACTTTTCCAGGCGAAGCTTTAAAAAAGTATTGCAGTCATGAAATATTCGATCTGGGGATATTCCATCAGGAACAGGATTTAGATGTGTCATCAAGATTAACGAGATTAAAGATGGATTTAATTAATTCGTGATTCTTTTAATTTTCATCATTTAGTAATTTGAGAAAAAGTGGCTTTCAGTAAAAATATTTCGCTCTGCAAAAATTATTTACATATATACATTTTAATTACTTCTATTTTATATTGAGCAAGGCTCGTAATCTGCAGTTCCCAGGTTTGAGTCCCAGCTGGGTCAGCGTTGAGATTTATCTCAGCAAAATCCCCGTCCTTCCCACGGCCAGTAGGGGACACCGATTGACTTGGAAAGGTCACCGTCCGTTGGATGGGACGTTAAGCCACGGAATCGTGTGTCGTCCATACTTTGTTCATGTTAAAGAACACGCTGGATCTGTCTCCCAACAGCTGTCCAGTGGGTTCCTTCCCCCAACCTTCTCTGAGCCTTCGGGGCGGATATTTGTGACCTGGACATTTAGCCCACTGTGTGCAAAAAAAGTGCCGCAGAGGAGAGTCCCATGTCTGTCTGTCTTCATATATTCAACTTTTGTTTGGAAATTATTGAAAAATTTGCTTTGCATTGAATAGATATGATGAAATACTAGGATTCGCAGTTGCCGAAATTTCCAATAGATTCATTTTGCCCTATTTAGAGAGGGACCATGAAATTTTAAAATGCAAAACTTCAAACGAATATATAGTAATAAATGATCTATTTATTTTTGAGATTTTTAAAATTTGGCGATTAAATGTAATGGACAAAGGGTTTGAATTAAGAGTAGAAATTTGTGCCTCTTATCTTTAAGAGAGTGCGAAAACGCCTGTTCCGTTTTAAGAAGCAAATGAAAAATTCTTTGGGGTTGTACTAGTAAGGAAATTCTATTATTTGCACTTTCCGAATCATCCATTAATTTAAATTTACACTGTTAGAGGGTTCTAAGGTTGTAAAATGACGAAAATTGTTTTTTAAAAAGATCGTTATTTATTCGCCAGAGAGGAATTGTTTTTCTTCTGGTTTCTCTTTCGTTCTCTTCTTTCTGTTCTTTTGCGTTCAGTATATTAGTCTATTTGTTATTTTCCTTTGCCACTCAGTCTCTTGGTTATTTTCCTTTGACTTTCGGTCTCTTTTATTTTCATCCACTTCTCGGTCTCAGTCTCTTTGTCATTCCCTTTGTCTTCGAGTTTCTTTGCTATTTTCTTTGCCTTTGGGTATTTGTATTTTCATTTGTCTTTGAGTCTCTGTTATTTTCTTGGCTTCCAATCTCTTCTATTTTTGATTTGCTTCTCGGTCTTTTTGTCATTTTCTTGTTTATTGATCTCTTTTATTTTCTTTTACAGTGTCGATATCTTTGTTCTTTTCTGTCTCTTGATCAATTTGTTACTTTTTTTTCCCACCTCTCCCTCTCCTTTCGTTCTCTTTGTCAGTATCTTTGCTTATCGGTCTCTTCTATTTTCCTTTATCAGTCTATTGTTATTTTCTTTTGCCTCTCAGTCTCTTTGTTATTTTCTTTTGCCTCTCAGTCTCTTTGCTATTTTCTTTTGCCTCTCGGTCTCTTTGCTATTTTCTTTTGCCTCTCGGTCTTTCTGTTTTTCTTTGCCTTTCGGCCTTTTTCTTATTTTACTTTCCTTTTGATCTCCTTTGCCATTATTTTTGCTTCTCGGTCTCAGCTTATCTTTGTCTTTCAGCCTCTTTGTAATGCTCTTTTCCTTTTAGTCTCTTTGTTATTTTTTCTTCGCATCTCGGTCTCTGTTATTTGCATTTGCCTCGTGTTTCTTTGTCATTTCCTTTGCCACTTTGTTCTTTTTTTTTCTCTTGATCTCTTTGTCATTTTCTTTGCCTATCGGCTTCTTTGTTATTCACTTTGGCCATTTTTCTTGCTTCTCGGTCTCTTTGTTATTTTCTTTTCCTCACTGTCTCTTTGTTATTTTTCCATTTCCCCGCTGTCTCTTTGCTGGTTTTCTTCACCTGTCGGTCACTCCGTTGTTTTCTTTTCCTCTCGGTCTTTTCGTTAATTTTGCTTCTCTGTTTCGCTATATTCTTTGTCTCTCGGCTTCTTTTTCGATTTCTTCGACTGTAATTTCTTCGTCTTCCAGATTCCATTTATTCATATAATAATTGTCTCTTCTTGTCTTTTGGGATATTGACTCTCTTGAGTTCAACTTTACCATCCTCCTACCGTCTTATTAAATCGATTTTTCTTTGGCTCTCCGTGTCTTTGTCCTTCAGGTCCCACTCATTATGTATACCTACATTAATTGTCAATTCTCGTCTACTGGGACACCAACCATCTTGAGTTCAACTTCCTTATCTTCCTATCGTTTTAATAAACCAACCACTTTGAAAACAAAAACTGTTAAATAACATTAATTTATCTCTATTTCAGTATCAAAAATGAAAGAATCGTAACTATATTGATTAAATTCCCAAATATTACCTTCTTCTTGACTAATAAGTCAGCACTTCTTTCATTTTCTTTTCTTTCTACCAGTTTCCCAGTTCCGCATCCTTCTCGTTTGCAGAGAGCAATTCGCAAAAGAAGGAGCAGAAATGTTTGGTAGATAGGTTATGCTTTAGCTCTTGACAACTGACATTAATGTCCTAATGAATATTCACTAGGGATACGAGAGGTTGGAAACTTGGTACTTCGTATTTATTTTTCTTCTTCTGTTCTTGGCTCAGTAATCGCATAAGTAATTCTGAATTCTTTACACACAACGGAAGAGATTACGATATATGAGGTCAGGATGAGAACAAAGAGCCATTCCGACTAGAAGAATTCCATGCAGTGCACGTTTGAATATTTTATCTTGTGAACCAAATTTGAAGATAGAACGTTTGCATGGTACATAGGACTTGAAAGGATACGTCAATTCCAATAAGATAAATGAAAGTTAGGAAGATGGAATGGAATACACTAGGAGAATTTCTAAGTTACCCTTAAAATGGATCTTTATTTGAATTGAGTTTTAATTTCTAAATAAATTACATGCCTTTAAATTCTTAACAAAGGATTTTACTAGATATATTAATATTGACTGAGTGAAACAGAATTAAACACTAAGAAAAACTAATTTTAACCTTTTCAGTTCCCATATGCCCATGCTGAAACATGGTAAGAAACTATTTTTAATCAATATAAAACTGTTAACCAGAGTGCAATTGGAATATTGTTTTTGGTATGAGAACGTATAAAACATTTACGATTAATAAATAATTTTTTTCCCATTTTGCCTTGATTTTGTATGGGTTTTTTGGTTTCATTGTTTTACATTTTTTTTTGTGAAAGATGTTTGTTTAGGTTAAAATAATATGCTCCAAACATTGTCAGATGAATCAAACTAATTTGGGGCTGAAAGGATTAAATCAGAGAGAAAGAGAGAAACATACACAGGAATTTGAGCGAATGATGTTATTTTTCAACCCTTAGAGAAAGACGGAGATCCAAAATACGATGGACTGACTATGTTATACATATCGTTGTTAGAATTGGTCTGCAGTGACAGAGTACAGAAACAGTAGCTCAGAGTAGATTAATAATATGGATAATTAAATTATACAGTCTGGTTGGACCTCCGTAGTACATATGTGTACACGGTATCTAGAGAAAATCGTGGGGTGGGTGAGCAAGAAACACAATCGAGCCAGGAAATTTTAAAGGGGGGAGGGAGAGATTTTTCACCTTCATTTTACAGGTCTTTAAGATTTTTTTGAAAAATGCATTAAATTTAAATAGGTTTAATACTTTTTTTGTCTTTCTTACCCTTACCAACATTCTGAAAAAAAAAGGGGGGGGGGGGTGATATGATCACCTTATCTCCCCGTTAGATCTGACCCTGTAAGTGTGTGTGGGGGGAAGGGGGAGGGTATATGTATGCATGCTTTACTGCCTCTGAATAAGTAGAGTTCATAAAATATAAATCGTAAGGTTCCCCTTTTGGTAATCAATGCAAATAGTTCATTTTAGTGAACTATTGCATTCTATGATGTAGAAATAACGAAAGTTAAACAAGAGTTCGGCTTCTTTTAATGGATGGAAAAAAATGCAAAATAGTCTAATCTTTAGGCGGAGAAAAAAATATATATCCCTGAACCCATATCTGCGGGTCCAGGGATGTAAAATGACTCAAAATTAGTCTTAGGAGTTAGAAGATGTAAAAAGGGGTTTCGTAAGCAGTTTAGGAATTCGGTTATGTAAAAGATATAAGGCAAGAGTAGCATAGAATTCGATGATGTTAAAATAATAAATAGTATTTAGGAGTTCGTTGGTGAAAACAAAATAATGTAAAGAAGTCCAAAGACTAAGTGGTTTGAAAATAATGCAAAAACAGTGCAAGCGTTCGATGTGAAAAAAATGTCATAAGTGGTTAATGATGTAAAAGGATACAAAAGTAATGAAGGAGCTGGGTGAAAAAAATAATAACATAAAAGGTTAGTGATGTAAAACAATGCAAAAATAGTGCAGGTCTTTGGTGAACAAAAATGCATAAGGGGTTAATGGTGTAAAACAATGCTAAAGTAGTGCGTGCTCGGTAAGCAAAAAGAGCATAAAAGGGTTAGTGAGGCAAGAACAATGCAAAATAGTCTGGGGCTTCGGTGACGTAAAATTAATCCAAAAGCATAACAAAGGTTTTGGAGATGCAAAAACAATGCAATAGAGCCTAAGGATTCAAGATGTTAATATCATGCTGTATTAAACAAAAGCGGTTGTTGCCAATTAGGGGTGTTTTCTTGAATTTTTCGGTAGAAATAGATTAAATAGAATAAAGAGTAATTCTTAGCTTAACATAGTTATGCATGTTTTGTTTCGACAGAATAACTTAAAAATCAATGGATACAGTATCAAAATAAATACATACATACGTAAATGCAGAATGCTCAAGCAGCCATGGGCTATTGAGGTCCAACCAGATTGTACAATTCAGTTCTCCAAAGCTGCCTATTCTGAGCTACAGACGCTGCATCTGGTCACTGAGAACTAATTCTAACGAAGTCCTGTTTGACATTGTCTACCATCGAATCCTAGGTCTTCCCCTTTTCCTGAGGGCTTTAGGAACACTGTTCACAATCCTGTTCCCCAATCTACATCTAAACATACAGGCAACATAGCAAACCAACGTAGTCTTCTCTCCGAAAATGTGCTGCTCAAAAGAGGTTGCCAGCTCCTTTGCATAACCTCATCATTGCGAAAACTACAGTGTAAAAATACAGGTACACACTGTAAATATTGTTTCAATTAGTTTTATACAGGAAACAAAATGATTTCGTGAAGTTAGAAATAATAGAATTTAGAAATGATGAAGAGGGCGCTGAGCTCAAAAAGTCTGGGAATGACTGCTCTACAAGTTCGACGACTTTAAAATAATATGAAAGTAGTCTAAAGGTTCAACAATGTAAAAATTAAAGGAAAAGTATTCAATGTCAAAGTAATTATAGACAAACTGTTCAAAGATTGCAAAAAGATTTGAGAGTCACTCTGTTAAAGTTATTTTGACTTTAAAACTTCATTTCAGAGTGAATGCACTAATCAACATGACGTTGACAAAATTATTACATTGAGGTAAAAATAATAATAAATAAAAAGTGAGAACAGCTGTTTCAAAGGATAGAATGAAAGAAATCCATTATTTTATTTAGGCTGATCCAAACTTCCACATGCTCCTGGTTTTAAAACATTTCATCACTGGGCAAACCTTTGAGCTCGACAAATGAACGCCGTAATCAATGCTCTAGTGACGAGAGGCACATTCGGCATCGTTAGGCGTCAAATATTTGTGATCTCTCTCGTTTCACCCTCACCAATTGCCACATGCCTAAATTATTCGATAAACTCTTGACGCACGAATCCTACCTTGTTTGCTGTGGACGGCATGTCATCGAATTTTCTACATTTACGAATCCGACAACGGCATACCTCGTCAAATTTGCGCCGGCCAATAGCGCAAACTGAGGAGACGAGGTCATCATCAAATCAGCGGCGGTTGTGTTGTTCAAATAATAGGGAGTTAAGGTCTGTGTCCCTAGAGTTTAGTTCCTAAAATTTGTAAACGTGTCCAGAACGTTAGGTGGATCAGAAATTCTAGTTCGAAAGCTAACAGCTGGAAATGTAAGATAAAAATATACGGGATGGAAAGTTGGCGTGACAGCTTATACGATTTAGTACGAAATGTAGCGTGATATTTATTAAATAAATGTTTCAGTTACACTATTACATCCACAGTGTTAATATTCCACTTAACGATGACTTTGTTTGACACTGAGAATATTCCTATGAAATGATCAATTCCAGCTGTTATTTAGAAAGAGATTTAATAACGCGTATTTTAGTAATATTGAAATATTGAAGTTTTGAACAATTGAATATTTTAATTAATTTTCTGTTTACTCTTAATAGCGTGACAAACAAAATCTCCATTAAGTTAGACCAGGGTCTGAAACAAAAATCATATCGGGGACCAAATCTGTTACTTTTCACTATATGGCAGTCCAATTCAGTTACTTTTCAGTATATGACAGGTCAAATCACTTACTTTTTAGTATATAGCGGGTTACATTTTATATTAAGTAATGAGCAACCGTCCCGTGGCCGAGTGGTTAGCGTGCTTGGCTGCTGATCTAAGGGACCTGGGTTCGAGCCCCGGATAAGGCATGGATGTTCGTATTGTTTTTCTGCTGAGGTCCTGCCATCCTCTCAGATCTTCTACTGTGGCATATAAACTGACACGCTCCTGTCAGACCTCTGTGGCAAGCAGCTGCTTGAGGGGGTATTTTTTTTATATAATAATGAGCAAATGAAAAGATTCAGTATGCACTTAAGGAACAAATCAGTTTTTTATTCAGTTCACGATATGCCTCATGTATAATTTCCTGCCAAAAATCTTCAACGGGTATATTTATATTTCAGCTTAAAAAATAAGCTGGGTTATTAAATCATGAGACATTTAGCTTTACATGAGACTTTTAGCTCACTTTTAGCTTTACAATGAGCAAAATGATCAGGTCACAACGACTCCAAAGTTAAGGAAAAGATCGAAAAGAAAATGCACTGGAGAGTATTAGGTGCAAAAAGTTACCTTTTTGATTCAACCAATGTAGGTTTAACCTATCTACTCACTCAATATATTCGTACTTAAATTTAGTTAGAATTTTAGTTTAGGTCTGCCGAAGGATGTTTAAAGGCAGAAGGAATCATCCCCTTAAGACCATGTATACCCACTTAGGATAGATTTTGTTTTGAACTTAATAACCTGAAATGCTTGCTAGAATGTTTGGAAAAATTTCTTATTAGATCAGTTGTCACACTCCAGGCTTGCAATTGAAATTTCTGAAGAGTTTCTGCATACGTTGAACTGGTTGGGACCCAACCAGAGGAATTTTGTGAATGGATACTAAGGGAGGCAATAGGAATTTGAAATAATTTGGTTTCGTCCTGAGTTCCCACGTCTCTCAGAGCTATGCCAGGCCTCATACCTGATAGACCGTCAGAGGCTAACCCCTTCCTTCAACAATGTGACATTAAGCTTTCTCGCATATTCTTATTGATTCGCTACTAGCGCCATCTATGTCGGGAATTGGGCAGAATTGGTCAACCAAGCTGTCTCATATGATGGAAGTAATATTTGTCACTCAAGCTCACAGCATTATAAATAATTCAGTAATAAAGCATCCCACTTAGGACGAAACAAATTTTTTTAGCAAATTATTTAAAGTGTTTTTAGTCAACAGGACATTTCTTGCGATAATTTATTACTGAATTATTTATATAACGCTGTGACGTGAGTGATAAATATTTCTTCCATCATATGAGGCAGATTGGTTGCCGATTCGCGACATAGATGGCGCCAGTGGCGAATCAACAAAAATATGAGGAAAGCTTCTATGTTGTTAAAAATATGCGGATATATGCGAGAAATATATTATTATATATAAAATATTAAAAATATGCAAAAATATGCGGGAAAGTTTATATTGTTGAAGAAAACGCTTATCTCTGATGGTCTGGTGGTTATGATGATGTCTGGCATGACTCTGGGGGACGTTGGTTCGAATCTCGCTCAGGATGAAACCAAATTCTTTTCAGCAAATTGTTTCAAGCGTTTGTTGTCAACAGGACATTTTTTTAAAGATCATAGGTTAATAACAGATCAATCCCCTTCCAATCAACCAATGATCTATAAGAACTATCGAAACTGTCTGATGAAAAAAATTAATTCGTATCATTGCGTAGTCTCACAGTCTTTTCATTGCTTCCCCGGCTATCAGTTGGTGTCACTTGTGCTCAAAGTTGAGATTATCTCTGTTGTCTTCTTGGTCACCAAATATTTTCTCCATGGTGTTCGGGTTGATTCAGTTTGTAAGGTGCCAGACGAGTAATCTGATGTTTGATAGATGGGACTGAATCTTGGGAAGGTTTGAGTCTCAAATCACCTGAGACGTTAAGCCGTTGATCCCTGTTGCAGGACAGAAGCATCTGAACTATGTTGCATATAGATATAGGTTAAAGAACATGCTAGACGGCATTGACGGGCAGCTACCATATATCTCGTAACAGCTGCTCAGTGGATCACCTTCTCCAATCGTCTCAGAGCCTTTGTTGTCCTTGTGACCATGCCATTTAGCCCATTGTGTGAAAAACAGGGTTGCTCAGAGGTAAAACATCTGAATCTTAATGAGAAATCTGAAAATGTCGCACTTCGAAAGGTTGTTGCTTTCTTCAGATACGATGTCAATCCGAGGTGTCGTGTTCGGGAGAGCCATTCCCAGTGTACGTTAAGAGAAACAGTGAAATATACCTACTCATCTTTACGTAATTTGTAATATATTATATCACTTACTTAAACTATAGCATCTTCAAGAGATTATTTTTTGGCGGGGAAAAACTGCCTTTCTTAAAAATTATTTTTATTTGAGCAAGTGATGTTGACACTTTTTTTGGGTGGAAGTGCATCCACTGAATAGCTGTTAGGAGACAAATGGAAGCTTCCAATCAAAGTTATTTTGCGTTTTCTTTCAGGAGCCACGACGTAACATCCCATCCGACAAACGGCGGCCTTTCCAGACCCATTTATATCCCATTTGTAACTGTGGGTAGGGTGGAAGGGGAAATTAATTAATGGAGAAAAATCTGCACACCATTCTCCATAGAGATATTGTGTAAAAATCCTTAGCACATTATCTTTTATTTTGGAAAAGAGATTTTGTTGTGGGGGATATGTGTTATAACGTCTAACTTTCCCCTGCCCCCATGAGCTTTTTATGTATGAAACTCTTTATCATAATCATCCGTGGCGAAGAGATATGGCGAAGCAACTTTTATGAACATCTGTTTGGGCTAGTATACCAATCAAAGAATAAATTGGAGGATGTATAAAAAGACTGGATGACTTCAACGGATGGCTTTAATAGCTGGCTGGTAGTTTGCTTTGAAATCATTTTGATCTGACCAGTTATCGTTTTGAGATTCGAAAATATGATTTCGAAGAGTACAGTGACTTTTTGCATTAGAGATGCAATTTTTGAAAGCAACGCTGATGATGGGCTGGAACGCCATTTCGATGCCAATTACTGGTGCAGATATCTTGATTTTTGTGTTAAGAGGTTTAATCATTACGAATTTAATGCTTTTCTTTAGTTATCAGAATTAAGTACATTGCTTTCGTGGACGTTTTACCATTGGTTCAAATGTCGAAACACCTCAACTCGTACCATTTTTTTCACGTGATCATATAAAACGCAATTTCTATTCGACTAAAGAAGGCTTTTCTAAGCTATGATCCCCATCGATGTTATGGTGAAGTTTCGAACTTGGCGCAAATGCTATCGGAACCACTTACAAATTTCAGGGTACACATCTTACATGTATGCCGTTCTCATCCTATGTTGGTAAAGAATTGACTTGGATGGATTTAATGCAAACGTAACCTCATATAGAAGATATCTGAACAGAAATATGCCTTTTTTTTCTTTTTAGTGAGTAAAGACTTGACTTTGGATGGATTGAGTGTAAACATAATAACATATAGAAGATCTTTGAGTAGAAAATGTAGTTTTCCTCCTATGTAAGGAAGGAGGTGTTTTTGGATGAATTGTGCAAACTTAATCTCATATGCAAGAATCTTTGAGTAGAAATAACTCCACAGTAATGATCTCACTTTTTTTTATGAAAAATCAATTTACAAACGCATGATATTTTTTATTTTACTCGTAAAGCTTCCTTCTGCAACCTAACATCATTTATTTTACTCTAATGCTTCGGAAAATTGGATCAAGTTAAAAAAACTCTTTACACGTCTGACAACACACTACAGTGGCCATCGTACAATTTTTCTGTTTTTGTTGCTAGTATTCCTACGAGAACAAAAATGTTCCCTTCCACCATCGACGCATCCCGAGTCAGCCTTCCAACTCCGTGACTTAAAACAAGAGCATTAATTTCATCAATGGTACTTAATGGAGTGTCACGTGCCCAACAACGATAAATTGCGCTGAACTTTTAAATTAGTTGATTGCCAACATTTATCACCAAGGCAATGAAGTACCTCGAAGCATGGCAGTTATATGCTGAGCACCTTAATTCGTAGCTATTGGAGCTTGAGACGCAGAGTGTTATAAAGTGCTTCTGGAGTAATGGGCTCCTACCTACTTCGTCCTCTTGGAGCCCTTCAACAAATCACAAAACAGGAGAACGACCTGCTCGCTGCTGTCACGGCCTAGCTCTGATACTTATGTAAAGATGTCATCCTGTCATTCCACTGTCATATTACACTCCTTTGATGCCGTTCTTCTTTTTAGCATCACTCCTATCTTTCGGTTACTGTGTGATGGCGTTGGATTTTAATGAAAGCCAAGTGAGTCCATCTTCATCACCAGTGAAGTGATAAATGAAAGATGACACTTTTATTTATAATATTTTTTTCTTGTTACTCGGCTTTACTCTATTAGGGTATAAGTTCGTCAACATCTCTCGTAATGTAGATATTAGATATTCCATAAAATCCCACACCAGCGTGATTTTTTTTTATCATCCTTTAAGATTTAGTTTTGAATGTTTAAAACATTTCTTTATAGTTTTTGAGAATTTTACTCCTCAGAATGATAGTTTAAATGGTGGAGAAATTAGAAACAGAATAGTGGCTTCATGTGAAATTGTTACCACGAGATTGATAAAGATAATAATTAAAATAATAATGAGTCAATTATTAGTAATAATAATATATTATATAACGATAAACGTTAACCATATAGTTGAATAACAGTGATGGTTTATTATATTTTACGGATTTCTTCCTTGTTGATAGGGGCAGAGATTGCCCCAGTCTCGTAATTTCAGTTCCCAGGTTCGAGTTTCAACTGTGCTAATTATGAGATTTTTTCCTCTAAACCCACACCCTATGCTCGGTCAGTAGTTTATACTGATGTGCTTAGCAAAGCAGCCGTCCGTTGGATGGGACATAAAGCTGTGGTGCCATTTACAGGACAACAATATCCTGTTCACATTAGAGAACACTCTGAATGTATTTTACGGGAGTCTACCATCTGTCTCCTAACAGCTGTCTAATGGGTCTCCTTCCGCCAACCTTCTCCGAGCCTTTAGGTTTTTAGTGACCTGGCTTTAGTCCATAAGGTGCAAAAAAAAAACTGCTGCTCAGAAGTAAAACAATCCAAATCCTTGTTGGTTTCACTGCACTAACGGACGTGATATCGTCTAAAACATTCGCTGCAATTCTGTTCCTATGGCACCTCTTCTGTCGTGAGCTACGAAACAAATCACCTATTTCATCGCATTTCGTCATCATTTTGTTAAACTCATTTTACGAAAGGGATCCTCTTCTTAAACCTTTTCACAGGCAATATTCCTGAAGCGTAGCCATGGCGTAGCTGCAGTATGGTAGAACAACTTCACTGGCAATCCACGATCTTTCATGATGAATCCTAGTTTCAGATCTGTTCTGTTTCTTCAAACCGTTAGGCACAATGTTCTGATTTAATTCTCCATCAACCTAGTTCCAGATCTATCCCTTTTTTTCAATCCATTAGTCACACTGTTATGATTCAATCGTCCACCCACCTAGTTCTAGATCTGTTCTGTTTCTTCAAATCTTTAGGCACACTATTCTGATTCAATTCTACACCTACCTAGCTCTAGATCTGTTCCGTTTCTTCAAACTTTTAGACACACTGCTCTGATTCATTTTCTCCATCCACCTATTCTAGATTTGTCCCTTCTTCAAACCTTAAGGCACACTGTTTTAGCCTTATTCTTCACCTACCTAGTTTTAGATCTGTTCTGTTTCTTCAAACCTTTAGACCCAATGTTCTGATTCAATTCTTCATCCATCTCGTTCCAGATCTGTCCTCGATCTTCAAATCTTTAGGCACACTGTTCTAGCTTTATTCTTCACCACATGGTTTTGATTTCCCGCTTTCTTAAACCTTTAGGCACACTGCTCTAAATGTATTCTTCACCTACAAAGTTCCAGATTACATTTCTTCAAAACTTTAGACACACAGATCTAATTCATTCTATATCCATCTTGTTACAGATCTGTCCCTTTTTCTTCAAACCTTTAGATACACTGATCTAACTCTATTTGCCAATCTCCTGTTATCCACATCGGGCAGTATGGTCAAGCCAACTTTTATCTAATCTCATTATCATTCACAACACATTCACCAAATTGCTAAAATGCTAGGTAAGCCTTTGCAATCAATAAAGCATCAAACATTGTCTTATCTTACTTCGGACAAACGGTATGTCATATGAGGTATGGAAACCATATTTTTGAGTTTAGTTTTTTTTTAATTATCATTTTTTAACACTCTCTACCAAATCATTGCAGAATTTCCCTGCCATGCCAATGGAAAGCTAATTTCGACGCTTTCTAACTTCCTAAATTAGCACTCTATGAAGAAATTGAACTAAAGATATATTAAAGAGAGTAATCAAATCTATCTAAATCTCGATTTCCAGCAATATTCGTTCGGAACGTAAAATATTATGGAATTGTAATATGTTAAAAGAGTTTAAATATTTAATGTTGGCTTGTTCGAAAAAAAAATCATGTATAGTTTAAAATTTAAATAATCATTACGCAGTCTTCTAAAATACAAGCTTATTTTTTAAAAACCGTTTGAAATAATATGTTAGTTTGAATTAACTTCTGAAAGTAAATTCTTAGAGAATTGCTTTTGATAGATATTCAGATTTCGATATCTCTTAAAATAATGAAAACATATTGTTGAAAATAGAGATTTAGATCGCATTGATTGATATCTGCATTTTATCTTCAATCATATTTTCTATCAAACACTTATTTCGAAGTTATATCTTCGAATTTAGTTCCTTATTAACATAAACATGGGAATTCTCAATTATTTTGGCATGATTTTCTTTCCATTTCCGATTTTTCCGCATTCCGAGTAGCGGAATATAGACCTGCCTTATTGCCATAGGAGTAAAAAGAGTCCCTTAACTTAAACCTAAAACCATATAATCTAAGGTATGGATCCTTAATTTATTTATATGGAGCTTTAATTTATAATACATTCGTAAAGTTGAGGATACATTAAAACGTAATCTTAATTGCAATACTCAAATTTATTTTTCGCAATTTAGTTTTTTCCTAGTAGAGGAAATTCGAAATGTGAACTTTATGCGATTTTACACTATTATACTTGACTTACAGATTAAGCCCATTGAAACGGGTCACGATTTTTTCGATTGACTGAACTTGAAGTCAATATTTAAGGAAATAAATTACTCTTTTTTCATTAAACTTTATTCAAAATCTATAATCTTTTAAATCTAATATCACATTATCATCACGAAAAAGTTCTGCAATCGCAAAGTTCCGTGCAAATATTCTGTGATCATTCGTAAGTATCTTTTGATTAATTTTGCTTTTCAGCATTCCAACTCTTTACGGAAATAAAAAGAGAGTCCTGAAATAGGAACTTCTACTGTGAGTCGATCAAACATTTCAATATGTATTTTTGAGAACTATAAATTGAGTATGTGCAAAATTTGAGGTTGATAAGATTATAGATTACTGAGATAAAGAGCGTTACAGAAATAATGACCAAAAGAGAGAATAAGGGTTTAGTGGTTTGATAAATATTTCGGGCCCTGGAAAATATATATATACCTACTTTGCGATAAAATAAATTTTATACATAAAGCAGTTTTTATATGGCGTAACGATATATTTTATACCTAAAATAGGAATTATAATAAGGTTAATATTTATTAATATGAGTTAAAATTTTACTAACAAGTAGATAATAAAGATAATTAAAAAATCGAAAGTGTTAGAATTAAACTGAAAGTTGCTTACCATCCTGACGTCGTCAATTTCACTAATACTTCGGATATATATGTTAACTCGAACCAGGGCAGGGCCATCTGTGAACAACGAAAATACATCCGTAAAACTTTTGATCTGAAACGTTTTTATACCATAAAACACTTTTTTTTCTGTAAAAGTAAAAGTATTTTGAATTGATTTGGTAGAGTAAAATACTTCATGAAAACATTAAATACTGTATTCGTTTATTCATTTCCTGTATACTATATTTTTTTTACATAATTACTGCATTTATCCGCATTTTTATTAATGACTAGATTCAGTTACAGAATGAATGAAATTAAAATTCGAAGTACTATTTTGTAGAATCTTATTTATTTAGAAATCATTTCCACCAAACTAATTAGGAATTTAATGCAACTAAAGAGTCTGTCTTCTGGACATAATATCATATTTTGAGTATCACGGTAGAATTAGGCCAGAATGCAATTTAGGATCCTCCACAATTAAAAAAAAAGGATATATTATTTATATTTTAGTTTTTAAATATTTTATTGCATTTATATTTTTATTTTAATAATATTTTATTATATTCATATATTTTAGCAACATCAGGTTTTTTAATCAAAACCTAATTGTTAAATCAGTTGAATAGTGAAAGAACATTAAATAACATTGTTATTTAGAAAAAGTAAATTTTTAATTGGTTATTATATCTTAACTCTGTAGAGTCTTTAATAAAGTAAATGCAATAAAATAACTACAGAAACTTTCTAATTTAATTAAACATATTTGGTTTTCAATATTATTGTTTTTTTAAACTGCTAATGAGTTTTCTTATGCGGTTGAAATAAGTTTGTTAGAGATTCAAATATTTAGACAGAATTCTACGTATAGCGGTTCTAAATTGTTTAATCAATTGGATAATGAATTAAAATATTAAATAATATTATTATTTATAAAACATAAGTTTTTAATTTGTTATTATATCTTACATCTACAGATTATTTAATGATATAAGTGTAATAAAGTAATGTAGCAAAAAATAATTTCATTTAATTAAAATTATTTACCTTTCAAAAAAGCTTTGTTGAAACATCAAGCAAATTTTCTAAGGCGGTCGAAACCTATTATTTGTATATTGAAATGTTCTGGTAAAGGAATTTGATTGATTTGATCTATATAATATTTTAGCCAACGGCAGTGCAAAGCTGAAAACACCGGTTCTCGTCCTATCACCGAAGTTAAGCAGGGTTCTCGTCCGATCACTGAAGTTAAGCAGCTTTGGGCGCTGTCAGTACCTGGGAGGATGACCACCTGGGAACGCCGCGTGCATGCAGTTGTCAAAAAATCTGCTGAGGACCCGCCATCCTCACAGATCCCTCTACTCTGGCGTATTAAACTGACAGGCTCTTGTCAGACCTCTGTGGCAAGCAGCTGCTTCAGGAGGTATTTATTTATTTTTTATTTATATAATATTTGCTAATTTTACCTAAAAACGTAAAGGATGTAAGGTGCAAAAATGTAAAGGAAAAATGTAAGGTGTAAGCATTGATATTTATTTTTGTCGTGTTGTTATTAAAATTGATTTGCTTTATTATTTTTTCAACATAAATTTTCAACAAGTGCACAATGAACGTTTTAATAGAGATAATTTAATGATGCATTGACTGTATTCATTATGGAGACACTGACGTAGCCAAAATATTTGGGAGTGAGGGTTTTGAATAATTTTGTTGAAGTTTACTTTCAGATATATTGATGAAATAATTTTTTCTTACAATAAAGTCAAATTTTAAGGGGGGCGGGAAGAGATTCTCTTTCTGCAGGATCAAAGTTTCGCAGTAAAAATAAGTAACTATGTTTAAACTGTCTTACAATCTTTTGGTTTTATTTTTAATACCTGTCTTCTTGACCCTAGACTTATCACGTTGACCTATGCGTAAAAACAACCTTGGATTTAATCTGAAGCCACATAATTTAAATTTCAAAATAATCTTAAACGCATTTTTAAATTAATAGTTGACATTAATATGCGGGTAATGAATTCCATTATTTTCAACACACAGATAATTCCTACTATTTTCATACTACATACGAAAAGCATTGTTATTACTGAAAATGTATTTTTAATCTTCTCATATTATGGAAAAGAAGACGGAAGTTACAAATCATCTAACAACGTTTGATTGAGATTAAAAATATTCTCTGAATGAAACAACCAATGACGAATGGAATTTTACGATGTCTAGTTCCGATATTAAATAAAAAACGCCATTAAAAGAACAAATTTAATATGTGGAAAAGTAATTTGCCAACATTATCTCAATTTCTTAAGTGACAAATTAAGCACTCGAATGCTGCAACAATTCAATTTAATATGGCTGAATAAAGTGCAATTAGGGAGAAGGAATTATTCAAAAACAAAACAAATGAAATTACAACAATCCAGTGAACGCTGACTTAATACATGGAGATTGAAAGCATAGTTTTAGGAAGATTCGTAATTACATTAGTGAATCAGATTTTGAAAATTCGAGGTAAGTTATAGTTTTTTTTTATGCTTATCTGCTTTCATTGGACTGCTTTAAAATTCAGGGTTCAATTCTTTTAATCAGCCTGATGTGAATGAAATGCATATCAAAAAGACAGGAGTTAAGAAAAAAAGCTTTTTATGGAAAAATGTCGATCGAGAGAAGATAACGATCTCAATAAAATCATGATTCTGTAACAATACTCTTTCAGTGATTTTTTTTAATAAATAGAATAGCTCATATAATCTGTGTTTGGTTTCTCATGCAAATGCTTCTTCGATATTTTGTAATATTTATCAAAACTGCCTAGTTGTTATTTCAGGTTTCTATAACGTTGTTTCAAAATGCTTAACATCGTGTAGTAGCATATACAGTGCTGGTCTGTTACCAGGATACGCACAAGAACTTAAACCTCACTAACATAGTTGTCAAGTTCGCTAACCATGCATCTCGATTTTCATAAAACATATAAATATCTATGTCTATTAGCCTATATTTATATACGTGGTTCGATAACCACTGCATCATGGTGTCTTGTAAAACATAAGAAACTTTACATCTGTTAACTCAGTTGTTAGTTTTACCAACCACTACATTTTGTTTCTCAAAAAGCATACAAGCAGTTACATACGGACATACCCATTAAAAATCAATATAATTATTATTAATATTATTATAGTAAATTTGTACCCAAAAGCATACAAGCAGTTACATACGGACATACCCAGGTGTGAGGTTCGTTTACTATTCACTACGTCAGTTAACTAGACTGGTTAGACCAGAACAGAAACCAATATGAGGCTAAAATAAAATTATACAACGACAACTGTTTTGGCTTTCGAAGCAGGTAGATAAGTTTGAGATTTCGTGCAAACTGACCGGATATTCGGGGGGGGGAGGGTCCGGAGTTTCACCCATGAATACGTCCTACCAGAAGCTATCGCTTCAGATAATGGAAAATCCTGTTGTAAAGACTAAAACTATTGATATTTCTCGTGTAGTTCTATAAATAAAACCATTTGGTAAACAGTTAACCATTTTAAAAGGGTAAAATATTTTAAATTCATGAAAATATTTTTGTTGAGAAATGGGTTTAATGACGAATTGTTTTCGCTTAAATTTTTATACGAATATGACTACTCTAATAAACATAGAAAGATATAAAAACCCTAAGTTAAGGGTTACGATCAGGAACACTTTTCAAGTGAACATCAGTGCAGAAGTCTGCCTTAAGCTCATTGAAACATTTGGATGACTTTTCCAGAAGGTTTCTTGACTGAGAAATTTTTGGACAAGAAGAAATGCGGTAATGACCAATTGGACAAATGATTCCTTTAACTCAGAGGTTTCCAACCTTTTTGAATCCAGCGTCCTCTTTACCATTTTTAACTCCCCCTGCACGCTTCTAAAAATATTTTTCCTGTATAAAACTGTTTGAAATAAAATTTACCGTGTATATAAATTTACGAGTATTTTGGTAATGCAATGAATTTCTAGCCAACGTCAGTACCAAGCTGAAAACACCTGTTCTCGTCTGATCACCGAAGTTGAGCAGCTTCGGGAGCGGTCAGTACCTGGGAACACCGCGTGCAGTTGGCAAAAAAAATCTTCCGAGGACCCGCCATTCTCACAGATTCCTTCTACTATGGCGTATTAAACTGTCAGACCTCTTGTGGCAAGCATATGCTTGAGGAGGTATTTATTTAATGAATTTCTAAGATTTTTCTACAGAAACGAAACATGAATAAGTATGTTAATCTAAAAACTTTTTGATATTCTACTTGTCTATTCATATTCCGCCGAAATTTCGAAAACGACCTGCAGCCTCTGTGGCTCAGTGGTACCGCGTTGGCTCCCAGAGACACTGCGACCGCAGGGGCTGGGTTCGAGTGCCTGGGTTCGATAGCATGGTCGTTTTTACCGGTCGTCACATATGTTGCGATTCTCCCGCAGTTAAAAAAATGTCCAATTATTGACATATCTAAAAAATCTATGTCCTCACATTGGCACATAAACCAAACAATGGCTATAAGTCCGAGAAACCAAACTGCAAGAAAAAAAACTCGAATTGTCGGCCCTGTTTGGAACCACTACTTTAATTTTTCCAGTCCCAATTTTAAAATTATATTTCGCTACTATAAAATTGCTACATTTATTTACTTATTTACAAACTTTACACTTATTTTCAAATTGTTTTCCCCATATGAAAAACACGTAATAAATTTGCAATAAAAATATATATAGTGTATATTATTTCTAGTTTAGCTTTATTTTGTTTACTAGTTTTTATGTTTTTTTAGAGAAATAACAATAATATCGTGCTTCAAACGTTATTAGATTATCCAAATGAATTCGCAACTGAAAGGTTAATGACAGCAACCTTAACTTATTCCCCTTTAAAGCTAATTAAATTCGATTAATTATTTCCCTTTTAATAACATTAACTCTTTTTATACTTTTAAGCTGTGGTAATAGTTAAGAAACTGCTTTACAGGCTAACAGTTTTAGTATGACAACACTCATACTACGGGTTATCAATCAACTAGGAAAAAAAATTCACAGAAGTTCTGAATATAAGAGAAATTCCCCGAAGATTATGTGGCTCTTTTTTTCGGTGAAATAAGTTGATTCTTACTTGCTTCGATTGTTCTCGAACAAAATGTGTGAGCCTTGAACTTGTTTGTCATCCCTTACGTGGAATGAAAGAAAGTTTCCACTATCCTTTGTGAGACGACCCAATAGAGAGGCTACTCTCCTCCACCTTGCGGTAACGATGCTTGGGAGACGCTTCAAAGGCCCATATTTCGCCGATGGACGATCAATCAAGCAACCCAATGGGGCGATGCTGTGGACAGCGTTCATTCCTAAAGTAGAAGCAGAGGGCATGACGAAGATGAATGTTAGGCCGCAGACGGCGATCCGACCTTTTATTCGCTCACGGTACAAGACTTTATGCATGATTGCTTCCTACAAGGTAGATTGGTTGTGGAGTTCACATTCACTAACCTTAGGAAATGTAACAACTCTTTACAGTGCAACATGTTTCATGGGAGACGTTCATACGTCATCTATATTGAATGACGCTGCCTGTTCTGTGCATTAATTTAGCAAGGGAGTTCTTTTTTTATTCGCGGTGAATATCTGCAAAGCTGTATCCGGTTGATGACGACGCAAAAAATGTGCAGATGAATTTTTGTATAATACATTTGATATTTTTCAAGTTTAGATGAAAATACATTTGATATTTTTCAAGTTTAGGTGAAAATATATTTGATATTTTTCAAGTTTAGGTGAAAATATATTTGATATTTTTCAAGTTTAGGTGAAAAAACAAAACTGAAAAAAAGCTGGATAACTTTGAAAATAATTCATTCAAAGCTACCAAACTCTGAAAATAAGATTTGGCGATCTTTTATTCTTATTTTCGGCGATAATTTTTTCACAAAAAGCTTACTTTCAAATTTAAGGATTTTGATTGGATTGTTTTACCTCTGAGCGGCACTTTTTTGCACACCATGGGCTAAATGGCCAGGCCACAAGGACCCCGAAGGCTCAGAGAAGGTTGGGGGAAGGGACCCACTGGAACAGCTGTTGGGAGACAGATGGTAGCCTCCCGTCAAGGCCATCCAGCGTGTTCTTTAACGTGCACAGGGTATGGCTCTCCCGCACACGGGGTCACGGCTTAACGTCCCATCCGACGGACTGCGGCCTTTTCAAGCCCATCGGTGTCCCCTACTGACCGTGGGCAGGGCGGGGAAGTTTTGCGGAGATAAATCTCAACGCTGACCCAGCTGGGACTCGAACCTGGGAACTACAGATTACGAGCCTGGCGCTCTACCGACTGAGCCACCCCTGCCCCTAGGGACTTTTGAACATGCCTTTCTATTTATATATTATGCAAGGGTCGTAATACTTTTCATAACAAAGTTTGTGTGCCCATGTACATTGAAAGGCCACACTAGTATTTATTCATTAAGTTAGTTTATATTTAAAGCTATATTTACTATACCTTTGGTTATTGGCCATTCCGTGTTAACGACCTACTAAAAACATTTGCTATAGGAAACTTTTTTTATTGCAATATAGTGTAGAGCAAGTAATTAAATAATTGTGCAAGAAGGAAGTTAATTTCAGCTTTTGCGTTACTGGTCACCTAACGTTGAGTATGGCTTGGGAATAATATGTTAAAAAAAAGCATAAAAATATTCAATAAAAGAAATTATCTTCAACCAGCTGTGTCAGTATAATACGCCAAAGAGAAGATCGGTAAAGAAGCAGAGAGACCTCAGCAGAAGGACAACTCAACAAAGAAAACATCCATACCTCATCCGGGGCCGAATCCTGGCCCCTTTGATCAGTAACAAAGCATGCTAACCACTCGACTACTGTGCCAGCAGAAAAAGCATTTTACTAGAATAATTTTATTTGCTTCAAAATTTAAATTCGTTACAAAAGCATAAACACTGCTCTTCGTAATACGACACAAAATTTGACTCCACCAAAAGAAGCTCCGTAAAACTCCCCGTCCTGTCCACGGTCAGTAGGGGACACCGATAGGCATAGAAAGGTTGCCATCCGTGGGACGGGACGTTAAGTCGTGGGTCCGTGTGCGGGAGAACCATACCTGTGCATGTTAAAAAACACTATGGATGGCTTTGACTGGAGGCTACCATCTATCTCCCAACAGCTGTGCAGTGGGTCTCCTCCCTCTACCTTCTCTGAGCCATCGGGAACTTTGTGACCTGCACATTTAACCCATTGTGTGCAAAATATACCGCTCAGAGCCCTACTCCCAAACCTAAAAGGCGATTCCTATTTAGGATAACGAAAACTTCTGGTTTATATTACAATACTCGACTTTCTGCCGAAACTTTGATTCTCTCAGTACTATATTTAACTGACAGTAGTTTTTTGTCAGATTTTAGTGTCAAGTCAGTTGACACAGGAAATTATTATTTCACATTTCTTAATTATGAAATATAATTGTAAAAGAATGCTAAGTACAAAACTTTTACATACCATAAAATTAACTTTAGAGCAAAAACCATTAATGTACATATTATTTTTATTAACATAATCAGTGAATGTATCAGCATATTTTTGAAAGTTATTAGTTACAGTTAGTATAAAGGTAATTGACCCTTGGTCTCCTTGAATTTGCGGATTGGTCTCTCAAATGGCTTTCAAATATTCTGAGAGATATCACGGTTTTACCCTGAGCGGCATTTTTATGCAAATAACGGTTGGGTTGTTTTACCTCAGAGCGTTCAGAATTCTTTTTTGAACGCAATGGGTTGTGCTTGACACATGTAGTTTCCATGTAATCGTATGATAACACTAACTGTTTAATATTTTTCATTTATTTCAATCTGTTAAATGCATTTTTCGGAATTTTTTTCTTATATGGAAATATGTGGTACAATAATTACAGTAAATTAAAATAATTCCCATATATTTCGTATTTTAGGTTTATTTTATTTAATATATTTTAATATCCTAATATATATATATATCTTTTGCAAAATATGTTTATTTCGAGTTAAAAAGCAATAATCTCTCATACTCCAGATATTGTTAGATTTATCAAATTAATTCGGATAAGTCACAAGAGCCCAAAGCGTAGGCTGTGAAGGGGATCCACTGCGACAACTAGAGGTCTTTGGTCAAAGTAATCTAACTTACTATTTGACGTGTACATTGTGTAACTCTCCTGCATTCGTGACCAAGACCTTACGTTCCATCCGACGAACGGCGGTCTTTAAAACCCATCGGGTCTCTTTTCAGATTAAAGGCAATGCGGGAGTTAGTGGAGAATATCTCAACGCAGGCAGAATTGGGACTCGAACCTGGGAACTGCAAATTATGAACTCTTAGCAATTCACATATTGTAACAAGATTTAAAAGTTTTCTAAAAAAAAAAGCTTCGTAATTTTATGTATTTCATTCCCTAAACATGCTTTTTATAATTCTAACACGTGGCCAGATCATTATTATTAATTTTCGTTTTGGTGATGTAAAAATGCTTTGACAATCCTATTTGTACATCAAATGTGGAAAGCAACAAAACTCCTTTTCTGCTAAAGTAATTTTTTCAAAGTTTCTTATTTCCAAATTTGATCAAAATACGAGCGATTTAATCACTAACTTCTCTAGAGGAAAGAAAATGCAAACTCATGGAAGAAAGAAAAAAGTAAAGTTTCCTAAAATATTATTATCCATCACACGAATAAAGATAATTGGCACTCTAAGTCATTGATGAAAAATTTAAAGTTCGTTTGTTACATCAGCTTGGTCACTTACGAAGCACGTGCTATTGAGTTAGCAGATATTAAAAACACTTCATATCAATGACGACAATCAAGATTTTAATTGGCATGACCCCAAGACAATATTGATGTCAGTAAAAACAATAAACCTTATTACAGTGACATCAAATTAAACCTTAAAATATATTATTTGTTCAACATTATTAAAGACGGATTTTTATATCGCTCCTTTTCTTTTTCAATATTTCTCTGACCTTTAAAGATTACTTAGTTTTATGCCAATTAAATCTGATTGACGTCATTATTTTCGAGTGTTTTCTACTTCTGCTAACTCAAAAGTTTGTGCTTCAGTAACGAAGAAGGCTGTGAGAACAAAACATTTTTATCAAACAATATTGTTCACTTTAATACGTATGCAAATCAATGAGTTATTAAAAGTTTTATAACTGATCGCAAATATATAGTCGAATACCCACGAAAACATTAAATTTACCTTTAATTTGACATATCACGTATACGCTTATTTTTCCACGGTCAACTATTCAAATTACTGGACATAATGGATATACATATACGAGGTTTGATCAAAAAGTTCTAAGTCTTTAATCATAACATAAAAAGCTGTAGAGGTATGGACCTAGATGATGACTAAGTGTAGGGGAGAGGTCACCACATGCGTCGCTGTAAAGGCTTTCTTCTCTGTCCAACCACTATTGAACATCGCTATTCAAGTTGAAACGTGTCTTGGACTTGTGTCGTAATCCTAATGGTCGTGTCGTACTCTACCGTCCACATTCACTTGACGTTGTGCCATGCGATTTTTTTTCTCTTCACAAAACTCAAAATGAATCTGAAAGGACGAAGATTTGATGACATTCCAAAAATCCAACGAAATGCTAAAGCGGAACTCAACCGTCTCGCAGCTGAAGATTTCCAGCGACGATTTCAGAAGTGACAGGAACTTGGAAACTCTTGCTCAGAGGGAGATTACTTGGAAGGGAACAGTTTATAATTATGTTGTGAACTTTGTTTTTAAAAGAAAAAAAGTTGTAGAATTTTTTTTGATCAGACCACGTATATATTAAGAGAAGAATTTTTTTTAAATAATAATAATAATTTTATTTATGCCTCAGTGTATATATATACATAGATAACCACGCTAAGCCTTGTGGCTTGTCAGCAGGATTCCTTTTCAACCACATGACAGGCTAATTAAAGAATAAAACGTGTATAATGGAAAATAAACACATAATTAAAAACAAAATAAAACAACAATAAAAAGAAAAACGTGAATTAAAACATAAACGTAAAAAATTGAACACATTTTTTAAAATAAACCAATACATTTTCGGATTATAAGACGTATTGCACAAAAATATCACCTATTGTACAAGTCATCGTTTCACACTAATATTGCACTGCTTAAAACAATACCAGATACAGGATCAACGACAATTTATGAGAAAATTACATAGAGCAGTGCTTCAAACATATAATCATAGAAGAACACAAACACACACACAGATAAAAAAAAAATCTGGCAATGCCGGACATGAATATTTGCTAAAAATTGGAAATCGAAAAACAATTTCGGACTTAAATATTCGCTATAAATTGAATAATTATTTCACTGGACCTTATTATGCACATGGAGGTTTATTGTTTTGCATCAGAGGATAGCCACCATTTGAAATTGGTTCCTAAGGAGAATACCAACATAATTACATTCGTTCAAAAGGGAATGTGATCTGAAGAACATCGCAAATTACTGAACAAAGTGATACTGAGGCAGCAAGAAACGTATATTATGTAGTTCGCTATTAGAAAAAAGTTTGAAAAGAGTTGTTCTTAAACAGGGGGTTTGCGAACCTCCTAAAGCCATGGGATCCTTGAATTTCAAGTATTAATTTCGGGATCCTAATCAAGAGGTGGTAGCTCAAATAATATTAAAACGAGATTTATGCTCATTTTAATTTCTCTGTATAGTTTATGTGTTAATGGCATAGAGATCACAATTTAAAAAGTCACAGTTTAAAATTTAATACAAAAACAACTCTTTTAATTTAATATTTATAGGGAAGTTTAAACACTTTAGCGAAACATTTTCAGTGGTTTTTATGTAGTTGATTTGAATGCAAAATTTTGCATTAAAAACGCTTCACAATTTTTGTAGTGCCACTGCTAGATTTAAAAGGTGTCCTCACAGGGATTTATTTTTGCAAAAAGGCATAAGAAACTTTAATGCATGAATGGTAATATCAGGGCATTTTTCTAAGCGATGAATAGAGAAATTCTAAGTTCCACGTTAAAAATATTGTTTCTAATGTGAAAGCAATTAAAGTATCAATTACTTGTATATTCTTCCTTTAATGATAATTCAGATATATTTACAGATGGAAAGAAAGGAATTCAAAGTCAATTTGCTATGTCGCTTGAAGAGGGGAAAAATTTCCTAACTATTATACTCAAGTCAGGGAAGTTTTGTATCATCTAGCTTTTCACGATGTCTTTCAGGCTCTCATGGAATCCCGTCAAGCTCTCGTGGAACCCATTTGGAAAATTTGAATTTACTTTCCTAGTTCTCAAAACATGATTCTCAATAGATGATTCCCAGTAGTGCTCGAAATAACTCTGTCTACAGAGAAAAAAAATGTATTTTTTTATATATATATATTAAGAATCCATGTCGGTTAAAGAAGTCCGATCCATCTTACTTTTAAATAACATTGGCACTTTGTATTTAATTTAGATATATTAGAGAACAAAATTGAAATAGTGAATGTTTTTCGAAACAGTTAACAGAGAGCCATATTTGACGACGGTACACTACTTAGATAAGCTTTTTAATGGAAGAATGTAATTGAATAAAGATTTCAATCAAATCCATTTAATTCAGTAATAAAGTATCACAGGATATGAGTGGGACTACTCAGAACGAAGCAATTTTTTTCAACAAATTATTTCAAGTGTTTCTTGTCAACAGGACATTTTCTGTGATACTTAATTTCTGAATTTGTATATAATGCTATGAACGTGAGTGAAAAATATTATTTGCATCATATGAGGCAGCTAGGTTGCCCGATTCCCTGCCATAGATGGCAGCAATGGCGAATCAACAAATTATGCGGAAATGCTTATATGACACATTGCTGAAGAAAACCGTTAGTCACTGATGGTCTGATGATAACTGTGACACCTGGCATGCTTCTGGGAGACGTGGGTTCGTATCCCACTCAAGATGAAGCCAATTTTTTTCCAACAAATTATTTCAAATCCATTTAAATCTCTATTTTTAAGAAATACTGAATTGAAGATTATAAATAGTTATGAAGGCTGAAAATTTTGATCTGTTATAGTACCTGATCTCAAAAGTTTGATCGATTATCGTAACTGATCTGAAAAGTTTGATCGATATAGTAACTGATCTGAAAAGTTTGATCGATTATCGTAACTGATTTGAAATGTTTGATCGATTATAGTAATTAATCTGAAAAGTTTGATCGATTATCGTAACTGATTTGAAATGTTTGATCGATTATAGTAATTAATCTGAAAAATTAATTCATTGACGTAAAAGAAAATGAAATAACAACTTTATTAATATTTACTAAAATATTTAAGCATATTTTTAGTAGTTCAATAAATATTTAAATTAAGTTTTGAGAAACTAGAAGTTATTAAATATTCTAAAGCCCATAACTCTTTAAACACTAAATAAATATCGTTGAAAACCAGATAATTAGGTAGATTTGATAGCGATTCTGACTCCTAATTAATATACCATGGAACGATTTTCCTTTTTTCTGTCCAACACCTGTATGTGAAAATGAATAAGAAATTAAAAAACATATCGTAACTGAGATTTAAATTACTAATTTACCAGTACTTGATATGCAATTAGAATTTACTGGAACTTTGATTTTCAGTTACGAGAATATTAACTTTTAGATTAGGGTTGGGCTATTTTTATCTAGTAGTGGTACTTTTTTTTATACACAGTGATCTAAATGGCCAGGTCACAAAGATTTAGTGTTCAGAAAAGGTTGGGGGGGGGGGAAGAGACCCACTGGACAATTGTTAGGAGACGGTTGAAACCTCTCGTCAAGGCCATTCAGCGAGTTCTTTAAACTGCACAGGTTGTGACTCTCCTGCTCACGGAGACAAAGCTTTACGTCTCACGTGAAGGACAGCGGCCTTACCAAGCCATCGGTGTCTCCTATCCGACTGAGAATGGGGGTAGGAGGTTGGGGGGTGGGAGTGGGGGTTAATGGAGATGAATCTCAACCCTGGCCCAGGTGGGACTCGAACCTGGGAACTGTAGATTACTAGTCTGGTACGCTACAGATTGAACTTTTTTTTTTTGGAAGAACTGAAAATATCTTTTACCGAGCAATATTTCTAAACTTCTATGTGTCACGTATCTTCTAATCTCGTATTCTAGATATCATGTTCTTCTTAACACAGTACTTTCCGAGAGTTTTTAGACTCCGTACTTCTTTGAAAAGAAATATTCAATATCTATAGGCTTTTTGGAGCCATCGCAGAATATCACGTACCCCCGTGTAATTCAATAATAATAGGTGACTACATCACATACGACTCTTATTAAGTGAAAGATTGCGTCTGTTTTTTATAGAAAATGCAATTTTACTTAATTTTTTTTTTCTAGCCGTTAATTAGGGTTGTTCGATTGGGGATGCTCGTACCATAGATTGATAACCTGTCCAGCAGATGTCGGGGACACTATTTTCTCTCTATATCTTGAGAAAAAGTAAGCTCTTTCCACTATGAAGCTATAAACGATATTAGAGATTGAGTATAGAGTTTTGTAAATAGAAGTGGGAATACTGATACACATCCCGAAAGACTCAGTAAAGTTTTGCTCACATGACTTTTTTTGGACAGAATGCGAGATCCACGACAAGCAAAATAAGAATTAAACTCTTCTATCCTCTCAGACCTTCTACTATGGCATATAAACTGACAGGCTCCTGTCAGACCTCTGTGGCAAGCAGCTGCTTGAGGGGGTATTTATTTTTATTTTTTATTAAAACCAGTTATTATTACAATCAGTTTTACTCTCCATACTATTCGTAATTGCTTTGCATCTCCAAATGCTCCTCGAATTAAAGGAACGTTGATATAATCCCAACAAGTGATGAGGCTGAAACCAGTAATTTAATATTTGAGACTGTTGCAGAATTGGTTGTTAAAAGCTGAGGTATATTCCGAAATTAAAAAACAAAAAAATTGATAAATTAAGAATAAATAATATAATATTGAATTTATATGTATAATATATTGAAACATTGAAAAGCTAAAAATATCAGTAACCCAGTTTGCTATTGATTCCGAAGAAGCAAAAATAGAGTTTTCATTCCTGAAAATGTTTCGTAGCTTTGAATGCCTGAGTTTAACAATCGAAAGTATATCAAGTCGTATGTCTATTAATCTGTTGTAAAAAATTAATTTGTTAGCGGAAAACCAACTAAGGCAAACCATTAAGTTTATGGAATCTAGTACAACATGTTAAATCATGGAAATTAGTTATCTAATACTAATTGATTAAAAGATAATTAAATTATCAATAATTGAAATAAAGTTTTACTTATATAGTTATGTATACAGTGTCAAAAAGTTAACGTTTTAAAGAGAAAGCAATAACGTTTAGGAAACCTGTTGGAAAACTTTGGCACCTCACCACTGATTAAAACATTTAAAAAAAAGCTGCAATTTTAAAAATAATATTGAAACTTCACAGTGAAGACAATTGTAGAGGATATGTGCAAAAGCGAAAACAATTTAAGTAACGAGGTAAATAACTTAAAAAAAAAGTGGTCAGAGCCGTTCTCATCCAAAAAACTGTCAATGTTTTGGGCTTAATTTATTTCAATAGTAAATAAAAATGTTACAAAAAAAAACGCACACTTCAAACTACGGGTTAAGAAAGAAAGTAGGAAAATAAAAACAATATGATATAATTTAAGGTATTTCATAAACTCTAGTCTTATTTATGATGCAAATAAGCATTTCTGTCGCAAAGTTTTGGGTGATATAAGATTAAAAGTTTCCTAGCCGGAATAATGTTTCATATGAATACTTGCTGCTAGCATCTTAAGCGAACGTACTCTCTCTTATCCTCTATCTCTTCGTTCCTCTGCTGCTTTGATTTTCCTCTTCCATTTTCTTCCCATCCGCGCGCGGCGAACATGTCGAGCGCTGATGAAGTTTCTGACGACATCGCGAGAAACCAAATAAAAGACTGGCTCTCTCGAAGGTTTCAATCTGCATTGCATAAACAGCATGATAAGAATCGCCAAGAGAGAGAGAAAAAAAAAGAGTAGTTGGGAAGCAGAAGATGAAACCTGTCTCTCCGAATCCTTGTCTGGCGTAGAAGCAGAAGCATCTGAGGCGCTGGAGCTCTCATCCATATTTAATACAACTTTGGTTTCATTCTGTACTCTTCTAAATGAGACTATTTTACGGTGTTGACGTTAAACCTCCTTTCCACACTGTCTGAAGAAAAAAGGAGAAAAAGAGGCAAAACGCCCATCTCCCACCGTCCTTCCCCCATTTCTCGCCATCTTCACCGCGTTCACAATCTCCTCCGTGGGTTCTAAGCAGGCACTCTAGCAGATAATTATAGTATCATCTCTGAGGTTCCTCCCCAAAAGTTTGCCTTTTTGCTGCTCCCACTGATGAAGTCTGCAGCGGCTGCGCCGAAAAGGCGCTAACAAGTGAAGCGCGTTGATCTGCTCTCCCGATGTCAGATATAGACTGACGTCACAGGCCCACGAGTCCGCCGCCGAGCTAGGCTGAAGTCTTTATTTCACGGATGACCGCTCCAACATCTCAACCGTTCGATTCCCGGCTCTTGTGCACTCCGCCGACACCTTCTATATATCAGGGCGCCTTTGTATGTCAGTCAGGCGCTATCATGGACGTCAGCGGAGGCATTCCCACAGCTGCGACAGGGATGCTGCTTCTGTTCCTGCTCCTCCTCCTGCTGCTGCATCTTCTGTTGCCGTTAGTCCGGACGTGGGAGGAGGGGGGAGAGGAGGATCTAAAGGAAAAGGGAGGGTAAGGAGATGGAAACAATAAAGTGAGACATCGCAGCATTCTGCGATGGCAGGCAGACACCTTCTGAAGGATTAATAACGATTAAACTGCGCTACTCTGTGTCCTCTCTTTTGTTCGGCTAAGCAGCAAACTTTAGTGTCTAGTGAAGTTTGGTCCGATTGCATTCCGTGTTGTTTTTGAAGTGGGGAAGGTAAAAATAGAGAAATGAGTTTGGTGCAGGAAATGTAAAAGTTGTTTCCTCTAAAACACCTGAACTACTTAAAAGTTTCACGAAAGGCGATATTAACGAGAGTGTCGGAGAGTTCTTTGATTCTGCTTTACAATCAGTTTCCAAATTAAAACTGAAGAGGGATTTATTAACAGAGCTTTTTCTGATATGGAATTGGGTTAGGTTACTGATTTGTTAATTGGTGCATGAACAATCCATGACCATGCACTGCACTTCGCACTTCTTTGTCCACTTCCTTTTTTTCATGGCGTTTTTAAAAAGTCCTGACATGTGAAAATTTAATAGGGGAAATGCCTGATCTACAGGGAGGATGTACCAAGCATTCGTAATCGTACAAGTTAAAAGTTGCTATTTTTGGCAATATTAGAGCGGACATTGTCATACACCAAAACAACCTTCTTACTGAAAAGTACTGTGATGCATCGAAGTCATTGGCTGCCTTAAAATGCCCATAGTTTCGCAATGTCGTTTCCAATTGAAGTTGTCACCATGATTCAGAAACGCAATCAACAGCAGATCCTGACAGTCTAAGAGAGAAAAAAAATCATAAAATTTAAACAATGTGCGGTAAACGTCAGTATACCGCACATTGTTCAAATTTGGATGCTACCATGCTGGTCTGGAATCAAACGCCTATAACTTTCAAGTCTGTACTTGACACTGATTCTGATGTTGATGACTTCCTTTTTTGCACACCAATTTCCTTGTGGGAAGTCACAAAGCTCAATGAGTCTATTACCCATATATAGGGGTTGTCCACTTTTCATTTGATGCTTTTAATTCTAAATGCTTATGCAGCATTTTGGGCATTAGGTGGTTCAACTTCGTATGTAATGATGAGGTTAGGTAAATGAGTCGGCAACCTCCTTTAAGCACCATTGTGCAGAATAAACTCCGTTGGTTCCCACAGCTACGACAGTTGTCCGTATGGATAATTATAGATTAGCGAATAGGGTTATGAATAGTGTGCCTAAAGGACTCAGACAGAGGGGGAGACCTAGGATGCGGTGGGCAGACAATGTCAAACAGGACCTCGTAGAATTGATGTATAGTGGTCAGATGAAGCAGATGTAGCTCAGGACAGATATGCTTGGAGAATGTAGCCCATGGATGCTTGATGATGATGATGATATAACATTACAGAAGACCATTTGGATCTAAATTAAATGTGTAAGGATTCTTCACGAATTATAAAACAATACGCCTACGCGAGTTGTATTAAAAAAATCATATTTGTTGTGAACAATATTTAAGGACACTTAGTGTCATGAAAAGTCAATAATAAAGGAGTAGAATAATGTCCTTTAAATATTAATTAAGTGCTCGTGTACTTATCTCGATGGAGGATGCCACTGTTTTCCTTCTTCTTCTTGTACGTACTGTCGTGTCCTGTTTGGTAACTATTTAATAAGGTCTTCTATGGTTGACATAAATGTACACCATTAAAATTTAAAATTCTTTAGCTCTAACTGTAGATCCTGTATACGCAACCATAGTATGATAGTCAAAACTTATAAAAGGGGGAAAAAATAGTTAAAATTCCGCAACATTTCGGGGAGGTCTCTTTTTGCTCTCCAGCTTCATGCGTAGATACAAAACGAGGAGATCTATGAGACCTCAACAGAAATAGAACGCAGAAAAGAAACATCCATGCTATATCCGGGGCTTGAACCGAGGTCCCGTTGATTAGTAGTCTAGCACGCTAAACCATTCGGCCATCAGGACGACTACAAAAGAATACTCATATTTTAAAGCTTCTACATTACTTAATTAAGTAAAAAAGTAATTGTGTTAACGAAACGTCAACAAACTCTCTACATTTCGTTTTGTGTTCAACAGACTTGAAGGTGGGCATCCGTGGTAGCTTGATATTCCACTTCCATCCACACTCTGATCAGCATGCTTGGTGTAATTCTTACAACAGCTGCAGGATTACTTTCCTTTAAATGCTATATATTACGATTTTTTTAAAGGAATAAAGGACGTTTTTAAAGCATCTCCCCAAAAAGTAAGTCCAATGGTGTGAAATCCGTATTTCTCAGGTTTACATCTACCATTCCAGCGATATAGAAATTTTGACATTCGAGACATTATATATATATGATATTATATATATATATATGACATTATATATATATATGACATTATATATATATATGATATTAGGGCCACCATGAGATACAACTACACGAGGTCGTTAAATGAAATTTCGAGTTTCTTGACGATTTGAACACAATTATTTATAAAATTTAACACTTCAAAATATGAGCATTTTTTATAATGACCCTTACAATACATTTAAATGGATTTCTATTCATGCCAAGGCTTAATTGATAATCTTATGGAATGTCAAACCTAAACCTTTTCGAAATGTAAATCATTAATGAATCAGATTTTCTGTGCATCGTTTTATGCTGGCAGATCCTTTTGAATGCAAGAACTTCAGAAGTAATTTATTTATCTATATTCCGAAATGCTTCCCAAAATTTTGAATATTGAGGACTTAAGAGGCGAAATTTCAGAATTGCTTTTAACTCACAATATATATTGCACATGTATTTGCAAGTCATACACTGAAGTGCCATTGTATTAGTGATTGAAGACGTTATTCAAATTCAGTACCGCAAGTCCGGGATTTGCGCGCATGCGTGGCTGAAACCCTGGTCATATATAGTTGTCAGCTTTGGCCTCCCCAATAATTCGTCGTGAGGAGCGTAATGGGAAAGGCGTGGGATTTAGATGAATTTGACAGAAAGCAGATCGTAGGTGTCCGACGGATGGGACACTCGATCTCCGAAAATTGTCAACGAACTTTGATTTTTTCGTACGACAGTTTCAAGAATGTTCCGGGAGTATGAAAATTCCGACAAAAAATAAGCACCAGGACAAATTGCAAAGGGCAACCAGCCTTGAATAATGATCATGGGCTTCGATGTCTGACCCGCATCGTACGGACCGATAGGGGTCAGACATTATCTGAAATCACCTCTCATCTTTACGCTTGTTCCAGCTGGGAAGTAAGTGCATGGACCGTGCAACGCTCACTTCATTGTCTCCGTCTTCCGGAGCCGCCGACCTACGAGAGTCCCACTTCTAACGGCACGACACCTGGCTCAACGTCTGCATGGGCTATAGAACATCGAAACTGGACCATCGAACCATCACCGATGGGAGAGTGAGGGTATGACGCCAACCCCATGAAGACATGGATCCTGCATGTCAGGTTGGAACGGTACAAACTGGTGGTGGCTCAGTGATGACCTGTGGTGTCTTTAGTTGGACGTCTGTGCGACCTTTGGTATGTGTACCGACCACTTTCAATGCATCCCGGTACGTAGAACTCATGGCTGACCATTTACCCCCATTTATAGCCATCATGCATCCCAATGGAAATGGCGTCTAGCAGCAAGACAACTGTTCATCTCACAGGTCCAGGTTGGCTACTGTATGGTTGCAGGGGCATTCTGCTGACTTTGAAATAAGGTATTGGCCACCTAGAAGCCCAGATTTAAATCCCATCGAAAATCTTTGAGATACCGTCGAGCAGAGTGTTCGGGCCCATGTCCCATCAGCAACGACCTTGAGAAAATTGTGGACAGCTCTGGAGGATGCATGGGTCACCATACCTGTGGAACATTTACGCAAGCTTGTGGAGTCCTTGCCACGTCGTGTGGCGGCCGTTATCAGGGCCAGAAGGGGTCCAACCCGTTACTAGATTGCTATCCCTAATTCAACGGCACTTCAGTGTATTAGGAAAAGATTTTGTACTGATGGAAGACAATACAAATCGCGGTAACTAGAGATCATTTCGAGGACCCGGGCTGGGATTAATACCAGGGCTTGAAATAGAAAAGACGATTTCGGACTAACTCTCACTTCAACGTCTCATTTTGGTTACATTTGGAAAAAAAATAAACAATTCTTTTGTTCAATATTTCATCCTTTTAATATTTTTTAGCAATTAAAATTAATAAGCATTATTAGATTTAAATTACTGTTTGGGCTTCTCTTTCTTCTATGAATGAATCAAACTTAGGACTTATAATGATTTTACTTCTGAGTTTTCCATTTTTAAGATTATTTCTTGTACGTTTAGTTCCAAACAACACTGAAAATTTAATTTTGCTTTTAAGCAATTGTAATGATTTCGAAATTATTTTAATAGCCTATGCAACACGAAGAATTTGTTTATCGGAATGTATTTTTATTATGTCACTTATGCTTTTTATGTTATGAATATGTTTTTTGCCAGATATATTTATGTCTAATCGAGCTCGATGTCAAATTTAATAGTGGTATAAATCAACGAAATGGCAACGACTGATGATAACACTGAACCAAATTTTCGTTCCAGTTGAATTTAATACTCACCTAGTAACGAAACCAATAAATACTGTTACAGAAACGAAATATATATTAATTTTTGTCGATACACTGTTAAAGCCGCAAAACGGAATGAATTTTGCGAAGAAGTGCCCATTAATATAAGAAATTGTTGGTCTATTTTGAAACAAGATATGTGACATTGATAATTGCAATTGAAGCAGTTTTATGAAGCATTTCGGCTCTTAAAACAGTCCTTTCATCAGTATGGGAAAATGTCCTTGTGTCGCAAACCTTTGAAAACGGACCAGCAGAAATCATTTTGGTTTCTTTTCCTTTGTGCAGAATGAAGTGTCCGTTTTGCACAAAAAAAAATTTGTGAAACAGACCAAATTGATATTTGTGCTGCAGGAGTGGAACTGATAATACAAGACTTGAAAGATTTCTGTAAACTGATACTACAAGACTTAAAATGAAGTTAAAGTTCGCGGACTTTAACTTTTAGAACTAGAATCTTTTAATCACTTACAAGCAGAAGAATGTCACTGAAATTTTTTAAATGTCTCTTTGAATGAGTAAAATTCAAAATTGTATCTTTAGAAGAGGTTTTGCTCAAAAAATTAAAATTAATATTGATTTGCAGAAAGTTCTGCACTCAGCCCCTTTCGTGAAAGAGAATTTGATCTTAAAATTGATGCTAACTTATTTCGAATATGTTCTGGTAGTAAATAGTCCTTGTTCAATAGCAAAACAAAGCGATTGGGCAGAAGCTGAAACTGAAAAAACAGCAGAATTATACTTTTAATGTAAGAAATTATTTATTAGTTCTCGCAATCTAAAATTATTGACTGAACAGCAGTGGAATGGTGACTTTGGGCACAAATGTAACTGCTGAAAAACGTTTTTTCGATACTGAATAATTTATCGACTTCTGTATTATGTAAAAGTTTTATTTAAGCGCGCAAGAATTACATATCTGAATCTTATGTACAGCTGATTTTAAATAACTCAGCACCGACTTTTCCGCTGTCCTTAAACAAAAAAGGCGAAATTTCGAAGAAATTTTGTGGTAGTAAAAATTATTTTTGAAATTATTTTTGAGAGTATGTACTCTATGTGCGTAAAATAAAATATAAGTAAGCAAAATACATATTACCCTATACAAACTTCTCATGCTTTCGAAAAAAATAAATAAAAACTTTCAGACCAGTAAGTTTATATAGCTTTCTTAGGATATTTATTGGGATATTTCTTTTAATCCTGGGGTAATGATTGGTTGTGCTCTATTTATTTCTTCTTACCTTCCCTAGTATTTTTTCTATAATGCACTATGTTGGCAGTCTCCTGACCTCGTCAAGTGAGCATTAAACTACGTACTCCAGTTGAATAATTCGTATTTCAGAACTAAGTTGTTTAGCCTTTCGGTTGTATGAGAGATACAATATATAATATATGTATCTATATATCCAATAATATGCTAATTATTGTAAAAATAAATTTTTTCATGTAGATAATCTGTCTATAGGGAATCTTTTCTCTGATAAGTAGTAGAAAATAAACATGACATAATATAATTTTGATAGTGTTAGATGAAGTAACACATAAATGTTGACGGCGATTTATTAGAAAAAACGAATAAATAAATAATTTGGTGGCATTAACCAGACAGAATTTTTGTGCTCCTTTTGCTGGTAAGTATCATCAAACCTGATGCTGAATTTCTAATTTGGCAGGTGCTTCGTTGATGATCTAAACCAACTAGGAGATTACATCGAAGTGAATACTCCTGCACATTTAGAACAACAGACCTAGGAATTCTATATTTCAACGCTCAAATAAACTTAATTCTAATGCGTCAAAACGATATATATTCGACATATAAACATTATTTAGTTTTAAAACTTCTCAAATCATTTTGATTAGTACAGATAACGAAAGGTATATAACTTTTCATACCTCTAATACAAAATATTAAGTTAGGTTGAATTAGAATAGGATAGTTGCAAGTCTCTCCGTAACTTAACACTATTTTATTTGAAGTTTAACCTTACATTAACATTTTTAGTGCCAGCAGCGATATATCGGTGCTTTGAACCACCCTTAATAGTGTCGAAAATGATACATCATTGCAACACTGACTTGGGAAACCTCAGGTAATTCCTGTGTTAACAATGGGGAAGCAATGCTTCTTCACCCAATGACATATAATGGTTAGTGACACTGAAAGCATTAAAATTGCCTAAAGACATATCCTTTCAGTTAAAATGCATCCTGTGAAACAGATCTTGGACCCAATGTAAATTTTTCTTCCTGCTATCTGTGATTGAGAGGTTTGTTATACCAGTCATCCGAATATACAACTGAGATCTGTGCTTGTTGTCTGAATGGCAAGAGTTAGACACAAAAGATGACCAAAATCACACCCTTAGGCCACTCCACTTCCCTTGTGACGCAGAGAAAATATTCTCCTTACTACTCCAGCCTTCCAATGCAGTGCCGCAATCTACTTTGTGCGGCTCCGGACACTAACGACACTGATGTATCCTCAGTACTTAGCACTTAATCCAATCTTGCCACCGATAAAGTGCGATGTGATTAGTGTGCGCGGAGAGTCCACGAGCTGTTACGCTCCCCTCCCGGAGGAGACGCTTCATCCAGCATTTTCCTCCCTCTTCCATTTCTCTTTGCAGCGAAGGCACCAATTTCTTTCTCACTTTTTTCTTCCCCTCATCCACTTATGATGGAGAGGCCTCTTTCAGCCACGTTAAGTATCAGTGTTTTGCTAAACACTCCATTGATTTAAACATTATTTATTTATGAATTTGGAAAAAGAACAAATGTTCCTTGGTATCAACTGTTTTTATCTTTTTTGTATCTATGATAAGTGTGACTTTTATTTTGCTCCACCAAACCATCGATGAAACCATTCAAGCCCATTAATGTTTTTTAAAATTTTATTTAGCGACCATTAGGAAAATTAAGACGGCTTATTTAACAAAGAAAACGTTGCATTTTTTGCATTTCTGTGGTTTTTGAAGCAAAAAAGAAACTACCAACAGTGATTTGAGTTATTACTTATGATAAGGAATCATTGCTACGTTTGTTATATGCTGATGACTGGAACACAAAAAAAAATGCAGCATTATTTATTTCATCAGTTTTTTATTATTGTTAGTGAAATGACATTTTCAAAACCGTGTTTGCGATTGTGGTATAAAAAAGGTGTTTACCTTTTATGAAGTGCCTAGTTTAGAAGCCTTTTTCGAATTGAAAAAGATTTAAATTAATCATTAGAAACGGATATTTGCATACGCGCATGGGGTGCGCGCTTAGGACCTGTGATTGAGGGTGAAAGGCGTGTAGACTTCAAAGTATTTGCAGATAAAAAAGACTGAAAGAAATAGACCCAAACAATAGCGGTAACAATAAAAGATACCAATCTAATAAAATGAAAGTATAGCTTATAATCAAAAGTGTATTAACGTTACACATTCTGAATGAAGTAAACGATAAAATATAAGATTGTTTATATGTAATGCTCCGTTTTCGAAACATTCTCCCGCTTGTGTTTAATTAATAATAATTGGGCATTTCACCAGTAAAAAATAATAAAAACAATTTCAATATATAACAAAATATATACACTTGTTGAAAAAGATGAGCAATATAAGTTAAGAGCTTTTCATATGCTCAGTATTTTATATAAATAAATATCAACATATGAATGGAATTTAAAACCTTAAGCAACCGAACAGTAAAAATATGAAAGTAAGACACATCTTAAAAGGCAATTTTCTATTAATCAGATACTTAATCCCAACTGTATACTGATGTGGGAGTTGGCTCACTCGCTAGCACTCCCGTCTTGTAATCCGTATTTCCCAGGTTCAAACTCGACCTGGGCCAGTGTTGTGATTTACCTCCGCTAAACCTCTACCCTGTCCACGGTTAAAAATGGGACATCCATGGGCTTGGGAAGGCTGTCGTCCGTCGGATGGGATGTAAATCCGTAGCACCGTGTTCAGGAGAACCATAATCTGCTCACGTTAAAGAACATGCTAGATGGCCTAAACCCGGCAGGTTTCCATCTGTCTCCTAACAGTATCCAGTGGGGTCCCTTTCTCCCATCTGTCTCCTAACAATGTCCAGTGGGGTCCCTTTCTCCCATCTGTCTCCTAACAGTGTCCAGTGGGATCCCTTTCTCCCATCTGTCTCCTAACAATGTCCAGTGGGGTCCCTTTCTCCCATCTGTCTCCTAACAGTGTCCAGTGGGGTCCCTTTCTCCCATCTGTCTCCTAACAGTGTCCAGTGGGGTCCCTTTCTCCAACCTTCTCTGAGCCCTTGGAGTCCTTTTGACTTGGCCATTTAGTTCATTGTGTGCGAAAAAATTGCCTCTCAGAGGTAAAACAATTCAACCCAACCTATACCACAATTAAATTTGGTTAAAGCAACAAACAAATCAAATCATTTTTCCTACATTTAACATTACTTTTGCTGCATCAAAGCATTAAAAGCAAACTTCACTCTTTGTATCTGACGGGAAAATCATTAAATCTTTCACAAAATATTTAATCTCAAACTTGTGTTTTAAGCATCAGTGACCTAAAACTACTAAAGGCAACACAAATATTTAGAACCGTTAAGAAATTTCGAGAACCAGAAAATTTATAATACATATTTAAACTACTCTGGCTAATGTGTAATCAAGAATATTACTCTATCTTTAAGAATCCAGAAGCTTGAAAATCAATTATCAAACGCTGATATTTACACAGAACCTAAGAAGTCACTGATATACCTGGAAAACGTATTCAACTTTTAAAAAGACAAAATCTTAAGAAGAATGAATAAACATTTAAAATAACAAAGAACCCAAGGAAAAGTCTCTGATAGACCTGAAAAACTTTACTAACACTTTACATTTTCAGTCTCCATACTTTAGATCAGGGGTCAGGAACAGACGGCTGTGAGCATTCCAAAAGACTCTTGATGCTTTTTGAATAAAGATTCAACTCTGAAATATTTCTAATGATTTTCGTTAAGAACAAGCTCTAGAGCAGGTTGGCATACGACAGTTTAAAATCACTTCTTGGAAATTGAAAAAAATTGTGAACATCCTCTTCCTTGAGCGAAAGACTTATCGGAGGATTTGGGGACGTGGTTCATCTTCCTCAACCCTAACATAGTTGTCGATCTTTCTGGGAGTTATATGGTAATAAAACCACCTCTCATCACCTTTGACAATATCTGTTAACCATTTGAGACCACTAGGTTCAAACATTGTCAGTATCTCTTTGCACAAGTTGACTCTAGCACTTTTTTGCTATTCTGTCAGTTTGGGAGGCACCCATTTCGTACAGATCTTTAGGACGTTTAAAGGTTGATGAATAATTTTTTCCATACTGCCAATCGATACCATGAGATCTAAATTTATTAACTGAATGGTGATGTGTGAATTTTCCTAAAGAATTCACGAACAGCAGCGATGGCTTTCTTGTTCACTGCCTCCTTCGGTCTTCCTGCACGAATGAGAACTTGGAAGTTCTGCCATCCTTCTCTGAATTTCCGCATTCACCCGTAACAGTGCCATATGAACAGGCATGATCCGCATATACTTGTGATAAATTGACATGATTTTTTTTCGCGTCGTCCCGAAACTGCATCCTTGTGAAAATGTAAAATCTTTCCCTGTCTTTAGTATGCTCCATAACAAAACACAGATTTCGCAAACCGAACTTTATGCGCGCTAGCAAAGAGAGGAGTGATGATACGGCCTTTGTTATAATACGTAATGACAAGTTTAGGCAAGCTTTCCAACAAGCAGTAGTTCGTTGACTTCGGAGATAAAGAGCAAATCTACAGACATATGTCAAGAACTTCTTGAGCGTCCTCCTTATTATTATTCTTCGCTAAACATGGTCCTATATTAAATAATTAATTCAGTTATGTAACTGTAAGAAACTAACTGAAATTAAACCCCAAGTTGCACATAGCTTGAAACAACACAAAATAAAACCTTAAACAACAACACAATATCTAAATTTAAACGTGGAAACAACTGGGCAACGAGTCCAATAAAAACTTTGTGTTGTACATTAAGGTATTCAACATTGCATTCAGTTCCTTCAGAAACACTGTAACTAAAACAATAGCAGTATTTCTACATTTGAATTCAAGCCAACACGAAATCTTACACCCTTAGCTATCTATGCTAAATCTCCTAGGGATATATAATAAACTATTCTATTCAATATTTGAAATAGTCTAAGATGAACAATAAATGTCAAAGGTGAAAGTATCTTCATCCAAATTTTCCCTCCAATATAATTAAATCATATTTGGTATAATTATATTGGTAGCCGTCCCGTGGCCGAGTGGTTAGCGCGCTTGGCTACTGATCTAAGGGACCTGGGTTAGAAAACCGGAAACCCGGGTAAGGCATGGATGTATGTGTTGTTTTAATACTGAGGTCCTGCCATCTTTACAGACCTACTACTATGACATATAAACTGACAGTCTCCTGTCAGACCTCTATGGCAAGCAGCTGCTTGACAGGGTATTTATTTATTTATATTGATTTTTAAATAGGGAAATATGCAAATAGATATTCTTGTTTATATAATGATAATTCATGTATTATATAATGATAGATATTCTTACTGTACTTTATAAAATCATGAAACGTTGGTGTTAATATACTGTTGTTCTGTACTTTTAACACAAATATTTCGATTATAAATTCATAAAGTGTGTAAAACAGGGATGTTTAAAGAAACTATGTTTACTGAGAGAAGGAATGCTGACAATATCAAACAGCCGCCTAATCGCAGGCATAGGGAAAAGACCGTTTACACACTATTAAAGGCTGAAGCCATCTACAACGGAAGACTTCCTCCAATGTAGGTTTGACGATGCCCATAGAAGCAAGAGTTCAGGTAACTGCGATGCCCTTAGTTCAGGTAACTGCGATGCCCTTAGTTCAGGATTATGCACCAGCTGATATACACATTCTGTGAATCTATTCACTTGGGGGCTGTTTACCCACAGACAGATAGAAAACACAGCGGAAGATATTCCCTCAACAGAGGTCTACCAGTGCACAAGTCCAGGATCCATAATGAAGCTCAGAGACCTTATTCCATATAGTAAGCACCAGGACCCTGTGTGGTTAACCACTCCTCAGCAGGGTAAAAATAAAAGAAAAGTAACCATAGTAGTCGAGATCGGTATGCCACACTGACCAGGCCGCACTCCTCTTCCGTTTCCTTCCACAAGAGAGTATCTCTTTAGAAAGGTACTAACCGTTCGCACCACGAGAGAGCGGGGTCGGACATTAGGTACTAGGCCTGGCCGTTCTGTGCATCATCACAGTTTTCCTTCCAGTGACTATCTAGCTACCATTTACAGACCATTTACATATTATTCTTTTATATATTCCTCATAAGTAAAATGCACTGTAGCACAAGATTAGAATTAAACTTAAGCCCCCCCCCCACACACACACACACACATACACTCCCGACACTTGATTCCGCTTTTAGCAATCATAGCAATCATCCGATATCTGGGAACATAAATGGCAGATTAGAATCCACATAAGAGAGGAAAAAAAAATTTGTAGCTGAAATTAATAAAAGGTTCGTATTTTCAATTAGTAAACACAAAAAGTGTTTCGTTTTTCTATAAAACGTTCTTCTGCAGCAAAATTTACGATTTCAGGAGAAGAAAGTCATAAAACAATAAACTTCACGAGTTGAATTAACTGGAGGCAACTGAAAAGCTTCTGGGGATTTTTTTCCCCAGTTTTACCGCATATTACATACTTTTATTGGTTTATGCCTTTCCGACAAAGGAATTTTCAGTTGATCTGAATTATGAAAATTGTTTTGTGGTGAAATATTTGCAAGAGTCAGGAGTCTAGTGACTCATTTCTCACAGGAATAGGTTTACGTCAACTAGAGTTTTAAATACATCTGTCTTTACTTATTTATATTGTGAATACCTGTTAATCTCGTCTACTTTTAATGAAACAAAACTTGAGTTTTGTTTCATATCTTTTTTTGTAACACAAACTAATCTACGTATGTGGATTTTGTTCTTGAAAATAAAGTCGCTTTATTAGTGGTTGTGACATCGACAATGAAATACAGGAGCGTGGCACAGCAAGCCCAATGGCGTCAAGTTCTGAAGAGATTGATTATTGTTAGGAAAAACAGGGCAGGTCGAAAAAACAAAACCTGATTAATCAGCTAATGTACGTACAAGTATAATGTGAAACAAAAAATGGTCTGTTGTAAGCAGTTACGGAAAAAAAAACTCGCCATAATGATTGCGTCATAGATCAACTGTTGCAAATGAAGGAAATGCAATGTTGCGTATAAACCTCATATTGTTTGTTATCAATAAACTTATTCGATAGGAATTGGAATAAGTCCAAAGTTAAATAGCCAAAAAAGATATAAATTTAACGAAGTGCGATTATTGCGTCTGAAAAAGATCAGAAAATTTTCAAATAAAGGAGGACAAAAATTACAATAATATGAACGTCTAATACTTGAATATAATAATATGACGTCTAATAGACGTATATATGGAAATGTGAAAGACTGAAGATTGCAAACAGCAGTATAATTATTTAAAATGGAGATAAAATTATTGAAACGTATTGTTGCAAGATCAAAATCATTCGCTAATGCCCATTTTATCTTTATATGATATAATTAACATTCATGCAGACACTTCAAACTATACGATTTTATCACTTATCCCTTGACCATAGATTTTCATAAAGGTCTCAGTAAAATAATAAGCAAAAATAAAAATTCCTGAATTGTAATATGCAAGTGGTAGATAATACATGTAAATTGTATTAGTTTCTAACATAGCAGAGATTTTGTGTTTTTAATATTGTCGACGTGAGCTTTAAATGATACAACTCTGAACACGACGAATGCTTAATCGCTATCTACTTCTTGATAAATAAAACATTTGTTTAGATCTCAGAACTCTGTAAATAGATCACAGTTCAACGGACACAGGTCGTAATTGTAACCCTTCCTCCAACTATTGCTGATAATCTTTCAATTTAAGCTCATAATTTTTCAATATAAGCATTGGAAATGATAAAAATAAACATGTCGATAGCCGATGTAAACGCCAATTAGAATGGTCGTCGATTTATTGGAACTTCAATTTATCTAAATATCATTTATTTGTATTACGCTTTTTCAATAGAAGCTTGTTTATTGAAGATCTCAAATTTACATCAAACAAAATTACCGAGATATTTAAGAAAAACAACAACAACAACAACAATTGGTGGGTTGTTTTACCTCTGAGCGGCACTTTTTTGCACACCATGGGCTAAATGGCCAGGTCACAAGGACCCGAAGGCTCAGAGAAGGTTGGGGGAGGGGACCCACTGGAACGGCTGTTGAGAGATAGATGGCAGCCTCCCGTCAAGGCCATTCAGCGTATTCTTTAACGTGCACAGGGTATGGCTCTCCCATACACAGTGCCACGGCTTAACGTTCCATCCGACGGATGGCGGCCTTTCCAAGCACATCGGTGTCCCCTACTGACCGTGGGCAGGGCGGGGAGTTTTGGGGACAATTACTGATGAAATATATGACAGCGTAATAGACTTTTCTCTTTTACTGTAAGTTTTTGTCATTTTTACGTACCTCTGCTGCAAAAGTTCGATAGTAAATTTTGAGCATTTGAAAGCTTATTAAAAATAACGCTTGATTATCGGAAATCTGACTATCAGACCTAAGTTTGTCCTCAACTAGTTTATATAATTGACACTACTGAGTGTAAAATAAGTCCTTATTTTGCATTCAGATATTCGCTTATCAATATCATCTTTTTTTATAATTATGCACTTCACGTTTTCACTAAACTAATTGGTGGATTGAAAACATTTTCAGATATTTGTAAAGGTTTTGTTACACAATTGCATTTTTGATACGAATTACAGTCATACGAATGTTGTGATGATATAATGAAAACAATAAAATATAATTGTTCCTTCTAACCAAGATTAAAGAAGTTAAAGTTAGAAAAAAAACCGAGTTTAGGAAGTGTAGGATTGCAACCACTACCTCCAGAAAACATACAAATTGTTCTTCTTAATGCAAAGTTATAATAAATTCGACAAAAGATGGTAAGAGTACCATTTTATAAATTTTTAAATATTGCCCTAATATTGGTATTTTGAGATTTAAAGGATTTAAAAATAAGAATTTGTCTTTTTATTTTATATATTTTTATATTGTTATAAATTAAAATGGATGAGTACTGAGCGTGAATTCAAGTAAAAATATTTCAATAAAAAGTACTAAACAATGCAATTTATTACAAAAGCATGTATGAAATTATTTATGCAAAGAAAGTCAACCGGCACTGCACGAAACTCTATAACAATGCACAGATAAACTTTCAGAAGAATCTATTATCTAAATCACAAAACAAGGCTAATATCATTCAATGAACAATAAAATCATGTTGGTAAATAAATATCCAAGCTAACGAGAATATCCTTACCAATTCCTAAACAAACTAAATAACTATACACTAAATGACTTCCTTCTTAGGTTTTAGTCCTCAAGTTCTCCAAAACTACGGCTAAGTATACTGGTTTCTCAGAACCAGTTCTTTTCAGACGTTGATCACTACGCACAAGTCGAGAAATTCTTTACCAGCTTACCAACTCAATCCATACCACTAAACTAATCAGCCTTCCGCGCACCCTCCATATAAAATACTTCTTCACTTTTTAACCCATCGTGTACATACTGAAACTAATTATGCCTCCTTTCGGATATCCACAACTCCAACATAACAATTCTATCTTTCCTATTTTTCAGATCGGTTCTGTATTACAATTCGTTGGTTACATAATTCTCACGCAGAAGCATGCACGAACGTTCATGACACGTTTATCATAAATTCACTGCAGCACGTTCATCTGTCGTAACAACATTTATCGTCATTATTATTGCCAAAAAGAGAATAATATATATATAAATATTAGAAAAAAATATGAAACTAATCAATAATAGAATATTAAAAGTGTATATTATCTTTACATAATTAATGCTATATTATTACCTTTGAGAAAGGTATATTTATACAGATGTATTTTATTTGTACAAAAACAACAATTAGACTGAAAAACTGTTCCTCATATATGACCACAGATATTCAGAGAGCAGGATACACGTTGTGAAGTCAAGGAAAGAAATAAAAATAAACATTTTAATATTATTGCACCAAAAATATATAATTCTTTACATCATCATATAAAGAAGAGAAAAATTGGTGAAATTTTAAGAAGAAAGTTAAATTTCGTTTGTTATATATTGATGATATTGAAGATGCTTTTAATACAATTCCATAGGTTTTCCATTGGCTGAGATTAATTTTCGAATACGTTAATATTTCATTTTCGTAATTTGTAAGAGTTCATTTATAACTTCTAGATTACATGCATATATATACTCATTCCTCGATTTACATGGTAGAAATGTTTCGTAAAACCATGATGTAAATCGGAGCCATGCATATCGAGAGCAAAATTTATGGAAAGAAAAGGATAGGTAAATTTAAGCAAATGTATCTCAATTGTCAGCTCAGCAGTAATGATAAGAATTGATGTAATATTATTTTGAATTTTATATGTACTAATTCAAATAACTCATATTATTTTCTAATTACTTTTTTTCCGATCATAAAAAATACTTATCCTTAAAACAGACGAACACTAGAGAATTTAAAACCGAAATTTGGAAGAAGTTTGTTTATAAACTGAATATAAATTAGAAATTAAGGATTTCTACCAATATTAAAAAAATTATTTTGCGAAATAAAGGATTATGTGATTTTTTTTGAGAGAGTGTACTTACGAATCAGCTACATTCAACCTAAATAATAGTGTACAGTCGCTCAAAAAAGTGTCCGAACACTATGGTTGATTACAGAATTCAGAAAAAGTATATGGCAATTATATATACAATATTGTTTTAGAAATTAGTGATTTGGCAACCTTCGTGTCACGACACGAAGGTTGCCAGATCACTAATTTCTAAAAAAATTCGTTGCCAGATATTTTTTCTGAATTCTGTAGTCGACCATAGTGTTCGGATACTTTTTTGAGCGACTGCACAAAATTAAACTTGCTGTTAAAAATGAGATAAAAATATTTTACTCGCCTTAAAATATTCAGTCTGAAATAGTCAGATCTCGATACCGATCCAAAACAGGTCTCATTTTATTAAGATGTCAGGAGCAATATAATGGTAAGAACACAATTTTCGCGAAGGAAGATATAATAGACGAATTTGCTATTACCAACGTTGTCTTAAATATCAACAGAAACCATTAGTTGATTTTTCTGTGGGAAGTCATGGTCTAATAGTTATTCTTGACGCGATGCCAGTATGACAATATATATATATTAATAAAAAATATATTTATATAAATCCCTACTGTGTAAAACCCAGTGCATCATTTAAAATGGAACTGGTTTCATATTCTTCATCGTGTAAAACGAAACTGGTTGTATTTTCTTTGCCGTGTAAAACTGATACCGTGTAAATAGAGGGAGGAGTATGTTTGTCTCTTTTTATCAGAGCTTTTGCCATTTTCTGTTACAAAATTGTGTTGCATTAGTTGCACATACGCATATATTTGAAATTATAATAACTGCTACAAATAAATTGATAAATCTCAATGAATGAATATAAAAAAAAGAATATAATTTTTTGAGACAAAAAGTTACGGAGCAGCTCTCAATTACACAATTAATTTTTATTAATGCAAAATATTTATTCGTTTTCGCATATATATTTAATATTCATAAAAAATAATTATTCGCATGCGCATAAATGTTTAAAATTCGTATGCCCATAAATATTTAAAATTCTTATGCCCATAACATTTAAAATTCACATTGCATAAATATTTAATATTCATACGCGCACAAATATTTTATATTCGTATGAACATAAATATTTAATATTCAAATGCGCATAAATATTTAGTAATCATGTGAAAAGTCGATGGTTCTTATTGGAATTTGCTATTGGCAACGTTTGGGACTGACTCACTGTTCTAACGAATTCAACGACTATATATTTTAGATAGTTTGTCTGTCTGTTTGTTTGTTCAGAAATTCCTTCTAAACACCTTAGCTAGAACCACCAAATTACACGTTACCGCAAGGTATACAGCCTCTTTTCATCCTTAGTGCAATTCCACAAAATTTAGCCTCCCCCCAGAAAAAAAATCACAAAAATGCATTCATAAGTAATGCAAGAAAATATAACAAGTTCTAATGATAAGTATTATTTATAACTGTATACAACAACTAGGCTATGTTCAGACGAGACTCGCCAATTAGTTACATATCAATTGATTGACTATTCAAAAGAATGATGACATTTTAAAGGTTCTGGAATCCCGGCTTCCATTATTTCCTAACTATTTGACTGCCTTCTCCCAAATTTGACATTAGAGTAAAATTGCGTGGATTAATATGATTAATTAATTATTTAATGCAATTCACATTGTGTTTACTCTTTTCTACCTTACAAAAGAATGGTGGAGACTCTCACGGAATCGACGTTATTGAGTTTTATGCAGACATGCAAACTTGTTTTGTTGAGTGTGTCATTTACTATACATTAAGACCCGAACAACGCCGGGTAATACTTCTAGATGATAATAAATTTTATTATATAGTTTTAAGGGATACCAAGATTTGAACAAAATTAGGCGTTCTGAATAACTCCAGCATTTCAAACCTTTTTAATCTTTTCTAAACATCACCTCACCTCTGCAACACAAAAACTTAATGCACCATCTAAAAAACTGACACCATATTAAAATTTTTATGCTCCAACTAAGTGTTTGGGAACCTACAGGTGTTTTATTTAACCGACTAATTATCTGCTTTAATTAGATGAATTAAAAAACCTTTTTTTTTTTTTCTTTCTGTTGCTGGTGACTTTTCTTAGTCTTGGTGTTCTTTTAACCCCGTTTGATGTTTTAGTAAAAGTATAGATTAAACGTATGTTCTATCTAAATAAATGTTTTTTCTACAAGTTGTGCATAAGAAATATTTTAAATATAGGGAAGAAAAAAGAGTAAAAAGGCAAAAAAAATAGAGCAACATATTTCATTGCTGCTGAATGTTTACCTCTTTTGTTCTGAAGTCTTTGATTTACGCGTAAAGGCGCTAAAACAATAATTTTAATTATGTTCCTTTCAATACGCATAAGTTAAGCAGAAAAAAAAAAATAAAGAATTTGATTAAATTTATCCCCTAGATAAAACTCATTTTCAGTAAGATTTATACTATGCTAGTATTTTGCATTCCATTTAGAAATTCAATTAATTCATTTTTTTCTGTTTTAGGAAAGCAAATATTTCTCTGTGCGGAAACAGCATCTTCTAATGTATGTGGGTACAACTTTGTCAATTACAAATGCAATCTTATCTCAGTATTCAATTTAGCAAATATCAAGAGCTTTAAGGCTTCATTTTTTGACTAATTTTACAGAAAGAGCTTTCAGTTAGTTTAACGAAAATTCTTGAAAAGAAAGGACTCATTAACATTCGTCCATTTCTTTCAACTTATGTCTAAGTATAGGTATACTATATTAGATCCAATTAACATTTCATATATTAGGCTCATTAGTATTAACTTCATTATCAGGTGCAAAATATGTTGAAAATCCTTTAAGTTTTTTTCTTGTTTTGAAAGAAAAGTATTGTACGAAATTCATTTCATGACGTTTTCACGAAATTTGAAGCACTACGTACTTAAGAGATTATTATGATTGAATTACTTTGGTTATTCCATAAACTTAATCACTTTTCTTGTTTTTGAAATTTACAACGCCGTCTTGTTAATCTTTGTTAGTGACTTGATAAAAACTACCGTGCCAGGATGATAGCCACGTGAGAAAGATCAAAGCTAAAACGAATAGACACCAAAATATTTCAAACGAATTGAAGGCCTTGGGGGAAAAATGTTGGTTTGAGTTGTTTTGCCTCTGAACGGCGCTTTTTCGCATACAATGAGCTAAAAACCCACTGGACAGCTGTTAGGAGACAGATAGAAGCCTCTCGTCAAGGCCAACCAGGGTGTTTTTTAACGTGCACAGGGTGTAGCTCTCCGCACACGGTGTCACGGCTTTATTTTCCATCCGACGGACAGTGGCCTTTCCAAGCCCATCGGTGTCTTCTAGTGACCGAAGGCAGGGCGGGGAGTTTTGCGGAGATAAATCTCAACGCTGGCGCAGGTGGTATTCGAACCTGGGAACTGCAGATTGTGAGTCTGGCGTGATACCGACTGAGCTCCCGTCACGGTACGTCACCTAGGGCCATTAATTAAGCAGAGGCGCCGAAATCTAGGGATCTCGAAATTTTCACAGATTATTAAAAACGTTTCGAATATTAAGCCAAGAAATATTTTAATTCTATGAAATATAAAAACATTTCTTTCTAACTAGTTTATTATTTTTAATTATATATTCGCAAATTTTCAAATTTTTTCGTCATTAATAGGGGACCTGATAATTTTGAAATGGCCCGAGTCTCAATTTGGTTCTAAAGAGGTCCTGAGTGGAGGTTTACTCAAATGGAAGTCTGCAGAGAACGTAGCAAAGAGAAAAGCAACAAACATGTCTGTTTTCTCAAATTAAATACTACAAGAAAATGAAACAAACGGAAAAAAATTCGAAATCTGATGTGCAAAAGCAATTGTGAATGGGTTTAATTTTTGTCTTGCTGGATAGCAAAAGTATAGTCGCTCAAAAAAGTATCCGACCACTACGGTTGATTACAGAATTCAGAAAAAATATCTGGCACCGATTTTTTTAGAAATTAGTGATCTGGCAACCTTCGTGTCACGTGACACGAGGTTGCCAGATCTAAAAAAACGGTGCCAGATATTTTTTCTGAATTCTCTAATCAACCGTAGTGTCCGGATACTTTTTTGAGCGACTGTACACGAATTGAAAAAAAAAATAAAGATATAAAGGCTACGTTTAAAAATTTGATTGGTAAGTATTGCATTAGAACAGGGATTTGTCAACATAATTGGGGCCAAGACACCGATAGGCTATTAATTTTCTTGGATAATCTTTTTGACAATTTTTAATAATAATGACGACACATGACAGAATGTTACATCTAACAGAATGAAATGGAATAAATGAAAGCAGACAATACTGAGTTTTTCTAAACTTCGTTTTTTTGTGCTATATGAGCTGTGGTCATTACAATTTCTTATCTTACTCGGTGTGCCGAACAGCATATCATTTCTCGTTGTCCCCGAGTGCCGTATTGCTCGGATTGCAAATGCATTACACATATTTCTCTTTTCTTTTTGCTTATCATTGTTGAATTGGTGACTGAGGAGCATCTCAGATAATCAATATTTCGGATAATCCATTTTTTTTCTCCAAAGCTCTGCTATATTTCCATTTTACTTGCACATTTTGAAAGAAAACTCTCAGCTCGATATATCGATGTTTTAGCACTTCTAACCGAACTGATGTAGATGTACTCGTACACTGTGTTTCAAAAGTAGCTTTACAACTTTGAAAGTCTGTACAATTATTTCGAAGAGAATATGCGGGTATGTGACAGGTGGTTTATGAGCAAGAATTTACAAGAGCAGCAATTGCAGAAGATGCGACAGACACGCTGCTTCGCACGCGGGAAGAAATTGCTTGTAGGTGGGATATCTGTCATGTTACATCTGGAAATCACATCAAACTGCCATCTGATACATCTGATAAAATTTGATGTGTTTCGATACATTTGTATGTATTTGATTTGCATCTGCCATTTATTAATAAAATTTCAAGTTATAAAACTTTTGAAACACCCTATACATTTTTTTGAAAGAAAGTAACGCAGTAGGCACAAAGCTACTTCAAAATCTGAGTTAAATGAGTTTGACTTTTGACTTTGACAGCGTTATATTATCTGTTACAAAGCACATATCGATGCGCATTTAAAGGTTGGAGAGTTAAGCCTCGTTGCCGAATGTAGGAAAGCTCAACTCTCTGTTAATTAATACCTAAGAATTATATAAATTTCTATCCCTAACTTTGTCTGGAAGAGTAATTTCAATTTACCATTTGCTCTATTGTTTAGTGAAATATTCTTTTAAGGTAGAGGCACTAATAAAAGGTGAGATGGAGCTAGGTTCTGAAAAAGGTGCCTCCATCTCACCTTTTGCTAGTTCCTCTACCTTAGGGCCGTACTCATCCTTCTGATTTTAGGTGTTCAAATAGTGTCTGATTTTTCCTCTCAATGATTGATTAGAAAAAGTAAGGAAATATTTCATTCTTCAACTCAAATGAGTGATTAGAAGTTTAAGAGGTGAAATAATATCTTACTTAAACTGATGAAATATCTTAGTCCATTTTGTAATGTATCGCATTATTTTACTGAAAATATTCCTACATTATTTTGCTTTTTAAATAAAAACCATGCATTTCGTAAGAGGAATTAATGTAAGGGTGGAGAACATAACAATAAAATAAATTAATACCCCCTCAAGCAGCTGCTTGCGATAAAGGTCTGGCAGGAGCCTGTCAGTTTAATTCGTCAGAGTAGAAGGTCTGTGAGGATGGCAGGACCTCAGCAGAAAAAAATCCTTGCATTATCCTGTGTTCGAATCCAGGTCCCTTAGATCAGTAGCCAAGCATGATAACCACTCGACCATGGGACGGCGAAACACAAGAATACGCGTGTGTAATTCATTATATTTTCACGTAGAATAGGTTTTAAAATTTCAATGCACATGGTCCATGTATGAAGAGACGGTTCTCGAAATTTCCTATAGTCTTCGAAGGTTTGTAGTCTATCGGATGGTACGTTAAGTCGTTACCCTGTATGTTGAAAAGCCATACCCTGTGCCCGTTAAAGAATACACTGAATGACCTTGGAGGAAGGCTCCCATCTGTCTGGTTACAGCTGTTCAGTGGATATTCTTCTCCAGCTTTCTCCAAGATTGGAGATCTTGAGGTCCTTGTGATCTGTTCATTTAACAAATATTTGTAAACAAATGTTTTCTCTCAAGGTTGAAGTTCTTGGGGTCCTTGTGACCTGTCCATTAACCCAGAGGCATAGCAAGGTGACGCAGAGCCCTTGTGCGAGGTCTCTTTACTGTGGCCTTTTCCCATTCGTTAAAAATATTTTTTGAAAAAAAAAAATTAAGAGGATGAAAAGGACGCATGGATCCCGTTCTCTTTTGTCGACTATCTACTAAAGACCACATGCAATAAGAAATAAAGAAATTCTTCTAAAAATAAATGTCAAGCACGGGGACCTGGTTCAGCTGAACTATTCAACCCGTGGTAGACACGCCACTGCATTTAACATATTATAGGTAAAAAAGCGCCCATTAGAAGTAAAGCAACCCGAAACAACTCAAGAATATGTTACTAGTGGTCCTGTAGTAATTCTGGAATTTTTAAAACTTATTCCTCTTTAATTGCTAATATTTCCTAGGAATCAGTGCATGATTTTACTAAGCATTGAATACTTTAATAACATAAAATAAATAATTTACTTTTAAAATTAATTGATATTGTAAGTAACGTTTTAAAACAATAATAACCTGGAAAATCTAAAACAAATGTTTTCTCTAAGTTTGAATGTATTTTTTAGGTAAGTTTGCTGCCCTGTTGATAGAGAACTCGTTATTAGAATTGATATTAGAATTATATATTGAGAATCATTAAAGTAAATGACAAGGATCACAAAGTTTCAGATTTACTAGGAGAAAGACTTTTTGGAGTCACAAAGGTGAGAGGAGAAGGAGCTTGCCGAGAGTCCCAAGGATGAGTACGTCCCAAAGTTGGTTTGGGAAAAGGGTTGGGTTGGGTTGTTTTACCTCTGAGCGGCACTTTTTGCACACCATGGGCTAAATGGCCAGGTCACATGGACCCCGAAGGCTCAGAGAAGGTTGGGTGAGGGGACCTACTGGAACAGCTGTTGGGAGACAGATGGTAGCCTCCCGTCAAGGCCATCCAGCGTGTTCTTTAACGTGCACAGGGTATGGCTCTCCCACACACGGGGCCACGGCTTAACGTCCCATCCGACGGACGGCGGACCTTCCAAGCCCATCGGTGTCCCCTACTGACCGTGGGCAGGGCGGGGAATTTTGCGGAGATAAATCTCAACGCTGACCCAACTGGGACTCGAACCTGGGAACTACAGATTACGAGCCTGGAGCGCTACCGACTGAGCCACCCCCGCCCCTTGGGAAAAGGGATCCACTGAACAACACTCAGGGTCGTCCTGTGGAATTGACGGATGGAAGCCTTCTGTCCATCCAGCATTTCGTTATCGGGCACAGGGTATGACTTTCCTGCAGAAGAGCCACTTGCTCTTCGTTAATGGTCTTTCCAACCCATCGGTATTACCATTCTCACTGAGAGCAGAGCAGAAGTTAGCGAAGAAAATCTCACTCCCAGCCTAGTAGAAACTTGAATCTGGATTTGGTTGAGTTGTTTTACCTCTGAGTATCCCAGTGAGCTAATAGCCAGGTCACACACAGCTAATGGCCAGGACCCGTTGGGCAGTTGTTAGGAGACAGATGGTATCCTCTCGTCAAGGCCATCCAAGTGTGTTCTTTAACCAGCATAGAGTATGGCTTTCCTGCAGAAGGAGCCACGGCTTAACGCCCCATCTGACAGACTGCGGCCTTTCCAAGCCCATCGATGTTCCCTTTCTGACCGAAGGCAGGACGAGGTTTAGCGGAGACTTGAACCTGGGAACATCAGGTTACGAAACTGACGCATTACCGACTGAGCCAAACTTTCCTACCCTTCCCATCAAGGACGAGGTTTACCTGTGAGTTTTTAAATCTTAAAATCCAGAAGCTAAAACATCATTCTTAGCTCGTTTTTGTTTTTTAAACGAAATATTGATTACACTTTGTGGTCTGTCTCTCTCTCTCTGTCCATCTGTAGATATTTAGCTATTAAGATTCGCAATTTCCGAATCTACAAATTGCTTTAATTAGCAACAACGAAGGAAAAGTTTTGAAAACAGCAAAACTTTAAATGACTCTTGCAAATGATCCATTTGTGGCAGAAATTTTAAATTTTGATCGTGGAATGTGTGGGTGAAGAGGTTTATTTACACTGGAAACAGAGATTTACCCCTTAACCTCAAGGGGTAGGTGAACGCAAAGTTTTCGTTTTAAAAGCTAAATAAAAATATATTTATATATGTGTTTTATATATGCTAATAAAATATTAGTTTCTGCATTTTCACAATCATCCATAAGTTTGAATTTCCACTGTCAGGGGATGTAAAACTTGGGAAAAGCTTCATTCTTTTTGAAAACGAGCATCCTATATTTTTCAGAGACGGTAATTTTCTTCTAGTCTAAATTTAGAAATCTAATCTTAAATAGTCTTTAATATAAGATGAACTTTTTTTTTTTGAATTTATGCTATTTTGTTGTTAGTGTTGATCCTTTTAGCGGACTGGTAAGAAAAATAAGGATGCTTAATACATTTAAAGATGTGGCTGAGGAGGTTATATGTTAGTTGAACAAGCAGAACTCTTCCTACAGAACTTTTCTGTAGGAAGAGTTCATGAATTGATAAATAGTTATATTTAGTTTGTTTAGGAATTGGTAATGTTGTTATTTATAGATTGCAGGTTTGTTAACAGATATGATTGTACAGTCGCTCAAATAAATATCCGAACACTATGGTAGATTAAAGAATTCAGAAAAAATATCTGGAAACGATTTTTTTTAGAAATTAATGTTCTGGTCACCTTCGTGTACAGTAAACAAAGGTTGCCAGATCACTAATTTAAAAAAAAATCGTTGCCAGATATTTTTTCTGAATTCTGTAATCAACCATTGTGTTCGGATATTTTTTTGAGCGACTGTGCCACTTATCGACTATTGCAAAAGCCTTATTTTCTCTTTGTAAAAATAGTAGAAAGGTACTTTGTTCTTCTGAAGGTTTATTTTTATACTGATGAAGATTTGTGTTGGTTGACTTTAGTTTATATAAATGTTTTCATTCATACTTTTGTAATAAATTACATTATTTTAGAATTGTAATAATTAAATACTATTTTTGAACTCAAGCTCAGTTTCTATCCGTTTAATTCATAACAATATGTAATCAACTTTTGTTCTTTTGTTAATTACTCCAGAATAAGTTTGTAAATGCCAGTCGGATTTCTGATGGAAAAAAATAAGTTGGATTTATTGTTACGTTTTGTGCTTGGCTACATATATATAGTCATTTTTTAGACACTTCACAATTTAACGTTTAACAGTGATGTAAACAATGTTAATGATGTTTAACTTCGTATGGTAAAACGCCAATTACCTTAACGCTTCTTAACAAGTTAGCCGAATAATTAGGACTGTTAAAACAAAGAAAAGGAATCCTGTTCCTTCAAACTTTAAATTTTTTGCGCCATTTTAGTGAATTCTAATTCCCTTCATTACTGAACCATTCTCAATAATTGCAAAACGCATTCTAAGAATAGAAGGGCGTGGAACAAAACATTTATTTTCGTTTGAAATGACAATTTTCTAGCTATTCGAGCAAACTGATTATCCAAGGCCCTGTGTCCCAATGGATTCGAATAATGATTGTTTTATTTTATATACTCTTTCAGTAAATTTCAAAACATTCTATTTTCTTTGCATAAAAAGTATGATTTATATTTTGCTTATAGGTATAAAAACGCCAAATGTCTTGCGGGTTTTCTCCTTTGGATGTTTTTAATGCGTTGACTACACCTACATGCGTTGACTCTCAAACAATAATTATGTTTTTGCAGTAATTTGAGGAGAATGCATAAATTATAAAATGCTGCAAACGGAAACGTTTCAAAGCATTACCATTGCTAAAACGTATCACAATTATTTGATAAAATGGTTTCATGAAAATGAAATTGTTCAGCTTTCATGAATATTAACAGGAAAACTAATAAATTACCTTTCTATATTTATCTAAGATGAAAAATTTTGAATAAATAAAAATGACGAGTGAAAAATTTAATTGATTAAGAAAATGTTCCTGATATGAACACATTGGTTTTTTTAATGGAAAAAATGCAGCTTATTCAGATTTGGAAGTAATAGTAAAATAACCAGAATTATTTTTCTGATCATTATGTAATTGATGAAAGTTTCACCTCGGTGAAAGCATCGTGATGATTTCTTTGTCATGCCATAAATGCAGCTACTGATACTAATGGCTACATCTGTCTTTTGTAACTCGGCTTCAAGCGACAGATACGATCTGAGGGCTCATCTTCATAATACGAAAGCAGTTCAGTCAGACGATTTCAAAAGTTCGATTAGGTAGTTCTTCATTTTATTTATCATATTTCTAGATGTATTGGTTTCATAACTCATGGGTATATGTATATTTTTTTCTCCAATCAAAGCAAGACCGTTGTTTGTAAAATTAACAAAATTTGAAATCTTTAGGAAAAGGTGACGAATCAAATTTTTTTTCAAAATAAAAAGGAAAGCAGCAATGGAATGTTTTAATTACAATCAATATCATACTTTCCGTCTTCTTCAAACAGTCTTGGAATTTGTTTTATCTTCAAAAAACTCCTGCGAAATTTGTTTACACGTGTGGCCTACTATCTTTACAATTAACTAATCTCTACAATAGTTTCAGTGGAAACAAACTTTAGGGAAGTGTTTTGATAGAATGTTTCTGATTTATCAAAGAGACTTTACATTTTGTAACTGATGTTACTATCAGAAATTGAAATGCATCTTTTGAATGTACGTTCCGATGGATGGATCTGAATGATTCAAAAAGAATAGAGTTTAGACGAAAGTCTGTGAGTGTCCTTGAGATCTAGGAAGGCAAAACAGCTTATTTTTATTCCGGCCAAGTTTGCTGCAATCTAGAAGGAAATGTTTAGGGCTTTCACAGCCCTATTGAGTTAGGGTAGTTTACCTCTTAGTATCATTTTTTGCACAAAAGGAAATAAATGACCTGGTCACGAGGACACCGCTGGCTGAGAGGAGATTATGGAAGGGGTTTGGATTGGATTGTTTTACCTCTGAGCGGCACTTTTTTGCACACCATGGGCTAAATGGCCAGGCCACAAGGACCCCGAAGGCTCAGAGAAGGTTGGGGGAGGGGACCCACTAGAACAGCTGTTGGGAGACAGATGGTAGCCTCCCGTCAAGGCCATCCAGCGTGTTCTTTAACGTGCACAGGGTATGGCTCTCCCACACACGGGGCCACGGCTTAACGTCCCATCCGACGGACGGCGGCCTTTTCAAGCCCATCGGTGTCCCCTACTGACCGTGGGCAGGGCGGGGAAATTTTGCGGAGATAAATCTCAACGCTGACCCAGCTGGGACTCGAACCTGGGAAGTACAGATTACGAGCCTGGCGCGCTACCGACTGAGCCACCCCCGCCCCTATGGAAGGGGATCCACCGGACAATTATTAAAAGACGATAGAATCCTTCCTTCAAGACCATCCAATGTGTTTTTTAAAGTGAAGAGGATAAGACTCTCCCCATAGGGAGACAAGGCTTAACGTCCCATCTGACGGACGGTGGCCTTTCCAAGCCCATCGGTGTCCCCTACTGGCCGAGGGCACGGTGGGAGTTTTGCGCTGATAAATCTCACATCTATCCCAGTTGCGACTCGAACCTAGGAACATCAGATAAGTGCCTGAGCTAACCCCAGATCCCTCACTCTATTGTATCACTTTTTTAAAGCAACAGTTCACCATTAAGATAACAAAACCAGGTTTTTAATTTGAATTGTTTAGCTAATGTGAATTCCATTTTTCGATAATATTAAAGCATCTAATCTCTGCTTACAATTTAGCTGTAATAAATATTTCATTAATACAATCAGATCAAGATCTAGAAAAAGCTAAAAAAAAGGCGGGGGGAAAGCAGTTGAGAGGAATAAACGTAAAGAGTGGAAGGCAAAGAACTGAAAATCTATTGCAGTATAATATTTACCCCTCTTTCGTTTTATAGGTTTCTAAAACATTCTTGAAAAATGCTTGAAATATTCAGTTATTACGCTCAGTTTAATAATTTTTGGCTGCCATTGCCTTTATTACCATTCTCAAAGGCGGGCCATGCCTCCTAGATCCCTCTTAGATTCAGCTCTGAATGCAATCATATCCTGAAAGAACATCACTGGTGTCCAACTGAGAAGCAAACCTAACCCCTGTGAATTTAAATTATTATCACGTAGTAAGGAAAAAAATTACGATTAATTTTTGAAATCTAACCTTTACTTAAGCATAAGAATATATGGACAATATATATATGTACATCAGATTATTGGAAAATTCAATTTTGAAAAATACTTCAAAACGTAAAGAACAATTTAAAAACGAATAAAGACAACACTCTCTACACTATCTTCATAGACACTCAGTTTTTTGTTATTTAGTTTTTCATCACTGTTTTCAAGCATCACGGTCATCTAATATATGGGGCGGGGGTGGCTCAGTCGGTAGCGCGCCAGGCTCGTAATCTGTAGTTCCCAGGTTCGAGTCCCAGCTGGGTCAGCGTTGAGATTTATCTCCGCAAAATTCCCCGCCCTGCCCACGGTCAGTAGGGGACACCGATGGGCTTGGAAAGGCCGCCGTCCGTCGGATGGGACGTTAAGTCGTGGTCCCGTGTGCGGGAGAGCCATACCCTGTGCACGTTAAAGAACACACTGGATGGCCTTGACGGGAGGCTACCATCTGTCTCCCAACAGCTGTTCCAGTGGGTCCCCTCCCCCAACCTTCTCTGAGCCTTCGGGGTCCATGTGACCTGGCCATTTAGCCCATGGTGTGCAAAAAAGTGCCGCTCAGAGGTAAAACAACCCAACAACCCATCTAATATATACAGAAGACTGTTTGTGCATGAGTTTGCGTGTCTGTCCGATTATGCACTCAGACCCTAAAGAACTAGAGCAGTGGTTCTCAGTCTTTTATGGGTTGGGTTGGGTTGTTTTACCTCTGAGCGGCACTTTTTTGCACACCATGGGCTAAATGGCCAGGTCACATGGACCCCGAAGGCTCAGAGAAGGTTGGGGGAGGAGACCCACTGGAACAGCTGTTGGGAGACAGATGGTAGTCTCCCGTCAGGCCATCCAGCGTGTTCTTTAAAGTGCACAGGGTATGGCTCTCCCGTACACGGGGCCACGGCTTAACGCCCCATCCGACGGACGGCGGCCTTTCCAAGCCCATCGGTTCCCCTACTGACCGTGGGCAAGGCGGGGAATTTTGCGGAGATAAATCTCAACGCTGACCCAGCTGGGACTCGAACCTGGGAACTACAGATTACGAGCCTGGCGCTCTACCGACTGAACCACCCCCGCCCCAATCTTTTATGCTTGACGTACCCCCTGGAAATGTGTATGTATCTGTAGTACCCCTTGTATAGATAGCTAAAACTCTAGTTATAGTACAATAACGGCTATTTTTACTTTGTTACTAGATCTAGCAACTTTTGAGCTCTCACGGCGTACCCCTGAAAATTTTACCGCGTACCCCACGTTGAGAACCCCTAAACTAGAAGCACCAAACTTCGCGCAAATTTTTCTCCATCGAGCAATTAGACTTAACATTAGTGGTTATTATCAATAATTGTTGCCATGCCAATTTAAAAAAAAAAAAGAAAATGGTTCAATTTCTTTTCGCTTTCGTATGATATATCCATTGTTTCTGAAGTAGGCAAATAAATATTTGAAGTCAAGAGAGGAAAGAGAAGCAGGAGCAGGCACGAGCGTTGTTTTTTTGGAAAAAACGAAAGCATTCGAAAACCCGCTGCAACGCCTTCTAAATTTGTTAGTTTATTATATTATTGCTTATTACGCACATTTAAATGGCCAAAAATATTTTAACATGTTATTATTTGCATTTAATAATCATTTCCTTAGTACGTACATACTTTTAATTTTAATCCAACATACCATGTGTTGGATATCAATATCAAAAATGAGGACATGGTTGAAGATATGCTTGCAGATTAAGAATATTTGCAACTATAATTTTTGTACTCATCTTTTCCTCAAATAGATTCCGAGATAAAGGAAACGGTCTTCAATTTTTTTTTCTCTCCTCCTTCCACTCATCTCTAGGAAACCTTTGCAATGCCCCGGTGATATTTTCCGTTCCATTGCCACCTCTGTCTTCTTATGGATTGCCGTCGAAGATGGGCCGATCAGGGGAGGAGAGAGAGCGAGTATCATTTCAGCAATCATCCCAGGCAGTTCAAGAACCTATCAATTACCGCATTAGGCTTATGACCAGCGATCTGTGCAGAAATTCCATTTATCTGATAGTCGCAAATCCGTATTTTTTTTTTTTTGGAGGAGTAGCGTTTTTCTAAACGCGATCCTTTCCCATCCCTATCGTACATAAAAATTCTTAGTTTTAATGCTCGAAAGACTACGAATGGAGAAATTTGAAGTTCCATTTGAGCTGCAGACAATGCAAATGGATTGATTTTCTTTCTCTCTGCTCTAATTGAATATATGTGGAGAAGGATCAATGTTGTAGCAGCCATCCACGTTAATCTTTCAATTCCGATTCTTTCTCTCTTGTTTTCGTGATTAATAGTTTAAAATTTAGCATTATGTACGTAATCTTTTTTGAAACTTAAGAGGAAGATGAAACATTACTGCGAAATATATTTTTTTACTACTTTGATAAAGATGAGGTATGAAAATCCTCGGAAATAATCCTTCGCTTATTTCGGCATTATAATACGAAAAACATGAAGAACAATACGAATGGATTGCATGCATAGCTTTACTATTCAAACTAATGCTGAAAAATCCGTTATCTGTATGTGTCGAATAAAAATATATTTGCTTTATTTCAGCAGCTCAAATATATTTGCATATTTTTGAGCTGCTGAAATAAATCATTTATTCTTGTGAAATAGAACTTTTTCCTTCTCTCTTCAAGAATCAGTTTTCTTAAAACCTCTTTTTTTTTAATCCCAAAATATTTGCGACCTTCAAATAAATTTGCCTTTTGAGGTTCCAAGTAAGTTTATTTTTGCAGCCCACTAAACAATTTGTTTTTCCACCTTTGCTTTTTTTGGCGTTAAAATTTTCTTTGCCCCCTCAAACGGTCTTACCAGTCGTTTTGTGGCTCTAACTGTTTATGTTTTACCGCCTCCACATTTGAAACGAAATACGAGATAAATAATTAATTACAGAGTTTTAAAATTAATGTTCGAAAAGTAATGTAAAAAATTTAGCGCTTACATTCAGAACACTTTTATTTTGAGTTGAAATTAGACATGCCCATCCAATTACTTCTGACCGCGAAAGTGGCATATTTGAAAACAGGGATAGAAAGATTATCAAGTGGAAATTCATAACTTTTTCGAGTTTATTCAATTGCGTTGTCTTATTATTCACCTGTATTTGAGAGTATAATAGATGATTATATAGTTAGCTATATGTAACAGCTGATTTATATAGCTATTCTGAAAAAAAAAGTATCAAAATGGAAAATTGATTTTTTTTTCATAGAAACATTAATTAAATCGAACTAAATTTCTGAGCTTCTGGTTCTGAAAAGGAAAGGTAACAGTAGTGACAAGAAAATTTACTGTTATTTTCCTTTGACATTGCAGAAGATGAACACTACGAGCCAACTGAGAAACATAAAACTGCTTAAGTATATTTAATCAGTAAAATTTAATAAGTAAACAACCACACACAGAAGTACAGCTAATAAACAATCGCACACAGAATAACAATTTAATTAATAAACAATCACTTACAGAAGCACAACTAATAAAATATCACAAACAGAATAACAATTCAGTTAATAAATAGTCACACACAGAAACACAATTAATAAACAATCACACACAGAAACACAATTAATAAACAATCACACACAGAAACACAATTAATAAACAATCACACACAGAAACACAATTAACAAACAATCACACATAGAATCACAGTTTGATTAGGAAACAATCACAAACAGAATCCAAATTAATAAACACTTATGCACAGAATCACAATTTAATGAGAAAAAAATTATACACAAAAGCACTATTAATAAACAATCACACACAGAAACACAATTAATAAACAATAACACACAGAAGTCACAATTTAATTAATAAACAATAACACACAGAGATCACAAAAAAAACACAATTTAATTGGGAAACAGTCACATAAAAAATCACAATTTAATTAGAAACAATCACACAGAAAAGAACAATTTAATTAGTAAGCAATCACACAGAAAAGAACAATTTAATTAGTAAGCAATCACACACAGAAAACAGTTTAATTAGCAAACAAACACAGACAGAAGTACAATTTAAGTAGCGAACAAATCACACACGGAAACACACTTTAATTGGTTAACAATCACACTGAGAAGCACAATTTAATTAGCAAACAATCATAAAACTGTTGTTTGAGTTTTATTACTCCCACAAACATGTTTCACAACCTGTTTCATGGCTGAGAGTTACTTTAAGCTATTGCTTTGGCATACTGTCCCCTTTCTTCAATATTTTTGGTCAAATTAATGCGTATTAAAATGTTTCTCACAAATGATCAGATATTATAAAACGCTTCCAGGCAGTTGCGATTGTTTGGTTAAAATGTGGTAGTGTAATAGCATCTACACTTTCACATTTCTCATTTTTTCCTGCTAGTAAAATACTGTAAGAAGTTTCTGCAAAGATAAAGCTTTCCACCCTGTAAGTTAATGTGGTCTATTCTGCATGAAATAAAATGCAGCGCGTATAGGGAGCAAGAGGGCTTCGGCTGATATAGTAGCTAGAAACCACTGTTACAGCAGGCAAACTTTGTGCGATGTGTTAGCAATGCCTAAGGTAGTGATCAGCAGAGAATTCTTACTAGGGCATGTCCTTGTATGAGAAGGATAGAAGTTTCTAAGACTAGAGGTTTCCAAGAAACCTTCTTCGTCAATAGACGTCAATAGACGTATTGCAAATAAATATATATATCAAGCATTTAAAATAGTAATTGATGCGTTATCCGTAAAACCCGAGTTTCAGAAAGAGTAGGAATGGAACTCACAATCTTCCCCAAAAAATGTAGGTGCTCTTCTTATTGGTCGATCCCAGACTAGTTTAATTCTAGCTAATGGGAGGGCATGAACGTCATTTATTGATCATGAGATGCTCGTGGCGCCATCTGTTGGTCGGAAAAGGAAAAGATCAATTTATCGTCCAGAGAAAAATGTTATTTTAATAGCTGAACACGCAGATACGGCCGTTATTAGTGAGAATGTTGAAAAATTGCTTATTTAGCTCTCATTTATCTTCTATTGAGAAAAACGAAGTTAAACATTTTAACATCTTTTTTAACGTTCACAAGTTGTAAAGTGTGTCTGCCATTTGTTTGGTTTGCAGATGGCTGAAGAAATCTGTTGAGCTTGCAATGTAAGACAGTTAACGGTGGAGCAGTGACGTTCTAATCCTCGAGGAGAGATAGATCTACGAAGAAGTAAAGCCAAGCAATTTTTTTTCCATTAAGCAGAGAGATCTGCAGCCATGCGAAAGCTTAATGTGTAATGAGTAAAATTTCTAAGCGCTTTAAGTTTGTATTGGTTATTTTTCACACTCAGATATTATTAAATGTTGTCAGTTTGTAAGTGAAATGTGTAAAAAAAAGCCTATTTTTTAAAAAAACTTTCCTGAAATAATTGCGCTGGTTACAAAATGTTTTATTTCTTTAAGTATATGGGAAAAGGAGTGACATTGAATTTTAAACAATTATTTTGCGACAAACAATAATCTAAGCAAAATGATTTTTTATAATGCATTAATACGATTTAGTGGGCCAAACGGGGACCGGAAAAATGATTTTGGCCCACTCGCATTTATGTTGAGCGCTACTTTATTTATGTTGCTTTGGCATAGTGCCACTTATCTTCAATAAATAAAAATAATAAATACCCCCTCAAGCAGCTGCTTGCCACAGAGGTATGACAGGAGCCTGTCAGTTCATATGCCATAGTAGAAGGTCTGAGAGGATGGCAGGACCTCAGCAGAAAAAACGACATATACATCCATGCCTTATACTTTTGACCAAATTAATGCATATTAAAATGTTGCTCACAAATGATCAGATGTTATAAACCGATTTTAATTCTTTAAGTATATTTCTTTTCTATAAATATATATACATGATATTTATCACCTTGTAGAAAAAGAGCAAGGCTATACAGAAATCTTAAGTTGAAAAATGTTATTATTGTTCATTTACAGTTGCGGATATAAATTAGGATTTATCGGATAAATAATACTATAGTGATTTGGAAGAAACAAGATTTGCAGTTTACCCTATCGGGGACCCATTATCATAGTTGCAAAGGCAACACCATCAAAACTAGCTGCTTTGTTACATTTGCTATATTTATCAGAAAACTATTCTAGATTCTTTAAAAGAAACGTTTCCAGTAATATCGGTGCCTCTGTAGGCGCAACTACTGCATTTAGCATTAAGCTACATCTATGTTATAGAGACGACTATATTATATTTTATATAATATAGTCGTACTATATACCCTCGCATAAAATTACTATATACCCTCGCAGAAAGAATGGAGCAGCAAGTCGCTCTCAAGGACTTTCTTGCCGAATCGTGGGGTATTACGCTTAACCACGAACACCAATGAAAAGCAAAATGCAGTGCCTGAAAATTCATCAATCCTCACTCGTTAGGGAGCTTGAATGCACTGCTGTGAAATAAATTATGCTTCATCGCGTAGTTTACAATATTTCGAAATTAAAAACAGCATTTTTAATTATTCACTTTCATAAAATATACATAATAATAACGCTGGTTTGCAAGGTTTTTATAATATGAACAATTGTAGCTGCCTCTAACTATTTTCCAGGTGCTGATTTCAGATCTGTCCTTAAAAAATGGCTAGTACGTAACTTTTTTATGTTATTGGTTATTTTGACTCCTATTAAATCTTGCTATACCAACACCTCCAGGTGACTGGGAGGATACTAGATATTTTACTTTTTGTGGTTGGCAACACTCCCACCACTACACATCAAACTGGGGCTTATGAAAAACCTTGTAAAGGTATGGACCAAACTGGTAAAAGGTTTTTGCACTTGAAGGAAAATTTCCGAAACTAAGTGATGCCAAACTCAAAGAAGAAATCTTTTTTGGTCCTCAGATCAGGAAGCTACTGAATGATACTGTCTTCGAAGAAAAACTGAATATGAAGGAGCGCGCTGCATGGAAATCCTTCACATCTGTGGTCCAGGGATTTCTGGGTAATCACAAAGAGAAAACCTACTATCAGATCATTCAAGATCTTCTCAAAAACTATGAAAATCTTGGTTGCCCAATGTCTTTGAAGATCTATTTCTTGCATTCGCATCTCTACTTCTTTCCCAAGAACTTAGAATCTCTCAGTGATGATCAAGGGGAAATATTTCACCAGGATATCCGAACCATGGAGGAGAGATACCAAGGCAGATGGGACCAAGCAATGATGGCTGACTATTGATGGTTCTTGCAAAAGGAATATATCTCAGCACTTAAAAGACAAAAATGAGCTTCTTGTAGGTATAAAAGATCCTTACCCGTGTTTTCATATTTTGCGTTTCAGTATATTTCATTTGTTTCTTTATATTCAGTGGTCTATAACTATGATGTTTTTAATTTTTTTCATTATAATCATGTAATTAATTAACGAGTTTTAAGTTGCAATTTAATAAAATAGTCACATTTATTTTCATTTCCCAAATATGCGTATTCATTGAAATTTGAAATAAAAAAAAAACTGTACGTTCTGCAGATTTTTCACAGATATCCGAGTGGTTAGCACGCTTAGCTACTGATCTAAGGGACCTGGGTTCGAGTCCTGGATTAGACATGGATGTGTGTGTCGTTTTTCTGCTGAGGTCCTGCCATCCTCTCAGATCTCCTACTATAGCATATAAACTGACAGGCTCCTGTCAGACCTCTGTGGCAAGAAGCTGCTTGAGGGGGTATTTATTTTAAGCCGTCCCATGGCCGAGTGGTTAGCGCGCTTGGCTACTGATCTAAGGGACCTGGGTTCGATCCCCGGGTAAGGCATGGATGTATGTGTCGTTTTTCTGCTGAGGTCCTGCCATCCTCACAGATCTTCTACTATGGCATATAAACTGACAGGCTCCTGTCAGACCTCTGTGGCAAGCAGCTGCTTGAGGGGGTATTATTATTATATTATTATTATATTTGAATTCAGCACCTCAAAATTAGTTAAAAAACGTCCTATTTGACCAATGTTATGAAAAAAAATTCTTTTTGTTGTCTAGTGTTATTATTATACTATATGTCTAGTGTTAACATTTACAATATATATTGCATAAGGCATGGGACTATTTGTTGTGGCGGAGTATCACATCTGCGAGTTGTTCTTTCTAGAACTCACGTGGGTGTGGGCATCTTTTCATTGGTTGTTGCCATCTTTGATCTTCCGACTTTGACTCTCCATTCTTTATGTGAAATAGAATATAGATATATGCGTAATCGTAAAGAATATCTTTATCCAGGGTCGGATCTAAGGACGTGAAATCAAGGGGGCTATGCCCCTCCCCCATTTCAACATTCTAGTAAGGGTAATAAAGGCAAAAATTTGTTAAGCGCATTTAAATTTAATGTATTTTTCAAGAAAGTTTTTAAAACCTGTGAAACGGAGAGGTAATGTTACACTTTTCCGGCTAAATTGCGTTTCTTGCCACCCCCTTTGATATTTTTTAGATCCAGATCCGTCTTTACCTATGTAGTCTAGAACAGTGTCTTTATCACTGTAGACATCTATGTAATCGCAACCATTATCTTTATCACTGTAGAGTCTCTTTAATTGTAATGTCTGTCTTCATAACTGTAGCCGTCTATTTAATCGCGACGCCCATTTTAATCGCTACAGACGTCTATGTAATTACAATCACTCTAATCTATTTATCATCATATCATTATCATCATATGTATCTTAACCTCTGTTGATATCCATGAAATCGCAACGGCTATCCATATCAATATCACCTATGAGCCGAAATATTATGACCACCTGCCAAATATGATGTTGGTCCTCCACGCGCCGCCAAAACATCTCTTACCCGGCGAGGTGTGGACGCTTCAAGATTTCTAAAGGAGTCTTGTGGAATCTGGTACCAACACGTTACCAGCAGATCCTTTAAATCGTATAAGTTATGTGGTTGAGCCGCCACAGATCAGATATACTGTTCCAACAGAAACCATAGATGCTCGATTGGACTGATGTCTGGGGAATTTGGAGGCCAGGGCAATACCTGGAAGTTTTCCTCATGCTCCCTGAACAATTATCGAACAATCCGGGCAATGTGGCATGGCGCATTATCCTGCTGAAAGAAGGAACTACTAGAGGGATATACCGTTGCCATGAAAGGATATATCTGGCCTGCAATGATGTTTAGGTAGGTGGTAGACGTCATAGTTTCCTGCACATGAATGGATGTACTCAGGGTTTCCCAGCAGAGCATTGCCCAAAGCATTACACTTCCTCCATCGGCTTGTTTTCATTCTGCGGTGCATCCTGGTGCCAACACTTTCCCAGGTAGACGACGCACATGTACTCGTCCGTCCACATGGTGCTACAGGAAACAAAATTCATCGGACCAGACGACCTTCTTCCAATTATTCAAGGTCAGGTTTTGATGCTCGCTTACTCATTGTAGTCACTTTCGACGGTGAACCGAGGTTAGCATGGGCACTCGGAGCTTCTTGCAGCTACGCAGCCCCATTTTCAGCAGGGTTCGATGTACTGTGTGTTGTGACACACTACTCCCGTCACCAGTATTCAAATTACTGGCGAGCTGCGCCACAGTATCCCTTCTGTTGGCTCGTACCATACGGGATAGCCTTCGCTCACCTCTAACATCGATGAGCCGTGGTCGGCTCACACCTTGTCGGCGATTCGTGATTTTTCCCTCCTCGGACCCTTTTTGAAAGTCCTAACCACGACTGACCGTGAGCACCCCACAAGCATTGCCGTCTCGGAAATGCCCTGACCCAGTCGTCTGGTCATTACCATCACTTCACTTAAGTCAGCTGCCTTTGCCATCTGAAGAACAAGAACAACACTGATTAACAGAGCTCAGTATCAGGTGTTATTTATAACCTTCACATGCGAAGTCATTTACCTGCAATTGCTTCGATTTGCATAAAGATGCGCTGGTCATAATGTTTTGGCTCTTTGGTGTAGATATCAATGCAAACGCAACGCTATCTTTTTCACTAAAGGTATCCATTTAATTTTATCAGCCATTTTCATCATGATTATTGCCAGTGTAATACAAAAAATAATCGTTACCATTATCGTTGTCTGCATCACTATCATTCTAATAGTCTACATAATCGCAACACTATCATTCTAATAGTCTACATAATCGCAACACTATCATTCTAATAATCTACATAATCACAACGATTATCTTTAAAGCTATAAGTACGTGCATAAGAGCATCAACTATCGTTATAAACGCTTGCGTCATCGTAACTAAATGTCTTTATAGCCTTTTATGTAACTACTCTGACTTTCTTTAGCAGAATTGCTCTCATTAATTCGTCAGCTCACCGATAACGATATGAATGATAAATTTAGATCGATCGTTAAAATGAAAATTCGCGATATAAAGCGCTGAGAACTGAAATCATTACTAAACATAAAGAGACTTATATTTCAATGCATTTAACCCAACCTGAACTAGAAAATGCCTATCCTAATAAACTGTTATGCAAAACTAAGATACTAATTGTTTACTCTAATGCTTATGCTGAAGACCAGATTATAAACATGTGCTGCCTTTTGATTAGTACTAAAATGTGAAAGATATTTATCCACTTACGAAAAGTCGTTATTTCAAATAAAAGACTTAAAGAGGAGCAAAAATAATCGTTAATCGACACATACATACATATACATACGTTGCATTAATAATACAACATTATTTTTTTATAATCTCTGAATTGGCACGTTAGGATGCTAATACTCAATCCCTTAAAAACAATTCCTGCCAAAAGCCAAGCTCAGAGAGGAAACAGCCCTCAGAGCTTTTGTCTGCAAAGAGGAGAGGATATCTAATTGAATTTTACGTCATATATTGGTGGCAACAGTTAATGACGTCCATCACATGACCCAGCTGTCGCTCCCACATCGCTGCCTGCCCAAATGACGGGCCAAATGAAGGCAGTGATGGCTAATGTTGGTGTTGTGCCGCCTGGCTGCACTGTCAGGACGCACGGACCGCTTAACGACATGCATATCTGAAGGAGTCGCTAGAGCGTCCTTTCGCATCTCGCGTGGCACATGCCTCTCTCATCGATTGGTACTCGCATACTCACAGACACCAACGCCCTCTACGTCTCCCCATCCTCCGCCAATTTCCACACTTCCTCCATTTGTCAGTGCTCGGAGAAGTGGCATTTGCCTCGGAGATCTCTCAGTTAGAAATATCGGACATAGGGCCATCACTCTCTCTCTGACATATCTCCCTCTCGACGGTTTTGTTATTTCCACGCCTCCTCCCGATCCATGCTAGCCTCGGATTCTGCGCATTTTTCTTCGAATCTCTTCTATCCATCAGCACCAGAGGAGTGTTTATTTCGCAACAGTCTGTAGAAGAAATGCTCGCTCTTTTTCTCTCTGTTGTTTGTTATGCGGTACGTTAAGACAGGAATGCTGTTGTTGTTGTTGTTGAAACGGCTTGACGTCATTTGTAGTGGAAGGGGTTCTTTCTTGCGTGAAACAAATAATAATTCTGGGTTTCATAATTTTGGAATTTAGTAACTTTAGGTGAAGGTGTAATAAAGTCATGTGATATACGACGACGGTTGTTAGATATCACTTTTATTACGAAAAAATTAAATTAATACGAAATTTGAACAGTGATGCAGTGGCGAATGTAAGTTAGTAGCGTCCGGTATTATCTGATGGTAATACCATCATAAGGTTTTGTATTTTTTAATATATATATACGAAAACGACGTGTTATAATACAATATTTTATGGTTTTGCCTACGAACGGTACTTTTGTCACGCAATGGGCCAAATGGCCAAGTCAAAAAGACCCCAAAATCTCAGAGAAGTTTGGAGAAGAGAATCTTCCTGTACAACATTTAACAGACAGATGGAGTCCCCTCCCCACTTAAGGCCATCCAGCATGTTCTAAATTTGATTTAGTTTTTCTTTGGCATAAAAAGGAATTCTTCAATATATTGCTGAAATCATACAAAATGATCGACGTAAAGTCTTGTAATGATTACATTTGATTGGTGTTTGCACGTGAGTTTTTGAAATATATTTTGCTTTGACGAGAATATATTCGCACAGACAATATATTTGCTTCTAAGGTATATATGCTGGTCAAAGGAATCTAATACTCAGATGATTTTGGGTACCTTTAGAGTTGCTATAGAGCATGCGTGTCCAACCTTTTGATTTCCCTGGGCCACAATGAGTGAAGATTTGACTTCTCTGGGCCGCATTGAGTGAAGATTTTACTCCCCTGGGCCGTAATGAGTGAAGATGAATTGTTTTGGGCCGCTTGAGTGAAGATGAATTGTTTTGGGTTGCACATAAAATATATAATATAGTTAATGTATATGAATAATAAAACTTCGTTTATTTTCTTATGTTTTTTATTATAAAATTAAAAAAGGGCAATATTAAACTAGTGGGATATCAAAACCTCGCTGAAAATCACATAATCATGTTGAAAGCTTATGTCGTAAACAGTAAACTTTATGATTTTGTGGGCCGCATTACTAGCTGTCCAGGGCCGCAGGTTGGACACGCCTGCTATAGAGTATCGTGTTATATCATCATTGTTACTAATATTTACTTCTATCGTAATTTTCTCAAATAATCCTCACAGAGAACTCTCTACTGAAGGATACATATGTTAAGTTAAAAATTATCTATAATTCAAAACTCTCTATATTTTTGTTTCATATCTGAATTGTCTCGCGACCGAGTGGTCAGGATGCTTGTTTACTGATCAAAGGGTTCTGAGTTCCGGATAAGACATGGATATTTGTGTTGTTTTTCAATTGAGGTCTCGCAGATTTTATCCATGGCATACTAAACAGGCATGACAATGACAGGCTCCTTGTCAGACCTCTGTGGCAAGCAGCTGCTTGAAGGAATTTTTTAATTATTTATCTCAGTTAGGTCAACTTCTGTTGAAACAAAATTTTTGATAATTCTGCATACATACATTAATTCATTATTGTCTGAAGCCGCCAAAGATTCGGAAGTCCAACTAAACTGTTAATTTTAGTTATGCATTTATATGTCTGTCCTGGGATACTCTATTGCACTTGGTCATTGCAGGTTCAAATTAAAGGCTGCAATTGTTAGAACCATTGCAGGCTCTAGCAAGATATTAAAGATATATAATTCATCGCATTTTATGTTTCCCTTCTTTTCTTAAGCCTTTAGGTACAGTCGCTCAAAAAAGTATCCGAACACTATGGTTGATTACAAAATTCAGAAAAAATATCTGACAATGATTTTTTTAGAAATTAGTGATCTGGCAACCTTCGTGTCACGTGACACTAAGGTTGCCAGATCACTAAATTTCTAAAAAAATCATTGTCAGATATTTTTTCTGAATTTTGAAATCAACCGTAGTGTTCGGATACTTTTTTGAGCGACTGTACACTGTTCATAACAGTATTCGCTAATCTATAGTGCTGCATGAGGAAAACATAGCCAAATAAACGCAGTCTCTATCGATAATTCTAGAACCGCTAAGTTTTAAATAATTGGATATTGAAAAGCAAACAGTCAATAGCATTAAAGTGTTATGAAACTGGATAGCATATTGAAGTTATTGAAATTATCTCTTTTTTTTAGAGGTGTTCTCTTTGAGTTACGCTCACTTTATATGGACTCTAATGGTCATATTTTATGAAAGAAGTTGAAACTGAAGATTTAGAAGACTACGGATAGCTTTTAAGGGTCAATCAAATTGACGGGGCATTAAAAAATCTTTAAAATATTAAAACTGAAAGCTAAGACAATATACTGCACTCCTTTGACTAAAGATATTGATAGTGAGTAATGTGAAACTCACTGAATAGATTTTGACAAGGGCATTACAACGGCAAATTAAGAAAAACTGATGGACGGCTTTTGGAACGGTGTTAAAACAGAAAATTAATTTAACCTACTGAATAGCTTTAAGAAACTGTGTTAAAAGCGGAGAAATCCAATTAGACAGCTTTTAACAACGGTGTTAGAATAAGAAAAACCCCGTAGGCAGCTTTTAACAACCGTTTTTCAGTAGAATAAGAACAACCACTCGACAGCTTTTATTTATTTTTCTATGTTAAAGCTGACACTTAAGAAAATTCGTTGAATATCTTTTGGGAACGCTATTAAAACGAACAATTAAGGAAACCATAATTTTTTCGATATAAGAATAATGTAATAAATTTCGATGTAATGTAATATACGAATTGTATAATAATTAAAAAGCAGGTGCTTTTTAGGAACGGTGTCTAACTCTAAGTGTGTTAACTTCCACTAGATAGTTTTTCAGAGTTAGTGGAAAAACCGAAGCTTAAGAAAATTCACTGATAAATTTGAATAAGGCAGCAAAACTGAAGCTCCAGAAGATCCCTTGAACAGCTTTTAGGAACAGTGTTAAAACCTCTCACTACGGATCTGATTATTATTTGTTTAACGAATGATTTGCTAGCGGTAGTCAAATATTTGTTTATCTAATTGTAATAAAGCATATTCTCAAAGTCCGGAAGATACCTAATTTATCTTTAACGTCTGAGAATCTAGTGCGTCTATTTAGCACACAGTTATTTATTCTCACGTGGTACTTTATGACCGAATTCAGCACAAACAGAATCCTAAAAGAGCACCGCAGCTCGAGAGAAGTGGGGTTTGGTTAATCATGATGGAAGTAAAGGAAGCACCACAGCACCTCACAGGTTTCCCTCAACTGCCACTTTCGTAATTAAATCTCTAGAGTTGGAAGTTCGGTCCACTTTTACGTTATTTACCGCAATAGTTTATTTATAACGCTGAATCAGCTGAGTGGGGGGGGGGGGGGCGGGGATAATGCATGGGTGAGGGAAGTTGAAAGATGGATGCTCAGCTTTAATGAGCGATTGACTTGCGTTGAACAGTATCGCATACATGACCTACATGACCTCTCCGAAAGTGTTAAAACACTTGCGAGTTGGGTTGTTGGGTTGGGTTGTTTTACTTCTGAGCGGCACTTTTTTGCACACCATGGACTAAATGGCCAGGTCGCATGGACCCCGAATGCTCAGAGAAGGTTGGGGGAGGGGACCCACTGGAACAGCTGTTGGGAGACAGATGGTAGCCTCCCGTCAAGGCCATCCAGCGTGCTCTTTAACGTGCACAGGGTATGGCTCTCCTGCACACGGAAAAAAATATTAATTAATAACGGCTTAACTTCCCATCCGACGGACGGCGGCCTTTCCAAGCCCATCGGTGTCCCCTACTGACCGTAGGCAGGGCGGGGAATTTTTGCGGAGATAAATCTCAACGCTGACCCAGCTGGGACTCGAACCTGGGAACTACAGATTACGAGCCTGTCGCGCTACCGACTGAGCCACCCCCGCCCCTAAAACACTTGCGAAGTTGTAAACGTATTTTATTGTTTATTTTTTTTTTAATCATGCAAAGTTTAATGAGAGATTGGTATGTTGGTTGTTTAATCTCTATTACGACATATACGAATAGAAATATATTTTATGAAGGTCCGCAATGTTTTGGCACCATACAATGACGCATAGTCGAGCGTTTGATTCTTTCTGTATGCTATATTCTTTTTATCATTTGAAAAAGCTTGCTATCAATAGCAATGAAAAATGGCTCTTATATTCTCCTTGAAGACCTTATTTATTTGTCTATAGTGGTTCCAAAGGGGAGCACCACTGCGCATCATTTAGAAAGCGTTTTAGAAATTTTTGGAGGTATTTTCTTGAGATTTCCTGTGGAAATAGACTGAATAGATAATCTAATACTACTTAGGGTAACATAATTATGTATGTTTTATTTCGAAAGCAAAAATCATTTGAAATTCATAGATCAAAATACATTTAACTTTCTATATACGGCAAATGTTTTTTCCCCGCTAGTTTTATACAGGAAAATATATTTAATTTTCATGATTTTCATGACAAGGACGTTAGGTAATAATAATTTGTAAAACTTTGATTATAAAAAAGCGAGGAAGGTGAGGGACTACTGCTCTAGAGTGTTTCAGTTCTTTATCGGCATTTTAGTATTAATTTCGACCAAACATTTTGAGTGTTGCTCGAATCTTGGATTACTAGTCAGCATCATGCATGGGTTTCATATTCTTATTCAGCATATACTTCAGAAACATACATGCCAATGACCTCTTTAGTTTGGATATTGGCTCTATTTACATTGTTGCTACAATGCTTATAATAGAAACCTTACTTAATCTTGGCACTGACATTGAGCCAAGTGGATACGAGGCCCCTGGCAATGACAGAAAAGGGCAACAGTATTCAGCAAACGAAAATGCCACAAAGGGATAATTTTAAAGTTTACTGCTTATATTCTTTATGCATTAATTACATATATGTATATTGAACAGAAAATTTCAAATTCTAAAGCATACGTTTTTTTTCTACACCAGTGGAAATGCCCCTGGTGTACAACAGACGTGTTCACCACGGCCTTGTGTTGGAAGGAGAATAAATATAGTAGGTAATGGGGGAAAATTTGCTCAAAATGTTTACTTCGCAAAACTGCTTATTTTTCAATGAAAAAAAAAAGAATCTAAAATTGATTTCTGAAGTTATCATAGGATTCTGAAATCATTGATTTGAGTCTACATTTATCGAATAATCACAGCAACTACTTTTTATCTTATTTTTTTAACAAGGGCTTATGGATTGTTTTCTGTCAATTTTTGAATGATTGACAGCAAGTTCTTCAATCATGAGCAAAAAATAAACTCACTGATGAAAACTGCATTCTGCTGAAGTAAATATAATAATAAATACCTCCCTCAAGCAGCTGCTTGCCACAGAGGTCTGACAGGAACCTGTCAGTTTATATGCCATAGTAGAAGATCTGATAGGATGGCAGGACCTCAGCAGAAAAAAGTAATTAACTGAAAAACAATTGAAAATGCATCATCTGAAGAAATATTTCATTTCGTTTACGCCCTTATTAGTATTTTACAACGAATTAAAAATATAAATTTTTAGCGAATATGCTTTCCTTTGTGCAGTTCTAGATGATTTACCTTAAATTTCAAGAACAAATACGAATAGAAATAAGTCGTCGTTTTTATTTAAAAAAAAAGTGATTTGAATAGATTACACAGTAAATAATGTCAATTCCACAGCTGCGATCTTTTTAAACCACTTTACTAATGTTTAAATTAACATAAAAAGGAAATCGTTATTTGTAGGGGTTTTTTTATGAATGAAATTTTTATCTGGATCATTTGTGAATCATTTGGATTTTTTACCTCTTTCAGAATTTAAATGAATTTAAATTATTTAATTAAATTTAAATTTAAATGATTTACCTATGAAGACCGAATATGCGTTATCCGGAGAGAAACTTCCGATATCATTTTTTCTTTCTTTTATGTGGGGCGGGTGGCTCAGTCAGTATCGCACCAGGTTCGTAATCTACAGTTCCCAAGTTCGAATCCCATCTGGGCCGGCGTTGAGATTTATCGCCGCAATACTCGCTCTAGGTCAGTAGGGAACACCGATGGGCTCAGAGAAGGCCGCCGTCCGTCGGATGGGACGTAAAGTCGTGGCTCCCTGTGCACGTTAAAGAGCACACTTAATGGTCTTGACTGGAGTCTACCATCTGTCTCCTAACAGCTGTCCAGTGGGTCCACCCCCCAATCTTCTCTGAGCCCTAGGGATCCTTGTGACCTGACCATTTAGACCATTGCATGCAAAAAAAAAAAGTGTCGTTCAGAGGTAAAATAACCGAACAACAATTTTTTATGTCAACTTTAGCGACTCTATTAAAATGATAGTACAGTCAGTAATAAAAGCATCTGAAATTTTATTTCCGGATCTATTATAGTGAGAGATTTGCTTTTCGATAGCAATACGGGACGGCACGAGGAACCCCTCCTCAGGAGAAATTTGGAACCAGCCGAATGATGCAAATCTCTTTGGAGTTGAGTGTTTTTGGAAGCGAAAATTGGAGAATTAAATTCCGAAATAGGTTGTAATTTATTTGAGTCAATTGAAAATCGCATGGCAAACCGGAAAAAAATGATCATATTACAGATTTAACCAAATGTTATCTTGAACCATCGAATGCTTGAGTTTCGCCACAACGTTCTTGAATTGTCTCTACCGTAATGAGTTCACTCTACATTACGAAGAATTAAAAAAAATACCCCCTCAAGCAGCTGCTTGCCACAGAGGTCTGACAGGAGCCCGTCAGTTTATATGCCATAGTAGAAGGTCTGTGAGGATGGCAGGACCTCAGCAGAAAAACAACACATTCATCCATGCCTTACCCGGGGCTCGAACCCAGATCCCTTAGATCAGTAGCCAAGCGTGCTAACCACTCGGCCAAGGGACGGCTACGAAGAATTACCAAATGATAATTCTCCTCTAGGTAAAGAAATCTCGCTTGAAGCTGAATTAAATTCGTACAGTCGCTCAAAAAAGAATCCGAACTCTATGATTACCAGATATTTAGTGATCTGGCAACCTTCGTGTCACGTGACACGAAGGTTGCCAGATCACTAATTTCTAAAAAAATCGTTGCCAGATATTTTTCTGAATTCTGTAATCAAGCATAGTGTTCGGATTCTTTTTTGAGCGACTGTACATTTCTCAGGCAATGTTTTTTTAAAAAAAAAAGAGATGAATGAATGCAACATATTAAAACGAGAATTTAATCTTATCAAGAAAATAAGTAAGAGAACATCAAATCTAGAGCTACCTCATCAAACTATAAAAAAAAATGAAGCCCACTTCAACCGATGCTGAGCGAACATTTTCTGTTTCAGTCAATTTTAGTTGAATGAAAATAAATAATAATGATATATTGCATTGCAATTAATTTTTTACAGTTATTGCTGAATGCTTTTATTATATTGTCTCTGATTGAATCATTTTTTTTTCTTTTTTTAAAGGTTAACCGATATCTGGGGGATATCCAAAACTTGCTATCCGATAACTGCTGTTATCAAAAATGCGGATTCCTGGAAACCCTAATACAAATATTGCAAACAACTTGATAACATCTGTAAGCTATTTGCATATTAGTTTGACATAACTCTTTATAAAATCTTAGATTCAACAAATTAAAGAAAGATAATAAGCAGAAATGGATAAATGCATCAAAATCCTCAGATCATAATTCGCAAAGATCAATGTAGAATGTCTAATATTTTTCTTGAAAAACGATAGGTTGCCCTTGATCGTTAGCTTCAGAATTCTCGCTTTAAATATCAGTTCAACTACGTTCATGGTTTGCATTAGCTTTACCTACATTTCTACTTGTTCATTAATCATCCTTGATGTCAATGACATGTCAGACCTGCGCATCCTCATGTTACACCAAATACAACTCAGTGGTGATTGATTACAAGTTCATCGAACTAAATTATCAGTCTAAAAGTCCTAATCAATCTTTAGCTAATCGTGAAACAAAGAAAATCTTGAATATAATTCATGAATACAATGACACATCTACCTACTACCGAACTAAAACGCTTCATACCAATTTTAATCAAATATTTAATTTTATTGAGAATAGCGTTAGATCGTTAAGGGTATTAAGAACACAAAAACCGACTGAAATTATTGTTGTTTGGGGCACACACAACAGATTAAAAGACATATCACAATGAGACCGTGAGCTGAAAAGACTTGGGAAAGGGAACCACTGGATAACTGTTAAGAGACAGACGGTGACCTCCGTATGGATCTCCTACACATGGAGCCACGGCTTAACGTCTCATCCGATGGACGGCAATCTTTCCAAACCCATCACTTATTGCTGAAAATATGGCTAAATATTAAATTTCAACTCAGTAGGCTAAACCGTTCAGAAGCTGGAAGCCATCAACAGAAAGAGACGCGACATTGCCACAAAATAAATCCGTTTTTTTTTAGATCAGGGAAATCTGAAACATGGTTCTTATCGAAAGCCTCGAGACCGATTATCTTTTGCGGTCAAAATATTCTTTCCATATTTCGTCTGAAGAAGCAAAGTGAAGTTGGAGAGCTGGCCTTTCAAATTACCACGGGCAACTTCCAAATAGTTTTTTTGAAACGAATCGAAAAGAGATTTATTTTTTAAGGCATACAGGAGAAAGATTTTCTCCAGATATGCAAAGAATGCACAAGACTGCATTTTTTCGCGCATTACACTTACGTATTCTTTTTATCTTTGAAAAAAGTAGAAGCTTTTCTTCTGCATACTTTAAAATGCAATTTTTTTATTCCTTTCTTAAGAACTTTTCGACAGATCTTTGTAGTTATTTGCAAAGTCAATTATGCAACTTGGCTTAATTTTTTTAAAATGAAGCGAAGTTGCTGAAAGCTCTATACAAATCTCTGCTTATATTGATTATGTGTATATTTTTAAGCTCTCTATAAAACTTTTAAAATGACTAAAATGAGCATTTTCATCAAGCTTTATCGCTTTCCTTTCAGAAAACAATTCCTCAGAGAAAAAAAAAACTGATTAATCTTCTCTTTTTGATTTGAACGCGGTAAATAATGGGATGCAGAGCTTACTTAAAATAGTTAACACTTTGTATATGCCTGTGTGTGTTAAAAAATAGAGAAATAGATATGATGTAAAAACATCTGTACCAGTGCTTCTCCATCATTTCTATTCGTGGTCACCAATACGTAAACAATTAGAATTTCCTTAAGTCTAAACAGGTCTTGAATATTGAGTAATTTTTATGAACATAAAACCTCGGAAAGTCAGAATTAATTTTGACAATCTAGACATAAAAAAATACTGCAAGGTTATTTATATTTTACATGCACCAAATATATGGATGAAAAAGGTTTACGGCTTTTTTTAGTAGAAAAGTAAATGAGAATAATCGAAAAAACCAATACAGTAATTCCTCACATAACATTGCAGTTACATTTCTGGAATCATGCTTTTTATGCATGGACGATTTTTCCATTAAAAATAATAGGAAAGGCAGGAGTTACGTTTTTGGCTGTCACTCAATGCTTTCATTTTTGTTATTTTCAAGTACAGTATGTTTGCATGTGTAAAATTATGTATTGCTAAAGGGATTCATTGCATCTTCATATATTATCAGCATGCTTAATTCTAGTGTCTCAATATTAAAAAAATTTCTCAATATTAAAAGCCATTGCATTTGTTTTAATTCCTGTTGGGTAAGTCAGATTAGAATCCTACTGAGCCGTTCGCAAACATCTGTTTGTTATTTAGACAAATGAATTTACAGATCACCATTATTTACCGAGTATTAAGTTACAGAATGAAGACAGGTGTAGAGGGAAAATTGTCTTGAGTCGGGTGGGATATGAACCCAAGATCTGTTGATAACATGTCAGGTGCTCTGACCACTGAGCTACCAGCCACTGATCAATTTCTCCTCTACTGCTGATGCTATGCTATACTCCATCTGGTCAATCATTATCTTTTGAGTGCATCTGGGGATTCACTTTCTTCAGAACCATCCCTGTCATGTGCACACAAGAGCCTTCTGGCTGATATATTTTTGTGAGCAAATCGGAATCTGCGTCACCTCTGGTATGATCAATAGTACCTTGTATTTAGACATAAGAATATCCAGTTCATCATTGATTTAATGAATATTTATCCACTATCAAACTGTTTTTAAGTAACAGATGAAGATGGGTGTCATTCTGAATGAAGAGGGGTGGGATCTGAACCAACTCGGCTTAAGACAATTTTATAGATAAAAATATTTTATAAATCATTTGTTATTTTTAACATAACTACATTTGCAGCTATCGATCGATAAAGCAATTGCATTTCCATACGATCCAATTTGCTGCAATTTAGCATTTACATTTTTACGTAATAAAAAGTCATCTAGCGTCTCAGTGACCGAGTGATTAGTATGCTTTGCTACTAATAAAAAATACTCGGGTTCGAGACAGGAGTCCTTTCTTGCTTGTGTTGTCCTTCTGTTGAGATCTCACCTTCCTCACAGACCTGTAGCGAATTATATTGCCAAGCTCCTGTCAGACCTCTGTGGCAAGCTGCTGATTGAGGTATAATTTTTAGTATGGTTGTTGTTTCGTCACATAAAGACTAAAGAACTAATTATGGTTTTATAAAACATAGAATCAATACCAATTTTGCAATTAAGTGAGCAAATACAATAACTGTAAAAGAAATATTTTATGAAGAAACAAAAGGAACATATGTATATATATATATGTATAAATGAGTAAATAAATTGTCCTTCAAGCAGATGCTTGCCAAAGAGGTCTGGCAGGAGCCTGTCAGTTTACTGCGCAATGGAGAAGATCTATGAGGAAGGCAAGACTTTATCAATGTATAAATAAAAAAAAAATAAATACCCCCTCAAGCAGCTGCTTGCCACAGAGGTCTGACAGGAGCCTGTCAGTTTATATGCCACAGTAGAAGGTCTGAGAGGATGGCAAGACCTCAGCAGAAAAACGACACAAACAGCCATGCCTTACCCGGGGCTCGAACCCAGGTCCCTTAGATTAGTAGCCAAGCGTGCTAACCACTCGGCCATACAATGTATACATAAGGGTCGTCGCAAATGAACAATCCCTATATCTGGGTAGTGGACTGAATTATCTTTGTGCCTCACAGGAAAACGAGTATACACAGAAGGAGCTCATCATATAAGGAACACCATGCATAGAAGGAACACCAGAATCAGTGGCAAGTACCGGCTTGAAGGTGACAAACGTTTAATAGATTCCAGACCATCATGGAAGCATCCAAAGTTGAACAATATGTGTTGGTATGCTGATGATTTCCTTTAACTAGTCAGCGCCTAAGGTCTCCAAGGGCTCAGAGAAGGATGAAGGAAGGGAACCCAGAGGACACCTGTTAGGAGCCAGATGGTAGTCTCCCGTCAAGATCATCTAGAGCAGTGGTTGTCAACCGTTTATGCTTCACGTACCCCCTGGAAATGTGTATGTAACTGGCGTACCCCTTATATAGATAGAGAAAACTATAGTTATAGTATAACAATGCCAACTTAGCTACTTCGTTACTAGATCTAGTGACTTTTGCGCTCTCACAGCGTACCCCAAAAATTTTTACCGCGTACTCCCAAGGGGTACGCGTACCCCACGTTGAGAACCCCTGATCTAGAATGTTCTTTAATGTGTATAGGAATATGGCTCTCCTACACACGGATCAACGGCTTAATGTTCCAGCTAACAGATAAAATGTAGTGTAAGCCTTAGTGGGGTGGGGTGGGGATTAGTGGAGATTAATCTCAAAGCAGGTTGGTATACCAACCTGGGAACTGCAGACTACAGGCTTGGTACTACCGACTAAAACAATCCTTTTTATTTTTAGGAGATATTTATTTAAGAGATTTTATTTTTATAGGATATTTGGTTTATTTCAAACTAAATATCCTCTGAAACTTTAGTTAAGTTACAAAAAGGATTTCTTGAGAAATTTGAAATTTTGTTCAACTTCCTTAAATTATGCACAGCATTGTATATATCTATATCAAGGGCAGTCATAACTCTACTAAAGTCTGTAGGGGTCATTTACGGAAGCATGAAGGATTTTGTAATCCAGAAATGATACTCTTAATTTTTCTAATGGATTATTTGGTTAGTAATAGAGATCATCTTCAGCAGCTTTTCATTTTTCCTATGAGGTACTGAGGACGCACTCCATTCCTTCTTACTACTAGATTAGGTTGGATATAAGAGAGTGTGGACGTTTGGTGAATCAATCGATGCAGAGCACACTTAAAAAATTCTGAAAACTTCAAAGATATAGTAGGATGCATCAAGAGGTTAGGGCCATCGTCTTAATTACTTACCATATCTCGGGGACATCTTTACATGTGTAACAGAGCTAAAAGCACTTGCTGTGACCAACAAATTAAGACAGACTTTCCCTCTTGTTCTGGATACATATTTGAGGAAGAATATTAAAATTATTTCGAGAAATAAATCCCATTGAAAATGAAAAACAGAGAACCGTTTACCGCTGGAAACCGAGAAGAGATTTTCAGTTGAATCACCAATGACTTCTGAAAGGCGAGATCTGAATAAAACATCTCAACGTACTCTTCGATAGAACGTTTAGATTGGATTGTTTTACCTCTGAGCGGCACTTTTTTGCACATCATGGGCTAAATGGCCAGGCCACAAGGACCCCGAAGGCTCAGAGAAGGTTGGGGGAGAGGACCCACTGGGACAGCTGTTGGGAGACAGATGGTAGCCTCCCGTCAAGGCCATCCAGCGTGTTCTTTAACGTGCACAGGGTATGGCTCTCCCGCACACGGGGCCACGGTTTAACGTCCCATCCGACGGACGGCGGCCTTTCCAAGCCCATCGGTGTCCCCTACTGACCGTGGGCAGGGCGGGGAAAATTTGCGGAGATAAATCTCAACGCTGACCCAGCTGGGACTCGAACCTGGGAACTACAGATTACGAGCCTGGCGCGCTACCGACTGAGCCACCCCCGCCCCATAGAACGTTTAGTTCACTTAGCTCCATTAACAGCTCGAAGGGATCAACATCCACGGTAAGTGCAGAATGATATTACAATGAATTTTACACATTAAAGCAAATTGAATTTAGAAACCGACATCTCTAAGCACATAGAGAATTTTCAGCATTTTCATGACTGAAGTCAAATTTCTAGTTTTGAATTTTTTTCTTGTGTGTCGCTAGTATAATCAGAACTCACCAGATCTACTTTAGGGTTGCAAAAGACTTGGTGATAGGGACGTACACTGACATTACAATTTTCAATGGCATCAGCATGATCCTTAATCATTTATGCCCATGGTAATCTAAATGGAACCAGCAGAGAGATGCCAAAACCGAACGAATACTACTCAACGTAACCGCGATTTACAGCTCATGTTCGTGAAAACGTATTGTGATGGTACTTAACGCTCGTGAGAGTTACTTCCGGTGAGAAAGAGAGACGACTCTCACGTGAACTTGTGACGCATATCCGACACTATCAATGAAACTCTAGTGTCGACCGGAAACATTGCAGCTCAGGGAGTTCCCCTGAGTCGAAGATATCTGTCTGTTTCATGACTTCCATCAAACTAAAGCGATCGCACTTTGCGCCCGTAACTGCTAGTCTTCTGTTAGTGCGAGAGTGGCGTTCGGGGGGGGGGGTGATGAGAGTGAGAAGAAGAGAAATGTGATAGGAAGAACGAGTGGAGCAGAGGGGACGAGAGAGAAGGGAACATGGCGGCGGTGCGGGTGTTGCATCGCCGCACGCGACTGTTCCACACTTTCCCCCTCGGGGGCTGGTCTAATAAATTAAATTACGTCAGAACACTTGACGGGAGGCGCGCAGTGCCGAAAGACTTCACCGCGCTTCGAAAGAGCGACGATAAATCACAGGCGCGCAGCCAGCTAATTGCGATGTTGGAGGGACGGTCGGAAGAGGGCGCTGGCTGTCTGGAGGATAGAGGTGAGCAGGCTGAGGATCTTGCTCCTCTTTTCAATGGATGATGACTCCGAAGGAGATAGAAGAGGAAAGGAAAAAACTGAAAGAATCGCATTAAAACTGCGCGTTTTGCATTTGACTAATACGGCACTGTGTAATTAATTAAAATAAACTTTTAAAGAACTTTTTGAAGCATTCGGTAAAAGCATTCAGAGAGTTATGTTTTATTGATGGTTATCCGGTGAAAAACAACGCCACAGTAACAAAGCTTCGTTAAATGAACCTGCTGTAAGGGATGTTGAAAAACCTGCTTCTTTTCGGTTGGGAGGAAAGAAAGTTTTTTTATCATATTATTTTCACATTAGATGGGAAAAAATATTCAAAGATGCAAAGGGATAAAGTGATGAGGAGCGAAAAAATACTTTGCAAACACATGGCAACACAATCAACTAATTAATCTCTAATTACATCAATCCATATGTGCAATAGGAGCGCAGAAGAAATATTCAATTTCTCGTGTTTTTTTTCGTTTACATCCATTCCTTTGTAAGATTTATGAGGACGAAGATAAATCGATGATAAACGAAAGATAAAGCCGTGAACACAAAGAAGAATCGAAGTAGGAAATTTTACACTCTTAATATCAATTAGGTATACATATGTCATGAGTAAATGGTCGAGTTTTTCTCTCGATTTGTGTTCCACTTTAGCACTTTATAATATTTTTATGGGGAGTTTGAAATCCAATCTTAAGGAAAAGAAGTACATAAGCATTAGGAAATTGAACTTGGTAAGCCATACATTTGTATTTGCTTGAAGGTTTGACCAATAGTAATTTAGGAGCATAAGTTTTGTTCTTTTGAACATGATTATTCAAATGTGTTTTTTTATCCGAAGAAGAAAACGAAATATTAATGATGTGGCTAAGTGTGATTATAATAAGGTTAATTTTAATGTCACATTATTATCGTTTACTCGAATAAAAATGTATTAAAAGGGGGAAAAACCTGGAAAAATATTTATATCTTTATCTGAATAACGATATGTCATCACTATAACATGATCATCATCAATGGACTTCATCTTTTTTATAGCATACCATTCAACAACGTCTTCGTCATCGTCATCGTTATGAGTGAATGTCTGATTTTTGGCATACAGGCTAATAACATGTTATTATATTCATTGAATAACATTTCTTTTTAATTTCCCATATGTACTGGAACATCAAGCCACTTGAATATTTAAATTAACATCTAAAATTACCTGTACATTGGCTGTACTATAACCAGGAGATGTCCCCGACATGTTATAATAATAATAATTTCCGGTTTCGTGACGATATTACGATTATTCGTGGACATATCATCATCATCACTATGATTTTATTATTAAAAAATTTACAACATAAATACAATTCTATGTAACTGCATTTGAATCTTAAGCAAGATTATCATGTGTTAGCAAATGTGAAAAATTCATTCGTCTTCCTCCCAGATGTGAATGTAGGCTCTCCTGGTTACAATTCAGAGCTCTGAAACTCTAGAATCATTATGCGCTCTCATACATTTGATTTAACGTGCTTAACGTTACTTTATTACACTAATGGATATGCTTCAACATTGGTAATCGCTTTTGGACAAAAGAAATCTTTGTTAAACTAACTTCTTAAAAGGTATTAAAAGAAAATGGATACGAAAGAATTACATTTTATTATCATCTTAAAAAGTAATTTCATTCATCTTTTGCGAATAATAATCCCGGCTAAGGCATGGTGATTCGTTACTTGTCTTTCTGCTGAGATCTTGCTTTCCTCACATACCTTTTCTAGAGCGTATTAAACTGATATAGTGATCAGATCTCTGTGTCAATTAGTTCTTTTTTTGGGGGGTGGATAATTTATTTTTTATTAATTATATGGATGAACCCCTTTTTATGGCCTCTTATTTCTTCTTTTACTTTTTTTTGTTTCATTGCGTCCTTTGGCCCCCTCTTTTTTTTTTTTTCTATATTCGGGTCTATCAAATATTACACACCTAAAAGCACATACCTTGCAGAACCTAGGAGCTTAAGCTAGAATCTTTACACATACTATGGTGAACATCAGTATATACAGTATAAGTGAGGCCTGTGTCACGATTTATTGAGGCCATAAGTGGAAGTGTGCCTGCTACTGACCACTAGCAAAACTGTTAGATTTACGTTGGATCAAAGTCGATTTGATTTTATTTTAGATTAAAACTGATTGGACATCTATTGGAATTTTAAATAATTCCTTATCTCTTTGAAGAATGAATTATGTGTTTTATTATATACCGCTATGCAAAAAGAGTAACTATTGAAAACTCTGAACCCCAAGGTTTATCAAAAAGAAAGTTACCTATGTCTGTCTAGAGTATTAATTTAATCCAAGCAATTGTAATTCTCTCTTTTCCGGGTTACTTTTGAGCTGCACTTCTTTTGCCTACAATGGTTAAATGGCAAGGTCACAAGGACTCAGAGAAAGTTGGAGGAAAGGGACCTACCGAACAGCTGTTAGGAGACAGGGAGGTTAGCCTCTCGTCAAACAATGCAGCGTGTTCTTTAACGTACAGAGAGTATGGCTCTCCTGCACACAGGTCCATGGGTCTAATGTCCCATCCAACGGACGGCAGTCTTTGCCAAGACCATAACGGTGTCCTGTTTCTCGCCAAAGGCAGAACGTGTGTTAGCATTGAAAATTTTTATAGTCGTTCCAGTTGGGATTCGAACCTGGAGCCTATAGGATTACGAGCCTGACGCGTTATCGAATGAACCAATCCCCTGCTTGCTATTCTGTATGAAGGCAAACAACTTCTCATGCGGTTGACGATGGTAATCCAAAGACTAGTTCTCTCCAGAAGAATTATAAAAAATAATGTAAACATTGCCTATAAGTAACAAATAAATATCCCCTCAAGTAGCTGCTTGCCACAAAGGACTGACAGTTTATACGCTATTAGTAGAAGGGTCTGTGAGAATGGCGGGACCTCAGCCGAAAGAAAACACAAGCACCCATGCCTTACCCGGGGCTCGAACCCAGGCGCCGCTGATAGTAGCTAAGCACGCTAATTTGGCCACGGATAGTAATAAGGATATATTTAGCATTGTGTATCAAAACTATTATATCTAAATTATATCTAAATCATGTGTCTGGAACCTATCCTGTTGAGTCACTAGGTATTGAAGTCAATGACTTTTAAGTTAAATGTTAAGATTATTTCTAGGGAGAAAGACGCATAATATATCTGATAAAGTTTTTCCAAACAAAGTGGAAACACAAAAGCGAAGGAATGTCTTTCAGGAACGAAAAGTAATTTTCTTTTGGTTGGATTCAGTTCTTCTGTGTTAAAAGTTCTTTGGAGAAAAACCGATTACATCTTCAATCACCTAGCTAAAATTGTGGCATCGGAGTTTTAGGTATCGTTTTATACCTTTTTTACTTAAGTTCTTTTCTTCCCTTTTATGCTCATCGGAAGCTTAGCTGCAACTAAGCAAAAAAAGTAGACAGGAAAAAAAAAATGCGTGAACTGTGTAAAATGGTTTTCTCGACCATCGACGTAAGCTTTATCAAAACGTTTTCCTTGTCGGCTTTAGCGTTTCGGTTGAACGAACTTGCATCCTATTCTGTAAGACCTTCACTGGCCTATGTACTTCTCCTGTGCAACTCCCGGTTTTGTGTGTATTCTCTCGGTTGAAGTGGATTGAAACGTTAGGGAAACAGAACAACCCACGTGAGGGAAAACTGACATCTCAAAGGTAACGGTAGACACTCAGCATTTTGAAGGCTTCGAATGCATTCTCAGATGCAAAAGTTTCCTATTCCGACAGGGAAATTGATTTCTTTTCGAAAAGAAATGAATTTTTAGCTCAAATTTTTATAAAGTTCTTAACTTTAACTTGTATGTTTACAGTAGTAATAAAATAGGATGTGATTCACTTCGTAATACCGGTTTGGTTTATTTTTTCTTATTATTTATAGAATTATATTAAAATGTTTATTTAAGCAACGAAGGCATTACATTATTAAATTTCATATATAACTTTAATTTTATATATTTTTACAAACTTGGTTATATATGAAAGTAATACATTACCTGTAACAACTAAAACTTCCTACATAATAAGATAATATAATTAATATATTAAATTAAATAGCAAAAAAGTTTTAATCTAATCATATTAATAAGTTATTAGTTAATAGTCTTCCTTTTTTACTCATATCTATCGAACTTAGATATCGAAGCATAGCGTAATTCCGAAAAAAATTATCTTTTTTTATTTTAAATCTTACTATCTTTAAATGGAGATTGACCTTTCTAATTAGATTTGAGAAATGGTTAACGGTGCTATATTTTGCCTTTACAATTGAACGACTTACTTATTTTGTTATGGGATGGACAAATTTGAATCCGAATCGTAGTCGATGCACGTGTTGCTGAGGCCAATGCCTTCCTCAACGACAGTCTCTGAGCCAGTTTGTTTCGACCAGATTCTGTCTACTCCAAATCTGAATCTGAAGGGAAATTTACTTCGGATGCCCAACAGCAGAGCGATGAAAAGATTCTGCTGCAGAACAACGATACTTGAATTCAAATACCAGCTAAAGAGAATTGATATTAATAATTATTTAAGCAAAATAATTTCGCATCTTTTTCCTTAATATTTAGACAAGTTAGCAATTTTGCATTACTAAAGTTGTACACCCGTATTGGATAGGTACATATCTATAAATATATTCAGACACTTTTACGGAATATCGTCAAAATTCAGTTCTTTAGAGCAGCGTTATTTCAAGAAGTGTAGTTGAAGGTTCTTTGTTTCAAGTTTAATCAGCACTTGTCAGTTATTATCCTCGATTAAATGTGTCATTTTATTTCCTTCCTTCATAAAAGAAAAGAAATTTGCCGTCCCGTGGCTTCCGCGCTTGGCTACTGATCTAAGGGACTGGGTTCGAGCCCCAGGTAAGGCATGGATGTACGTGTCGTTTTTCTGCTGAGGTCCTGCCATCCTCTCAGACCTTCTACTATGGCATATAAACTGACAGGCTCCTGTCAGACCTCTGTGGGAAGCAGCTGCTTGAGGGGGTATTTATTTTTTATTTTTTATAAAAGAAAAGGTCCGGATGTTCAAAAACTAGTTTGCACAACTGGTTTGTGCTTCGAAGATATTGGAGGTGCATTTATAACAAACCGTATACTGCCGGGATATTTAAAAAATAAAACAGAAGAAAGCTTCAGTCACACATCTAGACCCCCTTTTTTTATGAAAGAGTGAAATAAAGCTATACACTGAATTGAGATTAAGAACTGAACCGTGTTGTGATTAACCGTGAAACAAGGAACCTCCAACTGCACATCTTGAAATAACACTGCTCTGAAGAACTGAATTTGGACAATGTTCTGCAATATTATCTAAAGGTATTTATAGTTATGTATCCAACCAATACATGTGTATACCTTTAAACTGCTCTTTAGCTTTAATAGTACAAAATTATTGTGTTTAAATGTAAAGAGCTAATATTTTTATTGACTTTTATGCTCTTGAAGTACTTTTCTCGCTGTTTTTTCCATAATAATTTGCACCGATATGTTCAGCTTCTTCGGCAAGAAATGAGGATCCTTTTTGCAGCTACATAGGTGAAAATATAAAATCCTCAAGCAGACATAAGAGACATAAATCCAACTAGACTACGCAATTTAGTTTTTCAGAAACGTCTGATCCTGAGCAGCAGCAGATGCATTTTGCCTTAGTTCTAATTAAATATTGTTTAATGTCCAACAACCCCATAATTAATATGTATGCTCTTTTTGCCAAACTTTTAGGAACACTGCATAATTCTATTCGCTTATCCGAAGATATCAGTCAACAGCTTCAAACCAACGTAATCTCTACATAGGCGCGATGCTGCTTCGAGGTAGTTGATGGTTGTTTCGTCTGATTTCATTATCATTCACATAATATTTCTTAATCTCATTAATTTTATTTATGCTAAGGCAGTTGTTCAGATTCACTTATCAGAAGTTGGGTTGGGTTGTTTTACCTCTGAGTGGCACTTTTTTGCACACCATGGGCTAAATGGCCAGGTCACATGGACCCCGAAGGCTCAGAGAAGGTTGGGGGAGGGGACCCAATGGAACAGCTGTTGGGAGACAGATGGTAGCCTCCCGTCAAGGCCATCCAGCGTGTTCTTTAACGTGCACAGGGTATGGCTCTCCCGCACACGGGGCCACGGCTTAACGTCCCATCCGACGGACGGCGGTCTTTCCAAGCCCATCGGTGTCCTCTACTGACCATGGGCAGGGCGGGGAATTTTTCGGAAATAAATCTCAACGCTGACCCAGCTGGGACTCGAACCTGGGAAGTACAGATTACGAGCCTGTCGCGCTACCGACTGAGCCCTCCCCGCCCCACTTATCAGACGTTATTGGAGTTAACAAATGAGTTTCAAAAGCAAAGTTATTGTCCTTTCTGGCAATTCAATTCAATATGAAACATAATTTCAGTAAACTGTCAAAAAGAACACTTGAAGTGGAGAGTAAAAGGAAGTGAGAATTTCCCGAAATTTACTCGTCAGTTCAATAGTACGCAACGAAGAAAAACATTCAGTCAACGATAACAGAAATCAATAAGATGTTTACGGCATACTGTTTCTTTATCGTGACGAAGTTTGCAAAAAAATCGACAAAACAATTCAACTTCGTCTTGAAATTCTATGCATTTATATAAATAAATTACCTTTCAAGCAGCTGCTTGCCACGGAGATCCGAGGTAAGCCTATAAGTTTAATACGTGATAAGAAGATTTCTGAGGAAAGTGACCTCAGCAGGAAGAACACAGAAAATCAACATTCCTACCTTATCCGGGATTCGAACCCGAGTCTCTTTTATCAGTAACAAACACGCTAACCACTCAGCCACTGTTACAAGTTTAATAAAATCGACCCCATCCTCACCGGTCACTTAACCTAAAATAAATCTAAACGGTATCCAGTGAAATGTTTCTGAATGTAAGATTCAACTTTAAAAAGTCCCACATTTGCCGTCCCCAGTAATTGTCATCCTGTGCAAATCCACTTACTTTGCATCGATCCCGTCGTGATGAACCTTCATGCATGTACATCAAGAAGGCTCAAAGGCTCAATAATCTCCGCCAGTTCATAAACCGCTCTCGACAAAAGCCTTTTGCTGGGTAAGAGACTTCTAACAGCGATAACAATATTAGCAATTCCTCGCATGCCTCTCTCAGATGTCTATTCCTGAATCGAAAGGCATGCTCACCATAACCTATAAGGAGAGAGAGAGAGGCACGTTCAACTCACTAAACTCTAGGTAAGCTAAGGGAAAAGCAGAACGATCATGTCCCCACAACAAGGAGCGGCCTTGTCTTGCCACCTGACTTAATGAAATCCGTCGGAAGGCTGGTCCCGGCGAGTCTCGACTCAGCTACGAAGCCAACGGACCAAACGGCACATCAGGGGGTAATTGTGGTGATTTTATTAGCGGTGAGTTGGACAGCGGGTGGCCAGCTATGTCAGACAATGAATTAGGCCGCTGACTCTCCACCCCAGGGTGCTATTGTCGGAGCTGCGCGGAGGGCACGGTCCATGGCACAAGACACCTGGGTCCGAGGCTATTGATTGGTGTTGGGTGGGGGAGGACACTGAATGCGGATCATGGTCCGTATAGCGAAGGGTCGTTTTATTGCCGATCGAAGTACTGAGTAGAAAAGCAATATTTTTTAACGACTTTTCCCAGTGCCGTTGTATAGGAGTGATGTAAGTGAGTCGGAGATGTTAAGTGCAGCTTGAGACTAGGATTTAAGAGTCGTGGATAGTTTGAAGAGAAGAACGTTTAGTGTTCATGGCGCATTTTTCCCAGGCTAGTTGTGTGGAACATGTCTGACGTAATAATGGATATAATATCACTTCCCAAGCACAAGGAGGAATAGTAAATGCATCGTGTTTTAGTAGTGTTTCAAGATTTTCAGAAGACACACATGTTTATATCAAAGATGCTGCAGGGCTAGCTTGAATGTGTCCAGTCACTGCTTGCTCGGTGCATGAAAATGATCTGTAAGCTTTAAAAAGGGCAAACAAATAACTAGTCCAATGTCAGTAGCAGTTTAAATATCTACCACCTAGTTAATGTCCAGTGCCATAGTAGTTTAAATATCTACCACCTAGTTAATGTCCAGTGCCAGTAATAGTTTAAATATCTACCACCTAGTTAATGTCCAGTGCCAGTAATAGTTTAAATATCTACCACCTAGTTAATGTCCAGTGCCATAGTAGTTTAAATATCTACCACCTAGTTAATGTCCAGTGCCAGTAATAGTTTAAATATCCACCACGAATCACCAGTAAAATGCTAGTAATAGTTTAAAATGCGTTATATGACGAACTATTAGCAACTCCCATGTTACATCAGTGCAAAGAGTAACAATTCGGAGCTCCGTAACGTTTGAAATAAACTTTAGGGAAAAAATGAATAAAGATAAATTAAAGATAAAAAAATATTGAATTCTAACAGCATGCATTCAGAACTTCAATAGTTATAAAGATGAAATATTTATTATGAATGATCGGTTTTATTATATTTCCTTCATAATTTGTATCGTAATTTTCGAAAACTGACTGAATCAGTGAACAGTTTATTAAAAAAGCTTTTTTTTAGTAGACAGCTTGATTTAACTATTTTACGTTTTAATAGCGTTTTCTGAGAATAGAGTATGACTGGCTACGATACTGTTACACGTTCCATTTGTATAACTCACCAAATATTAACAGAATATTTCTGAAAAAAACAAAATTTTAAAGGCATTCGTTGATGTAATTAACATTTACATTATTTATTTTACAGCAAGTGATTTCTTCAGTCACTTGCTGTAAAAAAAAGACTGTTTTTTTTAAGTCAGGCACCTGAAATCTGGTTTCTCATTAGCATAATATGGTAGCTCTGTGAATAAACTGTTGGGTGAGTGTTTCATCATGAAGTAAACATGAAGTCTCATCTCACGTAGGGGCGCGCATGAAGTAAACAAACCGTCAAATCTCAACTCACGTAGGGGCGCGCATGAAGTAAACAAACCGTCAAATCTCAACTCACGTAGGGGCGCGCATGAAGTAAACAAACCGTCAAATCCCATCTCACGTAGGGGCGCTCATGAAGTAAACAAACCGTCAAATCTCATCTCAGGTAGGGGCGCGCATGAAGTAAACAAACCGTCAAATCTCATCTCAGGTAGGGGCGCGCATGAAGTAAACAAACCGTCAAATCTCATCTCATGTAGGGACACTGTCTTCAATTCCCAAATTCGAGTCTCAACTGTTCCAGCTCATTCAAACTTATCTCCGCTAATCCGTGCATTAGGTAAGCAGGAGAACAGGCTGGGCTTGGAACAGTCGTCGTCCGTCGGATGAAACGTTAAGCAGTGACCCAGTGTGGAGGAGAACCATACACTGGGTACGGTGCAGAACATGCTGGATGACCTCAACGGAAGATTTCCGTCTGTCTCCTAATAGCTGTCCAGTGAATCATATATTCCCTTACTCGAAACTTCTTGGAATTCTTGTCATCTGGTCATTTAGCCCGTTGCGTGGGAAAAAAGTGCCACTCAAAGATAAAGCATCTCAACTCAGGTAACCGAAATCACGAGTTCAGTCAAAATAATTTTGGTGGTGGCTATTCGTTTCATTCGAAACCACAAATTTCCTTTCGGCTGTGTAATTGTAGAAATGGCCAAATTACGAAAATATCAAACTAATGCAAAGTGGATTAAAGCCATCCATTCCGCAGCTGCTGAAGACAGATAACCTTCAGTCAAGGCATTCATCTTTTTTCTTTAAAATGAGAGAGAAATAGCAGTTCTGAACACTGTCGTGACTTAACGTTTCTATTGATGGACTGCAAAATTTTGAAGTCCATTAACAGATTTGATATTTGTGTTGGAAGCTTGATGATGATAAATTGCGAAAACCTGAACTCTGGCAACTCAGAGACTAATGAGGGAAACTCAGGTTAATATTATTATACCTTGATCTTATAGGACCTTTCCTTAAAGTAAGCTAAAAAAGTGCAGGGACTTTAATCATAAATAATCACTCACTAAACTCTAGGTAAATCGATTATTTTATCTACTATAGTGTATCGCTTTTATTATACATTTTAATAGCGTTTTGTGAGAATAGCGTATGATGTATGATTTGGAAGAATAGCGTATTTGTGAGAATAGCGTTTGCGTATGATTTGTGAGAATAGCGTATGATAGTGAGTGTTAAAGTCCCTGCACTTTTTTCTGAAGTGCAGGTGACAGCGAAAACATTTCCCCTTAATTCATTCATTAAAAACTTTCTTTGAACTCTGATTTTATTTCCTAATTGAATATAAGTTTTGAAACGCAATGTAAACGAAGAAAATGAAGCGAAAATTTAATATTTTTAGGATATTTTGATGGCTCGCGTGATATGCGATTTTACAGACTGCAAAAGATGCAAAAATTCAACCTCTAAATCAACTTGCAATGCTTTAATTATTAATTTTATTTTCTGTCACAGTTTTGAATTTTTCTGATAGCACAGATTTACACTATCAGCTTTTAAAAGAAAAGAATATCGCAATTTCTTTAAAAAGAGATGAAATACATTGATTGATGTTTTATATAAAACATTTTCTTCATTATTTTGTTCAAATTGTAACCATAGAAACAGGGTTGGGTTGTTTTACCTCTTAGCGGCACTTTTTTGCACACCATGGGCTAAATATCCAGGTTACAGGGACTCCAAAGGCTCAGATAAGGTTGGAGGAGGGGACCCACTGGAACAGTTGTTGGGAGACAGATGGTAGCCTCCCGTCAAGGCTATCCAGCGTGTTCTTTAACGTGCACAGGGTATGGCTCTCCCGCACACGGAGCCACGGCTTAACGCCCCATCCGACGGACGGCGGCCTTTCCAAGCCCATCGGTGTACCCTACTGACCGTGGGCAGGGCGGGGAGTTTTCCGGCGATAAGTCTCAATGTTGACCCAGCTGGGACTCGAACCGGGGAACTGCAGAATACGAGCCTGGCGCGCTACCGACTGAGCACCCCCGCCCCTCCATAGAAATAAGATTACGGTATATATTTCATGTAATAAAATTTATCATGCATATTATTTTCAAAAGTGTCGTGTACAGCATGTTTCAAATTTAAAACTTAAAAAAATAATCCAGAAAGAAGATGACTACAATGGTTCACAATCTTCTTTTTCGTTTGACACCAAACATTAACTGTCCATTTTTTTCTACCAGCACTAGGTGACCTTATAAAACATCGTTTTGTTAACGAAAAAGAAAACGTTTTCAAACGAGGTATATTTATAAAATAGACATTACTGAAAACTGTTTTAGTGCATTTACCATGATACAGTGCTGTGCAAACTCATGTGTGTATGAAAGCTGGCGCTAAACACGCATACCACTGGCAGAAGCTGCGTAACACGAGTGGTATGCGAGCTGTAGTTTGTCACTTGCTGGTTTATTGCATGTTAAAGAATATCTCTAAAAATTCTTATCGCCAAGCATATATTTTTGTCAGGCAACAATCTTCAAATATGAGATAATCTCAAGGAAATATACAGAATGTTGTTTGGTTATTAATTAATTATTATTAATTACGTATGTACATAAGTTCAAAGAAATTTCAGAAAAACATGTGAAAATGCTAGACCGTCTAGACTCTTCGTGACTGGCATATAAAATTCATCGAGAATAGTAGATTGAACTTCTGTATACGATTTCTTCGAGATTAACAAAAAAAAAAAACAATAAAAAAAAAAGCTTTTTTTTTTGCCTGAAGCTAGGAGCGTTTCTTTGAATGATGCTGTTACGGGTTCATGAAAACAGCTGACCGAAAAAGTACATCAGTTAAATTCTGAGAGATGCTTGTTACATGCAAGAAAAAATCTTTCGGAGTTGTTTTCAAATCTTAACCAAAAGCTCATTGTAAGGGACGAGTTACAATTTGAATAGAATCTATGAATGGAAGTCAAGACTTCTTTGATATAAAAAAAATATATGTAATATTTAATAAATAGCATAATATATTTGAAAAAATACTATGTATATATATATATAGTACATAATATTTAATAGAAAATGGATTTAAAAAGATTTAAACCCCATATAGAATATTGTTTTAACCTTTCCTGTCAGGTGGAATACTTTAATAATTGGGCAACCCTACTCAAGTCATATGCGCAGAGAGGAAGGCGTGCTCAGTCGGTAGCGCCAGGCACGTAATCTGCAGTTCCTAGGTTCGAGTCCCACCTCTGGACTAGCGTTGAGATTTATCTCCGCAAAACTCACCGGCTTGTCTTCGGTCAGAAATGGGACATCGATGGGCTTAGAAAGGCCGCTGTCTGTCGGATGGGACGTTAAGCCCATGGTCCGTGTGCGGGAGAGTCATTCCCTGTGCACGTTAAAGAACACGCTGGTGACCTGGCCTGGGAGGTTACCAACGCTTCTTAGCAGCTGTCCAATAGGTCTAGTGATTTCTTCTTAAACCTTCCCTAATCTTTACCTGGGTTCGAGCCCCGGGTAAGGCATGGCTGTTTGTATCGATTTTCTGCTGAGGGCCTGCCATCCTCTCAGACCTTCTACTATGGCATATAAACTGACAGGCTCCTGTCAGACCTCTGTGGCAAGCAGCTGCTTGAGGGGGTATTTATTTTTTTTTATTTAATCTTATCTGACCTGATCATTTATCCTATTGTTGCAAAAAAAAAGTGCAGCACAGAGGTAAAACCCAAAACTAACTTATCCTCACTCTCGAAAGTGAATTCTCGGATTCTCCCCGAAACTATATTCTCGGACTCCCCCCCCCCCCCACCCCGCGAAACTAAATTCTCGAACCTATCCCGAAACTAAATCAGTGTACCTGGGCTGAGATTAGACTGCCAGTAAATAGTGTTACACGCCATAGATGAAATCTGTGAGGAAAGGAGATTTCAATAGAAAGGAAACATTCACATTTTATCTGTGACTCGATTTGTCCCCTTTGATCAATAGCCAAGCATACTATTCATTCGGACTCCGCGAAGGAAATAGCAGCAGTGAATAACTTCGTTTTTTTTTTCCTAGTCTCTGCCGAATTTACCTACGGTCTGCTAAGATTAAATGTTGCTATTTAGAACTATAAATTATTTGGCTCTTCGAGGGTTTAATAAAACGTCATGCCTTTTCCTCAGTTTGTTTCTTAATAGAATTAAAACCTTTCTTGAAATCCACAAAAAATAAATTAACAACATGTTTTAGAAACTAAACGTTTCTCAACAGTCAAGCAGATTGAAAATATTTGGAGCTTTACCAAGAACAAGAAGCAGACTATGTTTCAATTACTGCAATAGCTTTAATCATGTCCTTGTTGGAAAAAAACTCCTTTTAGAAAAAAAATAGTAATGATTTGTTTATACTGGTTAAATTACTACGGATCGTTTATTTTCCCAGAGATTGGCAATTCAATTTTCCAGTTGTCACTGATTATCGTTAATGATATTTTAAAAGTTACATTGATGAAAAAAACAATTATATGCATAGGAAACACATAAGACATATAATTTAAGAATCAAAGAAAGCCATTAACACAAACCATATATAAGTCATGTTTGTAACTTCTGAGCAACAGATTTTTTACACAATACACTAAATAGTCAGTTGACAAAGCCCCAAAGGGTTGGGTTGTTTTATCTTTGAGCGGACTTATTTGCACACATTGGGCAAAATGGCCAGGTCACATGGACTCCGAAGGCTCAGAGAAGGTTGGGGGAGGGGACCCATTGGACAGTGTTGGGAGATAGATGATAGCCTCGCGTCAAGGCCATCCAGAGTGTTCTTTAACATGCACAGGGTAAGGCTCTCCCACATATGGAGCCACGGCGGCTTTTCCAAGACCATCGCTATCCCCTACTGACCACGGGCATTGCGGAAAGTTTTGCTGAGATAAATCTCAATGCTGGTCCACCTGGGACTCGAACCCCGCCCACCCTCAAAAGGTTACCCCGACCTCCGCCCCCAAAATACAACCTTCTGTTTTGGCTGAGGGTAACGCGTTTTTGATGGTTCAATATAGTTGAGTAACTGTGATACTTACATTGCTAAACATCACACATCTACCCACACACCCCAAAAGGCTGAGAGAAGTCTGGGGAAGGGGATCAGCTGGAAATCTGTTAGGTGATATACACTGAAGAGCTAAAACATTATGATCACCTGCCTAATATGATGTTGGTTCTCCATGTGCCGCCAAAACAGCTCTTACCAGGCGAGGCTTGGACGCTACAAGATTTCTAAAGGAGTCTTGTCATATCTGGTACCAACACGTTACCAGCAGATACTTTAACTCTTGTAAGTTACGTGGTTGAGCCAAAGCAGATCGGATATGCTGTTCCAGCACAAACCACAAATGGTCAATTGGATTAATGTCTCGGGAATTTGGAGGCCAGGGCAATACCTGGAAGTCTTCCTCATGTTCAGCGAACCATTTTCGAACAATCCGGGCAGTGTGGCATGGCGCATTATCGTGCTGAAAGAAGTCACTACTAGAGGGATATACCGTTGCCACGAAAGAATGTACCTGTTCGGCAGTGATGTTTAGGTAGGTGATAGCCGTCATTGTTTCCTGCACATGAATGACTGGACCCAGAGTTTCCCCGTAGAACATTGCTCAAAGCATTGCACTTGCTCCACCGGCTTGTTTTCGTCATACAGTGGAAAAAAAATCTCACAATGCCACCTGGTGCCAACACTTCCCCGGGTAAACGACGCACACGTACCTGGCCGTCCATATGGTGCAACATGAAACGAGATTCATCGGACCAGACGACCTTCTTCCAATCATTCAAAGTCCAGTTTTGATGCTCGCGTCCATTGTTTTCGACGGTGAACAGAAGTTAGCATGGGTACTCGGAGAGAACTGCGGCTACGCAGCCTCAATTTCAGCACGGTTCGATATATTTTGTGTTGTGACACATTACTCCCGTCACCAGCATTCAAATTACGGGCTAGTTCCGCCAGAGTATCCCTTCTGTTGGCTCGTACTATACGGAATAAATAGCCTTCGCTCACCTCGCCAAACTACGAACCGGTGTGAGCCGTGGTCAGCCCACACCAGTTCATAGTTTTTCCCTCCTTCGACCACTTTTTGAAGATACTAACCACGACTGACCATGAGCACCCCAAAAGCCTTGCCGTCTCGGAAATGCTCTGACCCAGTCGTCTGGCCATTACAATTTGTCCTTTGTCAAACTCATTTCAGTCCTCTGCCTTTTCCCTCTGAAGAATAACGCTGATTAACAGAGCTCAGTATTAGTTGTTATTTATACCGTTTCATAACCTTCACACGCACCGTCGTTTACCTACAGTTGCTTCGATTTGCATAAAGACGCGCTGGTCATAATGTTTTGGCTCTTCGGTGCATGTTAGTCTTCAATCAAGGCCATTCATTCTATTCTTTAACGTGTACGGGGCATGCCTCTCCTGCACAGGAAAACCATACTTACTTTCCCATTTGACCGAACGCGCCTTTTCAAGCCCATAGGTGTCTCCATCCTCACCGAGTGCAGGGTGGAGGTTAGCGGAGATAATATCAACAGTACCACAGTTTGAACTCTAACCCAGGAACTGCAGATTACGAGACTAAACTACTATTGACTGATTCAATCCCCGCACCATTTCAGACAAGGTAGTTAAAATATAATTTTGATTTTAGAAAACTTACACTATTCATGTATCTGTAACTCAATGATTTATGAGTAGTTCGCTGTTTATATACATTTACATATTATATATAATATGTAAATATTATATATCTTGTTCTGACAAGTGGTCTGTGTTTGCGAAAAGATCGAAAATCAGTGGTTTAATATATTCTGGCCTTAATGTGTCTAAACACATTCCATGAATTCCTCCTACATAATACAGCAATAATGAATAAAAGATTTACGATAAAATTTCATGACATAGTAGCAAACTATTCATAATCATATGTGCCAAAGCAATGTCTTCATTAACGTTAATGATGAATTTGACAGCAGATTTACCTGCACTCTGATACAATACGACTTCAGCATTCAAAGTGAGCCATTCCCAGTTTCATTTTAATTCAGATTCTGATCGCTTTTCTTTCCGAACAACTTTATTTCTAAACGGGGGATTAATATCATTGTTCTCCGCTCACTCAGCAGTGCTAAGGTTAAAGTGAACTCTTTACACGATTAGTCACCGAGAGGTACCTCGTCTGCAGTTGCCATTCTCTCCCCGCCCCCCTCAACTTCAGAGAAGGAATTTCGAATTTCCTTCAAACTTGAATCCCTTGACAGGGACTTGTCAGTCGAGCTTTAAGCCTGTGTTGCATTCCTGTTCCCGTAATTAGGAACCCGGCAAGTTCGGCAGAACAGTGACGTGTGGCCCAGGCACGTGGTCGTGTTACCCTGACAGTGACTAATGACGAAACAATCGACTCCTACAAGAGCGACACGCATTAGAAAATGAGATCCGGGTTATTTTGGAAACTTGCGTCACATTGTCTCGAAGTGGGACGGAAGAGGGGACGAAGAAAGTTTATTCAGGAAAGTTAGAACTCTCAGTTACGAGAACAATTTGCTCATCGAGTGAATAGTTGCACATTGCCACCGAGCTCTACTAAAAGGAGAAACGGATAAATGAAACGAAACAATCTCTGCTTTGTATAATAGTTAAAGAGGAATGCATTTTAGAGTTTATTTTTATCAGTACGCCAATTGCGTTGTGTTATATTTACTGCTGATTTTAATATTGCCTCTTAGAGTTGCTTTTAATTATAAATTGCTGGGAACAAGTCGGGGATGATGCATGTTATATTAGTAGTTACTTTGATTTCTCAGTGACTTAAAAAATAGGCAGGGTTGTTTTAGCTCTGAGTGGCACTTTTTTGCGCACAATGAGCTACCGGCCACAAGGACCACGAAAGGTTGATGGAGGGGACCCATTGAACAGCTGTTGGGATACAGATGGTTGATTTTAGTCAAGGTCATCCATCGTGTTCTTTAACGTGCACAAGATATGGCTCTTCCATACAAGGGATCACGGCTTAACGTCCCGTCCAACGGGCGGCGGCTTTCCAACTCATCGGTGACCCCTACCATCGGTGTCCCCGTGGGCAGGGCGGGGACGTTTCCGGTGATAAATCTCAATGCTTACCCAGCTGGAACTCGAACCTGGGAACTGCCGATTACCGACTGAGCCATCCCCCTTAAAAAATAATCTTATTATGGAATAAATCACAAGCAAAGAGGTAACAGTACTAGAAGTAATTTTACCTAGCCCACTGGCAACGTCTACAAAGATCATACCCGCCGAATGCTACTCGGTAGGGATGCGGTTGCAATAGCGGAATAGAAATTAATGAAGTTAGTGTAGCAACATTCTTCGCTATTCCCAGTTCGTTTGTAAGGCATTGTAACTGTTCTTGCCTCTCTAAGCAGCCGACCGACTCAACTGCCACTGGGCATGGAGCTCAATGCTACGGGAATGGAAATGCTCTCTTTAGTATTCTTACTTCGTTGATCACAAGGGATAAGAATCTGAATCAAATATCTTGAAGTTTAAAATTTTCAGCAAATTCGTTCGGTATTTGCCACGACAGAAGTACTTGAATGTTTAATTAGCAGCAATGAAGTCATAAGATTTCATCAAAAATGCTAATGAAATGCAAACAGTAACCATTATATTAAATATTTTACTAGAAAGAATGCATTTTTAGTAGTTTGTTTAATGGTTCTTTCGGTTTTCTTAAAAATTTCCAAGGTGTATGACGCCATTGTTCAAAGTTACAGCTTCCATGACTTTAAACACTGAACGAATAGTTTTGAAAATCGATATATGTAGAGATTTGATCGACTAATTTAACTTACGTCCTATAACCTTTTTCTATAATAAAAATTGGGTTGGGTTGTTTTACCTCTGAGAGGCACTTTTTTGCACACCATGGCTAAATGGCCAGGTCACATGAACCACGAAGGCTCAGAGAAGGTTGAGGGAAGGGACCTACTGGAACAGCTGTTGGGAGACAGATGGTAGCCTCCCGTCAAGGCTATCCAGCGTGTTCTTTAACGTGCACAGGGTATGTCTCTCCCGCACACGGGGCCACGGCTTAACGTCCCATACGACGGACGGCGGCCTTTCCAAGCCCATCGGTGTCCCCTACTGACCGTGGGCAGGGCGGGGAATTTTTGCGGAGATAAATCTCAACGCTGACCCAGCTGGGACTCGAACTTGGGAACTACAGATTACGAGCCTGGCGCGCTACCTGACCACTGACTGAGCCACTCCCGCCCCTATATAAATTTTGGGTTATTTTACTTCTGAGCGACACTTTTTTGCACGCAATGAGCTAAATGGCCAAGTTACAAGGATCCTGAGAGCTCAGAAAAGATTGGGGGAGGGACCCACTGGAAATGTTTTCGGAGACAGATGGAAGCCTCGCGTCAAGGCTATGCTGCGTGTTCTTTCACGTGCACAGGGTATGGCTCCACGCACAAGGTGCCAGGCTTTACATCCCATCCAACGGACGACAGCCTTTCCAATCCCATCGGTGTCCCCTACTGGCCAAGAGCAGGGTGGGAGTTTTGCAGAGATAAACCTCGACGCTGATCCAGGTGGTACTCGAACCTGAGAACCGCATATTACGATCCTGAAACGCTACCGATTGAGCCCCTCGCTCCCCCCCCCCTTCGCCCCTCGCTCCCCCCCCCCTTCGCCCCATAATAAAAATTAATTTTCAAAAATGTGACATAATCGCATTGTCCTCAAGCCGCTATCAACACTACATTTGCAGAATTCTGATTCTTAGATTGTTGAGTCTAAGAATATGGTAATCACCTTTGCGTAAGAAGTTCAGTGACTCAGATGATGCCTTGAGAGCTCTGTTAACTGATAAACAAGGAAGACACTTTGGATAAATCCATAGTCTAACTATAGAGTAAAAGTCACTTACAACCTTTCCAAAGATACTTAGCAAATGCTGCTGAACCACATGAAGACGTAGAAGTATCTTCGAAGGAAATCTTACCACTCTTAGGGAAAAAAAAGAGATTTCTTCTTTATAAATATTTGTAATTTAAACAAGGATCGCTCAAGAAGATCAGGAAAGAATCTTATAAACCTTTCCAGCGATATTGACACTACGGGAGAAAAATTCTTATATCTATCTTGTGAAGTTTTCGATATCTCTAAGCTTTTTCGTCCCGCTTTGAAGAGATGAATTTTTTTGAACTTGAAGAAATTAAATTTTTTCCTTGAACTTGAAGAAATTAAATTTTTTCCATGAACTTGAAGAATTTTTTTCCTTGAACTTGAAGAATTTTTTTCCTTGAGTTCGTTCTTTTGATTCCTTCTGATAAATTTGTTTTGTTTGCAGTGTGTTTGTTTATTTCTTTTTTTTTCCTTCCTTCTGCTGTATTTTATACCTGATCAAAATTTTGTTTTTTGGCTTAATCCTGTAAAATTCCCCTGAATTTGAATTTCATCCAATTACTTTCGGTTTCTAGTCGAGACCGAAAGAAACTGTTTTTTTTTAAGAGCAATCAATAAGTCTTTACGTTTTGGGGTCCAATTTTTTTACCCCGCCCACCAATGTAAGGCTAATTAATTTCAACTAGAGAATAAAATACAGCCTCTTGCAAATATGGGACGCACAGTTTCGAAGAGAATGAAGTTTTTTAATTTCAACATTCAACAGTGTTTAGCAGCATAAATTCGAACCAATGGAAGATTTATGAAAATGCAAATATTAATATTTTATTTGTATCTGTGTAATATAAAAAAAAATAACTTTTCTCTTAAAAAAAGTGTATTTTACTACCCTGTGGGAAGAGGAATAAATCATTACTGGAAATCACTTGACCCTCATCACACTTTATCACCAATTATTCAAGTTTGGCAACATAAATAGATCGTTTGAAATTTTTCTTTCAGTTTTCGCGTTTTGTATATTTTCCATCGTTAAAGATAGCTTTTCAAGTTTCAATTTTTTGCCTTTAAACTCTTCTAACAGGGAGAAGGTAGAGGGCGTATTAAAGCTATTGGGAGATTTAGAAAAATGCGAATTCTAATATTTCGTTAATACTTATCTAAATCAAAAGAGATTTTTCATTTGCCTCTAAAAGCAAAAAAAAATTGAATGTCTACAGACAGACGACGACACAGTGAAAACATTAGCTCGTTTTTGTTTGAAATGAGTTAAAAAATACTATTAAATTCTCTATCATACTAATTGGATCATATTAACTCTAGCATACATAAAGTTTAAGGTGTTAGGCAGAGAAAATTTCGGGCTTAATTTTTTGCGCCTGCTTGAGCCCGAAGATATTGAGCCCGAACTGTTTCGACAGTTGTTGAGCCAGCACCCGATTTGGCGAAATATTCTCTCTGACGTATCATAAGACATATATGCAGAAATGCATGTCGCTAATCATTTACTTTATTATTATTAATTGCAATCATTTTATGAGAAAATTGAAATGCTGATGCTATTTGAAACGAAAAATATTAGGAACAGCAGCAGAAAATGAAGGTTTGTGGTTAACAATTATAAACGCAAAGAACCATTCATTTATTTAAAATAAAAAGCACATAAAAAGGCAAGCAACGCAAGGTACTTACTTTTAAAGACTAATTGAAACTCGAAATTACAATCAAAAATTAGTTTATACTTTTCTTTTTTCACAATTACAAGATTTTTTGAACTATTCTTATCCCGAGCCCGAAGTCTTCTGTGCTATTTTGAGACCAACAAAGGAACTCATCTCTCTTGTTAACTGTCAATTTTTGGTTGCAAATAAATCTACTGATACTTCCTTATATATCAAAATCAGAATCATCAGCAAAATCAATGTCAGAATCACTATTTCTTTCTAATACATTAATAATATCACGCCCTTGAAATAAAACTCGCCTGGCGTTGCTACAGGAAAGTTTCAACAAACGAAATTTCTGTCTTTCCTAAAATATAACGAAACCACTTGGAAGATGACAGCATCATGCGGTGAATGGATAGACTTCGCAATAACATAAAACAGCTAGATATTTGGTGTCGAATGAGGATCAGATCTAGAGGGAAAAGGACAGGAGGTCATGCCCCATCTTTAAAGAATTCTAGAAAGGGTAATAGAGCCAAAATTTATTAAAATTCTTGATACTTCGTGCATTTTTCAATTTCTTTTTAAAACCTGTAAAAAGAAGGTAGAAATATTAAACTGCAATGGAAATACGATCCCTTTTTTACATTTTTTGGCTCGATTTTCTACTAGATCCGGGCATGTGTAAAATTATCAAATTGCGTCGATCTCAGTCCGACTCTCGACAGGAACAAAGAAATAGCAAAAACGGACCGAGTCCAATGTTGAAAGAATAAACCCATTCGTCTATCCAAATAACAATAAAATCTTTTAGTATCTGACCCAAGATTGCTTCTGTAAAGTGTTTGGTCATTATTTCTCTTCCACAAGCAATTTATTCTTTACTCATGTATTGTTACCATTAGTTTCACAAAATGTAGTATACTTTTCGTAAGTTAGTTTATTTGAACAAGAACTTCTTAACGGTCAGAACTAGCGCAATCATTTTAAGATATGCAGCATTTTCCTACATATGGAGAGCGTTCAAAAAGTTCTTAATACGTGTCTGTAGATTTGTACTCGCTTTTACAAAGTTAACGAGCTACCACCTGTTTGAAAGCTTGTCTAAACTTGTCATTACGTGTTAAAAATAAAGGCCGTATCATCGTTTCTCTCTTCGCTGGCGGCGGGTAAAGTTCGGTTTGCGGAATCTGTGCGATGTTGCTATGAAGCCTACTAAAGACGGGAAGATATTTTACATTTTCAGAAGGATGCAGCTTGGAGACGACGCGACAAAAATTCATGTCTATTTATCACAAGTAAATGGGGATCATGGCTTTTCGTACTGCACTGTTCTGGATGCATACTCAAATCTAGAGGACGGCAGAGCTTCGAAGATCTCCCTCGTGCAGGAAGACCGAATGAAGCCGTGAACGGGAGAACCATCACTACTATTCGTGGGGCGGGGGTAACTCAGTCGGTAGCGCGCCAGGCTCGTAATCTGTAGTTCCCAGGTTCGAGTCCCAGCTATGTCAGCGTTGAGATTTATCTCCGCAAAAATTTCCCGCCCTGCCCACGGTCAGTAGGGGACACCGCTGGGCTTGGAAAGACCGCCGTCCGTCGGATGGGACGTTAAGCCGTGGCCCCGTGTGTGGGAGAGCCATACCCTGTGCAGGTTAAAGAACACGCTGGATGGCCTTGACGGGAGGCTACCATCTGCCTCCCAACAGCTATTCCAGTGAGTCCCCTCCCCCAACCTTCTCTGAGCCTTCGGGGTCCATGTGACCTGGCCATTTAGCCCATGGTGTGCAAAAAAGTGCCGCTCAGAGGTAAAACAACCCAACCCACTACTGTTCGTAAACTCATTAGAGAAAACCCACACATCACCGTTCAGGTAATAAGTTTAGATGTCAGTGTATCGACTGGCAGTTGTAAATCATTCATCAACATTTAAAGTTCCGAACGATCTGGGCCAAGTGAGTACACCACAAACTGACAGAACAGCAAAAAAGGGCAACTCGTGTCAAAGAACAGCAAAAAAGGGCAACTCGTGTCAAAGGGCTACTCGAATCAACTCGTGCAAGGAAATACTGAGTTGGGTTGGGTTGTTTTACCTCTGAGCGGCACTTTTTTGCACACCATTTGCTAAATGGCCAGGCCTCACGGACCCCGAAGGCTCAGAGATGGTTGGGGGAGGGGACCCACTGGAACAGCTGTTGGGAGACAGATGGTAGCCTCCCGTCAAGGCCATCCAGCGTGTTCTTTAACGTGCACAGGGTATGGCTCTCCCGCACACGGGGCCACGGCTTAACGTCCCATCCGACGGACGGCGGCCTTTTCAAGCCCATCGGTGTCCCCTACTGACCGTGGGCAGGGCGGGGAATTTTTGCGGAGATAAATCTCAACGCTGACCCAGCTGGGACTCGAACCTGGGAACTACAGATTACGAGCCTGGCGCGCTACCGACTGAGCCACCCCCGCCCCATCCAAAGGTGATGAGAAGTGGTTTTATTATTATGCAATTCGTAGAAATATCTAAAATTATATTTGGGTTGTGTAGGATGTACCGCGTCCTCAAATCTTCAAACAAGACTTTCGCTCGAGAATGAAGATGTTCACAATTTTTTTCAATTACCAAGGAGTGGTAGCGGTGTACTCCTTACCAGAAAAAAAATTACTATAAATAGCTAATACTATACCAACACGGTTTTTACAAAATGGTTAAGGAGATAATGGAGAAGTGTTCAAAAACAGGCGTGTCAAGGGTCTCCTTCTTTATGACATTGCCAGTGCTCACAAAATACGTAAGTTATGGCCCATCTAGAGCAGAAAAAAATCAAACAGCAATCCAATCCTGCATATTCACCCGATCTTGCATCATGCGACTTTTGGTTGTTTCCAAAAATGAAAAACGAACTTGTTGAGAAGTCTTTTTTTTCAAGGGTGCAAGACTGAAAAATGAGTTCATTCAGAGTTACAGAGTATTCCTCAACAGCAGTACGGCCAAGCGATCCAGAATTGGCATAGACGTCTGCAGATTTTTATAGATGTTGGAGGGGAGTCCTTAAAAGTACAGTAAAAGTTTTGTTGAGGTAAGTGCAATGGTTTTTATTCTGCAGATGCATGTCAAGAACATTTTGAATACCCCTCATGTTCCAATAAAAGGAAATGTGATAAAAGTTATGTATACAGCTTCCTAATATTTTAGTATATTTATTTTTCCTTCTATGTTTAATGGTTAACGAGTCAGTTGTTCCTGGGTATTTTGAATTTATTAACACGCGTTAACATTATTCCCAAATACTGTTACGAATTAAAATGGATAAGCACTGAGCATGAGTTTAAGTAAATACTATATATGTATACCAAACTAAAGTATGAATGAAGTAATTTATTACAATGGCATAAAAATTATAGAAATTAAACAATCTTTTCTAACACAAGTATTTTTATTCCTCTTCTCTCTATTAGTAAATTCTCTCTATTAGTATAAAGTCGAATCATATAAAAAAAAAAGAACGATTTACTATGTTTCACTAATTTTTAATGTTTAAACCACAATGCTGTCAATATTCTACTCCTATGACAAAATAGAACCTATTAATTTGTAACATCCAACAAACAAACATATTTATATTGAATTTCATTTGTGTTAGAGGACTACCTTAATAATAAAATTCCCCGCCCTGCCCACGGTCAGTAGGGGACACCGATGGGCTTGGAAAGGCCGCCGTCCGTCGGATGGGACGTTAAGCCGTGGCCCCGTGTGCGGGAGAGCCATACCCTGTGCACGTTAAAGAACACGCTGGATGGCCTTGACGGGAGGCTACCATCTGTCTCCCAACAGCTGTTCCAGTGGGTCCCCTCCCCCAACCTTCTCTGAGCCTTCGGCGTCCATGTGACCTGCCATTTAGCCCATGGTGTGCAAAAAAGTGCCGCTCAGAGGTAAAACAACCCAACCTTAATAATACTTTATACCTTATAGTTGCGAAATATCTAATGTTGATCTCTCCTGACAGAAAACCCAAAAATACCTTTACTGTTGATTCCCTTTCACCACCGGAACCAGGCTCATCTTGACTCAAATAATAACAGTCTTGTTACGTAGTATCATACAACACTAATTTAGTACAATATATCCTTATTTCTTCGCTACTAGACCTTTTTGTTTTTCCTCTACATATCTTATTATTCAAAGCATTTCCGTTCTAAACAGTTAATAACGGAATTCTCACGCAGAAGCGCCCTGCCCAAGGTCAGTAGAGGACACCGCTAGGCTTGGAAAGGCCGCCGTCCGTCGGATGGGACGTTAAACCGTGGTCCCGTGTGCGAGAGAGCCATACCTTGTGCACGCTAAAGAACACGCTGGATGGCCTTGACGGGAGGCTACCATCTGGCTCCCAACAGCTGTTCCAGTGGGTTCCCTCCCCCAACCTTCTCTGAGCCTTCGGGGTCCATGTGACCTGGCCATTTAGCCCATGGTGTGCAAAAAAGTGCCGCTCAGAGGTAAAACAACCCAACCCAACTCACGCAGAAGCATACGCGAGCGTTCATGACACGTTTATCATAAATTCATTGCAGCACGTTCATCTGTCGTAACAATACTATTAATGCCAATGGTGTCTCGCGGCTAAATTTTTTTGGCGGAGCACTTTGATTATTAAAGGCTGGACTCGAATGTTGGAAAAGAAATTGTGGAGATGCCTGATATTCAATTGAACCGAATAGACTGAAAAGATATTCCATAATGCACATATTCTTTTTTTCAGTTATTCTCAAAACGCATTAGCAAAAAATTTCGGAAAGAAACAAACTCGAAAAAGGTTTCTTGTCTTTTCTACTTCGGTTCAATATATTGTCCCTTCACTGTATAATTACTTATATATATGTGTGTATTTTTCATCTCCGTTCTTGTGATATTTTAAAAATAACTCTTTGTGAAAATTATGTCTAACGTATGGGTTTACTATTTTTTGTCTCCGTTCCGATTATACCTATATATTTATAATTTTTAACTTAATTATTCGTTGCAAATTATGAGTTAAATTATTGTCTATTTTGGTTGCATTAAAGTTCACAATATTAATTTATTATATATACATTTTATTACACATATTGATTTTTTTAAAACGAATTGTAAAAAGATGATGTGGTTTATAAAATGAATCACAAAAAAAAGACTGAGAAAACAAAAACCCTCTATTTTATTAATGGCTGAATCGAACCGGAGACATTAAGTTGTTGACGTTGGGTTGTTTTACCTCTGAGCGGCACTTTTTTGCACACCATGGGCTAAATTGCCAGGTCATATGTACCTCGAAGGCTCAGAGAAGGTTGGGGACCCACTGGAATAGCTGTTGGGAGAGATGGTAGTCTCCCGTCAAGGCCATCCAGCGTGTTCTTTAACGTGCACAGGGTAAGGCGCTCCCACACACGTGACCACGGCTTAACGTCCCATCCGACGGACGGCGGCCTTTCCAAGCCCAGCAGTTTCCACTACTGACCGTGGGCAGGGAATTTTGCGGAGATAAATCTCAACGCTGACCCAGCTGGGACTCGAACCTGGGAACTGCAGTTTACGAGCCTGGCGCGCTACCGACCTGGCGACTCCCGACCCATCTTTCCATTGAAAGTCGGTTTTTTGAGCAAGCTGATAGTTTTATGCAGTTTGATTTTCTGTACTGCGTTTATTGATTTCCGTTTGCTTTATTCAGAAGGAGCAGAAACTAACATCAATATAAAGAACCGTTTTATCCGAAGTCGGGTTAGCGAGAATAGATTAAAAATATCGGATGTTTCAGTAAACTGTAATTTGTTACTTTGTTTTTTGACTCTTTCGTTTATAAGAAAAGCCGGTTTGAAAAATTCCTTTTTACTGAATGTCGTTTGAAGTGAGCACACTGATTGTCTTATGACGAATGATGTGCAATCAGTTACAATCAGTGTATAAGTGAGCACACTTATACACTGATTGTCGTTTTCTGTAGTGCGTTTTTGATTTCCGTTTGCTTCATTTAGAACAGTGTCTCGCAAACTGTGTGCCGCGGCACAGTAGTGTGCCGCGAGATATTTTCAAATTGACACTAGATATTCGAAAGATTTCATTTTGACTTGACTTGTGTTATCGACGTGCTTTAATATCGACGTGCTATCGACGTGCTTTAATAAAAATCTTTCAGATTTTATCAACTGGGATCTTGTAAGTATTTATCAAGCTTTTTCCAAATTTTGGTATTAATTTTTGATTATTTCAAGCCATGGAATGGACAAATATTTAAAACAAACACCGAGTTATGATTAATTATATTTATTATTATATTTATTTTAGATAAAATGCATTTAACGAAACTTCAATTTTCCTCTTTTTAGATAACCATCAAAAATTCTTTTTTAGGTGTGCCGCGGAAAAAAAAATTAGATTCAGTGTGCCGCGGGAAAAAATTAGATTCAGTGTGCCGCGGAAAAAGAATTAGATTCAGTGTGCCGCGGAAAAAAATTAGATTCAGTGTGCCGCAGAGTAAAAAAGTTTGTGAGACACTGATTTAGAAGATTCAGAAAGTAATATAAAAATCCGTTATAAACGAAGTCAGATTAAAGAGAATAGATAAAAAACAAATATTCAACTGTTTCTACCTCGAGATGTTTGGGTTCCTGTATTTCGTTACTTTGATTTGCAATTATTTCGTTTATAAGAAAAGGACCACTATGAAATCCGTTATATCGAAATTCGGATCGTTGAAAATATATGTCTTATGCCGTTCGGTTTCGTGTTGTGCTTTCCTTTCTTTCCGTTTGCTTTTCTTGAAAACAGAGTGTTCGGGGAAAACAATCTATTGTAATGAAATATCGGATTAGAGAGGATGAACGAACCCTTTATTGAATTGGGAATTAGCTATATTATATTCAAAGACCAAATCTGTTGGTTTCATTTAGTGCGTTCGTTTGATTTAGAAATGCATTTTTAGGATTGTTAAAATATTCGTTTTTTAATGTCGGATTAAACAGATTAGATATCGACTCTGCTGATATCTAAACAAGTTCGTTTTGTAGAGTGCCTGGTTCAAGGGACTTCCGAGGAGTGTTGAATTTGTTTGCTCTATAGCAGACAATTTAGAATTGATCTTAATAATCCAATTTATTTCTCATGATTTCCTTTTTCCATCCAAATGTCGTACCCTCCCAATTGTCTTACACTCAGTTGTCATCCACCCAATTGTGATATCCTCTCAGCTGTCACATCCAATTAATTGTCGTCCATCAACTGTCTTCCTCCTAGTTGTCGTCCACCCAATTGACTTCCACCCAATTGTATTCCTCCTACTTGTCGTCCACCCAATTGTTTTCCTCCCACTTGTCGTCCACCCAATTGACTTCCACCCAATAGTCTTCCTCCTACTTGTCGTCCACCCAATTGTTTTCCTCCTACTTGTCGTCCACCCAATTGACTTCCACCCAATTGTCTTCCTCCTACTTGTCGTCCACCCAATTGACTTCCACCCAATTGTCTTCCTCCTACTTGTCGTCCACCCAATTGTTTTCCTCCTACTTGTCGTCCACCCAATTGTTTTCCTCCTACTTGTCGTCCACCCAATTGTTTTCCTCCTACTTGTCGTCCACCCAATTGACTTCCACCCAATTGTCTTCCTCCTACTTGTCGTCCACCCAATTGTTTTCCTCCTACTTGTCGTCCACCCAATTGTTTTCCTCCTACTTGTCGTCCACCCAATTGACTTCCACCCAATTGTCTTCCTCCTACTTGTCGTCCACCCAATTGTTTTCCTCCTACTTGTCGTCCACCCAATTGTTTTCCTCCTACTTTTCGTCCACCCAGTTGACTTCCACCCAATTGTTGTTCCTCCTAGTTGTCGTCCACCCAATTGACTTCCACCCAATAGTCTTCCTCCTACTTGTCGTCCACCCAATTGTTTTCCTCCTACTTTTCGTCCACCCAGTTGACTTCCACCCAATTGTTGTTCCTCCTAGTTGTCGTCCACCCAATTGACTTCCACCCAATTGTCTTCCTCCTACTTGTCGTCCACCCAATTGTTTTCCTCCTACTTGTCGTCCACCCAATTGTTTTCCTCCTACTTGTCGTCCACCCAATTGTTTTCCTCCTACTTGTCGTCCACCCAATTGACTTCCACCCAATTGTCTTCCTCCTACTTGTCGTCCACCCAATTGTTTTCCTCCTACTTGTCGTCCACCCAATTGTTTTCCTCCTACTTGTCGTCCACCCAATTGTTTTCCTCCTACTTGTCGTCCACCCAATTGACTTCCACCCAATTGTCTTCCTCCTACTTGTCGTCCACCCAATTGTTTTCCTCCTACTTGTCGTCCACCCAATTGTTTTCCTCCTACTTGTCGTCCACCCAATTGACTTCCACCCAATTGTCTTCCTCCTACTTGTCGTCCACCCAATTGTTTTCCTCCTACTTGTCGTCCACCCAATTGTTTTCCTCCTACTTTTCGTCCACCCAGTTGACTTCCACCCAATTGTTGTTCCTCCTAGTTGTCGTCCACCCAATTGACTTCCACCCAATAGTCTTCCTCCTACTTGTCGTCCACCCAATTGTTTTCCTCCTACTTTTCGTCCACCCAGTTGACTTCCACCCAATTGTTGTTCCTCCTAGTTGTCGTCCACCCAATTGACTTCCACCCAATTGTCTTCCTCCTACTTGTCGTCCACCCAATTGTTTTCCTCCTACTTGTCGTCCACCCAATTGACTTCCACCCAATTGTCTTCCTCCTACTTGTCGTCCACCCAATTGTTTTCCTCCTACTTGTCGTCCACCCAATTGACTTCCACCCAATTGTTTTCCTCCTACTTTTCGTCCACCCAATTGTTTTCCTCCTACTTGTCGTCCACCCAATTGTTTTCCTCCTACTTGTCGTCCACCCAATTGTTTTCCTCCTACTTGTCGTCCACCCAATTGACTTCCACCCAATTGTCTTCCTCCTACTTGTCGTCCACCCAATTGTTTTCCTCCTACTTGTCGTCCACCCAATTGACTTCCACCCAATTGTCTTCCTCCTACTTGTCGTCCACCCAATTGTTTTCCTCCTACTTGTCGTCCACCCAATTGTTTTCCTCCTACTTGTCGTCCACCCAATTGTTTTCCTCCTACTTGTCGTCCACCCAATTGACTTCCACCCAATTGTCTTCCTCCTACTTGTCGTCCACCCAATTGTTTTCCTCCTACTTGTCGTCCACCCAATTGTTTTCCTCCTACTTGTCGTCCACCCAATTGACTTCCACCCAATTGTCTTCCTCCTACTTGTCGTCCACCCAATTGTTTTCCTCCTACTTGTCGTCCACCCAATTGTTTTCCTCCTACTTTTCGTCCACCCAGTTGACTTCCACCCAATTGTTGTTCCTCCTAGTTGTCGTCCACCCAATTGACTTCCACCCAATAGTCTTCCTCCTACTTGTCGTCCACCCAATTGTTTTCCTCCTACTTTTCGTCCACCCAGTTGACTTCCACCCAATTGTTGTTCCTCCTAGTTGTCGTCCACCCAATTGACTTCCACCCAATTGTCTTCCTCCTACTTGTCGTCCACCCAATTGTTTTCCTCCTACTTGTCGTCCACCCAATTGACTTCCACCCAATTGTCTTCCTCCTACTTGTCGTCCACCCAATTGTTTTCCTCCTACTTGTCGTCCACCCAATTGACTTCCACCCAATTGTTTTCCTCCTACTTTTCGTCCACCCAATTGTTTTCCTCCTACTTGTCGTCCACCCAATTGTTTTCCTCCTACTTGTCGTCCACCCAATTGTTTTCCTCCTACTTGTCGTCCACCCAATTGACTTCCACCCAATTGTCTTCCTCCTACTTGTCGTCCACCCAATTGTTTTCCTCCTACTTGTCGTCCACCCAATTGTTTTCCTCCTACTTGTCGTCCACCCAATTGACTTCCACCCAATTGTCTTCCTCCTACTTGTCGTCCACCCAATTGTTTTCCTCCTACTTGTCGTCCACCCAATTGTTTTCCTCCTACTTTTCGTCCACCCAGTTGACTTCCACCCAATTGTTGTTCCTCCTAGTTGTTGTCCACCCAATTGACTTCCACCCAATAGTCTTCCTCCTACTTGTCGTCCACCCAATTGTTTTCCTCCTACTTTTCGTCCACCCAGTTGACTTCCACCCAATTGTTGTTCCTCCTAGTTGTCGTCCACCCAATTGACTTCCACCCAATTGTCTTCCTCCTACTTGTCGTCCACCCAATTGTTTTCCTCCTACTTGTCGTCCACCCAATTGACTTCCACCCAATTGTTTTCCTCCTACTTTTCGTCCACCCAATTGTTTTCCTCCTACTTGTCGTCCACCCAATTGTTTTCCTCCTACTTGTCGTCCACCCAATTGTTTTCCTCCTACTTGTCGTCCACCCAATTGACTTCCACCCAATTGTCTTCCTCCTACTTGTCGTCCACCCAATTGTTTTCCTCCTACTTGTCGTCCACCCAATTGTTTTCCTCCTACTTGTCGTCCACCCAATTGACTTCCACCCAATTGTCTTCCTCCTACTTGTCGTCCACCCAATTGTTTTCCTCCTACTTGTCGTCCACCCAATTGTTTTCCTCCTACTTGTCGTCCACCCAATTGACTTCCACCCAATTGTCTTCCTCCTACTTGTCGTCCACCCAATTGTTTTCCTCCTACTTGTCGTCCACCCAATTGTTTTCCTCCTACTTGTCGTCCACCCAATTGACTTCCACCCAATTGTCTTCCTCCTACTTGTCGTCCACCCAATTGTTTTCCTCCTACTTGTCGTCCACCCAATTGTTTTCCTCCTACTTTTCGTCCACCCAGTTGACTTCCACCCAATTGTTGTTCCTCCTAGTTGTCGTCCACCCAATTGACTTCCACCCAATTGTCATAGACCAATACAAAAGCAGCCGTAGTCGAGATTCGCAAAGTAAACGCTGTGATTGCCTACGTAACACGAGAAACGTTTGTAAGCAGATAACAATCGAGAAATAATGATTACAAACGAATAAAAAAAACGATATTATGTTAATTTAGATATGACAAATAATGAACAGTAAATTTGAAATTCGTTTATTTTTTTGTGATTATTTTTGATGAGGCAGTGCCCCAGAAGGCCTAATGGACGAGCCACTCCTGATTAATGCCAATGTTGAAAAATTTTCCTATAAGTTGCAACAGTTAAACCGCTTTCGTGGTGAGCTGTTTAACAGATACTGGTGATGTGCGGTCTGATATTAACAAAATAATAAAGGTTGCTGCTGGAACTTTTAAGAATCTATGGAGAGTGCGAAAAAATAGGGATATACAACTAAAGGCGAAAATTAAGCTATATAATAGTTTGACCCTTTCTAAAGTTAGGTAATGGCAGTGAAACTTGGGCTTTTGTAAGCAGATAACAAGAAACTTGATGCCTTTGATTCTAGATTCTTCCGCAGTATCTTGGGTATTAGGTGGTTTGACTTTGTAAGTAATGATGAGGTTAGAAGAAGGAATCATCATCCTCTTTTGAGCAGCATAATGTGCAGACAGAGTCTGCGTTGGTTTGGCCATGTTGTCCGTATGCATAGCTGCAGATTGGCAAAGAGGATTATGAACAGTGTGCCTAAGGGTATCATAAAAAGGAGGAGACCTAGGATGCGATGGGCAGACAATGTCAAACAGGACCTGCTAGAGTTGGCCTAGAGTGGCCAAATGAAGCAGCTGTATCTCAGGAAAAACGTGTTTGGTGGTCAAAAATTATACAGTTTCATTAAATCTCCGTAGCACATGGTTGCTTGAGGATTCTGTAAGTATAGGGTTATTAAAACGGTTTTTTAAATAAAGTTATTAAGGGATCTAAAATGTAATAAAATGGGTTAAAGAAATATGCATATTTTAGACTGAATTTCTTTACATTTGAGAACATTGAATATCATTTATTAATTATTATATTTTTAGTTCGATTTGGAATTGAAGAGTTTATAAACGGCGAAAAGTTGAGAAAAATCAATAGATGAGATACATTAGTTTGGTTGATTGAATTTAATTACTTTTTTGTTTGTACATAGAACTCTAAACGTTACGAACTAGGACCACTAAATTTAGTAGGTAGCTCCTTATCGTAATAGACATCATTTTTCCCTCTAATCTTAGCGGCCACTCAGTCCTGTAGAACAGTTTTCCTCAACATACCTCAATGGTAGGCAAATAGAGGAATATGGCAAAATAGAAGAATATGGTAAAATAGAGGAATGTGGCAAAATAGAGGAATGTGGCAAAATAGAGGAATATGGTGCAGCAGACTGGTAGTATCTGTAACACTTACTCCGCAATATTTCTTGTAATCAGTGCAGTTTTAAATATGTTATGCAAAGTATTGGACTATTTAATACACTACCCTACCAAAATATTTGAGAATTTCCATGTTATGTCAATGGGATATCCAACTTCGAAGCTCTATATTTTCAAAAATAGGCATTTAATGGGAAAATGAAGCTGAGTATAAAGATCATAATCAAATCTATTTAAACATCGATTTTCAAAAACGTTTATTCAATTTTTAAGGAGTTATGGATGCTGGAAAATTTCACAACAGTAATGTGTCTTAAAAATACTTCAGAAATTGATTAAAACTTAAATAATAATCATTGTTTCATGCCATTTAATAAAATACGTTATTTAGAGGTTTGCGTAGTGATTATTTCAATATTAAACAATTGTGAATGAGTGTTATAAAAGAAGATAATTTACTTTTAAATATTTAAGCTTTAACCTTAAGTGTTGAACGAATATTGTCGGAAAATTGAGATTTAGAGAGATCTGATAATGAGCTTTATTTTATTTCCAGTCCCATTTTCTCATTAAATGCATATTTTAGATGTTACAGAACTTCGAAGTTAGATTCCCATTAGCATAACATGGACAAAACATGAACATACAAAAACAAAACAAAGCGTAAGAATCAGCTGTCCTTAGGCAAAGTCTTTTGCACGTGGGACAAAGCCATCAGCTGATGATGATGGCAGCAGTCAATTTCATTCGCGAAACGCAGTCATTAAATAATTACTTCAATTTATTTTTCGTGTAAATGTCTTTTAATAGAATAATTCTAGTTATAACAAAAATAGAAAAGAAGTCATTCTTTTCCTTTCTTTTTTAATTTTATAGCAAATCGAAAATAATTGGAAATGAGATAATATCCTAGAGAAAATTATTTTGTCTGCATACACAATACTAATTTAGGTAAATTCTAGGGATAGCTATATTTAATATCATATATGCTATGTTTAATATCATATATGTACATTTATTTGCTTTCTGGCTTTGTGAACTATGTAACCACGTGATTCTAATATCATGATTGATAAATTTTACTTTTATTTATTTATTTTTTATATTATTTTTCCTCCTCAAATTATTTAATCTAAGTAAATATTGTAACTGTTATATTTCCTGCAGACAAGCTATGCAGCTTTGTGGGGCAACTATAAATCGTTCTGTAACACATTATTTAGAGAAAATAAAGATTTATTTATTAAAAAAATATCAGAATTAAAAAAAAATTCGTATTTGAAAGCAACATAAACCAATGGAAATATTAGTGGTGGAATCGAAAACTAAATAGTTAGAGAATATACGATGGACTCCAGTTAAAATTACAATTTTGTTTGTCGAAAATGACAGACGTTCAGAATGCACTCAGATAAAGAATCAGTCTCATTTTAAGTGACTTGAGTTAAAGATATAAATTAAACCTATATAACTTTCTTTTGTTCGACGAAATTCATTTAGTATTTAGAGAATTCGAGATGCTGGTGCTTTCAATTTCAAAGTTGACACTATTATGGGTTTAGTTTTTTTCATAACTTGTTTGATATGCAAAAAATGGTCGTTATAACAAAGAGATTATTATACACAATAAGATAATTTCTCAAATAGTTGTAAGAATTCTGTTAGTTACCATTGGTTTTATGAAAAATTTCTTAGGTTGAAGATCTATGCTTTTAAAAGTACTAGATTCTTTAACCTTTGAAATACTGAGCTAAAGCAAAATCGAGATCTAGATAGATTTGATTTAGAATTTTAAATTGCCTTTATTTTACGTTTTCCACGAAACGTCTCCTATTTGGCGTTACGAGAATTTTTTTTTTCAATTTTAGTGGGTTTAGCGGAGATAAAATTCAACGCTGGCACAGAACCTGGAACTGTAGATTACGGGCCTGGCGCTTTACGCCCGTCGCGCATAGAGCATGGAAAAGCGCGAAAGCTTCTAAGAATACTTATGCATTTAAAAAGTGCGTGTGCTTATCAAAAATGAAAAGGCGCAATGGACCTAAAACATCGAAAGTTTGGGCGAGTTCTTTGTTGTATTCAGCAAAATATTTCTCGAAAATAGAATGTGAAACTATTAAAAGTACGAAGATAAAGGTAAAAGTTAATTAGGAGGAAAACAGAGAAAGAAAAGCTGTTTAATAACGATGGTGTTTTTATTCCAGAATATCCTATTTCAGTTTTTATTTATATGTTTCTGTTTAGACTTAATGATGTTTCAGCCATCGTTCAGAACATCGTGTACTGTTTCATTGATTCAAGTTATTCTTATACTCTCTCGTATTTAGCATTCCCATCTCCTTTGATGTTCTTGGTTTGTGTCTTCAAAGATACCGTCTCCTCTGAAATATTTTTCCTGTTCACGTGGGTTACATGCATTTACGTTACTCGGGCTTTTAGTAAAGTAAAAGATACTACTGGCATAAACATCATGATATTTTTATTTCAACTGGATCTGATATGTCACTTGCCCTAATTACAATATTTTTATACCTATAAGATTTCATACACTTCAGTTTAGAAATATTTCTATGGTTAATACCGATTATTTAAACTTAAATTCCTGAAACTTTAGGGGGTGTAAACTTCTGAATTTTTTAAGCACATTTTTATTGATGGAACTACATATTTACTTGCACTGTTGCGTTCAAAGCAAAATGTGCAGAGTGCATATGTGTCAAATTCAAGTGAAAAGAAATAGTCTATTAGCCCATCCCAATTACTATGCAACTTGCCTATAAAACCAGCATCGCACTGAAAGAACAAAAATACCATTGTTTATTGTCCTATTTCGGAATCTAACCATTTGGCAATATTTCTGAAAAGCCGCTATCTAGAAAACTATTGCAATGGGAGCTTGACATTTTTACTGTCCCGGTGGCCGAATTTTCAGCTGCTTGATTGCAGATCAAAGAGACTAAGGTCGAACTTCAGATAAAGGATAAATGTTTATTTTATTATGTTCTCTTTCTGCTGAGGTCTCGTTTTCTCTAGAGGGGAAGCAGCTGCTTGATGGATACTTGATTTTATAACGTGGACTTAGTGCAGACTATGCGAAGTGAAAGATGAAACCGAGAAATGATATATCGGGGAATTTAGAAGTTTCGTTATATTATTGATATTTGTGGGGAAAAAATTGATTTCTCGCTAAACCTAAAATATTTTATGGCATCATCCTGAGAAACTCTAAATACTCGTCTAGCCAAATTATTATAAACAAAATGCGCGAATATCGCGACATGTTGTTCATCATGTGCGAAAATATCATAAACATGCCAATATATGCAAATTTCTTACTAACCGTAGTATACTACGTCATTACGAAGTCCTACAAAAGTCGTAAAGCATAGTGGAAAGCAAAGTCAAGTGTGACATGAGTAAAAAAGGCTAATCTGACAAACTTCGAAAGCGGGCTCATCGTTGGAACACCGTGGGCAGTAGCATGCGTAAAGAAAGTGATGGAACTCAGGAGAAAATCACGGAACACTATATATCAAGCGTAGGGAAATGGTAACGGTCTCAGAAAACGTCCTCCAATCGTGGCAAATGCGAGAGCAAAATAGTTATGACAAACAGGAACAGCTGTTTGTTGGCACGAACTGTACTGCAAAAAAGAGCTGCTACAGTTCATCAGCAGATGAGATGGATGCTAGCAATATTTCAAAACTCATTTGAACAACAACTATGAGAAGCGAATTTAAAACTTTACAATTTGAGAACTGTACCATGATTCATGTGGTTATTACGTAGGGTTAGGTTGTTTTACCTCTGAGCGGCACTTTTTTGCACACCATGGCTAAATGGCCAGGTCATATGGACCCTGGAGGCTCAGAGAAGGTTGGGGAGGCGACCCACTGGAGCAGCTGTTGGGAGACAGATGGTAGCCTCCCGTCAAAGCCATCCAACGTGGTCTTTAACGTGCACATGGTATGGTTCTCCCGCACACGGGGCCACGGCTTAACGTCCCATCCGACGGACGGCGGTCTTTCCAAGCCCAGCAGTGTCCCCTACTGACCGTGGGCAGGGAATTTTGCGGAGATAAATCTCAACGCTGACCCAGCTGGGACTCGAGGCGCTACAGATTACGGATTAGATCTGGGAACTACAGATTACGAGCCTGACGCGCTACCGACTGAGCCACCCCGCCCCAATTATTAGGTAGATGTTTATAATAATTTGGCCAGGAAATATATCTTCCTTTATTCATCCATGTTTGAAAAAAGAGTTTTTAATCGACCGAGTTTAGATCTTTGTTTTGCTCTTTTGCCATTTATTCTTATTAAAGCTTCCCCAAAACATCCCCAAAATTTTCTCTAAATATGTCATCTTTTTAACGAGAAATTAAATGCAAAAACTACTTGTGTTCTAGTGCCATCGATTTCTCACTTATTAGAAATCATCATTGTTATTATTGTCATTATTATTTTATATAATGAATCTTGAAATAAACACAGATTTCGTTTTGGCCTTTTAAAGACACAACAACAACTGGGGTCGTAGTGCACCATTGAGTCGATGTGCTAAGAAAACCGTATTAATCATCGCACTGTTCAATTCTGATTTAGTTGGACACTACAAATATGAACTATCATCTACTTTGCTAACTTTCTTCCATGAGATGGTTTCTTGATCTTGTAGCAGCTTGGATTGTTCACGTTGGTATGTTGCGAAGATAGCACTCACTGGTGCGTAGATCGCTGATCTCAGTCGCTTAATATATTCGCATATTCAATCACAGTGTACAGCGTATATGCTCCAGTGGGTCCCCTTGGTCGTTAAGTCGATCTTGGCAAGCAGCTTCACTAAAATGTCACGAAAACCGTGAGCTTAGGACGCGTTCATATCATCTGCTTGCTCAACAGGAGAATTTTACAACGCGACCAATAACTCCTCCGCATTCTCATTAAATACGGATTTCTCGTTTCAGTTTCATTCACTTGGTGTTCGCATAATATTTATTCAGGAGTAAATTGCTCTCTAAGTACTGAATCGCTACAGTTCGACAGCAATATTGACTTGTATAAGAGTTTCATTGAGGTTTCGTGAGGTATATGTAAAACACTCTCTCTTGTACTTCAGCTAACTGAAGTTTGATGTATCCTTCAAATGGTGCTACATTGCTCTCTATGTAGATAAGATATACGCTTTTCAATGAAGCCGTCCGTAATCATGAAGTCTCTCTTATCCAAATCGGTTTCCTAAATTGACAGTTTAGTTATCAAATATATGCATCGTTTCACCATCCTTAGCTGCGTCGTCTTTAAAGTATTTAGGACAAATGTAAATGCAAATTCAAATCAAAATTTAGTAACGGTACGATTATTAATATTGCGATAACCTTACTGATGTTAAAAATTTTATATTTGCGTTAGATACGAATGACACTTCGCCTTAAAACTTTTAATGTGCTTATATTTATTTCACGGCTTCTGGGATTGACCTTATATTAAGGGTTGGATTGTATTACTTCAGAGTGTCACTTTTTTGCGCAGAATGGGTAAATGACAAGTCAAACAAATCCAAATGCTTAGAGCAAGAATGAGCAAGGGATTCATTGGCAATTTATCAGGGAGAAATAGAAACTCTTCATTCTAGACGACCAGCATGTCTTTACCAGGAGAAAGTATAATTAACCGGATATACCAGGGTTAGAGCCTCAGGACTGCCTTAGAAAATATATGTTCATTAGTGTCTTAAAGGAAGGGTAGTATTGGTTATAGCCCCTTCCTACTACCACACATGCACACCCTTTTGTACGCTTCTACTTTAACATTTAAGCAACGCGTATTTTATTTATTTATTTAGTTTTGCTTTTTTTCTCTCGAAATTCCATTTAAAAAAATAGACATTATTTTAGATGATATGTTTCGAACCATTTGTTCATCCAATAAATATAATGTTACAAATTACAACTTTAAAATTATTCTACATCACGAAAACCATAAAATTAAAATAATCTTACACCATTTTCTTATTGCTTTCTTTAAAGAGTGTTCACTTTCAGACTACATTTAACACCACCAGCCACAAATCACACATCATAGAAAACATTACGATCTTCCCCTCATAAAAATGTTTTTTGCAACTCTTTTTTTCGAAACTTGAAGTGGCAGCATGAATTCTAAATAACATTTAACATCCTGCCACACACAAGTCATCCAACCTAATGAAGACTACACATCATTAATATTTTCATGAAGACCATTAATACTTTCTCTGGAGGCAACAACAAATCACATTTTTATGTCTAAATTAAGAGAAAACATGTCATGAATGAGTCAGAACTACTTTAAAGTTCTGGAATATTCAAGTAGGAGAGACGTTGTCAGTCAATCAGTCATCCAATAAAGTCTTTACTGGTAAAGCATTTTCGGAAAAATTTTTGCTATGTAATATACTGTTTCTTGACAGTATGATTGGAAAAAAGCCGATATTAGCAAATTATGATATTTTAATGAAAAAGTATCATTAGAAAATATCCTTAATTAGAAATTGAATTTATTGCAATACACTAATATGTAATAAAAAGAAGTGCCATAAAAACAGAAGAAAATGTCTGAAACTAAATGCAAAACCATAGATAAACAGCATCTGCTATAATACACTGTACTTCGATTTGTCAACTGCTTAAAATAAATTCAAATAAAATCCCAAACAACCCTTTCGAAGCCAAGATATGGTTTAGAAACCTTACGGTATGGTTCTGCCATCTACCGAGGAACTTTGGGACAAAAAAATAAGACTTCTTCCTTTCACAATTGAATAAATCAGTATTTTGCTTTGCACGAGACTGTTTCGGACATTGCAATTTTAAAACGCAATTTTTCCGCGAGAGGGTCTCGGGTAGTGCAAGCTTGAAACGAAAGTGCTTCTCGATTAGTGTAGTTTTGAAACGGAATTGTTACCTAAGAACGTCTAAGGCAAAACACGGACATCGTTAACGACATCTAAAAGCAACTTTGTGGAGATAATCATAGTTAAGTCTTTATGTCTTACACCCCTTAACAACTACCGCTCAGTTATTATCTTAATGAGTTGAATTTTTTAGCACTTATCACCAGAAAATGTTATGCAGGCAACTCCATATAACACGGTACTTATACAACACGGTTAGAGAATTACGGCAAACTTCGCACAACACGATGTTTTTTAGTTTTTGAGTGGGAAAATCCTGCTATTATGTGGATGCAGTTTTTAAACATTTCCATTCCTTTTCGTGAATCCCTGTTGTTGATTCGCTAGCCGTTATGAAAAAAATATTGGGAAATCCCTGTATCTTATTCTGTTGGGAAATCCCCGTGTTAGGTTCTGTGCTATTGAACTTGTGCTTGAAATTTTAAATTCGTACCACTTCAGAAGTTGGGAAAGGGTTTCAGCGAGAAAACATTTTCGGAAAATGAGGTTTTAAGATTTGAGGTTATGTGAAGATCGAAAAAAACAATTCACAGTCAGAACTTGGTCGTGCTAAATGCTGCAGTGAAGCTTGTGATCTCTCAGACTAAGAGACAAAAAAAAAACGCTTTTTCAAAAGCCAAAGAGAAAATATAAAAAATATTTTTGTAAGGTTATTTTGATTTTTATTTGATTGTCATAAATTTTTCCGGATATGTATTACGAAAAAGAAGCCGTATTGGAATAATTTCTTTGTTGTGAATTAAATTCCAGTCCTAAATTACGCCCAATGAAAGTAAACAAGCGCCGCTCAAAAGAAACTTTATTTTTCTAGAATCAAAGATACGCATTTTGGATCGTCTTAAAAAAAGTGGAAACGTATCATACGTTGCAAAAAGTAAAATAGATCATAAAGAAAAATGAACAGAAAATGTGAACTGCAGTTGCTACGGGATTTTCCATTTCCGCAAATATGACAGCTTGTGCGCGACCGCCAATAATTGAAAAAAATGGAAAAGACCCTCAGTATTTGGACTGACGATAGCAGTAAAAAAACGAATCCTTTAGACGGCAAAGTAATTAAACAAAAGGCACTAAAATTTATAACTATTTAAAAGAAAATAGTGAATCTTGTTAACGCGGAGTTTGTTACCAGTAAAGTTTGTTTAACCTTTTAAAAACCGCTTCTCATTACATAATATAAGAATTCAAGGGAAAGTACGTCGACTGATAATGAAGCTGCCAAAAGGTATCCAGAAGAATTTCAAAAAATTAATGATAATTATCCTCTAATCCACGTGCAATGAAAGGTGCAAATAAAAACGCATTACCGGTATATTGGGAAGCAAATAAAAAAGCTTGGGTAACTGTCGATTTATTTAAAAAATGGTTTCTGAATTGTTTTATGCCAGCTATGAAAACTTTTTAAAGCGGAAAAATCTAGATTTCAAAGTTGTGTTACTATTGGATAACGCTCCAGCGTCCAAAAGATTTAAGTCATCCAAACGTTGAAGTAATGTTCCTACCACCTAATACAACTTCTTTAATTCATCAGTTAGATCAAGGCACTATATCTATCTTTAAAACTCATTACATCAAGAAACAATGGATTTTGAAAACAAATGAATTCCGAATCTACTGAATGAAGTGATGGAGGCATGGAAACATGTTTCAATTGTGGATTCTATCGGAATCATAACTTTATTACTCAAAGAAGTAAACCTGTCCACATTAAATGCGTGTTGGAAAAATGCATGGCGAGAGTCATTTCATTCAGAAAATATGGTCGAACCGGCAGGAAACGGAATCGGTGCCATAGAGTAGAATTTGTTAATATCGGTAGGAGGGAAAAGTTTTGATGATATGACTACAGAAGACGTTCAAGAATTACTAGTAGAAAAAGCGGTTGGCGAAGAGGATTTCGTGGAAATGGCATCGGAGGTAAACCAAATCAATTCAGAGGATGATAGCGCAAATGAGTATTCTGCAGTTCAAAATTTTACATTGAAAGGCATACGGGAAGACATAAACTTAGCCAAGAAATTAGAATCTTATTTTTTTAATGCAGATCTTTCGACTGAAAGAAGCACAAAGTTCAAAAGGGAGTTTCAAAACGTTTAGCTCCATACCATGAAATTTACAAAGATCTATCCAGCAAACAAACCCAGATTGCAGATTGTTTTTTGTAAAAAGACCGAAAGAAACACGAAATCAGAAAAACAGAAGAAAGTTTAGAAGATGACGATATTCTGTAAGAGAGAATCGTTCTCGTCTGATTGTGTTTAGCAGCAATGAAGAGGAAGAAAATTAAATGAACGTATATTATTTGACATATATACAGTATATATCACGGTTTGTTCAGTTATTGCTACACTATGTTGAAAAAAGTGTCCGTACACTTCCATGTTATGTGAATGGAAAGCTACTTTCAAAGCTCCCTAACATTGAAAATAAACCTTTCACACAAAAACTGTTATGGCGATAAATTGTAGATGCCACCCAAATCTCTCTAAATATATTTCTCGTAATATTCGTTAATATATATAAAGAATGAATGGAAGCTGAAGCTTTATCTTAAACTTTTGACACTTTTTAGAAAAATACTTCAATAGATAAAACAACTCTTGTAACAATTTGTTCACTCACATAAATTAAATATCTGAAGTTTGTATGACGATTTTTTTAAGATGTCATCAATTCGGAGACAATGTGACAGTGTCGTCTGCTGTTAAATGGTCCCGCTTCAATGACTCTTTAAATATTGATCAAATATTGTTGAAAATTGACACTGTCACATTGCCTCCAAATTGATGAAATCTTAAAAAAATCGTCATACAAACTTCAGATATTTAATTTATGTTAGTAAACAAATTGTTACAAGAGTCGTATTTTATCTATTGGAATATTTTTTCACAAGTGCCAAAAGCTGAAGAAAAACGCTTCATCTTCCATTTCTTCTTTAAATATTAAACGAATATTGCGGGAAATATATTTAGGGAGATTTGAGTGACATCTACAATTTATCACCAATAACAGTTTTTGCGTAAAAGGTTTATTTTCAATGTTAGGGAGCTTTGAAAGTGATTTTCCATTCATATAACATGGAAGTGAACGGACACTTTTTTTCAATATAGTATATTTTTAATAAAAATTAAGCTTATAATAGTTATTAAAATAAAATGGTGTATTTTTGTTAACTTTTTGAACGTAACCTTCGTTTTTGTACTGGTTCTTAGTCCCGAATAACACGGTTTCAAGTAACACGAGATTTTATAGGAACTTATCATCTTATACGAGGGTTACCTGTACTCCGAATAGCTATTTGAAGTAACCTTTAAAAATATGTACAATACAATTTAAAATTCAAACAAAAAAGTTTCCAAATTAAAAAAAAAGGAGCAAAAATTAATATTTTTTTTCTTTAACGAAATGTAAGAATGTTTTATATATATATATTTTTCCTTCAAAAGAATATCTTTTATTTTAGTTATGAATATTAAAAAATGAGTTTTTACATGAGTTTTAAATAATAAGTTTCGGTCTTTTTCGCTTTTATTTTCACGTCTTCACTTATATTATGTATGATATATGCATGATTGCAGCATTCGTAACTGTGCTGATTAATGAATGGCTGGATCTAAATATTTCTTTCTCGAAACTCTGATTTGTTTTTACTTTCCCGGAAAAATTCCCGCCATCGTGCACGAAACACAATAACGCGTTCGTAATCGCTGAGTTACATCAACTGGCTAGAAAATTATTAATAACAGTATAGCAAAGTAAAATAAAAAAAAAAAACTATTAATAACGCCTAGGATTCTAAAGAAAAACAAAGAAGCTTTCGGTATTCGTAGAAAATGTGTCTCTAAAACTTCATCTTCCTAAAGAACAAAGGAACGCAAAAAGAAATAGCAAAAGGACTTTTATGCTCGGTCTTAAGGATCTGAAACATCATCAAAGTGACATTTTGTCTCCAAGTTCTTCTGTTATGACCCTTGTTTACAGTTGTTTTTATTTGATACACGACCGGATAAAAGATTCCATTTCGCTTTTCTGAGCCAGATTTGTGCGATAGTGCTTCCTTTCTCGTTGTCAGGATTTTTTTCTCTATATATATATCTCTGCAATATCTTCTTCCTCTTCTCTTTGTTTACGCAGAACAACCGAAGAGACGCTTTTGATCCAGTTGCACGGCAGCAGTCAATAAATCTCGGTCCAAATACATGGGGCAATATCAACAAATGGTTTTTTCAGTGCTCTCGAAAATCCTTCTTTCCTCTTATATAGATGCATATCACTTCTTTCAGACAAGAGAGAAATTTATACTTCGGGAACGTTTTGGGTTTTAAAGTTTTAGAGTTCAAGCAAGTGACACTCCGCATAAATTTTACGAAAAATGAATTAATTGTGATAATATATATCGGGCAAGGAATAATAACTTCAAAGCGCAGATTAAAAAATAAATGCTTGGAGAAACAGAATGTTGATTGAAAGAATGAATCAAATTCTTTCCATGTTGGGACAAAGCAACATATTTTTACAGCTCTCTGAATTTTTACTTGTTAGTTTTATCAAAATTTCCTGTGATAGGACTTCATTCAAATCCTGCAGTGGAACCGTAGAAAAATTTCTTAATTCTGAAATATTAGTCACGCAAGGTGGCAGCAAGGTTCCACGTGTGTATAAGTTAGCATTTAGTGCATGGCCTGTGCAATGTATTATATATAAAGAAGAGTGCACTGGTAGGCGGTAAGGATTCTGGTAGAGAAATATTAATCTAGGAGCGTATAAATCATTTCACGTCCATTTTCAATAGGTTACATTGAAGCAGCCAAATAAATATATCTGGAAATACGGTTGGATATAGGGAGAGTTGGGTTGTTTTACCTCTGAGCGACACTTTTTTTGCACACCATGGGCTAAATGGCCAGGTCACATGGACCCCGAAGGCTCAGAGAAGGTTGGAGAAGGGGACCCACTGAAACAGCTGTTGGGAGACAGATGGTAGCCTCCCGTCAAGGCCATCCAGCGTGTTCTTTAACGTGCACAGGGTATGGCTCTCCCACACACGGGGCCACGGCTTAACGTCCCATCCGACGGACGGCGGCCTTTCCAAGCCCATCGGTGTCCCCTACTGACCGTGGGCAGGGCGGGGAATTTTGCGGAGATAAATCTCAACGCTGACCCAGCTGGGACTCGAACCTGGGAACTACAGATTACGAGCCTGGCGCGCTACCGACTGAGCCACCCCCGCCCAGGATATAGGGAGGGAACAAGAGGACCATGTCCTTTCTTTAGAATGCTAGTAAGACAAAAAGAGGCTAAAAATTGTTAAAAATATGTATATTTCATGCATTTTTCAATAACGTTTTTAATGATCTCTAAAACAGAGAGGGAAATGTTATGTTGCAACGGAAATCACACACTAAGGTTAAATTTTTATTCGTATTTGTTACAAAGTAAATAGTTAAGAGGTACAATGAAGCCTTTTTATTTACTCATAAGGTAAAACCTATTTGGTTATAGCAATATGACATTCAATTTTAAAATAACTTACTGGATCACTAATGCCAATATCTTTAGGGGTGTTAGAAATTCATTTACATTTGCACTTTGTCTGAAGTGATAGCAGTTATGTATTCCCTCGCCCTTGCTCTGCTGGGTAAGCATAACTAATCCATGGTACCAATCTTATGCAGAGTTCATAATCGCTGTAATATTTCTTTTGATGCCTTACACCTGATCGAACAGCTAAAATAGGTTTCACCATTTTAATGCTCATTCCATTTCGGGTCTTATTTTTTGATTAGGTTCATTTGGCTAAAGATCCATTCCACATCAGCATTATTCCATGAAAGCACAAAGTGTGTCAGGACAAAGCTAGCAAGTTCTTCAAGTGGATTTAGGCCTTATGCATCTGGGTATAAGCTGATTTCATTTCATGGCTGAATGTACTTGGTAGTCTGTCCAAACCTGAGAAAGGTCTTTTTTACCATTGTCAGGTTTGCCCACTGCCCATGATGCATATACACTATTTTGAAACACTAACCTAAAGAGACAATGTAGGTTGCATAACATTTATATAAAAAGATTGTGAAGCACGGTCGTGATCCAAAATAAAAGAAAAAAAGACTTGGTTACCAACGCATGATTAAAGTATGGCTGAACTCGACACTTCCTCCGATCGCCTTAATTGGCCTTACCTTTATAGACATCGTTGACACCTTATATAATAGAAGGCAATATTTCAACGGTATCAAACGCTACATGTATAAGAGACAGAGGTTAGATATCAGCTATTGAAATGGACTTAGAAATTTAATTTACGCAAAATTTTAATCGTTATAAAAGTAGTTTAAAAAATGTCAAAATAGAACCAAAAAAAGGCCATTTTTTTATTAAAAAAGGGCCAAATTTGAAGCCATAAATTTTCCAAGACAGACGACTGTTAAAATAGCTAGTTCTAGCTTGGAAAAAGCTAAGCTGGCAACGCTGTTCCAGAGGGTAAGAAAAATTATGCTTCTGGATTGCAAAGGATAAGTTTTGTCTTGCCTTCAGAGTGAAAAGAGAAAAAAGTCTTGCTTCCAAAGTGAAAGGATAAGTTTGGTCTTGCTTCCAGAGTGAAAAGGGTAAAAAAAGTTGATTCTAGAATGCAAAGGGTAAGCAAGGTCTTGCTTACAGGGTGCAAAAGGTAAAAAAAAAAGAGTCTTGCTTCCAGGGTGCAAAAAAAGGTACGAAGCGCCTTGCAGCTACTGGGAAGCATCCAGCCAGTGTATGAGATTACATGGAAAATGATCAGAGCATTTTATTATTGAATATAGGATGTTGATGAGAACCTAACTGCCAAACAAGTATACCAATTCCGCTTTCCTTAAGTTTGTTTCAACCTGTGATATATTATCTGGAACAGGGAATACGGAATATTAAGGAGAATGAATATTTTTAATGCATTCCGAGTTCTAATTATATACAGCTAACTTAAAAAGTATGTGAAAAGTACGGTATTTGGAACTAGTCCATACTTTAACTTCATCAAAATTTAGTCAAGATTAAAAAGCGATACAAAATCTCAGTAACAAGTGAAGATTAATAGATGCAATTTTCAGCAATTAATTCCGCATTATAACTCCTTGGGATCTGCAAAACTTGATTCATTAGATGCCTAGAATATTCATTGCTGTGTTGGAAGATCAACGGAACTCCAACCATACACTGAAGTCTTGCAAGCTTTAATGTCAAATATTGATTAAAATGTCAGCATTAATTTCTGAACATATCATAGTTTAGTTTTAACATGGAATCTGAAAAATTATAAATTCTCTAAAAGTTTCCACAAATTTCTTTTACTTTGGTGAAAACTTCTTTAAGCGAGAGAGGAATTCCTCTCCATCAGAGTGTATTTAAATATATTTTTTATGGATGTTTAATAAAATAATCACAAAACTTGCAGATTAAAACATTCTACATTTGTCTAGATTTTAGATTCTTAAATGCTTATTACTTTCGTTTCCACAGCTCATTAAATATTTTAATTCATTTTTTTTTAACTTTTTCTTAGTATTAGGTTGTGTCTTCGACTGAATGTAATTGGTCTCCACGGAAAACTACCTGAAATACATTACACCTTAAAATCTTACTACGGTAGTGTACACGTCATATTTGGGAATCCCATTACAATAGAAAACTGTAATGTGGTCAAACGCAAAACTTTTGCATACGTTGCACATTTTAGGCGTTATTGTGATATATGTTTAAGTTTTCCTCATTTATTTTTTGGTACCACCAAAAATCCGCTTCCTTTCAGCTCCTTCATTTCCAACCCAGAGTAACAATATATCTTTTATTCCTTTCTGATGCTTCCCTTTGTTTTGGAATTGCTCAAAGCCGTGCTGTGTACTTATCTGGTGACTTGGGGTAAATCCCTTCCGCTTATAATGCTCCCAAAGTGCCCATTTTTCTCCGTTTGGCTGCCTCCCTTTCGCGAACACAAAAGACAAAAGCCGCAATTCCAGAACAAGGGGAATGAATTGTGAGCAATTAAATATCCTGGCGTTGCAGAATGAGAAAAGGGAAGATAGGAAAGCAGCACATCAAGACAAATGTATGTGTGTGTGAAGGGAGGGGGGATAAGGAAAGATGGCGGGGGGGGGAGGAGAAGAGAGAGAAGAGCAAGAGGAGTGATTTGCATTCATGCAATCCGTCTATTAGCGGTAACACGGCAAAGCTTGGCGCAGTAAATTTCGTAGCATGCGTGCCGATACCTCGTTACGGTGGGCTATGTGCGACGTCGACGAAGACGCGAAAGAAAGGCGCAACTCGCTCGCTGAAGATAACTCTTCCATCAGACTAATGCGATTTATAAGGACGAAGGAACGGCCTGACTCATTACACTCTGTCATTTTCGTCTCATTTACATAACTGGCGGTTAACCTTTACGACCCTCTGTGTTCTTCGGAGACTGAAATGCGAACCACATTCAGTAGGGACCAGAAGTCAGTAATGCGAATGATGGACAGAAAATGGATTTTTTTTTTTTTATTAATTTTCTTTCGTGTTGTTTTTTTTCCCCAAGGGACAAACAGCAGACATGTTGAGCAGAGTTTTATTTTCCGTTCAGATAAATGAATGCTCGAAATATGTATGGGTTGTTCATTTAGAGGCTTTTCAGTTGAGGATAGAATTTTCTGAATAACTGTGATCACTTTTCCACGTAATATATTGAGGAGAGGTTTTCCTACAAAAACTTCTGCGAATTCAAATTTGTCGCAATGAATTTATTGATGAACGTTTTCCAACTCGTGGCACTGAAAAAATGTGCCATAACTTGGATGACTGATAAATAATTTGTTTGAAAATTTAAAGTCATAATTCGTGTCAAAATGGTCAGAAAAAAAAATCGACAAAAATTCAACAACTTTGAAGAAGAAATTAATAAATGGATTCAAAATCTGGAGGCCAGTACAAAATTATTGTCAGAAATTTGACATATCATTCACAGTGTTAAAATTTGAGGGTTTCTACACTATTTTGTTTTCATTTTCTATAATTCGATTTCTATAATTCATGCCAAAATTTCATTGGCCAGTGGATCATTCCTGTTCAAATTTGACTGATCATCACATAATTCGTATTAGAATGGACGAACTGCCATTAATCCTTATGAAAAATTTTCGACAAGAGCAAAATATCTGCCGAAAATTGGTGAAGTGCAAAATTCGTGACAAAATTTGACAGATTAATATGAAATGCGTATCAACTGTTTGTCAGATCGCTGTATAATTTTTACCAAAATTTGACAAACCACTGTATAATTCGAATCAAAATTTGGCGAACAAATGTGCAACTCATGTAAAACTTTGGCAGATCAATTATTAATTCGTGCCAAAACTTTGTGGTTGCTATTTACATAATTTGTGACAACTTTTGTTGATTATTACTCAATTTTTGCATATTTACTAAAATGTGCCAACCATTATCTGCTGACCAATGAGGTAAGATCACGGATAACTGAAAAACCATCAGATCACAAGTTGCGAATCACAGTTTGTTAAAATAGAGTTTGTAATTACTATTAATAAACTCTTTGACTAACATTTAACTTTGAACTGTAGGCATTAATTTATTATTATTGCAATCCGGATCAACATTACCATATAATTGCTATGCTTAATTATCTAAAAATCTGTAGTTTCCAGTTCGAATCCCAGCTGGGTTAGCGTTTAGATTTATCTCCGAAACTTTCCCCACCCTGCCCACGGTCAGTAGGGGACACCGATGGGCTTGGAAAGGACGACGTCCGTCGGATGGGACGTTAAGCCGTGGCTCCGTGTGCGGGAGAGCCATACCCTGTGCACGTTAAAGAACACGCTGGATGGCCTTGACGGGAGGCTACCATATGTCCCCAACAGCTGTTCCAGTGGATCCCCTCCCACAACCTTCTCTGAGCCTTCGGGGTCCATGTGACTTGGCCATTTAGCCCATGGTGTGCAAAAAAGTGCCGCTCAGAGGTAAAACAACAACCCAAAACCTAATTATCTAAAGTACTATGGAAAATAAATAGAACGCTTGAAGATCTCTGTTACTTCCCCAGGTCTCAACAAAATCTCTTTATGGAAGGTTGTGAAACAGTTTTATTTTTGGAGAATATTCAGATGAGCTTAAGATCTCATCTGCTGGATGTTGAAAGAAATTGAACATAAGTCTTTGGGGTATTTAAAAATATTTATTTTCAAACATCGATGATAACAAAGATGTGCTTTTAGGTTGATAGCTGGTGTCCGTTTGATAGAGCAGAGATATCAACACCACAGATGTAACAGAATTTACGTTCTAAGTTACCTTAAACAAAAATACCAAACGTTGAAAGAAAATCTTTCAGGCTAATAGGTATTCCACTAATATTTCATTCTAAAACAATATCTGTCAGATAGCGGAACTCAAATATTCGGAAAAATGTAGAAATATATCTTGACGTAATGAAATGTTTTTTTAGATTTCTACATTCTCTGATCAGACTGTTAACTGCAGTCTCGCGATAGTTATGATGATTTTGTTTATTTCCTATCGTTTAGATCAATATTTCCCAAAGTGGGCGATAACGCCACCTGGGGGAGCTGGAACGATCCAGGGGGTTGGTAGTAGCCTCGGGAACAATTGGGGGAGGGGGTGGAAGCATAAAAAAAGAAGGGAAGGGAAGAAAATTTGAAAAACAGTTCGTACATGTTTCATCTGTTGTGTAACATAGAGTTAAAGTCGTAGTGATTTACTTTCTTTTCCATTTTATACTATAAATAAAAAAAAAAATAAATACCCCCTCAAGCAGCTGCTTGCCACAGAGGTCTGACAGGAGCCTGTCAGTTTATATGCCATAGTAGAAGGTCTGTGAGGACGGTAGGACCTCAGCAGAAAAACAACACCCGGGGCTCGGACCCAGGTCCCTTAGATCAGTAGCCAAGCGTGCTATGGTTGATTTTAATAAATAATTTTATGATTCAAACTTCAAGGTGTTTTATTTACAACAACATCTTTTTTTACTATTTTGTAGGACGTAGGTAGAAATATAGATACATAGAAGAACTCAAATTTGTCACTGCATATTTCTGTTTGATCGCTTAAAGAAGGTAGATTTCCAGAGGGGCGCTGAGTAATTTTTTTTTCTGAAAAGGGGACGGAAGGACAAATAAGTTTGGGAAACTCTGATTTAGACACACAATAATACCTCGTTTAAATCGAATTCGTTCAAGGCGAAGTCATTAAACCAAATTGGTTTAGAGCAAAATAGTTTTGATCGAATTCTTGTAAAGTGAATAACTAAAATTCTGCAAAAGCGAAGAAGTCGTTCAAATCGAATTTTAAATAAATTCGTCTAAAGCGCAGTCGTTCTAGTAGAAGACTTCAAAAGGGGAGTCATTTGAAAAGAATTCGTTTAAATAAAAATAATTTAAGTTGTTAAATTATTGTTGATGAAATTCATCACAAATGAAATCGCTTAAATCAAATTCTTTCAAACAGAATTCGTTTAGGTTGTATTCCTTCAAAACGAAGAAGTTTGAGCCGAATTTGTTTAAATAAAATATTTTTAAATGAAGTAATTTAAAATCGCAGTCGTTTAAATCGAGAGAATGCTCAATTTATTATTATTTACATAGTGTAGGAATTAAAGATCACCTTCATGCTAGTATCAGATTCTTCAAACAAAAAAAACTTTAAAATTAAAGAATACAGTGGAACAAAAAAATAACTCCACTCTTTGATAAAAGTAGTCATCGCACCCACACTGAGACGACTTGTTAACCTAATATTTGAGACTCGTCAGTAGTGTGGGAAATTTAATGCTCAAAAATAATAATTCATTGTTCTTTAGAAAAGAATTATTTTCTTTTTACATTATGATATTGCAATGTAAACTTTTAATTTAATTTTGAAAAACGTTTTTACATTATTCTTCATAGCGGACAATTGAGTTGGATTGTTTTATCTCTGAGCGGCTTTTTTTTTTGCGCCTCATGAGCCAGGATGATTAGGCCAGAGAAACTAAGAGCTCAGAGAAAGTTGGGAGGAAAGGGACCCACTGAGTAACTGTTAGAAGATGGAAGTCTCCCGTCAAGGCCATTCAATCTATTTTTTAACGTGCGCAGGGCATGGCTCTCCTGCATACGGGGCCACGGTTTTACCTCTTATCTGACGGACGACGGCATTTCCAAGCCCATCGGTGTCTCCTTTTTGACCGAGGGCCGAGTAGGAGTTTAGCGGAAATAAATCGCAACGCTTGCAGAGGTAGTACTCGAACCTGGAAACTGCATGTAGAAACAGGTTCTGTGAAGTGATGAGACACTTTTCATTATGTGTCTGATGTTCGGTTGTGGGTGTGCAGAACGCCACTTAGCATCCTGCATTATCCCAAAGATGAAGTTTGTAGGAGGCCGTGTCATGACATAGGGTTATTTTATGTGGTTAGGAACAGCTCCACTAATCCTTACCCCTGGAAATTACATTGTCGCTATCTATTTAGACATTCTGGATAATGTTTCAGTGCCAGTGCTGTGGCAATATTAAGAAAACGGTTTCTGAAGCTCCCAACACGATAACGCTCCGTGCTAAAAACGTGACTTTTATTAATTGTGGTTTCAACAGAATAAAGTGTTGAAGTGGACTGTTAGCAACAAGGTCCGATCTTAATCCTATAGAACATCTGTGGTATGAATTGGAACGCCAAATCAGGGCAAAGCCCGTTCCTCTCACGTTCACCATGAAACTGGTTTGCAAGAAAAGTGGTTCAATATATCTGCAACCTGATACAGAATATTGTAAACGGAATTCCTTCAAAGGTCAAAACCAAAGTTGGGTCCACACATCACTAAGGTTTTCATTAAGTAATCATTTACTGAAAAGTTCTAGTTGTTCGGTGACACAGTTCATATATCAAGGCCAGATGTAGCGGGGAGGGGGGAGGACCATTGATCCCCTTTAAGAATGCAAGTAAGGGTAATGGAGGTAAAATATTATTAAACTTATCAAAATTTTTCAAAGCAATTTTTAAATACCTCTAAAAAGGAAGGGGGAATGTTATACTGCAATGGAAATAGAGTATCTCCCCCCCAACTCATTTTAATTCTTTTCGGCGCGATCTAATCACTTGATCCCAGTCCCCTTTTTTCCGCCATTTTCTTTTTCTAGATTCGGACCTGGTTCACATCATAGTATAGAGTGGGCCAAAAAGATCTAGTTCCACCTCTTAGATTTGTCGGTAGTACGAACAATCGACTGAAAGTTTCACAATAACAAATCAATAATTATTAAGAAAGAAAACTCTGCTAAATAATGTATTTTAAACAATAGTATTTTGCCGTGTTTTTTAAATATTTCGTATAACCGTCAGTTTTTCTAAGCACTCCCAATAGACTGGGTGATAAAGCACTGATAGCACTCACGGGCTTAAAACCAAGCTCATTGCGTAAATAAATCACGTTATGCAAGGTATTGGTACGAGACTTCTAGTTATAAAAATATATTCCATAATATATTTACGTTTCAATTACATATTAATGTGGGGCGGGGGTGGCTCAATCGGTAGCGCGCCAGGCTCGTAATCTGTAGTTCCCAGGTTCGAGTCCCAGCTGGGTCAGCGTTGAGATTTATCTCCGCAAAATTCCCCGCCCTGCCCACGGTCAGTAGGGGACACCGATGGGTTTGGAAAGGCCGCCGTCCGTCGGATGGGACGTTAAGCCGTGGCCCCGTGTGCGGAAGAGCCATACCCTGTGCACGTTATAGAACACGCTGGATGGCCTTGACGGAAGACTACCATCTGTCTCCCAACAGCTGCTCCAGTGGGTCCCCTCCCCCAACCTTCTCTGAGCCTTCGGGATCCATGTGACCAGGCCATTTAGCCCATGGTGTGCAAAAGTACCGCTCAGAGGTAAAACAACCCAACCCAACATATTAATATACACTGCTGGCCATTTAAAGTGTAACACCAAGAAAGACGAGAGATATCAAAGCCATATTTAGTGAATACATTCTTTTTTTTGCAAGGATCAAATGATTACAAATACAACTCAGTTAGACTTGTGGAATACAATGAAATCAGTATCTGGTGTCGCCACCATGAGCTGCAATAACCGCTGCTACATGGTCCGGTATTGAGAGGATGTGACGTCGAATGTGTGTTTGGGGAATGTCAGTCCATGTAGTTTCAATACGTAACCAAAGTTCATCTGTTGTAGCAGCTGGTGTCTGGTGTGCTAGTCGTCATGAGATCATGGACTAGACATGTTTAATTGGTGACAGATCCAGTGAACGCGCAGGCCGGGGCAGAATTGCCATATGGTGGCTATCCAGGAATTGTTTGGACGATGCATGTCACATGTGGTTGGGCATTGTCCTGTTAGTAAATGGCACCAGAGAGCCCCTGAAGATGAGATACGACCACAGGATCCAACACCTCAGTGATGTAATGCTGGCTGTTCAAAGTACCGGTAATGCGTACGAGGCACGTGTGTGAGTGGAGTCCAATGGCACCCCATACCATAACATCAGGAGCCGGACCTGTATGGTGCTGCATCATGCAAGCCTCACTGAGCCTGTCACCGCAATACTGCCAGATATGGATTCGTCCATCATAGTGCTGCATACTGAAGTGGGAGTCGTCTGAAAACGATGCGATGCCATTTGCACATCCATACGTGACATTCTTGGCACCATTGCAGTCGCATTACGCCTGCGTTATAGAGTCAATGGTAGCCGAAGCAATGGCCACCTGGCATAGATGCTCGATGCTGCAGCCGACAGCGAACTGCACATACGGACACTGGTTGATGTGCAGCACACCCTAACTGTTGAGCTAAAGTGTTTGATGTGGCTGTACGATCATTCAAAGACAAAGACATGCGCACGAGATGTCTGTTCTCTCGTTCGTTCGTGTGACATGGCGGTTGAGCTCCCTCACGTCGGTGAGTTCGTTCCTCCTGTACCCACTGACGCCGTACTATTCTCATCACTGTGGTAGCATTCCGTCCAACACGAGCACCGATGTCTCGGTACGATAATCCACCTTCCCGTAATTCCACAACTTTCCCTCGATCAAAGTCGGAAACCTGGTCGTATGGATGCCGTGTTCGTCGACGAGGTATACTTGATCCTTTAGTACGCAAGAACTGCTATAAAACACAATTCCAGTGCTTCACACTGTGTAATCTTCTCTTATACTACTTCTAGGGGGCGTTACTGTCACACATGATGTGCGTAAGTGCTGCGCTTTGAATCATTTACATGATCTCCCATGGGCTACCCATCTTTCATATTTCGAGACAATCTGATGAGTTATTCCTGGTGTTGCAATTTTAATGGCCAGCAGTGTAGTTTGATAATATAAAAGTCATCATACAAATACTGATAATTAATTAAATATAACTTTTTATTTAGTTTAGCCTCCATTTCATCTTTGCGAACCGGCAAGTGCCGAATCTTAAAATATCAGTCTTAAAACTTGCAACATCTTGTGAGGAAGGTGCTATCTCAGTCGGAAGGATGACAGACTTGAAACTAGATGCCACAGGTCGGATCTCAACTGTTTCTGCTTTGAGATTTTCTTCACTTAATTCCGCTCTGACTTGGTGAGAAAAGGGACAGAGATTGCTGCCGTTCGTCGGATAGGACGTTAAGCCATGGCATCGTGTGCAGGAGAGCTATTTCCTATGCACGTTAAAGAACACGCTGAATGGTCTTGGAGGGAAGTTTCCATTTGTCTCCTAACAGCTGCCCAATTGGTATCCTTCCTCAACTTTCTCTGAGCCCTTAGTGTGACCTGGCCATTTAAACTACTGTGTACAGAAAGTTTCGCTCGGAGACAAGACAACTGAACAACAGCTATCCAGTGGATCCATCACCGGCATCCGAGTCTTGATTCTTGTGGCCTGGCCATACACATATTGTACGCGCATAGTAGAACTCAGACATAAAACAATCTAACAGTAACCTCCTATTACTTGTCAGCACATTGCTGATTCAGTACTATTTAAAATCAGCAAGAAAATGAAAAACACTTTCATCCAGAGAGAAGAAAATGCGTCCTTTTTCTCTAACTCTACACATATTTATTTATTTACAGAGAATAAATGGCGAAAAAAAAAAAATAAAAACACCTCTTTACTGAAATAATTGAAGTTTATTTCAATTTCTCAACAGTCACTTTCGTTCAATAAATACTAAAACTGCGAGTATAATGTTGCTGCGAACCGTTTAGATCTGCAGGGCGGGCAAAGTACGTCATTCAGAATTCATTCAGCATCCAAGCCAAATGATAAGCATCCGTCAAACGTTCCATCGGATACTGCTGAAGACAATGATCGTCATTTCCTCCGTAAAACTGTCAGATATCAAGCTTCTCTCTCTCTCGATACTGGAAATGCAGCTTTAACGTATCGCTGCCTATAATCCGGCTAATACTGTAGACATGACACACGGCGTACCCGCTGTTCCGGGTGCTTCAAACGTCGCACTGAGCGGTTGTCCCATGGCTGTGCCTTCAGCCTCCCTGGCTCAGCAGGAACTGCAGGGGTGATGTTCTCTGTAATGAGGAAGCGGCGATCCCCGTAGCGTTGTTACGGCAGCCATTACTGGATTCATTAATCTTTTTCAAGGGTCTTGGTTTTATTGACTGCCGTAGTACCGCTAACCTCATGATGGTGAAAGACAGTTCAAATTGATATTTTTATTCCTTTGATTAAATATATATGCATATTTTTATCAGAATATTTATTATTTTGTTCTATCTAATGATTTTGTTTTTATGTAGCGTGATATTTTCTCTAGCATGTTCAATTTTTGTCTGCTTTCCACTTTTGCTTCACATTTTCATATCGATATATCGAATCATCTCAGTGAGTGTCTCATTTTCATATAGATATATCACATCTTTTCAGTGAATTGTCGCATTTTTATATCGATCACACTGCATTTTACATCGATGTAAAGGTTATCGATATGCATTTGAGATGGCTTTAAATAAAGCCAAAGAAAGCGAAGCATTATAACCAAGTAAATATTTTGATCGTTTCTGGTGCATATGGAATATTTGTTTTCAAAGAGTAAGGAGTTTCGTCAACTTTCAAATTTAGAATTCTCTAACGGTGGAAATTCGAACAAATGGAAGCTTTTGAAAATGCGAATGGTAATATTTTATTACCAAACACAAGATGGATTTTTCCATTTATTTCTTATAACAAAATATTTGCGTTATCCCACATCCTTGGTTTGTTTTACCTCTGTCCCCCCCCGCCCTAATTGTAGATTGAATAAAAAACTAGCTACAAATATCCTTGATACAAACAGCTACAAAAAACTTATTTCAAAGTTAGGAGGTTTTAACCATATGTTTCCATTCGTTCAATCTTGGAATGCCCAAAATTATTCGGTACGCCAGACACGTAATCTGTAGTTCCCAGGTTCGAGTCCCACCTGGGCCACCGTAGATTTATCTCCGCAAACCTCCCCGCCCTGCCCACGGTCAGTAGGGGACATCGATGAGCTTGGAAAGGTTATCGTCCGACGGATGGAACGTTAAGCCTTGACCCCGTGTGCGGGAGAGCCATACCCTGTGCACGTTAAAGAACACGCTGGATGGCATTGACGGGAGGCTACCATCTGTCTCCCAACAGCTGTTCCAGTGGGTCCCCTCCCCCAACCTTCTCTGAGCCTTCGGGGTCCATGTGACCTGGCCATTTAGCCCATGGTGTGCAAAAAAGTGCCGCTCAGAGGTAAAACAACCCAACCCAAATTTCTCTGAGCCTTCGGGGTCCTTGTGATCTGGCCATTTAGCCTATTGTATGCAAAAAATGCCGCTCAGAAGTAAGATAACGTAACCCAAATACTTTTGATGATTTATTGTAATTTTTTCTTCCCATAGCAAATAAAGTGAAGAAAAAAAATTTTAAATATAAATAATTCGATTTTTATGCTATGTATATGATACTGATTTATTGCATCAGTGTTTACAGTATTTAGTAACAAAAACCGTATTATTTCCATTAAAATCCCTTCATACGTTTTGGTTACATTATATCTTTGGTTCTTTTTGCGTAAAAAACAAAATCACAAGGCTGCACTACAACTTCGTGTTCCTAGGGGTGCATGAAGTATAAATCCGGTCTTGCTGTCAGGGCATATTTTGATGTTAAATTTCTAAAGCCTTTGGTTAGAAAGAGGATGTGTTCAATATCCCCACGTTCTCTACATTTTAGTCCAGTGGACTTTTACCTATAGGGTTACCTGAGGTGTGGTATACAGTAGAAAATCAGCTACGCTCCACGAAGAACGAAACTAATCAACTCTGAGCTTTTATCCAAGAATGTTAGCAATTCTTGTAATGGCTACAATGTAGCTCAAATTTGTAGCCGAGTTGTTCGCCGCTGGCAACTGTGCCCAGATGTCAATTTACGATGCCCCCTTTTATTTGAATATTTCAGATAATCAACCATGTAACCATTGTTTTGTTAAATTACATATATGTTTCCTTTCAAGGCTGGATATAGGTGGTGGGGGGGGGGAGGCCAGCAGAACAGACTTTGCCTCGGAAATTTAGTAACCTGAGTGGATGCAAAAATATTTAACTTATACATATGTTACGACATATGAACGAGCAACAAGGAAACAGTGATATGCTGAATCATCTTCATGCTCGCGTTTACTAGAACGTGAGAATTACGTCACTAACCACTTCGAATGATAACTTAAAAAAATAAAGAATAACAGAGTTGTAATTAGGAAGAATCAGCGTGAAGGAAAAAGTAGTTTGTCTTAGTTTGTGCACGATAGTCTAAAGAAGAAATGCTTTTATTTGGTGTGTGAGCGGGAGGATAAATAAGTTTATTAGTGTCGATCTTGTTAGTAAACTAGTAAGAAGAATTCGTCGTCTTATGCGTGGTGATTAACGTCTGAAAATAATTGGTTCTAAGACCAGTATATTTAGCTGTAGGTTTGGAATACTTGATGAGAATAGAATCCTAGAAGAAAGTCATTTGCTACATTTAGTTTGTTTAAGGAACTGGTAAGGTTATTCTTAGTAGATTATAGGTTTATTTTCATATAGATGAAGAATGCTGTTGGTTGAATTTAGTTTATATAAATACTTTTATTCATATTTTTATAATATATTACATTATTTTAGAATTAATGTTACTAAATATTATTTTAATACTTACGCTCAATTTCCATCCTTAAATTTATAAAAATATATTCGTATTTTTCAAGAAATTTGTTAAAGATTGCTAAGTAAAAAAAAAGAGTTTATATTAAAATGGCGTTACAGTTCATTCTTACTCGATTTTGCCTTCAAATTTCACTCGGATCATCCCCCCCTCCACCCCTTTTATATTATTCTATATCAGAGTTTGTTCCCTTTATCTATTTTTTTTAGAAGTGTTTGTTAGTCTGTCTTTCCGCTCATGCAAGCAATCCTCTGAAGAACTAGAGACAGGAAACTATGCATGACCTTTCCCTTCGCCAAGGTAAAGATTATTGGTTATGTGCATATTTTCTGGGATCAACCAAAACCTGTGTGGAACGGATTGAATTCCTCGAATTTCCCAAAGTTTTAACAGTAAAGATTAAAAAATGTTGTGTCGCATATAGCTTTACGATTAGAGGTTTTGAAAACAGCTGTTGTCACCAATGCATTTAAAAGGAGAAAGAGTTCCATTTATTTCTGATTTCGCATGATAAAACTATTGTTTCAGAAATGGGTAAATAGCACGAGTGGGACGTGACCCTTTTTTGTGAAAACTAAACTCTTTACAAAGCCGAGCAACACCGGGTAAATCTGTTAGTTAATAAACATATAAAATATTCTTTCTTGAAATGCGTATATTTTTTTTTGAGACATCCTGTATTTATAATAAAGGATAATGCAATTAGAATTCCAGAAATTTCTAGACCATCGTTTGGTGGAAACTGAATCGAATATCCTGGAATCGTGCTTTTTTCTTTTTATATTTACCGTTATAGGAGATGGAATAGAGAAGGCTCGCTCTAACAGCTTTTCCTCACAACTAATTAAACTGACAATAATGGCTGTAAGGTGTGTATAAAGCTTATTTTCGTAATTTTTTGTATAAGAATTTTTCCTACATCTTTACACAATATGAATCATTGTTGTTTATTAAATCAGAGCGAAATTGTACAAAATATTTACATTGCTTTTATACAATGAAAGTGATAAATACAAAAGGCAATTCTAAAAGTAAGGCAGATTTAAAAATGAAAATTATTTATATGATTAAATAACGAATGGAAATCAAAAACATCTGACAATATTGTTATCTAGTCCTTATGCATAAACCATATCGTCATTGAAACAAAATTTAATGTCGATGCACCATGGAGTGAATGTGACAAGTTCGAACACAGTTCAATTGGGGTTTTCTACCTCTGAGCGGCATTTTTTTGCTCACGACATGCTAAATGGCCAGGCCACAAAGACCCCGAGGGTTCAGAGAAGATTGGGGGAAGGGAACCCATTGCACAGCTATTAGGAGGTAGGTTAGCTGGTATGTTACTATCGTATACATATACCGTCGGATGAGATGTCAGATAGGACGCCGTCCCATCTGACTGCTTTACGTCCCATGCGACGGGGTGCGGCCTTTCCAAACACATCAGTGTCCCCCTACTGACCAAAGGCAAGGTGGGGATTTAGTGGTGATAAATCTCAACTCTGTCACAGTGAGACTCGAACATGAGAACTGCAGATTACGTGCGAATCCTCGCCCCACAGATGTCAGTGATCCGTTTTTTTTTTTTAAATGCAGGAGGCATTAATCTGCGGTGAGAAGATTTAAAGGAAAAAATCAAAGCTTCTTACTTTCCAAAAGATTGATTAGGCGTCAAGGAAAAACGGGGAAGTCGGATCTCTTAGTTTGACAGTCGCAATTGACCGCTTTAATTATATAATTCGAGCCTCAATTTTTCAATCACTTGCATTACCAAGAGAAATTATTTACAACAGAATTGCGACTGGTCTTATAATCATGCTGTACAATTAATTCAACCTGCTATTGTCGAATGTGACTTTGAGGTAACATTCTAGTTTTTTTTTTCACTTTTGTTTAGGTACAGTCGCTCAAAAAAGTATCCGAACACTATGGTGTATTACAGAATTCAGAAAAATTATCTGACAGCGATTTTTTTCGAAATTAGTGATCTGGCAACCTTCGTGTCACGTGACAATACCTGATTCTTTATATTTTCTTGCAATAAAATGTAAATTAAAAAGAAACTTTAAAAATATGTTATAGTGAAGAGTAAACAAAAACTAGGAAATGTAGGGTTAATATTTAAAAATATCTAAAAAGCAAATTCCGGGGAAGGAATTTCTTTTCTTCCAAGAACTGTCCTCGGAACAAGGAAAGGTCTGATCCTCACATCTTCAGAAATAATTCAAGAGTATGCAAGTCATTTAAGGGGAATATTGTTAATCCTAGAAAAGTATTTATAATTGGGTTGGGTTGGGTTGTTTTACCTCTGAGCGGCACTTTTTTGCACACCATGGGCTAAATGGCCAGGTCACATGGACCCCGAAGTCTCAGAGAAGGTTGGGGGAGGGGACCCACTGGAACAGCTGTTGGGAGACAGATGGTAGCCTCCCGTCAAGGCCATCCAGCGTGTTCTTTAACGTGCACAGGGTATGGCTCTCCCACACACGGGGCCACGGCTTAACGTCCCATCCGACGGACGGCGGCCTTTCCAAGCCCATCGGTGTCCCTACTGACTGTGGGCAGGGCGGGGAAAAGTATTTATAAATGTGGAGAATAGTTTAAAAACGGAAGTGAAATTGCCGTAACTCGCTAAGGTCGACCCATCTTAACGCCATTGACCAATGGCAATATTTCCGACGTTAATTATCTGATTTGCAAAAAAAAAAAAATCTCGGATAAGCATTGTTAGGATAGCCGAGACGTACCGCTTTCTAATTATTTTATTTTTTCTTGGACAGTCAGGTTTTTGAATGTTGAACTCGTGCTGCACAAATGGTTGCATGATCTCTGTAAAGATGTTTATAAACAAGATAGTCCAATGCCTGTAAGCGCCGTAGAGTTTGCATTAAAAAAGATGAGATTATGGTGAATTTTAATTAAAAGAAGGCATTTCAAGCTTCTATTTATTTAGACTTTTATTTTAAACCACTTCTTTCATATGGAATTAAAACGCGAGTGCATATATAAGTTAAAAGAAAAATAATCAAATAATATGATAAATGAATTATTCGTAAAGGAACTGCTGGCCATGGAGTTTAAACAGCAATCTGTTAGTGTAATACCCTAATTTGAAGACGTGAGACGGAAACGAAACCTCACAAAGCAGACAATAATAGAAAACATTATTTATCAGAAAAATTATTAGTTCAGAAATTTTAATTAATATTAAATTTCTAATCTCTAATTTCTTTAATATTAAATCAGAAATATAAATTTTATATTCAGCAACAAGTCCTCCTTGATATTGTCGGTTCATACTTTATCCGGGGCTCGAACCCGGGTCCTTCTACACCTCAGTCAAGCATACTAACCATTCTTACAAATTAAAATTATTGTTATTAACTAAAGTGTCTTGGTTCAGCTGTGCGGGTGTGGTTCAATCGCTCCAGGCTCGTAATCTGCTCTTCCCAGTTTGGAGTCCCATTTGTCCTAGCGTTGAGATTTATCTCCGCTAAACTCCCACTCTGTCCTCGTTCAGAAAGGGGACACCAAAGAAGGAGCTTCAAAAGCCGTCTGTCAGATGGGACGTCAAGTCCCCTGATGCAGGAGAACCATAGCATGTGCACCTAGAAGAACACGCTAGATGGCCATGGCGGGAGGCTTCCATCTATCTCCTAACAGCAATCTAGTGAATCTACTTCTATCCTAATTCTCTGAGCCCTTGGGGGTCCTGGTGACTGACCCTTTGTCCCATTGTGTACAAAAATGATGCTCTCAGAGATATAACAACCCTATCCAGTTTTAGCTTTTTAAAACCAGAATCTTATTTTTAAATGTCCTGGTTTACAGTATTTCCAAACATGAATGGATAAATAAATAATTAATTAAATAAAGTAAAATACATCCTGTCTGGATGTCATTGGTAGTTTGATCAACATCTCATTTACGAAATAGAAAAAAAGTCAATATTTTAACCAATCCATTAGTGTAATTGTTAACACAGCCCACAAAGAAAATATATCACGGTGGCTTCACCATTAAGAAATTTATACCTTATTGCAAATAAACTTAGGTCACAGGAAAGAATTTCAAGAGGTAACTTAATTTTTTTAAACGTATTTAGGGAAATGAATCTGACATTTGTGACTAACCAGTTTGTACGACGAAACGTTTATTTCTCTTGGCAAGCTTTTAATGTCCGGCTCCTAATCTCGTTTTTTGTCTTACACTTTTTGTTTTGCGCGTATGTGTTTGTGTCTGCTACATTCTGCCGACAGAATGTGACTAAACACAATGATAATTCGAAAAGACTTGAGCCATTTTATGTATAGTAGATGCTCTGTACGCTCTGACTTCACCAGTGAACGAAAAAGCTTCCTGCTGCGGCCAACGACCTCCTTCAGAAGCAAGTCTCCTAAATGACTCTCCACTCTTTCTAATCATTTCAGATAGCAAGCAAAAGAAGCCGAGACACTCTTAGAAGCGCTCCGTAGTCGATTGAGTCTGATAAAGCATAAAGACGGGTCGCATATGGAGTTTATTAATCGCAGAGGTTCCTTCCGACCATCATAGCTCTATCAGTGCTCGTTTTAAAGTTAGAGGAAGAATTTAATGAACAGAGATTTTGAGCTAAAGTAGCAATTGGTTTTATTCTTTTTGAGGTAACTGAACGAATAAAGAAGACTGGGGATTTTTAGATGTAATATAATGCTGGGTTCGGTAAATCTGCTGCAGATCTGTGAACTGTCATAAAATTTTAGGCACCGTTTACAAAACTCATTTTTCTTTTGAGGAATGCTCCATAGCATGTTTTAGAGGTGGTTAGAACTTAGAATGAAATGGCAGAATCAGTAACACTTGTGAAGTTGTTTTATTTCTGAACGACAATTTTTTTCTCATAGAATGGCTTAAATGGCCAAGTCACAAGAACCCAAGTGGTTAGAAAAGAGTGAAGAATGGAATTCACTGGACAGATATTAGGAGACATTTGGGAGTCTTCCTCAAGATTATCTAGTATGTTCTTTAACATGACTATGTAACCTGAACGGTTGTCGTACCGTAAAGACCACTGATTAACGTCCCATCCAATGACGGGGCTGTATCCAAACCCATCGGCGTCCCTTTTCTCATCGAGGGCAGGTTGTTGATGGAAGATTTTGTGGTGGTGGTGGTGATGGTGGTGGGTGTTAGCGGAGATTAATCTCAACGCTGGCCAGTTGGGACTCGAAACTGGGAACTACAGATTACGAGACTGGCGCGCTACACACTGCATCCCTGCTTATCTGAAGGAGAGCCAAACCCTGTACATGTTAAAGAACACGCTGGATGGCCTTGACCGGAAACTTTGATCCGTCTTCTAACAGGTGCCCAGTAGGTCCGCTTCCTCAACTTTCTCTCAGCCTTTGGGGTCTTTGTGACTCACCATGTAGCACAATGTTTGAGAAAATGGGCAACTCAGAGGTAAAACAAACCAACCTACAGCAAAACGGAATAAAAAGGAATAGCTAGTTTCATTGGCTGAGTTTTGACTAATACAGATTTGAGGTGGGGGAGGGGTAGTTCAGTGTTCGTTAGATCAGGGGTTCTCAACGTGGGGTACGTGGCAAAAATTTTTGGGTGCGCCGTGAGAGCTCAAAAATCGCTAGATCTAGTAACAAAGTCGCTAAGTTGGCAACACTGCTATGCAAAAATGTAATTTTTTGTGTTTATCGATATATGTAATTTATGAATACAAAATTTAAAGTATATATATATATTATTTTAATACCATTGTTATACTATAACTATAGTTTTATCTATCTATACAAGGTATACGCCAGTTACATACACATTTCCAGGAGGTACGTGAAGAATAAAAGGTTGAGAACCACTGCCTTAGATAACTAGTTCAGGGGTGGTTCAGTTGGTGCCGAGCAGGCTCTTAATCTGAAGTTCCCAGGATCGAGTCCCATATCCGACAGCGACACAAAAAATTGTGTCGCTCTCGGTATTGAAGTTGATAAAATGAGCCGATTATTGACTCGATGAGTTGAATTGTTTTTATCTCTAAGCTACATTTTTTGTTCGCACAATGAGCTAAATGAGCAGCTCACAAGTGTTCCACACAGGCTCAGAGTGGGGTAAGGGATCAATTGGACAGCTGTTAGCACACAAGGAATTCTTCCATCAAGTCCATTCGGCCTGTTTCTTAAAAAAGCGTGTTTAGCAAAGTAGCACACATGATAACTTTGATCAAGGTTTTGGGTAACTCTCATCATTCAGCGGAATTAGCTTCCACTTCACCTACATTCTACAATATTTTCCCTTAATTTCACAGCATGTTCAAACATTCATGTCGTTCAAAGTCAGCTATTAAAATGAAGTTTTATGACATTTGATTCGAATCCGATATATCTAAAGAAAGCGAAATATTGTTGATTTCTTCGGATGTTCGATACGTTGTCTAGGGTATCTGTATAAAATTAAAGTGATTAACAAGAATAATCAACCACTTTAGATCATGATTTCGTCACGGATCTTTCTGTTCGGTTATCGTTAAAGTTATTTAACCTGACTTTCTCACAAATGATTAGAATAAATCTCACAGATAGGAAATGCAACCTGGTGGCGTGGAACCTCCTGACGTTAAAAATGATACTTTTCCTAACATGGAACATGAACAAATATCTAGAAATGCCATGCAGTTCTTAGCGTTATTCATTACTTGCAAGAGAGTGTTAAGTAATGGTGCATCAAGAAACATCTATACGAAGTTGCTAATGTAATACAGGAACATCATGTCAATCTTGTTGTGTGGAGAGCATAGCTCTGCGCATTGGAGGTTGACTCGAATGTGAATCGTGCAAAATGCGGATGAGAGCGAGAGTGGCACGAGCACTGCGCTGTTTGAGCAGCGAACTGTTCCACCAGAGGAGATGGATACTAATCCAGTTATTGTCCCCTGCAGCCGAACAGTTCCGGTATTAAATTAACTGTCGCCAGCTCGGGACCGCGGAGGCGCCGCGTCGACTGTAACAATTCCCTGCTCAGCTTTGCTGAACCCCAGTTGGGTGTGCTGCCCTTGCACAATTCCAGCCACCCAGCCTTTCTGGCCAAAGGTCATTGTATGCTGTGACAGGGAAGAAGAATAGGCTGCTAGGGCACCTTGACACATACACAGGCACACAGTGGAACCGGTGAAAAGCTTTCCCGTCTATCTCCCCTCCAGTCAACTTCAGTTGCAGTCCTCAAGAGTCAACTGCTGAACAAGACTCGTTGTATTACGGAGCGCGGTGTTGGATGGGTGGCATTACAATGCTGCTGCAGACTTAATTATGAATTGCCGAGGCATTTTTAATGGGTAAAGGACTAGACAAAGATCAAAGCAGCGCTGAATGAGCGGGAGAAGCTCACGCATCTCGTATGCGAAGAATTTTTACTGCTGAGTGTCGTGTGAGAAATTATTGGTATAACTGATTGAAGAAAAAAAGTGACAAATATGCTCATATTAGATGATCATCATGAGTGATCACGTGAAAGATGTTATTTGAGGATCGTGAGTGATTACACGAATGATCACGTATTATTTGATCATCATGATTGATCACATATTAAATGATCATCACGAGATAAAATCTTATATCATAGAAAATAATCGCTGGGTAAATCAGATAACCTATGACTCGCAGCCCAATTTGGCTGGTTATTAAATAAAAATATTAATCTTCAATAAAACCTTTTTCAATTTTCAGTGTTTTAAATAGAAATACGGAGTAATTATTATTTGAAGGGTATAATAATTATTAAAAATTATTAATAATTATTATCCGAAACAAAAATCGCTTCTTTCGAGTGCGCAATTCTAATCCTAGGAAAAGTTCACAATGCTTCACGCGGCGGGTTGCGGTTAGGCATTCAAATACGAACTTTCTTCCTTCAAGTAAGATCTCTTTCGTTTAAACTTTGATGAAAGAGATCGTTTAAACTCACTTTTCGACCTCTAATTAAAACGTTTAAGAGCAAATGTGTTAAACGACCAAAGACCTAGCGAAACAGTGCCTAGTGAAGCTAGTCGCCCCAAGGACGACTGAGAGTTTTTGCAGACGTTTGACCCATCAAACAAATATATTGTGAACTACCAATGATTTTAGTAGTATTGTTATCAATAAAATAATAAATTTGGCTTATTGTTATCAATAAAATAATAAATTTGGTTTATTGTTATCAATAAAATAATAAATTTGGTTTATTGTTATCAATAAAATAACTATCTTCAATACAGCAAGTATGGCTGGCATCTCTGTTGTGACTTGAAGGTAGTGGCTCTGTTGATGGGTCTGCAGCTGGGATATAAAAAGTACTGCTGTTTCTTCTGTGAATGGGACAGCTGAGCAAAGACTTTGCACTACGTGAAGAGAGACTGACCTCAGAGGAAATCTCTGAAGGTCGGAGAGAAGAATGTGGAACACCCAGCACTGGCAGAAATACACAAAATTCCTGTTACCGTTCCTACAAATCAAACTCGGTGTGATGAAAAACTTCGTAAAAGCAATGGACAGGAGTGTATCAGCTTTCACGTACTTGGCTGACAAATTCCCTCGACTCAGCGAAACGAAAATTAGAGAGGGAATTTTTGTAGGTCCTCAGATCTGCGAGCTGTTCAGAGACCAGATGTTCGACAACTTCAGGGTGACGAGAAAAAGGCTTGGGACGCGTTTCGTCTGGTGTCAACTAAATTCCTCGGGAATGTCAGGGCAGACAACTACAAGAAACTGGTTAAGGACATGTTGTCTCTGTATCACAAACTTGGCTGCAACATGTCTTTAAAGATCAACCTTCTCCATTCCCACTTAGATTTCTTCCCCGACAACTGCGGAATGGTTAGTGATGAGTACGGTGAACGTTTTCACCAGGACATTGCAACGATGAAGAAAAGATACCAAGGAAACTGTTCCACTTCAATGTTAGCTGACTACTGTTGGACGCTCACCAGAGATGATCCTGAGCAGCTGTACAAGCGACGGGCAAAGCGACGTCGGAAGTAGAAGCGGAGTTTTACCGATACATGTTATATGTACGTATTACTCTGTTATATAAGAAATTATTGCGGATTTCTCAGAAATCGTAGCCAATTTTGCATTTTCATTGTCATATTCGTGTTCAGACCTTGAAATCTTTCAGAAATGGCTTCTTTTATCTCAGAGGCATGACTTTATAAAAAATTTGTTGCCCAGTGTAAGCGATGAGAAAGGAGAAGATTTAATCAGTGATTTACGAGAATTGTTCGAGAGTCAACTGTACATAATCATTGTGTCGCGTAGTCTAGCAGTTGTTTCTCATTCTACGCTACTTTAAGTTGGGCTGTCTTACCACTGAGCTGCGCTTTTCTTTTTCGGACACGGTGGCGTAAATGGTCAGGTCACAAGGATCTGAACAGCTCAGAGTAGGATGAGGGAAGGGAATCCCCTGAGCAGCTGTTTTCAGACCGAATCCTCCCTCAAAGCTACCCAGCGTGTTCTTTAATGGGCAGGGGTATGTCTCTAATGCACACTGAACCACGACTTAACGTCACATCTGAAGGATGTCCGCTTTTCTAAGGACATCGGTGTTCACTTTCTCATCGAGAGCAGGGTGTAGGGGATAGCAGCCCTTTATGAAACACGTTTTAATCGTCATTTGGAACTGAATAAAGAGTTTTTATTACTAAAACAAAAAGCAAATTCATCGGTCAATTTAGAATTTTATTTCAAATGAAATTACTCATACCGTAATTTGATTAAAATGCGGACATCAAAGGCATCTATTGGTAGAGCAATTTATTGTTACTGATGTTTATATGCAGAAATAATATGTACCATGCGTATGAAATCTTTACACCTAAAAACGATTTTGTTTCAGAATTTCGGTTAATAATGAAATCGCGGACGTAAACCGTTCACCTGCAGCTTTCTTTTAACGATCAAAGTGACGAACGGAAATTTACTTTTCTGTTCGGAAAATGAAAAATGGGATGCAAGAAAAAGTTTAACAGGTGATCGTTTTAGTCACATGTTAAAATTCTTGAAATATTTTTACAATTTAAACGTGTTTGTATCACAGACACATCATCATCATCATCATCCTCAAGCAGCCATGGGCTACGGAGGTCCAACCAGACCACGCAGTTTAATTCTCCAAGCATACCTGTCCTGAGCTACATCTGCTGCATCTGGCCACTGCACACCAATTCTAACAAGGTCCTGTTTGACATTGCCTGCCCACCGCATCCTAGGTCTCCCCCTCCTTCTGAGGCCTCTAGGCACACTGTTCATAACCCTATTCGACAATCTATAATTATCCATACGGGCAACATGGCCAAACCAGCGGAGTCTCTCTCTGCACAATATGCTGCTTAAAGGAGGTTGCAGACTCCTTTGCCTAACCTCATCTTTAGTTACAAAGTTAAAACACCTAATACCCAAGATACTGCGTAAGCATCTAGAATCAAAAGCATCTAGTTTCCTGTTATCTTGTTTACAAAGTGTCCACGTTTCACTACCATAACTAACCCTAGAAAGAACCAAACTATTATACAGTCTAATTTTAGTCTTTAGGTGTATACGCCTATTTCTCCACAATCTCCATAGATTCTTAAAAGTCCCGGTAGCAATACCTATTCGTCTGTTAATCTCATGCCGCACATCACCAGTATCAGTTACATAGCTCCCAAGGTAATTAAACTGTGACACCTGCTCAAGACTGCAACCATTCAGATTAACTGAATCACAACCTGCCTGACCAATTTTCATCACTTTAGTTTTCTCTCTGTTTATAACCAAACCTACTCTACTACCAGTCTCATCAACAGCTCGAATGAAAGAGTTCATCTCATCAACATCATTTGCCAAAAAGGCTAAATCATCAGCATAATCTAAATCAGAAATTTTCGTATCTCCAGCCCATTTAAGGCCAAAATCTTTCCCTTGCAGTGAATTTCGCATAACATAATCAACAACCAAACTAAAGAGAAAAGGAGACAAAATACACCCTTGTCGAACACTAGACGTAATGCTAAACCAATTGCTACAAGACTTACCAACTCTCACACATGACTCAGTGTTATTATAGAGAGCTTTCATTATGTTAACTAACTTGTCTGGTATACCATATGATCTCACAATCAACCACAAATTATGACGATCAACAGAGTCAAAAGCCTTTTTGAAATCAACAAAGCTAGCAACCAAAGGTTTCTGAAACTCTAAACATTTCTCAAGAATCTGCCTAAGTGAAAATATCTGATCTACACATCCCCTAACACACATGCCTACACATCCCCTAATCCACATTGCTCATCACGCAATTGCCTGTCAACCAGATTCTTAATTCTATTAAGCACAATCATGGAAAGAACTTTACCTGGAACAGAGAGTAGGCTGATACCCCTATAGTGATCACAAGAACTGCGATCACCTTTTTTGAAGATAGGGATAATAATAGCTCTAGTAAAATCTTTAGGAACCATGCCTTTATCATAAAAGTTATTCAAAATTTCAGTCATCCAAGTGGTAACCAAAACATTCCCAGCTCTGAGCATTTCTGTAGTAATTTCATCTACCCCTGGGGATTTATGAAGTTTAAGTTTAGAGATAGCCAAACTAACTTCAGATTGTGTTATAGGGCCAACATTAAAGCTGCCAATGCATCTATCGTCATTACAAACAATGGGAGTAGAACTAACCACATTGTTGAGAACATCACTGAAATGCTCAGCCCACCTAGCCATGACAGAATCATCATCTTCTATAACCTTACCTTGTTTATCCTTCAATCCCTGTATGCCTGTTCGTTTTCTACCACATAAAACATTAACTATCTGGTACAGCTCTCTGCTGTTGTGCTGTCTAACTGCTTCCTCAGCTTTGTCAGCCAAGCTATCAAGCCAAAGATTTTTATCAGTAGCTAACTGATCCTTTACACGTTTATTAAGCTCTCTGTAATCTTTTCTATTAGGACTAGTAGGGTACTGATTAAGGACATTCCTGCAGTTCCTTCTTTCTGAAATAAGCTCAAGTGCCTTATCACTTAAATAATTCTGTCTCCTCTGCTCCTTTTTTCCTAAAAGAGTACTGTTAGTTTCCAAAAAAGCCTGTTTAAAATGGCGCCATTCTTCCTCAACTTCAGTATTAAGCAAACCATGACTGTCATAATGACTAAGAACCTATCATGGTAAGCTTTAGCTATAACTGGGTCTTTCAGAGCTTCGGTATTAAAGGTAAATTTTTTAACCCTAGCACAACACTTTTTAAGTTTAAGTTGCAAGACACTTTTAACAAGGTAATGGTCAGATCCAATTTCAGCTCCCCTATATGCCCTGGTATTTCTAACAGAACTAGCCCATTTGCTGTTAATTAATATATAATCAATCATATTCCTATGCAGCCCATCAAGTGAGACCCATGTGTATTTATATATGTCGCGGTGTTTGTAATATGTGTTAGTTATTCTGAAACCATTGAGTTTACTTACCTGTAGGAGACGTTGCCCATTGCCATTGCAGCTACCAATACCAAAAGGGCCTATTACTCCTCCCCAAAAGTCAGAGTCAGTACCAACTTTGGCATTGAAGTCACCAAGAACAAGGGTAATATCTCCTTTCTTGACAGAATTCAAAATATCCTGAAGTTGTCCGTAAAACCTATCCTTCTCATCCTCATCAACATCCTCAGTGGAGGCATAACAGCAGATAACATTCAAGTCTTTAATGCTTGTCTGAAATTTTGCTGTAAGAAACCTTTCATTTTGCTGTAAGAAACCTTTCATTTAATTCATTTGCTGTAAGAAACCTTTCATTTCATTAATGCACTCATATCCTAGAAGAGCATCACTAGCATGTCTGCTGAGCAGCAGACCCACGCCTTGGTGATGCTTTCCATCCTCCCTCCCTGTAAAGAGAAATTTAAAGTTATTTTTAAGTATCTCACCTTTACCTGTCCATCTGGTCTCTTGCAAGCCTAGAATATCTAGGTTATAGCGCTGGAATTCCTGCATGAGGACATCAAGAGAATAATCTCTATGTAATGTCCTCACGTTCCACGTTCCTGCAGAGAGAAAATGATTAGTAGGATTTTTAAAGAAATTAGGTTTATTGAGATTGGTAGGGCCAACAATATCAAACAGCCCCCTGATCGCAGGCATGGGGCAAAGACCTGTTCCTCCTCCGCTAAAGGCTGAAGTCACCGATGCTGGTAGGAACTTCAGGCACCACCTTTTCAAGTGGACGTTTTCAAGAGCCATATGGCCTGCCTGAGACGCATTACTCCAGTTTAGGCTTGACGATGCCCAACTAGCTAAGTAAGGTTCAGGTACCTGCGATGGCCTCTGATTAGGATTATCCACCAGCTGATATAAGGTATCCCATGCCTCTGTTCACTTAGAGCTGGCAACCCAGAAGCAAACAGAAAACACAGCGGCAGACTCTCCCTCAACAGAGGCCCACCAGTGCAGCAAGTCCAGGATCAATAATCAAGCTCAAATCCATAAACAAGTCCAGTCTAGTAGGTATAAATGGTCAGCACCAGGACCCTGTGAAGTTGACCACTCCTCAGCAGGGTTGAAAAAAAAGTGGCCATAGATGACCAGATCAGCAGGCCATACTGAACTGGCAGCCCTCTCATTCCGTTCCCTTCCAAAAGAGAATATCTCTTTTGAAAGTTACTAACGGCCTGCACCACGAGAAGGCGGGGTCGGACATTAGGTGCTAGACCTGGCCGGTTCTGTGCATCATCACTAGGGATTGGTACACAGCTCTCCTTCCAGTTTACGCCTAGCTACCATTTACAGGCTATGCAACTGCAATTTTCACTGAATTGTGGCTAATTCCGGATCTGTTGGGTGAAGGACGCCTATCCTCTCTTGAGAATGCTAGTAATGGAGGCAAAAGAATTATTTAACATGTGTATATTTCACACATTTTTCAAGATATGTTTTAAAACGGAGAGTTCCTTAACTTTGAAAACAGTCTTTTAACGGAAAAGTACCAATATAAACTGAAAATCTCATTCAAATCTATGCAAATTTCGATTTTTGAGCAACATTCGATCACTATATAAATGATTATTGAAGTTGAAAACATTTAACAGCAGATGTTGTTATATTCGTCCTAAAGTTTTTCTTTTGCAGAATTAACGAAACTGAAAAACTTTATTTTAGCAATCGATTTTTTGGAACGATTATCATTAATTGTATTTTAGTTAACTTTTGAGCTAAACTGTTGTGATCAGCGATGCTATTACTAAATGCTTTATTTTAAAACTCTTTAAATATCAAACGAATATTATTTTTTTAAATCAATAATTAGATAGATCTGAGTCAGTTCTGCAATTTTTCCCAAGGGACATATTTCCATAAAAATATCATTTTCAAAATTAGGGAGCTCTGAATGTAGATTTCACTTCAAAAAAAAAAATGGAAGTGGCAGAACAGTTTTGGTAACATAGGGTATGTACACGTGATATTTTAAATAATTGCTATTGACAACATTATTATTATTATGGGAGTTATTTACCAATGACTAACGCCGACTGAATTATATGGACATAAGTCTCGCAAACTGCGAGCAGAAGATGACATCATTACCACTTCTTATTCACAATGAGCAGTTAAAATTCCATTTCAGCAAATTCTAACACATTCACGAGAAACACAAAAATCCCTTTGCCAAACAACGCATTCGAAGCGATCGAATTTGACATAACCAAAATGAGACTTCGGTGCTCCCGTCATTGTAATTCTGTTTTCTCGCATCATCGTTCCATTTGAGTTCGGAATATTCTAAACCTCTCATCTCGAAAAACATCGCAAAGAAAAACCGTGTGCATTGCCCATATAATTATTTCCCCTTTCTCAAGCTCCTCTTCCAAACCAGAAGTACCATTCTCTTCTCTCGCTGCTTTAACGAAATGTCGTCTTGTACTTTCCAATTCTTATTAAGTGATTTGTCGTACGGCATATGCGATGACAGGTGCAGGACTCGGCGCACTCATTCGGCAACCCGTTTACCTCAACCGTTTTCAGTAAAGCCCTCATTTCTAGTATCCCATCGATTGGCAGTTATCATATTCCGATTGGCTGGTTTCCTTAAAGCCCATTGATGGGCTCTCGCAAGCTCTTTCTGTTCCCCAACGGAGTCTGTCAGATACAATCTCCTAACACCATCCGTGGCCGACAACAGGCTCTCGTTAAACAACAAAAGGCCCAAATTTATAGCCGAGAAGGGTGAAGAGATAGACAGGACTATTCTCCGGAACTGGTTTGGAGGACGTAAAGGAGGAAAAAATTGATTTCGGTGCATGGTGAGAAATCTCTATGACTTGCAATAGATACTTTTGTTGCAGTAAAATGGTGTCGAAAGTTCAAGCGTATATCGCAATATTCGACAGCAGAAATGATGGCGAAAGTTCAAGCATATATCACTCTATTCGGCAGCAGAAACTGATATTGCATTCATAAAATTTCTTTTAATCTAATTAAAAAATTTGGGAATATGTGTAATGCAAATATGAGAAGTTTCTTGCTGTCTTTGGAAGTGGGTGTTTTAAGTAATTCATGCATTTTATTGGGAATTAACAATGGTAAATGCTTGATATACGGATATTATTTTTAGCATAGGGTTGGGTTGCTTTACCTCTGAGCGGCACTTTTTTGCAAACAATGGGTTAAATAGCCAGGTCACAAGGACTTCGTAGGCTCAGAGATGGTTGATGAAGGGAACCCACTGGAACAGTTGTTGGGAGACAGATGGTAGCCTCCCGTCAAGGCCATCCAGCGTCTTTAACGTGAATAGGGTATGACGTTGAGGGTTTAACGTGAATAGTGAATAGGTATATAAATCTTTAACGTGAATAGGGTATAGCTCTCTCCAGCATACGGAACCACGGCTTAACTTCCCATCCGATGGACGGCGACCTTTCCAAGCCCGTCGGTGTCCCCTACTGACCGTGGGCAGGGCGGGGAATTTTGCGGAGATAAATATCAACGCTGACCCAGCTGGGACTCGAACCTGGAAACTACAGATTACGAGCATGGCGCGCTACCGACTGAGCCACCCCTTTTAGCATAGGGAACTTCAAATTCTTAGTATGCTGTGACTGGCATTCTCTCTGGGGAAAGAGACGTTAGTAACATTCAGATTGGCTCCCAATAAAGTATGAGACCAAAAACATTCGATAAAAAAAAATTCTTGTGATGGAAAGATACCATTTTTTAGAATTAAGAAATCGCCGTCAGAATACGAATCTAACTGAATAGTTGAACTCATACGGTTGGATCAATAAAATTTGTATTTATTAATAAAATAGGCAAATGACAGCTAGATATTGTGATTCAACAAAGCAAAAGGATTACATTTTAGATTTGTGAAAATTGGGAATATTAATTTATAATCCAATTAATGCGTTATGTCATGAATTAAAAAATGAAACATACTGTACCGAAAGGTCATTTAAAAAAAAGAAATTGTGTATTCGGTAATTAAAAGCATTTGAAAAAAATTATCGCTGACACGGCGGGAATCGAACCCGCAATTCTCTAGATACATGCCAGAGTGCTCTCTCACGGGGCATGTATCTAGAGAGTTGCGGGTTCGATTCCCGCCGCGAGTGCGATAATTTTTTTCATATGTTTTTAACTATTGTTGAAGCCTATTTCTACAGGTAATCTGTGTATGGACGTAAATTCAATATTTTCAAATATGATTTTTTTTTCGACGAGTAAAATATACGACACTTAAAGTAAAATCAAGATTTAAACGAATTTAAAAAAGTTAGTAAAGTATGATTTATGAATATTTTGTTTTAAATTTACACAGATAAATTCAATTGACATTAAAAATAGTTAAAATCTATATTGAAGAATAATTTATTTCAGATGTTTCAACGTGATGCTATCTTATGTCGAGATGTAATGGATTGTACTGAATAATAACTTTTTGTGAAATAAAGAAAAATGTTTGAAGCTTAAAAAACATGCAATTTAACGAAAGATGAGGTTTCTGCAATGGTGTGTTGAGCAGTTAAAAAGATTATTTGGATAAAATTAGTTTTCCCTCGTTTACAGCAGGGATTGGGCGCTGGGACTGACTCTGTAGATAACTCGTCAGGGTTGTATTCTGTGGTTCCCAGGTTCTAGTCCCAATTGTACCAGAGTTGAACTTTATCTGTACTGGGCACCCTCACCCTGTCTTCGATGAGAAAGAGGGGGCTTGGAAAGGCGGTCGCACGGGGTAATTAGCAGTGGTTGAGGGTATCTGAGAGAGCCATGCTTTGTTAAAAAAACACGTTGAATGGTCTTGACTGGAGTTACCATATGTTTCCTACTATTTGTCAAATGAGTTTTCTTCACCCATCCTTCTCTATGCCCTTAGGGTCCTTCTGGCATGACCATTTAGCCATTGAGTGCAAAAAAAAAAAGTGACACTTAGAGAAACGGAAAAAATACAAATATTTTTCATGGGATATGAAGATTCATGTGAAACACAAGAAAAATGACAACTGTAAACGAGTCTGTCACCAAGTCCATCTATAAACCTCTTAGACTTGAAGAAATACTTCTGTGGCAAATGTAATAAAATATTTAAATTTGTTATGTGGAGTGGGACTCGACCTCATGCACCCAGGTGTTGTGCCATGGTGCTGAGCGATATGTTCGGGAAGATTAAAAAGTCAGAAACAGTGGATAAATGGCTGGTATTAGTTGAGCAGTTAGAGCAACTGGCACGCAACTGGGAGGCGTGGGTTCGGGTCCAACTCATCTGCAAAACTCTCATTTTTTTCCAGAAGAGTATTTTTTTAAATCTGTGTATTTACTATTGATCGAGTCTTCTTGGACATAATGTTCCAGATGAACTCTAACTTAATCCACTGACCACTTATAACCTTTTGCTATAAAGCAGGCACAACTGCTTTACTCCTAATGACTCCAAGTCGCGTTTCGTCTGAGGGACTGGGTGCGTTTGATTTTATTCAGATAACGTTTTGAGTTTAACAAAAAGTACCTTAAATTATTCTCCGATTAAGAGTGAAAATTACAGAGCATTATAGTACGGTTTCAAACAGAGCCAGTGTTGAGATTTTATTCCCCTAAACCCCACTCTGCGTTCGGTGAGAAAGGGGACATCGATAGGCTTGACAAGGCAACCGTCCTTCCGGTGGGACATTAAGCCGTGGTTCCATATGTAGGAGAAATCTGCTTTGCATATGTTAAAAAGATCACTCTGAATGGTCTTTACGGACGGCTATCATGTTTCCTAACAGTGACCTTCTTTCCCCAACTTTCTATAAGCCCTTGGAGTCCTGGTGACCTGGCTATTTAGCCCAGTGTTTGCAAAAAAGTTCGATCTTATGTTACCATAATGTTAACCTGTTAAATAATGTTAATGCTAAGTAACTTAGCGATTAGAATTAGAGATTGGGTTGGGTTGCTTTACCTCTGAGCCACACCTTTTTGAACACCATGCATTAGAGATTGATTTACGAGAATTGTTCAAGATTGGATTGGATTGTTTTACCTCTGAGCGGCACTTTTTTGCACACAATGGGCTAAATCGTAAGGTCACATGGACCCCGAAGGCTCAGAGAAGGTTGGGGGAGGGGACCCACTGGAACAGCTGTTGGGAGACAGATGGTAGCCTCCCGTCAAGGCCATCCAGCGTGTTCTTTAACGTGCACAGGGTATGGCTCTCCCGCACACGGAGCCACGGCTTAACGTCCCATCCGACGGACGGCGGCCTTTTCAAGCCCATCGGTGTCCCCTACTGACCGTGGGAGGGCGGGGAAATTTTGCGGAGATAAATCTCAACGCTGACCCAGCTGGGACTCGAACCTGGGAACTACAGATTACGAGCCTGGCGCGCTACCGACTGAGCCACCCCCGCCCCTCGAATTGTTCAAGAGTCAACTGCACAGAACCATTGTGTCGAGTAGTCTAGCAGTTGCTTCTCATTCTACGCCACTTTAAGTTGGGCTGTCTTACCTCTGAGCTGCGCTTTTCGTTTTTGGACTCGGTGGGGTATATGGTCAGGTCACAAGGACCTGAAGAGCTCAGAGAAGGATGAGGGAAGGGTATCCTCTGAACAGCTATTTTCAGACCGAATCCTCCCTCATAGTCACCCAGCGTGTTCGTTAATGGGCAGGGGTACTCTTTGCTGTATTCTATTAATTTTGAGTATAGGGGAAATTATCTTCATAAGATAGGAACCGAACTTACGAACTCCTAATAACGTATCAGGTGCTCTAATTGCTGAACTACCGTCCGCTGATCAAGATCGTGTCTTCGGAATCCACCCGGCTCAAAATATTTAAATAAATTAATAAAGAAATACAGATTTCACCGTTATGGGAAGTGATATTGGACACTATAATAAATAGCGAGGAGTAAGTTAGGTATGAAGAATGTTAAACGTAGCAGTAAATAAAAAGGCTTAGTGTTATACACTTTTCTCGAAAAGTTGTTATATCTTTTGTGACATTGCGGAAAATTCTACTCTAGCAATTCGTTTTTCAATAATGAACTTTAGATTAAAGATCAATCAATAATAAATACACAGATTACTTGTTTACATTTAATTAAAGAAATATTGTGGGAAAAATGAGTTTTCCTAATGAGTGGGGAACCGACGCTTTCCCGTTCCATGCCATGATGCTCTACCCACTAAGCTATCAGCAGTTCTGTCACTTTTCCACTCAGTTGTGACTTTTAAATCTTACTGACCTTATCGCTCATGGCACCATCTATAAATAAAAAAGAAATTAATCAAATATTGCTCAATATGCACATGTTAAATAAGGAAGTCATTCACGCTAGTTATAAACTTGTCTGCTCTGATTCGCAATTTGATATATTTCATTATCCTTATACGAAGAGACATATTTTCCTTGCTCGTTACAATTGTGCTAATATTTGTGCTATATTTTTGTATTCTTGTTCTCGGCTTTGTTTTTACAAAGAAAGTAAGTTTTATTTTAGTAACCTCCTTAATTTGTGACAATATTATCGTCGGCTCTCTGTAAAATATTACTAAGTTCATTTTTGTCAGTTCTGAATTACTAACGCTAGTTTGTTTAGAAATCCATCCTTTTTCGTTTACAAAAATTCACTAAGCCCTTGCGCATATAAAATATATATTACTCTACAGCTAGCAAAAAGTTTAGAGTGAAACGTATTTATCTCCCGGCAGTTTTCACCATCAATAACATCTTGGTTCATAATTTATAACTGAGAAAGCCGTGATGTCAGTAACACTCACCTTAGCCAGATCCTCCCACATTCGCAAAGGCATTGGAGGTTCTAAACCTCTTCAAATCACAGGTAACGGATTTTAACTCCAAATGGGGATACCCAGGGGAAACCCACATGCCAAATTTGAGATCTGTGGGTGAGGTATCTGGTGAACCACAGGGAAACTATTTCTATGGAAACAGAAATAACACTCTCTTAATAGTTTGCGCAGGAATAAAACCAATGGGGTCACGGGTTGTCTCAGTCAGCAAGGCTCCAAACTCTTAATTTGAAGCTCCTAGTTCGTATTTACCTGTGCCAACAATGAGATTTATCTGTGCCAATTACCCACCCTGACCTCAGAAAGAGAACACCGATGAGTTTGAAAAGGCCATTATCCGTCGGATCGGAGCTAAAGTCGTGGTTTCTTGTGCAAGAGAGCTTGTGCAGGTTGAAGAACACACTAAATGTCCTTGATGGAAGGCTTCCCTCAAGTCTATTAGCAGCTGTCCAATGCGTCTCCTTCCCTCAACCTTCACTGAGCCTTCGGGGTCCTTGAGGCCTGGCCATTTAGCCCATTGTGTGCAAAAAAGTGTCGCTTAGAAGTAAAACAACCCAACTCAACTAAGCCATCGGCAATGACAGCGAGAACTGACGTCAACACGCCGTAGAAGAAACACATGCACGGTATAACAGTTCGCAATGGTTCACTATATTGCTGTATATAAAAGTATATATATATACGGCAGTCGTTGGTGTTGTTAGAGTGTCCAAAGGATTTGTCGTAGACGGATGAAAGAATCACTTACTCAGAATTGATTTCAGTGCGTTGGCGTTGCGGTCAAGTCAACTTCCGGTTCTCCTCTTCCTTTTGACGGCTGCCGTATACACAGGAGTTTCATCCCTCTACGACAAACCCTTTGGACACTCTAACAACACCAGCGGCTGTCGTATATACATACTTTTATACACAGCAATATAGTGAACCTTTACGAACCCTTGAACCTCATGCTGTGTTTATAACTTTATTTGTGACATGCACGGTATATACCTGCCTGCTTGCCCGTTCGTTATTCGGGATATTGCTATTATTCATTAAGAAAATATTCCTGAAAATTTTCAAGTCGTTCGCAACACTGCATAAAAAATTTCGTGTATTCTTGAAACCGAGTTTTTCATTTAATGAATTTGTCAACGATATATTAAAAAGGAGAAGTTAAAAAAAAATAACCGTTTTAAATAGTTGAACACTGGATTCTGTTTTCCTTATACTTTACGGTAATTTCTGTTGTACCGTCCAAAGGTAAATGGATACTAAACTTACTGATCGCACAGCGATAGTTAATTATTAAATGCAAATTAGTAATTGTTTAACGGAACGACTTAACAAATGCGAATCAAGAGCAGGTAAGATAAAGGTATATAATTGCGTTTCTTTAAGAGGAAGTCAGAATACTGAGACGATGCACAACTTATTATTCTAACATTCAGGTTTCAGAGTTTGAAAAATTAAACCAATTATTTTTGTTTATTGCAATAAGATATCAGCTTAAAGTGTAACTGAAGAATAAGCTCCCAGTTTGCATTGATTGAAACATTACTTTCAATTGAAGTGATGCTCTCAAGTCTAGTTATTACTTAGCATTTTTCCTTAGCTCTTTAGCTTAGATCTAATCGTCCATTAAACAATTTTACTTATAGTAATTAACTTGTTTTCGTCAAGTTATTAATGAGAATTCCGATTTCTTCCCTAAAGCTGTGTTATTTTACAGAAAACATCTGCGGCATGTACTTGAGGGCTCTTCAAGCAAATTTATGCTTTACAAGTGTAATGTACTAATATAAGAGGATATTTCAATTCACAGAAAAAACACAATTGTTTATGGAATATTCAAAATATAAGATTCTAGCTTTAAACAGAAATAAAAAAATAAATGCTCACTAATGGAGCATATAGGTAATTAAGAAATATTTTGATATTATGTGCACATTAGCAATATTATGATAATATCATAGCTCACTACCAAGTGACCTCAACTGTGACCTACCTTGTGGTGACACCTCAACTGCCGGGATTTTAGTTCGATTCCCAGGATTGCATGGTTGTGTGTTTGTATATGTGCTTGACATTGTCTGACCAAATTATTACGAATACCTATTTAATACTTTGTCGTATGCATCATGGTACAGTTCCCAAATTTCAAAGTTTTCAATTCTCTGTTCACAATTCTCGTTAAAATGGGGTTTGAAGTTAGCGATCATCACTCTCACCTGGTGAACTCTAGTAACTCTGTTTCCTCGTACAGTTCGTTCCAACAAACGCCTGTCACTGTCTGCCAGAGCCTGTTTCCTCTCGCATTTCTCATGAATCACGGACGTTTTTTGAGACCGTTGCCATTCTCCATGCATTTGAGATTTTATGCCACGTGATCTTCCACTTAGTTCTATCATTTTCGTTACGGATACTCTTTCCCATCGCGCTCAAATGATGAAACCCTTTTCGAAATCAATCCGATCAGTCTTATTTTCTACCAATGTATCACTTAGTTTGCTTTCCACCATGCCTTTACGGCTTTTATAGGATACTTCGTCCACGATACATAAATTGACCAGGCCGTGTTTGTTGCATGAAAAACAGAACGAGTCTGCTAGAGCTTCTAGGTCAGGTCTGGGCCAACTACGGTCATCAGCATCTTTTTGTGATGTTCGCGAGCTACTGATGACAAATAAATTAAATATGTAAAAGAGAAAAAAAACGAATGGAAGACAAGAAGTCCAACTTTGGCGAAGCAAAATCTCCTTAAAATTATTATTTTAATAAAATTATATTATTTGTGTTTCACCTTCGATTTTTTTGTGTGTTGGTTATACATGCGTTATCGATTATCAATTTCCTTGGCTGCCCGCAATTCCATTATTCCATGCGGCTCGCCATTCTATTTTAGTTTCCTATGCTGCCAGCAATTTCCTTTCGGTTCTCTATGCTGCCCTTCAGTTAAAAAAGTTTGACCAGGCTAGTTTTGGTTGTCCCGTCCTTTGTGTAAGAGAGAACCTTCTCCCTTTCTTAAAAAAAGTTGATTTAGCGAATGCAAAATAACAAAGGTTGATAATATAATTTAGCTCCAAGATTAAGTGTTGTACAATACCTTAATACGGTATTCTCGGGCTATGGGCTGTGCTGGATAAGGGGATTCTCCTAACTATGGGATGTGAGAGGTGAGCTAGCCTAATGATATTAAAAAGAAACAAAATTATCATGAAACTACTGAATTGTTTCATTGCATATGTATGTAAGTAAAATACTGCAATACAGTATGCGATGCTATGTTTAGGAAATATTTATAAATCAATATACAGTATTTCATTTAATATCAAATGTATCTATGCGTGTACATGAAACGAAATGTGCAAACACCGAATTGTTCTCTTATAGGTACATGCACGTAAAGCAGTTAGATAACATTAGTGGTAAAGAAACTTCATTAACTATATGGTTATTTTTGCAGTAATGATGTTTATAAACAAACATATGACTCGGCCGAATCACATGTTTGTTTACATTTAGTTGTTTGCGTTAAAGATGAAAACTCTTATTCGGTAAGAGCATTGGATAAAAAATATTCTTTTCAGGTAACCAAAAGTATTCATTGTGCAAGAGGGCCATACTCTGTGTACCTAAGCGAGTTCCTTCTTTAATTTCATGTAGTTTCATGATGATTTTGTTTGTTTGTTTTTAATTTCATAAGGCTTGTGTTATTTAACGTACACAGGATATGGCCCTCCTACACACAGAGTCACATGTTTACATCCCATGCAACATACGATGAACTTGCCAAAGCCCCCGGTGTTACGTTTTGCACCTAGAGCAGGATGGGTGTTACCGGAGATCAGTCTCAACACTGTTCCAGTTGTGACTCGAACCTGGAAGCTTCAGATTACACGCCAATTCAGAAAACACTACAGAATGGTATAAAACTAATGCTAGTAAGAATGGAAACAACAGTAAAGAGAAAACAAATTATATTTACTAAATTGTATCATTAGCGCAGTTTTATTTCATGGGGTATCGTATCATTCAATTTATTTTGGGTTGTTTTACCTCTGAGCGGCACTTTTTTGCACACCGTGGGCTAAATGGCCAGGTCACATGGACCCCGAAGGCTCAGAAAAGGTTGGAGGAGGGGACCCACTGGAACAGCTGTTGGGAGACAGATGGTAGCCTCCCGTCAAGGCCATCCAGCATGTTCTTTAACGTGCACAGGGTATGGCTCTCCCGCACACGGGGCCACGGCTTAACGTCCCATCCGACGGACGACGGCCTTTCCAAGCCCATCGGTGTCCCCTACTGACCGTGTGCAGGGCGGGGATTTTTGCGGAGATAAATCTCAACGCTGACCCAGCTGGGACTCAAACCTGGGAACCGCAGATTACGAGCCTGGCGCGCTACCGACTGAGCCACCTCCGCCCTCAATTTATATTGATTTATGATATACAGGAGTGTCGTCCAACTCTTTTCCTTTTGCTGGCGGAAAATAGAGTTTTCAAGCTAAATACACGAGTCTTGTGATCTACAAACTATAGCTAGGGATGAGTCTAATCTTTTCCATTAACAAATCTACACCTTGGAACACTATTTTTAAAAATTAATAGTCAATTTTTAAATTTCTTTTACAATCGGAATAAGAAGTAAAAACAGCTATTTTCAATTTAAAAAAAAAAAAACCCTAGAGGTTTCTGCATTCGTTATGAAAACATCCACTCCCTGTACAAGTGAAGATGTAAAGATCTCCGCAATACTTTTTATTATGTTGAATTGCTGCATATTAATGAATAAAATCATGATTCAGCTCTTTGATAATAATTATTATAACAATAATAATTTGGTAATAATGGTCTCAAGTTAATGGAAATAGCTTTTTGTGTTAGATTGTTTTACCTCTGAGCGGCACTTTTTTCCACACCATGGGCTAAATGGCCAGGTCATATGGACGCCGGAGGGGGGGACGCTGGGGGAGGGGGACCAACTGGAACAACTGTGGGGAGACAGATGGTAGCCTCCAGTAAAGGCAATCCAACGTGTTCTTTAACGTGAACAGGGTAAGGGCTCTCTCGCACACGGTGTCACGGCATAACGTACCATCCGGCGGACGGCGTCTTTTCCAAGCCCATCGGTGTCCCCTACTGACCGTGGGCAGGGCGGGGAATTTTGCGGAGATAAATCTCAACGCTTACCCAGCTGGGACTCGAACCTGGGAACTACAGATTACGAGCCTGGCGCGCTACCGACTGAGCCATCCCCGCCCCAATGGACAATAGCTCCTGTAGAAAGAAAAGTGTTATATCAACAAATGATTTCATGGCCAACGTATGTAAAAGAAATATTTATTATAACCGTGAAATTATTAACAAAAAGGCTAACAATTTGAGCACAAAGATGAGCTTGCATGAGTGTTTCGACTGCTTTTGATAGTCATCTTCAGGACAATGCAAAGTTATTTGGGGATGAGGATCATTAAGGGGTGAGAAGGAAATAAAAATAACCATAGTTAGCACTGATCTTACACTTATTTCTTGGCAAAAGTTCTAAAGAGGTGATGGTTAGAATCATATTCATTTTACAATCAAAGTTTCTGTATGTCGAAGTTCGTTAGATCTTTGACGAAAGCACTTAAAGGTGTTGTCAAAACGACCTTTCAAGAAGAAAGGGAGAAGACCAAGAATGACATCCCCGAGTGACAGATACTACCGTCGAATTCAAACACAATGAATTGGAACGAGTGACAGACACTACGTTAAAATTCAAACAGAGTGAACTGGAACGAGTGACAGAATTAACGTTCGAATTCGAACTTAATGAAGTCGAACGAGTGATGACACAACATTTGAATGTAGCGTCTGTCGTTCGTGGATAAGAGTTACTGCTCTTTTCCCTTTCTGTTTCAAATACTATTTCGACAATCTCTCTAAGTGTGTCGGTAAAAGAACCTGATGATTTCCTGCGTATAAGAACTTCTATTCGAAAACGAAGATGAATCAAATCACCACCGATTAAAAATTTTTCCCAAGAAACAAGTGTGTTCAATTTCAGTGCTGAGTATGATTCTGATTTGCCTTTTCTCCCTTAAATGAGCCGCATTCCCACCACGGGACTTTTCGTCCCCCTAAAAATGACTGCCAAAAGAGCACTCAAAAGAGCTCGGTACCTACTATTCTTCCGCAAGAATATATATTTGTGCTGAAATTGTTAATCTTTACGTTGATGGTTATAACTCAAATATCGAAACGTTTCTTTTGATATACGTTAACAACAACGAGGCCGTTAGGTGTGCACATTGATTTACATGATTCACATATACGAATATATTATTTGTCTATATTACGGATAATTCAACATTTCCATTCTTTTCTTTTGACCAGGCATGTACAAAATAAGGCTCGCGTGCCGTATGTTGATGACATGGTTAGTGGTTACTTGGTTTTCTTTTTATAGAGTCATACACGTTAGAAACTGATAGTACATAACATATACACCAGAGCTTTTGGTATGGACCAATCATTATTATATGGCGCTTTATGCAAAAAAAAGATTGAAAAACCCTTAAATTTTGAGAAAATAGGACAAAGCAGTCTTGAAGACAGTTTGCCCCATCTCATTAGGGTGAGCAGTTGTTTTCTGGGCATATAGTCACTGTACTTTTATGTGCAAACCTATTTATCGACATGTTCTTCTTAAGTCTTTTCCTCGACGAATTTCTCTCATTTGCTTTAATTCAAAACCTGAAGACAAGGTGAAAAATGCATATACATATACAAAATATACATATACATATAAAACCGAAAGATTTCGGTTGAGAAACTTGTTTCGACAAATATAAGCCCTCTCTGTCAAGAGAAATAATTCCAATGGTACTCTTTCGCAAACCACAAAAACTTAGGCATTTACCAATAATGGTAATTTAAAGATCTCCAATTGTCTAACATGAAATTCTTATGCATGATTTATTTCTGTAATTGACGATCGGAAATATGCAACGTACGTTTTCCAGGAACGTAAGCTTCCTATTGATATTAACACGTTAAAACGAATATATAAATTATTAAAACATTATTATATACCGAAGAGCCAAAACATTATGACCACCTGCCTAATATGATGTTGGTCCTCCACGTGCCGCCAAATCAGCTCTTAACCGACGAGGCGTGGACGGTACAAAATTTCTAAAGGTGCCTTGTGGTATCTGGTACCAACACGTTACCATCAGATCCTGTAAATCGTGTAAGTTACATGGTTGAGCTGCCACAGATCAGATATGCTGTTCCAACAGAAACCACAGATGATCGATTGGAATGATGTCTGGGGAATTTGGAGGCCAGGGCAATACCTGGAAGTCTTCTTTATGTTTCACGAACCATTCTCGAACAATCCAGGAAGGGTGGCATGGTGCATTATCCTGCTGAAAGAAGGCACTACTAGAGGGGTACACCGTTGTCATGAAAGGATATACCTGGTCTGCAATGATGTTTAGGTAGTTGATAATGTGATAGTTTCCTGCACATGAATGATTGAATCCAGGGTGTCCCAGCAGAACATTACCTGAAGCATTACACTTCCATCATCGGCTTGTTTTCGTCCCATGGTGCATCCTGGTGTCAACACTTCCCCAGCTAAACGACGCACACGACCCCGGCCGTGTACATGGCGCAACAGTTAACGAGATTCATCGGACCAGACGACTTTCTTCCAATCACTCAAGGTCCAGTTTTGATGCTTGCGTGCCCATTGTAGGCGCTTTCGACGGTGAACCGAGGTTAGCATGGGCACTCGGAGAAGCCTGCGGCTATGAGCCCCATTTTCAGCAGGATTCGTTGTACTGTGTGTTGTGACACATTAATCCCGTCACCAGCATTCAAATTACAGGCGAGTTGCGCCACAGTATCCGTTCTGTTGCTTTGTACCATACGGGATAGACTTCGCTCACCTCAGGCATCGATGAGCTGTGGTCGGCCCACACTTTGCCGGCGATTCGTGGTTTTTCCCTCTTACCACTTTTTGAAAAACCACGAATTTAAATTTTGAAGGTATTAGCCACAGCTGACCGTGAGCACCGCCACAAGACTTGCCGTCTCGGAAATGCTCTGACCTAGTCGTCTGGTCATTACAATTTGGCTTTTGTCAAACTCACTTAGGTCAGCTGCCTTTCCCATCTGAAGAAGAAGAATAACGCTGATTAACAGAGCTCAGTATCAGGTGTTATTTATAACGTTTCATGACCTTCACATGCGCTGTCATTTACCTGCAGTTGCTTCGATTTGAATAAAGACGCTCTGGTCATAAGGTTTTGGCTCTTGTTGTAACTCTATCAAAAGGGTAGTATAAATTTGTTAAAATATTTTTTATGGAATTTGATTTACTGCTAGAGTATTTCAATAAATTAAAGTGAACGAAAATTTTAATATACTGTAACAGTAATTGCATATTTCCCATTAAACAAATCCCAGTCAAAAACACTTTATGCTTTTAAATTGTTTCATTCCATTTGGAATATTTACAGAAATCTCTTTCATAGCTTATTTAATTCTGAATATTATAAAACAGAAAGATCAAATATAACTCTCTGTTAACTTTCTTTACAGAGGTTGTATACCTCACTTGCGATGGTTGTATATTTCACTTGCGATGGTTGTATATTTCACTTGCGATGATTGTAGATTTCACTTGCGATGGTTGTAGATTTCACTTGCGATGGTTGTATATTTCACTTGCGATGGTTGTATATTTCACTTGCGATGGTTGTATATTTCACTTGCGATGGTTGCATATCTCACTTGCGATGGTTGTATACTTCAATTTCGATGAAGAAACTTTAGCAATAGAGCAAATCTAGACATTGTGATGGACAATTGAAAGTGTCCATGACATCGCGAGTACTAAACTTTCACACAGAGAAAAGAGATTTGCGTCAGAAAGCGGGAGAGATCGCTAAGCGAATCCTGAAGGAATATTATCTCCATACGTATGATTCGTTCTCCACCCATGACATCTCTGTCTCTTTCCTCCCGCAGTCCGTCGTAGCATCGCCAATGCAGGCCGCAGATGAAATCTGTGGCCTCGAAGGCATTGGCCAAAGAGCGGTGCATGAATTAGAGTCTGCTTGTACTCATATCATTTCATCGTTGCCGTGCGTGTCGGGCAGTAGAAAGCAGTGATTCATGCGGAACAAAGGACCGTAGGGACCCACGTCTTCTCTCATCTCCGAGTCTAATGAGAGGGAGGATGGTGAAGCTAGCATGAGAGCCTATTATTGATCGCTTGCAGGCAAAGAGAGGAGAGAGATCAGAAAGGGGAGGTCGGGAGGAATAGACGGGAACGTGAGGTCTGGGACTAGTGTCACGTGCTGTGCAGCTTTCATATTCATTCATGTTGGCAGACTTGGTCACCCTTGTTGGCCTCACACAGCGGGAGATGCCGAGATAAAACTGTGGCTCTTGTGTTCCGGAAGAGAAGATGTTCGACGCACTTCAAAGGCTGTTGTTGGATGTATTGAAAAGTATGTAAAGGAATAGAAAAAAATGTAATGATAAAAAATATCCGTGGTGTGGAGACTTTAGCTTATAGCGGGTTATTGGGATTATTGCAGTTTTCCTGACAGTCATAAACATAATTTAAATAGGTCATGATGGCTGCGACACTGCTCTGTAAGTTATCGTATAGAATTCCTGGCATTTTGCTATTACCCAATCAGAGAAAAATATATTATTATTAATGAATATGCCTGCGTGTTCAGGTTCTAGTTAGGCATCTATAATAATTCGAAAGGATAATATATTGAAAGTCGAAATAGCCATAAGGTTTGGAGAAATCGGAGAAAATCTCGAAGCTAGGAATTTTGCAATCCGAATCTATGAAACTCAGGTTATGAACGTATAGCATATTATATTAGGTATGCTACCAACAGCGCCACATCACTCCTTACTAATAAAAAGTGGGAGAGAAACTAGATTCCTAGTTTCTCTCCCACTTTTTATTCCAGATAATGACGAACCAGGAAACGAACTGTCTACGCGTTTCGTTTTAATATTACTTATTCCCTTCAATTCGCTCCCCATAAGTCCATATGGGAAAACTAACGGTAAATCTATTTTCAATAACTATAGTTATATAATACTGGCAAATGAAATGCATTTTGGAAAAATGTTTTCCATTTGAGAATATGCAATGTAAATTATATGAGAATTTATTATTTACAAAAAATAAAGGATTTTTTGTTGTTGTTTTGTACTTTAATTTATTCGTGTATCTTTTTTTATTTATTTTTTCAAAACCGGTTTATTTGAGCCCAAATAGCAATAATTTGCTCCAAACGCTGCTAAAGTAGCTATATTAATTTGCGATTGAAAAGGTTAAGTAGGACAGAGCGGCTGGTATGTCTAACTGCAGAGTAAAGGACTTTCTGCTGAGATTTTGCCTTTCTCATGGATTCGCTATGTGATATTAGATTGAAAGTCTTCTAGCAGAGTTCCATGGCAAATGAGCTATCAGAGAAAACCTTTTTTGTTAAAATTATGCTTTTTGTTATTCACTCTTTTTAACAAAGTTACACATTCTCTCGATCGTTCAACGTCCTCCAAGATAGAGGATAATTACGAAGTCTCTTAAGGTCATAACCAACAGGGTGAGATCTAAGGAAGAGGAAGTTCAGGGGAATCATTCCCCTCCCACCTCGTTTTTCAAGAATTTTTAAAGCCTCTAAACCGGTGAGAAAAATATTATACTGCAATGGAAATCCAATATTTTGGTACCCCCTTTCACACTTGTCCTGCTCTATTGAGTCTCTTGCTGCTTCCTCCCCTCTCTTTACTTTTTTCTAGACCCTGGCCTAGAATTCAATAAAAACTAATTGCACATTTCAGTAGATCAGACACTGCTCTTCTAAGATCAGCGGTTCTTCATTATTTTAGATCCTCAACCCTTGAGGTGATGTATGGAAGCCCCGCACTCCCATCAATTTTTTATATCATAAATTATTTTTATAAAATGGAAATTTTAGGATTGATATCTGTCTGAACTGTTGAAAAGAATTGAATATTTTTATTATTATATTTCAAACACTTTTTTTTTTAATTCAGGGCACGATGGAAATTTAAATGACTCATTTTGAAACCATAATAATTCAGAAATCTTAACATTGAAAATGATTTCCTGCTCATATTTTTCCAGTATATATTTAATTCCAGTATAAATTTCCGTTACATATTTTCTCAATATTGGGTAATATTTGATAAACTTGTAAAAACCATATTTTTAATTGAAATTTAATGAAACCTTTACTGCTGTTTAGCATTTACTAAAGTACAACAATTACGAACTGTTTTGGAAAAGCCAATTCGGATATTATTTCTAACATCCAGTATGTTTCGGTTCTCTGTATTAATGGCAAAGAGTGTTGAAAAGCCTGACTCGCAGAGATAGATTGAGGATGTTTTTATACTCATTTATATTTAGTGTGAATTATCCATTTTGTTTTAAATGTTTCCTTTGATTGGTTTGTTTTTGAAAATGCATAAAATAAAAATAAAACATTCCTCCTATAACCCGTGGACTTTCTTGCAGTGCCCAAGGCCAAGAAACCTGCTGTAGGCAGTGTTTCTCAGCACGTGGCCCGACGATCATTGTTGGTGTTCATAGCTTCATATAAATTACGGAAAATGATCAGTAGCATGGAAAATATTGGGAAATTGCTTTGGTTTGCCGTTTCAGTAACTTTAAGTTGCTTTATCTTTCAGTGGCACAATAGGCTAAAATGACAGGTCACAAAGACACCAAGGGCTCAGAGAAGGTTGTAGAAGTGGACCCACTGGACACCTGTTAGGAAATAGATGCTGGCTCCATGTCAACCAGTGGCTCCCGTTAAAGTCATCCAACGTGTTCTTTAACGTGCACAACGTACCCCCTTCCTCCTGCACATTGAACCACTGCCTAAAGTTCCATCTAACGGAGGATGGCTTTTCCAAGGCTTATCTGTGTCCCATTTCTCACCGAGGTAAGGGTGGATTCAGTCATGATCAATTTCGACGCTGAAGCAGGTGAGATTCGAACCTGGGAATATTTATGTAACACCCATAAACTTTAAAAAAATCTAATTTATATATTGTAACTTTCTCTTAGTGGTAATCACAAATTTAATGAAATCTATTTCCACCAGTTTAACAGAATTTATTTAATTACTTGAAAAGCGTTTAGTTGATTCCTTTATGCATCTAGTATTATGAATTATCTAAATTCCGATGACGTATTCCCTTTTCTTTGCATTTCTGCTGAGATGGAGCTGGATATTAAAAGAACAACAGAAAAGCAAACTTTATTTTTCAATATTCCCCAAATTACGTTGAGTGCTTTGGCCACAAATCGAAATTCTTATTGATATTATCCAACTTTGAACTTTACTCCAATGTAAAGTTTAATTGTTACTTCTGTTATGTATTTCTTTCAAATATTTTAAGAGCGTATACAAGACCTCTTGTTCTATAATTAAATATTGTATAATATTGTTAATAAATAACGTAATGCTAATTACCTGCTTAATAACAGAAAACGATAGCTATAAAGATGATCATATTAATCAAGTTTTAATGAGGAAAAGCTTAAAAATTTTTAAAATATAAATTTTATATGTGTTAATCATATGATAAGAACTGAAAGCAAACATGAAAAGCGATATATTAAATTCGCCAGGTGCAATAATTACTTTCGTTTAATATTTAGTTCTCATATAAGTTTTGATGCTAGGTAGTCAATAACTGGAAGGAGAGCTATGCACCAATCCCCTGTGATGATGCATAGAACGAACAGGCCTAGTACCTAATGTTCGACCCCGCCTTCTCGTGGTGCAAGCCGTTAGTACCTTTCAAAAGAGATACTCTCTTGTGGAAGTGAACGGAAGGGGAGGACTGCCAGATCAGTGTCGCATACTGATCTGGACAACTACGGCTACTTTTCGTTTTTTTTTCCTACGGTGCTGACCTGAACCAACCTGAATATACCAACCTGAACGGAATTATGGCTCTGAGCTTGATTATGGATCCTGAATTTGCTGCACTGGTGGGCTTCTGTGGAGGGAGAATCTTCCGCTGCGTTTTCTGTTTGTTTCTGGGTTGACAGCCCCAAGTGAATAGATTCACAGGATGTGTTTTATCAGCTGTTGGATAATCCTCAGCAGATTTCATCGCAGGCACCTGATCTCTTTGCTTTTACTGGCATCGTCAAATTCTACATTGGAGGAAGTCTTCCAGTGTAGATGGCTTCAGCCTTTAGTGGTGGGGGAACGGGTCTTTGCCCCATGCCTGCGATTAGGGGGCTGTTTGATATTGTCGGCATTCCCTCTCTCAATAAACAAAATTTCTTTAAGCAACCCACTAACCGTTTTCTTCCATAGGTAGTTGGAATGTGAGGACTTTCCACAGAGCTTATTCTCTTGATATTCTCACACAAGAATTCCACCGTTAAAATTTAGATATTCTCGGCTTGAAGCAGACCAGATGGACAGATAAAGGTTAGATTCTTAAAAATAATCTTAAATTTCTCTTTTCAAGGAGGGAAGAAAATAAACATCACCAAGGCGTGGGCCTGCTTCTCAGCAGACACGCTAGTGATGCTCTTCTAGGATATGAGTGCATTAATGAAAAGTTTCTTACATCAAAATTTCAGACAAGCGTTAAAGACTTGAATGTTATCTGCTGTTATGTCCCACTGAGGATAGGTTTTACGGACAACCTCAGGATATTTTGAATTCTATCAAGAAAGGAGATATTACCCTTGTTCTAGGTGACTTCAATGCCAAAGTTGCTACAGACTCTGACCATTGGGGAGGAGTGATAGGCCTTTTTGGTATTGGTAGCTGAAATGGCAATGGCCAACGTTTCCTACAGGTAAGTAAACTCAATGCTTTCAGAATAACTAACACTTATTACAAACACAGCGACATACATAAGTACACATGGGTTTCACTAGATAGGCTGCATACGAATATGATAGATTAGATATTAATTAACAGGAAATGGGCTAGTTCTGCTAGGAGTACCAGGTCATATAGGGGAGCTGAAATTGGATCTGACCATTACCTTGTTAAAAGTGTCTTGCAACTTAAACTTAAAAAATGTTGTGCTAAGGTTCAAAAATTTACCTTTAATACTGAAGCTCTGAAAGACCCAGTTATAGCTAAAGCTTACTATGATAGGCTACTTAGTCATTATGACAGTCATAGTTTGCTTACTACTGAAGTTGAGGAAGAATGGGGCCATTTTAAACAAACTTTTTTGGACACTAACAGTACTCTTTAAGGAAAAAAGGAGAAGAAGAGGAAAAAATTATCTGAGTGATAAGGCACTTGAGCTTATTTCAGAAAGAAAGAACTGCAGGAATGTCCTTAATCAATACCTTGCTAGTCCTAATAGAAAGCATTACAGAAAGTTTAATAAACATGTAAAGGATCAGTTAGCTGCTGATAAGAATCTTTGGCTTGATGGCTTGGCTGACAAAGCCGAGGAAGCAGTTAGACAGCACAACAGCAGAGAGCTGTACCTGATAGTTAATATTTTGTGTGGTAGAAAACGGACAGGCATACAGGGATTGAAGGATAAACAAGTTAAGGTTATAGAAGGGGAGGATTCTGTCATGGCTAGGTGAGCTGAGCATTTCAGTGATGTTCTAAACAATATAGTTATTACTTCTACTCCCATTGTTTATAATGATGATAGATGCATTACTGGCTTTAATGTTGGCCCTATAACACAATCTGAAGTTATTTTGGCTCTTTCTAAACTTAAACTTCATAAATCCCCAGAGGTAGATGAAATTACTACAGAAATGCTCAGAGATGGGAATGTTTCGGTTACCACTTGGATGACTGAAATTTTGAATAACTTTTATGATAAAGGCATGGTTCCTAAAGATTTTACCAGAGCTCTTATTATCCCTATTTTCAAAAAAGGTGATCGCAGTTCTTGTGATAGCTATAGGGGTATCAGCCTACTCCCTCTTCCAGGTAAAGTTCTTTCCATGATTGTGCTTAATAAAATTAAGAATCTGGTTGACAGGCAATTGCGTGATGAGCAATGTGGATTTCGAAGTGTAGGGGATGTGTGGATCAGATATTTTCACTCAGGCAGATTTTGAGAAATGTTTAGAGTTTCAGAAACCTTTGGTTGCTAGCTTTGTTGATTTCAAAGAGGCTTTCGACTCTGTTGATCGTCATAATTTGTGGTTGATTGTGATATCATATGGTATACCATACAAGTTAGTTAAGATAATGAAAGCTCTCTATAATAACACTGAGTCGTGTGTGAGAGTTGGTAAGGCTTGTAGCAATTGGTTTAGCATTACTTCTGGTGTTCGACAAGGGTGCATTTTGTCTCCTTTTCTCTTTAGTTTGGTTATTGATTATGCTATTCGAAATTGTGGCCTTAAATGGCGTAGAGATTTCAAAATTTCTGATTTAGATTGTGCAGATGATTTGACCTTGTTGGCTAATGATGTTGATGAGATGAATTCTTTCATTAGGGCTGTTGATGAGACTGGTAATAGAGTAGGTTTGGTTATATACAGAGAGAAAACTAAAGTGATGAAAATTGGTTAAGCAGGCTGTGATTCAGTTAATCTGAAAGGTTGCAGTCTTGAGCAGGTGTCATAGTTTAATTATCTTGGGAGTTATGTAAGTGATACTGGTGATGTGTGGCATGAGATTAACAGACGAATAGGTATTGCTGCCGGGACTTTTAAGAATTTATGGAGAGTGTGGAGAAATAGGCGTATACACGTAAAGACTAAAATTAGACTGTATAATAGTTTGGTTCATTCTAGTGTTAGTTATGGTAGTGAAATTGGATGTTTTATAAACAAGATAACAGGAAACTAGATGCTTACGCAGTGTCTTGGGCATTAGGTGTTTCCACTTTGTAAGTAATGAAGAGGTTAGGTAGAGAAGTCGGCAACCTCCTCTGAGCAGTATATTATGCAGAGAGAGATACCGTTGGTTTGGACATGTTTTTTCCGTATGGATAACTATAGATTAGCGAATAGGGTTATGAACAGTGTGCCTAAAGGCCTCAGAAAGAGGGGGGAGACCTAAGTTGCAGTGGGCAGACAATGTCAAACAGGACCTTGTTAGAATTTGTGTGCAGTGGCCAGATGTAGCAGATATAGCTCAGGACAGATATGCTTGGAGAACTAAATTGCGCGGTCTGGTTGGACCTCCGAAGCCCATGGCTGCTTGAGGATCATGACGATGATTTAAGTTAAACACCTTAGAAATTTCACATAATTATCGCTTCTTCAATTGCTCAATAATAAGTCTATTGACTTACGAATTTTTGCGGTAGTATACTTCGCTGATAAACCACAGTATACTTTCATTTTAAATGTTATTCTAATATTCGAAGAAAATATTGCTAAAAACAATTTTTTTATTGTGAAAAAAATATTTATGTTTTATTATTGAACTGCTTCTATTAATTGACTATTTAATTCAGTTTCTTTTTTGTACGAGTAGTTAGAGCACTTGGTTACTGATCAAAGTGACCTGGGTTCGAGTCACCGGTATGGCAAAGCTCTTTTTTTATTTGTGTTGCTTTGATGCTGAGGTCTCACCTTCCTCACAGACCTTCTCTATGGCCTGCTATGTGAACAGTCTCCTGTCAGACCACTGCGGCAAGCAGCAACTTGAAGGGTAATTTAATTTTTAATGATTACTTAATCCAATTCGCTGCTTCTAGGAGAAAACTGATGATTCATTAAGTTAAATGACAAAGAAGCATATTGCATTTGCTCCCAGTCATAATAAAGGCAATCTGCTCCCTTGTTGTCATTAACTTAGTGATTCATCAATTCTTGTTTTTAAACATTTAGCATAATATCGATTACGAAAAGCATCAGGACTTGGGTCTCTGTAATAGTACTTAATTATAACACAGATATTGGCAGACTGCATTAGAATAGTTCAGAAACCCTATCGATTGCTTTTTAATATTTTTATTTTACGGATACCATGCTTTCCGATCAATTCTCTGAAAGCAGTTCGTTCAAAGTTTTTGAATGCCAATAGGAGACGCTATATCATAAAATATACTTTAAACGCAAAGTGGTACGAACGTCACCGAAATGTGAATCGCCTAATTTAGTGCTCAGATCAGTACGGGTACTGCGAGGCTTGAAACGAACACAAACAGAATCAAATTTTCTTTTTGAACACAAGGAACCAGAGGGAAACATGGTAGTTGTCAATAGCGATGCTTTACTGAACGATGTCATCGAGTAAGAGATTTGATAGGAGTGGTTGTTGACATGAAATCTTTAGGAAGTGGAGAAAGAGAAATAGCATTCGTTATTATCGAAAAATGAAACCTTATAGGGAAAAAATAATGAATCCTTGACTATTGACGTCTTTTCCATATAATTGGAAATGAAATGTTGAGTAGGAAGACTTACTCGTAAAGAAAAAAGTTAAAAATATATCTATAAAGTAGTATTTTTTAATAATCGTAGAACCAGTTAAGGATAAATTGGCATTGAAATGTCGAATATAATACATGTCTTTTGAGGTAAAATGAAAACATTTTTTTTTTGATCAGATGTGGTGTTTTTTAAACTTTTGCTTGTTATACGTTAGGTTAGTCATTATATGTGTTTGTTTTCCAATGAGGACATAGAATTTGTGTATTTTATCACTATGGCAGCTAGTAAAGATAGGGCTTAAAAGTTTGAGCCTGAACCCGAAATATATCGACAGTTGCTAAATCCAACCAGATATCTTGTCAAGGTTCGGCATACCTGGCTATTAATCCAGCGGACATGTCTCTGTGTATGTTTTATGTTGTATGTTTAACCAGCACAGGCCAAATAGATTTATAGGTTTATCGCCGTCCTTTCATTAGGGAAGTGCCTTCATTTTTTTCAAAAAAGGAGAAAAAAATTTCTGATGCATCCTGAAATATATTTGCAGAAATGTATGCTGCTAAGCAATTTTTTAATTCTTCGTTTTATAATCTGTTGTAAGCTTTAGAATAATATAATTGTTTGAATACCAAACTAAAATATTAATATTATTTGGCACAAAAGATATTAGCAATAATTCGTAGGAACTGAAGATTTCTCTAACATCATCGTAAATATCAGGGCGAATTCATAAATACAGAAAAGAATATCTTAAAAAATTAAAGCCTGAATGATGCTCATTTTTAATTACTAAAAACTTATTAAACGTTTGGAATTATAATCAAAAGAAATCATTTGTTTTTTACTATTTTTTTCACAGTTACGAAACAGAAGAGATTACCGAAAAAAGTCATTTGTGCTATTTTGAGTCCAACTTCGCCAGAGCCCTACGATGCCTCGGCTCCGAACTCATCTGTAGTAATTAGAAATGTGGTACACGGAAGGCTAAGTCCATTATTTTTAAAAAGATGCCATCACTGAGGGATTTCTGGAGCTATTATATGTTAGAAAAATCCGCAGAATACTAACACGTATATTTTACTTTTAATTAATTTTCAGAAATAATCTAATTTTAATCAAAATATTTTTGTATAAACGTATTTTTCCAAAGAATGGAGAAAATCTTAAATTTATTTGGATGCTTTTAGTTACTTATGAAAAGCGAAATATTAAACCCAACTTAGTTACTTATGAGTTACTTATTTAACTTTCCAACTTAATTATTTATTATTACTTATGTTTATATGGACTTAAGCTCAATAATCAAAAATCTAGATTTTATCGGGATAAAAATATTTGTGTTTATTATTAAACTGTTGCTATCAATTCACTATTTAATTCAAATTTTTATTCTGTTTACAATTAAAATAAACACACAATTAAAAATATCTAAACGCACCACTGATTAAAACTTTTTCCAAAGAACGTCGAGATCCTTATTTCTGTTACTGTAAAATATCTCTTGATGCTTATGATATTCAAACTGTCATTCATCTAATCAGAACATGACAGGATCCAGGAGTAAAGCCAAGAAGGACATTCCCACTCTTTGAGAAGGTTAGTAAAACGGAACGGATCCGAAAAATTTGTTAAACAAATATTTATTTTTCGTATGTTTCAAAAATTTAAGACCACTGACACGAAGGGGAATTTTTTTATACTGGAAAATTGTTCCTGCTCGATCTTCCTTTCACCTCCCTCCCCAATCTTAAATCGCATCAATTGTCCCCTCCTCCATTAATTTTTTCTAGATCCAATCTTGAGCAGAACAGTAATATGTAATGTGTGTAGTATACATGAATTAACTGAAAACTCAACTAGGTATATTTCAAATCCTTCCAGAATTTGGGGTGAGGGGGGGGGGGTGGCTCAGTCGGTAACGCGCCAGGCTCGTAATCTGCAGTTTCCAGGTTCGAGTTCCAGCTGGGTCAACGTTGAGATTTATCTCCGCAAAATTCCCGCCCTGCCCACGGTCAGTAGGGGACACCGATAGGCTTGGAAAGGCCGCCGTCCGTCGGATGGGACGTTAAGTCGTGGTCCGAGTGCGGGAGAACCATACCCTGTGCACGTTAATCCGCAAAATTCCCGACTTGCCCACGGTCAGTAGGGGACACCGATGGGCTTGGAAAGGTTGGAAAAGAAGGAAGCTCTCCCAACAGCTGTTCAGTGGGTCCCCTTCCCCAACCTTCTCTGAGATTTCGGGGTCCATGTGACCTGGCCATTTAGCTCATGGTGTGCCAAAAAATGCCGCTCAGAGGTAAAACATCCCAACCCAACCTGTGAAACCTCACGAAAGTGTGGGGCGGGGGTGGCTCAGTCGAAAGAGCGCCAGGCTCATAACTGTACTTCCCAGGTTCGAGTCCCAGCTGGGTCAGCGTGGAGATTTATCTCCACAAAATTCCCGCCCTGCCCACGGTCAGTAGGGGACACCGATGGGCTTGGAAAGGCCGCCGTCCGTCGGATGGGACGTTAAGCAGTGAACCCGTGTGCGGGAGAGCCATACCCTCTGCATGTTAAAGAACACAGTGGATGGCTTTGACGGGAGGCTACCATCTGTCTCCCAACAGCTGTTCCAGTGGGTCCCCTCCCCAAACCTTCTCTGAGCCTTCGGGGTCCATATGACCTGGCCAATTAGCCCGTGGTGTACAAAAAAGTGCCGCTCAGAGGTAAAACAACCTAACAAAATTCTGGAAGGGTTGGGTTGTTTTACCTCTGAGCGGCACTTTTTTAATATTTAAAATCAACTCAAATTAAAGCCAAAATATCGCTCAATATGCTTAAGAACTGTTAGCAGAAAACGAAAATAGGACCGTAGCTGCAACACACATGGCAGTCTGTAGCATTTACAAAAAACTGCTTGCATAATTCTTTCGCCATCGAAGAATCTGTAGCTTCTATGAGCACGGATTTGGCAGGAAGAAGTTAGACCAGATTCTCTGTTCTCGCGTCAGAGAAATGTCCGGCACTCTAGACGTAAGGAGGAATCTCCATGGCAACTAAGCCAATCACAGCTCTATAGGAAGACTGCTGAGGTCATCTACGCTTTCAGTCGCAGATTGGCTCAACAGGATTTCGCGGTAAGACCATCATTTCATCTGACCTCTACCCTAGCAGCAGACTGAGGCAGAAAAAAAAAAAGGAAAATGGGTAGAGTAGAAGGAAGAAGGGAGAGAAAAAACCACTACAAGTAAGGAAATTGTTCTTGGTTGCTCTTTTAGACGTCGGAACAAAGAAGTACTTGTCACGAAATATATCTGATTGCGAAAAAAAAAGACATAAAAGGACCGATATGTTCTAATCAACAACAACCAGAAAGCAACATTGGGATAATAAAGAAATTTTTCCTCAACTATTTCAAAAATTACGCGAGGTTATTCTTCGCCATAGTAAGACGGAATTTTGTCACTAATCATATAATACTACGTTATCAAAAGTATTGGGCTATGTCCATGTTATTCGATTGAAAAGCTCCATTCGAAACCATTTAATTTTGAAAGTACATTATTTAGAGGAAAATGTCAATGGCAATAAATTCATGATTATATTAAATTCTTTTTAGAATTCGATTTTGAATAGTTTTTATATAAAATTTTTATATACAGTTCATAAATAGTTTTAGATCATTGACATTTAATGACTGGGGTTTGTGCAATCGGAAATGTTCCAGGCTCGTAATCTACAGTTCCCAGGTTTGAGTACCCTGCCATCGGTGAGAATGGGGACAACGACCGACTTGGAAAGACAGTCGTCCGTCGGATGGGATTTTCAGTGATCCCATATACAGAAGAGTCATATCCTGTGAAGGTTAAAGAACAGGCTGGATGGTCTCGACGGAAGACTTCCATCTGTCTCCTAAGAGCTGCCCAGTGAATCTCCTTCCCGAAACCTTCTTTGAACCTTTGGTGTCCTTGTGATCTGTACATTTAGTCCATTGTGTGCAAAAAAAGTGCCGCTCAGAGGTAAAACAAATCAACGCAGCTGGAACATTTACCAACACACGTTATTCTTACATTTGCCACAAACACTTTTCACCAAATTGTCAAAACAAGAAGAATCATTATACAAACTTCTAAAAATACAGTTGTTTTAGCAAATGATTTGTTTCAAAGATTTGTTTCGTGTAGTAATTATATTTTGAGGTAAATTCGTATGATTAACACTAATTTGAGGCACTTCAGTTTGCATAATTCTTTAAATGTTAAATGAATGTTATTGAAGACAGATTTCGATAAATTTGATTTAACCTCTCGATTTATGTTCAATGATATTTCCCATATAAATGCTTGTTTTTGGTGTTAGGAAACCTTGAATGTGACATCTTTTTCTGAGCAGCACGTTTTTGCATTCTAATGGAATAAGCAGCCAGGTGACAAGGGTCAGAGAGTTCAGAGAATATTGGAGAAGGGGATCCATGGCTGCTCTTACTAGAAAGATGGGAAGCGGGGGTGGCTCAGTCGGTAGCGCGCCAGGCTCGTAATCTGTAATTCCCAGGTTCGAGTCCCAGCTGGGTCAGCGCTGAGATTTATCTCCGTAAAATTCCCCGCCCTGCCCACGGTCAGTAGGGGACACCGATGGGCTTGGAAAGGCCGCCGTCCGTCGGATGGGACGTTAAGCCGTGGCTCCGTGTGCGGAGAGCCATACCCTGTGCACGTTAAAGAACACGCTGGATGGCCTTGACGGGAGGCTACCCTCTGTCTCCCAACAGCTGTTCCAGTGGGTCCCCTCCCCCAACCTTCTCTGAGCCTTCGGGGTCCATGTGACCTGGCCATTTAGCCCATTGTGTGCAAAAAAGTGCCGCTCAGAGGTAAAACAACCCAACCCAACTAGAAAGATGGAAGCCTCCTTTCAAGACTATCCAGAGTGTTCATTACTGTGCACAAGGTATGATTTTTGACACACAGAACCACGGCTAGGAAATGCCAGGCGGCTTTTTGAAACCCAACGGTATCCCCTTTCTAAAAACAGAGTGGAGATTAACAGAGAAAAATCTCAAGGTTGGCACAATTGCGGCTCGAACCAGGAAATATCATAATCAAACCTCTTTAAATCTCTATTTTTTACTATATTTGTTCGGTATTTAAAGAGTTATGGTCTGTCTCGTAAAAAACGTAAAGAAGTCTTTTAACAATAAATATTTCACAACATAATGCGTCGTAAGAATTTATCTTAAACAATAAGTATTGTTTCAAACCATTTAAAAAAAAAATGTACATTTTAGAAATTTCCGTAATGATTATTTCAATATTAAACAATTTTGAATATTTTTTTATAAAACAATATAATTTATTGTTAAACATTCTAGCTTCAATAACTCTTTAGATAACTGAACGAATATTGTTGAAAATATGAATTTTAATAGATTTCATTGTGATCTTCAATTTATCTTCTATCACATGTTTCCATTAAATTTATGATTTAGAAGTTATAGAGATTCGGAATTAGATTCCCATTGACATAAATGGAAATTCTCTAAAATTATTTTGGGAGAGCTGTGTGAAAGGATTGTTCTGGAAATCCGGGCTAGTGATGTGTCAACCCTCCCCCATAGAGTTAGCTTTACCCTATGCAAACTGCATGATATTTAATTTTACATTATTCTTTATGAAAGCTTCACTCCTTTCCTTATGCGTTTTTTGTTCTTCCCATTTCCTGCCTAATTTCAAATTTAAAAATGTACTCTTAGTAAAAATCTGAAGAACAGCTTTTACATCTTATGACATGACCGACCTATCCTAATTTAAAAAGTTTTTTGGGGAGAATTAAAAGAAATCCCCGAATTCGTCGGGGAATGAAACTTACAAGATACTGGATGCATTGCACAATAATGTTGTACCGTGTGGAAATGATTGTGTCGTGCAGTTGCTGCAAATTGGACAGCGGTACAGTTTCACCGCGAACAGCCTTTCCACTTCATTCCAAAGATGCTCGATAGAGTTTAGATATGGGGACTGTGCAGGCCAATGAAGCACGGACAACTCATCGACATGTTCCTTGTATCACTTAGTGGCAAAACATGCCTTGTGAGTAGATGCATTATCATGCTGATATTGCCAATCCGAGTGAGGATAAACTATAGACATGAAGGGATGAACTTGGTCAACAATTATGTTCAAATACGCTGTGGCGTTCAGATGTCCTTCGAAGGGTATCAGGAGGCTTAATGTGTGCCAGGAAAACATTCCCTACACTATCACACTGCCACCATCGGCATGTACTGTTGATACCAGACAAGATGGCCCCATGGCCTCATGTTGCTTGCGCCAAATTCTGATCCTTTCATCAGCATGATGCAAAAGGAACCTTGATTTGTCCGACCAGTGTTGGAATGATAATTATGTGACAAGGGATGATGTACCTAATAAACTAACATTTCAGTATGTGTAATAATATTCATGCAATGCTTTATCACACATGTGTGAATGTGCACATTTCCAGTTTTTGATTCAATATTTCAATTGGACAAAATGCATGCAAACATTTACATATAAATGACGAAATGCATAAACGGAGGAACAAGTACAAAGTCTACGATTGTGAGTGATTGACTGACTGACATATGATAACGTTAATTCTAACTATGAAGCAGAAATGAAAGAGCTTTGGAAATTTGCACCTACAGGTTATTCGGGGAGTATAAAAAAAATACCCCTTCAGGCAGCTGCTTGCCACAGAGGTCTGACAGGAGCCTGTCAGTTTATATACCATAGTAGTAGGTCTGTGAGGATGGCAGGACCTCAGCAGAAAAACAACACACACATCCATGCCTTACCCGGGGCTCGAACCCAGGTCCCTTAGATCAGTAGCTAAGCGTGCTAACCACTCAGATCTCGGAAAATATCCGAAATTTGACCTCGACACGTTTTCAAGGTCAAATAGAGATCATCTAGAGTTTAAACCCTGATATACGAAGGACACAAATGTGAAATTGATATCTCTTCGGTTGTAGATGTTGGAAACACTACGAAATTTCGAATTCGGAAGGTCCTTCGAGGTCATAGGTCAAATTTAGATCTACCAGTGCTACAGAGTTAAAAAAAAATAGTGCCTGAGGGTGTTTTAAGCGGCAGATATTATGTGAAATTTTGAATGCGATGGGTCCTTAAAGGTCAAAGGTCAAATGTAGATAGATGCACTAGTGATGGAGAGATAAAAATTGGTGGATTATCAATTAGTAAAACTAAGAAATAAGAGGAATATTCAGATCCGGTGCAGCATTTGGAGAGACAGACTAGAAATCAAGAGGTGCCTATTTGATTTTATTTATAAAATAATTCCCATATTTCAAAGTGTTATATTTTGTTTAATAAGTAAGAAAAGTAATTGTGTGTCCAAAATGTAAAGAAACTCTCAAAGTTCCCTTGTTATGACGGCGTTTAGTATCACACGGTGACGTTGGCATCACATGTAGAGTGTTATTAAATGCCAAATTTTGAATTGCTGGATTAGTGAAGGTGGACCGATCTTGTGGCCTCCGAGAATCCCGTTTTGACACCATTGGCCATCCTTTTTTCGGAATACATTAATACATCGTTTATTCTGTAAAAATTCGCAATTTACAGCATTTAAAGGAAAGACTCATTGAAACTGTCGCAAGTGTTACATCAGATATACTGAGCCGAGAATCGACAGAAGTTAAATAATCACGCCACTAATAACAGCTACATTGAAGTCTTTCAAACGCTAATCGAAACTTTGAGAGTTTCTTGATATTTTGCAAAAACAATTACTTTTTTACTTAATTACTTCATAATATATAGCACTTCGACATAGGAGTCTTCTTTTATAATAACCTTTTATAGCAGAACAAGGTTTTAGTGTTTCTTGACGTGTTTTACAGTGCGAATCATAGTTCTTAAACAAAGGAACTTTTTAGAGGATGTATTCGAAACAATAAGGTAATCTTTTCAGTTATTTACGATAATATCCGCGAAGATGTCTGTTAATTCCCTTTCCAAAGGTGAACGCAGTTTAATATCTTTGAGAATTACATGTTTGCATTTCTTGAAAATAGCATATTTTTATTTATGAACTTTGGACTACAGTTATCTACTCCTCATGGAACTGCTTGTCCCAAAGGTCTAACTTTCAGTATAATACGTCATGAACAAGGTTTATGATGAAAGCGTCACCTCATAAGATAGACAACACCAGAAAAGAAACATCCACGACTTATCCGGGCTCGAATCAAACCCCTTTTATGAACAGTCAAACACACTAATTATACGAATATCTGTTGATTCGAACATATTGCGAAAAAGAGTATGAAAGCATCATTATTTTCTCATTTGAAGACAGTTATAACGATCTGAACCATATTTCTCATGAAATGTGAAATGCAACAGCAGATATAACTGGAGTTCTTTTTATTGCTAATGTCTACTGGTGTGGTAAAGATGATTTCCTTTTGCTCTTTTTATCTGTCTGGAAAATAGCATTTTCTCTCGCATCGATTTCTCGTTGTGGTCTGACTGTATTTCCCGTACAGGGACTAATCCAAAGAGAGAAACAATGGCGCTACCCACCAATGGAACAACGAATCGACGGTCACTTGGATCGAATGTTTCCGATCAACAGAAGCGCACGATATTTCCGAATCAAGTGTGAAACGCGAAAACGGTGGGAAATCGCTCATGCATTCGCTCTCTATCTTCTTTTGGATGTTTCGGAAGAATGCTTTTCATTCGGTTGCCACTAGAAGACATCACAAAGTCCTTTTGCCGCTTCTCTTGCTGATTTTCAAGTGGACTGTTTATCAGGACTCACCGCACCGATTCTCGGTGCCTGTTATTAATGGATTCAGCAGAGCCGCTGTTTCTCTACACTTACTGCAGCACTGCTCGTGTGAGGGCCCAAGTGGTAATTTCAAGCTGCTGTTTCTCTATCTGTCGTATTATTTGTCGTCTTGTGATTCAGAAATTCGCTTGAGGGTCGAGAAAGGGAGAATTCTTTTTGTTATTCCTTCATCCTTGAGCCTTTGTGTTCCTGCTCCTGACGTCAAGGCGTCTTTCAACCCTTCTCTCTATCATTCTTTTCCGACTTGACATGGCCCTCATTTTGAGCCAGAGATGATAGAAATTCTGCGTTGTCAGCAGGTTAGACATAACCAAATATTTTTTATTGTCCATAATGGATTTGATGTGTGCAGAGTCCAGAATTCGAAATAGTCTCTGTACTCTACCATTCCCTTTCTGTTCTTCTTTGAGGGAACCAACGTGAGCTGACTTTTCAACTTTTTTTCAACTAGTTAGCTATCGAGGACAAGCGTTTCACACGTCATATGTTGTGTATTATATATGACTTCAATTGATGGGCTGAGTTCCAATATGTTCATGGGTACGCAACGTACATTACTTGATATGTGTTGTATTTTCAGTGAGCTCATGCAAAATTCTAATGCGATTGCAACTTACACGAATTTTTTTAACCCTACAGTGGCAATTTTTTTTCTCTAAAAATGCTACTCAACTTCTGAGACTCTTTATGAAACAACCAATGAATGAAATAGTTTACATTTACCTACCAAAAGAAAGAGCATTTAATTCTGAACACAAAAAAATATCAAAATTGAAAGAAAGGTAAACATAAAAAAATGTTCAAAGTTCGTTTGCAGTGACTTTTGCAAACTAATTAATCAGTTTCCGACACTTTAAGGGTTAAGAATGCATCTATCACGTTAGTTGGGAAATCTGGGTGTGTGATTAAATTAATCAGTTAGCAAAGCTGAATCAATTTAGACGGGACTTACTTTATGAAAATGAAACTCGGGAAATCAAATTTATAGGACCCAGGTCCTAAAAATAGTAATCCTTTGTAGATATAGATATTATAGCAAAAGGGTAACTTTAGCAATCAGATTTTCCACAATCCTTCGTTGCTGCCGTAAAGTTCTAATCTGTTTCAGAAAGCTCTTTACAAACTGTTGATCGATTAATTTATGCTATTTATTGAACAATTGTCTAACTTAATATACACATATTTATAATTCTTTTAACATAACTTTTAGTTTCATTTTTGTGTTTTAAACTGTGAAGAAAGATGTGCCCATATATTTAATCAAAATTATGATGCCCATATAACATTGTTATAAGTTGCCATAGAAATTAAGCTTTGGATTGACTGGTAATAGAAACACGTGTCCTTTAAATATATATATATTGTATTTCTTTTGCAACGCATAGAAAGTTCTAGAATAGCTTTTACAGTCCTTTTCATACAAAGACATGCCAAACTAAGACCGAAGTCATTGCTGACCACTGCCTCAGATACAGCTAATACAATAACTATGCAAGTTAAGACAGACGAATTTATTTAATGCATATATTTGTTTCCAAGTGATGTTTCGGGATTTAAATATTCCAGTATCTCACATAAGACCTTGTTTTGGTATGCACCTGATTGAATAGTGGAACCAAATCTTTTCACTCAATATTTGCATAGTTTATTTAAACGGCAAATAAAAAACCCTAAACAACATGACATATTTCAGTTTAACCTTTATATTACCAGGAAGGGAGAGTTTCTTTTTCACCCGTACTTTAATGTTTTAAAAATTTTAGGCATTTAAAAATGACAGAAAATTCTAGAAATACATATAAAAAAATTTGAATTTTCCAAAATTGTATGGTTTATGCATTTTGATACATTTGGTGAAAATAGCTTAAATATTTTTTATTGTTTTTGTTTAATTCTGCTCTTGAGTGTTTCACAAAGTCATAGAACTTAGGATAAAAAATAAAAACTAATTTTCCTTACATAAAAATAATAATAATTACCTCTGGCTGTTTTAAGCTTTGTTTTTAAATATGCCTATTTTAGTTTTAGCTAGAGGCACTTTTTGCGAAACAAAGTACCAAGAAATGTTCATATAAACTTTGGCATGATTGCTAGGATAACTCCATTTCGAAATTTTGACTGAATTAAAAACTATGTTGCATTTTATAATCTATTACTTAAGTGTTATCACTGAATGTCAATTTGCAATATTTGCAAACTTTTGTAAAACATTATTGTTAAAAAACGTATGCTAAAATGTTTCTCCCCCATAGTAAAGTACAGAATGTTTGGAATTATAATAGTTAATGGATAATAATGTTTTTCACTTACCTGTGTTATTAATACCATGAGGTCGGATTCTGCTGTCATATCTTCCTGGACCGATGATGCTGTCCAGTATCCTCTTTTCTATCTGTCTGAAGTTTGCTTTTCCCCTAAAAAACAATTGAATTGCTTTAATACCATTGAAAGATCGTTGAAAAGGCAAGCAGTGATCAAATAAGAACACTTAGAAATCTTACAGGAATTAATGAATTTGCTTGTGCAGAATACTGTACTTTAGGATCAAAAATGAATGCTCAATTAATTAAACACCCTATCATTTTATTTCTTCTTAAATCATCGTAATATATTGTTTTAATACCATCGTTTTTTCAAACAACCAAAGGATTAATTTTTACCATTTGAAATAAAGTTTAGGTAGAAATAATAAATCGTTTTTTGAGCTCAGCAGTAAACTTTCGTTAGGGTTCGGTTGGGATGTTTTACCTCTGAGCGGCACTTTTTTGTACACTATGGACTAATTGGCCAGGTCACATGGACCCCGAAGGCTCAGAGAAGGTTGGGGGAGGGGACCCACTGGAACAGCTGTTGGGAGGCAGATGGTAGCCTCCCGTCAAGGCTATCTAGCGTGTTCTTTAATGTGCAGAGGGTATGGCTTTCCCGTACAAAGGGACACGGTTTAACGTCCCATCCGACGGACGGCGGCCTTTTCAAGCCCATCGGTGTTCCCTACCGAACCTGGGCAGGGCGGGAATTTTGTGGAGATAAATCTCCACGCTGACACAGCTGAGTCTCGAACCTGGGAAGTACAGATTATGAGCCTGACGCGTTATCGATTGAGCCACCCCCCGCCCCACACTTTGGTGAGGTTTCACAGTTTGGGTTGGGATGTTTTACCTTTGAGCGGCATTTTTTGCACACCATGAGCTAAATGGCCGGGTCACATGGACCCCGAAATCTCAGAGAAGGTTGGGGAAGGGGACCCACTAGAACAGCTTTTCCGAAATTTGATCGTACAGTCGCTCAAAAAAGTATCCGAACACTAGGGTTGATTACAGAATTCAGAAAAAGTATCTGGCAACGATTTTTTTAGAAATTAGTGATCTGGCAACCTTCGTGTCACGTGAAACGACGGTTGCCAGATCACTAATTTCTAAAAAAATCGTTACCAGATATTTTTTCTGAATTCTGTAATCAACCATAGTGTTCGGATACTTTTTTGAGCGACTGTACCTTAAAAATAGAGCTTTTATGTTCTTTGAAAGCTGTTTATTGAATAAATTATGCAGCTGCTTGTGCAGATAAAGTTTATTGCATTTTCACATTCAAATAACCATTCTTCCTTTTACTAGATGGTAATTTCAGATAAGTTAAATTAATTCGAAAGAATTTTAACCTAACTCTAAACTACATGTAAAAGATATACACAAGATTTACAATCATGATTTCGAAATGGACAATATCTTATGTAAAAAGTATCTTTGAAGGAGGTTCTCAATTATATTTTTTCGAGAAAGATTTAATACCCTATTTTAAAGGCACAGTCAGTGTGAAATTTTTATCTTTCATTCGTATCGGTCACTGAGAACTGTTGTCTAGAATGCATTTCTTATTGATTCTTCACACACTTAAAAATTGAATTGCTTATTTACTTATGACCAGAAAGTTTATATTCAAAAGTGGAAAGTAAACAGACGACTGCGAGCTGTGATAATACTGCTCAGTTCTGCTTGTACGGATCATTCGGGCTCTTAGATTCGTTGAATGTTGGATGCAAATTGTTAGACGTACTTGACATTTCACAATTAGTATTATTTACTCATATAGTCCTTTTAGTTCGTTATAGACATGCAATCTTTTTATTTACAGAGACAATAGAAAAAATTTATTTTTTGGTTAAATAGGTATTAACGAAATATTAGATTTACATTTCCTGAATCTGAATAGTTTCAATAGAGCCCTCTAACGGTCTAAAACAGAGAGGTCTCAGTCTTTTTGAGCTCAACGCCACCTTTACTCTTTCTACAGAGATAATGAAACAAATTCCTCTTTGTGGTTAGAATAGGTAATAATGAATGTCAGAATTTGCATTTCCTGGATCTCCCAATAGTTTCAATAGCACCCTCAAACGACCTAAAATGATAATTCTCAGTCTTTTTGAGCTCAACGCCACCTTTACTCTTTCTACAGAGATAATGAAACAAATTCTTCTTTGTGATTAGAATAGGTAATAATGAATATTAGGATTTGCATTTCCTGGATCTCCCAATAGTTTCAATTGCGTTCTCAAACGACCTAAAATGATAATTCTCAGTCTTTTTGAGCTCAACGCCACCTTTACTCTTTCTACAGAGATAATGAAACAAATTCTTCTTTGTGATTAGAATAGGTAATAATGAATATTAAAATTTGCATTTCCTGGATCTCCCAATAGTCTCAATAGCGTTCTCAAACGACCTAAAATGATAATTCTCAGTCTTTTTGAGCTCAACGCCACCTTTACTCTTTCTACAAAGATAATGAAACAAATTCTTCTTTGTGATTAGAATGGGTAATAATGAATATTAGAATTTGCATTTCCTGGATCTCTCAATAGTTTCAATAGCGTTCTCAAACGACCTAAAATGATAATTCTCAGTCTTTTTGAGCTCAACGCCACCTTTACTCTTTCTACAGAGATAATGAAACAAATTCTTCTTTGTGATTAGAATAGGTAATAATGAATATTAGAATTTGCATTTCCTGGATCTCCCAATAGTTTCAATAGCGTTCTCAAACGACCTAAAATGATAATTCTCAGTCTTTTTGAGCTCAACGCCACCTTTACTCTTTCTGCAAAGATAATGAAACAAATTCTTCTTTGTGATTAGAATAGGTAATAATGAATATTAGAATTTGCATTTCCTGGATCTCCCAATAGTTTCAATAGCGTTCTCAAACGACCTAAAATGATAATTCTCAGTCTTTTTGAGCTCAACGCCACCTTTACTCTTTCTACAGAGATAATGAAACAAATTCTTCTTTGTGATTAGAATAGGTAATAATGAATATTAAAATTTGCATTTCCTGGATCTCCCAATAGTCTCAATAGCGCCCTCAAACGACCTAAAATGATAATTCTCAGTCTTTTTGATATCAGCGCCACCTCTACCCTTTTTAACGTTCCCTTTACTCTTTCTAATGCTTTTATTAATTTCTTGTCTGCTCAAAATGGTAAAGAGACCATTTTGGACAGAGCAGAGGTAGTGAACTCGCCGAGAATAGCAGTTTATCCAGTTATCGGCTTTCACTTTGTCTCAAAAACAATAAAAATATGACATTTTGCTCTTCTATTGAATGAGCAAAATGAATGGTTAGTCACAAGGACTCCCAAGCGCAGAGCTGAATAGCAGAAAGGGATCCACTGGACATCTGTTAGGGAATGGATAAATGGCAGCCTTTCGTCTCTATATGGAGCGTGTTCTTAAAACTGCACAGATTATGGATGTACTGGACAAGGGTATTCTTAGAAAGCTTTATCTCTAATGAATTAAATCAATATTGCAATGATGCTGAATCTTTTTATTTCAAGTACCTACAAATTATTAATAGAAAGTCTAAAGGCCAGTAAATGTTTAATTTTAGAAATTCAAACACCAGTAACTAATTAATCGACAGTTCAATAACAGAGTTTAAAATTTATCAGTTATTGATGTATGTTAAAGACAATATGAAAAGTTATTCATGTGATGGGTGGGAATGTTGGGATAAATTTCATCACATGTGTCCGTACTCTTAGGAGAAATACATTTTCTTTCTAGTGGCAGTTTATCCCCGCCCCCCCCCCCCTCCTTATTATTAGTAGTATTCAAAGGTTACACCCTTCTCTTACCTGCATTTTATTTTACTCATTTAAAACTGGATTACCTACCGGTACTTAAAGTTTCATCAGCAGTATATATATCTTATCATTAATGTGATAGCAGAATACAGTCGTAACAGAATGATATGACTATCTACCATAGTGTAAGTATGATAGGTGGTCATATTATTCTGATACGACTGTGTGTATATATATATATTTTAATTCTGAAAAATAATAATAAATTTTCTCCTCCTGTATATGTAATATATATCATAATGCTGGAAAGTATAATTCACTACGAATGAAATTAAAGTTTCCATTGCATTCGTGATTCAATTTAATTTAGAACTCTTACAAAGTCTTCCTTACTAAATAGTCATGTGAAATAAAAATGATTCACAACGGGGGGGGGGGGGGGGAAGTCGAACCTGCAATTCTCCAGATACATTCTAGAGCGTTCTACCGTTAAACCACCCATCGGACGATAATTTGCTTCTACGATGTGATCTATAAATCTTTCACTGAATGTAGCGGACTTTGCGCCATCTATAATCTGGAGAGGCAACCTATTTTTCAATTGTTGCTAATGATTGAGATGTTAAAGGGGAAGTCACTCACGCTTAAGCGTTATTTATGAAAAATCCATACATAGTAAATACACAGTTTACCTGTAGATATAGAATTCAATAAATACTCATGTTAAAAAAATATCGCCGACAGGGCGGGAAAAGAACCCGTAACTCCCTAGATACATGCTAGAACGCTCTTCGGTTAAAAATACTCTTATTTGTTCTACATCCCTTAACAGGCTGAAGTTCTTGTTTGAACCGCATCTCTAATCAGAATTGCAGTAGTTCCTCTCACATACTCCCTTTTCTGAGTTTGAAACACCTTCCTTATCTCAGTTGCATCAGTTACTTGAACTGCCTTCCTTATCAGAGTTTCACAACTTATTTGAACTCGTTCTCTGGGTTGGGTTGTTTTACCTCTGAGCGGCACTTTTTTGCACACCATGGGCTAAATGGCCAAGCCACATGGACCCCGAAGACTCAGAGAAGGTTGGGGGAGGGGACCCACTGGAACAGCTGTTGGGAGACAGATGGTAGCCTCCCGTCATCCAGCGTGTTCTTAACGTGCACAGGATATGGCTCTCCCACACACGGGGCCACGGCTTAAGGTCCCATCCGACGGACGGCGGCCTTTCCAAGCCCATCGGTGTCCCCTACTGACCGTGGGCAGGGCGGGGAAATTTTGCGGAGATAAATCTAAACGCTGACCCAGCTGGGACTCAAACCTGGGAACTACAGATTACGAGCCTGGCGCGCTACCGACTGAGCCACCCCCGCCCCACTCGTTCTCTGAGATGGGCACTTACTTGAGATGTTACCGAAGCTGGACTTCTTTTATCTCTGCAGAAATCTGGCCCTGACTACTCTTAATATAACCTGAAAACCTCCGCTTAAGGAAATATTCTATCTAAATTACCACACAGGAAATCTGTCTTCATATAAAATCTTTAATAGGAAATCTATGCCTTTTTAAAAATCCCTTTCTATACTTGATAAAATCAAGCTTATCAGAAAACTAATAATTGATACAAAATTAGAAACACCTTAGTGATAGTTTCATATTTTCGCAGCTTTCTCAACCTTTGTTTATTTCACTCAACATTCTATTAGGAAACGAAAAAAATCAGTAAATCGTGAAAAGTATGAGGTTTATCTCTCACATCAGTGGACAAAAGCAAAAGTTCCTAAATGCAGAGACAAAGCTGTATTTTTGAAAACGCAGCTCCTTCAGAGAGGTGGGATTGTGTGCGACTCTGTCTCCTCTCTATGTGCATGTCTCCCCAAAGGACGAAGCAAAGCCCCTCCTTGTCCTGGTAGCAGGGGATTAGTGCTGCGACTCCTGCGCAGTTAAATGCAGAATCGGCTGTTCAGGAGGAGAGAGAGAGAAAGGAGGGGGAGCTGGAGGGCGGGTGGGAGACCCTCACAGCGCCGGGGCAAGCAGGGGGATTACATCGGGACAGGAGCGCAGGCAAATACAATCAGCGGAATCCCCGACATTGATCGCCCCAAGGGATGGCATGGGAGGAGGAGGAGCAGGACGAGGATGCGACGGAGGCAAGGATGATACTGGCGCGCGAGGAGAGAGCGCCGCATCCTTCGCCGGTTCTCGCCCATCCCCTTCTCTTTCCTCGCAAACGCAGTCGGCTATTTGAGTGTGAAGATGCCTCATGCTGCCAGAGACGCACTCCCCGAGTGACGGAAGATAACAGCCAGCTCGCGCACGCAATGAGATGTTGGAGGATGCGCGGGAGCTGCAGCTTCCGCATCCCTAACACCATCTTTTCTTTTCTCTCCACCTCCTGCTCTTCCTTTCTCCGTCCTAGTATCGGAGATTTTTGAAAAGAGGATGACAGTACCTACTATGTTGCTAGTGGCGGCATCGACAAGACACCGCGTTCTTTTCTTGTCGTTGCTACCAAGGAAACGAGGTATCGGAAATATCATTGCGAACAAAGCTTGCTCAGAGTCTCTCCGGATAATGCATCCATAAAATGAATCTCTCTCTGTCATTTTCCTTTCCGTGCTTCGTTGATGTTGTCTCCTTTTCCTGAATTCGTTTATAAAGAGCACTGGCGTTTAATCTAATTCGCTAGAAATTGTGATTTGCTTTGTTAATTTAACTAATGTAATTTTTTCGGAGGTACATCAAGTTACGGAATTAATTCTAATGGGAGAAAATGAAATCATTTTGGGTACGTACCAAGAGGAGAGATATTTAAACACGGGGTGTATTTGGTCAAATGATATTTCTGATTCTAAAGGAACTTCAGATAATTCGCGTTTGAGAGTACGTTTCGACTACTGTCCTCCGTGTTTTGAGAATATGCCTTCTTATTTGCCTGGGGATATTTCTGGTTTTTCCGATACATGAATGCGTTCATTTCTGGTAGATAAGTTATTTATAAAAATTATTCTTTAAAATAATTTTTAAACGTCTCAACAGTTTTACGTCATGGACACTGGTGCATAATATTTAGACTGCGCCCGTATTATATAGTATAAAATTGGGGGCCCCAGATCCAGTCCCACGAGGGCCACGGTGAATTTGAAAAAGGAAACCAATCGATAAATAATACTCAAAATCTGTTAATATAATTATTTTGAAGCATTTTCCCATTTCCTATTTTATATTTTTCGTTCACATTTTAAATTTGCTGTACGAGTAGGTTAGTTGGAAAACAATGTATTCCGAGATCATAAAGGTTAATGCGTTTACACAAATATAAACTGAATGAGGTGTATTGGACCGCTGAGCACTAGTACCGTATTAGCCGAAATGAAACCCTTAATTTTGTCGCTGAAGGGTTGATTGTTTTAGCTCTGAGCGACACATTTTCCACACAATGGGCTAAATGACTAGGTCACAAGGACTTCGAGGGCTCAGAGAAGGTTGGGGTGAGGGGATCCACTGGACGGCTGTTAGGTGGAAATGGTAGTCTCCCGTCAAGGCCATCTAGCGGTATCTTTAACGTGCATAAAAAATGGCTCTCCCTCACATGGGGCCACAGCTTAACGTCCCATCCGTCGGACGGGAGCCTTTCCAAGCCCATCGCTATCCCCTACTGACCGTGGGCAGAGCGGGGGTTTTGTTGAGATAAATCTCAATGCTGTCCCCGCTGGGACTCTAACCTATGAACTGCAGATTACGAGCCGGGCGCGCTACCGACTGAGCCACCCCCTCCTCAATGCCGCTGAAGAAATTGAAGTACGACTTATAATTCACCTTAGCCAAATTCGGTTGTTGGTTTTTTTTTAACCTCTGGCGCTTTTTTGCACATAATGGGCTATATGGCCAGGTCAAAATGACTCCAAGGGGTCAGATAATTTTGGGAGAGGAGACCCACTGAACAACAGTTAGAAGACAAATGGAAGCCACCCATCAAGGCCATCGAGTATATTCTGTACATGTTATAGCTCTCATAAATACGGAGCCGCTCATTTACATCCCACCCCACGAGGGCTACCTTTCCAGGCCATTCGGTGTCCCTATTTCTGACCGAGGGCAGGGTGAAGGTTTAGTGGAAACAAATTGGGAATATGGATGAGGCGATTTCCATTTCTTGGGAGAAGGAATATCCGCGAGATGCATACATAAGTTTCGTGACGTTAGATTAAGGATTCCCTTCAGATTGAAAGGATGGGACTGAAGATGATATATTGCAGGATGAAGATGAAATCAATTACAACAGTCACGAAAAGACTAATGGGAGTGAAAGCGATGAAAGCTGTTGTGCAATTGATTACTTATGTGATTAACTATCTGGCTGTTTCAAATGAATATGCAAATATGCGACTATTTAAATGTTTAACTATGGACAATTATCTATGTGATTTTAACTAGACAATAGTAAGAAAATGTACAAATAAATTTATAACTTGTAAAAACAGTTTTCTTTTTCTCTCGGGTTAATTCAAATTTGAAGATACGGCTCGTATTCCTGCGAATACGATGTTAATCTACAGGCAAGGGGCAGAAAAATTGAAACATCCTCACCTATATCATTCGAGGCTCAGTAGCTGGTTAAAAAAATATTACGGAAATATATGACTGAAGATAAATATAAGACGTGAATTAAAGTGTCAAAATTTCTATTTTGAACAATCCGTTCAGTACTTAATGAGTTACAGAAGTTTGAATATTGAATAACAGAGATGTCAATCATAGGAATTCACCTTAGAAGTTAATTAAAACTTAAAAATAAGCATTATTTCATAACATTTAATAAAACAAACATCACAAGTTTCTTAGACCTGCTGATTTTAAGTACACTGGTTTCCTGCTGCTTTTAAGTATTCTGCTTTTAAGTACACTGGTTCCATAAATTAAGGATAAATGAGAAAAATCGCGATAATTCGCCAAAACATTGTGTGACTCTCACCAAACTTGCTCATGTAATCAGTAAAGTAATGCAGAGTGAGCATATCGTATGCAAATTAGTCTACGTTGCATTAATTTGGGTAAGCGGATAGCGGCATGAAAAGGGTGTTTTGGAGTGAATCGTTATTTTGTATCGTAAATGTGAGTAAAGAAATTCGAAACAGCCATTTTGTAGGAATGACTCGAGACATCATTTGCCAAATGAACTGCGGTGGAGAGCTATTGACCGGCTCGAAGCAGGCCAAAGTCAGTCAGACGTGGCACGATGGCTGAATGTGAATCTTTCTGTGGTCCATAGACTGTAGAATCATTTTCTTAGCACGGATTCCACGTCTCGAAAGTTTAACCGAGGAAGGGCCAGAGTTACAACCTCTCTACAAGACCTATTAACAGCACGAAGGAGCAGAACGTCTACTCCCTCTTAGCTACGATCCTCTCTTGCAGCAGCCACTTGGAGGGTTGTATCAGCTTCTACTGTGCGTAGAAGGCTTCATTAGGAAGGTCTTTACACTAGATTTGTATGCCCCTCACGTCACGTCACAGGAGAGAACGGTTGAATTGGGCACGCACGCATGTTAACTGGACAGAAGAGTAATGGAGGTCCGTACTCTTCACAGATGAGTCCAGATATTGCTTGCAGAGTGATTTCGGACATTGTGTGATATGGAGACAACGAGGTATCCGTTATCATCCCAGGAACATCCGTCAAAGAGACAGTTACGGCGGAGGTAGCGTATGTGTTTGGGGTGGCATTTTCTTAGGTGGACGCACAGACCTCTATGTGTTGACGAGTGGGAACCTCAATGCTCAAAGGTATAGAGATGACATCCTGGACCTTTATGTACGCCCTTACACTGGTGCAATAGGTGAAACATTCATCTTACAAGACGATAACGCTCTTCCACACAGAGTTCGACTAGTGGAACAATACCTTCAAGAGAAGACCATTATGCGCATGGAGTGGCCAGTGCGATCTCCCGACCTAAATCCGATAAATTATATGTGGGATGCTCTAGGGTGACGTGTTGCTGTCCTCAACCCGCCACCTGAAACAAAGGGGGAGCTTATTACTGCTTTTAAGGAACAACGGTCGTTACTGCCTACTGATCTGATTCACATCATAAACAGTATGGAACATCGCTGTCGTGCCTGCATTGGTGTAAGGGGTGGCCACACTCCTTATTAAAGAACTTTGCCCATTGCATTCTGACACCTCATTTTTGGGCAAGTTCCTGTGTTATTTTTTGACGAAAAATGTTTGTAGTGTAAAATATTTTATGCCATTCTGAAACTAGCATTGTAATTCATGTTTCCATCAAATTTCATTAAAATCAATCCTATAGTTTTTTGTTCATCATAATTTTTTTGAGTGTTCCTTAATTTACGGAAACCAGTGTATTTGAGCTTCCATAGCTCTACAAATACCCAAAAAATTATTGCTCAAAATCGAGATACAGATAGATTTGAATGACATTTAAATTTATCTAGTCCTATTTTTCTATAGAAAGCTTATTGTAGAAATTACGGATCTGGCAACAGTATGCCTAACTGTCAACACGACTTTTTCGTTTGTGCGCGTTTTTGTTGGTGATTTAATATAGTAAATACTGCCATTTAGTTCTGCTTTCCTATCTAGAGTGAATCGAACTGGTTTGTTTGTGATTTGAGGTACGTTGTTTTTGTAATATTTCGTCATTTTGCTTTGGTGTCTTCTTCAAGTATGAGGCAAAGACTGAAAAGTGCCGCCATTAAATGAGTGGTGGAGCTTGACTGCAGGGTGGCTTCATCTAATGAGAAGATTAGAAAATATTTCGCGAATATTTTATTCATTTGAAATTCGACAATAGAACTTTTATATTCTTAGAAAAGTTAACTTAATTTAAAACTTTTTCAAACAAGGTAGATCAAAGATAAGATCTAAAAAGAATTCAACAACGATACAGAGACAAAGCAAAAACTCTAAAGTCAATCTAAGCCAAAGAAATTTGTAATCAATACAGGCAAAATGTTTGATGAAAATAAAATCTCTACTTCTGAGATAAATAGGTCTAAGTCACTTAGAAATATTCCCGATTTAATGAATTGTTCACACATTTTTGACACTGCTAAAAATATTTGCTTCATTAAGTTCTGCAAGTTCGCAGCGATCCATTCAAAACGATTTTCCTCGTTCAATTGTCGATCATAATTTGCTACAACTTCATCTAAAACTCATTATGCAGAGTCAGATGTAAATTGAGATTTTGAAGAAGAATGTGTTGATATTGAGCCTAATGCTATTTTTGAAGATGGCAATATTTTTCCTTTTGAGTCTCAGAATTCCGATGGAGTGAAACTCAGTATAATTTTCTACAATAACAACATCAAACTGTCTTCTTTAGACTGTGAAGAAATTACAGATTACTTCTTCAAATTTCTTGGCAAAGATACTGACGGGAATTTTGCCTTTAATGGAAACATAATTTTGTATCCCAAAACCATCCAAGACTTAAAAAAAAATGCAAATGTTAGATCGTATATTAAATGTTGAAGTAGGTTTTCGTATTCCAGATCAGACATTTTTATTGGGTCTGATTGATGGTGTCAATCTTTCACTCAAAGATGAATACATACTGCATCAGTTAAAGAAATTCAATATATGCAAAATAAGAAGGATGTATAATTATTCCCTCCCCGGACATTAATATAGTCAGCAAATTATCAATAGATAAAGTTGTTATCTATTCATCGGGAAAAATCTTTGCCAGAGAGTGTTAAAATTGGATTTATCAGGAATAAGTTGAGACCCTATAACAGTCCACCGGTGATATGCCTGCACTGTAATAGTTTGGGCATAGTGCAAATGCTTGCAATGGTAAAATTCGTTGCAAGAGATGTGGAGGTCCACATAATTATAAGTATTGTAATACCACGTATTATAAGTGTCCTAACTGTTATGGTCCTCACCCTTCGACATTTTCTGGTTGTCCAGCAAAGAAACTTGCATGCAAAACTAAATTAATTCAATTACAGAGGAATATATCATGGGCAGCTGCTCAGAGAATTGCTCAAAATTCTTATGTAAACAAAACGAAGTCAGGAACTGTTAAAAAAAATTTTGGAACTGTGACTGTTAGCTCTTCTTTAGGCAATATCAATACAGAAAATGTAAATAAAAATATTGAAACCATGAATATTACAGCTACAAATAAACAAAATATGTCAGAACCAAATTTTCATGATAGTAACTATGATATTGACTTTCCAGAGATGTTTTTTGGCAATAAAGTGTTTGTGAACTCTGCCTTAACAAATGAAAATTCAAAACAAAATACACATAAAGATGTTAAAAGTAAAATTCCCCAAGGGACATATACAGATGTGATGAAATCTAAAAATATCCTGTCAAATTTCGGGAAAAAATCAACTGAGGTTAATCCTGTTTCTTTTAATACAGTGGCTGAAAATAACGAACTTGATGTTAATGGCTTTGCTTGCACTAAAGAAAGCATTGCGCAATTCATTTCAAACCTATTATTTTATGTTGTTTCTAATCAAGATGAATATAAATTAATTCAATCCATAATACAAAAAATAATATAAGTTCTCTAGGCAACAGAATTCTTTTAATGCAGTGCAGTTGTACTGTAGAAGTTTCCCTTCAAAGAGAGAGGAGCTTAAATATTTATATAAGGTCAAAAATCTTCATGTAATAGCTTTACAAGAAATTGCAACTAAACACAAATAAATTTAAATCCTTTTATTGCTATTCAAATAGATCTCTAGAAAATTCTAGAGCAGTTGCTCTTCTAATCAGAAGAGACATTCCACATAAAATAATAAACCAAGCCTCAATATACCAGGTATTGATATTGTGATTGCTGAAATTGAAATTAAAAACAAAGTACATAATTTTGTAACATTTTATAATCCAGGTCAAAACCTCAAAGTTTCAGACTATAAAAACCTTTTTCAAGATTATAAATATCCATTGGTCTTGTTTGGTGATTTTAATGCTCATTGCCCTGTATGGGGATCTTTCAAACAAAATGGTAATGGCATTGAATTGCACAATTTTTTAAATGAACAAAGTCTAATATTTCTAAATGATAAATCTACTACACATCATAATTTTGAAAATAAAAACTTTGTGACAGATCTCTCTATCATAAGTCCATACATATTCAATAATTGAGTGGAGTATTAACTCTGACCCTCATGGAAGTGATCATTATCCCATTTATTTAAAGTTTATTGATATTTTAATTGTAAAAAAGATATCCAACTAAATAACTGGGTTAAAATTAAAAATAAGTTAGAAAATATTGAACCACCTGAATACATACTTGACTATAACTGTTTTATGGATTCGATTAAAAGAAATACCACAGAATGTTTTAAAATCATAAAAAAAAATACCTAAACTACATTCAAATTTATGTTATCTTAACAGAATTGTATCCATTAGACGGAACGCAGAAAAAAAACCCAAACGATCTAGAAATTTCCAAGATAGTTTAAGGTACAGTAGAATTGTTGATCTTGTAAGAAGGAAGTTAAAAGAGCATTAGAGGTCTTCCTGACAAGAATTTTGTACTAAACTAAATGTCAATTCAACAGTACATAGTATTTGGAGAACTTTTTAACTGCATAATTAAACCAAAAGAACAAAAATTCCCATAAAATAAATTTCCATTAAAAGAATATTTCAACAGTTGATAACTGCAAATTTTATTTTATAGGCGAAAAACCTACCATTTTCAAAACCAGTTCCTATTTATGGAAACGACAGAAATATTGAATTAGAAGTTGAAACATTTAATGAAAATATTCCACTTGCCATTCTCATACTGGATATGGATTTTACATATTATGAACTGCAATGCGCTCTAAATAAAGTTAAAGTAAAATCTGCTTGTGGGGATGACAAATATTTCATATAAATGTCTGAAATCACTTCCCACAAAATGGAAAAAAAAATTCTAGATGTTTTAAATAATATTTGGAGTAGCAAACGATATCTTTCTTCTTGGTCAATTGTGAATTTAATTTCCATATTTAAATCTAATAAACCAGAAGAAGAATTAAAATCTTAAAATTTTTGAAAAATCGACATGGTTGTATGTGTCGTTTTTCTGCTGAGGTCCTGCCATCCTCATAGACCCTCTACTGTGGCATATAAACTGACAAGCTCCTGTCAGACCTCTGTGGCAAGGAGCTGCTTGAGGGGGTATTTATTTATTTATTATTTAGTTTTGAAAAGACTTCTGTGGTTTCTTGATGAAAAAAATATCTTCTCTGATCATGTACATGGATTTAGAAGAGGCAGGTCTAATTCATCTTGTTGGAGATGTTAAAAATGCTTTACACCACAAAAAGGCAGTGGCTGCATTTTTTTTACCTTTCAGATGCTTTTGACTCTGTATGGATTACTGATCTTTTATACAAACTTAGCAAAATAGGGGTGTCTTTATATATATATATACTCCTTTATCAAGTTTTACCTTACTAATAAGAACTATCAGGTTAAAATTGATAATGTTTACTCAAACAAATTTAAAATTCACAGTGGAATTTCACTGGGTGGTATTTTATCACCCACACTTTTCAATATAGTATATCTTTATGATCTACCTGAATCTGTTAATGTCACTATTCTGAAAAATGTTAACTATTCAATTTATGCTGATTACCTTACCCTTTGGGCAATAGAAAAAGATTACAAAGATGTGGAAAAAACCCTTCAAGATGCAGTCAAAAAGCATTCATTTATACTGTGACAAATGGCACGAAAATAAATGCAGAGAAGTCATTGGTCATGCCTTTTGTTAGGACTAAAGCTGTTATTCCTCAACTAACTGTTTACTTTAATCATGGCTTGTTGCCTAATACAAATCAACATAAGTGTTTAGGTGTAGTCTTTGACTCCAGACTCAAATCAGATAAACAATTGCAAAACGTTTGTACGACTGGTAATAAACTCTTTAATTTTGCCAAATGCTTAGCAACAACAAATTGGGGATGCTGTCCAACAAATCTTCTTTATCTTTATAAAAATTTGTTTAGTCCAAAGTTGGAGTACGGTCTTGGTTTGTTGTTGGGAATACCAGAGTATAAATTTAACAAGCTAAATATCTTGCAAAACAAGTTTATTAGACTTGCTTTGGGCTTACTGAGAGGTACAAATCTGCCAATTTTTGAAATTAGAGCAAAATGTTTGTTCATTAAAGATTATACAAAGTTCAGCTCAAACATAAAGAGCATTTTTAATAAGGAAGATTACAGAAAAGAATTACGAATTTTCTGCTCTTGATATATTAAAGAAAGACATATTTTTGTCATATTTTGGAAATTAGAAATAATGGTGATTTATATACAAAAGATCCTATTTGGACTTTCCAGTGTCCAAGTATTAAAGAAAGTATTCCTAATATAATAAAAAAAAAAAGTGATATGGATCCAAAAGTCTTAAAGATTGTAAATGAATCCGTCATTGGTAATGAATATGGCGATTTTTTACAGATATTTACTGATGGGGCTTACTTCTCCAATGAAAGTATTGCTACAGCTGCTTTTGACATACCAGCCAAAAATATTTTTGAACAATTTAAATTTTAAGCAGATGTTACTATTTTGCAAGCTGAATTGTATGCCATATACAAGGCAATTACATGGGTTGAAATAAATTTACTTAATGAAAAGGTGGTATTGTTAACAGATTGCAAAGCAGCCTTGTTGGCCTTGGAAAATGATATTTATAATAATAATCATTATAAGATCATACTAAATATTTTCAAAATATACACTAAATCTGTTATAAAAGGTAATCATATTATTCTTCAATGGTTACCTAGCCACTGTGGAGTGGCAGGCAATGAGAATGTGGACAAAATAGCTAAGGATGCTATTAATTTACAAGTATCTACAACTTTACCTTCATTTCTCATATGTCTTAAAAGAAAAAAAAATAAAGAAAAATAAATTCAAGAACTAAATACATATTTCAAATTTCATGCTCCAATTAATAGTAACTTTAGATATTATCTTGATGAAAACATTTCATTTTTAAGCAATTTAATTTCAGTTGACAAGATATTCGTAAAATCATCAGGCAACGTGTAGGTACTGCTGCATTTAATAACTACCGTTTTTAAATCAAAAAGAGTCAGTCCGATTTGTGTAACATCTGTCAAATTAAAGATACTGTTTCCCACGTTTTGCTAAATTGTGAAAAGTATGATGAAACCAGAAAATTTTTTTTTATAGCACTTCGTTACAAATGCAATCTAACTGAATATACACTACAAAATATTTTGAATCCCGATAATTCTTCTAAATTAGTTATCTTCCATCTATTAATTGGTTTTCTTCGAGAATCAATGCTATATAATAGAGCAGTGCTGTCCAACTTCTCTAAGACCGCGGGCCATTTTTTCTTTCGCCAATATTTCGCGGGCCATTTTTTTCTTTCGCCAATATTTCGCGGGCCAAAAAAAAGAATAGGATAGGTAATTGAAAAGTCAGTTCATGTCACCTCAAAAAATTATTTTATTTATACGAAAAATAATGAGTAATAATAAACCAATATAAATTTTCTAAACCTTATCAAATATTAATAAATTTAATCGGAGCATTGTGGTCGTAGTTGTTGGGCAATAAGAATAGAATGAGTAAGTTGAAATAATGCAAAAATAACTGCAAATAGAATGAGTAAGTTCAAGATTGCATATCAAGTAAAGTAATATAAGTTGACAGAAAATTATAGGGTGGATTATAGATATTTATTTAAAATTTCAAGTAAGAACTTGATTTTGTTCGCGGCCACAAAAATCCTTGTGCGGGCCGTATGCGGCCCGCGGGCCGCTAGTTGGACAGCGCTTCGATTTCGTTTTTTATGTCTAAAGGATATAAATATCTGATTCAGCCAAAGAACATTTTCTAACTTTCTGTCATATGTATATATAAGAATTTTCTTCCTTGGTATATTGTTGTGATATATACATATTTTTTTTGCATTATGTATTTTTCTAAGTGTTTTTGTAATGTTATTATTGCATTAATATTTTCTAAGTATATCAGTTTTTTTAATTGCTTTGGAGTAGAAGTATTCAACTAAACACTCCAGAGGCGTATAATGTTAAATAAATAAATAATGTAGAAACGGATCTCTGAATTTGATTCTCCATTGATTTAACATTGGAATGTTTCCATTTTTTCCCCAATATCTGTAGATACTGGTAGCACGTCAAAATGACAAAATTTAAAAAAGCAACATAGCACTAATAGGCACTTATAGCAATAATCCAGCTAACATAGACACTCATTATAAAAGAACTATTCCAAATAAAAAATATTTCTTGAACTCTTTCTGGCACATAAATTTTTGTAAATTAAATTTTGTGAGAATAGTTTCCTCTTTTTTTTAATTTTCTTTCACACAAACATCAAAAACGAGTGATAATAAAGAAAATAAAAAAAAGAATGTGAAAAGCAAACATTGTTGAGTGTTGACTCTCCAGGAAGCGGTGAAATTGAAATTTCGGATGGTGAAAGATAACATTGTTATCCGTTGTCTAGCAGGTAGTTTAAACTGTCTATTCTGTCTTTCTTCGTCGATTTAGGCTAGTTCTTGTCCCTCCTGATTTCCATCGTGTTTCCGAGACGAAGGAAAGGCTTAACAAAGAGATATTTTGCAAGTCAAAACGAACTGGCGTCAGCTGTTTCGGAAGAGGTTTCAAAGCGATAGACCTCTTCTCTTGAAAGGGAATGAAAAGGACACGCCGCCTTTGGGAAAACCGCTTCAAGGGTCGTTCCGTTGTTAAGATGCAAACGAACTGCATTATTTTCTAACAGTCGAGTTTCGTGTGTGTCACTTGAAGCTGCAAATGAATATGAAATCACAGAGCAAAATTTCGATTTAGCTGAAAAGGCTCTACTTGCAATAAATACCATTAGTGGGAATTTAAATTTTTAAAATTTAAGTTTGCTTTTTCTAACGCATTAGATGTCGTCTCTGACTCTCTTACGGACTATTCTTTCTTACAGCAAATAGAATTTTTTAAAGTTTTTGTGAGTAGTCTTAAAAAAAAATGTCATGACTCTGAGACGTTTTTACGGTTTTACTTAACAGAAAGCGAAAAAAGGTATTAATAATGTATAAACGATATTATTTAACAAAATATGATCTTCAGATTTCATGTTTTTTTACTTTTGCTGTCGCGATTTAGGCCTCAACTGACATTGCGGTGAGAGGACAATTGTACTTCGTGAGTGTGTTTCTTATAATACGATCGCGTATTCTCTAATTATGTTGTATTGACTACTCTTCCAGCTCTGAGACAGTAGTTAAACCTGGTTGTGACAAAGGGGTAGGGTGACTGGTTTAGTGATCAAAGGGTCTGGGTTCGAGCTCTGGGTAAGGTATGGATGTTGTCTTCCTTACAGATTTTTTCTATGATGTAGTATACTTACAGGCTTTTGGGTTGGGTTGTTTTACCTCTGAGCGGCACTTTTTTGCACACCATGGGCTAAATGGCCAGGTCACATGGACCCCGAAGGCTCAGAGAAGGTTGGGGGAGGGGACCCACTGGAACAGCTGTTGGGAGACAGATGGTAGCCTCCCGTCAAGGCCATCCAGCGTGTTCTTTAACGTGCACAGGGTATGGCTCTCCCGCACACGGGGCCACGGCTTAACGTCCCATCCGACGGACGGCGGCCTTTCCAAGCCCATCGGTGTCCCTTACTGACCGTGGGCAGGGCGGGGAATTTTGCGGAGATAAATCTCAACTCTGACCCAGCTGGGACTCGAACCTGGGAACTACAGATTACGAGCCTGGCGCGCTACCGACTGAGCCACCCCCGCCCCACTTACAGGCTCCTATCAGACATCTGTAGCAGGCGACTTTTTGAAGAGTATTCTATTGTCTTATTAGGCATGTATAAGAAGGCCTGTACGAGCAAGGAGCAGTTTCAAGGACCATTCTCTATCCTACGTTTTTCCAATAAAAATAATGCATTTAGTTGAACCTCCAATGCAAGGGTTTCGAATCTTTTCATCTACACGGGCTGCTTATCGGACCCAAATATTACCACCGAGGCCCATAACTTTTAATTTCATCAATTTAAATATCGTTAATCGGAGACAGTTTAACTGACGACAGATTGGGAACTGTATTCCAAAGCATATTTATTAAACTATTTCAGAATTTTCGTCATAGCGAAATGCATTTCTTTAAAAAAGCATTTTTCCTTCAACTCTGAAGAATCTGGTATATTATATAATAATTCAGGACCACAACACTAAGTTTTAAAGTTTTTTCCGAGAAGTGCACTTAAATTATGTTTGTAAATATATATTTTCGTGCGTTTTTCTGCATATATATTAGCTTATCTAAGTATTAAAAATGTCTGCGCGTGTGTTTCTGTGATTGCCGTAACTCATCGGGAAATCATGGTAGAGACTTTAAATTTTCACAGAATGTTTCTGGTTCTCATCCGGGTTGCAATGCCAAATTTCAAGTCGAAAGTCCAAAAGAGGGGCTTCTTAGAAGCAAATATATTTACCTTGCTATTCCCATCGGAAACGATAATGGCTATTAAATTTATTGTTGCCATTTGCTGCTCCCTAATTGCGAACGTGAAAATCAAAATAACATTAACTCGTCTGTGGTTGCCAGATTTTCCAAGGTATTATTATTTTAACGCATCCCATTGCATCTAGAGACCAGATTTTTTTAACCGGACACGAGTCATGCAGGGGAACATGCCTACGGAATTTGGAACCTTACGGCCAAGTACGTCGAGAATCACATAATACCAAAATATGTCGAAATGAAAAACTTGATAGTTTGCGACAAAGCCGCGGCTATGAGTCAACAATGACCTTTGCAACACCGGAAAATTCCTCGTGTTGAAACTGTATTAAAATGTCGCGAGGGTAGGTGATATCCACAAAACTAACCTTTAATGCAGTAAAAAACAGAATATTCAGATTAAAGGTGAGATCCGAGCAGTGACAATTTGTGTAGAAACGAAACCACGAGCGAAGTAGGAACCCGATTTTTAAAAAACCACCGGGGCACACGGGGGAAGCCGTGCAGCAAATTTGGACAATGCGATCAAATATCACGGGAGCCAAAGGGAAACAAAACCAGTCGTAACGGAAATAAAAATCTAGATAATTTAGGTAGAAACAAAGCCACTGGCTATGAGAGAGCGGGTTGAGTTGTTTTACCTCTGAGCGGCACTTTTTTGCACACCATGGGCTAAATGGCCAGGTCACATGGACCCCGAAGGCTCAGAGAAGGTTGGGGGAGGGGACCCACTGGAATAGCTGTTGGGAGACAGATGGTAGCCTCCCGTCAAGGCCATCCAGCGTGTTCTTTAACGTGCACAGGGTATGGCTCTCCCGCACACGGAACCACAGCTTAACGTCCCATCCGTCGGACGGCGGCCTTTCCAAACCCATCGGTGTCCCCCTACTGATCGTGGGCAGGGCGAGGAATTTTGCGGAGATAAATCTCAACGGTGACCCAGCTGGGACTCGAACCTGGGAACTACAGATTACGAGCCTGGCGCTCTACCGACTGAGCCATGAGAGAGCGGACTGACGTCAAGTAGTACAGAGGACCCAAGCACACACAAGGAAATTTTCTTCGTGTTGAATCGCCGCTAAAGTTTCGTGGGGGGGAGGGTTGTACTTAGAAAACTTACCTTTAGTGCAGTGAAAAAAAATATAAATTAAAAGAGAACTCTTCGCCGGCTAGTTAGAACCGTTCAGCTAGTTAATAAATAAAATTTTTTGCAGCTGTATTCAGATAAATCATTTGATACACATTAAATCCCTTATTTTACACAAATTTCAAGGTACCATCTGCCCATTTCCACTCTCTTAATGATACTCCTAACTCGTAAAAATTCTGTTTTGCTTTTATTTAGTAAATAATGTTTTCGTGAACTGAACGATGTAACTTATGCTAAACTAACGGATTAAAGCAAATTTTTGCAGGTTTCATGCAACATTTCTAGGTTGGATTACAGACCCCTGTGAGAATATTTCAACGTTAATAACTACCCAAATACGTAAAATCAATATATAGAAGGTTAGTGTGATTTACGATTTTCTGCCAGGTGCCGTAAAAACAAGGAAGGGAAACAGAAAGTAACTTGTGGAATCTGAGAACTCTCCTGTTCAGTGAACCATGGCTTAAATGCTGATTTGACGGAAGGTGACTCTTTCATGTCCTTTGGCATCTCTTTCGACGTCGAGCGTTCTGTGTCGAAAACAAAAAATATCGATACTTCTATTGACAGTCGATCATGAGATTCTAGGAAAGCAATTACTGAGGTGAAATGATAGGCCCATCTGCTACATAAAAGAGCTTCTCTAAAAGGAAATATTTACTTCAATATTATGGTTGATGCTATGTCTATAGTAATAAATGACATCTGTCTGTGAGTCTGTGGCAGCCACAATTCATCGGGAAAACGTAGTAGACTCTTCAAAACTTGACAGAATATTTTTGGTTGTCGTCCAAGTCGAATTTCCAAAACAGGGCTTGCTAGAAGCAAAAATATTTTTCACGCTCTTCCTACGGGAAAAGTGCCAAATCCATTATTGGCGTTTTTTGTTCCCTAATTGCAAACATAAAAGTCTTGAAAATATGTAAATTCTGCATACTCTGGGAAAAGGTATGATTTCATCTTTCGGAGTTGGTAACACTACATTAAATCGTTTTTGCTTATTACAACACCAACATATACACGTGTTGAATCTGTCCTAAGGTTGGGTTGTGTTGTTTTACCTCTGAGCGGCACTTTTTTGCACACCATGGGCTAAATGGCCAGGTCACATGGACTCCGAAGTCTCAGAGAAGGTTGGGGGAGGGGATCCACTGGAACAGCTGTTGGGAGACAGATGGTTGCATCTCATCAATGCCATCCTGCGTATTCTTTAACATGCACAGGGTATGGCTCTCCTGCACACGGGGCCACGGATTAACGTCCCATCCGACGGACGGCGGTCTTTCTAAGCCCATCGGTGTCCCCTACTGACCGTACTGACCGTGGGCATGGCGGAGAAATTTGCGGAGATAAATCTCAACGCTGACCCAGCTGGATTCGAACCTGGGAAGTACAAATTACGAGCCTGGCGCGCTACCGACTGAACCATCCCCGCCCCCTGTCCTAAGAAGTTGAGAAGGAGGGCAAAGGGGGTACTCATAAAACTAACCTTCAGTGCAGTGATTGGTTTTGTTGTTCGCGATTTTACGGCACAAGGATTAGCGCAGTGAAGATGAGATTTAGATTTCATACTAAAAATGATAACACTGGATCAAAAATCAGCTCCGCTGTGTTACTCACCCTTCGGGTTGTTGCGTTTTTCCGGATAAGATTGCTGCATAAATTATGATAATGAATAAGGGAGGATAATTTAGTATAAGTCAAACTGTGTGGAACAGCATCGTATCAACACTTTCATTACAAAGTCAAATTATATTATACGCAATTCTGAACTCTGCAGGGTTCAACAACAAAGGCTATGACGCATATTGTAGTTAAAACACTCCACACTGTGTTCTTTCATTAATTTTTTTCATGTTCATTTGCTTTAGCGGCAAAATAAAAGAAATAAATTTCACAACAGCTCACTTCTCCTTAAACACATCCGTTGCAAAACAACTGTAAAATCCAAGAAGAAGAGACACGAGAAGACATTCACGAGGTAATGAGGTTTCAAAGAAGGAAGTGGGAAACAGAAAAAAAAAGGAAGAAACATCTCCGGGAAAAGCCCGGAATTCTTCTTAGAAACCTTTACAGTTTTGCCACAAGCCCGTATAAAACTTTCCGGTCAGCAACTAAGGAGCTGTCACTTTCCGTAGCCCAGTAGCTTTCTTAGAGGTAACAGCAGCCATACATCAGCCACCAGATGGCGCGGTAATTTATCTCGTCTTCGAGGCTTTGTCCCAGACTCCGCCACAGAGCAGAAGCTCGTGCGCACCTAAGTCGGTGGCGCAGCTGCGAAGCGATTCATTAAGTTTTTGAGGGTACACATTATTCTTTCGAAAGCGTGAAGAAGTCGAAGAGGTTGAAAACTATTTAGACCGCTTGTGATGAGCCTCATTTTTCTAATCGAGGAATTCCGTAGGCCAATTGTGTTAAGAGTTATAGGTAGCGAATACAGGTCAGAGACAATCGAATCTTTAAAGTATGTTGTCTATCATGTTCATGTACTAGGGCGAGGCTGTAAAAATATTGGGGCTGAGTGTGGGATAGATTAAATAGAGCCAGAACGTACCAGAATGTTGTTCTGATATTATTTCAAAAAATATTTCTTTCCGAGTAGTTCAATACGTGTTTTCTATCCCCTTTTCTAGTGGTATTCCATATAAGAAAATATATATGCTCGCGAAATGCATGTGAGATATACACAGTCGTATCAGAATAATATGACCACCTACCATAGTACACGTATGGTAGGTGGTCATATTATTCTGATACGACTGTGTATGTTTGCTATTTGTTAAGCTATCGTTTTGGTTGCTAAAACCCACTAAAGGTGTCGCTATCAGGGCTACCTATATAAGATCGAGCCCACGCAGATATCAAGTAGAAGAAAGGAAAATGTGTGTAATGTTTATAAGTTGAATTGCTTTACATCCGAGAGGTACTTATTTGTACACCATGGGTTAAATGGCCAGATCACAAGGACCCCGAGAGCTCAGAGAAGATTGCGGGGAGGGCACTCACTTTAAATTTTCAGGCGACATATGGAACTTCGTGTCAAGATCATCTAGCGTGTTCTTCAACTGTCATGGTTATGGCTCTCTCGCACACTGCGCCACGGTTTAACGTTCCATCCGACGGACCGTGGCATTTCCAAGCCCATAAGGAGCAGGTCACAAGGGCTCAGAAAACTTTGTGAAAGGGAATCCACTGGACAGCTGAAAAGATACAGATTGTAACATCTCGTTAAGGCCATCCAGCGCATTCTTTAACGTGCACACGACGCCGTGGATTAACGTTCCATTCGACGAACGGCGGCCATTCCAAGCCGATCGTGTCCCTTTTCTCACCGATAATTTTCAGCGGTGGGGGTTAGCGTAGATAAATTCCAAAGCTTGCTCTTTCTTAATGATTTAACTCTTAAAAATTCACTGCAAGCTATTTAGTTTAAAACATTATAAAATAAAATCAACAAATTAAATGTAAAGAAATACGATTTTAATTAGACCATGTGTATATTTAAATTTTACTTCCGTTACTGAACAGTCCTGGTACAAATTGGTTCTAAAATTCGTAAATATTGATGTGAAGCGCTGGATGGCCTTGACGCGAATCTTCCATGTAACAGTTGTCTAGTAGTTCCCCTTTCCCAACTCTCTGTCAACTCTTGGGGTCCTTGTGACCTGGTCATTTAGCAACGTGTGCGCAAAAGTGCTGCTCAGAGATGAAACAACCTATTCAATTCATTATTAAACCGAGATGAACAAGGAGACTCCTTAGTTTCAACTTGAGACTTCCGAAATTTATATTGATTGCTAAATTTTTGTTTCTTGTTAACATTAACTATCAGTACTCACTGTAAAGGCAGACTGTCTCGTAATCTGCCTTTTACAAGTACGAATGTCATCTGTTGTAGCGTTGAAATTTATCCTCGCTTAATCCTCACTTGGTCAGAAGGAGACACCGATTGGCTTGGAAAAGCTGCCGTCTGTCGAATGGGATGTAGAGCCGTGGTTCCGTGTGCAGTAAAAGACAGGTCCGACTAGGAAAATAACTGGGTCCGGCGCAAAAAATGTGTAATGCATGTAAAGATATAAAAATATATGTGCTATTATGATTTAAAATTCATCGTAATAAATACGATAATGATTTTACGATTCGCAACGCTAATGAGTAGAAAATCTTAGATTAATAAAGTATATTTTCTCTGTATAGGATAATATTCAGTATTTTAATCTGAGGTAGTTTTTAAATAAAAAAAAATAAATACCCCCTCAAGCAGCTGCTTGCCACAGAGGTCTGACAGGAGCCTGTCAGTTTACATGTCATAGTAGAAGGTCTGAGAGGATGGCAGGACCTCAGCAGAAAAACGGCACATACATCCATGCCTTACCCGGGGCTCGAACCCAGGTCCCTTAGATCAGTAGCCAAGCGCGCTAACCACTCGGATTTAATAACTAAATCACTTATATTCAGAACCGTGGCAGGATCTTCAGAACTATGACAGGATCTGTCTAGGTAGTGGGGGAGGAGGTAGAATCCAATCCATGCCTGAAAATTGCTAGTAATGGTGATAGAGGCAAAAATATTATTAAACCAAAATATATCTCATATTTTTGGAAAAAAATATTAAAAGACCTCTGAAATAGACATATATTCTTTTGGTGTCCCCCCCACCTTTTCACTTTTTTGCGCGTCAATTGAATTTCTTGGCCCATCGCTTTATTTTTTATAGATCTGGTTCTATACAGAACCTTATACTTTTGTAAGAAAGTGGCTCGATGCAATCGCACCAATGATATCGCCATCAAGCCGGCCCGTTTCTCTGCATGTTAAAGAACATGTAAGATACCTTGATGAAAGTATTCCGTCTGTCACTTAATACCGGTCTAGCGAGTCTTCTCCAATTTTCTCCAGGCCTTTGGGATCTTTGTGACATGCACATTTAGCCCAATGTGTGCAAAAAAAGTGTCTCTCAGAGGTTGGGTCGGAATGGCTCAGTCGGTAGTGTGCCAATCTCGAAAGTTGTAGTTCCCAGGTTCGAGACCCATCTGCGCCAGCGTTGAGATTTATTTTCGAAAAACTTCCCGCTCTGCCTTCTGTCAGTAGGGGACAGCGATGGGCTTGGAAAGTCAGCCGTCCGTCGGATGGGACGTTAAACCGTGGACACGTATGCGGGAGAGTTATATTCTGCGCACTTTAAAGAACATACTGTATGGCCTTGACGGGAAGTTACCATCTGTCTCCTAACAGCTGTTCAGTGGGTCCCCTCTCACCCCAAGGCTTCTCTGAGCCTTCGGGGTTCTTGTGACCTGGCCATTTATCCCATTGTGTGCGAATAATTTCCACTTAGAGGTAATACAAGTATGTGTCTTTAGTTTAAAATAAGCGAAAATATACACCAGAGATATCACAAAAAAAAAAAACGTCTTGGAACACATAACTTCATCCTATTGGAATGAATGAAGTTATAAGCATTCCTATCAATAAGCTGTACTGCCGGCTTTGATATCTTTAGGTACCGTAATTTCCTCAAGGCGCTGAAGAAAACAAAAGATAAACACTCATATTAAGCGTGTTACAAAGCATTTCTGGCTCTGAGAATGTCCGAATATTTGCATTCAGTAGGCTACGCCGTATAATGGTGTATGCCCATGTCTGAGATTTCACAACGCTGTTATGATTTGTTTCTTTTCGCAATTTCAAACAGAATATATGTGAATCCTGAAAAGCTGGTGAGCACACGAAGTGCCTTTGGACAATGCCGAGGCAGTTTCTCACTGGAAGTTATGCACTTCTGTGGTGAAAAATAGGCGGCTCTTATGTGACAATGACAATGGTTACCATGGCGATAACTATGAAAATTTCATGGTTGGAATCGTGCTCGATGTTGAGAGTTGCCTTTCCGACTTTGGTTGCCATGGTGAATGTGAAAGTTTTACAGCGTAGTTTGCAGTCACAGTTAACAAGAAAGGCTTTGCGAAAGAGATGTTGGGAAATACTCGACGATCGCATTTACTTGCATATTTAGGTTGACTTGTTAAAGGTTGTCCTCTCTGGATTATTCCTTTAATTTTACGGCGTTTATCCTGAAAGTTGGATCTTGTTGTTCTCAGAGTCCGTTAAATTTTAATCGTCCTTGAGATACATACCGTCCTGTGGCCGAGTGATTAGGGGGCTTGTCTACTGACCAAAGGGACCTGGATTCGAGACCCCGGATAAGGTGTGGATGTTTATATTTTCTTTCTGCTGAGGTTTCCCCTTCCTCACAGATTCTTCTCTATGTGGTATTAAACTGTTATTATTATTAAAAAAATTAAATTATTTATTATTAACTGATATTTAATAAAAATACGAAAAAGATTAATGTTTACTGACGGAAGAGAGACTATAAATTTAAAAGCTCGCCTAGGTTATGTGGATGGAAAACCACATTCGAAGCTCCCTGACTTTGAAAATAGGACCGGGTCAACTCCTCACTTTCAGAATGCTAGTAAGGGAATAAATACCCACTCAAGCAGTTGCTTGCCACAGAGGTCAGACAGGAGGGTTGTGTTGTGTTGGGTTGTTTTACCTCTGAGCGGCACTTCTTTGTACATCAAGGGCTAAATGACCAGGTCACATGGACCCCGAAGGCTCAGAGAAGGTTGGGGGAGGGGATCCACTGGAACAGCTGTTGGGAGACAGATGGTAGCCTCTCGTCAAGGCCATCCAGCGTGTTCTTTAACGTGCACAGGGTATGACTCTCCCGGTCACGGGGCCACGGCTTAACGTCCCATCCGACGGACGGCGGTCGTTTCCAAGCCCATCGGTGTCCCCTACTGACCGTGGGCAGGGCGGGGAATTTTGCGGAGATAGATCTCAACGCTACACAGCTGGGACTCGAACCTGTGAACTACAGATTACGAGCCTGGAGCGCTACCGACTGAGCCACCCTCGCCCCCTGACAGGAGATTGTCAGTTTATATGCCATAGCACAAGGTCTGTGAGGATGGGAGGACCTCAGCAGAAAAACGACACATGCATCCATGCCTTACCGGGGCTCGAACCCAGGTTCCTTAGATCACTACCAGCGCGCTAACCACATAGCCGCGGGACGGCTAAATACTTTTCGGTTATGTTATAGGTAATAGCTGCTGGCTCATTTTCTTGCTCACCCATTTTGAAGTTATTGACGTTAGGTAATTATTTTTTAAGTCATCAGTATTATTATGTGGTCAGTGTAATCAATATTATTAAATAAGTTATTGACGTCAAGTAATACTTGATATGTCTATTATTAATTTGAATTATGTTGATTAGAAAATAGATTAATATCTACTTTTACGAACATTTGATCGTAATCTTGACTAATATCTGACAATACGAGCATCAGTTAAATAATATATTTCTCGTTAACTATTAATTGTTATTATTAGCGATTAAATATTCGAAACAATGACTTCAGTTGAAGCATTAGGAGAATTTTGGCCAGAGAGTGCTTAAGGTACGATATTTGGACGGGGGCTTAAGTCACGATTTTTGTTTCACAACTTGTGCTATTTTTATAATTTTATTGATCATTGCATTTGTGCAAAACTTCTTTTCTCAAATGCAGTCAAATTCGTTATAACGCGGGTTTCGTGACAGAGAGAGAGAGAGAGTTATCGTCAACTCACGATATTTTAGGAAATTCTCTGGGAGATAAATAAAAAATAGTTAAATTCTATGTTCTATAAAAAATTAATTTAAAAATACTAAAAAAAACTGATATCGTATTCTGAATTAAATGCATAGTTTAATCGTGTTTTTTAAAATAATCCGAGATCATCTTTTGTCACGACAACTTGTGGCGTTTATTGTCATATATGTACGTCTTAATGTTTTGCAAATGTAAAAGATGAAGAGGATCGCAATTACTCTGTCTCTCCATCCAATTCATTAAGCACGCACGCTTTTTCATCCTCGCTGTCATCTACCTATAAATATTTTGCTCTTACGCTGTTCTGGACTGCAGCTAGAGAGGATTTTTTTATATTCTTTCCTCTGCGTGGATATGTTCATGAGTACCGACGCCTCTCTCTGCTTGTTTCCTACTAAATTTCGATTTTGATTTTTGTTCTCTTCGAAAATCTTCCAAGCTTTTTTTTCAGACATTCAATTTAGTGCATGCAAACCCTTGGCTGTATCAAGGCTCACACGCGACGATTCGATTGGCTCGTGGTTGGCATCCGTATGGTTTTGCCTTCTGAAGTTATATTAGAGTGTAAATATATTTGTTTACCTTTACACTCGTACACTGTGACATTTCTTACCAGAATTCAGATGTAGATTTTCAAAGTTCTTTGTCCATGTATATGTGGTACTTCAACTATTCCTTGCTTCAGACTTTCTCTTACAACAGCTGTTTGCAAATTTTGCATAACGGCGCCACCTCAGCTTAGCAAAGATTTTATCATCCCCTCTTCTTAACTTTGCATTGTTAAAGAACTGTTTTTTTTTCAGATTGTTTGGTTCTCGCGCCTTATTACCAAGTAGTTGTCTCCATCGCTAGTGAGCCGACCCCTACTTTATCAAGTGCTGCGATATAAGAAGATAAAATGAGAATAGCAACAAGAATGATCTGTATATTTTCACTGATCGGACACGAACTGTTTACACCACATTAAATCCAATGAAAAAAAAAAAACCCCTCAAGCAGCTGCTTGCCACAGAGGTCTGACTTTGGGTTGTGTTGTTTTACCTCTGAGTGGCACTTTTCTGCACACAATGGGCTAAATGGCCAGGTCACAAGGACCCCGAAGGCTCAGAGAAGGTTGGGGGAGGGGACCCATTGGAACAGCTGTTGGGAGACAGATGGTAGCCTCCCGTCAAGGCCATCCAGTGTGTTCTTTAACGTGCACAGGGTATGGCTCTCCCACACACGGGGCCACGGCTTAACGTCCCATCCGACGGACGGCGGCCTTTCCAAGCCCATCGGTGTCCCCTACTGACCGTGGGCAGGGCGGGGAATTTTGCGGAGATAAATCTCAACGCTGACCCAGCTGGGACTCGAACCTGGGAACTGCAGATTACGAGCTTGGCGCGCTACCGACTGAGCCACCCCCGCCCCACAGAGGTCTGACAGGAGCCTGTCAGTTTATATGCTATAGTAGAAGGTCTGAGAGGATGTCAGGACCTTAGCAGAAAAACGACACAAACAGCCATGCCTTACCCGGGGCTCGAACCCAGGTCCTTTAGATCAGTAGCCAAGCGCGCTAACCACTCGGCCATGGGACGGCACATCCAATCACACACTCCTATTTGCTTTTATTCCTAAGGTTTGGGGGGCGAGAGTGGCTCAGTGGGTAGCGCGCCAGGCTCGTAATCTGTAGTTCCCAGGTTCGAGTCCCAGCTGGGTCAGCGTTGAGATTTATCTCCGCAAAATTCCCCGCCCTGCCCACGGTCAGTAGGTGACACCGATGGGCTTGGAAAGGCCGCCGTCCGTCGGATGGGACGTTAAGCCGTGGCCCCGTGTGTGGGAGAGCCATACCCTGTGCACGTTAAAGAACACGCTGGATGGCCTTGACGGGAGGCTACCATCTGCCTCCCAACAGCTGTTGCAGGGGGTCCCCTCCCCCAACCTTCTCTGAGCCTTCGGGGTCCATGTGACCTGGCCATTTAGCCCATGGTGTACAAAAAATTGCGCTCAAAGGTAAAACAACCCAGCCAACCCAAATCCCAAGGTTTGGTTTCAGAGTCATACAATACTTTCTTCAGCGGACAGTCATACAATACATCTTTAAGACATTTTATCGAAACCTTTACAGCAATTTGTCTCCACCTTGATTTAATATGCTGATTAGTACTATATTGAAATCTAATTCGCTTAATATACCCTTGTTCCAAATATTAGAAATTAAAAGTTGGAGAAAAAACATAAAAAAACTCATGTTTATTCAATATAATTACTTTTTCATTGATGGGGTAATGGCCACTATGATAGCGGATTTAAAAAACAAATCCAGATATTGTTCGAACACAATTAATTGCACGGAGCCTCACGGATATACCAGGTTTCAACCATTATCTGGCAATTTGTACATGTGTGTAGAAAAAAATGTCTTAAGCTGGATGTGATCCGAACCCGCGACACCTATACATACAGTCAGATAATGATTAAAACTCAGTATATGACTGAGGCTCTGTGTTACTAACTGTGTTTATAGAAAGTAGTAGTGATCACACCAGCAGCAACAGGGAGAATTGCTCAAAAAAATAATGTCAGTTGGTAATCACATGGAGGGTGTTGAGCACTGGATTTTTCGGATTGTTTTAACTTTGAGCAGCATTTCTTTGCACACACTGAACTAAATGGCCAGGTTGCAAGGATCCCAAGGTTTGGGTTGTTTTACCTCTGAGCGGCACTTTTTTGCACACCATGGGCTAAATGGCCAGGTCACATGGGCCCCGAAGGCTCAGAGAAGGTTGGGTGAGGGGACCCACTGGAACAGCTGTTGGGAGACAGATGGTAGCCTCCCGTCAAGGCCATCCAGCGTGTTCTTTAACGTGCATAGGGTATGGCTCTCCCGCACACGGAGCCACGGCTTAACGTCCCATCCGACGGACGGCGGCCTTTTCAAGCCCATCGGTGTCCCCTGCTGACCGTGGGCAGGGCGGGGAATTTTGCGGAGATAAATCTCAACGCTGACCCAGCTGGGACTCGAACCTGGGAACTACAGATTACGAGCCTGGCGCACTACCGACTGAGCCACCCTCGCCCCCTGACAGGAGACTGTCAGTTTATACGCCATAGCACAAGGTCTGTGAGGGTGGGAGGATCTCAGCAGAAAAACGACACATGCATCCATGCCTTACCCGGGGCTCGAACCCAGGTTCCTTAGATCACTACCAGCGCCCTAACCACATAGCCGCGGGACGGCTAACACTATTCGGCTAAACACTATTCGGTTATATAATAGGTAATAGCTGCTGGCTCATTTTCTTGCTCACCCATTTTGAAGTTATTGACGTTAGGTAATTATTTTTTAAGTCATCAGTATTATTATGTGATCAGTGTAATCAATATTATTAAATAAGTTATTGACGTCAAGTAATACTTGATGTGTCTATTATTAATTTGAATTATGTTGATTACAAAATAGATTAATATCTACTTTTACGAACATTTGATCGTAATCTTGACTAATATCTGACAATACGAGCATCAGTTAAATAATATATATTTCTCGTAACTATTAATTGTTATTATTAGCGATTAAATATTCGAAACAATGACTTCGAGTTGAAGCATTAGGAGAATTTTGGCCAGAGAGTGCTTAAGGTACGATATTTGGACGGGGGCTTAGGTCACGATTTTTGTTTCACAACTTGTGCTATTTTTATAATTTTATTGATCATTGCATTTGTGCAAAACTTCTTTTCTCAAATGCAGTCAAATTCGTTATAACGCGGGTTTCGTGACACAGAGAGAGAGAGAGTTATCGTCAACTCACGATATTTTAGGAAATTCTCTGGGAGATAAATAAAAAACAGTTAAATTCTATGTTCTATAAAAAATTAATTCAAAAATACCAAAAAAAACTGATATCGTATTCTGAATTAAATGCATAGTTTAATCGTGCTTTTTAAAATAATCCGAGATCATCTTTTGTCACGACAACTTGTGGCGTTTATTGTCATATATGTACGTCTTAATGTTTTGCAAATGTAAAAGATGAAGAGGATCGCAATTACTCTGTCTCTCCATCCAATTCATTAAGCACGCACGCTTTTTCATCCTCGCTGTCATCTACCGATAAATATTTTGCTCTTACGCTGTTCTGGACTGCAGCTAGAGAGGATTTTTTTTATATTCTTTCCTCTGCGTGGGTATGTTCATGAGTACCGACGTCTCTCTCTGCTTGTTTCCTACTAAATTTCGATTTCGATTTTTGTTCTCTTCGAAAATCTTCCAAGCTTTTTTTTCAGACATTCAATTTAGTGCATGCAAACCCTTGGCTGTATCAAGGCTCACACGCGACGATTCGATTGGCTCGTGGTTGGCATCCGTATGGTTTTGCCTTCTGAAGTTATATTAGAGTGTAAATATATTTGTTTACCTTTACACTCGTACACTGTGACATTTCTTACCAGAATTCAGATGTAGATTTTCAAAGTTCTTTGTCCATGTATATGTGGTACTTCAACTATTCCTTGCCTCAGACTTTCTCTTACAACAGCTGTTTGCAAATTTTACATAACGGCGCCACCTCAGCTTAGCAAAGATTTTATCATTCCCTCTTCTTAACTTTGCATTGTTAAAGAACTGCTTTTTTTTTCAGATTGTTTGGTTCTCGCGCCTTGTTACCAAGTAGTTGTCTCCATCGCTAGTTACCCCTACTTTATCAACTGCTGCGATATAAGAAGATAAAATGAGAATAGCAACAAGCATGATCTGTATATTTTCACTGATCGGACACGAACTGTTTACACCACATTACATCCAATGAAAAAAAAAATACCCCTCAAGCAGCTGCTTGCCACGGTCTGACTTTGGGTTGTGTTGTTTTACCTCTGAGCGGCACTTTTTTGAACGCAATGGGATAAATGGCCAGGTCACAAGGACCCCGAAGGCTCAGAGAAGGTTGGGGGAGTGAACCCACTGGAACAGCTGTTGGGAGACAGATGGTAGCCTCCCGTCAAGGCCATCCAGTGTGTTCTTTAACGTGCACAGGGTATGGCTCTCCCACACACGGGGCCACGGCTTAACGTCCCATCCGACGGACGGCGGCCTTTCCAAGCCCATCGGTGTCCCCTACTGACCGTGGGCAGGGCGGGGAATTTTGCGGAGATAAATCTCAACGCTGACCCAGCTGGGACTCGAACCAGGGAACTGCAGATTACGAGCTTGGCGCGCTACCGACTGAGCCACCCCCGCCCCACAGAGGTCTGACAGGAGCCTGTCAGTTTATATGCCATAGTAGAAGGTCTGAGAGGATGGCAGGACCTCAGCAGAAAACCGACACAAACAGCCATGCCTTACCCGGGGCGCGAACCCGGTCCCTTAGATCAGTAGCCAAGCGCGCTAACCACTCGGCCATGGGACGGCACATCCAATGACACACCCCTATTTGCTTTTATTCCTAAGGTTTGGGGGGGGGGGACGAGGGTGGCTAAGTCGGTAGCGCGCCAGGCTCGTAATCTGTAGTTCCCAGGTTCGAGTCCCAGTTGGGTCAGCGTTGAGATTTATCTCCGCAAAATTCCCCGCCCTGTCCACGGTCAGTAGGGGACACCGATGGGCTTGGAAAAACCGCCGTCCGTCGGATGGGACGTTAAGCCGTGGCCCCGTGTGTGGGAGAACCATATCCTGTGCACGTTAAAGAACACGCTGGATGGCCTTGACGGGAGGCTACCATCTGCCTCCCAACAGCTGTTGCAGGGGGTCCCCTCCCCCAACCTTCTCTGAGCCTTCGGGGTCCATGTGACCTGGCCATTTAGCCCATGGTGTACAAAAAATTGCGCTCAGAGGTAAAACAACCCAACACAACCCAAATCCCAAGGTTTGGTTTCGAGTCATACAATACTTTCTTTAGTCATCTTTAAGACATTTTATCGAAACCTTTACAGCAGTTTGTCTCCACCTTGATTTAATATGCTGATTATTACTATATTGAAATCTAATTCGCTTAATATACCCTTGTTCCAAATATTAGAAATTAAAAGTTGGAGAAAAGACATAAAATAACTCATGTTTATTCAATATAATTACTTTTTCATTGATGGGGTAATGGCCACTATGATAGCGGATTTAAAAAACAAATCCAGATATTGTTCGAACACAATTAATTGCACGGAGCCTCACGGATATACCAGGTTTCAACCATTATCTGGCAATTTGTACATGTGTGTAGAAAAAAATGTCTTAAGCTGGATGTGATCCGAACCCGCGACACCTATACATACAGTCAGATAATGATTAAAACTCAGTATATGACTGAGGCTCTGTGTTACTAACTGTGTTTATAGAAAGTAGTAGTGATCACACCAGCAGCAACAGGGAGAATTGCTCAAAAAAATAATGTCAGTTGGTAATCGCATGGAGGGTGTTGAGCACTGGATTTTTCGGATTGTTTTACCTTTGAGCAGCATTTCTTTGCACACACTGAACTAAATGGCCAGGTTGCAAGGATCCCAAGATTTGGGTTGTTTTACCTCTGAGCGGCACTTTTTTGCACACCATGGGCTAAATGGCCAGGTCACATGGACCCCGAAGGCTCAGAGAAGGTTGGGGGAGGGGACCCACTGGAACAGCTGTTGGGAGACAGATGGTAGCCTCCCGTCAAGGCCATCCAGTATGTTCTTTAACGTGCACAGGGTATGACTCTCCCACACACGGGGTCACGGCTTAACGTCCCATCCGACGGACTGCGGCCTTTCCAAGCCCATCGGTGTCCCCTACTGACCGTGGGCAGGGCGGGGAATTTTGCGGAGATAAATCTCAACGCTGACCCAGCTGGGACTCGTACCTGGGAACTGCAGATTACGAGCTTGGCGCGCTACCGACTGAGCCACCCCCGCCCCACAGAGGTCTGACAGGAGCCTGTCAGTTTATATGTCATAGTAGAAGGTCTGAGAGGATGGCAGGACCTCAGCAGAAAAAACGACACAAACAGCCATGCCTTACCCGGGGCGCGAACCCAGGTCCCTTAGATCAGTAGCCAAGCGCGCTAACCACTCGGCCATGAGACGGCACATCCAATGACACACCCCTATTTGCTTTTATTCCTAAGGTTTGGGGGGGGGGGGGGCGAGGGGGGGCTCAGTCGGTAGCGCGCCAGGCTCGTAATCTGTAGTTCTCAGGTTCGAGTCCCAGCTGGGTCAGCGTTGAGATTTATCTCCGCAAAATTCCCCGCCCTGCCCATGGTCAGTATGGGACACCGATGGGCTTGTAAAGACCGCCGTCCGTCGGATGGGACGTTAAGCCGTGGCCCGTGTGTGGGAGAGCCATACCCTGTGCACGTTAAAGAGCACGCTGGATGGCCTTGACGGGAGGCTACCATCTGTCTCTCAACAGCTGTTGCAGTGGGTCCCCTCCCCCAACCTTCTCTGAGCCTTCGGGGTCCATGTGACCTGGCCATTTAGCCCATGGTGTACAAAAAATTGCGCTCAGAGGTAAAACAACCCAACACAACCCAAATCCCAAGGTTTGGTTTCAGAGTCGTACAATACTTTCTTTAGTCATCTTTAAGACATTTTATCGAAACCTTTACAGCAGTTTATCTCCACCTTGATTTAATATGCTGATTATTACTATATTGAAATCTAATTAGCTTAATATACCCTTGTTCCAAAATATTAGAAATTATAAGTTGGAGAAAAAACATAAAATAACTCATGTTTATTCAATATAATTACTTTTTCATTGATGGGGTAATGGCCACTATGATAGCGGATTTAAAAAACAAATCCAGATATTGTTCGAACACAATTAATTGCACGGAGCCTCACTGATATACCAGGTTTCAACCATTATCTGGCAATTTGTACATGTGTGTAGAAAAAAATGTCTTAAGCTGGATGTGATCCGAACCCGCGACACCTATACATACAGTCAGATAATGATTAAAACTCAGTATATGACTGAGGCTCTGTGTTACTAACTGTGTTTATAGAAAGTAGTAGTGATCACACCAGCAGCAACAGGGAGAATTGCTCAAAAATAATAATGTCAGTTGGTAATCGCATGGAGGGTGTTGAGCACTGGATTTTTCGGATTGTTTTACCTTTGAGTAGCATTTCTTCGCACACACTAAACTAAATGGCCAGGTTGCAAGGATCCCAAGGTTTGGGTTGTTTTACCTCTGAGCGGCACTTTTTTGCACACCATGGGCTAAATGGCCAGGTCACATGGACCCCGAAGGCTCAGAGAAGGTTGGGGGAGGGGACCCACTGGAACAGCTGTTGGGAGACAGATGGTAGCCTCCCGTCAAGGCCATCCAGCGTGTTCTTTAACGTGCACAGGGTATGGCTCTCCCACACACGGGGCCACGGCTTAACGTCCCATCCGACGGACTGCGGCCTTTCCAAGCCCATCGGTGTCCCCTACTGACCGTGGGCAGGGCGGGGAATTTTGCGGAGATAAATCTCAACGCTGACCCAGCTGGGACTCGAACCTGGGAACTACAGATTACGAGCCTGGCGCGATACCGACTGAGCCACCCCCGCCTCCAAGGATCCCAAGGGATCAGAGAAGGTTGAGGGAAGTGGACCAACTGAACAGCTGTTAGGAGACAGACGGTAACCTCTCGTCAAAGTCATTCAGCGTATTCTCTAACGTGCACAGGGTATGGTTATCCCGCACACGGTCACGGCTGAACGTCCCATCTTATGGACGGCGGCCTTCCTAATCCCATCGATGTCCCCTACTGACCGAGGGCAGGGCGGACATTAAACTCAACTCTAACCTGGAAGTGCAGATTACGAATTTGCGAAGCTACCGACTGAGCCAACCTCTTTCTCTTGGGCACTGAACAGGTAAGGTTCCGAAAGTATGAGTCTCCAAATGCACTCATAAGATCAGTGCCAACACTGGTTGAATAAGGCATAATATCTGAAATAGAGGAACTATTGATCAGCGGCTAATAACTCAGCTATCAGAGCACTTAGGTGTCATCAGGGATCGAGGGTTCAAATCCTTACCCAGCTCAAGACAATCTTTCCTCCACACATATACAAACAGCCAGGTAGTGATTGAAACGTGTATATATTTGATTTTTCTTTTATGTCTAACGCATGCTAAATAAACTCTCGCTCTTCATCAGAATCCATTCTGATGTCTCCTTTTCATCAGAATGAAAAGGGGACACAGAATGGCTTGAAAACTCCGTCGTCCACCGAATAGGACGCTAAGCCGTGGTTTCTTATGCGGGGAATTCCTCTGGACGGCCTTAATGGGAGGCTTTTTTTATAGTGTTGTCCCAATATTCTAAGACCCCTACTTCTATTTGTCTGAAAACAACTCTAAAGTGAATTCTTTTGTGCTATTCATTCTGAGTCTTTGGTGTCTTCTTGACTTAGCCATTCATTCCATTATGTGCACAAAAGTGCCCTAAGAGGAAAAACAACCCAGAACAAGTTTCTCTGATACAAATACTCCAATTTAATTTATACTCCCTGGGTTTCTTTATTTCATACTGATGGAATGAAATAACAGACGTCCGAATGAGTAGCGGGTGGACAGCGGAGACACCCCTATGGAAATCTCGAAATGTGATTTTTTAAATTATAAAAATTGCAGGATTACTTTTTTTTTCTGGCTTGTGTTACGAGGGTATCAATTTGTGTAAAAAGTATATAATTTTTTTAACAAAGTTGTATTTAAAAGAAAAATTAGCACTGGGAACCTTTAAATTATCCTGTTTTTAATCGACACTAAATATGATTTAACGCATTCTAAAACGCATGCCCATTATTTTAAAAATAACAGTGGTACCCTCTTTCAAAGATTCTAGCCACCCAACTCCTGAGAGGGGCGGGGGTGCTCAGTCGATAGCACGCCAGGCTCGTAATCTGTAGTTCCCAGGTTCGAGTCCCAGCTGGGTCAGCGTTGAGATTTATCTCCGCAAAATTCCCCGCCCTGCCCACGGTCAGTAGGGGACACCGATGGGCTTGGAAAGGCCGCAGTCCGTCGGATGGGACGTTAAGCCGTGGCCCCGTGTGTGGGAGAGCCATACCCCCGTGTGTGGGAGAGCCATACCCTGTGCACGTTAAAGAACACGCTGGATGGCCTTGACGGGAGGCTACCATCTGTCTCCCAACAGCTGTTCCAGTGGGTCCCCTCCCCCAACCTTCTCTGAGCCTTCGGGGTCCATGTGACCTGGCCATTTAGCCCATGGTGTGCAAAAAAGTGCCGCTCAGAGGTAAAACAACCCAACCCTGAGAAATTTTTGCCGATGCCACTGTTTTCCATAATTAATCGTGCAAAAAGGTAATTACGAGGATTTTTCAGAACGAAGAATAAAAGTGATACTGTGTAGAATATTCTTACAATTTCATCCACAAAAAAGTGCTGATTTAAAAAAAAAACATATAAAAATTCTATATTTATGAGTAACAAAATAACTTTTGAGTACCCAAAATAAAGTTCAACTTTAAAAATGCATAAATTTTACTTTATAAACATCAGTTTTAATTTTCTCGTTAATAGTCTTCAAAAACATATTTCAAAATTTTAAAAATAATATTTGTTTCGTTAAATGAGATCCGATTATGTGCAAAGTATTGTTTTCACATAATCAGCGGTTTCATTAGCTTCATACTGAGCAATTAAATTTTCGGCTTGAATTGTTTCTGAACCATTACAATTACTTTTTATTATTAATATGCTTCAGAATTTTTTTTTTTTTAAAAATAACTGAAGAAATGGATTTTTTTAAATCGAAGAACAATTCAAATCTGTGCGTTAATGCGAATTTTGCTTCATGTTTCTATATTTTTGTTTTTAAAATTGTATTTATTCAATAATGATTCCGTATACTTCGGTAAAATAAGAAAAAAATTAGCAGAATAACAGTTCTTGCAGACTTTAGATCCAAAATAAATATAAGTAATTTATTTAATTATATAAAATTAAAATTTAATTGAAAATCTAATTTAAATCTCTTTGGAAATAGAATAGCTCGGAAATGGAATTTAATTGAAAAGCGCAAAATAGGCGATTTTTTTCTACAAAAAACTTATTCATAATGCCAAAAAAAAAATGGTATTCAGAAATCATAAAAATAAAAATTCCTCAAAGGCAAGTCTCAAAGAATTTCTAATGCTTGGGCTTGCATCTTTAATAAGTTTTAAAACTCTTAATTTAATAACAAATTTAGATTATAATCAGCTTTCCTTTCACGTCAATATTTACTTCTAAACAAAGAACAAAAAGCGAAAGAACAAATTCATAGAGATGAATGCCAGATAATTTGGAAACAATGGGAAAATTGAGCAAATAATATTCAAATGAGAATTCCCAGTTGCAACATGAAAGAATTTTAATCTCAAACATCGCATTTTTCCCGTTGAAAAGCGAACAGTGGAATCGATTAGTTTCCAATAATGTGAGGAAAAGTGATAAACGAAGAGAAACAACAAAAGGATAAGTTCCCCTCTCTCCATTCCGAAACCAGTAAAACTCTCAGTTGCCTTTGAAAACCAATGTGGGAACATTCAGCCTCAAACGCCACCTGCTGTTTCCTCGCTAGTTTTTCTCTGGAGTTCCCCATTTCTCTTCTTGATAAGCGCAAGGTGGAAGAAGTAAAACTATTCTTATGAAGCACCTCACGCAAAGAAAGATGAGAGCTTCTCAAAGGCTGCCATTTTTTTACCTTCCTTTTGTAAGAGTGTGTACGTTGTGTGTTGGGATCCAGTTTCATTGACATAAACATATGATCCGGGCCACCTACTTCAGAGGAAACAAAGCTCGTTTATTGTTCGTTGTTTAAAAGTTAAAGAATAACCAGAGGGCAACTACTTGCCATTTCATAATGGAGAGTACAGACAAGGGGAAAGAAATAATGCTTCCTATTTCACTGTGCAGAATAACGTGATTAAATGGCTTGGTAACTCCACCACATTAGTGTTTTTAACAATCAATAATGGCGTTTCGTTAGATAATAGTTAGCCAAGCATATACGTTTATGGGAAAAATCAGTTTCGTCAACGAGTGGAATTCGAACTCACACCTCCGATCTCTAACCACTAAACTATCACCACTAAACTATCACCAGCTCCATCATTTATTAAATAATTGTAACTTTTAAATATACCTGATCTTGTGCTCATGTGGCGCCATCTATGGAAAGGCAACTTATCCAATATTGCTCAATATAAAAAACTTTTTTTTCCCACAAAAGAATTTTTTTAGTTAAAAGTCAACAGGTAAGTGTGTGTCTGTGTTTACTATTGGTTAACTAAGCACAGTTATTTGTACTCTGTTTTAGAGGTGGATAAAAAAAAACAATGATAACAAAGGACACAATTGGCATTTAACATACTAATAGAAAAGTTGCTGTTTATTGAAGTTCAAGATCAGCGAATGCAATAGAAATATTATACACTGCTCACAAAAATTAGGGGATATTTCAAAATAAATATGAAGTGATAAAAAAAGGAGCATTTGATTTTTTTTTATTTAACAAGAACATCAGAAAAGCAAACGACAAGTCAAAGAAAGTTGTTCGATTATGCAAATGAGATGTAAAACCAACTTTTATTTCATTGGTGAAAGTGCACTCACTATACAAAAGGCTGAAAGTACTGGAGTATCTGCACGTTCCCTGATTTTGAAAGTGCACATCCTGCAATTTCCCAGCCCTTGCAATGCCCCCGCAACACGATTTGCCCGAATGCGAAGCCTGGAGAGCCATAGGACGTCTTGAAGCTGGTCAAACACAGACGACAGTGGCAACAGCACTTGGAACATCCCAAAGCGTGATTAGCAGACTGTGGAATCGTTTTCAAGAGACTGGCACAGTACGAAGAAGACGAAGGCAGGGTCGCCCATCTGTCACAACAGCAAGAGATGATCACTACTTGACCTTATTGGCAAGAAGGAACAAGCGCAGCAATGCAACAGAACTGCGGGGACAGTTTCTTGCTGCCACTAGACGACGGATATGCACCCAGACCATACGAAATCGGCTCCATCGTGTTGGACTGCATGCCCGGCGATAAATGGTATGCATTCCGTTATCTGTTGGGGCGGGGTTGGCTCAGTCGGTAGCTCACCAGGCTCGTAATCTGTAGTTCCCAGGTTCGAGTCCCAGCTGGGTCAGCGTTGAGATTTATCTCCGCAAAATTCCCCGCCCTGCCCACGGTCAGTAGGGGACACCGATGGGTTTGGAAAGGCCGCCGTCTGTCGGATGGGACGTTAAGCCGTGGCTCCGTGTGCGGGAGAGCCATACCCTGTGCACGTTAAAGAACACGCTGGATGTCCTTGACGGGAGGCTACCATCTGTTTCCCAACAGCTATTCCAGTGGGTCCCCTCCCCCAACCTTCTCTGAGCCTTCGGGGTCCATGTGACCTGGCCATTTAGCCCATTGTGTGCAAAAAAGTGCCGCTCAGAGGTAAAACAACCCAACCCAAATTTAAATAATCCTGATCTTGTCGCTCATGTGGCGCCATCTATGGAAAGGCAACTTATCCAATATTGCTCAATATAAAAAACTTTTTTTTCCCACAAAAGAATTTTTTTAGTTATTAGTCAACAGGTAAGTGTGTGTGTTTACTATTGGTTAACTAAGCACAGTTATTTGTGCTCTGTTTTAGAGGTGGATAAAAAAAACAATGATAACAAAGGACACAATTGGCATTTAACATACTAATAGAAAAGTTACTGTTTATTGAAGTTCAAGATCAGCGAATGCAATAAAAATATATTACACTGCTCACAAAAATTAGGGGATATTTCAAAATGAATATGAAGCGATAAAAAAGGAAGCATTTGATTTTTTTTTATTAAACAAGAACGTCAGAAAAGCAAAAGACAAGTCAAAGAAAGTTGTTCGATTATGCAAATGAGATGCAAAACCAACTTTTATTTCATTGGTGAAAATGCACTATACAAAAGGCTGAAAGTACTGGAGTATCTGCCCGTTCCCTGATTTTGAAAGTGCACATCCTGCAATTTCCCAGCCCTTGCAATGCCCCCGCAACACGATTTGCCCGAATGCGAAGCCTGGAGAGCCATAGGACGTCTTGAAGCTGGTCAAACACAGACGACAGTGGCAACAGCACTTGGAAAATCACAAAGCGTGATTAGTAGACTATGGAATCGTTTTGAAGAGACTGGCACAGTACGAAGAAGACAAGGGCAGGGTCGTCCATCTGCCACAACAGCAAAAGATGACCGCTACTTGACCTTATTGGCAAGAAGGAACAGGCGCAGCAATGCAACAGAACTGCGGGGACAGTTTCTTGCTGCCAGACCATACGAAATCGGCTCCATCGTATTGGACTGCATTCCCGGCGACCAATGGTATGCATTCCGTTATCTGCTGGGGCGGGGTTGGCTCAGTCAGTAGCGCGCCAGACTCGTAATCTGTAGTTCCCAGGTTCGAGTCCCAGCTGGGTCAGGTTGAGATTTATCTCCGCAAAATTCCCCGCCCTAGCCACGGTCAGTAGGGGACACCGATGGGTTTGGAAAGTCCGCCGTCCGTCGGATGGGACGTTAAGCCGTGGCCCCGTGTGCGGGAGAGCCATACCCTGTGCACGTTAAAGAACACGCTGGATGGCCTTGACGGGAGGCTACCATCTGTCTCCCAACAGCTGTTCCAATGGGTCCCCTCCCCCAACCTTCTCTGAGCCTTCGGGGTCCATGTGACCTGGCCATTTAGCCCATGGTGTGCAAAAAAGTGCCGCTCAGAGGTAAAACAACTCAACCCAACCCGTTATCTGCTGAACACCGTAGAACTCGTAGAAGGTGGGCTGATGAGCATCGTCATTGGACCCATGATGAGTGATCAACTGTCTTCTTCTCTGATGATTCACGGTTCAGTCTGCAGCCTGACAATCATCGTGTCCTGATCAGGCGTGAACGAGGAACACGGGAGTATCCACGTTTCATGCGAGAAAGGGACTCCTTCGTTGGTGGTGGAATCATGGTGTGGGCTGGCATCAGCATTGGTGGTCGTACCGACCTCCACGTCATCAGAAACGGATCGCTGACTGCTGTCAGATATCGAGATGAGGTCCTGAACCCTATAGTGGTACACTATGCTGGAGCAGTTGGAAACAACTTTCTTTTCATGGACGATAATGCAAGGCCCCACCGTACGCATCTCGTCAACAACATGCTTCAGGAGGCAGAAATCGAACGCATGGACTGGCCTTCACGTTCTCCAGACCTGGATCCCATTGAACATGCTTGGGATGCACTGGGAAGACGTCTGGGAAACCGTTCAATGCCTCCCACAACACTTCTTGAGCTGGAAGTTGCCCTGGAGCAAGATTGGCAGAGGATCCCGCAAAAACTGCTGGACATTCTGATCCTGTCCATATCCATCGCTGTCAGTGTGTTTTGGCAGTCTTGGGTGACCATACACCCTACTGAACAGTCAATGTGTGGCACTCTCGTCCAGTTTGACATGCTTCTGTTCATCCCCACCAATATGTCACTTGCTACTCAATCGCGACAATTGAGTTTGCATCTCATTTGCATAATCGAACAACTTTCTTTGATTTGTCCTTTGCTTTTCTGATGTTCTTGTTTAATAAAAAAAAAAATTCAAATGCTTCTTTTTTTATCGATTCATATTCATTTTGAAATATTCCCTATTTTTTGTGAGCAGTGTATTATAAACTCTATCTAAATTTTTGTTGAATGTGTAATTTCACACTCTTGAAAAGGTTAATCTCACCATTATTTATTTTCTAAAGTTATTCAAGTAAATTAAGAAAAAAAACATCATTCGATAAATGAAAGTACATTTCAAATATATAGTGTTGTCACATTTTGTGTTTTGAATATAGAGTTTACTCATCAAATAACTCATTCAAAATAACAACCAGCAGACAGTGAGATCGATTTGGGGGATTAGCATTGAGACCCTGTAAAAATGAGCTCTTCCCAGCTGGGATGAAAAAAAAGTAAAGTGTCCACCAAGTCTGTCAGCCCTCCCCTTCCTTTCCCCTTCAGGTGAGAGAATATCGCCCTGAAAAATACTAACGTTCTGTACTACGAGAAAGCGCAGTCGTAAGTTAGATGCCATGCCTGGCCGATCCTGCGCATCATCATAGAGGAAGAGTGCATCGCTCTCCTTCGGGTTATGCCTAGCTACCATTTATCCTTTCAGTTATGCCTAGCTACCATTCATCCTTTCAGTTATGCCTAGCTACCACTTTCGTTCTCAGTTATGCCTAGCTACCACTTTCGTTCTCAGTTATGCCTAGCTACCACTTTCGTTCTCAGTTATGCCTAGCTACCACTTTCGTTCTCAGTTATGCCTAGCTACCATTTATCCTTCCAGTTATGTCTAGCTACCATTTATCCATCCAGTTACGCCTAGCTACCCGTTGTCTTTAAAAGGGAAAAAGTTTCACCGGTTATAATTAGAAAGCGAATGAAACAGATGCTTCAGACATATTTTTTTGCCAAAAATGAATATAATTTATAACTAGAGTTACCATTTTTATCAAAAATGAAAATCGTGGCATAAGTTAAATATCTTTTGTTAAAGAGAATACTTTTTTCTTTTAATTTCTTCCATATATTTAGTATTCGTAATAAGAAAAGTGGGGTAATTCAATATGTATGGAAATTAAAAAAATGCACACGTTGATAAAATATTACGAAAAGAATGGTTTAAATATAAGAGTTGTTATTTATAATATGATTTATAGTAGATTTAATAGTAAAGCTTTTTAAGATATCAGATATTCAGGGGGATTCATTAACCTGTGTTAGATCCTCAATTTCACATATTGCACGAAGTCCAATATGGGAAGAAATCCCAGGAATTAGGGAGGTGAAAAAGGAATTAGGGAGGTGAAGCCCCCCCCCCCCCCCTTTGAAAATGATAGTTAAGGGTAATGGAAGCAAAAACTTATGAAATTTATGTATACTTCATGCATTTTTGAAGAATTTTTTTGAAAACTCTGAAACGGAGGGTGAAACTTTATGTTGTAATGGAAATCAATTCTCTCTCTTTCACCTTCCGCCCTCTTTTACCTTTTTCTTGCTCGATTGAGTTTATTTTCCTCCCTTTATTTTTTCCCTAGATCCGGTCCTGCTAGATAAGTGAGTTCTATCCTAATTTCTATGACTATTATAAGAGAAAGAAAAATTATTTTTCTGAGATATTTGTTTCAATTTTAGCAGCCTGCCAAGTCAAAAAATCCTTGACTGTTCCGGCTAAAGCGGCGTATGGTTGCATTAATTGAAGGAATTCAAGTTCATGGCAGATTATAAAAACTTCTTACATCTTTGATTGTTAATATTATTCTCCCATAATGCCTGCCCCAGGGGCTTCTCAACACAAGCCAAAGAAAAAAATAACCAGCTGTTGTTTCCACAATTCCTACTAATAAGTTCTCCTGAGCGAAGACCATACACAAATGGAAACTTACTTATTAACATCGATAATCAGAAGAAACTAACAAACATATCACTATAATTAAAATTAAGTCAACCGAAGCAAAAAGAATGATAAACCACCAGGACGAAGAAAAACTAATGTTACTCAAAAAATATGTTTAATATACTGAACCAAACCTCTAAAATCGTTTAAGAAGAACGATCACAAATCGAAGCATCCAAAAGATACTACATTAAGAATCAATGGAGAAATTTCTACAAACTTCAAAATATGTTCAAAATGGCGAAAGAAAATTAAGCGTCAGAAGAACATAAATCAGTGATTGTAAACTTTTGCTTAAATTTTCTTTTATTTCATACCAGGATAGAAGGCTCGAAAGGCCTGATATTCCAGCGTCGGAGATTTAACAACAACAAAAGCTCAAGGTATGACATTATGAGTGCAGCCTTTAAAACTTTTAAGCAGTATTAATTTGCTAGAAAAATCATGACATTAGCCCTGATATGGTTCTAAACACAATAGAGTGGCATTACGATCGCTGAAAAAATATTTTTTTCTAATATGTTATGAGAACTATACTATAAAATTATCTCTCCCTTTATTTACCCACCATCCAAATGATAGCGAAAATTCTATTGGACTACCACACCGACATATTTGTTCTATATTACAAAATGATTTTTATGATAAATACTACAACAATTATTAACCGCGATTTTGATTTAAATGCTGATTAATCTTACCCAGGGAATAAATAGATCATGGCCGACATTATCTATATCGATTAATCTATGTGTACTTTTGTGTAACAAAAGGTTGGACTGGGTTGTTTCGTCTCTGAGTAGTACGTTTGTGGGCAAAATGGACAAGTCACAAGGACCTCTTGTGCTCAGAGAAGTTTTGGGAAGGAAACACACTAGACAGTTGTAAGAAGAAAGATAAAAGCTTCCCTTTGAAACCAATATGTTTTTAACGTGGATGCTATCCCTACACGAGTCCACAGCTTAAAGCCCTATCTTAGGAGCAGCGGCATTTCTGAACCCTTTGGCCTTTTTAATCGAGGCAGTTTGGTAATTTGCAGAGATAAATCTAAATGCTGGAGAAGTTCCTACTGCCCCCCCCCCCCCCATAAATGTGAGAGGTGTAACCTGGCTGCTCGTGTAGAGTTGTGCAAATGGAGCACGAGATTTTCCCAGGGAGGGGAGATCCTACGGGACCCGCCCCCCACAACAGAGGGCTTGTAACTTGGCTGGAAATTACAGATTACGAGCTTGGCACATTACTGATTGAGCCGAACTCCTTCTGTAAGAAAGGAATCAGTTTTCTTTTTACAGAAGACGTAAAAATCATACTTTTTTATTATTGTTTTTTTCCTAGTTTCATTTTTACTGTAGAATAATGTAATCTGTAGTAAACATGCTAGAGATTGTGTTTATGATTGGTTTGCATGATGAGGTGTATTACAAAAGAAGAAAACACCAATCACAACAGTCAATAACCGCAATCACGCGAAAAACAAACACGTGTTTTCCTTTTCCTCTTCTGAGATAATTTCCGCTTCTGAGCAAGATCTCTTCAGCAGTTTCCTTGATATAAATTGCTTTCGCAGCCGGATCTAATGGAAGAAGCTGCGAGGAAGGAGAAAGCTGAATGCTGAAGACTTGGTGGCGTGACGCATTTAGAAACGGATGATACAAAGTAGTAGAAACAGCTCGAGCATCTCCGCAGTTCCTGCTAAGTGACTGCTTCTCCGAACGCAAATATGACGGTGGCGTTGCTATGACGATATTCTCAAGTGAACTGAACAGCAGCTGTAGCGGCAGCATTACGTCAGTGACTACGTAATGAGCGAGTCAACAGATGCTCCGAGAACGGCTTATAGAGAATACCGTCATCTCCTGAAAAACTAAAAATTTCAGTAATAAAAGCATACATTGATTATATCATCATAGGTGTCACTGGTTCAATTATCCACGTTGAACTAATGGGTTAGTAAGGTGAATTTTAGAACAGATGGAAAATTTCGTGCTTTTTAAACTAAATGTTATTCTGTCATCGAAAAGAATGATGCAGCTGGGCACAGTTTTGTAATGCAATATGTAACGTATTTTTATCTGAGGACACACCATAGGATACGGATATACAGTCAACTCTCAATTAACCGGGGAATTGGGAAGGGGAGGTTACGGATAACCTAAAGTCAAGTTAGAACTAAATTATCAAAACGGGTACGAAATCGATTTGATATAAACTTATTTAGTTAAAATTACATCTAATATTTAAGAATACATTTACCGTTCTTCAGACGTCATCCAAAAATTAAAAAAAATTCCATTTCATAATCAGTTTTTTGAGGGGGCAATGGAATCATGTTTCCCCCCTTTCAGAATGCTAGTAAAAGCAATGGACGCCAAAAATGTTAAATTTGTGCATATTTCATGCATTTTTCAAGATTTATTTTTCAAAAACTTCTAAAGCGAAGGTGATGAAACTGTTACCCTGCAATTGGAAATTCCCACCCCCTTTTAGTTGTTTCTTTCTAGATCCGGGCCTATATAAGTACAATAGTTTAGAAACAACACAAAACATCTCATAAATCGCTTGACGAAAAACGGAGGGTAGGTTGCCTCTGTCTATTATTTTTATTTACCACGGTTAAACGGTTAATACGTAAATAGAATATTATTTATTGAACTTGTAGAATATGTAATACGATATCAAATCACTTACTGTTTGCTTATAATAATGTGGATATGAAAGATAATCAAATATTAGCTAGGGAATGAGCTAAGTGGAAAATGTTCCAAAAATTTGGTTAATAATTATCGTTTTCTATCTAATTATGTATGTCGCTTAATTTTTACTGACGGTTTATTAATTGGTTATTTGATTACTTCGTATTACAATTTTATATACTGAATGCGATTAGTAGAATAGTAATAATATTACTTAAAGGGAACCTAAATTAAAGATTAAACACATCATTAATATAAAATGATTCGATTAATTAACCCACAAACGAGTTATATTCGAGTGGAATTGGGCGATTATAATATTTTTCATCGGCAACAGGGTTAGATCTACTTGAGTGGTGGGGCCACCCCACTTGAAACGGATGAGAAAATAAACATCTGTCTATTATTAACAATTTGCAAAATTTTTTTAGATCATTTATTTATTCAGATAAATTAAAATAAATCATTCCTTATTTACAGATGTCCCGCAGAGCTAACAGCTTATCTGCAGGAGAGTTGGGTTACCTCTGAGCGGCACTTTTTTGCACACCATGGGCTAAATGGCCAGGTTACATGGACCCCGAAGGCTCAGAGAAGGTGACCCACTGGAACAGCTGTTGGGAGACAGATGGTAGCCTCCCGTCAAGGCCATCCAGCGTGTTCTTTAACGTGCACAGGGTATGGCTCTCCCGCACACGGGGCCACGGCTTAATGTCCCATCCGATGGACGGCGGCCTTTCTAAGCCCATCGGTGTCTCCTAATGACCGTGGGCAGGGCGGGGAAATTTGCGGAGATAAATCTCAACGCTGACCCAGCTGGATTCAAAACTGGGAACTGCAGATTACGAGCCTGGCGCGCTACCGACTGAGCCACCCCCGCCCCACTGCAGGAGAGAATAATACAGTGGCATAATACATTATACCTTCTTTCTGCCTTAATCTGCTAATATTTATATTTATATCATGTTGCATTTACTATGTACCATCTTACTATTTCAGTTGAAAATTTTTCGACATTAAATAATATGCTCTCTTTATTATACTTTTTTTTTTTTACCTTTTTTCATTTATAATATTTCAAAATAACATTGGGATTTCTATGTTTAGATTCAGCACCACATAATGTGTTAGTAGGTGTTAATATTAATTATCTAATTTTTAATAAAAATCTGTAATTCTCTGAAAGAATTTACCTACAGCAGTTCCCTTGGTAATAGATTCAAAACGTATGGAGTTTTGCAACCGCTTGTGCACTTCCCATAGTTATTTGTAAAATTCCATAGTTGACAATGATTTTTTTCTTTAAATCTTGTGTTTTAATCATGCTAGACTTTACTTTTATGTGTGTTGTCAAAAAAAAATTACGTATAACTATATTATATTTATATAGGTTCTGGTAAGGTAAAATATCCAAGTAAATAAATCTATCTTGGGTGTAATTAGATATGTGTGGTCTTTAATTGTTATAATATTTTTAGTTATTGAGGATTGAATACGTTCTATTTTTCTAGTATTTGTTAAGTTTGTTGTACCATGTATCGTTATTCAGGCGAATGGCCTCACTGCATGGGCACCGGGTGTTTCTTCCCCAAGGTGCTGTCTTTTGCTCTACACCAGCACTTGCACTCATTGTTAGGGGCAGTTTAATTACTAGATAAACTGTTGAGAGAGTTTTATCTCTGCTTGAATAGATTTGTACGCCCTTTAATTCCCTACATTTAATTCGCCAAAATTTGGCTAACTGGTGCCAAATTTCGTAGGCAAGTTTCTCTTCTACCACCTCGTGTGCGTCAGAAATTTAAGTCCCTACGTGTAACAGAACGCAGTTTAGAATGCTGAATGGTTTTGTGATAGTTGGGTACGTGTTATCAGTTTACCAGAGCAATCGGTTTGTAAGTTTACTTGTGTGCTATAAAGCATTTAATTCAAGTTCTGTGAATGAAGACTTTCGCAATGTAGAAAAAAACAGGTTTGGGTTGGAATGTTTCTCAGCTAAGTTGCGCTCTTTTGCTCACAATGTGCTAAATGGTCAGGACATAAATATTCCAAGGGCTCAGAGAAGATTGGGAGAAAAGACTCACTAAACAGCTGTTAGGTTTCCTTGATGGAAGTCTTTCGTAAAGGCCATCTAGCGTGGGGCGGGGGTGTCTCAGTCGGTAGCGCGCCAGGCTCGTAATCTGTAGTTCCCAGGTTCGAGTCCCAGCTGGGTCAGAGTTTAGATTTATCTCCGCAAAATTCCCCGCCCTGCCCACGGTCAGTAGGGGACACCGATGGGCTTGGATAAGGCCGCCATTCGTCGGATGGGACGTTAAGCCGTGGCCCCATGTATGGGAGAGCCATACCCTGTACTCGTTAAAGAACGCGCTGGATGGCCTTGACGGGAGGCTACCATCTGTCTCCCAACAGTGTTCCAGTGGGTCCCCTCCCCCAACCTTCTCTGAGCCTTCGGAGTCCATGTGACCTGGCCATTTAGCCCATGGTGTGCAAAAAAGTGCTGCTCAAAGGTAAAACAATCCAACCCAACCCAAAAGCCATCTAGCGTGGGGGTTCAGAAGAGACAAATCTCAACCCTAGGACAGTTATAACTCGAATCTGGAAATTGCTGATTACGAGCCTGGCGCACTAGCGACTAAGCCATCCCCGTTCTTCGAAACGATAGGAGATATAATTTTATTCGAAAAAAAAAAAATCTGAACGATAAAATTCGCTAAATAATTTTTAAAAAGGAGATGACAAAAGAGGAGAAAAGAAATAAAAATGAGTAAAGAAGAAAATTCAATGTCACCCAGGACAAGTCCGAGAAAGCTTGCGAAAAAGGAATGCTGAATTAATTGAAACAACAAAACAGCAAGGAAAAATTTCTGCTTTTCCTAGAAGTAATTATGCACGTCTTGTGAATAATTAATGAGACTCATAATTTTCTTGTTTAATTCTGGCTCCAAGTTATTGCACAGAAGAAGCACTCACTTTTTAGCTTCTTATTAAATCTGGTTCTGGTGTATGTAATTAGATTGCAGTTAGATAAGTCTTTTAAATATTAGTAACTGTACTAGCAAATTTTCCGTCGAGATTCAACGTGTCCTTGGAGTGGCAAAATAATAAAAGTGCTTTTAAACTCGGAAATTCGTTTTATCATACGCAGAAACTTGAATTTGTAACGCAAAACAGAGTGACGAAGAAATACTTGTAGGAACATCGGCACCAAGGATTTTGAAAGTTACAGGAACGGAAGAGGTGGGGGAGAGATCTGAAATATTTAAATTTATATATTCAAGCGATTAAACTATAAAAATGCTTAGAGGGGGAAAAGTGACCTGAGGGTTCCACATCGTTTCAATTATAAGAGGGAACATGTATTTTTAACACAACACACTGTTACACAGGGCAAACCCTTTGACATCTTGTGTTTGAAATATGGGGCCAAACGATCAAGTGCTTGGAAAATTATAAATAATAAAATAAATACCCCCTCAAGTAGCTGCTTGCCACAGAGGTCTGACAGGAGCCTGTCAGTTTATATGCCATAGTAGAAGATCTGAGAGGATGGCAGGACCTCAGCAGAAAAACGACACATACATCCATGCCTTACCCGGGAATCGAACCCAGGTCCCTTAGATCAGTAGCCAAGCGCGCTAACCACTCGGCCATGCTGAGTCAAAATCTTTTTTTTTTAAAAAGAAACCGATCTTCAAAATTAAATAAGTCATCCTCTGTTATGGGAGGGTGGGGGTTGATGGAATCTGTAGCGTGCCAGATTTGCAATCTATAGTTCCCACCTTCGAGTACCAACTATGCCACTGTTCAGATTTAATTCCGCTAAATTCCCACTTTGCCGTCAATGAGAAAGTGGACACTATCGGGCATGGAAAAGAAGTCGCGTTTCCTGGGACTCTAAGTCATGGCTCCGTGTGCACGTTAAAGGGCACTGTGGATGACCTTGACGGAAGGCTATCATCTGTCTCTCCTAATAGCTACCCAGTTGGTTCCCTTCCCCCAACCTTCTTTGAGATCTTGGGGTTCTTTTGACCGACCATTTAGTCCATTGAGTGCAAAAAAATGCTGCTCAAACGATTCAAACCAAAGCAACCTTCTATTGCGCGTGTCTCTTGTGATAATTGTCGTTGTTTGTGGCACTCACTCAGACGGCAGACTGAATGAATTATAGTATTATCCGTCCTGTGGCCGAGTGGTTAGCACACTTGGCTACTGATCTAAGGGACCTAGGTCCGAACCCCGGACAAGGCATGGACGTTTGTATTTTTTTTTCTGCTGAGTTCCTGCCATCCTCACAGACCTTCTACTATGGCATATAAACTGACAGACTCCTGTTCAGACCTCTGTGGCAAGCAGCTGCTGGAGGGAATATTTATTTATTTTATTTATTTATATTAGAAGGTAGTTTTATTTTTATTTAGGTAAGAGCATCTTTAGAAGAGCGCAATTTTAGAAAAGAGTCCAGATATTTTTTTTGATAAATGTTTATTATTTGGTCATTTTTTATTATTGAAAAATGAAATTATTTTGATTGTAAATCACGATACTTCCCTTTAACAGCTATCACGCATTGAAAGTTTTTCTTAAATCGCATTACAGTTATAATATTATGCCAATAAGTACAATCTTAGTAGTTTCTAAAATGTATTTTTTCGACCAAAAGATACGATCAAATTTCGGAAAAGCTTTGGTAAAAACAATTTTATTCCATAATTGAAAACCGAAACTCCCCAAAGCATTTTAAGCAAAATGGCAGGACAAAACGAGGAAGCTTTGAGGAGGAACACCTAAACTTTTGTAACTCCTAGATTCTGTAAAAAAAAATACCCCCTCAAGCAGCTGCTTGCCACAGAGGTCTGACAGGAGCCTGTCAGTTTATATGCCAAGGTAGAAGATCTGAGAGGATGGCAGGACCTCAGCAGAAAAAAGGGTTCTTTTAATTTCACATTCATTAGTGCTGATGTTATCATCTGAACTACTTTTTTTTTTACAAAAGTTGCGTTATCTCTAGTGCTATATAAGATTATCGCTGATACCAGATGTCTGGAAATAGTGCTTCATTAACTGCCACGAACATTTCATTCATTCGCACACTTTATGAACCGGTTGAGGAAAGTCTCTTTAGACCAGATTCATCCAACCCGCGTATCATTGCAAAAGAACTTGTGACTCATAAAACGTACACTATCTAATCAGAAGTATCTGGACACTCGTTCTGAGTGGTGGATTCGCCCACATACGTCACAGCCATGGTCCAAATGGGTATAAAAGGACGCACGTAGCCTGGCAAACCTTTATAGACACGCACGCAAGACAGTCACTGAGCTCTGCCGTACGGCAGAGCTCAGTGACTTTCAACGTGGCAGGTCACAGGATGCCACCTTAGCAATAAGTCAGTTCGGGACATTTCAGCCCTGCTGCAGTTGCCCCGATCAACTGTAAGTGATGTTATTGTGAAGTGGAAACATCTAGGATCAACAATAGCACAATCGGGACCCGTTAGGCCACGTAAAGTGAAAGAGCAGGACATCTGAGTGCTGAATCGGGCGGTAAGACAAAATCGTCTATCCTCGGTTGCAACACTCACCACCGAGTTCCAAAATGCCTCTGGAAGCAAGAAAAGCACCATAACAGTTCGCCGAGAGCTACAGAAAATGCGTTTCCCTGATTGAGCAGCCGTACACAAGCGCCTCACATCAACGAGATCAACGCCAAGAGTTGGTTGGAGTGGTGTAAAGCACGGCACCAGTGGGCTCTTGAGCAGTGGAACCGCATTCTCTGGAATGATGAATCATGGGCTTCATCATTTGGCAGTCCGATGGACCCGTCTGGGTGTAGAGGATGCCACGTGAACGCTACCTGCCTGATTGTGTTGTACCAACTGTGAAGGCGGCATCATGTTCTAGGGCTGTTTTTCATGGTTCGGGCTGCGCCCCCTAGTTGAGGTGAATGGGACTCTGAACCGGCGGCCTACATCTCGACAATTCTGTGCTCCCAACTATATGGCAACAGTTCAGTTTCCTATACCAACATGACAATGCCTCCGTCCACAAAGGAGGACCGTGCAGGAATGTTTGATGAGATGGGTTTGGAAGAATTTGACTGGCCTGCACAGACCCATGATCTCAACCCCATGGAACACCTTCGGGATGAATTGGAACGCCGACTGCGAGACAGGCCGAACCTCCCGACATCAGTGACCGGCCTCACTAATGCTCTTGTGGGAGAATGGTAGGCAATTTCCTCAGCAACGTACCAAAATCTGGTGGAAAGCCTTTCCCCACAGATTGGAGGCTGTTATAGCAGCAAAGGCTGTACCAACGCGATATTAATTCCTTTCTCATTACCAGGAGATTTTGTGTGAGAGAGTTTTCAGATACTTTTGATCGTATTGTGTACCATCAATATACAGAATCTGGCTCATTTTTCTCAATTTTTTGATCAAGCATTTTTTTAGGTGCATAACTAAATGATTTTTAAAATGTATTATTTTTTGTCTTTTATTCGATATTTTCTTGATTCTTTAATATAGTTCATTATTTCAATTTATTACTCATTAGAAATATATGTTTCGTTTATAAGTAGATAATTTTTCCTAGGAATATGCCCTCTTTTTACAGCATATAAGACGCATCCCCCCAAAAAAAATTCTCAAAAATCAACCTGCTTTCAATATATGATGTTTAGGGTACCACATAGGTTAATAAATCCTTCTAAATATTCCCTGAACGTCTTCTGTCTTAAAAAGCTTTATTATTAAGCCTTAAATTCTTTAATAATACTAAGGTCTAGGAGAATTTCTGCCTTTTCTAGAAATGTCGGCACGCTGCCAGCTGAGCTAATTCCAGCGACATGAAATTTAGGGCGTTGCCCAGTAGCTCTATTGCTTTTAGCACTAATTACTGACTTATTACGAAATTTGAATCAGCCGTCAGTCAGATTCATATTTCCAGAAGCCTTATGCCGCGACTTCCGAAAATTTCTGGCTCTCTTATTTGATCGAATGTAGCCCTAACACCAATTCCTGAAGTTTTCTGGCTCCTCCATTTGCTTGAGTGTATCTAATAAATTCATTTTAATTCATTATCCCTAACTACCGACACGAGAATTTTTTTGGATCCGTTATTTGCCGAGTGTATCCGATGGATTGAGCCATCGGATATTTGTACTGCATGACAAAAATCAGTACTTGCATTTTTGTACTGGTTTTTAAAAAAATAATCTTATAAGCAAGACGAATTAAAAAAATGCTTCTGGACATTTTTGACATGAAATGGACATGAAAATTCATTATGACGTGAAAAGAACCTGGGGCTTTTCTGACATGAAATAATTTTGAAACAATATTTTCTTATTTTTCTCACAGCACGAAAATTCAAAGTCAAAATTTAATGTGCTCTGGCCGTATCTAAAGACTTAATGGCCAATAGTTTCAAAACAAACTGCTCTAACATATTTAGCAGTTCAGGCCGTATTCAATTATTTTTAGATAACTCTCTCACACATTGGGAAGTAATACCACCAGGTTAAAATACCACCAGGTAATTACCACCAGGTTAAAAACCAATGTTACGGGTCTCTGTTTATACACTGCACGACATTGAAATTGCTCCACACAGAACGAGTGATGGGACAGGGGTGAAATATAGTACACACAGCAATACGTAATTGGCATACCATAATTTAATTTGCAGCTACTTACAGCTGTTAGAAGATGAGATAATGCATCACATTGTGACTGTCTCGGTAGGTGGTTGTACCGCAGTGAACGGCAATACAGGTGGCAATACGGCGGAGCGTGGAGTCATATAGTGATAGATGTGGTCCTGAGGAATTGCACACCAAGCAACGTTGACTTGCTCCCATAATTCATCGAGATTCCGCGCCGGCCAGTGAGAGGATTGCACACGTCATCCAATGTGGTCCCACAGATTTTCTATTGGGGATAAATCTGGAGATCGTACTAGCCATGGCAATACTTGAACATGTTGCAAACATAGTCTGGAGACCCTAGCTGTGTGTACACTGGCGTTGCCATGCTGGAAAATGAGCCTCCCTGAATCGGTAACAAAACGGGCTGCAGATCACATTAACGTATCATGCAGCTGTCAGTGTTCCCGTGATGCTGACAAGAGGTGACCTGCTGTCATATCCAATAGCACCCCATACCATTATGCCTGGCTGACGGACGGTGTGCCAGTCACAAACAAAAGTTGGAACCGTCCTCTCGCCAGATTGTCACCATACACGGACCCACGATCGTCAGCACACAGACAGAAATGGGATTCATCACTAAACACAACAGTGTTTCATTTGTGACCCCAGTTCGCATGACTTCTGCACGAAGCCAGTCGAGTGCTGCGATGGTTTGCAGTCAATGGCAGTCGATGTGACGGTTGCCTAGAATGCAGGTGTGCATCATGCAACTTTCGATTTAGCATTCAGGCCGTTATGGGGACGTCTATGGCTGCTGACACAGCCCATCGAATATCGACTGCAGTGCTCTGTGGTGACGAATGAATATGTCGAACAATGCACCTATCAAACAGTGCTGACGTCTGTCGAACGGCACCACTCCCTCTGCAACATACACTAGACCAGGCATGGCCAACTGTTTTTGCCCCCGGGCCGGATTGGAAAAAAAAATATTTTCACGGGCCGGATTGGAAAAAAAATATTTTCACGGGCCGGACGAATTATTAAAATTGAAAAATGTTAAGCAAAACACTTATTTCTTTAAGTAAACAAAATTTTATTATGAAATTTGTTTATGAATAATTGTAAGTAAATCAATACAACAAATTAACATAATAACTAATGCGACGTGAGGCGGTTTGCATCGCTTATTATTTTTTTTAATATCTGGTTCTATACTTGTAGTAGCTATTCTTAACACAGCCTCCAAATGTAAATCATTCAATCTTGATCTTGTTGTACTTTTATTTAGATTCATTAAAGAAAAGGTTTGTTCACAAATATAAGTTGAGCTAAAGATTACTAAATACGTCTTGGCAAGTTTTTTTTTAATTTCCATATTTTTCGTTATTCAATTGCTTATAAAAATTACACAAATTTTCTTGCTCTTCTCGATATTTCTCATGTAATAATTCATCACATTGTAAATTAATTATTTCTAATTGTATATCAACAGGAACGTCATCAACTTGTACAGAAAATGGATTTCGGATAATAGATAAAATTTTATCAATTTTTTTTAAAGCAATCGAATCTCTGCTCGAAATCTGTCATTAGGGCAAGGATGTTTTTATTAAATGTTCTAACCTTTTCTTTTAAAATATTTAAAGATATGGCTGTAACGTTGGAAAATGATCAAATTTACATTCAGCCAGAATTGTAGAAAAAAGGCTAAGCTTCATTTTAAAAGCTCTTAATTTCTGTATTAAATCATGAGCAAATAAATTTTTTCCTTGTATACATGTGTTAAATTCGTTCAAATGTGTGAGAATATCCAAAGAAAATGCTAAATCACAAATCCAATTTGGATCTAATAATTCAGGAAAATCCTCATTTTCTTTAAGCATTAAAAATATTTTTATTTCCTCTTGAAGGTCCCACACACGTCTTAAAACTTTTCCCAAACTTAACCAACGGATTTTATTGTGATATAGTACATCTAAATGACTGGTATTTAGTTCTTCAAGGAGATCAATAAATTGCCTGTGATTTAATCCTTTTGATCGTAGGAAATTCACTAATTTCACAACTACATTTGTAACATGATCGATTTTTAAAATATTTTTGCACTATGCAAAAATATTTTACTCGGCTGCTGGCAACGTCGCTTGAACATCGAGTGCAGATGAGTATAAAAGTTTTAATTCTTTATAACGGAATCTTTTTTAAAAAATATAGAAGTATCGAGAATTCATTCGATTAATTACTAGAAGTTAAATGTTAATATTGAAAAATTGTTCGCGGGCCACATAAATTCATTACGCGGGCCGGATCCGGCCCGCGGGCCGTATGTTGGCCATGCCTGCACTAGACCCTTCATTTCACCACTGTTGCCAGCAGCGTCCAACAGTTCATGCATCCCGATGAACATGGGCAGCGACACAGCATGTAGTCCATTCAGCTTCACATAAACCTATAATTCTTCCTCTCTCAAAAGCATCCAAATGGCGATAAACCTGCCAATGCCGTGTACCAGGCATTTTCGGCCTTCGCTGAATAATTTCCAAGCAGAACCACCTAATCTCAACCGTTCACACGACTTCCACCTGCATAAACATAATACCATCCCTGTTCCCTCTTGCATTTTTATCTCTTTAACCACATACGTCATTGGCTTCAGATTATCATCATTTGCATATCTCAACTGCGCACACCGACCCTTCTATTTGCATGTTTGTGCGACATGTCCTTCTGGGTGGAGCACTTTCAATGTCGAGCAGTGTATTTCTGTGATAACACTGAATACTCTCGGTAGTTCATTGCTTGCAATGCAGATCACACGGTATATTAGTGACCTTTACAAGACCATTGTTCTAGCTTTTGACAATTTTCTGCATTTCTTCCTGCTGAAATCTCCGTAGACATTTCATTACATATTAAAAGCATTCACTAGATTTTCTCTTGTTATTAACAGTTTTTTGGAAGATACTCCCATTTTAAACGTCAATTTTAAAATTCTAATGACAACAGGAATTCCAAGAGCAAGCTTCAAAAAACTGCAGGACGTAAATCCGTCTTAGCTCTTTCCTTCGAATCTGTCTGAAGTTTGAAGATCTTTTCCTTCGGAGCGCTACTAAACTCTGCTTCATTACTTCATAATGTCTTACAGAAATATTCAGTTGCTTTGTCTTCCCTGTAATCAATATTTGATGACTAAAGAGTTCTTAAAGTTCCTATGCGAATATAGATGGAACAGATCCTTTCCTTTAAAGAATTGAATAGGCATACAACAACAAGCTGGTTATTCTTTTATTTTAGATTCTTTAATGTTAGAATGCTTGTTTAGTCCTGCACGTGTAAGCACCCATATTACATTTCAGATTTTTAATAACAGTGGCTATTCGTGATTAAAATATTTGGCGGGAACCTATTGTCACTGACCGTATTAGTAACCTGAAATTATCTATTATCTATCACAGCTTTCAACTGTGTAATAATAAGAATAATTCTTTCAATATAAACGAACGAGAGAATCTAGCTTGATATTTCTCACTACGTCTCTGAACTAAATAAATGACAGAAATAAGGATTATTTGCCATAAAATAACTCGAGCTGCAGATCGAATTTTAATCAGTCCTTTTGCATATCATAAATCATGGTTAACACTATGGAGCTTTTACCGAATTTTCTAAAGGTAGCGAAAACAAGAGTTGGTTTCTGGATGATAACTTGTTAAGATTGGTTTTCTTAACCGTTCTTTCTCGCATATATGAGAAGATGAGGGAGACTTGCATATCAGAGAGGATAAGTGAAACCATCCAGAGCGTTCTTTAAGTAAAATATCAAAGATTACATTAGGTAAGATATCTAAGATTTAAAGTGATACATATTACGGTTAATTTTTTTTTCTTGGAAATGCATGTTTAGGTTATTTGTATTGTTTTAAGTGCCAAACTACGCGATAAATGCACCTCTGGATTTGTAATGAAACACAAGAGAACTGAAATTGCATGTAGTAGTATTACTAAGAGCCGGAAACTATGTTTTTTGTGCATTCATTCACAATTAGTGAATGAACTTTTTTTTTTTATAATTTCTGGAAACAAATTTATTTTCGAAATTTAAATAATATATTTTATCATAGATATATTGTATACAAGGTAAATTCCTAGTTGGCTTTCACCAGCAAGAATAAACATTGCATTTTCAAAAATAAGTTTGAATGAAATTTGTTAAAGAAAAGTGTGTTTTTTGTAAAAATATGTGTTAGAGCTGATTTAATAAGTAGCTGTAAATACTATCATAGTGAAAACAATATTATGGATTTTTCGAAGTTTTCAAAAACAATTTTACAAGCCAATACTTTGGCATCATTACAACTTCAACGAATCGGTGATTAATATCATTTTAAAAAATGTCTTTAAGCTAAAAAAAACTTTATATCGATGTATTTCAAAAACAATCAAAAATGGACAAATGTTGGAAGTAAAAGATATCTAGAACTTTAATAACATTTAGGAAAATTGTAACTTGTGTTAGAAAAGTCCTACATGAGAAAAAAAAAGAAATTTCGTAGCTTTAAAACATGCACTTCTATAGATTTTTTATCTTAAGTTGCAATATTGTCTTGTTACCAAAAATAATTATTCATGGAAGGTTCGTATGCAGCATTTGTTTGAGATATGTGCATAATTTATCCATGTCCTCCAAGCCTACCATTACTGTATGAATAATTCATATCCTTCCCTCAAGTTTTTTGCATTGGTGGGATTCTTGCTCGAAAAATGAACCAGGTGCAAAAACAAACAGCAAATAAAATTCCATAGCTCGAAAATAAATAACGTTAAATACGATGCGAACTCCATGAGACAGCCTTCTAAGTCTGTAGAAAACATAAGCTACTAAGATTAATGCTTGTATAATGCTGGTTAAACACAAATCTTTAGAAAGTTACGTAAATTGGAAATAACAAAGCATCCGTATTATTGTGGACAGCGCATCACCTGAGATGGAGAGCAATTGTCGGCTTGGCAGCAGGTCACTCTCAAGCTGGTGTAGCTCAAAGGTTAAATGTCCACGTAAGTGTGGCTTCCATTCTCTGGGGACTGTTTCAGAACGACACAAGATATTGATTGAAGACGAGGGCAAGGCCAGCGAAGTGTTGCATCACTACTGAAAGGTATCTGATATCAGCAGATGTTTTCTGGCATTAATGATGTCTTCGTCGACTTGTCTCTAGAGCAGTGCGATTCACTTTAGAGCTTTCCATCACTATTGGTTGATGGATGCGGCCTTGTTTACTGCTCGTAAAGAGGACGAAATTGGATGTTTATGTGGAGGTATATACATATTGAAATTCATTTTTCTGGAAATCTTTCTGGCAGAAATCTTTTCCTGTTATCTTTTCACTTTGTATCTTTTTTTTTTCATCTCTGGGATGCACTGTTTTATCCACAATGGGCTAAATACAAGTATCCCAAGGGCTCAGAGACAGTTGGGGGAAGAGGACGCACTTCATAGCAGTTAGGAAACAGATGGTATCCTCCTGCCAAGGCAATCCAGCGTGTTCTATAACCTGGATAGGGTATAGCTCTCTTGCACATGGAACCTCGGCTTTACGCCATATCCGATGGACGGCGGCCTTTCCAAACCCATCTGTGTTCTTTTCCTGACAGAGAGCAGAATGAAGATTTAGCGGAGAAAACTTTCAACGCTGGTACAGCTGATATTCGAACTTGGAAACTACAGATTACTGGTCTGATGTGCTACCAACTGGGCTAACCTCGACCCCCAGAGACTAAAACACATTTGTTAAAACTTTAGAACAACTATGATGCTAGCAATACATTAATTATTAAATGCGTTATTAGATGCATTTTTATACCTGATATTAGTCTGGCAATCATACCTAAATGTAAAAAAATAGAATATTTAAAATTATTAAGTAAAAAGTATTCTTTTAATTTTCGACATATATCTTATATTATTTGATAAGAAATTCGGGAATAATTTTGAGAATTTAACATTATAATAATTTTCTGGACGATTCTGAAAGTGTTGATTGTTTTCGTATGAATAAAATATATATTTATGACATTTTTTTTCTTTTATAATGATATTAATACGATGCTGTTTGAAATAGTGCGAGTAATAAATGAGATAGGTTTACAGTAATGTAAATTACAGACGTGTTCATACTGCTATTTCTTTCAGCTTTCTAATACAATAATATTTGTGAATATTTCCTCTGCCTTATCCAGCCTCAATCATCTATGCTTCACTAATTTTGTTTTGCCAAGAACCCAGTTGCGTTAGTATTTCGACTTTTATTCAATTACATTCTGCTCGGATATCGTAGATTAGGGTAATTTCATCTTGAATATTAATAGAATAGTCCAGTGATTTGGATTGAACTAGGTATGCATAACTCTTAAAGCAAGTCTGTACCACGGTTCATAGGGATGAGGGCTGGGAGCCGGCTTAATCCGTAGCGGGCCAGGCTCGAAATTTGTAGTTCCCAGGTTCGAGTCCCACCTTTGTCAGTGTTGAGATTTATATCCTCTAAAACCCCACCCTGTCCTTAGAAAGGGGACACCGATGGGCGTTGAAAGGCCGTCGTCCGTGGGATGCGACGTCAAGCCGTGGTCCATGTGCAATAGCGAACGGACCACACCCATATACAGTGCACGTTAAAGAACACACTGGATCACTTTGACAGTTTGGGGGCGGGGGTGGCTTAGTCGGTAGCGCGCCAGGCTCGTAATCTAAGTTCCCAGGTTCGAGTCCCAGCTGGGTCAGCGTTGAGATTTATCTCCGCAAAAATTCCCCGCCCTGCCCACGGTCAGTAGAGGACACCGATGGGCTTGGAAAGGCCGCCGTCCGTCGGATGGGACGTTAAGCCGTGGCCCCGTGTGCGGGAGAGCCATACCCTGTGCACGTTAAAAAATACGCTGGATTACCTTGACGGGATGCTACCATCTGTCTCCCAACAGCTGTTCCAGTGGGTCCCCTCCCCCAACCTTCTCTGAGCCTTCGGGGTCCATGTGACCTGGTCATTTAGCCCATTGTGTGCAAAAAACTGCCGCTCAGAGGTAAAACAACCCAAATCAAATTTGACAGTCTGAAAAATAGTGCCGTTCAGAGGTAAAACAACTAAAGCTCATATTAAGAAAATAACACAGGAGAGATTACGAAGGTTATTCACACCCATTTAGACAAAAGGATATAAAGATTTAATACACCCATGATTCACACAAGAGTTCATAGGTCTACTTACAGCCAAAAAGTAGAGAATTGCGATTAAAATATCAACGAAATGATATAAAGCTAACATGGAGTATTCTTCGTACAACTTACAAGCGAACATTGCCTTGGAGATGCTAAAGATCTTTTTTACGATACAATATAAGAAGATATACGAATTTAAATTTTGAGAAGAGCGTTAGACTAATTTCGAGAGGAGGAGTTGAACAGTTTTTCATGAGGTCTACATAAATATGTTTTGTAAAAAAAGTTTTTTTTGTTAACTTACAGTGTCTTATAGAGTCGCAATATGTAACATTGATGCCATTAATGTAATTACAGCTGGTAAAGGAGCGGGGGTGGCTCAATCGGTAGCGCGCCAGGCTCGTAATCTGTAATTCCAAGGTTCGAGTTCCAGCTGGGTCAGCGTTGAGATCTATCTCCGCAAAATTCCCCGCCCTGCCCACGGTCAATAGGGGAAACCGATGGACTTGGAAAGACCGCCGTCCATCGTATGGGACGTTAAGCCGTGACCCCGTGTGCGGGAGAGTCATATTAGTAGAATACTGTGCGATATATCTCGTGACAAACATATACAACATATTTTCTAAAACTATCCTTAATACTTTAACGTAATTCTAAACAGCTGACAAGAGTAATTTTGCTTTTAAACATAAACTAATAAAACCAATATCGTGTTGATGCCATCGTGCCTGGTTACCAACGGCGTAGCAAACAATCCATTAAGCAGCTAAACAGAATGGAATGAAACATAAGTGAGCTTAAGAGAGTGGCAGTACTATCTAGGTGGATTTAAGAGCAAGTCCCGATGCTTTGGACGTTAATTAAACTCTTAACACAGACCAGACCTCCTTGTTCTCCAGGGAAGATCATGTCGCCATATGGGGAATCATAAGCTCTGGAGAGGAATTCTTAATCCATTCAATCATTCATTCAACACTCAGAAATTTAGGGATCTGCAAATACGCTTACAGAAGCATGTGGAATTTTAATGTAACTCGTTTGCAGAGTTCGTTTGTCTCAAAACCAACAGGTAATTCATGTCACCTTATCATCTAATGTTTTTCTTATTCTAGGTTTGTGCTATATGATAAACAATGGATATTTATGTTATTTTCCAGAGGTTTATGGGTTGGGTTTTTTAACCTCTGAACGGCACTTTTTTTGCACACAATGGGCTAAATTGCCAGGTCATAAGGATCCCGAGGGCTCAGAGAAGTTGGGTGAGGGGACCCACTGGACAGTTGTTAGGAGATATATGGCAGCCTCCCGTCAAGACCATCCAGCGTATTGTTTAAGGTGCATAAGGTATGGCTCTCCCGCACACGGAACCACGGCTTAACGTCCCATCCGATGGACGACGGCATTTCCAAGTCAACCGATGTTCCTTACTGACCGTGGGCAGGGTGGGGAGTTTTGCGGAGCAAAATTCAGATAAATCGAAATTGCATAACTAGGGTGGGGGGGTACCTACACCAGGGGATAAAAGTAAAATTACAACCCTATTTTATAAAAATGGAAATTAAGGTCAAAGCTCTATAACTTCTAAAATAATTTTTTTGAAGCATGTGATAGAAGATACAGATCTCAATCAAATATATCCCTACCACGATGTTCAACAATATTCGTTTAGTATTTAATGAGTTAAGGACGTTTGAAAATTGAACAATAAACTATATCAGTCCTGAGAGAAAAAAAAGAGACGAATACTGAATACCAATTTGCAGAAGCCTTTAAAATATTTACTCATTTTAAATAATTGAATCATTTGAAATAATAATGTATATTTATTTTTAGGTTTGAGATAAATTCTTATGACTGGCATTGTTATTGTTAAATATTCAAGCTTCCATAACTCATTAAATATTGAACCAATATTGTTGAAAATCGAGTTATTGATATATTTGATTGAGATTGTTAACTGCTATCACATTTAAAAAAAAAAGAAAAACTTATTTTAGAAGTTATAACGCTTCGACGCTCACTTCCCATTTACATAACATATGTCTGTAACTTAACTTTTGTTCACCAGTGGATGAGGGCGGGGGTGGCTCAGTCGGTAGCGCGCCAGGTTCGTAATCTGTAGTTCTCAGGTTCGAGTCCCAGCTGGTCAGCGTTAAGATTTACCTCCGCAAAATTCCCTGGCCACCGTCAGTAGGGGACACCGATGGGTTTGGAAAGGCCGTGGCCCCGTGTGCGGGAGAGCCATACCCTGTGCACGTTAAAGAACACGCTAGATGGCCTTGACGGGAGGCTACCCATCTGTCTCCCAACAGCTGTTCCAATGGGTCCCCTCCCCCAACCTTCTCTGAGCCTTCGGGGTCCATGTGACCTGGCCATTTAGCCCATGGTGTGCAAAAAAGTGCCGCTCAGAGGTAAAACAACCCAACCAGTGGATGAGAAAGAAGCTGTATATGATGTTGATAGTAAACACGGTGAGAAATCAGTTGAAGAAAATAAGATTAATGTGACGCAAAATCACTCACTCATTTGATTAAAATAACTTTTATACGTAAATAAGCTATTGCGTAAGATAGATATAGAACGATATAGTAATACGATAGATGACATATATATATATAATTTTTCATGATGATGAATTATTCAAGAAGTTTCTTTTAATTCAGTTCACGTTTTAAATGAAGATAATTTCATTTTAATTGCGCAAAAATTTAAAGAGCATGAATCCTAAATTATCTCATTGAAAGTGTTAATTTTTACAAGAAAAATGCACAGAGACTCATTATTTGTTAGAAATACTTATCCTTAATATTTTTAGGAATGAGAAGACGTTATGAAAACTCTAGAAACGGAATTAAATTGAAAAAATATGAAGATCTTAATTTCTTAAAATTTATTAAATATTTGATTTTGCATCTACCTTGTAATTTAACTTATCTTAAACATGCATAAAGTTTAATTTCGAACGTGAATATAAATGTATTACCTATACTAATATTTCTAAAAGTTAAATAACTTTAAGATGAAAGAATTGTTGTAAGACTAACTAAGCTACAAAATAGTGTTTTTTTTTTAAACGTCACTATTTTGTTACAGAAAATAAACAACAATTTTGTTCTTAAAATCTTTTGCGACATGTTGTTGATTGAACGTGTCTCCTGAGTAGTCAATATCTTTCTTTTTTTTGAACTTGGTAATTTCAAAATACGCGTATTTTGTTTCAAAGATATAAAACATACGTTCACACATTCCCGATTCCTTTTCAAAAAATGTAATTAGCATACGAGCTATGCCAGAAATAAAAACGTTGCAAGCAGTCAACTTAAACTGTAATGGAGCGAGAGAAAAAATATAAACAGAAGAATAGTCAGTAATTAAAGCCATTCACTAAGTTGAGACAAATGAAGACGACTGGAGCTTCTGTTTACAAGAGCCCAAGTACAACTTTTAAGAATTTCTTTGCGTGTTTTATATATATCGCTGTGCCGTGCCCAGATGAACCTCCATCTGATCGGTAGAAGGAGAGTCCAAAGCCAAGCAGTGTAGCTAGGAGCAGCGTGATGAAGCGCAGCGGTCGATGGTGAGCGCTGAAGATTGGAACTCCCACATCCGTCATCCTCCACGGAGGAACGTGGGAAAACACAGATTGCAACCGGCACAACGTGCGGACGACGCGAGTGCGTAGCTCCGCTGACCCAGCAGAATGTGGAGTTTATTGCATCCGGGGATTCCAGGTGCAGAGAAAACATGGAGCATTTGCAAGGTAGGTGTGAATGAGACCTCACAGACTCTTCTTTAGCATCCCGGAAACGCGGATGAGAGGGAGGAGGAAGAGAAGATAAAAAAAAATAAGGGAGAGAACGAGAAATAAGTGCGGTTTTTTGATTTATGGTGTATCGCTGAAATAAAAGTATATTTTTAATGTATCGAAGTTTGTTTATTACTTTTTTTTATTTCTTTTCTTTATGTTTACTTTAAGGGTTTAGCGTGGAGTAAATGAATAAAAAATAGATAAACATTTTTTCTACTGCATTGTAATAATGGCATACGCAGGCAAATGTTTTTGTTACTTTTCTCTCTGAGTTCTTGTACGAGAGATCGTATGGATTTCTCTTTAAGCACTTGTTTTCATCCTTGATAAACTACTAAGCCAAATCGAAGATATCCCAGTGTTCAGAAATAGGTTAAACAGTGAGAAAAATCATAAAGCTCTTAAGAGCAAATGATTGCCTTCCATTAAACTCTCAAATTTTATTTTTTTGCGGCAAAGTGAGATAAATGGGTTGGGATGTTTTACCTCTGAGAGGCACTTTTGTGAGCACTATGGGCTTAATGGCCAGGTCACATGGACCCCGAAGGCTCAGAGAAGGTTGGGGTAGGTGACCCACTGCAACAGCTGTTGAGAGACAGATGGTAGCCTCCCGTCAAAGCCATCCAGTGTGTTCTTTAACGTACACAGGGTATGGCTCTCACGCACACTGGACCACGGCTTAACGCCCCACCAGACGGACGGCGGTCTTTCCAAGTCCCATCGGTGTCCCCTACTGACCGTGGGCAGAGCGGGGAGTTTTGTGGAAGTAAATTTCAACACTGGACAGCTGGGACTCGAACTTGGGAACTGCAGATTACGAGCCTGGCGCGCTATCGTCTGAATCACCCAGGCCCAATGAGATAAATAACAGGCCACAAAGAACTAATGTGGAGAAGTGGATGCATCAATTACTCGCTATATAGCTGTGAAGGTTGGGTTGGGTTGTTTTACCTCTGAGCGGCACTTTTTTGCACACCATGGGCTAAATGGCCAGGTCACATGGACCCCGAAGGCTCAGAGAAGGTTGGGGGAGGGGACCCACTGGAACAGCTGTTGGGATACAGATGGTAGTCTCCCGTCAAGGCCATCCAGCGTGTTCTTTAACGTGCTCTCCCGCACACGGGGCCACGGCTTAACGTCCCATCCGACGGACGGCGGCCTTTCCAAGCCCATCGGTGTCCCCTACTGACCGTGGGCAGGGCGGGGAATTATGCGGAGATAAATCTCAACGCTGACCCAGCTGGGACTCGAACCTGGGAACTACAGATTAGGAGCCACCCCGCCCCTCAGCTGTGAAGGGCAAACAAAAACCTTTCGCCAAATTCTTTACACTGAAATTCCACAGACACCACCACCCTTCAAGGTGTGATGAATTGCAGCGTTATAAAGTACTCAAAATTCAGGAAATGGTGATAGTGGGACCTGTTTGATAGCTGTTAGAACAATTTCGGTTTTAGTCTTAACTGGCATAGTGGCTAGGGAGTAAGCTACTGTTTCAGCAAGCAAACTTTGCGTGTTGTATTAGCTCTAACTAAAGCAGTGGTCAGCAATGATTTTGGAGTTAATACGGCATGTTCTTTTTGTAAGAGAAGGTTTGTAAAGGCTACGGGTAGCTTTTAGTATTCTTCTCTGTCCTATGTGTTTAAAAAATAAGACAAAAAAAATTATTCATGGTCTAAAAAGAGATTATTAGATGCAGAAGAAGTAAAAGCCCGGAAGATGGCCATTTTGGATATTTTATGATTATTTTACTCGCATGCAATTCATTGATATAACGAATTATGCGCAATGATTTTGCCGAAGTGCTTGATATGGGCATGTTCTATGGGTAGCCTAAGTTCTGAATACGAAAGGCATATAGTAGTATATATTTAGGAACCTTTTCAGGATATGGATATCTACCAATGACAGCTACTATCCATCTTTTAATTTAAACCAGACTTGTATAACACAAATTTGGTGAAGAGCCCATAAGGAAGAATCTATATTTTTGTGACTTTTTTATTCATACTGTATCGTGTGTAAAAAGTTCACTTCATAAATTAAGAACCTAAACTCAACCCAAAGAGTCAGGGAAAATTATCGACTAAGAACAAAAACATACTTTGTAATGAGTAATGGATTAAAAAAAAACTATATTTTTAAGAAATCACGAAAAGATCTTTAAAAAAAAAACAATAATATGTATTTTTAATCAGTACTATGAATTGCCAAAGACGTTTAATTATGCACGTAAAATATTTGATTCAAAAATTTGTCAAATTTCAAGGGATTTGGGTTGTTTTACCTCTGAGCGGCACTTTTTTGCACACCATGGGCTAAATGGCCAGGTCACATGGACCCCGAAGGTTCAGAGAAGGTTGGGGGAGGGGACCCACTGGAACAGCTGTTGGGAGACAGATGGTAGCCTCCCGTCAAGGCCATCCAGCGTGTTCTTTAACGTGCACAGGGTATGGCTCTCCCGAACACGGGGCCACGGCTTAACGTCCCATCCGACGGACGGCGGTCTTTCTAAGCCCATCGGTGTCCCCTACTGACCGTTTGCAGGGCGGGGAATTTTGCGGAGATAAATCTGAACGCTGACCCAGCTGGGACTCGAACCTGGGAACTGCAGATTACGAGCCTGGCGCGCTACCGTGAGAGTTCAGTTAGAGCCACCCCCGCCCCAATTTCAAGGGAAAAATGTCAATTATTTTCGCTGAAGATGTCTAAAGGGTTGATAATTATGTTTCACCCAACTGCAACTTAAAATGAAGTCATTTATGAGTGGGACGTGGGTACCTTCAAGAGAAGACAGCCCTGTTGGAAGCCATAGTTTATAAAATTTTATAACACACTTCATGTTAACTTGCAGTATCGAGATTGAGATATTGAACATAAATCCTAGCTTGATATTCCTTTCATTATATCTTCGATAACTCCCGTCTGCCCTCAGCGAAAAAGGGGGACACCGATATGGTTGGATAGGCAGCCGCCGGAAAGGGCGTAGGAAGTTAAGACGCAGCCTCGTGTGCGGGCATCCAACGCGCTAAATAGCAGGTTGGATGCCCTTGATGGCAGATTTCCATTTATTTAATAGAGTGGTTCTCAAAATGTGGTCCGAGGTTATTCAGTTTTTTTTTTATTAAAGTTCTTTTCAATTAGAAAAAAAAATTGTCATTAAACGATCGAGGTAAAAAAATATACATTATAACAGGTATTAAACTTTTTGTAATCCTGGTACAGCGTCAAAATATTTTTAACAAATAACTTTTTTTTAATCTGTTTTAAGTTGATATGCAGATAATTTGAAAGTGGAGGGACGAGAAGTCCTATAGTGCGGAACGTGTTGCTAGGGTGTGAGCGACTCGAAATATTTGAGCTAGTAAATTCGAGGACTCGAAAAGTTTCACAACCACTGTTCCAACAGTTTTAACGTACCCTTTCCCAAACCTCTCTGGGGTCCTTGTGATTCGGCCATTTAGCCAATCGTGTGTAGAAAAGTTCAGTTTAGAGATTAAGAAACTTAAACCCTATTGAAATGAATAACAGAATAATGTAGAATTTCGTTATCTCCTATTTTAAATCAGTGTAATTTTTCAGCACTCTGGGTAATACGAGAGATGCAGAAAAAACCTCATCGGTTTACTTTCTTCATAAATTGGGTTTATAGAATAAATATTTAATGGAAAGAGCGAAGTCTAAACTGAAATTCAGCATCATTCTCTGAACATTTTACAAACGGAAGGTAAATACAGTATTTTAATAACAGCTTTGCGATGATTAACAATATATTCCAAGAATTAATGCAAAAATAAAGACTTATAGAAAACTATTTTGATTTTCTTTCGTAAATGATTTATCTTAACCCTTTCACGACCAAGGGAAACATTTTTCCCATTTTAAAATTGGTGATTGTCGTATTTAATTATAACCTTATCTGCATTTTATACAGAATGTCAAAATAGAACGTATGCCGAACGCAATTACGTAAACGGGAACGTTTAGAAAACAAAAACAGAACTGTCAGGACGCATAATATACGTACTATGTGCAATGTCCATCTTTGCCTCACTACCAAAAGAAATTGCTTCGCAGAATATCATAATTAGCACATCATTTTGTATAGTAATTTTATTTCATAATTTTGTATTATTTTAGTTAACATTTTGTTCTAATAAACCAATAAATAAAAGACATTGCATAATAAGCCTAACTATAATTTGTGTTACCTTTATAGTCCATTGGGAAAAATATTTCCCATAAAATTCCAAAAAACTACACATTGTTATGTATTTTTCTTATGATTTTTATTTATTTTACGTCTAAACAAACTAAAATAAACAGTTACATACTAATATTTACTCTTAGAAACCTTATGGTCCTGAAAGGGTTAAACGTTCAGTTTTAGAGAACGTTTCTTAGAATTGGGTTGGGTAGTGTAACCTATAAGCAGCACTATTTTAACACAATGGCTCCAGAAGTTTCCCCTACCCAGAGATTGGTAGTTGAAGGGATTTCAATGGACAGCTCTTAGGAGACCAATGGGAGCCTCCAGTGAAAACCATCCAGAGTATTTTTTAAATCGAGAGTGTGTAGTCTTCTGAACACGAAACATCCCTTAATGTACCATCCAGCGAGAAGCGGCTTTTCCAAGTCCAGTGGTGCTTTTTTCCTCACCCAGGACAGTGCGGGGTTTAAGAGAATTTCTTAACCCATTCAAAGTGGGGGATGTTAGGTCTTAGGATGGAGGATGTTCTTGTAATTCACCTTCCATAATTCTTTAAATGTCGGAGGAATGTGTCGCAATTCAAGATTTATTAAATATTAGCTGAACACTACCAGTAGCTACTCGAGTCTCAGTTTTAAGATGCAATCTGTATATTCCGATTTTCACTGCACTAAAGGTTGGTTTTGTGAGTACCAACCCCTTAGCACAGATTCAGCACGTGTACATGTTTGTGTTGTAATAAGGAAAAACGATTAAATGCAATGTTGCCAACTCCGAAAGAGTAAATCACTCCTAAACTTTGAAAAATGGCAACAACTAGGATTTGACAGCAATTACCGTTTCCCTAGAAATAACATGGTAAATATTTTTGGTTCTAGGAAGCCCACAGTTTAGAATTGTGACTTGAGACTGGCTACTGAAATTTGGATGACAAGAAAAAACACTCTGTCAAATTTTGGTTTTAATATTTTTTTAAATGAAGAAATTTTTAGACGTATTTATTCAATTATCAAGGAAGAGATCACTCTGAATTTAACGTATGTCAATTTTGGAGGAAAATTTGTCTTGAGCAGGATGGGATACGAGAATACGTACGGTAGGAATTTTTGGTAGAAAGTTCGTAACATTAATTAGAGATCTTGATCGTCGTCTCGTAGCTTAGCAGTCAGATCACCTGACGTGTTATCAGGAGGTCGTGGGATCGTATCCCATCAAACTGAAGACAAATTTTTCTCTAAAATTTATCGACGTTAAATTAAGAATATTCTCTTCCTTTCTTATTTTATTTATTATTTTTAACAGTCCCCTAATCGCAGACATAGTGCAAAAATCTATTTTTCCACTATAAAGGCTTTAATCATCTACAATGGTAGGATTTCCTCGAATGTAAGGTTTGACGATGTCCAAGAAGCAAGAGTTCAGGTTTAACAAGGTTGATCCATAATTAACCTCAGAGCCATTTGCTTTGTTTGTCTCATAGTTTTTATATGAGTTATTTGTTGCTTTTGATTTCATGTGCTTGTTTCATATCTGGCAACGATTTTTTTAGAGATTAGTGATCTGGCAACTTCCGTGTACAGTACACGAAGGTTGCAAGATATTTTAATTTCTAAATTCTGGCAAATTTTGGTAATTTCTAATATCTGGCAAAGAATTTTTTAATTTCTAAAAAAATCGTTGCCAGATATTTTTTCTGAATTCTGTAATCAACCATAGTGTTCGGATATTTTTTGAGCGACTGTATCATGCATTATGGTTCAGTGTTTAAATATTCACTATGCCACAAAAGATTGGGTTACCTCTGAGAGGACTTTTTTGTACAGAATGGGCAATGGCAGAATGGGCAGAATGGGGGTCAGGTCATAAGGACTTCGGGGGCTCAGAGAAGGTTGGGGGAAGGGGACCCACTGAATACTGTTACGAGACAGATGGTAGCCTCCCGTCACGGGCAGGTGTTCTTCTAACGTGCCAGAATATAGCTCTCTAGCACACGGCATCACGGCTTAACGTCCCATCCGATGGACGGTGGCCTTTCCAAGCCCATCGGTGTCCCCTACTATCGAGGGCAGGGCGGGGAGTTTTTGCGGAGATAAATCTCAACGTTGGCACAGGTGTACTCGAACCTGGGAACTGCAGATTACGAGCCTGGCGCGCTACCAACTGATATCAATCAATAGTAAGTACACAGATTATTTGTAGGTATAGCCAATGATACTCTAGTGGTGAGAATACCCAGCAAGTAACTGGGAGACGAATGTTCGAGTCCCATTTAATTTATGTATCAAATTATTTCTTGAATTCTCTATATAGAGATAATATGTGTATTTACTATTGGTTGGTGCTTAACAGAATTCGGTTTTTAAATGAGAGAAATGTGTCTCCAGTAGGAATTCATCGCAACTACACGAATTTTCTCACGAATCTTCATGAAAGTTTATAGCACAGATATTACGAGTCGGAAGAGTTTAGCGAAATGGTGTGCGGAACAGTGCACGGTCACACATTGTCATGGCAACCTAACAGCTTTTCCAGCATATTCAGTGGGAGATATATTGTTCTGATCTGGCACCTAGCGATTATCATCCTTTTTTAGCACCGAATTTTCGAGGCTAGTTTTCAAAACAATGATGACGTAGAAAACAAAGTGAAAATGATGGCCAAACGAAAAGGACCCGGGCTTCTACTGACAAGGAATAGGAAAACTTCTCTTATTATATGATAAGCACCTCAAACTTTGCACAGACTAATGTCGAATATGCAAATGTTAGATGAAGTGATGACAGTACCTTGCATTGTTCACGTTAGGTATTGTAATAACAACCTTGAACAATATCTCTTGTAAACTTACTTTCTGAGAGATTCCTCATATTTATGACAATTTTATTAATAGTATAATAACGTGTTTGCAAAATCCCACGCACTTTAAACACCCAGAGAATTAAACACCCAGAAACACCCAGGGCAAAAACCAGCGTACTCCGCTTGATTCTTCTTTTAATTCTTTACCAAAAACCTCGTATTTCAGTTATGGAAGACTGTTTACACAGAAGAGGGAAGACATATTCTCCATCCTTTGACAGGTGACACGCATTCGATGATGAGGATGTGTATGTTTTAATTTTTTTTGTTAGCTGTACGATCATGCTATGTTTTTATAGTATATATAACCACAGCCAGTATTATCAAGTGTTCATCAGTAACACTATTAACAGGAAATAATAGCGTTATGACTATGCCAATACTTCAGAAATAGTAAAAATATTTTACCATAGTAATTAATCAATAAAATAATAAAAATTCCATTTAGAGGGGTTGTGGTTCCATCTTCACAAATGACATTATTTAGAACTCCTTTTGATTCTAGAAAGTTGTGAAATTTCGGGTAAAAATGGCAGGCCCGGTATATAGAAAACATAATGGGGGGAAGAACTGATGCTTTAATCTTGATCTTGGCTCCCCCAATATACATTCGGATCATCCGAGAAAGGAGTGGGGACAAAATAAAGTACGGAACCGGAACGCCGTTCCGGTATATTTGTTTTTCCTTACATTTTTTTAACAAATTTCAGTAAAAGTATGGATTGCATATATATGTATGCTACATATTTTTTCGCCTGCGTTCCGGTTACTAGTATTCTCAAGGGTGTGTGGGTGGGAATAAGACTCTCTTGCCCCCTCCCCTCCCCCCTAGTTTCGACTCTGCACAATGATGAATATACTGTATATATATGCCAGCAGCGCTTGTTTTGGAAACATTTCACTTATTATAGGATTTTATGTTGATGGCATGCGAATTTTGCAGTTTTTTAAAGCATAATTCATTCCGGGAAACTGTACCGGATTGAATTAGCAAGCTCTCTTTTTTCTTTAAGTTTACGTTAAGATAGTAATTATTAATTAGTTCTGTAAGGTTTTGGTGATAGAGATTTGAATTGTTCAGATTAGTTTCCTGTATATAGTGAAAATTTTTGTTTAGCTAACCTGCTTAAAGATATCGATTGGAAATTTTTTAAATTCTTTCGTATCATTTCCTATTTTGTGTTTTGATGTTATTTGACTCTGGTATGGCTCTGGTGTAATTATCGAATTGTATATATCTGTGAATTGTTATTGTTCTTGAAAAAGGTAGACTTCTTAACTTGATGTCTTTCCTTCCTAAATAATTAAATTTGTAGCGATAACGTTACTTGAATCGTAGTGAATCCGACTTCTGGGAAAGAAGCCGAAAAATATGACATATTTAATCACCGAGAATTTTATCCGAATTTTGAAAAAGCATTAGAAGACTTTTCTGACATAATTTACTTACTCTCGAGTTGAACAAGAACGCATGGAAAAATAAATAAATCTGCGAATTGTACGCGTATCTACGACATTTCTCTTTAATTCACTATCGACGGTTGTGGTAATTAAATTTCTTACGTATAAATAGCTGAATAATCTATTAAATACCAAGAAATTAAACTTTATCAAAACCTGTGTATTACCATTACGCAACATTCAGCAAAGCATATTACAATAGCTGACATAAAGAAAAAAAAAATCCACGAACTCAAAAACTGCAAAGAATGCAGCAAAAATGATGCTTAGCATCCTGTATAATCCATTTTTGCGACGAAATGAAGGAATTTTTATATTTCCTAGTATTGACAACGTGGTGGCGATGTGTAGTGAACTGGCACACCCATCTTGCGATGAACTACGCCCGTTGCTATGGGGCATGGCACGTGTATTGGCCTGGCGAACCGGCAGTAATAAAAAATATGTCTTCCTTTGGAGTTGTTTAAAATGTCTCAGCAGCGCATGAAGCATCGCTGAGGAGTTTTAATCAATTTTTGAGATAGCTGAAAAGATAGAGTTCCTTTTTTTGACTTCGCTGGAAACTAGTAGGCTTCGTGATGTTCATAGTGAAGTAGTGATGACAGCAATGACAAAAAGAGAATATTCTATTGCAAGTGCAAACTTCAGAGTTTCATTTGGAAATACGGATTAACTGCATTTCAAAGTTGGCATATGATTGGTAAATAGAAAAAAATAAATAATTGCAAACATAAGATGTGTGAAAAACTTTTACGGGTTGGGTTGTTTTACCTCTGAGCGCCACTTTTTTGCACACCATGGGCTAAATGGAGAGGTCACAAGGACCCCGAAGGCTCAGAGAAGGGTTGGGGGAGGGGATCCACTGGAACAGATGTTGGGAGACAGATGGTAGCCTCTCGTCAAGGCCATCCAGCTTGTTCTTTAACGTGCACAGGGTATGACTCTCCCGGTCACGGAACCACGGCTTAACGTCCCATCCGACGGACGGCGGTCGTTTCCAAGCCCATCGGTCTCCCCTACTGACCGTGGGCAGGGCGGGAAATTTTGCGGAGATAGATCTCAACACTACTCAGCTGGTACTCGAACCTGTGAACTACAGATTACGAGCCTTGCGCACTACCGACTGAACTTATTACCTGAACGGTGATGTGTTTTCTTTAATGAGTTTACGAACAGTAATGGGTTGGGTTGTTTTACCTCTGAGCGGCACTTTTTTGCACACCATGGGCTAAATGGCCAGGTCACATGGACCCCGAAGGCTCAGAGAAGGTTGGGGGAGGGGACCCACTGGAACAGCTGTTGGGAGACAGATGGTAGCCTCCCGTCAAGACCATCCAGCGTGTTCCTTAACGTGCAGAGAGTATGGCTCTCCCGCACTCCGGGCCACGACTTAACGTCCCATCCAATGGACGACGGCTTTTCCAAGCCCATCGGTGTCCCCTACTGACCGTGGGCAGAGAATTATGCGGAGATAAATCTCAACGCTGAACCTGGGAACTGCTGATTACGAGCCTGGCGCGCTACCGACTGAGCCACCCCCGCCAGAACTTTTATGGTGTAACTACCATTTACTTCCATAAAATATCAATGTCTTATTGTGAGTGAGAAAAAGGAGAGACTGTGAGAATGTTGAGTTGACTCTTCGAACATTCTCAAAGATCATAGATCATTGACTTTGGTTCAGCTATCAAGCAATTTATCATCTATGATACCTGTCAGAACTTCAACTATGCACTCCCATAATCTACTCGATTGCCGCCGATCAGTAGAACAACATTTTTCCTGATATATTAAGATATTAGTTCTGTCTCAGCTACTAAATTGAACGAATGATAACCGCATTTTTAAGTTACCAGTGGCCATTTTTGACTAGTGACGTTTATAAATGGTGGAGGGGAGGGTTACTGTTTTAAACGCCCTTTACTTGAGGATTTGGGTTGATTTACCTCTGAACGACACTTTTTTCACACAACAGGCTAAAGGAGCAGGTCACAAAGACTCCAATGGCTAAGAGGAGTTTGGGGGAATGGGACCCACTGGACATCTGTTAGGACATAAATATAAAACTTCTGTCAAGGCCATCCAGCATGTTCTTTAACATGCATTGAATATGTCTCTGCTGCACACAGTGCCACGGCATAACGTCCTTTCGGCGGACGGCAGCCTTTCAAAGCCCATCGATGTCTCCTGTTATCGAGGGCACTGGGGGGGGGGTGTTAACAGAGACAAATTTCAACCCTTGTAAAATGGGCTTGGGGGATTTGAATCCGTGAAAGTCAGGACTCAATTATATCAACAATAGATTATTCTGAAACACTTTAATTCCCCCTTCCCCGCCTTTGAAATTTTCAGGGTAGCTCCCTGTTTTCAATATTATTATTAATCATTAAGTTATTTTTTACCAATGATAATTTCTAGTTTCTTTTTGTTTCTTATCTCTCTGTCACATAATACCCTATATTGGTCTGAAAATAACGGACAAAATTGATATATTCTTTTTCGAGAACAGAGCCGAAATTTTTTTCAAAATATACATCTTGTAGTTTTGAAGTATATTTAATACGTTTCGGTAAATTATGGTATTTTTTACTTACATTAGGAATGTAAACGACATAAACATAAACTTCGGGGAAAAAATCTTTGTGAAGGAAAATTATAATTTATAATTGTGGCGAAATTCGGAAGCGAGGAAACGAAGTTGAACTCGAATATTGTATTAAACGCCGGCTGCCATGTTTGTTGTCAGGAATCATTCATGGAAATTTCATTGAAATTGAACAAGCTTCTTTCTCCCTTGAAATAATTAGCTGAAAAAAAAATTGATTGTCCTGAGTGGTATTCGAACCCACGTGTCCCAGGCTTTATAACCGCTAGTGTAGCATTCCCGCAATTTTGTTGATTCGCCAGTGGCGTTATCTATTATGAGGAATTGGTCCGGGGGGGGGGGAATAAAAAAATCCCCTTAAGCAGCTGCTTGATACAGAGGTCTGACAGGAGCCTGTCAGTTTATATGCCACAGAGGTCTGACAGGAGCTGTCAGTTTATATGCCACAGTAGAAGGTCTGAGAGGATGTGGGACGGGGGTGGCTCAGTCGGTAGCTCGCCAGGCTCGTAATCTGTAGTTCCCAGGTTCGAGTCCCAGCTGGGTCCGCGTTGAGATTTATCTCCGCAAAATTCTCCGCCCTGCCCACGGTCAGTAGGGGACACCGATGGGCTTGGAAAGGCCGCCGTCCGTCGGATGGGACGTTAAGCCGTCGCCCCGTGTGCGGGAGAGCCATACACTGTGCACGTTAAAGAACACGCTGGATGGCCTTGACGGGAGGCTACCATCTGTCTGCCAACAGCTGTTCCAGTGGGTCCCCTCCCCCAACCTTCTCTGAGCCTTCGGGGTCCATGTGACCTGGCCATTTAGCTCATGGTGTGCAAAAAAGTGCCGCTCAAAGGTAAAACAACCCAACCCTGAGAGGATGGCAGGATCTCAGCAGAAAAACGACACATATATCCATGCCTTACCCGGGACTCGAACCCAGGTCCTTTAGATAAGTAGCCAAGCGCACTAACCACTCGGCCATGGGACGGCTTGGTCAGCCAAGCTGCCAATCACAGGAAACAGTCCTGTACACAAGAAACACTTGAAATATTATTTCAAGTGTTTCTTGTCTACAGGATATTTTCTTGTGATAGTTTATTAGTGTATTATTTCTCCCTTATCTTGCAAATTGTTGATTTTTTTGCCCAACCTCCGATGTAATGGGTTCGAGTCCCAGCTGGGTCAGAGTTGAGATTTATCTCCGCGAATTTCCCCGCCCTACCCACGGTCAGTAGGGAACATCGATGGGCTTGGAAAGGCCGCCGTCCGACGGATGGGACGTTAAGCCGTGGCCCGTGTGCGGGAGAGAGCCATACCCTGTGCGTGTTAAAGAACACCGCTGGATGGCCTTGACGGGAGGCTACCATCTGTCTCCCAACAGCTGTTCCAGTGGGTCCCCTCCCCAACCTTCTCTGAGCTTTCGGGGTCCATGTGGCCTGGCCATTTAGCCCATGGTGTGCAAAAAAGTGCCGCTCAGAGGTAAAACAACCCAACCCGATGTAACGATATTAAGTTGGCTCACTTGCGGCTTCTAAATTCACTTTATAAGTTGTTGAAATAGTGAGTCATCTTAACAAAAATACTCTGCCAAAACTACCTAAAGCCGTGGCAGCTGTTTCAGTGACATCACGATTGGAGGATTTTTTTAAAAGAAATTTCGTTATAATATTATTCCTGATTGCTTTAGGAAATATCTAATAAATAAATATAACACTATACTACATTTCGCATAAAGATTCAAGATGGAAAATCTGAAGAAAAAAAATTACAACTACCAATGAGAAATACCACACCCACACGAGTTCTTGGAAGAACAAATAGCAGACGCTGTACTCCGCCATAGCAAATAGTTCCATGTTTTTTTGAAGAAATAAGTACTTTTTCAAACGCAAATTATTATTATGCATAGTTTTTGGAAAGGAGCGTTTGAAAGTACTGTTTTAAATTTCGATATATTGTAAAGCATACGATGAATCTTAATAAAACTCGATTACATTTACGATGTAAAAGCCTAGAAGCTCTCTAACCAGAAGAGATATCCTAGAAGCTCCCTAACGAGTTGAAGATTCATACATCTTCAAGTGATTTTTCCACCAAAGCCATAGAAATGCCCATTGTCATTGGCCCCTCAAACCCAGCGAAAAGCAAGATACGACATCCTGATTTTCACTGGTTTTGCTGGTTAAGCATAATAAGCCACTTGCAGGAAAAGGACAATACATATATATATATAAACTTAGATCAATAAATATTTAATCAACGCTATGTTAATTATTATTATTGATTATTGTTTCATTTACTTTTTAGGTATATGGTAAAGCAATCCCGAATAATCTTACACTAAAATTTATAAAACGAATCCCTCCATTCGCGACGTCATTAAAAACAATATCATGGCCTGAAGTGAAATAGTCATTAAAATAGATAATATTCAAATTAAACAATCTACAAATTTTAAATATCTCGGAATTTTTGTTGACTCTTCGCAAAAATTGGAATTCTCATTTAAATTACCAAATTACAAGAGGGTATAAATTGCTTAAATTTTTCAAATTTTTAGCTTTAATAAATTGGGGGTTCCTCAATTCCATACGCTTACTCTACAGGGTATTTCAAAGCTCTCTGTACAAATTTCAACGGGAGATATAGAACACCAAGACAAAAGTTTTCGTCTATGAATGTATGTCCACTGAAGTAACCCTTCTGTGCTAGAGGGTTGTGTTTGTCGGCGCTGCAATTGACTAGAGGGGCGAAGTGGCAACGGAGAATGGACTTGTGTTTGCCGTCGGCATTCGTAAATCAGACACATTACGTGTAACATGGAGTGTTTCATGACTGCTGAGATGGCTGACATGCATCTGGGGTATGGGGCTGCAAATGGAAACGGAAGAGCTGCTGTGAGGTTGTACCGACAACACTTCTAAGCGCTAGATATAAATAATTTTAACATTGATCAACTTGAAGCCTTACATAGACTGCCAACAAGGAACAAGAAAAAAAACACCTGCGATTATTGCCCAATTTAAATCTAGAAACGAACGTGAACAATGGATGTCAAAAAAGAAATCGAAAATCTTTGCCAGTAACGTTATTGATGACGCTAAAAAAACGCCAGTGTATATAAATGAAAATTTAACTCCAATAAACAGAGAACTTTTCTGGAAAGCGAGGTGCCTAGCCAAATCAAAAAATTTTAAATACGTCTGGTTTCGGAACGGGAAAATCATGATGAGAAAAACTGATGGTGACAGCGTAATTCGAATTGATATGCAGACGAATTTCGACGAATTTTAAACGGGAAATATATTGTTTATTTGCTCCAGCTTATTTGTTCTGCCATGGCGACTTTTCATTTTGATGACTTACCAACATTTGATCACAACGAAAATGTTCTGTGCGACTATGAAGAAGTTAAGAAATGGTTCTTGACTAGTAAATTATGTTATGAATCTGATGAACATTTAAGCTTTCTGCATGTGAACATTCGAAGTCTGAAAAAAAACTGGGATACTCTCTGTGTTTATCTTAAAGATATCTTGAATTTCTTAGATATTATTATATTAACAGAAACTAACATCCTCAGCACGGATGCTCCATTGTTCAATCTAGAAAATTTTAATCAACTTTTTACGAGAACTCCTGGTGCGTTTGAACATGGGATTCTACTTTTCTTCCGCGACACATTATTAGTCAAAACGATACCTTCACTTGTAATTCCTGCTGAAACATTGAATATAAATATCTACAAGGGTAATTTAACTTTCAATTTACTTGCTATTTACAGATCACCAAGCTCGAACATTAACACTTTTCTTTCTAATCTCAAAAATTGGTTCGAAACAACTGATAAACATCGCAATCAAATACTAGTTGGAGACTTTAATTTAGATATCAAAAATATCAAAAAACACGGAGTTGCCAAATACGTAGAATTGTTAACCGAGTTTGGTTTCTCACCTATCATTACTGGTATCACCAGGGAAGACATCATTGGTGACTCACTTTCTCAGACATGCATTGATCACATTAACGTCCGACTTGACATTAAACTCGACACAAATTCAATGATTTTTGGCAGTAGGATCGCAGACCACTACTTAATCGCGGCAATTTGCGGAGGAAAAAAACTTGGGAATTCGTCCAATCACACTAAAAAGCTAGACAGCAATTTTAACACGAAAACTATCTTAGATCATAAAAACATATGCAAAGAAATAAGTCTAACCGACTGGCTGGACAGAGGCACTGGAAACGAAACCCCAAATTCAGAACTAATAGATGTACTTTATGAAACATTCATAAAAAAATATACGGCGATTTTTAACAATAACAAAATTAATAAACTATCGGATGGCTCAAAAATGAAACAACGAAATTGTAGCAAAGACTGGATAAATCAAGAAATAATAAACTTAATACGTAAAAGAGACTCGGCTTGGATTGATTACAAAAATAACAAGAGAAACAGAAATTTTAAATTACTATACACAAACTTAAGAAACACAGTCACGTCCGTTATTAGGCAGGAAAAGAAAAAATATTACTTCAAACAATTTGAGTCATGTAAAAATAAACCAAAACAAAATTGGGAACTCACAACCAAATTATCAACAATAAACCTAAAAATGCCATTGACGATTTTATCATGAAGAATATGCCACAAGGTATGTCTGAAACTCAAGCAGCAGAGAAATTTAACAACACCTTTGCAGACATTATTGTCAATCTCAGAGACGATAACCGTATACAGAATCTCTCTACAGTTCCTAAACATATCCAACCTTCTTTTCCCTCAATTTTTATTCCTCCCATCTCAAAACAAGAAACTTTCAAAATTCTAAGTGACTTAAATGAAAGAAAATTATGTGTATACGATCAGGTACACATAAAGCACATTAAAGCATGCAAAACCTCCTTAGCTGATCTCGTGACAAATTTTATCAATGAAAGCATATCTACAGGAAACATCCCTAATAAACTCAAAATTGCTATTCTAAGACCAATTTACAAAAGTGGAACTAAATCCGATTGCACTAACTATAGGCCCATTGCCATCTTACCCGTCCTTCACAAAATACTTGAAAGATATGTAGCTAACGTTCTAGCCAATTTCTTGAAAAAACATAACATTATTAGTGAAAAGCAATATGGTTTCCAAAAAGGTAAAAATACAATTACACTTTTAACGGAGTTTTCTGACGTCATTAACGGAACTTTAAACAACGGAAAAAAAGCATCAGCTATCTTTCTGGACTTTCGTAAGGCATTTGATACGTTGGATCACGATATTTTGCTTCAAAAATTGTATATTTATGGTGTCCGAGGTATTACCCTTAAATGGTTTGAAAATTATTTAAAAAATAGAGTGCATGTTACCAAAATTAATGGCGTTTTTAGTGAGAAGAGAACAGTGTACACTGGTGTCCCACAAGGTTCAATTTTAGGTCCGCTTTTATTCATTATTTATATTAATGATCTAGCTAACCTTAAACTGAAGGGCTCTCTTTATATATATGCTGATGACACCGCCTTGGTTAACGTGAATCACAATATAGGAGACGCAGTCCGAGATACACAGGATGATTTTAACAAAATTATTTACTGGTCTAACATTAATCGTATTTACATAAATTCAGAAAAAACCAAATGGATGAGCTTTCATTCACCAGGATACTATGATCTCTCATCTTATGCAATTAAAAACCACGAACCCTTGTGTCCTCACAACATGATAACTCATGACCCTGACTGCTGCGACTGTGATGTTATTGAGCGTGTTGAGAGCCATAAATATCTTGGACTCTACATGGACACAACCTTCCGATGGAATACACATATTCAAAAGTTAGCAGGGAAATTGCGTCTATGTGCATCTAAACTTCATAAACTACAATTTGTTGCAAGCACACATACATGTATTTTGGTTTACAAAGCTATCTGTGAATCTATATTGACCTATGGTTTGACAATATACGACTCAACTAATCTCACAAATATAAAGAAAATAGAAACTATTCAATCATCCATTGCTAAAAATATAATCCCATACAACTTAAGAAATTCATTTTATCATAGCGAAGAAAGACTAAATTATCTAGGCGTACTCTCTTTTCACAACCTTTACAAATACAGCATCACTTTAAAATATTTTTTTGATAATCAATTTAAATCTAAAATCTCTCATGGGAAAAACACAAGGTTACAATCCAAAAATTATTTCCAACTTCCAAAAATATTTAACAATTACGGGAAATGTACAAGGGCATATACAATACCTTACGTGTTCAATCAACTGCCAAGAGAAATTATTTTATTAAACAATTTTAAAGAAATCAAAAATAAGACAAAAAATTTTCTTCTAGGCACTAAATTTTAAATAAAAATTTCAACCACCACAATGGAGCTTCCACTGAAATTCACATAATTCGATGACATTGTTATAAACTATATATTACGTATTTTCATGTAACGTTATTATTCTTCTCTCCTGCAGATAAGCAGATGCTTTGCGGGTCATTTGTTTAAACTTTTGTATAACTAACATGAATATGAATAAAGATTATTATTATTATTAGACGTGTGCCAAACCACCAAACATTTGCGCGTTTGCACCGGCAACTGCGAGAAACTGTAACATTCCATGCAAACATGCATGCCATTTGTCGGGAGAGAACCATGCACTCTCCTGACGTGAAAGAAGAGATCCTACGATGGATTGAGGACAATCCAAGCACAAGCACGTGAACTGTTGCACATAGCGCTTCCCAAACAGACATGTGCCAAACCACCAAACATTTGTCCCGTTTGCACCAGCAACTGCGAGAAACTGGAACATTCAATGCAAACATGCATGACACTGGTCGGAAGAGAATCATGCACACTGCTGACATGGAAGAAGAGATCCTACGATGGACTGATGAGAATCCATGCATAAGCACGTGAGCTGTTGCACGTAGTCATTTACCTCGTCCTCGTGTGGAGAGTGTTGTATGAGCAGCAGTTAAATCCGTTTCATCGTCAAAGTCCAGACATTGCAACCTAAGGATTACCCTCTTCTTATGGAATTCGTGCGCTGGTTTTTGCAACAGACCGCGGTGGAGCCTGATTTTCCAGCTCATGTGCACTTCTCAGATGAAGCCTTTTTCACACGTGAGGGTTGTGTTTAATGTGTACAATTCTCACGTTTTGGCCCACGAAAATCAACATGACACAATGGCGCATGGTCATCAACAACGGTTCGCTGTCAATGTTTGGGCGGGTATCGTCCATGACATTTTGATTGGCCATATCTTCTGCCTTCCCAAATCAACGGGCAGATTTATCTAGTATTTCTTGAAGAAACGTTGCCAGGGCTGCTGGAAGATGTTCCCGTGGCTATTCGTTGACGAATGTGGTTTCAACAGGACGGGGCGCCAGCACACTTCAAGAATGATGTGCGGGATTTTCTGAACGCCACTTTTGGGGACCAATGGATAGGCCAGGATGGACCCGTTGCCTAGCCACCAAGATTGCTCAGTTTAACATGTATCGATTTCTTCCTCTGGGGACACATGAAAATCCTCATGTACGAGACTCTCATTGACTCAGATGAAGACCTTATCGCAAGACTCATTTTTAAGTAATCAATAAGCACTAAATATTTTATGCAAAGTAGAAATTACACTGTTTAGGCAAAAAAGAACTAGATAATCCCCATGTGTTGCTAGTGGAAACACAAATTCCACGATTCGTAATTTCTAAAATGAGTTTTATGGAAATATGTGACTGAAAATTTATTAAATATTTTAATCAAAACTCTATTTTTAACAATATATGTCTAATATTTGCAGAATTACGGGTTAGGTTGTTTATCTCTAAGCGGCACTTTTTTGCTCACAATGGGCTAATATCCAGGTTACAAGGACCCCGAAGGCTCAAAGAAGGTTGGGGGAGGGGACCCACAGGAACAACTTTTGGGAGGCAGATGGTAGCCTCTCGTCAAGGCCATCCAGCTTGTTCTTTAACGTGCACAGCGTATGGCTCTCTGCAACGGGGTCACGGCTTAACCTCTCATCCGACGGACGGCGGCCTTTCCAAGCCCATCGGTGTTCCCTACTTATCGAAGGCACGGCGAGGAGTTTTACGAAGATAAACCTCAAATCTGACCCAGGCGGGACTCGAACCTGGGAATTGCAGATTACGAGTCTGGCGTGCTACCGACTGAGACCACTGACCCACAGAATTACGGAAGATGGAATATTTAATGACAGCAAGTTGCACGAATTCACTTCAGAAGCTAAGACTTAACGCATAATTAAATATTATTTGAAATCATGTAATAACTTTGAATTTTAGATGTTTGTGAAAATAACTATTTCAATATTCATTAATTTTGAATAACAGTCATTGCTGCTGCTTAATTTAGCAGTTTCCATAACATCTTTAATTATCCACGAATGACGATAAACATCAAAATTTGATAGATTTGATCGATATATTTAATTCATCTTCAGTCCCATTTTCTTTCCGCAAAATTCTTGTTTTATAAATTATGGATCACCAGATTTGAGTTCCCAAAGGCTTAACAGCTGGTAGCTCCCAGGTTCTTGTCCCAACTGTACCCAGCGTTGAAATTTATCTGTGCCAAACCCTTGCTGATGGGCTTGGAAAGACGTCGTCCGTCCGATGGAAAGTAAAGCATTTGCTCTGTGTGCGGGAGAGCCATACTCGGTACAAATTAAAGAATACGTTGGGATGGCCTTGATGGGAAGTTTCCATCTGTTTCCTAACAACTATTCAATGGGTTCCCTTCCCCCAACCTGCTTTGAGTCCTTGGGTTCCTTCTGACCTGGCTGTTTAGCCCAATTGGTTGCAAAAAAGGGGCGGGGGTGGCTCAGTCGGTAGCACGTCAGGCTCGTAATCTGTAGTTCCCAGGTTCGAGTCCCAGCTGGATTAGCGTTGAGATTTATCTCCACAAAATTCCCCGCCCTGCCCACGGTCAGTAAGGGACACCGATGGGCTTGGAAAGACCGCCGTCCGTCGGATGGGACGTTAAGCCGTGGCCCCGTGTACGGGAGAGCCATACCCTGTGCACGTTAAAGAACACGCTGGATGGCCTTGACGGGAATCTACCATCTGTCTCTCAACAGCTATTCCCGTGGGTCCCCTCAACGTGTCTGAGCCTTCGGGGTCCATGTGACCTGGCCATTTAGCCCATTGTGTGCAAAAAAGTGCCGCTCAGAGGTAAAACAACCCAACAACCCAATGTTTGCAAAAAAAGTACCTCTCAGAGGTAAAACTATCCAACCCACCTACTGCGGAATATCACCTTCATCTTTTTACTCTTTGTTAAAAACTTTTGGGAATTGTCACATCTTACATATGGATGAGTTTGCCAAACAGTATCTCACCATAGAGTTTTAAAGAACAAAGAATTTCTTTTTGGATCTCTACATGTTTGTGACTGCAATGCATATCCAAACACTATCATCCAATTTCAATCCAGCTTTTGATCTTTATGTACTTTCCTACACAAAGGAAGGTGATAACCTAGAAGCTATATTAGGCTTGTTCTGGTTTCTCATATAACATACAAATGATGAATTAAAAATATTTACACAAGGACATGCCCCGCTGGTTTTAGGAGTCAGGTTACGCTAATATGTTTTGTATAAAGATCTATTTTTTTCATTATTTAGTTCTTTCAGTTTTATCGATTTCCGAGCCTCCTTACAGTACAGCCTTAGGCGAAGATAGGCGAAGAAAAACAGAAAAAAAAAAACAGCACTATTAAACTGTATATAGAAACTTCTTTTAGCCCTACCTCAATTTATTCCGTTTTGATATGAAGCTGTTTTTTTTTAAGAAAAGTAAGTTATTTCATTTTTTATGAGTTTACCAATGTCAGAATAGTTGATAAGATATCTGCTAATGGTTTTTAAAGCGAAAAATGCACCATACTACTTAAACACGACACAAATAAATTTTTATGAATGCAATAGAAGATGCAACTGAAAATTTGAGTGAGAACGATCCTGATTTCGAAAGATCTTGTTGTGTAAAGCGTGCAGTGTTAAAATGCTTATCACCTTACAATGCACTGCTAAAAGATAAACAGAAAAACGTTGAGCAATCAACTTTAGATACTTTTCGAAAAATCTCCCATCAGTAACTTGTCGCGTGTTCTTTTAAAACTTTTGTATTTTATTACATTTTCTTAGGTTCGAATTTTATTTTGAATATAAGTGTAAAAGTGAACTGATTAAACACTAAATTGCACCTTTTTTTTAAATAAAGACGTATTGTGTAATTATACCAATTTAACAGCCTTTTATTTGCAAATTGTGTTTAAAAATTAACAAATTATATATGTATGGGACAAGATTCCTTCGGAATATTATAAATTGTACATGAGACCATGTTTAACGCTGTTTCGTTTAACGCTCGAATTTCAGGAATGCATCCTGAGCGCTGTATGCCTGTATATCTCAGTCGGTAGCGCGCCAGGCTCGTAATCTGTAGTTCCCAGGTTCGAGTCCCAGCTGGGTCAGCATTGATATTTATCTCCGCAAAATTCCCCGCCCTGCCCACGGTCAGTAGGGGACACCGATGGCTTTGGAAAGGCCGCCGTCCGTAAAGAAGACAAAGGACACCGATGGGTTAAGAAAGGCCGCCGTCCGTCGTTAAGCCGTGGCCCCGTGTGCGGGAGAGCCATACCCTGTGCACGTTAAAGAACACGCTGGATGGCCTTGACGGCAGGCTACCATCTGTCTCTCAACAGCTGTTCCAGTGGGTCCCCTCCCCCAACCTTCTCTGAGCCTTCGGGGTCCATGTGACCTGGCCATTTAGCCCATGGTGTGCATAAAAGTGTCGCTCAGAGGTAAAACAACCCAACCCAACCTGTATATCTCATCTTTCGGCTTACAATTATAAAATGAACATAAAATCAGCACGTCTTTAATTAAAACAGACATTTTTTTAAATTTAATTAATTCTCACGTTTTATATATTTTAATGCTTCTTTGGGCATTTTCTCATTCGGCTTCTACTTTTATATTTGAATTACAGCTATCAGAAAACTTTTTCTGTCTACACCGTGTTCTAAGCACGTGATCTAGCTAGGATGAACGGTCCACCATCATTTCACCTATAGCAGTGTCTCACTTTCATCTTTCTCTCTGTTAAAGTCTTTTGGCAAAGACACATCCTACATATGAATGAGTTTGCCAAACAGTGATTCACCAAAGAGTTTTAAAGAAATTTGTTTTGGATCGCTACACGTTTGCGATTCCAATGCATATCCAAACGTTATCATCCAACACTGGTCTTTGATCTTTATGCTCTGTATAAACATCTATTTGGATGCAATGGACGTGATCAGTATGAACGATAGCAGATCTGACGAAAGCATTTTGGTAAACAAAATGCATAGGATGAGAAAGGAAGGTAAGAAAAAACGTGCTAAATTGCTCTCTCATTCGAAGCAGTGTGTCACCTTAGATTCACAGATACTACGAATCAGATTTATCGCATTGCGAAGAGAAAACAAAAGTAAATACAATAAACAATGAGTTTGAAAGAGTGTTAATAAAAAACGGAACAGTAATGAATTTTAGATATATAGCGAAAAACGGAAAACAAAAATGGATGGTTGCCAGAGAGCATGAATGAATCAAATACCTTTCTCCCTTTGTTATCTACTGCATTTTATGAGATGGATAAATCGTCAAAACTATTGGCTATAAAAATTTAACTGTTTTTTACCTATTTTGTTATTTCTTTCCGCTTGTTATTTGCCGATTTGTTTGTCAAAAGTCTTGTCCGCCATATCTTCCCACGACCATCGCAATGCGTCACGTGTCAAATGACAGCTTGTGACGTAAAGAATGCTATAAGCTTAAAAAAATTACCCCTATGTCTCCTTCTTCTTTAAAATAGGCAAAACGCGAAATATAATTGTTTCAGTAAGTCTTTCGAACGCAAGAATCTAGAGTGACAAGTTAGGGGTCAAATGAAAACCCTTGTTGTGGATTTTGTCGTAGACTAGATCGGGTTTTCACCCCATTCACGCCTCTCTTGCCCCCCCTAAAGGGAACGGAAGCTTCGCTGTGGTCGATCTCAACGAGGTATTCTTCAAATGAAAGCCTGTGACGTCGAGAATGTCACGAGCGACCTCAAATCATTCTCCCTCTTTTTTTGTTTTTCCCAAAAAGGGAAGAAAATTGTAACGGTATCAATATTTACGAGTCCTACGTCATATGAAAGCTTATAACCTTCAGAGTAGCAATTTTCACTTTATGACGTAGGTGTTTTTAGTGGTAAATAAAATATTTAAAATTAAGAAAATGAAAAAGGAATCTTCTTCATGCATCCTAAAAAGCAAAAAAAAAAAACGAAACTTAAACACACCGATCGTGAAATCACGTACTAAATGTTAATTAGCTTCAAAGGAAGATAAGGTGTCAAAACTGATTTACCGTCTGGAAAAAAAATATTGCTGGCTCTCAAGTTTCCTTTGAAGTTAAAGTATTTTAGTTGAGTATTACTGGATTTCTGACAGTGAGGTTAACAGAGACAGTCTTATTTTTAAAATATATGTGCTAAAAACTTTAGGTTGAAAAAAAGAAATCACAATATACTGACAACTAAAGTTTGTTGATATCGAGCTGAAAAACGACGAAATAGAATCATAGATGCGGTGACAAGACGCCATGTGTATAGAGCTACATCAAATCAGATGTGGCAAAATGCCATGACAGTTCTTAAGCTCTAATACTTACCAAGAGGGAAAGACCTATGCCTAAAGGGACTAAAACCCTGGTGACAACCGACTATCGTGAGAATAGATGTTTCTCGCGTGCTTTTCAAAGTTTAAACATATATTTTCGAATGGCCAGGAAATATCTTTATACCTTCGAAAATATTTCTTTAAAAAATTAATTATTATTTTTCTCGCTTGGGGAAAAAAACGAGCTCACCTCCATTTCTGATTAAATTGCTATAGATGGGATCCTATTTTCTTGTTATTATGGTTGATGTAAACATTCTGTGTTCTGCATTTACCCTTAAACTATTGCATGATTGTTCTCATTCTGAATAAATCAAATTACTCCTTTCAAAAGTGTCCCAATTTAAAATGCGAACTAAAACCAGTGGCCGGTCATAAGAAGGGAACCAAAGAGCCATGGCTTACAAGTGTTCTTTTCCCAACAGCCAGCCATTTACGAATTCCTGAAAGGATTAGCGATAGTTGCTATTCTCTTTTCCAGGATGGAAAAACCTGTGATGCCTTCAGTGCTACATAGGTTAAATGACACGCTGTTAGAAAAGGATCTAGATTACTGAATAACCCATTAGAAAAGTTATTACTAAATAATCCATTACTTAAGAGCATCACTTCTGGACTGCAGAATCCTTAATACTTCCGTAAATGATCCCATACAGACTTCACATTTATAACAACTCAAATACTCTTAAAATCGTCTAAATGGTATTAAGTAATAAACGAAATATGCCAAATTACTGTATTTCACAATATTTGCGGCATAATTTCATTAACCGTCAGAAATATCGAATACTGCAGTGGCCAAGCATGCATGGAAGAATGGACGAAACTGAATAATGATTATCCCCAGTGTAAGACAGAGATCTACGAGATCTCTCTGTTAGATCGACTAATAATGTTGAACTCAATCAACCAATGAATTATGAAAATCATCAGTGCGTCAACTGCGCACGCTCATTGTCTCACCCCTACTTGGGCTTGTAGTTAGTGTACCTGAGAGTGGGCTTGTCCTTGTGTAATTGTAAGTGGTATGAAAAACCAGGAGAAGCTGGATAATGCTTCCAGGTTTGTTTCCATCCTTTATATAATAGAATATTCCCTTTAAAAAAATTGATCCCATTTATACCAGCTAATTGATTAGCAAATCAGTTATGTCACTCAAAAGTCTCAAAATTAAAATATTTACCAGTGAGAATTTTAAATAATCTAATTTATGGTCTTCTAAAAACATTACTGGTGTTTCTTGGGTCTAAATATGCAGCAAATGATAAGCTCAATGTACCAAGTTTTCATTTTACATAAAACACTTTTGTGAAGACGACAGGCCTAATTTCCTCTGAGTTTCAATTAGACAACCGAACAGGAGCTTAATGGACAATTATCAGCAGCTGCCACACATGCACCTCTTCTGTCTTCAAATTGGGGAGATACATTTGACAAATATATAAAGATTATTGAAATAATTGCTCAAAATCATGTTTTAAGGTGTATTTTGAAACAAAAAAGAAGGGGAAGTGTTACTGAGAGTTATAGATATCTTGGTGTTTTAGAATTACGCAAATTATACGCATTAAAATTCTTTGACATATTTAAATAATATTGGGGTTTAGCAGAATTAGAAAATTTTCTGTTCATACGAGATTATCTGAAAACATGTTATTAACTGAATTACCGGTTAAGAAAAATATTTTTACCAAATATTATGTTTCCTTGTTTTACACAGCAGGTATAACGTTGTCAAATTAATTTAAGCTTATGCATAATATCAATGAATATTCTTTTGCTTTAAGAAATTGGATCATTTATGATTTCAAAATGTAAGTCTATTAAAATGCTTCTATGTTTATCTTAGGTAATTATTAATGCTTAAAACTTAGGACGACTCTTCTTATAACATAAAATTTTTATTTTTGAATGCAGTCACTTTAAGTATTAAAATGTTAATGTTATTATCCCACAGACGACTATAAACTCGAGTGGGATGTTAAATCTACTATTTACTCAAAATTTGAGTCACTGTAAACGCAAATGTATTTTTCAGTATGTAATAAAATGTCTTATCTATATCTTATCTTTTTACTGATTTAGTCACATCAGCTTCATCGACGGTCCACGTCTTACGGATTATTTGGGTTGTTTTTACATGTGAGCGGCACTTTTCTGCAAAAAATGTGCTAAATGACCAGGTTACAAGTACCCTGGTAGTCTCAGAGTAGGTTGGGGGAAGGGAACCCATTGGATAGCTGTTGGGAGACGATGGTAGCCGCCCGTCAAGGCCATCCAGCGTGGTCTTTCACGTGCACAGGGTATGACTTTCCCGTTTATATTTAAATTTAAAAGTAATTTTAATTTTAAATTTAAATAATTGGATTCAACCAAAATTTCGTTCCATCCAATGAAAATTACTGCCGGAGCCACGTCATAACGTCCCATTCGACGATTGTGGCCTTTCTTAGCCCATCGGTGTCCCCTACTGGCACGGGGCACGGCATTACGACTCATCCAACGGACTGTGGCCTTTCCAATCCGATTTGTGTCCTCTACTGACAGAAGGATAGGCAGGGGTTTTGCCAAGTTGTCCCGATTTTGCCAACTCCCCAAGATTTTACCAAGTCACTCTGAATTTTGCCAACTCCCCAAGATTTTGCCAAGTTGTTCCGATTTTGCCAACTCCCCAAGATTTTGCCAAGTTGTCCCGATTTTGCCGTATCTTTGACATGCCTGTCCTAGAGCATCCCACAAATGCTCAATCGTATTTAGGTCAGGAGATTGAGCTGGCCACTCCATGCGCATAATGGTCTCCTCTTGAAGGTACTGTTCCACTAGTCGAGCTCTGTATGGACGAGCGTTATCGTCTTGTAAGATGAATGCGGTCGTAACTCTAGCCCTTCCTCGACTAAACCTCCGAGATACGTAATCCGTGCTAAGAAAATGATTCCACAGTCTTTGGACCACAGAAAGATTCACATTCAGGCATCGTGCCACGTCTGACTGACCTTGGCCTGCTTCGAGCCGGCCAATAGCTCTCCACCGCAGTTCATTTGGCAAATGATATCTGGAGGCGATTCCTACAAAATGGCTATTTCGAATTTCTTCACTCATATTTAAAATACAAAATACGATCCACTCCAAAACATCAATTTTTATTCCGCTATCCGATTACGCAAATTGACGCAACCTAGACTAATTTGCATACGATATGCTCACTCGGCATTACGTTACTGGTTACATGAACAAGTTTGGTGAGAATCCCACAATTTTTTGGCGAATCATCGCGATTTTTCTCATTTTTTAAACCAGTGTATTATATTCAGAAACATATTGCATGTACATATTACCTTGAGAGAATCCCTTCAGACCTGCACAGCAAACAACTGCTTCAGAAGTATTTTGTGGTTTTAATTAAATAGCGTAACATTTTTGCACACAATGAGCTAAATGGCCAGACCACAAAACCTCAAGGTTTCAGAGAAGGTTGGGGGAAGGGAATCCCTGGGCAGCTGTTAGGAAACAGATTGAATTCTTTTGTCAGGGCCATCATCATCTTCTTTAACATGCCCAGGGTGTCTTTCTTCTGCACACGTGTCCACGGTCTAATGTCTCATCCGAAGAATGGCGGCTCTTCCAAGCCCTATCTCTATTTCCTTTCTGACCGGTTGGGTTGTTGTTTTACCTCTGAGCGGCACTTTTTTGCACACCATGGGATAAATGGCTAGGTCATATGGACCCCGAAGGCTCAGAGAAGGTTGGGGGAGGGGACCCACTGGAACAGCTGTTGGGAGACAGATGGTAGCCTCCCGTCAAGGCCATCCAGCGTGTTCTTTAACGTGCACAGGGTATGGCTCTCCCGCACACGGGGCCACGGCTTAACGTCCCATCCGACGGACGGCGGCCTTTCCAAGCCCATCGGTTCCCCTACTGACCGTGGGCAAGGCGGGGAATTTTGCGGAGAATCCAGCGAGAGCCATCCAGCGTCTTTAACGTGAATAGGGTATGACGTTGAGGGTTTAACGTGAATAGTGAATAGGTATATAAATCTTTAACGTGAATAGGGTATGGCTCTCTCCCGCATACGGAACCACGGCTTAACTTCCCATCCAATGGACGGCGACCTTTCCAAGCCCGTCGGTGTCCCCTACTGACCGTGGGAAGGGCGGGAATTTTGCGGAGATAAATTTCAACGCTGACCCAGCTGGGACTCGAACCTGGGAACTACAGATTACGAGCCTGGCGAGCTACCGACTGAGCCACCCCCGCCCCCACCTTTCTGACCGACGGTCGGTGGGAGTTTAATGGGAATAAATCTCAAAGCTGGCATAGGTGGGATTCGACCTGGAAACTGCAGATTATGAGCTCTCCGCACTAACAACTGTATCCCGTCTCTCATTGCTCAGTAATCCCCTACTATCAATATGATCAATAACACAGTTTAATACTTGGAAAGATTTTCTTTTAAGAACTTTCCACGTCTCTATTACGCTTTTCAAATGCTTTAGAAAAGAGAAAATTCTTTTATGTTAACGACAAATTCCTGTGATAGATTGTTATCTTTCAGACAAATTTGAAATGTAATCATACTTTAATTACGTTTTTTTTTACATTGATTTAATTGTTCTGAAACTTAGAACTTTACCGCGTAGTATTGTAATAATATTAAGTCGGTGATGATAAGCAAATCGATCAATGCAAAGTAGTGGAGTTTTTTTTGGTTAGACTAGTGGTATATATTTTTTTCATCGTGTGGCTTTTTATTTTAAAGCTCTTAATCCGTTTTATTTGTTTCAAACGGAGCAAATTTCGTAAGAATGATATCTATCGGTGAAAAGGAAAAAAAAAAGAAGACAACTGAGAATTGTTTTTTTTTTACCACATAGCGAAAGCAACAATTTAGAATATTACTCTCACTGATAGGAACACTGAACGCGGGATCAAGGAAAGCTACTGAAGTTTTAAAAGCCAGGAAAGAAATTAAAATTAAGATGCGACATTTGAGTAGCTAAATACAAGAAGGAGATTATTCATCCATCTCGCAAAAAGGAAGCATTAAAAAAAGCAAATTTAAATTTTTTGATTTAGATTCTTAAACCAACAATTTTTAAAAGAATGTTTTGAATTTTTCTCCCCTTTTTTACAGTAGTGACTTTCCGAGCGATGTTCTCTTTGGTTTCGTATTTTTAGGTTCCCTTAAAGAAAACTGATACATTCGCAAACAGTTTGTAAACTGTATTTTTTCACTGATTTAATTTTCATTTATTCCTACCTAATTTTAAATCGACACTTCAACATAATATATATCAATGAAATACATATGTAGAGTGATTTTAAATAGGTTATTTTACATCTGAGCAGCCCTTTTTTGTATACAATAAGCTAAATCGCCAGATCACCCAAGCTCAAATCAAGGTAGGAGAAAGGAACAATTGACAACTGCCAGAGACAGAATCTTTCAGTCAATGCTATCCAGCATTTTTTCAATGTGACGAGAATAATTCTCTTCTGTACACGGAACACTCATTAATATCCTAATGTCCTATCCGATGATAGTTGACTTCAAACTCATCGGTGTTCAATTTCTAACAGAGAGCAGTGCGAAAGTTAGCTGAGAAAATTTCAACGGAGAAACAATAGGATTGTTGGTTGGGTTGTTTTACCTTTGAGCGGTACTTTCGTGCACACAATGGGCTAAATGGCCAGGTCACATGGACCCCGAAGACTGAGAGAAGGATGGTGGAGGGACCCACTGAACAGCTGTTGGGAGACAGATGGTAGCTTCTCGTCAAGGCATCCAGCGTGTTCTTTAGCGTGCAAAAGGTATGGCTCTCCAGCACACGGAGCCACGGCATAACGTCCCATTCGACGACTATGGCCTTTCTTAGCCCATCGGTGTCCCCTACTGACTGAGAGCAGGACGGGAAGTTCTGGGGAGATAAATCTCAAAGCTGGCCCAGGCGGAAGCAATAAGTATTCGAACCTGTAAAATATAAACCTACGACCTTGACGCTTTATCGATTGAAATCCATTGTCCACCGCCCCTCCCCCTTTGAGAATGCTAGTAGCCGAAATGGGGACGAAAAATATTCAACATGTACATTACAAGCATTTAAAAAAAACCTTTTTAATTTTTAAACATCACAAAAATAGATTGAAACAGTTTTGCTGGAAATGCAATCCAGACATTTGGCTCCCTCCTTTTTGTCAAAAAAAAGTTTTTCGCTACAAAAAGGTTTGGTCTTTGCACCTCTCACGTGATTTAGCCAAAAGCTGCTGTGCTATAGTTGCACGAGTTGTTATTTCTTTAGGTTGCAATAATTTCAGCTTCATTAAATTAATAATAGTAGCGTTTTGTAGTGCTACACTTTAACATTAAATAAAACAAAAACATATGTAAATAATTCTACATTTTTGGCTTGAAATATTTAATTAAATTTAATACCTAACAAAGCGTAGGCTTGTTTTATTTTTTTTTCGTTTTTTTTCTTTTTTTTTTAAATTGAAGCTCTGATCTTGAAGAGTTAGCAATGATATTTATTTAGATTATTTCACTATGAATTAATTTAAATGTTTCGAATCGTGTGATATCACCGCAGCTCAGGTATGTGAAGAGGCCACCTCAGTCTTGCTTAAGAAAAAAGTTAACTTCAATAAACTTTCTACTAATTAACCAAACACGAGAAGTCTTAAAAAAGTCTTCTTAAAGCCAACATTCGGAAGTCCTCGGAGGATTTAGACAGTCATACAAAGATATTATATTAACCAAGAATGATTAATCAGACTTTAGATCTTGGAGGATGTGTCATTAAAATAGAGTTTTTAAGCTTTGTAATACTTTTAGTAATACCAAACATCTGCATCGTATGAAACAAAACTGTTTGCATTACCTGAGGGAGAAAGCGTATAATAGTTATAAACTATCATTTTATTACGCCATGTTGCAGCATGTATAAAAAAAAAAAGGTTTAAACTAACTTAAAAAAAAATACAAAAGTGCAAACTCAGAAATATTTAATAATAAATTTCGATCACTGTCGAGAATCTTTTGTTGGTCTTATTGCTCTATATTTGGTATTTTCATTTTTAAGATGATAATGATGACCTCATAGAACATCTCTTCCCCTAATAAAAGCCATAAGACTTTTGCTAAAAGAATCCAAATGTTTTGAAATGCAAAATGATTTTGTCAGAATAACAAGTTGTTTCACCATTACAAATCACTTCTATTTGTCAGAAATAGAGGACTCACAACCAATAAACATCCAAGCAGCTGAAGCTTTCATGTAAGAAGAAAAGAACTTATTTTCTGCACTCTTACCGTTCAAGCATCACCATCAATACGCAAGAGGGAGGAAGAAGTAGAAAAAAGAAGTCTCTGTCGCAGAATCTCGCCTCACTAATGAGCTGGGCTGGTCGATTTCTACCCTCCACGATCTCCGGACACGAGAGGACACAGAAGATGACGACCTCCGTGGTCCTGGCGACCGCTGGAGTCTTTTATCTTCTCCGTCTCCAAGCCATTGGCTAATGACGGCTGCAGAGCAGGTCAAGGATCCTCAGAGACAGAAGAAGTACGCCAGCGGCAGTCAGCATCAGTCCGATGTACACAAGCACAAGAGATTATCTCCTTAATCGGATTAAATAGAAAATAAAGGATACCAGAGAGCAAACCAGGATTTCCTCTCTACAGTTTCGTTCTGCCTTGTTTTGCAATTTTTGCTGAGTCCCTGACTTTTGCTTCGAGTCTAACGATTCGTTACAGAAACAAATCATGAAATTCGTGCAGAAGATGCATCTTGGAGGGGAAATTTTGTTGCTGCTTCTGCTTTCGTTCTTGTGTACTGCAAATCAACGTTTCCAGTTTGCTACTTCATACATGCTAGCTGCAATAGAAAACAAGAACGTGGAAATTCTTTATTTTTTTGTTCATTTCGTTCTTTCTATTTCCATGCTTCTTTCATAGGCATCTGTCAGATAAAGGAAACCATTTCTAAAGCAAAATTGATAATGGATCATTATACCGTTTCGAACTTATTTATTTGTTTCGAAAATATCTGGATTTTTTTTTGTCAATAGGCTTTGTTTCATGTCCTATATACGCACATACAAAATCCTCAAGCGACATAGGTAACGGGAATCCTATCAGACTATGCAATTTAGTCACCCAAACACATCTATCCTGAACTACACCTGATGCATTTGGCTACTGCAAGCCAATTCTAAGGTTGCGCTTGAGATTGGTGAGATATACTATTGGCTAACTAAGAGAAAAAACTTTTGCTTTTCAGGCAACCTCAACTTGGAATTCTCTACCGAGCGATATCACTTCTTTAAATTCTGAAACGTATTTATAAAGAATATCTCTCCACTCCTTATACAATACTGAAAGGTTTGACCAAATTTCTCTCTTCATCCCTATGCTGCATTTTATCTTTTCTATTTTCTGAATTATTATCTTAATTCTTAATTTTTTTTCCTGAAGTATATATTTCATATTACTTACCCTTTCAATTTACGTTCACTATTCGCTTTCATATCATATATTTGTCTTCGTCTATGCAGCTTGTTGGCATTTTATTTATGCATCAAATAGCTATGTAATTTCTACACACATGTTTGCATTTTTGTACTGTCCTTGGTAGGTCATTTTAATTTTCCAGATGTACTAGGGCAGGGATGGGGAACCCTTGGCACGCGTGCAAAACGTGGCACGTCAACGACGTTTTTCCGGGACGCAACCCAGAGCTCACTTTAAAAAAATAAATATCCAACATCTTTGCTGAGTTGTATATTTTAGCCTAATAGAATACAATTTTATTAAATAGAGCGATACCAAATAAAAATACAATAAATAAATAAACACTATCAACTTTTTTAATAATAATAAATAATAAGAAAATGAAACAAAATCCTATTTCCAAGCCATCCCCCCCCCCCCCCGATAGGAGACCACCTTGACGTGGTGGGGGGGCTTCGGGCCCAGCAACCGGTCGAGGACTTTGCTGACCGGATTGGGTCCCCGGTTGGACAGAGCCAAGACCAACCGAGGTCGAAGACATCGCTGACCGGTTTCGTGGCCCGGTTGGACGGTGTCAAGACCTCAACATCAGGTGCTCCGTGGAGCAGTTCAAGGGCACGGCTGAACGGATTTGGTCCCCTAGTAGGCACGAGCCCTTTTCAAAGTCTGGGCCCCACTAAGAGTCTCCACCCCGGGTGCCGAGCGAACTTGGATTTACATATCCTTGTTCATGGCTAACCGGGGAACAGATTAAATTTCAGGTTTCTACCGGTGGTTAGCTTTCCTTCTATAGGACTGCTGCCATGTGAGGTCGGGGTTGAGGTGCGTCTATATGGTGTATTCTTGTCCCCGACTCTAGATAGTCACGGCTTTCCGTTAACTTGGTAGTGTCGTGAGACGGAACCGGGGATTGCCGTGGTTGCTGAACATCTGGCAACAAATAATACAATTTCCAAGCCATCTATCTCCGCAATATGCTGACGTACAAGTTTTGTCCCGTTCAGTGTTGCATCATTCGCCAGGCAGCCGCACGTGGCGTGACTCCTTTACCATCATTTTATATATATTTTTTCGCGTTCCGTAAAGAATTTATCGGTTTTATAAAGTGTGTATATATGAGAATTTGGATTTAATTAAATCGTAAGTCATTAAAATATGGATTGAAGTATTTATTGTCGATTAATATGTTTAATTTATTAGATATAAATGCAAATTTTCTTTATATTACTATAAACATAAGTTATTCTTAAAGCTATGTGAAATATATTATCAATATTCAGGATTATGAAATGCTATCTTCACGTGATTAGATAGAATGTGTACCATTCTCTTTCATTTGCATGTGTGTAGGTGGGCTTATAATTGTACTAATTTTTGGTTTGCTTAAACTTGGTAGGTGTATGCAGAGAGTGATTATGATGAGATTTTCTGAGTCCAAATTATAATTTTTGTCAGTGTCCATACGTTTCTGTCCACTTTTTACACCCCATGATCCGATTTTCATTAAAGTTGGAAGCTGTATGAAGATGACATAAAGGCATTTGAAATGAAATTAGGAGTTCTTAAAGAGGAATGTAGACAGTGAGAGATTTAGATATTTTCCAAACCTAAAGCAATACATCAATGATCTCCAAAAGGACGACAAAACAGACCGCCAATGTATTCAAAAGCTTTTTTTAAACGTCATTGAGTCAACTGTTGAGCAGTTCTAAGATTTGTTAAGTTCAGAGAATTAGAAGAGACTGCAAAATTCATTAAGTTTCCAGACACTAGAAAACTGGATGAATTAAACTTGCAGATGTTTTCGTGGATAAATATGGATGATTTTGAAATGCAGTTGGTTGATTTTCAAAGTTGCTCAATTTGGAGGCAGAAATTTGTTGACCTCAGAGTTGACTTGGAAAATATTGAAAAGGAGCGATTAGAGATGGGGGTAACAGAGAGAAGTACGGAAAACGAGGTATTAAGGACTTGGAATATTATTCCAGAAACTTTTGTATGTTTAAAAACCCTTGCAAAAGCATTACTATCAATTTTTGCATCTACATATTCTTGTGAATCATTGTTCTCAGTGATGAACTTTGTTAAGTCTCGTAATAGGAGTAGCCTTTCAGATGAAACTAGCAGCGCATGCATGTCTCTAAAGGTTACAAAATAGAAACCTGATATAAATTATCTGTCATCAGTGATGCAGCAGCAGAAGTAATTTTTATGTATTATTCGTAAGGTATTAAGAATTAATAAAAGAATATCTTTCATTTTCGTTTCTTTTATTATACTTTAGTCAACTAAAACGATTATGAGATTGGGCACTGTAATATATTGGAAAAACGTGAAAACCTTATGTCTGATTTATCTCTATATAAAAAAAAATTAGAATTATTGTTTATTATTTTGCTGATGTTAACAAATGTGTCTTTAAATTGTGTGGCTGTATATGGCAGCTAGAATTACACTTAAAGGCTAATAAAAGATATCCACACTATCAACAGGGTAGAAGGACTTCTAAGTAAAAATTCCGTCACTAATTTTTACATTCATTCAATCTTACATGACTTACAATAATCACTCTTACAATATTCTTTGATTTTACCGTTCTAGTGTGATTTTTGATTATTTCAAATGGTTCTCCAATACTTAAAAAACACCAAATAATAAAATGTTCGCAAAATTTCGGTTGTCACGTGAGAAAATTTGCATCAAAGATTTGACGATTTTGGCACGCACACTTAAAAAGGTTTCTCACCCCTGTACTAGGGCATCAAAACAACTGATCATTTAAACCAGTATGCAAAATCATTATGTTGGCTTTACTGTAACCCCCCCGGTAAGAAATAAATTTTAATATTTTGTCTACCCACCGCATTAAGGTCTCCCCTTTTTCTGATACCTATAGGCACATAACCCTATTCGCTACTACACAGTTATGCTTATGGGCAACATGGCAAATCTCTCTATACACATGTTTCTATACACATGTTCTCTCAAACAATGCAATATCTCTATACACATGTTTCTGCTGAAAGGTGGTTGCTGACTCTTTTCTATAACATCCTCATTGCTTATATGGTCATATCACCTAATTCCTAAGTATCGCTATCATTGCAAACACTAGAAAGGATTAAACTAAACGGATCAATTCATTTCGCATTTTTGATCTGCTTTATTCAGCACTACATGGTTCACATTGGAATGTTGGCTAAGTGGCATTAGTTGTAATCGGGGGAGGATGGTTGCCGAAACTTTGACCGAAAAAATCTAACTTACCGCCTGATCATATTGCAAGACGATATGATTCCGTTTGAACAATCCACATTGAGGATCAATAATTTTTTTTCTCTTTTGTTTGAGCACTTTTTATAAAACTTCGAACTGGCGGGCGAATGAATGGGTGCTCGAACACGTGTTTTTTGTACGTCCGTGATGAAGTCATTGCATGTCTGCAGTTTTCGGCGCCCTGTCATTGCGCAGTTACTTGACCGACTGGTCTCAAATTTAGTGTGATGGTTCCCCCTGTGTGGCTCTGCATTGGGTTAGCATCGGCATGCATGTCTCTAACATGACAACTCTATTTATAACAACTCTATTTACATAGAGTGGATCATCTGAATAGATCAGATGATCCACTCCAAGTAAATATCCTTTTCCGAGATATGTTAAATGGCTGAGTTCTTTTAGCTCTACACGGGACTTTTATGCTCTCGGTGGACAGGGGCGGGGGTGGCTCAGTCGGTAGCGCGCCAGGCTCGTAATCTGTAGTTCCCAGGTTCGAGTCCCAGCTGGGTCAGCGTTGAGATTTATCTCCGCAAAATTCCCCGCCCTGCCCACGGTCAGTAGGGAACACCGATGGGCTTGGAAAGGCCGCCGTCCGTCGGATGGGACGTTAAGCCGTGGCCCCGTGTGTGGGAGAGCCATACCCTGTGCACGTTAAAGAACACGCTGGATGGCCTTGACGGGAGGCTACCATCTGTCGCCCAACAGCTGTTCCAGTGGGTCCCCTCCCCCAACCTTCTCTGAGCCTCCGGGGTCCATGTGACCTGGCCATTTAGCCCATGGTGTGCAAAAAAGTGCCGCTCAGAGGTAAAACAACCCAACAACAACTCGGTGGACACTGCCATCGCCATGATTTTGATGCACATGCTCCATCCGTAAAGCGACCTTTGCAATCTCATTGTGCTCCCTTTCCCACCGAGGTCAGAGCAGGGGTTAGTACGGAGAATCACGATGCAGACGAAGTTGGACTCGAATTCGGGAGCATCAGATTGTGAACATGGAGCTCTACGGACTGAGTCAGCCGCCGCCCTTTTGCTGAAAAGTGGAAAAGTATGAAAAACAGGCACTTCTAATATGGAGAATTGTAGGAATTACTTAGCTACTTCTTGATAGCAAATTTATTTACTATCGAAGCGCATTCAACGGGTTTTATGTAAAATTCCTATTTATTTAGACATTGAAAATGTTAACTATGAATAGCAGACGAACATAACACAAATATACCTTTGACGCTCATGATTTAAGTTTACTAATAAATTCTCTAAATTTCAATAGAAAGAATCCAAATAGAGACAAAATATTTTTATTTGGGTTGAATTCTTTTCATTACTATATTTTGCACATAAATTGATTGAAAACAATTATTAAACTTTTTTCCTAAATATATTAATAGTGATAGAATGATGATGTGCAGTTACTCACAAATATATTCTCTAACGACAAAAACATTCATAAAAAATACACATACAAGTAAAAAAAAATCGTGTCAAGCGTTCATTTAATACTTTGCAGTACTCATGAAGAAATTAAATTACATTTATTTGTTCAGGGAACTTTATTTGCGAGTAAGCTATATCGCAATGCATATTCGAGTGAATCGAGCAGAAATAAACTACCCAGGATCCTGATCAGGGTCTCAAGCTTGCGCGTGGTCACGCCTATGTGAGATACTTTCTTCGTAATCAATGTGGTATCCGTTTTTTGTATATCAAATTGCTTAATGCTGCAATTGCTACGAAAGCTATCCATCTTTTACTTCAATTTTCAGCCAAGTTTTATGTGAAATAAATAAATAAAGAAATTGTACGTTGTCAGTGGAAGCAGAACACCTATAGTCTCTTTATTCAAAATTCGCCCAAAATTTCATAACTTTGCAAAAGGGCAAAAAAAACCCCTAAGATCTCACACTGAATAATTAATAACTAAAATAGCATCTTAATAATTATACGATGCAATGATTAATTAAAATAAATATGAAAAAGAAAATATTTATTTTTTTGAAGAGGGGAGGAAAGAGGGGGTAGAAAAACATTTTTTGGGGTTCTTTAGGGCTTGGCAACATCATTTAGGAGTTACCTAAGACTTCACAATATCGTTCTGGTTGGGTTGTTTTACCTCTGAGCGGCACGTTTTTGCACACCATGGGCTAAATGGCCAGGTCACATGGACCCCGAAGGCTCAGAGAAGGTTGGGGGAGGGGACCCACTGGAACAGCTGTTGGGAGACAGATGGTAGCCTCCCGTCAAGGCCATCCAGCGTGTTCTTTAACGTGCACAGGGTATGGCTCTCCCGCACACGGGGCCACGGCTTAACGTCCCATCCGACGGACGGCGGCCTTTCCAAGCCCATCGGTGTCCCCTACTGACCGTGGGCAGGGCGGGGAATTTTGAGGAAATAAATCTCAACGCGGACCCAGCTGGGACTCGAACCTGGGAACTACAGATTACGAGTCTGGCGCGCTACCGACTGAGCCACCCTTGCCCCCAATATCGTTCTGGAGTTTCAATACTGTTATAAGGTTGGGGAACACTGATTTGTACAAACGTTGCTTTAAGTCACTCAATGCTTTAAAAACGTTGACAATAAGGTTTTTTTTAGCCATTGATATTCAAAAGTCGTCAACGCAAAAGTAATGCATCGCTAATCAGGTTGTTTCTTGCAGACGTAGAGATGATATTCATTTCCAGCAGGAAGAGCTTTACCTCTTCGAAACAGCGGGTAATATTCAGCCTTAATTAAGACTTTTTCATACTTGATCCGGAATCGCTGTCGGAACGGTGCATTTCCCTAATCAGCTCTCACATACACGGTGCAAAGGCGTGAATAATTCAAGCGACGTGATTCAAATTAATGAATGCTCTCCATTTTGTAAAGTAAAAGAGCGTTAAGAGAGAAGATTGGTCAGGTACAAGGCAAATACGATCCGCCGTTCTCAAAAACTTCTCGCCAAATCGGATGTGGTGATATGTTGTTACTGCGTAATCTTTTGTCTTTAATGTATACTGATGTCAGACATTCGTTACATTTAATGAACTACGCAACATATGAAAATGATCAAACAAACATCACATTAAAGTGCTTTTTAATATTTCGATAAATGAAAACCTTTAAAAATTCACTACTTTCTATTTTGTTTCAGTTACCCTTAAGGACTTCTGGCGTTTTTCGATGTTCTATTATTTTACGTTTATATCATTTTGCATTTTTATATTTTTATCTTGAATTAATTTTGGCTTTAAACACAATAAATTAAAAAAAAAAGAAGTCTTAAAGTATGAACAAGCCGTCCCGTGGCTGAGTGGTTAGCGCGCTTGGCTACTGATCTAAGGAACCTGGGTTCGAGCCCTGGGTAAGGCATGGATGTTCGTGTTGTTTTTCTGCTGAGGGCCTGCCATCCTCTCAGACCTTCTACTATGGCATATAAACTGACAGGCTCCTGTCAGACCTCTGTGGCAAGCAGCTGCTTGAGGAGGTATTTATTTATTTTTATTTATATTATATAATATATATAATATAAATAAAATATTATATTTATTATTATTATATTATTTTATTATATATATTATATTTTACTTATATTTATTATTATTATATTATTACATATTTTTATTTAATGAACATATTCTGAACTTCGTTTTTTGGAAATGTCAAGGGTTGGATTAAGAATTTTTACCTTTGAAAGTCACTTCTATCACAAAATGGACTAAAAATTTAAGGTCACAAAGACCACACGGTCTCAGAGAAAGTTGAGGAGGGAGGACTGGCCACTGCTACGAGACAGATGAAACCTTCGTCAAGGCCACCTAGCGCATGCTTTAACCTGAGCAGGTTATGCAAATTTTAACGTGCATAAGGAAATGTAAAGAGGGTCGCTGGTTCAAAATGCCACCTGCAAAATGCCTAGTTGTCTAGAGGCAGAAATTCAACCTTGGATCTGATTTCCTAGTTTCCGACTAGTAACTATATTGATCATACCAGTTCGTGTCGTCAATAGCCAGAGAAAAATCACATTTCTCATGAAAAAGGAAGGTAAAAATTCACAACAGAAGGTTTTTAAACCGTATAAATGGGGCCGCAGTGGCTCATTCGGTAGCGCACCACATTCGTAATCTGCAGTTCCCAGATCCAAGTACCACTTGGGCCATAATTGAGATTGATCTCCGCAAAACGTCCAGCCTTTTCCACGGGCAGCAGAGGACACCGATGGGCTTGGAAAGGCCGCATTCCTTCGGACGGACACTAAGCTGTGGCGCCGTGGGTAGGAGAGCCATATTCTGTGCACTTTAAAGAACATGCTGGATGGCCTCTACGGAAGGCTACTATTTGTCTCCTAATAGCTCGCCAGGGTATTCCCTTCCCTAACCTTCTCTGAGGCCTCGGAGTCCTTGAGACCTGGCCATCTATCCCATTCTGTGCAAAAAAGGGGCGCTCAGAGGAAAACCAACCCAACCTAACCATATAAAATTAACATAATGTTCTGATTTACACCAGCTCTATTTAATTATCTTTAAGTCTCACATCTCCAATTCAAATACAGTAGAGATTCAAAGTACGCGAGAGTTAAGTTCCTGGTACCCTGTGTAAGAGTATATTTGTGTAAGTTGAGATTCCTCTACAGAAATCTATTGTACATATTCTAAGGTGAAACTATGCGAACTCCTATAAACTGCGTACGTGTATATAAACTTTGTGTAAATTAAATGCACATAAATCTTAAAATATATATTCTTTTAAACTAATCAAGCGCAAAGTGAATCACCACACTTGGGTTTTAATCCAGGGATGTGTAATGGGATAAGAGCTTTTTTTTCCATATAGATCCTCTGAAAAATCAGCATCTTAGTAAAATGATCATCAGTGAAGGAAAAATCTTAATTCTTTATCTAGTTCTTTATCCAAAGAGGTATTAATTTAAATTAATCTATTATAAATTATATAATTATTTATTACATTATAAATTATAGTTATATAATTAATTATTATATTATAAATGTATTATTATAAATCGTACTATGAAAGAAAACATATTAGCAGAGGTTGAGATTGAGAAATAATATGGTTCCTATTTTAATAGACAATAGGAAATTAAGATTTTTTTGATACCTGATCCGGAATACTTGTTGGAACGATACATTTCCTAATTGAAGTTGAATGTTCCCCTTCCCAAAATAAGAACAAAAAAAAGAAAGTGGGAAAATAAAAGTTGTTTTAAATTCAAACTGGAGTTCTATCATAAGCAGAAACTGCAAAGGTTAATATAATATTGATGGAAAGTAAAAAGCCAGAAGAAGAAATTTGGGACCAGGCGGTCAAATACTGGTTGGAAAGTTACGGAAGGGAAGGGGTAGAAAGTGATAAATCAAAATTGAAAGCCGAAAAACCATAAAAATTGTGTGTATGTGTGTGTGTGTGTGTGGGGGGGGGGAGTTAGGAGGAAATGAAGTCTGAAGTTCCAAATCGGGTTGTATTATGAGTAAGGACTTGAACGTTTAGTGCAGTACGGGATAATACGAAGAAAAGCAGTTGGGAAAAATTTGGAAATGGGTAGGGTCAAGTATTTGGAACATTACGGGGTGTCTAAATGTGCTACACAATGTGGGTACCTCTTCTGGGCGTGTGTCATGTGAAAACTAACATGCATTTTTGTTTGCGATTTCGCTTGGAAGACGAAAGGACTTCATATCAGGAAAGGAATCAGCACTCTAACGTAATCATCAGAAGGGTAAGTTAGGAAGTTATGAACATTGCGAAAGTAGCGAGATTTGCTGACTGTAGAAATATGTCAAAAAAAAACAGGACTGAACTCGTCAAAATTTTTTATCTTAAGCTTTATGCTTTAATCTCAGGGCGAATCTAAATAAAAAACTTTAAGAGGAACTTTTTTTTTGGTCATTGATAGATATTATCAGATAATAGTCTCGTGGCCGAGTGGTTGCGCGCTTGGCTACTGATCAGAGGGATCTTGATTTGACCGCCGGATAAGTCATGGATATTTGTATTGTTTTTCTACTGAGGTCCCGTCATCCTCACAGACTTTCTACTTTGACGTATAAACTATCAGATCTCTGTGGCAATCAGCTGCTTGATGAATTTTTTTATGAAATTTTCACAGTGAATTGTGCAATATATCATTATATATATATATACTACAACTGTCTTAATTTTTTTTAATAAAAAATGCTCAATTTGGAAGGCATATGTTGCAACACCGTTGTAAAGTATCTGGCAATTAACTCAGTGGAAGCAGGAAGTCCATTTGCAGTTTATTACGTAGATAACTGTTACATTGTGGCTTATTTCCTGCTATAATGGTATTTTTTATCTTTAATTACGAAAGATTCCATTTTTGTTGTATATAACTACTTAACTAAATGAGTTTTTTTGTGATCTGTATTTCACTTTAGGGTACTAATTACTTTGGTTCGAGATGTTTTTAGAGTGTGTGTTTCGTAGCACGACTAATAACACAAATCCAGCACAGGAGTAAAAGGCGTAGCTCATATATTTTTCTGCCAACTCAGACAAAATGCCTTAGTGTGCTCCAAAACCCCATTTCATACACTAAATATATAAAGACACTGCGAAGGTTATGAATTCCATTACGTAAAATGTAAATGCACGAAAATTAATTTACAAATGAGTAAATTTTCCGGGTAGGACATTTTGCTGCATATGTGATTTGCTAATACCCCATACAGATTTAGCATTTTGCGTCGTGCTTTTCCCTTATACCAACGACAAAACAAACGAAATATAATAAGCTGTATGCAATCTGCATAATTAATAATCTGTGTTAGTTTTGAACTTCAAAAATATTTTTATATTATTTAGCATTAAACTTAAAATGTGTGTGTAACAATTCATCACCTGGGTGAAGTCCTTATGGACCGCAGTCAAAATTGTCCATTTTGTCTTGTGAAATGAAACTGTTTTAAAAATGAAATATTTTCATCGTAACAAAATCTAAAATTGCCATTGATTTGAGCATAAAAAATAAACATCCCTCAAGCAGATGCTTGCCACAGAGGTATGACAGGAGCTTGTCACTTTTTGATCCATAGAGAAGGTCTGTGAGGAAGGGGGAGACCACAGAAGAAAGACACAAACATCCGTGCCTTATCTGAGGCTCGAACCCAGGTCCTTCTGCTCAGTAACCAAGCAGGCTAAGCATTGAAATTCGAAATATGTATTAGGTTCTTGAAATTCTTTTTCTTAAATTTTCCTTTTAAGACAGATGAGGAATGAAGATAATGTTTGTAGTTTCTTGTCAATTAATAGATTATTTGGCTAATTTATCCACCATTTTAATTTTTTGCTACTCCACATTTGCTAGGCAACCGTTGGAAAATATTTAATATGGTTACCTTTTTTTAACAGATTTTGTGCATGTTTTAAAAATATCTAATATTACGTTACAATGATTATTATTGTAAATATCGTTTAGTAATGCCAAAAATGCTACATTGCAGTCTGTTAGCAAAATTATATTTTCATTTATATATTGCCGTTTACATTGGAAACATTTCAACCTGCAAAATAGTAGCATGTGCTGAAAATTTATATTGTTTAAACACATTTTGCCTCGTATCTCAAAAGCAGCTGTAACAATATCTTCATTGGGGAAGTAAGCCACCACTGAATATCTGTATAAAACTATCATATTCATTAGCAATGAAGTATTCACTTAAAATCTATTAAGTTTATTTTATCCGTATTACTTTCTTATGCTTAGACACAACAAAATCCAAATAAGATCTTTTGTACAAATGTTACTTTTATTTCAAAATTTTCAAATTGGACAAAACTTTTAGTCTTTTCTAAGATATTAAGACAAGGAAATTCGAAATTTTTATCTGCAGTTTACTTTAAGAAATATTATTTGTGTTTGAGCTGTAACCTTGTATAATCCTTTATAAGCAAATATTTTGCTCTTATTTCAAAAATTGGCAGAAATTATTCTGCCAAAAGAAAAAGAATTGGGGAACCTTTCAGTAAGCTCAGTGATAGTCTAATAAACTTATTTTGCGAAATTTTAGCTTGTTGAATTTATAGTCTGGTATATCTACCAACAAAACAAGACCACCCTCTAACTTTGGTCTAACCAAGTTTTTATGTACAATAGATGAAGAAGATTTGCAAGTGAGGACCCCCCCCCCCTCCAATGTGCTGTGGCTGAGCATTTAGTAAAATTAAAGAATTCATTTCCAGTTGTACATACGTGTTATAAATGTTTATCCCATTCGTGTTTGTAGTCTATGATTACTTCTTAATACTCATGCTGATCTGTATTTTGTCAGTCAGTTCTGAATAGTGTGAATGTTTAGTTTATGATCTTTAGTCATAACAAAATGCATGACAAATGGCGTTTCTGTACTTATTTTTAAATGTCATTTGTCACAGCATAGAAATATGTTTTTGACTTCTTCTGGAAGAGTTTTTTTTCCCCCATTTTTAATTATTTTTTTCTGTTGGCCATAAGGTAAGGTCATCAGCATAAATCCAATACCTAACATTTTTTAAAATATATTCTAGCAGATCATAAAGATAAAATTGAAAAGTGTAGGGGACAAAATACCCCCCCCCCTTTGAAATTCAACTGTGCATTTTTAATTTATTTGAAATTGTACTATCCAGTTTAACCTGATAGCACTTATTAGTAAGAGATAACTTTGTTTAAAATTCGATAACATTAGAAATTTTTACAGAGATCTAGATATTTTATTGTAAAAATATTGTGTGCATTTAGGATATAAATGTACTTATTTCAAAATAGAGATAATGGATATAAAACAGAATTCTAATTCATGCAAAATATCCGCGTGTCTTTTCTAACTCCTTGATTTCGATCACTCTCTGCATATTTTCGTTTTCTTATTCTTTCTAACCTATAGATCCTAGATATGCAAAAAAAGGAAATTGGCATACGAAATTAAGCATTTTGTGGAAATAGGATCCACAGGTTGATATATACGAAGTTTGATGTCTGAATGGTCTGTCGTCATGTTTGACGATTATGTTATACAAAAATGTTTGATGTGTGTGTGTGTGATCTGTTATGTTTGACGATTTAATTATATGAAATGCTTGATATGTGTAGTCTGTCGTCCGTCATGTTTGGTGATTTATTATACGAAATGTTTGAAAGTATGGGTGGTCTATTTTCGCATTTGACGCATTGATTTTTTCGCATTATAACTAAAGAGTTATATGAACTTTTTGATGTATGTGTGGTCTGACATAATATTTGACGAATTAGTTACACGAAATGCTTGGTGTTTGTGGTCTGTCGTCGTGTTTGACGATTTCATCTAAAAATGCTTGATGTGTGTGGTCTAATGTCACGTTTGAACAATTAGTTTTATGAAATGCTTGATTGTTTGTATGATCTGTTGTAATGTTTGATGATAAAGTTATACGAAATGCTTGATATGAGAATGGTCTGTCGTCATGTTTTACGATTTAGTTATACGAAACATTTGAAAATATGGATAGTTTATCTCATGTTTGGTGTTTTAGTTATATGAACTCTTTGATGTGTATGTGTGTGGTCTAGCGTTGTGTTTGGTAGTCTTATATGTGTAAAATGTTACCGTTGCCTAGATTTTGTTAGTAAGAAGCCATTAGAAAAGGTGTGTGAGCAAATAAGAACAAGAAAGAAGACAATAAAGCGAAAATCAAGCATTTTAATTGAGCCAGTTCACTTTGCACTACATACTGACACAATAATCAAAATATCAGACATATGAAATCTAAATAATTTAAATGATAATTCAGTGGTTTAACTAAAAACGATAATTTTCCTGCTGTAGGTCCTATCGCACCTTAAGAATACACTTAATTAAAAGGATCATTCCCTTTAAACTCATTAATCATTAATATGAACTGTTTGATGAGTGTGTGGGGGACTGACATCATGCTTGACGAATTAGTTATAAAATTATTTGATGTGTATGTGTTATTATGTTTGATGATTTAGTTATATGACATGTTTGAAAGTATGGGTTGTGTCTGTCGTCGTGTTTGACCCTTCAGTTATATGAACTGTTTGATGTGTGTGGTCTGACATCAAATTTGACAATTTAGTTGTACGAATTGTTAGATATGTGAGGATCTCTTGTCAGTTTAATGACTAACGCATTTTATAATTATTATTAACGTTTGATTGGCCCATACGAAATGTTTGAACATTGAGTGGTCTGTCATCTTGTTTGACAATTCAGTTATATCGAATGTTTAAATATGTGACGGGACCCTTTTACTAATAACGAAATTTATAAGCTTAAAATCACAGCAGCTTTCTAAAAGTAAAGAGGATAAATTTTAAAGAATTTCAACTTAAAATTATTAATCAAACATTTAATATATTGCATGATAAGAGATGTGACTTTTGAGTACTAGATCTGAAACATGAACTTAGTAGATTTTTTAAAATGAATATTGTACGGAATATAACATTCTTAATTTCGTTTTAGTCATTTACATATATTTATCGATTAATATCTCGAAAATATAGCGTACAAAATTGTAATGAGCTAGACAGTCATATTATATATAATATCACATAAATATGTTAAAATCAAAGTCTTCTCTGTATGACATGTCGCCACAGATTAGACTTTGTTAATAAGAGCCATTACAAAAGGTGTGTGAGTAAGCAAGAATTCAATAAAGCGAAAATCAAGCATTTTAATTGAGCCAGTTCTCTTGCACGACATACTGACACAATAATCAAAACAACAAACATACGAAATCTAAACAATTTAAATGATTATTCAGTGGTTTAACTAAAAAAAAATCCTGTTTTAGATCCCTATGGCACCTTAACAATAAGCGTAATTAAAAGGATCATTCCCTTTAAACTCATTAACCAAAACCGAGCTATTGCAAATTCTCCTTCGTGAAGACATATAAGACATATTGTCCACATTTTGAATTGATTCATTTGAAAGCAATTTTACAATCGTTTCGAATTTGTTGCTTCTCTAATGCAGATTGTCCTTCCAATAATAAGTGACATTACACTGCACAGCTCACTGATTTAATTTTTCTGAACGAAAAACAGACTAAGTTCCACGATTCCTAGAACTCGCACACGACGTAAATGTTCCAAGCCTCAAATTATCAGACTATCATTATTTAAATGTTCACACGTTACTCCCTGTAGTGGTCCTAAAGGAATCGACGAAGCCTTAGTTCGCATTTCGTCTGGTGCAAAGGGAACTGGGAAGAGAATTAGTTAATCTACATTCCAGTTGTATGTATGATGTTTCAATCACATTTAGCCAAATGGCTGTTGAGCCGTTCCTTGGCGCAAACACAAGAGCGTTGTCATTAGAGTAACTGTCATTAGCATAAGTTGCTGTAGTTTGGTGATGAACAGCTTCTCTAGAAAAGGATCTTATTACTAACGATGATAGTGCAATAATGATTGTTCACAACTGTCGTTTCGACTCTGCTCTATTTTATATTCAACCACAAATGACACTTGGGGCAAAGCAAATGTCTCCCAATTCACAAAGCTCTGTAGCTTGTAGCCTTGCGATGGTGGCCATTGAAAATGGGGTCAATAATGATGGTTGCTTTTCACCACGTTAGGCAATTGCTGCTCTGTAGTGTGTGAAAAAATTCTGATGGGCTTATGTTGGGTATGATTCGAGTTGTTTTGTTCTTTTATTTTTGGAATTGGTAATCTTTCATCGTGTATAATCTATGGATGGAGCTTTTAATGAAGAATTAGAAAACTACTGCAGAAGTTTAAATTGTCTCATCTTCTTAATAATTGTTAGGATTTAAAATTATACGTACAATTGCAGTCTCGATTACGCGACAGAAATGGTACTTATATAGGTCAAATAACCATCCTGGTGGCCGAGTTATTAGTATGCTTGGTAACAGACAGAAAACACTTGGGTTCGAGCCTTGGATAAGGCATTAATGTTTCTTTAAATATGCTAAATTTCAACTGAAGACTCGCCTACCTCATAGACCTTGTCTATAGCGTATTATACTGACAGGCTCATGTTGGACCTCTATGGCAAGCAGCTACTTGAGGGACAATTCATTTTTAATCTGATATAACTGATAATAAATTATAGGTGATCGTTTTGTAAAGAAGTACGAGGGTAAGTCAGAAAATAAGATTCCTATTAAATTTCTGCGGAGGGCAGGTAATTACACCAAAGACAATATACAAGAAATGCATCCACTTATGTGGATTATTTATCAGATTATTCGAAACACTTATCATAACTGTCTGTCAGCTTATCGAAGCCCTGCCCTTAGTACCACTTTGTTATTTCCTTTTTGAAGACGTCATCCGATAGACAACGTCTTCCTGAGAGATGGTTTTTCAGTTTTCAAAACAGGTGAAAATCCGTCGGCGCTTGGTCTGGACTGTATGGTGAGTGGTGAATAGTTGCCTATCTCCAGGAAAAAGTCCATCGTGGATGGCGCTTTCTGTGGACAGTGCGGAAAAGGTCCATCGTGGAGCAAGCAGTGTGCTGGAGGGTATTATTATTGTGCAATAGGATACTCCCTTTGAAAGCAGTCCAGGCAGTTTGTGGAGACATCCGTTACTATCGATTTACAATTTTCGAACTCAAGGCACCTATTTGCCCATACGTTGCACTGACAAGACGTTTGAGCCATAATATTCAGCGACAAACTGTCGATGGATTTCCACTGGTTGAGTCTTCTGTGCCTACAGAATTACTGCTGGGATCTTCAGCTCTGTATACATTTGCAGTACCTTCACCAAGCTCGCTCTGACTCTGCACCACGAGGTGATTGCTGAAACTTAGTTGACACTATTTAGAACTAAAATTCGGTGGTGGTACAACTAAATACTGTATGTTTCTTAGTTTGGCGGAGAACAAATTGGGAACCTTATTTTCTGACTTACCTTCGTAGAACACTGACTTATAAAATTAACGACTTGTAACACTTACATTTTTTCCTTTTCAAAACAATCTTTTCTGTGCCAAATAAGATATGCTATAAGCATGAAACATGTTAACTAGAGCAAACGTTTTCAGTGGGTCGGCTAACAAGGAACATCGAATAATTGAAAGTCTGATACCTGCGAATTTCTTGTATATCAAAGATATGATAAATCCTCGTGTGACGTACCTCTAAATCATTATGATTTTTAATGGGATCATTTACAACAATTGAACGATTTTGAATTTCTTGGCTTATAATTTTTACGATTAATTTATACAGTGTACAATACCATTTGAAATTAATCAGTGGAGGTAAATGCCTCTCCCCACAATCTCTACCCATTGGTAATGTCCATTTAGGGACAATAAAACTCTGAATAGGGAAAAAATATAATGGGAAGCTTTTGAGGTAGAGGGATGCCATCCAGTGTATATTTTAACAAGATCATTTAGTGTGTACTTTGAAAATAATATCTAGTCTGTTCTTTATCAAAATTATCAGGTGAGTCTTTAACTTTCAGAAGTTACAATAAACTTATAAATATTCCAGCTTAAGAAACCATGGCTTCGGATAGGAATAGGAAAACTCTAGCATAGGAAACTCTAGCTTCTAATGCAACGGATGATGGACATTGCAAATCATTTACATATTTTTGGTCACTGAAGGTATGATACGAATACGCGTCAAAATTTCAATTTTCAATTTCAATCCATATCTGAGATAAAAATAAATAAGAGCAGATTGCTAAATGATCAAAATATATTAATAAAATAATTGTTTATTTAAATATTAATATACATTGTCAAATGCATTGAATAATGCATATTTGACCCGGTGTTTGGACACACTGTAAAACGACTTATGGCTCTTTTGAGAACCTACGGATACCGTAACTCCTGGTTGAGATTCCGTGGTTATTTCATTAGTCCTTTAACAAACTGAAACTTAGTTAAATTACCTCTGGTGAATATGGAATGTTCGTTATCAAATTCATAATGTTTTGCATATTTTCAAAAAATTCAAAGTTTTCTAAGAGCGAAAATTCAAATTAGAGAAAAATGCGAATCTTAATATCGTATTAATATATATATACATTGTGCCAAAAATATTTAATTTATAATTTAACATGCTGAACGTTTAGAGATGGAGAGATGACAACTTGAAAACAATAGCTCTTTAAAGAAAAAAAAAATAAATGAGCTAAAGAGAAGAGAGAAATAACTTTGAAGAGGGTTTGACAAATTCTCACGGACTTCTGGGTCCTGGTACTTTGTGAGCAGTGAGATATTTCTCAAGAGGTTTATAACGTGTTTCTAGGCTATGTTTAATCGTTGTAGACAAGAATCATTCTGACAGTATATATACCGAATTCTGAACCTTTTGTTATTGAATTTAAATAGAAAAATGTTTTACTATTTTATTAATTTATTTTAACGAAATCTAAATATTCGACAAATAATTACCTTTCATATCTAATCTTTTTAAAGGAAGCTCTTGAAAATGCCAAAGTATATAAAGGTATCCTCAAGCTCGAAACGTTTAGGAAACCTTGACTTAAACTTCACCTAGCTTCATATATCATTTTATTAAATATCATTGATTGGCATAATACTCTATATGAAGATTCTCATATATTCTCATAACCAGGGACCCTCAAAAGTCTACTGAACATCAGAGAAAGGGACGACTCTAGTGGCTGTGCCATGATGGTTGGGTAGGAATGATGACGAACGGGCGTACAGACCTGCACATCTTTCTGAGTGGCTCTGCTACTGACTTGCGCTAAATATTGAAACAGTTTTAAAACTCTGCTTTTAGTAAAAATAACTGAGCAGAGAGTTCTGATAGGAAAAATATATGGTTCTTTGCAGAAAACGTTCACACTGAAAAGTTTTATTAAAAATGAGTGTTCACTTTATTGCTGTGCAATTTGTTATAAAATATTAGATGAATGTAGCTTTAAGAATTGTGATTCCGTTTCTTAATGGTTTAATAATATTTGCTAATAAAAATATGCTGATGATAAAATATGCTGATATATGCCTGTTCTCTGTTTTTTAGTTGGATATTATTTTCGCCCCGCGTGTTCAGCGCTGCTTGAGGCACTATTCTGCAATTTTTTTTATGTGTAACTTCATTCTATTCCAACTAGAAGTATAAAAATCAGGACTTTGTTCAACTTACACGCACCATTTGCATTTCCCTTCCAAAAGCATATACTCAGCTTCTAAATTGCGTTTTGTTCGGTAATAAAAATCATTAAGATCTGCTTTATTAATTTCATAATTTAATTGCAAGAAGGCGACTTTAATCTCTCATTAACTAAACATTATAAAGTTGTCTCTGATCTCCATTTTTTATTAATGGAATATTCACGGGTTCTCAAAATTAAAGGGTAATCGACAAAAACTTATATAGTTGCCGATATATGTAAAATTATACACTGAAAATGGGTGAAAACGGAAAATACGCTACGCGGAAAACTATCCCGCATTTACTGTTGCCGCACGTAAGCCTGAATATGCAAATTAAGAATGAGTTAAAAAGACGCGCGAGTCTACACACAGCTTGTAGCTGTTCTAGGAAACTCTCGCTTTCACTTCAGTGGTACTTCGAGCTGATTATGTCCAGAAGACATCGTAGGGATGATTTTCAGCGGTGGAGAGCGATTGGAAGGATGGAAGCAAGTCAGTCCCAGACGGAATTTCCAGATTTTGTTAATGCTCCACAAAATGTCCTATCAAGATTCTGGTGACAGTTTCAATAGACAGGAGATGTTCATCGTCGACCAGAACAAGGGCGTGCCAGAGCCACAACTGTTACAGACGATCACTATATGAGTCTTACTTGAAAGACATAACAGAGTGATGACAGCTACGAAGAACTTTAGAATTTGCAGCAGCTACAGAACGAGGGTTTCAAGACACAGGATGTTTACAGGAGATTTCGTGAGCAATGCCCTTATGCCAGGAGACCTGTTATTTGTGTCCTTCTAACTCCTGCCGCCCTGGGAACTTGTTAACCGTGGAGTCGTCAATGTGGAGTCGTGCTGATTGCACTTGTAGTCCAGACCAGTGGGCGCATGCTATGTTTAAAGATGAATCGCAATTCAGCTTAAGTACTGATTAGCGATGTATTCGCACCTGGAGAAACCCATGGACCCCAACAGTCCCCTGAACATCAGAGAAAGGGACGACTCTAGTTGCTGTGCCGTGATGGTTGGGTGGGAATGATGACGAACGGGGGGCATACAGACCTGCACATATTTCTGAGTGGCTCTGCTATTGACTTGCGGTACAGAGACGAGTACTTGAATCCATATGTCAGGTTATTCCGGGGGGCCTCGGTCGAGATTTTTTTTCTTATGGACGATATAACTCCCGCCCTCATCGAGCTCATGTGGTCGATGATTTTCTCGAAAAGGAAGATATTCACCGAATGGAGTGGACACCCAGATCTCCTGACCCCAATCCCATTGAGCATACATGGGATGCTCTAGGGAGACGCATTCGAGCTCGCCAGCCCTCTACCAGAACACTTCACGAACTCAAAACAGCACTTGTCGAAGAGTGGTCAAAGTTTTGTCAAAGAGTGGATTAATCCCTCAAGACCTCATCAATACCCTCATAAACAGTATGAGGAGTTGTTTCTTGAGCTGCATGGTTGTGAGGGGTGATCATACTCCATATTAGCATACCACATGTCGTCCGTAACAGCCTTTAAATATTGTTCCATGGACTGCTCCTTCTAGTCAGTTGCACAATTGTGATCTTAACGCGTGCACGTTATACAATCATGAATTTCTTCGGCTTGTCATTTGTAATGCAATAATAAACCTCTTACCAATTTTTATTGCATTCACTTAAAAAAAAATTGAGTATGTGCGAATTTATATATTATCCTTTAATTTTGAGCACCAGTGCACTTAAAAGCCATATATATTGCAGGAAAGCCATAACCTGTGCACTTTAAAAAATACGCCGGATGGGAAGTGAAACAGTGCTCTGTGTGCAGGAAAGCCATAACCTGTGGACTTTAAAAAATACGCCGGATGGGAAGTGAAACAGTGCTCTGTGTGCAGGAAAGCCATAACCTGTGCACTTTAAAAAATACGCCGGATGGGAAGTGAAACAGTGCTCTGTGTGCAGGAAAGCCATAACCTGTGCACTTTAAAAAATACGCCGGATGGGAAATGAAACAGTGCTCTGTGTGCAGGAAAGCCATAACCTGTGCACTTTAAAAAATACGCCGGATGGGAAGTGAAACAGTGCTCTGTGTGCAGGAAAGCCATAACCTGTGGACTTTAAAAAATAAGCCGGATGGGAAGTGAAACAGTGCTCTGTGTGCAGGAAAGCAATAACCTGTGCACTTTAAAAAATACGCCGGATGGGAAGTGAAACAGTGCTCTGTGTGCAGGAAAGCCATAACCTGTGCACTTTAAAAAATACGCCGGATGGGAAGTGAAACAGTGCTCTGTGTGCAGGAAAGCCATAACCTGTGCCGGATGGGAAGTGAAACAGTACTCTGTGTGCAGGAAAGCCATAACCTGTGCACTTTAAAAAATACGCCGGATGGGAAGTGAAACAGTGCTCTGTGTGCAGGAAAGCCATAACCTGTGCACTTTAAAAAATACGCCGGATGGGTTTGATAGGTAGCTTTCACCTGTTTCATAATAGCTGTGCAGTGGGCCCTCTTCCACCAACCTTCTCTGAGTCCTTGGAGTCCGTGTGACCTGGCCATTTAACCCATTATGTAAAAAAAGTGCAGCTCTGTAGTAAAGCAAATCAGATAGAACATATAGTTGAAAAACTGTATTCACAGCACTAAATGTCCTCAGGCTGCATTATTCTTCAGCTATGTATTACATATCGCAAGTGGTGTACCAGTGTAAATCAGGTGTCTCACATGAATAATATCCTTAGCAATCACAAAATGAGAAATTTCCCACGAGTTAATTACATTGGTGGTAACTTACCGATGGTAAGACTTTGATCATCTTCATCCACGAATAGCTTAACTCTCTTCGTATATGCAGACCTAAACGTGTGTCACATTGTGGTCAAATTGTATTTATTTAATAATCTCATGGATAATAATCCAATGAGTAAAGGTAAAAAGTACGTATTATTGGTTTACTGAGCACTTTTTTAATTTTACATCTAGTTCTTTTTATCTCCATATTATACGTTTTTGTGCAATGTTACAAGACGTTATGAATCCTGAGTCTCAAAGTGCATGACAATACATGTATTACTGGTTGCAATTGTTTTGAAGTTACATTGCAATCAATATATTGTGTATCTTATATATGTATTTGCTGAATTGTATATGTTATAGTGCAATAAAGTATTATAATCAATATAATTTTTATTTCCTCGATCATTTTCGTCTTAATATTTCTATATTAGAACTTAAACATGACTTACCATGCTGGGACCGCTCCTTGCAAGACCAGCGAAACAGAGACCAGTAGCCCCAGCAGAGGTGGACATAGTCTCCTGGTCATGGTGGAGCAGATGAGGCCTGCGGCCCCTACCCGAGTTCATCCACACCTAAAAGAAAGAGCAGAAAGAAGTTATTCATTTATCATTACCGAATAGTTTCCTACACATTCACTAACCTGCATGAAATTACGATATCACTAGGATAAAGTATGCATCAAATACAATAAAACCAACAGATTTTAGGCAATATTTTCTATTTCCGCGAATGGTTTAGCAATTTCTTTACATCTTTAGCTCAAGACAGTTGGCAACCGCATCCGTTATAGAAATATTAGACATTCAAGAAGGAGAAGCCACATTTAAGCCAGTCTAAGAAAAGTTGAAGATCTGACATTAAAGAAAATTTAAAAATGGGAGTGGAAATGGCCACATTTTTAGATGGCCACATTTTTGCGCTTCTGAAAAAAAATATTTAGCAGAACAGCGAAACTTTAAAGGATGTCAGGCAAATTTAAAGGGCATGTAAATATAAGATTGAAATCTTATACTTTTATTTTGGAGTTCCTGAAGAGGACACATTACTGGAATTTAATATAAAAAAAGAGAGAAAAAACAGAGCTCAAAAAAGAAAAAATGGAAAAAAATAAAAAAAAAAAAAGAAAAAATTATTACAAAAAACAAACAAATAAATAAAAAAAAAGCAAAAAATATACATTGTATAAAAAAATGGGGGAAAATCCCCTTCCAAAAAAAGAAGACAAAATATATAGAAAAGAAAAAAAAAATTTTTCTTATATTAATTTTGCTATTTGAAAGGGAGTGAAAGAAAGGAGAGGAGTTTCAAATTTTCTAATTGGGAAAGTCTGTAGAAGGATCTCCCATAACAGAGTAACGTTGAATAAATAAATAAATTAAATTACATGTCATTAATGAAATGTCCTTAGATTATTAAAGAACATTTTAACGCCATACTTACGTACCAAACATTTGGCTGAAAACGTGATCATTGGAGATGGGAAGTAAGTTTCGCGCCAAATTTTGGTTGGATATATCTAATATTTATTTTTTAATTGTGCAGCTTCCATTACGACACGTAGAGTCTTGTTCCTTTTTTTTTAAGAAACAAAAGTTTGGAATCTTTTCTCTAAACTTGGCCTGCGCAACATTCAAACCGTGAAATAATTTTCTTGGCCTGAGGAACAGTTTTGGTTGTTGGTGTAAAATGACCTACCTAAATATTTTCGGAATTTTAAATCTATTAAAAAATAATTTCAAGGCGTTCAAAACGAAAATTTAAGCAAGCTTCCTTTGGAGGTCTTGTTTAGCACAGGTGGCTATTTTGTTAAAAACAGTAGTGTTGAATTTTCAAGATTCTTACATATGTGTTACCGCTAAAGCTCGAAAGCCGTTAATGTGCATATTACCTAGCTAATCTGCAGATTAACTGATTTGCTCCGTTAACGTGCGGAATCAAGTTTTCCGCATTTTACCTAGGTAATGTGCACATTAACGACTTCCGTATCGTTAAAGTTCAAAAGTTTGTTTCTCTCATAGTGGTGAATCTTTTGAACATGAATCTTCGTGTCACGTGATCCACTCGTCCGCATTATAAAAAACGCCCCGGATGAGCGGAGGCCAAGTGAGAACGAATCGGTAAAGTGATTCATTCTTGATAACGAATCACTAAAATGATTCGTTCTCACTTGGCCTGCTCGTTTTGGGGGCGTTTTTTTATAATTCGGACGACTGATTCATGTTGACAGAGGGATGACCCTGGTTTCAACTCTACTCTCGGACACTAGATAAATAACATTATGTTAATTTAAGCGAACAGAAACGTTCCTGTTGTTCCAGCAAATATCTTATTTTCACTTTAACGAGTGCCTAGTAGGTAATGTGCAGATTATCCAGGTAATTTGCAGATTACCTTGTTAATTTGAGAAATGAAACAATTTTCCGCACGTTAACGGATCACCCTAGTTAATCTGCACAATACCTAGATAATCTGTAGAATAACTGATTTCTGCACTTTAGCGGTAACATATATATCTCACATCAGTGATCAGGGTTTGCTTCTATATTCAGTGTATTGCGAAACGGTTCTATTATTTGTAATGTTGTTGGTCACAGATTTTGCAGATTTTAACATTGCTGATTAAGAAAGAATAGTTAAGTGAATTTATGCACTTCACCCTTCGGAATGTTTTCATTATGAGAGTCCAGATTGGGTTGGGTTGTTTTACCTCTGAACGGCACTTTTTTGCACACTATGGGCTAAATGGCCAGGTCACATGGACCCCGAAGGCTCAGAGAAGGTTGGGGGAGGGGACCCACTGGAACAGCTGTTGGGAGACAGATGGTAGCCTCCCGTCAAGGCCATCCAGCGTGTTCTTTAACGTGCACAGGGTATGGCTCTCCCGCACACGGGGCCACGGCTTAACGTCCCATCCGACGGACGGCGGCCTTTCCAAGCCCATCGGTGTCCCCTACTGACCGTGGGCAGGGCGGGGAATTTTGCGGAGATAAATCTCAACGCTGACCCAGCTGGGACTCGAACCTGGGAACTACAGATTACGATCCTGGCGCGCTACCGACTGAGCCACTCCCGCCCCTGAGAGTCCAGAAAAGGAATGTTTTCTCTTGATGTGCATGAACGCACCGATGTTAAAGCGGAAGGAGACATACTTTCATGAGAGAATTTTAATAATAAGAACGAATGCAAAAATATTAGTATATATATTTATCACATATTACTTAAGATAATTTTTTTTCTTCACAAAATTAGAACAGAAAGGAAAAATATGTATATTGCACAATATCACTAAATATTTCAAAAGAATAAAATGAATTAAAAAATATAAAATATACATATCTTTCTATATGCGTCCTACAGGTAGAAAATAAATCTAAAACATATCTATGGTGAATCAGTCGCAGGCACGTACCCATGATTTAGAGTCGGGAGGGAGTGTCCAAACAGGAAAGGTTAAAATGATATTCTATATGGAATGAGATTTTATTGTTTTTTTAAACCTATTTTAGTGTAGGGCATAAAATAAGAGGTTAAAATAAAATTATGCAAAAACAACTGTTTTGATTTCAAAGCAGGTGGACAAGTTTGAAATTTAATGTAAGGCGACAGGATTTTCGAGAGTGTCCTCATCCCCTTTGGGTACATCCCTGATCAGTGACTGATTGCACCATCGATATATTGTAGGTTTAATTTCTACTTTTTAGGGGGCATATAGGAAGATAAGTATTTTTTAAATTATTTTTACTTTGTCACTGAAACATCTAACTTCAGAAACTTTCATTGAAACATGATTCATAAACATCGACCACATTTGTCTTCACCTTTTTTCTCTGAGTCGTGTTTGAAGTAGCCCATTGGAGACGTCGAAAGTTTTAATATCAGATATTATTTTCTTAAGGTCGATTTCCTCGTAATTTCCTGGGCGGGGATGGCTCAGTCGGTAGCGCCAGGCTCGTAATCTGTAGTTCCCAGGTTCGAGTCCCAGCTGGGTCAGCGTTGAGATTTATCTCCGCAAAGTTCCCCGCCCTCCCCACGGTCAGTAGGGGACACCGATGGGCTTGGAAAGGCCGCCGTCCGTCGGATGGGACGTTAAGCCGTGGTCCCGTGTGCGGGAGAGCCATACCCTGTGCACGTAAAAGAACACGCTGGATGGCCTTGACGAGAGACTACCATCTGTCTCCCAACAGCTGTTCCAGTGGGTCCCCTCCCCCAACCTTCTCTGAGCCTTCGGGGTCCATGTGACCTGGCCATTTAGCCCATGGTGTGCAAAAAATTCCCGCTCAGAGGTAAAACAACCCAACCCTCGTAATTTCCGTCTCCTTTTATGGGGAGGACAGAATGGTGGGAATAGTCTACGACGGTCCTCATATAAGCTTTCATTTGACACTTTTTTCGTAACTACCGGACCTCACGTTCAAAGATATTGTAAAAGAGCGATTTCCAATCCGTTCCGATCCTAAATCATTAAGTTTGTCCATAGCGTTCGACAGATATTTCCCTTCATTGAACATTAGGGGTAATCTTCCTTTGGACAAAGTCGTAGGATATCTGTAATTCAGTTGAACAATAGTACTTCCCCACTAGGGGGGGAGAAAGGGTTGAGTCACAAGGTCTGATCTTGACCCCGGAAGGTCAAGGTCAGCCCTTTTGACAAATCCACAAATTGGCAAACCGACAAACTGACAAACAGACGAGCGAAAAGCAATAGGAAGATAGGCGAAAAAAGAGCTTGTTAATCCGCTTCGTTCATTTGAAGTTAATTCTGGCCAGCTTCGTTATTTTAGAAGTGAGTTCTGAACCTCTTTATTTCATTTGAAGTCAATTCCGGCCCGCTTCATTCCAACTGAAGTCGATATGGCCCGCTTCATTTCATTTGAAGTTATAATTTTCTGACCTGTTTCATTCCAATTGAAATAGATGCTGCACGCTTAATTCCTTTAGAAATCGATTCTGACCCTCTTCGTTACTTCAGAAGTCGATTCTGGCCCGCGCCACGTTCGAGTTGTGAACTCCAGCTCTAAACCGTTGTGATATGTCACATCTCACACTTTGCAGAGACACATTGTGATTGATGTTAGTACTGAAGTAAAATTGGACTTTGTTTTTAACGGAAAAAAGTGGTCCGCTCAAAACGGAAGTTACTTCAGCTAGTAAAAAGAGTAAAACGTACTACTGATCGCGTAAACTTCAAAGCCTGTTGGAAAAACAGTCGAGTTAGAAAAAAAAAAGAAAGGGCAGTAAAAGTAGAAATGAAAGAAACAGAAAAAGAGGACAATTCTCTTCAGTGAGCATCTGTAGCAAGAGCTTCTTAATTCTACCGCAGGACGCAGGTGGTCAAATCTTTTCCTCTATTTTCTTCCGAAATCTGTTGGAATCGAAACGAGCAAGTTTCCTGGCGGCTTCTTTGACCATCTGCCTTGCAAATGCAGAGAAAGAACAAATTCCAATCTTTTCGAAACTAGGTTTAGTTCCATTTCTCTAGTTTCGTTTTACTTCTGAAATTTATCGCATACTTTTTTTTATTTCTAGCAGTGTTTTTTTCTCACGCGTGTATGAGAGAGCGCGGCTAAAATGTAATCTATAGGAACTATTTTTCTTCATCTTTCCGAATTTTAAAAGAGAAACAAAATGATTTATTAGATTCGATACGTTATTGTTTTGGGAACTGCTCGTAACATTCAGACTTTCCAGTTCACATGACATTTTGACTTTGCTAGTCCTTACTGGTCGTAAATCAATGATGTCGATAAAGTGGAATGCGGTGTTATATACAGAAGCACGTGAAAAAGTCTTTTAAACAACGGCGGTAAAAATTAAGTGAATGCCAAGAAAAATTCTTAATGACAAAAACATTACATCTTTCCACATAATAAGCCGTTTTGTGCGAAATATCCCTTTCATAGAACAGTACCGTTTTTCAAGAGTGTTAAAAAAAGAACTGTGCAGAACTGAAAACGTATATAAATAGAAACAGAACGGCATATGAACAGCAATACAAAATTAAATGCAGAAACCAGGTTTCATGTTCATTCCTGCTTGTTAGTTTTTAACGCTTCATTATTTAGCTTCAGATTGCTTTCTGCTCGCCATTTGTGGCTTTGTTTATCAAAACGGTTGCTCCACACCATTTCGTTAACCGATCTTGACGATTCGTGTGTCAAATGAAGCTATGTTGCGGGGAGAGTTAGAGGCATGACCGGATCTAGGAGGTGGATGAGCTTGGAATGTTATCTAAGAGTTTGTCGGAGGGAGGATGCCCCACCCTTGGAAAATGCTACTAACCGAAATGGATGAGAAAAATATATTAAACATATCAATTTCCCCCCGTAATTTCTGAGAAATTTGTTAAAAATCACCAAAATTGAAGTAAAATATTTATGCCCGAACGGCGATCAGGTTCATTTCGAAGCGATCTTGCCTCTTTCATTCGGAACACCCCCACCTCACTTCAATATTTTCGATCCAGGATTGGTTACAGACTATTTTTATATATGAAAAATATCTCCTCTGCTTTATTCCTCTGAAAAGTAATGTTCAAATTGTTCTTCCCCTATATTTTCCGAACAAAAGAGCCCACAGTTAAGAGCTGGATTTCAAATGAAAGCTTGGATCCAGACCTACTACGAGCTTCTCACCCTTTCCCCCCCCCCCCCCCAAAAAAAAGAAAAGGTTATGGAAATTTCACGAGAATCGATCACAAATATATCAAATTAAAGCTTTTCATGCCACAAAGTATTCCCCCAAGAAAATGGGGACGAACATGAGTCTATCTTTACGAGTCGTAAGTCAAATGGTGTAGCAGTTCGAAAGGTAAGGAAGATAGGATGTCGTTTTACCTATTTTAATAAAAATTGGCGGTCCCTATATTTCTTTCAAGCTAATACGAATTCTGAGAATGATTAGGGAAAAGGAAATAGATATTTTAAAATTTTTTACTTATAATTTTTATATTATCACTAAAACACCTATTTTTCAGGATTGGTGACACTTGTTACACTTATTGACCTTTTCTCTCCAGCTTTTTCGGTGGTGGTGGTTACGTGATTTGTATTAGTCCACAACATTATCTTTGTCAGAAGCTTTATTTTAAAATATACATCGTTGGTGTCGAGCCCCGTGAAATTTCCATCTCATTTTTGTGAGAAAGAAGGGTATTGGCCAAAACACGGAGAAATCTGCGACAGTCTACACATCGCAAACTTTCATTTAACGTCTAACTCGTAACTTAGCTCTCGGGTTCAGGGGGATAAAATGAAAGAACGATTTTAACATTTCTCATTTTTCCGGGGGGGGGGGGGTTAAAAGCACGGGGATAAAATTTTTGTAACCTATCACAGTGTCTCATGCTTTCATTGTCACATGACTCGTCAATATCGGACAATTGTTTGAGAAGATATTGGGTGGAATATTCCCCTGACAAATATATAAACCATAAATGACAAGTGAAAAGAAATAGGAAATAGGTGAAAAAAAGACCCATGACATATCCAGAATTTAGACCCAAGTTCTTGTCTGGAATGTCATTATTCTCTTGCATCGTTCAATTTGTAGATTACTGAGAAGCGTTTACTATATATAATCCTCTGTTAACTTTTTCTATGTTCTTAACTTGCTTACTAAGAACTGAATTAAAAAAATATACAAAGTAGAAATCATACTCTAAAAGAGTGGACGTGTTTTTTAAAATGCAGAGGCTCTCCCTGTAATATTTTAACATATTATTTTCTAAGTCCACTTAGCTGAAATGTTTGGAGAAGAACTTTAGAGATTGTATTTAGAGATTTCTGCTTTTTATAAACCTGCAAATTGGGGTGTAATTGGCAGTAATCTTTATAAAAGGAGAGAAATTACGCCTATGAAATGAAAGGTCATTCCCCTGGGAGTTGCGTCTAATATATTGAAAACCACTCTATAGAATAAAAATAATTGCACTTGTCTTAGCACAGTACATAAATAAAATGTAAATGACAGTAGCTTTTTTACAGTTCGCATCAAACTTACAAACTTCTGAGAAAAGTATTAAAGTTGTTTTTTTTCCTTTGTTATTGTGAAATTGACTGATTTTAAAAACAAATTATTTACAGCAATTTGTGTTCAAATAATCCGTTACTAAACCGATTAAATGATTAGTGAATATCTATAAATGTTAAAAAGTGAACTATTTTGCATAATATTCCAGGACAGAGTCACATAAAAGGAAAACAAAATGCATATTTTAAATGTATAAATCCATTTATTTCCTAAGATTAGAAGTTTACATGATTAATCTGGCAATCGACAAAGGATTTCTTTTATTTCCTTGAATTGACAGATAGAAAAAAAAACAGCAACTAAAGAGCATATTTTTTCCATTACGAAAATATTTATTTATCTTTAAGAAATAATGAGATTAGAGGTTTTAATTAGCAATATAGATTTTTTGCACATTATTTTCCTTGTTACTTAACTCAAAAATTATATGTGTCTTAAGAGAATTGAAATAAGCTGCAAATAAGTCATTATCAGGCATGGATCTATAAAAAGAAATCCAGGGGGGGGGGGGGGGGAAGTGAAGTTACTCGAGATGGAGGAGCTGGAACAATAATCATTCTGAAATGAACTGGAACGTCATTCCGGTATAAATTATTTTCTTCTTTTTAAATGGCGGATTTTTTAGCAAATTTATTGAAAAATATGGGTAAAATAGATGTTTAATGTTTTTTCTCCCCCGTTCTGGTTCCTAGCATTCTCAAAAGGGAGAGGGGCATAGACACTTTGCTCCCCTAGATCGGTCCTGGTCATTATAAATGATTTCTTTTAATTAATTTTAATAAATTATATATAATAATAATTTAATAATAATTAATATATTCTTTATAATGGTTCTGCTGTTAGAGGGGACACCTATGGTCTAAAAAGATGGCCCTCTGATGAGTATAAAGTCGTGATGAAGAGTCTGATGAGTATAAAATCGTGGCTCCGATACAGGAGAGCCGTACCCCGTGCACGTTAAAAACGTGCTACAAGGCGTTGACGGTATGCTACCATCTGCCTTGCAGATCCTCCTCATCTCTTATACAACTTTAACATTTGGAGCTCAGTTGTCTCAGTCTGTAGCGCGTCATGCTCATAATCTGAAGTTATTAGATTCGAATCCCAAATGTTCCTGCTTTGAGATTTTCTCTGCTAATTTCCATTTTTCCCTTGTGAGAAAGAGGGATTATAATAGGCTTCGGAAGGATCCTATTGTCGAATCCACCCGTCGGATGGGGGACACTAAGACATGTCCTGTTTACATCTTGCAGAGCAGGCTGAATGGATTTGAATAGTAGCTTCCATGAATCTCTTAACAGCTGTTTGATGAATATACTTTTTCTCCACATTCTCCGAACCATGTGACTTGGCCATTTAACTAATTGTGTGGGGAAACACTGCGCTCAGAGTTAAATAAAAACATTCTTTATGACTTGACATTTAGCCCATTGTGCGTAAAACTCACACTCAGAATTAAATCAACATAAACCTGCTGTAGGATATTTTGTATTTTCTATTGCTCTTTGTGGTTATAAATATTGGAATTTATTAAAAACCTATTCTATAAAAATAATTTTTCCTGAGCAAAAGCTAAAGCTTTTACAAAAGTTAATTTCGGCAAATGGCAGAGCGCTGAATATGCAGCAACTTGATCGTTTAGAAGTTTGGATTTGAGCACTCAGAGAGAGGTTTCGTTAAAGGAGATATCAATGGCTTCTGAACAGTATCTTGGATAGGGATGGTGTCTATTTGTTTGTAAAGGGGAGAGCGTCTGTATGCAGGATTATTAAAGAGGATTACGGAGATCGTTTCTGAAGGGTGAGGAAGAGCAGCCAACCGCAAAAGACTGATAATACGAAGCTCAACTTTATTAAACCAGTCAGGATGTATCAATTTCTAACCATGATAAATGTGCGCCGCATCCACGATGATGTGGAAAGCAAATTATGTGGATTGGCTGGATCTTTGGCTTAGGTTTCGTATCGAGTAAGACATAAAAAGAAAAAGGTTTCAACATTATTAAATAAAAAAGTTGAATATTTGGGATTTGGAGTGAATGTTTCGTGAAAGAAAATATTATGATTGATCTATTGAAAAAAGCACACTTATTTTATTCTGTTCGCCTTCAGATATTTTACGTTTGTATAGTTATGGGTTAATTTGATTATTTCGCGATAATTCTGGAAAGGTTGCACGAATCACTGTTATTTTCAATAAGCAAATTATTTATTTCAGTGGCGAAGCCTAGGAAGAAACTTTGAAAGTAATTTAGATAATGGGACTGCGCAGTTGACACATTAAGATTTATCATTGCCCATAGCTTGAATGAAACTCGCAATCACTTGTCAGCCTGACATTAAACTAGTAACTATATATGAAATATTGATTGACTGAGAAGCTATTGACAACGCAATAAACCACTGGCTTATGAGAATTCTAGATGAATCAACTGCGCATGTTATTGTCTCAATTGCTTCCAAAGTTATCATCAGCTTCGATACTGATTTGTGTACAAGCAAGGGAACGGAGAGACAGCAAAGGTAATCAATTAAGCCTGTCTTTGAAGCATTTTAATATTTGTAGAGCAAATTCATAGTTGGTAATTATTAAATGGACAAAGAATCTATGAAAATAATAAAAATAATAAATAGCAACGACAATGAACAAGGCTACAGGAGACCAATAGTCAATAATTAATAAAAACAACTGTAAAAAATAAAGAAAAAACATATTTTCTGGGATTGTTCTTCTGTGTCTGGTACTATGTACAGCAATCATTTTCATTGCATACTGCCAAAAGAATGATTTTTAAAACAATAATACTTCAAAGTCTGATTTATGCAAATAAATCAAAATAAACAAGACTTATTAGTCATCGGCCTTATTATTATTATTAGTCAGGCATTGAAACTATTACTATTTAGTCAACGGTAAACATAGCTAACATTATTATTTAGTCAACGGTAAACATAGCTAACATTATTATTTAGTCAACGGCATTGAAACTAGTCGAATACAAAACTCATTTAGTAAACGAATTCATTATCACCTGGGGGGGGGCAAGGGCGGAATGCCCCCTCTTTTGAAAATGCTACTAAGGATAATGGGGGCCAAAAATATTAAACTTCTGCATATTTCATGCATTTTCAAGAATAAAAAAAAATAATAAACGAAATGAAATGAAAAAATCTGTAAACCGAAGGGAAAAATGCAACGGAAATCCAGTCTGTTGCTTCCCCTCCCCCCACGTTTACCATTATCAGGCTCTATTACGTCGCTTCCGACGTCGTATAAAAAAATACGATACGACGAATCAAATAACCTCCCCCTCCACTTATATTTTCTAGATCCGGGCCTGGTAACATCATATATGTAAGATATCTTAAGATATGAACCACATTCACCGTTTGAGTCATATAGTAATGAAACTCGCCATGTCCTCTTTGTTGCATTTTGAGAAAAATTGGAAAAATTGGTTCTGATAACAGAGTGATTTTTTTTTATCAAAATTCACGAGAAATCAACGTTACACTTAAAGTGAAATTTTAAAATTTATTTTGCAAGTGTTTAATCACTGTAGATTTAGATATTTTAGAGAAACAATCCAGAACTAGAAAGTTTTGTTTATTATGATATAAATTGCTAATTCAAAGAATCTATATAAACAAACATTTGTAGGCGGGACAATTCCTGGTAAAATGAATATCAGTATCTATAGTGATCTACATTATGCATTGATGAATTACATTTAATATACTTCAAGCAAAGTTTATTACCAAGAAAGTTTAAATTTCTACAGAGAATAACATAACAATTAAAGAAACAAAACTAAACTTCGATCTCCAGCAACACTAGAAAGAATTCGAAAACGAGTTCTCTCTTAGGCAATTAATTAATGTTTGGAAGATGTACTACATTCACACATCGGTTTTTCTACCTCTCTGTAACACCTAAAAACCTTTTTAATTTTGCATCTAGGCTAATGCGAGGAACCAGGAAAGACTCAACGACTAACGAAGCAAAGAAAGTAATTATCCGATTGAAAATCAATCACCACTTCTTTGCTTCAACGCAGAATACCTGCAAGAACGCACACTTTCCGCCGGTTCAGACTTCGGCAGTTTGAAGAGTACCTATATAAATTGATGACTATTTTCTCCCTCTCGGAACTCTCCGCCATGTTACTGACATTTACAGTAATCACGTTTTACTCTATCTTCTGGTTTTTGTTCCAGCAGATAACGTCCTCACAGCAGTAGTGTCACAGACACTGGAGACGTGTATCTATTACACTAATTACAATCACCTATTAGCTAGCTTCGTCAAAGAAAGGTGAAGTGAAACACAGAGAAAAATAAAAAAAAGAATAAGGGGTTGAATAAGGAACCAAAGTGGGGACAAGAGTTAAGAAGAAGAAAGGAGAAAAAAAAGGGAAAGAAAAAGAAAGAAGTATATGTAAATAGACCCCCTCCTCAACATCCACCGTACTTCCACCCCTTCCGAATCTAAAATCGAAGTTTCGTCAAGAGTCATTAGGTGCATGAGCAATCAATTCATGGTGCGTCTTTTCTATTTTTGCCTAGCCTGTCTTCATTACGAGACTGGCTCAAATTAAGGCTACGGCTAATCAGGTAACTAAACAGAGTACGGTGTATGTGTGTGTGGAAAAGTGAGTGAGTGAGTGAGTGAGTGAGTGAGGACGGGGAGCAGGATGTTGGAAGCTGGACAGTGTTCGTCGAATGGGTGGAAGGGAAAGAAGAAGAGTCGGCAGTAGAGAGGAGGGGAAACACGTGGCGGAGGGGAAGAAATGGAATCAATCGATGTTAGCTAGTTAGGTGACTAGAAGGGATGATGAAAAGAGGGTGGGTGTTCTTCTGCTTCCGCGCATGTCTGCTTGGTAATTACAGGGGCTTGAGGGGTCGACGGTAACTTTGCCACCGCCATCCTCATCGGATGCAGTCTCGCACACAGCCCATGACCGCAACCACGACAGTAGTGAGGTCGCGTTGCATTCCGGGTATCGTCCGTAACCCCGGTAACGTATAAAGTGCCGTCATTAGCTCTCTCACGAGATCTGGGAAAAGAGGACTTTTTTTTTCTGGTTCGTGAATCAGCTTTCTTTTCCCTTTAGATCGTGTAAATGGTACTAAATGCTATAAAAATGTTACAGAGAATTTGAAGTAAATTTATATAATTGATGGGAGTCACAGGTACAAAATTCTCTCAAACGACGTCTCCACATTTGTAACAGAAATAAAGATGTCAAAGAGTTGATTTAATCAAAGTACAGATTTGGAAGTAGGAAATGGGCTCTCCGGTTAGGACAAGTCTGACGACGGATGATAGAAAATCGTGTTTACATTTTTGAAAATAATTTTAAACTATTCATTTGGGGAATAGAGTTGGGTTGTTTTACCTCCGAGCGGCACTTTTTTGCACACCATGGGCTAAATGGCCAGGTCACATGGACCCCGAAGGCTCAGAGAAGGTTGGGGGAGGGACCACTGGAACAGCTGTTGGGAGACAGATGGTAACCTCCCGTCAAGCCCATCCAGCCTGTTCTTTAACGTGTACGGCTGTCTCCCATACATGGGAAAACGGCTTAACGTCCCATCCGACGGACGACGGCCTTATCCAAGCTCATCGGTGTCCCCTACTGACCGTGGACAGGGCGGGGAATTTTGCGGAGATAAATCTCAACGCTGACCCAGAGGGGACTCGAACCTGGGAGGTACAGATTACGAGCCTGGCGCGCTACCGACTGAGCCACCCCCTTGGGGAATAGATTTATCAGTTTATTTCATTAATAAGATCAAATTTAATCAGTGTTAATAGTTAAAATTTTATCAGAAATAGAATAATATTAACTTTCAAAGCATTGTTTTGAAAATGTTCGAAAATATAAACGACCTTTTCTTTTTAAAAGTGTTATTAAAATAATGTTTTAAGATTATATTATAAGTATACAAATTTTGAAACGTACTAGCCTGACCCAAATTTTAATATAGGGTCGAATTTTTAGCGAAAAGAGAGCCAGTCGAGATGAAGTTTGATAAATAGTTGAGTTATATATGAGTAGTCATACTCCAGACTATCAAGCCTATGTTTAATAAAAGTTGAGGTTTACACTAATTTATTCATCATCATTTAAGCTTTCCCAGTTAAAGTTACCGCATCTAGATTTCGGTCCCTAATTATTCGGCATCATGTCCCCTTTCGATTTTGAAATGCCTCCTTATCTCTCATTTATCATTAGACAATCTCTCTTTTAACAACATTTTAAATTCATAATTTAAAAATAAAAAGGAACGGAAAGAAGTCACAACCTCGGAATATCCCTTGGAATGTTTTCACCCCTCCCCTCAGAGTTGCTCCTCCGAGTTGGGAACTCCTAGTAAAATGAATACTCCATGTCAATTCTAACATTTTATTTCTTCTCAATTATTCTAATCCCATTCTTCCAATTCTTTTTCCTTTTTACTCCATCTATCCACTTCTCCTAAACACAACTTCTTCCTTCTTGCTTTTCGATTCCCATTTTAAAATTTTTATCCACCATCTCTATCTTCCTTCATTCTTTTCACATACCGATAACATTTCAGCTTTTAAATTTAAGCAATTCATTCACTGTTTCTTTAAGTTCCATAATTTTAAAAATCCTCTCTCTCCAATTATATTTAATCCGGTTTTGTGAGCGCATCTTCTCCGAAATTCCATTTTTACTGATTTAATCTTTTCCCGCATTTTTTCGTTCTCGTCCAAATTTCTCTCTTATAGATCCGTATTTCTCATAAAAATTCTCATAGGTATATTTTCAGTGATGAAACCGAAAAATCTGTCTCTTGATTTCGAAATTTTCTTATTAAATGCAACCAAGTGTTAAATCACAGTAGTTTTTTCTGGTTTTTCGGGTTGTACTTTTGATCTTATCAACGCTTTCATTTGAGTTTTAGAACTGATCTTAGGGTTTTATAATTCCGATTTTTTTATAGCAATTTGTCTTTCTATTTCTAAATCCTTTCTTTCATTATCTCTTATGGGGCGGGGGTGGCTCAGTCGGTAGCGCGCCGGGCTCGTAATCTGTAGTTCCCAGGTTCGAGTTCCAGCTGCGTCAGCGTTGAGATTTATCTCCGCAAAATTTCTCCGCCCTGCCCACGGTCAGTAGGGGACACCGACGGGCTTGGAAAGGCCGCCGTCCGTCGGATGGGACGTTAAGCCGTGGTCCCGTGTGCGGAGAGCCATACCCTGTGCACGTTAAAGAACACGCTGGATGGCCTTGACGGGAGGCTACCATCTGTCTCCCAACAGCTGTTCCAGTGGGTCCCCTCCCCCAACCTTCTCTGAGCCTTCGGGGTCCATGTGACCTGGCCATTTAGCCCATGGTGTGCAAAAAAGTGCCGCTCAGAGGTAAAACAACCCAACCCAACAACTCGTTATCTCTTATTCCAATATACTCACTTTTGAAAAATTATACTACATAAACATTCTTCATCTTAATTTTCTTATTATATATTCCATATTTTTTTCTTCTTGAATAAGAACTAGCTGGTGGTCAGTAAAAATTAAAGAATAAATATCCATGCCTCTTAGAGATATTCCCATGGCTCCACTTTTTATATTCCATTGTTGCAAAATTTTCTGAATAAATATTTGATAAAGTGTTTGCGATAAACAGCAGCCCTGCTTAACTCCCTTAGTAGCATCAAACAAATTATTAAGTATATTATTAATTTATTTTCTCGAAAGTTATTTCCATTACTTTCGATGAATATTTATTAACCTATATCTGGGATAATACAAGGCATAAAAAAACCCGACTTAGCTGAAGTTTGATAAAAAAGACGAATTGTAAACGAATTTATAGCAAAGAGAGCCCACGTTTCAGGAGAGTTAAATTAAACGTGGCTATATTAAAAAAGGTCAAACCGAACCCAAGTTTGATAATATTTAAATTGTGCAAGAATTTAAAACCAAAAATGAGTTAAGTAGCTGACAGATGAGCTGAAAAGAACCATACTATGAAGTTAGGGCGCGTATTCAGGGGGAAGGATGCTTAGTGTGCTGAAGCACCCCCTCTTCCCCTTAAATCTTTGAAAGTTGTAAATTGGAAAATGATAAAACTGCACTTTTTAGATTGGGTTGTTTTACCTCTGTGCGGCACTTTTTTGCACACAATGGGCTAAATGACCAGGTCGCAAGGACCCCGAAGGCTCAGAGAAGGTTGAGGAAGGGGACCCACTGGAACAGCTGTTTGGAGACAGATGGTAGCCTCACGTCAAGGCCATCCAGCGTGTTCTTTAATGTGCACAAGGTATGACTCTCCCGCACACGGTGTCACAGCTTAACGTCCCATCCGACGGACGGCGGCCTTTCCAAGTCCATCGGTGTCCCCTACTGACCGTGGACAAGGCGGGGAGTTTTGCGGAGATAAATCTCAACGCTGACCCAGCTGGGACTCGAACCTAGGAACTGCAGATTACGAGCCTGGAGCGCTACCGACTGAGCCACCCACGCCCCATTTTATTTTTTTTAGGAAAAAGGTCCTGTTAATTGAAAAGGAGTAAAACGAAACTAAAGCAGTTACATTTTGACAGGGTATAGAAATTGAGGATTTCCTACCTGTTATTTTTAATCTGCAACCACGAAAGAATAAGCATGGCGTAAGACACTAATTAGTAAACCATGAAATGATTAGTGAATTTGTGAAATTTTTGTCCTTTGAGCCATCAGCACAGATAGCGTTGTTTTAAATTAGGCAAATCATCTTTTATGGGTGAAAGAAGAGAACACATTTCTTCTACATAAGCTGCTTCGAATGCGTAAATACACATACACAAAAAGCAACTCTTACCCTCTCCCCCCCCATAACACAATTATCTTGACCACGCTACTGAGTGTGGAGAACCAAGAAAAAACTATTGATAAGCGCCTGATGATGTTCATCTTTTTTTTAACCCTCTCCTGTAAAATAATACGGAAAAGCCTAGTTATTTTACGTAAAAATCTCTATATTAAAAGCTTTTCCCACATACTATTATTTATAATAAATACACAACACAGACGTAGTGCAATACGGAGAATAACAATGCATAATATCGTCATCGACATTTCTTTCCAAAATTACCCGAAGCGATGTTTTCATCTCCATGCGACACAATAATGGAGTCGAGAGTATTTTGAGCTCGATTTTCGTAAAACGAGCAATTGTTTTCGCTTTATCATCTGTCTATCAGTCTTAAAGCAGTTAATCCCTTGGGCTCCAAGATATTAACAAAATATTTATTCTCTTTGTGTTGGTTCAGGTGAACGATGCTCCTTTTTTTTTGGAATAAGAGTGCTCTTGAAAAGGTTTCTCAGTTTAATTACCTCTAACATTGTGTAACAGAAACTGGTAAGGTGTTGTATGAGATAAACAGAAGAACAAACATTTTTCCTGGGAATTTTAAGAATCTGTGAAGATTGTGTAAAAAGGGGAAAAATGCAATTCCTTTATTTCATCCATCCATCATCTTCTCTTAACCATAGCCTTTTCTTCTTACTATAGATTCCCATTTTCAAACACGAACTATTACATAACGTAATTTTAGAACACTTAATAAGTCTTTGTAATAGTTCAGTCCTTTTCAAAATATGCTGTGATAGCGAAAACCTAGCCTCCTTGTAAGTAGGATAACAGAAATATTGAGTTAGCATTCACAGCGTATGATATATACATATAATCTATATTTAATATCACTAATTAATGCTGTTCGGTTAACCAGAGTATTAGCACTGACAAGCTGCCCGAACGCGGGGGGAGGGGGTAATAATGTTCCGTGGTGCTAAATGATTACAAGTCTTTGCCGTGATCCATTGTTATTGGCTTAAGGGCTGCATTCCTGCAGTCGTTTGGAAGAAAGAATAGTTACAGGAAAGGTTCTACCCCCCACTCGTTCGGGGGGCACCTTGCCAATGTTAATACTCAGGTTAATCGAACAACGTTAATTAGCGATATTAAATATAGGCTACAGGAATATAGGAAACTTTATGTATTTGATTCTAGATATTTATGCTATATCTTGAGAATTAGATGCTTTGACAGTGTAAGTAATGATGAGATTAGATGCTTTGACAGTGTAAATAATGATGAGATTAGATGAAGGAATCATCAACTATCACTGAGTAGTATATTGTGAAGAGGGAGACGGTATTGTTTCGATCAGGTTGCTCGAATATAGAACTATAGATCAGCGAATAGAGTTATGAACAGTGTGCCCAAAATGCCTTAGAAAAAAAGGAAGACTTAGAATGCTATGAGTGGACAATGTCAAAGAGAACCTTGTTAAAATTGCCTTGTGGTGGCCAAGTACAACAGTTATAGCTCCGGAGAGCTAAATTGCTGATTCTGGTTGAATCTCACCAGTAACCCATGGCTACTTCAGGATAAGTAGTAATAGTATTACTTGAGGATAAGTAGTTTACTTGAGGATTGTAGTAGTAGAATATTACGATTGGCGTTTTTCGAATCTTACAATGGATTTGACTTCTACCGGTTAAGAGAGCTCTAAAATCGGAAAATTGTAATATTTTAAACGATTATTGAGAACAGTTTATTCATGTGAGAAATCTGATATTTAACTAGTAGAGTCTGGTAGTCCTAAAAGATTGCACTGATAACGATTTATTCTCCCTCCCTTTCCATGAGGGAAAGAAAAAGGGAACAACATTTTTAAGATAAAAAAAAGTTGTATAGGTACTTATAAAATACAGATACACTATCAAAATATTAACTTTCATGTTATGTCAATGGGGAGTTCATTTCGAGTCTCTGTAACATTCGAGTCATGTATTACATTTCGAGTCGTGTAAAATGAGCTTTTTATGAAAAAAAGAATGTGACTAAGGATTAAATAATCTCAATAAGTGATTTACGCTACATGTAAAGTGTTACTTTACAAATAAAACGAATACTTTCGCCAGAATAAAGTAATTTTTTTTTATGCGCAAATTTATGAATGTGTTGTTCTGGAAAAAAAGTTAGATTTTAGGAGAAAGAAACTGACACATATTTTACGTGAATATTTGTGATATCTGAAAGTTCATGAGGGTGTAAATATAACGCTAAAAATTCAGTCAGTCGAACAAAGACTGAGTGTTTTGCATTTATGTAGAATAACAATTCTCGAAACATGGTATGATGTATTAATAAGATAGGGTGAGTTACATCTGAGCTGCACTCTTTTTAAATGCAATGGACTAAATGGACAGGTCGCAAGAGCCCCAATGGCTCAGAGTAATTTGGGGAAGGGAACCCACTGGACAGTTCTTAGGAGACCGATGGAAGCCTCCTATCAAGGACATTCAGTGACGCGCATAGGGTATGGCTTTCCAGCGCACGGGGCAATGGCTTTATATCCCATCCGACGGACGATGACCTTTCAAAGCTCATCGGTGTCCCCTACTGACCAAGGGCAGGATCAGGGATTTGTGGAGATAAATCTCAACGCTGGCCCAAGAGGGACGCGAACCTGGAAACTACAGATTACGAATCTGACACGCTACTGACTAACCCACATCCGCCGCTTTTAATAAGGTGTATTCGAGAAAAATTTCCGGCGATAGTGGGATCATATTTTAGTTTAATATAAGAGTATTCTTTCTCCTAGTAATAATTTCTACTAATAATAATAATTTCTAGCAATAATAGTAATAATAATTTCCTAGTAATAAATTCAAAATTTTTCCGAATTTCGCAGTTTCTGTGAAATACATATGTTTTTTAAAAACTGCAAACTTGAGGGATTATTATAATTCATCCCAGTATTGCTTCTAAATCCGATCTATTTATATTAGAGTCGAAAATGTTAACTGTTAGGACATTATGCACGTTATATCGGAAATGGATAGCACGTTATGTCTCAATAGGATTTATTATCCCAATATTGATGTCACTCTAAAATATTTCCTGTGTGTGATTACACAGACGAAATATTTTAGAGTGACATCAATATTGGGATAAAAATCCTATAAAGAGGGTCCACAATCTTTCAGTTCTCGACTCATTTATTCAATGTAAAATGTAACCTAAGCAGTCATTTCCTACATGTTGTGAAACGTCTCGGACTCGCAGAAAATACACATTTAAAATGTCCCTATATCAGAATGTAGTCTCAAACTTCTTCCGAGCACATTATAACTCAATGTAGTGGAATAATGCATTATATAATGCATTGGTAGAAACTACTCAAGCAACGGAATACATCTGGAAATTCAAAATCAGCGAACAGTAAACGAAATGTCAAGAATATGGTACAACCGAAGGTTAAGGAAAGACAGAAGAAAAGAAACGGAGCCCATTTTATTTCTAGCGATGGAAGGAGGAACAAAAGATATGTAAGGAACGTCTATTTCGGACATAATGTAGGAGAAATCAAAACGATAGCGGATTCTTTGTATAATCGATTGAAGCTCTTGGTAAAGCAATCATGCAAAGACTGTTCCTCACAAAATATCGACATTTTGAGGGTGGCTGAAGCCAAAGTCGCTCAAAATGTATGAACCCAGAGTAAGTTATTTAGGGTTTGTAAAAAAAAAAACCTTTCAAATCAGCTTGCGCTCTCTTCCTGTACTTTGCCTTTTTCGAAAGTAATTGAATCTACAGGCAACAGAAAAAGCTGGAATCTCTTCCTTTGAACTTTTGAGAATCCCGACATAAACTAATCTGGAGACATTCAAGATGACAATTACGAAGAAAACAGCAACTGTCCTCAGTAATACAGAAAACAATGCTGTCAGAACTCACTGAGTTTTGTCACATTGAGGATCAAAATGCTTCCCTGGATGTCACTGACACTACATAATATGAGGTATGTGTCGTAGATTGTTCTAGAGCAGTAGAGCAGTGGTTCCCAACGGGGAAGAGAGAAATTTGAGGGAGAGTTTTCATGAGTTTTTAGGTAGAAATAGATTAAATAGAATATCGAATAGCTTTTGGATTAACACAGATGTGCCTACTTCGCATATTCATGTTAGAAATTCATTAATGCAAAATACTCGTCCATTTGTATTCACGGTAAATATTATTTCAACTAGTTTTAAACACGAAAAATATTTTGAATTCCATGTGGGAGAGGGGGAGCTTTACAAATAAAATGGGACGTAAGAAAGGGTACAATAATTTACATACTTTACTGCTTTATTTATTTATGATTACAGTGAGTGGGCGCTTATTGTGTTCGGCCGCAGAGTAAAGAGATACGGGGATGAGTACCGGAGAAGGATTGGATGTTTTTGCTGTCTTTCTGCTGAGAACTCGTTATTTCACGAGTATGTGAAGCATGTATACTAACAGACTTGTGTCTGACCTTCGTAAAAAGTGAGATGACTGAGGGGAAATATGTTGGTTTATCATGGTAATAATCACATGACAGGGACTATATGTAAGGGATTCAACGGGCAAGATTGTGCAGCAAAGGGACATGGGTTTGAATCACGTGGTAAAATATGAATATTTTCTTTGTGACGATATTATCTTTCTAGTATGGTTTCTATTTACTTACAGATTTTTCTGCATTGCGTATTATACTGGCAGGCTCTTGTCATATCTTCGTATTCAGAGCTGGCTCAAGTATAATGCAGTAGCATTTGCACTTTCAAACATATTATACGTGGATCATTTGCGTACTTGTAGCAATAAATAAATTTTATAGAATAAAAATATTACATTTTAATGCCAAATAATAATTAAAAAAGTAGTATATGCTCGGATAACAATTTTTTTTCGTACTTTTAATTTGACTCTTTCTAAAGAGACTATTTGTGTAATCACAAAATTGTAAAGTTGCACACAAGGACAAATCTATGGAGGAAGGAGGGATACCCCCCTTTTGAAAATGCTTGAAAGGATAATAGAAACAAAATATTATTAAACTTGTGTATATATCACATTTTTGCAAGAAAAAATTTGAAGACCTCTAAAAACCTTACTAGGGACGTGTTCGTACTAGTCTAGTGGTTAGCTTATTTGAGTGTTCAAATTAATTCAATTGTATGAGAAACCAGGATGATCCCCTTCTAGGTTATCTCCGTCCTTTGAGTAGGGAGTATCTTCTTTCCTTTAAAATAGAAGGTAAAAAAAATCAAGAGGAAAATGCTACATTGCAATGGAAATCCAGTCTCTTGGCTCCTCACTTATTCCCTATTTTTTTTCACTCCCAATATTTAAAGAATAAACTGTAATGTTTTCACTCCATACTGTTTCTGTGGGAAGTCCGTTTCACGTTAATTCGAAATAATATTTTCTATATCTCCCGATTTTCACATAATTATAATGCATTATATATACGTAGTGGAAAACACGACAACCAGATGCTGAATTTGAAATTAAATATCTTGAAAAGAACTCTTTTTTTTATGGAAATGAAACTGGAGGTAAATTAAAACTATAAATCTAATTTATCTAAATCGTGAATTCCAGCATTTTCATACAGCATTTAAAGATTTATCAAAATTAGAATATTTAAGAGCAGAATTATACAATTTTGAACACGAGAGAAAGATTTAGTTAAATATTTTGTCTGATTTTTCCTGGTCATAGCCCTCATCGAAACAAGCTGTTACGAGCCAATAAAGAGCAAAAGTGGACGACGCAAGCGACTGGATTTCTATTCAGTATAACATTCTCCTCTCCGTTTTAAAGTTTTTTTCATTTGTCTTGAAAAATATGTGCTATATGCACAAGTTTAATAATTTTTGCCTCCTTTACTCTTAATTGCATTCTCAACGGGGAATGTGGTGGGTATGGCCCCCCAATCACAAGAATTTGTTTCGAAAGCTCAGTCAAACTGCAAACAAAAATTATTAAAATAACTGCACATGTAGAAGTTTTTCTGATAATTATTTCAATTTTCATTAATTCTGAAAATAATTTTGAGGGTAATGATGCTGATGTTCTAGCGACAATAAATCTTTATATTCCGACGATTATCGCTGAAATTCAAGATTTATATGCAAATGCTCAGATCTTTAATTTATCTTCATTCTCATTACTATAATAAGTTCATGATCTAAGATGCTGAATATTAATTTAGTTTCCCATTTGCATAACACGCGAAATCTCGATCGGATTTTCTAGGTACTGCAATAAAAAAATTATACTTATTAATAGATTTAATTTCATAACAACGTTTTACTTGTCTAATATATACATTTCTTGGAAATATAAAGGTAACTTCGTAATATTTCAGACAAATAAATAAAAATATCTACGATAAAATGTAGCCAAAATATGTTGCAAAGTAGTTGAATGTAATCACATCATCAAAATGACTGCTCCGTGAATGCGCAGATACATGTTGCTCAATCTTGATAAGTGTTCTCGAATCATCTTGCTTCATTCAACCTTTCGCTAGCATTCTGTTCATTGAATGGGGCGGGGGGTGGCTCAGTCGGTAGCGCGCCAGGCTGGTAATTTGTAGTTCCCAGGTTCGAGTCCCAGCTGGGTCAGCGTTGAGATTAATATCCGCAAAATTCCCCGCCCTGCCCACGGTCAGTAGGGGACACCGATGGGCTTGGAAAGGCCGCCGTCCGTCGAATGAGACGTTAAGCCGTGACCCCGTTAAGCCGAGCCATACCTTGTGCACGTTAAAGAACACGCTGGATGGCCTTGACGGGAAGCTACCATCTGTCTCCCAACAGCTGTTAAAGTGGGTCCCCTCCCCCAACCTTCTCTGAGACTTCGGGGTCCATGTGACCTGGCCATTTAGCCCATGGTGTGTAAAAAAGTGCCGCTCAGAGGTAAAACGACCCAACCCTGTTCATTGAAAGCTGAATATATGTTCGTTGAAAGTGACTTTTTGTTACACAATGGAACGTAGACGTTTACTGAAAAGTTCGGGATGGAGTGCTACTAGACGAATTGAAGGAGGACAATCACAAATGAAGGTCGCGTGATGGCTCATTGTGAGAATGAGCTCTTCTGTAGTTAGGAAACAAGACTATGTCAAAGAATTCGACAGACAAGTAATGTTTCCAGAAGACCATTAAGAGTCGCACAAGGGTAATAACAAATGAGAACAAGTATCCTTGACTTATAACTCGAAGACAACAAGAATATACAACATTGAATCAACTGCGTTCTCGCCTCTATGAGTCTATAGGATTCCTTGTTTCAATCTCCACCATTAGTTGAAGGCTTCACGAAGGTGGTCCTTTTGCTGGACGAGCAGCACATTTTGTTACCCTCACCAAACGCCACAGATGGGAACGACTAAACTGGGACAGAGAACATCGTGTTTAGACCAAGGATCAATGGTTTTCAGTGCTGTTTAGGAAGGCGGCAATGTCTGGTCAGTCATTTCACTGAGTGGTCTCAAAGACCTCAATGTACATCCTAAGGTCACGATGTTGCTCCAAGACACATGGTTGCCAGATCACTAATTTCTTAAAAAAATCGTTTCCAGATATTTTTTTCGAATTCTGTAATCAACCATAGTGTTCGGATACATTTTTGAGTGACTGTACATTTATGCCTAAATATATTAAATGGCCAGGTCACAAAAACCCCAAGAGATAAGAGCTCTATAGGGGAAGAGAATCTCATTTGATGGAACAGCTGTTTAGGAGATAAAACAGCTGTTCCATCAAATGCTAACATTGTAAGCATTTGAAAAACTGTGCTTACAATGCACTTTACCCTAAAAATGTAACTTTACCCTAAAATTCATCCAGCGTTTTCTTTAACGTAAACACGCCTTAACATATCTCCGACGGACGGCGATCTCTCTAGGCCCATAAGTTTCTCGTTTATCATCAAGGACTTTCATCAAGGGGTTACAGAGATTAATCTCAACGCAGCCATAGAGGGGACTTAAACCTGGGATTAAAATCAGGTTAAGAGTCTGGTACACTACGATTGAACCAGCCCCACAATTTCGATAATATCTATTTCAAATGAACATTTTCTAAACATTTTCTTGGTTGAATATTATATACATTATACGTAAAAACATTTCGTTACATTTTAAATGGGTTAATTTCATTTTGATAGTAAAACAAGAGTGGTGAAATCAGATTTCAAAAATCACAACCTAGGTGGCGCAGAGGTATTGCTTTGGTTCGCTGGTGACACTGCAACTGCTGGGATCCCTGGTTCGAGTCCCCGAATAGCGTGGCCATTTGTTCTGTTATAACCTGTGGATAAGCTAGTAGCTTTGCGGGTCTAATCACAACTGGAAAAAAAATAATGGCTCATGCGAGTGTTATTATTTAGAGTTCGCACATGCTTTTAAATCTCTTTTCCGTTATTCCTTATGGAAAATGTTGCTTCCATATACATCATATATTCTATAGGACACATTAGCTTCGTAAATCGAGTATGACCAAAGAACGTATGAGAAGTTCAGCTTCAACAAAGCATAAGTGGCAACCTCAAATGTTGTTTCGAATCAAAGGATATACAAGGAAAATAAACAATAAGAATAATTCCCCCACGCTCGGCCAGTAAAAGGCACCAATGGGCTTACAAAGACCACTGTTCATCGGATGGGACGTTAAGGCGTGGCCCGTGTAAGGGAGAGTATACACTGTACACGTTAAAGAACAGGTTGGATGGCCTTGACGAGAGGCTATCATCTGCCCCCTAAAAGCTGTTCAGTGGGTTCCCTCCCCCAACCTTCTGAGCCCTCGGGGTCTTTGTGACTTGGCCATTTAGCCCACTGTGTGAAAAAAAGCGCAGCTCAGAGGTAAAACAACCCAACACGTATATGAATGGAGAGTCTACAAGTCACATTAGCTCTTGAAAAGATCAGCCGGCGAGGTGTAGTGGTTATCAAGCTGAGCATTCTAATGTGGGGCGTAAATTCGAATGCCAACTCAGACAAAAACCAAAACATTTTTTCAGCTATTTCAATTCATTAATCATTTAACTGCTTCAAGACTTTTTCAATTAATCATTAGCTTTAATATCAATATATTATGCAAGATACCAATGGGTAATTCTTACACAACAAAAGCGAAGGAAATGAAATTGTTCAATAATATGCTTTTACAGAAGGGTTAACTAAACTGTGCGTTCATCCCATCTAAAGCTAGCCTCACTCCTACGTCAAATGCACAATTCATAATTTTACATTAGCCCCTATTTTGGGATGGGTAGCGCGCTTGGCTACTGATTTAAGGGACCTAGGTTCGAGCCCCGGGTAAGGCATGGTTGTATGTGACGTCTTTCTGCTGAGGTCCTGCAATCCTTACAGACCTTCTACTTTGGCATATAAACTGACAGACTCCTGTCAGACCTCTGTGGCAAGCAGCTGCTTGAGGGGATATTTTTTTTAATTTTTTTTTGTTTTACCTCTGAGCGGCATTTTTTTGCACACCATGTGGTAAATGGCCAGGTCACATGGACTCCGAAGGCTAAAAGAAAGTTGGGGAGGGGACCCACTGGAATAGCTGTTGGGAGACAGATGATAGCCTCCCGTCAAGGCCATCCAGCATATTCTTTAACGTGCACAGTGTATGGCTCTTCCACACACGGAGCCACGGCTTAACGTCTAATCCGACGGACGGCGGCCTTTCTAAGCCCATCGGTGTCCCCTACTGACCGTGGGCAGGGCGGGGAATTTTGCGGAGATAAATCTCAACGCTGACCCAGCTGCGACTCAAGCCTGGGCACTACAGATTACGAGCCTGGCACGCTACCGACTGAGCCACCCCCGCCTCTCATTAACCCCTATGGAAGATGAACTATCTCTACACATTCTTTAGTATGACTGTACTTAGACATAAATAAAATTACCTATTGATCCGCGAATCCACAAGTTTTAATTTATTACACAAAACAGTGATTCTGTAGGTTCTTTAAATAACATATTATTATTATTTAGTCAACAACATAATATTGCTTAATTTTTTAGCGATTTTCAGATAACGCTACAGCAGCTTTCTTATACCCTTTAACAAAAGCAACCAGAAATTCCATTTATTTATTTATCCATCACCCCGATACCATCTCCTTCATCCATGTAAGAATGCAAATCAAATATTGGACGGAAAACTGTTGTGAAAAGTGTTTCTGACAGCGTTATAATCTTGATAAATTACAAAAGAACTTTCTTTATATGTGGGCGCATAAATTTATCAGGCATGTTGTGAGCTCATATCAGATATAAATTGATAAGACAATAGAAAGGGGGAAACATTGAAAGACGTTTCAGGAGAAACAACTTATATAAAGCGCCTCTCCTAGATGAATGCTCTGTTGGTTACGAAAGGTAAGTCAATCAATTATTGCGAGACAAACACCTGATTCACCGTGTTTGCCGACATCGAAGGAAATATTTCTCTTCCTCGCGCGCCAGCTGCAGAGCGTTTGCGCGCTCTGTTTTTCCTTTTCGTTGTTGTTCTGTTGTTCTTGAGTGCAAAACATTTTGAGCAACTGCAAAAGAATACATTTCTCTTCCTTTTTCGTTCTTTTTCCATTCCGTTTTGTTTTTTTTATGTGCCGTACAGAAACAGCATGGGAAGGAAGAGTAAGATTGCAATCGATAAAGTTTTGTTGTTTTTTTCCAAGAAAAAAAAATACAGTTGGATTCCTCACAAACGCTTTTGTGAGAAGAATCTTGCTGTATTATTCTTTTTGATGAAATGGGAATGAAATTCATAATTACAATGCAAATCTTTCAGTTGAAAAAGAAAAGCAAGAAATAAAATAATCCCTCTATCTCACCAAGGAAATTCAGAAATAAAAATGAACAACAATCATGAATTTCTGTTATTTGCATCGTATTTAAAAGAATTATAGAAATTCAATAAGGGGCAACTGAATTATGCATTTGTAAATTTAAAAATTTAAAAAAATTATTCTTTAAAAGAATTATAGAATCTGATTGCGATTCTGTCGAGACCAATTCAGTCACGTCTGCGCTGGCAGGTCATCAAAAGGACACACAACTGGTCGTCTTGCATAAAGATGATCTGCATGAAGCCTTCAGGACACTGTTTTCAACGATACAACCCGTCTTGCTGATGCAACGAGGTCGAAAGCGAGCTGACGTGCTGTACGGGTCTGTGGCGCCTTGCATTTAGGAGAAGGTGACAGTCGTTCCTAGGTCATCCAGGAATAGGTCTTCTAGTGATGGTTTGGCTTGTTTAAAATGGATTCCAAAGAGGCGGCATGCAACACTACGATTCACGTTTAACCATCTGACTACCCCAAATTGACTTTGTCCGGCCTTCAGCCTCCCTATTGCTCGCCACCTCATTTCTTCTCTTCGCTCAAAGGATTCCTTCCGACCATTAGCAAACGGTTGGCTATCTCGGATGTCGTATGTCAAGATTCTAACACGAACTGACGCGCACGTACAAATGAGGTGCTTTTTTTATACTAACCTATTTCGCATGCGCGACTGTGTTTAATGCAAATTTCGTGTGCAGATTTCCACTCGCGGCATTTCTTTATGTAACAAATTTGCCTTTTATTATTTATTGTCAATTATTGCACCGGATATGCCGTTGTGTTGTTTTACCTCTGAGCGGCACTTTTTTGCACACAATGGGCTAAATGGCCAGGTCACATGGACCCCGAAGGCTCAGAGAAGGTTGGGGGAGGGGACCCACTGGAACAGCTGTTGGGAGACAGATGGTAGTCTCCCGTCAAGGCCATCCAGCGTGTTCTTTAACGTGCACAGGGTATGGCTCTCCCGTACACGAGGCCACGGCTTAACGTCCCATACGATGGACGGCGGCCTTTCCAAGTCCATCGGTGTCCCCTACTGACCGTGGACAAGGCGGCTCAGTCGGTAGCGCGCCATGCTCCGTAATCTGTAGTTCCCAGGTTCGAGTCCCAGCTGGGTCAGCGTTTAGATTTATCTCCGCAAAAATTCCCCGCCCTGCCCACGGTCAGTAGGGGACACCGATGGGCTTGGAAAGGCCGCCGTCCGTCGGATGGGACGTTAAGCCGTGGTCCATGTGCGGGAGAGCCATATTCTGTGCACGTTAAAGAACACGCTGGATGGCCTTGACGGGAGGCTACCATCTGTCTCCCAACAGCTGTTCCAGTGGGTCCCCTTCACCAACCTTCTCTGAGCCTTCGGGGTCATTGTGACCTGGCCATTTAGCCCATGGTGTGCAAAAAAGTGCCGCTCAGAGATAAAACATCCCAACCAACCCTTCACCCAACCTTCTCTGAACTCTCGGGGTTCTTGTGACCTGGACATTTAGCGCATTGCGCAAAGAAAGTGCCGCTCAGAAATAAAACGATCCTACTTTCAAAATGCAATTTTTTTTCCTACATCTTTTAAAAAATAGCCCTTAATATAATAAAAAAACTTCAGTTTATGCCATTCTTTACTTGTATGGTGTCGAAATAAATCTTCTCAACTGTTACACCGATGATTTGAAGTATTAGGAAAATTTAAACTGACAAATTAAAATAAGAGCAGCGTGGATCCCATCCGCATAAAGTTGCTTGGTGAAAATTGCCACGTTACGAAGTGTTAAAACATTTCTTAAATTTTTTAAATCAGGGACGCTCAAGCAGGAGGCTCGGCCGGAATACGCATTCCAAATCATAGAGGGCGGTATTGAAATAATTCTGTGGCAAGCAGCTGCTTGAAGAGTAATTTATTTATTTTTATTCTGCTGATTCGATGGTCTTGCTCGAATCTCGGCTCAACGTGAAAGTGCAGGAAATCAAATACTAATATTGTAATTTTGAACTCTCATTTCTTAAGAGTTACCTACATTTTCTTCAAGTGTGGAGAGAGAAAATTATATTCGGTGAATCCACAAAAATTCTCTCAAATTCCCCGCCCTGCCCACGGTCAGTAGGGGACACCGATGGGCTTGGAAAGGCCGCCGTCCGTCGGATGGGACGTTAAGCCGTGGCCCCGTGTACGGGAGAGCCATACCCTGTGCACGTTAAAGAACACGCTGGATGGCCTTGATGGGAGGCTAACATCTGTCTTTGCTATGAATTCAATAGAACCCGATTTTAATGATAAACTTCCGTAGATATTCGGAAGAATATACTGAAAACTATATAAAGCGCAGTAATATTTTTCACTCTCAGTAATGATAAGACATTACTTTATTTCCAATATCATGCCCGACATAGAAAAATATTAGTGAATGTGGGTTCAATTTTTTCAAAACTCTGAGTAACATGAAGTAAATTGCTGTAATATACAGAACTGAATTTGCTCTAAGTTTCAAAGAACATACCAATTTAATTATTTGGGAATAGAACTGGCCTAAAGATTGAAATGACGTTCTCATGCAGTTAAACTTATAAAAAAGTCTAATGTTTAACAACCGCCGCTCTACTGAAACAATAAAAAAAAATTGTAAAATGAAATACTCTATTTTTTTATTAAATTTTTTTAAATAATTGTATAGATAATGCAATGCCAAAACATAATTATTCAATGCAGATTTCATATAGTTCGTTGCTTAATAGCTATATATATATTTTTTTTTTCTGTTGTCACCTGCTCCCAGATCTTAAAAACATTTTAACAACCGGCTCAAGTACACCACTGTATGTACTGAAACTATAGACAGCTGTTAGGATACATGATTGGGTTGTTTTACCTCTGAGCGGCACTTTTTTGCACACCCTGGGCTAAATGGCCAGGTCACATGGACCCCGAAGGCTCAGAGAAGGTTGGGGGAGGGGACCCACTGGAACAGCTGTTGGGAGACAGATGGTAGCCTCCCGTCAAGGCCATCCAGCGTGTTCTTTAACGTGCACAGGGTATGGTTCTCCCACACACGGAGCCACGGCTTAACGTCCCATCCGACGGACGGCAGCCTTTCCAAGACCATCGGTGTCCCCTACTGACCGTGGGCAGGGCGGGGAATTTTGCGGAGATAAATCTCAACGCTGACCCAGCTGGGACTCGAACCTGGGAACTACAAGCCTGGCGCGCTACCTAGGATACAGGTGAAAGCCATCCAGTGTATCCCGTTTTTAAAAAAATTCTCCAAGGAGGGCATGCGCCTCTTTACACACCTTCAAATCCAGTCTTTGTCCAATATGAATCTTAAATTGTTATTCACTATTATACAATACCGTCCTATGATCGAGTGGTTAACGTGCTTGGCTATTGATCAACTTGGCAGCGTGTTGTTTTCTGCTGAGTTCCCAACATCATACTATGGCATATATATTTACAAGCTCTTCTCAGACCTCTGTGCCAAGCAGTTGAGGATATATTTATTGTTTTTAAATTCTATTTATTATTATGATGATTTCAAATAAAAATAATCAGTAAATTTTATTCTTTCTTTTGCATTATTCTCTATCATTTGGAAAATATTTGTCGTTTGTCCAGCCTCAGTCTTAAGCGAAGCATTCTTCTGTGTCCGCCAAATGCGATCCAACCTTCCCAAATTGGTAGGTCATCTCGCCAGTCGGATGTGTTCTTTAAAAACACGCTGGATACTTTAATTACAGCCTCCTATCTGTACCTAACATAGATGAAAGGAACTACTTTCCTTTGAGCTCTAATATTATTAAGAATAGGATTATACATTAAATGTTTATATTAAGGGTTAAACAATGAAGTTCTGTCAAGTAGAAGTTGGAGCAAATGTCATCGTACATCAGAAGAGCCTGATCTAGAAGGGGGAGGCCCCTTTCAGAATACTAATAAGAGTTATAGAGGCAAAAAGTTGTAAAATTTATTTTTATTCTTGCATTTTTCAAGAAATATTTTAAATACCTATAAAATGAAGGGAAAAATATAATATTATATTGGAAATTTAATCCTTTCTCCTCCACAATTTTATATTTTTCATGCTCGATTGTGTTTCTTGCTCCCCCCCCCCCTCGATATTTATCCTGATTCAAGCCTATGCATCAAAAACATAGCAAAAGTGTTGTAACACCTTTAAGGAAACTCATGGTTTATCTTCGTAGTATATTCACTTGACTGCGAAACACAAAATATTACATTTTAAAGTTTCAAAACTAGCTTCAGACGACTTCTCTTCCTTCTCAATAATCAGTGACTTGCAAGGACACAAATGTATTGGGATGTGGATAGGAGTAGCGCGAAAGTTCATTTTTTCGCACACAATGGGCTAAATGTCCAGATCACAAGGACTCCAAATGCTTTGAGAATGTTGGGAAAGGGACCCACTGAACATCTGTCAAGAGACAAATGAAAGAAAGCCTTTCTTAAAGACCATTTAGCGTGTACTTTAACATTCTCAGGGTATGGCTCTCCTGAACACGGCGCCACTTCTTAGGTACCATCTGACGGACGGCAACCTTTTAAATCCCATCGGTTTTAAAAATCATCGGTTTCTGATCCGAGGGCAGGTGGAGGTTAGTTAAGATATAAACTTGTTTTGATCTTGATATTATTCTGTGTTTTCATTTTGCAATTACTTATTTTCTTGTGTTTTATTTTAACGAATAAGTGAATGAAATCATTGCATTTGAGATATATTATATAATTTATACGAAAGATTATATTTCTAAACATGGGAACGAGAGAAGACATTATTACTTTAAATTGAAACCAAGAATTTTATCGTCTGAAAAAATATAAATGAACGAAATAACATGATCGTAAATATTCCATGCTTCGAAAGCAACAAAGATATAGTTTAAAATATTACCCTATACTCTAAAACGCCTTATTTCTGTTTTACTTGTTCCAAAAACCTAAATATTAGGTGCTACCGACATTTGTTTGTTAAGAAACGTTCGATAAAAACGCACAACCGAAGAGAGAAATGAAAAAAAAAGAATCCAGAAATACTCGTAACTGTAAATCTCTCAGTTTGATGGTGAGAAACTCTGTCGGACCGTGAGAAAGGGAGAAATGGCCGCTGCAGTCACAGTCGGCATAAATCAGCTGTCTGCTAGTAGGCCGATAAAGCGACGAAGGTAATTCCGGAAATGGACGACCTTCTAAATCCATTACAGAGGCAAACGGAGAAGTCAATAATCCTGACCATGTTCACCTGACCGTCGCTCTGGTAATGGGGTTTGAGTGTCAGAAGTTGTACTGCCTAGCGTGGCTGCAATGCAAACAGAACAATAATATCTACTTTTAAGAGACTGTGAAACATGTAGTGAGAAGGATGCTTTGCTCAACTTGATGGGACAAGTACGTTTAATGAGATTCTTTTAAATTAATGGTGAATTGGAAGTGTTCTGAAATCTGAAGGGAAATGAAGAATTGAAAATGAAAAGAAAAATAAATACCCCCTCAAGCAGCTGCTTGCCACAGAGGTCTGACAGGAGCCTGTCAGTTTATATGCAGTAGTAGAAGATCTGAGAGGATGGCAGGACCTCAGCAGAAAAACGACACAAACATCCATGCCTTACCCGGGTCTCGAACCCAGGTCCCTTAGATCACTAGCCAAGCGTGCTAACCACTCGGCCACGGGACGACTTATGAAAAGAAAAGGTTCATACAAATCATGACCAGGTCTATTGGAGTTAGAGGTGGTGTCTAGAGGATTAGGTTGTTTTACCACTAAGCGAGATTTTTCTGCACTCGATGGTACTAAATGGCAACACAAAGGCTTCAAGATCTCAGAGAATGTTGAGGGAAGGGGACTCACTGACACCAGTTAGGAGACAGAGAGAAACCTTCGCTCAAGACCATGCAGTGTGTTCTTTAATATGAGCAGGGTGTGGATATGGTGGGACTCGAACTTAGAAACTATAGATTACGAGCTTGACACACTACCAACTGAGCCAGCACCAACTCCGGTATCAGTTGGGTAGGTTTTGCAAAGTTAACTGAGTTGCAAAGATTAGTGAAAATATATTTGTAATTACCTATAATTTGCAAGAATAATTTCTAAAAAAAAAACGACTAGAAGGAAGGAAAAAGTCACATATAAAAAGTAAGAAACATATTTTGCATTGCTGATGAATCTGGTTGTTTTAACTCTGAACGTTACTTTTGCCAGGTCACAAGGACTCGCCTTTTGAGTCTTCTCAGAGATTTTTGGGGCGTTAGTACAGACTGTCGGTATACTGTCGGTGTAGATTGTTAGTATCTCTTGTCTTGACTGTCGGTATAGACTGTTAAGTATCTCTTGTCTTGTTGTATACAGTGTTAGTATTTTTTGTCTTGTGGTATAGACTGTCGGTATAAACTGTTAGTTTCTCTTGTCTTGTGGTATAGACTGTCGGTATAAACTGTTAGTTTCTCTTGTCTTGTTGCATAGACTGTTAGTTTATAGACTATCTGTATAGACTGTTAGTATCTCTTGTCTTGTGGTATAGACTGTCGGTATAGACTGTTAGTTTCTCTTGTCTTGTTGTATAGACTGTCGGTATAGACTGTTAGTATCTCTTGTCGGAACCTTAGTTGAAAGTGAGATATGTCAGCAAAATTTAATATCTCAGCTCTGCTTCAAAATGAAATTGGAATTCTTTTTAGTTACAAACTTTCCTTTAAGGATTGGGTTGTTTTACCTCTGAACGGCTCTTTTGTGCGCACAATGGGATAAATGGCTAGGTCACAAGAACCCGATGGATCAAAGAAGGTTGGTGGGAGAGAAACCACTGGACAGCTGTTAGGAGACAGATGGTGGCCTCCCGTCAAAGCCATCCAGCACGTTCTTTAAATCAGAGTTTGGTTCTCCCGACTTTATATCCAACAGACTGAAGCTTCTCCAAGCCCATCGTCTATCAGTGTTCCCTACTAACCGAGGGCACGGTGGTGGGGGGGGGGGGGGTGCGGAGATAAATCTCAACGCTGGCCCATGTGGGACTCGAACCTGGGAACTTCAGATTAGAGCCTGGCGTGATACCCCTCTTCGTTTAAGACTACTAAAGAACTCGATTCATTCATATGGCTAATATCATCAATGGTGGATTACCAAAAAAATCGATTATTTTAACTAGCATCAAACAAATAATCCATTGCCACTGTCATATTATTGTAGTTTAATGTCATTTAAAATAAATATATTGGAATAGTTAATAACTAATAATTATCAATAAATATCTTATTTTATAATTATTTTATTAATTATTTTAATTTATTAAGCGAATTGTATTTTATCACGTATAATTTAATGACGATAACAGCATTGTCAAATTCTTTCTTCATATTAACAACAGAATTTTGACTGTTACATCATTATTCACACAAGTCTTACATCAGCATTTCAAAAGATCTCATCTTTCGGAATTGATGATGTGTGGATATTTCCGAGACTGGTCGTGAGTAATAGCAAGGAAATTATGATGAGGGATATAGGAAGGTTTATGAAGTGTTCTAGCGACTACGACATGATATATTGCTGCGCACTAAATGTTGCTCCTTACCTACATATGCTTTGAACATACAGTTTCTTACTCATGTTTAACTGGTGCGGGGTGGCTCAGTCAGTAGCACACCAGGCTCGTAATCTGTGGTTCCCAGGTTTGAGTCCCAGCTGGGTCAGCGTTGAGACTTATCTCCGCAAAACTCCCCGCCTTGCTCACGGTCAGTAGGGGACACCGATGGGCTTAGAAAAGCCGCCGTCCGTCGGATGGGACATTAACCGTGGCCCCGTGTGCGGGAAAGCCATACACTGAACACGTTAAAGAACACACTGGATGGCCTTGACGAGAGACTACTATCTGTCTCCCAACAGCTGTTCCAGTGGGTCCCCTCCCCCAACCTTCTCTGAGCCTTCGGGGTCCATGTGACCTGGCCATTTAGCCCATGGTGTGCAAAAAAGTGCCGCTCAGAGGTAAAACAACCCAACTAATATTTAAGTTGTAGTACTTTGGAATCTCTCACCTAGCGCACTCAAGAAGAAAAAAGCAAGATAAATTTTTCATTCATGATGTTTTCCATTCACGGCATGCTTACCTGTGATTTTGTGCCACTGATAGTTAATTCCCGTCTGGATTGACGGATCACTATATGAGAAACGGTTGTAACAGAATCGAGTGCTATCTGAAAGATAGCACTTGTTTTTAGTCAAACGTTTTTAGTCTTCAGATCTTTCATTGATGATAACTAAGAGAAAAAATATTCTATGAGCTACGGCAAGCATGAACATACCCGGCCATTTTATCTGGCACTGCGGAAAAAATTGGATAATATTGAATATTTTTCAAATCTGGACCTACTGTTAGATGTTAATGATGTTTTAATAAGTACTATGAAACATGCACAACGAAAATTTGCATGATATAGTAAAACTAACTACAACGTCATTGAATCCGAATGTTCAGCAGCTCATTTTTGTGATCCAGTCTTCACATACTGCTTCGACAAGCCAACTTCAGTGTTGACTTTAAAATAAACTTTATGTTAATATTTAATTTTTTATTGTTATTGAGTACTTATACATACGACAAGTAAATGCAATAAACAAAATTAAACATTTTTTGTTCTTTTTTCCCCCCGCTCCTCCCTACCAAACATTGGCCCACACAAAACATAATATTGTTCTATTCGGCCCGATGACAAAAAACGTTTGTGCAACTTGAACTACGGTATTTTAGTGTGAGTTGCAATGCGTGATGGTTTATAATAAAGTTCTTCTTTTTTGGCCGAATTATGTAAAACATTATTTTACCATTAGTATTATGAAAAGTTATATAATGCATGGCTTCTTTGGAACACCTATGGAAAGTGTGAGTTTATTTTCTTGAGAAATGTAGGGGAATTTGGAATTCTGATCGATTTAAATTATAGACGATTAATTCAATGCTAATCAATAAATTACTTTAAATATAGTTATTAAATGGCTTAATTTTTCAGTGTTAATTGTTCAGGAATAATGTTTGTTTAAAAGACTGAGACTCAAAGGCCCAAATTAGAGTTTGCACTGAAGAAACTTTACATGAAAAAACGACAATTGATGTGAAATTCAAGATGGGCGATTGAAAAATTCAACTTTTTAGCCTTGTGAAGCATTTAAAAAAAATCTTTTTCGCTTTTTTATATCATCTGTCTTTTACAAATTAATTGTTATTATGTGTATTCCTTTTGCAAAACGAGTTCATACATCAATAAGGATTTCCCCTGTCGCTAGAGCCCGGATGTACTTCATCGATAATGGAGAATTCACGGATTGTTGGCTTTATTGAACTGAAGTGCATTATATGGTCAAATTATTATGAACACTGCAGCGTCCGCGAAGTACCACGAAACATTCGATCAATGCAAAATTTCTTACTGACGTAGGTATATGAGGTCACTGGGTTGGGTTGGGTTGTTTTACCTCTGAGCGGCACTTTTTTGCACACCATGGGCTAAATGGCCAGGTCACATGGACCCCGAAGGCTCAGAGAAGGTTGGGGGAGGGGACCCACTGGAACAGCTGTTGGGAGACAGATGGTAGCCTCCCGTCAAGGCCATCCAGCGTGTTCTTTAACGTGCACAGGGTATGGCTCTCCCGCACACGGGGCCACGGTTTAACGTCCCATCCGACGGACGGCGGCCTTTCCAAGCCCATCGGTGTCCCCTACTGACCGTGGGCAGGGCGGGGGGGAATTTTGCGGAGATAAATCTCAACGCTGACCCAGCTGGGACTCGAACCTGGGAACTACAGATTACGAGCCTGGCGCGCTACCGACTGAGCCACCCCCGCCCCCATATGAGGTCACTGAAGTCCTATGAAAACCGTAAAGGCAAGGTAGAAAGCAAAGTCAAGTATGGCATGGATGTCAGCAGCTGATCTGACTGACTTCGAAAGGGGTTTCATTTTCGGAGAGAGATGGACAGGGACATTCTTAAGGGAGGTGATGGAACTCAGCGGAAAATCGTGGAGTACATTATCCCAAGTGTATGAAGAATGCAAACGGTCTCAAAACACGTCCGGCAATCGTGACAAATGCGGGAGGAAAATAATCCTGACGGTCGAGGGCAAGGTCATTGAAAAATTTTCATTGAGAGAGTTTCATTCAGATAAATATGAACTCACAAGTGAGACTCGAGCCTGGGAACTATAGATTATGAGCCTGGCATGAGTCAATTCTTGCCCCTTTTCGTGTTAGTGCCTCCAAAGATGAGTAATACATATCTAAAGTGGAATAAAAAGGGGAAATAGGAAACTAAGTGAACAGGACAGATCATGGGGATCAAGGAGAGAGAGAGGCTTTTGGCGTTTAATACTTGTCATTCTTTTAACTTTATTTTAAAGTCTAAAATTAATAACGGTAATAAAATAATAAATCAAACCATCAAGCCAAAGATTCTTATCAGCAGCTAACTGATCTTTTACACGTTTATTAAGCTCTCTGTAATGCTTTCTGTTAGGACTAGTAGGGTACTGATTAAGGACATTCCTACAGTTCTTTCTTTCTAAAATAAGCTCAAGTGCTTTATCACTCAAATAATTCTGCCTCCTCTGCTCTTTTTTCCTAAAAGTTAGTTTCCAAAAAAGCCTGTTTAAAACGGCCCCATTCTTCCTCAACTTCAGTAGTAAGCAATCGATGACTGTCATAATGACTGAATAACCTATCATGGTAAGCTTTAACTATAACTGGATCTTTCAGAGCTTCAAAATTAAAGGCAAATTTTTTAACCTTAACACTTCTTAAGTTTAAGTTGCAAGACACTTTTAATAATATAATGGTCAGATCCAATTTCAGCTCCCCTTTATGACCTGGTATTCCTAACAGAACTAGCCCATTTGCTGTTAATTGCGTTGTATGAAATGATGAGTTAGGCAAAGGAGTCGGCAGTCTCCCTTAAGCAGCATATTGTGCAGAGAGAGACTCCGTTGGTTTGCCATGTTGCCCGTATGGATAATTATAGATTAGTGAATAGGGTATGAACAATGTGCCTAAAGGCCTCAGAAAGAGGGGGAGACCTAGGATGCGGTGGGCAGGCAATGTCAAACAGGACCTTATCAGAATTGGTGTGCAGTGGCCAGATGCAGGAAATGTAGCTGAGGACTGATCTACTTGGAGAACTAAATTGCGCGATCTCTGTCTCCTAATAAGTGTACAATGGATCCCTTTCCCCAACCTTCTCTGAGCCCTTGAGATCTTTTTGACCTAGCTACTTAGCCCATTGTTTGGAAAAAAAGTGCCTTCAGAGGTAAAACCCAATCATAAGAAATGTCTTATTCAGTATCCTCTGCTCAGTAGCATGAGTGATCTTGTACCTACAACTGTAATGCCGCACACAGTTGCAATGCCATTGCTAAGGAAAAAGAGAGAAAAAGAAAGTACTTTTGCAACTTTCATAAAGGGAAAATTGGCTCGGTATTGGAATCAGTGGCAACTGTTAGACTAGGAGAGACTATGAATTTGCTCAACTGCTGCTTGAGCAGTTTTCAGAGATCATTGGTTGACGGTTTCATCATTCTCTTCGATCATTGGTTGATTGACAGGTGGTTGATAGCTCGTTGACCTATGAGCTATGAAAACCACAGAGGCGTGAAATGCGATTTCATGGCCTCGGCGAGTCTAACGGTTGTCATTATGACACGCTGAGTGTTGGAATTGCACTGAGAAGGAAAACTTTCCTGGGGATTGGAGTGTGTGGCAAGTCATAAATGTTCGTGACCCTAGAACTGATTGGTCTAGTCTTCATAATGAGTGGCTCGAGGATCACAGATAGAGGATCAATACAGGGTGCACACACTAAACGCCGTACGTGATAAGCCAAAAAAGAAAACTTTTTTTATCTGTCTCTCTACTACGTTCTGTTATTATCAGTGGTCAGTGATGGCCTCTACTAGCTGAACTTCCAAGTGATGTGATCGACAGTATTTTTCAAATGTGCTATATTCATCACTGGTAGAAACCCAAATAAATTACTAGACTCAATCAATAATAAATACACAGATTACTTGTTCACATCAAATTCAAGAAATAATTTTGTGGAAAAAATGATTTTCCGATGAGTGATGAGTGGGATTCCGCTCATCACTCATCGGTCATTTTTTCCACAAAATTATTTCTTGAATTAGATGCCAATATGTATTCTGTGAATTTCTTATTGATTAATTCTTGTATTAATAACGCTTCAGCATGAGTGACTTCCTTATTTAACATCTATATATCGAGCAATATGGGATAAGTTCCCTTTCCTGATTCTAGATGGCCCCATGAGCGACAAGGTCAGTGAGATTTAAAAGTCTCAACTTAGTGGATAAATGGTAGAATTGCTTATAGCTTAGTGGTTAGAGCATGTGGCAAGTAACTGAGAGGAGAGGGTTCGTATCCCATTCATCGGCAAATCATTCTCTCCCCAAATTGTTTTTAACCACAGTGGAGCTTCCACTGATATTTCACATGTATGCAATTAACTGTTCGATTATATTGATTTAAGCTATATTTATGTGTTTTAATCTAATGCTGTTTTTCTTCTCTCCTGAAGATAAAGCAGATGCTTTGTATGTCACTTTTTTATAACTAAAATAATAATAAAAGTTATTACTGGAATTACAAAAAAAAAGTTAAAAAACACAGTAATGCTATATTTTTAATAATAACGAAGATTACTATTATAAGAAAATGTTTAGTGAATGCAAATTAGGCTTCATCTCGTATAAAGGTGAATTTAGGGAAAAAGGTAAAAAGTGACTGGGTGGGATCGGACAGAACAGAAACCCATTCTTGTATATAATAATTATTATTTAATATATTTTTATAGTAAATATATATATATTTAATCCGGTTATAATATTCTGAAAGGGGTACGATCTCCATCCTTCCTCTTAGATCTTGCCTTTTTTTTGCCGTAAACCTCCCTATCGTTTTTTTTTTCATTTTCTTAGATTTTAAAACTTGATTTTATTTCGTTGTTTGAGTTTTTTATTACCCGGGCTCTTTTTGGGTGGATGGTTAATAATTCAGTGCCTACATTAAGATTTCTCGCTAACCTTCATTCTACCATCGGTAAGAAAGAAGACACGTGCGTGGAAAGACTACCGTCTGCAGAATGGGAGTTTAAGCTATGCTCCGTGTACAGGGAAACCATACTTTGTGTACGTTAAAGAACATGCTTGACGACTTTCAAAGTAGGCTCCATCTTTTTCTTAAACACTTGTCCAGTGGATCCATTTTGCCTAGCTATCTTTGAGACCTTGAAACCCTTGTGACATGGCTATTTCATTTAGTGCATGCACAAAAATACCGCTCAGAAATAATCCAACCAAAATTGGATTATTTTATACAATTGTTATATTTAAAACTTTTAAAATAAAAAAAATATCCCCTCAAGTAGCTGCTTGCCACAGAAGTCTGACAGGAGCCTGTCAGTTTATATGCAATAGTGGAAGGACTGTGAAGATGGCAGGACCTCAGCAGAAAGACAGCACGAACATCCATGTCTTACACGGGGCTTGAACCCAGATCTCTTAGATCAGTAGCCAAGTGCGCTAACCACTTACCTTTTTAATTTTAGTTGTATGAATGTTAATTTTCTCTCTTTATCATTCATGTTTTCAGTACTATAGCCTTAGTTATGAGCCCACATTTAACTATGACCAACAAACCACTTATAATCTTAAGTCCTGTGAAGCTACTCAGTTAATTTCCTTCAGCTACTACTTTGTGAAAACACGATATGGAACTGAAGAAAGAAACCTATCCCCAATCTTTTCCTCAAAATTGAACTCTTTATCAATTATTTCAGTACACAGGAACTTGCAAAAGAAGAATGTAAACAAAAATAATGGTATATGATTTATTCCATACACGTGAAAAAAAAAAACAACAATTCAATTATAATTTTATTTACAAGTCCTGAATGACACATTTGCACATTTTATTAAATGGCAACTTGTTAACGTTATATAATTTACTAATTTTATTAAATGACATTTTGTTAATGTTATATAATTTGATAATTTTATTAAATGACATTTTGTTAACGTTATATAATTTGCTAATTTTATTAAATGACATTTTGTTAACGTTATATAATTTGTTAATTTTATTAAATGACATTTTGTTAACGTTATATTTCGCGTTTTGCTTCTAGGAAGCGGTCGCATGTAAATGACTCTTAGAGATGACAGCTATGTTACAGAACTAATTACAGTGCTTTACTTAATAATTTTATGAAACAAGAGTATGCAATTATATCTGCAAACTCTCTCCCTTTATAAGAACAGTTAGCATAAAACACTAATTAAACGGTAAAAAAAATTATAAATAAAATAATATAAATACCCCCTCAAGCAGCTGCTTGCCACAGAGGTCTGACAGGAACCTGTCAGTTTATATACCATAGTACAAGGTCTGAGAGGATGGCAGGACCTCAGCAGAAAAACGACACATACAGCCATGCTTACGCGGGGCTCGAACCCAATATGTCAGGGAAAATAATAAATTTCTCAGTAAGACCTCTGCATTATTTCTGTTTAATAAACTAGTATATGATGTTATTTAGAAGCATTAGTTATAAGTCAGATGCAAACAATACAAACTTTGATACAAGAGCGTTGCATTTTGAAAATCTTTCAACATGCACCAAATAACAAACCTTACACACTCCCTCACAACACCTAAACCCCATTCTCTTTCAACTAAGGGAATTCAGTAACCTTAATTAGACATTTACAAGGACATTTCCTTCTTAGGTACAGACTGGGAAGCTCCATATCATCGCTAAAGTGTTTGCACACAGCAGTGTGCATTGCATCTACAACCACCATCTTTTCCCCTCCATTAATGAAGTTGTGATGCGATTCGTTTAGCGGGAGATGCAAAGCATCATCCCAACCATCCGTAGAACCGGTACCGTTACATGTCCGTGACCTCGTCCTCTTCGTTCTAATTGCAGAAATCACGTGCCCTCGTACTCTATAACCCTTCAATTACGCGTCGACAAAGCAGCCTGTCAGAACTAATTCTGGTTATAGTGCCAAGAAATATGGACGAAGCAGGACTGTCGCCGCCATTGCCCATGTGCCCACCGACCCACAAAGCCACAGTTCCCTCTTAGCCACTGTTAATGGCGTAAAGAGAAGGGAGGAGGAAGAAGGATGGGGGGGGGGGGTCCTCATGCAGGAGGAGGGGAAACACACGTCTTTTCAACGTGATGAATTAATATTCGTCGCCTGCCATAGCTTCGGTACTAGCTAGTGGGGGGAGGCATGACAGTCAGCTGTAGCAGCTGCCGCGATGCGCGGGTAGGGCGGGCACAGGCGCCCCGACCAGCTCCGATCGTTCCCTGCTAGCGGTACTCCGGCGCCGGTCGTCGATAGCAGCGCCCGGAATCTCCAGAAATGAATGCAATGCCCGCGCACAATGGCGGAACGAGCAAAGAGGCGGTGTTGCCATGGCGACAGCTCAGGTCACGCCCTCCTCCGTATGAAGTGTGACAAGTTTGAAATACCCTGTTTCGCAAACAACTTGGATGTCGACAGTAGTCAAATAGAAGAGTCTCGAGGATATTCGGATATCTTTTATGCCGTTGAGAAGTTATGACCTAGGAAGTGAGGGATATAATCTTGATAAAATGCTTTGCGAAATTTTTTTACGCGTTTCTCTTAAAGGAAAAGAAAAGACGTGTCTTATTTTCCTTAATGCTCTTTACTCGAAAGCATTCCAATACTGAAGACATCGTGTTTCAGTAGTGTTCTAAGGAATTTTTGTGTAAGTCTCGGAACGGTGTGCAGAGCGTGTAAGTGAATCGTTCTCGTAAGCAACTAAAAATTCAATCGTAGGCCAAATAGAGCAAGGAAAACAAAACAAACAAAATAGGTTGTTCGATCCGAAGAACGTCTAATCGATGACACTGTACACTCTCCAGAATTGTTGATGTTAATCCAGGGAGAGATTTTCCGGGGAAGGGGAAATTCATGGAATGGAGAAACAAAGTCCTATCCTTCTCCATTGGACTCACTATTTATTACACAATGGCTTCTCTGGAGTATTCAACAGTTTTAGAACTAAACCGTTATAAAATGACTTTTTAGGAAATTTAAAGAACGAAGCAGTAGACTGCTTGAATATTAATGAGCGACTATATTAAATGGAAGGAAGCATATTACTCACGATTTTGTCAAACATTTTGAGTAACATGCCTTAGTCCTTAATTTTTTCAGTCTCTAATGATCCCCTCCGTTGGATGGAACGTTAAATGGTGACCCTGTGTACCTCATACCTTGTGCACGAAAAGAACACGCTAGATGGTCTTTACGAGAGTCATCAGTTTCTAAGAGTTGTTCAGTGGTCCCCTTCTAAAAGCTTCTCTGAACCATTGGATCCTCGTGACCTGGTTTAAATGGGGCGGGGGTGGCTCAGTCGATAGCGCGCCAGGCTCGTAATCTGTAGTTCCCAGGTTCGAGTCCCAGGTGGGTCAGCGTTGAGATTTATCTCTGCAAAATTCCCCGCCCTGCCCACGGTCAGTAGGGGACACCGATGGGCTTGGAAAGGCCGCCGTCCGTCGGATGGGACGTTAAGACGTGGCCCCTTGTACGGGAGAGCCATACCCTGTGCACGTTATAGAACACGCTGGATGGCCTTGACGGGAGGCTATCATCTGTCTTCCAACAGCTGTTCCAGTGAGTCCCCTCCCCCAACCCTCTCTGAGTCTTCGGGGTCCATGTGACCTGGCCATTTAGCCCATGGTCTGCAAAAAAGTGCCGCTCAGAGGTAAAACAACCCAACCCAACAACCCAACCTGGTTTAATTACCAGGTGTGCCCATTGTGTGCAAAAAAAGTGATAAAATAACACCTCAAACGTAAGATAACATAATCCAACCCTACGTAACCATATAGGAATAATAACTGTAGGCTTATTTTAAAAAAGAGTTAAAATAATTTTTGAAACAATATGTCCAGTGTGAGAATATCGAACATATTTGTAATTTAAAAATACTTTTTCATTTTGCATTTCATTTTTATTTGTAACTTGTTTAACTTATTTTTGTTTTGCTTTGCCGAGTGGTTAGTGCACTTAGCTGCGGATCAAAAGGATCTGGGTTCGAGTCCCAGATAAAGTATGCATATTTCTTTCGTGTGCTGCCTTTTTGCTGAAGACTTGATTTCCTTGCAGATCTTTTCTATGACTTATTGAGCTCTGTGGAAAGCAGATATTGAAAGGATACAAAACATCATTTTACGGAAAAAATAAGTTTCGCCCAGGAGACGTTGGTTCGAGTCCGACTCAAGACAAAATTAACCTTTTTTCAGCAAAATTATTTCTTGAATTCTATGTTCACATATAATCTGTTCGTTTATTTCTATTTATTTATCATTATTTTTTTATATTGCAAGGGAAATTATACTGGTCTGGAAAAAAAATAGGACTCCAAACATTGCTATACAAAACAAATTCATTAAGAAATGGGTTAATAGAAATTCAATTTTCAATATTTAGAAAATCCGTTCCTAACATAGATATCAAATAATTTAATGCTGAACAAATATTAGTAGACACTTCAATTCGTTTACTAATGATTACAAATAACTGAATGAAATACATTCATATGCTGCACGGAAAATATTACTTTATAGCGGGTTGAATTGTTTTATCTCTGGGGGGCACTTTTTTGCACACAGTGGGCTAAATGGCCAAGTCATAGGGACCCCGAGGGCTCAGAGAAGGTTGGGGAGAGAGGACCCACTAGACAGCTGTCAGGAGAAAGATGATAACCTCCCGTCAAGGCCATCCAATGTGTTGTTTCCAATGTGGCCATCCAATGTGTTGTGGGCAGGACGGGGAGTTTTGTGGATATAAATCTCAACGCTGGGTCAGTTGGGACTCAAACTTGGGGCTGCATATTACGAGTTTGGCGCGCTACCTACTGATGCTTTTAATAGTCCAATCTTTGTCAACATATAATTGACTCGGAATTCCTTCTACTGAACACAAGATGCTTATTCGACCCGTGATAGAATAGTAATCCTAGGTTTCCCAGTTTAATCCCGAATTTACAACGTTCGACATCATTTCCTCCAACTACCTGGCGGAGAAGTAAAGCAGAGATGGATTGATGAAAGGTGCTGTCCCTCATACGGGAACTTAAGACTTGTTGCTGTGCAGAAAAATGTACCACACACTGCCCAAGTTATTATCCTTCATCTCATACTGTCCCGGTGGACGAGTAGTTAACGCCCTTGTCTACTGAATAAAGAAACCTGAGTACGAGTCCTAGATAAGGGTTGGGTTGGGTTGTTTTACCTCTGAGCGGCACTTTTTTGCACACCATGGGCTAAATGGCCAGGTCACATGGACCCCGAAGGCTCAGAGAAGGTTGGGGGAGGGGACCCACTGGACCAGCTGTTGGGAGACAAATGGTAGCCTCCCGTCAAGGCCATCCAGCGTGTTCTTTAACGTGTACAGGGTATGGCTCTCCCGCACACTGGGCCACGGCTTAACGTCCCATCCGACGGACGGCGGCCTTTCCAAGCCCATCGGTGTCCCCTACTGACCGTGGGCAGGGCGGGGAATTTTGCAGAGAGAGAGTCCTAGATAAGGTGTGGATGTTTCTTTTTGGTGTTGTATTTCTGCTAAGGTCTCGGTTTCCTCATAGATCTCCTCTATTATACTAATGGTTTTTATCAGACCTCTATGACAAACAGCTGCTATGAGGGTGTTATTATTATATAAGTTATCCAGGTTATCTTACCCAATACTGATCTTGATGTTTGGGTTCTTTATGATTCTTTAACGTGTTCTTAGATGGTTTAGATGGTTATAAGACAGAAAGTCGCTGACCAAACCTTACTAACAGACAACTAATGTCTTGCATGTCTGCAAGTCGGTGTCATTTTATTGACTAATTTTACATAATCATCATCGTATGAGATTAATATATAACATAAATTCAATTATCAGCTTACTTGGGATAAAATGCATTGCAATAAGTTAATTTAGCAAGCATATTTTTGTGCCCCATACATGCTTATTATGCATAATATAATCACAAAATTCTTTATCTTCATTAGGTCCATTAGCAAAATATATTCTTTGCGATTGCATTTCGTAAATCGTTTCAATTTGAATTACATTTAATTTAGTGAATGCTATGTGGAAAAACAACTCGTTCATTTATGCTTGACGTTAATTCTTATAAAATGCATTTTCTACACCAGTATTTACCGTTGTTTTGAAGAGCGAAGATTAAAACCAGAGATAATTAGAAGTGTGTGCACAGCAGAACACTTGCTTGGAAGGAAAGGATTCTGGGACCATTTGCGACCATTAGCTAAAGAAGATTACGTTCGCGATCATCTAAAGCACTAAGTTAATACTTTTAATAAAGAGTAGCAAATTTAATTTGTCTAATACTCTGCTAAGTAATTAAACTTAGGGATATGCTTTTGCACTACAAGATGCAATCAGTAATATGAGAAAATGAATAAAACGTTTCGTTATAATCTAAAAAAATGAGTCTTGAGATTTATAAAGGGATTAATTTATGAATTAATTTTATGTGAAATATGTTTTGTGCGATTGTTTTATCTCGTTTTTGATAAAATTTTCTGCGTGGGAGTCATTTCTCTTGCTATTTTGAACACGCTGCGATGCTTCAATGTACATAGGGCACTTTCAAGCACAACTTTCCCGAAAAAAGGTAGAATAAGCCTTCACTGTAAATTATACTGGGAGAAAAATTGAAACTGCCGTTGAAGCTGTAAATCGAATTCAGTGATCTTAGCTCTTCACAAATTATGAAAAGTTCTTCTCCCGTTATCTCCGAAGAGAGGGTTGGGTAGGGTGGGGGAGAGAGAAGATTAAACGGCCAAGCCGTCCTATTAGTTTAAATTATGAAAACAATAAGAGCTGGGAAATACTACCAGCTCTTATTGTTCAAGAAATTAAATTAATATTAAAAAAATAAATTTAAATAATAAATTTAATTATACTAAATTTAATTTAATAAATATAATAATTTAATTAATATTATAATTTAATTTAATAAATATAAATTAAAATTGAAATAATTTTTTTAATTGAACAATAAGAGCTGGGAGTATTCCCAGCTCTTATTGTTCAATCTTAAGATCAAGAGAAATTCTTATCCCCATTTTCATGCGGAGGAGGTTTTTTTTGGGTGGGTGGGTGGAGGAGAGTTAGGGGGAACTTTAAATTTCTTTAACTTAAATCAGAGGAAGCTATATACCGAATTCTCTGATCAAACTTATGCTGTTTAAGAGTAATCATCCCCCTCTCCTTTTCTTTTGGAGGAGGTTCTTTAACGGAAGGTGAAAGAAATATTGGTGTCAAACCTCTATGATGCTTTAAGTTACGTTAAGAGAAACGTTATAAAAATAGTGGTTCTAATTGTTTAAGAACAGTTCTTACCCCATTTTTAGAAGGAAGACAATTGTTTTGGGGGTGTGAGAAATTTTAGAAGTCGAAATCTTAAGCTGCTCTAAGTTACTATATGAGGAAACTGTCTACTAAATTTGGTGATTCTAGCTTTTACTGTGTAGGAGGAATTCTTATTTGCAAGATTACAAGACAAACTTTCTCAAATATATAATAGATTAGAAATAAAAAATAAAATAAATACCCCCTCAAGCAGCTGCTTGCCACAGAGGTCTGACAGGAGCCTATCAGTTTACATTGGAGCAAATGAAAAAGTCTGCTTGCAACCAAAAAACAAACCTTTAGGCGAAAATGTAACCTTTTCATGCGATTTGCCATTTCAGTTGTTTAAGTAACTTTGTTTATTTTTGCCTTGTGATACATTTATAATTCTTTTCGAAATATATTCAATCGATCCCTAGAGAACAAGAAGAATACTGTCACAAAAGTATCATATAGACATCATAATATACCCATTACAGAGTCATTCACTCTCCCTTCGAGTATTCTACTCGTACTAGCAAAAGTATCATAGCGAATGGTTTAAAAAGAGACAATCTATATTTTGAGCAGCTAATATAAAAATTTTCTTCTTACGCTAAAAATAAGATATCAGCTCTTCGTTTCTTTACTGAAAAGAGGAGCCTTTTCGTAATTCTCCCTAGCAGAAGTCTCCTGTAATGGATGCTCTTGCCTTGCGAAACGATCCTCATTATTCTGCTAGACGGGAACATCTTGAGAGATAAGACATTTTCTGCCGATTCTACTGCTACTGAATTACCATAATGTTTACCCTGCCGTTGGCCTTGTGCAGGAAGTCGCTGCAGGGACTGTTAGTCGACGTCTCAAGCAGCTTTTGCCGGAGAGAGCGAAGATCATATATTTCCCAAGACAATTGTCTTCGTGTAGGAGCATTATGGCTCTGTCATGTTCCTTATCGAAAGCTTTCTTCGTAGAGCTATATTATATCAGGATAAATGGGTCTCCAATATAGAGTAATAGCGTTTAACGCTCAAATTCTCCGTTTCTGTATTAAAAGTGGCGATTCTGAAGCACACCTTCGTTTTAGTGCGCGATTAGAAACATCAAAAATGTCCAGATTGGGAAATAAATCTGAGTGTTTAATGAAATATTGGGTGACGCACAGGACGCCGGCGCTGAATCATATTAAAACTTCGAAACTAGATATATACGCATGTATCTCATACTATACAAAAAGCGTTTAAAAAATGCTCCTTTATGTTTTATATTAATGTTTATTGTGAAAACGATTATCTATCTATACGCAGATTTTCGAAAATGATATGCAGATTCTCACATAAATGCTACTGGTGAAAGTCTCATTGGCTTTCGTGGTTAAGAGTATTAAGCCTCGACTGGAGAAGGAATTCTCTGAGGGAGACTTGATGCTCCATTCTTTATGGGAAACAGAATATATATATTTAAAGACAAATAAGAATTGTAATTAGACAAGCGGGAAAGAAAATATCGACAGCTAGATACTATGTAGCATAACCATAAAGACCAAATGGCTTGTCGCCCAAAACCTCATAAGGATATTAAGATCAAGTGTTTCGATGCAGTTAGAGTCAGAATAACCCAAGTGTAGTAATGTTTGAAAGATAGCTATTAAATGCTTAGTTTACAATCGTTAAAAATAGCGAGTGGTTGTGTTCCACCAGTTTGAACTTCATGGTAATGTTTCATAGTATAAAACTACCATCATAACCTTACTAAAGCAAGCGAGAATAGCCACTGCTTTTGTTTAACTGGCGCCTAACCAGGAAACCCGTTCCACCAATCCGTACCGCCCCCCGGGAGGGGGGATTGGTGTCTTTTTTTATTTGCCTAATTATGAAAACTAAATATCTCTTGTGAGCTAACACAGAAATGAGTTCAATTGCTTTACATAAAAATATAATTTCGCTGAGAATAAGTCACGTTTTCAGTGAGTTCAGTTAGATCTTTCAGCAATTTTGATTTTGTCTTACATAGATTTATATTCTCGAGCTTTCAGCATTATATACATATTCTTCGCAACCATTATCATCATTACTCATCTCTTGAATCCTAAACTTTTCTGTACCTTCTAGGTTAATTGAAATACAATACATATTAAAAGAGTTCGAAACAAGTTCTTGTTATATTCTGTCTCATGATGCAGTAATCAATCACCCTGTAATCACAGAAAGTGATGTCTTAAATTCTCCCGATGGCCATTTAATTGGGATTTCAGGAACGCAACTAATCACTGAAATGCTCTCATATATTGTCTTTCAAAGGTTAGTTGACAAACATTATTTGAATAATTTTTCGATATCACGAAAACAAGAGATATACTGAAACGGGAAAATTTAAGAAAAAAGTGCTGCTTATATGCAAGAAAATAAGATAACAGCTGTGTACAAGCGTCAACTTTAATGCTGTTATCAAGTAGTACAATCTGAATAAGTGTTTCTAAATCAACATAAAACAAATACGATGGTTCTAGGCAACCATGTCAAAAAGTGCTGGTTGCCTAGAACCATCGTGTTTATTGTTATCGAATTGTTGAAAGCTAAGAAAATAGGAAATTATCATATGCTTTATTTTTCAATAATCCCAATCGCCTTTAATAAATGAAAATAAAGTACTGCACATTTGTTGAACAATTTTAGTTTATCTATCTTGAACTCTAGTATAGCCATCGGTGTCACCGTCTTCAGGAAGATAGAGCAGAACAGCTGAGAAAATTTAAATGAAGGCATAATAGTGACCTGAATCTGCTAACATGTTGGTTACCTATATTCTAAGCTAGATTCTCCGCCAACCCTTCCTCTAGTGTTTGAAAAGTGACTTTCTAAAATACTGGTAAAACGAATAGAATACTAATATATACGAAATTATTGCAATAAACGGTTTGTTACAGCAATTGTTATTTTCATTGAAATTAAATAAATAATCTTATGATAGGCAGCGTTCATATTGAAATGCTTCAACATGAAAATGGAAAAATGGGTTAAATGGCCAGGTTACAAAAACTTCAAGGGCTCAGAAAAGGTTGGGGAGATTACCCACTGGACATCTGTTAGGAGACTGATGAAAGCCTTTCGTCAATGGTATCCAGCGTGTTCTTCAACGTGCAGAGTATAGCTTTCTTGTACACGATGCCGCGGCTTTTCATCGCATCCGACGGATGGCGGCAATTTCAAGCCCTTTGGTGTTCCTTTTTTGATCTAGGGCAGGGTGAAGGTTTATAGGAGAAAAATCTCAAGTCTTGCTCAGATGAGACTCGAACCTGGGAACTAGAGATTACGAACCTGTACAATCAATCTGTACTTTATTTTGCTGTCCTGAATAAATCACCACAGCTCCTACGTTATTGCATACACTCCATAGATGAAAAAATAGATATTTTCCTTATTAAATATCAAGGGAAAACCAAATTCGAAACCCAACAACTTCAAGATTAAACTTTTAATGGAGGAGGAACTGAAGGTGAAGTCAACGATGAAGTCTACTTAACTCTAGGCAGAATTTCAAGCAAATTCGTTCATTACTGAACAGTTATAATACACTGCTTTCCATAAATTAAGCAAAACTAAGAAAAATTATGATAAACACAAAACTATATGAATGATTTTAATGAAATTTGATGGAAACATGAATTACAATGCTAGTTTCAGAATGACATAAAGTATTTTACACTAGAAATATTTTTCGCAAAAAAATAACACTTAGAGGAACTTGTCCAAAAATGAGGTGTCAGAATGCAATGGGTAAAGTTCTTTAATAAGGAGTGTGGTCACCCCTTACAACAATGCAGTACGACAGCGATGTTCCATGCTGTTTATGTTGTTGTGAATCAGCTCAGGGAGTAACGAGCATTGTTCCTTTAAAGCAATAATAAGCTCCCTCTTTGTTTCAGGTGTCGGGTTGAGGGCAGTAACACGTCTCCCTAGAGCATCCCACTTATGATCAATCAAATTTTGGTCGGAAGATCGAGCTGGCCACTCGTGCGCATAATGGTCTCCTCTTGAAGATATTGTTCCACTAGTCGGGCTTTATCGAGCGTTATCGTCTTGTAAGATGAATTTTCCACGTATTGCACCAGCGTACAGACGTACATAAGGGTCCAGGATATCATCTCTATACCTTTGAGCATTGAGGTTCCCACTCGTCAACACATAGAGGTCTGTGCGTCCACCTAAGAAAATGCCACCCCAAACACACACTCTACCTCCGCCGTAACTGTCTCTTTGACAGATGTTACTGGGATGATAACAGGTACATCGTTCTCCACATATCAAACAATGTCCGAAATCACTCTGCAATATCTGGACTCATCTGTGAAGAGTATGGACCTCCATTACTCTTCTGTCCAGTTAACATGCGTGCGTGCCCAATTCAACCGCTCTCTCCTGTGACGTGTTTTGAGGGGTATACAAATTACTGGCCTTCTAGCGTACAGACCTTCCTCATGAAGCCTTCTACGCACAGTAGAAGCTGATGCAAACCTCCCAATGGCTGCTGCAAGAGAAGATCATAGCTGAGAGGAAGTAGATGTCCTGCTCCTTCTTGCTGTTAATCGCAGATATCGGTCTTGTACAGCGGTCGTAACTCTAGCCCTTCCTCGGCTAAACATCCGAGAAGCGGAATCCGTGCTAAGAAATTGATTCCACAGTTTGTAGACCACAGAAGGACTCGGACTCATATTCAGCTATCGTGCCACGTCTGACTGACTTTGGCCTTCTTGGAGCCGGCCAAAAAGTTCCCCACCTTAGTTCATTTGGCAACTGATGTCTCGAGGTCATTCATACAGAATGGCTATTTCGAATTTCTTTACTCACATTTACAACACAAAATAACGATCCACTCCAAAACACAGTTTTTATTCCTCTATCTGATTTGATATTGAATCAAATTGACGTAACCTAGACTAATTTGCATACGATATGCTCACTCGGCATTACTTTACTGGTTACATGAACAAGTTTGGTGAGGATCACACAATTGTTTGGCGTATTATCACGTTTTTTCTCATTTATCATTAATTTATGGAAACCAGTGTAATTAGAATTTTTAACAGCAGCATCGCTCCTCCTTAACATGTTTCTACAAAATTGACAAAAATAGAAAGAATTATTAAACGAACTTCTGAATAGACATTTATTTTTATGAAACAGTTATTATGTTTGCTTTAATTAACTTTTGGAATAAAGTAGTAATAAAGTATCGTGGGAAATATCCTGTAGACAAGAAACAATTTGTATATTTTGCTGAAAATAATTGTATTTTCCCACTCAGGGAAAAGCCAAATTATTTTCAGTTAATTAGTTTGAGCTAAACTCCTGTGACTCATAGCTTTTGATGATAAGTAGTCCATATTTGAATAACAAATGAATTAAATTCAAATTCAAAATGTAGGTAGACCTGATTTAAATACTTAGTTTAATTCCCATAAAACAAATTATCGGAATTAAGATTCGAATTTATATTTCCATTTATAAAACATTGATTTTTTTTAATTCTTTTGTGTAGGACAGGTGACTGAAACACTTGGCTCGCTAAGACATTTTCTGCGACCACAAGAAGTCAATATATTTTATGATGATCATTATGCCAAGCGAGTAAACTATAGCTTACTCGCTTGGCTGAAATATGATGATCTCACTCTCAAGTGATGAAGAATATGATCATGTTCAGGAGAAGATGAAGCCACTGGGAACGCAATTTAGGTTTATGATTTGGTCCCGTGGCCGAGTGGTTAGCACGCTTGGCTACTGATCTTAGGGGACCTGGGTTCGAGTTACGCTTGGCTACTGATCTTAAGGGACCTGGGTTCGAGCCCCGGATTAGGCATGGGTGTGTGTGTTGTTTTTCTGCTGAGATCCTGCCATCCTCTCAGATCTCCTACTGTGGCATATAAACTGACAGGCTCCTGTCAGACCTCTGTGGCAAGCAGCTGCTTGAGGGTGTATTTATTTTATTTATTTTATTAAAAGAGCGCAAAATTTTAAATACTAAAAAACAATATAAATAATTACGTTTTGCTTACAATAAAATAACTGTATATTGAGAAGTAGCTGATTTGGCTCCAACACAATTTGAGTTTGAGACTCCTGGTCTAGAGCGTGTATTTTTATCGGATTTGTCTGTATTGTCAATTTTTCCTAGTTATTTGAACTTACAGATTGTGTCACATGCTTCTGAATAATAAATGTTTATTAGGTCAATTTTGAAAAATTAATACATTTCTCTCTAATATACTAAAATTTTCCAAAATGTAATGAAATACTTTTTTAAACGAATTAAAAATTCATTTTCGTTAAAGATTTAACAAAAAGTGAAATTACGAGAAATTTTTTATGCTTGAAAGATAAATATATATGGTTTAAATGGGAAATTTGCTGATCTGCAATAAAAATATGAGGCTCATTTATATCTTATGAGAAGGATTTGTTATTACAGTGGGGTAATTATGACTTGTAGTTTTTAAAGTAGCAATATCAGTTGTGTAAATGAGGCACAATAAATTATCACGAATTAGACCAGTTAATAACCAGACCACTCTGCATATGAAATACAATAACTTGCAAATCATTAGTTGCAAAGCAGTTTTGAAGATTCTGCAAATCAGTTCACCAGAAATAGTGCACTGGTACAAGAATGTTTCAGAGGAGGTGTAGTGATGGTCCAGAAACCGTCTTGCCGGACCGAAGTCGACCATTGAGTTGGGATTAAATAAAAACTGAAGTCCATCTACTGTCGACAGCTTTGCTGGAATTGTATGGTGACAAGTCTGCCTACTGTCGAACGCCTTGCTGGGATTGTATGGTAACTGAAGTCCATTTACTATCGACTGAACGGTAACTAAAGCTGTGCTGGCACAGAATGGCAACTGAAGTCCGCCTGCTGTCAACGAGTTTGCTGAGATTGAATGGCAACTTAAATCTGCCTACGCTCGACCGATGTGTTGGACATGTATGGCTATATTTTGCACCCGACTCTTCAATCTTGTTATCAGTGTATACTTAATAGCTTCTTTCTTTTCCCCTGAAACTTTCTTCTTTGACTAGGTAATTTTATTCACTTTTTTTCTTTGCTTCTGTCCTCTTTGTTCCTTTACTGACGCTATTTCTAACTAAAGAATTTCATGGGGGGGTTTTTTGTTTGTATGTATATCAAGGTCTTTTTTTCCCGTAAGAGTCGATTAATTACTTCCAGCGAAGACTTTAATTTATTTTGTAGCAAGAAAGTTATTTTTGTTTAAAAAGACAACAACAACGCTTGCTTATTAAACGTTAACGCCTACGGTACCATCAAACGATGAATAGCCAGCAATATCGGTGCCCCTTTCCTAGAAACTGTCGAACATTTATATTTGAAAAAATTTCAGTTTCTTCGCAATATGTTAGACATTTTCAGAACGTCCTTTATTTATATGTTTTCTTAGTAAAAGCGTTTGATACCGTAACACTTATTTCAGAGTTAAGAAGCCTGAAATTTAGCGTTTGTTTTTCGAAGAACTTAATCATAAATTTAAGGAAAAAAATTGCGCAGCTAGATATTCCAAGTAGTTAAAAGTGATCAAAAGGGCAGTTGCAAAATATTCTCTATAAATTTTACCCTTGGAACATTCTTTGCGAAATATTGTATTTTTAACGAAATTGAGCCTTTGCTTACTAGTTATTATTTTTTTTTACGTTCTTTCGTTTAAAAATTTTTATCGCTTGCATTTTCTTGTTTTTTTTAATCAAAGAACGAAAATATAAACTTTTCTGATTTTGCTATCTATGTGAAATTTAATGAATTTTTTTTGTGGATGCTTTTTGCCTTAATAATTTATACGAAGGGTCACCAATTTGCAGATGACCAACTAATATTTTTACGTATCACGAGTATTTTGATACTAACTCAACAATGCTTTCATAAAATAATTATTTTAATTTTAAAATTTTACAATATAATTTTAATTGTTTTCTGTGATTAGTGTAATAACGAATAAAATCGAAATATAGTTTGAAAAAAAGAACATTTATATAAGGTTTTATTAATTTAAACTAATAACACTGGGCAAAATTTTTTAATAAATGTCATGCCTCTGAGATAAAAGAAGCCATTTCTTAACTATTTCAAGGTCTGAACACGAATATGACAATGAAAATGCAAAATTGGCTACGATTTCTGAGAAATTCGCAATATTTCTCATATAACAGAGTAATACGTACATATAACATGTATCGGTAAAACTCCGCTTCTACTTCCGACGTCGCTTTGCCCGTCGCTTGTACAGCTGCTCAGAATCATCTCTGGTGAGCGTCCAACAGTAGTCAGCCAACATTGAAGTGGACCAGTTTCCCTGGTATCGTTTTTCCATCGTTGCAGTATCCTGGTGAAAACGTGCACCGTGCTCATCACTAACCATTCCGCAGTTGTCGGGGAAGAAATCCAAGTGGGAATGGAGAAAATGAATCTTTAAGGACATATTGCAGCCAATTTTGTGATACAGAGACAACATGTCCTTAATCAGTTTCTTGTAGTTGTCTGCCCTGACATTCCCGAGGAATTTAGTTGACACCAGACGAAATGCGTCCCAAGCCTTTTTCTCGTCACCCTGAAGTTGTCGAACATCTGGTCTCTGAAGAGCTCGCGGATCTGAGAACCCACAAAAATTCCCTCTTTAATTTTCGCTTCGCTGAGTCGAGGGAATTTGTCAGCCAAGTACTTGAAAGCTGATAGAGTCCGGTCCATTGCTTTTACGAAGTTTTTCATCACATCGAGTTTGATTTGTAGGGACGGTAACAGGAATTTTGTGTATTTCTGCCAGTGCTGGGTGTTCCACATTCTTCTCTCCGACCTTCAGAGATTTCCTCTGAGGCCAGTCTCTCTTCACGTAGTGCAAAGTGTTTGTTCAGCTGTCCCATTCACAGAAGAAACAGCAGTACTTTTTATATCCCGGCTGCAGACCCATCAACAGAGCCACTACGTTCAAGTCACAACAGAGATGCCAGCCATACTTGCTTTATTGAAGACAGTTCAACACCTGTTTTAGGTTGTCGTAGGTTTCTTTCTTGTAGACAGCGTCCGACCGGAATGGATGGAAGTCGATTTCCATTAAGCAGCAACACCGCCTTGAGACTCAATTTCGAGGAGTCTATGAATAGTCGCCATTCTTGAGGGTCATGTTTGATTCCGAGCGATTCAGGCCATCTACAATGGAGCAGAACACAATGTCATCTTCCTTTCTGAAGTAAGGCGCAAATGCTCATGACGAATTCGAAACGAAGTCACTCGGACATTTTCCTTGAGAAGATTTCATTGTTTAAGTCTTGATACAAGTAACTCTGCTTTGGCCTTGGGCAACTCCAGATCGCGAACAATCCCGGATCGTTCCCGCTGAACAACTTTTTCTCTATTATGTACCGCGATGAATAACATTTCCTCTATTATGTACCGCGATGAATAACTTTTCCACTATTAAGTACTGTGCTAAATAACTTTTCCTCTATTATGTATCGTGCTGAATAACTTTTCCTCTATTATGTACCGCGATTAATAACTTTTTCTCTATTATGTATCGCGCTGAATAACTTTTCCTCTATTATGTACCACGATTAATAACTTTTCCTCTATTATGTAGCGCGATGAATAACCTTTACACTATTATATACCGCGATGAATAACTTTTCCACTATTATATACCGCGATGAATAACTTTTCCTCTATTATGTATCGTGCTGAATAACTTTTCCTCTATTATGTATCGTGCTGAATAACTTTTCCTCTATTATGTACCGCGATTAATAACTTTTTCTCTATTATGTATCGCGCTGAATAACTTTTCCTCTATTATGTACCACGATTAATAACTTTTCCTCTATTATGTAGCGCGATGAATAACCTTTACACTATTATATACCGCGATGAATAACTTTTCCACTATTATATACCGCGATGAATAACTTTTCCTCTATTATGTATCGTGCTGAATAACTTTTCCTCTATTATGTACCGCGATGAATAACTTTTCCTCTATTATGTACCGCGATTAATAACTTTTTCTCTATTATGTATCGCGCTGAATAACTTTTCCTCTATTATGTACCACGATTAATAACTTTTCCTCTATTATGTAGCGCAATGAATAACCTTTACACTATTATATACCGCGATGAATAACTTTTCCACTATTATATACCGCGATGAATAACTTTTCCTCTATTATGTATCGTGCTGAATAACTTTTCCTCTATTATGTTCCCGCGCTGAATAACTTTTCCATTGTTATGTACCGCGCTGAATAACTTTTCCACTGTTATGTATCGCGCTGAATAACTTTTCCTCTTTTATGTACCGCGATGAATAACTTTTCCTCTATTATGTACAGTGATGAATAATTTTTTTCTCTATTACCGGACCGCGACGAAATGCCTTCTTTGATTACCGACTGTGGTGAAATATTTTTTTTTTTATTATCAAACCACGATGAATTGCTTTCCTTCTCTGTCACGGACTGGAATGATTTTTTTTTTTGTTATGTCATTGACCTCGATGAATAATTACTGTTCTTCTATTTTGCACGACGAAGAAAACTAATTGGTAACTGCTGATGTATACTTTATGTATAAATGAACTTTGGTGGATATTCTGAGACATAACAACACCGCATATATATTTGCATAATCTGAATAACTTAATGAAAAATAATAAAAATCTGAATGCATAAAATTATATATGCTAATAAATGCTAATAAATGCCTCCATAAAAGAAAAATAACTTCTCCAGATATTACTCAAAATTGCTTGTAAACCATTAATTAACTTCAAAGTTACCAAAACGAATATATGTTCAGAACAACCGAGTGAAAAAAATATATAATTTATAAAGAAATGAATTTTCTTTTTTAAATTAGAACTCAAGATGACATTGGAAATCTGTAAAAAGGAATGAATTAGTTATTTTCTATCCAGAATATGTAGAGTTTTGTGCTATTATAATGTATTGTTTACGCTTCACAGAGCTTTGAAACACAGTATCGGCTCATCTCTGAAAGTAACCCCAGACTTTTGAAATTAGCTGTGTATTATACAAAAATGAACCAATGCAATTCTATGACATTCAACATCATTAATTGGCTTCAAGAAAATAAGATGTGAGGCAGAACAACGTTACAGGGTTGCCAGTTTGTTCATTAAGAGGAATATTATAAACGGATGATAGATTCTTGGGAAATAAAATTTGGACCATAAAATCTTAAAATAGATCTTTGAAGAGATTTGATATAAGTGTAATAAATTATCTTTATTACAATAATAAAAATTAAATATAAACATTTTAAAATGTGAAAAACATTTAAAACATGCGCATAACTAAAATAACATTTTAGAATTAAACATGCATTAAAACATTTCGAACATGAAACAAAAATATACCTTCTTTCAAAGAACGAATTTATTTGCTTATGTGGATAGGCAATGAATTAATGTGATGAATTCCGTAACACTTAGAGTGATTCTTAAGAGATCCTTTGGGGTAATTTTGATGGGCTGCTTCGATTGGTCATTACAGGATCTTGTGGCCTATATGGGTATATGTTTATATATTCATTATTTTCTTCATTCAATAAAAACAAAAAATACAATTAGATACAAAAATAGATTTAGCCAACTAAATATTTCGCATCATAGCTAGAAACAAAATACATTAATTTATAGAATTTTATAAAGATAAATAATGCAAAGTTAACGTTTGCGGTTCTTATATAGATGTCGTAGCTGTTGCCTAGGAACTTCTCGCAAACACGCGAAAGAAGGATAAATCCGGGTTGCCATACTTAACGACTAAAAAGGGGTTGAAAATCCCTTTTTGCAGCATTAAAATACCTAAATTAATAGAAAAGTCTAAATTTTTCTTGAGGTATTTTGGGGAACACTTAATCCATGCTCATGAAACAACAACGACTGAAAAATATTGATGTACAGGACGATCAAAGCTGCGACAGGGAATCTAAAGCTTTCATTGTTAAACGAAGGATTACATTTTATCACGTTTTTTGCTTCGAAGGCTTTCTGGTCGATTTTCGTATCAAAAAAGTAAATTTTGTTGTGATGTTTAATACTTCTGCGGTGGTTCGATGTGGGAGATATTTTACCATATATTTGTACCATTTTTAAACTTTGTGTAAATATTATTAGAATTTTAACTACGTTTAGAAATATCATAGAGTAACCGGTTTTCCTTTATTAACAAACTTTCCTCCATCGAACGTTTTCTTCTGGTTAACGTAAACACTGAAGACTGTGAGTTAAATGCTTGCAAGCCTTGCGCAAACATCTGTGACAGATTAAAATCAATAATCCGATTGGCGTATCTTCGGAAATTCAGCTTGAGGAACCAAATAACAGAATTGATGGGAAACCGGTGCCTAAACTTCCTTTCAAATGTCCATCACTTGATCTTCTGAAAGCAACATCTCTATTTAACTCTGCGCCTTTGCGAATGCAACCTTCCCAAAGCCAGTCATCTCTCTTCAGATCATCCGTATCACCATATCGCCAAACCATTAAGGTGCAGCACACAATAATCTTCCGTCTATATCGGGTATTGGCGTTTTCTTTCTATGCCAGCGAGGTGAAAAGGGCAGAAGATGAAGGGAAGAGGCTAGTCTATAAGTTCGGGATAAAGTTACACCAGGAAAATATTAGTTATATGGCCAGGGAGTGATAGTATCCATAGCGACGGAAGCAATAGAAGGTCCCTCTCTTGACTTCGCTGTGTTGTGAGGAAGGGGTTGACAGGACGCTCGAGGGCCCTCCAGGAAGCCGGCTACCGTATCTCATTGTCGCTGGCCATAATGAACACTTCCTGCGGTACCCGGCGGCACCGCAGCTGCCACTGGTGAAGGGTGACTCAGCACTCAATTTTTCTTCTTCTTCTCCTGCTCTGCCTGATGGTTTCCATTGGCCAAGTCCCATAATGATAGAGGACCTAATGGAGACTCGCGGCCAATGCAACTGATGAAGAGTTCTGACGATCCCTGGCATCCATCCCCCTCGATCTATTCGAGCACGATTCTCTTGCCACCGTACTGTTGCAGATATAACTGAAAACTTATTTCCGACTGGCAGGAGGAAGACGAAGTATCAGGGTCGGCGATGAAGAAAACAATCCTGCAAATATTATTGCTTTTTTTAAACCTCCAGTTTTCGCAGGATGAAAATCACGAAATGGTATTAAAGGTTGGTAACAACAGATTGAAGATTTGCAATTTAGGTAATTGTTTTATATTGAGGAGGAGGAACCATTCAAGTAGTGAATGAATCGTAAAGATTAAGGACACTTTTCTGGTGAATTTCACAGAATATATAATTAAAAGAAAAATATATTATCAGTCCATCTAATGTAGATAATATTCACTGATCTTACATAATGTTGCTTAAACAATCATGTCTACTAGCGGACAACATGTCTACTAGCGGATTAAGTCCTTTGAAACCGGCCATGATAGCTTAAATGCCAAAGATACCTGACCGACTGATCCCTAATTTCGTACGCTTGTTCTCCTTATATGACCTCGTGCCGGTTAAGAATGTCTGGTCCCTATCGGTCATGGAACGAGAATAACCCCTTTGCGAATATCGGGGGTCTGGCAGCTGTGAGCATCGCCTTGGCTACTATGAAAGTTATGTACGGAGAGATGAAATGCGAATACGGTTAGCTCAGTCGATAGCGCGCCTGTTACAAAATCTGTAGTTCCTAGGTTCGAGTCACAACTGTGCAAGGGTTCAGATTTATTTCCGCTAAACGCTCATCCTACCCTCGATCAGAAATGGGACACTGACCGTCTTGGAAAGATGGCCATCCGTCGGATGAGACAGATAACCGTTTCACCGTGTGCAGGATAGATACATCACGGGCACACCAAAGAACACACTGGATGGCTTTGATGGGAGTCTTCCATATGTATCCTAACAACTCAATAGGAATGAATTTTGCGGGACACTTGAAGGTTGGAGGGGAAAGCGAGACAAATTGATGCTCTGAAGGACAGTTCTTCAGATTCTGGGAAGGCGGCATCTCTGTCCGACACCCGGCAACAATTTACAAATCCTGCACTATTCCCTGGCTACAATCCAAATATGGGCTACGTTTAGGTTCCGGCATTTAATATGTCATATATGGTATGCTAGTCAAGGCCTAAAAGGGGAAGGGAATTATAATCCCATATTCCCTTTCGGATACATCATTAATTAATATGTCTACAGTCTGTCTATTTCATTTTTATTTGTGGACTGCTCTTATCTTTAGTCTTTATTTACATTTACATGTACAAAGATAATATAGCAATTTTTGAGAGCTTGCTGTAAGAACAAATGCTAAATACTAATTACCAACAATACTTAGAGTTTATAGAATAAAAAGAGTAAAACCCTTTAAAGTATGGTTAATAAATTCCTCTCGAAGCTTGTAACTTATTCGTAGGAAATTATATTGCGCATATGAAAAGTTACTTTTTAATCCAGTTAACACTTTAAGTTGTGCAGTGCAATTTGGTGGTGCTTAAAACATCACTGAACGGAAAAGGAAAGGAGTGTATCAATTAGAGTGCAAGAGACTTATTTTCAATGCAGTATAATATTTCCCTCTCCATTTTACAGGTCTCTAAAGATTTGTTGCAAATTGCATGAGATAAATAAGTTTAATAATTTTTTGCCTCTATTACCCTTACTAGCATTCTGAAGGAAGGAGAGGTATGACCTCTTGTCGTCCCCTTCTAGATCCGGCCCTGATTTTAGCTATTGAAAAGTAGCATTTAAAACAGATCCTGGAATATGGAGGGTATAATGTAAGTTAAGAATCATTGATATAAAGAGGAATTCAAGTACATATAGTTCTCAAAGTAAAAACTAAGGTAAGCAAAACATTTTAAAATTCTAGTAACGATTAAGAAGCTGAAGATGCTTTGCTTAGGAGCATTTTTCAAAAAGGTTTAAGAAACCTACACCGAAGAGCCAAAACATTATTACCACCTGCCTAATATAATGTTAGTCCTCCACGTGCAGTCAAAACAGTTCTTACCCGGCGAGGCATGGACGCTACAAGATTTCTAAAGGTGTCTTGTGTTATCTGGTACCAACACTTTACCAGCAGATTCTTTAAATCGTGTAAGTTACGTGGTTGAGCCGCCACAGATCAGATATGCTGTTCCAACAGAAACCACAGATGCTCGATTGGATTGATCTAGGGAATTTGGAGACCAGGGCAATACCTGGAAGTCTTCCTCATGTTCCCTGAACCATTCTCGAAGAATCCGGGCAATGTGGCATGGCGCATTATCCTGCTGAAAGAAGGCATTACTAGAGGGACATACCGTTGCCATGAAAGGATATACCTGGCTTGCAATGATGTTTAGGTAGGTGGTAGATGTCATAGTTTCCTGCACATGAATGACTGGACCCAAGATTTCCTAGCAGAGCATTGCTCAAAGCATTACACTTCCTCCACCGGCTTGTTTTTGTCCACGGTGCATTCTGGTGCCAATACTTCCCCAGGTAAATGATGCACATGTATCCGGCCGTCCACATGGTGCATCAGGAAACGAGATTCATCGGGCCAGATGTCCTTCTTCCAATTATTCAAGGTACAGTTTTGATACTCGTGTGCCCATTGTAGTCACTTTCGACGGTAAACCGAGGTTAGCATAGGCACTCGGAGACTGCAGATACACAGTCCCATTTTCAGCAGAGTTCGATGTACCGTGTGTTGTGACACATTACTCCCATCACCAGTATTCAAAGTATGGGCGAGTTGCTCTACAGTATACCTTCTGTTGGCTCGTATCATACGGGATAGCCTTTGCTCACCTCTAGCATCGATGAGTCGTGGTCGGCTCACACCTTGCCGGCGGTTCGTGATTTTCCCTCCTCGGACCACTTTTTGAAGGTCCTAACCACTGCTGACAGTGCGCACCCCACAAGCCTTGCCGTCTCGGAAATGTTCTGACCCAGTCGTCTGGCCATTACAATTTGTCTTTTGACAAACTCACTTCAGTCCTCTGCCTTTCCCATCTGAAGAACAAGAATAACCCTGATTAACAGAGCTCAGTATCAGATGTTATTTATACGATTTCATGACCTTCACACAGGCCGTCATTTACCTACAGTTGCTCCGATTTGCATAAAGATGCACTGGTCATAATGTTTTGTCTCTTTGGTGTATATACATATAGATTCATATCAAGAGATCTCTGCAAAACTAATATCACACATTCGACAAAGGCATTTTCTGATTTTCGAGTTAGTGCGTTTGGTTTACTTTAGTATAGCAAATGAATTAATTATTTGATTTTTACTGTGCTAATTTCTTTTAACGAGCGAAATGAAATATTTGATTTTCTAGTTGTCTTTAGCTTACTAAGTGAAATGAAGTTTTTAATTTATAGTGTGGTTAGCTGTTTTTATGCGAAAAAGCTGAATTTCAGTTTCGACGCAAAAAGCAATAACACAATTTATATAACTTGTTCTTTCCTTACTGAAAATCTCATAATTCTAAAATTCTATCCATGAATTAGTTCAGATTACTGATATCGTATTGTATTTTAAACACATTTCCAAACATATTGCGACTAATGTAAAATTATAGTCAAAGCTCTGATTTAAATCTTTCTGAATTATTGAAAAGTCTGAATTGAAGGGGCAGGGGTGGCTCAGTCGGTAGCGCGCCAGGCTCGTAATCTGTAGTTCCCAGGTTCGAGTCCCAGCTGGGTCAGCGTTGAGATTTATCTCCGCAAAAATTCCCCGCCCTGCCCACGGTCAGTAGGGGACACCGATGGGCTTGTAAATGTCGCCGTCCGTCGATTGGGGTTTTAAGCCGTGACCCCGTGTGCGCGATAGCCATACCCTGTGCACGTTAAAGAACACGGTGGATGGCCCTGACGGGAGGCTACCATCTGTCTCCCAACAGCTGTTCCAGTGGGTCCTCTCCCCCAACCTTCTCTGAGCCTTCGGGGTTCATGTGACCTGCCAATTTAGCGCATGGTGCGCAAAAAAGTGCCGCTCAGAGGTAAAACAACCCAACAACCGAATTGAAGGATATTATTTTCAAAGAAATACAGTTTCATTTATTTTTCAGATGTGATAAACTAACGTACAAATACAGACGATAAGTAAGATTAGGTAATTTAATATAAAAATTTAATTCTCAATAGGCAACTTTAATAATACGAATGAGAAATTAGAAAGAAAAACACTTTATCACATAATTAACCGCTGGACCCAGAAGTATTGCCAGATGATTGTGTCATAATTATTAGGAATTAATTATGAAATTAGTGGGTTTAAATTAACCAGATTACATCCATATTTTGCATAATTTGGCGTAAGATAAAAAAGGAAATTTATACCAAGCTAACCGAACTCTGGTATCCCATAGTAATCAAAAGTATTCACAGAAATTGGAACTCTCACACTTTTAACTCATGGATATAAATAATTAAGTAAGAAAATGTTCATTATAAATATTTAAATGAATATTAAAACATTTCTTATGACGCAAAATAAAATGTACCTCAAAAACTATTAACATATTATTTTTGCATAAGGAAGATTAAAGAGCTTTCTTATTTTGCAACATTCCATTCTCTAATGCAAATTTTCATTAGCTATGAACAATGGAGTTATTAAAACCAAGTATTAACATTCTCGACAACAAGCACATAAATCTCGATACCAGTGGTGTTGGGTTTCTAAATTTTCAGGAGGACTCATATAACAAAAGAAGATGTCTGTCTGTCTGTCTGTCTGTCTGTCTCTGGCAGCATAACTCATCGGCAAATCAACGTACACGCTCCAAAGTTTCAGACAATGTTTCGGATTGTGCTCCGGATTGCAGTGCCAAATTTCAGGTCGAAAGTCCAAAAAGGGAGCTTGCTAGAACCAAAAATATTTACCATGATATTCCTACGGGAAATGGGAAACGCTGTCATATTTACTGTTGCCATTTTCTGCCCCTTTTTGTGAAAGTAAAGAGTTAAACTAGCATTATAAATCTTCTGCTGCTAATCTGATGCTGTAGCCAGATTCCCCACATTTCCAAAGGCATTATTTAGGCGTTCCATTGCACCTAGGGACTGTATTTTCTTATCAAACATGAGGTCAGGCAAGGGGAACCCGCCTACAGTATTCTGGACCTTTCGATGAAATACGTCGGGAATTACAGAATGCCAAAAACTGACGAAATAAATATCTCGATCGTTTGTCACGGGCTCTGAGAGCGCACGTCGAGTCAGCAGTGACCTTTTGCAACACAGGGAAATTCTTCGTGTTCAAACTGTGATAAAATGTCGGGGGGGGGGATACTCACAAAACTAACTTTTAATGTAGGAAACAATAGAATGTGCAGATTAAAAGTGATACAGGAGCTGTTACAATTTGTGTAGAAACGAAGCCATGGGCCAAGTGCGAACCTGATTTTTAAACCAATCACTGGGGCACAGGGGGGACGCAGTGCAAGAAATTTGAACCGTGCGGACGAATATCACGGGAGCCATAGGACGTCAAATTCTGCGATAATGGAAATAAAAATCTCGATAGCTTAAACAGAAACTAAGCCACGGGCTATGAGAAAGCTCTCTGACGTCAACAATGATCCAAGCCAACACCGGGAAAATACTTCCTGTTGAAAATCTGTGATAAAGTGTCGGGGGGGGGGGGGGGTTCTTACAAAATTTACCTTTAATGCAGATAAAATAAGAATGTGCAGGTTAAAAGTAGCACCCGGGCAGCGCCGGATACGTTCAGCTAGTATACAATAACAGGATACCATACATATTTATTTATTATCCTCCACACTCGGCGCCAATGCTCCATCCACTAGAAACTGCAAAAGTTCAACGTTCAGAAACATTGCTGATGAAAAACAAATGCCATAAATTTCACTGGAGATATAAATTGTCAAGTTGTTATATGTTTTCCAGATTAATATTTGTCTTCTCCTTCGTAATTCATGTGTGCAGCAAAACGCGTTTTCTTATTTCGTGTCTCTCTCTCTCTGTTTGATCCTTTCCTTTCTTCCCACAGTTTTAAAATATTGCACGCAAAGATTTTATTTCGGTACGCCTCTCGAAACGTTTACAACAGCGCTACCATATACAAAAATATTTTCGCTAATGGAAATCGAATCTTAAAAAGGTTTGGGATTTTATTTCACCATTTGGGATATACACGTTTCTCTCACTGGAAACAGCTGCTGTTCGAACAGCTTTGCCATCATTGTATTATTTACTTTGGGCACCAACGAAGCGTAAGAACTTACAAACGCATGAGAAACTTGGCAACTTTCTTTTTCAGAAACTGTCTGAAGTTTCGTCTTTTCCTCTTTTTACTCCCAGTAGTAGAAGTTCTCATTTTCCTCTCTCGAGGCTCTGTCAAGGAAATGCCGATTTGAAATAGCGAACGAGTGTGAAAACGTCGGATTCAATGAAGATGCAGGGAGAATGGTTCAATCTCTTCATCCGCACCAGCTCGCTGAAAGCTATCAGCTCCTCCATGTTGAAGAAAGTTCCTAAAGAACTGGCGACAGATCCCGCTTTTCAAAACCTTTCGTCCCCAATCGCTTCATACCGCTTATACGTTGCCGATATCCCTTTGCCAGACTTCTGGTAAACAATATTCGACCAAAATAACTATCGCGCATTCGATTTCCCTTTTTCTCTCCCAAGCGACGAAGGTTCAAAGCAACATTGAGCTAAGTTCGAGTGTGCAAAAAGGCGTTTTTTCAGATGAAAACGCATTTTTCCTCCGTATCTAACTGTTAAATATGCAGATTTGACTATGATTTTTATTTCAGATGCGGAAAGAGATTATAACGTTTCTAAGCTTGTGAAATTTTTATTCTTTCAGAGTTAAATGGTAGTTAGTCGTAATTCTGTAATACACTGGGTTCCATAAATTAAGGAACAATCCTATTTTGTCAATGGAAAACTGACGTCGAAGCTCTAAAACTTCTGAAAAAAAAAGTTTTTTTGCTTTGAAAAATGTGATAGCAAATAAAGATCTCAATCAAATATTATAATATCTCGATTCTCAACAATATTCTTCCAGTATTTAAAGAGTTATGGAAGTGTGAATGCTTAACAATAAAAATATGAAAATCTTAACAAATTTGTAGATAACTGAAATTAAATAATAATTAAATAAAAAAAATAATAACTAATAGTGAAAGAATTCTATAGAGAAACTTCTAAAATAAACAAACTTATTGTACTAAACACTTTGATACAATACTTATTATTAAGTTTTAATTGACTTCTGAAGTCAATTTTTATGACTGGCATTGCTATTGTTAAATATTCAAACCTCCATAACTCATTAAATACTAAACGAATATTGTTGAAATCGAGATATTGATATATTTGATTGAGATCTTTATCTGCTATAACTTGTTTCAAAACAGAAAAACGTATTTTATAAGTTATAGAGTTTCGAAATTAGCTTCCCATTGACATAACAGAAGGTTGCTCTTTAATTTATTGAAACCAGTGTAGTATAGTATGTAACATAGAAGATGATGTTTTGACTTTAAACAATAAATCTGTATACGGGTTCCAAGTTCGATAGAAAATAAAAAGGATCCGAGAATTTTAAATCTAATATTCAAGTTTGGGTGATTTAATCAGATTTCGGTAGAAAGATTATTAATACTGATTTTTTTAAGAGATTGAACTAATTGGTGTCGTTGTTTTTAAATTTTTGGACAGTTTAGAAGTACATGATGAACCGATTCCAATGTGCGACAAAAATTACAGTTGGGAGAAGAATTTATTTTGTTTTTAAAAGAGTAGGGTTTAAACCTGATTCACCAGTTTTAAGACGGTTAATTTTAATTAAAAGCTTACGAGAAAGTTGAAATTGTTGATGGTGATTAATATCGTTCGATAAGTAAAAATTCTAAATATTTCTATCTATAATCTATCTGTAATAATGTACTAGAAGTACTGTATAGTAGTATTTGTATCAGTAACTGCTACCGTTTCGTTTTTTACCACTAGGGAGTTAAGATTGCAAATAGAACGCATTTGCTAAATCAGATTAATTTTTCATGACCTTTGTTAATTTTTTGTTGAAAATGGCGACTCATAGAAATATATATATTATATAAATCCTTCCTTCTCACAGCTTTCCTACAATGTTCCAATAAAGGGATGTTGTCTCTCTCCCGCACTTTCAGCTTTCCCTTTCGTGTACTTTAATATCCTCATTACTCAATCTTCTCACTACTTTTCGATCCTCATTACTCAATCTTCTCACTACTTTTCGCCAGATTTCATTTTCCTCATCTAGGTTTCGGATAGTATCTCAGAAAGTGAGTTCTCGTATAGTGAACAAACTTTCGTTTTCGATTTCTACTCTTTACTTATAGTATGGATTGTGTGACGAAAACGAAATGCAATATGGAATAAGCTTGGTAGAGCTTGAACAGTTCGATGTGGCTAACAATCCATGAGTAAAGAACTTCAGTCAATCTACAGCCTTAGCTAAGTAGGAAACGAGATCCGTCGTTTTTTGTTTAATTCTTGCTGATCACTATGAAATATTTTTTTCACTTTCGCTTCCAACATTACATAAGCCAGAGATTGCCTTTGTAGTCACCTGATCGGACATCTTTTTTCCTCTTCAGGAATCGGCGAGAGTCCATAAACGTCCTCCGTAGCTGCGTTAAAGGTTGAGATACTTGAGACTCTTGTCCCTTCTTAATGTCACTATGAAAATAATATATTGAAATGGGACGTCCGCACATAATGGAAATACCTGAAATGGATTTGGGTTCTGTTGCTATATAAACTGCACAGCTGCGCACAAGGGGAAATCTCGTGTTTGGAAAGAGATTATTTTACCTTTAGCTACATATTAATAGTAGTTATATTTCATATACTTATGGAGTATAAATTTCGTTATTTTAACACTATGAAACAATCATTTCTCAGAGCATAATCAGCTAGGGAGGGTCGTGGATCAATAGATATCATGCAATATGATTGATTTAACTAAATTCTATAATTTTCAGTCCCTTGCAATGTTATTGCAGTCTTCTGACCAGTAATGACATGCAATTGACAGTATTCAGCGAGAGTGATAACTGAAAGAAATATCTACCAGGAACAATATAATATCACAGGAAAAGTATCAAACCATGAGCAAGTGGAAAGGGAATATTTCGCCCTATTTATTAGAGACATGTTTATTAAAAATATCGTCCAATACTATGTGAGTGCGATTCAAAAACAACGAAATGCATCAGACTAACGTTTAAAAGGGCAACTCATAAACCGAACTCGAACTTGAGAAATACAGGAGTCCGATTTCTACCAAATGAGCCATCTCCGCCCCCCAAATAAGCAATTTTTTCGGATACCTCAATGGAACCTCGAATTAACGAGAAATTCTAAAATTATATTCCTTATAATTATCTCATAATATTTAAATTATGGGATAATTATAGTCGGCAGAACTATATACTGGTAAAAGAACTATATACAACAGCACTATATATCGGATCATTATAATCAGCAGAACTATATAGCGGAGAAGATAAAATGAAGAGAAATGCTAGAGAAATAAGTTTAAAAATTTCTTTTCGCCTATGAACAAAAAATTGCTTTTAAATGAATTTATATTATTTCCATTAAGTGGTATTACATTTTGCATAAAATTGGCTAAATAGCCAGATCTCAAAGAGTGATAAAAATTAAGGGCATAGTATACTGCACAGTTGTTATGAGACACCGAAGTCTCGTCAAAGCCATCCACTGGATTTCCACCGAACTTTGCAATTTAAATTCCCGATAAACAATATTTGGATGAAAGATAGTTTACTGTATATGATATTAAAACCATTTTCAAATAACGTTACTGGTTTAAGGTATATTTTCTAATCCAAATTTTAAAATGGGTTCCATCACTTTTACCCTAAGAGGCGAACCTCATTCATTTTTGATATTTGAACGAATTTTATTCGAAACATCTGTAACATATTGATGCAAGCATTTGAAAGGTACGGTGGAACAAATTTACAAACCCAGAAGCAAACATTTTTACATGCTTAAAAATATGAAATGCCAAAAAGATTCAATAAACCTTTGCTTAAGTCAGACGAATATAGACAGTAGTTTCCGAATTTTATTCCAATTGCGAATTGTTTCAAACTTTATATGTGCGAAGTGAATTGATTATATGATAACAATTAATCAGTTCGATTATCTACCAATATTTTGTTAGGTCATAGAAAAACTGTTTTCATTAAACAAATAGCTTATCTATTTATTTCGCGAAATGTATGCATAGTTTGATTTACCTCATTGTCGAAATAAAAAGCTGATTTGATTGGTATCGATTCCTGAAGAGTAAGTTAGGCTAAAGAGAATAAATGACTGAATGACTTGGTTGAAGACCTAGAACAGGACTGGACATTTTAGTCATGAATGACATTTTGCTCTCAATGAGTTTAGTTGCAAAACAAACAAAAAAATCCAAGATTCGCACTAAGATTTCTGTAAGACTGGAAGCTATTACGCATAGATCAAAGCCCTTCGTTTGTGACATCCATTGTACTTCTTTAAACTAAGTTAGCATGTTGTTGTACATGGGAAAACTTCATTTAACGAAGCACAATAAATTTTTCAAGTAGTAGGCTTGACTTCTGACGAAATTGCACTTTTTCTAGTTTATCGGTACCTCTAGAAATTGAAAGTTTATCCATAAACCTAAGTTCACGCTCTTGTTTTACACAAATGTAAATATTAATTTTTGGGTGCTTTGTTTCTGATATTTTTTAAACATAGTAGTGTCTCAGGCAGTCGAAATTTGACGGAGGAAAATAGAAAAATTAGAAATTGTGAACTAAAGAGAATGGTGAAAAAAATGGTTGTAGTTGTCGAAATTGGCACTATTATTATATAGGTAGGGACTTGGAATTTCATCTCATCAAATTTCTTATCTAAATTCAACGGCTTCTTCAGACGGCCTTCAACGGTCCCATCATCCGCTCTCTAATGAAGTGAAAAAATAAAAATGGCTTTAAACTCAAACTCAGTTGATTTCATTGGTAGAACCAGAATTTTTAACGCAACATATGGTGGCCAGGGGTGTATCTTTTTGAGAAATTTGAAACTGGCTGGTCAAACATTTGTAAAATTATTTAAAAAAATAAATAAATACCCCCTCAAGCAGCTGCTTGCCACAGAGGTCTGACAGGAGCCTGTCAGTTTACATGCCATAGTAGAAGGTCTGTGAGGATGGCAGGACCTTAGCAGAAAAACAACACGAACATCCATGCCTTATCCGGGGTTCGAACCCAGGTCCCAGGAACCAGTAGCCAAGCGCGCTAACCACTCGGCATGGGGGTATCGAAAAGTGGTAAATTAAGTTTCCAAAGGATAAACTATACAAATAAGGGGAAAAATGGTTTGAGGTTCTACAATCAGGCTATATTATGTAGAGACTTTAGTTTTTAAGGAAACTGAATTGACAAAGGGAAAACGACATGAGAAATTTGGCACCAGCCACTCAAGTATTTAGAAAGTTACGGGCGGTGCCAAATTTCTCATTTGGTTTCCCCTTTGTCAGTTTAATTGCATTAAATTTTAAAGTCCCTGTTCTTGAGTCTGAGTTGAAAAGTGTAAAATTCAGATTCCGAACAATAAATATAAAAATGGAGAAGAAAATGTTTCGAGGCTCTAAATTGGGTTCTCTTATAGGAACGCATTGAATTGTTCTCTTATAGAAAGTATTGAATTGTTAACACAACATAGTGCGACACAAAAAAAATATGTGTTTGAAGCTGCGTATGAAATTTGGGATGCTCGGCAAGTATTCTTTCATAATGATGCTATATAATAATACAGTGGACCCCCGATATAACGCGCATGTCGGGCGGGAAACAACACCCGCGTTATAAGGTGAACCGCGTTATACCGAGCGGCGCGGTGGCGACACAATAAATTTCACACTGTAAGCTTTTCTTTTACTCATCATGCATACAATAATTAAACACTATTCAAAATACATGCAGGAACTCAATACATACACAATTACTCAATACGCAGTAACAATAAAATGCGATACTCACTAACGCCGCACGGACCTGTATAAACATGTTTGAACTTATCGCGAACATCGCCCGCGCTATAACCGAGTGCGCGGTATAGCGAGCAGCGCTATAACGAAGGTCCACTGTACCTACATATAAATGCAATAATATTTACAATATCGATTGAACAGAGGAAAATCGGGATCTTTTAACACTTTAAGACAAATATAACTGTAGAGAAAACGGTTCATCCCACGATCAAACTTCTCTTGCTTATATCCTATAACCCTTATTCTTCGATTTAAAATCTGGTTTATTTGTCTTTAAAACATCTTCAGGTAAACTTGAATCAGTTTTTTCTATTAGAAAGGGTAATAGACCAACTTGAAATACACCTAAGCTTTGTAGAGTATCGCGAAAATGTCGTAAAATGCAAATCTTTTATTTGACGACCAAGTCATAAAAGCCCAATTTATGGGCGTTGCTTGGTTATGTAACTAACTCATCGACGAAGTTTATTGTTCAGTAGTTGGGGGAAGGGTGGATACAAGTACACGTTTCTCATATTGTTTCATTGTCGGTTTATCCTATGTAAATAATTCAAAGCTAAAGCTTGCATACTTGATCCTTTCATCCCATTTAAGTAACTTTGAGATGAGATGCTTGATTCTCGTTTGATATGGCTGGTCTGACAACTGTTGCATTGGTAGTAATTTACAGTTGTTGGTTGCTTGTTTTACCTCTGAGCGGCACTTTGTTTGCACACCATGGGCTAAATGGCCAGGTCACATGGACCCCGAAGGCTCAGAGAAGGTTGGGGGAGGGGACCCACTGGAACAGCTGTTGGGAGACAGATGGTAGCCTCCCGTCAAGGCCATCCAGCGTGTTCTTTAACGTGCACAGGGTATGGCTCTCCCACACACGGGGCCACGGCTTAACGTCCCATCCGACGGACGGCGGCCTTTCCAAGCCCATCGGTGTCCCCTACTGACCGTGGGCAGGGCGGGGAATTTTGCGGAGATAAATCTCAACGCTGACCCAGCTGGGACTCGAACCTGGGAACTACAGATTACGAGCCTGGCGCGCTACCGACTGAGCCACCCCCGCCCCATAGCAGTAATTTACAGTAGCATGTTCACAATGACAAGGGAGACAAATCATTAATTCATTTTAAATTTAATCTCAGGTGTAGATAACCGTTAGTTGTTTTGATTTTAGAGATGTTATCACGACTGCATTGCAAAGTCTTCCTGACTTGGTGCACGAAATTGATGTGGAGCTCAGTTTGTTCATTATTTTCGTTTACAATATATGGCGTTGAGCCAAACATGCAGGAGAAAGTTTTATAAAGAAGCTAATTTTATATAGACAGAAGGAAATTTCAGATACTTTGTTCGCTTATAGTCGATGCCCGATTGGAATCACGATTTTTATTTTCAGGGAGGTAAATGAATTTTTGTATATGACGTGATAACTTTATAGTCTTATCTTGGTATTACTAAAATGGTACTCAGAGATTGTCAATTGTAAGGCTTAACCTCGCGAGAGATGCCGGGTATATATACGTATGTGTGGAGTGAAAAAAATAATCCACAAAACATCTTTGATGTAGTTAAGAGAAATATGAGCTTAGAATAACACCAATCATATGTATGCAGTACGAGATACATGTCGAATGCGTATGTTCAGGATACATCACTACAAAGTACTTTGTTTTATGATACAAAAGACACCTTCATTTTAAAATATCGTTTTAAAATGATATAGGTGTTCAACGACAGAACTCGAGCTTTACTTGAATATTTTTGTGTACCTGATAATTTTTTCTTATGATACTACTGACACATAATAGAAAATAAGGAATTGTTCGGAAACCAAATAATATAAACTACCCCGATATGAGGCATAGCATTGACAGTGATTAAAAGATAATTATATAATTAGATATATTATAATCTTATGGATAATTATGCTGAGGTCTCGTCTTCCCCACAGACCTTCTCTATGGCGTATAAGCTGAAATGCTTCTGTCAGACCTCTGTAGCAAGCAGCTGCTTGAGGAAATATTTATTTATTTACAGATAATTACAGTTTTAAAAACTAGTTTTTCACAAATTCAAACTAGAAAAGACAAAGTTATGGCGATTTTTGGACATGATTGATAAAACGAGTACCACATTTAAAAATTAAAAAGCATTTTTTATAAAAATTTCTTAACATTTTTGCGTATATTTGAAAAATGTTTAGGGATAATTACGGACACGTCAATTTTTTGCCAAATTCTTAAGGTTAATTGGCAATCCTAAAAACAATTGCACATTTTGGAATGTAAATTAATTTATTATACAAACAAGAGCATTTATGGCTTTAATCCTACTCGAACAATCTTCAAATAAATCTTACAAATTTTAAAATGTTGTTGTAACCTCTTAGGGCTAATGATATCATACTAGTTGATCTTTTTTACGTGATAAAACAAGTTGGTGCTTTTTACGTGATAAAGCAAGTACTTTGCAGTGACGTTCTTATCTAGAACATGCTTATTTGACGTGAATGTGTTCTTATAAACACAAATTTTGTTCATTATTTGGTATTGTTTGATGTTTATATAAACTTTAATGAACATCTGTAATATCATTTGATATTTATTTAACTTTTGTGTAATCAATGTTAATAATCTTTGTTCATATTTTTGCCATTCGACAACAAAGTACAGAAATATAAATTGTTTTATCTCTGTTTTTCCAGCATTTATGTTTGTGATTATAAGCATTAACAGAAACAATTGGTTACTTACTGAAAACGACTGGGAATAATTTTGATTTATACACCAAAATTTATTATGTGTTGGAATGTGTTTAGATTTGTACTGTATCATGATTAAAATATACCAAAAAAAGCCAGTCAGCATAATGACACTATTTAACATCTTGCGTTTCTGAAATAACGGAGAAAGCATTTCCACTCGTGGAAATTCATTATAATTATCGGAAAATTAGATGAGTATCACATTGGGTAGCAGCGATCATCACTACAGGGAGCCAATGTTTCTTTGCGGATAATTACGGATTAGTGGTTCTGAAAAGCACAGAATTCCACATGCTGTAGCAGCTCGGATGGGAAAGTGGGGGTATGTTTGAGCGGATGGTTTGCTAACACAGAATTAACACATCATCATTCTTGATGTTGATTGATGCCCGGGAGAGGCCCTGGATGCTTCCTTGTGTAAGTGCCTCCGACGACATGGGAGAGAAAGCACGAGAATGAGCTCTCTTTAGCCTAATGGCTAATGCACTGCTACAACGCCTCGTCGTTTAATGACAACTGTAAGGCTCACCCTCGGAAGAGATGCAGGGTGAAATGCAGAACAGAAAGAGCAATCCCTTTGCTCTTTGAGAGAAGAACTATTTCGGCCTTGCTCTTGATCGTTTAACTTAGAAAAATGGAAATATTATTCTCATGGGATAGGAGCGACTGGAATGAACCGGACATGACAGATTGCATCAGAAATGTAGCATAAGTAGTTGAGATTGCCTACATAAGAATTGCTTTTATTCACTTCATGAGGTGAAGAATAACTCACCCTCTCATCTGAGTGTTCATGCACTGATGATTGTGAACTGCAAAATCCAGAAATGAAACCCGCACTTTTCCATTAATAGTGCTCTTTCAACTACGCGTTTGCGTCGCTAGTTTATTAAGTTATTAAGTGAGATTATTTTTCATGTTTAAATAGAGAGTGGAAGTAAGACAGTTCTATTAAACGTTGAAAAGAATAGAGTATTAAGAGGCATATTTAATTGAAGGAGCTGTTAAAATGTCTCTCTACTGAATTACTGCTTTAGCGCAAGAAAATGGCCCTTTAAAAATGAGATGACAGTTTATTACATGAAACAACAACAACAACAGTATACGTAATAATCACGGATATTAAAAGAGAAACCTTCTCAGTAATAGTTTTTGGACTCTATTTAGCGCTTTAACCCAACCAGAAATATAACACACTATTATATAATGCTAAAACACACAATCGTATACACTCAGCAGACATCGTATTAGGTACAGTCCCAGGTTATGTTAATAGAATGTCAGATTCAAGGATCAGCAGCATGTGAAATAATCTTCTTATGAAAAATTGCGTCAAAACAAAATAAAGCGCTGAATCAAATCTATTTAAATTCAGATTTTCAACAATATCCGCTTAATGTTTAAAGATATCTAGAAACTCGGATATTTAACAACAGTAATGGCAAATAATGTCTGAAATGATAAATCGAACTGGTTAAAATGAAAGTGATAACCGTTATATAGGTATCTGCGAAATGCTCTGGTTCGATATAAGCTTTTTCGTTAATGTGTCACAGAAAAAGTGAGAACACAATTTGAGTGATACGTGGTTTTCACCCGCTTATACGACGAATCAATTTCATGGTTTGGATTTGTTATTTCCAACGGTTATAAGACCTCCTCAGGGCCTCGCTCGATTGTGAAATGCTCCAATCTCATGCGAAGAAATTCAAATGTCAAATCATTCAAGCACTCGTAACACTTTATATACGTTTCCTAGTATTTTTCAGTTGTGATCTTATATTTTTATGCAAATACTTACGTATGGATGTATAAATTATCTCCACTATAATTATATAAAGGTTACATTATAACATTTAAGTTAGAAACACATCATTCATTATAACGTTTATATGAAGAAATTCTTCCCGAAATGCGCTTTTTACGATATTTTTACAAGAACGCATCCATAATGCATTTCGAGAGAAACAGGTATTGATTTTTATTAACACATTTATAAGTATATTTTTTTGGTAGTTTCCATAATGATGATGTGAATTTTTACCAATTCCGGGTGATTTCTGCCAAATGAACTAAGTTTTTGGAAGATTGACTATGTAGGTGATATAGATACTATAACATATTAACAGTTAAATGTAATAAAATATGATAATCAAGTCTTGTCACATGGAGGCAAATTTTTATTCACCATATTTTATGAGAGTGTTTTGAATTTTATTTGGTTGATTTTAACATGATATTTATGCGTTTTCATTTCGTGTTTCACGCTTTGTATTCTATACGGAAAAAAAGAAATTAAAACCCGAATTTAGTGGAATCTATGTAATAAAAAACTATTTAGAAAATGCTTTTCCCGATTTTACTGAATTCACGAAAATAAAAACACCCACTAGTACTGAAAGGACTATAACTGGAAGCTCTAGTTGCCTTTTCATTTATCATTTGAAGCAGAAATTTGCTGACCATACTCCATCCAGAAACCTGACCACCATATTCCATCACCGAAATTCTGTTGTTCTGAAATTCTGTTAATGTTATTTTATGGTATTATTGTATATTCTTATTCAGAGGTTTTCTTCTTTCTAATTACTTTGGAGCTTTTAGTTACACACTAACAGTCCAAAAGGAGTGTACTTTGAATAAATAAATAAACCGAAATTTCCAATTTCGAGAATTAATAAACTGGCTATAATATTCATTTAAAATTCTTTCTATTTTTCAACTTTAGCGACCTCTAATTGTGGAAACTCACACTTTTCGAAAATTCAAAAAATTGGATCGTGCTGGTATTGAAAATTTAATCGTCGTATCTATCCAACCCAAAAAGCATTTTTCGTACATCACTTTAAAAACAGAAGTAGAATGGACTGACAGAGAGATCACAGAGTGAAACTACGTAATAACCGCTTTTATTGCCTGCATAGAATTTAATTCCATAATTAAAAAATTGAAAATCAAGGTTATTGAATACTTTTCAAATAATATTATTACTAATAAGAAAAGTAAAAAAGAAAATAGATATTATATCAAACAGTTAATAAACACAAATTTAGGGATTAAAAATTAAACTATTCTTATTATTTTACATACTGCAGTAAATGCTTTAAAATTCGGTTTACATTTGGGGATTGTGAGGCGCTGGATTTTAGAGAGACATGCTCAGTGGTAGAGAAATTTCGGAGAAGCGCAGTTCACAAGTTCACTTGTTTACATCTGTAAGCATTTAATAATGAATAAAAATAGCGCTACTGTTACAAATGGAAATATCAGTTGTTTTTTCTAATATAAACAAACGGCAATGAACAAAGTCACAACAAATGTTGTCATGTATTTAATGTCAATTTTAAACGCATGCCAATTACTCACTAGTTGGCTTCATCTAGTTGACTGTAGAGAAGAAGGACAATAGTTAAAGGAACATTCAAATATAATACTGTAACCATTTTGTTTTGAAAGATATTTGGGCAATACAAAAACTTCAGTAACTGTCCTTTATGCGCCTTTATATCGTCCGCTATTGAATTCCTGCACAAGCTTGCTCCTTGCTTTTCCGCTTTCTATAATTTCCAATTTTTAACTAAATTAAGTGTGAAATGATTTCTCTTCTGCACTCTCTTTCCGCATTGATTTTTATTCTCTATGGTTGAAAGACGGGGAAGAAATTTTGTGATAAGAAAGAACACGTGAATATTTCAGTAATAACCGACGACGATTCTTTATATCGTACCAGCACTAGTATTTGGTAGTGGTGAATGTGGAAAATTCTTAAAGAATTAATTGCTTTCGTCATATTTTCGGATTGTAAAATGGTGACTTTTTTTCTCATGAAAGTGGCGGATTTTAAAGAATTCGAAATTGTAGAGTGCCGGTTTTTACAGAATTTTCTGCAATTAGATTTTTCGCTTCCAGAGCAGCCAGAGCACACCCGCTTGGATAAAAGGTGTCTTAGAAAGAATGCACTTATTTAATATGCACATTTATAGACCTGTAAATTTACTTCGGAATTGATAATTTCGATTCGAGTTTTTCTTTTAACACATTTTTATGCGTGATAAATGTAAAAGTTTCTGAAAATCGAACAGTAAAGAAACAGAACAAAAATATATTCAGTAAAGCTACAGAGAAAAATAAAAGAGTTAATCTAAAGTAGAATGAATTATTGTATCATAAATTGCCAACCATATGACTATGTGACCAACGAAGCTGGAGATGTCTCCTTTTTGATTACACGAAAGGCCCTTAATTCATTCTCTGTATTGATCGAAAATGGTTTACTTTTACACTCTTTATATTCCATAGGGCAGTATTATGCTTTCAGATAATAACTATTTCTCATACCCTTTGTAGAGCTCTCTTTGCATCGATATTGCGCACACGATATCTCGCGTGCTTAAGTTGACTGAAAAGTTTTAGACGAAACTTTGCAATATGATTTGTGGGAAGAAAAATTGAGAAAATGTTTCACGCTCAGAGCTTTTACTTCGCGGAAACCTTTTGAGAAAAGAACGATTTTGCACTGCGAATGTGAATGCTTTTCTTCGATAATAATACTTGTTCCGCACTTATTTAAGTAGTGATTGACAATAAGCGATTTTATTACTGGAATTACAACAGAGACGCTCAGTGAGGAGCTTTTCAGGTTCATGACGCTTTTTGAGGTTCAGGACTATATGTTTTTGTCGTCTGATTGAGGGCTTTGAAAAGAAACAAAGGCCATTCTTTTTAAACTCTATAATTTCATTCCAATTTTATAGACGAAAGTAGGAAAAGTAATAGGGTTAAATCTTCTATGGAAGTATATTTAGAGATTTATTCCAATCAGAAAGAAATAACATATTTTAGAAAATATTGGAGAAAACCGAATATTTCTTATTTTGATTATCCTCTAAGGTTATTTAATAATGTACACAAGGGTTGTTCAAAAGAAAGTGGTCAAATCGAAAATAAAGTATAAGGGATTTATTTATCTATGTATATTTTGATACCTGTTGAAATATTTGTTTCCATGTGAAGTTGGCAACACGATACTCTGCTCAAAGAACTACTTTGGTTGTTGGTTGACATATTCAGTGATCTTGAACATTTTGTGGCATTTTTAGAGGATTGAATTTTCAAGATAAAGCATCAAGGTATTCCAGACACTTTCAACGATACTTGTTAAAAGCTGTTACTGTTAATTGGGTAGTATGGCAGTGTGCATTGGCATTCAACAAAACAACCTTCCCGTTCAGAAGTCTTGAGAGACTATTTTGTGACATTTTTAGAGGATTGAATTTTCAAGATAAAGCATCAAGGTATTCCAGACACTTTCAACGATACTTGTTAAAAGCTGTTACTGTTAATTGGGTAGTATGGCAGTGTGCATTGGCATTCAACAAAACAACCTTCCCGTTCAGAAGTCTTGAGAGACTATATTGCCTGCCTTAAACGACCCACTGTTTCGCAATATCTTTACTAGTTGATCGTGTTACCATGGTCCTGAAACTCCATGAACACCGGACTCTGATAGTCAAAGGAAAATATCAGCATTCTTACCTTGCTCAAGATTAAGGTTTGGATGCTTATTTGATGTGAGGTTTATGTGGAATCCACACTCTGTCTCTCACGTTCAATCCGATACTTGTGACTGATTCTAGTGTTAATGAGCTCCTTCTATGTATATTTATTTCTTTGTGCGTGGGAGAAACGAATACTCGGTACATTACTCAGCTATAGGGCTTGTCCATTTTGAATGACCCTTATATTTCTCTGTTTGATGAGTGCACTTTAGTATTTTTGAGTAATTTTACTACTAAGTAACCTTTTGCTCGAAAATTATCTAAATTCCACTGAGTTATTTCCAACTTACACTCTTCAAAGTATACTGCAGCTTTATTTGTACAAATTACTACCTATGATGCTTTATCAATGGAAATTGCAACCCATTAAAGATTCATGCATGCTTAAGAAGGCCCACGAAAGTTTCCATCTACAATCCGTAAATTTTTTCCGACAAAAGGTTTCCGACTCTTAAAGCTTGATTTCTGCAAATAATCACTCACTAAAGCTTATGCTATGTATGGAATGAATCGTTAAAGGTTCATTATATAAATGACGATGACACACTAAACATATGGAAATATGCAAATGATGATACAGTAAGGCTTCATCTGTATAAACGAGACACAAAAAAATCCTTTTGTGCTAAAGATGCCACTCTAATATTTATCTGTGTGCATGACATCCCACTGATGCTACATCTGTACATACGAGGTGGATTAGGTTGTTTTACCTGCGAGCTTACGTTTTTGCACACAATGTGTAAACAGTCATGTCACAAGGGCTCAGTGAATGTTGGAGAAGCTGGACACTGTTAAGAGACAGATGGAGGCCTCCCGTCAAGGCATCTAGCATGTTCTTCAGGGTGCACAAAATATTGCTCTCCTGCTTACGGTGCCACAGTTTTAGGTCTCATCCAAAGGAACGATGGCATTTCAAAGCCCAACGTTGCCCTTTTTCTCCTTGAAGACAGGTTGGAGGCTTAGAGGAGATAAATGTCAACGTTGGAACAGATGAGACTCGAACCTGGAAGCAGCAAATTATGAGGGTGGCAAATATCGACTAAGCTAATCCCCGACCACCATGATGATGACCGACCAGATGTTGCTGTCGTTTGAGAGAAGGGAAAAGAAAGGTATTACCATCAATAAACAAAGTCTTGAAAGATTACAAACTACAAACATAATGTGACCTACTTTAAGCTTCAGTGTTTCATTCTGATATTTCATTAGTTATAACGCATTTGATTACTTCTGCTTAAATGTAAGTTGAAGAGCGAAAATTTACCATTTGATCAACTTGAAGACAGATAGAATGCCTGGAACTATTTATTAAATTTTGACACATTAGGTGAAGCAGTTGTTAAATATTCTGACTGTATTGAAATATGAATGAAGTCTATTTTTGAAAATTATTATTAAAATATTTTAAAATATGTTATTTTTTTAATTTGGCGAATTTTTATGTTGAAACAATGAGTGAAAATAGTGCAGAATATGTTGTTACATGTTTGTTCAATATTTTGTTTACGATTTTCTAATTGAAATCTATTACCTCCTAATAATTTCTTTTACACAACATCATAATCAAAATTAGAATTATCACTAAAAATAAAATATTCCCAAAAGCAGCTACTTCCCACAGAGATCTGACAGGAGTCTCTCGGTTTAATATGCCTTAGAGAAGGGTCTCTGAGAAAAGAGATACTTCAGCAGAAAGACAACAAAAACATCCATGCCTTACCCGGGGCTCCAACCCAGGTCCCTTTGAGCAGTAGCCAAAAGCATTAACCACAACTACCGGTATGGCTATCATTACTAACCAATATTTTATAATTTATTATGATTATTTTTTTAAATTAGTTATGTTATTACGCAGTTATTCATATGTTAGACATGTTATTATGTCTTAAAATAGTTAGTCTCTAATTGGAGTAGCAGACATATTGCCTATCTGCAAATTTCTCTGATAAAAGTTGAGTTATTTTATTTGAACGGCATTTTTGTTCACACAAATGATAAAATACCCAAGCTATACAAGAACCCTATCGATGTAGAATGTATGTGGGTGGGGGGACAGATGGAAATTTCTCGTCAATGCCTTCCAGCGTGTTCTTTAACGTTGCAGAGTATGGCTTTCCTGCAAATGGGCGGGGGGGGCGCAGTTGGTAGCGCGCTCGTAATCTGTAGTTCCCAGGTTCGAGTTCCAGCTGGGTCAGCGTTGAGACTTATCTCCGCAACACTCCGCCCTGCCCACGGTCAGTAGGAGACACCGATGGGCTTGTAAAGACCGCCGTCCGTCGGATGGGACGTTAAGCCGTGGCTCCATGTGGGGGAAAGAGCCATACCCTGTGCAAATTAAAGAACACGCTGGATGGCCTTGACGGGAGGTTACCATCTGTCTCCCAACAGCTGTTACAGTGGGTCCCCTCCCACAACCTTCTCTGAGTCTTCAGAGTCCATGTGACCTGGCCATTTAGCCCCTGGTATGCAAAAAAGTGCCGCTCAGAGGTAAAACAACCCAACCCAACCTGCAAATGGTAACGACGAGTTTATGTCCCACTCGAGGACGGCGACCTTTTCAGGTCTATCAGTGTTCATTTTTTCCTGAGAGCAGAGCAAGGATTTAAGGGAGAAAATATCAACGAAGACACAGTGAGGCTGGAACTTGGGAAGATCAGATCTCGAACATGGGGTTCTACCCCGACAGAGCCAATCTTACTCAGAGAAATGTGGAAGGAGACGCCTTTGTGAGTTCATTGACAATGTGCTTTAATTCTACGGAGAAGCAGGTGAAAATTTCGAACTTGTATAGAAACACAAAAGCTTCTTTTCATAAAGCGAATAATATTCCGAAGGAGCGTTTTTCAAATCCTATTCCACTGTGTGTTTTGAAAACAGGGAACTCTATCTCTTATCGAAGCCATTCAATCACACAACTTTTCCACGGTCCCAATGGAGATTAAAGTGTTTCTGCTGAATATTTCAACTAATAAAATTGCTTAGTGTCTATTATCATTCAAAATGGCATTGAAATAGGCATTTCTATTGAAATATCTTACTGACGCATGCATTTCGGAAATGCACTTTTTCTCAAACCAGGCAACGCGATGCGGAAAAAAAATGACTGAATTTTATCAGCTCGGAGATATAATCCTAATTTCCTGTCTGTTGAATATAAATAGGTGCCTATGAGGTAATTCAGACACAGCACCGCTGCGACGAGGAACGTGGTACTTTCCTTTTATCGATCCGAGAATATTGTGATGAGTATTTTACTGGTTTCCTACGCAAACCTTTTGAGAAAAACTGAATGTAAAGTAATGCATAGCAAATCTTGCTTCGCCAGCAAAACCTAAGCTCTAGTTTTTAATCATTAACCATTACATAGGATTTATAGCTGAGTATCACCGTAAAAGAGGCATAAGTATGAAAAAGAGCAGAGCGTTGTCCTATGCAAGTACAACTTTATAAATGTTTTGCCATTGAAAAAAAGAAAAAAACTGAAATTACACCCCCCCCCCCCCCACTTTCGAGGAAATTTTGTAAACACTTTGTAATGATTAATTCTTGTGTGGATGATTTATTTTAAGTAGGTTCTTATTTTTATTTGTTGAATGCGTGATGGCAAAGAAAATTTATTCTTATAAATATCACTGGTTTTATTCAATGTCGATAAATTATTCATTGTTTAAATTGCAAATCAATGTTTTTTCATAATCTCTAAGGAAATAGACCCGTAAAAATATTTTTAAAATTTTAATTGAATTAAAACAGTTCAGACAGTCAAAAATCTGCGGCAGATGGAGGTACTATTAATAAATGATAATAAATCGTATTACATCTTGTCTAATACCGTGCTTTATAATTATGTGATATAAAAATATTTCCAATTAGTTTAGTACGAATTATTACATATAATTATAATTATTATAATTAGATATTAGTAGCCTGTCTATTAGAATTTCTTTTTTTAATTAACAAAAGGAAAATACAAATTTAATTCAATAAATACTATCAAACAATATGATCACGAACACATTTATTCTACAAAAGATAAGTTTACGAACACGTTTAATCTGCAAAAGATAAGCTTATGAACACATCTAATTTACAAAAGATAAGCTTACGAACACATTTAATCTACAAAAGATAAGCTTATGAACACATTTCACTTACATAAGCTTACGACACATTGTAAAGCATGCACGGCATTCATTTTGGAATTTGCCTGTAAGAATATTCGTCATTATAATTTTGCCATTAATGCTGTCGTTTACTTTTTAATGGAGCACAAATCCGGTTGATACATTTTGCTGTGCATCAATCTCTAAAGTAATTAAGATATGATAATTTTTATAAAAGCGTAAGTACCATATGTTACATATTAAACGCATGGACCTAACGGGTAGCCCCGTGTTTGAATTGTAGCGGGGTAACAGCTCAGAATTTGAAGTGACCCGATGTCAAACAGGAATTTCAGACTTTGGATGTATGGATTCCTTTTTCGTGAAAACGGAATTGTACAGTTACTTTAGGACAGTGATTGACATGGAAATATATCTAAATGTTATATAAAAACTGTAACAGTTTGTACATTGTTTTATGTAATCACATTCAAAAATTAATTGAAAAAACTCCGCGCAACTATTTTGGAAGAGGAGTCTCATCTAGATTTAATTTAATTTGCAGATTGGGCTTTTATTGTTGAATGGGCTAAAATTGTAGCCGGATGTAAGGAAGACATTGTAAATTATAGCCCTTAATACTAGTCGAACATAACGGTGTAATAATAATAATTAAAAAAGAAATATATATATATATATAAGAAGAAGAAAGAAATCAGTTCTATTATTTCAAATTTAAATTTGTTAACTTTAGGAAAGAATCAAAACGCCAGGCGTCCCATGGCCGAGTGGTTAGCGCGCTTGGCTACTGATCTAAGGGGGCTGGGTTGAACCCTGGGTAAGGCATGGATGTTTGTGTTGTCTTTCTACTGAGGTCCCGCTATCCTCACAGGTCTTCTACTATGGCGTATAAATTGATTGGCTCCTGTCAGACCTCTGTGGCAAGCAGCTGTTTGAAGGGGTATTTATTTATTTATTTACTATTATCAAAGCGCTATTAAAACGAAATAGTTGATCATCACCGAAACGAATTAAAGTATGAGTTACTTTAATTTAGGAAATTCTCACCAATATGAATAATCTGTAAACAAATGAAGAACTGTTCCCTAATATCCCTTTACAAAATTCATATTTGGTTAAAGTTTACTGTGTACTTCAAAGTGCAAGGTAAAATCTTCATTACTATTTGAAATTAAATATGGCTTTTCGAATTTATGGGTAAGCATGCGACTTCCGGCTTGAAAGCGTGTTAACAATAAAGTAGCAGTTTTAATCCTTTTAAGTCATTACGTTTAGCCAAAATCGTAAATTACCTTTAGACGATGAAATGGGCAAAATATTGGCTTGAACCTGAAAATGTGAACTGTCATTAACTCATAAAGCGAAACAAAGGCTTGCAAATATTTACAGCTCAATTCCCTGAGCATACCCTTCCTGAAGCATATTCTCTTAACTGCAATATTAGAAATAATAAATTGATAAATGCGTTTAATCAAAATGATGATTATTTAATGTCAAACGATTAATTTAACAGCATAGTAAAATATTTTCAGTCAGTTCGAAGTTTTAAATATGTAGATGTGTTTTGAGTTGCTCAGTCAATTTATGCAATGATAAGTTTAAGGCAATTTCTGGTAGATATTCGCCTTATGAATCCATCAATTTAAGATAAAATTGGAACAAAATTAGGCTAGTTGTAGCTTTCTTTTATTTTCGTAACTATTCCCATTGCTACAAAAGCTTTGCGATGTATAGTGTGGCTAACTATGATATAAATGTTTAGGAGATTTGATTGGGTTACCTCTGAGCGGCACTTTTTTGCACACCATGGGCTAAATGGCCAGGTCACAAGGACCACGAAGGCTCAGAGAAGGTTAGGGGAGGGGACCCACTGGATCAGCTGTTGGAAGACAGATGGTAGTCTCCCGTCAAGGCCATTCAGCGTGTTCTTTAACGTGCACAGGGTATGGCTCTCCCACTCACGGGACCACGGCTTAATGTCCCATCCGACGGAAGGCGGTCTTTCCAAGCTCATCGGTGTTCCCTACTGACCGTGGGCAGGGCGGTGTATTTTGCGGAGATAAATCTCAATGCTGACCCAGCTGGGACTCAAACCTGGGAACTACAGATTACGAGTGGCGCGCTACCGACTGAATCATCCTCGCCCCATGTTTCGGAGATCTTCTTCATTTTGTTTGATGGGACTGGATTGTTTTACCCTTGAGTGGCACTTTTTTCGCAATTTACAAGCTACAAAGAGTTCAAAGGCTAAGAAAAAATTGAGAAAAGAGACTCACCGGACACCTATTAGGAGAGAGATAGACGTCCCCTACCTAGCGTGTGGCTTAAAGTTTCATCTGATGGACTGCAGTCTTTCCAAACTTATCGTGTCTCATTTCTCATCAAAAGTAAGTGAATGGGTTAGAGAAAATACATCTCAATTCTGGGTCATTTGGGACACGAGTCTGGGGAACTGCAGAGTATATGAGCCTGGCGGCCGTGCATAGGCCCAACCAGTGCAGTTCCAAGAGTTTTTGTTACATCCTTCATGTCGCAGCGATTTCATCTCTTCGATTTCGTGTAATCACTACCGTTAACGTAATGTTTGTTTCCCCGAACAAAAATGTCTTCCATAGACGCAAAATAAGATCTTTGTTTTGATAGAATAATTAAATGAAAAATAATTCATCTGTGCGGAAGTTTTTTTTTTTCGGTGCCAACTAAATCTGAAGAATTTAACATTTTATTAACTACTATAGATTTGAGTTTATTGCCTCTACTTTGCTTAATGCACAACGCATATATATATGTAACGTTCTAAATACAAAGTGTTCTAAAACAAATGACGTCTGAAAGATAAAGCTAATTTTCAGTTAGTTGATACGAACAGAAAAGGTCAACAAAAATTAGTGTATAACAACTGGAAAATATGTTAATAATTGAAAGCAACAGATTACCTTTCATGATATATTGGAGCTTGAAAGTTAGCGTGCGCTTAAGTGCAGTATTCTACTTCAAAATGTCGTTTACTGCGGCAAGCGTAAAAATAAATGATTCTAACACAAATTACGTCTGAAAGCTAAAGCCAAATTTCAGTTGGAAGACATGGACAGAAGAAAGCAACAAACATTCGTGTATAATAATTGAAAAGATATATTAATAATTGAATGCAGACGATTATCTCTCACGTAGTTTGTAACTTGAAAGTTAGCGTACAGTTAAGTGAAGTAGTCTGACAAATTTCTGCTTCACAATGACTAAGAGGCATATCCAAAAATACGATCAAAGCAATTCAAATAAGAAGAAAACAATACAGAAAACAAACATCTAGTCAGATACGGAATTCTACAGCAAACAATGGTTGCAATGCAAAGACGTCAGTACAGTATGATAGTTGATGGGAAATGAGCAGCAGTGGTCTGTATGTTCCAGCTAGTTAATCTGTGTTGTAACATGCTTCAAAATTAACTCGAAATATATCAAAATCACGGTATTCGTTAAATAATTCAAACTGATCAAGGCCTTTTGGTCAGTGATTCAGGGATGGTTTCAGGATAATGCAATATATATGTATTCACATTGTCTTGCGCTAATATTTATCATCATCATCATCATCATCATCATCATCATCATCATCATCATCATCATCATCATCATCATCATCATCATCATCATCACCACCACCACCACCACCACCACCACCACCACCACCACCATCATCATCATCATCAAGCAGCCATGGGCTACGGAGGTCCAACCAGACCGTGCAATTTAGTTCTCCAAGCAAGTCTATCCTGAGCTACATCTACTGCATCTGGCCACTGCACACCAATTCTAACAAGGTCTTGTTTGACATTGTCTGCCCACCACATCCTAGGTCTCCCCTTCTTTCTGAGGCCTTTAGGCACACTGTTCATAACCCTATTCGCCAATCTATAATTATTCATACGGGCAACATAGCCAAACCAACGGAGTCTCTCTCTGCACAATTTGCTGCCTGAAGGAGGTTGCAAACTCCTCTGCCTAACCTCATCATTAGTTACAAAGTTGAACCACCTGATGCCCATGACACTGCGTAAGCATCTAGTTTCCTGTTATCTTGTTTACAAAATGTCCGAGTTTCACTACCATAACTAACCCTAGAAAGAACCAAACTATTGTACAGTCTAATTTTAGTCTTTAGGTGTATACGCCTCTTTCTCCACACTCTCCATAGATTCTTAAAAGTCCCGGCAACAATACCTATTCGTCTGTTAATCTCATGCCGCACATCACCATTATCTGTTACATAGCTCCCAACATAATTAAAATGTGACACCTGCTCAAGATTGCAACCATTAAGATTAACCGAATCACAGCCTGCCTGACCAATTTTCATCACTTTAGTTTTCTCTCTGTTTATAACCAAACCTACTCTACTACAAGTCTCATCAACAGCTCGAATGAAAGAGTTCATCTCATCAACATCATTTGCCAAAAGGGCTAAATCATCAGCATAATCTAAATCAGAAATTTTCGTATCTCCAGCCCATTTAAGGCCAAAATCTTTCCCTTGAAGTGAATTTTGCATAACATAATCAATAACCAAGCTAAAGAGAAAAGGAGACAAAATGCACCCTTGTCGAACACCAGATGCTAAACCAATTGCTACAAGCCTTACCAACTCTCACACACGACTCAGTGTTATTATAGAGAGCTTTCATTATGTTAACTAACTTGTCTGGTATACCATATGATTTCACAATCAACCACAAATTATGACGATCAACAGAGTCGAAAGCCTTTTTGAATTCAACAGAGCTAGCAACCAAAGGTTTCTGAAACTCTAAATATTTCTCAAGAATCTGCCTAAAGGAAAATATCTGATCCGCACATCCCCTACCACTTCTGAATTCACATTGCTCATCACGCAATTGACTGTCAACCAGGTTCTTAATTCTATTAAGCACAATCATGGAAAGAACTTTACCTGGAACAGAGAGTAGGCTGATACCCCTATAGTTATCACAAGAACTGCGATCACTTTTTTTGAAAATAGGGATAACAATAGCTCTGGTAAAAATCCTTAGGGACCATGCCTTTATCATGAAAGATATTCAGAATTTCAGTCATCCAAGTGGTAACCGAACATTCCCAGCTCTAAGCATTTCCGTAGGAATTTCATCTACCCCTGGGGATTTATGAAGTTTAAGTTTAGAAATAGCCAAAATAACTTCAGATTGTGTTATAGGTCCAACATTAAAGCCACCAATGCATCTCAACTCATACATCTCAACTCATCTCAAATCAATCATGCATCTCACTCATCTCAAATCCAACATCATGCCACCATGCATTGCAAACAATGGGAGTAAAACTAACCACATTGTTTAGAACATCACTGAAATGCTCAGCCCACCTAGCCATGACAGAATCCTCACCTTCTATAACCTTACCTTGTTTATTCTTCAATCCCTGTATACCTGTTCGTTTTCTACCACAAAAACCATTAACTATCTGGTACAGCTCTCTGCTGTTGTGCTGTCTAACTGCTTCCTCGGCTTTGTCATCCAAGTCATCAAGCCAAAGATTCTTCTCAGCAGATAACTGATCCTTTACACGTATATTAAGCTCTCTATAATGCTTTCTATTAGGACTAGTAGGGTATTGATTAAGGACATTCCTGCAGTTCTTTCTTTCCAAAATAAGCTCAAGTGCCTTATCACTCAGATAATTCTGTCTCTTCTGCTCCTTTTTTCCTAAAAGAGTACTGTTAGTGTCCAAAAAAGCCTGTTTAAAATGATCCCATTCTTCCTCAACTTCAGTAGTAAGCATACCATGACTTTCATAATGACTAAGTAACCTATCACGGTAAGCTTTGGCTATAACTGGGTCTTTCAGAGCTTCAGTATTAAAAGCAAATTTTTTAACTCTAGCACAACACTTTTTAAGTTTAAGTTGCAAGACACTTTTAACAAGGTAATGGTCAGATCCAATTTCAGCTCCCCTATATGCCCTGGTATTTCTAACAGAACTAGCCCATTTGCTGTTAATTAATATATAATCAATCATATTCCTATGGAGCCCATCAGGTGAAACCCATGTGTACTTATGTATGTCGCGGTGTTTGTAATAAGTGTTAGTTATTCTGAATCCATTGAGTTTACTTACCTGTAGGAGACGTTGCCCATTGCCATTGCAGCTACCAATACCAAAAGGGCCTATCACCCCTCCCTAAAGGTCAGAGTCAGTACCAACTTTGGCACTGAAGTAATATTTAACTACTCACATAATTATTAATTTTAGTTCAATGCATAAAATAAGAAATTCAGTGTCCTAACTCGTAAAAATCTCAGGTCATACGAAATCAATAAACTATGTACAATTTCATGCTCAGAGGCCCATAACTTCGACTCTCAGCTGCCTTATACATGAGCTTTTAAGGTGGAGATAGAACTTAAATCAGTCAGTAAAATCGATTCGAGATATTGGTCCCATAAATGCAAATAAAATATCGATCTATTATCGTGTGATGTTTTGCGTCCCTGTGATGAATTCTCCTAACAAAGTTATAACGTCACTTTTATTGATTGGCTTGAGAGGTAGAGAAAAGAAGCATGCTTGCAGGGTTTCAGGGGATCTAAACCTCTTTATCTAGGGCTAGGGAAATCAACTCACCATTCGCTATTGGCGATTGAATATTCTTTTGTGTCTTGTTTCTGTCGAAGATAGAAAAAATTCCAACTGTAAAATATTTTCACGATAAAGAACATCAACTTGCACCATTGAAAGTAACATGATTAATTACGTTGCGTGGTTTCTTTAAATGACATAAAAGGAATGCAAATGTTTTGCCCCTTCCACTTACATGCTATAACACTGAAGAGCAAAAACATTATGACCACCTGCCTAATATGATGTTGGTCCTCCACGTGCCGCCAAAACATGTCCGTCGAGGCATGGACGTTACGAAATTTCTAAAGGTGTTTTGTGGTATCTGGCACCAACACCTTACCAGCAGATCCTTTAACTCATGTAAGTTGCGTGGTAGAGCCGCCGCAGATCGGATATGCTCTTCCAACAGAAACCACAGATGCTCGTTTGCATTGATGTTTTGGGAATTTGGAGATCAGAGCAATACCTGGAAGTCTTCCTCATGTTCCTCGAACCATTTTTGAACAATGCTGGCAGTGTGGCATGGCACATTATCCTTCTGAAAGAAGGCACTACTAGAGGGACATACCGTTGCCATGAAAGGATGTACCTGGTCTGCAATGATGTTTAGGTAGGTGGCAGATGTCATAGTATCCTGCACATGAATGAATGGACCGAGGGTTTTCCAGCAGAACATTGACCAAAACATTACACTTCATCTACCGGCTTGTTTTTGTCCCACGGTGCATCCTGGTGCCAACATTTCCCAAGGTAAAGGACGCATACATACCCGGCCATTCACATGGTGCAACAAGAAACAAGATTCATCGGAGCAGATGACCTTCTTCCAATCATTCAAGGTCCAGTTCCGATGCTCGCGTGCCCATTGTAGGTGCTTTCGACGGTGAACCGAGGTTAGCATGGGCACTCGGAACAACCAACGGCTACGTAGTCCCTATTTCAGCAGGGTTCGATATACTGTGTGTTGTGACACATTATACCCGTCACCAGCATTCAAATTACGGGCCAGTCAACACAGTATCCCTTCTGTTGGCCGAACTTACAGTATTATCATACGGGATAGCCTTTGCTCACCTCTTGCATCGATGAGCCATGGTTGACTCTCACCTTACCAGCGGTTAGTAGTTTTTCATTCCTCGGGCCACTTTTTGAAGGTACTAACTATGGCTGACCGTGAACACCCTATAAGCCTTGCCATCTGGTAAATGCTCTGACCCAGTCGTCTGGCCATTACAATTTGGCATTTCTCAAACTCACTTAAGTCCGCTGCCTTTCCCATCTGAAGAACAAGAATAGCACTGATTAACAGAGCTCAATGTAAGGTGCTATTTATACCTTTTCACGACCTTCACACGCGCCGTCGTTTACTTGCATCTTCGATTTGCATAAAGACGCGTTGGTCATAATATTTTGGTTCTTCGGTGTAATGTCATTCTCTGGCTTGTAATAAAAACTGATGGCTGCTAAGATTTTTCCGAATTTATCCGCCCCTGCCTTTAACTAAATGTGTTTTATATATGAAGGAATAATAGTCATTATGCTGTACCTAGATTACATAAAATAACATAGAGAATTTCTCTTTTATGAATCTATATCATAAAATTTAATTGTTTAATCTCTAGAACACTATACCTTTTATGGAAATGAGGCAGAAGGTAAACTGAATTTCAAAATCAAGTTTCAGTCTTGAATTTCACCAATATTTTCTCAGTATTTAAAGAATTATGGAAGCTGAAATATTTTTAACAGAAAATGTTACCAGTTATAAAATTTTATCTCAATAGCTGTTCAAAACAAAAATCATGATTGATATGTCAAAGAAAATTCTAAAATATTGCAATTGTTTAGAGATTCTTTCAATAGTTATTTAAACTTTCATCAGTTTTGACGAAACTTTCAGAGAAGAACTCTGATTGGAGCTGCATTTAGACGAGCATTTAGAGAACTCATATTGGAGTTCCATATCTCTTTAAATGTTGAATGAATATTGTCTGCATTCAAGATCTTCGTAGACTTTATTTGCATCTTTAATTTATCTTCAGTCTCATTCCCATTAAAAGTTTATTGTTCACATATTCTTCCCAATTGCTAATTTAGCTTTTCATTCGCACATAATTTGGGAAATCTTCATTTTTTTGGTCTAGGCACACTGTAAAAATTTATTATTTGTTTTCACTCTTCGTATTTTAGTTTCTAAGTTTCAACTTTTATTAGCTAATATTGTGTTATTAAGAATTATCCTTACGATTCTGGATTGCGTGTTTAACGGACTATTAAAAGAAATTTTTAATATGTTCACAGTTAGGCAATCAGGGTATGTAGAAGGGATACTCTGATTTCCTAACTGATTAGACTTTAATTTTTGTATAAAACGGAAGATTTTTCTCTTGTAAACGTCCAGTTAACGAAATCAAGCGAATACTGGAAAAAACTCCACTATTTGAAAAGGAATTCACGTTGTGGGAAAAATAAATTCCCAAGGAGGAAAGAAGAAATTTACAGGGAGTAAAGGAACAGCAGCGAGAAAAAAAATATATTTGCACCCATGAACTGAAGATTACGCTCGTCAGTTCAGAAACCTCCCTGCTACGACCCACTATTTTTGTTACTTCAATGAGTAGATTTGTCTGTAATTCTCAGATTTCAGATTTAAAACAAGTTTATCCATTGTTAAAGCTAAGCACCAAAATGAAGCAATGGATTATCTAAACTTTATTAACAATTATATTCTTTTATTTCTTGCTTTAGTTTGACTCAGTGTTTAAGGTCTGTAATAACTCTGAAACCCTCGAGCAAAGTTTTAAAAGTCTAAACGGCTTTGGAAATTACCATTACATTTTTTTTTGTCAGAATAAAGCTAATTCAGTTATTCAATCTCCCATTAAAGCTTTATTGCAGTTGCGAAGTTTCGGGAGAATATTATTACCACATTATTTAGTAGAACACGGCGATGTTAATATTGGAAAACAATAACTGCTTAAATGGCCAAATAACACAGAATGAGTTGTTTTCTTGTAAATTGCAATTAAGTGTCAGTGAACACGCAAGCACCCCCAACGACAACAAAAGAGATGAGTGTTTAACAGTTTTTTCAAGATTAACAAAATTGCATCTCAGCATCCCAAAAAACACAAAGAACCTTTCATTTCCTCTCCTTTCTTTCTTCTTCTGTTATTTCTTTATATTCTTTCGAGATAAAACGAAACTAGAAATGTGCTGTACGTCTGAAGCATTACCCAACTTGACATCAGTCGCAGTGAAAGAACGCTGCTGAAATTCGGTTCTAGAGTTCGGGCTCTCGCTTTTAGCTTTTTCAAGCCAGAAAAGCTTTCACAAGCCACGACTTCTCTTTCTATACTGGTGACATTCGGTAGATGAGACTTTGTTCCATTTTTTTTTAGGATTTTGAAATCTGGAACCTCTTCCTGTGTGTTTTCCTCGGTTGCAAATTCTGATTTAAAAAAAAATTGGACATTAAGTCTATTTTATTAAAAAATCTATTGAAAAGATGCATTATTCTCATCATTCATTATTAGTGCATAAATGAAATACCTAGAGTGCATATGAGCTGGAAGAATCATGGAGAAAAAAAACTAGTATAATAAGATTTAGTAAGAAAAAATACTACCGCTACATAGACGATGTTTCTGGGGAAGGAAATTACTATTGACTGGTTCTGAAAGCAAAAAGAGCGAAAAAAAGTTTTTTACTGTGGAAAAAATTTAAGGAAAACCCTTTTTTTTAGGTTCGGAAATAATTCTAGTTATAATTCAGTGTTATAATTACATCATTATGACGTAGCTGTATCATAAAATCAATATATGAGGAAGGATGTTGTGCATTAGAGAAAGGAGGATGGAGAAAAGAAGAAGAAATTTTCTTTATTGCATTCCTGTCTTAGTTTAATAAGGATTACACGTTAAATCATGCTTAATTTATTATCTGCTTTTAGTGTGTCTCTTCAAATTTATCGGATAGTTCATAACTTTTCAGTGAGGACTTGTCAAATAATTTAAATTTCGTGCGGTACTCAGTTTTTTTGTTTACGTACTTAAACGGTTCCATGCTTAAATTTTAAAAAGTCAGTTTATATATGGGCATTCTAATCTGATAAGTATTCCAGTCTCCTAGTGTGATGACGGTCATGCAAATCTGAATTCGAGCTCAATATCTAATAAAAGAACATTTCAAAATAGGGCTTAGAAAACTTTTGACCTCCAAATCAGCTGCAAATAAAAATTTCTTTAGATTTTGGATAATATTCTTCAAATACTTATAAAGCTAATGAAATTGCGACATGTAACAGCGCCGTTTCGAGTTATAAAAATTATTTCAAAAGCTAATTAAAATCGTATGTAACAGTAAATGAAAAGAAATAAAAGTTTCATGCAGCCAATTTGCAGGCCTGACAGCAGTCTTTCAGTTTAATCCTACAGAGATAAAACCTGTGAGAAAGGCGAGATCACAGTAAATAAAGATAATACAAATCACAAAATATTGTTCATTCGAAATAATTCTTTCTGTTTTGTGCATTTTTAAGAGCATTTAGCATAAGATGAGCGACGTTGGTTTAATTGTTTCCACCTGAGAGAGAAGCTTGAAATAGGTGATATCTGTATGCTGTAGACAACCATCATGTTTCCACCACTGCATTTCCAAAAAAGTCTAAATTTCCGCTATCATTTTAAATTTTTATTTTCCGTTACAGTTCCTAATAATAAACGCATATAATTAAAATTATTAATATATCAAAGAAGCGCAAAAAAGGAAGCCAAAAGTGACTTAGCTTGCATATCAACAATGGATTAGTATAGGACTAGATATAAACAAAAAAGTGTGTGGGAGAGGGTAATTCATGACCAGACCGGAACAACTTTGCGGCTTATCCGTATTTTAATTTTATCTCATTTTAAATAAAAAGGAGGGTAATGTTTTAACTTTCTCAGGTGTATATCTGTCCTTATGTAGACATCCAGTTTCTTGCTTTTAGAGATATATTGAAAATTCTCTTTATGATGGACAGGTATTGAGGAAATACTACTATTTCCCACTTCCCGAATCTCCCAAAAGTTATAATTGCGCCTTCTAATGGTGAGAAATTTTCAAAATATCAAATTTTTAAACGAATATTGCAAGCATTCTATTTATACTAGAAATTCGAAATTTTGGTGGTGGATGTGAGGGTTATGAGATTTCCAGTGACAATAATTTGTTGTCCCTTACCCCCAGGGGGAGGTAAAATGCAACATTTTTGTTTTTGAAGATAAAAATTCTTTTGTGGGTTGGAAATTACTATCCATATCTTTAAAATTTCCTAAATGTTTCAATTTCCCCCTCTAACGATGAAAAAAATTGAAAACTTCAAACTTTGAACAAATATTGCAAATATTTATTTGGGCTAGAGATATGATATCTTGGTGGTGGAGTGTGAGGATCAATGGGCTTACATTGACAGTAACAATTTGTCATTTCTCACCCAGGGGAGAAGAAAAAGCATTTTTATATTTTGAAAGATTAATAAAAATATTTTTGAGTTGAATAGTTACTAATGAAACTCCAAATCTCATTTTTCGAATTTTAGACTGTTTTATTTTAAGTTACACGGTCAAAAGGCATTAAATATAGGAAAAGCGAAACTTCTAACCAATGTTGCAAGTGATTTGATTGTAATAAAAATTTGAAAATTCGGTGGTGGAGGGTTAAAATGATATTATATAAGGAATAAGATTTTATAGGTTTTGTTAAATCTATTTTTAGTGTCGGACACAAAATATGGGGCTAAAATAAAATTATACAAAAACAACTGATTTGGATTTCAAAGCACATAGACAAATTTGAGATTTCGTATAAGACGACCGGATTTACGGGAATGCGGATTCTGGACTTCGCAGGATATATCCCTAGCTATTTGCATTCCCCCTATCATCCATTCGTTCGAATTTAAACTGTCGAAGAGTGCAAAAGTCGGTAAACGAAAACCTTCATTCTTTTTGAAAACAAGATTACCATATTCGCCAGAGAGCGATATGTGTTCCTTTAGTTGGAAAATATTCTAGATAAACAGTGTAATATATATGTGTGGCTACTCTCTGTTCCATTATTGTTTTAAAAAAATATTTTTGATTATATTTTGATGCGATGTGTGTTAATCAAAATGCACCAGGTTCGTGGGTTGTTTTTCCAAGAAGCATTTTTTGCACTCAATGGACTAAACTTCCAGGTCAGAAGGGTCCCTAAAGGCTCTGAGAAAGTTAAGGAAAGGGAAGCCACTGAATGGCTGTTAAGAAACAAATAAGACACTCCCATCCATCCAGTGAATACAGCATAGAAGTTTTCAATTCTGTGCAGCATAGAAGTTGTTACTACAGTGTATAGTTCTATTGCACACGGAGTCACGGATTAAAGTTCCATCTGACGGAAGTCGATCTTTCAAAGCCCAGGGTGTTCCCTTTCTCACTGAGGGCAGGGTGGGGGGTCAGCATATATAAATCTAAACTCTGGCACAGGTGGGACTCCAACTTGGGAACTACAGAGCACGACACTAGAGAGCTGCCGAATGAACTAACCTCTTCCACCAGGCTACTAATCTCTTTCGTTCTACAGCAGAGGTTCTCAACGTGGAGAACGCGAAAACGTTTTTTGGGAAACGCGAAAAAAATTTTTGGGGTACGCCGTGATAGCTCAAAAGCCGCTAGATCTAATAACAAAGTCGTGAAGTTAGCATTATTATACTATAATTATAGTTTTATCTACATACATAAGGGGTACGCCAGTTGCACACACAGTTCCAGGGGGTACGTGAAGCATAAAAGGTTGAGAACCACTGTTCTACAGTAAGTATATCCACATTGCACAACGTTTGAAATTAGCAGCAATTTTTGTCAGTGTAGCAGCACCAGCAAAATTCTTTCAGTTGCTTCAGTGTTTTTTTTTTGCATCAACCCTGACTAATTCTTTAGTCACCTGTTGTGATGATTATAAATTGATTGAAATATAAATTTCTCCCACAGTTCAACTAGTAACACTAAGGCACTGTATTTTGAAACCTGTGGAAAATTCCTATGAATTATTTTCTGTCTTCTGAAAATGGTGAATATTTGTATTCTTGTATGTAGCAGCACCAGCAAAATTCGTGATTGAAATAAATGATAAATATTGCAAATATTTATTTGGGCTAGAGATATAATTGAAATGAAATTGATGATGATTCATCAATTTCATTTCAATTATATCTATATAATTGAAATAAAATTTAATGAATTAAATTGAAATTAAATTTAATGCCAATTTTCAGCCCTACCTGGTATAGTGGTTAGCGTATTTGATTATTAACCTAGCGCGAGTTCTCTACATATGTGTTTGTATGAGAAATCAGAACAAACCTAACAGAACATCTAGTTATCACCGTCTTTTGTGTAAGGCAGTATCATTTTCAAAACGGAAAAAAAAGGGTAATCACAGATATCAATCTAATAGTGGACTTTTAGAAAGAAATTCGTTTTGTTTTTCTTTGCTTCCAAATAATTTGCATGTAGAAAAATTTCTAATCTGGCTCATGCGAGGACTTTTCAAGCATATTATGAGTGCAGTTTGTTTTTCCTGGGATAATTTCATCCATTGGATTGACTCGAAATTCCCTTGAAAATTGCGAAATAAAGTTCAGATCTGGTTAGAAATTTCCCACAGGAAATATTATAACACGAAAGATAGAAAGAGATTCGCCTTTGATGAGAGTCCACTTCACTCCTTGCAGCCGTGAAAGGATTTTGCTTTGAAAATGCCGTTGCTGATAGAGAGCTACGAACCGAATGGACAGACCAAGTGAACCGGTGAATGGACCCGTGGTAGGCGAGACGATGGATGGATCTGAGGAACAGCCCCTGGAACTCAGAATCAGTGAAGGGCAGTGACTTGGGTGCGAGTGCAGTGAACACTGCCTATGAAGCCGCTGAAACTTGGCACCAGTTTGTGTTGGCTAACGGAAGTGCACGTGAATGGCATCCGTAATGTTATGAAAGCCAGAGAAGCTTTGTAATCGATCGTTCATGTTTTAGCTATTTCTCGTGGGGTGAGATAAAATCAGCTATCTGTTAAAAGGCAGGATATTTGTGAAAAATATTCTGCGACTGGAATAAATAAAATCCCTTGTTTATTATATATCTTTCCACTGGACGTGTGTATATTATAGACAGTTCTGTTTGAATTCGTTTTCAGTTTGATTTTTCTCTCTCAAAAGAATACAAATATTCACCATTTTCAGAAGACAGAAAATAATTCATAGGAATTTTCCACAGGTTTCAAAATACAGTGCCTTAGTGTTACTAGTTGAACTGTGGGAGAAATTTCAAAGTGCAATGCTAATAATTTTCCGTTTAAAATAGGGGTGCACCATATGGCCAGCGAGATAATTTTTTTGCCCCGTTTCCTTCCATTAGAAGCGATTCTGGCCCACTTTATTTCATTAGAAGCAGAGTCTGGTTCACTTTATTCCATTTGAAGCCGATTCTGGCCCATTTTATTCCATTAGAAGTCGATTCTGGTTTGCTTCATTCCTTTAGAAGTTGATTCTGACCTCTTTCATTCCTTTAGAAGTCGTTTCTGGCTTGATATATCTACTTGAGTCGTGTAACCGTGGTTTAAAGTGCGATTCACTTCGAAGAAAGTTAGGGAGCCAGCAATATTGAGTAGGTAAATCGGCGCCATATCTCTCGTTGAAATGAATACAAACTCAGTGGCTCATTGCACCATCGAAATGTTTTAAGTTTATTTTCTCCTATTTAGAGAACATATAGAAAGGTAGGATTTTTAATTTTTTAATTTATTTATATATTTCTTTCTAACGAAATATACCGTCACAACCTTCCATTTGACAAAATACCCATACGTATCGACCACATTTTCTCTCTTCTCTTTTTCTGCAGTCGTGTTTTCAGCCCATGGTATTAGAAACGTTATAAGCTCTAGTTTGAGATATAACTCGTTAAGATCGATTCCCCCCGAAATTTCTGTCCATTTTGGGGGGAAGGGGGAATAGTGGAGGTAACGAAATACTTTCCAATTTCCTTCTTTTTAGTGGGAAGAAATAAAAAAAAACATATATTTATCGCCCACAACATTTCCCATGTCACAGGCTTCTATTTGACGTACTTGTTGCATTTGTCCCTTTGCTTTAGAAAGATATAAGTAGTTTCAATGCACTTATATGGTTACCCTCTTTCCACAGTGCTTTCTCCCTATGACGTCACCGACAAGGCCACCTTATTAATATTCATAATTAACAATTAGTTAAAAATTATTTAATCCCCATTTATTACCCCCTTTTTTTAAAAATTCCTTCCCCCTTTATGGAAAAACCCTTGGCGCCATCTAGTGTATATGATGAGTACTATTTTTAGAAAAGCCCTCAATTTTACTTGTAATTTTTCCAATTTTTGACTCCCCCTCATTAAAAAACCCCCTTATCAAAATTCCTTCCCTCCTTTATTAAAAACCCGTGGCGCCATCTAGTGTATATGAGGAGTACTATTTTCAGAAAAAAACCTTCAATTTTAGTCGTAATTTTCCAATTTTTTAATCCCCCTCATTAAAAAACCACCTTATCAAAAGTTCCTCCCCTTTATTAAAATTCCCTCCCATTTATTAAACCCCACTTATCAAAAGTTCCGCCCCTTTTATTAAACTCCTCCTCACTGATCACAAACTCCCGTCCCTTGGTATCTACCCTCAAATTATCCAAGTCCACTAAACTTTTTTGGTGGCAACGCTCATCCCCGTCTCAGAATGGCTGATGCAATCCTCAAAAATAATTACAAGGTCCCATATTTTGCGAATTCGACCTTCACTAGAATAAGGACTATCCCGCAGTAACTGTTTTAAAAGACTGTACCGCAGAAAATGAAAAAATGCTATTGGGTAAAAATAAAAAAAAAATAATAAAAGGAAAACAGCAAAAAAAAATCTTTATTCTTAATTATGAAAAACATTGAGGGGTAATATGGTTTGGTGACCTGTATGGGCAACATAAAAGACCCTCTTTAGAGCACACAACAAGCGTTCGGAACCTCACACCAGACCACGTTTTACTGACGGATGGTTTTACAATATGAAAAGTCCTGCGAAATTAAAAAGTATTATTCCAAACGGGGAATCACAAGGGTTTTATTGACGGTTGAATCTTGGATCACCCCCTTTGCTTCCATATCAGGAACGATGTCTTACAACATGAAAACCCATTAGCACTCTTGATCGTAGTTTTCAGACTCGAAATTTTTTCCAAGTCCAGAGACGGATTACAGCCCCTCTGACTAAACACATATTGTCTACCTCATTTCAATCTCCTTCCATTTCAGGCCATCACAGGATATGGAAACAATGTTTTTCATCCTCTAATCGGAACCTCCCATTTATGATAGGTCAGTAATTTGATTCAATGTACCCCATAGGAATAATTTCCCTTCGACCCCCTAAACCTGTAAGTGTTAAGCTTCTCTTATTTAGTCTCCATCGGATTGAAGGATGATGCCGTCAGATATTTGTGTTTCTGCACTTTCCGCGCCAGGCCTTGTTTTGGAAAGTGGTTTTACGTTAAATCTGCCATGTCTCAATTAATTACTCTCCGTAAGTATATCCGTTACGCGACATGGTTTTATTCATAATACTTATTACCGCTGTATCCTCAGTACATAATGCAAACTCTTTCCTAGGAAGTAGCACTACGCAGTAAGATAACAATTTCTTCCTCCGAAGAAAAATCAGCTATGGGAGTAATCATTTTTTAAAAATCTACAGTTCTAAAAGCTCTCAAGTTTTTAAAAATCGTCTTTTCTACCGTTTCTTGGCGAACGTATGACTCATCACGCTGATGAAATTCGCGTTGCGGCGTCAGTTCATTAGTACACGCTTTACAAAGTCAGTTGTTTTCATCGGGTAAATTCTGTAAGGAAACGCGGCAGAAAGCTAAAGGTAGAATTCACACGTTTCCGCTTCCGTTTCTGCTTATGGTGCGTAAAAAACTTTAGTTCCAACATGAGGTAATGGAGTACGAAACAACAGTTTTAACAAATACACTAACCTACTATAAAAAATAATATCAAAGTCTCACTCGATCGTACCCTCTCAACTTAACTGAGTTAACCTACTGAAATTTTATTTGCAACTGGACTGATAGTCAAAATTTAGCAAAAACTTCAGCGATTATATCAGTATATCTATGGAACAAGCTTCTTCGATTCGGCAACATAAAAATCCGCCTAACTATGATCTGACATATATGTTCTGATAGGGCCTCAATAAAAGAATTCTGCACTTTTGTCACAAAAAATAGCTCTTCTCACGTAGACCGTACTAAGTGGCAGAAAAATACCTTTACAAACTAAGAGTGTGAAAAAACTCTTCAATACCGTTCTTAAAAATAGGAAAATTCCCTACACTCTACCACTTCATCATCGCCTCTGTTACAAGTACCAAAAGCTTCTGCAATTACTGTCGCTTAATTTCGAAGAAATGCCTCTAGACGAGCACGCATCAACAACCAACCGGTGAAAACTTAAAGGTCAACTCGCGCACTGGCCTATGGAAAGCACATAACCCGAAGAATTATCTAATTCCTTTACCTGTGAGAACCGCTCCGTGCTTTATCTTCCTCAACCCTAATGAGAAAGTTAAATAATTACTCGTTTCATGACAAAATGCAAAATAAGGAATTCTTCTGCCGTCTCAAGAGATGCACTTAAAAATTGATAAGAATCTATGAAGTTCAAAGTTCCGAGGGAGAATGCTGTGTATTTTTCCATATTATTGGGAATGCAATTAATCTTCTTATTTTTGATTATTCCTTGCAGGTGGCTGTCCTTTAGGTTATGAAATATAACTGGAATCTTATTTTGGAGCTTAAAATTGAGATTACACGTATTATGAGTGGGTCCTTGGAGAAGCGCTAGTGGAAGAACACTATATTCATGTAATGAAACTCATTCGACATAAAAAAAACCTAGGCCAATATCACGACTTGTACACAAACATGCTCCTCTTAGCCGATGTGTTTCAGAAAACTTTGGTTTGCTTCACTTCACTGTCATAGAATCTTAGACATAAACTCATTATATAGTTTAATCTTCAGATGCATGTTTCTCCATAGAATCGTAAACTCTCAATATCTATTATTTGTATTTCCTCATACACCTCGCAAGATAATTAAAGTAACTTGTTCAAACACTGATTCATCTTCCATATGTGTATATTTACTTTCGTAGCACCATGTGCCGAAAAAGTTAAAATCGCAAGCATCATCTGAGTCAGATTATTATTTTTTCCATATATCTCCTATTTTTTTACGTTGAAAATCTCACAAAAGCCTTAAATGGACATTACTTTACCCATGATACAGCTATAAATTATGATAACCAACAGATTAAAAGATTTATCTCATACACAGTAGGTTAGCACGCTCAGCTTCTGATCTAAGAAACCTAGAGATCCATGGTAAGACTTGAGTGTTGTTTTTTTGTCTACTGAGTACCTATGTCTTATGAAAGGATTCTGTAGCCGCTGTGACAAATAGTTGCATAAAGTCATATTTAAAGATACACTGATTTCGAACTCACTAAGATTCTTATATGCAATCAATAGAGATTTGTCCTATGGATGTCTATATTTTCGGATCCGCCCTCATGCTCTTTTCAAAGTTCTGTGTGTATTTCTACAGCTCCCTACTATGGTTCAATAAGCGCGTAAGTAAACTGCGTGTATAAGGGCGAATGTGGTTATTTTTAGCTGCAAGCACACGTTTCCGACATTGATATGTATTCGTGTTTTTCAATACACGAGGAAATCTAACACACACATTTCATGTCTAAGAATCGGTTTAGTTATTTTTCCTGCATGTGAATATATGTTTCTATACTAGTGTGGAATTCTCAGAACAAGTGGTACTATGTTTTATACGGGTGAAAGTGGTTATTTTTAGCTGCAAGCACACGTTTTTTGATAATGTTATGAATTCGTGTTTCACTTGTTTGGAAATCTGAAAGAACACTACCTATAGAAAGTAGTATTACTCCAGTAAATTCCATTAGTATGTACAAAATGCTTCTCGATTCTGAGGACTCCCAGAACCGATCTGTTAGACAATACTTTGCGTTTCAACCGCTTTCTGGAGGTAACGCGTATAGCGCCAAGCCTTTCAACGGATATTTCACACTTCAAACACTCATCAAGAAAATCAATATTGCAGAAGTAAGATTGAAAAGAAGAAGCGATAGGAAAGCGAAAGAAAAGCACACTACCCAGCATTCTTCTCACATTAAAAGAAAATGTAACGTAAAGCATTCATCGGTTCGCCTCAAAAGAGCCCGACAGAGAGCGCCCTGTGACAGCTTGAAAGGCAGCAAGAAGAGTACAAGTAGTAACAATAGTTTAACCTCAAGTATTCATTTTTTAAGTATTAGGGTGTTAATTTCTTACAACGTTCATTTCTAATGAAGATGCAAGTCAGCAACATTCACTTTTTGTGCAAGCATGTGAATATTACATGTAACTTTTCAGTTGTATGTGAATCAAATATTCACTTTTCTGAACATGGGTGAAATCACTCCAATACAGTGAACGACAGTGAAATACATTACTCACACAGGACAAGGCACTTGTCAACGGGGTATATTGAATTCAACGGGGTATATTGAATCAAATTACTGACCTATCATAAATGGGAGGTTTCGATAAGAGGATGAAAAGCATTGTTTCCATATCCTGTGATGGCCTGAAATGGAAGGAGATTGAAATGAGGTAGACAATATGTGTTTAGCCACAGGGGCTGTAATCCGTCTCTGGACTTGGAAAAAATTTCGAGTCTGAAAACTACGATCAAGAGTGCTAATGGGTTTTCATGTTGTAAGACATCGTTCCTGATATGGAAGCAAAGGGGGTGATCCAAGATTCAACCGTCAATAAAACCCTTGTGATTCCCGATTTGGAATAATATTTTTTAATTTCGCAGGACTTTTCATATTGTAAAACCATCCGTCAGTAAAACGTGGTCTGGTGTGAGGTTCCAAACGCTTGTTGTGTGCTCTAAAGAGGGTCTTTTATGGCACCCATACAGGTCACCAGACCATATTACCCCTCAATATTTTTCATAATTACAAATAAAGATTTTTTTTTAATTTTTACCCAATAGCATTTTTTTCATTTTCTGCGGTACAGTCTTTTAAAACAGTTACTGTGGGATAGTCCTTATTCTGGTGAAGGTCGAATTCGCAAAATATGGGACCTTGTAATTATTTTTGAGGATTGCATCAGCCATTCTGAGAAGGGGATGAGCGTTGCCACCAAAAAAAGTTTAGTAGATTTGGATAATTTGAGGGTAGATACCAAGGGATGGGAGTTTGTGATCAGTGAGGAGGAGTTTAATAAAGGGGGTGTAACTTTTGATAAGGGGGGTTTAATAAAGGGGAGGGAATTTTAATAAAGGCGTGGAACTATTGATAAGGTGGTTTTTTGATGAGGGGGATTAAAAAATTGGAAAATTACGACTAAAATTGAAGGCTTTTTCTAAAAATAGTACTCCTCATATACACTAGATGCCGCCACGTGTTTTAATAAAGGGGGAAGGAATTTTGATAAGCGGTTTTTGTTAATGTGGGGAGTCAAAAATTGGAAAAATTACAACCAAAATTGAGGGCTTTTCTAAAAAATAGTACTCATCATATACACTAGATGTAGCTAGATGTAGATACACTAGATGGCACCACGGGTTTTTCATAAAGGGGGAAGGAATTTTTAATAAACGGGGTAATAAAGGGGGTATTGATTACTTTTTAATTAATTATTAATCATGAATTGTTAATTATGAATATTAATAAGTGGGCGTGGCCGGTGGCATCATACGGCGGAAAGTACTGTGCAAAGGGGGAACCTATAGTGCATTGAAACTACTGATATAGTAGAACAGGTCTTCGCATATTTACCCCCTTTTACTTTGGAGGGCAAAAGGGAACTTACTTGAAAAATAACTATAGGTATTATTTAGGTTGGGGTTGTTTTGTCTCTGAGCGACACTTTTTTGCACACTATGAGCTAAATGGCCAGGTCACATGGACCCCGAAGGCTCAGAGAAGTTTGGAGGGAGTGGTCCCACTGGAACAGCTGTTGGGAGACAGATGTTAGCCTCCTATCAAGGCCATCCAGTGTGTTCTTTAATGTGCACAGGGTATGGATCTCCCGCACACGGGGCTACGGCTTTATTCCCATCCGACGGACGATGGCCTTTCCAAGCCCATTCTTGTCCCCTACGGACCGTGAGCAGGGCGGGGTGTTTTGCAGAGATAAATCTTAAAGCTGACCCAGCTGGGACTCGAACCTGGGAACTGCAGATTACGAGCCTGGTGCGCTACCGACTGAGCCACCCCCGCACCCTTTGGCCCTCGCGTTCCGAAGATATAGCAGAACAATAATTTTCATATTTCCCCTTTTTCAAGAGGTAAGAAAGCATGGGCATAAATTTTTATAACAGATGACACTTCCCGTTTCACAAGCTTTCATTTGGCACATAAATCATTAGGTTTCTCCATTGCGTTCGAACGATATGGTGGAAAAACTGTTTCGAGAAATCCACAAATCTACAAACTGACAAACCGACAAATGACAAGCAAAAACGAATCAGTAGGAAAATATGCAAAATCAAGAAATTGCCAGTGATTTGTCAAGATTAAATTAATTTTAATCGAAATTAGGGCGTTAGCATTTTTATCGAAGAGTAAACGAAAGCCACTTTGACCTTCATCCTCCTTCAAAATTAATCTTTTTTGAATAAATGATATTTTCAGTAGTGTTTATTTTTGACCATTAATGTTCGTATGGAAGCTCTTAAAGTGCTTTTATTTCATTTATGGCATAGAGTGGGAAACTGTGATTTAAAAGAAGAAATAAAAAAAAACTATTCATCTTTATCTTATGAAAACGATACCAGCAACAGAAGTTTTTTTAATTATTTATATTAATCCTTACCGCTTGAGGCGGGAGTTGGCTCACTCAGTAGCACGCGCTAGTCCAATAATCTACATCTTTGCTTGCGTTGACATTCATTCCTTCTAACCCCCGCCCTGACTTTGGTGAGAATGTAAACACCTTTGGACTTGAAAAGGCGATCATCCATCGGATGGGACGTTAAGCCGTGGCTTTGTAAGTGCAGGAGAGCCATACCCCTGTGCACGTTAAAGAACAAGCTGGATCTTCTTGACGGGAAGCTTTCATCTGTTTCCTGTCTCCTAACAGCTGTCTAGCGGATCCCCTTACCCAACATTTTCTGTTGTGTGTTCGAAAAAGTGTCTCTCAGAGGTAAGACAACCCAATCCTTATGATTGTCCACCGGGATGAAGACCTATTGTGAACAACAGTTTTGGTTAATCTATTTAATCTGCCAGTCGGTCATATATTCACAAGGGTCAAGTAGAGAACGAAAAGTAAAGAGGCAAAAATGTCCCATAGTTTGTAATTATGCATATTTTAGAAGCAAATACCCGAAGGGAAAAATGAATAATAACATAGAAACAATTAGAATCACAATAAACTGTTTAATGATGAAAATTAAAGAAGCTGAAGTCTGTGCAATGACATCCGCAAGGGATTCACTAATAAGAATTTCTTTCCAAACAAACGATCTACAAATGCAGGAAAGTGAAATGTTCTGTACTCTACTACTTCTTCTTCTTCTATGCTACGATTGCTCTTAATTAGCCAACCCAGGTATTAATTTTACGGCTGGATGCGTTGTGAGGCCATTACCTCTGAAACAAATCCTGGCACTGGTATTTGAGCAACTACATCATCTGTAAAAGAGTCATCAGTGCGTCTTTGTTTCTCGACTACATTTATAGCCTCAAAAACTTTCGCATTTCATAATATAATGTCTTACACCACAAGATCTTTCCATCGCAATGAAAAAAAGCAAGATATACACCGAAGAGACAAAACATTATGACCACCTGCATAATGTGATGTTGGTCTTCCGCATGCTGCCAAAACAGCTCTTACCAGGCGAAGGATGGACCCTACAAGATTTATAAAGGTATCTTGTGTTATCTGGTACCAACACGTTACCAGCAGATCCTTTAACTCTTGTAAGTTACATGTTTGAGCCGCCGCAGATCGAATATTCTTTTCTAACACAAAGCACAGATGCTTGTTTGGATTGATGTCTGGGGAATTTGGAGGTCAGAGCAATAACTGGAAGTCTTCCTCATGTTCCGAGAACCATTCTGGAACAATCCGGGCAGTGGGGCATAGTGCATTATCCTGTGGAAAAAAGGCACTACTAGAGGGGTATACCATTGTCATGAAAGGATGTACCTGGTCTGCAATGATGCTCAGGTAGGTGGCAGACGTCATAGTTTCCTGTACATGAATGACTGGACCAAGGGTTTTCCAGCATAACATTGACCAAAACATTACACTTCATCCACTGGCTTGTTTTTGTCCCACAGTGCATCCTGGTGCCAACATTTTCCCAGGTAAAGGAAGCACAGATACCCGGCCATCCACATGGTGCAACAGGAAACACGATTCATCGGACCAGACGACCTTTTTCAAATAATTCAAAGTCCAGGTTTGATGCTCGCGTGTCCGTTGTAGCCGAGGTTAGCATGGTGAACCGAATTTTTTTTTCGATGTTGAACCGAGGTTAGCATGGGCACTTGGAACAGCCAACGGCTATGCAGCTTCTATTTCAGCAGAGTTCGATGTACTGTGTTCTGTGACACATTACTCCCATCACTAGCATTCAAATTACGGGGGAGTCAACACAGTATCCCTTCTGTTGGCAGTATCATACGGGATAGTCTTTGCTCACCTCTAGCATCGATGAGCCATGGTTGACTCATACCTTGCCAGCGGTTCGTAGTTTTTCATTCCTCGGACCACTTTTTGAAGGTAATAACTATGGCTGACCGTGAACACCCCACAAACCTTGTCATCTCGGAAATGCTCTGACCCATTCATCTGGCCATTGCAATTTGGCCCTTATCAAATTCACTTAAGTCCGCTGAAGAGCAAGAATAACTCTTCCCATCTGAAGAACAAGAATAACACTGATTAACAGAGCTTGGTATCAGGTTTCATGACCTTCACACACGCCGTCGTTTATCTGCAGTTGCTTCGATTTGCATAAAGATGCGCTGATCATAATATTTTCGCTATTAGGTGTATGTAAAGTTGTAAAATATAATAGCTGATTGAAATTGAAACTGCTAAATGACGAGCTTGTATAAGTCTATGTTACTATTCATTTTGCCTCTTGTGGTATTGTTTCTAGAGTACATTTGATTACAACTTGAAATACATTTATACCTATCTTCCTGGTGATTGTGTGATTGATTACGTGAGTGGCAGATTAAACGTATTGGGCAAATGTTGAACCAATTCTACCTAGTTGACGCCAAATATTAGCCGTCTTTGTACTGACGTTGAGAATTTACATTTGAAAAACCATTATGTGTTTTGCCCCTGAAACGTAGATAGTATTAAAACAATGAGTTAAAACTCTTATACTAACTTTACATTTATTTCCTTGTTTCAGAAATAATTTCTTTTAAAGATCTAATAATATTCTGATCAACGCACTTTGGAAATTTTAACAAAGTACATGAAGTGAGGGCTTTTGCCAAGGCATATTACTGCAGCATCGGTTACGAAATTAACCACTTCGAACTCTGTGTACATTAGAATGTACATTACTTTTTACATTAAAAAATGGAAGAAGTGTCTGTGATCTTTCAATGCTTGAAAATTTAGACTAGTCTTTAGTATACAGAAATGGAGGGGGCGGGGGCGGAGGTGGCTCAGTCGGTAGCGCGCCAGGCTCGTAATCTGTAGTTCCCAGGTTCGAGTCCCAGCTGGGTCAGCGTTGAGATTTATCTCCGCAAAATTCTCCGCCCTGCCCACGGTCAGTAGGGGACACCGCTGGGCTTGGAAATGCAGCCGTACGTCGGATGGGACGTTAAGCCGTGGCCCCGTGTGCGGGAGAGCCATACCCTGTGCACGTTAAAGAACACGCTGGATGGCCTTGACCGGAGGCTATCATCTGTCTCCCAACAGCTGTTCCAGTGGGTCCCCAACCTTCTCTGAGCCTTCGGGGTCCATGTGACCTGGCCATTTAGCCCATGGTGTGCAAAAAAGTGCCGCTCAGAGGTGAAACAACCCAAATACAGAAATGGATTGGAAATTGGCGCCGTCTTTGGGTATAATATACACTACATAAAACAACATTGAAGATAACTATGCTTGACATGCAACAGGAACTGTTGTCCTATATTTCATTTCAAAGAATTATTTTGCTACATTTCACAGAAGTCATTCATTTGATGTGTTTATCATGACAAAGTGCATATAAATTATAATTATTTTCCTTTGTGCTCCTTTCTGTTGCTTTCCGAGATTTCTGAATTTTGCAACTGTTGGGTTGATTTCTACATTACAATGTACTTGCTGTATATGAATGAAGTGATGCTGGAAAAATAATATTTGTATATTTCTTGTTTCTTTGGTTATAAATAAAGCACATTTAAATGGAAACGTTTTTTATAAATAAAATTTGGATTTGAAGGGGTTAAGAAAACAAAGGAATGAAAAAATATAATTAGTAAATTTTATGGGAATCGATAATTCTTATCAAGGTGTGCTTATTTATTTTAGCATAAAAATGTATTTTTGTATATTTTATCGACTCTAAAGCACATTTTAGGTCATTCGAGCATTGAAGCAACAGCTCGTTTTCGAAAAACAAAAACAAAAGTTATTATTTTTATTTTGAGACTGTCCGTCTGCAAACATTTAACGTACTTATTTAGAGAGACAAATGGACAATTGAAGTTGAAAACGTACTGATCAAAATGCTATTCGCAAGCTTCACCTCTTCCATTAGTTTGAAATTTCACCGTTAGACGGGGTTAATATGATGAAATGGCAAAGAAAAAAATATTCTCTTCGAAAACGAGAATTCCACATTCACCAAAGGCGATTGGACTTTTGGGTAAAAAGAGTTTTCTTCCGAGGCAAGTTGAACTCTATTAGAAAGGCTTCAGATAAAGGTTACTAGTCTTACGCTCATATATTGCATTCTTGTCAAAGCAATTTTGAGCAGTTTGGCGTTTTCAGTTTCGAATTGCTCGTTCTTCGCTACGCGAGTCCACACAAGCACATTATGCTCTGAAGGAAACAGCCGGCTCCCATTGCCATAGACAAAACACTTCGAAAATATTTGTGCAATTCTTTCTGGAATACTTGAATACAATAGAATTTCTTCTCTCGTTTCACATTTCTCTTATTTATATCAGCATTGCTGCAAGTTCGTACGTGTACAAGTGTACAATTGTCCATTCTTTCTTCAATTGTTCATCATATTATTAACCCTTTCTTGTCGAGAAAAATCTAACGTATACAATTATCCATTATGCTGCACTTCTACACAAACTTATAATTTCCAACCCATACCTGAGTTGAACGTTTCTTCCAGTTCGCAATCTGCAGTGCCCAGGTTCGAGTAGCAATTGCGTCTTCATTGAGATTTATTTCCGCAAAACTCTCCCCTCTATCCTAGGTCAGTAGGGGACACCGATGGGCTTGGAAAGGTTATCGTCCGTCGGATGGAACATAAAGTCGTGGCTCCTTGTGCGAGAGAGCTTTACCCTGTGCAGGTTAAAAGAACACGCTGGATGGCTAGTTACCCAATGGACCCCCCCCCTTCCCTAACCTTCTCCGAGTCTTTAGGGTCTTTGTGATCTGTCCATTGTATGAAAAAAAAACCCGCCCTCTTAAAGGTAAAACAACCTAACCTAGTTTCTTATCGTTTCTTGCTTCTTTCTCAAAACTGTTGTTCAATAGTATCATCTTAAAAATACAACGGTGGTCGATCACAACGAATTATGCATCAAATGAAAGCTTGTGACGTAAGGATTATCATAGATATAAAAATATTCTTCTTCCACTTATGAAAGAGTTTTTATCCTACAGTATTTCCCTTGTATATATGACTTACTAAAACAAGTCATATGTCAAACGAAAGTTTATAGAGTAGGATATAAAATAGGCTATGAAAATTTTATGTCAATTCTTGTGTCCTTAAAATGATTTGCAAACAGTTGTTGCATAATATCTTTCAAACATTGCGTCGATCATAACGAGTTGAAAGGATAAAGAAGAAAACCTTTGACGCATATAGAGAATAGAATAAATCGTTAATAATTAGGCAATTGTGCTCAACATGTCTAATGATTAGAAACTGAATATTTGTTCTGCCATGAAGTGAATTCTACTGAAATGTTTCAAATGGTTTTGCAGAAAGGAAGTAATAATATACTGCCAAATATTGATATTTATAAATTTCTAAGTGTCTATATAGACTTGAAATTAAATTGGAACAAACTAATAGATCATGCCTGCGTCACTGGTAATAAATTATTCAACTTTGTCAAATGTCTTGCCTCCACAAAATGGGGATCCTCCCCTACTTATCTTATTCAACTTTACTGCAATTTAATTAGACCAAAAATGGAATTCGGGATTGAACATATTGCCGGCGATGCTGAAAATAAATTCAAAAAGCTCAACTAATTCAAAATAAATTCATCAGATTCGCTTTGGACCTGATGAAAAGCTCTCCTAATCTAGCTTTAATTGCTGAAATCTCTATTTCACCTTTCCAGATCAGGGCACCATATTTACTACTTAATATTATTTCAAGACTTCATCTCAAGCACCATGATCATTTTCTAATCAATCTATTTAAAACTGAAAACTTTTTTCACCCTGCAATTAATTTTGCGAAAAAAAAGGCTGCTTTTAATTATATTCTAGATAAAAATCTTAAAGGTAATGAACCCACTTGGATGTATCATTTGCCAACCATCTTCAAGAATATTCCTCACAAATCCACAAAAAATCTACTGATATTTCTATTTTGAAAACTTTAAGTGATTCATATGTTCACAATTCCTATCAAGATTTTACTGCTATTTATACCTTTGGAGCTTTTTTCCCTGACTGATATACTGCCACAGCAGCTTTCTGCATACCTAAATTAAACATTTATAAAGCATTTAAATTTGTAAAAGGATGTACTATTATACAAGCAGAACTCTTTGCAATTTATTCTTCTTTACTTTGGATACAAGAACAATATATTTTAAATAAATTTGTTATTTTGACTGATTCCAGATCTGCTTTATATTCGATAGAAAAAATATTTTGGAAAATAAATATCCTAGTTCAATCTGTGATATATCACATTTATGTAATGATTTATATAAAAAGGGAAAATTATTAAAATTCAGTGGCTACCTAGTCACTGTGGAATTGAAGGAAATGTTTTAGCTAACTCATATGCCAAAGATGCAATCAATTTAACTGACACTACTGATATTCCTATATATAATATACAAATTGAAAATTATCTTAAGTCATCAGAAAAAAAATAGAGCTCAACAATTATTTTAAAGTTCAGAGTTCTGTTAAACATCATTTTAGATATCAACTTGATCAAAATATATGTTCGTTGCTAAAAATTAAAATGTCTAGAAAGAATTTTTGCAAAATTTTAAGGTTGAGAACTGGTACTGCAAAGTTAAACAGCTACTTGTACAAGATAAAGAAATCAGATAGTGCAAATTTTATTTACTGTAACTGTGAAGAAACTATTTCACATATTTTATTGAACTGTTCACATTATGACAAAGAACGAAAAATTTATTTTCAACAGTTATCTCAACTAGGAATAAATCAGTTTACTTTACAAAATATGTTGAATTTTCCAGTAGATGACGTCAGAAATACAACCTACAACTTTCTTATTAATATCCTGCTCGCGACTTCTTTGTTTAACAGGATATAACCGGATTTCCCCTCAACAATGGGAAAGCTCGACCAATCAGATTTCAGTTTCTATGGTTACAGTAGTTAAATTCAATCTTTCTACTCTAACGTTCTGTAACGGAAATTTTTTCCTTCACAGCCTGACTTTGGTAGTGAATACGTGTAATATGTATGCACATATTAAATATATCATTATTACTCAGATCTTTATTTTTAAACTTTAAACTATTATTTATTTATTTTACTATTAAGCATAAAACTATTAAATTAATTAACTATGACACTTCATTGAATAATGACAATTAATATGTTTGATATGTATAATATTTAAAATATTCTCTTGTTTTTCTTTATACTTTTTGTATTGTTTTTAAATGAACCTGGTGTAGAAGGGCCTGGCACTAATATCACCATTGTTGTTAGGTGTATAAATAAATAAATAAGATTATTAACATCCAGTGCTCCGATGCAGATAGCATCAGAATAACCCAAGATGTATTAATATTTGATACATGGCTATTAAATAATTAGTTAACCGTTTGTATAAATAGCGTGCGCTTGAGGCCCGACAACTTCAACTATATTGTAGTGCTTCACAGCATTAAATTACTAGCATAATCTTAAATAAACAAGTGTAAACCGCCACTGCACTCGTTCAAATGGTAGAGCAACTGGCACATAACTAGGAGTTCCGGGAGATGGATTGTGACAAAATCCCTGGGAATTTGGCACTAATAAAATTTACAGTTGAAAATTACCAATCTTTTTACACCGGCCCTAAAACATTAAAAACCACGATTTAAGCAAAGCAATGAAATCCCTTGCTCAATTCAAACTAATTTCAAAAGAAGACGGACTACGAGATATTTTTTCTAAACATGGAAAAAAATTTACTGAAGCTTTTATCTTCCTTCGAGGTTATTATGAAACTACAAGTACGCTAATCACTAGGCCCTACCTGATATAATGGCTAGCGTACCTGACTGCTAAGACCAGCAGGGCATGTCCTTGTGTGTTTGCATGAGAAACCAGGACAAGCCTAATATAGCTTCTAGGTTATCTCTGCCCTTTGTGTAGGGGAGTAGATTCATCATTAAAAGGGGCGGGGGTGACTCAGTCGGTAGCGCGCCAGGCTCGTAATCTGCAGTTCCCAGGTTCGAGTCCCAGCTGGGTCAGCGTTGAGATTTATCTCCGTAAAACTCCCCTCCTACCCACGGTCAGTAGGGGACACCGATGGGCTTGGAATAGGCCGACGTCCGTCGGATGGGACGTTAAGCCATGGTCCCGTGTGCGGAAGAGCCATACCTTGTGCACGTTAAAGAACACGCTGGATGGCCTTGACGGGAGGCTACCATCTGTCTTCCAACAGCTGTTCCAGTGGGTCCCCTCCCTCCAACCTTCTCTGAGCTTTCTGGGTCCATGTGACTTAGCCATTTAAGCACATGATGTGCAAAAAAAAAAATGTGCTCAGAGGTAAAACAACCCACAACTCTTCGTTAAAAAAAATTCAAATAATCATTTAAAATATGATAATTGTTAGTAATATTATTTAACTAGTAATTATAATTAGAATTATATTAATAACTTGTAATATTATGTCTGAAACCAAAAATTTCTTATTAAAATATTAATAGTAGAAAAGTGCTTCTTTCTAAACATTATATTAACTACCGTTTGTAGTTTTATATTAAAATCAGGACTTCTTAAGTATGTTAGTAGGTATCCAATGTATTATAAGGATAATATAATGACTGATTGTAACTGCACATATTTATTTTTCCCTTCGAATAAGCTATACCAAGCTTTGCGAAGAATTTATTAATATGATTTTAATGTATTTTACTCTATTTGCTCTATTAACTCTATATGCTATTTGTAAATAGTATATAGCTTTTTTTCCTCAGTCAAGCTATCAGAGTTTGCTATGATTATCTCTAAGCATATAAACGCAAAAGGAAAATAAAATGGATGTAATTAAAATTATTTATATATATTTACTTTTTAGGGCCATATTGGGAAATAGGTGTTTTCAGAAATGTCAGATGTTTTTTTTTCTTCGCAGAATATTTTCCTTCTTTAAGAATGAGGTAAATAGCGCTTTTGATTGTAATAAATTTATTTACGAATCTGAATTGAGTATTCAATAGGATTTTAGGATAATAGAGTAATATTTGCTCATGTAAGCACATTGTCTATGAATTTAGTATGCTTAAGATTCGACTTTGTTTTTTGACAAAAGTAAAATACCGATACTGAAATAACGCCGTTACCTCTCCTTCGTGAAACATTTGGTCAATGGAACGAAACCTCTCTTCATTCACTTAGTCATTTGAATGAGCTTCTTATAGCTCTTAGCCTACTGGTAGGGACACTTTTGCAATACTTAGACCAATGGGATGAATCCTTTTACAACACCGAGACCACTGGGTTGGGTTATTTTATCTCTGAGCGATACTTTTGCGCACACAATTAGTTAAACGACCAGGGTTGTGGGTTGTTTTACCACTGAGCAGCACTTTTTTGCATACCATGGGGTAAATGTCCAGGTCACATGAACCCCGAAGGCTCAGAGAAGGCTGGGGGGGGGGGCACTGGAACAGCTGTTGGGAGACAGATGGTAGCCTCCCGTCAGGCCATCCAGCGTGTTCTTTAACGTGCACAGGGTACGATTCTCCATCACACGTGACCACAGCTTAAAGTCCCATCGGACGGACGGCGGCCTTTCCAAGCGCATCAGTGTCCTCTACTGACGGTGGGCAGAGCGGGGAATTTTGCGGAGATAAATCTCAATGTTGACCCAGCTGGGACTCGAACCTGGGAATTGCAGATTACGAGCCGGGCGCGCTACCGACTGCGCCACCTCCGCCCGTAAACGACCAGGTCACAAGAACTATACAAGAGCTCAGAGTGGGTTTGCCAAACAGAGTCGTTAGATCAGTGTTTTCCAACCGCCGGGTCTTGGCCTTTACACCGTATTAAAGGTCCCTCCTACTGGGCTGTGAACGTATTTCGAAAATTCAGAAGTACGATAAAATATTGTGAAAAAACACATTTTTTAGGTGACTATTGATACCAGAGTATGGTTTAAACACAGCTAATTAGTTTTATATTTACTGACAGATGACGCCACTTCTGTTCTATAATTCCAAAAGTCTAAATTGTAATTCGACAGTAAATGGTAATTGTCCATGGCGTCTGATAGATGCCATGGACATCCAAGGACAGCCATGGCATCATCTATCAGATGATGCCATGGCTGTCCTCTGAACCAGTGTTTGCCAACTGCCAGCTGCGAAATTAATTTGAAATTCATAAGTACAATAAAGTATTGGGAAAAACAAATTTAATGAGGTGATTTTACAAGGGTAGAGTTAAAACATAGCTAATTACTCTCATATTTTCTGATAGATGACGCCATTGCTATCTACAGAAGTGTTTCTCAACTGACGGGTGGCGAACTTATTTTGAAAATTCATAAGTGCAATAAAATATCGGAAAAAACACATCAATTAAAAACAGAAAACATACTATAAAAATGAAAAAAAAATGAAAAGTTTGAAAAACAAACGATTTTCATTTATTAATTAAATATAAAGCGTTATGCCAATAAAAATATTAGTAGTGGAATTAATAATATACTATTGTAAATAATCACTACCAAGTCACTGAATTATATATACTGAGAGTTTGTCGAGCAGTGATTTGAGAAATACTCCACTACGGGGTGTTAGGAGATAGTGGGAACCTCCCTTCAAGGCCACCTAGCGGGTTATTTGACGTATATACGTAGCAAACGACTTAATGTCCCATCCGACGGACAGCAGCCGTTCCAATCTCAATGGTGTATCCTATTTGATAAACAGGAGTCAGCGGAGAAAAATTGCGAAACAGCACAGTTGGGACTCGAATCTTGGAACTGAAGATTACAAGTCTAGCGTACTACTGACTGAGCCAACCCCCACCTCTCAGTCTACCAAGATGGACAGTTGCAAAATTATACTACTGGTATGGACTCTCTTGCAAAATTAGACTATTGGGATAGACTCTGTTATAAAATTAGACCACAGGGATGTGGTGTCTGGTTTTTTATGGGATTTGATGTGAGTCTAGTAAATTACTCTCGTACAAATTTAGACCATTGAGATGGACTCTTTACAATATTAGACTACTGGGATTGACTCTCTTACAAAATTAGACCACTGAAACAGACTCCTTATAATATTAAATCATTAGGATGGACTCTTTACAAAATTAGATCATTAGGATGGACTCGTTACAAAATTAGACCATTAGGATGGACTCTTTTTTACAATGTTAGACCATTATATGGACTCTCTTTCGAAATTAGACCATTAGGATGGACTCTTTTTTACAATGTTAGACCATTATATGGACTCTCTTTCGAAATTAGACCATTGGGATGGACACTCTTAGAAAATTAGGTCACTGGATGGATTCGCTTTCAAAATTTAAACTATTGAAATGGACTCTCTTAAATAATTAAACTATCGGGATGGATTCTCTTGCAAATTTATATCATTGGAATGGACTCTCTTACAAAATTAGACCATTGGATTGATTCTTATATAAAATTGGACCACTGGAAGAAACTCTCTTGCAAAATTTGACCATTGAAATTGAACTCTCTTACAAAATTACACCACTGAGATTGGACTCTCTTACAAAATTATACCACTGGGATGGGTTCGTTTTCGAGTTTAGACCATTGGCATGGACTCTCTTGCAAAATTAGACCATTGGCATGGACTCTCTTGCAAAATTAGACCATTGGATGAACTCTCACAAAAACGGACCACTGGAATGGACACGTACAGAATTAGACATTTGGGATTGAACAAAATTAGACCACTGGGATTGGACTCGTTTACAAAATTAGACCATTGGAATGGATTCTCTTTCAAATTTAGACTATTGAAATGGACTCTCTTTAAAAATTAAACCATCGGGATGGATTCTCTTACAAATTTATATCATTGAAATGGGCTCTTACAAAATTAGATCATTTGATGAACTCATACAAAATTGGGCGACTGGAATTGACTCTCTTGCAAAATTAGGCCACTGGGATTGGACTCTCTTCCAAAATTATTCCACTAGGATGGGTTCGCTTTCAAGTTCAGACCATTAGCATAGACTGTCTTACAAAATTAGACCATTGGATGGACTCTCTTACAAAAGGAACTACTGGAATGGACTCTTACACAATTAGATATTTCGATTGGACTCTCTCACAAAATTAGACAACTGTGATTGGACCTTTTTACAAAATTGACCACTGGGAGGGATTCGTTTCAAATTTAAACCATTGGAATGGACTCTTTTACAAAATTAGACCATTGGGATTGACTCTCTTATAAACTTACACTGGGATGAACCCATTTATCAAATTAAACCATTAGGAGAAATTATCCTATAACACTTTGATAGTGAGATGTACCCTGTTGCAATGTGTAAACCACTGGAATGGACAATCATGCAGCACTGAAACCAGTAGAATGAAACTTCGTATGACACTGAGACGGACACTGGAAGGGATTGCTCCCTCTTAAAGGAACTCTGGGTACAGCCCTGCTTAAATGCGGAAAATAAAATACGAATTTTGAAGGAAGCAGTAAATATGTATAGTGGCATCTTTTTCCTTTACGAAGAGTCAATGCATTCACTGGTTCATTAAACACCAGCCTCTCGAGCTGAAATTTATTCACATTATGTAGGAAGCATATTTATAAAATAAAATTTTTGCTTTCGATAAATTTGCTATAGGAACATAAAGCTGCACGTAAAAAATTTATGGCTTATAAAATAAACATGTGATGATCTAAGGAAGGAGAGTATTACCATATGTAGTTTAACGTACACTGGCTGGGTAATAAAATTTCGTTTTTTATTATATTTAGATTTTGGTGAAGCTGGAAAACTGGAAGCAGAAATGCATAATAGAAAAAGAAGTGCGACAGAAAAAAATGATCGGAGATAAAGTGTAAGCAAAGTTATTAAGTACAGTCTTCGAGAATTAAATAAAACTGTTTAGTAAAAAAAAGCAAATTAATCACATGATTAATAATAAGTTTGTAGGCGAAATATGTATGGATGTAACGGAATATAGGTTTTTTAAAGGTGTCTCAAATTATCATTTTTTATAGTTTTTCGCCATATATATATATGCTTAGTTTTAAAAGAACGACGCAAGATTTCATCAATAGCGAGCTTTCCATAATTGTCTGAGGCTACCGGCTTCGGTTTTCACAGCTTTGGTTTGCTCGGCTTATTTGAACTTACCTCATCATTCATTGAAAAAATAACAACAACAACAAAATATCTTTGAGAAATATAATTGGCTTTTAAAGGCTGTCCTCGGTCGGATGGTACGTAAAATTCTGTGCATAGAAACCATTACTTTTCACGCTAAAGATTACCTTGGACGGTCTTGAATTGAGGTTCCCATTTTTTCTTGACAGCAGTCTAGAAAGTAATTTTAACATATTTTACTCTCAATTACAAGGCAGCATTTCTTGACTCGAAGTTCCCAGCTGCTCCTGACAAACATCTAGCAAGTCTTTTTAATCTGTTTCGCTATCAGTTTTAAACAGCATTTCTTGACTAGACGTTCCTAGCTGCCCTGACAGCCGTCTTAAAAGTAATTTTAACTTACTTTACCCTCAGTTTTAAGGCAGCATTCTTGACTCTACGTTCCCAGCTGTTCCTGACAATTGTCTACAAAGTCTTTTTAATCTACTTCGCTATAAGTTTTAAAACACCATTTCTTGACTAGACGTTCCTAACTACCCTTGACAGCCATCTAAAAAGTAATTTTAACTTACTTTACTCTCAGTTTTAAGGTAGCATTCTTGATTCGAGGTTCCCAGCTGCTACTTTCTAGTGTCTAGCAAGTATTTTTAGTTTACACTGGTTTCCATAAATCAAGAAAAACTCAGAAAAATTATGATAAACAAAAAATATATGAAAGATTTTAATGAAATTTGATGCAAAATGAATTAAAGTGCTAGTTTCAGAATGGCATAAAATATTTTACACTAGAAACATTTTTCGTTCGTCAAAAAATAATACAGGAAAATATCTGAAAATTAGGTGTCAGAATACAATGGGCAAAGTTCTTTAATAAGGAGTGTACCACACTCCTTACAGCAATGCAGGCCGAACAGCGATGTTCCATGCTGTTTTTGATGTTGTGAATCAGCTCAGTAGGGAGTAACGACCAAAGTTCCTTTAAAGCAGTAATAAGCTCACCTGTTTCAGGTGGAGGGTTGAGGGCTCAATCGTATTTAGGTCGGAAGATCGAGCTGGTCACATAAGAGTCATGCACATAAGGATCTCCTCTTGAAGGTATTGTTCCACTAGTCGAGCTCTGTGTGGACGAGCGTTATCGTCTTGTAAGATGAATTTTCCATGTATTGCACCAGCGTACAGACGTACATAAGGGTCCAGGATATCATCTCTATACCTTTGAGCATTGAGGTTCCCACTCGTCAACACATAGAGGTCTGTGCGTCCACCTAAGAAAATGCCACCCCAAACACATACGCTATCTCCGCCGTAACTGTCTCTTTGACGGATGTTACTGGGATGATAGCAGGTACATCGTTCTCCACATATCAAACAATGTCCGAAATCACTCTGCAAGCATTATCTGGACTCATCTGTGAAGAGTACGGACCTCCATTATTCTTCTGTATAGTTAACATGCGTGCGTGCCCAATTCAACCGCTCTCTCCTGTGACGTGATTTGAGGGGTATACAAATTACTGGCCTTCTAGCCTACAGACCTTCCTCATGAAACCTTCTACGCACAGTAGAAGCTGATGCAAATCTCCCAATGGCTGCTGCAAGAGATAATTGTAGCTGAGAGGGAGTAGACGTCCTGCTCCTTCTTGCTGTTAATCGCAGATATCGGTCTGGCACAGCGGTCGTAACTCTAGCCCTTCCCCGGCTAAACCTCTAAGTTGCGGAATTGGAATAAGCGGCTATAAAATTGCGGCTAAGAAATTGATTTCACAGTCTATGGACCACAGAAGGACTCACATTCAGCCATCGTGCCACGTCTGACTAACTTTAGACTACTTAAAGCCGGCCAATAGCGCTCCACTGCAGTTCATTTGGTAAATGATGTCTCGAGGTCATTCCTACAGAATGGCTATTTCGAATTTCTTTACTCACATTTACAATACAAAATAACAATCCACTCCAAAACACCCGTTTTTATGCCGCTTTCCGTTTACGCAAATTGACGCAACTTAGACTAATTTGCTTACGATATGCTCACTCCGCATTACTTTACGGTTACATGAACAAGTTTGGTGAGGATCACACAATTTTTTATTGACGATCGCGATTTTTCTCATTTTTCCTTAATTTGTGGAAACCAGTGTACTTTGCTCTCAGCTTTAAGGCAATGTTTCTTGACTGATGGTTCCAGCTGCCCCTGGCAATTGCCAAGTAATTCTTTTTATCTTACTTTACTCTCAGCTTCAAGACAGTTTCTTGGCTGGAAGCGCCCAGCTGTCTCAGACACCTGTTCAGAAAGTATTCTTAACATTCTTTGCTCTGAGAATTAGGGCAACGCTTGTCGATTGGTGTGTCCAAAAACCACTAATGACATCGACGAATTCATTGCTATTTACACACTTCGAGATTTTTACAGATAAACGGCAAGAAGCTTCGTGACTGCCCTTTGGGTACACAATACGCTGTGGTGGGAAAGAATCCACCCAGATAACAGGAAGTTCTGCGACAATGTATAGTTATGCCACACAGCAAAGTATTGTACGATGTGTGAAGATATGCTATAGTCTTTTGTAAACTTAGTGTCGTCTATCTGATCGAGGAACGTTAGTTACAGCTTCTAATCTCTTCGTGGTCTGGACTGATTGATGGATCAGATTTACTAGAGATGTCACAGACTTCTTGACTTAATTTAAGACGAAAACGCTCGTAAATTGTACTTCCCAGATTCGAGTTCCAGCTGGGTCAGAGTTGAGATTTATTTCCGCTAATTTCCCCCGCCCTGCCAAGGATCAGTAGGGGACACCGATGGGCTTGGAAATACCGCCGTCCGTCGGATGGTACGTTAAGCCGTGGCCCCGTGTGTGGGATAGCCATACCCTGTGCACGTAAGAGAAATGGAACAAGACTCACGGAGATAAGCTACTTCTTTACATTTATGGAAAAGCAATGAAATATCTGAAAAATAAAACCTCACGAATAATATTTTCCTTACCTCATGAATGCCAGAAGAATAATGGGGGGGGGGGCTCAGTCGGTAGCGCACCAGGCTTGTAATCTGTACTTCCCAGGTTCGAGTCCCAGGTGAGTCAGCGTTGAGATTTATCTCCGCAAAACTCCCGCTCTGCCCACGGTCAGTAGGGGACACCGATGGGCTTGGAAAGGTCGACGTCCGTCGGATGGGACGTAAACCATACCCTGTGCACGTTAAAGAACACGCTGGATGGCCTTGACCGGAGGCTACCATCTGTCTCCCAACAGCTGTTCCAGCGGGTCTCCTCCCCCAACCTTCTCTGAGCCTTCGGAGTCCATGTGACCTGGCCATTTAGCCCATGGTGTGCAAAAAAGTGCCGCTCAGAAGTAAAACAACCCAACCCACAAGAATAATATTTCTTCACACCTCTCAAAAGCTAGACCTTGCATTGCGAACAGTGTTCAAAATTTGGTACGAAACAGCATATTTTACGTCTTTCTCAGGATATATTAAATCGTAATAACAAAACGGTGATGATCAAGTTCAAAACTGGGAAACTTTGATCAATTACATGACATGTATTTTAAAACTATAGCGAATAATTAAGACAATGTAAGTGTCTCTCATAATGACTATAGGTTTCATTTCATTTCGTTCGGTTTCATTACAATTCGTTCTTAGGGATGAAGGATTATAATTTTCGGTTGGGTTGGGTTGTTTTACCTCTGAGCGGCACTTTTTTGCACACCATGGGCTAAATGGCCAGGTCACATGGACCCCGAAGGCTCAGAGAAGGTTGGGGGTGGGGACCCACTGGAACAGCTGTTGGGAGACAGATGGTAGCCTCCCGTCAAGGACATCCAGCGTGTTCTTTAACGTGCACAGGGTATGTCTCTCCCGCACACGCGGCCACGGCTTAACGTCCCATCCGACGGACGGCGGCCTTTCCAAGCCCATCGGTGTCCCCTACTGACCGTGGGCAGGGCGGGGAATTTTGCGGAGATAAATCTCAACGCTGACCCAGCTGGGACTGGAACCTGGGAACTACAGATTACGAGCCTGGCGCGCTACCGACTGAGCCACCCCCGCCCCAATATAATTTTCGGACAAGCATGATCCAACTTTCTATCAAACAATTAAAAACATAGCATAAATAATAGTGGTAATTCATTCCGAGAAGGCGAATTCAGAGCTATTTTCTTACAACAATGTCGTTGACACCAACTCTATTTGCTTTCACGGTACACTCCGAATAGAGGTGCGCACAGCTCGATTGACTATTGAAAAAGTTATTATCTGTTTTCATAAGATTTAAATCCACCCCACCCCCGTATCATTTCCAAAATACTTGACAGTCTTATTCCAAGTTTTGCAAAAATATTTATTGTAGGTCATTCTGTATTAGACTAAAATTCAAAACTCTACTTATCATAGAACTCGATTTCAAATCAAAGATAATCCCTCTCTTCGTAATTTTTAAACGATAAGTTTCAGATTTTGATTTAATACTTTTAGATCCCCTTATCGCTCCCGTAACTTCCCAAATACTTGACATTCTCATTCTAAATCTCTCATGTGAATTTCCTCCATAATATCTCGTCCTGATACGATGATTCAACTTCATCTATGGTAGGGCTTGTGTTCGAGTTTAAAACCACTTTTAAATTTTCACTTCCAGGACCTGTTCGGCTTCATTGAAAATTAGTTAGTATATGTTTGTTTCCTCTGTTAGAAATAATACCGATCAGTTTCTTATGTATTGTAAACAAAAAATCTGAAACGTTCTTTTCTCTTTTAAAGAAATAATATTTCTATGAAAATCATTTGCAAAATTAGTGGCATATGAAATTCGTGTCGCATCTGCGCACGAACCTGAACTTCTTTCACCCTTTTTGACGCAATCCGATCTTAAGAAGAAAAATGGCACCAATAAACTTGGAAAGGATCTTTCCTTTCAATGGGATATTAGATCGTGATTTACAGTTCTATAATCCATACTGTATACATGATAAGTTTCCTGTTCCATTGAAAAACATGCCGATTTGCCTTGACAGGAGGTTATCATTTTCCACTAATAGCCTGCATGAGGTAGACTGGACACAATCATCTGCCCCAAGAGTCGTTCAGTGGATCTCCACGACCTTGATGAAAACCAATTGTTTATCCTTAATAATTGTACCCTGAGACTCCATGTCTTTGATGGGAGACAACCATTTCCCCATAACAGTTGGCTGCCCACTTGGATTTATGACTTTGACAGAGACAATAATAGTCCCTTAACATCTCTCCTTTGTAGTTGCATGGCAGGCCACGAGGTAATCATCTACTCCTAACAGTTTTTCAGTTGTTCTCCAAGGCATTGACGAAAGCCAAATCCTTGTTGAGAAGAACCTATCTGCCCCCAAAAGTTTTCTTCTGGACTGCAGTTGCCTAGATGGAATGCAATCATCTACTCTTAAAATTTGTTTAGTGGGGCAGTTATTCATTTGACCTCTAGCCTAGGGGAGAAGGGTCTGAAGGAGTTGACTAAGCCAATCGCGCGTTAGGATCATAATCTACAGTTCTCATGTGCCAACTATAACAGATTTGATATTTTTCTCCGCTAACCCCCATCCTCCCCCTCAAAACCTCAGCAGTGAGAAAGGAGACACCGATGGGTTTGTAAAGGCCACGTCCATCAGATGGGACGTCATGTCTCCGGGTGAAAGAGAGATGTGCCCTGTGCACACTAAAGAACATGCTGAATGGTCTTGACGGGAGACTAACATCTGTTTCCTAACAATTGTTCAGTGGGTATCCTTTCCCCAACCTGCTCTAAGCCCTTGGGGTCTTTGTGACCTGACCATTTAGCGTATGATGTGCCAAAAAAAGTGCAGTTCTAGGGTAAAATAGTTCAAAGGTATAATTCAATCCATTGCCTTGAAAAGCGGCAACCCCTAACAGTTATCGGATTATCTCAAGAATAAACCAACTCAAAAAGAAATGTATTAAAATAATATTTAGTTTCTCAGTCGCTGTTTTAAATTAAGAATAAATAACATCAATACATCGGGAATTTTTAATGCACGTGGTGCATTTTTAAAGAAAGATGCTTTCGCTTGCTGTTTTTTGGTAACTTTTCTATAATCTATATACTATTAACAAAAATGAAAAACAAAATGTGGTTTTAAGAAAAATTACAGACCTTGGTTCTGCGTTAATAGATTTCTTTTTAAGTCCAAAACCTGACCTTCGATCTTTAAACCTGATCTTTAGGTTGAAGGGATAAAGTTTCATTCCTAATATTTGTGATCGCTAACTACTCAATAATTAGGGTATTAATATTCCATTTACCCTCAGGTTGGGCTTCCCATCATCAGCATTTCTCAAGATCACACATACCGCTCTTGTTTAATAAGATGCTCTTTTTCTTCTATAAGATTTATGGTATCATCCGATATTTGTGATAATCGCTCTACCCCGTTCTCACCTACCCGACATCCCCCAAATGCATCCATCCATCCCCATCACTATTCCTCTCTTAAAAAGGAGCAAAATACTTAACTGTATTGAAATATTTATTGGTCATAATCTGTCGTCGATCCATCGACGAGGATGCAGCTGTCGGAAACGAAATCTTCTCACGAACATCGACTACAAAAAAAAAAGTGGGCAGAGAAAGAGAAGATGAGGCATGCAGCATCCTGATCGTCTGCGTTAATTATTCATACATCCCTTGCATGGAACTAATGACCCGATCAATGGTAGTCATTAGATTCAGCTGTGAACCTTTTCTTGATAACAGCTATGCGTGTTATTTCCAGTAAACATCATTTCCAGCAAATGGCCATTGCAGTATTACGTCTGTACCTTGGAAAGATGTATTTCGTAGGAATACCGAAGTATTTTCTGCCTCTGTATTGTAACTGCACACTGAGCTTTTATGAATATTTTATCCGAACACTACACATGGCGTTGATTATCATTTTATTACTCTGATAGCCTATTGCGAACTGCCCGGTTCTGGAATTTCACGTGTATCGTTAATGGATACATGTTCGGGAAAAATTAATTATAAAGCTTATAAAATGACTAATAACAATCTAGACATCGTTCTGATATTAATGAAATCATCCATCAAATAGTTATTTCATAAATTTATTTCAATTGCACGTTTCAAATGAAGTGTCACTTAAATATAAAATAATGCGGAAGTACATTATTTCTTTAGTAAGTTTATGAACAATTTCTGAAACTATTTGGAAACTCAGTTAACGTCAATATAAATAGAAAAATAAATTATCCCTCAAAGCAGCTGCTTGCCACAGAGGTCTGACAGGAGAACTGTCAGTTTAATACGTCACAGTATATGTCTATGTGGAAGACGTGACCTTAGCAGAAAGACATTACAAGAGAGAATATAACCATGCCTTATCCTGGGATTACACCAAGATCCCTTTAATAAATAGCCGATCAATGATCCATCAATAAAAGCTCTCGTATGGAAAAACGTGTAAAGGTACTATCCATCTCAATCCCATTAGAAAGTATACCTCTGAAGTACATACAATTGAAATCTGGAGCAGATATTGATAACAGTGAACAACAAATTTTGACCTTTGGTGTGTTTCAGAAGTGCAAACAGCCGTTTCTGATGTACATCGAGCTGCCGAACATGAAAATTATAAAAAAAACCTTTGATTCGTTACTGTTTTCGAGATACAGTTACTTACCTATATTATGTCATTCGCTGATGGTTGCATATCGGTCTAGAGCAACAGCCGACTCTTGGCCTGCCGATTATAAACCAAAGCTTGAGAATCTCGCATCACCTTTGAACAATAATCTGCCCACATTGATGGGCTCCTTCTTCCTCGATATCTCTTTTCCATTGTAACAATTTCCTGATGAAAACGTTCCTCGTTTTCATCACTCAAAGCGCCACAGTTTTCCGGAAAGAAACCGAAATGAGAACTTAAGAAATGTACCTTCAAAGACATGGTTCAAATTCCAGTTTGTGATATGCAGACAGCAGTTTTTCCACAAGGTCCTTGTAATTTTCTGTTTTTGCATTCCCTAAGAAGCCCCTTGCCACCTGTCGGAAGGCATGACATGATCTCCGTTCATCATCAGTGATGATACGATCAAATACCTCATCATGTAGTAACGAGGGAATATCTGAACCGGTAAAAACACCCTCTTTTATCTTTGCATCACTAAGTCTTGGAAATTTCTGTCGAAGGTACAGAAAGACGCTTTGCGTCTGATCCATTGCCTTGAAAAAATTTTCATTAGGCCCAATTTTATGTGAAAAGGTGGCAACAAAATCTTCATAGGTTGTATTAGCGGATGATGCTGTATATTCTTATTCCCTGACTCCAGTAATTGCGAAGAAAGCTAAATCCTATTCACGTAATGAGATGCTTTGTCTCTGCTATTCCATTAGCAAAGGAAGCAACAGGACTTTGTTTATTCGAACTGTAGTACAAGCAAAAGAGCATTTTGTTTCATATTATCATAAGTTTCCTTTCTATTAAGTCTATTGGAACAGAAGGTACGTTCCCATTGTGTAGAAGAACGGCTTCCATACTTAATTTCGAGGAATCTCTAAATAGCTTCCATTCTTCTGGAGTATGTGTCATGTGAAGGGATGTGAATAAACCGTCAAAATCTTTGCAAGCAACCAAGTTTTTGACGGTTTATTCTTTTGGCAGTTACGATACTCACTTTAACATTTCTATCAAGGACATTCCACTGCTATAATCTGGATCCTAGGAGTTCTGCTTTGCTCTTTGATAGCTCCAGATCTCTAACAAGATCATTCAACTCGTTCTGCGTGATCTTATGTGGTGAATCCAATGTTGTGGGTGTGAAGTCGAGATCTACAGATGCTATTTCATGTGTTCCTGTTTCTTTCTTCTCTTCCTCTTCCTTTTCTGAGTGCACATCATAATGTTTTGGTCGCTCCGGGACGGGCAGATTTTCTCCAAGTGGCATTGGGCGAATGGCAGACTGTATGTTGGGGTAGTTTAGTGTCTGTTTTTTCTCTTCAGTAATCCCACTTCCCAGCGGATGTGTCATACAAAAGTAAGAGTCAGTCACGTGGTTTAACGGTTCCCGCCATATAGTAGGAATGGCAAATGGCATCGACCGCTTCTTGCCGTTTAGCTAGCTGCGAAGACGTGTGGTACAACTATTACACTCTCTATGCGGAGTCCAGCTCTTCTGTTGATTTCTAATCCTACATCCGAAGTAAAAATGGTAGGCCATTTTGATGACAGGCGTTATTTTACCCTTCTGTGACTCAAAAGTAACTTCGCCACAATTGTAACAAAAATGGTCTTTATTGCTCCCACAAGAACGAGGCATATCGCTCACATACAGCACCCGCATACAATCAAGAACGGATGATAACTGAGGAAGAGGAACTCCCGAATGACGCAGTAGCTCCCGGGAATCGCGTTTCCTTGAATGATGCAATAGCTATCAGGTATTGCGTTGCCGCAAATGATGCAATAGCTTCCTGGTATTGTGTCACCTCGGCCCTTCATACAGCATGCGAAAGACTCAAACCAGTATATTTTATATATGGGCACAGTCTCCTGTATTTTTAAAGCAAGATCCAATCACCAATTTTCAATGTCATAATCGTGTTTAGCACCTCGAAATTAGTAAAAAACGGCTATTTTCATTTCCGAATCATTTTTAGTGTTGTACAGTGAAATCTTTGCATTCCCACAGACTTCACATTTGAATTGAGCACCTTAATGAATCCATTCAATATCTATTATGGTGTATGTTGCCAAGTTGTAGAAAGTTAAGTAAATAATACTGTTGTAATTGTTAAAGCACAGAAATAGTAAGGAATAGTAGCGGATTTAGTGGTCCAAATGGCCTTAAGCTGAACAATATTTAGGAGCCCTAGCCGTCCCATGGCTGAGTGGTTAGCACGCTTGGCTACTGATCTAAGGGACCTGGATTCGAGCCCCGGGTAAGGCATGGTTGTGTGTGTTGTTTTTCTGCTGAGGTCCTGCCATCCTCTCAGACTTTCTACTATGGTATATAAACTGGCAGGCTCTTGTCAGACCTCTGTGGCAAGCAGCTGCTTGAGGGGGTATTTATTTATTTATGATATGTAGTTGAAATAATCTCTACAATTATGAAAGTATTTTTCATTTTTCCATGGATTGGGTTGGGTTATTTTACCTCTGAGCGACGCTTTTTTTTTGCACACCATTATGATAAATGGCCATGTCACAAGAACCCCGAAGGCTCAGAGAAGGTTGGGGGAGGGAACCCACTGGAACAACTGTTGGGAGACAGATGATAATCTCCCGTCAAGGCCATCCAGCGTGTTCTTTAACGTGCACAGGGTATGGCTCTCCTACACACGGGGCCATGTCTTAAAGTCCCATTCGACGAATTGCGGCCTTTCCAAGCCCATCGGTGTCCCCTACTGACCGTGGGCAGGGGGGAGGGAATTTGTTGGAGAAAAATCTCAACGCTGACCCAGCTGGGACTCGAACCTGGGAACTGCAGATTACGAACCTAGCGCACTACCGACTGAGCCACCTCCACCCCATTTTTTCCATGGTATTACTGAAATAATGAAACACATATCTGATCTCGTTGTTGGCGTACTTGACTACTAAATCAGCAGACATATCCCTGTGTGAATGTTTGTATGTTGTATGAGAAACCAGAACAAGACAATAGAGCTTCTAGGTTATCTCTCCTTTGTGTACTGTTAAAGAACAAATTAAAGAAAGAAGCATTTTACTTTCATAATATTAGTAATCAAAAATACCATGCTTGTATGTTTTTATTTGAAAATAATTATATACAATCTACTTACTAATAATTTAAAAATTTTCAGAAAAAAAATGGTTATAAAATCACAGAACGACATGGGACACCTCAGTATCTGGGACCCTAAGCGTATTCTTACTCCGTTTATCGGTAAATCTGTCCCTGAGGAATCAAAGGAATTGTAATACACAATATCACACAACCATATTTATAGGATAACCTTTATTTTTTGCCATTTCCTCTAATCTCGTACAGAACTCTTAACATTGTATCTCTTCTAGCGACACCTATATTGCAATATCAAATATAACATTAACTTATTTTTTTAATTGCTATTATTTCCCCGTATTAATTCAACTGTTATTATTATCCTACTCATTCATATCTATTACTATAAGTCTAGCCGTTAAATTCCTTTTATCTTATAGTAATTAGTTAAGCTTGAAAACAATACATTCTTCTGTCTCTCCGACTCGAATTCGAGATCTCTCTGTTACTTGTGAAACTGCTCTACCAGTTAAGGTGCTAATCTCGCGTTAAAAGGGGCGGGGGTGGCTCAGTCGGTAGCGCGCCAGGCTCGTAATCTGTAGTTCCCAGGTTCGAGTCCCAGCTGGGTCAGCGTTGAGTTTTATCTCCGCAAAATTCCCCGCCCTGCCCACGATCAGTAGGGGACACCGATGGGCTTGGAAAGATCGACGTCCGTCGGATGGGACGTTAAGCCGTGGCCCCGTGTGCGGGAGAGACATACCCTGTGCACGTTAAAGAACACGCTGGATAGCCTTGACGGGAGGCTACCATCTGTCTCCCAACAGCTGTTAAAGTGGGTCCCCTCCCCCAACCTTCTCTGAGCCTTCGGGGTCCATGTGACCTGACCATTTAGCCCATGGTGTGCAAAAAAGTGCCGCTCAGAGGTAAAACAACCCAACCCAACTCGCGTTCAAAAATTATTTCCGCACTTCTCAAATTATTGCAAAATGACTCTCACTATTAGTGTGAATTATTTTGCTTTATTCTTTCCTATATTGGCTACTGATCTAAGGGACCTGGGTTCGAGCCCCGGGTAAGGCATGGATGTTCGTGTTTTCTGCTGAGGTCCTGCCAGGCTCTCAGATCTTCTACTGTGGCATATAAACTGACAGGCTCCTGTCAGACCTCTGTGGCAAGCAGCTGCTTGAGGGGGTATTTATTTATTTTTATTATTATCTTAAGCCGGTTATATGTATAAAATGAAACTAGTATAAATTATTATTATGTTGAACAAATGGTCGGAAAAAAAGTAGATAAAAATTTTGTTACTAAAAGAAATCATTTAAAATTTGTCTACTATAATAATAACTGCTTCTTTACCTAATATAACTTTTACTGTTATTTGGTATTTTCCTGTTACTCTTTTCCTTTTAGTGGATCGCCATTTACGTTCACTAAAGAGAAAAAAATTACAGGTACAGAAATTATTTTGATCCGCCAAGTTTAAAAACGTCATAATCTATTTGCATATATATTTAAATTATTAAATTTGAGCAGCTTAACTTTCATAGCAACTATTTATCATTAAAGAGTTTCTCCCATTCAGAAAGCTTGGCAAAAAGTTTAAGAATGAAACCTCATTTTATGATGATTAGTCCCATGGCCGAGTGGTTAGCGCGCTTGGCTACTGATCTAAGGGACCTGGGTTAAGCCCCGGATAAGGCATGGTTGTATGTGTGGTTTTTCTGCTGAGGTCCTGCCATCCTCTCAGATCTTCTACTTTGGCATATAAACTGACAGACTCCTGTCAGACCTCTGTGGCAAGCAGCTGCTTGATGGGGTATTTATTTTTTTTATTTTTTATTTAGTAGTCTTTGTTGCATGATAACATCATGTGAAGTCTATATTGCACATCTAGTTAATCTTTAGAGTGGTTTTCAAACCTGAGTGATATTCGTTAGCTGTACAGTCTCTCTAAAAAGTATCCAAACACTATGGTTGATTACAGAATTAAATATATATATATATCTGGCAACGTTTTTTTAGAAATTAATGATCTGGCAACCTTCGTGTTGCACGAAGGTTGCCAGATGACTATTCCTGTTGGATAGAACAACACGAAGGTTGCCAGATCACTAATTTCTTAAAAAATCGTTGCCAGATATTTTTTCTGAATTCTGTAATCAACCATAGTGTTCGGATATTTTTTGAGCGACTGTACAATGACTAGCAACACAGGACTGAGGCCAAACATCTCTCATACGAATGGAGTGAATTTAGTGAATAAAAATCATCCAAAATAATTTACAAGTGTAAAATTCGAGTTTTATTTTAAACCTACTTGATGGAGTCGGTGTTTCCGAGTTTGTGATTAGTATATAAGCCTAAAGATTTATGTTTATAATGTTTATCTTTTTTACAGTGATTCTCCCGTGAATAGTGTGCAAAAAACGTAGCCATTGGTAATATTAGTCTCTAACATCTATTTTAAGATATAACTTTGAAACCACTAGATAAATTATTCCTGAAGTTTTAGGGTTTTATTCTAATAAAAGATAGATATTATCTTACAAATATCAATTGAATATTGGTGTCAAAAATTTAACTCTTATAAAATCAACCAATGTCTTATTTCAGTTTCAAACTTTAATTCTAATATATTTTACAGAATTTCTGCTAAACGATTTATATAAATCATGTGCAGATTGAGCACATCAGTTTACGAGCTACCGGAACAACTTTATACCAGTTTGGGAGTTTGTGTGGAGGAAATTAAGTGCAGACTAGAAATTATGCTACATGCAAATTTAAATATTTGAAAATAGCATGGAAAAAACTCTCGTTTCATGAAATTTAGACGTTCTTCAATCATGACTCATCTTTTGTTCGAGAACAATGCACGTGACAATCTTTAAAACGTTAAACATAAAAAAAATGGTCTCTGATATTTTAAAAAATTCCTATGGTCTTAGGCGACTATTTGTATCTATGACAATTTGCTGAGCCCTTCATTTAATGAATGATATAACCTATGATCTCTAGAGGCTAGCGTGAATGGCAATTGGAGATGCTACACAGAATGTGAAACTGCGCAGTTTATGCTTAGACTATACTCGTCGATAGTTGGTTAATTGATCCGTCATTGTCGTATAACCTACAAGAATTTTTAAAATTTCAACTGTGCAGTTTCATAGCTTCTTCTAACTTTTTCAGTTAGCGCTCACGTTAATCAACTACTGATTGATTTGTTCAAGTCCAATAAGTAAACATAGTTTAAACTTCAATTCCAATATGTAAATAGTTTATGACGTTCTCAAACTTGAACGATTACAGAATAATTTTCGCAACTGCAGGCTTTTCCAACATTTCCTTTTTCCAAAGTTCAATAGATTCAATACCAGGGGAAGAAAATATTTTTTAGTTTATCTAAAAGTTGAAAAAAATTATAGTTTCTGCTCTTGGTATTCAATTTATGAAACTCTGAAAGAGGGAAATACGGAAACGCCTGCAGGTGCAGATCTGTGATCTTCCAAATTTAAGAACATCATAACTATTTACATATATCCTTAAAATATTACACTTTAGTAGTTCGAATGTCCTGCCCTGATTTTTTTTAATCAATTTGGGAGCAAACCTCCATTTTCTCCCAAGAAAGAAGAAATGTAGGGGAGCATGGTTTCCCAAAGTGAGCTCCGGAGTCTGGTATCGGTCCTTGGAAAAACTGCTTGTCCTTAAAAACAAATTACCATTCAAGCAGTTGTGTGAAGGAAAGCGAGATCTCAGCAGAAGGACACCATAAGAACCATCCTTGCCTTATCCGGGATTCGAACCCCTTCTATCAGTACCCAAGCACGCAAACTACTCGACCACGTGACGGTCCTTAACCAACATACAATTGATCACCTGATTCTATTATTGCAGTACAACATTCATGAATGTGGGAAGATACGATTGGTTTCTTCTGCATATTTCCTATTTACTTCTTAGATTCCTTTTTAGTAATTACTTACTGTTATGAGAATAAATAAAAATGGGAAAATTTATCGATTCTTTCATTGTATTTTTATATATTTTTGCATTTTTGACTGCAAAAAAAGTACCAAAAAACACCAAAAAAACTGGGTCTAGATAGATATATATATTTGAGAAATCCTGCAATAAAATACTCCTGTTTTTTGATTATGTGAAGAATTCTAAGAGTGCGTAATTTTATTATAGCCATCTGTTTTATATATAATTTGATGTGTTTCAAGAGGATATATTCTATCACAGTCAAGACGTAAGATTCTTTTCTGTTTCAATATCTCTCAGAGAGAAAATACCCAATCCAAAATACCAATTCTCACTCTTTGGACCAGTCAGAAGCAGATGAAAACAAATGATTGAAATTCTCAAAGTTCGTGAATATTTCTCTTAAGATTACGTGCAAAAATGCATGCACGCATCAAATTATTTGGTTGGCACAATTCAGATCAAAGATCTCGTTCTTACTCGATAAAACATTAATATATTGATTACTGTAAAGCGAAATAGAGTAAAATGTTATTTGTTGTTTGATATTTATATTTCGTTAGTTTCTGCGGATTTGGGTTGTTTTACCTCGAAGCAGCACTATGGGCACAATGGGAAAATTACATGCATGCCAGAGCACTCAGTAACCTCAGAGAAGGTTGGGGGAAGGAAACCAACTGTACAGCTGTTAGAAGAAAGAGAAAAGCCTCACATCAAGGATATACAGCTTGTTCTTTGATGTGCACAGGGTATGGCTCTCATGCACACAGGCCATGACTTAACACAGTGGTTCTCAACCTTTTATGCTTCACGTACCCCCTGGAAATGTGTATGTAACTGGCGTACCCCTTGTATAGATAGATAAAACTATAGTATAGCAATGAGAATAAAACTTTGTTACTAGATCTCACGGCGTAACCCCAAAAATTTACCGCGTACCCCACGTTGAAAACTCCTAGCTTAACGGATATCTTTCCATGCAGGTCTGTGTTGTGTTTCTCACTGAGGGAAGGAGGGGATTTAGTGGAGATTAATATATCGCTGGCAGAGTTGAGACTCTAAAGGGTACTTCATATTACGAGCTTAGTGTGCTATCGACTGAGTTGTTTTTAGAATGCCAATTAGGGAAATGGAGTCAAAAGTTGTTACACTTGCGCATATTTGACGCATTTTTCAAGAAAAATTTAAAGACTTCTAAAACGAAATGGGAAATTTTACACTGAAGTAAAAATCGTCTCTTGGTCCCTTTTTACTTTTTCCCGGTTCTATTGCCCTCCATTCTTACTTGTATTTTATCTAGATCCGGGCATGGTGAACTCCAATATATATTAGGAAAACATTTAAACAAAAGTATGAAAAATGAAAACGTAGTCAATAAAGGAAAAAAAATATATAAAAATCTGAAATACGTGTTCGAAAGCCTTTCAGTGTTAGGGCAGAGATACGTTTCACAAAGTAATATTTCCCTGGTCTCCATTAGTTTTGGAGACCTGACAGAGAGGATATACGACGTCAGAGCTGGGTTGTATGGAGACTGGGGGGTTTCTGTAAATGGCAGTTCGAAGTCGATGGCTTCAGGTATAGGAGGAGGCTGCCCCAAGAGAAAAGTGGCCAATCCATTACTCTCAGGCAGCTTATCTCATTCCCCTTAGCGCCATGCGGAACAACCGTTTGGTGGGCAAGGACGACCATTAAGGTCTAGTTCTAGGTCGGTGCCCTGATCGCAGTGGCAGGCATGGGGAAGACACAAGAGGAGGGGGGACAGCGAACGAGAGGTCCCTACGGTCAAGTGAGACGTTCCGCTTTCCCGAGTCCGACGTCGGAAGTTAAAGAACCGCAAACAGAATTTAAAAGTTTTTTATATATATATATCTTCGTCTTATGGCTTCTTTATATGGGTGTAATATTTTTTTCCTTCCTCGAAAGTACAACATATGCTACATGCCATAAAAATAAATTGTACGTTATAGGAGACTGTCGCAGCGAGTTTATAACCAAGCCACTTTGCAACGAATATTTTCGAAAGGGACGAAAAAAGGTTGTATACGACGATACATTTAGAATTCTACAAAAGAACTGGTAAAAAAAAAGTCAGAACTGAACTTTTCGCATATGAAAATAGGAAATGATCCAAGATTATTCGTCTGAAATCCTTTTACGTGAAACCAAATCGATTGATACCTCTACAGCAGCGTTTCAAACTTCCTTATTGACGGATATCAACAAAGGGAATAGAATTTGCCGACGATCCCTCCCCAAAGAATAGCATCTGACGAGGCTCTTATACTCGTAAAAATACAAAATGACAACGTAGATAAACGAAATATGAAACAAAATTTAAATATTTATAAATTTATTTCATTTTGTTTATATATTCCTCTTTAATAGCCATCCCTTGGCCGAATGGTTAGTGCGCTTGGTTGCTGATCTAAGGGACCTGGGTTCGAACCCTAGGTTAAGGCATGAAAGTTTGTGTTATTTTTCTGCTGAGGTCCTCCCATCCTCAAAGACCTATTGCTGAATATAGGAAGGATTATAATGAGTTGGTACCTTGAAATTTATACTCGAGTCACAGCTATCAATATTTATTTGCATTCATATTTACGAGTGTTAATTATCTATGAGTGTTTCTATTCTTTTTCGTGGTAAGGTAAAGAACAAGTAGAAACTGTAACATATTCTGTTCTGTCCGATACATGAATATTTAGTACTTATTTCACATATGTATATTAACTTTAATAAACTTATTTATTTCTCACAGTAGTTTTCGCTCAAATACAACAACAATTATTATGATTAAAAAATAGTTATTAGTGTTTCTTTCCAGGTCTGCCGCGACAATTATTAATTGATATATTGTTGATGGAAATATTTCCTATGATGATTGAATTGAAATATTCCCTGTGATGATTGATTTGAAATAATCCCTATGATTGAATTGAAATATTTCCTAAGATGATTGAATTGAAATATTCCTATGTTGATTGAATTGAAATATTCCTATGTTGATTGAATTGAATATTCCCTACGATGAATGAATTGATATATTCCTTATTATGATTGAATCGAAATATTCCCTACGATGATTGAATTGAAATATTCCCTACGATGAACGAAATGAAATATTCCTTGTAAGTAGAGATTATTCTAAACACTGTATTTAGCATTTCATTTGTCTTCAATCGAAAATTTGCATTCAATCCTTAAAACAAATGTTTCAACTTCGACAATGGACTGACAGCAGTAGAAATGAATTTCTGATTTGCGTCAATTTCACCAGTGTTAGAATATCTTACAATTTTCTGAGCTATTGAGCCATATTATCAACTTGTATTAATACTGAATTATCCCTTTTGCTTATAATTCGATATCGCGGTTTATATTCACAGACTGACTTTAAATTCTAAAGATTTCCTCAAGCAGCCTATTTGCCACGAAGCAAGAGTGATAAGGAATTTGTCAGCGTTAGAAATGTCAGAAAAATGCCAGTGAGGGAGACGAGAAGAGAACTGAAAGCCAACTGCACATATTTATGTAGGTTCTGGACAGAAAAACGGAAACAGTTCCATGTTATCTCAATAGAAAATCACATTCAGAGTTCAATAACTCTTTCAATATGGTTTTTAATGAAAAATATGTCTGAAGAAAAATTAAGGATTTCAATCATATCTATTTAAAAATCGTTTTTAAACATTATTTGTTCAAAATTCAAAGTTAAGAATTCAAAGGCTGCAAAAATTGACCCCAAAATTAAAAAAAAAAAACAGGTTATCAGAGATCACAGACTCTGCCGGTACTATATTAGATTCAACTATGATCTCTGATCTCTTAACCTGTTTTAATGCTTTAATTAAAATTTATGGTCAATTTTTTTTGAATCTTGTTAAATATTCCAGAGTTCATAATTCTTTGAATACTGAACAAATATTGTTTAAAATCGAGATTTAGATAGATTTGTTTGAGATTTTCAATTTATCTTTAGACATAATGTTTCATTAAAATCATATTGAAGAAGTTATTGAGATCTGAATGAGATTTGCTCTTGAGATAGCATGTAACTGTTTCCATTTTTCAGTCCATTACCTGTAGATGGTATCAGTGGCATAGCTTTAGAGGTGACTATAGGACTAAGCATCCACGAAGGAAAATAGACTAAAATGATTTAATTGATATAATTTATTTTTAAGAATAATAATATATTTCAATATTAAACAAAATCGATATTTATAACAAATTATATTTGTATTCATTCGCTATAATTGTACAGGGTCATTGTAAAAGACCTGAACTACTTTAAAGTTCTATATTTTATTAAATAGTTAAGAAATAAAAGTAATTGCATGTACAAAAGCCAAGAAGCTCTCAAAGTTTCGCTTTGTGTTCAACAACAGACTTCAGTGTATGGTGACAATCCATGAGGTATTCAACTTCCTTCCATACTAAGCTCAAATGTGACGTATAATACTTCTAATAGTTGTAGTGATTCTTTCCATTAAATATTCCTGCAAATTGCGAATTTTATTGGAATAAAAATCGTTTATCCCACCCACCTCAAAAAGAAAAAGGCCAATGATGCCAAATCGGGATTTCTCAGGGTCCAATAGATCGGTTCAATTTTACCAAACGAGCAATTTGGCATTTAAGCCAAATTACAATTTGCATTTAACCTAACTCCAAGACGTTATCACAAGGACACTTTGAGAATTTCTTGACGTTTTGAATATGTCCTTTTTTGTTACTTTTTTATAAATTAGTTTTTTTTATTTAATAAAATGTAACACTTTAAAATATGGATTCATTTTTCTAATGGGCTTGTATTGTAAATGGAGTAATATTATCTGCCTCAGGACAGTAATTTTATCTGCCTCAACGGTTATGGATCTGGAATAGAAGCTTGAAGCATTTAATATTCATAAAACTTGTGTGTCTTTTCAAGCTTGCATCCCGTCTTTCATGCCACTGTCATACCTTCATCAACTGGGATTGTTCACTGTGACGTATGGAATGGGACTTAGGTTCAATGTATGGTAGGCTTTCTATAGATCAAATGATCCAAAATCATACAACATTTACACTACCAATGAAATGAAAAATATATTTGGATGCTTTGTACTGCAATTAAGATGCTATCGATTATTGGATAAGTCTTAGAACTGTTAACAAAACTTAACTCTGATGTGTCTGTTAAAGTGCAACAATTCTAAATTTAAGATAAAACGCGAAATGGTGTACCCTGAGCAGAGTTTTCTGGGCTTCCTTTTATTTTTATCATCATCTCGTCTCCCATTAAGGTGCAATGCTGAAGTACATTTCTTAATTCTCCGTTTAAGCAGCTTCCAGAGAAAGAGAGAGCGATGCGGGTGCAACCTTTCTCACTAGTTTCCTCTGACTAAGGGGAACGGCAATTTAAAAACTTCGCTACAAGTTTAACGAGTATGTCAAAGAAAACCAAAATTCTCATTCGCCAAAACACTAAGAGCGAAATTTGTAATGAACCACACACTTTCCTGCGAATCTCCGTGCCTGGAAGAACACCGTTCTAGATTTCCGGCAAAGATGGTGCGTGTTGCAAAGAGAACGATGTGGTCACTCGTAATCTTTCTCCTCAGTTTTTTTTCTCCCTTAACTCTTTTCCCTGTTTGCAGCATGACGCATGGTACACCTACATTCGTGATGCTCGTCTCCACAGCATCCGTCATATCCGCTCCTGAGACAACCTCCTTCCTTCCCCTAGCTCCCCATCTTCTCGTCGCTGCTAATGCAGAGGGAAGTGAGTGACGCCGGCAGCTTTACTCGTCCCACCGTTGTTGCAACATTAATTATCCATTACGACACTGCAGAACGAGATACTTCCCCCTTCTCATCCCTCCCGTTCATCTTCACGCCTCGAGAACGGCACCGTGCCGAATAACGAGCTCAAGTCGATCGGAAATCCTGAATGCATTCCCCAACACTCCTCCCTGTGCAGCCTTGCCTGCCAGCACACCATCGTGCCTTGGCTTGTGTCCGCCCCCGCGCTGATGCTGCTATTCCCTACTTCCCCCCATCTTCACGCGCGCTCTGCCTCTCGTGGCAGAAAAGAAGAGAAAAAGTCCTCCCCAACCCGCTCCTTTTGTGCCTGTGCTCAACGCTCACAGAAAACTGATTGACTCAATTACTCCGAAAACTTGGAAAGCTGTTGACGGTGATAGATCGGGTCCCTCCCGCTTTCGAGCCATCGGTTTAATGAAGCAAGCGACTTGCCATCCAGCCAACAACATCTCACTTTAGATAATTCGGTCGCCAACGCTAGGGCGGGGACTTTTCCCCTCCCCACACCAACACACATACTCCTTTTCCATTCATCTGGCCTATGTATGCCTATGAGATCCGTGCACAAATGCATCCCCATTAAAAATGTCCCCTCAATCTTTCATAAGTAACCCCTCCAAAAATCTTTCTACACTGAACACTAAATATCTTCGAGGTATTCAACGAAAAGAGAAGACAAAATCCTGTTCTGACGTAAAATTTGATTTCTCTTCTTTGGTCGTAAATGATTCATAAAGAACGCAACACGGGCATTATGTCAAATTTGTCTGAGGAAGAGTAGTTTCTTGCAACATAGATTATTTTAAACCGACAATAGGAAGCTCACTGCATTTTCTGTATTACTGGCGAGTAAAAATAACATTGGATCAATTCAAAAGTGGATGAGAGTTAGAGAAGTACCCAGAATTTAGTATCGGTGGGGGAGGGGAAGGCTGAGAAAAAAACTTGAATAGGGTTTCCAAATTAGTATTGATATTCTACATGGAATAAGATTTTATAGTTATTTTTTCTTAATCTATTTTTAGTGTTGGGTATAAAATATCTGGCTAAAGTAAAATTATACAAAGACAACTGGTTTGGATTTTAAAGAACGTATTCGTATAAGACGACCGGATTTTCGGAGGGTGGGGGGCAGGGTCCAGACCCCTTGGGTACTGGCCTACTGAGATCGATATATTTAAAGCCCAAAATAAAATATCTTGTGTTTGCGTAAATAATCACTGGTAGACATTTCCTCAAGGAAAGGAACTGGTGCTGAAATTTCGTACTTAGTTGTATTGGATACACGAAAATTCGCTATTTCTAGGGAAAAATCGCAGAGTTCAGAAAACCCGGAAAAATATTCTGGGGAAACACAGTCCAATCACAAAAAATAAAAAGTAACTAAAACGTGTTATAAAACATCATTAAAATTAAAAACATTTACCAAATATAATAAGCCGCACTTGCCCAGGATCGCAGTGGTCGAATGCTTAGAGTGCTTGGTTACTGACTCACCTGATTTGTGTTCGATACCCAGATAGATAAGTTATGGATGTTTGTTTTCTGTGTTGTCTTTCTGATGAGGTCTCGCCTACCTCACGAATTTCTTCTATGGCGTATTATACTGAGGCACTTCTGTCGTACCTCTGTGACAAGCAGCTGCTTGAGGAGTAATTACTTTTTTTTTTAATTCTATGGAAAATTTCGTTAGTTGTCTCTTACATAATTACATTTTTATTATTACTTTATTCACTCCAAAGGCGTTTTCTTTTATTCTAATGGAAATTAATCTTCGTGTAATTTTTGATGTAATCAAATTGCATTATGCGTGTGAATAAATATTCATTCTCACCTGAGAAACTCTTTTTGTTAAATATATTCTTACATCAGTTCAATTAAAGATAGATTTACAACTTCAAACCAATGTTTTAGCCACACGAAACTGAAACAAATGTTTAGAAATCCAGCAACTTTGTTTTCATTGGAAATATAGCAACTTTACATCACTCTTAGTTTACTGTCGATATTTTCGATTTATCCAATTGTACTCTTGACATGCTTGGCATCTGTTTTGTAAAGTGTTTGTGAGCAGCGAGGACACTGCTTTCATGAGACACAGGAAACAAATTGTACTGTAAGCAGAAAGTTTGTATCATCAAATAGAGTAGCTCTTGATCGACGGTAGGTAGCTCAGCGGTCAGAGCACCTGACATGCTCTCAGGAGAACGCGGGCTCATATCCCACCCGGTTGAAGGCAATTTTTTCCCTAAAATTGATATCGATGGTAAACTAAGAGTGAATATTTCCCTGATAGTTGTTTTTAAAAGTTTAGGAGTCCTTTCATTTCTCACTGAAAAGACTGAAACCAGGCTCTGATCTAGAGAAAAAATCGAAGTGGAGGGGTGATGGTGGTAAGAAACGCAATCGACGTGGAAAAAGGTGAAGTGGGAGAAGATATTTTTTTCTCGTCGCTTCGTACGCTATACAGACACTAGCACAAAGAATACAACATACAAACGCTTAATCAAAATTACATTACAATTTTGAAGTTGTGAATATTAATGCCAATTTAAAAAAATTCCTTTCCCAAACATAAGGATTAATATAACGAAAATAACAAATAAAATGAATATTAATAAATGAGATTATTAGCAGATTTCAGAATATAGCTTTAATCTATATTCGTATTTTAAAATATTGACCTTACATTTTCGAATACGCATTTGACTGAACCTTTTTCACAATTTTAATCATTATTCTATGTAAAAATATATCATATTTAACCCTAAACGAGAACAGTTTGTTTCTTATCCCAAGTGTTACCTACAGGAGTAGATTTATATTCGGAGTCATAATTAGTCTGTTTTAAAACTTAAAACTGAAGAAAGCTTTAACGGTCGATTTTTACTCGAAACAATAAAACTTGTTAATTTAAAAACAATTAATTTGATCCTGGAATTTTGTGGAATATATTCTAAATCTTCCTATTTTCGTTTCTTCTCGCAGTTTAATAAAAAAAACGGAAAAAGATAATGTTAAATTTCACATTCAAAATCTTCTTTTAAAATCAAATAAATCTCTTTTTTAATTCTTTCTGCTCCAGCTGCGTAATGCAAATAAACAGACAAGTTTCCAGCATGTATTTAATTGTGGAAAAAAATTTATCACAGATAAAAAATCTCAGAATTTGCATCAGCAAACGACATGAAAAAATAATTACCAAATAATTAGTGCGTCGTAAAATCGTCCTGGAAGCGAAATTAAAGATACATTTTCGCTGTAATTAGCTTCATATAATGCCAGAATTTAGAATAATTAGGCTACTTTTAGTCTGCTGAGAAAATTTCGCGAATTACGGTAAGTAGATTATTGTTTTCATTTATTCCGTGATATTTTTCTGCCATTAAGGAAAGTCATTTTTTCAATGCATTTTCTCTGCAAATCCTTTCTGTTTGTCTTTCAAGAAACATATTAAACTCTGAAACGTTTCAGAGTATATTTTATTTAGAAATACGTTGGGCAAAAGGGTAATTGGAAATATTCTATTTGACGATTCGTCGAATAAAAACTGCTTAAGACAGGAAAAGGAAAGTTTCAGAAGATGTACTTGATGTACTCCAGTATAAATTTTAGTTCCAATGTTGCTGTGAGCAAGTTTTTGAAAATATGGAATATATATTCCTTTCGGAAATCTCGTTTCGTTGGGTGTGATTATGTAGCTTCTTAACTAAATTATGTTCGTTTATTAAAAATTGCAATCATCATTAAACATTAAATGAAATGTTTGTGGTATTTTTAAATAACTGGTTATATCACAAGGGATCCTTTTCCCTCTGTGTGGCACATTTTTGCATACAATAGACTAAATAGCCAGGTCGCAAAGATCACAAGGGCGCAAAGAAGGTACATAGAAGGGGGACCCATTGGAAAGTTGTTAGGAGACAAATGGATGTCTCCCTTCAAGTCCATCCAGTGTGTTCTTTAAAGTGCACAAGGTATGGCTTTATGTCCCATCCGATGAATGGCGGCTTTCCTAACCTATTGGCATTCCCTACTGACAGAGGGAAGGGCGACGGTTCGAAATCCACCTGGGCCAGTGTTGACGATAACGCTGGCCCAGGTGAGTTTCGAACCTGGGAACAACAGATTATGAGTCTGGCACGCTACCCATACACCCTCCGCCCCTCCGTGTTCAACAAAAACCGAGATCCGCAAATCCAATACACCCTGGGGAAAAATAAAATGGAGATCACGATCATAGAAAGTATCATAAGGAAAAATAAGTCAATGATTTTCGCAACAAATACTTCAGTATAATTTTTACTTACTGTACAGTAAATTCTAGAGGAAACAGTTGAAATAAGTAAGAATGAAAAAGTGTTTTGTTATGTATTTTACTGAGCAACATACGGTGATGAATCCGCTTGAGACAAATTACTGAAGTGATTGTTTTATGTTGTTTAAGTGCGGTAGCTCATTTAAAAGATTCAACGTGAAAAGTAAAAAAAAAATCAACTCAGAAATTTCTCAGGGTCCCTTTTTTTACCTAAGGCAGTTTAATGGAAATAATGCTCAACACTAGTGCAATTGATTCGCAGAACCGTATATTAAGAACCAAACCATGTCATAACAAACTGTAGAGAAGCTCCTGAATTCAATAGGAAGTTATAGATAAAAACGAGTTTCTCTATGGTTTACAATACGTATTTCTAAGAACTAATGTCCTTCTATTTCAAAACTTTTATGCCATTTAATCACTAATAATGAATTGATGTTCTGGTCCTCTCGTTGTCTCCAATACTGAATAATGATACGCGAGTGAAAAACGGTTGTACTCTCTTGATTAAAGAGAATAAAATGATATCTTAAACCTATCTTAAATGACATTTTTTAGATAAATAGGTTAAGGTGTTCCGAATTAACATTCATACAACGTGGAAGTTACCTATTTTTATTGCGTCTTTATTTGAGGCCGGAACTAGGGAGGGAGGAAGAGGGCCTCCCCAGCTTGAAAATGCGATTAATGGTAATGGAGTCAAAAGCAAATGCAGTAATTCAACTTATGTATATTTGGCACATTCTTTAAGATATTTTTTAAAAATATATAAGACGGAGAAGGAAATGCTATACTACGATAAATTCCAGTCTCTCTCCCCCTTCCTTTTACCTGCTTGATTGAATCACTGTCCCAATCTCACCTTTATTTTTTTTACAAGCTCGATCGAGTCACTTAACCCACCCCCTCTTTTTTTTTAAATCCGGGCTTAGCTGATACCTTCTCATTACCCGAATGGTTAATGTTCTTGGCTAGTGATTAAGTGGACTAGTGTTCATGCCTTGCATAAGATTCTTTGCTGAGAACTAGTTTTCCTTATATTGAACCTCTTGTAAATAGCTGCTTGAGGGGTAAGTTTGTCTCTTTTTAAAACACTCTACATTTTCTAATGACACCAATGATTTTATGTTTCTGTTTTATAATTTCGTTTTTATGCGCAAAATAAAGGTAAAAAAAAACTGAAGCGATTTCAGTTCACGACTGCCGTACAATGTAAGCGTGTGCTTTATTTATACAGTAACTATATCAAGCTCTTCGTTACGCAATAGATTTTAACCATAATATTTGTTAAAGACAAAGCCCGACAAGTTAATGACGGCAATTTTAAATGCCTCGCTTTCACTTTACTAGTACAACAATTTAAACCTAATGTGCAACTTGTCCTGATAAGCACGTCACGTTCTAAGCAATTACCATAGCAACCGACTGTTAACAGTCGTTGAGGAATTTGATGTGGTAAATGGGAACGCAACAACGCAGTTTTTCGCTTCATTGCTCTCATTGAGGAAACTACAAAGTTTCCGGATTTCCGTAATTTCTACACCAAAGCAATTTAGACGAAAACGTCGGACTACTCAATTCCAACTCGTTTTGAATAACAATGCAATCCCTAAACTGCATTCATTCAGATTTCGGATTTTGGAATTCGGTTGTTAAAATAATTGCTTACAGTGTTGATTCCCTAGAATGACTAAATGATTTTCTTCATTTCCTTTATTTGACTGTGTTTTCCTTAGAGTTTGAGTATTGCTAACTTGAAAAGAGAAAAAAATATTTTCTTCTACTTTCCATGATGATATGAACACGTCAAGAAAATTTAATTTCGTGATGATTTTTATTTATGGTTTAAAAATTTGTTTAAAAATTTTATCTGTGTTTTTATTTTTAATTTTGTTCTTTTTCTTATGATAATTTTACGTTTCTGTTATATTATTTTTAACTCTTGACTGTCATAGTATATTTTTAAAAAAATAAAAATGGTGGTTCCCTACTCTATGGGTTTCCAACGTGGGGTACGTGGAAAAAAGTTTGGGGGTACGCCCTGAGAGCTCAAAAGTCGCTAAATCTAATAACAAAGTTTTATTCCCATTGTTATACTATAGTTTTATCTATCTATACAAGGGGTAAGCCAGTTACATACAGAAAAAGCATAAAAGGCTGAGAACCACTGCCCGAAACAATGGACGGAGACCGGTCCCGATTTAGAAACATTTCAAGGGGAAAATCGAGTACAATCGAGCCGAAAAAAATGTAAAATGGGGATGGGGAACTAAGAGAATTAATTTCCCATAAAATATAACATTTCTCCCTTTGTTTTGAGTTTAAAAAAAAATTCTTGCAAAAATGAATGAAATATAAAAAAGTTTAATATTGTTTTTTGCTTTTTATACCCTTACATTCTGAGGGTTGCATTGGAAAAAAAAGTTTCATCCATTTTGAATTCGTAAGATACAATCTCTCCGTTGGTAGGACTTTGAATATAAGATAGTGAAACATTAATTAAAATGGCGAAATGATGGAACTGTGACACTGAGATTAACTTAATATTATACGCATTAAGATTATAAAACTAAGGTGATTTAATAATTGTTCAAAACTATTAATCGAAACGTTTTGCTTCTAAATAATATTTTGCTGATGTCACAGTTATTTTTCGTGAATGATGTAAGCTTTTAACAGCTTCTGCTTTGTTAAATTCAGCTCATATATGTTTTCAGCACTGACCGAAATCGATTCTCAAAAAAAATGGTAAATGATTCACTAAGCCTACTTGTGACATGATATCGCTTAAAGTTCTCTCCAAGTATTTGGTTTTCTAAAACGTATCTGCGAAATCTTTCGACCTATTTGATGCATTAAAGTTAAAAAGAAAAATTCTCCTTTTCTCATAACTTGTGGCATATTCACTGTAATACGCAATATGTAAAACCAAACACTTCAGAAATGATAGAGATGATCTCAGCAAAGAAGAGAGCTACACACGCACACACACACACATATTGCTTCCCCCATCTTTTACACGGTTGTATTGATCCTCCTTTAATGACACTCGAGAAGTTCTAAAAGCAGAAATAAATTTCCAAAGGAATGCTGCTTCCCTATTGATGGAGCAGCATTAAATCTGCAAAGCCTCACATTATCAGACTCCACATCCATCCACGATGACTTGCCACACGCTGTACATAGACCATCTCTCCGGCATGAAGCGCCATTTTATTAATTTCCTTTAGACTGGCACTGTGCCTCGTGGACAGAGTATGGGGGGGGAGAGGAGAAGGGAGGGAATCAGAGGCAAAAGAAGAAAGAGGAGAAGACGGGAGAGGGAGGAAGCTACCTACGCTCTTCTCAGCAGTAAGGCACAACTTAAGGTTTAATGAAAATCGCCCTGAATATGTTAACAGCTGGGAGTGATGGCAATGGTTAACAGTTGCATACTAAGTAGAACCCGCGGTACAAGATCCGTCAAGACAGAGGCTGTGGGATTCTTAATCTTATGACTTGTATTGTCTGGGGTGAAGTAATTTCATTACCACAGAGATGTCTGAGAAAATTCGGAAGTGATGAGGAGAAGAGAAAAGGTAAAAAGAAAAACGAAAAAACAAGAAAAAACATCACTTTCTAATTAAAGAGACAATGCAGCGAAGACTCATAAACCAATAAGGTTCCAAGAGACAGAGACTAGACACGAAATCAGGTTCGACATAAGTTTTGAGGACAAATTTCGTTAATGACCATTATTGATATCAATCCATCCAGTTCCATTCAGATATTTTTTTCTCGGATATGTCAGTGGTTCTCAAACTTATTTCCTTTTCCTTTTTCCTACTTTTCGATTATATTTTTTTCTTTGCTTAAAGACACGCAGTTATAATCGTAACATCGTTTTGTTTAACATCTTTCGTTCGATTATTATTATTTTTGTATCGATATATTTATCATTTTGCTCACTTTACCGCGTTTGATAAAGGCACAAAATATTATCAGAATTTCTGCGCATGTGTGATGATTAAAATCGTATTTAATTCATTTTTGGTTTAAAATTTATTTTCGAATAAAAGGCACGAAGCATTTGTAAGAATGACGAGATTATTATTTTAAAGGGGAATGTGGTATAAATAAAGAAAAAAAAACTGGTCAGTTTTGAAATGGCTAAGTCTAGTTCCTATTCTTTACTGGAACTTCCTAAATATATATCAAACATTTTGAAAAGGATTTGAAAAGGTATATGCTGATTAAATGGGAATTAATTAAATGTACCTTTCAGAGGAACAAAGGAAAGATAGAATGAATGGGTAAGTATGTATTTCGCTAAAATAAAAAGCCTGAGACAGAATCGTGTAATAAGATATATTATTAAAAACAAGAAAATACGACATTATTCAAATCTATTGTAAGGCATTGCATATTCTTCCACTTAGAAAAATATATGTTTTTAGTGTCTTGATTAATGTTATTAAAAGGTTGTCTGATCAAATACTGTTAACAAGAAATTACAATATCACGCAAAGTGACTATAATAATATTTATGTTATAATATTCAGAAAAACAATAATTAAAAATCATTAGATTTATTTGGCCAAAAATTTCCAACTTATTACCAATTACAATTCAAAATGCAAAAAAAAAGTGTTTACAAATATTCTAAAAAACTTTAGAAATATGTTGATGAAATAGAAAATATTGAAACCATGTTATGAAGAGCTAATTATTATAAAACTATTACATATTTTTAACTATAACATTTTTCACAGTTATATGAAACACATTACTGTTGCCTAACCTTTAATGTATTGTTTAAACTTGCAGTTTACTAACATCACAGCCGAGTGTGTTTACTCTTGTGGTGAGGTTTATTTTTCCCAAAATTGATGTGTGCTAATATTTAGGTGTATATAAAACTGTATACCATGCATTAATATGTATGTAAATAAATGATTGATTGAACTAAACCGTGTCTTTACTGTTTAATTAACATATAGCACAGCGTACGTCTAATCGCAAATGGGTAACATTTTTAGAACATACAATGCAGAACAGCATATTTCATTATACCCTACTGGTTATTTAGCATACTTGAAATTACAACTTTAAAAAGTAAAACTCTTTGAGTTCAATTCTTCTATTATTGAATGAAATCCTGAGCTGCGATTTCAAGCATCTCACATACTGCGTTCGTATAAATGCCATACCAATAACATTGGATTAAAAGTAATAATTTCAGGTGTTATGCGCAGAGTAGACGTTACTCTCAAGAAGCAATCATAAACTCTTCTAACCTGCAACACGCAATTGTGTTTCCGAACATGACGGATATCAAAGGGAATATTTAGTTAAAACACGAGAAAGGGAAATCACGAAATATCCGTTAAGAGTAAATAAGCAGTCGTCTCACGCTACTAATCAATTCGGACACGCCTCTGCGAACATTGCTCACTTCCAATTAATTCTTTATCAGCCGTACAGTATTTCGAAAAGGAGATTAGTATGATACGTTTAGAGTCAGATACTAACAAAGTTTGCTGCATTATGAAAGAAAATGTCCACTCCATACTAATGAAGATGGAAAAATTCTTGGTACGCAGAGAGTGAAAATTATCGAATTAGAAGTGTTCCAGCAATGAGCACAAAACGGTAAGTATCATTGTCTAATCGAATAGAATATTAATTAAGATATTGTCTCCGAAATTCTCGTGACGAACTTTCAAAAACGAATTTTTCTTCTCGACTAGTTATAAATTTTATGCTAATGTGGCAGCTGATGTAAAAGCTATTGTACACGTGGTGATTGTTACATTGAAAAAGAAAGAGAATATTCGGTGTTGAATTAAATTCTTTGAGCACATTTTATAAACAAGCATTTGTTAAAACTAGGACCGGATCTAGAAAACACTCCATCGAGACCAAAAAAAAGTATAAGGGGAGGGCCAAGAGATTGAATTTCCATTACGTATAACATTTCTTCCTCCGTTTTAGAAATCTTTAAAAAATGTATGAAATATACATGTTTAATAACGTTTTTGCCTCTGTAACCTTACAAATCCCTTGGACCGCCCCCTAGATCTTCCCCTGGTTAAAACGTCTACGAAATATAGAAGCACTGCTTATAAATACAATCTATAATTATTAAAAGTTTTCTAAATGTCTTGGTGATAGCCATTAAATTACGTGAATGGCAGGAGGTTAGAAATTGTCCAAATTTTAACAGAGAAAAATTATTATAGAATTTTATTTTTTAGCGTTTATTTATTTTTTAATCTGGATCGTGTAAAAAAGAGAAATGTGGTTCCAAATATATCATTAGGATTTGTTTATTATTAACATTCAGTGATTTAGATCAGCTAATGAGGTTCAGGTTCGTTCAGTAGGTAGCGCGCTAGACTCATATTCTGTAGTTCCCAGGTTCTATTACCACTATGCCAGCATTCTTATTTATCTCAGCTATCTCCCATTCCCCTCCCCTCTTCTTTCGGTCAGAAAGGGAGCACCGATGGCCTTAAACAGGCCACCTTCCGTCAGATGGGAAGTTAAACCGTTGTGCTGTGTGTAAGAAAGACATACTCTCTGCACATCAAAGAACACGCTGGATAACCTTGATAGGAGGTTTCCTTCTGTCTCTCAACAGCTGTCAAGTGGATCCTCTTCCCCAATTACTCTCTGTGCGTTGAGATCCTTGTGACCTGGCCATTTAGTCCATTGTATGCCAAAACAGTGCCAGACAGAGGTAAAACAACCCAACCCTTTCAAGTATAGTAAATTGTACAAGAATTTACCGGATTTTGGTTGCCTATTATCGTTCCTTTGCGGAACGTTTGTGCACTCAACGGGCTAAATGGTACACTTACACAGACCCAAGGACCTTAGAACTGGTTGAATAAGAAGATCCATTGTGTCTTAGGAGACAGATGGAAGCCCCTCGCTGCATATCCTGCCATTCGACTGATGACTGCTACTATGCCCATTAGTAGGGGTTTTATTCCTCGGGTGAAGCCCATCCGACTGACGAAGCTACAAGCCCATCCCTTTTTTCACCGACGTCAGAGCGGGAGGATTAGCGAAGAAAATCTTGAAGCCAGCAGAGTGGGCACTTCAATTCGGGTACATCAAGTTAGATGTGCTCACATGAGAAACCCCCTACACCCACTAAATTGGAGAGCATTAATATTTATGCATGCTGTTCTGACATCCTGGGGCTGGATTGGCAGAGTTGATAGTGCTCCATGGTCGTAATCTGTATTTCTCAGGTTTGAGTCCCTGCTGTTCTTGCTCGAACCTGGAAACTGCAAATGGGAAGAAAGGCGGTCTACATCCGCAAAACCTCTTCGTGCCCTCGGTGACAACTTCAAGGCTAGAAAGGCCGCTTTCCGTCGGATGGGGCATAAAACTTGGATCCTGTGCAAGAGAACCAAATTCTCTGAGCGTTAAGGAACACTGTATGCCTGTACTAAGGCTAGGATGATCTGACGCCTAACAATTGTCTGAAGAGTCTCCTTCTCTGAGCCAAGGGACTCTATGCGACTTGGTCATTTAGCTGATTGTATGCCTAAAAGTGCCGCTCAGAGGTAAAATAAAGTAGCCCAACTCATACAAATCTATAACAGATTATCTTCTGATGTCTTAAAGTTCAGAAATATTTTTAGAAACAAAATAATCCCAACCATCAGCAGCGAAACTCATGATTAAATAAATCACGGGCAACCCTGAAAATCGGGGAAAAAAAACAATTATAGTAGCTAAAAATTGTCTATAGTTCGTAGTTGTAATAGGAGTCCACGATCTTCGGAAAACGTTATTAGGTGAATTCTTAATCAATGTTCGGATCTAAACAAAAGAACACTAGGCATTTTATTGTTTGGAATAGTTTACCTCTTAGAGGCAATTTTTTTTGTCACAATGCGCTAAATGTCCAAGTCATAAAGACCCCAAGGGCTCAGAGAATGTTGGAGAAAGGGGGACCCAATGGATAGCTGTTAAGAGACTGATGGTAGTCTCCGGTTAATTTCAGTGTGTTGTTTAACCTGCACAAGACATGGCTCTCCTGTAGACGGAACGGTTTCACGTTCCATCTGAAGGCCGGAGACCTTTCCAAGCCCATCCGTGTCCCCTGCTGACCGAGGATAGTGTGAGGGTTTAGAGGAGATAAATTCAAACGCTGAACAGGTGGGATTCGAAACTGGGAACTATAGATGATGAGCCTGACGCGCTATATCAGGAATCAGTGTCTCACCCATAGAGTGTTTTTCACTAACTTCGAATTATTAATATCAATTTATACCATTTGTATCGCGTAAACAGACTAATCTAGAAATCCGCCAATGTGGATTTCTAGTTTACATTAGTCTGCTTGGGTGAGAGGGAAGTCAGTCGCTGGCGCGCCAGGCTCGTAATCTGTACTTCCCAAGTTCAAATCCCACCTGGACCAAGTTTGAGATTTATCTCCACTAAATCCCAACCTTGGCCTCGGTCAGAAAGGGGACGTCGATAAGCTTGGAAAAGCCGCCGTCCTCCGGACGGGACTAAGGCCGTGGTACCGTATGCAGAGGAGAGTTATAACCTGTAAAAGTTAAACAACACTCTACATGGCCTTGAAGAGGAGGCTACCATGTGTTCCCAGCTATTCAGTCTCTTAACATTTGTTTACACAGCTACAGCGTTAAAGAACCTTTGCTGGATGGACTTGTCGGACCTCTTCTTTCAGAATTCTCCGAACTCTTGGGGTACTTACGATTTGGCCATTTAGCTCTGCTTTAAAATTTATATTTTAATTTATCTGTTAATCATTACTTACTCTATCTCCGCAAAACTCCCCACCCTGCCCACGGTCAGTAGGGGACACCGATGGGCTTGGAAAGGCCGCCGTCCGTCGGAAGGAACGTTAAGCCGTTGCCACGTGTGGGGGAGAGCCATACCCTTTGCACGTTAAAGAACACGCTGGATGGTCTTGACGGGAAGTAACCATCTGTCACCCAACAGCTGTTTCAGTGGGTTCCCTCCCCCAACCTTCTCTGAGCCTTCGGGGTCCTTGTGACCTGGTCATTTAGCCTATGGTGTGCAAAAAAGTGCCTCTCAGAGGTAAAATAACCCAACCCAAATCATTACTTACTCTGCGTAAAAATGACTGGTAGTCATTTAATTAGATCACACAGCTGCTAGCCTCTGTAAAACCTTAAAACTCTCGATAAACTGCAGCTTTGTCCAAACGATCTTATAGCAGCACACATTAAACGAATGTTTCTGAGGAAAACGTCTATGGGCTGCACTTCCTCTGACAAGTCAAATACTTAGTAATTTCGAGAACACCGTTATCAAGCTTCTGGTATTACATCGCGTGACACACTTTTGACTGGCTGATGAATGTCGGGCAATCAGAGAACATGGGTATCGACTTTGGTAGGCAAGATGACTTTGGATCATAAGATGGGAAACACTTGGTAATGCAATTCGCCAGGTGAGGAAAAGTAGCAACCTCGTGAGCGACATGTCGAAAACAAATTAAAATTTAAGACTGACACATTAAAAGTTTCAAAACAGATTTTTTTTCTCATAAATTATTAATGACTTTACTTTTCTCTTAGAAATGCTGAAGTAATCCAAAAAATACGTAAATAATTAGGAATTAAAAATTTATTGCAATATTTTTTCACAGCATTTTCAAATCGGATCACTTTGGTGTTTTCTCTGCTACGACGCAGCACGTACTTCTATGATTCATTTTTAATTACGTTAGTAATTACTTTTACTTTAAATATGTGTATTCTATTTGTGGAACATTGGCCTACTTTAAAGAGGCTGCAGCGTTGAAAATTGCTCTAACTACAGCTTCAGTTCTGCGATCGCTTACAATGTTATTGTCGTACCAGTACACTCTGATAAGTCGGTCTCTTAAACACTGCTGCTCCGATCCTGCTCTTAACACTTAACCTTAATCACTTCAAATTCGGACGAGGTCGGTAGTATGCCAGTTTAATAATCTGCGGTTCCCAGGTCCGATGGGCGGGGATGGTTCAGTCTGTAGCAAACCAGGCTCGTAATCTGCAGTTCCCAGGTTCGAGTCCCAGCTGGGCTAGCATTCAGATTTATCTCCGAAAAACTCCCCGCCTTGTCCGCGGTCAGTAGGGGACACCGATGAACTTAGAAAGACCGCCGTCCGTCGGATGGGACGTTAAGTCGTGGGCCCCGTGTGAGGGAGAGCCATACCCTGTGCAGTATATCTTTAATTAAGAACACACTGGAAAAATTGATTAATTTTTCACTAAAAACAATTAAATTTAAAGAACACACTGGATGACCTAGACTGGAGGCTACAATCTGTCTCCTTCCCCCAACCTTTTCCGAGCCTTCGGACCTTGTGACCTGGCCATTTAGCCCTATGTGTGCAAAAAAAGGTGCCGCTCACAGGTAAAACAACCCAACCCAGGTTCGATTCCGAACTTTGCCAACGTTGAAATTAATCTTCGCTAACTCCCCCCCCCCCATACTTTCGGTAAGAGAGGGGACACTGATAAGCTCTGAAAGGAGATTGATTGTCGGGTTTACTTAGGTCGTTTTACTTCTAAGCGGTACTGCTTTGCACAGAATGGGATAAATTACCAGGTCACAAACACCCCAAGGACTCAAAGGTGAAGGGGACCCAGTCAAGGCCATCCATCGTATTCTTTAAAGTGCACATGACCTAGTCGGAAGGTTTCCATCTGTTACCCGACAGCTGTCCGGTGAATTTCTCGATCTTCTCTGAGCTTTTGGGACAGGCGCATATCTAGGATTTTATGTTAGCTGGGGAGGTTGGGTTGGGTTGTTTTACCTCTGAGCGGCACTTTTTTGCACACCATGGGCTAAATGGCCAGGTCACATGGACCCCGAAGGCTCAGAGAAGGTTGGGGGAGGGGACCCACTGGAACAGCTGTTGGGAGACAGATGGTAGCCTCCCGTCAAGGCCATCCAGCGTGTTCTTTAACGTGCACAGGGTATGGCTCTCCCGCACACGGGACCACGGCTTAACGTCCCATCCGACGGACGGCGGCCTTTCCAAGCCCATCGGTGTCCCCTACTGACCGTGGGCAGGGCGGTGAGTTTTGCGGAGATAAATCTCAACGCTGACCCAGCTGGGACTCGAACCTGGGAACTACAGATTACGAGCCTGGCGCGCTACCGACTGAGCCACCCCCGCCCCAGCTGGGGAGGTGAATACCGTATTGCTTCCCCCGGGTGCTCCTTGCTTTGTGATTCTTGTGAACACTTAGCCCTTGTGCACAAAATTGTCACTCAAAGGTAGAATAACCCACGTTCAAACCCATGTACATTATCAACATAAATCCCTTGAGTTTCGTTCCTACAAAGTAAATAAAACTAATATTGTCACACTGAGACACATAAAACGCATTGCAATAAATATATTTTATCTCCATTAAAATACAAAAAATTGCATTTCAATGCTGCCCACATGAAAGAAACAAAATTAACCTTTCTATCATCATCATCATCATCCTCAACCAGCCATGGGCTACGGAGGTCCAACCAGACCGTGCAATTTAGTTCTCTAAGCAAGTCTGTTCTGAGCTACATCTGCTGCATCTGGCCACTGCACACCAATTCTAATAAGACCAATTTTAATAAAACTTTTCTATACCTTCCCTGAAATTCATTAAGCGAACATTGCTACATCTTCCCTAATATACATAAAAATGGCATTGTTACATGAAATACAGAAAATCTTTGTCCTGAAACATAAAATTAGCAATGCCGTTTTCTATCAATATATAATACGGTATTGTTGCCTCTTTGATATAAATAAAATGAAGATTCAACTTGTCTCGAAGTTTAAATTCCTAGCTATAAATAAGAGCTAATGAAATGTGTTGAAACAATTTGAAAAGCTCTCCTGAAGAAACTATAAAGAGACGACACGGTCGTAATCACGAGTAATGTAAGAATTGCAAATGCCTTGTATCAATCATTCTTCATCAGAGGGCAAAAGAACATTTTACGATTTATTGAGAATCCTAACCCAGATTTGTAAATCAGAATCTGATAAATTAAAAAATAACTATTGTAATGGAATTGTTTAATCAACATTTAAAACAATAGTTTCTAACCTTTGTAATGGGGGAAAAGATTATTAACGTAAATTGATAAATTGAATTAATTAGTGATTTCGATTAACGGTTAATTAATGTGAAATGATGTATTGGCCATGTGACATCGGAGGGGACGTAAAGACATGGCCTCATGTGCAAGAGAGCCATACCATGCACACGTTAAAGAACACGCTGAATAAACTTGGCCGATGATATTACCATCTGTCTTCTAGCAGATGTCCAGTGGGTTTCCTATCCCCAACCTTTTCTTAGCCCTTGGGGTTGTTATGACCTGGCCCATTTAGCCCATTGTCTGCACAAAAGTGCCGCTCACATAAAAGAATCCAACTCGGATGATTGGTAACTCGTCTATTAATCAACCAGGCCATTGTGAATAGAGTGCAATACTGCTTAAATAAATCTTTACCCCCATTTTCCGATTATTTTGAATTGATTTGCAAATTTTTCTCCTGTTGTCAAATAGGATTTTATTTTAATTATGTGATGAAATTATTTTTTCTTTTCATTCTTGTCTACTCATCGAACATCTGATACTGGAATATAAAATTATTTTTATTACTTTTTTCACTCTTTTGCGTAATAATATATAGGTACTGTAAGTCGCTCGAAAAAATATCCGATACTATGGTTGATTACAGAATTCAGAAAAAATATCTGGCAACGATTTTTTTTTAGAAATTAGTGATCTGGCAACCTTCGTGTCACGTGAGTTGACACGAAGGTTGCCAGATCACTAACTTCTAAAAAAAATCGTTATGAGATATTTTTTCGGAATTCTGTAATCAACCATAGTGTTTGGATACTTTTTTGAGCGACTGTACAGTAAAATGGAAACAGTTCCATGTTATCTCAAGCGAAAATCCTATTCAGAGCTCAATAGTTTCAATATGATTGTTAATGAAAAATATGTCTAATGATAACGATATCAATCAAATCTACCAAAACTTTCGATTGTAAACCATATTTGTTAAGTATTCAAAGAGATGAATTCTGAAAATTTTTAACAGTGCAGAAAACATTTACTATAGAATTAATTAAAACACTTTAAGAGATCAGAGCTCATAGTTGACCCTAGTAGAGTACAGGCAGAGTCAACTATGATCTCTGATATATATATATACAAATCTGTTTTAATGTTTTAATTAAATTTTGGGGTTAATATTTTGTAGCCTCAGTCTTTCATGACTCTTTGAAAACTGAACAAATATTGCTTAAGATCGACATTTAGATAGATTTGAATGAGATCTTTAAATTATCTTTCGAGAGGTTTTCATTTAAAATCGTATTGAAGAAGTTATTGAGCTTTGAATGTGATTTTCTATTGAGATAACATGGAATTATTTTCATTTTTCTCACCAGTACCTGTATTTATTTGACCAACTTTTTTTCAGCATAGGTCTATGAGTGAATGCGATTTATGACCTTTGAAACTGATAAGGCTGTTGCAAAGATGCGCATTTAAATTTTGAAGCATTCACTCCTGTGGCTAATAGTTTGGTGTGAAAATCCACAAATGAAAAGGGTTTTGTGAGAAGATTAGCAAGCTCTAAAATAGAGAATGGGAAATATCACGGCTACAAGATTGGGCTACTGAGACAATTATTAATTAACACGAAGTCTTGTGTTCGCTTGAAGTTGCGAATAATATGCTCTTGCTTATCATGCATACTACAGGAGTAAACTGGAATGGAAATGAACACATATTTCAGTACAAGAAGCGTGCAGGATACATGAAACATGTAGTACAAAATAAGTTATCGAAGGCAGTGTTCGTACGAATTCACAAGAACGGATGGACAAATGCACATGCAATGAAATATCGAAGCGTAGTTATTACGAATAAATAGTTGAGCAGAGAGAGAGAGAATGCTTTCAAGTTTTCGATCTAACGAACAGAAATATCGTATTTGTTCGCACGTGCTGTGAAACATAATATCTCATTTCGGCATTATATTCTCTCGTAGACTCACGCGAAAATCTCATTTAGACCCAGCAGCGAGACATATTTTAGTTATTTCTCAGTATTTCAGAAATCCATGAATAATATTTTTCCATTTAATTTGCATTTACAAAGCAAGGTGCGACAACGTTTCCTTTCATTTGATTATTTTTAGGAACGTTTTGAAATTTTGCACACCTCATTACATAATAAGGTATAAAGTATTAAATGGTAGCAGCTCAAACAAATATTTTTTTTTTCTCATCCCGCTAATTTAAACAAAAATATAAATTTGTGATATTTTGAGGCAATGAGTTTTACGGGTTTATACAGCAAAATGATTAACGGCATTTCTAATAATATCAAAGCTCTCAAGGATTCTGTTTTGAACTTTTGCGGATATTGTAGTTTTGTGCATTTAAACAAGAAGTGCAGAAATTTAATACGAAATAATTATTAGAAATCAGTTTCACTTCTAGGAATTTATTTTTGTTCATATACATAATCCTCAAGTAGCAATGGGCTACGTAGGTCCAACTAGATTTCGTAATTTAGTCCTTCCAACACCTATATTTTGAACTAATACCGCCTCAAGACATTTCTAAATAAGGTTCTGTTTGACATTATTTGTTCACCGTATCCTAGTGCTTTGAAAAAACTGTTCATATCTCGACTCGCTAATCGGTAGTTCTGCAAGCCGTTAACATCGTCAAATCAACGCAGTCTCTCTCTCTGGACAAGATACCATTCAAAGGTGGCTCCTTATTTCTTAACCTTATCTTTGCTTACAAAATCAAACCACCTAATATCCAAAATACAGCATAAGCATGTAGAACCAAGTTTTCTGTTATCTCGTTTAAAAAGTTATTAAAAACACTATTGAAACAAAATTTTGCTTAGAGAAGTTGATATTCACCGAAAGTTTGTAATAAGTTATTAAGAGTTAATTAATAAGTTCAAATAAATTAATATTCATTTCAATATTACTAAGAAACTGTTTATTCGAATGTACTTTAGCTTCCATAAATTTATATTCTTTGGAACATTATTATTAAACATTTTGTATTTAATAATTAATAACATTATATTGAATAGAAATTAATCGTTGGTAAATAGGAGAGACTTCATTCACTGAAAAACTATTAATGAGATGTATTTCGCTCTTAGAAATTTATGTCTTTGGATTAAGTTCTTAAGAGTTAATTAATAAGTTCAAATAAATTAATATTCATTTCAATATTACTAAGAAACTGTTTATTCGAATGTACTTTAGCTTCTATAAATTTATATTCTTTGGAACATTATTATTAAACATTTTGTATTTAATAATTAATAACATTATATTGAATAGAAATTAATCGTTGGTAAATAGGAGAGACTTCATTCACTGAAAAACTATTAATGAGATGTATTTCGCTCTTAGAAATTTATGTCTTTGGAAACATTATTAAGAAACATTAAAATGCACCTAACTTCTCTGGTAGAAATTTACATTTTATGAACATTATTTAAAGCAGTCATTAGGATGTAATTCCGAATGCAGAAATTTATATTTATTGAAAGATTATTTCAAAATACTTATTGATATGCAATTTCTGTTCTGGAGCTTTACATTTTCTGGAACTGTTTTAAGAATCAGCTATTAAAATAAAATTAAAAAAATACAAATATATAATACATCAAAGAGTATTAAAACGTTTAGGACATAAATTTTTCCTTATTAGACTCCAGGACACAATTTTACTTCTAGAATTTATATTCGTTAAAACAGTGCTATGTAGAAGCTACTAAGATCTGACTAGGTGTCTAAAAATTTAAATTAACTAGAAAATTGTGAACGACGAATAATATAATATAATTTTGCTTCTAGAAATTTATATTAATTATACTCTGTTTCAATTTCCACAATGTTCACCTACAGAATGGTGAGGCATGTTTTCATCAAAGAGTTCAAAAATTCGGGAATTACTTTTAACCACGAAATTTTAACCACGAAAACCAACAAAAACAAGATGCTACATCTGAAAATGTATCAACCCTTAACTCGTTATGGAACGTATGCGGCAAGGGTTTTAGAAATTATGGTTCATTGTGTACCTTAAAATATTCCGAACTTAAAAGCAGCATTTTCAATTGTTCACTTCCCTAAACTATGCATAATACTATTTTACGTTAAAAAAAGTATTTATTTCTTTAATAAACCATAGAACTATTTGCTTTGGCGGGGTATTGCATTTGAGAGTTGTTGTTGCTCCATTCTTTATGTGAAATAGATTTATAGACCTTTATCACGGATAAGTTATTAGAATCTAATGTTGCTTCGAATATTTACATTTTCTCGACTAAATGTGACATAAAAGCGAAATTTTATTCGGCATCGTGTCGAGTGGTTAGCGCAATTGGCTACTGATCTAAGGGACCTGGGTTCGAGCCCCGGGTAAGGCAGACATGGATGTATGTGTCGTTTTTCTGCTGAGGTCCTGCCATCCTCACAGACCTTCTACTGTGGCATATAAACTGACAGGCTCCTGTCAGACCTCTGTGGCAAGCAGCTGCTTGAGGGGGTATTTATTTATTTTTTTATTTATATGTAGTTAGTTCAAGTCCTCTGCTATCACATGTTTCAAACATTAAATTGTTCGAACCCTGGACCACAAGGTATTTGCTTATTATCTTGATTATAGATTAGGAATGCTCATGTGTTCAGTATCAATTAAAACATTGGAAGAGAAGATGCATTGTAAGAATGATTCATTTCCATATCACGAACTCTCATATCACGAACAAAATAATTCAGTCACTCTTATAACACGATTAACTGATTTCGCAATCACTTTTATAAAAATGGAAAGCTGATTTCCCAATTACTTTGATAAGAGCTAGCATCTCAGAACGACTGCGAAATTCTGCTTTTGCTCCATAGTAGGTCAAAACCTATTTTACCCGCTACAATAGTGACTTCATATCCACTAGGTTGTTTTCAATTACATTTCTATTTCACGATTATTTTTAAAGCCACACGAAATGCATTTTTAGGGAATCACCTTTTTAAGAGTCAGTAAAATAAGGAGCAACTCCAACTATTCTCTTTATACACGTATGTTTGTTTCTTTATTAAAAAATGCTGTTTATATTTTTAATTTTTATTGTTTAAAACGTTTTTTATTTTTAACAACCGGTTCGGCGATTGATAATTATTTTAAAAACCGGTATGAACCGGTAGGGTTCTAGACATTCTGAGTAACACTAAAAAGTTGTATCTTAATTTTTAAGTCATCATTTTCTTCAAGAAAAAAATTTTCTTTCAAGACCAGACAATTGTCAAAAAATGACCGCATCTCATCAGCACCACTTTTTCTACTAAAAAAAGTGGTGTTGACGATGATCAACGAAAGAAATAATAAAAATAAAAGACAGGAAAAACCGAAAACAATAAGAACGAAGCTCAGTAGGATGGCAAGATGGAAGAAAAATCAATCTTTACATCATCAGATGAAAATGTTCAGAGTTGCAGGCTCTTTTTATGCTTTAGGGTTAACTTTTTCCCAACTAACGGAATTACGTATAAGTAAAGCACCAAAAGTTTTTTTTGCCGAAAATTGACGAACTGTTTCCGCTAAAAAATAAAATAAAAACTGCACTACTAAATAAGGCTCTAGAAAATGATATCGCTGTTTTCTTCAAGTAAGCCATTAATCAATAGTTTAAAGAAACGAACTATTGGATATTATAATGAAATGCATGTATTCTAACCCCCTGTGGAAAGAAACCGTTTTTCCTTGTAAAAAGAATATAAGGAGAAACAAAAAAAAAATGGAATCTCCGTGAAGTTTGGCCCTAGTTATCTTTTCCTTCCTCAATTCTCTTCCAAAAAGTGTTTTTATATATATATATATTCCCTTAGCTATTGTCCATTTCGTTTCGCAAATTCTCTAGAAAATAACGTTCCAAACATACGCCAAATGACGCCAGAGATTTTTGCTGCTTCTTGATATATTACAGGGATCTCAAGCTGAGTTTTCAGACGAGCATATGATATTCTCGTTAACGTTCAAGAAAGGAAGAGAAAAAGATGTTCAATGAATGGTGCTTGTGAGAAAAAAAATGTGATTCTGTCTTAAGCTCTATATTGCTTCTCAAAAAGTCATCGAGTCAAAGATGACTAATGAGACGGTCGGGATGGTAAAAATTGTTACATAAAAAAGAGTCGCAATTCTTGAGTTCTTTTCATTTAGGTGGCAAGAGAGATATAAATATTTAGTGGTTATAATTCAACTACCTGGTACCGAATTTAGTCCTAATCTCTGAAAATATACGTGTTTAGCGGTGATATATAATATAGACTTGCGAATTTCAAATAATCTAATCGCGTTTGAACATATTTTATCGTTCAATAGCATTTTTTTTTTGCATTTTTGTCTTATTTTATGAAATGCTTTAGTTGCTAACCTGGGGAAATCAGAACATTCTGAGTACGAAGTCTAAGTATACGTTACTGAACAAAATGAAACACCGGGTAAAAAATTGGGTCGCAAATATTATGATTGCTTTAAAAAAGAAAGGTCATAAATATTGTGCTTTCTTCTAAATGATTGGAGATATAAGTGTAAAATGTTGAGTGATGGAGGGTTATTATCAATAAAGGTAGTTGATTAAAACCTATTGAAAAGATTTTATTATATCCAAAAAAACATATACATCAAGACCTCGATTTTTATAGATTCCTGAAAATCAAGATGCAAACTAAAACGATCCAAACTGATATAGTATTTTCCAAAACGTTTAGGTTCTTATTCTGATTAAAGCAAGGAAAATTACTAACTTTTTAATTTTTTTAAAGGAAACAGGTACTACCATATCGAAAGGACGGAGATAATCTAAGAGCTCCTCTGGGTTGTCTCAGTTTCTCATATAAAGTACAAATACAGTAACATGCCCGCTGGTCTGTGTAGTCAATCTGTAGTTACCAGGTCGAGCAGTCTTAGCAGGGCGAGCGTTGCGATTTGTCTCCGCAAAATCCTCCGCCTTTCTCGCAGTCAATAGGAGATACCAATGGACTTGGAAAGGCCACCGTCCGTTGGATGGGACATACAGCCGTGGTCCCATGTGCGGGAGAGCCATACGCTGTGAACGTTAAAGAACATCCTGAATGGCCTTGATGATAGCCTACCTTCTGTCTCCTAACAGTTGTCCAGTGGGTCTCTGCACCCCTCAACCTTCTTTGAGCATTTTGGGGGTGGGTCTCCTTGTGATCTGGCCATTTAGCCTAGTATGTGCGAAAAAGTGCCGCTCGGAGAAAAATTACACAACCTGGTCTAGTAGTCAGGTACGCTAACCACTTCAGTTTAGCTGAGGTATGGGCTAAACTGAAGAGCATGTTAACTAAGAGGTAACTATTGATGTAAAAGGTGAAGAGCACTTTCAGACGGTGGACGTGAAAGGAAGTTCTCTAGAGTTTGTTGAAGAAAATTATTTTTTTTTCTCCATAAATTAGTAGTTTCTATTACACTGGACATTTAGGTTCAATGTGATATATAATTTGCAACTACGTTGTTTTCAGACTTTTGCCCCAATGGTTTTCTTTTTCAAAACGCTATGCCACGTCGGCCTAGAAGCACCGCTGCTGCTGCTGCTCTATGAAGTAACTACGAATTTTTAACAACGCAAATAGAAAATGAGCCATAGTTTGCCAATGACACATAGAGAAGTATTTGGTGTGCAACCAAAGTCTCCAAAACAAAAGTTGGATTTGGTAACGGTCAAACGCACTTAACAAAATGTACTGAGAGGCTTCAAAAGTTGGATTTGGTAACGGTCAAACGCACTTAACAAAATGTAATGAGAGGCTTCAAAATGTCGATTTATGCTGTCAGTCAAACAAAATAGATTTTGAGAGTAACGACCCTTGATTGAAAAATACATCTATAAATGAAGGAGCTTGAAACCTAGCAAATACCTTTCTTCCAATGCATCCAAAACATACGTAATAAGACTAAGGTGTTTCTGTAAGGAATACTTCCTACTTCAGATAGTGTGTTCTTCAAGTCATCGTAATACTAAAACCTGAGCGCTTTGCATGGACAGGTATTGAGAAGAATGCTTCATAAATTGCACCTTAATAAGACAGTATATAAAAATCTTTATCGAGAATGAGGAGGATGCTCAGTCGGTAGCGCGCTAGGCTCGCAATTTGAAGTTCCCGCGTTCGAGTCCCAGCGATGCAAACTTTGAGATTTATGGCCGCTAACCACCTATCCTGTCCTCGGTCAGAAAGGGTGGCCCGATGGACATGGAAAGGCTTCCATTCGTTGGATAGAATATAAAACTATTGTAGGAGACTCATGCCCTGTGCTCGTTAATGAACACTTTGAATGGTCCTTGAAGTGAAGTTTCCTAACAGCTGTCCAGTGTTTCTTTTTCCCCCAACTATTTGGTAGCTTTGCAATCTAGCAGTCTAGCCCATTGTGTGCGAAAAACGAACTCCTCAGAGGTAAAACAATGTTTAACAAGAACGGGGCTCGTCCATGATCCTGATGACCATTCAGTAGGACTTCAGTTTAGCGAGTCGTTTTGTTTTTAGAATTATATGAAATGAATAATTTTTTCTTGCATAGGTCTCGCATTCTCGAAATTTCTTTTTGTACAGAATAGACAAAGTCTTTTCTGATACTGCCATGTAATCAGAGCTGATTACAAAGTAATGTAGCTGATTTCGGGACAAGGACTAGCATTTCTGGAAGAGTAGAACTTGTTTCTTGGTAGCATTAAAGTGTTAAAGTGGCTAGACAAAAATAGTTATTTTCCGCTGAGTTATAAAACACATAGTTTTATTCTATGCTTGTAATATACCGAAACCGCCATGCTGTTCATTCCCATATGTTCCTATTGTATTTGCAAACACCGATGGATTTTTTTTTTTTAATTTTCCTTCTTCTTCCATTTTTTTATTTTTTTATTTTTTCGAAACAACGTGTGTAACCCACGAAAACATCCTCAACATCTTCCTTAACAGATAGCGTTCCTAACATATGTCACTTTGACGGTCGTAGATGTTTTTTTCTTCTTCTTTTTTTCTGCCGTTGGATCTTCAAGGCAGCCACTTCATTTTCTGCAAACTACCTCTGACTTAAATATTACCTATAATTTTAAAACTTACGAACATAAGGTACTTTTCTTCCTTCTACATCAGCTGTCGATGTTTACTTTCACGTGGGCGATGTTAAAAGAAAAAGCTTCTGCGATAAGGTATAAGACTTTTACTGCTTCCTCCCGAGTCCATATCTGTCACTCTAAACTCGTACATGTTTTTCTTGGATCCAGGAGTTCTACAAAACCACGGCATCCCCGTCTACAAAGATGTAAGACAGCGTCACGGGCCATTAGTCGGCCTGCTGTCGTCATAATGAAGCATATTTCCCTGCGGCACGTTTCTGCTGTCAGAAGGATGCGCGCGCGTGTGGTGCCTGCCCGACCCAAGTCCCGGATGTCCTCTCCCAATCCCTCGGCTGTCACCGCTATTATCACTCATCTTGTAGTAATGGATCCACGTGACAGAACACTTGACTGTTCTCGGACCTAGAGGCAATCCCAAAACGTTGACTCGTTGTGGATAAGGTTTTACGTTTGCCCTTCTTCTCGAGACGGTTTTTCAAAAGTGAAAAATTCTCTTTAACGTATAGTGGAATCGTTGTAGCGCTGATTGGTGGCTTTGCATCAGTTTGAGTGATTTCATTAGCTGATTTCAATTAGCCACTAAGAATTGCTTTCGTCTTTTAATTCGAATGGAACAAGAGAAGTAAAGAATAAGTGATTTCAGATTGAAAATATTAAAAATTTTGAGATGAAACTGAATGATGGTTGAAGATATTCTCTGTGATCTAACACAGTGGCTCCCAACGGGAGTATTTAAAATTTTGTAAGGGGAGGATTTTTATGTATGTATTCTCAAATAATTTATATAGTTATTAATATAGTTACGCATGTTTTTATGACAGAAAAAAATCCTTAGAAATTCATTAATGCATTATCAAAATACTCGTAAATATTTATATCCATTAAATATTGTTTAAACTAGTGTTATAGATAAAAAAAATTAAAATGCATGAAGCGTTAAGAATTAGAAAAGGTAAATGAGGTTATGAGCTCAAAGAGTTTGGAAATCACTGATGTAACAGGTCAAGATGAATGCGTTTGATTCATCCATGCATTCAACAAATGACAGAAATAGATATAATGTGGTTTATTTTAAATAATAAATAAATAAAATAAATACCACACAAAATAAATAAATGCCACAGTAGAAGTAATATGCCACAGTTTATATGCCACAGTAGAAGATCTGAGAGGATGGTAGGACCTCAGCAGTAAACAACACGAACATCCATGCCTTACCCGGGGCTCGAACCCAGGTCCCGTATATCAGTAGCCAAGCGCGCTAATCACTCGGCCACGGGAAGCAAATCATAAATGTACATTAACCGCAAACACTCGAAAATATTTCTGTGCGCACAAAATAGGGGTGTATTTATTCTCGTAAAATAGTGATAACCAATTAACTCCGATTTCACGGGGAGCGGGGGTGGCTCAGTCGGTAGCGCGCCAGGCTCGTAATCTGCAGTTCTCAGGTTCGAGTCCCAGCTGGGTCAGCGTTGAGATTTCTCTCCGCAATAAGCCCCGCCATAGCCACGGTCAGTAGGGGACACCGATGGGCTTGGAAAGGCCGCCGTCCGTCGGATGGGACGTTAAGCCGTGGTCCCGTGTGCGGGAGAGCCATACCCTGTGCACGTTAAAGAACACGCTGGATGGCCTTGACGGGAGGCTACCATCTATCTCCCAACAGCTATTCCAGTGGGTCTCCTCCCCCAACCTTCTCTGAGCCTTCGGGTTTCATGTGACCTGGCCATTTAGCCCATTGTGTGCAAAAAAGTGCCGCTCAGAGGTAAAACAACCCAACCCGATTTCACGGGGTTAAAAAATCCAAATGCTAATAGAGAGATTAAATTATTACCGAAGTAACATTATTTTAGCATTAGATGGTATCGCATTTTCTAGCATTGAAATCCTGATAAGTAGTAAAATCAACATCGCATCACGTTGTCAAGGGAACGTAGAAACATAAAGTGAGAATCAGAATCTGCCTCAAGTCAACGAAAATAATATAGGTTTAAAGTAATTGTTTTATATTTATGCAGTGCATGCTTTATTAAAAAGTGCGAAACAAATGATGTTAAAGTTATTTTTCTAAGATGAACAATTCTAGCCAGGTTAATATTCGGCGAATATTTCAATTTAAAATCGCGAATTTCTATTGGTGTTATTAACTAGATTCAGCTCTTTCAATATTCCCTGAATATTACGTCACTGATGCATAGATGCATAAATCCTACAGAAAAAAAGCAGTCTGTTCTGAACAACGGAACAAATCATCGTGATTATCCAGTACACAGTATCTGTTACATTAATAACGAATAATGTCGATAAGTGGAACTGTACAATTTGTAACAGTACAGTCGCTCAAAAAAGTATCCGAACACTATGGTTGATTACAGAATTCATAAAAAATATCTGGCAACGATTGTTTTAGAAATTAGTGATCTGGCAACCTTCGTGTCACGACACGAAGGTTGCCAGATCAACTGATTTCTAAAACAAAAATTTCTAAATCACTAATTTCTAAAACAAAAATTTCTAAATCACTAATTTCTAAAAGGCAACCTTCGTGTCACGACACGAAGGTTGCCAGATCACTAATTTCTAAAACAATCGTTGCCAGAAATTTTTTATGAATTCTGTAATCAACCATAGTGTTCGGATACTTTTTTGAGCGACTGTACACGTTGCTATAAAGCAGCTTGTATTCACATCTAAAAACAATGCTCACAAGTTTATCTCTCAAAAAAATTTATAGCCCTATTTGACGTCAAATAACACAAGCGCATGCCTTTAATCCTCCTATGTAATTCATTATTTGACATTTTTAGCAGCACTTGACAGATTTAGACTAGTCAAATAGCAAAAACTTATTCAAGCGATAAGAAAAAAGCTTGAGTGTAATAAATTGCTAAAAAAGGAAAAAATCTAAAAGCTACAGTTAGGAGCCTGTATTATTCTGCGGCTGACACTAAATGCTTTATGGCAGTACGTGCAACCTATGAGCCGCGCAGCAGGTTTTTCCTGCCCGAAGAGTAAGCATAGATGAGTATTAATATTTTCTCGGGTTAGGAACTAGCATTCAGTTTAAAACAGTTTATATTTTTGTTTCAAGAGAATTTGTAGGGATACAAGAGATTGCTATTGTGAATAAAAATTCATAAAATATAACGTAGAGTAACATGCTCCTGTCAGACCTCTGTGGCAAGCAGTTATATGAGGGGATATTTATTTATTTTTTTATTAACTCTCGAGTATTCGGGAGCGGTTCAACCGCTTTACGGCTTAACCAATGGTAAGAAATAATTGACAGTGATATGCAATTTTTTTAGCCATTTTTCGTAAAGTAATTTATGTAATATTTTGTTTTCCTAAACCATTGTATTTGATTATTTTTACACTTTTGGATGGCGCCTGTAGAACGGTAAATGTGTTCTTAAATGTGGAAAGTAATTTTAACTAAAAAGTTTATATTAAATCCATTTTGTACCATGTTTTGTCTAGTTTTGCTTTAACCGTGATTTTGGGTTATCCATTATCTTCTTCATCATTTTTCCCAGATTAATTGAGAGTTGACTCTATTTCCAAAATTAATCTTTCCAACCACTTTAGGGATTCGAAAATCAGTTAAACGAGGTCGCAAAGCATCATAGTTAACAGATGAGCATTACTCTTAATCTGTTACTTGATTCCTAACTAGTTATTCGAGAAGGGCAACGTAGAGATACTATTTGCCAAAAAATGGAAATCCGTATTGCATGCAGCTGAACATGAGTCGTAATATAGAGGTAGGCATCGCTTTTGCTATATTTGAATTAGTAAGACAGTTGCCCTTTGCCTCGGGTATCAAAGGAATGAATAGTGAAGATGAGAAGAAATAGTCAGTAATGAGAACCAGTAGCAACGATGACTATTATACTGTAGTAGATAATGGGAATTAATGTCAAAATATTACAATGGCTTTGAGTATGAAAACAATGAAGTAATGAAATAAGATCCATTTTATGTTGGCATGCTATTTTACCTGTAACAGCCATTTTTTTTGAAGATGTGCTAATTGGCCATAGGTTTCTAAGAGATCTAGAGAAGGGTATCCACTGGATAGGAGACAGTTCTAACCTCCAGCCAAAGTCATCCAACGTGTTTTTAAAGTGTCTTAATAGGCTCTTTCCAAGTACGTTTTTCCATGAATACAGAATGGAGGCTAGAGTAAAGTACCTAGCTTAGGCTCAGTTGGAACTCGAACCTAAAAACATCAGTTTGCGAGACTGGTGTAGTGCCGAATGAATGGTGTGCGAAGTACAAGGTTCTGGCTAGATAAAATGTGCATAGATATTTTGTCCGAGACCTCACAGCTCCCAACGAAGAAGTTCCCAAATCAAGGCGGATGTCATGATCATACTAAAAGTCTGCTATTATCGTAACGTATTTGCCAATTTTAATATCAGGATAGGAGGGAATAGTTTAAATACCAACTTTGAAGCTATGGTTTCATTGAAAAAATATTTTAATCTATTTTCCTATTTTAAAGCTATCTTATCAGAAAATTAATATTTGAAATGAACGGATAAATATTTAAAGTACCAGAGAAATATTAAAAAGTAGGTGGGTAAAATATACGCTTTGCCCACTCTCACCTTTTCACGGTGGCAGTACACCCCGTTGCCACCCCCTTCGAACGCCACTGCCTACTGAGCCTTCCCCGATAAAATGCATTTTTTAAAAGCAATCATTATGAATCGGTAATTATTTTTATTAGTGAGAAAGGAATGAATAGATATCAATAAGGAATCAAATTTGGTACCGTATACCCATTGCATTCATAAACTTTAACACACTGCTAGATCACTTACGAGAAAAAATACATTATATTGAGAGCATTAAGTATTAACCGTATTTCATGAATATTTTAATATTAAATAGGAATTTAAGTTCTATTTCTTGAAAACAAGATTTTCGCATAAAAATATGCTATTCATGGGGCTTCACTTAAGTGAAAGTTATCATAAAGTTAGCGACTGGTCTATTGGAAATTTGATTGGCCATTAATTTGGTTTATGATATCTAAATTAAGCACACAATAAAAAACGAATAGTTTTGTTGAAAAAAAAAATGAGTTTTAGCCGATGCGCGGGACTCGAACACACACACACACCTCTCCAGATTCATACCAGAGTGTTCTAATCACTAAATTTAGAATCAGCTCCGTCATTCGTCCACTGATCTGATTTATAAATTTCACTGAACATGTCTCTCCTGGCGCCATCTGTGATTGTGAAAAGCAACTTCCAATGTTGCTCTGAATAAGATGTAAATAAGAAAGTCATTCACGCTCAAAGCGTTATTAATGAAATAATCAATCAATAGTAAAAACACAAATTATTTGTTTGGCACAGAAGTCAATAATAAATCAGTAAATAATATTTGTGGATAAACGAGATTTAGCGATGCGCGGGACATTCGGGCATGAATCTGGAAAAACGAGGAAGAAAGGAATCTGGAAAAACGAATTTGGGAAGTTCGAGTCCCCCGTATCAGAAAGACTAATTTTTTTCCACAAAACTATTTAGCGATTTATTGACTTTTATGTCAAATTCTGTGTATTGACCACCGATGAAATAAATAAATGGTTATTAAATCACAATCTTATATTTTAGCTCACTTTTTATGTCATTTTCTCTGCGCAGCACAAAATAAGTGGGTCATGCAAATTGCAAAAAAGTAAAAATCGCGTGGTGAGATGTATTTATTTTGAGCATCAATCAATAAATTTTCTCATTGTTCTCTGTAGCGAAATGCTTTCACCGTGGAAATGCAATAAGCAATGAGACATTCCAAGTTTTCAGGCCTCACACAATGTTAAAAGGGACTAACCATTCGGTATAGGTGAAAGGGAAGAGTGCAATAACATGTTCTGCACAAGACGGAAAGCAAGTTTAGTTCCCCTTGAGGCGAAAGAGACTAATGATGAAATCTCTGGAGGAACAAGACAACCCATCGATGCCGCATCAAGGAGGACAGAGACGAAGATCGAAAGAGAGTGGCTATCTGGGATGATGACCAAAAGCTTTCAGGACACTCCATCGACATAATCTTTTTATGATATCTTAAATGTTCGCTTGCATTGCATGAAGAAAGAAATATTAAATTCACGTTGTTAATGAAAGTCTTTATTCAGTAGTTAGGTTGTATTTGATCTGGGCAGTTGTCGGGGGTGGGGGGAGAGGAGCAAGTGGGGCAGTTGCAGTTTCCCCCCCTCCGATTAATTTATATTGAATTATATCAGGTGAACGAAAAGCTAGGTTTTTTCCGTAACGAAATGCAATCTCGATTTTTTTTACATTTTCTTTGACATTTAGAAGCATACCACTTATTTATTTTGATTAATATAAAAAAAGTTTTTTGTGTGCATTTTCAATGTTTCCCTTTTTGAATAATACATTTAAGAAATTTTCTTTCCAAAAAATACGCTAAAAGTCAAATTTCTTTTAATTATAAAAATATATTTTAAATTGCATAAGATATATTAAAGTGATTTTTCCTTCTACATATAAATTGCATAATATATTTTAAAGTTTTTTTTCTTATATATATAGTCATGTGAGAATAATATGACCACCTACCATACATATACTATGGTAGGTGGTCATATTATTCTGATACGACTGTGTATATATATGTTTTAGCAAAAAATTATTATTTTCACTTTATGCAAAGGAAAGAATATAAAGTTGAACTCTACATACATTGTACGATTTGCTAATGGGCATCAACAAAAATTATTCCAAAGTAAAACAAATTTTTTCAACATAAAGAATTAGAAACTGCAATAGTGTGTATTATTAAATTTGCTGCTGCATTGTGTGTATTATTAATTGACATTGTAAATTACTATTTGCTATCTTCCAAGTTTAAAGAATTATTAGGCTCTAATTTAGAAATTTTTATGCCCCAAACTAACAATTTAATATTTAAATATGTATAAAATGTAGTCAAATAATATGTAAAAACAATATAAAATTTGTATAAATTCACGAAGTGGGACATGTTCATTTGCTCCACTCCCCCTAAATTTCAAGTTACGAAATGTTCAAAAAGTTTGGAAGAATTTCTAATGGGAACAAAAATGATAATTTAACTTTCCAAAAAATGAAAACTATTTTTCATATTATTTATAGATATACAATATATTTCCTGATACCTCTATTTATTTATTATTTTTTTACAAATTATTTGACTACAGTTGATACTATTTTAAACCTTTGAATATTTAAGTTGTTCTAGGTGAATGCTTTCAAGATTCGAGAGTTACCAATTTCTCAGAAACTAACTGTGGCAACGCAAGATTTGACGTTTTGCATTAAAGATTGAAGATATAAAAAGTAACTTTCCCAGTAGTGAAATATTTATTTGATGTTCCCCATTTTATCAAGTATTCGGCGAACCACGATTTGCTCTTAGGCTTGAAATCCAACATTTCAGAATTTTCCCGAATGTCAGTTATTGCATTTACCCACTGACGGATCCAATATTTATATAAAAGCCACATGCAGTAAATTCACATATCACTCACATTCCTGTTAGAAAAGTAAAAAAAAAAGATATGTATATAATGAATGAAATTAATAATTAAAGAATAAGTTGAATTCTGTTAAGTACCAAGAGTATAATATATTATTATTTTATTGTAAGTTACATTGGGGACAGTGGAGTTAAAATTCAGATAAACAGCTTCAGTTAATTTGTGGACGATTCCATATCATGCACAAATGCCCATACGTAAGACGTGATTTCACCATTTGAATCCTCAGTCCTGCTATGACACTAACTCGTTATTGATCTACAATTCCTAATGCAAATTCCGTCTCTACTGATGTAGATAATTCTATATCTCACTCTAGTGTACAAAAATCTCTTATCAGAAACTTATCCAATTTTCCCAAGTTTTGTTGCTTTAATGTGGCTTTGGCAGCAAAATAAACTGCCTAAAATCGCAAAGCTTTGGCGAATTGTGGGTAATATAATTTCGATTTCTGAAACTGAAAGGAATAAAACGCATTTGATGAAACTCGAACGTAACTTCTATATTTTCGAAATTAAAATTTCAGTTGCTCATATGTCAAATAATTTAGTTTATAATATTAAAAGGAATAAACAAATGAATGTTAAAAATGGAGTAGAATATTAAAACAAATAGGGATATTAAAAAAAAACACTTTTTATAATGTTATTAAGGAGAAAAACAAATAAAAAAGAATATAATTTAAATAAATTCCTTATAAATATTTAATTTCATAATTAATCATAATCTTAATTAGGACATGTATACTCTATTTTAAGCATTTAAAACTGATCCAAAGTTCATTTTTATCTCGTTTTCAAAAAAAAAAGATCTGTTGTTTATACTACGTCATTTATTTGTCCATCCGCACATCCATCTACAGCCATTAAATTTTTTTATTTTTAGATTTTTTATTAGATCTTTTTCAGTGTGTGCTAATAAGTGCTAATAAGACATTGCTATTTGCATTTTCCGAATAAACCAATTGCTTTGTTTTACACAGGCTCTAAAATTTGAAAACAGCAAAATTTTAAATCTAGTATTATATAGCGTTTATTCATGCTAGAGTTTGGATGGTAAGATGGTGAAGGCTTTTATTCTTATAACAACTTTATGACCTTCACCTTGGGAAGAGGGAAAATTTTACCTGAAATGGAATTTTTTTATTATTATTTTGATTGGATAGGTGTTATATCATTCGCATATTTCTAACCTTGCACCGTTGGAGATCGTTAAAGTTAGAAATGATAAAAATCTTTTTGGCAAGCAACTGCTTGAGGGAATGTTTATTCATTTTTTTTTATATTGTAAACTTGCAAATTAATGAATTTAATTTGAACGATATTTTTCCGATAAAATTAGCTAAATAGACTGAAGTTACCTATGAAGAGAAATTTGAAATTAGTTTAAAACTAACTTTTTCTGATCTACCTGATCTGGTGGTTAGCTTTACCTGACTACTAAGACCAGCGAATTATGTCCATGTGTAAGTGTTTGTATGAGAAACCAGGACAAGCCTAATATAGGTTCTAGTTATCTCCCTCCTTTGTGTAGGGAGTTACATCTGATAAAATACCTCTCTGCACAAAGTTACTATATCATCTATCTATCCATTTGTAGTCATTCAATTTTTTTATTTTTAGAAATAAACGAATCATTCTTTTTCATTTGAATAAGTGCTAATAAGACATGCCAATTAGAATTTTCTAGCGTGCCTTCTTCCTTTTTTGAATGTTAATAAAAAAATGTTTAGCTGAAATACGAATCTGCTGAAAAAAATGGCAAGTGTTTTGTCGATGTGTTAGCGACAGTTAAGATCTTTTCCATTACGAAGGGATATGAAACAGTTCCATTGACATAGCAACTGCAAATATATATCTTTGCATTTTCATGTGACTTTTAGTGAATATCTTGATTAGCTTTCAGCACCTCACAGTAAAATTACTCTTCAGCCTTTGGTAGAGTTACGGTACACCTTGGCACAGTTGCTGGCATACTTGAGTAGAGCTACATGAAACTTTGATACAGCGACTTGTAGGCTGTACTATTACAGTAGAGTTACTGGCAATCTTTAGAAGAATTTATACAACTCTTGGTTATAGTTACTCGCTGCCTTCAGAAGAGTTATTTGCAGTTCTTAGTATAGTTACTCGCTGCCTTCAAGAGTTATTTGCAGTTCTTAGTATAGTTACTCGCTGCCTTCAGAAGAGTTATTTGCAGTTCTTAGTATAGTTACTCGCTGCCTTCAGAAGAGTTATTTGCAGTTCTTAGTATAGTTACTCGCTGCCTTCAGAAGAGTTATTTGCAGTTTTTAGTATAGTTACTCGCTGCATTCATAATAGTTAATTGCCATTCTTCGTAGAGTTACTGGCAGCCCTCGGTAGACCTATTAACAAACCCTTTATAGACCAACTGACATTTCTTGAGGAGAGTTACTGGCACGTTTCTTTGCGACAGCCCTTGATATTGTCAGTATCGTTTGTAAATAGAACTAACGGTAGCCATCGGTCAAGCTAACGACAGCTCTTGGTAGAATTGATAGAAACCCTTCATAGAGTGTCTTTTGAAGTGCTTCTGGAAACAGTATTTGCAATTACTAGTAGTCTTTGGTAAAGCTACCAGCAAATTTATCGGTTGATAACATATTAGTACATTGTTGAAATAATGAGTTGAAAAAAATTGGTTGTCCTGACTGGGACTCATTATTTCAACTCATTATTTCAAGTGTTCCTTGTCTCCAGGATTTTTCCTGTTATAATTTATTACTGTATTAGTACATAGGTTTGTATTCTATCGTACTCAAATAAATTTCCCCATTAACCTAAAATTGACATTTTTCAAAATGCGGTTAATGATTAATGACGAGCCCGATGGCAAAATTACAATTTAGGGCATCTTTTAAAAAAAAGTTTTAAGGACCGAATATTGATCAACATTTTTGGAATGATGGTATCGAATCCATCTACTAGTGTACCAAACTATAGCAGTTGGTCATCCTTACAACTACAGTCTCTCCACCTGATGAATTACCCATAAAGGTAAGACTATTTCCCTCATTAAATATAAGGTCTTAAGTAATATTGGAATTATTCTTCCCTATTTTGTACACAAGGCGGAAAACGAAAAACGTACGGTAAATAATAAAATAAATAAATACCCCCTCAAGCAGCTGCTTGCCACAGAGGTCTGACAGGAGCCTGTCAGTTTATATGCCATAGTAGAAGGTCTGAGAGGATGGCAGGACCTCAGCAGAAAAACGACACAGACATCCATGCCTTACCCGGGGCTCGAACCCACGTCCCTTAGATCAGTAGCCAAGCGCGCTAACCACTCGGCCACGGGGTGCATGAAACTAATTCAGAATCCTTCTGTTTAAAATTCCTACTCGTGTGACAGAGTTTTAAAAAAAAATGTTTACTTACGGTGCACTTGCAAACGGGTATAAAGTTTTAGATTATTTCAGGACTTAAAGTTCACAAATATGTCACATGTTGAAGAATAACATAAAATAGCAGTATTAAAAAATAAAGATATTACCCCAACCATTTTTTTTTTCAAATAGCTAAATGATTATGTAATGCAAATTTCACAGCATAACACTAAAAATTTTGAAAGCAAAAAAAAAAAGCCTTCTGGTCTGTACCTTAATTCAAATTCATTTCTCCGAGCGTCTGTTTTTATGTATTAATTTACGACATTGAAAGTCACAAATTTAAAACAATTTTATCCATATTCAGCGCTCTAGGCGTTTTAAGCGCCACGTCAGATTTCTTAAACTGCTTATTTGCTGCATATTGTTAAGTCTTAAAACGGCAACCACCACATGGCACGGAGACACACGCAACGCCAAACCGTGCTTGAATCACGTGGTACCTCGTTCTTCACTGCATTAGCTTCCATCAGTCTCCACCGCACCACAGGCATGCTGGGAACGGCTGCCTCTGGCAGCAGTGCTGGCTCATCTTGGGCTGCTGGAATTCCACCAATCACCGCTGGCAACAGCAGCTGCTGTTACTCTTGGCCACACTGCACTACGGCGTGCAACGGTAAAGTTTTCTTCCCCTTATAGATCGTAAAACACCAACTGGAATGAGGAACACATTTTTAGTTTACTGTCAGCAGCAGAATTTACGATGTTTAACAAATAGATTTTTAGGACGTAGATGTCATTGATTTTTAACGACAGGGAAATCAAGATTTCCTTTCTTTTCTCTTTCGTCTGTGCTGTTTCGGAGCGAGAGCACTAAACCATGTGTTGGTCAGAATCCAGTTGCACTGTTCGTCAAGAAGATTGAAGAAAAATTCCACATTAGATGTCGAGTTGCATGTAAAAAAATGCGGAAACCAAGCATTACATCGAAGCGAAAGAGCTTACTTAATTCTATTTTGCTGCCTTATTACTGAAGTTGAATAATAAAGTTCTTTTTTCCTCTATAGACGTTTCTTATTTCCAATCCGTTTGAGCTGTGTAAAACGAATATTAGTATTCTCAAATAAGTAAAAATATTCAGTGAACAACTGTTTTTTTTCGGTCAGTATTAATTTAATCCGTATCTTCTATACACTTTCAAATACTTCTGAAAATTTGCTCGGCAATTTCAGGATTATTGAGGGAAACGAGACCTTAGCTCTGTTTATATTATTCTCTTTTTTTGCCGTTTCAAAAGTGCTACTGCGAGCAAAATTCGCTTGCCTCTATATTAATCTATTGGCTGCTGTGATGGAACAAATTAATGTTGCATTTGGTATAAAGCTGTAAATTTCAAATCTAGCCATTTCACGTTCAAATCCCATAGAGCAGAAAAGAAACACCTTCTGAAAAATCTTTGATCTCTTAAAGAAACTGATTACCCAACTACTTTTGAGATTTTAATTGACGTTACTAAACAGTTTGGGTAGCAAAATAAGAAAAACGAAAGATAGGGATGCTAATAGATTTGGATTTTACGGATCTATGGAAAAATTCTGCGGTCTTCCTTAATAAGCTAAGCAATGACTAGGATGTGTCTATTAAGTCTATTTGATTGTTTTTATTTGTTTTTCTTCAAAAATCATGCTATTTTTTCTTCAAAGAAATGCTCAGTTTATCTTCTAAGATAATGTTTATAAACCATTTCGTGTCATCTACATTCTAATCCAAGTAGCTTTTGAACTTTCCTAAGACTTTACAATACAGGTATATTCCTTTAGGGGACAATATGAAGCATTGCTCACCACCGATTCAAGAAATCAAATAATCGTATTATTATTAAGTGAAAAAGTTTTCCTATTGTTTTAATCAGAAATGCATCTTTCACCATTATGGGATTTTATTAGCAAACCCTTTTAATGAGTTGGGTAAGTTTGTTTTACCTTTTAACCGCACTTTTTGCACAAAATGGGCTAAATGACCAGGTCCCAAGGACCTCAAGAGTCAGAAAAGGTTGGGAGAAGGGGGCCCACTGAAATACTTTTAGAAAATAGATGACAGTCTATCAAGGGCATCCAGCATGTTTTTTTTAACGAACACATGATGTGGCTCTTCTTCACACGGCTTAATTCCCATCCGACAGACGGCTGCGTTTCCAAACCATCAGTATCCCCTTTCTGACCGATAAGGGGGTTTAGCGGAAATAAATCTCAAAGCTGACACAGAGGGCTTGACACTTGGGAACTGCAGATTAGGATTCTGGTGATCACCCTCCCCCAGCTTTCCTTTTATGAGTGAATAATAACAAGCCCTATACCCTCTAATGAGAGTAGTCAATACACGTAAGCTGTGAACATTGTCGAAAGCAGAAAATAATTGTTTTGACCCAGTGGTATACGAACCCCAGACCTCCTGATGTCATGATCAAGATCTCCTCTATTGATGGCTTTAAGCTTTATACTATGGGGTCAGTGGTTAGAAGTTGTCTTCATTGGAGTTGAAGATTCTGATCAACGAAGCATTTCAGTTGCAGTCAAGACAGCTTCTAACAACTGATACCATGGTATAAAGCTTAAAGCCATCAATAGAGGGGATTTGATCGGCGGTATGTAGCTCGTCAGAACTCTTGACATGCCATGTACGATTCATATCCCATCAGCCTCAAGACAATTTTTACCCTATACCCTCTAATGAGAGTAGTCATACCCCTGATTGTTTCCATGCTACAAGTTGAGAAACATTGATTTGAGACAGTGTTTCTCTGTTACTGCGTGGAATTTCCAGAAATACGTATCTCGTTAAAGATTGGCAAGATTTGCTGATGTTTGGTTAGAATTTTAATAAGATAATGCATTTTTGCACTGTCAAACCTAAATTGTGCTTGAAAAATCCCTGTACACCAAGACAGGGAGGTTCTTAACAGCGCATCAGACCATAAACTTGCCAGGTCAAGTCCCATTGTTCTGTATTGAGACTGTCTCTGCTAAAGCCCAATCGGCAGGTGGAGGGGGGCGCCAATGGGTTTGAAAAAGCCTCCGTTATAGGATGAGACGTTAGATTATGGATCAGTGTGCTGTGCGCGTTAAAGAAAACTCTGGATAGAATTGATGGGAAGTTCAGTTTTTCTCCTGCCTACTGGATTCTCTACTCTGTTCGAAGATCTTGGGGAACTTATGGCCTGGGCATGTAGTACATTGCACAGAAAATTCCTCTGAGAAGTCAAACAACACAAATTTGGCTTTTATTAGCGAATCCGCATCTACTGAGGGCTGACATCTACTTAATAATTGCAGCTTCCAATACATTTCCATTCTTTTCCTATTGAATAGAAGAATTTGTTTTCACTCTTACGACAAACGCCGCAACCAATAAGGAGATAAAAATAGCAATATGCCCCAGGCAGCTCAGAGAGAAGGAACCTTCCATTTGTTGACAAGGAAAGAGATGATGATAAATAAAAGGAGCTGGGGGTCAAGAATAATATTTCCCCCTGGCTTTTCCAAAGCCAGCTGCGGCACTAGCTTAAGTGCCACATCAAAATAGCCTTCGAATAAAATGCTCTATTATTCATTTATAAAATGAGATCATATATTTTCTAGTATTTCTAAACCTTTCAGCAATAGGTGTAAATTAATTTTTCTAACAATGTTTGTAGCCCAATATTTTTGTTATGTAGATCCAAATAAACATGTTTTACAAAAATGAATAAATAGGTTTTAAAACAAATATATAAATATTCAAAGGAATACAAGAAAATACATTTTATTGGTTATAATTATAGATTATATATTTCATAATTATCATAACTGCTAAGCTACCAGCTTATTGAGGGTTAACGCAAAAACTAACGACTGCGTGAAGTCGGGACTTGAAATCTTCATCAAGGTTTCTTCATAATGCTAAGGAGGCGCATTCACATCATACTTTTACTATATACTGAAAGAGAATTTATTATACACACCAACCAATAACATGTCGGTCCAGTTTTCGCCTTCACAACAGCAGCAACAAGTTGTGGCATGGACTCGACCAGGTGTTGGAAACATTCAGATAAGTATGATTCCAGGAAAGCCATCAGTAAAAAGCCAAGGGTTGTTGGTGGTGGGTTTCGGGCTCGAATGCATCGCTACACTTCGTCCCACAAATGCTCAATAGGGTTCGAATCCGAAGAGTCTAAGAGCCATTTGAAGGTTGTGAACTCACTGGAATACTCCTCCATCCACCCCTACGCGAAAAGGGGTCGATGAAACATGGCATATCCTTGTTGAAAGATGGCATTCTGTGTAGGAAATGGATAGTCACAAAACGGTTTAGGTAGTAGGCGAATACGTCAACATAGCCTTGTGCAGTGATGGTGGTATATGCCACACGTGCAACCTCTCATCGGCGTGTTGTACTTTGAACCACGATTCTTCGGAGAAGCTATCCATTTCTAGTCTTTCGCGATCTATTCGCGATGTTACTTCACCCACTGTAGCCTTATAGCCCGGTGACGTGCTGTTAACAACGGTACTCGATGTGGGCGTCAGCTACCATAACCCAATTATGCCATCGTATGTCTAATAGTCTTTGCATAAACCTTGGTAGCTGACCTATCGTTGAATGACATCGTTATCATATACATTGTGGCCCTTCATTCCGATGTTACAATATTGGAGAGGTGGAGTTCACTTCGAACAGCAATGGCCCAGCTGTGGCCACGTTTTTCTAGGCGGCTGGAAGTTTTGCTGGTTTTGATGTAATCCTGGTTCACATGTGCGATGGTTGCATGCGGAAATCACATACGTTCTGCATCGCAGATATAGAGTACCCCATCTTTCTCGCACAGACTACCTGCCCACGATCGAACTCGCTCTGGTCATCGTGTACCTATCAAAACAGTCCCAAGTACGGATATAGCAGGTAAGTATCTGATCTATTTATTCCTCCTAGGGTTTTTGGCTGGCCGCATTATTGTGGCAGAGTAGGGAAGGTTTTTTAATGATTGCAGCGTGTATAATGAAATACGCTTTCAGTGTATAATGTCATATATTCATTTTGCAGCTCATTCACATCCTTTTTATTGCATAGGGCAAACTACTTGGAAGACTTTCCTTTTCTTGCTAGAACTTTAGATGATTTATCAGAATTTCGAGCAAGAGTCCTGTTACATTGCGATCACTTTTTTTAGCCTTACGGACTCACACATTTAATGAAAATTAGTAGCAAATGTAGTTCATCATTAACATATTAAAATACTCATTTGTGCTTTCAAGTTACGATCCACTGTTGAAGAGATTTTCTCAGTTTCATTAACATCTTGATCAACTGCGTTACTCAAACGTTTTACAAATGCGAGGGGCGTGGATTGATCAGTCGGTAGCGAGCCAGGCTCGTAATCTTCAATTCACAGGTTCGAGTTCGGTCAATAAGGCAAAGTTGGGCTTGGAAAGGCCGCCTTCCGACAGATCGGACGTATAGCCGTGCGGGTAAGCATGCGGGTATGCATGTGCGGGTAAGCCATATACACGGTGCACGTTAAAGAACACTCTGGATGGCCTAGGTAGGAGGCTACCATCTGTCTCCTAACAGCTGTCCAGTAGGTTCACTTCCTTTAACTTTCTCTGAGCCTCAACCTTTTCTGAGTCCTTGTGACCTGGCTATTTAGACCGCTCAGAGGTAAAACAACCCCCCACAAATGGGAAATATGTTTCCAAAATGCATTTTACAAGTATTCATAACGGGGGGAGCTCCTTGCCCTCCCTCTCCCCCTCCCCACTTCAGATTTGGCCCTTTTGCCAAAGTGTGTAAATCACTATCTTTTCAATGTTCAGAAATTATTTTTTTTGTAATCCTTACTACGTAAAAACACAGCATCAATTTGACGTTAAAATTTACTCTTATGCGAAGAAAATAAAATATATCGTGATTGGAAGAAATACGAAATGGTATGAAGAAGAAAAAACTTTAATATATTCTTCAACTGCCGTCACCAAAAAAAATGGAGGTTCCCTTCATAAAATGAAGAAAGAACTTTCGCATCGTATTTTTAATATACAATATTATATATTCATTTTGTAGCTCATTCACATCCTTATTACCCATACTGCAAACGACTAAGGAGGGACTTCTTTCTTTGCTAAAACTTTAGATGTTTTATTAATATTTGGTGTGAGAGCCCTGCTACTTTGCAATCATTAAATTTTTAGCTTTCGCACTTGCACTTTAAATAAACATTAGCAGCAAATGTAGCACATCATTAACATATTAAAATGCTCCCTTTGTGCTTTCAAGTTGCAATCCACTGTTAAGACTGCTTAGTCGCAAATAACGCTGTGCGAAGAATTTTCACCTTTTTAAAAAAAAAACACATCTTTCCACATTCTCTTTTTTTTATCGGCAAACGTCAAACACATCATTAGTATAACATATGTTCCCCCTATTATACAGTGCAGTGTCGTGGAGAAGATCGCAGAGAAAAATCAATTAATTTAATTGCCACTACCATCTCCATCTTTCCATTCGTCTTCTACTGGTCATCGATAACACCGCATTGCAGGTACAAAGAAACTCGGATGGAAGTCTTTCTTTGCCTTGCTTCCTTAAACAACGACCGTGAGCTCGAATTAGATTTCTACTTGCTCCTTTCTTTTAACCGGCGGTGAACTGCGTTAAAAATGTCCTCCTTTTTTTTTTCTCCCCGTTTCTCTGTTCTGTATAACGTATTATTTCTGAGAATAAAAATAAGATTAAAATCGCTTCCCTCCACCTTTTTTTTTTAAAATTCATTTCTAACGCTATGCATTTATGATTTGAATAAGGATTAGGTGGATCTGTGAAGAGTGTTTTTAGAGAATATTCAGAAGTGTGTTTTTAGAGAATATTCAGAAGAGTGTTTTTAAAGATCGCAATAATACTTTGATCTTGTTACTTGAATGTTTTGTTTTATGGTAAGTAGTTTCATTGGTCGTTTTTAAGATCTCAAATGCAGAGAAGGATGCTTTGCTCCTGTTAGACAAAGATCGGTTTTCAGAAATGCCATCCTGAGAAGATTAGTACTGAATGGCGTTTACCTTAAGGCTCTTTAGTGTACGTGCTGAATTATTTAATATTGAATGGTACGAAGACATTTATTTGTTCTTGTGCAATATAATTGCACAAGAAAGAGTGTTTATCCGTTAATGTGACCAGACAAATTCTACAAATGAAAAACAAAAACTAAATGAATTGCCTCCTCAAGAAGCCGCTATCCATAGAATTCTGACAAGAGCCTATCAGTATATTAAACTTTTAAAAAGATCTGTGGGAAAGGCGAATATTAGCAGAGAGTCTATGACGAAGGTGAGACGTCAGAAGAGAGTCTGCGTGGAAAACAAGGCCTCAGAGGAGAGTGTGAGAGAGGCGAAACGTTAGTAGAGAGTCTGGGAGCAGGGCGAGACCTCAACAGAGAGTATCTGAGGAAGGCGATGCCTCATTACAGAGTCTGTAAGGAAGGAGAGACATCAGTAAAGAGTGAGTAAGGCGAAACTTCAGCAGAGAGACAGCACAAGAAATGAAACATCCATGCCTTCTCTGGGGCACTTTGATTATTAACCAACCGTGCTACCCACAGGGCTATCAGGAAAACGCGAATTCTCTACAAGTATAATTTCTTCAACGCATGTTTAATTACACGTGTATAATGCATCTAATTTAGCTTAAAATAATCTGATAAATATGAGAATAAATTTAAGCTTTACATTGACCATGCATTTATTACACTGTTTTTATTTTATATATAAATCATCAATAACGTTTTTGTACTTAGAGCAGAGAGAAGTTTACTAATCTACTTTTAATAATCGTACTCATTTCATATTTTTTTGCCACATTGCTATGGTTGCTAGCACTAGTAACATTTACACTGAACTCGAGAAACATTACAATTATTTCACAGCCTCATTTACATTTGAATTTATCAGCAATTACTCCTCTATGATGGCGCATCTAGAAGGGCAGTACGGGTTATTTCCCCTAACGACCAAATAGGGTCATAAATTCTAAAAGCGAGACACCAGCCGCTATACGTTAAAGAGAAGAATGAAGGAATGCATATCTCTGATGACCAACCAGCCCATTGCCGCACAGACGTCACTCCGACCACTGTGATGTGGCGTTATCTCCGTCTGATTGCTGCGACCACGTTTCCATATGACGGGTCTACTATTGCCCGTTATCTCTCCAGCTACTTGAGCCGGGGGTTTACGTGCGGTCACTGGGTCACAGAGACCGGGTAGATCGGGTGACATCAACCGTCTCCGCCCGCGATGGTCCACCGGGTCGCCTGTCACTTACTGCCGATTACCGGAAAATCTCCACTAAACGTAGAACGACAACGTCAACTTTCCGTTCCGTCTTGGATCTCCGTCTCCACGACAATGTGGTTAAGGCGGAGGTTGGAGACAAGCAAAACGATCGCTTTCAGTCAAGCCCCTCTCCATGTCTGACTTAAAACGCGAGTGAACACAGATAGATGTCTCCTTGTTCTTGGTACCGCTTTATTTGATTTATTGCAGCGAGAGAGAGAGAACCGTTGCAATCCAATTACATCCTGGAGTCAATTTCAGTAAGAGAAAGAAGAAGAGAGAAACAGATAGAGAGGAAGGGGTAGAAAAATGGCAGGCCATGATTCCCTCCAAATTGCGCACCCGTGTAGTATATTACGTCATAATGCATTGCCTTTAGATGTGTTCTGATTCCTTTTCCTTCTGATTGCGTGTTATATTTGATTGGATCTTTTAGTCAATGGGGGAAGCTATAGTGAGAGGGAAGCAGAAAGAAAATAATACTGATGTTTATTTGGTCTTGTTAATAAATAATTTTATGTTCTTGAATCCGCACACCATACAGGTAAGAAAGTAATTACATGGCGCTTCTCATAAATAAATAGAGACTCCGTGATTGTTTTGATTATGGTGAATGTCTCCTTGGAGTAAGTATATGTTTATTGCATTCGTTATTTCCAAGTTCGGCCCTGAAATTATCTCGCTTCCTTTCAAAGGTAACGGATATCCTAGACGCAGAAATAAATTAGAAAAATTAGCAAATCAAATTTTTATGATTCATACCTTTGGGTGTCTCTCAGGTTGTAAAGAGTGTGATTAGTTTTGGAATATTTTTACTCTGTGCTATTCTTGTACTTCAGGTTTATCCGATCAAAATGTTTATTTGTGGAAGAGTATATAAACATTTACATCACCTTTGCATCTATAATTTCATTATGCATATAAATAGTAATCTTTGTTCTGAATAAGATACGCATTTGTTAAATATAACCGTTTAATTAGCTTCAATTTTATAGCTTTTTTATCTAATTTTTTTGTAGCTTTTTATCTTATTTATGCCGTTGAAAATATAGATGGTAAATATAACTCTCATTCTTCTTTTATTCATGTATCTGACGATGAACATTGAGGTTTCTTATACAAAATTAGAAGTGCAATCACTTTATTCGTATAATTACACATGGTAAACATCTTGACTTTTTTTATTTTAAAAATAAGGATACGAATTAATTAAAATTTTAATGATGATTCTGTACTCGCTTTTCCTTTTGAACCGCATTTTCCATAACGGGGTCCGCGAACAACCTAGAATCTTGAGTTATTTTTCCAATGTCCGTAATGTGTTTTCAGAGCAGAGATGATTTTCACAACAAAAATCGTTCTCATAACTCGCACATACCGAGTTGAAGAGATAAATATATATATATATTGTTATTTTCTACGAGAATCGGATCTAGGGGTTTTTGGGGAGGCAAGAGGACTACAGTACCTCCCTCTGAGAGTGCCAGTAACAGGAAAGGAGGCGAAAAAATATTATCTACATATATACAGGTACTGGACAGAAAAACGGAAACAGTTCCATCTGAATAAAAAATTATATTCAGAGCTCAATAGCGTCTTCAATATGATATTTAATGAAAGATATGCCTAAAGATAAATTAAAGAATTCAATCAAATTATGTAAACTGCGATTTTAAACAATATTTGCTAAGTATTCAAAGAGTTTAAACTCTGGAAAATTTAACAGGCTACAAAAAAAGACAGCAAAATTGAATTAAAACATGTTAAGAAACAAGACTAGATTCAACTATGATCTTTGATCTCTTAACCTGTTCAAGTGCTTTAAAAAATTTTGAGGTCGATTTTATGTAACCTGCTAAATATTCCAGCTTTTGTAACTCTTTGAATGCCGAAGAAATATTGTTTGAAATCGAGATTCAAGTAGATTTTATTGAGATCTTTGATTTATTTTTTAGACTTATTATTTACTGAAAATCGTATTGAAGAAGTTATTAACATCTGAATGTGATTTTCTCTTGAAATAACATGGAACTGTTTCCATTTTTCTATTTAGTATCTGTATTACAGATATTTGCCATTTTATTTTAAAGAGTACTAAAATAAAGGGACATTTTTATACTGCAACGACGTTGCATTTCGTTGCAGTTCGATCCAAGGACTTAGCCACTTCCATTTTCATTTCTTTCTAGATCATGCCCTATTTTCGACTTCATTTTTCGAGAAAATATAATTATTAATAAACATATTACGCCCGGTTTTACTTTACTCCTTTTGATTCATTCATCATTATCCTTCTTTATAAATTCAATTATTTTGGACAACATTGTTATCATTTTAAATTTAAATACTTTGTTGTTAAGTATCAACTGTAAAGTAATTTAAACATAGATTTTTCTATTTCATCTGTTATTTATAATAAAAATCTAATTCCTTGCTCAGTAATTTGTTTTTTTTTATCTAATGTTTACTAAGAGAAGTTGATGAGAATTTTAAAAGAAATATCAATGGGTTTGCAAACCAAAATGATTTAAAAATCTTATCCATAGGAAATTTATACCAAGTAAACTGTACATATCCCAGTTTATACATAGCAGTTTGAAACTTAATATTGCACCATCCTTCATTCATGCTACTATGAAAGCTTGTAGTAAATCACAATTGTCAGTAAGCGTTAAATGAATGCAATGCAGTCTACCCTCTTTCTAAACGTTGATAATTGCAATGTGGTTTTTATTTATGGTTGCAAATGATAGCGGCATAAGGACACTTGACAAATGATAGCTTGAACTGGGTTATACAACTAAGTGCAATCTTCCCACAATTAGCAAAGTGCTAAGCATGAAACCGGACAGGTTTAACATCTAGGGTTCTATCCCGTCCTCAAGTGACGAAGATTTATTCATGCAGTGAATGTATTTAACATAAAACTATATATATATATAAGTGATCCAACTGCACGGGATCAATTTATATCATTTTACATTAATGAATTATAACCTGTATTCAGTGAGCAATTCATAGTTGTTCCTAAAAATATTTTATTCTTTTATTTTTTTTTGCCTCTGAGCGGCACTGTTTGCACACAATGGACTAAATGGCCAGACCACAAGGATCCTGTGGGCTCATAGAAGGTTGGGGGGAGAGGATTTACTGGACAGCTTTCGGGAGATAGATAGCAGCCTCCCGTCAAGGCCATCCAGCGCTTTAACGGCCACTGCTTAATGTCTCATTTGAAGGACGGCGTCCTTTTCAAATCCATCAGTGTCCCCTACTGACCAAGGGTAGGGCGAAGAGTGTTGCAGAGATAAATCTCAACGATGGCCCAGCTGGGGTTCGAACTTGGGAACTATAGATTACAAGCCTGCGCGCTACCAATTGAGCCCTCCAAAACATTTGATTTATATCCTAGAAAGACTTTAAATTTCACGGAAGTTTTATGAAATTATAAAAACGTATTTAAACAACGAATATTTCCTAGTTGATTAATTAATATAGCTTCTTTAATGCTCTTTACGGATTTTGGAATTGCTGCAGTGGCAAGAGGCTGCTAAGAGAAAAATATACTTCTTGGTCTTCCATTTGTAGAGAATTCGCCATAGGGGTGGTTAATTAGTGTACCTCTTATCTGCAAGTAGCTGATGATACACTTAAATCATTCTGTTTCTAGGTGTATCGCCGATCATAAATTGGAACTACGTTGTGTCGAACAGGATAATTATGCTAGTTCCTGAAAAGTCCACTGTCAAGAACAGATGACTAATTGACCATCCTGTGAGGAATGTACTCGGAAATAAATTTTTTGTCGAATTATTTGAAACCGCGATAACATCGTTGATATCCTCCAGCATCGACAGGAACGAACAACCAAATTTGAACTGCACAGCAAAAGCTTTATTGCATTGTCTTTAATCTGTGTACATATATATATATTTTTTGTTACGCAGAAATTTTGCATTTTGGTGAAAATGTGATATCCATGTGTTTGGAAAGGACACCATCCATCGGATGGGCATGCTTCGGTTTGCAGGAGAACCATAATTGTGTACAATAGAAGTTGCATAGACTTGACTTGAGTCTTCCATCAATCTTCTAACACCTAGTCATTCGCTTCAAAACTGAATTCATGGAGTACTTGTGATCTGGCTATTTAGCCCATTGTATGTCCAAAGGTGGATGTCCCAGACAGAAAAAGATAGAGAGAGAGAGAAAAACAACAACCTTAAACTAAGACAGCGCCAAACAGAGAAATAAATATCCGTTACAAATAATTTTCTGATAGTTATTTCCAAATTATTATTCAGCAGAAAACCAATTACAGCTCAGTAGACCGCTACGAAACTCGCTATAAAACCAAACGCATACTCAAACAATCCAGATATTACGTTTTAATTCAAAACATCAATTCATTCACAGAGAAACTGCATGTAACCGCACAGAAGTCCAAGAGAAAGACTCACTAACAGAGACATATTTACGATCAACTGTAAAGTATAGTGAAGTCTCCAGAGTGCTTTCCCCATGTCAAGAAACGTCCACCAAAACATTTTCTAGTTTTATGGAAGACTACAAGAAACGGATCCCGGCAGGCAATAAAATTGTTGCACTTAGTCTTTTCTGTGTGTACCTTTCGCTCGATAAGGCACGAGCTGGAAGACGTATTCAAATGCAATCGGGATTTGCATCTGGTTCTAAGGGAACACCTGCAACAATAGGTTCTAAAGAACGTACATTCACGAGTAATAACCATAACACAAATGCCGGGACAACTTCCATTCTTGTTCTAAATGCATTGTAATACTCTGTTACGACAAAAATGTTTTCAAAGAAAGCAATGTTCTTGTGTATTGTTATACCGTTATTTTTTTTCTTTTGATTTATGTAAGTTTTTATATTTTCGGAAGAAGACCTAACATTAGAAATATCATTTTCAATTATAATTGATGTAAAAAGATCACTCGGAGTTAACTTTCAGCTATTTCCCACGAAAAGATGTATATTGTATATACTGTAATTCATGTATACGCAAAAAAAGAAAATATTTATTGCTCAGTTTTAACAAAACATACAAAACTGAGCTTACGTTTTCGAATGAGAAATATTTTTAATTCTTTACCTTATGGTTTAAGCTTCCAATCTCTTTGTGTTAAGAGTAGTAATTTGAAGTATTGTAACTAATAAGAAGAAACGAATCATCTACTGGCATGTAGCCAGGAGCTAGGATGATCAAAATCACTTGTCCTAGGAAACTCCAGGACAATGAAAAAGTTTAAGAAGAAAATGTGGAAATTTTCCGATTTTTAATCCTTTTCTTGTTCTGGTACACGTGATTATTAACTTTTCCAGTAAAGAATAATTTTTAAATTTTTAAAGTGAAGTTTATTTTGTCGAACTCACTCACTTTGTCAAAGCAATTTTTTCAAAAAACATTATATAGTGATTAAAAAAAAGAAATGCGTAATATATTTTGCTTGAACTCGAAGAATGGTTATTCATATTTATAAAGTAAAAAAGAAATGTGAAAAAAAATCTTAAATATTTTCATATAGGAAACTGAACTTTTCTTCAACCGTTGTGAAATTCGAAGGAAAGGATGTTTCTTTTTACGATTCAAAACATGTAAACGAATTTTAGTATTCAGCATAACACTTGAATTTGCAGGTTACTAAGATTACTTACAAAGACATAAACAGATTTTTATTGCATGTGGTAAACAAGTCAAAATTAATCAGTAGGATTAAAATAGGAAATGAAAAAATAAAATGTCATCTTTGCTATCAACAACTGATAGATTTTACTTTATTAAAAGACATTAGCTGCCTATTGCTTTAAATTTATGTTAAGGCAGAGCTGGATATTCTAGTTAGATTACTAAATTTTTAAAGCAGCTATTCATTTGAGAGTGCTACTGTAGATAGCTATTTATATTCAATCAAAAATGAATCGAAAAAACTTAAATGTCCCATTATAATAACCTGTCACATTACCGTTATTGCAGTCAACTGATTGGTATTGGGACTAATGGATCTGGTAGCATGATTGGTGTTCAAAATGAATTGGTGCAAAAAATTCAGAATGCTTTGTCTTTTGATTAGTGTCTACTGCATTGCGCATAGTTAAATTTAAGTGTTAAGTGTAGTGAAAAAGGAGAAAGATATTGATAAAAATGATTCCATTCTTGAAATGTTGCATAAATTTTGCCAAACTGACCATGGGGGCTGCGCCAACTAAAGGTAGTGTCAGAATACTGTACTGAATTTCCAATAGCTCCATGCTGCAAGGTGTATTTCCTGTAATGTGGACACTCTGGCTGCTCTAATGAACGATTGAAAATGTGCTTTTACCCATCTTGAAAGTATTACTACAGAAAACAAGCAATTCTTCTACAATTGCGAAGAAACTTTTAAAGAACATGAAAGTTGGGTTGTTTTACCTCTAGCGTCACTTCTTTGCACACAATGGACTAAATGACCAGGGTCTTTGTGACCAGAAATTTAACCTAATGTGTGCGAAAAAGTGCTGTTGAGAGATAACACAACCATTCCCTGCCTAATAAGAGTTATGTAAACGCGTTGCATTTATTATTTATTTATACTGAGTTCAGCTTTAAGTAGGTATAAATAAATTAACCAAACGAAAATCGAAAATTTGTATCATCCTGACGAAGACATTTCTGTTATACCCAAATATTATTATTTTGTTTCCCCATCATCAATTTTCCTTTTCTAATCACGATACGGTCGTTGCCAAGCATAAAAACAGTTTTTCATTCGGCGAACAGCTAATGTTCCCAAAATAGAATCAAGTCCCAATTCTAAGAATGAAAAAAAACAGTTGATTTTCCCCCTCCACATATATTTTTCCCATTTGGTCTATGTTTGATTCTACTCTAAACGTTCTGTTCCTTATTCTCTTCTTAAATCCAGAAGCCATCCGTCAATAATCTCCCTTCCAATACTGCCCCTGAAAGATGTTTTCTATTAAAGCAAGACGGAAAAAAAGGGGAGGGGGATAAGGCCATGCGTCGCCCGCAAGCAATGGTCAAGGAAGGCTCCGCTGTCAATCTGGACAGAGTTTATCAGACACGGACCGAGGGGTATGCATAATTCAAGATGTGGACTCCACCATTCTCTGGCGGTAAGGAACTCCATTTTAAGGGAGACATATTTTATTGAAATCATTCCGCGCTTGGTGCACTTCATCCAGACTTCAATTTTGTACCTTAAAAAGGAGAATTATGTAACCTCGAACGGAACTCGTGCATTGTTCGACGAGAGCAAAGGGAGGAACGCTCTGAAGTTCACGAGAGCAAAAAGGAGAAAAATGTCAATATGATTGGACATCTCATGCGCTCGGTACCTTTTAACGCACTTGTGTCTTTCGCTCTGGATTCCCAGACTTTTTGTCTCTTTTTGAACGTAACGCTTTATGCATTAGGATGCATAGACTTGCTAACCAGATATAACAAGTTATTAACGAATTGTTATAAAACTTAATTTGTTAGTTCAGGTAGGTCATAAAGTCAGAAAATATTTTCAGGATGGAGAGTGGGTATCTTTTAACGTACTCTTAAACATAAAGAGATTCTTCAGAAAATTAAATTATTTATAAATTACGAATTAATAATTAGCGGCAATAAATAACGAATTGTAAGTTATAACACTTTTAGTCTTATATGTTTCGATGTCTATGTTTTATTAAGTAATAGTTAGTTTTATATTATATAATATTTGAAGTAGAGCGTGTAATTCACTCATATTCTTATTTAAACTCATAGTACTTTTAAGTTACGTTTCGTTCTCTCTGTTTATATTTTTGGCTCTTCTTAAATGAAACGCTTTATGCATTAGTATACGGGCGGGGGTGGCTCAACCGGTAGCGCGTCAGGCTCGTAATCTGCAGTTCCCAGGTTCGAGTCCCAGCTGGGTCAGCGTTGAGATTTATCTCCGCAAAACTCCCCGCCCTGCCCACGGTCAGTAGGGGACACCTATAAGTCTTGGAAAGGCAGCCGTACGTTGGATGGGACGTTAAGTCGTGGCCCCGTGTGCGGGAGAGCCATACCCTGTGCACGTTAAGGTACACGCTGAATGGCCGTGACGGGACGCTACCATCTGTCTCCCAACAGCTGTTCCAGTGGGTCCCCTCCCCCCAACCTTCTCTGAGCCTTTGGGGTCCTTGTGACCATAGCTATTTAGCCAATGGTGTGCAAAAAATGCAACTCAGAGGTAAAACAATCCAATCCAAAAGCATTAATATACATAGTCATGCTAACGAGTAAGCTATTAATTAATAGTTATAAGACTTAATTTGTTTGTTTAGGCCAGTCACATAGTCAGAAATGTTTTTTGAGATACAGAATAGAGGTGTATGTGAAGGAGGGAGTGTTAAGATTAAAAATTCAAAGAGAAATCAGTAATGGAATAGAAGAAATCGATATTGGCGCAATATTTTTCATTTATATCTGTACAGTATAATATTATATATTGTATAATAATAAATAAATTAAAACAAGTCAACACGAATAAAAAATTTTAATTTAATTTTTTATCGTTCTAGAAACTTTGAGGGATGGAAGTAGTGACTCTGCACCCGAGTCAGTCTTGGAATAAATTAGAGTTGTTTATTTAAATATTATGTAAAATAAAACCGAGAACTGTTGTTTAATAAAAATATTACTCATCATTATACTATATATATATATGACTAAATAAATCATTTATAGCTTATAAGGCATTTCTTGTCATTAATTGTAAATTAGTGATTACAAATTATTCAAAATTTCGAATATCATTTGGGAGAAATACCCTTATTTAAGACACGATGTATTCGATATTTTACAGGTAAACAGCTATCACTAATTATATGAGCAAATAACATGTGTTGTTCTCGAAGACTAGGTTTACAGTTTATAGGTTTTTCACTAACTTCGATGTTACTAAGCATTTTGTTAGGGGTCGAGGACCACAAATAGTTTAAATTTCACGTTATGTTATTTCCTCTGAATAAAAGATATGATATTTCAGAGGTTGGAAGAGTAGACTAAATCTCAACCACCTAAAAATTGCAATATTTCCGTTATGTGAATTTATTTCACTTCTATAAATTATGCTCCTCTTTTTTAATTTCGTTTTGTTATATATAACACTTGAATAAGACAGAGAAACATCTGCTAAAAATTGTGTTGTCAAAAAATTTCTGTTAAGATTTGATAGATTAAGAATGACACCGATAATGAACCAAAGTTGTTTTCATCCATAAAATTATTTTCTTTATATTCTAATTTGCAAGAATAATTATTCAGTTTTGATTTTTAACTATAATCATTTACGCTTAAAGCGAGTTTTGGAATCATCAGCTCCTGAAAGTTATGGCAGGATCGCTCAGGTAAAATTGGAAACGGGAAGTGAGAGAACAAGTGAGACCGTTTTAACAGTTGGTAATATGATTCTTAATTCTATTAATAGTGTGGTAAACGGACATTCTAGTAGTAGTTAAGATTGTTGCCGGTCGATAAAACATGAAGAACCACTAGATAGAATCACTTCTAATGCGAAGCGTTGCAGTTCGTCGATTATTTTATCATCGCTTGTCATCATTTTAAGCGTAATTGCAAAGGATGTATAGATAGAATCTCTAAGATTATTCTCCATCTGATGTGACGCTAAGACAGAATCTCCTTTAAAAGTGTCATACCTTGTAAAAGTTAAGAAATAAATCTTTGAATGGCCTTGACAGACACCCAACTTCACTTAACTGTTCAGCCTGTCTTAAGCATCCTTTTTCTGGACTTAACAATTGTAACTGTGTCATTTGAAGCAATGTGAAGGATATAAATGCTATCAGGAAATAAAAAAGAACCAGTAAAACTTGTTTCACTCTCTAAATTAATAATTCTTCTGGATTCTGTTCTTATCTACTTTATATGGTTATAACTTTGCATTTTTTTTATTTTGTAACCTAAAATCTATAATCGATTAACATACTTATATTATTAAAAACTTTAAAGAAAGTTTAACTCATTGGTTTTCATTTGTGGAAATCATTCTCCCAGGGAGGCGCAGTCCACTGCCAAGGGCCAATATCCAAAGATTTATCAAATTATGCGTCGTAGTCGGATGCACACTCCTAGGAAAGCGCAGTTGTTTGTACAACGTCAGTTAATCGTCAGCTAATCTGTGATATATATTTTACCATCCTGGGATTAACTTTCTCTACCCATAATAGGTCATACTATAATCATCTGATTTGAGCACATATCTATTATTAATGCATTTCATAAAAATCATGACAGATGCATTTCCACAATTATGCGGATGAATCTGGTCAGTGTATTCTTGTGTTGTAAACACAGGATTAGGCTTTGAGAAGCCCTCCTTAGAGATTAGAGGGCTAAGAAGATTAGGGTCGTGTGAATGTTTTAAAACTCGGAAATAAACCTTCAGGAATGGGAAGCCGTATGGATACTTGAAAACTCAGGAATTTCGTCATATTGGGAATGGGGAGCCGCTAAATGCATGAAAATTCAGAGGATGGGGTGCAGTGTGAATAGTCGAAAACAGAAGAGATGGGGAGCAGCGTGAATGCATGAAAATTCAGAGAATGGGTTGCCGTATGAATACTTGAAATCTCAGCGGATGGAGGGTCGCGTGAATGCTTGGAAACTCAGGGGATGGGTGCAGCATAAACACTTTGAAAATTTAAAGATAGGGATCAGCTTTAATATTTGAAAACTAAGGGTGGTTTATAAACGCTGAAAATCTCAGGGGCACAACTTAAAAAGATTCAAAAGCATTGCTTCATTTGAGATTTCAATATACAGTCGATAATATCTAGATTATTTATTTTGGATAAAGGAAAAAAAAATAAATTGCATAGTTGCTCTTTCATTTGTTTGTTGTTCAAAAAAGAATTAATTTGGAAAATTCATATCTTTGAGGTTGGTCCATCAGTTAATGAGGTGGGTTATAGAGAAAAAAAGCACGTGATTAGAAGATCAGAGTCATAAAATTGCTCCACTTTTTTTTTTTTGCATTCATGCACTGGAAGAGCTAAGAAGGACTGGTCAACTGAGAGATCAGAAAAATCCCCAGTGGACAGTTGCTCGCATCAAGGGGATTAGTAGGAAAGTCTTCCGCAATTGGTAAGTCGACATGGACTATCGTTTATTTCTTTAACCGAGTTGCTAAAAGGTATCATCAGTTACTGTGTAAGAGGAGAGTAAATCACTCAGATTTTAAATAAGCTGTACATTACATCTAAGTGGAAAGTGCTATGAGGGCTGCCTTTACTACACTATATATACTATATTTATTATACTATATATCTGGCAACCTTCGTGTCACGTGACACGAAGGTTGCCAGATCACTAATTTCTAAAAAAATCGCTGCCAGATATTTTTTCTGAATTCTGTAATCAACAGTAGTGTTCGGATGCTTTTTTGAGCGACTGTAGGTGGTCATATTATTTTGATACTAGATCGTGTGGGCTCACTCACAGAAATATTGAGCGTGTGCAGTTACCGTTCACAGCAAACTGGAGCGTGTGCAGTAACTGCACACGCTCCAGTTTGCTGTGAACGGTAACTGGAGCGTTTACAGTTGCTGAACCCGCTCCAGATATTTTTCCTGAATTCTGTAATCACGTGACATGAAGGTTGCCAGATCACTAATTTCTAAAAAAATCGCTGCCAGATATTTTTTCTGAATTCTGTAATCAACCGTAGTGTTCGGATGCTTTTTTGAGCGACTGTAGGTGGTCATATTATTTTGATACTAGATCGTGTGGGCTCACTCACGGAAATATTGAGCGTGTACAGTTACCGTTCACAGCAAACTGGAGCGTGTGCAGTAAATGCACACCCTCCAGTTTGCTGTGAACGGTAACTGGAGCGTGTACAGTTGCTGTACACGCTCCAGATATTTTTCCTGAATTCTGTAATCACGTGACACGAAGGTTGCCAGATCACTAATTACTAAAAAAATCGTTGCCAGATATTTTTTCTGAATTCTTTAATCGACCGTAGTGTTCGGATGCTTTTTTGAGCGACTGTACAGTGATTTACACTAACTGTAACGAATTTATCCCCCCCCCCCAGAGTGTATGGGAAAAGCAACTATTTTTGTGTGTTAAAGGATAGAAGAGAAATTCCTATTTGTTTGGATATAATTATAATATCACTCTTGCGTTTTCTGAATCATCCATCAGTTTGAATTTCCATCATTTTGAAATCACTGAAGTCGTAAACGAAAAAATTCATTCTCTTTGAAAATTCGACCTGGGCGGTTTGTCTTTTTCATCATAATATGAAATTAACATAATTGTGTTAATATATACAGTATATAATATAAATAATGTATATACTAAAAATACTGTTGTTAAAATTGCGTTAAATGACTAGAATTTAATAATTTTTATTTACTCATATGCTACATAGAAATAAATATCCATTATTTTTATGAAGTTACCCCGGCCGAGTTGTTAGCGCGCTTGGCTACTGATCTAAGAGATCTGAGTTCGAGTTCCGGGTAAGGCATGGATGTTTGTGTCGTTTTTCTGCTGAGATCCCGCCATCCTCTCAGACCTTCTACTATGGCGTATAAACTGATAGGTTCTGTCAGACCTCTGTGGCAAGCTGCTGCTTGAGGGGGTATTTATTTTTTTAATCTAACAAAGCAATTCTTGAAATAAAAGAACAAATATATATATAAATGATTAATTCATTACTATATATTAATATATCAATTAATACTATATAGGCTGATATTTCTCACACAAATCATCATCATCATCATTTAATTAATGAACAGATCCAGATAATTATGCGATTCAATATTTCTTCTTATATGCAAATTAAAAGAAATAAAAAAGTAAATGTTTCGCAATTCGTGCATATTTTAAATAGGCAAGTAATACTTCCAGCGTATGTTATCATCTATTATGTTCAGTTAGACAAGACTTTTCATCGTTACAAAGCATCTTTCATATCTTGAGAGCTATTCTAAAATCAAAAACTCTGTTATAAAATTCTAGCATGAGTAACTCCAAACGTAACGAATACCTACGATGGCAGAAGTATACGTCCCCCCAAGCACAAGCAGAATGGAGACCGCTAACATTATACATTCGGGTGCACAGGATACTGGTGGCTGCGCATCGATGGATGGCTTCAACTCTGGATGAGTAAATATTAACATTTCATGGCGATTCAAGGAGCCCGTGAGCTGTGGTGATTCAAGTGTGTGCAGCTGCCAAGTACGCGCCGGCGGCATCTTTGACGGAGTCCTTCGTTCCGATATGTGTGCTATGCGGCGGCAAACGTCGAAAGTGGCGCACGTCTAGAATCATCTATAATGCAGGCGTGTCTCAGTCACTGGAGACTCTCCCACCTGGTCAGTGATTACAGAGCGGTATTAGTGAAATGGGCGGTGTGGGACGGATAGAAGGACAGACAGACAGATTGACAGACCGATGTACTCGACCTGACAGACGTGATTTGTATCACTGTTATTGATCTTACCTGTTGGTTGCCTTTGGCTCTGAAGATGGAAATTACTTTCATTTATTTCGTTTTGGTCTATTTTCATTTCATTCAGGTATTTACATATTTAGATAGAAAATAGTACTGCAGGGCTACTGAATGTCATTCAGTGAATTCATTTCGAGCGTCGGACAACGAATTATTCACTAAGAATCTTTATCTAATGAATATTTACCCTGATAATATTAACATTTGTGTAGACTATTGACATGGTCAGTTTTAATTACTAAGTAAGCGTATTCCTACTAGAGTTCTCTACGCTACAGTTACAAATAATAAAGCACGGCGCGTGCAGGGAGATATATATGGGACGATAGTTCATTCTTTCGAATGATAACATTGCTGAGGAAAATGAATTTAAGGTTAAAAAAAATCAAACATAAAAGGAACGTTTAAAGAACATTTACTACTTCGAAAGTTTAATTGAAACGAATCAAAGATATAAAAAGTCGAAATGTTTGAGGAAACACAATGTTTTTAAGAAGGAAGAGATGAAATGGGAGTTGAAAAAAAGATTACCGTAAAATATTGAGGAGGGCTAAAAATAGAGTTTTTTATTAAAACGGAAACTGCTAAAACGCGAAAGGGTAGTTCGTGAATATCATGAAACAGAAATATATTTCATTTGCAGTTTTAATATTCATTTTAAGTTTAAATCTTAGATGTAAAAAGTGGGAAAAAACGTTAAAGAGTCAGAAATTTAAATATTTTAAAAAACCGAATGCTAAAGAGTTATAGAAATTAAATCGTTTTTGCCAATCTAGGGTAAAATATTAAAACCTTTGCAATATAATATATTAAAACACTCTTCATTCGTAAAAATAAGTTAGTGAAACTATAAAAACAATGCAAAAACTCTCATCCTTTATATCAGCTACCAATTGATAAACATCAATATTCAGGGCTTTTTTTTATTAATCCATAGAACGGATATCTTGACAAGCAATGGTATAGTGCTTCGAAAATACAAAGTATTGTATGCTAAACAGAAAATTTGGATACAGGACGCAAAAGTGATTTACAGCCTTTTACTGAGGAAAGAAAATTGCTTTGGAAAGAAATTGTCGCCAGTGAACGAATCTCATTCGACGTGTTAGAAAGCACACAACACCAAACTCTCTCAGTACATCATCTACAAAAGACTAAAACTTGACAGAATTTGCATCTGTTTTCTCTGACTAAATAGCTACTTTGATATGGTTTATGGTGATGCTTCCAAAGCTGTATCTAGAGTTGAAGTGCAGCAAAACCCAGTAGGAGATTTGTGTTTTTTTCGCAAACCTAGTGGAGAAAAGCCTTTTTTTTTTAATTTTCGTGTTTTTGTTATTAGCAGATCGTTAGTATTAGACAAGACAATTTCCTTTCTGGAACTGTTCTGGTTGAATTTGCCCTGTAAAATCGATAAGATTGTGTGTCATTTTTTAACAATAAAGACATCTACAACAAGTATGAGCCTAATACGCCCTGGTGGCTTCAAGTGAGTTTACAATCGGCAGGAGAAAATTAGGTAGTTTGTATGTTGTCTAAAGCGAGTTCAATTTTTGACGTTCCTTTTTCATTTAAAATACTATCTGGTAAATATCTGGGAGTATCTATCCGTAAAATATTAGTTAAATTAATTACTTTTAAGGTTATTATAAAGCACTGAATTATTCCAGGAATTTGATTTGAATCATAAAACATGCAAAAATTATATTTTTAGTTCACGAAAAGTTGCCTTTTTCATGCTATCACAGGGGATAACAATGTAAGAAAAATTTCTTCCAACACAAGGTTGATAGTAATTCCATTCAATAGAGATTAAATCAAGCCCAAACAAAGGAAAAATGATTTCAAATAATACGATATTCTCTGTAAATGAGAGAAATTTCATTCATCGATTTCGTCGAGTCAAAGTCAGTACCAAAATGGAAAGGCATAATCGCGTATAATGACCATTTTTTGTTAAAAAAAAGAACAAATATCCATTGATATAAATTCAAATAACTCTGCTATAAATTGTAAACAACTTCACAAAGGGGCGCTTGCAAGTTCTTTGGATATTTTTCGGTTTGTCATCCTCGACTCTAGCACCAATAAAACAACAGAAAATCTCTGACATCAACACAGTGTGTTGTCTGATGCAAAGGTATAACGTAATGAAATAATGAAAATTTGTTTACAATGTTACTAACTTTTAAAAACCTGAAAAACGGTCCCGTAGGCGAGTGCCCGTACATGGCTACTGATGAAAGGGCTCCGGGTAAGCCATGGATATTTGTTATTGTCTTTCTGTTGAGGTCTCATCTATGGCACAGATTTTCCCTATGGTGCATAAATCAGACCTCTGTGGCAAACTACTTAAGGATGTTTTTAAGGAAACTGCTGCTTAAGGAGATTAAAAAAAATCCGAAAAAAGGTATTAAATCTGAAAATAAAATAAAGAAAACTTTCGTTACTTATTCGGTAAATCACATTTAATAGTGTCGGGGCTTGTTTTTTTTTAAACATTCACTTTAACATCGTTAACAAACAAATCTTTCATAAAACCAGGACTGATCAAGTACACCAGCGGGCATGTTCCTGTATATATGTTGTATGTGGAACCAGGACAAGCCCAATAGAGCTACTAGGTTATATCTGTCTTTTGTGTAGCGGATTACCTTCTTCCCTGCAAAAGAAAACTAAACGCAGTCCACAATATCATCAATGTTTCATTATACGACTAAATTTGATATCCCTTTCATTATTACTTGCGTCTTAATCCTGTTACTACCATACGACACGCAGTATATCTCAATTGACATTTTGTACATTTTATGTTCTGGGTAAATAATTCCGTGAACTTTAAGAAAAATTTTCTTACTCGAGAAACATTCCAGTAGTAGCAATTAAAGCCTTTTGATTGCAAGTGGAAGTTTTTTAAGAGACTTCTAGAAAAATAAATTGTCGACATTGACTCAAATAAAGTTTCATTTGCAGTAGATACAAATATAATTATTATTACTGATTGTATTTCTTTTTTTCCTTTAGTTCTGAAATTAGTTCCCAAATGCATTCTATCGGCTGTTTTTGTCTGAAAAATACTCCTTTATTTTTCTAAAGGTGCATAAGACAACGTGAATAGCAAAAGCATTTTAATTATAGTAAATAAAAATTAGTTTAGAGATTTTAATTACTATAAACACGAAACAAATTGCTTACTGCATTGATTACTCTGTAAAGTTTTGCAACCGCTAAATAAAGTTTGATACATAGTGTCTATTTATAGAAAACAACTAACTAGTAACTTTCTTGAAGGTCGAACATTTGTTCTTCATTCGGCCGAAAGCAAATTGAAGCCACACTGCTGTTTCTTTTGGAATAAAAGCAGTATAAAAACTCCAAGATTGGTTGTAAAAAATTGTATAAAGTACAGTAGAAAAAAAAATTAATAAATAAATAAAGAATCACCAATGTTGCTTCAGGCATTTAGTCTGAATCTAGAGACTGGTGCTTCAGACAGGAAGAGAGAAAGAGAGATTACAAGAGCCCCGGATGACAGAGCACACTTGCTCTCTTGAAGCTTGCTCTTGAAGCACCTTTCAATTGCGCTGATACTCAAGTGTTTACGTCCTTCCTCACTTCTCTAGTGGAATGGTTGATGGAATAAAAACAACTAAGAAAAACTGGAATCGCTGTTAGATAGGAACAGAAAAAAAATACACACACATACACCAAATAATAGATAGAAAAATCTAGAAACTCAGAAAAAAAAAAGTTAAGTAAATAATCCGATAAAATGAGGACTGCAAAAAACAGTGAGTGAGGAAAGGAAAAAAGCGAGTGAATTAAAGTATATATAAGTGATTCTGAAATAAATAAAGATGGGATAAAGAAATATAAAGCTAGAAAATGTCAACAGAAAGGACTACCTATAACTAAGCTAGATATACAGAAGTATGCATTAAAATGTTTCTTTTTTTTCATTGATTTATGTAAAATTGTACGGGATGTTTAACGTACAAAGATTTAAAAACAAACTCCTGTTATAGTTGTCAGAAAAGGGTGCAATTATGTTCAGAAAAGCAAAGGAAGTTAAATCTTACGTTTTTAAGCAACGGGGCACTGCTACTGTTATATTGCGAAGAAATTATTTAAACGATTTACAAATTCAAAGCAAGTTAAAGATTAAAAACTGTACGTTATGACTAGTAAGAATATAATTGTTGAATTGTACATTATGACTAGTAAGAATATAATTGTTGAATTGTACATTATGACTAGTAAGAATATACAGTACTGTGCGAATTAGTTGGGACAAGCGAAGGAACGCTGAGTCCCTTCCGCTGCAGAGTCTAAACTTGTTCGTAACCTTCTGCTGCAAGTCTAGAATTGTCTGTTGTGTTACTCTTCTATTATTTACACTTCCACTTTAGTCGGAATTGATATTTCATAATCTGAAGACGTGATTATGTAAGTAGTTCACAATTTTCATTGGAAACTTTTTTATTAAATACATCATGGACATCACGCCTCGTAAACGAGCTAAAATAATCGCTTTAGGCGAAAACACTTCACTTACTGCTAGGCAGATAGCAAAGCAGTTGGCGTCGGGAAATCCAGCGTTTCACGGATCATGAAGCTGCATAAGGAGACAGGGTCCGTGGACACGTCCCGTAAAGGACATTGTGGAAGAAAAAGAAAAACCACCCCTAGAAATGATAGTCTAATTCGAAAAATTTGTATCATAGATCCGAAGAAGACCAGTGGAGGCATCAAAAGGGAGATTGCGTCTCATGGTGTTTATATAGATGCTTCCACCGTACGTCGTCGCTTTCTGTAGTGTGGCAGCCGGCTCGACGCCCCTCCAAAAAGCAGCTTTTGACACCCGCTATGAAGCAAAAAGGGCTATCCTGGGCAAAGAAACATCGAGACTGGACTGTGGAGAATTGGGAAAAAGTGATATTTTCCGACGAAACCCATTTTGAGGTGCTTAGCTACAGGTCAAATTTCGTCCGCCGCTCGCCTGGAGAACCTCTTCGATCCGGCGATATCCATCAATCCCCCAAACACCCACCCAAGGTCATGTTTTGGGGATGTTTCACAGTTTCCGGGCCACAGACGCTCCACCCCATTGAAGGAATGATGTAACAGCAAAAAGTACATAGGCGTTCTGGAGGCGAAAATGATCCCAACACTGCAGAAACTGTTTCCTAATGGCGATGGGGTATTTCAACAATATCTGGCTCCACGCCACAATTCTAAGCTTTCTAAGAGCTTCTTTACCCAGCAACATTTGAAGGTATTGGAGTGGCCAGGAAATTCACCCGATCAAAACCCAATGAAAATTTGTGGGCCATTATTAAAGCGCGCATATCTAAGATGGATTGCACGACGAAAACCAAAATGATAGAAAGTGTCATGAAAGTGTGGTACCACGACCCTTAAGTGAAGGAGATGTGTGGAAAGCTAGTGGCATCAATGGTTGAGAGGGTGAAAGAAGTAATTAAAGCTAAGGGGGGTCACATTCACTATTAACTACACTATTAAACAAATAAATATATTAGTTGTGTCTTTGTTACTGCATTTTCCTATTGTCCCAACTAATTTGCACAGTACTGTAATTCTTGAATTGTACGTTATGACTAGTAAGAATATAATTGTTGAATTATACATGATCAAATATTATTGCTATTAAATCTCCCTTTTTTCCAAGATATTTCCCCAGAGTTTATACCATCGTTGAAAATCAGAATTCTCCATACTTTGGTATCGTTTATAAACTTTTGCAAATAGCAGCTGGGAGAAAAGTATGCAATTGATATAGTAGTACGAATAGCAGTTGCTGTTATCCTCATACCATCACCTAGCGAAATAAAACTTTTTTCTACGATTTTATCCGCCAATAAAAGATATGAAATAAATTTTAATTAAGATCCACACGCGCCAGAAAGCAGATGAGTAAGTGATTCAATTAAAATAATTTGATAAAATATTTATATATAAAAATAATTTGTTAAGAAGTGGGTATACGAGAATATATATTTATTTAAGAGCTGCAGAAGAAACTTATTAGAGCAACTATGCTGAGGTCCTGCCATCCTCTCAGACCTTCTACTCTGGCATATAAACTGACGGGCTCCTGTCAGATCTCTGTGGCAAGCAGCTGCTTGAGGGGGTATTTATTTATTTATTTTTTTTTTATAAATCCTGAAATGAATACATGCAAACAATCGACTTTTTTAAGCTAGTTAACTGAGAGCATGCAGTGGTGCTCAATCATCGGTCGGCCTGAGTCCTTAAACATTTTCTAATATAATTAGAAAACAAAAATGCAGACAAGCCACTGAAATTACGCCAAATTTGCTTAGATTTCTTGGAAGTAGTAAAAATGCTTAAGATTCAACTTATACATCCTGTAATTGATATGAAATGTCTGTAATATTCTGATAACTGATGACTTCTTATCATCGATACAGATTTGATCGATTTGAATTCATATTTTGAACTCTAATTATTTTAAGTGATTGTATATCTCCATATAAAACACATTTAATAATAAATAAAAAATATGTACACTGATTGAAGAATAAAAACCTTAACTTCATGAGGTAATTAACTAAACACTGATGTTTTGGAGGTGGTAAATTCGCTGTTGCGGTTCTGAATAACTCCAGTGAGACAAATCAATGTTCTGTTTATATAGACTTTTGTCTCTCAGCCACACTGGCTGCCAGCAAGGCAATCAACTTGCTAATGAAGCACTTTCTAGTGCAGTTTTAATCATACGTTATCTTTCATCAGACATCGCTACAACTTGATGATGGCTCATTTTATAATAAAATATTCCGCTGACTTCAGTCAGGATTTAGAATCTTTGAATACCTTAATTTGACTATTGCTGTCAACGTGTCGACAGATTACTTGCTGAAGTATTGTGGACCCCGTCACCAAACGGAAGTATAGCAGGTACATAATGGATTCAGTGATTTATTTATAAATCACTGAATCCATTATGGATTAATCCTGGAATAAAAGCAATGATTTTTACAGTTAAACTTATACTCCAAATGGGGAAAATTTGCTTTAATCTAGTATGTGTACCGTGTTCTAGTCTAGTAAACGTTCAAGTACGCCTTAAAAATTACCCAGAAATATAACAATCCATAATGATATATCGATATGAATACGGAATTCATTTCTACCTCGAAATCAGATTGAAATGCAATATGAATTTTCGTTTCGACAGTTTAAAATTTGCTACAGGACAAACTGATCTTTCTGAACTTTCAGATACGCACAAATTGATTCTTAGTGGAACCAAAGCGCATTTCAAAGTAAAAAACCTCTCTCAGATTAGTTTCAGGAGTGCTTTATAAACATCTGCTTGCGCTGTTGATGTAGCAGCTAAATGTAAAAACAGGCACGACAAATTTATTTGTAATATTTTTCTTCCTGTTTAAAATTTCTACAAGTTGCTTAAGTTGAGGAAGGTACAAATAGAAACTATGTATTGAGAGACGACTAGTTTTCCAGATCCAACATTAATTACATTATCGCTTTAACATAATATTATTGTTTAGAATACTAGCCTTGTATGGGATGGGATGGGTCTATTTATATTTACTAAAACTCCAGATCGGCCAGTCCGGTTAATGGTGAAAAGCAAATGATATCTCCCTATCTCCTGTAACAAAACTTCGCGGATTAAATGTCAGCTTGCAAGGAAGCCAGTTTTCTATCATTTCCGTCCCAGTGGTTGAGTACTAGCGAGCTTGGCTACTTATCATAGGGACCTGAGTTCGATTTCCGTATAAAGTATGGTTTTCTTTCTTGCATTCCTCGTACATATTTTTAGGGCGTATTACACTGGTAGGCTCCTATCAGACCTCTAGGACGAGCAGTTGCTTGAAGGATAGAGCATCCTTTTTTCTCATTAAATAGTAACTATAACATTAATAAAATATGCCTAATGATTTACTATTACCTGATTACTAGTTTGATTATTATTATTAGTACTAATGATCTGATTTGCTAGTATTTCATTATATTATAGTGAAATAATTGCTTTATTATTTATTGCATATAGTGAATCATTTACGTGTTTACTTTTCACTAGATCGGGTGGGTTGTTTTATTACTTAACAGCTATTTTATGCATCCTCCTCCTCCTCAAGCAGCCATGGGATACGGAATTCCAACCAGACCGTGCAATTTAGTTCTCCAAGCATATCTGTCTTGAGCTACATCTGCTGCAACCAATTCTAACAAGGTCGAGTTTGACACTTCGCACTGCATCCTAAGTCTCCCCCCTCTTTCTGAGGCTTTTAGCATACTCTTCATAACCCTATTATGCTAAACGATAATAGACTTATGAAGATATAATAGGGTTATTTAGCATGAGCTAAACGTCTAAGTCACAAGACCCCAAGGGTTAAGAGTTGGATAGGGAAAGCGATCCGCTGGACATTTGTAAAATGACAGATAGAATCCATGGCAGTCAAGAGTAAAAAGACAAATATAATCCAAGTGTTATGGCACTCCAGATAGAATCCGGTAGTCGAGCCGACCTCTATCTTCTTCCCAGTGCCACATGACTGCACTGACGAATGTCGAAGGGATCCTGATGTATGACTATAAAAGGGTGCAATGGAAGAGAATTGCAACTGCGGGATGATAATGTCTTATTCTCATCGCGCCAATTTGGTTGATGAATATTTGAAGGTGAATATTATCAACCATTGGAATGGATAGTATGTTCCTTTGCCTCACTTCTATACACACTCTTGAGACGTTCTAGAGAGACGTGATTTATCCTTTATAGTCCTTTTGCCAACACACTTCATGAGTTTAGAGGTGCTCTTGTAATGCAATGATCATTACCATTTCCTCTGCTCTTGGATAATCTCACTATCAACACGAGGTATAACTCGGATGTCTTAGTTAGGTTGCCCTATGTCTCTAAATTTGTCTTCGTCCGATCTGGTTGTTCGAAATTGTAGCAAAAGTTTCGGAATCTTCCACAACCTTTGGCTTGTGCAGCAGTTGCGACATTAAGGAAACATATCAAAAGGACGTCGCTTCTATAGCAGTCGTACCAGGTTGTTCCTTCCCCAAAAGGGAGGACTGGAAGGTAACTAAACGTATAATGTGAAGGAATGGTATTATTTCTGAAGACACCATCCAAAAGTGGTTGGAGCAAGAAGTAGGAAAAACTGTACAAAAAATTTTGGTTGGTCGTTCTTTTCGCGTTATAAACTTGCCATGAGAACCGTATCTAAAATATTGCTATACGCCTCTTTATTTCCGTAATTTTGCGCTATTACAGTGGTTTCCATAAATTAAGGGAAATCCCTATGTTAAGTCAATGGGAAGCTAACGTCAAAGCTCTATAACTTCTAAAATAAGTTTTTTTTTATTTTGGAAAATGTGATTGCAGGTAAAAACCTTAATCAAATAAATCAATATCTCGGTTTTCAACAATATTCGTTCAGTATTTAATGAGTTATGGAAGTTTGAATATTTAACAACAGCAATGCCAGTCTTAAGAAACATACAAAACTGAAGAATAGTGAAAGAATTCTTTACACAAAGTTCTAAAATACAAACTTATTTTATTAAACAATTTGATACAATATTTATTACTAAGTTTTAATTAACTTCTGAAGGCGATTTTTGTGGCTTTCTTTTTTTCATTCAGATAGTTTAATTATATAAATAAACTTCATTTTCAAAGAACTTTCCCATTGATAACAGAAGTTATCAATATAAAATTTAATTGATTTGTTTTGCAATAATTTATTCCCTACAGTCATTTGAAATACAATGATTATGTAGCAATTGGCTATCTTTAAAATCGAGTGAGCAAGCTAGAATAACAGTTTAAAAAACAACTGAAACCAGAGGTCTGGTGTGAACATTAATTGGGCAGACTATGAAATTACCTAGTTGACACTTCAACAGTTTCTATAGATGAAAATCAACTTATGATCTGTGAGAACAGTCGAAAATCCCCCTGCGTAGTCTCACAGTCTCCCCAATTGCCACACGACATGACATTGACTGAAATCAATCATACTAACAAATTTATGTTGAGAAGACGTCGACATGAATCGTAAAATTAAGCCAGAAGGGTAGTTACGCAAGAAACGCTGATAAAAGTAAACGCCGCACTAAAATTTAAATGCATAAACAAAAAGTTATAAAAAAAGAAATCACTTGGCGACAGCTGTCTCATTTGTCAACATCATTCGTAAATATTCATTTTCGTGTGCAGGAGGATTTCCAGCAGAGCGCCAACAATATTAAGCGTCCATCATTAAAGAAACACATATAGGGACCATCAGCGTTATAATGCAATATTCCCAAACCCGCCTTCTTCCGCTGCGAAACTCAGGCTTTAATTTGCATTTTTCATGGTACGCTTGGGATCTACTTAGATTTGTCACAAGTGACAGTCAGATAAAAATGCGAGGTTTGTCATGAATATTTCACGCTGCTGGACACTAGCCAGGTTTGTTGATAGCAGAAAGTGACACGTCGTTACGTGCTATGTGATCAACATAAGGCAAGAGTTGAAAATTTTTTAAAAATAGGAAAAAGCATGCCGTGATTTGAAAATTTATGTAAATGTTTTTGGTTCTTTAGGAACAGTCTTAAAATAGGGATGATGTCTGATGGGAAATGCTTTATCACACACTGAACTATAATTCTATACATTTTTCACACTACACCGTACTCTTTTTTTTGCTGGGGTGAATGGATTCTTATGGTATTATAGTGAAATTATGAAACGGGATTATATCCAGCCCAGGTCTGGCTAACCCGCTGCTCACTGTGAAAGAACTTGATATTCATAAAACGCATCATCAATATCTAAAATTTAGCTAATTTATTTCCTTTTTGGCCAAACATTTTTAGGTGCATAACTAAATGATTTTACCAATTCATAAAATCATTAAAATGTTTATTTTTGTATTTTAACCAAGATATTTTCCTAATTCTTAAAAAAAACGTTTTTCAATTCCTTATTTGCTAGACATGTTTGTTTTAAAGTAGAAAAATTTTCGTTCGGCTCTTTAAGAATATAGCTATATTTCCTAGTGGCTCTTCTCTAAGTTTGGGTTAGTAACCCTGATCTAGTGATTTGCGTAAAATTTTATTATTGAACAGAATGCATACCCGGTTTCTTGCAAGTGTATAGATTATGAAATTCATCTACAGTACTCTTTAACTGCATAATGCAAATTCGTGAAAAAACTTTTTTTCTTTAAAATACCACTTAACATTTGTCGAAATTACGAAACCAATATGTGAAAGAGAATTTCCATCTTATGCCAGTGGAAATCTAAATTCGATGCTCCTTAACTTCTAAATAAACTTAGTTTGGAAACATGTGACCAAAGATTAATTAAAGATCGTGTTCAAATTTCGAAAACATTTAGTCAATATTTATTGTCGAAGTTAGAATATTTAACAACAGCAATGAAAATCCAAAGAAACAAAGGTAAATTGAATTATTTACGTAAACTCCTGAAATGTACAATTCTCTCATTTGATAGTTTTAATACTTATTATTTAAATTTAAACTCTTGGGGTAAATTCTTATGACTTTCTGGTGTTAAGTATTTCAACTTCTCTAACTATTTAAATTATTCGAGGAATGTTATTGAAAAATCGAGATTTTGATAGATTTGATTGAAATATTTTATGCTCAGTAATAAAATCATAAAAAGCTTGTTTTAGAATTTACGTAGCATTTAATTTTGCTTGATATTTGAATAATATGGAAATTGTATAATATTTTATCTAGATAGTGCAGCAAGTTGGTACGAGAAAATTCGTTTATTGGTGAACCCAAAGCAATTGTAATGGTGACTAAAGTAATTGAGACTGAACAAAATATGCACGGGGCGTATTGAAACAAAATCGCTAAAGAACCGTTACTAAAAGAATTTTGTATCTCAGTTAATAATCGTTTCGAGTACAAGTATGATTAATATAGACAACAATCTGAAATGTGGTTTCGATAAGGTATACTTTATAATGTTTTTATTATTAGATAAATTTTTTAGCAATTAATTAGTTTAAATTTCAAAGTTAATTCCGTTACATTTAACGAAATTCGTTTGGAATCATAAGCATTCAATTAAGAAATTCTTCAATGGAGAGCTGATCCCAAAGTTAGAGTGCATTTTAAATACTCCTTAAAATGCGAACAATTGATAATTATTGAGCAACAATAAGCCTAATGTGGAAGGCAAAATTGCGCAATTCAGTTAGGTTGTTTCACTTCTAAGAGGCAGGTTTTTGCACACAGTGGGATAAATAACCAGGTCACATGAACCCCAAAAGATCAGAGAAGATTGGGTTGTTGTTTGGGTTGTTTTACCTCTGAGCGGCACTTTTTCGCACATCATGGGCTAAATGGCGAGGTCACAAGGACCCGAAGACTCAGAGAAGGTTTGGGGAGGAGAACCACTGGAACAGCTGTTGGGAGACAGATGGTAGCCTCCCGTCAAGGCCATCCCGCGTGTTCTTTAACGTGCGCAGGGTATGGCTCTCCCACACAGGGTGTCACGGCTTAACGTCCCATCCGACGGACGGCGGCATTTCCAAGGCCATCGGTGTTCCGTACTGACCGTGGGCAAGGCGGGGAGTTCTGCGGAGATAAATCTCAATGCTGATCCAGCTGGGACTCGAACGTGGGAACTGCAGATTACGAGCTTGGCGCGCTACCGACTGAGCCCCCCCCCCCCCGCCCCAGAAAGCTGGGAAAGGAGATTCATCGGGCAGCTATTAGGAGACAGATGAAAGAATCCTGTATAGGCCAACCAATGTCTAGGCTGTTCAGAGATTCTTTAACGTTCACAGGGTATGACTTTCCTGATAATGGGGCCACAGCTTTAAGTATTATCCGACGGACAGCGACTTTTCCAAGGCCATCGGTGTCCCCTTTCTGATCAAGTGCAGGGTGGTTTCTCAAAGCTGGAACAGTTAGGACTCGAACCTAGAACTACAGTTTACGACTCTTGCGCGCTACTGGATTTGGCGCTCACCTCCAAAAAATACGCCGTTGAAATCAATTGTTTCACTCAATCGAATAATATTTTTTTTTTTTCAGAAACGTATTTTCCGTAGAAAATACAAAAAACCTGAGAAAAAAATTACAGAAATGTGCCAAACAAAATAATGTATTTTAATTCCTATTAACCTTTACTGATGCCTCCATTGCTAAAGCTATGCGTAATGGGCATATCCTGTGAGTTCGGAATGCGGAAAGTAACACAACCGCTTCCCGAAGAACGTGAGCAAGCCTCACCGGAGCTCGTTCCTTTTTATGACGGCCACTTTCAGATAATCTCTTTAGGAGTCGGATATCTGAGGTTACTGCAGTGAAAGGAGAGCGGTTTTAGGTTCGACGTGAGTTCATAAATTTTGCTCTTTGCAGTAAGAAAAAGTTGGAGAAGGCCACTGGCACCTTAATGGCGATAAATGATACCGTTTTAAAGTTCTACTTCGCGGGAACTTGGTTGTTCTGTAAAGTCGGGATGGAAGACCTGAAAATGGAGCATTTTTTTAGAAGATGAAAGGAATAGTTTCAACTATTTATGATTTTTTTTGTTCTCTTTATTTGTTTTCTTCCGTGATGGTTCATAATAACCGTCCAAAATCCATTTATAAACAGTCGAGTGATTTTAAGAGTATTTGGACTTTTTCTTCTAATATCTGCTGATTCATCTTAGTGGTGTGTGCCATTACACAAAACAAATTATTGATGTTAATGTGTAGTTTTGTCTTCAATGACTAATATTTAAACCTCAAAGGAATATTTTCTCACAGTTGATGGAATAGAAGTATTTTAGGCTACAGATATGCCGTGCTAGATACAGTAATAGAGTGTGATGTCATGATTCCGGTAGAAGAAATTCTTGGGAATATTTAGACTATAAAGTATATTCATTGGTCATTCGATGTTATGTGAATATAAACTCAGATGAGGAAAGCAGTAATTTCTTAAATACGTTTCTAATGAAAGATTGCGACTGGAGGTAATTTAAAGATCTCAATAAATTTTTTTTCAACCTGGATTTCCAACAATATGCGTTCAAGTATTTAAAAAAGTCATGGAGGCTGAAACGTTTAGGAAATTAACTCGTTGTGCAAAAAAAATATTAGAAACAACAGGATCTTGACATAATTAGTACACAAATTGTTAAAATACTATTACACGTGTTAGTAAATTTAGCACTAAAGATTATTTTTTTCGTTTTATTTTTTTTTTCAAACTTTTCAGAGCAATTTTTTAAGCTGGTTTCTGTTAAATGTTCTAATTTCCATAATTCTAATAGGAATGAATATTGTCGAAAATCGTGACTGAAAGAGATTTAATTGAGATCTTTAAATTATCATCGGTCTCATTTTTTCATAAACTAGTATACAATAAATTACTTAGTTCTGTATCTCAGTTACTATTAATGTAACCTAGAACTGTTTCTAATATTCAACATAAAAAGAGAAATTTTCCTGATTCTTTATTTACTGACTCAGAATTTTAAGTTACCTCATAGGAGACGAGTATATACATAGTATATACACCGATCAGCCAATACGTTAAACTACGATAAGTATATACACCGATCAGCCAGTACGTTAAAACCACCTCTGCGTTATGCAAAGAAGCGCTCGTGCAATCAATCAGTGTCACGTGCCACGGTCGCGAATGATATATATAATACCTGGGTCGGAGCTCTCGTAGGCAGTATTTCGTTTCTTCTCAACATGGGAAAAGCAAAGGATTTATCTTATTTCGACAAAGGCCATATCGTTATGGCAAGACGACTTCGTAAGAGCATCTCCGAAACAGCGACCCTGGTAGGCTGCTCACGCTATGTAGTAGTTAGTACCTAACAAAGATGGTCCGAAACAGGTGACACTTTGAACCGTTGCCAAGGCGTAGGCCGGCCAGGCCTCATTGATGCCAGAGGTCAGCGCAGGCTATCTCGTCTTGTCGACAGCAACAGGAGGGCTACTGTGGCTGATATTACCCATAATTTCAATTGTGGTAAAGGGCCCAATGCATCCGAACACACAGTTCATCGTAAGCTCTTGGATACGGGTCTCCGCCACCGCAGACCCATTCTGCGCTACGAATACCCGTATCCAAGAGCTTACGTGTGCCTATGCTCACAGCCAATTCACCGTCGTCAACGCTTGCAGTGGGCACGTAATCATCGACATTGGACCATAAAAGACTGGAAAAGGATCGCATGGTCAGACGAATCCCGTTTTCTGTTACACCATGTGGACAGACAAGCTCATGTGCGACGTTTACACACGGAAACCTTCTCACCTGGATGCACTGTGGGACGGATACAGGCGGCTGGAGGGAGTGTGATGATCTGAGCAATATTTTCTTGGGGAACACTTGGACCAATTATCCCTGTAGAGCAAACTCTGACAGCTGTCATCTACCTGAGCATCGTGGCTGACCAAGTACACCCCTTTATGGCGACTGTATTCCTTGGAGGAGATGGCGTCTTTCAACAAGACAATGCCCCATGTCACATTGCGAAGAAGGTTCAGTAATGGTTCCTAGAACATGATGAGGAACTCCATTTATTGCCGCGGCCCCCAAATTCGCCGGATATGAATCCTATACGGCATTTGTGATTTGAGTTGGATAAACGGGTACGAACAGCATCACCCCAACCACGTAATTTACGGGAACTGCGGGATCTTCTGTTGCAGTCTTGGTACCAAATATCAAGCGACACCTACCAACATCTCGTTGAATCTGTGCCTCATCGGGTGAGAGCTATTTTGGCGGCAGGAGGAGGACCTACTTCATATTAGGTAAGGGGTTTTAATGTTTTTTCTGTTCGGTGTATATAATCTACTTTAGCGGTGATGAATTACCGCTATATTCTCCTATAAATATTTATGGAAAAGTAGTAGCTAAAATGAAGAGTTTGGCAGGAAATTTCGTCATTTCACCGCTTATAATTGTTAAGTGTGCAATGTCTGATCAAAAAGTTCTAAAATTTTATTTAAAAAAAAACAGAAACAAAATAAGGTAGGTAGAGCATTTTTATAAACGGTCCTCTCCAAAGTAGTCCTCCCCTAAGGAAATGTTCCAAAGTTCCTGCCACTTCTAGAAGCATCGTTGGAAATCTTTAACATTGAGTCGGATGAGTTACGCTTTCTTCTTATATGATTGGAATGTCTTCGCCCTTTCAGACTCATTTTGCGTTTTGGTAAGAGGAAAATGTCCCACCATTGTTGCTCCAAAGGTAAACAACCCAAGTTTTCTTAATTACTTCCACCTCAGTCTACCGTTGTTCAATGCTGCATAATTCTATTACCTTGTAGGAATAATTGCCTACAAGAGAGTAGATCTTATCCAATCAGGTATCCTGTAAACAAGCACTTCCAACTGCAAAAATTTCCATTGCAGAGGATGAAACTTTCCAAAGCAGTGGTTTAACGTAAGGGAAAACTATGAGACTGTGCAGTTGATGCTTTGATATTTCTCTTAGATCACGGGTTATTTGATAGATGATTGATTTGACATCGACCTATGATATACGAGAATCGTTGAAATTGGGTTTTTGGGAGGTTTTACTCTACGCTGGGCTTTTTTTGCACACAGTGGGCTATATAGCCAACTCAAAAGGTCCCAAGGGATCAGAGAGATTTGGAGGAAGGGGATCCACTGAACAGTTTCGGGAAAACATAGCAGCTTCCTATCGAAACCATCTAACGTGTTCATTAGCGTCCACGGGATATGTCTACCTTGCACACGGGGTCACGCCTTATGCCCCATATGATGGACGGCGGTCTTTAGAGGAATCGGTGTCTCCTTTCCCACCTAGGGCAAAATGAGAATTAGAGAGAATATTGTCAACTCAGACAATGTTGGGACTCGAACCTAAGAAATGCAGATTACGAGCCTGGAGCGCTATCGAGTGAACCAACCCCGTCCCAATTGTCTAGGTATTAACTGCTCAGTCTTAGTGTTCCCATTTTCTACTCACGCCATGCCGCTGGTATTCATTACTGAAAAATAAATACGCATGTAGACCTAGTGTTTATGTTTAGACACAACTTTTATTCCACGTTTTGTAGCTAAAAATACTAAATATTTACAGATGAAGTGTCGAAAAACCAATCTTTGCATTCAAGTTCTTTACTTATTTGTAGGTGAGTTTCGTTTCAATCATGATCAGACATATTCATTGCTGGTACTCGAAACATTTTCTTAATTATCATTTGTATGCCGGATTAGAAGATTTCCACTCTAGTGACATTTTGTATACAATAATTGATGTTGTGCATTCATCATAACATCTCTCTCGTGTTTGCACAATGTTTCCTGTTGTACATTTATTGAACAATAAATCCACCGTTACCCGAACCACTGGGTAACGGTTGTTCGAATCCACCATTACGAAAGCATGAACACTTAAAATAAGTGTTTTTTTACATTGATAGATTAAATATACGTTATATTACGAAACATAGTCGGACACTTTTATGTATTTGACTACAAAGCCACATTCAAAGATCCCTAACTATGAAAATAAATTTCATCAAAAATTGTTGCTGAAGGTAAATTGAAGATTTCAGACAAATCTCTCTAAATATCTATTTCTCCGTAATATTCTTTTAATATTTAAAGAATTAAGGATGCTGAAACATTTTACTTTTTCTACTCATGAAAATTTATTAAAAGGATATGTCACAACTATTATAACAAATCGTTCACTGACATAAATTAATATTTTAAGTTTATGCAGCGATTTTTTTTTCAGTTTTCATCAATTTTAGGGAAAAGTCTGCTGTTACATTTTCAGCTTCATTAACTCTTGAAATTTTAAGCAAATATTGTTGAATACTGAAATTTAGAAAGATTTGCATAAAATATTTGATTTATCCCTAGTGACATTTTTCTGTGAAAAGCTTATTTTCAGTTTTAGGGATCTTTGAACGTGACTTTCCATTCACATTACATGGAAGTGTTCGGTTATTATTTGTTGCATTTCGGAAAGAAAAGAATTCCAGTTTCTTTAGCATTTTACATCAAAAATAAAAAAAATAATCTCTATAATTGGTTGAGAAACTTAACAGGCAAAAACATTTCTTTGCAAACGAAGCATTCATATTTTACCCCTGTTGATGAGTTCTAATTTGAAAGAGGTTTTATATGTATGGTCTGCTAGCACTTGTTACAATTTGTGAAAACTGGAAAACAAATACTCTTCAAACTATCTATTTCGTTTTTCTCCTAGAGCTCCTGCTGGAATTTATTGATTTATTCATGGCTGGGGCTTTGGGGACCTAGACGCTGAAAGTAGAGAACACAAGGATTCATTTATTTTTCCTTGGTAAGTTCAAGTACGTTTGACGAACTCTAACTTTCCTTAAACAAGCAATGTTATTGATGTGTGGTCTCAAGGGAAATTGCAGTAGGGTATTGAAGAAATGAGTTAAGGGTTCGCTTTGCTTACGCATTGGGGTGAGACGAGCTTTTTGTAGTGTAATGATTTTCCAGAAAATTAAAATTTGTAAAAGTATTGACAGGTATTGAAATCGCATTTATGTACGAAAGACAATGTAATAAACTTATGCATTTTCGAGCCATATTTACTTGAATAAGCCGAAAACCCTAATCTTAAAAAAGTAGTTAAATTGTACTTTTCCTCTTGTATTCCCAGGAGGATGCGTGAGGGAAACTTATCATGCGTGCTTTATAAATATTTAATTTCAAACGTTTCTTTCCAGGAGTTCGAAACATCACTTAAAGTGCTTCTGAAGAGAGTATACTGTTTCATTCCTTGGACGTGTGTCTTGGACTTGTATCAGAATCAGCAAGTGTTAAAGCACAGCCATCGAGAAAAACGCCTAGTTGTTTAATGCATAAAACACCTTTCAAAAATACGCAGTGAAAGTAATTCATTGGAAGTTAAAAAATTGCAGTTACATTAAATTAAATACACCCAGTTCGCGACTAACGCGAGAGATTCGTTTTAAGAAAATTCGAATAATGGGAAATCGTATTAGTAAGACACGAATTTCTGATAAGTTGTAATAAAAAATAATGTAAAGACAGTAGAGTGGGTTTCACTCCTTTGCTATGACTGTATTTTGATTACGATTCGTTCTTTTTATGTTTATGCATATTTCATATATGTAACTCATTTTAACAAAAACGAAATGTTGATAAAAGTGGAAACATAAAAATTGCTAAATGTAGTTTTATTTTAATGAACAGTACGTATAGATGATTGCCAAGTAATGACTCAAAATGTTGAAGATGACTAATGTATGTTTGCAAGTCTTTCTGTTCTACAAGTGGCAAGCTATAACCTTAAACCAATCAGGGTAAATTTATAAACTCATATATTGTTGTCTGTCAATGATAATTATAATATATGACAGGTTATAGTAATTTAAACACACTGGTTTTAACACAAGGATAAAAGATGACTTCTTATAAGATAAATGCAATAATATAAACAATTACACAAGAATAGGGGAAAAAATCGTGTTAAATCGACTAATTAGTCGCATAGGTTGAAAACCAGTCATTCTTTAAAACCGTCTTAAACTGAAACCGGGTTCGTAATACACTGGGCAACATACAAAAAGGCTTTGAAATGCCAATATATGGTCATAGCCAATATTTACTAATTTCGAGGGCTTGAACACGAAAATGACAATAAAATTTGTCGATTGGCTTTTGTTTAGAAGAGACAGAGATGGTCATGTATAAACGACTCAGTCCGCATTCACGACATAGGTAACAATTTCGCAACGCTGTATTTTAAACTCCAGATTGCAACATATATTGCGTTGTATTGCATCAGCCCTCCATACACACAACTCCCAGAAGTATTGCATCATTGTCTGATGCATTATAGTTGAGTCATGACATCGCGGCTTTACGATCGCGGACAAAAGATGATGCCATTGTTAGTTGTAAGCGATGTCTCCTAGGGTGAGCAAGTCTTTTGAGCGACTTCCATTTACCCCTGAGTCATAAGTACCACACATGCAAGTGATACTTTCAGTTTTAATCCAGCAGTAGTGATGCCTCGTAACTATGTTAATAGTACAGATACATTTTGTTACATTTGCGGGGAAGTGAGGTTTGCAATCCAGAAAAGGGCTATCACTCCAATAGTGAAAGCGGTCTATGAGTTTTATTTTGGATGCAAGATCGGGACAAGGCCCGGGACCCACACATATGATGCAGTACGTGTGCAAGAAAGCTTCCGAAGTGGCTGAAAGGCGAAAACGTGGCGATGATGTTTGCTGTTCCTATGGTATGAAGAAAGTCAAGCAATCACGCAAATGACTGCTACTTCTACATGGTTCCACCTGTTTCTGGAGGCATAACAAGGAAAAATAAGTGGACAGTAGCGTAACCGAATATTCAATCTGCTCTCAGACCAGTTCCGCACAGCGAAGGGATTCCCGTTCCCGAACCTCCAAAAGAATTTTCCATCGATTGAGAGGATGAGAAGGGATACCAACCGACGTCGGTTTCTCTGCAGCCTTTGCTGTCTAATGATGATCCATACTTCTGCCATGGTGCGTCATCTGTGCCACACATTCTTACCGAAGAAGAAATGAACGATCTTGTGCACGATATGGAGCTGTCCAAGACCAAAACAGAGTTACTTGGATCAAGACCTAAACAGTGGAATCTTCTTAAGAAAAATTTCCAAGTGACTTCGCTTCGAACTCGTCATGAGCAGTTAGCGCCTTACTTCAGAAAGGAAGATGACCTAGTGTTCTGCTCTGATGTAAATGGCCTGATGAATGCCCTCTGAATCAAATATGACCCTCAAGAATGGCGACTGTTCATAGCTCCTCGAAATTGAGTCTCAAGGCGGTGTTGTTGGTAATGGAAATCGACTTCCATCCATTCCGGTTGGAAACACTGTCTACATGAAAGAAACCTACGACAACCTAAAACAGGTGTTGAACTGTCTTCAATACAGCGAGTATGGCTGGCATCTCTGTTGTAACTTGAAGGTAGTGGCTCTGTTGATAAGTCTGCAGCCGGGATATACGAAGTGCTGCTGTTTCTTATGTGAATGGGAAAGCCGAACAAATACTTTGCACTACGTGAAGAGAAACTGGCCTCAGAGGAAATCTCTGAAGGTCGGAGAGAAGAATGTGGAACACCAGCGCTGGCAGAAACGCACAGAATCCTGCTACCATCCCTAAACATCAAACTTGGTGTGAAGAAAAACTTTGTAAAAACCATGGACATGACTGCATCAACTTTGAAGTTCTTGGCTGACATCTATCGAACGGCGGAACGAAAATTAAAGAGGGATTTTTTTGTGGGTCCTCAGATCCTCTAGTTGTTCGGAGACCAGATGTTCGACAACCTGCTTCAGGGTGACGAGAAAAAGGTTTGGGACGCATTTCGTCTGGTGTCAACTAAATTCCTCGGAAATGCCAAGGCTACAAGAAACTGTTTAAGGACATGTTGTCTCTGTATCACGAACTTGGATGCGATAGGTCCTTAAAGATTCACTTTCTCTATTCCCACTTAGATTTCTTCCCCGACAACTGCGGCATGGTTAGTGATGAGCAGGATGAGCATTTTCACCAGGACACTGCAACGATGGAGAAACGATACCAGGAAAACTGGCCCACTTCAATGTTGGTTGTTTACTGTTGGACGTTCGCCAGAGATGATTCTGAAGAGCTGTACAAGCGATTAGCAAAGCGACGTCGGAAGTAGAAGCGGAGTTTTACCGATACATGTCATATGTACGTATTACTCTATTATATAAGAAACTATTGTGGATTTCTCAGAAATCGTAGCCAATTTTGCGTTTTCATTGTCATATTCGTGTTCAGCACCTTGAAATCTTTAAGGAATGATTACTTTTATCTCAGAGGCATGATTTTATGAAAATTTGTTGCCCAGTGATATTAGTGTTGCTCGGGAACTGGATGCATACGAGTTGACGGTACAATGAACTTTGCATAGGTTCGCTTCGTTTTTCTTCAAAATGTAAACTAAATTTCTTTAGAAATTAGTAATTATTTGGCTTTTTTGCATTACCAAATAATTAATTCTATAAATAGTTTGTTGAGAAAAAAAATCAGTTTTGGCGATGCGCGGGACTCGAACCCACGCCTCCCCAGATTCATACCAGATTATTCTAACTACAAAATTAGCATCGTTTCCCTCCTTGATTTATCCACTAAGCTGGTGACAGTTTAGTGGTTAGAACACTCTGATACGAATTTGCAGAGACGTAGGTTCGAGTAGAGCGCATCGACAAATCCGATTCTTTCCCCACAATACTATTTATTGAATACTCTGTCAATGAGTAACGCTGTGTATTTACTATTGATTGATTATTTAATTCTATTTCGAATTTTGTTTAAAAATCCTAATTTTAAGTACAGATTTGAATATTTCTAATTGTATTAGGAAATAAAAATATTTGGTGCGAAACAGCCCATTTGTGTACACATAAATTTATTATATTCTTTCTTTTAAATAAGTGCGTTACACTTTTAAGAGCACGTCAGATTTGTGGTTAGAGTTTAGACAACATTTTGTTGTTCTGTTTTCTAAAATTTAAATTCAGATATTTTATAGAATCTGATGGATGGAAATTTCTAAAATTCTGATGTATTTGAAACGTAGTTAATAAGCAGTATGATGTCTCTATGGTTACAGCTTCCCGACCTTAATTTGACATTCAATGTGTCAATAATTCGACACTTTACGACATGGATGAGATATAGATTCCTCTAGATACAGGTAACCATTGTTGATAATACTTGTATACTTGAAACTGGAGTTGAATTCCGTTCCATTCATATGCTCATAGAGTCAAATACTCAATTACTAAGTCGTATATGTTCAGTAAATAAATTACATATCATCCGATGCATTGAATTTAAACGTACAGTGCATATTATTATCGACTCTCTAAGCCAACATTATAGGTTTGAACTATTCTGTTGAATTCGCTAACATTTCTTTCCACTAAAGTTTTACACCGACAATAAAATGAAAAGCTGATTAGGCTGAGAAAATGAAACCCGGTCATGAATGATAATATTCCTCTAAACTTTCCCTTTTTTTAACTACTTTCATATATTTACTTCGACAGTGTCTTTAAATGTTTTTTAATCCGATTACAACGTTACTAACACATTTCTCTTTCATTGAGTATTTAAGCAGTGCATACATATAATTTTTTCCTGAATTTAAAGTGATAATTGGGTTATATTTATCACCTCTGATCAACGATTTTTGTGCAGACATTGGATTAAATGACCAGATCACAATAACCCCAAGAGCTCAGGGATGGGTAGGTTAAAGGGATGCAATGGATAGTTATTGGGAGACAGATGGGAGCTTTCGGTCGTACTAGATTAGAAATCTAGATTTTTTTTTAACGTGTACGGGGTATATCTTTCCTGTAAATGGTGTCACGGCGGCAGTGAGATTTGAAAACTAGGTTTTAGTATTTTATTCACAATTAACTTCTATCTCTTTAAGCGCTAAATTAAAAATACCCAATTGTCAAGTGCATCTTCTCATTTAGAACATTAAACCCCATTCTACTGTTTCGGTCTTAAAAATGATAAGTGATCCTAAATTTACTTTTCCAAAACGAATTTTTTTCTCATTATTATTTCGGTTTGTTCATAGAGTCAAATCTCAAATATTAATCCTATGAAAAACAAAATTATATGTTATTAGGCTTTACATAAATCTCCAGAAATTTTTAAACATATTTTAACGGATTTTAATAATTTTTCGAGCTTAATACTTTAGTGAAAACTGAAGTTGAAACTTTTAGAGACATTTCCTATGTGTTCATTTTGTAGTATCTTTATGAAACATTTTTTGCATCATTATCTCACCAAGTAAAACAAAATATCGATTTTTTCTTCAATTTCCATTAAGTACATAGTGCATTTAATACCAATATTCTATTAAGCTATTTAACATTTCGGTAAGAAAATAATTTCCACAAAATTGCGTTAGAGAATAGAAGAAATTTATTTGTGTTTGCGAAAGAAAATATGAGAAACTAACGGACGAAAAAAATTTTGCAAAATAATTTTCTTAAAGTAATGGCAATAATACTAAAAATTCAGAAAAAAAGCTTTATTCTACACAGGGGGCCATCTGAACTCTAGAACCCTTAGGCACCTCTCTCTCCCAGCTAAAAAATAACATTAATGAAAAATAACAAGCGAATAATCGCATTAATGTGTTCCGTTGAAGAAATATTGCATTGAAAAAACCTGTATTTTTCATTCTATCAAGGGCAAAGCCAATAAAAGTAATAAAATAGAGATGGCTGTCTATGAAGCTGCCTCTGAGCATCAAGTATATATTCGAAGCATTTCTTCACCATAAATATCAAAGACTAATGGTTAATTATTAACTGAAAACTTATTTCTACCAAGGAAAATAGATAATTTTATGTTTTAGGCAGTTGTACCCTATGCCTAGGCAAAAATAAATGCATGTAAAACAAAACGATAATAGTTTCGCATTTCTTTGATTCAATATGGATGCAGTGTTAATTTCTAAGGCACTTGGAATCTTGAGGGATCTGCGGCTCATGTAGTTATGCAAGCGTTACATTGCGATAAATTTTGTTAGAAAGTTTCATCATAATTTACTAAATAGGGGTGGCATTAAATGTTTACTAGGAAGGCAGTCGTTTTTAGATGCTTCAGTGCTTCTCAGGTTAAAAATTTGGCTCACGCTGAATGTAATTTGTGACGCAAAATGTTCTTCCTATTTTTATCATTTCTATTTTTAAAATTCGTTTCTTTCTTTATTTTTGTTTTTAATTTTCTATGTTTTATCAATAAAATAATTCCTTTATTTGTGACTTAAAACGAATTTACACCGTGGCACTAGATTTTGCGAATTTCTTTCTTACGACATATTTGCGAAAATTTTATACACGGCGGAACTAGATGTGCAATAAATGACGCTGAATTTCATTTTAAAACACGGAGTCAGATTTTATAACAAATATGTTTTCACTTCAAACTCATAAGTCACATCACAGTTAAACCGTTGATGATCAAATCGTGCACAATAGTTCCAGTCGCCCTGCATTCTTATTTTGCCTTTGAAACTAATGTAATTATAATACCACAAATGCAGGTGATAAGAATTTAGATTCCAAAACTGCATAGTTGTTCCTTATTACACTTTATATTTTTCCATTACATAGAATTTTATGCAACACTATACGCAATAAATTGTAAAAATAGCACTAACTGTATTGTAAAACTTTACCGTTTGTAGAGCTAATAAAATTAAATTATCCGGAAAGATATAGTTTTTAATCATTTTCTGATCCAATGTAGTGTTAAAAAAGAAAGAAAAAACTTTAAAATAATTAAAAACTTAAAAAGTAACAATTAAATTTAAAATATTTACAAATAAAAAGAAAATAATTGCAACTGAAAGCAACGAAACTGCAAAATCTGATTGGAAGTCTCCATATAAACTGACTTCAAAATCTAAACTCTTCTCAAAATCAAACTAAGCTTCTATCTACACTCTCCTTAGAAAGAACGAATTTTTATTATTCTTGCAACTTATTTATTAAGTAGAGAAACTACTCTCGGCCTCGGCTTTAGTTTCCTCTGCCAATAATTCTTAATAATTTAATCTGTAGTTCCAGATTCTTCCTTTTCTAATTAAGTGGATTGCACATGGTATTTCCTCAAACGTTTTTCTTTTCAGTTTCAGGAAAACGTTATTTCACCTAATCCCACGAAGTGATTTCGATAATATTGCCTAAAGGTTTCATGCATTTTTTATCGCATGCATAATAATAGGTACACACATCTCCCTCAAACTGACTCTTGTTAGCTGATGTGAAATGCTAGAACCAGGTCGACGTGCAACAGTGACATCGAGTTACAAATAATGTCATGGAAACAGCTAACAAACATGCAACTTTTCCCTTGCATTACGGGAACATTTTTCGTACAACCCACGCATTCTCCTGCAATCGTGTTCCTATTCAGCTTAACCCATGCTAAAAAAATTGTAATGCTAAATAAAAATGCAAATTGCTTCATTAATAATTGAGTGTTTTCGACATCTTCTCTTTAATATATATTGACAAAGCCTCCGGCCTCTCACGTAATGCAAGTTCCACAATGAAAAAAAAAATAAATTGATTTGAAAATAAGTAAAGTGTGATACACAAAGAAATAATTTAACAGTTGCGAGTTTGGTATTTTTAAAATGTGTCAACAGGGAAAAATTTCATAATCAGTTTAACAACATAAGACAGTTTTATGTGTATATTACGTTTTGGTCATTATTTCCTAACAAAAATAAATATTCGGAGTTGGTTATCGGTGGACATTATAGGTTAAATGAACTTTGATGATTTACAAGCAACTACAGTTTAAAAAGGAACATCACAGGTGAACTTTCATAGCATTTTTCTTCAAAGTACGATAACAATAAAGTGTAGTTTTGCTCCGAATACCAGAATTAAATATATATATAATTTCTTTTTTTTTTAAATTTAAAAACGGAAGAAGGTTCTTCCCTACACAAAGGACGGAGATAATCTAGAAGCTCTGTTGGGCTTGTCCTGGTTTCTCATACAACATACAAACACATACAGAGGGACATGACCGCTGGTTTAGTAGTCAGGTAGGATAACTTCACATTCACGGAAAACCAGATTCGAATTTATGCAAGTTTCAAAATAAACTTTTACGCGAGATTGAAGGATTGAATTGCTTACACTTTCACGAAAATGTTTTAAAAATCAACGAAGCACGCAAGGCATAGGGCGTTGATTTTAATACTATGTTCAAATCAACCTCATTCATTTCATATGTAGCCTTTTTTATCGGATCGACTAGTTGATTAATCATAAGTGGTATGATATGGTTGATTTTTACATATTTCATTTACTTAGATTATTATATTAATTAGACCGAATATTTCTAACTTTCATAAAACCTTTCACTTTTTAATATTTTCGAAGTATAAAGATATGATGGTTCCATGTTTTTTAATGTAATTCTACAACCTCAAGAAATAGGACCCTAAAGATTTGTCTATGATCATGTAAAAGCATTTTCTTTTTAAATTCGTCCTTGTCAATCCCGAAATAGATAAAATCCTTTTTAATTTCACAGTCGAGATCTCTTGACGGTATAAATCGAAATTTTAATAGATAAAATATTTTTCAATTTCGAAATAAAGATCTATTGATGTTATAAATTTTAAATTGGTGAGTTTATGAATTTATTACTAAGGATCAATGAAATAATGATCATTAAAAAAAAGTATGACTATTTCTAATTCTTTGTACAAAAGCGTTGTTTAAAAATCGTGTTATAAACAAAATATTTGCTGAAGTATTGCATAGGAAATTTACTCTTAAGAATAAACTAAAAATCATTAGCGTGTTTCGTTGAAGTTGAGTATTTGCGATTTTGCTGAAAACACAAAAGTAGGCATATGATAAACATATATATTTATTTCTTTATATAAATGATTCATATTTATATCACTCACCTCTGGAACGTTAAGCAAAATACTTCTATCCCAAAGCTCTTAAGGCAGTAAAATTGCAATTACAACAGTAAAATTAAACAATAAAGTCAATATTTACATACATTTGACGAAATAAATTATATACATGCTTCAGGTAGGATTGAAGCTTACAGTGGAAACTGTGATTGACTGAGAGAGTTAAAATATCCTTTTTTCAGTTATAGTGGAAAATTGAAACCATAATTATATCTGAGGATAAAGCGACGTTTCAACCAAAAAATCAAGTATAAATTTATAACACAGTGGGATAGTATAAATGTTGCTTAAGATTTAATACCTCGTTCAGCCAGGTAAAAAAATACTATATAGCATTACTAAATCGACAAGGATATCTTTACTATTTATATATTTTCAAATACAAATTTCCAGTGCATTTAGATCTGTTTTTGTCACACTGTGTTATCTTCTCTACTCGCTGAAGAAGATGATTACCCGGAGGAAACAGATCGAATTCACTCGTGTAGCCTTATCATCGAGATGAAACAGTGAATCGGAGTAAGAGCATTGGGAGTTCCGGCGAAGCACGCAAGGCAGGACAGGCGCGCTACAATAAAAATAACCTCAGTCATATTGCAGGGATATCAAATGACGGAATGCAGTATCTCCGCAGGGAATGGCTGAGCAAGGATCTGCCACAACCCAACACATGTAGTAGATAAAAGAGCATTTTGAGCATACGCGAAGAAATCAGTTAGTCAGCATTAAGGGTTTCTACTGGGACACAAATAAAGAATGCATTTAACTAAATATTCCACGGCAATGTTCTACCTGAAATGTTCAGACGGAATCCGATATTTTACTGCGAAACTATGAAGAAAAACATTTTTGTAAATGGAACAGTTTTTAATTCAATCTTGAGCTCTATAACTCAGTTGTAATAGATGGTGTTTCTCCCCAGTTTCACTCTTTTTATTTGTCTCGGATTCCTAATGTATTTTCCCACTCGTCCGTAAAAGCTCTTGTTAGGTTATTGCCTCTTGAAAAGCTCTTCGTGATCCGTTTAAAGGATTTTTTGTGTGTGTTCCAATCCGATTACAGGTTGAAACGGTCGAAGTAATTGTGTACTAAGATTTCGGAAAACACAATTCACAGCTGTTATTTAACTAGTGCTCATCACGAGTTCTATGCGTCGCGAATAGCTAGATCCGAATTTCAATTGAAGACATTATGCCAGTTAAATTCTAGAAAACATATGCATATATTTACACACATATAAGAATTCAGAGGTAAATAGCAATTTGGATAGTCATATCGCTTTCGACGACTATGGGATGCTCGTCATCAAATAGAATGAAAATTTTCCCCATTTTTCCCAATGAAATTTTTCCCCATCGCATTTGCATGTGTGTATATATAGCTATTATTCGCAGTAGCTGGTCACAGTTCACAAACGGACAAAATTTCTTATGGCGTTCCTAAATTGTGATTTTGGTGCATTAAATTGGAGCTTACCAAAAGTCTCATCGGAAATGTAGCTAATATCTATAAGGGACTTCTTAGGAAATCTCCAAACTCCCTAACGATATGATCTATATAACTTTTAGGAAACATATTTCCCCCATCAATTATCGATTAATCCCATCTAAATGTAAAAATAGATATATATCTCGATATTTTTAAACTGAAAATTTGAGTGATCTGTCTAAAAGTAATTTTTGATATATTAAAATGGTGGCTATCAAAAATATCTTATAGAATAAGTTTGTTTGGAAATCACACAATTTTAAAAGTGATATGGAATTTTTCTTTGAAAATTCGTGTTCTCCAAATATCATCGATTCGTTTGACCCACTTGATAAATCTGCCATAAATTTAAGGCTTATTTTATGCAGTTGACTATTAATTATTATTTAACTCTCTATTTGAGAATCTAAACAACCAAAGCAATTTCGTAGTTTTTAAAGAATAAAAGTAAGTAGTCTACGTAAACAATTAGTTGTTTGTATACCTAGTATGTACATATAAGCAATTTTAGATACTTTTAACTGAATGATTCAGTGATTTGTCTCTAACAAGTTGCTTTTCTTATTAAGTTCTTACTGCATGTGACAAAAGTCTCTACGTTTTTAACCAAATTAATAGTAACAAAGACTTTTGTTCCTTCATAATGTAAGACATAAAGATGTGACTTGCATATAGTGTGAATTGCGGTGATACATTTATTTACGCAAATTGCTTCATATGTATGCTTTGATTTTAGAACTACGTAATTGTTTCGGTTATTTTAAATTCTCAAAGATAATTGCAAAAAATAAATAACAGTCTCATAACTACATGAAATGAAACTTAAATTTATTTTAGAATGATAAACTGCTCTTTAAAATGTAAAATTTTTAAATTTAAGTTTTTAATTAATTTTTTAAATTTAAAATCCTTAAAATGTAAAATTCGAAAGAATTTTGACGCAGAAAGTTTTTAAGTCAAGATTTTTTGAAAATTTTATCTGTTAACTTTGCAGCGAACCTTCTTCATCTGGGCAAGATAAATGAGACATCATATTTCAAAAAAACGTGTTTAATAAATTCTCAAAAGTTCAGGTTGCCAATAATGCTGTTGATAATATCTAAGGTGCAGGTATATTTGTACAGCTCCGGATCTAGAGGAGGGGCAAGGGGGCCATCCCCCTCCTTCCGAATCAAGTTAGGGTAAAAGAGGCAAAAATTATTCAACTTATTTGTATTCATGCATTTTTCAATAATTTTTTATAAACGTGTTAAACGGAGGGGGAGTGTTATACTGCATTGTAAATCCAATCTCTTGTCCCCCTTCCCCTTTTACATTTTTGCGATTCAATTTTATTTCTTGCCCCCCTCCCTTGTTTTTTTTTCTTTTTCGAGACCTGTGCCTATTTGAATATCAATCTACTACTATTGCGCGGTTCGCTCAATGATGATTCGTTGAAGCTATTTTATTATATTATATCCCAGACGCGCTTTAATAATAATAATAATAACATACCGTTTATTATGGAGCTGATGATAGGGAGATCAGTGACGGGCAAACCTATCCTAGACATGGACACTGTTTTCTCTGCTGCCACACTTAGCTTAATTATGCTTGACGATAAATTGATTTATGATTGTTCTGTTGCATTTTTTATATTAAATTTTAACCTTTTAAAATCTACATATATGCAAAACATGGAAATTCAGTAAAAAAATATTCGTTGAAAACGCTTAATTCTGACCTTCTATTCCTATCTCAAAGACCTCAGTAACGGTATAGTCCACTCATGTTGCATAACTAGCAGCATCTGTGTAGGTTACAATTGAAAGTCCTATTCTTAAATAATAGCCTCATTCTTTAACTAATTTTCTGTACATGTCGATTATACATGTTGGTCTATACATGTTTTCTATACGTGTTAATTATTGGTATAATATATTTGTTCCAATTTTCAAATTTATGTTTGCTGTTCAATATTCAAGTTGAACATTGAAAATTTAAACTTAATTTTTGATACGAATAAAAGGTATTAATTATGACGAAGAACTAATTAATAGTGCTAAGTGAGGTATTATCATATTCATGCATGTTAAAGGCAATTTTTGATTGCTTTATTAACACTTTAAATGATTTTTTTTTCTGCATCGGTTACACTTGTTTTTAAAAATCTTTCTTTGTGCTCACCCTTTTCAGACTAATACGACTATAAGTTTAGATAAAGTTTTTACTACACTTAAAAAATATTTTCAAGAAATATATTGGAGTAGAGCCTCAAGTTATTTTCATTCACGTATTATCCATGGCTGATATACACTCTTCGTAAAAATTTAAACACCGATCACGAAAATGGGAATGAAAAAGAAAAGACAAGAGATAAACATTAGATTTCCAAAGTACATAGATAATATGGTAATATGATGTTTAGTTTTTAAAACATAATGTTCCGTTGAAGGCCACGGATATCTTATAAAAAACTACTTTCGTAGACGGTCCATCATTTAAAACTGAAATGCTACATTGTCAATCTAGAATAGTTGACTGTTTCATGATGCCTCCAAAAACACTTTTAAACATCTCAAAACGATAGAGAGTTGTTGAAAGGTTGGAGCTTAGTGAAGAAATCACAGAGGAAGAAGATTCTTTGATGCTAATTATTCTGTTATTACAAGGCTCTAATAGAGACTTCAAGCATCTCACAAAAAGTTGTCAAAGAATCGTTCAAGGACATGCTAGGGTTACAACCCCTTAAGATGATCGTTATATTGGACTACTCTAATGACAAAACAGGAAAGCAACAACATCATATCTGCCTTTAGGTCTCATTGCAACCACAGGATGGTAAGTGTATATTCCAACTGTGACCAGAAGGATTCACAAAGCTGTTTTCTGTGTCTTTCGCCCGTTATAAGTTTCCCTTTAACCTCCAGACACAGACAGGTTCGCTTGAAATGGTGCCATCATCATGTAGTGTGGATCAGACAACAATGACGTTCATGGACAAGTCTAGATTTGTTTCCTAAAATCAATGAGCAAGACGTATACTGATCTGGAAAGAGGCAGGAATCTGCATCCAGCTCCTTACCATCATTAAGAGAAATGCTTTGGTGATGGAGGTCTGACCGTGTGGGCCTTGTTTGCATTAGGTGGCCTTATCGACTTCTATGTGTTTGAACGAGGTTCTGTGATTCGGTATGAGATAGATCCTTGATCCCTAGGTCGGGTCTATGCCAGTGCACTAAGTGGCGATTTCCTCCTAATGGATGATAACGCCTGTCCACATAGAGCTAAACTGAGCAACCAATATCTCGAGGAAGAAAGGCATCTAACGAATCGAGTGGCCTGCATTCTCGCCGATTCTCAATAGGATAGAACATCTGTGGAATGCCCTGGGTAGACGTATTTCCGCCCTTCCGTCGCGCCCACAAACCCTCAAGACTTCAAGATTGTTTTTATTGTTAAGTAGACTTTTATTACTTTCCTACCTCTATATTATTTTTGAGAGCATGAATCGACATTGTCAGACTTGTATTAGTGCTAGTCGAAACAGAAAGGGGACTAATGCAGTGCTACATTAGTCACCTTTTATTATTGATTAGAAATTTTGTATTCAACGCCTGCCCGCCATCTTTTTTTCCCCCACACTTTCCTTTATTTTTTTTCAGGTATATGCAAATACTTTTGGCCAAATTTTCATGACTCGTTACAACATTATCTTTGTATACTCCTGCTAAATTTTAATTTGTCCAAGTGTATTTGGAAATATGCGCATTTTATTGATGTATACTTAACTTTTTGGGCATACACTCTCTTATCCTTTCATGCCCAAATATACATTTATTTATACTTTGCGCATTATTATTGCATATCGTATGTACAATGAAACCGTAGTCTATCATAGCTGCAGGCATAAAGTAAAACCGTTGTTAAGAAATCAGGATAGTTCAATAAATATAGTACCGATTTTAGCTTTGTGATACCGGGATATATTTACATTTTCTGAGGTTGGGCTTTCTTTTCTCGGGAAATCAAACCCAGAAGAAGTTTCAAAAATACGTTTAAGTAGGAACAATTGTAATGTTATCTGCAATAGTAAAAAATCTATCAGTAGTATTAGTTTTGAAACACCTCAATGCAAAAGAGAGAGCGTTTTGAAATATCTGAACACTTTAAGTAGTCTTTTCAATTAATGACAAAGTCATGAAATTCCGCAGAAGGCAAACTCTAATTAATAATCTAAATCTCTTGAAGGATTGTCTCTAGTGTACTTGCCTACATCAAGTTTCTTTCGTCCATTCACTGGATATTCTAATAATGGCTCACAATCCAACTTTGATGTAATGCTCTACGTTGTCATTATTACAATAAATGTCAAATCGAAACTGAAACAGCTTTAAAACTTCCGGGCAGTTTTCAACCTCTCATATGCAGGGATGTACCCAGGGGAAAGCAGTAGGCCTCTAAAATTCAGTCGTATTACAAGAAATCTCAAAATTGTTTACCAGCTCTGAAATCCAAAACTGTTGTCTTTGTATGAATTTATTTTAGCCACATATTAAATGTCCCACACTAAAAATAAATTAAAAAAAACTGTAAAATCTTATTCCATATAAAATATCTTTTTAACCTTTCCTATCTGGTGAATTATTTTAGTAATTGTGAAACCCTACTCAAGTCTTATTTTCAGACTTCCCCCTGAAAACTACATTGTCTGATCCACCAAAGAACTAAATTTTCGGGAACAAAAATTCCCTCCAGAAACAAAATTCTCGAGCATATCCCGAACCCAAAAAATATCAACCCCCCCCCCACCTAAAAAAAAGACTAAACCCTGGGTGCATCCCTACTGATGTGTTTCAACATGTTTTAAACAATGTCCAAATCTCATGACAAAGTTTAACCTATCCATCTATTCTCTGTTCTTTTATTCGTTTTTGAAACGCTTATCTGTTTCAGATATACTGACTAGTGCATTACAATTATTTCTATATGCACATATAAGGAGTCCCAACTGATTCCCATAGTGGTGGGTTATGTCCAAAAAAACACAAATATATTCAACAGTGTTCGCATCCAGTTGATGTTCACAAAATAGGTTAGCAATTTGGTATCTAGGTTACGGGTACAATATTTCCGTGTAATTTCTTTTAAATTTTACAGGTATTCCTTTACACCATTATGGTACGTTCCCATGACCATTAGGGGGGGGGGGGGGAGGTGGCTCAGACGGTAGCGCGCCAGGCTCGTAATCTGTAGTTCCCAGGTTCGAGTCCCAGCTGGGTCAGTGTTGAGACTTATCTCCACAAAACTCCCGCCCTGCCCACGATCAGTAGGGGACACCGATGGTCTTGGAAAGGACGTCGTCCGTCGGATGGGACGTTAAACCGTGGCCCCTTGTGCAGGAGAGTCATACCCTGTGCACGTTAAAGAACACACTGGATGGCCTTGACGAGAGGCTACCATCTGTCTTCCAACAGCTGTCCCAGTAGGTCAGCTGTTGGAAGCTCAGTGAAGATCACCTTCACTGAGCTTTCGGGGTCCATGTGACCTGGCCATTTAGCCCATGGTGTGCAAAAAAAGTGCCGCTCAGAGGTAAAACAACCCAATCCAATCCCATGAACATTACACATCTTTGGATGATATACAGAAAATAACACTAATTTTAACTAACAGAGAAACATTTTAGAACAGAAATCAAGGATACCATAAACATATCATTAGTATAGTCACTATATCTGTGATCGATTATCATTTAATTTACACTGATTTCCATAAATTTAGGAAAATCCCTATGTTAAGTCAATGGAAAGCTAACGCCAAAACTCTATAACCTCTAAAATAAGTTTTTTTGTTTTGAAAAATGTGATTACAGATAAAGATCTCAATCATATAAATCAATATCTAGATTTTCAACAATATTCGTTCAGTATTTAATGAATTATGGAAGTCTGAATATTTAATAACAACAATGCCATTCTTAAGAAACTTATACAAAACTGAAGAATAGTGAAAGAATTCTTTACACAAAGTTCTAAAATACACTTTTATTTTATTAAACACTTTAATGCAATACTTATTACTAAGTTTTAATTAACTTCTGAAGTCAATTTTTGTGACAGGCTTTGTTATCGCTAAATATTCAAACTTCCATAACTCATTAAATACGGAACGAATGTTGTTGAAAATCGAGATATTGATTTATATAATTGAAATCTTTATCTGCAATCACATTTTTCAAAACAAAAAAAAAAACTTATTTTAGAAGTTATAGAGCTTTGACGTTAGCTTCCCATTGACTTAACATAGGGATTTTCCTTAATTTATGGAAAACAACGCATATCGATTTATGATTGACATGAAGTTATATACAATGCAAAACGGTTAACGCGAAAGTCAAGTAACCGAGTTATTTTGCAAGTTTTTTCTTTGCTTTTTCTTTTCTCTTCAAAAATGATAGATCGAGTACCATTGAATTGTATCATTCATTGAATTTATTTCCTTTAATTTAACTGAAAGACCAAATTTGGTACAGACAAAAGAGTGATTAATTATTTATTGAAGCTTGACAATTACACAATATTACAATTTGCATCCATTAAAATTGTTGTGTGATGACCGGAGTATTTGCTATGCACCTATTACTATCCTTCCTGGGAATGTTTAAGAAAGCAGTTTAAAAAACACTGGACCCTATCGATAGATTAGTCAAATAAATTCATGTATTCTTTGTCTGTACAAAATTCCTTTTTCCAATATTGCCAGTTGATCTTTTTGTGTGTACAGTCGCTCAAGAAAGTATCCGAACACTACGGTTGATTACAAAATTCAGAAAAAATATATGGCAACGATTTTTTAGAAATTAGTGATCTGGCAACCTTCGTGTCACGTGTCACGAAGGTTGCCAGATCACTAATTTCTAAAAAAATCGTTGCCAGATATTTTTTCTGAATTTTGTAATCAACCGTAGTGTTCGGATACTTTTTTGAGCGACAGTACACAAACTCTTAAAATAAATAAATTATAACACTGACATTGCACAAATAACTGTCATCTAGTAAAACCTTTCTGTGAGAAATACATAGAATTAATGTTTATAGCTAAAATCAAGCAAACTTTATAAGATGAAAAAAAGTATATATGGTGCAGTCTTTTATTTAACGATCACGCACTGATTTTTCCATAAACGTGAATTAATGGACACGTGGCGGTTTTCAAATATTTTCGGTTACACGCGTGTTATAATGTAGAGACAGAGCAATTCGAGACAAATGTAAAATTTCACTTTTACTTACATTTGTTGAAATCTTCGGTTTAAAAGTCGGTATAAAATCTAAGATGACATCTAAAGTAATCTAATCCTAAAAATGCTTTTTATAAAATTATACTGGATATAATTCAATATATTACAGCATATAACACAATAGTTTAAACAATATATATATATATCGATGTGAATCATAATAAGACTATAATTATAAGAACATTATATTCTTGTTCTGATGTTATGGATGTATACATATTGAATAGCATAGTTATTCATACTTTAAAATAGTTTTAGACTGAGTTTCATTTGACAATTTAAAGAGGTCGTGTAATCAGCAATTTCAAACACCAAGTTTCTTATAAAAATTCTCTCTCTTATAGTACATTAAATCATTGATCATTGGGTTCATGTGCACAGTTCAGTCAATGACTTTTTAGCAGTTTCTGTAATGATTGTTTCAGTTTACACTACTTTTGAAAGATTTGTGCAGGACGATCAAAGTTTTAAGATATTTTTTTAAAAAAATGGAAAATGACTATTTCTTTCACTTTCAGCAAAACCGGGTAAGTATTGATAAAAAACTGTATAAGCATTAACCGATTACAGATAAAATGATATGTAATGCTGTAATCATATTAACATTGGTAAAATGTTCCAGCTTCCATAACTCTTTAAATATCGAATGAATATTTAAAAAAATATCATAACTACAGATTTAAGTACATCTGATCTTTAATACATGAGTCTGCTTATAATAAAGTGGACGCTGAACCATGACTACTATCATCGCCATAAACAACTTAAATTTCTTTTTAGTAAAGCATAATGAAAACTGATGAAAGTTTGATAAACCAGAATAAACATCGAAATTTATTAAAATAAGTAGGGCTTTTTTATTTAATATTTTACACTCACCTTTTATGCACTCATAAAGTAAGCTATGCTGGCCGAAACATAGCACGTTTTAGTCTCCGACATATTAACCCAATGAGCCTCAACAAGCAGCAAAACGGATAACTTTAATTCTGAACTTTGAAATCTGAACTAACAGTCAGAAATATTTTGTAGCCACAAGACCCTATAAAAAGGAAACAAAAATAAATGTACTAACTAAATAAAAATTAATAAATAAAACTTGCTGAATATGTATAGAGAGTCTTAGAGCAAGAATTAGCGAATTTAGGAAATAAACTATATACGGGCATTAGACGATTTCCACAACACATAATGACAAATGTACGTCATTTATGTGAATTACGACATGTGACTTAGTCCCTCTTTTTATCTCATTACACGCCTTCTCAGGTATTTTAAAAGCATTACATTGTACAGAATACGTTCTAACCACTCAGTTACTTGCAGTTTGATTCCACGGCATCCTGTCATTTCTCCTTATAGAAGCCTTCACGTAAAACCATTTCTTGAAACAGGCTCAAATCAACCATTTGTGCTTAGACCGTCCTTTTGCAGTAACCGAGTTAGTATTGATTTTCATTTCTACAAAGAGAGCCGTACTCCAATGAAAAGGAAAACACAAATTCGGACGCTCAAGCTTTTAGCAAGTTCCGGAAATTCAATTTCGGTTAGAAGACGTTTGGCCTTGTGAAGAAACATCAGGACCAGTGGCTTTTAGCTCTCGACGAGAAGGCCTTCTTCAACTGCCCTTTTACGATTTCCGGACGTTTGAAACTCTCTTGCTCACCTTTTCTACTGCTGTTTTTCAGTCAGAAGCGAATGTGGCGTTTGCTTCCGAGTTTGAGAATGAAATTAACAAAACACATTTGTCTTTCTTTTTCCTGGTGATTTTTTTTCTTTTATTGTTTTTATTCTACTTAGGTATCCCATCTTACTTTAAACCTTTGAATGCTTAATTTTTTTTCTCGATAGTAAGTCTCAGTTTCTGCCGAAAGTCGAGAGATTGGATCAATTAGTACTGCTCCAGAATCTCAATATGATGATCCCAGATTCAAGTCGCTACAGCGGGAATTTTGTTCGCAAACCTCTGTTCTGCCTTCGGCGAGAAAGAGAACACCGATTTGCTAGGAATGACCTACGCCTGTCGAATGAGACGTAAAACCGTAGAAGTTGTGGGCACGAAAGCTTTATCCTATACACACATTAAAGAACACATTGGATGGCTTTAAAAGACAGGCGTTTACTTTTCCACTAACAGCTGTATAATGGATACCCTTCCCAAACGTGTTCTGAGACTTTGGGGTGTTGAAAACCTGGTCATTACGTACAAAAGAGGAGTGCAGCTAAGAGGTAAAGCAACCTAACCGAACTCTAATTGTAGTTTCTTGGTAGATATACGCCTGTTAATTTAGTTAAGGCTTTCCAACTTTGTTCAGAAAGAAATTCTAAACGGGTGGGTGGTGGACAATTCCAATATTTAATAACTATTCGTTTTACATAGGATCTCGGCTCGTATTCCAAGACAGACTAAATCCATTTCTAATAAGAACAATTGCAACATCAAATATAGTTATTTTCAAGGAATAGAATTATATCAATAACCAGTCGATAATCATTAAACAAAATTTGGTTAAAAGGCAAGTACAACGAATATACGCACAAAAGATAGAATTCACACGTTATTCCAATGGGAAACCAAATTAAAAACTCATATCTTGCATAATAAACGTTTTTAGGGATGAGACTGTAGCAAATTAAAGATCTAACTCTACATAAATCTTGAATTTCAACAATAATAGTTCAGTATTTAAATATTTACGGATATTTCGATATTTAAAAGCTTTTCATAAGTGTTGATCTCAAAAGCTAATCATAGCGTAGGCAATAATCATTATATCAAACCGTTTCCCAAAATATTTGTATGTTTAGATATTCGTTTAATATTTCTTCCACTTTTCATCAACGTTTTAAGGAGTGAAGCTGCTATTATATATCCCCATACACGTAACTCTTTAAACTTTAAATAAATATTGCTGAAATTCAAGATTTAAATGGCTTGATTTGATTGATAGATAAGTTGATTTGGCTATTTAATTTCCCTTCATTTTCATTCCCACAAAATTTTAATTTTCAAGTTCTTGTGTTTCAAATTCGACTTTCTATTGGATTACCATGAAATACTTTTTCTTTCTTTCATTAATTTTTTATGCACTGTATATATTTTTTGCACTATATATATTTTTAATGTTTAAGAAACTACAGGACACCTTAAAGAGATAATCTGCATTGCAAAGAAAAAAAATTGTCTTGGGCAAGTTGATATTCGAATCCACGAACTAATGATAATGTAACTGTTAATAAATATCTATGTGTGTTCAAAATATTGCTTCCCTGTGTTTCATTCATGTTTCTTTCTATAATCATTTTTACTGGCTAGAATATATGAGAATGGATGATGTAGTAATTTTATAACTCCAAAGACCTTAAAATTAGTGTATTTACCTATACCATGAGGTAAATTAGTACGCATTCCACTAGGGGTAATATATAATATATTGAAAATTATAAAAACGAGTATAATAAACTCCTATTATCAGTCTTAGAAATTTTTATTTCATAAATTATCATAGAATTTTATCATAGAATATTATTATAAAATTTTATATTGAAAGCATTTATTGGATGTATTTGTGCATTGCAATGTCAGAACGTTACTGCATATTTATATCAAAATATTTCATTAGGGTTTAAATAAAATAAATAAATACCTCCTCAAGCAGCTGCTGGCAACAGAGGTTTGACAGGAGCCTGCTAGTTTAATAAGCTACAGTAGAAGATCTGTGAGGAGGGCGAGATCTCAGCAGAAAGTCAAACATAAACATCCATGCCTTACCCGGGGATCGAACCCAGATCCCTTTGATCAGTAGCCAAACAAACTAACCACTCGGCCAAGGGACGGCATCAACAGATTTTATATTGGTTTAACACAGGAAAAACTTTCAATTAATAAACATTGTTCACAGGTTTTAAGTGTAGAAAAGAGATACTTATCACAAATATTATCAAATTAATATAACAATTTTTCTATTTAAAAGCCTTTTTTTTCTTTGTGAGTGTTTTTAAAAACTACACTTTACAATAAATTTGGTCATCAAGTTTAGAAAGAGATTTTATATATATTCGTATTTCCGAAACAGCTTAAGGTTTTCGTTGAAAATGGTAACCATATTAAAGATGATAAAACCACAGTCAATTCAATTCTCCCCGAAATATTCATTTTGAAATATTATTTGAAGTATTAATTGTTTAAAAAAATAATATTTCAATCCTATACTTTCCTCTGATTATTTAGTAGTTTCCTTTGATATTATAAAATTAATCTTGATTAGTGAAAAAAATACGTTTCACAAATTGAAACCAGTTTTTTCGGTTAAGTTCTCAAATTTAGAAATTTAGGCATACAAGTCAAAAACCATCATTTGGTTAGTTAATATTAGTAGCATAAATACTCTAAAAATGAAAGCATTAGTACTACTGCTAAAAAGGAGGGCGTTCAAAAAGTTCTTGACACATGTCTGTACTTGACATTAACGAGCTACGGCGTGTTTGAAAGCTTGTCTAAACTTGTCATTACGTGTTAAAAACAAAGGCCGTATAATCATTTCTTGATTCGCTTGGGGCGTGTAAAATTCGGTCTGCGAAATCTGTGCGTTGTTACTATGTAGTCTAATAAAGAGGGGGGGGGGAATTTTACATTTTCACATTGATGTAGTTTGGACGACGCGAAAAAAATTCATGCCGAGTTATCGCATTCATATGGGGATTATGCCTATTCTTATGACACTGTTACGAGATGGATGCGTAAACTCAGAGAAGGACGGCAGAACTTCTAAAAAAATTTCGTGAAGACCAAAGGAGGCCGTCAACTAGAGAACCATTGATGCTGTTCGTGAACACATTAATAAAAACCTACACATCACCTTTCAGATAATATGTATCGATTTGCAATGTGACAACAATTATTCATCAACATTTAAAGTTCTGAAAAACATGTGCCAAATGGGTACCCCACAAACTGAACAGCAACAATGGGATAGACTCGGTTCATGCAAGGAGATACCAATAATGTTTGAACCTAGTATCCCCAAACGATTAACAGGTGATGAGACGTGGATCAAAGGTGATGAGACGTGGGTTTATTAGTATACAACTCCCGGAAAGATCGACAACTATGTTTGGGTTGCGGAAGATGAACCGCATCACCAAATCCTCCGACAAGACATTCGCTTCAGGAAGAGGATGTTCACAATTTTTTTCAATTCCCAAGGAGTGGTAGCCGTGGACACCTTTCCATGAAAATTGACTATAAATTGCCCAAAATGGTTACGGAAATGAAGTAGCAGCGTTCAACAACAGGCATGTCAAGGGTTCTCCTTCATGAAAATACCAATACTCACAAAACACGGCAAAATACAGCCTATTTGGAGCAGAAAAAAAAATCAAACAGCTGTCCCATTATGCATATTCACCCGATCTTGCACCATGCGATTTTTAGTTGTTTCCAAAAATTAAAACGGAACTTGCTGAAAAGCTTTTTCATAGGTGAAAGACTTGTAAAATTTGTTCATTTTAGAGTTGGTGGAATATTCCCAACAGAAGTACCACCAAGTATTCCAGAATTGGCGTAGACGTGTGCAACTTTGTCTATCTTCCTGGAGGGGAATGCTTTGAAGGAGAGTGAAGTAAGAGCAATGGTTTTCGTTCTGCAGATGCATGTTGAGGAATTTTTGAATGCCCTTCTTAAATATGTCATTGAAATTTGGAAGAACCTTAGCTTTTTATAAGATGAAACATAAAAGAATTCAAGTATTAAGGGTTAGAAGTAAACAATTATTAGAGAACAAAAATGATGAGTTAAAATTATCTACTTATCTGTAGGAAAACTTTCTTTGCAAGTTCGATATTTAAAAAAAAAGACTATCCTGATACAAAAGGTACAGCATAAAACTTCAAATACTATAATTCAGTATTATATTACTTTTAATATTATATTTATTTTAATATTATATTTCATAAAGCTATTGCGAAACGGCAGTGGGTAATAATAATGTGGGAGAAATTTATAATTTTAGAATTAATCATGCTCCAGATTTCAGCTGTAAGATTTTGAAATAACGTGGGATTGTTTCAAATACTGAATATTTTGCCTTCAAATTGGAAAGAAATGCAATAATGTTAAAATTATATAAGTTAAACTAAAGGATGAAATAAAGTGAAAAGGGTCAGAGCCGAGCCACTATGGCGAGCTTTCATCTGTTAAGCTTTCATCACATTTAAACTTTTAAATCCCTTTTAGATTGTTCAAATAGAACTTGATCGCCTGTCTCTATTTTATCATTTCTCCTTTCTGTGTTTGAGATATCTGGGACATAATAACGAATTTAACAAAACAAGCTGCGCGGATGAGTTTTATACAATAGGTGAGAAAGACCGACTACACGGGTAAAAGGATTATACAGTTAGCTGGAAGTTGAATTATTTTTCCCAATTTAACATCTCATTTTTGCTAAGCTTTTATTGCATAAATAATATAATAATTGTATCCCATTTTAATGATTTCGCCATTTAGTATGCATAATTTAGCTTAATTGCTAGAATGATATTTTAAATTTTTAATTTCTAGTAGATAATTACATCTATTTTTAAAAATTATGAAGATACACTCATCGTTGTCATCCATATATGTTTCATAAAACTGACTGACAAATTAACTTTTATACAAAAATAACATACAGAGCAATTTGAATTCATCGTGCAACCTCTTGACATATAAAAGGAAACATTATTCAACCAAGCATTTGGAAAGAGTTCAAGGGCATCAAAGTGATTGTACGCATGCGCACATTCAACCAAAGGTTTTATAGTCTTACAGAATAAACAAATAGATAAATAAAAAACTGCTGTTAACAGAAAAATACGAAAACATTAAATTTGTAAGAAAATTATATTTCTTTACTCTTGATTCTCTCTACTTGTGAAGCAAATCACGTATCACGCTTCTCGAGGTTATATGTATTTTGGTCAGTCGTTACGCAATTCCCGTTGCGTGAAATCACGAATCGATTATTAACCCCAGTACAGACAATGACGAGAATATTTTTACAGCTCTCAGAAAAGAACGTGCTAACACGATTACACCTAGCAGTCGTGCAGGATAACTTATTCCCAGTTCTTTTGACGTGCCTACTTCTTCTGATGAAAGCGTTGCGCTTCAAACTTATGCTGAATCATCGTGGTATATGATTCACTGCGATTTCTATTCCTCTGCTAAATTACTTTCAGTTTCTCTCTTTAAACTCCTAATTAATTTAATCTACAAAGCTTGCATTTTAAATCAACGTATTTCTGTCAATATTCACTGCTCTACTTAAATAGCGTGATCAAATTTCTGGTACTTTAGCTTGTTTTGTAAGGAATGTCACGTTCTAGATAAAATTTGCAGTGTTGAATTTTAAGTTTTGTATAAACATCAAAGGCAAATCATGTTATTTACATCACACATCAGAGGCGATGCTGAAAACCAGATTACAGTTACAAATGAGAAAAAGAATAAACATGGCAAGATTACGGCTGATCAGGTATCCGGTATTCTGTGCGTTTCAGCTGTCAATCTTCAAAATTCCTACAATTCATCATCATCCTCAAGCAGCCATGGGCTACGGAGGTCCAACTATACCGTGCAATTTAGTTCTCCAAGCAAGTCTGTCCTGAGCTACATCTACTGCATCTGGCCACTGCACACCAATTTTAATAAGGTCCTGTTTGACATTGTCTGCCCACCGCATCCTAGGTCCCCTCCTCTTTCTGAGGCCATAAGACACACTATTATAACACCATTCGCCAATCTATAATTATTCATACGGGCAACATGGCCAAACCAACGGAGTCTCTCTCTGCACAATATGCTGCTTAAAGGAGGTTGCAAACTCCTTTGCCTAACCTCATCATTAGTTGCAAAGTTGAACCACCTAATGCCCAAGATACTGCGTAAGCACCTGGAATCAAAAGCATCTAGTTTCCTGTTATCTTGTTTACAAATTGTCCATGTTTAACTAACATAACTAAGCCTAGAAAGAACCAAACTATTATACAGTCTAATGTTAGTCTTTAGGTGTATATGCCTATTTCTCCACACTCTCACTAGATTCTTAAAAGTCCCGGCAGCAATACCTATTCGTCTGTTAATCTCATGTCGCACATCACCAGTAACTGTTACATAGCTCCCAAGATAATTAAACTGTGACACCCGCTCAAGAGTGCAACCATTCAGATGAACTGAATCACAACCTGCCTGACCAATTTTCATCACTTTAGTTTTCTCTCTGTTTATAACCAAACCTACTCTACTACCATTTTCATCAACAGCTCGAATGAAAGAGTTCATCTCATCAACATCATTTGTCAAAAGGGCCAAATCATCAGCATATTCCAAATCAGAAACTTTCGCATCTCCAGTCCATTTAAGGCCAAAATCTTTCCCTTGAAGTGAATTTCGCATAACATAATCAATAACCAAGCTAAAGAGAAAAGGAGACAAAATGCACCGTTGTCGAACACCACAAGTAATGCTAAACCAATTGCTACAAGCCTTACCAACTCTCACACACGACTCAGTGTTATTATAGAGAGCTTTCATTATGTTAACTAACTTGTCTGGTATACCATATGATCTCACAATCAACCACAGATTATGACGATCAACAGAGTCGAAAGCTATTTTGAAATCAAAAAAGCTAGCAACCAAAGGTTTCTGAAACTCTAAACATTTCTCAAGAATCTGCCTAAGTGAAAAAATATGATCCATACATCCCCTACGGCTTCTGAATCCACATTGCTCATCACGCAATTGACTGTCAACCAGATTTTTAATTCTATTATTCACAATCATGGAAAGAACTTTACCTGGAACAGAGAGTAGGCTGATACCCCTATAGTTATCACAATAACTGCGATCACCTTTTTTGAAAATAGGGATAACAATAGCTCTGGTAAAATCCTTAGGAACCATACCTTTATCATACATGATATTCAGAATTTCAGTCATCCAAGTGGTTAACCGAAACATTCTCAGCTCTAAGTATTTCCGTAGTAATTTCATCTACCCATGGGGTTTTATGAAGTTTAAGTTTAGAAATAGCGAAAATAACTTCAGATTGTGTTATAGGGCCAACATTAAAGCCACCAATGCAACTATCATCATTGCAAACAATGGGAGTAGAACTAACCACATTGTTTAGAACATCACTGAAATGCTCAGCCCACCTAGCCATGACAGAAACCTCACCTTCTATAACCTTTCCTTGTTTATCCTTCAATCTCTGTATACCTGTTCGTTTTCTAGCACACAAATCATTAACTATCTGGTACAGCTCTCTGCTGTTGTGCTGTCTAACTGCTTCCTTGGCTTTGTCAGCCAAGTCATCAAGCCAAAGATTCTTATCAGTAGCTAACTGATCCTTTACACATTTATTAAGCTCTCTGTAATCCTTTCTATTAGGACTAGTAGGGTACTGATTAAGGACATTCCTGCAGTTCCTTCTTCCTGAAATAAGCTCAAGTGCCTTATCACTCAAATAATTCTGCCTCCTTTGCTCCTTTTGTCCTAAAAGAGTACTGTTAGTTTCCATAAATGACTGTTTAAAACGGCCCCAGTCTTCCTAAATTTCAGTAGTAAGCATACCATGACTGTCATAATGGCTAAGTAACCTATCATGGTAAGCTTTGGCTATAACTGGATCTTTCAGAGCTTCAGTATTAAAAGTAATTTTTTTTAACTTTAGCACAACACTTTTTAAGTTTAAGTTGCAAAACACTTTTAACAAGGTAATGGTCAGATCCAATTTAGGCTCCCCTATATGCCCTGGTATTCCTAACAGAACTAGCCCATTTGCTCTTAATTAATATATAATCAATCATATTCTTATGCAGCCCATCAGGTGAAACCCATGTGTATTTATGTATGTCGCGGTGTTTGTAATATGTGTTAGTTATTCTGAATCCATTGAGTTTACTTACCTGTAGGAGACGTTGCCCATTGCCATTGCAGCTACCAATACCAAAAGGGCCAATCACCCCTCCCCAAAGGTCAGAGTCAGTACCAACGTTGGCATTGAAGTCACCTAGAACAAAAGTAATATCTCCTTTATTGACAGAATTCAAAATATCCTGAAGTTGTCCGTAAAACCTACCCTTCTCATCCTCATCGGCATCCTCAGTAGGGGCATAACAGCAGATAACATTCAAGTCTTTAATGCTTGTCTGAAATTTTGCTGTAAGAAACCTTTCATTAATGCACTCATATCCTAGAATAGCATCGCTAGCGTGTCTGCTGAGAAGCAGATCCACGCCTTGGTGATGCTTGTTGTCGTCCCTCCCTGAAAAGAGAAATTTAAGATTATTTTTAAGAATCTGACCTTTATCTGTCCATCTGGTCTCTTGCAAGCCGAGAATATCTAAATTATAATGGTGGAATTCTTGTGTGAGGACATCAAGAGAAAAAGCTCTGTGCAGAGTCCTCACATTCCAACTACCTATGGAGAGAAAATGGTTAGTAGGATGTTTAAAGAAACTATGTTTATTGAGAGAGGGAATGCCGACAATATCAAACAACCCCCTAATCGCAGACATGGGGCAAAGACCCGTTCCCCACCACTAAAGGCTGAAGCCATCTACACTGGAAGACTTCCTCCAATGTACAATTTGACGATGCCAGTAGAAGCAACTAGTTCAGGTGCCTGCGATGACCTCTGCTCAGGATTATCCACTAGCTGATAAACATATCCTGTGAATCTATTCATTTGGGTCTGTCAACCCACAAACAAACAGAAAACACAGCGGAAGATTTTCCCTCCACAGAAGCCCACCAGAGCAGCAAAATCAGGATCCATAATCAAGCTCAGAGCCATATATCTGTCCGGTCCAGTGGGTTTATATGGTCAGCACCAGGACCCTGTGTCGTTGACCACTCCTGAGCAGGGTAGAAAAAAAAACGAAATGTAGCATAATTGTCCAGATCAGTAGGCCACACTGATCTGGCAGCCCTCCCCGTCCGTTCACTTCCACAAGAGAGTATCTCTTTTGAAAGGTACTAACGGTCCACACCACGAAAAGGCGGGGTCGGACATTAGGTGCTATTCCTGGCCGGTTCTATTCATCATCACAAAGGTTTGGTGCATAGCTCTCCTTCCAGTGACTATCTAGCTACCATTATTTATTATAATATATTAAATAATTTAGTGTATAATCTGATATATATATATAGTACATTCATTTTTATATATATTTTAGTATATATCTTATATTTATATAAACAGGTGATTATAATTAAACTGGTAGTATTTAGAGCGATGTAGTGAAAGATCTACTCGACGGATCACAGCGAAAAGTGGTGGTTACCTTAATAAGAATATGGGGTAGAGAATTTGCGAATGAAAAAAAATAGCTAGTGTTAGTGCCATCAGGTGACGTGGGTGAGCAAAAATACAGAATATACCAAGTTGAACAAACAACCTTTATTTAAGAAATCAAGATTCTCAATGTGTGAACCATTCGTAAGCAAAATGTGCTGGAAACGTAATACGGCATGGTCCATAGTTGCTTGAAACATGTCTAGGGGAATGGCTGCAACATGCTGTGTTATTCTTACCTTCAATGTAGCAAGCGATTCAGCATTGACTTGGTAAACTCGGCTTTTCAAATAAACCCATAACCAAAATTCGCATGGGTTTATGTAGGGGGAACGTGGTGGCCAAGCTTCGGAAAACGTTCGAGAAATTATTCAGTCCTCACCAAATGTGATCAGCAATAACTGCGTTGCCGTTCTGTGCAATATGAAGTGGTGCTCCATCCTGCATCAAGATTATGGATTTTCAAGATTAAGCAATTTCTTTCTTGCAAAACTGGAATAATCTTATGACGGAGAAGATCTGCGTAACGTGGTCCATTCACCGATCAACACACGGGGCGTGTTCTCCTCATCGAAATATGGTCCGATTATAAAGTTTGCGATAAACCCGCACCATACAGTTAGTTGGAGTGTAGGGGCGCATCATGCACAGCATGCAGATGTGTAGGTTCCCATATTCGGCAATTGTGCGTATTCACTGCTCCATGTAGGGAAAAATGTGCCTCATCAGTCCATAAGACTTTTGAAGGCCACATGTCGTCGAGCTGCATCCTCGCCAGAAATCGGAAAGGCGAAGTCGGTACGTTGTCGTATACATGGTTGTAGCTGCTGCACCCCATGAATTTTATAAGGATACCATTTCAAGATGGACCGTATAATTTTAACCATGGAAGTTGCAGTTGCCGGGATATCTGTCTCACACTAACTACGGGTAACTCCGATTGCGACTGAATTTCTGCAACGGTAAGTGCGACGTCTTCCACATTGCTTTCTGCAACAGGCCGCCGGCCTCTACCCAGAGCTACACCCAACTCGAATGTTTCTTCGGATTTCTGTATCATATTCTTCAGTCAATTTAGCGACAAAGGTCCTTTCCTGATATCTTTCAGACGACGATATTCGCGTAATGCAGCGGCGGCATTACTACCGTTTTGGTAAAAGAGTTTCATTAGCAAAGCTCGTTTCTTCTTGCAGATACTCATTGTTCCTTCTAGCGAGTACATTACGTTACATTACAAACGTTACGAAGGAATGGGAAGTCCTTCCTCAGTCTTTCCCAATAAAAAAATTTTATGATAAAATGCTTTAAAAAGGATTTAATATTTATTTCTTTTTTATTTATTATTTTTTTTATATTACATACTAGACTAAATTAAGGTAAAAACCAAGAAAGTCATTTAACTTTAAAATAAGAATTAAGCAATTAAATTAAATTCCAAAGATTTGTTTCTTTGAGAAAGTCCAAAATATAAGAAAAAATTTTTATTCTTAAAGAATCTAAAGGGTGATTCAAAATAGTACAAATCTGAAATTCTTGGATGCCAATTTTCTCAAAATTTTCAAATAAAATTTTTCTAAGATTGTTATATTTATTACAATGTCTGAATGGGATGTAACCCAACGAAGAGTAATTTAGTTATTTATTTTTATATTTTCCTGATTAACTTCCAAAAGTTGTTTAATACAGAAATTATATTTTGAATAAAATAAATGTTGTGATAAGATTTGAATTGCTCCTTTGGAGTCCGCAAAAATTACTATACGTTTGTCCCTAACATTATGTAAGGTCCATTTTAATGCTTCCATTATGGCAAAAAGTTCAGTTTGAATAATAGGAATATGATCAGCTAATTTGAAAGATAAATGTTGTTTAAAACCAGGTATATAAATAGCAGCAGAAACAAAAATTGGGTCAGAAAAAACTGAGCCATCAGTAAAAATTTCTAAAAGGTTTTTAAAAAAGTCATTTTTTAAGAATTAAACAACTGAGCAATTGCATCAGCAGGAAAGTGTTTTTTTAAGTAAGGCAGGAATCTCTGTAATAATATATGGTGGAGAAAAACGCCAGGTTGGTATAAGATCTGATATATCACCTCTAAGGGTATGATTAAAAAGAGTTTAAAATATCTTTATCATTTTTTTATAATAGGATAGTAAGTGGTTCGTTTAAATCTAATGTAGAAAGGATGCGTTGGATGTTTTAAATGTAATTTAAAAAAGTAATTAATTAGTAAAATTTCTTTCCTAATTTCCACTGGGGGAATGGCTGTTTCTGCAATTACTGCCAAAGTAGGACAAAATTTTGGAATCCCTAAGGAAATTTTCAAGCATTGATTTTGTAAACTATTTAATTTTTTTAAAAAATCTTGAATTAATATTTGGAATAAATTCAATTACATATTCCATCTTGGCACGAATTAAATTTTTATATAATGTTACAAGATGAGTTTGAGGGGTTCCCTCTTTTTTGAAAGCAAAAACGTTTAAGTGGTTTAGTAATTTTAAGCCAGATAGATACGCCTTTTCCAAATGAAGATTCCAAGTTAATTTACTATCTAGATGAAATCCAAGTAATTTACAAAAAGATACTTGAGGTATGGTTTCATCATTGATTTTTAAAACAAAATTAGGATTAAAATTTCTAACTTTGAAAAAAGGGATACAATAAGATTTCTTAGAGTTAATCTCTAAGTTCCAATCATTACAATATTTAATAATTTTATTTAATTGTTTTTGTTGGTTGGTTGGTTGGTTGTTTTGGGTTTTATGGCGCATGGGCGACTAGGCCATAATGCGCCAAACAAAAGAAAATATAAAAGATAAAAGACGTGTAACCCGCAACCGAATTTAAAACAAATGAGCTAGATTGTAGAATGGTAAAACAACAAGAACAAGTGTAAAAATACAGAGTAAAACAATAGAATACCAGGTGTAAATGACCTTGGATATACACACAATGTATAAGGTGGTAAAAATCAAAATCCAATAAAATATCCACTTGAAAAATAGAAGTTAAAACAACCCCAGGTGTAAAAGACCTGGGCTATACAAAATATTAGGTAAAATCAAAATCTATTAAAATAACCACAATATTTTAAAAAGGAAAATACTGAGGGTAAAAAGCAATGGTCGGTTAAAAGATGTCCGAGTGTAAGAGGTTCGGACGCAAAATCATGAAAGGTAAAATACAATTTCCGTTCAAAATTAAAAGTTACACATTCAATTAAAATATGTTTAACGGTTAAAATGGTGTCACAAAACTCGCACTTGGGTACGTCGTCCGCCCGTAGAAGAAACGAATGAGTAATAAACGAGTGACCCAAGCGGAGCCGAGCAAGTACAACCTCCTCCTTGCGATTCCTGCGGTAACAAGACTGCCATGGTTTGATGATTGGTTTGATCTCAAAAAGCTTGTTTGTAAGCTGTTCTGACCATGATCTCTGCCACTGTGCCCGGAGCTCGGTGGTAAAACGCTGCCGGAAATCCAGATAGGGAACCGGCAACGGAGAGTCGGACAGGGGTGTGGCTGACCTGGCAGCAGAATCTGCCAAATCATTACCCCTGATTCCGACGTGACCGGGCACCCAACAGAAGAGAATCGTGGTGGTGGCTGCCAGACGATGGAGCTGCTGGCGGATCTTCGAGAGAACAGGGTGAGGCCGATGCCTCACCGAGATCAAAGCCTGTAGCGAGCTAAGCGAGTCGGTGTAAAGCACACACCGACGATGATGCTTAGCTGCTATATTGGCCAAGGCAATGCGATAGCATGCAACTCAGCAGTGAAGATGGAACACTGCTGTGGGATCTGGTCTGCAATGATTACATCACAGCAGACCATGGCCGATTCCACTGAAGTGCCGGACTTCGAGCCATCTGTGAAGACAGACAAGAAGTCCGGGTGCTCAGCACGATAGCTGGCAAAGAGTTGCCGGTACACACAGTCGGGTGTAAAGGCCTTCCCCGTCCTGCACAGGGAAAAATCACAGGAAGGGGAAACAGCGAGCCATGGTGGGAGTGGCTCAGCTGTCAACTGTGCAACGCTATCGAGACTGGTGTTGATGTCTCTAAGGTAGTCTAGGACTCGCAAACCAAATGGACGAATGGCAGTCGGCCGATTAGTGTAAAGCATTTCCCACTTCGGACTGGAAATGCAGTCCCAAGTGGGATGGCCAGGCAGGGATCGCAATTTAGATGCATATTGTAGGGACAACTGCTGACGGCGAATTGATAAAGAAGGTTCGTCTGTCTCAACGTAAAGACTCTGGACCGGTGAGGTGCGGAAGGCTCCCATGCACACACGGAGAGCCTGATGATGGAGGGGGTCCAGCACCTTCACCACCGAATCCCGGGCCGAGTCGTACACCTGGGATCCGTAGTCCAGTTTCGATCGGACAAGTGCACGGGACAGGCGGAACAAAGAACATCGATCCGCCCCCCAAGAAAGGGAGGAGAGGACCTTGACGATGTTCAATGCCCGCGTGCACTTGGACCTGAGATGACGAATGTGAGGTAAAAATTGTTTTAAAAATTGTAAAAATTGTTTTTGTAATTTATATTGTAAATTAAAAACATTTTTGTCCGCACACCAGAAAGTAAGATCATCGGCATATGTTGTAAAAATTATGTCTTTATTAAATATTCTTGGTAAATTCGATAGATAAATATTAAAAAAATTCTAGCGAGTACAGGGAAGACATCACATTTTATAGTGTGCCTCATACGACTCTCACGTGTGATTGGTTGCAATGTCACGAGAAATTAGTATGTTCTACCACGATTTTAGCGCACCCACGCCACCCGGGGCACTAACACTAATTTTTTATTCGCAAATTCTCTACCCCCATGTTCTTATTAAGGTATCCACCATTTTTCACTGTGATCCGTCGAGTAAATCCTTCTCTATATCGCTCTGAGTAACTGTCAGTTTAATTATAACCACCCTGTATATATATATATACACATGTATTATATCTTATATTTCGTTCAATAACTGTGCTCTTTGTTTCCCCGTTATTACAATTATTTCCTTTTGACGTCACTTCTTTACATTCGCATTTTTGCACTTTAACCAATTTCGCTTTTACCTTTTTACCTTTTTACATTCACTGTTTAAATAGTCATCATCGTGATTTTATACTTGAAGTTTTCCGAGAAGAGTTTTCAAGATCAGGCAATGTGAAAGCACACCGAATCCTAACAGATTGCTTCTAGGTTTTTACGCTCCGAGGAAGTAATTCACTGATACCTGTTCAGAACTATGATGGATGAATTGTATAATAATCAGCTGCACATAAGCTGAATCTTTATGGGTCTGATCACAGTCGGAAAAAATTAACAATCTTTTCATGATTAAAAGACGACTCTGCGGAATTTCCTGAATTATGCCGTTTGAGGTAAACTGCACTTTAATTCCCCAACAAACGTCGAAGACCTGTCTTCAACTGCTGTTTAATATATCAAACAATGCTGCTCCCACAGTAAAAAAACGTTGGACCTGAAAGAATTCCATTATCGTTAATAATTCTTACGAATTTGTGACTCCTGTCACGTTTGTGTTTAAAATGGCAGAGATTTCTCAATCTGTTAACGAAGCTTGGGTTGGATTGTTTTACCTCTGAGCGGCACTTTTTTGCACACCATGGGCTAAATGGCGAGGTCACATGGACCCCGAAGGCTCAGAGAAGGTTGGGGGAGGGGACCCACTGGAACAGCTGTTGGGAGACAGATGGTAGCCTCCCGTCAAAGCCATCCAGCGTGTCCTTTAACGTGCACAGGGTATGGCTCTCTCGCACACGGGGCCACGGCTTAACGTCCCATCCGACGGACGGCGGCCTTTCCAAGCCCATCGGTGTCCCCTACAGACCGTGGGCAGGGCGGGGAATTTTGGGGAGAAAAATCTCAACGCTGACCCAGCTGGGACTCGAACCTGGAACTACAGATTACAAGTCTGGCGCGCTACCGACTGAGCCACCCACGCCCCTTAACGAAGCTTGAACAGCTCTGAACAGCCTTTAATAGGAATCATTTGTAAATCTAAATTCACCCGTATGTCCACAGACTTTGTTTAAACGATTACGAATAAAAATGATTGCAAACTAAATTTATCAGATTCATAATCAAACAATCAATTTCAAATTTCCAATTCCTGAGTGAAAATGCCGATGTTGCTAGTGAGCACGGTTAGCCACAGGCAACCGTTTAATCTCTTGTGACCCTGTGTCGAGAATTCAATCAACGATCCGGAAGCGACGGTGACTCTGTTATGGAGGTAACAGCTCTGACTGTGTTTCCGGTTGATTCTGTTAAGCCTAAGGACAATACGATAGCGTTGCAAGCGAAGAGAAACATTGGGCAAAATGGGATTGCTCCCGCTTTTCTCATAGCGACCGTGTTATTTTCTGGCATCGTACATTGAGAGAAGCCAGTGATGTTTGTGTATAACAGATAGGAAGAACAAAGCAAGCCTTGGTCTACTTGCGTTTATCCCGACTCTCTACACCCCTCAGGAAAGAAAAACTTAAAGCTAAATTGAATCCAAACACACCGCATGAGACGAATGAGATCCACGTATCATTTACTGCCTTTTTTGTTTTGTTTGTGTGCTCTTGTTGTTCTACGGAATAGCATAAAAGGGCTAAGAAAACTAAGACTCCTGGTGATGTCGCATTTTTATTTCACAGTTGTTAGTATTAAATAAAATTTATTAGCAATCTTAATGCATTTAACAATTTGTATGAAAGAATAAATAAATTATCTTAAGATTAATCTTTTATCACTATGTTTACGCTAAGATTTTCTCCGGTGACTTTCTCTGTCCTCGCTTTGAAAAGGAACAGCGAGCAGCCTGGAAAGCCACTGGTAGTCGATTGGGTTTTTAAGCCGCATACATCAGGGTAGATTATCCTGTGTAGATTAGAGATAGCTTTGACGAGAGTATTTCATCTGTTTCCCATCAGCTGTCCACTGATTACCTTCTTCTGCAGTTGTAACGAAGAATAGGCACTCCAAGGTCTGAGACTTGGGTTTTTGTTACCTGCTAATTTATCAAGCATCTGAATATGTGTAAGGAGACAAATGGACACCAATATCTGAGCACATGGCCATTTAAGAGAGAAGGAGCTGGCGAAGACCTCTCGGAGAGAGAGGGTTGGGTTTTACTTCAGTAGCACTTTTTAGCACACAATGGGATAAATGTCCAGGTTACAAGTACATATTACAAAGTACGTACCGAGATCCAACTGCGAAAAAAAAAATACATCAGTATCTATTCGCTTTGGTCTTGTACCCATAGACATATACACTTTCACTTTGGTCTTGTACCCATATACATCTACAGAGTCTACTTCGATCGTGTAGAGCAATGTTTCCCAAAGTGGGCGATACCGCCACCTGGAGGGCACTGGAACGATCCAGGGGGTCGGTAGTAGCCTCGGATGCAATTGAATTGAAGGGCAGTGGAAACATAAAGAAAGTAGGGAAGATAAGAAAATTTTGAAAAACCGTTCGTACATGTTTCATCTGTTGTGTAACATAGAGTTAAAGTCGTAGTGATTACTTTATTTTCCATTTTATAATATGGTTGATTTTAATAAATAATTTTATAATTTCAAGCTTCAAGGAATCTTATTTACAACAACATCTTTCTTTACTATGTTGTAGGACGTAGGTAGAAATATAGATACATAAAAGAACGCAAATTTTGCCACTGCATCTTTCTGTTTGTTCGCTTAAAGAAGGTAGATTTCCAGGGGGGGGGGGGCGCTGAGTATTTTTTTTTTAAAAGGGGGGTGGTAGGACAAATAAGTTCGGGAATCTCTGGTGTAGAGAATTCCCGAGTTCGGGAATCTTTGGTGTACCTGGTGTAGAGGTACACATCTTTGGGAGCGAGTACCCAATGACGTTGCTTCGCTCAAAGATACAAAACTGTTACAAATCATATTCGTTAGATCTGTAATGTTCTTACAGATTAGAAGATGTAAATTTTCCTGTTAATTTCCTTAATTAGTGTTACGATCCAAAATGACAATTACTTAAAAAGTGATCGCTGACTGTGAGGTCTTTTATTGTATTTTTATATTTTTAACTATGCCTGTTGCATTCATAAAAAAATACTTGAAAGAAAGCACGTAGAATTAGTTAAATAAGTGAAATAATCTACAATTACTATATAACAGTCGAACTGTTCGACATAAAATTAAAATAAATTTAAATTACTTAAAATCCACGTTCTAAAAACGAGTACAACTTTATGAACATGCTACCACATGAAAGTTGCAACTTTTAAAAACCATTGGTACAGTGGTTAAAAACGGTCGATCCTCTTCATCGTTGTTTAGGTCCTCGGTTCGATCCTAGAGTGGGAGAAAGTTTTTCTTTTCTTAAGCGTCACATGGATGAAGACGTTTCGTCCACCGCTGAGCAATGGCGCTTTTGGAAGAGTGGTAAGGGTATCAAAGAGGGTGCTGCGATTTATTGCTATGCGTCTATTGGAGTTGGCTATTTATACGAAGTCCTTAATTTGTGTGGTCGCTCAAAGAAGGTTGGGGAAGGGGATTCACTAGATAGGAGAAGATGAAAATCTCTCCTTAAGACAATCCAGTGTGTTTAACAGGCAGAGTGCATGGGGCTCTCCTGTATAAGGTGTCACTGCTTAAAGTCCTATCAGAAGGACGTTGGTCTTTCGACGCCCATTGGTGTCCCCTTTCTGATCGAGGGCAGGGTGGGGATTTACCGGAGATAAATCTCAACTTTGGCACAGGTGTAACTCGAACCTGGGAACTAGATAAACAGATTAAGAACCTGGAGATTTACCGGCTGAGCGCACCTACGTCCCAGGAGAGAGAAGGATTATGATGATTGTACCAGCTACTTCTATTTTGTTTTGGAAATATACCATAAATCTGTAATTTATTTACCAATTCAGAACATATTTAAATCAAATATATAAGAGGGTCTGTTAGAAAGTAAGTTTACAAGGCATACAGTTCGAGTTTTTTTATTACAATTCCTAATAATAACTTAATGGGTGATTCTGCTGCCACCCTACTACTTTCGATATAATAGTCTCCACAAAGATTGAGAAGCTTATCATATCGTGCCGCTAATTTTTTCTCTTACTTCTCTGTCTGTGTTCTTTTTGCTCAGCTTTCGTTTTACTGTTTTTATACATCGTCCTCACTTTGAAACCTGTGGCCTCCAAGATGTTCCTTCAATGCTGGAAAAAGATGGCAGTCGTCTTCTGTTATAGCGTATCGCATTTTTCACGAATCGTAAGGTTTTGCTGCTGTGGGTGTGCAGTTTCTTTCACAATACTTTGTACTGAAGACCACTAACTTCTACCACAGAATATACCACAAAATTCCTCACACCGCTGCACTCTATCGACTCCTAGCATATCTGACACAAACCTTCACTAGCTGGAGGTGAATTTTTGGTGGGAACATTCCGTGCAATAAAAACCGAATTAAAATATAGACCTTATTCTTGGATCAGTGTTCCAGTCGAGTTTTCACGTTCGACTGATTTCTACACACTTTCACGTTCGACTGATTTCTACACACAATGAGCGGTAGTTAGTGGGCGAATCGGCATGCAGTGTTGTCAATAATGATTAACAAATCCTTCCGACATAACCACAATAAATATAAGCTCTTTGGTTGTGAGATTATAAGCTTTGTAAATTTATTTTGCAACCTTTCCTCGTATGTAATGCGTTATTGATAAAGCTTCTGAGCTGTCTATGTTATTTGTTTTGTGGAGCCACTTCTTCGCTTTAAAATAATAATATATATTGATAAATCAAATTGCGTTGCTTTATTGGTCTGCTTGCTACTAGTATAAATTAACTGATAACGTAATATTTGATCTTTTACTGCCTAGGGGAAAAATATCAGTTTTTCCTAACCTTTTACAATATCCGAAACTAGCTGCATCTTGGTATATGCCCATTATTCGATTTCGCAATAAAATATCCTTCCCCGCAAAAAAAGAAAACACGCAAACAAACTGCTTCTAGAAAGATAGCCATCAGTTTCCAAAACAATAACTATTAATCGAAATAATTCAGTATTGTCTCTGTAAACTCTACACCAACGTAAGACATTATATATATATTTTACCGAAAATTCCTCTAAAGAAGCAAGTGCTGATGTATAAACTTGAGAGATTGAGATAGTCAAAGATTGGAATTACAGTGATCTCACGTCTGTTGCGTGTTGATATTTCGTGTAAAAAAGTTTTAAGCATGTTTCAACTATCTCCGGTCTTTCGACCATTAGCTGGCCAGCTATAGTATTGTTACAGAAAATATTTCTGGAATAAATTTATTTTATGATTAATTTGAAATTGTCACAGAAACGTTTATGAAATTCAATACTTTACTAAACGATTTACTTATATAAAGACTCTGATTATTGCAGTTAATTTTTATAATTTTGGCAAGATTTACATTAAATTTGTTTTTACTGGATATCTCAAATGTATTTTTCTATTTAGTTGAGAAGTAAGTTATATCAAACATAGAGTAAGTTAGAAAGAGTGCTATGTCTTACTATTATGCATAATTATACAAGATTGAGGCAGATTGAGGTTTATTATTAATTGGTGATCAAAAACATTAAAGTATGGTTCGTAAAATCAAAAACAGATATTGCAATGTTAAGGTTTTTTCTTGTAGAGCGTAAGACAGGGCTAAGAGACTTGCTTAGAATTTATTGTAGATTGTCGAAAAATGAAAGATATATTTACTTGAATATTCTACTTTAGCTTGGGATTCTTTAACTATTTTTAGGAGTTAAGATACCAAAACATACTCTTATGGTCAATGAGTTTAAATCGTAATTTCGAGATTTTTAGATCTCTCTTTTTATCTTTTTAATTTCTTTATAAATTTCCTTAGATTATTTTTTATATGCACATAGCAATTCATCATTTTCTAATAACAGTTTATTTCGTGATTTAATATTCATTAAAGGCATTGAGGGGATCTTTGCTACCGCGAATTTGAGTTACAAACTGAACTCTTTTGAAAGAGTATTCTAGGCATTCATTTTTTCCTGTAAATAAGCTAATCTAGTTTTTGCAATGTCACAAAATGAAACAGTAATAGTTTGTGAAGCAATGAACATATTTTATTCTGATTGCTGTTACAAATTCACAAAAGATGTGATGATTTCATGCAACAATTTCCACATGAATACCATTCGTTGCATGGGCAGTTATAGAGTCACGTGAGGTGTGATTTGGGTTCAACAAGAAGTAGCTGGGAGGCCTCACACTCGTCTTGTGAGGAACACTGTACATAAATAATTTCCTGGGTGTTGAATTGATCTAAACGGAAATAACGCTTGACCTCCGCGATTCCCAGATTTAACTCTTCTTGACTTTTTTTCTTTTGAGCTACGGGAAAGATATGCGATAATCCTGTTTCTGAGCTTCAGGGCCTGTGCAACAATATCTCAAATATCATTTCCACCATCACGCCATATATGCTCAACGAATGCGGATTGACGTTTATTATTGATTGTTGATTGTCCATTCAATAAATGGTGCTCATGTGGAAGTTATTGTGCAAAAACCTCCATCTTTTGGGACTTTCTAACAGCAATCAGTATAAAGATATGTTCATTACTTCAATAGTTACTACTGTTTAATTTTGTGACATTATACCCCCTCCTATATTACATAGCTATATTAAACGTTTATGTTTCACTAAAATAATATTTCTAAAATATTCATTTATCACACCACGTACTAATAAGCATAAAACCGATTTGAAATAACCTTATCCATACCTGGAATAGAAAGAACTATTCGACAGTGATTCACTGATGACAACCCCAGTCAAGGGTCGAAATATTAGGATATTTACTCACTAGTAAGTGAATATATTTGTTTTAAGTTACTACATATATTAATCTAAGATTGAAGTTTAAATTATTCACAGCAGCTGAAAACTGCGCATGATATTATTGTTATTAAATGGATACTACTTGTTAATACCTTAAGTGCAATTAATGATAACCTAATGAAAAATACTAGCTGGTGAACATTTTTACTCTGAGACTGCATATCTCTACAAACCTAACAAACAACAACGGCTCACGAGTTTTAGATATAAAGAAATGAGAACAATGCCAATCACTTAGCATTTTATAGTTCAATAATCTTGCTAACGTACCTATAGCACAACTTTTCCACATCAGTCTGTAGGGTCCGAGTAGCTCCGTCGTTTGATTATCTTGAACATGGACCCTCAAACTGATCACTCCCCCCCCAACATAATCGCCAGCAATATTACTGTTTTTTCTCATTATAAATAAGCAATAAACAGTTACAGAGAAGAACTAGAATCACTCTAACGTTTATATTTTCAAATGCTGCAGAGTATTGGCCTGTAAACATACTTTTCCCACAGCTCTTGCGAATTTATCATTCTCGGCGATCTTCAGGAATCTCGCGATCGGCGAAGACCTATTGTACTAAGGTATTACCAGTTTAAGCTTTTTGAAATAATCGATTTTCTCTGCACTAAACTAGCAGCATTAACATTTTTTAAAAATCCTTATGGATCTAAAACATTAAAGTATTGTTGGTAAAATCTGAAGCAGATCCAGGTTCGAGTCCCAGCTGGGTCAGCGTTGAGATTTATCTCCGCAAAAATTCCCCGCCCTGCCCACGGTCAGTAGGGGACACCGATGGGCTTGGAAAGGCCGTCCGTCGGATGGGATGTTAAGCCGTGGCCCCGTGTGCGGGAGAGCCATACCCTGTGCACGTTAAAGAACACGCTGGATGGCCTTGACGGGAGGTTACCATCTGTCTCCCAACAGCTGTTCCAGTGGGTCCCCTCCCCCCAACCTTCTCTGAGCCTTCGGGGTCCGTGTGACCTGGCCACTTAGCCCATGGTGTGCAAAAAAGTGCCGCTCAGAGGTAAAACAACCCAACCCAACCCTGAAGCAAATATTGCAATGTTGAGGGGTTTTCTTGTAGAGCGTGAGACAGGGCTAAGAAACTAGCTTAGAATTTATTATAAATTGTCGAAAAATGAAAGACATGTTTACTTGAATATTCTACTTTAGCTTGGGATTCTTTAATTTTTTTTAGGAGTTAAGATGTCAGAATATACTCTTATGGTCAATGAGTTTAAATCGTACTAAATAGTACATATTAAAGAGAAAAGTCAAATACATTACAATGCAATGTTTGATAATGAAAAGGGCGATAGTACTGGACGAAAAGAGTAATTCTGTATTCAGCACAATCTGTAACATATGAATCGTCGGAAAAACAGTCTGTCGTTCTTTACCCAAGATCTGCATTCTTTACGATATCGACAGCTCTAATTAGTTCAAAAGTGGAGCTTCAAGAAGTGCTTCAGGAGCGCGTGTAGATGGTGCTACCTTCAAAAATAGTGTACTATATTTATGCGAGGAAAACAATTATTTTCGTTTTATTAGGAATTATGTTCGAATGACACGACTAGTCATTTCTTGAAAGTGCTAAATCCGCAGTCTCCTTATGTTTATAATTAAATCCATCCTTATTGATTCTGAAAGTTATCTAAACTGCACAGATGAAGTATGCAGCGCATTGCAGTAGCAATTGCTTTTTCACGTAAACATTTTTATACATTGTGAGTCAGTATTTGTTTATAGGACGGCATTTTGCTTTTTACTCTTATTTAAATAATTCTAAACCAAACACGGACTCTGGAATGAACACGACTCTTATCTCCCAGTTTCAACAAGAAGGGGTTAATGTCCTTATTTCGAAATCTGATGATGCATTTGCAAATATCTTGGATTCTTTTAAATTTCGAGTTTTTTAAATCTCTCTTTTTAATTTTTTTAATTTCCTTACAGATTTTCTTATGTTATTTTGAATAAGCACATAACAGTTCAACATTCTCTAATGACACCTTATTTCGTGATTTGATATTCATTAAAAGCATTGAGGAGTATGTTTGTTACCCATGCATTTGAGTTATCAATTCAAATCAATTTTTGTATGTATGCACTCAAAGTGTTATAGGCACTCATTTTCCCTTCTAAACACGCTAATCTAGTTTTTAAAAGGAAGAATATCAGTCATATGATCTTCGGAAAATTCAGTAAGTTTGTCTTCTGGATAACCCATCCGAATTTTTCTACATTTACTAACTAAAAGTGCAATTGGAGGCTGTCAATATTTATTCTTCAAAGAAAACAGCTTGGCAATTTTTTTTATCATAAAACTGGGTTTCAAAAATAAAATGGCTTGGAAACCATGCTGTATGTAATCACTGAATTGAAGTATGAATAATAAACTAGTTTTGCTTTTTCCATGATGGGACTCACAATATTTCTTAAAAATATTCGTGAACAGAGAGCGTTCATCAAATATTTTGTTTTCTTGTTTCCTGTCGCAAACAAGATATTCAGTTATTAAAATGGACCTTCTAGTAACACAGGATTCGAATAATATTTATTATTTTGCCTCTGTGTCTTGCACACAGATCCGTGCGACTACTTTTACTTATTATGTCTATGTAAGCAAGCTATATTATAAAATAGTAGGAAATTTGTTATGTATGACGATTTGATATACAACATTTTACACATTTTTATTATGAAAACTAACTTTGGTATGATACTTTTTCTAGCCATTATCCAGGGTTCATTAAAATTAATATATTCCAGCCGAGGTTTTCAAACATTTTCAAACAAGAAATATATATATAGATATTGCAGAAAAATAGCATCGCAGTAAGTTCTTACTCTGTGAACTGATCCAGAACAGAACAGCAAACGTTGGAGATAATATTTCCGAACACAGTTCATATGCTTTAACATTCCTAACAACTGAGTACGGAGACAAGACCACATAGGTGAGAATGCTATTTTCAGGTTCGAATAGGGGTCTTCTATGTTATGCAAATCCATGTGTGAATGAATTCTGACTTGTGTACCAATGGCGGAAGCTTCGATTACCCTAGAGGAATGTGTACCACAGTTTAGGAATCACTGTATTACAGCATTGCTTCTCAAATGTTTTTATCCATATTTGGATATACACTTTGAATACCGGGTACTGATGCTTTTTCTAACCATTATACAGCGTGTATTGATATATTACAGCATTGTGTCTGAAATATTTTAGTCCACGTAGAAATTCACATAGAATGTCGGTTATTGATGCTTTTTTCCAGCCATTACAAGCATGCATTTCAATTATAGTATTACAGTCTTTTATACGAAACGTTTTGGGCCACGTACTAACAAATCCAACATTTTGGCGATATGTAACTCAAAATCCAGTAGTCTTCGAGTTTTCTTAAATCGCTTACTCTTTTTCGAATTAATATACAACATGGGTATCCTCCTTTGAAGCCAATACAGAATATCCCTTATTCTCAGAGGTAAAAAAATAAAAGAAAGGATGTTATGTATTATAAAGAGATGTAATTCTCCCGTTTCTAGTGAAAAAATGTTATTTATTATTAACAAAGCCATACAAAATAGACAGTTTACTGTTCATATACGGTGGAGATTCTGTTATGATGTTTGGAGAGATAAATTCAGGTACAAAAGTCAAGTTACACATTGGCTTTCCTTAATATTTTAAAACATATATGCGGAATAAAAAAAATCGAAATTTGAGTAACTTGTGAGATATTATGTTTTGAATATTCAGACATGCAAAGGAACTATCAGTAGGAAAAGCACTCTGAAATAAGTGTTCCTGCCAAGATTAACAAACTACTAAGGTTAGAAAAAGTATCATAACAAAGATATTTTTCTTTTTTTCACATAAAAATGTGCAAATTGCAAATTCATATTGAAATGTACATTGTTAATTTTTTTTCTTAAGAATTGAGTGTATTAATTTTTTTTGTTTTCCTACGATTGGCACAATGTAAGTTTCATTTCAGTACAAATATCTCAAAGACATCATTTAGATGACTTGTTAAAGTGACGTGCCTTTGGAAGAGTGGGGGCTGGCCAGTCTCAGTTCCATGTATACAGATGGCTTAATATGCCTCTAATAGCGGTCTCCAGGCTGGCCGAGTGGTAGCGCGCTTGGCTACTGATCTAAGGGACCTGGGTTCGAGCCCCGGTAAGGCATGGATGGATGTGTCATTTTTCTGCTGAGGTCCTGCCACCTTCTCAGATATTCTACTATGGCATATAAACTGACAGGCTCCTCTGTGGACTATATAACTGTCAGACCTCTGTGGCAAGCAGCTGCTTGAAGGGGGGGGGGGGTGTTATAGCTAGAAGACCAATATAACGATCAGTACAAAAACCAAAACATAACATTTAGAAATTAAAGGTATCTGACTTTAACTGCAAGGGATCATAGGGAACCGAAGCTATCCACAACATGAACAAGAATTTCAAGGGAGACGGTTTCTAGAAAGCTTGAGGACAGGGAACTTTGTAAACGACCAGTGGTAGGTTTCCCCTTTGCTCCCCGGGGTGGGGGTGCCTCAGTCGGTAGCGCGCCAGGCTCGTAATCTGTAGTTCCCAGGTTCGAGTCCCAGCTGGGTCAGCGTTGAGATTTATCTCCGCAAAATTCCTTTTTTATTATTATAGACCTTTTTAAACAATTGACACGGTCAGTAGGGGACACCGATGGGCTTGGAAAGGCCGCCGTCCGTCGGATGGGACGTTAAGCCGTGACCCGTGTGTGGGAGAGCCATAAAGAACACGCTGGATGGCCTTGACGGGAGGCTACCATCTGTCTCCCAACAGCTGTTCCAGTGGGTCCCCTCCCCCCAACCTTCTCTAAGCCTTCGGGGTCCATGTGACCTGGCCATTTAGCCCATGGTGTGCAAAAAAGTGCCGCTCAAAGGTAAAACAACACAACCCAACCCCTTTGCTCCCTCTTAGAGAAGAAAGAGTCCATTTCAATTGTCTTCATCAATATATGTACAGTCGCTCAAAAAAGTATCCGAACACTACGGTTGATTGCGGAATTCAGAAAAATATTTGGCAACGAATTTTTTAGAAATTAATAATCTGGCAACCTTCGTGTACGTACACGAACAATTGCCAGATCACTAATTTCTAAAAAAATCATTCCTAGATATTTTTTCTGAATTCCGTAATCAACCGTAGTGTTCGGATACTTTTTTGAGCGATTGTACTGTATATGATAACCAGGAACAGTTGGCGATTGTTTTCTTCACAGATATGTCAAAACTCAGCTTTTAAACCCTGATTGCAAATCTGTTTATTCTAGACAAATATTCATTTGGAGAGAGAACGTGGGATACCGTATCATACCTCTAACATCAGGGAAACGGAATAATATGGAGATAGTAGTTTGTTGATCTTGGCAGGCATCAACATCAACAGCCTTACAGACTCATACGAGTTACATAGAGTTGGTGAATCAATATAATAAACGTGACGGTATTGCATTGACCTATGATATCCCCCCATTTTAATCCTACTGAGCATGTCAGGTATGCCTTGGAAAGACGGATTGCCAATCTCAGCTCTCCTCCCAGAAGCCTTCATGCTCTTAGGACAACCGTTTTGCACCATAAGACTTTACTGCCTTCAGAATTAATTACAAACAATGTAGTCAGCATGAGGAGGCATTTTGAATCTAGCATTGCTGTCAGGGGAGATCACATCCTCTAAAGGTAAGTTTTCATTCCCCTTCTTGGACTTACTTTCGTACATTTATATAAATATGATCATTAATAAAGATTATTCATCTTACATCCTTATTCGTATGCGGAATTGTAATCATGCTACTACTTAACCCATGTATAAAATATATTTACAATTTTTATAGACCTGTTTAAGCAATTGATGTTTTTGCTTTTGTAACTTAAGTTTTGCACTTGAGTGTAAGTCGGGGCTCCTGAAAGTAATTCGATGTCGTTCAGGGAAATTAGGAAGATGACACCTACGGGAATCAATTTGTCTTTAAGTGATATACGTATATGTTTGCAGGAACAATTAATTTCGGGTTCGTATTTATTTCGAATAAGGTGCGCTAAACAACTTTCGATTCATAAAAGCTGCAGTGCAGGATAATAATACAGCAGCCAGAGTATTGTTCAGTCCTTGTATCTGAACATCATAAAATACAGGTGGCTATGGTGTAACGGTAACAGACGTCCTAACGTCTGAAGATCGTTTCAGATCTTAAAATGTTCTCTACCACAAGGAAATATCACCAAGAGCTGCGTAGCAGTGGTCAAGTGTGATGGAGGACACAAGCCCTATTGATTAGTCTGTGCCTATGTTCTGCCGAGGGTACAATTTCAGTTCTGTCTTCATTGGGACACCGTATGTTTCTACATGTTACTCAACTGCTGTCGGGTGGCGGGGTTGGCTCAGTTGGTAGCGCGCCAGACTTGTAATCTATAGTTCCCAGGTTCGAGTCCCAGCTAGGCCAGTGTTGATATTTATCTCCGCAAAACTTGCCTCTCTGCCCTCGGAGAGTAGGAGACACCGATGGGTTTGGAAAGATCGCTGTCCGTCGGATGGGACGTTAAACAGTGGTCCCGTATGCGGGAAAGTTATACACTGTGCACGTTAAAGAACCCGCTGGTTGGCCCTGACCAGAGGCTACCATATTTCTCCTGACAGCTATCCAGTGAGTTCCCTCCCCCAACCTTCTCTGAGCCTTCAGGGTCCTTGTGACTTGGCCATTTAACCTATTGTGTACAAAGAAGCGCCGCTCAGAATTAAAACAATCCAACCCAAACCTTACCCCAACTTTCTCTGAGCCCTTGATATCCTTGTGACTTGTCGTTTAGCCCATTGTGTGCAAAAAAGCGCCGCTTGAACCCAACCCTGTTGCTGCCTGATCTGCAGAACTCATGTGAATCTTGTATTTCTTTAATAAACGCCATATCTCAGGATTTTTGTTTTCGTGTTTTTTGCCATATTCGCAAATTTCTAGATATCTCCAAGCATTACATATATTAAAAAGAAACTAACCTGTATTTTAGAAAACGTTATAAAGACCATACTGTTACAAATACGATTTAATTCTTTAATTTTCCATTACTGAAACAACTACTACTGCATAGTAGGATATTAATAGCGAAATGGACTATAGATTTTCTGACAGAATTAACTCTGAATCGATAGCTGCTTGTATTCACAGTTGTGTTCGCGTCTTGCGAAGTTTAGTAATGTAACATTCCAAAGTTCTGTACGCTCAGAGTGGCTGCGATAGCAATGGACTGGGATACAAATTTCATTAGGAGAGCAGGTGCAGAGTAGCTTCAACCATTCATTCAGCATGCATTATATTACTGAGCATGGATATCGTTTTATTTAAAAAAGAGTTGCTTTAGCAAAGGTTGTTGTTTTAATATTTTGTAATAACGTTGAATTAGTTCTATGACAACAGATGTAATATCATGGAACTACCAGATATATAACCAAGGGAATATTTTTTTTCTGATACAGAAGGGTGAGGGGTGGCTGTTATCTTAGATATCTCGCAAGAGACTGATAAAAAGTTAATGCGTTGGTTTATTTTTCCTCTGAGCTGCACCTTTTGCATACAATGGGCTAAATAGCCAGGTCAGAAGGACACCGAAGGCTCAAAGAAAGTTGGGGGAAGGGACTCACTGGAAGCTGTTATGAGACAGATAGTAGTCTCCCTCAAGGCCATCCAGCACGTTCTTTAACGTGCATAGGGTATGGCTCTTTTCCTCACACGGCGCCACGACTTTACGTCACATCCTACAGACTGTGACTTCCTAAGCCCATCAGTATCCCCTACTGACCGAGGGCAGGAGCGGGAAGTTATGCAGAGATAAATCTCAACGTTGGCAAAACTGGGACTCGAACCTGGGAACTGCAGATTTCGAATCTGGCTCGTTACCGACTGAACCACCCCGCGCCTACAAAATAGATTGATTTAATTTTAGTACTATTATAATGTGTTTTCAAGGGAGAGATATGTCCACACCACCAGCTTTCAACCGCCTACCGGTGCCGATGAGTACTACTCGCATTTATAAAAAAGTCTTTAAATATTTAAATATCCTGGCTGCAATTTACGGCGATTATTTCAGTCATCTCTATTATACCTAAGAGTTCTTAGATGATTTTCATATATTTATAAACTCGTTTAGAAATAACAAATTTTTTGAAATTCTAGTTGCGTTGAATTTGGAAATTTTAACGCGAAAAAGTATTTTAACAGTTCGAATTTCGCAGAGGTTTCACTTCAAGGGAAAGATTTTGGCCTTAAATGGACTGGAGACGCGAAAGTTTCTGATTTGGATTATGCTGATGATTTGGCCCATTTGACAAATGATGTTGATGAGATGAACTCTTTCATTCGAGCTGTTGATGAGATTGGTAGTAGAGTAGGTTTGGGTATAAACAGAGAGAAAACTAAAGTGATGAAAATTGGTCAAGCAGGCTGTGATTCAGTTAATCTGAATGGTTGCAGTCTTGAGCGAGTGTCACAGTTTAATTATCTTGGGAGCTATGTAACAGATAATGGTGATGTGCGGCATAAGATTAACAGATGAATAGGGATTGCTGCCGGGACTTTTAAGAATCTATTGAGAGTGTGGAGAAATAGGCGTATAGACCTAAAGACTAAAATTAGACTGTATAATAGTTTGGTTCTTTCTAGGGTTAGATATGGTAGTGAAACATGGACACTTTGTAAACAAGATAACAGGAAACTAGATGCTTTTGATTCTAGATGCTTACGCAGTATCTTGGGCATTAGGTGGGTCAACTTTGTAACTAATAATGAGGTTAGGCAAAGGAGTCGGCAACCTCCTTTAAGCAGCATATTGTGCAGAGAGAGACTCCGTTGGTTTGTCCATGTTGCCCGTATGGATAATTATAGATTGGCGAATAGGGTTATGAACAGTGTGCATAAAGGCTTCAGAAAAATATTTTTCTTTAAGGAAAATGCGGTGGATAGACAAATGTCAAAAAAGGACCTTTTAAGAAATGGTGTGCAGTGGCCAGATGCAGCAGAAGTAGCTCAGGACAGACTTTCTTGGAGAACTAAATTGCACTGGTTGGACCTCCGTAGCCCATGACTGCTTGAGGATGATGATGTCAAACATATGAAGATTCATAATTAGTTCTTCAAGGGTACAGTTATCATAATTTGCATTATTGGACAGAAATGCTTGGAGCTGGGAATTTTTTGATTACCACTTGGATGAATGAAATTCTGAATATCTTTTATGATAAAGGCATGGTTCCTAAAGATTTTACCAGAGCTATTGTTATCTCTATTTTCAAAAAAGGTGATCGCAGTTCTTGTGATAACTATAGGGGTATCAGCCTACTCCCTGTTACAGGTAAAGTTCTTTCCATGATTGTGCTTAACAGAATTAAGAATCTGGTTGACAGTCAATTGCGTGATGAGCAATGTGGATTCAGAAATTGTAGGGGATATGTGGATCAGATATTTTCACTTAGGCAGATTCTTGAGAAATGTTTAGAGTTTCAGAAACCTTTGGTTGCTAGCTTTGTTGATTTCAAAAAAGCTTTCGACTCTGTTGATCGTCATAATTTGTGGTTGATTATGAGATCATATGGTATACCAGACAAGTTAGTTAACGTAATGAAAGCTCTCTATAATAACACTGAGTCGTGTGTGAGAGTTGGTAAGGCTTGTAGCAATTGGTTTAGCATTACTTCTGGTGTTCGATAAGGGTGCATTTTGTCTCCTTTTCTCTTTAGCTTGGTTATTGATTATGTTATGCGAAATTCACTTCAAGGGAAAGATTTTGGCCTTAAATGGACTGGAGATGCGAAAGTTTCTGATTTGGATTATGCTGATGATTTGGCCCATTTGACAAATGATGTTGATGAGATGAACTCTTTCATTCGAGCTGTTGATGAGATTGGTAGTAGAGTAGGTTTGGGTATAAACAGAGAGAAAACTAAAGTGATGAAAATTGGTCAAGCAGGCTGTGATTCAGTTAATCTGAATGGTTGCAGTCTTGAGCGAGTGTCACAGTTTAATTATCTTGGGAGCTATGTAACAGATACTGGTGATGTGCGGCATGAAATTAACAGACGAATAGGGATTGCTGCCGGGACTTTTAAGAATCTATGGAGAGTGTGGAGAAATAGGCGTATAGACCTAAAGACTAAAATTAGACTTTATAATAATTTGGTTCCTTCTAGGGTTAGTTATGGTAGTGAAACTTGGATGCTGTGTAAACAAGATAACAGGAAATTAGATGCTTTTGATTCCAGATGCTTACGCAGTATCTTGGGCATTAGGTGGTTAAACTTTGTAACTAATGATGAGGTTAGGCAAAGTAGTTTGCATCCTCTTTAAGCAGTATATTGTGCAGAGAGAGACTCCGTTGGTTTGTCCATGTTGCCCGTATGAATAATTATAGATTGGCGAATAGGGTTATGAACAGTGTGCCTAAAGGCCTTAGACCTAGATGCGGTGGGCTGACAAAGTCAAACAGGACCTTGTTAGAATTGGTGTGCGGTGGCCAGATGCAGTAGATGTAGCTCAGGACAGATTTGCTTGGAGAACTAAATTGCACGGTCTGGTTGGACCTCCGTAGCCCATGTCTGCTTGAGGATGATGATGATGGTGATGAACATCAACACAGTGGAGTTGGAGTGGGTTCTTTTACCTTTGATCTGCACTTTAGTGTGCACAATGGACGTCATGCCCAGTTAGGAGGATCCCAGTATATAATAGTTAGGCAGAGGAAGGGGCCAACTGGATAGCTGTTAGGAAACAGAGGCACCACCTAAATATCATTTAATGTGTTCTTTAATGTTCACAAGTTATAGCTCTCCCGCACACAGAGCCACGGTTTTATGTCCCATTCGACGGATGGCGAACCTTCCAAACTCACCAGTGTCCCTTTTCGACTAGCACAGTGCATTTGTGAATAGAGTTATAAGTATATTTAAATTATCAAAAGTCTGAGAAAGATTAGTCAAAACCCAGATCAGTCAAATGCAAATCAGTGAAAATGCAATCAGCAAAATAAAAACGGTACAAGAGTCACCCGGTACATATTTATGCATATGGTAAGTGAAGGAAAATTTATTTAAAAATTAGGTTTTACTGGATGGAAACGCATACGAAGAAATGACATACATTGCTAGAAGTGGAAATCGCAACACCAAGAAGGAATGGAAGTAGAGATATGTAAATTGCAGGAGGCAATCGGCCATCGGTGATATGCAAATGATGAAAGTTCTGCAGTGAATGGACAAATGACACCCAGTCGAGTCATGGATAAATACTGGCTGGACTCCTACGAGCTCGTGATAGCTTAACCGACAGTGAGGTGGGAGTGAATGCTGCGAAAATGTTCTGAACATGCCTTGTAGATCTGGAGGGACCCTTATGCACAATTCACGCGTTCTGAGAGAGAAAACAAATCGTCGATGCGCGAGAGCTCGGATTGAGTCTTCGAGCGATCGCTGCACGCATGGAGTGCAATATAAGCATAGTGAAATGGTGCATCTTATGCACCATCATGGAGTACCAAATGGGGCGAAGGACAGGTATGGATGAAACATGCCACACCGCAGGTCGTGAAGATCGCGTGCTCCGTAGGAGGGACGTTCGCGATCTTTCTACGAAAGCGACTGTGCTGCAGAGTGATTTGTGGACCGCTACGGGTGCCGTGGTCTCCGCGCAAACCATATTAGACAACCAGTAGTAAAGAATCACAGGATAAGTCTTGTAGACATGGAACTCATGAAATGATGAGCTGAAAAAAAATTGGTTTTGCCATGAGTGGGATTGAACCCACGTCTAATCAGTCCACGTCATAACAGGCATGTTTCCTGGAGACGTGGGTTCGAATCCCACTCACGGCAAAACCAATTTTTTTCAGCTCATCATTTCATATTAGACAACGTTTGCATGACGTAGGAATGAGGACGAGACGTCCAGTCTGCTTCTGCCATTGCAGCAACATCACTGGTTACACCGTCTCCACTGGTGTCGAGCAAGGCAACATTGAACTATAGAACAGAGGAGAGTATTGTTCACAGACGAGTCAGTTTTGGCATCCCAGACTCAGTTTTCTGCATGGCGTCGGTGTCGTCAACTACATGAGAAAGCCTATTCCATTAGCTGCCATACAGCTGCCCAACATGGTACAATGGCATGGGGGGGCACACATGTGACATCCGGACATTTCTGTCTCATGTTTCTGGTACGCTAATGGCGAGACGTTGCATCGATGACATCGTTAATCTGTGGCACGGCCCTTCGTTACCACTAGGCCTGGACTGATTTCGCAGCAGAACAACGCCATCCCACATATTGCATCTGAAACGATGGACAGTCTCCAAGGTGTGGGCATTCTCCCATGGCTGCCATATTTCCCGGATTTGTCGCCCATTGAGCATGTGTGGGACCTTATGGGTCGCCACCTTCGCCAGTTTCCTCCGGTGGCGATTCTGGCACAGTTGTGTGCCCAATTGGATGCTGTTTGGAACTCCATACTTCAGGAAACAATTAACCATCTCATTGATGGAATGCCGAGATGCCTACAGGCTTATATAACCGTCCAAGGTGAGCCTACTATTGAATCTTCAATAAACGCACGTACCTTGAGTTCTCACGTTCCGTTTCTTGATCATTTGTACATCTACCCTTACAGCTTCCGACCCGTCAATTTCTGTTGTATACATCACTTCCTTCGCGGTGTTGTGACTTCCACTTTGAGCAGTGTATCATTTAATGGAAAATGAAGATAAAACGCATAAAAATAAAAAAAATGCAAAATCGAAACTCGGTTCACAAAAAGCGATTGGATGATTCATCAATCCAAGCTTGCGTGCATGGCCACGCTGATGAAAACTGTGCGTGCAACCCGAAAAATTAAGAGAAATACCACCCTGAGAGTGGAACTGTCGATATACCTGGTATAAAAGATGGATACATTTCTGTTGAGCGCATGCACAAAAAGGAATATTTCCGTCTCTTTAATTGTCTTGTGGCGCACACAAAAGCAAGAGTAGCAAAACAAAGATACTGAAATATTAAACTTCGAGCTCCTTGTAATAGAAGACGATTAAACATTGGCAGTGGTAATCACATAGAGAAATGTTTTTTTCTCCAAGTAATAATAAAGAAACACACGATTTGTTATGAATAACAATTCGGAACGTTATATGGTTCCTCTGTATCTTTTGTTCGAATTTCAACGCAATTTTCTGTTGTTGTGGATCGCACGAAAACTTTGCTACCCTTCTTAAAAGTAATTACAAGTTCCTGTTTCAATAAATCAATATCTTTTTTATGTAGTTATAGACTAAGTCTTCAGTCTTATCATCAGACAGAGTGGGGAAATGAATCACTTACATTGAAAATGTACGTAATCAAAACACATATTGTAATTACACGATGGGAAATCTATTTCCAATACCAATGAAATAAAGTTTGAATGATGTAGATGCATACTTGGAAAAGTCCTGAAGTAACAAAAGGTTAAAGTGGAGATACAACTAAATTAGGAAATACTGCTTTCCAAAAGTATTTATTCTGAACGTCAGCTGAAGCATTTAGGTATTACAGTCTAAATTCTTGATCTATCGCTCTTTTTCAAGCATTTTAGAATTCACGACTCTGCTAGACAAACTCTAATTATCCGTGTGAATATCACCAACAATACATTATATTTATAACAAAATGGTGCCTACAGGGGATTGATGATGTATTGATTAAATCACATTAGTATTCAACCTAGAACAAAACACTATTGGTGAATATGGTATGCTTATTTCCAAACATAATAATTTAATTTTTTTTTTAAATATACCGTCTTGAGCACCCATTTAGCGGTGGAAATTTCAACTAATGGATAACTGATAAAATGCAAAAATAATATCTTACGGTATCTATAAAACACTAAAAGAAATTTTCATTTATCTCAACAAACAAACAAAAAATACGGGCAGGGGCAAATCATAAATAATACGAGGGCACATCATTGCCTCTAAGTTTAACCTCTTGAGCATTATACTCTACAATAAAATTTTCAAATTTCTGTCTTAAATAGATCGTTAGAATATTCATTAAGCATTTGGTTAGTTTCCAAAAAATTTCTCCCTTTGGAAGGGCCTATTAAAGCTATTAGAATATTCGAAAAATGCGAATCATAATATTTTATCAACATCCATCAAGCTTTAATTTATCTCTGAAAAGAAAACCAAAAATGACAAAGTGAAAACATTTGCTTGTTTATTTTCTTTCTTTTTTTGAAAACTAGCCAAAAATCAAACTCGGTAGTGCCAAAGATATTACCTAAACATCTAGAGACATTAGTATCAAATTTCGTGTTAATTTATTTGCAAAGAGCCGTAATTTCACTATCAAAATGAACTTTAAGGAGGACCAACGACTGAACTGCCATATACCATAAGCTATGATTTATATATGTATATATATATATAGTATGTATATATTACTAAGATTGACTTATGTAAATTGATTGATCCAGCACGAATTATATTCATAACATTAGTGTATAAGGCAAGTGACAGAGGACGGTAGCTTACCCCATCGTAAACTGAAGTTTTTCCAGTTCGAATTCAGACTCTGAAGCTTTAAGACTTTTTCGTTGACAGGGTACGAAGTTTCAGACGAAAACTTAGCCGGGTTTGTTTCAAATAAAAAGCAATCGGCTTTCATCTGATGGAACATTAAATGGTAGCTCCAAATGCAGAAGAAGCCTTTCTTTGGTAAAACTCATCCGTCATTCAACATGCAAGACAAAAAAATATTTTCTCCAATTTGAAAGAAAATGCATTTCATAAACGTGCAGTACAGTTCTAAATATAGATGTCACACTTGCTGATGACTTCGTTAAATCTCACCATTATTCAAATAATCAAACTTCGTAACACCCATCATACTACGTAAATATTTAATTCCAAATGTAAACTTGAGGCTATGTTACAAGTGCAGAAGGATCCATATATTGTGAAATTAAGCTGCGTATCTAAGTGCAAAGAGACGGCATCACTGAGTGGCCTTGACAGAAGGCTGTCTAGTGGGTCTCGTACTTTAACTATGCTATGATCATGAGAGTTCTTGCAACTTGCAATATAATGAAATGTGGAGAGGGAAAAGGATGCTCAAGTGTCAACCAACTTAACCTATCCAATGCCATTACCATGTCATTATGAAATAGTGTCACTATAAAGTGACGAGATTCATATTTTAATTCATATTCAAGAGCATATCAAAACAAGGCCAGAGAGAATAAAGAATAACAATCTGCCTCCGCGATTCGAATATGTGATCTAGTCTACATTCGAATCCGAGAAGAGTATTAGTGGGCATTTCACAATTTGCCTAATTGTTGAAACAAAATGATGTATCTTAAACTAAGCTGGGTCAAATAGCTTCACACTTTTATTTTATATTTGCAAAAACAGAGGACTGAGAACGGTCGCTAGAAACTATTCCTAGTTTGTACAGAACATCTCATACAAGGACAATGCTCCTACTAAAACCGCAGTCACTGTTGACCACTGCATCAGTTAGAGCTAACTGTACACAAACAAATAACCAACCATGCCATCCAGAGATTCGAACTTGGACACCTGCAGTTGCATTGCCACTGTTAAACCAACGCGGTACCAATTCCCCACCGTGCCACAGATAATATTTACAATTCATTGAAATCATAAATTGTTAACAATACTATAAGAAATTATACTGATCAGAGTCGCCGATTCTTAACCTGTTTTAGTGAGCTTCGCCAGCTCGTAAAGATATAATATATTCTTGAAAAAGTAATAATTATATATATTTGTTTCATAAAACTGAGAGTATTCATTTTTATATTTCATGACATATCAAAGTCCTTATTTCGAATAAAAGTTTTTGCACCTCTGTTTCACATATTTCCGTATATTTTATTGCATACTAGAAGGCAGAAGTGCCCACTTTTTGTGGAAAGTTCAGCGACGCAGCTGGGTATTATTACCACTATTATTCGAACATTTCATTACCTATAATTTTAGGATACACCAAAAAGGAAATAACTATAAAACATGTCCGAAAATTCTTAAAGCTTACCAGTTCTACGTAAATTATGTGAAAGCATTTATAACGTAAGACTTAGGGAAATTTCCTGTTTAAAACTCTAAACTTTTAATCATGTCTGTTTAAAATTCTTGCACTTGTAAACATGCATATACACAGTATTATCAGAATAATATGACCACCTACCATACATTTACTATGGTAGGTGGTCATATTATTCTGATACGACTGTGTATGTATAGATATATAGTGTGTACATATAGATAGAAATACATTCATAATATGGTGCATATAAATATATTCTAAACTAAAAGCGAGAATGGAGTATCCACGAACCAGTTTCCTGTCACTTACCTTTTCCATTTTCTTTTTTTGTAAACTAATGTTAAAGATGCATTTCCAATGGTGAATGAGCACGATGTAAGCATCTACTGAGAGAATCAAGGGATTGCAGCGAGAACATTGTAAACCAACCCAATTACGTTGCCTAAGTTTAGCCGACGAACCGTACGTTCTCATTGCTTATATCCCAGCAAAGTGCAAGCCTTGTGCATACGAAGGCTAACAGTTTCAAATTAAGTGATCCCTCTCGGGTGAATAAGCGTATATTGACGAGCACCCGCTGGCAATCCACCTCATGCATTAGAAAGGTCTTGAATCTGAGAATTTGCACATGTAATGATGGTGACAGCCGCGTACAGATAGCCTGAATTTGAATGGCATGCATTCTGGAGCCTCTTGCGCTCGTAGAGTACAACAGTGTCTCTCCCATATTTTCCATTTGATCCCAGCTTGAGATTTAGCGGTTTGTGATGTCCTTTACATAGGATAATGTTTAGTGGAACAACAAGGTGAATAAACTATAGTATCGCTGTAATATATTAGCCATATAACTAAAGGGCGTTTTCTCGCATTATTACACAACTAATGCAGAAATTTAAGCAAAGAAAAGGCTAATACGTTCATAAGTATCTGAAAATGATTTAAATTGCTTTTAAACTTAAATACTTATTACGTTTTAAAATATAATTCCTATAGCATCAATTAATATATATCTTTATTGTCCATGAAACATAGAGTTAGGTTGTGTTGCTTTACCTCTGTACGGTACTGTTTATGCATCCAAAGAGCCAAATGGTCAGGTCACAAGGACTCCAAGGGCTCAGAGAATATTGGTGGAAGGATTCCCAGTTGCCTATTAGGATACAGATAGTAGCCTCCCGTCAAGAACATTCAGCGTGTTCTTTAACGTGAGCAGTGTGCGGATGTCCTACATAGGGAGACACGGTTTAAAGTCTCACCAGATGGGCGGCAGCCTTTTCAAACCCATCGGTGTGCCCTTTCTAACCGAGGGAAGGGTAGATGTTAGCGGAGATAAATCTCAACACTGACAATTGGGACTCGAACCTGGGAACCTGGAATTACGAGTCTGGAGCACTATGGACTGAGTAATCCCACCCTCCCATTGATGGTAAAAATAAACATCTGAAATAAAAACAAAGTACTTATTCAACTTATTATAGACTTGTCTAAGAGGAGCTTTTACCTGCGTATAAAATATATGGGCTTCAATGACATTATCTTTAGCAGGATATTCGGCAACATCGAAATAAATTTGCGCCTTTTGGCATCTCAGTCCAAAATAATGAATTCTTTACGGCAGAAGATAAATGAATTACCAGAAGCAAAATAAAATGTGAAATCGAAACTGAATTCGAAAGCATTTTGGCATATTATTGTATTATTATTCAAACAATTGCAATTACCTTTGTTGATATTTTTAAGTCTTCACTAAGCGTCCAGGAGATTCAGAAGAGGTTAACTGGCGTTAGATTGTTGGCTAACTGTTGTTTATCCGCATATTATAGTGCCTAGCCACTCGTAGTTCATCCTTCATGGTAAGTTACAAATCTAAATTAATTACAAATATTAAGGTAAGTCGCTTTTTGTTAAAAACGTTGGTTAGGCGCATATTGGTGATACAGTGCACATATTGGTATACAGAATAACAATTACACTATTTGTAATTTAAAAGGAATTTGGTAATACAGAAAACCCTCCACATTCGCGACTTCAAAATTCGTGATTTATTTGAATATTTTTAATTTTCAGTTAAACAATTTAATTCTATTCGACTACTTGTAAATCATCTGTGAAGTACCTTTTATTAAAACAGCGGGCTAAATTTGAAATATAAACGTATGCTAAATGATATGTGACATTCAAAGCATACTACACAAGATCGAGAACACACTAAGAAATTGATTGAAGACGACTTTGCCGAGCTCATTAATGAGAACATTGAGGAGGAAGAGGAGGTTGCTCAAATGGCTACTTTCAATCTCAAAGCTTTGAATGGAATACTAAAGCTACAGCGAGAGTTCATAGACAAAGTGATGGAATGCAATCCTGTAATGGAGAGAAGCTCAAATATAAGTGGGAAATTGAGGCAGCATTCTGCGCCTACGTTGAAATTCAAAATGAACTGCAGAAAGCCGTAGATGAAATGACCATGACATAGTTTGTTCATATGAATCCTTTGATTCTGCCATCAACAACAGCCCGTTTCAATCGCCCTGTTTGGAGGATACGGATTGACCTTACCAGCATATTGACGTATTATATTATTATTTACTGATTTCCGTCTATTCTCTTTCTCTCTATCGGTTTTTGTCTTGCCATAAACTTACGAAGGCTATCTCAATCGCTAAAGCCGTGGAAGCATTTTTGATGACGTCAAGAAAGGAGAGAATTTTTTAAATACATTTCAGCATAATATTATTTCAGGTTGTTGTTGTATCTAACAAAACTAAGTATTACATTCATTTCTTAGAGATATCCTAAAGTCACTTTCAAATTATAGACCAGTTTCACTTATTTCTATTTCCTTCAGTTTTTGAAATAATAATAATAAGAAGAAAGCTTACTAAAATTCATGGAGAAACATAAAATATTATCAGATAATCAGTTTAGATTTAGGGAACGAAAACGTACTGAACATTGTAAAGTTTAACTGGAGAAAAATATTTTCAAAGGTTTGTACCAAAATAGACAGACTTGTATTATTTTTGGATTTACAGAAGGCTTTTGATTCTGTAGACCATAAAAATTCATCTTTCGAAGGCTCTTTTCATTTGGCATTAGAGATACTACACACAAATAGTTTAAATCTTACTTATGAAGATTACAGGCTGTGCGAATAAATGATAATCTAAATAATTTCTTATTAATTCAAAACGGAGTACTCCAGGGTTCAGTTTTGGATCTACTTTCATTTATACATTAATGACTTTTGTGCCTTGTATTTATTTGGTACATTCTTCTATTATGCAAATGTTGCAGCTGTTTTTCATTCTGACGACTATGAGACACTAAAATTTCGGGTTGGGTACGATTTAAAGAATGTGTAGTATATATAAATATATTAGACTGTATAGTTTCATACTTATGCATTTGGCAAAGCCTTTCACACCATAACGCTTTACTCAGAGTTTCTTTCTATTATAATTACGTAGGTGTTGAACTGAACTATAACCTAAGACGGAGGTTTCATGCCTTGAAAGTAAAAATTTAATTAAGATGTGTACTCTTAAGACTTTATTATATTACTAGAATTGTTAGTAGGAAAATTCTTATCTCTGTCTTATGCATGGGTGTACTCAATTATACGATAAAGAATTTGCTGTTGGTAAGGGGCATATGAATAACGTTTGCAATTTAACCATTCTTCATAGACATATTTTTAGATTTGCCTTTTGTTTCAGTTATACAAATCCTGTATACATATTCTTTTAGTGATATTAGACATATCTATATGTTACTCTAATTTAAATCTGGGCATTGGTTTACCCACAAAAATTATTACAAAATGAGAAAAACTGGCTTTTTTATGTTCAATTGGTTAAAAAATCGAATTTACAAAGATATTTTGTTTATATTGCTCTCCAATTATTTAACTTTTTATGATATTAGAATGGAGAAAAGCTCTCGCGTTTTCAAAATCAAAATTCACAGTGTAATCTATCAAAATACTAACTTAGCCATAACATTTTAGTTTTTATGTTCTTTGCTCGATTGTCAACTGTTTTGTATATCATCATCATCATCATCCTCAAGCAGCCATGGGCTACGGAGGTCCAACCAGACCGCGCAGTTTAATTCTCCAAGCATATCTGTCCTGAGCTACATCTGCTGCATCCGGCCACTGTACACCAATTCTAACAAGGTCCTGTTTGACATTGTCTGCCCACCGCATCCTAGGTCTCCCCCTCCTTCTGAGGCCTCTAGGCACACTGTTCATAACCCTATTCGCCAATTTATAATTATCCATACGGGCAACATGGCCAAACCAGCGGAGTCTCTCTCTGCACAATATGCTGCTTAAAGGAGGTTGCCGACTCCTTTGCCTAACCTCATCATTAGTTACAAAGTTAAACCACCTAATACCCAAGATACTGCGTAAGCATCTAGAATCAAAAGCATCTAGTTTCCTGTTATCTTGCTTACACAGCGTCCAAGTTTCACTACCATAACTAACCCTAGAAAGAACCAAACTATTATACAGTCTAATTTTAGTCTTTAGGTGTATACGCCTATTTCTCCACAATCTCCATAGATTCTTAAAAGTCCCGGCAGCAATACCTATTCGTCTGTTAATCTCATGCCGCACATCACCAGTATCAGTTACGCAGCTCCCAAGGTAATTAAACTGTGACACCTGCTCAAGACTGCAACCATTCAGATTAACTGAATCACAACCTGCCTGACCAATTTTCATCACTTTAGTTTTCTCTCTGTTTATAACCAAACCTACTGTACTACCAGTCTCATCAACAGTTCGAATGAAAGAGTTCATCTCATCAACATCATTTGCCAAAAGGGCTAAATCATCAGCATAATCTAAATCAGAAATTTTCGTATCTCCAGCCCATTTAAGGCCAAAAGCTTTCCCTTGAAGTGAATTTCGCATAACATAATCAACAACCAAACTAAAGAGAAAAGGAGACAAAATGCACCCTTGTCGAACACCAGAAGTAATGCTAAACCAATTGCTACAAGACTTACCAACTCTCACACATGACTCAGTGTTATTATAGAGAGCTTGTTTGGTATACCATATGATCTCACAATCAACCACAAATTATGACGATCAACAGAGTCGAAAGCCTTTTTGAAATCAACAAAGCTAGCAACCAAAGGTTTCTGAAACTCTAGACATTTCTCAAGAATCTGCCTAAGTAAAAATATCTGATCTACACATCCCCTACCACTTCTGAATCCACATTGCCCATCACGCAATTGACTGTCAACCAGATTCTTAATTCTATTAAGCACAATCATGGAAAGAACTTTACCTGGAACGGAGAGTAGGCTGATACCCCTATAGTTATCACAAGAACTGCGATCACCTTTTTTGAAAATAGGGATAATAATAGCTCTGGTAAAAATCCTTAGGAGCCATGCCTTTATCATAAAAGATATTCAGAATTTCAGTCATCCAAGTGGTAACCGAAACATTTCCAGCTCTAAGCATTTCTGCAGTAATTTCATCTACCCCTGGGGATTTATGAAGTTTAAGTTTAGAAACAGCCAAAATAACTTCAGATTGCGTTATAGGGCCAACATTAAAACCACCAATGCATCTATCATCATTGCAAACAATGGGAGTAGAACTAACCACATTGTTTAGAACATCACTGAAATGCTCAGCCCACCTAGCCATGACAGAATCCTCACCTTCTATAACCTTGCCTTGTTTATCCTTCAATCCCTGTATACCTGTTCGTTTTCTACCACACAAAACATTAACTATCTGGTACAGCTCTCTGCTGTTGTGCTGTCTAACTGCTTCCTCAGCTTTGTCAGCAAGGCCATCAAGCCAAAGATTCTTATCAGTAGCTAACTGATCCTTTACACGTTTATTAAGTTCTTTGTAATGCTTTCTATTAGGACTAGTAGGGTACTGATTAAGGACATTCCTGCAGTTCCTTCTTTCTGAAATAAGCTCAAGTGCCTTATCACTTAAATAATTCTGCCTCCTCTGCTCCTTTTTCCCTAAAAGAGTACTGTTAGTTTCCAAAAAAGCCTGTTTAAAATGGCCCCATTCTTCCTCAACTTCAGTATTAAGCAAACCATGACTGTCATAATGACTAAGTAACCTATCATGGTAAGCTTTAGCTATAACTGGGTCTTTCAGAGCTTCAGTATTAAAGGTAAATTTTTTAACCCTAGCACAACACTTTTTAAGTTTAAGTTGCAAGACACTTTTAACAAGGTAATGGTCAGATCCAATTTCAGCTCCCCTATATGCCCTGGTATTTCTAACAGAACTAGCCCATTTGCTGTTAATTAATATATAATCAATCATATTGTTATGCAGCCCATCAGGTGAAACCCATGTGTATTTATGTATGTCGCGGTGTTTGTAATATGTGTTAGTTATTCTGAAACCATTTAGTTTACTTACCTGTAGGAGACGTTGCCCATTGCCATTGCAGCTACCAATACCAAAAGGGCCTATTACTCCTCCCCAAAGGTCAGAGTCGGTACCAACTTTGGCATTGAAGTCACCAAGAACAAGGGTAATATCTCCTTTCTTGACAGAATTCAAAATATCCTGAAGTTGTCTGTAAAACCTATCCTTCTCATCCTCATCAGAATCCTCAGTGGGGGCATAACAGCAGATAACATTCAAGTCTTTAATGCTTGTCTGAAATTTCGCTGTAAGAAACCTTTCATTAATGGATTCATATCCTAGAAGAGCATCACTAGCATGTCTGCTGAGCAGCAGACCCACGCCTTGGTGATGCTTTCCATCCTCCCTCCCTGTAAAGAGAAATTTAAAGTTATTTTTAAGTATCTCACCTTTACCTGTCCATCTGGTCTCTTGCAGGCCTAGAATATCTAGGTTATAGCGCTGGAATTCCTGCATGAGGACATCAAGAGAATAATCTCTATGTAATGTCCTCACGTTCCACGTTCCTGCAGAGAGAAAATGATTAGTAGGATTTTTAAAGAAATTTGGTTTATTGAGATTGGTAGGGCCAACAATATCAAACAGCCCCCTGATCGCAGGCATGGGGCAAAGACCTGTTCCTCCTCCGCTAAAGGCTGAAGTCACCGATGCTGGTAGGAACTTCAGGCACCACCTTTTCAAGTGGACTTTTTCAAGAACCATATAGCCTGCCTGAGACACATTACTCCAGTTTAGGCTTGACGATGCCCAACTAGCAAGTAAGGTTCAGGTACCTGCGATGGCCTCTGATTAGGATTATCCACCAGCTGATATAAGGTATCCCATGCCTCTGTTCACTTAGAGCTGGCAACCCAAAAGCAAACAGAAAACACAGCGGCAGACTCTCCCTCAACAGAGGCCCACCAGTGCAGCAAGTCCAGGATCCATAATCAAGCTCAAATCCATAAACAAGTCCAGTCTAGTAGGTATAAATGGTCAACACCAGGACCTGTGAAGTTGACCACTCCTCAGCAGGGTTGAAAAAAAACTCCATTTTCAATTGAATTACAGTCTCAACATTCGCGAGAATTTACAGGAACGTAACCCTCGCGATTGTTGAGGGTTCATTGTGATTCGAAATTACTCAAAAGGCCATTGTAATTGCGGAAAGAGCCAATTACCGAATCCTTCAGTCATGGTATTACTATAAAGTCACTGAATACGATGACTATGTGTAAATGAATGTTTCGCGCATGCGCAGATATATAGCGTTATCTTGAAAAGTGATGTCGAATCATTGCCATGTCGTTTGATTTTCGGATAGTTTTCTGTTCTCTGAGAGTTGAATACCCGTTCCCTGGAAGGTGATTTTTTTTATCCAATGGAATATAGGCATTGACCGTAATGCTTAAGGTGTAAGGAGATTGGGTGAATTGAGGGATGACAATAACAAATGAAGGACGCGAAAGGGCCTACTACATGCTCTTTTGTAATCCGCAGGCTACGACAACGGTTTCGTGAGACAAATAATGTTTCCAGAGGACCATAAAGGAGTGGCTCAAGAGCAACAACAAATGAGGACAGGTATCTTCAAATTACAGCTCGAAGACGTAATCACAAAACTGTGCTCAATTGCTTTCTTATCTTTGCGGAGCTACTGGAACCCTTGTTTCGACCCCACCATTAACAGGAGATGTTAATGATGGTATTTATGCTCGCCGACTATTACGTTGTCTGCCTATCAGCCTACGTCACAGAAAAGAAGGACTGAACTGGATTGAACAATATCGTTATTCGACCAAGGATCAATATCACCCAGAATTCTTTACTCATAGTTCCAAATTTGCACTGCAAAGCTACTCCATACGTTTACTGATCTGCAGGGTAAAAAAGATACGCCATCATCCATCAACATAGTTGAGAGAGAGAGACACTTATGGAAGAAGAAAAGTCATGGTCTAGTCAGGGACTTTACTAGGTGATCGCACAGATTTCTATGTGGTTCCTATTCACATAAATGGTTGTAATTATTTATAAAATAAATAAATAATAACAACTAAGAGTTACAGAGATGAAGCCCTCTGTCGTATGTACAATCTTATGCATGTGCAATAGAGGATAATTTCATTTTGCAAGATGATAAATCCCATCCTATATCCACAGACCTTGATTTGACAGAACTCTGAAGTGAGCAGCATCAGTTGTATGGAGTGGCCAGCACGTTCTTCTGATCTCAATCCCATACAACATACTTGAGATGCTCTACAAAGGCGTGTTGAATCCCTCGATTTCCCTCCATGTACTCACCTCGTGGCCCTCTGAATATACAGTACTACATACACTTTCGATGATCCTACAACACTTTCGGTCATACCGTATACACTATGAGACACCGTTGTGAGGTAACTTATTAGTCTTAAATTTGTGCCCAAACTGAAATGCCATTTTTCAACCTTCGAATACCATTGCAACATTTTCAGAAATACGATGATGGAAACTATCATCCCTTTCAATATTTAGTCATAAGTCTAAAGGCATTCTTAGACCAATTTTCTTGCAAACTGATTTAACGATATTTTTGTTATAGCCTTTTCTCGGCAAATTAATTAATATGTAATTAATTAATTAAATTAATGTGCAAAATCAATTAAATTGCAAAAGCAGCGTCTATCACCGTTTGTAAAAGCTACTTTTAACTCGTAAACCATTTTCCTACTGGAGTGTGGTTCAAATTGGCGTACAATGACGACCTAGGTTTCGTATATTTTGCTATTGTCTGTGAATATTTTATGTTATAGTGCAGAAGTATAATTAACTTTAAGATCCGAACGTAATAAAATTAAAAAAAAAAAATGAAACGTTTCGGAGGTCTTTCTATTGTTTTTCTACACGAAGAAAGGCATTGTCTGACTACGGAGAAAAGACAATTGTAAGAAAGCGGAAGTGCTTTGGATATTTAGAAGATTATAATTTTATAATTATTGCTCCCATGTCTGATTGTTTTGTAAAAGAAATAGAAAATTGGTTACTGTTTTCGAAAATTAATGTACCAGAAACTGTTCTTTTCAAAAGGAAAGCTGAGGCCTAGAGCTAGGTTCTATTGCCATAATTACTACGACTGCAATTTGAAAATTACTTGAGATTGAAAACTTTTCTCGGCCAGCGGAAGGAAAAAGTTGAACTACACTGACCTTGTTGATTTTTGTGAAATCTTATATGAGAAATTGTCCTGTTCTTTTGACTTGATTTTTTTAAAACTTACTCACTTCTTCGCTGTTTTGTTTAAAAATTTTAAATAATATGTTTATTTGCGAAGTCCCTACTTTCAAATGTTCGCTTTGTGTACAGTATGCGGTATTTGGAAAAGCATTCATATTTTCTTGAAGTATCTGCAAATTATTCGTTTTACCTATCTTGCACACCATTTAATTCCATCTCGTAATCTGCAGTTTCCACGTTCGAGTCTCAACTTTGCAGCTTTACGATTTTTCTCCGCTAACCCTCGTTCTACCTTCGGTGAGAAAGGGGACATCGAGGGGCTTGGAAAGGCATCCGTCCGTCGGATGAAACATTAAGCTCTGGCTCCGTGTGCAGGAGAGGCATATCCTGTTCACGCTGAGAACGTGCTGGATGACGTTAGCGGGAGGCTTGCATCTGTCTCCTAACGCCTGTCCAGTGGATCTCCTTCCCCACCATTTTCTGAGTAATTGGGGCCCTTGTAATTTGGCCACTTAGTCCTCTGTATGAAAAAAGTGCCATTTAGATATAAAACAATCCAAAACAATCCAACATAGTGGAAGAAAGTTTTTCTTTGAATAAAAATGTTCTCTTGACATATGTCTCCTAACAGCTGTCCAGTGGATCCCTTTCCCCCCACCCTTTGCTGAGCCCTTGGGACGCTTGTAACTTGGCCGCTTAATCTCCTGTGTGCAAAAAAAAAGTGTCGCTTAGAGGTAAAATAACCCACCGCAATCCAACTAAGTGGAAGAACGCGATTGATGGCATTAACGGGAGGCTTGCATCTGTCTCCTAACAACTATTCAGCGGATCACCTTACCCCAATCTTCTCTGAGCCTTCAGATCCTTGTAACCTGGTCATTAAGTCCCTTGAGTGCCAAAAAATGCTACTTTGAGATAAAACATACAACAATCCAGAATATCGGAAGAAAATTTTTATTTGAATCAAAATGCTTTCTTGGATGCAATAATATAGTTTTCGAAAAAATAAAAAAATGCATTTGATTATTTGCCTTATTCAAACGAATTTTTTACTTGATCCCATTAATTAATGAAGGGAAAGCGAAAGTTTTTATGTATAATAAAATTAAACAGACACACTCTACCGAAGTTCAGCGTCAATAATGCCAATCAACAAACAGATGTTTCAAGTCATTTGTACAATACAATACCAAAGGTTTTGCGGGTATTTCCACATCATATGAATGAAAAGTCACATTCAAAGAACCTTAACTTTAAAAAATAATCTTTTACAGAAAAAAAACATGGGAATGAAGAGACAGTATCTCTAAAACCTATAATTCTATTCTCAACATTATTCGCCTGACATTTAAAGAAATATTGGAATCGTAACATTTAACAGAAGATATTGCTGTTAAGTGTTAATAAGGTATTTACACTAGTCTCACATTAAAAAAAATGACTATACGAAAATTCGAAAAAGTTGAAAAAAATCATGACAAAAAACCTGTCGAGTTACACTTATTTTAATGAACGCTTTATCATAAACAATTATTATTTATGTCGTAGAAAATTTTCACGACTAAAAACGCTGATCTTAAATATTTTTCGAGTTCCATAATTCTTTAAATATTGAAAATAAATCATTAACAATAGTAATTTGGATACATTCAATTAAAGTTTTTGTTTCCAGAAAAGCTTTTTTTTACAATGTTTGGAACTTTGAATAGTCTTTTCAGTCACCTAACGTGGAAGTGTACCAAAACATTCGGTAATACAACGTGTAGTTTGCAACCATAGAAAAACATAAACATAATGAAATATTTTGGTTTATGATTGCAACATTGCATCGTAAATATTGTTCATTTCTTCAATTGTTTTGAGCAAATGAAATAGTAATTATCACCTATAGCTTGAGTTCTATCGACTGAATATTACTAATTTGTGTTGTGTTTTTCTTTACAGTACATCGAAATATTAAAAAAATAAAAACAAATTAAAATACCTCCTCAAGCAGGTGTTTGCCCAAAGGTCTGACAGGAGCCTGTCAGTTTGATACGCCGCAGTATAAGGTCTGTGAGGGTGGCGGGACCTCAGCAGAAAGACTACAAACATCCACGTCTTATCCTGGGCTCGAACCTAATCCCTGTGATCAGTAGCGAAGTATGCAATCCACTCAGCCATCGGGATCACTCATTAGAAATACACCGCCCTAGCAAAATATTAATAGGATTTCCACATTATGTCAATGAAAATCGAATTTAGAAGCTCTATAACGTCTGAAATATGCATTTAATGGAAAACTGTGACTGAGGATAAATTAAAGATCTTAATCAAATATATTTGAATCTAGATTTTCAACAATATTCATTCAGTATTTAAAGAGTTATGGAAGCTGGAATATTCATCAAAAAATTATATTTTTTTAAAACAAATAATTCACAATTTTTTTAATATTGAAATAATCATTATGCAAACTTCTAAAAGGCATATTTTTTATTAAATGGTTTGAAACGATACTTATTTTTTAAGTTTAATCAATTTCTGAGAGGAACTATTATGCCGCATTACTGTTTTGAATTATTCTTACCCTACTAACTCTTTAAATATTGAACAAATATTATTGGAAATCAAAATTTAAACATATTTGATTATTGTATTTAATTTATCGTCAGTCATATGTTTTCATTAAAATGCATATTCTAGAAGTTAAAGAACTTCCAAATTAGATTTTCATTGACATAACCTGGAAATTATTTCAGTTTTGATAGGGCAATAAGCGATGTATGCTTAGAGTTTGTATTGTAGTCAGATGCGTCATATCTAATAGTAATCTCTATACAATTTCAGATGATGCATTGCGAATTATTAGTTCTACTCTTTTTTGATAGAAGAGTGGCCTTTGAACAGACTTTGCTTTGTACTGATAGACTTCGTTGTTCGTAGTTCAAAATTACCGTCGGCTCTTACAAACAATAGTAGTTTACGAAAATGACTTTTGATAGCAGTTACTGTCTTTGAGGATAATGACCAAACAGTCAATAGGCGGCTCACCCTACTTCATATCCGTGCCTTGTATAAAGTCTAAAGAATTTCAGTTAGTATAAATTTGAACAGCAATGGATACAGTAAAATAAACATATACTTTTATTCAGTGGAAGAATTGTGTATAAATCATGTTATTAGAATTTTAAAAAGCATTCTAAATGTAGCATTTATGTCTTTGTGAAAATTGTGAAAGTAGAATTTCGAAATATTCTTTTCCCCGCTATCTGTTGTTTGGTGTTCCTGCTTTAAATTGAAAAATGTTTAAAAGCCATTGTTTTAAAGTATGTGTTGAAGAAAACTATGTCTTGCTGAAAATTCCAGTGTAAAATCCAGTTTCACAAGTCTTCTGCTTTGGAAAATCGTTTCTCGTTAAACATTAGATCTTCCAACTACAGTACAATGAAATGCTCACATTATGGTTAAGTTGCAGTTCAAAAAGCAAACAAAAATTATTCTGCTAGTGTATATAATAACAGCTTTATGAGTAGGAAGGCATACTTCGCTCTTGCCCTTTCTAAATTATTCATAGAAAGCCTTAAGTTCTCTTTTCGTTTTACGGTTTTTGCCTTGCAAGAATAAATTGCCTCAGGTCGTCTACGAGCCCATTGAAGAAATGAACATACTGGAAAATCTTTCCTTACCAATGGCTCTTCTTTTATGTTTAATACAATTATAGAGTTCACATTTATCATTCTCCCAGTGTGCATAAAACGAGAAACGGAAAACCACGTGGCTGTAGGTTTTTAACTGCCTACTACGATAACACGAAAAATTTCCTGAGCTTTGATAACTAAAGATCGATGACATAAGAAGAATCTTTTTAGAGGGACACAGCGTATCTTTCCGAAGAAACAGTGAAATATACGATTAAGATGATGACAATCTAAAATACTTGCATATATACCGGATATTGCTTTGTAAAACTAGACGAAAGATCTGAAAGTTTAATTCGTTCTTCTTTATTTTATTACAATGTCAGAATAAAATTGCAATGCGAAGTATGGATTATACGCTTCCATTTCTTTGCTTTCGGATAATTAATATTTTCTTTATAAGATATTGCTCTCTAAATTTACTGAAATGTGAAAATGTATTTAAATTCACATATGACAGAGCAGTAGCGTCAATGAGTGGCTCATTTTATCTGGAAAATAGACAAACTTCACCAAAATGAATCAATCAACAAATGATCAACTCCCAAGGTTCAGAGAGGGATTAAGGTAGACAGCACTTAGAGGATACTAAGGGCCTATGATTCATTTAATATGTTCTTAAGAAGAAATGTCAAAGGAACTATGGCGTATCTTCTTATTCAAGGAACAACTGCATTTTGTAGTGCAATAACATTTTCTTTCCACTGAAGAAATGAGAAGTAACAGAGAAAAATTTAAACTCAGCCAATTGGGTCTCGAATTACAAACCTCTGCCTATTGTTCGCCTTGGTCCTCAAAAATTACAAACAACAAAAGACAAATATATTTTTAAAATGATGATGCTAACGACTACCATGAAAGGATTATAGCGTTGGGTTTTATTACATTTCCTGATATTTCTTCAGATAATCATTTTATTATTGCTAATCAAAATCTAAGAAAGAAATTTTTTACCTCTGTCTTAGTAAATGACAGGTTTCTATCCATAAAGAAACACATCGTTTCGTGCGCCAAACCACAGACTTCTGAATTATTTTCGTTTTCCATCTTGTATAACATTGCGAATTCGTGCATCATCTGAATTCGGTCTGATTATATGCCTCTGGGATTTGAACAATGTGAAGACAAACCTACGCGATTCATAAATTGATATTTCTTACTCTTTCAATTCTACATTTCTCCGCTGTTTCGTTCCACAGTATTTCGAAATTCAAATTTTTTTTTTCTTTACCACATTTGCTGATCCTTGTCGTGATGTTTGGTAGCAACTTTATTGCTATATTTTTATGACTTCTATTTTCCAAAGTTGTTCGAAAGAAGTTTTACAACTTCAGAACGGTGTGTTATGAACACATAGTTTCTTCTTTCTCCTTTTCCATCTTCTGTTTTGAAATTGTTCCATGCTGTAATTTCTTCTCAGAATGAATTGAAAATTCTATAATGGTCATAAGTTTTTACACTTTATCTACATCTTCATTATTTTAATATTCATTTGGCTTTCAAGTTAAACGATAGATGTGTTTTTTATTATTGCTAAATTATTTACTATATATTTAGAATTATTATTTAAAATAAATTTAGGTGCTTTCATTTTCGTGCCGAATGGTTGGCGCTCTTTGCTACTGATCAAAGAGACCTGGATAAGGTATGAATATTTCTGTATTGTTTTTCTGCTGAGGTCTCATCTTCTTCACAGATTTTCTCTATGTTGTAATATACTGACAGGCTTCTGTCAGACCTCTGTGGCAAGCATCTGCTTGAGAGGTAATTTATAATTACACATTTAAATAAATAAATTACCGTCAAACAGGTGCTTGAGACAGGTTTGAGAAGAGCCTGTCAATTTAATACGCCGTAGAAAAGATCAATGAGTAAGCGAGATCACAGCACAAAAACAACACAAACATTCATGCCTTAACCGGAGCTCGAACTTAGGTCCTCTTGACCTCAGGTCCACTCGGCCTTTGGGATAAGGTTTACATATTTAAGGAATTTATTTCATACAAATGCAAATAATTTGTAGGGCGGCTAGTAAGCTTGCTACTAAACTAGTGGGCGTGTTATTGTGCATCAGTTTGTAAAAAGAAAAAAAAAAGATCAACTGAAATAATATCCATATTTTCCGTTAAGAAACGCCCCTTTCCCTTTGAAAAATTTGCGGCATTGATAATTTTTATATTTTATTCGTTTTATAAGGTGAAAAATGTTATCAAAGTGTGAAACCGAAATCAAAGTTTGAAAAATGTAAAACATAAATAGCATAAGCTCAGATTTTAAACAGCTTTAACCATTTCCCTGTTTCTATTTACACTTAAACTTAATTTTTGTGCAACAGGATGGAAAAGGACTTAATGCTTTTGATCCGGTGTCTTATTCAATATTTCTAATAATTTTCAGTTTTGGTTTTTGAATAATAATGAATTTAGGCAAGCGATTCATCATCATTGAAGTAGCGAGAAGCATAATTTGCTGGGAGAAGCTGAGTAAATTCGGTTACGATTTCCATATGATCGTAACTACACTGAAAAAAGAAAGTAAATAAAAGCCTTAACCGCTGGACTTGAGCCATTTTATACTTCAGAGAATTTTAAATAGCATATTATGCGCATTTTAACAAAATGAATTTAATAAAGTAATATTTGTTGTGAAATTTACAAAATGTGTCGATTCTATTTTTTTTTTATAAAAAGGCTCTATTTTACAACTCAATCAGGGTTGGGTTGGTTTACCTAAGAGCAGCATTTTTGTGCACACAGTAATCTAAAAGTTCAGGCCGTAAGAACCACAAAGGAAGGTTAGGGAAAGAGATGCACTAGAGCTATTAGAACATAGATGGAAGCCTCCCGTCAGGACCATCCAGTGTGTTCAACTTTTACATGGTAGGACTATCATGAATAAGAAAGTACACAGGCCATGGCTCTTCGTCCAATCCAAAGGATGGTGGCCTTTCCAAACCTATCGATGTCCCTTTCTGACCGAGGGTAGGATCGGAGTTTGGCGGAGATAAATCGCAATATTGGAACAGTTGGGATTCGAGCTTTGGAACTACTGATAACGATCATGGCTCCTTACCGACTGAGCCAAACCCGCTCCGCTCAATTAGGAGGTTACAGGAAGAGGCTCGTAGGGATGGAGACAATGAAGAGCGCAGATCATATTCAACTGAAACTGATGTCTGAATTGGACTTCAATCAAACCATTTCCAAAAGATACACGTTTTCAGAAAAAAAATATTACGATTACACTGAAACTAACATATCTTTTGATTCCTTAAGGACTGTACAACTACGCAAACAGATTATAAGAAATGTTTACTGAAATGTTATAACGTTATTCTACATTCTTTGGTCTCTCTTTGATATATCATTCAATTTGTATTTCAATTATATATATATATTAAAAGTCATATCGCCAGTTTAGAATAAATTTAAGAGGGGAAATTTATTTAGATGCATTTAGCAAAAATGTTAAACTGAAATTAAGAAGAGTATACCAAAGTAATTTTCACATATAATAAGAAATGAGAATAATAAAATGCCGAATTATTAATGTTCCCTAAATGCATACAAATAACCTAAGATTCAATCGTTGCCGTGGGGTTAGTGTTCTACATTACTGGTCAAAGGACCTGGGTTCGATTCCCGAGTAAATCATGGATGGTTCATTTCTTGTGTTGTCTTCCTGCTGATGTCTTGCCGTCCTCATAAATCTTCTCTATAGCGTACTAAATACAGATCCGCTGTATTAGCAAACAGCTTTTTGAGCTATATTTCATCCATTTTTATTAGCGACAAGCAATGTGTTGAAAATTTATTGTTAGCATATTATTTTAAAGGAACACACAGTAATTAATTTTCTAAGGCAGGAATTTTTAACTTATTTTAAAGGATAACACTGAGGCATAATAACTAACATTGTCATTTCTGAAGACAAAAAACACTAGGCATCCATATTGTTCAAGGAAAACAGTATTTAAGAGAAAACTGTTTTTCAAGCTTAAAATGTTTTGCACGAAAATAAATTTCCCCTCGAGTAGCTGCTTTCTACAGAGAACTGGTAAGATCCTGTCAATATAATATGCCATATAAAAGACGTGGGAGGAAGCTGGACCAGATTTCAAAATATTAAAAGATATCAGAAGGAAGATATCAGATATCAGAATATTAAACATTAATTCCAATAGTTCTGGAGCTTGAATATGGGTCCCTTCTATTCATAACCAAGCACGATAGCCATTTTGATTTCTACCTCTAGAAATTCAAAATGATTTTCTAGAGGTGATTTCTAGTTCTAGGTTTCATTTTCAAGGTGATTTCTACCTCTAGGTTTAATTTTTTTGCCTCTAAAACGTGAAGCAATTACAAAACTCGAGCTTTTAGCTTTCTTGGCTACAGCGTATAAAGGGACCTAGATTCGATTCTTGGGCAGAATAACAATATTACACTCTTAATGTCTGTTGTCTGACTGCTGAGATTTCGCATTTCACTTTGTCGTATTATGCTGATAAGCTCGTGATAGGCTAGTGGACTGCTTGAGAAAAAATTGATTTTATTTTATATTCCCATTAAATCTTTCAGAAAAGGTAACGCTTACTAAAAGTAAAGTGAAGATGTAATGTTTTTGTCTCTTTGGCATATATTCAATTGAAGAGAGTCTGAACCTTCTAGAAACTCCTTACTGTACGATGCAACATGACTGTCGACTGTCCCAAGAGAGATTGCAGGGATATTGAAAAAACTCTCTGAATCATGCACATATTTGTTGTGCTCATTTTTACAAATCTGCATCGAGAGTAATTACGCACTCTAAGATCAGATATGTGCAGTGTCATGCATTTCATAACAGCAAGAAATAATATTTACTGTGGAATGAATATACTATAGTTGAAATGGGAACTAATTCGTTTTTTATTTCGTTTAAATTTTGTGATTTTTATTCGTTTGAAAAATACCTCATTACTTCAACATTCAATATAAAAATACACGTATCTCGGTGCCGAGGGATTTTAAAATTGAGCTAATGAAATGTTGATGCTCATAGGAAAGCGTAGATGCAGTGAACATTCTATTCGCAAGATATAAATGGACAGAGTTCTTGTGAAAAATAAGAATAACTGGGAGATAAATTTACGACTAATCAACGTTATTTTGCCTTCAATGAATAGATTTCTTCCTGGTGAAAGTGGTCAGAAGACATCAACTATAATATGTCAGACATTAATAAGTTCAAAAGAAGTTTTTTTTCCTTCGATAACTTGAAATTTACTTGAGATTGATCCTTGATAAAAAAAAAAACACAAGAAATCAGCAACTATGCTAGATTTTCAACCAGATAATTTCGATTTCATCGTTTTATTAATAGTTCAGAGATAATCACTTATAGATCAAGCAACAATTTTAATTTAGCACAACATTTTCTTGTTAACGTGAAATCTTCTTACGGCTTAAAAAAAAGATGAACTTACTTACTAAAGCCACATCCCTTCTAATATTCACGTGATTTGGTTTTGCCTAGGGCTCTCACCGCCATAAAGAATCAGAACATGGATTCTTGTAATCTAATCATTTCGCCTAGTGATCTAACCGTTTTGTCTTGTGATCTGATCATTTTTCCCGCTGTGCCACAATGACACACAAATAACAAATAACGCTTTTAAAAGCAAAAATATCTGGGATAGGTTAAACAAAAAGAGGGTCAAACGAGGACTTTATTCACACACTTAGGTCTTAGAATTTTTTTACTGCAAGAATTTCGGTATTTGTTTTTTAATTTGGTCATTATACTGTATAAGAACATGATGAAAGTCATGAAGCAATAGAATGCATTTATTATACGCAACGAGTAGCTGAAGAAATAGAAAAATGAATTTTTTAAAACAATTACGGTTTATAGGTTCATCGAGATTTATACCATTTTGTTCGACATTTTTGTGCCATTTGTTGAAATTAGTGAACAAAAATTTATCACAATTGCTTTGCTCACGTATCAGAATTTCTATTACCTAAGCTCTGCCAAATATGTTTTCCCCTGCTAACACAGTGGTTTCAAACCATTCAACTCGTCAAAAGTTAAGCACAGATCAATAAATTGCATCACGAAATACGTTTGGACAAATTTAATCAAAAGTCAAAGAAAGATACAAAAATAATGTAATTAAAAATGGAAATTTGGGCCACCATGATAAAAATGATTTACATATAGAGTAAAAAACAAACTAAAAAACAACAACAACAACAAAAAATAAAAAAGTAAGTGAAAAGCTTGCTGTGGTTTTGAAACATAAATGTATAGTTGATAGAGGGTGTAGCCCATTCTGGTACTAATGCAAACCTAACGACATCGATTCATATTCTCAATAAAATAATCTCTGGAGAACGGGAGGGAAATGGAAGTTTAATGAATAGTAAGAACAGCCTGAGGTCCTGGAGTGTTTGAGGAAGGGATTGAAGGGCATCGACATATCTTCTCAGGGCACTCCATGGATGTGCTATTGGGTGAAAATACGCAGATAATGCAGAACTATCCCTGTATTACTCCCTGTATACCTTAACACTCAAAATATTTGGTGGTCAGTCTTGCTCTAGATGGAGGGCATTACAGTCCATTAGGAAAGAATTTTCACCTATTGCACCAGTCTAGGGCTTGAAAAAGGGATCAAGAATCTCATCCCAATATCTCAGAGGATTCACAGAACCTCCATCAAAAATATGGAGGTCGGTAAGACCACCAAACGAAAATCGGGCACATACGGTCAGACCTCCACCACCAAATGCACTTTTCTGAAAAATGATATGTTGTGGCTGCAAGGTCAAGGTTTTCAGTACACGTCTACATCAGACTTTAGGGAACATTTGGACTCGTCAGCGAACAGAACATGACTTCGTGGTTCTCAGGTTCAGAGTACCTAATAATGACACCATTTATGCTGGCCTGTCTGAGTCTGGAGGTTAAAGGGAAACCTTCAATTGGTCAACTAGCATAGAATCTGTCCATGTGAAGCCTTCTGGTCATAGCAGAGGCAGATGCATTTCTGTGGCTGCAATTAGGTCTGAAAGCAGAAATGATGCTGTTGATCTCCTGTTCCTTTGACACAGTAATTTCAATAAAGAGATCATCTTGACGGGCTGTAGCTGTAGGAAGCCTTGATCACGGGTTGATCTCAAGGACCGCTGAATTTTAGTTAAAAGTTTTATGGGGAATGTATTCTATACGTTGAGCGACTCTAGATTTAATTAAGTCATCGTTTTAATCAACACAAGTAAACCTCAAGAATATAATCCTCGTATTAATTAGGAACTTTAAGAATTAATAATATTAACGTAATGTTTAAAAGGTGATTGAGTTTCGGTTCTGCAATGAAAATAAAATACTAAAGATAATATTTTTTTAATTTTAAGTAGATTACCAATTTAATACACAACGAACGATTCGGAGAACCGAAATATCGGTTAGCAGGAATTAAATGAGAACTACTTTGTGTTTTAGTATTGTTTTCACTTTCAGCTATTTTTTTGCCCATTTCGCAAGGAGAAATTTCGGGAGGGAACCCACTGGACAGTTGTTAGGAGCGCTCCTTGAACATGTCTTCTGATAACGTTGGGTTGCTTGTAATTGCTTCCATATCCGTTGCGATAAAATGGACACCAAAGAATATGACCAGTTCCGTCATTGTTTGACCAGCTTCTAACTTTCCAACGGTTATTCACCTTTTTGAGTCTTCTAAAACGTTTTCTTTTAGGTACCATGAAGCATTCAGCTATTCACACTACAATGCAGCGTTTCAATTTGAAATGATCGAGCATCTACAAAATTAGTGTCTACAGGATTTACAGTTGATTTATCCAAATGACATATTACATTACATAGGTAGTTAGCAAATATTTTTCCCTATTAACACAGTGGTTTCAAACTGCACAGGTCATCAAAAGTTAAGTACAGATTAATAAAATGCATATATCACGAAATATGTTTTGGACAGATTTAATCAAAGGTACAATGAAGCATTTCAACTTGAAGTGATCTACCGTCTTCAAAAGTACTCCTTTTACAAAGCATTTGTTTGCATATTATGGGGTGTTCTACAAGATTTACCGTCGATTTTTCCAATGACACGTTATATTACCTAGGGACATTAAAATCTTATATTGATATCTAAGTATCAGTGCTTAAAATTTGACGATCAATCTTTTTGAAATCCGTACCCCTTTCGAAGTACCTGACGGTATTCCTGCAATCTCCATTTACATTTACCAGCATTCATGTTAAGTCCCACTCGCTGAATTGTAAAGTAAGCATTGCGGACGTTTCTCAGAAATGTTTTCCAGAGTCTCAAGGTATATATAAGATAATCATCAGTTTTATTCACTATAGCAAATTAACATATCTATAGATCTCTGCCACTTTTAGAAACTGTTATCTCCGAGTTAGCGCATTCAATACATTAACAGGACACCTGGATTCAAATGAAAAGTGTATCGTAACTCATTACTTAAAATGCAACTTTAGGCACAAGTTACAAAACTTATTGGGGCGGGGGTGGCTCAGTCGGTAGCGCGCCAGGCTCGTAATCTGTAGTTCCCAGGTTCGAGTCCCAGCTGGGTCAGCGTTGAAATTTATCTCCGCTAAATTCCCCGCCCTGCCCACGGTCAGTAGTTGGGCTTGGAAAGGCCGCCGTCCGTCGGATGGGATGTTAAGCCGTGGCCCCGTGTGCGGGACCACGGCTTAACGTCCTGTGCACGTTAAAGTACACACTGGATGGTCTTGACGGGAGGCTACCATCTGTCTCCCAACAGCTGTTCCAGTGGGTCCCCTCCCCCGAACCTTCGGGGGCCATGTGACCTGGCCATTTAGCCCATGGTGTGCAAAAAAGTGCCGCTCAGAGGTAAAACAACCCAACAAAACTTATTGTTACTTATTCAAGACGTTAGTCCCAACCTTACGGTCCTTGATTGCCGTAGTAGACGGTCCGTGATGCTAATTTATTTTAAGTCCGATATTGATAAAATTTTGACATCGGAGCCCAATAATGATAAACGTCTGACAGAAGCTTAAGGACAGGATTCTTAATAAAATACATTCACATTCTCAGTAGGGCTACATCATGGTATAAAAAGAAGTGGTAGTGAGTGTTGATGATTTTGTGATTCTTTTTTCTGTATTTTAAAAATGTGAGATATTTTTACATTTTGTTCTGGAACTTCGGATATTGATTTAAAATATATTTAGTAATGAATTATTGTCTTACTGACAATTTTCAAATTAATATGCAGGTTTTTAGAGTAATGCGCAATTTCTTAGTAAAATGTTGAGGTGGTCCGCCATTAAAGAAAGGTTGAGAACCGCTGACCTAAGATATCGTCCCCTATGGCAATTCACTGAAACTTAAAAAAACCCTAGAATATTTTACACATTGATTGTACAACACTGGTTTATCAGTGATACACATTTTCATACTCCTTTGCAAGAATCTTGTGGAACTTATGATCAGTTAATTTTTGTGCCTTCCTTCAACAGTAGGGAATTAGAACTACGTCTAGGGGCGGAAAAATAAGACTATTCTAGTAAAGCATACAAAAAAAATAATTCATATTCTTAAAAATAAAACCAAAAACAACAAACAAACTAGTGTTTGATTTTAAAATTACATTAAAATATTTCAACTTTTATTGTTTTATGCATATCACGCCCAATTTCTTAAAAGTGGAGGACTCATAATTTAGAAACCGTCCTGGGTCATTTAGCTCATTATCTTATCCAAAAATATATATTGATGTTTTCGCAATAAATTTTCGTTTGAAATAATTTAGATCTTGCGAAGTAAAAGATAAATAAAAAAGTATTTCCTGCCTTAGCTCACTTTCCGGAGTAGTTAGATATCGTGATCGAAAATGTTTAACATATTTCGAACCGCCAAGTTAAATACAAATTCCGTAGAACATTCCCTCATGCTCCGTCATTCCCTTTATAATCACCATTTCATTATTAACATTACTGCAATCCACTTTCAATAAAGTCATTTTGATGAAACGCTAGTTTGCAGATTTAATGAGAATAGCAAACTGCAGCTGTGGCTACGCAAACACGATTATGATTGTCATATTAAAAGCTCATGACGTTTTAAACTCAAGGACCGCTGCATTTTAGTTAAAATTTTTATGGGGAATGTATTCTATACGTTGAGCGACTCTAGATTTAATTAAGTCATCGTTTTAATCAACACAAGTAAACCTCAAGAATATAATCCTCGTATTAATTAGGAACTTTAAGAATTAATAATATTAACGTGATGTTTAAAAGGTGATTGAATTTCGGTTCTGCAATGAAAATAAAATACTAAAGATATTATTTTTTTAATTTTAAATAGATTACCAATTTAATACACAACGAACGATTCGGAGAACCGAAATATCGGTTGACATGGAATTAAATAACTACTTTGTGTCACAGACATTACTCGATATTAACAGGTTTCACTCCGCACTGCTGATGCTTCGAAATTTTCTCTGATCTACACTCTGACCTCAAGGAGAAAGCACATCGCAGGACTTTGAAAGTCCCGTCCTTCGAAGAACACATTAATCCATTGACCCGTGTACAAGAGATATTCATATCGTGTGTACGTTACAGAACCAGTATGCCAAATCTGAAGGATTAAATTTATCTTCTAAGAGCTATCCAGTTAATCTTCTTTTCCCCGACCCAACTCCGAGCTCTTGGAGTCTTTGTGACAGGGTTATGCAGCCCATTGTGTTCACAAAAAATACCTTTAATATGTAAAATAACAAAAATCAACTCTAATGCACCAGATATAATTATACTCTAGGAGTTTAATTTTGTATACAAATATATATATATAGAAATTGTTTTAGATCATTTTCCCCAACACTTATTACTGTATCTGAAATATGCTTTACAAAAAAAAGATTGCATAAAGAAAACTTTATAAGATAATAGTAAGATGTTTTACTCTTAAATCAGGGGTGGCTCAGTCGGTAGAGCGCCAGGCTCGTAATCTGTAGTTCCCAGGTTCGAGTCCCAGCTGGGTCACCGTTGAGATTTATCTCCGCAAAATCCCCGCCCTGCCCACGGTCAGTAGGGGATACCGATGGGCTTGGAAAGGCCGCCGTCCGTCGGATGGGATGTTAAGCCGTGGCACCGTGTGCGGGAGAGTCATACCCTGTGCACGTTAAAGAACACGCTGGATGGCCTTGACGGGAGGTTACCATCTGTCTCCCAACAACTGTTCCAGTGGGTCCCCTCCCCCAACCTTCTCTGAGCCTTCGGGGTCCATGTGACCAGGCCATTTAGCCCATGGTGTGCAAAAAAGTGCCGCTCAGAGGTAAAACAACCCAACTCTTAAATCATTATACAACGAATTAATACATCTTAGTATATCTAAGATGTACTAATTAAGATATACTAAGATGTATAACATATGTATAAGCAAAGATATATTTTAGTTTTATATAAGCGGAGAGTGGATTATAGTTAAGTAGAGTTAATAAGAAGCAAAGTTATTTACCATATAATAAATTAATTAGTATTGTTAATCTATTTTCTCAGATTACTTTGGAGAGTTTGGGACTTGAATGCTTGAAATTAAACTAATTTCTGTCCTAAGGCAAGGCTGCAGGATAACAATATAAAATAAAAGAAAAGCATCTATGCATAAAACTGCTACAAAACCAAATTCGAGTACTCTCAGAGCGAAAAGTAATTATCCAGCTTGAATTATTTGATGCCCTTACTAATAAGTAGAATAATGAACACGCAATTATAAATAAATATATGTTTACAGATCTAGTTTTAATAGCATTATTTTCAGATATTCATTAAAAGCTGTCTAACTCATTACAGATATAGGCTGTTTTCAAGAAGTTTCATTACGAAAATAATGACTCAATATTGGGTAATTTAAATCATATAATACTTTATAAGGGCAGAAATGCATTATTTCATTATGATAATGTCTTTTAATAACTATAAAAGCCTCACGATTATACTCTTGCTTAAAATATAAATCAATATCATGCCTGACAAAAACATTGTAATTACTGGAAATACGTTTCGTTGCTTTCTTTTTGATATACCTACATTTATTAAAGATAAATAAGCAAAATTTCGAAGTATTTAATTATTATTCAACTATTTAAGAAGTAGATGAAGATTGGATGTAGAAGAAAAATTGTCTTGAGCCTGGTGGGATCTGAACCCATGACCTCCTGATGACATGTCAGTTGCGCTGACCGCTGAGCTACCGGGCAATCATCAATTCCTCCTCTACTGCTGATATTATGCTATACACCATCGGGTAAATTGTTGCTTTTGAGTGCATTTCAAGACTATTTATTCAAAATCATCCCAGGCATGTACTCATGACCAGTCAAGCTTCAAGAACCTCCTGACTGAAGCTTTTGTTAGAAAATCTGAAGCTCTCTGGGTTCAGATACCACTCGGATCAAGACAATGTTTTCCTCTACACTTATCTTCATCCTGTTACGTAAACAGTTAATATGAATTAAATAGTTAGTAAATCCATGATGAGCTGTAGATTCATTTATATAAATAAAATTTATTATTCCTCAAGCAGCCAACTTGCAACTGAAGTTTGACAGGAGCCTGTCAATAAAATATAGTATGCGAAATTTCTATGAAGAATTCGAAACCTTCCGCAGAAGGAAAATGTAATTCATAAAGGAAAACATCCATGCCTTCTCCGGGTTTCGAATCCAGTCCACTTTGCTCCTCAGTTAAGCACGTTAACTATTCGGTCATTGAGATAAATAATAAATCGTCAAATAAGCTAGGTATTAATAATACTTAATAGCAAACTTGCCTAGAAACTTCCTTCAATGTGCCTGCTCCATAAACATTTACGAATGAATGAGTTCTATTTTTGCAGTTCACAGAAAAATAAGCAATTCAGAAGTTAGGGCCAAAAAATTTAACAACCCCTAATGGTAGAAGCAACGTTGTTCTAGCCTCTAATAGATTTCGACTTTCATAATAGTTGGAGTTTGAGACATTGTTATTGACCAAAGTACCCTGATCTACATATTGAATAATAGTTGCATTGGTTTTACAAATAGAAGTATAGTAAAGAACTAAAAACTGATTTGCAAATCATATCCATTTAAGTTCCGATTTCGGTAAGTAATCGAATCCGAGACTTTACGAAATTGATAGCAAAGTGGCAAAGAAAGAAAAAAGAGAAACCCAAAAGCCTACATTGCTTTTCTTAGAATTTCCAGAATAAACTTATTTCGTTGAGAGAATGCAAGCTCTGTTGTTTCGAACCATAAACTTCCATGATCAAAAGTTTGTTGAGAAAACAGTTCTAATATTCCGTATTTTCAGGCAAAACGGTTTACTTTGTCCTTTCCAAACTATCGTTGGCAATACATTTGTGGTAAAATGCTCGTTAACATTTCGGTATAAGCATTATATTACTCATGGAAGGTTTTTGTGTTTTAAGTATTCGGAGTCTCAATTCTTAGCATTGCCTTCTTTTGTTCTCCAAAAATCCATTTTTTTTTGTAATAACTCTCCGGGCCTCTTTCAATAACTGGACAATGAATTTTTCTTTTTCAAGGTACAGTAGCTCAAATAAGTATCCGAACACTACGGTTGATTACAAAATTCAGAAAAAATATCTGGCAACGATTTTTTTTAGAAATTAGTGATCTGGCAACCTTCGTGTCACGTGACACGAAGGTTGCCAGATCACTAATTTCTAAAAAAATCGTTGCCAGATATTTTTTCTGAATTTTGTAATCAACCGTAGTGTTCGGATAATTTTTTGAGCGACAGTACAAAAATTACATTTTCCTGGACATCTGATTTTAAATCAACTTGTTGAACTGGTTTTCTAAATTGAAGAATATAAAAACAGAAATGAATAAGTATTAAAAATTAAAAAAATAATAGAAGTTTACTAATAAATAGAAACGTTTGTAATAAATATTTTCTCATGTTTAATATTACATTAAATAATATTGATACCATAAAGCTTATAATGTATTATAATAAAGTTATGCCCCATTTAAATCAACGTCAATTATAAAGTCTCCACTGGAGACATAGGTTTCCACTGCTTAATTTATACAGGCATTTGAAACTAAAAAAACAACTGAAATTTTCTTCGAACATTAGGGATTCATTTCGATCGCTCTAATCCAGCGCTTTAGATTCAAGAAATGCTTGGCAATATATCATTAAATAAAAATTTGAGATGCAAACCAAAACATTTCACAGATTCTTCTACATTTACATTATTGAATATTTGACAAAATATAACCTGATTATGTCCAGGATTTTTTCCCACTTCGATACTTAAAGACATATGGCGTTAATTTGATTATTTAATTTGACCATTTCACATATTGTATGATTGCAGGTACAGTGTGAATTGGGATGCACAGATATAACAAGATTGTAGTTATTTTTTATATAGTGAACTCAAATAGTCATTTAAGCAGTGGTTATAAATAGCTGTTACTCGTTCACATACAATATTTTACCCCTTTAAGTTTCGGAAACATAAAACCTTTTTTTAAAATTAGTTCTTTAAACCCTTAATATTTCTTTAAAATACTCTTATTTTGATACTTGGAATATATTTTTTTCATTTTATATAAACATGATCTCTGTTTCTGAGGCTAAAATATGTAGCAAATCTTTTGATAAAAATAAAAATTTAATAATATAGCCCCAAACCGGTTCGTTATAATTTAAATGTAACGAAATATAACCATATTTATAAATTGAGACATTATCATTTAACGGTTAGTTATTTCTGAGGAGTGGAAAATATCTGCTTTGAGGATGTTTCTTGAATAGCCATATTTTTCTTAAATTGATTTAAAAAAATTATCTAAATTTATTCATCAGAAAAAAAATATGCATCAGATCCTAGGAAATTTATTTTGGAATGCAAGAGCAAATCATCAAAATGTCAAGAATAAGATGAATCAATTTCTCTAGTAATTGTACAAAGAGTGTCATATTTTGATATACTTAGTTCAGATATTTAACATTTTTTTAAATAAGTTATCACGAATGGTTTATAATAATATTTTTCTCTATTATAAAATTCGGCAAACTTGTTCATTAGTTTCGGAATTCACTTGTATCCTATCACGCTCAAAATGAAGTGTAATTAAACAGTTGCGGAAAAAATAATATATCATATATATATATTCCAATAGAGTTTGAAAAATGGGGATAATTAAACTGATCCAGTTTCTTGAACTTGGAGAAAAGGAATAAAATTATTTGAAAGATATACAATCGAAATATGGAGTATACCGTTTACCAATGGAATTGTATGATCAAGAAATACAGTTCTTAAAGTTCAGAGCTGCTCTTTACAGAGATACAGAAAATAAAACAACCAATGAAACACTTCTTAAAATATTCTCACTAACCATATTGACGAACTGATTACGGATTCAGAACGATAACGTTGATATCATTTAACCTTGGTTTCAATGCCAGCTTTCCTCTATTCTAATTCTCAGTTCTTCTTAATAAGAAATGTCACAGCAGTTTACTAATTGTTACGATAGTTTTGGAACAGATATTGGCTTTGGTTTCATAATACCAATATGGATTTTTTTTATTCAATAAAAGCTGAAAATAAAATCAGAAAACACAGCCTAAAAACGAAATATTGGTTTATTTATGCAATGCTTTTTGATCGCATATTTTAGAATGCCTATTGATGCAGAGTTTCTAATTCTGCATTAATAGTTATTTAATTTAAGTTTTATGAATCAATATTTTTTTTGGGGAAAGGGTTTCAAAAATCATCTCTTTCTTCTTAGGAGAACCAAAGGCAAAATGTTAAAAACCACAGAACAATTTATTAATAACATATATGCTAACAATCCTAGCTTATGTATTAATTTCAGACATTTGATAATAACCTAGAGGAAAACGTTAGCTTTGAATCGTGTCTATATTTATAATAAGCAACAGATTATATATATATATAAGGGGTGATATTACAACAGTGGGCCATATATAAGAAAATTAACCGTAGAAAACTATGGAAATTCAAAACATAAGTTATTAAACATTAAATATACACTTAAATTTTGTTTCTCAGAGATAAAATCACAAAGATTTGATATACAGTACAATTAAGGCAAACTTTGTTTATTACTAATAGTGAACTTTATTCTGCTAAGAAACTTTAATATACCACTGTAGGTCTTTATATTGAATTTTATACGAATATATCAAAACAACAAAATAAAATTTTTCTTTGATTTCTGCATCTTTAGAAAGTTTAGGATTTTTTTTTCATAAAATAAACCTTTTTATTTATGTTTATAAAGTACAAACATTTATTGAATATGCGAACAAAACAACTACCATGAACTTGAATCAGTTTATATACATTTCATTACTTGTGATGAAAATTGTGCGGAAAATAAATTCTCACGATAAAATATTTTGTAATGTAACATGAATGGAAATATGCCATTCTTATCACAAAGTTATGTTATCAAATATATACTTACAATTACACCCCATAACCACTACGATCAAAACCCAATTATGAGCAAAATGAGATATCAATATGTTTAAAAGGGATGCTTCCGAAAAAGTAAAATATAAGGGTCTTGTTAGCAAAAAATAAAAAAATATGAATTTTACACTAGGATTAAAATTCAACATAATTAGAATATTTAACCATTAAAACCTTTAAAAAACTTTTCAATATTTTCAGGTTAAATTACCTTATATAAAATGAATATCTACGTATTATTTAATGTTAAGAAAAGTACAGTATTCTTAGAACTTAAAAATATCCAGAATTAGGTAAGGAGTTAAAATGAACAAAAATAATACATAACACTGATAACATAACTTAATAACACCATAAATACGAACATTATCTTATTTCAATTCGTAGGCAAAAAAAAAAAACAAAAAAACAGAAAACAAATAAAGATGGCATTTTTTAAATTTTTATTACACAATTAATTTAATTATCTTAAATTTTTGAAATATCAATGTGGTTTTGATATGAACAAAATGCGAAAAGAGACAATACAATTTCAGAATAATTTTAAATTAATAATAATTCAAGGTTATCTTACATTTATTTAAACTAAATATTACACAATTTTTTATTGAATATTAAACCAATGATGAAATATTACTCTAATTAATTTTAGGGTAGACTTTTACCGAAATAAATGAAAATGAATATCACTTAGAAACTGTTGGATGTTAATTTATGACATTATATTTTATTTTATTTTGGAACAATTTTTTGCTGTAAAATTATAATTTAAATTAATCAATTGGGGATTTTTCTTTGACATTCATCGGCAAAAGACAGTGTAATATACATTTCCATTTTATTATTTACTTTTGTGACTTGCTAAACAACTTTACAACTCTATAATTATATTAAAAAGTAAAAATGTTTACTTTTAAGCTTAAAATCAGATTAAGATGCATAGCGTCTCTGAAATTTAATTTTTTGGTACTGATTAGATTTGTGTGTTAGTAGTAAATAGCTGTATTAGCCAAAAGGTTAGAACTCTGAATGAAACAAAAATATTTAACAGTTAATTCTATTGACTACGAAATAAAGAAAAAAAAAACAGAAAAGAAAAAATATCAGTAACAAGAAATATTTTACCTAGCATGATAAGAGAGGATGAACTATCACTAATAATATAGTAAATCTAATAATGTCACAAAAATTTATAAGGATCATGTAAATGTGGTATGATAGATAAAATTTTGCCGCATGATAAAAATATCACAAACATAGAAAATAATAAGAAATTATTATGTAGAGCAAATAAATTCAGCTTTCACCTGTAAGATTATAGAATACAGACATAAAGCGATAAAGACAAAAAAACCCATCCTGATCATCCAAGGGAGTAAGCAAACACGCGAGGATAAAACATTTCTTCTCTCACGCTTTCAGCAAGCTTCACAGGAAGTGTCACCATGGCCTGCGGCACACGCAGATGAAGAATAGTGGAGTGCTAGACCTCCATCCCTCCCTTAGTCCGCTGACACGGTGAGCGTTAGCGTGCCTGGGCCGTCACGCAACTTGACCCCCATCGCGTCCCTCGCGGCCCGTTCATGTCTCTTGCCCGTAATGCATACACATGAGAACACGTCCCCTGCCGATATCTGTAGGAGAGTGATTCACCACACACATACACACACACACACAGGGAGACGGTAGAACGAGAGCGTAGCTGCCCTGCTGTTAATAAATCCCTCTCTCAAACTAGCTGTCACATCTCCTGTTCCTGTCCCCCTTCCGAGAAGCAAGCGGGACGCTCCCCTTTCATTGTGTTCGTGGCCTGTTTATCGCTAATCACTATAGATTGTCAAGAGCAGTAGATGTTTTTTTCAGCTTAAAATTTCCTGCACTAGGACTCACTTTTTGCAGCCTCTTCGTACCTCAATCATTAGCCTTCACTCATGTATCGGAATGCTGCAACTTGTCGCAAGACATTCCGCCGGCAATGGCTGCCGTTGGACCTCACGGGACAAGAAACGGCGCAAGCGTAATCCTGTACATCCTGTTTCACTGCATAAGCAGGTATCGTACAAAGAAGCCAACTACACACCGATGACCAACGTAATGTCAACCAAGGTGCGTAATATCCTTAGGCCTAATAGATATAGCAATAGGCTTACCTCGGTGTGGCGGGGGATGTCGGTGACGAGATGTCCGTTGGCAGCTCCGGTATAAGTCGATACACCAGGCCGAGCCAAAGGAGAACTGGTCGTATGCGGAGTTGCTGGGATCCGTCTGAGCCTAACATCCGGGTACTCCAACTCCTCGCGTGCCGGCCAATCACCGTCTCCGTGGCTCGGGGAGCGGGAGGCGGCACTCGTCACGCTAGCGGCAATCGATGGAGGGCTCGCCGGTCGCCCTCTGTCCTGTTAGCCGCCATCCCACATACATCCCAGCTCTCGGCTTGCCTCCCGAGTTTTGCTCCGTTTCAGGATGTGCGCTGTAGTGATTTGCGCATCATGGCGCTCGTCGCATGGACTCCTTTGAAACAAATTTCTTCCCGCTATGGGTTACATAGCTCAGATGGATTCAGTTCAGGGAAGAAATGATAGCTCTGTAACAGTCTATTGCCTTAAGACAAACGGGATAGTCCCATTCGGTGCATGTTACTGGACTTCAGACTGGCAAGGCCTAATTGCGAATACAAGGGAGGCGTGTACTTTTCTCTAAGCAGGTGAGTTAATAAGTTTTTAACTAGTTGTGTCTGTGCTTCAGGCTTAGTGATATAAGTGAACCAAGTAAGAGTTACATTGCCAATATTTTAGAAGCATTTTTAACACATGTTTATAAATCAACAAATAATTTGGGAACTACTATCGGTTCTTCAGATGTTTTCCATGAAACCCAAGTTTTTTTAAGATGTCACCTACCTACATAATGAGAAAAATGATAAATTTAGGTAAAACCTAAGAATGATAAATTCTTAATCCCCTAAAAAAACATTGACATAGCAAATAACATTTAGGTTGGAAAAATGTTTTAAACATCATATATATTTAGACCACAAACGAACGACCTGCAAAAATTATTTCTCTGATAATGTTCTTACTTACAAAAATTCATTATCCCTTATGCTAAAATTATGTACTCATATATAAATATATTAGGAATAATTTCTAAAATATAAATAATATTTCTAAACTATTGTTCTCAAAATATGTTAAAAGCAGTTTCAGTACTTTTGAATGTCATTATATTTTACCTCAATTTTCTTGAAGATATTAATGTCTGGCTTAAGGTCATAAGTGTTTGTGACATAGTTTTTTAAAACAATATATATTACAATTATTCATTTTCATCAATTAAGTTTCTTTCAATATCAGAGAGTTTATGTAAATAATTAAATTTTTCATACTTATTAATTTAAAATGAGTGCAGTCTTAATGATGTAGAACTTATTAAAAATAAGAAGTGATCACATATTTGACGATGGATCTTTTATTCTTTTATTTGAGGAATGTTGTGACTATATGTTTAGCACTTAGTATAGCTTCATGCACTAAATATATGGTTCATTGAATGTCATGTGTTAACTCAAAAATATTTTGTTAATCATTTTTAAACAGCTTTAACTGACTTACTAACAATACTAGAATACAGGTACATTTCAGAATTTTAATAATTATCTCGAGAATAAAGCTGAGTTTGAATCACACATCTATCTTTGTAATGAGCAATAGTCTCTTTATCAGTGGCTTTTAGCTTTAAAATGGTTAAGTTTTGGTTGGATTGTTTTACCTCTGAGCGGCACTCTTTTGCACACCATAGGCTAAATGGCCAGGTCACATGGACCCCAAAAGCTCACAGAAGGTTGGAGGAATGGACCCACTGGACAGTGTTAGGAGACAGATAGTAATCTCCCTCAAGGCCATCCAGCGTGTTCTTTAACGTGCACAGGGTATGGCTCCTCCGCACATGGAGCCACGGCTTAACGTCCTATCCGAAGGACGGCGGCCTTTCCAAGCCAATCGGTGTCCCCTACTGACGGTGGGCAGGGCGGAGAATTTTGCGGAGATAAAAATCTGATTAAGGAACTTTAAATTAAATTGCAGAATTTTGTGGAAACCGAAGCCGTAGATAAAAATTAATAAACATTCTACTTTATATAAACATTGTTAAATACCTCATGTTTGAAATATAAATTATTGATTGCAAATTGATGGATTATCCTAATTATCATCCAAAATGTTTTGCGCGAGGTATAACAAAATATCAGTTGTATTTGATAAATTTTTCAAATGATCCAAACATTTTCTGCGGGATACAAAGATTTCGGGAGACCCAGATAAGAAACAGTACTCTTTATAAAAGCATTAAAATAATTAATGTTGTTTGTCAATCAACGTATACACTTTTTCTTCAAATTTCTCGCATTGTTCTCATTAGTAAACTGACGACTTACTGAATCCAAATTTTGTAAACATATTTCTTAATGATAAAATGCAGTAAAATTTGTGTTAAAGGGATTATGAAATTAAATTATTATTATTATTAAATGTATTGCTTTTTATTAACAAGTCGAAAGCAGTTAAGAAACTTCTGAAACTGAATATTTGATATGGTTTCAAAATTAGGTATACTTGAATATTTGAAAACTGTTACTATGTACTATATTTAAGGTGAACATAAAATAAAAAACTTTAAATTTATTCCCAGGTTAAGCAAACTGTTAAATGATTGCTCTTCTGTTGCTTTTGTGTACCCCGAAAAAAACAAAAATTCTCCAGTGTTGAATTTGATTCCATTTGTCGATGCTAAGCATCTGAAATCATAGAAGAAGAATATTTCACGTAGAAAGAAGTCCAGTTTCGATCTTCATTTCTCAACCTCATGCCTCATGTTACGAGCCCAATGTTATGAATCTTATATTACAAACCCAATGTTACGAACTCAATGCTACACTCCATGCTATAATTCATGTCACGCAGTAAATTGCAACACAGAAAAAACCAGTGGCCAATGGAGACTATGTAAGAAAGAAGACTCCACCGTTACACATTTGTCCTTTGTAATCAATATTAATGATTAATCGTATACAAAGACAAATTAACTGGAGTTAATAGCATCGAGTCAACACATAAACTGAGAATTAACATATTTTTCTCATTTATGTTATAGGAACGTGGTATCTAAGATCAATTCAATGGTAATATACCAGAGTTTTTAAAAAATTTTATATGTTAATAAGTTTAGAATATATCCTAAAATTGTCATAATATTAATTATCAGAAGTAAAATGTGCTGCAATAATATATTATTTCCAAATACGAAAGAATGTTTCGAAAGAATGTTAAACCTGAAAGTTATTCATGTTTTCAATATTTCAGTGAAACTTTTAATCTTTCCACTCATTAATAGGAGCAGAAACAATTTCAAGTAAAATAATTGTACATTGTCTTCGGCAAACCTTCAAAGCACAAGTTCACTCTATTGCAATCAGTTCCCTTTAATTTATCATATTTATGTCATATTAATTACTTTTACATTACTAAAAATCAACACATAGCACCAATATTTTGTTCAGTTATTCCAATCCATTTTGAGGTCAATCTTTTATAACTGGACCTTTTACACGAAATATTTTCTAACGCATAATTTAGTTGGTTAAGTAGATCTAAATTACACTTTAGATTTTTTACAGAACTCCGAAATATCTGATTATTTTCTAATATTCCCCTTCGTAGAAATAAAGCTAATTTTTCCTGTATGAAAATAGTTGAAAACCAGATGGCGGTAACGCTCCTGTTATCCCGTTTGATAAATCAAACGTCACCATAAATTTCTGTAATGTTCTATAGGGGGCGGTGGCACCCTCATGGGAATCATTGTTTTATTGCAAGTTATATTGCATGATGAACAAATTGTGTGGGAATCTGCCAAATAAATTTTCGAAATCGCAATATATACACGTAACCGAAAAACTTTCATTTCTTTGGAACCAGGAATATTTGTTTAATAAATAGCTCAGAGGGTGAGACAAATTCTAAGGTGAAAGTGAGTTACAGTTTATTTTTGCCCATTTGTAGTTTCGATATTGATAAAAATACTTCGGATAAGTTACGTGAAAGGTTGTACACAATTATTTATACCTACATTATTTATAAATCGTTTAACTATATCTAATTTCAAATTTAGAACGAATCTCGATGGATAAGAGGAAGGAAAATGCTAAAAGCCCCTCTTTGACTCACTTTTTTCTAAGAGAAACTGTCATCAGATTAAAAAATTTCAAAATCTAATGTTCGACATATAATTCTTCTTCTTACTTGGTACTATCAGGCATAGTTCATATTCAGTGGTCCACTGGACGTAGCTTCAAATGTGTGATTACACTGGTCTGCAAAAAAAAACTTTTCCCCTCCCTTCCAAAAATTTGTCTGTTTTTTATGTTTTTTGAGGGTGCTGAATCCGAATCTGACAACCGATTTGTTCTGTCACCTGCAGTTTTCTAGAGATATGGGTTTAATTAAAAAAAAAACTGTATTTGATTCAGAGAAGAATAATATATTTTACCAAATATTTATTTACAGTATAAAAAGTTAAAGCTGACACTAATAAATCCTAATACGTGTAAATATTTGCACAAAATATTATTTTTTTGTTTTCTGTCGCTTTTATTTTATCTCTGGAGTCTTTCGCTGCAGGGCCGAACAGTACTCTCATTCCATTTGCCGCTCTATCCTTTTTCCATTTCGGATATGTTTTGATGGAACCTTTCTCCTTGATCATCCAAGACCCCTTCCATCAATTGCGGTTTATTTACGAATAAAATCATATATATTCACAAAAAACGTCATTTTCTCAAAAAAAAAAAAAAAGATTTCCCTCGAAAATAGTGCCTGATATAAACATTTGGATGCCACATCTGGATGTAGCACCCTGAAATCTATAAAGTACACCCATTTTGTTTCGAGGGAGTATTTTCATGCAGACCAGTGTTATCAGACGTAGTGGGATGAGTGTTGTTTCAAACGTAAGGTTATTAGACGTAGTCGGATGAGTATTGCTTCAAATGAGGTTATTAGACGTAGTCGGACGAAGACTACTTCAAATGACATTATTAAGCGTAGTCGGAAAAGTTGCTTCAAATGAAAGTTATTAGACGTAGTCGGATGAGCATTGCTTCAAATGATGTTATTAGACGTAGTCGGATGAGCGTTGCTTCAATTGTAAGGTTGTTAGTCATTGTCGGATGAACATACATCAATATTTAGTAGTATCAAACGTAATCGAACAAACGTAAGTTTATATTTAGGAGTATCAGAAACAGTCTACTGAGCATAAATCAGGGTTTAAGATATAGCTGAGCCGAATCAATTTAAGATTTTTCGGATGTAAGCGACTGAGCTTAAGCTAAGAGTTAGATTTATCAGACATAGGAAGTAGACTGAGTGTAGATTCATTTTTGTAAAAAAATAATACTAATAACCATTAAGCTGCTACTTGTCACAGAAATTTGACATGAGACTTTTAGGATAATCTGCCACAGAGAAATCTGCCTCAAAAGAAACACAAGAATCGGCATTTTATTGACTAAGGGACTCTAACGCTTGTCCCTTTGATCTGCACCTAAGAATGAATATCACTCGATTATGGAGACGGCTAGATTCGTATTTAGGTTTAGAATTATCTATTTTGTTGAACCTAGGTACACTAAAGATTATCATAAAATTGGAACTTGCGTAGATTCTTATTTACGATAACAAGCGTGGTTGACAAAACGTAGGTGATTATTGATAAAAATACAAAAATATTTGTTGCATTAAAACATTTATTAAAATAAACTTAATTTTCAAACTTCATTCCGGATCCTTTTTCAGTTTTGCTTAATGTTGAACGAGAAAACAAAATGTTTAGAGCGACTAATAGCAGCATGAGTTGATAAATTTTCTAGTTCTTATAAATACTTAATGAAGACGTTAAAAATCAAGATTTTGTTCAGATATTTATTTCTTGTGAACTTTTTCCGTAAACGGATTATTTTAGAAGTTATGGAGTTCGACGTTCTTTCCACTGATATAACAAGGGGTCGTACCTAACCTTTTACTTATCTCTGTGATCTGTTTATGCAATTTTAACATGAATTCTAATCTGTAGATAGTTCATTGTGAACGACTACTACTATTCAATCTGAATCAATACAGACTAAATTCTAGGTCACAAGGACCCCAAGTTGGGGTTAATCCCAACTCACGGAAGTAATGTTTACTATGAAATGTGTTCGTAAATTGATTTCATTTTTCCCTTAAGAAATAGTGTTAAATCCATTAATGCGTTCTTTCATCACCACCAAAAAACGACTTTTTGTCTTAGAATTAAATTAGTAAGTTAGTGAACACTTTTAGTTTGGTTTGTTTGGTTTGTTTTACCTCTGAGCGGCACTTTTTTTGCACACCATGGGCTAAATGGCCAGGTCACTTGGACCCCGAAGTCTCAGAGAAGGTTGGGGGAGGGGACCCACTGGAACAGCTGTTGGGAGACAGATGATAGCCTCCCGTCAAGGCCATCCAGCGTGTTCTTTAACGTGCACAGGGTATGGCTCTCCCGCACACGGGGTCACGGCTTAACGTCCCATCCGATGGACGGTGGCCTTTCCAAGCCCATCGGTGTCCACTACTGACCGTGGGCAGGACGGGGAATTTTGCGGAGATAAATCTCAACACTGACCCAGCTGGGACTCGAACCTGGGAACTACAGATTACGAGCCTGGCGCGCTACCGACTGAGCCACTCCCGCCCCGAACACTTTTAGAATAAGTTCTTATATTTTTAATAGAAAATTGAAAGTTGGCTGCATGTAGTAGTCAGTGTACAGTACACACAGTGAGTTTTGACTCAACTTTTAAAATCTGAGCATGCAGTAAAGCTTGGACTACCTTTATTGCAAACATTCCGTAGCTCCCAATTTACATACGAGTAGGTGGGTATAAATACATCGTTAGTCTGTTAGATGTGCTCTAACTTGGGTTACCGTACGTCCTCCAAAAGAACGACATGACCTCCTTTTTCATCTCATGTCCACCCTTCATTAAAAAGAAATTAAATGTCCTTCTTTTTACCCAAATTGGTAAGAACGTGTTTTAAACTAACACTGTAATACTCAATATCAACAATTTACTTATCAGAGTGAAAGAAATGTAGGTTTTATAAAATTACTGCTAAGCAAAAGTTTCGCTAAATTTTGTTACTGCCTACGGATAGAGGAGTTCAGAAAGTTGGAAGCACACTTTTGTATTTGCAATATATTATTGATAGCGCCTTCGCTATCCAAGAAACTACTATTAGTATGTACAAGCCTTCTTATACAAGAGCATTCTTACCAAGACCGAAGTCACTGCTGACCACTACCTCACTCAGAATTAATACAAACGCACAAAGTTTGCTTCTTGAACAGCAGATAGTCCCTACCCACTATGGCAGTTAAGGTCCAATAATACGGTTGGTTATCAAGCATTAATAAAAATCGGCAAGTGGCATATTTGAAATATGCTGAATAATTAGTGTTATGGCTCTTTCTGACTGAACTGTTAGTCAAATTCTTGAAATAAACGGAGTGTCTAGATCTTTTGTCTTTCTTTTAGAATATTGGCATCCGGTAATCGTAGGTGTAACTCTCATTAAAATGACTTGTACGGGAATATCAGACCAAATATTATAACTGCTGCGTAAGAGAAAGAAGAATCCAACTTGCAAACTTTTCATGATTGAAGATAAAAACAACTAGAAGGACGCATATCGCCTCTGGCGCATACGGGAATCTCGTTTTCAAAGCAAACGAAGTTTTTCCTTTACCTACTGTTTTATTAATTAAAAGTTTCAATTTGAGCTAGCAGATGATGGGAAAAATACAAATAGTATTTTATTAGTAATTATACAACATAAAAGTATTCGTCTTATAATTCTTAAATCCAAAAAGTTGCATTTCCCAAACCACTCCCAAATGAAAGAATAGATTATTACTGTCACTCGAATATCTCTTAAAATCTATCACTAATTTTTCAAATTTTTATTCTATATATATATTATTTGTAAAACAGTAACATGTCTGCAGTTTCATCATAACAATGTTCTGTAAAGATATAGGAACACTACTAAGTATTTGAAAAATGCGAATTATAATATTTCATTAGTATCAATTAAATTAAAAAAATAATTTTCTAATTATTATTTTTATTGTTTCCAATGGAAAAATTCATGACGTTCACATTCCACCATCAAAATTTCATATTTCTATCATTAATAAATCGCTGCAATATTCGTTTAAAATTTTGAAATTTTCTATCTTTTTCACTGTTAGAAGATGCAATTATAGGGTTCGAAAGATTCCGAAAGTGGGAATCATAATATTTTATTAATTCCTATCTAACCCTAAAAGGAGTTTTTCATTTATCCCTAAATACAAACAATTATCTGTTAAAAAAAAATTATTTTCACATCCACCCTGTGTCTAAGAAGTCAACTTATTGTTGCCAATGGAAATAGTATGGAGTTCACATTCCACCACTAACATTTTTAATTTCTAGCATAAATATGCCGTTTGTAATATCCGTTTGAAATTTTGGAATTTTCAAAATTTCAAACGGATAATCTGAAACTAATTTCTCGCTCTTTAAGGGCGCAATTATAGTTATTAGAAGATTTAAAAAGTGTGAAGTTAATAACAACATAATTTATCTATTCCTATTTAACCCAAAAAATAATTTTTCATTTATCTCTAAAAACAAACAATTATCTGCTAAAATTAAAAAGGTGTGTTTTTCCACCTCCTATGGGTCTAAGGGGTCAACTTATTTTTGGCAATGGAAACTCCCTGACCTTCACATTCCACCACGAAATTTCGAATTTCTAGCCTAAATACATCGTTTTGCAATATTCGTTTGAAATTTTTGAATTTTCAATTTCTTCCACCGTTAGAGGGCGTAATTATAGCTTTAGAGAGATTTGGAAAGTGCATGTCGTAATATTTAATCGATACCTATCCAACACAAAGAGAATTTTTAATTTATCTCTGTAAACAAAAAAGTTCGATGTGTACAGACCGAAAGACGACAAAGCGAAACTCTTATCTCGTTTTCTTTGAAAAAAGATGATAAAAAGAGAATTATTTCCAAACGAAAGCAAAAACATAGCTAAGTGCTATTCTGAAATATAAGTAGATAGGTGATTTACAAAGGTTTGTAGCTAAATTTTGATACAAACATGCAAGTGACAAGCTAAACTTTGCTACAAAGTAGTTAAATATTTTCTACACTGCGCAGGATGGTGAAATGCATAACATTTAACGTTCTAAAAGATTTAAACGTTCGTAAGCGCGGGAGCTGTGTTTGTCAAATTGAATAGAGTGTCAGATTTTTTAACGTGTAAGAATGTTCGTTACTACGAATTGTTTATAACTTGAATATTTATAAGTCGAGGTACACTTGTATTCAATTTTAAGCAAGATTTTCTTTTTCCAGATTTCAAAATGGATATAATAAAAGTTGAAATCGTTATTGGTTTTTAATATCGATCGTGTTAAAACTTGATTTAAATGTTGATTTTATAACATTTCTTAACTAAAGATATATTCTAAAACAGGTAGTCCGCGAAACTTGTAATCTATTGTTCCCAGTATCAAGGTCTCACTGTACCAGATTTAAGATTTTCTCCTCTAATGCGCTTTCTGTCTTCGTTAAGAGAACAACGGCACTTAAAAAGGCTGCCACCGTTTGTATAAGATGCTAAACAGTGACCCGTGCGTGCGAAAAATATTATGTGAACGTTAAAGGAACACACTGGATGGCCTTGATGGAAATTGAATTGTTTTTCCTTGGAGCGGCACTTTTTTGCACACAATGGGCTAAATGGCGAGGCCACAAAGTCCCTGAATGCTCGGAGAAAGTTGGGGGAGGGTACCCACTGGACAGCTGTTAGAAGACAGATGGTAGCCTTCCGTCAAGACCACCCGGCATGTCCCTTAACGTGCATATGGTATGGCTCTCCCGCACACGGTCCGATCTCTCGCACATAGGTCCACGGATTAATGTCTCACCCGACGGATGGTGCCTTTTCCAATCATCGGTATCCCCTAATGACCATGGGCAATGCGGGAATTTTTGCGGAGATCAATCTCAACGCTGGTCCAACTGGGACTCGAACCTGGGAACTGGATATTGCGAGTCTGGCGCGCTAGTGACTGAACTCGTCGACCCTACTACTTGATGAAAGGCTTCTTTCTCCTAATAGATACCCAATGTATCTTCTAACCTTTATGCAGTTTTGAACCTTTGAGGTCTTTCTGACCTGGCCATTTAGCCCATTGTGTGCCAAAACGTTCAGCTCAAAGATAGAAAACTTAACATGATTCTGAAACGGAATCTTAATAATGGGAACATAATGAAATAATTTCTAACATTTTTATCATGGTTTGTGGAACGCTGCTGAATGAAGAAGAGTACCATTTACCGCCAAACAACTGTATCACTCAAGCACAGTAATCTTAAAAGGCAAGAGAATAACTCTTGGATTACAGCTCCAAACGAGTCAAGAAATAAGTCATAAAACCGTTGGCTTCTTTTTAACTTTTCTTTTATATATCTTCATAAAACTTTTATCCTGGATAAAGATGCTCTCATAAAATTTTATAACTTGATTCCTTTCTTCGAAATTTACAGTCTTGAATATTAATTTATATAGTTAGTTTCCAGCAAAAGTGTCAATCCTTGGGACCTGAAGACGACTTCGTAAAATTCTATCTTATCACAGATTGCAGGCTCAATTTAAGCTTCTCCTGTAAAATATAAAGAAATTGTTACTGTAATATAATATACTAAACACATAAAATTAAATTATCTCTCGAGCAACAACTTGCCACCGAGGTCAGCGAAGGAGCCTGTCAGTATAATACGACAAAGAAAAGATCTGTGAGAAAGGCGAGACCTTATCAGGAAGAACACATTCATGATCGAACCTTTGATCAATAACCAAGCACGCTAACCACTCGGCCACCGAGATTCAAATGTAATATATTACAATATATTACATTTTAAGACCCCAAGGGCTCAGAAAAGAGTGGGTGAAGAGGACCCGCTGTACAGCTGTTAGGAGACAGATGGTAGCTTCCTTCAAGGCCATTAAACATGTTTTTAACGTACACAGCGAATAGCTCTCCCGCACACGGTATCACGGCTTAACGTCCGATCCGACAGACGGTGATATTTTCAAGCCCATGTGTATCCCCTATTGACAGAAGACAGGGCGGAGAGTTTTGCGGAGAAAATTGTCAATGCTGGCCTAGGTGGAACTTGAATCTGGGAACTGCAGATTATGAGCCTGGTGCGCTACCGACTGAACCACCCCCTCCTCAAGAATCCACTCATCCACATCCGACAGGCTTCGGGAGTTTATTATTTAATATATTTTATTCACACACGACAGAGAAATTTCATAATTTAGCGCAATATTATTCTCGAGAGCAAGATAGATTGCTAGTAATAGTTTTGTCATAGAATATATTTTAATTATTATGTTAATATTTATGCTCTTGTAGTGTCTAAATATCAATATTTCAGCTCGTCAGTGTTTTTTCTTATAATTGAAATCGTGATATTGTGCGCAACGATTTTATTGTACCTATGTGATTACGACTCTGCAGAGATTATTCATTAATATTTCTTTTTAAACACAGACTGTCGATAAAACTTGCTTTGTAAGCACTGACATCATTCACATGAAATGAATCACCCTGTGCTAGACCCTACTTGCTAGAAATTCTGAAGCTTTCGTTAGTCTGTGTTAAACAGACCATATTAATAAAATATTGCATAACGTCCATTTATCAAAATCAGTTTTAATTCGGTTATAAGAAACCTGAGGAGGTGTTGATAAAGGCCCATTCACTAAAGACGAGTTTTTTAATACCAGAATCAGAGAATCCGAAATGTTACATTTATCTATTTTTTATTTTATTTAGTTATTATTTATTTAACAAATCTACCAAAAATACATGCGAATGTAGATGCAGCAAAATTACCTAGCAGGAGTAATTTAATACTTGTTTGCTGGGTAATGATAACTATTTACATTCTTGTGATGATATAAACATTTAATTTGTGTCTCTACATATAATGAAACTGAATTTGACTTAAATTATTTTTTCAGACATTACACATTTGATGAAAGAATTTCAAAAAGATATGCATTAAATCTGCGCATTTTATTTGCAAAATTTCAGTTACCTAGTTATCATACTTTAGCTGAACCATAAAATCAAAACGTAGCGTTGAAGCATATATGCTTAAATTTTGTTCACATGTTTTAAAGTAAGAATGTCAAATTTCCACATGCACTAGTCCAAAACTATCTATACCACAGGAACTGCAGACTAGTTTTTACTTAAATCAATATAAGAGTTTAATATAAAAGTTCCTGTTGGATTCACCAAATAAAAATGTCCAATATAAAAATTTATACCAGTACAAATAATGAATTCATATCTTTCTTAGAGAATGTTGCAATTTTGTAAGCAAACGTATAAAAATAGTAGAAATAACTCTAGTTGAAACAAGTACATTGGTTAGTGAACGTGTATTTATATTCAAGAAACCACGCTAAACAAAATAATTTTATGCAGTGTCTGAAAATTTAAAGAAAATCTGTAGAAGAAAAGTTATAAAATAAATATCTATCAACTAATTCGCAAGAAAATTATGAGGGAGTGTCTGTAGACCTGTTGAATTAATTTTGAAAGTGTAACAACCTGTCTGAGATTATGTCTTTACGCTGTATGTCAAGGATACCTTATCTCATTTTGTGTAGTTGTCCTTCCACGAGTCCTTGATGGTCTAGAAACAGTGTTTGGATCTCGTAATCGTTGTTACAACCTGTTGATTACAGATGGGCTCAGTGAGCCATCTTGCGATCTCTGCTATTACCCTACTTTAGTTCGTCCAGTCGCCCTCTGTCTCAAACTTTCTAATAAATGTCTATGTGTTATTTCATGCATACTTAATTTCCAAGAATCCATGGGTTAAGGAGGTCCAACTAGATTGCAGTTTAGTTCTCCAAACACATCTGTCCTGAGATACAGCTGCAGGATTTGACTACTCAAAGGAGGTTCTAACCAGGTTCATGCTTGACATTGTCTGATTCAATCCAATCCAAATTAAATCCACAAATGAAAATTCCTACATCTAATAACTTGATAGATGTAGACTCATTCAGACAAAATTTTAGTGAAAAGAAAATTTCTTTTTTTTTATATATATTTTATATATTCTACTTTTTTTTCTTTTTTTTTGTATTTTTTCCATTTTTTTATCTATTTTTTATCATTTTTTTCTCTATATAATTATTTTTCATTTATATTGGTATATTTTTATTTTTTACGATTTATCTAAAATATTAATATTTCTAATAAATTGAATTAATAATTTATAAAGAATAGTTTTAAGATTCTTACTGGTAGGTTCTAAGACATTTTTAAAGTTATATATATTAATATTGTATGCTTTTAGTTTATTAAAATAAGATTTTCTTTCTGGTTCGTAATTTTTACAATTAAATATTATGTATTCTATAGTTTGTTTTACATTACATTTATTTCAGCTTAGAGAATCAATTTTTTTAAAATTTATATAAAGTTGAGTTCGTGAGAGCTGGGTTAGCTTTTATTTTGAGTATTATAATTATTTCTCTTTTACTTAAACCATAGTTTGAAAATTTTTCAATTTTATTTGATATTTGATAACGATGTGTATTAATTGCTTTGTTGTTATACGAATTCTGTGTTTCAATTAATATTTTAGATTTATTTGATTTTTTTGTGTAATATAAAATGAAAAGGGGTAGTGATTGTATTATTAAGAGGTTTTGTATTTTTAGCTAATAAATCTACATTTCGTTATGTTTTATATTCACATGAGAGGGTAGCCATTGTAAAGTTATTATATTATTTCTATTTAGGTGATCATATGTCAGTGAATAAATATCATTTATAAAAATAGGGAAGTTATTTTTAAATGGGTTTTGTTGAAATATGTCTAGAGTACTTTTACAATCAGTGAAAATTACTATATGTTTATTACTAAATTTCAGGGACCAATTTATTTCAAATATAACTGCTAGAAAAACAGGTTCATTAATTATAAATTTAAATTGTTGTTCGTATTTTTCAATTGGGCAGTATATTGCTCCAGAAGTAATGGTTTTATCAGAATTTAATGATCCTTCTGTATAGATTTGAACAAAGTTATTATATTTTTCATTGATATAATTCTCTGATAATATTTTTGTAATAGTTGGATCAAATTGCTTTTTAAAATCAATTCCAGGAATTTTATCTATAATGATTGGAGTTGTTGAAATCCAACATGGAAATTTAGGAATCAAATCTCCACTGAGGTTATTGTTAAGCATATATAGTAATTGTTCTTTTTCATAAATGCTATATAAGGTTACATCTTGGAAGTTATTAATAATTTTTTTGATTATAGGGTGTGAATGATTTTTGCTAATTATTCTAAATATTAAATTTGATAATAAACATATAATATTTTTTTATTTCAAGTGGTGGAATTAATGTTTCAGCATATATGTTTAAGCTATTTGAAGTTTGAATTTGGCCAAGACAATATTTTAAAATTCTTGTTCAAATTGCTTGTAATTTAATTAGTTTGGTTTTAGAGATTTGATTAATGAGTTCAATTCCGTAGGTGCACTTTGGTAATATTATAGAATTAAAAATTAGTAAAAGTTTTTTAATGGAGCAACCCTATTTTGAGCTACCTAAATATCTCCTGAAGTTCAGTAGTTTAGTGGCTTTATTTTAGCATTATTGATATATTGATTCTATAGAAGTTTAGAATCTATATGTAATCCTAGGAATTTTATGTTGTCAGTGATATTGATTTCTGTATTATTTAAATTTATATTTAATTCATCTGTACTTTTAAATCTTTTATGAAAATATATGATTTTAATTTTTTCAGTTGATATTTTTAGATTTAAGTTGGAACAGTAAATTAATAATTTATTTATATTTTTTGTAGAATTTTATTTATAATGTCTAGGTCTTTGTGTATAATCCAAATTATAATATCATCTGCATAAGTATGATATGTAATTTCTGATGAAAAAACTGAATTAATATCATTTAAATATATATTGAAAAATAATGGAGAAATGATATCTTCCTGGATAATTCCATTATGAAAGTTATATTTTTTTGAAATGTTATTGCCAATTTTTACTCTAAATTGTTTTTGTTGAATAATTTGTGAAAGTAAATGATAATGTTGTCACAGATTTTAAATTTTCCTATTTTTGAGATATGATCTTGATGTGAGACAGAAACAAAGGCATTTTCTAAATCAAAAACAGTAGCAACGAAAAATAAACCATTTTTGATGGCATATTCGCCATCGGATAGAAAATTGAGTAATAGATCTTTTATAGAACGTCCAGGTCTAAAACTAAAGAAGTTTTTATCCGAAAAATTAATATTTCGTATAGTTTAAGGATGTTAGAACTAAGACAAATCGGACGAAAAGACATTAAGTTGTCAGCCGGTTTGCCTTCTTTTTCAATAAGAATCATAAAATTTTCATTCCAATTTTTTGGGTATTCTTTTTGAGTCCAAATGTCATTGAATAATTTTAGTAATTTAATGATCCATTTATTAGTAAGGTTTTTTAAAATTTTATTTGCAATCCCATCCGGGCCTGGGGTAGTGTTTTGTTCTAAATTTTTATTGCAGTTTTTAATTATTTTAAAGCAAAAGGAAGATTTAAATATTCTGTAGTTTTACAATGGAAAAAGTATGTATTATACTTGAATTTTTTTGTATTTGTTCTATTTTATTTATAGGTTTTTTTTATGTTGATTTATAAAGTTTTGTGCTAGGTCCTCTGCAGTTTCTAGTAAGGTTATATTGTTTTTGATAGCATATGTTTGTATAAGATTTGTAGGTGTGGTCTCATTATATAATTTTTTATGTATCCTCCATAGATATGTAGTTGTTGTTTGAGGGCTTAAATTATCTGTAAATATTTTCCAATTAAGTGATTGTAAATTTTTAATTTTTTTCCCTTTTGCTTTGTTTAGTCTATTAAAATTTTCAGCATCTCTAATTGTTCTTTTTTTTATCATTTTCCTTTCAGCACGTCTGCGAATTGCTATTAATTTATTAAAAAAAATTGTTTATTGTTTTGGGGTATTTTTTTAATAACTGTAGTGGTATTATTGTTTTTGTCTGATCACCTTATCGTAATCCCCCCGCTTTTACTGATAACTAGCATCTAGTACTTCTAGAGGCACAGTATTCTTAACTCATTCGCTAATCTACAGTTATGCATACGGATAACATGGCCAAACCAAAGCGCTCTCTCTCTCTCTGCACAATATGCTACTCAAAGGAGGTTGCCGATTCCTTCACCACTTAATGCTCAAGATACTGCGTAAATACCTAGAATCAAAGACATGAAGTTTCCTATTATGTTATTTATAGAGGATCCATGTTTCACCAACCACCGTAACTAACTTTAGAAAGTACCAAACTATAGTATAGCCTTATTGTAGTCTTTAGGTGTATATTCCTATTTCTCCTCACTCTCCACAGATTCTTAAAAGTCCCAGCAGAAATCCATATTTGTATGTTTTTCTCAAGTCGCATAACCAGTATCTGTTGCATAGCTCCCAAGATAATTAAACTCAGACACTTGCTCAAGAGTGAAATAATTCTGATTAACTGAACCACAACAAGCTTGGCCAATTTTTATCATTTTAGTTTTCCCTCTGTTTATTACCAAACCTACTCTACTACCAGTCTCACAAACATATCTAATGAAAGAGTTCATCTCATTAACATTATTTACCAAAAGCGCCAAATCACGAGTATATTCTAAATCCGAAATTTTCAAAAATCTGCACCATTCAAAGACAAAATGTCCTCTTGCAGCGAATTCCGCATAACAATCAATAATCAAACTAAAGAGAAAATAAGACAAAATGCAACGTTGTCTAATTCCACTAGCAATGTTAATATAACTGACTTAATAAAGTGTAATCATTCAACAAATTGCCTTTCAAAGACGGTGCAATCATTTCATGACATACTGTTTCAAAATTTTACAAGCCAAAGGCGAAAAGAACTTATTTACAAGTTGCTTACATGAGCAGAGCAATTCCAATAAGATCACTGCACAAAAGAAAAGCACTAAAGGTGCTAAGATTGTTCGGAAGAGAACTTCAAGAACGAAAACATTTACGCTGCAGAACACGTAGTTTTTTTATAACTTGGTTCTCAAAAATTCTCAACATTTCATTTTACCCTTAGTAATCAGTAATAATTCCCCATTTTTGCAAGCTAATCCGAGATTATCTCTGGTTTAATCAAACCAGAGAAAGAGGACAGAGTTATTGCTTAAATAACTTCTCCTATTCGAGAAACGTTTCCTAATTTCTTGAATTGCAGGTTTTAAAATGGGCATTCACTGTTCGAATTACAGCAATGGAAATAATGTTTTTGATAACTGTTGCTAGGGATGGCCCAAGTTGTAGCAAGATAAATACAATTCCTCTTTTGAATGAATCATTTATTTCCTTAAAGTGTCTGATAAAATATCCTAACTTTATCTTCATCTAATATTATAGCTCTTTATGCGTTAAAGATGTTTACACATTTAATTATTGGTGTTCTCAGAAGCCTAATAAGTAAATCTTTAATAAAAGGATAAAAATACTTAAAAAGGGAAAATATTAATACAGTGAAACTGATACTTTTGTTGTAGTTTCAAATTTCTTTGATGAAAGTGGTTGCAATGAATTCTTCATTGCAACCACTTTCAGCTTTTTCAGGTTTTATGAAAGCTGTTAATTACAAGCAAATGATGTTTTGGTTAAAACAAAATTCATTCAAGCTTATTCACTTGTCATTTAATTTTAATGAACACGAATAAAATATGAATTTAAATCTTTTAAACATACTATATTGGCTTCTAAATTTCCGCTCTACTTTTTAAAATATTTCAATGCTAATAAATTGATCTTCTTGTGACTGATTATACGAAATCTATGGAAATCCAAACTATAAGTTTTCATAACGTATCATCTGAAAAATGACTTAATTACTACTTGAGGGCGTGTCAAATTCAGTAAGGTTCGGATTTTATCGTCTATGAGCAGCTGACTACAAATGAAATACCTGCCAAAGACTTGACAACAACAGGCATATTTAGGGATTGCACCTTCAAGTTACAATATAAATATTAACTTTTGCTTGTTTGTGAATCTTTAAAAGAGTGATGGATCCTTGACGAAATAGCAAATCATAATTCTATTTCTTTGTCTTATTTAGTGCATTTAAGCTCATTTACATGTATTCAGAACTGTTTTTGAAATATATGCTTTACATTGGAAATTTTTAAACTATTAACATTGTATATATTTATAACAAAAAAAATTGACGATGCATAAGTTATCCATTCTTACATAATAAAACGCAAATTGCAAACGTATTACAATTTATATTTTCTGATAGTGAATAATTTTACAGTAAATACACTGAGATGCCAGTTTATTAGGTACAGTACACCTACCTAGTAGCGTGATGCGCCTACTTTGGCCTTCAGAACAGCCTGAATTCGTCTGGGCATTAGATTTATGCTGGATGAATTGTGCAGGAATGCTGTACCATTCGCAAATGGTGGTATCGCGTAGCTTCTGAAAATTGGACGCGGTACAGTCTCGCTGCGAACAGCCCTTACCACCTCATCTCAAAAATACTCGACAGGGTTTAGCTCTGGGGTCTGTGCATGTCAACGAAGCCAGGTACACTCGTCAACATGGTCCTGCAATTATTTGGTGAGTATGTGCCTTGTGTGCAGGTGTATTACCATGCTGAACGTGTCCATCTCAGTGAGGATAAACTGTAGCCATGAAGGGATGAACTTGGTCAGCAACTATGTAATGCGCAAATGATTGCCTAAATGAAAAGCACTAAAAGATTCTAAGAATATCCGGAAGAGCAATTTTAAGATTTTAAGAACTCAAAAATGCTTCAAGAACGCAATGGTGTGATGCGCGATGATTGCGCAATTGAAAAGCACTAAAGCTGCAAAGATTGTTCGGAAGAGCAAATTCAGGAACGCAAAAATTTACGCTGCACAAAATAACGTAGTTTTTTTATAACTTGGTTACCAAAATTTATGGTATGTCTATAAAAATAAAACACATGTTCCAAAGAGAAAAACGTAGAGTTAGACATAAACTTATTTTTTTCACAAATACACCGTCTCATTCAAGTGTCCTGATGGGTATCAGGGGGTCTAATGTGTGCTAGTGCTATTATTACAACATTCTCCACACCATCAAACCTTTACCACCGGTCTGTACTGTCGACACTACACAAGAAGGCTCTATGGCATCATGTTGCTTTTATTCCAAATTCTGATCCTTCCATCAGCATGATGCAAAAGGAACCTTGATTCGTCCGTCCAGGCTACCTTTTTCCAGTCCTCTACTGTCCATTGTCGAAGCTCCTGAGACCACTGGAGAAATGCTTTAGTGTTATCCACTGACAACATCGGCACTCGACATGGTCGGTGGCTGTTTAGCCCATTCGCGACAAGGTCTGATACATGGTGTGTTCGGAGATGACCTTATGCACACTAATGTTTAATTTTGATGTGATTTGCCTGGATGTGGCCAGTCTGTTCGTTTGATGATTCTCGCCACTCTCCTTTGACCCCTTTGATCGACAAGCTGTTTTCGTCCCCAGGATCGCCGATCACTGGTAGTTTTTTGCTTTTCGCACCATTCTCGGTAAACCCTTGAAACGGCTGTGCGTGAAAAACCCAGGAGGATGGCTGTTTGGGAGATACTAGAACTGACACGCCTAGCACCGATAATCATGCCACTTTCAAAGTAATTCAGGTGGCTCGTTTTGCCATTCTGAAGCTCAATCCAACTGTAACTGATGCTTGAAGAGCTGGTCTGCCTGATATGTACCGCATACCGCGATTATGTGATGTATTATGCGTTGGAATGAATCACTTATGTCACGAGGGGTGGTGTGCCTAATAAACTGGCATCTCAATGCCAGTTTATTAGATCTGTAAATCATGCAATGATGTATCAAGATTTTTTCGCAAAGACAGATTTAGCACTGATTCGAAACTGCCCAAACATCTTTTAATTAACAAAGGATGAACAGAGTTTTAAATATTTTAAAGGACGCAATTAGTATTTTAAAGGATTCAATTCACACCCATCAATATATTTATTCTGAAGATCATAATTCCTTTCATCACATGAAAGTTCAAAGTTACGACTAAGTAAAATATACTAGTTATCACCTTCTCAAATGCAGAATCAACATTCTGAGACACAGATCCGGCCTAATGCTCTTTTACAAAGACATGAACAACACATTCTTCCTGAAAAGATCAAATCATACTTAGCAATATAGTTGCATAATTAACACGACTACAAACGAGTTTCTTTAATTTGCGTATCGTTTGTTATTATCTCTTCTGATTCCACTGCATGACTACCTTAGTTCAAACAAGACAGCCGCGAACTAATCAGAGCACTCGGAGTTCCACAGAGACTGAAACCTAAACCTCAGATTCCGAACTACGGAGCCGTCACCATGTTTCGTAGCTCTTCAGGATTTTTATTGTTATGTAAATGCAGATTGTGAGATTCTTCAGGTTCCTGATACATAACAAGCAATCAGTGAGGAACCCTGTATTCTTATTTTGCTTCAGTGTCCAGAGGGATGACATGAAGAGGCATCCATTTATCCAACGTTCTGTTTGCGTTGAGTCGTTGTCTCCAAATTAACTTCAGCATGGACTTCATGAGTAAGGAACTAAGCACAGGAAAGGATTCTCTCTGTGATAACATTCTTGACGCACCTTATTTTGCTACACAAAGTATATTGTTCATCAGTTTGAAATAGTGATTCTTAACCTTCTAAATATACATGAATTTCAGTTTTTTCACCAAAGTCGTTACTGAATTGTACTTGGCAAGTATCTAGAAGAATGACTCGGACACTTAAAATTTCGACAAGCTAAACAGTTTAAGAAAAAAATTTCTATTCACATTGAGCAAACAGAAACATACGAATGTCATTGTTTTTCATGTCATGTATGTTTGGACAAAACGAGGCCTAATTTACACTTAGAATGAGTAATGCACATTTCTCACGTGATTTAACTTCGTTATAGATTATTGTAATTTTTTCATTCCTTTATATATACAACATTTTGTAGTGAGAATTTACATAATTTAGTTTCGTTTTGCCATGTAATCAAATCCACGATAAACACAACAAACTCTATGACCAAAAGTATTTTTTCTAGGCTCATTAGTATTTTTTGCCATTTTTGGGAAAAAAAATGGAAACAAGTTCATAGAAAGTAATTCACTGTTTTTTTTTTTTGCAAGTAATTCATTGTTTGTTTTGCAAGTAATATCATTATAACAAAGATCAAATAATCTGAAATATTTGAACAATTAAATGAAAGCGCTTCGTGCCTAAGGGATACAGACCACAAGGTTTTACCCTATTTTTTAACAGAGTTAGTGATTTCTAATCCCTAGAACTCAATTTCAGATAGGCCTCTGCAGTGATCCTTGCCAAAGAGAATCAGTGGAGTCCCTTAAAATATGGTGGAAAGCTGTGAATGAAGTAAGTGCTATCAGTGTACATACATTTTGCGGCAAACTTTGGCGTGGATTTATATATAATATATATTAAGCTTATTTTTCAAGGGATTTTTAAAGACACTCTTTAAGGGTTTCAATCTCGTGACTTATAAGCTACTTCAGCAAGTGGAATATTTCGGATTTAAATTTATATTTACCCTGTCGAAGAAGCTGGAATCAATATATCGCAATATTTTAATTAATATTTATTGCAAATGTCGCAGAGAATATGAAAATATATAATAAACAAATATTCTACTGTTACTTAATAAAATTTTCTCAAGTGTGTATCTCTGCAGTTCTCTCGGCTGGAGAGAGCCTGTTAGGAAAAAAAATAGTTTTAAGTAAAAATGTATTTCATTTTATTAAACTTTAAGTGAAATTATATTATTTAATGACAAAGTAAAAAGTTGACTTGACTTGTGCCTCTGAGCCTCTGAGCGGTATTTTTTTGCGCACAATGGACCAAATGTCCAGGTCATCAGAAACCTGAAGTCTCAGAGAAGATTGGAAGAGGGAAGACAGATGGTACCCACTAGTCAAGGCTATCCAGTGTGTTGTTTAATATGCACAAGATGTGGCTCTCCCGCACATGAGATCACGGCTTAACATCCCATCCAATGAACGGCGGCCTTTCCAAACACACGGTGTCCCCTACTAACCGTGGGCAGGGCGGGGAGTTTTGCGGAACTGCAGATTACGAGCCTGGTGCACCACCGACTGAGCCACCCCAGCCCCACAAAATAAAAATCAGATATTGCAAGTGAAAGATAGTCCTGAAACTTATTACCGTATAATTTCATTTAAAGTTCTAATAAAATGAAATACATGATGGAATATTCGGATTTAATTAGCAGACTTTTGCTTACATAATGCGAGTACATTATTTAACTGTATAGCGTCTTAGATGCAGTAAAAATATGGAAAGATCCAAAAACAATAAAGATTTATAGAGATACCGATACAATATATATATATGGAGAAAGAGATAGTAAATAATAATATATATATGAAGATATAAATGGAAACAATGTGAATGCAGAAAGATACAGATAGTAATATTGCAGCAAAATATGGAACCTCCATGTAGTGGTAGTCCGGATCATTTTCCGATATGACTTCTCCTGGGGTCAATATTTTCAACATTCTGACGACGTCTAATTTCAACACTTGTTTACTATTCGAATCATAAATCGCATTGCAAACGTTATCTGTTCCCTGTGTTAGAAACACGCGATTCGTTAGCAACAACATACATAAGTCTTGTAAAATCGTTATGCACTCGTACATACTGTATCTGCGTTGTTTCGCAACTGATGACCTACTTGTGCACTATCGCGAACACTTTGCCACTTTTCATGATTTCTGAATTTCCTCATTAACGTAGAGCAATTTTATCAGATACTAATTCCAACACTTATTCACGATTCGAATCATACATCGTAAGGCGAACATTATTTTTATAGGTAAATGCATAATTGCAAATCCATCTTTCAGGAGGAAACATTCTAAAAAGCGTCAAAGCTATATTTTAGGTTTCAGTTTTTCATATGCAACTCAAGAGCGCTTCGAATGAGATTTCACTTTCTAGAAATTAGCAGATTTTTTTGTAATATCATACATTCAGCCTGGATGTTTATACTCAATAGCAGGGCCTGAATTGGGTGTTGGAGGGGGGAAAAGTCATGGTCTCTTCCCACAACTTTGGGAATCATAATAACTGGAATGAAAGCATAAAAGTATTAAACATATACGGAAGAGCCAAAACATTATGATTATCTGCCTATTATGATGTTGGTCCTCCACGTGCCGACAAAGCAGCTCTTACCCAGCGAAGCATGGATGCTACAAAATTTCTAAAGGTATCTTGTGGTATCTGGTACCAAAACTTTACCAGCAGATTCTTTAACTGTAAATTATGTGGTTAAGCCGCCACAGATCGGATATGCTGTTCCAACACAAACCACAGATGCTCGGTTGAATTAATGTCTTGGGAATTTGGAGGCCAGGGCAATACATGGAAATCTTCCTCATTTTCCGCGAACCATTCTCGAACAATCCGGTAGTGTAGCATTTTTAGATAGGTGGTAGACGTCATAGTTTCCTGCACATGAATGACTGTAGCCAGGAGTTCCCTGCAGAACATTGCCCAAAGCATTACACTTCTTCTAACAGCTTGTTTTCGTCCGACGGTGCATTCTGGTGCCAACACTTCCCCAGGTAAACGACGCACACATACCCGGCCATCCACATGGTGCAAGAGGAAACAAGATTCATCGGACCAGACTACCTTCTTCCAATCATTCAATGTCCAGTTTTGATACTCACGTGTCCATTGCAGGCACTTTCGATGGTGAAGCGAGATTAGCATAGGCACTCGGAACAGCCAACGGCTACGCAGTCCCTATTTCAGCAGAATCCGATGTACTGTGTGTTGTGACACATTACTCCCATATATTAGCATTCAAATTACGGTGAGTTACATCACAATATTCCTTCTGTTGGCTCGTACCATATGGGATATCCTTCGCTCACCTCCAGCATCGATGAGCAGTGGTCGGCACACACCTTGTCGGCGGTTCGTGGTTTTTTCCTCCTCGGACCACTGTTTGAAGGTACTAACCACGGCTGACCGTGAGCGCACCACAAGCCTTGCCGTCTCGGAAATGCTCTGACCTAGTCGTCTGGTCATTACAATTAAGACTTTGTCAAACACAATCAAGTCCGCTTCCTTTCCCATCTGAAGAACAAGAATAACACTGATTAACAGAGCTCAGTATCAGGTGTTATTTATACCGTTTCATGACCTTCACACGCGCCATCGTTTTACCTGCAATTGCTTCGATTTGCACAAAGACATGCTGATCACAATGCTTTGGTTCTTCGGTGTATTATTATGTACTAGGCGTAATCCTGGGCGGGCGAACAAACGATTGGGCTGACACGCGCTTTCCAGATGCAGTGAAAATATGAAAAAATCCAAAAACAGTGAATATTTAAAGAGATACCGATACAATATATATATATAGAGAGAGAGAAATGGTAATGAATAATATGTATATATGAAGATATAAATGGAAACAATATGAATGCAGGATATAGAGAGATACTGACACAGTAAAGATGTAAGGAAATAGATGCTATGAAAATGTAGATAGATACGAATAACTGACAGGACGGTAAAGTTCAGAGTCCACACACAGAAATATAGTGATGATATTTAAAACCACAGAGAAGTCACAGAAATTATAGAGGGATATAAATAAGAGTTAGAGAAATACGGGGAATAGATAGAGAAATATTTAAGAGCCATCGATATATGTAGAGACAAAGAGATAAAGACAGATGCACGAAAACAGAAAGTGATATGTAGATACGGAGTAGAGAAGAGAAGATAAACGATATTGTTTTCAGGCTTCCGCTGAATGCTTTTTTGATCAAAGGGTAAGGTTCAGCGACATCTTGCATCAGGCCCTGATCTGCAGAAAAGAGTTAAGTGGAAAGAGATAAGTAACTGGATTGGAGAACATCACAATGCAATCACTGCACGCAATCAGTAAATGTTAAATTTCTTTTAAAGGTTTTCTGTAATTTAAACAAATACTTTTAAATTTTATTTAAAATAATCAATACCGATAAAAATTATCTAAAGCAGATCACTATTTGCAGTTGTTTTCAAGTTAAGTTCAGTACATTCTGCCAGTTTAGATTCTGTCAGCTGGGGGAAAAGATCACTCTCTATAATGCAAAGGGAACAGCTTTAGTTGAGCATTGTAACAATTCACAGAGTCGATGAATAACAATGTGGCATGCTTATATCTTCCACCACAGAATGAGACGACAAATTTAGTTATTGAGTGGAAAGAGCAGCTCTATGTAAGACGAAAGTGTAAGTAACTCATTGTCTGAATTAGCTTTAAGTAAGCGAACATCAGATACTTAAATGGTTATTCTAAGCACTATAAATTTAGCAGTAGAAAAATAAAGTATAGGTTGGAGAAAATATTCATTTGGATTTGTAATGGATTTGTTGATTGTGTAAGAAATATGCAATAATGAGAACGAATGAGGGTGAACGCTTAATAATTAATAATAATGCTTAATAATGCATAATAATAATGCTTAATAATCATCTAGTTCATTTATCTGATTTGACAGTTAACCAAGTAATCAGCAACTATAACAAAGTTTTGTATTGTCTAAACCCATTGATATCATTCAGATAATTGCTACAAACTTGATTCCCATAAATCACTCAATTTTGTTATAAGGATACACTAAGCTTAACTGATTTTGAGGCTGTTTTTGTGATCTTACAATCACGAAGACCTTGTTGACGGATTTTAACCATTGAATATGAATTTTTAACCTTGTTGACGGATTTTATCCATGAAATGGGAGATTGTTTTATTGGGACATAAATAAAATCCTGGAGTATGGAATGCCCCAAATAAAACTTAATTTATTTTTGTCCGACTCAAAGCATTGTAAAAGTCATATAGGTTGACAGCAATCAGGGCCGCCGACAATAATCTAGTCAAGAAGCAAATTCTATGGGGCACTGTATACCCCACAGTTCTATTACAGGGTTAAAATTTATTAAAATATACAAAGCTATCAAATGCATGCATTTTTACCATAAAATAATTTTCAGAGTAAATATAAAACTGTCATTTATAATATTTCCCACTTCTCAACCCACGATGGGCATCTCGAAATTATCCACGAAATCATTAACTTAAAACTTTGTTATACCATATTGCTACCACGTTTCTCAAGAATAGAAATAATTTTATTTGCTTTAAACTTTCTAGCCAACTTTCTTTAAACTACACTAGTACGAAACAAAAATAAAAAATTTTTGTCAACCATAAAATAACAATATCAGGCGTAATTCACATGTTTTCATCACTTAGCCTTGTTTACCTTTAATCTAGAAATCGCATAAATTGGATCAGATCGCAATATAGATCCAATGTTAAAGAAGCATGTTTGTGATTGTTTAAAACAATCACAGCCAGATTAAGAACATCATTTGGAACAACATTTAAATCGATTGTTTCAAATTTCGGTCTGGGGGCCAAATCGACCCTCGAGCACATGAGATGTGCCCTCAGATCAAATCTGATCCTCATACTCACAATATGTGCCCGCTGATCAAATCTGGTACTCTTACTCACGAGATGTGCCCGAAAACCATATGTGGTCCTCATATTCACGAGATATACCCTCAGATCAAATCTACTCGTCATATTCACGTGCTGTGTTCTCAGATCAAATATGTTCCTCGTATTCACGAGACGTGATCTCAGACCAAATCTGGTCCTCATATTCCCGAGACGTGCTCTCAGACCAAATCTGGTCCTCATATTCCCGAGATGTTCCCTCAGATCAAATCTGTTCGTCATATTTACAAAATGTGTCCTGAGATCAAATATGTTAGTTATACTCACAAGATGTGCCCTCAGACTATATCTGTTCCTCATACTCACGAGATGTGCTCCCACATCTCGTGAGTATTAGGAAAAGAATCCTAAATTTGCAATAAATATTTAGGTTAATATTTAGGTCAAATGATATTTTAATACTTAAATTATTAGAATATTATTGATGAAATCTGGTCACTGTATTCATGAGACGTACTCGCAGATAAAATATTTCGCCCATAATCGTGAGATGGGCCCGCAGACTAAATATTTCCCTCTTATTATTGAGATGGGCCCGCAGACTAAATATTTCCCTCTTATTATTGAGATGTGCAATCAATCCAAATCTGTCCCTAATACTCATGAGATATTGCTCGTCAACAAAACCTTTAATACAATTTTTAAATTCAGCCATCAAAAATTATATGAAGCTAAAAAAAGTTAATGCACACGTTTAAAAATAACAAATGGCATGCTATATTTAAAATTTGTGTTTTAGAAAAATTTGTCGTATTGAATATAGCCGTAAAACCGAAAAATCAAAATATATCTGATAGAACTAAAAATCCAACTTAATTTTCAGTTGTAAGAATTAGTGAAAATAATCACAATGAGAAGCAGCTACTTTTAATTTAAATATCACTGTAATGTCAGTCATAAAAATACGTAACATAATGCAATAAATGTTAGATTTTTGAAAAAATCCAAACATATGAAAAATAATCTCCAATATAACAAAGGAACATCATTATTTGCTGTTGGAGTTGCTATTATATGTCACTCTATAATCTATAAAACTTTGCAGAGGATTGGTTTATCCATTTTCAAAGGTAGTTGCCTCAGCATCAGAAATTAAAATTTGACAAACCATCCGAAGCAAAATCAAGTACTAATAAGCATTAGCCCTATCTGGTAGTCAGGTCATCACTAGTTCTATCATAAGAAGTTAGGTTTAGCTTACCTGACTACTTACGCCATCGGCCATGTCATTGCATTTTATAAGAAATCAAGACAAGATTGATAAAGCTTCCAGCTTATCACCGTCGTGTGTAAAAAAAATATGGCAACAGAATCAATGTTTCATCATATACATGGGGCAGGGGTGGCTCAGTCGGTAGCGCGCCAGGCTCGTAATCTGTAGTTCCCAGGTTCGAGTCCCAGCTTGGTCAGCGTTGAGATTTATCTGCTCAAAAATTCCCCGCCCTGCCCACGGTCAGTAGGGGACACCGATGGGCTTGGAAAGGTCGCCGTCCGTCGGATGGGACGTTAAGCCGTGGCTCCGTGTGCGGGAGAGCCATACCCTGTGCACGTTAAAGAACACGCTGGATGGCCTTGACGGGAGGCTACCATCTGTCTCCCAACAGCTTTTCCAGTGGGTCCCCTCCCCCAACCTTCTCTGAGCCTTCGGGGTCCATGTGACCTGGCCATTTAGCCCATGGTGTGCAAAACAGTGCCGCTCAGGGGTAAAACAACCCAACCCAACTCATCATATACATACAATAGTTCCTGAAAAATATAGAGTTTTTTAGCTGGCAATTTATGTGTGAATACTTTTGTGCACTTTCTGCTAAAATTGTTATAATGTATTCAAAAGGAATACATTGTTATTTATACATACATACTTTTAAAATACAGTTTGAATAAAATAAGCCGAACACATGTAAGGAAAGCAACAAAATATTTAACCTATAAATATTTGGGTTATTTTCCCTGAGCGACATTTTTTGCACACAGTGGGCTAAATTGCCAAGCCACGAGAACCCAGAGAAAGAGGAAACGGGACCAACTATACAGGTTTTAGGAGACAGATGGAAGCCTCTCCACAAGGCAATTCAATGTGCTATTTAAAGTGCACAGGGAAGAACTCTCTTGTACAAGGAGACACGGATTAAAGTTCCATCCGACCGACAGCGGCCTTTCCAAGCCCATCAGTGTCTTCTTTCTCACTGAGAGCAGAGCGGGACTTAAGTAGAAAAATATCAAAGCAGTAGTAGTTGAGACTTAAACCTGGGAACTTAGAATTATGAAATTGGCGCGATCTCCGACTGAGCTGAAATGTGTCCTTAATAAACTGTTGTTTGTGTGAAAACGTTAAGTTAGGAAGGTACACAATATCTTCTTCCGAAAAGAATCCTAAATTTGCAATAAACATTTAGGTTAATATTTAAGTTAAATGAAATTTTTAATACATAAATTATTAGAATATTAGTTAGAAAATTATCAGATACAATGATGTTTCTAGGAAACCCGAATAATAAATCGTATGTAAGGAAAAATTTCAATTTTACATTTATGCACAAATTTTCAGATTTTCTTTCGAAGTCTTTATTCTCTGTTGTTTGTTTCTATGTTACAGTGTGGTGTATCAAAAGAGCAGAAGCATTAATTTTACCAATCAATTTTTCCTTTTTAAGTAATTTATTACTTTAAAAATATTTTCCTTTATATTTAAAATAATACTATTTCCATTTACACTTAAATTAATACTATTTTCGTTTATGCTTAAAATTTTATACTTAACATTATTTTCATTCATTTTATCCTTAAGGCTCTAAGAAATTTAGAATTTACGATTTTATACAGATTTGAACTACATTGTTAAAATAAGAGCTTCCAAAAAATTATATAAGATTGAAATGTTTTTATTTCCTTAACGTTACATTGTAAGGAAATATCCGAAACTGAAGGATCATACGCAATACTTTCAACTGTAAAGATTTATCTGTCTCTACAAATGGGAAAATTGAGGTGCCTGATTCATCCATCGAAGAGTAATCTTCTTTCAGCAGATAGACTGGTAGCCAGGTCTCTATAACAGGACTATTCGATTACTTTGTTACAAGTGCAAATATGTGTGACAAATCTTACACGAGAGAAATCGATTAGATTGATTTTTAAGGGCATGCATTTCTAGAATTCACTTTATTTTCGTTATTTTAGTCACTTTGCTTATTTGTTAAAATTTGTTAAAGTATCCTCCATAGTGTTGTTTATATGGGGCGATTACAAATGAATGCGATGAATTTAAAAATTCCTTATAAAAGGAGCCTATACACGAAAATAGAATGAATCATGCATGCGTTAAAAGAAAAAAAAAATCAAAGTTTATTTTACACCGTTAAAATCTACAGATTACAATTGCTACATGTTATCAAAGCCGACAGATACGGAAAGACGATCCAGGTGTCAGCTCAATCTTTAGCGCGCCAAGCACGCATTCTGTAGTTCCTAGGTTGAGTCCCGCCTGGACCAGCGTTGATTTATCTCCGCAAAAATTCCAAGCCCTGCCGTCGGTCAGTAGGTGTATACAGATGGGCTTCAAAAGGCCGTCGTCCATCGGATGGGACGTGAACCGTGGTCCCGGGTGAGGGAGAGCCGAACTCTGTTCACGTTAAAAAACACACTGGATGGACTATCACCTATCTCTTAGCAGCTATCTAGTGTGTCCTTTTCCCCAATCCTATCAGAGCCTTCGGTACTTGTGACCTGGCCATTTATCCCATTGTGTGCAAAAAAGCGCCTCTCAAATGTAAAGCAACCCAACCTGTTAAGAAGAAACCTTTTTAATTCAGAGCAGAAAACAACGCGTACTTACGATTTATTATTCTTAGAGGTTCCAATGGAAAAGTTTCCATTCCAATATATTATACAACACGCATTTCTGCGAATCATCAAGGTACATTAGAACGAAAAGCAGTCCACTCAGCGTAAAATAGTAAATTTCCACAAAGTAAAGCATCCGTATAATTAAAGTAGGTTACCACCTTCCCAATATATACTTGATTGTGTACAAGCAGGATGCTCTGAAATATTTATTGCATAGTTCTATTCTTCTGAAAAGAAAATCTCTCTTGGACAGAAAAAAAATTTCTTTCACACTTACTAGAGTTTATGAAATAATTTGAAGAGACTTATGCATTCTTAGTTTAGACGTTTTTGCATTAGGATAATTTTTATGATGCTGGAGAACAAGCCCTCGAACAACCCCAAAAACTCTGGATGACCTGTGCAGAAAGAAGTAAAAGAGATTTAGGAGAAGGAGACTGATAGATAAGTTCAGAGCCAGATATAGGGGGGAAACCCATCTTTAAGCAATTACGCTTAAATAATTATTAGCAATAATGCTAATAAAGGTGATGGATGCAAAAAATATTAAACTTCTGCATATTCCATGTATTTCTCAGGAAATTTTAAAGATCTCTAAAACGGAATGGAAAATGATATACTACAGTAAAAATCCTGTCTCTTTACCCTCTCAACTTTTCATCATTTTTCCTTCTCGATTACCTCATTCCTCCCTCTCCCCCTATATTTTTAACTACAGAATGAATAGATGGATGGATGAATAAATAAAGTGATTATAATCCATTTTAAAAACAAAAAAATCCATATAACCATCGCTGTTCAACCCACATTTTGCTTAGAATTCACTTATTCAGAATTTTTTTTTTTTATTTATTACAGCTAATTTCAGTCTATATGTTAATTTATTATAATATGTAAATTCTATGGATGCTCGTTTCTGAATGGTACCTGTGTACTGCACAATATGATTGCAAAAGTCTGGATAAGTTCACTAAAATGCAGGAGATATTTAATATTACCATTATTATTTCACATTATTAATGAATAATTTCTAAATTTGCAATATCACTTACAGATCCTAGCAACCAGAGATTGATTTGTTCCTTACAGCATTTCCTATAAGGCCATCAACGTCTTATTGATGTGTTTTACCATTTCAAACTATTGAATCGTACAATGGATTGAAGGTTTAGGTTACAAAAACTCTTGGGAGGGGGTTGGCGAAGTGGATAGCGCTCCAGGCATGTAATATGCAGTTCCCAGGTTCGTGTCTCAAGTTTCAGCATTAAGATTTGTCTCAAAAAAACATCTGCCCTTCGTCAAAAAGAGGACATCGATGGGCTTATAAAAGAGATTTAGTAGAAGTAATAAATAGATGCAGGACTGGATATAGGAGGGCAAGGGTTTGATAACCAACCTTTTATAACTTCTTTATTTTTGCACAGGTCTTCAGAGATTTTAGGGTTTTTCGATGGCTTGCTCTCTAGCATCATAAAATTATCCTAATGCAAAAATACCTAAAACGAAGAAATAAAGTCGCCAGCTTGCTTGTAAGGATCGCAGTCAAATTTCTTTAACTTTTAATTTTTAAACAATATTCGGTTAATATTTAGAGTTATGGAGAGTGAAACGTTAAGACCCTATCTGTTCTATTGGTTAGCGTACAGTCGCTCAAAAAAGTATCCGAATACTATGGTTGATGACAGAATTCAGAAAAAAAATATCTGCCAAAGATTTTTTTAGAAATTAGTGATTTGGCAACCTTCGTGTTACATGGCAGAAAAAGATAAACGAAACACGAAGGTTGCTGCGAAGGTTTGTTCGGGTATTTTTTGTAAGTGTTTGTATGACAATCCTAATAAATCTCTGGGTGGTCCCCATCCTTTGTATAGGGAAGTACCTTCTCCCTTTAAAAAATGCAGATAATAACTTTTACAAGTAAATTATTTGCCGAAAATAGATGTAGTTTTAGAACATTTTCTAATGTTTCTGCTTTTGTCCATTTTAAATAAAATTGTTACCAGAAGAATGTAACAGCATCTGCTGCTAAATATCCCTGCTCAAATATTTTTTTAAAAATTAAATGAATTTGTTTTATAATTCGAGAATTTGAAGAGATTTATTATCTAATTAGGTCATATCTCATGGGTGCTCGCACTTTGAACTGGATAGTAGAGTTTTAAGAGAGCATGACCATCATAACCTTACTTAACTAGTGAATTACTCCCATATTAGTTCAACCAGTAGAGAAAATGGCGCGTTCCATGAAATTCCGAATTCTAGGCGGATTACTACAAAATCACCGTCAGTGAGATTTATTCCTTCTTATGTAATATTCGGGCCTATTTATCTTTTCGGTGTATTTTTTTTCGGTTTCGTAAATGACATATATATATATACGATCATTTCAACAATAGACACTGACAGTAATTAATGTGACATACAAGAATCAGTCAAAAATTAAATAAGTTATGATACTGGTAATCTGGTTATATCAAACTTAAAACTATTAAATAACTTAAAATTTAGGAAAAGCATTTTATTCCATGATTTGTATCTAACATGTATCATCTGTAATAAAAGCATAAATATTTCTTTAATAGACACCTTTTTAACTAATCATAAAGGTTGTAAAAATGTTTAATTACACCTATTAATGATATTAAAAAGTGACACTAATTAGTGCCCTTACTTTAGGTGGTTTTTCCTAATTTAGGATTGCCTGCATCCAGATAGCGTGTCTTTCTATGTCGTTCTTTTTTCACAATCTTACTGTCAAAAATCTTTATTCTCATTGCTTACTTTACACCATCTTTTTACCTCTTCCTAAGTCATCTTTTCATTCTTCAGGTGGATTCCCGCTTGAACTTCCTCTTTGCCCATTTCCATCATCATCATCATCCTATTCATACGCTTATATTATCTTTATTTTTTTTTCTTCCCTCTTTGATAACTTCGTCCCCTTCAACAATTCATTCATTTCTCATTTAACCCATTCTCGTCCTCTGTTCATATCTTCTCACTAAATTTATTTTACTGCTTTTAGTCCTTAACCTTCATACATGTTTATAATATATATATTGGGGAATGTTCTGCTGAGAAACCATGGGTCCAATCATTCACGTGCGAGAAACTATGACTTCTACCACCTACCTAAACATCATTGCAGACCAGGTACATCCTCTCATGACAAAGGTATCCTCTGTAGTTGTGCCTTCTTTCAGCAGGATAATGCGTCTTGCTACACTGTCCGGATTGTTCAAGAATGGTTCACCGAACATGAGGAAGACTTTCAGGTATTGCCCTGGCCACCAAATTCCCCAGACATCAATCCAATCGAGCATCTGTGGATTGATGTCTGGGAAATATGGACCGAAGAGCCAAAACATTATGACACCTGCGTTGGTCTTCCACGTGCCGCCAAAACAGCCCTTACCCGGCGAGGAATGAACGCTACAATATTTCTAAGGTATCTTGTCGCTACTGGTACCAACATGTTACCAGCAGATCTTTTACCTCTTATACGTTACGTGGTTGAGCCTTGCAGATGGAATATGGTGTTTCAACACAAACCACAAATGCTCGATTCAATTGATGTCTGGGGAATTTGGAGGCCAGGGCAATACCTGAAAGTCTTCCTCATGTTTGGCGAACCATTCTCGAACAATCCGGGCAGTGTGGCATGGCGCATTATCCTGCTGAAAGAACGCACTACTAGAGGGTATATCATTGCCGTGAGATAATGTACCTAGCCTGCAATGATGTTTAGATAGGTGGTAGATGTCATAGTTTCCTGCAAATGAATGACTGGACTCAGGGTTTCTCAGCAGAACATTTCCCAAAGCATTACACTTCTTCCACTGGCTTGTTTTCGTCCGACGGTGTGTTCTGGTGCCAACACTTCCCCAGGTAAAGGATGCACACGTACCCGGCAGTCCACATGGTGCAACAGAAAACGAGAACGAGATTCATCGGACCAGACGATCCTTTTCCAATTATTCAAGGTTCAGTTTTGATGCTCGCGTGCCCATTATAGGCGCTTTTGACGGTGAACTGAGGTTAGAATGGACACTTGGAGCGCCCTACGGCTATGCAGCCCCATTTTTAGTAGGGTTCGATGTGCTGTGTATTATGACAAGCATTCAAATTATGGGCGATTTGCTCCACAGTATCCCTTCTGTTGCGCTCGTACCATACGGGATAGCCTTCGCTCAACTCTATCATCGATGGGCCATGGTCGGCCCACACCTTGCTGGCGGTTTTTCGTTGCGTGGTTTTTCCCTTTTCGGACCCCTTTTTGAAGGTACTAACCACGGCTGACCGTGAGCACCCCACAAGCCTTGCTGTTTCGGAAATGCTCTGATCCAGTCTTCTGGCCATTACCATTTGGCCTTTGTCAAACTTATTTAAGTCCGCTGCCTTTCCCATCTGAAGATCACGAATAACACTGATTAACAGAGCTCCGTATCAGGTGTTATTTATACCGTTTCATGACATTCACACGCGCCATCGTTTACCTGCAGTTGTTTCGATATACGTAAAGACGCGCTGGTCATAATGCTTTGGCTCTTCGGTGTATAAACGTTAAAATGATATGTGATAATTGTGTGAAAAATAATTCGTTTAATCTTTCATGTTTCAACTTAAAGGTCTAAAAACCAAAGAGTCCAAAAACAAATATTATGCGGAAAATTTTTTAAAATGTAATGCTGATATTAAAAAAACAATTGAAGTTCGTAAATAATTTAATTGGGAATAACACAAAAGATGAAGTTCTACCGGATGAAATGAATAATATTTAGGACTCTAATACTGACGAAATTAGAGATGCAGTAAATGGATTTAACACTTATTTTGTCGATTTAAATAGCAAAATACTTAATGATAAACCTACTGAATATGAATGTTATAAAAATTATTATAAAAAAGTAGCTCTTTCTTTTTCACTCATATAATCGTACAAGAAGAATATAAGACCATTACAAATCTAATAAAAGACAAATGCTCAGGAATCGATGAAATTACAGTAACTACAGTAAACAAGTGAAAAAATTTAATTATTCATCCCTTAGTCTATATCTTTACCTCTATTTTCAAACTGGTAATTTCCCAAACGATCTCAAAACCTCTATTGTACTTCCGATTTACAAGAAAAGAAATAAAAACTATATTTAAAACTACAAACCAACCGATCTCGCTTTTGTTTGTTTTTTCCAAAATATTTAAAAAAGTAGTAAAATTCAGAGTATTGAATTATTTAAATAAAATAAATTTCTTTTCGTCAGATCAGTTTGGCTTCACTGAGGGTAAGGGCACTGATCATGCGTTATTGTCATTTACTAATTTTATTTATAAATCAATTGACCAAGGAAATTTAACTCTAATTTTTTCTAGATCTTAAAAAAACTTTTGACACCTTTCATTGCTTTTGAAAAAAGGAGCATTTGGGTATGAGAGAGATTGCTCTAGAGCAGAGGTTCCCAAACTTATTTGTACTACCGACCGATTTTCAGAAAAAAAAATTACTCAGCCTCCTCCTGGAAATCTACATTCTTTTAAGCGAACAAACAGAAAGATGCAGCGACAAATTTGCTACTTTTATGTATCTATATTTCTACCTACGTCCTACAACAGAGTAACGAAAGATGTTGTTGCAAAGATGACACCTTGAAGCTTGAAATTATTTATTAAAATCAACCTTAATACCATTCGCATTACACACAGAAGATTAAGATAACGAAGGATAATTTTATGTGTTTATTTGGAAAATAAAGTAATCACTACGACTTTAACTCTATGTTACACAACAGATGAAACATGTACGAACGGTTTTTCAAAATTTTCTTATCTTCCCTTCTTTCTTTATGCTTCCACCGCCCCAAATTGCACCCGAGGCTACTACCGACCCCCTGGATCGTTCTAGCGCCCCCCAGAGGGCAGTATCGCCCACTTTGGAAAACATTGCTCTAGAATGTTTATCAGTTACTTAACAAATAGAACTCAATTAGTTAAATTAAAAAAAACTGCTTCAGCAATCGTAAACAAACTAAATATGACCTTTGTGAAATGAACATTAATTGTAATATTACTACCTTTGCAGATGACACTGCATTAACGTTTAGTAACCAAACTATTACAGATTTATTGTCGAATGTCAATAATGTTCTTGAGAAAGTTAATATGTGGTTCGAAAATAATAAACTCTCAATTAATAAGAATAAAATTAAATCTGTTTTCTTCAAGTTGAAAAATAACCAAAATGCTGTAAATACTTTTATTATTAAACTGCATTCACCTCAATTCCACAACATATTGATTGCTATTGTGATGACATAGAACAGGTTGAGAGCATTAAATATTTAGGTATTTTCATTGATAATAATCTAAAATGGAAGAAACATATTGACTACATCACAGGTAAAGCACGCTACAAACTACTCAAATTGCACCACTTGAGATATAGTTAATCTTCATATGCCGTGAACATTGTACTTCTCATGGATACAAGCTGCATTTCAATACGGTGTAGTTTGTTGGGATGGAACTTGTGTCTCGGTTTTTAAACCTCTGGTGTCTCTGCAAAACAAAATTATTAAATTAATTGCAAAATACAACACTGATATTTTAAGCAATTTCAGTCGTTACTCTATGCTAAAAAATCTACCTATACGATATACGAATAATGCTCATAAGCATTATTTGTATATCGCATCTAAAATCTTCAATCAGTTTTGTCTCTTGAAATTAGAAGTGAAAAAAATTTAATATGTTCAAGCAGAATTTGTAAAGCTTTCTCTTTTCTTTGGAAGATGTTGCACCTATGTTAAATAATCAAGTGTAAAGTAAAAATGTATTGTACATATATAGGAAAATGACACACATTGTTTGTAATCTTTGTAGTGAGTAAGTCATTATTGATTTTTGTATTAATTTCCATCAGTGACCTAGAAAACCATGCGGTTTTTGGGTTCACTCACATTTTCCTGTCATAAATTGCATATGATGATGAAATAAAATTGATTGATTGATTGATAACTTGTAAAACTGAATGTAGCATTGCTTTTCCTGCTTGTTTTTGTCTAGTTCTCACTTTCTACATGAATGTACCATTTTCCTAGATGATAGCTCTCAGATATATAGGTATAGTATTTTATATTTTATCTATTATGATATTACTTTTATTCTTCTTGAAACATGAAGCAAAGTATATAATTGGTCTCCTTGAGAATCTTGAAAGACTTCAGCTCTTCGCTTAGAGGCATAACAAACAACGAACCAAACTGAACTATATCGACATATGTCTACTTTATTACAACCCCAGTTACACCTTGACCCACATTTATTATTTCTCGATCTTTTTCTATTGCATATCGACTCACCTATAACTCACTTCATCTTAGTTAACTCTCAACTCATCATCATATATTTTTAACCTCGCTTTACAACTCCACTCATATATAAACTGTTATTTGTAGGTCCTGTCATCTTTACGTCAGTTCGACTCGTATTTTTTGAAATTCGACTAGACTGTAACTTAACCTATATTTCAGACTCTGCCTTGACTCCAAATTCTTCAGCTTGAAATATCATTGCATCTACCTCCAGGAAAACCTTAAACGTTTGACGCGTTTTATCCATTTCGAATTAGCTTTCTTTTATCATCAACTCCAAATACGGTTAGAGTAAGAGGCAGTCATTTAATTTCAACTGCGTTAAAGTCACGCTTTGGAAACGAACAGAAAATAACCCTTCTCGAATCCAGAAGTACTTCCTCTCCATTATTCGGCGGCTTCTACCGTTTTCCCTTTCTAAACGCATTAGAAAAAGGCAAAGCAGCAGCAAACGGGAGCTCTTTGCGAGAAAAGTCGCTCTCTCGCGGGCGATGAAAGGGCGCGCTCCATCGACATTCGTATTCAGCGCCTCGTAGAAGTTAACGGAAACAGAAATCTCTGCGAATCTAGTTTTGACTGCTGCCACAAAACTAAAGGAAAACGCGCGTGCATATCGCGGAGAGAAACTGGCTGCGAGAGATGGAAGAGTTTAGTGAAGCAAGATGCAAGTCTGTGTGTATGCACGTTACTGGACCCGAAGCTCGGAGAATGGGACTACAAAAGAAGGCTTCTCTTGCAGCGCGCTCACGAACTAGCATAACCCAGCGCGCAGACGGTGGAAAGTTTCTGCGTTGCGGACAAAGATAACCACAGTTCGCAAGGGAGAGAACTTTCCTGTTCATCGCGTCACGCTATGTTCTGCATCAGAACGAAGGGAAAGACTGCTCATTATACAGCAGAACAGCTGCTGCAGTTGCTCATGAGCACAGCAGTGATTTCTGCTTTCTTTTCCATCCCTTTTGCGTGCCAGCCTCTTTCTCTCTCTCTCTCTGCTCTCTTCCTCCTTCTCCATTCCCAATATGAAAATGAGGACTATCGCAAACAATTCAGTCTCAGCTCTGCGAAAAGATGAGAGAAAGCCGTTGAACCTGCGTGACTTAAAAGGCAGATTCTGCGTTATAGGAACGCTGCCGTCTGGCGACGATATGAATATTTATACTTGATTTTCGGCATTCTACTAGTTGCTACTGCTTTGCTCGATTGCTCCGCTCTGCTCTGCGGTATCGTTTAGTGACTCTCAATGATAATTTAGCGTAATTAATTTGCATTATTCGACCATACGAAAAATGCTCTTTGGTTTGCATCACGAATCGTGTCTTTTCGTTAGCTGCTGATTTTTCCTAGAGAAGCAGCCAGAGAGATTTCGACAGATGAGAATTGCGATCAATAACGCATTTCGATGCAAAATTGTTTGAATGATTATCAAGTCCTTCTTAGCTAGTTTTATCTCCCATTCTATGATTCATTAGTACGCCAAAAACGAGTTGAGATTATAATTTACATAATGCATAAAAGATCATCCAATAAGTTATCATTGGCTATTATAACTCTCTTCCTGTGCTGGTATAAATAGCGCAATAGGTAACTTCCAGACATAATAAGCACAAAGCGCGGTACTTAGCTAAGCAAAGTTGGAACACTGATGTTACTGTTTGTGCATGTTTAGCACAGGAACCTGCCCCCACCCTCCACCCCTCGCTGCATTCGGCGGTCGAATCCTAAATATATCTTGTTGGCATATATCTTGATTGAACTGGGAATCAATTCGATTTTACCTAAATCAAATACTAGAGGCCCAGACAGAGGCCCAGATTTTAAAAAGTAACGTTGGGGGAAGAGTTTGTGTCGGAATGAACTGTAGCGTCCTTCCCGATATAAATGCAAAATTTTCTCTCCTTTTTAGTGCTCTTTTAAAAGTTTTTCCGTCTCTGTCCTGGTTATTAGCATTCTGAAACGAGGTCATGCCCCCTTGTCTCCACTCTCATAGATGGGCCTTGCTAGGTAGTCGTGCTTTTCACTGCACTTTGAGTAAAATATTCTGACCGATATTTAGTCCAAAATCTGGGATTTATTTATGAAGCACTTTTGCGATTAAGGAAGATGGTTTTGAATTAATATTAGAGACACAGTTAATTAGATTGCTTTAAATATCGATATTTAATGCTTTGACGAATACTATTGTAATCGGCTCCCTTAGAGGCAGCAATCACCTTATACTTTGATCAGTTAATATTTTGGCAATGGCACAAAAATATAACAATAGTTGAAGGAAAAAATTTCTTTATGTAATATTAAACTGCTGCCAGGGACAAGCAAAATCAAAATAAATTATCTATACTGGAATTTATCCTTATCATTATATTTTGTCACAAATTACACTATCGATTACTTATACTGTTCAAAGCAAACGCTTTCAAAACTCCAAAGCTTAACAACTCTTGATACAAGTTAATAAACATATAAACCACTACTCGAAGGCCTAACTCACAATACAGGACGTTACCTACGTCTTCGTCCTCGCTTCCTTTAGGTTGGGTTGTTTTACCTCTGAGCGACACTTTTTTGCACATCATGGGCTAAATGGCCAAGTCACATGGACCCCGAAGTCTCAGAGAAGGTTGGAGGGAGGGGACCCACTGGAACAGCTGTTGGGAGACAGATGGTAGCCTCCCGTCAAGACTATCCAGCATGTTCTTTAACGTGCACAGGGTATGACTCTCCCGCACACGGGGCCACGGCTTAACGTCCCATTCGACGGACGGCGGTCTTTACAAGCCCATCGGTGTCCCCTACTAACCGTGGGCAGGGCGGGGAGTTTTGCGGAGATAAATCTCAACTCTGACCCAGTTGGAACTCGAACCTAGGAACTACAGATTACGAGTCTGGCGCGCAACCGACTTAACCACCCCTGACCCTTCGCTTCATTTACTCATTAACTACAGGAAGTAATGACTCAATTCAGTAGCTCTACAGGATAGTAATCTATAGTCTCTAGGTTCGCGTCTCTCCTATGCCAGCGTCGAGATTTATATCTGCTAACATTCATCCTTTCCTCAGTACAAAAAGGGATCCTGATGGGCTTGGAAAGGCCGCCATTCGTCGGATGAGACTTAAAACTATTGTTTCTTATGCAAGAGAGCCCTGTGTACGTTAGAGAACAGATGGGATGGCCTTGAAGGGAGATTTCCATCTGTCTCTTAATAGTTCCAGTGGGTACCTTCTCCCAACCTTCTCTGAACCCTTCGGATCCTTGTGAATTCGCCATTTAGCACATTTTGTGAGGAAAAATTGTCGCTCAATGGCAAAAATTCACAATAACACGACTTTAACTGTTCTATTATCTAAGAATGCAGAACATTCCCGCCTGCTCCTGTAGTAATTGATTACAACAATATTTACATTGGTTTAAATGTGCAAATCGCATAAAAATATGCATTTAATATGGAAAAGCGTGGTCGCCCCCTCCCCCTTGTAAAACTCAGACTCAATCCTAACTGTACAAGGATTGATAGCTTTCTTCTTCTATAATCTATTCTCCGGGAGAAAAGAGGCAGCGGGCAAAAAGAAAAAAGAAAGCAAGGAAAATATAAAATGCTAGATAAAAAGCATTATGCCAAATCCTAATACATCAATCGCATGCTGGATGACCTTAAAGAAAGTCTAGCATTTGAATCGAGGGACTGGAGTTGGATACAAGAGGTAGCTTTCTCCATGCTTATGCAGATAGAGTGTGTTATTTTACCTCTGAGCGGCACTTTTGTGCACACAATGGGATAAATGTCCAGATCACAGGAACCCAGAGGGCTCAGAGAAGCTGGGAGAAAAAATCTCTCTCGACATTTCCGCAAAAAAAAGCATTTTCGAAGACCATAGATACTATAAGACTAAATACCAGACCGGCCTAATGTTAACCCATACCTGCTTCAGCGAAATTGTGTCAAAGACAATGACTGTAATAAATAAAATTAACCAGAAAGGATTGGTGCAATAATGAAAGAAACGAAGAGATCCTAAAATCACACTCGGGACACTCAATCAGTTAAGAATGGATCTTGGCCTTTTAAATCTTTGTTGACATGTGGGAGTCACAGTTTGCAGGGCTGGAAATAAGCGAATTTTGGTTATAGATTGCATTCTGAAAGAATTTGATGACTTGCATTTTTTATACTATTGTAATGGTCACGATACTGACCATTAAAATTGCAGTTCAACTGGTTTATAGACTATAGATATGCGGGAATATTGAATTGGTCGGTGTATCTTGGGGAGCATAACAATCATATTTTTAAATACCTGAAGTTTTTGACGGACGTCTTATTACAATTTCCCCATACTGCGGCTGTATACATGAAAACGTGTTTTACAACCATGTTATAAAGAAGGAGCTTGTTTAAATTTGATAAGAGTAGATTTCCTGGACATAAGAGGGAAAAATCTGTATTGGTAGAATGAGCCTTTTAAGGACATCTGTAATATGAAAGTTCCAGTTTATTTTTTGTGGATTATTATACCTAAGCTGACTCCTTCTAAACAATTTTCTTGTCAAATATTTCAAAGTTTGAAACATAGTGTAGCCTTTGTGAGTGCAGAGCACCTCTACAATCTTATCTGTGTTAATCTTAGTTATCCATCTAATACGCCACTCTTGGTATAATGGAAGCATGTTTTGCATCCTTTTACATGCAAATCATGGCGAAATCGATGATGCCAGGAAGGCTGTATCATTTGCATATAGTGCAGAGACAACTCTTTCCACCTTAGGTATATCAGAAGCGTAAGTCTTGAACAGGGTAGAATTGAGTAGCCAACCCTGGGGCTCTCCAGCAGAGATGGGGCTTCACTGTGAAAAATCCTTTCGAACTCGAATCTAAAAAGACCTGTTTGTCGAGTATTGCATACCATTTTTATATTCTCCACGGTTAAGTTAAAACTTGAGAGTTTGTATAATTGCCCTCGATCAACACCCTATCGAATGTTTTACCAATGTCTAAAAACACTGTAGCAGTAGATTCTTTTTGTTTATCGCAGCAGTAATATCCTCAATCACACGAAGCACTTGATGTGTGGTGGAATGCTTACATCTAAAACCAAATTCCTATGGTACAGAATGTTTTTGTGCTAAGGACTATTTTAGGTTTAAATAAGTTAATTAAATGAGTTTAAGGTTTATTATATTAAGAATTATGTTTTCAAACGGTTTCCAATGCAGTTCAACTGGTTTATAGATCTATAGATATGCGGGAATTTGAATCTCGGTGTACCTTGGGAAGCATAACAATAACTTTTCTTTTCCATATTATTCTGAAATATAGCATTCGCATAGACTTATTTATAATTTTAAGCAATTCAACACAATCTATATTTGTTAGCTTTTTCAGCAATGTATTTTTGATGCCATCGAGCCTTGCCTTTTTTTTTTATTTAAAAACTATTGATTACCTCCATCAGTTTCTTGAAATTCGCAAACTCCATGATATCTTGACATTCCAGATCTTCGAGATTTTCAACAGTTTGAGACACTTTATCGATAATGTCATCGTCATCCTTATCATAAGTTGAAATTGCAATTCTAAAGTATTCGCGAATGATTCTTCCTTTTCTGCATATACGTAGGTAGACCATTCTCTTCTGGCTATGTAGTTCAGGGATAGTCCTCTTACTAACTCTGAGATTATACACCATTTGCCACAAAGAGTGATGTTTAACATTCAGCGATTCCATTTTTTAATTCCAAACGGTGTTTCTGAATTCATTCAATCTCTTCGCAGCATTGCTTGAAGTTGATTGTATCTAGCTTTTTTAGCATGATTTCTTATCTTCTGCCACAGCCTCCTGGTATGTCTATGAAATCTATAATACGTGCCTAGAGCTCCTATGGCATCTTTACAAGTATTGAAACTTTTCTTGAAGATGTGCTTGCTTGATTGCTTGCTTAAATGCTGTTTGGATGTTTTTTGTCTGACGCTGAATGCCGAGGTCAGAATCTTTTTCGCACTCTACTTGGCATACTTTTTGAAGCTTATCTAATTTTATTTTTAAAATATCCCAGTTTATTATAGTAAGCTCAATTGGAGTATGCCCGAAAGCGAAATCCAAATCTAATAACGCAGTGTTGCGATCAGACGAGAGTTCAATGAGTACTACTAGTATATCATATCCGGCGAATTTAAGAAGGGTGATGTCCAATATATCGGCCCTTTTGTAGACACTGCCGGGAAGTATGTCGGCTGTTTTTGTACCTCTATCACCATACCTTTACCTGTTGCATAATTCAGCAGAAATTTGCCGCTAACATTATAACAATAACAGTTCCAATTGAATGTTTTGCGCTCAAATCTCTTGCAACCAGCGTCGGTTATTAGAAAAACGTGCACCGAGTTCCGGAGTGGTGAAGTCAACTGTAGGAGGCTTGTATAATAAATAAAAAATAATTACCCTTTCAAGCAGCTGCTGGCCACAGAAGTCTGGCAGGAGCCTGTCAGTTTATATGCCATAGTAGAATGTCTGTGAGGATGGCAGGACCTCAGCAGAAAAACAACACGAAGGTCCATGCGTTATCCGGGGCTCGAGATGGATCTTTCGTGATAATTGCCGTAGCCTCGACTAAAGCTAGATTACAAATATTTTTCGCACAACGTGGTATTGAGGCTTTCATTAGTATAGTGTTGCCCCCATCCTTGCTACGTAAGCTGCTGTAGCAGCGATAATTCCGAATCTTGATATATCTCCTGGTTTGAGATGCGCTTCCGAAATTAGGGCCATATCAGTTGTGTGATACAAGAGAAATTGCTAAAATTCAACCAGATCATTTTTTATTCCATTTGGATTATAAAAAACTAATCTGAGGTTATGCTGTAAAAACTTGCTCGCCATTGTTGCTGCAAATGTTACTAATGTTATCCAAAACACGGAAGATAACTTCCCACTTCTCATTTTTTGTTCTGACGTTTTTAAACTCTAAAGCGGTAGCTTTAACAAAATAAAGAATTTCACCAATGCATTTTTTTTTTAATTTGACAATAACTATTTGATTTGTGCCAAAATACTATTACTGCTATTAGCAATTGCTATATTCCCTTGATTTCCGAGAATGACTTTCATATTCAATTTGTTTTTGTGCTGAGTGATCTGAATTGTTTTATCAGAGGATGGGCCTGCCAGAACTTCGGCAAATGACCTGTCAAACTGTACAACTTCTGTTGTGTCCCTAATTTGTCATTTTGTGGGTAATGTGTACCTTCAGCAAGTTGTTTTTCTTCAGACTTTGGGAATTTCGGGCAGCCTTTGCAATTTGCGATGTGTGGTTACCACTGCAATTTGTGTATCGTGGAGGACCGTCATCAATAACTCTTTTGCAAGTAGACGTCAAATGCATGTCAGTACATATTACACATCTAGGTTTATTGAAACAATTAACCTGAGTGTTATTGTACTGCTGGAAATGGTGACATTGTGGACCTATTCTTTTTTCAGATGTCTCAACATTGATTTTGAGATTGAACAGTAGCTGATGATATAGATCGTTTTTCCTCTTGTACTCTTCTCCACATCTGTGAAGGAAAGTGGAAGTGGTGACTTATTAGACCCAACTGAAAACTGTTTCCCTTTAAGAAATCGGATATCTAAATGTCTTAATTCTTCTACCACAAGCTCTTCCTCAAGAAGGAATATTTGTTATTACTACCTTCAGCGTTTTCTCACGGGTTAACTGAATAATAAGAAATCCAATTTTCTTCAAACTATTTGCCGAACTTAACGTAGTCTTTAATGCATGTAGCATTGATTCTAATTGTTTCACCTGCTATTTTGGCATTTGGAATTTACATTTAGCAATTCGCATGAGCATCTTATAGTGCTCAATCCAGTGTGATTTATCTCGAATAGTGAAGGGGAAGAATGGGAACTAGCTAGTGCCGAATTTCCTCATTATTTACTGCTTTTTGTCTGAGTTTTTTCTTCATAATCGGACTCCTCGGGATCCACGTATTCAAGATTTGAGAAACATTCGAATGCATGTTTTTAATGTAAAGGCATCTGTTTCGGGGCGGGGGTGGCTCAGTCGGTAGCGCGCCAGGCTCGTAATCTGTAGTTCCCAGGCTCGAGTCCCAACTGGGTCAGCGTTGAGATTTATCTCCGCAAAATTCCCCGTCCTGCCCACGGTCAGTAGGGGACACCGATGGGCTTGGAAAGACCGCCGTCCGTCGGATGGGACGTTAAGCCGTGGCCCCGTGTGCGGGAGAGCCATACCCTGTGCACGTTAAAGAACAGGCTGGATGGCCTTGACGGGAGGCTACCATTTGTCTACCAACAGATGTTCCAGTGGGTCCCCTCCCCCAACCTTCTCTGAGCCTTCGGGGTCCATGTGACCTGGCCATTTAGTCCATGGTGTGCAAAATAGTGCCGCTCAGAGGTAAAACAACCCAACTAATTTTTTCTAAGGTACTTCGATTCTGGAAGAGTAGGAGAGCCCATTCCATCTCTGACTATGTGTCTGATAAAAAAAGGCATTGTAATTTTAATCCTCAATTCAATATAATCATAGTCTTCAAATGTTCTTTCCTTAACGAACTGAAAAGCTCTTCGATGGGTAAAAAAACCCCTTCTTTTTCTCTCTCTTTGGCAATGCATTCGTACATTTCTCTGTTCTTTATCCCGTAGCTTTTTTTAGGGAGATACAGAAACGCAGTCTAAAAGAAAGATTTTAGATCTGACAAACACCCTCTCTGATCCCGAAGAAACGACTTTTTCGGTGCTAGTTACCATAGCGGCTTCTGCAAACATCAGGAGTCAACGGTCCTACTTAAGTGAATTAAGTCTTCCTGGCCTCCGGAAGTGGGCTTGGGAATTCAATTTACAGGATACAGTTTTGTTAGAAGAAGAGTCGACGGAATTTTTGCTGGCTCTTGAATATGTTAGCATTCCGTCGACAAAGTCATGCTGAATGGTATTTGACCCAGCAACGACCGGAGCCGCGAACGGAAGCAACACCGCGAGTATTTGGAGTATTCCCCCCGTTCACGAAGTCCCCGCGGTGGGGAACTCTGTTTCCCGATCGAACAATCACCGGGTAACTGAGAAGAATGTGGACATTTATCAAAGCTCTTGTTAGCCTTGTACATTTACAAGAAGACGATGGCAGTGATTGACGTTATTTCTTATTCAACCTCTTGGCAGGAGGTAAAAAGACGAAGTTTATAGCTTTTTATATCGTTATTATAGATAAATCTGACAGCGACATAGAATAAGCTTTAAGTTATAAAAACTGACTCACTTTTTTTAAAACTTTTCTACCTTTTTTGATGATCCCATGAAACTAATACATGTTATTGACAGGTTAAAAATAGTTGCTCTAGAGTCATTGAGAAACCAAAAGTAAAAAAACTTGGGACTAGTTAAGAATATAGACAAAAAAGAATAAAATATATCCAGTCATCGTCACTACTATTTTTCTAGTGGGTAAAATAGCAGGATAGAATTCAGCTTCAGATTTCAGCAAAGGTTTTTTTTAAATAAAGGCATTTTTATAATGTCAGAAATACTGTATTATTATACAGTCTGTATTTATTTTACCCATGTACCAAAAACATAAACCCATATAAAAAACTATATTAAAGGTATTTATTTAGTCATTGTAATAAACTGCATTTATTTATTTATTGAAGTATTATAATAAAATTAAAACCAAGTTAACAAAAGGAGAAAAAAATTTAAAGTTATGTATTTATGCTGTATCTCATTTTTCTTTTGGCATCTGTTCCTATTTTTTATCCAAAATAAGCACTTCGAAGCAGTTTGAAAATGTATACTGAATTTATATATATTGAAACCATTTTGAGAAGCTTCCAAGTGAACACTGATATTTATTAAAAAGTAGCCATGTAAAAAGATGTTCTAAATATCGATTACGTTATATTTGTGTTCGATTGTTTTTTACCTCTGAGCAGCACTTTTTTGCCCACAATGGGCTAAATCGCCAGGTCACAAAGACCACCAGATTCAAAATCGTTTGGGGGAGGAGACCCACTAGATAGCTGTTAGGAGACAGATGGTAGCCTGCCGTTAAGCCCATCCAGTCTGTACTTTAACGCACACACAGGGTATGACTCTCTCGCACACGGGGGGCCAAAGTTTTACGTCCCATCCGAAATGCACACGAGGACGGCGTAAAGCCGTGGCACTCGATCAACTATTTTTAACTTGTCAATAACATGTATTAGTTTCATGGGTTCATCAAAAAAGATTGAGAAGGTTAAAAAAAAGTGAGTCAATTTTTATAATTTGAAGCTTATTCTACGCCGCTCTCAGATTTATCTATCATATACAACAATCCAAGCTCATCGGTGTCCCCTACTGACCGAGGGCGAGATAGGGAGTTTTGCAGAGATAAATCTCACCTCTGGTCGGTTGGGACTCGAACCTTGAAACTACAGATTACGAGCCTGGCACGCTACCTACTGAACCAATTCCCACCTCCGATTACGTTATATTTAACATACATCAGTACACAGACTTAAATGGAGGGGTCCAGAAATGCCATTAGCATAGACCCCTGTCTTAGGGAGTCTTCAAATATACATGTCATTGTCAAATTATATATCAAACAAATGTAAATAATGTGTAAACGTTAAACGATATAAAACGTTCTTATTATCTAATTTGGACTTTCTTTTAATATATAATACGAAATCTGATTTTTAAAGTTCTGTTAAATATATCCATATATTTATTTGGCTTTTGGAGTTGTGACTGACTGAGATGAAGCCATGGACTACGGAGGTTCAAACAAATGTCAGATTTTACTTACACATTTGTAGGAGGATTCGAACTTCAGCCTATTGGCGACCCACTAAGGTAGAGTTACACAAATTCAAGCCTTCGCAACATTTAGGAAAATATTCAATATGACTCATAAATAAACTCATGGTGAAAGTAACTCTATAGTCTACACTCAAGTGACGTGAAGTCAATTCTTGTTAATCATTACCTGAAGAATGTGATAATACTATCCTATTGCAATCGATATATTATGTAAAGACGAAATTAATATTAATTTAGTCTTTAAATAATTTTGATAAAAATTTGCAAGGTAGAACGAATATTATCAAAATAAAATATGTTGTGATCCTAATAAGAGGGTCTACGATTGAAAACGTTGTGTACTGTTCCATTAAAATCGTCATCTATGGAAATGAAGTCCCACTTGAAGTGGGTAGAATACACCCCCACTTTAAACTTATTACTTTTAACTAGGAGCGTTGAGTGACTCCTAGATCTGAATTTTTCATATTTTGGATAGATATTTATCTGACTCCATTCATTACCAACACTAATCCTTACATACACTGAAGCATAGATTCTCTCATAAATGTTTATAGTTGGGCTTTATACCGTACATTGACAATATCGTCTCTTGAGATGTATGAATATTTCGAATGTATATGCAAATTAAACGCATAAATCATTAACTATATGTGAATGTTATGCGGATGTTCTCATGGTATTATAGTTCTAGCCTTACAAAAAAGTTTATTCATTCATCCAATACTATCCTATCAATAACTCAAACACTCACAGGTTGTCAATCCTGATATACACGTTTTTCCTGACTGTAATATTGCGTAAATCAATGGTTCACAACCTTTAAATAGTCATTGACCATTTTCCCTAATTCACGAACAGTAGTACAGCACCTCGAAATTAAGCAATATACTTGGCGTGCCAATGGCAGAAAATTTACCACATCCCTTTCACTCACTTTACCCCTATCCACTGATCCGCTAACCTTCCAAATATGGTCGATTGCAGGCAACTATGGAACGGGGAACCAGGAACCAACGAACCAGATACGAAAATACGATCGTCACGTAAGAAATCCCAAACTTGTCTACCTACTTTGAAATCCAAAACACGTGCAATTAAATAATTTTTTTATCCTTATATTTATGTCCGATACTAAAATAAAAACTATAAAATTTCATTCCATATAGAATATCACTTTAACGTTTTCCCTCCTGTGGAATATTTTAATAATTGGGAAACTCTACTCAAATCTTATTCTCAGACCCTATTCCCCTCTCCTGGGTAGATAGAATTTCCCGAACCTTCCCCGAAATTAAAATCTCCGACACCCTCGAAACTAAATCCTGGAAATACCTGTATGGAATACAAATCAATGACATTAGGAAAACAAAGGATACCGGGCCAAACAACATGCTCGTGTACCATACTGTTAGCTTTTTACAATTTGAGGGAGGCTACATCACAGGACAACGTTGAGGCTGTATGATTCATCCACCAAATCGTGAGACGTGTATTCAGCATTGTAAGAAAAATCAGTCCTCGTTGGCAACACTGGATCCAGGATGGCACGTCCACTCGACATGAAGGATCAGGCACCATCAGAGGAGAACATACGAAAAGACCACTTGATCCATCGCCATACGATCATAGCTCCAACTGCAGCGTTATCAAACATTCGATGGCTTGCAATGGGTTACATGGGATGTTCCATTAGTCGCAGGACTTGTCATGTAATTTGCACAGATAAGGTTCGTTTGCTCCCATTCACAGCACTGGTTGCTTCTGATTTTTCTGATTTCTCACTGTGTCGAATGCAACTGGACTGGTGTCTGCGAATAGAAGCTTGAATGCGAATAGAATTGTAAGCATTGAGATTTATCTCTGCTAACTTATACCCTTCCTTCAGTGAGAAAGGGGAACGCCGATGAGCTTGGAAAGGCCTCTTCCCATTGAATGGGTCATTTAACCGTAGCATTGCGCATTGGAAAGCCGTACCGTGTGCACGCTGAAAATACTGGATGACCTTGATGCGAGGCTACCATCTGTATCGTAACAATTGTTCAATATAACTCTTCTCCCAGTCTTCTTAAAGTCCTTGGGTTCTTATGACCTGACTATTTAGTCTATCATGTGAAAAAAGTGCCTCTCAGAGGTAAAACAACTGACTGGTATCTATTCTCGGCGATAAGTCCAAGACATCGTATGGCCTGTTGCACTACCCATCGTAGTAGGTGCGTCACGATCTAACAAGATAATGTCTCGTCGTATACCACATTATCCCCATTTAGTTTCACACCATCCCCATTTAGCATGTAGAAACCATCCCCATTTAGTTTCTAGAACCCGTTCAGGAAGTGCTATTGCCAACCGCATTCACAGCATTCACCTGGATATGTATCCAATCGATCATGATGGGACCCATCTGTAAGTCCACCGCAGATAATTTAGCCTCTCTATTTTCTGCACCAAACACAGTGGCAGACGCAAAAGGACATCAGACGTTTGTAAGACTCTGTAGGGCTATGTTTTTCAGCGTCTATTGCCAACCATGGCGATTACACGACGTACAAATGGTGTATATGTTGTACTGTTTTCTATACGAATTGCAGTATTTTTCTGCAATTGGTATCAGATCATGGACATTTGACAAGATATCCCTTCCATTTCGCATATGCATTCGTCCTGTGCTTCTAAGGTGTGTGCAATTTGATTGCTGCGTAATGTGTTAGTAATGAAAACAGAAAAAAGTGAACGGTTCCATTTCGTCAATATTCATATATCAACAGTTTAATTAAAGCCTTGTGCAGGAATCAGCCACAAGTTCTTTTTTCCGGGGTTTGGAATAGCTCGAAGATAAAAACTAAGCTGGGAATAGCTCATGGCTTATTTTTCGTCTCTCAAACTGTTAAAAGAAAAAGAGTGAAGAAAACGAGGAAAAATATTTTGCTGCTTTTCGTTAAAGTTTTTTTTTTTGGCATTATAATCAAGAAATTAGCCAGAATATCAAAATATATAATACCTGTCTGTAATTTCAGCGAAGCTTTTAAACTTAATATTAGTGTTATTATGAAATTTATTTTTTGAGTTTAGTCAAAAGCGTTCAATGATGTTGAATTAATATAATGCATAAAAAAGGAAAATATTTAAAAATATTACTCATTAGATGTCATTAATTCCGAATTCGGTACGAATGGAAACCGTAAGTTCCACGAACCACAAGTAAATATGTCTCAGACCACAGGTTGAAAAACTTGTAGCAATATATACAGTGGCAAAACGAGGTTTAAAAGAATCCAGGTGCAATTTAATACGAGGGGCCCCGTCTCATACACGCGCAACTCCTCAACTCTATTGTATTTGAAAAAGGGCCCCTTGAATATAGGGCATCTTTGCTCTATGATAAACTTAACAGTGTGGTAAGTATGCCTCTGGTTGATAACAGATGGTTGGTATACCCTATGTGATAACAGTATGGTAGGTATGCCCTTGATTGATAACAGTATGGTTGGTATGCTCTCTGGTTGTAATAGTATTGTAGGCATGCCCCTGGTTGCATAACAGTATGGTTGGTATGCCCCAGTTGTTAATAGTGTGACAGGTATGCTCCTGATGGATAACAGCATGCTAGATATGCCCCTGGTTGATAACAATGTGGTTGGTATGCCCCTGGTTGATAATGGCATTGTTGCTATGCCCCTGGTCGATAACAGTATGGTTGGTATGCCCAGGTTAATAACAACATGATAGATATGCCCTTAGTTGGCAACAATGTGGTTGGTATGCCCCTGGTTGATAACAATGTGGTAGGTTATGTCTCTGGTCTTATGGTCGTGTTGAATGAAATCTACTTAGAGAAACGCTTCACTGTTTAAGAAAAATAGGTGTGGAATTCAGGAGTCTTAATATTTGTTAAAATTTTAGTACAGTCGCTCAAAGAAGTATCCGAACACTATGGCTGATTACAGAATTCAGAAAAAATATCTGGCAACTATTTTTTTTTAGAAATTAGTGATCTGACAACCTTCGTGTCACGTGATACGAAGGTTGCCAGATCACTAATTTCTAAAAAAATAGTTGCCAGATATTTTTTCTGAATTCTGTAATCAACCATAGTGTTCGGATACTTTTTGAGCGACTGTACAATTAGTGCAACAGCGAAAAATGAATTTGTTTTGAATTAGTGAAAACTTCTTAAGGCATGAAATCGTACAAAATGGCGCAGAGGCTGATAAAGGAGGGGGGAGTGCTGTAGGCCATGGTTCCTGGGTCCGGTGCACTAGCAATTTTTTTTTGCACCATTATAGTCACGTCACTGAATCTATCCATTCTCATATCTTTTAAACCTTTCCACCCAAATAGTAAAGTGGAGTGTTGCACTTCAAATCTAAAAGCTAAATCCAATATGAGAATGGCAGGGGATTGGCAGCGAATTGGCTCAATTTGGTAGTGCAGCAGGCTCGTAATCTATAGTTCCCAGATTCAAGTCCGAACTATGCTTGCGTTGAGATTTATCTCCACTAATCCCCACATTGCCCTCGGTGGGAAAGGGAACCCCGATGAGCTTGGAAAGGCGGCGGTGCGCTGGATTGGACGTTAAACAGAGTCCCCGTGAAGCAAGATAGTCATACCAAGGCTACCTTGATACACTAGGCCTGGAAAAGCCGTTGCATAAAAGGAGAGAACATAGGAAGTAAATTAAATATGCATAAAAATTTAAGAATTTTAATTTATCCAAAAATTTAATTAAAATCAAATTATTTTACACTACGAAATATGGAGTAATTTATTCATTATGATTATATTAAAATATTTATGAATATTTTAAAATTGGTTATAATATTTTTTAAAATATTGATAGCTACGAGATGAATTAAATTAGCCGTATATCTAGAAAATATTTTGTTACTGCGCTGCCCAAATGATCATGATCCTATGAGCAGATTAAAGAGGGCTAGACCATTGGTTTTCGATCAGGAACACTTTATGGTCTAGTACCCTGATCTGCTATATTTATCATTGTTTTCCTGCCCCTTGGGGCTCACCGTTTGGTGATTTTTGTGTTGTCCTTTGCAACTCATGCCATTTATTGGATATCCTCAGATGGAGAAGGTTATGGGATCTTTTATCCTGGTACTTCGAAAAATCATTATTATGCTACATGCTACATGAGCTGCCCAAGCCTGGTATGATATAGGAAGCTTTGGTCATACCTTGTGCCCGTTTAGAATACACTGGATGATCATGTTAATGCTATCTGTCTCCTAACAGTTGTCCAGTGGGCCCCATTTTCCCAATCTTCTCTGAGCCCTTGGGGGTCCGTGTGACCTGGACTTTTTAGCTCATTCTGTACAAAAAGATTGTGTACTAATATCATGGTTTTTTTTTTCTTGCGTTTCAATAAACCCATTAAACATCCTCAATAATCCATGAGACTATAGAGCTAGAAGAGAGTCAATAAATTCATTTAACTTTGACGATAACGTATAATTGTTTTACACTTTGATTTTAGTTGTACCAGCTTGCGAAACAAATAGAACACATGTTAGATCAAAAAATATTACAGCAAACCCAAGGTCAACCATTTTAAGTGTCACGTATTTAAATTTGGAATTGTAAAGATGACTTTCTGTAAAATGTTATGCAATCTATCAATTTAAAAGTATGTTATCATTTTAATTTCTTGCAATTTTTTATGTCTACGTTTTAGTTAGCCTCTCAGTAAATGACTTATGACTTGCAATAAACTAAATAAATCTTTCATAATTCTTCAAATACTTAGATAGATTAGGCCTTTGATTTAGTTTCTGTTCCATTTTTGCAGGCAAAGATTACTGAAGTTATTACGAAACTCAGAATTATGTTTTTTGCTGAAGCAAAGTGACTTTCACTAATAGTCGGGCAGTTCTCTTGCACATATTGAGCTGTACAGAATTTAAACAACTCTGGTTTGAGAGCCATTATACCGTTTAAGGCAGACTCGAAATTTGTTTCAATTAAGTAGGAGAAATACCACGAACAAAAGCGAACTGATGACTCTGGAGTTTGTGATCTCTTTTTGGCGCAGCATGAAAAATAGCAACCAAAAGAGCATTTACTGGAAGTAGATGCTGTTAATGAACTTCTAAACGATGTTTACCCTTCTCTAAATAAAACAGCTACCTGCGATGAGGGCATTTTAGTTTCGTGGTTAACACTGCTTTAAGGATACGCTGATACAACGAAAGTTGGAACATGGAACTCTGTTAGTAATGACTTTCCAGCTGAATGTGTTTCAAAAGTGAAATTATCTAACCGACATATAAATTACGGTAAACATTTTCAACGGTGCTTTAAAGTGGTTATATTTCATATTCTTATATGAAAAAAAACAAATGAACGACATTGGGTGTTTTAAAAATAGAAAACAGATTTGTTTTAAAGAAATATTAAAACAATTTGTACGTGACTTTCATATATTTTGCATTGTACTATTGTTTAGATAAACAGTAATTACTTCAATAGATTTACTTCAAATAGATTTCAATCAAATCATTAATATTACATTTTACCATAAAAGACTTGATTAAGTAGCTAAGAAGCTTTCAGTTTGAATCTACATTGGTATGAATTAATGAGTTATGGAAGTTTAAATATTTAACAATAACAATACCAGTTCCAAAAAATGACTTCAGTAGTTAATTAAAACCTAATAATAAGTATCGTATCAAAGTGTTTAATAGAATTTCCGTTATCTGCCTAATATGGGAATATTAGCGTTAAGATAATGATAGAGCTCATGTTGATACAATGACCAATTTATTATCGTAAGTACTACATGATGAATCTTATGGGTTAAAAGAGATTAATATTAAAAGAGGCTTTCGTTACTGACCTTCAGGCCACCTCCCGCACTATAAATGATTCATTTTCCATGCTTTTAATGGGAAACGATCCCTATTCTACAACTGAAGCAGTCATAACACGACTTTCTGATCACTCTTTGAGATGTATCAAAATCACACATTGAGATGTATCAAAAGCTGCAATTTATGTATGCTTGCTGCATAAGAATAAATTATTGTGTTAAACAATGTTGACAATTGAAAATGCTTAACATTACAAATAAACTTTAGAAGAATATATAGATATAAAAGCGTTGAATAAAATGACCTGTAGAGTTTTTTCCAAAACTGAAACCGAAGGATTAGCTAGATTTTAAGAGAGTGTTACATTTTTAAAGCATGTAAAATGAGAAGTAAAAATTACCAAGTTGATAACACTCTATACACTACACTGGTTTGCATAAATTAAGGAACAACCCTATGCTATACCAATGGAAAGCTAACTTCAAAACACTATAACTTCTGATATGTTTCTTAGTTTTGAAAACTGTGATAGCAGATAAAGTTGTCAATCAAATATATCAATATCTCGATTTTCAACAATATTTGTTCAGTATTTAAGGACTTATGAAAGTCTGAATATTTAACACTAATAATGCCAGTCTTAAGGAAGTTATACAAAACTGATGAATAGTGAAAGAATTCTTTACACAAACTTCTAAAATGCACACTTATTCTATTAAACACTTTGATACAATACTTATTATTAGGTTTTTATTAACTTCTGAAGTCATATTTCGGAACTGGCATTGTTATTGTTAAATATTCAGACTTCCATAACTCATTAAATACTGAACGAATATTGAAAAATATATATATATATTGATATATTTCATTGAGATCTTCATCTGCTATTGCATTTTTCAAGACGTAAAATAACTTATTTTATAAGTTATAGAACTTCCACGTTAGCTTCCCATTCACATAACTATTATCCTTTAATTTATGGAAACCAATGTAGTTGATCCCTTTAGGTTTGTTAACAAAATTCAGATAGATCCACATTTCTCCTCACCATTCTAATAATAATTATCCTGATTAATATTCTAATAACATATATATTAACTTTGAATAATATTCAAAGTATCTTCGATTATAAATAACATTGGATTTCATAAAACGATTTCATAAAGTAACATTTTTCATAGAATTTTCCTCACATATGATGCATACGGTAAACATTAGGAATTTGACTACGAATTTCAAATTGAATTACTGTATCTAATTACTGCATTATAAAGATCGAAACCTCCATCTGTTCTAATACATTCTATTGAAATAAATTTCACAGGATAAGACTAGAAGTCTGTCTCCTTTTACACCAATAGATATTACTTCTCTGAACACGGAAATGGCCTGAATTGTCGTATCATGTTATGTGCTTCGATGGCGTCACTTCCTGGCTTCCTCCTCGCTTCATCTGCGAAGGCTGACATGACGGCCGGAAATTGCTAACATCCGTAACGGCATCGATGTTGAGTAACGTTCGATTCTGGACAGGCAGCAGAACAGCAGCCTCAATGTATCCTTAAACCACATTGCATCGATTTGAACAGATTCAAAACACAAATGTTATCAATTCCACAATGGCAAAAGACAAGCAAAAAAATTGAATTTCCCACGGTTCTAACCATCTACTTGTCACGACATTCATTTTTATTTGGGTAAATAACAATATGCATTATTCAAGCGTTCGAATCACATTTGTAGGATTTGGGGATTATTCTAACTTTATAGAGTAACGTTAAATCTTGTAGCAAAAGCTTCCATGAACTCCATAACCATTTTTCGTTAAGATTATTTACAACAAAACGTATTTTGCATACTTTAAAGAAATTAGTTTTGTTCCTATTTGTTGAGAGCAGCATGAAAGGTGATCTATTGTAGTAGAGTTACATTTCTTGATTGTTGTAATTTATTACAATTATACATTTTGATTTAATATTAATAATATTTTTATTATAAATTAGAATAAAAATTATATATTATGACCGAAATTACAGTTCATATGAATATACTGTAAGTATATAATGGATTATACATTTAAATTCTCTATTTGAACCTCTCTTCACCGTATTTTAGAAGTATTGTCTACTAGATCCATTCCTGGTGTTAAATTAAATTAGTGTAAAGATAATGGTGAAGAAGAGAATTATAGGTTTTCACCGTGACCAGATGCTGAATAATATATATTTAAATATATCGATTACTATATATATATTTATATATTAAGTGTAACGGTTTAGGAAATTATATTAATTTTTGATTGGCTTTGTAGTGTAACTCTGCAGAAAATCGTTGGCATTTCTGCTAAATAGATTTATTTCCCCTTCGATATTATGACGTAGTAATTACGATATGATATATTATGGCAAAGTTTAGTATAAGATATTTAATTGACAGAAAACGAAAATGAACAATCTAACCATTCGGGAGTTCCTGTAAGATAAACAGACACCAGTAAATCCAACATGCCTATAACAATTATTCTCCTTTTATTGTTCAACTAGCTGAACGGTACCCGGCGCTGCCCAGGTACTTTTAATCTGTATATTCTTATTTTCACTGCGCTAAAGGTAAATTTTGCAAGTCCCCCCCCCCTCCGACATTTTGTCACAGATTATCAATAAGAAGAAATTTGTCCGGTGCTTGCTTAGATCGTTGATGACGTCAACGAACTCTCTCATAGCCCGTGGTTTAGTTTGTGCGTAAGCTATCGAGATTTTTATTTCCGTTACCACAAATTTTGCCGCCTTATGACTCCGTGATATCCGTCCGCACGATCCAAATTTCCTGCGCAGCGTCCCCAATGTGTCCCGGTGAATGGATTAAAAATCAGGTTTCCACTTGGCCCGTTGCTTCGTTTCTAAACAAATTGTGAAATTTCGTGTATCAGTTTTAATCTGCATATTCTGTTATTTCCTACACTAAAGGTTAATTTTGTGATTATCCCTCCCCCGCGACATTTTATTACAATTTGAACACGAAGAATTTCCCGATGTTGCAAAGGTCATTGCTGACTCGGCGCCGCTCTCAGAACCCGTTGCAAACGATCGAGATATTTATTTCGTCAGATTTTGGCATTCTGTAATTCCCGACGTACTTCACCAAGAGGTCCCAAATTTCGTAGGCGAGTTCTCTCTGCCTAACCCCGTGTTGGGGTAGAAAATCAGGTCCCTAGCTGCAATGGAACGCCTAAACAGTGCCTTTGGAAATGTGGGGAATCTGGCAACGGCAGAAGATTTAAATGCTAATGAAAGTAGAGTTAAAACCTTTACTTTCACTGTTAGGAAGCAGTAAATGGCAACAATAAATTTGACAGCGATTCTCGTTTCCCGTAGGAATAGCATGGTAAATACGTTTGCTTGTAGCAAGTCCCCCTTTTGGACTTTCGACTTGAAATTTGGCACTGCAATCCGGACCACAATCAGAAATATTATCTGATAATTTGAAGCGTGTACGTTGATTTCCCGATGAGTTACGTCTGCCACAAACAGACAGACACAAAGACAGACATCTTTTATTTTATAGATCAGTGGTTCTCAACCTTTTATGCTTATACATACCCTTGAATTGTGTATGTAACTGGCGTACCCCTTGTAGATAAAATTATAGTTATAGAATGGGAGTAAAACTTTGTTACTAGATCTAGCGACTTTTGAGCTCTCACGGCGTACCCCAAAAAATTTACAGCGTACCCCACGTTGAGAACCCCTAATATAGATAATCAGAGATTATGCCTGATAAACTCATTTTTGATGCGATTGTTTTAACTTATAAAATAGATTAGGATCTAGAAAAAAAAATGAAAATGCGGAGTGACTGCATTGAAGAATATTGCACCAGAACGCCATTATGGGATATATATATATAAATATTTTTCCCTTCGTTTTATGAGCCTTAAAATATTTTATTGCATAATGCGTAAATTACTCTTACACATGTTTAACATTTCATTTTACCTTCGTTCCTATTAACACTCTTAAAGGGGGAGTGTCATGGCCCCTATGATCCCCCCATCCTGTCCCAATGTACACATGTGAGAAAAATCCCCGTTCAGGGATTTTTCTCATCTACCCGTCTATGTTAGTATTGCCTACTGATGTAGTCATCTATGGCCACTTTTCTTTTTTTTCCCCTGCTGAAGATTGGTCAAATTCACGGAGTCCTGGTGCTGACCTATTATATCCACTGGAGACTAGTTTATGGATTTTAACTTGATTACAGATCGGGGACCTATTGCACTGGTGGGCCTTTGTTGAAGAAAAAACTGACGCTATGTTTTTTGTTTGCCTATGGGTGGCCAGTCCTAAGTGGACAGAGGCAAATGATATCTTATATCACCTGGTGGATATTCCTGATCAGAGCCATCGCAGGTACCTGACCTTTAATACAGCTAGTTGGGCATCACAAATCATATCCTGGAGTAATGTGTCTCAGGCAGGTCAGTTTCTATTTAAATTCTGGTTCTTGAAATGGTCCACTTCAGAAGGTAGTGCATGAAGTTCTACCAGCATAGGTGGCTTCAGCCTTTAGCGATGGGGTTTTGGGTCTTTGTCCCATGCCTGCGATGAGGCTGTTTGATATCGTTGGCCTATCATTCTCAATAAATCTAGTTTCTTTAAAATTACACCAATTTTTCAGCTGAATATTTCATGAGTCCGTGTCTACAGGACATCTCCTGTGATAATTTACTACTGAATTATCCTATTAATCATTTTATCTCCGCAAGTACGCGGAATGTAAGGACGTTGCATACAAATTATTCCCTTGAAGTCCTCACAAAGGAATTCCAGCGTTTTACCTAGATATTCTGGATTTGCAAGAAACCAGATGGAGAGGTAAGGTCAGCTACTTAAAAATAATTTTAAATTTCCCTTTGCAGGGAGAGAGGATGGAAAGCATCTCCAAGGTGTAGGTTTGCTTCTCACCAGACAGGCCAGCGTGCTCTTTTGGGATATGACTGCAATAATGAAGAATTTCTTACAGCTAAATTTAAAACAAATATTAAAGACTTGAAAGTTATCGGTTGTTATGATCGCACAGAGGATTCTGATAAGAATGAGAGAGAAAAGTTTTACAGATAACTTCAGGCTACTTTGAAATCTGTCAAGAAAAGAGATATTTCTCTTTGTAGTATATGACATTAATGCTAAAGTTAGTACTGACTCTTTCGACATGGGTGTTAGGTCCCTTCGGCATAGATAGGTTCAATGTCAAAATTGATGAAATTGGATCTGACCATTCCTGGTTAAAAGTGTCTTACAAGCTTAAGAAATGTGCTAAGGCTAAGAGAATTACCTTTAACCATTGGAGCTCTGAAAGATCTATGGCATACCATGTGATAGGCTAATCAGTCATTATGACAAACGTGGTTTGCATACTACTAAAGTTGAGAAAGAATGGGATACGTTAATAGGGTTTTATTGAAACTAACAGTGCAGTTTTGGGGGGAAAGGAACAAAGGAGACAACCTTATTTGAGTTATAAACCTATGGAAATAATTTCTGAAAGAAGGAAGCATAGGAATAGTATGAATCAACATCGTACTAGACCCAATAAAGATCATTACAAAGAGCTTAATAAACATATAAAGACTTAGTTAACAGCTGATAAGAATATTTGGTTTGATACCTTGATTAACAAAGTAGAGGAAGCAGCTAAACAGCACAACAACAGGGAGCTGTACCAGATAACTAATCTTTTGTGGGGAAGAAACAGGTTTGCGCATAAGGATTGAGGAATAAACATGGTAAGGGTGTTGAAGGCGAGGATTCGGGCATGGCTAGGTGACCTGAATATTTCAGACATTCAGTAGAAATAAACACATGACTAGTTAAAAAAAGTTTAACATGAGTAGAAATAAAAGTAGATTCAGTAGAAATAAACTCATTTTTGATGCGATTGTTTTAACTTATAAAATAAATTAGGTTCTAGAAAAAAAAAACTGAAAATTGGGAGTGACTGCATTAAGAGTATTGCACAAGAACACCATTATGATCAGTTATTTTAAAGGCTCCTAAAACGAATGGAAAAATCATGAGTATTTAAAAAAGTTTTTATTTCTACTGATCTAGACTTAGCATTTAGTTCCTTAAAGGTTCCTAAACGAAGGGAAAAAATCATGAGTAGTTAAAAAAAGTTTTTATTTCTACTGATCTATGCTTAGCAGTTAGTGTCTTGACACCAGAATATTCAGTAGAAATAAACACATGTTCTAAACAATGTGTTTATTTCTACTCCCATTCTTTGTAATGAGGTTAGTTGCACTACTGGCTTTAACGTTGACCTTATATCACATTCCGAATTTACTTTGACCATCTCTAAATTAAAACTGCATAAATTCCGAGGCGTGTATGAAATATCCACTGAAATGCTTAGAGCTGGAAACATTCGTGTCATGGCTGACTGAAATTTTAAATTCATTTCAGTTTTTGTGTTGTTCCTAAGAATTTTACTACAGTTATTATTTATCCCGATTTTTAAAAAGATGATTGCAGTTCTTGTGATAATTATATGGGAATTAGTTTACTTTCTGTTCCAGGTAAAGGTCTTTGTATGGTTATGTATTACAAAATTGAGAGGGTTCTTCTTATACAACTGCATAATGAACAGTTTGGATTTAGAAGTGGTAGGGGATGTACAGATCAAATATTTTTGCTTAGACAGATTCTTGAGAAATGCTTAGAGTAAGAAACCTGTGGTTACTAACTTTAAGATTTCAAAAAGCTTTTCATTGTGTTGATCGTCATAATTTGTGGTTGATTGTTAGATGATATGGAATACCTGATAAGTTGGTTAGCATAATGAAAGCTCTCTATGATAACACTAAGTAGTGTGCGAGAGTTCATAAGACTTGTAATACGTAATTGGTTTAGCATTGCTTATGGTGACCGACAAAAGTGTAATATGTCTCCTTTTCTCTTTAGTTTGATTATTGATTATGCTATGCATAATTCTTTGCAATGCGAAACGCTTGGCATCATATTTCTAGAGATTTCAAAATTTCTGATTTATATTATGCGGATGATTTGGCATTGTTGGCTAATTATATTGATGAGATTATTTTTTTTCATTAGGGCTGTTTTGAGGCTGGTAATAGTGTAGGTGAAGTGATGAAAATTGGTCAAATGGACTGTTCTTCAGTTGCTTTGAACGACTGCACTCATGAGTAAGTGTCTCAGTTTAATTACCTCGGGAGCTATGTAACAACTACTGATTATGTGTCGCATGAGCTAAATAGAAGAATAGGAATTGATGTTGGGACTTTTAAGAATCTATGAAGAATGTGGAGAAATAGGCGTATACATCTAAAGACTAAAATCATACTGCATAATAGTTTGGCTTTAGTCTTTTGGGACCCCTCTAAACAAGATACCAGGAAACGTAATAACTTTGATTCTAGATGCTTTATATATTAGTCATTACATGGTTTAATTTTGTAAGTAATGATAACGTTAGGCAAAGGAGTCTGCAACCTCATTTTAGCAGCATATTGTGCAGAACGAAACCAGGTGAATTTCCATGTTGTTCGTATGAATAACTATAGATTAACGAACAAGGTTATGGACAGTGTGCCTAAAGAACTCAGAACGAGAGGGGAGACTTAGGATGCGGAAAGCAAAGCTACCAATAATCGGCAATCTTGTGACGAAAACAGCTAATGGATCAGAGGGGTCAAAGGAGAGTGGCGAGAATCGTGCAAGCCAACAGATGGGCCACAATCAGGCAAATCATAGCAGAATTAAAGATTGGTGTGCAGAAGGTCATCTCTGAATGCACCACATATCGGACTTTCTCTCTAACGGGCTACAATAGTCGCCAACCATGTCGAGTGCCGATGTTTTTAGCGAATATGAAAACGCGCCTCAATGATCCAGTGGGTGCAGGAATATCGACACTGGATCATTGAGGACTGGAGAAAGGAAGCTTGGCAGGCCGTATCAAGGTTCCTTTTGCATCATGCTGATGGAAGGTGCAGAATTTGGCGCAGGAAACATGAGACCCTGGAGCCATCTTTTCTGATATCAATAGTACAATCTGCTGGTAGCGGTGTGATGGTGTGGGGAAAGTTTTCCTGGCACACATTAGGCGTCTTGATATCCATCCAAAGACATCTGGACGCTACAGCATAGTTGAATATCGTTGGTGACCTTCAAGGCTACAGTTTAGCCTCACTCAGATGGACATGTTCAGCATGATAATGCACCTGTTCACAAGGCACATATCATCACCGAATAATTCCAGGAACATGCAGACGAGTTTCCCTGGCTTCAGGGGCCTGCACAGTCCCCAGATCTAAACCCTATCGAGCATCTTTGGGATGAGATCGTAAGGCCTGTTCACAGCAAGATTGCGCTACCATCCAATTTGCAGCAACTGCACGACACAATCATTTGCACACGGTGCAACATTCCTGCATAATGCATCCAACATCTGTAAGTTCTGTGTCCCGACGAATTCGGGCTGTTCTGAAGGCCAAAGGAGGCGCAATACGCTACTAGGTATATACCTAAATGAACCTAATGAACTGTCATCTGGATGTATGTAAGTAAATATGAGGTTAGAGGAAAGAGTCAATAGCCTCCTTTCAGTGGCATACTGGAAAACCTCCTTTGAGTGTAAAGAGAGGCTATTTGGTTTTGCCATGTTGCCAATATCCATAGATGTAGATTGTTAAATAGAGTTATGAAAAGTGTGCCTAAAGTTCTCAGGAAAAGGGGGAGACCTAGGATGCGATGGACATACGATGTCAATAGGATCTTGCTAGAATCGGCCTAGTGGCCAAATGCAGCAACTCAGGACAGTCTGGTCGGACCTCCGTAGCCCATAGCTGCATTAGGAACATTTATGTATGTGTATTTAATATTACATTAGAGCTTGTCTAGGGGGAATAGGGGACGGGAGTCATTCCCACACGTGTGATTTTTAACAGCAGGAACAGAAGAGAAAAAACATTACACGCGTGTTTCGAATCTTGTTGTAACAGACCGACAGAAAACAAAACAAACTAGAACAGAGAAGAAATATATATATATATTCTCGTAGATTGCACTATATAAGAAATGTAATTTTTCAAAAATAAATTCTTATATATTCTCCAACTTTTCGTTCCAGTTCAATAGATTTACTTACACTCGCTCATTCGATTTTTCTTTTACAGATTCATCATCTTATCATGTTCGGTTTGCCAATTTGCATTTGCTTGTACACTTCATAAATTCGATGCTTCTCTTTCATTTTTGTTCAAATTTGATCATTGATATTTAATTTTTCAAATTTAATTTATTTACTTGCTTACAATGCACATGTGCTTAATTCGTACTATGCAAAGGGAAACTTTTTTTAAATATAATTGAAGAAAACTAAACGGCAACAGAAAATGAGTTAAACGTAAGGCAATTATGTAGAAGAGAGACGATGTTTGCATTCTGACAAAAACAAAAATTGAAATAATTTAATTGCGCAGCATTTAGGTCACAGGTCTTCAACGCGCAGCCTGTTTTTCAGTGACAACTAGCGTAAATCGTACAAAAATAAATTTGAAAAAATCTCCCCATGCGTTTGAAAAATTCAGAGCTCTATTAAGCATGCAATAAACAGAACTACAGTAGGCGTTTTTCGGAAGTATGTCATCAGTGATGATACAGAAGTGCAATCTCACAGTTTAGAAGCTGTAACGGCCTTGGATCTTTGAGATATTTTAATGGCGACACTCTGCCTTAAAAGGTTGAAGACTCCTGATCTAGACTTAGCAGTTTAGTTCCTGACACCAGTGATATGGCAGTTTAAGTGAAGAGAACAGTCGAGCAGTAACTGGAAACGTCGATCAATTACGTAAAGTGTAGACGATTAAAGGAGTAGCTTTGAAGACTAAATATGGGCTTTACAGCAATTACAATTCCTTGTAAAGCTCATTAGAGAGCTGAGCGGACTTCGCTCAAATGCAGAAGGAGATTTGATATTTTAACAGCCGATGTTTGTTAATCGTCTGCAAATTTTACTTTTTTAAGTTTGTGAATATCTCTACATAGTTTGACGAAAGAGTTTCTTTTACATTTGGCAATTAATCATGTATAGAAGAAATATATCACTTTAGTGCAGTGTTTTCTCAATCGGTGTACTTCTATCATGACCGAATTTTCGGCAAAATGTTCCACCAAAAATCATACTTTTATATCAATTTAGATACTTTAATAAATTTCAACTTCGTAATTCCAATTTTTCACAGTGCGAATAAAAAAAAATCTGTAGAAGCTTTTAGCAATTGTAAAAGAGCTAAGAGATGTGTTTGTTGAAAAAAATTAACCCCGTATGAAAGAAATATATTACCATAATCGAGCACAAGTTTCACCCTAAAAGTTTTACCTTTTTTTTTTAAAATTGTATAAATTAAAGCATTTCCTTTTTAACTATGATACCATTCATTTTGTTAAATCTAGTATATCATCATCATCATCATCAATGGGTTACGGAGGTCCAACCAGACCGTGCAATTTAGTTCTCCAAGCAAGTCTGTCCTGTGCTACAGCTACTGCATCTGGCCACTGCACACCACTTCTAACAAAGTCCTGTTTCACATTGTCTGCCCACCGCATCCTAGGTCTCCTCCTCTTTCTGAGGCCATCAGACACACCATTTGTGATGTTAACTCTTCGTTTGTCGGTCCCTCGGTTCGATCGCTATACGCGACGGGTGAAAGAGTCTTTCGGATAGAATCAAACGGTTTATTCACAATTGCAGAGACTCGATACTGAGGCTCCTCCCCAATAAATTAGTCCAACTTCAGGCTTTACTTAAAAATAACAAAGATTTATTTAACCTTCCAACGTACTTGCTGGACGAGGACATATGCTCAATTACATGGATTACAACAACACCAGCTTACTATGCCTGTTCAGCTGTATTTACAGAGCCAATGCCGCTATTACCAGTCGGCATTTCCCAGCTTTAACAATTCTCGTCCGTCTCCTTCCGTAACTCGACCGGCTCTCCCGTTCTCATCGTTGCCAAACCCTTTCTTTTCTTTCTTCCGCTGCCTGACCACCTGGGCCGTCCGCTAGCAGTTGGGCGACATCCGTCCCTCGGGGCACTGCCCCTTCAATTAACTTTCCAGATGCCAGGACAGAGGCCTCCCCGTAGCATATGACTATTTCGGCGACATCCAAAATAAATATACACAGCCTGAACAAAAAAAAAATCTAAAAATGCCTCTAGCCTGACACCATTATAACCCCATTCGCCAATCTATAATTATTCATACGGGCAACATGGCCAAACAAACGGAGTCTCTCTCTGCAAAATATGCTGCTTAAAGGAGGTTGCAAACTCCTTTGCCTAACCTCATCGTTAGTTACAAAGTTGAACCACCTAATGCCCAAGATACTGCGTAAACATTTGGAATCAAAAGCATTTAGCTTCCTGTTATCTTGTTTACAAAGTGTCCAAGTTTCCCTACCATAACTAATCCTAGAAGGAACCAAACTATTATAAAGTCTAATTTTAGTCTTTAGGTGTATACGCCAATTTTTCCACACTCTCCATAAATTCTTAAAAGTCCCGGTAGCAATCCCTATTCGTCTGTTAATGTCATGTCGCACATCACCAGCATCTGTTACATAACTCCCAAGATAAATAAACTGTGACACCTGCTCAAGACTGCAACCATTCAGATTAACTGAATCACAGCCTGCCTGACCAATTTTCATCACTTTAGATTTCTCTATGTTTATAACCAAACCTACTCTAGTACCAGTTTCATCAACAGTTCGAATGAAAGAGTTCATCTCATCAACATCATTTGCCAAAAGGGCTAAATCATCAGCATAATCTAAATCAGAATCTTTCACATCTCCAGTCCATTTAAGGCCGTAACCTTTCCCTTGAAGTGAATTTCGCATAACATAATCAATAACCAAGCTAAAGAGAAAAGGAGACAAAACGCACCCTTGTCGAACACCAGAAGTAATGCTAAACCAATTGCTACAAAACTTACCAACTCTCACACACGACTCAGTTTTATTATAAAGAGCTTTCATTAGGTTAACAAACTTGTCTGGTATACCATATGATCTCACAATCAACCACAAATTATGACGATCAACAGAGTCGAAAGCCTTTTTGAAATCAAGAAAGCTAGCAACCAAAGGTTTATGAAACTCTAAACATTTCTCAAGAATCTGCCTAAGTGAAACTATCTGATCCACACATCCCCTACCACTTCTGAATCCACATTGCTCATCACGCAATTGACTGTCAACCAGATTCTTAATTCTGTAAAGCACAATCATGGAAAGAACTTTACCTGGAACAGAGAGTAGGCTGATACCCTTATAGTTATCACAAGAACTGCGATCACCTTTTTTGAAAATAGGGATAACAATAGCTCTGGTAAAATCGTTAGGAACCATACCTTTATCATAAAAGATATTCAGAATTTCAGTCATCCAAGTGGTAACCGAAACATTCCCAGCTCTAAGCATTTTTGTAGTAATTTCATCTGCCCCTGGTGATTTATGAAGTTTAAGTTTAGAAATAGCTAAAATAACTTCAGATTGTGATATAGGGCCAACATTAAAGCCACCAATGCATCTATCAGCATTGCAAACAATGGGAATAGAATTAATCACATTGTTTAGAACATCACTGAAATGCTCAGCCCACCTAGCCTTAACAGAATCCACATCTTCTATAACCTTACCTTGTTTATCCTTTAGTCCCTGTATACCTGTTCGTTTTCTACCACACAAAACATTAACTATCTGGTACAGCTCTCTGCTGTTGTGCTGTCTGACTGCTTCCTCGGGTTTCTCAGCCAAGCCATCAAGCCAAAGATTCTTATCAGCAGCTAACTGATCTTTTACACGTTTATTACGTTCTCTGTAATGCTTTCTATTAGGACTAGTAGGGTATTGATTAAGGACATTCCAGCAGTTCTTTCTTTACAAAATAAGCTCAAGTGCCTTATAACTCAGATAATTCTGTCTCTTCTGCTCCTTTTTTCCCTAAAAGAATACCGTTAGTGTCCAAAAAAGCCTGTTTAAAATGATCCCATTCTTCCTCAACTTCTGTAGTAAGCATACCATGACTGTCATAATGACTAAGTAATCTATCATGGTAAGCTTTGGCTATAACTGCGTTTTTCAGAGCTTCAGTATTAAAGGTAAATTTTTTAACCCTAGCACAACACTTTTTAAGTTTAAGTTGCAAGATACTTTTAACAAGGCAATGGTCAGATCCAATTTCAAATCCCCTATATGACCTGGTATTCCTAACAGAACTAGCCCATTTGCTGTTAATTAATATGTATTCAATCATATACTTATGCAGTCCATCAGGTGAAATCCGTCTGTACTTATGTATGTAGCGGTGTTTGTAATAAGTGTTAGTTATTCTGAATCCATTGAGTTTATTTACATGTAGGAGACGTTGCCCATTGCCATTGCAGCTACCAACACCGAAAAGGCCTATTACTCCTGCCCAAAGGTCAGAGTCATTACCAACTTTGGCATTGAAGTCACCTAGAACAAGGGTAATATCTCCTTTCTTGACAAAATTCAAAATATCCTGAAGTTGTCCGTAAAACCTATCCTTCTCATCCTCATCGGCATCCTGAGTGGGGGCATAACAGCAGATAACATTCAAGACTTTAACGCTTGTCTGAAATTTTCCTGTAAGAAACCTTTCATTAATGCATTCATATCCTAGAAGAGCATCACTAGCGTGTCTGCTGAGAAGCAGACCCACGCCTTGGTGATGCTTATTGTCTCCCTCCTTGAAAAGAGAAATTTAAGATTATTTTTGAGAATCTGACCTTTATCTGTCCATCTGGTCTCTTGCAAGCCGAGAATATGTAAATTATAATGGTGGAATTCTTGTGTGAGGACATCAAGAGAAAAAGCTCTGTGCAGAGTCCTCACATTCCAACTACCAATGGAGAGAAAATGGTTAGTGGAATGTTTAAAGAAACTATGTTTATTGAGAGAGGGAATGCCAACAATATCAAACAGCCTCCTAATCTCAGACATGGGTCAAAGACCCGTTCCCCCACCACTAAAGGCTGAAGCCATCTACACTGGAAGACTTCCTCCAATGTAGAATTTGACGATGCCAATAGAAGCAAAGAGTTCAGGTGCCTGCGATGACCTCTGCTCAGGATTATCCACCAGCTGATAAACATGTCCTGTGAATCTATTCACTTGAGGCTGTAAACCCACAAACAAAGAGAAAACACAGCGAAAGATTTTCCCTCCACAGAAGCCCACTAGTGCAATAAAATCAGGATCCATAATCAAGCTCAGAGCCATAATTCCGTTTCGGTTGGTATATATGGTCAGCACCATGACCCTGTGTGGTTGACCACTCCTCGGTAGGGTCGAAAAAATAGAAAAGTAGCCAGAGTTGCCCAGATCAGTAGGCCACACTGATCTGGAAGCCCTCCCCTTCCGTTCACTTCCGCAAGAGAGTATCGCTTTTAAAAGAAAGGTACTAAGGGTTTGCACCACGAGAAGGCGGGGTCGGACATTAGGTGCTAGGTCTGGCCGGTTCTATTCATCATCACAGGGGATTGGTGCATAGCTCTCCTTCCAGTGACTACTTAGCTACCATTTACAGACAAGTTTAGTATAGAACTGTAGTTTTACCTCTATTGAAATCAGAAAATAAAGTTTATATATTAAAATAAATGCATTCGTTTATGCCAATTTTTTACCAATCTTCATATTGCTTTTCGCTTTGACATTTGTCGGTTTTGTCAGCTTGTGGATTTGTCAAAATAGTTGTTCCACCATATCTTTCAAACGCAATGGAGAAACTTAATGATTTATGTTTAAATGAAAGTTTGTGACTTTGGGAGTATCATAGGCTATAGAAAACTAGACTCCCCATGCTTTCTTCCCCACCTAAAAAAGGGGGAAATATGAAAAATATTGTTCTGCTATATCTTCAGAAGGCGAGTTCCGAAAGTAATAAGGTATATGTCAAATTCAAGCTTCTGACGAGGCGAATGCCATAGGTTATAGACATTTGACCCTCCATGCTTTCTTCCCCCTTAACAAGGGGGGTGGAAAATATGAAAACGATTGTTACCCTATATATCCTGAACCCGAGTACGTAAAGTAACAAGCTATGTGTCAAATGGAAGCTTATGATGGGGGAGGTTTAAGGCCATAAAAAGTTATCTCCTATGCTTCCTTCTTCCTTAAAAAAGACGGAATTATGAAAACGATTATTTTGCTATATCTCCAGAACGCGAGTGTCAAATGTAACAAATGTAACAAATGTATACATCAAATGAAAGCTTTTGAGGGGAAATGTCTTAGGCCAGGGGTTCTCAACGTGGGGTATGCGGTAAATTATTTTGGGGTACCCCGTGATAGCTCAAAGGTCGTTAGATCTAGTAACAAAGTCGCTAAGTTGTTATTATTGTACTATAACTACAGTTTTATCTATCTATATAAGACAGTTAGATACACATTTCCAGGGGGTACGTGAAGCATAAAAGGTTTAGAACCACTGTCTTAGGCAATAAAAAATTAACCCTCATGGATGTATGTGTCGTTTTTCTGCTGAGGTCCTGCCATCCTCTCAGACCTTCTACTTTGGCATATAGACTGATAGGCTCCTGTCAGACCTCTGTGGCAAGCAGCTGCTTGAGGGGGTATTTTTTTCATGCTTTCTTTCCCCTTTTAATAGGGAGGAAATATAAAAGGATTGTCTCTCTATATCTCCTGAACGCGAGTGCGGAATGTAACAAGCTAATGCTTCAAATGAAAGCTTCTGACGCTTGGGAATTCTGAAGCATAAGCTATGAAAAATTGACCCCCTGCTTTCTTTCCCCCTAAAACACGGGAAATGTGAAAGTCGTTCTACTATATCTTGTTAACGAGAGGGTATACAGTTACGAGTAGGTGTCAAATAAAAGATCATATAATGACCGTTGTAAATATTTCGGTTTTCACCCCCCCATTATTCTTCCCCCTGATAAAAAAGGAGGGGAATTTCCCGGGATTAGACTTTGAAGAGTCATATTTCAGATTAAAGCTTGTGACGTCTCCAGTGTCTACCTCAAACACTACTCCAAAAGGGAGGAAAAATGTGGTCTATGTTTATCAGTCAACATCAAATCAAAGTTTTTGAAAGCAGGTGTTTTTGGTGTCAAAGAAAAATATAAATAAATTAAAAATAAAAAAAAAATAAATAACTGTCTTCCTATACGGGCCCTAAAAAGTACAAAATAAACATAAAGTATATCTATGGTTCACTCAGTCACTGAGTTCTTATTCACTTCAAAGGAAGATAGGGCACCGATTAACCTACACAACAAGATTTCCGGGGCCCTATCTTCCTTTGAAATAAATACGAACTCAGTGACTGATTGCACCATTGATGTGCTTTAGGTTTATTTTCTACTTTTTAGGGCCAATGTAGGAAGATAAGTTTTTTTTCAAATTTTTTGATTTATTTATTATCACATTACAAAGTGTTCCTCCACTCAAAAAAGGTTGAAACATTGTTCGGTCTGTTGGTCTGTTGTTCGGTCTGTTGGAATGCATAAAGGTGAAAATGTGAAATCAAACATTACTAAAATATTTAATGCTCGCTATCGAAGAGAAAGAATATCGAAATTTTCAGTTTTCACCGATCTTGCTATAGCTTTTAGCTATTCCCTTGTCGGTTTCTCAGTTTTTCCGTTTGTAGGTTTCTGGATTTGTCAAAACAATTATTCCACTATATCTTTCGAACACGACTGACAAAATTAATGATTTATGTGCCAAATGAAAACCTTTGACGCGGGGAGTGTCATAGGCTATAAAAAATTAACTCCCCTGCTCCCTTCCTTCATAAAAAGGGGAAATATGGAAATGATTGTTCCACTGTATCTTCGGAACTCAAGGGCCGCGCCGCAAGCAAAGGACTAAACATCAAATGAAAGTTTATGACACGGGGAGTGTCACGGGTTTTAAAAATTTCCCCCTCCTTCCTTTACCCCCTAAAATGGGGAAATATGGAAACTATTGTCGTCAAGTTGTATGTCAAATGAAAGCTTGTGACATGGGGAATGTTGTGTGAAATAAAAATATACCTCCCCTTGATTTATTCTCCCCTAAAAAAAGGGCAAATGTGAAAGTCTTTCTTCTACTATATCTTCCGAATGTGAGGCTTACAGTTACGAATTATATGTCAAATAAAAGCTCATATGAGGACCGTATGGATTACTTCATATATGCACCGGCCATTTTCCCTTCTTCCAAAAGGGGACGGGAAATTTAGGGAGCGACCGTAACCAGTTATTTCCCAGCATGGCCTACCTCAAACACGATTCCAAAAAAAGGAGGCGCAAAAATGTGGTCGATGTTTATGATGCATAAAATAAATGGAGGTTTCTGAAGGTAGGTGCTTTTAGTGACAAAGAAAAAAAAAATATTAATCTAAAAACATAAAAAAAACTATTTTCCCAGAATTCGCCCTGAAACGTAGAAAATAAACCTAAAGCATATCGAAGGTGTAATCAGTCACTGAGTTCATATTCACTTCAGAGGAAGATAGGGAGCTGGCAATCCTATTGTGAGTAGGTAAATTGGAGCCCTATCTTCCTTTGAAGTGAATACGAACTCAGTGACTGATTGCACCATCGATATGCTTTAGGTTTATTTTCTACATTTCAGAACCCATGTACGAAGATTAGTATTTTCAATTTTTTTTAATTTATTTTTTTTTCTTTATCACAAAAAAAACTTCCTTCAGAAACTTTCATTTGATAGATGAGTCATAAACATCAGCCACATTTTCCTTCTCTTTTGGAGTCGAGTTTGAAGTAATATTGGAGACGTCAAAAGTTTTAATTTGAGATATAACTCAAGTTAAAACTTGTAACGTCTCTTTCAAGGTCGACCCCGCAATAATCTGCCCCCCCTTATCAGGGGCGGAATGGTGGGGGAAAAATTCGAAATGGTTTACGACATCCATTATATGAACTTTCGTTTGATATCCAATTAGTAACTGTAGGCCCTCGCGTTCGTAAAATATAGCAGAACGACTTTCTTTTGAAAGACATTTCAACGGCTTCATATTTCCCCATTTTCTTTTGGAGGAAAAAAGCAAGGGGGTATATTTTTGTTGCCCAAAACACTCTCTACGTCACAAGCTTCCATTTGATATACAACTGGTTACTTTCCGCACTTGCATTCTGGAGACATACGGAACAATCGTTTTCATATTTTTCCTTTTTTTAGGTGGGAAGAAAATATTGGAGGCCACTTTTTATAGCCTGTGACACTCCCCGCGTCAGAAGCTTTCATTTGACTGATAATTTGTTACTTTTCCTACTTGCGTTCCTAAGAAAATGTCCCCTGAAAATGATTGTTTGCTATAGCAAACAATCATTTTCACATTCGTTTCATGAAAAGCAATAGGAAAAATAGATTTTTATTCTTTTTAGGATGTACATAGGAAGAAAAACATTTTTTAATATTTTAATTTACATTTTTTGCACACATGTATTTTAATAATCGTTCAAACTAGATGTGACTTCAATACTGTGGTCAGCACCAATTTACGATGCAATAAAAAGCACAAATTGTCTTCTACTCATAAACTACATAAATGCTTGAAGCACTGAAAATTAAATATTTTACTATTAAATTTAAGGAAAGCTAAAATATTTTATTGGTGTAAGTATTTATAAGTAACTATAATTAATCAATTTTGCAATGAAATGAATATCAGTTGAAAAAATTATGTCCTAGGGTAAGAAACTCAAATTAATTTCTCTACGTGCTCTTCGATATCAAAATTTATCCTTCTATTAGTGAATCTCATCAAGAATGGAAAAGGGCTGAGGAATTGGTAAAAGTCCGCTCCGTAAACATTGAAATCATTTCTCCGAAATACTTAGCGTTTGTTTCAAAATAATAAAAACAATCTGGTTAAAATATGCATTAGAATTCGTATTGATAAAATCGTGATATAATTTGCATTATCAAACTCTCCTCTGAGAAAGCGAAGGACAACAGAATCCAGTTTGAGCGAGGGAAGAGAGTATGCTTAGATGTTTCCAACTTCAAAAATAAATAACACTTCCCTGAATCAGAGCTCTTGCACACCCAGGGGAGCATTAAATTAAAAGCTGTCAGCTTGGGTAAATCACCAGCGTTATCACAATGTCTGATAAAAGAATGCAGCATGTAATTAAATAGGAAAGCTTATCATTTCAGTCAAACTGCAGTTTCGAATTATTCAAGGAGGGAAACGTAATTATATGCATATATGTACATACTGATAAAACACCGAAATCACAAAACTCAAGAGTTCTATTCACACCCACATGCTCATGCAGAAATAAACTAGAAAGAATAAAACGAAAGCACTTAACAGAATGTTCTAATGAACATGTATAACAACTTCAATACTTCATAGAATCCATTAGCGCTAATGATATACGTAGGTGATGGGTACATAATAGGTATTTCCATTTATTCAAATGGTTGGTCTTTCTATTTATTCAGATGATAGGTCTTTCTATTTATTCAGACGATAGGTCCATTTTATTCAGATAATTTTGGTTATTCAGACGATAGATCCTTCTATTCATTCATTGGTACTCGAGCATGTGCAGATCTTGAATGCATTCACTATTGCCTCTGTATCTTTGTAATCCCTACCAAGCGTTACCAAATTGTTTCTGCCTAAATGTAGAATTTCCTTCATTCTCCATCCATCTCTTTCTCGATCACATCTTTCTTCTTGTTCAACTGATCATAGAACAATAAATCTGTGAAATATGAAGCTCGCTTTACTAATTATTTAAGCTATTTTGATCAAAACTGTTCAAAGGGACTGGGACACAAAAATATGATATGGACATAGGTCAGCTTAGTACATTGCCTTTAAATTGTGATATACAGGACGATCCAAAAGTCCCTAAATAATTTGAAAATCAATTCGAATACCCTATATACTGCATAGACGTTATAAGGTGCTTTAAAAAGTCCAGCTCAAGGACTCTCAAAATTAATATACTTCAATGCGAACACGTTTTATACCCACTTTGTAGCGGATTTATTTGGCAAAAATTGCTGTTGAATCTGCTTAGAAACCATACAACATCTTAAAATTTATTTCCGCGTTTGTGTTAAATGTATTTTTACATAATAGTTTTTTTAATCACTGTAAAATGCGTTTCTTTATGATAAACTCAAAGTTCAGATTCTTATGCACAAATTATTTATATGACATGAAAATTTAATAAAAAGTTCGTTGAAAGAAAAAACTGTAAAGAAAGTTACCTCTGAAGCAGCTTCTTGCCACAGAGGCCTGCGAGGATTTATTACAGCATGTCAGTATAATACGCAATAGAGAAGATCTATGAGGAAAGCGAGACATCAGGAGAAAGACAACATTGAAAAGAAAGGGTGTTACCTTAACCGGGGCTAACCAACACCTGCTAACCCAGGTTCCTTTGATCAGTAGCTAAGTACGCTAACCACTGGGACGGCGAAATTCAAATTTCTTTTTTAAGCTAATCGATAAATGTTTTATAATTCTGACTCAATATAAACACACAGAAAGAAACATTGTAGATAAATGTTATAAAATATTACAACAGATATGTCATTGCTATATGCTACATACCTTAACTGGCATAATGGTTAGGAAACTAGCGACTGTTCCAGCAATGCAAACTGTGTGTGTTGTGTTAGCTCTAACAAAGGCAGTGAGCAGCAGCGACTTCGGTCTTAATAGGGCATGTCCTTGTATGAGAAGGCCTGTAAAAGCTAGGATACATTTCTGTCTTATATGTCGCAAGTAAAAAAAAAAACAATTAAGAGTTTATTCTATTCTAACGAAAAGAAATATCTGTAAGATGTTTAGGCCGATATATAAAGTTGTTATTCATTGCTGTTTTGATATATAAAGTACTAAAACTACCTGGATGAGCTGATCCTCTTAGGTTATTTGCATTGTAATAATGTAAATTTGTTTCGAAATAATTTCCTATCGTATCATATACAACTATATGCTAAAAAACAGCAAAGATAATCTTTAGAACCATCTGTAATCGTTTAAAAGTTTTAGGTTATTTTTCATTCACATTTCATAAGAGCGGAAAATATATATCTTTCATTTGTCGAATACTTTTATTAGCTGCGCGAATTTCCTCCTTCACAGGAAACAATCTCTCTCTTGTTTATTATTCTCAGTTACACAGATAAAAATGAATTACTTCCGTACCACAAACATTTATCATCATTTGCAAAACTGTCATTTATTCCGTAGGCAGACAATCGATTTTTCGGAAACAAAAATATATATTTTTCGACTAAATAATAAGCAAGCATGCAAACACCAAAATTATCTCCATCATTAAAAAAAAAATCGATTATTTTGGTTCATCAATGCTTATATTATCTTGTTTTGTCACAACCTCGTCATTGACGAGCTCTGTAAAACAGACTTTGCTATCTTGACTTTGTCGAATACTTTTATTAGCAGCATGAAACGTTCATTCTTTAAAAGAAGCAATCTCTGTCTTGTTTATTATTTCAGTTAACTAGAGAAAAAGAAATTACTACAATATTACGAACATTTACTAGTATATCCATAAATGTCTATATTCGTTTGTACGTAAACAATCGATTTTTCAGAAAAAAAATATACGAACTTTTTTTTTTTCCTTTACCACTTTTATCTTCTCTCAATAGTCAGATTCTTGTGGTGCATGCCTGGAAGTTCAACACATAAGACTGAGCTAATCAATGTCGCTGAAGCGCACTGCTCTGGAGAAGAAAGTCAAAGACAAACTTGGAGGAAAGAAACCCTCTTCCGAGCGCTCTTGCCATTGCAATCCGTATTTGTTTAACCTCAGCAACTCAAGTTCAAGGAATGTTATTAGTAGAGAAAAGAAAGACTCACACACATACACATTCATTTGGTTCGGCGAAGACACACTTCAGATCCATCTCTCATTCCCTTCGGACCCAATACAAAGCTAATTTAGCAAGAGGAGCAGCAGGGACGATCTGAGTGTGCCATTGATAGAGTGTCCATCACTTTATATTCCGACAAGTACACTTTAAAAGGAGAACAAGGGAGAGAAAATACAGTGTCGAAGTAGAAAAACTAAATAAAATTTCGAAATAGATACAATGCATAGCCTGAGGGAATGCCCCAGGGATCGAAAACTGGTGGAACTAAAATAATGCAAGTTGATTGTAGTTTTCAAAGTAATGTATATATATATATAACAAAAAACAAGACATAGTGGTCTGAAATTCTGATTCGCCTTTCGTGCTACCTTCTACTTTGATAGCTAACTAGTTTATTAGTTCGATGGATGGGTTTTTTTTCCTTCGTTTCTTTAGGATTATTAACAATTTGTCGTAGATTTCCTTTTACGATGTTACCATTCTCGGATCGAAATAATAAAAATCAAAAGGAAATAAAATCTCTACGACAACAGAAATAAAATCTCGATGTATTTGTGACTCGAAACTTTATTCTCAGCTGATGAGATTAACAAGCTACCTAAGCATACCACTACAAAACGCAATCTCACTTTGTTTCAGATATTTGAGGTGGATTGAACTTAAAGGCTAGCTTTCCTTCGTTTGCAATGAAACGCGAATAGTTCGAAGTAGAACATATTCTTGCTTCACTGCAAACTTACGAAATGCATTCCTTATATTCAGCATTTATTAAATTAATAAGATTATTTTTCTTCAGTTTAAACTTTGACTGACACTTTTAAAGACTTTTAAAGACGAATCTGCTACTCTTTCATTTAAAATCATCTAACCATTTTATGAAAAGCATCCTCTCATGCGAATCTCTTATCGTAATGATTTATCGCCAAATATTCCAAGACAAAAGGATCATGGTGATGAAATCGATAAATGGAACAACGTTTGTTTGCTCTGATATGCATCAAAATGGAATGTTTTCACAGGTGGTTGCCAGCATCAGCTTTGAAATTTGCGTTGAATTAGGCGAGCTTATTAATGATCAAATTATATGGCTGGGTGTGAATACGAAATTGCACTAAGTGTCAATATGTTTATGCCTTTAAATAGGATCCACTTGAATGCATACCGTATGAAGACATGCACGAAATTTCGAAGTAATTAAGAGACACATAATAATGATTTTCAACTTAAGGTGTTTCTGATTAAAATGTCTACATTGCGTTGCCTGTACAAGATAAGCCCAAATCTATATAGCATAACTGAAGTACAACGGGCTAACAGGATATCATCAGAAACATATTCAGAATTCATTTACGTTAAAGCTGATTTTAACTAATAGTTTAGCCAAAACACTTCTACCTTAACCCCTTGGCTACGTAACTGATTTGAAATTAAATATTGTTGGAAATTTTAAATAGAAAACTGAGCGTAACTTCAAAAACGTTTTCCAACCAAATGATAAATGAATCAATTTAATTACATAGGTAACTAAATCACATATAAATGATAATTTAAACTAAACATAAATTTGTCTGCCAACAGTATGAAGTTAAACCATCCCAATTCTTAACTATATTTCAAATAGTTGTATTACGATTCTTATAAACTCTACTCAAAGCATAAAGAGAATCATATTAAAACATTCAATAAGCGACATAATTACTTTTGTCGATATACCTATAGGTTACTAAGGTTTATCTTTCCAATTCTATATTTCACACTAAGTACCTCGTCGACACCAAATCTCCTTTGCTTTTCCACTAGAAGACTTCTTCGACACATTCTGCCACCAAAATTAAGTTTCATAATGCTAACTTCGCTCGAAACCTATCAAAAACTAGCTACTCAACTTTTCTCAAACAACAAACATCTCAACTCCACTCAAATACCTTCTTTTCGAATACATAACACAAAACACCACTAAAAAAAAGGGTCAACTCTTTACACTACTGTAAACTTCCAATGTTCACTCAACTCGTTATTATTCAAAGTCTCTCTGTGTTGCAACGAATTAGTGACGTAATTCTCGCGCTGAGGCATAACTCGAGCGTCAGATGGCACCTTTTCTGGTTTTATGGTTGCTCATTTTCTTCGTCGTTGTCTTCCCATTTACATACATATGGTAGAAATTTAACTTTTCTCCTCCAGTGTACTTTCAGGAATATCTGTCTGTTCAGTTTTTGAAGACTGCAGCATTAAAATTGCTTAGTATTCTAGACTACAAGAAATGTTATCTAGAAATGAAGGAAATTAAAATAACCATTATCGTCTCTGTGAGTTTTTCCACAAGAGCTATAGGAGCAATGATTTGAGACTGTAGTCCCTATGATCTCAATAGTATTGGCCCGCAGTTTTGTGAAGAAGTTTAACGTTCTTGAAATTATATATTGGGAAAACAAATCACTGATAAAAATATTGTTTCTCCATTACGTTAACATTGAGCGATCTCCAGTGCATTTAAGAAATTTATCAAATGGATTGTTGGCCAAAAGGTTGCCAAAACAATGAGTTCCGATATTTAAATGGTTTCATAGAATTAAAAAAACTCGGCATAAAAAAAGCAAATCCAATAGATATGTGAACTTGCTTTCAAATTCTTACTGGATAACAGCTACAGTTCAGTAAGTTAAAAAATCAAAACGAAATTAAAACACTTTTGTGAAAAAACAAGTACATTAAGAAATGAAATATATATTGTATTGAAGAGAAACGAAGCAGATTTTTATTTTTCGTATTTTGCAATTTCTTTTCACTTCTCGTTGATTGTAAGTTTCTCAGTTTATGTGTTTGTCAAAAGAGTTCTTCCATCATATCTCCCAACCCGTTCACCGATTTCGACGATTTATGTATCAAATGGAAGCATTTGACGCGAGAGTGTCATAGGCCATAAACATTTACCCCTGTGCTTTCTTCCAGTTCTAAAAAGGGAGAATGTGAAAATTCTCTTCCACTATAAATTCTGAATGCGAGAGCTCACAGTTACGATTTAGGATTAAATGAAAGCTTCTGATGCGAAGATTGTCATGGACTTCCTCAAGTTATGCTACCTACTCTTCCTTTAAACAACGTGGGGAGGCGGAGTCGAAAGTTTACTGGCTCGATCCCAACGAGTTATATCTCATATTAAAGATTGTGACGATGACAATGTCTTGGGCTACCTCAATTCTACCTCAATTCACACTTCCATCCCACCCACCCACCCAAAAAAGAGGAAAAGAAACCGAAATCAATCTTTACATGTCGAAAGCAAGTGATAGCAGTTCCGAAGTATTTTGTTTGTTGTTGCTTTCAGTGACAAAGAGAAAAGTAATAATTTTTAAAAAACACCTGTCATCCTCACCATAAAAACAAACAAACAAAAAAGTAAAACACACCGATGGTGCAATTAGTCACTGAATTCATATGAACTTGAGAGGTTTATCAGTCGGTAGGCGAGCCAGGCTCGTAATCTGCAGTAACCAGGTTCAGGTCCTGAGCTAGCGTTGAGATTTATCTCCGCAAAACTCCCCGCCTTGCCCTCGGTCAGTAGGGGACACAGATGTGCTTGGAAAAGTTGTCGTCCGTCGGACGGAACGTTAAACCGTGTCACCGTGTGCGGGAGAGCCAGACCCTGTGCACTTTAAATAACATGCTGGATGGCCTTGGCGGGAGGCTACCATCTGTCTCCCAACAGTTATCCAGTCCGATCCCCCAACCTTCTCTGAGCCCTCGAGGTCGTTGTGACCTGACCATTTAGCCCATTGTGTGAAAAAAATGCAGCTCAGAGGTAAATAAACCAACCAACTTCAAAGGAAAATATGTGACTGCTTGATTTAATCAACAAAAATTACAGGATTCCAATCTTCATTTGAAGCGAAGTCTAATTGAGAGAGTGATTTCGCCATCTTATCCTTTAGTAGTTTTATTTTTTGACTTCTAGGGAGAGTAAGACAAGTTTTTTTTAAATTCTTCAATTTATATTTTTTGCAAATTTTTATAAATCTGTGGTAACTATTTTTAAGTTCATGTCAGAATTCAGTTCTATGAATTAACTAGTTTTAAGAACAATAACTCATCATCATCATCATCCTCAAGCAGCCATGGGCTACAGAGGTCCAACCAGACCGTGCAATTTAGTTCTCCAAGCAAGCCTATCCTGAGCTACATCTACTGCATCTGGCCACTGCACACCAATTCTAACAGGGTCCTGTTTGACATTGTCTGCCCACCGCATCCTAGGTCTCCCCTTCTTTCTGAGGCCTTTAGGCACACTGTTCATAACCCTATTCGCCAATCTATAATTATTCATACGGGTCAGATGGTGGCATATCCGTTGATCCTAAATGCGTGAAAGCCTTCCGCCTAACTAAAGTAAGGCTCACAGGCTACAGACAATAACACAGAGATTCATTCTTTACATCGCTCTTTATGTGCATTCAGTGTTTTGTGATTAAACGTTTTAATTAAGTAAAGAAAAAATCAAATATTTTAATGGCATTATATATTTATGCTAATATATGCTCAGCAATCCCAGTGGATGAGAGAGGCTCAGTCGGTAGGCCGCCAGATATTATTCTGAAGTTCCCAGATTCGAGTTCCAGGTGGACCAGCATTAAAAGTTATCTCCGCAAAACACCCCACCTTTCCCTCGGTCAGTAGAGGAGAGCTATGGGCTTGGAAAGGCCGCCGTCCATCGTATGGGACGTAAAGCCGAGTTCAGTTTGAGGGAGAACCATACCCTGTGCACGTTGCTTTATGGCATTGTAGTGTGGATACCATCTATCTTCTAAGAGGTGTCCAGTGGGATCCCTTTCCCCAACCTTTTCGGGGTCCTTTTGACTTGGCCATTTATCCCATTGTGTTAAAAAAAGTGCCGCTAAGAAGTAAAAGAACTCAAACAACTCAGTGGTGGAGTGGTGAGCACGCTTTGTTACGGTGCAGAGAGTACCTGGGTTTCATCCCAAATGTCTTTCTACTAAAGTCTCGCCTATCTCCAGATATTATTTTTGAAGCATTATTTTGGCAATATGCAACTGCTTGAGTGAAATTATTTTTATTTTTTATAGATATTGTACAAAATTAATAAATGTTCATATGAAGTAGTGTAATGCAATTGCATGTTTATAATACGATACCAGTATTAGTTCAAAAATATTCTTACACACTGCAAAAATGAAACGATTCCGACTATTCTGTTGCAGCGCAAATTAAAAAGCATAAAAATTAACAACTTCAAGACTGCAGAAAATAACAACAGTCACAACAACCAGTAGTGGGATGGGTTGTTTTCCTCCTTTTCGCAGAGAAGAGGCTAAATGGTCACTCACAAGGACTCCGAGGGCTGGGAAGAAGATCCATTGAACAGCTTGAGGATAGCCTCGATCCAGCGTGTTCTTTAGCGTGCACAGGATATGGCTCTCCCGCATATGGTGCCACGTTAGCGTGCACAGGATATGGCTCTCCCGCATATGGTGCCACGTTAGCGTGCACAGGATATGGCTCTCCCGCACATGGTGCCATTTCTGCACATTTTGTTACAGGACAGGGCACCCCCTTGGGATTTAACGGAGATAAATCTGAACGCTGGCACAGGTGGGGCTCGACCTTGGGAACTACAGATTACGAGACTTTCACGCTTTCGGCTGAGCCAACCCCCGCCCCCCAACCAGTAGTGTACAGTTAACGAAACCAACACATAACGGAGAAAAGACGAAATTAAAGCCGAAATATTATCTATGCTATTTTTCCTTTGTGTATTTTTGCCGATTCGCCGCATTGTTTATTTTATTACACTGTTACGAAGGAAAGAACAAATGTACCAAAATACTTTATTACTATTGCAAGTAGAATTTCAAAGTCTGGAACTTCATTCCATTGCATTAATCCTTATGTGAATAATTACTGTGATATTCGTCGAATGCTTTTCCAATCTAACTTCAACGTATAACGGTATATGACTGTAATCTCATTAAAACCAATATAACAATAATATGACAAACCAACTAGATTGTCATATCTAGATCAAAGATTTATTTTCCCTCTAATCTTTTTGATTTCGCATCACATTTGGTTTAGATGTTCAGATATTTGCTCCTGATTTTTCTTTGAGACAAATATGCAAGTGCAACAAGAGCAAAAGAGAAATTCCTGAAGACATGTGGCAAACTGACGCCACCCGTAACAAACCACAGTTCCTGAGCTTTTAGTCATAATATATTTGTAAGCGTATGTATTATGGTAATTCTAATCAAGTACAGATATTGTTTCACTGATTAAGACCAACATATTCAAACGGAAAGGATTAACATTTAATATTGCGTGCTTTGAACAGTCAGCGAGATGTTAACATGAAGCTTCTGTGTATCAACGATGAACAACATGCAACGTGATTTGAACAGTAGTAGTAACATAAAGATCAGTTTACGTTTTCAGTCTAAACTATAAAGACGTTTCTCATTTTCCTCTTAAAAATAGTAAGTTCTTCTCCCCACATATGCCAGGATCTAAAAAGAAAATCAAGGGGGGTGGGGGGGGGGGACAAAAAACAATCTAGCCGGAAAAATGTAAAAGGGGGATTGAAATCAAACACTGGATTTTCAATGGAGTGTAATATTGTTCCCTTCGTTTTACAGGTCTTTAAAAATTTCTTGCAAAATGCACATGAATTATAAATAAGATTAATATTTTTGCCTCTTTTACCTTACTAGCATTCCAAAAGGAGTCAGGGGCATGGCTACCCTTTCCCTCCTAGATCCGGCACTGTCCTCACATGCACAAGGGGAATTGCGGCAAACCTCTGCTGTCATCCTTGATCTTTATCCTTTCCTATGTAAATTTCAGATTTGCAATATGAATAGACTTTTTACACTGTGAGTTTAAAATATTTAACTTCGACTAACACAATTTTTAAAATAGGACTAATTTTCGACTAACATAACTGGTCCTCTGTTTAACACGATTTCTCAACCACTTCTCTGTGATAGTTTAATTGCATTTCTTTTAAAGGAATAAGGTACTCCCCTACACAAAGGACAGAGATGACCTAGAAGCTCTATTGAGCTTATCCTGGTTTCTCTTAGAACATTCAAATGCATAACACTGAGACATGATTGCTGGTTTCGTAGTCAAGTACGCTAACCACTAGACCATTTATGGGGTAACTTCTATTTATCATATAGGAAAATACGTTTAAAGCTTCCCTGTCTCACAGGCAACCTATCCCTATTCATAATTTCAGGACATGTACAAATATTGTTCGCATTTGTCTATATAACAATTGTACTCCATACAATTTGTTAAATTAGTGTGTTCTAACAGCTATAACACGAAGTATATTTCTAAACAATAAATAACATTTAAATTATTACTGACCGGTGACGCGTATACAAATTCGTACCATGATTGGTTCGAGAAAACAGAATAAGTGATTATTTAAGATGAAGAAACTTGTCGCATATGGAGTAGAAACGCTTGTAAGCATACATTTAGCTTCCTGTATTACTCGATAACAGTTTTTACAACAATCAATTTCTCATTCACAGTCTTCCTTACTCGGCAATATAAAGCACGTTTTTAAAACTGCATTCAGCCATTTTTTTGTGTGTACCTTTTACCCGTGTTTTCTTTTTCTGTAAAAATTAACTACACATGTGAAAAATGCATTAACAAACAAAAGATACAAAGCTTTTAACCACAGTATAGTCATAATAGAAGAATAAAATTAAAAACATGCCAATGAAGTTAAGATTCTGGAAAACATATATATCCTATGAGAATGTCGGGTTCGACTAACACGATTTCACCTAACACGAAGTTTTTCAAGAACGCATCTTAGTCAGGAACTAGTTGTACATTTAGAATGTCGTTTTTATTTTAAGCTTTTTTCCCCCATCTTCCCATCAAACAAACAGGACAAATAATGAGTTTTTCGCTCGTTACTTGTCGTTTGTAGGCTTTTCTGTTTCTCAAAGCGGCTGTTTCACCATCTCTTCCCAACCATTTGACCGATTGCAACACGTTAAATGCCAAATGAAAGCCTGTAATTCAAGCAATGTCACAGCATATAAAAATTTATCCTCTATTATTTCTTCCCCCACAAAAAAAGAGAAATGTGAAAATCGTTATTTCACTGTGGAGATACTAGACAAAAAATACAGTAGAAACAGTCCCATGTTATCTCAAGAGAAAATCGCATTCAGAGCTCAATAACTTCTTCAATACGAATTTCAATGAAAAATATGTTCAAAGATAAATTAAAGATCTTAATCAAATCTATCGAAATCTCGATTTTAAACGATATTTGTTTAGTATTCAAAGAGATATGAACGCTACAATATTTAGCAGGCTACAAAACATTGACCCCAAAATTTAATTGGAGTAGGCTGATAGTTGATTGTCCTAGAATTCTATTTCAATACAGATTCCCTAACCACTATAAATAAATAAAAAATAAATACCCCCTCAAGCAGCTGCTTGCCACAGAGGTCTGACAGGAGCCTGTCAGTTTACATGCCACAGTAGAAGATCTGAGAGGATGGCAGGACCTCAGCAGTAAAACGACACACACATCCATGCCTAATCCGGGGCTCGAACCCAGGTCCCTTAGATCATACCAAGTACATAACTAGGAGTATTTTTTTATTATTTATTTTTCATTTTATTTATTAATCGTCATATGTTTCCAATATTTTACTTTTCTAATTATTATATTTTGCAATAAATTTGAGGAACTGGCTGGCAAGAAAAGTATAATTTTATCATTAAGGAAACCCCATGTTTCGCTGTTGTGAATGTTTTTATTGGAATATGTAACCCGATGTATTTTGTAAATAAATATGTGTGGAGGAATTTTTACCAAAGTGACCAGCATATCATCGTGGTATCATAATAGACTTACTGTAGAATACTGCAGGAAGTCAATTATGGTACCACGATGAGATCTAAAAATAAAGAAAACAATTATCAATCAAAAATTTCTTCCTCTGTAATTATTTTTAAAAACCGCATATAAAGGTATGTAAACATTAAAGTATTTGCTTTATAAAGCTGTAGACAAAGTGGCGTAAACTTTTTACACTATTAAATTCAGTTTAATTTCTCCTCTGGGACTGAGACGGAAAGATTTCACTTCGACTAAGCAGAGATTCGATATAACGGACTTCTTCATGGTGTTCAAATGCCTTCTTAATGAATATATTAAACATAATTAATCGGTAGAGGGTATCTGGATTAACATTGATTAATGATTTTAAAAACTTTCTCATTTAGTGATGATATCCCTATCATTCAAAATTAAAGTTAAAAAAAATATCTTTCTCTTTTCGTTTCATATATATCTCGATTTAGAATTGTATGAAATATTGCGCACAGTCTGAGTTTAAAACTGCATAACTCAGAATCAGATAAGCAAAGTATTTCTTTTTAACTTTGCTTGAAATAATGGAAAAATTTAGGAATCGATAACCTTTTTTTAGACAATCATGTGTTAATGCTTATTATGTGACTACCAAAACATTATTTGTATCAGGACGGAATGATGTACACAATATTTTAGAAAGTGACAAATGTTGAACATAGTAAGACGTATGAGCACTTCCAGCATCGATACAAGATGCCACACGCAGAAGCAATCCATCACAGAGATGTCGGATGCCATCGTGGGGTATTTCATACCTTGCTGAATCAAACATGGTCCCATTGTTTTGCGACATTGCAACAGTTGACAGTGTTATGAAATGTCTTTCTCAACCATGGACCAAAATTGGTCAAATAGCAACAAATGTGGGAATATGGCTCTCGAAAGACGGGTATGCCCCCATTATGCCAGAAAGATGGAGGGAGTGACATGCAGGCGTTCATAACATTGCTGGAGTAAGGTAAGGAGTTTTTCTTGAAAAAAAAATAAAGTCCCGTAACACGAGAAAAAGAATCTGATAATAAATAATGTTCGGGTGGGATAAACTTCAGACGTAGCCCTTCCTGGTTCCTAGAGAGCAATAGTTCTGTTGTTGCTTTTCCCTCGGGGCTGGGGGGATAAATTAATACAAAATAATATGATGAACTTGACGAGAATATGGTTTTATTTTTATCGTTATTGCTGTAATATTTCATTACATTATGGTTTTATATTTACCTTATTGGCGCAACATTCAACAGTATGCTGTTACCTTAACATTTTTAGTGGAACATTTCGCCAGAATCTGGTACAGGCCTATTTCACAATATGGTTATGCTTACATTTTTAGTTTAACATGTCACAAAAATATAATGTAACGTTTTACATTAAAAGTGGTAATCTAACTGCCACCATATTATGGTGCATGGATAAACTCTTTTTTTTACAGTGTATAAAATTATTAATATCTTCAAAAGAGAATATTTTCTGCTGTGACTCATGACTCTTAAAAACTTTTACATTTGTGGTTGATCCCTTATAACGTTTCTTGATACAGAATGGATGGAAATGTTCCATGGTGCAGTCTGTAAAGCGTTATAATCCATAGCTCCATAAGCGAAAGTACACAGGCTTAATTACTGAAAACTAAAGATCACTGTTTTTCCTGCCTTTACGAGTATACTAAAAGAGTTTTGCAGTTTTCCCTGTGATACTATTTATACCTTCAGCACCTCGTTCATTAAAAATCCTCGCTCATTTTTAATCATCTGGTTACAAAATTCCCCAACACTTTCGATTATGGAAACGGAAATTCTCCTATCAACTGCAACCAATTCTATTCTCTGATGTCTAGTATATATAAATTAGAAGACATATGTATCAATAATACTGAATAGTATTTGAAAGAGAAACTGGAACTTCAAGGACTACTACTGAATATCTGAAGTTCTGCCTTGTTGCAGTGATATTGTAAGAATCCTCGAATGTAGTATCTAAAGTAACTTCATTGCAGTACTTTCAACGGTAAAATGGTTCAGTTGGCATCTTCGGCTTTACTAATTTGTTGATGATCAATTTTGTTAATGAGATTTAGATTTAAATGCTAATGGAGAAGCGAGTAGTAGGGAAGTCTGCCATTTTTCCAAACCATTACATAGCCTATGACACACTTATTTTGCCTTTCAACACTTCTAAGGAACATTGCAGCATTTAAATAAAACATGAAGAAGAGCATGAAGGTGGGATGCATTAAGTATGAACCAATAACCCCCTTTCTTAAAAGATTCAGCGACACATGTAGTTGTGAGACCTCTCCAAAATTATCATGAAAACGCATGGTTAGGTCACAATCTAATAATCTAGTGATTATAACCTGCCCTGAAATGGGTCACAGTTTTATTACACATTCTTTTCTTTTAGAAATGGGCAACTATTGAACTATTAAACATATTTTAATTGAATGCATCGCTTTTAACTCTGAACTTGGTTCTCGTTATTTGACGTCCTAGTCCATTACACTGGGACACCTTTTAGCCAATCACTCTTTTTATACATCTGTTTTCGACTTTTCACGTTTTACCGAATATTTTAATCCTATATAATATTTCCTTTTTGTACTCTTTTTACATAGGTGTCATGTCTCTCTAATTTATTTATTTTTATTGTATTTTTGTTGTTGTAAATATATATATATCTGTATTAAGTATGTTTTGAGAAGTGCTGATGTAAGAATGTGACTCATGAGCTATTGTTCGGATCTGAGCTGGCTGATTTGTGTATGCTCACAAGTCGAAAAGCACTTTTATGACTAAACCTATCCCTCGATTTACACGGTACTCAGTTCACACAATTTTGGCTTTGCACGGTCAAAAAATGCAACCAGTTTCGATTTACACGGTATTGACTGAGACGTACATAGAAAGGAAATCTCAGTCAGTACCGTGTAAATCGAAACAGGTTGCATTTTTTGACCGTGAAAAGCCGAAATTGTGTGAACTGAGTACCGTGTAAATCGAGGGATAGGTATATTTACGACTAGCCTCTGGTGCTAGTGCTAGCGCACGAAAATAATATATAATAGTCGGTTCTGTGTGGAATACGGTTCTGCATGAACCAAGATACGATTCTGTGTGAACCAGGGTCCAGTTCTGTGTGAACTGAGATATGGTTCTGTGTGAACCAGGTCGTAGGCAAAGATTGAATATCCTTTCGCCGAGTTTGAGGTCGGTAAAGCGAGAATCTGCAAATCTCATTTCATTGTCATTGTTCCACCTCATTGCAAGATTGTTTGCAGCAACGAAGCAGCAAACGCCCACGGGATCGATCTCATCCCCAGCAAGTAATGGTATTTAAATGTAAATAAACTGTGTCATCCATATACTACTGTGGTGCTTGAATTTTGGACACCTTTTTACACATCACTTGGCGCAGCAAATCTGAGGCATATATCGGTACGGGTGTAAAAGCCCACGAACCTGTGATTTCACCTAAGTAAGCGTGAAGATAATTAAGGAATTAGTTGATCTTCTCTACTAAAGAGTGAACTTTAGGTCATCTAGCACAACATTTGGCACAGTTTAGTCCGCATTAATAATTATTCTTGATCTGATGAAGAAAAAATCTGCGTCTTTCCTTACCACTGCCTACCACATTTGGCGCAGTCGCAAAAGATTACAATTCGTGTGCCGAAGAAAATTCCTATTGTGCTAAAAGAGAAAGAGAATAACAATTCCATTATACTAAAACAGAAAAGTGCAAGAAATTTAGAGGGGCGGGGATGGCTCTGTCGGTAGCGCGCCAGGCTCGTAATCTGTAGTTCCCAGGTTCGAGTCCCAGCTGGGTCAGCGTTGAGATTTATCTCCTCAAAATTCCCCGCCCTGCCCACGGTCAGTAGGGGACACCGATGGGCTTGGAAAGGCCGCCGTCCATCGGATGGGACGTTAAGCTGTGGCCCCGTGTGCGGGAGAGCCATACCCTGTGCACGTTAAAGAACACGCTGGATGGCCTTGCCGGGAGGCTACCATCTGTCTCCCAACAGCTGTTCCAGCGGGTCTCCTCCCCCAGCCTTCTCTGAGACTTCGGAGTCCATGTGACCTGGCCATTTAGCCCATGGTGTGCAAAAAAGTGCCGCTCAGAGGTAAAACAACCCAAACAACCCAATGCAAGAAATTTAGAAGATTCCTTGATTCTGTGTCAGTGTTCCGTGAAAGTAAGGGATCTGCAAGCAGTTTAGTGGGCTAAGTCGCATCCAGTTCAATGTTCTACCAACTGCAATTTTTCTCAAGTACTAATTATCTGAGTGATAAGGCACTTGAGCTTATTTCGGAAAGAAAGAACTGCAGGAATGCCCTTAATCAATATCCTACTAGTCCTAATAGAAAGCATTACAGAGACCTTAATAAACTTGTAAAGGATCAGTTAGCTGCTGATAAGAATCTTTGGCTTGATGGTTTGGCTGACAAAGCCGAGGAAGCAGTTAGACAGCACAACAGCAGAGAGCTGTACCAGATAATTAATGTTTTGTGTGGTAGAAAACTGACAGACATACAAGGATTGAAGGATAAACAAGGTAAGGTTATAGAAGGGGAGGATTCTGTCATGGCTAGGTGGGCTGAGCATTTCAGTGTTGTTCTAAACAATGTAGTTAGTTCTACTCCCATTGTTTGCAATGATGATAGATGCATTGGTGGCTTTAATGTTGGCCCTATAACACAATCTGAAGTTATTTTGGCTGTTTCTAAACTTAAACTTTATAAATCCCCAGGGATAGATGAAATTACTACGGAAATGCTTAGAGCTGGGAATGTTTCGGTTACCACTTGGATGACTGAAATTCTGAATATCTTTTATGATAAAGGCATGGTTCCTAAGGATTTTACCAGAGCTATTGTTATCCCTATTTTCAAAAAAGGTGATCGCAGTTCTTGTGATAACTATAGGGGTATCAGCCTACTCTCTGTTCCAGGTAAAGTTCTTTCCATGATTGTGCTTAATAAAATTAAGAATCTGGTTGACAGTCAATTGCGTGATGAGCAATGTGGATTCAGAAGTGGTAGGGGATGTGTGGATCAGATATTTTCACTTAGGCAGATTCTTGAGAAATGTTTAGAGTTTCAGAAACCTTTGGTTGCTAGCTTTCTTGATTTCAAAAAGGCTTTCGACTCTGTTGATCGTCATAATTTGTGGTTGATTGTGAGATCATATGGTATACCAGACAAGTTAGTTAACATTATGAAAGCTCTCTATAATAACACTGAGTCGTGTGTGAGAGTTGGTAAGGCTTGTAGCAATTGGTTTAGCATTACCCCTGGTGTTCGACAAGGGTGCATTTTGTCTCCTTTTCTCTTTAGTTATTGATTATGTTATGCGAAATGGTTATTGATTATGTTATGCGAAATTCACTTCAAGGGAAAGATTTTGGCCTTAAATGGGCTGGAGATACGAAAGTTTCTGATTTAGATTATGCTGATGATTTAGCCCTTTTGGCAAATGATGTTGATGAGATGAACTCTTTCATTCGAGCTGTTGATGAGACTGGTAGTAGAGTAGGTTTGGTTGTAAACAGAGAGAAAACTAAAGTGATGAAAATTGGTCAGGCAGGCTGTGATTCAGTTAATCTGAGTGGTTGCAATCTTGAGCAGGTGTCACAGTTTAATTATCTTGGGAGCTATGTAACAGATAATGGTGATGTGCGGCATGAGATTAACAGACGAATAGGGATTGCTGCCGGGACTCTTTAGAACGTATGGAGAGTGTGGAGAAATAGGCGTATACACCTAAAGACTAAAATTAGACTGTATAATAGTTTGGTTCTTTCTAGGGTTAGTTATGGTAGTGAAACTTGGACACTTTGTAAACAAGATAACAGGAAACTAGATGCTTTTGATTCCAGATGCTTACGCAGTATCTTGGGCATTAGGTGGTTCAACTTTGTAACTAATGATGAGATTAGGGAAAGGAGTTTGCAACCTCCTTTAAGCAGCATATTGTGCAGAGAGAGACTCCGTTGGTTTGGCCATGTTGCCCGTATGAATAATTATAGATTGGCTAATAGGGTTATGAACAGTGTGCCTAAAGGCCTCAGAAAGAAGGGGAGACCTAGGATGCGGTGGGCAGACAATGTCAAACAGGACCTTGTTAGAATTGGTGTGCAGTGGCCAGATGCAGTAGATGTAGCTCAGGATAGACTTGCTTGGAGAACTAAATTGCACGGTCTGGTTGGACCTCCGTAGCCCATGGCTGCTTGATGATGATGATGATGATGATGACTACGTCATCGAGATCTTCGCCGAGGTTCCGTGTGCCAAGGTCCATCACTATGGAAGTGGTTCCTCGGTTTGGAAGGAGATTTCAAGTACATCAGGCAAGTGAGCAGAAGCCCATCTTCGTGGGAAGGAAAGGTCTGGTTTTTCTGTCTTTTTTCAATTTTTATACTAGTTTGAGTTGCCAATGATGCTTAAGAGTCGCGATAAAACAAAGGGTGGAGCTAAGTATGACAGGAGCGTTGATTTAATCACACATTGACGTTGGGGAAAGTGGGAAAGTTAACAAAATTGATAGGACAGATAGCGTTATGTTAGAACAGGGTGTTGGTGATGTGGTTCGAATCTGGTCGAAATCAGTGATTCAGGTCCGAAATCAGTCTCAGAGATATAATATGAGATGACGAAATGGCGAAGAGAGAAAGAGGAAAAGGATAGAGAAGAAAGAAGAATGGAAATGGAATACAAAAGAGAGAGAGAAGAAAGAGATATGGAAGAAAGAAGATTAGATAGGGAAATAGAACTTAGCGATTAGATATAAAAGAAGGAAGATTAGGTATAGAGAGGGCAAATAATAGTAGCCAAGTAAGTCAAAGTTCAGTAGATTCAGGAGATTTAAAATTAAAAAGGCTTCAGAAGATTCTAAACCTTAATAATTTACCCTTACCAAAAAAAGCGGAGGAATTACCAGCTTCTTTCGAGACGATAGAGAAGTTGTTTAAATGGTACGACATAACTGATTACTTGCAAGAAATGTTAGTATACCCTTTGTTAGGAGAGAGAGCACAAAACATTTTTACTCTGCTGAGTGACGAGGAAATTCAAAGCTATGAAAAAATTAAATCTGCTGTGTTAAAAGACAGCCAATTGAGTCCATTGGAGAATAAAAGGAAATTCGATTCTATGTTTAAGTTCTCTACGGAAACCTGGACTCAGTTTTCATTTCGAATGAAGAATCACTTGAATTATTATCTGAAGAGTCAGGAAGTGGATGATTTCCAAAATTTAAAAGATTTGATGCTAGCGGACAAAATTAAAGACCTATTGGCAACAGATGCGAGAAATCATTTCATGTTGCAGGAGAATGGGTTGTAGAAAAATTGCCACGAAATTGCCGAAATTGCAGAGAACTTTCTGCAGGTACAAAGAACATGCAAGTTCATTTCTCATGAAAATTTAAAACGGAAAATAGAGAAAACAGATTTGACAAGTCAGCTACAAAATTAAATTTTAATCAAAGGAATTTAGGACAAAACTGGAAGCCACAAAACAAATTGGCGGAAAACAAAAGTAGTGATTTTAAAAGAAAAGAGAACCAGAACTTTTCTTCCAAAGCATACTTTATCTGTAACCAGAAAGGACATTTGGCTAAGAAATGTAGCAAGAACACGAAAGTGGTCAGAGCGTTTAATGTAAACACTCACGAGTCAGACCCTACCGCCCCCCCCCCCCCCCGCAGAAGGGAGCGGGGTCATTATTGCAAAAGTTAGTAACTAGTTTATGACATTAGAATTAAATTTTATTTACATTTAAAACTGCAACGGAGTTGAAAACATTAGAAAACGTATATTTTAAACGTAATTTGCAAAAATATTTTTAAAACTAAGATGTAGGCCAAAAATCAACAACAAAGAACTATGTCGCTTTTTTTTTTTTGGGGGGGGGGGGGGGGGTTCCTTCTATCTTTTAGGAAAAAATATTCATCATTTCAATTTTCGTAATTCGACATTTATTGCAAAATCATGATTTTTTATTTTATAATTCGAAATACTATAACGTTGGATTGGTTTTCGTTTCAGCTATACTTTTATGAAGAAAATGGATCAAAGGGTCAAGTCATAACGAGCCCAGTTGTTAAGAGCTGGGTAGGGGATTTACAGGCTATCTATGGATTAGGAGGAGGATGAAGCATCTCAACAATTTAACTTGAAGAGGCTATGGTTCTCATACATACTGACTACTGCTTAATGTTTTATTTAACAGATGGTGCTCTTTCCAATCCCATCTCTATTACTTTTCTGTGGGATATAGGGAGGGCTTAGAGAAGAAAAGCTCAACGAAGAGCGTGGATTTCAACCTGGGAACATCATGTCACAAACCTGGCGTTAGACTGGCTAAGCAACCACACACCTTATGAGGCTTGTGTTGGGCTACATTGTTTTACCTGTGAGTGGCACTTTTGTGCACGCAATGGACTAAATGGCTAGGTCACAAGGACTCTTCTCCGAACTCCAAGGGCTCAGATAAGGTTGGAGAAGGGAATCCATTTGTCAGATGTTAGATGACAGACCGAAACCTCCGGTCAGGACCATTCAGGGTATTCTTTAGTGTGTACAGGATATGGCTATCTTCCAGATGGTGACCCATCTTACCAGACGGAGGGTGGCTTTTTCAAACCCATCGGTGTATCGTTACTCACCAAGGATCTCTTCGAACCCTCCTATTCTACCCTATCCTCGATGATGATTCTATTCTACCCTACCCTCCTATTCTACCCTACCCTCGATGATAGTTCAATTGGATAGATAATTTAGGACTCGAACATGGGAACTGAAGATTACAAGATAGGCGCGATACCGACTTGGCTAACCTCCTCCTCCTCCTCCTCTCTTCCCTTGAGGGAGTCATTTCCCATCAGTCATACTACTCAGGTGGAAGGTTTGGATTTATTCTTCCTCAAAAATAGTAGAAGTTTCTGGCTAACGTCATAGTTAGCTAATCTGTGATACAAATATTCTCAACCCATGATAATTTGCATGAGCTCTTAATCCATGTCTTAAACGCTGAGAAAATTGTAAAATCCATTTATAAGATTCAGAGTATCTTACCACGCAATGGCCAAACTTCAGGAGCTTATTCAAGAGATCAGTTTGAACCAACAAATGTTATTTAAACAATATTTCAATTCAGCACCGCTAACGCGCTATGCGCTAGTGTATTATTATCTGGGTACAATATTAGATTTCCGTTCAACTGCTTTGCCATTACCATAGAGGTTTGCAACTAAATCACATTTTCGAAACAATCTCTCCTGGCCAGAATACATGCTGCTAAGCGTCACTCTATCAAATATCCCATGCTCTGAAACAATGCATAACGTTCCCTTTTGAAGCAGTGGCTTCATTTAAGAGCTCAAGAAACTATTCCTTTGTTCCAGCTTGCTGCTATGGTAAACCTTAGACATCACACAATCCCATAAAAAAACCTTAATGCATTAGATCTGCTAACCTAACTGATTATGCAACTAGTCAAACTCAGCCTATTCATTTTCCGTGATAATTTCCAAGCACTCCGCAAAACTGTTTGGCGAAATGTTGAAGAGCTCCATTGATATACCACATGCGTCTTCTAAATAGCATCACAGAACGCAAGGTTTGAAACACGCAGGCAGCGACATCGTTTTGTGTGTTCCACAAGCAATAAGTTCTATCATAATTATGGTAGCGAATTGTGGCTTACCAGCTTACTTGGCCCGAATGCGATGATTTCACACTTCGCGTTCAGCGAAACCAGCTCTGATTCAGCGGAATGAGGTTGTGGTCCTTTGCTATGCCGGGGGTGCATTCCTCTGACTTAGCGACTAAACAAGCTGGGTCAGGCTGAAGGTTCCCATGTGTAGGTGTCGATTTTAATCAGTGTTGGCAATTGTATTACAATTATAGTTTGCAATATAAATCCATGATCATGTACTATGTACTGTAATGACCAAGCAGCTGAAGCGCACAAAGATGCTATTATTTATTTACACCGTAACGTGTAACATAATTTTCAAAAATAATTGTTAAAATGATTAATTCAAAGTAAAATGTTGAAATGTGAAAATATTAATGTAAATAAAATCATATTTTAATGTTAAGAATTTTGCAACCTTTTACCGTGAATTCAATAAATCTTAATGCTGGAAAAATTATGCTTACAACGAAATAAAAAAAGGAATACCCTTGCTTGAAATAAAAATTTGTCCGACATATGCTGATATTTGATCCATTTATGATTTGGTTTTGAGATTCCCTCTTTAATAAAAGAGATAATGTGGAAACTACGTATTTTGTCGACTGTGGTTGAAAATTCTGAATTACACTTCCTCTCCCTCGACACAGTCAATCATTAAAGATATATGGGCTAATAATATTGTACACTGATATTTATATTTACCTTAAAAATAATGTAACAGCGAAGTATATGATATACACAAGAAAGATTTACATATAGAATGAAACGAATCACAACTAGAAGAACGCATATCGCCTCTGGCGAATATGGGAATATCGCTTACAAAGAGAATGAAAATTGTTTACCTACTTTTGACCTTTTTGAAAGTTTTAATTCAAACTTGTGAATAATTACATTTTATTAGGACCTATATAGCATAAAAAGCATTTGTCTTTTATTCCTTAAATTTAAAAAGTTGCTTTTCTCACAACTGTATGGGGCGGGGGTGGCTCAGTCGGTAGCGCGCCAGGCTCGTAATCTGTAGTTCCCAGGTTCGAGTCCCAGCTGGATCAGCGTTGAAATTTATCTCCGCAAAATTCCCCGCCCTGCCCACTGTCAGTAGGGGACACCGATGGGCTTGGAAAGGCCGCCGTCCGTCGGATGGGACGTTAAGCCGTGGCCTGTGCGCGTTAAAGAACACGCTGGATGGCCTTGACGGGAGGCTACCATCTGTCTCCCAACAGCTGTTCCAGCGGGTCTCCTCCCCCAACCTTCTCTGAGCCTTCGGAGTCCATGTGACCTGGCCATTTAGCCCATGGTGTTCAAAAAAGTGCCGCTCAGAGGTAAACAACCCAACAACTCACAATTCTATGAAAGATTGTTGCTTATATGAAAAGATTGCTATGCTATGAAAAATTGTTGCTTAAATATTTAAGTTGCTTGAGTGGACCACCGAAAATTCAAATTTCTACCATCAATAAATCGCATTATGGGTTGAATGTTTCGTCTTTTTCCATATTTAGTTCCGTCTAAAGGTGTAAATTGAAACCACCTAAGGATTAGAAAAATGCAATTTATAATATTTCATTAGTACCATTCGAAATAAAAAAAGGATTTTCCAATTATCTCTTAAAAACAAAATATTTGCGTTTCCCACCCCCTGGGTGTAAGGGGCTTAACTTATTGTTGTCAATGTAAACCTAATTATCTTCACATTCTGCCATCGGAAGTTCTAGCATAAATACATCGCTTGCAATATTCATTTAAAAGTTTGCAATTTTCAAAATTTTCCACCGTTAGATGGCGAAATTCAAACATTTGGGTTATTTGTAAAGCGTGATTCGTAATATTTTTTCAATACCTATCCAACACAAAAACAATTTTTAATTTGTCATTTAAACAACAAACAAAATGTATTTTCCCTCCAACCCTGAGGATAAAAGGTCAACTCATTGTTGTAATGCAAGCCTCATAAGCTACACATTCCACCAACAATGGGGCGGGGGTGGCTCAGTCGGTAGCGCGCCAGGCTCGTAATCTGTAGTTCCCAGGTTCGAGTCCCAGCTGGGTCAGGGTTGAGATTTATCTCCGCAAAACACCCTGCCCACGGTCAGTAGGGGACACCGATGGGCTTGAAAAGGCCTCCGTCCGTCGGATGGGACGTTAAGCCGTGGCCCCGTGTGCGGAAAAAGCCATACCCTATGCACGTTAAAGAACACGCTGGATGGCTTTGACGGGAGGCTACCATCTGTCTCCCAACAGCTGTTCCAGTGGGTCCCCTCCCCCAACCTTCTCTGAGCCTACGGGGTCCATGTGACCTGGCCATTTAGCCCATGGTGTGCAAAAAAGTGCCGCTCAGAGGTAAAACAATCCAATCCACCACCAAAATTTCTAATTTCCAGAATAAATGCATTGTTTGTAATATACATTGAAACTTTTAGACTTCCAACTATTTCCACCGTTAGTGGGCACAACTACAGCTTTTGGAAGATTCGGAAAGGGGAAATCGTAATATTTCATCAATACCTATAAAATAAAAAAAAATTAATTTATCTCTAAAGACAAAAAAAAATCGATGTCTACAAACGAACAGACAGACACCCAAGTGAAAATGTTATCTCTGTGTATTTTTAAACGAGATAAAGAGAATATCACAAATATTAATCGGTTAAAATAAATGATATAAACAGAAGTATTATAAGAAAAATAATATATTTTCAAATTCCTACATAAAATAGAACATTATTTATCTCTATCGATTTAACACATCTAAATAACACATGCTCTAAACTGCAACAGAGAACTGGAAATAAATTGTTAAATTTGAAAGAAGGTAATTCTAAAATACATCGATGCGACCCTCAGAACTTGCGAACCGATGATGGAGACCTGCTGTCCACATCCTGGTTTCTGCAAAGAAAAGAAGTAAATTATTCTCCAGGAAATGCCGTCGGAAGTAGCTGATAGACGTCCTTCGACTAAGTGCAGTCCAGTAATATGATTTATTCCACAATTTAATTTACTGAAAATATGAGCCGAAATTGAAGTTCCGCCACTTAGTGTGCATTGTCATGCCACCAAGTAAGCGATTTTCTTGAATTGTTGATATTGTCAGGAATAAATTAAGCTTTATTCTTTAACAAATTGAATTCATAAGTTGTAGTTTTACTTCCAACTGCCTTCAAAATTAAGCAAGTAATTTTTTCCTGCATTTGTTAGAACTAAAGATTACCGGAAGATGTGAAGACCACCATTGTACAGAGTCCGCCTCACTTCCTCTAAACCTCCATCCTGCCCTCGGTCAGAAAAGAGACACTGATCGACTTGGAAAGACCACCATCCGTCGAATTAGACGCAAAGACGTTGTTCCGTGTGCTTACTCTTTGCACGTTAAAGAACACACGCTGGATAGTGTTGACGGGGATTTACCCTCTCCAAACAGCTGTCCAGTGGATTCCTTACTTCCAACCCTCTCTGAGGCACTGGAGTCCTTGTTACTTTAACCCATTGTGTGAAAAAAAAACTACCAATCACAGGGAGAACAACCCAACCCCTCCCATACCAGTGATTGTAAAATATCAGTCTCGTTGGAAATTCTGCATAGTGTTTTATGTCGGTTTACACAGTACAGCAGAGAATGCATCTTTTCTCTTACACGGCCTTGTTACTCACATTTTATATTTCGTCGTGTGCAGGAACAGGTTACTCTCGAAAATTTCTCAAATTTCATATCGACAAATGTTTCGATGTAGAACTTTACGATTTCGAAAGCTCCTCCGATATTCCATTACAGCAGCTCTATCTTTTCCATCAGGGACGTGCCCGGGGGGGGGGGGGGGAGGGGGACAAGGGGGTCCCGACCACCACCACCTGAAAATCCGGTTGTCTTATACGAAATATCAAAGTCGTCTTCCTTCTCTGAAATCCAAAACAGTTGTCTTTGTATATCTTTATTTTAGCCCATATTTAATGTCCGACATTAAAAATAGATTTGAAAAAAAAAAAATATATATATATACAATAATATTAGTGTAGAATATCATTTTAACTTTCCTGTTCGATGGAATATTTACGCAATTGGGAAACTCTACTCAAGTGTTTCCCCCCCCCCCCGTGAAACCGAATTCTCGAAATTTCACGACCACCATCAGAGACTAAATTAAATTCTCGTAAATTCCTCGAAACTGAATTCTCGGACTCCTACTCCTGGGAACTTCCTTGATTTCCATTGCAGAATCCATATATGAAAACGATTATTGATATATTTTTCATTTGTAACTGAGAGTGGTATTTTATCTAACACGTTTTTGCACAACAACTGAACGCACCGTCGATGACAACTATCAGACCGAGATTTTAATTAAATTGAAAATTAAGCAGACCGAGAATTAAAGCGTTATAGCTAGAGCTCTACACTACATTAACACACACCTTGATAACTATGGCGAATGTAATTATTGCTTGTGTCACATTGGCTGATAAAATCAATAATGAATTTTCACCGTTAGAGGGGGCAATTATAGTTTTCGGGAGTCAAAAAGTGTGAATCATAATATTTTATCAGTTCCCATCTAACCGAAAAAGAATTTTTCATTTATTTCTAAACACTATATGCTAAAATTTAAAAGGTGTGTTTTTTCACCCCCTCTGGGTCTAAAGTGTCAACTCATTGTTCGCAATGGAAACTTCGCCACCTACATATTCCACCACCAAAATTTCGAATTTCTAGCATCAGTACATCGTTTGCAATATTCGTTTGAAATTTTGGAATTTTCAACTTTTTCCACTGCTGAAGGACATAATTACAGTTTTAGAGAGATTCCTTTTTTTAGAGAGATTCAGTTTCATCAATACCTATACAATGGAAAAAGAATTTTTAATTATCTCTGTAAACAAAAATGTTCGATGTCGACAGACAGACGAAAAAGCGAAACTTATTTTCTCGTTTTCAAAGAAAACGAGATAAAAAGCAAAAACTACTCCACCGCGCCACCCAATCCTCCATTGAAAAACACACTAAAAATCTTTCTCACTTGATAGATACAATAATCCTGACACGTTTCCTAAAATAACTTTGATTCCGTTTCGAAAAAAATTCTGTTTCGAACAAATTTCCGTTTCGAGCAAATTTCCTTCAAACAAAATTCCGTCGAAAAAATTTCTGTTTCAAACAAAATTTCGTTTCGAACAAATTTCCGTCTGGAACAAAATTTCATTTGGAACAAATTTCGGTCGAACAAAATTTCATTTGGAACAAATTTCGGTCGAACAAAATTTCATTTGGAACAAATTTCGGTCGAACAAAATTCCGTCGAAAAAATTTCCGGCGAACAAATTACACCAAACCAGATATAATTGTAGAGATGGAAATCTCATCTTAGACACAACTGGTACTCAAACTTCGCGACGTGGGAACCTATAGGAGAAATTTGGAACTGGTGGTCAAGGATTTAACAAATTAGATGGGATTATCGAAAAATTGAAATTTTCATTTTATAAAATACTAGCAGAATTGCTTTCTTTGAGAAAAGCTAGCAGAAATACTAGCTTTTCTCGGGCCTCGGTGTAATGACTCAGAGTAGCCGGAGTATTCGTAACGGGTTCGTGGACACTCATATACTTCCGTGGTGACGTCACATGTGGCGTAAGTTATCGACTCCCCGTAATTCCGCACCTACTGGAGCGATCACTCCCAAAATTTCTTTGGTTGTCCCACTTAGATTTCACCATGTAGGGTTTAGAGATCGGTTCCTAGCTGCAGTGTGTAGGATTTGAACCAGCTGCAAGCGTCCGAAATTTCTGGAATTGGGTTATTTTACCTCTGAGCGGCACTTTTTCGCACACCATGGGCTAAATGGCCAGGTCACAAGGACCCCGAAGGCTCAGAGAAGGTTGGGTGGAGGGAACCCACTGGAACATCTGTTGGGAGACAGATGGTAGCCTCGCGTCAAGGCCATCCAGCGTGTTCTTTAACGTGCACAGGGTATGACTCTCTCCCACATACGGAAACATGGCTTAAAGTCCCATCCGACGGACGGCTGTCTTTCCAAGCCTATCAGTGTCCCCTACTGACCGTGGGCAGAGCGGGGAATTTTGCAGAGATAAATCTCAACGCTGACCCAGCAGGGACTCGAACCTGAGAACTGCAGATTACGAGCCTGGCGCGCTACCGACTGAGCCACCCCAAATTTTTGGGGATCACCTGGTTTATGAATAGAGAATCGACAGACAGACAGACAAACTCTCTATTTGATATATATATATACATAAATAGATGAATATTTCGGAAAAAGTGGTTTGTAGTTTGAAATCGGGTTTTATTAGAGGTATGGCTCTGAGTGTTTTAACGAAAAATGGAGAGCAGTTATTGTATCATATACGACCACATATTAGCATTCATATTTTTAAATAATCATGTTGAATATCACTTTGAAAGCTATGGGATTATGCAGTTCTATGTACTTATCATAGATATTATGCATGATACGAGTATATATTATTTTCTCTACTTCGTATTGAAAAGTTATTCTCTTTTCATATAAGAAACATGAGTATGTTAAAATATACGAAAAGTTTAAAATAGGAACGAAATCTCATTACCTGAATAATAATGGAGTAATTACCTCAGTAATAATTACCCTCAATAATATCCTGAGTATCAAAAATTTAAAAAATAAAACAAATTCGCAAATCTGTGATACTCGGATATTGAGAACGACAAATACCTTCGCTTTTAAAATTTCTGACATGGAAATTCGAAGTTAATTATTACCTACAGTTTGTGGGTAAAGAGGAAGCATCTAAGCTTCTTTTGCGTAAATCTAAAATTTTTCATCGCAAACCCAAGCTTACGCAGTGCAACTGACTTATGTTAATCAATTTATAGAGGGGGCGGGTGGCTCAGTCGGTAGCGCGCCAGGCTCGTAATCTGTAGTTCCCAGGTTCAAGTCCCAGCTGGGTCAGAGTTGAGATTTATCTCCGCAAAATTCCCCGCCCTGCCCACGGTCAGTAGGGGACACCGATGGGCTTGGAAAGGCCGCCGTCCGTCGGATGGGACGTTAAGCCGTGGCCCCGTGTGCGGGAGAGCCATACCCTGTGCACGTTAAAGAACACGCTGGATGGCCTTGACGGGAGGCTACCATCTGTATCCCAACAGCTGTTCCAGTGGGTTCCCTCCCCCAACCTTCTCTGAGCCTTCGGGGTCCATGTGACCTGGCCATTTAGCCCATGGTGTGCAAAAAAGTGCCGCTCAGAGGTAAAACAACCCAACAACCCAACCCAATTTATAGAGAGAGCGTCAAGAGATCACAAATCTTTAAATATGTTTTTACTTATTTGCTCAGTCTGCTCTCTATATATAATCCACATTCAATTTCGTCGCTCTTGTGTCTCCTCTTCTGTGGCAGCTAAAATTGGAGGCGATTTATTTTGAGCCCTTCAGCCCCTTTCCTTCACGTAATTACAGTCAGCCATAAAGAATACGCATCGATAAGGTGAACCTTTATGGAAGCGAAGTCTCGTCTCACGTTATCTTATCTGCACTCTGTATCCATAAGAAACTAGGCGGAGTGGCCCCATAGGAGACTCCTCAGCTACACATCACTTCGATAGTGTGTGCAGCCCATTGTTATTCAATCTGCTCCTGATGGAGTGATGAATGGAAGGCGTGAAGCCCACCTCTCCCATTACACTCGCTGACCTGCTTACATGAGAAGCATCGGTTATAGGCGAAAAGGAAACTCGGGTGGGAAAAATGTGTGCTTAATGATTTATTCTCATATTTCCATGCTAAGTAAATGCATATTGCAAGAAGCTTATCGAGAAAGATACTTTAATTTTCCCATATGAGTTTTATAAAATGAAAAACAAATATGAGAGATGGGCTTTTGATGTGTGTATTAAGTATTAAATCTTTGTTTCAGTTGAGCTAAATGTACGAAACTATTAACTTTGGAAACTTCAGTTTATCATAAAAACGATTATCTTTCAGGCATAAGCTTAAATTCTTTTGGTTCGCAAACATATTTTAACTACTCATATTTAAAGCAAACAATCATTTTCATTACTCATATGTAAAGCAAACAATCATATTTTAATTACTCATCTGCGAGAGAAAATATAATTATTTCTGAAACTTAACTTTCTACGTCAGGAATACTAAATTTTTCTACATCTACGCAACACACACTACGGAGCCGAAACTGACCACGAATCATTTATAAATTACAAATAAATAATAATACCCCCTCAAGCAGCTGCTTGCCACAGAGGTCTGATAGGAGCCTGTCAGTTTATACGCCACAGTAGAAGGTCTGTGAGGATGGCAGGACCTCAACAGAAAAACGACACATACATCCATGCCTTACCCGGGACTCGAACCCAGGTCCCTTAGATCAGTAGCCAAGCGCGCTAACCACTCGGACATGGGACGGCTTTAAAAAAAAATTGCAAATATATGTATTATATATTTTAGAGTGTTTGTCTATCTATCTGTTTCCTTATTTAAAAACTCCTCTTAAAAGGTAAGAGTTTAAATCATTAAATTCGGTATACAGCTGCAACTCATCGAGTTAGATTCATCGCAATGAAGGTTTAGAACCCATAAAATCTCGAGAAAAAAAATCGGATTAATATTTAATGGTAAACAAGCATAACGGTCTCTTAATGGCAATTATTTCCAAGCGCTACAACTCTGAAAGTTGACGTAACAAATAGGTCATGTTCAGCGACCTATTAGTAGGACCTGTTAACGAGGTTAAAAGAACCTACTAAATTTACTCACCCAAAAACATGAGAGGACTACCCAAACAATTTCAATGCCTAACGAGTTATATCTGAAATAAAATCCATTTCTGTAGGTATATTATGGATTAGGTCAAATTATGTCCCTTACTTTCTGATTCAGAAAAGAGATAGTAGAAAATCTTTCACGGAGTCAGTCGTATTAAGTTTTATTTAAAATGGAAGCTTGCTACTTTGATTTTACCTTTTACTGTTGTTAAAACAAGAGCAACGATGGGCAATTCTTCTAGTTAATAGAGTCAGAATGTCACAGAGTAAGCAAAACAGAAGTAAGCTTGAAAATTACTTGAACATAGCATTTATTTTTCAGAATAATCTTTAGAAACTTTTATACATATGTCTCATCGCCTTATCAAGCTGTAGAAAACGGCTGCAGGAAAAGACGCCAGTTCTTGTCCTAACCAGTGACATACATCATTTCAACCTCAGCATCGTCAGAAAAACGTTTGCCACCATGTGGTGTTTAAGTGGACCAAACAAATGGAGAATGATAGGAGCGAGGTCAGAGCTGTAGGGAGGATGACCAAGAAGTCTCCACCCCAAATGATTAACAATCTCCTTTACTGCACCCGTGTTAGGCAGTCTTTCATTGTCACAATTGTACTTCGAATTCACTCCTGATGTCATCACAGTGTGCACTAATGCAGTATTCACGGTCTTCAGTTCTTTGAAAATGCTCAAAACGAAATGACGTGAGTTGTTGTCATAACTAGTGATGTATAAAATTCAATATCAGCGTAGTCAGAAGAACGTTTGCCACCATGTAGCATTTAAGTGGACCAAACAAATGGAAAACGATAGGACACCGTGACAGTCCCAGAATACAGTCATCTTTATCTTCGCTTACAAAAATATTTAAGACACAGTCCATCTATCAGCTCGGCTCATTAATTACTCTTGGGACACAGCTTCATCGGTCTCCATTTCAACTGGCTTCGATCTGAAATACTAGAAGTTTCGAACGGCTTCTGGAAATTTTCCAACCCATTTGTTATTAGCCTTAAGGGACAAACAGTTCTCGCCATATGCTGGAGGTATTTCTTTGTGAATATACTTGGTGGAACGTATTTGACCCACAGAAAGCGCACAACAACACGCTGTTCTTTTTATTATACACTCAGTAGAGTCACTATCGTTAACTTTTAACTGTATAGCGCTCAGAACATAGAGGTTTGTCTTACTTTGGAATGTGTTGCAGTTACTGCTAACTCACAATCTTTCATTTTCTGTTTGCGAGTGGTTATCGTACTGATCAAAGGGATCTGGATTCGAGACCCGGATAAAGCATGAAAGTTTATGTGTTTTTTTTCTACTGAGGTCTCGCCATTCCCCTGTGAGACATCTGTGGCAAAAAGCTGCTTGAGGGATTTTTTAATTATTATTTATTTTTATGGAGTTGCTTATATTCGTGACTTACTGACATAAGTACTTTACAATTAATACAGAGATTTTAGTCATATCTAATGAAAACAAAATGCTCGAGTGGAATAGTTAGACTTTTTTTGTGAAGTTTTAAAGTTTTTTGTTACTTTATTATTCTAGCTTTTAGTGATTTTCATTAACATGAGCGCCGGATGGGCATCTTTGCTGCATAAAAAATTGTTTAAGTTGTGGACTGTTTTACATAATGTAATAAAGTCCTTCAAATATTCATTCTATTTTTTTATCATCCTTGTTAAATAGATTTATCATCCTAATTGAAAACGATTTTGAAAATGTGTTTTGGGAGGATTATTAAGTATTTAGTTGGGTAGATTTTTGAAAAATTTATAAAACTTTCCTTTGAATTAAATTGAAATTCCTAACATAAAAAGTTTTCAATGTCGCATAAAGGAAGGTAACGAATAGAAAATATGATGGTTAGATGTCAGCAGAATTATTTCACAAAAAAAGGCAAAGAGCAGAAATCCAGACACATGTCACTCTCTATAGAATGCTTTCGCATAAATAAGTAAAAAATTAAATAAATTTCCCCTGAAGCATCTGCTTGCCACAGAGGTCTGACAGGAGTCTGTCAGTCTATATGCCATAGCAGAAGGTCTGTGAGGATGGCGGAACCTCAGCAGAAAGACAACACAAACATCCATGCCTTATCCAGGGCTCGAACTCAAGTCCCTCTGATCTTTCTGACTGCCAATACAATGACTTCTCAAAAATCAAGGCAACGAATAGAAATTCTAAGCTTCTGACAGTCCATAGAGTTTTATAGAGTCACAAGTTTGCGTTGGTGAATAAAGACGCTAATGACCACTGAAAGCTATACATCGCATAAACAAAGTAACGATATCTTCTGAAAGATACCCTCCCCCCTCCTAGGCACGTGAAAGAAGAAGTGGATGGATCGAGTTTTTTTTATTTAATCAATGCCAACATCAAATATGTACTTTTTGAATTTGAGTTATGCTATTTATTTCTTGTACAAAATTATTCTTACCTAATATGGAAGAAAATAATTTGGATTCTCTTATGATTTTAATAGATAAATACGTATGTATATGGACTACTTGAGAGAGTAACAGAGGAAATTAAATTAGGATTATTTTATAACGCTATTTCTTGGTTTTCTGATTATGTATCTGGTGGAATCTATGGTGTTTTTTCCCTGATATTACCAAATAATAATTAACAATGTAGATTGAAAATAATTATTGGTGAATATAAGTTTTGCTATTATGTTTTAAACTGCAAAGCAGCGTCCTAAAATAATGTGGATTGCAAAAAAACAATAACTACACATATCTGTCAAGCAAACTTTATGTCGATCATAACGTAGCTGATCTGCTTGTTGCGAACTCTGAAGGAAAACAAATGTGACAAGCTTATTACGTTTCAAGATCTTAAGAGAAACAACCAAGCAAAAGTGTCTTTCTGTCATAAAACAAATAAATGTAAGGAAGAAAATGAAAGAGCCGGCATTTCAATATATAATAACAGTTTTCCTGGAAACTGAGCTCTTAAACTTTTCGGGTCCGACAGTAATGAAGAAAGCAAGGTGTCAAATTCCAAATCTTCGTCTTTCTTACATTAGCATAGCTGAAATCAACGTAAAACGATCATTGTAATCAGAGTCGAATTACTTTGTGTGTGAACCCAGGGACAGTTTCCGATACCGTACTTTCATATGCGCACTCTGATTTAATCGCTATACCAGGTTCGGATCTAAAATAAATTTCAGCCCCCCGATTTTTTTTTTGCGCAAGAGACAGATTTTTCGCTCAAGGGGAAGAAACACAATCGAGCAGAAAAAATGTAAATGTTGGGGGGGGGGGGGAGAGCCATGAGACTAGATTTCCAATGCAAATAACATTTCCTCCTCAGTTTTACAGGTTTCTAAAAAAACTTCTTAGAAATGCATGAAATATAAAAAGTTTAATAAATTTTCGTTCTAAAATTGGAGGGAGTTATGGTTACCTTGAACACCTTCCTAGATTTGGCCCTGATCACTATAGACTGAATCTCACAGAAGTATTAGCTTAACGAAATACTATATTTTAACATAACTTGCGTCTTAGTCTCTTTCTAGTTTTTTTTAAATCATTTTTTTCAAACAATTTCAAATAAATAATGTCTCTTTCAAATGTCCCTCAAAGCTAACAGCTTATCTGTAGGGGAAAATAATATATTGATAAAATAATATTTTACACCTTCGTTCTGTCTTCATCCACTAATCTTAATACAGTTACATCTTGTTGCATTTGTTATGCTATTTCAGTTGAAAATTTCAACAAAAAATAATTTCCTCTCTTTACAAAAACGTTTTTCCTTTTTTTCTCATTTCGAATATTTTAAAATAACATTGGGATTTTTATATTCACATTCATCATTATATATATATATATTTTAGTAGGTGTTAATATTAATTATCTAATTTTTTAATAAAAATCTGTTTAATTTATTTTTATTCTCTAAAAGAATTTACGGCTAGCAGTTCCCTAGGTAAGAGATTAAAAATGTATGGAATTTTGTAGCCGCTTGTGCATTTCCCATAGTTATTTATAAAATTCGATTGTTGAAAATACTTTTTTTCTTTAAATATTGTGTTTTTATCATATTGAACTTTAATTTTACGTGTGTTGTCAAAAATTACGTATAATTTGGTTATATTTATATAGGTTCTGGTAAGGTTAAATATCCAAGTAAATAAAATTATCTTCGGCTGTAATTAGAAGTGTGCGGTCTTTGATTCGTATGATATTTTTAGCTATACTACTTCTCATCAGGTTGGTTGTTCCATGTATCTTTATGGCATAATTTAAGACAGACTCACAGATTGTGCTATAAAACATAACGCATATGTTGGCATTCAAAATATATTGTAATTTATTTAATTTCAAGGCACAAACCCTTAATGTGCCAGAGTTTTTCTCAGTATGAACGTTTCATCGAAGGATACTGTCGAGATGTAATTCTAGATATTTTATTGTATGCACTCTGTTAATCTTGATGCAGCCGCAGTTTTCTACCTCAGAAATGGTTCCTTTGTTCAGTTTAATTTGTGTGTTTTAATAAATAACTTATTGTTAATTTTCAAACCAGGTGAATGAAAAAGTCATCCATTCGGTTTTATTGCTATTTAGATAAAGTTTATTAGAGTTTAATCATCGTTTAACAATATTATAATCTTTTTGTATATGTTTAACCGCAACTTCTTCTGATTTGTTTATACCAACTAAAACTATATCATCGGCATATAAAAACATGGTACTGTTTAGTTTCAATTTTGTAAGTCGTTTATGTAAAACAGAAAGAAAAGCGGGCCTAAAATGAGGAAACCCGAATTCCTTGAGGAACACCGAATTTAACTTGACACTTTTCGATAGGTGTTGTGAATTTTAGGTACTGTAAATCTATTTGATAAGCAGCTTTAAAACCAGACGTGTTCATAACTCTGAATAATAAGATAAATAATTCATTTTCTCCCATTGAATATGCATTGTGTCATAAGAACTGAATGTGCTTACAATTCATTATCAGTAAAAAATCTATTTCTTCTTCAAACGTTTTTCAGTAAAATTTAGAATTTAATCCGAACTCCTCATTATCAGAGTTGCACCGCTCATTTCAGCTTCATCCTTTAGGGCACGGTCTCTTTAGGTTATGTGGATACCCAGTCCCGGTAATCCTATATTAAATCATCATTGTTAAAGTTCGGACATAATCCGAACTCTAACAATGATGACTTTCGATGTCACATTATTTCGAAAAATGCTTAATGAGGATAAGATACATGGGAAATACTTGCATAAAACTTCAACTTGTCATGAAGTATGGTATGCTATGTCACAAACACCATTAAGCATCATTATTCTTCTTTTACAGTAATAGTAAATCACGATGCTAAATTAGGTTTCTCCATCTGTCTCCAGGATGTTGAAGGTGGTTCAGTCCGTAGTGCATTAGGCTCGTAATCTAAAATTACCTGTTTCGATTTCCAATTGTGCCACCGTTGAAATTTAGCTTTGCTAAACCCCTTCCAGCCATCGACGACCGCCGTTCGTCAGATGGGACGTAAAACCGTGGCCCCTTCTTGTGCACAAAAGCCTTGTTCTGGGTACGTTAATGATGGCATTGACAGAATGTTTCCATCTTTCTACCAACAGCTGTCCAGTGGATTCCATTTCCCTAACCATGGGTTGGGTTGTTGGGTTGTTTTACCTCTGAGCGGCACTTTTTTGCACACAATGGGCTAAATGGCCAGGTCACATGGACCCCGATGGCTCAGAGAAGGTTGGGGGAGGAGACCCACTGGAACAGCTGTTGGGAGACAGATGGTAGCCTCCCCTCAAGGCCATCCAGCGTGTTCTTTAACGTGCACAGGGTATGGCTCTCCCGCACACGGGCCACGGCTTAACGTCCCATCCGATGGACGGCGGTCTTTCTAAGCCCATCGGTGAATTTTGCGGAGATAAATCTCAACGCTGACCCAACTGGGACTCGAACCTGGGAACTACAGATTACGAGGCTGACGCGCTACCGACTGAGCCACCCCCGCCCCTCCCTAACCTTCTCTGAACCATTGGGTCCTTGTAACCTGGCCAAATAGCCCATTGTGTACAAAAAGTGTCGCTTAGATTTAAAACAGCTCAACCGATCTGTTTTTCAACACCAGTCTTAGGAGTCTAGAGAGATGGGAATACACTGGACAAGTGCGTTCCCATCTCCTTAGATGTCGATAACAGTTTACATACCCTACCCAACTCTGAGTCTCTGGGGTGTTGTTGAACTAGCCAATTACCTCCACTATGAACAATGCATAGTTAAACTTACTCCACATCCATTTTAATTAATCTATTTAGAAAATAAATATCGTTAGCTTTACGTTTTGTAATTTTTCCTAAACTGTTTAGATGATTTATTTTCCTAAACGTTTTCCTGAATGCAGACACCGTAGGGGGAAAAAATAAGAGTGCAACTGCGGCTATTGTTTTCTGTCGATAACAGTTTATATATCCTAAGCCAAAAGCAATTTATATGTGTGGAGCAAAATAAATCCCCAAATCCTTTGCTTTTTTCATTCTTTGCAGTATTTTAAAATCACCTCGCACACGTTTTTCGATTTATTTCGTGAATCGCTGACAATGCGGAATTGATATCTTCCCGCAAAAATATTGTATTTTTCGGGAATAATGTGATTAAAGACTAGAAGCGGAACTTGAATTTCGATTGTATGTTTTACTAGGGAGAAAAAGAGTCGATGGCGAAATTTTAATCGATATTTATTCATATATGCTTCGAAAGAAAATAAAACTAAATTAATATAGGATTGTCATGCCTCAAGAGTTAGATAAGCCATGCGTGATTCTGTTAAATATTTTACAAGAACTAACATTTAGAAAATTTCCTATTGTCCAAGGCCATAAATAGAGTGACCACACTTCTCCGTTTTCGGGGGACAGAGCTTTTGATGCAGAAATTGTCCCTGAATCTAAATATCTGTCTTCAGACGAATAAATGTTACCTGAAATGTCCTCGGAATTAGTTTTTAGAATTATTTTTGCTTATTAAATTTAGTGGGCAACATGAGCATTTTATTACTAAAGAATAGTGGCAACACATATAAAATTTTTCACAGGTAATATAAACGACTGAAAAACTGAGACTAGAATTTTATAATAAAAGTCTTTAATTGCGATCTGCCAAATTAGGGTGACCAAACGCCACCTGTTTCCCAAGAATACCTGGCCAATCCTTCCTTATAAGCGTTATAATTCGAAGTGAATTTTTAAAAGTCACCGGATCATTCTATAAAGCTGATCACACCACAACAGAGGATATTAACATTGAAATAACCCGAAAAGCATTAAAATTCAAAAAGTAAGAGTATAGTTGATATTTGTAATTATGAAATCATAGAATATGTTAGTTACTTAAGTTAGTATTAACAAATAAAATGGAAAATGATCTTCGAATTCTACTGTTCCAGGGATATAGATATAGAGGCCACTTTATTAACTACAGTTCCATGTTATAGTAATAGTAACTCAGATACAGTATTCAGTAATTTCTTAAATGAGCTCTTTATATAAAAAATGTTAGTGAAGATAATTTAAAGATCTTATATACAAGTTTTTAACGACGAAACATTTTTGCATCATGCTTAAAATTTGTGTCATAAATCCTTCACCAAGAGTTCCAAAAATGGGTTTTGCCGATGTACGGGTATCGAATCCGCGTATTCATATCAGATTGTTCTAACCATTAAACTAGCAACGGCCTCTGTCGTTTATCCACTAATGTGACTTAAAAATCGTCCCGACCTCGTTGGCCTTGTCGCCATCTATGATGTGCAGAGACAATTTCTTTTTCAACGTTGCTCTGAATAAGATGAAAATTGAGAGAGTCACTCACGCTGAAGCGCTATTAATGAAATAATCAATCAATAGTAATTAATTGGAATAAATACGAATTGATTGGTTATTTCATCAATAACCATTTAGTGTGAGTCTATGCGCCTCTACGAACGAGAAAGGCAACAACTTTTTCAATATTGCTCTGAATAAAACGTAAATGAGAAAGTTTATGAATCAAAGGAACTGATAAAGAATCATTAATAACTCTACAGCAGGAGTGACTTTTTTATTTGTATCTCATTCAGAGCAAACGTTGGAGAAGAAGTTGCCTAGCCCATTTATAGATGGCGCCATGGACGGCAAGTTCGGGAGATTTATATCACATTAGGGAATAAATGACTGAGCTGGTGCCAGTCTGGTGGTTAGAACTCTCTGACATGAATCTGAAGCGATGTTGGTTAGAATCCAGTGCATGCGCAAAAACCCATTTCTTCACCAAACTGTTTATTGATTTATTGAGTTCTTTGTCAACAGACAACTCTGTTTATTTACTATTGATTGAAGTATTCTCGATTATCTTATATTAAATGCCATACTGAATCAGGTAATCGAAGCTTTGGTGAAACATGGAATTAATTGAGAAATGAGTCATGGAACAATATTAATCAACAGCAGGTATTTTTCATTTAACAAAAACATATATCTCAGTCTAGTCCAAGGTAGGTGTTTGATTCAAGCAGTGCTGCGCCAGACCCGTAATCTACACTTCTCAGGTTCGAGTCCTACCTGTTCCAGGGATGAGATATGTCTCCGTTAAACTGATACCCTGCTGTAGTGAGAAAGAGGATACCGATGGGCTTGGAAAGGCAACGAACCTTCGGATGGAACGTAAAGTAGCAGTGTGCAGTAGCTTCATACCCTGTGCACGTTATAAAACACGATGGTTAGTCTTCACGGGGCTGCCTCTGTCTCCCATGTCCCCCTACCCCAATCTTCTCTGAGCCGTTGGGGTTCTTGAGCTCTAGTTATTTAGCCTATAGTGTAAAAAAAACGTCTAAAAAGTATTGTTCAGAGGTAAAACAACTCAACTTCATGGAAATGTTATTCGATTGCGCCTCAATTTATGAAAAGGAGAAACATTCAATTTTTACACTTGAATCGAACGGAGAACAAAATTCGATTTCTACACCCAAATTGAACGGTAAACAAAGCTCGATTTTTACACCCAAATTGAACGAAAAACAAAATCAGATTTCTACACCCAAATTGAACTGAAAACAAACTCGATTTCTACACCCAAACTGAACGGAAAACAAAATCAAATTTCTACACCCAAATTGGACGAAAAACAAAATCCGATTTCTACACTCTGATAGAATAGAAAATAAAATTCGAAAAAAAAGTAATATCTTAATTATGCGTGAGTGTTCTATTAATGCACAAAATAAACATTTTCTTAGCAAACAATTACCATGCACGAATATTCTAAATGTCATGTAAAGAGAATGAAATATTTTTCTTATTCCCTCCAGCCAATCAATTCTATTCCATTTATTAGATGCTTTCTTCCTATCCCGGTCGGTTTAATCCTCCCACGATAAATTATTCATTCTCATTCAAATCGCTGAATCTATTTTCAAGTTATTTGCGTAAAAACACCTCTTTAGCTTCCCGAACTATCTGAGCATTTCCTGAAATTTGACGACTTCGGAGAATTTTCTTCTCCAAGCGATAACATAAAGATAACAAACATCGCGCCTCACTGTATGCTCGGATAAATTCCGCATTTATTTCATCTTTACTGTGCGATAGCATTTTTCTCCCTCTCACTCGTGACGCAAACTCTGTTCTCTCTCTCTCTCTGCAGCGTGCTCAGCAGAAATAATCTTCAATTAAGATGTCGTAAATAGTTTAATTTCGTCGTTCAGGATGCGAGACTGCCTCCCAGCGCAGCAGAGATCTCTCAGAAGTCAGTGCAGGATTATCTTCGCCCTTGGGAAAGGGCGTCGCCATCGTCAGAGGACAGCCTTCAATCCCTCTTGCGCTTCTCTCTCCAGATAGCAACCGTCTCAATCTCTCGCCACCAAATGTCGTGGCTGCTCGGCTGCGTCAGCATTTCCCGGGATCTGTTTGGGTGTTATGAGAGTGAGTACTTTCGTCGCTACAAGCATCAACGATCAGTTTTATATTTCTCAAATCCCTCTCCTTCCTTCTCCAGCTTCGTTTTTTTATTCCATTCTTTCGTCTCGAAATTGATTCTGTGCAGTGATATAACGCAGAGGATTTTTCCTTCGCTCCCTATTTTGAAAGAGGGCATTATGCCTATATTCGTATTACTCTCAGTAACGTTACTCTCAATAAAGGCTTTATTAATGATATCGATGTTCTTTTAAGATTTTTTTCTGCGACATAAAGATAAAAATGGAAAAGTGAATAAATATAAGAGTATACTCCTTGCCGTTTCAATGTATTTTGATAAATATTTGATTAAAAATAGTTTTAATTACCCGAACAACATTTGCACTTGTGGATAAATATCAGTTTTCCGAAATGCTCCTCGTTTTCAAGTAACCAATATTAAATGGAGCGAGAGTTGGGTCAGTATGTTTTGAGCCAGGCTTGCAATTCTGATGTTACCAAGATGGAGTGCCCACTATTCCTGAGTTGCGGTGTTTTTCAGCTAATGCTTTTTCTACTCTCGATGAAAAAAGGACACCGAAGGACTTCGAAGACCTCCACTGCTGAAGTGGGACTTTAAGCAGAGGTTCTTGTAGACTAGACATATCCTATGTACATCAAAGAACACGCTGGATGCTTTGATGAGAAGCTTCCTTCTGTTTTCTTAAACAACTGTCTGATGGATCCCTTTCCCTACCCAGCTCAGAATCTTTGAAGCGGAGCCATTTATCCTAATATGGATACAAAAGTTTTGACCAGGGTAAAGCAACCCTACTAAAAATAAATAATAACCTATATATTTCATGTGAAATCAAAATTAGAATTCTTTAATTTCATTGTAGTCTACTGCCTATTTTCAAGTTCTTGATTACATATGAATAATAATATCGTTTGTTAATGAAAAATAATCAAAGGAATTGCTCTTCAATCAATTACTTAATAATTTATCGATGTATCTTCTGTTGAAAAGTATGAAGTCATCCTTAACAAGGGGCGGGGATGGTTCAATCGGTAGTGCTCCAGGGTCTTAATCTCAATTCCCAGGTTCGAGTCTCAGCTAAGCCAGCGTTGAGATTTAGTTCCGCAAAACTCCCCCTCACGACCCTTTGTCAGTAGAGGACACCGATGACGTTAGGAAAGCTGCCGTCCGCCGGATGAGACCTAAGCCATGGTTCTGTATGCAAAAGCCATACCCTGTGCACGTTACAGAACACACTGGATGGTCTTGAAGGGAGGCTACCATGTATCTGCTAATAGTTGTCCAGTGTATCCCCTCCTCGAACCTTCTTTGAGCCCTTGGGGCCCTTCTGACTCGGCCATTTAGCCCATTGTGTGCAAAAAAAAAGTGCCCCTCAGAGGTAAAAGAACCCAGCAGCATCTAAACATTGATATCAAATTTAGATGAAAATTTGTTTTGAGTCTAGTGAGATACGAACCCACAACCTTCTGATAACTTATCAGGTGCTCTCAGGTGCAAGGCAATGTTTGCTCTAAATTTTATATCAGTATTAAATTTTATATCACCTTTCAACTGAAGAAACATCGAGGAATTTGTTAAGTAATTAATTGAATATATTCATATTATACACTGTCTTCTTCTTCGGAATGCGTTTATAAACTTAGAATACACTGCTTTCAAATGACACAGATATTTGAATTGTATGCTACTGGTAGAATAGTTCATATCATTAAATAGAGAAGATTTTGATCGTCAGCACGTAGCAGTGGTCTTAGCACCTGACATGTTATCAGAAGGTCGTCGGTTTGCATCCCACTCTGCTGAAACCAGTTTTTCCACTAAATTCATATTGTTGTTAAGAGTTTCTTCACACTTTTCAACTCCTCAATCAGTGTTTTTTGAACGCAGAAGTCTGACAGAAGCATTTCAGTATAATAACGCCATAGAGAAAATCGGTTATGGGTGAAGTTCAGCGGAACGAAAGCATCACATTGGGACTCGAACCCATATCTCTTTACTCCGCAACCTCTCATCCACAGCGATGCATACATAAAAAGACTAACATAGAACAACTATAGTAAAATAGTTCTAACAAGCACGGTCTAGTTTATAAACATTTTCCTTAAAAATTAATCTTCATTCTCCTAAATGGTTCAGACTCAAGAACTACACTATGTTGAAAAACGTGTCCGGACACTTCCATGTTACGTGAATGAAAAGCCACTTTCAAAGCTCCATAGCATTGCTCTTTTCAAAGCTCTTTAGCATTGAAAACGCAAAAACTGTTATTGGCGATAAATTGTAGATGTCACGCAAATCTCTCTAAATATATTTCCCGCATATTCGTTTAATATTTAAAGAATGAATGGAAGCTGAAGCATTTATCTTCAACTTTGGACCCTTGCTAAAAAAATACTTCAATAGATAAAATACAACTCTTGCAACAATTTGTTCACTAACATAAATTAAATATCTGAAGTTTGCATGACGATTATTTAAGATTTCATCAATTTGGAGGCAACGTGACAGTGTTGTCTGCTGTTAAATGGCCCCGCTTCAATGACTCTTTAACTATTGATCGAAGATTGTTGAAAACTGACACTGTCACATTGCCTCCAAATTGATGAAATCTAAAAAAAACCGTCATACAAACATCAAATATTTAATTTATGTTAGTGAAGAAATTGTTACAAGAGTTGTGTTTTATCTATTGAAGTATTTTTTTCACAAGTGTCAAAAGTTGAAGATAAATGCCTTACCTTCCATTCATTCTTTAAACATTAAACGAATATTGCGAGAAATATATTTCGAGAGATTTGAGTGATATCTACGATTTATCGCAAATAACAGATTTTGCGTTTATTTTCAGTGTTAGTGGGCTTTGAAACTGGCTTTCCATTCACATAACATGAAAATATCCTGACACGTTTTTCAACATAGTGCATGAACGATGCTATATTACATTTATTTTATTCTTCTATTGCATAAAATACGAATCGATTTTAGGCAAGGGGATTTAATTCAAAACGATGCTCTTAACAAAGGCCGAATTATTGCTATTTGACCCAAATCAAATATAACTATGGGATTCAAGTGCTAAAGCTACTACTAAAGCATATCCATCAACATAGCCATTTTCTTAACTCATTAAGGAAAAAATTTTTTTTTAATTTATCGATTGTTCGAAGATATACAGTCATTATTCTATCATAGTTTCCAGACTCCATTAAACTTTTAATGGACTTGATAACTTATTACTGATTCTCCTGGATTACAAATTATTGCTATTTGACCCAAATCAAATATAACCATGCAGAATTTTAAGGTAAGATTAAGGTAAAAGCAAATTTTAATGGTAAAAGCAATTTTAAGGTAAAAGCAAATACACTTGAAATAATAAGAAATGTTCGCAATATATTCTTGTTTCTTAAGAAAAAATGTATTTTCCTCTTATAGCGAATGATGAAGAGTTGGATTATTAATGATTTTCAGACGAATAATTTTTTAATGAACAAAATGAGTGGTACTTATAAATATAAACAAAGAAACGGTAATGATTTTAGATGATGAATAGGATAACAGACGCAGCAATGAGGTTTCAGGATGTTTATATTGAATTTTGATCGATTGTACTGTGCTGCGTATTTACCATTAAATTATGGCCTCTGTTATAAAAAAGAGTTGTGTCGAACTTTGGGGACTCAGCGTAATTCTTAGGAATGCTTATGCAATTGAATGGCTTAAAATGAAAATACTTAAAAAAAGTGTATTAGATATTGTTTCTAGGCGAAGTTTCTATTTGTGCAAAACTCTGTGACATGGAGCCAGTCCGATTAAGAATGTTTTGGCCCCCGACGAAATTTGAAAATGAGCCTACTCCCTCACCTAGATCAATGTTATTTAAAAGACTGGGAAAAATTGGATGCATTAACAATAACGTTGACACGTAACAATAATAAAAGTTTATGTTTTTTCTTGTGTTATGAGAGGGGAAAAAGATTTGAGCGATTAATAAATGTAGCATTATTATTATTATTTATTTTTAAAATCTTTTTTCAAATTACATTTACAAATTTACTGAAGAATTAAAAGTTCAAGTCAATATTTTACATGGTTAAAATTAATTAAATTACAAGGAGTTACAAATGTTTTGAAGCTAGTCGTATTTACATTCGCGCCAATAGGACAATAATATTAGATATCTTATACAGATAAAGGAGATTCCTACGGAGGAGAATGGGGTCTAAACTTTCATTACCTTTAAATTTGTCATTCTTTCATCTCTCTGCTTCTTCTTTTTTATTTATATCTTTCTCAAATATTTTTAATATCTCCCTGTTTACAAGTGAGGCCCTCCTTGAGGGTGTGGCCCCCAGCCATTATGTCAATCCAGCCCTGTATGGAGCACTAGAGGTCCATTAATTTTTGTGAATATAATACGATTACATAGCAATTGCAAGTTTTTACATCTTGTCATTAACAAGGCTACAAAACATAATATCAGTTAGCTTGATACCGTGTCACCGTGTCTGAGACTAAAAGTGATAAATAACCATTCATGATGGAAGGAGAAAACAATGTTTTAGTCAATGTGTTTAGCTAAAGGGAAGAGTTGGAAACTAATACAACGAAATGAAATAAATGAAGATTGGGGATTTGATCTCGATCATCTCAGAGACAGATATTAGATGAAAAACGCTTTTGTAAATCATGAAGCAAGACACTGTGAAATTCAAATAGAATATATCGGATTATGTTCTTCCAAAAGCAATCAACAAATTTCAACTTAAAAATAACTGGATAGGTTGTTGCTAGTGTATGCCAGAAAAAATAAAACAATAATTTAAATCTGTTTTAATTGTTCTTTTCGTAATATTAATCAAATTCAATTGCGAAGTATAATAGAAATTTTTGAGTAATTTTTTGAATTAAACAAGGAAATTACAAAGTAGATTTTCCATTTGCTTCTTTATTTTTAACAGTAAAAGATATCATGATAATGAGAGGACTACGTTAAGTTTTTCTGCCTGTAGCGTTGTCGCTTCTATGGGAAGTGCTGCTGTGAGAAAACCAAAAATGGAGGATTCCATAAGTGCAGAGAACCTAATTTTACATGTTTAGATATATGCGCTGGTTCAGAAATGCTGTTAATATTCAGAGTCGTGGGTCAATATAATTTGGGTGTTTCATGTGAGGTATAAATATGCATTTACTGATATGCTTTGTCGAAAAGGATCTTATGGAAACGAAAAGAAAAAACTTATTTAGTAAGAAAGCAACGCAACAACAAAATTGTCAGCTGTTATCGTTGCTGGAGAATTTTATGGATTATTATTTTTTAATAGTTTTAAAATTTTATTTTTGACAACGTTTAATGTATTAAAACTGTCTGTTAGGACTAAATGCATTTCTGTGTGTTTAAAGTGCCCAATGTGAAACAAAAATGCATCTGAGGGCCATACAGTGGCTCAAAAAAATATCCGAACACTATGGTTGATTACAGAATTCAGAAAAAATATCTGGCAACAATTTTTTTAGAAATTAGTGATCTGTCAACTTTCGTGTACGTACACGATAGTGTTCGGATATTTTTTGAGCGACTGTACGTTGCATTTAAGCTCTGTTGTCTGACATATCGTAAGTTTACAAATTAGATATTCTATTATTAATTTGAACACTATAGTCAGTTGATAACATCGAAAGGAATGCAAGAGAAAGAAGTTCAACTGGAAATAAATTACATTTATTTTAAGAGCAATAATCCAATTTCAGATTTTTTTTTCTTTTCTTTTTGAGAATAAGTTTGACAAATTGACTGAGGTTGACTGGAGATCATGCTAATTATGACTATTATGCAGAAATTGTAGAGCTCTAAAAATTTATCCCTAGCAGTAATCCGGATGGTAGATCACGGGAAAAATCTGAAATTTGACATCCATCTTGTATTTTAAGGTCAAATATAGGTGATGTAGAGGTCAAACTTTGCTCTACGGGGGTTAGAAACGTGAAAATTGGTGTCGGGCTGTTTTGAGCTATATATATCGGAACCGTTGCAAAATGTCAGATGCAAATGTCGGATAAATTTAACCTTCGAATTCAAATTTAGATCTATAGGTGCTAGAGTACTGCAAATTGGTTCCTGGGAGTATTCTGGGTCATAGATCTCGGAAATGTGGAATTTTGATTGCGATGGGTCCTTTGAGATCAAAGGTCAAATATAGATCTACCATATATCAAACTACAGCAATTTGTTGGCACGATGGCACCGACATCGTTATCATCGTCTTCAATACAATCTTTAGTATGGCAGCAGATGCAAATTACAGCTGTCTACTTGCGAATCCCTAAAAAACACTGATTACTTTTCTTGGCATTGTTCCACTGATTGTTACAGCTTAAATCCTGTAGATTTTAAACACATTTTTCAAAAAATAAGACTTCGGTATCAGCTGGAATTTAAGATTTTCCATCGAACTCTCTCCATAATTTGTTTAGAAGTTCTGATAATCCTAATTCGATTGGTATCACAATGAATTTTTATTTTTATTACAATTATTTTTATTCTTTACATTTCTTTATATTTCTTACATTTTATTCTATACAATTAGGTATTACAATTATTTTTATTCTCCGCTATCAGTATGAGTTACTTAATGATGCAGAAGAAAGAAATCCTGATTAATTTGTAATCCAGGAGAATCAGTAATAAAATCTTTGGAAAAAAATTGTTCGAATTATCAATGATAATGAAGTTATCAAATGTAAATTTCAAGCATGTTATGTATGAAAAAGGAAATATTGCACTCCAATGGCTCTACATATTTTTGCATAATGTTTTAAATAATGTTTGCCCTATTTTTATACATATTTATGACATGTCTGCAGATACATACTACTCTGCTTTAAAAGATAAATATTATAACTATTTAGCTAACACTGAAAACTTCAGTTGCCCATGGCATTTTATTTTATTGTTTACGCTTACAATGAAAACTTCATTTTCCCATAACATCTTATGTTATTATTTTCGTTTACATTTGTCGTTTATTTCTAGCTAGATATAATCAGAAATATTTACGTTAAATTCTGTAGGCTGCTCCACTTTATTTAAAGTGAAAGAATAAATGTTATACGTTTTAAATTATCACGAGAATAGACATCAGTTACATACTAAAGTGTAATCTCTATTATTTTATCCTTAAACACTACTAACAGATAAAATAATTATTGCATCGGGAGAAAAAAAATTTATTTTCTTATAACTCAGAGTTTTTTGCAGCAGATGCAAATTACAGCTGCCTACTTGCGAATCCGTAATAAACACTAATTATTTTTCTTGATGATTAAACAAACTAAACGATATTTTCCCTATTATTTCATTAGTAATCTTCTTAAGCAGGATATGCTGCCTTTCCCCAAGGCTCAACACACACACACACACAAAAAAAAACTAAAATGAATCCCTCATTTGGTGGAAAATACAGATATTCCGTCTGTATGATAAACAGGCGCAAGCCACAATTGTTTACTTTACTCGAGAGAGCAATTAGAAAAATAACAATTATAAAGCTCGTGAAAGCTTTCACATCTGACTCCCGAGAGCAATTAAGCAAATGTGGTATAGCCTACCGGCCACTAGATGACAGCATTGATCATACACGTACCTCCTTTCCTGCTCACTGACGGCTTCAAACACGACAAATCCCCTGATAATGCCGGAAATAGTGTCACAGAATCAAAGGCTAAGAGAGCAAAATGCATTATATAGATCATGCCATACATCTAAAGCACTCGCTGTTGTATAACACAGAATGGAATTTTAATTAAATTGTGATCGCCAGGCGTAAGATATAAAATAATATTAAAAACATCCACTCTTGGAGGATACGGAATGGGACTTTAATAAGCGCTTTGTTTGAAAGTGGAGAACTCTAGTGAAATGATATTTATTTGGATTTTAATAGTTTTTTAAACACCGAGAGAAAAATTCAGAGAAAAAAAAATACATTACTGCCCTTTTAAATTGCATAAGAAAATTATTCAAAATATAATTTCACATTTTCATTATGATGCAGAGTTTTAAAAGCAATAAAATATCTGTGATTTGAGGAATTAGGGATAAGATCTAGAGATTTTATGAATATAATGCATATTGGAGTGATCGAAATGTGACCACTTGTTGCCCCCCGAACGATTACTTTATTTGTGAATACAGAAATATAATTTTCTTTCATATCCAGCATTTTAACCAAATAAAATCAAAGTTTCTTTTGTTTACATGTATCCTATATCGCAAGACATGGTTGTCTAACCACAGAAATAAGACATTCACAATAAGCAGCTGGTGGGTAATATTAAAAAAATGACTTCAGGATAATATACTTTTTATCTCTGATTGTGTTTATAAAAGAAGTGTGTTTTGCTATTAAATATTAACCACAGTGTCTGCTTGACGGTAAGCATGCTTCGAACCAAGAGCGGGAAATAGCTTAGTTGATAGTGGATCAGGTTCGCAATCTGTAGCTCTCAAGTTCGAGTCGCACCTGGATCAGCTTTGAGATTTATCTCCGCTAAACCCCCATCCTGCTCTCGGTTAGAAAGAGCACACCGAAGGCTTGGAAAGGCCGCCGTTAATCGAATGGGACATATACACGCTGAATGGCCTTGGCAGGAGGTTTTCATCTATCTCCTAACAGTTGTCCATTGGGTCCCTTTCTCTTAACCTTCTCTGAGAACTTGGGGTCCTTGTAACGTGGCCATTTAGCCAATGTGTACAAAAAAAAAGTGCCGCTCCGCGAATTTGGTTCGAGGTATGGGTTGTTTTAACCCATACCTGGAATTAAATTTAAAACCGGATCACACAACAAAAAGTTGAAGCTAACTGTTTACTACCCCACAAGAGATTATAAGTTTCGTGGATTAGTCGTTCATACGTCCAGGGATTCGTGCAATGTTTCTATAACGCGTTCGTCATATCCTTCGAACAATCATATCAGTGTAGCTGTCTGTTAATTTCACCACTTCGCTTTCGGTAATCTTAAAATATTGATGATATCAACATTCACCGGTTGTTTGATGATTTTACACTATATAATAGTATACACTTGCACCACAATACGTGGAAAGTTTACACTATAATCTGGTGTAACGTAAAGACAAAATGTGGTGTTATATTTAATTTTATGAGTGTAAACTTTCAACAGGAATGGGTTAACCTCCCACCGTAAAATGGTATAACCTATTTTCAACCATAATGTGGTGTAAAGTTACACGTTTACAATATTATAAATGATTTTGGAAAAGACGCTCACCTCGTATATTAAGTATAACTTTTTAACATATATTTCATAAATTCCAATTTATACATATATATACACTTATGCTTGTTTCCCTTAATAAATATTGTCTGAAGAAGGGAAGATTTAATATCAAAATAACAAAAGTCGTGCATTCGGTTTGAAATATACAAGCATGTAAAATATTAACTATTAAAATGACTCTGAAATACCGATAACAATTGATTATCATGCTATAATTATCGGCTTTCAAAGCAGTATTTGAAACTTCTCACACTGTATGAAAGTTATTACACAAAATGTTATCGCAAATGTCAACAATAGGAGAAAACCACAGTGCTGATCAATTATTACAGACAGCTTATTGGAAGTTTCATTTTTTTACCCATGATATATGGTGCATTTTGTATACTACCACGTCACCTGAACTTAATAAAGTTTTCATACGGCCCACTTCGGTATTATAGCTCCACAAATATATTTGCAGTAGCAAGGGATGTCCGTTGTTGAGGTGCGAACACACAAAGAAACGCAAAATGCACTTGCCAACTATCAAGAACCAATAGCTATGATAAATTGCACCTCATATCGTGTAAGAGACGCAATGACTGAAGAAAGCTTTTAATTGAACGAAGCGATCTTGTAGCTTTAAGGATTGTGTTTCTAAAAGCAATGCACAAAATTAAATAATCGATCACTAATATTTTACGAATTATAATCAATTCAATTTTACGAGAAAACTTTCCTTGGAAATCCCCCCCCCCCTTTCTATCCAACTTTAGTCGCGTTCTACATTTTGGAAATCACTGTCTAACATTAATAAATCATGAAGATTACAATCATTCCAAGTAAATTCATCGACGGTAGGTTATGCCTTTTCTTTCAACATTTTTTATTTTATCGATTAAAATTACTTCAGCTATTTTAATAAACATGTCCCCCATCTTCATTACCTTTACCGTATTATATGTCCAGTAAACTAAACAGGTAAGCAGAGAAAAATCAGTAAGATTAAATTATTTTAAATAGTATCAATATTTATGTTCTTTTTTAGAATTATAATTTTTAGAATAAATATATTGTTATATTTCTTTTAAAAAACTCTTTTGGAATAAATATCCTGTTATAATTCTTTTATATAACTCTTTTAGAATAAATATATTGTTATAAAGCTCTTTGCAATACATAACTTGCTAAAGAACTCTTTTGGAATGAATATTTTGTTATAAAATTATATAATAATTATATATTAATATTTTATTTGTCTTATTATATGCTATAGATTCACGTTTCCTTTCCGAGTTAAATTTCAATTATATAATTCCATTATTTAATTATCTACAGTATTGTGTTTTAATATGGAGTAACACAAGTAATCATAATATTAATAAACTATTATATCTCCAAAAAACGTCAGAACTCTGTATAATCTAAACTTAATGAACATACTAGAGAATTTTTTGAAGAAGCCAAAATTTTACAACTTCCAGATCTATACAAATTAAATATATATCATTATTTATGTTTTGTGTTATTAGATTAAAAACATACGATATCAATTTCCGAATGAAGTATTATCATTACTGAAGTAAACAGTAACTTGATCTAGAATTATCATTATGCAGAACAAATTATGGACAGGCATCGCTAACCTTTCAGGATTCGAAAGTTTAGAACAATTTAGATAATAATTTGAAAGAAGCTGAAAAGTATTCTGCATTCAAACGTAATTTATTAACTACATTTTCCAATTAAAAATTTTGAATGCTTGAAACGTTTAAAATGCTGATGTGTCACATGGTAGTTAATATTTACCACAAGTTTATGACAATATAATTTAGTAAAGGTTCTCAATCTTGTCAAATCCTGTACAGTTTTTTAACTGAGTGTTGCTTTTTCTGTTTTATGTGAATCATACTATAATAATTAAATCTTTGTAATGCAAAATAAAATGGAAATAAATTATTTTTGTTATTATTATTCTGAAATAAGCATCATGTTAAAGAACTCTTTTGAAATAGTTTTGGTTTTTCTATTGTATTGAGCAACAATTAATGTGACGTTTAACGTTTTTTGCTTCTTATGGAAGCGAATTGCTAATTTGGCATACAATTGCTCTATAAAATATGAAATGCATTTATCTAAATGTTGAATGTATAATACATGGCTAATATTTAGTCTGTAGTATCTACCATGTTTGAGTTCAGCATAGTATTATAAATAAGGTGATCGTTTCAGCTCACTAGAATGCAGCCATGGATATTTGGGAATTTATCATGCTCATTCAATAACACAGAGCAACGGTTAGGTGGTAAATAGTTTGCACTTCAAATGCATTTCAACTTAGCAGTGCATCTAGCGAATGGGTTCATTTCATTGCCAACTGGAACATCTGTTATGATTGAACGTAGGAATTAACAGCAATCAATGAATACTTCCTGGGCATTGTTGATAACACAAGACACCAAAATATGGAGTTTCACTGGATAGGTCTCATGCAGATATCGGGCCACCAATCCAAATCGCTGAAACCAAACCTTTAAGTTGGAGAAAGTACCAAACAAAATCGTACATATAAAGTTCAAAGCATGAACTATTTTTTCTTTGAATTCTTCTGTCATTGAGGAAAATATGAATATAAAACCTATTTAACAACAAAATGTAAAACGCTATCATTAGCTACCGAAGGAGAAATATGAGGAATTCATTTCAATTTGAAATAAAAAATTATGGATATTGTGATGTAGCGTTATCAGATCGATGAGATATTTATCTATTGGGATATAGATTATATTTTGGTTTATCCTTATGATAGAATGTCGGCTTGGATTGTTTTACCTCTGAGCGGCACTTTTTTGCACACCATGGGCTAAATGGCCAGGTCACATGGACCCCGAAGGCTCAGAGAAGGTTGGGGGAGGGGACCCACTGGAACAGCTGTTGGGAGACAGATGGTAGCCTCCCGTCAAGGCCATCCAGCGTGTTCTTTAACGTGCACAGGGTATGGCTCTCCCACACACGGCTTAACGTCCCATCCGACGGACGGCGGTCTTTCCAAGCCCATCGGTGTCCCCTAGACCGTGGGCAGGGCGGGGAATTTTGCGGAGATAAATCTCAACGCTGACCCAGCTGGGACTCGAACCTGGGAACTACAGATTACGAGCCTGGCGCGCTACCGACTGAGCCACCCCCACCCCTATGATAGAATGATTTTGTTATTCCCAGCTATTGCAGTTTAGGAGGAATTTTCAATTGTGTAGGGGGGGGTTTCTAGGGTGGGTTAGAATTATATTGGGTTATTTTACTTCTGAGTGGCACTTTTTTGCGCACAATAGGCTAAATTGCCAGGTCACAATGACCCCCAAGGCTTCGAGAAGTTTTGGGGAGAGAACCCATTGGACAGCTGTTAGAAAACAGATGGTAGCTTCCCATCAAGGCCATCCAGCATGTTTTTAGTGTTCACAGTGTAACTGAATCAGTGTTTCGCACACTGATCCAGGTCTTAACATCCAGTCCGACGGACAGTGGCCTTTCCAATCCCATCGGTATCCCCTATTGACCGAGGATAGGGTGGGGAGTTTTTCGGAGATAAATCTCAATGAATTGACTTAGAATGGTCAAGCCGTTGTGTTGCTTATAACAGGAAACTGCATACCGAAATTCGATCACCTTAACTTTTACGGTTTTGGAAAAACTCTTGATTGACAGACAAAGACGAACTCTCTAAAAAATATAACCTAGATCCCCGATTCCCAAAGTATGGTCTGCTGCCAGGTATCGGTACTGGGAAAAAATACCGGTTCTTAGAAAATACTCAAATAATCGCATGATCCTGTTGTTAACGCACAATATTATGAAAGCGACAAGAAACGACTGATTCCCGTCGCATAATTAGTATTTTATTTTTGGTTATTGCTTTTAATTCATTGTTGAAAAATTAAATATAAAATTTTATGCATTTTTCCATTGCTTTTTTTAATTTTGAGCCACATAAAAGTGGTCTCAACTTATAAAGTTTGGGAAACCGTGACCTATATTATAACAGGGAAGCCAGTTAATCTCTGTAATCGACTCTTAGCAGAGTTGAAAGTGTTCAGTATATCTAAAGTGTTTCAAAGTGGAGCCAATAAGTCGAACATGACAAAAACCCTAAATGGAGCAGGGAAGTTTCAAATGCTTGTAACTGACAAACTCACATAACTATAGACAAGTACAGAATCACTCTCACAGAAAAGTCAAATTTTGCAACTCAGAGTTATTGTTTCTTTTCAATATAATTTTCACATACATAGTAAGCAGAATCATAAACAATAATATTGAGGTGCGTTTTCGTATTTCTCTACACTCACGACGGTTTCCTAAAAGTTATTCGACATTAGTTTTAATTCATTTTTGTTAAACGTAAGCTACATCTTTGTGTTGTGTGTTTGGTCCGATTGCTTTACTCTTGTTGGGTATTTTTTTTATTTGCGACATATAAGACAGAGAAGAATCATAGAAGCTACTCCTAGCTTTTACAGGTCTTATAAAAGGACATGCTCCACTAAAATCGAAGTCACCGCTGACCACTACATTAATAAGAGCTAACACAGCACACAAAGTTTGCCTTGCTGGAACAGTCGCCAGCTGTCTAACCATTATGCCAATTAAGGCTCGTTTTGGTTAGCACACTGGGCTGAACGTTTAAATGACAGGAATCATGAATGCTCGATAAAAATGCTCGTTTAGTTAGCACACTGGGCTGAACGTTTAAGTGACAGGATCATAAATGCTCGACATAAATGCAGAAAGACAGATTTAAAAGAATGAAACATTTCAGGAGTTTTTGTTACTTAAAAATATCGGAAATTAATAAATAACAAAATTATCACTCAAGCAGCTACTTGACACAGAGGTCTGGCATCAGTTTCTCAGTGGAATTCGTCATAAAGGAGATCTGTAAGAAAGAAAACATTCTTGCTTATTCTGGCACTCAAATTCAGATCCCCTTGATCAGTTGATAACTCTGCTGACCACTTGGCCATCGGAACAGTTGGAAATTAAATAAGCTATGCGAATAATAACGAGGCCAAATAGGTGAATGCAAAAGTTCGTCAAAAAAATAATACGAAAAAAGTCCAAAGTACCTAAATCTGCGGAGCCTGTATCTTGAGTCTCTTTTGTCAGTTTTTGGAATCTTGTCAGCTCATATAAGATCGATATAACAGTTTTGGTTAATTCAGTAGAGCTTTCTACATAGGTAGCAGAAACTAAGTATTTGATAAGATCTTTCCTTGCAATAATCTTTTATCACAAAGTAGAACAATAATATGAAGGAGACAGTATTGTAAAAAAAACATAAACATGTGTAATGCTGGGTTGGGTTGTTTTATCTCTGAGCGGCACTTTTTTGCACACCATGGGCTAAATGGCCAGGTCACATGGACCCCGAAGGCTCAGAGAAGGTTGGGGGAGGGGACCCACTGGAACAGCTGTTGGGAGACAGATGGTAGTCTCCCGTCAAGGCCATTCAGCGTGTTCTTTAACGTGCACAGGGTATGGCTCTCCCGTACACGGGGCCACGGCTTAACGTCCCATCCGACGGACGGCGGCCTTTCCAAGCCCATCGGTGTCCCCTACTGACCGTGGGCAGGGCGGGGAATTTTGCGGAGATAAATCTCAACGCTGACCTAGCAGGGACTCGAACCTGGGAACTACAGATTACGAGCCTGGCGCGCTACTGACTAAGCCACCCCCGCCCCCATGTGTAATGCATATACATTTCAGTAAATATTACTAATTGGGAAAAGAGAAAATAAGTTTTTATTTTGCCCTTTTAAATACAAATGCTATTCCTTTATGACTGAAATTGGTAAAATATCTAATTAATTTACGAAAATATATAGTTAGAAAGTTGTTTTCCCGATATTTAAAAAAAAAGCAAATTACCATTTTCAAAGGCAAGCCAATTAGGGAAAAAATGGAGTAGAAACTTTGAACATATACATATATAAGACATATGCAGATATTTTCCATCTTTCTAAATTTACTCTGTGCTCTTTCATTTAATGAATATTTATAATCTTCTTTGCTTTATTGTATAATGTGTAATATCATTTTCATTCTTGGTTTGATAAAACATATTTTAATGACTTGTTTCTCGTTGACATCTTTAAATTAAATAATAATAATAGCAGACAGGCGCGTATTCAGGATTTTTTTTCCTTTTAAGGGATCTGTTTGTTGGACCTAAATTTTGTTTTTCAATAGCCTCGAAACATTCTTCGAACGCCATATACAGTAGTATGGTAAAGATATTTTTATGGGGTGGAAGAATCTCTTTAATCACAAAGGGTGGTTTGTTAGAAATAAACAGCCGAATGTTGGCAGCTCAAAATACCAAAGTTTGAGAAATTGACCGATAATTTCATCGCTCGATGACTTGTGTCCAATTTTATTTTATTCTACTCTGGTTGCAGATTAAAAATAAGGAGCAGACCATGTCCATTTCCTATATCCTGACAAACTGCAACTGCTTTATTATTTTTTACTCATTTTCATTTAACCTGGCGTTTTCCCCCAAAGACTAGAACTGTGCCCATAAATAGTTTTATAATTTTCAATTTCCACTTTCTGAGGTTTAAGGGAGGTGCCTTAGCAGTCACCTTAGCAGGCCAAGCTCTCCCCCTCCCCAGGAACACGCTACTGATAACACAGCTGAATATCAGAAGAAGTCATCAGTTTAATATAATCATAAGGTTACAAACAGCATATATTTGTAATACTCTTATTAACCCAAGAGCATCTAAGCTCATGTAGGTTAACTTACAAATTATTTAAATACATAATTTTGACAACATTGACACTCAACTTTACATAAAGAGAAATATATATACAAAAACAATACAGAATTTATAAAAACGATTTAATTTTTTTTACTTTAATACTGAAAACAGGTTGTCAGCATTAGTAATGCTCATTAGATAATTAGCAGTGAGAGATAAGGATATTAGCTTCATCGTTTCTGATTAAAGTATTTCACATGAAACTCTTGCGGATTTGATCATACGCTTTAACATAAATGTAACACTTATTTGTGTGATAGAGAAAAAGGTTTAACACACTAAGTATTTCGTCCTCTCATCCAATACGAGCCATAGAAATCAATACATTGCATTCAAGCATTCAGTATAGGATAGCAAGTGAACTTATAATCATGTGAATGACTCCCGTGGTCTCACATGACAACGAGACGCCGTTACATGTGATACTAGCCCCACCATGTGATGCTAACTTCAAGCAGTCATAACAAGGTAACTTTGAGTTTCTTTTAACGTTTCGAACACATAAACGTTTTGTTACTTAAATATTTAATCAAATATCTTACTTTAAAATATATGTATATAATGAGCCTATAAAGTTTTATTCAACAACAAATATACACAAACAACAGCAACAACACAAAAAAATATTTTTGGAAGATAAAAAAATAACTTTCGCAGCAGGGTCCTTGTATCCATTAACTTCATGGGTGAAAAAAACGATTTTTTTTGCAAGATTTCAATACTTAGTCTATTGACAGTTCATACTTACTACTTAAAATAGTTTTCTCTCCAATTCTGTGGAACGTTTGTAAAATAAGAATTTTTATTATTATTTTTTGCTTCTATTGGGACATGGGAGGCATGAGACGGTACACCGCCTAGCGCCCATTGCTAGTTCGCTCTCGCATGACTACACCTTGAATCCGGCCCTGGTGATGACTGCGGCTAAAAAGAAAAATTAAAAGGGAATTAAAAAATATTTGGTATACGAGAGGCATCGAGGTCAAAATTGTAGTTAGAAAACCTATATAGGGAAAATACATTTAAAAAAACTGATGAATGTTTAAGTGGTCGGGTGACAAGTTATTATTTCTAGAATACGGACCAAGCATAGTCTTTAATGAGTCCTCTCGAAAAAAAAATGCGTTCTTTGTATGTAATTTATAACAACACACGTGTAAAGAGAGAGGAATAAAGAAGGAGACGAAATGATGGGAACACAGATAAATGAAAAGTTAACTAGATAAACTATTTTAATTTATCATCATCATCATCATCCTCAAGCAGCCATGGGCTACGGAGGTCCAACCAGATCGTGCAATTTAGTTCTCCAAGCAAGTCTATCCTGAGCTACATCTACTGCATCTGGCCACTGCACACCAATTCTAACAAGGTCCTGTTTGACATTGTCTGCCCACCGCATCCTAGGTCTCCCCTTCTTTCTGAGGCCTTTAGGCACACTGTTCATAACCCTATTCGCCAATCTATAATTATTCATACGGGCAACATGGCCAAACCAACGGAGTCTCTCTCTGCACAATATGCTGTTTAAAGGAGGTTGCAAACTCCTTTGCCTAACCTCGCTAGAGGAGCAATTACATTTTTTTGTAATTTTCTATGCAAAAGCGTCTATTTCATCATAGAATCCATGTCTTTCTACAACTCGCTTTCCATTGATTGTTTCTGCATTCCTACTCATCGTTGTTGGCTATTAATTGGGAACGTTTTCTCGTTATGCAATTTGTTTGGGTTATAGACAACTTTAAAGTTTTCTTTAGAGAATTAATTATGCTTAAAAAAGGAAGTTTGTACATCTGAAAAATAAAAAAAATATCTTCAATGCATTATGAGTTGAGATATTTTGTGCTCTATGTATTATTTACAATACATTCCTGTGTTTAGTGCGACAGCACTATGCATTATTTGAAGTCTTCAAATTACATTATTCTTCAAAATTCGTGAAATTACGGTAATAATGGCGAAATATTTCTAGAAAGAAGCCTGTGAAGTTGCAAGCTTCAGGAAATAATCATCCTCGCTGAAATCAATAAATACATACACGTTTGCATATATAAGAAAAAGTACACATACCCACGTGAACAAACACGTAGATATGTATACATATACATACATACCTGCAATTTAATTTCAAGAAAAAAGTACGGAGCTTAAAATGATTCCTTTAATTCCTAGAAATGTTTAATTGCTGGCATCTATTGTTCTTTTATACGATTCCAACAAATGATGTAACTATCTGGATTTTTCTTTTGCTTTTTAGAAATCGCATAAGAAGGCAAATTTTATTTTTTTTTACATTCATTTATATTTTAAAAATTTAACACAAAGGGATATTTTCATAAAAGAAGCCTATATAAGTATTTAATTAAAATTTCTGTGCCGAATGATATTTAAAATCACAAAAAAATGAAATTACGAATATTTTTAGCGAAATGTACAATCGCTCAAAAAATATCCGAACTCTATGATTGATTACAGAATTCAGAAAAAATATCTGGCAACCTTCGTGTCACGTGACACGAAGGTTGCCAGATCACTAATTTCTAAAAAAATCGTTGCCAGATATTTTTTCTGAATTCTGTAATCAACCATGGTGTTCGGATACTTTTTTGAGCGACTGTACCGCCCCATCGCATTCCGTTACATACGAATAACGAAGAGTGAATAAACTGCCGGGGAACTTGACAGTGTAATCGGAATAAATCATTTCTTCAACAGCTGACGTCTTGAGCTGGCCACTGAAGCGTAGAACATTTTCTCTGGACCAAAATATTTTGCATTAAAGCATTTGGAGCTTTAAAACAAATAGCCAAGCTATTTTAGTTCGCCGAGACATGGAGTAAATGCCGTGATAAACATATAGCTTTGTACACTTGAAAGATGAATATGGAAAATGAATGTTAGTCCTATAAAACAAATTTCGTAAAATTTAAATTTCTCTGAACTTGCTTGAAATTTTTTAATTAATTGATTTTTTTCGTTTTTTGGTGTATCGTAATTATTAAGCATTTTTTTTGCAGTGTTGAAATATTACGTTCCCAAATTTTGCGTCGTTTTCGTTATATTGAAAGTCTCTCTTCTACTTACAATTTTTATAAACATATCTGACATTCCACCTCATTATATTCTTACGGCTGATCAGGTTTTTCGTGCTAGACTTATATTAGCATTTTCCTCTTCCTTAAGTTGTCTAATTGTTTCTAAAAATGAATTCGAAAATTGGGGTAAATGAAACAATTTTTTCTTACCTTTATGCTAATTCAATTTGCATAAAGGATCTTTTGGATCATGACAAAATATTTTACATTTTGATTAATGAATACTTTAATGAATTTACCAGCCTTGCATATCACATACTCCACATACTCAATATTTAACGAGACGTTGCAGAATAGGCAACACCTTAACTGTAACCCCTTAGTGTAAACCTTTGATGCAAGGGTCTGAAAACTTTCAAAAGAGGGGCGGTTGGGTTATTTTACCTCTGAGCGGCACTTTTTTGCACATCATGGGGTAAATGGCCAGGTCACAAGGACCCCGAAGGCTCAGAGAAGGTTGAGGGAGGGGACCCACTGGAACAGCTGTTGGGAGACAGATGGTAGCCTCCCATCAAGGCCATTCAGCGTGTTCTTTATCCATTCAGTGATTTTTCCATTGCGTGTGTCTCTCCCTCACACGGGGACACGGCTTAACATCCCATGCGACGGACGGTGGCCTTTCCAAGCCCATCGGTGTCCCCTACTGACCGTGGGCAGGGCGGGGAGTTTTGCAGAGATAAGTCTCAACGCTGGCCCAGCTGGGACTCGAACCTGTTATCTGCAGATTACAAGCCTGGCGCACTACCGACTGAGCCACTCTCTCCCCAAAGAGGGGTGGAGTTAGGTTGACCCAGTCGGTAGCGTGTCAGGAGTGCAATATGATATTCCCTAGTTTGAGTTCCAATTGTGTTTGCGTTGAGAAATTTTCTTTATTAACCCCCCCCCCCCCATGTTTTGTCCTCGTTGAAAAAGGGAAAATCACTGGAAAGGTTGCCGTCTGTCGGACGGGATGTTAAGCAGTGGTTCCGATGTAGGAGAGCCATACTCTGTACACGTTAAAGAACACGCTGGATGGACTTGAAGGGAGGCTTTAATATAACTCCTAACAGCTATCCAATGGGTCCCTTTCCCCAAACCTTCCCAATGTGTGGAAAAAATAAGTGCCGCTCAGAGGTAAAACATCCCATCCCATCCTTTAAAAAGAGAAGAGACCATTTCGTTTTTTATCTTCAAAATATTTTCGACAATCGCAACGCAAATAAATGAACATAGCAACAAATAAAGACAGAACCTTGTCATAGTCCTTAGGATTAGAAAGGACACTAACATCAATGAAACAATTCACTTCAGTCAGAATGAAAATTATAGTTTTCAAAACTTGCATAACACCGATTTCATACACATACACATACAATATTTATCAGTTTCACCTGTCCATTGTGTATCGATGGACTTGGAAAGGACGCCATCCGCCGGATGTTACGTTAAGCCGTGATCTCATTTGACGGAATATCATACCCTGTGCACGTTAAAGAACACGCGGATGGCCTGGATGGGAGGATTACCATTTCGGTCCGCGTAGCATATCCATTATTCGTGCTATAATCGATTGCTTATGAGAGATAGGAAATTGTGGTCCCGTGAAGTCGACTTATTTAGACCAGACAATAATGAAAAGCTCAGACAATACTGAACAATGAATAAATATGTTCCCGTATTTATACGCTTGAAAGTTGTGCGAATGAATTTGGGAAAAATCCTGTAAAAACCCGCGAATCGTGCATTCACCTCGCGGCAGAGTATGAAAATTTTTGTTCCGTGGACAGCGCAGCGCACACGCGATTTACACTTAAAAAGAGAATGTCAATTAAAAAAAAATCGTCATAAATAGTGATACTATGGTATTTTGAATCAAATACAAGAAAAAAAATATCTTGGCTGGGGGACCTTAAAATTCTGAATTTTGCGGCAGTCAATGTGTTAAAGAAAATTGCAAATGATAGAACCGGAATACGAGGCACTACAGTCAAATCAACTAGACTAGTGCTAAGAATTTTTTTCTTCTTTCCTTTCTGAAACGAACATCTGTTCTAAGTGTGGAAAGGACCATTGTTCCATATGCAGGTTGTCATACCTTTCTGCTACTCAGAATTGAATCAGTTGCAATCTTTGCATTGTTTTACAACGAATAAAATGCATATTTGAAAATTAATGTATTATTTCAATTGAATAACAGCTATGTTTCTCTAATGGGCAATATAATTTTGATAGGCAGAGCGAACAACTACATATGAAAGGTTAACGCGAATTCCATTGTTTTAAGTTGTTTTCAGCCGAATGTTTTATTTCCGAGCAAGCCTTTTAATGCAGAGCTTTACCATGTATCTTTTCTCATTAAATGTTTCTCGCAAGAAGCACTTGCTCTGAAAGGAAAGTTGTTCTCTACACTTTCGTGAACTGGGGTGGTTTGTGGTAGCTGAAAGTCAGCGTAAAGAGCGCTGCTATTCTCTAGTGAGTAATTGACTTCTCTGCGAGCATTAAACTCCCAACCGTATGAGCTGGGAGAGTAGGCCGAGCTGTCAACTCTTAAAAACCTGCGGCGCCACAGGTCCTAGCTGGCAACTACAACACCAACAGAAAGCCTAACCTACTGGCATTTATCAAAGTTATGTTCAAAAGTTACGTTTCTTTCCTTCCGAGTATTTGGCTTTTCGAAACTCGAAATATTTTACAGATTTTTTTTAACGCTGTAATAACCGCATTTACCACGTTAAAGCTTTAGATTGCTCTAATACATCTTTAGGTGCTAATTGAAGCCCCGATTTGAAGAAATCGAATCATGAAACCTGAAAGTGTTTCGGCCATAAGCTGACTATCTAGACGTGACTTTTCCAATATCAAGCTCGTCTGGTGGATATTTTGCTTTCTTTTCAAAGCCATTCATTTTTAGCGTCATCTCTCGCTAGGAACTGACAGTACATAAAAGTATATTATATATATGACCATCGGTAAGAAGTCTCTACCCTGCCCTTGGACAGTAGGGGTCACCAAGGGGCTTGAAAAGCTGTCGTCCGTTAGATGAGATAGTAATGCTGTCGCTCGTGTGCAGTAGAGTCATATCCTCTGCACGTTAAAGAACACGCTGAATGGTCAGAGGCTTTCATCTGTCTCCTAACAGCTGTCCAATGGATCTCCTTCCCCAAAACTTCTCTGAGACCTTGGGGTCTTTGTGGACCAGGCAAATTAGTCCTTTGTGTGCAAAAAATGCCGATTAAAAGTAAAACAACTCACCTAAGCCCTCGATATAGGCTAATAACGAACACATTGCACGTTATGAAAAGCATTTGGGCAACCCAGAAGTGGAACATCTCTCCTGCACACGGGACCGCAGTACAGGTCAAGGATTCTAATATCCTTATCAGTCGTTTGTAGCCTCACGAAGTCTACCATTTGTGTCCTCTTTCTCATCGAGGGTAGAAGTTAATTAGTGCAGAAAATCTCAAAGCAGATAAAATGAGGACTCGAACCGGTAAAATCAAATTATGAACCTGGCGCTCTACAACTTAGGCCAACTCTCCCTCCTAGCAAGTGTCTGGAGTGAACTAGAATATATCAGAACAATGTATTGGGTTGCTGTTTTTTTATTCTGAAAATTTTCTCGCCATTTACATTAATATATAAAAAGGCTTCCAAATGAAAGTACACAAAACATGTACCTGGGAAATGGACTGAGCCGACAACTATAACAGAAGGACGTACAACAAAGTTATGGCAATAATCTACATATTTCCTATATATTTACTTCTATCATTATTACTGGTAGGTTTAAATGCTGATCTTTATCTAAATTTTTATTTATAAATATACATTATTTCGAAAACAATATCCATACGTATCAGTGTTAGGATAATGCTAATAAATACGAATAACTTTGCTTCTTAAAAAGATACATCTTTAAAAAAAAACATTAGTGTAAAGATTAATATGAAATGTACCAGTAATATTAATAGAAATTGATATATAATAAATATCGAGAGAATATGCTATGCTGACGTCATAATTAAGTTGGGTTGTTTTACCTCTGAGCGGCACTTTTTTGCACACCATGGCTAAATGGCCAGGTCACATGGACCCCAAAGTCTCAGAGAAGGTTGGGGGAGGAGACCCGCTGGAATAGCTGTTGGGAGACAGATGGTAGCCTCCCGTCAAGACCATCCAGCGTGTTCTATAACGTGCACAGGGTATGGCTCTCCCGCACACGGGGCCACGGCTTAACGTCCCATCCGACGGACGGCGGCCTTTCCAAGCCCATCGGTGTCCCCTGCTGACCGCGGGCAGGGCGGGGAATTTTGCGGAGATAAATCTCAACGCTGACCCAGCTGGGACTCGAACCTGAGAACTAGAGATTACGAGCCTGGCACGCTACCGACTGAGCCACCTCATAATTAAGTTGTAAGGCCGCCTATTATAAGAGGTGCTGAGTGTGCTATCGTTTTGTCCGTATACAGGGTTGTATTTGTATCTGTGGAGGGAGTTAAGGAACCTCACGCCACTTTCAGAATGCTTCTAAGGGTAATGGAGACAAAAAAAAAAGTATTAAACGTAGATTATTTTAAATATATTTCAAGAAAATTTAAAGGCCTTTAAAAAGGACAGAAAATTTTTATATTACAATGGAATTTGTAGTATAGAATTCTTGTTACGATATCTCCCCCCTCAGCTCCCCACTTATTTTTCTTAGTCCTTGCCTATTGGCTTCTGTAGCAGGAAATCATCAGTAACAGAATCAGTCGCAGTATTGATGTGAATGTTATAGAAATTGTTTGAATTTTAGTCAAACAGCCTCCCGCTCTGCCCACGGTCAGTAGGGGACACCGATGGGCTTGGAAAAGCCGTCGTCCGTCGGATGGAATGTTAAGCTGTGGCCCCGTGTGTGGGAGAGTCATACACTGTGCACGTTAAAGAACACGCTAGATGGCCTTAACGGGAGGCTACCATCTGTCTCCCAACAGCCGTTCCAGTGGGTCACCTCCCTCAACTTTTTCTGAGCTTTTGGGGTCCTTGTGACCTGGCCATTTAGCCCATTGTGTGCAAAAAATGCCGCTCAGAGGTAAAATACCAACCAGTCAAACAGCCATGGGCAGCTGTTCCATTAGATCACCTGAGGCACTGCTCACAAAAAATATACAATAAAATACAAATTTCAAATTTAGTGTTCATTATTTGTCATATCTAAATCAACATAATATTTTTTATTGGTTTTGTAATCATTATTTGCCGTGTTGCGTATCAGGATTACATCGGCTACCTTTTGTATTGTTAATACGAATTTTAACATTACGGTCACCGTCCGGAATCTTAATATAACCTATTAGAGTGATAACACGAAATGCGCTGAAATACAATAGCGATGAACTGCAGGAGCCAAGTTACCATTTTGTAGTGGTCCGTGACACTTGATGGTTGATTCAACCAATCCAACCAATGGTCGATCTTGTTACTTAGTGAAAATCTTCGTTTGACCGTGGCAGGCCCAAGAAGCTTAAACTTTCCTGACAACATGTGATTGAAATAAGTTATCGATTTTTTGCTTTTCCAAAGCAGGATACTCATATATGAAGAATTTAAGAACAACATTAGACAGGAAAATATGTAGTGAACATTTGCTCTACAAGAGAATGCTAGTAATATATTTTAAGAAACCATCTAACCAGGAATTCGCTGCTCAGTTGGATAAATGCATAAGTTTTTTTTTTTTGAATATGCAACTTAAGTGCCTACAGTTGGTTCCCAGCAGGTGTTATTATAGTTCTTTTTTTTTCAGTCTTCTTCAATAATTCATTCTATAACCATATCACTTTTCTACAATTCGTTGTAAAATAAATTAATATATGTAATAAAATGTATATATAATAAATTACTATCGTAAATTTAAGTAACCAAAATAGACCACTGCTAAAGTGATAATTTGCGTCGAGTAGTTCAGTTTAAAATAATAAACTTAAGTTTATAAGTAGAAGGGAGTAAAAAAATCGTAACATCATATATAATTTTCACGAACAGTTTTTTTTAAATACCACAAGAACGGATATAATATATATGTATATAGGGAGGGTCGGATCTAGGTGGAAGGGAGCCATGCCCCCCCCCTTTTTTTTTTCAGAATGCGAGTAAGGGTAAAAGAGGCAAAAATTATTAAACTTGTTTATATTATATGCATTTTTTCGAGAAATTTTTAGAAACGCGTAAAATTAAAGGAGAAATGTTATATTGCATTGGAAATCAAGTGCCTTGCCCCCATCCCTCTTTTACATTTATGTTTAGTTCGATTGTGTTTTTTGCCCACATCTCTATTTTTTTCAAGATCCGTGCATGTATATAGGTGATTATTACAATGCAGGAGTAAAATACTAAATTGAAGTAGAAAGGACAAGAACACCTTTTCGATATTTAAATTTTTCCCAGTAAAATGTATGTTAAATAATGCGTTTTAAAAATAGCTGAGAAGAAGAAAGGATACATGCATTATGAACCGTATTTTCAGTCATCTTCGATTCAATTGAATATCATGCATCTCCCTAATTTTTCCCCTACATCCGGGCTCTGCTTGTAGTACTCAAAGTGTCCCACAAAAAGTTTAGCCCGGGGCCGTCACTGTAAAACACCGTGTGAAAACATTGAAAGTTGCCAGTCTTTCGTACTATTTTTTGCATGCGAATAAAGTATTGTATTATTCTGTAACTGGTACATATAATCGCTGTTTCTGACTCCCTGTCTTTCGTCCCGTTTGAATATATATATACGTACATCGATTGCCTCTAGGAAGAGTAATTTCATTGTCATAGAGTGCGGTCTATTTGAAAAAAAAAAAAAAAACCTGAGTATTAAAAGGTATTTTATTATCTACCTCTGGGTTACAATGCATTAGTAGAAAAACTCTCAGTATCAAAGTACAAGATTTTATTGCACCCAAACACACGCTGAGGAAGATCTTTAGTATCAGAAACTTATTTATATTTCATGCATTTATTAATCAGAAATTTTATCAGAAACGGAAAACTATTACTCAGATGAACAAAAATAAAAGTATATAATTCAAACTTTGGCTAACATTCCTCTCTTCAGTGAATTTAATATCAGTTATTAGGAGTTGGGTTGCTTTACTCTGAGCGGCACTTTTTTTGCACGCAATGGGCTAAATGGCCAGGTCACAAGAACCCAAGTGTTCAGAGAAGGTTGGGAGAGGAGACCCACTGGACAGCTATTAAGAGATAGAAGTTAAACTCTCGTCAAGGCTATCCACAGTGTTTTTTTAACATGCACAGCTCTCCCGCACTCTGGGCCATCTCTTAGTATCCCATCCGACGGATGCAGCCTTGTCCCAACTCATAGGTGTTCCCTACTGATCGAGGGCAATTTTGAGGAGATAGATCTCAAAGCTGGCCCAAGTGTAACTCGAACCTTGGAACTGTAAATTACGTGTATGGCGCGCTACTGACTGAGCCACCTTCGCCCCAGTTCTTATGACATTCAACCTCTGCTATTTACAATATCGGAAAAAACATTTCTTTCTTGAAGGTGCAGCTTGTCTTGTGCAGGCGAACTCGTTAGAATTAACAAGCTTTACACACTTTGCTTCACTAATGGAAAGGAAACAAAATAATTTTTACACGTTACCAAAATTAATTATTATTTTCTTCCACGCATAATTGTGTTTAGTAACAGGTGCAAGTGTTAAGGCTGACACACGTATAATCAGTTTCCTTTACAGCTGGCGAAAGAAAGAACAAAAATACAGGTATGCTACTAACAAATTTTTAAAATACATTCCTGCTTGAAAAGTTTAGGACTTTTGGCTGTAAAGAATCAGAATAAGTAAACCTCAAATTATTTAGCTAGTTAACCATAAAAATCGAAAAATCTTCGTGCTGCAGCTGTTTCATTTTGAATATAAATTGATCGAAAATAACGATGTATCTGATTCTCTTTGATCTTTAGGCATTACCATGCACTACGCATGTTTTATTATTGTTCTTCGTATTTCTATTATTTTTACAGTTGGATATTCTATAATTTTAAAGCTGAAATATTGAGAGCAATTTTACTTTTTTGGTGGGTTTAATCTTGATAAATTATGATTAGTAATGCTTATAGATTATATTTTGCTTATGGGTATGTAACTCATTTTCATGATTTCGTTATGATATGATGATATATTCAGCTGAAAATTTTAACTAACTAGTTGGCTCGTTCTTTCTATTTTGAATAGCAATTTAGTTGGTTGGGTTAATTAACTTCTGAACGGTGCTTTTTTTTTGCACACAAGAGAATAAATGATGAGGTTAAAAGGATCCCAAGGGCTCAGATACTGTCGGGTGAAGGGGACAGATCATAACCTCCCGTCAAAATAAGCCAACATGTTCTTTAATGTGCTCAAGGTATAGCTATCCTGCATACGGCGCCATGGCTTTACGTTCCATCCGACGGATGGCGGCCTTACCAAGCCCATCGGTGTCCCTTACTGACTGAGAACAGGGTGGGAATTTTGAGGAGATAAATCTCAAGGGTGGCATAGTTGGCACTCGAACCTGGGAACTACATATTACGAGCCTTATGAGCTACCGTTTGTGTATCCCTCCCCGAATTCATTTTAGAGAGTTATTGAATTGCAACCCTTAGAATATTTTATTTTTATTGCTTTCAGTACAATTACAAACAACGAAAGTGTAACACTTTACATTAGTGTAACGAAATGTATAATGTAACACTCACGAAAGTGTAACAATTACCGAACAATGAAAGAGTAAAATAAGAAACATTTCGATGTTCCATCATCCTACTATCTGTTTAAACGACCAAAAATCAGTTAACTGTTGAATTTGGGAAGCATACACCTGATAACATTGCAATTACAAAGGTCACTCTACGGTTCTCGACGTCCCGAAAAATTATGATGGTAAAGTCAACTGAAAATTAGTTGAATGTTGCCTAAATCCAATGATTTATGTCACACATTGAGGCCCTGTATAGTCATTTTATTAATTGTAGAACATTTATTGAAAGTAATATGTATATTGCATTCAGACAATGAGAATAACGTTCCTACTATACTACCTACAACTCAAATTCTATTCTGTTGGTTGAAACTGCAGTTAACGAGGTTTATAACATTATAAAAAATTTAAATGCTGAAAAGTCAGTTGGAATTGGTAGGATAACTGCAAAAATGATGCGAATTATTAGTAAATATCATTTAGATTTTATAGTTTATAGTTCATATAATAAATGAATCGTTTACGAGTAGAATATTTATTGATGATTTAAATGATTAACACTGGGATTGCCTATTTATAAGTCTGGAGATAGAAATTTGTTTTTCCAATTATAGAACAATGTTGATTTTACCGGTACTGTAGGTATCGCTGTTAATTAGGACACCAAAGGATCTTGACCTAACCAGTCAGCCTGTAGGTACTACTGTTACTTAGGTTGCTAAAAGCTTTTAGAATAGCTAGTAAGCCTATAGGTACCACTATCATTTGGGTCATCTTAGGCTCTTGGCCTAGCTAGTTAACCTGTGGGTACTACTGTTAATTGCATTGCGAAAGTCTCTTGGCTCAGCTAGTTAATCTGTGAGTACAACTATTAATTGCATTGCGAAAGTCTCTTGGCTCAGCTAGTTAATCTGTGAGTACTACTATTTTAGCTAGTTAATCTGTGAGTACTACTATTAATTGCATTGCGAAAGTCTCTTGGCTTAGCTAGTTAATCTGTGGATACAACTATTAATTGCATTGCGAAACCATTAAACTTAACCATTACCATTGTGACTTAACCATTTAATCCACTGTGTGTACAAAAGAGCAGCTAAGAGTTAAAATAATGCCATAATCCAGTTCGAACCACCTCAACTGCGAGATTTAAGATTCCCCCTCCCTCTCTCCCCCGAGTCACATAACATTCTCAACATGGTTTATCACTTGAAATGAAAAATTTGTTAAAGGGAGAGGAAAATCTAAAACTTTATATTACAATGGAAATCCAATCTCTTGGCGCCTCCCCCTTTTTTACTTTTTTCTTGCTCGATTAAGTTTCTTGCTCTCCCCGATTTATTTTTTTTTCTAGACCTGGGCCTGCTGACATCTCATAAGTTTTTTCGAGGAAAAAAATTACAAAATATTTTCATGCAGATAAGTAAAAATTTTCGAAATATTTCAATGTCGAGTACAAGTATTCCCCAACTTTCGTGATATTTGCCTTCCCAAAAGTGACCGCTTAATTAGAAATCTCGAAATTGGATGGGGGCGAGGTGACTCAGTCGCTAGCGCGACAGGCTTGTAATCTGCAGTCCCAGGTTCGGGAGCCAGCTGGGCCAGCATTGAGATTTACCTCACAAAAACTCTCCGCTCTGTACACGGACAGTAGGGGACATTCATGGGCTTGGAAAGGCCGTCATCTGTCGATTGGGGCGTTAAGCAGTGGCCTAGTGTGCTGGAGAGCCATACCCTGTGCACGTTAAAGAACACGCTGGATGGCCTTGACGGGAGGTTACCATTTGTTTCTCAACAGCTGTCCAGTGTATCCTCTACCCCCAACTTCCTCTGAGCCTTCGTGGTCCTTGTTGCCCATTGTGCAAAAAAAATGCCGCTTAGAGGTAAAAAACCCAACGCGAAATCGGAATTTTTTTCCTGCTAGCAATAGCTTTATAGACGAAAGTTTCTTAAACATTTTATGTAAATTCACTTACTAGATGAAATTATCCTTTTTCCCTTTATTTTTTGCTAATATTATCTATTACTATTATTCATTGCTCTTCTTAATCGCAAGGGAATAATGCTGCTGAAACGGAGAGATTTATCAAATTCTTCCTGTGTGGCTTTTGATGCTGATTTAGATTTCTTTCATATCCTTCTCCTTAACGACATATTAATTAGCAATTCATTAGGAAATTTTATTTACTCTCAATTATTTTTGTTACCTTCTTTGGTTTCATTGCCTTAAATTTTCATTGCAAAATAAGCAATTGAATTAACTTTAATGCCCTTCATTTAGCTGTTTACGAATCCTAAGCTATTTGTTACACCAATAATCTCATTGCTTTTAAGTCTTCACTAAAACTGTAACGAGGAACACTATGATAGTTATATCTTGCCCATCTGTGTTTATTTATATCAACGTTCATGTGAACGTGTAAGTTGAAATCACGCATTTATGGGAGTACTTGAAGTATTTTGAAACAAAAGGTTACTAGTAAATGTTTAGCGTAGTTTAGGTATAACTTTTAATGTAAATTTAAAAACTATGTACGTAAGCTGAAACTGATGAGTGTTTAAAAGGGTAACTGATGAATAAAATAGGAAACTGATGGGCTGAAAGAATGAGTGTATAAAGGGTATTCTGTTCGTTGTATTCTACCACTGTAGTTAAATTTCAGAAATTTCCGTCGAGGCGAAAAAAAAACATTAAATGTTTGAACATAGTAATTAACTTATGATATTTATTTCAATTTCGGCCCCGGTAAGAAATATGGAAACGTGTTATCGTTTCAAAGAAATACTTGTGAGTATTAGACTCATTCTGTACTTATTGCAAGGGTTAGTTATTCTTGACCAACTGATTAAAAAAATTTAAAACGGTACTTCCAAGTAATTTACTCTATAATATTTCGTATTGCAAATATTTAGCAACGTAATAATTTGTCACTAGATAAAAATATTCGTTGAGTATTTTATTAAAACATTTTCCATTTATGGTTCGAACTCATTTTTTTTTTCAAAGCTGACCTATGAATTTTTGCATTGTACACTATAGTTCTGAACTTATTCTGTAGTTTAATTTGCTTTTCATAAGTGACAATAAGGTTGTAATGTTTTCTGTCTTAGCATAATTTACTAAACACTAGAAAATTTCCATTTGAGGTATGCAAGACTGTAGATAACACAAAATATAACATAAATATATGTATAATAAAATGAATCATAACAACCATACCATATTATAGTGGTATTATAATATATAAATACAGCATATCATACTAATGATCATTACAGTCGAAGTACCTAAACTGTTTAAATAAAAAAAGTGCTCGTGTATTCGTGCAACCGTGTATTAGGGGGCTTACTGTAGTTCTTTAACATAATAACTTAGAACAGTTTATGTTGCCCTTCTTCGTGTTATTTCAAAATTTTAACATATATTACCAACTGCATACCGGAAGTACAAGTTCCTTGCTATGCAGAAGTAGTTTAATTGAATAAATCCAGATTCGTATGTAGTTTAATGCAACTAAGATGAAAGTAGGTTTTGACTTTGAACTTTCTATTGTTTTAAACTTCCGTACTGAATATTCTGTATAAGAAATGCAAAGAACTGATGTTGAAAGCTTCTAGGTTGTGGAGATTACTATTTCGTAATTTCCTTCACCTTCAAATGCTTTAAACACTCTAATTTATGTTGGCATTACTTCGCACTAGCGACAATCCATTGCATCTTAACATAATGATAAACCTGAAATAAAATTATTCCAGAGATGGAAAACATAAGCTTTCAGGAAGAACTTTCTGAAGCGTTAGAGAAAACGAATTGCAAGGTATACTGATAGGATTCTTGCATGCTTACCTAGTGGTAAGACTCTTACTTTAGAGGATTGTAATTCTTCGCCGACTAACAAGAAAAATAGATAGTCATCGCTGAAATAAAAGGAAAGCGGAGAGAAGGGAGATAAAAAAAGTTTGGCCCAGACAAAACACTACAGTGCACTGTTTCGCAACCGGCACTTCATTTGCATAATCAGGGTGTCGTCTCCGCTGAGTGTCTCCACACGTCCTTATACCCGTTGAAAAGAGACGTACCTCCAGGAAGACGAGAACTGGCTTCATCCGTGAAATATATACAGTTGAGGAACGATTTCCGACGGAGACTTCGCACTCTGTCAGTGATGCGAGAGATCGCCGAGTTTTTTCAGGCCCCGAAGTAATGTGCATAAGCGCAGCTGGCCTGGCCCACCATTAGCCACATGCCCATGCAGGAGACGCCGAGCCACTGAGGGCATGCGAGATTGGTAAGTGGAGAAGCGGGAAACAGGGTGGGTGAAGAGTTTGGGGATCAGGATGGCAGAGTAAAACGGCGAGGAGGAGGGGGGAGGGGAGGCGAGAGGAATGGGGAGGAACGGGGAAAGTGCTTTCTAAATCAAGTTTGATACTGGCGCCCGAAGCCTGGGGGTGGTCAGTTACTAATGAGATGTCATGATCAGGTCTGGGCCTTCTGGTCTGCACCGACTGGTGCAAATGCTTTATTGATTGGGAAGCAACGGCGAGAAATAAAATGAGACTTGTATGGATCGCTGGGTACTTCGAGTGCAACTAATGCGTAAGCCTTAACCGTTCATCTCCTCTTTGCGTGCCAGCACTCATATGCGTGTCTGCGCACACAGGCAAGTTCTGTGTACTCGTGTGCAGTATATGCCTCTTCCTATTTAGTCTTTCAGTTGTGTATCGTTTGGCTTACGGTTTTCAAAGTGTTTGTCTTTATTCACGAGCATTTACTTTGCAGACGCCGCATGTTTGATTTCTTCTTTGCTTAATTTTTGCGACTGGACACGTGCTTGTTGGACTGATATACCTCCTTGTTTTTCTTCTTTGCCTACTTGTTGTCTGTTCGTTTGTGTATTTCTATTACAGATGTCGAATGCGTCTTGTTGTTTGCTTTTTTGATTGCATGTAGCAGGAAGTGGGTGCTTCTTACGTTAATTGCTTTTTTTTATTTTAGGCTTATTTTTGACTGAGTTCTCTTTTCATATTTTATTTATTTTAGCTGTTATCATTATGTTTATATATATATATATGTGTTTTTTTAGCTATCATCATATATATAAAATCGGTCGTACATTCACAGATATTGACTTTTCCTTTCAAAAATCACATGCTTAAAGAATGTTTTATGTTTGGAGTTGTCTGATTTTGGGAATACCTGAACTAGGTGAAGTTGTTTAACCTCTGGGCGGCAGTTTTTTTGCACACAATGGGATAAACGACCAGGTCACAAGGACCCAGAGAGCTTAGAGAGGGTTGGGGAAAATGTACCAACCGGACAGCTGTTAGGAAACAGATGGTAGTCTCCCCATTCAAAGCCATCCATTGTGTTCCTTAACATGTACAGGATATGGTTCTCCCGCACATGGTGATCCCTTCCGACTGACGGTGGCTTTTCCAGCGCATCGGTTTCCCTACTGAATGACGGCAGGGCGGGGAGTTTTGCGGAGATAAACCTTAATGCTTGCACAGATGGGACTCGAACCTAGTAACTACATATATAACGAGTCTGGTGCGCTACCGACTGGGTCACCTCCGTCCCACACCAAACAACGAAGATTTTAGAAGCTTTCATGTTGTGTCAGCAGAATGAAAGATTCGTAGCATCGTAGCTTCTAAGTTCATCAATAAGGTAAAAATAGAGGAACTAAAATGTTCCGAAGTTTGAGTCCGTGAAATAGATGATGAGTCGTTTTACAGTTCTGCTCTTCTTCTTTCCCATTGGAGATGGGCATCCCTAATGGCAGATATATTACAAGAGCTAAGAAAAACCATCTAAATCCAAACGATCTAAATCTTGTTGATGAATATAATTAATTTCTTATTTAAGGAATTATGAATGCCAGGGCATTTAACATAAAAGTTGTAAGATATGCAACTTTTCCATCGTAACCTAATTGAAGTGTAGAACACTCATTGTTAAATCAAATAGTATAGTTTTACACGTGTGGATAAGGATTTTAATAAATTTCGGATAAAATTTCGAACGACAATATTCTATTGTGATTATTTAAATAACGGATGAATTTTGCTACCAACTAGGTTTATATAAGATAATTTATGTAGAAGTTTAACTTATATCATCATCATCATTCTTAGCCATGAGCTACGGAAGTTCAACTAGATTGGGCAATTTAGTTATCCAAACACATCTTTCCTGAGCAGCATCTCGCCACTGTAAATCAATTCTAACAAGGTCCTGTTTGACTTTGTATGCGCTCTGCATCCTGGTCTCCCTCTCTTTCTGAGGTCTTTCGGCACCTGTTCATAATCCTATTCTCTAATCTATAGTTATGCATACGGGTAACATGGCCAAACAACGAAGTCTCTCTCTGCACAATATGCTGCTCAAAGGAGGTTGCCGAATACTTTGTAAGTAATGATGAGATTAGGCAAAGTTGAACCATTAATGCCCAAGATTCTGCGTAAGCATCTAGAATCAAAACAATCAAGTTTCCTGTTATTTTGTTTACAAAGGGTTCAAGTTTCACTACCATAACTAACTCCAGAAAGAAACAAACTATTATACAATCTCTAAACTAGTATACATTCTCCGCAGATTCTAAAAAGTCCCACTAACAGTCCCTATTCGTCTGTTACATTTATGCCACACGTAACCAGTATCTGTTACATCACTCTCAAGATTATTAAACTGGGACACCTGCTCAAGAATTCAACCATACAGATTAACTGAACCACAGCCTGCATGACCAATTATCATCACTCTAGTTTTTTCTCCCTTTATCACCAAATCTAACTTAAATTTAACTCATCTTCAGTTTTCATAAAACATTTGTTTTAGAACAGGCCAGTTCAATCCACACGTAGCGAAGAGCTACTAGGAAAATAACAATATTCTTGAAGAGCCGCAGGAAAAATTTTCTATTTCAAACCCAAAGCATGCCTTTCTAATGAGTGATGAATTGCAAAAAAAAGTTTTTAAGAAATCAAGAATATATCTTGATCAAAAAACAAAAATATTCATTTTTAAGAATACTGCAAATTAGTAAAATCGTTTAGTTGTACCCATAAAAAATCTTTGTTCAATAAATTGGAAGAAATGAACCATATTCAAGGTACTGATTGTTTTATGAACCGCAAGTTCTTCTGCAAAGAGCCACGGATTGGACGGGCCTTCGGCTATTTTGGAGATTATAGCGTGTTGGTAGATAAAATTACTCCCGTTCCATTTATTTCAGTGTTTGGTAGATTTGCTTTAAGGTTCTGCTTTTATTCTGTTATTTTCGTTTGCTTTTCGCTTGTCGTTTGTCGCTTTGTTTGTCGATTGGTTTGTAGACTTTTTGTAAAACAAGGTTGTCTTTCCGTATCTCCAATTCGGGTACCAGTCGTAGCAAATTATGCATCAAATGAAACCTTATGAAGCGGGGAGTGACACATGATTATAAAAATATATACTAGAAATTAATCGCCATTTTCCCTTCCTCCTGATTTTTGAAATCGCCACCCCGACACTTAGTGACTTTGAACACAGCACCGAATCTCTACGATCGAACTTCTACGATCCGAAATACCTCTATGAACCAATTTCAAGCTCTCTAACACTGGTATATGGAAATTTGACCTTTGATTTCGAATTTCCCATCGGATCCAAATTTTAACCACGTTTCTGTATTTTAAAACCCAAATACCGCTAGTCATCACATTTTAGCTCTGTACTACTAGTACATAAAATTTGGCCTTTATCTTCATAGTACTCACCCGATCCCAATTTCACAATGTTTCTGAGATCTATTGAGCTCTCTCTGAGCTCTCTAGCAGCCGTAGATATACATTTTATCATTGACTTCGGAGGATCTTTTGAATCCGAAATTTCTTAACGTTTTCAAGATCTACGAGCGGAAACACCCTCAAACACCAAGTTTCACGTTTTTAGCACTTGTAAATAAAAGTTTGACCACTATTTTGAACCTGAAGGTCACCTTAGAGATGAAAATTTGGGCTTTTCTCGAAATCTATTACCCGGAGTACCCCTAGGTGCAAATTTTCAGAGTTCTATCATTTCTGCATCATACTTAGAATTAGCGTGATTCCTTATCACTGAGATACTGAATAACTCATTCACCCACTCACTAACAATCGTCTATATACAGGGTGATTCAAAACTCTTGGGCCAAACTTTAAGGGGTGATAAACACACCTAAACAAGCACTTTTCGTTATACAATGCATGGTCGGAACTCAAGCGGTGAAGCGCTAGGGGTTAGCAGTTATTATGTCAGGAAATGAAGAAACACAAAAATGACAGATGTTTGAAACATTTGCAGAAATTACAGAACAGAAAGTACAGAATTTTATTGAACAAATTACAGAAACTGCTCAAAAGAGGGACCGCCAACATTATTAATGCAGGCTTCACACCTTCGACGTAGTGATCGGCGTACATGGGCGAAAACACCAGGCATTTCTCGTACAGCGGCAGCGGCAGTAGAAATCCTGGCAACAAGGTCCTCATTGGAATCGATGGGGCTATCGTAGATGAGGCTTTTCATATGGCCCCATAGGAAAAAGTTCAGACATGAGAGATCGGGCGATCGTGGCAGCCAAGCGCGTCCATATCGGTCGCTGGTACGAATGTGGACGTATGGTGTGTGGATTACTGGTGGCCCACAATATTTAAAAAGTTCAGACAAGACAATATTTAAAAAGTCCAGACATGAGAGATCTGGCGATCGTGGCGGCCAAGCGATGGGATCACCCCAACCAATCCATCATCCTGGAAATGTTGCATCCAAGGCGTTCCGCACATCCACGCTGAAATGGGGTTTCGCTCCGTCGTGTTGGAACCACATACGTGTTTGAATGTTTGCTGGAACGGGGTTCAGTAATTCTGGCAAGACTTCTTGCAAAAATGCGAGGTACGTTCTCCCTTTCAGTCGGGCTGGCAGAAGGTATGGGACAATCAAATGGTCATGGAGGATTCCAGCCCAAACATTTATGGAGAAACGCCGCTGGTACGAATGTGGACATATGGCGTGTGGGTTACTGGTGGCCCACACGTGAATTGTGGGTATTAAAAATGCACTCAAGTGTAAAGGTACATTCGTCAGTGAAAAAGACATGTGCATCAAAGTCCGGTTGCGCTGCAAATCTGCTTCAGGAACCACTGTGCAAAATCCACACGAGGCTGATAATCTGCAGATGTCAAGGCATGCACCCTCTGTGCATGGTAGGGGTGTAATCGTACGTCTCGTAGAACTCGCCACACCTTCGATTGGGACACACTTACGGCATGGTAAATTACTTGCATGCTACATTCGGGACGATCTCCAACCCTACGTAGAATGTCCTCTGTAACACGTGGCATCCTCACACTCCTTGCACGCCCTGTATACTGCAAGCCGCTGACAAAGGAGCCCGTTTCACACAGATACCGATGCAATCGCTTAAAGGTTTTACGATCAGGCACGCGTCTGGTCGAAAAGCGCTCCCGGTACAGTCTTTGGGTTTCCCTCGCATTCCCGTCCGCAGCTCTATACGTGAAATGCATGTCCGCCTTCTCCTGATTCGTGAAACAATCTATCCGTTCTGCAATCCATGGTAGAAATGACGATGAGTGCGAAAACCAGCGCTTATAAAGTGTTCACTGGAAAGGGCCCTCTAGCGCTTTAGCACTTGAGTTCCCACCATGCATTGTATGACGAAAAGTACTTGTTTAGATGTGTTCTATCAACCCTTAAAGTTTGGCCCAAGAGTTTTGAATCACCCTGTATACTGTCTGGCCAAATTATTAAATTATTATGAACATTGCAACGTGCTCAAAGTACCATGAAACATGCCAACATATGCAAAATTTCTTGCTGATGTACGATTGTGCATCATTTCGAAGTCTTACAAAACGGGAAAAGCATGGGGTAAATCACGGGCGTACAGAGGATTTAGTTCTAAAGGGGAATGAGGGACGAGTTGTGTCCAAGAATTTAGTTTGTATAGCGGGTATCCGAGAATTTAGTTTGTATGGGGGGTCCGAGAATTTAATTTGTATGGGGGATGTCCGAGAATTTAATTTGTATGGAGATGTCCGAGAATTTAGTTTCTATGGGGGAGTGTCCGAGAATTTAGTTTGCATGGGGGATATCCGAGAATTTAGTTTTTATGGAGGGTGTCCGAGAATTTAATTTGTATAAGGGATGCCCGATATTTTAGTTTGTATGGGGGATGTCCGAGAATTTAATTTGTATTGGAATGTCCGAGAATTATTTTGTATGGAGGATGCCCGATAATTTAGTTCGTATGGAGGGTGTCCGAGAATTTAATTTGTGTGAGGGATATCCGAGAATTTAGTTTGTATGGGGGATGCCCGATAATTTAGTTTGTATGGGGATGTCCGAGAATTTAATTTGTATGGAGATGTCCGAGAATTCAGTTTATATGGGTGATGCCCGATAATTTAGTTTTTATGGAGGGTGTCCGAGAATTTAATTTGTATGGGGGATATCCGAGAATTTGGTTTGTATGGGGGATGCCCGATATTTTAGTTTGTATGGGGGATGTCCGAGAATTTAATTTGTATGGAGATGTCCGAGAAATTTAGTTTGTAAGGGTGATGCCCGATAATTTAGTTTGTATGGGGGATGTCCGAGAATTTAATTTGTACGGAGAAGTCCGATAATTTAGTTTGTATGGAGGATGCCCGATAATTATTTTGTATGGAGGGTGTCCGAGAATTTAATTTGTATGGGGGATATCCGAGAATTTAGTTTGTATGGGGGATGCCCAATAATTTAGTTTGTGTGGGGGATGTCCGAGAATTTAATTTGTATGGAGATGTCCGAGAATTTGGTTTGTATGGAGGGTGTCCGAGAATTAAATTTGTATGGGGGGTGTACGAGAATTTTGTTTGTATAGGGGATATCCGAAAAGTTTGTTTGTATAGGAGATATCTGAGAATTTAGTTTGTATGGGAGGGTGTCCGAGAATTTAGTTTGTATGGGAGGGTGTCCGAGAATTTAGTTTATATGGGAGATGTCCGAGAATTTAGTTTATATGGGTGGGTGTACGGAATTTAATTTGTATGGGGGATGTAAGAAAATTTAGTTTGTATGGAGGATGTCTGAGAATTTATTTTGTATGGGAGATGTCCGACAATTTGGTTTGTATGGGAGGTGGTCCGATACTTTAGTTTGTTTGGAGAGTGTCCGAAAATTTAGTTTAGGGGGGAAATAAGAAAATAAGACTTGCGTAGGATTTCCAAATTACTAAAATATGCCACTGGACAGGAAATGTTAAAATGATATTCAATATGGAATAAAAGTTTGCAGTTGTTTTAAAATCCATTTTTAGTGTTGAACATATACTCTAGTATTAAAATAAAATTATACAGACACCTGTTTTGATTTATATGTTTGAAAGCAGTTAGACAAGTTTGAGATTTCGTATAAGACGACCATGTTTCCAGGGGGGCGAATTCCCTGGTCCCTCCATCGCCTGAGTACGCCCGTGGTAGAGAATAAAGGACGACATGGGTTAAAATATGATTTGACCGGGGAGCTGATTGTTGGAGAGCGATGGGCATTTTTGATGGAATTTGATTTTTTGACTTAATTTCATTTTTGGAGAATAAACAGGATATATTTACCCATCAAAACTAAATGATATATAATCAGAATAAAATAATATATATTTTGTATATAGGAGCACATATTGGATGAAAAAATGTCAACTTACTTTCGTTCACATATACACTCAAACAACCTTGTTTTCACAGACTTTTCAGAGAGGTTTCTTGAAGATCTTTCAATTTATAAACGCTTCGCATACTTACAATAGATTTAAATCACATGAAATTTATTCTTGAGAAATCGCTCTTGTGTGACCTCATGAATATCACCTAACTGGGTTTTAAATACGGTTACGAAACTTTTTTTATAGTTTTATTTATGGGAATTACCACCCTCATAAAAGATCGAAAGACATATCTGAAAACAAAACGATCTGGAAATACAGGTTTAAAACAAAAAATCGCAAATTCGCTATTTTTTTAAATAAATGATTTCTTACTATAAAGACTTATTAAGTTTCAAAACATCACAGCCCATGACAGCAATTTTGTGATCTTACCATCAAGTGAGAAACGGTTTCGTGAATATTTCTTGCTCACAGTTCTAATGGTTGAGTGGCTAACGTGTTAAAAGTCGACAAAATAAACATGTGTTCAATTGCTTGTTAAGAGAATCATTTCTTTTTTTTTGTCTTTCTGCTGAGAATTCCTTCCTCTAGACCTTCTCTGTAGTGTATTATAGGCTCTTCTCAGACCTTCGTAGGGTCGGGGTTCGTTCAGTCGATAGCTCTTTAAGACTTGTATAATATGATGTTCTCAGGTTCGAGTCCCAAATAGGCTTGCCTGAGTTGACAATTTCTCCACTAATCACAATTCTGTCATTGGTGAGAAAGGAACCTTTGAGCTTTAAAAGATCGCCGTCTGTCGGATGGGACGTTAAATTCTGGTCTGTGTGCAGGAAAGCCACTATAAGGAACAGGAAGAATGACTTTGACGGTAGGCTTCGGTCTGTCTGCCAACAGAAATCCAATGTATCCTTTTCCTCAATCTTCGTTAAGTCCTTGGGGTCCTTGTGTTCCTGTCATTTATCTCATTGTATGTAAAAAAGTGCAGTTCAAAAATAACCCAACCCAATCATCCATTCAGCCCATTGTGTGCAGAAAAGTGCCCCTTAGAGCTAAAATACCCAACCTAGACCTTCCTGGAAAGCAGCTTCTTGAGAAGCAGTTTGTTTTTTACACTGATTTCCATACATTAAGGAAAAATCCCTATGTTAAGTCAATGGGAATCTAACGTCAAAGTTCTATAACTTTTTTTATTTTTTTATTTGCGACATATAGGACAGAGAAGAATCCTAGAAGCTACTCCTAGCTTTTACAGGCATTCTCATACAAGGACATGCCTTACTACGACCGAAGTCACTGCTGACCACTGCCTTAGTCAGAGCTAACACAACACACAAAGTTTGCCCTGCTGGAACAGTCGCTAGCTGCCTAACCGCTATGCCATAAACTTCTGAAATAATTTTTTTTTTTGTTTTGGAAAATGTGATTGCAGATAAATATCTCAATCAAATAAATCAATATCTTGATTTTCAACAGTATTCGTTCAGTATTTAATGAATTATGTAAGTTTGAATATTTAACAACAGTAATGCTAGTCTTAAGAAACGTATACAAAACTGAATAATAGTGAAAGAATTCTTTACAGAAAGTTCTAAAATACTAACTTATTTTACCAAACACTTTGATACAATACTTACTACTAAGTTTTAATTAACTTCTGAAGTCAATTTTTGTGGCTGGCATTGTTATCGATAAATATTCAGACTTTCATAACTAATTAAATACTGAACGAATATTGTTGAAAATCGAGATATTGATTTATTTAATTGAGATCTTTATTTGTAATCACATTTTTCAAAACAAAAAAAAAACAATATTTCAGAAGTTACAGAGCTTTGACGTTATCTTCCCATTGACTTAACAGAGGGATTTTCCTTAATTTATGGAAATCAGTGTATTATCTTTGCATCCGAAGACAATATCTGCTGATGCCTTTCACGTAGTTATTTCTTTTTTTTTTCCTTATTTTAAAATAAAGGGAGCTAATCTGAAAAAGGCATCAGCGATGGAAGATATGCTTCTAAGGAAAAGTATTAGTTTAGCTGAAAATTAACCTACATATAAAAGAAAAACCCACACAAAAAACTTAATAACTTACATGAATTTCAAAAACGACGTCGTTTCCCGTCTTTCAGTTTGACGAATTTTGGATCCACGAATACAGAGGCATTATCTTCCGTTCGATATCTCCAAACTCCTCCCATGCCACTCAGAATTTCTCCTATTGACACTAGTGGGAGCGACGACGGACTTTGCCCATCCCTCATTTATTGACTGAACAGAGCTATGACTTGGATCCTACTGGACCTTTCGGGTTTCCTCAGGGGTGGGTGTGTTTCTTCGTTTGTTGGTTTGTTTGTTCCACAAAAACTGGAAAGAGCATGATTAAGTTTTGTTTTCGGTTTATAATCTCTTCACATTAGAGCACGTCTTGGATTTGAAGACTAGGTACAGTCTCTCAAAAAAGTATCCGAACACTATGGTTGATTACAGAAATCAGAAAAAAATATCTGGCAACGATTTTTTTAGAAATTAGTGATCTGGCAACCTTCGTGTCACGTGACACGAAGGTTGCCAGATATTTTTCCTGATTTCTGTAATCAACCATAGTGTTCGGATACTTTTTTGAGCGACTGTACATTTCAGTTTTAAAATTGCCAGATATTCGGCACAACAACGCAAAGCACCTTTAAAAAATTAATAAGAGTCGTTCCGTCTTCCTTTTTACTAAGTACTACTAACAGAGTTGGTTGAGAAAGAGATATCTTTCCGAGAAAATAAAAACTGTAGTATTTATGCAAATATTGTAGACCGAAATAAGCTAAGTGTGTTGATCCTCCAACCTCTAGTAACAATTATTCCATACACTTTACATTAAAAAAAAATCTTGAAACTGTTTAGGAAAAGTAACCGAGTTGGTTTGTTTTACCTCTGAGCAGCAATTTTTTTGCACACAAAGGGTTAATAGGTAGCATCCTAAACGCTCGAAGGGAATCCACCGGACAGCTATTAGAATACATACGGAAGCCTCCCATCAGGCCAGTCAGTGTTCTTTAAAACGCACAAGTGATGGCCTTCATGCCAACGGTAACACCCCATTCGACAGATTCCAAAACCATGGTTGTCTCCTTTTTCACAAAGAGCAGCAGAATGGTTGCTAGTATACAAAATTGTTAACGTACCAATATTTAGTGCTCCAACCTAGGAATAGCAATTTACGAGCTTAGCTAACGCTTCCTAGAGTAGAAGGCAGTACTATTAAGTTATTACGTCAGAATTCGTGGATCAAAAAAAAAATATTAATAGAAATATATTAATATTATGTGTAAATTTTATAATAATTTAAATTCAAAAATATACATTATTTAGAAAAAAATATCCATGCGCTATGATAATACTAATTAACACGAATACTATTCCTTTTAAAAAAAGGTATATTTTAAATAAACATTAGTTTGAAGCCTTAATAGTAATAATAAAAGAAATAAATATATAGGAACTTTCCAGATTTACTGTGCTGACATCATAACTTAGCGGTAATCTTCTACTTTAGGGGGCGAGGGTAGCTCAGTCGTAGCGCGCCAGACTCGTAATCTGCAGTTCCCAGGTTCGAGTCCCAGCTGAGTAAGCGTTGAGATTTATCTCCGCAAAACTCCCTGCCCACGGTCAGTAGGGGAAATCGATGGGCTTGGAAATTCCGCCGTCCGTCCGATGGGACGTTAAGCCGTGGCCCCGTGTGGTGGAGAGCCATACCCTGTGCGCGTTAAAGAACACGCTGGATGGCCTTGACGGGAGGCTACCATCTGTCTCCCAACAGCTGTTCCAGTGGGTCCCCTTCCCCAACCTTCTCTGAGCCTTCGGGGTCCATGTGACCTGGCCATTTAGCCCATGGTGGGCAAAAAAGTGTCGCTCAGAGGTAAAACAACAAACCCAATCTTCTACTGTAGGAGGTGTTCTTCTATTTTAGAAGATGTTCTTCTTCTTCAGGAGGTGTTCTTCTGTTATAGGAGGTATTGGCTTAACCAAAAAATAATAAACAAGTGTAAAGATTAGCACAGAATCTACCAGTAATAATATTAAAATCAAAAATATAAGAAATGTCTGTATAGTATGACTTCTTAGGATGACGTCATAAATTTGTCTTCTGGCTTTCTGTTACAGGGGGTGATGGCTTAGACTGGTAGCCAACACCTCCTTGCATAGAACTCTACCGACGAGCCAACAGCGCCACAAAGAACGGTGCAGAGGCGAAGAAAAGGTTTTGACGGAGGGCAGTGGGCGATCACCTTCCAGATCATCCAGTTTTACAGAATTTTCCAGTCGGCATCCGAATGTGATCCATCACCATACAATCAGGCAGACCACATTTACATTTCCAAAAAACTGTGCCGGCCTCCGAATGATATCATTGAAAATAATATCATTCCGGGCCCTCCACAGTTGATGTTTAACTTCAGACAGCTTAAAATTACGAACGTAATTCCTGCTATCCGGGGTCAGCCCAGATACATGGTAAGGATAGTATCCTGGTCAAACTGAGCATATCGCAACCAGTCCGAAACAAGCTCCCATACACGGTGAGAAAAGGCACATGTGCAGAGAAGGTGTCTGTGGTCCTCGGGCAGACCACACCCACCACAGGCATCACTCTGCACAACACTCATACGAGAGAGTCGCTTTCTTCCCCTCCTTCTGTTAATGACAGTTCAGAACGAGTCTGTATAAATGGTTCAGGACTGGCGCGCTATCGACTGAGCCAGCCCGCCCCATGTATGTACAGGTACTGGGCAGAAAAATGGAAACTGTTCCATATTATCTCAAGAGAAAAATCACACTCAGAGCTTAATAACTTCTTAAATACGATTTTTAATGAAAAATATGTCTAAAGGTAAATGAAAGATTATCGAATTTAATCTGAATCAAATTTATCTAAATCTCGATTTTAAAAAACTATTTGTTCAGCATTCAAAGGGCTGGAATATTTAACAGGCTACAAAACGTTATCTCGAAAATTTAATTAAAATGGGTTAAGACATCGGAGTTGACTCCAGTAAAGTAACTGCAGAGTCAACTATGATCGCTGATCTTTTAACCTGTTTTAATTAAATTTTGGGATCAAATGTTTTGCAGCCTGTTAAATATTCCATCGTTTATAGCTCTTTGAATACTGAACAAATATTGTTTAAAACCGAGATTTTACGTAGATTTTATTGAGATCAATTAATTATCTTTAGACATATTTTTCATTAAAAATCCCATTGAAGACGTTATTGAGTTCAAAATGTGATTTTCTATCGAGATAACATGGAACGGTTTCAATTTTTCTGTCCAGTACCTGTATATATGTATTGAAGAGTTTTTAGTCACAACCTAACTTTGCAAGAAAGTGTACATAAAAACTAGGAATCCTGCTGGTAGCAGTAGTTTTCGATCTTGCCTGGTGATAAAAAAACTGTTTTTATACTAAGTATCAAATTTCACACTACACGCGTCAATAAATATCCGTTTGTCTCGTATAAGTGTCAATTATCAGTGCATTTAGATCTCTCAGCGACGATCAATGAGTCCAAGGACAGTCATTAAATTGATTGATATTTTTTGTCCGTTTAAAAAAGAAAAACGAGCTGTCCATTTCACTTTGTCTTCCTCCCGTGTGTCTTTTTATAGAGGTGAATTTTTATTTATTTTATTTTTTAAGAGATAACTAAATAATAACAAATAATAATACTAACAAAAATAAAAAAAATTAGCAATCGCATTTCCTGAGCATTCCAATAGCGTTAATCTCCACCGATATAAAACGCTAAATTTCGAAAATTGGCAAAAAAATTTTAATGGATATTGTAAACTGTCTATTCATGCTAGAAATTTGAAATTTGGGTGGTGGAGTTTGACGATCAGGGAGTGTACATTGACAGCAACTATATGCCTCTTTCTGAGACCATCAATAAGACACAGCTTTCTTTAGTTTAAAGAAAAACATCAAATTTTCTTTTTTGTTGGACTCTGCTAATAAAATATTACTCTTCATATCATAATTGGGGTGGCTCAGTCGGTAGCGCGCCAGGTTCGTAATATGTAGTTCCCAGGTTCGAATCCCAGCTGGATCAGCGTTGAGATTTATCTCCGAAAAATTTCCCGCCCCGCCCACGGTCAGTAGGGAACACCGAAGGTGCTTGGAATGGACGGATGGGACGTTAAGCAGTGGCCCCATGTGCTGGAGAGCCATACCCTGTGCACGTTAAAGAACACGCTGGATGGCCTTGACGGGAGGCTACCATCTGTCTCCCAACAGTTGTTTCAGTGGGTCCCCTCCCCCAATCTTCTCTGAGAATTCGGGGTCCATGTGACCTGACCATTTAGTCCATGGTATGCAAAAAAGTGCCGCTCAGCGATAAAACAACCGAACCCAAAATCTGCAAATTCTATTACTTTTAATTTTTACCATTAGGGGGCACTAAATTCGGAAATTCCCTAAACATTTTTCTTCTTAACGAGCATTCACCAGAGGTGACTGACTTTCTAATTTCATAGATTTAGAGCAGTAGCACGTAGCCTACTACTACATTTACTACTAAATCATACATTTACTAGAAGTAGCACGTAGCCTGTTAACGTAGCCTATATCGCGTCTTGATTTCTCTCTCGACAGTAACCCCAAACTAGAATATCCTAAGTCTCTGTTTTCCAGATTTCTCCTGTTTTTTACCGAACTGTTCCGGTGTCCCGAAAAAATGTTTCGAGACTCCAAATGTCCCATTTTTTTATGATGATATATAGTCCGTTATAGAATTACATGATTTTAATTAATACGTTGTGAGAATAACTCAACCATCGTATTAAAGCCTTTGTTTTAATTTAAGTGGATATTTTTCTTTTGTGGCATAACGCATATTGCAGTGAACAACAAAACAACTTTACGGTTTTCGGAGAAATAAAAACTTTACCGCAAGCATCGCATGTGTCTCGTGAGGGCTTCGAATTAGACGTGCCATGAGAAAGGTCACACACCTCTCCAGCACGCTCCCAGTAACATAGAAGTCATACACCTCTCAAACACGCTCCCAGTAACATAAAGTCACACACCTCTCCAACACGCCCCTAGTAATATAAAAGTCACACACCTATCCAATAAGCTCCCAGTAACATAAAAGTCACACACCTCTCCAACGCGCTCCCAGTAACATAAAAATCACACACCTCTCCAACACGCTCCCAGTAACATAAAAGTCACACACCTCTCCAACGCGCTCCCAGTAACATAAAAGTCACACACCTCTCCAATACGCTCCCAGTAACATAAAATTCACACACCTCTCCAATACGCTTCCAGTAACATAAAAATCACACACCTCTCCAATACGCTCCCAGTAACATAAAAATCACACACCTCTCCAACACGCCCCCAGTAACATAAAAGTCACAAACCTCTCCAATAAGCTCCCAGTAACATAAAAGTCACACACCTCTCCAACGCGCTCCCAGTAACATAAAAGTCACACACCTCTCCAATACGCTCCCAGTAACATAAAAATCACAAACCTCTCCAATACGCTCCCAGTAACATAAAAATCACACACCTCTCCAACACGCCCCCAGTAACATAAAAGTCACAAACCTCTCCAATAAGCTCCCAGTAACATAAAAGTCACACACCTCTCCAACGCGCTCCCAGTAACATAAAAGTCACACACCTCTCCAATACGCTCCCAGTAACATAAAAGTCACACACCTATCCAATAAGCTCCCAGTAACATAAAAGTCACACACCTCTCCAACGCGCTCCCAGTAACATAAAAGTCACACACCTCTCCAACACGCCCCCAGTAACATAAAAGTCACAAACCTCTCCAATAAGCTCCCAGTAACATAAAAGTCACACACCTATCCAATAAGCTCCCAGTAACATAAAAGTCACACACCTCTCCAATACGCTCCCAGTAACATAAAAATCACACACCTCTCCAACACGCCCCCAGTAACATAAAAGTCACACACCTATCCAATAAGCTCCCAGTAACATAAAAGTCACACACCTCTCCAATGCGCTCCCAGTAACATAAAAGTCACACACCTCTCCAATACGCTACCAGTAACATAAAAATCACACACCTCTCCAATACGCTCCCAGTAACATAAAAATCACACACCTCTCCAACACGCCCCCAGTAACATAAAAGTCACACACCTCTCCAACGCGCTCCCAGTAACATAAAAGTCACACACCTCTCCAACGCGCTCCCAGTAACATAAAAGTCACACACCTATCCAATAAGCTCCCAGTAACATAAAAGTCACACACCTCTCCAACACGCCCCCAGTAACATAAAAGTCACACACCTCTCCAACACGCTCCCAGTAACATAAAGTCACACACCTCTCCAACACGCCCCCAGTAACATAAAAGTCACACACCTATCCAATAAGCTCCCAGTAACATAAAAGTCACACACCTCTCCAACGCGCTCCCAGTAACATAAAAATCACACACCTCTCCAACACGCTCCCAGTAACATAAAAGTCACACACCTCTCCAACGCGCTCCCAGTAACATAAAAGTCACACACCTCTCCAATACGCTCCCAGTAACATAAAATTCACACACCTCTCCAATACGCTCCCAGTAACATAAAAATCACACACCTCTCCAATACGCTCCCAGTAACATAAAAATCACACACCTCTCCAACACGCCCCCAGTACATAAAAGTCTCAAACCTCTCCAATAAGCTCCCAGTAACATAAAAGTCACACACCTCTCCAACGCGCTCCCAGTAACATAAAAGTCACACACCTCTCCAATACGCTCCCAGTAACATAAAAATCACAAACCTCTCCAATACGCTCCCAGTAACATAAAAATCACACACCTCTCCAACACGCCCCCAGTAACATAAAAGTCACAAACCTCTCCAATAAGCTCCCAGTAACATAAAAGTCACACACCTCTTCAACGCGCTCCCAGTAACATAAAAGTCACACACCTCTCCAATACGCTCCCAGTAACATAAAAGTCACACACCTCTCCAACACGCCCCAGTAACATAAAAGTCACAAACCTCTCCAATAAGCTCCCAGTAACATAAAAGTCACACACCTATCCAATAAGCTCCCAGTAACATAAAAGTCACACACCTCTCCAATACGCTCCCAGTAACATAAAAATCACACACCTCTCCAACACGCCCCCAGTAACATAAAAGTCACACACCTATCCAATAAGCTCCCAGTAACATAAAAGTCACACACCTCTCCAACGCGCTCCCAGTAACATAAAAGTCACACATCTCTCCAATACGCTACCAGTAACATAAAAATCACACACCTCTCCAATACGCTCCCAGTAACATAAAAATCACACACCTCTCCAACACGCCCCCAGTAACATAAAAGTCACACACCTCTCCAACGCGCTCCCAGTAACATAAAAGTCACACACCTCTCCAACGCGCTCCCAGTAACATAAAAGTCACACACCTATCCAATAAGCTCCCAGTAACATAAAAGTCACACACCTCTCCAACACGCCCCCAGTAACATAAAAGTCACACACCTATCCAATAAGCTCCCAGTAACATAAAAGTCACACACCTCTCCAACGCCCTCCCAGTAACATAAAAGTCACACACCTCTCCAATACGCTCCCAGTAACATAAAAATCACACACCTCTCCAATACGCTCCCAGTAACATAAAAATCACACACCTCTCCAACACGCCCCCAGTAACATAAAAGTCACAAACCTCTCCAATAAGCTCCCAGTAACATAAAAGTCACACACCTCTCCAACGCGCTCCCAGTAACATAAAAGTCACACACCTCTCCAATACGCTCCCAGTAACATAAAAATCACACACCTCTCCAATACGCTCCCAGTAACATAAAAATCACACACCTCTCCAACACGCCCCCAGTAACATAAAAGTCACAAACCTCTCCAATAAGCTCCCAGTAACATAAAAATCACACACCTCTCCAACACGCCCCCAGTAACATAAAAGTCACAAACCTCTCCAATAAGCTCCCAGTAACATAAAAGTCACACACCTCTCCAACGCGCTCCCAGTAACATAAAAGTCACACACCTCTCCAATACGCTCCCAGTAACATAAAAATCATACACCTCTCCAATACGCTCCCAGTAACATAAAAATCACACACCTCTCCAACACGCCCCCAGTAACATAAAAGTCACAAACCTCTCCAATAAGCTCCCAGTAACATAAAAGTCACACACCTCTCCAACGCGCTCCCAGTAACATAAAAGTCACACACCTCTCCAATACGCTCCCAGTAACATAAAAATCATACACCTCTCCAATACGCTCCCAGTAACATAAAAATCATACACCTCTCCAATACGCTCCCAGTAACATAAAAATCACACACCTCTCCAACACGCCCCCAGTAACATAAAAGTCACAAACCTCTCCAATAAGCTCCCAGTAACATAAAAGTCACACACCTCTCCAACGCGCTCCCAGTAACATAAAAGTCACACACCTCTCCAACGCGCTCCCAGTAACATAAAAGTCACACACCTCTCCAATACGCTCCCAGTAACATAAAAATCACACACCTCTCCAATACGCTCCCAGTAACATAAAAATCACACACCTCTCCAACACGCCCCCAGTAACATAAAAGTCACAAACCTCTCCAATAAGCTCCCAGTAACATAAAAATCACAAACCTCTCCAACACGTTCCCAGTAACATAAAAGTCACACATCTTCGTTCTTCAGTATTTAAAGAGCTAAGGAAATTTGAACATTTCAACATTTCACAACAACAATGATAGAAAAAAGAAATTATTTTTGAAGTTAATTGAAACTGGAAAAAGAAATAGCACTTTAAAAAAATTTCATAAACTGAAATTGAAATGAACATTATATTGACCATAATTCAATGCAAATACATAAAATACGTTAGTTATGATTTTCAGTAATAATTCATTTGTGTATCAATAAAAAAAGCCAGTCAGCATGGAAATAATGTAACAAAGAAATATAATATGTATAACCAAGGGCCAAAACTTTACTAACTAACAACTTTATATAAAATAATTAACAGTCACTTTTAAATAACATCTGGCACATTACTATAAATACAAAAAGTAAAATTTAATTGATTAAAATTGACCTTAAAGTATAACTCATTATCATCAATATTTGAAATGTACACTTTCAACTTGTTCTGGTATATACGAATTGAATAACTATATATTGAAATATATATATATATGAATTAAATAACTACATAATATATATATAAGAATAAAATAACTACATATTAATATATATATATATACGAATTAAATAACTGAATATATATATATATGAATTAAATTACATATTTCTAAAATATGTGAAATAAATAATTGAATAGAGATTTAATTTTTGGTAAATTTCTTGTAACAAACACATTACTGATCTGAAATGTATAAGCCTCCATACCGTTAAATACGGTCAAGATATTGTCGAAAATCAAGATTTAAATACCATGATTGAGGGCTATAAATTATCCTCATCACATTTTTTCACGAGGATATTATTTCAGAAGTGATAGATCTTCGAAATTAACTTCCCATTGACAAAATGTGGGTAGAGTGGTCATAATTTAATAAACACTAAATGTGTATATATGTTACCGCTAAAGCTCGAAAGCCGTTAATGTGCACATTAGCTAGCTAATCTGCAGATTAACTGATTTGCTCCGTTAACGTGCGGAATCAAGAGTTTTCCGCATTTTACCTAGGTAATGTGCACATTTAACGGCTTCCGTATCGTTAAAGTTCAAAAGTTTGTTTCTCTCATAGTGGTGAATCTCTTGAATATGAATCTTCGTGTCACGTGATTCACTCGTCCGCATTATAAAAAACGCCCCGGATGAGCGGAGGCCAAGTGAGAATGAATCGGTAAAGTGATTCATTCTTGATAACGAATCACTAAAATGATTCGTTCTCACTTGGCCTGCTCATTTTGGGGGCGTTTTTTATAATTCGGACGACTGATTCATGTTGATAGAGGGATGACCCTGGTTTCAACTCTACTCTCGGACACTAGATAAATAACATTATGTTAATTTAAGCGTACAGAAACGTTCCTGTTGTTCCAGCAAAGATCTTATTTTCACTTTAACGAGTGCCTAGTAGGTAATTTGCAGATTTTCCAGGTAATTTGCAGATTACCTAGGTAATTTGAGAAATGAAACAATATTCCGCACGTTAACGGATCACCTTAGTTAATCTGCACAATACCTAGATAATCTTAAGAATAACTGAGTTCTGCACTTTAGCGGTAACATATATATGTATAATTTATTCACTCATAAGCAATTAAAAGATTTGCGCCTCCTACAACTTCTGCTTTCGACAGCATCAGAATAGAAAATAAAAAAAAAACGACAACAAACAGATATTGTTGTTGAAAAAAGAAAAATGTATCATGAAGGTAAAGTGCTTTTCTTCCTAAGTAGGGTTTTATTTTTACATTTGGAACATCGTTTTGCATTTAACGCACATATGACGTACGGTGCACAGCAGCATATGTCATTAGTAAGAAGCAAAACTCATTTATTTTTTTCTACCAAATATTTTTTAACCCACTAATTAATAGAATGTTGTTTCATGTCTTTCTTCAATGAGAAATAAATTCGCAGAACTTTTCGAGCAATGGGACCAAGTCAGAAAGTTACGGTGATGAATACGGTTATCAAACACACATTCATCAATTCTCAATTGGACTTTGTTAAGTAGCTTGTCATTTATCAGTCCAACACAAACAAACTATCTCGAAACGTTTATTCTGTTTCAAAATTTAACACGCGAATTGCTAATTAGAAAATTAAACGTCCTGTAGCGTGCTTAATATGCTGTCATTTCTTTTCGAGAAATAATGAGGTAATTTACAATCGTATTAATTCAAAGAGTAGTACTTAAACAATCGCTCCTTTAATATTTTTTATAGTTAGAACAAAGGTAGAACTATTGCGTTATGCACCAGGAACATGCAGATCGTGGTGCATAACCCATATTGTAGCATATCTAGGAAAAATAAAGGGGTGGGAAACAAGGTAATTGGGGAGCGGGGCAAGAAAACGGATTTCCATTGCAATGGAACATTTCGCTTTAGACGCTTACAAAAAAAAGTCTTGAAAAATGCGTGAAATATGCACGAGTTTAACAGTTTTGACCTCCATTACCCTTATTAGCATTCTGAAGAGCGGGGCTAGCCCTGCTTCCTCCTCCCCTAATGTGATGAACTCGCGCCAATCCTGTGGGATTGCGCCAGAATGTGATAGACTCTCCGGAAGGACTAGGTCAATTTGAACATTTCAACATTTCACAAGGCCACTGGAGAACGATTAATTTGTTCTTTAATTACCTTCACCCTTACTTCGGTGAAATGACAGGTTCGTGGGTTGTTACATCCATACCGACGTATGCCTCAGACTTGCTGCGTCAAGTGATATATAAAAATATGTTCAACAATTCACGCACGAGAGTTGTATAAGGACGACACAGTTTATTTACTTATATACAGTCACGTGCTGGGGATGCTCTCAATTCCGTCGGCTTGTACTGCTTTGCTGGTGCAAGCAATTACGCAACGAGGTGGAGAATCTCACACTTTGCAGATTCTCTCTCTACCGACCTCAAACTCGGCGAAAGGATAATTAACCTTTACCTACAATGTGGTTCACACAGAATCCACAGAACTGTATCAGATTCACCAAGAATCTTGATTCTCACTTAGAATCGAACCCTTTCCTTACGGTTTTTCTTTAAGTATGAGCGTCGTCCTTTGACGCGTGTACAAACGACCTTCCTGCTCAACAGCTACGCTCAAAACTGTTGTTTTCTTAACGCTCGGCTCCTCTGCTGCGCCGTCCTCGGCCCCAGGCTAGTTTTAAAAGGCCATAAAAGGGCTTTTCGGACACCGACATGTACAGGCAGCCAGCTCAGACCAAAAACAACATCTTATGAGTCACATCCCTACAATAGCACTTCCAAGAATACAAATACATAAAAATATCTACAATAACAAAAATACAATAAAATGCAACAAAAAATAAAAATAAATAAGTTAGAGGGATATGACACCTATATCCTGCGCTTTTAAAGTATACCAGAGTTTTGCTTACACGGGCACAAAGGGGAATTCCAAAAAGAGAAATATACAAACTTATATATTACATTATATGGTTTTCAATTTTCGACAATTCAACAATTTTTTTCAGTTTTCTTTATTACTATTTTTTACCGCAAACCTACTATACTTTAATATATATTTCTCCATATTTTGTGTATCATTTCAACAGCAGGGTGCCAATGCAACCGTGTCAATAAAATGAATCAATCAAGTCTAATGTATAATGCTTATGAACTAAGAGGAGCATCCTGGCAGAGTTAGAAGCACCAAGCTTTGCATGTTGGGTTGTGTGGTTTTACCTCTGAGCGGCACTTTTTTGCACACCATGGGCTAAATGGTCAGGTCACATGGACCCCGAAGGCTCAGAGAAGGTTGGGGGAGGGGACCCACTGGAACAGCTGTTGGGAGACAGGTGGTAGCCTCCCGTTAAGGCCATTCAGCGTGTTCTTTAACGTGCACAGGGTATGGCTCTCCCGCACACGGGGCCACGGCTTAACGTCCCATCCGACAGACGGCGGCCTTTACCAAGCCCATCGGTGTCCCCTACTGACCGTGGGTAGGGCGGGGAATTTTGCGGAGATAAATCTCAACGCTGACCCAGCTGGGACTCGAACCTGGGAACTACAGATTACGAGCTTGGCGCGGTACCGACTGAGCCACCCCCACCCCAGCTTTGCATAAAACTGTCTTTCACCCAGGGGAAGAAAATTGGCTACCTTCAAAACGTCTGGGGGGTCATCCAATTGGGGTGGGCGAGATTGATTTTCTCGCAATCAACCATCAGATTTACATTAATTTTAGAAGTTATTTAAACTGTTGCCACCAATAAATTTGAAAGAAGGAATGCATCAGTTATATTATTTCTGATTTCGCGTGATATAATCATTGTTCAATTTGTTGGGTAAAAAAGCATGAGAGTTTCTGTGGATATTGAAGTCGTTCTAATTAAGCACGAGCGGAACACGAAACTCTTTTTCAAATGAAAGCTTCGAAAAGAATTCGTACTGTATTTAAAAAATTATTAACTTAATTTGAAAATAGATAAAAAATAAATAAACGCATATCTCATAAGATATGTTGATTAATAAATGCTTTTAATATTATGTTAAGTAATAATGTTTTTTAATAATACTAATAATTTTTCACAGTACCTATACATTTTTTCGGGCAACTCAGGTCACATTTAATTTTTATTGCTCTAAAGTTACATATGCCTGGCAAACAGTATCCGAGAAACTCTTTATGGGTATAAAATGATTTGAAAATTTCGATTATCTGAGCGAGGAAATTCTAGTTTTTGGTACAGAAACTTATGATGTGGGAAAAGAATCATACGGTGCCTCAAAATTTGTCCATTTCTTTCCTCCCCTAAAAGAAGGAAGAAATATTTAGCCAGAGGTAGAGGAGATCGATCGTAATGATTTTTATGTCAAATGAAACTTGCTTGCGACGTGGGGAGTATCATTTATTCTATACCAGGTGTTCTCAATGTGGGGAACGCGGTAAAATGTTTTGGGGTACGCAGTGAGAGCTCAAAAGTCGCTAGATCTAATAACAAAGTCGGTAAGTTCGTATTATTATACTGTAACTATAGTTGTATCTACCTATATAAGGGGTACGCCAGTTACATACATATTTCGAGAGGGTACGTGAAGCATAAAAGGTTGAGAACCACTGCTCTATGCAATAGTTTAAAGATTTTCCGACCTGTGTAACACCGAGTAAATCTGCTAGTAAGCTTGGCCAACAATGATAGAGTCAGGCCTACTCAAATCGAGTTACTTCGCGGCACTCCTGCTAAAAAAAAAGCCGCAAGAGGGTGAATAAAACTCAACACAAATCTAGCCAATCAACCACACTGTCTGCCAAACTTTGCATATATGCTCTACCCGTTTGAATATCAAACAGCGATTGTATTTATATTTCTGATTTCTAAAACGCAGTTTTTCGAATTTGAACCATTTTCAAGATGAATTCAGTTATTTTCAGTCATTTCATTTTCTAATAAAGACTTAAGTTGGGTTGTTTTACCTCTGAGCGGCACTTTTTTGCACACCATGGGCTAAATGGCCAGGTCACAAGGACCCCGAAGGCTCAGAGAAGGTTGGGGGAGGGGACCCACTGGAACAGCTGTTGGGAGACAGATGGTAGCCTCCCGTCAAGGCCATCCAGCGTGTTCTTTAACGTGCACAGTGTATGGCTCTCCCGCACACGGGGCCACGGCTTAGCGTCCCATCCGACGGACGGCGGCCTTCCCAAGCCCATCGGTGTCCCCTACTGACCGTCGGCAGGGCGGGGAATTTTGCGGAGATAAATCTCAACGCTGACCCAGCTGGGACTCGAACCTGGGAACTACAGATTACGAGCCTGGCGCGCTACCGACTGAGCCACCCCCGCCCAATAAAGACTTAAGAGAAAGATTTGTTTGTACAGTGTTTGTTCCCCATCAAGTGAGATTTTATATTGTAGTAGACTATGCGCAAAGCTACATTTTTCGTAAATTGAGCAGGCCTGTAGTTCTATCACTGTTGGCCAAGTACTTAGCTTTAAATGCAGTCGTTATTAATTACACAACATAAATTTTAAATACCATTCACTGAAAAAGTGCAACTGGAAAAAGTACAGCTTTCCAGTTAATCGACATAAACCTACAGAAATAAAAATCCAATTGTACACCGTTAGCCCGCATTATTCAAAATTAATTTATGTGCAAAATTTCATTCTGTAGCATTACGTTTTCTACTTGGTACTATTGAATAACCAATTTGATAAGTTTTTTATTCACTCTGTGAGAAATTTGGTATGTATAGCGGGAGGGATTGGTAGCACAACTGCAAAGCAATCTGGCAAAGTACAAAGGCCTTCTTTGATGAATCGTGATTGGAATGGTGACAAGCTTGAAGAGACGAAAGGTGATTCCGAAGTCCAATCACAAGCAAGCTCTACTAGCTTTCTCCGTCTAGTCCCTGTCAAAGCAAGCTCGGATTATTGAGTCTTCACTCTTTACATGCATAAGGGTGATTTGATTTGCAAAGTTTTTCTCTTCTACGAAAGTTAGTTCTTTACGAATGATGCATACTCTACCCTTTTTGTTTGGTGATCGTGCTTTTCAGTTTAAGCAAATCAACCGATTTTTGTTTATTGATATCCCTTGCTTTTATTTTATTAGGAGCAGAAATTTAACCTCTGAATGTTAGCTCTTTTATTTCATTTCACTAATCAGTTTGTCCGACTGACGAAACTAATCCACATCAAGATGCAAATTGATAAATTGCTACTGATGTAGTCTGAATCGCTTGGCCACAAGCAGGGCGGAATCTGAGGGGAGGCAAGGGGACCACACCCCCTTTGAGAATGCTAGTAAGGGTAATAGGAGCAAAAATATTGTTAAACATGAATATTTCATGCAGAATTCATGAAAGTTTTTGAAGGCTTTTGAAACGGAGGGGGGAGAAGGAGAAATGTTATATTGTAAGGCAAATTCAGTCTATTGGCACTCCCTTCTACTCTTTTTTTTACGCTGGATTGAATTTCTTGGCTCCCCTTTATTTTTTGTATATTCAGGCCTAGTCACTAAGTAAGAAAAATTACCCTTCAAGGATATTACATAAATATGCCTTAATTTTGATTTTTAGTAGCTGTAGATGATAAAACACGGTCAGTTGAGAACATATGCTTGACATGTTTTCAGCGTATGAGATAAAGCAGGAGTGGTGAACATTTCTTAAACCTTTCAATTTCGAATTATTGCAGTTACTTTAACCTACAGAAATAAACCTACATACTTCTAAAATGTTTGGACTGCGATATTGGTATTATTAAGGCTAAGAAAGTAAATATGCAAAGAAAACTCTTTATTAATTGGGAATATATGGCAAGCTGTCGTAGTGGAAGCAATTTCCGAAAAATTTTATCTTCTATGAAAGTAAGTTCTTTACGGATGACTCTTTTTGTTTGGTTATCACGCTCTTCATTCTGCACAAATCAACTGATTTTTGTTTGCCAATATCCGTTTTTTTTTTTCGAAACAAAATCTACTTGTTCTTAAGGAACAGGAAATTTTATTTTAAGTGTTTTTTTTAATAGAACAATTATTCTTAGGTTTCCCGTTACAAGGACTCCCCAAACTCCTGAAAAAAAGAATAGGTCCAAAGTCCCCCCCCTCCCCCAAGGACTGAAAAAGTTAAACATAGAAGCTGGGATATTTCAGCCAATGTATAATCCAACATTCAGTATTAGAAGACTTATACTGGATTAAGGTAGGGGCTTAGGAGACTAAGTTCCCGTGCCCCAAGGAAGAGGAGAGCCCCCTTAGCTGCAAAGTCCTAATAGGATTTTAAATAAAAATCAAAAGTTTTTTTCTAACATATGCAACTTTTGGAAATTGTAGCAATCAGATGAAGTTAAGAAAACATTCTAAGCTGATAAATCTGAACTACCAATAAAGATTACGAAATATGTTTCTCTCAGTTGGCTATTAAGAGTATTAAGTGACATAAAAGTGTCTTAAAAAGGGTGATACACGTAAAAAACAAAATTTACTTTGGCTAATCAGTATTATTTATTACTTTACACATTCACTATTTAATTTATGATTGCTGGTATCAAGAGGTGCCCCAAAATCCCAAGGTGGGTGAGCTCCAGAATTGGTTGAACCAGCCGTACAGAAAACTGAAACATTTAAATAGTTAAAATCCAATGGGGAGGGCTGAATTTTTTTAACTTTTTTATAGTGCTTATGTTTTAATTCACAAGGAAAAAGAGGGCGAGAGTTGGTTCAGTCGGTAGCTCGCCTGGTTCGTAATATGCGGTTCCCAGGTTCGAGTCCAGAACTTGGGAACCGATGGTCTTGGAAAGGTCGCCATCCATCGAATGGGATGCTTAACCGTGATTCCGTGTGCGGGAGAGACATACCCTGCGCACGTGGTGATGACCTTGGTGGGAGGCTACCATCAGTCTCGTAATAGCTGTCCAGTGGGTTCCCTTCTTCAGCCTTTTCTAAGCGCTTGTGACCTGACCATTTAACCCATTGCGTGCAAAACGTACCGCTCAGTGGTAAAGGAACTCAACCTATAAGGAAAGAAAATGAGTTAAAGCATTACTAAAAGCATCAGATTGTTCCATAAGCAATGTCTATTTTTCACACTTTATTTCAAAATGACAATACAATTCCGTGCATTCAATTTTAAACAAAAATATATTTTACATTGTTTTTATGTAAATGTTTAAAAAATTATTTTCAGTCAATGAAGGTGATGAGTTAAGTGAATGAAGGTATGCGACATTGTTTTTCCAACCAAACTCTGATGGAATGCAATGTTAAATCTCAACGCTTTTCCTACGTAGTTGGGACTCGAACCTGTGAACTGATTACGAGCTTGGGGCGCTACCTACTAAACTACACTTTTCATAAAAACGAACCGAGAATCTAATGTAACCTCACCTAACCAAACGAAAAGCGTAGATTCTAAGTGGACAAACCTTGCCACTTTGGGGGAAAAGGTTGATTGATGAACCTGAGAAGGAATCCAGACACAAACTTTTATTTAATAATTAATAACTAAGCTCACTTCGGAAAGCAATAAATGAGGAGGGAGGGATGAAAAGTCATTTGCCTCCCTCGAATTCGAAAATTTTATCCTGTGAAACATAATCACATATTCATTAAAATCTGTTAATTTTATACATGCAGTTCATAATTAATCTAGATAAAGTTTTAAAAGCAGTTATTCATATTTATAGCTACCAACGTGATTAAGTCTGGAATTTAGCCATAATTTTATGATATAAGGAATTATTTAGAGGTAATGCAATTATATTTCCTACTATTTCACATAGATTAAGCTTATAAGCAGATAATGATGAATTAAAAAGCATTCTTGTTCTATAACTGAAAACACGCTTTGTTCAGAATACATACAGTTTATCAGAAGAAATTCTAACGGTTCTCTTAGATTCATTTAGCGAACGTTCTAGTGATCGTGCAGAGACGATTTTTCTGAGAAGAAAACAAGAAGATAATCATCGATAAGTGTGATCTCCGCTGACCACTGATAATATTATCTTGACCTGCTTCTTTTGTTGCTATTCAAGATCTTTTCAGGAAGGTTTCTCTTGGATAGCTGAGCTTAGCCATTATGGGAAACCTTTTTTTCTCTACTGCTGCAGCAATAGCTGATTGTGCATTAGAAACCTTAATGTTTCGTTTTTGCCATTACACAAACTAGCCAGATGAAAGACTCGGTATTTTTAGATGCAACTCCATAATTACAATTATCATGTAGAGAGAATGCAACAATGCCATTTTCAGCATCCGCAGTCTAATATATAAAGAAAATGTTCATGTGTGTTTGTGTGTCTGTCCGTTTATGCACTCGGCCCCCCGAAGGGGGCGGGGATGGCTCAGTCGGTAGCGCGCCAGGCTCGTAATCTGCAGTTCCCAGGTTCGAGTCCCAGCTGAGTCAGCGTTGAATTGATCTCCGCAATTTTTTTTTTTTTTTATTTCTCCGCAATTTTTCTGAGTCAGCGTTTGAATTGATCTCCGCAAAACTCCCGGCCCACGGTCAGTAGGGGACACCGATGGGCTTGGAAATGCCACCGTCCGTCGGATGGGACGTTAAGCCGTGGCACCGTGTGCGGGAGAGCCATACCCTGTGCACGTTAAAGAACACGCTGGATGGCCTTGACGGGAGGCTACCATCTGTCTCCCAACAGCTGTTCCAGTGGGTCCCCTCCCCCAAACTTCTCTGAGCCTTCGGGGTCCATGTGACCTGGCCATTTAATCCATGGTGGGCAAAAAAGTGCTGCTCAGAGGTAAAACAACCCAACCAAAAGCCCGCAGAAGATCTAGAGGCACCCAACTTTGCATGGACATTCAATTCACGCAGAGGAAGATTTTAGGCTATGTGGGAATCCAGATACGTACCCAGGATTTAGTTTCGGGAGGGGAGTTAAGTTTTTTTGGGGGGAGTGCGAAAATTGAGCTTTTCCGGAAGGGTTCGAGAATTTAGTGTTTCTTTGGGAGAAGGAGTCTGAGAGTAAACCTTGAGCGTAGTGTTTCCTAATTACTGAAGTATTCCACAGAATAGGAAAGATTTAAATAATATTCTGTTTGGAATACGATTTCATGTTTTTTTTTATTTACTTTTAGTGTTCGACGTAGAATATGGGGCTAAAATAGAATTATACAAATACAGCTGTTTTGGATTTCAAAGCAGGTAGATAAGTTTGAGTGGGGTACGTGCTTGTGCGAACTTCCTTCATTCGATTATTACACTCTATATTCTATTACCACATCACCACATCCTTCGCTCTGATAATAAATGCTTACTATTCTCTAGATTTCCAAAGCTAAGAATGGTGAAATTTCCTTTTCTTTTCAGGCAATAGCATATTTGGAACTCTCTACCGAGCGATAGCGTTTCCCCGGTTCGAGTCCCACCTGGAACAATTTCTAAAACAAAATTGAAAAACTATATTACTCTACTGCTATTAGAATATTGAAACATTTGACAAAAAATATCTTCTCATCCCTTTTCAAACTCCACATCTTTGCTGTTTGAATTATTCGTAATCCTTTTCCCCCTGTTCATTCATCTTACATTGCTCTGTGTTGTATCAAACTTTATTTCCCCCCTAATTTAGTGCCTTTCTAATCATATTTCATATATATTTGTCTTCGTCTGTGCACTTCTTGTCATTTTGTTTTTATGTATCAAATAATTTTGCAATCCTTGTACACATGTTTGTATTTTTGTACTATCCTTAATATTTCTTTTAATTTCCCAAATGTACTGGGCATCAAGCAACTTCAACATTTAAATTAATATCTAAAATTACCTGTACCTCGCTTTTACTGTAGCCCACTGCGTGGAATAAATTATAATAACAATAATAACAAAAACTGGTGTAGACAGGTTTCAATTTCTCTAAATACCCACAGACTTAACGGTTATAAGTTATTCAAAATGACGGTTGTCACCACAAAATTTGAATGAAGGACTGCATCATTTAATTTCTTTCTGATTTTACTTGATAAAGACCTTGTTCAGTTTGTTGGGCAAAGAGTACGAGAGTTTCTGTGGAAATTGAAGCAACACTTCTATAACAGAAAGCCATGGGACCAAATATGTGACTTAAGCATAAGTAGTCCTCCTTCTTCTTCAACATAAACTATTATTCCGAAAATCACTCGGGGGCCTTTCGCCCCTCTCGTCCGAAAATTCTGTTAAGAAAGGTCCGTGCACTATGTCGGAGAGTTCTCCCAATTGGATCTGGAAAACCGAAATTTCAAGAGCAAAACCATAAAATTGCCAGTAATCTTAGATTGGCGGTCAAATAAACATTCCATAAACATTGCAGAGTTTTCTGAAGGAAGTAGGTAGTTCAATAGAAACTGAAAGTTTTTGGTTTTAAGAGCGATTGATCTCTAAATGCAGAAACATCATGGTACAATTTGGGTACTAAATCAAATTCAGTCAATCAATTTTATATCCTTTAAAAAATGTAAAATTAATTTAAAACTATATTTTCTTTTTATCAAATTCTGGTGTCCTAGTAGATCTTTGAGTGTAAATTGCTTAATTTCAATTTCTTCCAGTGTGTGAAACATTTGATCTCTACGAGTATCAAATTTATCGCAATTAAGCGACACATGAGAGACTGTTTCTTTTGTTCTACATGAATCACAGACATAGGACTCAGCTCTGTTCATCTTATGCATTTGATCATTCAGTCTTGTGGTCCCTGTTCTAAGCCTGGTAATGATCACTATGCCCTTTTTAGTCAGTCCGAAATCTTGAAATGGATCATTGGTTTGACTAATCAAACTCCTATGATTCAGATGCGAGGAAGAATGAAGTTTAAAATAATGCAAAAAATTTGTTTATTTTTTCATTTATAATAATTGAAACCTCTTGGAATATTGACCCAGTTTTCATGTAATAACGCTTCCTTAGCTATTTTGTCAACGCCGACGTGGATCCACTGCACATACCATATAGACACTTCTTATATTTTTAATTGTAATATTATTACTGGTGAACTCTGCGCAAATCTTTATATTAATATTTATTTATAAATATGTTTTTAGAAGAAACATTATTTGTATTAATTAGCATTAGGATATTTGAAAATAAATACGAAAAATTTTCTTCCTAAATAAAGTATATTTATAGATAAACATTAGTATAAAGATTAGCACAGAGTCTACCAGTAATAATATTAGAATCAAAAATATAAGAATTGTCTATATAGTAGGACTACCTAAGTGACATCATAAATTTTTCTATTGGCCTTCTGTTATAGGAGATTAAGAACGAGCGTGACACGAGATTATTTGTTGAAAAGGAAACTGTGAAAAGTAAAAATATATATCGAACGTTAATATAATTAACTTAATTTTTAAAAATATGCAGAAGTTAACATAGGTATATCCCATACAATTATTTATTGTTCTAAATAATATGTTAAGTAATATATAATGTTTTTCTTTTTCGTTGTGCATTAAATTCTTATTATGACACGTTTTTTGTGCAACTTAGAACATATTTAATTTTCTTTTGCTATTAAGTTACACATGCCTGGCAAATTGTATCCAGCAACTCTGGTTGATACAAAATGATTTGAAAAGTTCGATTATCTGAGCGAGACAATAAATTTGAAGGGAGGTGGGGGGGGGGGAGGTTCGTAATTCCATTATTTAAACGGGGGAATCGATCGTAACGAGTATGCCAAATGAAAGCTTCCGACATGGGGAGTGCCACTATTGTATATTTTAGAGAGTTTCAGACCTCTCCTAGAAAAGAATATGGATAAAACTTTTATCGAGGGGTAGGAGCGAGAAGAGGGGTAGTGATCGAATCAATCATAATGAGTTTTATGCTAAATAGAAGCTTGAGACGTGGAGTGCCATCTGCTGTATATTTTTTAGAGTTTCAGATCGGAGCAACGTCGGATAAATCCACTAGCATCTCACAAAGTGGAGAGTTTTTGTATTGGTGTGTCCGTTTATGCATTCAGCACTCTAGAGAGCTAGAGTTTCCTAACTTTGCACGAACTTTCCCTTCACCGAGGGGAAGATTATAAACTATGCACGGACCATCTGGGATGAACTAAAACCCGTATAGAAAGAGCTGACTTTTTCGAAATTCCTAGAGCTTCAATATTAACAGTTAAAACCGGTGTATCCTCTAGTTATTATTAGCGTTATTGAAAATAACTGTTTCCACCAACACATTTAAAATAAGGAGTTTTTAATTAATTTCTTCCTGCTTTCTTGTGAAACATCCGTTGTTTGAGAAATGGGAAAATAGTAAGTAAAAAAAAGAGCGTTTCAGAAATGGGTCTTAAAAACTGTCAGGTATGCTAACCACTAGACCAAGCCCTACCTTGCTTAGCGTACCTGACTACTAAGATCAGCTGATGTGTTCTTGTGAAAGTGTTTGTATGTAATATGAGAAACCAGGACACGCTTAATAGAGATTCTGTGTTATCTCTGTCCTTTGTTTACAGGAGTACCTTATGAAAAATAAAGTACCTTCTTACAGCGTGAGAGCAACATAATATTTCCCATAATGTAAATTATCGGATGCTTTAAACAGTTTCGTATGATCTTTGCTACTTTAAACGGCAATAAATTAAATATCTCTGGCCTGTAAATGGTAGCTAGGCGTAAACTGGAAGGAGAGCTGTGTACCAATCCCTAGTGATGATGCACAGAACCTAGCACCTAATGTCCGACCCCGCCTTCTCGTGGTGCAGGCCGTTAGTACCTTTCAAAAGAGATATTCTCTTTTGGAAGGGAACGGAAGGGGAGGGCTGCCAGTTCAGTATGGCCTGCTGATCTGGTCATCTACGGCCACTTTTTTCTTTTTTTTCACCCCTGCTGAGGAATGGTCAACTTCACAGGGTCCTGGTGCTGACCATTTATACCTACTAGACTGGACTTGTTTATGGATTTGAGCTTGATTATTGATCCTGGACTTGCTGCACTGGTGGGCCTCTGTTGAGGAAGAGTCTGCCGCTGTGTTTTCTGTTTGCTTCTGGGTTGCCAGCTCTAAGTGAACAGAGGCATGGGATACCTTACATCAGCTGGTGGATAATCCTAATCAGAGGCCATCGCAGGTACCTGAACCTTACTTAGCTAGTTGGGCATCGTCAAGCCTAAACTGGAATCAGGTAGGCTTGTCAGGTAGGTTTAATAATCAGGCAGGCCATGTGGCTCTTGAAAAAGTCCACTTGAAAAGGTGGTGCCTGAAGTTCCTACCAGCATCGGTGACTTCAGCCTTTAGCGGAGGAGGAACGGGTCTTTGCCCCATGCCTGCAATCAGGGCGCTGTTTGATATTGTTGGCCCTACCAATCTCAATAAACCTAATTTCTTTAAAAATCCTACTAATCATTTTCTCTCTGCAGGAACTTGGAACGTGAGGACATTACATAGAGATTATTCTCTTGATGTCCTCATGCAGGAATTCCAGCGCTATAACCTAGATATTCTAGGCTTGCAAGAGACCAGATGGACAGGTAAAGGTGAGATACTTAAAAATAACTTTAAATTTCTCTTTACAGGGAGGGAGGATGGAAAGCATCACCAAGGTGTGGGTCTGCTGCTCAGCAGACATGCTAGTGATGCTCTTCTAGGATATGAGTGCATTAATGAAAGGTTTCTTACAGCAAAATTTCAGACAAGCATTAAAAACTTGAATGTTATCTGCTGTTATGCCCCCACTGAGGATGCTGATGAGGACGAGAAGGATAGGTTTTACGGACAACTTCAGGATATTTTGAATTCTGTCAAGAAAGGAGATATTACCCTTGTTCTTGGTGACTTCAATGCCAAAGTTGGTACTGATTCTGATCTTTGGGGAGGGGTGATAGGCCCTTTTGGTATTGGCAGCTGCAATGGCAATGGGCAACGTCTCCTACAGGTAAGTAAACTCAATGGTTTCAGAATAACTAACACATATTACAAACACCGCGACATACATAAATACACATGGGTTTCACCTGATGGGCTGCATAGGAATATGATTGATTATATATTAATTAACAGCAAATGGGCTAGTTCTGTTAGAAATACCAGGGCATATAGGGGAACTGAAATTGGATCTGACCATTACCTTGTTAAAAGTGTCTTGCAACTTAAACTTAAAAAGTGTTGTGCTAGAGTTAAAAAATTTACCTTTAATACTGAAGCTCTGAATGACCCAGTTATAGCTAAAGCTTACCATGATAGGTTACTTAGTCATTATGACGGTCATGGTTTGCTTAATACTGAAGTTGAGGAAGAATGGGGCCATTTTAAACAGGCTTTTTTGGAAACTAACAGTACTCTTTTAGGAAAAAAGGAGCAGAGGAGGCAGAATTATTTAAGTGATAAGGCAATTGAGCTTGTTTCTGAAAGAAGGAACTGCAGGAATGTCCTTAATCAGTACCCTACTAGTCCTAATAGAAAAGATTACAGAGAGCTTAATAAACGTGTAAAGGATCAGTTAGCTACAGATAAAAATCTTTGGCTTGATAGCTTGGCTGACAAAGCTGAGGAAGCAGTTAGGCAGCACAACAGCAGAGAGCTGTACCAGATAGTTAATGTTTTATGTGGTAGAAAACGGACAGGCATACAGGGATTGAAGGATAAACAAGGTAAGGTTATAGAAGGTGAGGATTCTCTCATGGCTAGGTGGGCTGAGCATTTCAGTGATGTTCTAAACAATGTGGTTAGTTCTACTCCCATTGTTTGTAATGATGATAGATGCATTGGCAGCTTTAATGTTGGCCCTATAACACAATCTGAAGTTAGTTTGGCTATCTCTAAACTGAAACTTCATAAATCCCCAGGGGTAGATGAAATTACTACAGAAATGCTCAGAGCTGGGAATGTTTTGGTTACCACTTGGATGACTGAAATTTTGAATAACTTTTATGATAAAGGCATGGTTCCTAAAGATTTTACCAGAGCTATTATTATCTCTATTTTCAAAAAAGGTGATCGCAGTTCTTGTGATAACTATAGGAGTATCAGCCTACTCTCTGTTCCAGGTAAAGTTCTTTCCATGATTGTGCTTAATAGAATTAAGAATCTGGTTGACAGGCAATTGCGTGATGAGCAATGTGGATTCAGAAGTGGTAGGGGATGTGTAGATCAGATATTTTCACTTAGGCAGATTCTTGAGAAATGTTTAGAATTTCAGAAACCTTTGGTTGCTAGCTTTGTTGATTTCAAAAAGGCTTTCGACTCTGTTGATCGTCATAATTTGTGGTTGATTGTGAGATCTTATTTTATACCAGACAAGTTAGTTAACATAATGAAAGCTCTCTATAATAACACTGAGTCATGTGTGAGCGTTGGTAAGTCTTGTAGCAATTGGTTTAGCATTACGTCTGGTGTTCGACAAGGGTGCATTTTGTCTCCTTTTCTCTTTAGTTTGGTTGTTGATTATGTTATGCGAAATTCACTTCGAGGTAAAGATTTTGGCCTTAAATGGGCTGGAGATACGAAAATTTCTGATTTAGATTATGCTGATGATTTAGCCCTTTTGGCAAATGATGTTGATGAGATGAACTCATTCATTCGAGCTGTTGATGAGACTGGTAGTAGAGTAGGTTTGGTTATAAACAGAGAGAAAACTAAAGTGATGAAAATTGGTCAGGCAGGTTGTGATTCAGTTAATCTGAATGGTTGCAGTCTTGAGCAGGTGTCACAGTTTAATTATCTTGGGAGCTATGTAACTGATACTGGTGATGTGCGGCATGAGATTAACAGACAAATAGGTATTGCTGACGGGACTTTTAAGAATCTATGGAGATTGTGGAGAAATAGGCATATACACCTAAAGACTAAAATTAGACTGTATAATAGTTTGGTTCTTTCTAGGGTTAGTTATGGTAGTGAAACTTGGACGCTGTGTAAACATAATAACAGGAAACTAGATGCTTTTGATTCTAGATGCTTACGCAGTATCTTGGGTATTAGGTGGTTTAACTTTGTAACTAATGATGAGGTTAGGCAAAGGAGTCTGCAACCTCCTTTAAGCAGCATATTGTGCAGAGAGAGACTCCGCTGGTTTGGCCATGTTGCCCGTATGGATAATTATAGATTGGCGAATAGGGTTATGAACAGTGTGCCTAGAGGCCTCAGAAGGAGGGGGAGACCTAGGATGCGGTGGGCAGACAATGTCAAACAGGACCTTGTTAGAATTGGTGTGCAGTGGCCGGATGCAGCAGATGTAGCTCAGGACAGATATGCTTGGAGAATTAAACTGCGTGGTCTGGTTGGACCTCCGTAGCCCATGGCTGCTTGAGGATGATGATGATGATGATGATGATGAGTGTTTTATCTAACATGTAAAACATCCATGGTTTTGAAAGATAAAAGAGTAGTGTAAAATTACGTATTTTTTTTACTGCTTCCCCCTCAACATTTATTAGGTTAAAGCAGTGTTCATCAACCTACTTTTCACTGGCGCATCTGGCCCTCCGAGGTAACTTTAAGTATCATTAATTATTTTAACAAAATAAGTTTTTGGGGAGTTTTTCAAACGTGGGACTTAAGGAGTGTCATTCTTAGTGCTTTAGTTATAAACTAGAAAGGGGAGGGTTATAAACAGAGAAGGGGTACACGTGGAAAGGATATATTAATTCATATCCACTTTTCACCAGTTTGGGTTGTTTTACCTCTGAGCGACACTTTTTTGCAAACAACGGGCTAAATGGGCAGGTCACAAAGACCCCGAGGGCTCAGAGCAGGTTGTGGGAAGACCCACTGAACAGCTGTTAGGAGACCTTCCTTGACGCGGTTAGTAGCGTTCCCGTAAAGGTCATCCAGTGCACTGTTTAATATGCACAGGGTATGGCTCTCCCACCCACGGGGTCACAGTTTAACGTCCCATCCGACCGAACGCAGCCTTTCCAAGCTCATCGGTGTCTCTTATTGACCAAGAGCAGGGTGGAGAATAAGTGGGGGTCTCCGAACCTTGACCAAGGGCAGTGTCAGAGATAAATCTCAACTTTGGCTCAGATAGGACTAGAACTGGGAACTACAGATTGCGAGCTTTTTCCCCACGTATCATATTAAATAATAAGCAATATTTCTTTAAGAACAGATTAAGAATAAATCTTTTATATTAATTTATTTTTTTTTATCATGTGCTATAGCGTGTCCCAGCAATCTTTTTTCCCCCCTTTTTTTTCTCGTTTTTTGGGGGGAAGGGGAGAATCATTGAGCAACTCTTGAAAACAGAACTCATTGGAAATTGCGCAATGATTCTTTCTTGTTCTTTCTCTTAGCCTTTTAGTGGAACAACCCCCTCAGCCCTTCACTCTTAATTTTAAAGTGCAACCCTCATACATTCAATAATCAATAAAAGTGGACCATTTATGCATATTGGCATTGGCAGGGGGAGCAGGAAAGCCAGCGACCCCCCATGTCGGAAAATTTGATGGAAAGATTAATTTACGCTGGGAAATATCGGGTGTACCAGAAATTAATTTCCATGTTTTGTGTGTATCTAACATAATGTATACTTGATTTTTTTAACAAAATTAATAATTATTTATTTATTAATATGAACTGATGAAGATATTAATAACAATTTTTTCAACATTCAAATCCCCCCCCCCCTGAAAAAAAATTACTGCCGATGTCCATGCCCATACAAAACGTTAAAATACCACTCACTGCTTTAAAGAATTTCCTAAAGACTACAAAAAAGTGTGCAAAACAATCAATAATCAATTTCAAAGCAAAGTGAAAATGATTCCATGGTTTGAGAAGGAAATGCGTTTGAAAGTGTACGTAAGATTGAATTAATTGTGTGAAATTTAATTATCTCACAATAAGACCAGGGACTAAAGAGAAAACTGATAAGTCCTCTGCTTTTATCCTTGAGGTCTAAAAGAAAAACTAGAGAATGCCTGTTCATGAGCTTTGATGTTATCTCATCAGCGAGCAAGAGGACTAAGCTCTTACCCACGAGGGTTTAAGTGGAATTAAAATGAGAATCATTAGAAAACGATTTCGGCGCATTCCTGATGAATAACGAACAAAATAAAGAGAAAGTGAAATTTTGAGTTGGTAACCTTTCGAAAAATTATAAATTTATTCACTGTAATTCGATAGCTTTTAAATTAATTTCTTGATTGCTTAATTCAAATAATAAATTCAAAAATATATTTTTAACTCTATTAACACATTCGTTCATACTTTATCTTCTATTAAAGTAAAAAGATGCTTTAACTTTTGTTAAATAAAGGATTAAAATCTGCTCAATGCATTAATTTTTCGATTTCGGAATGATAATGTCAGATCTAAATTAGAGTAGGTGTAGGAGACGAGTTTGAACCCTCTGTTGTTGTTTAACCAAACAATATATATGGCGAAAACTTTAAGAATTGTAATATGCCTTCACCTCCATGAAATAGTTAGAGTTATTTCGATTGTAGAAGAGAAAAAAAATAGAGAAGACGTTTATTACGAATTTTTTCCGAATACCTATTATATAAGGAATGATTGAATCTCACTACAGTGTTATTCATTTGTAGTGATTAGACAAATGTAAAATAATCTACCTACAGGACTCGAACTCAGGATCTCCTGGTTACCTGTAACCAGGAGACCCTGAGTTCGAGTCTTGGAGGCGGATGGATGGGTTTTTTTCATACTTACGTGAATAAAAACTTACGTAATATTTTGAGAATAAAAACTAAAATACTAAGTTTAAGCAAATAGTTATAAACTGGTTATTTAATATAGTTATTCTATTGCATAAAAATAAGAGTAAAATATTATTAATTTGTAATTTTTTTCAGGAAGTTGACTTTCCGGAACGCAAAAACACAGAAAGAGTTTTCTGATACAACTACTTACGTAAGGACACGACTACTAGTTAAGTAGGGACAATCTCTAAAAACCATATCAGGTAGGGTTTAAAAATAAACCTAATGTATTACGATATAACTTATGTAGCAATATAAATCGTAAGTGAAGATTAGTTGCTTTTCAGCATCGAATTAATATAATTCAACAGCATTCCGATAAAGTCTTCTGGAACATAGAACTATAGTTCTTTATTCACATCCTTGAACTACATAGTTTTTACATAGTTTTATTTATAGCACAGGTTTGGAATAATGCATATTTTCAGAAGACATTTGCTTATTAACCTTTCCGTTGCTAAAGGGGATTTTTTGTACTCCACGAAGGTCTTTTTTGTTGATATTTTTGTAATTTAGATATACCTCGTAGACATAATATACATGAGTTGGCAACAGTCTTTTAGAAGCTAGGTATGTCATGTTTCAGATGCTTTAAAATATGCTGTTTATTCTATTAATATCTTAAATTTTTCATTGATTTTTGTCATGAAGATATTTTAGTTGGAGATGAGCAAAGTGCGTAAATTATATGTTTCGTGATTATTTATAAGTTGATTTCTTTCACGATAATCTAGACTTGCCACGTTACTACGAAGATACGTAGGCTGATGTGCTAGTGCCCATATGCATAGAGTGTAATGTGTGATGGTGAGAAACGCCGAGAACTGTCGTCTGCTCTTACGCTGGAGGCTACGTTAGCCTATCTACTAAAATACGTAGTTCATTCAAGAAGTGATCTGGCGTCGTCAATTTGATGTCCTACGTTTCTTGCTCCTAAATTGTATTGATTTAGTTGAGTAGCATATGTCTTTTGTTAAGAAAATAAATAGATTACTAGGGGATATATAATAAATTAAATATTGTGGGTATATTAAATTATAAGATGGGAATTTCGTGTGCTGAGTGTGGTATAGATATCGTTGATCTGACGGAGACTTTGCACTGCGCTGGAAAGTGTAGTTTAAGATTTCATTTTTATTGTGTTGGAATTGTAGTGAAAATTTTTCGCAAAATGAGCTCTGAGAATAAAAATCGATGGAAGTGTCACAGGTGTAGGACAGATTCTGCAGGGAAACGAAAGAGAAGTGAAGCGAGTGTTGGCACAAGTGGTTCACGTGACACTGTGACATCGAAAGAACCAGAAGTTAGAGCCATGTCTGTTGAAACGATTAAACACATTGATGAAATGTTCAGTAAGCAGATAACCGATCTTAGGAAAGACATGATAGAAATAAATAACAGGTCCAAAAATGAATTATTGAAAGAACTAGAGGAATATAAAAAATGCACTACGTACTGTTTTGATAAATTAGATGTTTTTTTTGAGAATTTTGACTGAGTTAACTAAACAAATTAAAGATGTCCAACAACAAAATGAAAGACTTATGACTGAAAATCAAACTTTGCAGAAAGAAATTAAGGGATTAAAGGGGAAAATGAATGATTTAGAGAAAAACAGTAGGAATTGTAATTTAGAGATAGTGGGATTTCCTGAAACAATGAATGAAAATGCGAAGGAGATAGTTAGTCATATCGCAAGTGTATTAAATGTACAGGATGAAGATATGAATATACATGCTGTTCATAGAGTGCCAACAAAAAATTAAACCAATAATCGTCCAACTAGTTATGAGAAAAATGAAAGAAAATTGGATCAAGTGTTGGAATTTAAAGAAGACATTATTCACTAAGGAAATACATAAGGGGCTGCCTGATGGTAAAGTTTACGTAAATGATCATCTAACACAAGACAACAAGCAGCTATTGTATGAATTAAAGAAACTACAGAGGAAAAAAGATTTCAAGTTTGTATGGGTCAAGGACTCAAACCTTTACGTAAGGAAAACTGAAACATCCAGGGTGTTAAGGATTAGGGATAGTGATGACTTAAATCTGTTACTGGATTAGAGAAATGGAAAATAAAACGATGAGTAGCAATAGTGTTTCTGGTACTGAGATGATGAACAATGGAAATGACATGGAAACAATTCCTGTTTTTGATGATTGTAATTTGGATGAAATATACAGGGTCTGTAAAATAGATAGTGAGAACGTTTATGATAAGAATTTGTATAAATGTTATCATGGTAACATCAGAAGTTTGCGGAGGAATTTTGATCATTTTTACTTTACTTAAATTTAATAGAACTTAAACCTGATATAATTGTTTTAACAGAGATATGGATTGGTGATGATGAAATATAATTGTATACAATACCTAATTATAAAGTTTATTATAAATGCCAAAATGAAAGTCGATCAGGTGGAGTGATCGTGTTTGTTAAGCAGTGTATAACAGTGTATTAATTTAATAATGCGTTTGTTACTGCTAATATGGTAGAAATTTCTTTTAAACCAAATAATATAACATTTCTCCTACTGTCATTTTACAGGTTACATTCATATACCAAACAAAATTTTGTTACAGAACTAGAGAAGAAACTAGAAACTATAAATAACAGTAATGTCTTAATAATAGGTGATATGAATATTAATCTAAAAGGAAATGATAAAATTAAACAAGAATATTTACAGCTGATTAAGCCAAAGGTTTTAATGTGTATCATGGAGAGATCACTAGAGAGGAAGCAAAAACTTGTTTGGACCATGTATTTGTAAGAAGTACGATCCAAAATAATTTAACTACTTATGTTATTAAACTTAATATTACCGATCATTATTTTATAGGAATAAATTTTCAGTTAGAATTGAACAGAAATCAGAAAAAATTAAATACAATACGCAGGATAAATATGGACAAGTTAAAAGAATCTTTCAATGGTAAAGACTGGAATGAAATTAAAATATTAAATGATGTAAATGTTTCATTTAAATTATTTTTATCGCAATTGCAGGATATGATAGAGTTATCAAAAGACACCATATATTTAAAGAATGGAGAAAAGAGGCTGAAACCATGGATAACAAATGCTCTTTTAAATTCTATTAAAAAGAAAAATAAGTTATATAAGTTGAGCAAAAATCAACCATTTAATACAAACCTTAATAATTATTTTAGAAAATACAGAAATTTAATATTAAAACTAATCAAAGAAGCAAAATCAAAGTGTTACATTGAAAAAATTTTAGATAGTGACGGTCATATCAAACAATATTGGAAAATTATAAATGATTTGTCTGGTAGACAGCAAAAGAACTTAATGTCCCCTTCAGAAATAAAAATAAATAATATTATTTATTCTTTTAACGAAAATCCCGTGTTGTTTATTGATAAATTTAATACCTACTATACAGAAATTGTTGGTAATCTTGTAAAGTAAATTTCTGATTATATTTTCTGATAATGAAAGCCATAAATCGATTTCATCTCTATATTCTATTTTTATTGATTATATATCAGAGAATGAGATTTTTGGAGTTATTGCATCATTAAAACTAGGAGAAGCGGTTGGAAGTGATCAGATATCTGTGGAGACACTGAAAGAGATAAAATGTTATATTGTAGATATATTATGTTACCTATTTAACTTATCGTTATCATCTGGATGTTTTCCCTCGATTTTGAAAGATTCAACCGTTGTCCCAATATACAAAGGAGGTGAATATTTAGATATCGCAAATTACAGACCGATATCCTTGCTCTCAGTTTTTTGAAAGGCTTTCGAAAAGCTACTTAAAACTAGAATTTTAAATTTCTTGAATAGAAATAAATTTTTTTCTGATCATCAGTATGGGCTTAGCAAAAATGTAGGTACTGAGGATGCTATATTACAATTGCCTTCCACAGTATACTGATCTATAAATGATAATTTGAAACCAGTTGTGCTATTTTTGGACATCAAAAAAGCGTTTTACTCGGTTTCGCATGATTTGCTGATAAAAAAAACTTGAAATGGCTGGAATTCGAGGAAATGTTTTGAAATGGTTGAAAACATATTTGAAAAATAGAATTCAAAGAGTAAAAGTAGTAAACTTATTTAGTAAGGGAATTGAACTAAAATATGGAGTTCCACAGGGTTCTCTGTTGGGGCCAATATTATTTAATGTTTTTATAAACGATCTTTGCAATCTTGAACTTAAAGGAAAAATGATAACTTTCGCTGATGTTACAGCTTTGATATATGCGGCTGACAATGAGAATATTTTAATTGAAGAAATAAATGAAGACTTGGGTAATATTAGAAAATGGTTCTTAAAAAATAAATTGTTATTGAATATTAATAAAACGAAATATTTATATTTCAATTTAAAACGTAATAAAGTCGATACGTTAAAAAAATAAATTATTTTATCGTTCTGTATACTATATAGGACATCAGTGTGCATATGAAGCAATTGAAAGTGTAGAATATTATAAATATTTTGGCGTATATATAGACAGTCAGTTAAATTGGAATGAACATATTAAATATTTGATAAAAAAATTAATGCAATAATTCCAAAATTGTTTAATAATAGAAATTTTTTGAATCTTACTTTTTTAAAGCTTATATATAATGCTTGGGTTAAGTCATATTTAAGTTATGGAATAATATCTTTGGGAGGAATGTTTTACAGTAATATTAAATCCTTAGTTACTATCCAAAATAGAGTAATTAGATGAGTATTAAGAAGAAGAAAATATGACAGTATTAAATGTTTTTATAATGATCTTCAAATCTTACCATTACGGAAAATGTATGTTTATAATGTGATTTTATATTTAAAAAAGCACCATAGAGAAAGTGACATTAAAAAAGTAATACAGAATACCAGAACAAGTGCATATATTAATTTCATTGTACCACTTCCAAAGAAAACTATTACGCAGAAACATTATATATATTTTTTGGCGCCGAAAATATTTAACAGATTACCTGAAACTATAAAGGATGAATTAAATTTTCATACGTTTTCTCGAAAACTAAGAGATTGGAGTTGTGATATCGATGATGTAGAAACATTTCTTTTGGTTGGAGGGATTGCCCCTATATTTCTGATTGTAATTTATTTTTTGTTTGCTCTTTAGGATGTTAAAATTTTGAATAAAAATTGGTGTATTTATAGTTTATTTACTGATTCTATTACTATATTGTTGATGTAAGCATGACAGAAAGTATTAATATTGTAATATACTTAAAATGTTGTTTCTAATGTTTATATGTGTGTTTTTTATTTTAACTTATACTCCACGTGCGAGTCTTTGAACTCTTGTGGTGGTGTAATTTTCCAAAATTTTTGTAAATACTTACATTGTATCATAAATAATATAAATGGAAATAAAGGCTACTACTACTACTACTACAATCGTATCAGAATAATATGACCACCTACCATACATATACTATGGTAAGTGGTCATATTATTCTGAAACGACTGTGTATATCGTTGTCCTAAAAGACGCAGCTTATTTCTCCATCATAAAAATAATTATTAATTACAGTGAATGGACAAATTATTATGTACACCCCGATAACAATATGCAAGCAGAAGTATCGCATCCAATCACGTGTGACGCTGAAACTGGCAATGCACATAAATACAGCAGTTCTCTACGCATTGGGAACCAGTCACGGAAAAGTAATCATGGGTAAAGGCAGCGACCTAAGTGAGTTTGACCGTGGCTAGATAGTAGGTGCGAGGAAGGCCGGTTGTTCTGTCGCTGAAAAATTAGTGATCTGGCAACCTTCGTTTCACGTGACACGAAGGTTGCCAGATCATTAATTTCTAAAAAAATCGTTGCCAGATATTTTTTCTGAATTTTGTAATCAACCGCAATGTTCGGATACTTTTTTGAGCTACTGTTCAACATCACCGCAACTGAAGTGTTGTGATTTCCACGTCAGACCTTCTTACGTGTATACTAAGACTACGTGAAATACAACACTTCCAACCAGTGGGAGAAGTGTGGATATATATGTATGATTGACTCTCGAGGTGAGCGCAGAGTGCCCCACATTGTTACAAGGAATCGCATGGGTACCGGGGAGCATATATCATCGGGATTGAATGAGGACATGTCTACAAGCTTATGCACAAAGACTATCCGTCGCACCATGGAAAAAATAGGCTACGGCAGTCGACGTCCACATTGTGTGCCCTTGTTGACTGCAAAGCACCAAAAGATTAGGATGCAGTTTGCAAAGGCCTATCGTAACTGGAGTATGGAGGACAGGAAACACGTCATCTGGTCTGATGAATCAGAGTTTCAACTCTATGACTATGATGGGAGGGTGCGTGTATGGTGTAAACAACACGAAGTAATGCACCCAGCTTGCCTCCACCTGTCATACAATCAGATGAAGGTGATGTAACAGTTTGGGGTTCATTTACATGGGCTTTCTTGGGGCCCTCATACCTGTCGGGACCTCTGTCACTGGCACAAGGTATGTGAACATCGTCGCCACCATCTACATCCGTTCGTAACGATCCCTTTCGCACCATGACGCCATCTTTCAACAGGACAACGACACACCGCATACTTCCCGAGTGGCGACCAACTGGCTCCAGGATCATTCAAATGAGTTTACCACACTGGAATGGCCCTCTGGATCGCCGGACCTCAACGCCATTGAGAATTTGTGGGACGAATTAGAAAGATCTGTTCGAGCCAGCCAACCCCACTGGCAACTGTACATGCTCTACGACAGGCGATCCTCACTTCATGGGTGGAAATACCACCTCCGTGTTTTCAACACCTCATTGAGTCCTTACCAAAACGTCTGGCTCTGTTGTGAGGGCAAAAGGTGGAGCAACAGTCTATTAGTTAGGTGTATATAATGATTTGTCCATTCAGTTTAAATGTTGAGTGGGGTACAACAAAATACCGCTTAGTCGATAACTGGTGCTATAATGTATATCATGTAATTCGAAATGTCATCAGAGGATGTTTACATAGTCAAATGAGTTCTATTTGCATGTAGGTCGCCAGTGCAGTATTAGTGTAATCCAGATATATCTAATATACAGTAATGAAATATATTGCATAGCTGTTAATTATTGCACTTGTAAATGTTTTTTCAATCAATATTTGTTCGTATGCTTCTTTTATAAAGTATATTTTTTGCTTATTATTGCTCTTGTAAACGTTTTTCTGCAATAAATATTTGTTCATGCATTTATCTGATATTATTTCCATGTATTAAAATTATTATTTGTCCATTGTTTGGGTGGAGTACAAAAACAATCAGCCCGTTCAGTCATTCGGTGTATTTAGTTCAGTCACCGAAGGGTTAATACGTTAAACTCGCAAATTATGTGCAAAGTCTATGAAGGGTTTGTTTATACTAGTTGCCGAGGAGCAATTCTAAATTTAAATGGTCATATGTGATTGTTTTATTAACACACATTCTTTTCAGAGGTAGGATTTTCAATTCAACAAAAGATTTGTAGATGTGAAGGAAAGGTTGCTAAAGATATACCCTCTCTACTCCCACTTATACTTTTTTGCAGATCGACACTAGTGAAGAGACTGATTTTTAGTAAGTTCTTAGTGTTAAGCACATTTTGAATATCATTCATAAGTAGTTTTTCAAGCATGTAGAATTTTAAAACTAGCGCCGTAAGAAAGGTGAGAGTTTGCCTCAGTTGCGAGAATTCCTAATTCCGATTCTGGTTAAAACAATTTTTTTTACCTTTATAGTTATTGGGGACCATCATTGAAACAAATTTAATTATTCAACCTTTAAAGTTTGTTTGTTGTCTTTTTTTAGAAGGTTACATAATTTAGTTTTTGGAAGGGAGTAAGAGTCCCATACGACGAACGACGGTCTTTCCAAGCCCAGCGGTGACCTATTTCTTACCGAGGGAAGAGTGAGGATTAGCAGAGATAAATCGGAAAGCAGACACAGTTGGAACTCGAACCTGGGAATTACGAGCCTGGACTGCTACCGACTGAACCAGCTACTGCCCCTTACATAAAGAAATCATAATTCGAGCTATTAGGCCACTGTCATACCTATTCTTCCTTTGTATAACTTGCCTTAGTTAAATTTTGGTTTACACTTAATGTCGCAAATGCCCCAGTTTTAGTAAACTGAAATCGCAACCATAATTAATTGTCCCGGTTTCATAAAGTTGAAGCCGGAACATTTACTGAGATATCCCGGTTTTTATCGATCGAAATCTGAACAACCTGGACATGTCTTAACATCCCACCCGACTTACGGCACTCTTTCCAAACACGTCGATACTCCTTTTCTCACGAAATTGGATGAGCTAGGATTAGGAGAAAAATTGTCAACACAATCACACTGAGAAACGACATGTTCATAACATGCAAAGCAGATTATGAACATGTTGCATTGTAGATTGAACCAGACTTGCCTGTCCAACAGAATTTGGGTCGGATTGTTTTACCTCTAAGCTACACTTTTTTATACACAATTGGCTAAACGGTCAGGTCACAAGGACTCCGAGTGCTCAGAGAAAGTTGTGTGTGTGTGTGGGGGGGGGGTGAATAGCGGTTGGGAGCCTCCCGTCAAAACCATCCAACGTGTTCTTTAAGGTGTTACAGGACATGTGACACAAGGGGACCTTTGGCTCTCCCTTACACGAGGCCATGGCTTGACGTTCCATCCAACATCAGTAGCCTTTTAAAGCACATCAGTGTATCTTATTGACCGAGGGAAGGGCGGGAATTTTTTGGAGATAATTCTCAACGTTGGCCCAGTCGGGACTCAAATCTGGGAACTGCAGATCACAAAAACTGGTGCGCTACCGACTGAGCGCGCCACCCCCACCGTCCAACAGAACTATCCTCGCAAATATTTACAATTTGACATCAGAGTTGATAAAAAAAAAAAAGTGAGAAATTCGAGATAAACGCCATCAGAGCTGTTGCTGTCATCTCGGTTGAACTGATTACTGTGGATTTCACACTACCAGCCTTCACTGTTTTCCACCTATCACTAATCATTCGGTGATATAAATAAACACTTTCTCTGATATCTTTCGAATACTATGCAAATAATCCAGCCATGCGTCAGCTCCTCAAAAAAGTTTCATTTGTTGTTTTCTGAAAGCTTATCATTGTTAGTGATAAAAATGTTCTGCCTCCTCGAAAAAAGTAGAAACTGTTTTTATCACAACTTGTGCTTTCTTTAATTACTGAGAACTAATTCGTTAGAACGACGCCACTGATTTCCATAATTCTTTATCTTTGTGCAAAAACTGGCTTGAGGCATTGCTCTTTTCTGTTCTCAGAAAGTTGTTTTGTTTTTTCCCCCCACACCACTTCGCGTTGTACAGGAAATGATGTGCTCCGTTTGCACCTTCCTTCTTCAAATATTGCGTTATCGGGAACCTGAGCTTCGGGCCGGTAATTAAATTAAGAGCTGGGGTTTGTAAAAAAAGTGTTCTATAAAGCTTTAATCCAGTCAAATTTTCTCGTGGAAGTGAAAGACAAATAGAGTGATTAAACTGCATCATTCTCTTCTATAAATTATTACGTAAACAATCCTACATAGCGAAAAAGTAAGTGAAATTCACTTAATTACTTGACATATAACGACTAATTGACGCAAGTACGTCAGCCTGCGTTTAGTGGTTTGAGGGCCATTAGCAGTTTTTTTATCCATAATATTTTATTCCTATTCTGAAAATACAATCCCTGTATCTGAATGGCAGAATATTGGTTATCAACTAAGGGGATCATCCGTACTGCTTTGAGACTATTTGGACTCCCCGAATTACGTGTTGTGTTCTTGTGTTGTAATGTTTTCAACAAAACATAGGTTTTTTTTTTGCTATTTGTCATTGGCAAAACATGTGTTTTTAATACTAAATGGAATGAATCTAGTATATATTTCCAAGTCCTTTTTTGTCTAAACGACTTTAAAAATTACTTGAAAATGGAAGAAACAAGTTTTGGACTTTTATTGAATTTGGCAATTGACAAACTGAAAAAAAGGACACAAAAATGCGTCTAATTGCCATCCTAAGGTTTTTGGATAGCTCTCAATATTTTAATATTGTTTCAGTTTTCGTGTGGAGATTACTGAGCAAATTTTGCAGTTGTGGCTGGAAAACAAAACCTGCGAAAATATTTCTCGACCCACACGTCTTTCAAAAAAGGGTTCAATTTTCATCGAATGCATGGAAACGGAGAAATTCACTTTCTTGTCTGTTATATCAGGAATATGATAGGTGCTGTTTTTGTCTTACTATCACAGCACAAACAACATAGAAGGGAACACAAGATGGTCATTCTCATGGAATAAGTATTTTACTCTTTGTATTAATTACTCCGTGCGATTCATCGGGATGCGAGTTCGACCTACAAATTTACAGGTGTATGATACACCAGCAATTAATCGGCCGAAGAGATTTTTATTACAATATAATGTCCAGATATTTTCGAGCAACACTACTAACTGACAGAAATATCGGGCATTTTTTTTTTATGTCAGACTATAAATTTGTCAAATCTGCAGATCTACTGCTTTCGTGCATCAGGGCCAGGGGTGGCTCAGTCGGGGCGAGCCAGGTTTGTAATGTGCAGTTCCCAGGTTCAAGTCCCAGCAAGGCCAGTTTTGAGATTTATCTCCATAAACCTCCTCACTCTCCCCCACAGTCAGTAGGAGACACCGATGGCCGTCCATTGGATGGGACGTTAAGCAGTGGCCATTTGTGCGGGACAGAAATATCCTGGACGTTAAAGAAACGCAGGATGGCCTTGACGGGCGGCTACCATCTGTTTACCAACAGCTGTTCCAGTGGTCAACTCCCCCAACCTTCTCTGAGCCTTCGGAGGTCCTTGAGACCTGCCCATTGTGTGCAAAAAAAAAAAAAAATGACGCCCATAGGTAAAACAACCAAACTCCATGCATCAATGTACTGCTTTTCAGAAATCTGGTTACCTTATTGTTATATTGGATTAATTTTCGTCTTGTATGAAGAATGGATAGTTCAGTTTACTTCTTGTAGATGACGACGACTTTACACTAAACTTTCCAATCGGCTATAACAAATATTGGTTTCAAAGACATATTTTGAGATGTTTCCACATTTATCGATCTCAACTGTGTAAATTCAAACTAATGGAAGGTTCGAAAACTGCGAATAGCAATACTTTATTTATGATTATAAAACCAAGAAATAATCTTTCATTTGTCTCTTAAAGGGAAAAATAAATAAATAAATAATATGTTTTTCCCAACCTCTTGAGGTTGATTCATGGGATATTTGGGATTTTATGGCGCATTAGCAATTTTTTTATAACTGATTTTATGGTGCAAGGCAATACGCCAAGCGAAATAAATAATAGGGTAAAAGACAGAATCCGCAACCAAAGTTAAAAGCAAAGAGGGTAACGTTATGAGAGACAAAAGCCCCTTGGGGTCAGGGAGCTGGTCACTGCTGTCAAGGCACATACCATGACCACTAATTGGAAACTTCTAGCATAATGGCCACTTTACAATATTTATTTAACGTTTTCACATTTTCCTCAAATATAGGGCCCTCTAACGGTGGAAATTCGAACTATTTTAAAATTCCGGAAATGCTAGGCCAAGTATCCATTAGTATTTATTCAACCCAAAAAGTATTTTTAAGATTTCTCTTAAAATAAAAAGGTTAAATTTCTTTTAACAGGAAGATGAACAGACAGACATAAAAACGACAAAGCGAAAACAATAGATTTTTTTTTCTAAATAGATAGCTGATGATTTAATTAACACGTTGACAGAATATGAGCTGGAAATAGGTAACTGTAACTCGTTGTCTTCAACCCAAGCGAAATGGGAAATATTGAAAACAAACAGAATACAGTTTGCAAACTGCTCCGTTTTAAAAGAGAAAGAAAGGGTGTGGAACTAATTTTATAATTTATGTCATTTCCCATGTTTTAAGCTTCGATCGGCTTCCGAATAGAAAGATAACATGTCACAAAGAAACCACTTTATTAGAAAGGAGTAGAAACAGAGAAATAGTTTTTATAGTTTATGTCACTTCTCATATCATGACTTTAATTTGTTAAACTCTTTGCAATCTATCCCGTCTGAAGAGATTTGGAGATATAACTGTTTTGAAAATTCTTTAAACCGACAATGAAATAAAACACGTGTAAAATAAGAGGATAAGTAAAAATATTCTCTTCTAATTATTGGTTGAAACAAGGAATAACTGAATAAATTAATAGTTTTAAAATGTCATAACCTTAAAACAGAAATTTTAATAGGAAGCCTAATAATTCCACGTGTTTTAATTTGTGTATCTCCAGTTGAAATTCGAAAACAGTCAGTGCAAGCTTTATATTCTGAAACACAACACTCAGTGAATTTTTCAATGAATCAGAAGTTGAGCGGATGATTTAAATATTCTTCAGAAGAAAACACATTTGTTTCATTTTATCTCGTTTTCAAAGAAAAGGAGATAATAGTTTCGCTTTCTCGTCTGTCTGTCCGTCTGTAGACATAGAACTTTTTTGTTTACAGAGATAAATTAAAAATTCTTTTTTGTTGGATAGGTATTGACGAAATATTACAATATGCACTTTCCGAATCTCTCTAAAGCTATAATTCCGCACTCTAGCGGGGAAAAAGCTTAAAATTCCAAACTTTGAAGCGAATATTGCAAACCATATATTCATGCTAAAATTTTGGTGGTGGAATGTGAAGTTTCCATTGCCAGCAATGAGTTGACTCCTTAGACCCAGAGGTAGTGGGAAAACACGCCTTTTCAATTTTAGCAGATAATTGTTTGTTTTCAGAGATAAATGAAAATTATTTTTGGGCTAAATAGGAATTGATAAAATATTATGATTTAAACTTTTTAAATATTACGAAAACTATAATTGCACTCTCTAACGGTGGAAAAATTTGCAAATTACAAAATTTCAAAGAAATGTTGCAAACAACGTATTTAAGCTAGAAATTTTAAATTTTTGGGTGGAATGTGAAAGCTATGATGTTTCCATTGGTAATAATGAATTGATCTCTTAGACCCAGGAGGCGGGGAGTAAAGCACAATTTTTTTTATTTAGCAGATAATTATTTGTATTTAAAGATAAATAAAAAACTCTTTTTAGGGTTAGATAGGAGTTGATAAAATATTATGATTCGCACTTTCGAAATCTTTCAAACACTATGATTGATCCCTTTAACGGTGAAAAAAGATTGAAAATTCCAAACTTTCAAACGAATATTCCAACAATATATCAATGATAGAAATATAAAATTTTGGCGGTGGAATGTGAACGTCATGAAGTTTCCATTGGAAACAATGAAAATGATAATTAGTAAATTCTTCTTTAATTTGATTGGTATTAATGAAATATTATAATTCGAACACTTAGTAGTTTTGATATATACATATATACCTTTTCAGATCACTGAATTGATTAAACAGCAAAACAGTTATCAAGTGATGTGATAAAATATGATGGGAAAATGGAAAACCTTCAACAATTGGTTTCCTGCTATCCCACAATGTTAAAAAGTTTTACAAAATATATATATAATTTAAATTTAAATAATACTGGTAGTTTTTAAAAGATGATCTACTGACATCAATAATGTAACCACTTTTTTGAGAGAGGTATGTGAAATGGAACTTTCTAGATTTAAGAATAAAAAGACGAATTGCATTTTTTCCCATCATCCGCTAGCTCAAATTAAAACTTTTAAAGAATGAAACAGTAAGTAAAGGAAAAACTTCTTTTTCTTTGAAAACGAGATTCTCATATGCGCCAGATGCGATATGCATTGTTGTAGTTTTAATTATTTTGGATTTCACTGTTATTTTAGCATGTATTCTGTAATAAAATAAACAAGGTTCGTATAACATTGCAACCACTGAATTGCCTTATTTCTAGTTTTTTTTGATACCATATATATATATAACCTGACATACATATTTTGTTCATAATTTGGATCATGATGATAATAACCTTCATTCTTTCTTACTCTTACTCGTTACACAATTATTAATACCAACCATGTGGTTAGCAAAGACATCTTATTTACTGAAGAGGAAAACATTTAAGATCCGTGTAAATACATGCATAATGCATATTTCTACATACGATTTCCCTAAAATTATTTAACCCTTTCGGGACCATAAGGTTTCTAAGAGTAAATATTAGTATGTAACTGTTTATTTTAGTTTGTTTAGACGTAAAATAAATAAAAATCATAAGAAAAATACATAACAATGTGTAGTTTTTTTGGATTTTTATGGGGAATATTTTTCCCAATGGACTATAAAGGTAAAACAAATTATAGTTAGGCTTATTATGCAATGTCTTTTATTTATTGGTTTATTACAACAAAATGTTAACTAAAATAATACAAAATTATGAAATAAAATTACTATACAAAATGATGTGCTAATTATGATATTCGGCGAAGCAATTTCTTTTGGTAGTGAGGCAAAGATGGCCATTGCACATAGTACATATATTATGCGTCCTGACAGTTCTGTTTTTGTTTTCTAAACGTTCCCGTTTACGTAATTGCATTCGGCATACGTTCTATTTTGACATTCTGTAAAAAAAATGCCGATAAGGTTATAATTAAATACGACAATCACCAATTTTAAAATGGGAAAAATGTTTCCCTTGGTCGTGAAAGGGTTAACAAATATTGTCTTGACGATGAGTAAGCATCATTCGGTACCGTAAGTTTGCCTACATGCATTTCCCATAAGTAGTGTAAAATATTTTGTAAGTTTGAAATAATTGTGAAATTGTAACCTTTTGTTTCATAGTTGTGGGAGCGAGGGTAAGTTTCATAATCTGCAGTTCCCAGTTTCGAGTCTCATCTGGGCCAGCATTGACATTTATCTCCGCTAAACCTCCGCCCTGATCTCTAGCAGAAAGGGGACACCAATGGGGCTTGGAAAGGATGCCATTCGTCGCAGGGCAGCGCCTAGGAAACTGGCTGCCTGCGTGTAAAAATAATTCGCCCGCCCTACTTATGAGTTATCATAGTCTTGGGTGCCAGGGGGAGAGGTAATGGTTCACCCCCTTGGAAAAATTGATCGGAAAATTAATTTACTTTAAATTGTATCAAGTGAACCAAAAAATTGTTTGTTTCTCTTTAAAGAAATGTAAAGCTTTATATAAATAAATTAAGAAAAAAAAAAAGAAAATTAAAGAAATGTAAAGCTTTTAATTTTAGCTCCACGTTTTCTTTTGTAGTCGAAAATATTCCATTTATTATTATGAAAAAATATTTTAAGGGCATTTTTAATAATATGTTCCATTTTTTTCGTTTTCTCTTCGGGTCTCTTTAGTTGTATTATGGTATGATGTATGCAGGGCTTCAGTTTGCCCAACTGAGGCTCTCATGTGATGCAATGTATGGACTGCCCTATAGCCTTAGCGAAATGAAAAAAAAAAAAGAAATATGTATATCTTGGTTTTACACAAACCTTTTCGCTACTATTCGTAATTTTTTAAGAACGAGAAAAATTGAAAGCATTCAAAAAACTATTACGAAGCCCAAAATGTTCTCTATCAATTATGATGAGGCACGAGTTTGGAAAAAAACATTTCCAAATAGTAGGAGTCAACGTTTATATCGACTAACTGGTTTTTACTTTTCAATTTTTGCTCCTTAATTTCACAGATATAAAATATAATCACTAAATTTTTTTAGGAAACTTCAGCATTATTTAATTTGGATTGTTTAACTTCTTCTGGATGAAAATCTCATTTAGAACTTGTAAATAACATATAAAAATATCATTTTCATTTCTCATTTTCAGTAAAAGAGTTAAATTTCAAATACGAAAACTTATTTGTTTAATCTCCCTTTGCCCTACGTTAACGAGAGTAATTATTGTTTAGATCAGGGGTTCTCAACTGGGGTACACGGTTAAATTTTTTGGGGTACGCCGTAAGAGCTCAAAAGTCGATAGATCTAGTAAGAAAGTCGCTAAGTTGGCAACACTGCTGTGCAAAAATGTCTTTTTTTGTTTATCGATATTGTAAGTAGTGAGTTCCCAACTTGAGACTTTCACACCCGTGCTTTCCCACTATGACGTCACCGGCTACGTCCCCTATGACTAAAATCTCTACCCCATTACTAAAACAACCCTTCCCTTTTAACCCCTGGCGCCATCTGGTGACTATGAGGAGTACTATTTTCGAAAAAAAACAATTTTAGCTCTACTTTCCCGTTTTTTGACACCCCCTTTATTAAATATTTCTCCCCCTTTATTAAAACCCTCCTCCTTTACCCCCCTTTTAACCTCTGGCGCCATCTGGTGACTATGAGAAGCACCATTTTCGGAAAAACCCCTATTTTAGTTCCAATTTCCCGATTTTTGACTCCCCCTTTATTAAAAATTTCTCCCCCTTATAAAAATAACCCTTCCTCCTCCTTTTAACCACTGTCGCCATTTGGTGACTATGAGGAATACTATTTTCGGAAAAACCCATATTTTAACTCTAATTTCCCAATTTTTCAGCCAACCTGTCATTAAAGACCCCTGGCTGACCCACCTATATTTTTAGCCCCCTTAATCTCCGAATAAGTCCCTTGCCAACTAGACTTCGGGTGGCAACGATCGGATGATGCAAGTCTCAGAATAATTGCTATGGGTGGCAACCTCGCACAGAAAGGAATGACGCAATCCTCAATTACAAAGTCCCAATTTTTTAATCCCCCTCATTAAAACCCCCTTATCAAAAGCTCCCCTCATTAAATTACCCCTTTATTAAAATTCCCTCCCTTTTATTAAACCCTCTATTAAAACTTCACTGATCACAAACTCCTTTGGTATTCACGTTCATCTGAAATTTTCCAAGTCTACTAAACTTAGAAAATCAACTCCCAAAGTTGTATATTCCCTGTATTCCTTATTAATAAAACACTTACCAAAATTCCCTCCCCTTTATTAAAAATCAAAAGTTCCCTCTATTAAAACTTCACAAACTTCCATCCTCTTACAAGTCCACTAAAATTAGAAAATAAATGGCTAAATTTGTATATTCCCTGTATTCCTTAGTAATTAAACAATTATCAAAAACTCCGTCCTCACATTAAAAACCCCCTGGTCGACCATTCACGTGGTAAATCAGTTTTCTCTATACGCATTTAATCGATGTCATCCAACGTCCTGTATTTAAAAAAATCAGTTTTCTCTATGCACATTTAATCGATGTCATCCAACGTCCTGTATTTAAAAAAAATCAGTTTTCTCTATACGCATTTAATCGGTGTCATCCAACGTCTTGCATTAAAAAAAAAATTCCTTCCCAACACAGTGATTTGAACCCGCTACCTTGGTGTCCACATTCATTTTCCCAAGTCCAGGTAAACTTTGGGTGGCAACCCCATCTCAGAATGGTTGATGCAATCCTTGAAAATAATTACTCATATGCGAATTCGAGCTTCACTAAAATAAGGACTATCCCGCAGTAACTGTCCCACAGAAAATGAAAAAATGCTATTGTGTAAAAAAATTAATAAAATTTAATAAAAGGGGAAAAAATCTGATTTTATTCCTCATGATGAAAAACATTGAAGGGTAATAGGGTCGACCTAAAAGACCTGTGTTCGGTACGGACCAAGTTTTATTGACGGGTGGTTGAGTCCTACGAAATTAAAAAATTCCAAACGGGGAATCACAAGGGTTTTATTGACGGTTGAATCTTGGATCTGTGCTGCTTCCATATCAGGAGCGCTGTCTTACATCATGAAACCCTACAGACACACTTGAGACGATTCTACACATTCCCAATTCTACCCTTTATGATAGGTCAGTGTTTCAATGTACCACATGTAGACTTTTGAAATGACGCGCCCTAAACCTCCAAGAGTTGAGCTTATTTAGTCTCCAGCGGATTGATGCCATCAGATATCTGCGTTTCCACGTCAGGACTTGTCTTGGAAAGTGATTTCACGTTTGTCTCAATTACTCTCCACCATTACGCGACATGGTTTAAAAACATTTTACATTTGTATCTTCAGTACTGGGAAGTAACGCTACTCGAAGAAAAATCAGCTATGGGAGTAATCACTAATCTACAAACGCTCGCACAGTTTATAAAAATCGTCTCTTCTACCGTTTATCGGCAAACGTAAAGACGCTGACGAAATTCACGTTGCGGCGTCAGGTGCATGTTTTACAGGTTAAGACTGCGTGGCAGAATGCTATATAAAGCAAGAATGCTAAAAGTAGAATTCATACGTTTCCATAAAAAACTTTAGTTCCAACATGAGTTAAAGGAGTAGGGAACATTGGTTTTAACACTAACCTACTATACAGATCAAAAAACAATACCATTACAAACTATGAGCGTGAAAAATCTCAAGTCCAGCAATACCCTTTTAAATATAGGCACACACTCTGACTTCAACATCGCCTCTGTTACAAAAGCTATCATTGTCACGTGATTCTAAAGCGAGGAGATGTGCGTGAAGCAACTGGCGATGTACAAAGGTCATGGCGCACTCACCCACACTGACCTTTGGGCAGCAGTCCAAACAGATAAAATAATTAGATATGGTTCGACTCACTTTGAGAAGAGCAGTTGCTCCGTCCAAAAGCCTAATGAGAAAGTTAAATAATGACATGAAGAAAATGCTCAGAATACCGGAAATAATCCGTAGGGTGCCTTCGGATCTTAAGTTATCGCGTTCTCCAAGTGGTCAGCTGATTTTACAAGGTTTTCATTGTCATTAAAGAATGTAGCAGTTACAGGAAGAAGAGGATTTGACCTCGTACATTAGAAAAGGGAACAATTGTTAATGTCATAAGAAATGTGTGACGTATAATTCAGTGGAAAAACTTAATACGAAATCTTTAACATTATTCCCGGCGTCCATTGTTAGGTGATCGTTTTAACATCCACTTTCAAATGACATTCGGGGTTATCACTTAAGTTTCAACTTTTATTTTTTCCAACCGCAATGATGCGTAGTTTCTATGGAACTTTCGATGCAAAAGTCGATCTTTCTCACACTAACGATACGACCGTGCACTAAAAAACAAACCTAGGACCCCATAGACAATAAAGATTTCAACTAAAAAGTCCTTAAAATCGTGAATGGACTTATGTGAAACGTAATGTACTGAGCTTCACAACATTAATATAGATAGGGATCCTCGCTTGTTTTCTCTATACTATCATAAATTGAGAAACCTCGATGCTTGTGAAATTATCAAAGATGAATAGAGCTCTGTAAAGTTTAATTCTCCACAAAATCTTCTGAGTTCATTATGCTGTAAATGTCTAATTCTGTTAGGATCACAAGGGATGTTTTACACATTCAAGGACTTTTTCTGACATTCGCTAATCAAAGTGTCTAAACAGATACTAGGCATCAGACTCATCATTACACAGACACAATACCTATCCATAGGTTGTGTAAGCATTTAGAATAAAAAACTGATTGCAAGTCTGCTTCACGTCATACAATCTCATAACTTAATTTTCAGATGCACGTTTCTTCATAGAATCGTAAACTCTCAATATCTATGCATTTCCTCACACATCTCGCAAGATAATTAAAGTTCAACCGCTGATTCATCTTCCATCTATGTGTATATTTACTTTCATAGCATCATTTGCCGAAAAAGGTAAAATCGCAAGCATCTGAATCAGATTATTATTTTTTCCATATATCTGCTTACATTGAAAATTCTATTCCGTAGTTTACCCCCAATACAGGTATAAGTTATGATAGCCAACATCTATCTCATAGACAGTAGGTTAGTTACTTCTAACAAAGCCAAGGTTTGAGATCCATAGTAACACATGAATGTTGTTTACCTGCCAAGATCCCGACATACTCTCACCCCTTCTACTGGGTCGTATGAAAGGTAACTGTTATGAAAATTAGCTGCGTGAAGTCGTATTTATTTTTAAAGCAAAGATACACCGAACTCGCTCTTACAGGCACGAACCTTCCATTTCCTAATGTGTGAAAAGGAAAGTAGCCCGAACAGTCATTCTTTCACAATAAGTCAATGTTGACTGCATTAAATACGATTCAAACGGAAGACAATCCGGCTTTTGTTTGGAAATCTGAAAACTCATTGTTTTTAAGAAAACAACAGTATTTCCATGAAAAGTTGACTCTCAGAATCGATCCGCTAGACCCTAACTTTGCATTCTCTGACTTCAAAAACCGATAAAACGTAATGTAAGCTCTCTCTGTGGTTATTCCAAGGTATTATCTCTTTTCAGAGTTCCTGGTCCTCTTGGTACGTTTGAATAACCGCATAAGTGTGGGTGAAAGTGGTTAGCTGCAAACACAAATTTTTCGACAAAGATAGGGTGTTTCACTACACGAGGAAATCTAACACACACACACACACATTTTCATGCCTAAGAATCGATTTAGTTATTTTTCCTGCATGAGAATATTTCTACACTAGTGTGGAATTCTTAGAACAAGTCGTACTATGTTCGTGTGAAAGTGGTTCTGGCAAGCACATGTTTTTTGATAATGTTATGTATCCTGTTTGGAAATCTGAAAGAACACTGTCTGTGGAGCATTACTCCTGTAAGCCGGTACTAATTTCGATTCTGATGGTCCTCATAACTGATAGACAATACTTTGCGTTTCCAACGGACCTAACGTATAAAGCGTCAAGTCTTTCAAAGGTTATTTCACACTTCAAACCACGACAAACAATATTGCAGAAGTGAGATTGAAAAAGAGAAGCGATAGGAAAGCACACTACCTGCATTCTCATATTAAAAGAAAACGTAAGCATTCGAAACAGAGGGCGCCGTGTGCCAGCTTAAAAGGCAACAATAAGGTTGGTAACAATGGTTTAACCATTCATTTTTTAAGTATTAGAGCGTTAATGTTACAATTTCTTACAACAGCGTTCATTTCTGGTGAAGATGCAAGTCAGCATCTTCACCAGAAGATGCTGACTTGCGAAAGTGAATGCGAATGCTTTTGCGATGCTTATACGAATGCTTATGCGAATGCTTATACGAATGCTTTTGCGAATGCTTATGCGAAAGTGAATGTTGCTGAAATATAATATTCACGTGCTTACACGAAATGTGAATTTTTTCACTTTTAGTGTAAGCACGCGAATATTATATTTCAGCAACATTCACTTTCGTGTAAGCATGTGAATATTACATTTCAGCTGCAAGTGAATCAGTCACTTCAGAATATTGACACCCTTGCGAACTCACTGAAACGTGTCTCCTTCTTGTGTCTCTTCATATCTATATACTATTCTTACCAACACAAAAGATAGAACTTTCGAAGTAAGATGAACAGTGCAACAGTTAAAAAAAGTGATTTTCTGAGTTTTGGGCTTTTCACCAACGCCATCTAGTGGAAAATATGTTGATTGTCTGATTCGAGTAAAAAGAGGATTATTACTTTCAAGCAGTCTGTTTATGAATATGTAGGAGAATGTTTCTCTGATCTTATGCAAAGTATATTCTTGTCTAGTGTATGGTATTATTCAACGGATGTCTTTCTAAGTGTATGCATACATCCGTGAGATGGACTAAGTTTTTTCTCACATACTCGTTTCGTCTCTGTAATTGTATGTTTTTTCATGCGTATGCTTTCATGTTTGTTTCTGTGTGTGTGTGTGTGTATATATGTTTGTTTCTTGGTGCGGGTGAGTGTGTGCGTGCGTATGTTTTCATGTTTGTTTCGGTGAATCAGATGTGTGTGTGTAAGTCTTCATGTTTGTTTCTCTCTCTCTCTCTCTCTGTGTGTGTATGTATGGGGGGTGTTAAAGTGTCTGTATGTGGTTCAAGATAACAATTTAAAACAAGACTAGTGTTTATGCAAAATATTTCATCACAGATCTTAAATTGAATACTCATATTTTAGGAGGTGTAAGGATTTTTCTTCAACACGTTCGAATATTTTTTTGAGCATGACTGTCTTACATTACGTCTTACGTTATGTTTCCTATGTCTTGTAACTTGTTCGATGTCTTGTAACGAACAAAACGTGTGTCTTTTTTGCTAATACAGAAGAGGACATACAACCGAGAATATTTCAAACTTAGAATAACACAACATCCTGATGCATTAAGAACGAAGCGGAGGAATACTAACAACTGAAACGATCGAAATCCTGTTGTTTCGCGCAAGGGGGGCGAAGGGTGATAAAAAGTAATACTCCTGAAAAAATCCTTGTAACATAAAAGGTCCTCTTTTTTGAAACAACTGGATTTCCCTTTTCAGATTATTACATGTTTTAACATCCTTCAACCCCCTTGCGCGAAACAACAAGGATTTCGACCGTTCGTTCTTAATGCATCTTAATGAATCAGGATGTTGTGTTATTCTAAATTTGAAATATTCTTGGTTGTATATCCTCTTCTGTATTAGCAAAAAACACACACGTTTTGTTTGTTACGAGATATCTGACAGGGAACGTAACGTAAAACGTAACGTAAGACAGTCATGCTCAAAATAATATTCGAACGTGTTGAAGAAATATCCTTACACCTCCTGAAATATGAGTATTCAAGTTAAGATCTGTGATGAAATATTTTGCATAACCACTAGTCTCGTTTCAAATTGTTAGCTTCTTCTGTAGCAAGCAAGTGTCCGTAAGACAATATGTTTATTCTTGCATGTGAACAAACACACACGCACACATGTGATAATATATACACATAAAGATGAAACACATACAGACACTTTAACACCCACACACAGAGAGAGAGAGAGAAACAAACATGAAAACATACGCACGAATGCACACACTCATCCGCACACAGAAACAAACATATATACACACACACATATAGAAACAAACACGAAAGCATAGGCACGAAAAAACGTACAATTACAGAGACGAAATGAGTATGTGAGAAAAAACCTAGTCCATCGCACGGATGTATGCATACACTTAGAAAGACATCCGTTGAATAATACCATACACTACACAAGAATATACTTTGCATAAGATCAGAGAAACATTCTCCTACATATTCATAAACAGACTGCTTGAAAGTAATAATCCTCTTTTTACTCGAATCAGACAATCAACATATTTTCCACTAGATGGCTTTGCTGAAAAGCCCAAAACTCAGAAAATCACTTTTTTTAACTGTTGCACTGTTCATCTTCCTTTGAAAGTTCTATCTTTTGTGTTCGTAAGAATAGTATATAGATATGAAGAGACACAAGAAGGAGACACGTTTCAGTGAGTTCGCAAGGGTGTCAATATTCTGAAGTGACTGATTCACTTGCAGCTGAAATGTAATATTCATATGCTTACACGAAAAGTGAATGTTGCTGAAATGTAATATTCACATGCTTACACGAAAAGTGAATGTTGCTGACTTGCATCTTCACCAGAAATGAACGCTGTTGTAAGAAATTGTAACATTAACGCTCTAATACTTAAAAAATGAATGGTTAAATCAGTGTTACCAACCTTCTTGTTGCCTTTTAAGCTGGCACACGGCGCCCTCTGTTTCGAATGCTTACGCTTTCTTTTAATATGAGAATGCAGGTAGTGTGCTTTCCTATCGCTTCTCTTTTTCAATCTCACTTCTGCAATATTGTTTGTCGTGGTTTGAAGTGTGAAATAACCTTTGAAAGACTTGACGCTTTATACGTTAGATCCGTTGGAAACGCAAAGTATTGTCTATCAGTTATGGGGACCATCAGAATCGAAATTAGTACCGGCTTACAGGAGTAATGCTCCATAGACAGTGTTCTTTCAGATTTCCAAACAGGATACATAACATTATCAAAAAACATGTGCTTGCCAGAACCACTTTCACACGAACATAGTACGACTTGTTTTTTTAAGAATATCACACTAGTGTAGAAATATTCTCATGTAGGAAAAATGACTAAATCGATTCTTAGGTATGAAAATGTGTGTGTGTGTTAGATTTCCTCGTGTAGTGAAACACCCTATCTTTGTCGAAAATTTGTGTTTGCAGCTAACCACCTTCACCCACACTTATGCGGTTATTCAAACGTACCAAGAGGACCAGGAACTCTGAAAAGAGATAATGCCTTGGAATAACCACAGAGAGAGCTTACATTACGTTTTATCGGCTTTTGAAGTCAGAGAATGCAAAGTTAGGGTCTAGCGGATCGATTCTGAGAGTCAACTTTTCATGGAAATACTGTTGTTTTCTTAAAATCAATGAGTTTTCAGATTTCCAAACAAAAGCCGGATTGTCTTCCGTTTGAATCGTATTTAATGCAGTCAACATTGACTTATTGTGAAAGAATGACTGTTCGGGCTACTTTCCTTTTCATACATTAGGAAATGGAAGGTTCGTGCCTGTAAGAGCGAGTTCGGTGTATCTTTGCTTTAAAAATAAATACGACTTCACGCAGCTAATTTTCATAACAGTTACCTTTCATACGACCCGATAGAAGGGGTGAGAGTATGTCGGGATCTTGGCAAGTAAACAACATTCATGTGTTACTATGGACCTCAAACCTTGGCTTTGTTAGAAGTAACTAACCTACTGTCTATGAGATAGATGTTGGCTATCATAACTTATACCTGTATTGGGGGTAAACTACGGAATAGAATTTTCAATGTAAGCAGATATATGGAAAAAATAATAATCTGATTCAGATGCTTGCGATTTTACCTTTTTCGGCAAATGGTGTTATGAAAGTAAATATACACATAGATGGAAGATGAATCAGTGGTTGAACTTTAATTATCTTGCGAGATGTGTGAGGAAATGCATAGATATTGAGAGTTTACGATTCTATGAAGAAACGTGCATCTGAAAATTAAGTTATGAGATTGTATGACAGTGAAGCAGACTTGCAATCAGTTTTTTTATTCTAAATGCTTACACAACCTATGGATAGGTAGTGTGTCTGTGTAATGATGAATCTGATGCCTAGTATCTGTTTAGACACTTTGATTCGCGAATGTCAGAAAAAGTCCTTGAATGTGTAAAACATCCCTTGTGATCCTAACAGAATTAGACATTTACAGCATAATGAACTCAGAAGATTTTGTGGAGAATTAAACTTTACCGAGCTCTATTCATCTTTGATAATTTCTCAAGCATCGAGGTTTCTCAATTTATGATAATATAGAGAAAACAAGCGAGGATCCCTATCTATATTAATGTTGTCAAGCTCAGTACATTACGTTTCACTTAAGTCCATTCACGGTTTTAATGACTTTTTAGTTCAAATCTTTATTGTCTATGGGGTTCTAGGTTTGTTTTTTAATGCACGGTCGTATCGTTAGTGTGAGAAGATCGTCCTTTGCATCGAAGTCACCAGCGTTCCACAGAAACTGCACATTATTGCGGTTGGAAAAAATAAAAGTTGAAACTTAAGTGATAACCCCAAATGTTGTTTGAAAGTGGATGTTAACACGATCACCTAACAAAGGACGCCGGGAATAATGTTAAAGATTTCGTATTAAGTTTTTCCACTGAATTATACGTCACACATTTCTTGACATTAACAATTATTCCCTTTTCCAACGTACGAGGTCAAACCTATTCTCCCTGTAACCGCTACATTCTTTAATTGCAATGACGACCTTGTAAAATCAGCTGACCACTTGGAGAACGCGATAACTTAAGGTCCGAAGACATCCTACAGAGAATTTCCGGTATTCTGAGCATTTTCGTCATGTCATTATTTAACTTTCTCATTAGGCTTTGGATGGAGCAACTGCTCTTCTCAAAGTGAGTCGAACCATATCTAATTATTTTATCTGTTTGGACTGCTGTCCCAAAGGTCAGTGTGGGTGAGTGTGCCGTGACCTTTGTACATCACTAGTTGCTTCTTGCACATCTCCCCGCTTTAGAATCACGTGACAATGATAGCTTTTATAACAGAGGCGATGTTGAAGTCAGAGCGTATGCCTATATTTAAAAGGGTATTGCTGGACTTGAGATTTTTCACGCTCATTATTTGTAATGGTATTGTTTTTTGATCTGCATAGCAGGTTAGTGATAAAACTAATGTTCCCTACTCCTTTAACTCATGTTGGAACTGAAGTTTTTTACGGAAAACGTATGAATTCTACTTTTAGCATTCTTGCTTTATATAGCATTCTGCCACACAGTCTTTACCCAGTAAAAGCATGCATCTGACGCCACAACGTGAATTTCGTCAGCGTCTACACGTTCGTCGATAAACAGTGGAAGAGACGATTTTTATAAACTGTGCGGGTGCTTGTAGATTAATGATTACTCCCATAGCTGATTTTTCTTCGAGTAGCGTTACTTCCCAGTACTGAGGATACAGCTGTAATAAGTATTTTTCAACCATGTCGTGTAACAGTGGAGAGTAATTCAGACAAACGTAAAATCACTTTCCAAGACAAGTCCTGACGTGGAAACGCAGATATCTGATGGCATCAATCCGCTGGAGACTAAATAAGCTCAACTCTTGGAGGTTTAGGGCGCATCATTTCAAAAGTCTACATGTGGTACATTGAAACGCTGACCTATCATAAAGGGTAGAATTGGGAATGCGTCGAACCGTCTCAAGAGTATCTGTGGGGTTTCACAAGTTGGGTTGGGTTGTTTTACTTCTGAGTGGCACTTTTTTGCACACCATGGGCTAAATGGCCAGGTCACATGGACCCCATAGGCTCAGAGAAGGTTGGGGGAGGGGATCCACTGGAACAGCTGTTGGGAGACAGATGGTAGCCTCCCGTCAAGGCCATCCAACATGTTCTTTAATGTGCACAGAGTATGACTCTCCCGCACACGGGGCCACAGCTTAACTTCCCATCCGATGGATGACGGCCATTCCAAGCCCAACGGTTTCCCCTACTGACCATGGGCAGGCTGGGGAATTTTGCGGAGATAAATTTCAACACTGACCCAGCTGGGACTCGAACTTGGGAACTACAGATTACAAGCCTGGCGAGCTACCGTCTGGGCCACTCCCACCCCCAGGGTTTCACGATGTAAGACAGCGCTCGTGATATGGAAGCAGCACAGATCCAAGATTCAACCATCAATAAAATCCTTGTGATTCCCCGTTTGGGATTTTTTAATTTCGTAGGACTTAACCTTCTGTCAATAAAACGTGGTCCGTGCCGAACACAGGTCTATTAGGTCGACCCTATTACCCTTCAATATTTTTCATCATGAGGAATAAAAGCAGAATTTTCTCCTCTTTTATTAAATTTTATTAATTTTTTTACACAATAGCATTTTTTTATTTTCTGTGGGACAGTTACTGCGGGATAGTCCTTATTCTAGTGAAGCTCGAATTCGCATATGAGTAATTATTTTCAAGGATTGCATCAACCATTCTGAGATGGGGTTGCCACCCAAAGTTTACCTGGACTTGGGAAAATGAATGTGGACACCAAGGTGGCGGGTTCAAATCACTGTGTCGGGAAGGAATTTTTTTTAAATACAAGACGTTGGATGACACCGATTAAATGCGTATAGAGAAAACTGATTTTTTTTAAAATTCAGGACGTTGGATGACATCGATTAAATGTGCATAGAGAAAACTGATTTTTTTGAATACAGAACTTTGGATGACATCGATTAAATGCACATAGAGAAAACTGATTTACCACGTGAAGGGTCGACCAGGGGGTTTTTAATGATGAGGGATGGAGTTTTTGATAAGTGTTTAATTACTAAGGAATACAGGGAATATACAACTTTAGCCATTGATTTTCTAAGTTCAGTGGACTTGTAAGAGGATGGAAGTTTGTGAAGTTTTAATAGAGGGAACTTTTGATTTTTAATAAAGGGGAGGGAATTTTAGTAAGTGTTTTATTAATAAGGAATACAGGGAATATACAACTTTGGGAGTTGATTTTCTAAGTTTAGTAGACTTGGAAAATTTCAGATGAACGTGAATACCAAAGGAGTTTGTGATCAGTGAAGTTTTAATAGAGAGTTTAATAAAAGGGATTGAATTTTAATAAAGGGGTAATTTAATGAGGGGAGCTTTTGATAAGGGGGTTTTAATTAGGGGGATTAAAAAATTGGGACTTTGTAATTGAGGATTGCATCATCCCTTTCTGCATGACGTTGCCACCCATAGCAATTATACTGAGACTCACATCATCCGATCGTTGCCACCCGAAGTTTAGTTGGTAAGGGACTTATTCGGAGATTTAGGGGGCTTAAAATATAGGTGGGTCAACCAGGGGTCTTTAATGACAGGTTGGCTAAAAAATTGGGAAATTAGAGTTAAAATAGGAGTTTTTCCGAAAATAGAATTCCTCATAGTCACCAGATGGCGCCAGGGGTTAAAAGGGGAAAAGGGTTTTTTAATAAGGGGGAGAAATTTTTAGTAAAGGGGGAGTCAAAAATCATGAAATTAGATCTAAAATAGGGGTTTATCCGAAATCATAGTCACCAGATGGTGCCAGGGGTTAAAAAGGGGGAAGGAAGGGGTTTTTTAATAAAGGGGGAGTCAAAAATCGGGAAATTAGAGCTAAAATAGGGGTTTTCGGAAAATAGTACTCCTCATAGTCACCAGATGGCGCAAGGGGTTAAAAAGGGGAAAGTTTTTTTAATAAGGGGGAGAATTTTTTTAATTAATCATGAATTATTTATTAGTAATATTAATTATGAATATTAATTATGAATATTAATAAAGGGCTGTTGCCAGTTATAAATATTAATAGGGTGACGTGCCGGAAGTGGGCGTGGTTAGTGACGTCGTAGGGGGCGTGGCCGATGACGTCATAGGGGAAAGCACGGGGGTAAAAGTCCCAAGTTGGGAACTCGCTACTTATGTAATTTATGAATGCAAAATTTAATGTTTATATATATAATCTCACCAGACAAAAAAATTAGTCCTCTCCTGCCGTACGAGGATTACGTCCGTTCGACAGCAACAGAGGGCGCACCAGTAATAAACGCATCCTACAAAAGCTGTGCTGTTCATTACAGAATTCATATAGTGACAAGAAGTGTTTGGTGCCACGTGTGTGTTAGTCGTTTCCTGAACAGGAAACATGGGTCGCGCCAAAGATGTGAATGTGTGGCAAAAAGATGTTATTCCGTTTGGCCCAGCCAAAGGGCATACTGTACAAAAAGCCTTTGCAGGTGTGTCGAAATGTACTGTCCAAAGGGTCTTTCAGCAGTGGCATACATCGCAGTCCACCGCTAGTCGTAGCCAGAACTGCGGTAGAAAAACTGAGCTCACCAATAGGGACTGCCAGAATGTATCATGCACGGTTAGGACAAACCGCTTTGCAACGAGGCAGGTATTGCTCCAGTCAGTCAATGCAGGCCTACAACAAGCTGTTTTCGAATGAACACTCCGAAGAGAACTGCATGCCATGGATATGTGGAGCAGAGTACCGTTGAAGAGACCCATGTTACCAGCTCTGCACAAGGCTGCATGGCTACAGTGGGCCACGTTTTTGTTTGTATTCGAATAATGCGATGCAATGGGTACAATGTAAGCTGCATGAAGCCTTCCATGCGGACTGTGTGAAGGTTCTGTTCAAGCTGGAGGAGGCTCTGTGATGTTCTGGGAGTGTTCACCTATGAGGAAATGAGTCCTTTGGTTATAGTGACGTCACATTTGAACCATGACGGCTATATGGAGCTAATGGACGACCACATGTTGCCTTTTGTCTCCACAATGAACACCAGAAGGATACCCCAGTGTTCTTCGAAGACGACAATTGTCGTGTGCACAGGGATCGAAGTGTGTCGAATTGGAACTATGAGCATTCTAAAGCCTTCGAACATCTCGACTGGCCCGCCAAATCCCCGGATTTGAATCCCATACAAAACTTGTGGGACTATTTGGGACAACAGTAAAGCGCCGTCTCAGCCACTTGGCCGAACTTCGGCGTTTGCTACTGGAAGGGTAGATGAATTTTTATGTGCACTACATCCGCACAATGGTGACATCCATGCCAGACAGGATTTCGGTTGTTCTTCGGTCGCCCGGAGGCGTTAAGCGCTATTAGGTGATATTCAGCCAGGGATGACTAATATTTTGTCCGGTGATCTTATGTTTTATTTTATCCCCATTGTTATACTATAACTATAGTTTTATCTATCTATTCAAGGAGTACGCCAGTTACATCACATTTCCACGGGGTACGTGAAGCATAAAAGGTTGAGAACCACTGGTTAAGGTCACTCCTATGTTTTTGTTTTTTAATCACGTCCGTCCAAACCAAACTTAATGAAGAACCATTAAGGTAAAAAGTATTTTCTTAAAAAGCCATAGGAAAATGCATCTTCTTAAAAGCTAAAATATACATTGCAATGAATTGGGGAAAAATTATATTCTTGAGGAATCAAGATCAAATCATGATCAACAAAAATCTTGGAAGAAATTTTTAATAATTGGAAAATGACACATATAATACAAAAATGCAATTTTTAAGTTCTGAGGTTTTTACACAAAAATTTATTATTTTAGAGTTTAAAGGATTTTTTGTTGACCATTCGGCCACTCCAATGTTTGGCCGTCCGCGTGTGGTGCAACGTTGCCTCCCGCTTAGCGCGGCCCTGGTCTGTCGGACGGAATGTAAAGCCTTGGCGCCATGTGCGCGAGAGCCATACACTGTGCACTATAAAGGATACGCTAGATGGCCTTGACGGGACACTACCATTTGTTTCCTAACAGCTGTCCAGTGGATCCTGTTTCCACAATCTTCTCTAAGGCCTTCGGATCCTTGCGACCTGGTCATTTAGCCCATTGCGTGAAAAAAGGTGCCGCTCAGAGGTAAAACAACCAAACTTTCACAGCTGTGTACGTTGTGTACGCCTGAGTTCGTCTAAGAACGAAATATTTCAATTATTATTGATCCGAAGCTCGAACTATGTATTTCAATAATTAATAAGCCTAACACCGCCGAAGCCTAGTTAGAATAAAAAATTTGACAAAATTGCAGAACATTTTCAGAATTTCTGCAGCTCAGGTTTTTTTTAGTATCTTTTATGTTGTAGGCAATTATAAATTTTATAATTGTAATTTTTTGAAGGCAAAATGAAATCACGACGATGTTCAGAACTAAAAGTACTACAAATATTCGAAGAATCCGAAAATTCTCGAGTGATTTCATTTCAACGCTAAAGGCAATTTATTAATGAGGGACAGATAATTCTGGATGGCTCTCAACTATGGTGGGCATCCCAGTGAAATAAGTCGATCTTCTCGAATTGCAGTTACAGCATAGAGGTTGTATATAAGCCTGATGCCCAGCCGATAGCGCATCAGGCTTATATGCCGTGTAATTAACAATTTTGAAATATTATCCTTGAAATTTTTAACTTCTTAAAATTTAAAATTTTCTACGCTAGCGCTTGCATTCTGTATTCTACGAGAGAAAGGCGCCATTGATCTTGGAGAGAAAACCGTCGGTCACATGTAATTTTAATCCGAGGTTCAGTGAACAGCAGAGCCATTTCCTGCCTAAGTTAAAAAAAAACACGCTGGATGATTCTAAATGGAGGCCCCCATCTATCTACTGTGTAAACTGCACCCCTATCTCTTACCTGGCTCTGAGTCTTTGGGGTGCTTGTGACATGGGGCTCGGGTTTGTTCCATTGAGCCATGCGTAATCTGCAGTTCCTAAGTTCGACTCGCACCTGTGAAAGCTTTGTGATTTATCTCCGCTAAACCTCCGTTCTGACGTCAGTGGGAAAAGGGACACCTATGGGCTTGGTAAGGCCTCCGTCCTTCGGCTGAGACATCAAGGAGTGGTTCTGTGTGCAGGAGATCTATACCCTGTGCACGTTAATAAACACAGTGGATGACTTGGACGGAAGGTTTCCATCTGTTCCCTAACAGCTGCCAGTGGATCCTCTTCTACAACCTTCTCTAAGTCCGTGTAATACTTGTGACCTGGCTATTTAACCCATTGTGCGAGAAAGAAAGTGCCTCTCAGAGGAGAAATAACTTAACCTATGGTAAATTTTGGTTGCTATTCTGATGGTAGCTTCCGATCTCACTTCTGTTAAAACTCAATTTTTTTCAACTAATTCTTCACTCTTTCTGTTGTAAATTTAAAGTCCTTTATTGGTAACATAAAGAACATTTTAAATATAAGAAGTTAGTTTAATCAACTATCATTTATCAAGTGGGTTGTTTTACCTCTGACCGGCACTTTTTTTGCACACAATGGGCTAAATGGCCAGACCACAAGGACCAAGAAGGTTCAGAGAAAGTTGGGGGAAGGGACCCACTGGACAGCTGTTGGGAGACAGCTGTCCAGTGTGTCCCATCCCCCAAACCTAGTCCTTCCCCCCACGCTGGATGGCCTTGACGGGAGACTATCATCTGATGATAACCTTCCGCCAAGACCATCCAGCGTGTTCTTTAACGTGCACAGAGTATAGCTCTCCCCGCACACGGGCCACAGCTTAACGTCCCATCCGCCGGACGGCGGCATTTCCAAGCCCATCGGTGGCCCCAACTGATCGCGAGCAGGGTGGGGAGTTATGCGGAAATAAATCCCAGCTGGGACTCGAACTTGGGAATGAAGAATATGAGCCTAGCGCGTTACCGACTGAGCACCCCAGCTCCCTCATTTATCAGTTTTATCAAACATAATCAAGTAATATTTTTGCATAATAAATTTTGTTTCTAAGAAATCATCAACAGCATTTTTTAAATTCTCTGTTTTTGCTCTCCACATAGTGACTTTATTACATATGCCTTTATTTGAATGTTTTATTATCAAAGCAGGAACAGAAAATTATTCTACTGCAGATATTCCTTTTTCCCCCACAAATAAATAAGGGTGATAAGCAGAAAGAACTGTCCTTATACTTCGCAGCACGGCTCTTTTTGATGAATCATGCCTCTTCATTTTATTTCCATGTCTCCCGAAACTCTTATCTTCCAAAGAGTTTGAAGTGGATAATCCAGAAATATAAGAATTGCAGACTGTGAACATCTTAAGATTCGCAGAAAACTCGCGTGTGATTAATGGTACAACAGAAAAGTCTTAGAGGTTGAAAGCATTTATTATTTTTTGAGTCAAGGTAAGAAGGAAAAAAAACAGTCCTTTATGTGTGCCAGAACTCTAACGTTGTTTAAGAATTAATTACTAACGCATTTTTTCTCAATGGTTGAATTAAGTTGTGTTTCAAAGTGCAGTACGCGTGAAAAAAATGTAGGAATCAACGGAAACACTAATTTAAATTACTTAGTAACCTTTACAAGTCTAATTAGCTGTCATCTCCAAAATGATGTTGATAATTCTGAAAACGTTTTTAATTTCTTACTTTCATTTACAAACACTTTAAGAATGCATTTTTTCATATTTTAATTAAATAATTTGTGCAAATGTTAATGCCTGTAAATGACAGCCATAAGGTGACGAAAATAAAGGTTTTGCAGTATTCTTATAAGAAGGCTTAGCAGTTTAATAGTCAGCCATGCTTCCCATAGCATAAGAAGTTAGTACTTATATTTTTCTTCGGGAAATGTAATGTTATTGGGTAAGAAGGTTCACATTAATCTTGTGTACTGAGCTAGGGGAATTTAACTACCTGAGAATTTGGGTTGCGTTGTTTTACCTCTGAGCGGCAATTTTTTGCACACAATGGGCTAAATGGCCAGGTCACATGGACCCCGAAGGCTCAGAGAAGGTTGGGGGAGGGGACCCACTGGAACAGCTGTTGGGAGACAGATGGTAGCCTCCCGTCAAGGCCATCCAGCGTGTTCTTTAACGTGCACAGGGTATGGCTCTCCCGCACACGGGGCCACGTTTTAACGTCCCATCCGACGGACGGCGGCCTTTCCAAGCCCATCGGTGTCCCCTACTGACCGTGGGAAGGGCGGGGAATTTTGCGGAGATAAATCTCAACGCTGACCCAGCTGGGACTTGAACCTGGGAACTACAGATTACGAGCCTGGCGCGCTACCGACTGAGCCACCCCGCCCCGACTGAGAATTTGACTCAACTATTTAATCAGGAATTTCCTTACCCAGGGTGGCGAAAGGTTGTTGGCCCGGCATATTAGCTATAGGTTACATCTATTATTTGGGTTACGAGAGGAATATGTGTTTGAATTTTACGTCGCGTGGTGAATAGATATTTAAATTTTGCATCGTGCTCTGAATAGGTGTTTGAAATGTGTACCGCGGGCGATGGGTTGGTTTACCTCTGAACTGCACTTTTTTGCACAAAATGAGCTAAATGGCCAGATCACAAAGACCTCGAGGGTTTAGAGAAGATTAAAGGAGAAGGAACCCACTGGACACCTGTTGGGAGATAATAGAGCAAGCTAGATGATAGCCTCCCTTCAAGGCCATCCAACTTGTTATTTAACGTGCACAGGGTATGACTCTCTCGCACACGGAGTCACGGCTTAACGGCATCTGACGGATGGCGACCTTTCCAAGCTAATCAGTGTGCCCTACCGGCACAGGGCATAACGGAGAGTTTTACGGAGATAAATCTGAACGCTGGCCGAGGTGGAACTTGAAACTGGGAACTACAGCGGCGAATAGGTATTTGAATTTTGGGTTGCGCGTTGGATAGGAGCCGTTTCATTTTCGAGACCAAAAACGTTTGGGGAAAAACTGACATAAATCCAACGGTATAATTTTGGATAAGGTTTTTAGACATGGACTTATTGTTTGTTTTCCATGTGAGTCACTCACACCAGCGGGACGAGGGCTCGCTCAAAAGGCAGCTGGTCAGGCTCGTAATCTTCAGTTTCAAGGTTCCAAGGTTAGGTTGAAATTTAAAATTAAAATCAATTATCATTTAAAAATAAGTTAGAGTCTCTTATATTTTAAGAAATATAAATATAATTAAAATAGCTTTTCGTTTAAATATTATTCTTTCTGTTAGTGCATTGTCCTTGCCAGTTAGATCATAGGTGGTTGTGAACAGAGCCACATATATCATACAGGACCCGGACAAAGCACTAGCAGAATAATTAATTTTAACAATTTAATAAATTTTAAAATATTATCGGCAAGGCCTTATTTTTAAAAATTTGCAATTCGTTTCAAAATATTCATAAATATTGTAATAAAAATGATCATCATAAATATTTTTTTTATTTTAAACTATTTATAAATAAATAGTTTGTAGTTAAAATTAATGCAGATTAAATCACTAAATTTTTTACTCATATTTAAATTTACTTTTTAATTCTCTCCTTTCATTAACGGCTCTCCGGCCCCCGTGTGGGGCGGGGGGTGGCTCAGTCGGTAGAGCGCCAAGCTTGTAAATTGCAGTTCCCAGGTACGACTCCCACAGGGGCCAGCGCTGAGATTTATCTCGGCAAAACTCCCCACCCTGACACCGATGGTCTTGGAAATGCCGCCATCCGTCCGATGGGACGTAAAGCTATGGTTCCGTGTGCGGAAGAATTATATCCTGCGCTCCTTAAAGAATATGCTGGATGGCCTAGAAGAGAGGTTATCATCTGTCTCCCAACAGTTGTCCAGTGAGTTTCCTCCCCCCCAAACATCTCTGAGCCTTCGGGTTCCTTATGACCTGATCATTTAGCTCATTGTATGCTAAACGGTGCAGCCTCGGATTCCTTGTGACCTGATCATTTAGCTCATTATATGCTAAACGGTGCAGCCTCGGATTCCTTGTGACCTGATCATTTAGCTCATTGTGTTCAAAACGGTGCAGCTCATAGGTAAAACAATCCAATCCAGCCGGGCCCAGTGTATCCTGGTATCCCTACTCTGATTTATGGTAATGCACGCTATAGTTGTGAGGAATTGGGGAAATAAGTGCCTAGATAGCTATGGAAATATAAGATTCAAGCGATATTGACGTTGATATGCTGAAAGCGAGGAAGAAAGTGAATATCAATATGAAACGGCAAGGTTAGATTTTTCAGAAAATGGACGTAATTTGTAAAATGTTTTAAAGCACTTTTGACATTAGTTCTTAAAAATAATTAGTTCCAAAAGATTAAAAAATCGTAGCCTTTTAATAAGTCAAATTTTAAGAACAAAAAAAAAGCTTAATGATTATCACATTTTTTTAAACTAAATAACAACTTTAAACTTTAGATTGCGACTCTAACAGCAAAAAATTAAAACGTAATATTTCTTCGTCAAGTGGCAGCTATTAAGCGTGATATCTAGGTGGATACAGGTGCAGGCTCAACCTAAGTACGCATACCCTTAGGGATACGCGAGAGAAGTCTTGGGAGGGGGTACAAATTAAATGTCTGAATTTTTGTTCTAAGTTTTACGGCGCTTTATTCTTTTTTTTTTGTATTTCTTACATACCAAAACAAAGAGTTACGATTAAATTGTTTAAACAAATCTGTTGCAATGGTTGGAAAAGTTTGTTTAAAAACTTTAGGTAATTGGGATACTACAAAACATTTATTAAAAAGTTGCACTTTATAAAATAAGGTTGAGGAAAACTGTTCTAAATCAGCCTTTCACTCCTCAACTAGCCCCGCTCCATGTCTTTTACATCACTTGCGGAATGGGAAAATAATCTGCATATAAGCGTAGAACATTTGAACGTAAAATGATCTTATCGAAGAATGCAAAATGCATTATTTAGTTACTGGCTAAACGTTTTGGTGACTCTTCGTCTAACCTCATCATCATTCACAAAACCAAACCTTTAATACCAAAAATTCCTCTGTAAACATACTTAATAAAGTTTTAAACTGAAAAAGAAGTTATCGCTCTTAGCTGGATATCAAATTTAGAGGACAAATTGTCTTGAGCCGGGTGGGAAATGAGGCCTTGACCTCCTGATAGCATGTTAGGTTCCCTGATCGCTGAACTACTTGCCGACGACGGTAGTATGATACCGACGTCAACTAAGAGTGATAACTTCTTTTTCAGTTGAACTAAAAGTCGAGAAATTTATTAGGCAATTGAACTGTGTACTCGTAACATACATTGCCTTCTACTTTAGGTAACTGTTTATAAACAACGAAGATACTGTATTCAAGACACACAGATATTTTTGTGGATAGGAAAGGACATATCATCAAAAAGAGAAGATTTTGATCTGCAGATAGCTTTGGTCACACGACTGAGATGTTATCAGGATGTCGCAGGTTCGTATCCCACCAGGCTCATGATGGTTTTTCCTCTAAAACTGATATTAACTAAGAATGATAACTTCCTTTTCAGTGTTCTGTAAGCATTTGGAGTGAAAATCCCAAAGTTCCTTTTTATCACGTTACAAAGGCTCCATGTTTCACTATCGTAGTAAACTTTACGTTCTATTTTAGCAATCTCTAATCTTGTATATTAAATGGTTTATTATGTAAATATTATGTTATACGTTTAAGTTTAGCATTTAGACAATTGACTTATTTTCTGCACTCGCTACGGATTCTTAAAAGTTTCACCATTCCTATTCTCTTGTTTGCTTCTGTCACTCAATTCCCAAAGTAATTAAACTGACAGACTTGCTCCAAAATCATGCCTTAATAATTGTTTCAGCAAAACTATATTTACACATGCAAACATTTTAAACTCCTTTCGGATTAAATAAATAACAGAAGAAAAAGCCTATATGATGCGACCTAAACAGTTGTTAATAATTTGTTTCAAAATAGAGTTATTAAATTTTCCTGAAACCAAATACAGACGGACTTCTTCTGTAAAACATTTTAAAATTAAATTTAATTTCCCAGAGAAGCGCCAAAATTGCTTCGTAGCGCATGAGGAAAATTATCCATTTATTTATTTTTTTTTCAAGATTTAATTGCCTCCGGCTTTATCAAAGTACATCTCATTCGGCATGAGCTCTTTGGTATGTGCTCCAACTTTCGGGACTGATAATGTCTTTGATAAATTGTACGTCATTTTAAGATTAATGATATCTGTGCAACATGCATTAAACAACGTTATTATTTCCTTTAGAGGCACAACAAAAGACGCGAAGAAAAAATACTTCCGAATGCATTAAGAACTTTTGACGCCGGAAAATCTACCACATTTATCTCTCATTCACGCAAACCAGGAAAATCGTTATAGAAACAACAGTTACATTTACCGCATCGGAGGCTTAACACAAAAACGCTACGAAGATAATTCAATTTGCGTCTTAATCTGCGAATCATTACACCAGTTTTATGAAGCATCGAAAAATGTTTACAAGCTGAAAACAGAGCACCTTCTAAACGACAGTACTTTAACTGTAGTTTCCTCAATATTTTTATTGTTGTTGTGTACTTGTTGTAAATAGTTGCTTAGCGAAGAATGTCACAACTTTCTAGGTTTGGGTTGTTTTACCTCTGAGTAGCACTTTTTTGCGCACAATTGGCTAAATGGCCAGGTCACAAGGACCCAAGGGCTCAGAGAAAGTTGCGGATCCACTGGGCATGAGACAGATGGTATCTTTTCGTCAAGCCATCCAGCGAGTTCTTTAACGTGAACAGGGGACTGCTTTACCGCTTTACGTCCTATTCGAAGGACGTCGACTTTTCGAAGCCCATCGATGACCCACTTCTGACCGAGGGTAGGATGTGGATTAAGCGGATATAAATCTCAACGTTATCCCAGGTGGGACTCGAACCTGGTAACTGTCCACTACTCTAAAAAGAAGAGGATAAGCAAGGGCATGAAAATAGGGTAAATGAACTGGTTGAAACACTGTAGTGTAGAACGGTAATGTTGTAGATATGCAACAAAGATTGATTCTCAATCGATGGTATGTGTACCCAATGGGTACGCGAGAAAATTTCGGTAATGGTGGAAGGTATTTTCGGTTAAAAAATAAACGCAATCTTTCGTTTAATAAACAGAAATGTGCGGCTATTTTTTTCTTGCATCAGAAGGGATGGATATGTACATTGGTTACAAAAATGAACGCGGCACAAAAAATCGAAACTAATGGATCAGAGAGTATGTGACACCAAAATGTATATTTAATATACAATGTACCATATAATATATTAAAATTTAGAAACTCTGGTATTAGTGCTGTTTATCAGCAGGAACAAAACGGAACGTCTCCGGGAACCATTTTGCTAACAAAGGAAAACAGTTATTATAAGAAAATATGCTTAAAAATATGAGCAATATAATTATTTATAATTTAAAGCAAGAAATTTAGTTTAAATGTAAAAGAGATACGCAGAGGATTTCACGAATAACTGCAAGAGAGCTTAAAACAGTTCAATTTTATTCAGTTCCTTAAAAATGTAACTACATCGACGGCATTTTGGCCATTTTGTTGGTTCCGATACATAATTAAAAAAACACTGAATAGTATCAAGAATGCGTAATGCTGTAAATGTCTAAGTGATTTCTAAACTAAAAAACTGGTATTAATCATTAATAAACAAGAAATAAAAGGGTTATTTTTGTTTTGTTGCTTTCAATTTGTGGTTAAATCTACAAAGCTACTAGCTTATTTGTAGGTTAAGACAGAACAAAGAACCATGACTGGAACCCGACTCCGAAAGTTATAGTGATACCACGAACCAAAGCGATACCACTGAGCTACAGAGACGGCAGTGGTATTGTAATAGTGGTACTTTTTATTTGATTTACTTTGAAGTCGCGTGTCTTCATCATTAGATTATCCTTCACATTATATGGAAATATCCGAATACTGTTACGTATGAAAAGTAATTTGTTTAATTTACTATTATTTTAGTATTTATCTTTAGCATTAGAATTTAAATCAAAATGCTTTTTTTTTTAGAAAACTGACACCTAGCAATATTCAAAAAAGGTTTTATAACATAGTACTAGTAGTAATTCCTGCAATTAATTCTTCTATCAGACACATTAGCTATTCAGAAATGTAAGGGGGTGGCTCAGTCGGTAGCGCGCCAGGCTCCTAATTTGCAGTTCCCAGGTTCGAATCCCAGTTGGGTCAGCGTTGAGATTTATCTCCTCAAAACTACCCACGGTCAGTACGGGGCCCTGCCCACGTTCAGTTAGGGGACACTGACGGGCTTTGAGAAGGCCGCCGTCCGTCGGATGTGACGTTAAGTCGTGGGCCGTGTGCGGGAGAGCCACACCCTGTGCACGTTAAAGAACATGCTGGATGGCCTTGACTGGAGGTTATCATCTGTCTCCCAACAGCTGTTCCAGTGGGTCCCCTCTCCCAACCTTCTCTGAGCCTTCGGGGTCCTTGTGACCTGGCCATTTAGCCCATTGTGTGCAAAAAAAGTGCTTCTCAGAGGTAAAAACAACCCAGAAGTGTAGAAGAGCATGGAATGCAAATTTTTAATTTGAAGGTGTTTCTTCTGCTATTTCTACCTTCTAGGTGAGAGCATATATTCTCACTCACCCCTTCGATAGACTGCCGATGGCTATGTGGTTAATCGAACATTATTCTTTTCGTGAACTGCATTGCAGAGTTAAATTTGGGTTCATCGTGCTGTCATATTCATAGTGCGGTTCATTTGGGTCATAGTTCATAGTACATTATAAGAATTCAGCAGTCCTATAATGTTTGTTTTCTAAGAATATCATAATAAACTTTTAGTAGCTGAAGATATTTTTTTTTTACTTTTCTACATAATTAAATACAGGTTTTACTTCTCATCTTTCGATTTTGTATTCCTTGTATTTAGTACTTGCCACGATTTAAATTTCGATGAAAATCGTGGCAAGTACGATTAATCGAGTAAATTCGAGTAAGATCGATAGAACTAATCAGAAAAAAAGATAAAATGGTAGTAAAATGCACATTATCATGTGATGGGATCATATTAAATAAATAAAGGATATTCAGTACATATTAGAAATAGAAACTCTTGGTTGCTAAAAATACGATAAACAATAAAGACTAACGAAATATACTACCTGCTAAGAATCTGTTTTCCGAATGCATGAGATGGGCCTTTTTACTCACTGATCTTACTCTCAAATCTTTAGAATTTTTCCCCAGTTGTACACGGCGGGAGTTGGTTCAGTCGGTAGTGGGACAGGGTCGTAGTTCCCAGGTTCGAGTCCCATCTGTGTCTCGTTTAGAATTTTCTCCGCTAAACCCGCTGTGCCCTCGTTAATAAAGGGACATCGATGGGCTTGGCAAAGCCATCCGTCGGATGAGATTTTGATCGTGACTCCATGTGCATGAAAGCCATAACCTGTGCACGTTAAAGAACTCGTCTTGATTGGAAGGCTACCATCAGTTTTACAACAGCAATCCAGTGGGTTCCCTTCACCAACTATCTCTGAGTGCTTGGGTTCCTTGTTACCTAGCCATTTACCCCAGTGTGTGTAAAAACATTCTCAAAGAAACATCTCTAAGAACTAAATCAATTCAAGATACACGGTAAGAATGGAGTTTTTGCTGATTCTCAACAAATACTGTTGCTCGTCGCGTGTTATATATCACAGGTTGGTCAAACTTTTTCTATAATGTAGCCGTTGTTAATTTTCGATAGTTTCGTTTACTACTACCCAAATCACACAAACGTATACAACACTCACACCATAAACACACCATCACCATACTTGCATTTTATGACCACGTTTTAATTGCGTAACGAAAAAACTGTTCTATGCAAAGCGATGGGAATCACACTTAAATATACGAATCAAAGGTATAATAATAAAGCATTGTAAAAATTATTTGGGTAGCTCCTAGGTTGGACTTTACATTTAACCTCAAAAAAATTTCGTATACAAAAACTTTCGATAACAGAGGACTCAAAAACGATATTCGCGGTCTCCGAAATGTTTTGTTCAGTTTCTGATTTCAATTAACAATTAATGCAGAACTATTTTCTTAACCCGAAAAACTTGCTGAAGTTTAGGATTATTTTTTATCTCATTTTTCTGCATAGCTGATCAAGCATATTTCGACATTGTCTTCGGTCTCGGGGCGGGGGTGGCTCAGTCAGTAGCGCAACAGACTCGTAATCTGTAGTTCCCAGGTCCGAGTTCCAGCTGGGTCAGCCTTGAGATTTATCTCCGCAAATTTCCGCGCCCTGCCCACGGTCAGTAGGGGAGACCGATGGGTTTGGAAAGGTCGCCGTCCATCGGATGGGACGTTAAGTCGTGTCCCCGTATGCGGGAGAGCCATATCCTGTGCTCGTTAAAGAACACGCTGGATGGCCTTGACGGGAGGCTACCATTTGTCTCCCAACAGCTGTTCCAGTGGGTCCTCTATCCCATTCTTCTCTGAGCCTTCGGGGTCCATGTGACCTGGCCATTTAGCCCATGGTGTGCAAAAAATGCCGCTCAGAAGTAAAACAACAACAAAAAAGTCTTCGGTCTCATTTTAAACTTAACAATAATTATTTCACATCATTTTTCGGAATGGTTGATTAGAATATTTAAGCATTGTATTTGATCTAATTTTGAAAGTGTGCAAGATTATTTTGTTATTATCTCGTTATTCTGCAATATTAATGAAAATCATTTCTATACTGTTTTTTATTTAATTTTCAAATATAAAAGATTAGCATATTTTTAATTTATTAGAGCATTTTTTACGATTTCAATTTCAACTGTAATCACTTTTCATTTGTTCAACTGTACATCGATTTTCTTCAGTTGAACTGTACTTCACTTTTCTCAAATCTTCAAATCGATTTTTCACTGGCATCACTTGAAAGGTTTCTTCTTATTCATCACATTAATGAATCTAAAACTATACAACTTCTTTCGTTAGGAAAACTGCTATAACAATAATTTTACGTTTAAGAAATGCAAATTTTACGAAGAACGTTTGCTAATGTTCAATAAAATAATAAATAAATAAATACCCCCCTCAAGCAGCTGCTTGCCACAGAGGTCTGACAGGAGCCTGTCAGTTTATATGCCATAGTAGAAGGTCTGTGAGGATGGCAGGACCGCATCAGAAAAGCAACACACACATCCATGCCTTACCCGGGACTCGAACCCAGGTCCCTTCGATTAGTAGCCAAGCGTGCTAATTACTCGGCAATGGGAATCAAAGCGCCTTACAATTGCATAGGAGATGAAATAAGAGTATGATAAGAACAAATAATAGCAATTCAGTGGGGAAGCGACAAAATTGCGTATAAAAAGTATTATCGGTGATTCAAAAATATGAGAATGCAATACTGTTAAAAATATCATGCAGTTTTAATGAAAAGTTAAGCAACATGCTTGCATTACATGTGAAAGTAGTATGGACCTTTACATCTACGTTTAGTAGTATTAAATGCATAAACTAATATTCATCAAATTGGAACTTCGTATGTTATGAAATTTTATAACCCATTCAAATACGTATTTTTTAATTCTATAGGTGTTCTCTACTTGAGTTTTTGTTTATGGTAAATGATGAAATTTTGCTTTTTCGGTGAGCAAGAAAAAAACATTTTCCTGCGATTATTCGATTTTTTCTTTTTTACTTTCCAGAAGTTACTTCGCTTTCTTTTGATAAAAACAGCATAATCTCTGAACACGTTCTCGTTCTTTTATTACTTATTTATCTTTCACACCTTTTTTTTTTAAGAAACGCCTTAATTCGAGCGTTTTTGGTTAAAATTCAAAATAAAAATGTTCCCACCAAACTTTAATCAAGTACTGTATTATTGTGAATCAGCAATTAGAGAACGAGATACAAACCAAATTCTTTTTTAATTAACTAAATATATATTTTATTTAGCATGAAGAAAAGTAAAATAAAAAACAAGCTGGGTAATTAAGTAAGCTTATTTTTTATGTACGTAATTGTTTGCAAAACATCATAAATATCTATTATCCTTACCTAAGTGGACAGAAAACTGTTTGCAGTGCTCAAGCAGGTTTCTTGGGAATAAATGACAAAATGTTAACCTCTCAGATGTGTGTGCCTATTTAAATGCAATCTTTCGCTGGAAGGTATAAACACTGTTGTTGACAAAGGAATTTGCTTGAGATTAATGACTCCAAGAAATGAAAAAAGCCAATTATCCTATCAGCATGGCATCTGGCAACGGGTGTCGCAGGCATTACCATCATCTGTTTCTGATTACTTGTGTCGTGTTCGCGATGTTGAGAGAGTCATTTCTAACATTTAACAAATTAACATCAGACTGACTTGTCACTGTTCGTATGACAGTGTCGTAAATAACAATAGACTCTTTGAATGCTTCAGAATTGACGCTGGAAATGGACCTAGAGAATGCTTAGTTAGGTTTATCCGAAATGGAGAGCTAAGCTGTCATAAATCAGGCCCAAAATCGGAAAACAAAGCGTAGAAAAGCTTAGATGGAGGGGAGCATCTGAAGGGCTAAGCTTTCATTCTAGTATGGATCGAATTTCAGCAGTATGTGTGTTATTAAAGACCAGACTGATCGAGTGATTACAGAAACCATATATTGTTTCAGCGAGCAAACACTTGATGTGTTATTTGGTTTGCTCTGTCGTAGTGGTCGATAGTAATGTCGTTGGGTCTTACACAACTGGCACATGGTCAATAGAAGCATTCTGGGAATCTTGCACAAATGACACAGTGGTCAACAGAAGCATTCTGGGGATCTTGCACAAATGACACAGTGGTGAACAGAAGCATTCTGGGGGCTTGCACAAATGACAGAGTGATCAATAGAAGCATTTTGGGGGGCTTGCACAAATGACACGGTGGTCAATAGAAGTATATTTTTTGGGGGGGAGCTTGCACAAATGACACAGTGGTCAATAGAAGCTTTTTTTTTGGGGGGGAGGCTTGCACAAATGACACAGTGGTCAATAGAAACATTTTGGGGGCTTGCACAAATGACAGTGGTCAATAGAAGCATTTTTGGGGGTTCTTGCACAAATGACACAGTGGTCAATAGAAGCATTTTTAGACACTTGCACAAAAAACACAGTAGCCAATTTGGTGATCGTCTTCAGTATTCATATTCAGTTCATATTCAGTAGTCATATTCAGAGATTTTAAACATAAGAAAACAAACATTACGAAAGGTGGCATCAAATGTCATGAAACTGGTACGAACCTGCATCCAGGTTGCAGGAAATCACTTTCAACATCTGTTCTAATGGTAGATATATGCCCAATTTGCCTCTTTTGAAATTTGGGTTTTTTGCCAAGTTTAAATAAAAAAATACAATAGAGGGTTGCATCCTTTTGGAAACACCCTGCACTTCAGTTAATCTGAATATTAATTACAATCTGAAAATATTTTACTTTTATTTCTTTTTTGAATGAAGTTAATATATCAGTGGAACGAATTTGTCGTTTTGATTATTTTGGCACTAACACTTTTTGGCACGCATTAGGTTATATTGACAAGTCACAAGGATCCCAAGGTATCAGAGATGGGTAAAGTAACGGTTTGGGTTGTTCGGTAGTTTTACCTCTGAGCGGTACATTTTTGCACACAATGGGCTAAATGGCCAGGTCACAAGGATCCCGAAGATTCAGATAAGGTTGGAGGAGGGGACCCACTGGAACAACTGTTAGGAGACAGATGGTATCCTCCCGTCAAGGCTATCCAGCGTGTTCTTTAACGTGCACAAGGTATGGCTCTCTCATGCACACAGAGCCACGGCTTATCGTCCCATCCGACGGACGGTGGTCTTTACAAGCCAATCGGTGTCACCTACTGATCGTGGGCAGAGTGGGGAGTTTTGCGAATAACGTAATGGGACTCATTGGATAAGTTTTTAAAGATAGTTGGAAAACACCATCAAACCATTCAGCGTGTTGTTAATATGTATAGGACATGGCTTTCCTGCACACGGGTCCACGGCTTAATATATACATTAATATTATGTTATATATTACACTATATTATCCTACTCACGGGTCCACGTACTTACATTATTATACCACCATGTAAAGTACACTTAGTCTTAGCAAACGACCTCTCTGGTGGTTAAAAGAGCAGGCTAATGTGTCAGTTAGAATGTCTGTTATCAGACAATCTGCACAAGCTAGAAGTTGATTATGGGTAAAATAATTATGGTATGCCCTCTGCGTAGAAAATCAAAATAAATGAATAATGTTAACGGCAAATTTTAATTTTTCTATGAACGACTAATAACTTCTTATATACGTTTTCGATAAGTTGAATGTACACTTAGAGTATGAGAGCTTTTATTTGGCCAATTAGACTTTGTAAAAAAATGTTTTGATACATGAAATCTTCGCATAAAACTGAAGATCTAAATCTGAATAGAGTAAATGTAAGAAAATTATATACACATATATATATATATACCGATCAGCCAAAACATTAAAACCACCTATCTAATATGATTCAGGTCCTCCATTCGCCGCCAAAAGAGCTCTCCCCCCATGAGGCATAGATTCAACGAGAGGTTGGTAGGTGTCGCTTGATATTTGGTACCATGACTGTAAAAGAGGATCCCACAGTTCCCGTAAATTACATAGTTGGTGTATACTGCTCGTACCTGTTTCTCCAACTCAAACCACAAATGCTCGATAGGATTCGCGTCCGGCGAATTAGGGAGCCATGTCAATAAATGGAATTCCTCATCTTGTTCTAGGAACCCTTCCTGAACCTTCTTCGCAGTGTGACATTGGGCATTGTCTTGTTGAAAGACGCCATATCCATCAGGGAATACAGTCGCCATAAAGGAGTGTACTTGGTCAGCCACGATGTTCAGGTAGGTGGCAGCTGTCAGAGTTTACATGGATAATTGGTCCAAGTGTTCCCAAAGAAAACATTGCCCAGACCATCATATTCCCTCCAGCTGCCTGGATTCATCCCACAGGGCAATTCAGGTGAGAAAGCTTCCGTGGGTAAACGTTGCACACGAGCTTGTCCGTCCACATGGCTTAACAGAAAAGGGAATTCTTCTGATCATGATGAGACTGACTTCCAGGCTTCTATGGTCCAATGTCGATGATTACGTGCCCAGTGAAAACGTTGACGACGGTGAACGGCTGTGAGCATAGGGCACACGAATGGGTCTGCGGCTGCGGAGACCTATATCCAAGAGCTTACGATGAACTGTGTGTTCGGATACATTGGACCCTTTACCACAATTGAAATTATGGGTAATATCAGCCACAGTAGCCCTCTTGTTGCTGTGGACAAGATGAGATAGCCTGCGCTGACCTCTGGCATCAATGAGGCGTGGCCAGCCTACGCATTGTTGACTGCTCGAAATGTCACCTATTTCGGACCATCTCTAATAGGTACTAACTACTGCATAGCGTGAACAGCGTACCAACGTCGCTGTTTCGGAGATACTCTTACAAAGTCGTCTTGCCATAACGATCTGGCCTTTGTCGAAATAAGATAAATCCTTTGCTTTTCCCATGTTGAGACGAAACGAAATACTGCCTGAGAGAGCTCCGACCCAGGTATTATATATATATCATTCGGGACCCTGGCACACGACACTGATTGGCTTCATGCTCGCTTCTTTCCATAATGCAGAGGTGGTTTTAATGTATTGGCCGATCGGTGTTTATCTGCAACATGTTATATATGAGTTACCAGAGCTATATCCACTATATCATATTGCGTTGCCAGTGACAACTGGAATCTCAGCCAATCAAATATTTTGCTTCATAGCCGCTATTAGCCTGGATCGTAAGTCGTAGCTTTGCTGCTAACATCGCAAAAACAAGAGTAAGAAAGTATAATTTTCAAGTAACCAACTTTGATTTAGTATATTTCCATATTCTAATAGCGTTTCAGGGGAACCCCTACTATTTTTCACAGAACGCAAGGGTTCCTGTAAGAGTGGTTTCTTAAATCCGAGAAAATCCTGGTCACTATGAACTTCGGAGAAGGAACTCGCTTAATGTTAGAAAAGGGATAGTTCTGAATTTGTATTAGTCTGTTGAGCTTAAAATTTTCAGTTGTCAACAATAGTGTACATCAATTTGGCTAACTGGAAACATTGTGCGCATTGATATTTAAAGGTGAAAAAATTAAACTCTTGTACCAACACTATATAGCAGGGTAATTGCGGAATAAAAAGAGACGGCAGTTGGCTCAGTCGGAAGCTCACCATGTTCGTAATCTGTTGTTCCTAGGTTCGAATCCCACCTGTGGCAGCGCTTAGATTTATTTCAGCAATCCCCCAAGATTTTATTTTACGTAGTTACCAAATCACTCGCTTTTCTTTACCTCATTTAACGCTTGCATAATTAACTTAGATACTTCGTTTATTGGTTTCTGTGGATATTTGAAATCAGTGTAAACCAGATAAAACTAAACTATGCAAGACACTTGAATCAGTGTAAACCAGATAAACCTAAACTATACAAGACACTTGATATCAGTGTAAGCCAGATAAACCTAAACTATACAAGACACTTGATATAACTGGTCGAAAAATTTGGTTGTCTTGGGTGGGATTCGAACCCACGCCTCCCAGAAGAATGCCGGGCGTCTTAATCGATAGACTACCAAGGTTAGAAGCCCGACATTATTCTGGGAGACGTGGGTTCGAATCCCACCCAGGACAACCATTTTTTTTCAACCCATTATTTCAAGTGTTTCTTGTCTATAGGATGTTTTCCTGTGATACTCTACTGAATTACTTATATAACGCTGTGAGCATGAATGACAAATATTACTATCATCACATGTCGCACTCATAGCTGCCCTATTTCTGAATATAGATGGCGCCGAAAAAAAAAAGAACGTGAGTTGATAAATTAAATTACAGAAATGTTTATATAATAACAGGACATGAGCATAGTAAGTCAGCATTGCAATAACTAGTCTTTTATATGTAGGGTTCACTAGATATCTTGATTCTTAGGAATAACGGCAAAGGAATTATTTCCGTTTGCTAAGTTTCAAAAATAAGCTATCCAAAGAAACCTTCATCGTTGTTATGTTGCATTTGAGGCATCCCTGGACTGAACTCATTCTTTTCTTTCAATAATAGCTTGGGGAATGGTGAAACGATAACCGTAAAAAAAGTTCAGATGCTCTCCTAATTCCAAAATAACAGGGGAAACTTACTATAAATGTAGCAAATAAGTTTAGTTTTGTCGTTTCAATATAAGATCTCCTGAAAGCAAATTGGATTTATTTTGCACAGTCTGATTCAGTTTGCATTTACAGCTTGTTGTTTCTATCGATATCACCGATATCCGGTTATGTATTACACTATTCGGTTCTGCTTTGTGATATCTGTGTAAACAGGTAAATTTTTGAAAAGAACAAAAAACATAAAAATATATATATATCTAAAAGATTCCCCCCAAAGCCTAATTGACTTTTACAATCTCTAGTTTCTGTAACTAAAAGCATGTAGTTAACATTCAATGGCTTCAAATAAAAACCTAAAGTTAGGGAGTTTCAATTATTTCATTTTTTGGGAGTGCTTTCTTCTTCCTTTTCATTTTTCTGCTCAATGGACTAAATGAAGACCTCCCAAGATTAAAGGTTCAGATTCATCCAAAGCGGTTGGGAACCAGAAGACAAACTTTCGTTAAAATTGAGTGTTTTAAAATGTAAGTCTTTCCTTCATATGGAACCATGGCTCACTATTCAATGACTTTCTAAATCCATCAATATATCTTTTATCACCTAAGATATAGATATGAGAAAAACAGAAAAGCAGACTTTAATGGCATTTTGCTCTATATAGGAACTTGAAGTCAGTATTGTATCTCCTGCTCTGTTACGAATCATCGATTCGCCTTCCTTAGGGTCATTACAGTGTCCCTGCGGTGATCCGGTGGTAAGGGAACGACGCAGATTTTTGTTTCGTCACGTGAAATTAGATATCCTGCTTGAACTGCGCCAAATGTGATGGTCAGGGAGGGGGGGGGGGGGCAGTTTCTTTCTTCAGATCAAATGACGTGTAATTACTTATGATGCTGAACTGAACTGAGCCGAATGTCGTGTTGTGACTCCGATGATACAAATATCGTTCTTTATCAGGGTAGATCGCTTAGTCCCTTAATTAAATTCACCATTACTTAGGTGAAAACACAGGTTAGCGGGTTGTTACACCGTACCGACTCAGACTTGCTGCGCCAAGTGATGTATAGAAGCATGTCCAGCAATTCAACCATGCCAAGCTAACAGCTTATTTGCAGGAGAGAAACAACATTGACATAATATATTTTTTTTTACTTGTTGTTCAAAGAGAATTAAGATTTTAATATTTTCCATCTTTAGCACCTTATAACAGTAGAAATTTTAATTTTTTAGTGATCGGAAAACTGCAAATAGTAATACCATCAATAGTAAATACAGAAATTAATTGTTGACATAGAATTCAAGGAATACTTTTGGGAAAAAATGAGTTTCGCCGATAAGTGGGATTCGAACCCACAGCCTCGCCAGTTACTTGCCAGATGTTCCAACCGTTAAATTATCACTAGCTCCATCATTTATCCATTAATTGTGAGTTCCAGATTTTTTGTCACTCATTGTGCCATTTATGATAAAGAAAGGCAACTTTCCAATATTGCTTAATATAGATGTAAATGAGAAAATCACTCATCCTTTTACCACTGATAACATATTGCTTATGATACTATTCATGTACTATTAATTTATTATTTCATTGATAACGCTTTTGCGTGAGTGACTTCCATATTTACATCAATATTGAGTAATATTTGGAAAGTTGCCTTTCCTGATCATAGGTAGTGCCATGAGCGACAAGGTGCGGGAGATTTAAAAGTCACAATTAGTTGATAAAGGACAAAGTTGGTGATAGTTCAGTAGTTAGCACACTTGGTATGTAGCTTTGATTTCGAATGCAACTCATTTTTTTCACGAAAGTATGAGTGCTTATATAGAAAAACAATATATTTCTTTCATTTATCTCTTAAAACAAGAATGATTCGATTTCCTATACCCTGGAGGAAAGGGGACAAATCATTGCTGCCAGTATAAACCTCTTAATCATCATAATCTGCTACCAAATTTTGAAATTTTCCGTATAAAGAGATCTTTTGTATTATTCGGGAAAATTTTAGCATTTTCCAAAAATTTCCACCGTTAGAGGTTGCTATAAAAGCAGTTGGCATTCGAAAAATATGATTTATTCGTAATATTTTATCAGTACTTTCCAACTCAGTCCCACTTCCCCTTCTTCCAAAAAGAATTCTTTATCTCTAAAAGCGGAAAAGTTGAATATCTACAGACGCAAAACAAAATGCAAACAGCAGCTAATTTTTTGGTTCTGAAAACCAGCTAAAACATTATTTTGATGTTGCTGTTTTGTTTTCCCATTTTTTTTTGTTAAATAAACCAAAAATATAGTTTCGGCCACGGCGACAACTCTTTCTCTTTTCCACTTTGTTAAATCACTGGACGAAAATTCAAATAAACTGATTTAAAAATGAACAATTAGGAAGTTCATATAATTTTCAAGTTTTGCATTAAGAAGACGTCGCATTTAAATTTAATTTTACTGACTACTTACCGTAAAAAAAGTGTGTTATTGGATAATAGTTTCACAATAAAAATAACTACTTTTATTGCTGACATAGATTGATTACATTTGTTTATTCTAAATTTCGCTTTTTCCGTTTAAAGTTCAGCACACAAGTTTTCACTACGATGGATTGTACTTTATATTCCTGAAGTACTCTAAGTAAAAAATATTGAATTTAATTTTATCCCTAATGTTTTTAATAAATGCGTTTCACATTTATCTCTTTAGTTGAGTTTCCAGGTTCGAGTCCCAGCTGGGTCAGCGTTGAGATTTATCTCCGCAAAATTCCCCTCCCTGCCCACGGTCAGTAGGGGGTTGGATGGCTTGGAAAGGCCACCGTCCGTCGGTTGGTACGTTAAGCCGTGTCCCCGTGTGCGGGAGAGCCATACCCTGTGCACGTTAAAGAACACGCTGGATGACCTTGACGAGAGGCTACCATCTATCTCCCAACAGCTGTTAAAGTGGGTCCCCTCCCCCAACCTTCTCTGAGCCTTCGGGGTCCATGTGACCTGGCCATTTAGCCCATGGTGTGCAAAAAAGTGTCGCTCAGAGTTAAAACATCCCAACTCAACCCTTTATCCGAGTAAGATTTCATTTGGTGAATGTTAAACTTAATGTAGTGTTCCTTATTCAAATATTTTCTCTCGATTATTTGTAACGTTGAATAAAATTTTTTAAAGCAGAGCATTTTCAGCTACATCACATATAATAAGAGCATTTTCAAAATATCCTCAGAACATTCCAAGTTTTTGTTGCATTTAAACGAATATCCTTATACACTTGGTAAAGTCTTCGCTCTTCTTACTAACTACGATAAGTTTCCGAAAAAATTCGCTGGTCGCGACATCTATTCTAGAAGTTGTGGATTATTGTAAATCCCCTCCATATGGATAGGTAATCCGTTAATCTCTCTTTTCATGAACCCTGAGCGAAGATAAGCCGTTGTGGCTGCTCGTCATGTGCTTTTGTATAGGTCTTATATGGAATGGCACATCCCAACATCGATAAGTGCATAGAAACCTGACTTCCAGCTCTACCTAGTTGGTGTTGTGAAAGCAAATACGGACAGCATACATGTCATCTTTCCAAGATTATGTTTCTAATGGTTATTTTTAAAACAACAGTACAAGGGGAAAAAGTTTACGATTCTATTATAAGTATGCGATTTTTTTGTTTCCTATTTCCAGTTATCATTTGGATTTTATTTTATTCAATTTAGTTTTGGATACTCAACCGCACAACAGATGACGCATACTATTCACTCAATACTATGATAGTTATACATAGGTGTAATATATTATATAAATATAATTAAATCTTTGCTTCAGGTCGGGCAGTAATACCAGGAGACATAGGCTGGGGGGGATAAATTATATAATAATTGAAACCAGAAAAAAATTCCGGAAATACCCAAAAATCGGAGCTAATTACATTTTTGTTTCAGAGAAATTATAAATGCAAAATCCTTCCTTTCGGCCGCCTTAAGGTTTCCGCCGTCAACGAAAGGATTGCAGAGATAAACTAAAGCAAAACCCATTATTCTTAACAGACAACACTGCAAAAGGCTTAAGAAGCGTGTAAAGGATCAATTGAAAGTTAATGTGACTCTTTGGTTTAATAGCTGGTCTGACAAAGTAGAGGAGTACAGCAACAAAGATTTGCACCTAGAGTTACCATATGTCATCCAAAAAAAGATGTGTCCTTTTTTAACAAAATTTATATCCTCCCAACACGTTGAAAAAACGAGAAAATATTCTTCCCTCTGCATAAATTCATAATAATGTGCTTTAAACTAAAATATTTTTTTTTGTATTTTTCTTTTTTAATTTCTTGTATTCGTGATTGTTAAGTAATTACTGTTAACGGTGAAATAATTTACTATAAATACAAATCGTGAATGTAAAAGTTATTCTGTTAATGTTGTAAAAGTTGCTGTTTTCCGTAATTTAATACGTTAAGAACGTTTATGCACTCGGCCCTCAGATAAGCCAAAGGAATCAAACTTTGCATGAACGTTCCCTTCAGCCAGGTAAAGAATATAGGCTATGTGTGAATCCGCTGGGTTCAACCAAAACTGGGTAGGCGGGTTTGAGTTTCTCGAAATCCCTATGGGATTTATGGCACTTACACAACACGAGACAGAGACCCTATGGATTACCCTATGGATAATATGCCTATGATATTACCCTATGATAAATAACACCCTATGGATTACCCTGTGGAGACACCACGAGATTACCCTATGGCACTTACACAACACGAGACAGACATTAGGGTCAAAAACCTGTCTCTCATTGACGTAACATTAGTTCTTATTCAAAATCACGTGAAAAGTGCCATCTACTACAACCTTAGAGAGTTTCAGATCTAAAGAAGAGGAAAACATTATACTGTGTGTGTGTGTGTGGGGGGGGGGTGATCGATTCTAATGAGTTTTATGTCAAATGGAAGCATACGAATAGGGGAAAATCATCTACTATTACTTTAAAGAGTTTCAGATCTCCTATAAATGGGGAGATATAATATTATCAGAAAAGGGGAATATATAAAAGGGGAGATATAATATTATTATAAAAGGGAGCTATAATATTATTTATCGAGTCAGGAGGAGGTAACAGGAGGGTTAAAAGATCATAATGAGTTCTATGCTAAATGACAGCTTCCGGTGTGGGAGGGCTATTTATTACACTACAGAGTTTCAGACCTCCCCTAAAAGAGGGAGATAAAGTTTTTACCAGTGGAGGGGACGACACCATCGTGATGAGTTTTATGCCAAATGAAAGATTGCAATGTGGGAAGTGCCATATACTATATATATTAAAGTTTCAGATCCGAGTAACGCTAAGTAGTCTGCTAGTACTCAATATCAGCACTTTACATGCCTAAACGAAAAAAGCGTGAGCTTTAGAAAATTGCATTGAATTTTGCTACTGGTCATGGATAGATAGAGCTATGAAAGATTAAGGTTTTTTTTTCCTTTATAGCATATAGAAGGATTGTAGAAACCACTCCTAGTTGGTGCAGTTGTAATAAGTGTATGCACTACCAATAATCTAAGTCACTGCTGACCACTACCTCAGTAAGAGTTAACACAAACACATAACGTTTTCCCGCTGGAACACTAACTAAACCCCCTAACAAGTTAATCCCAAACAAATCTTAATTGCTTATCAAATACGAATAAAAATAGGCACGAGTGGCATACAGAAAGAATAAAGAAATAAATAAAGAGAGGGGGGGGGGGGCAAGCGACGCAACTGAGCAGAAAGAGGCAAGAGACTAGATTTTCATTGCAATATAACATTTTCCATTCGGTTTAGAGGATTTAAAGATATTTCCAGAAAAATGTGTGAAATATCCACAAGTTTAATGGTGTTTGGACTCCATTATTACACTTAGTATAATTTCTCAAACTGTGAAGGTATAGTCCCCTTCCCCCTAGGTCCTGCCTTAAGCACAAGTAATAAATTTTAAATTATACTGAATACTTATATGCCTTTTTATGACTGAACTGTTAATCCGTACTTAAAATAAACTTAATAAAATCAGATTTTTTTATTTCATAAATTGAAAATGTCAGTCTTTAAACTTCATTTCTACCTTTTTCTGTCCTCCTTTAGAAATTTAGTGCGGACTGTTTCCAATCATCATTTTTTAAACAATATCTGAGAGACTTGTGGATGAAACTGAAAGACTTTTAATTTATGTATTCATAATAATCATAAGCTTATGATCGTGTAATGTATGCAAAGGTGATGGTTTCAATACAAATAATCCTCCCTTTTTTTACTTAAACAGTAAAAATTTATTCAGGTCGGTCCAAAGCAAATTTTGTGATGAACCACAGGAAGAAAACTATTTCTAAAGAACAAACTATTTCTAAAGATTCAATATATATACAAAACTATTTTCTAAAGAAAAAATATCTACTTAAAAAAGCATACATTTCTAATGAGTTGGGTTACCTTTGAGCGGCACTTTTTTTGCACACAATGAACAGGTCACAAGGACCCAGAGAAGACTGCAAAGACTTATTGAAATTACTTTGTGTTTTTACACAACACGAGACTTGACAGCTGTAAGCTTCCCGTCAAAGCCATCCAGCGCGTTCTTTAACGTGCAAAGGGTAGGGCTCTTCCCAAAGGGTAAAGCTCTTCCGTACACGGAGCCACGACTTGCGTCCCATCGGACAGACGACGGGTGTTCCCTACTAACCGAAGGCAGTTTTGCAGAGATAAATCTCAACTCTGGCCTAGAACCTGAGATCTGCAGATAACAAGCCTTACGCGCTACCGACTGAACCACTCCTGCTTCATTTGTAATGAGTAATGAATTGGAAAATAAAACTAAATTTTTAAGCAATCAAAAAACTTTTTGGTTGAAAAACAAAAATATACATTTTTGATTAGTATTGTGAATCGGCAAAATCGTTGAGATATGCACCTAAAAATGTTTCATCAAACATTTTGAAGGAATAAGTCAGATTCAATATATATTCATTACTCATACTGAGTGACAAATATTAATTCCATCTCTAATGAGGCAACAGAGTTGTCCACTTCCTGGATAGATGGCGCCACGGTGCGAATCAAATAAAAAAAAATCGGAAAGTTTATAACGTCACACAAGCTGAGAAAAGGTCAGACATTGGTGGTGTAGTGGTAGCATAATACACATGTTTCCTGGAGACGTGAGTTCGAATCCCACTCATGGCAAAACCAAATTTTTTTCAGCTCATTATTTCATGAGTTTCATGTCTATAAGACTTATCCTGTGATTCTTTACTACTGATATATTTCTCATTTATTCTATGAGCCGCGGGTCGGACGGGCTCTGCTCTAATTTATTAAACCCAGTTTTTCTCTAATTTATTAAACCCAGTGTTTCTATTCATATCGATAACAAAGTTGCCTATCGGATTCTTAATCAAAAATATCACTTCTTCTTGTATCATGTTTCCATGACGAATTGTTAACAACTTACGGCTCCTATTTGTATGAAGGTAACATGATGTAAATCTAAATATCACCTGTATCTATAAAAGGCAACATTCTTAAATCTCCCTCTTCCATTTTTAATTTTTTTTCTCTTAAAATTTAGTACATTTCGCTGTCGTGCTTCTTCTCCAAATTCACAAGATAGGCTTAACATTTCTGAGTCAATTTCCAGGGAGAGTGTTTATATTTTTTTATTTAGTTTTTTAAACATAATGTTTGGATTGCATTTTTGGATTGCAAATCTTTCCACCTTTAGAGGACACAATTACAGTTATTGGGAGATTCCGAAATTGGGAGGGACATTCCCTTCCCTACTACCGTCCTACTTCCTCCCTACTTCCTCCCCTCTACGAGCTATTCCCGGCTCGTAATTTGCAGTTCTTAGGTTAGTATCTTACCTGGGCCAGCGTTGAAATTTATCGTCGCTAAACCCTTAGTCAGTATGGGACACCGATGGACTTGGAGAGGTCGCCTTCAATCGGATGGGGCTTAAAGCCTTGGCCCAACACCTCCTATAACAGAAGGCCAGTGGACTAAATTATGACGTCAACATAGGTAGTCTATAATCCAGTTGTTGGGTTGTTTTACCTCTGAGCGGCACTTTTTTTGCACACCATGGGCTAAATGGCCAGGTCACATGGACCCCGAAGGCTCAGAGAAGGTTGGGGGAGGGGACCCACTGGAACAGCTGCTGGGAGACAGATTGTAGCCTCCCGTCAAGGCCATCCAGCATGTTCTTTAACGTGCACAGGGTATGGCTCTCCCGCACACGGGGCCACGGCTTAACGTCCCATCCGACGGACGGCGGCCTTTCCAAGCCCATCGGTGTCCCCTACTGACCGTGGGCAGGGCGGGGAATTTTGCGGAGATAAATCTCAACGCTGACCCAGCTGGGACTCGAACCTGGGAACTACAGATTACGAGCCTGGCGCGCTACCGACTAAGCCACCCCCGCCCCGTATAATCCAGACTTCATTTATTATTATTACTGGTGTAGTTTTATATCAATCGTTATTGCAATGCTGATATATAAATATAATATATTTAGAAAGAAAATTGTTTGAATTTATTAATATAATGACAATTACTAATAAATACGAATAATTTTCTTTCTAAATAAAATATTTATGAATAAACATTAGTATAAAGAATAATATAGAAGTACACCACTAATAATAATAAAAGGAAATAAATAAGAAATGTCTGGATTACAGGCCTACCTATGCTGACGTCATAATTTGGCCCACCGACCTTTTTTTATAGAAGGTGTTGCTTTGCCTCGTGTGCGGGAGAGCCATACCCTTGCACGTTAAAGAACATGCTGGATGCCCTTGATGGGAGGCTACCAGCTGTTTCCTAACAACTATCCAGTGCGTCACCTTGTTTGAGTCCTGGGGGGTCTTGTGACCTGGCCATTTAGCCCATTTTGTGCAAAAATAGTTCCGCTCAGACTTAACCCAACCTGAAAGTACGAATCTTAATATTTCATTAATACCTATCCAACACAAAAAAATTAAGCTTTTCGTGAAAAATAAATAGGTTGAATATTTAAAGACTGACGACAAAGTGAGAACATTAGCACGTTTTTTCTCTTTGAAAATGAGCTTAAAGCAGTTTATTTCATATCAAATTCCGCAGTTGAAGCACGATGAAGAAAAACTAATTTAATAGAGGAACACACGGCAACCCACACAGTATTGCAAACTCCCATATATCATTCCCACGCGTTCTTGGATCTGCTGTTTCAGATATGTGCGCAATAGATGTAAACAGAGGGAAAACAAAAATGTTGGTTTGAATAAACACGGGATTACCAGGTTTCAAATATTTAAATTGCTTTGTATTTTTACCCGTTATAGAAATTCGGGCGATTTCGAAACATCTAATCTTGCTCGATAGCAAGCATTGTGAAGAAATAAACGAAATATTGCTAACGCACAATAGAATAAATGTAATCGCATTTAGAATAAATGTCATCTTTAGTATTTAATTGCGTCTATTTCGCAACATTGGATACAAAATGCATAGAACGATACTGATTCTTTTTCACATCACTCAACAAGGTTGGAAATGTTATGTGAGTAAGTCATATTGCAAAGAAATAAATAAATAATATATTGATTTATCATATTCTTCAGTTTATTGAGTACTTGTATGCATTTTTTTATGATTATATACTTAGAAATATTTTAAACTAGGCAATCACTATGTCTTTAAGAATTTGACATAGTGTTTCTTTCATGCAAAAATACTTATTTTATGTATTACTCTGAATTCGCCATGTCAAATGATCAGAGTCACAAAAGCTTTATGTGGAATTATTGCTAGAATCATTATTTGCTGGATGCCCACCTATATCAGAGTAGTTTCTACAGCTACAAAAGCACAGTGACTGAGAGGTTACAGAATATAAGGACCAAAGCGAGATTACCGGATAAACGGGGAAATTATTTTTTTACGTTGTATGTGTTGTCTTTCAGCTTAGTTCTCGCTTAGTTGAGATATCGAACCAAGCTTTCAGCTTGGTTCCATATCTCAGATCTTTCTTTAGGGCATGTGACATTGTCAGATCTTCATGGCAAAAGAAGTTGCTTCAGTAACTACTTCTTTACATTTGAGAAACTTAACCACGTGAAGTGGGAGCTACGCAGAGTGGAGATGAGTTCGGAGTTTGTCAAGTTGGAGCCTGCAGAGCTACTTCGGGTCGAGTTCAAACTAGTATAGACCATTTCGGGTCCAGAAAATTTTAAATTTCAAATATTTCTTGTAACTGTGAAAGAAAGAGCAAAAGTATGAACTTTTTGAAGTTATTTTAATTTTTTAATCAATCTCGTAATTAAATATAAGCACCATGCAGCTTTTGATATTTTTCAAAACGTTCTCTACCTTCAATAAATAAATGGCTCTTTTTTTTGTTTTTAATCATTTATTCATTCGAACAATTACAAATAAATCATTTCTGTTTACAGATGGCCCTCAAAGCTAACAGCTTTTCTGCAGAAGAGACTAATACAGACATGATATTTTACACCTTCTTTACCACTCCAACGATGTTTACACCTTCTTTCTCTCTCCAATGATGTTTACCGAACCTTGAAAGAACGTCATTGCTATTTTTAGATAATGGTAAATCCTCCAATTTTCATACAACTTTAAAAAAAAACATATTTCCAGAATTCCATGAGGACAAGCCCCCCTCTCCCGGAGGACGCTTTGATAAACTTCCATCCATATTCATGATGTTAAACTTCCATCCATATTCATGATGTTTAACTTCCATCCATATTCGGACTCAGCATCGGTTTAACACTGGCAACAGCTGCAGTGATTCTTTGATTTAAATGTTGCAAATTACCAATTGTTTCGGGAAAAAAAACAATGTTTTTAATTTATCCCCTCCAAAATGAAGTTCAGTGCTGCTTGGGGGTAATGAGGTGACTTCCAGCTTCCAGTTTGAAATCCCAGCTGAGCCATGTTGAGATTTATTTTCCCAAAACTCCTTGCCCTGCCCTCGGTCATTAGGGGACACTAATAGGCTTCGAAAGGCCGGATGGTACGTTAATCCGTGGCTCCGTGTGTGGGAGAGCCATACTCTGTGCTCCACCATAATTTGGTCCTCCGGCCTTCTTTTATAGGAGGTGCAGCATGTTAAGAAGACGCTAAATAGCTTGATGGGAGGCTACCATCCGTCTCCTAACAGCTGTCCTCTCCTCCCAACTTTCTCTAAGACCTCGGAGTCCTTGTGACCTGGCCATTTAGCCCATTGTGTGCAAAATAGTGCCTCTCAGAGGTAAAAAACCTAACTCTTATATGATAAGTCCTATATGAGCTAGAAATAAGGGGGTCACACTTTTACCAATACAGCGAGCTGGAAGTTTGGCTCGGGACGACTTTATACACGATACTAGCACAAACTATAAGATTCTAACTCCACGATGCCATAACAAGGAAACTTTGAAGATTTCTTGACATTTTCGACATACAATTGCTTTTTTTTTTCATTATTCATTTAATTAAACATAGCACTTACCATTTAGAATGACCCTTAATTTTAGTAAGTAAGTTGAACCCCAGAAATCTGAGTTAAAGCATGAGTAAAAAAATATATTTGGGATATAGTCTCACAAAACAACCCAAAAATTACTTCTATTATTTCATCAGTACCTCATTATATCGCTGAAAATTGAAGAACGTTATTTATTTCTTTGGTTGCTTTGGGAGACTATATTTTGAAAATTCGTATTTTTTTTACTCAAATCTTAACTATAACTCTTAAACACTCTGAGCATTCCCGCAGACATTATTCGGAATGATCTGTGATTAACTTTCGGGGATAGAATTAAAACTATTGCAACTGAGGCATTGGTCTGATTAATTTTTGTGACATGGATGCCGAAGGATTATTATCAAAAAAATTTATGTCGAATAATATATGTTGAATATTTATGTTGAATAATTAAGCATCAATAATATTCAGGTATACCGAAAAATAACGTTTTTTTATTTTAATATTATTGTTATGAAAAAATATTTTTACGTGTATTTTTATAATAAGTTCTATTTTTTGTTTTTTTATTTTTGGTGGTTCTTAGTTGTACTAAGGTATGAGGTGTGCACTCCTTTTTATTTGCAAGTGCAGTCATTGATTAAAGTCGGCATAAATATTTCTACCTCGAAATACTGATTTGTTTCCCCCCGCTGGAAATATTTGGCCCCTCGCTGAAACAAATTCCCCCCCCCTCGCAACATTCCTGCCGGCGCCTATGACTGTATGATCTCTAAAATCATCACTGAGTAATAATTCCTTGAGTTACACTTCCGATTCAAAGTGATTAATAAAAGTTGTTAATTATGACATGCTGAATAGCGAAAAGAAAAAAAAAACATTTTGTGGAAATGACTGTAGTTTACTGTGCTACCTTGTAATGTTACATTCCTTCATGATCCTATACGTGGAATCCAACTTATACAAATATTGACGGATAGAAAACTTTATAAAATATTTACCCTATACGGAACATGAAACATTCATGCATTATGTATTTATATATATATATAACCTACAAATAGTGATTTGGATTTGCCTAGCGGAAAGTACAAAAGCAGAGATGGTGCCATGATATTTATTCAGTGAAATGAATAAGATCGTTTCGTCATATTTTTACCACGTTTCTTACTTTTTCGGCTGTAAAAAGCGTCAATATCACAAACAATATCTGTTTGAATGAAATATTGCAGAGGCATGTTTTGTTAATTGCAGATTTGAAGTTTTTTAGAAGTTAATTTCGATATGCGAATTCAAAGTATTTGAATAGTTCGATAAAATACTTCTACGATAATATTTTTTTGTGAATCTACATTCCAGCACACTCAGCCTTATGCAGAAATAGCTTTATAAAATATCCTCATGAATGTACATCGTAAACATGAGCTACAACCGACAAACTAAAACCTAAACTGAAGAAGTAGAGAAAATTTGAGTTACTTCTTTAGAAGACCTAGGTACACGAAATGCAGAACTGGAAGACGCTACGAAATATAATACAGTTTCCTTCAAATCCATATTTACAAATATCTAGATGTTTCAGAATAACTTTTCGGAGGCTTAGATTACTTTAATATTCAGCTGTTAATGAACGAAACAGAAATTTCACGTGAAGAAAAAAAAAGATTTATGTGCAATGAAGCCAACGAATGTTAAGGTTAAGACACATTTAGAAGCACTATATTATTTAAAAGATTTTAGCATTACCAAATAGGAATATTCTCCTTCCCTGATAACTATGGTGATGCAACTAAGGGCATATTCAAAATAGGTAAGGATGTTCCCATCTCGCAACGTCTGTATCTTATAAACTTCAATAACTTACACGTAACAAACTATTTTACAATAGAAATATTGAATATCTGCCTGATATGTAAACTTTCTCTTTGCAAACTTTATGAATACCAAATGCATTCTCTGGAATTCAATTTAAAATTTTGGAAAAAACAAGTTATAGTTCTGTAATCTACACATTATTGCAAGTTGATTCTCACCAGTTGATAAAAACGTAATGAAAAGACGTAGTCAATAATTTCTAATGATTAAAATTCATAGCATTTTTTAAATTTGAAATTAACTCTAAACGGTGACCTTTTTCTGCAAAAGGCCAGGCGGATCCCAAGATTCGTATCTTCGATAACTGGATTATATGCTTTCATCGAGGAAGATTCATCAGAACTGGAAATGTCTTATCCATCAGGAGAGCAATAACGTAGAGATACGGTGCTCGTCACAGATCTTTAACATGTAATGAGATCACATTCTCCTTCATAGATTTAAGCACAACCATGTTAATGCTTATATTGTTTACTCCTTTATGCCCTAGGATACGAGAAGAACAAATGTCTAAACAATGATCCTTATTCGTATTGTCTATATCAATTTAAATTAATTTTATTTTACTAATAAGCTACCAAGCCAATTAATTCTCTCTTTTTCTACGACATTTTCTGGCAATTTTGCACTTGTTTGTTTGTTTGTATGTTTGCTCAGCAATAAATCCGGAGCATTGTTTCGATTTTTATAGTTTTAATAAGTCCGAAGATTTAAATTAGTTGTACTATATAATTTTTTAAAAAAAGGGGTCAAAAATTGATTGAGTGTCATATAGCAATTACAATAAAAAAAGGTTTAAGTTTTAAAACCTAAACTATAGATATATTTCAAAACGTGACAATTAATCCCAATGGAACTAAACAGTGACAATTAATTAATCTCAAGGACATTAATTGTTAATGATGTAGTTGGGTTGTTTTATCTCTGAGAGGCACTCTTTTTGCAGTGGGCTATATGGACAAGTCACAAGGACTTAAGGGCTAAGAGAAGGATGAGGGAAGAGAACTCACTGGACAGCTCTTAGGAGACAGATGGAAGTCTCCCATTAAGGCCATCCAGTGTGTTCAATTAACGTTGATAGGGTATGGCTGTCCCACAGATAAGGTGCCACGGCTTAACGTCCCATCCGACGACGGGCGGACTTTCCAAACCCACCTGTGCTCCTTTTCTGACCGAGGAGGGTTATCAGAGATAAATCTCACCCCTAACACAGCTGGGACTCGAACAGGGTAACTGCAGACTAGGAGTCTGTAGCACTACCAGCTGCGCCCCCTCGGCTCTGCTGATATAGTAAGTGAGTATCGTTTGAGACTGGAATTGGAAAAACTGATATTTTTCGTATGGGACGTTAAGAAGTTCCTCCTTGTGAAGGAGAACCATACTGTGTACATATTAACATAAAATCAGAATGATGTTTACGGGAGCTTCCAATCTCTCTTCTAATTACTGTCCAGTGGATCTCCTTTTCTTATCCAACTCTGTGTCATTGGAGTCGTGTGACCATTTAGCCCACAGTTTGCAAAAAGTGTGTTCAGATGCAAAGTTAAATCTAAGTTGCAATCTAAACTGGTTGCAGACGAGATATTTAATAAATCGTTGCATGTGGAATGAAATATGCATTGAATTATGTCGTAACATAACAATCAGAAGTAACTAACTGATAATAAGCTATTCAACACTGCAAGCTCCAATCTGCCTACTTAGTTGTAAATCACACTAAGCAGGCAGTCGGTTATTTGTGCAGCGTAGATTAATCAAAATTTTACAATACAGTGAGAGAAAATCAACTTGAAGTGCTGACTTCTTCGCAAAGTGGACATAAGTTAGCAGAAGCGATAAAAATTCAACCCATTCTCTCCACTCCCTAGAGCACGCAGCACTGTTCGATAAACAACTGTAATTATTAATTTTAAGTGTCTCAAACGAACGGAGGATATCGCTAACGTGATTGCAACCCAGCCTTTGGCTCCACGTGCATTTTCTCGAGAAATGAGAAAATTACAATTGAGTTGAAGCCTAGAGCAGTTCCGATTCAGGTATACGCAGTCAATAAATTTATTATAATACGCATCTGCGCTCGCTTCGAGTATTATTTCTCGGAAGCACATTGTTTGCATACGAGATGCCTTCGGACGACAACAATGAACGGACCAGTAAGCACGCGAACAACACTAAGACGCTGGAAATTGATTTAGATTCTAAACGTAGTTCGCCATTGTGTCGTTGTGCGGCAAAACACACAAAGCGAATTTGGCCAGGAGCATCCCAGTCTACGGTAGCGTTCGAGGAACAGATTGCAAGGAAACGATGAGCGATTAATAATCAGGGAGATTCTGAGACCTAACTTCATGTGGAGTTGTTTTTGAGACGAAGATGCGAAGACGAAATTGAGTGAAGTTTATTTTCTTTCGTAATAAAATCGATCTATGTTATCAAATGCGGGTGATGAATACACTCTAGTGGACGCTAATGACAGTTATACGTATGATGTTTCGAATTTCGAGTTTCTTCCAAGTTTTGAAGTTGCTTTTCTTTTTTAAATGAAGCAAAACACACAAAGCAGATTTTCTTTAAAAAAAAAAGAGACTTGTTACTGAAATATACTTTTGTACTAATAGATTTGCTGCAAATTTGAATGCCAGCGCTTCAAAAATAGAAAGAAAGAGTACATCAAAGTACATTATTTATAATTATAATTCATCTAAGCCAGGAGTGGCGGCGAACGTATGGCACACGAGGTGATTTTTGCTGGCACGTCACTGAGAAGTGAAAAGAAATACATGTATGTAGCTAGTTTACTTGGAAACAGTAGCTCTAGTAATTCAATACATATTTATGGACCACTGGTGACAGGGAACGCGACTATGTTACTGTAATTATTACTTCAATTGTGTGCCCATAAGTTATAAAGATCTCGTCAAATAATTGATTACACATTGCAAATACGTATTAAGAAAATACGCAATAAATTTGTCATCTGTCAACTGGGCTTGTAATCTGCAGTCCCCAGGTTCTAGTCCCAGCTGGGCCAGCGTTGAGCTTTATATCCGCAAAATTTCCCACCCTGCACACGATCAGTATGGAACACCGATGGGCTTCGAAAGGCCGCCGTCTGTCGGATGGGACGTTAAGCAGTGGACACGTCTGCGGGAGAATCATACCCCGTGCACATTAAAGAACACGCTGGATGATCGTAATGGGAGGCAATCATCTATCTCCCAACAGCTGTTCCAGTGGGTCCCCCAACCTTCTTTTAGCCTTCGGGTCCTTGTAACCTGACCATTTAGCCCATTGTGTGCAAAAAAGTGCCGTTCAGAGGTAAACTACCCAACCGCTCTCAGCGATATTAAATTTGCATTGTATGATAAACGTATATGTAACCTTAGCTGGCAAAAATAACATTTTAAAGCATTTTTGTAACATTGTGCCGCGCGAGTTCGAAAATGTTCTATTAATTCTGTAATTTGGTACCAGAGCTCGAAAAGGTTCGCCACTCCTGATCTCAGCTGGTACCTAACGTAAACAAATCGTATGACAGAAAGAAGTTTCCATATATATAATTGCTCACAGAAGTTCCTGAAATGAATTACTTTTGAGGCAGTTCTATTAATGTGGAGTTAGTTGAGGAAAAAAACAACACAGTACTACTGTAAAAACAAAGGCAAGATGGTGATTTTAAGGGTCCCGTCAGGATTTCACAACTAACATTTTTTGGGGAAAAAAATGAGCGAATTTTTTTTTAGCGTGGACAAACTTCAAATTTCACTCCACTATGCATCTCTCATCTGATAGGTCAAACCGAATCTTCTCCAAATTCCTCGGTATGCTACTGGCTTGAAGATGCATAGATGGTATATTGTATACGAAAAATATATCATAGTATTTAGTATTATTGTCTTTTATCTCCCTAATAAAACCAACACTGCTGTTTTTTAGGTCAACAATTTTTTTTTGACTCTTGTCACACTTATTACATCGACTTTCCAAAAAACCTCTTCTTCAGCTATAACATGTCTAATGTAATTTAGCCAGTTTTCTACTAAATATTTCCGATAGCTATTCAAATAATAACCACACTTTTCTGAGTTTAGATGTGTTATTTCTAGCAACGTAGCCTTTTACTTCATTAAACGCTGTTTCAATCGGACTTTAGTGGTCATGATAGGAAGGCAAATGTAGTCCTGTTTTTCTAAGTGAGGGTTGTCTGTCTATAGCGCCCCAGGTTCGAGTACCACCTGTGCTAGCGTTGATATTTATCTGCGTTGAATCCCTACCCTCGGTCAGAAAGGGGAGGGACATCAATGGACTTTGAAGGTCGCCGTTCCTCAGATTAGATTTTAAGACGTAGTTCCGTGTACAGAAGAGCCATACCCTGTTCACATTAAAGAATACGTTAGATGGCCGTTCCTTGACGGGAGGCTTTCATCTGTCTTCCGACAGCTGTCCTGTGAGATCTCTCCCCAAACTTCTCTGAGCCCTTGGGGTCTTTGTGACCTGGCCATTTAGCCCATTGTGTGCAAAAAGTGCCACTCAGAGGAAAAACAACACAAACCTTCTTCAGCGAAGTTCATTTGCAATTTATTTGTCGGAATCGTCTTCTGCAAAGTTAGAATTTTTTAAACTGATGTCTTTAACCCATAAGCTAAGCAACAAATTTTTCTTTTACTTACATGATATCGTTTAATTTGCTGTAAATAATGTCGCCGTTTATTAAAATATTATTTCGTTCAGTTAAAGCAGCTTAGCGTTTGTGAATGAAAATTTTGAATATTCTGTTATTTATCAAACAGTATAATATGTTAGACTGATATTTGATAAATGAAGATTTGAATTTATCGATGTTACCGCTAAAGCTCGAAAGCCATTAATGTGCACATTACCTAGCTAATCTGCAGATTAACTGATTTGCTCTGTTAAAGTGCGGAATCAAGAGTTTTCCGCATTTTACCTAGGTAATGTGCACATTAACGGCTTCCGTATCATTAAAGTTCAAAAGTTTGTTTCTCTCATAGTGGTGAATCTCTTGAATATGAATCTTCGTGTCACGTGATTCACTCGTCCGCATTATTAAAAACGCCCCGGATGAGCGGAGGCCAAGTGAGAACGAATCGGTAAAGTGATTCATTCTTGATAGCGAATCACTAAAATGATTCGTTCTCACTTGACCTGCTCATTTTGGGGGCGTTTTTATAATTCGAACGACTGATTCATGTTGACAGAGGGATGACCCTGGTTTCAACTCTACTCTCGGACACTAGATAAATAACATTATGTTAATTTAAGCGTACAGAAACGTTCCTGTTGTTCCAGCAAAGATCTTATTTTCACTTTAACGAGTGCCTAGTAGGTAATGTGCAGATTATCCAGGTAATTTGCAGATTACCTAGGTAATTTGAGAAATGAAACAATTTTCCGCACGTTAACGGATCACCCTAGTTAATCTGCACAAGACCTAGATAATCTGTAGAATAACAGATTTCTGCACTTTAGCGGTAACATCGATACTAAAATCTTTGTTTTAAATTGGCAGCTCAAGTCTGAAGAATTTATGAGTTAGTAGCTTCTTTTCGGAATAAATGAGCTAATGTTTTCACTTTGTTGTCGGTAGACATCCAAACGTTTTTAACAGAAATTTTAAAGATTATTTTTCGATTGAATAGTAATTGATGAGATATTAAGATTCGCATTTCCCGAATTTCCGAATATATTAAATAACGTTCCCAAATGGTGTAAAATTTAGGAAATACAAATCTTTGAACAAATTTTACCAATGATCAATATGCTGTAGAAGTTTCGAAATTTCGTTGGTGGAGTGCGAAGATCAAGACGTTTAGTAGCAATTATTTCACCTCTTACTAACAGGAGCATTAAAAAACGAAACATTTCGTTTAAAAAAAAAAAGAGATAATTTTATTATAAGGAATAATGAACAAATCATAAGTATTCCTTAGTAAATACACAGATTAACTGTAGATATTACCTGTACCTGTTCAATAAATAATTATTTAGAAAAAATTATTGCCGACGTTGCGGGATTATTTATTGAATTATATATCTACAGGTAATCTGTGTATTTACTACGGATTAACTGTTTTCATTAATAATGCTTAAGCGTGAGTGATTTACACATTAACATCTGAATTCATTAGAAATAATTTGAAAAACAAATTACCTCCACTGAGTATAAGATGGTGCAAGGTCAGCCGCATTCAATGAAAGGTATGAAAGTCACAATCTGAAAGCAAATTATCGTCAGATGGTTGGTTTAGTAGGTAAAGTACTCTGCCTTGTATCTGGCGGGTTCGTATCGGCAATAATTATTTATCGAAAAATTTCTTTTTTTTCTGTTTTTAGAAGGTTCCTCCAATCCAAACCTGGTGAGATAAAAAGTTAATGGGAAGAGTCACTAGGAAAAATTATATTCTTCAAGAGCTGCAGGAAACTTTCTCTACTTAAAGCGAAAACATACAGGTACTCGACAAAAAAAATGGAAAGAGTTCCATTTTATCTCAATAGAAAATCAGGGGCGGGGGTGGCTCAGTCGGTAGCGCGCCAGGCTCGTAATCTGTAGTTCCCAGGTTCGAGTCTCAACTGGGTCAGCGTTGAGATTTATCTCCGCAAAATTCCCCGCCCTGCCCACGGTCAGTAGGGGACACCGATGGGCTTGGAAAGGCCGCCGTCCGTCGGATGGGATGTTAAGCCGTGGCCCGTGTGCGGGAGAGCCATACCCTGTGCACGTTAAAGAACACGCTGGATGGCCTTGACGGGAGGCTACCATCTGTCTCTCAACAGCTGTTCCAGTGGGTCCCCTCCCTCAACCTTCTCTGAGCCTTCGGGGTCCATGTGACCTGGCCATTTAGCCCATGGTGTGCAAAAAACTGTCGCTCAGAGGTAAAACAACCCAACCCAATCAATAGAAAATCACGTTCAATAATATCTTCAATATGATTTTAAATGAAAAATATGACTAAAGATAAAGATTTTAATCAAATATAATTAAATTTCGATTTTAAGCGATATTTGTTCAGTATTCAAAGAATTATAAAAGTTGGAATGTTTAACAGGCTCCAAAAATCTGACCGGAAAATTTTAAAATAGATTAAGATATTAGTGTCGGGTGCTGCATTGCACCCGATACTAATTCTCGCAAGGTTGTCAAACAGACCTTGCGAGAATTGGCTTACAGTGGCTGTTGCATAACCCTTTCACGACTAAGGGAAACATTTTTCCCATTTTAAAATTGGTGATTGTCGTATTTAATTATAACCTTATCTGCATTTTTTATACAGAATGTCAAAATAGAACGTATGCCGAACGCAATTGCGTAAACGGGAACGTTTAGGAAACAAAAACAGAACTGTCAGGACGCATAATCAGGACGCATATATCTACAATTAACCTGTGTATTTACTAAGGAATACTTATGGTTTGTTCATTATTCCTTATAATAAAATTATCTTTTTTTTTTTAAACGAAATGTTTCGTTTTTCAATGCTCCTGTTAGTAAGAGGTGAAATAATTGCTACTAAACGTTTTGAACTTCGCACTCCACCAACGAAATTTCAAAACTTCTACCGCATATTGATCATTGGTAATATTTGTTCAAAAATTTGTATTTTCCAAATTTCAAACCATTTGGGAACGTTATTATACGCATGTACTATGTGCAATGTCCATCTTTGCCTCACTACCAAAAGAAATTTCTTCGCAGGAATATCATAATTAGCACATCATTTTGTATAGTAATTTTATTTCATAATTTTGTATTATTTTAGTTAACATTTTTTTCTAATAAACCAATAAATAAAAGACATTGCGTAATAAGCCTAATTATAATTTGTTATCTTTATAGTCCATTGCGAAAAATATTTCCCATAAAAGTCCAAAAAACTAACACATTGTTATGTATTTTTCTTATGATTTTTATTTATATTACGTCTAAACAAATTAAAATAAACAGTTACATATTAATATTTACTCTTAGAAACCTTATGGTCCTGAAAGGGTTAAGAGAGACGTGTTTGGAGAATTAAATTGTACATTCTGGTTAGCCCTCTCTAGCCCTTGGCTGCACGAGAATGGTATAGATTATGTATTATACATTCATTATCTGTTGCCAAAACTAAGTTGAAGAAACCTTTTTTCTGTAAACATATTTTTATTGATACCTACCTATATTTCAGAACAGATCTGACTTTTTTTACCCATAGAAAATACACTTAATAAAAATCAACGTATCCTTCAGCTAACTGGCAAAAAGCTGTTTATATTAATCTCAGCATATTTGAAACGGGGTATAAAAAAAAATAAAAAAATAAATACCCCCTCAGCAGCTGCTTGCCACAGAGTTCTGACAAGGAGCCTGTCAGTTTATATGCCAGAGTAGAAGGTCTGAGAGGATGGCAGGACCTCAGCAGAAAAACAATACGAACATCCATGCCTTACCCGGGGCTCGAACCCAGGTCCCGTAGATCAGTAGCCAAGCTCGCTAACCACTCGGCCACGGGACGGCTCTCCACAACATAATTTTAAAATATTTGACAAATAGTTCCATTTGATAGTTTACTGTGCACTTCCTTTGATATTTCTGTTATATTGATGTCATATAACAAGATGCTCTGCATTGGAAAATGTTTGGAACATAATAAAGAATGGGTCTCAAATTCAAATCATATAAGTGTCAAATCAGGTATTGCCTAACAATGACGGGCTGCATTTTATTATAAGGAATAATGAACAATGGCCGAGTGGTTAGCGCGCTTGGCTACTGATCTAAGGGACCTGGGTTCGAGCCCAGGGTAAGGCATGGATGTTCGTGTTGTTTTCTGCTGAGGTTCTGCCAACCTCTCAGATCTTCTACTGTGGCATATAAACTGACAGGCTCCTGTCAGACCTCTGTGGCAAGCAGCTGCTTGAGGGGGTCATTTCATGATTGCTTATATTGTAATTTTAGCATTTACATGTTACACAGTTTTAATACGAAAAAACAAATCTTAATTTCATTTATAGTGGCTTCGTCTTCGGTTCAACTCGACGATAGTTTCTACTCTATGAAAAGTTTTTTTTCCAAATAAACTGATCGAAATTTACAAAATTTTGTGATTTTGAAGGAAAGAAAAGAGATGAGAGAATTTATACAATTTATAGCCTTGTTCCTTAACAAGTCATAAGATTTATTTGATTACATAAAAGATTAACGGTGTAAAATTTCCTGTTTAGCAGAAGAGGTTATATTTCACCTGACATTTCCCATGTCTTAAGGGTTCATTCTGTGACGATCTCAAGCTGCGGGGGGGGGGGATACGGAAGTGACTGATGCTCACTTGAAATCTTTGGCATGTAGTTTCAGACCATCTGTCAAAGACAAAGTTTCAAAACCAGAAAGAAGTCAGAGAAAAATCATTGCGCCGTTCCAATGAGTTCCGTTTTTGATAGTTCCTCTATACCCCACTGAACCAAAACAAAATCAGAGTGATTCCTGGGATCGCCACTGGTTTTATTTGGTATGTAACGCAAGCTGGATTTGGGCGATGTAATGCAACAAATTGCTAAAGGTATACAACCTTTTTTAATAAATGTTTCGAGATTAATTTCGACAGAAATGGGAGTAATCACTCTTAATTTCACTTCGATTTCTCATCCCACCATATCGTGGGTTCGTATTTCACCGTGCTCTAGACATTTTTCTTCCAAATTTGTAATCGACGTGGAAATAAGAGTGATTATATTTCTGTATACAATCGGCTGTTGTAAAAAATACTATAAAACAACGACACAAAAAATATCTTCTAACAATGTGCAACAACGGTATAAAAATTTCTCTTATGGTATAAATAAAAGAATAAACACTTTCGTTATCTTATAGCAACGATAGGAAACTTTCTGCTCTGACGACGAAAAAAAGTGTTTTTTTCGACATAGCCTAGGTCCACCCTTAATTTTTTAAGTTTCCATTAATTATATATATATATACATATATTTTTCATGGTTGATTTTCCTGTTTCCTGTCAGACCTCTGTGGCAAGCATCTACTAGAGGACTAATTTCATTTTTATTTTTCCAGTTTCAGGATATTAATTCATAAAATAATTTATTCATTACGATTATATTAAAATATTTATAAAGTTTTAAAATATTAATAATAGGTATTAATTATATGCCGAACAACTATTTCTACCATCAACTATAAAAATTAAAAGAAACTGGTTAAAATTTAATTTAAAACGTTTTCTCTCTATGTTGACATTTTGAAGTTATGTGCATTACATGGTATAGTTTAGTGCTTCTCAAAGTGGTGTGGTGCTCAAGCCATCAGTAGCTGTTATGCAGCGAGCTGCGGGGAAACAAATATATGTTTTCAGAAGCATAACATTGACACCCCACATCGCCACAGTTCATTCGTTCCAACGTTCCAGATGACATGCGAGGTCAGAAAAGTATCATGCGCACAGATATACCTTGTTTCTGAAGGAAACATGTGTTCCCTGGCCAGTGCACTAATAGAATTTTAATTATATAACTATTTTAATATACCTAATTCCTTAAAATTAAACTAATAGTCATCAATTATTTTAATTCTGGTAACCAATTTTAAAACCTCTTAAAATATTTTAATATAATCGTAATGGATAAATTATTTTACTTTATGTATTTTAAAAATAAATAAAGTTTAGCTAAACTTTAAAGAAATTTAATCGCTTTAATTTTTATGCATGTTTAATTTCCCTTCTTTCTTCCCACCTTTTGCTCAACGGCTGTCCAGGACTGGCATATCAAGGTGGCATTGCACATGCGCGACTACACTCCATAGGTCCTTGGCACACTGGAAACAAATTGCCGGTCCGCCACATCAGACTGTTTGAAAAGCGCTGATAGAGATAGTATCATATTCGTCTTTTGAATGCGATCAGCGCAGGGTTGGGTTGGGTTGTTTTACCTCTGAACGGCACATTTTTGCACACCAGGGCTAAATGGCCAGGTCACATGAACCCCGAAGACTCAGAGAAGGTTGGGGGAGGGGACCCACTGGAACGGCTGTTGGGAGACAGATTGTAGCCTCCCGTCAAGGATATCCAGTGTGTTCTTTAACGTGCACCGGGTAATGCTCTTCTGCACACAGGGCCACGGCTTAACGTCCCATCCGACGGACGGCGGCCTTTCCAAGTCCATCGGTGTCCCCTACTGACCGTGGGCAGGGCGGAGAATTTTGCGGAGATAAATCTCTACGCTGACCCAGCTGGGACTCGAACCTGGGAACTACAGATTACGAGCCTGATCAGCGCAGGGGCTTACCCAGGGAGGAGGGGGGCTTCCGGACCCCCTCGAAAATCTGGTCGTCATATACGAAATCCGAAACCTATCTACCTGCTTTGAAATTTAAAAAAAGAGGTGTATTTGTATAATTTTATCTTAAACTTATATGTATATGCCGCCAAATTAAAAAACTGAAAAATTTTACTCCATGTAGAATATCATTTAACCTTTCTTATCCGATGGAGGAATATTTTAGAAATTGAGGAACCCTACTCAAATTTTATTCTCCGACTTCCCCGCCCCCTTAAGAAACTAAATGCGTAAACCCTCTCCAAAACTAAATTTTAAATTATCCCCCTCGAACCTATATTTTCGAATATAATATACTTGAAATTCGAACCTTCCCCGATGCTAAATTCTCAGACCCTCCCGAAATTAAATTTTCCGACTCCCCCCTCCCTACGAAAACTAAGTCTTGGGTATGTGCCTGGATCTGCGATCCATTATAAATCAATTAGCAATTCTAAGAAGGCTCTAAAACCGTTTACACATTTTAGAAATTGAGGAACCTTACTCAAATTTTATTCTCCGACTTCCCCGCCCCCTTAAGAAACTAAATGCGTAAACCCTCTCCAAAACTAAATTTTAAATTATCCCCCTCGAACCTATATTTTCGATTCTCGAACCTTCCCCGATGCTAAATTCTCGGACCCTCCCGAAACTAAATTTTCCGACTCCCCCCTCCCTACGAAAACTAAGTCTTGGGTATGTGCCTGGATCCGCGATCCATTATAAATCAATTAGCAATTCTAAGAAGGCTCTAAAACCGCAATTTGATTTAAATGCAGTGATAAATTCTAAATATCAACGATGTCGACACTAAAATCAATCATTGGCATCTCCTTGCACAAAATCCATCTTATTGTCTAGAACTTCCTTTTCATTCCATGTATGTATTTCACTCCAATTCTCTATTCATGAAGCTCAGTTTTAAACAAACCAGCTACTACTACTAATTAGCTGATTTTCCACCCCATTCTCAGGTATCACGTTCTCCACTAATATAACGATTCCGTATTGCAAATGATGATGCGACTGTTACGTGGTTCACACCAATCCTAGACGAATAATGCTTGTAGCCTTGCGCTCGGATATATATATATGCATGCAGACACGGAGAACGACAGACGGACAGGCCGACGCATCCCTGTTCTGATATCGCACTGGCAGAAAGCAATCCTGCGACCAGAGTTCGCGAAGCAACCTACTGTGACTGATGGTTCGTGCCCGGTGAAGTTTGCATACGGTACTTGCTGTGTTATTAATCGGTTGTCGGCCACATACTTGCGTGACACTGGACAAACGAGTCTGCCGCTAATTACAAGCAGGGGGAACATGCCTTAGTGTTTCGTGGCTTCAGGCTCAAGCTCCAGGTAGTCAAGCTTTCAATGCAGAGAAACCTACACGGTTTCTGTCTGGTTAATGACATTACGCTACGTCTGGGAATAATTGCAGATTTTAATCTGACATACTACTAATTATCAGTCAATAGACGAGTCTTCCTATTATTAATCCACAGTTCTCTTCGTCAGCGTTAATGGTTTTTCGACATAAAAACCAGGTAAGGCAAGGGACTTTTATGTCTGAGGACGCAATGGGCCGTCCCATGGCCGAGGGTTAGCACGCTTGGCTACTGATCTAAGGGACCTGGGTTCGAGCCCCGGGTAAGGCATGAAGGCATGGATGTATGTGTCGTTTTTCTGCTGAGGTCCTGCCATCTTCTCAGACCTTTTACTATGGCATATAAACTGACAGGCTCCTGTCAGACCTCTGTGGCAAGCAGCTGCTTGAGGGGGTATTTATTTTAGTCGCAATGGCTGCTTTTCTTAAGGACTAAATGCTTTATGATACATATATTTTAATCAGTTATACAAATTGCATTGTGGATATAAAAATGATCAACAATATGGCAGGTATTCGAATGATCCCAGCTTCTTTTTCGCAATTGGTTTTAAATTAAGTAACGGTCTTCATAAAATAATCCTTTGGTTTAGATTTGAGGGATCTATTTATTTGTCTAACCAGTTAAATAACCTTAGCCATTTACTATATGGATACTTTTTTTTTATTTGTGATGTTCTAAAAGTTGTCATTTTTTTTTCGCTAACTGTCGTTGATTTAAAAATCAGTAGATGTAAGACCTTGAAAAATGTGCCAAATTCACGACACATTTGTTCATTAAATTGAACAATATAAGGTTCCCATACTATCGCACAATATCCTACTTTGCACATCCGTTGTATCATATCAATGTCGTATCACACTTCGTATCATATCAATGTCTTCACACTTTGTATCATATCAATGTCGGATACTTCGTACTGTCCCGGAGTTATTTCGGTGTTTCTGGACTTTCCTTTTTCATTTCGTAAACAGTGATGAAAGTATGTAGATTTTACTTCTTACCAGTACGCTTCTAAGTATAGCTATATGTGGAAAATCACACGTAGGCGAACATTCCACTAAAGCCATATTACAGGGGTATTAATGACTGTGTGGAGGCGAAAATAGTGATCTGGTATTTTGTCTCTCACTCTATATTTTCCGCAAATAGCGGATGATTTATGCAATTTTAATGTGAAAAAATATTAACATACCTAAATACTTGCTAATGCCGTTCTATTCTTGGATTTTAGCATTATTGAAAAAAAATAATATGTAGATGTTTTTAAAATTATTTTAGTACTTAAAGCAATTTTTTAGGAAGAAAAATAAACTTTTAAACTATATTTGCAATTATGATCACTCAACTTGCACAATCTAAACCCAAATGCCAAACAAGCATTTTTTTGGAATAACATTTATTGAAGATTCAGAGTAACCTTTAAAATTCATACAGTTTAATCAATGATTACAAGAAGTACGGAAATTTCGCTTCTGTGATATCCCAACAATATGTATAAAATTGCAGCGTTCGCGAAACAAAAATACGGTAAGAAAAGCGTGACTTTTGCCAAAAAAAAAAGATGCGAGACGATTTTGCTAAGCACTCTTGAGTGCCAAGCAAAATCATCCAGCTTTTCACTCTGGTCACGGGGAAATTATATGGTAATATATTGGCCATACCTACTATGCTAAGGAAATTACATGGTAATATATTGGCAATACCTGCATTTTACCTTTACACATGACAGATATATTTGTTGGCACGCTTAACTTTGCATACGTTTGTGTTCACCTTCATTAAAAATATTTCGGCATTCAGCAACCCTAAAACCACGAATAAAAATATTATGTTGGCAAGGGTTGGACGTGCGTTCATGCTTTTACCATTTGGTTACTATTTCAGCCCGATATGCAAAAGACCATCGCATCCCAAAGCCTCCTGATCTCTTATGCTTGCTTCCTTTCCTCCTTAAGATGAAGCCCTAATTGATCAGCCGCAACGCCAGTCTTTTAATGGACCTGGAAGAATTCTTTCTGTTTTCCCCTAACCTTAATCCTCTGCTATAAATAAAAGCTTCCAAGAAAGGGAACATCAACTTAAAGTAACTTCGCTTGCATATAACACAAACAAAGTTACTTACTTACTTTTTCGTTCAATTCTGCAAACATTGTTCGTCAAGATAAAGCCCAAATCACGCTATAGCCTTATTTTTATATCAAAATTATTGTTTGGTGTAATTAAAAAGTTGATAATAATCTTATAAGAAGTTGATAATCATAAATTATTTTTATTTAATTAATTATAAATTTTATATATATATATATAATATTTATAAAATTATATATATATATAATATTAAATTTTTATTTTATTAATTTTCAGATTCCAAAATATCATATTTTAGTATCTGAAACGGCTTGACGTATCTAGTATGTATACAAATACTATAAATTCCAATACCGAAGGTTAAATTCCAAGAGATGTGTAATATGAAAAATTATTAGAGAATTAAATTCTTAGTTGAAATTTTTTTTCACCCCTCAAATAGCTGTTTTTTCACAGATCTGATAAGAACATGTCAATTTAAGATCAGTTATGAAGACAAGATCTCAGAAGAAAAGCAATGCGAGAAAGAAATTTGAAGCGAGCAAATCACTTGATCACCAGTTCGATGATCAGAACTCAATAAATTCTACAAAATGCAGGTTAACAACGACGCAGTTTTTGTTAATTATTTTGAATCTTCTGTGGGCCTTATTCATGAACTAGCTTCTTTATCATTAACTATCCATTATTTTAAATTTCTTTTTTACCGACGACACTGCTGAGATGCTACAGGTCAATACTGAAAAATATACTGAATTCCGTGAATATGATTTAAAAAAAATAAATACCCCCTCAAGCAGCTGCTTGCCACAGAGATCTGACAGGAGCCTGTCAGTTTATATGCCATAATAGAAGGTCTGAGAGGATGGCAGGCCCTCAGCAGAAAAACGACACAAATAGCCATGCTGCCTTACCCGGGGCTCGAACCCAGGTCTCTTAGATCAGTACCCAAGCGCGCTAACAACTCGGCCATTTGACGGCTGAAAATGATAGTGATTATAAAAGTCGAAACTGGAAGTTCAGTATAATATACTGATGGAATATGAGGATTATTGCAATTTTCTTGATTATGGGACTTTTTTGGATGTCAAAAACTCCCCGAGACACGGCTTTGGTTGGAATTGCCTTTGTCTGTCTATTTCTGCTCTTTTCCCAGTCTGCTTTTGCTAATCGTTCAAAGAGAGAAAGCACTACTTCAAATATTTGGATTAGCACTCCCCCTTGGTACTCCCTGTCGGCATAAATGGAACCTCAAGCGCTTCAAGTACGCGATTTCAAAGCAGCAGGTATCTAAAGGGTTAAAGTATAGTAGTGTAATTAAAAATCGAGGAATTTTTCTTAAAAGTAATGATCCGCTTTTAAAAAAATTAAATTCTCGGTTGAAATAGCATTAATGTGTAAAGGAAATCATGAATGGAGCCACTGTTGAAATATGTTTTGCCGGTACGGCGTACCGGCGCGTACCGGTCTACTTTCACCACTGCTTATAAATATCTCAACTTTGAATGTCAACCATAAAGCTATTTACATTTGATTCACTTTCTTTTTGCGTTATGTTTGGAGTCGAACTGTCGTTACGATTTATTTTCTGATAAATATCTTCTGCAAATAGCTTTTAATACAGGCGAAAATTGCAAATTGACAAATTCGTTAAAAAAATGCAAAAATTAGTTAAGTGAGAACTATATAAATTTTCTGCTACCTGTTGAAGATTTCATTTTACTATTCCATTTGGTATGCTTTCCAAGATCCCCCAAATGAGTAAGGCAAATTATTAAAAAGAAAAATAATTTGTTAATTTTATTAACGTGAAATGGAATATAGTGAAATTGGTTAGTTATCTAATTTCCTGTCTTTTCATTGTTCAGCTAAATGCAAATATCGTCTTACGACTTATTAAGACAATTTAATTACGTCTGTTTTCAAAATAATAACTTTACAAACATTGTTGACAAAGCAGAAAATAACTGTCATTGCGCATTTGCAGAAAAGTTATTAAACCTCTAAACTTATATAGAAATAAAAGACACATTTCTAAAACATCTGCCTTACATTCCAATGTCACTTCAGAATGTACTCGATATAAATTCAAAAGTATCTGAAAGACAACGCTTTGAATTTGTAATGATTTTCAGCCGAAGGATTTCTGCTAACGTATTTACCGATGCAATTGATTTTTTTTTTTTATGAGATCCATGTTTGGATTTATGCCCCGCCTTTGTCTTGATGATGAAAGTAAAAAGTGCTGATTGACTGCTTCGGACAGCAGCAGGTGCTTGCTGTTTTGAAGTCGTGGAATAATCATGTCACTTTTAAACAGAAAGCTTTTATGTTGACTTCTGACAGGCTATTGATTCGTTATCCATTATCGTGCGTCGTTTAGATGACAGGATAACAAAACGGGAGATCAAGATATGCCGGCGCCAACAGCGAATGAACGGCACGAGAAAACGTGCATGGATTGCGTGATTTATATCTCGAAAGGGCAAAATTCATCAGGGACAAAAGGAAGAGTTTAGTCTTCTTTTCGTTAGAACTTTTTTTTATCTCTGCGTATAAATGAAAACAAAAGACATTTAAATTCATCTAAATAAATTGAGATTGAAGCTGTATTTTTGTGTTACGTGAAATGCGTCAAGGAAATATTCTGAGTTTAAAACTGTTTGAGATGAAAGAATGGCTTAAACTAACGCGATGTGATGAAGTAACAGCCAGTGGGGCGGGGGTGGCTCAGTCGGTAGCGCGCCAGGCTCGTATTCTGTAATTCCCAGGTTCGAGTCCCAGCTGGGTCAGCGTTGAGATTTATCTCCGCAAAATTCCCCGCCCTGCCCACGGTCAGTAGGAGACACCGACGGGCTTGGAAAGGCCGCCGTCCGTCTGATGGGACGTTAAGTCGTGGCGCCATGTGCGGGAGAGTCCTACCCTGTGCACATTAAAGAACACGCTGGATGGCCTTGACGGGAGGCTATCATCTCTTTTCCCAACAGCTGTTCCAATGGGTCCCCTCCCCCAACCTTCTCTGAGCCTTCGGGGTCCTTGTCACCTGGCTATTTAGCCCATGGTGTGCAAAAAAGTGCCGCTCAGAGGTAAAACAACCCAACAACGCAACAGCCAGTAAAAGTCAATATTTCTTGAGGACTTGAAGAGTGATGTAATGTAGGAACAGCTTTGTAATCCGGTTATATCGGACTTGCAACTGTGTCAGTAGCATACATTGGTGTCCAAAAGTTAAGCATAGTTGACAAAATGGGCTATATTGAACAAACAATCGGCGACACACATTTCTAAAAGTTACTTGAAGATAAAGGCAGACACATATAAATGTGAAAGTATATGATAACATAGCATGTGACCATATATAATTTGTATGAAACAACTATAAACCTGTAATGGTATAAATAACTGGACAGATGTGGAAAATCTTATTTCTTGTCGCCAGCGCATTCTGTTTGCGTTCGAATCTAATTGTTGCTGTAAAGAATATGTTACACAGATAGCATATGGATGTCCTTACACGTGGTTGGGCTATTCGTATGTTGGAATCAGGCCGAACACAGAGTGATGTTGCCAGGGCAATAGGTGTGCACTAATCTGTGGTGTCAAGGGTATGTATGTACCAAGAGACAGGAAACGTTAGTCGTACACGACTGCAGGGTCGACCATTACTTAGAATGACTCAGGATGACCGATATGTGGCACTATCAGCTTGACGTAAAGACACACGTCAGCGAGAGAGCTTGCTGTAGGGTTGCCTGCTGCTTGTGGTTGAACAGTTTCGAAACAAACGATATACAGAAGGCTTCATGAATAAGGACTGTGTGGGAGACGACCTACATTTTTGCATTTCACTTATTCTGTTAGGGAGAAGATGCAGGTTGTTGTGGTGCAGCCAACACTGGGACTGGACTGCAAATTAGTGGGACAATGTTCTCTTCTGTGACTTATCCAGATTTAGTTTACAGATAGTCATTGTGTTGTCATCTGGAGATAACCCGGATCCCGTTTCCACACCTCAAACATCAGAGAAATGCACCATTACAGAAGCAGTGATTTACTAGTCTAAGGGGAGGGGGGATTATATCACATGGCTCCAAACCGCTCCACGTCTATTCCGGAGTAATCTGCAATTCCCGGGTTCGAGTCCCAGATAAAGATATGAAATCCTTGAATCCTACAAGAGGCTTTTTCGGGGTGCTGTTGTCCAACGATTCCTGTCTATGGAAAATAACACATATCGTCCATAGACAGGAATATATATTATCAACCCCACAGGGTTGCTTTATGGATGACTTCCACGTAAATGAAGACGTCCAGCGTATGCCATGGCTAACGTATTCGCCAGACCTCAACCCTATAGAGCATGTGGGGGATGCATTGGGGAAACAAATTTCAGCTCGTCAACCTTCTCTCAGAACTCTCTTAGAACTTCTCTCTGCTCTTGTACAGGAGTTGGTTTTAATGCCACAGTACCTGCTTACTGCCCTCGTCAGCAGCATGCAACATCAATGACACTTGTGTCGTTGTTAGGTGTCATCAGACAATTTACTGAACTTTCGCGAATGAACAAATGCGTTTCCAGTTAAGTGCATTGCTCCAGTTTATCCTTCATTTTATATCACATATACCGAAGTAGTATCATCACATTATACGGTTCCCCCTTTGCACAGTGCTTTCCCCCTCTATGACGTCACCGACCACGCCCTATGACGTAACAGGCCACGCCCCCCTATGACGCAACATGACGTAATCATTACATAATCATTACGTAACCGGTCACGCCCTTTATTAATAATTCCTCCCCCTTTATTAACCCCCCCCCCTTTCCCCCTCAGTGGCACCACCTGTTGACAGTGAGAAGTACTATTTTCCCAAAAAACCCTTTATTTTAAGTCTAATTTCTCGTTTTCGGACCCCACGGTCGACCTACCTATATTTTAAGCCCTCCCCCTTATGAAAAACCCTCTGGTTGACCATTTTAAGGCCCCACTCCTTCACTCGGCTGATGCAAGTCTCAGAATAATTGCATGGAACGATTAACTGGTCTTAGAATAATTGTACAGAAAAGGATGATACAAAATTCCTTAGTAATTAAACACTCATCAAAATTCCCTTACCTCTATTAAAAATCATCCTACAGTTGAAACTCATTTTACTCTTACTGTTTCCATAGAAAATACCTTAGGGTGAAATTAATAATGGTTTAAATTATTCGTAGGGATGACATGTTAAATCTGCTTTTAGAACACACGTCTGCAGTGGAAAAATTTTCAAACTCCGTTAATCAACTCCCTAGTAATTAAACACTCGTCAAAATATTCCTCACCTTTATTAAAATCACTCCACGGTCGAAATAAAAATCAGTTTTTCTGTAGATGTGTTTCACCGGAAGAAAAAAAAAATCGTCCCTCGCTCTGTGGATTCCAGGACGCACGGGAATACGCCGTGTACTTGCGGTGGCTTAGATGCGGGTCACACATTTCAGATATTAACCTAGCTTTTTCTATGTATTTCTTACATCAAAACCAACACTAGCACTGAACTCTTTTGAATGCAGATCTCAAATTGTAAATCAACTCGCAGAGTTGTATTTATTCCTTAGTAATTAAAACCCTTTGCTATTCATTTAGCCAGGACGACTAAACGATTCCTTTATAATTATTAAAATTCCCTGCTATTAAACTTCCTAGTAATTAAACACTCGTTTTTACTTTTTTTTTTTCTCGTTTATTTTCTAGTAATTAAACAAAATCGGGTGAAGCAAGACTCAGAATAATTGCATAGAAAGGGATGATACAATTGTAACGTCTCACAGAAAATCAGATCCCTAGTAATTTAACACTTACCCAAATTCTCTTCCCTTAATAATTTAACAGGCTGCGTCCAATGCGTATTTTTAGTACATCTGAAATTTTACAAATCCGTTCAACTCTTTTTGAATGTCTAATGCAGATCTCAAATTGTAAATCAACTCGCAGAGTTGTATTTATTCCTTAGTAATTAAAACCCTTCGCTATTCATTTAGCCAGGACGACTAAACGATTCCTTTATAATTAAAATTCCCTGCTATTAAACTCCCTAGTAATTAAATACTCATCAAAATTCCCTTACCTTTATTAAAAAAAACAGTTTTCTGTAGAGGCGTTTTATCGAAAAAAAAAAAACTTCTCCTCGGCAACGAGAGTCGAACGCGCTACCCAAGCTTCGCTCTGTGAACTCCTAACAAGAACCAACCTGCAATGGAAAAGGCATTCAAGAAGTCGTACGTGGAGTCATGCCCACACGTGTCCGTTTACCGGTCAGGTAGCAACGAAACATCTCCTGACACAATCGCCCTGGGAGGTTGAGTGTCCAGCGCTCAGTGTGGTGACTCATACGATGTTGTTCTCTGAGGGTAGGTGACGTCACAACAAGGGGAAAGAAACGTGGAGTGACCAGCGAGTGACACGTATCAGAAGACTGAGCACTGGGGATGTTTAACCTTCAGTATAATTTTACACAGTGTGTTAGGATTAACAACTCTTATAGCATAGTTATTGCGGGTAGGCTCCCTCTCCCACTTTTAAAATTTAGATCTTACACTGACAGTCTTTTCATATACGTATTTTTATAACCATTTTAAAACCAACACTTATTTCTTTTATCCCTAGCGATTACTGGTTGTTGCATTTTTACTAGAAGAAACCCTACCCCTGCAGTAACAGCCCCCGCAGAAAATAAAAAAAAATGCTATCGGGCGAAAAATTAATAAAATCTGATTTTATTCGTCGTGATGAAAAATATTGATGGGGTAATAGGTTCGACTTAAAAGACTTCGTGTTCGGATCCTCACCACGGACAACCTCTCGCTGAAGGACGGTTAAACCCTACGAAATTATTCCAAACGGGGAATCACAAGGTTTTTATTGACGAATGAATCTTGGACCTGTACTGCTTCCGTACATCGTGAAAACCCACTCACAGCCTTGATCCGTGTTCCCAATTTCCTTTACTAAGTCACTTCAAAAAACATTGTGCTTGCAAAAGTATGACTAACAGTTTTATTACGCCACGTTTTAAAAATACTTATTACTGCTGTATCCGCGGTACGGGAGAGTAACACTGTTCGAAGAAAAATCAGGTAAAACAGTTTTAAAAAAAAAAAATCGTTTTCTCCGTCGTTTGCGTATGTCTCATCACGCTGGTGAAACCGGGTGAAAAAATATTTTTTTTTTGTACGAGGTAGAATGTTAAAAGTACGTCGCGTGCAAAAACTTTAGTTCCATCACGAATGCACATTAATAGAGTAGGGAGGTCGTAGTTTAATACTTCAGCTATAAAAAAAATAATACAATGTCTCACACACACCTCTCAACTTGTCTACACTAATCCGCTGAAATTTCATTTGCAACGGAGGCTGATACTTCGAATCCGCTATATGTTCCGGAGCTGCAGTGGAATGCATGGCTCCTGCTGAATGCTATGCTATCAGAAGTCCATGTGGCTGTCACGTTCTCCAAGCGCTCAGAATATTACTATACTTATAACTGATCTAAAGTCCGTTTTAATCAATACTTATTTCTTTCAACTCTGCGACTATTGGGCCGCACATTTTCACTAGAAGGACCGCCTCACAGTGGCAATCCCGCAGAAAAAATTAATAAAAGGAAAAAATCTGATTTTATTCCTCCTGATGAAAAATGTTGAAGGTAATAGGGTCGACCTAAAAGGCCCGTGTTCGGATCCTTGCCCCGAATGGTTTTTAACAAAAGTCCTACGAAATTAAAAATTATCCCGTTACACGACGGCGTTGTTTAAAAATATTTATTACGGCTGTATCCTCAGCAAACTCTTTCCTAGGAAGTAACGCTACTCGATGCAGCCCCAGTTACATGCTTTTACCGGGTAAAGACTGTGCGTCAGAATGTTAAAAGTAGAATTCATACGTTTCCGTAAAAAAAAAAAAAACTTTAGTTCCTGCTTAAAGGAGTATGGTTCGATTCAGGAAGAATAGGATTTGACCTCGTGCATTAGAAAAGGGAACAAATCCGTCCCCGGTGTCCTTTGTTAGGTTGTAGTATTAGTATCCTTATACAAGCTCACTTCAAATTTTCATGTGACATTCTGGGGTTGAGTTTCAACCTTTTTATTTTTTCCAACCGCGATAATGCGCAGTTTTCTGCGGAACGCGAGCGATTTCGACGCCAAGGACGACCCGCACTAAACGATACGACCGTGCACTAGAAAACCGTGAACGGACTTGTGTGAAACGTAATGTACAGAGCTTGACAACAGTAATATAGACTGGGATCCTCGCTCACTATACTATCATAACCCTCGAGAAATTATCAAATATGAATAGACCTCTGTAAAGTTCCGACTCCACAATCTTCTGAGTTCATTCCCCGGTCGATGCGATCAGGATCACAAGGGATGTTTTACACTTTCAACGACTTTTTCTGACATTCGCTAATCAAAGTGTCTATCTACACATCAGACTTGTCATTACATCGACAAACTACCTGTCCATAGGCTGAGTAAGCATTTAGAATGAAAGATTGAGTCTGCTTCACGACACAGATTCGTAAAACGCTCATTAATTATTTTGTGAGAGAAAGCATGCATAAAGTTCAAACACTAATACATCTTCCCTTTCTAATAAACCATACGATCAAAGTAGATAAATTGCAAGCATCATCGGATCTGATTCCGTATATCTGCTTACGACGAAAATCTCACAATAGCCTATTCAGTACTTTAACCCCCCGATACAGTATGTGACTAGGTCGTTTAACTAAATTACGTGCATAAACGAAAATGTAAAGGGATATCTGTAAATTCGCACAGCGGGATAGTTGAATATTTTCACAATTCTTTGGAAGGCAGAATAACTGTGACGAGAGAGAAAGTATAAAAATGCAGTGGGATGGCTGTAAAAACAACAGATTACAGCGCAAATACTGTAAGATAGAAAAAACGACTATTAACAAGTGTCATATAAGGAGCGACCGATAAAAGTCACACCGTAGCGGAAGGAGTAATACAGGAAAAATCATAAAATATTAACCCCCCCTCCCCCACGCTGGTAAATCACGGTCCATTGCGTACACACGGATGAATATCACAAAAATACTTTGCATATAGTAAAGAACCACCGAAGTTTGGAAATTTAAAATCTGAAAACTCACTTTTTATAGTATTTCCGTGAAAAGTCACCCCCCAGAAACGAGATCTAGCTCTGTCGCCAGTTATTCCAGCGTACTATCTCTTTTCAGCACGTTTGAATAAGTGCATGTGAAGGTGGCTAGCTGCAGACACAAGCTTTTCGACAAAGATAGGATGTTTCACTACAATCTAACACGGAGATGTCTGTTAAGTTATTTTTTCCTCCTATTTCTACACTAGTGTCGAAGTCTTAGAACAAGTGGTTCGGGTTAGCACACGTTTTTGATATTATCTTGTTTGGCAATCTGAAAGAACACTGTCTGTGGAACATTACCCCCCTGCAAGCTAGTACTAATTACTTTACGATTCTGAGGGACGAAGGTTGAAATCGTTGGCAGATATTTTTCAGAAATATGTAATCAACCATAGTGTTCGGATATTTGATCCATAGTAAGACATGAACGATGTTTACCTGCCATCAGCGGCCCCTTCTACGGATCGTATGAGAGGTAATTGTTACGACAATTAGCTACGTGAAGTCGTGTTTATTTTTAAAAGCAAAGACACACTAATTACCGAATAGCTAGAGAACGATATATTAACCTACTAAAGTTTGATTTTAACGATCAGATAGTGTATATATCATCACTTTTTTAGTTCATAATAATATTCCAACTTTTAAAGGAAATATTGTCTCGTTATAAGCGATTACATACAAAGAAATACACACTCTATACTTTAAATCTATAGAGACAACGATCACTATCCCAGGAACACATCTGTGAAATATCACCACATTTTTGTTTTTAACGTACGGTTGAATCGTTCTACGATGCTAGCTTTGGTTTCCCATCCCTTTCTTTTACACCCACCCGATATAAAACATTTGACCCAACATAGCTTGCTAGCTGTGCGAGGTCTTGATACAGAGAACAATATTAACACTTCTAAGGCTGACCTTAAAATCCCCGTTAACTATACAAAAGAAATCACATTGACAAAAATATCAGAGACATTCATATTTATTTACATTAAGGTCACATTAATATTTAGTTCGTACATACCAGTTCACCGTGCACCTCTTTTAGTACTGTTGCAAAGTTCAATTTAGACATAAACGCGACATTAGCAGGACGATTTAGTTCGATACATGATTCTTCCACAAAACTTACGGCAATATCAGTTAGATTAACGTTTCTTACCACTTCGGGGAAATAATCGTAAGCTGATTCAGCGTTTATGGTGAGGCACGAATGGCGAAGTTGACTCGGATGATCCACTTCACACCCGAAACAGTTCTTACGTAGCAGCGTAAACAGTTCTTTTCGGAGATCTGTTTTCAAAGTCCGCTTTAAACAATCCATAAGTTTTACGAAATCACTGCTGTCTTGTTCAAGGGGTCGATCGTTAGATGGTGGGCTTCGAGGAAGATTTGCCGCTAATTCTACCTTCCGCACTGCATTCCAAAATTTACCGTTTTCAAACTTCAGAGCCATCAAACTGTAGGTGATTGGATCGCATAAATCTGTCAACCGATGCCACTGTTCGACGCTGAGCCGAACCGATGACGAAAATACAAGTCCTCCGTCACGGGGGATGCTTTTCTTAATGACCACGCCGTGTCCACCTTTGAGCACGACGAGGCAAACCATAGCGTCCAGTTCATACTCGCCGTATTCGACATCTTCGAACGCTTCGACGATTGTAGACGCATACGAAACCAGTCCATGCCACTGCTCTTCAGACAGCATCACATCGTCCTTTGTAGGATATAGTTTTAACGAGTCATCACTATCTGATCGTTAAAATCAAACTTTAGTAGGTTAATATATCGTTCTCTAGCTATTCGGTAATTAGTGTGTCTTTGCTTTTAAAAATAAACACGACTTCACGTAGCTAATTGTCGTAACAATTACCTCTCATACGATCCGTAGAAGGGGCCGCTGATGGCAGGTAAACATCGTTCATGTCTTACTATGGATCAAATATCCGAACACTATGGTTGATTACATATTTCTGAAAAATATCTGCCAACGATTTCAACCTTCGTCCCTCAGAATCGTAAAGTAATTAGTACTAGCTTGCAGGGGGGTAATGTTCCACAGACAGTGTTCTTTCAGATTGCCAAACAAGATAATATCAAAAACGTGTGCTAACCCGAACCACTTGTTCTAAGACTTCGACACTAGTGTAGAAATAGGAGGAAAAAATAACTTAACAGACATCTCCGTGTTAGATTGTAGTGAAACATCCTATCTTTGTCGAAAAGCTTGTGTCTGCAGCTAGCCACCTTCACATGCACTTATTCAAACGTGCTGAAAAGAGATAGTACGCTGGAATAACTGGCGACAGAGCTAGATCTCGTTTCTGGGGGGTGACTTTTCACGGAAATACTATAAAAAGTGAGTTTTCAGATTTTAAATTTCCAAACTTCGGTGGTTCTTTACTATATGCAAAGTATTTTTGTGATATTCATCCGTGTGTACGCAATGGACCGTGATTTACCAGCGTGGGGGAGGGGGGGTTAATATTTTATGATTTTTCCTGTATTACTCCTTCCGCTACGGTGTGACTTTTATCGGTCGCTCCTTATATGACACTTGTTAATAGTCGTTTTTTCTATCTTACAGTATTTGCGCTGTAATCTGTTGTTTTTACAGCCATCCCACTGCATTTTTATACTTTCTCTCTCGTCACAGTTATTCTGCCTTCCAAAGAATTGTGAAAATATTCAACTATCCCGCTGTGCGAATTTACAGATATCCCTTTACATTTTCGTTTATGCACGTAATTTAGTTAAACGGCCTAGTCACATACTGTATCGGGGGGTTAAAGTACTGAATAGGCTATTGTGAGATTTTCGTCGTAAGCAGATATACGGAATCAGATCCGATGATGCTTGCAATTTATCTACTTTGATCGTATGGTTTATTAGAAAGGGAAGATGTATTAGTGTTTGAACTTTATGCATGCTTTCTCTCACAAAATAATTAATGAGCGTTTTACGAATCTGTGTCGTGAAGCAGACTCAATCTTTCATTCTAAATGCTTACTCAGCCTATGGACAGGTAGTTTGTCGATGTAATGACAAGTCTGATGTGTAGATAGACACTTTGATTAGCGAATGTCAGAAAAAGTCGTTGAAAGTGTAAAACATCCCTTGTGATCCTGATCGCATCGACCGGGGAATGAACTCAGAAGATTGTGGAGTCGGAACTTTACAGAGGTCTATTCATATTTGATAATTTCTCGAGGGTTATGATAGTATAGTGAGCGAGGATCCCAGTCTATTTTACTGTTGTCAAGCTCTGTACATTACGTTTCACACAAGTCCGTTCACGGTTTTCTAGTGCACGGTCGTATCGTTTAGTGCGGGTCGTCCTTGGCGTCGAAGTCGCTCGCGTTCCGCAGAAACCTGCGCATTATCGCGGTTGGAAAAAATAAAAAGGTTGAAACTCAACCCCAGAATGTCACATGAAAATTTGAAGTGAGCTTGTATAAGGATACTAATACTACAACCTAACAAAGGACACCGGGGACGGATTTGTTCCCTTTTCTAATGCACGAGGTCAAATCCTATTCTTCCTGAATCGAACCATACTCCTTTAAGCAAGAACTAAAGTTTTTTTTTTTACGGAAACGTATGAATTCTACTTTTAACATTCTGACGCACAGTCTTTACCCGGTAAAAGCATGTAACTGGGGCTGCATCGAGTAGCGTTACTTCCTAGGAAAGAGTTTGCTGAGGATACAGCAGTAATAAATATTTTTAAACAACGCCGTCGTGTAACGGGATAATTTTTAATTTCGTAGGACTTTTGTTAAAAACCATTCGGGGCAAGGATCCGAACACGGGCCTTTTAGGTCGACCCTATTACCTTCAACATTTTTCATCAGGAGGAATAAAATCAGATTTTTTCCTTTTATTAATTTTTTCTGCGGGATTGCCACTGTGAGGCGGTCCTTCTAGTGAAAATGTGCCGGCCCAATAGTCGCAGAGTTGAAAGAAATAAGTATTGATTAAAACGGACTTTAGATCAGTTATAAGTATAGTAATATTCTGAGCGCTTGGAGAACGTGACAGCCACATGGACTTCTGATAGCATAGCATTCAGCAGGAGCCATGCATTCCACTGCAGCTCCGGAACATATAGCGGATTCGAAGTATCAGCCTCCGTTGCAAATGAAATTTCAGCGGATTAGTGTAGACAAGTTGAGAGGTGTGTGTGAGACATTGTATTATTTTTTTTATAGCTGAAGTATTAAACTACGACCTCCCTACTCTATTAATGTGCATTCGTGATGGAACTAAAGTTTTTGCACGCGACGTACTTTTAACATTCTACCTCGTACAAAAAAAAAATATTTTTTCACCCGGTTTCACCAGCGTGATGAGACATACGCAAACGACGGAGAAAACGATTTTTTTTTTTTTAAACTGTTTTACCTGATTTTTCTTCGAACAGTGTTACTCTCCCGTACCGCGGATACAGCAGTAATAAGTATTTTTAAAACGTGGCGTAATAAAACTGTTAGTCATACTTTTGCAAGCACAATGTTTTTTGAAGTGACTTAGTAAAGGAAATTGGGAACACGGATCAAGGCTGTGAGTGGGTTTTCACGATGTACGGAAGCAGTACAGGTCCAAGATTCATTCGTCAATAAAAACCTTGTGATTCCCCGTTTGGAATAATTTCGTAGGGTTTAACCGTCCTTCAGCGAGAGGTTGTCCGTGGTGAGGATCCGAACACGAAGTCTTTTAAGTCGAACCTATTACCCCATCAATATTTCATCATGACGAATAAAATCAGATTTTATTAATTTTTCGCCCGATAGCATTTTTTTTTATTTTCTGCGGGGGCTGTTACTGCAGGGGTAGGGTTTCTTCTAGTAAAAATGCAACAACCAGTAATCGCTAGGGATAAAAGAAATAAGTGTTGGTTTTAAAATGGTTATAAAAATACGTATATGAAAAGAATGTCAGTGTAAGATCTAAATTTTAAAAGTGGGAGAGGGAGCCTACCCGCAATAACTATGCTATAAGAGTTGTTAATCCTAACACACTGTGTAAAATTATACTGAAGGTTAAACATCCCCAGTGCTCAGTCTTCTGATACGTGTCACTCGCTGGTCACTCCACGTTACTTTCCCCTTGTTGTGACGTCACCTACCCTCAGAGAACAACATCGTATGAGTCACCACACTGAGCGCTGGACACTCAACCTCCCAGGGCGATTGTGTCAGGAGATGTTTCGTTGCTACCTGACCGGTAAACGGACACGTGTGGGCATGACTCCACGTACGACTTCTTGAATGCCTTTTCCATTGCAGGTTGGTTCTTGTTAGGAGTTCACAGAGCGAAGCTTGGGTAGCGCGTTCGACTCTCGTTGCCGAGGAGAAGTTTTTTTTTTTTCGATAAAACGCCTCTACAGAAAACTGTTTTTTTTAATAAAGGTAAGGGAATTTTGATGAGTATTTAATTACTAGGGAGTTTAATAGCAGGGAATTTTAATTATAAAGGAATCGTTTAGTCGTCCTGGCTAAATGAATAGCGAAGGGTTTTAATTACTAAGGAATAAATACAACTCTGCGAGTTGATTTACAATTTGAGATCTGCATTAGACATTCAAAAAGAGTTGAACGGATTTGTAAAATTTCAGATGTACTAAAAATACGCATTGGACGCAGCCTGTTAAATTATTAAGGGAAGAGAATTTGGGTAAGTGTTAAATTACTAGGGATCTGATTTTCTGTGAGACGTTACAATTGTATCATCCCTTTCTATGCAATTATTCTGAGTCTTGCTTCACCCGATTTTGTTTAATTACTAGAAAATAAACGAGAAAAAAAAAAAGTAAAAACGAGTGTTTAATTACTAGGAAGTTTAATAGCAGGGAATTTTAATAATTATAAAGGAATCGTTTAGTCGTCCTGGCTAAATGAATAGCAAAGGGTTTTAATTACTAAGGAATAAATACAACTCTGCGAGTTGATTTACAATTTGAGATCTGCATTCAAAAGAGTTCAGTGCTAGTGTTGGTTTTGATGTAAGAAATACATAGAAAAAGCTAGGTTAATATCTGAAATGTGTGACCCGCATCTAAGCCACCGCAAGTACACGGCGTATTCCCGTGCGTCCTGGAATCCACAGAGCGAGGGACGATTTTTTTTTTCTTCCGGTGAAACACATCTACAGAAAAACTGATTTTTATTTCGACCGTGGAGTGATTTTAATAAAGGTGAGGAATATTTTGACGAGTGTTTAATTACTAGGGAGTTGATTAACGGAGTTTGAAAATTTTTCCACTGCAGACGTGTGTTCTAAAAGCAGATTTAACATGTCATCCCTACGAATAATTTAAACCATTATTAATTTCACCCTATGGTATTTTCTATGGAAACAGTAAGAGTAAAATGAGTTTCAACTGTAGGATGATTTTTAATAGAGGTAAGGGAATTTTGATGAGTGTTTAATTACTAAGGAATTTTGTATCATCCTTTTCTGTACAATTATTCTAAGACCAGTCAATCGTTCCATGCAATTATTCTGAGACTTGCATCAGCCGAGTGAAGGAGTGGGGCCTTAAAATGGTCAACCAGAGGGTTTTTCATAAGGGGGAGGGCTTAAAATATAGGTAGGTCGACCGTGGGGGCCGAAAACGAGAAATTAGACTTAAAATAAAGAGGTTTTTGGGGAAAATAGTATTTCTCACTGTCGACAGGTGGCGCCAGGAGGGTTTTTAATAAGGGGGAGGGCTTAAAATATAGGTAGGGCGACCGGGGGGTCCGAAAACGAGAAATTAGAGTGAAAATAAAGGGTTTTTTGGGAAAATAGTACTTCTCACTGTCAACAGATGGCGCCACTGAGGGGGAAAGGGGGGTGAAAGGGGGTTTAATAAAGGGGGGAATTATTAATAAAGGTCGGTTACGTAATGATTATGTAATGATTACGTCATGTTGCGTCATAGGGGCGTGGTCGGTGACGTCATAGGGGGGACCGTATAATGTGATGATACTACTTACCGAACATTTGTTTCTTCCTTCCATATTCCATCTGCACTATATCGTCCATTTCATTCTATCGTCTTGTATTTTTCGTTTTATTCATTTCATCCACTATGCCTAACTTTTGTACACAGTGTAATAATTGGGAGTATGCCTCGGAAACCATCTAACAAAGCACTAGTCATGGCAGGAAAGCGCTGCAGTGGTAAACAAGCAGGCTAATAAAAGGAAGATGGAGTCAGCAGGATTGTGCAAAATTGCATTAACAAGCAAATGGACCAAAATTTGTAAACAAAATTGAGTAAAACAAAACATCAAAGTCAATGTCATCACAAGTTCACAAATCATTAAAGACATTTATGCTATTATTTTTAAATTGTTTTGTGCATTTTCCTACTCTCTTTTTAATCAAAATTAGGCTCTTTCAAAACGTTGGCGTCGAAACGACTATCCATTGATAACTTTTCTCATTTATAACGTACTACCCCATTCATAAGGCCAAGGTTCGTAATCTGCAATTGCCAAGTTCGAGTCTCAGCTGGGCCTGACTCGAGTTTATCTCCGCAAAACTCTACGCCCTTTCTCTCTGTCAGTAGGGGAGACCATGCCATCTTGACGATGACTTCCACCACTAGTGACGTCACCCCTGATGTAGACTAGTGTCTGTGATCGTATTCGAAATAGGCCTGGAAGCTTAACTATTCTATGAGTTATTTTATCAAATTCACGCTCCATAAACCACCAAAAATTTGCAACAATATGTTTAAAAAGCTATGATTTGAAATCTATTAGTCTGAAGGCTTTGTGTAGCCTTGTTAGTAGGATTGTGAATCTTACTGTTCTCTGTTTAGTGACTTCTCTCGTTAAGAGAATCAAAAATTGCCGGCGATTTTTGATAGTCAAATATATAATAAATTCGCAAGGAAACGGCGACTTCCACCCGAGAAATCACTAAACAGAGCACAGAGCACCTTAAGATTCACAATCCTACTAACAAGGTTACACAAAGCCTTCAGACTAGTAGACTTCAAATTGTAGCTTTTTAAACATACATTTTAAACATTGTTGCAAATTTTTAATGGTTTACCAATCGTGAATTCAAAATATGCAATCAATTCATAAATGAACTAATGTAATTACAAAGATGCTGAAATTTACATAAATAACGATTTCAACTAAACCCTAATGTACCCTCTAGTAGTATAAAGTGATACTGGTAATCATAATTACCAGATTATTTTAATAACTAGGCACATTTTTAAAACTGATCTTGTCACCAAAACCAGACACAAGTAGTATATTCAGTGAACAGGTATATTGTTTTTATTTATAGCTTTCCTTTACTTACCAGTTTACTAACTAGAGCTATTAGTAAACTTTTTTTATGTTCATGCGCACTCTCCAAAATAAAATAATTGTTCTTAGACAAACGCGCACAAAATTAAATATTTCTGCTTTACATTAAATCTTCCGAAAATCAAATCATCAACTATCACAAGCAAGTTGAAAAACAACTACTCGAATAATTTTTCTTCTTTCAAAGTTGACTCCTCATTCGAAAGAATAAGTGACGTAAATCACATTTTCCGTATTATATCTCGAGTTCCTCGTAATACTATCGTCCGGCCTTCATTGTTTTACGTTCTGCTTTCGTTACAATATTCTACGTCTTATTCAACTGAGACCTTTCACTTAGATCACTTTGGAAATCAGTTTCTTGAGGGGAATTCGTTCATTTTTGTAAACTATGCACATAATATACATTTCGCTATTTTTTCACCCCCTATCGGGGTACTAAATTCTATAACGTCGGGGGTGTACGCTCCGTAATTAACTACTATTAATTAAAAAAAAAGACAGTCTTTTATGTCAAAATATATTTTTATGCAAAAATCCTTATTCATAGCCTTCTTTTTTATTTTTCTCGTATAACTCTTTAAGTATCTCCAACATCTGCAGAACATTCACAACAATTTTTCAGACAACTGGTTGAAAACCCCTGATCAATACGATTCTTTCTTGGCCTTCTCTATCTACATCATATGGCTAGACATCATATATCCCTACCTGAAAGATTCTTCCCCATTTCATCCGACAGAGCAATCATTTTTCTTTCCGTTGTTAACCACCAGATGTGTGGCCAAGAGTTAATTCTTCTTCTTACCACTGCCAGTGAGTTATCAATGACGTTGACTACCGCCATTATTGCTCACAATTTCCGCTCTTGCTCCACCATTCTTGCTCCTCTTCCAGAGCACGTGGCCTGCAATTAAGACAAGGAGGTCTCTGAGACACGTCGTTATCGCAATGCATTTACCTGCTTCATCTCTCTTAATTTCCTAATCTTCCTTGCGAAGTGACTGCCTTACTCTTATCTCCAAAGAAGTTACTTGCCGTCGGAAGAACTCAGCAAATTCTCATTTCGGTTTTCCAAGCACGTTTCCCATCTTGAAAATATAGGAATTTCAATCTTTGCCTTTTTTCTTTTATCTTGCCCTACTTTTTTTGGGGAGTGTTTTTGGAAACAGTTCAGGGGGAATAGCTCTAGTCGTATAAAGCTAAACCGGCTTTTTGCTTCAGAATTTATTCGTAAAATGCATAACGTTCATATTTTTTTAAAGGACAGTAAAATGAAAGTAAATAAAATTAAAGTTATACATTTCGTAAAATATATTAACTTTCGTTCTGTCAATTTATGCCTTTTAAAGCTAAACTGCTTTTTTCTTCGCTATTTATTTGTAACATGTATAACTTTCAGATTATTTAATTCGCACTCCAAGATTCTAGCAGTTTTTGAAGTTCTGTTTTGATTCCAACAATAATCAAACGAATTTATTGCAAAATGACAGCAAAGTTTCGTAATATTGTTGTCTTAAAAAAAAGCAACTTATCTTCAGTATCATTGTAAAAGTTTTACAGATTGATGATAGCAATTTTTAATTTCCAATTAAATGAATCCATTATACAAGTCGGATGACCATTTTTTTATCAATTGCATAAACCGAGTCATTTCGGTAAGTGTCCTGTTTTAATTTTAGGGAAAAAAAGCGCATTTTAATTAAATGAAAACTACTTGTAGTATTTCATGTTTTATTTTTTAGTTTTTCAATTATCACTTATTTTTGAAAAAGGAAACATTTTTTAAACTGTTTTAATGAATTATGTGAAAAATACTTAAATGTTACAAACACGGAATCTGATTCTACGGATTTCTTTTAATTTCAGACATAGAATTTTTTCCCCAACAGTTTAAAATTTCGTTTTATGTATTGTGGGTATTTTTTTCCTTTAATTTCCTGAAAGTGTCGAAATTAATTTTAAGCATATTATTCCAACAATTTGAATTACGATACATGATATAAATATTAGCAATGGCGGCTCGGCTCTAACATTTTTGGTGGGGCACTTTGTTTAGCACAAACAGGGCCCGGATGTAGGAAAAATGTTTGGGGATATGCCAGCTATTGAATTGAACCTAATCAGACTGAATAGATGTTCCACAATGCACATATTTTTCCCTATTCTCGAAATGCATTATTCAGGAAAAATTTCGGAAAAAGAAACTCGGAAAAACGTTCTTGTCCTTTCTACTTCAATTTAATATTCTTCCCCTCCCTTGTAATAATTATCTAGATATATATATGTATTTTTCCTTTCCGTTCTACTGGTATAAAAATATGTGTAATAAATAGATTTTTTTATCTTTATTTAACATAAAAAATCTTTATTTTTAAATAAAAATCTTTTAAATTTCTTGCATTTTACAACCGGAATTCCGTTCCGGTTTAAGTTAATAAATATAAATTTGCAACCGGAACTCAATTCCGGTTGTAAATTTATATTACTATTATAAGAAATTGTTTGCTTTAAATATTGAAAAGTATACATTTGTTATTAAAAGCAAACAAATTTATTATTTTAAACTGAATTATTCGTATTAAATTATCACTTGAACACTTGTAACTTTTGATTGTATTTACACTGAAATATCAATTGATTATATATGTTTTATTTCATATATTAATTTATTTTATAATGAACTGCAAAAAAGTGAAAAAAGTGATATGGTAATAAAATTATTTATAAAAAAAAATTATTTATAAAACTATAATGACAGCGGCTGGGATGGAACCCGAGACATTTGAATTGCAAGGAATTAAAAAAAAAACACTTAGCCAAATGAGCTATTCGTAACCACGAAGTTTGTGATCAAATTTATTATTAATATTCTTTTGTAGACAACAAAACCAAAAATATACACACAATATATTTTCATATTTAATGCTCTTTTTAAATTGTTAATTTAGAAATATCCTTCCTTAGAAAAATAAAAATTTCACAGCCCATGTTCATATTCAGTTCAAATGCATCTTGCCAAGAAAGTTTAGAGCTATTGAGGTTAGCAAAATCAAATGAAGATTTTCACTAACAAGAACTTCAAATACTGGTTGCTTTGGTTGAATCAGCCAATCAAGTGTCAGCAGCCACTGTTAATTGGTGACACACATCATGCAATTCATCACTATTATATTTCAGCGCATGAGCATTTGTGTCATCGCTATAACAGATAATCTCCGGGAGGTGGCCGTAATGGAAAAAAATTCGTATTGTTTGACTATTAATCAGAGTTTGGGTTGGGTTGTTTTACCTGTGAGCGGCACTTTTTTTAGCACACTATGGGTTAAATGGCCATGTCACAAGGACCCTGAAGGCTCAGAGAACGGTGGGAGAAGAAACCCATTGGACAGCGGTTGGGAGACAAATGATAGCTGTCATGTCCCCCGAATTTTATATTTTATTTATTTATTGCTGTATTTTTGTTGTTTTATTATTGTATGTATTTTTATGTGTTCTTGTGAATGTTTGTGCTGGGATGACTCACTGTTGTTGTTTTCGAGTCGGAAGCGGGCTGCTTGCAAGTAATGACACCAGCTCCAGAAGTTGTTTATGGCCGTAAATGACTAGCCTAGGGCGCTAGTGCAGCGACGAAGCTAGGCGGTTGATTTGAAGCATTAGTTTTGGTGCGAGCAAGTTGAACGAAAGGTCGTGTCAACAAGCGTCAGAAGGACGCCGCTCATACTCAAAGGAAACCCTTCAAGCGAGGGTGTGATACCAAAAAGGAATCGAGATTCTTGTATGAATCTGTTTTATTCTTGTGGTTTGGAAGGAACCACAGTGTAGGCAAAGATTGGTTATCCCTTACCCGAGTTTTGAGGTCTGTAAAGTGAGGATTCACAAGACGTGCGATTCTCCACCTCATTATTAATCTTTACAGCAGCAAGGCAGCAAAGGCTCGCGGAGTTGAGCGGTGAATCTGATAATAGTTTCGTGGATTCAGAGTGAACCACAGTGTAGGCAAAGGTAAATTATCCTTTCGCCGAGTTTCGAGGTCTGTAAAGTGAGAACTTGTAGAGTGTGCGATTCTCCACCTCATTATTAATGTTTGCAGCAGTAAAGCAGCAAAGGCCCACGGAGTTGAGCGCATTCTCAGCACGTAGCTGTACATATTATAAATAAAACTGTGCCGTCCCTATCTAGCTCTCGTGCAATAATTAATGGACTGTTGTTATTCATCATTCAATACCAGTTTCTTCAAAGGCGTGCAGTGGCACGGGCCTAAAAACCCAGGAACCTGTCTTTTCACCGAAGTGAGGGTGAAGTAATTATTAAGCAACAATCGCATCGTCCTCCGGTGGTCACGACGTTTGGCTCAGTCTCCATAGATCTGAGAAGGGAGGACATCACATCTGGCCCAGTCGGACAGGATCCGAACCCAGGTCATCACATCTGACTTAGTCCTACAGGATCGAAACCTTTTGGATCATCACATCTGGCTTAGTCAGACAGGATCCAAATTAAGACACACGACATCTGGCATAGTCGGACAGGATCCAAACTTTTTGGGTCATCTCAGTAGCCTCCCGTCCAGGCCACCCATGTGTTCTTTAACGTGCATAGGGTATGGCTCTTCTGCACACGGAGTCACGACTTAACATCTCATCTGAAGGACGGCGGCCTTTCCAAGGCCATCGGTGTACCCTACTCACCGTGGGGAGGCAGGAGTTAAATCACAACGCTGGCCCAGCTGGGATCTGAACTCATGAAAGTAACCTGGGTTCAAACCCTGCGTAAGGCATGAATGTTTGTGTTGTTATTCTGCTGAGGTCCAGCATCTTCATAGACCATCTACTATGGCTATGACTACTGTGGCAAGCACCTGCTTCAGAGGATATTTTTTTTAATAATCCAAAAAGTTTGGATCCTGTCCGACTACGCCAGATGTCGTATGTAGGACTGATCCACAAAGAAAATGATGTGATTGATTACATGGCAAATAAAGATTGAAAAACGAATATAAAAATAATAACATGTTCATTTAGATATGACAAATAATGAATATTCAAATAACCAAATATAAGGTAAATTCAAATTTACCAATTTACTTCTTTTGATCGTTTTTGATGGTGCAGTGCTCCAGGTGGCCTAATGGAACGAGCCGCCCTGAATATTAAGGGATAACTTTATAGGTATATCAACAGAATTGCCAGGTGTCTCTCGGGCCTCGATAAAATGACTCAGAGTAGCAGGCGGATTAATATGAGTGTGCGGCACTCGTTCACTTCCTGGGTGACATCACCGGTGGCAGACGATTTCGGCTCTTTGCAGTTTCCGAAGTACTGGGCCAACCAGTCCCGAATTTTGCATGGTGATCCCACTTAGTTCTGGCCATTCAAGGTTTAGAAACGGGTGCGCCGCAAGTCGGAAAAATGAATGAAGTCGAAACTGAACCCGCCACAAGTCCAAATTCACTGTGGGCGCTACCGTCGCCTACCCTATGCATTGGAGAAGTATATTATCGATCGGCAAAGTGGACAGATATTTCGTTGCCAACTTTTGGAGGATGGCTAATTATATGTGGTCAAAATCCCTGACAGTGCACTAAGTTACAAAAGCCCTGACAGGTCAAACTCCCTGTTAATGGATTAGAATCAACTTCGGCACCTCTTAATTTCTAGTACGTAATTGCGACCTCTATTTGACCTCGAATGCAATACCGGATCTGAAAAATCTCTCTCATTTCTGAGTTCTACTCCATAAGTAGCCCTATCCACGAATTTTTATTTCTCCAGCTGCAGTATTTCGGGATTTGACCTTTTCCTCTCGAAGGACTCGTCGTATTTCTGGTACGTAATTGCGACCTCTATTTGACCTCGAATGCAATACCGGATCTGAAAAATCTCTCTCATTTCTGAGTTCTACTCCATAGGTAGCCCTATCCACGAATTTTTATTTCTCCAGCTGCAGTATTTCGGGATTTGACCTTTTCCCCTCGAAGGACTCGTCGTATCCAAAATCAGGCCAACTTTCTGAGATGTACGACTCAAAATATTCCCAGGCACCAGATTTTTCGTCTGATCTTTGACCTCGAATGACACATCACAATCAAAATTCAACATTACCCAGATCTACTACCCAAAATATCCACAGGAAACAAATTTTAACAGTCTAGCATCGGTCTAAATTTGACTTTTGACATCGAAGAATCCTTCGTATCGGAAATTTCATAACGTTTTTCTCCTACATCTACAGCCCGTAAAACCCCCAAGACATTAATTTTCACATTTCTTGCACTGATAGATCAAGGTTTGACCTCTATGTGACCTCTATTTGACCTTAATGGAGATGTCGGAGGATATATTTCGGTAATTTCCCGAGATCTACAACCGAATTACCCATAGGTGGAAATTCTCAGGGATGTACCATTCTGAATCATAGTTGGAATAGAATCAGCGTGATTGTACGCCAGTCAGCTGCCAATCACTCACAACACCTTAGACTATAAATATATAGATATAGATTATAACAATAGTGAACTTCAAAATAGTCGAAGCACCAAACACCTAACAAGACAAATTTAATGGAGATTCATCAGTGGCGTGACTAGGAGCGTAAGTGCCAGTGTCAAAAATTATGCACCCACTCAATATAGGATAATTGCATATTATTTTCGTTGGGTGAAAAAAATGCTATAGATGATGTATAGTAACTTATTAAAATATACATACAAAATCAATATTGCAAAATAAATATATAAAATGATGTATTGATATGATATAGAAAACGGTTAACAATATTTTTTTCTTTGCTTCCCCTTCCAAAATGATTAATGATATTTTTTTCACTCGAGGTCGTCTAATTCTATGGGATCAAAAAGATGAAAATTACATCATGATAATTTATATCTATATATTTTTATTTTGATGAAGTATGAGTTTCATTTTGAGTGGGGCACCAGAAGTTCTGTGCCCGTGGTATTTTGCTGCCATGCCAAGCTATTGTTACGCCACTGGAATTTATGGTTGGCCGAACAGACAGATCATTCATACTCACTAAGGTTGAAATAATATACCTATTTGAAAATACTTTACTGACCACTGAAGCGGAGTTGGATCAGTTGGTGGAGCTCCAGGTTCGTAATCTGTACTACTCAAATACGAGTCCCAACTGTCCTTGTAACGTAACATGAAGAAACCAACAATATCGTCAAATTCTGAATCTAAACTTTTGGACAGAGTATATTATGCTTCATTAGAAACATCAGTTTATCTACGCAGCCGAATGCTTGAGTCACACATTTCATCGTTGCCTTTACCTATTTCAATCTTGTGTTGCCGAATTCAGGATTCAAAATGAAAAACAAATTCGTTTAAAATTTTGTGTTTAACAACGACAGAAGAGTAGATTAAGAATTAAATTAGAAATTAGAACCAAAATCAGAACACCAAGAAGGATCAGTCAGAACACACTCATATTTAGGAGTTCAATGCAGCTTTATTGTAGTAATAAATTATTACAATATGGAGGCAACTGGAGAGTCACATACTGAGGTGTTTAATAATGATTGTGTCCATCCCTTGCTTGTATGACTTGCTGGACACGGCGAGGCATAGAATCAAACAAATGATTCTATGCCTCGCCGAGCAAGCACTGTGCACCCGTGCCCACCAAGCACTGTGCACCCGTGCCCACAGTTCGTATATATTTGCCAGGATGTGCTGGTATTGCCGCAACCTCTGTTTAACCATATCCCATGCATTTAATGGGTGACAAATCAAAAGACATAGTGGACCACAGAAAGATATTCACATTGTTTTGCTTTAAGTATTCAACAGTGACAGCTGCCACTTGGGGGTCTTGCATTGTCCTGCTGAAATATGTTCTTGTGGGACAATCTGTAAGTATGGAAGAACTATTGGCTGAAAATGTTCTGGAAAATGCACTGGTAATGATGGTGTGGATCGATACTAGGGTGAATTTGCTTTCAGAACTGATTGCATCTCACACCATAATCCCAGGCATTGGTGTTATACTCCTCATCCGAATACACTCCTCTTGGTGACTCTCACCAACCTGTTGGCAGACGAGGATTTTGCCATCGGATTCGAACAGACAGAAGCAGGTTTCATAAGAAAGATGATGTACCATTTGTCACACTACTTCCATCACTCGATGCACCACTGTAGTCTGGCTGCTTTATGTTGGGATGTCAGAGGCAGTTTTAGCAATGGCTGGCGGACGTGCAGTCCGAATTGTTGCCCATATTGGAAGATGTGTTACTGACCTCCACTGTTGCGCCAAGACCGTAGACGGGTCAGAATGGTCTGTTACAACCAGCGTCCAAAGGTGGCAATCTGCCTGTGGGATTGTCGTGGACAAAGTCCAGAACCTTTCCAATGTGTTCCTTACCCATCTCCGAACCATTCTCTACATATTCGATGATGAACAACAGATACACTACGTACCATACAAGCAGCAATTTCCCGAGATAAGAAAGATGGCCTTCTCTCATGCCAACAACACACTCTCTGTTGAACTCGCTTATTTGGAGATAGGGAGCTCGTATCGGTCTGCGTGGCGTATCTTAACAATACTTGCACAAGAACTGATAAGTTAACCATTGCTACCACCCTTTAAATACCCGTGGGAATGATCCAGTCATACCCTCTTCAGAATGTTCTCATTGACCTGTAGCCAACACGACTGCACCGACGACCTAGAAACTCTAATCACTTCTTCAGTAGTACGTGCCAAGCATGTCTTACACAAGTCACCGACATTATTCTTTCCTGGTGTTCTGATTTTCGTGAATAACAGTATATTTTATATGTGTTGACAAAGGTTAATCAGTTAGTGATTTTATGAGTGCAGTTTGATCATTTATTTTTCAAGTAAATTATCCAAAATGTCATACTTCTTGCAAACAGCAGTTAATTAATCTGTTAAATTTCATTTAACAAGGTTTTGATTATTTCGAACTCACTACTCAGTACTATCAAACAATTATTGCTTAAATTCCTCAAAAATATATTATTGTTCCAATCTGTTCAATTGTTTTTCATGAACATGATTTATCTTTGCTATACATACCTATTACCATATAGATATCGACACAAGAAAAAATATCTATACTTAGTAATAGAAAAGAAGGTCTAAAGATAAATGGGAGAGTAATAAGCAACCTGAGACATGCAGACATCACATTCTTAATAGTCCAAACTCAAACGGAACTTCAAACTCCAATAGATATACTTGATATAGAATGAGAGAAAAGGGGTATGAACATGAACACAATAAAGACAGAAATAATGTGCATCAACAGGCAGAACTTAAAAGTAAATATCACATACAAGAACAAAAAACTAGAGCAGGTCGACGAGTTCTGCTATTTGGGAAGATATATTTACACTGATAATGACCAAAGTAAAGAATTAAAACATCGAATTGAAGCTAAAAACCAATTCAACCAGATGAGAAATTTTCTGTGTGAGGGAAAGTTAAACCTCCAGTTGAGAATTAGATTCTTAAAGTGTTATATATGACCCATGCTACTGTATGGGTGTGAGATCTGGACTCTAAAGAAGAAATCAAAAGACAAATCGGAGTCATTTGAGATGTGGTGCCTAAGAAGGATACTGAAAATAAAGTGGACTAGCAGGACGATAAACATTAAGATAATGTATATGGCCAAGTCTAGTAGACAGCTTTCATATATATTGTAAAGAGAAGGAAACTGGCATATTGTGGACATATACTGAGAGAGGAGAAGTATGACATCCTATAACTCGTCCTATAGGGCAAATCGGAGGGCAAATGGACACAAGGAAAAAGAAAAAAAGGATTTGATGGATAACCTTCGGGAGTGAATGGGCTTGGACACAAAGGACATAATCCATGAAGCAAGAAACAGAGAATTATTGTATTGTTGGCCGCCAACCTCCCAATCGTAGACGAACTTAAAGAAGAGAAGAGTAAAAATATATGGATCTTGTTTTTTCAACATTTAAATGTACTAATTTATTGTTTAATCAGGTTACTTATTCAAAGACAATTCATCATTATTTGAATGTTTTTAAAATTATCGCAGTACTATCAGAAAATAATTCATCTTCTCCTGAAATAATAGGATATCTCAGATAAACCTGGTAATAATTTGTTAGATAAATATAGAGGAAAAATTGTCATTAGCCGGATGGGATCTGAACCCACGACCTCCTGATAACTGTCAGGTGCTCTGACCGCTGAGCTACCGGTAAATGCTTGAGCTAATGTGCTCTGACCGCTGAGCTACCGGTAAATGCTTGAGCTAATGTGCTCTGACCGCTGAGCTACCGATAAATGCTTGAGCTAATGTGCTCTGACCGCTGAGCTACCGGTAAATGCTTGAACTAATGTAGTTACAATTACAGTCAACTACATTTCCAATGATTAATTCTATAGTATAACGCATAAAGCCACTAATAGAGGATGATTATTCGGCGGCCGGTAGCTCAGCGGTCAGAGCACCTGGCATATTATCAGGAGGTCATGGGTTCAGATCCCACCAGGCTAATGACAATTTCTCTTCTATATTTATCCAACATCTTCTCCTGTTAAATTCATGCAAAAATGGGAATAAATAAAAATAGTCAAAATACTGAAACCTGCAGTACATCATTACCGATCCATTTCAGGTTCATTGATGTAAATTTTGATAAATTGCATCCTATGTATCTTTTAAACAGGATTTGGACCACTAGAGAACAAGCCATCTAAATCCTATGGCAAATAGTTGCTTTAAAGGTGCATCGCAATTAACAGAGTCAAACGCTTTGCTACAACCAAAGATACAGACCCAATTTTCTGTGAATGATCAATTGCACTCAGAATTATAATAATCAATCTTAAATTATCGTATTATGTTTTACATTATCCCTGCACCCAAATTAAGAACTGCTAAAGTTGTTTTTTTTTTCTTATTCAAGAAACCAAAAATTTTTCTCGTCATATTTTTTCGTTATTATTTTCTTGTTCCTCCCTTTTAAGGTGTGTTAGAGAATATACAAAACGCATCCTACAAGGCGTGCATTTTGAAAATCCTAAAGATCACGATAAAAATGAAATGCAATTTGTTAAATTAATAAGTTCGTTTAATAAAGAGTAATATCATCTTTATTAAACCTCTCCTAAATTCTCAGGACGGAAAATCAGAACATTAATAAAGTTTAACCTGTTAAGATATGAATTTTTCGTGGACTGCTTCAAAATGTTGCTAAGAATGAAATGTTCTTTATATTGGTGTTTGCTGAAACGTGATAAAAAAGATTAATGTGCAACTTTTTCCGTCATTTATCATAGAACAGGTGGTTATTGTGCAGTAATTATTCTTTAAGGAAAAATATAAAGTTTGGTTTATAAATAATAATCTTGCCGGTAAAAGCAGTGGCATAACTAAAATTTTACAGAGAGTGCGACTCTACCCAGGTCCATGTAGAATTAGGGTTCCTACTCGGCCCATATGTTTTTCCACGGGCTTCACTGATATAAAGCAAAGGGGCGCCGCTGCCAGAATCAAGTGTACCTCTATAATATTTCTTTAGTTTAGTTATATATATATATAATGATGGACAACTACGTGTTATAATTACCTATTTTACGATATACTTATAAATATATAAAATAAATAAATGGTGTCCCAACAGTCTGGTTCATAGGCAAAACTTTATTTAAAAGGTATATTACAGCAAATGCTCAAATTGATAGTCCTGCACTTCGCGATACTTGTCGATACACTGAATACAAGACCGTTGAACATTTCTCAACGTATTAGAGCCGATGCTTGTTGCAGAGATGATTTCCTCCTTTAGTGCAGCGATTGTTCTAGGCCGATTCCAATAAACTATTAACTTCAGATGTCTCCAAAGGAAAAAGTCAAGTGGTGTTAGGTCTGAAGACCTGGGAGGCCATTCGACTGGACCTCGACTTCCGATCCACCTGTTTGGAAACGTTTCATTTAAAAACTTCCTCACATTAATAGCAAAATGTGGTGGGGCACCGTCTTGCTGAAACCACATTTTACGTAGTTCTAATAAATGAATGTCATCCAATTGAGGGACAAGATAAATTTGTAACATACGGAGATAAGTTTCCCCTGTTACGTTACCGTAAAAAAATGGCCCAATTAATGTCACTAAATATCTCCGCCCACACCGTAATTCGTGGATCTGTTTCGAAATGGCCTTCCTCCATCCAGTTTGGGTTGTCTTAAGACCATCAACGTGCATTGTGCCGTTTGACACTACCATTTAGTTGAAATAAGGCTTCATCACAGTAAAGCACCATAAATTCCCACTCTTGTAAGAACCACTCACAAAATTCCACACGCCTGTCTATGTCATCGCCATGCAGTTCCTGGACCAATTTCACTTTATAGGGATGGAAATGATGATTTATAATAATTCGTTGAGTCGAGGTCCTTGATAATCTGCATATTGACTTTTTTTGGGTTTCTCATCAGGTGTTCGCATACCACTGCAGAGGTTTCCTCATCAGTTACAGTTTTTGGTAGACCACTACGCCGTCAATCATATACGCTTCTTGTTTGTCTAAAACGTTTAAAACTTTTCCAACAGTGGAATGTGTTAGTGGATGCTTATCGGGATGCTTTCTATTGAATTCGTTCCTCTATGTGAAGCATCCTCTCTTGCGTACATGAGAACGAGTTCAATTCTTTCATCTACTGTTAGTTTCGAAGCCATCTTGGATCTGAAATATCATAGAAAGTTATCATATTTCAAATAAGGACAATTGCCTGTGTATCCAGACTTTTGGGACACCCTGTATATGGGAAAAAGAAATAATGATGAAAATTTTCTACTGTTTTCACTATTGCTAAGAGTTCTTTACGTGTGACACAATAATTCCGTTCTGGTTTGGATAAGGTTTTACTAAAATAGGGAATAACTCTTTCTTCTCCGTCTTGCTGCTGTGAAAGTAGAGCACCAACTTTTGTGTTACTTGCATCAGTAGGTAATATGAACAGTTTTCCAGCTTGTGGATATGCCAACATTGGTGCAGTGAAAATAGCTTCTTCAACTGTTGGAAGGGCACTTCACATTCGATGGTCCACATGAACTGCTGGCCCTCCTCTGTCTGACGATGTAATGGTCTTGCGATGTTGGAGAAACCCTTGACAAATCTTCTATAGTACGTGAAAAATCCAATAAAACTATGAAGTTGATGAAGATATTGTGGGGGAGGCCAGTCTCTTACAGCTTCTATCTTACTAGGATCAGTCTTAATCCCTGAAGTAGTGATGACATGACCAAGGAAATGAACTTCTCGAACAGTTTACACATAGTTGGTCCCAGTTTTAGCTTGCCTGCCCTAAGTTTTTCAAACACTTAACGAAGATTTTTCAAAATTTCTCAAAAGTCTTTCCAAGAACGATCATGTCACCCAGCCAGACCTCCCAAGACAAATCTTTGAGCACCGACTTCATTAATCATTCAAACGTTGCAGGCGCGTTGCAAAGTCCAAATACCATCACTTTAAACTGAGAAAGTCCATTTCCCGTAGTGAAATCTGTTTTCTCATGGTATTCAGGATGTATACCAACTTGTCAATAGCCGCTCTTCAAATCTAATGTCGAGAACGATTCTGACCCAGATAAAGTGTCAAGTGTATCATCAATCTTGGGTAAAGGAAAGCAGTCTTTCTTTGTTATATCATTCAACCTGCGGTAATCCACACAAAATCGGGTAGATTCATTCTTTTTCTTGACAAGAACCACTGGTGATGTTCAGGGACTCGATGATGGTTCTATAATATTTTGAACTTCCATATCCCTTATTAGTTGTTCTGTCTCCTCCCGTTTTACTAATGGAAGCCTTCTTGCTGGTAGATGGATTGGAGGAGAATCACCAGTGTTGATCTTATGTTCTGTCAGGTTAGTACGGCCAAAATAATTTGATGTAGCAGAAACAATATCAGAAAATTCTTTAAATAGGTTTTCGGTCTTAGCAGCTTGTGGTCTTCAGTTAATATTTTTCTTGTTTTTCTCAACAAGTCAGTAAGATGAGAGGGGATGTCTGTATGCTGTTGGTTTGAGTCGTAACTTCTATGGTGTTTACACTTTTTATCCATGTAACAGGTCCACATATTGCTAATTTTTCACCCTTTTTCAATAATCTATTGGATTTGTTACAGTTCATCACTCTGATAGGAATCTGTTCTTTATCTGCACTGACTAAAGTCCTTGCAACCAGGATACCATGAGACAAAGCAGTTCAAGCACCAGTGTTCTGAGTAAAGTCACATTTACCAGGGGCATCAGTGACTGCCAATCGGAAGGCCCCAGAAGTCTCCGCCCTGATGTCCTCAGACTATAATTTCACTTTGTGCTGGTACCTCGGTGTCTTCCGTTACTAATACTGTGGTCACACTTGATAAAGAATCAGATGTTTGTCTAAGCAGAGGAATCTATTTTGTCTTACAGATGAGTAGGCTGTCACTGGCTCTAATGGTGAATCCATGCTTCTTTAGGAAATCAAGGCCTAATATGCATTCATCGTGGATGTCAGCGATGCAAACAGGATGATGTACAAGACAGTTACCAACTCTGATGTTGAGTTCCATCCTTCCGTGGATCTTAGTACGATCTCTAGTGACTGTTTATAGGGTTATGTTAAACTGTCTAGCATTCCAGTTTGGGTGAAGTATAATCTTCTTCACTATATCTGTTCTGAGTAAAGTCATATTTGCACCAGTGTCTACTATCATACGGCAAGGTACTCCGTTCATGGTTCCATGAGCTACCAATGCGTTATTTCCACCATGATATGCTGAAAACGTGGTCGATTTCCCTGGTGCTAACCAGTCAACAGCCAGCCTTTGACTTTCACGTTGCTTAGGCTGGTTTTGTTGCCTGTTAGAAGAGCTTGAATTTTGCACCCACCACTTTTTGCAATTGGCACGAATATTTCCAGTCTTGTCACAATTCCAACACTATATATTTATAGAAAGTCCTTGGAGAGAAACCATTTAAATGCAAGAACTAACCAAAGCCAAGAGTTAAAGTTCTTTTGGCTTTGGTTAGTTCTTGCATTTCACTATGCTTTTCCAGTTTCTTCTGGATTCACAAATCTCACTGTCCGTTTGTTTGCTTGGGAGGAAAGTCTGAATCACTCGTACTTAATGACATGTACCACGGTTGACTTTAAGGATTCACCTTCCAACATCCTCAGGGATTGTTGAGTCTCAGGGTCGGTAATAGCATCAATAAATTGTAATTGAACTCTTATCTTGAATATCTGGTGGACAGTTACTATAAATCAATTTAGCTAGACGCTGAATATCACTGGTAAAGTTTCACCACTCTTCTGAATACGATGTTTAAATTGAGTCATATAATATCGTTTTAAATAACTGTCACCAAACCTGAGTTCTAATGCAGATACCAACTTTGATAATTAAGTCGTTTATCTTCTTGAACAGACTGTAAAACTTCCGCAGCATAATTTCTTAAGGAAGCTACAAAGAAACTGGTCTTCTGAAATTCATTCCACCTCATTAGCACAAGTGATGACTTCAAATTGTGTTTTAAATACTATCCAAGATGATTGATCATTATATGTGAACGGTTTATTTGTATTTTTGGCGATATGTGTAAAAATACTATTTTCCTTAAAATTACTACTATCACAAGAAGAAGGTAATATTTCATTTCTTAAAATCTGAAACTGGCGTTCACAATCAATTTTTACACTATCAATTTGATGTTTATAATCTATCTTAACACTATACTGTTTTATGTTAAAATCACGAGTGATTTCATTTACATTATCCTTTACCCCATCAATATCATTTTTACACTGTGAATTTCAACCTTCAGACCAGTGGTTTTCAACCTTTTATACTTCACGTATCCCCTGGAAATGTGTATGTAACTGGCGTACCCCTTGTATATACAGATAAAACTATAGTTATAGTATAACAATGGGAATAAAATAATATATATATATATACATTAAATTTTCTATTCATAAATTTCATATATCGATAAACACAAAAAATGACAAACAATTGAATAAATCTTATAAAATTATAAACATTTTACTGGGTAATCGTGAAATGGTTGCGCTTGTTTAGCTTGCACAGTTCATCAATGGTTGGGGTTATCTTGCTAAGGTAGAATCTCAAGTCATCTCTAACATCCAGCCTTTTCCTATATTTATTTTTTAAAGCAGTTAAAGACGAACAACTAGTTTCGCATGAATAAGTTGTTGTGAAAGGTAACAAAGATTTGACTGCAATTCTTCACAAAGTCGGATATTCCTTCTCCATCCCAATCCAAAAACTAATCAATGGCTTTTTGGAATGAATGATTTTTAAATTATTGTCACAAGATATCTCAATCAACACTTTATTGGACAACGGTAGATCTAGCGACTTTTGAGCTATCACGGCCTACCCCAAAAAGTTTTACCGCGTACTCCACGTTTTTTGTATTTAACCTTCCTGGACATAATCTTGACGACTGTCCTGCATTGCAATAATTTTAACAACCTACTCCGTACTTTAAATGCCTTAGTTCAGTTTTTTCTACATGTAAAAATAAATAGCAATAAGTTTTACAGGGGAGTGTGTGGGAGAGTACAAAGCTATTCCTTAATGATTCCAAATGTATATATTGATGCCTTTGCTACAAAAAAGGTTTAGCTGACATAGAAATATGAACGAGAAATATGAAATTACACTCCGTGTTGTTTGGACTTTAAATGTACCATGAGTTAAATTTGTTTATTATAGCATGCTGAGAATTAAGCTGTTCTCTCCTTTCATATCTCAGAAATAGATGTTGTTTATTTCTATTGATACTTAATATAATTATTTATATATTTAAAATTTAATAATTCTTGTAGTTTTCAGAAGGAACATGCAATTTTGTCAACAAGATATGTTTACGAGAAAAATAACGTGTGTTATGTTAGATAACAGAATTTTGCATGCAGATTCGGAATAATTGACAGACGGCACAAGTCGTCGTGATGTTTCCGTGGACTACTCTCCCAGATAAACATAACAGGTCGTAAATGGAACCAGTACACTGTTCTGATCCAATAGATAAACAAATGTGACTGTCATGTGTCGGGTCGATCAGTATTGAGCGTATACTACGTATAACCTTCAATTACAGCCTGGAGAGCTTTCTGCAGGAACTAGGAAACGACATGAGTTGTGACCAGTGTTATGGAACGCATTGCCCATCCACTAAATAAACATCTCAAGAGATTAATGTTGCTGAAGGTGACAAAGTATTTTTCTTTACTAATGAGATTACTCTTGCGATAAGTTAGAGTGTCGGAAACATTCGTAAAATATCTCAGTATTTTTGGGGCGAGATTGGTGCAGTAGGTAGTACACCAAGCTCGCAATCTACAGTTTCCAGGTTCGAGTACCAGCGTTAAGATTATCTCGACAAACCAGCCCATACTCTCGGCGAGAAAGGGAACACCGATGAGCTTGGAAAAGTCGCCATCCGTCGGATAGGGAATTAAGCTGTGGCCCCGTGTGAGGGAGAACTAGATACTGTGCATGTTAAATGAACCCTGGATGGCCTTGACGGGAGATATCAAAATCTATCTCCTAACAGCTGTCCACTTGATCCCTTCACAAAATCAACGAGATCTAAGTAATGTCTCAAAGATTAGACCTACCGATAAATTATTTGTTACATTTAAGCTGTGCTTATTGAAGTTTAGCAGTTATTTTTTAGTGTTTTGCCAGGTTAATAAGCTTCAAGTCTGAATCTAAGGAGGAAAGATAATGCTCCTTCCCCTATCCATTCACACACACATACTCCTGGAAAATTTCGATAGCCCTTGCGGAGACAAAAACGGTAACCTGTGGTTCGCTCTTTTGGCAACTAATGAACGGGATCTAGGTTAGAGCCCCGGATAAGCACTGGATGATTTCTATCTTATTCTTTTGTGATGTCTCGCCTTCCTCACAGATCTATATGGCATATTGTACTGACAGCCTTCTGCCCGACGCCTGTGGCAAGCAACTGCTTGAGGGATGATTAGTTTTGTTTTACATAGATTGCATACATGCATCACACAAGAATGTTTTTGGCAAAGGCACTAGAACATAAAGGAAAAAATTCATTGTATTTTTCGAGAGAATACTTCCTGAAAAATATAATTATATATATATATACACACTATATATGAGAAAGTCGTTATGATCCATTCCACTGCCAAACATTCATTTCCTCTCCTTCGTCTAAATATTTTTCTTGTCTGGGCCTATAAGGACTTAAATGCTTAAATGAAGCATTAGGGAAGTGGACCACTCTATATTACTAACGGGATACTAATATATAAAGGCAATCAGCATGTATCTAGATTCTTTTTCTTTAAAAGGCACAAACGTTTCTGGACTTAAACCCCTCATATCACCCTAAATATGCAGAATATTTCTCCTAAAACAATTATGTCGCTATTTTTTCTATTTCTTTTATTACGTCTGTATGATTTCTATCATACACTAAAAATAATCAAAGTTAAAAATGTTTCGAAACATCAAGCAGTTATTGATCTAGGACCGAAAAAACTATCTTCTTTCTCTTCTTCGTTTTTTAGTACTTATTGTGCAAACTTGTTTTCATTTAAATATGCGTCGACCAACCAGTGGATAAATTGTGAATAACTCGCTTCCAAAAGAAAAATCAAATCAAAACGCTTACAAGTGCAATACGGCTTAAATGTTTTAAAAAAAGAAAAAATATTAATTAAGTTTATTTTTCACTTTTTTTTTTTGCAAATTCTTTTCTGAAAGAAGATAGGTTTGTTTTTTCGCCGCAGAGTTGCAGATTATTAATATAAATTGGAATTCCTGTTCAGCATGAAAGGAGGCAATTTCGAACGTAAATAGTTTTGCCCGTAGCATAACAAATTAGTTTATGTGAAGATGACAACTACAGGCGTTTCTTCGCACTGGTTGTTTGGCAACGGAAAAAATGAATAATGTACATGAGAGCTTAATAAGCTAAAAGAATAATTTTTTTTTCTTCTCCTGAGCTGTAGGGAATTCTTATACTCTATCGGGTACTAACGTCGAGTATATGCATTTCAGAGGGACAAGAAACTGTGTTGTTTATTTGAGATCTTTGTTTCACCCGTTTTTCATGCATGCATAAACGGAAATGTCTATAACCGTAAAATATTCTAAACAGGGAAGAAGGCACTTCCTTTCTATCGAGTGGATAACCTAGAAGTTCTATTGTCTAGATTTCAACTTGTCCTGGATATTTATATATCCTGTAAATATATCGTATTGTCCTTAATAATTGTCTTGGCTTCTAGCTTATCAACTTGTTCTTGATCCCAACTTGGCTTATCATACAACATACAAACTCTTACATAGCTCTATTTCTTCACTGTAAGCATTTGCTAAATAGTTAAGGAAGAAAAAATAATGTTTTTGAAGTTAACTAATATCAAACGTCCCCTTAGAGCATTTGAGAACTGAAGTTATCAATGTATGGATAGTTAAGTTGCACATGTTCCTGTTGTATCATCATCTGCGCATTTTCACTGTGCATTTTCAATCATCAACTGTGAATTTTCAGACTTGTTTAGTCTAACAATTTTCTAGTTATACTACTCCACTCCTATATTCTTAATGTTATTCGATTCAGGTAGGGCTACTTCAATATAGAGTCGCCGCCCAAATTGGAGGTAAAAGGAGCAATTTCCTAGCCTCGAAGAGAAAAAAGAGTCTCACATATGTTAAGAAGCAAAGGACACGGATTTTTAAATTTGTAAAGGAATTCCACCACAATGACTTGTCCTCTAAGCCTTATGAAAACAAGCTGCTGCGACTCTGCTTCGAGCTCACGTAGCATAACTGGGATTACACTATAATTGCTAGCTGGTTACCTTTTGTGGGAATTTTACTGGACTAGTACATTATCCACTGCGAGCACAATGTTGGTATTCAGCAACCCTTTTAGAAACATGACACAAAAAGAAAACAACAAAAAACTAATCATTGTTAATCATAAAGTGGGAAATTTTCGATTTGTCGGCTACATTGGCTGAGCTCTTCATTTGACAAATTTATTACAAGAAAAGATTAATTCTGTTGCAATATTTCGGCCCGAAACTCCTATTAAACATGATTACCATCGTTTTACGTTTTGCTAATCACTGTGTACGTATTTTTTAGAAATAGGTGCCTAGTACATTCGAGTAAAATTGTGCATAGAGGAGGAGAGCTTTTGCTAGAGGAGAGTCCTCTAGCAAAATCTTGACAATTTGGCAAAATCTAGGCAGTTGGCAAAATTCGAAGCCAGTTAATAAAATACAGGTGAGTTGACAGAATCGGGACAACTTGGCAAAATCTTCGGTAATTGGCAAAATCTTGGGTAATTGGCAAAATCGCAATAACTGGTAAAATCTTGGGGAGTTGGCAAAATTTTGGGTGACTTGGAAAATTCCCGTTGGATATAAAAATTGGGTTTTTTTCTGTAAAATTTTGGCGCGTTGGCAAATTCGAGGCAACTTGGTAAAATCTAGGAGAGTTGGCAAAATTCGGAGCGACTTCGCGAAATTCAGGTGATATGTAAAAATTGGAATTTTTTTCTGTAAAATTATGGTGAATTGGAAAACTCAAGGCAACTTTGCAAAAATCTAGGGCAGTTGACAAAATTCGAAGCCACTTGGTAATACAGGTGAGTGTGAAAATTAGGATAGGTTTTGTAAAATTAAAGGAAATTAGCAAAATCGAGGCAATTCGGCAAAATCTAAGGCAGTTCGAAAAATTCGATGCCACTTGATAAAATACAGGCGATTTGTGAAAATTTGGTTAGGTTTTGTGAAATTAAGGGGAATTGGGAAAATCGAGAAAACTTGGCAAAATATTGTGAGTTGCCAAAATTCGAAACCAATTGGTAAAATATAAGTGAGTTAGGTGTTTTTTAAAATTTTTAATTCACATCTTCCTATATGGCCCTAAAAATTAGAAAAAAAAACCTAAAGCATATCGATGGTACAATCAGCCACTGAGCTCGTGTTCACCTCAAAGGAAGATAGCGCGTGGCAATTTTGTCGAGTAGGTAAATCGGCGTCTTATCCTCCTTTGAAGTGGATACGAACTCAGTGACTAATTACACCATAGATATTCCTTAGTTTTGCTTTTTACTTTTTAGGGCTCATATGTGAAGACAGACATTTTTTTTTCTTTTCTTTTGTCCTTTGTCGATTTGTCAAAACAGTTGTTCCACCATATATCTTTCGAACGCGATGGAGAAACTTAGTGATTTATGCGTCAAATGAAAGATCGTGACTCGGGGAGTGTCATAGGATATAAAAAAGTGACCCCCTCATATTTTCTTTCCACCAAAAAAAAGGAGATATATGAAAACGACTGTTCTACTATATCTTCAGAATGTGGGAGCCGAATGTTACGAGCTATGTGTGAAATGAGAGTGTGTGATGGGTGGAGTACCAGAGGCTATAAAATATTGATCCTCCACGATTCCTTCGCCCTAAAAAAGGTAAAATTTGAAAACGATTATTCCGCTATAAAATCGGTTTTTTTGGAGTCAGGTTTGAGCTAGCCCATGACATTGGAGATGCCACAAGCTATAATTTGAGATATGACTCATTAAAATCTAACCACGCGAAATTCCCCCCCCCCCCCACACACACACACACTTTTTTATCAGAGAAGGAATAGTGTGGGAAATTTCGTAATAGTTTACGACTGTCATTATGTGTGTTTATACCTCCTCAAGCAGCTGCTTGCCACAGAGGACTCACAGTAGCCTATCAGTTTATATGCCGTAGTAGAAGGTCTGTGATGATGGCAGGACCTCAGTAGAAAAACAACAAAACATCCATGCTTAAACCGGTGTCCGAATCCAGGTCCCTTAGATCAGTATCCAAGCGCGCGTTGTACGAGCTTTCATTTGACATTAAACTCATAACTATAGGCACTCGCATTCGCAAGATATAATAGAACAACTTTCAGAGTTCCCATTTTTAAGGGGAAGAACGTCTGGGGTGTCAATTTTTTATAACCTATGACATTCACCACATCACAAGCTTTCATTTGACACATAGCTTGTTACTTTCAGCCATCGTGATTTGGAGGTGAAGGGGGGCAATCGTTTTCATATTCCCCACCCACTTTTCATGTCGGAGTACGAAAGCATGGGGAAAGGGTTAAATGTTTTGCACGTATTTTGACGTATAGTTTGATACTTTCGGCACTCTCATTCTGGAGATATAGGGGAAGGATTGTTTTCATATTTCTCCATTTTTAGGGGGGGAAGAAAACATTGGAGGTCATGTTTTTATAGTCTATGGCACTCCCCGAGTCACAAGCTTTCATTTGACACATAAATCATAAAGTTTCTCCATCGCGTTCGAAAGATATGGCGGAAGAACTTTTTGTTAAATACACAAACCGACAAATGTCGAAGCCAAAAGAAATAGGAGGATAGGTAAAAGTAGGATTGGTTTTAATTAACTACAGTTGGTGCAATCGAGAAAACTTGGCAAAATATTGTGGAGTTGACAAAATTCGAAACCACTTCGTAAAATGCAAGTGAGTTAAATATTTTTTAAATTTTTTAATTCACATCTTCCTATATATCCCTAAAAGTTAGAAAATAAACCTAAAGCATATCGATGATGCAATCAGTCACTGAGTTCGTATTCACCTCAAAGGAAGATAGGACGCGGCATTTTTGTCGAGTAAGTAAATCGCCGTCTTATCCTCCTTTGAAGCGGATACAAACCCAGTGACTGATTACACCATTGATATTCTTTAGAGTTTTACTTTCTACCTTTTCGGGCTCATATAGGGAGATATAGATTTCTTTTTTTATTTATTACCTATCTTCATATTGCTTTCTTTTGTCCTTTGTCGTTGGCAAAATTTGTTGCCACTTGGTAAAAAACAAGTTAGTTGTGAAGAATGAAAATTGTTTTGGGAAATTTAGGATAGTTGTTGATATCAAGAAAGCTTGTCAAAATCGAGACATCTGGACAAAATGCTGTAGAGAGTTTTTTTTGTAACATCATGGCAACGTTGCAAAATCAAGACACTTGGTAAAACCCAAAATCAAGGCACTGGGTAATATCAAAAATCAATGGTAGGCATCCCCACCCCAACGCCTCACTGAACGAAATTAATTGTACGTCATTTAAAATTTATTTTAATTCAGTGTACGTCAGAAGATACATAATGAAATTTATGTGAAGTGCTTATTTTCTCAGTTAGCAAATTCTGATTTCTGAGTTAGCGAATTTTCGTTTTCTCCCCCCCCCCCCCTACCATATCCCTTCGCTACGCCCCTGCCTGCAGCTTGAATAACATTTTGAACACATTCCAGATGTAAGGTTTCGTTACTCATACGATGAACTTTGCATCATTGGAATACAGAGAGAAATGCGACTCATCGACAGATAACAGTTTTCTAGTGGTCTGCAGCACAATATTTATAACACCCAGCTCATTGAAACCAGGCTGCTTTATGTGTGATGTTATCATGAGTCTCTTCCTAGATACTCTGCTCCAAATACCCATGTAATGCAGTTCCCTTCACAATAATCTTTCTCAAGTAGGCTGACGTAGTCCTTCATTGACTGTCTGTAGCAATTCCTGTCTTATTTGAAATCGGTTTGCAGTTACTAGTAGTGATACTCGTCGGCGATCCCTGTCTGTGAGCACTGACTTGCGGTCACAGTAAATAAACGAATAACAGTTGAATTGGATGTACACCACTGTTTATACACTCGTTGGACTGTTCGTTTCGAAAAACCAGAAAATTCGGCTATTTCTTTCACAGCACGTCCTTTTGATCGGACTTGCCCTTTAGCCCTACCAAATGTAATAACACCCATTCGTCCTTCAGTCACGTCTTTTTTCCAACCCATGATTCACGACAGGAATAAGTTTAGTTCAGCAGATGCTACTATTTTGCAGGCTGAATTGTTCGCAATATATCAGACAATTATATGGGTTGAAATAAATTTACTTAATGAAAATGTGGTGTTGTTAACAGATTGCAAAGCAACATTGTTGTTCTTGGAATATTTATTGTATAATAATTATCATTATAAGATCATACTAGATATTTTTAAAACATACGCTAAATCTGTTATAAAAGGTAATCTTATTATTCTTCAATGGTTTCCTAGCCACTGTGGAGTGGCAGGCAATGAGAATGTGGACAAAATTGTTAAGGACGCTATTAATTTACAAGTATCTACACCTTTTCCTTCATTTCTCACATATCTTAAAATAAAAAAAAGAAATTCATGGACTTAATACACATTTTAAATTTCATGTTGCAAGTAATAGGAACTTTAGATATTATCTTGATGAAAATACTTCATTTTTTAAGCAATTTAATTTCAGTAGACAAGATATTAATAAAATCATAAAGTTGCGTGTAGGTACTGCTGCACTAAATAACTACCTTTTCAAAATCAAGAAAATCCAGTCCGATCTGTGTAACATCTGTCAAGTTATGGGGCGGGGGTGGCTCAGTAGGTAGCTCGCCAGGCTCGTAATCTGCAGTTCCCAGGTTCGAGTCCCAACTGGGTCAGCGTTGAGATTCATCTCCGCAAAATTCCCCGCCCTGCCCACGGTCAGTAGGGGACACCGATGGACTTGGAAAGGTCGCCGTCCGTCGGATGGGACGTTAAGCCGTGGCCCCGTGTGCGGTAGAGCCATACCCTGTGCACGTTAAAGAACACGCTGGATGGCCTTTACGGGAGGCTACCATCTGTCTCCCAACAGCTGTTCCAGTGGGTCCCTCCCCCAACCTTCTCTGAGCCTTCGGGGTCCATGTGACCTGCCCATTTAGCCCATGGTGTGCAAAAAAGTGCCGCTCAGAGGTAAAACAACCCAACAACTCTGTCAAGTTAAAGATACCTTTTCCCACGTTTTGCTAAATTGGGAAAAATATGATGAACTTCGAAAAATATTTTTGAAACACTTCAATACAAATACAATCTAACTAAATTTATACTACAAAATATTTTGAATCGCGATAATTCGTCTAAATTGGTTATCTACCCAACTTTTAATTGATTTGCTTCGAGAATCAATGCTATATAACAGAGTATAAACTAGGATTTCAATTTCTTTTTTACATCTAAGGGATCTAAATATCTCATTCATCCAAAGAACATTCTCTAAATTTCTTCCTTAGTATAATAACTATGTCATATATATAAGAATTTTCTTCCTTGGTTAATCTTTGTTATATATATATATAAGATTTTTTACATTGTGTATTCTTCTAAGTATACAGGGTGATTCAAAACTCTTGGGGCAAACTTTAAGGGGTGATAGAACATAAACAAACAAGCACTTTTCGCCATACAATGCATGGTCGGAACTCAAGCGGTGAAGCGCTAGGGGTTAGCAGTTACTGTGTTAGGAAATGAAGAAACACAAGAATGATAGAAGAGGTTTGAAACAACTGCAGAAATTACAGAACAGGAAGTATAGAATTTTATTGAACAAATTACAGAAACGGCTCAAAAGAGGGACCGCCAACATTAATGCAGGCTTCACACCTTCGACGTAGTGATCGGCGTACATGGGCGAAAACACCAGACATTCCTCGCACAGCGGCAGCGGCAATAGAAATCCTGGCAACAAGGTCCTCATTGGAATCGATGGGGCTATCGTACATGAGGCTTTTCATATGGCCACATAGGAAAAAGTTCAGACATGAAAGATCGGGCGATCGTGGCAGCCAAGCGATGGGACCACCCCGACCAATCCATTGTCCTGGAAATGTTGCATCCAAGGCGTTCCGCACATCCACGCTGAAATGTGGTGGCTCTCCGTCGTGTTGGAACCACATACGTGTTTGAATGTTTGCTGGAACAGGGTTCAGTAATTCTGGCAAGACTTCTTGTAAAAATACGAGGTACGTTCTCCCTTTCAGTCGGGCTGGCAGAAGGTATGGGACAATCAAATGGTCATGGAGGATTCCAGCCCAAACATTTATGGAGAAACGCCGCTGGTACGAATGTGGACATATGGCGTGTGGGTTACTGGTGGCCCACACGTAAATTGTGGGTATTATAAATGCCCTCAAGTGTAAAGGTACATTCGTCAGTGAATAAGACATGTGCATCAAAGTCCGGTTGCGCTGCAAGTCTGGTTCAGGAACCACTGTGCAAAATCCACACGAGGCTGATAATCTGCAGATGTCAAGGCGTGCACCCTCTGTGCATGGTAGGGGTGTAATCGTACATCTCTTAGAACTCGCCACACCTTCGATTGGGACACACTTACGGCATGGTAAATTACTCGCATGCTACATTTGGGACGATCTCCAACCCTACGTAGAATGTCCTCTGTAACACGTGGCGTCCTCACACTCCTTGCACGCCCTGTATACTGCAAGCCGCTGACAAAGAAGCCCGTTTCACACAGATATCGATGCAATCGCTAAAGGTTTTACGATCAGGCACGCGTCTGGTCGGAAAGCGCTCCCGGTACAATCTTTGGGTTTCCCTCGCATTCCCGTCCGCAGCTCTGTACGTGAAATGCATGTCCGCCTTCTCCTGATTTGTGAAACAATCCATCCGTTCTGCAATCCACAGTAGAAATGACGACGAGTGCGAAAACCATCGCTTATATGTGTTCACTGGAAAGCGCCCTCTAACGCTTCACCGCTTGAGTTCCGACCAAGCATTGTATGACGAAAAGTGCTTGTTTAGGTGTGTTCTATCACCCCTTAAAATTTGGCCCAAGAGTTTTGAATCACCCTGTATATGCAATGTTATTATTGCATTATCATACTCTAAGTATTTGAGTTTTTCAATTGCTTTGGGTTAGGAGTGTACAATTAAACACACCTGAGGCGTGTAATGCTAAATAAATTCAGTAAACAGACAGAGGACATGGAAGGTGCTTTATATAGTGCTGCATTATACAGGCGAGACATCCACCGCTGTATCAAGTGAACGCTACTATCTGTTTTGGAGGTAACTAATTCTTTGTCTGGTGGGCTTATTTTACTAAATAAGATGTTGAAAAAAAATTGAGTTTTTTTTCTGTATTGAGGTATTAGCGAGAGACCCTTGCGCTCGTGCTGTAATTTGCCACTCATTTTAGTACACCATGCGACTCAAACTCACTCACGGCAAAACTCATCAATAATTTTATCCAGCTAGCTATTTATGAGTGTCATATGTAGAGGATATCTCCTGTGATAATCTGCTATTGAATTATGGATATAATGCCGAAACAGTGTAACATTTCTCCCATCTTTTACAGGTCTTTAAAAATTTCTTGAAAAATGCATGAAAAATGAATAAATTAAATAATGTTTGCCTCATTTGCCCTTATCAGGAGTGGCCCCTTGTCTCCCACCCTAGATTCGGCCTAGTTACGTGTATTTTCAATTATATGTTTTCGTTTTCGAAGCAGGAATGGCTCAGTCGGTAACGCGCAACGCTCACAATCTGTAGTTTCCAGGTTCGAGTACTAGCTGCGCAGTTTGAGATTTATTTCCGCATAACCTCCCGTCCTGTCCTGCCCTCGGTCAGTAAGGGACACCGATGGACTTAGAAACGCGGTCATCCGTCGGATGTGATATTACGCCATGTGCCGTTAAATAACACGCTGGATGGTCTGGACGGGAGACTATCATCTGTCTCCCAATAGCTGTCCAGTGGGTCTCCTCCTCCTACGTTCTCCTTCCTCCACCTTATCTCTTGTGATTTGGACATTGTGTGCAAAAAATGCCGCTCAGAGGTAAAACAACCCAACCCTTTTTTCGTTCAGTCATTTGTTTTCAGTCATCCTTAGTCACAAGGTCAAGCAAATCATAGTAGCCATAGCTGAGTTTTCTGGCTTAAACTATTATTTCAGACATTCAATTATCGTTTTTTATCAAAATTTGAGTTTTTGTTTTCCCAATTAAAAGGGAAACTTTAGAAATTCCACGCGGGACTGAGCTCCTATATTCCCAAATGACGTGATGCAACTGATATACATATTCTTAATTGCATTGTCCATGTTTCGTAACAATATAAGTAAAATTTAAATATTTAACTACTAGATAAAATTAAATTAAACTACTAGAACTGTTTATATGTAACACAGATATTGAATGTTTCTTCCTTTCTGACTTTCACACTCCTGGATTACTAGATTTTTTGTTATGAGTTGTTTTCGTTTTTTTTTTGTATTATATTCAGTGTGACGACTGATGTTTTCATTTAAATTGTTTCTGTATGCATATCTCACGAACGAACATACTATTGTAAGACCTCAAAAGTTTTTGTATATTGTTAAACATTACCTGAAATAAAAATTATCTACCTATCTATCTGTTTATTTATTTAATAAAACTGGTTAGTTTTATTTATTTCTCGATGAAGCTCTATAGCTTTAAGTTTGGCTTGTTTCGTCATATTTCATCGTTTTAAAGCTAAGCTCACAACGCTTCAAATACTCTATTAAAGGTGTTTTATTCATACATTGGCCACAAGCGTTTTTCTTTAATGTCCGTCATTATTGGGGCGGGGGTGGCTCAGTCTGTAGCGCGCCAGGCTCGTAATCTGTAGTTCCCAGGTTCGAGTCCCAGCTGGGTCAGCGTTGAGATTTATCTCCGCAAAATTCTCCGCCTTGCCCACGGTCAGTAGGGGACACCGATGGGCTTGGAAATGCCACCGACCGTCGGATGGGATGTTAAGCCGTGGTCCCGTGTGCGGGAGAGCCATACCATGTGCACGTTAAAGAACACGCTGGATGGCCTTGACGGGAGGCTACCATCTGTCTCCCAACAGCTGTTCCAGTGGGTCCCCTCCCCCAACCTTCTCTGAGCCTTCGGGGTCCATGTGACCTGGCCATTTAGCCCATGGTGTGCAAACAAAGTGCCGCTCAGAGGTAAAACAACCCAACCCGTCATTATTACTAACGTAGTGTTAGGCATTGGAGACAGGGTGAATGAAAGAAGGGCGGTGCCACTCCCTGAGGAAGCGATTCTTGACGGTCATTGGCTACGCATTTTGACGTCAAAGCGGGAGACTACGATAAACAAAGCTTATAAGAGGTGTTTGGTAAGATAGATTTCTGTTGGCAGAAAAAGTGTAAAATTGCAATTTCAGTTTTTTTAAACTGTTTAAGTTTTTTTCAACTATTACGTTTCTAGCTATCAGCGAAATATTTGTTGTTAGAGAGGGCGTACACAGTCGCAATTTGCAACAGCAATCCGACGACGACTGCAGTTGCATCTTAAAAATGCATGTATAAAGCTGGGGTACCGCACAACGCAGCAATTTAATTCAGCTGCGATTTGACACGAAAATTGCGATATTTCTGCTATTTGCACTGACGACTTTTTCGGAGTGTTATTGCAAACGGTTTGAGCGATATGTTTGTGCGTTTTGCAAATGATTTGAGCGATTTAAGCGATATGTTGTGGAATGTGTCCAAGGTCATGTGTCATCCTCCTATTTTATTTGTGATCTTGGATTATTTTGCAAGTTTTATTTCGTCGTTTATTATCCCATTACTCATCGTTAACAAGATAATTGTGTGAATCTTCTGGAATTTATTTTCTAGGAATATAAATTTTGCTTATTTATAAGCATCGGCTCTTGACCGTAACATAAAGCTAACCTTGGCGAACATACAATATGGATTCCATTTGTATTAAAATGTGGAGTCTGGTAAGTAACCATTTATTTTGTAATGATTAATATGAGACAGAATTACACTAGCATACCAACAGATAATACACTGCACGACATTGAAATTGCTCCACCCTGAGGGAGTGAGAAGATATTAGTGAAATGTAGCACAACATAGTAATACATAATTGGCATACCATAATTTAATTTGCAGCCACTTACAGCGGTTAGAAGATGAGATAATGCAGCACAATGTGACTGCCTCAGTAAGTGGTTGCATCGCCGCAATACGGCGTGGCATGGATATAGTCATGCAGTCGACGGACATAATCTTGAGGAATTGCACACCAAGCAGCATTGACTTGCTCCCAAAATTCCTCGAGATTCCGCGCCAGCCAGTGCGAGGATTGCACACGTCATCCAATGTGGTCCCACAGATTTTCTATGGGGGATAAATCTGGAGATCGTGCTGGTCATGGCAATACATGAACATGTTGCAAACATTGTCAAGAGACCCTAGCTCTGTGCACATGGGCATAGTTATGATGAAAAATGGACTGCTGCATGCCTCCCAAGAATGGTAACAAAACGGGCTGCAGAACCACGCTAACATATGTAGCTGTCAGTGTTCTCATGATGCGGATAAGAGGTGACCTGCTGTCATATCCAATAGTTTCCCCATACCATTATGTTGACTGACGGTGTGCCAGATCAATGCTTGATCGAAGTATAATCGGTCATAGTAACAAGACTGAATTTTTTATGTGACATTTTTTTATTTGAATCTGAAATATCATTATCACTATGCCAGTCATGAACGCATTATTACATATGCCAGTCATGAACGCATTATTACATATGCCAGTCATAACGCATTATTACATATGCCAGTCATGAACGAAAACTGGATCTGTCCTCTCGCCTGGTTGTCACCATATACGGACCTGACAATTTTCTGTCTGGTGGTCATCAGCACCCAGAGAGAAACGGGATTCATCACTAAACACAACAGTGTTCCATTCCTGACTCCGAAGTTCGCACGACTTCAGCACCAAGCCAGACGAACGCTGTGATGGTTTGCAGTCAATGGCAGTCGACATAACAATTTCCTATAGCGCAGGTGTGCCTCATGCAACCTTCAGTTTACCGTTCGGGTCGTTGTGGGGACGTCCACAGCTGCTGACACAGCTCATCGAATATCGCCTGCATTTAATCCAAGACCTGAAAGCGATTCTTGGAGGTCATTGGCTACGCATGTTTTCATTGGTGGTCTGCGGTGACGAACGAGCACGTCGAAGAGTGCGCCTCATTCATGCTAGAACTTTCATTTCACCACTGTTGCCAACAGCGTCCAACAGTTCGTGCATCCCGATGAACATTGGCAGTGACACAATGTATAGTCCATCCAGCTTCATATAGGCCTATAATTCTTCTTCTCTCAAAAGCATCCAAATGACGATAAACCTGCCTACTTCGTGTACCAGGCATTTTCGGCCTTCGCTGAACAATTTTCAAGTGGAACCACCTAATCTCAACCGTCCGCACGTCTTCCACTTGCATAATCACAATACCATCCCTGTTCCTTCTTTCACCTTTAATCTCTTGAGCCAAACACGTCATTGGCTCCGGATTTTCATCATTTGCATATCTCAACTGTGCACACCCACCCTTCTATTTGCATGTTTGTATGTCATATCCTTCTGGGCTTTCGATGTCTAGCAGTATATATATATATGGCATATATTTCTGCTCAGTTTATTTAAGTTATTACTATTACGCAGTTAAATAATTAGAAATTTTGCAATAATGGCGCAAGCCATAGCGTAGGCAATTAGTAATGCTAATATGGCTATACAAGCTGTCTAATACGGTATATATTATATACTCGTACAATATAAATAAAACTCCTTTGATCATTAAACACTATTATGCACACACCGGTCACTGAGTTAGAAATCTTTATGCAGATGTACGTAAACGTTATTTGCGCAGCGTATATGCAAAATACGTGGTTACGTGCATCACCACGTGATCTAGGCAATTATTTAAGACTGCTGCTCGTCAGTAATCGTCCGTAGTGTTTATCACAATGGAAAAAACAAAGAATCTTTCGGGGTTCGATAAAGGGCTTATTATGGGTTGTCCGTCTAACTGGAGCTCCGATTTTAAAAATAGCAGAGCAGACTGGTTTCTCAAAAGATGAGATATCTCGCGTTTTTAATCAGTGGAAAAATAACCCACATTGCTTGTCGAAGAGGCGTAAGTGTGGCGCGACGACAATCTCTCAGGAACGAGATCGTTGTCGTCTAAGAAGGATTGTACAGAGAAACAGGACTTCATCTGTGCAGCAATTGACCAAAGCATCCAATGAAGGCTGTTCGCGACCCATATCTCAGCGAACTATGCACAGGGAATTGAAGAGGATTGGTATTAGCAGTCGCATGCCTATACGGAAACTACTGATTTCTGTGAAGAACCGGAAAGTTCGTTTACAGTGGTGTCAGGAACACCGTGACTGGACACTGGAAGACTGGAAAAAAAGTTAAGTTGTCCGACGAGTCGCAGTACACCTTGTTCTGTACCGACGGTAGGCAGAGACTTTGGCGGGAGCCCCATGAAGCAAAGTACCCAGCTTGCCTTGTAAACATAATTCAAGGTTCTGAAGACGGTGTCATGTTGTGAGGCACGTTCTGTTGGTACGGAATGGGTCCCCTGATATTGCTGAAAGATCGGGTGTTCTTCAAGGATTACCTGAACATTGTTAGCGATCAATTCCATCCTGCAATGTTGACTTTTTATCTAGCTGGTGATGGCTGTTTCAGGACGACAATGCTAATGTTCATCGCGCAAGATGTGTTCAGCAGTGGTTCAGCAAGCATGACAGCGATTTCCACCATCTTCCCTGGCCACCACAAAGCTTGGATCTGAACCCCATTGAGAATGATGGAACATGTTAGAAAAACAGATCCGGGAGCAAAGTTCTCTTCCGTCAAATCTGAGCCAGTTAAAGGACTGTCTGGTGAACGCCTGGTATGCTGCAAAGGCGCTACAATACCTTGCGTAATCTATGCCAAACCACATATGTGCTGTAATGAGGGCTAAAGGAGGACCTTTATTCACTCGGTATTGAATAAAGGTTTCTAATTCAGATGTTTGTATTTAGTTGAATGAACTCTGATATTTTAATGTTCGGGACATTAAGTTTCAATATTTCGGATAACACTTCTTAATAAAACTATCATGGCAGCTGTTGTTTTGTGGCGTGAAAACAATTTGGCACTAGTATGTCCTCATTTTTTTATTTCATGTCCTCGGAATTTAGTTAAAATATGAAATGTCCTCTATTTTTGTATAAGTTCATACGAACGAAACTTACTGAATAATTAGAATTATGCCTTTTTCTGACTGAACTGTTAATCGGTACTTGAAATAAACGAAGTAGGAAGAAACGTATTTCACAAATTGAAAACATGCCCTCCTTTTTCTTCCATTTCCAGCTTTTTCGTCTTCCTCTCAGAGCACTGACATCTGGTAACCCTACGCTAGTAGTTATTTCGTTTTGACTGCAAAGTTTACTTTTAGTAGGCCATAAAAACTTATTAAAATTCATACGATTGTGATATGAATTTTTAAAGTAATTTTGCTAATAAAATAAACGATGACTATTAGATGAGTGAAAAATATTTCAATATCAAATGTCAGTAATAGGATGAATCCTTCGTCAATCATCTCACGTGTTGACATTTGTTTTTTCGTTACAATCTCAGAAATGTTCGTGAAAGACTTTTGTTTTAACTTCAAATTTTCCAATAGGCAAAATTCCGTCATATTCACATATTTTGGTAATGCATGGAACTGTTAGAAAACATTATTTTTGATTTAAATTGGGTTTTAGTTTGCTGTAGAAATTGTTTTGCCTTGCATTCGTTCAGAAGGATTCAAATAAATATTTCTTTTTACTTAACGAATAGGAGAGTAATTCCAATGCAGATAAAATTCTATTAATTTAAATAAAATATTTCAGCTTCTATAGCCTTATTAAAAATTGATAATTTTTATATTAAACTATTTCACTGCTAGATTATTCTTTAACTGAGTACAGTTAACTTTACGTTTTTGGCATGCTTTGTTTATAATCGAAAAGCATTTCTGAATATTATTTAATTACTTTATATGATTTCACAAACGTGTATCACTTTGCAAGTAGGGCTCCAATTTTAAAGATTTCCGATTTGATAACTTATAGAGTAATGTAAATCTGTCTGAACATTTCTCGCTGCATTACTATAGAATTTCTATTAGATATATATATAAGCTCAAGATATTCTGATCTTGCGCTTATAATTAAATTCGATCGAATTAGAACACCAGATCGTGAGTAGTGGTTTAACTTTTGTCCCTTCCAAAAGACATTTAATGTGACCTGGCAATGCAGTTTTCAATTACTACGAAATATTGGAGTTATCGAAAGAAAGACCTTTTTTTTTTCTTGTTTTAATTAATTCTGAAACTTTTATTCTGATGCATCAATTTTATTTATGTTTATTCCACTGCTTTTGCTTTGGCATTAATCTTGTTTGCGAGGCAGAGATTTTTGCCCTCGGCATTATTAGTTTTTAATAGCAATTTGAAACTGCTGCTGCAATTTTCTAATGCGTAGACTATGACGCACTGACATAAGTTTTTATTCCTACGAATCAGTACAGTATAAGCCATGGTATTCAAACTATCAATTACCTGAGATAATGCTACTTTTTTACTGGCTAAACTGTGATGGTTTTCAAAGCGATCAGTTTCTTATCCCAACAATCATTTCGTTGTTTACCGAGATAACAATCGCTTGATCGGAGTATAATCGGTCATAGTAACAAGACTGAATTTTTTTTATGTGACATTTTTTTTATTTGAATCTGGAATGGCATTATCACTTAGTTTGCGTTTAATAATCCTAAGAGTTCGCTTCATAAATCTTATAGACGATCGATCTTAACAAGCATCTGAAAAGTGTTTACGTCATATCCTAGCATGTGTGCACTGAATTTATATTTAAGCCGACTGCAGCACCCACTTCATGCTAATTTTTGCTTCTAATGGAAATATACATGAAACAATACTTTTATTCTTCGAAGGATTATTCGTGTAGTTTGCTACTGCACAGTTCGGCATCATAAAAAAAATATATCTGAAAGATTTCACAGAGAGAGAGATTCACGAAGCGAAGACCAAAGAAAAACACGAAAGAACGGATGATTATGTAAATACTTTAGCTGAGCTCTCCCCGCTGTGACGTCATGGGACACGCCCCCTCAGCGACACTCGAATCAAAGCATATGCGAATAGAAGAATGAAAGACGTCTTGTATACGGAGCTGAGTTACTATTAGCGCCGCTCAGCTCCAGATACACGCTCTGCTGCGAAATGTGCTTACTGGGACAATGCAGCAAATCGTTTGTTGGTAGCCAATGATCGAATTCTCTCTGCGCATGCGCGATCTGTGGATTTTTCAGCACGTTGCTTCTGAACGACAGCGGATATGATCTCGAAATTCAGTTACGTTTAATATTTTTTTCTCCTTCAGCACTTTTATCTGATATATTTGTTACTCCAAAAATGTTAGTAAAAGCTTGATTTGTAACAATTTAGATGTAGTTTTCCAAATGCAATCTTTGCCAGATGCACGTGGTTTACCTTAAACCGTGACGTCATGTTGGCAGTTATGGCAGGTGATGATTTGTAACGTGTCAAGCAGTACTTGTTGATATTTCCTCTATATTGTAGGGTTAATTCCAGAAGCATATCTAGCATTAACAAGTGACTGCTCTTACAGATTGATTATCAGTTTTTCATAATTAGCTTTTAAATAAACTTTCGTTATCATAAAGCTACGTTTGTTTCGGACTTCGGTCCTGTTTGTACCGCGTACTCCGGTCCTGCTCCTGCCGCAGAAGAGTGGTTGCAATGCGGCATAGTAAGCGCCGGCATGTTGTGATTCCAAGGAGTCTTCCTCATCACAATCGCAAAGCAACAAGCAATATATATTATATTTCCAACATATTTTCAATTCACATGAAAAGTACATGATTGATAAGATAGTAAAATCTTATCAATTCTTTATAATTACAAAATTTGAAACAGAGGCTTGATATTTTGCAAACGTTGCAAATAAAATTTATACTCAATGGCATAATCTGTTGTAACCAACTTCTCATGCTGCGACCTCAGTTGAAATGAATGTATGATACGAAGCAATTTTTCTTAGCTCACTTCTTAAAATTTCTTTGCTTCTTTTGTTTTAATTACGTTTATTGCATATGTAAACAATTTATAAAAACTTGGTGATTTTCAAATTCAAAAGAGGAAAAAGATTTACTTAGATATTTTACGGTTTTCAGCTTATTACATGGAATGAAGTTTTACTACATAAATATAAAACAAATTCGGGAAGTATTGTATGAGACAACAAAAAATAAAAGAATCATCATATCAAAAAAAATTTATCAGAAAAAATTGTCGAACACAGCCAAAAAAAAGTGGAGTGAGGGAGCAGGAAAACCGTAAATATCTAAGGGTTAGTAAGGAATGCAGTTCATTTAAAAACTATATATATATTATTAAAATTTTATCAAAACTGTCTAATATTTCCTTTCAAAAACATGCAAAAGTTCTGAATCAGAAAAAAAAACGAAAGGAAAGATATTTCATGCGATGCGAAAACATTCCCAAATATTTATATTACATATTAAAAAATATATAAACGTTACGACACTAGCAACAACAGCCCCGAATCTAAAAGTTCTCACGGAAACAAATATGCAAGTACCTTAGCCCTTGAGATCACGAATAGCAGCTTCCCTACCGCTCAGTAGCTGTATCTGCATCCTTGTGGCGCTGCAGTCAAAAGTCTCTTACATTACGCCTATGGAAGCGTTCATTCTTCTTACATATTCTTTGACTCGAATGACCTTGGTTGGCCTTGGCCTTATGGCGCCACCCTACACATACCCACCCTGGTTCTGGAGATATTCTCCTAGTTATGGACTTCTTTATTTTGCATCTGAGACAGTCCACAAGCTATAGAAGTCTGAGAAAAACCTGTCAATATAATGAGTCAGAGTAGTTCAGTTCTGAAGTTTATAAAAATGAAATTCTGGATCTGTCAATTTTCCCAAGTTTAAATAGAATTTGCATTTCAATCTAACTATGATGCGAATGGACTTGAAGTATAGAACTTTCTGTCAGGGATAATTCGGAACTTAGATCTCAGTAAACATAACATCCCTAAGGGGTATAACATACGGAGATCAAATTTCAAATAACTAGGATTTGAGTTGTTTTACCTGAGTGGTAATTTTTTTCCACAAAATGCCCAGGTCACAAGGACCCCAAGAATTAAGATAAAGTTGAGGAAAGGATACCCACTACATGGCTGTTAGGTGACATGTGAAAGCCATCCAAGGCCATCCAGTGTGTTCTTTAACGTGCAGAGGGTATGACTCTTCTCCACACGGGGCCGCGGGTAAACGTTCCGTCCGACAGAAGGGAAACTTTTGAAGTTTGTCGTTGTCCCGTTTCTCACCAAAAGCATGTGGATGTTATCCGACATATATCTCAATGATAGTATAGTTGGGACTCGAACCTGGGAACTGCAGGTTACGAGACTGGGGCGCTACCGACTGACCCACTAGGATTTGAAGGAATAAAATTATGAAATCCAGTTTCTAGGATTAATTTGAATCGAAAAAATTAGAAAACGTACTATATTTAAGATTCATCAATAATTTGATAGTTAAAGGAGTTCTCTCTTCAAGCTGAGTGAGAAACAAATTTCCTAGATCTTTGAATCTTGACGAGTAGCGCTAATCCATATCTTAGTCTGAGAAATTAAAACATGTTTAGGATCTACTAAACATGGATTGCTAATAATAGATTACTAATAATAGGTTAACAATACATATTGCCTTTCAATTTGCATTATTTTGTCTTATACTGGGTAGACTTCAGATTTTATATGTTAGCTTAATATACTTCTTTCCTTAGATGTTACCTTATTCTGTTGACTTACACGTGAGTAGGGGGAAAAGGAGAGTTCTAACTCAGTGGCGGGTCAAATCCTAGGTGACCCACCACCCATGTGTTTCAAGCTGGTGATGGGTCATTATCAAGCACATTGGTTAGAATTCTCACTGTTTTTAAAACTGAAGTCAGACAATGGTGAATAAAATATCTCTCTCCAGTAATGTATTAATCTGAAATTATTCAGTTAAATTGCAGATAATCCACTTGTAATTTCCACCGACGTCCATCTTGGTTTCCACAAAGCCCGAAATTTTTTCGAGTCCACCATTTAGAAACCTGACGTCACTATAAACTCCCGCGATTTTGCCGTTAGTCCATCATCTTGAATTACCTCATCCGAAATTACTAAGTCCAGACTCCGCCATCTTGGTTCCTGACATATTAATTAAATGCTTATCAGAAGTTCCACTCCCCTTTATTAAACCTCCCCTTCAAAACTGCCATCCCCTCATTAATTACCCCATTATCGAAAGCCCCCTTTATTAAAAAAGACCACCCCCCTCTTTTCCTCTGATTCCATCATTTTGACATCTAATGTGGTTGTGTCATCCTCCTACAGCGAGAAGTAAGTCCGCCATTTTGAAATCTGATGTCACCGATTAGAAGTTTTTCTTTTCATTTACTGCAGGACAGTCTTTTAAATCAGTTTCTGCGGGATAGTCCTCCTTCCAGTATAAATACGACATCCATCAGTCAGAATCCTCATTCTCTTCTCAGACTTTGACAGTGACAATTCTCTACTGCTGCATCTCAGTGATATTTTTCAACTGCTAGAAGCCAATAGTGATAGTCCTCATGTAATTTAAAATCAGCTATTTTTCAACGCACTGTTTTAAAATGTATCCATGTGATATATGTGAGAAGGCTTTCCTTCATCAGACCCATCTCATTCGTCATAAGAGAAATCACGATGGAAATAGCCTGTTTAAGTGCTCTCAATGCGAATCGACATTCTCAAGGAGAGATGACGTCCGACGACATGAGTTAATCCACACCTGCAGGAAAACCTACAAATGTGAAGAATGTGCAATGGAGTTTGGGAGAAAAGACAGTCTTTTGTGCCATCAAAGAAAACCCCACAATAATAAGCGAAAACGTTCTGAAGATGAAAGGATTCCCCAGAAGAAACAAAAACCAGATCCTGAAGACTCCTGTCAGTTTACAGAAGAAATTAAAAGGACCCTGTCAACACATAAGCTGGTGGCAATGGACGAAACATCTGTTGACCTCACCTTTTTCCTTGAATCCTCACGGGAATTTAATTACATTTTTAACCACTAGATGACACCACAGTTACTATTAGACCTCTTCGAGTAGTATAGTCGCAACCTACGGTCTCACGTACTCTGTTTTCCCCCTATGACGTCACTGACCACGCCCACTTCTAGACACGCCCCTAATTAATTACTAATTAATAACCAATTAATTACTAATGAATGACCAATTAATAATCAATTAATAATCAATTAAGAACCCATAATTAAATAAAAATTAATTAATCCCCTTTATTAAAAAAACCATTTATTAAAAAATCCTCCCCTTTATTAAAAAAACCTTCCTCCCCCTTTTTAACCCGTGCGCCATCTGGTGACTATGAGGAGTACTATTTTCAGAAAAAAACCTATTTTACCTCTAATTTCCCGTTTTTTGACTCCCCCCATTAAAACTCCCCTTCTAACCACCTGGCGTCATCTAGTGATTATAAGGAGTACTATTTTTAGAAAAAAAATAACAACCCTATTTTAGCTCTAATTTTCCATTAATAATTAATAATTAAAAATTAATTAACCCCATTTCCCGTAGGCGTGGCCATGAAAGCACTGTGCGTGAAGGTACCGTAGGTTGGGACCATACTACTCGATGAGGTCTAACTGTGGTGCCATCTAGTGGTTAAAAATGTAATTAAAATTCATTTTTTTTATACTTTAGGTAAAAAATACTGCAATTTATGTTAATTTCCAGTAACTAGGCTGCATTAATTCGTTTTGTATAGAGAATGTGTTGATGACAATATATTAAGTATGTAGTGTTAAAAGAAATTCAAATAAAATTCTTTATTTTCCCCTTAAATTATAAGAAAATGTTTTAAAGCGGATTTGTGGAGAAGCATTTAAACAGGAAATATTGCTCACATTACTTCCAATTGGGTACTTAACTGTTGAATGAAAAAAATTAGTAATTAATGTGCAAAATACTGAAAAAAAATGCGTAATGTTGAAACACAGAGCATGTCATATTTAAGTCTCAGAGGAATATGTTGATACGTTCGCTAGTCCTTTTTTCTTATGTGCAATGTTAAAATAACAGGAAATCATCTGTATTTCTTGATATTAAACAGCTGAAATTAGTGGTGAATTTCGCTATTTTGCATTGTATTTAATGTAGGTAAGCATATTATTTTTTATATCAGTCGTTAAAAATCTGTGAATTAAATGTATTTTTTTTACTAAACAGTTGAAATAAGTGTTGAAATCGTTTAATATTCAATGCATTTGAGAAAAAATGATATTTCACCTCTGTAATCGAAAACATCTCATTTTTATGGGTTTTTCTCTTTTTCTTTAAATCATTTAAATTTTATGATGAAATCCCCTTAATTTTCTATGAAATTAGGAAAAAACGTTATTTTTAATTAAATCATCACACTTTTTGTCATGGAAACATTACAAAGTAAAACAATTATTAACTGAGTAATTCAAATAACAGTATGAAAATCCTATTTTTTTATTCATAGGAAATAAAATTCGTCTGTACACCTCTGTATTATATACAGGAAATTATCCTTTTCCTTTATTGTAAAGTATTAATATTCAGTAAAATCTGCTCTAAAACACTTTATCGCTAAATGGCTGATGTAATAATTTCGATTATTTCTTTGTAAAAATCTACGTAAAGTTCTCGTCTCTGCAAAGTAAAAATTAGAATTTCATTCCGTGCTGATAATTTTCTAATAAACACAGCACTCGGTGCATTTATCGAAGTCTTCCACTTTTGAGAAGTGATTGCTTCAAAAAAAAAAAGTTGATTTCGAGGTGGTTCTTTCCGGGTAGTGTAATGGGCTAAGCAAGCAAGCGTCTCCAGACAACTTTGAAAGGAAATCTTATATTTTCATCCCTTCTTAATACTTGAGAACGTCACTACATCGCGAAATTATAAGTAATGTATGATAAACCCTGAAAATTTAGAGAATTACCAACCTTTTATTATAAGTATAATCCCAGAAATGGATTCCCAGAAGTGTTTTCTCCCAGTGAGCGAGCATTCCTCAGGCATGTTACAACACGATGCAAGCTGCGGAAATGAGTCAGCAGCACGAGTGCCACCGGAAAAAGTCACGTGAGAAGTGACGCTAACGCTTGTTTGCTTCCCCACCTGAAAAAGATAAGACTCAGAAATTCAGACGACACATATATTTCATTTTAAAATTTTTATTGATTTCAAAGTATTGAGTGATACAATGACAATGCGTAGGCTTCACGTGTAATGATTTCCATTGGTTTACAATTTTATACATTTCACAATGATACTTTTTTCATATTGATTATAGATATACTTTCCAGTCTGCTTACAAAAATGCAGGTTAACAGAGGAAATGGTTTTACATACAGCTGTCTACATATAATAATGACATGCAATATTTTTACATATGTAGGGGGTTATATGCATACATTCCGATAAAATTATCATATTTTTATACATAAATAGCTCAAACATATTAAAAAGAAATCACAGTGAAATATTCGTTTTTCTGTTATGTTATTTTTTCATTGTTTTGTAGTGACCATACGAAAGGGTGTCATAACCATTTTCTAAAATATATCTTTTATCATCAAATGGTGACAGACCAAGTTTTACACCTTTCACTGTATGAGGATGATGATTGGTACTTTGAATCCTTGTCAAATCTACTCGACAAGGTGATTTGTTTATTAAGCAGTCTCCGTAATCCTTGTGACGAAGGGTTCTTTTTACGATGTATTTGGGGTATCCTTTCCCCGTCTTCTTCTCCTCATGTAAACTCTGAAGGGAATACATTTTAGATCGAAGGTCTGCAAATTGTTTGATAGGTACTCCTGAAAGTTCATCTTTCATTTTACCTAGTACCTTTTTATTATGTGTACTATGCAAAACATGGTCTATGTGATAGTCGGACGTATCAAAATGATCTATATCGGCTTTCAAATCAGCATACACGTCTTCGGTTTTAAGCTCGTAGCGCAGCGAATCTGTATCAGTGAACAATAATTTAGCTTTTTCTCCATATTTTGTACTAATATAGTCATAATGAATGCTATACATCAATAGTTTACTAATATCTAGAATACTGAAACCAGCATAAATAGGCCTGTTGAGTTTCAATTTAGTTTGTTTTGATTGTACACATGCGAGGTCATTGTCAAAAACACGAAAAGCATGAAAAGTAGGTGGTGCTACGAGTTTACATACTCTCTTCGGGTTCTGAGTCAATTAAATTTTCACTCGATTTCTCAAAATTTCCATCGTTTTTCCAAACACAGCATTATTCAGTTTGAAGAAGTCCATCTCGAATCGTTTCTAGCTTTCTTCCGCTGATCTGTATTAAATTCTATATATGGTTTTAGCCAGCAAGACTGATTAAATTCTAAAACGTGATGTATTTTCTTCAGCTGCATACCGAAGGCTAAATATTGTTTGAGATTTCGATAAAGGAAGGACATATTTTTCCTTAGAATTTAGATTTGGGGCTAATTTCACGACTGATTGGCTTGTATTTATTCCAAGGTTTTGGGCAACCTCTTGACAATATGGTGATAGCATGCTGCTGGTAATCTGAAGTTTCTCAGGGGCTAGTGGATAATCATTATGCTTGTCGTGCAGAGAAACTGGATAATCTAAATCAACTTCCAATATGTACCCTTTATTCGAATCATCAGCAACTGCTGTAATATCTAGATCTGCTATTTCTTCTTTATTAAGCCATCGAAAATCGCTTTGAGGGAGACATTGTGACATTGCCCATCCATAACGATTGTTCGCATCATAGTACATAATGTATTTAGAGGGTAACTGAGGATCATAGGTGTCCAAATACTTGTTGTTTGCAGTACTAAAACGATTGCATATCACAGAAATTCCTCCTTGTATGCCTTTTTCCAGGAAAAGGTACATTGTAGGGTCAGTTATCAACTCTAGATTTACATTTGTCATTTTTAAGCATGCTTGCCAGGCTAATCCAGGAGCTGTGTAAACATGACAGGGATCGATTTCATAGTATCTGATGCATAGTTTTCTGAAACTTTCGAAAACATCAGCTAAGAGGAGCACGTCAGTCTTCAGGTGCAAGTCATGATACTGGCCTAGATTTTTTATGTTCAATGCATTCCATACTCTTATTGCATGGGTGTAGTCTTCTTCCCCTAGCGCTTCTTCTGTGAGTTGGTTGTAAAATGCTTCACGTGGTGGTAATACAGTTTCTTCAAACTTTTCACTGTTGTCGATATAATCATAGGGGTAAACTCCTTTTCTCAAAACCAGATGTAGCCTTTCGGGTTCAACGTGGTCCTTTAAAATATGGAACTCATCTGTTGATAAATTATTTACTAGCTTCTCAAGAGATGTGCTTAAAAAACTGATAGGAGTCTATAAAATGCAATGTCCCCAGGGAGAAGGCTATATATGTTTCCATGTTATTGGGAATGCAATTAATCTTCTTATTTTTATTCTGCCGATTCCTTGCATAATAAGGTGGCTGTCATATCTCTTTAGATTGTAAAAGATAACTGGAATCTTATTGGTTAACTTAAAGTTCAGATTACAGGAATTATGGACAGCTCCTCGGAATTTACATGTTATATGATCGTGATCTCTCACACGATCTGCTCCTAGGGCATGCTTACAAATATGACAGTCAGTAGCGTTGTGAAACAGTTTCTCTTCATGATTCGAGAGTTGCATTGGCTTTATCATCGACAGTAAATTTTTGATGTTTTCTTCTTCTTTAAGCAAACGTTCTAAAAATTATTCAACTGCATTAGGACCTCTGTAAACTACTGGAGGTTTATAGCTGCAGCCATCAGGTCCAACAACAAGATATGCAAATCCACAGGGTTCATGATTTGCCGTGATAGTGGTGTGAGATTTTTCAGGGTTAGGCATACAAGTGTCCACTTTCACTAGGAATGATTCAAAGTCGGCATAAATCACGTATGGAACGGGCTGCTGAAACTTAAAATTTGTGAATTTCAGCCATTTCTCTTCTTCAGTTGGGAATTCTACTCTCTGGGGTCCATGTTCTTGACAATAGGGGATATGATTCTTCAAGAGTGATACATTTGCGAAACGGTGAAGACAGTAATCACAGTAGAAACGTACACCGTTTATGTTTGGTGAGAGGACTGAGAAGTCTACTCATATTCTTAATGGAGCAATAATGTTGCTTTTCACCATCCGATGACAGAAGGAGATTTGCATGTGCTTTAAATCTGAATGGTATGTAGAGTGGGAACACCTCTTTCTCATATCCAAAAACATTGACAGAAATGTTCATTTTTTCGAATTTTGATATTTGATTTATTGTTACAGGGAAAATATGTCCAGATGTGTTTAATTTTTCTTCTAAATGAATGTAGTTGTTAAGGCGTTCAGTGTTTCCTATAGCGGGATACATAGAGTCTAAAACAGACCAGACAAAACATTTTTGGTCAGAATTACATACATTAACAATAGCACGTTTTAATAGTAATTCTCTTGGGGGTGGGGATATAACTAAACCCTGCAAGAGGTGTATATTTTCCAATGTTCATTTCAGCGTGGAGTACGGCATCCAGTATCCATTCACTATGAGCTCCTTCAAATTCTTCAAATGAGGCCTTAATCTTCTTATACGCTGAATCCAAAACTCTGCTTAGGGATGATGTAGGAAGACTTGTGACACAGTTACTTCGGAAAAATGGAGTGCAGTGTTCGAAGGTAGAAGGGGAAACTTTTCGCCTGAAGCGCACTTGTACAGCAAGGTACCATTTAATGCTACCTTTCGAGGTCAATTCTTCTTTCAGATGTGTTATGAATGACTCCCGTGAGGATTCAAGGAAAAAGGTGAGGTCAACAGATGTTTCGTCCGTTGCCACCAGCTTATGTGTTGACAGGGTCCTTTTCATTTCTTCTGTAAACTGACAGAGGTCTTCAGAGTCCGTTTTTGTTTCTTCTGGGGACATTTCATCTTCAGAACGTTTTCGCTTATTATTGTGGGGCTTTCTTTGATGGCGCAAAAGACTGTCTTTTCTCCCAAACTCCATTGCACATTCTTCACATTTGTAGGTTTTCCTGCAGGTGTGGATTAACTCATGTTGTCGGACGTCATCTCTCCTTGAGAATGTCGATTCGCATTGAGAGCACTTAAACAGGCTATTTCCATCGTGATTTCTCTTATTACGAATGAGATGGGTCTGATGAAGGGAAGCCTTCTCACATATATCACATGGATACATTATAAAACAGTGCGTTGAAAAATAGCTGATTTTAAATTACAAGAAGACTATTACTATTGGCTTCTAGCAGTTGAAAAATATCACTGAGACGCAGCAGCAGAGAACTGTCACTGTCAACGTCTGAGAACAGAATGAGGATTCTGACTGATGGATGTCGTATTTATACTGGAAGGAGAACTATCCCGTAGAAACTGGAGGACGTCGAGAACTAATACTATTGCAGTTGAAAAAAATCACTGAGACGCAGCAGCAGAGAACTGTCACTGTCAGCGTCTGCCGACAGAATAAGGATTCTGACTGATGGAAGTCGTATTTATACTGGAAGGAGGACTATCCCGCAGAAACTGATTTAAAAGACTGTCCCGCAGTAAATGAAAAGAAAAACTTCTAATCGGTGACATCAGATTTCAAAATGGCGGACTCACTTCACGCTGTATGAGGATGACGCAACCACAGGAGATGTCAAAATGATGGAATCAGAGGAAAAGGGGGGGGTTCTTTTTTAATAAAGGGGACTTTCGATAATGGGGTAATTAATGAGGGGATGACAGTTTTGAAGGGGAGGTTTAATAAAGGGGAGTGGAACTTCTGATAAGCATTTAATTAATATGTCAGGAACCAAGATGGCGGAGTCTGGACTTAGTAATTTCGGATGAGGTAATTCAAGATGATGGACTAACGGCAAAATCGCGGGAGTTTGTAGTGACGTCAGGTTTCTAAATGGTGGACTCGAAAAAATTTCGGGCTTTGTGGAAACCAAGATGGACGTCGGTGGAAATTACGAGTGGATTATCTGCAATTTAACTGAATAATTTCAGATTAATACATTACTGGAGAGAGGTATTTTATTCACCATTGTCTGACTTCAGTCTTAAAAACAGTGAGAATTCTAACCAATGTGCTTGATAATGACCGTCACCAGCTTGAAACACATGGGTGGTGGGTCACATAGGATTAACATTGACCCGCCACTGAGTTAGAACTCTCCTTTTCCCCCTACTCACGTGTGCAAATTTAAAATAACACTTAATGCAAATTTATTTAAAACCTCTCCAAGCTTTCTTGCTTTTTTACCAAAGGAAGAGGAAACCATTTTGATTCACTTTTGAAAACCTTACAAACTTTAAGAACAATTATTTGAAGGCAAAATGAAAATCTTTGTGTTATTTGAACCTAAAATAATATGAATAATTCGAAGAACCCGAAAGAATAATCGAAAACCGAAAAGTGTTTAACAGTTTTAACTACTAATCGCTAATTAAAAATTTGATTTAGAATCAAAGAATTTATTTATTTTTATATCGTGTTCAAAAAAAAAACTTAGATAATAGTTTCACTTTGTCGGATGTCTGCCCTTCTGTACACATCGAACTTTTTTGTTTACAGAGATATATTAAAATTTATTTTTTTGCTGGATAGGTGTTGATGAAATATTACGATTCACACTGTCGGAACCATCTTTTAGCTACAATTGCGCCCTCTAACACCGAAAATTAGGAAAATTCCAATGAATATTACAAACGATAAATTTAAGCTGGAAATTTGAAATTTTAGTGGTCGAATATGAAGGTCACGAAGTTTTCATAGGCAACAATGGGTTGACCCTTAGACCCAGGGGGAGGATGATGCCATTATCTTATTTCAAGAGAAAATTGTTTTTATAGAGATAAATTGAAAATTATCTGTATAAACATTTTTTGTGTTGGATTGTGATTGACGAAATATTACGATTTGCACTTCCCGAATCTTCCAAAAGCTATAACTGTACCCTCTAACGGTGGAAAAATACGAAAATTTCGAAATTTCGAAACGAATCTTGCAAACGATTTATTTATGTTAAATATTTGAAATTTTGGTGGTAGAATGTGAAGGTCCCCGACGACAAAAATGGGTTGACCCCTTAGATCCAGGGGTGATTGGGAAAGAGTTCGCACCCTGGAAATGAGTAGTTCGAATCTCCCAAAAGCTATAATTGCGCCCTCTAACGGAGGAAAATCGAAAATTTCAAAAATTCAAATGAATATTTAAAACGATATCGATTTGAAACGATTGATTATGACTGGCGAGAGTGCATTAAAGTGCACATTACCGTGTAATACTGCCAGAATTAGTCTGAAAGAAAGGCTGAGGATCTTGTCATGAATATGAATTGAAATGAGGATAATCATTAGAAGAAATATCAGAAGTCACTACCGGGTTGTGTCGTTTTACTTCTGAACGCCACCTATTTTGTACTTAATGGATTAAATAGACAGGTCACAAGGGCCCAGAAGTCTCATAAAGGATTGGGGAAGGGAATCTACTAGATAGCTGTTAGGATATAGATGGAAGAAACCGGTCGAGGTAATCCAGCATATTCTTTAACGTGCACAGGGTATGGTTATCCTGCAGACAGTGTCATTGTTTAACGTTCCGTCAGACGGACGGTGTCACTGCTTAACGCCCTTACGTCGGACGGCTCCTTTTCATCCCTTTCTCACAGAGAAGTTGAGCGGAGATAAATTTTAACGTAGGCACAGTTGAGATTTGAACCAGGGAACCTCAGACTACGAGCCTGGCACGCTACTGACTGAGCCGTCCTCTGCCCAAATAGAGAGTATTAAGTTCTTGACATACCTTTGCGAGTATAATAATTTTGAAACAATGTTACTAATGATTTAGCTGCAATTTTATTTCAGATGCGGAGAGTGAAAAAATATAAGAATCACAAAAATGGTATGGTCACCAGAGTCAGCCAAAAATAAAATCAGTTGTAAAGGCAGTTCAGGTAGTAAAACAAGTTTTAGGAGACCAGCAAAAAAGTTACTTGGGGCGGCAAAATTTCTTGAGCTACGATGATTTGAGAACTCGTCATGTTGCCATGAAATGAAAAATATACAGATACTGCACAGAAAAATAGAAACAGTCCTATGTTATCTCAATAGAAAATAACATTCAGAGCTCAAATAACTTCTTCAATATGATTTTTAATGAAAAATATGTCTGAGGATAAATGAAAGATCTGAATCAAATCTATCTAAATCTCAATTTTAATCAATATTTGTTCAGTATTAAAAGTGTTATGAACTCTGGAATATTTAATTGGCTAATCCCATGACCGAGTGGTTAGCACGCTTGGCTAGTGATCTAAGGGACCTGGGTTCGAGCCCCGGGTAAGGCATGGATGTATGTGTCGTTTTTCTGCTGAGGTCCTGCCATCCTCTCAGATCTTCTACTGTGGCATATAAACTGACAGGCTCCTGTCAGACCTCTGTGGCAAGCAGCTGCTTGAGGGGGTATTTATTTATTTTTATTTTATAAAAATTGACCCAGTAATTTAATTAAAACGAGCTAAGAGATCAGAGTTCATAGTTGACTTTACAGTTTTCCTTTTATGTAGCCTGTTAAATTTCATAACTCTTCGAATATTGAACAAATATTGCTTAAAATCGAGTTTCAGGTAGATTCGATTGAGTTCCTTAATTTATTTTTGGACACATCTTTCATTAAAAATCGCATTGAATACGTTATTGAGCTCTGAATGTTATTTTCTATCGAGATATCATGGAACTGTTTCCATTTTTCTGTCCAGTACCTGTATATTATAATGTTGAAATTTATTCATATTGTGTTAATTCCCTTATGTGATTGACATTCGATATTAGGAAAAGACTTAGCAAATTAGGTCCAATTGAATAAGGCTTTCTCGGTAAACTTTCTTTGTTTACCCTCGTTAAATTCACTTTCTAATCAGTGTGGGAAATGAAAGCCACTGTATTTTCGAAATAATGGTATAGTCTCGCTTTTCAAACACCTGTATTCGTAACGTTTAACTGTATGCTTTTCCCATACATGCCCCTCAGGCAAGAGCGACACAGATTTAGAACTGGAGCCAATTTCCTGTAGTCCGTAGTTGGGGCCTCGCGAAATCCCTAACTGGCAGTATATTTAGCTAACGTCTGTTGTTTAAGGCGTTGTAAACTCCGTAAGTACCTCAGATGCTCGATTTACTTGCATGGCGGGTGGATTTGACGTAGAACGCAAACTGAGAACTCGATCTACCAAGGACACGTGTTCCCGCTTAATATTGGTGGCTTTGTAAGACTCAGTGTTAAGGTGGAAAACGATTGAGACAAGGCAATAGAATTTCAACGGATATGGCGGGAGCACTTCAGACAGATAGAAGGATAATAGAAGAAACACTTTTCTTGCAATTAAATGTTTGAGAAGTGCAGTGTTTTTTCTTTTAGGACAGAGGAAATATACAAAAAATTCAGGTTCTTTTTATAATTCAGGTTCTAATTAATAATTAGGCATATTGTCGAAATGTTCCTTCTCCAACATATTTACAAACGTGTAGAATTCGATGTGTATTATAATCACTTTCAAATCAGTACATATTCATGTTTTCAGTGGTTTTTAAGAATGCTTCACAACAATGAATAACTCAGTTAAAAGGGGAGGGGGTGGCTCAGTCGGTAGCACGCCAGGCTCGTAATCTGTAGTTCCTAGATTCGAGTCCCAGCTGGGTCAGCGTTGAGATTTATCTCCGCAAAATTCCCCGCCCTGCCCACCGTCAGTAAGGGACACCGATGAGCTTGAAAAGGCCGCCGTCCTTCGGATGGGACGTTAAGCCGTGGCCCCGTGTGCTGGAGAGTCATACCCTGTGCACGTTAAAGAACACGCTGGATGGCTTTGACGGGAGGCTAGCATATGTTTCCCAACAGCTGTTCCAGTGGGACCCCTCCCCCAACCTTCTCTGAGCCTTCGGGGTCCTTGTGGCCTGGCCATTTAGCCCATGGTGTGCAAAACAGTGCCGCTCAGAGGTAAAACAATCCAATCCATTTAGTATCCTCACACAATAATTTTAATCGTATAACCGCAATATTCAGGGTTTGCAAAAGTTCAAGAATGGATAGGAAAAAAATCGGATATTTAAGAATAAAGTTAACTTTTTCTTTTCAGGGTAGGATGTTGCTAAATAATCGCAAGATGTTAATTTCATTCCCAATCAGGAAGCCGGTGATACCTTTTTAGAATATGGCTGCGTTGATAAAATATTTCTTACAGATAAATTTGAAATAAAGACTAAAGGCTTGAATGTTATTTCCTGCTATGTTCCCACAGAGGAATATAATGAGGACGGGAAAGGTAGATTTTACGGACAACTTGAGCATAATATGAATTATGTCAAGAACGGAAACATTTTTCTTCTGAGTAACGTCATTAAAGTTGTTGCTGACTTTTGGGCGGAGTAATGTCTTTTTTCGCATTTACAGATGCAATAGTAATAAAGAGTATCTCCTACTGGCTAGCAAACTTTATATCACTCATACTACAACTGGGAAAGGAGTAAAGCCACTATCCCAGCAGTATATTTTGATTTCTGCATCTGTTGAAAAACTTGTAAAGAAAGAGTATGAGATGCCACAGAATGGTCTCATTAATACGAAATTGGGATGTCTTCGGTAGTCATAAGAATTTGTTTATAGGTTATAATCAAAATGCAAATAATAACTTTATAATAAATAGTTTATTAAATGCGTAATTTTGACATTTGTGTAATAATTCCTTCAGTTTCGTTAATTTTATCGAAAAATGTCTTGAATGATTCATGGTATAAGTACCTGGAAGACCGAGCTTTGCTCGGGTAAGGTGGCTGAGTGATAAACTTGCTGTGCATACAAAATTTTATATTTTGCTATGTTATTTTCAAAGATTGCAATAAAAAAAATAAATACCCCCTCAAGCAGCTGCTTGCCACAGAGGTCTGACAGGAACCTGTCAGTTTATATGCCAGAGTAGTAGGTCTGAGAGGATGGCAGGACCTCAGCAGAAAAACGATACATACATCCATGCCTTACCCGGGGCTCGAACCCAGATCCCTTAGATCAGAAGCCAAGCGCGTTGACCACTTGGCCATGGGGATTGCAATAGTAAGTGAAAATCATCGAGACTAATAATGTAAGACGAATCAGAGACAGGCAGATGCTCGATGATCTCGGCGTTGATCTTACTGATGTCTTTATTCAACGGCGCGAATATAGCTCGGTCCTTCATCCCATCATAATTTTCATTGGCGAGGCAATTTCCGAAGACTTCATCGATGAGATTGCAATTAGAAAGGATGGTCCATATTGGCTCAGGTGGAATATCATCACACCTTTTATTATTATTTTATTCTTTAAATACAAAAAAAAAAAGATGCACCAGGCCTGGGAAAAGGGGGGGACCCCCAGATGACCTCCTAAATGAGTTTTCCCAAAGTCGAGACCTAGTTAAATCGCTTTCTCACACCTGAAAACGGTAGATTCACCCCATTTCATCAACATCCTTAGGCCCGTTTTCGAGATAAAAGTTACATACATATATACAAGAATTGCTCGCTTTAGTGTATAGGATAACTCTAAACACTAAAAAAATATTATTGAAAATAGATATTTGAATGGGCTATTTTATTTAATGCGAGGACATTTTCGTTCAAAGTATTGTTTCCGGAGTTCAGGAAGTGATGAATGTAGTTTTTCAGTCACATATCATGGAAGTGTTTGAATACTTTTGTAAACTTTGAGTAGTCTTTATATTTCTCGATTTTTTTTTCAATATATACCTACACTTCCATGTACAGTGGATGGCACAAGCATATGAAAAATAAAATATAGCAGTAGTTAATGATGTTTTAAAAGACAGAGTTTACACACTAATTCTAACGACGGTATTACATTTTTCAAAGAAAATAGCTTTAATATTATTGACTGATTCCTAGGCTTAAAGATTTAGGGGGAAATTTTTGCATTTGTTGAAGAAAACTGTAGAACTCTTTGAATTTCTAATTTCTCAAAATGAAACTTTAAGTTGAGGAAATATTTTGGAGATGTGAAGGAATAGAAAGGAAATCAGCTTATTTAACTTTAGAGCTGATAACTTTCGTTTGTGCTGTTTTTCCTCTGAGCTGCACTTTTTTTTGCACACAATGAGCTAAATGACCAGGTCACAGGTACTCCGAGAAAGTTAACGGAATATGACCCATAGGACAGCTTGCTCCTAACAGCATGATATATAAAGTCTCCCAGTTGTTAGGAGATAGTGCCTAACAACTGGGAGACTAGCCTCCGTCTAGGCCATCTAGCGTATTCTTTTCTTGTAACGTGTACAGGTCTTAATATCCAAAAAGACAGACGGCAGCCCTTTCCTAACCCATCGGTGTCCCCTTTCTGACCGACGGCAAGGTGGAAGTTAACGAAGATAAATCTCAAAGCTGGTCCATATGGGACTCGAACCTGGGAACTACGGATTGCGAAGCTGGCGCGCCACCGATTGAGCCAACCCCTCCCCTGATAACTTTAGAACAGCAACATGTTCCTATCTGTGCCATTGAAAGACAGGAATTATTATTATTATTAAAGTATTAGAAGCAATGCTATTTTAACCACGTTTTATTGGTTAGAACAATAAATGATTTACAATGTTCCTTCCTATGCATTTACAATAGCAGTTTGACTTTGATAGGATATTACGTTATTTTTTCAAGAATTAAATGACAAGTAGTGAATACAAGTACGTATATCATATATCAATTAACTTTTACTCAATTTCAGGTCTCAAGTTTTCTGTCTTCATTTAATCAGAAGTGTGTTTATTCTGCTATCCATTGCCGACTATCAGGTCTTTATTTCAGGTCCTTATTTCCATATTCCTTATTGATGGGGCTTGAACGCTGCAACCCTGTGTTATGAAATAATCAACTGCTATAATTATCATCATTTCTAACAATAATCGTATTTCGAACGGCCGTGGTGACGTCAGCCCGTGTATTGGCTTCAAACTGTTACTCTTATTGCCATATTTCGGCGTTCTGCCATTTCCCAGATACTTAACCAATTGGTCCCACATTTTGTACGCGGGTTCCCCTTGTATAGCCATAATTTGGTAAAAAAAGATTGTCTCTATTTGTCTTGAGTGGGGATTAATCTCTTTGCCAATGTCGGGGATCTGGGAACGCTGACGTCGCTTTGGCTGCTATGTTAAAGTTATGAAAGGAGAATTGTATACCATATGCTTGGCGGGAAAAGTTATCAAGGAGAGATGCGTGCCACGCCTTTGGATGGTAATGTTTATCAATCGAGAGCGGAGGAGGTAAGTTTCGGTGCTGAATTTTGGTGGACTTTAATTTATATATATTATCACTATTAGTTGTAAATATAGGCTCTTCATATGACTTTAGCACATAAGCTATTTTAAACTTCGGATGATTTTTATTTTAGTATTTAAGTGTTTAATAAAAGATTATTAACGTTAAAAAAATGGGACGCACATTGAGTTGCATTAACTCTCCAAAGCGTTCTAAGAGTAGAAGCAAAAGGGATATAGATTGTTTATCTCTGATCGGTACTTTCTGACACAATGGGCTAAATGGCCAGGTCACAAAGACCCCAAGGACTCAATGAAAATTGGGGAAAAGGGATCCATTGAACAGCGCATAGGAGGCAGGTGATTGCCTCTTGTTAAGACAATCCAGTGTTCTTTAACGTTACATGGTATGGGGCTCTCCCTCGCACGGTGCCACGGATTTACGTCCCATTTTAATGATGAGAACTTCAAGGCCTTCTTACTGAGGGAAGGAATTTAGCGGAGATAAATCTCCGCTGCTGAGGGCCTGCCATCCTCTCAGACCTTCTACTATGGCATATAAACCGACAGGCTCTTGTCAGACCTCTGTGGGAAGCAGCTGCTTGAGGGGGTATTTATTTTTATTTAAATCCCCGCTAGCACTCGAACTGGTGGGACTCGAACCTGGGAAATGCAGATTACAGGCCTGGCTGATTTCGACAAAGCAAACCTCCTCCGCAGAAATAAAAGAAGTGGAATGGCATATAAAATTAGAAATTCAATTCAGCCGAAGCATAAGAGATTTTAATTTAGGTATAACAGGTAAAAAACGAGAGCATTTCATGTGCGTGGAAAAGGAAATGCGAGGGCATTTCCCATCATTCCGCCTTACTTTGCGCAATGAGTGAGACATACAACCTTTTTTCGAACCTTGCACATTACCGATTCTCACAGAATCATGGGACATTTATTGATATTTCTTATAGTGCAAGTTTTTATTTTGTCGGCTACATCACTGCACAATGGAACTGTAGTATTTTTTTTTTCATTTGAATGGTAGGAAAAGACATCTCACGTTCATTTTTATCACAAATGGGGCAGGGGTTGGCTCAATCTGTAGGGCGTCAGGCTCGTAATTTATAGTTCGCAGATTGAAGTCTCATCTGTGCCAGCGTCGAGATTTATTTCCGCTAAACCCCCACCTTTCCTTTGGTTAGAAAGGCAACACCGATGGTCTCGAAAAAGTTGCCGTCAATCGGACGAAAAATAAAAACCTTGGCACCGTGTACACGGTATTCAGTAACAGTATTCAGTGGGTCCCCCTCATCAACCTTCTCTGAGCCTATGAGGCCCTTGTGACTTAGACATTTAGCCCATTGTGTGCAAAAAAGTACTTCTCATAGGTAAAACAATCCGATCCACTGCATCCTCAAGGAAGAATGAGTGATCACAAATCTTCTGGAAAAGAAGAGACAAATATCTCAATGTGGGAAGAAAATCATAATAAATCTTGATGAAAGAAGCATAATAATTATAATCAGGTTCAGATCTATGGATGGGCAAGGGGGGGTCAGCCCCCCACCTTCAAAATGCTAGTAACGGTAATAGTCAAAAAATTGTTTAACTCATTTATAGACCTGTAAAACGGAGATGAAAATGCTGTACTGCATTGGAAATCCAGTCTCTTCTCCTCCCCCTCTGCATTTCTTCGGCTTGATCGTGTGTGACCTCCCCCTCATCCCCTCAATTTTTTTGTAGATCCGGACCTAATTATAATCCTATTGAAGGAGAGAAAAATCTTTACAAGACCTAAAAAAAAGAAAACATGGCTACTAATCACGAAGCACAAAATAAATTTTTATAACAAATCCCGATGGAGTAATAAAAAATTATTTCAATATCCGGATGATGAGAAGGAAGGAAAATAATATTTTAGTACACAATGAACTAAATGCAAAGAACCCCCAAGAGCTGAAGAAGCTGATCGACTGACCGAACAGTTGTCATGGAAGCCACCTGTCAAGGCTGTTCTTTCGTTTGTAATGTGTAGGGCAGAGAAAGGGTCCTAGAAACTACTCCTAGTTTGTACAGTCGCTCAAAAAAATATCCGAACACTAGGGTTGATTACAGAATTCAGAAAAACGACACGTGACACGAAGGTTGCCAGATCACTAATTTCTAAAAAAAATCGTTGCCAGATATTTTTTCTGAATTCTGTAATCAATCCTAGTGTTCGGATACTTTTTTGAGCGACTGTACAGGCCTCATACGAGGCATATCATACTACGATCGAAGTCATCTCTGATGGCTGCCTCAATTAGAGCTAACGCATAAAATATGCCCGCTGGAAGAGTATGCTCTTCTAACCAAAAAAAAAAAACTAAGTAAAGGCATTTTGAAATTATAATATTTTCAGGCTATAAATCTCATAAACAAGGAATAACGTTTTAGCGTTGTCTTTGATGGACACAAGTTTTTTCATCAGCGTCTCTTCTTAGACGGCAACAGGCTCAGATCTATTGGGAGGGTGGCAATGGTGGCTGTCTCAAATATAGACGCTATTAATCTGCAATTTTACCATCGGCGTTATCATGAACGTATTTCATTTATTTAATGGAGGATGAAACATGTAATGCAAATGAAACGAAGAAGGCATTATACTGTACTTGAACTTCGAACTTGCAACTGCAATTCTTTGTTCAGGGATATGCATAACTCTGTAAAAGGCGTTTTAGTTAAAAGCGACGAAACTGAAATCGGGAACTTTTAAGTCCTTTTGTAAACATTTGACCTCCAATATCTTACTTAACCCATCAGTGATTCTCATCGTAGCCACGATCATGTATGGCTTCACGAGCCAATGCTACTAAGATAACATCGGGGACAAGGCATGGCGAAAAGTGAATTTGTTCCATGTAATAATGCCACTGCTACGAAGTAACCGTGACCACCGAACAAGGAATTACAACCACAGTATCAGACACGCTGCAGCTGGCGAGTTTATGTGTTTATTGATTTAATGCTTAGACATCCAATAATTTAATGATATTTAGCGCAATAGTTACAATAGATGTAATCAATTAGGTCTCTGTGATAATAAGTAATAAATATGCATTTACTTTCATTTTTATGCTACCAGTCGCCATGATTATTTTTTCAAATGTGACACTTCAGTCAAACAAGTTATAGAATACACTATACTTTTTTAATTATATCTACTGGTTTAAGATTTAGAAATAAGCTAATTCTATTACGGTAGTTTTAGGACACTCATACAAACGCCGTGTTTCTACCTATTGGTGAACATTTTTCAGCATAAAATTTAATACGCATGTTTATATAAAGAATCCATGTACCAAGAACCTAATCGATGCATCCGTTTGAGAGATATTGCTAAACAAGAAAACAAAAACATTCACACATTAGAGAAAACGATGAAAGTTCTGACAGAATTGAAATTACGACAACATCAATTGAAATGAACTATAGATAAATTAGTACGAGATAGAAGTTTAACACCAATATACAAGCTTAGAGTTCACATTAATTTCCAGAAAACCCGCTCGTTAAATAACTAAGTAAAGCGTTTAGAGGTTAGGTGCATTATCGGTGAGGCATACGTTACACGCATTATCCTATCTAAGTGCAAAAAAATGTACCACGATGCACAGTCCCGATGTATTTACTTAGTGTTTAAATACCATGTGGCAAGAATGACCCAATACTTTCCCGGATGACCAGTTAATGGCCATTTATAGTTATAAACGGAATCTGAAGCAACGTATGCATATTAGGAGAAATTAGCCTTACTGAACCGTAGTATGCCGGGCAGTAACGACGCGTCCTGCAGAACACATTAATGAATGATGGTTGAGTTATGTTCATTATCTCTGGCAGGCAGCCAAATCAGGTCATTATATTCGAGTACATAAGAGAAAGGGCTTCTTTTATTTTCGTTCGTTGTCAAATCCTTACATTTGCCAAACAAGATTCAGTGATGAAGAACAAGGTAACTGGAAACTGCGGAATAATGAAACTGATTTTTTTTTGTCTTGAGAAACATAATAAAGGAAAAGGGATTTTGTTCTTCCTGACAGAGAAAACCTTGACGATTTTTCTCTTAATATTTCTCGTCATTAATTTAATTATATTTCGTTTTCATTATTATTTATTTGATGTTATTTTGTGTTATGTTTATTTTTCGAGTTTTCCTTTTTGGTGTGTCTCTCTTAGCTAGTTGAAACGTTCGCAATATGAAGAATAGGAGCCTCATTAATTTTGTTCTTTCGGATTCAAGGCAGAGGGAAATACGTGATTAGTTGTGCAGGAACTAGAGTCATATAGATAAAAACAACAAATGTTTCGAGTCGATGCATTCCATTAACTGCGACTTGACATCATGGTCAGTCCGTTGTTGACTTATCCCGTGTCGCTTAGCAGCAAATATGAAATACATTTCTTTTAAAGAATGTTTAAAGAATGGGGGGAACAAAAATATTTCAACAACTGATGTTAAGATTGTGAAATTTTCCGTGAGTCATCCATGATCACCAGAAACTCACGGTGCACAACAAAACGTTGAACGAGCCCTAATCTATACTCTATCACATGCCATAAGGGAGAGGTGACATTCAGCACCAGGACTTACAGACAGAGCCGGGGTAAGGGTACCTGGGTCCCAACCCAAAAAAAAGGGGGGATAGGGAGTCCTTTTGCTATTGATACCTAGCATTATTTTAAATAAAACTGACGTATTTTTGAATTTGTAAATATTTTAAATAAAACTGATGTATTTTTGAATTTGAAAAAATTTTAAATTGTGACAATAATATTATACTGAAATAAATGTGGTACAACATCAGTGTTTTTATTAATTTATTCATTAATTTAGGTTTCATTTCTGATAATGTGAGTGGGGGGCAAAAACTTTAATTGTCCCGTGCCCAGAATTGCCCCGATTTGAATATTTTAAGCAAGAGTATCGGTGAGTGTAAACTTTCTCTTACAATCATCTGAGTACTCTTTCGGTTTCACACTTTTCAATTCATTCTTGTGAGCACTCTCTTACACATTCTGTATTCCTCAAGATATTGGCCAAGGGACATTCTACAATGTTTCAATCCAGAACTCAATTTTTGATTGTTTAGGCACTTCTGAAATTTTACCACGCAGATTATAAGTTAAAACATTATCAACTGTCACAACAAATATGAACTATTCTACAGAAATTAACACTTAAATTAATTTAATTGATTAATACACTAAATATGATTAATTTCAAATTGCCTATTTTCAATTAAAGCAAAGACCTTTTAAATTGCAATAAACTGTGGCTTTCCATCTAAAACAAATCATCGATATTTTTCCCTGAAGAGTTGTTTGAAATTGGTTTCATATTCGAGATGATTCCAATAACTGACACAAAAGTATTACTGGTTATTGACTCTGTATAGCAACAAAGGGAGAAGAGTACAGTGCATTTCCAAAATCCTTTCGGGGAAAAAAAGCATACAATCGAATTTGAAAATAAGAGCGACATGCGGTACAACAGAAATTGAAAAACCCTCCCGAAAGTGTTCTAGGCATTAATGCTCTTCGCTATCTCCAAGGAGCTATCACTGGAGTGAACAGACTTTGTTCCCGATAGCTGATTGAATGACCCCTTTGTGTATGTGTGCCTGCGCCAATGACTGTCTGTCTGATCTGTACAACACAAACACAACTTGGTTAGGATCGTTCCTCTCCACTGCACCAGATTAATGATTCACTTTCTCCCGGGATTAGTGAATCTATCCTTAGCTGTTTGCACGGCTCTCTTCGTTGACATTTTCCCCAACAAACCCTGTGATACTCAGTACGAACGAGAAAGAAGAGTGGATTGTGAGAGGCAGGGAGAGAGACATACACAAACACAAAAAAAAAAGAGAAAGAGGGAAAACGGAAGATGACGAAGGGAGACAAGAATGCTCCACCGCAGGAAAACCGCGCCGCCTGCCAACCCTTATTCTTCTATGTTCTGTTTTCTCACTTAGTCGCCAAGAATCGATCGAATCCAGGAAGACAACAGCGTGGGAATTAAGGCTAAAGCTCGAAGATAAATTGTATAATTAATTATTTTAAGCTCCTCTGGGTTAGTGACTGATAATGCGTTATTGTTTGCTTAGTTGGAAATTACTTAGTTGACAGTGGAATTCCAGATAGTTTAATTTAAATGATTTACATTGCTGAAATCGGCGAGGGCTTTTCTCCGTTGCTAGGGACATCACTTGAACAAAATTTTGGTTTTCGGAATGCGAATGAACCAGAAATAATTATGGAGCTAAACTAAAGGTCATTGTTGATTATATCTATCAAAAACTGTATCAAGTAGAGTGTACTAATTCAAAATGTGTAAATATTAAAGAGTGTATGATTGTATAATAAATAAATAAATAAATATCCCATCAATCAGCTGCTTGCCACAGAGGTCTGCCTGTCAATTTATACGCCATAGTAGAAGGTCTGTGAAGAAGGCTTAAACCTCAGCAGAAAGATAACGCAAACATAAATGCTTTATCCGGGGCTCTAACCTAGGTCCCTTTGATAAGCAGCCAAGCGGGCACACAATGCCCTTAATGATGAAGAGTGATTAGGTTTATTAATGTTTATTTTGATGATGAATACTTTAATGATGAGGAAAGATTAGGTTTATTATTGATTATTTAAGCGAAAATAATATTTCTGTACCCGTTGCGCATTTTTAGATGTTAAACCCAGGTTCTTTTCTTATTATGTGAAATCATTATTTAGTAAACGGTTATAATTAATGATGTACACTGCCGAGTCAGATGCTTATTCTACCTAATGGACATCGCATAAAACTTCGAAGCTTTAAAATTCTATATGTAGAAGATTGCGAGATGTTTAGAGTGTCCTTTTAAGTTAGGAGGTGAGGATATTTTTGTGTGGTATTCCCAATGAACATTGAGGTCTTCTGAAAAAACCCTGATGTAAGGATACAGACCCCAGTCCAGATAGTATACAGAATTACACAGGATCTTACTTAAGGCACACTTCTGTAGAATGGCCTGCAAGTAGAAAAGAGTAGAGGATTCAACGTTTTTCTGAATTAAATGTCAGTTTGAATTTTGCTGTATTAAAAAGTTTTTCAGTTCCATGGGTTGGATTGGGTTGTTTTACCCCTGAGCGGCACTTTTTTTGCACACCATGGGCTAAATGGCCAGGTCTTATGGACCCCGAAGGCTCAGAGAAGGTTGGGGGAGGGGACCCACTGGAACAGCTGTTGGGAGACATATGGGTAGCCTCCCGTCAAGGCCATCCAGCGTGTTCTTTAACGTGCACAGGGTATGGCTCTCCCATACACGGGTCGACGGCTTAACGTCCCATCCGACGAACGGCGACTTTTCCAAACCCATCCAACCCATCTTTCAACGAATCGGCGGCCTTTTCCAAACCCAACTGCCCCCAGTCCCTTACTGACCGTGAGCAGGGCGGGGAAATTTGCGGAGATAAATCTCCACGCTGACCCAGCTGGGACTTGGACCTGGGAACTACAGATTATGAACCTGGCGCACTACCGACTGGGCCACCCCTGCCCAACATAAACGTCCATGCTTTGTCCGGGGCTCGAACCCGGGTCCCTTAGATCAGTAGCCAAGTGCGCTAACCACTCGGCCACGGGACGGCTAAACTGCAATTGTGTTAAAAAAATGCATTAAAATACCTACAACTAGTTTACATAACCATACGTCTAAGGCGCTTTTCCTATTCCATGACTGATATGGTAAACGGTGAATATACTGCAAAATACCGTTCACCGTTGTGGAGATGGTTCGATATATGTAAAGTTAGATCATTTTGAGTATAAGAGAAGATTAGGTAAGAAGTCGCAGCTCTGCTTTCTTCGCATGATGGTGTCCGATCAGGTCTGGATCAGGAAAAAAAGAAAAGTGGGGAAGGGGCGGGTGGAGTGTGGGGAGAGGGAGGGGGATAAGATCGAATGGAAATTAACCAGAATGCACTTCGGGTATTATCTTTTTCTCTCTGTTTCAGTGTTCTTTAAGAAATACTGGTAATATACAGATGTTCAACATTTTTTTCGTCTCCGTTTTGGTTACTAGAATTCTCAAAGTGGTAGTGGGGAAATGGCACCCTTGCTCCCCCCTCCTCCTAGTTCGGCCGTGTTTCCGATTCATTTCAGGTAGTTCCATCTTCCAGCATGTGTACAATAACACTACAGAATACCGTAGAGAAACAGGGAAATATGAATAAATAGCACGGAAATATAAATATTGCTCGATGTCGGGGAGGGAGGGATCATGTGTCTGTATAATATCATCAAGATTTTACCACTAAAGTTTTTAGTGTGGGCTGTTGTGAACTATGCTTCAGTGTATTCGAAACTTTATAGCAGTAAAACAGAGGTATTAAAATGAACTGCTGAAATAGGGATTTAACTCTAAACAGAAAAATATTTTAGTATGATGTTTTTTTTTTCAAGACTCTGGACTGATTATCTGTAAGTCTATTGAATTTTTTTTTTTTTTTAGATTTCAAACAATGAGAAGTAGTTTATGTTACGATATCCACTGTTCTAAGATGTCTTGTGGTAGGATTCGACATTTTATTCTGAAGTCACATTTCAAATGCTAGAGATGTCAGGCAAGGCTTGAAGTTAGAAATGGGAGAATTTCTTTTATGTTTTTGCTGCGACGTGTTGCTATTCTTGAGGTTTTAGTCAAGTAAAATATGCTCCTTAAGGTATTTGGGGAAATGAAGGTTAAGTTAATTATATCAAAGGATTACTGTGATGTTAATTAGTATACTAATAAATTTCAGGGCTTTTTACCTTGGCATAAAATATTTGGTTGATTTGAAAAAGTGGCTATTCTATCACTAATTGGTTACTGAGTCTCTAAATGTCCACATTCGAATATTAAAGGAATAATGCTTCGGATTTCGCATTTTAATGCAATGGCTAAAGTTAAAAAAAATCTATTTTTTTTACCTAAAACATAAAATATGATATATAAAAATACAAAGCTTATTTAACACTATTTTGGGTTTTATATAATACACTACAGGAAAAAAAATTGCAACACCTGGAAGCATTAATGCCATTTTATTGAAACGCAGGCAGCTGTTATCATAAACTGAGATGTGCGATTGATTACATTATCAAAAAAAATATATATATAGAAAATTACCACTTTACCAGGGAGGTAAAGTGGTATAATTAGTATGATGTTGAATCGCCCCGCGCAGCAATGCATTCATGAACATGGCGGGAAAGGCTATCGTACAGCTCTATAATGTCCCCCTGAAGGATAGAACGCCAAATTGCGCAAAGTCGCTGTTTCATTTCAGCAACAGTGTTTGGTGCACCTCTTGGGTGTTATTGCAGCTTTTGGCCCATCATGTCCCAGATGTGTTCAATAGGTTAAAAGTTTGACAAGCGTGCTGGAAATGGTAGTATCTGAACATTTTGCTTGTTTAGATACTACAAACTAATGAGGGATGCGTGGGGACGGGCATTATTTTACTGGTGAAAGGTTCCATGCTGCTGAACAAATAGGAGAGCCACTGGCTGCAAAATGTTGGTAACATATTGTTGGGCAATTAGAGATCCCATTATGATGACCAGTTCTGATCAAGATGTCAAGCTAATGGCACCCCACACCAAGACACCAGGTGTTGGAGTTGTGTGACGATATCGCACGCACTGGGTGGCATTCCTGTGCCCTGGATGACGGCGAACACGTTGTCTACCATCATGCTGACCAAGACAAAAGCGAGATTCGTCACTAAACACCACGGTACTCCACTCTTGTTCGTTCCCGTTCTTTCTGAGGCGACACCACTGAAGACGTGCTTGCATGTGGACAGATGTCAGGGACAAAAGCAGTGCTGGACTATAGGGCTCGCAATGAAAACTGTAAAAGCCTGTTGTTCACTGTTCGCCTGGTAGGTATTCCATGTGTTACCTGTTGCCAGTCCCTTTGCGGTTGCATTGTAGTCGCAAATCTATCACGCAATGCCATGCATCGCAAAAGGCAGTCCTGTCACTCCGTGGTCATGCGTCGTCTTCTTGATTCTTGTCAGCGTGTGCTGGATCCTTCTTGAACCCACTGGCGCCATATGTTTACGAAGGTGCTGGGATTACCGCCAAAAAGGTTGGCTTCTCTAAGGCCGATGATTCTTCCAGCTCAAAGTCTGTTAACTGTTGGAACGGCTGTCGACGTCTGCGTAAGGGCATCTTTAGCGGTTTAGAAGAATTTCCATAACGTTTCGTCAATCAGGGAGCTTTGGTTGCCTTTATCTGTGTTTGACTGCTCCGCACCTGTGACGTCAGCTCGCGCTTGCCCAATCGTTTCGATCGTCCTGTGAACCTAATCACTTCCATGCATTTCCATATGCTACCGCCTCCCTAAATTTCGTCACATTTGCATAACTTCTTGCAAGTGTTGTATTTTATATTTCCTTTAGTGTATTTTCTAGGTCCTGTGCAATTCGGCATGTATTCCAGATAGGGGCTATTATAGCCTAATATTGGGCTGTTAAGAAAGGCCTCAATATTTTTTGGGAACATTGCCTCCCATTAAACCGCTCCTCCCCCTAAATTAATGACACTGTTAAAATTACTCTGAACCTATCACAATCTTTGACGTTTCGAACTTGATTCTAAAATGAGAAGAATTGATTCTGAGGGTTTAACGAATTTCATTGGATAAGTTTCAAGTTTCGTTTATTCCAATAAAAGTAAAACGAGTTACATGGTAATCATTTTCACAATAAACTACTGTTTAATACATAGAACAATGTGCAAAAACATTTAGATTTTATAAGGACCGGGGGGGGGGGGTCAAGTGCTCAGTTGGTAGCGTGCCACTCTTGTAATCTGCAGTTCCCAGGTTCGAGTCCCACCTATGCCAGCATTGAGATTAATATCCGCATAACTCCCCGCCCCTATCCTCCGTCAATAAGGGACACCGATGTACTTGGAAAGGCTATCGTGGGTCGGATGGGACGTTAAGCCATGGCTCCGTGTGAGGAGAACCATACCCTGTGCAGGTTAAGAACACGCTGGATAGCCTTGACGGGAATCTACCATCTGTTTTTCAACAATAGTCCAGTAGGTCCCCTCCCCCCAACCTTCTCTGAGCCCTAGAGGTCCTTGTGACCAGGGGGGCGGGGGGCTCAGTCGGTAGCGCACCAGGCTCGTAATCTGTAGTTCCCAGGTTCGAGTCCCACCTGGGCCAGCGTTGCGATTTATCTCCGCAAAATTCCCCGCCCTGCCCACGGTCAATAGGGGACACTGATGGGCTTGGAAAGGCCGCCGTCCGTCGGATGGGAAGTTAAGCCGTGACTCCGTGTGCGGGAGAGCCATACCCTGTGCACGTTAAAGAACACGCTGGATGGCCTTGACGGGAGGCTACCGTCTGTCTCCCAACAGCTGTTCCAGACGGTCCCCTCCCCCAACCTTCTCTGAGCCTTCGGGGTCCATGTGACCTGGCAATTTAGCCCATGGTGTGCAAAAAGTGCCGCTCAGAGGTAAAACAACCCAACCCAGTTGGTCCCTTCCCCAACCTTCTCTGAGCATTCGGGGTCCATGTGACCTGGCCATTTAGCCCATATTATTTAGCCATTTACCATTTTACCATTTAGCCATTAGTGCAAAAAAGTGCCGCTCAGAGGTAAAACAACCCAACCCACTCTTGTGACCTGTTCATTTAGCCCATTGTGTGCAAATTGTGCCGCTCAGAGGTAAAACTATCTAACAATCCAAAATGAAGGACTGTTTATTTTGTGAGTGTATGTAATAGACCACATTTCCAAGTTTTGTCAGAAGATATAGGATTTTGTTACGCTATTATCATTTCTAACCATTTACAAGTACAAGTGAAAACAAATCGTTACATTTGATACCAACAGGGCATGTATCAAATTTAACGTTAGCTATCCTTTCTTATTGTATCTTCTGTTGAAGAGCGTTGGAAATAAAGCTAGTCTTTCTGACAGTCCTTAATACTCTTCAGTATCTCCATGGAGCTATCAGTAGAGTGGACACACTCAGTTTTCTACGGTTGACTGAATGACCCCTTTGTGTGTGTGCGCGTGGGTACAGTGCGAGTACTGATTATAGCCCGTCTGATCCGCGTTTGGTAGAGCGCGGCGCAAATACAGCTTGGTTAAAATCAGTTCGCTCCAGTGCAGCAGATTAATGATTAAATTTCTCTTGGGATTAACGAATCTATCCTTGAATGTTTGCACGGTTTTTCGCTGAAATTTCTTCGAAACTCGGTGATGCTCAAAAGAGTCGCAAACAAAGAACCGATTTTCAGAGACGAAGTAAAGAAAGGAGAGAAATACACCTAAATCTTTTGTAAAAAAAAACAACACCTTGTTTCTATTATAGTCTCTTTGGATTTCTTTATCGCACACTTGGAAGTCGGGAAACATTCAATTCATGTGAAGAAAGGCGTGAAAATAAATTTACACAGTTTCGTTGCAATTTTGCTTTTCACTTTTAACCTTTTCAGTTATTTCCTAAAGAAAGTTTCAAAGATTTAAAAAAAATGGCCATTTAAGCTTCTTTAAAATATTTGTCTAAGGGAATTATTTTTTCCTCAAAAGGCAAATACCAAAATCCACCTATGTTAGTCACATGAACTGTAAAACCTATATTACCAGAAAGAATGCTTTAAGAGCAGACATCCATAGAGGAAGAATATGACATTTCAAATCAAGTGAACACAGTATACACACTCAACTGTTAATTGTGGTTCGAAACGGCTATTATGAGATGATGTAAATACCTTTAATAATTAGAACTGGTCAAGTTTCAAGCTCAAAATCCTAGATTTAAATTTTTATTTAAGCTTTACATGAATAATAACCACATTGTGATATACAGTGTGGTTATAATTAAACTGACATTACTCAGAGCGATGTAGAGAAGGGTCTACTCTACGGATCATAACGAAAAGTGATGGATACCCTAATAAGAACATGGTATATAGAATTTGCGAATAAAAATAATTAGTGTTAGTGCCACCAGATGCCGTGAAAGCGCTAAAAACGTGGTAGAACGTGATATTTCTCTTGACATTGCATTCAATCACACGTGAGAGTCGCATGAGGCACGCTATAAAATGTGATGTCTTCCTTGTAATCGTTAGAAGGAACCACGGGTATCTGCAAGAAAGACCGAGCTTTGCTAGTGAAACTCTTTTACCAAAACGGTAGTAATGCCGCCGCTCATTACGCGAATATCATCATGTGAAAGATATCAGGAAAGGACCTTTGTCGCTAAATGGACTGAAGAATATGATACATATAATAAAATGTGGAAGACGTCGCACTTACCGTTGCAGAAATCCAGTCGCAATCCGAGCTACCCGTAGTTAGTGCGAGACAGGCATCCCGGCAATGCAACTTCAGTGGTGAACTATCAATAAAATTATACTGTCTCTCCTGAAATGGTATCCTTATAAAATTCATAGGGTGCAGCAGCTGCAACTATGTCACTCTGAACAGCGCACTGACTTCGTCTTGCGATTTCTGCCGAGGATGCAGCTCGACGACTTGTGGCCTTCGAAAGTCTTATGCACTGATGAGGCGCATTTTTCCCTGTATGTAGCAGTGAATACGCATAACTGCCGAATATGGGAATCTACACATCCGCATGTTGTGCATGATGTGCCCCTACACTCCGACTATGTAACTGTATAGTGCGAGTTTGCCTCAAACTTTATAATCGGACTATTTTTCGTTGAGGAGATCACGCCTCAAGACCCCATGCGTCGATCAGTGAATGGATCACGTTACAGAGATCTTCTCCGTCGTTGCAAGATTATTCCGGCTTTGCAAGAAAGAAATTGCTTAGACTCCATAACCTTCATGCAGGATGGAACGCCACTTCATATTGTACGGAACGGCAAAGCAGTTGCTGCGAACCACATTTGGTGAGGACAGAATAATTTCTCGAACGTTTTCCAATGCTTGGCCACCACGTTCCCCCGACCTAAACCCATGCGATTTTTGGTTATGGGGTTATTTGAAAAGCCGAGTTTACCAAGGCAATGTTGAATCGCTTGCTGAACTGAAGGCAAGAAAGACAGCATGTTGCAGCCATTCCCCGAGACATGTTTCAAGCAAATGCGGACCATGCCATATTACGTTTCCAGCACATTTTTCATACAAATTGTTCATATATTGAAAATCTTGATTTTCTTGATTCAAAGGTTATGTTTGTTCAACTTGGTATTTTCTTTATTTTAGCGCACCACGACATCTGGTAGCACTAACACTAACTAATGTTTTTTATTCTCAAATTTTCTACTCCATGTTCTTATTATGGTATCCACCACTTCTTTTTGCTGTGATCCGTCGAGTAGATCCTCCTCTACATCGCTCTGAGTACTCTCAGTTCAATTATAACCACCTGTATATTTAATTCAATACAAATCTCATGAATGCGGCTTCAATACATATTTTTATAAATAAATGCGAATCAAACAAATACATGAATGGATCGATTTTTCAGATTTTAAAATTTAATGATGAATATACTCAGTAAGCTCATTTGGAATAATAAATTCTGTACACTTATTAAATAACAAAGAAGTAGGACACAAAATTAGATTACATGAGTTTATTTAAGACAACGATCGTAGATCAATAAAGGATATACGATGTTCCGGGCAACACAGTGTCCTTATCCATCTCCATCTGAGGTTGTGCCTGATTGGCATGAGTATAAAAACAAAGGTAAACCACCCTTGGGTGGGCCCCGAAGGGCTAATAACTAAAAGAGCAAAAAGCAAAATATGATCGCACAAGAGACCTAAAATGGGAAGCTCTCCTCAGAGAAGGCCATGATTTTAGACCTCTTCTACTTATTCAAAACAGTATGATCATAAAGTAAAAGACGAGAAATAATCTCGTTAGGATTATTATCCACACCCTCGAAGAACCTTTTCGAGGTGCGCTTAATATGGGTGTAAATGTGGTCGATGCCCAAGTCAGAATGAAGTCGTCTGTTAGTAACAAACCATGGGGCATCGACCGCTGCTCTCAAGATTTTGTTTTGTAAGACCTGAATCTTATGAATATTGGTGGCGGTGGTGTTCGCCCATATAGGTGAAGCATATAAAATCACCGGTCTGATGATGGCATTATAAAGTAGAAGCTTATGATCCAAAAGGAGGATGGAGTTTCTCCTAAGCAGAGGACCTAACTGGCCTCTAAGCATATTAACCTTGGAGATGATATGATTAACATGATTGTCCCATTTTAACCTACGGTGTAAGTGTACACCGAGGTATTTGACTGAGTCTTCCCAGTCTATGGGAATGTCGTGAAGTTGAAGGCAAGCAGGATTTACAAGGCGCTTGCCGGTAAAGAGGATGGCAGAACTCTTCTCCGAGTTAATCTTCACTTTCCACTTGTCATGCCAGTCACCCATCTGGGTCAGGAAGCGTTGCAATCTTTTAACAGCAATGGATGGACTCAGGGAGTGGGACAAGACTGCAAAATTATCTGCGTAAAGAGCCAGATGTGTGCATTCAAAAGAAGGTAGATCGTGTAAATAGAGAGAGAAGAGTGTCGGACCCAAAAGGTATCCCTGAGGCACACCAGCAGAGACAACTCTTCTAGTAGAAAACAGATTAAATCTGGATTTGACAAGTCCTATTAAAAAGATAAGACTAAAAAGGCTGATCAGTCCCAATGGAACAGCTGCATGAATGAGTTTGTAAATCAGACCGTCCAACCAGATGCGGTCAAAGGCTTTGACCAGGTCCAGAAAGACGGCCGCAACGCATTCCTTCTTGTTGAGGGATTCTTCTCCACCACCCTGAGGATCTGGTGTTCTGTAGATCTCTTTCGCCTGAAGCCAAACTGGGACTCAGGCAAAGCAGGGTGGTGGACGAGAAAGTCATCAAGACGGATGATAATGATCCTCTCAAAGAGCTTGCTCAAAGATGATAGCAGGCTGATGGGACAATAGCTTGTAGGGAAGGTAGAGAGAGTCCTTTCCTGGCTTGTGCAAAACTTTCACGATGGCATTTTTCCATATATTTGGAAACAAGTGATATCTGAGTAAAGATAGAACACAAATGCATTATGGCTTTCGCCGGTAGATGTTTCAGCATCTTATCAGTGATTCTATCCTGACCGGGGGCCTTATTAAGTTTAAGGCTTTTGATGGTCTGTTGGATTTCCAGAGGTGTGGTAAAATCAACCCTGGATCGGTCAGCTTGATCAAAATGGTGAAGAGACTGCTCCACCATTTCACAGGTAGAGAGATCAGAGAGATCGTGATTTTTCTGTAAATTGAAGTTCGAAGGCATCCGTAAAGGCCTCCACTTTATCTTCGTCACTATAATTGAGGCCAGATTCACCGCGTATAGGTGGAAAACTGGTCATCGGTTTTTTTAGAGCCTTAGTCATTTTCCAAATGGAATGGTCAGTGGTGGAATGTGACTGCACCTTTTTATTCCATTGGTCATCTCGGATATCTCTGAGCTGAGATCTCACATCGAGTCTCAGGTGATTGTAAATCTTCTTATCTGAGTATAACCTAAGTCTCTGCCACACATGCCTCGCCCTATTCTTCTCTTTGATAAGGCGAGTGAGGTGTAGTGGCAGGACGCAGTAATTAGGCTTGGGTGTAAATTCCTCACTGGCCTCACTCTTGGAGGTCAATAACAGGTTAGTAAAATCCTCGATGACACTATTAATGGTCCTGTCATTTAATGATTGACACGTACCAAGAATCTTGTCCCTGACAAGAATTTTGTAAACTTGCCAGTCTGTCCGGCTGAGCGTACCAGTCACAACAGGCGTGGAAAGGTGCAAAGTCAGACAGACCGGCAGATGGTCAGAGTTAAAGCTGGTTTATGACACACAGATCATATGTTGGGAGAAAGTTGCTAAATATGGCCATATCCAGTACATCTTGTGTATGTAAAGTATTAAAAGAGTAGAATGTGGGCTCACTAGGAGCATCAGTGATCAGACCCTTATCTGTAGAATATTCTAATAAAATCTTTCCACTGCTGTTGCAGGTCCTAGAATGCCAAGCAGTATTCTTAGGTTTAAGGTCACCCGCAACAACAGTAGGTAAGTTGGAATCGAGGATTGAATCCAAATCGGCAGTCATAAGCTTGAATTTGGTGGCTTATAAACCGCAACCAGGTGTAAAGTACCAAGGTTTTTATCGAGAACAGCCACAGCAGTGGCTTCCATGGTGACGAGGTTTAAGACAGGTAGTAAATGATGTTTAATTGATCGCTTGATCAAGACGGCTGTGCCACCGCTGCTGTTATGTAAGCAATCATTACGATAAACCTCGTAATTTGGGATCTTAAGAACATCTGAAGCTTTCAAATGCGTTTCGCCTAGCAAAACGACATCTGCCTGAGATTCCGTCAAAAACGAGCGGAACTCAGGCAAATCATTCAGAATACCATGGCAGTTCCAGTAGAAAATCTGCAGGTGATCTTTTGAACGTCTTACTGCCATCTAGGTGAAGGTTGAGATGAGGGCACCGAAAGGTTTTAGGCCTATTGTCAGTTTGGCCATCAGGCCATTGGCCTACTGATAGTCTGTCATCAGACCTTTAACAATAGAAAGTATCTTGAGATATTAAAGCTTTTGAAAAGCAGGAAGATATCTTTCAAGTCAATGAGGATGTTGGCATCAAATTTATCACCTGCAGGTGTTTGAGTATCTGAAGATTTAGCTGCACTTGAAGCAGATCTGGCTTTGTTCTTTGGCTTGGCTGTATCCACTTTTTTGGACGCAGCAGCTGCCGCATATGAGACACCAGGTGTTACCTTTGAGTTGGTAACAATATTTGTAGTGACAACCGCTGGTTGTACTACTACATCGGATACCACATCCTTTTTTGGAAAGTGCACACACCCTTTGTAGTTGGCGGTGTGCCCTAGTCCACAATTCGCACACTTGGGGGGGGGGGGGGCTTTCATCCTTTTTTCGGATGCAGTCTTTTGTGAGATGCCCACCTGCGCATTACACGCATCTAGGTAAATTGTGACATCCACTCTGTGCATGGCCATACCTTTGGCACTGATGGCACTGCGTTGGGATTTTCTTAGAATGTAGCTTTCAACATGCACTTTCAGGTGGAATAAATCGGTGATATTAAAGATCTTCTTGTTAACTGCGTCTTTTGTCAACTCGGACAAAAACACAGGAATTAAGGCTCTGTCCTTGCCTTTTCTCATCTGTGAGATCTTGATTATTGTGAAGCCTTGGTCAACCAAGGCTTCACGGACTTCATCTGAATTTATATCTGAAGGGAGGTTTTTTAAAACGACCCTCAGATTCTTTTCATCCTTCAGTTTATAAGTATGAAACTGAAGCTTTGCCTTCTCACAGTATTGTACAAAGGATCTGTAATCATCTGTACATTTCGTCTGGAGACGTACAGTGTCTCCAGATGATTTGGCTGTGAAGGATTCAACAGCTAACTTAACTAGATCTTTGTTAATGTTGATCCAATTCTTCGGTGATCTCAATATAATTGGTGGAATTTTCCCAAATTTCTTGGCATTTTCTTCTGGAATGCCAACTGCATCAACAGCTTCCATCTCTGAAGCTGGAAGATCTAAAACTTCTTCCTCCAAGGCCGAAAAACGAGTCTTGGAGGCAAAAGTAGATTCTGGGTTAGGAGATAAGGCTCTTTTATGAGCTTTCCCTTTCTTGGAGTTCTTTCCAACCACCCTTTTTTTTAGGTTTGATAGAGGTGTTGTTATCATCTTGGTAAATATCCATCCCCTGTTTTGGGATGGGATTCAGATTTTGGATTGACTCCAAAACAATAATCTGACTTGAGCAGTGCTCAGTGCAAACGTCTCATTTATTTCTTTTTCCAAGTAGAATCTGTTTAAAATTACATCACTAAACATAACACGATCATCTGGAAGGAGACCGTGTATTTCCTTCATAGAAGGTATTTTTGCAATTGTGGTGTTAAGGTCGAACAATTTCTTTTTTTTTTCTCGGAGAGAAACGCACAGATTTGTGCGCTGTAACTCATTTGAGATGATTCCATAAGACTTGATCTCCAGAGGTCTCTATGTCGTTCGATGTGACGTCACTGCAACAGAAGCTCTCTGTCACGACTGCGACGGATTGGGGAATCCATAACATCAGAATTTGCCATTTTATAACAGCTTTAAGATTTAAGATTTTGCAAATATAAAGCAAAAAATGAATATGAAAATAAAAAAGGATATATATATATATAAGTATAAATATATCAAAATAGAACAATTTCACAAAAATAATGTGAAAAAATTCAAAAGTTTCGAATGCAAAAGAACAGTTGTAACTGCCAAGAGCTACAACTGTCAGAAGCGGTCAGAACTGGTTTCAAAAGAACAGATTTCTGTTAACTATCAGAAATCTGTCTAAAAACAGTAAAAACTCAAAACTGAGTAAATATAATAAATAACAAATGCGTTAGATTCAAAATCTAACAACAAACGAATAATATAAAAATGAACACAATTTAAATCAGTAGCGATAAAATTGATAATAAACACAAGAACTTGGTAAATGAAAATAGCAATTAAATAATACCTCAACGGAGGATTTTTCAGAACTTACGTGAAAATATAAGAATATATTTCCAAGCCAACAGCGGCCAACTCAGAGTCGGCTATTTGCAAGTACTTTTCCACTACCAATAACGGCTGACTTTAAATCAGCTATTGGCAGTGTACTCTTCCGATGCTAATAGCAGCCAACTCAGGTTGGCTATTGGCCTGTACTAATACAAATATCAATTATAAAGTAGAAATCCGGTAGTATAATCCAGAATGTATAGCTTGTAAAGTTCTCCTAGAAAAATTTAATCTGAAAGGCTAGCTAGAAAAACTCAAAGTTTAAGTAAAATATTTAGGCTAAACTGGCTAAGTCTTCCTACCAAGGTCTACAGCAGGGTTTTAACCTGATCTCGCCCAAGGTTATTAGGAAAGTTAAGTTTAGGAATAGCTAAAACATATATCCAGGAGCGATGCGAAAACACGTCATGACTGTTCGAAATCAGAGCACCCTTCTTACCGAACCTTTTAAGACAACTACTAGTGGCCAACTTTATATAGGAGAGGGCATTGTCATTGAAGAAGTAGATTTTGGAACAAATCTATTTTTAGTGTTCTTCACCCTCATGAATTAATGATTCAGTTCTGGCCAGTCTTAATCTTTCTTTGCATATTTTTATCCTTGAATTTGTCTTTTTAATAGGGAGATACTTTTACTTTAAATGTTGTGTTATAAATATTTTTAATCACCTTTAATGGCCCTTTATTTATAGTGCACCAGTTTCAGCTAGTTTAAGTATGCATCTGAATCCAAAAGAATTAAGTGTGTAAAATGTGCGCTATTAGAAAATTATTCTTAAGAACGAAGTTCATTTAACTAGCTAACTATGAATTTGACGCTATTAAACAAATTGCACGACGTGCGCGCAGTTTCTATAACATATTTATAAACAAGTTTTCTGACTATCTAATTGCACTAAAATCTAATATGATCATAAAGCGCAAGGGAATTTACTAATTTACTAAGAGGAATTTCAATATAGCAAGGATAAAGCCGATTTCATATGAAAAATGACCTTTATTAAACATAGCATGTGAATTAAAAACATTCCATTCACACCGCGACCTACTGAAACTACAGTGTGATTTCTTTTTCAGCCAAGGAAGATATGCTGTTTCAAAAGCTGTTCTGATCAACTGAACAACTGATAATTGTCGGCTCCAATTCAATGTATCGGTTATTCTACTCCCGGTAGGACTGTGTGATTTTTCTTTTGGTATGTTTTATTCAGAGGAAATTGTAAATGTTTAGCACTACTCTCGTGAGCTATATAATTAGCTAATTATTCATATACACTAATTAATAGGATGATGTATCAAATATCTTTTACAAAAATTAATCCGTTTCTTTTCCTTGATCATTAACTTGCGTCTAATTAATTAATAGTTGAAAAACTCGGAATCGAAATTTTGATTCATTAATCTCAGTTATTAATGATTTGCTATCAGTATTAAATGTAATCTCAGATATTAATAATCAGTATTAAATGGCTGCATAATATTAATTATTTAATAGTTAATGCTAATAAACTGTGGTGGTAATATTTCGGAATAAAAAGAAACAACTGTCATCCTTTTCTTTCTGCATCAACAGTATAGAGTTAAATATTACAAATTTTTTCCGTCTATTCAATATACATTGTTTCCTAATGCTTTGAATAAATTGAATATGCTTTATGGCTTGTAGCCCAACTTATTAATAACGAAAGATATATAAATATTTATCAAGTGATTAAACATCAAAGCTCTCTTAAAAATGAAGAGTTGTTAACATTTTACGCAATAATAGTTAATTACTTTGGCCTCTCAATGAATTTGACAAACACAACAACAAATTACAGTTACACAACACTAAAACACAACACCAAAATACACAAAACAATTAACAGTTTTCGGAAAACCTTCATAAAGATAAAACTATCTTGTTCTTACTTATGAAACTTGTGTTTACTTTTGTACACAGCGATAGCGTTATATTTATATCATTTGTTAAGTTAAAAACCGCATTTGTAAATTGCCATGTTTCAGAGAAATGCGAAAAGCCTATTAATTAGTGTGTGGCTATTAATTTACCGTTTGACATGTTCAGAATGAATTTACCACCATCCAGCACTCTGATTAATGAAATATTTCAAAATTATTAGCAGCTTTCATGTAAAAATAATGAAACTCTATTTATGATTATAATTATCGTATAGATTATATCCGAATTTCATAAGGTTTGGATTATTATCGTTTTCAAGCCTGTGATTAATGAATAGTATAGTTTAAATAATTTTATAAACCAATATCGAAAATATTAGATTTTTCCAAAAGTTTAGAAACATATATATATATTATATTCGATTAACTGTCAGTATGGAATGATTAGTTTAATACTAATGATTTAATAGATAAGGTTACTAAACGATATTACTATTATTTCAAAAAAAAAAGTCAAATACATAATTTTACTTGTCATCCATTAACATTTGCATCAACAATATTGTTTATATTTCATTATAAAGTATGTACTATTAATTAATATACTCAAATGCTTATGATTTGAGTATACTCACTAACTAGCAATAAAGATTCATCTTCCACATTCTACTCAATTTGAATTAATTGAGTTTCGGGAATATGAAGATACTGAAAAGCTGAAGAATACTGAAAAGCTGGAACTAGGATGCCATTGTTTAGCAATATTTATTGATGTAACAGAGGCATTTGAATATGCTAGTATTACGTTTTAAAGAAAAGTTACTTGAAATTAGATGAAATATTTAACTGTGTAAAAAGGTTATTTAATTAACAGAATATCTGATCGTAAAATTTAGCAACCTAAAATCGATAAATTATTTACAGCAAGACACTAAACTCAAAGAATTGTTCTATACCTTTTATTTTTTGTAACATTCCATAACTTATACCTTTTTTTTATCTGTAAATGATATCAAGTCTTATTTGCAAAGTAGCGAAGATTTATTTTTTAGATAACCATGTAACTATTTTTAAGTTAATAGAATTTTGATTCTTGATTTAATAGTAAATGTTAACAAACGATATTATTACTTCCATCTGAAAAGAAAAAAAAAAGAAAAATTATAGTTGAAGAATTAAATATTACCATAGAAGTGTTATATGTTACATCAACAAGCCAATAGATAAAAATTATTTAGTAAGTGATTATATCATAAATCTTCCTTTAACTTTTGAGTTTGATGTTTAAGTATGCTTTCATCAAATTTAAATATACATTGTTGTTGGTGATACTATCACCAACAACATAGTTGTTGGTGATAGTATCACCAACAACAATGAGAATCTACTGTATGTTTGTCAATATGTTTGTCTATACTAATGAGAATTTACTGTATGTTTGTCAATAGATTCAAAATCTTCGTTATTAAACATTATGAAATAAAGGTGCTTCAGACATAGAGTTACAGGAAACGAAATACGTTAATACGAAGTTGAATTGAGGAAACTAAGTGTTTACGAGGAATAGAGCAAAATTTGTGAAACTTTTATTCTGAGAGTCAGAATTTTTACTTTCGGTGGCAGCTTTCCATTATTCATGAAAAAAAAAACCTCTGAGTTAAGATGCAACCAAGCCAGTTATATAAATGTCGGAATTCTAGTGTTTGGTCTTCAGTGGGTTATTCAGTGGTCTTCAGTATTTTTAATTATTGGATTTTTCTTCCACACTCCACACTCCACACTCATAAAATATTCACAAAAATGTCGCGCAACCCAGCACATTTATCCACACTTTGGGCAAAATGTCTCGACCGAAAGGCAAAATATTGACAAAAATGTTGCGAGAGTAGAAATAACACAAGTACTTTATTTTTAAACACACTGAGTTAAGTTTTCGGATCAAAAGGCAAAATATTGATAAAAACGTTGCGCAGAGGAAATATAACTCAAGGACTTTTATGCAAATATTGGACATAATGTCCGGATCCAAAAGCAAAATATTGACAAAAGTATTGCAGAGAGAAAAAAATAACACAAGGACTTTTTTTTTGCACACAATGGGCAAAAATATCCGAATCTAAAGGCAAAATATTTACAAAATTGTTGCACAGAGCAGAAATAACCCAAGAACTTCTTTTGCACACTTTGGGTTAAAAGTCCGGATCACAAGGTATCAAGTATCACATGCTTCCAAATTAAGAAGTCTATTTACATAAGCAAAGGAAAGCTGCCGGCGAATGAAAGTCGAAATGAAATTTCCGACTTTCAGACTAAAAGTTCCACAATTTTTTCTCTAGTCCTCGTATATTCTTCAGTTTCCTTCATTCAAACTTATATTAACATATTTCTTTTTATATCTGAACTGTACAATATGTCTGAAGCATATTTATAAGTGCTAATTGACGGCTCAGAGCTGGATAACAGGATCCACTAGCTAGTAGCTACGAAAGAGATAGAAGCATCTCGTGAAGGCCATCCAACATGACTCTTCAATACATTAGAATGAAATGACACAATATCTGTTTTATTCCTTTTTCGACAGTGCGGGAAAATTGGCATTCAAGTTATTGAACAAGCATGCGATCTGGTTTCAAATAATAAGTAAATTTATGCTTGATTTCCTTGAGGCGACTCTTTGCTTTTTTTACCTCTTGCTACAAATATCTTTGCTACATATGAAAAAGAGCAATATCCTAGAGGCTACTCATGGCTTTTACAAATCTTCTCAACCAAGGACTGGGGAGCGGGGGAGATCAGTTGGTAGCACGCCAGGCTTGTAATCTGCAGTTCCTAGGTTCGAGTCCCACAGAGTAGAGCGTTGAGATTTATATCCGCAAAACTCCCCTATCAGCTCTCAATCGGTAGAGGACACCGATGGGATTAGAAAGGCCGCCATCTGTCGGACGAGTCATTAAGCCGTGGCTCTGTGTGTGGGAGATCCATACGCTGTGCACGTTAAAGAACATGCTGGATGGCCTTGACGGGAGGCTACCATCGTTCTTCTAACACCTGTCCAGTGGTTATCCTTCCTCCAACCTTCTCTGAGCCCTCGGTGCCATTGTGTGTAAAACAATGCCGCTCGAAGGTGAAACAACCCAACACCCAGAGATATGTTCCATTGACAGCAAAAGCAAGTTTTCTGATCATTGCCTCAGAGCTAACACAACAAGAAACGTACTGTTTACCTGCTGCGACAGAAGTCCTCGTAACTATGGCATTAAGACTACTTCAATTTCGTAGATCGTAGATCGCATAATCATGTTCGATGTACAGTCGGTCAAAAAAGTATCCGAACGCTATGGTTGTATACAAAGTTCAGAAAAAACAACTGGCAACGATTTTTTTAGAAATTAATGATCTGGCAACCTTCGTGTACCGTACACGAAGGTTGCCAGATCATTAATTTCTAAAAAAAATCGTTGCCAGATTTTTTTCTGAATTTTGTATGCAACCATAGCGTTCGGATACTTTTTTGAGCGACTGTACCGAGTAGTAATTTTATCCCTAACCATCTCAATCATAAAGATATGCCTATTTGTCATGAGTAAGAACAAAATATAGAGTAAACCACCCCCACCTTAGGTAATAGGTGGGTCCCTAAGGTGGTGGGTTTCTTATGTTTGCCCTTAGGGACCTTAGGTGAGTCCCTAAGGGCAAACATAAGAAAATCTAAAAATAGCAGTAAAATTGCATAAGAAATCAAAAACGGGTAGGTCTCCTCAGAGAACGCTACCGTTTTAGGCCTCTTGTACTTGTTCAAAACAGTATTATCGTACAGAATCAGAGAAGAAATAATCTCATTGGGATTATTGCTTACAGCCTCAAAAAATCTTTTTGAGGTGCGTTTTATATGTGTATTTATATATGGTCGATGCCCAAGTCTTTATGAAGTTGTCTATTAGTGACAAACCAGGGGGCATCGACCGCAGTTCTCAAAATCGTGTTCTGTAAGACCTGAATCTTACGAATATTGATGGGTGTAGTATTTGCCCATATGGGGGAAGCATAGAGAATCACCGGTCTGATGATCATATCATAGAGTAAAAGCTTATGATCAATCATTAAAATGGAATTTCTCCTAAGGAGTGGGCCTAACTGGCCCCTCAATGAATTGACTTTGGAGATTATATTATTTATGTGATAGTCCCACTTTAGCCTATTATGTATAACAATCCCAAGATATTTGACTGAATCACTCCAATCAATGGGAATATCTTGTAAATGGAGGCAAGTGGGATTCATAATGCGCTTTCCAGTAAAAAAGATGGCAGAACTCTTGTCAGATTTAATCTTTATCTTCCATTTTTCGTACTATGTGACCAGCTCGGTCAAGCAATGCTGCAGCCTCTTCACAGCGATAGCAGGACCGAGGGAGGGAGATAGTAAGGCAAGGTCATCTGCGTAAAGTGCAAGATGAATACAATCAAAGGAAGGTAAATCGTATAAGTATAGAGAGAAGAGTATAGGACCCAAAAGGAAGCTTTGAGGCACACCTGCAGAGATGATTCTTCTTGTAGACATAGCAGATTTAATTTGGACTTGAAATGTCCTATTGGAGATTGATGATTGGATCAAATAGATGAGTCCAGATGGCACTTCGGCTTGTATATGCTTGTGTAAAAGGCCGTCCAACCAGACGCGATCAAAGGCTTTGGCCACGTCCAGGAAGACACTGTAATGGACTCCTTTTTGTTAAAGGATTCGGCGACTTTCTCCACCACCCTAAGGATCTGGTGTTCAGTAGATCGATTCCGCCTCAAACCAAACTGGATCTCAGGCAGAATAGGGTGGCAGCCAAGAAAGTCGTCAATACGATTGAGCAAAATCTTTTCAAAAAACTTACTAATTGTAGACAGCAAGCTAATAGGACGGTAGCTGGATGGAATAGCGGAGTCCTTGCCTGGTTTATGTAAAAGCTTGACGATAACATTTTTCCAGACATCAGGAAATATAAGATTTCGAAGCAAATAATTAAATATCGAACAGAGATGCACAATGGCTTTCTTTGGAAGATGCTTGAGCATTCTGTTCGATATTTTGTCTTGTCTTTATTCAATTTGAGGCGTTTGATTGTCAGCTGAATTTCCAGCGGCGATGTAAAATTCACCCTTGTCCGATCTACCTGATCGAAATGGAGAAGGGAGGTAAAATAGAATAAATTCCACAGGTATGATGGTCAGAGAGATCAAAGTTCTCAACGAATTGCAATTCGAGGGAATCCGCAAAATCTCGGATTTATTTTCATCCTGAAATTTAAACCAGTTTCTCCATGTATATGTGGGAAATTGGTAAATGGTTTCTTTAAAGTTTTGGCCATCTTCCAAATGGAATTATCTGTTCTAGACAATGATTCAACTTTCTTATTCCATTGTTCACTTCTAAAAGCTTTGAGGCTGGATTTGACCTTGAGTTTTAAAGAGTTGTAAAGCTTCTTATCAGATGTAAATCCAGGTCTTTGCCATGCATGTCTTCTACTTCAGTTTTCGGGAAAACATATCAGAAATCCTTTCTACGTTTACGATTTAGGCGGGAGTTCTAGATTTCGTCAATAAATGTTCTTGCCACATGTGGCAAGGTTGTATTGTTTAACTTTTGAATGTCCCTTTTAACATAATGGGCTAAAGGGCCAGGTCACAGTGGATCAGAGAAGGTTGGGGAAAGGAATTCATTGGACAGCTATTAGGGGACAGAGAGTAGCTAGGAAAGAGATATAAGCATCTCATGAAGGCCATCCAACATGACTCTTCAGTACATTAGAATGAAATGGCACAATATCTGTTTTATTCGTTTTTCGACAGTGCGGGAAAACCTTCTCTGAGCCCTCGGTGCCATTGTGTACAAAACAATGCCGCTCGAAGGTAAAGCAACCCAACCAAGGAGTGTCTAAGGGAGAAGAGAGCTAGCTTCCATAGGCTTAATGTAAACTTTATGATTGCAGAGACATCTAAACATGGCAAATTCATGCATTGCAGTGAAGCCACCTAGCCAAGGAGAGGAGCCAGTTCCTTGCGTTATTTTTCCATTGCCCAGCAACGTTTTCAATGGCTTACACACGTGACTAACTTGACATACACTTTGTCTCTGTTCAAAGTGTTCATTTTTTAAACTTTATCAACCTAATTTTCTTTTCACAAGGATTAGTTAAAATTATTTTCTTTAATAAAATCTCATTTTGTTAAACAGGTAGTAGCTATGCTCAACAAAAAAATTTTAATATTTTGAACATTCTACATTATTTAATATATTAGAATAAATTGAAATTTATGGCTCAATGCGAGACAACATGTTTTGTTTAATTATATTTTATAGAATTTTAGATATTTTCAATAAAAGTCATATCGATTCTTACTTGTATATATTGTCAATAGATGGCAGCAGGCACTTCTCGTATCAACCATAAAAATTTACTATTAGAACAAACTGCAGACACCTATATACATCAATATGCTCCAGGGAACACAAAACTGCAACATACATTGACTTAAGATGATTAAATGTATTGATTTACATATTAATTTTAAAAATTCTGCAAAATTACTCAAAATAAACATACAACGGCTTTTCCAGGTATCGTAAAATATATTCCTGAACGGGATAAAATACTCATTGAATAACTTTAGGGTCAGCTATCACTATGCCAAACAGTTATGGGTGTTACACAGGTTGAAACACTGATTAAATCGCAATAAATATACCAAGAGTAAGACAAACCATAGCTGCAGTGGACTAAAAATGATTGCACTGCGCATGCGCAGATCGCCCCTTACAGTTGATTTTGTGCATGTACATCAATTTGCCACATTCAGCTTCGGTAAAATTCCGCAGAATGGTACCACTTACGCTTGTGCGAAGCTAGCCTTCTCCTTAGACCTTCTTTGACCCAACACCCAGTCTGTTTTCATAAGCAAAGACATAAGGAGCATGCTGGATGACAAGTAAATTGTGCAACAGAAGTGCTCGTAACTATGACATTAAGACCACTTCAGTTTTTGGGAAAACATGTGTGAAATTCTTTCTACGTTTACGATTTAGGCGGTAGTTCTAGATTTCGTAAATAAATGTTGTTGCCACATGATGTTGTGTTGTTTAACCTCTGAATGTCCCTTTTTTTAACATAATGCGCTTAATGGCCAGGTCACAATGGATCAGAGGTGGGGAAAGGAATCCATTTGATAGCTATTAGGGGACAGAGAGAAGCCTACGGTCAACGCCATCAAATGTGTTCTTTAAAGTGCACATGGTACGGCTCCTCAATACATGGAACCATAGATTTACGTCCCATCCGAAGGATGGAAGCGCCAGATGAAACAGCAGAGAGAGAAGAAGAATTTATTAACTCCGGAATCACACACCCACTGTCTAGAACAATGATTCCCAACTAGGGTGTCACCTTCAAGATCTACTTGTGTCGCGAAAATTTAAGGGAAAAAATAATACTATATAATAATTTGTATTTTAGTACTTTATTACAAAAATTTTATTATGATTTCATTGGTTTCAGTAGCATCCATATGTAGACATAAAATGCTTTTGTTTTTCAACACATTCAGTTTTATTCAAATTATGATGTGTTTGATATCTAATTGATCAGTTTCGATTTCTAGAAATGGTTATATAAATATTAATCCTCGGTGTCCTGTTTCTCTAACAATGAACTCTTTCAGGTAGACAAAGAAATTTCAGGTGTTTTAAGAAGAAAAAGTTGAACACTAAGACCTTCTTCTGAAGTTTTTTTTGGCTGGATAGGTATTGATAAACTATTATGAATCACACTTTTCCCAACCCTTTAATTGCGGAAAATTAAGTTTGTCAATTTTTATAGTCAGTTTTTAGTCATTTTTTGCTTCTAACTGTGGAAAATTTTGAAAATTTCAAAATTTTAAACAAATATTGCAAACGATCTATTTGGGGTAGAAATTTGATATTTTAGTGGTGAATTGTGATGCCCAAGGGTTTATATTGACAGCAGCAATTTCTCCCTTCGCTTACATGTGGTAGAGAAAACAAAATATTTTTGTAAAACAAAATTAATGAAAAATTCTCATTGAGATGAAAGCTAGCAACAAAATATTCATCATCATCATCATCATCATCATCATCATCCTCAAGCAGCCATGGGCTAGGGAGGTCCAACCAGACTGCGCAGTTTAATTCTCCAAGCATATCTGTCCTGAGCTACATCTGCTGCATCCGGCCACTGTACACCAATTCTAACAAGGTCCTGTTTGACATTGTCTGCCCACCGCATCCTAGGTCTCCCCCTCCTTCTGATGCCTCTAGGCACACTGTTCATAACCTTATTCGCCAATCTATAACTATCCATACGGGCAACCTGGCCAAACCAGCGGAGTCTCTCTCTGCACAATATGCTGCTTAAAGGAGGTTGCAGACTCCTTTGCCTAACCTCATCATTAGTTACAAAGTTAAACCACCTAATACCCAAGATACTGCGTAAGCATCTAGAATCAAAAGCATCTAGTTTCCTGTTATCTTGCTTACACAGCGTCCAAGTTTCACTACCATAACTAACCCTAGAAAGAACCAAACTATTATACAGTCTAATTTTAGTCTTAAGGTGTATACTCCTATTTCTCCACAATCTCCATAGATTCTTAAAAGTCCCGGCAGCAATCCCTATTCGTCTGTTAATCTCATGCCGCACATCACCAGTATCAGTTACGCAGCTCCCAAGGTAATTAAACTGTGACACCTGCTCAAGACTGCAACCATTCAGATTAACTGAATCACAACCTGCCTGACCAATTTTCATCACTTTAGTTTTCTCTGTGTTTATAACCAAACCTACTGTACTACCTGTCTCATCAACAGTTCGAATGAAAGAGTTCATCTCATCAACATCATTTGCCAAAAGGGCTAAATCATCAGCATAATCTAAATCAGAAATTTTCGTATCTCCAGCCCATTTAAGGCCAAAATCTTTCCCTTGAAGTGAATTTCGCATAACATAATCAACAACCAAACTAAAGAGAAAAGGAGACAAAATGCACCCTTGTCGAACACCAGAAGTAATGCTAAACCAATTGCTACAAGACTTACCAACTCTCACACATGACTCAGTGTTATTATAGAGAGCTTTCATTATGTTAACTAACTTGTCTGGTATACCATATGATCTCACAATCAACCACAAATTATGACGATCAACAGAGTCGAAAGCCTTTTTGAAATCAACAAAGCTAGCAACCAAAGGTTTCTGAAACTCTAAACATTTCTCAAGAATCTGCCTAAGTGAAAATATCTAATCTACACATCCTCTACCACTTCTGAATCAACATTGCTCATCACGCAATTGCCTGTCAACCAGATTCTTAATTCTATTAAGCACAATCATGGAAAGAATTTTACCTGGAACGGAGAGTAGGCTGATACCCCTATAGTTATCACAAGAACTGCGATCACCTTTTTTGAAAATAGGGATAATAATAGCTCTGGTAAAATCTTTAGGAACCATGCCTTTATCATAAAAGTTATTCAAAATTTCAGTCATCCAAGTGATAACCAAAACATTCCCAGCTCTGAGCATTTATGGATTCATAATTTTCAAATCCTCCAAAAAGCTTCAATTTACATCTTTAAGATCACTAAATTTTGGAAATGTAAAACTTGAAATAAAATTGCAAACGACATGCTTATGCTAGAAATTAGAAATTTTGCTGATAGGATGCATTGATGAATAACTGGATAATTGATAAACATACGTATTTAATTAAATTTGAAAGTGATTGAAATTCGACCAGTTGGTCCTTATTTTTGTAAATTTGGTGTTTGATTTTTAAAATTTCAATATAGTAGTAAAAAATAAATTATTTTATTTTACATGCACTGGATGATTTATGATTTTCACCTTAACCCTAGGGGATAAGAAAATACAACTTTTTAATTTTAAGGGATAAATTAGATGCTTTTAGCGTTTTATAGGGATAATAAATATTATTATTTAAATTTTCTAATCATCCATTAATACGAATTACTACTGTTATAGGGAGCCAAATTCGGAAAATTAAAACTTCTTTTTCTGTGAAAATGGGTTATCATATATTTTACCGAGGCGATATGTTATTCATCTAGTATGTCAAATTTTGAACTTAATATACGTTTTGGTTTAAATAAATTGAAATTTAAATATATAATGAAACAAAAAAATGACTTTGTACCAGAAGTGTGTAGGAAAAATGACTATTTCAGAAGTATATTGACTGATCTGGAAGTTTAAGCATAAGATCTTGTATCCTGTGTTTTGAAGTTATTTTTCAAATAATAAAAATTTTAAGCTGAGTTCAGTAATTCTCTTTCTGAAAGGAGTTATACTTATTTTCTATCAGATTAACCCTTCGTCACATAATGCAAATATCTATGCAAGTATACAGAAACCGGTAGCAAAAAATACACTTTGTAACATTAAAATTGCAACATCCAGAATTAATGATCGAATGTACATGCAAATCAGAAGAGGCTGAATTGCACCGAAATATGCAAATGATTAAAATATTAGACCAATCCAGCTGCAGCGTTTGCCGATATCAGCAAGAACACTTCTGCCATAACGTTGCAATTAAGACCTGTTTCCTGCTGAGAAGAGGCTTCCGGATTCGAACTGCGAGTTCTAGGAGGCACTGAAGGTTGTATGGAATGCTAAAGCAGCAGATTCGCCGACCATATCATCAGCTGAGCGATTTTGGGAGAGGACGGATTATTGACCTCCGAGAGGCTGGATGGTCGACTCGACATATTGTGCAACATTTAGATCGTGACAACGCAACACTGCATCGATTCTGGCAGCAGTTTTCGATAGAAAGTATGACGTCTTGTCAGCTAATATCTGGATCACGCAAGACAACCACACTACGGGAGAACCATTTGATCCGACGACAAACTTACGCCGCCCCTATAACCAATTATCTATCATCAGAAGAGTGGTAAATGCTACTATAAATCATTCCATCACAAGACAAACTATATCTCGTAGAATGGCAGAGGCAGGACTTCGTGCACAGAGTTCATTGCGTTGCCTGCCCCTATGCAATGACCATCGTCGCTAGTGTCTGGAGTAGTGCCGTGCTCGAATGAGATGGAAAACAAGATGGAGTCATATAGCGTTCAGCAATGAATCTTGCTTTTGTTTGGAATCCGGTGATCGCCGGGTTCACAAGATAATGGATTAATTTAAGAGTAAGTGTTAAGAGTAAGTTTGGAACAATCAACTATGAAAGCTGAAACTCTACTGATCTTCACAAGTAGTTTGGCACCTCGGATGTGTCCTGGCTGTTGTTGCTATCTCTTTCGTAAGAGACTGATATTTCAGAAAGGTAATACATCAAACAGGAATACGGCAAACATCAGCAGAGAAAGTCTACACACTGTGAACGTCCTCAAGTAGCGAACAAGACCCTGGATCCATTCTCAATAGAACATGCATGGGACATGGGTGGATGCCATCTTACCACCCACCTGCAACTAGTGTAGAAAACTGCCGCCCTTCAAGACCAGGTGCAAGAAGTGTGGTTCCTACCATCATATGTGCATATAAGTTGAATTTCCCACTGCTTCTGGGTGTTGAAATTTCAGTGTTACTGAGTGTGTATTCAGTGTTCAGGACATTAAGAAAATTGGATTGTTTTACTTCTGAGCGGCACTTTTTGGTGTAATGGGCTGAGTGCCAATAGCTTCTAAAACAGCTATTGGGAGACAAATGGTAGTTTCCTGTCAAGGCCATCCAGGGTGTTCTTTAAAGTGCACACGGGGCCATGGATTAACGTCCCATCCGACGGACGGCGGCCTTTCCAAGTCCATAGATGTCCCCTACTGATCGTGAGCAGGGTGGAGAATTTTGCGGAGATAAATCTCAACGCTGACCCAGCTGGGACTCAAACCTGAGAAGTGCAGATTACGAGCCTGGAGCGCTACCGACTGAGCCACCCCCGCCCCACATTAAAATCATATTTAAGCTCAAAATTTTCATACATATGACGTTAACTTATAACAGGGCGAAAATTATTTGTTCCTCTGAGGAAGAAAGGATGCCATCTGTGGGATATGCAACATTTGTATTACAAATCACATTCTTATGATACTAATGTTGGCAAAATAGTTACCATAGATTTAAAAGGGATATAGAGATTGTCATTTCTAGTCTTATCTCATGTTCCGTGCATGCTATAAAAATTACAACAATATGAAGTTTTTTATAAGGGCAGAAGAGAGAGTATTCAAAAATTGTAGTGGCGTTTCTAAGCGACGCAAAAACCAATTCATTTTACGTTTCGCCATGTAAATGCACCTATTTCTATTCTAGCCAGTGCCCAAATTTTACGATTTTCATGAGAAGCGAAGCGAAGAGATAAACCATACTTCTTCTACTTCTGTGATATATGTTCGCTATCGCAAAGAGAATGGCTGAACTTTGCTTAAAAATTTTATTATTCGCAAAATAACTTAAAAATACAGGATGTAGATTTATACAGACAAAACTTCTAAACAAGTGGTGTGTCATTCCAGAAATGTCTCGGTTTCGTTTCCCGTCCTGCTATGCCACAGAGCAGCAAATCCATTGGCAAGATCCTTAGCTCATTGGTGTGCCCCGAAACTTCAAATGGAGGGTGTTGTCATATTTGAGTCTAATGGGGAGATTGACGTCTTCCTTTTCTGATTTTGAGGGACTTTCTTAGAAAATATTTTTCATTCAAGTATTCTATAGTGGGTTATAAACATACGCTCACACACACGCGCATACATCTTGGAAACGTTAAAATAAATAAATACCCCCTCAAGCAGCTGCTTGCCACAGAGGTCTGACAGGAGCCTGTCAGTTTATATGCCAAAGTGGAAGATCTGAGAGGATGGCAGGACCTCAGCAGAAAAACGACGCACACATCCATGCCTAAATCTGGGGCTCGAACCCAGGTCCCTTAGATCAGAAGCCAAGCATTTACTGCATACAAATAAAAGCCAATTTTTGATTTCACTTCTCGGACATATATTTTTGGCTTCGTTTTTCGGCTTAATTGCGAGGGCCACTGTTTCAACAAACATTTTTTTTTTTGTCGTTTCAGCCCTAAGATAATGGTCAAGTAACTTGACTTCGGTATTAATGGAGCATATATCATTTATGAAGGCTAGGAATAGCTTCTAAGAATTTCATTATCCACTAGCAAAGAAAAGAATGTTTAAAAAAGAAGAAAAGTTGAATCAAGAACATCTAAAACGCAAATATTTCTAGAAAAATAGTAATGGTGGAAGATTTAAGGTTCTACAGGAACTCTAAGGCTTTTTGAATTTTAAAAAACGCATGCTTTTTCTGGAACTGGATTAGAAACCATCCATAATTCTGGAAAACGAAAATATATATATATATTTGCTCTATACCCCTATTGTACAGGGCGACTGATGTCGGTGTTCTCCCCAAGCTAATAGGTGTACATTATTCACAGAGCAGGGCTAGCCGGTCTGTAGAGGTCAACACAGACACAATATTACGAAAGAAAACTTTAGAAAATTCAGAGACCTTTAAAATCTGCTCCTAATCGAAACTCTTGAGGTTTTCGATTCTAATCCTTACTTCGTATGAAAAATAAAATGAATATTCAAAGTCTTTGATTTTTATTCCACAATTTACCATCGTAGTGTAAAACGCATATTGTCTGGTATAGAATAAGCCAAATTATAACAGGGTGAAAATTATTTGTTCTTCTGAGGAATGAAAACAGCCACTTTGATCGTCGCAACGGCATGAAAAAGAAAAAATATTGGCATGCGATACAATGACCATTTCTCTGAAGTATTTTCGATTCTCACTCAAACTCCTAATTTATTTTTCATTTTCCATTTCTAAAGAATTTAAAGGGAAAAAACTTTCTTACTCGTTTCCATTTTCCCTTGCAAAAAGCACACTTACCTCTGCTAGTACAGTCTAATCCTTTCGGCAACATTCCTTGAGATGTAAACTTGTTAAAATAGAACAATAGTTTAATATTTCAATATTTTCCAAACCTCGATGCCAAGTTTTGGATGCCATATGACGCTTGCATGCAAAACGGTTTAAGGGGAGCAAGCTATGGCTTATTTAAATTGCAAAGTAGTCAACGTTCAATAATGTTCAATCAACGAACCTTTATTTTTTATTCCTTCCGTTTTTTCATTTCCCTTTTGTTTTTATTTTTGCAGCAGCTTGCTGAAGAAAGAGAAAAAAAAAACCAAGGAAATAATAATTTGCTTTTTAAAGAAAAAAGAACACTTTGAAAAGAAATGTATATTGGGTTCTGCTTGCCGAGCTTCTAAAGCAATAAATAATCTGATCTGATAAATTGTTTCTTGCTTTCATCATTCATTTATAGCAATAAAATGTTTTCATGTTTTCTTCTATTTTTTCCGTACATTTATTAATGGTTGTTGATGTTGTTGTCATTGTTTTTTTGGTGAATTTTTATTCATAAATTACTACTTATGAAAATGATCCAATAAATTTTGAAGCAATTTTTTTTTGGGGGGGGGGATTAAGTTGTTTTCTTTCTGAGCTGCACTTTTGTGCCGGAATGGGCTAAATGGCCAGGTTACTAGGACTCCAAAGCCTCAGAAACAGTTGGGGGAAGAGGATCTACTGGACAGCTGTTGACAGATGGAAACCTCTCTTCAAGGCCATCCAGCGCGTTCTGTAATGTGATAATCTATTACGTTCTTGCACACGGGGATATTATAACCTAACGTCTCCTCCGAATGACGGTGGCCTTTTCAAGCCCATCTCACCGAGGGCACGTGGAAGTTAGCAATGAAAAATCTCAAGGCTGGCGCAGTTGGGACTGAAACCTGCGAACTGCAGATTAGGACATGGCGCGCTACCGACTGAGTCACTCACGCCCCTCACGTATTGGGAATAAAATATTAAGTTACTGTATTAATGAGCTAAGAATTTGAAATGGAGAAGTCCATTACTTGTATGAGCTAAGAATTTGCAGTGGCTTTTCCATTACTTTGAAATGAGTTTGCAAATAAGATTGCCTCTTAAGAATTAAGAAATTTTAAATGTCTCTATGCAGAGCACAAACATTACAAACAACAACTTGGGGCAAATATATATATACAATATATATTACAAACAACAACAATACGCAAATATATATATATACTTTAATGAGATTTTCAATAAAATGATACGTTATGTTACGTTATGCTATAAAAGTCTGTTTCATGATTCAGAAAATAATCCTCATACAATCACACTGCCTCCAGCACCTTGAAGTAGGAGCAATGGATCATGATTGATCCATTGCTTCATGGTTTGTCGCTACACTTTACTTCCGACAGTTGTTGAAAACAATGTATAAAGTGAATTGTCTTTCCATATATTATGTGTCCAGTCCTCTACTGATTATGGTCGCCCCTTCATACATCATATGAGTCTCGAATCCTGTTGTTTTCGGAATTGAAAGGCTTTTATCATGGTATAGTTAATAAATATCAAAGTTTTCAATTTTCTGGACATAGTTCTCATTGAAATGGGCTTTGAAGCACTGCTAGCTGTCATCTCTCTCAGTTGATGAACTGTAGCAACTCTGATGTGCCGTCCAGTTTGTGCCAACAAGCTCCTGTTTTTATCAGACTCTTTTTCCTCCCGCACCCGACTCTTGTCATGATCGGCGGATGTTTTTTGAAACTGTTGGCAATCTCCATACACTTGGGACATTGTGCCGTGATTTTCACTGAATTCCATCACCTCCGTTGCGATGTGTCTGCTCATCGCGGTCCAACGATGAGCCTACTTTCGAAGTCAATCATATCAACCTTTTTACAAATGTCGCACCTGACTGTGCTTTGCACCATATGACTTTACGTCTTTTATACGATTTCGTAATGGCGATAGATGGATGGATCAACAGACAGACATACAGGCAGATACATGCATTAATTTCTTTTTAATTACCATTCAAACTCTGTGGTATAATGTAAATGGTGTAAATTCAAACTCTGTGTAATACCGGCTCCTCTGTGGAAACAGCTGTTTACCACAGAGGAGCCGGTATAATATGCGTTAGAGGAGATTTGTGAGCACGGAGAGACTTAAGCAGAAAACTCATAACAGAACACAATAATTCTTTATTCGAGGCTCGAATCCTGATCCATTTGAGCAGCCAATGGCTATGGAGATCAGGTTGACTATAGTTCTCCAAATGTATCTATTCCGAGTAACATCTGCTCCATTTGGCCAGTGAAGATCCGCTATAATAATGGCCTATGTGACATTGTCCATCTGCATCTTTCTAACTTTTCTCTTTTTCTGAGGTTTTTAGTACCACTCAGTGCCGGACTTTGACTTTCTGAACCCCTAAGCAATGTCATTTAAGAGGCCACGAAAATTCGAAAGTCGAAATTGATTTTGTTTGGCTGAAAGCAACATTAAAACACGGACAGTAAACGAATTTAATGAAGATATCCATTAGGATTTATAACTACTAAATTTATTTATCACTATTAATACAAATTCACAATTGTTGCACAGTAAAAGTTAAATGCATTTTTCAGGTCCCTTATATCGTGAGGCCCTAAGCTGTAGCTTATTTAGCTTATGCATAAGTCCGGCCTTGGTATCACCGTACGTATTAGTGACGCTCGATTTACGCCCCAGATACGTTTTTAAGGTTGTGGTGTAAATCGGAAGTAATTTTTCCACAAGATACTTGTAACTTAAAGCAATTCTAAGGCAAATTGTATCTCTAAATTTTCAAGCAATGATTTCTTATTCATATTTTTTTTATTCATATATTAATTCATTGCACAAATCCATGCATTAATTCATTGCAAACATAAAAATCTATAAAGGCAAGATATAATGTTTGACAGCCTCTGTACTAGATGTTGAAGGTTCGGGTGAAGAGCAGGAGATTGAGTTAATGCCCTCTTTTTTTCAATGTAAAGTCCTTTATAACAGTTAACGACATGATTTGACTTCTCATCACTTTATCGTTTATCTGACAATATGGATTTCTTTTTTTATCAAGGATCTCTTCTATGCCATACAGCTGTTTGGAAATCGCTGCCAAGTCTTTCATCGATAGGCTTATAATACACTCCACCGGTTCTAACTCATCAACTCTGAATTCAGATTCCTTTCTTACGTGTTCGTCTTTCGTTATCACAAGATCATTCACTGTAAATGGCGTTATAGTGAAACAGCTTAAAATGAATTGTCGTATAGCGAACATCGCCTGTAACTGTATTCATTAATCTGCAGTTGTACATGCAGGAAAAATGACCAAATTGGCTCAATTTCTCCTTACATAAAATGGTACTTGAAGTGTCTGATGACTCCTTCGTCTAATACCATTATTATTTACATATGAAAATCAAACTTTTTAAGATAATTACTCAAAAATGCGAAGGATCGCAGTGACAGACTTTTGCCAAAAAGGCGAAATTATCACTATAATCCAAGTTACATATTTTTAGATCCCTAGATCTTCTAAGATTCCATTTTCCTCCTCCGAATGATTTACTTATAAACACTGGATTGTTTAACTTCTGAGCGGCGATTTTTTGCACACCTTGGGATAAATGGCCGGATCACAAACACTAAAAAAATTCAGAGAAGACTGGTAGAAGGCGACCCACTGGACAGTTGTTAGGAGTTAGATGGTAGCTTCCCATAAAGGCCATCCAAGGTGTTCTTTATGGTGCACAGGGTATGGCTCTCTCTTGCACACGTGACCATATGCTTACGTCCCATCCGATGGACGACGGCCTTTCCAAGTCCATCGGTGTCCCTTTCTCACCGAGGGTTAAAAGGGAGTTTAACAGAGATAAATCTCAATGATATCCGATGTAGAACTCGAATCTGGAAACTTCAGATTTTTTCCTTATAACTTAATTGATAACCAAACTAAATAGGAAAGGAGACAAAATGCAGCCTTGCCGAACTCCTTTAGTGTTAAATTAAGTACTACAAGTTTTATCAACTCTCAAACACGATAAAGTCTTATTATAGAGAACCATCATTCTGTTAACTAACTTTTCAGGCATTCCATGATATCTCACGAACAACTCCAAAATATTTCGATCAACAGAATCAAAAGCTTTTGTGCAATCTAGGCGGGTATTTTCCACAAGTGTTTGAACTCGAAACGTTTCTAAAGAATGACAGTGGAAAAATTTAGTCTACGAAACCCTACCACTTCTAAATACGCCCTTTTCATCTCGAAGTTGTTTATAAACCAATTTAATTACCTAAGTACAATAATGTAAAGAATACTATCAGAAATAGAAAATAAATTAAACTATAAACCAAACTATTTAGCTACCCTAATATTCTTCGATACCCTAGTAACTTTCACAAGAACTGCGACCACTTTTCTTTAAAAGAGGAATATTACGAGTATATCCTTAGTACAATCTTTAAAAGTAACCCCTTTGTAACATGAAACATTCTTTAGAATTGTTTAGAAACACTGCAGTCAGCCGCATATAAAAGAATAGTACTTTTCTTTCAGCAGTAATTTCATGAACCTTGGCATCTTGTCTAGGTTTAATTTTGATTTCAAAAGAGATAGCAAAAGTAACTTCAGTGACAACATAAAAGTTAGTAATTAGTAATTAATTTACCTTATTTTCAATAAATGACAGCAGAAGTAACCAGGGATGTATATATTGTTACTACAGATGAACATAAAACAATAAAACCGTGATGTGATGTGTCATTTTTGATGCTCGTGTTGTGTCTCATCCTGAGAATTTCGTCACTAATCTGCTCGAACAGAAAAAGATTTTAAAAATATAACTAGTGAAGAAAACTTTGGAAAGTTCACCGTTTTCTAAAGAGTCGAACTGTCTTTTAGTAGAGTTGTGTATTAAGAGTTGACAGTAGGAAGTTAGCGATATGAAATATAATTTTAATGGAAGCAATGTGTCGAAGAAGTCTACTAGCGAAAAAGCAAAGGAGAATTTGATGCCGGCGACGTATTTAAGGAAAAAAAATAGAATTGGAAAGGTAAACCTTGGTAACTTATAGATTTATTCATAAAGATAATTGTGTCGCTTATTGAATGTTGTAAAAAGATTCCCGTTATGCTTTGAATGCATACATACATACAAAATCCTCATGCAGCCATGGGCTACGGAGGTCCAACCAGACTGTGTAATTTTCCTCTCCAGACGTGTCTCTTTTGAACTACAGCTGCTGCATTTGGCCACTCTAGGGCAATTCTAGCAAAGTTCTGTTTGACATTGTCTGCCTACTGCATCCTAGGTAACCCCTTTTTCTGATACCCTTAGGTACACTGTTCATAATCCTCGTTGCCAATCTGCAGCTATGCCATACGAGAAATATGTCCAAACCAACGCACAACATGCTGCTCAAAGGAGGTTGATGACTCCTTCTTCTAACCTCATCATTACTTACAAAGTGAAACCACCTAATGCCCAAGATACTGCATAAGCATCTGGAATCAAAGGCATCAAGTTTCTTGTTATCCTGATTACAAAGGTTAGATGTTTCGCTACCATAACTAACCTTAGAAAGAACCAAACTATTATACAGCCTAATTTTAGTCTTTAGGTGTATACGTCTATTATCTCTATAGATTCTAAAAGTTCCAGCGGCAATCCCTATTCTTCTATTTAGCTCATGCCGTATATCACAAGTATCTGTTACATAGCTCCCAAGATAATTAAACTGACACACTTGCTCAGTAGTACAGCCATTCAAAGCAACTGAAACACCATCTGCCTGACCAATTTTCATCACTTTAGTTTTTTCTCTGTTTATCACCAAACCTACTCTATTACTAGTCTCATCAACAGCCCTAATGAAATAATTCATTTCATCAACATCAGTAACCAACAGGGCCAAATCATCTGCATACTCTAAATCAGAAATTTTGCAATTTCTAGATAATTTAAGGCCAAAATCTTTCCCTTGCAAAGAATTTCGCATTACATAATCAATAACTAAACTAAAGAGAAAAGGAGACAAAATGTACCCTTATCAAACTCCATTAGCAATGCTAAACCAATCGCTGCAAAACGTACGAACTCTCACATACGACTCAGTGTTATTATACAGAGCTCTCATTACACTAACTAACTTATCAGGTATTCCATATAATCTAACAATCAACCACAAATTATGTCGATCAACAGAGTCAAAAGTCTTTTTTAAATCTATAAATCTAGCAATCACAGGTTTCTGAAACTATAAACATTTCTCAAGAATCTGACGAAGTGAAAATATTTGATCAATACATCTCCTAACATTTCTGAATCCACACTGTTCATCACGCCTACAACCAAATTCTTAATTCTATTAATTATAATCATGCAAAGAACTATACCTGGAACAGAAAGTAAACTAATACGCCTATAATTATCACAAGAACTGCGATCATCTTTTTTAAAAATTGGGACAATCGTCATCGTCGTCGTCGCCATCATCATCATCATCATCATCATCATCATCATCATCATCATCGTCGTCGTCGTCGTCGTCGTCGTCGTCGTCGTCGTCGTCGTCGTCATCAAGAATCCATGGGCTAGAGGTCCAACCAGACCGCGCAGTTTAATTCTCCAAGCATATCTGTCCCGAGCTACATCTGCTGCATCCGGCCACTGCACACCAATTCTAACAAGGTCCTGCTTGACATTGTCTGCCCACCGCATCCTAGGTCTCCCCCTCCTTCTGAGGCCTCTAGGCAACACTGTTCATAACCCTATTCGCCAATCTATAATTATCCATACGGGCACCATGGCCAAACGAGCGGAGTCTCCCTCTGCACAATATGCTGCTTAAAGGAGGTTGCAGACTCCTTTGTCTAACCTCATCATTAGTTACAAAGTTAAACCACTTAATGCCCAAGATACTGCGTAAGCATCTAGAATCAAAAGCATCTAGTTTTCTGTTATCATGTTTACAAAGTGTCCATGTTTCACTGCCATAACTAACCCTAGAAAGAACCAAATTATTATACAGTCTAATTTTAGTCTTTAGGTGTATACGTCTATTTCTCCACACTCTCCATAGATTCTTAAAAGTCCAGGCAGCAATCCCTATTCGTCTGTTAATCTCATGCCGCACATCACCAGTATATGTTACATAGTTCCCAAGGTAATTAAACTGTGACACCTGCTCAAGACAGCAACCATTCAGATGAACTGAATCACAGCCTGCCTGACCAATTTTCATCACTTTAGTTTTCTCTCTGTTTATAACCAAACCTACTCTACTACCAGTCTCATCAACAGCTCGAATGAAAGAGTTCATCTCATCAACATCATTTGCCAAAAGGGCTAAATCATCAGCATAATCTAAATCAGAAATTTTAGTATCTCCAGACCATTTAAGGCCAAAATCTTTCCCTTGAAGTGAATTTCGCATAACATAATCAACAACCAAACTAAAGAGAAAAGGAGTCAAAATGCACCCTTGTCGAACACCTGAAGTAATGTACAACCAATTGCTACAGCCTTACCAACTATCACACACGACTCAGTATTATAGAGAGCTTTCAATATGTTAACTAACTTCTCTGGTATGCCATACGATCTCACAAACAACCACAAATTATGACGATCAACAGTCGGAATCCTTTTCGAAATCAACAAAACTAGTACCAAAGATTTCTGAAACTCTAAACATTTCTCAAGAATCTGCCTAAGTGAAAATATCTGATCTACACATCCCCTACCACTTCTGAATCCACATTGCTCATCACGCAATTGACTGTCAACCAGATTCTTAATTCTATTAAGCACAATCATGGAAAGAACTTTACCTGAAACAGAGAGTAGGCTGATACCCCTATAGTTATCACAAGAACTGCGATCACCTTTTTTGAAAATAGGGATAATAATAGCTCTGGTAAAATCTTTAGGAACCATGCCTTTATCATAAAAGTTATTCAAAATTTCAGCCATCCAAGTGGTAACCGAGACATTCCCAGCTCTGAGCATTTCTGTAGTAATTTCATCTGCCCCTGGGGATTTATGAAGTTTAAGTTTAGAAATAGTCAAAATAACTGCAGATTGTGTTATATATATATATCCAACATTAAAGTCGCCAATGCATCTATCATCATTACAAACAATGGAAGTAGAACTAACCACATTGTTTAGAACATCACTGAAATGCTCAGCCAACCTAGCCATGACAGAATCCTCCCCTTCTATAACCTTACCTTGTTTATCCTGCGATCCTTGTATGCCTATCCGTTTTCTACCACATAAAACATTAACTATCTGGTCCAGCTCTCTGTTGTTGTGCTGCCTAACTGCTTCCTCAGCTTTGTCAGCCAAGCCATCAAGCCAAAGATTCTTTCAATAGTTAACTGATCCTTTACACGTTTATTAAGCTCTCTGTAATCATTTCTATTAGGACTAGTAGGGTACTGATTAAGGACATTCCTGCAGTTCCTTCTTCCTGAAATAAGCTCAAGTGCCTTATCACTCAAATAATTCTGCCTCCTCTGCTCCTTTTTACCTAAAAGAGTACTGTTAGTTTCCAAAAATGCCTGTTTAAAACGGCCCCATTCTTCCTCAACTTCAGTAGTAAGCAAACCATGACTATCATAATGATTAAGTAACCGATCATGGTAAGCTTTAGCTATAACTGGGTCTTTCAGAGCTTCAGTATTAAAGGTAAATATTTTAACTTTAGCACAACATTTTTTAAGTTTAAGTTGCAAGACACCTTTAATAAGGTAATGGTCAGATCCAATTTCGGCTCCCCTATATGACCTGGTATTCCTAACAGAACTAGCCCATTTGCTCTTAATTAATATATAACAATCATATTCTTATGCAACCCATATGGTGAAACCCATGTGTACTTATGTGTGTCGCGGTGTTTGTAATAAGTGTTAGTTATTCTGAAACCATTGAGTTTACTTACCTGTAGGAGACGTTGCCCATTGCCATTGCAACTACCAATACCAAAAGGTCCTATCACCCCTCCCCAAAGGTTAGAGTAAGTACCAACTTTGACAATGAAGTCACCTAGAGCAAGGGTAATATCTCCTTTCTTGACAGAATTCAAAATATCCTGAAGCTGTCTGTAAAACCTATCCTTCTCATCCTCATAAGTATCCTCAGTGGGGGCATAACAGCAGATAACATTCAAGACTTTAATGCTTGTGTGAAATTTTGCTATAAGCAACCTTTCATTAATGCCCTCATATCCTAGAAGAGCATCATTAGCATGTCTGCTGAGCAGCAGACACACGCCTTGGTGATGCTTATTGTCGTTCCTCCCTGAAAAAAGAAATTTAAGATTTTTACCTTTACCTGTCCATCTGGTCTCTTGCAAGCCTAGAATATCTAGGTTATAGCCCTGGAATTCCTGCATGACATCAAGAGAATATTCTCTATGTAACGTCCTCACATTCCACGTTCCAGCAGAGAGAAAATGATTAGTAGGATTTTTAAAAAAATTAAGTTTATTGAGATTGGTAGGGCAAACAATATCAAACAGCCCCCTGATCGCAGGCATGGGGCAAAGAAAGACCTGTTCCTCCTCCGCTAAAGGCTGAAGTCACCGATGCTGGTAGGAACTTCAGGCACCACCTTTTCAAGTGGACGTTTTCAAGGCCACATGGCCTGCCTGAGACACATGACTCCAGTTTAGGCTTGACGATGCCCAACTAGCTAAGTAAGGTTCAGGTACCTGCGATGGCCTCTGATTAAGATTATCCAGCAGCTGATATAAGGTATCCCATGCCTCTGTTCAGTTAGGGCTGGCAACCCAGAAGCAAACAGAAAACACAGCGGCAGATTCTCCCTCAACAGAGGCCCACCAGTGCAGCAAGTCCAGGATCCATAATCAAACTCAAATCCATAAACAAGTCCAGTCTAGTAGGTATAAATGGTCAGCACCAGGACCCTGTGAAGTTGACCACTCCTCAGCAGGTTTGAAAAAAAAAAGAAAAAGTGGCCATAGATGACAAGATCAGTAGGCCATACTGAACTGGCAGCCCTCCCCTTCCGTTCCCTTCCAAAAGGGAATATCTCTTTTGAAAGGTACTAACGGCCTGCACCACGAGGAGGCGGGGTCGGACATTAGGTGCTAGACCTGGCCGGTTCTGTGCATCATCACTAGGGATTGGTACACAGCTTTCCTTCCAGTTTACGCCTAGCTACCATTTACAGGCCGGACAATGATAGCTCTAGTAAAATCCTTAGGAACAACACCTTTTTCATAAAAAATATTCAAAATTTCAGTCAGCCATGTGGCAACACAAATGTTTCCAGCTCTAAACATTTCAGTTGTGATTTCGTCCACCCCTGGAAATTTAAGCAGTTTTAATTTAGAGATGGCCAATGCGACTCCGGAATGTGATACAGGGCCATCATAAAAGCCAGTAATGCATCTATCCTCATTACACACAATGTGAATAATGTGATTATGCTTTGAATAGGGTATGTAAAAATTGTAATATGACTATTTGAAATTTAGTTAAGTATTGTGAAATATTGTTTTGGTGGTTTAATTGCATACTGGTTGTAGACAAATTTGTGTTTAGTTTAAATTATTATTCATATGTGATCTAGTTACCTTTGAAATTAAATTGTTCATTTACCATTTGGTTGGTAATCTTATTTTGAACTCACGTTCAGTTTCTATTTAAAATTTGTAACAATATTATTATGCATTGTTTAGAACATTCTTGAAAGCTCAACCCATTTTCCTATGACTGAATCCTCACTTTCTATAACTTTACTATCTTTATACCATTCTTTTTTCTCAAACAAAATATGGTTAGCGCGCTTGGCTACTGATCTAAGGGACCTGGGTTCGAGCCCCGGGTAAGGCATGGCTGTCTGTGTCGTTTTTCTACTGAGGACCTGTCATCCTCTCAGACCTTCTACTATGACATATAAATTGACAGGATCCTGTCAGACCTCTGTGGCAAGCAGCTGCTTGAGGGGGTATTTATTTATTATTTATTTCATTTATTATAACTTTTTACTGTTATGACGTTCAGAAACTATCTCTACTTGTGTATCAAAATTATATAACTAAAATTCACTAACATATTTCAATTCATTAACATATTTCAAATGATGCCTTAGACATTTAAAAAATTTGTTAAGACCACCATTCTATCAAAAATTAATTGCAATGCTTTATCACTCAAATTAATTTGCCTCTTCTGCTTCTCTTTACACAAAGTTGACAATTGGTTTCAAATATTGTCTTTCCAAATTCCTCTTTTTCTCATTCTCAGTGGTTCTCTTCACACAAAGATGACAATTGGTTTCAAATACAGTAGACTCCCTCTTACCCGGCCTTACGTGACTGGACCCCTGGCCGGATGAACGAAAGGCCGGTTAATCCGAAAATTGTGTCAGAAAATAAATAAAAATGGCAAATGATAAAAATACTAACTGTACTGTATTTTAATTAATAATTTATTGTACAACATTAACAATTTACTCACACTCACTTGAAAAGGTCCGTGATTTTCTTTTATTTCTTTGAACTTAACACTTTTTTACCTGCAAAATCTTGCCATTTTTTAATAAACATCACATCAGTTGGCAGACGAGGCCTGTTGTTGTTCAATGTATCTTACTGCAACATCAAAAGCTTCTTTTCCTTCAATATGGCTAACTTTCCCTTCTTTCTCTTCTTCATTCTTCGCTTCATCTCCGTTCCCTTCTCGGCAGACTGCATTGATAATTTCGTCATCATTCAGTGTTTCATTTTCCAACTGTTCATCAACTTTTAACCATTTTTCAATGTCATCTTCAAGTGTGTCACATCGAGGCAGCAGTTTAAAGTCATTAAGCTGCGAAATATTGATATTATCCCTCAAATCTTCGGCAGGCGCAGGCTCATTCGATACTTTCGTGTTGTCGTCTTTGGTACTTTCTACACAGTTTTCAACTTCGGGCCAAAGTTTTCTCCATACTTCAAAAACGTTGTACGAGGAATTTCTTCAAAAGCTCTTGCCAACATGTAGATCACATCCTTGATATTTATTGTTTTCAAAGCATTTAAAAGTCCTATTCTGTCATTTTCAGTTCGCTGCAGAATTTCTGAAAGAAGCTTTCTCCTGTATCGCCTTTTTAAACTTCCAAGCACGCCTTGATCCATTGGTTGCACTAAAGATGTTACATTAGGTGGCAAAAACATGGCTTTTATGTTGTCAGATATGAGTTCGCTTGGGTGTGTTGGGGCATTGTCGAGAATGACTAGGGCCTTTACAGGCATTTTAAGACTTGTCAAGTGGTTTTTTGCTTTTGGAACAAATTCTGTATAGAACTACTCTTTAAAGAAATACGAGTCTATTCAAGCAGACTTTTGAGCTTTGAGGTAATAAACTGGCAGAGCAGCTAAATTTAAATGTTTGAAAGCTCGGGGTTTTGCTGATTTCCAAATTACAAAAAGAGGACGTTTGTGCGTACCTGCAGCATTTGTACACACAGCCACATGTGATTCTTTCTTTGTTTGTTTTAAATCCTGATGCTGAGGTTTCTTGCGCTGTCACAAACGTTTTCGTTGGAAGAAGTTTAAAATTCAACCCAGTCTCATTTACACTGTTGAATTCTTCTGCGCATAAGCCTTCTTCAATAAGCACTAAAAGTTTTTCTGAAAATTCCTTTGCTGCTAAAGGATCAGCTGACAATTTCTCACCACAAACAAAATGGTAATGAACAACACGCCGTTTTTTCCAGCGAGAAAGCCATCCCTCGCTTGCTGAAAAATCTCCCCCATTATCGATTTTAGAATGAAGGATTGATGCTTTTTCTTTCAAGATTGGCCCACTGATTGGCGTTTCTTTCGACGTTCTTGCATGAACCATAACCAAAGTGCATCATCGACAATTTCATTTTTCGGCTTTTTAAGAGTGCATCGAGAAGAAAGCGTCTTTTCAGACTCGACTTGAGTGCAAAAATCTTGTAAAGACTTTCTGTTCCTTCTCCAATCATTTATTGTGCTTTTACCAACACCTAGTTTTAATTTTTTTATTATTTTTTTTTACTTTTTTTTATTTGCGACATATAGGACAGAGAAGAATCCTAGAAGCTACTCCTAGCTTTTACAGGCCTTCTCATACATTCCCTACTACGACCGAAGTCACTGCTTTACTGGATCATCTTTGTCAATACGTTCTAACGCTTTTAATTTCATCTCCATCGTAATGACAATACGCTGACCTTTGCACCCACTCTTTTTATATCACACAATAATTAATAGATCACAATACACACCCCTGTATACTCACAGTACACTACACACTGTAATATTCACAAAGAGGAACTGAAGCAAATACAGTGGGTCACAAAGGTATTCGGCCACCTTACATTTCTCATAATTTTGCATACTTAAAAGCACTAAATATAGTCAAAACCAAAAAAAAAATTAAATGGCATTTTATGTTTATGCTCTGATGTTATATACGAAAACGAAAAATAAGAAACACAAAATACTAGAACATAATGACTTTAAAAAACACAAAGCGCTAAACTAGCCACACAAAAGTATTCGGCCACCGTGCAAGAGGACATGCAACAAAATACTACAGATATTGTTTTTCATGTTTTCGTTTTATATTTTTATTTTTTACGGCAGCTGGCAGGATACTGTTCTTTTGTGTGGCTAGTTTAGTGCTTTTTGTTTTTAAAGTCATTATGTTCTAGTAATTTGCGTTTATTTATTTTTCCTTTTGTATAAGTATCATATATTTTTTTTTTGGTTTTAACTACATTTAGTACTTTAAGTATACAAAATTATGAGAAATGTAAGGTGGCCGAATACTTTTGTGAGCCACTGTATGTACTGTACTATAAGCAAAACACGCGGCGACTTGCTTTCGATTCTTGTAACTGAAGCAAATAAAACATGCAGCGACTTGCTTCCGCTTCTTGGAACGACTGGTTAAAGCGGAGACCGGTTGAGTCGAGACCGGATAAGAGAGAGTCTACTGTATTGCCTTTCTAAATTCCTCTTTTTCTCATTTTCAGTAGTTAGCAAAATAGGCTTGTTGTAACACTAAGCAAGATAATGTTGCTTTTTCTGAGTCTTTCAGAGTCGCGGTATTTAAAGTACCTAATCCTACTAACTCCCGCGTCACATTATTTAAACTAAGCTGTAAAACAGTTTTAACCAAATAATGTCAGATACACTCTCAGACTACGTGTAAGTCCGGTGTGTGCTCCTAAAACGTATATTTGTTATTAATTAATTAATACTTAAGCAGTTATTCCCATGCGAATCCATCAGTAACAGGTTCGGATCTGGGGGAAAAGGAGGTCATGCTCTCCAACACTTGAGAATGCTAGAAAGGGTAATGGGGGCAAAGCATTATTAAACTTGTGCCTATTTTACATCTGTACCAGTCCCTCGATTTACACGGTAGATAGGTTTCTGGAAATCACCGTGCAAATCGGAACCAACAACTTATGGAAAAAAAGGGGAATGGTTCCGAAAAAAAAAAAAAATCCTTGTTATGAATAAAACGTACATTGTGAAATTTTACTTATATATATTTAACTCAAATTTCAGTTCAGCGGTAATAAAGCGCATCAATGCAACATCATTTTTTACTTTCTTTGACTAATTAAAATAAGTTTAGATTAATTTCTCATATATTTCTTTTTGGTCACGAAAATGCTCATCGTTAGTGTAAACGTATACTATGGAATTTGAAGGCGAAATTTAGAAGGATATTTATGAACACAGAATATAAATTACGAAATTAAACATTTGTACCAACATTTGCTACTTTATTTTGCAAAAATGTTATCCATACGATATTTTTTGAAACAGTGTACTTACGAATCAGCTGTATTTAGCCTATTAAATAGCCTACAAAGTTAAACTGTTAAAAATAAAACACGGTTTTTACTAGTGAGAGATATGAAAGTCATATTTTGCTGCCGATTTAAAGTAAATTCCTTTATTAACAAGATCGTCAGTTGTAGCAAGTTATATTTGTATTCTTTAGCTAAAAATATATTCTTTCCATTGTAATGCAATCCGTCGCGTGTGACATCGTAATGAAATAAAGCCTGCACTACTACTACTTCATAATACATATTATTTTCATAACATTTAAGAAATTTCCATTCGTACCGTTTAAAACCGAGTTTATAATCGTGTAAAACGAGACTGGTTGCATTTTATTGAGCGAGAAAAACCGAGATTATAACCATATAAATTTAAACGTTGTTTACATTTTTTTCACTGTGTAAAACCGAAACCGTGTAAATCTAAACGTTGCATTTTTTTTACTGTTTAAAACCTATACCATGTAAATCTAAATGTTGCATTTTCTCACTGTGTAAAACCGAAACCGCGTAAATCTAAACGTTGCCTTTTTTTTCATTGTGAAAACCGAAACAGCGTAATTCTAAACCTTGCATTTTTATTTTCATTGTGCAAAACCGAAACCGTGTAAATGTAAACATTGCATTTTTTTCACTGTGTAAAACCGATACTATGTAAATATAAACGTTGCATTTTTACACTGTGTGAAACCGCATAACTCTAAACGTTGCTTTTTTTTCCCATTGTGCAAAACCGAAACCACGTAATTCTAAATGTTGCCTTTTTCTTCATTGTGCAAAACCGAAACCACATAATTCTAAACGTTGCCTTTTTTTTGATTTGTGCGAAACCGAAACCATGTAAATCTAAACGTTGCATTTTTTTTCACTGTGTAAAACGAAACCGTGTAAATCTAAACGTTGCATTTTTTTCACTATGTAAATCTAAACGTTGCATTTTTTTCACTGTATAAAACCGAAACTGTGTAAATCTAAACGTTGCCTTTTTTTCACTGTGTAAAACGAAACCGTGTAAATCTAAACGTTGCATTTTTTCACTGTGTAAAACGGAAACCGCGTAAATCTAAAAGTTGCCTTTTTTTTCATTGTGCAAAACCGAAACCGCGTAATTTTATACGTTGCCTTTTTTTTTCCATTGTGCAAAACCAAAACCGCGTAATTCTAAACGTTGCCTTTTTTTTTTCATTGCGCAAAACCGAAACCGTGTAAATCTAAACGTTGCATTTTTTTCACTGTGTAAAACCGATACTATGTAAATCTAAACGTTTCATTTTTTACTGTGTATAACCGAAACCGCGTAAATCTAAACGTTGCTTTTTTTTCATTTTGCAAAACCGAAACAGCGTCATTCTAAACGTTGCATTTTTTTTCATTGTGCAAAACCGAAAGCGTGTAAATCCAAACGTTGCATTTTTTTTCATTGTGCAAAACCGAAAGCGTGTAAATCCAAACGTTGCATTTTTGCTGTGTAAAACAGAAATCGTGTAAGTCGAGGGATAGATCTATTTCAAAAAAAAATTTTTTGAAGACCTCGAAACGGAAGAGAAAATGTAATACTGCAATGAAATCCAGTCTCTTGGCTTCCGTTTTGCCATTTCCCGGATCGATTACGTCATTCTCCTCCTTCCCTTTATTTTTTCTAGATCCTGACCTGATTGGCACTTAAATTTAATTATTCCTACTCTTTTAAAAATATCAGTTATTCTCAAACCATTAACCTTCAAACATTAAACTTCAAAAAACCATTAAACAAACCATTACTACAGTAATAAAGTATCACAGGAAAAAGTCCTGTAGGTAAGAAACACTTGAAATAATTAGTTGAAAAAAACTGGTTGTCCTGAGTAAGACTAACCCACGCCTCACAGAAATATTCTGGGCAGATGATGGTCGAATGGTTAGGACGCCTGGCATGCTTCTGGGATAGGTTCGAGTCCCACTCAGTGCAACCAATTTTTTTCAACTAATTATTTCAAATTAACTTTACTGGCCTGCAGATGACATTCACATTGTTAATTCAACCGCCTTTGACAAAAATGCATTATCATCCAACCAAGGGTAAAAAATTTTAATTGCAGCCGCTCAACACGAGAGTAATGTCTCTTCTTTTCACGTAATTCAAAATATCGTGTTCATAAAACTTGTCTTTCTAACTCTTCTCCAACTCTTCTGTTGTGACATTTCAGGAAATAATACTCAAGTCTTTTATTTTAAATTTATCTGTGAGAATTTTTTTATTAATCCAGATATATTACAGAAGAACATCACTGGCATCCTTAATAAGCAATCCACCTACTCCTTGTCTGTGTCTGTCATTAATTGAGCAATTCAATGATAAATTTTGAACTTCATTTTTATTACCTGCCTCACACATATTCCTCTGGTTTCATACAAACCTTGAATATCTATGCTCTACCATTAAAATTCTCTTGTGACGACATTAAGAGAATCCACATTCCAAGGAATTGTGAAAAGAAAATGATTGGCTTGGATTATTAAAGAAACAGGGTTTTTTGAGACAGGTAACCCTAACAATACCCTAATCGCAGATGTAAGGCAAGGTTAAGCGCTTCGCCACCTGGTTACGGCTTCAAATACCATTTTTGCAGCTGATATTTTCAAGGATATGAGTCAAAACGGAACGTGATATGCCCAAGACACATTAATCCAGGTAAGAGTCAGCAACACCCGTAGGAAAAAGAGTTTCGACAACTAATATGATCGCTGATCAGTATCAATCATAACTTAAGATATCCTGTGTATCTGTTCACTTGGGGTTTGTAACTCACAAAAAAATTAAAAAACACAGTCGTAATCTATACCTCATTAAAAGCCCATTGATGTTGCATATTCAGACTTCGTAATAAACAGCCATTACACAGTCACGTTGTTAAATGGCCAACACCTGTTTGAAAATAATTTTCACTCTTCAGCATGGTTTGAAAAAAAAAAAGGAGGGACCATTTATGACCAGATTTATACGCCAATCTGATCTAGCAATCCTCCCCTTCCGCTCTCTTTCAGACGAGAAAATCCTTTGAAAGGATCTAACAGCCTTGAACGATGGGAACGCGAGATTTAACTTTAGATACTATGCTCGGCCGGTTCTGCATAACATCACAGGGATTGGTTGTTTTACCTCTGAGCTTGTCAAATTTCTTGCACACAACGGCTAAAGGATCAGGTCACAAAAACCTCTAGGGCTCAGAGATGGTTGTAGAAAGGAGCCCACTAGACAGCTGTTAGGAGACGAATGGTAGATTCCCGCGAAGGCCATTCAGCGTGTTCTTTAACCCTCCTATACACGGTTCGACAGCTTTACGTCCGAATGGAATGGACGGCGGCCTTTCAAGCCCATCGGTGTCCCCTACTGACCGAGTGCAGGGCGGGGAGGTTTGAAGAGATAAATCTCAAACCTGTCCCAGCTGGGCCTCGAACCTGAGAACTGCAGATTGCTAACCTGTCGGGGTACTGACTGAGACAGCTCCGCCTCCTAACATCACAGGAGATTGATGCATAACGCTCCTTTTAATGCATATCTAACTATCATTCTCAGATCATTTTATGAGTGCCGAAATAATTTCTTTTGAAATGATGATTATTTTTGAAAAATGAAAGTTCCTTCATGTTTTATTTTTTCTTCTAAAATATAATTTATTGCGATTTGTTGTACAAATCACGTTATATCAAGGACCTTGCGATGTTACATCATGGATTAGGGTCGCAACCAGAATATCTTTAAATCGGAGAGGGTTCAAAACTCAGTTGTGAAATGGTTTAGTAAAATGCGGAGTTTCTGTCACGTGGCCGGGTGAGTTAAGTGGATGTCCGTCTCAGCGACCTTGTGCTTTAAAGAGAATAGGGAATGTATTCTCATTATAAAGTTTCCCTCTTAGCAAATATTGGAATCTTAACAATCCTGAAGACACACACTGTTTCAAGAGGAATTGTGTTACTTCTGAGTGCTTCGCACACAATGGGCTAAATGGCCAGGTGATAAGGACTCCAAGGGCTGAGAGATAGTTAAAGAAAAGAATCCAGAGGAGAGCTGTTAGGAGAGAGATGGTAGCTTCCCGTCAAGGCTATTCAGCATGGTCTTAGCATAGTGTAGAGCTCTCCTGCACACTGCGCCATGAATTTACCACCCATCCGAAGTATGGCGGCCATTCCAGCCCATCGGTATCCCTTACTAATACATGGCAGGGTGGGGGTTTTGCCAAGATAAATCTCAACTCTGGTTTCAAGAGGAAGGTTTCGTCAAGAGTGTAGATTATAACGTTCTCCGAAAAGCTTCATTAGGCAATCCAGACTAAAATAAAAAGTTCTATGAAATTAAAATTTTTATGTGAATAGTGAGATCAAGCAACTAAGCTGTGGCATAATGACTAGTCCTTAATATATGAAAATGCATCTATATGAAAGCGCATCGTGTCCAAGAAACTTTCTATCCTTCCTATTGTTGTGTAGGACTAAATAATTCGGCATTGCAATTCTTTTCTCTCCCTTCAAAATATTTCATCCGGCTCTGAATTGTATTAACGATGTGGTTAGAGTTAATGGTTGTTTGGAAACTAGAATGTTAAAACATGGATCGCACTATAGATCAGGAGAGTCCAAGTTCTTTCAATCCGACAGACGGCGGCCTTTCCAAGACCATCGGTGTCCCTAACTGATCGAGGGGAAGATAGGGTTTGTGCGGAGATAAATCTCAACGCTGGCCAGGTGAGACTCGAATATGGGAACTACAAATTTCGAGCTTGCAGAGCTACCGACTGACCCACCCCCGCTCCTACCACCAAAGGAAACTTGGAAAAATAGTAATTATGTGACAACAAACTATTTCTCTCCACACTCCTCATGTAAATAAATAAAGTAGTATTTTTCTGCCATTCCAAAAACCTAATTGCCTAGGATCGTGTTGATATAACAAACGCTTGTAGCTTTGAAGATATTCTTCTGTACATCAGAGAAAACAGCAGCATTGCATTACGCCATAACAGACTTAATAACTAATGCTAACATTTGCTTGGTATCCATTAATAAAATATTACATCTCATCGACATTGCAATCATGATGAATTTTAATATTAAAACTTGATTTAGAACTGAACAATGAAAATAATTTTATCCGACGAGTATAGAAGGTTAAACTTTTATCAGATATAAACAAATCGGTGAATTTTTCCTAATCTCCCGTAGAATTTTCATGTTTTAAATATTAAGGAGAACTTCAAATATCGTTATATAGTGAACAGGCCATTGTAATAATGCAACTATAAGACATGGGACTTTAAGCCGTGGCTCCGTGTATGGGAGAGCCATACCCTGTGCACGTTAAAGAACACGTTGGATGGCCTTGACGGGAGGCTACCATCTGTCTCCCAACAGCTATTCTAGGGGATCCCCTCTCCCAACATTCTCTGAGCCTTCGGGGTCCATGTGACCTGGCCATTTAGCCCATGGTGTGCAAAAAATTGCCGCTCAGATGTAAGACAACCCAACCCAACCTATAAGATATCGTGTTTAATTAAAGTTCAATAATAGTAACTCCATATCACTCAAGTCCCAGCGCCGTCCGTCGGATAGGACGTTAAGCCGTGGCTCCTTGTGCGGGAGAACCATACCCTGTGCACGTTAAAGAACACGCTGGATGGCATTGACGGGAGGCTACCATCTGTCTCCCAACAGCTGTTCCAGTGGGTCCCCTCCCCAAACTTTCTCTGAGCCTTCGGGGTCCATGTGACCTGGCCATTTAGCCCACGGTGTGCAAAAAAATACCGCTCAGAGGTAAAACAAACCAACCCAACTCAAGTCCCAGTTCCTTTTTACTACAGGTGATTACTGTAACAAGAAATTGTGTTTTTTCTCAGTAACTAACACTAGCACCTAATGCCCGACCCCGCCGTCTCGTGGTGCAGAACGTTAGTACGTTTCGACAGAGATACTCTCTTGTGGAAGTGAACGGAAGGGGAGGGCTGCCTGATTAGTGTGGCCTACTGATCTGAACAACTATGGCTACTTTTCTTTTTTTTCTACCCTGCTCAGGAGTGGTCAACCACACAGGGTCCTGGTGCTGACCATATAAACCTATTGGACTGGACAGATATATATATATATATATTTGATTACGGATTTGATTATGGATCCTGATTTTGCTGCACTGGTGGGCTTCTGTGGAGGGAAAATCTTCCACTGTGTTTTCTGTTTGTTTGTAGGTTGAAGCCCCAAGTGAATAGATTCACAGGATATGTTTATCAGCTGGTGGATAATCCTGAGCAGAGGTCATCGCAGGCACCTGAACTCTTTGCTTCTATTGGCATCGTCAAATTCTACATTGGAGGAAGTATTCCAGTGTAGATGGCTTCAGCCTTTAGTGGTGGGGGAACGGGTCTTTGCCCCATGTCTGCGATTAGGGGGCTGTTTGATATTGTCGGCATTCCCTCTCTCAATAAACATAGTTTCTTTAAACATCCTACTAACCATTTTCTCTCCATAGGTTGTTGGAATGTGAGGACTCTGCACAGAGCTTTTTCTCTTGATGTCCTCATACAAGAATTCCACCATTATAATTTAGATATTCTCGGCTTGCAAGAGACCAGATGGACAGATAAAGGTCAGATTTTTAAAAATAATCTTAAATTTCTCTTTTCATGGAGGGACGACAATAAGCATCACCAAGGCGTGGGTCTGCTTCTCAGCAGACACGCTAATGATGCTCTTCTAGGATATGAGTGCATTAATGAAAGGTTTCTTACAGCAAAATTTCAGACAAGCGTTAAAGACTTGAATGTTATCTGCTGTTATGCCCCCACTGAGGATGCCGATGAGGATGAGAAGGATAGGTTTTATGGACAACTTCAGGATATTTTGAATTCTGTTAAGAAAGGAGATATTACCCTTGTTCTTCGTGACTTCAATGCCAAAGTTGGTACTGACTCTGACCTTTGGGGAGGAATAATAGGCCCTTTTGGTGTTGGTAGCTGCAATGGCAATGGGCAACGTCTCCCACAGGTAAGTAAACTCAATGGATTCATAATAACTAACACATATTACAACACCGCTACATACATAAGTACACTTGAGTTTCACTTAATGGGCTGCATAACAATATGATTGATTACATATTAATTAACAGCAAATGGGCTAGTTCTGTTAGGAATACCAGGGCATATAGGGGAGCTGAAATTTGATCTGACCATTACCTTGTTAAAAGTGTCTTGCAACTTAAACTTAAAAAGTGTTGTGCTAGTGTTAAAAAATTTACTTTTAATACTGAAGCTCCAGTTATAGCCAAAGCTTACCATGATAGGTTATTTAGTCATTATGACAGTCATGGTATGCTTACTACTAAAGTTGAGGAAGAATGGGATCATTTTAAACAGGCTTTTTTGGACACTAACAATACTGTTTTAGGAAAAAAGGAGCAGAAGAGACAGAATTATATGAGTGATAAGGCACTTGAGCTTATTTTGGAAAGAAAGAACTGCGGGAATGTCCTTAATCAATACCCTACTAGTCCTAATAGAAAGCATTACAGAGAACTTAATAAACCTGTAAAAGATCAGTTAGCTGCTGATAAGAATCTTTGGCTGACAAAGCTGAGGAAGCAGTTAGGCAACACAACAACAGAGAGCTGTACCAGATAGTTAATGTTTTATGTGGTAGAAAACGGATAGGCATACAAGGATTGCAGGATAAACAAGGTTAGGTTATAGAAGGGGAGGATTCTGTCATGGTTAGGTGGGCTGAGCATTTCAGTGATGTTCTAAACAATGTGGTTAGTTCTACTTCCATTGTTTGTAATGATGATAGATGCATTGGCGGCTTTAATGTTGGCCCTATAACACAATCTGCAGTTATTTTGACTATTTGTAAACTTAAACTTCATAAATCCCCAGGGGCAGATGAAATTACTACAGAAATGCTCAGAGCTGGGAATGTTTCGGTTACCACTTGGATGACTGAAATTTTGAATAACTTTTATGATAAAGGCATGGTTCCTAAAGATTTTCCAGAGCTATTATTATCGCTATTTTCAAAAAAGGTGATCGCAGTTCTTGTGATAACTATAGGGGTATCAGCCTACTCTCTGTTCCAGGTAAAGTTCTTTCCATGATTGCGCTTAATAGAATTAAGAATCTGGTTGACAGTCAATTGCGTGATGAGCAATGTGGATTCAGAAGTGGTAGGGGATGTGTGGATCAGATATTTTCACTTAGGCAGATTCTTGAGAAATGTTTAGAGTTTCAGAAATCTTTGGTTGCAAGCTTTGTTGATTTCAAAAAGGCTTTCGACTCTGTTGATCGTCATAATTTGTGGTTGATTGTGAGATCATATGGTATACCTGACAAGTTAGTTAACATAATGAAAGCTCTCTATAATAACACTGAGTCGTGTGTGAGAGTTGGTAAGGCTTGTAGCAATTGGTTTAGCATTACTTATGGTGTTCGACAAGGGTGCATTTTGTCTCCTTTTCTCTTTAGTTTGGTTATTGATTATGTTTTGCGAAATTCACTTCAAGGGAAATATTTTGGCCTTAAATGGGCTGGAGATACGAACATTTCTGATTTAGATTATGCTGATGATTTAGCCCTTTTGGCAAATGATGTTGATGAGATGAACTCTTTCATTCGAGCTGTTGATGAGACTGGTAGTAGAGTAGGTTTGGTTATAAACAGAGAGAAAACTAAAGTGATGAAAATTGGTCAGGCAAGCTGTGATTCAGTTAATCTGAATGGTTGCAGTCTTGAGCAGGTGTCACAGTTTAATTATCTTGGGAGCTATGTAACAGATAATGGTGATGTGCGGCATGAGATTAAGAGACGAATAGGGATTGCTGCCGGAACTTTTAAGAATCTGTGGAGAGTGTGGAGAAATAGGCGTATACACCTAAAGACTAAAATTAGACTGTATAATAGTTTGGTTCTTTCTAGGGTTAGTTATGGTAGTGAAACTTGGACACTTTGTAAACAAGATAACAGAAAACTAGATGCTTTTGATTCCAGATGCTTACGCAGTATCTTGGGCATTAGGTGGTTCAACTTTGTAACTAATGATGAGGTTAGGCAAAGGAGTTTGCAACCTCCTTTAAGCAGCATATTGTGCAGAGAGAGACTCCGTTGGTTTGGCCATGTTGTCCGTATGGATAATTGTAGATTGGCGAATAGTTTTATGAACAGTGTGTCTAAAGGCCTCAGAAAGAAGGGGCTTGATGATGATGATGATGATGATGATGATGATGATGATGATGATGATGATGATGATGATGATGATGATGATGATGATGATGATGATGATGATAGGTACAGCACTGTGATTATATTCATCTGCCTGCATCAAAGTTAAAATAATATGTAGTTCATTTCAATTTGTTGTTAAGGTTCCTTCTGATAATGATGGCGTGAACATGGCTCGCAGTAACAAGGCAACTGGAAATAATGAGACAGAGAGAAAACGTTACTGTAAACGCTTGTCGAACATCAAGAGCCAAAGAGAAAATGTCTTCTGAAACAACTTCTAATTAATGCAGTTGTACGGAACCTCTGAGAAGCTTGTTATATTATGCATTCAAAAGTTTCTCGTTCCAATGTCTGTTGTCTGAATATTTCGTGTTCACACCGTGTTCCACGTTTAATTATTCAATGTGTTCTCGCTAGCTTTAAGAAACAGTTTATTGACCTCTATATTAGTCTTTATTGTTTTTTTCAACGTAATTATATGTGTAAATTCGTGTAAAATCCAATTAGTATTTCCTTGTAAAACCATTAGTACTTTTAAGGCCATCTTTAGACGGAAGAACTTGTGCAAGAGCTTTACAGAGAAACCTTTTTTATTCTGACAATTTTATTTACCCCACACATTATACATACACATCACTTGTATGCGTGTATGGGTTAAAATTTAATAGCCATTAACGTATATGAAGTTTAATATTAAGACTTTATTTACAACTAAGCCCCGAAAGCGAATTTTACGTATTAAGAGAGTAAAAAACTAAAGAGTGCCGAATCTGGGGGAAGGCAAAGGGGCGATAATTAACACTCCCTTGAGAAACCAAAGAATTATATAAAAATATTATGGATATAGTAAATTAAAAACGTTTAACTACCGAATAAGAATAAGATAATATTTATTAATAATGCAAATTTTTTGAAAGAACTAAAACCGTTCTATTGAACTGTACAAATTGTAATTGATGTTGTATTGCGTTGATTGACTGCATTGAAATGGAATATACACATACTCCATTTTAATGCAGTAAAAATTACATCCTCTTTAATATATTTTATATTTTATATATATATATGTATTATTTTACACAGTATTGAAACTTTCATTTTAATATATTATCTTTACATTAGTACATCAAATGTATGGCATTTATTATTTTTTTAATATCCATTTGCGGTTTAATTACTAGCTCTTGATGAAGCTGACAATATGTACGAGGGGCGTTCAAAACGTTCTTGACATGCATCTGCAGAACAAAATCCATTACACTTACCTAAACACAACAAGTCCTTCAACATATTCCCTCCAGTATCTATACAAAGTAGCAGACGTCTACGCCAATTCTGGAACGGTAGGTGGCATTCCTGTTGGGAAAATTCAGCAACTCTAAATGAACGCATCTGGCAAGGTCTCACACCCTTGAAAATAAAGGTCTTTTATTTTTGGAAACAACCCAAAATCGCATTGTGCAAGATCGGGTGAATATGAAGGATGGAGCAGATGTTTAATTTTTTCCTGCTCCTGATAGACCGTGACTTTCTGGGGTTTTGTGAGCACTGGCATTGTCATGAAGAAGGAGAACCCTTGACAAGCCTGTTGTTGGACGTTGCTCCTTCATATTCTTAACCATTTTGAGCAAAACAATGTTGGTGTAGTATTGGTCATTTATAGTCATATTTTCAAGTAAGGTGTCCACGGCTACCACTCCTGGTTAATTGATAAATATTATGAACATCTTCTTCCTTGAGCAAAAGTCTTGGAGGATTTGGGAAAGCAGTTCATCTTCCGTAACTCATAGTTGTCGATATTTCTGGGAGTTATATAGTAACGTCTCATCACCTGTTATAATGTCTGTTAACCATTTGGGGCCATTAGGTTCAAACGTTCCAGTATCTCTTTGCATGAGTCTCCTTTTTTGCCGTTCTGTCAGTTTGTGGGGTACCAATTTGGCACAGATCTTTCAGAACTTTAAATGTTGATGAATAATTGTTTCCACACTGCCAATCGATACTCTGACGTAAAAACTTATTACCTGAACGGTGATGTATGGGTTTTCCTTAATGAGTTCATGAATAGCAGCGATGGTTCTTTCATTCATTACCTCCTTCAGTCTTGCTGCACGAGAGAGGTTTTCGAAGCTCTGTAGTCCTTTTCTGAATTTTGAAATCTATCCCGTAACAGTGCCACATGAACAGGCATTATCCCCAAATATTTATGATATATCGCGTGAATTTTTCCCCGTCATCTCCAAGCTGCATCCTTGTGAAAATGTAAAATCTTTCCCGTCTTTAATAGACTCCATAGCAACAACGCATAGATTTCTCAGACCGAGCTTTACGCGCCACCAGATACAGCCTTTGTTTTTCACACGTAATGAGATGTTAGGAGGTAAGAAAATAGGAAACTACATCTGAAAAAGATTTTTTATTCCAAGTTTACTTTCCATTTTGGCGTAATCACGAATACTTGAAGATTAGACGCGATCAAAATATAATTCAAAGACAGAACACAGTCGCACTATTTATTTGATATAAGAATCATATGGGACAAAAAATACTTGTAGCTCAACTTGCAGATATTACACTTGTTTGCTTTCTTATTTCTAGGCTTTGCTCTTTGGTCACTTGCCAAGCAGTGTCAAAATGTATTATACCACTAGATCCCTCACCCATGGATGCGTCCTTGAACACAGGCCACCTACACCTTATATTCAATAAAATTAGTTAAAAATACATGGTTGTAGCTATGCAAATTAAATATAGAAATCTGTGCTTTGTTTCAAACAAGTCGTAAGCTCGTTAACTTTGGAAGAACGAGAGCAAATCTGCGGATGCGTGTCAAGAACTTTTTGAATCCCTTCCGTACATATATAAAATTTTTATGAATAAGCCGAAATAGAAATAAATTAAATTTTCAGTTATACGACAACTTAGAAACTTCTATTCTTCATGCCTAAAACCATTTTAACAACTTGTTTTAAAACTGTACTCTACACGAAAAAAATTTTCGCATGTGTATATTAAGACGAATAATTTTGGACTAAAGACTTTCAAAAACTGAGCTGCTGTAAACTTTACTGAAGATTGCAGAAAAATACATAAAAGCTACGAAAGAGAATTTTTACTTTTAACTCTCTTGAATCGATTTTAAAATGTATGGATATATTAAGTATTTCAAAAAAGCAATCATCGTAATAATTTCGAAATTTGTGGTTGCCTTCCTCTAATCAAGTGCAAAACATCGAACATAAAAACCACAAACCTGAAAATGTCATTCTTGAGTACCACACTATTCCTGACGAAATTTCCACAAAGGAGTAGCTCTTCCAACAAGCGCGAAGACTTCTGGGAATCCACTTAGAAGCAAAGGAAAAATAAAAAACATGACAAAATCGATTGTTTTTCGCAATATCCAGTTATCGAGTACGAGATAACTCGCCGCACTTTGAGCTAGATGCAGACTCTGAATTACTTGCATTGTTTTTTTCCCCTTCATTTCCTTCCTTCTGAAGTCATATTTTACCATCGAGTAATTCAGAAGCATGTGACTTATAAAGAGATTACAAAATGTTGCGCTCATTTCAAATGAGTGCAAAAGAGATTCCGTGCTTTGACCGAAATCTATGGAGAGATAAATTTAATTTTTCACTTTTTTGCTGGAAAGAAAGTTTAGGAATTTTGACACTGCTTGGCAATTGACCAAAGAGCAATGCCTGGAAATAAAAAGCAAAGAAGCGTAACATTTGCAAGTCATAAATGTTGAGCTACAAGTATTTTTGTCGCGTATGATTCTTATATCAAATAAATAATGCGACTGTGTTCTTCCTTGAATTATATTTAGATCGCGTCTAATCTTCAAGTATTCATGATTACGCCAAAATGGAAAGTGAACTTGGAACAAGAAATATCCTCTTTTTCAAATGTAGTTTCCTATTTTCTTGTTATTTTAAGCCGTTTACTATAGAGAAATTCTAATCTCTATCGTACACCACTATTTATTGTAATGCTTAGTGTTCAGTGAATAGCTGAAGAATACACTTTTTGTATCAAAACCCTAGGAAAGGAAAAAACAAACTGATGTGTTTATAGTATTACTGTCAGAAGTTTATGTATCACATTTCAAGGCAAGATATTTACCAAACATTTTGCTTAAATGCATTACTTGTTAAAAGGAAAAAAATGAATGTAACCTCGAATAGGCACGTACCTATGATTTAGTTTCGGGGGTGGAATGCAGGTTTTGGTCGGAGGAAAAGGAAAAGACTTGAATAGGGTTTCCCAATTGCTAAAATATTACACTGGACAGGAAAGATTCAAATGATACATGGAATAAGACTTAATAATTGCCTTTTTAAATCTACTTTCGTGTCGAACATAAAATATATAGCTAAAACAAAATTATACAAAGAAACTTGTTTTGGATTTCAAAGCAGGTAGAGAAGTTTTAGATTTCTTACAAGACGAAGGGATTTCGGGGTGAGGGGAGGTGGACACTAGCTCTCCCCATGGATACGTTCTTGACCACGGATCACCAATAGATTATAATGGCTAAATTTAATTAGAAATGCATGGTAATTGCAGAGTAGCTGTAGAACTTCAAATGTTTATAAATTTTTTTAATTTATCACACGAAACGAAAACAAATGACATGACAATGAAATGAAATGCATCATGTTTGTGTTCATTAAGCCGTCCAGTGGCGAAGTGGTTAGCACGCTTGGCTACTGACCTGGGTTTGAGCTCCTGGTAAGGCATGGATGTGTGTATTGCTTTTCTGCTGAGGTTCCGCCATCCTCAAGACCTTCTATTCTAGCGTATTAAACTGTCAGACCTCTGTGGCAAGCAGCTGCTTGAAGAGGTATTCAATAATTAGCAAAAGTTACTGGCTTCATTATTGAAAAGGTAGTTACAGGATTCGTGCATTGCATATGCTCGAGAACTTTTTTTTTTACCATAAAATGAATGGCTACGTTAGGGAAAGATGAATTTCATTAGCATCACAGAATAATTGGTTGAAACAGATGGACGACTCAATACCATTGCTTATAGCGCCGCCTTTAGCAGCTCTCCTTAATTCTCATTATCCAACTAACTTTCAGCGTGAGGACAACTTGCTGTTCTGTATCTGACCATTATTTGACTTTTTCCAAAAATATAATATAAAAATATTACTTACCAACCTCGGTCAATAAATCACTCGAACATACTAACTATACAATAGAGATTTACAGTTACCTGTGAATGGCTTAACTGTAAATCTCTCAAACAGAATAGGGGCGGGGGTGGCTCAGTCGGTAGCGCGCCAGGCTCGTAATCTGTAGTTCCCAGGTTCGAGTCCCAGCTGGGTCAGCGTTGAGATTTATCTCCGCAAAATTCCCCGCCCTGCCCACGGTCAGTAGGGGACACCGATGGGCTTGGAAAGGCCGCTGTCCGTCGGATGGGACGTTAAGCAGTGGCCCCGTGTGCGGGAGAGCCATACCCTGTGCACGTTAAAGAACACGCTGGATGGCCTTGACGGGAGGCTACCATCTGTCTCCCAACAGCTGTTCCAGTGGGTCCCCTCCCCCAACCTTCTCTGAGCCTTCGGGGTCCTTGTGGCCTGGCCATTTAGCCCATGGTGTGCAAAAAAGTGCCGCTCAGAGATAAAACAACCTAACCTAAAACAGAATAAATTAATATTATTTTTACCCCCACTCGATTCCTTTCTGTGGGAGTTTCATCAAAGATTCAATTTAACCTCCCCATTACCACAATCTGCCAATGAACTGAATGAAGGGATTCTATTGCTATCGCCCAAGTAAATCTTTAAATGATCCATAGAGTTTAGAAAATTGATTTCGGTAGTATGTGAAACACACTGTTTCAGTAGCCTATATTGAACATCTGTAAACTTGATGCAGTTTATTTTCATTTTCCTTTCGTATGATATACTTATGAAGTAGTTATAAATGTTTGAAGCTGTTAAGCTACTTTAAAATGAATCTAAGGTAAACAATTCTCCTTATGTAAAAACAGGGAAATTTTAGTAAATGTCATTTTTTTTATTCTTTTGAAACTGGAGCATTTATTCTCGGAGTATATCTTACATGCCCCCAAGTCACTTTATAAATTCAAATCTTTACCTATAATAGAAACTTATTTGGAACAATCAAACAATTCAATTGATTAAAAATATGCTCAAAAATGGATACTAAAACCACTACTTATTTACAAAAATGTATTTCTTATTAGATTTGTTTCACAAAGCACAAACGATATCAATTAAAGGGAGCTTTTTAGATACATCACTTCATGCGCGGGCCGGACCTAGGGAAAAAATATCGAGGGGCAGAGTGAATGATTCTGGATCTGCAATGCACAATATAACATTTTCCTCTCAGTTTTACAGCTCTTGTGAGCATTTCTTGAAAAAAATCCATGAAATAAATAAAATAATTTCTACTTCTATAGCCCTTACTAGCATTCTGAAAGGAAGGGAGTCATGCCTCCTCTCCTCCGCTAGATTCGGCCCTGCTCATATGCTAATATATATATAGTAGATATCGTATGTAGATAGATAGATAGATAGATACGGCTGACACGTAGCAAAAAAAGGGTACATTAACTGACCATTATTTTTAATTATCAACAATTGTTGTCCGTTAATTGACTATTGCTATTAATTAAGAAACTGTTGTTGTCCGTCAACTGATCATTGTTATAAATTAACTATTATTTTCTGTTAACTGAGTATTGTTATTAATTAGCAATTATTTTTTGTCCGTTAACCCACTTGTGTAAAAATAATATCTTTTTTCCCACTCAAACTTCGTTATTGTAAAGCATGATGGATTATATTATTGCAATTTTTAATATTGAACACAGTTATAAATGAACTGATTTAATTGCAAAGGTAATGAGGTCACCTATATAATAACTTCAACTATACACCAATATGCCTTCCATCAGTATGAGGTTGTTCATAATTATTAAATCACCTAAAGAATCTTACACATTGGATAATTATTTTACAAATACAGGTAAATCCCGTTATAACGTAGTGCTCGGGATCCAAAGAATCACATCGCGCTATAAGCGAGATTGCGTTAGCAAAAATTGAAGTCATTTTTCGTCATTCAAATTTCGTACATCGGGCAACTAATCAACTTATCTTTGTCACTTTTTTGGCGCTATAAACTGAAATAGAATTCACGGAAAATCGGAAAAATCAAGTAAACAATATCATTGCATTAAAAATTAAATTACTAAGATATATTGCCTTGTTTCAATCATGACTTGACTTACGATAAAGTATTTAAAACCAGCAATAACGCTTGTACGATAAACACACACATTTTGTTGACATGCGTTTCTTGTACTTCTGACTTAATCCGATCAAGAGCAGCAATTTTTTTCTGTTACTATAAATTTTTTCCGTTTTTTTTTTTAACTTTCAGACCTATTTTTTAAATAAAAAACTGATGAATGAAACAAAATTTGACAAAAATTAATGAATAGCCAATTGTGTACGAGTGCTTCCATGACAAAACAACTTGTCAGTTTATTCATTTGAAATACAAATCAAACGGATGTTGACAACAAATTGTTACAAGCAAATGGATTAACTGCCGGTATTCTTTCGGATTGGGTTGTTTTACCTCTGAGCGGCACTTTTTTGCACACAATGGGCTAAATGGACAGGTCACATGGACCCCGAAGGCTCAGAGAAGGTTGGGGGGAGGGGACCCACTGGAACAGCTGTTGGGAGACAGATGGTAGCCTCCCGTCAAGGCCATCCAGCGTGTTCTTTAACGTGCACAGGGTATGGCTCTCCCGCACACGCGGCCACGGCTTAACGACCCATCCGACGGACGGCGGCCTTTCCAAGCCCATCGGTGTCCCCTACTGACCGTGGACAGGGCGGGGATTTTTGCGGAGATAAATCTCAACGCTGACCCAGCTGGGACTCGAACCTGGGAACTACAGATTACGAGCCTGGCGCGCTACCGACTGAGCCACCCCCGCCCCATTCTTTCGGATGTCAAACGATAATAGGTAACGCGGATTGGCGCTAGAGTGAAAATCGCCGACGTGTATACAAAACTACACAAGGAATCCAATATGCAGTTCATGAGTGAAAACTTACATTTCATGTGACAAAGAAAAAGGGAGTCACTCGTGCCTCACATTATAAGCGGAATCACGTTCTATCGGAACGCGTTTTAACGGGATTTACCTGTATTTGTATTGAACAAGTCTTACAATATCTATTCAACGCATAAATATAATTTTATTAAAACGTTTAATAAACAACACAGAAACTTTGTCCATATACGTATAAGTTTTTTAACCTTACCAACTCTACACTTAACACTTAGTACTTCGTTGACAGTATTTTTTTTGTTTATCCAGTTGACTTCTTAGCTTCGGCAGTAACTTTAGGCTTCATCATAAACACAACCACTACCTTTGAAGCCGAAACAGCATCGATCTACAGGTCCGAAAGGCACATCAACAAACTATTGCTTGATGTTATATACCACGATTAAAGAAATCAGGTCAACTTTTCCGCTTGCTGTAGACTTCCAAATTCACTCATCTAACGTTATTGTTTACGACAGATGAACGTGCTGCAGTGAGTTTATTAAAAAAGGTGACATGAACGCTCGCGTATACTCCTGCGTGAGATTTATGTAACAAACGAATTGGAACATACAATCGATCTGAAATTTAAGAAAGGTAGAATTGTAATGTTAGAGTCGTGGATTTTGTGAAAAGAGGTTCAGCACTAGTGGGTCTGAAATGACACAAGCAAAGGGGGAAGTCAAAGCTAACACGAAAGCTGTGAAGGAGACTAAAAGGAAGACAAAATTGTCGAAGGTAAACAAAAAATGGTTTAGTCATTATTTCTCTAAAGTTATGAAGGACATTGTCTAAAAAAAATTTAAGAGGTGAACCTTCATCAATTGAGTAGATAGAGCTAGTTTTAACTGTTCTGCAAGAGAATATTATTACTTTATGTACGATAATATTTAATTTGTTTATAAGTAATTTCATCCATGCTTTTGTAATAAATTGCATTGTTTTGTACTTTGTATTCTAAAAAAATACTTACTTATACCTACGCTCAGTACTCGTCCATTTTAAATTTATAACATTGTTTTCTCAGACAAAAGAGATAAAAAAATCTTCTTCGTTCCAATAGATAAGTGACTTAATTCTCATGCTGAGGCATAGCGTCAGACGACAGCTCAGTTTTGGTTTTATTGTTGCACGTTTTCCTCTCGTAACAATATTTTAATTTTTTTCTTTTAACACAACAAAATTTAAATCAGTAGGTTTGATAACTTTAATTTGCATCTGAAATTGAATTTAAAATATCAGTTCCTTTGTTTAATAAAAAATATAACGGTTTTGCAACCTCTACATACGACTGCCCTAAAACTTTGTAATAAATATCTATATTGTGACAGAAAATCGCCTTTCAGCAAACAGGCACTCAACCTTCAGTCAATAGACACTCAATTTTCAACGGACAGTCCGCTAGTTAAACGCCGAATGACGTAGCGATGATTCCAGAGCACTTATCAATATAAGGCAATGTGTTTTTGCACATACGCGGAACATCATTTACATGTGATCGTCGTATTCAACGACTTTAAATATCTGTTGCAGCATATTAATATATCGCGACATATTTAAGTTATATTTCATCGACACTATTCGAAATTTTTTAAAATATAGCGCATTTCTACTTAAATTGAAATGCATTGCAGTTGCTTTTCGTATATTGTTTAGGAGTAATAACGTTTGTTGTTGTTCAAAACTCCATCCCACTTGAAAAAGTTCATAGTACTGGATAACTAGCAAATTTTCCCCTCTCAATCTAGTCTTCAACTAGTTTTTCGTTTATTTTTCGCAAAATAAAATTAAAATATACATTTTTTAAATGATTTTTTGGCCGAAAATTAGAACAAAAATTACTTGATAAATTTCTAGATGTATCTTCAATTGAAAGGTAATTTACTCTTAACATCGATATCAAATTTAGAGGAAAAACGATCCCACGACCACCTAAGTCTGAAGGCAATTTTTCCTCTAAATTTGATAGCAATGTTAAGCATTACTACGCATCTTTCATTTAGGCGGTAGATTTCGTATTAATATAAGAAAGTTATTCAAATACCTTGCACTTCGTAGCAAGTGGTTTCAGATTCGTGGGTTGTTTTACCTATGAGCAGCACCTTTTTTTTGCATACAGTGGTCTAAATGACCAGGTCACAAAGATTCCGAGGATTCAGAGGAGGTTTGGGAAGGGACCCATTGGACAACTTTTAGGAGACAGATGGTAGTCTCCCATCAAGGCCATCCAGCACGTTCTTTAACGTGCGTAGGGTATGGCTCTCCGCACACGGAGCCATGGTTTTACGTCCTATTCGACGGACAACGGTGTTTTCAAGCCCATCGGTGTCCCATACTGACAGTGGGCTAGTGAGGGGAGTTTTGAGGAGATAAATCTTAACGCTGTTCCAACTGAGACTCGAACCTGAGAACTACAGGTTACAAGCCTGGAGACCTACCAATTGAACCACTCCCGCCTCAGCTTCAGATTAAATTCGGGTTTTGCTATAGATAAGGAATTATTAACACAATGTGTTTTTGAAGAAGGAGAAACGTTATGTGGAATTTAGATTCAAAGGTCAGGTATCGATGTTTAATAAATAATTATTGGATCAAAATAATGGAAATATATTTTTGGAAATTGGTAAAGGAAAACAACTCGAAACAGAATAGAGTAGAATTTAAAATAAAAATGGTTTTAAGCTCGATCCTGAGCTTTATTACAGGCAGGAAGTTCTGGCATAAGAGGCGAGGTCTGAGGGAAATGACGTATGAAAATGTTTTGGGATCAGGCTGTCAAATATTTGAAAAGTGGCGTTTTCTGGGGGGATGAAGGGGGGGTTAGGACAACTGCAGCTTTAAAACAGCGAATTCAAATAGAGTCTGTTGCATATAAACACATCATAAGTGTTACTTCATCCGGCATTATTGGGAGGAATCTGCTCATCAGAAAATACTGTTAGTCTGAAGATATGAATTTTAGGAAAAATGCTGTTTTCTCACCACCTATTGAATCAATCGGCTTAATATTTTGTGCCGCACATCTTCAGCATATTATAAAACTTATACCAATATTTAAATTCGTAGTCTTTTTTTTCTCTCCTATTTTCTTTTTATTAGTTCTTTTTATTCATATTTTCTTTTTATTTTTTCTATTTTTCTTTTATTTCTTCCTAAATTTTCCTCTAAATTTGATAGCGATGTTAAGCATGACCTATTTGGGGATTGTTTTCGTGACATGCCCTGAATCCACTGATCAAAGTGAAGGTGGCCACGGCCAGAAAAGTCGATGTTGCTTTTAGCTCTGGTGACACGTCCAAAACTGTCGATGTTGCTTTTAGCTCTGATGACCACAGCCAGAAACGCAGTAATTTTTTTTTCATTTTTATTGTTGTTATAGATGATACAGCCATTCCTGCATCATGTATAATAGCGTATTTGGAAGAAGTAATTGAGTTGTATTGAGTAAATTTGAAAGAAGTAATTGAGTTGTATGAGTGAGAAGTATTGAGTAAGAAGCGTTATTTATAGTATAATGAACAATCGGTAAAATTAAACCTAACTAAGGATGCTAATTAATAAAGAGACATTGCGACTGTCACTGAAGAAATAAAAACTTGAAATATGTATAGAAGTTGTGATTCCAGTTACGCAGGACTTGAGCAAAGAAAATAAAAGCATTTAAATAAGCATTTAAAAAAAATAAAAAAAAGTACGGAATTAAACATTTTTCATTTTAAATAACAATTCCAAACAACTTCGTATTCATGATATATTTCCCACAATTCCCGCTATTTCTCGGACAAAATTCCACACCTTATCCCAGTACATATTAAGCACTGAAGACATTACTTTGAAAACAGATACAAACATAAATTTTTTTGTCCTTTTTTCCTCATATATATATATAATGCTATGTAATCCATAAGAAGTCTCTTCCCACAAAGTTTCATAAAAACAAAAACTCAGAAGACGAATACCCACGATTATGCCTTCTTGGAAGAGAATCATCAGAAAGTTGTAATTCATTTAATCATTCTTGAAGCCAAAATCGACTGCTACAAACAGCATCGCATACATAATATGATGAAAAAAAAACAAAACTTTTCAAAGATTTTCTTGTTCAGAATGTTAAATCACTGCTGCTCTGAGGAGGAGCTTATAGGACATTGTCACATCATTCACGAAATCGTTCTTTCAAACATTTTTCCTGCTTTTCGTCTTCTCAGTGTCGAGCTCATTAAGTTTGCGCAATGGCAAGTAATCAATTCAGAGGGAAACATTGTTACTTTAACCAACAAAGAACAGAGTGTGACAGAAAGTATCGGAAGCACTGAGAATAAAGCAGTTTAACAAGTCTGCGCTTCGTCCAGAGTCGTGCATTTAGATGACAACTTTGACAAATCGATCGTCGGTTCTTGACAAACGCCCCGCGAGAAGTGTCGGGAGATCTTGGAGGGCGTATCCATCACTGACGCATTAGAGTAGCGCTTCCGTTAACCAAGAACAAACAAGAATCGTTCGAGTAAATGCTAATGTCACAGAAGTGTGAATGTCTCTCTGGTACGTCTGCCGTGAGGTTTTTGACGTCGAAAGTAATGACGTGAGCAAGAACCGAAATTTTTGGCGATGAAATGAAAAAAAGAAAAAAAAAAAAACACAAGATGAAAATGTAGTTTCTCATTAGTGGCTCCAATGCACTCGTTAAGATGGCTAGGCTTTAAAAGCCTGTCTTCCTCGGTGTGTTTTCGCGACCCGATGAATGTCTGTTGTTCTCTGAAAGAGAAGGGATTAATTTCGTAACATTCGTTTGAAATTAATTGCCATGTGCTTAATTTATTTACACTTGGAACTTGAATCACAAAGTAGAAGAATCGAGTGTCAATTTTTAACGTGCAGAAATCCCAATGTTTGGAATAGTGTGCGTTTTATTGCAAAAGAGTTTTTTTTTAATTTTATTTACAAATGTCATTGCACAGTTGTTTCCCCAGAAGAAGAGTTCCCTCTTCAGTTACTATTAAATATTTACTAAAGTTTTAAAAACTCATGTTTTAATTAAAATAAGAATAATTTTTTAAGTTAGGTGCGAATTTACTGCTTTTTAAGAGAGTTGTTTCCAAGCTTTTACTCTTCTACGCATTTATAGCTATGTTGGATTGTTGTTTTATCTCTGAACGGGACTTTTCTTGCACACAATGGGCTAAATGGCCAAATCAGAACGACCCCAAGGGATGATAGAATGTTGGGGGAGGGAATTCACTGGATAACTGTTAGAAGACAGATGATAGCCTCTCGTTAAGGCCATCCAGCGTGTTTAACATGCACAGGGTATGGCTGTCACGCACACGGAACCACGGTCTTACGTCCTATCCGACGAACAGCGGACTTTTCAAGCTCTCGGTGTTCCTCACTGACCGTGCAAGTGCAGGGTGTTTTAAGGAGATAAATCTCAACCCTGATCCAGCTGGGACTCGCACTTGGGAACTACAGATCACGAGACTGGAGCGCTATCGACTGAGCCACCCCATTTACAGCTATGAACATCACAGTTGTCAATCTGGACTTCTCGACATCAAAGAAGCCATCAAACGTTTCAGCTACGAAAAAAAATCAAAGTTTTGCTTCTTCAAGTGACTGCAGATCAGTCTTAAAGCATTTGAAAAACAACCAGAACTTTCCATGTATCCTCAATTGACAAATTATATATTAGAAAAAAATTCACCATTTATCAAAAACTTATCAAAATAAAATTTATCTACAATGAATTCCTAGCCACTGCACAATTTTAGGCAATGAAACTGCTGACAAGATGGTTACGGACTCTGAAAATATCAATTCTTAAAATGATATCCCTCCTCATGCTGAACTCATATACAGAAACATAAAAAATGTATTATCAGGAAGAAAAAACCAAGAAAGAGTCACCATTATTATAAATCAAAAACCTACATATAGGATAGATATGGATGAAAGTATAAGTTCTATTAAACTCGATAAACCTAGTAGAGAAGTCAGTAAATCAAAATCACCAGACTTAAAACTGGTCACTGTCTTCTCAATGACAAAATAAGCTTGTTAACTCCCCACACTGTAACAAATGTGCAACCAATGAAAGTGTGGCCTTGTATTTTTGCGAGTAGAATCAAAATCTTTGAAAAGCCCTGTTTCAAGAACTTGAGACAATTTCAAATTCTTGATTTCACTCTTCAAAACGTAACTGTTCCATAAGAATCTATACATAAGATATAAAATTCAAATTATAATCTTAAAAATTTATACAAGATAGTGATATCCTTCATAGAATTTAAACTATTATTGAACTTTGTTGGTTAATTCCAAGCTTTGGTGGCACTTTTATTCTTCTGATTTGATTTTTGGATTTGTTTAACTAAGTCTACTTTTAGTTGCCTGGTTGGTTGCTTCCCTTCAGTTTACGACAGCATCAACAAAGAGAATTGTTTTCTGTATTTTTTTTTACTATCTTCTTTTTCCTCTCCCTTATATAAAAAATCCCTAAAATTACGTCTTATTAATTTTTACCTGTGTGGAACCCTTCTTAATTTTAGCTGTGTTTGTCAGCCTAATTATCGCTAGATATAAACCCAAGGGACCAGCTCAAGTGATGATTATGATGAAGCACTTCCATGATGCGATGCCATGATGTTGAAAAAACTTTGTTTCGTCGTGAGCGATCTTTACTACTGAATATATTGAAATGCTATTCTTTCTCCAAATACAGTGACGTATGGAGGGAAGCAATTCCTAAAAGCAACCCTAATAATGGGTAGAAACACGAATAGATATTAGACGGAACACTAATAGATCTTATAAAGAATAAACAATTTCCTTTATACAGAGCCATTATAAAAATGCTCATATGTTAAGTTTAAATCTCTCTCTGCATAGGTTTAGAAAAAAAACCTAGATCAAGGGGGAAGATGGATTCGAACCCACGACTTCCTGATAACTTGTCCGATACTCTGATCGCTAAGCTATTGGTCTCTGATCAATATCTCCTCTGATTTAGATATGATGTTATGCCTTATTCCGTTTATGTCGGGCGCTGTGGCTTTCACGTTATACAAATATCGTACTACGTCCAGATATCATGCGCATCAAGTCAATTTTTCCTCTACATCTATACAAAGAGCCGATTTCTCTGATTGAAACTTAGTATATAAATGAGACTGTGAAATTAATTGTGTTCAAAGAGTACCCATTTTTTAAAGTTTTATAGTTTATGAAATCATTAAGTAACCTAAATAATTTGTTAACAAATATCAAGACTGTACATTATGACTCTCCGGATAGCAAAGGGCGGAGTTAGTTAAGTCAGTAACTCTCCAGGCTTATAATCTGCAGATCCTAGGTTCGAGACCCATCTGAAACAGCGTTGAGATCTCTCGCTAAACCTACCATCTTTCCTTCGGTCAGAAAGGGGATACCGATCGGCCTAGAAAGTCCGCCGTATACGTTAAGCGATGGATAAACGGATAAACGTTAAGCCATGATTCTGTGTGCAGGAGAGTCCATACCATGTGCACGTTAAATAACACGCTGATTGGCCTTGATAGGAGACTGTCATTTGTTTCCAGTGGATTTCCTTCCCCAAACTTTCTCGGAGTCCCCGGGGTCCTTGTGACATGGTGGTTTAGCCCACTATGTGTAAATAAAAATGCCGCCCAGAGGTAAAACAAATCAACGAATCTGAAGCTCACCCTGCCCTCGGTCATTAAGGCACACCGATGGACTTGGAAAGACCGCCGTCCATTGGATGGGATGTAAAGCCGTGGCTCCTGTGCGTGAGGACCATATACTGTGCACATTAAATAATATGTTGGATGGTCTTGACTAGAAGCTACGATCTGTCCCCTCTCCAGATGGTCCCCTTGCACAATACTTCTCTGAGTTTTTGTTGTCCTTGTGACCTGGACATCTAACTCATTGTGTGCAAAAAAGTGTCTCCCAGAGACAAAACAAACCAACCAATCCCGGATCTCAACCCATGAAACATCTGTAGAATGTGGCGGAAAGGGCAATCCAATGAGTAGAAACACCAATGTTAAGTGGCATTGGAACAGTGGTTCCTTTACAGTCAACTTGACTTAAGATATCTTCAGAGGTGCGTTGCAACCTAATAGCGTCCATGTCATGTTTAGGCGATATTGTTTTCGAGTCCGAGAACAACTGTTGGTTGTTATAGCTCCTCTTCTGTCAAACACAAATATACAGTCCTCATAAAAATCTTAATTATATTTATTTTATTTCCAAAAGTTCATTGAATGTATTACTTTTAATTAAACTGACTTCTATCTTTTTATTGTTTTACATATTTTTATTTTATCTATTTTTAACAGTTTAAATTATTTCTTTATAACTTGGAAGAACTGCAAATCTCTTACTTCATTTATGATTTATTAATGGTTTACTTGGATTTTGTTCTCTTATTGATTTGCTGGTCTTTGTAAAATGTTACATTGATAATATGTTGTACTTGATGATATGGTCTGATATATTTGTTTGTAATATATTCATGCATCTTTCGTGTTTTAATAAATTGAATTTTGAATTTGAAGTATCACTATATTAATTGGGTCGATAAATAACAAATTTATTTTGCATTCTTGCATGTTATTCTTCAAAAATGCGAAATTACAATATATTTCATACATTCTTTCATGTTTTAATAAATTGAATTTTGAATTTGAAGTATCGCAATATTAATTGAGTTGATTAAATAACAAATTTATTATTTTGCAGATGCTGCTGTCTTACACGTGGGAAAAGATAAATACGAAAAATCTTCTGAAAGATACTGCATACTCTCAAGATAGGATCTATCGTCGTGTAAAAGAATTACTTTAAACGTCAAAATATTTCAGCACCACAGGAGAAAAAAAATATTATTATATTATACGATGACAACAAAACATGCTAACAACAGACTAATTTGTTGTAAAGCATACAAAAAATTCTCTTTTCAAAAGTTTTGTTCTTTATTCATTTTAAATTTTCTTTACTACAATGTTACCATTTTTCAAAACTCTTGCAAACACATATCAATAAAACTGCTGTTTTTATTACGTCATTACGATAATTTCATCAGGAAAAATGAAAACTAAAGCTCACTGGAAAGTTTAATACCTATCTGAATGCTGAAGAACATTAAAACCTTTATTCTTTCTGCATATTTAAATATAGTAACTTCATTCAGGCTATACTGTTATGCACTTTGCTGCATTTAAAAACAATCCTGTAAAATAAAAATTGTTTCTTGTTTCTCTCTGCATTTGTTTTATAACTTCGCATGTCATCAAAAAACCTTTTTTTTTGTATTAGCTTTGCTGCGATTCTTTTATAACTAACATAAGTATAGGGAAAGTTCTTTTCACCGCCAATGAATACTATTTTGCAGTATTTACGCGTGGTAACCTTGATTCGACCGATGCTATAAAAAGAAAAGACCTCCGTGTCCGCAATTAAAATCAGTGTCAGGTTTTGGGTTTTGGTGTCATCAGGAGCAATTTATTCCCTTTCTTCTCATTATAAAGTCATTTTTATATAGCACTTTTGCAGTTGAACATCAGAACGGTGATTCTCTCTGTTTCACCAATATGGGCGATACTACACCTACCAATATTCGTAAGATTCAGATCTTACATAACAACATTTTGAGAACTGCGGTCGATGTCCCTTGGTTTGTCACTAACAGACAACTCCATAAAGACCTGGGCATCGACCATATATATATACACATATAAAACGCACCTCAAAAAAATGTTTTGAGGCTGTAAGCAATAATCCCAATGAAATTATTTCTTCTGATTCTTTGCGATTATACTGTTTTGAACAAGTACAAGAGGCCTAAAACGGTAACGTTCTCTGAGGAGACCTATCCGTTTTAGATTTCTTATATATTTTTACTGCTATTTTTAGATTTTCTTACGTTTACACTTAGAGGCCCACCTAAGGGTGGTTTACTTATATATTGTTCTTATCCATGCCAAATAGGCATATCTTTAGGATGGAGATGGTTAGGGGTAAAATTATTTCCCGGTACATCGAATATGATTATACGATCTACGATCTACTGTTTGCAGCACTCTCGGAAATACGTGACAAAGCAATCAGAAAATTGACAGAAAAAGAACACGCGTGTGGAGGATAATAAAATGCAAAGAAATACCCTCTGAAAACAGAGTCGAGAAAGGGCGTGAACACCCTTCCTGAACCCAGTAGTTACAATATTAAACATCCTATATTTTTGTGAAAATATTTTGAAGATTTTTCCCCTTCTTTTCTTTCTTTATCTCATTTCCTTAAATGTTTATCTTTTTATTTCTATGAGTTCGTTTTTTTTTAAAGAGCAACTATTTTCACTTAGTTTTTACCTGTCTGTCTGCAGATAGTCAACATTTTTGATTTAGAGATAATTAAACATTCTTTTTGTTTGGGTTAGATAGGTATTAAGGAAATATTATGATTCGCATTTTTCGCATCTCTCAATATCTATAATAGCGCTCTCTAACTAAGGAAAAGATGGAAAAGGATAAAAATTTTAAAAGAATATCGTAAATGATCTAATCATTTTGGAAATTTGAAATTTTAGTGGTAGAATTTTATACTGGCAGCAGCGATTTGCCCACTGAAATGAACTCTACTAATACTTACTAAATTTCTCCCGATATAATTTGGGGGTACCCAAGGGATTACTGGGCATTGGCGAGAATTTTTGCAAGGGTGGCCAGCTGACAATAGAAACAATTCGGTTTCACAAGGGGTCAAAAAATCAATGTTTAAAGATGAAAGCATTTTCTCGAGCTGTTTATTAATTAGCTAGTTACGAAAACAGAGATACTACAAGCATCGTACCATAATCCAACTAAGGATGTCTTGAAACAAAACCAAAAAAAAAGGGCATTCATCTTATGATCTGTAAGAACTGTTGACGATCGGCTAATGAAGTCTCATTGTCTCCTAGCAGTCTTTCCAATTGTCATTCCACTATACCTCCGTGGTCCTGAAAAAAAATCGCATCTGACTAGAACAGTGATTCAATTTCTGGTTTATTCGAATATTTTGTTATAACTTGAAGAGCTATATCTTATGCACGCTAAAGAACACAAAAGCGGTGGCTTCTATCTGTCACCTAAATAAAAAAAATAAATAAATACCCCCTCAAGCAGCTGCTTGCCACAGAGGTCTGACAGGAGCCTGTCAGTTTATATGCCAGAGTAGAAGGTCTGTGAGGATGGCAGGCCCTCAGCAGAAAAACGACACAAACAGCCATGCCTTCCCTGGGGCTCGAACCCAGGTCCCTTAGATTAGTAGCCAAGCGCCCTAACCACTCGGCCATGAGACGGCTAAAAAAAAAATTAAGGTTCCACCGAGAAGCCATTGAGTAACTCCTCTTCCGTAAGCTTCTCTGAGGAATTGAGGTTCCTCGTTGCGTTGTTTAAATCAACGTTGGATTCTTTCTAACTATATAAATGCTTCTGCTGACATATCTTTAGCTTTCTCAAGTGTCGTTCATATTATCCAAAATGTAAATTACTGCTGATTTGTTCCATTCATTCATGCAATGTGCAAAAAACGTGTTGCGCAGAAATGAAACATCCAGCCTCATGTTTCTCACCAATCAAAAGAACTGAAGCAACATACTCTTGATCAGTTTTCATCACAATAGGTTCTAATTAACCTCTCAGAAGCTTTAATTAGTCGTCTCTCAAATGCAATTTTGCCAAGGGAACCAATTTATCAGCATTATCGAAGTCAGATATTTTCAGATCACGGGATCATCCAAAGGTTTAACTAACCCTTACAACGCTCTCCTTGTTATATAACGAAATCAATAACGAAACAAAAGAGAATCGGTGACAAAATGTAGCCTTGTGTAATTTCATTTGTAATGCAAAACCAATCATTGCAGACTTTTTTAACTCTCACACACAATTCATTGTTATTATAGAGAGTTCTTTCCTTGTAACATCTATAAAATTAACCAAAAAATGCACATTAGGAACGGTGCTTAATAGAATTATGTGTGCACTTTGGCAATAGATATTTTCAATCCGTTGTAAACATCCCAATCAGTCGCGAATTATGTCGATCAATAGACTGAAACGACTTCTTTTAACCTACAAAGTTAAGAACTACAGTTTTCTGAAACTCCGAACAGTTCCCAAAAATATGCCTGAGTGAAATACGCTGGTTTTCATAAATAAAGGACAATCTTATGTAATGTCAATGGGAAGCTATCGTCGAAACTCTATAACCACCAAAATAAGTTTTTTTTTGTTTTGAAAAATTCTATAGCAGGCAAAGACCTCAATCACATTTGTCAATATCTCGATTTTGAAGGATATTAATTCAGTATTTAACGAGTTATGGAAGTGTGAATATTGAACAACAGCAATGCCAGAATATATGAAAAGCATAAAAAATTGATGAATAGTGAAAGAACTTTACACAGATTTCTAAAATAAAAAATTATTTTATTAAACGCTTTAATGCAATGTTTATTACTAAACTTTAATTGACTTCTGAAGTCAATTTTTGTAATTGGCATTGTTATTGTTAAATATTCGAACTTCCATAACTCATTAAATTCTGAACAAATATCGTTGAAAATCCATATATTGCATTATTTGATTGAGATCTTTATTTATAAACAAAATTACTTTAGAAGTTATAGAGTTTCAACGTTACCTTCCCATTTACATAACAGAAAGCTATTCCTTAATTTATGGAAACCAGTGTAGTAACAAGAACAAAAACTATGAAGCTCCTTACTACTATTGAATTAACTGTTCATATCTAAGTTATCATCAATAAAATGTTTATTCCGCTTAGCGAAATTAAGTAAACAATTCGAAAATAAACTAATAAAAGATTCCCATTCAAAATAATGTTAAATAGAATGCATGTGTGCATGTTTCCAGTAGATATTTTCAATCGGTGTAAACTTCACGATCAATCGCAAATTATGTCGATCAGTAGAGTGAAACTCTTTCTTGAAATCTACAAAACTAAGAACCACAGGTTTCTGAAACTCCAAAGAGTTTTCAAGAATACGTCTAAGTGGCACGAAAAGAACCTATTCCTCCTATTACTTCCGAATTCACTGTTCGTATCTAAGTTAAAATAAATACCCCCTAAAGCAGCTGCTTGCCACAGAGGTCTGACAGGAACCTGTCAGTTTATATGTCACGTAGAAGGGCTGTGAGGATGGCAGGACCTCAGCAGAAAAACAACATACACATTCATGCCTTACCCGGGGCTCGAACCCAGGTCCCTTAAGATCAGTAGATAAGCGCGCTAACCACTCGGCCACAACCCATCTAGTTATGTTTAATTATATTTAGAAAAATTAAGGAAATAATTTTATCTGGAACAGAAAGTAAACTGATGTCTTTGAATTATCAGAAGAGCTGTGATAACCTTCTCTGTAGAAAAAACGTAGATTATTCAAAGCTTAAGTAGAATTTTTCGTACCCTTATATAAAAAGAAATCAATACTTTAGGCAACCGTATGACAACAGATCATCTCACGATCTCAGCAGTAATATCATCTACCTCTGGTGGCTTGTATAGAACTTTTCCTGTAACACCGATAATAAACCAATAAAAATGCACATTCGAAACAATATTTAATAGAATGTGTGTGGGTGTATTTTACCAGTAGATATTTCCAAGCCTTTTGAAGTTCATTCTACCCAGCCAGGAAGAGGGATTTTTAGCATTCCCTTCTGAGAGGTGAACGAGTGCTCGTTCATCGGTGCCGCTCTCTGAAATGAATCGACGCGTGATGTTTGCAGTGGTGTTTGCTCTCCTTTGAATTTTATGTTGTTCTTCAAAATCGTATGGGCGATGGTGTCTCCCGAGTTATCGGTTGTCATGGGAACGATGTGGCCACATCTGGTGTGATTCACAAACTGTTTGCAGAGGATGGAACTATAACTTTCGTGCATGACTTCTTCGACTGTAGCGATGATACTTGTTCTCTCTCTAGATAGCATTCCACTGCATGGTGAATCAGGCAAAAGTAGCTATCTTAAAGAGCTTATGTGTTTTGGCGAATAAACTGGAAGGAAGTTAATGCTACAAAAACAACTAAAGCCTATTAGGCATCGACATCTGTAGAGTAATTCTTTCTAGGATGTGATTGTGTCAAAATATCGCATTTTCTGTTTCGCAGAATTCAACCAGTCAAACGGCAGTGCTAAAGCTTGAAAAATGAATAGAAATTTCAAATATAAAAGATCCCGTAAGTAAAAATGTTTCTCAAAAGTTCAGCTGCAGAAATTAAAATGTTCTGTAGAATAAAAAATATTTAGGAAATAATTTCTTTGTTGTAGTTTATGTAAAGCAAAGGTATTCATAATTTAAATCTTTAAAATTTGCATGATTTTCCATAGTAGTGTAACTTTTACGGCACAGATGGCGAGTACACAGTCATGTTCAATTCTCTTTTCAAAGGGTATTTTTTTAATTATCTGCATACTCGTGTTTTTCTCCTTCGTTTCAAAGATTGTGTCTGTGTTTCAAGCAGTTCTTCAAAAAATGCTAAAAGATGGACTTTATAATGGGGGAGGAAGAATTGAGTTCGAAGCCATCAAGACTAATTCCGCCACAGGGATTCCATACTTTTCGTCCATAAGATCAACATACTCTTCCTATATCATAGATCCATGTTTCTCTTTGCATAAGATATTCATTTATTAAAAGCCAATAAAGATTAAGGATATGTATAAAGAGCTTATTTTTCCATGGAAATTAATGCGTTTAACGCATTGTGCCCGGGAATTGAAAATGTACAATTAACATCAGTCGGCAGGTTTGCTGCCAATATACGAAATTTCCGTTCATGGACCATGGCAGCAGTAAAATTCCCGACTTTCGCTAGTTTTCTCCGGAGATCATTGTGTTAATGCTCTACCCTTTCGAAAATAAATAAATAAATACATCATCTAGACAACACTGCAAAAGATTAACAAAACAAGCTTGTTTTAAAATATATTGTAATTTCAGTGTCATTATTAAAATATCCACATTTTAGAGTGTTTTAATTCCTCAAATGCACCAATTTTGCTCTCTACATTTAATAAAAACAAATGACGTCTATACAATAAAAGAAATATTTTTCTTTTGATTCCATGTGGGTGCAAGTCCTGAAAACGTTACCGCGAGTTTCAGTCAGCTGTGAGTCATTTACATTCTGTCATAATCTGACTGAAGACCGCAAACACTAATGCCAATTAGCCTGAACCACAAAACGATTATCTTTTGATATATGAGATAATGATATTATTAATTTATAATAAAATATATATATTAATAACATTTTTCAAATAATGTCCCACTTTTCATCAATAATATGCCATAATTTCAGAAATAGTTGCTGCATACAGTGGTTTGGTACAATTTGTTTGACATTTGTTCGACGGAAATGTGTTCGACAACATTTGTTCGATGGAAATGTGTTCGACAACATTTGTTCGATGGAAATGTGTTCGACAACATTTGTTCGATGGAAATGTGTTCGACAGCATTTGTTCGAAACGGAAATTTTTTCAACTGAAATTTGTTGGACGGAAATTTCTTTCGAAGAGGAAATTTTTTTGACTGAAACTTGTTCGTCGGAAATTTTTTTGACTGAAACTTGTTTGCCGGAAATTTGTTCGAATTAAACTTGTTTGAGGAATAGTTTGTCGACAGTTTGAGAGGCCGGTAGGGGGCGTTCTCCTCAATAAGGTCTTTTCAGCTTTTTTACTGGGTCATTATCGGTGAGGGAGTGGATCTGGGAAGAGCCGTGACAAAAGAGAAGGCTTCGTTTTAAACTAGGTAGAGTAAAACACTTGTTTCCCAGACAATTTACGTACCATTTATTTCCTTTCCGTTTTCATTATTCTTATAAGCTGGGGCCGAGTGCTTAGCACGCTTAGCTTACTGATCAAAGGGACCTGGGTTCGAGCCTCAATTGAAGAATGAATATTTGCTATCTTTCTGCTGAGGTCCCGACATCCTCACACACCTGCTGTTAGACCTCTATGGCATGCAGCTCCTTGAGGTGATATTTATTTTTTTTTATATCTCGTTTTCTTTGAAAACGAGATAATAGTTTCGCTTTGTCATCTGTCTGTAGACATCAAACTTTTTTGTTTACAGAGATAAACTACAAATTATTTTTATGTTCGCTAGACATTGATGAAATATTACTATATTCACTTTCCGAAAATCTCTAAAGTTATAATTACGCCATCTAACGGTGGAAAAAGCTGAAAATTTCAAACGAATATTGCAAACGACGTATTTATATTAGATATTTGAAATTTCGGTGGTGGAATGTGAACGTCTCGGAGTTTCCATTGTTAATAATGAGTTGACCCCTTAGACCCAGAAGGGGTGAGAAAACACACTTCTTAATGTTAGCAGAAAATTGTTGGTTTTTAGAGATAAATGGAAAATTCTTTTTGAGTTAGATAGGAATTGATAAAATATTATGGTTCATACTTTTTAAACTTCCGAAAACTAAAATTGCGCCCTCTAACGACTTAAAAATTTGCAAATTTCAAAATTTTAAACGAATATTGCCAATGACGTATTCATGCTAGAAATTTTAATTTTTTTTGTGGAATATGGACGCCATGATGTTTCCATTAGCGACAACAAATTGATTTCTTATACCCAGGCGGGGGGGGGGGGGGACACAATTATATATTTCAGCATATAATTGTTAATGTTTAGAGAAAAATGAAAATATCGTTTTAGGATTAGATAGGAATTGATAAAATATTATGATTCGCACTTTAGGAATCTTTCGAACACTATAATTGCCCCTCTAATGGTGAAAAAGATTGAAAATTCCAAAATTTTAAACAAATATTGAAACGAGGTATTACTGATCGAAATAAAAACTTTTGGTAGTGGAATGGTAACTTTATGAAGTTCGATTGCAAACAATGAAAATGATGATTGGAGTTTATTTTTTTACTTTGCTTGGTATTAATGAAATAATATAATTCGCATTTTTCAAATAATACTAGTTTTAATAAATATATATCATTACAGATCACTGAACTAATGAAACAGCAGCACTGTTATCGAGTTTTAGAAATAACTTGTCTCGAATATGAATTTGAAAAATTAATGGTAGTGTCTAAGAAATATCCTACTGACAACAATAATCTACTAATCTGGGAAATGCTACTTTCTAGATTTAAAAGACAAATACTTTTATGTTGTATAATTACTCATCATCATCATATCATCATCGTCAAGGTCATGGACTACAGAGGTCCAACCAGAACGCGCAATTCAGTTCTCCAAGCATATGTGTCCTGAGCTACATCTGCTGCATCCGGCCACTGCACGCCAATTCTAACAAGCTCCTGTTTGACATTGTCTGCCCACCGCATCCTAGGTCTCCCCCTCTTTCTGAGGCCTTTAGGCATACTGTTCATAACCCTATTCGCCAATCTATAATTAACCATACGGGCAGCATGACCAAACCAACGGAGTCTCTCTCTGCAAAAATACGTTGCTTAAAGGAGGTTGCGATTCCTTTGCCTAACCTCATCATTACTTACAAAGTTGATCATAATGCCCAAGATGCTGCGTAAACATCTAGAATCAGAAGCATCTAGTTTCCTGTTATCTTGTTTACAAAGCATCCAAGTTTCACTACCATAAATAACTCTTGAAAGACCCAAACTATTATACAGTCTAATTTTAGTCTTTAGGTGTATACGCCTATTTCTCCACACTCTTCCTAGATTCTTAAAAGTACCGGCAGCAATCCCTATTCATCTGTTAATCTCATGCCGCACATTACCAGTGTCTGTTACATAGCTCCCAAGATAACTAAACTAAGACACCTTCTCAAGACTGCGGCCATTCAGATTAACTGACCAACAGCCTGGCTGACCAATTTTCATCACTTTAGTTTTCTCTCTGTTTATAACCAAACCTACTCTACTAACAGTCTCATCAAAAATAGAAACACCATGGCGTTCACACTTCACCACCAAAATTTAAAATTTCTAGCATGAATATGTCATTTGCAATATTCGTTTAAAATTTTGAAATTTGAATATTTTTAAGTCGTTAGAGGGCGCAAGTTTAGTTTTCGGAAGTTTAAAAAGTATGAACCATAATATTTTATCAATTCTTATCTAACTCAAAAAGAATTTTTCATTTATCTCTAAAAACAAACAATTTTCTGCTAACATTAAGAAGTGTGTTTTCTCACCCCTTCTGGGTCTAAGGGGTCAACTTATTGTTAGCAATGGAAACTTCGTGACCTTCGCATTCCACCACCGAAATTTCAAATTTCTAGCATGAATACATCGTTTGCAATATTCGTTTAAAATTTTGAAATTTTAAACTTTTTCCGCCTCTATGGGGCGTAATTATAGCTTTAGAGATTTTCGGAAAGTGAATATAGTAATATTTCATCAATGCCTATCCAACATAAATTATTTTATTTAATTTATCTCTGCAAACAAAAAGTTCGATGTCTACAGACAAACCGACTACAAAGCGAAACTATTATCTCATTTTCAAAGAAAACGAGATAAAAATGAGATAAAAATTGACCTCCCATGCTTTCTTCCACCCCCAAAAAAGAGGAAATTCTAAAGCGATTATTCCTTTATATCTACAGAGAGCGAGTGCCAAAACTAACAAGTTATATGTCAAAGCCGTCCCGTGGCCGAGTGGTTAGCACGCTTGGCTACTGATCTAAGGGACCTGGGTTCGAGCCCCGGAATTAGGCACGGATGTGTGTGTCGTTTTTCTGCTGAGGTCCTGCCATCCTCTCAGATCTCCTACTGTGGCATATAAACTGACAGGCTCCTGTCAGACCTCTGTGGCAAGCAGCTGCTTGAGGGGGTATTTATTTATTTTATTTATATGTCAAATGAAAGCTTATGGCGCTAGGAGTGTCACAGATGATACAAAACGACCTCCCATTGTTTGTTCCCCCTAAAAATGGGAAATATGAAAATGATCGTTCCGCGATATTTTCCGAAAGCGAAGACCTACCATTATGAGTTATGTGACAAATGAAAGCTCATACGATGTAATAGACTGTTTTGAATATTATCCTTCACCATTCCTCCCCCTCCCCCCTTAGGAGGAGAGATTTTCGCGGGAGTGGACCTTAATGAGATACATCTCAAAAGTTTGTGATGTCTCCAATGTAACGGGCCACATTAAACATGACTAAAAATTAGGGAAAGGAAAAATGTGGACGATGTTCATATATCAAATGAAAGTTTCTGAAGGTAGGTGCTTTTAGTGACAGGGAAAAATTATAAATAATTTCAAAATCTTTAAAAAGTAATCTTCTCTTATGTGCCCTAAAAAGTAGAAAATAAAACTAAAGCATATCGATGATGCAATCAGTCACTGAATTCGTATTCGTTTCAAAGGAAGATAGGGCGCAGATTTACCTACTCAGCAAATTGGCGGCGCCCTATTTTTCTTTGAAGTGAATATGAACGCAGTGAAGTGAATATGATTGCATCATCAATATGATTTAGGTTTATTTTCTGCTATTTAAGGCGTATAAAAGATGGGTACTTTTTAAATTTATTTATATTTTCTTTATTTGAAAGTATAAATAAATATAATTTTTAAATTTATTTATACTTTCTTTATTAGAAATTACTAGGGTTATTAGAAAACAACTTACGAAGTTTGAAAAATATTGCAGTTTAAAATGTCTAGCAACCCTATCTATAAGAAGTTGACTGTAGCTTAATATAATATCGAAAACTACGAAGAAATAAATGGCGGCAAGTTTGACTCGAAAACAAGAAGGTTTGCTCTTTACACTTAAAAAGAAAGATCTAAACCACGATGATCCTTTTCGGCTGCCATTCTTCGGTTCCCACGTCCCCCCCCCACCTCCCCTTTCAAAGGTTCTTCAATGACAAAGCACAAGGCCTATAAAGCTAATATCCTACGGGGAGCCCTCCCCTAGCGGCCTCTCGAACAAATTTCCGTCGAACAAATTTCCGTTTCGAACAAATTTCTGGATACCGCATACAGTACCTGGATCTAGAAAAACTCTGAAGGGGAGGGTGCAAGGTCGATCCAGTATAAAATTTTCCCTTCGTTTTTGTGTTCTTCAGGAAATTTCTTGAAAAATAGGGTTAATGTATATTAGATTGGTGCAGATGAAATGTCCGCTTTCAGCGGGTGGACACTTTCGATCCCTTCAGTGGATTGGTGTCGTCTGGGTACCACACGAATTTACAGCAGCCAACAGGCCATGCTGCCTGGAGATGTGCATTTCCATCATTGCACAGAACAAACGAGGTCGAATCCTGCATCGGATCGAACCTGTGATGAAAAGTGGGTTCTCTACGATAATCGTCATTGATCAGCACAGTAGTTGATACCACTGAACCACCAAAACATTGTCCAAAGCCACCCCTACACCCGCTACGAGAACCCTGTTTATGTTGACGTGATCCATAATTCTTTTCTCCGACCAGGTGAGACCATCAGTGCGGACTGCTATTGTGCTGAAATGCTGCAGATGCATGGGAATCCCCATACCAAACAACCAGTTTTGGTCAACAAGCATGGGGTCCTCCTTTTGCAAGACAATTCCCACCCATACAGTATGTCTCACAAAAGACCATCCAACAAATCCACCAGTTGGACTATGAAACACTGCCACACCCTGCATATTCTGTTATGCGCTGATTTTACATCAGGCATAACGATTTATTTTTTTTAAATTAATTTCTCATTTGATTGAGTTTTTTTTTTTCAACACAGAGGGAATACACGAACAGACTAACAGGGTGGACATGTTAGGAGGGAGTGGGATTCACAGCTGCCACGACGGGCCAAACACAGAGAATGCCCAGCGCCCAGATGACACGACACAGCGCCCCATGGGTGGATGACAAGCGGAATCACCATTTATTTTCTTGCAGTATGAGGTCTGGCCGGAATGGTCTGGGGGTGCGAAAGACTGCTGACAGCTTTAGTGCGATCTCACACGGGAAGCTGTATTCGGGAAATCGTCCCCCACATCAAATACAGATGTAGGACTGGACAACATCGTCCAGTTGTTTACAGTAACGAATGAGGAATTCTGTTTCCCAGGCGGCGATGTCAACCTCAAGCGCAGCGACAGACCCCCTGGGGGGAATTTATTACTTGTAAGTTCCTCTGCAGATTATACATATGGTGAACATACCATTTTTGAAAAACAAGGGGAAAGGAACGTGGGGTAGAGTAGCGAGGCAGGGAGGGCTTCAGTTGGACCGAGATTTCGAACAGAGCAGACGGCACTGAGATTTTAGAGAGAGCAGTTGGACGGGACGGCCAGAGCTCTGGGTGGGCCAGATTCAGTATTGGCATATCAGAATCATTGGAAATGAGTGCAGGACTTTGAATCAAAAGCAGTGTGATTTGATGTGTTAACGCAAGGACATCCCTATGAATGAGTGGTTTCCTAAAATTAGAAGCAAAGAGACTGGAATTTGCTTCCGAAGCGCCTAACCAGTGAAGGGCACCCTCCCCCTTCCAACATAACCACATAATGCAGCCGAACGCCTCTCTTCGCCGCAGCCAAATTACCCTACAGCATATGTGATGGTCAACTGAGGGTCTGTCTCCACATCAGCCACAGTGCGACGGAGATGTTTTCCCAGTCATCGGCTAAAGGACGAATTAAGAAGATGGTCCCCACCCGAAGCTAGAGTGACGAGTACCTGGCCGTAATCCGATGCAGCTGACGGAGGAACTGAGCACTTAGAACGGTACGCTTACCCTTCCTTTAACTTATAAGTTGCTATCCTTAATTTTAGATTTAATTGTAAAGGGGTTCCACAGTTCCATAGTCCATTAAATTCTTTAGGTTCTTTCTTTTTTTTTAAATCCACGATAAACGAATGATTATTAGAAAGATTAATTGTTTTGCCTGTACTGTTAGATATTTTGTTTCAATAAATATTGTTATTGCTTTATGTTTTCCATAAACCTGAGTTGTGCTCATCATTGGATTTCCTATTAATAAAAACGTCTTCCCGTAAGGAAACGGCCTGGAATTTTTGGCCCGCATTGTCTAATTAAACGAATAATCCGTGAATGGGCAATGTGGGAAACACGCCACAGATTAAAATTTGCATATTTCTACATAAAAATTGAATAATGTTTGCAACCGCGAGGTGCGCACCACAATTCCCCTGACCTCGCTCCCATGGATTATCACCTTTTCCGACACCTGGACCATTTCCTGGTGAAGGCGTCTTTCCCAAATGACCGAGCTATGTGTCAAACAGTTGCCACTTTCTTTCCCTCACAGACTCCAGAGTTTTATCGCTGTGGGATCCACAGTCTCATTATCCGTTTACAGAAATGTGTCGATGACGTGGGTTGGGGGACTACTTTGATTAGGCAGACAACGACTTCTTATTTTTATGAGGGTTTGCAGGTGGCACTCTAATTTCAGATATTTCATGTGCACCAACCAAATATACACTACAGGAAAAAATATAATTGCAACACCTGGAAGGATGAATACATTTTATTGAAACGCAGGCAGCATTAGATGCACTGAGAGTGCGACTGAAAAATATATGGATACTAATAATAATCAACAGAAGCAAGGAAAAGTTATTGCAGGCAGTTAAAACCGAAAACATATTAAAAACAGCAGAAACCATGGCTGAATTAAAAAAAAGTTCGAAAATAGACTAAATGGCTGGAAGAACAAGCCACTTCATGGGCAATATCTGAAGAATATTGAATGGAAAAGTGATAACAACTTGACATGGGCATGGCTGAAACAGGGTACTTTAAAGAAAGAAACTGAATGTCTGTTTTAGCAGGCATTACAAACAAATGCTATGAAAGCTAGAATTTAGAAAATTACTGAAAATTCAAAATGTCGACTTTGTCAGCAAAAAGATGAAACTGTGTCTCATCTTATTTGTGAATGCAGCAAAATTGCACAAACAGACTATAAGAACAGGCATGATAGAGTTGCGAAGTTGATCCACTGGTCTTTATGCAAAAAATACAATTTGCCAGTATCAGAGAAATCGTGGGAACATCAGGTAGAGAAGGTGGTTGAAAATGACCAAGTTAAGATCCTGTGGGACTTTAGAATCCAAACTGATTGACATCTCGAACATAATCCACCAGATATAACTGTAATTGGAAATAGAAAAGTGTGGATAGTAGACATTGCAATTCCAGGTGATGCCCGAATTGGGGATAAATAACAAGAAAAAATGACTAAATATAGAGATTTAGCAATTGAAGTTACTAGACTGTGGGCTAAACACACTTCTGTTGTCCCCGTTGTCCTTGGCACCATCTCAAAAAATTTTATAAACAATCTCAAGAAGCTGCAGATTTCTGATATAACGTCCTCAGAACTGCAAAAGACAGCACTACTTGGAACTACATACATCTTATGATGATACCAAGTTGATACGTAGGTCTCAGGCTGAAACTTGAATCAACTCAAACCGCCAGCCAATGATTTTTTGTTTCTTTTTTGTGTCATTGACTGTGTTTCGAATATTTCGATTGTATGTGTATAATAATAATAATATAAAAAAATATGGAAAACTACCACCTTACCTACCCGATAAAATGGTATAATTATTATGATGTTGAATCGCCCCGTGCAACAATGCATTCATGAACATGGCGGGGAAGGCTATCGTACAGCTCTATAATGTCCTTCTGAGGGATGGAACCCCGAATATCACGAAGTCGCTGTTCCATTTCAGCGACAGTAGTTGACGCACGTGTTGGGTGCTGTTGGAGCTATTGGTCCATCTTGTGGTTAGCACTGAACTGGTTTACACTGATCCCTGACTTTCAGTCAGGGATCAGTGTAAATATTTCTGCTAAGAGTATATTGATGAATACATTGCATTATTGACTCCTAATACTATTCATATCGTTCGCCATATTTAAGAGTGAAAATCAAGATAAAGATTGGTTGAAACCTTTCTTTATTGATTAAATATCTGGGTTCTGAGTTCATCCAGTTTCATTATGAATGTTTTACCATGTTAAAGATTAACGAGGTCCACAATCTGAATGAAGTGCAGGAAACTACCGTCACACTCGGTAGACAAAATTATTAATCTGAGTTCCAGGTGTAGAGTCTGAAACACACTAGTATATTTATAGCCACTATTAAATTAGTAAGAAATTTCAAGCTGTTCAAAATTTATCAAACAGTGGTTGAGATTACGTCTGTCGATCGTCTTATATATTTCATGTTTGTACGAGGGAGTTTGAATAGAAATAAATTTGTGAAAACAATAATTTCCCGATGAATGAGATTCAAACCCACGCCTCCCAATTACATGCTAGGTACTCTAGCCAACAAATTATTATCAGCTCTGTCATTTATCCACTGCAACTTTTAAAACTTATTGACCTTGTCTTCATGGCGCATCTATGATCAGGAAAGGCAACTTTTCCAAAATTTCTCAATATATGGATGTTAAATAAGTAAGTCGTTCACGCTAAAGCGTTATTAATGGAAGAATTAATAAATAATGAATTCACAGATTATCTGTTCCCACATAATTCAAGAAATAATTTTGTGGAGAAAATGATTCGCCAATGTGGTTTGGGTTCGAATCCCACTCATGAGCGAATCATTTTTTCCACAATATTATTTATTGGATTATACGTCAACAGGAAATATGTGAATTTGTTATTAAGTTTGAATATAATTTTATTCGTCAGAATGTAGTGAATTTTCACGTTTTTTTCTTCCGTTTCATTCGTTTCGCTTTAAAAGTATTGTCGCCGGAATTGACCAAACTTATTTTTGCATCAAAAGACATTTCGCCTCATCCGTTTTCGTGTTAAATGTTTTGAACTCTACATTCAGCACAAGTACTCTTAAGAGAATAGAATAGATATACAGGTCACGTCCTTATATTCGTCCTCCAACAATTCACAATATTAAGAATTTATGTATACGATGTGACTTGAAGGTTTCCGCCATTCCTAACGACCTTGATGCGACCATCGGCAAATTGGCGCATTACACGAAGCATGATGTTAAATCTACATAATGATGATGCTGACCTTTGTAAAGATAACCGATGATGCAACCAGACATTTCAAATTAATGTAATGCTGCAAATAATTAGCATATAGCCTATTGATGCCAATCACTATTAGCAAATAAGGGTTCAGATGATATTTCTTCCTGTAGCTACTTCTTATCTAGAAAAGTTCAGTTTTTTGAGTTAAATTTATTTGATGAAAAGTGCAGGTGTCTCAAAAATTTTGTAATAAAATGCAGACATTCAAAGGAAATGTGACAGTATGCCTGATACGGAGTATATACGGAGCGAGTTGAAAATTGGTCGACAACAAGAGTTAAACTATCATAAAAACTAGGAATGAGATAGGATATAGATCTAGACCAATATTACAGCAGAGTGCTTTATTTCATTTCCTGACATCAATTTGAAAGCTTATTGGCGTCATTTACGTCTTATCTGTACAATATAAACTAACAGTCAGGAAATTTATGAACATGAAATGCTATTTACACTGCTCTTCAAAATCACGGATCCTCAAAATGGGAACAAAGAAACTAGAGATAAATAAAAGATTTTTAATGTAAGTAGATAATTTAAGGTGTAGTTTGGAAAAGCCAACATGTAAATTCCGTATAACGTCTGGAAATATATAAAGTACCCTTTAAAATGAGGACTGTCATAGAACTGTATCATTTCAAATTGAAACGCTACACAATTAGCCTTAAATAGCCAATTTCTTCGTGATGTCTCAAAAAATAAATACATAAATCTTTAGACGATTGAAAACCATGAATTGCCGTTGAAAGGTTTGAGGTTTATCAAACAATCGTGGAGGTGGTCATATTATTGGTTGTTACAGCATTCATATTCTTTGTTGTTACAGCATTCATATTCATTGTTGTTACAGCATTCATATTCTTTGTTGTTACAAGCATTCCAAACAAAGTAAAAAGTATCATAAGACTTATTCAAGGGCTTCCTAGGGTTAGTACCCCTCAAAATGATCGTTACATTGGACTACTGTGCCCACGGAACAGGACAGCAACATTATCATCTCTATATTCAAACCCTATTACACCTCTGAAAGGCATATATTCGTTTCAAATGTGATCAGACGTCTTAGAAGGGTGGAATCTATGCCCATCGACCCGTTGCATATGTTACTTTAACTTCCAGATAGAGACAGTTCTGCTTGAAATGATGTCACGATCACTTAGCCTGTACCTAAGAACAATATAGCCATGTTTTGTGCAGGACGAGACGAGATCTCTACAATTAGAAATCAGACACGCAATGATGAAGAGAGATAGGAACCTGCAACCATCCCGAAACATCTTTAAGAGAACTATATTTTGTGGTGAAGGTTTTTCTTTTTGAACAGGTTGCAGCTTTTGTGAATGTGCGAGACTCGCTATAAATACTTGATCTCTATGTTAAGATGTTTTCTTCCTAATGGACGATAATACTCGTTCACACAGAGCAAAACTCACCAGACAATATCTTGAAAAAGATATTCAGTGAATAGTGTTTTGAATTATCACCGACCCAACAGACCCGACAGGCAAACTATTTAGCTGAAGCCAAAATAAATCATTATTTTGTGCAGCAAAGTTAAATTAACAAATACAGGGTTGTTAAAATGTATGCTTCTTTGTAAATACATCGATTGTACACATTAATATGAGTACGACAACATTATTAATGCTATCATATATTATTAATGGTCATAAAATGCATGATCAGTGCTTCTCTCAGGAAAAGGGGTTGTAGTTGTCACACCACGGCAGCCTCTCTAGGATCTTAAGAAGTTCCCTGATTCAAGTCCCAACTGCCCCAGCGTTGATATTTATCTTCGCTAATCCCTACTTTGCCCGCAATGAGAAAGGGAACATCGATGGCTTGGAAAAGCCGTCGTCCTTCGAATGGGATATTAAAGCATAAAAGGAGAAGATGCTGGATAGCCAGGACTAGAAGCTACCTAGCTATTGTTCAGTGGGTCCCCTTCCCCCAATCTTCTCTGAACATTCGGGGTCCTTGTGACCTGATCATTTCGGCCATATTGCCCATGCCAAAAAGCGGAAATCAGAGGTAAAACAACCAAATCCTCAGGAAATCAGACGCGTGTTCTAATTCTTAAGTGAGTGTTTCATTAAAATGACGAAAATTGATTTAATCGACACTTTTCACCACTAGATAGTAGCTATGAAAATGAAAGGAGTGTGCTTTACAGAAAATTCACCGAAAATTTACAAAGCAATTTGTATTTTTTCCCATATTCTCCCCACGCCCCAAAACGTTTCTCGCAGGGGCTCTATCTGAGCTGCTGCACTTTAAAATATCATTATGGTGCTTACTACAGTATTTGTGCATGCATATAGTTTAGTAGTCTCGTTGCCGAGTGGTTAGCGCGCTTGGCGCTGCTCAGGACTGGATGTTTGTGTTGTCTTCCTATTGAGGTCTCGCCTTCCTCAGAGGTCTTCTCTACCACTCGTATTAAACTGACAGGCTCCTGTCAGACTTCTTTGGATATCATCTGGGATCCATAGATATGGATATCATCTGGGATCCATAGATATGGATATCATCTGGGAGTGGATGTATAGTTTAGTATAAAAATTGCAATCTCATACACTCAGACTAATAGATATTTAGGGTGTCAATGATTGGAACGCACTAGACGTCTTTCTGACACATATTTTTTATATCAGGAAATATTTTCGTCGCACAATGAAACACGTGTTTCCCCTCCTTTTTATTAGTTCATATTTTTATTCTCCTCCATTCCGGTTTTTAAAATTATCCTGGGGGGATATGACTTCTTAATCTCTCCCTAACACCTTCCCCCCTAGATTAAATCAGCCCTATACAAGAAACATTTTTTAGAGATCGACAAGTTATAAGTCATTTGACAGTAATCGGAGAAATAATACTGTACTGCTTCGAAGAATCCAATTTATTCAATGATATGCGCCCATGGAATATTAAGCCCTAATGAATTACTCACATCAAAGTCAAAACATATTATCTAACTTATAATATCTCATATTATGCTAAATTAGTGACGTATTTATAAATAGATATGCATATGTGAAATTTAAACTGATCAGCTGTGTCCTGAAATGCTTTTAAAATACAAAATGAAAATAGCAAATAAAATATTGATTGCATTAGTTTTATCAGTTTCCCAAGTTTTGAAAACAACATACATATATAATACCAATGACATAAAAAAATACCCCCTCAAGCAGCTGCTTGCCACAGAGGTCTGTGGCAGTAGCCTATCAGTTTATATGCCATAGTAGAAGGTCTGAGAGGATGTCAGGACCTTAGCAGAAAAACGACACGCACATCCATACCTTACCCGGGGCTCGAACCCAGGTCCCATTAGATCAATAGCTAAGCGTGCTAACCACTCGGCCACGGAACGGATATCAATAACATAAAATACCCCCTCAAACAGCTGCTTGCCACAGAGGTCTGACAGGAGCCTGTCAGTTTATATGCCATAGTAGAAGGTCTGTGAGGATGCAGGATTTATTTATGGGGTGGGTGAAAAGCTTAGAGAGTAATTAGTAATTTAAAATCAGCATCAATCCAAACAGATATCAGGCTGTAAAATTTGCTCAATATAGGTAACCATATTTTAATTATTTGATTATTATAAGTAAACCTTATTTTAAAGGGGAGGAGTCTAGACCACATGGACCCCTCTCCCCCCTTACGTATACCACCGATACATACATACATTCATATATACATACATTCATTCATACATACATACATACATACATACAGCCCCAGATTTAAAAAAAAGAAAGGGGGAGGAGGACATGATACTGGATTTCTATTGCATTTCCCTCTGCATTTTAGAGAACTTTAAAAATGCATAAAATATACATATGTTTCATATTTTTTTTGTTTCTATTACCCTTATTAGCATTTTCAAAGAGGGAGAGCATGGTCCCCTTACCCTTCCTTCCCCCCGCTAGATTCGGTCCTCCATACATACACACACACAAGTACATGTTCCTCAAGAAACCATGGGCTACAGAGGTTAAATCATCATCATCATCATCATCATCATCATCATCATCATCATCATCATCAAGCAGCCATGGGCTACGGAGGTCCAACCAGACCGTGCAATTTAGTTCTCCAAGCAAGTCTATTCTGAGCTACATCTACTGCATCTGGCCACTGCATACCAATTCTAACAAGGTCCTGTTTGATATTGTCTGCCCACCGCATCCTAGGTCTCCCCTTCTTTCTGAGGCCTTTAGGCGCACTGTTCATAACTCTATTCGACAATCTATAATTATTCATACGGGCAACATGGCCAAACCAAAGGAGTCTCTCTCTGCACAATACGCTGCTTAAAGGAGGTTGCAAACTCCTTTGCCTAACCTCATCATTAGTTACAAAGTTGAACCACCTAATGCCCAAGATACTGCGTAAGCATCTGGAATCAAAAGCCTCTAGTTTCCTGTTATCTTGTTTACAAAGTGTCCAAGTTTCACTACAATAACTAACCCTAGAAAGAACCAAACTATTATACAATCTAATTTTAGTCTTTAGGTGTATACGCCTATTTCTCCACACTCTCCATAGATTCTTAAAAGTCCCGGCAGCAATTTCTATTCGTCTGTCAATCTCATGCTGCACATCACCAGTATCTGTTACATAGCTCCCAAGATAATTAAACTGTGAAACCTGCTCAAGACTGCAACCATTCAGAGTAACTGAATTACAGCCTGCCTGACCAATTTTCATCACTTTAGTTTTCTCTCTGTTTATAACCAAACCTACTCTACTACCAGTTTCATCAACAGCTCGAATGAAAGAGTTCATCTCATCAACATCATTTGCCAAAAGGGCTAAATCATCAGCATAATCTAAATCAGAAATATTCGTATCTCCAGTCCATTTAAGGCCAAACTCTTTCTCTTGAAGTGAATTTCCCATACCATAATCAATAACCAAACTAAAGAGAAAAGGAGACAAAATGCACCCTTGTCGAACACCAGAAGTAATGCTAAACCAATTGCTACAAGCCTTACCAACTCTCACACACGACTCAGTGTTATTATAGAGAGCTTTCATTATGTTAATGGTCTGTAAATGGTAGCCAGGTAGTCACTGGAAGGAGAGCTATGCACCAATCCCCTGTGATGATGCATAGAACCGGCCAGGCCTAGCACCTAATGTCCGACCCCGCCTTATCGTGGTGCAGACCGTTAGTACCTTTCAAAAGAGATACTCTCTTGTAGAAGTGAACGGACGGGGAGGGCTGCCAGATTAGTGTGGCCTACTGATCTGGACAACTATGGCTACTTTTCTTTTTTTCTACCCTGCTGAGGAGTGGTCAACCGCACAGGGTCCTGGTGCTGACAATATAAACCCACTGGACTGGACAGATATACGGCTCTGAGCTTGATTATGGATCCTGATTCTGCTGCACTGGTGGGCTTCTGTGGAGGGAAAATCTTCCGCTGTGTTTTCTGTTTGTTTGTGGGTTGACATCCTCAAGTGAATAGATTCACAGGATATGTTTATCAGCTGGTGGATAATCCTGAGCAGAGGTCATCGCAGGCACCTGAACTCTTTGCTTCTATTGGCATCGTCAAATTCTACATTGGAGGAAGTCTTCCAGTTTAGATGACTTCAGCCTTTAGTGGTGGGGGAACGGGTCTTTGCCCCATGTCTGCGATTAGGGGGCTGTTTGATATTGTCGGCATTCCTCTCTCAGTAAACATAGTTTCTTAAAACAGACTATGCAATTTACTCTCCGAACTATGTCGATTCTGAGTGGCAGATGTTGCATTTGACCCCTGCAGGCTAATTCTAATAAAGTGCTGTTTGACATTGCTTGCCACAGCATCCTATGTATCCCTCTCTTCTTAAAGTCTTTATGCACACTGTTCATTACCCTACTTGCTAAATTACAGTTGTGGATAGGGGGCAACATGGCCAAATCAACAGTCAATTTCTGCACAACATGATGCACAACTGATTCCTATTCCTAACCTCATTATTGTTACAAAATCAAACCACCTAATGACCAAGACACTGCGTAATCATCTATTCGAAGCATCAATCTCATCGAGTTTCATGTTATCTTGCTTACAAAGGATCCAAGTTTCACTACCAAAGAAAATCTTCGAAACGTTCAAACTATTACACTGTCTAATTTTATTCTTTGGATAAAAACGTCTAATTTGCCACAATCTCCACAGATTCTTAAAAATCTCAACTGCAGTCCCTGTTCTTCTGTTTATCTGATGTCGCACATCACTAGTATCTGTTATATGACTAGCAAGATAATTAACTCAGGAATGTTCTCAAAGGGTGTAACGGTTCAAAAGAACTTAATCACCATCTACATGGCAACTTTCATCACTGCAGATTTCTATCAATGCTGCATTCTACTGATAACTACAGACAAAAATTTAAGTAAGCAAAATATCCTTTGTTCAAATGAGAACCGAACAACTGCTACATATGGTATAACTATAAAAAAGAGTAATTTTTAAAAAATTGAAATAAGCCAATAATGGAATAAATTAAAGAAAAATTGTGATTAACCGGGTGGGATCTGAACCCACCACCAGCTGATAACATCATGAATTCAGATTCCACTTGACTAATGATAATTTTCCTTCCTATCTATTCACAATATCACCACAGCACCTAATGTGTAAATACCTGACTATCTGTGATTTCCTATTACATCAATATTTAGTCGATAATTATTAAATAATTTGATGTCTCTATAAAATAAATTTGGACCTAAACTTATTGTTTTCTACAATTGCTTTTGGTTATCACTAGAATAAATAATCTTAAAATATTGCTTATTGACACACATTTGCGTTTGTAACTTTCTTAATTATTGCTCGAAACAATCAAACTCACTTACAGATTAACTTTAGGACGGCGCTGAAATGCATACATGAATGCATTGGATCGAAATCAATAATTATTTGTCTCGCTTTACGAATGAATTACTAAAATTAGCCGACGAATTACAGGATACTTTAGCAGGACTGAGCTATCGAAATCCCTTAACTCACATCTGTTGAATGGAAAAACAACTCTGTGCGCAATCCAACTACAAATTAACGAAACCTCGGACTTCCATCCAGGAAAATCCTTGGTGAAATTGCGAAAGTACATCAGATAATTGGGAATCAGTCAATAACAACTGTTGCTACTGACGAAGATTTCCTAAGACGAGAGCGAAATAATAAACTCAAGACTCCACTTGTTCTCAGTTTCCTTAATTAAACGGTGCCGAACCATGAAAGAGGCTATCACTAATAAAACTACGTCGGGCTCGCCTGACCTAAAGATAACAAGTTCAGTCGTTGAGAGAGAAGCGTACAGTGAACAGGACGTGCCAATAGCGCACGTACTTCACGTACTGCATCGAGAGGGTGACACGCAACGCACACTAATCAGCGCGGAAGCTTCGGACAAAAGCCACTGTTGTGATCAGGGACTGTTGTGATCTTCACCCAGACGACGGGGACACAGATGGTGCAGACTCCAAGGCTCATTGCTCCTGCTGCACTCCGTTATCCAGCAGTAGAGGTTGTTGTGCCTCATTCCCCTGTGCTCTTCTTTTTTCTCTAGCTGTTCCCTTTACTCTCCAGTGATAGCTGACAAGAAAGGAAAGGGAATAGTCTTTGAGAAGAGGATGTTTTGTTACTGCTTATAGAAGGGTATAAATTTGAGTTAAAAATAGGTGATAACTTAAGAGGCGTGAGTTAAAACTCAACGGAAAAGGAACTTTGTTAACTGAGTAAATGTGCCTATCGTCAAGATAAAGAAGTTAAAATAGTCTGTAAAGGACGGTTGTGTGTTTTTAGATAAATGTTTGCATAATGAGTAGCGAAATGCAATTTATACATGCGCACCGACAAATTTTATAATCATTGGTACGTTACACGAGGGGGCAAATTCTGAAATCAGAAATCTAGAAAAAGTATAAAATCTGCTTTCTTAATTATAGAATATACTTTATTTATGCTTTAAAAGATGATGTTAAAAGAGATTTAAAAAATGAATTTAATATTCACTAAGTTTTCAATTTTATTTATCATATGCATTGTTAAGAGCGTCCCTAGCTGGAATTAAAAAGGTTATTTCTTCTCTGGATTTTAAAATATTTGTAGGATAGGAGGATAAAGAAAATTGATGTAAACATTAAAGTCAAAAAATGGAGATTCTACATTTTAAATTTAGCATTCAATTAAAAAAAAACTACAAAATTCAAATATGCATCTATTTCTACATGTATCTGTCTTATCCATAGCTACGAGTTCCAAATTTTGCAAAGGCTTTTCTACATTGTCAAATTACAAGTGTTCTTTTTGAGTTTTGTTTGAATTGTCGACTGAGCATTTCGAACTCATTAACTCTTAAACTCTAAAATCTAATGAAAATTTTTAAAATTTACTGTTGCAGTTGTTTAATTTATTATTATTAATTCACCTAATTATTAACTTAAATATTATTATGATGCATGCATTATCAGTTACCGTTAGTAATTTTTTTTGTATCATAGCATTTCTTTAGCTATAAAGTTTTGAACGCCATCATTTTGAGCGTCGACGTGGGTATAGAGCTGGGTGGAACCCTAATCCGCGACCACCTCATGATATGTCAGGTGCTCTGTCCTTGATAAGCAGCCGGCATATCAGTGGCTACAGTACCTGACACATCATCAGGAGGTCGTGGGTTCGGATCCCACCGGCTACTCTATACTCACGTTGATTTGCTGCACAATAATTTTGAAAAATTTGTAATTATTATTAATTCACTTGATTATTTTTATTAATTATATATTATATTTTCATATCCCTTATTATATTCTCTTACACACATCCTTTAAGATCCCTCAGTGCCTTTTCAAAAACGAAGAATATATGCGTTTGATATTTTCGATGTTCTGTTTCTCACTGAGTATCTTAACTGACGTATAAGAGCCTTAATTTCTGCCTTAACATCCAAAACAACTAACAAATTAAGTGGATTCAGTCTCTTAAAAACAGTTTTTTTTAATGAAGAGATTCATAAACGGGATTCTAAACCCAAACAATATTTCAATTTCTTTACAGAGATAATTCTGTTTTATTTCTAAATTTATTTAAAACGTGCTGCACTGTATAAAGCTATTTGTGGTTGAGACCGCTGGTTAGTCATCGATTTTTGAGTTGATTTTAGACTAAATATCCTTCTTCCTCATAGACATCTCTGTGGTGATTTATAACTTATAAGATCCGTAGCAATTTACATTTCTACTAGCCGTGGAGATTTACATTCCTACTATCTCTAGTGATTTGCATTCCTACTATCTCTAGTGATTAGCATTCCTGCTATCTATACTGATTTGCATTCCTACTATCTCTAGTGATTAGCATTCCTACTATCTCTAGTGATTTGCATTCGTACTATCTCTAGTGATTTACATGCCTAGTATCTGTGGCTGTTTATATTCCTAGTATAAGGGCAATTGTACTAATAAGATCCACAGTGATTTACCGTAGCGAAAGGTTCGACAATTTGGTTTCGGGAAGATTCGATAAATTTGTTTGTGGGAGGAGGGGGTGGGGGGTCCGAGTCCGAGAATTTAGTTTCAGGGACGGGTCTGAGAATAAGACTTGAATAAAGTTTCCCAATTATATAAATATTCCACCGGTCAGAAAAGGTTAAAATGATACACCTTACGTCTATAAAGTGCGCAGGGTATACTCTACAGCTGGTTTAGTGTACCTATGCACTAAGCAGGTTTCAGACCCCATCTGGCTTGAAACCACATGCCCCTTTTCAAGGTTATCAATACTCCCTCTTTTAAGGAGGACAGTGTGTGTTAGCTTAAAAATTATCAACCTTAGAAACAATAGATTAAGATTCTGCCGCGCTACGGATAGAGACATCCCCCGCCCTGTGGAAAAAGACATTTGTGTTATTTTTCTGTTGAGGTCTCGCTGCTCCCGAAGACTTTTCTATGATAATCACACAAAAGACTCCTGTTAAAACCCCGTACTACTGTCTGAGGGTTTCAAATTTAAGAAAGCGATGCGGGAATAAACCTTTTCCATCACCATTAATCCTATCATCATTAATTACAGCATAAAATGTATTAGAAATAAAATAACTTTCATCCTACATGCACTCTAAAGTGATTAAACGAAACAAAATCATCGATGATTACATCATTTACTCATGTCATTAATTGTAAAACGAAGAGAGTGTGCCAGATTCTTTTTTCTTATTGTTCAATCAAAATAACCTTTTATTACCTTATCGTCCTTCGAAATTGATGAAATTTAAGTGGTTTGATCATTGACAATTTTGGTTTTGAAATTTTAGATCAAATGAAATGCTATTATTTTCAAAATATTTTTATAATTTTATTGTAGATATTTTTGTTGCTCTTAGTGAAAACTTGAATTTGGTACTTCGAAAAAGCTATGATTCATTTGTCTAGGATTTCTTTTAACTGTATCCTGTATCATTTTGCATGTCATAAGCTCTCATTTCGTATGCAACTTGGGGCGAAGTGGTTCGTAATCTGCAGTTCCCCGATTGTAGTCCCACCTGGGTAGTACTGAGATTTATCTCCGCAAAACTCTCCACCCTGCTCTCGGTCAGAAAGGTACACCAATAAGCTTAGAATGGTCGCCGTCCATCAGATGGAACGTTAAGCCGTGGTACCGTGTGCGGAGGGCGATACCCTGTGCACGTTAAATAATACGCTGGATGGCCTTGACGGGAGGCTACCATCTGTCTCCCAACAGCTGTCCAGTGGGCTCCTTTCCCCCCAACCTTCAATGAGCCTCGAAGATTGTGTGCATTGAGCCGATTGGCAATCGGTTAAATGGCCAATGTCCATTTAGACGATTGTGTGCAAAAAAAAGTGCCTCTCAGAGGTGAAACAAACTAATTCAACCCGTATGTAACTTCTAATGAATGGATCGTGGATTAGGACGATACGTTGAAACAACTTTTTTGAAGAATTAATAAATGACGAAAAATTACACGATAAAAGAAATAACAAGCTTGTTGGGAATGAAAACTTCTTATTGTAACAGTACCGTAGGATTGCGGTAGACCGATGATTTATATAATTATAATACCTCATCTCAATAACTAACAAAAAAAAAAGACAAGGACAACGCAGACAGTCTAACTTAAGGGAAGGCCCGGATCTAGAAAAAAATTAAGTGTGTGTGTGTGGGGGGGGGGGGCTGATGGACTCCTCCAGATGTGATGGGCTGAGCCAAATGTCGTGGTCCCCGGAGGACGATGAATTTGTCTCTTAATTACTTTCCCCCTTACTTCGGTGAAATGACAGGTTCGCGGATGGTTACACCCGTATAGACGTATGCCTCAGATTTGCTGCGCCAAGCATTGTATGAAAATATGCCCAATAATTCACTCACGAGAGTTATATAGGGACGACACAGTTTATTCACACTATATGCAATTACGTGCTAGGGATACTCTCAACTCCGCAGGTATTTGCTGCTTGGCTACTGCAAGCAATTACCCAATTAGGTGGATAACCGCAAACTTTGCAGATTCTCACTTTACCGACCTCAAACTCGGCGAAAGGATAATTAACCTTTGTCTACAATGTGGTTCACATAGAATCCACAGAACTGTATTAGATTCACCAAGAATCTTGATTCTCACTTAGAATCGAACTCTCTCCTTAAGGGTTTCCTTTTTTGAGAAAGAGCGGCGTCCCCTTGACGCGCATCAAACGTCCTTCCAGTTTGACAGCAATGCTCAGACTTCTATTCTCACACAGAGAATAGAACCCTCTCCTTAAGGGTTTCCTTTTTGAGAAAGAGCGGTGTCCCCTTGATGCACATGAAACGTTCTTCCAGTTTGACAGCAACACTGAGACTGTCCTTCTTTAACTGCGCGGCTCAACTGCTGCGCTGACACTCGCGCCTCAGGCTAGTTGTAAAAAGGCCATAAAAGGCTTCTCGAACACGTCACCCAATGCAGGCAGGCAGCTCAGACTCGAAAACAACATTCTATGAGTCACATCCCCACAACAGCACTTCCAAGAACGCACTTAATACATAAAAATATTTACAATAAATAATGCAATAAAATGCAACAATAAAAAAAATAAAGAAATACCCCCTCAAGCAGCTGCTTGCCACAGAATTCGGACAGGAGCCTGTCAGTTTATATGCCACAGTAGAAGCTCTGAGAGGACGGCAGGACCTCAGCAGAAAACAACACCAACATCCATGCCTTACCCGGGGCTCGATCCCAGGTCCTTTAGATAATTATTAAAGATTAGATAATAAATAATAGATTAGATAATAATTAGATTATCTAGATTAGATAATAATTAGATTATCTAGATTAGATAATAATTAGATTATCTAGATTAGATAATAAATCTAGATTAGATAATAAATATAGATTAGATAATAAATCTATCTAGATTAGATAATAAATAAAAATAAATAAATTAGAGGACATGACAGGGGGAGAGGGGGCAAACCCTTCACCTAAAGTAGACTGACTTCTCTTGAACGAACTTGACTGGATCATTCAGGAAAAAAGCGGGTGCGTGTAGAACATGTGAATGGATGGTCGTTCCATTATATAATTTTTCCCACAGTTTTAGTGAAAAGAGATTTTTTTTTGAAAAAGTTATTGGAAAATATTTTTCTTTCTCTTCATTGAGGTTACTAGCATTCTCTCCAGGCTCGTAATCTGTAGTTCCCAGGTTCGAGTCCCAGCTGGGTCAGCGTTGAGATTTATCTCCGCAAAATTCCCCGCCCTTCCCACGGTCAGTAGGGGACACCGATGGGCTTGGAAAGGCCGCCGTCCGTCGGATGGGACATTAAGCCGTGGCCCCGTGTGCGGGAGAGCCATACCCTGTGCACGTTAAAGAACACGCTGGATGGCCTTGACGGGAGGCTACCATCTGTCTCCCAACAGCTGTTCCAGTGGGTCCCCTCCCCCAACCTTCTCTGAGCCTTCGGGGTCCATGTGACCTGGCCATTTAGCCCATGGTGTGCAAAAAAGTGCCGCTCAGAGGTAAAACAACCGAACCCAACCCAACTAGCATTCTCAAAGGCGAGGGCCACGCCCCATTTCCCACCAACCTCTGCATCCTGACATCCTCCAGGTTGCTCGAAACAATTAACAGCTCAGACCCCACTCAGTAATATTGCAAGTGTCAATAAAAGTTTCTTACTTGCAAGGCATTTGCCTGAGTACGAAAATCAGTTGCCCTCAAAAAAAAAATTTGCCAAACGGACGAAGGAGCTATAGTTTTTGTTTTTTCCGAACAAATGTTTAAATCAGAAAAAGACATAATTTTACGCAATATACCGATCTTGTCAGCTACAGTTTTTGGGTTACTTCTGAGAGTCACTCTTTTGCACTCAATGGGCTAAATGGTCAGATAACAAGTACCCCAAGAGCTCAGAGAAGGTTGGGTGATGGGACAGGACAGCATGAGACAGAGAGTAGCCTCTCTTCAAAGAAATATTCGTATTCTTTAATGTGTACAGGGTATGGCTCTCCTGAACATGGAGTCACTTCTTATCCTAAGAAGGGAGTCTTATCCTAAGGGGGTTTAACCGAGACAATTCTCAACTCTAGAACAGATGGGACTCAAATCTGGAAAATACATATTAGGATCCTGGCTCGTTACCGACTGAGTCAACCCTACCACACTTCTTTTTGATTCGACAGGTTAGTAAAAGACGTATTCAAACAAACCGAAAACTGAACATCTTAAAAAAAAATTAACATACATCGAAATTAATTACATTTATTATGCTTCATTTATTTGTTTTCAATTTTCATTTCCCTTTAGTCCTGTCGCTTTTCTTTTTATTTCCTACATTTAGGACGGAGATGAGTACTAGAAACTACTCCTAGTTTATACAGGCCTTCTCATACAAGGACAAGTCCCACTAGAACCGCTGTCACTGCTGACCACTGCCTCAGTTAGAGCTAACAAGACATAAACAAACAGCCATACCAGCCCGGGACTCGAACCCAGATATCAGCAGCTGCAGCGTCACTGAGAACCAACCCGATACCATTGAGGTACAGAGGCGGAAATTCCGTTATATCCATTCGCTCCAACAGCGTTTAATGAGATTACCTTCAAATGCATCAGAAACTAATTGATGTGCCTATTTCATTCATTCGTGGACTTGACCTACTCCCTGTGCTCACAGTTCTGAGTTCAGGGAAAGTATTTCAAAGAGATAAACCTAATGTACTCGAGAGCTAGCGCATGCGCAGATCCACCTTTTAGCGTCGGCCAGTCAATCAGAATAATTCTCTCCTCAATTAGTACAGTAAAACCCCGCTATAACACACGTCGGTAAGCTAGAGATTCGGATATACCTCGGGTCTAGTCATGTATTATAGATACAAATATTTCATCATTTTCACCAAATGCACTTTAATATTTGAAAGACCCAAATTTCTCTTTGTAAAATGGTTCCATTTATTTTCTTCGTATAGAGTTTTGTAGAAACATTTACCACGATGCGCCTAGAAGCAGCACTACACTAAGTTATCACCGAGACGCTGTCATTTAGATAACAACTGACCTTGGTATGATTATCCATGACTTTATAATCAGTACTTAACACAAGACCCATAAATTTTATAAAATGAATTCACGAAGTTGGTGGAACTCAATTCGCTGTCTGTCAAAATGTTGAAGATTTTGTAGCTGTAGTACAGATTCGCGTAAGAGCAGAAAATTATCGGAAGATGACAGCGAAGAAGAAACGTTGTGTGAGCTTGAGACCCCTAAAATAGCAAATTATTGGATAACATCAGTGAAATGATGAATTGGATGGAGAAACAGAATGATTGTGATCTTCTTCATCCTTCACATTTGCAAAACATTAAGACGTATGTGACGAAGAAATGCCATAAGCTGTCGTGACAAAAGAAAATTTCGGACTATTTTAAAAACACAGATTAAAGTACGCATTTAAATCAGAATACGATATTAATTTTTGGTCTATTGCAATTAAATTTGTTACGAATAATATATATTTACGATTTTTTTCATTATCTCTCACAGAATTTCCCGAAATAATTCTAGTTGTCGAAAACGCGAGTGCTCACTGTGTCCCTCGAAATCTGAGCTATAACGGGATTTTATTGCATTTTGGTGTTACAAATCACTTGAATATTTTTATAATTAAATCTGTCTTGATATTATGCAAACCAATAAATCTATCAAAAAAGGCTATTCAGTATAAATTGAACAGTGAGAATTACGGATGTCTCATGACAAGGGGCAAAAAAGTGGCATTTTTTTCTTTTTTACCCTTTGGAATTTAAAAACAAACAATGTAGAGTTATTAGAAAAATACATATACTGATCACAAAAATTAGGGGATATTTCAAAATGAATATGAAGCGAAGAAATATCCCCTAATTTTTGTGAGCAGTATATTTTAATATCACGAATGCAGTTAGCCACGAATATTTGTTTCCAAAGGAAATAGTTTTGAGATTTTCCAATTTTATAAATAAATAAATACCCCCTCAAGCAGCTGCTTGCCACAGAGGTCTGACAGGAGCCTGTAACTTTATATGCCATAGTAGAAGGTCTGAGAGGATGGCAGGACCTCTGCAGAAAAACGACACATACATCTATATGCGTGCTAAATGATAGCATTTAAAGGCTAATGGGAGATTAGTAAAACATGAAAGTAATATTTTATTAGAACTTATCCAACTATTTATTATGATGATTTGCTATTTCTTTTAAAACAATTGAGTTTTCTCATCAATCCACTGGTAAGGAAAAGGCGAATCTCTGTTATCAATGCAAACCCATTGATCCCTGTACTACACTACAAAAGTTTCACATTTTTAACTGAGGATTTTAACTTCAGGGATTTACTGCTAACTTTGTAACATCAAAAAATTATGTTTTGCAAGGAGACTTGGGAAAGAGGCTAGGGTATGCGACATATACTGAGATGCTAGTTTATTAGGTATACCTATCTAGTAGAGTTTTTGCGACTTCTTTGGCCTTCAGAACAGCCCGAATTCGTCGGTCATGGAACTTACAAGATGCGGGATGCGTTGTGCAGGAATGTTATACCATACGGGAATGACTGTGTCGCGCAGTTGCTGCAAATTGGACGTCGGCACAGTCTCGCTGAGAACAGCTCTTACCACCTCATCCCAAAGATGCTCGATAGAGTTTAGAACTGGAGACTGTGCAGGCCAATTTAGCAAGAAAAACTTGTCGGCATGTTCCTGAAAACCCTTAGTAACGATACGGGCCTTTTGAGCTGGTGCGCTATAATGTTGAATGTGTCCATCCGAGTGAGGATAAACTATAGCCATGAAAGGATGAACTTGATTAGCCTTTCATGGCTTTTCAAATACGCCGTGGCGCTCAGATGCCATTCGATGGGTATTAGGGGGCTTAATGTGTAACAAGAAAACATTCCCCATACCATAATACCGCCACCACCGGCCTATACTGTTGACACAAGACAAGATGGCTCCATGGTCTCATGTTACTTGTGCCAAATTCTGATTCTTCCATTAACATGATACAAACGGAACCATGATTCGTCCGAGCAGGCTGCCTTTTTCAGTTGTCAATATCCAGTGTCTGTGCCCACTGAAGACGCGCTTTCGTGTTTCTTCCTGACAACATCAGCACTCAACATGGTTGACGGCTGTTGTAGCCCATTTCGACAAGGTCGTGGCGCTTTCGTAGAAGACCTTCTGCGCACCAATGTTTAATTCTTCTGTGATTTACCTGGTTGTTGCCTGTCTGTTCGTTTGCACATTTCTTGCATATCTCCTTTGACCCCTCTGATCCACAAGATACTTTTCGTCCCCAGGATCGTCGATCACAGGTAGTTTTTTGTTTTCGCACCATTATCGGTAAACCCTTGAAACGGTTGTGAGTGAAAAGCACTAAAACCGGCACACCTAGTGCCAGCTCTCTCGCCACATTTAGTCTCCAAGTCGCTCACTTTGTCAATTCTGATGCTCAATCTAACTCTAACTGATGCTCGAAAGAAGGATGGTTTGTATGATTTATGCCGCACAACGCAGTTACATGGCTGCAAACCATTTCTGTGAAGAGGATTGGTGTGCCTAATAAATTAACATCTCAATGTATATATTAATGCTAGAGCTATATTTTAAATTCTACATTTCATAAATTTAAAAACAATTCTTTATTACCTCTTTTATTATTATTCACCTATCTCTAAATAAATTCAAAAGATTATTGTTCGGTTAATCTCATAACAAAATATGGTAAAACTTTCCAGTTGTTGCCAAAACATATATCAGTAATCTTTATCCATAATACAAGGGAAATATCTGATTTCTAGTTTTCATGACATTTTTTATCCCAAATGCCCAGATTCCTGCCAACATCTTGCTTCTTTCGCCTCTTCCTTCAGAGTATTTCTGCTTCTTCAATTCTCTTCCTTTCTCAATTTTAATTCTTCCCACGAGAAGCAAAAAGAAACAAAAACATATATCCATTTTGTTATATTTACGAGCTTGGTTTGTCAGGCATCCTCTTTTGTGTGTTCGAAAGTAAACCGTTTTGGATTCGAGGGCTTCCTTTATCCTCCTCCTCCTCTTCTCCCCGTTCCCGAAGCGCTTCAAAGTAAACGCTTTTTTTACCTCTCTCCAGTGAACAAACGAGAAATGAAGCATATACCACAACGTGCATTGATCAAAAACCAGAACATTGCACTATGTAATCAGTGTGGCATGTTTCGCCATACTCTTCCTATGCATCCCGGTTAACGATGTCCTACGGAGTCTCCAGAAGAAAGGGAAATAATTGGTTATAGCAGTGGCTAGCATCTAGCACCTGGGAACTGCAACAGCTGTTTCGAGCGAACGAGTCTGCGGATACACAGCCTAGCAGGATTTTCATACAGGCCTAGGATAAACACATCCTCTAGCTCCTGGATGCGCTCGTGGGAAGGCGAGGATTAGCTCGCTGTGAAAGCAAAACTTTTGCTTCGCGAGATGTGTAGTGAATGCACTTATGGGTAAGTAAGTGTATTCTTTGCGTGCTCCTTTGAAGCAAGCTTTATGTTAGCAATGTGCATTCTTCAAACAAACCCGAAAGAAGGAGTTTATGCAAATGAAAGCAGAAAAAAAGGTTTTTTTTTTTTAACTTGCACTACTGTTTTTTTATCGCTGCAAATATAACTTAAATAATTGGAAAAGGCAAAGTAATGCAGATTAGGCGAAAGTCACACTTGACTTAATAGCAGGTTGTTGACTTTAATAAATAACTTAGAATGTGTAATTTTTTTCTTTAATTCTTTCATGTTTTGAAGAAATTTGTTTTTCTTATTTTCATCAATTACGATCGAATTTGTAAGTAAATTAATTGAAACGAGCGTTATACGTTAAAGGTGAAGCGTAGATAGTTGTGTAAATTTATTCTTATTTAGCATATGCATGAGTCTCTCCTGACAACTGTTATTTTCCAGGAAAATGTGATACGAAACTAAGAATAATGTGCCATGCAGAAGACCTATGAGGGATGCTAGTGCTCAGAAGAAATACAGCATCGGTGTCTTAGTTGGCATTCGGGTTGCTTTACAATCAATAATCTTAATCATATTGCAATTCCATATTCCAAGATTTTTATGTTAAAGAATAAATATATATTGGATAAGGGAATATGCCAAAATATATGGATATACGGAGAAAGTACATAAGACAAAAATATATGGATATATGGAGAAAGTATGTAAGACAAAAATATATGGATATATGGAGAAAGGGCTTATGCCAAAATATTTGGATATATAGAGAAATCTCTCGTCCTGATTAACTAGTAATTCCATACTTCCATGATGGAAAAGTACATAAGACAAAATATATCGAATATATGGAGAAAGAACGAGAGCTTTCTTCATATATCCAAATATTTTGGGATAAGCACTTTCTTCATATATTTTGTCTTATATACCCGAGTTAACAAGAAATGTTCTAGTTCGCATTAGAGAAAAAAATAGAGTTTAGATATTTTTCAGTCTTCATTTTTCTATGGACTAAGTAAAAAAGACCATTGTTTTTACTTTGTCCGTCGTCTGTCCGTTTGTAGACAGTCAATTTTTTTACGTTTTTAGAGATAAATAAAAAACTACTTATTACTTTGGGTTGGATAGTCTTCTAAATTATCATGATTCGTATGTTCCAAATCTCCAAATAGCTTTAGTAGCGTCCATAACAACGGAAAATTTGGAAAATGGTTGAATTTTAAACGAATATTTCAAACGATCTATTTATATTTGGAATTTTAAATTTTAGGAATAGGGTGCGGCGGTCAAATGGTTTACTCTGGCAACAGCGATTTCACCCCTTACCCCAGGAGTGGTGGGAGTGGTAAAATGTAACTTTTATATTCTAAAAGATAAACAGAATATTCATTTTTGTGCTTTATATATACACTAATTAATAATACTATTTATATTTTCACAATAATCCATCGTTTCTAATTTCCACTATACAAAGGTCGTAAAATAAGAAAGGAAAACTTCATACTCTTTGAAAATGAGCATCCCATATTCGTCAGAGCGATGTTATTCTTCCGATTTCATTTTTACTCAGTAGTTACAATAAATTTCGAACTGGAAACAATATTATATGTAATATGCCATTATAAAGGCTCAAAAAGTGCACTTTTAAGGAGGGAAGCCATTTTTGGGCTAATATAACAGAGAAATACGGACGTGAAGTTTATTTTACTTTTATTAGATGTTGTTAATACACTCAAAATACAGTTGAATCTACGTATATTGTAGATATATAGATAGTAAGCATCATTTCTATATATCCTGTGAGAATCGTGAGAATAAATTTATTAATATAACGAACAAGAATGGTATGCCAAAATTTCAAACGAGACGGATATTTCGATTGTTGGATTGTTTTACCTCTGACCTGCACATTTTTGCACATAACGGACTAAATAGACAGGTCGCAAGGTCCTCAAGGTCTCAGAGAACGTTGGGGGAAGGGGACCTACAGAAAAGCTGTTAGGATACAGATATTAGCTTCCTGTCAAGGTTATCTAGAGTATTCCTTAACGTCAATAGGGTATAGCGCTCATGCACAGGGTGCCATGGATTAACGTCCCATCCGACTGACGACTGCTTTTCTAAGTCTATCGATGCTCCCTTTCTGACCGAGGGAAGTGAAGGGGCTACAAAGGAGATAAATCTCAAGTCTAGAAGAGGTGGGGTTCAAACCTAGGAACTGCGGATTACGAGTCTGGCGCCTACTGACTCAGTCAATGCCCGCCCCAGATGGAATGATATTATCTATGCATATGACGGATTCGAAAGGAGTTCCAATCCATATTGTATCCTGAACGTCACATAACTATAAGAATAACAATTTTGTATGATGAATATAGAATGTTTATATTCGTAAAGAATTAAGTTTGCAGTCTTTCGAATACAGTGACCCTTAACAGTGGGAATTCTAACTAATGAAGATTCAGAAAAAGCAAATAGTGATATTTCATTAGCTCCTATACAACCCTAAAGAAGATTTCAATTTATTTCTAAACGAAAGCTGCATCTTACCACCCACTAGAGGTTTTGGGTTGGATAGTTTTACATCTGAGCGGCATTTTTTGCACACAATGGTTAAATCGTCAGGTCACAAAGGACCCGGAGGACCCATTGGATAGATGGATACTACCATCCAGAGTGTTCTTTATCGTGCACAGGATATGGCTCTCCAGCACACGGAAACACGGCTAAAGATTCCGTCCGACGGTCGGCAACATTTCCAACCCATCAGTGTCAGTAATATAATCCCATTATACGATACCCCCACTAGTGTTTCCTCCCTATCATGTCACCGGTCACGCCCCTTCCGGTCACGTGATATGACGTCACTACCCCTTATTAATATTCATAAATAATAATTCAAAATTAATAATTAATTAATAATTAATTAATTCCCCTCATTAAAAACCCGCCTTATCAAAAGTTCCGTCCCCTTTATGAAAAAGCCTGTGGCTCCATCTAGTGTATATGCTGAATACTATTTTTAGAAAAACCCTCTATTTCAGTATATTTCAGTAAGTATAGTGACTTTTCTATGAGATTTGGAAATTCCTTATGCCAATCTGTCGAGGTTTGTAAAGTGTTAGCTTCTTCTGTAGCAAGCAACTGATAACATGTTTAGAACACACGATTCATAGAAACACCCACACACTAATACACACATCCGATTCACTGAAACAAACACATTCGCTGAAACAAACATGAAAACACAAACATACCCACATGCACACACGCACACACAAACATACAATAGATGAAACAAGTATGTGACAAAAATAAATATGAACAAAAAACTTAGTCCATCGCATTGATGTATGCATACACTTATGTATAACACCATACACCCCTGATATAAACATGAATAGCTGAGGTCCTGCCATCCTCTCAGATCTTCTACTGTGGCATATAAACTGACAGTCTCCTGTCAGACCTCTGTGGAAAGCAGCTGCTTGAGGGGGTATTTATTTACTTTTATACTTTGCATAAGATCAGAGAAACATTCTCGTACATATATAATCATTCATAAACAGACAGCTGTTGTCTTCCGTTTACTCTAATCAGTCAACATATTTCTCACTAGATGGCGCTGGCTAAATGTCCAAAACGCAGAAAATCGCTTACCATTTTTTTTAACTGATTCATGGTTCATCTTCCTTCGAAAGTTCTATCTTTTGTGCTCGTAAGAATAGTATATAGATATTAAGAAGGAGACACAAGAAGGAGACACGTTTTATGTTTCAATGAGTTCACAGTGATGTTTTTAAACACTCTTAAATATTCTTCTCAAGTGACTGTTTGATTCACATACAGCTGAAATGTAATATTCACATGCTTATACAAAAAGTGAATGTTGCAGACTTGCATCTTCACTAGAAATGAACGTTCTTGTAAGAAATTGTAACATTAACGCCCTAATACTGAAAAAATTAATGGTTGGGTTGGGTTGTTTTACCTCTGAGCGGCACTTTTTTGCACACTATGGGCTAAATGGCCAGGTCACATGGACCCCGAAGGCTCAGAGAAGGTTGGGGGAGGGGACCCACTGGAACAGCTGTTGGGAGACAGATGGTAGTCTCCCGTCAAGGCCATCCAGCGTGTTCTTTAACGTGCACAGGGTATGACTCTCCCGCACACGGGGCCACGGCTTAACGTCCCATCCGACGGACGGCGGCCTTTCCAAGCAAAATTAATGGTTAAACCATTGTTATTTGTATTTTTGCTGGCACAGGGCACCCTCTGTTGGCCAGATCTGTCTGTTTCGAATGCTTACGTTACGTTTTCCTTTAATGTGAGAATGCTGGGTAGGGTGCTTTTCTTTCGCTTCTCTATCACTTCTCCTTCCATTTTCAATCTTCTCCTTCTTTCTTTCTTTCTTTCTTTCTTTCTGAAATGTGATGATTGAGTTTGAAGTGTGAAAGACTTTATGTGTTAGGTCCTGTAAACCGTTGAAACGCAAAGTATTGTCTATCGGCTATGGGGGCCCACAGAAACGAGAAGCATTATGCTTATGGAATTTACTGGAGTAATGCTACTTTCTATAGACAGTGTTATTTCAGATTTCCAAACAGGATACATATCATTGTCAAAAAAGGGTCGTTGCTGGAAAAACAGCCACTCTCATAGTTATAAAATATAGTGTACTTGTTCTAAGAATTCCACACTAGTATAGAAATGTGTATTCTCATGCAGGAAAAACAACTAAACCGATTGTTAGACATGAAATCCACGTGTTAGATTTCCTCATATAGTGAAACACCATATCTTTGTCGAAAAATTTGTGTTTGTAGCGAAAAATAGCCACCTTCACACATTTATGCACTTATTCCAACGTACTGGGGGACTGTAGAACCAGGAACTCTGAAAAGAGCATGAGATAGCGCCTTGGAATAACCGCCGAGAGAGCTTACGTTTCTTACATTACGTTATATCGGCGGTTGAAATCAGAGAATGCAAAGTTAGGTCTAGCGGATCGTTTCTGGGAGCCAAAACTCTTTCAGAATCGTGAGGTAATTAGTACTTTTCATGGAAATACTGAAAATATTGCTGTTTTCTTATAAACAGTGAGTTTTCAGATTTTTAATTTCCAAACAAAAGTGCCTATTCAGATTGTCTTCCGTTTACCCGAATCATATTTAATGCAGTCAACATTGACTTATTGTGAAAGAATGACTGTTCGTGCTATTAAAACAGACAAACTTTTCATACATTAGGAAATGGAAGGTTCGTGCATATATTGATTGCAGAATCTTAGTGAGTTCGAAATCAGTGTATCTTTAAATATGGCTTTAAAGATACACTGATTTTGTCTTAAAGGTTACCTTTCATTCGACATAGGTATTCAGTAGAAAAACAACACTCATGTCTTACCATGGATCTCTAGGTTTCTTAGAAGTAACTAACCTACTGTCTACGGGATAGATGTTGGCTATCATAACTTATAGCTGTATCGGGGGTAAAGTACTGAATAGGTTAATGTGAGATTTTAAACGTAAGCAGATATGTGGAAAAAAATAATGATCTGATGATGGTTGCGATTTATCTACTTTGTCGTGTTTGGTTTATTAGAAAGTAAATATATCTAGGTGGAAGATGTATTAGTGTTTGAACTTTAATTATCTTGTGAGATGTGTGAGAGAAAGCAAATAATACATAATGAGAGTTTTACGAATCTATGGAGAAACGGGCATCTGAAGAGTTAGTTTATCTCTAAGATTGTATGACAGTGAAGCAAACTTGCAATCAATTTTTCATTCTAAATGCTTGCACAAGATATGAACCAGATAGGTAATTTGTCAGTGTAATGATGAGTCATTAACGTCTGATGCGTAATATCTTTCATAGATAGACACTTTGATTAATGAATAAGATGTCAGAAAAAGAGAAAGTCCTTGATTGAGTGTGTAAAACATCCCTTGTGATCCTGACAGAATAAGACATCTACAGCAGAATTAACTCAGAAGATTGTGTGGAGAATTAAACTTTACAGAGGTCAATTCATCTTTGATAGTTAAATGAATCATTTCTCAAGCATCGAGGTTCCTCAATTTATGACAGTATAGAGAAAACAGGTGTGGAAGTCAATCCCTGTCTATATTAATGTTGTCAACCCTCAAGCTCAGATCATTACGTTTCACATATGTTTATCAATCAGATCAGTCCATTCACGGTTTTAATGACTTTTTAGTTCAAATCTTTATTGTCTATGGGAAATGCATGAACCAGGTTTTTTTTTTTTTGCATGGTCATATCGTTAGTGTGAGAAAGATCGCCCCCTGCGCCATTTTTTGCGTCGAAGTCACCAACGAACTGTTTCGCAGAAACTGTGCATTATCGTGGTTGGAAAAAATAAAAGAAGTTGAAACTTAAGTGATGACCCCAGAATGTCATACGAAAATTCGTGGATATTAACACTATCACCTAACAAAGGACGCAGGGAATAATGCTAAAGATTTCGTATTACTTCATATCACACTGGGATTTTTACACATTTTGCGAAACTCGTATTAAGTTTTTCCATTTTTTAAACTGAATTATACATCCCACATTTCTTATGACATTAACAATTTTCTGTATGTTCCCTTTCTAATGTACGAGGTCAAGCCATTCTTTAATTTTGATGAATAGTATAAGACGACCTTGTAAAATCAGCTGACTGCTTGGAGAACGCTATAAACTGCTGTGTACTTAACCCCCTAAAAGATCTGAAGGTACCATACAGCGAGTTTCCATTGACCTGATAAAGTGGAGCATTTCGACAGGAAACAGTAATTATTTAACTTTGTTCAAAAGATCTTTGAAGAAGATAAAAGCACAGAGCGGTTCTCACAAGTAAAGGATTTAGATAAAGAATAGCATGTCTTTCGCATCGACTTATCTGCTTTCCATAGATCAGTGTGTGAGTGGCGTGGGCGAGTGGCCCGTGACCTTTGTACGTCACCAGTTGGCCCGCTTGTTGCCGTGACGTGACGTGTCATTTCAGCAGATCACGTAAAATGATAGTAGAAGGTTTTGTAACAGAGTCGAAACGGGAGAGAAGGGTTTTTTTACGCTCTTAGTTTGTAAAGACATTTTTCTGTCGCTTCTTGTAAGCTCTACGTGAGAACAACGGCATAAGTACAGAATTTTCAGTCCCGATCAGAACATATATGTCAGAACATACTTACGCAGATTCGTTGAAGTATTTGCTAAATTTTGACTATCAGTCCAGTTGACTGATAGTCCATAGTGACTGATAATCCACCGAAATATTGAATTTCGGTGGATTAGCTCAGGTAAGTTGAGAGGATACGATCGCCTGAGACTTATGTATTATTTTTTATAGTAGGTTAGTGTATTTGACTATTGTCCCCTATTAACACGCATTCGTGTTGGAACTAAAGTTTTTTACGCAAGCGGAAACGTAAGCTGAAACGTATGAATTCTACTTTTAGCATTCTGCCACGTAGTTTTTACAGAATTTACCTGATGAAAACAACTGACCTTCTAAAGAGTGTAACTAACGTTGCAACGCGAATTTCATCAGTGTGATGAGTCACACGCACGCTGGTAAATGGTTGAAGAGACAATCTTTAAAAACTGTAAGAGCGTTTAGAACTGTAGATTTTTAAAAAATGATTACTCCAATAGCTGATTTTTCTTTGGAGTAGCGTTACTTCCTAGGAAAGAGTTTGCATCATGTACTGAGGATACAGTGGTAATAAGTATTTTTAAACCATGTCGCGTAATGGATATACTTACGGAGAGTAATGAATTGAGACAAACGTAAAACCACCTTCCAAGACAAGTCCTGACATGGAAGCACAGATATCTGACAGCATCAACCCGATGGAGACTAATATTAATAAGCTCAGCACTTAGAGGTTTAGGGTGCGTAATTTCAAAATGGTTTGTCTACATGGGTACATTGAAACGCTGACCTATCATAAAGGGTAGAATTGGGAATGCAGAGAACCGTCTCTGGACTTGGAAAATTTTCGAGTCCGAAAACTACGATAAAGAGTTCCTGTGGGTTTTCACAATGTAAGACAGTGCCCCTGATATGGAAGCAGCGCAGGGGGTGATCCAAGATTCATCCGTCAATAAAACGTGGTCCGGTACCGAACGCGTGTTCTAAAGTGGGTCTTTTATGTCACCAGACCATATTACCCCTCAATATTTTTCATAATTACGAATAAATTCAGATTTTTTTCCTTTTGTTAATTTTTTACCCAATAGCATTTTTTCATCTTCTGCGGGACAGTCTTTTAAAACAGTTACTGCGGGGTAGTCCTTAAAAGGGGGGGACTGTTAATGAGGGGGGTTTTAATTAAGGGGTGGAGTAAAAATTGAGACTTTGCAATCATTCTGAGGATTGCATCAACCATTCTGAGCGTTGCCATTCAAAAACGTTTAGTTGACTTGTAAAAGGATGAGGATAGAAACCATGGGAGTTTGTGATCAGTGAAGTTTTAATAAAGGGAACTTTCGATAAGGGGTTTTTAAATGAGGGGGAGTCTGGGAATAATTTCGGTTAAAATCTTGCTAAACTATACACTAGATGATGCCGCCAAAAATCTTTTTCAGGTGTTAGGAAAAAAGGTGTAGTCGAGTACGATAACGTCCAGCTATTGACACCAAGGTACCGGATTCAAATCACTGTGTCAGAAGGAATTTTTCTTTTAAATACAGGAGATATACTAAAAATAGTACGGACGTTGGATGACACCACAGTTAGATTAAATGCGCATAGAGAAAACTGATTGCAATTATTTTGAGACTTGCATCAGCCATTCTGATCGTTGCCACCCAAAGTTTAGTTTGACTTGGCAAATTTCAGATGACCGTGGATAAAGGGAGTTTGTGATCGGGGAAGTTTTAATAAAGGAAACTTTTGAGAAGGGGTTTTTTTAATAAAAGGGAGGGAATTTTAACAAGGAGGTGATTTAATAAAGGGGGCGAAACTTTTGATAAGGGTTTTTTTTTTAATGAGGGGGAGAGTCAAAAATTGAAAAAATTACACTGAAATAGAGGTTTTTTCAAAAAATAGTACTCAAAATATACTCTAGATGGCGCCATGGGCTTTTAATAAAGGGGAAGGAACTTTTGATAAGGGGGTTTTTTAATGAGGGGGGAGTCAAAAATTGGAAAAATTACGACTAAAATAGAGGGTTTTTCTAAAAATAGTACTCAATCTATACACTAGATGGCGCCATGGGTTTTTTCATCAAGGGGGAGGGAACTTTTAATAAGGGGGAATTATCTTGAGCACGGTGGCATACGAACTCAAGACTTCGTGATAACATGTCAGGTGCTTGTGGCTTCTTATCACACCGGTTTAGGACAACTTTCCCTCTATTCTTAATGACTGCACATAGCCTGCAGGTGTTACTGGAGGTGTTACTGGAGTGTATTATTTAACATGGTATGCTACTGTGTTTCTTAAAATATACCAGAACCTATCCCTTGGCACAACACTCTTATTATTAAATACATAAATGGATTATACTCTTAAGATGATAAAGCATATCAACTTATTAAATTTTTTATTAAACTCTATAATTTAAATTATTGGTTGTATGTTTCAATATTAAAGTAATCATATTTCGGTGGAAACTTCATATGGCCTATTATAAATTCGTTTATTTACCTGTAAGTTGTCCATTTAAATCGATTACTCTGACAGTAAGCATTTTACAGTTTCAAATTATATTATTCTATTACTGTGTCTGTTATATATATCGAGTCATTTATTTCTTTCAAAAATAACTCATTTTCCGAAATCTTTAAATTTTGATGCATGAATGCGTAGCAGTTAGTATTTTCGAAAATAATGCATTTTGTAAATAGAATATTAAAAAAGCGACTAATTATTAAAAGTATTTTTTACCTGTTCGACTCATAGTCCTCATAGTTGGGTCTAGACATTTTCCATTAATTTCGTTATTTTGTTGGTTTCAAACGCAAAATCCTTTAAGATATTCTCTTCCATAATCTTGAAGTTTCCTTGAGGCATTCAACTAATAATTATGTCTAAGCAGGAAACAAAATTAAAATCATTTCTAAATCAATGAATAAATTAGAACACATCTCTGTAACAGTAGTCTTCGGAAATTTGAAGAGAATTTCAACAATACCTATAAATCCCTTAATAGTTAAAATGAAATCGGATATATTTGATTGAAACATTGAGTAACAATTAATCTTTAGAAAGCATCAAATTATGTGGATGCATTTCGCTTAACAGATATTATATTTCTCTCAAATGGGCAACTGAAACTGCGTTTATTATCAAATAACCTTTGCGATATGTGAATTTCAGAATATGGCATTGGGCTAGAAAAGCATATGACACAGGTCGGACAAAGCAAAAAATTGAAGGGCTTCATTAACGTCAAAAATAGCCATTCCTGCAAACGACAACGAAATAAAGCCTTCATCGTACTATGAACGAAATTGGCCTTATTAAGTGCATTTGGGCCCACTTCTAGATAGAGTTCGCTACGGTATCATTTCAGGATTCCGGTTAGATTATTCGTATGCTAGATTGGTAATTCCAATAATCCTACGCCTCCAGGTATAAGGTTCTTCCTCCAATACAGGGTTCTTTACGCTATTGTCATTAACTTCCATTAGCAGACAACATATATATATATACATAGCGTGATCATTTAATTAGCGGACAGAAGCAAAAGGTTACATTAAATATCACCCTCTGAATCTTCCTGGTACTTGTCTTTCTCAAAATACTCTCCCTTCAACTTCACACATTTTTGCCATCGTTGTACCCATGGATTAAAAGCGTCTTTGAAGTCATTTTTCGAATATATTATATAGCATTATATATAAAAAATACATATATATTATATGTAGCATTATATATACAATATATATATATAGTCTTTAAATGGTAGCTAGGCATAACTAGAATGGAAACTGTGTATTAGAGATGAATTTGGGCTCAAATTTTCGAACCCGAGCCCAAAATTATTGAACCTGTCCGCCCGAGTCTGAACCATTTCGACAATTGTTGAGCCCGATTTTGGAGGAAAAAATTCTGTGACGCCTTATAAGATATATATACAAAAATGAATGTCGCTAATCATTTATTTTATTGTTATATTATTAATTATTAATTACACTCATTTTATAACAAAATTGAAATGTTGATGCTATTTGGAACGAAAACAATTAGAATACTTGTAGAAACCGAACGTTCGGTTTCTACAAGTATTCTACGGAAATAGCCATTTGTTTAAGATAAATAATGCGTAAGAAAAATAAAAAGCAACATCGTGCTTATTTTTAAATAAAATAAATAATAAATAAATACCCCCTCAAGCAGCTGCTTGCCACAGAGGTCTGTCAGTTTATATGCCATAGTAGAAGGTCTGAGAGGATGGCAGGACCTCAGCAGAAAAACAACACACACATCCATGCCTTAACCCGGGGCTCGAACCCAGGTCCCTTAGATCAGTAGCCAAGCGCGCTAACCACTCGGCCATGGGATACTAAAAAAAAAGACTGAAAGTTTAAATTATAAATAAAAATATTTTGTATTTTTTACGTTTTCCACTTTTCAAGAAATATTTGGAATTTAAATTATTCCGAGCTCGAACTCACCTCTACTGGGTATTATTCCGCCGTGACAATGCAGAAAACTGGTTAGGCATAGCGTCTAAAGTCTGATCCCTGCCTTCCCATGGTGAAGACTGTTCGTATTTTTCCGGAAGATTTTCTCAAGCCTGAAACGGAAAAGAAGACGAAGGCTACCAGATAAGTTTGATTTGCATTTCCGTGGTCATTTTTCCTCTTTTCACTTCTGCTGAGGAGTGGTTAACTTCTAAGTATCTAGATGTTGACCACCTAAACCAGGCGTGTCCAACATTTTGACTTCCCTGGGCCACATTCATTCAATGTGGCCCAGGGAAGTCAAAATGTTGGACAAAAACCCAGATAGATCTATCTGGATCTATCTGGGTCAAAAACCCAGATAGTGTTTTTCAATATGTGAGATTAAAATTAGGAAATTAGAATGAAGATTTGACCTCCCTGGACCACATTGAGTGAAGATGAATTGTTTTTGGCCGCACATAAAATGTATAATGTAGTTAATGTATATGAATAATAAAACTTCATTTATCATCCCTCACATAGGAAATCGAGCTGTAAACTGGATAATTTGGGCTTGAAAAAGGCCAGTCGGACAGGTAAAAAAACATAGAGTTAAAAGTTATTTTAAAATTTTCTCTTCAGGAAGTGATGATCAAAACCATCTACAAAGTGTAGCTTTCCTTATTAGTACAAATGCCAATGATCCTCTTTTTAGATACGAATGCAGTGATAAAAGTTATTTTTTTAAGGGAAGAAGGTACTACCCTACATAAAGAATGGAAATACGCTAGAAGCTCTCTCTGGCTTCTGATGCAAATGCATGCAAGAACACACAACTATTCCATCCTGAGACTCGATCCCAGACTCCAGCTACAGTGTCACCGCGAGCCAACGCGCTACCACTGTGCCACCCAAGGCTGATTTCTTAAAGCTAACTTTAAAACAGGGATTAAAACCTTGAATGCTGTATGTGCTATGTACCAATTGAGCCGCTGATGAGGACAAGAAAGATGTTTTAACGGACAATGTCAATAAAGTTTGAATTCAGTCAAAGATTTTTGCGTTTCTTGAAGAAAAAGCTATTTTAAGAAAAGGTCTTTGATATAAAGATATCAATTAAACTCCTCCAAATCTTTACCAACCCCAATATTCCATCTTTATTAAAAAGTTATAATAGCTCGATTATTAAGCAATAGTTGTGTCAATCAAAAACTAACTCAAAAGTTCTTCAAACCTTAAATAACAGGGCTGCATCTTGGCAAAGGTAAACTAGACACCTGTCTACGGCCGTCAATCTTAGGGGAACGGAAGGGGTCCCTCATATTAGGCTGCAGGGGTCCCGGATATGCCATTGTTCCTAGGTTCGAAAAATGTCTAAATGCCATCCTTCTACATAATAATAATTATATCCAAAGATTACTATTTCAAGCATATTTGATGAAGTGTCCGTAAATAACTGTCTTTATATTTTATTGTTGAAAAAATTTTAGAGCTTAATATTCCTATACTTATTTTTCCATACTCTTTAAATACTAAGAAAAGAGTTTTGAAAAACCAAGATTTTTTTTCAAGTATGGACTTTTCATTGCGGCCATAACTTATTATACTGACAATATGCATTATCCTTTAATTGTTTCGAGTAGTGTACTATTTGTTTTATTCTTTATTGCTATATAATACTATTTTGCTACTATTACTGGTAACCTTACTTTTGAAATTCGTTCACCCTCCAGGCTGATACTATAGATCCCTCATCGCTGCCAACTCAGAAATCTAGGTGGTCAGTGAGCTTCAAACTGGAATGCTTACAGGTGCATAGCGATCTGGTCATTGTAGAATCCTTAATTATATCACTGCGCGGAATTAAAAACCTCTAGTGTAGCAATACTGGTTTTAATCCTTTTCAATCAATACATGTGATTGTCATGCGTTTATTTTATTTGAGAGCTTTTATCTCTGCAGCCAAGTCCGAATCTAAAAAGAAATAAAGGAGTTCCATTTTCCTTACTATCATTCTCAAATAGGAGCATGCTACCTTGTCCTCTCTCCGCTTCCACCTAGACCTGGCCCTGTCTCTAGCGAAGGATTATCAACAAGATCATTACTGGATTCAGCAGACTAGCTATCAACACCCCAAAAGTTTATAAACCTAAATCATAATTTCACTTTAGATCATCATTATTAACATTAAATTTAGTATTTATGAATATGTATACCCCTCAAGCAGCTGCTTACCACAGAGTTCTGACAGGAACTGTCAGTTTACATGCCATAGTAGATGGTCTGTGAAGATGGCAGAACCTCTGCAGAAAAACGACACACACATCCATGCCTCGAACCCAGGTCCCTTAGATCAGTAGCCAAGCGCGCTAACCACTCGGCCATGGGATGGCTGTCATATGTATAACAGAAGCAATAGCAATATATTCAAGATAATGCTTCATACTTTCCCCCAAAAGTTTCACGATTATTCTCTTTTAATCCCAGACTTTATAAAAGTGCACAAAATATTATTTGAAAAGTTGTATGCAGCACAAGAAAATATACATATGCGGAATTCATTTACCTGCTTTGTAATTAGTTTTATGCTTCGTTAAGTTTCAATTGGGAGAACTTTTCATTTAGATACATTTTGGTATACAAATAACAAACTTAAAGGTATATATTTACATTTGGTGCAAACTTGCCGAATGACACCAAGCATTCAAGATCACGATTAAGCAAGTAATTACAAATATAATGCCTTCATTAGTTGTTATATACTGACTCTAATCTAAATATTCTATCATTTGTAGAGATAAATCTGCTTAACAAACCTACATTGAACTGATTCCAAATGAAATATGCATCTTTGTCGCCTCTAATTATGTTATTAATGACGTGTACATCTCATTTAGTAAACTGCGGATTTATTCAAATATATGAATATGTTTAACAGGTTTAAAAATCATTGATCACACAAAACTCACTAGCAAAGAAATAAATCAAAAACATTCCTAAACAGCATACGAATCACAGATGACACAAATCAAAAAAAAATCGAAATTGTGACAAAATTTAAACTATGCTGATTTTATTTATCTATATGTCGTAGAATATTATTTTAATATTTATCCCCATGAACTTTGGTACGACAGATTGGTAGGTAGATACATAATCACCACAATATTTGTTATTTCCCAAACTCAATCTTCAATAATTTCGTAAGTCTGCCGCATCACTGAACGAAGGAAATATAGCAATAATTGGTTTCTATCCGTCCTTGTAAGCAGGGTTAATCACATATTCCATTGCGCAGAGGAATCAATTAGTACCGGTCCTATCCTCGTCTTTCCACAGCCCCGGAGCACTCGACATCTTTATTACTAATCTTTTCTGTTTCGCCCCATCGAGTTCAACGTCGGGAGGGCGGTCCGTAAATCCGTAATTAAACATTCCCGACAACCAGGGATAACAAGGAAATGAAAAGAAGCGATGCATTAGGTTATTGCTGCCAGTGGGTCTCCAGCGAGGCAGCATTTCTTCCGTTGTAAGGATTCTGCACTCTCAAAATTTGTGTTTATATCTTTGCAAAGAAACAAATAGTACGGATTCTCATTCACTCGCTTATTAGAGCTATTTTTCCCGTGCGATTGTGATTGTATAGTGTTTTTCAATATGTAAGATTAAGAATAGGAAATTAGAACGTTAGACTTCATTTTGAAAGTTTAAAACACAGGTTATCGTGGTGTAAGCTAAGCTTTCTTTTATGGGATTTTAATAAACGTAGTTTAAGAAGCGTTGTATTGTATTTGTTTCTGCAATATATAAAATTATTTTGAAGTGGAAAAAGCATTTTATGATGATATATGAGCTGTATATGAAATATTATGATATAAATAAATTTACCCTTTGTCAAAACACTTTCAGCTGCACTCTGATAGTATAATATGCCAGAAAATATCTGAAAGAAAGCAAGACTTCAGCAGTAAAAGAACACAAATCAAGAACGAAACACCCATTTTTAATCCAGAATTTAAACTCGGATTACTTTGCTACGATTGATCCAGAACTCAAATTTGGGTTCTTCTGCTCTGATTGGTTGGGAACACAAACACGGAATCCTTTGCTCTGATTGATCCAGAAATTAAAATCGGATTCCTTTGTTCTGATACCAAACTTATGGACTCCTGGGCTATTGTGATGGCAGTGATAAAAAAAAAAGAAAAATTCTAATTTTACGCACTGAGATACCACCATAAGTTTATATTTAAGCCAGAATTTCATTTGCAACAATTCGATTCTTAGTAAGGGCAGAAAAACTCCATATATGTATACGAGAACAGTTTTTGCTGGACTGCAAGATATCATACAAAGTGGCCCGTTTTGTCAATGTCAATAGGCAACAAATTTTATGCCTAAAATAGGACTATTGTGGATAAAGACGGTCCCAGTAACCACAATTTGCATTTTTGGAGGGGCAGCAATGACCAACTCTTAAAAAAGTAACTCATTGTAATTGTACTATTTGTTGCCAGATGTTCAGCAACCACGGCTAACCCCGGTTCCGTCTCACGACACTACCAAGTTAAAGGAAAGCCGCGACTATCTAGAGTCGGGGGCAAGAATGCGCCATATAGACGCACCTCATCCCCGACCTCAAAAGGCAGCAGTCCTATAAAAGGAAAGCTAACCACCGGTAGAAACCTGAAATTTAATCTGTTCCCCGGTTAGCCATGAACAAGGATATGTAAATCCAAGTTCGCTCGGCACCCGGGGTGGAGACCCTTAGTGAGACCCAGACTTTGAAAGGACTCTTGCCTACTAGGTGGCTCAGTCCTTTCGGTCGTGCCCTTCAACTGCTCCACGGAGCTCCTGATAGTGAGGTCTAGACACCGTCACCGTCCAACCTGCACGTTCAACCGGTCGGCGATGTCTTCGACCTCGGTTGGTTTTGGCTCTGTCCAACCGGGTACCCAATCCGATCAGCAAAGCCTTCGACCGGGTGCATGGCCCGAAGCCCCCCCCCCACCACCACCACGACAAGGTGGTCCCCTATCGGGGGGACTTCATTGGAATAGTGTAATGATTCTTTATGACTAGCCTGTCAGTTTTTTGGGGGCAGGTGGGGCGAACACCTTTACATTCTATCCCTTAAGACCGCCACTTATCGTGGCGTGGCTTAGAATCCACAATCCGTTCCTTGCCCCTCAGTGTTATGAGCAATCTGAGAAGATCAAAAAGAGGAAAATACTCAATCAAGTCAAAGGTACCAATGAAATGTTAGTGGCACGTGACAAATTCCGTCGTGACTGTCTAGTGCAATTTTTAAAATGAATTTCTTCATACGGAGAGCAAATTTTAATCCCATCCGTTTGGCGTTTGACCGAGGGTAGAGTACAGCAGCAAGCAAAATAAAAGATTTCAACATTGACTATCCTGGGATTCGAGACTGAGAGATTAAGTTTTGATCTTTGGCACTCTGCTGAGTACTAGACATTGGGTCCCTGTAACGTAAATCTAAAATAATGAATAGGTATACAAAAATAAATTATTAGTAATATTATAAACTACCTGCAGCCTGACAAACGTTTGTCGAGGAACAAATTTCTTCTTCTGCGGATTTCTCCATCGACACCCTCTTCATTAACAACTGATAGCCTAAAAACCCGCGGATGATCCCCAGGTTGTTAGATCTTCCACAGCCGCAAAGTCATTCGAGGTTTCAAAACTTGTCAAATAGGTAGGGACTGGAATTTTCAACCCAACACAGGAGGTACCAGTACGAAATTTGGGACTCGTGGGTCAGGTATCTGGGAAAACACAGGGCGCCTCCGAAATATGATGGAAATAAAAATCTCTAATAGTTTCTGTAGCAATTAAACCATCGGCAACAATGAGAGCACGCTCAAACCATTACTATACCATAAAACAAACACATGCACTGTCTACCTGTATCCTCCCATGCGTTCGTCGTTCATCCGTCTGCCCGTGTTCCGCAATTATTATTATTAAGTTTTGAGTTCGAGTCCTTTATCCCTCCTCCTATCCAATGTGATAGTTTTTAACCTCTGTGTACCAGATGACGTCAGGATAGCACTATTCTGGTTGCTTAAATCACTGGACTCATAGGATTTTGAGTGATTGAGTTAGTGAATGACTGACTGACACGGGATCACGCTATTTCTATGATGCAGAAATGGTAGAGTTCTGAAAATTTGCATCTAGAGGTAATCCAAGTCGTAGATCTCGGGGGAAAAATCGAAATTTGAACTACGTAGTGTTATTCAAAGTCAAAAGAGGTCACTAGAGGTAAAAAACCTCGATCTGCTAGTGCTAGAAATGTGAAAATTGAGTTGTTCAAATTCAGATTGTAGCTCTCCGAAACGTTACGAATTTTGGGATCCGCGGAAATTATCGAGGTCAAAGGGTAAATTAATATCTACCAGTTCTAGAAAGCTACAAACTGGTGCCTGGGAATATTTTGGGTTGTAGATCGCAGAGGCATTGGGAAATTGGGGACCTGCAGGTCCTTCGAGGTCAAAGGTGAAATTCCGATATACTGCTGCTAATCAGATAAAAATTGTTTCAATAAAGATATTTCTGATCGTGGATCTCAGAAATGTTAAGGAATTTGATACCCGGTGTCGAGTTCAATAAAGCTCGGAGTGACGATCTAGAAATGAAGATGTGCCGGATCTGATGATTGATTTCTGCTATTAGATACATTGGCGATAAATTGCAGGTATGAACTAAAATGATCTAAATCTCTATTTTTAAAATTATTCATTCAGTATTTAAAGAGTTATGGAAATTTGAGTAAATAATATCAGTGATGCCATTTGTAAAAATCATACAAAATTGAGGTACACTGAAAGAATTATTTACATAAACGTGTATAACATTAGCTTTTCTTATCAAATGGCTTAAAATAACGCTTTTTTTTTTTCAAAATGATCTAATTAACTTTTGAGGAAAATTTTTGTTTGGCATTACTGTTGTTCAATATTTCAACTTCCTTATCATTTCAAATACTGAATAAATAATTTAAAAAAAATCGATATTTAGATAGATGTAGTTGAGATCTTCGATTTATCATCAATGAGAGTTTACCATAAAAGTCTTATTTTAGAAGTTATGAAGCATCGGAATTATATTTTCATTGACATAACATAGAGTGAACATAATGAAATGAAAAATGCGTATATTTGAACTAAATCTTTAATAATCCACTTTAATGAACTACCGATTTATATTTGTTTTATTTTTAATAGCGATTCCACCATTGTCGCCTCGATAGTGAAGTAGTATCGTGTAAAAAGCAGCTTAAGTAATTCGTGTAGCACTTCTATTGTAATTAATTCGTCTTGTACATTGTGGATTTTGATTTTTTCAGCTTTTTTTTCATTTCAGTAATTTTTGATTATTTTCATTTAATATGCATAACTGATATTTCTACGTATTGTTTCGGCTTGTATTCAGTGATATTTGTAAAATTATCATTAAATAATTTGGAAACAAAAATTAATACATCTAAAACTTTTTACCTTTTCAATTTTTTAAAATGAATTTCGTTTTCGAAGAAATAATCAGCAAATTCCAAAATTTATATATATGTTTAAAGAAGAAAATGTATTACCTTTCTTATTCTATCACCATCATTTGTGATGTCATTTTTTTTTGTCCATAGTCATAAATGCTGATTCTATGGTTGCAGAACCGATAACATTTTTTTCTGAAAATTTACATCACGTTATGGCTAAATTCAACGTTCTGTTCATATTACTGTATTAGCATATGTTTGCTATATTAGCAACCCATTAAAAATCAAATAATTCTGCATTTTATATTTAATAATTTAAAATGTGTGTATTTTTCTAATTCTTTACTTGCGATATCAACCAACATTTTATGTCTTTGCGTTTAGAAGTAAAATGTTTGTTTTATTTTTTCCTAAAATGGTAAGAAAGCTACTAATGTACACAGAAGTTTTTCCACTTTTTGATATTAGCATTTCGATGTTCCCAAATTAAGAGGCTTAAACAGAAAATTTAGAACTAGGTTAAGCTATTTCATTTTTATTATTATCTCATTCCTACGCATATATTCTCATTTCAGTCGTGAGGATGTGAATGATTAACCACTTGGTGGATATGATACGGACTCTTAGAGGCAAGACATCTATATCCTGAGGCCATTACAAAAGCCCTAAAGACTCGACAGAGGTCCCTTCTTAGAAACGTTTGCCTTTGCTTTGGATCAATCATTGCTATTCACTTATTGAAATCCTATGTGAAGAGGCGAATTTTCCTTCATCCTCTCGAGGAATAAGCAATTTTTATTTTCTGGAAACAAATCGTTACCGGTAATCTCTAAAAACAAAAATGCGTATCTTAAGACATGCATTGGAAACAGGGTGGTATAGCACTCCTATTGAGTATCTAGTCTTTCTAGAGGTCCTACCGAGGTGATTATGCCATATTGGAACACATTTCCGTTCTCTTTTGTCTTAGTATCACAAGAGCCGTCTTCGAAAGTCAATATTCACTCCTAACGTATGTGCAAACCACAGCGCAATAACAATATTTTATTTGGATATGCCTGTAGGACTCATATCCTGTATTCAAATGTTTCTTCGACAATCTAAATTATATGCTATTTGAGCATTTTTTTTAACTTGTTTCGTAAATTTTTAGTGTTGTGTCATTGTTTTTCATGACCTAAGAGAATCCATTCCTTTTGTTCATCAGTTTATTGTGTTTCCACTCAATCAGTTCTTTCAGGAACAGAATTCGGGAACGTTTCCTGATATATGAAAACTCATTCTGATGCATTCTGATAACACTGGGCAACAAATTTTCATAAAAGTCATGCCTCTGAGATAAGAGTAGTTATTTCTTAAAGATTTCAAGGTGCTGAACACGAATATGACAATAAAAATGCAAAATTAGCTACGATTTCTGAGAAATTCGCAAGTTTTTTTTATAATAGATTAATAAGTACATATGAAATGTATCGGTAAAACTCCGTTTCTACTTCCGACGTCGCTTTGCCCGTCGCTTGTACAGCTGCTCAGGATCATCTCTGGCGAGCGGTCAACAGTAGTCAGCTAACATTGAAGTGGAACAGTTTCCTTGGTATTTTTTCTTCATCGTTTCAATGTCCTGGTGAAAACGTTCACCGTGCTCATCACTAACCATTCCGCAGTTCTCGGGGAAGAAATCTAAGTGGGAATGGAGAAGGTTGATCTTTAAAGACATGTTGCAGAGACAATATGTCCTTAACCACTTTCTTGTAGTTGTCTGCTCTGGCATTCCCGAGGAATTTAGTTGACACCAGACGAAACGCGTCCAAAGCCTTTTTCTCGTCACTCTGAAGCAGGTTGTCGAACATCTGGTCTCTGAACAGCTCGCGTATCTGAGGACCTACAAAAATTCCCTCTTTAATTTTCGCTTCGCTGAGTCAAAGAAATTTGTCAGCCAAGTACTTGAAAACTTGAAAGCTGATGCAGTCCGGTCCATGGCCTTTACGAAGTTTTTCATCACATCGAGTTTGATGTGTAGAGACGATAGCAGGATTTTGTGCGTTTCTGCCAGTGCTGGGTATTCCATATTCTTCTCTCTGACCTTCAGAGATTTCCTCTGAGGTCAGTCTCTCTTCACGTAGTGCAAAGTCTTTGCTCAGCTGTCCAATTCACATAAGAAACAGCAGTACTTCGTATACCCCAGCTGCAGACCCATCAACAGAGCCACTACCTTCAAGTCACAAAGAGATGCCAGCCATACTTGCTGTATTAAAGACAGTTCAACAGCTATTTTCGTTGTCATAGAATTCTTTCATGTAGACAGCGTGTCTGACCGGAATGGATGGAATTCGATTTTCATTATGCAGCAACACCGCCTTGAGACTGAATTTCGAGGAGTCTATGAATAGTCGACATTCTTGAGGGTTATGTTTGATTTTGAGGGCATTCATCAGGCCATCTACATTGGAGCAGAACACAAAGTCATCTTCCTTTCTGAAGTAAGGTGCAAACTGCTCACGACGAGTTCGAAACGAAGTAACGCTGATATTTTCCTTGAGATGATTCCATTGTTTAAGTCTTGATCCAAGTAAGCTTTGGCCTTGGACAGCTCCAGATCGCGCACAATATCGTCCATTTCTTCTTTGGTGAGAATGTGTGATGCAGAAGATGGATGGTACTGTGGCAGACGTATGGATCATCATTAGACACCGAAGGCTGAGGAGAACACGACGTCGGTTCGCCTCACTCCTCATCGTCTGAATCGATGGAAAATTCTTTTGGAAGTTCGGAAACAGAAAGGCCTTTGCCATGTGGAACTGGTCAGAGAGCAGATTGTATATTCGGGTACGCTATTGTCAACTTCTTTTTCCTTGTTATGCCTCCAGAAACAGATGGAACCATGCAGAAGTAGCAGTCACTTGCGTGATTGCTTGGTTCTCTCCAAACCATAAGAACAGCAAATATCATCGCCACTTTTTCGCCTTTCAGCCACTTCGGAAGATTTCTTGCACACATACTGCAACATATGTGTGGGGCGAAGGCCTTGTCCTGGTTTCCGATCTTGCATCCAAAAACGAAACTCATACGCGACTTTCACTATTGGAGTGATGGTCCTTTTGTGGCTTGCAAACGTCACTTCCCCGCAAATGTAACAAAATGCCTCGTAACTATTAACACAGTTAGAGGCATCACTACTGCTGAATTAAAACTGCAAGGATCACTTGTGTTGCACTTATGACTCTGGGGTAAATGGGAGTCGCTAAAAAGGCTTGCTCACCCTATGATACGTCGTTTACAACTAACAATTGCATCATCTTTTATCCGCAATCGTAAAGCCGCAATGTCATGACTTAATTATATTGCATCAGACAATGATGCAATATCTCTGGGGGTTATGTGTATGGCGGGCTGACGCAATAGAACGCAATATGTTTCAATCTGGAGTTTAAAATACAGCTTTGCAAAATGGTTACCTAAATACTCAAAGTAGACTGAGTCGTTTATACATGACCATCTCTGTCTCTCCTGAACAAGAGCCAATCGACAAATTTTATTGCCATTTTCGTGTTCAGCACCTCGAAATTAGTAAAGATTGGCTATTTTCATTTCAAAGCCTTTTTGTGTGTTGCCCAGTGTAATCATTTGTTTATAAATATATCCATATGTCTCCAAATAATCTATATTTAATTTTGGTGAAGGTGGTAAAGATCAACAATATCTTTAAAAAGAATACACTTTAGAGAAGGGAAGCATGACATGCAGGCAGAGATTCAGTTTTCTTGGGCATCCCGAATTAATATAGCGTTTATTACTTGTACTATGCACATATCTATAGTTTTATTTACACTAGATGCAATACAATGCACAAATACATAAATTCGCTAGAAACAGCGACTGCCTCCCGGGAAGTCACTAAATATAGGACAGAGGATTCTCAATGCTACTAACAAGGCTGTCATAAAGCTTTCAGGTGTTCCCAACACATATGCAACAACGGTTGAATGTATAACGGTAAGGTGATGTATAACTATGCAACAATGGCAAATGGTCTAGTAGGGAACGGTGCGACTGCCTCACCACCGTCTTTTACTAGAGTTCATGACGTAACTGAATTTTTTGAATTTCACTTTAATTGTGTGAAACACAGCCAAGTAGAGTCGCTCAAAAAATATCCGAACACTATGGTTGACTACAGAATTCAGTAAAAATATCTTGAAACGATTTTTTTAGTACGTTTGTGTATTAAACAAAATTCGTGTACAGTACCTTCGTGTATTGTACAGGAAGGTTGCCAGATCACTAATTTCTAAAAAATATCGTTGCCAGATCACTAATTTCTATAAAAATCGTTGCCAGATCACTGATTTCTAAAAACAACGTTGCCAGATATTTTGTCTGAATTCTGTAATCAACCATAATGTTCAGATTTTTTTGAGCGACTGCTATAATGCAACTCTGAGCAGAAGACTTAATTATATATATTGTTTTTCATTTGTTTGTAAATCAAGTGAAGTGCTTGTAGGAAATATACATATATGTAACACCAAGCACACACAATATATGTGGATGACATATGTGGCTTTATAAAGTAAGATAGCAGGAAACCTGATACAGGAACTTGATTCTGGATGCTTACCCAGTATCTTGGGCATAAGGTTGGTAAGCTGCGAAGCATAGGTAAGCCGCGATGTCATGATTCAACTACATTGCATCAGACAATGATGCAATATCTCCGGGGGTTGTGTGTATGGCGGGCTGATGCAATATCTCCGGGGGTTGTGTGTATGGCGGGTTGATGCAATACAACGCAATATGCTGCAATCTGGAGTTTAAATTATCCATATTTCTCCAATCTGATCAATATTGATCTTTACCACCTTTACCAAAACTAAATATAGGCTAAATTACATAGTTTAGTTGCACTTCCGCAGCACATGGCTGCTTGCGTATTCAAGTATTTTATTCGTCTATTGAGTTCTACCCATTGAGTCTCTGTAAGGTAAATGTAAAATAATGTAGGCATAAAAAATATTTCTCCTAAGGAAATACACCGCGGAAATCAGGTCAAAGCATGCCAGTGCAATTATGCTATAGAGAAGATCTGTGAGGGAGAAGAGCCCTCAGTAGAAATACAATGTAAATCTGAAAGAAAATATTGATCCCAGATCTCTTTGCTTCTCAGCGAAAATCCTCCAACCTCTGGACAAGTAGATGTGGACTCAAATATATAAAGAGAGTTAAAGATTTCTTAGCTGGCATATTTTCTTTTCCAATTTTTCTCTTCCAGTAATGGCACCAACTTCGATAAAAACTTGAATGCGATTAGTTAGCTGTTAAACTATGACCAATTAATGAATTGCGGGGGAAAGATAATATTTGTAAAATGAATGAACTTTGTTTAAAAACAAACACGTAACATTTGTTAACATGGCATAGCACATCTTGCCCCACCATGCCTCAGAGACAGTCATAAAAACGCCTCTTTGTTCATGAAGCATTAGTTATTACTCCTGCAGAAAAGATGCATATATTGTATATCAGCGGCAGTTTATATACAATATAACTTACATTGGGCGCAAAGCATTATGCCCAAATCCCGGATATTGTGCATTTGAAAATTTTCCTGCTTAATACCTATTTAATAGCTTTTATAGATGCATAACAATTACATTGGTATCTCGCTACATATTAATTACATTGGTATCTTGCTACATATCAATTATATTGGTATCATATCAATTATATTAGTGACCCACGCAGAGCTTTATAAGGAGGTGCTTTCCAAAATGCCACTCTAATAGTAAAGAATTTTTCGGGTGAAGACGGAATCATATTTTAAGGAATTCCGTTTTTATAGGATTATAGCTTATTTCAATAAATTTATCAAACTATTAGTGGAATATCTCAATAATATATTAATTAATGAAGGTTTATATTTTTATTAATTTATTAATATAGGATATTAGCATTTAGTAAGATAAATATGAATAAAAAGTTTAAGCCGTCATATCAAAAACTGAATAGCCTTCGTAAAAAAAAATAGAGAGTAAGTGAACAATATCTGTCGCTAACAGGCCTAGTTTCGGTTTACCAAATAGCATGGTTTTCGGATAGCACAGTTATCAAGTTTAAGTAACAAACTGATGTGGTTTGCTCCAGCCAGGGGATCCATACGAGAAAAATGCAGTTCTCATCAAGAATCTTGAGATTGGGAAGTAAGAGTATCAAGTTTACGATATAAATAAGTGAATCCAAGTTTCGGCACTTGAACTCCATAAGTGTACGCCTTTAACCAATTACTATATCAGGGATGTCAGACATAAGCCTGCGAAACCAATTTATTGTGTCCGCGATGTTTTTTTACAATATGTATTATGTAGAGCTCGCAGTTTAACTGAGAATATGAATAAAAAAATTACATATTATTTTCGGGAAGCCTTAGTAATGGTTAACATAATCGAGAATGACAGAGCATAGAGTTCTCTTTTTTTCCTTTGGAAAAAAAGTGAATGCAGCATCGTGTATAGTCACAGTCAAAACAATAACAACGTAAACACTTTAGAAACTAGTCACCTGTAAATTAGCAATGACAACATAAACCATTAATGGTGACAGTCTAAACAATAACAACGTAAAAACTTTAAAACATAGTTCCTGTAAATTAGTAATGACGACATAAACCACTAAGGATGAAGTTAAGAAGGAAACGTTCGTGTGAATAACATTACTCACCTGGGAATAGTCAAAACGTGATAGAGTATAGAACAGCTTTCATACGATCTAGCGAGAAAGACAAACGAGAACCAAGACCATGGAATTATATTCCTGGTGGTGGAAGACAAAGGATTCGTAATGAACTTGAAAATAAATAAAATGCAGGGTCATTATAAAGGTATGTCCATCGTTTAAAGTGTTGTAATTATAAAATAATTAAGCAACAAAGTAATCATATATCCGAAATTTTAAAAAACTCTCAAAGTTTCCTTATTATGACAGAGTGGAGTTAGCATCATGTGGTGTCGCTAGTACCACATGTAATATCTGAAGCCAAATTTCCAACTCGCTGAATTGGTAGAAGGATCTTATGTGCCATAGAGACTAGAAGTCTCCATTTGCACATTTTTTGGTGGGAATCTACATTAAAGCATCGTTTATTCCGAAAAAAGTCACAATTTGCAGCATTTCATGAAGAGAATCACTGCAACTGTTTCAAGTGTTACAGCAGAAATGCTGAGTCGAGTACGGACCGAAGTTTATTATTTCGTATATTGTCGGCACTCATTGAAGCATGTTGAATATAAAAAACGAAACTTTGAGAGTTTCTTAAGGAAATTTACACATGATTAATTTTGTTATATAATTATTTAATGAGGGGGATGATTAAGGATGATTAAGGATGGGAGGGGGGGTGGAGAGAAGAAGCACAATCGAGCTGAAAAAATGTTTAACTTAATTTCCAATGCAATATAACATTCCCCCCACCCTTTCAAGAAAGTTTTTTAAAACCCGCTCAAGGGTTTTTAAAAACTTTCTTGAAAAATGCATGAAATGTAAATAAATTTAATATTGTTTTCTCTTTTACCCTTACTTGAATTCGGAAGGGGGGGATGACTCCCTGCCTACCCCCTAAATCCGACCCTGATTATTGGCAATGTTAGGAATAAAAATATAAAACAGGTAGATCTTATTGCAATAAGCTTGTAGTACGTAGGTAATTGAACGTCGAAATAGGCACAGAAATCGATAGTTGCGAAAACGGGGACGAGCGGATACCTATACCGATGGGTTGCAAAGGGGTGAGATCGTTAAATCAATGGCGAAGCGTCAATGGAAGCAAGGGAAGCAATGGTTCCCTTAAAATTATCATAAACAAAAAAAATTATGAATTAAATATATATATAAACGTTCTAATATAAAAGTAAAAGCATTTTCTTAACTTCAATAAGTTTATTATAACATAAAGTTTATGTTTATATACTATTCTTCGATTTTCCTTGTTATATTATACTGTATAATTAACATAGACACTAATTTGCTAGGCCACTTGCGCTAGGAGTGTAAGAATTTGCTAGGCCACTGAGCTAGGAGTGCACAAATGCAGTAGCACTGCATGGCTACTGCATTTGTGCACAACGGAAGTACCATTTTCCATATTCAACCAGCTGAAATTTCTCTTATGGATATAACCAGCATAAATTTTTCTTATGGACTCAACCTATCTTGTTCGCTTTTTAGATTGTGTCATAGATTGTGCCATAGCCGCTAGAGGTCGCTAAAGTGTTCGCTCTGTAATTAGATTTCGCCGTTATCATTCTTCACCATCAAGTCAAGTCGGTGCATACGGTTAAGTCTATCAAAGGCAAGCGCAATTATGTCCAGCTTTCACTAATTCCAAATTATAAAAGATTTTCTTATTAGTAATGTTTTGTCGGAGAAGGTTAATCGAATTTATTTCGTTCCTAAACCACCTAATTGCCTCGATGCATATTTGGCGAAGATATTTATAACGTTATTACTAAGTTTTACTGTTCTCCTCATTACCGTAATAACTAGAGATATTATTATTACTACTATAGCTATAATAGAAAACAAAAAAAAATATTCGTATAATTTTTATGTGGATGAAGTGAAGTAACTTACTAATACTACAATTCGTCAAGGCTATACTCAGTAAACGAAAAATATAGCTTTAAAAAATATAGCTCTTTTACTCTTACTCGCATTCTGAAATAGGGAGAATGCCCCCTTACCTATCCCCTAATAGATTCATTTACCTAATAGATTCCTTACCTATTGGGTAAAATTAATTTACCTAATAGGTAAGGAATCTATTAGGTAAAGGTATTTTGCCAAACACTATATCTCTAATTAGCTCTTTTACTCTTACTCGCATTCTGAAATGGGGAGAATGCCCCCTTACCTATCCCCTAATAGATTCCTTTACCTAATAGATTCCTTACCTATTAGGTAATTTTAAATAAGTATTTTTATTAAAAAAGTATATTACGATCCCTAATAGATTCCTTACCTATCCCCTAATAGATTCCTATCCCCTAATAGATTCGGCAAAATATCTTTGTATTACGTTTTTATATTATATATATATATTTATATTATAGTTTTTATTATAGTTACCCTGGCCGAGTGGTTAGCACGCTTGGCTACTGATCTAAGGGACCTGGGTTCGAGGCATGGATGTATGTGTCGTTTTTCTGCTGAAGTCCTGCCATCCTCTCAGATCTCCTACTATGGCATATAAACTGACAGGCTCCTGTCAGACCTCTGTGGCAAACAGCTGCTTGAGGGGGTATTTATTTTTAGAAAATTATATTTTCATTCAATTTTAAGACATTTGTTTAGAAATTGGTCAGACCGAAATATAAAATTTGCAAATTGTAACTCAAGATACAGTAACTCTGTTAATCTCGTTGAATTCTTACCTAAGAAAAATGTGGCTAAAAACGTTATATTTACCTTGAATCAAAATTATTTAATATTTTGCCAAACAACTTCAAAATGGAAAAAAATTACATAGCTTTACTTCAAATCTTTGTAAATGGTTAATACGTATTGATAATATTGAAATTCTTTTTTTTTTGTAATAAATTTCACATTTTTTAATCATTCATCAAACTCTATTTTTTCCATTTCTTCAAATTATTTTTGTTCTTCAATTATTTTATAAATATTTAATATGTTTAGACTATTGTTGCCAAAAATGATAAATTAGATATTAAGTTTTAATAAATTTCACAGGCGAGTTATATACTCTGGTGGATTTCTGTAAATTTCAATTGAAATACTTATGCCTATTGGGGTAGATCAATGTAACAGGTTGTATTATGTGTTAACAAATAAAAATTAAAGAAATGTTTTGTACTACAGGTTAATTTATTGTTCAGTTTGGAAGTATTACATTATAGTGAAATGCATCCCACGTTAAATCAAGCGAATATTGTCGCAGTGCAATGCAGTGAGAAATTAATAATTCGCTTCAATGAATTGTGATACGTATGCACAGCTTGACGAATTATTCGACGTTCCGAAATCCGCGTACTAAAATTAGACAGCTGGAATCCATAATATTGATCATTTAGCTGTTGTCAAACATTTTGTAATATATTTCAATAGGAATTACCGAAAGAGTGAAGTTTAATGCCCTACAAATGAAGTTTATATTTACTTAGTAACGTCCCATAAAAGGTTTGTGAATGGTAGCTAGGTATTCACTGGAAGGAGAGCTATGCACCAATCTCCGGTGATGACGCACAGAACAGGCCAAGCCTGCTCGTGGTGCAGACCTTTAGTAACTTTCAAAAGAGGTAATCTCTTCTGGAAGGGAACGGAAGGGGAGGGCGGCCAAATCATCATGGAAGGGATCGGAAGGGGAGTGTGGCTTACTAATCTGGATTACTATGGCGACTTTCCTTATTTTCCACCCTGCTGAGGAGTGGTCAACTACTTAGGGTCCCGGTGCTGACCATATATACCAACCTGAATGGAATAATAGCTCTGAGCTTCATTATGGATCCTGAATTTGCTGCATTGATGGACTTCTATCGAGGGAAAATCTTTCGCTACGTTTTCTGTTTGTATGTGGATTGACAGCGCCAGTGAATAGATTCCCAGGATATGTTTTATCATCTGATGGGATAATGCTGATCAGAAGCCATCGCAGGTACCTGAATTCTTGCTTCTACGGGCCTCGTCAAAAATACATTGGTGAAAATCTTCCAGTGTAGATGGTTTCAGTCTTTAGTAGTGGGTGGAACAGGTTTTTGCTCCATGCCTGCGTTTAGGGGACTCTTTGATAGTGTTGGCTATTCCTCTCTCAGTAACAGTTTCTTTAAACATCCCACTAATCATTCATTCTCTCTACCGTTGGAATGTGAGGATTCTGCACAGAGATTATTCTCTTGATGTCTCACACAAGAATTCCACCATTATAATTTAGATATTCTCGGCTTGAAAGAGACGAGATGGACAGATAAATGTCAAATACTTAAAAGTAATCTTAAATTTTTCTTTTCAGGGAGGGACGATAATAAGCATCACCAAGGCGTAGGTCTGCTTCTCAGGAGACACGCTAGTGATACTCTTCTAGGATATGAGTGCATTAATGAAAGGTTTCTCACAGCTAACTAAAAACAGTCATTATAGGTTTGAAAGTTATCTGTTATGTTCCCATTGAGGATGCCGATGAGGATAAGAAAGATACATTTTACGGATAACTTCAGAATATTTTGAATTCTATCAAGAAGGGAGATATTATTCTTGTTCTAGTCGCCGTCAATGCTAAAGTTGGTACTGACTCTGACCTTTGGGGAGGAGTGATAGGCCCTTTTGGTATTGGTAGCTGCAATGGCAATGGGAAACGTCTCCTACAGGTAAGTAAACTCAATGGTTTGAGAATAATTAAGGCATATTACAAACACTGCGACATACATAAATACACATGGGTTTCACCAGATGGGCTGCATAAGAATATGATAGATTATATATTAATTAACAACAAATAGGCTTGTTCTGTTAGGAATAACAGGTCATATAGGGGAGCTGAAATTAGATCTGATCATTACCTTGTTAAAAGTGTCTTGCAACTAAAACCTTAAAGTGTTATGTTTAGAATAAAAACGTTACCATCAATACTAAAGTTCTAAAAGAACCAGTTACAACCAAAGCTTACCATGAGTTTACTTAGTCATTATGACAGTCATGATTTACTTACTACTGAAGTTGATGAAGGAATGGAACCGTTTTAAACAGGCATTTGTTGAAACTGACTCTACTCTTTTGGGTAAAAAGTGAAATGGAGACAAAACTACTTCAGTGATAAGGCCCTGGAACTTATTTTTGAAAGGAAGAACTGTAGGAATATCCTAAATCAACACCCTTCTAGTCCTAACTGAAAGCATTACAAAGAGATTAATAAATGTGTAAAGCTGATAAGAATCTTTGGCTTGATAGCTTGGCTGACAAAGCTGAGGAAGCAGTTAAACAGCAGAGAGCTGTACCAAATAGTTAATGTTTCATGTGGGAAGAAACGGGCAGGTATACAAGGATTGAAGGATAAACATGGCAATGTTATTGAAGGGACTTTTAAAAATCTATGGAGAGTGTGGAGAAATAGGCGCATATACCTTACGACTAAAATTAGGCTTATAATAGTTTGGTTCTTTCTACAGATTAGCCCCTTGTAAACAAGATAGGAAACTTTATTAAAATAATAGGATCTCACAGATATACACTTGATAGTAATATGTTAGGTAAATATAGGGGAAAATTGCCATTAGCAGGGAGGGATCTGAGCCCACGATCTCCTGATAACATATCTTTAGGTTAGATTCCAGCTGCTCACGCAACATCTTGGACATTAGGTGGTTCAACTTTGTAAATAATAATGAAGTTAGGCAAGGGAGTCTGCAGAGAGAGACTCCGTTGGTTTGGCCATGTTGCCCGTCTCGAGGTTATGGTTTAAGCTTTGAAACTTGTACTAATAAATCCATTTCGTGATCATCATAAAAACAGAACAGCAGCCGAAGGGATTTTAGTGCAGAAAGTCTTTTCCATCTTGGAAAGCATACAGCAGGACGAAAAAGAAAACATACATTCTCTGTTCTTGATTCAATAAAAGAACAGAACATCGAGACCAAAATACATTGTTTTCCCTTCACTGGTAAGACTTCACGAAACTCTGATGAAACATCTTCCCATGCTTCATTACATATTCTACGCTGAAATCCACTTTTCGCTCATTGTCATATAATATGCCGTGGAGCATGGATGTCATCCACAAAGATGTGGAATATTATCGCCTGAGGTAGAAACATCTCATTACTAACGGTTTGAAGAGAAAAATATATTTTAAAATAGTAAAACAGCATAATTTAGCGATGAATGATCGTAGGAGACAAAAATTATGTACCTCAGATTTAATTAATCTTTTTAATTTTACGGCTCATATATCTAGTAGTTATATATTCAAAAAAATATTAACTAGGAGGTAAAAATTAAATTTAAGGACCCAGAGTGAGAGAAAAGTCCTTAAGGAGTGAAATTTCAAATAAATATTTTCGATTATGATCAAACTAAAGAAAAACTGAAATGTAAAACAAGAAATTTGTTAAAGATGAAAGTTGAAGTGGGAATAAGAAAGCTAAAACATATTCACGGGCCTCAGACAAATATCGAAGAATTCAATAAACCTTTATTTAGTAAATGATGGACTTGTACATCTCGGCTGTAGGCAGTACATAAAACTAAAATCAGATGCATTGCTGTCTAGCTCCTAGTAAGAAATCCAGAGGTATTCATCAAAAATGCTTTTTGGAAGCAATGTCTGCTCTAGTAATTTTTCGGTAGATCAGCTATGGCTTTCTCTGTTATATTGGCATTCCGTGGTTAAATTTCTTTTCAGGCCATGACTGGTTATCCGTCCAGCTAATGGCTCATTGCTGAGGAACTTGCGGCTCATAAAACAAATAATCAATATCCTGAATCCGGCTCATTTCGTCCAATTTATTGACCAAACATTTTTAGTTGCATGACTAAACAATTTTGCCAATTCATAAGTACTCATAAAAATATCTCTTTATTTTGTTTTTTAATCAAGATATTTTTTGATATCTTAAAAGAAGAGTTTTAATTATTGCTCATTAAAACTCTATGTTTTCGCTTTTAAGTAGAGAAAATTTTCTGCCGCTCTTTACGAATACAGCATTTTTCCTATTGGCTGTTCATTAAGTTTGTATTGGACGGGCCTGATATATAATAATAGTCGTATTAAGAACGGCAGGGTAAGCAGAATAGGGACATGACGTAGAGAATGCGAGTGTTTCTTCCATTGCGTTCTGACGTCATTTTCGTGCATGAACTTCAAGCTATTGAGAAACTGTTAACGGCAGATTTCGTCGCTCTTTAATTTCACAGATACTTGTCCTCTTGGTCCCAAATTTAATGTACAAGTGTTCTTTGTATGTCCCCATGTTGGATTAAAAGCTCGGGCCCTTACCAGCCCTAGGAGGAAATAAAATTTATCTTGGGGGCTTTTTCTTATGGGGGCGCTGCCGTTGCCTCAGCTTCTTGTGAAAGTTATCAATTGACCTACGGCGTCCAGACTTTTGGGAAGAAATGTGGCATGAAACATTTCGTCCCAAACTTCTGCCGCTAATTATGAAAGTTGTCAAAAGACAGGAAAGATACTTTACCACCCGAACTTTTGGCGGGTTATAGCTACCCATATTATGCAATAATCGTAATTTGAATGAACGGAAGGGAGAACTCATGTGACATCATGGGTGGCAGAAATTATCAGTTTCCCTGTGGTTTTGAGGCTGCTTGAGAGATCGGTCTTGAATTTGGTGTGGTGGTCTCACTTAGTTCTAGTCTTGTTTAACGTATTGGTTCCTAGCTGCCGTGGGTTCGGAGTGATCGCTTGAAAAGTGTCTGAAACTTTTTGAGGCGCTGCCGTCGCATACCTTGTGAATAGAGTTGTGCGTTGTGATTAATATGTGTGAAAAGCTGTGAATGAAGTAAGAGTTATCAATGGACATATATTTGGCGCCAAATTTTTGTCGTGTATTTAACTAATACACTGGTTTCCATAAATTAAGGTAAATCCCTATGTTAAATCAATGGGAAGCTGACGTCAAAGCTCTATATGTGAAGCTACTAAAATAAGATTTTTTTGTTTTGAAAAATGTGATTGTAGATAAAAAATCTCAATCAATATCTCGGTTTTCAACAATATTCAGTATTTAATGATGCAATTTAGTAGAATCTGAAGACACACTTGCAAAGTACAGATGGATGAAATTATTGTCTTTTTCCTAAATGTGGGAAAGTGGCTGGTTGTTTTTTTAATACATTTTATTAGTCTTTACGTATATATATATATTCAAGAAATCGTTAAATTGTTGCTGATGACCTGCAAAGCTTATTTGTAGAATATAAACTAATTTCAGTACATATTATTTTCAATCGCCACCTTACTAGACTCGTTGTTGTTGGGTTGTTTTACCTCTGAGCGGCACTTTTTTGCTCACCATAGGCTAAATGGCCAGGCCACAAGGACCCCGAAGGCTCAGAGAAGGTTGGGGGAGGGGACCCACTGGGATAGCTGTTGGGAGACAGATGGTAGCCTCCTGTCAAGGCCATCCAGTGTGTTCTTTAACGTGCACAGAGAATGGCTATCCAGCACACGGGGTCACGGTTTAACGTCCAATCCGACGGACGGCGGCCTTTGCAAGCCCATCGGTGTCCCCTACTGACCGTGGGCAGGGCGGGGAATTTTGCGGAGATAAATCTCAGCGCTGACCCAGCTGGGACTCGAACCTGGGAACTACAGATTACAAGCCTGGCGCGCTACCGATGGAGCCCCCCCCCCCCCCCACTAGGCTCGTAATCTGCAGTTCTCAAGTTCGTCCCAAATGTGCCTGAGTTGAGAATTTTTCTCCATTAACTCCCATTCTGCTCTCGATGATAAAGAGAACACCGTTGAGCATGGGAAGACAAGCCGTCCCTTGCATTAGATGTTTATCCGTAACGTCGGGTTCAGAAGAGCCATAACCTGTGCACTTTAAAAATCATGTTGGATGGTCTTGACGGGGGCTTCTGTCTCCTAACAGCTATCCAGTGAGTTCTCTTCCCCGACCTTGTCTCAGCCCTTGAGGTCTTTCTTATCTAGCCATTTAGCACATTGTGTGCAAAAAATGCCACTCGGAGGTAAAACAACCCAACAATTTACAAAGTCTTTACGTAGTAGCATCTGATTACTTCGTTTTTGCAAACTTAATATGTAATATTAAAAATTAAATATTTTCGATCTTATCTGTTCAAGTCTTAGTTTTAAGGCTTGCGCTTCCAAAATCCAATGGGAACAAAAGTACATCTTAAAGATACATATTTCATTTTGAATAATGTTGCTACATTTAGTCGATGAGGTGAGATAAAGCCCGTGATTAGGTAGGTACCTAAATCATAACATGACACACTAGTGGTTAGCAGTTTGATAGTTGCGATTTATTTTTTTTACGAGTTTCGAATTTTTTACGGAATTTATTAATAGACTTATTGATCCGAAAGTTCTTGGAAGGAGAAAAGGAAAGATGAATTTGCTGCCTCTTCCTTCTTGATCTTGAACAAAATATCTCTGTTGTATTTCCGTGGATAAACGTATTGGAATAAAATTGAGAATATAGTGAATATTTTAGAATATGGAAAAAAAATCCCCCTTATATGAATCTTCGGTCAAAACATCTTATAAATACTCAGGCCCGAATGCAGAAAAAAAATAAGTGGGAGGGGTAGGTAAGTGACGCAAATCGTGAGACTGAATTTTCTTTACAATTCCTGAAAAATGCATGTAATGCACAAAAGCTTAACATTTTAGCCTTCATTAATCTGATTGCATTCTCAAAGGCATGGCCCCCCTGCCCCTCTTCCCCATCCTCCCCTATATCCAGCCTGTAAGCACCTATTATCAACGGACAATAATAGGAGTAATTTTGTTTGTTTTTTATATATTACACCACCACTACCGTCCTGTATAATATTGCATAAATGCAACATTTCTTAAGGTACAATTTATACAGAAAACAAGAATTTAACTAGTAGAAAAACATATTGTCTTTGGGGAATGTTCATAAGATGTTCGTTTTCAAAGGGAATAAATTATTTTATATGTTGACTTTATCACCCTCTAACAGTGGAAATTCGAATTAATAGATGAATGAGAAGATGTAATAATAAATGAGAAGACTAATAATGAATGAGAAGTTACAATTATTTTATCAGTAGCTATACAAAACAAAGGGTATTTTTTATTCATCTCTTAAAGAAAGAAAAGTTTATCTTCCCCCATGGGGAATAAGAGGGAGTTCATTGCTGTCAATGATCTCTTAATGCTCTACCACCAAAATTTCTAACTTCTAACATAAATAGATCATTTGAAATTTTATCACTTTCCAACTGTTTACCCCATTAGAATGTGCTATGAGAGCTAGGAGTGCAGGTTACAGCATCTCCGAAATGGCATCCACCTAGGCTTTTCCCGCACAATCGTTTCAAGGGTATACTGACAATGGTACGAAAGGCAAAAAACTACCAGTGATCGGCGATCCTGCGGACGAAAACAGCTTGTGAATCAGAGGGTTCAATGGACACTTTCGAGAATCGTGCAAGAGAACAGACGGACCACAACCAGGAAAATCACAGAGAATTAAACATTGATGTCAAAAAAAGTCATCTCGGAATGCACCACGTATCAGACCTTGTCGCGAATGGGCTATAACAGCCGCCGACCATGTCGATTGCTGATGTTGTCAGCGAAGAACATGAAAAGATATCTCCAGTGGGTGCAGGAGCATCAACTATGGACCGTTGAGGACTGGAAAAAGTAGTCTGGTGAGACGAATCAAGTTTCCTTTTGCATCATGCTGATGGAAGGATCAGAATTGGGGCAAGCGACAGAGGCAATGGAGGCATCTTGTCTGGTGTCAAGAGTACAGGCCGGTAGTAGTGGTGTGATTGTGTGAGAAATGTTTTCCTGGCATACATTAGGGCTCCTGATACCCATCGAAGGACATCTAAACGCCAAGGCGTATTTGAACATCATTGCTGACCAAGTTCATCCCTTCATGGCTACATTTTATCCTTGCTCGGACGGACACTCGGACGGACCTTGCTCGGACGGCTCGGATGCGCAGCTCACGAGGCACGTATGGTCACCGAATGGTTCCAGGAACATACCGACGAGATTTCCTTGCATCATTGGTCTGCACATTCCCCAGATCTAAACCCTATTGAGCATCTTTGGGATGAGGTGGTAAGGGCTGTTCGTAGCGAGATTGTGTCGCCGTCCAATTTCCAGGAATTATGCAACACAATTATTTCCGCATGGCACAACATTCCTGAACAACACATCAAGCAACTTGTAAATTCCATGCCCCGATGAATTCTGGCTGTTCTGAAGGTCAAAGGAGGGGCAGCCCGCTACTAAGTAGTCAAATTCCATTACGTTTGCAATGTTATTACTTTCGCTAAAAGGAGAGTAGATTAAAAAAAAAACGAAACAAGAATGCAAATAAATTTTTAAGAACTATAGAAAATGAGGAGAATCTGTAAAGAAAAAAAAATTATTCACCCTTCCGCGTAGACGTCAACCATTAATTTTCAGTCTTCCTCCAGTAAAATGCAGTCGTCTCGAACGGGTTGAAAGGTGATTTCTTCAAGCCCTGCTTTTGACCATTACATTCTGCCGCCAAAATTTCTGTCATAACTCGATCATTTGTAACATTCGCTAAAATTTGGCATCTTCCCCTTTTTCCCCCTAATGGTTCATCACATTTTAAACACTTCAGAGTTTAAATTTTTTTTTTTACTTCAGGGTCGACACTTTCACTCTTTACTTCAGAGTCAAGTCTTTCGCTTTCAGGTGTTGTTTCAGTTTGAAGACCGCCCTAACTAGCATTCTGAAGACATGTTGAATTGGTTGCAAAAAAACTAAATGCTACACAAGCCAAAACAGAAAAAATATAGCTTTACCCGAAAGATGCTTTTTCACTAACTGTAGGTTGATAACTGGCCTGCTAGTACTGGAAATTTTAACCCGCGAATACTGAAAATTTTAACTCACGAATGCTCGAAACTTTAATCAGCTAATATTCGAATACTAGAAGCTTTAACACGCGAACATCACAAACTTCAATCCGCGAATACTGAAAAATTTAGGCCGCGAATAATGCAGACCTCACGAGCGAATATTCATCCCTTGACGAGAGGTTGCCGCGAATGCGGAGCTTTTACTTTATATGTAATATATAATAAAAATCATAAGCTGTGAACTTCAGAATAAATTGCGCTATTGCCATACTCTTGATCATAATGTTATTTTGTTCCTCAACCTTTGACAAAATCCATCAAGAGATTATTATTAAAGCCTGTAAGGGTCTCAAAATTATGTCCTTCCAATGAATAAATGAAAATCAGCAATGTCTGTGGTTCAACAGCCCACTAATCAGAGAGTGTCCTGGAATATGGAAATAAAACTGCTTTGAAAAGTCACGGAAAGCTTTTTAGTCAGAGCTAATCTTATAGTAAACGCGAAAGTGATGTGGAGTGATTTATTCCCAAACTGAAAAGATCAGTCTCCTAAATAGCTGAGCGATCTATCATCTTCAGAGGACAAAATAAACGTCAAAACAGACGGCAGTACAGACCGTCGAAGAATGGTAAGCGATAAATTAAGGTATCTATCACGATGATTAAAGGAACAAGAGTGCGTTCATCCAAAGTTTCCGAACAACAACCATTCCATCTCATCTCTTTCCAAGGAAGTGTGTGAAGAAGGAGGAGAACGGGTACAAAAATAGCCGATTCCCGTCTTCCAGCTGGCTAAGGGGACCCCGGTAGCGACATATGTCGCCTGCCTTCCAGTCTCCGGGCCGGGCGACAAAGTTGCACAAGTGTGCAGTTATGCGGATAGCGTAAACACTGCGTTCAGCGTCTATCGATTGACGGTCGTCAGCCTGCCAGCCAATCAATAAAACCCTTGGCTGCGCCTCTCTCTCTATTTCTTTCCTTCCATAGAGGCACGAGCGCCGCTCTAAAGGAGAGCAGAGCGCGAGCCCAACAGGCTTTGTTGTCGAGAGTGCTAGAGAGGAACGTCCGCTTCCGGTTCTGCAGCACCGGCTGACCCCCGAGCTAGATAATCAAACTCTTTTGACTTCTACGGCGAAGAGAAACGAGCCCTTCCGATATTTCCTCCTGTTTGTCTTGCCTGCTGAATAGGAGAACCCCCCCCCCCCCCAGTTTATTGACTGATTGTTAAAGGTCCACCGGACTTCTTTCACGTGCTATTGGACTCGGAAAGAAAGAGTGTTTAAAAAAGAGTAGTTTAGAAATAAATATCAGTATCAAAACACCTTGAGCGGGCGGTGGTTTCTTTTTTCTTTTTCCTAAGTCGAAAAATTTCATGTTCTGTGATCGTTTAATATAGCATCCCAGTTTTCTTTTGTTCGTTTTAATGGGATATTAAATACTTCTTTCACCGATATCAAGAGAAGTCTTAGCAAAAAAAAAGTAAAAACTAGCAGCAACAACAAAGCAGTATTTTTATTCAATGTATAAAAGAAGGGATGAACTATTTCAAAAGAAACTTCGCAAATAAAAAAAATCGACAGATTTGATAAGTTAGATTTTGATTTAAAATCGACGAATCAGAGTCGGATAAAGAATTTTTTGGCCCCAAATATTAAAATGAGCTCTCCCTCCCCCCTCCTCGATCAGTTTCAAGTTATCTAATACACCTAGACAAATTTGGTACATTGGAAATTAGCCTCAAAAATAAAAAAAATATATTATTTATGAGAGAGAAAAAAAGATTTGAGTGGTGTACTAAATGTGATGGTTTCCTTCTTATCGTTTTAATTTTTTTTTAATTGCATCTATAATTTCACTCAAGAGTTACAAAAGCCAAGTCATCATTTTTGCGTGGTTCGAAGCATGAATTAAATTTAGCTGCAGGTGTTTCGTAGCTAGTCTTATCTAAGGTTGCACGAATAGGACAATAATATTAGATGTCTTATAGAGATAAGAGATATTCACGAGAGGAGATTTCATTACCTACAGATTTGTCACTGTTTCATTTCTCTGCCTCTTTTTCTCTTTTATTGGAATATTTATGAAACATTTTTAATATTTCCCTCCTTAAAAGCAAGACCCTCCTTGAGGGTGTGGCCCGCCGTCATGGCCGAGTTGTCCATTAATTCGGCCTTGCGGCGATTGATGTCTAGGTGTTTAGGTAATTCAACCTCGATGGTGCAACAATATACGATAAAAAGATGTGATCTTAATAAAAATTTGAGCTTAGGTTCGTCGTTATCTCTGATAAGTATCCTTTCTACATAAGAGAGTCGAAATGTTCTGTAAACGAAAACACAGTAAGTTATCGTTCTTCGTCGGGGTTAAGTTTCTCCAAACCGCTACTAACAACGAAATGGTGAACAACGAGGCCGACTCACAATGGGTGCTCTCGATCAGTAGGAGACACCGATGGGCTTGGAAAGGCCGCTGTCCGTCAGATGGGACTTTAAGCTGTGAGCCATTTGCGAGACCGCCGTACCCTCTGCACTTTAAAGAACAAGGATGGCCTTAACGCTAGAGTACCATCTGTCCCTTAACAATTGTCCAGTGGGTTCCCTTCCCCAACTTTCTCTGAGCCTTCGGGGTCGTAGTAACCTGACCATTTAGCCCATTGTGTGCAAAACAAGTGCCGCTTAGAGGTAAAACAACCCTATAGAGACAGGCATATGTATTCATGTTGCATTTACTTATTTAGAATGTATTTATTTTAATTTATTTAACATTTAACAATTGCATTTATTTATTCATTTATTTTATTTATTTAGCTAAAAATGCATTTTTGTAACGAATCATGCATATTATTTAGAATAAACTTCAATATTAAACATTATACAATTAAAGGTGTGCACAAACATGCACGTATACACAAATTGTATTTGAGTTTGGTTTCCAAAATTTCACCATGGTATTTATTATGTTCTTTATAAATAGCTCATTTTCATTAAAAATAACTTTTAAATGAGGGATAAAAAATTTTAAGTGTTGCAAATAGCGTAACTAAAGATTTTTGAGCATTAATTTTTAAGCGGGATTGATCAGAATATTTTTCGATTTTTTTTTTATTTTCACCTTGTAAGTTCTTTTCAACGTATGGAAATTTCTTGCTTCAGACCAAAGGGTCAAATCATCAGAACAGATTGAACAATTCAACGTTTTTATTAATCATTTTTGGGTAAATCATATAAATATGTATATGTTAAAAAGAAAGGGTACACAGGCGGTGAAATAACGAACAACGGGACGACGAAGCGACTTACTGTGCTTTTTTAAGTTAGAGCTGTTAGGTTGTTTTACTTCTGAGCGGCACTTTTTTGCGCACAATTGGCTAAATGGCCAGGTCACAAGGACCCCGAGGGCTCAGAGAAGGTTGTGAGAGTGGACCCACTGGAACAGCTGTTGACGGACAGATGAGTAGTCTTCTCTCAAGGCCATCAGCGGGTTCTTTAACGTGCATAGGGGAAGCTCTCCTGCAAACGGTGCCACGGCTTAACGTCCTATCCGACGAATGATGGCCTTTCCAAGCCTATCGATGTTCCCTACTGACTCTGAGCAGGGCGGGAAGTTTTACGGAGATAAATTTCAACGCTGGCCCAGCTGCGACTCGAATAGCGTAGGGCGGAATGATACAAAATATGAATCTCTCGGAATGCAGCAACAGAGTTTAAGATTGTGACAAAGTACGTTTTTTCGCCAAATGCTATACAATTTTCAAACGTTATTAATATCATTGTTTTAATAAATTGTTGGTTAAAATAACTTTCAGGTGTTGAGGCATATCATCCACCTTTTTTTAATCGTTTATAGATCTTATACGTTTTTAATGATTGCTTAATGTTTTATTTCTAGAATTTGCTCGTTGCAGAGTCACACGGGATATTTAATAGAATATTGTTTCATAATGATACGATATTTATTTCAATCATAGTTTGTTTGTTTTTTAAATGGACCAATAAATAAATATGGTATTTGTTATCATTCTATCTATACTACGTTATTTTACCTCTGGACGTCTTTGTTGCACACAATGGGCTAAATGACCAGGCCATAAGAATCCCGAGGGCTCAGAGAAAGTTGAGGTAAGGGTTGGGTAATTTTACATCTATCTAAATCATCTGTTTACATGTGGCAGTATTTGTTAATCGCTGGTATTTGTTATATATTATTTTACTGAGTGATGTCTGGGTAGGGTAGTTGTGGTGTTTTTAAGTCCCCACTCCATGCTCAGACATGAAATTGTGAATACCCGATTGTGATGTGATCAGAGAGATAAATGTCACTATCCGAGTATAAATAATCATGGGTTGTGTCCATCTAATGTGCATAAAGTATTCTCAAATTATGGAAAATTAAGAAAACTGTGATTATTTTGCGTAAAAAAGCGAAAATTATTTAACTGGCAGGGTGTAATCGTCGTATATATATCACATGTCGTCCAAAAGGAAGACAAACTACCCCTTTTCATCTCAAAATTTATGTCCTCCCGGCATTTTTGAAAGGCATGAAAATGTCCTTCTTTTACATAAACTCATACGAAAATGCTTTAAACTAAAATTAAATTACGCATTTTATCTTTTTCTTTTTTTTTAATTTTTTGTACCCTTGACTCGTATAATTTATTGTTAACTGAAATAATTTGCAGTAATTGTAAATTGTGAATGATACAGTCATTCTGTTAACGTTGCAAAGGCCTTTCTGCAGTACTTCAAAATCAACAATTTACATGCCAGATCGAAAAGCGTGTGTTTTAGAAAATTAGAGGAATTTTTGCCATTTCTAATCGACAGTGGCGCTATGAAAGTTAATGGCAGTTTTTTAGTAACATAAAGGACAGCGATGGATCCAAAAAACTCTCCTATGTTTTCACAAGCCTTCTCATACTATCAAACCCAAAGTCATTGCTGACCACTACTTCAACGTTAACACAAACATACAAAGTTTGCTGGCTGGAAAAATAGATTTCGCCATAGCCATGGTTCAGGTAAGGACAAATAAAGCATGATTGCTTATAAAGTATGAATAAAATTCCCGCACTTCTTATATTTTAAAGTATACTGAATGAGTATCATGTTTTTTCCTGACTGAACTGTTAGGCAATACTTGAAATAAACTCAGTTTGGTTGAGTTGTTTTATCTCTGAGCGGTATACAATGGGTTTGCATACAATGGGTTAAATGGCCAATGAACTCAGTAAAAAAAAAATTGAAATTTTATTTCAGAAATTGAAAACAAGTCATCCTTTTACTTCAATTCTAGCATTTTTTGTCCTCCTTTGGAAGACAGTTGTCTTTATACAATTTCATTTTAATCCCATAGTGTATGCCCGACGCTATAAATGTATTTAAAAAAAAAACTATAAAATGTTATTTCATATGTAATATTATTTTAACCTTTCCTATGTGGAATTTTAATAATTGGGAAACCTACTCAAGTCTTATTATGAATCCCCCCCCCCCCGTAACTAAATCCTGTGCAGGTGCCTGATGTGGGGGAGTGTGATATATGTTAATATTATCTGTTTGAGTTTGGAACAATGGTCGTGGATAGAAATTACTTATTGCAGCATAACCTAATTACAGTTGTGTGTGAGTATCCAAAATGTTGAGAGATATGTGTAAGATATTTTAGGAGGGTTGTTAACCCACTATGTTATTTAGATTTTATTAAGTTCAGAACGGTGTGAACTGTTTGGGATTTTGCGTGTTTTTGGTCTTCCGAGTGGTTAGCACGCTTGGATACTGATCTAAGGGACCTGGGTTCGAGCCCCGGATTGGGCATGGATGTGTGTGTCGTTTTTCTGCTGAGGTCCTGCCATCCTCTCAGATCTCCTACTGTGGCATATAAACTGACAGGCTCCTGTCAGACCTCTGTGGCAAGCAGCTGCTTGAGGGGGTGTTTATTTTTTTTTTTTTTTAGACCGTTGGGTTATTCAGCCCCGTTGGCTTTATTATGTGTGTTGAAAAGAATTCTGGTGTTCATAAAAGTATTATTTATATATATGTATATATTTATATTTTTTACCGAAATTTTATCTGTTACCTTTTGTGAAAACCAGTCTTTTTTTGTAGGTGGCGCTGGTAAGGATAGGACTCTGGTTTTGAATTTACGAATGAGGAAAAAGTTTTACTTTCACGGAATTCTTTGCTAACAAACAAACTGGCAGTACCATCAATGATGTTACAAGGTTAACAAATTAATGTTCTCGAATAACGCATTATTTCGAATAACGCATTAGGATAAAATTCTGCAACTTCATGTTTCGCAACTTTCCAATAAAACTTTGCAAAACCAAAAAATGGAATAATATTTTTTTTCAGTAGCAGTAGAGGAGAAAAGGTTTTGCTCTGTATTTTCCGTTTTAAGCCTCAGCCATTTCCCATGTCGTCGTAAAATCGTTTCAACTGCTATGCCGCCAAACTCCAAGGTGATGTTCTTTCTTCCCTGTCACTGCCTTTGGTACATCGACCAGTGGTAAATAGGATTGGTTAGGTGCTTTAAGGGGAAATGGGAAAAAAACAATTTCTGGAAAATAGAAACTTCGTAAATCTTTGTTCGATGAGTGAAGTAAATCCTCTTTCGTAAAAACTTTCAATGTTGCATATAAAAAGGTATTCGTAATTTTATTTCATCAGCTTTAACATATACGTACTAGAATAATTGTCCTAAATATAAGCATTAAGAAATCGTTTTTATATCATAAGATTTTTTGGTGACTGTGAATATGGTTGATTCACATTAATAACAACTCCAAATGAAATATATAAAAAATACGTGCTTTTTGGAAATCTGTTCACTGTTTTTTTTTCAAGTGAGTTGAAGTTTCCCAAAATATACAGAATTTTTTCCCAACATTTTCTTGTTTTGAAACAACACAATGAACAAACATGAGCATTTAATAGTTTCTTAACATCAAAATGAATAGCAGTTCGGTTCCTTAAATATTATATCAGCAGAATAGGTTTCAGTCATATTTATTAAACTTTATAGTCTTAACACAGTCTTTGTGGCGATTATGCATAACATAAGCATATTTGTTGCTTCTTTACACTGTGATGTTTTTACCTATTTTGCAATTGCCTTTTGCTTGCTATTTGTGATTTTGTGTATGACTCCCTCAGTTTTTCGGTTTATGAGCGTACATAGTAAGGTATTCTCCTGTACACGGGTCTCAGTCGGTAGCGCACCAGGCTCGTAAACTGCAGTTCTTAGGTTCGAGTCCCAGCTGATCCAGCGTTGAGATATACCTCTGCAAAACTCCCCGCCCTTCCCTCAGTGAGTAGGGGATACCGATGGGCTTTAAAGACCGCCGTACGTCGGATGGGATTAAGCCGTCGTACGTCGGATTAAGCCGTGGTCCCATGTGCGGGAGAGCCATACCCTGTGCACTAAAGATTGATTGATTTTGATTTGATTTGCAACGTGTAGGACAGAAAAGAATACCAGAACCTACTTCTAGCTTTTACAGGCCTTCTCATACAAGGACATGCCCTACTAAGACCGAAGTCACTGCTGATCACTGCCTCAGTTAGAGTTAACACATCTGAAACATTATCACATGTTAAACATTAGAGTTGTAACAGTCTCTAGCTACTACGCCAGTTAAGGAACACTATGGATGGACTTGATGGACTGGACTAAAGAACACGCTGGATGGCCTTGATGGGAAGCTACCATCCGTCTCCTAACAGCTGTTGTCAGGCTAGAAGAGCTTGGCCACAGCCCTTTTGTAAATATTTTTTGTTTTATATATTATTTTGTACTTCACCTAAGAGGCATATGCCATATAGGGACGCCTTCAATTTCAGCAACGCCAGGCAATGCACTGCTTGCTGTATTGTTAATCGATGTAGCAGGTCGGTATAGGGAGGGCCACTCAACTTGACTGTCCTCTGACAATTTACCCTGGCTGGAGGTCAGCGACCTGTCACATGTCCGAAGTCGGAAAAGGGAGCGGAGTGTTTGCAACGACCAACAGAAGAGGGAGAGCCAGTCGAGGAACGAGCGCAGGCAGTGCTGGATTAACCATTAAGCAAAATAAGCATGTGCTTAAGGCACCAGAGTTTTTTCGCTTAGTTGTTATGCACTTAACTCTCGACTCTTTCACTGCCACACTCGGTTTTAGCCGAATTTTTTGTAATTGTCCATATCTGCCGTGTTTGACTTTAATCTGAATAGCTAAAAGAAAAACGTTTCCTTCAGTATTGAGAGTGACTAAAGTTTGAAGGCTTATTCTTCAATAATTGAGGCTTTATTCTCAATTAATATAAATGCCTTCAGCACTTATTGAGTCTTAATGTCTTGTCGGTTAAACAATGGAAGGGCTAAGAGGGGCACCATTGTTGGACTGTGCTTAGGGCATCAGTTGGCCTTAACCGGGCCTGAGCGCAGGAGACGCAAGAGTTTTGGGTCGTAAGTGCCGCCTGGAAATAATGGCATTCGGCTCTGGAAAAACAGCTGAACAGGCATAGTAAGCTGGGGTTGTAATGCGACGTAACTGAGCATATATCTTAGTCCATCAGTCATGCTTATGTGTTCAATAAGTAATTGTTTGTTTAACTAAAGACTGGAGCTGAACCATTTTATTAAGAGTAGCTCAGTATTGAGTCCCTGCATTTTCGCTCGAATCACAAAAATCTTAAGAAAAACTGTTTCACCCGTTCGCGTATTGCGATCGGACCGGAGGGACATCCCAAAGTGATCTCAACAGACAGACGACCGAGAGTAACATCACAGCTGTCCAATAAGTCCCCTCTTCCCTGACCTCCTCTGAGCCTTCGAGGTCCTTGTGACGTGTCATTTAGACCATTGTGTGCAAAAAATGCAGCTCAGTGGTAAAACAACTCAGCCCAACAGGGCCACGACTTTACGTCTCATCGAAAGGACGGCGGTCTTTCAAAGCCATCGGTGTCCCCTACTAACTGAGGGAAGGGTGGGGGTTTAGCAGAGATAAATCTAGACTCTGGCCAGGTGGGACTCGAACCACAGATTACGAACCTGGAGCGCTACCAACTGAGCCAACACTCCCGCCCCTTGAAAATGGTGAAATGTGCAAACCATTGTCTCATTATATCTTTCGAAAGCGAGGACGGAAGATAACGCGTTATATCTGAAATGAAAGCTTATGACGTGGGTAATATCGTAGGTTACCTCGTTACGCTTCCTTCTTCCCTCTTCGAAGGGGAGGGGATGTTAAGAGGATCGATCGTAACGAGTTATATCTCTTTTCGTCACTTGAAAAGAGAGAGGGAAACTTATAGGATTTTGATTGTGACGAATAAGATGGCAAAGGCAATTTTATGACTTGCAAAGTAACCTAAGATCTATAACATTTTATCCTCCAAAGCAGGGAATATGGGTTCACTCAGTTTGTAGCAAGCCAGTCTTGTAATGTGATGGTTCCAGGTTCGAGTCCCAACTGTGTCTGGGTTGAAACGTTTTCTCCGATAATTCTTGTTCTGCCCTCGGTTAGAAAGAGGACACTACTGGTTTGAAAGACTGCCGCCTATCGTATGGGATATTAAGTTGTGTCCCCCTGGTCAGAATTGTCACACTCTCTGCACTTTAGAGAATACGTTTACGAAGAAGCTACAGAATTACCCGGGATTTAATACTACGTCTATATAATTTGACGACGGTAAAACGGACATTCGCTTAGCATTCTATGATTACAAAGATAGCAATTTTTCAAAGTAGTAACAAAATTGAGGTTATAAAATCTGATTTGGCTATTTGAGACACTAATTCTCTAAACAAGCGAATTATTACTGAAAGCGAAAATTTCAAGGTGGGTGGAGTTTGCATTCTGAACTACACTTGCTTACAGAATGTCAGCCTCACTGTGGTCTAATTAGGGAAGCATTTTTTTTTTCTCGTTTTCAAAAATAACGATATGATGTGTTCACTTTGTCGTCTGTTCTGTAGACATCGGAATTTTGGAGATACATTAAAAATTCATTTGGGATAGGTATTGATGAAATATTACGATTCGCACTTTTCGAATCTCCCAAAAGCCATAACTGCACCCTCTAACTGTGTAAAAAAGCTGAAAATTCTAAAATTTGAAATGAACATTGGAAAGATTATATTTATGCTAAAACGTTTGGTGATGGAATGTGAATATTACGAGGTTCGCAGTAGCAACAATGAGTTTACTCTTTATTATACAGTGGGAGAGACAACGTAATTTTTTTTGTTTTAAGGAGATTTTGCTTGGTTTTAGAGATAAAAAACGTTTTGTGTTGGATAGCTATTGATGATATATTATGATCTGTACATGACGAATCTCCCAAAAGTTTAAATTACGCCCTCTAAGAGTGAAAAAGTTGAAAATTGAAGACTTTGAAACGAATATTGCAATCGATGTATTTAGGCTAGAAATTTGAAATTTTGTTGATAGAATGTAGAGGATTTGAGTTTTGATTTGAAACAATAAGTTTCCCCTTTACACATAGGGGCGGGAAACTCAACTGTTTTATTTTATAAGATATTTGGAAAAAATGTTTTAGTTGGATTGGTACCTTTGAAATATTATAATTCACATTTTTCCAATCCTTAGGTGGTTTTAATTTACATCGTAAGAGGGCAAGAGATATAGAAAAGGTGAAATTTTAAACAATAGTACAAGAGGTTTATTTGCGGTAGAAATATGAAATTGTTTTGTAAAATCTGACTGTTATTGACAACAATGATTCTCACTTTTACTGTCAGAGGGAGTTTATGATTCACACTTTTTTGAATGACGGTGAAAAAATTTGGAAATTTCAAAAATTGAAACGAATATTTCAAATGATCTATTTGGAATAAAATTAAATATTTTAGAGGCGGGGTGTAATCATCAAGGGATTTACATTGGCAACAAATATCTGTCGACTCACTTCCCGGGAGAGGGGACGAAACATTCTTTTAAAGAAAGTAATGAAGAAAATTTTTAATTTGAATGGGTACTAACGAAATGTGATGATTCACAGTTTTCAAATCTTTAAAAGGCTTTAATTTACATTGTTATTTACATTTAGAGGGCACTCAAAGTAGAAAACATTAAATTTTAAGCATTATATTTTATTCTAGAAATTAGAAACTCTGGTAATGTAAATGATACTCAGATAACTTACTAAGAGTAATTTATATTCATATGGGCTTTAGTAAAATTACTATTGGTGTAAATTCCACCAACTGTTCTTTATTTTTTTTTAAAAATTAGTATTTGATTTTAAATTTTTCAATACTATTTTAATATAGTAATAATAAATAAATTATTTTATATATGTTAGCTGATTTGCCCCTTAATCGTAAAAGGAAAAAGAACAAAAAAATTTTGATTTTTAAGGGATGAATAAGAAATTCTTTTTGAGTTATACAGAACTATTAAAATATATTACTATTTTTCATTTTCCAATGATTCATTAATACGAATTACTTGCGTTAGAGAGTGCAAAATTCGGAAAATCAAAATCGCCATTTTCTTTGAAAACGAACATCCCATATTCTCAAAAGGCTATATGTTATTCTTATAGTTCCTTACATAATCTGGCCTGTTTTGCAAAATAGTGCACAGATATACCTTTCATTGTGTCCTTTTACGACGCAGTGCTGCTCTCAAAATAAGAACTGTAAACATGAAAGCGATACGAAATATCCTGGCACTTCAACTCACACAAAAGCTAAACCCGTAAGCGACACGTGTGTTAAGAACCTGAAAGACACGGAATCCAATTTCCATTTACAGAAAGCGAGATCTAACTGATTATTTCTATGATGGAAATTTTAGTCATACCGAGATAAGAGAAAAGCAGTGGCTGTATTTAAGAGTTCTAAGAAACCTTATATGAGGAGTAAGTCTTTAATTCCATACAATGTCGTATAAAATCAGCAGGAATTGAATAACAGATCTTCGTCATTAGAAAAATTAAAAGAAAAGAAAATATATATAATGTTCAAAGAAATTAATGCTTACTCCGATAGCTCTTCTTGGGTACTTGCTTCTAAAGACACTCTATAACCGCTGAGAATAACACAATAAGTGGGTCACTACTTCTTGATTTTCTTTACAACCACGTGTCTCTGGATTTTTCTGCTTTAAATGGTATGAAATTAGGGATGCCAGTATTCTAAAAGGGGAACAGAAAAGGTAAAAATGGAGGACAATGGAGGACAGAAAAGGTACAAATGGATGACAAAGGAGGACAGAAAAGGTACAAATGGATGACAAAGGAGGACAGAAAAGGTACAAAAAGGTACAAATGGATGACAGAGGAGGACAAAAGGTACAGATGGATGACAAAGGAGGACGTGTTTTCAATTTGTGAAATAAAATATGTTTTTTGCTACCAATTTACAAGTATCGACTAACGGTTTAGTCAGAAAAAGGCATAATTCTAATTATTCAGTACACCTCAAAATATATGACACATCGATTTTTATTCATACTTGATAAGCAATCGGGTTATTTCGCCTTAAGTGGCATAGTGATTAGTAACTATCTACTGTTGCAGGAGACAACTTGGTGTGTTTCTATTAACTATAACTGAGGTAGTGGTCAGCAGTGACTTCGGTCTTGCTAGGTTATGTTCTTGTAGGAGAAGGCTTGTACAAACTACAAGTAGTTCCTTAATTAATTCACCGTCTTTTTAAGTTGAAAAGGCAGTAAAATGTGAAACTGCTGTCAACTTTTGGGGGGGGGGCGGGGGGGCTCAGTCGGTAACGCGCCAGGCTCGCAATCTGTAGTTCCCAGGTTCGAGTCCCAGCTGGGTCAGCGTTGAGATTTATCTCCGCAAAATTCCCCGCCCTGCCCACGGTCAGTAGGGGACACCGATGGGTTTGGAAAGGCCGCCGTCCGTCGGATGGGACGTTAAGCCGTGGCCCCATGTGCGGGACAGCCATACTCTATGCACGTTAAAGAACACGCTGGATGGCCTTGACGGAAGGCTACCATCTGTCTCCCAACAGCTGTTACAGTGGGTCCCCTCCGCCAACCTTCTCTTAGCCTTCGGGGTCCATGTGACCTGGCCATTTAGCCCATGGTGTGCAAAAAAGTGCCGCTCAGAGGTAAAACAACCCAACCCAAAATCAACTTTCGTACCTCCAATTATAAGTAGATGGAAGCCAAATTTTATGCAATTTTCCAAAGTACGTACTCTTTTCAATCTGGCTGTAAACTGCACACATTGAGACTACAGAAAATAGAACTTTCCCAACAAGATAATTAATTTAACATTAACGATTTGCATTTGCAGCATATTATTTCACGGTTAACAGTAAATTATATTCCAGTCATGAGTTCAAGAAATTTAAAAAAGTAAAATGCAAAAGTAGAGTGCCTTAATTTAAATTTACAACACATTATGAGTTTATTCAAAAAGGAGGACATTTCATGCTTTTTAAAAAATTCTGAGAGGATAAGATGATACTGATTTTCTGATAAGATTTGTATCACCGTATCTTCTCAGAATTTTCTTCAGAGTTTTCATCTTTTTCTGAGAGGATACGAGGAAAAAAAGGAGGACATGTCCTCCTTTTGGATGACATATATTAATCCTATATTAAATAGACTCCAACCCCAGCAATTAGAAACGGATGGAGTCGTTACAAAAAAAATCGTAAAATTTACTCTTCATCTCTGTAGAAAGGGGTTAAGTCAGAGCTGTCCATGTAAATCTCTCGACCACCACAATCTACCACCTAAACATCAAAATTATGACATAAATATACTGTTTAAATATGAGTATAAACTTATTTTTCGATTTCCAATCTTAGGGACTTTCAACGTCAGGAATTCATACTAAATAATAATTCTCAAAGTGCAGATAGAGTTTAAAAATTGGCATCTAACTTCCCCTCCCCCCTCCACTCCCCCAAAAAAACTTTGCTTATATCAAAAACGTCGAATATCTTAGAATGTATTTACGACAAAATGAAAAAAAGTTCGTTTTTTCAAACTGCATTAAAGAGATTAAGATCACGATTACACCCACAGACATCGGCAAGAGGGGAAAGAAGGCAGTTTCCGCCGCGTGAAAAAATGATAAAAAAATTAATCTATGTTGAATAGTATCAGGTGTACAAAAAACATTTTCCCCAAAGAAATGCAATTTTTTTTACGATTTCTTTTAATTTCGTAAGCACATCATTTAGATTTATTTATTATTATTATGTAAAAGTTTCTTTCAAATGTGTAAATAATAAGCTTTTCTTTTCCTTTCGTTTTCAAGCATCCTTAGATGCATCGTGATTAGTATAACATTGCTGCATTTGTACTGCGTTCACTAAAAAAGACGACAGAAATATTTGTATCTTGAAACGTTGATTTGTTTGCCCCCTCCCCCTGAAAACAATCCTATCAAAGCCTATGCTCACAAGTGATCATCTGTAATGACTTTGTGTTTTCGCTTTGCACTATAATAGTGTGAACTAAAAAATATAACGTTAGTATCATTTCAAAGTCTTTTTTGTCTGAAAACACTCTTCTGAAGGCATCCAGTCTACAGAATTGGTTGTTCTCTGAAGACTCAAAATCGCATGTGATCACCAGCTGTTGGTGGAAGTGAAAACTTAAACTCTCTGCCTTGAGGATATTTGATTTTCGAGAAATTATTAGTTCATTAATTTACTATAAACAGTAACAAATTTTTAAAAATTTCCCAAAAAAATTCTGGATTTGCAATTACATGTGATTATTATGTTTCATGCGAAGTCTGAATACCTACAAGAAGCACATCAATTACATGTCTTGGAGCGGTGGTGGTAACGCACCGGGCTCGTAGTCTGTAGTTTCCAGGTTCGAGTTCCACCGAGTTGAGATTTATCTCCGCTAAACCACCCACTCTGCCATCGGTCAGAAAGATACAGCGGATGGACTTGAAATGCTACTGTTTGTCGGATGGGACGTAAACCTATGCCACCTTATTCAGGAAAGCCATATCCTCTGCACATTAAAGGACATGCTGGATGCCCTTGACTGGAGGCTTCTATCTGTCTCCTAACAGCTGTCCAATGTGTTCATTCGCCCAATCTTTTCTGAGCTCTTGGATCCTTGTGATCTGGCCATTTAGCCCAATATGTGTGAAAAAAAAGTGTAGCGCAAAAGCCCTACACATTGTCCTCTTGAACAGACCATGTCATCTTCCTCGGACATGATTAAGGCAATCGCACTCCTCATATTTTAAAACTCGTGCCTTTTCTCTCCCACCTTGGTAGAAATTGAGAGAGGAATCCCAGAATTGGCCATCTAACACGATCTTTTTCTTTCTCTGCACTTTTATATGACTGTCAGAGGACATGGACACTTCTTAACCATGTGATATGGAGCTTTCGTGAATCCATCCCCTAGTCTCTCAACGCGCACACAGATAGAGTGAAGCTTGGGTTGGGTTGTTTTACCTCTGAGCGGCACTTTTTTGCACACCATGGGCTAAATGGCCAGGTCACATGGACCCCGAATGCTCAGAGAAGGTTGGGGGAGGGGACCCACTGGAACAGCTGTTGTGAGACAGATGGTAGCCTCCCGTCAAGGCCATCCAGCGTGATCTTTAACGTGGACAGGGTATGTCTCTCCCGCACACGGGGCCACGGCTTAACGTCCCATCCAACGGCCGGCGGCCTTTCCAAGCCCATCGGTGTCCCCTACTGACCGTGGGCAGGGCGGGGAATTTTGCGGAGATAAATCTCAACGCTGACCCAGCTGGGACTCGAACCTGGGAACTACAGATTACGAGCCTGGCACGCTACCGACTGAGCCACCCCCGCCCCAAAGAGTGAAGCAAATGAAGAAACTGTCCACCCATGAAAATCCGCCTCGGTGTATCTGGGTTTACTGCTCTATCCAGTATCGAAGTGAATTTCGATAGAAACTGCGTAGAATTTTAGGAAGATATGCGAAACAACAATTCGCTTATAAAGATACATTAATTCAAGAAGTTTTAGCGGTTTGAATCAAATGAGTGGGGAGAGCTGAAGGTTAAAAAAGTGACTGATTGAAAAAAAGATGCGAGATCAATTTGGAGTGGATCGTATAAGTTATTTCGATAGATGTAATATCAAATTATGAATTTTTTCAAACGCCTTTCAGTATTCTGTAAATTTAAACCTTTATTGCATTGTTCGTAATGGCACAAAAGAAATGTTCATTTTATTTTAAATACTTTTTTATTCACTTAAAACACTGTCCTGCTTTTATGTAAAATATTATTTCAGGTGATTATTTTATACTTCGAATCACAAGGAAATCACGGAAATGGGGTTTTTGCTTTAATATAAGCCCATTCAACCTCGATTTTCTTTCGTTAAGCTAACCATGTTGGGAGCACGGTATTAATTGTTATTTATTATCCAATAATAATTAATTGCTATTTAGGACCAAATTTATATGCTAACTTTATGTTTGGAGCACGATATTCATTTTTATTAAGGACCAAATAAAAAAATTGTCAAAAAAATGAAATAATTAAAACCTTTTTAATTTTAAATATATTGCATATTTTCACATAAGAAACAATTTTAAGTGTGTGCTATAATAATATTTATGTTAAAGTTCTATAGCTCATTTTTTTGGTTTGGGTTCATACAGAATGGACTGAAAAGTTTAAAGTCGTTTTTATCTAATCTGTCTATATCGTTGTAATTGTAATTTTTATCTCGATTTTTTAAAAAAAAGAGATAATACTTTTATTTTGTCGTCTGTCCGTCTGTAAATATTCAACTTTTCTTTCTTCTCCCCCTCCTTATTTTTTTTGGGGGGAGGGGAGGTGAAGATGGATAGTTATTAACAAAATATTAGTATTGTCATATCCCGTTTCTCTCAAAAGTTTAAATTATCCCCACTAATAGTCGAAAAGTTTGAAAATTTGCAAACTTTTTAACAAATAATTAAATTGATGAATTTATACTAGAAATTTGAAATTTCATTGTTGCAATGTGAAAGTCATGAATTTGCATGATAACAATAAGGTGCACCCATGCATTCAAGGGGGTGGCAAACGCAAACGGTTTTAAGAGATATTTGTAAAATGCTTTTTCAATTGGCCAGGTCACGGCCACCTTGATAATGAAGGCCATGACAGCTGTTTAGATGACGTCACGTAAAAAGGGAAAGAGTTTTGTAATTTTACTATAATAATATTATAGGTTGCTTAAGATATACATAGCTGAATAAAACAATGATTAACGTAAAAATAATTACTATATATCTATGTTACCTTAAGATATTTATTCTAATGTTGTCTGAGCTACTACTATATGGATAATGTATTTAGTATTATATTCTTTGTAAGTTTATTCTAAAACTACCTATAGTCGCTTCAAAAAAATATCCGAACACTATGGTTGATTACAGAATTCAGAAAAAATATCTGACAAAGATTATTTTAGAAATTAGGATCTGGCAACCTTCGTGTACTGTACACGAAAGTTGCCAGATCAACTATTTTTTTAAAAAAGAATCGTTGCCAGATATTTTTCTGTAAACCCAGATACACCGAGGCGGATCTTCAAGGATGGACAGTTTCTTCATTTGCTTCACTCTATCTGTGTGCGCGTTGAGAGACTAGGGGATGGATTCACGAAAGCTCCATTTCACATGGTTAAGAAGTGTCCATATCCTCTGACAGTCATACAAAAGTGCAGAGAAAGAAAAAGATCGTGTTAGATGGCCAATTCTGGAATTCTGTAATCAACCATAGTGTTCGGATATTTTTTGAGCGACTGTACGATAGTATTAGAAATAAAATTATAAAACTTATCGCTCTATATATGACATCATTAAAATAGCTGTCGTGGCCTTAACTATTGAGGTACCTTGGATAGGTACTAATATTATAATTCACTATTTTCAATTCTTCAATTCTCTAGGGGGAAGAGTGGGGGCTCAGTGGGAATCGCGCCAGGCTCGTAATCTGCAGTTCCCAGGTTCGAGTCCCAGCTGGGCCAGCGTTGAGATTTATGTCCGCGAAACTCCTCGTCGTGCCCACGGTCAGGAGAGGACACCGATGGGCTTGGAAATGCCATCGAACGTCGGATGGAACGTTAAGCACGGCCCCGTGTGCGGAATGGCCTTTACGGGAAGCTACCATCTGTCCCTCAACAGTTGCTCCAGTGGGCCCCCTTCCCCAACTTTCTCTCAGCCTTCGGAGTCCTTGTGACCTTTCCGTTTAGCCCATTGTGTGCAAAAAAGCATTGCTCAGAGGTAACACAACCTAACTTGTAAATTCCGGTAGCGAATCAGGAAAGTGTGCAGTTCTTTATTTATTCTAATTATAGGCCATTTTGCTATGATTTACCTTACGCTTATCAGGAAATTGTAATCATTTTACGGCTAACATTCCATCTAATTAAATTTTCATATGTTTCATTCTTTCATATATTCTGCAAATAAAGATTGATGTCAACAAACTGCAACACTTTAGTATCTTCATTTCACAACTAAACGTTTTGCATAACTTAGGAAATTGTGTCTGATGCCTTGTTAAAATTATAAGTTGATTACTAAGATCTAAATCTCAGTTCTTTACTAAGGTTATATTTGTGATAGCTTTCATTCCGTAGCACCTCATTATTAGACGAAATGTCGGGTAATTACGCAGAATAAAGAAAGAGAATTAGCCGATACTCTTTGCCCTTCCTTGTGCAACATACACCGAAGAGCTAAAATATTATGACCAGCGCGTCTTTATGTAAATCGAAGCAACTGCAGGTAAACGACAGCGCGTGTGAAGGTCATGAAACGGTATAAATAACACCTGATACTGAGCTCTGTTAATCAGTGTTATTTTTGTTCTTCAGATGGGAAAGGCAGCGGACTTAAGTGAGTTTCACAAAGGCCAAATTGCAATGGCCAGACGACTGGATCAGAGCATTTACGAGACGGCAAGGCTTGTGGGGTGCTCACGGTCAGCCGTGGTCAATACCTTCAAAAAGTGGTCTGAGGAGGAAAAAACCACAAATCGCCGGCAAGGTGTGGGCTGACCACAGCTCGTCGATGCTAGAGATGAGCGAAGGCTATACCATATGGTACGAGCCAACAGGAGGGATACTGTGGCCCAACTCGCCCGTAATTTGAATGTTGGTAACTGGAGTTATGTGTCATAACGCACATTATTTCGAACCCTGCTGGAAATGAGGCTGTGTAGCAGCAGGCCACTCTGAGAGGCCATGCTAACCTCGATTCACCATCGAAAGTGCCTACAATGGGCACGCAAGCATTAAAACTAGACATGGAATGATTGGAAGAACATCATTTGGTCTAACGAATCTCGTTTCCTGTTGCACCACGTGTACGGCCGGCTACATGTGCGTCGCTTACCTGGAGAAGTGTTGGCACCAGGATGCACTGTGGGACAAAAACGAGCCAGTAGAGGAAGTGTAATACTGGGCAATGTTCTGCTGGGAAATGCTGGGTCCAGCCATTCATGTGCAGGAAAATATGACGTCTACCACCTGCCTAAACATCATTGCACACTAGGTACATCCTTTCATGACGAAGGTATATCCCTCTACTAATGCCTTCATTCAGCAGGATAATGCGCCATGCCACACTGCCCGAATTGTTCGTGAATGGTTCGTGGAACATGAGGAAGATTTCGAGGTATTGCCCTGGCCCGCAAATTCCCCAGACATGAATCCAATCGAGCATCTGTTGTTTGTGTTGGAACAACATATCCGATCTGCGGCGCCTCGACCATGTAACTTACAAGGGTTAAAGGATCTGCTGGTAACGTGTTGGTACCAGATAGCACAAGACATCTTTAGAAATCTTGTAGCGTCCATGCCTCGTCGGGTAAGAGCTGTTTTGGTGGCATGTGGAAGACCAACATCATATAAGGCAGGTAGGTAGTGAAGTCGCACTCCAGGCCACGCCCCTATGACGTCGCAGACCACGCCCCTTTCGGTCACGTGATATGACATCACCCCTTATTAATATTCATAATTAATTAATATTCATATTGGGCGTGGCTGGTGACGTCATAGGGGTGTGACCGGAAGTGGTCTGGAGTGCGACTTCACTACTCAGGTGGCCATAATGTTTTGGCTCTTCGGCGTGTGTATATTGTTGTGAGTGATTGATGGCTGATTGACTACTGACAGGCGATCACGCTAATTCTAACTATGATGCAGAATCATAGAGCTCTGAGAATTTTCACCTATGGGTTATTCGGGTAGTAGATCTCGGGAAATTTCCGACATTTGACCTCTGAGTGCCCTTCAAGGTCAAATAGAGGTCAAAGAGAGTTCAAACCTTGATCTACAAGTACTAGAAACGTGAAAATTGGTTTATGGAAGGTGTTTCGAGTTGTGGATGTAAGAAACGTTACGGCATTTCGGATTCGATGGTCAAAGGTCAATTTTAGGTCTATCGATGCTAGACTGTTACAATTTGGTTCCTGATGGTATTCTGGGTCATAGATCTCAGAAATGTTGTTGAATTTTGGTTGTGATAGGTCTTTCGAGGTCAAAGATTAAAATTTTTATCTACCAATGGTAGAGGGTTAAAAACTAGTTCCTGGGGGTATTTTAGATCTAAGAAATTAGACCACGAATCCTTCGAAGGAAAAGGTCAAATCCCAATATGCTATTGCTGGAGAGCTGCAAAATGTTGAATATAGTTAATTTATGGAGTAGAACTCAGAAGTGAGAGGGACTTTATCAGATCCGGTGTCGCATTCGAGATCAAATAGGGGTCAGAGTGACGTGATAGAAATCGAGAGGTGCCAAAGACACCGGTTGATTCACGTGCACTGTCAAGGGCTTTGACCTGTGTGATGTTACTTCTTCGTCTGTCAGTCTATTGGGACCACTTAGGACGTCCCCTCGGTTCGATCGCTATACGCGACGGGTGAAAGAGTCTTTCGGAATAAAAATCAAAGATTTTTATCACAACTGCAGGGACTCCATACTGAGGCTCCTCCCCAATAAATTGGTTCAAACTTCAGCCTTTACTTTAAAATAACAAATATTTATTTAACCTTCCAAACATGCTTGATGGACGAGGACATATGCTCAATTACATAGATTACAACAACACCAGCTTACTATGCCTGTTCAGCTGTATTTACAGAGCCCAATGCCGCTATTACCAGTCGGCATTTCCCAGCTTTACAATTTCTCGTCTGCACGCTTTCGAAACTCGACTGGCTCTGACCTTCTCATCGTTGCCAACCCTTTCTCTTTCTCTCTCTGCCTGACCATCTGGGGCGTCCACGAGCAGTGGGGTGATCTCCGTCCCCTCTGGGCACTGCTACTTCAATTAACTTTCCAGATGCTGGGACAGAGGGCCTCCCACGTAGCATAAGCCTTGTTGGTGAAATCCAAAATAAATATACACAGCCTGAACAAAAAAAATCTAAAAAGGCCTCTAGCCTGACAACCTGTCAGGGGTTTTTGTAACTTAGTGCACACACAGGGGTTTTTGTAACTTAGTGCACACACAGGGGTTTTTGTAACTTAGTGCCATGTCAGGGGTTTTGACTTCATAAATTTAGCCTACCTCCAAACGTTGGCCATGAAATATCTGTCCATTGATAAGCCTAGGGATCGATAACATACTTTTCCATACATAGTGTAGGTGATGGCAGCGCCCCCAGAGATTTTGGATACTTATGGCAGTTCAGTTTCGACTCTATTCGTATTCGTTCAGTTTTCCGAATTTCGGCGGATCGGTGCCCAGCTGGTAACCCAATTTCTAAACTTTGCATGGCCAGAACTAAGTGGGATCACATGGAAAATTCGGGACTGGTTGACCCAGAATTTGTGGAAATGCAGGGAGTCGAAATCGTCTGTCACCGGTGACGTGAACGAATGCCCACACACCCTTACTAATTCGCCTGCTATTCTTAGTCATTTAATCGAGGCTCGAGCGACGCCAGGCAATTCTGTTGATATACCTAATATTCAGGGGCGACTCGTCCATTATGCCACCAGGAGCAGTGCACCATCAAAAACGATAAGGAAAAATAATAACCGAATTTAAGATTTAGTATTCATTATCTGTCATATCTAAAAGAACATGTTATCATTTTTATATCGTTTTGTAATCATTATTTGCCATGTAGTCAATCACATCATTTTCTATTGTGGATAAGTCCTACTTAGTCTGTTTCAAATTACTAAAAAAAATACCCTCTAAAGTAGGTGCTTGCCATAGACGTCATAGCCATAGTAGATGGTCTATGAAGAAGGCGGGACCTCAGCAGGAAAACGAGACATTTTTCCGACGATTACATCATCGAAAATGCTTTACCCGGGGCTTGAACCCAGGTTCCTTTTATCAGTTCGAGTCCCAGATGGGCCAGCTTTATCTCGCGAAAATCCCCGCCCTGCCCACCGTCAGTAGAGGAACCGATAGGCTTGGAAAGGCCGCCGCCAGTCAGATGGGATGTTAAGTCGTGCCCCGTGTGCAGGTGTGCATGTTAAAGAACACGTTGGGTGGTCTTGACCGGAGGCTACTATCTGTCTTCCAACAGCTGTTCCAGTGGGTCCCCTCCCTCAAACTTCTCTGAGCCTTCGGGGTCCTTGTTTGACATGTTTTGTGTGCAAAAAAAGTGCCGTTCAGAGGTAAAACAACCCAACCTCTGATCAATAGTCAAACAATACGAATTTTTTCCATTACGGCCACCTCCCAGAAATTATCTGTTATAGCGATGACACAAATGCACATGCGTTGAAATACAACAGTGATAAATTGCAGAATGTAGGTCACCATTTAATAGTGGCTGCTGACACTTGATTGGCTGATTCAACCAAAGCAACCAGTATTTGAAGTTCTTGTTAGTGAATATCTTTATTTGATTTTGCTAGCCTCAATAGCTCTAAACGTTCTTGGCAAGATGCATTTGAACTGAATATGAACATGGGCTGTCAAATTTTTATTTTGCTAAGGAAGGATATTTATGAATTAACAATTTAAAAAGAGTATTAAATATGAAAATATATTGTGTGTATATTTTTGGTTTAGTTGTGTAAAACAGAATACTAATAATAAATTTGATCACAAACTTCGCTGGTGACGAATAGCTCATTTGGCTAAGTGTTTTTTTTTATTCCTTGCAATTCAAAGGTCTCTGGTTCCATCCCAGCAGCTGTCATTATAGTTTTATAAATCTTTTTTATAAGTAATTTTATTACCATATCACTTTTTTTTCACTTTTTGGCACTTCATTATAAAATAAATTAATATATGTAATACAACATATATACTGGCGGAAAATGAAAAGGGCAGCAGAAACCGTGATCCAAGACTGAGAGTCGTTGGATGAAAAAATGACGTCACTGAGGACGACAACATTCAAATGTACTCAACTTATATTTAAGGACTAGGGCGTGAAGAAAGACGCTATTTGTCTTGTGTCGTGTTGTCAGTGCTCTTTGAAAAAGCTATCATTCCTGGACGACGTAAGCGCCCAACATTTGTTCAGTTAGCGGAGTTTGAGCGGAGTTGACAGTGGGCCTTCAGGAAGCAGGTGGGTCTTTTCGTCAAATTGCACACCGTCTTGGACGACAGGTATTAACAGTGGTACGATGGTAGCATTGATGGTCAGAAGAGCATACGTACACTCGCAGATGTGGTTCCGGGCAACAGAGAGTTATGTGTCCCAGTGGAGTGTGGGCCCGGCAGAGTTATGAGCCCAGGCAGAGAGTTATGGCCCTGGGCAGAGTATCCCAAATGCGATATTCCAGCAGGATAATGCCTGCCCACACTCTGCCAGGGCACAAGAGGATCGGAGTATCAGGAGGGCAGCAGTGGTAGAGCAGATGGCTACAGCGTCACAAATTCGATCCACTGTCATACCAAGGGTATCTACAAGAACGATACGCAATCGTATTTTAGAAGCAGGATTACAGGCACGCGTGCCGCTGGCATGGTTATCACTGTCACCTCGTCACTGTCGAGCACGTTTGCAGTGATGTCAAGAACGAGTTCATTTGAGAGAAGAATAACAGTCTGTGGTCTTCAGTGATGAAAGCCAATTCTGCTTAGGAGCATCTGATGGTCGTTTACGCATCCGAAGGCAACACGGTGAGTGGCTTCTTCCATCGTGCATCCGCCAGCGGCACACAAGGCACACACCAGGCATCATGGTGTAGGAAGCGATTACCTATCACTCTCCTACGTGTCTGGTGTTTGTACAGGGTACACTGAATAGCAATACGTGTGTCAGTAACATCGTACAGCCGGTCATCCTGCCTATTTGAGTGCAATCCCAAATGCGATATTCCAGCAGAATAACTCCCGCTCACACTCCGCAGGGTAACTCAACATGCTCTTCAGGCAGTGCACCAACTCCCTTGGCCAGCACACTCTCCAGACTTGTCTCCAATGGAACATGTCTGGGACTGGATCGGACAAAGACTCTACCGCGGACCGCGGTTGGCAACGACCAATGCTGAATTACGCGTCCAAGTTGAAAGCGCATATACTGGTATCCCCGAGCGTGATATACTGTACGACAATGCGTGCCAGATGCGTGACAGCATTTGAACGACCGATTGCATGCCAGATTGAAAACTTGTATTGCTGCTTGAGGAGGTTCAACACCTTATTAAAATGTGACTTCTGTAAAATGTAATACTCATTAAAAGGTAAAATAAACATTGAATCAATTCACACGTATGATCACTGTCCTTTCTCAATAAGTTGTTTCTACTAAATAAATCTCATAGATTACGCTTCAATTGTTAATGGTGTTCTTTTTTCAATTTCCACTAGTGTATAACCAGTTAATATTCTAGAGGAGTTCTGATTGGAAATTTATATTTATTATTTTAAATAAAGATTATTTTAATTAAAACGTTTTATTAAAATATTTACTTTTCCAGCTCGATTGAGTCTCTTGACTCCCTCCCCCGTTATGTTTTCTAGATCCGGGTCTGATATGAAACAATTTTAGTCGAATTATTTATAAAATACAGCTCAATATTTATTTAATTTAGGGAAATGAACACAGATAAGAAATGAATTCAAATCATTTAGGTGAATCGTAGTTTAAGTGAGAAGTGTTAATATATGTTGGAACAGAGTAATTGCATGCTGATTCATCTCGTGTATTTCTGCATCGTATAATTTTCATCAATATGGCCAGTTTTCCTTATTTTTTTCTATTTTGTGGGTCAGAGTCAATTTTTAAGCATAGGTTGAGAACGGATTGAGTTTTCAAGCATAAAAGTGCATACTGTAAAACTGCCCAGACGAAGTTTATTGACAAACTCAATTTTAACTTTGGATGCCGTTGTGTTTTCGCTTATTAATTAAACTTAACTTCAGGACTTTATCTTATGAAAAAAAAAAAGATGTCGTGTTACGTATCAAAAGAAAGAACATTTTATTCTACAACAATATAAAAAGTCAACAGCGAAATAAAAATAGATATGTAAGAATGGAAAGCACCTAGAAGGCATTCTGAGAGATAACATCGGTGTACTAGATCTACGCAACAGATTGCGAAACTAGTTAATTTGCATGCTATGCCATCGAATGTTCAAAATTTACACTTCTGCCTCTGAAAACCACTCCAACCAGAGAACTCCGTTCGATACATTGTTGAAGAATGCGCCTTAAGGCGAGCACGGGATCAGGTTTTCGAACAGAAAGCGAGGGAAAGTTCAGTATCAAGGAGAAAGGAATCAAGCAGAAAAGATTTTGTTAGAAGCATAAGTTTAGAGCCACATTTAATTTTCAAGCATAAGGAGAGTAAGCCTCGGTTTTCAATCATAAATCAAGTGCAGCATTCAATTTTGAATTATAAAAATTAAAAAAAAAATGCGTGTTTGAAAAAATTCAGAAAAGAATAGAAGGTTAGAGCAGGATTTAATATAAAGCAAAATTGAGGGATAGGTTCTGTTTTCAAGCATATCGACAGAACCGATTGAGTTTTCGGGCAAAAAACGAGGACTGGATTCTATTTTGTAGTAGAAGGAGTACCCTGTTGAGATTTCAGTGTACCCTGTTGCCTTTTGATACGTAACCGCTGTATCAGTTCCCAAGCGTAAAGTGGGAAAACGATCAGCTATCAGAAACAGGACATTGTAGGTACGGGTATCATGTATATTGTTTTATGAAGCTTTTTATCAAAAATTGAAGCATTGATTTTCCGGGAGCTGACAGGAGATTTCTGAAGTCATTGGAATGCATCAAACGAAAACATTATTTTATATAAATTTTGCTCAATTCTGTATTGCAATTACTCTTACAGCGCGACTAAAATAAACACTTGTTAATGCCACCCTCTTATAACCATATTGGTTTATATCTAACTGGATCTCACTGATTTACATATAACTGAACCTCACTGTTTTATTTATAACTGAACCTCACTTTTTTATATATAACTAGACCTCAGAAGTTTACCGCTAACATGACCACACTGATTTATATCTAACGGACGTGACTGTTTTATATGCTCTTTTAACTAGTTGAGTTATTTTACCTCTGAGCGACACTTTTTGCACGCAATGGGCTAAATGGCCAGTTCGCAAAGATTACGGGAAGGCTAGAGGAAGAGACCCACTGGACAGTTGTTAGCCTCCAATCAAAGCTATCCATCGTGTTCTTCATGTGCGCCGAGATCTCTTGTAACTGGGTCACGGCTTTTCGTCCCCATCCGACGGACCTTTCCAAGTCCATCAGTGTCCCCTTTCTGATTGTGGTCAGGTAGGGGGTTTAGCTGAGCTAAATCTCAATGCTGGTACATGTGGACTAGTACCAGGAACTGCAGATTACGAGTCAATCCTGCTCCCTTTTAACTAGACCACAATGGCTTATATACACTACAGGAAATAAAAAATGCAACACTTGCAAGAAGTTATGCAAATGTGACGAAATTTAGGAGGAAGGAGTATATGGATATGCATGGAAATGATTAGGTTTTCAGGACGATTGAAACGATTGGACAGACGCGAGGTGACGTCACAGGTGTGGAGTAGTCAAACACAGATAAAGACAACTAAAACTCCCTTGTTGATAAAACCTTGTGGTAATTGTTTTAAACCGCTAAAGATGCCCTTACGCAGACATCGACAGCCGTTCGAACAGTTAACAGACTTTTAGCGTGGAAGAATCATCGGCCTTAGAGAAGCTGGTTATGTCGTACAGAGATGTGGCCAATCTTGTTGACTGCAATCTCAGCACCATCGTACACATATGGTGCCAGTGGGTTCAAGAAGGATCCAGCACACTCCGACAAGGATCACGAAGATGACGTATGACCACGGAGTGACAGGACCGCCATTTGAGACGCATGGCATTTCGTGCAACTGCAAAGGGACTGGCAACAGGTAACACATCGAATATCTATCAGGCGGATGGTAAAAAACAGGCTTTTATAGTTTTCATTGCGAGCCTATCGTCCAGCACTGCTTTTGCCCCTCACATCTGCTCACATACAAGCACGTCTTCAGTAGTTTCGTTTCAGACAGAACTGGAACGAACAAGAGTGGAGTACCGTGGTGTTTAGTGACGAATCTCGTTTTTCTCTTCGTCAGCACGATGGTAAACAACGTGTTTGCCATCATCCAGAGGAAAGGAATGCCACCCAATGCGTGCGACATCGTCACACAGCTCCAGCACCTGGTGTCTTGGTGTGGGGTGCCATTAGTCGGACATCTCGGTCAGAACTGGTCATCATAAAGGGATCTCTAATTGCTCAACGATATGTTACCAACATTTTGCAGCCAATGGCTCTCCCAATTGTTCAGCAGCACGGAACTTTTTACGAGCAAGATAACGCTCGTCTCCATACAGCCATCATCACACAGACATAGATCTGCAGCATCTACACGAGCAAAACGTTCAGGTACTACCATGGCCAAGCACGCTTGCCAGATATTTCACCTAATGAAAATCATGTCCTAGGCGTAAGCCTGGGACATGATGAGACGACACTCCAACAACACCCAAGAGGTGAACCAACCACTGTCGCTGAAATGGAACAGCGACTTCGCACTATTTGGCATTTTATCCCTCAGGAGGACATTATAGAACTCTACGATAGCCTTCCCCGCTGTTTTCATGAATGCATTGCTGCGCGGGGCAGTTCAACATCATACTAATTATACCACTTATCAGGTAGGCAAAGTGGTGATTTTCTATATATTTTTTTTGATAATGTAATCAATTGCACATCTCAGTTCACGCTAACGCTTCCTGCGTTTCAATAAAATGGTATTAATCCTTCCAGGTGTTGCAATTTTTTTCCTATAGTGTATATATAATTGGACCTCACTGCTTTACATCCAGCTAGACCACATAAACTTACATCAAACTTGATCATACTGATCAATATCTAATTAGACTGAATGGTTTGCATCTAACTGGACCCCACTGGTTTAAATAATTTGCAGGAAATTAGTGAGGCCATCAGATTTTTAAATTAAAACTTTTCTCTTAATTAATAATTCTGTCTAGATTCTCTTTTAAATAACGATTTCAAGGCAATCTCCGGAAGTGGTACGTTTTTAAATCCTCTGAATTGAAAGCTCTAAAAAAAGGAATTTTCCAAACAGAGCAGTTGGCAGAATATGACAAAGTTAAATCATTTATCAAAGGCCCTTCTTTCACCACGGGGTGCACACGGTGATTACAGCAGCGTGAGCTATTCAAGTGTGAATAATTGTTCTAATTATTTATGTTAAGATTCAATACCTAATCATTTGTTTAAAGCCACGCGTCATATTCGTATTAAGAAGGAGGGAGTAAGGAACCAAGAATAATGAAGCGAAAATTAGAGTCAATTAATTAAAGAACAAGATCTCCACGGCAGTCATAAAGTCCTGATAAAGAATATCGTTGAAAAGCTCATTAACGTCTCGCTACCTTTTAATTTTCTATTCTCTGCAATGCTTAATCACATATGTGAGCTCTTTTCATTTTAGGATCATTTAGGCTTAGGCTTTATCACCTCAACCTAAAGAATAACAGACCACAAAACTAATCCCAGATAAATTGAAAATTGGATAGAATTATTTTCTTAAATATTATCATTTGTCGCCTCGGTGGGGCAGTGATACCGCGTTGGCTTGCGATGATACTGTAGTTACTGGGGTTTGGGTCCGGATTGCATAGTGCGTATTGGTATATGCGTTTGTATGTTGTATCAGAAACCAGGACAAGCCTGATAGAGCTTCTAGGTTTTCTTCGTCCTTTGTAATTAATAAAAAAAATAAATTTATGTATCTGAAGACGTGATCAATTTGCGATATTTACTCTTTTTATTTCATGTGCATTTAGCTGAGGTATAAGCAACACTCTCACACCAGTCACTGAAATCAAATCACACCAATCACTTATTAACGAAATGAGCTGAAACATCTTGAAACTCAAGATCACTCAAATATGTTTATATTGAATCTACGTTATGAAAAGAACATCGTACACTCAGAGAAAAACATGTCTGAGTTTTTTGGTCCAACATTATGCGGAAGGGTTATCTTGCTACATTATGGAGTCTTATTTGGGATCTTTTAAATTTGGATTTTAAATCACGGTTAAATATTAAAAAATATGTTCTGCTTAAATATTTATTTACATTTTTATATAAATCGATGCTTTTCTGAACGATAAGAAATTTTACAAAATTTTTTAAATATTTTCACAGTTTCAAATTTTTCCAAAAAATGAATTTTCCTTTGAGAAAATTCTATGTTCTAGCAGCTGCTTGAGGGGGTATTTATTCATTTTTATTATTTTATATTATACTAACTTGATTGCGAAATTAAATGCTTTTCATCATGGCAAGAAAAATAGCCATCAAAAATCAGATAATTGTGGATATGCTAACATCCAGGGACGTTTCCTCTGGGTTGCTGGTCGTTTTATTTCTGAGGAGCACTTTTTTGCACACAATGAGCTAAATGGCCATGTCACAATGAAAGGGCTCAGAGACAGTGATCCACTGGGCAACTTTTAGGAGACAGATGAAGCTTCCCGCCAAAGCCATTGAGCGTATTCTTTAACATGTGCAAGATATGGCTTCCCTGCACACGGGACCGTCCGACGGACGGCTGTCTTTTCAAGCTCCACGATGTCCCCTTTCGCACCGGAGATAGAATCGGGGTTAGCGGAAATAAATCACAAGCAAATAAAATACTAATTTGAAGAAAAGAAATTATTGACTTCAGGCAAAGGAACAACTGAACACAAGCAAATATGCTATTGATTTCAAGTGAAAGAACCACTGATTTCATGCAAAGGAATGATTAATCACAAGCAAAAAAACTACTGATCGCAAGCGAAGGAACCACTGATCGATACAGTACACCTTCTCAATTCCATCGCTGAATTGGCTATATTTTTCTATATTACCATACAACAAAGATGCGATAATCTTAATTAACTAAGATCTAATATTTGCATTCAGTTGATTGCAATCTTCCTGAACTAACAACATTTCTGCGAATTCTAGCATACGTACACACACATTCTGCCATTTCTCGGGAGGGCGGTGCTTTCATAAAATACATCACTTAAATATTCCTCTAGTGTTTCTAAGCCAAACAGAATAAAAGTTGTTAACAAGAGTTGACTGTAAAACTTTCCAGCTTTGGTAGGTACATATTTATATCCGGAATTGTCTAAAGATAAACCAAATTGTGTTTCTAATTCACCAGTGAATTAGAACGGCTGATCTTTCTTTAGATACGCACGACAGCTAGAACAGACAACGTCCTTGATTCGCGGAGTTTGTCTTACTAATGAATGCACTAATAAATGCTTGAACAAACCAGCTGTGTAGCGCGTTCGTAAGTCAACATCAGCGTCGTCCCTCCGAAGGCATAACGATTGACATCCAAAGGAGGGATGTGTTTGTTCTCCGCCACAAGCTCGCTGTTATTATAGAGTAGAATATCGCTGAATGTCGAGTTCCTTTGTTTTAACAGAAATAAAGTCAGACATATCTTTTGTTTGCTCATTAACGTAGGATGAAGTAGAAGACTAAATCGTTTTAAAAAATGCAGATAGAGTTTTATGGAGAATGATGAGATTTTGCAGAAATGAATGAATTAAATTATGGAAAGCGGTATAAAATATGGTTAGAGAATATTTTTTAATCAAGTTACAAATTTTGGTATGTATGCCTCTATAGTCGTATGTGCATAATAATCTTTTATAAGAGGCGTCTACACACATGAGAGATGAATGTAAACAACATTAGTTTTTTTTTTTATGTGGTGAGTGTTTTATGTTTTAAAAAATTACAAAATGAATGAATTATGTTGAATAAAGACAATATTTTTAGAAAACATTTCTAGTTCCCTTTCTAATTGTGTATGCTCGAGTTTCTCTAACGCATTTGCCATGTACATGTTAAGAAGAAAAAAATTGTTGTTTCAGTACAGTCAGGATTAAAATATTTTCGTTTCAAATGACATGAGCTAGAATTATTTCTTTAACCTTTAAAACGGTTCTCAGTCCTGAATTTTAAAATTCGTGTATAAATTATTCGAAAATTAAATTTTGTAGCGTTCATAAGTTTTATAGAACAGTTTTTATTCTTGATTACTTTTCGCTTCACTTGAGAGACAGATTCTATAGATTCATCTGCGAAGTTAAGATATATTTACCTGGTAGGATTGCTATTTCCTTAGATCTATTCCCCTTGTCATGCCTGCCGATCAATATTTATTTTTGGGGGTAATATTGATTGATAGTTTCGTTTTAAATCTTTATATTAAATTACAACATAGATGAATTATGTGTACTTTCGAACAAAAGTCTTGCTCTTTACAAAAGTTAACAACAGTCCTCTTTTCATCAGATATTAACAATGGTCCACACCATTCATCAATTTAGAGCAGATCCGGATATGTAGAAAATAATCGAAGAGGAGGGAGGGGAGGCAAGAGACTAGATTTCTAATGCAGTACAAATTTCTCTCTTCGTTTTACATGTCTTTAAACAATTTCTTGGAAAATACGTGGAATATTAATAATTTTAATAATTTTTCCCTCAACTCTCTTAAGTAGCATACTGACGTGGAGAAGGGAAAGGAAATGGCCCCCTTGTAATCCTCTCCCCTAGATCCGATCTAGAGATTGAAATGAATGTTCCTAGTGAAGAGTTATTTTTTAAACGTTAATTATAACCACGTCGATTATCAGGCAATGCAACCTTTGTGACTCTTAAGACGGAGCATGCATATTTGTGCGCATAATTGTTTTACATTTAAAAAAGAGAATGTAAACAAATCTAAGTTGTGTTATTATTTAAGTCATACTCGAAATGAATATGAAATCAATATTTTTATGCAGATACAATTAACTGTATAAAAATAGTCACTATTGTTGCTTCAACAGTAACGAGACGCAAAGGTTTTGTTGACAGAAAAGAGCTGGGTTGTTTTACCCTTGACTGGCACTTTTTTGCACACAATGGGCTAAATGGCCAGGTCACAAGGACCCGAGAGCTCAGAGAAGGTTGGGGGACGAAACCCACTGGACAGCTATTGGGAGACAATGGTAAAATCTCGTCAAGGCCATCCAGAAGTGTTCTTTAACGTGCACAGGGTATAGCTCTCCCGAACACGAGGGCAATGCTTAACGTCCCCTTCGACGGATAGTGGCCTTTCTAAGCCCATCGGTGTCCCCTACTGACAGAAAAGGAAAAATGAAATATAAATATAGCTGACCTGACAAACGGTTCGACTTCACATCCCGTAAGCTTGGTAGTTGCTTTGGTGGTAAAACGAAAAAGATTCATCATCACTATCGTAACCGATACGAAATAGGGTTTTGTCATAAAAGTGCTTTATTTAACTCTAAGACGTTTGTTATAGAAAACACTTGTTACTTACTAATAATATCCTTATCATTTTAATTCCTTACAGGAATTAGGTAATAGCAATTTTAGAGCAAAAAAAAAATGGCAGCTTGTATTTTCATATCTAGTAATTTTTTCGATTAACAAAGTATCGAATATCCGAACATACTTTAATTATCTATAAGCAAAACTTTCTGAAGGAATAGGATACGCATTTTCACAGATCCCACTCAGCTATTTACATCAGTATTTACAGGGCTTTCCCAAGTTGAATTGCTTGTACTGCGAAAAGTGTGAAGCCTGGATTCCGAGATGTTAAATGGTCCTATTAAGCTTCAACGACAGAAAAAAATCCCTTGTTATTTTCTTTAAATAAATAGCCAACCGACATTTCTTCCTTGAAAGTACGATCACAAATTTGCGGTAGTTTAGACCAATGTTTCCCAATCATCGGGAAACCATGATATCAAAGAAGCAATGTTGCACTTCATTCTAAATATCAAAAATTCGTAAAGAAATATGCATAGTGGCTTTTACTTGTTTCAGAGATATTTACTTATTACACTTATAGTAAGAGAGAGCAAGAGGGATGGGATATACACAGTTCTTACAGTGCTGAGAAAATATTTTTGACTAACTTGTTGGGCTGCGAGATGACTTTAACCTGAGAAACACTGGTTTAGACTTTCTAACGAAATGATACGGAACAGGATTCCAGAAGAAACTGTCAAATAGCTAGAAATATGAAATATGTACATGATAAAAAATTGAAAAAAGAAATAGAAAAGCTTCTTTCATCCAAAGAGGAAGGCTACAGAGAATGAAACCATTTCCAAGGAAAGTGTTAGGTAAAAAAATGCAATTTTATATTATCCCATTTTAAGAAAGATTAAATACTTTCTTTTTCAATCCCTCTTTTTCATTGTTAGAAGACTATTATAACTGTTGAATAATGTTACACGAGCTTCAAACCTTTCTTCTTTCTGCAGCATGCTTTTCAGTTACATTGGTATTTTATTCAAAGATTTAAAAATGCTTAAAATCTATTGGATTCCGAAATTGTTACTATAAGCTTATTATGACGCATTTTTTTCCAATCGAATCTACTAGTTCTTACTCCGTATCAATAATTATAACTCTCATATATTTTCCATTGATTTCATTTATGTTCAATGCAGTACATAAGATTTTATCTGACGACGATTCTAATCTGTCTAAAGCTTGTCAATTTATCGTAACACACGCAAAAAAACTGTTAAATAAAAATTTGTTATCGATGGTTCGGTCTTAACAAGTTTGTCAGCAACAAATGTTTCCAATATTTATTTCACACAACTAAGGCAGAATTTAAAAACTTAGTAAGTACACTCTTCAAAGAAGAAGAAAAGAGCAGAGACAAAAAAAGGAAACAAGAGAAGGGTAAGAGAAAGGACAAAGAAAATAAACACAAACGAATGAAAAGACTTGGCCTAGTGCATTAGAAAACATTTTTTTTTCGCTTTCCTCTTTCTTTAAGGGCATTATAGTTCTGAAGAATGATTTGAAATGAACTCCCTCTTCATTCAAATTCTGCAAATTTGCGTTTCCCTTATGCCGAAGATCCTGAGCAGAAGTTTGAGACAGGCAATCTTTACTTTCAACAGGATGGCAGCTATTTAATCAGATTTCATATCCCGTCCATGGCCCCGTCTCTGACAAGAACACAATAGCGGCCATCCATTACCCTACCGTGCAGCTGGCACCGGTCCTTCAGTCCCCTTATCGACCGGCGCTCTCTGCCACAAGGACCGGCGGACAACGTTTATCTTGGGCCTCCTCCTCCTCTCTCTGCTCTTGCAGCAGACAGCGTCAGAGCTCTCGGGATGGAGGTCCTGATTCGTCGGATGGAAAAATATTGATCCTTAGAATTGCTTTAATCAATCAGAGAGAAAATCAATAACTATCTACCTCTCTGCGTATGTCTGTCTAGTTTTTTTTTATCTGTCTTCCTTACAAGGATCTTTATTTTCATCTATCAAATTGATGGGGCTTATTTATCTGTTCGTCGTCCAGTTCCTTACCGCATTTAATATGTTAGTTAAATTTCGGTATGTTAATTATGGGTTCAATTTTTGTAAATTGGTCTGTTTTTCAGTGTGTATTCTATATAAGAACTTTTTTTCCTCTTTCTGACAATATTTTAATATATGCGCATTTCTTTCCTTTTATTCAAATATTTCATTGATTTCAGATATTACGACTTCAAAAATGCTAAGTAGCAAATTATAGTATTGGAATAAATTTGACTGAGTCTTGGATGAAACTACAACTCTGATTGGAATTAAGATTTTCCTCCTATCGCCTTTGTACCATTTACTTCCCACTTATCATCATTCAGCCGTCCCATGGCCGAGTGGTTAGCACGCTTGGCTACTGATCTAAGTGGACCTGGGTTCGAGCCCCGGGTAAGGCATGGATGTGTGTGTTGTTTTTCTGCTGAGGTCCTGCCATCCTCACAGACCTTCTACTATGGCACATAAACTGACAGGCTCCTGTCAGACCTCTGTGGCAAGCAGCTGCTTGAGGGGGTATTTATTTATTTTTTTTTTATCATCATTCACTCAAATCAGAAAAGTGACAGAGATGAATAAAAATATCTGATTTTTATTCACCTCTGTCACTTTTCTGTTAGAACCGTGGTTTATTCACCTCTGTCACTTTTTTGTTGGAAAAAAAGAAAAAAACTGAACTGGTGTATAAATATTAGAAGCAGTAAATATTTATTTCATCACTTACTAATAGTTGCCCTAATGACCAAGCAGTTAGTGTATTTCTCTGCTGGAATAAGTGGTCTGATTTTCGAGTTCAAGATGAGGTATGAATGTTTTCCTTTTTGGTACACAACAGTTTAGTGAAAAATGCAATAATATCCGGTTATGTTAACGGTGATTCAAATTCAAAGATCCGTAAATTGTAATGTTATCGAAAAATGTTGCTGAAAATAAATCAAAGGCCTCAATGAAATCTATCTAAATCTCGATTTACAGAAATGTTCCATCAATATTAAAAGTCACATACATTGTCAGTCATAAAAATTTACTTCATAAGTAAAACTTAAATAAGTACTATTACAAACCACTAAATAAAATCAGTGCATATTTTTGGCAGTTCGGGCAAATATTTTTTCAATATTTGCGAAATTTTATACTTTCCTAGGACTGGCATTGCTGATTTTGAATATTTACTTGATACTTTATTTTTAGTCACATTTTTTCATAGAAAACTGACTAAAAACTATAGAGCTTTGAATTCGACTTTCTATTCATGTATGATAAGGATGTTTCCTTTTTGATGTCCATATTTATATGCTATCTTTCTGCTGAGGTCTCGCTTTGCTCACAAATCTTCTTTACGGCGTATTATAATTACTGACAGGTGTCAAACTTCCGTGGTAAGTTGTCTGCTCGATTAATTATTTACATTTCATAAAAAATGTTACATTTAAAATTGGTTACATATTCCTTAAACTATATTACATACATTTCCAGATATAGGGGAGGGACAAGAAAGGGACCATGCTCCTACCCCTTTGAGAATACTAGTAACCGGAGCGGAGGCGAAAAAAATATTAAACACCCATATTTTTCAAGAAATTTACAAAAAAAATAAACCACAAAACAGAAAGAAATAATATTAACCCCGCACGGCGTTCCGGTTAATTTTGACTCGATTTTGTGCTCTTTTCATTTAGATAATTTGCTCACTTTTTCCTTTATTCTTTTCAAGATACAAACATACATACAAGCATACATAAGCCATGGTGGGGTGGGAGTGGCTCAGTTGCTAGCGCGCCAGGCTCGTAATCTGCAATTCCCAGTTTCGAGTCCCAGCTGGGTCAGCGTTGAGATTTACCTCCGCAAAACTCCCGTCCTTTCCACGGTCAGTAGAGGACACCGATGGCTTGGAAAGGCCGTAGTCCGTCGGATGGGACATTAAGCCGTGACTCCGTATGCGGGAGAGCCATACCCTGTGCACGTTAAAGAACACGCTGGATGGCCTTGAGGGAAGCTGCAATCTGTCTCCCAACAGCTGTTCCAGTAGGATCCTCCCCCAACCTTCTTTGAACCCTCAGGGTCTTTGTGACCTGATCATTTAGCCCATTGTGTGCAAAAAAAAGTACCGCTCAGAGGTAAAACAACCCAACTCATAAACCATGGCAACTAAAATCGAAACAGACTGCACAATTTAATCTCCCAAACAAGTCTACGGTGAATTATATCTGTTTCAAATGGCAACTGCAGACCTATTCTAACAAGATCCTATTTAATATTTTCAGGCCTCGCATTCTAGTTTCAATGCCCGCTTTTTTTTTTTTCATAGTATTTTAGGGACACTTTTTCGAACTCGCATTGTTAATTTGCATTTCGGCCTTCAGCAAACATGGACAAATCAACACAGTCTCTCTCTACCTAAGATCCTGCTCAAAGGTCATTGCTGACTACTTCGTCTAAACCAGAGGTGGCCAAACAGTCGATCGTATTCAACTGTTTGGTCGATCTCGTAGCTGCTTATCAGCTTACGCTAATAATGAAAGCACTGGTCACTGCCATTACTGTATCACAAGTCAGAGTTTGTGAGCGAATTTACAGCTAGATTTAATGGATTTTTTTAACAAGATGTATAATTCTAGTATAATCGTGTAATTCTAGTATAATCATATAATTCTTGATTTACCACCATGCTAATGTTTGCATTATGTTTCATAAACAGGAATTGGAAAAAGTTATATAGCAGGTTTTTCGTTAAACGTTAAAGGATTCATATTTGCATTTATTATTTATTATTACATACATTTTACATTTATGACATATTACATATGCAGTGCCATGCATCTACTTCTCAACAGTAAATTTCATGAAAACAATCACCTTTTATAGATATTTATAATAAATAGTTTGAAGTGGAAAAGGTTGTATTTTAATTAATGTAACAATGTCAGTTTAATATATTTAATGCTAAATTGTTATTTTACGCTTAGCTGGTCAAGCAATGTTAAATCATTATTATGGATTGGGTTGTTTTACCTCTGAGCGGCACTTTTTTGCACACCATGGGCTAAATGGCCAGGTCACATGGACCCCGAAGGCTCAGAGAAGGTTGGGGGAGGGGACCCACTGGAACAGCTGTTGGGAGACAGATGGTAGCCTCCCGTCAAGGCCATCCAGCGTGTTCTTTAACGTGCACAGGGTATAGCTCTCCCGCACACGGAGTCACGGCTTAACGTCCCATCCGACGGACGGCGGCATTTCCAAGCCCATCGGTGTCCCCTACTGACCGTGGGCAGGACGGGGAATTATTGCGGAGATAAATCTCAACGCTGACCCAGCTGGGACTCGAACCTGGGAACTACAGATTACGAGCCTGGCGCGCTACCGACTGAGCCACCCCCGCCCCAATCATTATTATGACTTATGTACTATGGTCGATCGCGAAAGATTTTCTGTCTTAAGAGACGATCGCAGAGTCCAAAAGTTTGGCCCTCCCTGGAACCATTATTGTTTTTATAGTCAAACCACTTAAAAAGGAGATATTTTCTTCGAAACGGAACAGAAAGAAAGGGTTACGTATTTTTATAAACGTTTTTGACAGATTTTCGTTTTTTCTACCCTGCTGAAGAATGGTTTATTTCACAGGATCTTGACACTGACACTGGTACTCCACGTATTGTCTAATTACTTTATGTACGATTATTGACCTTCGTAATAGAAATACAATTTTTATGTAACTAGTCCACCACATAATCTACATTAAACTTCAACTAGTCCACCATATAATCTACATTAGATATAATCGGCAATTAGGATGATAATACCAGGATTTTAATCAAAAAGAACAATTTAATGTAGAATAGCACAATTATTTTTCTGAACACTAAGCAAAAATTGTAATTTTCTTTAAAATTTATTGTGGAAGATTCTAACGGCGGAAATACGCTCTATTTGTTGATTCGAGAAATGCGTATTAAATTTTGTTTTATTAGTGTCAATCCATCATCATCATCATCCTCAAGCAGCCATGGGCTACGAACCAGAACCAGAAGGTCCAACCAGAACCAGAACCAGAAGGTCCAACCAGAACGCGCAATTCAGTTCTCCAAGCATATGTGTCCTGAGCTACATCTGCGGCATCCGGCCACTGACACCAATTCTAACAAGGTCCTATTTGACATTGTCTGCCTACCGCATCCTAGGTCTCCCCCTCTTTCTGAGGCCTCTAGGCACACTGTTCATAACCCTATTCGCCAATATATAATTATCCATAAGGGCACCATGGCCAAACCAAAGTTTCTCTTTGCACAATATGCTGCTTAAAGGAGGTTGCCGATTCCTTTGTGTAACCTCATCATTACTTACAAAGTTGAACCATAATGCCCAAGATGCTGCGTAAACATCTAGAATCAGAAGCTCTAGTTTCCTGTTATCTTGTTTACAAAGCGTCCAAGTTTCACTACCATAATTAACCCCATTAAGAACCAAACTCTTATATAGTCTAATTTTAGTCTTTAGGTGTATACGCCTATTTCTCTATACTCTCCATAGATTTCTAAAAATCCCAGAGGCAATCCCTGTTCGCCTGTTAATCTCATACCGCACATTACCAGTATCTGTTACATAACTCCCAAGATAATTCAAATGAGACACTTGCTCAAGGGCACGATTATTCAAACCGACTGAAGCACCAAACACCTGACCAATTTTCATCACTTTAGTTTACCTCTGTTTATCACCAAACTAACTCTATTACCAGTCTCATCAACAGCCCTAATGAAATAACTCATCTCATCAGCATCATTAGCTAACAAGACCAAATCAATTGCAAAATCTAAATAAGAAATTTTGAAATCTCTAGACCATTTAAGGCTAAAATCTTTCCCTTGCAAAGAATTTCGCATAGCATAATCAATAACCAAAGTAAAGAGAAAAGGGTACAAAATGAACCCTTGTCGAAACCAGAATAATGCTAAACCAATTGCTACAAGCCTTGCCTACTCTCACACATGACTCAGTGTTATTATAGAGAGCTTTCATTATGTTAACTAAACTTGTCTGGTATACCATATGATCTCACAATCAACCACAAATTATGACGATCAACAGAGTCGAAAGCCTTTTTGAAATCAACAAAGCTAGCAACCAAAGGTTTCTCAAACTCTTAACATTTCTCAAGAATCTGCCTGAGTAAAATTATCTTATCAAAACATCCCATACCACTTCTGAAACCACATTAGTCATCACGCAATTGACTGTCAACCAGATTCTTAATTCTATTAAGCACAATCCTGCAAAGAACTTTACCTGGAACAGAAAGTAGGATGATACCTCTATAGTTATCACAAGAACTGCGATCACCTTTTTTTAAAATAGGGATAACAATAGCTCTGGTAAAATCCTTAGGAACCATGCCTTTATCATAAAAAATATTTAAAATTTCAAATCATCCATGTGGTAACCGAAACATTCCAAGCTCTAAGCATTTCCGTAATAGCCTCATCAACCCCTGTGAATTTATGTAGTTTAAGTTGAGAAACAGCCAGAATAACTACAAACTGTGTTATAGGGCCAACGTTAAAGCCAGTAATGCATCTATCATCATTATAAACAATCGGAGTAGAACTAACCACATTGTTTAGAACATTATTGAAATGCTCAGGCCACCTAGCCATGACAGAATCCCCATCTTCTATAACCTTACCTTGCTTATCTTTCAATTCCTGTATACCTGTCAGTTTTCTACCACACAAAACATTAACTATCTGGTACAGCTCTCTGCTGTTGTGCTATCTAGCTGCTTCCTCCGCTTTGTCAGCCAAGCCATCAAGCCAAAGATTTTTATCAGCATCTAACTGATCCTTTATACATTTATTAAGCTCTCTGTAATGCTTTCTATTAGTACTAGTAGGGTATTGATTAAGGACATTCCTGTAGTTCTTTCTTTCTGAAATAAGGTCAAGTGCATTATCATTGAAATAATTCTGTCTCCACTTCTTTTTTTTACTAAAAGAGTATTGTTAGCTTTCAAAAAAGCCTGTTTAGAACGGTCCCTTTCTTCCTCAACTTCTGTAGTAAGCAAACCATGACTGTCATAATGACTAAATAACCTATCATGGTAAGCTTTAGCTATAACTGGGTCTATCAGAGCTTCAGTATTAAAGATAAATTTTTTAACCCTAACACAACACTTCTTAAGTTTAAATTGCAAGACACTTTTAACAAGATAATGGTCAGATCTAATTTTAGCTCCCCTATATGACCAGGTATTCCTAACAGAACTAGCTAATTTGCTGTTAATTAGTATATAATCTATAATATTCTTATGCATCCCATCTAGTGAAACCCATGTGTACTTATGTATATCTCGTTGATCTAAGGGACCTGGGTTCGAGCCCCGGGTAAGGAATGGATGTATGTGTCGTTTTTCTGTTGAGGTCCTGCCATCCTCTCAGATCTTCTACTTTGGCATATAAACTGACAGTCTCCTGTCAGACTTCTGTGGCAAGCAGCTGCTTGAGGGGATATTTATTATTTATTTTTTTATGTAATATGTGTTAGTTATTCTCAAACCATTAAGTTTACTTACTTGTAGGAAACGTTGCCCATTGCCACTGAAGCTACTGTAGCAATACCAAAAGGACCTATCACCCCTCCCCAAAGGTCAGAGTCAGTACCAACTTTGGCATTGAAGTCACCAAGAACACGGGTAATATCTATTTTCTTTACAGAATTCAAAACATCCAGAAGTTGTCCGTAAAACCTATCCTTCTCATCCTCATCGGCATCCTCAGTAGTTTCATTCAAGTTTTAATGCTTGTCTGAATTTGTTGTAAGAAACCTTTCATTAATACACTCATATCCTATAAGAGCATAACTGGTGTCTCTGCTGAGAAGCATACCTACGCCTTTGTGATGCTTATTATCGTCCCTTCCTGAAGAGAGAAATTTAAGATTACTTTTAAGAATCTAACTTTTATCTGTCCATCTGGTCTCTTGCAAGTCGAGAATATCTGCATTATAGCGTCAGATTTCTTGTCCATCCAGAGAATAAACTCTGGGCTGAGTCCTCACATTCCAACTACCTATGGAGAGAAATTGATTAGTGGGATGTTTAAAGAAACTATGCTTATTGAGAGAGGGAATGCCGACAATATCAAACAGCCCCCTAATCGCAGGCATGGGGCAAAGACCCGTTCCTCCACCACTAAAAATTGAAGCCATCTACACTGGAAGACTTCCTCCAATGTAGAATTTGACGATGCCCGTAGAAGCAAAGAGTTCAGTTGTCTGCGATGACCTCTGCTCAGGATTATCCACCAGCTGATAAAACATATCATGTGAATCTATGCAACTTGGGGCTGTCAACCCACAAACAAACAGGAAACACAGCCGAAGATTCTCCCTCCACAGAAGCCCATCAGTGCAGCAAAATCAGGATCCATAATCATGCTCAGAACCTTAATTCAGTCTAGTAAGTTTATACGGTCAGCACCAGGACCCTGCATGGTTTACCACTCCTCAGCAGAGTAGAAAAAAGAAAGTAGCCATAGTTGTCCAGATCAATAGGCAACACTAATCTGGCAGCCCTCCACTTCCGTTCACTTACAAAAGAGATGGCGTGGTCGGACATTAGGTGCTAGGCCTGGCCGGTTCTATGCATCATCACAGGGGAATGGTGCATAGCTCTCCTTCTAGTGACTACCTAGCTACCAAAATTTTCCATTTATTTCTTTAAAAATGTTTAATATCTGAATACGATAGAGTGAAAAAAACCTCTCTTTACGAAAAATAAATAATTCCCCATCAAGTGGTTGCTTGCCACAGAGATATGATATGAGCCTGTCCGTTTAATATACCATAGAAAAGGTCTGTGAGGAGAGCGAGACCTCAGGAGAAAGACAACACAAGGAACATCTATACTTTAATCGCAGCTCAAACTTAGGTTTCTTTGTATCAATAGCCAAGCGCACTAAATCACTCGGCCACCGAATGATTTACGAAAGTAAACTAACATGTGATAAACTCACAGATGTAACTGTCATAAGTCATCTATTTGTAGAAAATAAGGACAATATACTAAATGTTTATTCAGAATAAAATTTCTGAATAAAGTTTTTTTGAATTTTTATTTTATAACTGAATTTAAATTTTAATTAATGGTGGACGCATAATAGCGAACAGAATTAAACGCTTCGCGGAGACGTGCAAGTGTTAGTTATTCTTCACTGCGAGTGCTTTCTCGAGTAGGAGTTATGTAATAATCGTGTTCAGAATTTTGTTTCTTTTTAAATTTTATTTCATATAAATTTTATATGATATGTAATAGCAAATCCGATGTAAATGTATATGTCTTTTCCTTTTTTTTATTGAATAAACTGCTGCTGCTGGTGTTGTTTTTGTTGCAGACATTACTAAAATGGAGGAAATGCACGGTGCCCTTTATTATAAGTTCCAGTACTTTAAAAGGAAGGTTGAATAGTTCGATTACTTTTATTTGGAAACTTAACGTCGCAACGTAAAGTGAAAGTTTGCCAAGAATGTAAACTTCTTTTTTATTGAATAGTTATCCTTTTGATTCCATGGTCCATTTCAGTAGCGATTTTTGACTGCACTCACTATAAAAAGACGAAATTTGATTAAAAGATCAATCTTTAAGAAAATCGCTATATTGATAAATATCGCTGAATGGCAAGTATCCTTGATTATTGCCACCCATCTTCCATATTCACAGAATCACTAATTAGAAAAGAAAAAAGGATCCAAACTAGATAAAAAAAAATAAGATGTTGAACTGAAACAAGCATGAATGACTTTCAAGCAATTCTTTCAAGCCTTTTTGTTTTCTGTTGTTCTTTTAAGAAATATTCTTCCTAAATATGTGTTGATCTATATTTTACTAGAATTTTCGTCTCTGTTTCAATTATTGAAATATCCAGGGATAATGGCATAACCATCCACCTCATCCTCTACAGATTCGGCCGGGAAAGAAAAAATGAGTAAATACCTAGAAGCTACCAAACGTAGTCAAATAGGACTAGGACCGGATCTGGAGGGAAGTGGGAGCAAGAAGCCATGCTCCCCTCTCGTTTGAAAATGCTAGAAAGGGTAATGGGAGCAAAAATTAATAAACTGGTGCATATTTAACTCATTTTTCAAGAAACGGAGTGGGAAATTTTAATTTTTTTCCGGCTAGATTGAGTCACTTTCCCCCCTCCCCCCTCTCTTACTTTCTTCGAGACTGAGGCCTGAATAGAATCGCGTTGCAAAATCACTTTATTAAATTCAAAAACACTTAAAATGTACTCCTAATTGAAGTTTTCGAGAGCACAATGCTTTCTCTATATTTCGTAGGAGAAATCAAAAACTGCAATTTGGATTTTGGATGATGTAATAATGTCAAATGAACACTGATGCCTTCGGCGTAAGGAAATCTTCCCGACACAATAAATATAGGAGAATTACAGAATTATATAATCTTAAATGATATAATATCTTAAATGAAATTGAACGACAGCCTTCACAGATGCAGCCAGGAGAAACTCTCACGTTAAACCCTACAAACTGCAAACACCATCATAAAAGCATTTCTATTCATATCCGTGTTATTTTCGAAACAAAGCAAAAACTCGATTAACGGGACCCGATTATCCGGACTATATGGCCCGTTTTAGAAAACCGTTCACCATGCATTTATTTGAAAACCCAATGCCTCGCGGCGTTGGCGAAAACATTTCCTTTACATACATACCTAAAATTTAACGGTATGCAATTTTTCACATTTAAATATTGTTGTTTATTTCGTGTGTAATTTTTCACTTTATATGTATAAAATAAAAAATAATAATAAATAACCCCTAAAGCAGCTGCTTGCCACAAAGGTCTGACAGAGAGCCTGTCAGTTTATATGCCACAGTAGACGGTTTGAGAGGATGGCATGACCTCAGCAGAAAAACGACACATACTCGAACCCAGTCCCTTAGATTACTAGCCAAGTGTGCTAACCACTCGACTTTTTTGTGTTTTTCGTTGTAATATTTCCTTTAATATGCAATAAAAATACATAGAGAATACATATACTTCTTTTATTTGAAACAGATTATCCGGATTTCTATTATCCGAACTACCTATATCCCCAATTAATCCCAATAATCGAGCTTTTACAGTACAACTAATTGGTTTAGTTTTCCCGTCATCTGTATTTAAACTTGGGCTGGTTTGTAATAACCCCTAAGTGACACTTTTCCTTTTACACATAGTGCAAGATTACAAGATAAGGCCCTCAAGTTTGGAAAAGAATGCACTGGACTTCCCTAGTATTCTTGAACATGTACGATATTGTTGAGTGCTGTCGGCGAGGGGCTGTACCGAAAGCATCGCATGTGAGTACTTCGAATTAGCAGTGCCACCATTGCCTCTCATGTATTCGGGGATACGGTTTAATACCTTATCCAATGAACGGCTATTTCCCAAGTCCTTCGGTGTCGCTGATACGGCACCTACAAGGTGCATTACAGTGGTCTTGAGGATACTTAAAAAAGTCTTCCCAAGTAATAACGAAGTTTTGGTAACCCCTCTCCCCCCTCCTCGCTGTACCCGTAGCGTAACTGAAGGATTCACTATAGGGACACAGCGAAATAAGCTGAGGAAAAATCTCATTCTCTACGCAGTCAAAAGCGAGAACTTTATTTTGCGACATTATGTCACTAGCCTAACACGTTATCGTCTAAGGCAACCCTCGAGTGTTTAGAGTTTGGCATCGGACACGAAAAACGGAATACTTCCTCACTAAAAGTATATTTTACTTCTTCTCTGTCACTCTTTTGGTTTTAATCCCTTTGGAGCGATACTTATCTTCAACGGTTTGGTTTTGTCAATTAATATCAAGAGTAGAAGAAGAGTGTGAGTAGAGCCAAAGCAAAATTTTCGTCTTGACTTCCCTCCTTAAAGCATTATAACTGCAATTGGTAGATTCTGTTCGATAGAAAGAGAAGCAGGTGCTGCTGACTGATTGCTTTCCCTTTTGTCAGTAGTTTTAAATTAGAGACAGCACGCTTGAGGCTTCGGGGTTGTTGACCTCTTCGATATAACCTCATTAACGCCGTAGCGCTGCTCAGCTTAGCTGCAAATCTCAGCAACACTAAGAAGAGCTTGGAATCAATGAAGTTCTCTCGTAAAACTAAGGAAGCTACTTGGACAACTTCTTAAATTATCCATAAATTTTTAATCTTGTATATTTTTCTTGAAAAAATATGAATATATTTAGTGATAAAGAAATGATTTCATGTACAATAATGACCTGAACTTAAATTATGTGTTTTACTATATCATAAAAGCAAACAACTAATTTAAACTTGTGAAGATGTTACTACTTCATGTCAGCACTCATGATTTTCTGCAATGGAGGTAGACAACCTTCTTTAAAGAGTAGAGTTTTCACTTTTTTTGTTACTTCAACAAAAACAGTTTGAGAGCAGCCATATATTGCTTTTGCCTATGAGGAGACTGTCCTGTGTTTTGAAGACACACAGATAAATAACAGATAAATCGTGAAGACAGTGGGTGAAATTTCTTTTGTGTTTCAGTTAGACAATAGAATAGATACCGCACTGTTGCTAACATTCACTGTTCTGTTGTTATCAAGTTGTCCTTTTTATGCTGACTGAGCCACATATACGACTACATTCACTACTAGATGCTAGTCCTAATATGACTGGCAGTAGCGAAACCAATAAACCTTTATGGGAATTAACATTAAACTCACTTATTTATGTTCGTATGTCAATAATATAAATCATCCCTCAAGCAGCTGCTTGCCACGTTGTCTTGAGAAGAACCTGTCAGTATAATACCACATAAAAAATCTATGAAGAAGTCTCAGCAGAGAGAACACTTCTATGCCTCACGCGGGAATCGAACCCGAATTCCTCCCATCAGTACCACAGGACGCTAGCCACTCGGCCACGCGGACGGTACTTCGTATACGACACTATATAAAACATTTAATCACGAATTTGACCTATCATCTACTTTCCACATGATGTATTCAGAATGTTGCCTTATTTTGTACAAATACGTTGCGTTTTTATGGCAGAACTTGAGATTGTCATGTATTACTTCGCTTTTCAGCTTGCTTTAGTGAAGTTCGTTTTGGAAAAATATTGGTTACAAAAGTGTTTGTGGAGTTTGATGATTAGAATGTCTCAAAAGTCACTATTTTTGTTCTGAATGCTTCGTTAAGGTTTTAACATATTATTATAAATTTTTAATACGAAATCTTGAGCATGAGTTCAAAAGAATGTTTAGCAACAAAAATTCGTAAATGAACTAATTTATTACAAAAGTTTAAATAAAAACATATATAAAATAAATTCAACTAACACGATTCATTATCTTCATCATTATGAAACTAAAACATCAAAGGAATATTTCAAATACTTCAAATAGTCGTATTTACAATTTTTACAGTCTCCACTTAAAGAATGAAGGAAAACTTGTTATAACATTCAATAAGTGACACAATCATCTTTGCGAATAAACCTATAAATTACCATGATTAACCTAACCAATTCTTTTTACATATTAAGATGAACACGCATCAAACGATTAACTCTTCCACAGAGAAGTTGAGGCCAGCTCTGCTTGCTCGACTAACATATTGCCTCTTCGGTTTAATCTTAAGTCTCTTAAACAACTTTCTTTAGATTATCATCATCATCATCATCATCCTCAAGCAGCCATGGGATACGGAGGTCAAACCAGACTGTGCAATTTAGTTCTCCAAGCAAGTCTATCTTGAGCTACATCTACTGCATCTGGCCACTGCACACCAATTCTAGCAAGGTCCTGTTTGACATTGTCTGCCTACCACATCCTAGGTTTCCCCTTCATTCTGAGGCCTTTAGGCACACTGTTCATAACCCTATTCGTCAATCTATAATTATTCATACGGGCAACATGGCCAAACCAACGGAGTCTCTCTCTGCTCATCATTAGTTACAAAGTTGAACCACCTAATGCCCAAGATACTGCGTAAGCATCTGGAATCAAAAGCATCTAGTTTCCTGTTATCTTGTTTACAAAGTGTCCAAGTTTCACTACCATAACTAACCCTAGAAAGAACCAAACTATTATACAGTCTACTTTTAGTCTTTAGGTGTATACGCCTATTTCTCCACACTCTCCATAGATTCTTCAAAGTCCCGGCAGCAATCCCTATTCGTCTGTTAATTTCATGCCGCACATCACCTTTATCTGTTACATAGCTCCCAAGATAATTAAACTGTGACACCTGCTCAAGACTGCAACCATTCAGTTTAACTGAATCACAGCCTGCCTGACCAATTTTCATCACTTTAGTTTTCTCTCTGTTTATAACCAAACCTACTCTAATACCAGTCTCATCAACAGCTCGAATGAAAGAGTTCATCTCATCGACATCATTTGCCAAAAGGGCTAAATCATCAGCATAATCTAAATCAGAAATATTCGTATCTTCAGTCCATTTAAGGCCAAAATCTTTCCCTTGAAGTGAATTTCGCATAACATAATCAATAACCAAGCTAAAGAGAAAAGGAGACAAAATGCACCCTTGTCGAACACCAGAAGTAATGCTAAACCAATTGCTACAAGCCTTACCAACTCTCACACTCGACTCAGTGTTATTACAGAGGGCTTTCATTATGTTAACTAACTTGTCTGGTATACCATATGATTTCACAATCAACCACAAATTATGACGATCAACAGAGTCGAAAGCCTTTTTGAAATCAACAAAGCTAGCAACCAAAGGTTTCTGAAACTCTAAACATTTCTCAAGAATCTGCCTAAGTGAAAATATCTGATCTTCACATCCCCTACCACTTCTGAATCCGCATTGCATCACGCAATTGACTGTCAACCAGATTCTTAATTCTATTAAGCACAATCATGGAAAGAACTTTACCTGGAACAGAGAGTACGCTGATACCCCTATAGTTATCACAAGAACTGCGATCACCTTTTTTGAAAATAGGGATAACAATAGCTCTGGTAAAATCCTTAGGAACCATGCCTTTATCATAACAGATATTCAGAATTTCAGTTATCGAAGTGGTAACCGAAACATTCCCAGCTCTAAGCATTTCTGTAGTAATTTCATCTACCCCTGGGGATTTATGAAGTTTAAGTTTAGAAACAACCAAAATAACTTCAAATTGTATTATAGGGCCAACATTAAAGCCACCAATGCATCTATCATTATTGCAAACAATGGGAATAGAACTAACCGCATTGTTTAGAATATCACTGAAATGCTCAGCTCACCTAGCCATGACAGAATCCTCACCTTCTATAACCTTACCTCGTTTATCCTTCAATCCCTGTATACCTGTCCGTTTTCTACCACACAAAACATTAACTATCTGGTACAGCTCTCTGCTGCTGTGCTGTCTAACTGCTTCCTCGGCTTTGTCAGCCAAACCATCAAGCCAAAGATTCTTATCAGCATCTAACTGATCTTTTACACGTTTATTAAGTTCTCTCTAATGCTTTCTATTAGGACTAGTAGGATATTGATTAAGGACATTCCTGCAGTTCTTTCTTTCCGAAATAAGCTCAAGTGCCTTATCATTCATATAATTCTGTGTCTTCTGCTCCTTTTTTCCTAAAAGAGTACTGTTAGTGTCCACAAAAAGACTGTTTAAAATGATCCCATTCTTCCTCAACTTCAGTAGTAAGCATACCATGACTGTCATAATGACTAAGTAACCTATCATGGTAAGTTTTGGCTATAACTGGGTCTTTCAGAACTTCAGTATTAAAAGCAAAATTTTAACCCGAGCACAACACTTTTTAAGTTTAAGTTGCAAGACACTTTTAACAAGATAATGGTCAGATCCAATTTCAGCTCCACTATATGACCTGGTATTCCTAACAGAACTACCCATTTGCTGTTAATTAATATATAATCATTCATATTCTTATGCAGCCCATCGGGTGAAACCCATGTGTACTTTTATATGTCGCGGTGTTTGTAAAAAATGTTAGTTATTCTGAATCCATTGAGTTTACTTACCTGCAGGAGACGCTACCCTTTGCCATTGCAGCTACCAATACCAAAAGGGCCTATTACTCCTCCCCAAAGGTCAGAGTCGGTACCAACTTTGGCATTGAAGTCATGAAGAACAAGGGTAATATCTCTTTTCTTGACAGAATTCAAAATGTCGTGAAGTTGTCCATAAAACCTATCCTTCTCATCCTCAACGGCATCCTCAGTGGGGGCATAACAGCAGATAACATTGAAGTCTTTAAAGCTTGTCTGAAATATTGCTGTAAGAAACCTTTCATTAATGCACTCATATCCTAGAAGAGTATAACTAGCGTGTCTGCTGAGAAGCAGACCCACGCCTTGGTGATGCTTATTGTCGTCCCTCCCTGAAAAGAGAAATTTAAGATTATTTTTAAGAATCTGACCTTTATCTGTCCATCTGGTATCTTGCAAGCAGAGAATATCTAAATTATAATGGTGGAATTCTTGTGTGAGGACATCAAGAGAAAAAGCTCTGTGCAGAGTCCTCACATTCCAACTACCAATGGAGAGAAAATGGTTAGTGGGATGTTTAAAGAAACTATGTTTATTGAGAGAGGGAATGCCGACAATATCAAACAGCCCCCTAAACGCAGACATGGGGCAAAGACCCATGTCTGCGTTTAGGGGGCTGTTTTTTAGGGGGCCTCCACCACTGAAGACCCGTTCCTCCATCTACACTGGAAGACTTCCTCCAATGTAGAATTTGACGATGCCAATAGAAGCAAAGAGTTCAGGTGCCTGCGATGACCTGTGCTCAGGATTATCCACCAGCTGATAAACATATCCTGTGAATCTATTCACTTGGGGCAGTCAACCCACAAACAAACAGAAAACACAGCGGAAGATTTTCCCTCCACAGAAGCCCACCACTGCAGCAAAATCAGGATCCATAATCAAGCTCAGAGCCATATATCTGTCCAGTCCAGTGAGTTTATATGGTCAGTACCAGGACCCTGTGTGGTTGACCACTCCTCAGCATGGTAGAAAAAAAAAAGTAGCCATAGTTGTCCAGATCAGTAGGCCACACTAATCTGGCAGGACTCCCCTTCCGTTCACTTCCACAAGAGAGTATCTCTTTTGAAAGGTACTAACGGTCTGCACCACGAGAAGGCGGGGTCGGACATTAGGTGCTAGGCCTGGCCGGTTCTATGCATCATCACAGGGGATTGGTGCATAGCTCTCCTTCCAGTGACTACCTAGCTACCATTTATACTAATACACTGAGCAAAAAAATTTAATATACACATTCAACCACTAGCGACAACTTTTCATTCTCTTCTTAAACACCGTTATTGTTCAAGCTTTTTTACTGTTCTAATCGGCTAGTGACGAAATTCACACGCTGAAGCACATGCGAGCATCAAAATGATACAGCACATCATGATTTCACTGTTGCTTGGTCATCTGTCATAACAATACTATTGTTGCCGTTGTAATGGTAAAAAAACAGTCCAAGTATGTGATTGAGAGAAATAAAGAGTTATATGCATGTGTTCAAAGTACTGCATAATTGATTGTGGGGTATGCATACGTCAGATTTTTAGAGAATTATCCCGGCGATCCGAAAAATATTTTAGGGACTTCCAAATGTATCCGATTTTAGTGACGGTATACAGTCAGCCCTCGATTTACGTGGATTTAATTAACGCGTTTTTTAAATAACTCGGTCACTGTATTTACGCTTTTTTAAATTTATGTGGAATTTTTTTATTTCAGTGGAATAACGCAGTTTGCACTTAGCACAAAATAGTCGGCGCACGCTATCAATGTTGTTAGTGTATTCAGCGAGGCCGAACTTTATCACAAGCATCGCACTTGGGAGCTTTGAAATAGCGGTTCCACGAGAAGAATCACACCTCTACACACACTCCCCCCCTCCCCATGATAGGGGACCACCTTGTCGTGGTGGGGTGGTGGTGGTGGGGGCTTCGGGCCCAGCAACCGGTCGAAGACTTTGCTGACCGGATTGGGTCCCCGGTTGGACAGAGCAAAGACCAACCGAGGACGAAGACAACGCTGACCAGTTTGGTGTTGCGGTTGGACGGTGTCAAGACCTCCATCAGGTACTCCGTGCAGCAAGTTCAAGGGCACGGCTGAACGGATTTCGTCCCCAAGTAGGCACGAGCCCTTTCAAAGTCTGGGCCTCACTAAGAGTCTCCACCCCGGGTGCCGAGCGAACTTGGATTTACATATTCTTGTTCATGGCTAACCGGGTAACAGATTAAATTTCAGGTTTCTTCCGGTGGTTAGCTTTCCTTTTATAGGACTGCTGCCTTTTGAGGTCGGGGACGAGATGCATCTATATGGTGTATTCTTGCCCCCGACTCTAGATAGTCAGGGCTTTTCGTTAACTTGGTAGTGTCGTGAGACGGAACCGGGGATTGCCGTGGTTGCCGAACATCTGGCAACAAATAGTACAATTGTCCACTGAATTGGAAACATTTATTCAATATCGAGTTGGACCTCCTTTACCCCGAATTACAGCACGTATGCGGTTTGGCATAGATTCCACAAGCTGATGGAGTGCTTTACATATCCAGCATACTAGGCGTTCACCAGACAGTCCTTTAACTGGCTCAGATTTGACGAAAGAGGACTTTGCTCCCGGATCTGTTTTTCTAGCACGTCCCGTACATTCTCATTGGGGTTGAGATCCGGGCTTTGTGGTAGCCAGGGAAGATGGTGGAAATCGCTGTCATGCATGCTGAACCACTGCTGAACACATCTTGCGCGATGGACAGTAGCATTGTCGTCCATGACCTGCTTGATAAAAAGTAAATATTGCAGGATGGACTTGATCGGCAACAATGTTCAGATAATCCTTAGAGGACACCCGACCTTCCAGTAATATCAGGGGACACATTCCGTACCAACAGAAAGTGCCCCCACACCTTGACACCGCCTCCAGAATCTTGAGTTGTGTTTACAAGACAAGCTGGGTCCATTGCTTCATGGGGCTCCCGCCAAACTCTGTCTACCGTCTGTACAGAACAAGATGCACTGCGACTCGTCGGAGCACGACCTTTTTCGAATCTTCCAGTGTCCAGTCATGGTGTTTCTGACACCACTGTAGACGAACATTCCGGTTCTTCGCAGAAATCAATCGTTTCCGTATAGGCATGCGACTGCTAAAACCAATCTTCTTCAATTCCTTGCGCATAATTCGCTGATATATAAGTCGGGAACAACTTTCATTGAATGCTTTGGTCAATTGCTTCACACAGGAAGTCCTGTTTCTCCGTACAAGCCTTGTTAGACGATGGTGATCTCGTTCCTGACAGATTTTCGTTGCGCCATATTTACGCCTATTCGACAAGCATTGTGGGTTATTTTCCAAAAAACCCGAGATATCTCACCTTTTGAGAAACGAGCCAGCTCTGCTGTTTTTGAAATCGTTTTCCAGCCAGACGGGCACCCACAATAAGCCCTTTATCGAACCCCTAAAGATCCTTTGCTTTTCCCATTGTGATCAAAACTACTGACGAGCAGCAGTCTTGAATAGTTGCCTAGATTACGCGGTGATGCACTTAACCAAGTATTTTGCATATACGATGCGCAAGTGAGGTTTACGTACAAATGCATAAAGGTTTCTAATTCAGTGGGTGGAGCGACGAACGTATAAGACACATGCTTGGAATCAATGTATGCAGAATAAATATGCAACACGCACGCACTTTTACGCACCTAGAGTGGGTGAATTATTGCTATTCCCATCTATTGTGGTTTGTAGTCATACTTATTCTTGGTTGTATCGCTTGCCTTAGTTAAATTTAGTTTTCTCTGGGTTTTTACACTTAAGATAGCAAATGTTCCAGTTTCAGTAAACCGAAATCGAAACCATAGCTAAACTGTCGTGGTTTCACCTTCCTGAAAAAGGGACATTTCCTGAAATTTCTCCATATTTATCGATCGAATTCTGGATACTCCTCGCGCGAAGCAAGTTGCCGACACTCGGTCTATAACAAAGAAAAATTTACAGATTCCATTTCGATTTCATGAACAATCAAAGACACAGAATATTGTATAGTTGTGGTTAGGGAGTTAGTTATCTGTCGTTCTTGTAGTCAGTCAAATCTCACTTTGTTATTGATGGAACCTGGTATGAAAAGATTTTCTCAAATTCAAAATAAAGATACGAAATTTCAGATTTCGATATGGCATTCCAGGAGAAATAAAGGTCTGAGTTGCGATCGGAAATCCAGAGGTACCGAAGGAGGCGGCTGATTTCACATATAAAATCCCACTTATCCGGCTTTGGGTTGGGTTGTTTTACCTCTGAACGACACTTTTTTGCACACAACCTTGTGACCTGGCCATTTAGGCCAGGTCACAAGGACCCCGAAGGCTCAGAGAAGTTTGAGGGAAGGGACCCACTGGAACAGCTGTTGGGAAACAGATGGTAGCCTCCCGTCAAGGCCATCCAGTGTGTTTTTTAACGTGCACAGGGAATGGCTCTCCCGCACAAGAGGCCAAGGCTTAACGTCCCATCCGACGGACGGCAGCCTTTTCAAGCCTATCGGTGTCCCCTACTAACCGTGGGCAGGACGAGGAATTTTGCGGAGATAAATCTCAACGCTGACCCAGCGGGGACTCGAACCTAGGAACTACAGATTACGAGCCTGACGCGCTACCGACTGAGCCACCACCGCCCCCACTTATCAGGCATCTATGAATATTGGGAGATATTAAATAAGTGTAGTTTCTGGTTCCCTACTCTCAGAAATACCCTATAAATACAAGGAATTTCCAGTAATCCAGCTGATGATCTAAATATACGCGTTATACTTAAATGCAATAAAAAGTGCTATGAAAGTTAATAACAGAAATAAATATCTCCTCAACCAACTGCTTGCCACAGAGATCTGACAGGAGACTGTCAGTTTATATGCCATAGTAGAGGTTCCGCGAGGGCCTCAGCAGGAAAACAACACGAATATCCATGCCTTACCCAGGACTCGAAGTCCCTTAGATCAGTAGCCAAGCGCGCTAACCATTGGGCCACGGGACGGATATGAAAGTTACATACTACAAAATAATCATTATGAAAGAAATTTACCGTTCATAAACTGTTTAGTTCTTAGACAAGAAGGGGCGGGGGTGGCTCAATCGGTAGCGCGCCAGGCTCGTAATCTGCAGTTCCCAGGTTCGAGTCCCAGCTGGGTCAGCGTTGAGATTTATCTTCGAAAAATTTCCCGCCCTGCCCACGGTCAGTAGGGGACACCGATGGGCTTGGAAAGGCCGCCGTCCGTCAGATGGGACGTTAAGCCGTGGCCCCGTGTGCGGGAGAGCCATACCCTGTGCACGTTAAAGAACACGCTGGATGACCTTGACGGGAGGCTACCATCTGTCTCCCAACATCTGTTCCAGTGGGTCCCCTCCCCCAACCTTCTCTGAGCCTTCGGGGTCCATGTGACCTGGCCATTTAGCCCATGGTGTGCAAAAAAGTGCAGCTCAGAGGTAAAACAACAACCCAACTCTTAGACAAGGAAGTATTTTTTTTTTCAATCTCTGTTCCAACAAGCATCTCATCGTGAATACTTAATGATGTCGCAACATTGCAGCACATTATACGGAATATATTTCCGTGCCATCACGAACGGTTAAGGACTTCGCGCCATTTAGGTTGATAATAACGAAACTAAAGTAATTAAATAACTTCAACACAAATAATTATGAGGAAATATAACAACAACTTAAATTTAACGATTGATAAAACGCGTCGATGGAACAGCTTTGAAATAACTTTTCGCTTTTACTTTCCTTTTATTCTAAGAATATATGGCAAAGACACTTTAAAAGCATTACACCGTCACGTGTAGAGAGCGTCTATGGTAAACGACTCAGCATAGACGCTCATTGCAAGTGTCTATGATGAATGACTCATGAGATCGTCAAAAATGCCAGCCGGGCGATATACAATAGCACGTGATTAATAGCACTGTGATTGGTTACATATTTCATGTTTAAATGAGTGCAGTGTTGTCAGATGCTAAATACCAAAAGAGGAAAAGATGAAAAAATGTGCTTTGTATATATTGTTTAAGTATTTTTTTAAATGCAATTTCCGTTACACTGAGCATATTTTTTGTATCGGGATAAAGTTTCGTTTCGTTAAACTGATATTTTCGTTAAAATGAAATATTTTTACATAGAGAAGCATAATAAATTGGAAATAAATAAATAAAAAAACATAAATAAATATGGCGCAGTCCAATAAATCTAAAAATTCATACAGATAAAATATCTGTATGAATAACAACCATTTAGTAGCTCAGTCGGTAGCGTGTCAGGCTGGTAATCTACAGTTCCCAGTTCCAGTCCCACCAGGGCCAGTGTTGATATTTATCTCCGCAAAACTCCTCATCCTCCCCTGGAAAACAACATGGACATCAACATGGGCTTGGAAATGACACCGTCCTTCGGATGGAACGCTAAACCGTGGTTCCGTAGGCGGAGAGTCATACCCTGTGCACGTTAAAGAACATGCTGGATGGATTTGACGGGAGGTTACCATCTGTATCCTAATAACTCTCCAGTGGATACTCCCACCTTCTCTGGGTCCTAGAGATCTGCCCATTTAGCCCATTATGTTCAAAACAAAGTGACGCTCAGGGGTAACCCAAACTGAAAACGAGAGTTCAATTGTCTCGTTTTTTGCTTAACAGGTGTTGAAACACTTTTTGTTTGAAGACATCATCTTTGAGCGAAACAAGCAAAACCCATCTCTCAAAGAGCGCCATTAAAATCGTCCTATTTCACGACGAGCTAAATTGATAATCCATTAGAACAAAGCGCGATGTGCTCAGGATTAGAAATATGACCGAACAAGTCTTTATTTAGTCAAAAGGGATGCAGATAAAGCACTTAGGACTGCCCTATAAAATGTCATTGACTATTAAGCACTCCATCGTTCAGCAGCGAACTAATTCTGAGCCCTGGAGTCCGTCATCTGAGTAAGATATATCATAAAGAATGTTGACTCAACGTCACCCTTACATCATATTAGGTAAAAGCTCAGAGGCATGCCTGAACGCCTCTATTGATTACGTTGTCAACCTGACAGGTTCAGCACTTTCGCCGTGCAGAGTCATCGCCCCATTTCATCTCAATTTGCTAGGATTAGTGTCAGTAAAAGCAGGGTCACCTCAGCAGCATTGTTTGCATTATCAGATAGTAATGCTTGTCTCAACGGTTACTTTACCGGCGTTTCGTTTCTTGAAAGCGAAATCGTAATTGTTTCGCTTCATTTTTTTGTAGCGAATAAAAAGCGTTAACGAAATGACAAATAGAAATAAACTTGGCATTAACTCGTCGTTAAAATAAAGTGAAAAACTGAATTATAAAAATGGGGAAACAAGACTAAATTATTTTATGTGATTTTAAACGGCGTTCGCTTTGCGATTTTGTGATTTAAAACGGCGTTCGCTTTGCGATTTTGTGATTTTGTTTTTGTAAAGATGAAGCATGATGTTCTAAAAGTGCCTAAAGACAAGATGGAGTCGGGTTACCACTGAGTGGAACGTTTTTGCACGTGTGGAGGTCACAAGGACCGCAGAGGCCAAAAACTGGACAGGAAAAAGGAATCCAGTAGAAAACTGTTAGGACACAGATGGAAGCCTGTCGTCAAGACCATCCATCATTTTGTTTAATGTGTACGGGGTAAAGATCTTTACAGATAGGATCAGAGCGTAATATCTGATCGGACTGACGAAAGGTCATTCTAAGCCCGCTGAGGTATCTTTCTCACCCGGAATGCTGATGGCTTAGTCGGTAGCACGCCAGGCTCATAATCTTCAGTTCCCAGGTTCGAGTCCCAGCCGGGCCAGCGTCGATATTTATCTTTGCAAAACTTCTCGCTCAGTCAGTAGGGGACACCGATGGGCTTGGAAATGCCGCCGTCCGTGGATGTGACGTTAAGCCGTGGTCCAGTGTACCGAGAGAGCCATACCTTGTGCTCGTTAAACAACACGCTGGATGGCCTAGACCGAAGGATACCATCTTTGTCCCAACAGCTGCCCCATGGGTCCCCTCCCCCCAACCTTCTCTGAACCCTCGGGTTCCTTATGACCTGCCATTTATCACATGGTGTGCAAAAAAGGTGCCGCTCAGATGTGAAACAACCCAACTCTCTTTCTCATCGGGAGCGGAGTGCGGAAGGGGTATTAGCGGAGGAAATCGTAATACACGAAAAGTAAAAACTTGAAATTGGGAACGTGAGATTACGAACCTGGTAAGGGCAAAGCCACCTTGATACACGAGGCCTGAACAGCCGATTAGCAAAAGGAAGGAAGAAAGGAGCGGGATTAATTATACATAAAAATTAAGTGATTTAATTCGTCTAAATTTTAAGTAATTTATTTTTAAACTGGGTAAAAGTCATAAAACTCTAAATGCTGAATATACTTTATTGAAATTCAATAATTAAATTTAATTATTTTAGTCTAATTTCTCTATAAATCGTTTTTTTATAAGTTCGAATTTTGAATCTGATTTTCCATTGACACAACATGGCAGCAGCAGAATGCTGGAGTTGGCTCAGTCAATAGCGTGCCAAACTTGTAATCTACAGTTCCCAGGTTCTAGTCCCACCTGTGCCAGAGTTGAGATTTATCTTTATTAAATCTCCATTCTACTCTCGGCCAGATGGAGACACCAATAGGCTTAGAAAAGCCACCGTCCTAAGGATGGGGCGTTAAGCTGAGGAACTATGTACAGAAGAGCCGTGCCCTGTACACGTTTAACGAAAGGATGGCAGAACACGTTGGGAACACCCTTGATCAGAGGCTACTATATGTCTCCTAATATTTGTCCAGTAGGAACCCTTCCCATTATCAACTCTGAGCCCTTGGGATCCTTGTGACATGGAGATTAACCCACTGAGTGTAAAAAAAAGTACCTCTCAGAGATAAAACAATCCAACCCAACCAGAATGCTTCAGAGGAATGCAGAGTAAGAGAAAATTTTCTTGCAGTTTCCATGAACTGGAAAGCTTGAATGGATATCGGTACGAGTGAAATAAAAATGTAATAACTAGGGCATACAGAAACCGCTGTGAATTGTGACACATTCACTTGATCCTTTATATACTGCTCTACCAAAATACTAGGAAATTTCCATGATAATGCCAATGGAAATCTAACTTCAAAATATGCCTTAAATAGTAAAATGGATTGAAAATACAAAAGATCAGAATCAAATCTATAAAAGAAAATGGGACTAAGGGAAAATTGTAGCCTGCTTGGCTACCTGCTATTCCAAATCAAGTCTATATAAATCTCGATTTCAACTATATTGTTCAAGAATTTACAGAATTACTGCAGCTAGCATATTTCACAACAAAAGAATTTATCTCAGAAAGTAATTAAAACTTAATAATAAATTTTTTATTCAATAAAATAAATATACATTTTAGAAGTTTGCACAATGATTATTTCAATATGAAACAATTATGAATGACTTTTATAAAACAAGATAATTTATTGTGAAATATTCCAATTGCCATTACTCTTTAAATACTGAACGAATATTGTTGAAAATCGTGATTTAAATAGATTTGATTATGATCTTTAATTTATCTGCAATCATATTTTTCCATTATATCATATTTTAAAAGTTATAGAGCGTCAAACTTAGATTCCAATTGATATAACATGGAAAATTGTCTAATATTTTGGTAGAGTAGTGTATAACTCCTCAAGACGATGTAGGTGTTGGTTAAATGAAATGACGGGGTTTATGCGAATGATCTAGACATTGGGGGAATAGTTCATATATATTTTCATATATCTGTGAAGGAACAAGATACCCATCTTGCTACTGACATCCTTGCAGAAAATTTCACATGTCCATTGTTACTTGTTCTTTATTTCACAGTTCAAATATATCACCATATCAGTCATAAATACAGTGGACCCCCGATATAACGCGCATGTCGGGCGGGAAACAACACCCGCGTTATATGGTGAACCGCGTTATACCGAGCGGCGCGGTGGCGACACAATAAATTTCACACTGTAAGCTTTTCTTTTACTCATCATGCATACAATAATTAAACACTATTCAAAATACACGCAGGAACTCAATACATACACAATTACTCAATACGCAGTAACAATAAAATGCGATACTCACTAACGCCGCACGGACCTGTATAAACATGTTTGAACTTATCGCGAACATCGCCCGCGCTATAACCGAGTGCGCGGTATAGCGAGCAGCGCTATAACGAAGGTCCACTGTATTATCACCGTTCAAAGTACACAATAGAAAGAGATTTCAAACTAAATCTGGCCTTCTCTGTATATTGTATAGTAGTTGTTTGTCCTTTTAGAAAAAGTTAAATAAGATTTACTGCTAACGAAAGATAATAAAACACGATAATGAAAAGTAAAACAATGTTCAACATCGTGTATTTATTTATTAATAATACGCTGTACCTTTCTAATTCCTTTTCGTTTTTAATTCCCCCGCACCTCCGGCTAACCTCCATTTATTAAATTCGTCTTCTTCTGCTGTTAGACTCTAATTTCTTCCTATTCCCGTGGGATATGGTCCGCAGCTGTAAACTCAGATCTGCTGATGTTTGCCGTTATAATTTAGGAAGAGTTCCCCCATAACACACATCGTGCAGAAGTGATGGTCTAGGTTTTTCTCCCCTTTCGCAATCCTGCAACTGCATCTTCTAAAGCTGCCGCGACCGCTGCTGCTGCTTCTGTTGCAGTTGTGCAAACATGGTTCCCGAAATACCTCATGTTTTCTCAAAACTGCTAACGCTAACGTTTTCCTTTTGTGCTCAAGAGGGAGGAACAAAGGCTTAGTTGGCAGCTGAAATATGAAAGCAGAAATCGGCTGAAGGAAAGGAAATAAAAACGATTTGTGTTGGCCGATAAGGTGATTTTTTTTTATCTCCCCATAACTTTTTGTAAAAGGAGTTTTTACCCCAAAGACATTTTTAGACTACCATCTTGTGATTAATACAAATAAAGGACAGAAATGAAGGTATTTTTCAGAAACGAGGCTTCTTTATATTGAAATCATGAAACGTTTTCAAACTTATGTGAAACTCTGTTCTTTCATCGATATGCTTGCAGTGTGAAAAGCGTATAAGGCATCAGTTCCTGGTTTGTAACGAAAGTCTTGATGAAAGCAGAAAAAATAACGTAGGTATGAATGTCTGTTTGTGTCGGAAATCGGAAAGAATTAAAAAACATGCTTTATATCACTAAAACAATATTTTGAAATGGTGAATTTTGTATAATTAAAGAGTTACGCTTTTCATATGAATATTGCTGATAAGCCATAAGACATAGAGGGGTATTTTATGTATACACACATATACATATATAGTCGTATCAGAATAATCTGACCACCTACCAAATAATGGGAATAACCACCCTTGGCCAGGATGACAGCTGCGAGACGGCGTGGCATAGACGCAATGAGGCCCTGGAAGATTGCCAGAGGCACACGTGCACATTTGGACTCCAGCAGAGCACAGAGGTTCCGGAGATGACGTGGTTATGGGTCCGCACGCCGAACCTGTCAATCCAAATGGTACTACAAGTGCTCTATGGGATTAAGGTAAGGCGATTTCGCCGGCCAAGGGAGAACGGAAACATCACTGTTGTGTTCCTGGAACCAGTCCCACCCACCTTAGCGACATGGCAGAGCGCATGGTCCTGTTGGTAGACACCATCACCACCAGGGTAAACGTTCAACATGAAGGGATGCATGTGGTAAGTGAGGATGGATAGAGAGCCATTGGCATTCAGGGAGCCATCCAGTAGTACCAGCAGTCCCAGGTTATACCAGGAAAACATCCCCCAGACATGCACACTACCACCACAGGCCTGTACTTGACCGACAAACGTGACCAGGTGTTGGTATCTCGTTGTCTGGCGCCGTATCCACCACCACCCATCACTTCTGTGGAGTAGAAACCTTGATTCGTTGGAAAAGGCAAACTTCTTCTACTCTTCCACTGTCCAATGACGGTAGTCCCATGCAAACTGCAGGTGTCGTTGCCAATGGACCTTGGTTAACATGGACGCTTTTATGCAGCGTTCGTTGATTCCGGAGACCCATGCGTAACAGGATTCGCTCTACTCTTATCAGGGACATGTACCTGGGTGCCCCAGCGTTCATTTGAGTGGTCAATTGCTGCACTGTTGCGTGTCGATTGCCCCAGTCGATGGAGGCAACGTTCTCCTCTAGGGTCGATAGCCTTTGGGGATCCACAGTTCTGACATCTGGAGGTACTCGGTGTGCCAGCAGTCCATTCATGGTACACCCTTACTATAGCACCTCGCGAACAGCCCACTAAGTCTGCTGTTTCCGAGATGCTTCCACCCTTGGCATGGTAGTCGATGATCATTTCTTTTTGAACGTCCGTCAAATCAATACCTCTGCCCATTGTGCTCACGTTACACACTATGGCTCATCTGTCCTGGCCGACCGCTTATCTCCGTGTGGTGGACCTAGTCATCTTCACTCTGTGACGTGCCTGGGCGGGTACACTGTGATTCCGTGGGAGGTCATATTATTCTGATACGACTATGTATAGCAATCATATATAGCGGCATACCAGAAACTTTCAATGACAAGGGAAGGTATAATCCCCCCCTTTGAGTACGCCACGCACTCAAATGGTACTAACCATGTACTCGTGTAAGAGTAAATGAAACTGTGATTATTATTAGTAAGTAGTAAGTGTTAGCATATTGTATTAGAAAAACGCTAGAGAAGCTCACTCAGATAGGATTTTGAAGTATTTACTGATTAAATGATCCCATTGTTACAATCAAAAATACGTAGCTTCATTCAATTTTATTTAAATTGTTAAGCGTAGAAATATTTCTTAATAATAAAGAAAGGACAAAGAGAAATAATAAAAATAACGACATTATTCCACCTAATAAGAATTGGCTAACTTTCCACCTTCTGCCTATACACAGCGTGCCTATTGAACCCACTTGCTCAATTCCACATGATCCACTTGCTAATTAATTGTCAGGACACCAGGATTAAGATAGCAGATTAGCTTAATCCTTGAATCAAAGGTGGTTTCAAAGCAACTAGTGCCAGAGTGAAGAGAACTAAGTGAGAGTTTTCTGATCATCCTGCTTGCAGCTCTGATCTAGAGGCTGATTAGGAAACGTTTCCATCGCTGAAGCATTATATTATGGAGTTCAGCGACATGACATGGGAACAACAGTGAAACGATGGCTGAAAGAGCAAGACTGGCACTTATCGATAGGGTTTAGGAAAATTCATCCAACAGTGTGAGAAGTGACTCAGTCTTCTTGGAGGTTACTCGAAAGAGAGTTTGAGTTATTCATTGACCTTGTAGATTCAATAAATCACTTCATGATATATTGTATGCTTTATAATCTGATTTCTAACCACCTCTCGTATTAATTACAATTTTAATATAATTAAATATTACTTTTGTTCATATTGTCTGATTGAGTAGCATTCTTGTTTACAGATCAAAGGGGCCTAGTTTCAAGCTCCGGGTTGGATTGTTTTACCTCTGACGTCAATTAATAATGTTGCTAATTTTCGATTTAAATAATTCGAAAAATCTGAGATGCACATTTTGCACACAACGAGATAAATGGCTAGGTCACAATAAGCCCAGTGGCTCAGGGAAGTTTGGAGAATTGGATTGTGTTGTTACCTCTGAGCGGTAATTTTAGCATACCCACTGGACAACTGTTAGGAGAAAGATGGGACCCACTGGACAACTGTTAGGAGAAAGATAGTAGCCTCTCGTTAAGACCATTCAACGTGTTCTGTAATGTGCACAGGATATGGTCCTCCTGCACATGGAGCCACTACTTATCGTTCCATCAGACGGACGGCGACCTTTTCAAATCACCGAGGGCAGGATGGGGGTTAGTGAGTATAAATTTCAACTCTGGTACAGTTCATACTCGAACCTGGGAACTGCAGATTACGAGCATGGAGTCCTACAGACCCTTCGATCCACGGATAGGCATGGATATCTTAAATTTATATTGTCTTTCTTTTGAGGTTTCGCCTTCTTCTCAGTCACTCTTCTGCAATGTATTATACTGACAGGTTCATGCCAGATCTCTGTGGCAAAAAACTGCTTGCCACAACGGATTAAATGTTAATTATTTTTTATCTATTAAATAATTTTGAAGTTACACTTTTTGTTTCTCGTAAATGTAGCGATTTATACCTTTTATATATGTTAAAACTGGCATTAATGCATTTGTCAAAATCGAATTTGTCATCGGGCAAAGACATATGCACGTAATACTACCAGAGATTTCACACGGCAGCAATTTTGGTAATGATATCTCACAGCTGCTCTATAGCATTATAGTTCACTAGTTTTACTAGGCGATAAAGGACTTCCAGGTTCGAAAAGAAGTTGAGGTTGCGACCTCATCGCTCTCCCCGTACAATCCAACATGTTTTTTAACGTTAACGTATCTACGAGGCAAGTCAAATAAAAATCTTAAAAGTGGGAGAAAAATTGAGACCTACGGCATGCAGCTGCAAGCACAATAAATCATCATCAAAAGGTTTAGAGGTACATACCGTGTACGGTAGATCTGGCAACGCGGGCTGCATGACGTCTGCAGACCAGTGGAAGATGGTCCCCCCCAATAAAACACTAATAATAATGCACAAAGGGGGAGCAGCTTTCTGTGATTAGTTAGTGACCGTGATTGATGTTCAATGTGAATGCTATTTATTCCGCCGTACGCTACGGTTTTCCTTAATGGCCAGTTCAAACTCCGAAAATGCCTACGCCGTTGCAATTCTATTGGTTCTGTTAGGTCGAGGAGCTTCTGTCACAGTCGACACATTCAGACGCTTCCTACTCCATTCTAATATAGCGATAAACACGAAATAATTAATATCTTAAAAATGACAAATTGCAGAAATTGAAATAAAGGTAATTTATATAATATACGCGGAAGATCCTATTTGAACTTTGCAGTGTCCAAGTATGAAACAACGTATTCCTAAAATAACAAAAAAAAATAAGTGATATGGAAAACAAACTTAAAGATTTTAAGTGAATACTTCATTGATAATGAATATGACAATTTTATGCAGATATTCAGTGATGGGATTTACTTCCCCAATGAAAATATTGTTACAGCTGCTTTTGACGTACCAGCCAAAGAAGTTTTTGAACAATATTAATTTTTAGCACATGCTACTATTTCGCAGGCTGATTTTTTTTCTAATATACGTACGTATAAGGAAATTACATGCATAGAAATAAATTTGTTTAATGAAAATGTAGTTTTGCTAACAGACTTCAAAGCAGATCCTGGTTGCCCTTGCAAAACGATATTTATAATAATGATCATTATAAGATCATACTAGATATTTTTTAAATATACACCAAATCTGTTAAAAGAGGTAACGATATTATTCTTCAATAGTATCTGCAATGTGTAGATGTATACAAATCACCTTTATTTCAATTTCTGAAATTTGTCATTTTTAAGATATTAAAGTGTGGCCGAGTGGTTAGCGCGCTTGGTTACTGGTCTAAGGGACCTGGGTTCGAGCCCCGGATAAAGCATGGATGTATGTGTCGTTTTTCTGCTGAGGTCCTGTCATCCTCTCAGATCTTCTACTGTGGCATATAAACTGACAGGCTCCTCTCAGACCTCTGTGGCAAGCAGTTGCCTTAGGGGATATTTATTTTATTTTTCATTTAAGTGACTCGTGTTTATCGCTATATCAGATGCACGAATGGAGCAGGAAGCTTCTGAATGTGTAGCCTAGGCATTGTGGAGTGGCAGGCAATGAGAATGGAGACAGAATAGCCAAGGATGCTTTTAATTGACAAGTGACTACAACTTTACTTTCATTTCTAATCTGTCTTAAAAAGAAAAATAAAGAGAAACAAAGTACCTATGCGGATTTCAAATTTATGTTCTAATTAATAGTAACTTAACATATTATCTTCATAAAATATATGCCATTTTTTGAACTGTTTCATTTCAGTAGACAAGAAATTATTAAAATCATAATGAATGGTGTAGGTACAGCGGCACTAAACTAAAATTTTTTAAAATCATGAAACCCAGTGCGATCTTTGCAACACCTGTAAAGTTAAAGAAACTGTTTAGCATGTCTTACGAAATTCTGAAAAGGATGATGAAGCATGAAAAACGTTTTTGGAAGTACTACAGCAAAAAATCAATTTAACTGAATTTACATTACGAAATATTTTTAATCACCGTACTCTTTCTTCTAAATTGGCAATGTACCAATTTTTAATTGATTTTTCTTAGAGAGTCACTGTTTTATCATAGAGTATGATTTTGGTTTTCGATTTTTTTAACATCTGAGAATCATCTAAAAATTATCTAAATTTCGTCCTTAGTCTATCTGTGTCATATAATTTAATAAACAGTTTTTGTTAAATTACAGAGTAACAGAGTTTTAAGATTACTAAGATCGCAAAGTTATATAAAATACCTTAGCACTTTACATTCATGGCACATTTATTTTGAGGTGAAACTATATAATTACTACTATTCCGCCAGTGGCGTAACTAGGGGTGGAGGGGAGCATTCCCTCTGAGCATATTCTCTAAATGCGGACCCTCTAATTTGATAGATGGCCATTTCATTTAGTATGTGGACTGGTGCCTTTTTTATGTGCTCATTCCCCCTGATATTAGAACCTGGTTTACGCCAGTGAATTCCTCCCTTAAAATTTGGGCGTCCCAAGCGACCACTTCGAATGTTATATATATATAAGTTATATAAATAATAAAATAAATACCCTCTCAAGCAGCTGCTTGCCACAGAGGTCTGAGAGGAGCCTGTCAGTTTATATGCCATAGTAGAAGATCTGTGAGGATGCAGGACCTCAGCAGAAAAACAACACGAACGTCCATGCCTTACCCGGAGCTCGAACTCAGGTCCCTTAAATCAGTAGCCAAGCGCGCTAACCACTCGGCTATGGGACGGCTAAAAGTTATATAAAAATGCAAAATCCGAGAAAAACCAAAGAAAAATGAAATGAAAAAAAAAAAAAAAAAAAAAAAAATTTAACTGATCTCAGTGTGTGTGTTATCAAGGAATAAATAGACATACTGGTTACTAGAAAAAATTTACAATACCTTACATAAAAATAAAACAAAAATTTAAACCATCAATATTCAAACATTATATAAATATAATTATAAATGACAACATATAAATAACTAAAATTATATAAATAATAATCCAGTTGGGTGTAATCGACTACATTTATTCTTATATATATATATAAGAATTTCCTGCATGGTATCTGCCTTTATGAATTTACTAGTTTAAAACCACGCTAAAAGTTTGACGGAAACTTATGTCCATTGATAACTCTTTCCATCCATAAGGTCATTCACAGCTTTCAACCGTTAACGTACTACTTCAATCACAATTAAATCCCACCAAAGGTTTGGCACAAAGCGCATGTCCATTGATAACTATATTCATCGCTTTCCACACTTACTACTCACAACATACTAATCTATTCACAAAGTAGGCGCCCCTAGAAATTACGGAACCTTTTCGAGGGATCACTCCTGAACCACGGCAGTTAGGAACAAGAACTTTAACCCAACAGGGTTAGGACTAAGAGGGACAACACCATTAGAATTGCGACCGATCGCTCAAGTAGCCGCCGAACTACAGGGAATCCGCGAACTTCGGCCACCGATGATGTCACAAATGTTCGCCCGTCCGTTCGTTCTCTCGAAATTACGGCTATTATATAATATGATGCAATATTGTTATTGCATCATATTCAGTTTCTCAATTGAGTTTTCTGATTTTCAGTTTCTCAATTGTCAGTTTCTCAATTTTTAGTTCTCTCGTCTCACTTTCTCATTTTTCAGTTTCTCAATTGCTTTGGGGCAGAAGTGTGCAAATAAACACCCCAAAGGTGTGCAATGTTAAATAACTAAATACCATATTGCTACTTCATGAGGCGATGGATTTTGATGGGTTCACACCCTCGCTAACCAAGAAAAAGATGACCTACCACTCTTCCTCCTTCATGCTCTTCCTCTTCCTAAGGAGCAGCCATCTTTCACTGCTTTGCTCACGTCATGCATACGACCGCATTGCCAGACCTATCGTACACAGTACGTGCCTCTAACCCTTACGGATGACTGATATTGCCTACAGCTGCACACCGTAGGTTCTCGATATTTTTTTTCACTTTTAAAGTTTCGTTTGAGCCGACCTCGTGTAAATAAGCAGCGGTGAATAAGCCCATAGCTTAACGTACTTTCTAACAAAGGATTGTCTTTACAAAATCAGTTTCCTCTTTATCCCTTGGAATAAGAAGCAGATAAGTGGGGAAATTTCAACGCTAGATTGAATGTAATCTGAATCTAATTTTAAGGAATGTTCGCAAGTAAACCTTCCAATATGATACTGATATATGCATATATATATACACTAGTTTCCATAAATTAAGGAATACTCAGAAAAATTATGATAAACAAAAAAAAAACTGTTTGAATGATTTTAATGAAATTTGATGGAAACATAAATTACAATGCTAGTTTCAGAATGGCATAAAATATTTTACACTAGAAACATTTTTTTGTCAAAAAATAATACAGGAACTTGTCCGAAAATGAGGTGTCAGAATGCAATGGGCAAAGTTCTTTAATAAGGAGTGTAGTCACCCCTTACAGCAGTGCGGCACGACAACAATTTTCTATGCTGCTTATGATAATGTGAATCGGCTCATTAGAGAGTAACGACCATTGTTCCTTTAAAGCAGTAATAAGCTCCCCCTTTGTTTCAGATGGCGAGTTGAGGGCAGCAAAACGTCTCCCTAGAGCATCCCACACATTCTCAATTGGAATTAGGTCAGGAGATCGAGCTGGCCACTCCATGGACATGAAGCTTGGGGGCTCCATGGGCTTGAAGGTATTGTTCCATAGTCGAGCTCTGCGCGGACGATCGCTATCGTCTTGTAAGATGAATATTTCACCTATTGCACCAGCGTAAAGATGTGCATAAGGGTCTAGGTTGTCATCTCTATACCTTTGAGCATTGAGTTTCCACTACAACATAGTCAACATCACACAATGAGTCAACATAGAGGTCTGTGCATCCATCTAAGGAAATGCCACCCCAAACACACATGCTACCGCCAATGTAACTGTCTCTTTGACGGATGTTACTGAGATGATAGCGGGTATCTCGTTCTCTCCATATCAAACAATGCCCGGAATCACTCTGCAAGCAATATCTAGACTCATCTGTGAAGAGTACGGACCTCCATTGCTCTTCTGTCCAGTTAACATGCATGTGTGCCCAATTCAGCCGTTCTCTCCTGTAATGTGACCTGAGGGGTATACAAATTACTGGCTTTCTAGCATGTAGACCTCCCTCATAAAGCCTTCTATGTAGAGTAGAAGCTGATACAACCCTCCCAGTGGCTGCTGCAAGAGAGGATCGTAGCTGAGAGGGAGTAGACGTCGTTTTCCGTCGTGCTGTTAATCGCAGATATCGGCCTTGTACAGCATTCCTAACTCTAGCGCTTCCTCGGTTAAACCTCCGAGACGCGGAATCCGTGTTAAAAAATTGATTCCACAGTCTGTGGACCACAGAAGGACTCACATTCAGTCATTGTTAGCTCTCCACCGCAGTTCAGCAGGCAAATAGCTCTTCATCGCAGTTTCATTTGGCAAATGATGTCTCGAGGTCATTCCTACAAAATGGCTATTTCGAATTTCTTTACTCACATTTACAACACAAAATAACGATCCACTCCAAAACACCCGTTTTTATTCCGCTATCCGATTACGCAAATTGACGCAACCTAGACTAATTTGCATACGATATGCTCACTCGGTATTACTTTACTGCTTACATGAATAAGTTTGATGAGGATCGCACAATCTTTTTGGCGAATAATCGCGATTTTCCTCATTTTTCCTTTATTTATGGGAACTAGTGAATATATACTAATTAAACCCATGTCAAAAGTTTGGTGCTAAACGTATTGATAACACTTCCCATAGATAGGTCCATACAGCTTTTCACCACTCCATTCGCAATTATATCCCGCCTAAAGTTCGGCGCCAAACGTGTATCCATTGATAACTTCATTCAAGCTTCCTTCCGTATTACTTACTCACAACTCATTCTCAAGTAAGTGATGGCAACGGCCCCAGATATTTTGGATGCTTTTCGAGGGATCTTTCCCGACCCACGACAGCTAGGAACTAGATCTGTTACTCCAAGATTGCTAGAGCTAAGTGGGACCACCCCACCAAATTTGGGACTGATTGCTCATATAGCCGCGGAACCACGGAGAAACTGCCAATATCTATCATCTTTGAGGTCAGACGTGTCCACTCGCCTGTTCGTCAGGCCGGAATTACGCCTGTGATATAATATGATGATAAGACACTCTAATAAGTCATTTGTTATGCAATATCGAAGATCATTATTTCACTTGATGTTAAAATACTTTATGCTTTCAGATGTTATAAATCTTTGAACAATTTACGTTATGAAATATTTTAGACCAACGTTTCAATCATTTTACGGCCCGACTAGTTAGCTGAAAAGATTTCCATGGCTCGGTAAGAACTGTGTGTACCTAAGGAAACCTTAGGGTGTTGGTTGATTTTGCACACACTTAGGGTGTGTAGGTAAACCCTGTGTAGGTACCCACAGTTATACCTAAGGTAAGAACTGTGTGTACCTACGTCTCTCTTACTAAAAATATTTAAGTAGTGCGAAATTTTTGTTTTTTCGAATGACGTACTTTTTTTTTACTACTTTGATTCATTTCTTTATATTAAGTCAATAAAAATAGCAATAGTTTTAAAAAGTTGAAAAGGTTTCTAAAAATCTTAATAATTCAAAGAAATATACAAAACACATACATTTAGAACAAACAAGATAAAGAAGAAAAGAAAGAAAGCTGGAAACAAGAAGCACGTAGCTCGTTCAGATTACAGACAGAAATAAAATTCTTAAAAACTTTAGCAACATTTTATTATTTATTTATTTTTTGCCATCAGTGCTCGGCGATTAGGTTGGGATGTTTTACCACTGAGTGAGTTTTTTTTCACACAATGGGTGAAATGGCCAGGTCAAAATGACTCCATGTGGTCAGAGAAGTTTGGGAAGGGGAGATCCACTGGACGCTATTAGGAGACAGATGGGAGCCTCCCATCAAGTCCATTCAGCGTGTACTTTAACGTGCACTGTATCTGGCTCTCCTGCATCCGACGAACGGCTATCTTTTCAAGTAAACGGTTTTCTCTTTCGCGCCAAGGGCTGAACGGGTTTAGGGGAGACAATTCCAGAAATTGTGGAAAACACTCCTTTAAACTTTAGCTCTTTTTCTTTCCAATTATGCATGAATCGCGCAAAAGACGTGGTGCCTTTTCTCTCTAAACACTCTGCCCTTTATTGGTAATTCCCTCAATACAAACAATTCTGGAGACAACATTTAATTGTTTAGCGAATTGAGTTAATATAAAAGTTATACTCAGTGTATCAGAATAATATGACCACCTACCTAATAATACGAATGGTAAGTGGTCATATTATTCTGATCCGACTGTGTATGTTGAGTAAAATTACTTTCCTACAGTATTTTAGGTTGGGTTGTTTTACCTCTGAGCGGCACTTTTTTGCACACCATGGGCTAAATGGCCAGGTCACATGGACCCCGAAGGCTCAGAGGAGGTTTGGGGAGGGGACCCACTGGAACAGCTGTTGGGAGACAGATGGTAGCCTCCCGTCAAGGCCATCCAGCGTGTTCTTTAACGTGCACAGGGTATGGCTCTCCCGCACACGGGGCCACGGCTTAACGTCCCATCCGACGGACGGCGGCCTTTTCAAGTCCATCGGTGTCCCCTACTGACCGTGGGCAAGGCGGGGAATTTTGCAGAGATAAATCTCAACGCTGACCCAGCTGGGACTCGAACCTGGGAACTACAGATTACGAGGCTGGCGAACTACCGACTGAGCCACCCCCGCCCACAGTATTTTAGTTAAGAACTTATAGTTGTAGCACATGATCCAGACTAAGTTATTAAACGAAATTAAACGTTAATTGCGAAAAATTTCCTATGTGATACTTTCAATTATGTGGACCTTTCAAAAGCTAAATCGCTTAACAATATTGTTAATTACTTGGTACTTAAACCATTAATTCAGTTTTATTCCAACATTTCACATCGAAAAGAAGAAAAAAACAACAACAAAGAATTATTTTAAAATAGGTGATTTATTACATTAAAAAAAAAACAGAAAAATTCCCACCAGAATAAAAACAAACTAATTTACAGTGACACAACAATGCATACAAAAATACATAAATCAAATATGCACTGACAAACATAGGAAATGAGACAACAAATCTACACACCGAAAATTTCCCCTCACATGCATCGAAGCAGATGATTTATTACACATCGCAATGCAGTTTTCGTTTTTGGTGTGTTTGTTGGTTCCTAGTTTTCTTCGATATTTTTTCCTCTTCCCATCTTCTTCAACTATATAGTTTATCTGCAAAATCAACCAACAACTATCCTCCTTGCTCTCGAGATGAAAACCGGATGCCTAGGAGCCATGGTGACTCTAACAAGCAGCGGGAGGGAAAAGAGAGAAAGCGAGACATGGAGGTGAAGACATCCGTTCGATCTCGAGCCTCCGTTTGATGCTGGGAAGCATGAGAAGCAGCGAACGGAGTGAGGGTGGGAAGCGAAAGAGAGAGGAGCTTACGTGTCCGTTTACCGCTGCCACCAAATCGAATTTGTAGGATTTCCGCCACAGATCCCCTCAACTGGGAAATCAGTCTCGCAGTGCAGGACTCGCTTGCCAAGGCAGGCAAACGAGGGCTTCTCTCTAATGATGGCCCCCGCCGTTTGCCGGGAGGCAGCGCCGGGGGGCTGGAGCCTGTCAGCGGCAGCTGGTGCCCTCGCGCCCGCCGCACACGCCCCCCACTCCCCGCTGGGCCGCCCCACACAAGAGCCATGACCTCACCTTAACGTTATATACACGTGATCCAGCGTTTCCAGCCATCGTATGCCGCCTACACAAAATAAGAAATAAAAAAAGTAAACTAATGCTTTCTCAGTTATTCATAAAACGTGACTTACCGCATAGTTTATAAATAACCTAAAAGGAAAGTTCTGACTATTCGTTTTCATGACTGTATTCCATATTTTATGTGGGCGAGATTGTGTAGATTTTCTTCCCTTATATATATATTGAGTGCTGAATTTTAGAGTATTGATTGAGAATCGTGTGTTTGCGGTCCAAAAGATGAACCAATAATGTGGTGAAATGGAGAAAGGTACATTGAACAAAAGATACAGCCAAGGGAATTAAAAAACGATTGAAATATTCAGTTTTACATTATTCCTTTTTTCTTTTATAGTCAACAGAATATTTTCGGGGGAAACTCAAACTATTTTACAATGTTTTTTTTTTCGATTTATTTGATACGAAATTCCAAATATAAATGAAAATGATCTATGCATTTAAAGAATACGTATATTTTTTACATATTTTACTATATTTCATAAATATGAAATAAAAGAATATTTTTTATTTAAAATTCCGGTATTTAGTAGTTGTTTTAAGGTGTTCCAGACAAAATTTTAATGTTTGCGGATTTAGCATTTATCTCAAGTAGTGTAATGCAACGGTTCTCAATCTGTGGTCCCCAGACTCCGAGGAATCTGTGAGCTATTTTTAATATTTCAGGAAGTCCTAACGATTATAGTACATTAAAGATTCTGGATTATTTGGGAAAATATAAATAACCACATCAAGTTTTATTGCTTTCGGCTGGAATTATGTTGCAACATGCTTATACATCATCAATTGCTATGCGTAGTTCTGCAATTAGAATTTTTTCTGCTCTCTGATGTAAACAACAGAAAAATCCTTATGTGAAGTGTGACAAAAGTAATACTTCATTAATCTAACACACGCATTCAGCGATAGTTAGGATCGTTTCAATCTGGTTTTCACAACCGCTCGCACTTTCGAAATGGGGTGTACAGCATCTGTGAAATGTCGGTTTGTGCAATCGCCCTTGTTTTCCTTTACGTGATCCAGAGTAAATCCTTGTCAGAAAATGTGTGTTCATCACGTCAACGCTCCTGCTCATCAGCATTATCAGTGAAGTAATTTTTAGCTCGAAACCAAATCAGAAAACCAAAACGATGGAACATCCACTCTATGACAGGGACCCATTTTGACGACGTAGAGCACTTAAATTATTTGTTAATTAAAAAATTAAAAAAAATACCTAGCTTCTTATATGGACCCGAAAAAGTAGAAAATAAACCTAAAGCATATCGATGATGTAATCAGTCATTGAATTCGTATTCACTTCAAAAGATAGGCACCGGCAATCTTGTCGTATAGGTAAATAGGCGCCCTAACTTCCTTTGAAGTGAATACGAACTCAGTGACTGATTGTATCATCGATATGCTTTAGGTTATATTTTTGCCTTTTTAAAGCGAATGTAAGAAGATAGGTATTTTTTAAAATCTTCAATTTATTTATATATACATATTGCCACTAAAAATACCTACCTTCAGAATCCACATTTTTCCTCCCTTTTGGAGTCGTGTTTGAATTTTTGGAGTCGTGTCCATGACATTGGAGACGTACAAGTTTCAATTTGAGATCTATTTCGTTAAGGTGGACTCCCGCGAGAATCCCCCCGCCCACTTTTATCAGGAGGGGAGAAAGATGGGGGGGGGGAAATTCGAAATAGTTTAAAACGGCCCTCATATGAGCTTTCATTTGACACCTGAATAAGAATTTTAGGCCTTCGCGTTCGGAAGATATAGCGGAACAATCGTTTTAATTTTTCTCCCTTTTTTTAGAGTGGAAGAAACAGGGGTGGAATTTATTTTTAACTGCATTCCCCATGTCAGAAGCTTTCATTTGACATACAGCAATGCTAAATCAAACAAAATTTTATCTTAAACTTTCAAACTCTCCAAACTGCAAAAATTGTAACGTACCCGAAACAATTAATCATATTTTACTTAACTGTATAAACAACACAAAGGAAAATATTCTTTAAATCACTAAAGGAACCTGGGTTTCAGGAGATTAGAACTGATTTAATTTTGAACCAGAAAGATTTTGATTCTAAAATTAAAATTTATAAAATTTTATTTGAATTTCTAATCTCTACAGATTTATGGAACAGAATCTAAAAAATAAATAATTAAATAAGTAAATAAACAAAAACAAAAAGAGTAAAATTAAAATTAAGTAAAAAAGTATTATAGTTATTTTTAAAAAATGTATAATGAGAAAGCCTGTATAGGGACCTCTCAAATATCTGTAACGTTGAATAAATAAATAAATAAATTGTTAGCGTTTTATTTTCGGTACTCGGTTCTAGAGATTTAATGGAACAATAGTTTTGATATTTCCCCTTTTTCAGGGGGGAAGAGAGCATAGGATCAATTTTTTGATAGCTTATGACACTCCCGGCATCACACGGTTTCATTTCACGCATAACTTGTAACTTTCTTCACTCGCGTTGTGGTGATATAGGGGAACAATCGTTTTCATAATTTCCCTTTTTTAGGGGGAAAGAAAGCACTGAGAGGAGAAGTTTTAATAGCCTATGACACTCCCGCTCAGAAGTTTTCATTGGACGCATAGCTTGTTACTTTCCTCACTAGCGTAGTGGTGACATAGGGAAACAATCGTTTTCATATATTCCCTTTTTTAGGGGGAAAGAAAGCATTGGGAGGAGAAGTTTTAACAGCCTATGACACTCCCACGTCACAAGTTTTCATTGGACGCATAGCTTGTTACTTTCCTCACTAGCGTAGTGGTGATATAGGGAAACAATCGTTTTCATATATTCCCTTTTTTAGGGGGAAAGAAAGCATTGGGAGGAGAAGTTTTAATAGCCTATGACACTCCCGCGTCACAAGTTTTCATTTGAAGCATAGCTTGTTACTTTCCTCACTAGCGTAGTGGTGATATACGGAAACAATCGTTTTCATATATTCCCTTTTATAGGGGGTAAGAAAGCATTGAGGGGGAGCAGTTTTTAATAGACTATGACACTCCCCGCGACACAAGTTTTCATTTGACATATAGCTTGTTACTTTCACCATCCTGGAGATTAAAGGAATAATCATTTTTATATTTCCCCTTTCTATGGGAGGAAAGCATGTGGGTAAATTTTGTACAGCCTATGACACTCCCAGCGTCACAAACTTTCATTTGACATATCAATCATAAAATTTATCCATCGCGTTCGAAAAATATGGTGGTACAACGTTTTGTCAAATCCACAAACCGATCGATGTCAAAGGCAAAGGTAATAATAGGTAGATAGGTAAAAAAAAATGTGGCATACGTCAGAGTAACTAGTAAAAAGCATTCCGAAAGCGGACTTCGAAAAATGTTTCGGATTATGGAAGATGAGAACTGAGAAGGCCTTTACCGCCAAAGGGAGTATTGTCTTGATTTCTGCAATATTTCAATAATAAAAGTTTCATTGTTATAGCCTCGTTTCTTTTTACCAAACCTCGGGAATCATAATTAACTATTACTAGAGTAACACACTCATTCTATGTTGATTATAGTAAGTGAAGATCCCATAACGAAAAGGAATGCGTTAGGTATGTAGCACTGTGGAGGTGGGGAGGGAGGGTTGTCGAGCGAAGCTTTAGTTGATGCTACTTAGAATAAAAGGGATTGTTTAAAATTAGGTTATAACAGAGCTACATAATTCATTGCAGAAAGCCGTATAATTGAGTTATCACGTCAGCACAGGTATTCTTAACAAATAGATAATTATATATTTATTTCTGTTATTGTTACTGGTAAATTTTAATACTACTGTTTATTTACATACCTTTTTCGAAGGGAAATCATTCGTATATATAATATTATCATAACACTAATATACAAGAATATTTGTTTTTCTAAATAATGTATATTTATAACTAAACATTAGTATAAAAATTAGTATTAAAATGAACCAGTAATAATAATAATAAATATATAACAAATGTCTACATGTTGGACTACCCATGCTGACGCCTCAGTGGCTCAGTATTATCGCGTTGTGTCGAGGTGACACTGCAGCTGCGTGGTTCGAGTCCCGCGTACGGCTTGGTCGTTTGTTCTGTCATTATATGTTGTGATTGCCCATCAAAAAACATAATGTTCACTTATCGACATGTCAAAGAAACTATGTTCTCAAATTGGGGGATAAAGCGAATATTAGCTCTAAGTCCTAGCAACTAAATTGAAAAGAAAAAGATTACTCTGCGGGACCTGGATTCAATCCCCCAATAAGGCATGGACTTTTGTGTTGTTTTTCTGTTGAGGTCCTGCCATCCTCTCAGACCTTCTAAAAAAAAATACCCCCTCAAGCAGCTGCTTGCCACAGAGGTCTGACAGGAGCCTGTCAGTTTATACGCCACAATAGAAGTTCTGAGAGGATGGCGGGACCTCAGCAGAAACACATTACTACATCCATGCCTTAACCGGGGTTCGAACCCAGGTCCCTTAAATCAGTAGACCAGCGTGCTAACCACTCGGCCACACTATGGCATATAAACTGACATGCTCCTGTCAGACCTCTGTGGCAAGCAGTTGCTTGAGGGGGTATTTATTTATTTATTTTTATTTATGGTCAATAAAGTGTTCAGATCACACAGACCAAAGAGTGCATGGAATAGTGTGATTAAGGATCGAAATAAAATGTTTCGCTATTTCAAGTTACAGAAACCGAAACTTTTCGCAATTCAACTCTTGGGAAATCTTAATTAATATCGTCGAAACTGAAATACACTGATGCTCAAAATTAAAGGGTAATCGACAAAAAACATATATAGCTGCCGATATATGTAAATGAATGCCCTGAAAATGAGCGAACATGGAAAATACGCTACGCGGAAAACTATCCCGCATTTGCAGTTTCCGCAGGTAAGCCGGAATATGCAAATTAGGAATGCGTTAAAAAGACGTGCGAGTCTACTCGCAAGTTGTAGGTGTTCTAAATAGATAACTCTTGCTTTCACTTCAGTGGTACTTCGAGCTGATTATGTCCCGAAGACATCGTATGGATGATTTTCAGCGGTGTAGAGCGATTGGAAGGATGGAAGCAGGTCAGTCCCAGACAGAATTTACAGATTTTGTTATTGCTCCACAAAATGTCCTGTCAAGATTCTGGGGACAGTTTCAACAGACAGGAAATGTTCATCGCCGACCACACAAGGCCGTCCCAGAGCCAGAACTGGTGCAGACGATCACTATATGAGTCTTACTTGCCAGACAGAACAGGGTGATGACAGCTAGGCAATTTTCTTTAGAACTTGCAGCAGCTACAGAGCGAGGTTTCAAGGCACATGATGTTTACAGGAGACTTCGTCAGCAATGCCTTTATGCCAGGAGACCCGCCGTCCAGCGAACTTGTTTACTGTGGAGTCGCCAACATCACGCTCTAGACCAGTGGATGCATGTTACGTTCACAGATGAATCGCGATTCAGCTTAAATACTTTTGGAGAGAACCAGGGACCTGCAACAGTCCCTCAAACATCAGAGAAAGGGACTACTCTTGTGGCCGTGGGATGATGGTTCGGGCAGGAATCATGGCGAACGGGCGTACAGACCTGCACATCTTTCCGAGTGGGTCTGTTACTCCCTGCGGTACAGACGAGTTTCTGAACCCATATGTCACACCATTCGGGGGAGCCATCGGTCAAGATTTTATTCTTATGGACGATAACGTCCACCCTCATCGAACTCATATGGTCGACGATTTTCTGGAAAAGTAAAATTTTCGCCGAAAGGAGTGGACCCAGATCTCCTGACTTCATTCCCATTGAGCATGTATGGGATGCTCTAGGGAGACGCATTGGAGCTCGCCAGCCCCCTCCCAGAGCATTCCACGAACTCAGAACAGTGCTTATCGAGGAGTGGTCATTAATCCATCAAGACCTCATAAACAGTATGAGTCGTTGCTTGAGCTGCATGGCTGTGAGGGGTGATCATATTCCATATTATCATACCGAATGTCGTACGTAACAGACTAAGTATTGTTCCATGGACTGCTCCTTTATGTCAATTCCACGATTATGATCTTAACGCATGCGCATTATACGATATGAATTTCCTCTGCTTGATTTATATTTGTAATGTAATAATAAACCTCTTTACCAAATTTCATTGCATTCCCTTAAAAACACTTCGAGTTATGTACGAATTTGTACATTATCCTTTAATTTTGAGCACCGTTGTATTAACCCAAAATAGTCTTATATTTTTTAATAAAGTATAATTCAATAGTTATTGTTTTTGTTTTAACTTGTTGAAATTAAAGTTTCAGATCAATTATTGCTAGCATTAACCATTCCAGCTTCCACTATAATTCTAAATACTAAAGGAATAAATCTGGAAATCGAGAAATAGCTAAATTTTGCACGTATATTTAATTTAAAATTCCCCACATCGTATTTTTCCATAAAAAAAATTTGAGACTTTGATATAATATGGGCCGATTGTTTTACTTCTGAGCGGTAGTTTTATTCACACAATGAGCTAAATGACCAAAGCACAAGTATTCCAAGGACTAGGAGTTGATTAGGGGAAGAGGACCTGCTAAACATCTGTTAAGAGATAAATGGAGTCGTGTTCGTCATGCTCTATAACATGCACAGGGTATGACTCTTGTGCACATGGGCCCAAGGCGAAACGTCCTATGCGATACATGGAGGCTTTCCAAGCCTATCAGTGTTCCCTTTCAGACCGATAGCAAGGTGAGGGTTGAGCGGAGATAAATCTTAACATTGGTATAGTTGGGATTCGAACCTAGGAGCCTGGGGCGATTCATATTGAGCCAACCCCGCCCACCTAATATGGTCTGTTTGTAATGAAATGTCCAATCTATATATATATATTCTTACTTATATAACAGGATAATTTAGGTCAGCACAAGAAGCCAGATTCGTTTTTCAAAGATAAAGAAAAATAAAACTTTTTTGTCAATTGCATTTAAACTGCATGGTGTTGGACAGCATGATCATCTTGTGAATTTTCTGGGTTGGGCTGTTTTACCTCTGAGCGGGCACTTTTTTGCACACAATGAGCTAAACGGCCAGGTCACAAGGACCCGAGGTCTTGAAAAAGGTTGGGAAATGAGACCCACTGGAGGGGTGTTAGATTACATACGATAACCTCCGTAAAGGCCATCAGCCTGTTCATTTACTTGTACAGACCAAAGAATATTAAGGTAAAGAATGTAAGGCTCGCAAACTTGCGCCACCAAAATCGTCGTGCGTGAGTAAGGAAAGGAAAAACTAACCTGCAAGGCGCACCAAACTACGCTGTCAGGGTTCTTTGAGTTTGTCGTGTCTTGCATTGATAGGTTTCATTTCCCATAGCTAAAGACTACATTGTGAGATCCTAACAGGAATTATTGTGTGTTTTGTATGAATATGTGACACGAGTATTTCTGTTTCATGCAAGCATGTGGAATGGCAAAAAATTAATGTCAAAATAATTAAACAAAGAACAGGAAAATGAGTGTTTAATTGACACAAGATTATAACTTCTTCACAGCGGCAGTAACAAATTGAGTAAACTTCTCTAAATGAATGAAAAAAATGTTTTGAAAGGATAACCAATTAAATGGGCGCCGGCTGATGGGGGGAGGGAGAGGAGAAATTAACCCCCTGGATAAACGAACAGAAATTAACTTATATTGAATAATTAAAATAATTTTAATTAAAATTTAAATTAATTTTAATTTAAACGCTGAAGAAAAATCCTGACATCCATCATTATTTAGAAACACAGCTAATCTAAAATTTTCATGTTCTGGAAGGACACGGAAAACCTGTTCTGTATTAAGTTTCAATGAAGAATGAACTAGCACGAAACAAAACAGCTTATCGCTTTATAAAGCGTTTTAGTGTCTATCCTGCTACATTACTAAACAAAACTAATAAGAAAAGGTCACGAGGACTTTTGAATTGAGCATTTGTTTTATAGTAAAATGTGAATATCAAATTTTAACACGTTTTGTCAACGATGGTCCTTAGGGTTGTAGTATGTCTTACGATTTCTATGCTAAGTCGATACTGAACGTGACGAGCAAATTTTTTTTACCCACAGAGCCAGACCACTAAAAATATGGCATCTCTGCATCTCTGGTCTACATAACGAAGTGTAGTGGGCTGCCATCGTGAGTTTAAATTACACCTATGGAGCCTTACCTTCTTTACCTTTAACCCATTTCTTCCCAAATGTTGCGTGAACGCAACACTGGGAAGAAATGGGTTAATATTCTTTATCCTCCAACGTTTGTTTTTTTGATGATGATAAAAAAAATTACACATAAGTCTCTTACAGCAGGCCAGGGCTGTACGTCCCATCCGAATGACGACCGTATTTCCAGGAAGAGGCGTGTGTCAATAAAAATTTTCTCAGATCATAGGAAATTTCCAGTGTTGGTTAATATCCACACACCCTTTCTCATCGATCACATTCTGATGCGATCGACATTTTCTGTCTTTCTCGTGTTTTTAATTACCATAGGTGAAAACTGAACCTATGCAGTGATGGCAAAGAATTCTGAACATCTGTGGGTTTGAATGTTTCTCTTGTTCACACCAATTTCTATTAAAGGAATTATTAAATATGTATGATTTTTATCATTTCATCTAAACATCGAATCCCCTGAAAAGTGTTTTTCGGCTTTCGAAGTGAAACTGTAATTCATTGTAAAATCAGTTTAAATAAAATTTATTCGTCAGACTTACACTTCACCAGTTTTGTCCCAAAGAGAAGGGGTGGCTCAGTCGGTAGCTCGCCAGGCTCGTAATCTGTAGTTCCAAGGTTCGAGTCCCAGCTGGGTCAGCGTTGATATTTATCTCCGCAAAATTCTCCGCCCTGCCCACGGTCAGTAGGGGACACCGATGGGCTTGGAAAGGTCGCCGTCCGTCGGATGGGACGTTAAGCCGTGCACAGGGTATGGCCCTGTTTGCGGGAGAGCCATACCCTGTGCACGTTAAAGAACACGCTGGATGGCCTTGACGGGAGGCTACCATCTGTCTCCCAACAGCTGTCCCCTCCCCCAGCCTTCTCTGAGCCTTCGGGGTCCATGTGACCTGGCCATTTAGCCCATGGTGTGCAAAAAAGTGCCGCTCAGAGATAAAACAACCCAACCCAAAGAGAAACAAGCTTATATGTCGTCGATAGAAATTCTTATCTGTAGAAACGAAAAAAAAAGTGGATAATTTCTCTTGAAAGTTCCCTCGAGTATTAAACCGCCTATTACGCATATGATTTTCTAGTGATACCAAAGAGAGAAAAATGCACGAAGAAATATCCATGGAATACGGTGGAAGAGGCAAGATTTTCCAGTTGAGAAGGTTGATTTTTTCTCGATAAATTTCGCCCTATGTGGACGTTCTTTATCCTGCAACAAAAAAAGGGTTTTTGATTGAACAACAACGGTGTTCTTCCAGAAATTCATTGTGAACTCTATTAATTTGCTCTGAATTGAATTCCTGTTGTAATTGTTTCGTCACTTCACGACATTTTATTTTAAAATGGATGATTCCAGCAATTGTCCACCAAAAGCAAATAATTTACTTGCGGTAGGCAAAGGAGTCGGCAATATCCTTTAAGCAGCATATTGAGAGACTCGTTGATTTGGCCATGTTGCCGGTATGGATAATTATAGATTATTCTCTCGTTAAGCAGCAACGAGAGACTCGTTGATTTGGCCATGTTGCCGGTATGGATAATTATAGATTAGCGAATAGGGTTATGAAAAGTATGTCTAAAGGCCTCAGAAAGAGGGGAAGACCTAGGATGCGATGGGCAGGCAATGTCAAACAGGACCTTGTTAGAATTGCTGTGCAGTGGTCAGATGCAGCAGATGTAGCTCAGAACAGATATGCTTGGAGAACTAATTTACACGGTCTGGTTGGACCTCCGTAGCCCATGGCTGCTTGAGAATGATGATGAGGAATAAAGATCTGGCTTTGTTTCACCAGATCGTTCAAAGACAGTCGTCGGTAGAAGCGTAATAACTCATCTGATCGCAAGTTAAAATTCGGCCCAAAAATGTGGGACAGTTTTGTTGAGAATTGTGAGCCGTTGCTGTTTATTGTCAACAAAGAATTCGTGAGATATTCAGTTGCTTAGCTATATCACTTTTCCAATGACATATGAGAGTTTGTTTTTTCTTTACTGACATATACTTTTTGTGAAAGCTCGAGGTAAGTTTTGACTTGGATCAGATTCGATTAACCCTTTCAAATCGTCATGATTAATGACTGCTGGTCTTTCTTTCCAAGGTACTTCTTGCAGTGTCCCATCGCCGGATTTGAACTTCAGAAACAGCTTTTGTGTTCTGCGTTCAATCACTATGTGCTCCTAAAATGCACTACAAATGTTTTTGCAATTCTGCCGAGTTCAAATTCATAAAGCAAGCACTCTAGAATAACATTAGTTTTACTGCTGGCATGGTTTTGCTGATTAAAATTATTTCAAATGCTATTTGGATTAGACAAAATGTAGCAGATAATAGCTGCTAATATAAGAACATTTCGAATATTATATATATATATAACGTATATGAATACTATTATCATATGTTAGAACTCCTGAATTGCCGAGCAATAAAAGTGGAAAATTTAAAAAAAAAAAATATCTTGGAGACCGAATATTTTCTATGTTGGTTTCAAAATCATTTTCAGTTTTTTACTATCTAAATCTTTTTTAGAAATATAATTATTAGAAGAAAATCAAATAGGAATCGAAATGCACAGTAATTAACAGAAATTTCAATTTCGTGAAATATTTCATTTCGTCAGTTTTAATTATTATAAAAAGTGTATTACACGTGATAATGATAATACATTTCCGATAACCTAGTTATCACCTTGTGTTTGTAGCTGTATTTTTTTTCAACATATCTGAAGATATATTAAATTATTGAGAAATAAAATTCAATCAGCATACAAAAATAGTTTGGAATAAATAAAAGTTGCATAAAGTTCATAATTTAGTGGGTAGAAATTGTATGAAATATAAAAAGCATGTAAAAGCACTATGACCCTGATTGCGACACCGGGTCTGAAAATTCTTCTTTTTTTCTTTCAGTTCTACTGCCTGAGCTTAAAACTTTAGCAATATTTAGGTCTCCAGCACCGCTATACAGAATTTCACCTTTGTCCTCTAAAGGTATATCGCATCCAAAATTTCGCAACATTTCTGAGATCTACGACACAAAATATTCTCAGGAACCGATTCCTAGCTCTCTAGCACTCATTGCTCTAAATGTGACCTTTACCTTCGAAGGACCGAAACTGATACAGTTACGAAATTTTGTAAGGTTTCCTACATATAGAATCCGAAATACCACCATACACCAATTTTCGCGTTTCCAGCACTCGTAGATCATGATTTGAACTCTACATGACCTCCATTTGACCTTGAAGGACAAGTCATAGGTCAATTTTTGGATTTTTACAGTGATTATGCCTCGGATTACCCCCTACGTGCAAATTTTCAGAGCTCTGCCATTTCTGCATCATAGGAAGAATTAGCGTGATTCCCTGTCAGCCGTCAGTCTGCATATGTTAGATGAGTGTGTCATAATCTTTGCTCCAGCTTGTTATTTTGTTTTTTTTGTTTTTTTTTTCATTTATTGTACGAAAAAAAAATATGTCTTGCACTTTTCTATTTTTTTCCTTGTTATGTTGATGTTTCTCATATTCAATCAATGCTCCTCAGTGGGCCACAAAATTTATTACTATGACAGCCATTTAAATAATCCTCCTTTAGACTATTGATATCGATTTCGCTCTCCTTAACTAGGGCAACGGGGAAATATTTTCCGATTTGCTTTCATTCATACATAAATTCCTACAGGCAAGGGAGGCACCTCCATTGAGAATGCTAGCAAGGGTAATGGAGGCAAAACATTATAGAGCACATTCCACGCCTTTTTCAAGAAATTTTTAATCTATAAAACAGAGGGCAAAATATTATACTGCAATGAAATCTAGTCTCTTTCACCCCTTTTAATTTTCTCCAGCTCGATTGCTCCACTTGTCACCTCCCCTTATATTTTTTTCCAGTTCCGGGGTTGCATGCATACATATATACCTACAGGCCTGGATTGAGGAAAAGATAAAGGGGAGGGGCAAGTGATGTAATCAAGAGAAAAAAGGAGGATTGGGGGGGGGGGTCAAGAGACTGGATTTCTATTGCAGTATATCATTTTCCACTCAGTTTCAGAGGTCTTTAAAAGTTTATCGAAAACTGCTTGAAATATGCAAAAATTTTATCATTTTTTGCTTTCATTATCCTTGTTGGCATTCTCAAAGGATATGGGGGGGGGGGGTGGTGCATGCCCGTCTTTCCACCAGATTTATGCCCTGAATACATTTGTTTTTATCCTCAATAATTATGCACGATTTTCTACTGAAAAATCTAGGTTTATTTCACAATTTTTATCTAACAATCAGAGAAAAATGTAAATATCCAGTTTATCTACTAACTTTCAATACTCACTAATTGCAAACAACTCATTTCTGCATGATAAATTTAGAAGCACTGCAGTACAACACATTAAAAAAGTACACAATTTACTTAAAAAAATGTATTAGAACTGAAATTTTTAGCCATTCCGTTAAGAATTGAACACTTTCTATCAAAGGGTAGAATACAAAAGTGAAAGGAATGAAACACCTTTAAAAGAATCATTTAGCTTTTGAAACGAAATTCCATTACTAAGTATCTTAAACTCGTGTACTGCGCTCTAACCACAGATGGAGACCCAAATAAGTCATTTATGCATTTCCTTTTTCCTTCCCACTGCATCCGAGCTTCTTACTTACAGCAAATTGAATTATACATCAGGAATATTACTCTTATTATTTCAGTATAAGCTGACCATATTTTAAGCTCTCATCCAACGTTCTTCTTTTCCTTAAATGTCAACATCGCTCAAATTCACTTATGTCTTCGGGTAAGTAAGTTATTCTTCGATTCCGTTTCTAATCTGTCTTTGCATCTTGATTGCTCATTAGTGTTCTAGAAGAAAGATACCAGTTTCTCTCTCTTGGGATTTGTATTAACCGAAACAGTTTCTGTTCATTATATTATTTTTCTGAAATGACAACAGGAAACAAGTTTAATTTGCATAAGAAGTTGTGCAACTAGTGATGCACGTGTTTCTTTACACAGACAGCTTTAATGCTCTAAGCTGAAAAATGCTTGAGAGAAAGACAAGCCACAGTTCAGTCTCAAGGGAGAAGAATCGTTCTTTGCTCTCCTGCTTTTATGATTAAAATAATGGTTTCCTTCCTTGATGTTGTTGGCTTTTTCTTCCTCGTTATTTCATAAGTTATCAACCCCAATGGATATGATAAAGCGTAAAAATATATCATCGACGTAAATGCGTATTTGGAGTAGATAATAACCCAAATAAATAAATAAATAGTGACTAAAGAGAGTCTATATAAGATCTAATCCGAATATTCTTTTAATTTATTAAGACAAAAAATATATTTCTGCATACTTTTAAAACACTGATTTTAATCTAGTTAAAGCACGTTTGAGAAAGTGATAACACTAAAATGGTTTGCTATAACGTAAAAAATAAAAAAGCCGAGTTTTGAAACATACTGTAGAAATATATGTGAGAAAAAAAATCAAATATATATAAAGTGCATATAATTGTATATCTTTTTTAAAAAACAGTATCATTATCGCATTGGCTATGCTTTTTTCTTGAAGATGAAAAACGGGAAGTGACTGGGATGTCTGAAGAGTGAAATGTAAGACTGATGCAGTTAAGCTTAATAATTTTCAAACTACATTTTAGAATATATTTCTTTTAGTACTGCTTAATAATAAAATTTTGAAAAATATGCTATTTAATTGCATTAAAATATAATTCCTTATTACAGACAGATGCTTCTAAGAATGAACTTTTTTATCGTTTAATAATGCTCTTTTTCAAAATTTAAAGTTTGTAGAGTTAAAAGATGGAGAAAAAAGAAAGAAGAAGATATTATAGTTTGCCTCATTTATAGCCTTTAGTATCGCCACTGATATCGAAATAATAAGATTAAGCAGTTTTACGTATAATCAAAATTAATATATGCGTTGATAATTTATGGAAGTGCATTTAACATTTAACGTAAATGTTGCTGACTCATACCCAAAAAATAAAATAATGGATTATTTCACGAAACTCGAATTTTCAAAATGCAGATCAATCAATGAATTTCAAAACGAAATTGCGGAAAATTTGAGCAATTCCTTTTACATTTTGATCCACCAACTTTCATTAATTTCGCTTACAGAACTGAAGGAAGTCAGGAAGAATGTAAATTTATGTAAAGGAATATAACATGGTGAATATTCCCGCCATTACCACAATTCATGATATTATTACGAGGAAAAACTTTTTTATAAAGATTTCATTTATTAATTTATCTACTTTTTTATTTAATATCGTTTAACAGTAAAGAAAAATCATAGGTTCTGTAAGCATTGATCTCGTGAAAAGTTTAGCGTTTATCTCAATGTATTAATTGCATTTTACTACATTCGATTTTTTTTTCTTTTGTTTTTTCGCATTTGGAAAATTTATATCAAAGAAACTTTTCCACAAAGGACGGAATGAGAGGACATAGAGAATTGCATGGAAAAGTCTAAAGTGGAGTGCAATGATAAGCATTTGCTGTTTTTGTTTGTTTGTAAAGTCATGATCAGAAACTCAGTGCTGGTCATAGTCCGCAGCGAAGAAATTAATTCTATTTTTTTTTCCTATTCTTAATTTACAAACTAATATACGGGTAACTGATATGGAGTTTTACAACCTCAAACAATTCTAACTACTTTATTATTCACACAAAAGGAAAACAAATAACACGATAATGAAGAATTAATATACTGTATAAAGTTTACAAATGCTCAATATGGGTCACGAAGGTGACTCGATAGACATCCCAATGAAATCAATATTCCTACACACTTTGTAGAACATGCCAGATGTTATTTGGTCGATAGCAATAGTAATTCTATCCTTTAGTATCATGGATTTTGGTAATGGCGGGTGATAAACTTCTCTTATGTAAAATCATGTACGCAACAGTACTGCATTATTGAGAAAAGTTACGAAAACTCTGACTTAAGAGAGACGCCATGACGCATCGAGCAGCTGGAATGAATTGCTCATTTAGAAAATCTTTCACTTGCAGCAGGTAATAAAGTTATCTTGTTGAAGGATGATTCCCTCTGTATTTATCGTAAAAGAAAGTCCTTTAAACTTTACATCACTAATGAAAAACAACTTGACATATTTTCCTTTAGTTTTATATCACTAGTTTTCCTTTCATGTGACAACTAAAGTAGTAGTTGTAACAGTAAAATTGCTTTGTAAATATTATGTAGACTACGTGTGACACATGATGCATATGACTTCTCGTTTAAATTTGTAACTGGGACGAGGCATATTTTCGCTAAATAAGAGGCAATCCCGAAAAAGTCCTAAATTGACGTCAAAATACTCCAGGTCATAACCTATTCAGGAAACCACTGGGATGTTGGCGAAAGATTTTCTGCCATATGCCTCTATCAGTGACAGCCACTTTCTGGTGAATCTTTTAAGGAATCGATTGTGCGAGAGTTGTTCTGGAAGACACTTTCTTTAAGTAGGTCCCACAAAAAAAATCTGTCGCAGTAAAATCAGGAAATATGGGTGGCTACAGGCCTTCTGCTATTACCCTGTCATCAAACCTTTATAATTTAACATTTCAAATTCTGCAAATTTATTTTGCGCATTATACGAATATTTTTGGACCCAAAGTTAAAATACAGTAATCAGGAAATAAGGCGTTAGTTCTTTTTTAACTCTTTGTTAGAGCTGCGGGATAGCTCAGTCGATAACGCGCGAGACTCGTAATTTGAAGTTCTTAGGTTCGCTTCTTAGTTTATATAAAACTAACAAAACTTTATCTAATTGTACTTTTTTTTATATTCCTTTTTACAGTTGATAGTTTGCGGAATACTGTGGTTAATTTGATAGTTTGCGGTACTATATATTATATATTTATTACATATTTCTTTATTATATATATAATTGATAGTTTACAGCACTTTATAACTGAATATAAATTAAGGAAAAATCTTCTAGACACGAAAAAAAAAGTACATTTTTGGAAAGCAATCTCAAAGTTTAAAATATATTTAAATTAGGGAGCCAGAATATTTCTCTTTCTTTCGCTTTTCTAATCATGTAATTGATCTAAAAATATATTTAAATTAGGGAGCCAGAATATTTCTCTTTCTTTCGCTTTTCTAATCATGTAATTGATCTAAAAATATATTTTTAGCATTTCGGAGGGAAATTCAGCAAAATTTGATATACACCCATCTTTCAATTTACACGGTGGATGGGTTCTAGGAACTAAACATGTAAATCGAAACTAACAACTTATGGGAAAAAGAGGGATAGGTTTCGAAAAAAAAAACTTTGTTATGAATAAAGCGTACACTAAAAGATTTATTTACACATATTAAACTAAAATTTCAGTTAAGCAGAAACAATAAACATTAACGTAGTATTATTTTTTTTAATTTATTCATATTAATTCAGATAAGTTTAGATTCATTTCTTATCAATTTCTTTTTGGTTACAAAAAATATTCATCGTTAAAGTATATGAACACTATCGATTTCGAAGACGAAATTTGAAACAAGAATATTTATGAACTGAATATAAATTAGAAATTAAGTATTTGTACCAACATTAATGCTTTATTTTTGTAAAATTAGTATTTATAGGATATTTTTGAAACAGTGTACTTACGAATCAGTTGGATTTAACCTGTGTAACAGTCTACAAAGTCATAATTGTTGCTAAAAATGAGGAAAAACACAAAATAAAAAAATTCAGTCAAAAAAGTCAGATCTTGCTGCCGATTCAAAATAGGCTTCATTTCATTAAGATGTCACAAGATATTGCATTACAATGACAAAAATATAAAGTTAGCAGAAGGAAATAAATATAACTCGTTAGAAATGCCGATTTTATTAAAATAAGAATTTACTATAATATATTTGTAATCTATTTATATTAAATAGCTTAATCCGCTACTTCATAATATTCATTGTATATACGTACATTAACCAAAAAACAGATATCGCCTCTGGCGCATATTGGAATCTCGTTTAAAAAAATGGAGTTTTTCATTTACCTACTTTTTCGCTCCTTAAAAGTTTTAATTTGAGCTAATGGATGATGGTGAAAAACGAAAATAATAGAATTTTATTAGTAATTATACAACATAAAATGTATTTGTCTTTTAGTTTTTAAATTTCAGAAGTTGCCTTTTACACATCCCTCTCAGAAAATAAAAAGGCGGATTATTGTTATAAATGAATGGCTCTTGACACGCCATCATCGAAATTTCAAATTTCTACCATAAACAGATCACTTGCAGTATTCGTTAAAAGTTTCGCTGTTTCTGTATTTAGTGATCTCTAACGATACAAACTGAAACTTCCTGAGTATTTAAAAATGCGAATTATAATATTTGGTTAGTACCACCTTAACTAAAAAAGAGTTTTTCTATTATATCTTAAAAGTACTGGGTTTCCCATCCACACTAGAAGTAAAGGAAATTTCATGACCTTCACATTTAACCAATAAAATTTCAAATTTCTAGCATAAATACTTTATTTGTAATATCCGCTTTAAGTTTTCGAATTTTCGAATTTTTTCAACGTTTGAGGGCGCAATTATTGTTTTTGGAAGATTCGGAAAGTACAAATCGGAATATTTCTTCAATACCTATCCAACCCAAATTATTTTTTTTATTATCTGTATAAACAAACAATTGGCCTTTAAAAAATGAGTTTTCTTACTTTATTAAGCATTATAGCTCCTGGGAGATTCGGAAATTTCAAATTGTAATATTTCATCAGTGCCTATTCACCTAAAACGAATTTTTAATTTGGCTCTAAAAATAAACGATTATTTGTTAAAGCAAAAAAAAAATTTAATTTTCCCACCCTCATGAGTCTAAGGAGTCAACTCATTGTCGCCAATCAAACTTCGTGACCTTCACATTCCACCACAAAAATTTTCAATTTCAAGCATAAGCAACATCGTTTTGCAAATATTGGCTTGGAATTTGGATTTTTCTATTTTTTTCCTATCGTTAGAGGGGACAGTTATAGCTTTTGCGAGATTCGTAAATAGTAAATCGTAATATTTCAGCACTAAATCTGTACAACCCAAAAAGAAATTTTTATTTATCCCGAAAAGCAAAAATATTATCTAGTAAAACAAAAATGTTGCCCTTTCCAAGCCACCTGGGTCTGCGGGGTTAACTCATTGTCGCCAATCAAACTTCGTGACCTTCACATTCCACCAACAAAAAATCAAATTTCTGCTATATCTCCATTGTTTGCAATATTAGTTTGAAATTTTAGGATTTTGAATATTTCCACATTAGAGGACGCAATTATAGCTTTTGGCAGATTCGGAAAGTTCGAATCGTAATAATTTATAAATACCTACCCAACACTAAAAAGAATTTTTAAATTATATGTAGCAATATTGAACTGAAGAGAACATTTGCTGCTAATGAAGTAAATAAAATATTTGGAACCACCAAAATTTACGTAAATGAGCATATTTTCAGATATTACAAGAAATTGTTCTTTGAAGCCAAACAGATTAAAATAAAAAAAAAATTACAAATATTTATCGCACAAAGATGGTAAGATTTTTCTCAGGAAGACCGAAAAATTCGACAATAATTCGAATAATAAGTGAGAAAGACCTTGATCATTTTTAATGGAGGATTTTGAAATTGAAGAATCGTTATGTGAAAAGGTTGTAGATTTTCAAGGATTAATAGGTTTTTACTCAGATAACTTTATAGACAATAATGATGGATTAAGTAATAATTTGAATTTATTTCATGTTAATATAAGGTGTATGCGTAAAAATTTTGATGAAGTTCTTATGTTACTATATAATATAAATTATGTTATTGATGTCCTTGTTTTGAGTGAAACATGGATTAATGACTATGAAGTGGATAATTTTAAGATTTTTGGATAACTGTTTCATTAATGGGAGAGAATATAATAAATCAGGAGGTAACATAGTTTACTTTAAAAATAATTTATCAATGAATGAAAATAAACTTAGCCGAAAATTTAATACTGCTGAGATTTTAAAAGTGTATGATAAATTAAATGATTTAAGCTTCATTTCCATTTATAGGTCTCATAAATACACTGTAAAAGCTTTTTTAGATGAATTAGAATGTTATTTAGACAAAGTAAAATATAAGAATGTATATATAACTGGTGATATGAATTTGGATCTGAATAGTAAGAATAATGAAGGTTATTGATATTTAAGTATAATGGCCACATATGGGTTATATATCATATATAATGAAACGAAATTGATGACTAGGGTTATATCAACAACAGCTACTTGCATTTATCATCTATTTATTAGAAATGTTAATTCCATGTTCAAAAATAAATGTGCTACATACATGACTGAAATAACAGACCATTACACACTTTTAATGATTATAAAATCACAAAAAATAAACAAAACAAATACAAATAATAAAAACTTGTATGACATCACTAGGGTGAATTATCTGAAACTGGAATATAAAATAAGGGACTATAAATTGGATAACGATATATTTGTGTGCAAAAACGTTAACTTGGTTTATCAAGACAGAGATGCAGGATTGTAGTTACAATATTGATGGTGTGAGAGATAAAAATAAAGTTAAAGGTATTAATGAAAATGAATTACATACGAAATTTTAAACAGCATTAATAAAAAAGAAAAGCTATGTAAAAAGCAAAAAAGCATCCTTTAGTTATTGCTTATATGAATTAATATAAAGATTACAATAAAAACCTTAAAATAACTAAAAAAATGCGATGAATTTATATTCTAGGAATTTATTTACTAACTGTAACAATGATCGACGACGACAGTGGAAATTAGTAAAATGACATAACAGGTACATTAACAGCTCATAATATTTTTCCAAATAATAAAGAAAATAATATTATAGTAAAATAAATTAATGATTTTTTTTTACAAATGTTAATGATAATCGCAGTTTATCTGTACCTCGGCAATCGGAATCAAATTTTAATTTATCTGATCTTGAGTTTTGTGTATTTTATGAATACAGATGCAGAAATCTTGAATTTAATTTAAAAATTTAGATACAAATAACGCTGTAGGATACGATACCTTAAATGTAAAAATACTAAAAATAATCGCTAGACATAAATTATATCTATTAGTTTATATTAATATATCAATGGAAACAGGAACTTTTGTGGAAGATTTGAAATTTTCTATAAAACCAATCTATAAGGGGGATACAGAGATGATTATAATAATTATCGACCTATTGCAATTTTACCAATTTTCTCTAAAGTCATTCAAACAACTAGTTTAAAAAAGAGTGGGTAGTTATTTGGACAGCATTGAGTTTTTTTGCAAAAAAATTTTGGTTTCCACGAAAATTGCAGTACATCTCATGCACTAATAAAATTTAATGAATTGATTTATAAGGGCATTGATAATAATAATATTATTGGGGTGTTTTAGAGATCAGAAAAGCATTTGACTCTATTGATCATAAAATACTTTTACATTTGAAATTTTATGGTTTTCCATGATTGTGTAGTCCATGATTGGTTTAAAAGTTTCATTTAGAATAGAAAGCAAATTGTGATTATTAACAATTTTAAAAGTAAAACATTATTGACTTTAAGTGGAGTCCCACAGGATTCTATGTTGGGTTTTTTACGTCTTCTTATATACAGGGTGAATCTGAAAAAGTGGGCAAAACTTTACGAGGTGGTAGAACGCAGCTATACGAGCAATATTCGTCATAGAATGTATGTTCGGAACGCAAGCGGTGAGAAGTTAAAAGGTAGTTTTCCACTGTCACATTTAAAGAATGAACACAAGAAGGAGAGGAGATACTTCAGAAAACATTTTATTAATAGGAACACATCGTACACAAAGTGCATATCCGCCATTTCGTGGTTAGTATAACCAGTTATCCTCTCGGCAATCCACGGTAGAAATGGCGTTGGGTGCGAGGACCGACCCTTTTATACCATTTCCAACGCCACCTAGCGGCTCGCCGTTTGCGTTCCGCCCATACTTTCTATGACGAATATTGCTCGTATAGTTATGTTCTACCACCCCGTAAAGTTTTGCCCACTTTTTCAGATTCACCCTGTATATATATCAATGATATCTCTAAATTAAATATTGCCGGACAAATTATTTCTTTTGCGGATATCTCCATAGTTTTGGATGCAGAAGATAATGAAGCATTACTTGAAAATATTAATAGTAGTTTAACAATTATTAAAAAATGGCTTACTAATAATGAACTAGAATTAAATGTAAAAAAAACTAAGTGCACATATTTTACATTAACCTCATTACACACATTTGGAAATACCATCAAACTCCACGAATTGAACTGTTTAAGTACAGACTGCTGTAGCTGTGATACTATCGAAGTGACATATAACTATAATTATTCAGGATTAATAATAGAATCTAATTTAAAATGAAAAAAACATACTTACTCACTTTCTTCAAAACTAAACAGAATATTATATAAAATTTATTACCTAAAACGTTTTGTTAATTGTAATTTCCTACGGGATATTTATTTTGCATGGGTTCAGACTACCTTAATTTATGGGATTTGTTGTTGGGGAGGATAATATAAATCAAATTTATTGCCTTTAATTTATGTACAAAATAAAATAGTTCATAATCTTAATTATGATTATTTTGCTGGGAACACAATATTATATAACAAACACAATATATTGCCACTAAGGAAATTATATATATATATTTCAACTCTTTTTACATAAAAATCAAGATTTAATTTCGATAAGAAATCCTAATTTTAAGTCCAAAGTTTTGGGTTTAAAATTTTATATAGAAAAAACGAAAGAGGAAATTTTTCACAAAATTTTTCATTTTATTTTGCCTAAATTTTTTAATTCACTAGATTATACAATAAGAAACGATAAATGTTTTAGAACTTTTAAGAAATGTTTGCGTGCATATTTGTCAAAGTTAGACATCATTGAATGTATGTTTACTGTGATTAAATAATATTTTGATAGCATTTGTATAAGAACTGATATTTGGTAAAACTGCATACTCATATCACTCGTGACAGTTAATATTTTTTTACACTATTTATTTTTCATTTATTTTCTTTAGCAAAATTGATTTTTTATAACTTGGAAGAGCTCGAAAGCTCCTTGGTTGTTCACATAATACCTATTGATTGTTTTACTTAGTTTTGTGCTTTTATTGTTTCTCTGTTCTTTGTAAAGTGTCGTATTGATAACGCATTTGACAAACTGTTGTGCATTGTGTGTTTATTGTCCTCATGTATTTCTTTATGTTATAATAAATTTGAATTTGAATAAAAAAGTTCGACGTCTACAGACATACTGACAGGCGAAAAAATGAAACTATTCGTTTTTTTAACGAAATAAAAAAAAACTAAATCCACACCTTGTAAAACCGAGTCTGTAATCGTGTAAAAGGAAACTGGTTGCCTTATCTTGATCGTGTAAAACCGAATCTGTCACCATGTAAATAAATCAAAATGGATCGCATTATTTTTACAGTGTAAAATCGAAACCGTGTGAATTGTGTACCTTGCAAATCGAGGAAAAGGTGTATTATGATTCGCTGATATATAGTTTGTGCTATTCTGTGAAAACAATATACTTTAATATGTTATATCGTATAAGGTATAATCCTATATGTGATATGTAATATAGATATGCTATTGAATATTTCATCTAAGTACTTGGAAAGTCCGTTTTTTTTTTAGGATAAACTCAATTTGTTCCGATTTTTCTTTCTGAAAAAAAAAAAAAACTGATCAATTTAAAGTGAACCTAAAAATAAACTGTTATTGTTAAAAAATGATTTAATATTCTAATGTGACAGGTCTATAATGCTCGCTGTTATATATTTAGGGAAGAAGGAGTAAACTAGCTTCGATTTCGCAGAGAATCCTGTTTATATTATCTGGAAAATGGGAACAAAGCGAGCAGATTTATGAACGGTGTACAGCTGGGTGTTTCCATGATGACATGTGGTTCAAAAGAGATAATTGTACGTTGTATAAGGGAATGATAAAAATTGTTACACAACCATGAAATAAATTCTGTCAATAATTCGAAATGTGCACTTTGACAGGGTAGAATAGGTCTAATTAGGGAATCTCGGTCAGAGCTATTCGACGATGAAACAAATCGTGTAATGGATGAAAAATTATTATAAGTAAATTATATCCACGAATAAATATTTGAAAGAGCGTAACCAAAAAAATCGGGAAATGTTCATAATCACAATTAGCTGAAGAAGTTAGCTGTTGATAGTTTTAATGGTGAGAATATCCATCATGTAACTGGGAGATCTGGGTTCGAGTCCCACTCACGACTATAGTTTTTTTCCCAGCTAACTATTCATGATCCCTTGTTTACAGGGTATGTAAACGTGTTTCTGTCTTTGCAAAAATATGCAATTTCCTTTGTTCTAGTGTCATAAATTTCCATAGTTTTTATTTAAAAAATGTATGTTAAAATCATTTGTACTCTGACATCTGGATTATTAATTTATTTTCTTTTACAGTGTGTAAGTTTCGTAAGTTCTGAGAACTAATATTATTACGAATTTCTCATTGATTGCTGGAAGTGTACTAACATCGGATTAGTAATTACTAATTGGGATCGATTATGATTGCTAGTTTGTTGCTAGGATTATAGTAACTTTTGTTTTATTGGAATTTTGAATCGTATGATGTTGCAGGAGTGTGCACTGATTAATTTTAAGTTAATCGGTACCTTAGAATATTAGATGGGATCTGTGATGTACCCAGACACTTCCAGTAGTGGGGGAAGGGAAGGATGATTTGATGTCTTTAGTTTCCGGTTTTTAAAAACTTCCTGTGTGTAGGAGGGAGGAGAGTTTGAAGTATTGAGTCTCTGGTTTTCAGAAACTTCCTGTATGTGGTGGTGGGGAGAAGGGAGGGGGTTTGAAGTCTTGAGTCTCAGAAACTTTCTATGTGTGGTGGATGAGGGAGAGTTTGACATCTTGAGTGTCTGGTTTCCAGAAACTTCTTTAGAGAATTGGCGCCTCCGATGACGCAGTGGCATTTCAACTGCCGGGTTCGAATCCCATCCCGGCGTAGTTGCTTATCTCTGTACTTTTAGCTTTAACTAAGACAGTGATCTTCGGTGACTTCAGTCTTAATGGGCAGTCAGATAAACGGTGATTTCAGTCTTAGTGGGGAAAGTCCTTCTATGAGAAGGCCAATAAAAATTAGGAATAGTTTTCAGAATTCGCACCATATAGGTGCGAATCACAAAATCAAATGTAAGTTATTGAAGTCCTCAAGTAGAAAGCTAGGCATCCTCTCCCCTTAGCTACGCCTCTGACTAGAATAGTACTAGAACCAAGCCCACCCAAAATGTTACCACAGCTTTGTTTGACATAATTAATAAACGGAAATATTGCACGTTTGAGAAACTTTGGTCCAAACAGAAAATAAAAGTGCATAATAATTATGGGAAGATAATCTGCAGAAAAAGTTAGTAAGAATAACCCACCCTTAGGGAGGGATGATAGGGACACATCACTGGTCCCGCATTTATAAAAACCCTTCGCTACATCGAAAAATAAAAAAGTAGCGGTTAAAAAATAGATAAGACGGGAGGGAAATATGCAAAAATAAAAGCAGCATAACAATGAAGAGAAAAATCCATATTTAAGATCCCCCCACTCCTCCCTAGCTATATTTCTAGTTAAAAATAGAAGCAAGGGACGCTCGCAAATATTTCTTGCCTCAGATTCCGCGAATACTAGGAAGGCTAAGGTTAAGCTATGGTGTCCATAGAAAGAATGATAATTCGTAGGGATCCATGGTGACGAAATGATTGGGAACCACTGTTCTAATACGTGTACACTTCTTCTGAATTCCCCCAACATGTGAAGAGAATCCACTGCTTCATTTCCCAAACGGTCAGAGCACCCTGGTCTACCCCGAAACGATAGACTTTTCCATGTCTTTAGTTCTGTAGAAAACAATTCTATGTGATTTCAAAAGGAAGAGGAATACCAAATGAAGGTATATTTCCCATTTTCTTGCAAATTAATAAACAATTATCTGAAAAGCATAATTTTACTTTCAGTACCTTCTGAACAAATCCGCACTTACTTGAAAGCTTTAAATTTTGGCAAACTACGAACTGCCATTTATAACATCATTTAATCATTTAATAGTTTTTGCTACTAAACAGTGGGGGGGGGGGAATAAAGATACTAAACACATAAAAAGCCCGGCAGCAGAAGAGACATTACAGTCTTTAATATTATTGTCTTCTTTCCACAATCTCATTAAGCTTTATTTTATATCGATTTGTACAATTTGTTTTCTCTTTCATATAGCAATAATTCGTCATCATTTGCGCGACGATTACATCGATGCAGGAAAAAAGGAGGATCTCTAGTTAAATTTTGTTATCTTCGTCCCAAATCACTTCTTGTGTCCATGGACAAATTACACACATTATCATTTAAAGGAATGGCTCTCCACTCGTACTCCTTGTCTCGCGCAAATGGATTGCCTTATGCAAAAGGCTTTTCTTATCTGGGCGTTCTTCCACAAAATGGAATGAGAGGAGTGTATTGTGCTCCTTCACCGCTGTGAATGGTTCATTGCATCCCCACGTGATTTACCGCCATGGTGACACGCCCATCTCTGTCTAAGGAAAAGGAACAAATCATTGCCAATTCTAAAGCTACATTACCTTCTACGTCTGTCTCTTCTCTTTCTACTTCCCCCCTTTCTGACTCTTTCTTGTGTGCATCATTCCCCCCCCCCCCTCTGATTGTTTCTTTTCGTTTTCTGGTTTCGCAAAGCTGCAATGCTCCGCAGCCGCGGAGTGGAATGTTTAAATCCCAGACAGCTGATCCGCGGAAACGAATGGGGAAGAAATGTTGCACTCGGGAATGGAAGAGTCTGAGTTTCAGAACACTAGCTTTGTGATAGGCGGTTGGTGTACTCGTTTTCGATATGTCTGATGCATCGTTTCATTAGAATGAAGCCTTTTAAAAAGCGGTTATGAAATGTTTCAAATGATTCCTGCTTTGCTAATTACAAACATTTTATTCTTATTGAAAAAAAAAGGCTTAAAATTTCAAAGTTCATGACTCGTGCAAAAATATATTAACTAACGTATTTTTCGGTGTATAAGACGCGATTTTTTCATGGAAAATCACTTCTAAAACATTGTGTCATACACCTGATACGACTTATACAAGATTAGCAAAACAAGTTAAATGCATCTTATACAGTTGAAATACGTGTAAACAATTAATTTTCTATATTAAAATGAAGCTGCGTGTATTTTATATTATTAGTATTAACTATTAAACTTACCTTTAACTGAGTTATCTCGTTCTGTTTCATTTTTGCAAGTTACTAAAACAAAATACTTGATCAATCGATCATAACCGAGTCCCATTTCTCGTCTAGCCGACGTTGAAGAATTCTCTGATGTTAGTGAGTGAAAATGGAATGTAGAACGGTTAGTCCCGAATTAAATATGATTCAAGAGTGACAATTTTTATTCTTAAAATACGCTATATTTCAAACATTTAATTCTCTTAAAGTATTTTTTTAGCATACATGACCAGATATTCACATTTAAATGAAATTTCTATAATAAATTTACAATGAAAACATTATGATGAAGATATGAATCTTCATCATAATGTTTCATTGTAATTTTCATTGCACTAAGTGTATGATACATTTCTTAATTTTCCTAGATATATATTTCTTAAAGCCTGCCGTTAAGCGACACTTTTTCTGTAGACAATGGAAATGGTCAGGTCACAAGAAAAGAACACCAAGAACTCAGAGAAAGTTGGCGGATGGGAACCCACTGCAGAGCTGTTAAGATATAAATGACAGCTTCCCATCAAAATTATCCGGCTGGTTCTTTAACGTGCACAGGATAGGCTCTGTTCCACACGGAACTACGGCTTAACATCCCATCCGATAGGATTCAAGCCCATAGGTGTCCCCTTTCTTAATCAGGACTGGGTGGAGTTTAGTATAGATAAATCTCAACGCAGGCAGAAGTGGGATTCGAATCATCGAACTGCAGATCATGAGACTGGTGCGTAAACAACTGAGACCCGCTTCACGGATTGCGGGATTTCTCTTAAATTGTATTATGCAAACTATACAGTTCTTTCATATTTAATCACAGCTTAAATTATTAGTCTGAAGTCACACTATTATGCTGCATTTGTCTTTTTCATCTTGCTAAGACAATCTCTAAACACTTATTTCATAAAGTGCACAAATAAAAAAATATTCTCTTTATTTTTCATATACGTATACATATCACATTAAGTTTATAAAGCATAATTCCTGGTTTAGCCACTTACACAAAGTTTTTACCATACCAATACTTGTCTATTTTCGTTACATGCTGTCCTATCGATATTTATTACGGTAGTCTCTCTACGTCGAGGTCTACTACTTTCGGAGCCTTTGCTAGGCTAACCTGTTTTTCCGTAAGTGACGTCATCTCTATGGTTTCATGTGCTCGCTCTTTCACTTGGAATGAGCCCAGTTTTCTTTCAATACTTAATAGTAACTTACAATTATTTCACACTTAACTGAATTCATACTTAAAGTGAAATAAAATTAAAATTAAAAACATCATGCATCCTTACGTGCTATATCGTCCTTCAAGTGCTCAAACGTCGTTCTTTACATGAACATGTTTCACCATCTATCCCGATGGCTTCCTTAGAAGAATTGGCCGTTAATCTGTTTGTACAGATTAACTGTCATTCTTCAAACAGAATCTATCAGATTAACGGCTAGTTCTTCTGAGGAAGCCATCGGGGATAGATGGTGAAACATGTTTATGTAAAGAACGACGATTGAGCACGTGAAGGATGATAGAGCACGTGAAGGATGATAGAGCACGTAACGATGCTTGATATTTTTAATTTCAATTTTACTTTAAGTATGAATTCAATTAAGTGTAAATTAATTGAAAATTACTGTTTGACTTTATTTTGCTTTCAAGTAGGCTCATTCCAATTGAAAGCACATGAAATCATATAAGTGACGTCACTTACAGAAAAACAGATTCGCTGAGTAAAGGTTCCGAAAGTAGTAGACCTCTATGCAGAGAGACCACCCTAATGAATATCGATAGGACAACATGCAAGGAAAATGAACAAGCATTGGTATGATAAAATATTTTTGTAGATGACTAAACCAGGAATGATATAAACTTAATACAATATGCATACGTATGTAAAATATATATATATTTTTTTTTTAATTTCTATACCGTATAAAATAAGTGTTTAATGATTGTCTTAGCAAGATGAAAAAGACAAATACAGCATAATAGTGTGACTTTAGATCCATAATTCTTAATCCCAACTAATATATTTCAAGTATTCATTAAGAAAGACTGAATAAAATGCGAAGTATATTCACCAAATGAAACAGAGAAATACATTTAAAGTACCATACCTGTTGACGCGTGATTAGCACCCTTGACTACTGCTCCAAAATGTACGGTTTTCTTTTTTTCTTGTGTTTATCCTTCCGCTGAGCGGTACCTTACTCAAAGACCTCTGTGGAGCATATTATACTGACAGTTCAATCTGCTATAGTAATAAACTACTCTGTAACTGTGTAAAGATGTACGGTTGCCAGATCGTCAAAGGAAACTGTAAGTCGAATGTTACAATATTATAGAAAATTAGTTTTCGTTGAATGGCAGCTTCTCTTCACCGTCACAATAAACAGTTCGTACCTTTCTTTCTAATCGTTCTATTTTGAATTTTGAGAACATTTTGTGCAACATTGGAAATTTCAAATCATCTAATGACTTTTGAACTTAAGTGCATTGAAAGGGCGAATTATCATTATATATATGTGTGCTGTGAAATATTTGCCGGAATAAGGTCTGCATAAGTTGACTCTAAATCGAAATTTCTAACAGAAGAATGTAGTTTACTAGATTACCAGAAGATTAGTTTTCATCGGATGGCAACTTGACTGTACCGTCACAGCAAACAGCTCATTACGTTCTAATGGTTCTAATCGAGTGCATCATAATACAGTGCTGTAAAATATTTTCCCGGATAGCAATATTTTCAAATATACTGTTTTGTGTTAAATTCTAAACTCAAATCTCTGTGGACAAAAGATTAACTTTTAAAACATTTTTTGCAACATTCGAAATTTTAAATTGCTTTACCTGCCCCATTGGTCAGGACCCTCAGGGCCAAATCTAGGGAGGGGGGAATCATGAATTTTAGTAAGGGTAATAGAAGCAAAAAAATTATTAAACTTATTTATCATTCATGCCTTTTTCGAGAATTATTTTAAATACCTGTAAAACGAAGGGATAAATTATACTGCATTGAAAATCTAGTCTGTTGCCCCACCCCCTCGTTTATTTTACGTTTTTCCGGCTCGATTGAGCTCATGTTCCCCACCCGCTTCATTTTCTTCTAGATCCGGGCCTGATGAGACTTCTCTGGAAGGAACGAATGATGCGAGCCGGCAACGGAGGTTTCGGGGTTGCCCCCTGCCGGGTTGGGTTGGGTTGTTTTACCTCTGAGCGACACTTTTTTGCACACCATGGGCTAAATGGCCAGGTCACTAGGTTGGGGGAGGGGACCCACTGGATCAGCTGTTGGGAGACAGATGGTAGCCTCCCGTCAAGGCCATCCAGCGTGTTCTTTAACGTGCACAGGGTATGGCTCTCCCGCACACGGGGCCACGGCTTAACGTCCCATCCGACGGACGGCGGCCTTTCCAAGCCCATCGGTGTCCCCTACTGACCGTGGGCAGGGCGGGGAATTTTGCGGAGATAAATCTCAACGCTGACCCAGCTGGGACTCGAACCTGGGAACTACAGATTACGAGCCTGGCGCGCTACCGACTGACCCCCCCCCCTCCCCTACCGGAGTTGGCTGCCTCGGCCTCAGAGGCGGAACCCCAGGTACTGTAACAAATAATAATGTTACTCCTTCAAAAATTTGTAACGAAATTATCAGTTTTACATTATTATTACTGCACGCATAAACTGGAACTTTCCAGATTTTTGATAAAGGAACAAAGAAAAATGGATAAAGGAATAATTCCGTGTGCAGGAGAGGAATATCCCGTTCATGTTAAAGAACACGTTGGATGGTCTTGACGGAAAGCTATCAGCTGTCCAGTAGATACCTTTTCTTATCATTCTCTGAGCTCTTGGGGTGCTTGTGACCTACTCATATAGCAAATTGTGTGCAAGAAACAAATGTCGCTCTGAGGTAAAAAAAGGCAACCTGTTCCACTGAAAATTGTTTTATATTTATTTTTCTGAAAAGAAATATTGCTTAACAAGGTTTTTCTTCTACAGAACACTTTTAATAAATCACGAAGAAGTTGATTAAATGTACATGATTAATTTAAGAAGAAAGTGAGATTTGTGTTTGAAGTTAGACTTACGAGTATTCTAGGTACATCTGTCCTTCGATTTACACGGTACTTGATTTATACTGTTTTACACGGTCAAACTACTGCAACCAGTTTCAATTTTCACGGTGATAGACTTGGTTATACAAGGTCAAGTAAATTTTAATCTATTTAAAGGGGAAGAAGACACTTTCCTACACAAAGGATGGATATAACCTAGAAATTATAGAGGGCTAGTCCTGGTTTTATATTAAACAAACCACTGGCTTAATTATCAGGTACGCTAACCACTAGACCAGGTACGGTTACGCAAAACAGTTTCATTTTACACAAATATAGACTCGGTTTTACATGGTGCGAATTTATTTTTTCTTTATGTATGTAGGTAAAATACATATTATGAAGCGGCAACGGTATAACGTCAAGGGAGATCATTAGAGTGTCATCCAAAAGTAAAAATCAACCAAATGGTTATAATTTATTTTCAAGAACATATATATAATAGTAAATTCCTATATTAATAAAAATCATTATCTATAAAAAGTTATATTCTTTCACTAGAAATATATATATTCTTGTCATTGAAACGGAATTTGTCTCGCGACAGATCTGACTCTTCTAAACTGAATTTTTCAGACTAGTAAAAACAGTGTTTTATCTCATTTTTAGCAACACGTTTATCTTTATAACTATTATATAGCCTAAATACAGCTGATTCGAAGTACAATATTCCATAAACTATCATATAAATATTAGTTTTACGAAATGAATCACTAAGTATTGCTACAAAAGCGTAACCGCTAATTTATATTCAGTTAACAAATATTCTTTTTTCAAATTTCGTCTTCATATTAAACGGTGTACGTCTACTTTAACATCGAATACTTTTCATCACCAAAAGGAATTTATAAAAAAAAATCTAAGCTTATCTGAATTAGTACGAATAATGTACAAAATAATGGTATGATAATGTTTATTATTGCTACTGTATAAAACTTTCAATATACATTTTATTCATAACAGATTTTATTTTTCGGAACCCATACTCCGTTTTTTCATAATTTATTGGTTTTAATATATGCGGTGATTATCTGGAAATACTCTACCATGTAAATCGAGGGATGGGTGTTGTTTTACCTCTGAGCGGCACTTTTTTGCACACCATAGGCTAAATGGCCAGATCACATGGACCCCGAAGGCTCAGAAAAGGTTAGGGGAGGAAACACTGGAACGGTTGTTGGGAGACAAATGGTAGCCTTCTGTCAAGGCCATCCAGTGTGTTCTTTAACGCGCACAGGGTATGGCTCTCCCGCACATGGGGGCCCCATGTGTTTACCCCCATTTCTTTACCCCACTTCTCTGTAGGTAGAAAAATAAAAATGCATCTTACGTATCTGAGATGATCGAAACATAATATAAAAATATACCTTAAATAGGAACATTGTTACGATTAAGAAAAGCATTTTTAAAACTTCAACGTGGCTGTAATATATATTATGCAAAATCTACTGGCAACACAACGAAACAGTACTCCTGACGTCATCTCTGTGTTTTTGCTACTTTATTATTAACCAGTATTCACAGGCAGCACTAATTTTACGAGTTCACTTATTTCTCATGCCGTCACTCTATTTTAACTTACATTTTTATACGAGATAAGTAATAATAATAAAAATACCCCCTCAAGCAGCTGCTTGCCACAGAGGTCTGACAGGAGCCTGTCAGTTTATATGCCATAGTAGAAGGTCTGAGAGGATGGCAGGACCTCAGCAGAAAAACAACACATACAACCATGCCTTATCCGGGGCTCGAACCCAGGTCCCTTAGATCAGTAGCCAAGCGCGCTAACCACTCGGCCATGGGACGGCTATAAGTAACATTTATATAATTAAAAATGTATTTAAATTAATAAAAATCAAATGAATATTTAAAGATTTTCATATCTATTTTTTCATATGCACTGTATTTTTTTTTTAAAGGTTTATTTTTTTACACGGTTTTCTCGGGAATTGGGTGCATTGAATTAGATTATTCCTATTGTTTATTAAGAAGGATTTATTTTTTTTTAATTTGAGTCGTTAGCGCGCTTGGCTACTGATCTAAGACACCTGGGTTCGAGTCCCGGGTACGGCATGACTGTTTTGTGTCGTTTTTCTGCTGAGGGCGTGCCATCCTCTCAGACCTTCTACTGTGGCATATGACACTGACAGGCTCCTGTCACACCTCTGTGGCAAGCAGATAATTAATAATATTAAAAAATTAAATTTAATTACACTAATATTAACAACTTCTTTCCATCTATCGAGTGTCCCCTATTGACCGTGGGCAGCGCGGAGAATTTTGCGGAGATAAATCTCAACGTTGACCCAGCTGGGTCTCGAACCTGAGAACTACAGATTACGAGTCTGGCGCGCTACCGACTGAACCACCCAGTCCCATTGAATGTTTGGATTTCAAATTAGTGTTCTGGACAGTATTGTTAAACGATTTGTAGCAAGTTATTTTCAGTTGAACAAAAAAATTTCGTGATAAGCAAAACCTTTTTGTAAACAATTTGTCCTTCTGAATTTACTTCTCAGTGGCTATAATTTAACTCTAAAACAATTTAATTCTCGGCTTTTTATTCACTGGCAAGTAAAGTCAATGTAAAGTTAAGTAAAGTTGTCATGATTTGATGTGTTTCAGTCCATTACAGGTTAATATTTTTTCTCTGATTTTGAAGGACTCCCTTAGAAAATATATGCTATTCGAGCTTCAAGGGAGAAGTTATACCCCCCCCTCCCCCATCCCCTTTAGATATGCCACTGACGAGATTTCTGGATATAATGGGCTCGAGGAACGAGTTTATAATTGGCTAATTTCAGTGTGATTCATGAGTGTTACGATTATGAGAATACGAATATCAGAGCATTCGGGTTGGTTGGTTGGTTGCTTTACCTCTGAGCGGCACTTTTTTGCACACAATGGGCTAATTGGCCAGGTCAAAAGGACCCCGAAGGCTCAAAGAAGGTTGGGGGAGGGGACCCACTGAAACGGCTGTTGGGAGACAGATGGTAGCCTCCCGTCAAGGCCATCCAGCGTGTTCGTTAACGTGCACAGGTTATGACTCTCCCGCACACGGGGCCACGGCTTAACGTCACATCCGACGGACGGGGCCTTTCCAAGCCCATCAGTGTCCCCTACTGACCGTAGGCGGGCGGGGAGTTTTGCGGAGTTTTGAGCGTATTCGGGATAAATAGGTTTGTCTGTGTGTTTATTAACATAGTTGTTGTTGTTGTTTTACCTCTGAGCGGCACTTTTTTGCACACAATGGGCTAAATGGCCAGGTCACATGGACCCCGAAGGCTCAGAGAAGGTTGGGGGAGGGGACCCACTTGAACAGCTGTTGGGAGACAGATGGTAGCCTCCCGTCAAGGCCATCCAGCGTGTTCTTTAACGTGCACAGGGTATGGCTCTCCCGCACACGGGGCCACGGCTTAACGTCCCATCCGACGGACGGCGGCCTTCCAAGCCCATCGGTGTACCCTACTGACCGTGGCAGGGGGGAAATTTTGTGGAGATAAATCTCAACGCTGACCCAGCTGGGACTCGAACCTGGGAACTACAGATTACGAGCCTGGCGCGTTACCGACTGAGCCACCCCCGCTCCCGTTTATTAACATAGAGATTGATGGAAACACGTGAAATGAATAGGTTGCTATGTTGCAAATTTAGTGTTTCATGGCTAGATAAATAGTACCTTTTTTTAATTAAAAAAGCTAAGTATTTTGAATTAACTTTAAATTTTACCCAAATCTGTTTAATGCGTATTGATCAAACAGATTCATTTCCAACATTCCGACTCAAGTTTGTTTATGAATTACAATAATACATCTCTTGCAAACAACTGGTCCCATAAATATGATTTTTGAAATGGGATTTGGATGTAATTCACTGACTACCCCCAATTCAAATGGGTCCATCGAATGGAGCTTTACGCTCCATTCGATGGACCCTTTTGAAAAAAAGGGGCGTAAAGCTCCATTCGATGGACAGTGGTCTTTCAAATAGGAGAGTCATATCATGTTCTCTTTAAAGATCACCTGGATGATCTTAAGAGTAGGCTCCCATCGGTCTGCTAACAGTTGTCCAGTGGTTCCCTTCCCCCAACTTCACTGAATTCATGGGCTTCTTGTGACCTGGCTATTTAGTTCATTGTATGCAAAGTAAAGTGCTGTTAAAAGTGCAAGAACCCAACCCAAACTTAGATTCCGTGATAGATACTTCGTAACATCTGCTAAAGTACTTATATTAAGGTTACACTAAACACTATAATACGGTCGATAATAGAGAATCCTCATATTTACTGCGACACGCAAAAGAAAGAAAAATGAAAAAAAAAAGATAAAACTCCGGAAAAGAAAACATATTTTAACTGTTCAAAGATATTGGCGATATTTTTCTTTCCGGTGCTAAGTTATACGATATTCAAGGAATCAATGACATGGAAGATAAAACGCCTCCTCCAGAAAGTGTATCGCTATGCATTAGACAGCATGAAGGGAGACTCTACTCTAAAGTACAGCTGTTTCAAATGTGATGCAGCAAATGTATCTTTTGATAAAAGCTAAGGCTTACACCCTTAAAACTACCCGAAGGACATGTCGTTTCAACGATTCTTCTTCGCTGGCAATAGAATTTGAATATGACAGTGACAGTCTTCTGTTGCTCGAAAGCGATACATATATCTGCAAAGTTTATCCGGTTGAGATAATATTTATAAACATTTTTTTTATACTATAAATGCAGTTGTAATCAGGATTAAATGATTAATTCATTTTTGAAAAGAGGAAAAACACGTCTTTCGTATTTAGAAATTTAAGAATAATAAAATGGAACATGAATTTTGTTCAGTAAAGCTTTCTGTTAACAAAGTTTATCTCCTTTTTATCGACATGGCTCTGTCGGAAATGGTTTAACATTTTTTTCCCTTAAGAATCGCGGTGTGAAAAAAAATATTTTTTGTAGAACACTTTCAATCAAAATATAAATCAAACTCTGAAGACAGTTAACAAAATGTAAATGATTAATTCGTTTTTGACTAGAAAAAAATGACGTAATGTAAATGATTAAACCATTATTGTACAGAAAACAAAAACGAATTTAAAAAATTGCATTTCCAATTTAAGAATAATAAAATGCAACACGTGTGTTAGTCATTACGGCGTTAGTAACAAAGTCTGTTTCAAGTCATGCATTCCATAAATTCATTCAGTCGGTAGCGCTCCAGGATCATTATCTGTAGTTTCCAGTTCGAGTCTCAATTGTGCAAGTGCTCAGATTTATTTCCGCTAAACATCCTCGGTCAGAAAGTGGCTTGGAAAGGACGCTGTCCGTCGGAATGGAAGTAAAGTCGTGTCTTTGTGTACAAGAGAGCCGTATCTTGTGTTAAAAATAAAACTATTTTACCACAGAACACTTTAGTAAAAATACGAATAGAAGTCTGAAGACAGTTTGCAATATAATATGTAAAAAGGGCAATTGTTGGAGTACACGTTTTTTCCCTTTCAAAGTACTTCCCTCCAGCATCTATGCAAAATTGCAAATGTCTGCATCAATTCTAGAACGCTTGGTGGTACTCCTATTGGGGAATAATCTGGAACTCTGAATGAACGCATTTTGCAAGGTCTTGCACACATGGAAAGGCTTTCCAGAAAGTCACTTTTTAATTTTTGATAAAAAAATTTTTTTATACTCCAGTTAGGCTGTAAAGTGATAGACCGTAAAGTGCAGGGGTGATAGTGCTGTAAAGTACAGATAGGCCATAAAGTGCAGTTTAGTATTGTTATGAAGAAAGAGAACCCTTGACACGCCTGTTTTTGGAATCTGCTCTTTCATCTCCTTAACCATTTTGAGCAAAGCGATTTTGGACGAGGATTTGGGGACGGGGTTCATCTTCTGTAACCTAAACATTTGTTGTTGAGCTTTCTGGGTTGGGTTGTTTTACCTCTGCGCTGCACTATTTTGCACACCATGGGTTAAATGGCCAGGTCTCAAAGACGCCGAAGGCTCAGAGAAAGTTGGGAACAGCTGTTGGGAGACAGATGATAGCCTCCCGTCAAGGCCATCCAGTGTGTTCTTTAACGTGCACAGGTCTCCCTTCAAGGGACCACGGCGTAACGTCCCATCCGACGGACGGTGGCCTTTCCAAGCCCATCGGTGTCTCCTACTGACCGTGGGCAGGGCGGGGAGTTTTGCGGAGATAAGTCTCAACTCTGACCCAGCTGGGACTCGAACCTGGGAACTGCAGATTACGAGCCTGGCGCGCTACCGACTGAGCCACCCCCGCCCCAGGTTTCTGGGAGTTATAATAAAAGCACGTCTCGTCACTTGTGACAATGTCCGTTAACGGTTTGGGATCATAATAGATTCAAACACTATAGGTTCAAACACTACATGCATCTCTTTGCACGAGTCGACTCTAGCCTTTTATTGCTGTTCTGTCAGTTTGTGGAGTACCCATTTGGCACATATTTTTCGGAACTTTAAATGTCGATGAATAATTGTTTTCACACCGCTAATCGATGTACTGACATCTAATCTTATTACCTGAACGGTGATATATGGATTTTCTTTCATGAGTTCACGAAAAGCAGCGATGGTTCTTTCATTTCACGTTTTTGAAGGTACTAACCACTGTTAGCGGTGAGCACCCCACAAGCCTTGCCATCTCGGAAATGCTCTAAACTCAGTCGTCTGACCATTAAAATCTGGCCTTTGTCAAAATCACTTAAGTCCGCTGCCTTTCTCATCTGAAGAACAAGTATAACACTGATTAACATAGCTCAGTATCAGGTATCATTAATACCGTTTCATGACCTTCACACGCGCATCGTTTACCTGCAGTTGCTTCGATATGCATAAAGACGTGCTGGTTATAATATTTTGGCTCTTCGGTGTATCTAGTGGTATAATATGTCTACTGGCTGTCGATAGATTCATAATTAAAGTAAATAGATTGGAGGCAGCACAAGTATACCCTTTCTACCTTATCGTTGATATCGAATTAATGTCTTTAAATTTTATTAATTTACTATGTGCTGACTTATCCCTTTGTGCTTCAGTGGAACACAGGACTAAATGTCCTGTAAAATTAAACAATTTTAGTAGTCAGATTCGGAAAGTTTTAGGGAGTGCAATTATTAATATCTTTTTGCTCAAGGTGTGCAAAACAGAACCTTAAAAGAGAATCTTAGAAGCGGAATTTTAAAAGGGCAGCGAGAATAAAAAGATAAAGAAATTATTCTAATCCATAAAGTTATTCAGGAAAATGTATCCAGCTATTCCGGCCTACAAACATTAAGTCTACTTTAATAGCCAAATTCTTAGAATTTAATCGTGGTCATAAAATGTCTAAAAGAGGACAAACGACGTCATAAATGTAATCTCGCAAGTTAACCATCATTTTAATTATCTCTTTAAAAGTTTATTGAGATCAAAATAGGCCTTCTACAATAGAAAAAGACCGACTTCGCGGTGGGAAACGAAACACATTTGGCAACACATAGTTAATTAGAATTAATCTACCCGATTCTCATTACTGTGCAAAGCAACATTAAACTAAAATGTTTTCTAATGTAATATAAAGCACAAAATGTGTAGATTGATTGTAAAAGGTTAAAAATCTTTAAAAGTAAAACTATGTTATTTGTCTATTATAGAAATAAATTATCGATCTCGGAAACTTTGAAGTGAAAGTGACAATTTTTCAATAATATTACTTAATTTATTGTCAGTTATTTCTCCATCTTTGCGCGATATATTTTCACATATTTTTAAGAATACGACTCATAAGTTCCTTCTTATAAAATAGTGCGGGAATTGGATTAATCGGTAGGCCGTCAAGCTCGTAATCTTTAGTTTCCAGGTTCGAGTCTCACCTATAACAACTTTGAAATTTATCTCCGCCAGTCCCCACCATATGCATCCTGTCATTAAAGAGACACAGATAGGCTTGAAAAAGCCTCCGTCCATTGGATGGAACATAAAGTCGTGGTTCCGTGTGCAGGAGATAGCCACACCCTGTGCACATTAAGACCACGCTGGATAGATTTGATGAGAGGCTACCATATATCTCCTAACAGCTGTTCAGTGGGTCCTCTTCCCTCAAACTTCTCCAAGCTCGTTGGGTCTTTGTGACCTGGCCATTTTGTCCATTGTATGAAAAAAAAAATGCCGTACAGAGATAAAAGCAACCTTACATTAACTATAAGCTATGCAATCAGATTGCACCCCAAGAAATCATTCGATCACAAAAAAAAATGTGTCCTAATCAGTGTCAGATTTTGGGGACAAGGGGCCAAGATACCCTCCTTTCAAAACGAGAATAGGTAAAAGCGATTTCAAAATGCGATGGGGTAAAAGAGGTAAGAATTATTAAGCTTATTTATATTTTATGCATTTTTCAAGAAATTTGTAAAAACCCTTAAAACGGAGGATAAAATGTTACAGTACATTGGAGATCAAGTCTCTGCCCCCTCTCCCTTACATTTTTTCCGCTCGATTGTGTTTCTTGGTAATCCCTCCCTCAATTTCTTTCTAGATCCGGGATTAGTCGTAAGATTTTAATGAATAATTATGATATATTATCATCTAAGAACTGATAATTGACTATTGAATCAAAACTCTGTTTCTACTGGATCATTGGCAATTCAAGGTTCCGGATGTATTTTGGTGTTTGTTAATAACAGCCCATTTCACAATAGCCCTTGAACTGCTGAAAGGGTCATTTCAATCTGTTGTTCATAAATTTTTATAAAGTATGTGTCGAGTTCGAGATAAAAATTTGTCTGTTGGAAACCAAAGGACAGCGACAGTTATTGTTCAGTGTGACACAAAAAAGATGCATGTGGAAGTTTAGCGGCAATAGATTTCAACGCTGGCTCATACGGGAACTGCAGATTGAGCCTGGCACATTACCAACAGGTCCAATTTCCGTCCCGTCTCACAAACCGACATAATATCTGCAAGAGAAAAGGAAAATGTCAGATACAAAGCTTCAAAAAACGGACAAAACACTTTACCTAAATTCAAAGGTAAATGGAACTGAGTCTGAACAAGTCAAGTACACTGCATGGAAGACGTCCTTGGATATAAAAAAATTGAGAGCAGTCTTCATTGGATTTGGTGCAACTCAATGGTGAACTACGAATATGTGAACTATAGGCTGTCTATTTTTGCAAATTTATTTTCCGGATCTTTTTAAATATTTTAGTATTAAAACCAAGAAATATTAAATTAAAATTATTTTAATTTAATTAATTAAATTCGAAAATAATCAAAAATGCAAAAATTATTTTAAAAATTCTATATCGAATATACTTTTTTATCACTATTTGCTATTCTTCTTCGCCTTTCTTCAATAGCTGAGAGATTATTACGAAGAAAAGATTTTATGTAAGGATCAAGACCAAACTGAGCCAACAGTTTTACATTCAGATTAATTAACGTTAAACTTGCAACATGTTTTACCTTCAAACTGTTCTTTTTACTGTAGCGATATTATTCATTGCGCTAAAAGTTCTCTCAGCACTTCAACGCCGCTAATTGCAATGGATCCAAGAATATTCTTAGTCATTTAAACTGAATTCGGTTTTTCATTTTACTTTCAATTTAAAATGCCTTACAACAAGTCCGCTTTTTTAAAAAAAAATAAATGATGATTTTAGCATTGGGTTCACAAATTTAAAATAGTTTATCAATGGGCTCTTGCGAGTCCGACACAGCTCACCACTGGTACTATGCACTTCAAATTCATGAAACGGGAATATCTTTATCTCCACTGCTTTAAACTAAGCATATGACGTTCATGAGCACAGATTTGCATCTTTATTTTAAACCAGTGGTTCCACGAGGCGGCGGTTGGCCCGTAAACCCAATGGTTCCACGTGCCGGCGGTTGGCACGAGGCGGCGGTTGGCCCGTAATTATCAAATAATTAGCACGAGGCGGCGGAAGGCCCTACCCCTTCCCAGGTTTGAATCCTACTTGGTCCAGCGTCGAGATTCATCTCCATTAAATATCAATCCAGCCTTCGATCAGAAAGGGGATACCGACAGGCTTGGAAACAACGACGTCCGTCGGACGGGACGTGAAGCCATGGATCCGTGTGTGGGAGAGCTATACCCTGTGCTCGTTAAAGAACCCGCTGGATGTCCTTGACGGGAAGCTGCCATCTGTCCATTGGGTCCTCTACCCCCAAGTTTCTCTGAGCTCTTGGGGTCCTTGTGGCCTAGCCATTTAGGCAATTGTATGCCAGAAAACTACCGCCCATGGGTAAAATAACCCCGCAACAACCAACGGATACCAAAGACCACTTTAATCAAGTATTGTTATTCTAATGCTCCCTTTTACCAAGAATTATTTTTCTTGCGCTCCCTTCTTTGGAATAAAAATATGTTTTATGTATAAAACTATTTTTAAACAAGATGACTTAATGCCCCAATTATTATTTTCCCAAGCCAAATGCCCATAACCACTAATTTTAGTCGAACAATAACACTAAACATGGATACTTCAATAGTAAGGAAGTTTCCGTTTATCAAATTACAGAATTAATTCATATCTGTTAAAAGTTTAACTGAAACCCATTTGCAGATAAAAAAAATTAAAAATGTATAAGCTTTTTTTTTAATATTAAAAAAATATTTTTGTTCCTAAGAACATACAGTATAATACAGTGCAAAATATGTTTTTCACACACAGAGCTTAATAACTTATCTGTAGGTAACTGAATATTAATTTCCTAATACGTAATTGTAAAATAAAAGTTAAATAAGTTTTTTGACATAGATTCAACACTTGTTGTAATTCGTAGACTGAATTTCAGATAGAGAATCTGATCAGGATAAAACCAATCCTTCTCTAGATATTCCCTACAAGCAATGGAAGAAAATATATTTAAAAGCTGTGAATCAGTTAGGAAAGCATTCTTCCCTTTCTGGAACGATGCTGAATTGACACTCACAGGATAAACCCAAGTCTTCAGGGCATCAAGTAGTACGAGGTGCAAAATGCGAAATCAATAGATAGAAAGAAACGATTTGATTAAAGAAATGAATCCGTGAATGACTTTTTTTTGGTGCGGGTTTCTTTTGGAAAGCAATTCACCGCAGTTTTCTAAAAATTTTGTTGCTTTTTTGTTCATTAATACATGAACAAAAGGGATCATATCTGCTAGATAATGAATATTCGTTTTCTGTGAAGATTTTGATATATCGGCAAAATTTTCAGATGGTTGAACAGAAAAACTGCTGTTTTAGCAATACGAATAAACAGAATGCGATGCACGCTTGAGGCGACAAATTAAAAAATAAAGAAACTATTCTCATTTCACAAAAAGAAGGTAGAAAGAAGATATAACTTTTTTCATAACTAGCAGTCATCAAATTTTTGTGTGTGTTTACAAAAGAATGAAACTATTTTTTGCCAATAATGAATGTATAGATGACATAAGAGTACATGGAAACTAAAAACAATGATTTGTACAGATATTTCTTTGTATGAGGGGGCTCTGAAAGCAGGGCGGAGAGCTAGGGTTCTAGGGGGAGCATCCCCCTTTCTCTTTGAGAATGTACTAGTAGTTCTAGTAGTTCTAGGGGGGGCATCCCCCTTCCTCTTTGAGAATGCTAATAAGGGTAACAGAGGCCAAAAAATTGCTAAACATATGTATATTTTATGCATTTTTCAAGAAACGTTTTAAAGTTCTCTAAAACGTAGGGGGGGGATTGTTATACTGCATTGAAAATCCAGCCCCCCACTTTATTTTTTTCTAGATCCGGGCCTCTCTGAAAATAACAGTTCTGCTGCATTTAAGGATTTGCTGTATAACTGAGTAATTCAAATGCTTTATGATGGAGCCCTTTACCAAGTATTATATTAATGTTTTTATCGTGGAAATCAAATACTTTTTATTGTATTGAACTAGATGTAAAAAAATATATTTACCCTGTATAGAAATTTAGGAGAATTTTCACTCATACCCGTGTTAAATTTCAATGAAATGCATTTATAGATAAAAATAAGGAAAACAATATGTATACGCCAGTGGCATATACATATTATTATTACAGTATCATTCGCAAGATTTTCCTATGGGGTGTAGGTAAAAAATTTAGAGAATATGTCAAAAAATTCAAAATCAGTATTCAAAAATCAATCAAAAAGAAAAATACATCAGGCAGTAAAATTTGATTAATATCCATAATCGAATATATTAATCATTTAAATTTCGAAGAACATTATTTTCTATTCATTTTTCGTCTTAATAAAAAAACATGTAACTTATTTTTAAGGGGGAGGGGAATTGCTCCAAACCCCATGGACCCCACTTCGTGCACCACTAGTATAAGATAATTATAAAAAAAATCTATAGCTTTCAAACTATTTTTTTTTTCATTTCAAATTTTTTCCCCAAATAAATCTTGCATATCTATGTTAATCTGATAAATAGTCGATATCTTATTTAATCTATTTCCATGTAAAAACTCAAAAAGGCTGCACATTTTTCTAAAACGGACTCATTGGGAACCAGTGATGTATACGTTTACTAGGTAAAATAAATATCGGTTAGTTTCCATCACTGAAAATCCATTCTCCGTGCATCGATCTGAGCTGTGCATCAGTTCCTTTGCCAGATGCGTTTTTAATAACAAACACTATTACACTTATCAAGAGAATATGTCGTTAACATTTGAGCAAATGTTTAATATTCAATAAAAATAATATTTTTGGTCTGACTTAGACAGGAAAACGTGTGCTACTGCATTATCATGTCAATATTATTGAGTTTTCAGCTTTTGGTAAAATGTAAATGATAATTTGTCTGAAAGATATTTTAAATATAAAATGTACACCTCTTGTCTTTCATTTCTATCAGACTCATTTGGGGTTTAAAATTGTAATAATTACACATTAGCAAAATCAATACGAGAAAATTGGTCTCATATCTGTTAATGACAAACACTGAGTGGAGGGGATTTTATTGGAAAGAGTTGTCTACTGCTGACCTCTTTTGATTTTCTTCACTAAAGAGTTATCTTTAGTGAATAAACGGTAAATATAACTAGTTAAACCTACGCCAAAAGTTTGGCGTGAAACGTATGTAAATTGATAACTATATAAAATCTAACGAAATATCTATTTAAAAAAAAGGAACGAGGTTCTAATTAATTTCATTCACTCCTCACACCTTTTTTCCTGAATCGTGGCTAGTGTGGAGATAAGTCTAGTTTTCTAGACGGCCGTTTCGACGTCTGGAAACCACTTTCACCCCTGGTTAAATCGCTGCTGAACATCAGTGGGCTGTGTGCCGTTTTGATAAGTCCCAGGTCTCACGTTCGTAAGTTGTGGTTTCCAAATGTCACCTTAATTCTTAAATTATGAAAATTCTGTGCCAAACGTGGAAGGTAGCCTCACTAAGACTAGCTCGTTACAGTCTCACGGGAGGTAACTAGACCTGCAAATGAGTTTGTCCAATTGAAAAATTACCCTTATGGTTCTTCACAGAAGCCAAAGCTGGTGATTGGTTAAGCAATCGAACTTCTGTAATTAGATTATAAACAAAACTTTCATATTTACAGCGTGTAGTTGTACGAAAATTAACGGGCGCTTTTTAATTCTCTTCGGAAAGATATAAAGAAAGTTTTTTTTTTTTTATTTCATGAACGTTTCAAGATTTGAATGAAAATACGGGTTTAAGACATCTCTGAACCAACAACCAGTACTGGAAATGTAATTTTAAAACTAGTTGTAAGGCAAAGTATATATATTCTATGATCCCCCCCCTTCCACCCACCCACCCTCCCTCACCAAAAAATCCACTAAAAAATTACTCTCTTTAGCGCGATTAGTTTAGTGTGGGGAAATTTCTAACCATACACATGCTCGGGAATGGCACAGACCTCAGATGCTTGTCTAGGACGGTTATGTTATACTGGGTACAGTTACTTTTTTTTTACCTATTTTCCTAGGAACGGGATGGCTCAGTCGGTAGCGTGTCAGGCTCATAATCTGCAGTTCCCAGAGTCCCAGCTGGCTTAGCGTTCAGTTTTTTCTCCGCAAAACTCCCCGCCCTGTAGGGGACACCCATGAACTTGGAAATTAACAACGAAGTCCGTCGGATGGGACGTTAAGACGTGGTCCCGTGTGCAGGACAACCTTACCCTGTGCACATTAAAGAACACACTGGATGGCATTGGCTGTCTCCTAACAGCTGCCCAGTGAGTCACCTTCTCTGAGTCCTTGGAATCCTTTAACCTGACCGTTTAAAACATTGTTTCTCTTTTTAACTGGAACAGAACCAATTGGGTATTCAGTGATAGAATATGAATACATATGTTACCATAAAGGTCTAAGAAAGGTTTCAAATGCATTAATACGAGAAAAATAAGGAGTTGCAAGAATAATTCAACTAGCAATATATTACCAGTAATTCTCTCTTAGGTTGTTTATTCTCAATAATGTGCTGGTTAGTGCATCTAAAACTCTTTTAACATACATTGCAAAATACGTAATATAAGCTGTTTGATCAAAATAAGGAACAGTGAACACAATTCCTAACCATGACTGTCCGAGGAGGTGAAAAAAGAAATATCCTCTAAAAATTGAAATATTTAATTCTTACACTAACATGTGTTCCATATCAATCTTCCTGACCTACTATAACTGCAGTTGCTAGTGCTATTGCTCACGGAAACGTTACCAAAATGTCTGATTATTACAGTCGTGCAGAAGTTTTCTTCTGGTGACGGCAACTATTGTTTTTCACTTCAGTCTTCTTTTAATTATAGAATGAATCAACTCATTTAATTTTTTTTAAGTTTTAAATTAAAGCTGCCTTTTATTTTTCACAAAAATTTAACTATTTGATTTTATTATACAATCATTTGTTGTTCTTTTGCAATGTCCCACGAGAATAACGTTACGTCAAACACAATAATTTTAATATCATGAAATTGTAAATAACACTGTTGAAAGAAATTATTAATTACATTTCATAGTGAAATATTAAAATGTACGACTCAAAACGATGTGTTTGTGTGAAAATTTATATGAAGAAAAAATGCAAGGTTGCAATGCACAATGACTGATTAATTGAATCTCACTACTAAAACATTCTTTAGAAAAAAAAATATATTTGCAATGTACGACCCAATCGATGAATGCCAGTGATAGAAATATATTAAAGCAAACACACTTAAAAATATCGGCTTACTTTCACTGAAGAATCTTTTGGATATTAATTAAATTTGAATTTAATAACGCATTTGTCTACTGAAGCCGAAAAGCAAAGATTTAATATCTTTAGAAAAATAAGATAATTTTGACACAAAACTGTTTGAAATTTTGCTTCTCTTCCAACGATTAAAAAGAAAGAATAATTTACCTAAATATTCATCGTTTAACAAAGCAGTAAGATGGGATATATGAAATCTTAAGAAAATCATCCGCAATATCAGGTTCGTTATGCATCTTTCGAATTTCCATTAGGTGAATAACGCCAAAGTGACTAAATGCAAATTCGAGGTCGCGATCACAAATAATTGCGTCCGGATTACAAAAACAGAATCAGTTCCTTTCTGCGGCGCAAAACGCAACTTCCTACAGAATGCAAACAGAAAACGAGAAGAAAGGCAAACTAATTCCTATTTAGACTTCACACATACAAGGGCTGCAGTTTGTAATGAGAATAACAATGGCAAAGCGGCGGTAATCCATCCTCACTGGTGCTCCACTTATTTGCATTTTGTTTTGACATTTAAATTCGTCTCCTCGCTCTTCCTCCGTTTCTTTGAAGATAGTTCCCTAGCGCAGCTGATGCACTTCACTTATACCATCTTCTCTTATTTCTGCTTAGTTTCATCCGCTCTTCATCCACATGTCTAAAAGCTCATAAGGCTGTTGAGTTTCATCCTTTCACACAATTGAATCTTCTGATTGTTGTATATTTGATAAAAACCAGAGAAGAGAAATGAAAGAAAAAAAAAATGAAAAAACTGGTGTTCTTTTCAAAACTCAAGGAGAATATTAGTTCCATGTGGCTTACCGCAACCAAATAACTCCTCTCTTGCGAACGCGTTTGATTTATTATTTGAGATGTGGGTCTGCACGTTTTGTGAAAATGAGTTTTACTCCTGTGGCATATAAAAATAAAAAATCGCCCTCATACACTTATACAAAGAAAATCAAAATGGCAGCAATGTTTGCATTGACCCCGTTTTTGTTTGCATATTTTCTATTTTTTTTTTATTTTTTATATGCACAGTTTTGGCATAAATATTAAGAGCCATACCAGAACTGAAATTGTTAAGAAGCAGTGTTCGCAATTTCATGCTATCTTAAAAGGAATGATATATTAAGGATGTCTGAGTACCTGGAGTGTTCTTGATCATGCAGAAAGATATACGACGAAAGTAGATATTAAAGATGTAGTTTTATACAAACATAAATTGTTAAACCAGTGAAACTGAAATTACGGCTGGAAATGTGCTTCTAGAATCGTGTTCAAGTTAATTTAAACGATCGGAAATAAACTGTTCAAGGAGGCTAGACGGGTGAATTCTACCTTCAGCATCTACTACCTGTTTAAAAGATACATAAATTCAACATTGAAATGTTTCGAAATATTTAAATTCTCATTCTATATGCGTCCAAATTCATTTTCAACAAAAAAGCAAAACATTTATATATATATGTTTCTTCAATCACTTGTTGCTCTTTGGCTCATGGCTCCCGAACGACTGCCATGCAGCATTCTGAGATGGTTCTGATTGAACTTAATAGAAACCTGTATGCTAATCTCCACTTCTCTCCATTCTTGAGTACTGGGTGGCCTACCTCATTCACCCCTTTAATCAGTTACGGATTATAAAGTAAGAGACGATTAGTGATCAGAATGTGATTTTGCGAATGAATTCTGCTGGATTCTGCAGTTATAAATTAAATGCTTGTGTATGTATCGTCAGTATATTTTCTTACACCATATTATTATATTATCCTTAAAAGTTATAATTTTAGATTTGACTTTCAGTTTGTTGGAACTTGTACATAATAGAGATGTAATATTCTATTAAGCATAGAACTCTTTCTTCATCGCTCTGATACGTTTACTTCTAATTTTTCCATGGTTCTCTAAGACGTTGAAGATTTTCAGTTTCTTTCGGATACAAACACTTTTACTATTGCATAGCTCTACTCTATAATTTAAGAATAAATTTACACAAGGAAAAAAAGTTCTTTAGAAGTATCTATATTTTTACTGATTCATTCGTTATTGATAGTGGGTTGGAAAGTTGCTAAGAATTATATTGTTGCATCACGATCGAGACAGACTTACCACAGATGTCTAACTAAAGCCTGTCAGCAGTCTATAGACCGATATTTCTCAACCATTGGGCCGTAGACCACTACAGTTCCTCTGTTCAGGGAGATGATTAAGCAGATCTTAATTCGCAAATCTTAATTCGCAAAATGACCCAAACTTGAGGAAGATATTGCCACTGAATTTCTAAAATATTAATATTGGAAAGTTCTTAAATTGCATTTGATTCCAAAAATGTACATTTCATTTTGCGTTACTGAAAAACTCAGTGATTAATAAAAACAGATATTTATTCAGGAGAAATGGTGAAGGGGAAAGTTTTTTGAATAATAGTAATGTTACTACAGGTAGAGGGAATATATTCGTATAATTTATCAGGCCGAGAGGTGAGTATGTTGAGCAACATAACTGTACGCGATGTTTAGAAGATGCAAGAGCTAAACAGGAAGATAACACAAACCTATATACTCTATCCTAGATTTGAACTCTAGTATATATTTATGTAAATTTGCTAGCAAAAGAGCAACTGCATATTTCTCTTAATACGGAAAATTTTTACCACTGATATGAACTCCATGCATTTACATGCATGTACAATTCACGTGGCCGAGTGGTTAGCACCCTTGGCTATTGATCTAATGGGACCGGGTTCGAGCCCCGGGTAAGGCATGGATGTGTGCCGTTTTTCTGCTGAGGTCCTGCTATCCTCTCAGATCTTCTACTATGGCATATAAACTGACAGGCTCCTGTCAGACCTCTGTGGCAAGCAGCTGCTTGAGGGGGTATTTAATATATTTAATTTACAATTTATTGTTTATTGCTTTGACTTTCATCAGTCGACTCCATCAACATTTGAACCATTTCTTGCAGTTATTTATGGACATGATCGTATCCATGGACTCAATCAGTTGTGTTTTCAAATGAGCTGATGTGAAGCTACAGAGAGGAAGTTGCTTTTTCACGCATTTCCAAGGCGGCAACGAAATTTAATGGAGTGTTTTTTAACGTTATTGCGAAATTCAAGGAGATAAGGAAAAAGCGCTTACCCACTTCTTTTATGACATTCATAATCCTGTCAGTCCTCAAATGCCAGTGACTTACTGCGCAATTATTTATCTTGAATCTGGAAATATTTTACAAACAATCGAAATAGAATACACATAAAAAGCATTTGCTGAAATAAAAAAATGATTGATATATATATATATCAATACTTCATCTCGTTAAGTATAAAAAAAAACAAATAAAATGTTGCAAAATTACTAAAAATTCCTCGTGTCTGTGATTAAGCACAAATCGTTTAAACTATTGGAGACAAAAAACAAGAATTATATCTACATTTTAAGTTTCCGCTGAACCAATTACGAAGCTTGGCATGCATTCAGCGACACTTACGCCAGTCAGACCATTGATTCAAACACTGGTCTCGTTAAAAGCGATTTCGTTCGTTTGGAAAAGTAAGAACACCAAACAGAAAGGTCCATAGAGCTTCGTCTATATAGCTACGTCAGGAGATTTTCTTGATTGCCTCAAATATTTGTCGCTAACGAACCAGGACACCAGTTTCAGAAGACGCAGAGCATTGCCTTTGGAACACTGACAACCTCGACTGCCTCTTCTGGACCAGTGGTCCTCATTACTGGGTTGGTGAAGGTCCACGAGAACATCATTACCGGAATTTTGTTTCTGCCTGTAGACATGACAGGAGAGGCAGCAAAAGCATCGCGCACACGTTCCACGGCAGCACGAACTGAGCAACCCTCCCCTCATTTATTGGAAAGCCTTAAAGTTCGATTAAAAATGTCTGTGAATGGCGAAATAATGGCCAATGTACCAATAACGACAAATCCTTGAGATATTTTCATGATTTGTTGGTGTTGTTATTCACATAGTAGTACGTTATACGCAACGATTTAAAATACAATGTAAACTGAAAATCACTGACCTTCTTGCTTGCACTTCACTGTTATTGACCAAACAGGTACATATTACAGAGTATTCATTTAATTTTTTTTTATCAGTGATAAATTGCTGCTATGCTGTGTCTTAACAGTCATGGAAATATATTAAAGAATTCAGTACTAAGCAGTTTATACCAGTTAAGTCTTACTTTGTCTGTTAAATTTCATTCAGCATTTTGTTGACTAAAACTAGTAGAGCAGAAAAATACTACTACAATGTATGGTGCCATCAGGGGGGAGAGGGTAAGTTATCTCCTCCCCCTGAAGAAATAATCGAAAAACTAATTTACTTTGAAAAACAATCAAGTGTACCAAATTTTCCTTTTCTTTAACAAAAAATAACTCTTGTTTTTCTTTTTTACATGCTATTTATTTTTATTTGTTATTACGAAAAATCACTTTTACTTGTTCTGTTTAACTTTTGCTAACAGAAATGCTATAATTTTCGTCTGTGGAATTTCTAATATCTTATTAATCAATGTGTCAAACGTAATTGAATCGCGTTAACTAGAAGAACCAGTCGCGTTAGTCGAAAACCAAACCTACTTTAAACAAATTTTTAAACCGGAATCATGTTAATAGAATTTGTATTAGGCTGGGTGTACTATTGTCTGTTTAACGTCTACCAATACTCATTTTCATTCAGCTAATGTTTCTTACATACATTTGGAACGTTGTTTGTGTGACAGTTCACTATGCATTTAAAGACCAAATAAGATAGAGTAACCAAATTTTTCACGATGGTTCCTAAGATTAGATAAAGAACCCATCCTAAACGGTATGAGTTAGAATCACTGATTTCGGTCTACATCTTCCTCTCATCATAACTTAAAGCAACAAGCAACACCGCTCAAGCTTTATTTCCGATCCTTCTCCGGAAAAGGCCTACTCCCAACTTGAGAAACGAGCAGAGATTTTCTCAAGTTCAATGAAATCAAGTCAATGAGAGCTTTTGATGTTGAGGAAGACAAACTATTATTTAGCAGTAGACAAATAATTTTTTCTCAATGTAAGGACAGTTGGCAAAATCCAGGCAATTTAGCAAGATCTTGGGTAATTGAGAAAACGAGGCAACTTGGCAAAATGCTGAGGAGCGCACAAGAATTAAATGCTGGGTGAGACATAATTAAATTTCTGTAAAATATTTATTTTCTCAATTGCAAAATTTGATTTCCGAGTTGGAAATTTTTCGTTTTCTCTGCCCCGCCCCAATCATAGTCCCTTCGCTGCTCCCCTGCATAAAGTTGACATATATATGATGGTACTCGAGAAACATCGATGTACTGTTAATCTGCAGACAAACATTTTTTCTGATGCTACATTTTTAATTAAACTTTACTTGATTTAGGTTAACCTCTGAGCAGCACTTTTTTGCCAACAATATGCTAAATTGCCAGGCCACAAGATTCCAAAGTCTAAGAGAAGGTCGGTGGAAGGGGACCCACTGGATAGCTGTTAGAAGGCAGATGATAGCCTCCCTTCAAGGCTATCCAGCGTGTTCCTTAACGTGCACAGTCTATGACTCTCACTCGCACAGAGCCATGGCTTAACGTCCCATTCAAAGGACGGTGACCGTTTCAAGCCCATCGGTGTCCCCTACTGACCGCGAAGGTAAATCTCAAAGCTGGTCCAAGTCGGACTCGAACCTGAAAATTGCAGATTACGAGCTTGGCACTCTATCGACTCAGACACACCCCACGCTAATACTAAACTTTTTTATATTTGGTTGCTGGGACTTATAGCCAATGTTCGCTTTACGACCCAATGTGAGAACATATTTGACATAGTAATAATTGAACATTTTTTTTAACTGAAGGACAATCGCAACATATATTACAGCACAAACGATCATGCCATACCCTGGACTAGAACCCGGACCAGACAGTCGCAGTATCAACGCAAAACTTCTGAGCCACCTAGTCAAACCCTTAAACTTTTGCAGTCATTGTGATTTTATAAAAGGCAATAATTTAGCTAAATCTACTGGAAACTCAATTAAAATATGACGTAGTATATTAAAGGTTTTTGCTTGCGTTTTTAAAATGATGCACAAAGCAGAGTGGTATAAGAAAAATCGAATCGCCACGCTGAACAATGTGAAATAGCTATCATACACTATCCTACCAAATATTCTTCAAGAGTTTCCATGTTATGTCAATGGGACGTGTCGATTGGCCACGTAAATTAGGCCTTTATGACTTAGGACTCATATCGGACGTGTCAATGGGACGTAACTTGGAAGCCCTATGACTTTTAAATTACGCATTTAATGGAAAAATGTGACTGAAATAAACTATAATCAAATCTATTTCAATCTCGATTTCCGACGATATTCTTTCAGTATTTGAAGAGTTATGGGTGCTGGTATATTTAACAATAAATTATATTATTTTATAGAAATCATTCATAACTGTCTAATATCGAAATAATCGTTAAGCAAAACTTCTAAAGTGTATATTTATTATATTAAATTATTTGAAACAATACTTATTATTGAAGTTTTAAGTAATTATTGTGGTAATGTTGTCTTAATGTTGTGAAATATTTTAGCTCCCACAACGTTTTAAATACTGAACGAATATTATTGAAAATCGAGATATAAACAGATTTCTCGATCTTTAATTTATCTTCAGTCATATGTTTCCGTTAAATGAATGTTTCAAAAATTATTGAGCTTTAAATTTAGATTCTTATTGAAATAACACGAAAAATCTCTAATATAACTGGGCAACAAATTTTCATAAAAGTCATGCCTCTGAGATAAAAGTAGCCATTTCTTAAGATTCCAAGGTTCTGAACACGAATATGACAATGAAAAAGCAAAATCGGCTACGATTTCTGAGAAATCCACAATAGTTTGTTACATAATAGAGTAATACGTACATATGACATGTATCGGTAAAACTCCGCTTCTACTTCCGACATCGCTTTGCCCGCCGCTTGTACAACTGCTCAGGATCATCTCTGGCGAACGATCAACAGTAGTCAGCCAACATTGAAATGGGTCAGTTTCCCTGGTATCTTTTCTCCGTCGTTGCAATGTCCTGATGAAAATATTCACCTTGCTCATCACTAATCATGCCGCAGTTGTCGGGGAAGAAATCTAAGTGGGAATAGAGAAAGTTGATCTTTAAAGACATATTGCAGCCAAGTTTGTGATACAGAGACAATATATCCTTAACCAGTTTCTTGTAGTTGTCTGCCCTGACATTCATAAGGAATGTAGTTGACACCAGACGAAAAGCGTCCCAAGCCTTTTTCTCGTCACCCTGTTAGTAGGTTGTCGAACATCTGGTCTCTAAACAACCGCGAATCTGAGAACCCACAAAAATTTCTTCTTTAATTTTCGCTTTGCTGAGTCGAGGAAATTTGTTAACCAAGTACTTGAAAACTTGAAAGCTGATGCAGTCTGGTCCATGGCTTTTACGAAGTTTTTCATCACATCGAGTTTGATGTGTAGGGACGATGGCAGGATTTTGTGCGTTTCTGCCAGTGCTGAGTGTTCCACATTCTTCTCTTCCGACCTTCAGAGATTTCCTCTGAGGCCAGTCTCTCTTCATGTAGTGCAAAGTCTTTGCTCAGCTCTCCAATTCACATAAGAAACAACAGTACTTCGTATATCCTAGCTGCAGACCCATCAACAGAGCCACTACCTTCAAGTCACAACAGAGATGCCAGCCATACTTGCTGTATTAAAGACAGTTCAACAGCTGTTTTAGATTGTCGTCGGCTTCTTTCATGTAGACAGCGTGTCTGACCGGAATGGAAGGAATTCGATTTTCATTATGCAGCAACACCGCCTTGAGACTCAATTTCGAGGAGTCTATGAATAGTCGCCATTCTTGAGGGTCATGTTTGATTCCGATGACATTCATCAGGCCATGGTGCATTGGAGCAGAACACAAGGTCATCTTCCTTTCTGAAGTAAGGCGCAAACTGCTCATGGCGAGTTAGAAACGAAGTCATTCGGACATTTTCCTTGAGAAGATTTCATTGTTTAAGTTTTGATCCAAGTAACTTTACTTTGGCCTTGGACAGCTCCAAATCGAGAACAAGATCGTTCATTTCTTCTTCGGTGAGAATGTGTGGCGCAGATGACGCACCATGGTAGACGTATGGATCATCATTAGGCACTGAAGGCTGTGGAGACCTGGCGACGGTTCGCCTCCCTCCTCATCGTCTGAATCGATGAAAAATTCTTTTGGATGTTGGGGAATGGGAAGGCCTTCGTCATGTGAAACTGGTCGGAGAGCAGATTGTATATTCGGGTATGCTATTGTCTACTTCTTTTTCCTTGTGATGCTTCCAGAAGCAGGTGGAGCTACGGAGAAGTAGCAGTCATTTGCGTGATTGCTTGGCTCTCTCCAAACCATAGGAACAGCAAACGGCATCGCCACTTTTTCGCCTTTCTGCCACTTCGGAAGATTTCTTGCACATGCACTGCAGCATATGTGTGGTCCCCGATCTTGCATCCAAAATAAAACTCATACGCCACTTTCACTATTGGAGTGATGACCCTTTTCTGGCTTGAATACGTCACTTCCCCGCAAATGCAACAAAATGTATCTGCACTATTAACACAGTTATGACGCATCATTACTGCTGGATTAAAACTGCAAGGATCACTTGAGTGTCACTTATGACTCAGGGGTAAATGGGAGTCGCTCAAATGACTTGCTCACCCTACGAGACGAGACGTTGCCTACAACTAACGATTGCATCATCTTTTGTCCGCGATGTCATGACTCGATTACATTGCATCAGATGATGCATATGTAGTTGATGATGCAACGCAATACGTTGCAATCTGGAGTTAAAATACAACGCAATATGTTGCAATCTGGAGTTAAAATACAACGCAATATGTTGCAATCTGGAGTTTAATATTGCGAAATGGTGACCTATTGAGTCGTTTATACATGACCATCTCTATCTCTCCTAAACAAGAGCCAATCGACAAATTTTATTGTTATTTTCGTGTTCAACACCTCGAAATTAGTAAAGATTGGCTATTTTCATTTCAAAGCCTTTTTGTGTATTGCCCAGTGTATTTTAATAAGCAGTATATGCATGCTTATATTAGTGTATATATGCAAGCAGTGTATATATGCATTATTTCAGTATATATAAGAATGTGACAGCAATCATTCCGAAAATATCAAATATGCTTTCGGAACTTTCCTGCTGTCTCAGTATACCGACATATTTCAGAGTATTTAATGCTATATCGGATTGATGCGAAAGAGTTTGCTCAGAGAGAGAAAGAGTTCTATCATAAGTAAACAAAGCCTTGAAAGGGCAGCTGGATTGCTTGCCTACTGGTTCATACCCACTGCAATTTCCAAGAAAGTGGCGAATGTTACGGTATTGGTTTCTTGGATATCTGAGCATACTACACTGGAACTTCTTCCATCTTTGTCACTGCTTTCACTAATATTGTCTGCACATAAGGATGAATCCGCCATACCAGAAACATCCCAATTGCGAAAACTAATCGCAGATAGTGATGAAACTATGTAAATAAATGACTGGAGAACTGTCATGGTTGCAAACAAATTTATAGAAAAAATTTCTAGTATGATGGAGCTTTACACTTTACTCATTCAATTAGTCAGTGATTGATCACGATATTCTGAGGCCACTGGATCGTATACGGTACGGATTGTCGCGTGGCACAAAATGTGAAACCCAACGAAGACAGTGAATGGCAAACGCAAGGAAAACAGTGAATGTTAAACGCAACGAAGAAAATGAATATGAAACGCAACGAAAGCAATGAATGTGAAACGCAACGAAGGCAATGAATGTGAAACGCAACGAAGGCAATGAATGTGAAACGCAACGAAGGCAATGAATGTGAAACGCAACGAAGGCAATGAATGTGAAACGCAACGAAGACAATGAATGTGAAACGCAACGAAGGCAATGAATGTGAAACGCAACGAAGGCAATGAATGTGAAATGCAACGAAGGCAATGAATGTGAAACGCAACGAAGACAATGAATGTGAAACGCAACGAAGACAATGAATATGAAACGCAACGAAGGCAATGAATATGAAACGCAACGAAGGCAATGAATGTGAAACGCAAAGAAGGCAATGAATGTGAAACGCAACGAAGACAATGAATATGAAACGCAACGAACACAATGAATGTGAAACGCAACGAAGACAATGAATATGAAATGCAACGAAGGCAATGAATATGAAACGCAACGAAGGCAATGAATGTGAAACGCAACGTAGGCAATGAATGTGAAACGCAACGAAGACAATGAATATGAAACGCAACGAAGGCAATGAATATGAAACGCAGCGAAGGCAATGAATGTGAAACTCAACGAAGAAAATGAATATGAAACGCAACGAAGGCAATGAATATGAAACGCAGCGAAGGCAATGAATATGAAACGCAACGAACACAATGAATGTGAAACGCAACGAAGACAATGAATATGAAATGCAACGAAGGCAATGAATATGAAACGCAACGAAGGCAATGAATGTGAAACGCAACGTAGCCAATGAATGTGAAACGCAACGTAGGCAATGAATGTGAAACGCAACGAAGACAATGAATATGAAACGCAACGAAGGCAATGAATGTGAAACGCAACGAAGACAATGAATGCAAAACGCAACGAAGACAATGAATGCAAAACGCAGCGAAGAATGAGAACAATAAAAACAATAAACATGTGGTTACTGAAATACAGATTCAAATTGGCGCCATCAGCTATGATTCGAACTTGGACTGTGTTTGCTTGCATGCGTCATCATTGATTCGACACGTTGCAATTGTTCGTATCTTTTAGAATAAGCGGTGGATTTTAGGTAGCTTGCAAAAATAAAAATAGTCCAAGTTCGCATTGTAGCTGATGACGCCATTTCAAATCTGCATTTCAGTAACCATATGTTTATTGTTTCCATTGTTTCAAAATGTAATTTTACTGCTTCATAGCTGAGGGGTTGGGTTGGGTTGTTTTACCTCTGAGCGGCACTTTTTTGCACACCATGGGCTAAATGGCCAGGTCACATGGACCCCGAAGGCTCAGAGAAGGTTGGGGGAGGGGACCCACTGGAACAGCTGTTGGGAGACAGATGGTAGCCCCCCGTCAAGGCCATCCAGCGTGTTCTTTAACGTGCACAGGGTATGGCTGTCCCGCACACGGGGCCACGGCTTAACGTCCCATCCGACGGACGGCGACCTTTCCAAGCCCATCGGTGTCCCCTACTGACCGTGGGCAGGGCGGGGGAATTTGCGGAGATAAATCTCAACGCTGACCCAGCTGGGACTCGAACCTGGGAACTACAGATTACGAGCCTGGCGCGCTACCGACTGAGCCACCCCCGCCCCTCATAGCTGAGGAGTTTTCTTTCGTACTAAATAAACGAAGCGCTACAATTTTCAGATTCTGTGCCATGCTGTTGATGCTGATCCATCGTCAATAACTCGCACGCTCTCCGTCCGAACTTGGTGGCTCACAAGTAACTACAGTGAAGCGTCTGCAATGCATTTGTAAAGTAGTTAAAAGTTGTGTAAGTACTACTGAACAAACAAACCATCGTATCGAAGTCTACAGAAAACTCTCTTTCTAATTCACGCTGCCGCCGTTTCATCAAGCGAATTGTTAAGTGCGATGAAAAATGGACTTTTTCAATAATTCGAACAACTGAAGTGCGCTTGACCAAGGCCAGATCGCACTTCCTGTCCCAAAGGGAAGACAATTCGAAACGAAGGCATTGTTGTGAGTTTGGTGGAATTTTGAGGATGTTGTGCCCATTGGACTGGTTCCCAATCGATGTGCCATCAATGCTGACCTCCACTCAGCACAACTGGAGTGCGTACATTCTGTGATGTTTCAGAGCTACCCAAGATTTGTAAACAGTCTTCAGGTACTCCTCCAACAAGACAACACAAAACTGCACACTGACGAACGTAAATCTCAGAGATTTGACATTTGAGTTTCTTATTCATCCGTAGTCCGTACTTAACTCCTCGGACAACCACCTCTTTCGCCCCACGGCTCATTTTTTCGAGGTAGGTAGTTTCAAACATTTCAGGATGTCGAAAATGGATGTAGGGAGTTTTTCACCTACAAGGACCAAGCATGATATCGAAGAGGAATCGAACAATTTACCGACAGATAGCTTCGAACTTTTGAAAAATAATGGTTTATATTTCACTGCGTAAAGTTGGTTATTTATATTGAATTATCATTGCTCAAGTATACGGTACACGCGCAGGTGGGACTCGAGTCTTGGAACTGCAGATTACGAGCCTGGCGCGCTACCGACTTATTCCTAGGTGCAAATTTTCAAAGCTCTACCATTTCTGCATGATAGTTAGAATCAGCGTATTTTCCTGTCAGTCAGCCTTCAGTCAACCACTGAGCTGTCACTGACTCAAACACTGAGTCAATCACTAAGCATGTATATATATATATAATAAAAGATGTCTGTGTGTCTGTGTGTGTATGTGTCTGTGGCAGCCATAACTCATCGGGATATCAACGTACACGCTCCAAAGTTTCAGAGAATGTTTGTGGTTGTGCCTCGGATTGCAGTGCCACATTTCAGGTCGGAAGTCCAAAAGGGGGGGGGGGGCTTGCTAGAAGCAAAAATATTTACCATGTGATTCCTACGGGAAACGAGAATCGCTGTCAAATCTATTGTTGCCATTTACTGCTCCCTAACTCTGAAAGTAAAGAGTTAAAATAGCATTTAGATCTGCTGCGGTTGCCAGATTCGTCACACACCCAAGGGTATTATTTAGGCGTTCCATTTCAGCTAGGGATTTGATTTTCTAACCATACATGTGGTAGGGCAGGGGATGTGGTAGGGCCCTACGAAATTTGGGACTCTTCGGTAAAGTACGTCGGGAATTACAGAATGCCAAAATCCGACGAAATAAATATCTGGATCGTTTGCCATGGGCTCTGAGAGCGCACGCGAAGTCAGCAATGACCTTTGCAACACCGGGAATTCTTTGTGTTCAAACAGAGATAAAATGTCGGGGAGAGGGGGCGATACTCACAAAACTAACCATTAGTGCAGGAAACAACATAATATGCAGATTAAAAGTGAGACACGAGTTGCCACAATTTCTATAGAAGCGAAGCTACGGGCCACGTGGGAACTTGATTTTTAAACCAATCACTGGGCACACGGGGGAAGCTGTGAAGAGATTTGCACCATGAGGACGAATATCATGGGAGCCATAGGGCGGCAAATTTGTGATAACGGAAATAAAAATCTCGATAGCTTACGCAGAAACTAAGCCATGGGCTATGAGAGAGCTTGCTGACGTCAACAACGATCCAAGTCAACACCGGGCAAATTTCTTCGTGTTGAATATCTGTGCTAAAGTGTCGGGGAGGGGTGGAATTACAAAATTTACCTTTAGGGTTATGAAAATAAAAATGTACAGATTAAAAGTGACACCCGGGCAGCGCCGGGTATGTTCAGCCATATATCGGTACAACTATATAATTTATAATTTCTGAACAGAGTTTAGCATGACTTAATATTTTTGCATTAATTATTAATCCTGTATTATTTATGCCCGTATATTATGCCTGCATTATTATTATACCTTATAAAATTATAAATAAATACCCCCTCACGCAGTTGGTTGCCACAGAAGTCGGACAGGAGCCTACCAGTTTATATGCCATAGATAGAAGGCCTGTGAGGATGACAGGACCTCAGCAGGAAAAATCACAAACGGCCATGTCTTGCCCGGGGTTCGAACCCAGGTCCCTTAGATCAGTAGCCAAGCGCGCTAACCACTCGGCCAAGGAAAGGCCATCGCTGATAAATAAAATATTCCAATGTATAGCTGAAATATAAATATATTAATTATAATTGCTTGTAATAATCAATTAATACATTTATATTTCAGTCCCATATTCGAATATTTTATTTCTTTATCCGCAATAGCCCCTTTTCCTCCCCCCTTTTTTTTCTAGATTCTGCCCTGACCACTTAATTTGTATGAAATATTAAAAACGATAAGTTAACTACATTATTATTATTTTAGAGATTTAATTTTTGAGATTTATTTTGAGATCTTCAGCGGCATCAAAACCATACGTGATAATGAGGCCCGGAATTAAAAGAAAAAGTTAAAGGGAGGGGACGAGAGAGACTGTACTTCCATGGTATATAATATCCTCTCTTCCGTTTTACAGGTATTATTTATTTATATTTAAAAATTTACTGAAAAAGACATAAAGTAACATAAATTTAATAAAATTTGCCTCCATTACCCTTACTTGATTCTCAAAGTAGTGGTAGGTGGATACTAAATTCTTAAACATAATTACAGAAGAACAAGAAGTCACCCCTTTCTCTTCTTCCCCTCCTACATCTGGCTCTGGTGATAATTATCATGTAGACACCACAACCAAAGTAATTGACCAAAGGAAACGTTTCACAGAAATGTTATTTGTCCGTTCTTTATTCAATCTTCAATGCACAGTATTCACAACAAGTTGTATTTGCAATAAAAAGGAATAACAATAAATACAAATGTAATGACATGCAATCTAATAAACTTCTAAAGCCTATTTACTGCGGCAGCAAAATCTAAACAGTATTATTGTATTCGAAGTATCTCATGAGGATTTGGGTCCTTCGCAAGGATCGAAATCAAATTTTGCTTCCCTTGAGGCGCCATGCGACCAAGTCGTATTCCTTGCTTGTCTTCCACAAAACCAATAATAGTGTGTACAAGGCATCACGTAGCTTAGAATTAGAACTTGCAGAAAGCAACGCGATCCTAAAAATACTAAAGAGAATGTAAAATTGTTTAGTTTATTTTTCTTTTACAAGATAACATTTACTCCTTCGTATAACCAAGGCTATAATATTGAATGATATATTTAAAGAAAATCAAAAGCATTTTTTTCAGTATTGAAATCAATGTAGGAAAAGCAAAGTAAAGCTCAGTAGTTCCACCGAAATTTAAAATCTACAGTGCACTCGCAGATGGTTTACTAAGAGATTCCTCGGATTTTGAAAAGTCATGCAATTGAAAGTTTAATATTTTTTCATTGCATTTAATGAAGTGGAAAAAACTTCAAAATATGTTTATGAAGTCAGGGCACAGGATAACTCATTATTACATTGATACTATAATACATCCTTTGTCATAATTACCGAAGAACAAGAGGGCATCCTTTAACATTAATCTTTCTTTTCTTCTTCTGAAAACTGTTATTGTTCCCTCTTTTTTTTGTAAAAGTATGAAATCTCCTTCCCACCGAACTTACCCCTTCTCTTACTAAAGTTGTGTTCTCTCAAAGTTTGAAAATATTCCATTCTCTTTTGCCTGGAAAAACTGTATATTCTTTTATAAAAATGTGGAATAAAAATGTGGAATAAAAATGTGGTTCCCACCAAACTTGTCACTTCTTTTACTAATGATGTATTTTCTTAAAGAATAATTTTTGCATTTTCATATGTTTCAATTTTAATATTCTCTACTGTATCAACGTATCGTGTTATAATTACCGATCATTTTAAAATTTAATAAATATACATTGATATCTTAATTTACTTAATTAGAAAAATAATATTTTACTTATTTCAATGCTGCATTTAATATTTTGCATATATTTATTTTATATAATGCATCAGATGGAAAGCGAAAGAGAACAAAATCGTCTAAAAAATTTGGATGCAATATGTAATAAGGCAGTGCTGTACAACTTTTCTAAGACCGCGGGCCATTTTTTTTGCTAATATTTCGCGGGCCAAAAAAAAAGAATCGGACATGATAGGTAATTGAAAATTCAGTTCATGTCATCTCAAAAAATTATTTTATTTATATGAAAAACAATAAGTAATAATAAACCAATATGAATTTTCTAAACCTTATCAAATATTTAATAAATTTAATGGGAGTATTGTGGCCGTAGTTGTTGGACAATAAGAATAGAATGAGTAAGTTGAAATAATACAATAATAATTGCAAATAGAATGAGTAAGTTGAAGATTGCATATCAAGTAAAATAATATAAGTTGACAAAAGATTATAAAATGGATTGCAGATATTTATTTAAAATTTCAAGTAAAAACTTGATTTTGTTCGCGGGCCACAAAAATCCTTGTCGAGGGCAGCTAGTTGGACAGCGCTGTAATAAGGCATAATGTTTTTAATATTGTGCCACTTGGTGATAGTGTAAATTGCACAATATGCTTTACTAAAGTCAGTGATGAAATGTATCATTGACTTTATAGTTCATTTGTAATAACCATTTTATTTTATGAAATCCCTAATTTTTAAATCATAATCTTGTTATTACATCTGTTTAATTCCATTTTGGAACAAAAATCAAATCTTGATGTGAAAACTGACGATAATAGCTTCTAACAAGAATGTCCAGTCATGGTCGTCGTCACTTTTAAAAGATGATCACTTTTTTGCATAAATCTTACTCCTCAATGTCATCTTCTACGATGACAATTTTATCATTCCTGATATCCTTGTTATAGTTTTGATTTGTCGATTCTGATGTATCTTATTTCACTGTAAGCATCGTTGTCATTGAATCGCAGTTAACGAATGATACGTTCCCCTTTTTCCCCTTTTATGTCCAACTAACTGTTGAGTAAGATAGCAAAAAAAAAAAAAACAAGTACGAATCTAGAATGTGGGAAAGGGGACTATGCGCTCCCCCCCCCCTTTTTTTTTCTCAATGCTAGTAACGGTAATAGAAAAAAAATATGTTAAACGTATTTATACATATTTCATCCATTTTTAAAGAAATTTTTCAAGACCTAAATCGAAGGGAAAAATGTATTGCAACGAAAATCCAGTCTCTTGCGCACTTCCACCCCCTTTACCTATTTCCGGCTCGTTTCAGTTTCTTGACATCCACTCTCCCCGCCCCCCCCCCCCCACCTCCTCCTTTTTTTTGACTAGATCCGTCCTAAACAAAGATATTGAACTCTGTACAATTGATTGCAACTCAAACTCTGGCTTGGCTAACAAAATCTTCTCAAAGTAAGGAGATACAGAAAAAAACAAGTTCAAATATTTCATTAGTCCCCCAAAAAATTTCTTTCATTTCTAAAATCGAAAAGGATGAATTTGTACAGACGAACAGATAGATGGCTGACTAAATAAAAATAATAGCTTGTTTCGAAAACGCAAAATAAATGGGCAATTTTCTTTTAACACTCTGATTTGACGTTAAAGGTTATAACATATATTTATAATATATAAATTATAATCATATATTTTTTTGGCAATATTATATTCCAGATTAAAAAAAATACCTGTACACAGATCTTATGTACTTTCAGAAAGAGCAAATGGAAAAAAAAGTTGTTTCCCACAATAATCTGCAGGCATTTTTCAGTTTGAGGTTTATAAATAAAACTTCAGGTTTTATCGATATTTCTTTAAAGTCTCCTGAATACTCTACTGCAACAAAGGGGTACTTCTTAATCAATTAGAAGATCAAAAGTCCTCTCCTTTGGAGAATAGAATTTTACGCTTTGATCTCAGCATTCCGACTTTAACCATTCTTTTAGAACAATGCTCAGCAGGGAACTAGATCAAAATGCTTTGGATTCAACATATTGACCGAACGAAAACGAAAACTTATGATTCTTGTAGATCTTCTGGCATTTCCGCTTGCTTGAGGGCATGCTTATTTTTTTTGTCCCATAAGAGTTTTCAAAAGACTGCCTCGAACGATTTGATTTTTACACCATGAATATTTATATCAAATTCTGATTTGATTCTCAAGGTGAACTAGATACTCCAATTGTACAAAAAAGGCGGTTGTTTGGGATGTGTCGTTACTCTTTGGAGAGCAGTTTTTTTGCACGTATTGGGCTAAGTGGCCAGGCCACAAGGATCCCATGGGCTCAGAGAAGGTTGGAGAAAAAAGATCCACTGTACTGATGTTTAGGAAAAAGATTGAAGACTCCCGTCAAAGCCATCCAGCATGTTTTTTTTTTAACATTCACAGGGTATGGCTCTCTTTAGTTCAGGATCACGGCTTTACGTCCCATCCGACAGACGGTAGCCTTTTCTAACTAATCGATATCCCCTTTCTGATCGAAGGCAGAGTGGGAGTATAGAGGAGAAAAATACAGATTACGGGACTGGCGCACTATCGACTGAGTCAATCCCTTCCCCCCTCCATACACACACTTCTACCACCAAAATAAAATGGTAGTGACAAACGACTAGCAGTGTATGATACCACGCAAAATATTCTATTTCTAAATTCTCAACCAGTAGAGAAATTTTAAAATGTTTTTAGCATCATGTATTTTTTCTGCTTATAATATTCGAATGTTTAATTAAACGTGCGAATCATCAGCAAAACGAAAACTCTGTGTTCCAAACGGTCATATATTCTGATTTATCGTAATGCAGTAGGCGCAAAAACACTAGAATTTAAGACAGTGACTAGAAGAACAACACATACGACCATATATTTGGGTTGGGTTGTTTTACCTCTGAGCGGCACTTTTTTGCACACCATGGGCTAAATGGCCAGGTCACATGGACCCCGAAGGCTCAGAGAAGGTTGGGGGAGGGGACCCACTGGAACAGCTGTTGGGAGACAGATGGTAGCCTCCCGTCAAAGCCATCCAGAGTGTTCTTTAACGTGCACAGCTCTCCCGCACACGGGGCCACGGCTTAACGTCCCATCCGACGGACGGCGGCCTTTACCAAGCCCATCGGTGTCCCCTACTGACCGTGGGCAGGGCGGGGAATTTTTGCGGAGATAAATCTCAACGCTGACCCAGCTGGGACTCGAACCTGGGAACTACAGATTACGAGCCTGGCGCGCTACCGACTGAGCTACCCCCGCCCCTACGACCATATATACGAAGTTCCATATATGAATAACGTTTTCAATAGATTGACTATAACAGATTTGTATTTTATGCAAAAAAACGATCGGTATGATATATCGTTGAGTACCACCGGAAAAAAATCACTGTTAAAAAATGTGTGTTTAAAATATATGCATATGGCAAATAAGATGTACAGTCGGTCAAAAAAGTATCCGAACGCTATGGTTGTATACAAAGTTCAGAAAAAACAACTGGCAACAATTTTTTTAGAAATTAATGATCTGGCAACCTTCGTGTACCGTACACGAAGGTTGCCAGATCATTAATTTTTAAAAAAAATCGTTGCCAGATTTTTTTCTGAATTTTGTATGCAACCATAGCGTTCGGATACTTTTTTGAGCGACTGTACTTATTTTGAAAGCATGAAATTTATCACTTTCTGACATACTGGAGCATGTTGTGTTTTTTTTTTATCTCTGAGCGGCACGATTTTTGCACAAAATGGACTAAATGGCCAGATCACAAGGACCTCAAAGGCTCAGAGAAGGTTTGGGGAAGAGGACAGTGTGGACACTTGTTAGGCGACAGACGAAAGCCTCACCGTCAAGATCATCAAGTCTGCTCTTTAACGCGCACAAGGATCGTTCATGGAATAATGGCTTAACGTCCCATCCGACGAACGGTTTCCTTTGCAAAACCATCGGTGTCGCCGCTTTCCCACGAAAGGCAGTGTAAAAGTTTAAGGGAGATAAATCTTAACGCTGCCACAGGTGGGACTCTGGGAAATGCAGACTACGATCCTTGCGTGCTGGACCGTCCTATTAGAACACATATAATAATAATGTACAGCAAAAGTTTGAAAATCCGGACTTTTTTTTAAATACTAGCAAACTTTGTGAATTTCGCGTTCTGCTATTTTCTCGCGTATTAGAGAATTCTGGTTGAAGTACCAATGGCGCTTTATGGCAACCAGTGCCTACGTAATGAGAATGCCTGCCGATTTCAAGACGTGGAGCGACAGCAGCGCTAGTTACATTTTCGTCCGTTGTGGCGCTGGCGATTCGCTGTTTTGCTTGCTGCTTGCTTCGTAGCAGTATAAGTATTACGCTGTTTACCGCTAGTTTCAAAATTGAATTCTGATACGGATTTGTTCATATGTGATTTTTTTACTGTTTTGTCTGCTTTCTGTCGTTTTTAACTAGAAGTCTGATCGATGATGTAGTATTGTGCGATGTTTTGGAGAAGCAAAACTTAAGAAACAAAACTCAGTTTCTATCAAATCTCTTCCAAATTTCAGAGATCGCTTTTGAATGAATAATATTTTGGAATCGCAAGAATTGTTAGCGTTATTCCCATTAGGTCAAAACCATGAATATCTTTACAATATACGGAACTGAGTTACACTGCCCTAACAAATTATTAGAGAATTTCCATGTTATGTGAATGGGAATCTAACTTCGAAGCTCTGTAACTTCTAAAATATTCATTTAATGGAAAAAGTTTACTGAAAATAAATTAAAATCTCGATTTTCAAGAGCATTGTCTAATATTAAAGAATTGTGAAATCTAGGATACTTCACAACAGTAGTGGGTTATAAGAATTTACCTCAGATATTAATTGGAACCTAAATAATAAATATTGTTTAAAATCATTTAATAAAATATAAATTTTAAAAGTTTGCATAATGATTATTCCGATGTTAGATAATTTGAATGATTTTTTATATAGCAAGATAATTTAATATTAAATTTTCTAGATTCCATAACTCTTTAAATCCTGAACAAATATTGATGAGAAATCGAGATTTAAATAAATTTGATTATTTTAACTTCATCACAGTTTTTCATAAATGCATCAAGTGCGTATATGTAAAATCTGAGTTCCTGTTTATAGGCCACCTAAATAGAAGGAACATTCTGACAAGGTAGAGACAAGTACCCTTCTGGATACACTCACACACGAACGGTTCGAAAAGAATCTAGCCCTGATGGGTCTATAATCTTTATCTTCATCACATTTTTCCATTAAATTCATATTTTAGATGGTATAGAGCTTTGGAGTTAGATTCTCGTTGACATATGTAATAGCTTTCTTTAAGTACAATATTGTAGATAGCAATTTAAATTTTTTCCCAATTCAAATAATATGCTACTTTAAAAAAAAAAGTGCTAGGTATAGTAGTAAAAATATCGCTCATTTTCTTGGGACCCGGACACACTTGTACCCCTCCCCCATGTCTTCTTAAACCAATCTTGTGTATGACTAATAGAATGTGAAAGTTTATAACAGTTGTAAGCATTTTGAACGGCACAAATTTTTGTATGAACCAGGGCGGATTAAACAATTGGGAGACCTGGAGCCAAATTGTAAAATGTGTACTCTGGAACAAAGTTCTAAATAGGAGCCTTAGAGCTATATTCTAAATGGAGTCCCTTTATCCTTCCAAACTGAAAAATAATGAAAATTGAACTACTTTATATAAAATCGTCAATTGATGTGATAAAAAAACCTTACTTTAAAACAAGCAGGATGGGCTCTATAGGTCGGGAAGAGTAGTTGGAAGAAAGAGGCTAACATATAAAGAGTCAATTCTGTGTTTCAGCATAAACTTTGTGCCTATTGCATTTAAAATCACTAATATTTTTAGCAAATTATCCACTTCATATTTAATTTAAAAACCGGGTATTAATATCAGAATAGTGTTGCTTAAATATATTGCTTATGCATCTCCCTTAACAATAAGGTCTATTGCAATAGTAATTAAAATTATTAAATTCGATAAAGAATTGCTTGAGAAAAAAATTTAATTTTGTTCTTTAAAGAATTTCTTTTAAATAACATTATTAGGTAAACACTTGAAAATTATTATCCATTAAAAATCGAATTTTAAATTTTAACACGATTATTTTCAAACATATTTTTCGTTTTGGAGAGATCAAATTATTATTCCCGTTGTATCTCTAAGAAAGATTCTAGTTTATTGTATTTGATTAACCATCTGTCCGATTTTTACCATATAGCTTTGACCAGATCGCTATATATTTACCGTTAGCGTAGTTTAGCTTACCGCGTAATGGTGCTGCACTCATGTGGCAAGTTCTGAAGCTTCCTATAAGCACTTGTTAACACAGGAATTCAAGGAAATTGGCAGGAATTCCCGTTACGTAGGCGCCGATGGCAACTCTACTACTTCATCTGGTTCACGATTTTGAAACTTATAAGTCAGTCGAACTGTGGCAACACTAAATACTGTAGTGCATTATTTGCTATCTTAAGGCTTTTTACATGTGCAGCTTACACGTATTATTTACAAATCTTTATTAATCCCATAATAATGGCTCCAAAAGTAAATAGATTTCGTGGTGTTAAACGAAATAAAACCGCATTAAAACTAAAGTGAAAACATTAAAACATAAGAAACTTTCTTACAAAAGATGTAGAAATATTTACCGGCTCATATATATATCATCATAATTTTACGATGAAATATTGATGTAAATGATAATGATAAAACAGTTTTATGTACATATATATGTATACGAACTATTCTGTGTAATAACTTAGCAGATATTTAAGCCGCAGTGTAGCATGCTATTAATTTTTATAAAGCAAATATTTTTGAAATGAATATCGATTGTCCAAAAGAAAAATACATATCGCAAATAGATTGGTTGAAATTTTTATGGATGATGAATGATCCACTGGAGGGATCAACAGCCTTCTTATGTTGGGTTGGGCTGTTTTACCTCTGAGCGGCACTTTTTTGCACACCATGGGCTAAATGGCCAGGTCACATGGACCCCGAAGGCTCAGAGAAGGTTGGGGGAGAGAACTCACTGGAACAGCTGTTGGGAGACAGATGGTAGCCTCCCGTCAAGGCCATCCAGCGTGTTCTTTAACGTGCACAGGGTATGGCTCTCCCGCACACGGGGCCACGGCTTAACGTCTCATTCGACGGACGGCGACCTTTCCAAGCCCATCGGTGTCCCCTACTGACCGTGGGCAGGGCGGGGAATTTTGCGGAGACTTTCTTATGAATAAAGTACTAGTAGTAGTGAGGGATTCAATAGTGAACTTGCGGCACATCAAATATGTATATTCGTTGATATTCTCATCCATATAAAAGTAGCAGAACGGTAATTAACTTTCTGTAGTTTATCTATTTATACCAATGGTTGCCAACTGGGATACCGCAATATTTTAATTAAAAGTGAATTATTTTGAATATTTTTAAACATCGTCTCAGAAGTATAATATGCAAACTATACTATTTTAATCAACAAATAAAGCTTTAAGTTTTAAGGGTACCTGTTTGTAAGAAGTATTTTAGTGTGTTTAGCGCCAAATATAGTGCTATTAGTAATGGAAGATAGAATTTGCATTATAATCGTGCTCTGGAGCACAAATAAAGGAAGCATCGGCGAGCAATTTCAATGGTTCAACGAGCACAGGTGAGTGTAATCCTGAGGAAAGGTTGTATTAATCATATTGCTTGCTCTACAGCATTATAGACTATCATATGTATCTAACATTATATTTACAATAGATCACACAATCCAGCTTTGATTCACATTACTTTGTTCACCTGCTTTAAAAACTTCGCACCCTATAAATTGAGCCCTATTTGAATAGAAATATTACAAACTAGTAAATGACCTATTTTTCAAGAGAAACTAAACCACCGAGATCAATACAGATAGTTTAGTATGCATCGACCGTATAATCTGATCATGTGTAAGATTTAGCGGGAATTGTTCTAGTGTGCTTATTCCTGCATAAATAATCTGATTTAAAGTGTCCTCACCGATAACCCGTCTTGGATATTAGGAGAAAATGCTCAACTGCTCCCAAATTGTAATTAATTTTAGCCATTTCTACTGCTTCGTATTTAATTATGCAAAGCCTACTTTATTGGAATTATCGTGATCAAAATATAGTAAATATATACAGGGTGATCAGAAAAGGTATGTAATAAATCAGGAAGAGCTATGAGGGTGCGAAACTGAGTCAAAAAGATCTAGTTAGCATGGTGCTTAAAAAATGTCGCTATGGAGATACAGCTCTTTCAAACTACCAGTCCTCTAAGGAGAGCTTCCCACAGAGACAAGGAACCTGATGCAATCCCGTAAGTAGGGAGGCCCGATGTGATGTCACGTGCAAATGACGCTTGAAACACACTCATGTGCATCAGCAACCAGTCACCCCATTGGTTTGCACATGATAAAATTTGCATAGTAAAATTTGAGGAAATTGCAGTAACGGCCTAATAACAGCATGTTTAATAGTGTACAAGTATGCTAAATACGTTGATATCCATGTGCAGATAATGGTGTGGCAGCTGTTCCCTGCTGCACAGAGCACTATTCACATCGACTTCCGCCTGCTCTCTAAACAATCGTTTAAGTTGTTTAACCTTGGACCAATGGCATCGGACTGTGTCTGCCATCGTACGGCATGAATATAATGTGCAATGATTCGGCAATGAGAGCCAGGAGCATTGTTTGCAATGAACCTAATTTGGAAAATGCTGCATGAGAACTAATTGTATCCTTATCACATCCAGCTGGTGCAGTCATTGTCACTAGCAAACGGGCCTCCACGATATGGTTTCTTTGAGTGGTTCTTACATAGATGTGCCCACGACCTCCCATGCTCCTACAAAACAAACTGATGACAGTTGAGGCGAATTTCGGCAGGAATGAAATCATGATTCACCGCAACCAACATATCTGAGCAGAGGCTAACTCACACGCAGCCCACTCTATGGAGCACCAGCGTCGTTTTACCATCAACGTGTGGGCCGGCATCCTGGGAGACACGCTCATTGGCCTGTATCAGCTACCCACATACCTCAGATGTCTGGAATACCTGCACTTCCCCGATGCCGTTTTACATAGGTTCCTTGACGATGTACCATCACAAGCTGCAACGTTGGATCAGGCTAGGTCCCAAGTTTCCTCTAAACTGAGCTGATACATCGCCAGAGTTCAACCCGCCAGAGCCCAATACTCTATCGGATCACGTCAGAACAATCGTTTACGCCTCCTCTGCTAACAAAGTAGAATAATTGTGACATTTTGTGCAAGATTCGACAGAGCGCGTGTCCGAAATATCCCTGGAATGCTCAAACGCATTCAACACTCCTTATATCGCCATGCCAATGTTTGTATTCGCGCCAGTGAAGAACACTTCAAACATCTGTTGTGATGCACACCATTAAATAATCCATTTGTTTTCTCCAGAAATTTAGCGCTTTCATGTCTCATTTCATTAATGTGTCCAGTCCATTTGATGTTTTCAAAGTGTGATTGTCTGTTGTCTACAGTTTGCATTTGTACGTGCCATCACGTCGGGCCTCCCTAATAGGGGATTTGCATTGGGCTCCGTATCGTTGCTTTTGTCAAGTGGCGAAAACCTTCTTCACAGGACGGATAGTTTAAAAGAACTGTATCTCCGTAATGATGCATTTTAAGCACCATGTATACTAGACCTTTTTGACTCAGTTACGTGCCCTGGCACCACTCCCTGATTTATAACATAGCTTTCTATGTTTTGTCAATGGAAAATTAAAGTAGAAGCACTTTAAGTTCTCAGGTTTCTTACTTGAAACATTATCTTGAAGATATTCTCAATCAAACCTATCTAAATCGTCGTTTTATTTAATACTAACAATTTACCAATTGTTGCTTGGGTATTCGAATGCTTAATTTTCGCAAAAATTTTAATGTCCAATTTGTCCTATTTACCAATTTTTGAAATGATTTTATCATACGAAAGCAGAAAGAAATTAATTGAATTATTTCTTCTTTTAAAATTATTAATGGGAACAATTATCGAAATAGCCAAAGTTATAAATCGCGGCCTAACAATCATCTTAATGAAATTTGAAAAAGCAGCTAATAAAATCCTACAATGAAAAGAAGAACTATCGACACTCGAAAAAAAAATATTAATTATTCAAGTAGGAAGGCCAATTAAGATGATATATATCTCAAAATTATCCTTCTTTGTAGGAAACGAGGAAATTCGCAAAACACTGAATCGTTTTGGAGAAACCATCTCAATAGAAGACCAATTTCACGAAAATATAGAGCTAGAAGACATAAAAACAAGAACACGAATTTAAGGAATGAAAAAAAAAAAAAAAAAAAAGAAAGAAATTCCTAACTACATAAAATACTGTACATATTTAGCAACAAGAGAATATAAAGGTGTCACAAGAGTATGTAAAAGATGCAGAAAAAAGGACACTTCGTTGCTTAATGCTCACTATTTTTAAAAAAAGGAAAATATAATAAACCCAGTGAACTGACAATTTTCTTCGAAATAGTTATAAAAGCTACAAATGAAGATAAACAAAATGCACACACAAACGAAAAACGATTCAAAAGGCAGTGAAATATCATTCAAACGACAAGCAATTCATCCTTGAAGAAGAAAAATAAATAAATAAATGAGTCAGATCTAATTAAATTTCCATCCCTCTAACTGAAAAAAAAAACACCTTACGAAATTAGAAAAGAATAGACAACAGTAAATCTCAATTGTAACAGAAGAATCAGAAAAGGAAGAAAGAGATGACCAAATGACGAATAATACAGAATCATCAGATGACGAAGACTGAAAAGAAATGAAATTAGTGAAAAAAAGTATTTCAAAAACTGGTAACAAACGTGCTATATTGTGCTCTAAACGACGAAACAACCAGAAGAAGTGACTTTCCCTACGATATTTAAACTCAAAAAGACAGTTAATGAAAATTGGAAAATGAAACAAACTACAAGGACCTATACCATAAGAAGATAGACCATTCATAATCCTGCAAAAAGGATTTGATGATTTACAGGCTTATGAAAAAAATTCTATCTTCTAGAACCGAATTTGAGAGTTTTAAAAAACTCTCTCCTGCCGTCAGAAACTTGATGACGAAATAGCTCTTTGTGCCATCCGGAACTTTTGGGCTTTTATCCCTCCGTCTTGGTATGCTGTTCCCATAGATTCTTCCTCTTTCCCAATCGATGTTTAATTTTCCTGCTAAATATTACACTACAACTAAATTTCTGTCTCAAAACTCTCTTCGTGAGCTCCTACTATTTTAAATATGGGTTTATCAGCATCAAAGAGAGTCTAGATATAAATGTGAGATTTCAGCTACCGTGTGTGTGTGTGTAATTGTTTAGGGGATTGATTCTATAAGCAGAAAAACAAACACATACTACAAGTCATAGGCTCTTCTTTATACACATTGGTGACCAAAAAGTTAATCATAATTCAGAAATGGTTAAATCAAATAATAAAAAAAAATATCACAAACAACAAAAATTACATGTCAATGATAAAATGTAAGCAAGGTTATACACTTCCCAAAAACCACCTGACCAGAAAAAATTTGCATACGTGATTTGAAAAACATATCCAGGGTGCTTTAAAAGTAGACTCTGATTATGTGTTACTGATGAGCAAACGTTGTGTTCATTTTGATAGAGCGTTTTGTACTGATAGTATGGCACAAAGACATCATGTGGATGCGTTTACACAAGGTAGTGCAATCGTTATGTTACAGTCCGGCCGATCCCAGACTGATCTGGCAAGACAGCAAATGTCTCTTGATCAGTGTTTTTTAAAATTTAGAGATAGTTCCTACAGACGAGAGACATTTGTCATAGACGAGTGCAAGGCCATCCGAAAGAGTAACAAATGCGATGGTTGATTGCTCCCTTTCTCTAACGATATGACGTCATAGGACAATGTTAACTAGGCAATTCTCTTTAGAGCTTTCTGCAGCCATTGAGAAGACAAATTTCAAACAAACTGCCTACATAAGACTTCACCAGAGAAGATTCTATGCCTTACCACCGAGGTTTTTATTCCCCTGACTCCCTCTGATAGGAGACCCAATTAACATGGTGCAGAGAATATTGTAACTGAACTCTAGACCAATGGTTCATAACCTTTTTTCGTGTCATGGCACACGTAGCACTGGGTTCACTTCGTCATGGCACACCTAATAATGGGTTTACTTCATCATAGCACATCTAGTACTCAGTTCACTTCTTAGTGGGATATCTAGTATTTCGTTGACTTCCTCGCAGAATCCTAGTACTGGGTTCACAGCGCACCATAGTTGACAGCACACCATAGTTAAAACATTTTAGCAATTAAAGAAACACTTATACCGATAAATCAAATTACTTTTACTTTTCTATTCACTGCCATTCGCAGAATGCCAATTGGGCCGCGTAATACCAGTTGAAAACCACTGTCACGTTTATAAAATTCAAGAGTTTATCAAAATACTATCGTTCAATAATAAAAATAATGATACGTAATCTACCAACTCCTTCTTCATGTATTTACATCATTGACATTTAATTCACATTTCAGACTTTTTAATACTTTTAAGTTTTTGGGAAGTGTAGACTTCTTCATGTGAATGTCGTGGCACACTTGAGACAGGCTCACGGCACACCGTTAAGAACCATTGCTCTGGACCAATAGGCTCCATTGAGCTAGAGGAAGACAACAAGTCCAATGGACCAAGGGCTCCATTGACATTGTTGTCTTCATCAGTATGAAGACAACAAGTCCAATGTCAGTTGTCTTCATACTGATTCTTGATGAATTTTCCATCTGAAGAGAGTAAGGAACTTGTTACCAACTCTCTATTAGAGAATAGCACCATATGGTGATAGTGTTTAGATGGTCGGGGTTTTTTATGCCAAAATGAACGCACACCTCTCCACCTCTTTGCCACAAGCACACTAATTAGTCGGAGGCATAGGGGCGATATTTTTCAGTCGTATGTGAGGCTTTTCAAGAGTGCTGTTGGCTCTCAGTTTATTTTGATGGTTGATAACGCCCACTCTCATAAGACAAGCGGTATGATTATTTTACTGTTGATTATTTTGAGGTCTGAGTCTCATAGCGTTCAGACTGAAGTAAGGATGTTTAACGGATGGAGTAGCCAGCACGATTCCTGGACCTTAACCCTATAGTAGATCATGTATGGGATATGATAGAGAGACTCATTGGACGTCATCAATCCCCTCCTAAACGTTTCCAGAACTCACATATGCTCTGCAGCAAGAGTGGAATGCACTACCATCAGACTTCATGACCATCCTGGTAAACGATATGAAAATTCGTTATGATGTTTTTGTAGGTCATCATAATGTGTATTAACTCTTACCTTCAGCTGAAACACATCACGTAGCTATGGACATTTATGCATTCATTTGCATAATCCATGGAAGTCAAGCGAATGATTTAGTCTATGCTTCATTGCTTATTGATCCCGACATTAACAACAATTATAACAATCTATTTTCATTCCACGTCTCATAATCCATTGCTGCTTTTTTGAGATCTCCCAGAATTTGTGTATTATGTTTACTTTTAAACACCAATGTACAAGATTTGCGCAGTATTCAAAGTAATATAGCAGCTGGAATATTTAACAACAGTATTGATAATTATCTCAAATATCTCATTGGAATTTTCTCAAAAGTTAAAGAGTAGATAGAAAAATAAGTTTAAGTCATTAAATAAAAAATTGAAATTCTATAGGGATTCTTACAGGTTTCACTAATCTTGAAAATAAAAGGTTTAGGAGTACTTTATCGGAAACTGCTGTTAACTTTTGCAGCTTCGATAACCTGTAATGTTGAATGAACTATCGTTGTTAATCAAGATTTAGAAAGCTTCATTCATACATTTATCTCCTGTGATTTTTTTTTCATAAAGCGCTTATTTTAGAACTTACGGAGCTTCGAAATTAGTCTTCAATTGATATAACTTAGTCTGATATTTTAACGTTTTGTCACAAGGTTATTCGTTTTCTTCGACCTTTGATAGTTAAACTTCCATTATTGAGCACTTTGAGACTATACCAAAATTCCATATCAGAGTGACTAAATTATGTGTTATAGATTTTAATAACCCATTTAAAGAAGCATTTTAAATATATAGTTAAAATACCTCCGTAATTAGCAAGGTAATGTTCTCCGATTTCCTAAGTTGTTTTGAATTATACAAAGCTCAGATCTTTTGCTCAGATTGTATCACTCAGCAAAAAGAGATAAGAGTACCAGGTTGAACATTGATTTGTGACCCAATGTTAGACTAACTGCCGTCTTCATGTTTTAGTCGTTTACAGCGTTCTCTGACTACGATTTAAAAACTAAAATTTTTGATTTCATCATTCCTCAAAGACTTGTAACGAACAAAAGGAAGTTTGTGATTCCACTACATTTTTGGCATTTTCTGTTTATTCAGCATAATTATTTCTCTTACATGAATCCTTCTTTTTCAATATATATAGTGTTATAATAATAGATACGATTAATGTATATATATATATAACAAACAATATTGAAAATTTAAAAGGTCAGTTGAATCCAGGACCGGATTTAG